>CM060188.1:54238695-64238695 GCA_030549335.1 Pontederia crassipes | reverse complement strand
AGGACCTAGGCCAAGGTGTGGCCGAACCTTATCAACAAACCACCATGTTCTTTATGTTTTCTTTTTCTCTCCCTCTCCTCATATTATGCATGTGATATGATTTGATATGCATTGATTTAAAGTTTAACAAATTGATTTTAAGTTTCCGCGATGATTTTAGTGAAATCGATATTTTCGATTTTAAACACCAATTCCCCCTCTTGGTGCCCTGGGATCCTATTTTGTAATGGCAACTAAGAAGTTAATTTCATATTCTTTTCTTAATCAGAAATGAGTTAAGAACATTGATATTATTTTTTTATTCCAATCTATTGTTGTGAGGTTAATCTCATATTGAAATGGCAGCCGAGAGGTTGATTATAGATTCCCTTGATATTTAGAGATAAATCAAGAGCTTCAGCGTTAGTGTTTGGATTCTGTGCAATGGGATGAATTGTTTATCTTATCTTTGTAGTTACTGCTATTTGTGATTTCTGACTTTACTTATTATGCTTATATCTGAAAGGAATGTTAGCATACTAGTAGATGTCATAAGTTCCATGATAATCTAATATTAGTTGAAACCCTTGTTGAATCAACCTAACTAACATTGATATGAAAGTATGATAATTAGTTCTTTTATTTTCATGTACTATGAGAGTAGTTTTTATAGGTTGAAGCCGGCATTATTTTATTGTTGAGTTGTTCTAATCCATCCATAGCAGAATTAGATGAATCCCATTGCTAGGAGAATATGTCATTAATCGTTAATCCACTTTAAGACTTTTAGCTAAGTAGTTAGTTTTCATTCTATATTAATCATTTAAAACATAAAAAAGAGTTAACTTAATTATAGTTTGATTATGTGTCTTTATCTTTCCCTTTTTGCTTACTTATTACTTTAGCCTTTTTAATCTAGTATTAATTTAGATTAGTTAGTGAATCTTAAGATTTCAGATCTTTGAGGATATGATACCCTAGGCACTACACGATCTGTGCACTTACATATTTGTGAAGGTTAAGGGTTTTTAGAACTTGTTTGAGACCATCGATCCTATTTTCATATTCTTTGCATTTCACTTGATCCACTCACACCCCTATAGCCCTACACTCATCGGTGGCATTGTTGTAGCTGATGACTTTGGGGTTACTTGGGATGTTGATTTCAAGGTGGTGAGATGAAATGATTCCCTCGATGGGAGAATATTGGATGAGCCAATTTTTTTTCATCCATGGTGACCTCAATTGTACTAATTGATTATTGCCACCTTGATTTTGATTGTAGGGGACATTGGCCTATTCTTGAGCTGCATAATTGAGTCCTGGGCAGGCAGTGGCTATGTGATGAGGTGACTGACATAGGTCACACTTGAGACAAAGGGCAAGGTATGGATTTGGAATGGCATCATCTGCGCACACGTCTGAAGAGGTGCTTGGACTGGATTTATCCATTGCCTTTTGTACAATCTCTTCTACATGTGATGTGAGTAGATCTTAGCTGTCAAATCTAGGTAGCTTTGGCTCCTCAGGTTTCTTTCTGTTCAACCTATCATGTATTCAATTTATGAAGTTCAAGGTGACATTCCTTATCAGATCATTTTCCTTGTTCATATTTTTTTGCCATGAAAGTTTCTCTTGCTGCAAAATCCAAACATCCTTTTTATTGCACGGATAAAAAGGTCTAAACTATCATCCATTTTCTAAATCCATGATATGGGCATATCCGTAGCATATCCTTGAATCGCTCCAAAGCTATTGCCTATGTCTCGTACTGGTAAAACTAAGTGATTTGGTTCCGTAGCCTACTATCTTCCTAGGTGGGAAGAATCTTGTCAGAAATGCAGAATCCAAACCAGGTGTTCTCATGTGTGGATTGTATCTGGCTCCATTGATCTTATCTAGATTTTGGCCCCATCCCGTAAGGATATTGGAAAAGGCATAAATGGAAACATAAGGCATAAACAGACAACATTACTAAATGTGAAGGTTTCACACATTACTAACGTCTATGCATTTGAAGGTTTCACACAACTTGAGAAATGTGATCAGACGTTTGTTAGGATATTCGTGTGATAATCCAGCAAAGGCATTTTGATCCAAGATGGCTAGTAGGGCTGGGTTTAGTTGGAAGTGATTTGTAATTACTTCCGAGCTTAGAATTCCTACAGTGATCCTGGCAACAGACATTGTGCAAAATACTTGCTAGGATGGTGAGCATTGAGGTCTGTATCCATATTTCGGTTAAGGTTTCTCCCTTGCTCAACCATATGTTGTTGAGCTCTTCTCCTTCTGAGATTTCTTTCTAACCCTTAATCGAACTCCCAACCGGATCCAGGTTCAGAAAATTCCCTTTCAATAGTATGGGAGTGTTGTTTGTAACTACTTGAATGTAAACATGTTTAGTGAGTTAGTGTATATAAACAAAGTCCTGTAAAAAGAAGAAAAGGGTCTCAGTGAAGTGGATAACCAAAAAGGAACAAAAAAGAAGAGAAAATGACAAAATGCAAAAAGGGTGAAAGAACTAAGTGGCGCAACGATGACAAGCACAACTTGCAAAATATAAATGAAGTATAAACAAAACTTAGTGATCTCTCGAAAAATGTTCAAATCGAAATTCAGCATTGGTAGCTTTCCCAGCAATGACGCCAAAAACTTTACTCGCTTAATGTGTGTGATGTTGTAAGAATCATGCAAAAAAAAACCATGATAGAAACAATTCCTATGGGAAGCAAGCACTAAGGGACTAAATGGTCCTATGTCACAAAATGCCCCCACCGGGACCATGCCTCTACTTCACAGAAAAACTTAATAAGTTTTAAATTCTATAAAAATCCTTAGCATACACTACGGCACACAACAACTAGTGTAGTACTTAAAGTTCTCCCTAAGGGAATACAAGTGAGATTCAATGTGAAAACATTTGTCAAAAATGAACAAAATTGAGACTGCGGAGAGGTTTAAAAATGCAGAAATAAAACACAAGTGCACCAAGGATGTAACATATATTTACACTATTTTTTATTGGCTTTTAATATTAAAAGACAAGATGAGGAACCAAAAGTAAGGGGTGGACAAATATCAAGGTAATTATACATTAGGGGATTAGGGGGATTGTTTTAGGTGTTTTAAAACTAATGTAAAACCAATAAAGTAGCAGTAGATGCCTTCATGCATGGACATTCTCACTCTTGTGACAGATGTCATACAATGACCAAGTCACTTTCGTGCTCACCGGTTGCTGGTACACACTAGGGGTCATCACCCAGAATTCTCACGATGATTGGGTGTTCTAAAATGCCAAGAACCTAAATCGGGGCATGTCCCGGCATAACCCCATCTCTGAACTTAAAGTGATCCTAAGTCGTAAGTCGGGGCTCAGCTTAACATCCCAAATTCATAAAATTTAAAACTATATTTATTTAATGATGTCGGCCCAATGATTGACTCTCCCATGGAATGGGCGCTTGGTGAGCAGCCACCAACACATGAAGAAAGAAGTCAAATTCAATTTTGACTCCTCTTTTCACACTAGAACCCTTGGAATCTTGTGATAACCTTTCACCTTCATGACCCATGGAATGAAGCAGTCAAATTCGATTTCTCCTTCTCTTTTCCCACCCCAACTCTTGAAGATTTGAGATACATCTTCAACTTCATGCCTCTTAGGAACTTGGGAAACCTTTCCTTTCCTTGTCTCTTGGGGATGAGAGGGCACAACCTTCCATTTTCTTTTCCCTATTTAAGCCCAATTCTTACTTCACTCTCTCCATTTTCTTTCATCTTCTCACATCACTCTCATCCATCATTGTTGTGTCTATCTCTTCCTTATGGTGGGCTCGGCCAGAGGGCCTTGGAGGACACTTTGGAGACATGAATGAGTGGAGAATGTCAAATGAAGGAGGAAGAGTGACTAGAGCTTGGAACACTTGAAGGAAGAACTGAAAAAAAACGTCTAAAAGTTGTGCGAGTTATAAGGTTCTTTCAGGGGTTTTAGCATGTTATCTAAGGATTATTTAGGCACTACAACAAAAATAAATTTCAGTGATGTTTAATAAATGCCACCATAATTTAATTAAACATCACAATACACTATTAGTAACATTCATTAAACGTCACCCTGCAAACGTCCCTGAAAGTACGTTATAGAAAATATGGGTGATGTTTAATCAAAATACATCACCAAATGGTTAAACGTCACAAGACGTTGACTCTTAGGTGACGTCTAAAGGTCAAAAATGATCTTAATAGGTGACATTTAAACGTCATGAAATGGCAAATAAGAAATCAAAAGAGTTACTAAAATGTCACAAAAACTCATCATTTGTGACGTATAAACATTAATCATTTGTAACATTTTAAACGTCAAAAAAGTGTATCTTATTATTTAAATGGTGATTTTAGTGATGATTAAATGTAAGAATGATAATTTTGATGATATTTAAATGGTAAAGATACAATCAACAACGTCTAAATATCACCTTTAAAAATTCAATATAGAATTTCAGCATCTCCTTTTATATTAGAAAAAATAAAATCTCAAACATACATGTCCAAACAAAAAAAAATGGAAAAGATAGATACGATCCATTAGGACAAAAGGCTAGTGAGACGAAACATATGATCTATTATAATATAATAGTGAAATACATTGAATTCCCAACATAAACAAAATGGATTGACTCCAGAATATTCTATTCAGGCACTCGGGCAGCTTTAGCACCCTTTATTTGTTCTTGTTTTTCTTTCACAAATTCTTCAATTAGCATGCATTGTCTCCAAGTTAAATTCTTGCCAAAAGGAATCCAGTGCACATTTAAATCCAATGACCATCCAATAGATGCAATACAAAATAAAATTTTAATGGAAAGAAATAAAAAAAGACCATGTAAGTACAAAAAAGGATATGAAGAAATAAGAAAGCCTTTCTAATAAAATTTTTATTTTAATGCACATTTCTCATAGTTTTACTTCTTCAAACTTACAATTTAAATATTTGTATAGGTTGAGAACTATGTTTAATCTGTAAAAGCATTTAAAACCTTGAGAATATCATCATCTTCTGTGAGGGTTGGCAGTTCATCTTCTGTGAGGGTTGGCACTTGAACTGTCCACCTACATTGCCTTTCAATGACATATCATCCACGAAAATCTAGCAATGTACATTAGAAACAAACAAATGAAATATGAATAAAGGAGGTAATAGTTATGGAGGATAATAGAAATAATGAATATGTTGAATATTAAATGAGTATCATAAAGGAAATGACAATTGTTTATGGGTGAGTCCACGCCATCCTAAGTCTACAAGAATGAAGAACTCTTTTTCCAAATCATAAAAACTGTAAATTCGTGAACTCAAATGTTGCTGACTGAATGGCAAGCAATTTTTAGTTAACAAACTAAGAAATGAGATAATTACACCAAATTCCCTCCAACTTTGATGTTTGCTTAGTTATACCCTCCAACTTTAAAATGTAACACGAATGCCATCCATCTATTAACAAATTAAGAAATGAGATAATTATGCCAAATGCTCTCCAACTTTGACGTTTACGTAGTTATACCCTCCATCTTTTAACTCGTTGCATCGAACGCCCTTTTCACCATTGATCGCCCGTTCCCTGATCATTCCATTTGAGGATGACTCCACTTCAATAAATTAATAGAATTGGTACAACACAAGACAATATGGATACCAATTGTCCTAAATGTAGTATGCAAATACAACAATAACAATAGCATCACAGACATTTTCTTGGCACCATTCAATATACATTGACAAACTTATCTTGACTGATAAAAACACATATGAAAGCTCAAATTTTATGCACCTCATTTAAATTGTCGAGAGCGATCAATGCAGTATGTTCCTTAGGCTTCCAAAATAGTCTATTAAACATCTTCACGGTTGAAATTTTACCTAAAAAATTGCTAAAATATGCAAATAGAAAGGACAACAAAACTAAGACCCTCAGATCTTCCAATCCCAAAATACAATAACAATTCGGACTAGAAATTTCCCAATCCACCCCCAACTAGCTAGGAGAGAAGAAGAAATCATTGATCCATTCCCCCTCAAATTTTAATCAAATAGAGACAAAAGTACCATATCTAACCATATAATATCTAAAAATTTACAAACAATTAATGAAATAGTATCAAATCTTTTGAGAGGGGACAACGCAGAAGTGGTACCTTTGGTGTGCTCTCTGTAGAAGGGTTGCGATGCACAATCAAAACTTCTCCTAGGAATTCTCATGGGCACCTATCGCAGGCTGAAAAATTCTCCAAAACCCTGTGGAAAATTAAAGGGAGAATAAACAATGGATGTTGAGTGGATGCCAATGAAGATGGCTGATGGGTGAGGTGATTTGGCCGGCGATGAAGATGTAGCAGGGAGCGAAGGTAGACAATAACAAACTGGCGAGCAACATATCAGAATCAACGAGCGGAGGAAGACAAGTACAATGATTCCAATCCAGTAGGTGAGAGGGGAAGAAAGAGGGTAGTCGACAAAATACCTAATCCCATGGATGCATTAGTTATAACCTATAATTAAATAGACGTCATTAATTATTGTTTATTAGCGACATCTGTTAGTTGTCACGAAAGGCCTTAAATGTTGGTGACTATTTCACTTTTATGCAAATGTCACCAAAGGTCAAAATTGTTTTAGTAAGGCCTAAGATCATGCTAGGTGAAAGGTAGATTGATGCCACAAATTATCTCCATGATTACATGAGTTGTTTTGCCATGATTTTGATTTATGCATCGAATGATTAGCACGTTGTTTTGCTATCCATGAATGATTGAGTTATGAGCTTTACATGATGAGTAAATATATGTGAATGATGCATGCTTCAGATCTCGGAAATTTAGGTTATAGTTTACCCATATAGTGATGATACTTTAAGGTTCATGTTAACTAGTTCTTATGAATTTCTAAGCATTATGAGTATGGATATGAATGGTTCCTTCTATGCTATCCCTTGAGATGGAATGTTCAGCCTTATAATTTGCACGCCATTTTGATTTTGAAGCAGAATTTGAACTTTCAAGTTTGCTATTTTGACAAATATCTTTCTTTCAAGTATGCTTCTCAACCTTTATAGTTGTATGCAGAACTTCATCCAACTCTAGATACTCTTGAAATTCCACAACTTTGAAAAATCTCACCATTAAGCCCACATATGAATCTTGCAATTATGTCTTCAGGATGATCATTTATATTGGTACAGATGAGTATCCTTTTCATCTCTTTATAGAACTCCTTAACAATCTTTGACCCCTGGCTCACAGTCAGCAATTTCATACGTAAGTCACGATATTATGATGGAGGAACGAACCTTCTCCTCAATATAATTTTTATGTCATCCCAATATTCAACTGGAGGTTCTCGATTTCTGCACCTATTAATGGTTAATTGATTCCATCAAGTAATAGAATAATTAGCAAAAGATACAATAGCAAGTTTAACATTTTTCTCATTAGAGTAATTATGACAATCAAATATATTTTCTACTCTTTATTCTCACTTAATATAGACATTAGGATCACTTTTACCTTAGAAGTTAGGGAGAGATTTTAATTAAACCTTTGTTTTGATCAGTAACATCTATATTGTTCCCTTTCTCATTTATTTCTTCTTCCTTCGATCTTAACATGTCTGTACCTTCTCCAATTTATAACAAAAAGCTTTATCATCTTCTCTTCATCTCTTCATCATCAACAATACGGTGTCTTTGGCGATCTCTTCTTTGATTTGATTGTATAACTTGTTACAGTTGTGCAATTTGATCCTTCTACACATCTACGTGATCATGAAGTTCAATAATCATATTTTCAAGATGTTGAAAATGTTGTGTCATGACTTTCATAATTCTTGTTTGATCAATTTCTTCATTATAGCATTATGTTCTTTCTCCTTTCCTGTTGACATTGTAAGCATTTTTGTAGCAAAAGTTAATGGTAAAAGTAATCTTACTACCTCACATGGTGACACTCATATTTTACCTCAACTTTTTTTTTGCTTTTTCCCTCAATTGTTCTCATCGCCCAACCTTTTTTCTATTTTGAACCCTCCAACAATGTCTAAGAGAACTAATGCAAGTCAACACAAGGCAATGAGCAATTAAATCAATATAATTTATCAATATGATTGCAAGATCAAAAGAATACTTGAAGTTGAATTTGGAATAGAAATCAGGAAAAGATTGTCAAAAAAAGGATAGATATCAAAGATTCAGAATTGGAATGAAATCAACGATCACCCTTCCTTGAATCTAATTATTCTATTCTCAAAATATCTTTTGCACTTGGCTGAAGCAATAATCCCTTTCCTTTTTTCTTTCGTTCTTTCCTCTTCCTTTTGAATCCTTTCTTTTAGTTTTTTTTCGAATTTTTTTTCCAAATCTTATTTTCCATGTTCTCTTTTCTCTTTTCTTGCACTTTCCTTTTCAGTTCATTTTTTTTTTTGGACTTTTTTAAAGTTCGACAAACTTTGAAGAATAAGTAATGATGTAGGGTGAACAAATAAGATCAAATAAGGAAGATGACTAGGGTTTGAAGAACAAATAACATATTTTTTGTTGGTTTTTTTGAAACTACAACATATTTTGAACAATATAAGGATGATGGCTAGGGTTTGAAAAATAAGTAAAAATAAATAAGGAAGACGACCAGGTTTGAAGAACAAATAAGCTAGATTTTTTTTCTTTTTTTTTCAAAAACTGAAAGGGGAGAATTAGAATAATGGAAGATAACTAGAAAATCGAATCGAAAATGCCGCTATGATACCAACTGATACGATACTAAAGAACAATGCCTTGATTGACCGAAATAATATATGATAATCAAGAGAAACGAAATCAAATGAATTTTCAGACAGCGAAATATCAACCTCGAGATTACTAATGAACCAATCAATTGATATTATAAATAAATGAATTTAATCACAAGATTACTAACTTTGTAAATAATGGGTTGCAGGAGTTCCATCACAGTAAAAGTAAATAAGCAAAAATTTAATAGATTCAAAGATGTCCAAAAATAATTATAATACTAGTATTTATAGGTCCTAGAAGCTAGAATTTAAGGTGTAAGAAAAGACACTAACTTAGCCTACAAGTAACGTAACTAGTTTCGTGAAATCACTAAATCAATTTCCTTTGTCAAATTTACGCAAAATTTTCCATATATAATGTAATGTCCTACGATAAAAAAAAGAAAAATGTAAATACTTTTAAAAGGAGAGATGGTTTGGTTCTTTGGAAGAATAAATAAATAAAAACATAATGATACATGGAAAGGTGGAGAGAAGACATCGTCTTCCTCTCCCCACTCTTCACTGTTCACGCCCATTCACCCCTGCGCACGTGAGACGCCCCTCACTTCCGGCCACTCGTTCTCCTCGTGTCCGGCCACTATTTTTCGTAAGAGAGGTACCGATGAAAAGAGAACAACGAAACAAACATTTTGACATTTGTTAGGAGAAAACTAGTCCACTATAGACGATGCAATGAGTGACGAACATGAGAAAGGGGGGAGTCCTCCGAGTACCCGCTCCAGCTCTAATTCACGCCGATCTTTCTTCTGGTGAGTTGGGCATCATCCTCAGGTCGATTAGGTTCATTTTAAGGGATTGTAAACGTGCTTGTTCTCCAAATCATATAGATGGCCGAGATTGAGTTTCTTCGGAAACCTTTTTCGACATTTTTGCCGAGCTGATGGGGGGCTCTGACTGACCTCACGACAACGTTATGGTAGGTACTCACAGGAGGGAGAAATGTATTAGGTTTCCAACCATCCTCTGACATTTCCGATGATTCCTCCTCAGATTTAATTTTATAATTGATAAGAATTAGATATAGTGTCTAATTCGAATTATTATATGCTTAATTGGATATGATGGGTGATTGTCCGTTGAGTTTTGAGTAGAGTGTTATTAATGGTGATTTCTTTTCCCATATTGGTAAGCATACTAAAATCCCATGGTGTTGATCAATTTATGAAATTAGTTTATATGCATGTTATAATGCGTTAATTATGAACTTAGGTAAAATATTTATAATTCCTAATTCTAAGTACCAAGATGTCATTAAAAAGATTACTATGAGGTGATTAATGAGTTAAAAAATAAATGATACCTACAAGTGACAAATGTTCTAAATGATAAGCTTATGTTTTTAAATAAAGTTTTAAATGAATGTAATAGGTATTTCTCTCTTTTATCGAATCGGATGGGAGGTGGTTGAGACTCGATATAATCCAAGGTGAGTGGGTTTATCCATAAAGATAGTGACGATGGCCTTCGGGCAATTATATGTTTTGTCCATGCTGATATGGAGTGGATATTATTGGCTTCATATGCGTGAAGTTTTGAATGTATAAATGTTTCCATATGCCCCGATGCTCGATATGTTGCCTTGCTAAATGATGAATTCTCTATGATATGAAGTATGATGTCAGTTTTATGTATGAGTTTATTGGATTATTTGAAATCAGTTTGATTAACAAGTTAAACATGTGCTCCATTGCATTCATGCATTCCACATCAAAAATGATTTTTGCATGTTCTACATCGGATGCTTGATCAACACCGAGATCACCCTTAGGGGGTGATAATGCTCTTGGCTTGAAATACGGCCTGAGGAGTAGATGTTATAGCTCTTGGCATAATATAGAGCCTGAGGAGCAATATTATTAGCCGAGAGGCAACTTAATAAATGTATCCCATGGCATGAAATAAGGCCTCGAGGGGAGATAATAGCATTTAACTCTTGGCATGAAATAGGGCCCGAGGAGCGAGTACGCACGCATGACCCATAGATTATGACCATATAAGACGATGGAGCATGAAAACAACCTTTCTTGCATGCATGACATACATATGCGCCATTTCTGTTCGAGTTTCATTGATTCTCGCAAAAAGATTTGATTTATGAATTTTAAGATTTATGGATTTCCATTACTCACTGAGCTTATTGATGCTCACCCTTGTATTTAATTTTTTTTTTGTAGGTATTGAATGAAAGTCTTATTTGCTTGACATGAAATATGAAATGTAAGGGGCTAGGGATTGACCTTGTGTGAGAGCCATGATCGTAATTTTTGGTTACTTTTTGTATTTCATTCGCTTCTTATACAAATTATTAACTGGAAGAATGTTGTGAATGGTTTGGAGTTGTTCGATTAGTAATGTAGAGCGATGGACGATCATGATATATGATTTACGAGCATTTGGCTCATAATTTTGATTTCAGAGTGAGCTTGAGACTCACTGATTTGGGCTTGAGTCCCACCTTTTGATTCCTACTATACAATGTCAAAAATATTTCTTATAATTGCCTGTGATGGTTAAACTTTTGAAATTGAAATGCTTGCGATGAATCATATGAAATATTGTATATGACGTATGGACGAATTTATGCATACGTCATGCCGAAAAGTTTTTAAAAATTTTTAGACTGTTTATTTCGAACGCTAGCTTTTTTCATTGAACATTTGAATTTGAATTTAAGTGATTCATTTTACGGTTTCATCTCTTGTGGCACCATAAGAGTGGCTGGGCTCATAAGTTATGGTATCAAAGCCTACGTTTTAGATCTAATTCACGGAGCGGATAGTGATGGGTAGTTGCATGTTATATTTGTGCATATATTATTGCACAAGAATTTATTATGAAATTGCATTGTGAAAATTATGCTATGTGCACATATATGAAGTAGGACATAAATGCCAATATGCGGTTATGTTGAACTATTTTATGTTATTCGATAATGTAGTTGTTAGTAAATAAACTTAAATGGAATGTTGATATGAATGAAATTATATGTTAAATGCTTAAAGGAACTATTATGCTAGGAGGTATGGTGTATAGATGTACTGTTGCAATGATACACTAAGGAAGTTTGTGGTATACAGTATGGCGCTCGTGACCCGATAGAGAGGTCATGTTGGAGTGGACGGTTTCAGGAGGATCTAGGATCGGAGTTGGATCCCGTGCGGGAGGAACTCACGATGAGGTCCGAGCCGAGCCGCATGAACAATTTAGAGATTCTATGTCACTTGCTCATGAAATAGAAGCCTTGCCTAGCCACATTGATTTACTAGTGCGCCAAATTAAGAAGAACGGTGTGGTTGATTTTGAAGGAGATCAAGACCCTGCAAAGGCCAAAGCATGGTTGAAACAATTGGAACGTGTGTTCAAGATGATGGAATTGGGAGATGATAAGAAGATGTCTTGTATTGAATTCTTGTTGACTGAGGGTGCTTTGTCTTGGTGGGAGGACAAGTATGAAGAGTATGGGTCAACATGGACATGGGATGACTTTAAGAAAGAATTCTATAGTTTTTACATTCCAATCTCACATAGTGCTAAGAAGGTGCGAGATTTTATAAATTTGAGACAAGGGGATGATACAGTGGACAACTGCGCAAGTTTTGCCCAGGATTAGTATCCATAGACAAAGAGAAAAAAAATCATTTATATGGAGAAGTTATCCCACCGCATCAAGAACCACATTGCTTGTGTGACTCGTGCCACACATGCTGAAGCCAAAGATATAGGATTGAAGGCTCATGGCAAACAGGCAAAACAAACTCCAGTTTGATCGGGGACAGTGTAACCAAGATTCGAAGAAGGGCAGATTTGTGTCTTCTCCACAACCTACACATTGGACACCTAGTCTAGTGATCACTCATACTACGGAGCCGAGGCCTACACAACAGACTGGAGGGAGGGGATTTCATAGTTATGGACAAGGAAATGGTAGAGACCCGTGCGGTACTTGTGGTAAGTTTCATACAAGTAGATGTTGTCTGTAGGAGGTACTTTGACCTATTTTAGTTGTGACGGCAGGGGGCATAAGAAGAGTGAGTGTCCTTCAATTAGACTTTCTACTCAGGGTTTTGAGGCACGAAGTGGTACATGTCCGATTGTTGGGAGGATCCCACCCACTAGTTCATTGAATAAAGGAAAAGCCATTGTCAGTGCAGCCAGTGGAGAGAGGATTAGTATAGGAGGACAGCCTAGGGTTTATGCTATGACTCATGAAGAGGCAGCCGCTAGTCCTGAGGTGGTGACAGGTGAAGTACATGACTACCTTAATTGGCCCTAGTGCATCGTATTCATTTGTTTCATATGCATGTGGATTCTTGTTATATATGGAGCCTTCCTTTTGATCTGTTGATATGTCTGTTAACCTTCAATTGATGCTTTGTTTGCTGGTCAAGTATACAAGGAGTTTGTACTTGGCATATGTGATAAAGAATTTATGGCAAATCTTATTACTATAGACATCCAGGGATTTGATGTCATACTAGGCATGAATTGGCTTTCCACTTATCGGGCAAGGGTGGATTGTTTTGCCAAGGAAATAAAACTGAAGTTACCTTCTGGGGAGGAGGTAACATTAAAAGGTGATAGGAGGATGTTGCCTACTTATGTGATATCCACCATGGTAGCTAGAAAGTTGCCTACTTACTAGAAGGGCGTGATGCTTATTCAGTTCATGTTCATGTATTGAATTGCGAGCCACCTAAGCTTAAGGAGTTGGAGGAGGATATACTAAAAAGTTATCCTCATCTTTTTTTTATCTTCAGGTTAGTTAGAATTTTGAGGATGAATTTTTTTGGGTATTGTAATTGTAACGTCTTACAATAAAAAAAGAAAAATGCAAATACTTTTAAAAGGCCGGACGTTTTGGTCTTTTGGAAAAATAAATAAAAATAATAATAAATATGTGGAAAGGTGGAGAGAGAAGACATTGTCTTGCTCTCCCCACCCTCCACTGTTCACGCTCGTTCACCCCTATGCACGCGAGGCGCCCCAGCCGCCCCTCAATTCCGGCCACTCGTTCTTTGTCGTCCGGCCACCATTTTTTGCACGATAGGTATCGATGAAAAGAGAATGATCAGATGAGCATTTTACCATGTTTAGGAGAAGATCGATCCACTATAGACAATGCAATGAGTGTCGAACACGAGAAAGGGGGGAGTTCTTTGGTGACCCATTTCGGCTTCGATTCGCGTCGATCTTTCTCCTAGTGAGTTGTGCATCATCCTCAGGTCGATTAGGGTTTATTCTAAGGGGTTGTAGACATGCTTGTGCTCCTAATCTTGTAGATGGCCAAGATTGGGGTTTTCCAGCAACCTTTTTTCGATGACATTTTTGGCGAGCTGACGGGGGATCCGACTGACCCCACCATGATGTTATGGTAAATGCTCACAGGAGGGAGAAATGTATTAGGTTTCTGACCATCCTTCGACGTTTCCGATGATTCGTCCTCAAATTTTGTTGTAAGGGAAAGGAAGATGTGCATATTATATTTAATTACACTTAGGTGAACTTATTTTAAATAATAATATTCATTATTGATGAAAAGGCGATTGACTATTGTGTTCGAAGTTTTGACGGGTGCGGCTTTGGTTTCGAGAGCGAGGTTTCATTGTTGTGGTAAGGATAATTGGTTGCCAAAACTATTTATAATTGGATATGATAGTGTCTAATTCGAATTATTATATGCTTAATTGGATATGATAGTTGACTGTCCGTTGAGTTTTGAGTAGAGTGCTATTAGTGGCGATTTTTCCCCTATTGGTAAGCATACTAAAAGCCCATAGTGTTGATCAATTTATGAAATTAGTTTATATGCGTGTTATAATGCGTTAATTATGAACTTAGGAAAAATATTTATAAATTCTAATTCTAAGTACCAAGATGTCATTAAAAAGATTACTATGAGGTGATTAATGAGTTAAAACATAAATGATACCTACAAGTGATAAATGTTCTAAATGATAAGATTATGTTTTTAAATAAAGTTTAAATGGATGTAATAGGTATTTCTCTCTTTGATCGGATTTGGAACGGAGGTAGTTGAGACTCGACGTAATCCAAGGTGAGTGGTTTTATCCATAAAGATAGTGACGATGGCCTTCGGGTAGTTATATTTTTTTTTCATGCTGATATGGAGTGGATTTTATTGGCTTGATATGCGTAAAGTTTTGAATGTATGAATGTTTCCATATGCTCTGACGCTCGATATGTTGCCTTGTTAAATGATGAATTCTCTATGATATGAAGTATGATGGTGATTTTATGTATGAGTTTATTGGATTATTTGAAATTAGTTGGATTATGATCAAGTGAAACATGTGCTACATTGCATTCATGCATCGCACATCAAAAATGATTTTTGCATGTTATACCTCAGATGTCTGATCAACATCGAGATGACCGTTTGGGGGCGGTAATGCTCTTGGCATGAAATAGAGCCTGAGGAGTAGATGTTATAGCTCTTGGAATGAAATAAAGCTTGAGGAGCGATATTATTAGCCGAGAGGAAACTTAGTAAAGATATCCCTTGGCTTGAAATAGGGCTTGAAGGGGAAATAATAGCATTTAACTATTGGCATGAAATAGGACCTGAGGAGTAAATGTCATAGCTCTTGGCATGAAATAGGGCCTAAGAAGTAAATGTCATAGCAATTGGCATGAAATAGGGCCTGAGGAGCGAGTACGCAGGCATGACCCCATAGATTATGACCGTATAAGACGATGGAGCATGAAAATAACATTTCTTGCATGCATGACATACATATGCACCATTTATGTTCGAGTTTCATTGATTCACTCAAAAATATTTGATTTCTGAGTTTTAAGATTTATGGATTTCAATTACTCACCGAGCTTATTGATGCTCACCTCTCGTATTTAAATTTTTCTTATAGGTATTGAATGAAAGTCTTATTTGCTTGACATGAAATATGAAATGTACGGGGCTAGGGATTGACCTTGTGTGAGAGTCGTGATCGTGATTTTTGGTTACATTTTGTATTCCATTCGCTTATACAAATTATTAACTGGAAAAATATTTTGAATGGTTTGGAGTTGTTGGATTAGTAATGTAGAGAGATAGACGCTCATGATATATGATTTATAAGCATCTGGCTCATAATTTTGATTTCAGAGTGAGCTTGAGACTCACTGATTTGGGCTCGAGTCCCACCTTTTGATTCCTACTAATAAAATGTCAGAAATGTTTCTTATAATTGCCTGTGATGGTTAAACTTTTGAAATTGAAATGCTTGTGATGAATCATATGAAATGTTGTATATGACGTATGGACAAATTTATGCATACGTCATGCCAAAAGTTTTTTGAAAATATATAGACCTTGTTTGTTTCAAACGTTGGCTTTTTCCGTTGAACGTTTGAATTTAAATTTAAGAGATTTATTTTACGATTTCATCCCTTTTGGCGCCATATGAGTAGTTGCGTGTCACATATAATTATTTCAGAAATCCCAAATAAAAATGGTTAAACCATGATTTATTTGGCCCAAGTTATGTTGACTCTTCATGCGGCGCAATTTGTAACATGTTGAGAAGTTAGAACTAATCCAACTCGATCTCGTAATTTGATCAATTGTAAATCGCAGATATTCTTGATTATCTTCAATTTTACTTATTTCTAAAATCCACAACATGCTAGAACATGCTTCTATCACTGACTGAAATTATGGGCATTTCCAAGCTTGATCTAGGATCGGGTGCCCGTTATCGACTCAACATGATATAGCAAACTATAATATAGAGGACTATCAGATCGGATGATTGAACCTCTTTCGATCATCCGCTCTGATATTCTAACATGAATCGATCGACCAATAGGCCCCTCTATCGATCAAAAAGATATTTATCAAAGTATGTGACTTGGACAAAATCGAGCAACCATTGGACCTTAGGTCGATCGAAAATTTAAAGCCAAGAACTCACCGACTTTTTGGATGTCTGAACCAAGCTCGAACTTTGAACGGCCGAATAACATGATAGGGCAATCGTTTGACTTTCGGCCATTCGAAAGTGGACAGAGAGAATGGTGTGTCCTTAATTACAAATGATGCTATTATTTACTCTTGTCCATATGGTTGTCCTCACACCCCATGATTATGCATGTTAATCTGGAGCCAACCTTGCTCCCCAAAGCCTTGAATGATCTTTGTGATCAAAAAATAGGTTTATAGGTTAATAAAGATAAAAGATGAAATAAAGGAATGTCATGCTTACATAGACGGGAAGATTACCATTGCAGTACTTCCCTTGAGGGTCACCTGCCCTTGTGTAAGGCACTCCTCCTACTGTTAGGGATGTTGCCATGTTGTGTGATTTCATTTCTGGGAATATTACCGCCTTGTGCAAAATCATTCCTGATAATGTTACCACCTTGTGTGAGGTCATTCTTGCGGATGTTACCGGCTAGTGTGAGGTCATTCCCACTATTACATATGTTTTCACCTTGTGTGAGGTCATTCCTGAGAATATTACCGCCTTGTATTCCTACGGATGTTACCGACAAGTACAAGGTCATCCCTCTCCTTTATAGGTGCATTGTCGTGGCACTGATCCCCCACCAGCCCATGTTATGGTAGGTATTTACACACTTGTGTATGCACGATATATACTAAAGTAGTGGAAAGCTCTTCCAACTCATGTATAAGATGAAAGATTATGAATGAATGGACTCTGTCCACATGAAAATGAAATGAAATGAAAAGGAAATGGAACAATGATGAATGTCATGCCTTTCCTAGTAAAAAATGAATTCTCTTTTGAGCCATGTTATTGACCATTGATGTTAACCCCTTTTTCCATCATAGCATCAATGAAATAATGAATGATAAAGATGGTATATGAAAAGAAATGAATGAACCACTTCCCCATGTGATGATCCCCATGAATTCATCATAATATTGTTATGAATTGCTATCATGGTTATATATTCTGGATCATCTTTATGACCATTGTTATCCCATTTAGCCTTGTGTTAACAAGAGGTTCTCCTCCCCTGTGTTGATTCTCACAGGTACTTGATTTACCTATTGTGTCAAGTTGATGTGTGTGCGGTGATCCCCTACTCAGATGGTGCGTGTGCACACGAATATAGTAGTTGTCTTTATTATCTTATATCATAGTGTTGTAAGTGGAAACCATGTTATTTGTATCATGGCGTGGACTTTGGACGCCTTATGATATGATGTCTTTTATCTATTCAGCTTCTGCATTATGTCTTAAGGCTGCATATGGAAATGAAACCATAATTCCTCCCAAGTTTTTAGTGAATAGTTGAATTGATAGATTAGTTCAGGATGTGTTTGGATGGAGTGGAACTAATGATGAGGAATACAAGGAGTTGATGTGATAGAAAAAGTAAATGTGATGGATTAATTTTAGTAGAATTAGGTATTGTTAATATGAAATATAATTTATTAATTATTATAAATTACAATTTTTATGGAAAATCTTTGTTAAAAATTATATTATTTAAAAAATATTATATTTAATGAAATATTAATTTTTAAATAAAATAATAAATAATATTATATTAATCCTTGATTATAAATATTTTGTATTATATTAATCCTTGATTGTAAATATTATAAATAAATTAATTATTTTATATAACAAAGGAAAAAAAATGAGAAAATGGAAAAAGAAAAAAGAAAGGTCAAATAAAAAAAGGTGAAAAAAAGACCACTACCTGATTCAGAATCCAGGGTGGAACTAGGGTCACGTGACCCTAGTTCCACCCCAAAAAGGTGGTCTGGTTCCATTATCAATCACTTTATTTTCATTAGTCTTCCACTATTATGATGTCCATTTGACCACCTTGGTCAATGAAAAGGTCAAAATGACTGAAATAAAGTAAAGATCAAGGTTCGCATCTTGATCGGCGATGTAGCCACGCGGTGGAGTCAAAATTTGGGGTGCTAGACTCTCCATCCACATTGAGTCCCAACAAATGATATTCCCTCTTGGGTGGGTCCTTTGGGTCCGATTCGAGAGAGAACAAAGAACGTCGCAAGAAGGCCCAAAGCGAGCCTCGCGGTCTAGTTGGCACTGGTCATTAGTGACCACAATGACACAATTCAACCATCACAATGTGACGGTTGAGGTATAGATTATCCTCTCTAGTGAGGGTCACCAACACCTTAAACCCAAAAGCATTTCGAATGAGAAAAAGACAACAATAGAAAGGCATAGGAAATGCCCTAAGCCTACCTCTCGACTTCGTGACACTGACTAATAGCATCTCTTAGATGTAACCAAATTGTCACCCACACACCATCTCGACCGGGAAAGGTTGTCATCATCGGGTGCGCTCAATCCTCAAATCATAAAATCGTTCAAATGATAAGTGCCAACATTGAGATACATTTGAAGTTCCAAGACAAAAAAAGTCATCTCTCAAGATCAAGGGAAATCGAGAAGTTGGAGCGCTTCCTTCTAGCTGGACCTTTTGCGACTGGACATATCTTAGTACCGACCGACCCAACCTCTCGACTCGCATGTCTTAGCTAGGAAATCAGATCACCCTATCGGGTGGAAATCATTACTAGCAAAGATTGTCCAAACTGAACCCGCAGGTTCCAACAAAAATAAGGAAACAAGAAAACAGGTGTCTTATTGAATGAACTCAGCTCGAGCTGAGGGATAACACCTTCTCGGGTAAAGGCACAATGGATGAACCAATCTATAAAAACATATTCAGCAATTTAGAACAACATCATAAAACTAAATCAACAATGGAACAATGAACACAAGACGTAACGCAATCGATTGCTGCTTAGCATAAACTCAAAAAGATAAGATGAGAGACATAACATTCATCACAATCTCCCCAGTCCTAGCAAGCTAGTTTAGTTACACATCAATATAGGAGATGACAAGCCGTCCATGTCCATATGCAATCAAAACGAAAAGTGAAAGAGGAAAAGGAAGCTCGGCCTATGCAGCATCTTCAACTTGGAATCCTCAATCTGATTGTGACTGACATCCCCCCTATCAGTTTTCCTTCCTTTCTTGCTTTATAATCAGGATCAAGCTGCCACCAGTCATGCTTTCCATATGCTCCCTTGCCCGCATCATGCCTACAATGTGTAGGAAGAAGCTTCGTTCCTCAGGTGCAACAGAGGCTATATCAGTTGATGTGGAAAGTTGTCCCCTACTTTGGTTCTTCGCTGCCCTAGGCCACTGCATTCGATGAACCAACCGCTCTTGCCATAAATCTGCCTAAGTGTATAGATTGGGGTACCTCTGCTCTAGATGCCCCCACTTGCGAACACTCGCTCAAAATCATCCTACCTTGAGTCAGTTGGGATCCCTGCATGAAAAATAGGCATAAAGAGCACTAACGTAGCCTCAAAAACGTGAAACGTCACTTTTTTCACAAAATGAATGTGGAGAATAAAGGTCGTATTTCAGAGATAAGGTAAGTGTTCAAGCATGAAATATAGCAAACTATGAGGTAAATGTATGCTGAACATAAGTAAACAATATACATAATTCATTCACATGACCTTTTCTTTAAGTCTTTTATTTATAAGCCAACATGCTATGGATTGAATTACTTATTGTCTTTAGTCTTGGATTTGGATGTTATCTTGAATCATGTGTCTTTATGATAAGAATGCTTATGGACTTACAATATTATATGTATGGCTTTAAGACATATTCTTAATGGGCCTTCCATCAAGTGGTTTATTACATATTTTATACGGACCTTCTGCTGCAACGTTATCATATTGAGCTTTTAAATTATGTCATATTAAGATGGGTTCTCTTTATGTTTGATTATGGCCTTCCGCTATTACGATATTCTCTAGAGCTTCATGGAATGTGTTATGTAATTTATTATTCTCCTCCCATTGCATTTTTATGGATGAACCTTAATTGATATGTTAAAAAGTATTTTTCATTACTTTCTTATGCTAATGGACATTCACTATATTTTAAATATGTCTAATCAAATTGGAATTGTTTAATCAATTTTTCATTAATGACATCATCCATGACCGTTCATGACATATGCCATGAGGCAAATTTTGGAGCATTACTATAGGTATTGTTGATGTGCCTTGAATTATGTACCCTGTACCCAAAATTATGAAAGAAAAAAAAATGAAAAAGGAGGAAAAATGAGAATCTATGGCGAAGCCACCCGCGGTATGGACCTTTATATACGAGGATTAGGGTTTTATATGATGTACATTCTCTTTTGGCTCATAGTGAAAATTTCTGGCGGCGGTCTCCTTTGCCCGTGGATGTTTCTCTCTTGTTCACATTGATCAAGAGAGTTTTACCACGTTAAATCCCTGTGTTCATCTTCTCTTTCTTTCGTTGTTTTGATTATTCATCGATCCTCAGTGTTCTATTCCCAACAAACTAGTATCAAAGTCGAGTTTCTTTCCGCGAAGATGACTACAATGAAGTTCGACATCGAGAAGTTTGACGGGAACACAAATTTCAGTTTGTGGCAGGTTCGGATGCATGCCATCCTGGTTCAGAATGGGTTGAAGAAGGCGCTGTCGGGTCAAAAGCCTGATGCCATGGAGGCGTCCGCCTGGGAGGATCTTGACGAGAAGGCCATGTCTGCGATTCAGTTGTGCCTGACGAACGATGTTCTTCAGGAAGTTCTCGCAGAGAAGACGATGGCCGATCTTTGGACGAAGTTGGAAACTCTGTATCTGACGAAAACCCTAGCGAATCAACTTGTGTTGAAGCAGCGGCTGTACACCTTTCGTATGGTCGAAGGTACGTCGATCAAATCACATATCAGTGAGTTCATTGCCCTAATCAATGATTTGAAGAACGTAGATGCAAAGGTTGATGATGAAGATCAGGCCCTATTACTTCTTTGTTCTTTGCCATCTTCATATAAAACCTTTAAGGAGACGATGATCTATGGTAGGGACAAACTCACGTTTGAAGATGTTAAGGGCAGACTACTGAGCAAAGAAAAGTTGGATAATGAATTGGGATCAAGCAGCAAATCTGATGATCAAGCCTCAAATCTGATCGCAAGAGGCAGACATCAGACGAGAAATTAAAATCAAGATAGATCCAGATCCAAGTCGAAGAACAGAGATAAAGTCTGCAATTATTGCAAGAAGAAGGGTCATATCAAAGCAGAGTGTTACAAATTACAGAATAAGAATAAAAGGATTAACGAGGGAAACGAGAAGGGAAATCAAAAGGCTGAAGTTGCAAATGCCGGTGTAGCAGAAAGTGATAATGAAGATGTTCTGTTGGTAACGGCATCAAACAAATCCAGATCATAAAGTGAATGGATTCTCGATTCTGGATGCTCATACCATATGTGTCCCAATCGAGATTGGTTCTCCACGTACAAATCTGTTGAAGGTGGAGTCGTTCTTATGGGCAACAATGTTGCCTGTAAGACTGTTGGTATTGGGTCCATCCAGATTAAGATGCATGATGGGATTATTAGGACATTATCAGAAGTCAAACATGTTCCTGATCTGAAGAAGAATCTTATCTCTCTCGGTGTCTTAGACTCAAATAGTTGCAAAGTTGTTATTGAGTCTAATGGAATGAAAATTTCCCGTGGCGCTCTTGTGTTGATGAAAGGCCTCAAAATCGGTAGTTTGTATGTTCTCCAAGGTTCGACGGTGATAGGTTCAGCAGCAGTCTCATCTATCTCAGAGGAAAATTGCACAAAGTTATGGCACATGCGTTTCGGCCATATGAGTGAGAAGGGCATGTAAGTTCTCAGTAACAGAGGTCTTCTTCCTGGTGCAAAAGTTGAAAAGTTAGAGCTATGTGAGCATTGTATCTTCGGAAAACAGAAGAGAGTTAGTTTCGGCTCAGCCATTCATAAGACGAAGGGAACCCTTGATTACATCCATTCAGATTTATGGGGTCCTTCTCAGGTTCCTTCGAAAGGAGGAAATAGGTATTTGCTGACATTTATTGATGATTTCTCTATAAAAGTTTGGGTCTATTTTCTAAACAATAAAGATGATGTATTCGAAACATTCAAGTCATGGAAGACTTTGCTAGAGAAGCAATCTGGAAAAGTTGTGAAGAGATTGAGGACTGATAATGGACTAGAATTCTGTAATTCTAAGTTCAATGAATTCTGTGACAAAGAAGGTATTGCAAGGCATCACACAGTTATGAGAACTCCATAGCAGAATGAAGTCGCAGAAAGAATGAACAGAACTCTACTAGAAAGAGCACGATGTATGCTGTCAAATGCAGAACTTGGCAAAGAGTTTTGGGCAGAGACTGTTAACCTGGCATGTGACTTAGTGAATCGGTCTCCTCACCGATCCTTAGACTTAAAAATTCCTAAAGAAGTGTGGTCAGGTAATTCTCCTAATTACTCACATTTAAGAGTTTTTGGTTGTCCTGTATATGCACATGTTAATGATGGAAAGCTTGAACCTAGAGCTAGGAAGTGCATATTTCTTGGTTATAAATCTGGTGTTAAAGGTTATAGATTATGGTGTCCTGAAATCAAGAAATTTATTATCAGTAGAGATGTTACTTTTGATGAATCTGTGATGCTTCACTCGAGAAAAGATTTATCTATTATTGGTGATACAGAAAAGTAGAAAACTTTGGAGAAGGTGAAGTTAGAACTGTCAAATTCTTCTGATGAAAAGAATGATACTCCTGATGCTCCTGAAGTTCATACATCACCTCAAGTTCAGCAGCAATACATGTTAGCTTGTGATAGACCGAGAAGAGAAATAAAAGCACCTCAAAGGCTCGGATTTGAAGAACTGGTCGCTTATGCATTAAGTGTTGCTGAAGATATTGAGTTACCTGATCCTTCCTCCTATTTTAAAGCTATTCGAAGTCTTGATTGTAATAAGTGGTTAATAGCAATGCAGGAGGAGATGGAATCTCTACAGAAGAATGGCACTTGGGATCTTGTAAAACAACCTGTGAATAAGAAGATTGTTCGCTGTAAATGGGTGTTCAAGAAGAAAGAAGGAATCAATAATGAAGAGACAAAGTACAAAGCAAGATTGGTGGCAAAAGGGTACAGTCAAGTGGAGGGTGTTGATTTTCATGATGTGTTCTCTCCAGTTGTGAAACATACTTCTATTCGTACTTTGCTTGCTATCGTTGCTTTGCAGAATCTTGAACTTGAGCAACTAGATGTTAAGACTGCATTCTTACATGGCGATCTAGAAGAAGATATATATATGGAGCAGCCAGAGGGTTTTCATATTGAAGGTAGAGAAGATCAAGTTTGTCATCTGAAGAAGTCCTTGTATGGACTTAAACAAACCCCTCGGCAGTGGTATAAAAGGTTTGATTCATTCATATTGAGTATTGGTTTTGCTAGAAGCAAATATGATAGTTGTGTTTATTTGAATCAACTTGCTGATGATTCATTCATCTATTTGTTGCTCTATGTTGATGATATGTTAATTGCAGCGAAAGATATATCTGAAATTAATATTTTGAAAAATAAGTTAAGTTCTGAATTTGAGATGAAGGATCTTGGAGCAGCAAAGAAGATTTTAGGAATGGAAATTTCTAGAGATAGAAGTTCAGGAAGACTATTTCTGTCTCAGCAGAAATATATTGAAAAAGTTTTGGAGCGTTTTGGAATGCAGAATGCTAAGGCTGTCAGTACACCGATTGCAGCACACTTTAAACTCTCAGCTTCATGTTCACCTCAATCTGATGAAGACAAAAGGTATATGTCAAAAGTTCCTTACTGTAGTGCAGTTGGTAGCATTATGTATGCAATGGTTTGCACTCGTCCAGATATATCTCATGCTGTCAGTGTTGTTAGTAGATATATGTCTAATCCAGGAAAGAAGCACTGGGAAGCTGTTAAGTGGATACTGAGATATTTAAGAGGTACTTCTGATGTATGCTTGGAATTTGGTAGAAATTCAGCTGGACTGGTTGGCTATGTTGATTCAGATTTTGCAGGAGATCTTGATAGAAGAAGGTCCCTAACTGGTTATATCTTTACTATTACTGATTGTGCTGTGAGTTGGAAAGCTATTTTGCAGGATACAGTAGCATTATCCACTACTGAAGCTGAATACATGGCCATCACTGAAGCTGTGAAAGAAGCTATCTGGTTGAGAGGATTAGTTGGAGAGCTCACTATGAAAAAGGAAGCTACTGTCATATATTGTGATAGTCAGAGTTCAATACATCTTACAAAAGATCAAATGCATCATGAAAGAATAAAACATATAGATGTGAGATATCATTTTGTTCGAGATATTGTGGAAAAGCAAGATGTTCAAGTTCAGAAGATTAGCACACGTGACAATCCAGCAGATATGATGACAAAGAGCTTACATGTTGCCAAGTTCGATTATTGTTCAGACTTGGCGGGCGTTACGCAAAGATCAAGCTAGGCCCTCGTGGGCCATTCGGCAAAGGAGAGCATGTTGAGCATTTTATTTTTTGAGAGTTTTGTGAAATTAAAGTCAAGGTGGAGATTTGTTGATGTGCCTTGAATTATGTACCCTGTACCCAAAATTATGAAAGAAAAAAAATGAAAAAGGAGGAAAAATGAGAATCTGTGGCGGAAGCGGAGGGCTTGGGCCGTTAGGGTTAGGGTTAGGATTTTATATGATGTACATTCTCTTTTGGCTCATAGTGAAAATTTCTGGCGGCGGCCTCCTTTACCCGTGGATGTTTCTCTCTTGTTCACATTGATCAAGAGAGTTTTACCACGTTAAATCTCTGTGTTCATCTTCTCTTTCTTTCGTTGTTTTGATTATTCATCGATCCTCGGTGTTCTATTCCCAACAGGTATCATGGTCTAAAGTTCTTGACTCTATGCTAAAGTTTATCCTAAAATTGTTTACTTTAGGTTATATATATTAATCAAAGTCAAATCATTGTTTTAGTCTTTGAAGTTTTATCGATTGATTTAAGCACCAAGGTCCATGTGCAACTATGATGAACAACCATGTGGTATTTCTTTAGTGATTCTTTCGGGTCCTTGGCCAGATAAGTTAGCGCTTATCGATAGATGCTAATGAATTTATGTATGATTGATGCATGATATAGGGGATCGATGATCCTTCTAAATGTGTATTGTTAGTATGAATTAGGTTAGGATGTTGACCATGCTTAGGAATCAAATGTTGTTTAGGCGCATTTGATGGGATGGGTAAAATGAAAACTTGCCCAAATTGCATGACTCGTTCTAACTTGGATTGGAACATGTTTCACTACCAAAAGTGAGGTGTGATATAAGAATTCATAGCTCTTGAACCCTAGTTCTAACAAAAATTGATCAATCTCCATTTGAGATGTATTTATTAAGTTAGGAGTATAGTCTGAGCTTAGTGCCATGCTATCCCAAATCATGACATGACTGAATTGGAAAATGCATCAGAAACGTTGCGGTCAAAATAGAATTTGCACTCCACAAGGCCTAGGTGCAACCTTATGACCTTTTAAGGTAAATTTAAATTGCTTCAAAGTAAGGAGCAAGGACTACCTGGATGACAAAGATGTGACCCATGTCCTAATTAAGGTTGAAACATGTTTTATAAACAATACATGAATGAATAGCCCTAGAGGTACAATGTGAGATGAAATTAATTTCACTTCAATATAAAATGTTCACATATGACTAAGATGAGAAGATTAACTTACTATCATGTTATCTAAACAAAGATAAGGATGAATTGTAAAATGAATAAGAAATTTTACGAATTAAATTATGTCATGAAATTTATGGAGTAGGTATATGATTAAATTATCATTAGATAGAACTTGGTGTCACATTGAAAATGCATGTCTAAGAGGAATTATGAATGTTAAAATATTCAATGATTAAATAAATAAACTCACAATGAGTTAAGATTGTTTCAAAAGGAAACTCATTATGTCATACTAGGAACTATTGTTTAACGGCTATCTTAAAGTCTTCAACTTATTGATCACTATGGATGAGTAAATGAGGCCACAGGAGATCTTAATGAACCAATGGATTAGAAATGGCTGTGAAGAATTTATACTTGCTATGGGAGTGAACATAAATCGATGTTGGTGTATGGCGTGTCTAATGGTTCATGAATTGGATAATTAGCAAAATGGTAATAATTTGATCGTGATTTACATAGTGTAAATCATAAATAGTTTAGATACACATTTTTGACGATTAGTGGTAAATAATTAACTTAATTATGAAATCGAGTACCTAGGAAAGTATATTGATGGAAACACGTATTCACAAACACTCATGCATAAACAAAGACAAAGGGTTTGACATTGAATGTGAAGGATGATACAATGCCAATATGCGTATATATTGACAATAGTCTATGAATAAATATGCTAATATGCATATTAGGATACCCTAAAGAATTATTAAAAGATGAATTAGTGCATAAAGATAAACCATGTGAGGCCATGATTCATCTCATTATGAACAAGTATAGGAACTCGAGTAATTGAGCTTGAATATTGGCAAGGTGATCCATGAGCAAGGAGCCTCATTGGAGTAGGGACATGACATTATGGAAAAGGCTAAATAGTACTTATGCTTTGAAGAGTATAAAGTATTGATGTCACCAAGAGTTGTTATGATAAGGTGAGGGACAAAAATATCTTTTGGCATTCTCTCATCTTCTTCCCTCTCTCTTCTCTCCTACCAGCAGCAGCTGACACCCCTTTTTGTGCTCCATTTTTGGTGCCCTAGAAGCTCCAAAGGAGGAGGAAGAAGAGCAGAAAGAGGAAGAGAAAGAAGAAGGAAAAGAAGAGGAAGAGACTTTGGAGGATTAAAGAGGAGAGATTATCACTAATCTTCGTTAGGGATTGAGGTATGTAAATAGGGTTGAGCCAAATTTCTTTTTCTTTCCAACTTGAAATTGGAATGAAAATGTTTTGATTCTTTTAATTATTGTTTTGATTGAACGAATGTTGAACAATTTGTGGAACTCATGCTAAGGAGCTAAAATATTTTTTGAAAACTTGGGCTAAAATCACGTGAATTGATGTATATAGGAAACTTAGAAAAGAATAGGGCAAACTCAGCTAGTTTTTTATGAAATCCGATTTCACGGGTCGTGACAAGGGTTTGAAACCGTGAAATGGAGTTCTGGTTCGTAACTCTCGAGTTATGACATCACTTCATGGACTGTGATATATAAGTCACGACCTGTGACAATTGAACTTGACTATGCAACCTCAATGTGAGACCCGTTATTCACATGTTACGGGTCGTGAGCATGAAACATAAAGTTATGAAACATAGAAAAGATTGTAACAATGAAGTCTCGAGTCATGACCTATTGCATAAAACTAATAACTCGCTGACTTGTGAAATCAAGATTATGAGCCGTAAAATTGAGTAGCCACTCATAATTGCGAGAGGGTTACAAACCAAAGTAACAACCATGATACTTTTCTCACATGCCGTGAAATGCAATCAAGGCATGAAGATGGTGAAGGAATGCCTTGATTGTCACAAGCCATGACCTGTGTGTCACGAATCGTGACACTCGAGTTGTTGCCGCAGCCTCATTGTGAGGCTCATTACTCCTTGGTTACAGGTCATGAATTGTAAGATACATGTTTTGGTGGTTCTGGGAGAGCCATTACATAGTAACGGGCTGTGATGAATCTTGTAACCTCACTTTGAGACCGATTACCCCTTGGTTATGGGTCGTAAACCGTGAAAGACTCATTCCTATGCTTCTATTAGAGACGTTACACGAATAATGGGCCATGACTCATGGAAGAAAATAGAACAATGCACTGAAAGGGTTATAACCTAAGAATCAAGACTCATAAAAATGTGAGTCATGGTCATGATAGTATTGTAATGGACCATGACATTTTTTGGTTCATTAATGAAACATTTTTTAATTGTAACTTATGTATGGCTATCTCCTTGTTTTTAACTTGACTTACTAAACAATATTATTTTCTTATTTTCGGACATGTTTAAGTTAAGTAATAAATTGCTTATGGATAATATGACATGATTGATTGACACACATAGATGACGAATTACTTATTAAGTCATAGGGTTAAAAGCAATATTGTATTGAAATAACATGTTGATGAATTCTTGCCTCTCGTCATATTATTAATTGAATTGTAATGAACCGGACGTGAGTATTTGGGTGCAAGTGCGACCCAGTTTGGCTAGCATAATCTATGTCAAGGCAAGCCAAGAACCTCAATGAATGGAATGGCTTACTAAAGATTAATTGTTTAATGATTGCCTAATTGAATCATAAGATAAAAGATTAACTTCAATTGTATCAAAATGGGTGACTTGAATATATGGAACAATTGTTAATAGGGCATTCAAGTTGCCACCTAATCGATGGTCCAAGCCATTATTTATATGAATTGGGCATTTAAATAAAATAATGCTATTTTTCTAAATGGATATGGATATGAATCATGAAAAAATCGTTATCATGCTTAATTGTTTATTGATTGCATCATAGGTTACCCAAAATGATAATTGTTAATGATGATTAATTGTTTAATTATTTCATATTCATCAAATCACAAATTATTTTATCGAACGTAGCCCTTACATACATCTAATGAGAGGTGGACCTCCCTTGCATCCGACACTACAAGAAATTTGTCGATTAGTGACTCTACAGTACGTCGCTAAAGCAATGTTAAATCATGACTAAAAAATAGCCACACTTTAGCATCTCCGCAGCGCCACACACATGAGATGCCTAGATTCGGTAACCATTAGCGTCGCAATGGCACCAAGACATTAGACAACACTACTAGTGTCACATGTCAACGCTACTAGGCCGTATGGACCTTTATATATGAGGGTTAGGGTTTTATATGATGTACATTCTCTTTTGGCTCATAGTGAAAATTTCTGGCGGTGGCCTCCTTTGCCCGTGGATGTTTCTCTCTTGTTCACATTGATCAAGAGAGTTTTACCACGTTAAATCTCTGTGTTCATCTTCTCTTTCTTTCGTTGTTTTGATTATTCATCGATCTTCGGTGTTCTATTCCCAACAGGTATCATGGTCTAAAGTTCTTCGACTCTATGCTAAAGTTTATCCTAAAATTGTTTACTTTAGGTTATATATATTAATCAAAGTCAAATCATTGTTTTAGTCTTTGAAGTTTTATCGATTGATTTAAGCACCAAGGTCCATGCGCAACTATGATGAACAACCATGTGGTATTTCTTTAGTGATTCTTTCGGGTCCTTGGCCAGATAAGTTAGCGCTTTTCGATATATGCTAATGAATTTATGTATGATTGATGCATGATATAGGGGATCGATGATCCTTCTAAATGTGTATTGTTAGTATGAATTAGGTTAGGATGTTGACCATGCTTAGGAATCAAATGTTGTTTAGGCGCATTTGATGGGATGGGTAAAATGAAAACTTGCCCAAATTGCATGACTCGTTCTAACTTGGATTGGAACATGTTTCACTACCAAAAGTGAGGTGTGATATAAGAATTCATAGCTCTTGAACCCTAGTTCTAACAAAAATTGATCAATCTCCATTTGAGATGTATTTATTAAGTTAGGAGTATAGTCTGAGCTTAGTGCCATGCTATCCCAAATCATGACATGACTGAATTGGAAAATGCATCAGAAATGTTGCGGTTAAAATAGAATTTGCACTCCACAAGGCCTAGGTGTGACCTTATGACCTTTTAAGGTAAATTTAAATTGCTTCAAAGTAAGGAGCAAGGACCCCCTGGATGACAAAGATGTGACCCATGTCCTAATTAAGGTTGAAACATGTTTTATAAACAATACATGAATGAATAGCCCTAAAGGTACAATGTGAGATGAAATTAATTTCACTTCAATATAAAATGTTCACATATGACTAAGATGAGAAGATTAACTTACTATCATGTTATCTAAACAAAGATAAGGATGAATTGTAAAATGAATAAGAAATTTTACGAATTAAATTATGTCATGAAATTTATGGAGTAGGTATATGATTAAATTATCTTTAGATAGAACTTGGTGTCACATTGAAAATGCATGTCTAAGAGGAATTATGAATGTTAAAATATTCAATGATTAAATAAATAAACTCACAATGAGTTAAGATTGTTTCAAAAGGAAACTCATTATGTCATACTAGGAACTATTGTTTAATGGCTATCTTAAAGTCTTCAACTTATTGATCACTATGGATGAGTAAATGAGGCCACAGGAGATCTTAATGAACCAATGGATTAGAAATGGCTGTGAAGAATTTATACTTGCTATGGGAGTGAACATAAATCGATGTTGGTGTATGGCGTGTCTAATGGTTCATGAATTGGATAATGAGCAAAATGGTAATAATTTGATCGTGATTTACATAGTGTAAATCATAAATAGTTAAATCACAAATTATTAATGATGATTGTTAATGATGATTAATTGTTTAATTGTTTCATATTCATCAAATCACAAATTATTTTATCGAACGTAGCCCTTACATACATCTAATGAGAGGTGGACCTCCCTTGCATCCGACACTACAAGAAATTTGTCGATTAGTGACTCTACAGTACGTCGCTAAAGCAATGTTAAATCATGACTAAAAAATAGCCACACTTTAGCATCTCCGCAGTGCCACACACATGAGATGCCTAGATTCGGTAACCATTAGCGTCGCAATGGCGCCAAGACATTAGACAACGCTACTAGTGTCACATGTCGACGCTACTATGACATTATGATGATGTGAAAAGTATCCTTGTGAACTAGTCACTTGCGTCGATACTTCGGTGCTAAAGCAGTTGTAACCATCGGAAATAAAAATAATAAATTATGTAATTTGTTATATTATTATTTTATTTTTTGACGATTAGGAACGTCGATATTTACGACGGATATCCATCCGTCATAATTTCCGACGGATTTTCCGACAGTCACGACCGTCAAAAATAAAAATAATAAATTATTTTATTTGTTATATTATTATTTTATTTTTTGACGATTAGAAACGTCGATATTTCCGATGGATATCCATCCGTCGTAATTTTCGACAGATTTTTCTACGGTTACGACCATTGGAAATGAAAATAATAAATTATTTTATTTGTTATATTATTATTTTATTTTTTGACGTTTAGGAACGTCGATATTTCTGACGGATATGTATCCGTTGCAAATTTTGCTGTAATTTCCGACGGTTACAACCGTCGGAAATGAAAATATAAATTATGTAAAGACTTATATTATTATTTTATTTTTCGATGATTAGGAACGTCGATATTTCCGACGGTCGTAACCGTTGGATAATCCGTCGGTAATAATTAGCGATAGTTCAAACTGTCGATAAAATAAAAAATAAATATTATATAAATATTTTATTTTTATAATTAAATAATTTTTTACAGTATCGATCATCGGTAACTTTAAAAATAATATAGTATAAGTAAAAATAATAATATAACATATTACTGACGGTTCGAACCATCGGTAAACTAAAAAATAAACATTATATATATGTAAGTAAACATTATATAATAATATAACATATTACCGACGGTTTTGATCGTCGGTAACTTTAAAAATAATATAATATAAGTAAAAATAATAATATAACATATTGTCGACGGTTCTGACCGTTGGTAAACTAAAAAATAAACGTTATATAATAATATAACATATTACCGACGGTTTCGACCATCTGTAACTTTAAAAATACTCTCCCTCGCTTTTTTTCATTTTCCCGCTTCCCAACTCTCTCCCATATATATGTGCTATCCTACTTTCCCACTCTCCATTCTCCACTTCTTTCCCTCTCTCCTCTCTCTCTCGATCTCCTATTTTGCCGACCGACCCGCCGGCGACCTCTCCCGGCCGGCGACTTTCGATCGGCCTCCTCGCAGTCGGATCGGCCGCCTGCGGCTGAGATCGCCGATCCATTTCTTTGCGACGGTTGCGACCGCCGAAAGATCGACGATTGCAACGATCGCCAAATTTCGAAGGGTTGTGACCGTCGAAAGTTTCGACAATTGCGGCCGTCGAAAAGTTTCAACGGTTGGAACCGCCGGACTTTTCGGACGGTTCCAACCGTCGAAAACTTGACGTCGAAACCGCTGGGACATTTCGGCCAGTTGGAACCGTCGGCCGGGACTTTTCGGACGCTTGGAACCGTCGGTATTTCCGACGAATTTTTTACGACCGTCGCAAATCAATTTGCGACGATCGTTTTTTGGACGGACCGATTCTGTCTGAAAAACCATCGGTAATCGTATTACCGATGGTTTTTGGGCTGATTACCGACGGTTAGAACCGTCGGTAATCAGCGTTTTTCTAGTGTGTATATATGTATAAGTATAAATGTATATGTGTATATATAAACTATATGTGTTATACTATTTATATTAATAAATGTGTACATATACATATGTCTCTAACTTCATGTTGATGTAGCGTTAGGAAGGGGAGGTGCTAAATTGATACTGTAGTGGCTCTAACTTAGCGTTGACAACACTTGTGGCACTAAAGAGGCGCTATATGTATATGTATATGCATATTCAATGAATTTATTAATAGGTTTGTGTCACATCAATGTCAGATTGAAGAAAGCGTCTCTTGTATTCCTATACTTATATACATACATGTATATTCTCATACTTCTATGAATACAATAATAATTAATATCTAATTTATTAATTAAAGTTTAGTGAATGAAGCGTTTATATGATAGTGGTGCATTAGCAATGCATCAATTCAGCGCCACATTAGCCTACAATGGCGTCACAAAGGACATGGCGCAACCCCTTTAGCGCCACAAAGGCATCGACAAGAGCGCGACGCTAACTTTGACAAATCGTAGTGCCAGATTAGCGTCACAAATACCTATGGCGCAACTTGTTTAGCGACACAACTTGTCGATGCCACGACGACGCTAAATATAAGCTCTCACTTTAGCATTGCCTTGGCATCATCATCTTTGAGGCGCTAAAGTATGCAATGCAACCTCACTAATTTGTGATGCTAATGGGGCGTTGATATGTGCTGCGTGTTTGCCTATTCATGAGTGCATTTATAGTGTCACGGTAGAATCGAGAAGGTGCCAATTGGGCGTCGTATTTTTTAAATGCTAAGGCGATGGTAAATCGAGGCAAAAGCGAGGTTATTTGAATTGCGGGTTTAGTGACGCTAAATGATAAGGGAATCGCTTTAGCATCTCCTATTTTGAGACACGTATCCATGTCGCTATTACGTAGATTTCTTGTAGTGCGGGTTCATCCAAGCATGTAGGATTTATTAGGGCCGTGACATGCTCGTGACGGTGGGTTGCACATGGAGTCGACCTTTTTTTTTAGGTCTTTTATTTATGATCCAATTGAATTACTTATGGTCTTTAGTCTTCGATTTGAATGTCATCTTAAATCATGTGTCCTTATGATAAGAATGTTTATGGCTTATCACTTATTATGTATGGTTTTAAGACATATTTTTAATGGACCTTCCGTCAAGTGGTTTATTATATATTCTATAGAGACCTTCCGCTACAATATTATCATATTGAGCTTTTAAATTATGCTATATTAATATGGATTCTCTTTATATTTCTTACAATATTTTCTTGGGCTTAATGGATTGTGTTCTGTAATTATTGTTTTCCTACCATTTCATTTTTATGGACGAACTTTAATTGATATGTTAAAAATATTTTTCACTATTTTCTTATGCTAATGGACTTTCACCATATTTTAAATATGTTTTCGCCACTTTAAGTTAGAATTGTTTAATCAAATTTTCACGGGTGATGTCATCTAGAACTATTTGTAACACGTGTCATGAAATTAATTTCGAAGCGTTACAAAAGCAGTGCGAAACCAGTATCTTTTCCCATTTCTAGAGACATCTTGAATTTGAGGATCACTAGAATGATTGCAAGCCCAACCTTGAAATGCAGTATTGAATATCAATTTATGACCACATTATGAAATAGTTAAATCTAACGAGCTGCAGTAGCTGCTTGTGAAATTCTATACGAGATGCAGCCAATGTAACGTCAGGATCCAAACAAAAATAAACAAATAATAAAATAAATATATAAAACATTTATAATTTGGGTAATTTAAAAAAAGTAATATAGGAAGTTAAATTTTTATACAAGACATAAAAATAAATGAAAGGAATAAAAGAAAATAAAAATGGTCAAATGAAAAGTGGACACATGGCTAGGATTAAAATAAATTAAACCCTTTCCCTTTTTCCTATTTCTCTTTCTTCCTCCAGTACCATCTCTCTAGTGCATGCTTCTCCAAGCAACTCGCAAAAAGCCTTGCAATAGTAGGGGACCATTGTTAAAAAAAAAAAAAAAAAAAAAAAAGGGACCATTGTGACAAGCTCGACCAGGGATGGCATCAATCAAAGGTTCGGTCATCGTCTTGCTGCAGATTTATCATAAGTATTTCCTAGAGCCTAGGGATGATTTCTTTCTAGTTGGCTGCTCGTATTCCTTCTTTCCCCATCTCTCTTCTCCTCCCATCCTACTCTCTTGTGAATACCAGCCCCAAAATCCCCCAGCCGCTTCCTCTTTTTGTTTCCATAGGAGCGCCATTTGGTGGTCACCTTCGACAGAGGACACCGCAGGACCACATAGATTGAGGAGGAAGGAAACAACATTGCGCCAAAATCGCTCTTGAGGGGAAGAACTTCGCTGTTTGAGTAGGATTCATGGCGATCTCTGATTTCTTTGCCTGTGAGTATTTAAATCTCCTACAGTCTGGACAACATCTTTTGGGCATCGATCAATCCCTTCTTATTTATTTTTTTCCTTTCTTCTCATTTGTATTGAGGATGCTCTCTTCCCTTTTCATGGCCAGCTTGTGAAGTCATTAGATTGCCCAAGATTTTGAATCCACAATCGCCTACCTTTTGGCATCAAGCAAGATATCAGAGAGAAATTATTTTTATCGATCAAGTGCATCTACTTGAATGGGTATGAATCTATTCATGGAGGTGCTAGAACTCTTTGTGTTACAATCTGTCATGATCTAATGTGGCTGAGAAACAGGAAATGAAAAGAAAAGAAAAAGATTCATTACTTCTGCTGGAACATGTGCTAATATAATTAGGAATTGAATTTTAGAGTTATGCACATGGTTATCATGTAGGTAAGACTTCATAACAAAGTTAATTGTTTTTTTTATTTAAGTTGACTGATCAATCAAGTATTGCAATAATATTTTTGTCCGGATTTAAGACGCCGCTGAAATAATTGATATTTGATTTAAATCGATAATAAACTACATGGCTGAATATTAAAATATTACATTATATTAATGATATATGACAAACTGAGATGTGTGTGTGTATATATAATTAAAAATTTTTGCCCTAATTGAAATGTGTACTCCTGTAATAGTTATTAAATGATAATGTTAGCAATGATAATGTATTTAAATATATAGGATTGCTAATCCAATGGGTTAACTAGATGACTAGGTTCTATTGTCTAAGAAAAGTAACTACAGAGGTCTTTTACAAAAGTGTAATAATCAAAATCTAATTTCATTAATAGTTAATAACTGTAAGAATATATCATAATAAAATGTGTCTTGTTTATTAGCTGATAATGGTAAGGATTAGGGATTACTTCTGTAAATTAATAGATTGATTTAGTTTCTTAATAATATCAATAGAAGTTTATAGCCGGTCCCAAGCCCGGATAAAGGAGAAGGGTTGTGTTAGGCCCCGACAGCCAACGTAAAACCCATCGAATACGGAATGGCATCGTATGATCCATGTAGCCGACCCCACATAGTGGGATAAGGCTTTGGTGTTGTTGTTGTTGTTGTTGTTGTATCAATAGAAGTTTATAATAAAATAAGCAACAATGTATTATATGAGAATTGAATGGTGAATAAATTTTAAATAAAGGTAGATATGGACAACTGTGTTATTGCAATATTATGTCCTTATAGCCTGCTACACACTTCAATATGTGTGATTGACTTATATAATATATTGGTTAGGCTTCTGGATATAACTCAGATGAACGATTGAGTGTGATCTAGCTTACTCGAGGTGAGTGAATTACATGATAACATTAAACAAGGCTCTAGTAGCCCCATAGTCTTACGCCGATGTAATACGAGTTTTCCACTTGGATTTCGATTCATTGAAGTGATTCTTTGCATCATGTCATTAGAGAAATCAAAGCTGAATTTATTGACAAGTATTGGACATCTCGTTTGATTTATGGATTTATGGTATTTTCTTCGATTTTAGTGCTTTATGTGAAATATTGGATATTTTATGTGGTAAAATTGTATAACATTAAACTCCGCCTATGTTTTATAGCCGGTCCCAAGCCCGGATAAAGGAGGAGGGTTGTGTTAGGCCCCGACAGCCAGCGTAAAACCCTGTCGAATCTCATGAACATGGATCAACGAATCGGAATGGCGTCGTATGATCCTTGTAGCCGACCCCACCTAGTGGGATAAGGCTTTGTTGTTGTTATATGCCAGAGCATGTGCATTCATACATCATATTAATTATATCATGCAAAAATCATTTTGTAGCAAGATTTTTCACTTCATCGGAAATTGATCAACTCCGAGTAAGTGCGGCAACTATTTAGTCCACATACCCTGACTTTTATTAAGATGGGTAGTCCTATCAGTCTGCACAACAACTTACTTATGTATCGTATTGGCCATGCGACCCAAGTGAGGCATCTCTATCTCTGGGTTACTTCATTTGTAGCAAAAGAGAACCATCATTTTAACATCTCATATCATACATGATTTTTTTTTCTTTGGATTTTAATCTTATGCATGTGGGATATCGATCTTTCTCGTGTTTCTTTATTAATGTGCCCTCCACTCACTGAGCTCACAATGCTCACCCCTCATTTTCTAATCTTTGCAGGTGATTATTGCTAAGTTAACTTATGGTATTCCTGATTGGAAGAAGGTTGTGTGATGAAAGGAACTACAAATACATTTTTAATTATTTTTTTATTTATTTATGACTGTAAAAAAAAGAGAACTTTAGATACATCTCAATTTCTAGTATTGGTAGCTTTTCACAAATGAATCTAGATTTTGTGACCAAGGTGTATCATTTGGTTGGGACTAGTATCTTTTTGTACTACTTAATGTTGAGTTGAATGTTCCTATATTTTATTGCCATGTATGAGACCATATGACAAATATCTTGAGATGGATACATTGAATGTACATGTTGCCATTTTGGCTACTATTCTACGTATGCAGAGGTCATGTTGAAATTTTTGAAAAATTTATGATAGTTCCTTTTTGAAACCAACTTCCGCGTCATATTTCTATTTGGATTTTAAGATAAATAGTATTATTATGTTCCATTCATAACGATTGATCGTGGAGGTTGGTTGTCACAACCAAGGTATAGAAGCTTTCACATTATCCAATGGAAGGCATAAGGAATGAGAAATCAAAGGAAACAATAATATTTTCAAAATTTTTGCATGCTTTCTGCATGTCCTAAACTATTATACAACCAGCTTTGCCATCACATGTACAAAATGAAAAGTAGGTTGGAACGTTGACATTATAACCATTTGAAAATGCTGAATTAATGTAATCCACAAGATTTGTTTTCCTTTTGAAAGCCACCCACTTAAAATTACTTGAAGTTTTTTGTCTGTCATTAAGATTGCTTGCTTCTTCATTGCCAACCTGATGAATTGCAGGGATGACCTTAGAAATAAATAGAACTAGAGCGGTGGATCATTATTCATTGTACCAGCATGTGCACCTAGAAGATCTGCAATATCCAGAAATTTTGGGTCAAGGGTATTTGGGCTTTATCAAAGCCCTAATATAAATCCTATATAAAGGATCCAAAATTTTATTAACTTCTCAAAAATTTAGCCGTCAACCCCTCTTCTTTCTTTTTCTTCCCACCAAGAAAAGGCTAAGGTTAGGAGATCTAGAGTATTATTCTTCATGGTGATTATGTTTTAAGACCAAGAAAGAGAAGATCAAGATTTTTAGGAAAAGGACAAGAAGACCTAGAGGCTTCTAAATGATGAAGAAGGATACAAGATGATTACAAAAAATAAGATTTAGATTTAAAACTTAAAGGTATGTAAAGGGGATCCAATCCCCTCTCCCACCTCTCAATGATGTTTTATTTGGATTGAAAGTTTTAGGAACACCATGTTCTTGATAGGAATTTTAATTGAGGGTTGATTGAGGGTAGCATGATTTAAGTTGCATAATCTGTTAAATTCGTGACTGTTTTGTAATACTTATTTGGGTAGGCTTTACTTATCTAAAATTATAAATAATATATTTATGGAAATCTCTCAAAGTCTAGTTTCTATAGAAATTTATTTCATATGATTTGATGATGTATAAAAATAGTTATGATCCGAACATCAGACTACTGTCATGCTGTCTCGAGTAACAACGAGACGAAATTGTAAAAAGTATCATAAATTAAAAATACTAAATTATGATTTCACAAGTTAAAGGTTCATAAAAATTGAAATCATTTGGAAAGAACAAGTATAAATTAAGGTATTAATATTTTAGTGTCTGCTGCCAGAATACTATGTAGAGAATAGATTCTGATAGTTGTAAGAATTTGGAGGAAAAGCCAAGTTGGTCACGACCGTGAGTGAGAGCGATGCTGAAATTTGGTTAAGGCTGGAATGGCCGTGGCTAGTAGGCCATGACAAAATTGGGCACGGTCGTGACAAGGGTAGGCATGGCCATGACTCTGATGGGCCACGGCCTTGACACTTTTGGGCATGGTTGTGACGCTGAAAAATGCATTAAAAGATGTATTGAACCTATTTTTTAATGTATATAGGTTATGTATGAATATGTATTGATCGTATATGACACATAATGCATGCTCAGCATAATTAGGCTCAAAGATGAAAGATCGATGTGACTATTTGATGAATTAATGACTAATGGAGTATGAAATTGAAGGAAATGTCTTGGCACACATTATATTAAAGAAGTAAATGTCACTCACCTTAGGGTGATTGAGACTTCTCAAAAAATAATGTCATCACCTGAAATGGTGCTTGAGATTTTCTAGGGCCATTGGCCTAGTTGTAATGATGTTGCCCTGAGTCTTCAATTAAGCAAAGATGAAAAATGAAAGCAAGAAGTAAATATCTTTCACCTTATAGTGATAGAGACTTCTTGGAGAATAATATCATCACCCTTTGGGTGATTGAGGTTTCTCAGAAGTAGATGTCTTTCGCTTTATGATGAATGAGATTTCTTGAGAAAATAATGACAACACCTGAAGGGTATTTGAGATTTTTCAGCACTCTATGAATTAATGTAATGATGTAAAGATGAAAGATGAAGGCAAGAAGTAAATGCCTTTCACCTCACGGTGATTGAGACTTTCTTGAGAAATAATATCATCACCCAAAGGGTGTTTGAGATTTTTCAGTGCCCTATGGACAAATGTAACGATGGTGCAAAGATGAAAGATGTGGTAAGAAATAAATGTCTTTCACCTTACAGTGATTGAGACTTCTTGGGAAATAATTTCATCACCCAAGGGGTGTTTGAAGTTTCTCAAAAGTAGACGCCTTTCGCTTTATGATGACTGAGACTTCTTTGGAAAATAATGCCATCATCCTAAAAGTGTTTGCGATTTTTCAGTGCTCGATTAACTGATGTAAGAATGTTAAACTGTATTGAGTATTAGGCAAAGAAGAATTATGTTATATAATGAATGTAATGAAAATAAGCTATGAATGTAAGGATGAAAAGTAAATATTTTTCATCTCACGGTGATTGAGACTTCTCAGGAAATAATCTCATCACCTTAAAGGCGTTTGAGATTTTTCAATGTAAAGATGAAAGATATCATATGATAATGTTAACATATGCAAGGTTATAATGTGCCCCAATGATATCATAGGGTACTAAAAGAAAGAAAGATGAATGGATGAATATCCAAGGGATTATAAAGTAATTCCCAAGGAAATGTAAAGTAAAGAATAAAAAGAAAGAAAGAAATAATGTCAAGTAGTAAGGATTAAAGAGTTATAAAGAAACTCCTAGAATACACATGATAATGAAAATGAAATGTAATGATATGTTTATGTCATCTATGGTATGAGTGTATGTTCTTATGGTATGATACTTGCAGATGATGACTCTAAGGTAAGATATGTGTGTCAAAATGATTATGTTTCAAGAATAACATGTCAAGAATGAATGATAAGCATGATGTATTTTCATTAAGGATCATGGTACAGTTCATGGTATCACTACTAGAAAAACGTTGATTACCGACGGTCAGCTCAAAAACCGTCGGTAACGCAATTAACGACAGTTTTTCAGTCGGAATCGATCCATCGGAAAAACGCTCATCAAAAATCGATTTGTGACGGTCGGAAAAAAATTTGTCGGAAATATCGACGGTTCTGACCGTTGGAAAAGTCTCGACTGTTCCAATCGTCGAAAATTTTTTACGGTTGCAACCGCCGGAAAAGGCCGGCTCGCAATTGTCGAAATTTTCGACGGGCATCACAACCGTCGATCTTTCGACGGTCGTAACCGTTGCAAAATATTTTTTAAATATAAAAAAAATTAGCAGCCGGATCGGGCCGTGGCTAGCTCCGACCGCGGCCAAATCCGGCCGCCCGCGGCAGGATCTGGCCGCTGGGGTCGGATCCGAACGCCCACGGCCGGATCTGAATGCCAGGCGGCCGATCCGGCCACCCCGCGGTCGGATCCGGCCGCCAGCGGCAGGAGAGAAAGAGAGAGAAAGAGAAAGAGAGAGAGAGACGCCGGCGAAGAGAGAGAGACGTCGGCGGGAGAGGGTCGCCGGCGGTCGACGTTTCACGTCCGGCCAGAGGCTCGCCGGCCGGGAGAGGGAGAGGGAGAGAGAGAGGAGAGGAAATAAAGAATGATAGGAAAAGGGTTATATATATATGTGGAAAAATGGGAGAAAGCGGGAAAACGAAAAAAAAGCGGGATAACGAAATTTTAATTATCGACGGCTCTGGCTTCGAAAAAGTAAATATTAATTATTTTTAAAGTCACCGATGATTGTGACCATCGAAAAAATATTTAATTATATTTAGTTATATATAATGTTTTTTATTTTACCGACGGTTTGAACAGTCGGTAATTATTACCGACGGTCGAAATCGTCGATAATTGCGACGGTTTGCACCGTCGCTAATTATATTAATAAAATATCCCTCATATGATATTATTATATATTTATCGACGATTGCGACCGTCGAAAATTACGGCGGATATCCGTCGAAAATATCGACATTCCTAATCGTCGAAAAATTAAATAATAATATAAAAAATTACATAATTTAATTTTTTTATTTCCGACGGTCCTCACCGTTGAAAAATCCATCAGAAAAATTAAATAATAAAATAATAAATTACATAATTTATTTTTTCATTTTCGACGGTCGCGATCGTTAGAAAATCCGTCAAAAATTGCGACGGATCGATATCCGTCGAAAATATCGACGTTCCTAATCATTGAAAAATAAAATAATAATATAATAAATTACATAATTTATTATTTTTATTTTCGACGGTCATAACCGTCGAAAAATCCGTCAGAAATGAAATCGTCGAAAAATCCATCGCAAATTGTGACGGATTTCTATCCATCGAAAATTGCCCGTAAGAAAATGGCAATTTTCTTGTAGTGTATGCATGTTTATATATAAATGATGCATTACATGTAGAAGCATGTGATAGGTTATCGTGGCATGCATGAACTTTACATACTTTAACTGAAAAACTCTGCACTCTAGATTCGTACAGGTAACCAAGATTAAGTGATGGATGACAGTTCAAGCTCATGACGAAGAGTTGCACATGCTTAGGTTCAAATAAATATTATGATTCTAGTTGAACATTGAGTATAAAGATTTTAGATATTTAATGTCCAACGAATTATTAGTTATAAAATGTTTTTGATGAAGTTTTTAATTATTACGATTTTCTCTAAATTATCAAAGCTTTCTTTGTTAAATGATGTGTGGTGAACGGACTAACCACACGATTTTTTCCTAAATGAACAAAAAATTTTAAGATGAATTTTTAGATCATTATAACATTCTTAGAATTGTAATGTTGAATTCAAAGATTCACACGGATGATTTTTTATTATCACAAACTAAAAGGAAACTAAGTACTAATAACCTGTCAAAGTTTGTCTCTAAAAGAAATACAAGTTAGAGAAGTTCATGATTAAAAGAAATAATTCAAATCTTGCACGGATCGAGTAGAACTTTCGCCTGAATTAAAAACAAAACGCGAGATTGAAGTGACATCTCCGAAGTTCCTAGGTGGCGTTCACTAAATTTCAATTCAAGATTGTTTAGCAATTTAAATTGACTCTCAAAGTGTTAAATATCCTTGATAAATTTTAAATTTTATTAATCTTACACCACAAGCATTATATTATATAATAATCAATATATCATAATTAGAAAGATGGTTGCAAAATTATATTATGAACTTTTATTATATTACAACAATTAATAGTAATAATGCAATTAATAGACAGAATACTAAGATTATTAAAATTAATAATTATAATTGTAATGCCCGAGAGATTTTGAAAGAAAAAAAAAAGATAAAAGAGGAAAGGATAAAATTGGAATAGGAGGAGATGAAGAAGGAAAAAGATTTAAAGCTAATTAGGAAAAGATAAAGATGGAAACAAATATTTAAAATCACCTGTAGAGAAACAAATCAGATCTTTTAAAGTCTCAGTTGGTTTCAATCTCCTCTTCCCTATAAATATGTGATTAAAACGAATTAAACAACGCTTTTCTCCCTGCAAGCCGGCCCTAGCATTGCCCCTCAGTTTCGTACATCTTTTCGTTGCCCTCTCACATCAAGTTGCTGCCGGACGACAAGAGGGGAAATAGAGGGCGTGGATGACGCGCCTGGACAGAAGGAAACGGTCGAAATAAACAGAAAAAAGAAGAAGAAGAGGAGGAAGAACACGAAGAAGAAAAGAAAGGATGTGAGGTTTCAACGGAAACTTCACGAGGTATGGAACTAGGGTAGATTCTTCCTAAAATTATGATTTTAGACTTGAAGAATGTCCTAGTTGATGCCTGATTATAGTAGAATATTGTATGATGATGATTTGTGTCGGCCATCGTCGAAAAATGACTATCTGAATGCAAACTACGCACCAGCATAGTTTCTGCGTAAGAGGAACCCGGCCCGGGTTCACCTTGACCTGGCCCAGGTAGGCCCATGCTCGGACCGAGTTCGTCGTTATCGCGAGCGTCAAGCTCTGCAATGAAGAAGGACCCGGCCCGAATTGATGATGATCCGACCCGGGCAGTTCCACGATGAAGTCGCACTCGGCCGTGACTTCTGTCGAGAGGTCGACCGATTTGTTGAATCGGTCGACCGAGTTGTTAAGTACAAACCCGGCCTGGATATGACCTACACCCGGCTCAAGCCATGTCGTGATTTTCTTCCAATAATGCCCTTACGAACTCGGCCTGGGTTTCACCCGACTCCGTCCGGGTTCCAATACTAGCAAGATGATTTTTATGATCTTTTGATCCATGATTCATGTGCATAGTCTTGATTTTAGTCGTGATATGATTATGTTATTTATTCCTTAATAATGATGATGTCTATTATGATTTATGATGACTTAATTTAGATCAAATCATATCTATGACAACTATGATCCATATCCATTGATCTTGATCTATGACGATGATGATGATTATGATGTTCATATATTTCTAATTTCTCTCCATTATTCTATCTTGTAGCTCTGATTAAGTCTTATATAATGATGATGATTAGGATTCTTGATCAATATGATTCATTGATCCTTTATTATGATGGCCAAATATTAATCATGACTCTTATGTCCTAATCAAAGATAAATTAAAAGTTGCAAGATAAAAGATAAAAAATATTAAATGGAGAGCTCTTTTTGTGATGGACTGGTGACGACTAGGTATGGGCTGACTCCGGTTAGTTATGTACTGACTTCGGTCAGTTATGAGCTGGCTATGTCAGTTATAATAATGATGATGGACGGGTTGAGACAGGCCTCCCCGTGGGTTGAAATATACCCCACTATAAGTCAAAGATGAATAATAAGATGATGAAGAAGATGAAGCATATTAATAACGAAATCTCTTTATGATGATTAGTGGCTCTTGTCACACTCATGATGATCTTTCCATGTCTCTTGATCTATTATTAATATGATCTAAAGAAGATGATACAGTCATGATGTTCTATCTTCATATAATTATCTTTCATAAATCTTTATATGATGATGACCTCATAATCATGATGATCAACTCTTGTCAGTCTATGATGATTTATTATAATCTATCTTGATCTTTTGATCTTATGATCTCAAGAAGATGACATCTTGATCTATGAATTTCTTATGATCTTAGAGATCTCCTATCCATATGACACGTTGCAAGAATCATTTTATTTATATCATGATGATGCTTATTTTGTTTCTATATGATGATGATGATGATGTCCTTATGATTCTTGTCTAGTATCATGATCTTATGATTGTATTTACTTTATTTTCATACTGAGTTACAAAACTCATAGGAAGATTTCTTCCCTACATGTTCTTAAATGCAGGATCAGATTTTAATGATGAATGTGGCCAACGGTGACAGATCGAGCTCGTAGGTGGCTGCATATGGGTATTTTAAGTCCTTTAGTTTGATGTATTAATTTTTCTTTAAACTCATATGAAGTTCTTTATCAGTCTTCCGCATACTAAGATGTCATACTCTTTTTATTACTTAATGATGATTAAGTCTTCCGCTTCCATATGATGTTGAGTTGACCAGTCAAAGTCATATTTTTTTGTTAATATGATGTACACGTAAGGATGACCCGTAGGGTTCCCGAAGCGTATTTTGCCACGTGATGAGGTAAGATTTGGGGGCGTTACAATAATGGCATAACACCAGTACTAGTTAATAATATAGTACTAGTTAATAATATATTACGTTATTATTATTATTATTATTATTATTATTATTATTATTATTATTAGATTATTTTATAATTTATTTGTATAAATTCAAGAGATTGCCACTCGGATGGTGGTAATATGGATTATAACCTTTTCAATAAGCAAACTTATTGTGACTTCATAAAAAATATTGAGAATAAGGTAAGTAATTTTACATTACATTACCAGGTGAAAGTAAGGTTTAGCTCGAACTAGATCATGCAACAAACCTTTATCTTTTTGTGTTTGATCTTCTTAGACCGAGTTTTTACTCAAAGTAAGTTTAATTTAATTGTTAGAAAGTTTTTCATACAAAACCCCATCAGATCTTGGCGCTTTAGATAAAAAATCATTTGTACAATTGGGCTCAATTGGGCAAGATTGGTCAAAACCAAGTTCTAGCAAAATAAGTGCAGGTATCAATTGGGTTCACTTCAGTCTCGTAAAGGCTACAAAAAAACAAAAAAAAAAGTCTCGTAAAGGCATTGCAATTCTCAAAATTTCTCTTACCAGAACAAATATATGCAAGCATGAACATGCTCTGTAGACAATGATAGATTCTTAAGGTAAACAGATTCACAAATATATCAAAAAGGTAAATGCACCACACCAAAGGAGAAATTTTCCTTGTTAAACTTGATTGAAAATTAAAAATGAATTTTCTTGTGCTTTTGATTGTACCAAGTTTAATTGCCTTTCTATATGTCAAACTTCACTTGAAATTTGGAGGAAATCAGTTCACTCATCATGGTACTAATAAATTAAAGGATATAAAATAAATATTTTAAATAAAAAATATTATGCATTCAAAATGAAGAATTGTGAATCACTATGGGAGGAATAGCAATGGTAATAATCAACAAACTTTAGGTTGCATTTAAATAGTGGAACGGTAGTTCTTTCGAGTTTCACATAAATAGCTGTTATGATAGAGTGAAATGTAATGATAAGAAAATAAAAAAATTAATGTGATATGAAAAAATAAATGTAATAGATTAATTTTAATAGGTTTTTAAATAGAAAATAAATATTATAAATATAGAATATAATTTTTATTAAAAATTTTGTTTCAAAATATATTATTTAAATATAATAAATTATATTTAACAAAATATTAAAAAACTTTATGAAATGATAAGTAATAAATAATATTAAATTAATTCTTTTATAATAAATATATTATATTTATTATAATTTATTTTGTGCGAGAAATGTAAGGGAGAGACAATGAGAAATGGAAGAAAAAGAAAAATAGAATTTAAAAAAAAAACTACTGTCACTTCAATAAAAAATTATTGAAAAAATAATAATTCCTACGATTCCCACTTCTAATTTTGCTGTTAATTTTGTCAAACATCACATAATTTAGCGAAATTGATTGAAACTACCCATTGGCTTCGTCTAATTTCAATTGCCAAATGAGCACTAAGTATCCTCACGTGGAATCCTTCATTAAGTCAAAGAATTTTTTTATCCATCGGGGCAACAATGGGATTGGATGATACAATGCTCAAGAATAATATCTTGAATGACCGAAACAATATATGATAATCAAATAAACGAGATCATATGAATTTTCAGGCAACGAAATATCAACCTCAATATTACTAATGAACCAAGCAATCCATATTATAAATAGATGAATTTAATCACAAGATTAGTTAACAGTAGAAGTTTTCGAAGAACGGATTGCAGTAGGCCAGTAGTTTCCTCACAACAAAAGTAATTAAGCTAAATTTTTAATAAATTCGAAGATGTCTCAAATAACAATGAGTACCAGTATTTATAAACTTTATAAACAAAATTGGGCTGAAAAAAATATTTTAAATTAGACCACAAGTAATCTAACTAATTTGATAAAATAACAAACTCAATTTCTGTTATAATTCATCATAATTATATTTCATATCTAATTAATTTTAAAAATTTCAAATAAATATGATTAAATTATGATTTATTTAGCCCAAGTTATGTTGACTCTTCATACGATCCAATTTGTAACATATTAAGAAGTTCGATCCCACTTTGTAAATAATTTTCTATTATTCTTATAAATGGGCGTAAAAATTCTTGATTATATTCAATTTTTTCATTTCGAAGATCCATAGTACTATCTTAATCATCGAACTTTAGTCAAACATCCTTATTTTTCCATCGGTTGCATTTATGCTTCCAAGTTCATATCATTGGGGGAGTGGGGATATCTTCTAAATGCAAGGTAAGATTTACAGACGATAATAAAATTAATAATTTTACTAAAATTAATAAAAAATCATTAAACATTAATATTTTCTGAAATATATCTGAGTATTTTTATGTTCATGCCTTCGTTCCACTTCTTTTCATTATCAAGTATGATCGAAAGCAATTTTCTCATAATATTTTCAAAATTAGATAGGTAGAGGAAAAAAATATCTACTACTAACTATGTAAAGTTAAAAAGATGAGTTGAAAAAAAAAATAGAATTGCAACGGTAATACTATACTTTATCATTGAATTTTAATTCATTTTTCTAAAACAAATTAATTCTTTTAAGTATGAACTTTTATTCTTAAAAGGATTATTTTTTTAGTGCTCTTAGTATTTATTATCCTATTGTTAAATATTGTATATATCTTTTCATAAGCTAAAAAGTTCAGAATTAGCTAACTTGATATTTTCTTCTTTATGAAAATTTATTTTATCTATATATTATAAATTTAATATATTACGGTACCCGTACCTTATTTTTTAAAAATTTGACATATCTGGTATCGGTAGACTTGCAACATAGCATTAAATTAAAGGCAAATATAAGGTTCTGTATCTTTCAGATTGTGCGAATAATGTCAAAAAAGAAACAGCAAATAAATACAGTTCAAAGGAATGTATAGCAGGGCAGGGCAGGGCAGTGCAGTGCAAAGAGAACTTAAAGATTTTTTTTTTTTTTTTTTTGAGAACTTAAAGATCTTAAACCAGGAAAAGTCGCCGCAGACTTATTATGGCATACTGAACGATTAAGTGCCACGAAGCATGTTAAGGTGAATACACAAGTCTATCTAGATTAACAACTTTAGGTTTGATGAACTGATCAAGGGAAAGAGAACAGCTACTACAGACAGTACACAATATAGGTATCAGTTACAAGTCCAGAACCACAACTTAGACCACTGAACAAGAAAGATGTTGATAGACATGCATTAATCCAATTATTCATGAGCAAGCATCTGGACTACCTCAGCTACTCCAGCCATCATTGCCTTTGAGATCTCTCCACCTTCAGGAAGATCAAACTTCCTGCGCTTCATGGATGCGAACTTATTAGCTGGTTGAGGGTCAACGACATCCAACATTAGCTCAAGTTCTTCGATCATTGACTTTTTTGCTGCTCTTACCATATAATCTGGTCCCTAAATTAAAAGATGAGCAAAGAGTATTAAGGTTGCCCACAAGAATTAGTACAGTTCAGCTAATCAAAGAACCATCAGCAGCTAGTTTTACAGCTAGTTCAGATTTTTTTTTTTTTTGCAGCATGAAATTGAGTTGAGCGATGAACAAGCACACAAGCACTAGTACCTGGTAATAAATTCCCTCTTAAGAGCATCATGTATATCTAACTAACTCATGTATGGCATATTTTTAGTACAAAGAATATGCATACACATTTGGAAATCACCCGATTTTATAGTTTTAATACAAGCATAAGGTACCTAAGGTTAGTCATCCTTTTATTTTAAAAAAAAAAGGTTCATAGAATATGATGTTTTGGTAGACAAAGAATTAGGCTAAAAAATCAGATAATAGTAGGGAAGACATTAAGGTTTGGTGAGGTTGAACATAATGCGCTTTACTTATTCATGACCAAACAAGCTTGACATCTTTTGTTTTTCAAAGGAAAATGTTTATCTATATTTTCCTGAAACATTCTTAACAAATGTCACTTTCTGAGAAGCAAAAATCAGATATGATTTTCATAACTCTTCACTACTAGAAAACATGAAAACCAATTATTCACCCCTTCAAGTTACAAGATCCGTGGCTTGTGACAGAAAAATCAATTTTCGTCTCGATGTTTAGGCCATGAATGCATTCCTAATAATCCCCATTCAGAACCAGTCCCTCTGCTGAAGTAATGTTGCAGATATAACGTGTTTCATCAGTTCTTAAACAGGATCTCTATGTCACAATTCATAATGGAACATAGAATGATAATATCTTCAATAAATCAACATGTGAATGAAGGATTACTTAGGTCTCATGATCGTCTAGTTTCACATAAATTTAAAATAACCAGCAATATGGAGAAGAACCAGGAAACAAAATTATTGACAAGTTATTGACAAGTACATACCCTGTTTCTCTAGCATTCTTAATTACTTAAAAAGTTGTTTCATTATTGATTAACTACTTAAATCTATTTAATAATACCTACTAATTAAACATGGTATTAATTCAATGTCAATATATTCTTGCTTTTACTATATATTTCTGCCTTAATTAAATAAAATTATGAGTAGGCATAAATCTGTGAGCAACCAAAAGTTGGAATCTGCCAGTTCTTTAGTTGGAATTCAGGTCTAAACTTGAAAGAACACATTCCACCAATTGGCCATGACTCAGTGGAATCAGCAGACTTCCATATCCATGCTAGGACTGATTCAACTCTTATGAGGAACAACTTTTAGGAGGATACAATTTCTTACTAGAACAGTTGGATGCTATTGACCTGTAAATGCATGACAAATAGGAGAAAACACTAATGCATGTACTAGAGTTGGCCTAACAACAATATTGATGAAGAAAGTTTCTAGTGCTGGGTCCATAGACCTCACGTGAAACAATGAACACTGAGTAGGGATGAAAAGCTAGAAGTGCAAGAAACCTTCAATGTGATCACTGTTGACATAAAGTAAACCAAAAGCTACAAGAGACTTAAAAGAAAACCAAGGCATTTAACAAAACAACTCAAGACGGATATGAAATACCTCAATAGCTTCAACAGTCAGAAGCAGAACAATGACTCTCTCAGAAAACCTCTGGCGTTCCTCTGCATCCTTCACTATGCGTCTGCAGTAATTGAAATTAGCAAAGAGAGCTCTGAGCTCCTTCAGTCTGGCTTTAGCCACTGCAAGCTCCCTAAGACATCGCAGAACTTGAGATCTGTGGGCCAGATGAGCCCTGTAAGTCAGTTGGATCAACAATGCGGCATCCTGAGGGGACAGTTCCTTCCTCTTTCCCTTATTAGAGATCTTGGCGAATGCCTTCTAACATTCAAACATAGAACAGCATGATATTACTTGGTGTAACTACTTTAGACGTATCCAAAAGCTTTTGAATCCAAAAGTTGGAGAGAAAACGTTCATAATTCATCATAGGAAATTTTGACCATTACCAAGGAAATCATAGAAGCAGGTAAACGTTATGCAAAAAATACCCCTCATTGTTATATGTTGTAAAGAAGACAACTAAATTATGTCTCTGAACAAGAAACAACAGATCCACACTCCACCAGAAGAAAAAAGACAATAAAAACGATGCTTTTGAAAGAGATAAAAAGATGCAATCTTGCCCTAAAGAACCAAAATCTAAACATTTTTTTTCAACAATGTGGAGTCTAATAATGTCTTAGCAACAACAAGCACTGTAACAAGAAAGTATAATGGTAACAAGCAAGCCGCAATCGCATTTCACCACGATGCCATGTTTACCTTCCTGAGGGCAATAGCACCAGGGTTCTTCTCTTCGATCTCGATCAACTGCACAGTGCTACCGTTCTTCTCCTCTTTTTTGTTATCCTTCTTCTTCTCGTTCTTCTTCTCGTGCTCCCCCTCCTCGTCGGAACGGGTCTTCGTCGAGGACTGCCAAGTGTAGGTACGGCTAAGCGGCGCGAGAGCGCCCTTCCCCTTGATCTCGGCCAACCATTTGACGCTGCTATCGCTGGGGTGGGCTAGGCCTTTGGTCTCGGCGATCCACTTATACTTGCGGTCGAACCCCTCCTCCTCGTCGCCATCTTTGATCTCGGCCGTCCACCTCACACCCTTCTCACCGTTCCCCTTGGCCTCCGCTGTCCACTTGTACCTCCGGCCGCTGCCGATCTCCGCCGTCCAGGTGTACTTTCGGTCAAGGCGGCGGCTTTGGCACTTCTGCGGCGGGCGGAGGCCGAGCTCTAGGGCAGCGACGCGGTCATTGAGCTGGCGAAGGCGGAGCTCGGCCTCATCGAGGCCGTCGAAGCGGCGTAGGGAGGCGGCGGCCGGGCACGCGAGGATGTCAGCGGAGGCGTCGAAGAGGTCGAGAGGGGAGGCGAGCGGAAGGGTGGGGGCAGCAGGGCATGCGGAGCGCAGGAAGGGGCAAGAGCGTGGAAGGTCGAGGAAGAGATCGTCCTCGACGGCGGAAAAAGCGGAGGCGGCCGGCGTCGATAAGAGGAGAGGTGGCGGGGACGGCCAGCAGGAGGAGGATTCGAGGTAGCAAAAGGAGGAGGAGGAGGCAGCAAGAGGGTAGAAGGAGAACGGGTCGAGGAGGTCTAGGTGCCGGAAGAAGGCCATTGCCGCCGGCGAGAGAAAGAAAGAGGGGGTTGTAGTTGGAGTTTGGGGGTGGTAAACCGGCAAGGTGACGAGATTTTGAGCTTGGAGAGGAAGGTGCACGGATTTGGATGGGAAGTGGGCAAGAGTGGGTAATGCAGACGGAACCGGGCGCCGTGGGTCCCGTCTCTTTTTGGTGAATTTTTAAGATTTGGATATACATTGGCATCTTTTTAATTTTTTATTCCCAATTATCTTTCCTTTTCTTTCAACGCTTTTGCAATTTATATATTAAGAGAGAACATATATTATTACTATAACATTAATAAGAGAAGAAAGGAATAATATGTTGAAATAAAATTTAGGATTTTTCCCCTGATCTTCTCAAAATTATAATTTTTTTTGCATTAAACTTTCAAATTTTTCGCTAACCTTTCCTAAAATACTTCGTTTTTTTCACGTGGATCTATCCGTCAACATTTGATAACTTTCTCATTATTTTTCATTTTTTTAAAATATGAAATAATCAAAATATCCTCGAAATTTAAGATAATACATAATAATAAATAAAATAAAAAATATTGGTCGACGTGCGAACGCTCCCCCCACTCCCACCTCCACCCCCAACTGATCCGAGGGGTAATGTTCGCGTGCTTGCTAGTATTTTTTTATTTTTATATTTACTATTGTGTATTATTTTAAACTTCGAAGATATTTTGATCATTTCATCGTTCAAAAGAAAAAATAATGGGAAAGTTAAAAGATGTTGATGGATGAATTTAAACAAAAAAAATGGCATAGTTCATAGGAGGTCTATGAAAAATTTGAAAATTGTTTGTAAACGTAAATAAAATTCATAGTTCAGGGAGGTTAGTTGAAACAAAAATATTCGAATCAAATTTTCATCTAAAAAAATTACTTACTATTTTTCTTGTTAACTTGTTAAATTAAAAAAAATTATACTAAAACTATTAACAAAATAATATTTTTTTTCCCTAGGGATTGATTTTTTGGATATTTTTTTTTCAGAGTCTTACTTTACTAAAATAATATTTTTGAACATTTATAATAAATTAAAATTAATATAAATTTATTTAAGTAAATATAGGATACACAAATTATCAAACTATAATCGATAGCAACATATTAATTATATAAAAAAATTTATATATCAATAATAAAAATTATGACTTATAAATTAAATATATAATAAAAAAAGATGCACGGGCGCGGATAATTTGTTTCAATAGACCCCTAATTTAAGTGAGACATTTTAAATATATTAAAAATAGTCATCCTAATTTAATTACTAAATTATGATTTTTTTGAATTCCTATAAAAGGTATTAGTTCGGGATATATTTAGAGATAGTGAAATCTAATGAAGAAGAATTGATGAAGTTTATTATAGGATGTTGATGTCCATATTTTAATTGAATTAGATACGACATTATGGAGAAGAAATTGACTTTATTTATGTATGGAATCTTAATCTTGTAAAAGTGATATTGTTCTTTCTTTTTTTTAGTTTTCCTTCTATCAATTCTTCACTGGTCCTTTCTGTCATTGTTAATTTCTTGAGAGTGAAGAAACAAAGTAGCCAAGTCAGTGGACTGACAAAAAAAGGTCCGCTCCGCAAAGTTCAGATCCATCGAATGCGCACCATGTTCTTGTTGTCCCAAGAACAAAATGAAACAATTCATAAATAATAATATTATCAATTATAAATTCGATATATGCATCTCTTAGACATTTGGATATTTTTCTTTTCTTTTAGATTACTTTAAAAACCGAATGATGTTCTCGACATTTTTAGTATAATTGATATATTAATTTAAAATGTGTTTTGACGAAATAGAATTTAAGAAATCGTAAGTTTGATGTGATAATAAAAAGTGCATATGATGAATTAATTTTCAATAGGCGTTTAAATAAAAAATAAGTATTGAATATATATATTATCAAATCGTGCTCATTGGCAATTATTTCATATTTGCTGAGTCGTTAAATGACGAAAACGTGTTTTCAGCTCAATGAAATAATCTTTGAAAGTTAAATCGCTCATAATATTTGTCTGTAATATTATTAATAACTAATTTGGCAGGTCGTCCATATGCATATTATTTATGCGGAGTTTTAATAAAAGCTTACGTAGTATTTAAGTATTTAACACAACCCGCAAGTGCACCCCACATGGAATCTTTTAATTAAAGTTAAAATAGAGAAAGTGGGGAACAGCTGCCAGGGCCAGGGGGTTAAAAATTTGGTGCGAGGAGGAAACCCGCGGACGGACGAATTTAGAGACGGAATCCGAGGGCGGCACGTGTCTGGCTCCGACAACGACCGACTCCGGCACGTGCGGGACCCACTGGTTGCGGCGCCGCGGAGACGTGCGACTGTGACGACCACCACTCCCCTTTCAGGCGAACTGATCTGGTCCGGAACCGGAATCATCAAATTAATCACATTTTTTTTTACGGCGTTTAGTCTTTGAAATTCCTTTCTTTACAAATTCGTAATTGTTTTAATCTTCGAAATTCTGATATTTTAAGGTAAAATCGTCTTAGAGGTTAATGATAACATTATTAATAAAAAGTTGCTCAACCCGAGAAACTTATCCAAAATCAATTGAAAAAAAAAATAAATTTTAGGATAATTTTTTAACGAATCAAAATCCGACTCGTCAAACTAAAGTTTCACCCCAGAAAAATGATGGAGACCTACTTTTTTATTTATAATATTAGTTCATGAGTTACTTTTTTATTATTCATGTCATAATTTTATATAATCTAATATTTTTATTTATATTATGAAACTCGTATGTAATACATTTCGAATTTATAGATAAATTTTGATATGATGCAAGAGTTTCGATTTGGGACTCCCTAATCGATCACGTTCCTCTTTATATGATGGTGCATTGTCCTAAATTTGGATCCAACCAAGTGCCCCTATCTACGTTAGTTATTGTCTCTTTCCTTGGTGATTATCCTGACCATCATTCGTAAGTTATACTGTAATATTTTTAACTTGGTCATGCAATTATATCACTCTCATTATTGGTGAAGTGAAATTGTGACTTTGACGCTCCTATCGTTCATATAGTGCCAACCAAAGATGATATCCCAAAAAGGACTTCAAAATGGTTCAATTATTTCTTAGTCCCATTAAACAAGTGTTCAATATAAATTATCAAGTTCATTTTTTTATGAAGCATTTTATTCGACTTCAACATTATCAAGTTTGATTAAATCAACGTGTTTAATGAATGTTTTGATTAAATTATCCTTACAAGAGAATCAATTAAAAAATCGCTTGTAATATAAATCAATCAATCAATGTCACCTCTTTTATCTCCACTATATCCAAATATAATATCATTTTATCTTAATATCTCTTCTTGATAATTGTTTGCTTCATTGTGTGCCAAAATTATAATCTCTTTATCGTCACGATGTACATGGCGTACCATAACAAAATATGCTAGATAAATATTGCTTGAGTGCTTGTCTTTACGCCGTCAATGCATTCAACTTTCTATCTATGCCAAATGACATCTTATTTTTTACAATCTTAAGAATAGTTGCACTATCCAATATTAAATTCATTGCTCACTTTTTCAATTATCTTGTTAAACTACGTGACATAATTTTTTTGTGAGCAAAATGTCATGTTTATGCACAAATATTACAACAAACTTGCTCTCTCTATTCTAAAGCACATTCAATAATTTGATTTATTCACATTTTAGTGATGTTATTTTTAGCAAACAAAAATTGAATGTCCATCATTAGTGCTTTAATATTATTGATATTGTAATTTCTTTAAGTCTATTATGACTTCTCTCGAATATGTTTTATTTCATTTAAAATCATACAATTGTCGCATATTAATTCATTCAATTTTTTGTTAAGTTAATCCACTTGGAATAACTTTAAATCATTATATGCTACCATTGTTAATATAAATGCATACTTAGCACTAGAGAATATGTTATCTAAAAAACCAATTCTGCTTAATTGAATATAATGCTTGACAACATATTTCTTTCATTGATATTCAATAGTACCATTAATTTTGTACTTTCTTGAATATTTATTTACATCCTTTTTATTTTGCCTAATTATGGAAAGTCACATAACACCCCCTCGATCGATTAAATCAAATTATTTTCTTATGTTGGTTATCCATTGTTCTAGACTCATAAAAAACCATCACTTTTAAAATAGAATTTATACAATCTTCTTATAAACATCATAATATAACACGAAAATCTTGCACCCGTATAAATTCTAAATATATGAGTTTTCTTCAAGGTCTTTTATTGTCGATAATACTTGTGAATAATATGCGATTCATGTAATTTTTTGAAATGTTTCACACATCTTCCATGGTTGAACTTTATGTTCAATGTCTCTTTTAAAGTTAGCTTTAATAGTACAAAGGATAATCATCCTTTCATTCATGCAAAGTTTCTATTTCTAAAATGTCGCATCATGACTTTCGCTTAGACAATTCTTGTTTATGAAAGAATTTATACCCATTGTATACATCCAATAAACATACATGTTAGCATTGTAACATTCCTAAAAATCCATCCTAAAAACTAAAGGTCAATTAAGAAATTTTGACTGTATTAGCTCATTCGCTATCATATAATTATGAATAAAATGATTTGCATAAATGCAACGAAAAATTATGATCAATAATATATGATAAAATCATTATTCAACCAAAGACTTTTAAATAAAACATTTGAAAATTAATGTCATAGAATATTCGACAAAAGCTATTATTCAGAAATATCTCTAAAACATCATAAGTGTTCTAATGGACTCAATATCATAATGACTTATTATAATCTAGAGCATGTGCAATATCGTCGTCATGAGTTGAGCCATCATCCATCCTAATTCATCACTTAACTGCACAGATCCAAAATGCAAGATTTTCCAATTAGAATATGTAAAGGTCATATTATTCAATGCATCTTAAGCACAATACTACATGACTTATATAAGCAATTTTATATCATAAAAGAATTATGCATGTATGTCATGTGCCTAACATTTTGATTCACATGTCAATCATCAGTAGCATGGAATAACTTGTAATCATCATCATACTAAAGCATGGAACATTTGTAGTCATTAGTTAGACATATAAGTAGGTACATTAAGTGACTTGCACTTATCATTAGCGTGCCTCGATAGTCCTTCTCCTGGTTACTTTATAACCCGTTGGACTCCACTTTCGTGAGCATCAATCATTGCATTCAATCAATACAGTAATAGTCTTTGATCATACAATAATTGAAGAATCTTGTCATTGCCTCATAGTAGGATAGCTAGGCTTTGAAGCAAAGACTCCTATCACCCGAAGATGACTAGGAATCTACATATATCATTATTGATAAGATACAATTATTCATTAAAAATACTTACATCAAGATGTATAGCACAATTACTTTTCGAAGGAAATATTTACACACAAGGTGCAAGACATAGTTATTTCCTAATAGTGAGTTAAATATCAACAAGTAACAATATTTTTTAATTGGGTTCATTATGTTAACAATCATCAAACAATATTACTTCTTTATATTTAACCTAATTATGGTTATGCATGTATCTCATATATCTAGGTGTCATATACAGTCATCAATCAACATTACAAAGTATTAATACCATAAAACTAGCTTTAAAATAACTTATGGATCTTTATCAGTCGGTCACGGCCATGATAGGGTGGTCATGCCCATGAACGTGGTCCATAATTGTTCTTTTCCTCTAAATGTTGGTCATGGTCGTGACTTGGGTGTCACAATCGTACCAGACCATCTTCACGGTCGTGCTTCCATGGAAAATGTCTGTGAGTGAGTTCGCTTTGGACTCGTTATTGCAGGTCCCTCACTCACGGTCGTGACCAGGGTGATCACGCTCGTGCCTAAGTTGTAATGGTCATGACAAAATCTGTCATGGTCGTTCCAATGTCTTGTACGATTGGTCGACTTCCAATTGCTCGACCACGACCATTTCGGTAGTCGGCACGGCTATGCCGGTGGTCTAGGACACCGTCGTCTAGTATGATATTTACAACTATTTTATGCAAACTTTGGAGAAAACAATACAAATCATTCCAAACATTGTAGGCATGTTTTCTACACATTTAAGCATAATAAAAACATATGAAAACATACACTTTTCTTCATACATGTCAATCTAGGATCATAAAATATGGATCCCTAACACATGAATCTAGGCAAGTAAATCAATTAGATATAATAATGCACATGAAATCCCTCGATCACAATTCTAGGTAAGTAAGGTGTTCTTGGCTCTCTTAGTCCAATCATGTAAACATTGAGAGAGAAGAAAGGGATTTGATCCCCTTTATAACACCTTGATCTTGTATCTTTCTCATCTTCCTTCATCTCCTTCCTTTTCTTCCTCCTTGTTCCTCAAGTTTCCCTTCCCCAAGCTCTAGCCAACAAGAATTCAGATGGACAAAAGATATCAACAAGGGAGTTCTAGGTCATTATAAAGAGGAGGCTATGAGGGTTTAGCACAAAGATAAAATTATCCTTGATAAAAAATCTGGGTTGTTACATCCTCCCCCTTAAACGAAAATTCATCCTCGAATTTTAATTATAACATAAAAGACTTACCAAATAATCTTGGAAACTGATCATTCATTTCTTCTTCTAGTTGACATGTTGCTTTACTTCTATTGTAATGCTTCCATCCAATCTTAACCATCTTCATTGTCTTATTCCTTAGGCGATGCTCACCATACTCCAATATCTTTGTAAGATATTCTTCATAAGTGATATCTTGTATGATGGTTGGCTCTTCAATTATCACAATATGTGTACTTCCGAAGAATAGACACATGGAAAATATTGATCTTGAAACATGAAGGAGGCAATTCCAGTTTGTATGCTCTTTCTCTTACCTATTTTAAAATTTCAAATGGTTCAATGTACATGTGAGTTAATTTGTCCATGTTGATCTTCATGACTCCTTTGGTAGGAGATACCTTCAATAATACATAATCTTCAACTTAGTAGATTTGTTCTCTTCTATTCTTTCTTTGATCAAATCTACTTTTTCAGTATATTTCTCTATTAATTTTGGTCCTAGTAGTCTTTTCACCAAGCACTCCAACATGTGGGAGATCTAAAAGATATTTCATACAGTGTTTGGGATGGTGCATCTTGATGGAGGAATGATAGCTGTTATTGTAAGCAAACTTAGCTAGGACAAGGTAATCATTCTAGCGCCCTTGCCAATATATGACACCTCTCAAGATGCACACTACAAGAAAAGAAATCTTTAACGACCAACTATTAATGTCGAGACAAAAAAATGATCATTAAAAATAGTCAATAGTGGCAAGAAAAAAATATGAACATTATTAAACATATTATTAGCGAAAGAGAAAATTGTTCATCTAAAAAAGTAAATTCTAGTCATTAAAAGTGATTATTAATGTCCATTAAATTTTGTTGTTATTAATTATTTATAAATTAAGATCAAGTAGGCATGCAATTAATATTTTATTTGGTGGGAACTAAGCATTTCCCTCTACTAATTTCTCAAGCAACAACAATTTTAAAAAATAAATTAGTTTATGTATTTAGTTAACTTAATTACATGTGATAAAATCCAATAGAAAGAAAAAAAATCGTTATAAAATCTAATAGAATTTCTCCCAAATTTTTATAAAATTGAATAGAAAAACTCTAAGCTTCTTCCTCCTCCTCCTCACAGTCCGTCTTTGGCTGCTACCGATACTCCTTCTCACAATCCGTCTTTGGCCGCATCCATAACTAGCATCCTGGTCCCCCTCCCACGCTGCCCGACAGTGTCCGCCACAACCCCTCACTCGCCGCACGAGCCCCATTGTCTCCCCCTACCACCGGACAGCGCCTACCCCCCCAGCCTCGCACGCGTAGTCCACCTTCTCCTCTGGCAGCGGACGCACTAGCATCCTTCTCCCCCCGCCTTGATGTCCTCCCCCTGCACCCGGTCACCCTTCCCCGCTGGTCCTCTCCCCCCCCACCCCGTCACCGGACAGTGCCCCCCACAACCCCCGGCCCGCAGCGCGAGCACCACCCACCCCCCCTCGCCAAGATCCTAGTCTCACACAACACCCTCTCCTCCATCAGAAGCACCCTCCCCTCCCCTGTGTCAAGGCATTGTATTTTTAGAATTCAGTGCATTTTTGCAACTTAATGTGAAATTTGTGCTCTTGTTGTGGCGGCAAAAAATCTGTTTAGTAGATCAACCTTGCTATGACGTTGATTTTTTCTTATATTTAGTTGCTCTATTTTGTTAGATGGCGAACCTCTTCTGGAATCTGGAGATTCAGCGGGTGTAATAAGCTTATGTAACTTGGAAAAGAGAAGGCTTCATTTAGTTATTAGAGATAATTCAATAAAGGTAAACTTACATTGCATATATTCTTGACATTTAATGTTTTCGACATTGTAATAAAAGCATTCTTTTATGGACTGCCAAGTTGATTCTCCTTCTCAGTTGGAAGATTTCAAATAATTGATATAGTTGAATTATATAGTTTTGAGTCTCTTTGCAATTGAAAGGATTGAGGTACTTGACTTATATATCTGAGTTTATTTATATGGTTTGTTAGTTTCAATTATTTGTTGATTTGTTTTGTCAATATCTCTTAATTTATTATTCATATTTTAGTTTCTTCTTGCATGGAGAAGTAAAAGAGCTTCTCTTATAAAGTTTAATTTTTATTAATATCCAAAATTTGGATTAACATGTAAGCATTAGAGTACAATTATCCAATGTGCATAAAGTACTTTTGATAGTCTACTTTCTTTTTATAATTTGTTCTAAAGCATAATTTCTTAGAACTTTCTTTTAAGTTTTGATCCTACTATCAAATTTTATATTTATACTGCAAACAATAAGAATAAAAATATTGGTTTTCAATGTAGATGCCAGCTCCTTGGGTATCAGATGCAGTGGCCCAATTTTTTCAGTCTTTATGTCATCTGCCTTCCAGCCAAAGGAGCTACGACAATGGAAATACTGGTTTTCAATGTAGATGAAATCTTTTGCCCTTCAGATAACATTTATGTAGACATCTTGAATACTTCTATCAATGATATTATCATTTTCAGTGACAAGCCCAACTCTGGCAGTTTCCTCTGGGTTCTCAGGGAAGCCAAAAGCAGCACCACCATCTATAAATCTGCATAGCTAAACATGCCAGGTCTCTTTGTCCTCTAGGAACATGACAGGTGAAGGTGGGATTATAATGTTAGAGAGATCCCTGAGCTGAACAAGGTCTTTTCCTCTTTGCTTTCTCCATCTCTGCTCAAAATTGTATAGAACATCCCACACAATAGGTCCTTCTAGGCATGAGTGGATGTCATGTCAGGGCTCTCTTAGTCCACCTTAGTTATGGATGCTTCAGCGAAATTTGGCTGATGGAAATCATCATGATGAGAAGTGTCCAAGGTCCTGAATAATGAGTGAAATTGTGTATCATATCTCCCATCCTTGGTTCTTTTTTTCTTCCGGTCCTTGGTTCCTTTTGTTTTAGAACTTATATATTTTTTCCAGCATCAACATAAAAAAACACTTCATGTTGACTCAGCAACCCAGAACATTTCAAAGAAGTTGCACACCATTGCAAGTCAATAATAGAGGCAAACAAGCACAAAGAGCCTTAATCAAACATTCTACTTTTCCTTGCTCTTACGCATCATCATCGATCACATGAACTTTTTGCTGGTATAATCTAGTGGTCATTTTTTGCTTTGGAGAAAAACCTACTAAAACCATGCCCTTGCTTTGCGAAAGTACTTTTAATGTCAGATGGGCTGATTTGAGAATTATATCCATCTATTGGATACTCTTCACCAAATCTTGAAGTTAAAAAGTTGTCTGTGACCTCAATTTCAGTCATCGACGTTGAGCATCCTAGGACATTTGGCCCTTGAGTTAAGCCACTAGGACATGGGCCCTCATCTGGAAATTCATCACTGACCAGAAACCTATGGTTTGGGGAGAAATCCGGTGCTTCTGCTTGCGGGCGTAGTGGTTGTAATTGCCTGCCTAGCAAGAGTATGGTGTCCTGACACTCTGCAAGTTTTTCTGTTGTTGTTGCTATCTCTTTTTCCTGAAAACAAATCAAAGATATCGAGGATGTTTAAAAAATATGTACAACTGAATAAAATATTAAAGTGGCTGCATTAAGTGTAAATCTGCGTAAGTGTTAAAAGTTAATTTGGAAAGCTTTCCATTAGTCATGATGCTTTTTAACTAGATTATTTCAAAGGTCCGCAATGACCTATCTTGTCAAGCATGCAGATAGCCGTTATTACTTTTGAGCAGAATATCAAGGATGTATCATGTCATCTAGTATCTAAACTTTGGTGTCTTCAATAACTTTTTGTCTTGTTAAAGCAACAAGGTCGATATAAAACCGTCAACGTTAGGCGGAGCTCGGTATCATGTCATCTTCTTGTTAAAGCAACAAGGTCGATATAAAACCGTCAACGTTATTACTTTAAAGCTCGTCATCCCAACTCTGTCTTAGATCAAGATTTCAATCCTTTGGTGAAGACCGTCAACGTTGTGTTTTCATCCACCTGAGAACACTATAGGCGGAGCTCGGTAATATCTCTCACGTCCTCCTTCAACATACACTTCTAACTAATGTTGAACAATATGATCTTGATGACTCTCGTGAGAAAGTAGATGTTTTGGGTCTTCATCGATCCATGGGAATGCTCGTGAAGATGCTCCACTTGGACAAATGGATTGGTGTTGGATAACTCATGACAAGATCTCCCAAGTCCACCTCCATCTCCTTTCGAAAAGACAATATTGCCAGTGTGTCCTTCGAACCTTTGGACTTCAATATTTGGAGGCCACTTTTATTACTCAAGGCGTTGGCCAAGAGGAAAGGCATGCCTTCCTTCGGTTGGTGGTGGAACACTTGGCAGCAACATGCCAAGATTTGTCAAATGCTCGGCGCCCAAGCCATTTGCCAAATTGGTCATTGGGGTTAAGGCATCGATTTGTGTTGGCATGTAGCTGGCTCGTCCCAACTCTTGATGGGTGTCATTACACCATTTGTGAGAGAACACTTGATGAGGCAGGCAAGGGTAACAACTTGTCCCAAAGTGTTTACAAGTATCAACGCTTTGCCCCATTTGTGGAAGTCATCTTAACGCAGCAAGCTAGGCTGGCGGTATGACAAAATGCTTGTGAATGATGTTCCGTAGCCAAAAGGGAATATGAATCTTGATGCTCAATATTAAGCCAACTTATGTCACGGAGCGATTCAATGCTTCACGTTACATGACTGGGCATGCGATGTGATATCACAAAATATCCAGCAGCGTCAGATTGTCATGATAACGCTTGACGACGGTCCCTAGATGTGACACGGGTACTTCGAGTTACACGGTGGGTTGTGTAGTGTGATCTCGTGGTATGGATAACGCAAGACCATCATGGCTAGGCACGAGGACACACTTCTTGATGCAACATGAAACTTCAAGATTCCCGAATGCATATTTGGGATGGTGATATGCTCGAGTGAGTGACTTATGATCATCCCAGTTAGGTGAGGCAATTAATCCGTCATCATAGTGCATGATGGACATTCCTTGACACAACATGGGTGTGAGGAACTTGCTATGAAGCACGATTGGGCGTGCGGCAATGAAGCTTGTCAAGCATTCATCATTGGCGTCCATGATTAGAGACCATGGAACCAATGCGCCTGGACATAGTGGGGTTTTTAAGCGAAAGCACCTTTTCTCTACGCTAGGACACATTGCGACGACACAAGTGAGTAATCATCGCATGGATCCGAGCAGGATGAATTGCTCCGATACCACTTATCACAAGGTTATTCTCGGACACGAGACCTCGTGCGGCGTCTAGGCGAAAGGGCACCTAGTCAAACCTATTTTGAATGGAGGCAGAAGTTTTATGGTCGAGACGATTATACCGAGAGCCGCTCTTATAGGCATTTGATCATGTACATGACAAGAGTATTGAACTGCTCGTCATGGGTTTGTGGCATTAGTGTGTTGAGGTATTAATGCAGGCATTTGAGTGCTTAATGTACGCAGGGGCAACCAAGGTACCATGTGTACCGAGAAGGGTCACCGATGTAGGTTGTCACCCCACGCTCAAGGTCAGACACTAGAATTACAAAAGCTTGCTTGTATTATATATGATGAAACATAGAATACATATGGGCCAAGAAGGCACTTGTGAACTCCCCCCTAACGTAGAATCTTATTATAAAATGGGAAATGTAAATGACATACCCTACGAGTAACTTGGCCATTCATAAGGATGGCTTTACAAGATAATGCCCTAAGGGCAGATAATTTGGTACCCCGTAATATTACACAATGCGGGAATGCTACATGTGTTCTTTGGTTCGACGCTGAGTGACCGAAAGCTTTAAGTTAAGCGGCACTGGTGCTGCGAGACTTGCGCGTCATGTCACAAAAAAACGTCCCATGACATGTGCTTCCTTCAATTATGGTCCATTTGTAAACTCTCAAACATACTATTGAGTATTGACCCTTTCCACTCCTGCTTAGAGCATCTGCCATTGAGTTGGCCTTTGTAGAGAATATCAAACTCATAATCTTTCAAAAATTCCAACCATCATATTGAGTTCGTTTAGGGTGAACACAAAGTTGAGACTCTTATGATCGATGTACACTTCAAATTTCTCTTCATACAGGAATTGTCATCATATTTTCAAGACAATAAACACTATTGTTGTCCATTCCAAGTCATGAGTAAGATAGTTCCTGTCATGAGGCTTGAGCTGTCTTCAAGTATATGCTACAACTCTCTCATGCTGCAAAAGCACACAACTCAGTCTAGTCCCACTAGCATCACTGTACACCATGTAGCCCTTGAACATCTTAATTGTCTTTGGTGAGATCATCATCTTCTTCTCTCTTAATGGTATCCCGAGAAAAGTTACAAAAGTGCCATCCTTTTTATCGATCTTTATCTTCTTTTTTCTGGCACATCATATAAGCATCATGGTATCATAATCAATTCATGCCTAATATCACATCACAGTCTATTATAGGTAGAATTATGAGGTAACTCCCTCAATCATTACAGATGTCTCTAGAAGGTACTGCCAGATGGAGGCCCTTCCTAGTGGTGTTGCTATGTCTAGTTGCCACTTCATGCTTTCCATCTTAGCATCCAATCAACTTGCTTCTTACCCTTGTGACAATTAAATTTCAGCTATAGCTTATTTAATCATTTCATAGTCTATGGACTATGAAAACTTTGTTCAATTGTCTTGAACAATTATGCATATAATGTTTGGCAATTTTCATATCACATCTTGATCATTCTAAAAAGGTTATCATGTGATTCACATATCTCCTTTTACATTTGGCCATTAATTAACTTGACAATACTATCAATCCTGAATGTAGTTATTAGCATTTCCATCGGAAGATTTTTTTTCTTTCATCATTTTCAAAGCAATAATCAACTAAACATTAGTTGGTTAATTGAAAACATACATACATATGGCAGAAAACTTACATACTCTTGACTTCGGATGGCTGCTCATGACTGTTGCACATGGACTTAAACACTTAAGATTCTATGATATACTTAGCATAGGTTTACCAAACTGTAACCCCTAAAAATCTACCATAAAAGTTAGAGGTCATTTAGTAAATTTTGGTTTTGTTAATCCATTCGTCATCACATAATCATAATGAAATAATTCACATAAATGCATTGGAAAATTGTGATCAATAATATAGGATAAAAACAATATCAACGGAATACTTTTAAATAAAATGTTTGAAAAATAATGTCATAGAACATAAGGCAAAACCTATTATTAAAAAATTTCTCTAAAACATCATAAGTGTTCTAATGAACTCGATATCATGATGACTTATTACATTCTAGACCATGTGCAACATCATCATCATGAGTTGAGTTGCCATTTATCCTAATTCATCAGTTACTAGCACTGACGCAAAGTACAAAGTTTCTCCGTTAGAGTATGTAAAAGTCATTCTATGCAATGCATCTTAAGCACGATACTACATGACTTATATAAGCAATTTTATATCATAAAAGAAAGATGTATATATGTCATGTACCTAACATTTTGATCCACATGTCAATCATAAATATCATATTATCATTAGCATGGAATAACATGTAATCATCATCATACTAAAGCATGGAACATTAGCCATCAGTCAATCATATCAATAGGCACATTAACTGACTTACACTTATCATTACCTTGCCACAAAAATCTCCTCAGGATTGTTTTATAACTTGTTGGACTCCACTTTTGTGGGCATTAGTCATTATAGTTTAGTCAATACAATAAGTCTCTTTGATCTTACAATAATTGAATAATCTTGTCATTGCCCTCATAGTAGGCTAGCTAGACCTCGGAGCAAAGACTCCCATCACCTAAAGGCAATTAGGAATATACTGTTGTCGGTAAGATACAATTTTTCCTTAATGAAATACTTACATCAAGGTGTAGAGTTACTTATACACAAGGTGCAAGACACAATTATTTCCTAATAGTGAGTTAGAGGTCGACAAGTAACAACATTCTTCAATTAGATTCATTATGTTTGCAATAATCAAACAATATTATGTTTCTTAATATTCATATTTTAACATAATTATGGTTGTGCATGCATCTCGTATATCTAGGTATCATATTTAGTCATCAATCGTCAGTACATAGTATTAATACCATAAAAATAGATTTCAAATAACATATAAGCCTTTATCAGTCGATCACGACCGTGACAAGGTGGTCACGTCCGTGACCGTGGCCCTGTAACGGTCCATTTCCTTTAAGTGTTTGTCATGATTGTGACTCGGGTGTCACGGTCATGCCAAATCATCATCACGATCGTGCTTCCATAGAAAACAATCGTGAGTGATGTTGAATCCTATGTTTTGATGATAACAAATTAAATTGGACATAAAAGTTGCTAATCCATGCTCAAATGATGATAATGTAGGTGTAAGATTGATATGACCTTAATCACAGAAGAAATCACCAAGTTAAAATGATAAAAACAATGGTCGATTGATATCAAGTGGGAGAAATGATGAGACTATACCGGTCGATAGTTCGGTCGTTGCACCGATTGACCGATTAGAATAGAGATGAATTTAATAAATGTCGAAACTATATCAGTCGACATTCCGATCATTACATCGATCAACCGACCAACGGTAGAACACATTCAAGAAATTTGATGCATGACATTTTATACATATTTATTTCATATCATTCAGTCTATTTTTTATAATTTTATCCTATTATATATAAACTTTTCCTCATTTTTAATTAAAACTTCCAAAGAATCAGTTGATACCTAATTTGTTTTTTTTATTTCTATAGCAGTCAACACGGTCCGCGTTTGCTAGCAATACAACCCATGTTTCCTTCAACATGGTCCATGTTAGCCAGCAATCACCATATCTTCAAAATCTGAAAGATTGAGAGGAAATCACTCTAACAATATAAAATATCCCTTGTTATTAATAACACGATTCGTGTTGTTAATTTCGCAAGATCTCCTCAACCAAATAATTATATTTTGATTCATGCTGCATTGATTCACGTTGATTCTCAGGAGGCAGATACCATTTTTCAACTATAAAAAGGGTTCCATATCACCTCACTTAGACATCCAAGTCTAGAATTCAAAAATCCATTGCAAAGGCAAGAAGAGAGAGAGCCTCTAGTCGTCTACTCGGTGGAGATTCTTCCAGAGGAGTTTAGATAATTTTGAAGATATTATTTCTCATTTTTTTTCTATCTTTTAATCTCTTGTTTTTCTCTCTACTCTTTCTTTATCTATGTAATAGAGTTCTAATTAGGATCAATTTATGTTGGACTTTGTTAGATCGTTGAATAAGATTTACTACTCTGAATATTCTGAATATGTATGCTGATTTTAATACTTTCTTCTGAGTACTCGATTTTAACCGGTTGGTATTATCGAGATTTGTTCTTTTGATTCTCTCAGTTTATTGATCTTTCGATAAGCATTTCATATCCCATCTCTATTTACTCAGTTAAGATTTAGAGATTTGTGGAACATTAACTCACTCGATTGAGTTGTTTTTGAGATAGGATTGCATCGCTAAAGCATCTTATCAAAAGATAGTTAGAGATTGATTCGGTTGAACATTCTCTTTCTAATATTGTGATAATATAGTTAGGTCATTTGGCCTTTACTTTTTGGCATCCTTTCCATAAGAAAATTCAGAGTTGTTTTAAATATTTTATTGAAAGATATTGTTACTCTCATCTTGTCTGAACATTTCTGATTTATTTATTTTGAGACTTTAGGTTGGATCAATTTTAATCTTCTTTCTTTTATTTATTTTGAACCAAATATTATCTCTTTTTCTCATCTGATTAAATTAAGATAAAAGATAAAGATAGACTAGTGCTCGTGGGTTCGACACTCTTCTCATTCTTTATTACTTGATTCGACCTAGTGCTCTTGCTAGTATTTGCGCTATATAAAATTTTCGCATCAAGTTTTTGGCGCCGTTGCCGGGGACTTTTCTATCTTTTTCTTACTTCATTGGTTCTTAAATATTCTAATCTTTTTTTTCGTATGACTCGTTGTGTTCTACATCTGAAACAGGTCGCATCATTTTGACACGGTCCGTGCTTCTTTTATCATTTCTATTTTCCCCCTAAAATAGACTATTTTTGGAAGATGACCTGTGTCGACACTTCTGAAATGGTCCGCGTTTTCCCCATCCTCTGATGCTTTTGCATTGCGCTAAAATTATTACGGTCCGCGTTTACTGTAGACGGCCCGTGTAGTTATCCTGCGCTTTCTTGAACACGGTCCGTGTTCCCTTATACACGGCCCGCATTTACCTTCTGTTTGCAATTTTTTTTTGGGGGGCGACAACTGTCAACTTTTCTAAAAATAAGATGCCCCGTGTTTGTTCAAAACAGTCCGCGTTCATTAGTACACCACTCATGTTCGACCTTCTCTTTTCAACCTCCTACCAAAGACGGTGATTTGGAAAACGACATGTGTCGACTTTTCTAAAACACTTCGTGTTTGTTCCCTATTCATTTTTTTGGTTCTCTTTATTCAAGTTGCACTCTCAAACCTTTGTGCAACACATTTTTTTAAGGATCCACTTCTCTTTGATCTTGATGTATAAAAAAAAATTTTTTGTTCAATTTTCAATGACAAAAAAGAACAAATCTTATAAACAACCCATATCATCTGGAAATATCAACAAAATAATTATCGAGGAAGAAACACAACTTGGAGACCGTTCAATATAAGAAATTATCCAAGTTGGTGTTAATCTGCCTAACACAAGTTACAACAAGGAGGTTCAACAATTTTCATCAGAAGATATTTCAACTGACCCATTATCCTTGCTTACACATATGACAGGCATGTTGATGAACAAATTTTTTATGCAAGAAGAGTACATTCAGAATATGGAGAATCAGATCACTCAACTGACACAACACAACACAAAGATAGATATTGCCATCAATTCATCAAGTGACTCAAGAACCAAATTAGAGGACATGTTTAAGCAATTCATATATGCAATTGATAAGAGATTTTTTTTATAGGACCAACTCATCCATAATTTGAAGATTCACTTGACACAGCTAAAAGATCAAGCCAAGATTCACAATGAGAGTTCACCTTCATCGCATTCACCTGAAATTCAACAAAAGTTTGATGATATGCAGGCCAAATTTCAACTACTAGAGAAGGAAGTAGCAAATTTATCTTCTTATTTGGCCCAATATCAAAAGGCAAGCATTTTAGGTAGGCCGCAAATTTTCATGTGTCCTTGCCATCATCGAGAACCATATCAACGATGATGGAAACCACGAAGATATTATCAACAAAAGACATAGGCTACAGAGTGGAGGATTACAAAGACAAGTCCGTACATAATCGAAAATGGACAAGTTCGAAAGAGGAGCTCAACTTTAGAAGTACCATCTACCACCATAACTGCATCTTCAAATCCACCACCACAAAAGGAGGTGATCGCAATACCGACATCATCATCGGCAAGAACAACATCACGAGCACCAATGTCATCCACAGAATGGCGACCAAAGAACCCAATAGTAGAAATTGCAAAATCTCAAATCAAGGGTAAGGCAAAAATTACAGAGATGTCTTGCCAAAAATTGGTGACGGTTGGGTGTGTGTTCACCCACATCCATTGATTCTCACCATGATAAATGCATCATGATCACATAATTCGGGTGAGATTGTTCTTAATTGCAAAATTCGTTCATCATCATAATAATAATCCTTTTATTAGGGACTTTTTTTCTCTTTCAGGTCAATTAGTTTTTCTTAAAATAATTTTAGTTGTTAGATTTAGGCATTCATTTCATAGATAGAGAATTTAAAAAAAAATGACCCAGGTGCATTTTGATATGGCTTATGTTTTCAACATGGACTAACTACTCGGCCTATTTTTGCAGAAAGTTCTTTTTCAACATGATCCATGTGCTTCATGATTCAAAAAAAAATTCTAAAATTGCGCCAACAACCACATACCACATTTATGATATAGTTCGGGCAGTCATTATAACTGATCGTATTGCAGCAGACGACCTTTTTCGGCGATCCAGAACCATCAACATTTGTGCTCCACCATTGATCAACGTTTTGTCATCATCATTTTTTTTAAAATTATAGGTTGTGTCTCTCTGTTTCTTCTTTCTATATTTCTTAAGTCATTGTTTTGTTACAAACTTTACCCGACTAGGCTAGCACTGATGACAATGCTTAGTTTAATCTTGGGAGAGTTGCATTGATGCATTTCTCATGTTTACTGCATTGACATGTTTTATTATTTAATAGTTACATTTTTTTTGCTTTACATGCATATCATCTAAAATCCAAAAAATAAAAATAAAAAAAATTAAACTTTTTAATATTTGGCATCAATTTTAAAAGACATCTAATTGACTTATGAAATTCTACGCTGAAGTTTCTATCGTCTCATTGCCATAGTATTGGCTAATTGAAAAAGTAGAATGATGCCAAATAGAAATATGATATCTGAACTACAATTCTTTATTTAGCTTGCCTTTATTTTAATTAGATCGGATTGGAGTAGTCTTTTATTGAATGCTTTAAGTACTTGTTGAGCTTTTGAAAAAAAACCTTCCAAAGAAATTGAATAAAATGAAATGTGTTATCTGTGGCACCTTGGTGTGTTCGGGCCATTAGATCCGTAGGGGATTCTTGCCTGACGACCTAAGGCCAACTGGTCTGGGATCCGTCGATCGAAAACCTGTTACATGAACCACTTTGAGTAAGATGGAGAAACACGCGAAAAAAAAAGAGAAAAATAATGCAATGAATAAGTCATGAATGTTTCTCTGGAACCTTGGTGTGTTTGGGCAATTAGATCCATAGGGAATTCTTGCATGATGATCTAAGGCCAACTGGTCTGGAAACCATTGATCGAAAACCCGCTACATAGATCACCTTGCGCAATATAGAGAAACACATGAATGTTTGAATTGCTATAATAACAAGAAAACTAAGCTCAACTTGTACTTATGTTTTCAATATTAAGACTATTATATGATAATCTATAGTTTTTTTTGTCAAGCTGAATTTAGAAATGTTTAAATATGTTTAAGTGTCAGAAATTCTATGAGGCAGGGTCAAATGGCAAGAGGAGAGATGCTTCGGCAATGAACGTGCGAAATAGCAGTATTAGAAAAGTATTAGTCATTAGGTGAAGTTTATTGTGCAGCAGTCAACACGGTCCGCGTTTGCCAGCAACACAACCCATGTTTCCTTCAACATGGTCCATGTTAGCCAGCAATCACCATATCTTCAAAATCTAAAAGATTGGGAGGAAATCACTCTAACAATATAAAATATCCCTTGTTATTAATAGCACGATTCGTGTTGTTAATTTTGCAAGATCTTTACTTTTTGGATCTCAGTTGATTGATCTTTCGATAAGTATTTCATATCCCATCTCTATTTACTTGGTTAAGATTTAGAGATTTGTGGATCATTAACTCACTCGGTTGAGGTGTTTTTGAAATATGATTGCATCGCTAAAGCATCTTATCAAAAGTTACTTAGAGATTGATTCGGTTGAACATTCTCTTTCTAATATTGTGATAATATAGCTAGGTCATCTGGTTTGAGACCTTTACTTTTTGGCATCCTTTCCATAAGAAATTTCAGAGTTGTTTTAAATATTTTATTGAAAGATATTGTTACTCTCATCTTGTCTGAACATTTCTGATTTATTTATTTTGAGACTTTAGGCTGGATCAATTTTAATCTTCTTTATTTTATTTATTTTGAATCAAATATTATCTCTTTTCCTCATCTGATTAAATTAAGATAAAAGATAAAGATAGACTAGTGCTCATGGGTTCGACACTCTTCTCACTCTTTATTACTTGATTCGACCTAGTGCTCTTGCTAGTATTTGCGCTATATAAAAATTTTGCATCAAAATGTCGTGACTATGATCCAATGTAGATCTAACTTTCTATTCACTCGTGGGATCCGGGCGGTCCGGAGGGGACCACCACGACTCCTCTCTTCTGGAGAATCCATACATCCCTTATCACAGCTATCTCTCGAGCACATGTTTAGGTTTGGCCTCAATGGGAAAATGGAGCACCTAACAATACAGGTCAATTGATGCGTAAAATGATGTAGCAAAATAAAATAGCTATCAAGTGCACTAGTCGCTCAAGTAATATAGTAAAAAGGAGTAAAGAGTGTCGAACTCACGAGGAATATTATTAATTCAATATCTGAATTTATAAATTAATAAGAGAGGAAAACATGGATTTTGAAAATGAGTTTTATAAGATAAAATAAAGAAATTAAGATAAAGATAAAATAATGCAGTGGTGTTGAAGTTAGGCCTTAGGATGAAAATAGATCAGGATAAATATTTGAATCATAAAAGTTAAATTTAATCTTTAAAGATAGATTAGAGTCTTCTTAAAGTAATCTAACATGATTATCTTGCGGTCTCCACGACTGGCATCCCTCAACCTAATCATATAGAACTATCTTAATTTAATAAGAATTGAAGTCTCCACGATTGGTACCCTCAAAATCATATTAAAATTAAGATGCATTAAATTGGATTCCCTAGACTATTAATCACTTCACAAACTGGTATAGATTAATAGACCACACAAATTTGATTCTCCACACACTAGTTATCAAATTTATATCAATTATTAATTTCAAATAAAATCAATTATAATTAGTATAATGAATTCTGAAATTAAACACTCCACAAACTGGTATAGCCTAATTTAGAAATTCAATTAACTAACATAAAAGCATTAAGCACAATTAATAATTGATCAGAAAAGATTAAAACAAATAAAATAGGTCCAAACATTTTCCTTCAATTAATAATCTCCTAAAATAATAATCCTAAAAACATGGAGTTCATCCTAAAAATTTTGGAGAGATAATAAAATATAAATTATAAAAATTGGAAGAATTACACCCAAAGCAAAAGTAGAGCTCTCGAATTGGGCAGACAGTCGGACAACCTCTCGGACTTGATCAGGGTCGTGATCAACTTCCAGCCGTCGCACCTCTCTCCTTTTGGCCAAAGCCTGCAGAGCTCATGACTCGCTGTGGAAGAAACCTGAACTTTAGAACACGAGTTGGGATGATGGCTTCCTCCTCTATTTATAGGTGCGGACGGGTCTTTGGGTTGATCACATTGATAACATCATACGGCCGAATTTAATTTCGTCGGATAAAACTTAAGTGGCTTGCGACTCTATCCAATTTGACGATAAAAGTTTCACAGCCGATAAACTCTATCCATTTATTTTGCACGTGATCTGTAAATCTCGGCCACAAAATCAAGTTTGCGCCCAAGGATTGGAGTTATCGGCCGATAAACTTGAGTGATGTGGAGTTTTGTACCCAACAATATTGGCTGGTAAGGATAAAACTTTGGATTTTGCGACTGATAAACTTGATTGGTATGGAGTTATATGGATTTATCGGCCGATAATCCTTTGAACTTTTATATCTCGGCCGATAAACTTGAACTCTTATATCTCGGCCGATAAACTTGAACTCTTATATCTCGGCCGATAATCCTTTGTATCGGCCGATAAACTTTGTATTCCTTTCGAATCTCGACCACAAAGGTCAATTGCGCCCACAAATCTCGGCCGATAAAGATAGATCTTTGATTTATCGGCCGATATGATATTTGGAGTTGGACTTTTCGGCCGATATGTCCATTCTTGACCAAATATAATCCTTGGATAATCATGTATTTGATTTTTTCTACAAAAATAATTATCAAAATTTAATTAGTCCATCCATAATTAAAATATTCAAAGAATTAATAATAAAAATTAATAAATCCGGAATTACGAATAAAAGTGACAAAAAATGATTCATGCCATGATCAAATTACAGAAAAATTAACTAAAATAATAATATAAAATATGTTGTATTTTGCATGCATCATCGATTGTCCGTTAGTTACACAAGTCGATCAGACAACAAATGAAATCGTAGATATGGCGCAATGAGCATATTGACCGGTCGACCGGCCAATTAAAGCAATTAATCGGTCACAGTGATAGATGAACAGTAATAGCTATTTTGTAAGGAGTAAATTGTGCAAGATTTTTTGGACGAAAATTTCACCCGTAGAAGCCTATAAAAGGAGTACCAAAGCCTGAAGAAAAAATATTCAAGCAAGAAAGATCATTCTAAAGCCCCTTTCAAGTTCTTGGGCCCAAAGATGCAAATTCTTCTCTTTCTCTTCTAAGCTTTGAGTGTGAGAAAATTTTGTAAGCGAATAGAGTCAGAGGAAACATTATTTCTGATCTAGTGAAGTTAAGAGCTCTTTGTAAGAAGATGTGTGCCTTGCCTCTTGAACAAAGAAGAAGGCGTGTGGTGTAAAGAGGATTGTTCTCTCCCTAAAAGAAAAGAGAAAGATAGTGGATCTCCGGTAGTTTCGAGGTCGAGAAGTCGAAGCCGGGACGTTGGCCAAAGAGTTGAAGTCGAACTTCGCCAACATATCTCTTTGTGTTTGCCCTTTATTTCTCACGTTCTATTGTTATTTACTTGTGATCTGTTTTATCGATTTTCTAAAGTGATTTTACGAAAATATTTTTATACACCAATTCACCCTCCCCCCTCTTAATGCTTTCGATCCTACAATTGGTATCAAAGCATGTTGCTCTTATTTTTAAGATTTAAACATATTTAGAGCTATGACATCAAGTGAATTTAGTTTTTCCAAAGGTCAATCTATTAATCGTCCTTCACTTTTTAATGCATCAAAATTTTCATATTGAAAAATTAAGATGTAGGCATACGTTTGTTCTATTGATATTGATATGTGGGATGTTGTTCAAAAAGGTTTTGATTTACGTGAAAAATCTCTTTTAGAATATACCGAAGGAGAAAGATTTTTGGTAAAACTTGATTGGAAAGCTAAAAATATCTTTTATTGTGCTTTGGCTTCAATAGAGTTTAATCGGATTTCTAGTTGTGAAAGTGCTAATGAGATTTGGAAGAAATTTATTATTACTCATGAAGGAACCGATAAAGTTAAGGAATCTAAATTAAATATCTTAAATAACCAATATGATTCCTTCAAGATGCATGAAAATGAGTCTATAAATAAGATTGTCGTACGATTTAATGATATTGTAAATGACTTAGCTTCTTTGGACGAGCCAAGGACTAACTTTAAAAGGTGAAAAAGTTTCTCGGTCCCTCTCCTCCAAATGTCATACAAAGAGGACGGCGATTGAAGAAAAAAACTTGAACAAGTTAGACTTTGATGATCTTATGGGTTCACTCTTAACCTATGAGATAGGAATCAAGGAAGATGAAGAAGCAAATGCTCCAAAAAGAAAATATTGGTATTGAAAGCAAATAAAGATGAGGAAGACACAAGTGAAGAAGATGAGGATCTTGATGAAAAGATGCTTGCCTTATATGTAAAGAAGCTTGACAAGTATCTCAAGTTTGCCAATCAAAAGAAGAAGAATGGCTTCATCAAGAAAAGATCGTCATCAAGTAAGAGTCAAAAAACTTGTTTTAAATGTAAAATGATTGGACATTATAAAAATGAGTGTCCAAATTTAGTTAAAAAGGAGAAAGATGAAGAAAATTCAAGAAGGAAGAAAAAGACTCTTCAAACCACTTGGGATGAAAGCGAAGATGAAGAAAATGACTCCAACACCTACTCAAATGATGATGAAGTAACCAGCATGTCTAATGGCTAATAGCCACAAGAGATCTCCAAAGTACAATGAAGTCAAATGGTATTTGGATAATGGATGCTCAAGACATATGACCGGCGATGCATCAAACTTCATTACTTTAGAAAAGAAAAATGGAGGAAAAGTCACGTTTGGAGACAATAGCAAATGAAGAATAATTGATATGGGTAATGTTGGTAAGAATGAAAAATTATATTTGGAAAATGTGGCTAGTTGTAAACTTAAAATATAATCTAATTAGCATAAGTCAATTATGTGATAAAAACTTTTTAGTCAAATTTGAAAAGGACAAGTGTTTGATACTAAATGAAAATAATAAAATTTTGCACATGGGTTTTAGATAAAATAATGTGTACGAAATTGATTTTGATAACTTGAAAATTGAAAAAAATATCTTATTGCTATGCATGATGATTAGGACATGCAAACTATAAATTACTCAATAAGCTTTCAAATCATGAATTATTTAGAGGTTTGCCTAAAGTTAAATTTGAGATAAACAATATTTGTGATTCATATATAAAAGGTAAACAAATCACGAGCTCGTTTAGATTAAAAGGAGTCATTGATACACATAGATCTTTGGAACTTTTGTATCTTGATTTGTTCAGACCAATTGATATAGTAAGCTTAGGAGGAAAAAGATATGTATTTGTGATTGTTGATGATTTTTCTCATTTCACTTGGACTATTTTTCTTGCTCTTAAATATGAAACAATAAACATGTTTTCTAAATTTGCAAAAAGAATTAAAAAATGAATTTGAACAAAAAATTTTAAAAATTAGAAGTGATCATGGAGAAAAATTTGAAAATCATAAATTTGAGTTGTTTTGTAAGGAAAATGGAATTACTCATAATTTTTTCACTCCTAGGACACTTCAACAAAATGGAGTAGTAGAAAGAAAAAATAAGACTATACAAAAAATGGTTAGAACAATTTTAAGTGAAAGCAAATTACCAAAGTATTTTTGGGTGGAGGCCATAAACACATCATGCTATGTTCTTAATAAGATTCTACTTAGGCCTCTTGAGAAGAAAACATGTTTTGAAGTGTTATATGGTAAGAAACCAAATATTTCTTATTTCAGAGTTTTTCGTTGTAAATGCTATATTTTGAATGTCAAAGGTAAACTAGGTAAATTTGATGTTAAATGTGATGATGATATTTTTCTTGGTTATTATAGTACAAGTAAAGCTTATAGAGTGTATAGCAAGAGAACATTAGTTGTTGAAGAGTCTATTAATGTTAAATTTAATGAGACTAATGATTCTTTTATGAGCAAGCAAGTGCATGATGATGAAGAAAAAATAATTGAAGTGCAAAGACAACTTGATGATGTACAATGAGGATTTAGAAGAAGCTAAAGTTGACACTCCAAATGTGGAAGAAATGGAAGAATTTCAAAGAGAAGAGAATCAAATCATTTTAAGAAATTGGAGACATGCTTCATCACATCCACTTGATCAAGTTATAGGCAAAATAAACAAAAGTATAAAAATTATAAATTTTGAGCTCATCAATATAGATGAAGCACTTGAAGATCCAAATTGGATAAATATATGCATGAGAAATTAAATAATTTTGAAAGAAATCAAGTGCGAAAACTTGTGGAAAGATCCAAGGACCATCCCATCATTGGAATCAAATGGGCCTTTCGAAACAAGTTACATAAAAATGATATCATTGTGAGGAACAATGTTACATTAGCGGCTAAGGATTACTCACAAATTGAAGAGATTATTTTTGACGAAACTTTTGAACCCATTGCTAGACTTGAGGCAATTCGAATGCTTTTGGCTTTTGCATGTTATAAATGTTTTAAGCTTTTTCAAATGGATGTAAAATCGGACTTTTTAAATGGTTTTATAAATGAGGAAGTTTATGTTGAACAACCTGAAGGTTTTGAAAAATCCAAATTTCCCTAATCATGTATTTAAACTTTTAAAAGCTCTTAATGGATTGAATCAAGCTCTTTGAGCTTAATTGGTATGAAAGATTGAGTTCATTTTTAATTGAAAATGGTTTTCGAAAAGGGAAAATTGACATCACATTATTTTTAAAACATATGAAAAATGATATTTTAATAGTTCACATTTATGTTGATGATATTGTTTATGGTTCTACTAATGAATGCTTGTGCAAAGAGTTTGATGCCTTGTGCAAAAAGAATTTAAGATGAGTCTTGTAGGAGAGCTCACCTTCTTTCTAGGCTTACAAGTGAAATAATCCAAGGATGGAATTTTTCTCAATAAGAAAAAGTATACAATGGAGTTGCTTAAAAATTTTAGGATGAACGAATGCAAGCCGAGCACAACCCCTATGAGCACCACTACAAAATTGCATAAAGATGAAAAAGGCAAGTCCATTGATAAAAAAAGGTACAAAAATAGGATTGGTAGCTTGCTCTATCTAATAACATTTAGGCTAGATATAATGTTTAATATATACTTGTGTGCTAGATTTTAATCCGCTCCCAAAGAATCACATTTAATTGATGTTAAAAGGATTATGTGGTAATTAAAGCACACATGTGAATTAGGCATTTGGTATAGCAGAAATTTCTCATTTGAATTACATGCCTATACAGAAATAGATTTTATCAGGTGTAAATTTGATAAGAAAAGCACTGTGGGATGTGTTGCTTTTTGGTAGCTCTCTCATCTCATGAGCTAGCAAGAAATAAAATTCCATCACACTCTCTATCACTGAGGCTAAATGTATAACTGCAAGTAGTTGTTGTGCACAAATATTATGAGTCAAACAATAATTGTTTGATTATGGTGTGAGTTGTTCCAATGTACCCATGAAATGCGATGACACAAGTGCTATAAAAATGACCAAAAATCCAATTCAACACTCTATGACTAAACATATTGATTTGTGATATCACTTCATTAGAGAGCATGTGACCCTTAAGAACATTGCCATTGAATATGTGTCCAAGGAAAGTCAACTTGCAAATATATTTACAAAACCTCTAAGTGAAGAACATTTTTGCATGCTTAGAAGAGAATTAAGAATGATTGAATCTTGATTGAATATCAATTATAAGTAAAAGTGACTAGGTTATGCAATGTCACTTTTGACATGAATTTAACATTAAAAGTGTTGCATGAAAACTTACATTTATGTGAAATACATCCCTGGAACATGATCTTAATGGTTAAAATTTTGAAAAATAGTGAAAAAGTGGTTGTCATACTAGGATCGGTCAACCGATTGGACAGATCGATCAACCGATATATGACTGAATCCGATTGTTGTCCATCGACCTTATTTTCATTTTTCCTTCGATTGCTGCCCTAAACCCTCCTCTCTGCGATGTCACTGCCGACCGTCCGGCCATCATCGTCGCTGTCTCTTCTCATCCACACCGCCCGTGACGTCGTCATCGACCTACTAGCTGCCACGTCGATGTCTGCTCTTTCTTAGTCAACCGCCACAGCCGTCTGTTTCCCTTGTTTTCTCCTATGGCGGCCACTACTCTCTCTCTTCTGTCTGCCATCATTCCGGCCTATCGCCCGCTCTCCTCTATGACGCCGTCGCCGACCTACCGGCCATCAACGTCGTCCTTCATGCGCGTCTTCTCCTCTTTCGTTCGCCACCAACGCCGCCTCTGTCCACCGCTATTGCCGGTACCTCTTCTCTCCCTCTCTCCCTATCAACGTTGTCATCTGCCTATCGTCCCCCCTCACAGCCACCATCGGTCCCTTCCAGCGCCCCTTCCTACCATCGGAACAACAGTCGACTAGACCCCTCTTTTTCCTTTCTCGCATCATTGTTGAATCCATGTCCAACGACGAAGGAACTCCACCCCTCTGGCTAGTCTTTTAGCGTCGTCATCATTATGGCTCTGGTGTACATCGTATTCAAGTCCTTGCAAATGAACCTGACCGAGAACTGAAACTCGAACCCACGCTTGTCCAACATAGACGAGGATGATTTCGTGGACGTGCTCATCCACCACCTTCCACTGACCTTATTGATTTTGATAGTCACCTCTTTGTCATCTAGGCCGTCACTGCTTGTCCGACGTGCCTACATCGGTTGGTTGCCACTTCTCCCTCACAGAGCGTTTCGTCATTTCTATGTGAGCATGACGATCACTTGGGAGGCTATCATCACCTATGTCTTTGGCGTACCCATTCATTTTGATTCTGACCATCTTTGTCACATCTTTGGCGTTTCATGCCCATTACCCAGTCTCTATTCCTTTGTCACACATGGTTGGCCTCCCGATTATCTCCTGATCACTGATCGCATTCGTATGATATTTGGTGGACAGGATATCCACTATACATTCGTATGATTATCTCCTATCAGCATTTTCATCCAATCATGAAAATGGTTCATCACATTCTGGGTCGTATGAATACTCCTCGGCTGGGCACTATATAGAGGTCAGTCACTTTGATTTATTCTTTCTTCATTGCCTCTGTATCCGCGATGCCTCATTTCTCCATTTTGACCATTTTCTTTTCTATCACATGGATTACATCTTTCAGAAGATCTCCTCCGATGCTCGTGGTCAGTTCCACTTATATTTTGGAGCCTAGATCACAAGGATTTTACTCCATTTTGGTGCTGACATTGTTGTAGGCGAGGAGTACATCTGACCCCGCCCCATTGACGTCATCGATTCTGAAACTTTGCACCGGTAGCATCTTAGGTTGGGAGAGCTAGCACCGATAGATCCTGATGATGGAGATGATGCCACATATGGAGAGTCAGCACCTATGGACACTCGGGACGCACCGGAGACTGGCCCTAGCTTTCCTCCAACTTCAGCACCCATTGAGCCCTTTGGATCTTCTCAACACGCAGTCTCGGCTTCATATGGTGGCTATGATTTCATAGTCCTCTCGTAGCAGGTGGATGTCATAGAACATCGATTGACTCAAATGGATCATCGTGCTCGACGGATGGAGCGTGACTCCTGATACCTTGTTGGCTCGTTGCAGGCCTACTATGCGTCGCAGGGATTTAGTCCGCCTATAGCTCATGGGGATGATAGTCCCGATGAGATGTAGTTAGGTTTCCTCCTTCTTTGATGATGTCAAAAGGGGGAGAAGTTTGGGACGATGTTATTTAATTTTAGTTTGATGTTCCTTAGTTGCTATATATTTGTACTAGTGTCGTGCACCATTTTGTAGTGACTATAGTCATATTTTTTAGTGCATGAACACATGATGTATGTATCCACTATAGATGTAATGTGATGACTTTGCTTCATGATGAATGTGTTAAACATATAATTTCATATTTATTTTGTGCCTTTGTTGATGTCATATGTCCGTATTATTTCATATTATTCGGGGGCAGAAAATATGAAATATGCATAAATGTAAGAGGAGCTTTCTTACTACTAACTCTCTATATTTAAAATTCATTTTTTTCTCTTTATTTTGAAATAAGTTTGTCATCATAAAAAAGAGGAAGATTATTGAATCCTATGTTTTGATGATAACAAATTAAATTGGACATAAAAGTTATTAATCTATGCTCAAGTGATGATATTGTAGGTGTAAGATTGATATGACCTCATTCGCAGAAGAAATTGCCAAGTTAAAACGATAAAATTAAAAATTATGTGCACAACAGGTCGACCCACCAGTTGACCAGCTATGGCAATCGGTCGAGCGATATCAAGCAGGACAAATGACGAGAATGATGGTCCGGCCGTTACACCGGTCGACCGATCAGTACAAAGATAAATTCCAAAAATGTCGAGACTATATCGGTCGACGTTCCGGTCATTACACCGGTCGACCAATAAAGAAAAGAACGTATTCAACAAATGTCCAGACTATACAGGTCGACCGGACAGTAGATGAAATCGTAGATATGGCATAATGGTCATATTGACTGGTTGAACGACCAATTAAAGCGGTTGATCAGTCATAGTGACAGATGAATAGTACTAACTACTTTTAAGGAGAAAATTGTGGAAGATTTTTTGGATGAAAAATTCACCTGTAAAAGCCTATTAAAGGAGTGCCAAAGCCTGAAGAAAAATTATCCAAGCAAGCAAGATCATTCTAAAGCCCCTTTCAAGTTCTTGAACCGAAAGTTGTAAATTCTTCCCTTTCTTTTCTAAGCTTTGAGTGTGAGAAAATTTTGTAAAAGAAGAGTGTTAGAGGCAAACATTATTTCTGATCTAGTGAAGTTGAGAGCTCTTAGTAAGAAGAGGTGTGTCTTTCCTCTTGAGCGGAGAAGAAGGCATGTGGTGTAAATAGGATTGTTCTATCCCTACAAGAAAAGAGAAAGATAGTGGATCTTCGGCAGTCTCGAGGTTGAGAAGACGAAACGGGGACGTAGGCGAAAGAGTTGAGGCTGAACTTTGTCAACATATTATGTCTCTTTGTGTTTGCCCTTTATCTCTCACTTACGCTTTATTGTTATTTGCTTGTGATCGATTTTATCGATTTTCTGAAAGTGATTTTATGAAAATATTTTTATATACCAATCCTACAGTGAGTCCACTTTGGACATGTTCTTGCAGGGGTTTTGCTCACGATTGTGATCAGGGTAGTCACGATTGTGCCTAGCTTATAACGACCATGACAAAATTCATCGTAATCATTCCAATGCCTTGTATGATTAGCTGGCTTTCAGCCGGTTGGCCATGACCATTCCGAAAGTCAGCACGACCGTGTCGGCGATCTAGAACTCCATTGTCCAGCCCGAGATTTACAAATTTTTTATGCGAAACTTTGGGGAAAATAATACAAATCATTTCAAACATTGCAGACATATTTTCTAGGCATTTAGGCATCATAAAAACATATGAAAATTACATTTTTCTTCATACGTGTGGATGTAGGGTTCCTCCCCAAATAAATCTAAAACAAGGATTTCTAACATATGAATCTAGGCAAGTAAATCAATCAGATCTAATAATACACATGAAATTCCCCAATCACAATTCCTACCAAGAACTAAGGTGTTCTTGAATCTCTCAATTCGATCATGCAAACATTGAGAGGGAAGAGATTGGTTGGATTCCCTTTACATATCTTGTTCTTGGATCTTTCTCCTCTTACTCCCTCTTCTTCCTCTTCCTCTTCCTTTTCTTCCTCCTTGTTCCTCAGGTTTCCCTTCCTCAAGCCCTAGCCGTCAAGAATTTAGATGGAGAAAAGAGATTAACAAGGAAGTTCTAAATTTTTATTTAGGGGAGGCTATGAGGGTTTAACTCAAAGACCAAATTACTCTTGATTAGAAATTTGGATTGTTACAAGTATCTTAAAGTTCAGCTTCTTCCAAAGTTGACTTGGATCAACACATGTAATTTTACATCCCTATTCGGAGATAGCTCAACTTGACCTTCCTACCATTACCACTTCACACTACAAGAAATTTGCGAAATAGAGACACCACCTATGCATCGCTAACACGGCGCTAACTTGTGGCTAAAAACATTAGTGCCGCATTAGCGTTGACATAGCACCACACACAAAAGACGCCGAAAATCGTAGCAATTAGTGTCGCCATGGCACCAAAGAGCATGCCGACGCTACTAGCGTCACAAGTTGACGCTTGTCTGGCATTATTATGATTCTATAAGTCTCGTGGTGAAGCGTTAATGCGACAGTGGGAGGCGCTAATGCGACACTAATATGACGCTAAATGTAGATGCTATTCAGACGCTAATATGGCGCTGACAATCGTTCTGTTTCATTGTCGTCATTTGTGGCGCTAATAAGACATCAATGTGTCGCTAGTATTGCAATGCTAAAGTGGTGCTAATATATGTGACGCTACGATGACGTTGTCGAGACACAACACACGATATGTTCATATGCGCAATGTTCTCGCTACTTCAACAATTACATTACGCAATCGGCACACATTGTTATTGAACCATTACATTACACAACGAAGAATCGACGCTGATCCAAATTGAACAATTGAAGCATTGTTATTGATACAATCGACGCATTGTTATTATATTTGATATTGATCCATAAAATCGATGCAACCAATCCATTACATTACAATCTGTTTGATCTTCTCAAAGCCGTCGCCTGCAACTCGCTGCTCGTCATGATCCTCATTTGGTGAAGATGACATGCTTGTCGTCACCGCCGCGACCCTCATTTGGTGAAGAAGACGTGTTTGCCTGCATCTTCTTTGTCCCCTGCAACTCATTGCTCGCCAGATGGGAAGACGACGCGTCCGCCGCTAGTCGTCGCACACACCTAGATGGCCGCCTGGATGGTGGCCATGTGGCATCGGCAGCCATCTCCTATGATGCCAAAGTCCTTGATGGAGAAGATGGGGCCATCATCGCATCGCTGGAGGAGAGGCACCGGATTCGATGGGCATTGGAGCGGTGGTGGTCATCGGAGAGATGAAGAGGAGGAGGAGCAGGCAGAGGCGACTGGGCGGCGTCAGGGCAGCTGCAACAGGAGAAGGAGGTGGCGTCAGGGTGGCGATAGAATAGCAGCAATAGGAGGAGGAGGTGGCGGCGTCCGGGCAGCGTCGGAGCAACAACAATAATAGGAGGAGGAGGCGCCAGCATTCGGGCGACGTCGGGGCAGCAAGAAGAGTTGGAGGAGGAGGAGGAGGCGTCAGCCACGTCATCCGGACAGGCAGTAATGGTAGGAGGAGGAGAGTGGTTAAAGGGGAAAAGGCGACATCTGCACAACATAATCATGCTACGAATCATCAGATTAGATGAAAGGACGATTCAGATTCGTTCTTCGATGAGCACACGGATCACCACTTAGCGACACAAATTTTGTGACGCCATTGCCTTCACCACAAGAAATTGGATCATTTGCGAAGAGTTATGTTGTCGTTAAAAATTGTCATTTGGACGCTAATACTCATCAACAACAAGAAAAAACTTGTCGTGGCTCTTCGCTATAGGTCTCGCCGCTAAAAGGTTTCAGCGTTCAGTGTTAATAACTGGCCGTTAATTTATTTTAGGGATCATCATAACTCTCTGCCTTAAAAGTTTAATAGCGACAAGTATGTTGGTCCCCTATAGAACTTATAAGGACCATTCAACTCGTCGATATAAGATTTTTAATATCCTCAACACTAGTCGCTAAAGGCATTATTATGTGCTAGAAGAAATTTTTAAGGACCAATTTTCTTGTCTCTATAGACATTATTATTATTATTATTATTATTATTATTATTTGAGGACAAATGGTCAATCATCAATACTTTTTCAAAATAATAAAATTTTCTATATATTTTCCATTCAAACCATAAATATTCTCAAATTTTCAAAATTTTATATTTATTCATATTCAAAACATCAAATATCAAATCAACTATCCGTACAATATTCTAACTCAAATATTCATATACATCCAACTTTTTCATTCAAATGTTTACAAATTTCCAAATAGCTCTTCTAAAAGAATATGTTAAAAAATATATAGTTAGACTTTTCTTCCATTCGTCTTCCTTTGTTGCAACGAACAATTATCAAAACCTGTAAAATCAAAATGAAAATTACTACTTAGAAGCAATTGAGGCTACATGTGTACTCATCAATAGAAAATTTCAATCCACCAAACATAGTGATTAAAAATTTAGTAGAATAAAAGTTCAATAATAAAATAACACAACACATAAATTTCAGATTACTATAAAACATACCTTGAAAGGAGAGAAGATTTCAGATTGATCATAGTCTTGACGTGGCCTGAAGTCTCTCTCTCGGTCATGATATCAGATTACTATAAAACATACCTTGCGAGGAGAGAAGATTTCAGATTGATCATAGTCTTGACGTGGCTTGAAATCTGTCTCTCTCGGTCATGACATGATTCCTTGTTATTTCCTTGAGGGAGGTGCAACTACCCAGTGTCATAGTGAGCTCATCTCGGAGGAAGCACATTTGTCACGTTGGCCTCTCCATTAACAGCCAACGAAAAGAGCACTGGCCTCCCAATCTGAAGTGTATGAATGCTGAGTTAACCACAAATCTTGATAGCCCTTAGTGCAGGTATAAATAAGAATGGAAAAGTCTCCGGAAAAAGTAAAACCTTATTCGAGAGTTAACTTTATGGCAAAACCACAATCGATGATGAACGACAACTTACAAAAATGCCGGAAGCTCCCAATGCCAAGGTCTTGAACATGTCCATGTCGCGACGAATACCACCATCCAAGAAATCGGGAACTCTGCCCTGTGCTGCTTTAACAACCTGATTTCGGAGAAAACTAGTGATCAAATTTAGACTTTCAGGCACATGTTCAGATAACTCAATTGAAATATAGGATTAGCACTTGTATTTTACATGTTGCTGACTTGTTACAGATTGTTTTTTGGTAAATAAGTACATTATTTAGAGATAGGTGTTCAATGAATCTTATAATTCTTATTCATCATATGTACCTCTTCCAGCCAAATGATAGTTGCTGGAACATAATCAAGCTGATGAGCTCCATGGTTGGACACAATGATACCAGCTGCCCGAGCTTGGACTGCGAGCTTAGCTGCTTTTAGAAATTAGAACATGGAAAAATATGTTTAAGTTTTGTGATCCCTGTACTTTATATAGAAACATTCATTTCATGAAGAAGAATAAGTTAATGGGAACTAATTACTTACTGTGCTCTGCAGTCTTTACTCCCTTCACTATGATCGGCATTGGAGTAATCGTCAGCAACACTTCACATCCTATCCAACATGAAACGACGATCCTTTAACCCATAAACAACATGGGAAAAGAATTCTTTACAACTCTCTGGTTGTCTAACTATCTAAGTAGATATCATCCTTCTTTTGTCAATTATGTAGAGACATTAATAAAGGTCACAAAATACAACAAAAAACTAAGTCTTCGTGACAGAATTCTACAATTCAACGAAAAGTGATAACAAACCTTCCAGGAGTGATAACAAAAAGTTCCATATTTTTCCAACTTCACAGTGTCTTTTTTTTTTTGAAATATTGGGGATCCCTACCAAGATGTAGGCATCCAATTTTATTGAGAGGATAATTTAGAAATTACAAACAATAGAACTTATATACAAAAGCAGCACTAACACCAAGCACCAAATGTGCATCAATCATCTGACCACAACTTTGTCATGCTCAAAGCATGGGATGTAATATTATCTGCATAGCAGCGTTCATCCATAAAGACACATGCATTTCTCTGTAACCAAATTGCCCAGATGACAGCCATTGGTAAAGGCTTTTTACGTCTTGGACTGCATGTCATGATTGCTTGATGTCTACCTCCTTGTCTGAATGATTGCCAGAAACGTCTAGCAGAGGATATGTCTAACTATTGACATCTTGTAACTGCCCACGTCTCCATTGCAAAGACACTCAAAAAATAGGTGGTTGATGTCTTCTTCGGCATCTCCACATAGGGCACAAGAAGCATCAGATGTAGGCAGCCACTTTTTGTGATAACTTTTGGTGAGGAGACGCCCACGACGAAATAGCCATGCAAAAATTTTAATCTTTAATGGCATCCGTAGCTTCCAAAGCAGCCTACAATCGGTCCTCAGCTCATTGTCCACCTGACATGATATTGTGTGTAGAGCTAAATATGCACTTTTGGCCGAGAAAATGCCCAAGGACCAAATTCATGATCCTTCTTATCAGCCGTCAGCCGTTTACACTCAATGATCCCTAGCAAATTGATGAAGTCGTTGGTCGGATAAAGAAATTGAGAAAGGGGGTAGCCATGACCTAGTGGAGTGACCAATGGGTGACCAACAATCTACCACACATGCCTGCTTGTCTACAGCAAGGGCGTATAATCTTGGAAACATTTTAGCAAGTCGAATTGTCGATGCCCAATCATTGAAACCTTCCGAGCAGCGTCAGAGGTGCCAAAATAAAGAACACAGTATCATCTGCATACAGAGAAAGAACAATGGGCTAAGGCATCAGTTGTTAGGACAAAAAGCATTGGGGCTAACAGACAGCCCTGGCGAACACCCCGCTGTGGTTGAATCCATCCAGCAATTGGGTTTCCATTAATCGGAGGAGAGAAAGAAATAGTGCAAATGCAACGTTTCATCCAGCATATCCAAGTTGCTGGAAAGCCGCGTCTGTGTAGAGAGTGCCATAGAAATGACCAATCAATCGAGTCATGTGCTTTAGAAAAATCAACTTTCCATAAGAAGTCTTGTTTGTATATGCGACGCCAAGCTGTGATTATTTCTGATGCCATCGCAAAATTGTTTGTGATCGAACGACCAATAATGAAAGCTGCTTGGACGGGATGCACCAAGTGGTCTAGCACTAGCCGCAACCTGTTAGCCAAAACACGTGCAATAATAAGATAAAGAGCATTAGAGAGTGCAATAGGACGAAAGTCTTCCACCCTATCAGTAGCTTCTTTCTTGGGTAGAAGAAATAGAAAGAATTTATTGACCCTTTCAACCCATGAGTTTTTGGCAGCAAGTTCTCGAAGGACTGCCATCACTTCCGATCCGATTAGTGACCAAAACACCGGAAATCCATATGAGCCCAGTGATCCTTCACCATTTAGATCCCTGAGAGCTTTAACCACTTCTTTTGAGAATGGCTGGACCATCTGTGCAGTTCATGAGATAAACTAGGAACCCCATTCCCACATCCTTGCTTGCCTTCATCGAGTGAAGGCATGGAAGTAATCTGTCACAGCTTCTCCTACAGCATGTTGCCCTGTTACCTCCACTCCATTCACCATAAGATGATCAATGTGATTTTGTCGGTGCCTCCCACCTGCGTATGCATGGAAGAAGTGAGTGTTCGAGTCACCTTCCTTGAGCCATAGTTGCCTTGACCATTGTCACCATTCCACCTCAGTCTTCTTGTCTTCATTAGCCACCACCTCCTGGAACCTTTGGCGATCAGCCTGCTCACTGAGCATTAGTGGTCAAACATCTTCCATGCGATCAAGCACGACGATCTTGCCTATGGATTCCTTTCATTGGTGATCTCTGACAACACATATCTTTTTTCTATAGTCCAGGAGAAAAGCTCACAATCGTGCTAGTTTATCAACCAATGTCCTCGTCGTAGAAGTTGAGGTAGGATAACTGACGTGAACTTTATGTGGGAGTGGATTTCTCGCACTAAAAGTAATTCTAGTCGTGTTTAAATTTTACTCAAGAGTTCACACAATTGCAAGTGCACAGGTCGAGTAGAAACCCTGAGTGTCGTAACCTCATTGACTTAGAACAATTACTAATCTACTTATATCCCAAAAGTTGTCACGAAACAATTAAGAGTAAATCGGATAATAAAGAAACGAAACTTAGAGAAGGAATAGCGAAAGAGAATGAGAAGAGATCAAAATGTAACAGAAGAGATTCCCTTGTAATGAACCCGTTGACGTTATTGCATTTCGGTTTTCAACTTACGGATTGAATGATCTTTAGACCTTGGAGCTCAAATGAATTACTATGTCTCCCGACTCGCTGATCTCTCTTTGAACCGAAAGGAGAGTAGCCATTAAATACTAGATTAGGATTACTGATTAATCATATTCTCATCCTTAATCAAAAGAGGAGGATGATCTCTCGATCTTCCACAACTCATTCTTTTATCCTAATTAGGGCAATCAAAATACATTTGACACCTCTCGCAACTGTCGAGGGCTCTCACCTCACAACAACTATTATGATATATCTCTCAATCTATATATGAATACTAAATCGATTATCACTAGAAACACAGCAAATAATGTAACCAATTTCTCCTCTCAGATGAAACTAGTTAAAGAAGAAACAATTGATCTCTCGATCCATTTGAAGCTAAGTATAAATAATAAGATTGCAATGTATCAAGTAAATAGAAATGAGAAGTCAAATGCTGATGCATGCAAAATACAACATATTTTAGTTAATTATTTTAATTAAAATTTCTGTAATTTGATCATGGCATGCATCATTTTTAGTCACTTTTAATTATAATTCCGTATTTATCAATTTTAATTATTAAATTCTCTGAATATTTTAATTGTGGATGGATTAACTAAATTTTGATAATTATTTTGCAGGAAAAATCGAGATTTAAAATGGATTGTGCTGTATCGGCCAAAATTTCGAAGAATTTATCATTACGGCTGAGATTAGGATGAAGAATTCATCATTACGGCCGAGATTTCTAGGGCGTAACAAGATTTAATTCTTTGTTACGGCTAAGATTTGAAGGAGTAAAGATAAATGATTTTATCTTTTGGGCGTAACAAAAATTAAATCCCTTCCTTACGGCCGAGATTTAAAGGGGGCAAAGATAAATGGAATTTTATCTTTTGGGCATAATGGCATGAAGATGAAGATGTTACGGCCAAGATTTGGAGGGGGTAATGGCAATGAAATCATCCGTTTGGCCGATATATGAAGGTGTAAAGATAAAATTGTTTGGGCGTAAAGATAAAAGGATTTTTATCTTTTGGGAGTAATGAAAAGGAGTAAAGATAAAATAATTTCCTTACGGTCGAGACTCTAAGGGAGTAAAGATAAAAAGGATTTATCTTTGGGCGTAATGATAAAAGGATTTATCTTTGGCCGAGTTTATCTTATAATTTTAAAGTCAACCGTACGATGTTACGGCCGAGATCAAATTGAAAGCCGTCCGCACCCTATAAATACGTGAAGAATCCGTCGTTTCAATTCGTGCTCTGAAGTTCAGGTTTCTTTCACGACGAGTCGTGAGCTCTGCAGGCTACGACCAAGAGGAGAGAGGTGCGATGGCTGGAAGTTGATCGCGACCCTGATCAAGTCCGAGAGGCTGCCCGACTGTCTGCCCAATTCGAGAGCTCTACTTCTATTTTGGGTGTAATTCTTTCGATTATTATTGTTATTTTGTTATTATCTCTCCAGAATTTCTAGGATGAACTCCATGTTTTTAGGATTATTATTTTAGGAGATTATTAATTGAAGGAAAATATTTGGACCCTACTTTATTTGTTTTAATCTTTTCTGATCAATTATTAATTGTGCTTAATGCTTTTATGTTAGTTAATTGAATTTCTAAATTAGGCTATGCCAGTTTGTGGAGTGTTTAATTTTAGAATTCATTATACTAATTATAATTGATTTTATTTGGAATTAATAATTGACATAAATTTGATAACTAGTGTGTGGAGAATCAAGTTTGTGTGGTCTATTAATCTATACCAGTTTGTGGAGTGATTAATAGTCTAGAGAATTCAATTTAATGCATCTTAATTTTAATATGATTTTGGGGGTACCAGTCGTGGAGACTTCAATTCTTATTAAATTAAGATAGTTCTATATGATTAGATTGAGGGATGCCAGTCGTGGAGACCACAAGTTAATCATGTTAGATTACTTTAGGGAGACTCTAATCCATTTTTAAGGATTAAATTTATCTTTTATGGTTCAAATATTTATCTTGATCTATTTTCATCCTAAGGCCTAACTTCAACACCACTATCTTATCTTTATCTTATTTTCTTTATTTTATTTCATAAAACTTCTTTCCAAAAATTCATGTTTTTCCTCTCTTATTAATTTATAAATTCAGATATTAAATTAATAATATTCCTCGTGGGTTCGACACTCTTACTCCTATTTACTATATTACTTGAGCGACTAGTGCACTTGCTAGCAAATTTTATTGTTACAAATACAACGCATCAAATGCGCAGCATCATAGAATCAAAAGAGTAGCATCAACAAAGTATCATCACAAGGGTACCAAAAATCCTTTTTACTTCATCATGAATCTTGACAACATCAATCTTCTTCTCCTCAAACTTTTTCCTCTTCCTCCTCCCGTCCCCCCTATTCCGGGTTCTCCTCCACCTTTTTGTTTCCTCTCTGTTCAGAATTCAAATTTTGAAAAATAGTTAGTCCTCCTTTTACTCATTCAAATTTTCTCCTAAGAATAATTGAAAATTCTTAAATACGATCAGATTTTATGTAATTTTGTGGATTTAACTATAATAATTATGAGCATAATAAGAGGTGATCAAATTTCCCAAGCTTAACTTTTTGCTTGTCCTCAAGCAATGTTCAAGATAAGAAGGCTAAGTCTACACCTTGCTTTCTAGCCGATCTTTTAATATTCAGACCTTATACTCTTTGCTCAAGTGCCTTCTCTCTTCCTTCATTCCCTGACTTTAATGAAGATATTAGAAGTGTTAACTTTCTCCTACTCAGCTCAAAACCAGAGAAATCAAGTGAGATGAACAGCAAATAAGAATGTTAATGCTGAGTATACTAGTGCAATATGAACTTTCTTTTGATTCTTATTTTTTTTCATTGATCTAGTACTCATGTGATTATCTGTGGCACTTTGGGCGGTCTATGTAGCTAGTTTTTTATTGGCACATCCCAGGGCAATTGCTCTTAGGGTACCAGGCATGAACCCCTACGGATCTACTCACCCAGATTCACCCAAGTTCAGGAATGCACCATTTTTGTACCTTCTGGGGCTATATTGGCCCTTTTTTCTTTTGCTTTTAACTTTTGTTTTGTTCATTTTCACCATTTCATTTTCATTGGACTCAATACTGCACTGAAGATGTTAGCATTAACATAATTATTAACAGTCTTATGATTGAGAGATGAGCATAAGTAGGATTGATCGTCAAACTTTTAATTCTTCAAAATAGTCACTTTCTGCTAGCCATAACCCTTCACTTAAAGCATTGAATTGGGTCATGAAGTGTGTTAAAATTTTGACAGGATTAGCAAAATGTTCTTGAACAAGGTTTCAGGAGGTTGCAAAAGAAGCTGTGGCTACAGGGCAAAATCAACATCTCTTACTTTACTGCTTGGAAATAATATGTTGCAATGTGTTGCTGTGTTATGGTTTCACAAAACAGTATTCATTGAAAAAAATGGTAATGAGATTGTGAACAATGTAAATAAGAATGTATCAAGGAGAGAGTAGAAATGTACCATGTAAATATCAAGAGGGTCTAGGAGGTGATTGCAGCTCTAGTAAACGATCAGTGACTTGTTGTATGTCACTGAGGGTTGTTAGAACAGAGTTTTGGACAACTTTTATTCTTTGAATTTACTATTGATGCGCCAACCCTTGTTGCTCCAAAGTGTGTAGTTGGTCCTTAAGTGCATGTATGTCTTGGTGTTGATGAGCTATAGCCTCAGCAAGTTTGGACACTTGTTCCAAGATAAGGTTCAATTTGTCGGAGGAGGTAAGGGGTAGAGATTGTGAGGCATCTGGTGCTGATGAAGAGGAAGAGGAGACAATGTGCTGTCTAGGGGTTCTAGAGCTAGAAGGAATTCATGGAGCTATAGTGTAATCCAGGAGCAATGGGGAGAGTGTTGGGATAGTTCTTGTAACCTGGATGAAATCATTCATCCACCAATTCCGGCCTTCCAGGATAGAAGATTGTCGAGGATTGGGCAACTGGAATAGAGCGAATGGGTTAGATTGTCGCCAGAAGTGTTGGCCATTGACCGTGAGGAGAACTCCTTCCTTGGTCAAGAAGTCTAGATCAATCAGAGTTGTAGTTGTTGGAGTGGTGTCTCCTAAGAACACATAATGTTCGGCTAGAAGTGTGATGAGATTGCTGCAAAGGATCTGATTACATTCGTGAGTCAATTCCTTTAGCAAACTTTGCATAAAAATTGATGAAAGGTTATTCTCTATGTTAGAGATGAGACACCAAATGATAAAAAATTCGTCAGCAGAGACAAAATCCATCTCGTAGTCATTTGGACGGATTAGTACAGTGTTGGTAAGGAGGATATGGAGGTATCGGAGGATAATGTTTTTAAAATGTTGGCCGACCAAATGAAGAATGTTGTCGGTACCTCGTCCGGTAAGTTGATACCAGACTTCAAATACAGGAAAAGCAGGTGGAGGGGTTCTGTGGCCGGTGTTAGGGAGGTTCAGAAAATGAGCAAAAGTGTCAAGGCTCATGGCGAGGTCATGGTTGCACAGACGAAATTCGATATGGTCTCGAATGTCATTCTCATCAAAGCTGGTGGGATACAGAGTCCCTAAAAACTCGGCCAATACCTCCTTGTAGAGGTCCCATCGTTTCATGAAGAAAGGTAGGAGACGAGATCGATGGAGTATGGTCTGACATCGTCAAACAACCCAAGAGGCTCGAGTGTAGGAAAATCCAAAAATCTGATAGAGGAGAAGTTTATGCACCTGGTGTTTAGGAGGCATTGGGCTTCCTCGCTGTTTTCCGATTGTCATATGTTAGATGTTGGGTGCAGGAGTCCATCCGGACGTAGCCGACGTTTAATGGATTCAAAGGAGCTGTTGGTCTCAGAATCTGATGATGTGCACGTCCTCTTCATATTTCCGATCGGTTGTCAAGGATGTCTGCAAGCTTAGGGGGGTGCTCGGAGGAGGATGAAAAGCTGTTAGGGATTTCGGTGGTCGATATGTAGTGGGTGTTGGAAAAGAAGTAGTGGGTCGGGTGGAGAAACGAGGCGACGCAGGGGTGTTCGTGTGGTACTAGATTTTGTTGGGATTCTCCACTAAATCTAAAATGTGTACTTTTCAGGTGATTTTCTGATAGTTTTGGCCTTGTGTGGGTGCTGACGTGGCTAATAGCCATTTATTTGGTTGGCTTGCCTCCCTATAGCGCCTTTTTTTAACGTCGTTGACTCGACCTTATTTCTTTTAGTGGTCCGGTTGCAAGTGTAAAACTTCTTTGAACCTTGCTGCACATGGATTGTAATGTTTTAATCTCTGCCTGTTGACCTTAAAAATTTTTTAGTTGCTATTTTTTATATCCACTGCGCCATGAGGATATATTCTTTCAATGATGAATGGTCCGGACCATCTCATTCTTAGCTTCCTAGGAAAAAGTCATAATCGGGAGCTGAATAACAGAACTTGGTCGCCTTCCTTAAAATTATTTTTTAGTATATGCATGTCATGCCATTTCTTTGTTCTTTCTTTACAAAGGCGAGAGTTGTTGTAGGCATCTGTCTCAATTCATCTAACTCGTTGAGTTGCAGTAATCGATTTCCAGAGGCCGCTTGAAAATCATAATTTAACGCTTTGATTGCCTAGAAAGCCTTGTGTTCCAATTCCACAGGTAGGTGGCAATGCTTGCCATAAATCAACTTGAATTGTGTTGTTCCGATTGGTGTTTTGTATGCAGTCCGGTATGCCCATAATACTTCATTGAGTTTCATGCTATGGTCTTTCTTAGTTATCGAGACCGCCTTCTCGATAATCATTTTAATTTCTCTATTCGAAACTTCTGCTTGCCCGTTGGTTTGAGGGTGATATGCAGTAGAAATCCGATGTTTGACTTCATATTTAAGCAGCAATTTTTCGAAACTTCGTTTGATGAAATGTGATCCTCCATCATTGATAACCAATCTGGGAATCCCAAACCTTGGAAAGATTGTATCTTTAAATAGCTTGATGACTGACTTTGAGTCCGTTGAGTTTGTAGAAATCGCTTCAATCCATTTTGAGACATAATCAACTACTAGAAGTATAATTTTGTACCCGCATGAGGGAGGAAAGGGTCCCATGTAGTTAACTCCCCATACATCAAATATTTTTATCTCTAGTATAGGCTGTTGGGGTGCTTCATTTCTTCTGCCTATATTTCGAATTCTTTGACAAGCATCGCAAGATTTGACAAGATTGATCGCGTTCTTGAACAGAGTAGGCCAATAAAAACCTGTTTGGAGAACTTTAGAAGACATCTTTTGATATCCTCCATGACCACCATAAGGAGATGAATGGCACTCCTGTAGTATGACAGATTATTCCTCTTCTGGTACACACCTTCGATATATTCCATCAGCACATTTTTTAAAGAGAAATGGTTCATTCTAGAAATAGTATTTAATGTCTGAAAAGAATTTCTTCTTTCGTTGATAGGATAAGTTGGGTTGTAAGACTCCTGAGGCAAAATAGTTTGCATAATCAACGAACCATGGAAGTTGTGCTTTCTAGTTGGGAACAGTTGATCATCAAGGAAGGAATCATTAATAGTTCTATGATTTCCAGGATTAATTTCCTATTCTGATAGTTGGAGTCAAGAGAGGTGATTAGCTACTTGATTTTCTGTACCTTTTCAGTCTTTGATTTCTAAATCGAACTCTTGTAATAGAAGGATCCACCTAATCAGTCTGGCTTTGACATCATTTTTAGCAATCAAGTATCGGATGGCTTGATGATCGGTATACACGATGACTTTGGAACCGACTAGGTAGGATCTGAATTGTCCATTGCAAAAAAAAATTCCTAGGAATTCTTTTTCGGTTGTGGCATAATTAATCTGTGCCTCATCCAAGGTTCTACTGGCATAGTAGATTGCATGTTGCGTCTTATCCTTCCTTTGTCCCAATACTGCTCCCACGGCTTAATCACTAGCATCACACATAATTTTAAAGAGTAAAGACCAATCAAGTGGTTGAATGATTGGGGCTGTTGTGAGGGCTCTTTTCAAAGTTTCAAAAGCCTTTAAACAGTCTTCATCGAATATAAACTCTACTTCTTGGGATAATAGTTTTGTTAAGGGTCTTGCAATAAGAGAAAAATCCTTGATGAAACGTTGATAAAATCCTACATGTCCAAGGAAACTTCTGATTCCCTTAATATTAGTAGGTGGAGGCAATTTTTCAATTACTTCTATTTTGGCTTTATCAACTCAATGCCCCTGCCTGAAACAATATGCCCTAGGACTACCCCATCTTGTACCATAAAATGACATTTCTTCCAGTTCAACACTAGGTTAGATTCGGCACATCTCTATAATACTTTTCCAAGATTTTGCAAGCAAATTTCAAAGGTAGTTCCATACACCGAAAAGTCATCCATGAATACTTCCATTATATCTTCAATATAATCAGAAAAGATTGACATCATGCATATTTGAAAACTTGTTGGAGCATTGCATAGTACAAAGGGCATTCTCCTATATGCAAAGGTTCCATAAGGACATGTAAAGGTGGTCTTTTTCTGATCATCCGGATGAATAGGAATTTGATGAAATTCAGAAAATTCATCTAAGTAGCAGAAGTAAGAGTGGTTTGCCAGCCTTTCTAACATCTGATCGATGAAAGGTAAGGGGAAGTGATCCTTTCGAGTGGCTTTGTTTAGTTTTCTAAAATCAATACACATCCTTCATCCGGTTATGGTTCGTGTGGAAATGAATTTGTTTGACTCTGTCTTTACTACAGTCATTCCACCCTTTTTTGGCACGACCTGCAAGGGGCTCACCCATTGGCTGTCTGATATGGGATAGATAATTCCCGCGTTCAAAAGTTTAATCACTTCTTTTTTCACTACGTCTTTCATTTTTGGATTGAGCCTTCTTTGTCCTTCTATGGAAGGTTTATAATCCTTTTCCATATGAATGCGATGCATGCAGATAGAAGGGTTGATTCCTTTAAGATCATCCATAGTATAGCCGATGACATGCTTATAGGCTTTTAACTTATCTAATAGCTGTTGAAGTTGATTCGTCTTTAAATATGCGCTGATGATCATTAAGTGAAATCTTCTCCTAAGAATTCATATCTGAGATTTTGAGAAAGTTTCTTCAACTCAGGCTTCATTGGCTTCTTTGAGCTAGACTGTTGCAAGAGATCTGTAGATTGATCCTCTAGTGAATTGTCTGAGTGTTGTATCTTTGTCGAGAGCATATGAGTTGTAATAATGTTGGCTTCTTGTTCTGTCCACAAAGATGATTCTTGAGCCTCGAGGGATACTTCTAAAGGATCAGATATATGGATAACCGATGATACCTTCTGTATTAGTGGATCCACTTGCCCAGGTTGAAGGTGGTAATCTTCCATGTCTGGATAGTTGATAATGTGATTCAATCAAAATTCGACTGTGTCATCACCTATTTGAAAAGTAAGGCGACCTTGTCTATTACTGCTCCGACAGTAGCTAGAAAAGGTCTTCTGAACAGAATGGGAGTTTGATTGTCTTCATCCATATCTAGGACCATGAAGTCAGCTGATATGTAGAAATTTCCTACTTTGATTGGTATATCTCCCAGAATTCCTTGTGGAATTTTTAATATCACCCATTTCGAGTTTCCTGCATAATGAAAGGGGAATAACACTCACAGAGGCACCAAGATCACATAAAGCTCTTTGTATCCTTTTGTTTCCAATTTCACATGGTAAAGAAAAACTTCCAGTGTCTTTTAACTTCGGAGGCAGTTTGTTTTGAATTACAGCATTGGCTTCAGCAGTTAACGCAACTATTTCATTTTCTTATATCCTTCATTTCTTCGATAGAATATCTTTGAGAAATTTTTCATATGCCGGCATATCTCTTGTATGGCTTCAACAAAGGGTACATTAATATAAAGTTTCTTCAAAATTTCTACAAACTTGCCGAACTACTGATGTTGTCGAGATTTCTCGAGGGCTTTAGGTGTCAGGGCGTGCTCTACAAACGTCATTTCTGCATAATCATGCATTTAATTAACATATTAAGTTAGTTTGGATGTTCATTTAGTGATATTTGTATATAGTAATTAATCTTTCGATTAGAGCATAATGACTACTTAACAGTCGATAAATTTTACAAAAGTAATTACATAAGTTTAATAGAAATAAATTATTTCTAAATATTATAATATATAAGTTCAAATAGAATTAAGTAAACTTAATTAGGGTTAAAACACTTAATTATGTGATGCGTTAGATTTGTAACAATGAAATTTGCTAGCAAGTGCACTAGTCGCTCAAGTAATATAGTAATAGGAGTAAGAGTGTCGAACCCACGAGGAATATTATTAATTCAATATCTGAAATTATAAATTAATAAGAGAGGAAAAACATGGATTTTTGGAAAGAGGTTTTATGAAATAAAATAAGAAAAATAAGATAAAGATAAGATAATAGTGTTGAAGTCAGGCCTTAGGATGAAAATAGATCAGGGTAAATATTTGAACCGAAAAAGATAAATTTAATCTTTAAAGATGGATTAGGAATTTTCCCAAGTTATTAATTTACAAGATTAACATCACAGAGTCCACAAACTGGTAATTCTGCTATTTAATCCGGTAAATCAAACTATCTTAAATTTAATCAAACCTAAAGTCCCACAAACTGGTATTCGTCAGATAAGATTAAAATTAAGATGCATTAATATGAAAATCCTAGACTATTAATCACTCCACAAACTGGTTAGATTAACAGACCACATAAACTTGATTCTCCACACACTAGTTATCAAATTTATGTCAATTATTAATTTCATATAAAATCAATTAATTTAATTAATGAATTCTGAAATTAAATAATCCACAAACTGGTAAGTACTCAACTCAGAAATCCAAATAATTAAATTAAAAGCATTAAGCACAATTAATTAATTGATCAGAAAAGATTAAAATAAATAATATATGGTCAAATAATTTCCCTTCAATAATAATCTCCTAAAATGAAATAAATAAAAATATGGAGTTCATCCTAGAAATTCTGGAGAGATAATAATAAAGTAATAATAATTGGAAGAATTACACCCAAATAGACAAAAGTCGAAGCTTCGGATCACGGGCAGACAGTCGGGCAGCCTCTCGAACTTGATCAGGGTCGCGATCAACTTCCAGCCGTCGCACCTCTCTCCTCTTGGTCGTAGCCTGCAGAGCTCACGACTCGCCGTGGAAGAAACCTGAACTTCAGAGCACCAATTGAAACTATGGATTCTTCACGTATTTATAGGGTGCGGACGGCCTTCAATTTGATCTCGGCCGTAACATCGTACGGTTAACTTTAAAATTATAAGATAAACTCGGCCAAAGATAAATCATTTTATCATTACGCCCAAAGATAAAATCATTTATCTTTTACTCCCTTAGAGTCTCGGCCGTAAGGAAATTATTTTATCTTTACTCCTTTCCATTACTCCCAAAAGATAAAAATCCTTTTATCTTTACGCCTTCATATATCTTGTTACGCCCAAAGATAAACTCATTTTTATCTTGTTACGCCCTCCAAATTTCGGCCGTAACATCTTATCTTCATGCCATTACGCCCAAAAGATACAAATATTTATCTTTACGCCTTCAATTCTTGGGCGTAAGGAAAGACTTTTCCTGTTACGCCCAAAAGATAAAAATATTTATCTTTACGTCTTCAAATGTTAGCCGTAACAAAGAATTAAATCTTGTTACTCCTTTTGAATCTCGGCCGTAACGACTTGGGTGTAAAGCCAAATCTCGGTCGTAAGGAATTTCTTTGAATTTCGGCCGAGATTCGAATTTTCCTGCAAATAATTATCAAAATATAGTTAATCCATCCACAATTAAAATATTCAGCGATTTTAATAATTAAAATTGATAAATCCGGAATTATGATTAAAAGTGACTAAAAATGATGCATGCCATGATCAAATTATAGAAAATTTAATTAAAATAATTAACTAAAATATGTTGTATTTTGCATGCATCAAACTCCCCCAAGCTTAAAGTCTTGCTTGTCCTCAAGCAAAAATTCAAAGCAAAGCTCAAGAAAGTTTCATCATAGCCGCCACATTGTCAACTGATTAATTTTCTCATACAATTCTTCTGCACACCTACTACTTAGTATCTTATCATTTTTCATGCACTTAGCTTCATAGAGGTTCTGAATGCTACACAAATTTAAACAATCTCAAATCCAGCCTTGTGAAAAAATAAATTGTCTATCAAATAATAGCATTAATATTGATCACATAAGTACTAATTGAGCTTAAAACTTCTTTTTCTTTTCATTTTTCAACTTTATTTTCAATCATTTAAAAGTTCTAATCTTCAAACAGGATTGCACAAGGAAGTCCATGTAGCGGGCTTTGGACTGATGACTCCCAAACCAGATGGCCTTAGGGCACCAGGTGATAAAGCACCCCTCGAGTTTACTTGCCCGAACAACCAAGGTTCTGAATGAAGAGTTCGAACTTAGCCATGGTTCAGTACTCCTGTGCTTCTCCATATTCCACAAGATGGTCCATGTAGCAGGTTTTCGATCGACGGATCCCAGAGCAGTTGCCCTTAGGTCGCCAGGCATGAACCCCTACGGATCTAATTACCCGAACTCACCTTGGTTCCGGATAACACTTTTGTACCTACACATAACTTTATTCAACTTTTTTTTTTTAGCATAATTATTTGTTGGGGTTTAACTAACCCTTCTTTTTTATTCATTTTCAATTTTTATAAGCTCAAAAAGTACTTGATATGGTTAATAAGAAGGCTACTATTATCAAGACTTAAAAGAAATAAAAAGGCATGAATATGATTTTGTCGTCTAGTCATTCATAATTCTACTTAGCATAGGCACATAGTCCATAAGTTTGATACTAAAATAGCAAGTGATAAGAAAGAAAAGCATTCAAATTTCATCAATTAACGACATGTCTTTGAACTTTTACTTAAAGATAATTAAAATAATAAGACAAAAGTTAGTAAGATGGTAGCAAAATAAATGCATGCAATGGTATTTTTTAGAAAATTTTAATTTTTTTTTTATAAATAAATGCAAACATAAGCAAATAAACAGAAAGATGCAATGCATGAAATGCAAACTCCCCCAAGCTTGAACCAGACACTGTCCTCAGTGTTAGGCCAGCAAGGGAAAGAGTAAAAATAATATGGAACAGCTATAGAAATGAAAATAAAGAAAAGGGAAAAGATACAACCGGATTTATTATCGGTGGAGAGATGCTCGTAAGGTGACGACCGTGGTGATGGCAGCCGACGTCTCAGCCGTAAAGAGAAAAGCTCGGCCGGACATTGGCCGTAAGAGAGCGGCGGTGACGGCGTGGAAGCTTGGGCGTAATGGTGAGACTTCGGCCGTAACGAAGTCGGTGTGGAAGCTTGGCCGTAACGAATAGGTGGTGGCGCTGGTGTTCGGGCGTAAGGAGTGATGGCGTCAGCTCTTCGGCCGTAAAACAAAGTCGGCGTGGAAGCTTGGCCGTAGCGCACAAGGCGTAAGAGAGACTTCGGTCGTAAGGGCTTTTAGTCATGGAGACTTCGGCCGTAAGAAACAGAATGGAACAGAGGTTCGGCCATAATGCACAGGGGGCGTAAAGATTGGCGGTGAGACTCGAAACTTCGGCCGTAAGAGCCACTTCGGCCGTAAGGAGTTTTTGGGCGAGAGGATTGAAACTTCGGCCGTAAGGAAGAAGGCTTGGCCGTAACGAAGAGCTTTGGAACTTCGGCCGTAAGGCAGTGGTGCTTGATCTGCAAGGATGTGGAAGGGGTAAAAAATTTATGGATGAAACTTCGGGCGTAAACTTACCTTTCCCACGTGATGCGCGCAGTGAAGGGTCACATCAAATTCAAGGAGCGCAGAGATCGGCCGATTCCAAGGTGATTTTTCCTCTCGCCTTGTCATGTCCGAGATGAACCCGACGTGTTAATTCATGCATCGCTCGGTCTACGTATCCGAAGAATTGATTAGTCGAGTTCCTCTCCGTGCACAAAAAGAAATATCGATTAGATGACTCCTTAAACTATTAAAATGCCAATCAAATAACTAATTAAATAAAAATAATAAAATAAAAAAAATTAACTTAATAAAAAAAAATGTAAATTAGTAAAATATTTGGTTGTGATTAAATATTCAATTCGTCACTGCAACAACCAAGTGTCAGAAAAAAAAAATAAAATGAAAAATTAACATCTGATCAGAATGTGTGACATATAAATTTATCCAAAGGATTAACTTAGTTGTGATTAGATTTTCACTTAAGTCCTGCAACAACTAATTTTCAGTAAGAGAGATAAAAGAATAAAATACAAATATATACAAGAAAAAAAGAAATACAGATAATAGGTGCGAAGAAATAAGATTTTAACAAATAGAAAGTCTTTCGACCTTAAGAATTGAGAATTCGTCATTAAAATTAATTTCCAAAAAGAATTTATCAGAACCTAATTATGGCCGCCAAACGCACTACAAACCAATTCAAATGCCAAATAACTCGATCGAAAGTAAATCAAATATATAATCATAAAATCAAGCACTCGTTCGGCCGTAAAACTTGGAAGAATTAACGATGATGTAACAAACGGCACAAAACGAATCAGAACTAATTTGCGGCCGTAAAGTTAATAATCAGACATTAGCAAAAAATTATTTTCAGAGAGGAAATAAGATTAATCGGCCGCAATACAGAAATAGATTTACGACCGAAATTAGATTAGGAATCCGAGTCTCGTTCGGCCGCAAAAACCATAGAACAGTGTCAAAAGTGATTAATCAACGTGAAGGCGTAAAACTTGTTGGATTATGGCCGAAATAAAATAGCAGGATGGCGTAAAAACAAATGTTCAGAAAATATCGGCCGTAAAACTATAGTAAGAAACAATTCTCGGCCGCAAAAGACATGCACAACAGGATTACCGAGACGAAAATCCAAGACACAAAATGATTAACACGAGAGATTTAACCAACGTTCAAAGAGGATTCAGAAATTTATCGGCCGCAAAACAATTTGATCGTGAAGTTTCAGCCGTAAAACTCATATTAAATTTGTCAGCCGCAAAATATAAGCAAAGATTTTTCGAAATTATTAAAGCCGAAAGAGGTCAAATCAAAAAGGAATTCTCGGCCGTAAAAAGAAAACATGAGATAATGGATTATCAGAGATTAAATTCTCGTCTGCAAGCTTAATCAATCATATCACAAGAGAGAGAATTTAGTTCGATCTGGATGAAGTGAAATACCGGTCGTAAAATTGGATAAGAGTTTGTCAGTTAAAAGCTTACGGGCGTAAAAAAAAATCATAATCATTAAAGCTGAAAAAGATCAAATCAATATTAAAAAGAGTTCTACGGTCGAAAAAAAAACAGGATTCATTCTCGGCCGTAAAAAAAATGAGATAAATGCTCGGCCGTAAAAAAAATGAGATCAATTCTCACCCGTAACAAACAATATAAAATATAAAGCCACTGAAATCAATGTTGCGACAGCAAAATTAAAAGTTTAGATGTCAGAAACGAAGCCGTAAAACCAGTAAAGCCGACAAACTAGATCTCGGTCGTAAAACCATAAGTTCACGTAATCTGAAAAATCCAGTCGGCATCAGAATTTAAGCCGAAAGTCAACAAATTTAAAGTTGTCGCGACCTTTATCTACAAAAGAAAAATATCGGCTCCAAAATAAACAAATCCCGAATTTTAGCATCACGAATCAGCCATCAGTAAATCAAATCCCAAAATCATAGCACTTAAGGTCGCCACTAACAAGCAGTAATCAGTTTAAATCGTTTAGGAGAAGCATTAAAAATTCAGAAGTAACAAATCATAGGAAGGTGTAAAAAAAAATCCATGTCGGATGATCCATTACGGCCGAGACAAACTAAATCGCTTCAGCCAAAACAAAGTCAAATCAAAAGTTCAAACTATTATAATGTTACGGCCGAGAATAAAAAAATTCACAAATAAATTGGGTCGGAAGATGGCGTAAAAAAAATGTTCAGAAATTTTACGGCCGTAAAACCATGAGATTAATTCTCGGCCGTAAAAATGAAACATGAGATCATTTCGGCCGTAAAAGATTAAATCGTCAATGAGGTCATTTCGGCCGAGATGATGTCAACACGAGGCCGTAAAGAAAAATAGGGTTTCGGCCGAAATAATTTCGAATAAAACTCAAATGTCGAAAATTGAATCATTACGGCCGAAAATGAATTAAGCAATTCCTTACGGTCGTAAAACAACGAAATCATATGAAGAGTTTAAACAATTAAAATGTTACGGTCGAGAATGAAAACTGATTCGAATAGGGCGTAAAAAATTTAAACCATCGATAAACCGGGCGTAACAAGTCAAATCAATATCCATTACTCATGGCGTAAAAACAACGTTCGGATAAAAACATTACGGCCGTAAAATTGAAAGTTTAGAACTCAGAAATTATTCATTACGAGGCCGTAAAATTAATAAAGCCGACACATTAAATCTCGGTCGTAAAATCATAGGTCGACACTGTAATTCGGAAAATTCAATCGGCGTCGGATTTAAACCGAAAGTAGACAAATAAAAAAAAATTATCGTGACCTTTGTCTGCAAAATAAAAAAAATGTTAGTTTATTCACAAAAATAATTAAAACAATTAATACATATGCACAGAGAATTATTTCCAATTTATTTACATCTCCTAATAATTCATAAAAATCAGAAATTAATTAATAAAATATTCCCCGGCAACGGCGCCAAAAACTTGATGCGTTAGATTTGTAACAATGAAATTTGCTAGCAAGTGCACTAGTCGCTCAAGTAATATAGTAATAGGAGTAAGAGTGTCGAACCCACGAGGAATATTATTAATTCAATATCTGAAATTATAAATTAATAAGAGAGGAAAAACATGGATTTTTGGAAAGAGGTTTTATGAAATAAAATAAGAAAAATAAGATAAAGATAAGATAATGGTGTTGAAGTCAGGCCTTAGGATGAAAATAGATCAGGATAAATATTTGAACCGAAAAAGATAAATTTAATCTTTAAAGATGGATTAGGAATTTTCCCAAGTTATTAATTTACAAGATTAACATCACAGAGTCCACAAACTGGTAATTCTGCTATTTAATCCGGTAAATCAAACTATCTTAAATTTAATCAAACCTAAAGTCCCACAAACTGGTATTCGTCAGATAAGATTAAAATTAAGATGCATTAATATGAAAATCCTAGACTATTAATCACTCCACAAACTGGTTAGATTAACAGACCACATAAACTTGATTCTCCACACACTAGTTATCAAATTTATGTCAATTATTAATTTCATATAAAATCAATTAATTTAATTAATGAATTCTGAAATTAAATAATCCACAAACTGGTAAGTACTCAACTCAGAAATCCAAATAATTAAATTAAAAGCATTAAGCACAATTAATTAATTGATCAGAAAAGATTAAAACAAATAATATATGGTCAAATAATTTCCCTTCAATAATAATCTCCTAAAATGAAATAAATAAAAATATGGAGTTCATCCTAGAAATTCTGGAGAGATAATAATAAAGTAATAATAATTGGAAGAATTACACCCAAATAGACAAAAGTCGAAGCTTCGGATCACGGGCAGACAGTCGGGCAGCCTCTCGGACTTGATCAGGGTCGCGATCAACTTCCAGCCGTCGCACCTCTCTCCTCTTGGTCGTAGCCTGCAGAGCTCACGACTCGCCGTGGAAGAAACCTGAACTTCAGAGCACCAATTGAAACTATGGATTCTTCACGTATTTATAGGGTGCGGACGGCCTTCAATTTGATCTCGGTCGTAACATCGTACGGTTAACTTTAAAATTATAAGATAAACTCGGCCAAAGATAAATCATTTTATCATTACGCCCAAAGATAAAATCATTTATCTTTTACTCCCTTAGAGTCTCGGCCGTAAGGAAATTATTTTATCTTTACTCCTTTCCATTACTCCCAAAAGATAAAAATCCTTTTATCTTTACGCCTTCATATATCTTGTTACGCCCAAAGATAAACTCATTTTTATCTTGTTACGCCCTCCAAATTTCGGCCGTAACATCTTATCTTCATGCCATTACGCCCAAAAGATACAAATATTTATCTTTACGCCTTCAATTCTTGGGCGTAAGGAAAGACTTTTCCTGTTACGCCCAAAAGATAAAAATATTTATCTTTACGTCTTCAAATGTTAGCCGTAACAAAGAATTAAATCTTGTTACTCCTTTTGAATCTCGGCCGTAACGACTTGGGTGTAAAGCCAAATCTCGGTCGTAAGGAATTTCTTTGAATTTCGGCCGAGATTCGAATTTTCCTGCAAATAATTATCAAAATATAGTTAATCCATCCACAATTAAAATATTCAGCGATTTTAATAATTAAAATTGATAAATCCGGAATTATGATTAAAAGTGACTAAAAATGATGCATGCCATGATCAAATTATAGAAAATTTAATTAAAATAATTAACTAAAATATGTTGTATTTTGCATGCATCATTATGATAAAAAAAATGTGATTGGCTATCACTTAAGTTCTAAGCAGCTGAAGAAGACAGGTGAACAGCTGCTGAGATGGATATTTTTCCAAACTACCATATGACGTCCGAAAATTCTGAAAAAATATATAAACAACTTCCTGGAGAAAATCGACAACATAGGCTGTTCAAGGTGAGGTTTCGATCCGAAAATTGTTCTTCTGATTGAGAGGATCTTTCTTCATGATTACCACACCATAAATTATGAAATTTTGTATGGTTAATTCATTGAAGTTAGCTTTCCATGGCCTCTGGAATCATCCAAAAAGGAGTTTTATAGAGAAAGTTATATACTTAACTTCGCTGGTCACTCATCCTATCCCGAGTCGGATATAGGTTCAACTTGTGAATTAGGGCACGGTTCGAATATAACGAATTAGGGTTTGGAATTTGAATATAATTAATTAGACATTCTAAGAGTTTGGTGAGAAGTAGAATCATCCTATTTGGACTTGTATTTTGGGAGAAATAAATTTTTCATTTCATAGTGAGGCTTTTGTGAGATTCCAAGACATGGATAGATCACGACCCTAATTAACTATTTTTGTTATAAGGTTATACAAGGAGTTAAATTCTATAATTTTTATGCCTAAACACTACTGACGTCTATATTCAGTGACACACAGTCTGCTAGGACATAAATCCTAGGTCAAATGAATAAGTATTGTTAAAGATATAAATTAATCATTCAGTGTCACAGTTTTCCAGGACATAAATCCTAGGTCAGATTTCCTGGGATGTTTTGAATTACTCACTTGGTAATGATATTTGGGGGATGGAAACAATAGCAAGTGTAGTTTCTAATTTATCTAGAATAATGAGATTTGCCTTTATGGTTAAGAAGTTATGAATTATTCATTGACAAGTACTCAGTCTGAAATCTTAAGAGAACATCTAGTTAAACTTTGAAAAATTGAATAGTTGGGAGTGAGAAGTAGCATATGAACATAAACACCTGAAATTACACATTAGTATTATAAGGGATTATATGCATTTTAAGGTGAATAAGTGTTCACGCATGAGCATGCATTGCATATTGTTATTATTAGTAATTGGAAAATAAAATAGCATCATTGCTTGTAGGAAACCAACAAGCTACAAGTGAAAGGAGAAAAATCTAGTAAACCTCTTTGAAAACATAAAGCACAATGTGAGTGGGTAAATTTACAACATAGCAAAATATTATATGTTAGTTCTTTTATTTATGGTATTACCTCAAGAAAAGATTATTATTGTTATTATTGTAACATATCTTGAGTTATGAAAAGTATTTATGATATGTTTCAAGGATTTCATATGAGATGGAGTAACATCTTATACAAAAATATTTTTAGGGAACAAGTGAAGTAAAATAAGTTTTACTTGATAATGATATGAGATTATGACATGTTTAGTTTGATATTTTTAAACTCCATGTGTTCATTAGCCATGCTGTTTGAAAAAGGTCTTTGGGACCGCATTCGATATACATGAAGCCTTTGGGGCGTATATCGGGTGTCTTTGCCCTTTGGGGGCCGTTCTGCGTGCACGTATTGACCCATGATTGCTCTGCGTATATGAGAATCATGATTGGGGTGACACACAATTATGATTGTGATACGTATTAACCCATGATTTGCTCTGCGTATCTGAGACTCTTAATTGTGAAGCTCTGCTTAACTGTATGACACACAATCATAGAGGGATACATATTGACCCATGATTTACTCTGCGTATTTGATACTCTTGATTATGAAGCTCTGCTTAACTGTATGACACATGATGATAGAGGGATACGTATTGACCCATGATGAGTATGTGCAATGACACATGTTTAATTATGTATATGATGATATCTTGAATAATTTGTATTTATGTAAAAGTTCATATGATTTGAAAAGTTATGTGATAGTAGTTATGCTTTAAACGTTTTCTCATATGCAAGAAATATGATTATTTAAATGTTATATGCACTCGTATTATTCCCCTATGTTGTACTTTTATTCCACTCACTGAGCAAACGATTGTTGCTCACGTTACCCTTGTTGAATTTTTTAGATAACTCCAAGTTCTCGAGTTAAGTCGACTCGAAGCTTGCCTTTGATGCATATAGAAGAGGTCGAGCCGTTGGAGAACTTTTACTTTCTCTCCACTTTCATTTTTAAAAGGCATGCATGTAATAGATAATTCTAGATGTTGTAGTTAAGGTTGTAAGAAACTTTTGTAAGGATGTATAAAACTTGATCCTGTGGGGTGTTATATGTGAAATGGTTTGTGAAATAATAACGATAATGTGCGAATGTGATGTCTTATAACCTTTTTATTAAACTTTGATGGGTACATATATGCATATATTGCATGTATTGGAAAATAACACAAGCTAAGTAAGGGAGGAGGTTTTGCTAATTTTATTTATAGAATTTCTAAACATAATTAAGGAATGTAATAGTTGGGATTAGAACTTATATACGGAGTGGGGTGTGACATTAGGGAATGGTATCCGAGCATAGTAGCTAGAATGTCCTTCTGTAGGCTGTTGCTTGGATCCATTATGTTCATTCAATTTAACCTCTAGATGAAATACTTTATCTTGTTCAGAAATTCCCTCGTTTCCCTCTGTCGAGACCTCTAATCTTGTTCTCTTAGTATTTTCAAATGTTTTCCCACTTCTCAAGGTTACGGCTTGAACTTGTTCCTTTGGGTTCTTCTCTGATTGTCCCACTCGGAGCCCCGCGACATTGTCGCGCGTCATTGGTTGTCCCAAACCCCTAATAATTCAACCTCCCATGCCCTAAATCTTATCAAGCGTGACATTATCAAATGGAACAAAGAGTCCCTTGGTAATTTAGAGGTCCACGCGAATCTTGCCCTTCAGGAAATCTCTGCCCTTGAGAACCTTGACACTGTTCGTGGTCTCTTTTCTAATGAGTTGGGTCGTCTGCGTACGGCATACCACCGCCACGCTGCACTACTTCGGCAAATTAGCTTAAAATGGTGGAGCAAGTCTCGGGTCTCATGGCTCCGGCATGGTGATCGGAAGACACGTTTCTTCCACCTCTCCACAGTCATGCGTCATAAGAAAACCCCATTTCCTCCATTCTAGATGACTCTAATAACACTATCACTAATACTTCCCAAATCCAATCCCTCTTTGTCGAACATTACCAGAACTTATGGAAGCCTTCTCTTCCCCCTGATATCCCACCAGATTGTTGGCCACAACTCCTCTCCCTCGACCCTGTCTGGCACACCTCCCTCCTTGCCCCCAATCACCTATCAGGAGGTTACTAGCACTCTTAGGAGCATGCCACCTGGTAAAACTCCGAGTTCGGAAGGTTTCACTATCGAGTTTTACCAAACTTATTGGGATATCGTCGGAAGCAAGATTGTTAATGACATTTCCAATTTCTTTAATACTAACCTTCTGCCGCCTGATTGGACAACACATCTCTTATCTTTATCCCTAAAATTGCCAACCCCAAGCGTGTAAAAGACTTCCGTCCAATTTCTCTTTGCAATGTACTTTATTGCTTAGTATCTAAAATCCTTGCAATTAGGCTAAGGTCCAAGCTTAACTCTCTAATTGATCTTAACCAATCAGTTCTCATCCCTGGACGCTCTATTCATGACAAAATCCTAATCACCGAGGAACTAGCCCACTCCATAAACTCTGGACGTAATAAATATATGATGCTCAAAGCTTATCTCGAGAAAGCATTTGACCGTATCTCCTAGTCTGCGGTATCCTCTACCTCAACCTTATGCAGTTCCTGCACCAATTTATTCGTTGGATTCACCTTTGCATCTCTCCCCCGACTTATCGCTGTCTTATTAATGGTGAGCCTTCCCAACGATTCACTAGCTATCGGGGTATTCGCGAGGGTGACCTAATTTCTCCTTATCTATTTATCCTGGTTGCCCAAGTATTCTCCTCGCTCATGGCCCAGCATATGGCGGCCGACCTAATTTCCCCTTTCCAGATAAACTCTTTCAGTCTAACCCATCTTCTCTTTGCTGATGACCTGCTTATCTACCTCAAAGCGACCAAACGTAACTGTCTAAATCTTCATAAAATCCTTCAAATTTACGAACTCTTTACTGATCAACATGTTATCTCACAAAAATCGAAACTCTACCTACCCTCGATGAACCTTAGGCGCCGCCAGATGATCAATGCCACCCTTAACTTCAAACTTGGCAATTTCCCCTTCCATTATCTTGGGGTACCCATCTCCCCGAAACATATTCCTTCTCGTGATCAGAACTTTGTGATTAACAAGCTCTCCTTGTTGGCGCCAGGGTGTCCTTAACCAGGCCGGTCGTGCTACTCTTATTAAATCCATGCTCACATCAATTCCTATTCACTCCCTTAGTGTAATTAACTTATCCGGTAGCACCATCGCTTCCATTGAGCGTCTTTCCCGTTCATTCCTCTAGGATCACTGTGGTCGCCGGGGCATTCATTTCTTCATCAATTGGAGCAATGCACAACTCCCTCAGAATCTTGGGGGCCTGAGCATCAGGAGCATGACTAATATTCGTCACTCTCTGGTTGCTAGGAGAATTCAGGATTTGCTTAACAATCGTCCCACCATCTGGGTAAATTTTGTGAAATCCAAGTACGGAATGCTTAACCTTTGGGATAATGCCTCGCCCTCTCATGTCGCTGACTCTTGGAAAATCATCCTTAATTCTGTCAATACCCTCCGCACTGGTTTCATTATATACATTGGCTCAGGGCACTCGACATTTATTCTCCATGACCCTTGGATTTTTACATCTCCTCTTATCTGGACACCCACTTATATCAATATGGAGATTTCTATCGATGAGCTCTCCGTGGATCATTTCATTACCAATAGTACGTGGAACAACTCCCTTCTCAGTTCCACCTTCGGACCATTACTTTGCTCTCGGATTGAACTTATTTATCTTTCTTCGTCCGCCGATGATGATGCGTGGGTTTGGATGAATGATACCTCTGGATATGCTAATGCTAAGTCAGTATACAATTATGTTAGTCGCCACTCTATGCCATTGTTTCCTACTTGAGGGCCGTCGCGGCATACATTTCTTCCTCTGGAAGCTCTTACACAACAAACTTCCCACACTTGACATCATACTATTTTTTGATAGCACTATTGATCCATCTTGTCCACTTTGCGGGCTACATCTCAAAACCACTGTCCACTTATTTTTTCACCGCCCTGTTGCGCTTCCGTTATGGGCCATTCTCCAGGATCGCCTGCGCATTCCGTTCCTACACTTTCCTTCTTGGCACCTTGGCACCTGGACTAGTGAAGAGGCCAACCTGGATCAACAGTCTAAACATTCCTTTCTATCAATTTTTGCCCGCGGCCTTTGTGGGATTTGGAATCTTCGGAATGATGCCCATTTTAGGTCACGATGTGCAACCGTGGCTTTGTTTGGGAAAGGGCATTGGTCGGCTATCATGAGTTCGCTAGCGCCCACGCACCTAAGGCACTCCGCCCCCATGATTTGCTAACGCGGATCCGGTGGGAGCCCGTGGGAGCCCCCCACCCCCTCTCCTCGGGTTGGGTTTCTCTTAGCTCGGATGGCTACTTTGAGCCTCTTGGGGATGGGGGTATAGGTTACTTATCCCTCTCTCACACTGACTCTCTTCTTTTTGCAAGCTCTGGGGCCTTGAGTGCTCACTCGGTGTTGGAGGTCGAGGCTAGGGCTATGCTGGCGGGTCTCCTAAAGTATATGGAGTCTGGGCTTTCGCAAATCCATGTCTCCACTGATTCGGCATCCCTCGTCCACATTATCAACAACAAGCAGGCTTGTCCGTGGAGGCTCAAGGGCATTATCTCAGATATTAGGAACACCCTTTTGACTGTTAGCCCTACCATTGTATCTTTTAGGCCCAGAAATGATAATAGTGCTGCTGACTACTTAGCACATTTTGGTCGCACTCATGCTGGCGACAATGTTTGGCAGGGCAGACCTCCCCCCGGTCTTGTCCAATTTTTGTACTCAAACTCTTATGGAGTAACTTAATAGCAATGCATTTTATTTTTTTAAAAAAAACCCTTTTTAGTTCATCATGAATCTTGACAACATCAATCTTCTTCTCCTCAGACTTCTTCCTCTTCCTCCTCCCGTGCCCCCTATTCTGGGTTCTACTCCACCTTTTTGTTTCCTCTCTGTTCAGAGTTCAAATTTTGAAAAGTAGTTAGTCCTCCTTTTACTCATTCAAATTTTCTCCTAATAATAATTGAAAAATGCTTAAATACGATCTGATTTTATGTAATTTCGTGGGTTTAACTACAATAATTATGAGCATAATAAGAGGTGATCAATAAATCTTCCTTTGCTCTTCGACGGTTGCATGAAAGTCTCTTTCGTTGAGCCAGGATTTCTCAAATTTAAAGTAAGTACCAATTGGGGAGGCTTCATTTGAATTCCATAATAATGGCGTATAATCTGAAAAAGGTCTTTCAAGCGCTGAAACAGAGAACAATTGAAATTGTTCTGCAAGTTCAAGTGAACCAAGAAACCTGTCGAGTTTTGATCTCGCCATTGGAGTCGCTGTGCTACGCCAGGTGAATCGACAATTGGCAGTTGGAAAATCTACATGGCTCAACTCATCAATGAGGTCGTGGAAGGCTTTAGCATCGAGATCTCTGCCCCATCTCGGAGTAGGTCTGTCTGTTGCATCCAACGTGACATTAAAATCACCATCTATTAGCCAACACACATTTGGGTTCATATTATGAAGATAGCGAAGTTCCTCCCACATATCAACTCTCCTCACATGCTCTTGGGGCCCATAAATGAATGACACCAAGATCTTCACACCATCTGATCTTCTGGACAGAAGTACTAATAGGGAGAAAGTTCCAGTGTGTTCACTCTCAAATGACAAGATGTCCCCATTCCGACATATTAAACAACCCCCAGACCTTCCAATTGAGTTAAGAGATTGGAACTTTGAGCAACAGCCACCACCAATATCACGAATCATCCGTGAGTCAGTATTTTCTAATTTGGTTTCTTGGAATAGAGCTACATCTGCATGCCATTGCCGTAGGTATCGCCTTAGAGTAGTGTGCCTGGTACTGTCACCAAGGCAACTGACATTCCACATTATGATCTTCATGGGGTAACATGTGTAGTCGCTGACACCAGAGGACTGTCACAATCACTAGATGAGGATGTTAAGGATCGCCGCCTTCGCCTTTTGGCCTACATCGCTTTTGCCACAGCCTCAACTTCAGTTGAGAGGATGTGATTGTTTGTCGATGATGATGAAGCATCAGCATATTCTGTTGGAACTTCAAGTGCTGGTCGCCTACCAGCATGACGCGGTCCAGCTCGGGTGTCTCTAAGACATGGTCTTCTAGAGATAAGTTGGGACTATCACAAGCTTGACTCAGCCCATTGGGTGAGTCTGAGAGAATATTCTTCTGGTGATTCTCCAAGCCTTCAAATTGTAACTCACCAACAGAAGCCAAGTTGGGCCCTCCAATCCACTTATCATTGTTGATCTTGTAATAAATGTCCTCCTATTACATGTTAATAGTTGTTGATTTTGTGGCTTGATCAGACGGGTAGATAACCAATGATCGAATTGGAAATTTTGATCCCTTATTTTGAAAATCTGCATCATTTACTCTTACCACCTGATTTGCTAGATTTGTTTCCTTATTTTGAAAATCTTCATTATTCTCTCAAACCACCTGATTTGGCAGTTTTGATTCCTTATTTTGAAAATTTGCATTATTTTCTCCAACCACCTGCAAAATCAATGGGATTTGGATTGCATCATTTTCCCATATTAACTCCTTAGATTTCGCTTTCCATAACTGACGGCGGCTCGCTGGCCAGACAATTCTTTGCGACCATCTCAGACCAGGTTCGGGGGAACATTGAAATGTTGACAGGACACTCATATTCACCAAAGCGTAAAAGAATCATCTGTGGAATCGGGCATGATGGCTTCATCATCACCTCGGCTCTGATCCGAGAGACATCACCAGAACATAAAGGAAGTTGCTGATAACTGAGCGATGTGAACCCTCCCCTCCCCTGCATGCCAAGAACCTCTATCATCATTGCTCTTATCATATGAACACTTGGCATGGGCCCTGTGACCACACCTACTGCACAGTGATGGAGGTGATCCAAATTCATTACCATCCCAGGGGACCACGGGGCCAGAGCCACAGGAGCAGGATTAACATGCGTGCGCTCATGGCATCGTGTGGCACAGTGTCTTTTTGTGAATAAATTTTGTTGTAATTTGGTAGATGCATGAGATAGAAAATCACAAACCATTATTGTGCCAGCTGCTGATGCTGTCCTAGCTGATGCACATTCCCCTATAATAACATATTGCAAAAGTCAGATATTATTTTATTTCCATGAAACATACGACATGCAAAAAGTGGGTTAATTGCTTCATTTTGGCCCTATAACTAATATAACCAAAGCATTCTAATACAAGAAAAGGTCAAACTTACTATTCAAGGAATCCGAACATAATAGATGTTCCTATATATATATATATATATAACATAATAGATGTTTGTCTGGAATTGTATGGGACAAAAAAAACTCCCTTGGGCCATTGTCATGAGCAAACCACCACAAAAGAACCTCATAAATCTTATATGAATTAATGATATAGGGAAAGAGTGAATAGTTATTGAGCAAACCTTCAGGGTGTGCCATCTTCTGCATAGCTGAGGGAGCTGACATGATTGGCATTTTGATCTTGTAACCTAGGAGAGTTGTGGTCATATCAATTTTGGACACATCAATCAATATACGTGGTAGAAACCTAGCAAACGATATGTGATTCAGGTTTATGAACCAGAAATAGTTTGATACTCATAGAAGCTTTGCTTTTTGCCACTTAATCGTTAATGTTCTTTTATGGCCCATAATTAGATTAGCTAGAAACCACACAATGCATTCTAAAATACATAATAGGTGAGGCATGAAAATGTTTCTTTTTTTTAAGGAAAATGCATTTATATTAAGTTACTCCAAAAGAGTTCGGATACAAAAATTGAACAAGACCAGGGGGAGGTCTGTCCATCCAAAAGTTGTCGCCAGCATTAGTGCGACCAAAACGTGCAAGGTAGTCAGTAGCCCGATTATCATTTCGAGACCTAAAAGATACAATGGTAGGGCTGACAGATAATAGCGTGCATCTGATATCAGTGATAATGCCTTTAATATGCCACGGACAGGCCCGCTTGCAGTAGATGATGTGGACGAGCGACTCGAAATCAGAAGAGATGTGGATGCACGACAGCCCGACATCCGAACACCGCCTGAGACCAGCCAGCATAGCATGAGCCTCGACCTCCAGCACCGAGTGAGCACGCAGGGCCCCAGACCCTGCAAAAAGGAAAATTTCAGTATGAAAAAGAGTTAGGTAACCAATACCCCCATCCCCAGAAGGCTCAAAGGAGTCGTCCGAGCTGAGAGAAACAAAGTCGAGGGGGCGGGGGCGCTCCCCTACGATTCGCGTTGGCGAATCGTAGGGGTGGAGAGTCTCAGGTGCGTGGGCACCAGCAAAATCATGAAAGCTGGCCAAAGCCCTTTCCCAAACCATCTCTATGGTTGCTCGTCGTGACCTAAAATGGGCATCATTCCAAAGGTTCCATATCCCCCAAAGGCAATGTGCAAAAATTGATAAAAAGGACTGCTTGGACTGCTGATCCAGGTTGGCCTCTTCACAAAGCCAGGTGCCATGAAGAAAAATGAAGGAGCGGAATTCTCAGGCGGTCGAGGAGAATAGACCATATTTGGAGCGCAACATGGCACTGGAAAAATAAGTGAGTGGTGGTTTCAGTATGCAGCCCACAAAGTGGACAAGATGGATCAATAGTGCTGTCAAAAAATAGTATGGTATCAAGTGTGGGGAGTTTACGGTGAACAGGAATCCTCCAGATGTGCTGCCACGACGGCCCCCCAGTAGGGAATGGCGGCGGAGAGCGGCGACTAACATAATTGTATACTGACTTTGCGTTTGCACAACCAGAGGTATCATTCGCCCATACCCACGCATCATCATCGACGTTAGGAGAAAGATAAATTCGTTCAATTCGAGAGCAAAGTAAAGGTCCGAAGGTAGTGGCGAGAAGGGAGTTGTTCCATGTATAGTCGGTAATGAAATGGTCCACACAGAGATCATCGAGGAAAATGTCCATGTTAATGTAAGTGGGAGTCCAAATAAGGGGAGACATGAAGATTCAGGGGTCATGAAGAATAGATGTCGATCGGCCTGACCCAATGGATTTGGTGAAGCCAGCACGGATGGTGATGGTAGAGTTGAGGACGATTCGCCAGGAATTAGCGATACGAGAAGGAAATGTCATGTCCTAGGGTTTAAGCATGCCATACTTGGCCCTCACAAGGTTCACCCAAATGGTGGGACGCTTGTTAAGCAAGTCCTGAATATGCCGGCCAACCAGAGACTGTCGGATATTATGCATACTCCTAAGACCAAGGCCTCCGAGATTCCTAGGGAGCTGGGCGGTGCTCCAATTGATGAGATGAATGCCACACCGCCCGCCACAAGGGTCCCAGAGGAAAGAGCGTGAAAGGCGCTCCATGGAGGCAATGACACTACTGGACTGGTTAATTACACTGAGGGAGTGTATGGGGATAGAGGTGAGAGTAGATTTAATAAGCGTAGCACGGTCGACCTAACTAAGGACACCTTGGCGCCAACCAGTAAGGTGCGAGGAGAGCTTATCAATCATAAAGTTTTGATCGCGGGAAGGGATGTGCTTCGGGGAGATGGGTACCCCAAAGTAATGGAAGGGGAAGTTGCCAGATTTAAAATTGAGAATGGTAGAGAGTATTTGCCGGCGCCGAGGGTTCATTTGTGGCAAGTAGAGCTCTGATTTTTTAGTGTTGATGTGCTGATCAGTGAGGAGTTCATAAATCTAGACGATATTACGAAGGTTGAGACAGTTACGCTTAGTTGCCTTGAGGCAAATAAGTAAGTCATCAGCTAAGAGCAGGTGGGTTAGACTAAAAGAATTTATCTGGAAGGGGGAAATCAGCACAGCCTCCATGTGCTGGGTCATGAGTGAAGAGAACACCTGGGCAACAAGGATAAATAGATAAGGGGAGATGGGGTCACCCTGGCGAATGTCCCGATAGCTAGTGAATTGTTGGGAAGGTTCTCCATTAATGAGACAGCGATAAGTTGTGGAGGAGATGCAGGTGTGAATCCAGTGGATAAACTGGTCTGGAAATTTTATAAGGCTAAGGATGGAGGATACTGCCGGCCAGGAGATACGATCAAAAGCCTTCTCAAGGTCAGCCTTGATCATCATAAATTTAGTTCTACCAGAGTTGAGGGAATGGGCGAGCTCCTGGGTGATTAAGATGTTATCATGTATAGACCGACCCGGAATAAAAGCCGATTGGTTGAGATCAATAAGACCATTTAATGTAGGCTGGAGTCGATTGGCAAGGATTTTAGATAGTAACCGATAGAGCACATTGCAAAGAGAAATTGGACGATAATCTTTTACACGTTTGGGATTAGCAATTTTAGGGATAAAAATAAGGGACGTTTCGGACCATTTAGGTGGCAGAAGGTTGAAATTGAAGAAGTCAGAAATGTCCCTAACAATCTGGGGACCAACATAAGTTTGGTAGAACTCGGTAGTGAAACCGTATGGCCCAGGAGCCTTACCAGGTGGCATACTCCGAAGGGTAGTGGTGACTTCATGGTATGTGATAGGGGCAAGGAGAGAGGTGTGCCAGGTAGAGTCAAGGCAGGGCAGATTTGGCCAGCAATCAGGTGGGATATTAGGGGGGGCGAAGGCTTCCATAAGTCCCGATTCGACGAAGAGAGATTGGATTTGGGATTTATTTGTAGTGATATTGTTAGTCATCTACAATCGAGGAGATGGTGTTTTGTTTGTCGTATAATAGTGGAGAGGTGAAAGAAACGAGTGTTCCGATCACCCTGCCGGAGCCAGGAACTCTGGACTTGCTCCACCATTTGAGGCTGATTTGCCGGAGTAAAGCAGCATGGCGATGGTAGGCCGTACGAAGGTGGCCTAATTCAATATCCGAGAGCCTACGAACAGTATCGATGTTCTCAAGAGTAGTAATCTAATGGAGGGTGAGATCCGCTTGGATCTCTAAGTTGCCAAGGGACTCCTTATTCCATTTGATAATGTCACGCTTAATAAGATTAAGAGCATGCGAAGTGGAGTTAATGTCAGACGACCAGTGTCGTGCAACAATATCACGGGCTCCCGAATGGGGAAGCCAGAAGTGTTCAAATTTAAAGGATCGAGACCTCCAAGTGCGGAGGTCAGTCCTGAATAGGAGGGGGGCATGGTCCGAGACGCAATGTTGAAGTATAGAGAGTGTAATGTTTGGGAAGCGACTTGTCCAATGGCTATTGATTAGTGCACGGTCGAGCCAACACAGAATGCGCGCAAGGCCACCCCGATTGTTACACCAGGTGCAGTACGGGCCCGAAGGTTGAATGTTGAGGAGGGATTGAGTGTTTATCATATCATTGAATGCTCGGATTGAGCCAGTAGGAGAGAAGGGGGAACCCCCAAGCTTTTCCGAAGGGGAAGATAGAGTGTTAAAGTCTCCGATGAGGAGCCAGGGTAGGTTTGAGGTATTGGCGTGACAAAGATCATTCCATAAACGCTTACGAATAGACGAAATCTTACTAACGTAAACAACAGTTAACAGAAAATTAAAACCGTCAAAAGAGATCGCAGCATGAATAAGTTGGGCGGAGATAAGGAGCGAGATCACCTAAGCCTCTTGGCATCGCCAGGGCAAGAGGATTCCACCCGAGGCGTCGCTACCCTCGCAGAAGATGCCGTCCCAGCCATGGCCGAGACGACGGAGTACCTGTTTAGTTTTTACAGAATCTGTGTGTGTTTCTAACAAAATCACAAAATGTGGATTGTGAGTTCTAATAAAGTTAAACAATCGATCCTTGGCTTTGGCCCGGTAAGCACCGCGGCAGTTCCAGGCTAGGACTCGCATGGGGGATGGGTGAGTTCATCAGATCCCGAGGAGGCTGGGGCCGAGACCTGCACAGACGAGGGAGCTAGTGAGACCAGAGTAGACGAAGAAGCAGAGCCTTTACCTTTCGTCGTTTGTTTAGACAGTGGCCGTTGAGAGTGAAGAGAGGGAAGCGGCGCCTGCGGCCTATGGACGCGTGATTTCTTCTTCTCAGAGCGTGGTGGCGGGAGGAGCTCGACATCCTCCGGGACTTCATCCGAAGCGATCTCAGCAGGGGCCAAAGGGGCCCGACTGAGGCAGGCAGCGGCACAGGCGGCAAAGTCTTCATGCCCAAGAGAGGAAGGGGGAACAGTCGCAGACGGCGTTTGGTCTAGAGGGAGCAAGGGGTCCAAAGTAATTGTAGGAGGCACGGGAACATCCGCCGGGGCATGCAGAGGGGAGCGAGTAGTTATCTCAAGGGGCGGGGAAATGGTCAAGGAGAGGTGAGAGGACGTCGGAGGGGATGCCCGATGCAGATACATGACTGAGGGAATGAGAGGTGAGGGGTTACGGTGAGAGGGAGAAGAGGTGGAAGCAACTGGAACGGCCAGGGAGATAGCGGCTAGGGCGATAGGGGGAGGGATGGTTTTGATCATCATACGGACGGCTCATATTAGGCATGACAGGACTGGCCCTCGCAGATCGCCCCACGTGTCCCCCAAAATTAACGCAGTGGGTGGAATCCGCAAGGGGGCTGATCGTCGTTGGAGGGAGGCACACGTATAGCATACTGATCACTAGCTGATCATGTTAGGTTTTTACTCCATTTTCTATTCCTTTCACCCATATCGAGCCCTCATTTTGCCTTACTTTTGGCCAATTATGCATGGAATGCAATGGATTGTGATAACCAGCGACCATCCTCATTTTGTATTCAATTCCATGTGCATAGAGGTTTTGAATTGCTAAAATTCATAAAGTTATCAATTCTATGCCAAGTTATCACTTTTTGGGCAAGTTATCATTCCAAGTCATGAAGTTATCATTTTACTAATTGAGCTGATTTCTAGTGGTTATCTTGCCCTAAATCCCTTGCCTTTATGAATAAATCATATTTGGATGTTCATTGTTCAATTTGTGCAAAGTAATCATCCCATTTCAAAAGTTATCATTCTTTGTGCAAAGTTATCATTTTTGGGGCAAAATTGTCATTTCAGTGTGTAAGGTTATTATTTCTGCATAACAGCATTAGATAATTGTCTAATTGCTATCCTAAACTCCTTGCCACCCTGAACTAATCACATATAGATAGCCACAATTAAATTTGGACAGGTTATCATTTCTCTTATGCATGTTATCAGTCCGGGACAGCAAGTTATCATTTTGGTGCAACATGATCCATACTTGATAATTCAGTTGATATATATGTTGTCCTAATCCATACTTATTTAAATTCTATTCAAGGACTTTGATGCTTGCTGTTTTGGCTCTTCTAGCAGGGAAAACAAGGCTGCACAAGCTGGAAAAGATGGGGGGACCACTGATTTGCTGTCCAAAATGGAATTTGCAAGACCAGGACAGATGGCATAATCATAGAAGAATGGAACATTCTGATTTATATCCAAGGGTGATTAAGAGCCATATATAAGCTGAGAAACCCTGGAGAAGAGGGGGGAGCCTCCATTTGGAGGATTATGGACCTGGGAGCCTCCATGGGAGGGTTGCTGGACTAGGAGCAAGAAGGAGGAGAAGAAGCTGCTACTTTCTGATTCTGTGGACAGATTGCATATTTTCTAATTTAGAATGTCTTGCATTGCTTCCATTTTCTGTTTTGTATCAATCTTTGTATCTATGATGAGCTAAATTCCAGCTCTCCTAGGATAAGGTAGTAGTCTAATTTAGTTGTGGATGGATGAAGAACCAATCTGATTTCCTGCACTAATATCAAGTTTTGATTTTTGTTTCTGAAATTTTGATTTCTGACTTTTGCATTTTCTGATTTCAATGGATCTAATCTTGACATTGTGAGGTCCTACTTATAATTACAACTGAGAGGTTGTCCTTTGATCTACTCTTTGTTCAGAAATGAATCAAAACCAATGGCAAATTTCTAGGTTCAATCCCCAATTAGGAATCTGATTCAATTATTTATGAAATCTGTTTTCCATTTCTGATTCCTGAATTCATTGGATCTATTTTTATCATTGTGGAGCCCTAATTGTATTAACAACTGATAGGTTGCTTTATGGTTTCATTCTTGTTCAAAAATGAATCAAGAGACAATGGTATTTCTAAGGTTTTAATCCTTGAATTGTTGCAGATTCCAGTGCTGATTTCTGAATTTTCAAATTCTGATTTCCTGAATTTTGTGGAATCTGCCTTGTTGTTGTAAGACCCCTGATTCCATCATCCACTGAGAAGTGAACTTAGGGTTTTCTTGATGTTCAGAGACGGACCAAGAAGCAATAGTATGTGCTGAATTCCCATGTGTGATATGTGCTGATTTTACCCAATCCATTAATGCTAATGTGGATTCCATTTCAATTTGCAGCTGAGAGGCTGATTTAAAATCTCTTTGTTGTTTAGAGATAAACCAAGAAGCATTAGCCTTAGGATTGGATTCATTACATTCCTGATTAGTTGATATGTGAATGCTTGTTTGGTTATGTGCCAAACTGAAATTGCCAAAATCTGAAAGGAAATGGCAAAATCAGTGAGGCACTTGTGCATGTGCTTAATGATAACTTAATATTCAGTGGGGATCCTTATCTAATTCAACCTAGCTAACATTTATATGACAATATAATGATTAGTTTTGGATTAATTAAGCTGTGAGAGCAGCCATACTTTGGTTGAATTAGATTTGATTTAAAATTGTTAAAATTCTCCATTTCATCCATAGCTAAATTAGATGAACCCCAACCCCTAGGAGAACCTTTCCATTGATTGACAAACCATTTTTAGTCCTCAATTCAGTAATTAGATCTCAGTTCATTTCTATTATCAAAACACCAAAAAGAGTTATCATTTTGCCACTTTGAAAAATCTGTTTTCACTTTCCTTTAATTTTCTGTTTTTACCACTTAGTCTAGGGCTAGTCTAGGTTAGTTTAGGGAGTCTTTAGCCTTCAAATCACTATGGTTATGATACTTGAGTCTACTACATTGACCTGTGCACTTGCATTAGAGAGTGAGTTTAGGGAGTTAAATCAAAAATTGGAAAATTTAAAATCTGACCAAAATTTCAGCAAGTTATCACTACACTTCTTATAATTCACATCACTTACGTGTCACAGATCTGAGGGGAGGAGGGTGTGTTTGTTTGGGGGGAATCCTTGCCGATGGAAATGCGTGGAAGAGCCACAGCCACACGATCTGGAGAGGTGTGGATTGGTGATATGGCATTCAACTGTTGCGCAGGAGCGCAGTGCAGATCGGCCACGTCACCCCAACGCATGCCAACACCCAACTCGGTGGCGACCGGCGGCGCGTCGACGTCCGGTGCAGGGCAGTTAAGGTCCAGGGCCGAGGCCTGTCCCGAAACCACCGACTGCGCTATAGGCCATCGAGCAGCCGAGCCGGCACGTCGAACCTGAGCAGGACGGGCCACACGCAGCCACGGGCCGAAGAGTAGGACCTCCCGCTCCCGCTGGGTACCGTCAGTCGTCGGATGCGCCGGGCATTGCTCGAAGCGGTGGCCAACGATGCCACAGCGGAAGCAGAAAAGGAGAATGTTCTCGTATGATACGCACTAAAAGTACCATTCTCTGTTCGGCAGACAGAGCCAGCTACCCTGCTTAAGGGGCACGACGCGATCAAGTTCAACACAGGCGCGAGCCGGCACGCCGCCGCAGCCAAGATCCACCTGCAAAATAGGACCGAAAGCAGTGGCCACCCACCGGAAGGCACGCGTGGAACGCAGCTCAAGGGGAGGCCCGGGAATTGCAGCCACGTAGGAGTGGGAAGAGCCTCGTTACTATCCGGCTGGAAAAAAGGGGCGACCTGAGCCATCGAAAGGAAGGTGCTGCCGAACTACCAAGGCCCACCCGTGAGGACCTACAGACGATCATCAGCGTTAACAAAAGAACACAAAATGTAGGAGTTACCAATTTCAGTGATCGTGCACGGCGTTGAGGTACGCCAGAGGTCAGGTATGGCCTGCTTCATGGCAGCAAGGTTTCTGACGAACCGCCCGAGAAGGCAAAGTCGCAGAGCGGCAGCCTGCTCCTCCGTGTCACAGGCGGGGATGGAAACCTCATCAGTGATTGTTTCCCGCAGGCCATGGAGTTGACGCTGCGAGATGACGATCTGAGGGAGTGGGCGCGGCGCACGGACGGCGGTGGCCCAAAAGAGGCAGAGGAGCACTCGGGGTGGGGAGAAGAGGTGGATTAGGGTTATTTGGGATCGTTGAGAGCGGGGGAACGGGGTCACTGCCCGAGAGGGGGCCCGGAGCGAAGGCCCCAAGAGAGACATTTGGGGGTCGGCGCCCCAGGCGAGCTGCCGGGAGCAACGACAGTGGCAAGGGACGCAGCAGAGGAAGAGAAGCGATCAGGACCAGCGCATTCTGGTAGCCAAGCACATTGGGAGCTGCTTTGAATATGTCTAAAACTATTTCTACATCTTATGATTTGCTTGCTGAAAGTATTTAGAATATGAGTTGCAGTTGGTTAAACATGTACAAGCATATCACAGAAAAATTCCTTGCAATTATTCTTCTTCAAGGAAATATGTTTGTTCCAATAGTTAAATGACTGCTCTTAGAAAATACCATAATGTATCATGGAAATGAAATAAGGGCTCAAAATATATGTTTAAGGTGCCACGTACTCCGTCCTACTATAATGAGGACTATCATAAGTAGAACATAGAAAAAGATGATTAAGCCAAATGATCTAAAGTAGCAAGTCCACCATGATATCATGTTTATCATCGAGTGATGGATTGGACCCCTTTCTTTGGTCTCGAAGCAATCTTTCAGTCGCAACAAATAATTCAAGATATTTCTTTTGTTTGCAAATTATCAAAAACTTGTTATGCTGAAAGCTAATATGGCAAATGGGCCTTCGAACAGCTTCTTATAAGCTGGCACAAGAATAATCATGGAAACCACATCTTTGTAATGAGTAAACAACAATATCTACTGCAATAGATAAGAAAGATGATAACCCAACCCCCCCCCATAGGAAAAAACAATGCTTACAGAACCCTAAAGAAGGCTTCTCTGTTCTCCTTGAGCATCCACTTCCTAGCACAGGCGGCCCCGAGGACTACCCCAACGCGAGAGGTGGCCGCCGAGGGCAGCCTCCATGCGTGTGTGGCTGCTGAAGCCGCCTCTCACTACCGAAGCTGTGCCAAAGTGGATCCATCTGCTGCCGGCATATACGAGGGAATAAGACACGAGGAAGATGAGGGGAGGTACTGCATGAAAAAGAAGTGGATTGTGCACAGCCGCCTCTCATTGCTGAAGCCGCGACGAAGTCGATCCATCCGTTGTGGCGTGTGCGAGGGAAGAAGACACGAGGAAGAGGATTGTGCAGAAAAAAGATTAGGTTAAATGAAGATTGGTTATACCCTAATTATTATTAGCAAAATTATGGCGGTAAAAGCAAATGTTTTCTTAGCTTTCATCTTAAAATACATTCTTTATTTTTTTCATCAATTTTTTGAAATAAAAAAATAATGTAATATATATATTAAATACTAATCAAATTTAAATAAATGAAAAAAAGGTAAACATGTGTAAAAATAAAAAATGAACAATTAATATTATTAATACATAAAAAAATTAATATCTTTAACTACAAGATAGTAGTCATTAATTTAAATATTTTAACGTCAAGACTAATCTTTTTCTTATATTTAACTTTTAACGATTAGTCATAAAAATATTAAGGACTAGTCTTCTTCTAGTCCTTGTTGTTGAGGATCAGAATTATTTCTGGTCATTAGTAACAATGTTTAATGACAAGATCTAGACCTCTTCGTTAATTATGGTCATTAAAAGTCATTTTTCTTGTAGTGGTTGCAAATGTAGTGCCACATCAATTCAATTCTGATAGATAGTTAATTATAAAATATGTCAAATAGCGTCAAAATTAAGGACTCATAAAGTGTGATCCTAAGCTAGAATATAGTGTCACATTGGCATCGACATGCCGAGAAAGCGTCACAAAATGACGGCGCTATTCTGACACTAAGTTGGAGTAGCGACGGAACTATCGACACTATTGTGAAGCCATTGTGTCGCTACACATATGCGGCACTAATGCGTCACAAAGGTGGCTCTAAAGTAGATTTATTAACTATAAAGTTATTAACTATGTGTGCGTATGTATATATGTATGTATATGTGTGTATGTATATGCATATATATGTTTATATATATATGGATATGTATATGCATATGTTTATCAACATCGTCCGGATAATTTGAAAATCATATGTCGATCAAATGAGTCATTCTAAGAAGTCTCGATATGTCCAATTTTCAAGAAAAATAATTTCTAATATTCTTTTAAGCATACGAAGCAAAGTAGACCATAATTGAATACTCTTTTTAAATTTGGATACAAAAAAATTCTAAGAAAATAAACATTTCTCAAAAAAGTTTGAAAACTTTATGTCAACTAAACGAGACAGTTTCAATTGCTCTCAAAAGGTTCGACAATCAGATCTCTGGTAATCACCATTTGAATCTCATGGAAAATGAAAAGACACTATTGCCCCAATTTTGGAAGTGGAGTATAATGTATGTATAGCATAGTATATTAATATTTGTATATTATATAATAGAATAATATAGTATAGTATGGTGTATAATATAGTATGATGTATAATATAATATAGTATAACATAGTATAGTATAGTATAGTATAGTATAGTATAGTATAGTATAGTATAGTGTAATATAGTATATTAATTTTTGCATATTATATAATAGAATAATATAGTATAGTATGGTGTATAATATAGTATACTATAGTATAGTATTCTATAATATACTATACAATATATAACATACATTGACAAAAGAACATAAACTAGCGTCTACTTAGCGTCGCAATCCTCTGACGCCAATATAGCACTGCATTGTCAACGCCAATACAATGCAAGACATATAATATAGGAATATTATATATAGGTAAATGTAGGAATATATATGTAAGTAACATATATATTTTAATTAGAAATATTTAATATGTATGGCGTTGCCTTAGCGTCTAAGTAGCTTAGCAGATGGGATGACGCTAAGTAGCGTCGCATGAAGTCAAAGTCGATGCCAACACAGCGCAATACGTCGGCAACCGTGAAGTCTTTTTTTCTTAGGTTCCAAACTCTGTCGTCCGACCTCCTAAAATCATCAAAAAATACTAAAAAATTTGTGTTGGCCATAGGCTACGGGAGGTATAAATTTTGCCATGATCCGACGTCGGATCTCTGGCAATCGCCATTTGAATCCCATAGAAAATGAAGAAGCACTCCCCCAAATTTGGAATCATCGGATTAAACGAAAGGACGGTTCGGATTTGTTCTTCGATGAGCATACATATCACCACATTGCGACACAAATTTTGTTATGCTATTCCGTTGCTAATGTGGTGCGACATCAATTAGTAACTCAAAAAGTGTGACACTAAGCTAGAATATAGTGTCGCATTGGCGTCAACATACTGAGAAGCTAAACTAGTGTCATGAAATGATGACGCTATTGTGACACTAAATCGGAGTAGCCACGGAACTATCGACACTATTGTGAAGGCATTGTGTCACTACACGTATGCGACGCTAATGCGTCGCAAAGGTGGCACTAAAGTAAATTTATTAACTATAAAGTTATTAACTATATGTAATATGTGTGTATGTGTGTGCATGTGTGTTGTAAGAAATTTGTGCAGATATGGGAAATAGTCAGTGTTTGCACACTAGATATAGGTACGTGAAGATCGGATTCCCTTTTGCAGAAATATAAACAGGTTTTAAATTTATAATTCCAACTACACTTCTCAAGTTGCAAGTATACAACAGTCATCGATGTACAGATTGGGGTCGAACCACAGAGACAGAAGTTGTATGTGTTTGTAGACTTATGTAGCAATGAGAGAAGAGAATATGATTTTGATAGTAAGAGAAGTAAACTAAGATTGCTGAAATCAATAGTGCAGGAATGTAACAGTTTTGTGATTTTTATTTTATATATTTTTTAGCTTTTTGGTTAAATGATAAAAATAGAATTAGGAATCCAAAAGTAAGTCACAGATGATGTTAACTATCAAGACTAAGGAATTTCTTTAGGGATGAACAATAATTAGCTATGCCCAAGAAATTTAGTTCAATTAGAGGCAAACAAATCAATGAGTCATGAAAATGGATTCTAGTACTCTCGCATTGAGGACCGCTTTAGCTTCTCCACTCTCGCTTTGAGACCGTAGATTCAGGCACAAATAGGACTACTCTCCTGAGCTCTCCCCTCTCGGCTTGAGTTCAGTCTCCCTGTCTCATTGGCTGATTTCCCTAATACAACTAGCTAACCTCTCAGCTCACTGCTAAACTGTCCCAATCAAATACCCTTCTCAAAGTCTCATTGCAGAAGTGGGAGAAATCAGACATGAAGAAGGGAGATTACAAAGAAATCACAAAAACATCAAATATAAATTCCCATCACTCTCGTGTTAGGAAATTCTAGTTTCTTTGCTCTTAGTTCATCGCTGGACTGTTTACAACACATGCCCTCTCTCGAGAGTTTGTTGCATGAGGAATAATCAACTATCGGCCAAAGTAGATGAAATCCAGCAAGTAAAATAAGCATTGCATATTGAGAAAATATGCATCCAATCCATAAGTGACATAACCAAAGAGTTCGATCCCATCAAGAAATATCCCCCAGCTATGGCTGATTAGTTATACATAACTATAGAGATTACAGCATAAAACATCAACATCTTAACACTAAACATTGTTCAATAGAGAAAACTAAAGAAATGACCATTGAAAAGAAGTAGGAAAAATAGGAAATGCAGCAAGCAGCACTAGGATTAGAGCTCCAGCTTCCCCTTTCATTTTAGTTGGTCTTCTTCCTCTTCAAAATGCTTCTCCCCTTCTCGCAGGTTGGCCTCCTCCACGCTCCCAGGTTTCTCACATTGCCTCTTGATGATTGTTGGGCAACCCTCTTTTCTTGAGACATTCTTTCCTTTTTATATTATGGCATCACTTATATCCACCATTGGATCTATGACACTTGTCCCTTGTATGACATCTACTTTTTTTCAGCCATCTGATGCACGACACCTGTCCAGCCTGATACACCACCTTTTGTCTTTGATTCCTTTGATTCCTCTCTCTTTCCTTCATCATGCAGGTGGATGTGTGACACTTGTCCTAGTGCCTTCATCCATTTATATAAAATCTGTCTTGATTGTCTATGCACGTCATATGACACCTGCCATTTTTCCTTTTTTTGCCATCTTAGATTCTCCTTCTCAGTGGCTTCAAGTACCACTATGTAGGGACTCTTTTAACTTGACTGCCTGATGCCCCCATGTAATGTGAGAGTACCTACTAAAAAGACAAAAGTTTATAAATTTATAAGATTTTATCTATATTTTCAGCAAAAGAGCTAAGATGACATGGAGATTTCATATAGCAAGTAAAATGTTAAAAATGTAAATTTTATGTTATTTAATTGCAGCATAAATCAAGAAAATCATGCTTCTACCCTAACAATAATGAGTAAGAGATTCATGTCATCAAATTCTCCCAAACTTGAGTTTTTGCTTGTCCTCAAGCAAAAGTTAGAAATTTAAGGCAAAATACAATAATTGCAATAACCACAAAAAGAAACAGTTAGTCATAGTAGGGAAAACTCACCATACATAACTGCTCAAGCATCAATTACCTAATTTTAGATCAATTAAGCACACCTGAGATTGTATCATAGAAGTAACAAAGTTGAGAAAGGATTTTACTCCTTTAACAAGTCCATATTAACTTTCAGCACATTGTCCTAGTCCTAAGAATTCTTTTCAGAAATTTTGTACTGCATTCTTAACTTTATCCCTTTTCTTTCCCTTTTTTTGTTTGCAGCTTTACATTTACTTCCCCTTTTTTACTTCCCCAAACTTAAAGCAAGAGTAACCATTTGAATGAAAATATGCTCAACAGCTCTGTAATTATACATAATGGCCGCGCATAATTCATGCAGCGGGCTCAGGAATTTTTTAAAAAGATTTTTTACTTCTCTTGGTACTCTTACATAAGATGGGTGTAGGGGTTTTACAATTTGAACTTATTGCAGTTTACTTTTTTTGGAAATTTAAAGTTGTAGTTTCTTGTGGAACTTTAGTGCCGTTGGGTCAAAGTTTTAATGACATATAAAATTATATTTTGATGAAACAAACCTCGAATGATTAAAGTTGAAATGTTGAAAAAGTTTAAAGAAAAATGGATAACTTTATGCACTACGCTTTGATTAAATAATTGTCACTGATCTCATTAGTTTTAGATAAATGTGGAAATGTAGAGAATTCTGTTAGCTTTCCATAGACTCCAAGATCATCTAATTTGGATAACGGTGCAAAAAGTTATGATCAAAATAGTGCAGGTCGGTCAACCCGTCGGTCGACGCAAAGAAGGCCAGTCGAGAAGACACCGGTCGACCGAACAGAAGATGTCGGTCGACCGATAACTACTGAGCCTACTCCGGACGACGTCGAGGCAATATCGGTCGACATACCGGTCGACAGTCCGATCAACCGACCAAGTGCAAAAACTATGAAAATGGCGCAACGGTCACATAGACAGGTCGATCGGTCCAGAAGTGCAGTCGATCGGCCTCTGAGTCAAATGAACAGTAATGGTCAAATTTGAAGGAGGAATTTGTGGAATAATTTCTGAATAAATTTTCCATACATTGAAGGCTATAAAAGGAGTGCCAAAGTCAGAGGCAAATGCACCCATTCACTCATTGAAGAAAAGATTCAAGTTATCAAAGAGAGATCATTTATTGAAGTTTTCATTTTATAGCTTTCTCATTCTTTCTCTCTTCTTCTCTTGTGAGCTTAGCTTTGTAAAAGAGAGAAACACTTTTGTTCAAAAAAATTAGAAAGCGCTCCTTTGTACAAGAGGTTCAAAATCTTACCTCTTGAGCGAGAGAAATAGATTAGCTTTCTAGAAGGAGAGGTTGCATTGCCTCTCGAAGCGGAGAAAAAGGCGGTGGTGTAAAGGGCTTTTTTCCTTGCCCCATTTGAAACAAAGGAAGTGCTAGTGGAATCTCCGATGGTCTCGAGGTCGAGAATTCGGAATGGGGATGTAGGCCAAGGTGTGGTCGAACCTCGTCAACAACCATTGTGTCTTTGTGTTAGATTTTCTCTCTCTCTCCATTCATATTGTGTTTATAATCTGAATTGCAAATGTTCTAAGAATCGATTTTGTGCTTCCGCTATGAATTTTTTAAATCGATATTTTCAGTTGAACACCAATTCACCTCCCCCCCACCCCCCTCTTGGTGCCCTTTGGGATCCTACAATTGGTATCAGAGCGGGTTGCTCTTGTTTTGATCTTTTGAATCATCTCGGTCTTCAGATCTAATCGTTTTTAAGATTCAATTGTTTGTTTTAAGATTTAACAATCTTAAGAGCTATGGCATTAAGTGCATTTATTTTTGCCGAAGTACAATCAATTAGTCATCCTCCCTTTTTAAATGCATCAAATTTTCAATCTTGGAAAATTCGGATTCAAGCCTACATATGTTCTATTGATTTAAACATGTGGGATATTGTTGAGAAAGGCTATTATTTACATGAAAAATTACCTTCCGAACATGACGAAAGACAAAAAAAATTCGAAATTGGATTGGAAAGCAAAGAATATTTTCTATTGTGCTTTGGATTCAACGGAGTTGAATCGGATTTCAAGTTGTGAAACCGCAACCGATATTTGGGAAAAACTCATCACCACTTATGAAGGAACTGACTAAGTTAAAGAATCTAGATTGAATATTTTAAATCATCAATATGATTCTTTCAAGATGTATGAAAATGAGTCTATAAATGATATGGTTGTTCAATTTAATGATATTTTGAACGGCTTAGCCTCCTTGGGCGAGCCAAGATCTAACCCCCAAAAAGTGAAAAAGATACTCAGGTCTCTTTCCTTAAGATCGCATATAAAGAGGATCATGATCGAAAAAAAATATTTGAACAAATTGGATTTCGATGATCTAATTGGTTCACTTCTAACCTATGAGATCTCAATCCAAGAAGATCAAGAAGAAAAAGCTCCCAAGAAGAAAACATTGGCATTAAAGGCAAATGCAAATGAAGAAGACTCAAGTGAAGAAGAAGTGGACGAAAAGAGACTCTCCCGCTACACAAGAAAACTAGATAAGTATCTCAAGTTAGTGAAGAAGAAAGAAAAGAATGAGAAGCCTACCCGAAGATCAAACAAAAATCACAAAAAAAAACATCTCGAAAAGGTAAGAAGAAAAAGTATGAAGAGTCAGGTGAAACAAGTGACTCATCAAGCTCTTCCAATGATGAAGCATACTTATGCTTAATGGCACACGACGATGAGGTAACATCTAATCCTTCAAATAATGATTCATCGAGCTCTTTCGAAGAAAATCTTTCTTTAGATGTAAATAAAGAACTCTCCTCTCTTATAAAATGATATTTTTCAATTAAAGAGGAAAATAAAAAATTAATATGTGAAATTGAAAAATTAAAAGAAGAAAAGGATATATGTTTTATGGAAAATGAAAATATTAAAAATGAAATTGAAACTTTGGAAATTACACACGCATGTGAAATTGTCAAACTAGCATGTTCATTAGAAAAAATAAAAGAAGAAAATGCCCTTTTGAAAAATACACAAAATAAGACTATTGTTCAACTAATAAAAAATAATCTTATGAGTCATTTTGGACATAAAAACTCTTATTGGAAATCCAATCATTCCTATGATAGAAAATCACATATTACATATTTTACATGCGGATTTCATGGCCATTATTCTTATCAATGCAAAATAAGAAAATTATCACCACATGCACATGGCATGATTTGTGTTCCGAAAGGAACATTATCTAACAAAATCGGACCCAAAGAAGTTTGGGTACCAAAAGTTACTTAGTTACTTTTTCAGGTGTGCCTCACATGCAAAGGACATATGAAATTGAAAATGTGAAGGAACAAAGGTTATGGTAAAAGTATCATCTATTTTTTATGTCACTCAAAAATTCAAAACTACAATTTTTTAAAAGATGAACATATAAATGAAAATTGGTAATAGTGATAGAGGAAGCATGATTAAACTTTATCGTGGATATCATTGTTGAATCAAAGTTTTATGTCATATTTTGATTCTTAATATATTTTTGCTTTGACTTTCATAAATTGGTTTTCATTATAAAATAGCCATAAAATTAGGGAGAGTTATCTTTCAAAACCTTATGTTGCAAACTCTACATATCTCTATTATATGACAAAAGGGGGAAGAATAGATTTTTTAAAAAATTGATTAAGGGGGAGTTACATATGGTTTCTTATATATTTCGTTTACAAATGACTTTTTGATGAAACAAAAGGGGGAGAAGTATAGGAGAAATATGACCTGAATATATTTTATAAGAAAAGTTAAGTGTTAGGGGGAGTAAAATTGTTTTATCAAGATTTTACAACTTCTTCGTCAACTTACATCTTTTTCATATTTCTCGGTTTGTCATCATAAAAAAGGGGAAGATTGTTGGGTCAAAATTTTAATGACATATAAAATTATATTTTGATGAAACAAACCTCGAATGATTAAAATTGAAATGTTAAAAAAGTTTAAAGAAAAATGGATAACTTTATGCACTACGCTTTGATTAAGTAATTGTCACTAATCTCATTAGTTTTGGAGAAATGAGTACCAGAGTTGTAGAGAATTTTGTTAGCTTTTCATAGACTCCAAGATCATCTAATTTGGATAACCGTGCAAAAAGTTATGATCAAAATAGTGCAGGTCGGTCAACTTGTCGGTCGACGCAAAGAAGGCCGGTCGAGAAGACACCGGTCGACCGAACAGAAGATGCCGGTCGACCGATAACTACTGAGCCTACTCCGGACGACGTCGAGACAATACCGATCGACATACCGGTCGATCGACCGACGAAGTGCAGAAACTGTGAAAATGGCGCAACGGTCACATAGACCGATCGACTGGTCCAAAAGTGCGGTCGACCGGCCTCCGAGTCAAATGAACAGTAACGGTCAAATTTGAAGGAGGAATTTGTGGAATGATTTCTGGACAAATTTTTCATACATTGAAGGCTATAAAAGGATTGCCAAAGCCAAAAGCAAATGCACCTATTCACTCATTGAAGAAAAGCTTCAAGTTGTCAAAGAGAGATCATTTCTTGAAGTTTTCATTTTATAGTTTTCTCATTCTTTCTCTCTTCTTATCTTGTGAGCTTAGTTTTGTAAAAGAGAGAAACACTTTTGTTCAGAAAAATTAGAGAGAGCTCCTGTGTAAAAGAGGTTCAAAATCTTACCTCTTGAACGAGAGAAATAGATTAGCTTTCTAGGAGGAGAGGTTGCCTTCTCTCTCGAAGCGGAGAAAAATGCGGTAGTGTAAAGGGCTTTCTTCCTTGCCCATTTGAAACAAAGGAAGTGCTAGTGGAATCTCCGACGGTCTCGAGGTCGAGAAGTCAGAGCGGGGACGTAGGCCAAGGTGTGGTCGAACCTCGTCAACAACCACCGTGTCTTTGTGTTTAATTTTCTCTCTCTCTCCCCGTTCATATTGTGTTTATAATCTGAATTGCAAATGTTTTAAGAATCGATTTTGTGCTTCCGCTACGAATTTTGTGAAATCGATATTTTCGGTTGAACACCAATTCACCCCCCCCCCCCCCCACCCTCTCTTGGTGCCCTTTGGGATCCTACAAGTGCTAGGGGATGGAAGATATTTCTGGACCGTTAACTATCACTTTGATCCAAGTTAGGGTAGCAATCAAAATGTTACATGTTCAAGGATGTATTGGACAGATCATGCACAGAGGCCATCCTACATACAGACACAACTTTTCCTAATGCTTTCTAATTAATGCATGAGAAACGAGGTAAATTTAGTTCACAATTTTGATCCCTAGCAGCAAATGTATATGAAAAATGAAAATTTGTAGCTAGGGTGTAAAAGTAAAGCACGCTGTGAAAAATGTTAAAATTTTGATCTCAAAATCATGGTAATAGAAAAATAAGAGTTGGATCATGTCATTGACTCCCCCAAACTTAATTCCAACACTGTCCTCGGTGTTGAAACAAGCTGGGAGAGTGTAAAATGCAAAAGAAAGCATTTTTTAACTTGCAGGTATGGTTCAAATTTTTTTCAGTCAGATGGGGGTATGTTGCTCTATCATCTTTCTTCACTTATTTCCTTCTTCGACTTCTATGTTTGCAGAAAATACTTTAATCAGAGCATAACCGAAAGGTATAATAATTGATAAATCAAAAAAGAGTTATAATCGATGGTAGTTGATGCAGTAGGTGAGGGTATATGCAGTGCAATGTTGTATCAGAAACTTCAATTGGGGCACTTGTTTGATTCCTGCAAAAACAAGATGAAAAGTATTATTAGACTGGGTTACCTCCTAGTAAGTGTCATTCTTTATAGTCTTAGACTAGACTTTCTTCCTTCTTCACTTCAAGGAGGTTTAAAAAGTATCATGTGATCAAATAGAGATCTCAATTTATGGACAACTTCAACAATCAAGTATGAGTATCTCATCTTGTTATTGACAAACTTCTGCCTTTTAGTTGTCTCTATTCCTCCTTCAATGGGACTTATCTTCACATGTATAACTTCTAAATTTTCTGGATACCATCTTGTTTAAGTAGCCACTTCTTCAATGGTCTCCGCAAATGTGTGAATGATGAAAAGTCTTCAAGTTCCTAGATCAAGATTTCAGTTGACAAATTATTATCTTCCTTAGAAGGATATTCTATTTCCTTTCACAAACTGAATTATGTTGTAGCCTCCTCTGCTCGAAAAGAAAATTTTTCAGCTTTCAAATCCATATTGGTCATTTCAGATTCATTGTGTTTCTTTGTTGTTGTAGCTTCTTGTTGATTAGTGAGTAATGACATGAGTGAGACTTTGAAATTATGGGTATCATTTCGAAAAAGATTACAACTAACTTCAATTTTAGGACACTTCTTGTCACGACCCCGATTTAACCCGTGAGTTAAACTGAAGTTCGCGACTCATTACAAACGATCAAATAAAATTATGAATAGTGTGAAAACGTGATGTATTTACTCTTCTTTTATAACATAAGAGTAAAAGTATATCATTAAATAAATTACACAATATGTGATCATTTCTGAGCAAACTGATACACCTTAAGTCGTACATTTGACAAAATGACTTTATTTTAAATACAACTTATTTTGACATAAATAATAGACACGACTAGCTCTCTCGACATCTTTTTTTCATACCACCAAGAATATTATAGAATCATTTTATGACTATCATCTCGTACGATCCCCAACGAGCTATATGAATTTGAAAAATATTAGAAACAACATTATGAGCAAAAATAGCTCAGTAAGTTGATAACTCATAAGTTATGTGTTATCATCTAAAAAATTTGGGGAGACATAAAAATACAAGCATTGATCATAATATCAAAATTAGTATTTTCATACATTTAATAAATACATATATAACATTCCAATCGAAATCATCACACCCAATTTATAATCATAGTCATTTAAACATATCAAACATATGTATGCAATGCAACACTCTCATATGTATGCCCGGATCAACAACTGACCAGTGGTCGGTAGATGGACTCTAGAGGTGGCTCCCATCGTGATCAACGATGTATCACTTAGCTCCATTCTATCTCATCCCCTTCGGGGAATAAATCATATAGTGATAGATGGACTCTAGAGGTGGCCCCTATGAATTCTAGAGGTGGCCCCCATCGTGACTGCTCACGATGTGGCACTTAGCTCCAGTCTATCTCATCCCATTATTGGGGAACAGAATGATGGATTGGACTCTAGAGGTGGTTCCCATCATGATCAGCAATGTAGCACTTAGCTCAAACCATCATATATGCAAAAGCAAGCAGATGTCGATGCATGATTCATCACATGACCATCATATCTCGAATATCAGAAGATGATTCATATCAAATATCATTTCAAACCGAACAAGATTGCACTTCTCATAATCATTCATATCATATCACATATGATTTTTAAATGTGCAATAATATAATCATTCAGATATACTTTTCATAATTACATTTCTTGAAATCAATTCATAACATATCCAAAACATATTCAATAATATCATAATCAATGTCACACTAAATCCAAAAGAGGTGAATACATAGAGTAGGAGAAACCAACTTACCTATAAGAGCTACCAAAAGATTTTTCCTTTCCTTTTTCAGTACTTTACTCTTCTACTCCTATACAATAATAATAGGAACACATCACTTCTATGATCTGAATACAAACCTCTCACACATGAAACATAATTAATTGAAGAGGTATCACAAGAGTTGGCCTACTATTAAGACAGATTGTATACATAATAAAAGAAAATTCGTATCTACTTGAATTGATAAGCAAATTTGTTCATTCCAATTTTGTTTACTTCCTGGTTGCTAATATCTTAATCTATTAAAGTTTCAGATCTCATTTCATTGTGATTTGTTCACAAGAAAATCAACATTCAGCCTTCCTGGTTGCTAATATCTTGTTTCCATGTTCCGACAGACTAGTGACCTCACTTTTATTATTTATATAAAATAATAATCATTCCCTGTTATAGTACTTTTAATTTTCCCAAATCGTAGACATCTAGGGTGCAACTCATAAAATTACTTGAATTTATATCTATTTGTACTGAGCACAATAAATTTAACCAATACTAGGATAATTTGCCCGAAGTTCCATCTTGACAGACTGAGTAAGGCTCGGTAACACATCTATAACTTTCACTACACATATCATTTTACAGTGATTCCAATTTTCAATTCAACCTAACATCAATATATATTAAACCTTAAATTATCAAATAATTACACGACATATTGAATTTAATACATAATTTACAAATTTGGGTAACAATTGTTGGAGAATTGTTAACTTGACGGACAGAGTGATAGTACCTTAAAGATAAGAGCATAACTTTTTCTATAGAAATCATATTAACTTGATTCAAAAGCTCAATGAAATTGGACTCATAGAGGATCGATCACAAGAAATTTCACAATTGTTGGAGAAGACTTGAAGAATAAAAGATGATCATGAAAAGGATCATTAGCTTAGGGTTAGAATTGCCATCGGTGTTGTAGAATTTTCTCCGCCCTCCACAGAAAGGATCAAGATCTGATAATTTAGGTGACATTTCTAAACATGTAATGGATACAGGAGGATTTTTTTCAGATTTTTATCACGTGAGAAAGGCAGTTGAAAAATTCAGCTAAGCATGAGGTGGCAAGCTGCTAGCTTGCTGCCAGTTTGCATGTGAGCAACTTTTTATCCAATATAATTTTGACATCCAAAATAACTTATTAATGAACAGTAATTATTAAATATTAAGTATATATTATGATAATATAACCCAAATAATTTATTCATACATTTTCTACATTAAATATTTTTACACATACTTTTCCTAGGTGCCACTTGGCAACATTTGATTGGTTCTTGAGATTTAATCTACATGTTAATAACTATATGCATACTTAATAATATGAGTAGACGCTTTAGCATAGCATGTCTATTAATTATATCTTAATACTTTATTTAAATTGAATAAAATTTTAAAATTTTGATAAGTGACATTAGAATGAACACATATATCATATCGTTCATCAATCATAGGTTATAATATTACAATATATAATGATATGAGAATTAGATTTGGGATATTACACTTCTTGTCTTTTGATGTTCCTTCATCTCTAATTGTAAGATTTGGAGATTCTTCAGCCAGTAGCATCTCATGCTCATCCATGGAAGAAATTGTATAGAGGTAAATCCAAGAACATCACATCTGAGAGTAGGTGAGAGTGTTTTCATCTCTGATTTGGGTGCACTAAGTAACTCATTTTCAAGGATAGTCAGAAAATGAATTGAGTTGGTATGCTCATCCGAGGTTAAGGTACTTGTAACTTGTGGACAATCTGAAAGCAAACTGGTGGAAGCATCTGAATTTGAGCTTTCCAGAATCTTTCATTCATTGGATAAGTAATTTAGAGAAGGATCATTAATGTGATTCCCTGTTGGTACCATTGGCACTTTAGCAACTCAATTTTGTCTCTTAGCTTGTGCATTTGGTGAGACAACCTCTTTTTCAGCGTCAGTTTGTGTTACTGTAGAATTAGTATCGATTGTTGAAGTCTGATAGTTAACCTTAGCTTCAGCTCCATTATGGTTTTTCATGTTTCTCCTCTATAACCATTTTTTCCTTTGATTTATCTCTTTCGAAATTCCCATCTTCATTTTCTAAAATTCTTCCTTCAGAGGAGAAGGTTAAGATTGCAAAGTTTTTGGATTAGGTTGTAGAAAAATTTGAGCCTCAAGAATTTGAGATTCGACTTGTAGAGCATCCACTGCCATAGATAGTTGCTCCATGATTGCATTTTATTTTTGTTGCTGCATCAAGAGGTTCTCCAACATAATCTCAAAATCTTATTTTCATGTGGATTGAGTAGGTATTTGCTGACTTGCTGAAATATGCATGGCTGCAACCTGAAATTCTGAAACTTGATCTTGAGTTTGATGATAATATGGCTAACTTCGTAAGTCATATAATTGCTACTACTTGAGAAGTCTTGTTCAAGATTCCAATAACTTGAACTTTTCTTACCATGCGGGGTAGACATGTAAGCATTGAAAGGTTGTTAGACAGAAGGTACTTAATTGCAGTAAACTTATGATGATCCTTGAATATTGAAACTAAATTTCTGAATAGACTTGGATACGATATATTCAACTTTCATTACAAGAAATCTGTCGATTAACAACGCGAAATAGCATCTCGGAATATGGTGATGCTAAATTGATGCTACTAGCGCCGTTATGGCATCCGGTTGAGTCCCAAGTATGAGACGCTACGTGCCTCTCAATAGCATCCCATTAGCATTTTCTTCGCGTTTCAAGAAATAGGCGCTAAAGAAGACGCCATAACGACGCCAGGTAGTCGCTACTATTGTGCGCCATGAAGCGAAACTGTGCGAGAGAACCTAGCGTTGTTCTCATGTCGATAACTTTCGACGCGCACCTAGCGTTGCGAACTCTGGACGCTATGGAGATGCGAGTTGACGCCACACAAAAGACGACGCTATGTAGACGCCAATATGTTACCTATATCCCCTGCCTGCATATGTTAATTAAGAAATAGATAAATATATATAGGCTATCTATATTTATATCGCCATATGTTATCTATTTTGACGCAACCCTCGATATTATCTATATTATACTTTCAATAAATAAATTAAATATTGTATATGTACCTTCAACATATATATGTATTCCTACATGATATATGTCTACATCATAGGAGTGTTCCTAAATATATAATTTGATACCTATATTATATATGTTATTTATCCATACAATATATATCATATCTTAATTATACATATATTATTTTTATATTCTTAATCTTGAAATTATGATGGTTGAAATAAGAGACATGATTTGGTACAAATTATCCCATATTAGCGTCTCCGTGGAGGCTCCATAGCGTCTACTTAGCGCACTAGAGCCGCAATGCTAGTCGACGCCAGGGAGACACTATTGGCATCCCTTTGGCATCTCCGTACTGAGATGCTAAAACCATTGAGACACTAAGTCGATGCTATTATGTCGCTAACATATTTTAGCGGCCCAATACCATTTGTATTGTGCCACCGTAGCCGACTTTTTATCACACCAACTTAATCAAGCACACATAGACATATAAATACACGTATATACTAATACTTATATATAATAAGTATACATATACATATTATTATCACTTGATCTCGCACATATAAACATACACATACATATATATACTTGGAATACGTATACATATACAAGTTATCCATAGACATATGCATACACTTATATACTTATAATACATATAGATAAACACATTGTTGTGACTTAATCTCTCACACGTAGACATATTCATACGCATATATTAGATATATATATATATACACACAATTTTGTTATATACACATAAACATATAGACTTATAATTTTATATGCATACATGAATAATTATACATGCATTCTATAATTTTTAGTTTGTGGGAAGGAAACAAAACAACTGGAACGGGGCACACAGCGATGAGACGCTATCTTGATAAAAAAATTGCATACATATAATAGAAAATTAGAATATAAAAAACCACTTAGCGTCGCCCTCGCGTTGCTTTGGTGAGACGCTAGGTTAGAAGTGACGCTACGACAACGCTATTATGTCGCTGCAATTTCTTAGCGACGCATTAACTTTTTTATAGCGCCGCATTAGCCGACTTTTTATTACCTTCACTTACTCGGGCACATATTGACATATAAATAAACATATATAACTCATGCACATGTATATATTATTATCACTTAATCTCGCACATATAATCATAAATTAGGAAGAAAATTCAATATAGCGTCACTACAGCCTCAAAATAGCATCTCGACTCGGGCGCCTCCGTAGCGGCTAAGTAGCGTCGCTTCATTTGAGGCACTAAATACTTAACTTAAATCCCTAACCCCTCTTCTACATTTTCACTTTTTACTGTTACTACTCGCTGATATTCACCGCGATCGACGACGCTCGACGCCCTCCTCTCCGACGCCCGACGGTTGATGCCCGCTGCTCTGACGCCTGACGCCCGACCTCGCCCTCACCGTCTCCGCCCGCTGCTCCGACGCCTGATGCCTGACCCCGCCCTCGTCGAACTTGACAACTTTGCCTGCTGCTTCGACGCTCGACCCTGCCCTCGCCATCTCCGCCCGCTGCTTCGACACCCGCTGCTCCGCCTCCTCCGCCACCATCCGCCTCCGCCGCCCTCCGCCCGCCGTTTGTGCTCCTCCATGGCCCGCCCTCCGCCTCGCCCTCTGCCTCCTCCACCGCCCTCCGCGTCCTCCGTCGCCATTCGCCTCCTCTGCCGCCATCCGCCTCCTCCGCCCTCTGCCTCCTCCGCCCGCCCACTGTGCTCCTCCGTTAGGTGCCGACCGTCGCTCGCCGCTTTCCTCCACTGCTTACCCTCCTTCATTGCCGGCCGCCATCCTTCTCCAGTTAAGAAAGTACGAGCCCGCCACCATCCATGTTAAGTTAATTACTAATGCATGTTAAGTTAATTACTAATGCATGTTAAGTTAATTACTACTTAATTACTTGAAATAGTGCATGTTAAGTTAATTACTAGTTAATGACTTAAAACTAGTGCATGTTAAGTTAATTACTAGTGCATGTTAACTTAGTTACTAGTTAATTACTAGCTAATGCATGTTAAGTTAATTACTTGAAAGTAATGCATGTTAATCTAATGCATGTTAAGTTAATTACTTGAAACTAATCTAAGGACTAGTTAATTTGCTATTTTTTAATCTAATATCATGTTAAGTTAGGGTAAATGCATGACCAGAACAAATTTGTTCCACGATTATGAGTTATTAGAAATCAAATACTGATAGATTTTTTTTCATAACTCTAGTACCTCTTTTTTATCATCTTCTCATAAATTTTACTAAGGATGTACATCTACATTCTTAGTAATAAAATGAGATTATGAAACGATGATGAAGTACTTGAAACATATGATTTTGGACTTCGTAACTTCAAAATCACATGTTTCAAGTACACGAATTTATTGACATATATATGCCTTAATGTTGTCCGTTACAGAAATGACAAAGCCAGATCGTAGTTAGATTCGTCGTTGGAAGGACAAATGTGGCATTATAATTGAAGAATATAAGGATGGTGTTGATGAATTCATTAATGTGGCTTATCAAAATGAAGGTGTTGCTTCTTCATATGGCAAAATCTTATGTCCATACCCGATGTGCAAATATTATCAGTGGAAAGTAAGATATAATGTGCAGAAGAATTTATATTACAACGGTTTCTTACTGGCATATACAAATTGGTTCTTTCATGGCGAAGAAAGATGGGCTAAAGAGACATCTAATGTAGATACCAATGTGGAGGACTCGAGCAATCCGTACAGGGACATCATACGAGATGCAATGCTAGGAGAAAATGTTGATGAAACATTGATTGAAGAAGACTCAAATCCTTCGGCTTCTAAATTTTATAATCTTCTCGAAGAAGCAGATGAACCTTTATGGGATGGATGCGTTAAGCAAACTACACTTTCTGCAGTGGCACAACTAATGAACTTGAAATCAGAATTTAATATGAACAAAAGTTATTTTGACCGGATGCTTGCCATTATTAAGAGTATGCTTCTAGCTTCAGAGAAATTACCGAGAAATTTTTACAAATGCAAAAGATTGATGAGAGATTTAGGGTTAGAATATTAGAAGAATGATGCATGTCGCAATCATTGCATGTTGTATTACAAGGAAAACAACTCACTTATGAGTTGTTCTATTTGTGGCGAGCCCAGATACAAGCCAAGAAAGAATTCCCAAAGTTCGAAAAAAAGTGTGGCAAATATTGCAATATTCAGATACTTTCTCATTGTTCCACGATTACAACTCTTCTGAAAAAACTGAATCATTTATGAGGTGGCACAGGGAAGGGGAACGTGATGATCGAAATTCCATTACACGTCCTTCGGATGCGGAGGCATGGAAACGATTTGATGCACTTCATCCGGCTTTTTCTGCAGAATCAAGCAATGTTAGATTAGGACTTTGCATTGATGGCTTCAACCCATTTGGATCATCAAGTACTGCTTATTCATGTTGGCCGGTTTTCGTGACATCTTATAATTTACCTCCAAGCATGTGTATGAGATGAGAGAACATACTGCTTACCTGTATGATCTCGAGTCCTCGATCTCCTGGTAAAAGTTTAGATGTTTACTTAAGACATTTGATTGATGAACTCAAGATGTTGTGAGAGAATAACGTGGTTACCTATGACAAATCTAAAAAGCAAAACTTCATTATGAGAGCCACATTAATGTGGACCATAAGTGATTTTTCAACATATGGAATGTTGAGTGGTTGGAGCACAAAAGGTAAACTTGTTTGTCCCATATGTGGAGAGAATACAAAATTATTTTATATGAAAAATTGTAAGAAAATTTGTTGGTTTGATTGTCATAGGATGTTTTTGTCATTGGAGAATTTGATGCGTCGTGATCGAAACTCATTTAAAAAGAATACATCCGAGAACACTTTGTCTCCAACTCATTTGACGGGACAAGAATTGCTAGAGCAAGTAAACAAGCTTAGTGAAGTCTCATTCGGATTGAAGGCCGGTAGTTACAAGCAAATTGGGTTTGAAAGTGAACATAATTTGAAGAAAAAAAGTATTTTTTGGGAGTTGCCTTATTGATCTTCAAACTTGGTACGTCATAACTTGAATGTCATGCATGTGGAGAAGAACGTGTTTGACAACATCTTCAACACTATTATGGATGTTAAAGGAAGAACAAAAGATACAATACAGGCGCGCAAAGACAATAAATTAATATGCAAAAAATCAGGGCTAGATATCATTCATCTTCAAAATGGTAAATGTAAAAAGCCAAAAGCTACTTATTTCTTGAACAATGATCAAAGAAGAGTGGTTTTCGAGTGGGTCAAGCAATTGAAATTCCCCGATGGATATGTATCAAGCATATCTCATTATTTTAACTTGGATAATGGGAGGATACATGGGATGAAGAGTCATGATTGTCATATTTTTATGCAAAGGCTGCTTCCAATTCCTTTAAAGAACTTTTGCCAAAGGCCATTTAGGAGGTTCTAACAAAATTATCTTTGTTTTTTAAACATCTTTGTGCATCCATCGTTCAGGAAGAAGACATCTCTCGGTTAGAGGCTTCTATTGTGATTACCGTGTGCAAGGCTGAGAAGATATTTCCACACACTTTCTTTGATGTGATGGAGCACTTGATTGTACATCTTCCATATGAAACAAAAGTTGCAGGTCCGGTTCAGTATCGATGGATGTATTCTTTCGAAAGGTGCATGTTATATTTGAAATGGAAGGCGAAAATTGAAAGCTCCATATGTGAAGCATATTTCATTGAGGAGGTGTCAAACTTCACTTCAAAGTACTTTGAGCCACACATACAATCACGACACACCCAAGTTCCAAGAAACGATGATGGTGGTGAAAGAGAAGTTAACATGAATATTCTATCAATCTTCAAGTACTCATGTCGACTTCTTAGTACAGGATGTAAAATTGTCTTGAATGACAGAGATCTCATCGCCGTTGAGAATTATGTCCTTGCAAATTGTAGTGAAGTGACATCGTATCTCAAGTAAGACAATTTGTTTTAATATGTTATATAATTTAAAGTTAATTGTTGCTATATGATTTCACAACTATGAATTCAGGAAATTCGAAGAATTATAGTGAGAAATCAATCCGTTAGGTTCAAATGATGAGTTATTAAACTACAAGACGAACATTTTGCTGATTGGTTGAGATGTGAAGTGAGAATTCTTTCTACTTGCTCGCAATTATTACTTAAGTTTGTAACTTTTAATAAAGTTTTTAGTTATTTTTCTTGTAGGCTATTAATGACTCTGTCATAGATTTAAAAATACGAGATCTAGGTCATGGTCCGAAGAAACAAGTTCTTAACTATTGCGGCATCATAGTCGATGGATATTGGTTCCATACAGAAGAATATAGCCTACAACGTTCAACTATTAATAGCAGCATATGTGTTCTAGGAAACATGTACGGGGACAACGACTTTGATTACTATGGTATTATAGAAGACATCATAGAATTCTCTTATTTGAGAAAATCTAAAAAAGTCGTGGTGCTAAAATGTCGTTGGTTCGATCCAGAGAAAGGAGTTCGGATCGATCAAAAGTTTAAATTGGTGGATATTAACCCTCAATCGAGACTTCAGTCATACGATCCATTCGTATTGGCGAAACAAGCGCAACAAGTGTACTACACTAAGTATCCATCGAAAAGAACCAAGGATGAATGGTGGACGTCATGCAAGGTGAGAAGTAGACTATTCTTAGTAGAAACAATGGTAGATGATAATGAAACATCATCCGTATACAACGATGTGCCCATGGATGATTACTGTCAAGAAGATAGAGTGAATGAGATGATTGGTGTACCAATGGAGTTGAGAATATTCAATTGGTCGATGACACTGAGCCAATGAAAGAGTTCAATTCAAATGACCTCTTGAAAGGGAACTTTGATAATTTCGTAGATGATGACTCAAACCAAGATAATAGCGACGACGACGAAGATGATGAAAATGAATCAAAATACAAAACAAGCGAATGAATCTCGTAATTCTTCTAATGACACAAGCTTCTTACTTTTTTTATTTATATATGGTTACCGATAATAAGACAAGATTGTTACTTTTTTCAGTCATGGTTTCTAGAAGTCGAGCATCTGGGTCATCTCGCTCTTCTAGGCATTCAATCCAGATGAGTTAACCATCACAACCACCAGATAATATATTTATAGTTAATTATAATAGTTAAATTCATTTTTTTATTAATATCAGATGCTCCGCCACTGATGGGGCACGTAGTCGGATCGTCACACAATATTCGGATCCATTGGTGGGTCAGCTCCACGTATCACTCCAGGTACGTGTCACATTGTAGGCGATACATAGTAGGAGATAGAGTTTTCTAAATATTTTGATTTTGTGACAGTTGCTCCACCGTCGACAAGGCACATAGTTGGGACATCTCGATCGCACGATGATGATCGGCATGTCACATTAGGTTATTTTTTGTATATTCCATAATTTTAAATGAGGCAAATTTTATGTATTTTCTTATGATGACAGTTTCTATGCCGCCGCCACCACTATCGGACGCTTCACCACATTCTAACGTTGGCGAACGACATCTTACCCTGGATGATATATTTATTATTATTGACATTATATTTCTCAATTAATTATATTAACCATTTTTTAATAATGCACAAGCATTTGGCTCGTCACAAACTGAGTCACGGATCATGCTGCGGTAGACAACACTCGAGGTGAGAACATTATTGTACATATATCAATTATCACTACTTTAATTTGGTATGACACTAATGATTTATTTTGTATTAGGGCCCATAGATGATGTCGGACCTTCACAGCCTACCCCAACTATACCGGATGATGATTCCTCTTCGAGTGATGAAGAGGGATTACACAATAACGGGGTGGTCATCGTGAATAATATTGCTCGACCGTAAGTTAAATAAATTGTAGAAATTTTGTTATAGTTTTGGTTATCATTGAAAATTAATTCTTCTTTGTAATTGGCAGGACCACTTTCATACCCGCTAGTACCATGAGGGATGTTAGTGATCTCGTTCTTTCCCACTTGCCGGAAGGGGCAGGATCCTGGAAAGATGTCCCAATTCAAGTGTGGGATGACATCTTTCGAGCCTTTACGGTACGATCTTCTATTTGGGTTACATAATTTATTTTAAATTATTTTAAAATTACTAAGTTTCAACGTATTTTGTAGGAGGTAAATCAGTTTCATTCGGATCTTAGTTTAGGGTCGATCCGGAGAGCTTATAACAATTTTGTTATAGTTTTGGTTATCAACAAAATTTAGTTTTGGGACGATCGTGAAATGCCTCCGAGATTGATTATACAAGTTTCGCAAGGTCATCACGTCCGTCGGCCTCACTTTGGAGCAGGGCATACAAAGATGCCCAAGGCATATTAGGCACTCGGTTTGGGAGTCCTTATGTAGGAAGTGGTAAGTATATTTACTTTTACATTATTTTTATTAAATTTATAATTTTTGAAAGTCTAAGTATTTGATGTTCATAAAGGACGGATGAACGATGACAAAGGAAGTCGAAAAAGAAAAGAGTTAATCGACTTTCGAAGCCCGAGGCCCACATCCACACAGGGGGTCGATGCAATTTGATGAGCATCAGCGGCGCATGGTAATTTACATACAAATTCAATTTATCAAACTTTTGACTTATACTTATTTTATAAAATTTGAAACTTTATCGTAGGAGGAGAAAGAAGGCGGTCCCGTGGACTTTCGCGTGATCTACAAAGCCACGCATAAGAGCCGGAAGACAAATGACTTGATCACACCCATTGCTCGTAGGCTTCTAATAAGTCTCATCACATGTTCATTTGGTTGTTGTCGTTAGTGCATTATTTTTTAAATGTGCAATGTGTAAATTTTTTAGTATGAGTATAATGAGAAAATGGTTGAAAAGTACGGTGATGATCCGAGTACTCAGCGACCATGTAACATTTCTTGGAAGAGATGTCATGTTTTTTATTTATGTGTTTTTTATAATTTATATATTATATGATTGTATAAGTTTTTTATTTCGCAAAGGATCCTACTGTTTGGGAGGAGGTGGCCGACACGACACGAGGAGGATATTTGCGTGGCCTCGGCACCGCCGCTTAGGTACCTAGGAGGAGCAGAGGATATAGAGACGACCCATCTACTCTGAGCTCATCCGTTGCACCTGGTATAACGTAGCTATCCCAGCATCTATTGCAGTAGCTATCGGAGCAGATATCGCAGCAGGTGTCGCAGTAGCTGTCGCAACAGTTGGCTCCGCTATTGCAGGCAATTCAGGGATTGATTCTGACGCAGAATCCATCCTCATGAGGCCATGGACCGAGCACATCTGGATCGAACGTCCAGAACGATAATAATAACTCCCAAACTTATGATAGAAACAAACCATGGATAGAAACTATACTTTTGTCACTTATAGACTTATTATTAGGTATACGTATAGTTTGTTAGTTAAATTTATTACTTTTCATAATTTTATCTTAAATATTGTGTTTGTGATGCTTTCAATGCTTTCATATTATGCCTGTGATGAATATCAAATGCATCAATGCATTTATATGCATTATATAATTGTATGGTGTGGGAAGGGAAATAAATGTAGCTGTAATGGTTCAAAAAAATATGTAACTAGCGCCTCCATAGCGTCACCCTAGCATCGCACAAACTGTCGACACTATATTAAATATATCGTCCTTAACGTCACGTTAGCGTCTCATTGGTGACGCAATAAACATGATGTTGGCCTCACAGTAGCGTCGACATAGCATCAACTAACACATAATGTTAGCTCTCTTGCGAGCCGGAATAGCGCCTCCTCTATAGCGCCATTGAGCATCGACTTAGCGACGTTTGTCTACTGCTCCTAGTCGGACACCACGCGTCTTAGTAACGTCGAGATAGCGTCAACCGTTGGCGCTAGTAGCGTCTCCACTTTTGTTGACTCTATTGCGATGCCATTAGCTACCGGCTATCGGCGTCGCATTATTACGGCGCTATGTGGACGCTAATGTGACGCTATATCTTTCAGAGACTCAATAGCGCTGTTGTAGCGTCTCATTTCTTGGGTAGCTATTCTTGGATTTTCTTGTAGTGTTTTAGAATACACTTCATCCCAATTTTCATTGATTAACATTCCACTTGATTGATAATAGTTCTGAGGCCAATCATATCCATCTTATCCTTAATTCTCAAAGTGCTAGCTGATTTCTTCTCAGTTCGACATGATACCAAGTTAATGGTATATGATATAGACAGTGAGAGTATAAGGTAAGTAAAAACAAAGGCAAATATAAACAAAAACTAATCTAAAAAATGAAGGTAATTGCTGAAAAGTAAACAAATCTAAACTTAACAAAAATAATGGTGCTGACTATGAACAATGGAATGGATTGTAAGACAATGGCATATTCAGGTTAACTAGCAGATTGAAAGTCAAGAGAAAAAGAAAATTGAAATGTAAATGGACAAGAATATGATTATAAACAATGTGGTGGTATAAAATAATGATATCAGATTCAAATCAAACAAAGTAAAATTCAGAAATAAATTCAAAACTCTCACCGGCAATGGCGCCAAAAACTTGTTGTGAGAAATCTATGCAGATATGAGAAATATTCAGTGTTTGCACACTAGATATAGATACATGGAAATCGGATTCCTTTTTGCAGAAATATAAACAAATTTTAAATTTATAATCCCAACTACACTTCTCAGGTTGCAAGTATACAATCGTCGTCGATGTACAAATTGGGGTCGAACCACAGAGAGAGAAGTTGTATTTGTTTGTAGACTTATGTAGCAATGAGATAAGAGAATATGATTTTGATAGTAAGAGAAATAAAGTAAGATTGCTGAAATCAATATTGCAGGAATGTAACAGTTTTGTGATTTTTGTTATATATATTTTTTATCTTTTGGTTAAATGATAAAAATAGAATTGGAATCCAAAACTAAGTCACAGATGATGTTAACTATCAAGACTAAGGAATTTCTTTAGGGATGAACAATATGCCTAAGAAATTTAGTTCAATTGGTTGCAAACAAATCAGCGAGTCATGAAAATGGATCCTAGTACTCTCGCATTGAGGATCGCTTTAGCCTCTCCACTCTCGCTTTGAGACCGCAGATTCAGGCACAAATAGGATTACTCTCCTGAGCTCTCCCCTCTCGGTTTGAGCTCAGTCTCCCCAATCTCATTGGCTGATATTCCTAATACAGCTAACTAACCTCTCGGCTCACTGCTAAATTGTTCCAAACAAATACCCTTCTCAGAGTCTCATTACAGAAGTGGGAGAAATTAAACTTGAAGAAGGGAGATTATAAACAAATCACCAAAACATCAAATATAAATTCCCATCACTTTCGTGTTAGAAAGTTCTAGTTTCTTTGCTCTCGCTTCGAAACTATGAATTTAAACATTCAGATTATGATTGATTCATCCTCCATGAGCTTCACCTCTTGGTTTATCTCAAGTTGGAGTGACTTCTCTGCTGATTACTCCACTATGACCAGCTAGACTTTCAGCTCATCACTGGACTATTTACAACACATGCCCTCTCGAGAGAGACTGTTGCATGAGGAATAATCAACTATCGGCCAAAGTAGATGAAATCCAGCAAGTAAAATAAGCATTGCAGATCGAGAAAATATGCATCCAATCATGGTGATCACAATTCGAAGTGATTTTCTTGCGTATTCTTGATGAACCAGCATTTATATATAGATGTAGGAGGATTTGTTTGGGAAGTAATAAGCCCCTTTGGCATCTCTTCATCTGCAAAAAATTCTCGACGTGAAAACACAGAGACAAAGGGCTGGTCTTTGAATAGGAAAAAGAATGGATCTGCAGGGTCCCAAATCAAATGAATTGGCTTATTCGAAAAAAGCCTTGTTCTTTGGAAGATCTATCTCGTGTCTGGTACTACATGGTTCCACTCTGCAAGAACTCTGAATCATTCTCTTGAAGCTCATCCTCTTTATGATAAATGATTCGTTTGCCCCAAAATGAACCCCTGCTACTCAGCTTAGAGCCTTGAGTATTGTACAAGGACGTACTGTAGGAGTAACCCATTACCTTCTGGGTGGAATTGCCACAACATGGGCATTCTTCTTAGCAAGAATTATTGCAGTAGGATAATGGCTAGGAGGATTTGAAAGGCATTATGGCATTAAGATTTTCGAGGTTTAGCCAAGGCTTAGCTCAGGACCCCACTACTCGTCGTATTTGGTTTGGTATTTCGGTTCAACGTAGATTTTGAAAAAGAAATTTAAATAAATGATAAAAATAGGAAAGTTGAATAAGAAAAAAAGGAAAGAAATATAAGGAAGGTTAAAGAGGAGGAAATATGATATGTATAGAATTACATAGGAATTGAAATAAAAAAAGGTAAGTATTTAAAATTGAATAATATTAAAATAAAAAATTATCAAAGGACATAAAATAAAAAGGAAAGTGTTAAAAAAAGGAATAAGAATAATTTAAGATAAAATTTATTAATATAACATCTATCATCATTACATAATGGATATTAAATTAATAATAACCTATTTATATTATCATTATACAACTTTTAATAAATAAAAAATGTGTTATATTATTTTTTAATGTTTTTAATAAGTTATTAGTACAATATTTATATATCATATCATATCATAAAATTTATATTATATCTTTATAATTATTATAAATAATATTATTTTAATAAAATTTGGTTCAATCCGATCGAACATGATCGGACCGGTCCAACCGTGACCCGTGATGAGTCCGGTCCGATTATGAAAGCATTGATGTATACACATATATGTATGTATATGTGTATATGGATATGTATATGTATATGTTTGTCAACGTCGTCCGAAAAATTTGAAAATCATATGTCGATCAAATGAGGCCATTCTAAGAAGTCCCGATATGTCCGATTTTTGACAAAAATAATTTTTAACATTTTTTTAGCGCACGAATCCAAATAGACCATATTTGAATACTCTTTTTAAATTTGGATACAAAAAAAATCTAAGAAAATAAACATTTCTCAAAAAAGTTTGAAAACTCTATGTCAATTAAACGAGACCATTTCAACTACTCTCAAAAGGTTCAATTTTTTAGAACGCGCATTTTTAGATTTTTTAGGTGGGGCGAAAGTTTTGGAGTACTTTTATAATTACGAAAAATAGGTGTAACGCCCCAAGACCCACGTGACTATCACGTGCTCAGAGTCGTCCCAAAGGCGCTATGCAATTCTATGTAAATAAATTGTTGCAGAAAATAACCTCTATTAATACGGAAATAAGATCGTCTAACAATATAATATCAAGGAGCTGGAAATGTCCATGACTCCATCATCCTAAGTATGCGGAAAATAAAAACTAAACGATAATCTAGTAGGACTAAATTCTACACCATGTGCAGCATCTCTGTCACTAAGCCTAACCACCTGCATCGCCATCCTCTATCATCTCACTTGCATGAATCCAGATGCAGGGGAAAATCTATGAGTATAAAAATACTCAGTACGTAGGGTCTAACCATAACAATAAGTAGATCGATAGTGCTCAATAATAAAACAATAGATCAATAATCAATTAGGAACAATAATCAATAGAGCACATGATAGAACAATATATAGAGAGATCAATAATAAGACAATAAGACCATAGATCAATAGAAGAGGATCAGGTAAGGGATCAAAGGATCAATCGATATAAACAAACAATTATGCCTGATCACTATGGCATTTATCCAATTTATCAATTTTCTATTATCAATGTTTGATCATCAGTCAATTACCAATTTCTATTCTATTCAATAGGCGGAGGCAAAACCAATCAACGCTAAAATCCAAATGACCAAGGTTCAATTCAATTTAGTTCAATTCTATTCAATTGCAATTCAATTCAATTCGATTCGATTTAATTCAATTCAATTAGGGCGCGCTCAACCAATTATGGGGAAACTCCATGTCTCTTTCATGTAGGCCAGTGGGGGATCAGTACCACGGTAAGCCACCCTCCTATAATAGCGCTAACAATATATTCATGATGGCAGGGGACCATGGCCATCACAGGACAGCCATAGCTTCCCTAAAGGATGACGTCTCAAGCGTCTAGGTACATTATCTACCCCATACAATACTATAACAATAGTGGCCCAGGGGACTTAGAGACAATCGTAGAACATGGAGACCCAGCAGTTTTCATCTTTTATCTTGTTTAACCTAAAGACCTATCTTTAACAATTCACTTTAGGATAGACAAGGACCCAATCAGGGGAAAACTACTGGATCGACATCATAAGGGATCACACAATGTGACAGGATAAAAATGATATAAATCTTAAATCAAATCTAAAAGATATAATGAGGTCAGATCTGTGTGTGATATGATCAGGGACTATCAGGAATAATAAACTATAATAGCCATACAATTATCTATAACAATTTATCCAAAATCATAATTTCTGTCTTCGGAAACTGGCCCGCATCGGATGGAACTCGGGCCACATCCGAAAACATCCGATATCACCTCGGCCAGAGCAAACCCGGGCCGGATGTGTAGTGAACCTGGGCCGGGTCGGCCGGTTCACTTCCAAATACATCACGCCGCGACCTCGAGTCGAGCCGAAGCCAGAACCCGGGTCGGGTCAACAGGAACCTGGGCCGGGTTGGACAACCCGATCCGATTTCAAGTTCAACTCGGTCCGAATTCAACCAAATCCAGGCCAGGCACAGCAGAACCCAAGCCGGGTTCTGCCGCCGGCGGAAAAGTGCGTTCCGACGCGACTTTCCGACCATCATAACCATGCCATACTATGTCCAAACTATGCATATGCTATATCAATTGAATCACAATACAATGGAGAAGGGAATAAGGTTCCATGTCGCATAAAACCGACGACATAGGGATTCCCCCTACGTACCTAAAGTTGGCCGAAAAATCAACTAGCTTTCCTTCTCTGAAAATCTGCACGAACACCGAACTTTGGCCGGTGATTGCTCTTTGTCCTCGCTCTAAAACACGTGGCTACCACCTGGAACTTCTTCTCCTATGTGCAGGTTTCGAAATCAGCCGCCACACGTTCTCGAGGGTGCCTCGGTTCACGTGCAAATGAGAGGAAAAAGAGGACTCGTGGGCAAAATTTTGTTTGGCATAAAAAGAGGTTTCCAGCCACCTTTAATGCCTATTTATAGGTGTGGGCTTGGGATTTCAATTATATTAGGCCTTGGACTCTTTTAGAATCAATCTTGGCCATCCATCCATAATTAATCACATCATAACACCTCAATTAAATTCGAGATTAATTAGTTTTCCTTTCATAACAACTCAATTAAATCCAATCCCTCTCAAATTCCTTCTTATCTCTTTAACCATCTTTTCCAATTTTCCTTGAATTTTGGAATTAAATAATTCTAGAATATTAACATTGGGATTTTCAGATCCATTAAATAAAATAAATCTCATTTATCTATTTTTCTAAAAATCTGGGTCGTTACAATAGGTATTTTGAGAATCATAGGAAACGAAAAAACATGTAAAACGCAAAATGTTTGTGCCACCCCAAATTCTTGAGCCCTTCAAAACGTCTATTTTTTGTGGCAATCTGAGCGAGGACCGCGGAGAACCGACAATTTCTTTTTCAAAACTTGGCCCATTTTATTAAATTTCTTCTAACCTCTAATCATCATGATTCTTTTGCAAGTGGATAGCTCACATCAATATCTAGGAGTCTGTAATTTTTGTTTTGATCGATTCCCTTCGAACTTACGTCGGCAACCGTCAGAAGCCTTTTCTTCTAGGTTCTCAACTCTGTCGTCCGACCTCCTAAAGTCGTCAAAGACTATTGAAAAATCTATTTTTCCATGGTCTACGGCGAGTATAAATTTTTCCATGATCCGACGGCCGGATCTCCGTCAATCACCATTTGAATCCCATGGAAAATGAAGAAGCATTATTCTCCCAATTTTGGAATTTGGGAATTGGAGTATAATGTACGTATAACATAGTATATTACTATTTGTATATTATATAATAGAATAATATAGTATAGTATGGTGTATAATATAGTATAATATAGTATGATGTATAGTATAATATAGTTTAGTATAGTATATAGTATAGTATAGTATAGTATAGTATAGTATAACATTATATAGTATAGTATAGTATAGTATACCATAGTATATTAATTTTTGTATATTATATAATAGAATAATATAGTATAGTATGGTGTATAATATAGTATGATGTATAGTATAATATAGTTTAGTATAGTATAGTATAGTATAGTATAGCATAGTATACCATAGTATATTAATTTTTATATATTATATAATAGAATATATAGTATAGTATGGTGTATAATATAGTATAATGTATTGGATTTAATATAGTTTAATATAGCAGAGTATAGTCTAGTATAGTCTAGTCTAGTCTAGTCTAATATAGTATAGTATAGTTTACTGTTCTATAATATACTATACAATATATAACATATATTACCAAAAGAGCATAAACTAGTGTCTACTTAGCATCGCAATCATTCGACGCTAACATATATATTTTAATTTATATTTTAATTTTAATTTGCTATTCTAAGTAGCATAGCAGGTGGGATGATGCTAGGTAGCATCGCATGAAGTCGACGCCAACACAGCGCAATACGTTGGCAATCGTCAGAAGTCCTTTTGTTGCTAGGTCCTTAACTTTGCCGTTTGGCCTCCTACAATCGTCAAAAAATACTGAAAAATCTATCTTGCCATGGTCTACGGGAGGTATAAATTTTGCCATGATCCGACAATCGAATCTCCAGCAATCGCCATTTGAATCCCATGGAAAATGAAGAAGCACTATGCTCCCAATTATATAATAGAATAATATATAGTATAGTATAGTATAGTATAGTATAGTATAGTATAGTATAGTATTATACTATACAATATATAACATATATTGCCAAAAGAGCATAAACTAGCGTTTCCTTAGCCTCGCAATCCTCAGACACTAATGTAGTGTCACACCTGTCGACGCCAATACAGCACAAGGCATATAATATAGGAATATTATATATAAGTAAGTGTAGGAATACATATGTAGGTAACATATTTTTTTAGTTATGAATATTTAATCTATATGGCGCCGCTTGAGCATCTAAGTAGCGTCACGGGTGGGATGATGCCAAGTAGCATCACATGAAGTCGACATCAACACAGCGCAAGCTGTCGGCGCCCATATCAACTCCATCATTAGCGTTGATATCACATTGCATAAGTTGGGACGCTAATGTAGCATCGGTGCCTGTTGACGCTAATACGGTGCTATGGTCTATCGTGCATTTCCCCTGCCTCGCGTGTAATAATAGCGATGAAGTAGCATCGCCATGGCGCCATCTACGGCGTCGACATTTGATAATGCTAATGTGACACTATCCGTTAGCATCACTTTCCAGTGATGCTCTGTCGTCGCTATAGTGACGTTATTAGCGTCTACTTAGCGTCACCCCATTTTGCGATGCTAAATGTTGTTGCTATTCAGCAATTTTCTTGTAGTGTCATATGGCTTAATTTTGTGGCCTTTATAAAAATCTTTGTATATAAGTTTCTCTCAAATAAATTCCTTTTGAGAGTTATGAGTGGGATAATTTATACAATATTGCAATCATCATAATTTTTTTCCACCACATTGCCATGTTGTACATAGAAAAATAATAATAATCGTACATCTTGAAAGCAATAATCACTCCTTCCTTAGAGATTAGTTTTGCCCACATTTTTAATTGATTTTCTATTAATTTCTTCGATTACGCCTTACATCTCTTATACACTTCAGAAGCATCGACCTTTTTTTTCAAGAGATTGCAAAATTGATAAAGGAAAATTTCGTATAGTCATCAACAAATATAATATAGGAATCGCAATCCTATATTATAGCATCGCAATCCTCCGACGCTAATATAGCGTCACACCAGTCGACGCCAATACAACAGAAGGCATATAATATAGGAATATTATATATAGGTAAGTGTAGGAATACATATGTAGGTAACATATTTTTTTTAGTTATGAATATTTAATCTGTATGGCGCCGCCTGAGCATCTAAGTAGCGTCGCAGGTGGGATGATGCCAAGTAGCATCACATGAAGTCGACGTCAACACAGCGCAAGTTGTCGGCACCCATATCGACTCCATCGTTAGCGTTGATATCACGTTGCATAAGTTGGCACACTAATTTTGCGTCAGCGCCTATCGACGCTAATACGGTGCTATGGTCTATCGTGCATTTCCCCTGTCTCACATGTAATAATAGTGGCAAAGTAGCGTCGCCATGGCGCCATTTATGGCGTCGACATTTGGTAACGCTAATGTGACACTATGGTCATTAGCATCGCCTTCTAGTGACGCTCTATTGTCGTTATAGTGACGTTATTGGCATCTACTTAGCGTCACCCCATTTTGCGATGCTAAATGTTGTTGCTATTAGGCAATTTTCTTGTAGTGTCATATGGCTTAATTTTGTGGACTTTATAAAAATCTTTGTATATACGTTTCTCTCAAATAAATTCCTTTTGAGAGTTATGAGTGGGATAATTTATACAATATTGCAATCATCATAATTTTTTTCCACCACATTGCTATGTTGTACATAGAAAAATAATAATAATCGTACATCTTGAAAGCAATAATCACTCCTTCCTTAGAGATTAGTTTTGTCTACATTTTTAATTGATTTTCTATTAATTTCTTCGATTACGCCTTACATCTCTTATACACTTCAGAAGCATCGACCTTTTTTTCAAGAGATTGCAAAATTGATAAAGGAAAATTTCGTATAGTCGTCAACAAATATAATATAGGAATCGCAATCCTATATTATAGCATCGTAATCCTCCGACGCTAATATAGCGTCACGCCTGTCGACGCCAATACAACACAAGGCATATAATATAGGAATATTATATATAAGTAAGTGTAGGAATACATATGTAGGTAACATATTTTTTTTTAGTTATGAATATTTAATCTGTATGGCGCCGCCTGAGCATCTAAGTAGCGTCGCAGGTGGGATGATGCCAAGTAGCATCACATGAAGTCGACGTCAACACAGCGCAAGTTGTCGACGCCCATATTGACTCCATCGTTAGCGTTGATATCACGTTGCATAAGTTGGGACGCTAATGTAGCATCGGTGCCTGTTGACGCTAATACGGTGCTATGGTCTATCGTGCATTTCCCCTGTCTCGCGTGTAATAATAGCGATGAAGTAGCATCGCCATGGCGCCATCTACGGCGTCAACATTTGATAACGCTAATGTGACACTATCCGTTAGCATCACTTTCCAGTGATGCTCTGTCGTCGCTATAGTGACGTTATTAGCGTCTACTTAGCGTCACCCCATTTTGCGATGCTAAATGTTGTTGCTATTGGGCAATTTTCTTGTAGTGTCATATGGCTTAATTTTGTGGCCTTTATAAAAATCTTTGTATATACATTTCTCTGAAATAAATTCCTTTTGAGAGTTATGAGTGGGATAATTTATACAATATTGCAATCATCATAATTTTTTTCTACCACATTGCTATGTTGTACATAGAAAAATAATAATAATCGTACATCTTGAAAGCAATAATCACTCCTCCCTTAGAGATTAGTTTTGTCTACATTTTTAATTGATTTTCTATTAATTTCTTCTATTACGCCTTACATCTCTTATACACTTCAGAAGCATCGACCTTTTTTTCAAGAGATTGCAATATTCATAAAGGAAAATTTCATATAGTCGTCAACAAATATAATATAGGAATCGCAATCCTATATTATAGCATCGCAATCCTCCGACGCTAATATAGCGTCACGCCTGTTGACGCCAATACAACACAAGGCATATAATATAGGAATATTATATATAAGTAAGTGTAGGAATACATATGTAGGTAACATATTTTTTTTAGTTATGAATATTTAATCTGTATGGCGCCGCCTGAGCATCTAAGTAGCGTCGCAGGTGGGATGATGCCAAGTAACATCACATGAAGTCGACGTTAAGTTGTCGACGCCCATATCGACTCCATCGTTAGCGTTGATATCACGTTGCATAAGTTGGGACGCTAATTTAGCGTCGGCGCCTATCGACGCTAATACGGTGCTATGGTCTATCGTGCATTTCCCCTGTCTCACATGTAATAATAGTGGCAAAGTAGCGTCGCCATGGCGCCATCTATGGCGTCGACATTTGGTAACGCTAATGTGACACTATGGTCATTAGCATCGCCTTCCAATGACGCTCTATCATCGTTATAGTGACGTTATTGGCATCTATTTAGCGTCACCCCGTTTTGCGATGCTAAATGTTGTTACTATTGGGCAATTTTCTTGTAGTGTCATATGGCTTAATTTTGTGGACTTTATAAAAATCTTTGTATATAAGTTTCTCTCAAATAAATTCCTTTTGAGAGTTATGAGTGGGATAATTTATACAATATTGCAATCATCATAATTTTTTTCCACCACATTGCCATGTTGTACATAGAAAAATAATAATAATCGTACATCTTGAAAGCAATAATCACTCCTTCCTTAGAGATTAGTTTTGCCCACATTTTTAATTGATTTTCTATTAATTTCTTCGATTACGCCTTACATCTCTTATACACTTCAGAAGCATCGACCTTTTTTTTCAAGAGATTGCAAAATTGATAAAGGAAAATTTCGTATAGTCATCAACAAATATAATATAGGAATCGCAATCCTATATTATAGCATCGCAATCCTCCGACGCTAATATAGCGTCACACCAGTCGACGCCAATACAACAGAAGGCATATAATATAGGAATATTATATATAGGTAAGTGTAGGAATACATATGTAGGTAACATATTTTTTTTAGTTATGAATATTTAATCTGTATGGCGCCGCCTGAGCATCTAAGTAGCGTCGCAGGTGGGATGATGCCAAGTAGCATCACATGAAGTCGACGTCAACACAGCGCAAGTTGTCGGCACCCATATCGACTCCATCGTTAGCGTTGATATCACGTTGCATAAGTTGGCACACTAATTTTGCGTCAGCGCCTATCGACGCTAATACGGTGCTATGGTCTATCGTGCATTTCCCCTGTCTCACATGTAATAATAGTGGCAAAGTAGCGTCGCCATGGCGCCATTTATGGCGTCGACATTTGGTAACGCTAATGTGACACTATGGTCATTAGCATCGCCTTCTAGTGACGCTCTATTGTCGTTATAGTGACGTTATTGGCATCTACTTAGCGTCACCCCATTTTGCGATGCTAAATGTTGTTGCTATTAGGCAATTTTCTTGTAGTGTCATATGGCTTAATTTTGTGGACTTTATAAAAATCTTTGTATATACGTTTCTCTCAAATAAATTCCTTTTGAGAGTTATGAGTGGGATAATTTATACAATATTGCAATCATCATAATTTTTTTCCACCACATTGCTATGTTGTACATAGAAAAATAATAATAATCGTACATCTTGAAAGCAATAATCACTCCTTCCTTAGAGATTAGTTTTGTCTACATTTTTAATTGATTTTCTATTAATTTCTTCGATTACGCCTTACATCTCTTATACACTTCAGAAGCATCGACCTTTTTTTCAAGAGATTGCAAAATTGATAAAGGAAAATTTCGTATAGTCGTCAACAAATATAATATAGGAATCGCAATCCTATATTATAGCATCGTAATCCTCCGACGCTAATATAGCGTCACGCCTGTCGACGCCAATACAACACAAGGCATATAATATAGGAATATTATATATAAGTAAGTGTAGGAATACATATGTAGGTAACATATTTTTTTTTAGTTATGAATATTTAATCTGTATGGCGCCGCCTGAGCATCTAAGTAGCGTCGCAGGTGGGATGATGCCAAGTAGCATCACATGAAGTCGACGTCAACACAGCGCAAGTTGTCGACGCCCATATTGACTCCATCGTTAGCGTTGATATCACGTTGCATAAGTTGGGACGCTAATGTAGCATCGGTGCCTGTTGACGCTAATACGGTGCTATGGTCTATCGTGCATTTCCCCTGTCTCGCGTGTAATAATAGCGATGAAGTAGCATCGCCATGGCGCCATCTACGGCGTCAACATTTGATAACGCTAATGTGACACTATCCGTTAGCATCACTTTCCAGTGATGCTCTGTCGTCGCTATAGTGACGTTATTAGCGTCTACTTAGCGTCACCCCATTTTGCGATGCTAAATGTTGTTGCTATTGGGCAATTTTCTTGTAGTGTCATATGGCTTAATTTTGTGGCCTTTATAAAAATCTTTGTATATACATTTCTCTGAAATAAATTCCTTTTGAGAGTTATGAGTGGGATAATTTATACAATATTGCAATCATCATAATTTTTTTCTACCACATTGCTATGTTGTACATAGAAAAATAATAATAATCGTACATCTTGAAAGCAATAATCACTCCTCCCTTAGAGATTAGTTTTGTCTACATTTTTAATTGATTTTCTATTAATTTCTTCTATTACGCCTTACATCTCTTATACACTTCAGAAGCATCGACCTTTTTTTCAAGAGATTGCAATATTCATAAAGGAAAATTTCATATAGTCGTCAACAAATATAATATAGGAATCGCAATCCTATATTATAGCATCGCAATCCTCCGACGCTAATATAGCGTCACGCCTGTTGACGCCAATACAACACAAGGCATATAATATAGGAATATTATATATAAGTAAGTGTAGGAATACATATGTAGGTAACATATTTTTTTTAGTTATGAATATTTAATCTGTATGGCGCCGCCTGAGCATCTAAGTAGCGTCGCAGGTGGGATGATGCCAAGTAACATCACATGAAGTCGACGTTAAGTTGTCGACGCCCATATCGACTCCATCGTTAGCGTTGATATCACGTTGCATAAGTTGGGACGCTAATTTAGCGTCGGCGCCTATCGACGCTAATACGGTGCTATGGTCTATCGTGCATTTCCCCTGTCTCACATGTAATAATAGTGGCAAAGTAGCGTCGCCATGGCGCCATCTATGGCGTCGACATTTGGTAACGCTAATGTGACACTATGGTCATTAGCATCGCCTTCCAATGACGCTCTATCATCGTTATAGTGACGTTATTGGCATCTATTTAGCGTCACCCCGTTTTGCGATGCTAAATGTTGTTACTATTGGGCAATTTTCTTGTAGTGTCATATGGCTTAATTTTGTGGACTTTATAAAAATCTTTGTATATACGTTTCTCTCAAATAAATTCCTTTTGAGAGTTATGAGTGGGATAATTTATACAATATTGCAATCATCATAATTTTTTTCCACCACATTGCTATGTTGTACATAGAAAAATAATAATAATCGTACATCTTGAAAGCAATAATCACTCCTTCCTTAGAGATTAGTTTTGTCTACATTTTTAATTGATTTTCTATTAATTTCTTCGATTACGCCTTACATCTCTTATACACTTCAGAAGCATCGACCTTTTTTTTCAAGAGATTGCAAAATTGATAAAGGAAAATTTCGTATAGTCGTCAACAAATATAATATAGGAATCGCAATCCTATATTATAGCATCGCAATCCTCCGACGCTAATATAGCGTCACGCCTGTTGACGCCAATACAACACAAGGCATATAATATAGGAATATTATATATAAGTAAGTGTAGGAATACATATGTAGGTAACATATTTTTTTTAGTTATGAATATTTAATCTGTATGGCGCCGCCTGAGCATCTAAGTAGCGTCGCAGGTGGGATGATGCCAAGTAACATCACATGAAGTCGACGTTAAGTTGTCGACGCCCATATCGACTCCATCGTTAGCGTTGATATCACGTTGCATAAGTTGGGACGCTAATTTAGCGTCGGCGCCTATCGACGCTAATACGGTGCTATGGTCTATCGTGCATTTCCCCTGTCTCACGTGTAATAATAGTGGCAAAGTAGCGTCGCCATGGCGCCATCTATGGCGTCGACATTTGGTAACGCTAATGTGACACTATGGTCATTAGCATCGCTTTCCAGTGACGCTCTATCATTGTTATAGTGACGTTATTGACATCTACTTAGCGTCACCCTGTTTTGCGATGCTAAATGTTGTTGCTATTGGGCAATTTTCTTGTAGTATCATATGGCTTAATTTTGTGGCCTTTATAAAAATCTTTGTATATACGTTTCTCTCAAATAAATTCCTTTTGAGAGTTATGAGTGGGATAATTTATACAATATTGCAATCATCATAATTTTTTTCCACCACATTGCTATGTTGTACATAGAAAAATAATAATAATCGTACATCTTGAAAGCAATAATCACTCCTTCCTTAGAGATTAGTTTTGTCTACATTTTTAATTGATTTTCTATTAATTTCTTCGATTACGCCTTACATCTCTTATACACTTCAGAAGCATCGACCTTTTTTTTCAAGAGATTGCAAAATTGATAAAGGAAAATTTCGTATAGTCGTCAACAAATATAATATAGGAATCGCAATCCTATATTATAGCATCGCAATCCTCCGACGCTAATATAGCGTCACGCCTGTTGACGCCAATACAACACAAGGCATATAATATAGGAATATTATATATAAGTAAGTGTAGGAATACATATGTAGGTAACATATTTTTTTTAGTTATGAATATTTAATCTGTATGGCGCCGCCTGAGCATCTAAGTAGCGTCGCAGGTGGGATGATGCCAAGTAACATCACATGAAGTCGACGTTAAGTTGTCGACGCCCATATCGACTCCATCGTTAGCGTTGATATCACGTTGCATAAGTTGGGACGCTAATTTAGCGTCGGCGCCTATCGACGCTAATACGGTGCTATGGTCTATCGTGCATTTCCCCTGTCTCACGTGTAATAATAGTGGCAAAGTAGCGTCGCCATGGCGCCATCTATGGCGTCGACATTTGGTAACGCTAATGTGACACTATGGTCATTAGCATCGCTTTCCAGTGACGCTCTATCGTTGTTATAGTGACGTTATTGACATCTACTTAGCGTCACCCTGTTTTGCGATGCTAAATGTTGTTGCTATTGGGCAATTTTCTTGTAGTATCATATGGCTTAATTTTGTGGCCTTTATAAAAATCTTTGTATATACGTTTCTCTCAAATAAATTCCTTTTGAGAGTTATGAGTGGGATAATTTATAGAATATTGCAATCATCATAATTTTTTTTCCACCACATTGCTATGTTGTACATAGAAAAATAATAATAATCGTACATCTTGAAAGCAATAATCACTCCTCCCTTAGAGATTATTTTTGTCTACATTTTTAATTGATTTTCTATTAAGTTCTTCGATTACGCCTTACATCTCTTATACACTTCAGAAGCATCGACCTTTTTTTCAAGAGATTGCAAAATTGATAAAGGAAAATTTCGTATAGTCGTCAACAAATATAATATAGGAATCGCAATCCTATATTATAGCATCGCAATCCTCCGACGCTAATATAGTGTCACACCTGTCGACGCCAATACAACACATGGCATATAATATAGGAATATTATATATAGGTAAGTGTAGGAATACATATGTAGGTAACATATTTTTTTTAATTATGAATATTTAATCTGTATGTCGCCGCCTGAGCATCTAAGTAGCGTCGCATGTGGGATGATGCCAAGTAGCATCACATGAAGTCGACGTCAACACAGCGCAAGTTGTCGGCGCCCATATCTACTCCATCGTTAGCGTTGATATCACGTTGCATAAGTTGGGACGCTAATTTAGCGTCGGCGCCTATCGACTCTAATACGGTGCTATGGTCTATCATACATTTCCCCTGTCTCACGTGTAATAATAGCGGCGAAGTAGCATGGCCATGGCGCCATCTATGGCATCGACATTTGGTAATGCTAATGTGACACCATGGCCGTTAGCATCGCTTTCCAGTGACGCTCTATCATCGCAATAGTGACGTTATTGGCGTCTACTTAGCGTCACCTCGTTTTGTGTTGCTAAATGTTTTTGCTGGCAATTTTCTTGTAGTGTCATATGGCTTAATTTTGTGGCCTTTATAAAAATCTTTGTATATACATTTCTCTCAAATAAATTCCTTTAGAGAGTTATGAGTGGGATAATTTATAGAATATTGCAATCATCATAATTTTTTTCGACCACATTGCTATGTTGTACATAGAAAAATAATAATAATCATACATCTTGAAAGCAATAATCACTCCTTCCTTAGAGATTATTTTTGTCTATATTTTTAATTGATTTTCTATTAATTTCTTCGATTATGCCTTACATCTCTTATACACTTCAGAAGCATCGACTTTTTTTCAAGAGATTGCAAAATTGATAAAGGAAAATTTCATATAGTCGTCAACAAATATAATAAAATATTTTTATTTCTTATGTGTGTAACCACACTCAATAGATCATAAATTGTCTAAATGAATTACTTAATAATTATTTCGATCATATTTTCATTCAAAAAAATTTTGAACCATTTTAGATCATACAACATCTCAATGCAATGTTCTTGCAACTAATGTGTTAAGCACATGTCAAACAATATTCTTGTACAGTGTTCTTATACTTGACATATTAAGCATGAGACTATTTGTGATCAAATTCTAATTTTTTGAAGGTCTAATATCTTAATAAAGATAAAAAGAACACACATATTATTCATAAGACATATTTCTAGATCATTCATTTTTCAAAGATAAATAATAAACTTTTCCATGACTTAGATCTTTTTGTTCTTTTCTTTTTTTGGGGTAGTCAGACTCTGAAAAGTGACGTCGACTATCCAACCCGCATGGCTCTACTGAGCGCATTGATCATAGGTTGGAAAGTCGGCCCATCATCGAGCCCAACTAATTTATCATATGTCGCTCAGATTATATATCTAGTAGTGGTAGGTGACGCTCCTAACAACAATTGTCTACATTTGTAGGAACTCAAACTCGATATCTTTAGTAAGTGAATAGGAGTCGCTTACCACTCTGCCCCCAACTCCTGATGATATTTTTGTTCTTTTCGATGAATACATTATCATCATAGAATTCAAAGTTTAAAATCAATCTTCAAAAGAACAAGCACAAATATGGGATTTTGTCTTAGCACTGAGTGTACAACCTTTCATGTTGGAACATTCCACCTATAAAGTCTAACACTATCAATATATAGATAAGTATTATCATCATATATCATCTATCTCATTTTTTTATATTTCATTAAGTCCATGTGATTATTTATTGACCTTAATGACTTTTATTGTCTTAGCATTACATTCATTGACAGAAATGAACATAGGCTTATTGGAGTTCTATGTTTTTTGGTACCATATACTTGATCAACTTCTTTACCTTGTAATAATTTCCCTTGATGTGACCAATTTTTTCACAAGAATGATAATCTCCATGTTGCCCTTTTAACTAATTTGTAATAAGGTCAAGATGTTTGTAATAATGTATCACAAGTGACTTCTCTTTCTTGTTAAATCCATTAGGCTTTAAAGTCATCAGTCCACTTAATTTTAACCACACCAAATTTTATGTCTAATTGAGCTAGCATTTTTGTAACCACTTAACCATTTCATTGTCACATAGTTATGGCAACCATATCACACAATGGCGATGGGGATAAACTATTCAGGTTTATTCTCACCTAAAATACGTTCGATGTGACTTTACTTACAATTGTTCAATTTTTTAGTCATGCATGGCACTCATTCTATTTATATGATCTATTAAACTATCACTTTCCTTCGTCTTACAAGTATTATACTCGTATAAAAGAAGTTGTACATTTCTTTCTATTTAAAAGTCTCAATAATTATTGTCGATCATGCATCATCTTATAAGTTTTAACATCCTAATAAGATTATCCTACAAATGAAGATTGTTATTTCGCTTTAACTTTTTTCTTTGTTTATACTTTGGCTTATTGTTCTTTGGCACCCTCGAAGATCCCAAGCTCATTGGGAATAACTAGCATCATCTTGATTGTCATTTACTAGTTCATACCCAAATTTTTACTACACTTATTTTTTGCATCATTCAAACATTCAATTTTTCTCTCTCACAAAATACAATGAGTTTGTGTTTGTTGTTTCTTTAAACATATAAATGTCAAAAGCAAATTGAAATTGTAATATTTTAAAAGTCACATAAATTTAAATTGACTTATAAAGACTTGAAAGGGAAATTTTGAAGTAAGTAAAAAGTAGAACCTAAAAAAAACTTCATGCAATGAAATTCTAAATCAAACTATACTATTAATAACAATATGGCACAAAATGAGATTTAATTGTTATTAAATCAATAAGTTTGTAGCTATATATACACTTTATTAGGTTTCAACAAATAATGTTCGAAGTTCATTTGATATTATAATTGTATGCTTAATTAAAACAATAAATGTTAGTGCACTTACATTTGAGTTTATATGACTATTATAGCTGATTCAAAATTATGCTATAAATGAACTAATTCTAATTAAGTCTAAGGTAACATTAAATTTTGATTAGCGCAATAATACTTGAGAAAAAATGAATAATGTTTATAATGCAATTTTCCAAAAAATGTAATTCTATACTACATAATGTTAATAACATATGCAGATATATCATCTTGCCAATGGGAAAGATTCTTTAAAAAAAAATAATATCTGGAACAACGTTGGATATGACCTAATGTAATTCTAACTGGCTTGATATTTGAAAATTAATCTTCCAAATTACCATAATAATAATTTTAATATAAGGTTATTTTTTTCTCACTAAATTCAAACTTAAATTCATATATATATATATATATATATATATATATATGTTTTTATATTTCATTATTATATGGCAAAACTTGCAACATATGATTACTAACGAAAATTTGGAAATCTAATTAATTTTTAAAATATTTAATTCCATAATCAAGTAGGGGAATTCTTTTAAGAGTATCATTTTTATAAATGTGGAAATTTCTAAATAACGTCGTGATGACTTTTTTGATAAAATGTAAATGTATGAGATAATTCTAAACAAATAGAAAAAATGAGATCAATTTTCTAGCTAATGAAATTAATTCATTTTTCTAAATAATGATAGCAACACATCAGGAATCAATGGTTGAAATCTAAATAACAAGTCAGACCCAAATTGGGCATTATCCGAAGGGACATGGGCAGCATCCTAGAACTAGAAGCTTGGAACTCTTCATAAGTATCAAGTGCAATGGGCCGAAGCATGCAAAACTTCTTGTCCATGAGTGTTGAGAAACATTATACAAGATATGCACTGTAACAACCCGAAAATCCACCTTAAAAGTTTTGGACATTTAGGACAATTTCGCATCGTTAGTCCATTCGCCATACATCATTACAGCGGAAGACTTGATAATTTAAAAAAATTATAATAAATAAAAACTTTCTATTAATCAAATAAATATTCCATAAGACATTAAATGCCCAAACTCTTCATTACATCATTAGCTTCATTGTTCATCTAGAACCTTAAGACTTATTTAACCTAAGCATGCAACACTTCGTCATGAGTTTGAGTTGTCATTCATCACTTAATCTTAGTTACCTGCACGGATCCATAGTGCAGAATTTCTAGTTAGAGTATGTAAAGGTCATGCATGTCATGCTATCCTATCAAATGATACTACATGCGATGCATCATCATCATAATAACAATAACATATAAACACCATGCCATGAACTATATCATAAACCTTATATGACAATATATCATGCTTACATTCATTCATCATACAACATTCATATAACATAAACATCATGTCATACATGCTTTACATTCGAATCCATCATCTGCAAGTAACATGTAATACAAACATACATTCATGTTATTCATCACATACATAACATATTATTTCATATTACAATCATTGTCATGTACATTCTAGGAGTATCTTCATAATTCCTTAATCCTTACTTCTTGACTTCATACTTTACATCTCCTCAGGATTGCTTTATAACCTTTTGGATCTTCTTTCATTCTTTTCTTTCTTTATTATGTGATCCTTAATCCTTCCCGTGTCATCGTCATCATTCATCTTTATCACATAATAACATCTTTACTTTCATTCTATATCATAAGTCATACTTAGAAACACACATCATAATAGTGTGGGACTTTACTTCTAGTCATTTTTAGGAATACACACACTTTATGATGAGGGACATTATTCCTTGAAAAGTACATACACAGATGCAGGACTTTACTTCCCAAGCTTAGGTCCCCTTGAAGTACATACATAAGTGCAGGACTTTGCTTTCCATCTTTACTTCATCATCATCATCTTAACATTCTTTCTTTGTCGTAAGATACTTTAACTTCACTTTCATTCTTACTTTATCTTATAACATCTTTGATTTTAACATAGTTAAAAGAATCATATCACATCATCATAGGCCACATCCTTGGAACACGCACATCATAATAACGAGGGACTTTATTTCAAGGAATACGCACACTATATTAGTGAGAGACTTTATTCCAAAACATACGCACACTATAATAGTGAGGGACTTTATTTCAGGAAATACGCACACTTTCTTATGAGGTACTTTGTTCCTTGAGAAGCACATGCACAAATGCAGGACTTTATTTCGCGGGATTAGGTCCCCTTGAAGTACATACATAGGTGCAGGACTTTGCTTCTCAACATTGATGAGTGAGACATTCTTCAACTTTAGGTACATTATGTTTTGCAATACATTAATCATTTGTATCAATCATTCTTCATCTTTTAGCCTAATTATGACTGAACATGCGTTACGTGTATCTACGTGTCATATACAATCAATGCACATCAATACATACCTATATACATAAATAAATAGGTTTAAAATAACTTGGCTTTCATTTTTTATCTATCATGGCCATGATAATTGCGTCACGCCCGTGACAGTGGCTGATAATTCATCCGCATACGATCACGGTTGTGACATGTTTTGTCACGGTCGTTCCGAGTCGTCATCACGGTCGTGACATGTTTGGTCACGGCCGTGCCCTACTCCATCACGGCCGTGACAATGTTGTCACGGTCATGACAGAGTGCTGGTTTTACCAATCTTCTGTCATGGCTGTTCCGGAACCTGGCACGATCGTGCCAGCGGCCTGGAAGTCCGATATTTCTCCTAAAATTCTTAACTTTTGATATTGAAATGTCAAGAAAAACAATCTACAACATAATAAATATTTTAGGTATGATCTCATAGCATCTATGCATCATAAAACACATTAAAACATGCAATTTTCATTCAATAATAAGAGTTGGGACTTTTTCTTAGAAATTCATACAACTACCAGAATTTATTCTCTGCACGGTATTCTGGCAACAATCACTAAAATATTAATAATTTAACTTATACTTGTGCTTTTCAGATGATTCTAATTTTCACAGAACGATAATATGAACCTTTAACTTTGGAATAAATTTTAAACCCTATTTCAATTTACTATACATTTTACAATTTGGTATCGATGTTACCCGAGGCAGCATGACAATAGTCCGATGTTTGGATCATAACTATTTATATAGAACTCCAAATCATCTGAAACCAATGTTTTGGAAACTAGACTTCTAGATATTTCTATCAATATATTATTTGTAATTTTTGGATAAGAAAAGCCTATCCAAACATTTATTACAATATAGTCACAAATTCCCGAGACAGCATGACACCAGTAAGATGTTTGAATCATAACTATTTGTATACAACTCCAAATCATATGAAACTAATTTCTGTGGAAACTAGACTTCGAGGGCTTTTCATCCATTTGCAATTCATGGATAAGTAAAACTTATCCTAATAATTATTATGAAATAGACACGAATTTAATAGATTTATGCAACACAAATCATGCAGTCCTCAATCCAAATCCCGATCAAGAACAGGATGTTCTTGAAACTCTCAATCCAAGCAAAAACATCACTGAGAGGGGAGAGAGGAGTTTGGATCTCCTTTACATACCTTTGGATTTTTAGATCTAAAATCCCTTTTTCCTAATCATCTTGTATCCTTCTTCACCATCTAGAAGCCTCTAAATCTTCTTGTCCTTTCCCTTGAACCTTTAATCTTCTCCTTCATGTGGATAAAAAAAAGTAGCCATCATGGCTCTAAATCTCTCAACCTTATAGTTTTCTTTGTGGAGAAGAAAAGAGAGAGGAGGAAAAGTTGACAGCTAGGTTTGTGGGGAGACTAATAGGGTTGTTAGACCTTTATATAGAGTTACATTAGGCTTTTGGTCCAAAAGGCCCAAATATTCTTGGCCCAAAATTTGGGGATGTTACAGGCACTACTAATTTTGCAAATTGGACAATAAAGAATAGTTATAGCTAGACAGACAACGTCGTAAACCACCTATTGTCACGCGTGCTCGAGTGAAACCTTTTAGGTAGGAGACTCCCTGCTCGGTCTCCTACAAATTTTGTACAAGGAAGTTTTTGACATTTATCATTATAGATAATATGATTTTGTTAAAAAAAAGCATAGATGAGTAGTACGATTGAATTGTGTGTGTGTGTGTAAAGATGGGGATTGATCATGCATGTGAGTGACTCATATTACATCATGCAAGTAGATCCAGTGGTTAGGATATGGTATTAGATCAATAGTTGGATTGAATGAAAATAAATAGGCCGATGACTGAAGTAAAATATTGTTCATAAAATATTGTTCATCTTCCTCATGTGATGGGTATTGTTCACTGAAGAGCATGCCATGAGATTTCCAAGGGAAGTCTAGGGCAAAATGGTTAAATGAAGAACATTCGCAAAATGTGTTCAAAAAGATTCTTATGCTGCAGACCTTGCATGGTGAGCAATAGCCAATGTCAAGTGCCTTCTCAATGACATAAGAGATACTTATTTCTTCTTCCATTAGTAGAAGGAAGTTGGGGGAGGTTCATGTGTCAACTGACACTACAAGAAAATTTAACTTTTCTGACGGCCACGACCGTTAGAATTTTTGAGAAATCCATCGGAAAATGAAGTTTCCGATAATTTTTCCGATGGATACGATCCATTAGAAAAATACTCATAGCAAAATTATTTTCGACGGATGAGAAAAAATTGTCGGAACTTTCGATAGTTGCTCTCGTCGAAACTTCTGACGGTCACGACTGTCGAAATCTTCTGACGGTTGCGCCCATCGAAACTTCTAATGGTTCTACCCGTGGGAAGATTCTGATGACTGAGGCCATTGGAAGTTCTGACGGTTGTACCCGTCGAAAGATTTCGACGGCCGAGGAGATCTGACGGTTGTACCAGTCAGAAGATTCCTATGGTGGCGACTATCGAAAGTTCAGATGGCTATTTATTTTTCTGACAGCCTAAGCCCTCGAAAATAAGGTATAAAGTAATAAAAATATTTGGCCACGAGGCAACCGTTCCAAGCCTCCCGCGACCGTTCCAGCCACGAGCAAGAGAGAGAGAGAGGGGGGGTCGCCGAGCGGGTCATCCCATCGTCGTCGTCCAGTTCGTGCTCGTCATCAGAGAGGTTTGTCCGTGCCACGCTCATCGTCGGAGAGGGCCATTCCGGGCCGAGCGCGGTCGGTTCAGGCCGTCAGGAGACTGTTCTAGGCTTGGTCCGTCGAAAATACCGACGGCCCGATCCGTCGGTAATTAAATAAATAAAATATTAATCATATTATATATTATGATATATATATGATTATAATATTTAATTATTTTTCTAATTACCGATGGTCCGAACTCTCGATAATTATAATAATAAAATACTAATTATGTTATATATTATATGATGTTATATATTATATAATATTAATTATTTTTCCAATTACTGATGGTCCAGACTGTGGAAACTTCTAATGATCTGAACTATCGACAATTATAATAATATTAAATTATTTTTCTAATTATCAACATTTAGATCGTCAGAAGTTCCGATGGATCGGTATTCGTTAGAACTTTCGATGGTCAGAACTGTCAATAATTATAATAATAAAATACTAATTATATTATATAAAATAATGTTATATATTATATAATATTTAATTATTTTTCTAATTACTAACGGGTTCAATGTCGAAAGTTCCAACGAATAGGAATTCATCAAAAATTTTGACGTTCTGAAGCGTCAGAAAATAATTTCATATTTTATTATTTTATTTCTGATGGCCCCAAGCGTCAAAAATTTCGATGAATTCCTATCCATCGTAAAAGCCTAGCAAATTGCGAAGGATTTCTGACTATCAGAAATTGTTCATCAGAAAATCCCAATTTTTCTTGTAGTGTGAGAGTAGATGGTCATCTTACACTAGCAAAGTCACGAGTACGGGAGAGGCAATCCATGACAAAAGGTTGGCATCCAATAGAAACATATGCTGAAATTGATTCAACAAACATGCTCAAGGATTATGGCACTTGGCGGGTCAAAGGATGTGTCTCGATGAAGGTGAAAGTCGTCAGGGTCTATAGGATAGTTTGTCGAGAGATCACGAGCGAGAAGAGTCATGTGAGCATTGGTGTGGCTCAATGAGAGACCAAGGAAATGTCATTTATTTTCAAAAAAGCATCTATTGCGCTCATTGAAAAATAACTTAAGAAGAAGTATTATTTTTCTCTAATACCAATGAAAGTTGTAAGAGTTTGGTTTGGGGATCCCTATCCAATCATGTTGCAGTTGAAAATAACTAGGGAATATGGAATAGAATCATATTTCGATGCACGATGAGTCATTAATTTAAAGAGTTATTTGCCCCCACAAAAAAAATTGATACTAGTTTTTACAATACCACTCCTAGTATAGAATGAAACCTTAGGGTTCATCGACTATCAATATTAAAGAACTCACAATTTCTTACTCGGTAGAATTTGCAATGCAATGAATTACTCAAACCCAAGACGGAGTTAGTCTTCATGTGTGAACATGTCTTAAGGACACAATTCCTCATATGTGAACATGTCTCTTGGAATCACACTTCTTTATAGTGAAAGGATGTAACATTTCATCTTTTATGCATTCTTTCATTAAAAAATGCAACCTTACAAGTTTTAATCTTTTCATTCATAATGCATCAATTCCTTCAAACAGTGTACTTTTTCATTAATCCCTCCCCAATTATGAATAATATGGTCATATACTCATCATGATTTCATAAAATATTTGCTTGCGAAAATCTCTATAACTCTAGGTTGAAGTAACACCACTTCTATATTCATATAGGTGGAATCTTTCGATAAAAGATAAAAACATATCCATCATTGTCATTTGCACCAAATCCTCATTCTTAGCGCACTAGTTACTATGTAATATGTTATTACCCTTTTAACATTGAGATCAAATTTTTACTAGAATAAGTAAGAATTTTCATTACTATTAACTCTAGTTGTTAGATTCATTTTGATAGAAAAAGTCTTTGACTTTTTTACATCCTTTTATTAATGAATTTTCCAAGTTAGTAATTGATTTAACATATGTGATAATAATCACATCACTATTTATTACCGTTCTTATATAGTCATGTCTCAAGCTAATATGTCTAGACTTTATATTATAAATTTTACTATAAGATCAAGGTATAGTAGACTAACTATCACATAATACAAAAAATGATTGACACATATTATATCCATAACTTAATATAATAGAACATGTTTCTTAACCATTCCAGGTTTTTAATTACAATTGTCAAAACTACGAATTCAGCTCCATTATTCAATGAGTAATACATGTTTTTTTTAAAGCCCAACACATAATTCCTCCTCCAATAGTAGAAAGCCAACTTATAATTGAATTGGTATCACTAAAACTTGACATCTAAGTTGCATTTGAATATCCTTCTTGTGAATTTGGATACTCACTATATCACCCAAATTAATTATTTTATTTAAATAACTCAAGATTATACAAATATCTTTACAATGATTCACGTTAAGATTTTTATAAATCTTGATAATTTGCACATAGCAAATGTGATATAAGGTCTTGTGCAATTTATTGCATGTATACATTAAATTTCATATATTGCTCACGTACTTCAAATTTTCTAGTGCCCTTCTATAATAGTCTAATTTGAAACTGAGGTTATAAGGAGTATTAACTTTCTTGATATCAAGATAATTGAATTTTTCAATACTTTCGCAATATAATGGAGATTGGTTCAGTGCAAATTTTTCATATTTTTACGCTTTGATGTTCAAAATTATATCTACTTCATTTAAATTTTTCATTTTAAATTTTGAAGATAGATGTTTCTTGGTTTCATGAACACCTTTAAAGTAATAATAAGTCATTCACATACAAATAGATGAGGACTCCATATTTTTTTTAGCAAATTTGAAATAGATATATTCATTTGCATGGTTATGATTAAAGTCATATGATAATATTATGGAATAAAATTTCTCATAGCATTGTTTAGGCGCTTACTTTAAGTCATATAATGACTTAATCAATCTAAAAAAAATCATTTCATTCACGAAAAGTACATAGCTCTCTGCTTGTTCCATATATTGTTTCGTTGACTTCACCATTTAAAATGCAATTTCCATATGATGTACATGGAACTTATAGATAGATACTAATGTTAAAAGAACTCAAATAGAAGTTATCCTAGCAATTGTCCTTTCTTGCTGTCTATATTATTTAGTAACTATTATGACACTAAAATCTTCTATGATTCCATCATTATTATATTTTCTTTTAAATATCCACTTGTACCCAATTGACTTTAAATATGGTGGTAAATTTACGAGTACCAAGTATTATTTGACAATATAGAATGTATTTGATCATCAATAACTTCTTTTCAAAATGTTGAGTCCCTTGAACCCATTGATTCATTATAGGATTGTGGATCTTTTTCCCAAATTGAACATTATAAATTTTTATTAATTACACTTTCTATTTCCTTCAATTAGAGAGATTGTGAAGAAGTAAAATTAGGATCTAAATTCTTTTATTTTTTTATTTGTGACATTTTTCTTGGTTCTATATCATTTTCACTAAAACACTTGTGATTCTTATCACCAAAGACTTATGGATATATATATATATATATATATATATATATATTGATGCGTAAAATGATGTAGCAAAGTAAAATCGCTAGCAAGTGCACTAGTCGCTCAAGTAATATAGTAAAAATGAATAAGAGTGTCGAACCCACGAGGAATATTATTAATTCAATATCTGGATTTATAAATTAATAAGAGAGGAAAAACATGGAATTTTGAAAAAAGGGTTTTGTAAAATAAAATAAAAAAATAAGATAAAATAATGTAATGGTGTTGAAGTTAGGTCTTAGGATGAAAATAGATCAGGATAAATATTTGAACCATAAAAGATAAATTTAATCTTTAATGATGGATTAGAGTCCCTCTAAATTATTAACTTGACATAATTAAATTGCGGTCTCCACAAATTGGCGTCCCCTCAATCTAAGTATGCAAATTAAACTATCTTAATTTAATAAAAATTGAAATCTCTACAAACTGGCATCACATCAAATCATATTAACATTAAGACGCATTAAATTAGATTCCCTAGACTATTAATCACTCCGTATACACACACTAGTTATCAAATTTATGTCAATTATTAATTTCAAATAAAATCAATTAATTTAATTAATGAATTCTGAAATCAAATAGTCCACAAATTGGTAATTACTCAACTCAGAAATTCAAATAATTAAATCAAAAGCTTGAGATAAAACTTTATTGATTTCGGCCGATAAACTTTATTTTTCTCTCTGAATCTCGGCCAAAAAAACTATAAGTTATCTTTCTATTTCGCCTAAAAAGATAAACATTCATCTTTACCCCCTTCAAATCTCGGCCAAAACGATAAAAGACTTCTGAATCTCGGTCAAAAAATCCGATTTGCGCCCAAGAATTGAAGTTATCGGCCGATAAGGATAAAACGTTGGATGTTTTGTGGCCGATAAACCTAGTTAATAAGGATTTCTCGGCCGATACACTTGATAGATAATAGGAGTCTCGGCCGATACGGATAGTTCTTTGGTGATTTATCGGCCGATAAACTTTGGAGTTGGAATTCTCGGCCACAAAAGTCATCTGCCCCCAAGAATCTCGATCAATAAAGATAAAACATTGGTCTTTTTGCGGCCGATAAACTTATTGATATGGAATTCTCGGCCGATAAACTTGGTTAAGGATAGATTGGTGTATGATTTATCGGCCGATACGATCTTTATTGCAGCCGATAGGTCCATTCTTGATAAAATATAATCCTTGGATAATCATGTATTCGATTTTTCCTGCAAAATAATTATCATAAATTAATTAATCCATTCACAATTAAAATATTCAGAGACTTAATAATTAAAATCGATAAATTCGGAATTACGACTAAAAGTGATCTAAAATGATGCATGCCATGATTAAATTACAAAAAAATTAATTAAAATAATAAACTAAAATATGTTGTATTTTGCATGCATCAAACTCCCCCAAGCTTAAAGTCTTGCTTGTCCTCAAGCAAAAATTCAAAGCAAGGCTCAAGAAAGTTCCATCATAGCTTCCACATTGTCAACTAACTAATTTTCTCACACAGTTCTTCTGCATACCTACTACTCAGTATCCTACCACTTTCCATGTACTTAGCTTCATAGAGGTTTTGAATGCTACACAAATTTAAATAATCCCAAATTCAGCCTTGTAAAAAAATAAATTGTCTGTCAAATAATAACATTAATATTGAACACATAAGTACTAATTGAGCTTAAAACTTTTTCTTTTTCTCTTTTTTTTTCTTTTTCAACTTTATTTTTAATCATTTTAAAAATTCTAATCTTCAAGCAGGATTGCACAAGGAAGTCCATGTAACGGGCTTTGGACTGATGACTTCCAGACCAGATGGCCTTAGGGCAACAGGTGATAAGGCACCCCTGGAGTTTACTTGCCCGAACAACCAAGGTTCTAAATGAAGAGTTCGAACTTAGCCATGATTCAGTACTCTGGTGCTTCTCAATATTCCACGAGATGGTCCATGTAGCAGGCTTTCGATCGACGGATCCCAGAGCAGTTGCCCTTAGGTCGCCAGGCATGAACCCCTACGGGTCTAATTACCCGAACACACCTTGGTTCCGGATAACACTTTTGTACCTACACATAACTTTATTCTTTTTTTTTCATTTGTTGGGGTTTAACTAACCCTTCTTTTTTATAAGCTCAAAAAGTACTTGATATGGTCAATAAGAAGGATACTACTATCAAGACTTAAAAGAAATAAATAAAAAGGCATGAATATGATTTTGTCATCTTGTCATTCATAATTCTACTTAGCATGGGCACACAGTCTATAAGTTTAATATTGAAGTAGCAAGTGATAAGAAAGAAAAGCATTCGAATTTCATCAATTAACGACATGTCTTTGAACTTTTACTAAAAGATAATTAAAACAGTAAGACAACAGTTTGTAAGATGGTAGCAAAAATAAATGCATACATAGGCAAATAAGAAGAAAAATAATGAAGAATGCAATGCATGAAATGCACACTCCCCCAAGCTTGAACCAGACACTGTCCTCAGTGTTAGGCCAACAAGGGAAGGGATACAGATATAATAAAAAGAGAAAATAAAGAAATAAAAAATAAAGAAAAGGGAAAAGACACAACCGGATTTATTGTCGGTGGGGTGGCGAAACGTTCGGCTTCGGCCTATACGAAGACATGTCGATGTTGGTGTCGGCCGTAAAAGCTTGAAGAGACTCCGCCGAGATTCTCGTAGTGGCAGTGTTATGAACTTCTCGGCCGCAAATGGTATTGGTGGGAGGAGATCTCGGCCATTAATTGATGGATCTCGGCCGATAGTTGAGAGTCTCGACCGATAAAAGCTTAGCTGCAAAATTTTGTGGATGAAGATCTCGACCGATAATGGAGAGTCTCGGCCGTAAAAGCTTTGCCGTAATGTGGTGTGAATGAATAACTCGGCCGAGATTTGCTTAAGGCTGGTTTCTCGGCCGCAACGGGAGAAAGAGGGCCGCAATCGTAGGTTGGAGATCAGCAGCTTTGTTTCCGACCGATCAAATCCATTGGAGTGCGGGCGCAAACTCGGTGTCCGACGTGTTCGACGTTCTCCCCTCGCACATAAATTCATTAGATGACTCCATAAAAGAAATTCTTAAATAAAATAAAACTATCATTGAAACTAATTCTAACAACTAAAAATAAAAAGGATAGAAATAGTTCTGATTTATAGTCGTCAGCTTGATTTAGTCCTGATGAAGATCAAGACCTATTTTGTTCTTCCCCCCTTGGATTTTTCTCTGTGTTGCTTGGGAGAGAGCCTAGTGTATGTCCAGTCAGTTGTGCCGCCATCTGGCCCATTTGTCTTTCCAAATTTCGAATTGATGCATCATGACTCATGGCTCTAGATTCCATATTCTTTTGCAACGCTTGCATGGTGTCTATGATCTGTGCCATCATCTCCTGCATGTGATTTGATGATTGATATTGGGGAGCATCAGGTTGCCTTTTCAGTATATAATCTTTTGATGGACCAGAAGGTTGGCCTTGATTCTGATTATAGGCAAACTTCGGATTGTGTCTCCAACCATAATCGTTGCTCTTGAAAATGGGTTGGAAATAAAGTTAGCATTTTCAATTTGATTTGAATCTGAAGTGTTACCTCTAAGGCTATAATTCCTTGAATTTCTCATTAGTGACATCATCTGCTCGATTTTTTTATTAAGTGACTCCAGCTGAGCCACTATTTCAGAAGATTGTATTCCTTGTGCAGCATGTACATCCTGAGTTCGGCGAGATGGTCTCCTTTCTTGGCTTGACTTGACGGCTACAACTTTAATTATATCATGTATCTCACTATGGCGTTTAGATCCCAGCACTGTCCCTCCTACTGATTGGTCGAGCTTATCTTGATCCGCAACTCGCAATTCATGGTAGAAATCTTCCATCACTTGCCACTTTGGAATCCTATTATCAGGAACTCTAGCTAATAATTCCTTATATCATTCTCAGGCTTCATATAGTGTCTCATTGTCATCTTGAACAAATGCCCTTAGCTCTCTTCTATATTTGCCTGCTTTTTGTGGTGGGCAATATTTTCCAACAAATTTTTCTACCAGCTCCAATCATGAATGAATCGATCCTGCAGGTAAAGTTTTAAACCATGTGGAAGCTTTATCATGTAAAGATTGAGGAAATAATAGTAAACGAATAACTTCAGAAGAAACATTATTATTTTTAAAAGTGCTCAAAGTGGCAAGAAATTTGTCAAGGTGATTGTGAGGGTCTTCATGAAATCCTCCTCCAAATTGGGATGCTTGTATCATCCTCACGATTGCCGGATTGATCTCAAAATTATTTGCATTGATTTCAGGCAGCACAATGCATGATTCTCAATCATTATATTTGGTCGAGACATATTCTCTCATAGAGAGTTTTGCTTCATCTTCTCGGTGATTATTTTGTGGCGGAACTAGTTCATTTTGTTGCTCCAGTCTCTGATTGTCGTGTGCTTGTTCAGCCATTCTTCTGAGATTTCTTCTTAATCGGCGAGAAGTTCTTTCAATTTCAGGATCAAATTCCAAAATTGGATTTGAACTCCTTGTGCGCTTATCAGAAGATTCCAGGATTGATGATTAAATATTTAGTAGTACCTGCAACAATCAATTTTCAGTAAAATAAAAGAGATAAAATAAAAATATATACAAGAAGAAAGAAATACAGATAATAGGTCCGAAGAAATAAGACTTTAACAAATAAAAAGTCTTTCGGCCTTATAGAATTGAAAATTCGTCATTAAAATTAATTTCCGAGAGGAATTTATCAGAAACCTAATCACGACCGCCAAACGTGACAGAAGAGTATCGAATACGGCAAAAAGCAAAACTCGAAACATTGCTCAAAAGAAATCAATTCAAATTCCAAATATTAACATCTCGGCCGAAAGTAAATCAATTAGATAGTCGTAAAAATCATGCACTTGTTCGGCCGTAAAGCTTGCAGCACAAAATCAATAACCAAATTTTCGACCGCAAAGCCAATAATCAGACATTAGCAAAAATTATTTTCAAAGAGTAAATAAAATTGATCGGCCGCAATACAGAAATAGATTTACGATCGAAATAAGGTCACCAATGTCGGTCATAAAAAAACAAGATTAAGAAAATAACTGTCGGCCGCAAAAGTCATACACTAATGGATTACAGAGATGAAAATCCAAGCCGCAAAAGAATAACACGAGATATCTGAATTGTCACATAGTAAATTTCACAAAATGTCGTCTGGATGCTTAATCAATCCAATGCGCAAAAAGAAATCAATTCGATCATATTTCGGCCGTAAAATTCAGATAAAATTTGTAAGCCGCAAAATATAAGGATAAAAGTTTGTCTGATAAATAGAGTCTTTTGCAGGCATAAACTTTTACGTTCAGAAGATTTTACGGCCGCAAAATCAAAAGCACGTCTCGACCAATTAAATCACAAATAAGATGATCGTTAATGCCTAAGTGTAGAACAAAAGTTAAGTATTTGCGGCCGCAAAACTGAAAGACGATATCTCCAATAAAACAGACAAACTCAATCACGGTCGCAAAATAATAGGTCAAAAATATTAATAGCAAATCATAAGATGGTATCTTAGTAATTTGATAAGGCGTAAATAACACTATGAAGAACTCTGCAAAATCCGGGACGGCGTAAAATATTAATAATGATGATTACGGCCCAAAGAGAATTAAACTGACACTTGGGCATAAAAGCTTAATCAACTCCTTGCGTACAAAATGCTAGGCGTAAAGAACCAAACGATGTCGACCATTTGATTTATTGGCCGCCAAACAGAAAACTATCTATGTATCGGCCGAAACAAAAATTGTATCAGCAAATTGAAAGTCGATTAATACGAATCCAACTGTTAAGGCGACAAATAAACATTACGGCCGAAACTGAATTAAGTCATCCAAATAGGGCTTAAAAAGTGGTCAAAATTGAAGCCGTAATAGGATAGAGAAATAACAGAATTGTGTGCGTGCTCGGCGTAAAAATATCAGGAAGATATAAAAAAATCATCATAGAAAACTCGCGGCGCCAACAGAAGGTGATAAGAGGCGCCCAAATCATGGAGACGTAAAGTTAGACGTAGTAAAATATTATGGCGCCATCATTGCGTTAAATCAGAGAGAAGAAAAAAAATTGGCATATAAACAAACTGGGCGCCATAGCTGGAGAGAGAAAAATCTCAGCATCAATAAAGATTTTCGAAGAGAAAAATATGAAAAAGACAAACACATCCAACTGTAGAAAAATCGAAGATAAAATGATAGTTATAATTTTGTCGGATAAAAAATTGTTCAGAATAATTATGTTCTCAAAAAATTTGGAAGCCAAAAATTTTGAAAGACTAATTAATAAACCTTGCACCACACAAAATTAAAAGATACCCAGAGATAATCAAGAAAGGAAATCACGAGAATCTAGGAGGGAAATCACGTCCAGCAGAAAATGATCTGATTAAAAGTCCATCTTATTATTAAAGAGAAAATATACATGGGTGTGATACAAGGAGATGAGTTTTTTAAGAAAATCACGGTCCAGAATGAGATTAAGTTGGCAGTACATCTTGGCCACCAAAGCCATCAAATAATGGCAGGACGAACTAGCATGAATTTGGACTCAGTGTGAATTTGGACTCAACTTGATTTGTTGGGCACCAAACATAAAACATCAAAGCAATATTTATTACGGCCGAGACGAGACTTGGACGAAAAAGTCAATAAGTGAAATCCTATTACGGTCGAGGCGCCAAACAATAGACAAATTCCTATTATGCCATGAAGGAAAAATACGCAAGCCAATAAATCGGTATGCACAAGTCTTTTAACAATTAAATCGGAAAACACAGATACGCATGCGCAAAAGAAGATGATTGTCTTGGAAAAAACGTGCAAAACATACGATAATATTTCCAGTAAATTCAACAAAAATTGCTCACAGTCATAAATTCATAAATTGACAAAGTAATAAAAAATCCAATAAAAATAATCCAAACTCAATTATAATCCCGTGAGTTTTATCTGCAAAAAGAAACATGTTAGTTTATTCATAAAAATAAAAAATAATTAAAATAAATAGTACATATTTATAGAAAATTATTTACAATTTATTTACATCTCCTAATAATTTATAAAAATAAGAAATTAATTAATAAAATATTCCCCGGCAGCGGCAAAAACTTGATGCGTAAAATGATGTAGCAAAGTAAAATCGCTAGCAAGTGCACTAGTCGTTCAAGTAATATAGTAAAAAGGAGTAAGAGTGTTGAACCCACGAGGAATATTATTAATTCAATATCTGGATTTATAAATTAATAAGAGAGGAAAAATATGGAATTTTGGAAAAAGGGTTTTGTAAAAAAAAAGATAAAATAATGTAATTCTGTTGAAGTTAGGCCTTAGGATGAAAATAGATCAGGATAAATATTTGAATCATAAAAGATAAATTTAATCTTTAATGATGGATTAGAGTCTCCCTAAATTATTAACTTGACATGATTAAATTGCGGGTCTCTACAAACTGACATCCCCTCAATCTAAGTATGCGAATTAAACTATCTTAATTTAATAAGAATTGAAGTCTCCACAAACTGGCATCCCATCAATTCATATTAAAATTAAGACACATTAAATTAGATTCCATAGACTATTAATCACTCCACAAACTTGTATAGATTAACATACCACACAAATTTGATTCTCTACACACTAGTTACCAAATTTATGTCAATTATTAATTTCAAATAAAATCAATTAATTTAATTAATGAATTCTGAAATCAAATAGTCCACAAACTGGTAATTACTCAACTCAGAAGTTCAAATAATTTAATCAAAAGTACTAAGCACAATTAACTAATTGATCAGAAAAGATTAAAACGAATAATATAGGGTCCATATAGTTTCCCTTCAATAATAACCTCCTAAAATGAAATAAATAAAAATATGGAGTTCATCCTAGAAATTCTGGAGAGATAATAAAACACGAATTATAAAAATTGGAAGAATTACACCCAAATAGATAAAAGTCGAAGCTTCGGATCACGGGCATATAGTCGGGCAGCCTCTCGGACTTGATCAGAGTCGCGATCAACCTCCAGCTGTCGCATCTCTCTCCTCTTGGTCGTAGCCTGCAGAGCTCATGACTCGCCGTGGAAGAAATATGAACTTCAGAGCACCCCTTGGGACGACGGCTTCTTCATGTATTTATAGGTGCGGCCGGCCTTCAATTTGATCACGGCTGTAACATCGTACGGTTGACTTTAAATTTGTGAGATAAAACTTGAGTTGATTTCGGCCGATAAACTTTGTTTCTCTTTCTGAATCTCGGTCAAAATTATAAGTTATCTTTCTATTTCGTCCAAAAAGATAAACATTCATCTTTACCCCCTTCAAATCTCGGCCAAAATGATAAAAGACTTCTGAATCTCGGCCAAAAAATCCAATTTGCGCCCAATAATTGAAGTTATCGGCCGATAAGGATAAAATGTTGGATGTTTTGCGGCCGATAAACCTAGTTAATAAGGATTTCTCGGCCGATACACTTGATAGATAATAGGAGTCTCAGCCGATATGGATAGATCTTTGGTGATTTATCGGCCGATAAACTTTGGAGTTAGAATTCTCGGCCACAAAAGTCGTTTGCCCCCAAGAATCTCAATCAATAAAGATAAAACATTGGGTCTTTTTGCGGCCGATAAACTTATTGATATGGAATTCTCGGCCGATATACTTGGTTAAGGATAGATTGGTGTTGGATTTATCGGCCGATACGATCTTTATTGCAGCCGATACGTCCATTCTTGATAAAATATAATCCTTGGATAATCATGTATTCGATTTTTCCTGCAAAATAATTATCATAATTTAATTAATCCATCCACAATTAAAATATTTAGAGAATTAATAATTAAAATTGATAAATTCAGAATTACGACTAAAAGTGATTTAAAATGATGCATGCCATGATTAAATTACAGAAAAATTAATTAAAATAATAAACTAAAATATGTTGTATTTTGCATGCATCATATATATATGTATATATATATGTGTGTGTGTATATATATATATATATATAGTCCTCAAAATTCTAAAGTGTATGTATATATATATATGTATATATCAAGTACAATATTCTATATACTTTAGAATTTTGAGCACAACTCACAAAAAATATTTTCATAGTGGTTGGTCCTAATTTAGCCCTTTTATGATCATGAACCTATAACATGTCAAACATCTCCACACTTTGAGATAACTTATATTTGATTTTCCTCCTGCACACATTTTATAAAGGGGATATATTTGTTATTTGAAGGGAATCCCATGACACGTTATTAATAATATTTCACCCTATAAATTATAAGGTGATTTTAAATTTTAAATAATAGAATTAATCATTTCTACTGAAGTACAATTTTTTTGCTAATCAATGTTGTTGTGGAATATAAGATGCTCTACATTGATGCACAATATCATTATTTTCACAAAGTATAGGAAATTCAACAAAAAATATTTTCCACCTAATAACACGCCGAAGATTTAATTTTCTTTTCACACAAATTCTCAAACACAAACTTATAGCATTTAATATTTCAAATGTTTCATATTTACTTAGAACAAGGATACCATTTATTCACAAATATCAAAATATATTAATTTTAAGATTTGTGTTTTCATTTAAATGCATAAAAATTTTCTTTGTAGTATTTGATTGCAAACAAATTTCACATTTATCCTTAAAATAGTTATCACTACAAAATATATAATTAGTTGTATAGACAACCTCTATATCTAATCCCTCCATCTGTTGGACATCTTCATCATAGTTTGATATATCATTAGGTTGAACTTTGATGATCCTATTCACTAAATCCAACTCGATTCTCTGTATCATCATGAAGGCCCCGTTCTTCTTAGGCCTTGGATTCTATTTGGTCAATTCTTCAATCATCTCATATTGTCTCAGTGAGTAAGGCAAGAGGCTCTTTCCATTTTCTGCTCAGTGTGCTTGCCACTAAGTTGGTTCTACTTGGGTGGTAATTAATAGACATACTTTATCTTGAGGTCTTTTTGTGTAAAGATATACTTTAAGATTCTATGATATGTGAATACTTCGAATTCTTTTTTGTATAGATAATGTCTCCATATCTTCAAAGAAACATAGCCAATTTCAAGTCATGGTGAGATGAGTACCCACTGAGGATAGGGTGAGTACTGGGCAGTTGCCAGCTTTTTCTTCAGTTCTTGGAAATTGTTGTCTCTAAGACCATATGAACTTTTCTCCCTTCATTCTCACCTTCGGCAAATGGGGCAACTATATTAGAGAAGTTCTTGATGAATGTGCTATAATACTTTGCGAGACTGAGAAAACTTTTGATCTCGGACACATTCTTTCACTGCTTCTATTTCTCGATTGCCTCCACTTTTGTCGAGTCCATAGAGATTTCATTCTTGGATATGATCATACAATTAACCAATTATTCTATAGCTTAGGGGTGATTAATAAAATTAATTCTAGTTCTAAAAGAAACCTAAAAAGGAGGCATCAATTCCATTTGTCATTTGTATACTTTTTACTACAAGAGAAAAATATAAAAGACAATTAATGGGCTTGGGACCTTCGGCCTATACCGCAGTGAATATGATAGCCCATTTTTTCATTCGTTCTCCATTTTTTTCTATATTTCAATTTCGATCAACATGGATCGCAATAAGATGGGGCCTTAAACCCGTATCAAACCGTAAGCCAACTCTTGCCTCGTCCCATGCTTGTTTTTTGTTTTAACTTCCATTCTTATATTTCAATTTTTTTGTTTCCGTACCATTATTTCAACTTTACTTTCTACATATAAATTGGATTCGAGTATTTTACAAAAGTTAATACCATTTCATCAGTTCCGCATTTAACTAAGCATTTCATTGATTATCTATAATAATCTTTTTTCTTTTGAGAGAATTATCAGATTATGAACAACTTTGAAAAAGTATGTTAACATTTTCTTAAGAGTATGATTTATATTGAGATGCTAAGACATGATGCTCACGAATTTAAATCCTTAGTTATAAACAGGAATGACCAAACAAATAGGAATAAAGTTTTTTTACTACCAATATATATATAGGGATCAATCAGGTGTAACACCATTTGAGTGAATGCATTGTGCAGCGCTCTAATGTGGACCATCCATTTAATATCATGATCCAAATAAAAGCTCTCTCTAGTGCACGAACTTCTCCTCCCCTCCGAGCGGTTGGGTGACCTTCTCCTTCCTCCAAGTTTTGCTGCCTTTGGAACCCCACCTCTGGAACTCCCCTCCCAGTGTCACCGATCGCGCTCTGTTCTTGCGAGCAAGAGCCCCCACAAGCGTTGACTCCTTCCTCCGTTCACCGCCCCTCATTCTTCGATCGCTGCCCTCGTCCTGCCCTCTCTCGTCCCATCCTCCAATTGTCACTTGTCGTCCCTAATGTGCATCACTGTCATCGATCCAAATCCGTGCTGCTGTCGTGGAGCCTGCACGTCGAACCAAATCCGTCGTCATAGAGAGAGAGACACGAGAGAGGTCGACGCTGATCCGCGCAACCCCGATCAGCGTCGCCCTATTGTCGAACCAAATTCGCCTCGATCCACGTCGTCCTACAATTCCCACGTGCACCACTGATCGCCATTGTCGACCAGTGCCGCCGTTCTTGGCGCCGCAGACCACAAAGCCCTAATCTCGCAATTTTGGATCCAAATTTAAATGTTACACAATGTTTCACTCAAAATGGTGTTACACCCCATTAATGCTTGCTATATATATATATATATATATAAGTATATTTTCAGTTGCGAAATACTATTTTTGTTGAAAGCAAGCCGCCAGCGGGCATCCATCCGTTCGTTTGCATGCGGGATACTTCACTCGAATAGATCAATAATAAAATTAAGGCTATGAAAGAGTTTCTATTTTCTGTCCTCGCGAGTGAATCCTTTCTTAGCACGCTTCGACTTTCGAGGGCAGCCCCCTCCTCCCCTCGCTCTCCTTTCCTTAATATATATATATATATAGGAACGTATCAAATAAATAGGAATAAAATTTTTTACTACCAATATATATATTTTTATTTTTTCGATAGGCATATATATATCTTTATTTATTATATATATATCTTTATTTATTATATTATATATATATTTATTTATTATATTATGTATATTGTTAATAACTCGAGTATGGACTAAAATTAGCAATTAGCAAAAGCGTTTGTCTTTAAAATTTTGCCGTTCCTGTTTTTATTGGTATCCTCCCTCCAAGGTTTATATTTTACACATTCATCCCTCGCAAGCAAAACCCCTCTTTTTAGGGTTTCTCTCTCTCTGCTGCTCCGCTCGTCTCCTCCCTCTTCTTCCCTCCATGGCGTCGTCGCTGAAGAGGAAAGCCACGGAGAACTCGTCGCCGGAGCCCGTCTTCGGAGGCGGAGGGAAGTCCCCGAGGAGGGAGGGCGTTGCCGCGCCGCCAGTCCGCTTCGACGAGCCAGTCGCGTGCCTCCACGACGTCTCATACCCCGAGGGATACGTCCCTCCCCCTCGGCCTCGACGCGGCGACTCCGGCGATGGAGAGAAGCCGAAACCGGCCAAGGAGTACCCTTTCCAGCTTGACCCCTTCCAGTCCGAGGCCATTAAGTGCCTCGACAACGGCGAATCCGTCATGGTGAGTCGCAAATTCCCTTCCTAGTTTCTTCGCTCTTTATCTCTCGAATTTGTATCGATGGTGTGTTCTTTGTTTCCCTAAAAAAATATTTTCTTTGGAAATGATTTTTATTGGATTTATGCATCTTGAAGTAATGCCTTTAGCATATTTTATTTGCCCTGTCATGATTTTTATTCTTTTTTTTTTCCTTCAGATATCCAATTCCTTGCAGGATTATATATCTGCTTTTAATTAATTATATATCTGATTGTAGGTTTCGGCGCATACATCAGCCGGAAAGACGGTAGTTGCTTTATATGCCATAGCTATGTCTTTGCGCGACCAGCAAAGAGTTATCTATACCTCGCCAATCAAGGCACTCAGCAACCAGAAGTTTAGAGAATTTAAGGAAGAATTTTCGGATGTCGGCCTTATGACGGGGGATGTCACTATAGATCCTAATGCCTCATGCTTGGTAAAAGAGCTGCATTTTCTCCTTGACTTGTTGCTATAATTTGACCTCTTATGCTGTTTATGCTAACATACATTTATTGCTCCAAATTTGTTAGGTCATGACTACTGAAATTTTGCGTAGCATGCAGTATAGGGGGTCAGAAATCATGCGTGAGGTTGCTTGGATTATCTTTGATGAAGTTCACTACATGCGTGACAGGGAAAGAGGTGTAGTATGGGAGGAAAGCATTGTGATGGCTCCTAAGAACTCTGGTTTTGTTTTCCTTTCTGCAACAGTTCCTAATGCTAAGGAATTTGCTGATTGGGTTGCTAAGGTTTGTTTCTGGATTTATCATTTACGCTTTTCATGATCTCTTTATGTTTAGAAGAAACTGAACTATTTTCTATTTTACTTTCCCATGCTTTTGTACCTTTCCCGTCAGTAAGAAGTGTTTCATAACAACGTTGGGATGAAATCACTTTATACAATGCAAGTTTGATTTAGATTTGGTATTATATGCTTTCTTGCTCTTTGGCAATTTACGAGTTTTGATTGGATTCTCTTTGATTTAGGTTCATCAACAACCATGCCACATTGTTTATACGGACTATCGGCCTACCCCACTTCAGCATTACATTTTCCCTTCTGGAGGCAATGGCTTGTATCTGGTAGTAGATGAAAATGGAAAATTTCGAGAAGACAGTTTTCAAAAAGCTTTAAATGCCCTTATTCCAGCTGAAGGGGAGAAGAAACATGAGAATGGGAAATGGCAAAAAGGAGTATTCCTGGGTAAATCTAACGAGGAAACTGACATATTTAAGATGGTTAAAATGATAATTCAACGCCAGTATGATCCTGTTATACTTTTCAGCTTTAGCAAGCGGGAATGTGAGTTTCTAGCAATGCAGGTACACCTTATCTCTCATTCCAGACAAAGCATTATTGGTTATGTTGAAATAATTCTCCAGTCTGCTAATCTTTTACTTGAAGGAATGCTGAGTACTTGGTAATCGGGCTGCTTACGTTTTAAGGTTTTAATAGTTTTTATTCTTCTGCCACAGAAATTCTGATGTTGTGTGGACAACCTGTGGATTCATATGGTGATAACAAAATCTTCCAAAAAAGCCTGTAGTTTCATATGCTGAAGAAAACTTGCCATACTAGATATGCTACATGGTGGTCTGATATTTGTACATACTAGGGCACACGACTGTTACTCCTTGATCTTCTCTCAGCTCTCTCAAAAAAATAAAGTTTCCTGGACACCCACCACCAAAGAAAAGAAAAAGAATAATGGTCTTTTTTTTGAAACAAGAAAGGACGACTAGAGGGTAGTCATCCAAGAGTTTCATTACTAATAATAATAAGGATTACAATAAATTTGATAGAGACGCCAGCAGTGACACATGATCACGAAGTAAAAAAGACAACAGCACACTACTCAAAACCAAAAATGATTTCACAACTCCGCGCACAAACAATCAGTGCGCACCGAGCAAAGATCGCAAAACCAGATTCACCCCCTACATTTAGGCAGCACCTGGCTGACGACGGATTGGATTGCGGACACGCTTGCGCCTGACACCACAAGCCTGAGCCACCAGGTAGAAAATGTCCGGGTCGCACACCGGAGTGGAATCAGGTTCGACGGCTAGCACAGGATCACCAGCCACCTCTGTGGCACAAATTTTCTCAGCTGGCGCACATATCACGCTCGTCCCCGGCACCGCCATGGCGTCCGTTAGGGCAAGGACAAGACCCGCAGTCGGATCATAACCACCATTAGCACGTTGATCCACCACGGAAACAGCAGACCCAGAGTTGTTCATCATGCAAGGTTGGCGTAAAGATGTTGTGGCCACCCCTTGGGTGGCCAAACCCCTGCCCACAGCTGTCCTCCGATTTACACCACCCCGTGCATGCAAAAGAAAACGCTGGACCGGCCGGCCCATAACCAGAAGTCGCCAAGGCATGCCAGGTCTAGCACCGAGACGCCGATGGACGTGCGAACCCGCGGGTGCGCCGTCACCCGATCCACCGCGTCTGACCGTCAGGAAAGAGGGACGGAAACACTGGCATCCTGTCCCAAGTTGGCGGAGCGATCATCAGGTGGCAGAGACAGGCGCCGCCGGAGAGGGGGACCGGGCCACGATGGGCGGCTGCTGCACCGGCGGTGGACCCCGCACAACCCGCAGCGTGGCGACGCGGGCGCGATCACGGCGCCGAGATCGCCCGCGGTTCACGAGCCTGACAGAGTAGCTGAGGCGGACCGGGCCGAGGAGAGGTGAGAGATGACGGGTTGTGGAAGGGTGATTTCTCCGTGGCGAACCAAGCTTATCAGGAAGCTGTGTGGTGAGGATGTTGTCCCCCTGGGTCGCAAACTCAGGGGGAGAGGAGGAAGCCAAAAGGTCATCAAGGCATGGGAGCGTGTCGCATGATCCCAACACATGGGGAACATCATCAACCAGTGAGGTAAGAGATGGTTCATCTCCCAAGCACACCTCATCACCAGACCCCAACACGTGGGGAACAGCATCAGTCGCAGAGATAAGAGATGGTTCATCTCCCAAGCACACCTCATCACCAGCACATCCCAACACGTGGGGAACAGCATCAACCAGTGAGGTAAGAGACGGTTCGTCTCCCAAGCACACCTCATCACCAGTATCACACCCCAACGTGTGGGGAACAGCATCAACCGCAGAGATAAGAGATGGTTCATCTCCCAAGCACATCTCATCACCAGCACCACACCCCGTTGGGGGCAGAGGAGCATCCCTGCTGAGAGCATGCGGCTGCAGCCCCGAGGTATCGGGCTCCGCAATTGCGTGGCTGGCATCAGCACACGTGACATCCCCGAGTGGAGCGGCACAGCTAGAGGCAGCACGCGAGCCAGACGGTGGGGGATCCGCAGCGGGCCGGCGGACACGTGACCCAGAGGCTGTCGCGGGCGCCACACCCAGTGTGTCGCCGGCGGCGGTGGGGGGCCGCTGCCGGCCACAACTTCCGCCCATGAGCGGCGCTGGGAGCCAACCTCCGATTCGCGCACCGAAATGGTGAAAATCCGGCCATCAGCGCAGAGATCGACAAAAGAGGGAATCCGTGCCCGCCACCTCAACTCCACGTGAGCGTGAACAAAGGAGATATCCCGAGATCCGATGGCCGGCACAACGATGTCGCGCAAAATCGCGAAAGGGCGAATGATGGCCGAGAAGGCCTCTGCATATCTGAGGTGAAGAGGGACACCGCCAAGAGAGATCGAGCGCAGTTGACCAGATGCCGACTACCGACCTCCGATTCGAGCCGACCATGGCGACCAATGGATGACAACATGTCATTCAGCCACACAGGGTTCACCACCAAATATTGGCGCTGCTCTGCCGAGCTGAGCCACAACAGGACATTGGATGGGGAGAGACGAAGAGGCGTCCGGAGGTGCTGCTCGATGGCACCCTGAATTTTGTCCATCTGATCCGTCGGCGAAGAGAGCTCCCCAATCAAACATTGGGCGAGGAAATGCATGGTATTAGCAGCCTCAGGACCCCAGGGCACAGTTACAATAGGTGTGTGCAGCAGCGATGTGACAGCCGGCTCCTCCGGCTGTCAAATGCAAAGCAACTCCGGGCGGCGCTGCCGCAGAGGGCAGGAGGCACGCCTGTGTCAAAAACCCCCACACCGGAGGCACCACATTGGCTCTCTGCAATCACGTTGGAGATGACCATGACCACGACAGCGAAAGCACAGTACGCCCCTAGCAAGCGGCCGTTGCCTGGCCATCTCGAGTCAACTCATTTTTCGCCTCTGGTAATTGACTTTGAGATAGACATCACCAAAAGAATAATGGTCTTTAATAACGGTATTGTTGTCATATTTTAATAAACTGAGAATTTATGAAGGCACTTCATAAATTTCTTTGAATTTGTTATTGCATTGTGACTGTAAATACATCTTTTTTAGAGTATTGAAGATTTCATCTTATAATCGCATCTTATATTTCCTTCTCTGTTATAGATGTCAAAAATGGACTTAAATGAAGAAGACGAGAAAGTGAATATTGAAACTATATTTTGGAGTGCCATGGGTTTGCTTTCTGATGACGACAAGAAGCTACCACAGGCAAGATTCAATTATGAATTTTGTTTGATTATCCAGATTTATATAGCTATCCATTAGAAACTTAAAGTGAAGGTTCTTTCATGCCTTCGTTTTGTGTTTTCATTCAGTGTTCTTGCTGAACTATTTTTCTGTTCTCAATTTTCTGCCATCGATTAACACACACATACGCATATGCGTTTGCATTTTCATGATTATTAGTTTATTACTACTTCCTCACTGACATTTATGACCTGTAAGACATGCAGAATATTTGAATGGAGATGATGCACTCCAATACATGCTCTTTCGTTTTTCATGATCAAAATAATGATATCAATATTCCAACAGTGTCTTAATGAGAGTATCAATTTTTTTGACAAAATGAGACCATCAAATTAATTGGCTTACATAAAGTTTAATGTCTATCATATTCTCTTCAGTTATCTTTCCCCTAGCTTTCTTATTGGATTTTGCCACAAGAGAAGTTATTGCAAGTGCTCTAAAAAAAGTTATTGCAAGTATAAACCTTCGGTTCTTTTGTTATCTATGTATCTTCTTTTGGTTTCTCATGTTCTCAATTTTCTCACTGTTCAAACTAACTTCTTTGAACGTATTAATTCTTAATATCTAACTAACTTCTTTGAATATATTAATTCTTAATATCTAGATATTTTTTGTTGTATAGTTCCATGAAAATGTTGTCTTTTAAAGATATTTCTACCACAAGTTAGTGTCTAATATGAAAATTAGCTGGACATTGTGATATAACCTTGCGATATTCTCTTTACAGTTGCTAGAAGTAGAGAATATTATTTTAAAAAAGAAGTAGATAATATAACCTTGCGATATTCTCTTTAATCATAGAATTCAAGCTGGTTGGTGTAAGTGGAGGAAAGCCACTGGAGTTCTTTGTGATAGAAAAGTACCCAATAAGGTTAAAGGAAAATTCTATCGTACTGCTATAAGGCCAGCAGTGTTATATGGTAGTGAATGTTGGGCTATGAAGGGACAACATGAACGTAAAGTGGGGGTAGCCGAAATGAGGATGTTGAGATGGATGTGTGGTCATACAAGATTAGATAAGATTAGGAATGACCATATACGTGAACGAGTCGGAGTGGCTCCTATTAGTGAGAAAATGGTAGAGAATCGTTTGAGATGGTTTGGTCATATTCAGAGAAGACCATTAGATGCGCCAGTAAGAAGAGTAGATCAAATAATCTGGAGTCCGATTAAAAGAGGGAGAGGGAGGCCAAGGCGGACACTTGGCGAACTAATAGAGCAAGATCTATTGGTGAATAATATACCGAAAGGCTTGGTTACTAATAGAGCGGAATGGCGTCGTATGATCCATGTAGCCGACCCCACCTAGTGGGATAAGGCTTTGTTGTTGTTGTTGTTGTTGTGCTTTCAACATCTTGATGAAACATTGTTATATTAATAAATATGGATGAGTGCACATGGCTCTCATCCTCTCCTACTTTCAAAAAAAAAATTGTCTATTGTGCATACACTGTAGCTTGATTCCTTCAATCTTTATGAACAGGTCACGAATATGCTACCATTGTTGAAACGCGGAATTGGCGTCCATCATTCTGGTTTGCTTCCGATATTAAAGGAAGTAATTGAAATACTATTTCAAGAAGGGCTTATTAAGGTTTGTGACAGATACTTTTTCCCATTTAATAGTTTAATTATATTAAATTACCAATGAATTGCTTTTATCTTCAGTTTTTGAGATTCATGAGTCAAATTGCCAGTTTAGAGTCAGGACCATGTATATAGATGACTGGTTGAATGTTTAATGATTTCTTTGAGACGATTTGGAATCAAAATCTGCCAAATGGTCACAAAATTGATACAGTATAATAAGTTTTTTTATTACCAATTATAAAGATATTGAAAATGACTTAATCAACAACAACAACAATAACAAAGCCTTATCCCACTAGGTGGGGTCGGCTACATGGAAAATGACTTAATCAAACATAAGGAAAAAAATTAAAATAAGAACTCAATATAGTTGGAAATATGATGGTAACATCCTCCAGCTTTGCAGAATGACATATCACAGTTTTTCTTTTATTTTCTTACACAAGTGCTGGAACACCCAGCTTCTGCTCCATACTACAGCATAGCATGCTACCGTGGGTTTGTTCCAATCAATTGCTCATGCTTCTGATGCTCTGATCCTTTGTTTAATACAGTTAAAAGATATAGTGACCTTGGTTTTGGCATCATTGCCATAAAGATGGGTTTGCTAGAAGGATTCATAACAAATATAAATAGTTCTTTTATTGATTGATGCTTCGGTGTCCTTCCCCTCAGGGTCACATTTCCTTTTGATCCAGATTTGTTAGGCACAAGCACAGGTGTTTCATTAAGCTTCCTTATGTTTCTCATGAAGAAACTATGCTGTTCACATTAGAAATTCATCGTTGCCCTAATTTTTTTCTCTTTTAGTGCCTGTTTGCTACGGAAACATTCAGCATAGGCTTAAACATGCCAGCAAAAACTGTTGTATTCACAAATGTTCGCAAATTTGATGGACATAAATTTAGATGGATAACTGGTGGAGAATATATTCAAATGAGTGGGCGAGCCGGCCGTCGAGGCATTGATCAACGTGGCATTTGCATTTTGATGGTGGATGAGAAGATGGAGCCTTCTACAGCTAAAATGATGGTTAGGGGGAATGCTGATTCTTTAAACAGGTACTAGTTGTCTTTGTTTGCACTATTCAAATTTTAGTAATCTCATGATGCTTCATAATGAAAAATGGATGTCTGACACAAGGACTGGCATCCTTTCTCCTTTCAAAAAAAAGGCATGCTACAATGTAGTTAATAGTAGTATTATCGTGAAAAAAAATTGAGCAATTATTATTTTAAATGATCATCACTAATACTCAAAAGAAGACTTTCTGAGCCTTCAAGCTATTGTTTTATCAAGAGTGATTTTGGTGATGTCATTTGTCTGTTATTTATTGTGATTAGCTTCGTTTGGAAATGTCACAGGACTCGATTCATGTTGCATTAAGTTTTTTGGTCATATAGTTTTACTTGTGAAATGTTATTGTGCATGTGATATTATTTCAGATTATATTATGCATTTATGTTAATTGCATTGTAATTTATTGTATATATCATTTGTAATGTAACCTATCCTACTCAATTAATCAGTATGACATAATTGGCCATCATTCCTTTTTCTCTCAAAAATATTATATATGTCAAATAATGTTGTAGACCTAAAAAATTATACACTTGTGTATTCGTCATTAAATCTAGATGTGAAGCCTACATATATAATTTTTTGAGTTTTACACCTTAAGGTTTATTTCATTTCATTTTTTTTAGAAGGTTTATTTTCATTTCATTCTCCCATGTGTTCATACTTGAAAGAACACTTATGATGCCTGCTATTCAAATGGGTTTTTTTAGTTTTCTGATGTAATTTTTATGTCCAGTGCCTTCCATCTAAGCTATAATATGTTATTGAATCAAATTCGTTGTGAAGATGGAGATCCAGAAAAACTTCTTCGCTTTTCATTCTACCAATTTCAAGCTGATCGGGCTCTTCCTGATATTGAGGTTTGGCATTTTCTTGAAAAGTTTGGTTCCGTAATGCAATATGAAACTAAATTGCTTTTATTCTCTCACGTTGGAACATCTTAAGTTTCTATGTACAAGGAAACACTACCATCCAGAAACTATTTTCTCTTGCGAGTCCCTTAGATGCATGAATTTATTGTCCGTGTGATCATCTGGAGTATGATTAATTTTTATTTTGACTGCTGGTCATTGTGATGCTGCAGAAACAAATTAAGCTGCTAGAAATAGAAAGGGATTCAATGGCTATTGAAGAAGAGGAGTCTGTGAAGGAATATTATGTTCTTCTACAGCAGCACAGGGAACTAAAAGATGATCTCCGTGATATCATTTTCTCTCCAAAATACTGTTTACCATTTTTACAGCCTGGCAGGCTGTTGAAGTTCCGACCCACCAAAGATGATGAAGCCCCATCCTCATTTGGCGATGATCAGTTAATGTGGGGGGTGATAATTAATTTTCAACGAGTGAAAGATGGAGGTGAAGGTAGGGGAACTATGTTTGCCTGCAAGTTCGGAGATATTTTCTTGAGACCTCTTAATTTTTCTTTTCAGAACTGCAAGTTTGGGAATATCAAGTGCAATTGTGTGGAATTTTTGCTTTAAAACCTTATCTTTGATGCAGATAGAAAACCAGAAGATGCAAACTATACAGTTGATGTCCTAACAAGATGTGTGATGAACAAGGAAGGAGTTGCAAAGAAATCAATTAAAATCATCCCTCTACGGGAACATGGAGAACCTGCTGTTGTTTCATTACCCCTATCACAGGTCATAATCTTTTCCAGTAATATTTTATGTAGTGATAAGATTTGTTTGATGATGTTTTTCTCAGCATGGCTGATTCATGCAACAGTTAGATAATCTAAGCACCATTCGACTCTTTATTCCAAAGGATCTTGTGCCACTAGACAAACGTGAACATACAGTTAAGCAATCTTTGGAAGTTATATCCAGATTTGAGAAAGATGGGATACCTTTCTTAGATCCAGAGGAGGATATGAAAGTAAGGAATGTTTTGACATTACTTGAGATTTGTATTGATATCAGTGTTTTTCTTTTTTCCTTTTTTTTTTTTGCTTAGATGTTTTAATCTGTTTTTACAGGTGCAATCAAAATCGTACAAGCAAACAGTTAGAAGGATAGAAGCATTAGAAAACAAAATTGAGCGGCATAATATGCGGAAATCGACGCTTATTACACATAAGTTGAAACTTTTGCATGCTAAAAGAGAATTGACACGTCAAATTAAGGCTCTTAAGAAGTCAATGCGTTCTTCAACGGCACTAGCCTTTAAGGATGAGCTTAAAGCACGAAAACGGGTTCTTCGACGGCTTGGGTAAAGCATCTTCAATTGGTTCATATTTACTAAATCGTTCTATAGATATCGAATGCATTAAATTGCAAATATTCTGAAGATGTAGTTGCAATTTGGTTCAGTGACAAATTGTGTTGCATTACATCAGTTGCCAGAGAAAGAAGGCACTTCTCGGAGTCCAACCCCTACAAATAGGAACGAAATTAAGAAACATGAAATTGTTAGGAAGAGAAGAAGTATACCTTCCAGTTTCTGGAACTAGTTATTCAGTTGTTTATTGTTTCACAGGTATATCACCAGTGAGGATGTTGTAGAGTTGAAGGGGAAGGTCGCCTGTGAGATCACTACTGCAGATGAACTGACATTAACCGAACTTATGTTTGGTGGGGCATTGAAGGATGTTAACGTGGAGGAAATGATTGCACTTCTGTCATGCTTTGTTTGGCAGGAGAAGCTCCAGGACGCCCAGAAACCAAGGGAAGAACTTGATCTTCTCTACTCTCAACTTCAAGACACAGCAAGAAGGGTGGCTAACATTCAGCTTGAATGCAAGGTATAACAATTGCCTGATCTTCTGTACTCTCTTAGATTTACACAATATTGTGATTTCATGATGTTCTCCAAGAAAGTGGCTTCTTAAATCTCTAGGATCTTCAAGCAAAAAATTTGTTTATATGTATAATAATTCGACATCAATTTTGTCTATCAGGTCCAAATTGATGTTGAGAATTTTGTAAACTCTTTCCGACCTGATATCATGGAAGCAGTGTATTCTTGGGCAAAGGGATCGAAATTTTACGAAATCTTGGAAATAACCAATGTTTTCGAAGGGAGCCTAATCAGGGCAATTAGACGACTGGAAGAAGTTTTGCAACAGTTAATTTTGGCATCGAAAGCCATTGGTGAAACAGAGTTAGAATCAAAGTTTGAAGAAGCTGTAACCAAGATCAAGAGGGATATAGTTTTTGCGGCATCTTTATATCTTTAGAGGAAAAATGATTTGAGTTTTGGTCCATTCAACTTCTACCAATTATTATTTTTCAAATTAGACCCCACACGGAAGATTTCTGCAGTTGGATAGTTTTTTTGAGGGGCTTTACAGTTAGAAAGTTGCATGTTGCAAATATCAATTGGATGATTTACGCTGTATGCAAATGTTGAGGTGATAGAAAGAGCATGGTGTTTTCTACTTTCAAAGAAGGCTTCATTATGAAAACCCTTTCTTCCTGTAAAATTTTCAAGCCGGAATTGTCCTGTGGGGCAATGGATATGAACAGTTTCTTCCTCAATTGTTGCATACGTAATCTGTGAAATTTTGCATACAAGTGAAACTAGGTATTACTCATAATGTTGGGCTTCTGACCAGCCTTTTTCCATTTACTTATTTGTTGCTATTGGATGGAGCACACTGAGTTATTTGCTTTCCTATCATCTTCTAATCGATAGGGTGTTCAACAAATTGTATTGACCATGTCTAGGTGTCTCTCTGCAAATGCCAAATTCTTTCTGTGGTAACAATTTCCGGAAAAACAAACATTTTTTCCCAGTTTTCTTTGGAAGGTACTATTTAATGTCCTTTTCCATTTTCTTTTATTTAAGCAGAGATCGAAACTCCTATTAATTAGGTCTTTGGCTAGAGGACCAAAAATATAATATGTTTTTTTAAGCACACATTGGCTTCTAGCAGATTCAATGTGCCTAAATCCTTTGTCTGCTCCCGAGAGAAGAAAAAGATGTATTAGCTTATGTCCTGAGGGACTTTAACTTACATGTATCGACTATTTCATCAGATCATTTTAGTGGTAAAACTAACAGTGAGAACCCAACAAATTCTTACTTTAGTTCTCACTATTTCAGTTCAACGCCAAATTTGCTTGCTTGAAAATATACTTCAGAAGATGATTTCCTTGTATAAAATTGATGGATGAAAATTTCTTTCAATTTGGAGACATGTAAAAAGTAAAAAAGATTGTTATTAGAAATTTAGAGCGGAGTGTAATCACCCTGCACATAGTGGAGTGAAATCATTCAGCGATGTTGAATGTCTTAAAGAAGAAAGGATTCATTCGACTCTCACATGTCTAAGTCACAGTCTAGATGTTAGAATATAAATGAAAATATGCATTTAACTTCGCAATATGTATTTCGATAAAATGATAGGAATCAAGACTGTTATTGACATGTTACATTTATGAGAACAGAGACATTTTCCCCTTATAATATATCTCCCATATCATATGCATGGAAGTTAAATAATAAATAATTCTAATGTATTACATAATCAAATGCCAACAAATATTTTTCACAAAAAGCGCCTGGAAACTATTTTTTCACGAGATATTTTTGCATAAAAAATATTTTTAGTGAAACTATATATATATATATATATATTATTAATTATGTATTGAGAGAATGTGCTTTCAATTGTTGGGTTTAATAGATCTCCCCTGTTTTGACATGGGACTGAAGTCACAAGCAGGTGAAAAACAAATTCTGCATTACTACTGAAAAACTTCCAAAGTGTGCCACATGATCAACCATGTCTGGCATCAAAAGAGTACATAACAGGGTAACAAATCCAGAACATGAATAATTAAACAATCCACTCTAACACCAATACTTGTAATCAATCTTTGAGCAGATCATCCACCACAAACCTGAACCCTGACCGCAGGAAACAAGAAAGATAAAGCTTGGAAGACAAAGCCTCAATAGACACGTCTTATTAGTGACATAAACAGTTGGATACGAGCAGGGATGGCACCGTACCCTCTACTTCAAGCTCAGGGATGCGAAGGGGAGTAAGGGGGAAACGGCGGCCAGAGCTTGTACTTCGGAGGGAGTTGCGGGAACGGAGGGAAGGGCTTTTTGTAGAACGGAGGCAGCTGATACTTGGGCTTCGGGTAGTAAAACGGCGGGAGGTTCGGGAACGGCGGCAGGGGCTTCGGTTGGACAGGTGGGAACTTATAAATGGGGAGAGCGTAGTACGGCACAGGGGGCTTGTACACCGGCGCCGGTGGCTTATAACTTGGCGCTGGGGGTGTGTACACGGGCGTCGGTGGCTTATAGACAGGGACGGGAGGATTGTACACGGGCGTGGGTGGCTTGTAGACGGGCACCGGAGGTTTATACGCCGGCGTCGGGGGCTTGTAGACAGGCACTGGAGGTTTGTACACCGGCGTCGGGGGCTTGTAGACGGGCACTGGAGGTTTGTACACCGGCGTCGGTGGCTTGTAGACGGGCACGGGAGGCTTGTACACGGGCGTCGGCGGCTTATAGACGGGCACTGGAGGTTTGTACACCGGCGTCGGGGGCTTGTAGACGGGCACGGGAGGTTTGTACACAGGCGTCGGTGGCTTATAGACGGGCACAGGAGGTTTGTATACTGGCGTCGGTGGCTTATAGACGGGCACAGGAGGTTTGTACACTGGCGTCGGGGGCTTGTAGACGGGCACTGGAGGCTTGTACACAGGCACAGGAGGCTTGTAGATGGGCACGGGAGGCTTATACACAGGCACAGGTGGTTTGTACACTGGAGTAGGTGGCTTATAAGTTGGCACTGGAGTAGGATGCTTGTATGTTGGCACTGGAGTAGGTGGCGTATACACTGGCACAGGTGGCTTATAAGTTGGCACTGGAGCAGGTGGCTTGTACACTGGCGCAGGAGGATTGTACACTGGCGTAGGTGGCGTATAAATAGACACAGGTGGCTTGTAAACGGGCACAGGTGGGTAATAGACGGGCACTGGTGGTGGCTTGTACACGGGAGCAGGATATTTGGGCCATGGGAAGTTCTTGTGGAAAGGATCCCACTTCCACTTGGGGATCGGCCAGAAGAAGGCCGAGGCGCAGGTGGCCGATGAGAAGGGGAGCTTCCCAACTGCTGCGGCGAACGTGTGCTTGCCCTTGTCCTTGGCCTTGAGGACTACCTTATAAGGCTTCAACCCGTTCGTCTCATCAGGACATGGCGCGTTCGACGCCCCATAGAGCTGGGCGAAGCATTCGTGCTTCAACTCGCCACCGTCGCCGCCGAGCAGCTCGGCGGGGAGCTGCACGTTGAAGCTCCCGCCGTCGTCCAGCTCGCCGACGCCCTTGGTCTCGTACTTGCCGTTTACTTTGCATTCAATAGCTACGTGAAGCCCTGCATGCAAACATAACCGTGGCATCAATAGGGCACCACAAGTTTGTATTCAGAAAAGTGTCTCTATAATTAAACTTGTGTTTAATTTGCCCTCATCCACTGAAGTCTGAAGATGTAAAGGAAGAGGATAAATAGTGCAACATCACGGGGAAATGTACGCCAGGCTAAAATGTGTCACCCCAATGAGTACAGTTAAATTATTATCAAATCATACTGTCATAATTAGCTTATCTTATAGTACAGTACTACAGTTAGAATGTTATTATGGTACATTGTGATTTGCGAAAGAGATCAAGTTTCATACCCTTGAATGCTTGCTGCTTCTTTACACTCCTCTCTTTGCAGTCCACGCACTCGGTTGTGCCGACCACAAGAGCAAACTTTTCAGATTCCGTTCCGGCCGCAGTGCTCGCGAAGCCGATCACCCACAGCGCCACCGCGCACAAGCCGAACAGAAGGATCCGGCCATGGCGACGACGAGTCCCCATCATGGAACTCAAAGCCACCAAGTTCCGGATAAAATGGAGCTTAACTAATTGATTCGAGTGTCTGCAGAGCTGAGCATGCGTTAGCCTGTTTTTATACACAGGACGTGGCACCTAACTAAGCCGGCTCTAAGTGATGCCCGTGGTCTAGAGGGCTTTAATCTTTATAGCTAGTAAGATGGATGAGCACCTCCACCTCTCCCATGATGCATGCCCACCGTCTTTGCAGTTTGATCCCCATTAAACAGCTAGTCATCTCCATTAATGGTCTTGTGATGGCAACTACTTCGGCCACCTACCATAAATTCTGATGCTACCAAAACCTTCACGCACAATGATTGATGCCCATGTCTTCTTTCTTACTAGTGGTGAAACATATATGTGGCAAGGGGATGATGCAATATCAGACTGATCAGGCCATCGGGTACTTCATTCAGTTCTGGATCCACGTACTCATATGTATTCTTTGATCCAGGCAGTCCCCTTCATGGCATGCGTACGTACGTGCATGGAGTGTTACAGTGCCTACCGATAGCCACTAGCTCTAGATCTCTGTTGATGGCTGTTGGAGTAGAAGAGCCTAGCTAGATTTCATATGTTGGATATGGTAAACAACATAAGATCCAATCTAATGGCATGTGCAACCCCACATCTATACTGTGAGGGTTACATGTCCACATGCATATGTGCCTGCATCTGCGTGCATGCGTTGCAGGAGAAGACAGATGTAGGGGAGGAATTAATTAGCTATAGGGAGGTAAAATTTGGAGGGGATGGCGGCAGCCCTGAAGAGTTGCATGCATGCTTGAAGATGGAAAATGGTAATTAATATATTGATGGATATGTGGGCCAATTTTAATTATTTTCCTGCAGGGACATTGGAGTCTTCTTTCTTTTCGTAACCACAAGGCCACATATTGTGGCTTGATTGGATATCTACTCGAACTACGATTTCATGAGAAGTCGTAATATACCTGTACTTTTGGCCCAAAAAAACCGCTATATACAGGGAAGGGAAAATAGATGCTCAAAATAATTAAATACTAAATTACTAATTATAAAATGTAAAAATCACTTGATCGTCGTAGTGTACCTTGCTATATATGTTTAATGTTGTCATCAATTTATATGTAATCTGTTTTAGCTAATTATATTGAATTTTAGAGCATAATTAAATCTCGGCCGCATATTGACGATCCAACGGCTTACATTAAACTTGTATGCACCTTACTTTTATCTAAGTGGGCATCTGACCGGATGTAGTGAATAATGGTCAATTTAACCACTTAACATATATATGTCAAATTTAAACTCTAATAATATTTTTTTCTTCCAATTCATCATTGAGTTTTGACACACATATGGTCATAAATAAGGAATTATAAACTTGAGAAAATTGATTTATGAATCAAGTCAATGGTGTCAAAATCACGTCTCAACACATAAAGCATACGTTTATATGATCCTACATCTCAAAATTGTGCTCGATCCTACTCTCGATCGTTTCCAAGGCTGGATCGTGAGATGTGTCCAACGATCCCACCTTTGCGTTGTAACCACGTGAGCCCAAAGTCATTAAGGAAGAAAAAAATGATGATACCCTAGTTACCTCCGCCTCCCCCGTGGGTTGCTGCCACCAGTTGACATCGCTGCCTGCCGCCAATTGTTGCCGCCTACCGCCGGTTGTTGCCGCCTGCCGCTACTACTATTGCCTGGCAGTGTTGCCCCTCGCCGTGGATAACTATTACTCTCCTTCTCCTCCCTCCCCCAATTTCTCACGGTTAAATTTGGTGTGTTAATAAGTTTTCCTAAAAATAGGAAGAACAATATTATTTATTTTATATTCTTAATACTCCCTCTCACGTATAGGCTGTTGACAACTTTGGTTTAGCCCAGCTCATCAGGTGGATAAGAAAAAACTTTTTTTAATAAGAGTTTAATGAAGTTTGAACTCTTGTCCTCTGGCTTTAATACCATATTAAATTTGATGTGCTAATCAATTTTTTTAAAAACTTAAGCCGTTAGGAAGAGCAACATCGTTTATTTCATATTCTTAACACTCACTCTTGTTGTCGTCATTCTTTTTCCGTCTCACCCGTTTTTTTTCTGGCGCCATTTTATTTTGTCGCCGGTCTTCTACTGCTCCTTGCTCACCTGCGCGTTGAGGCCGTGTTGTTGTCTCCCTCCCTACTCTCCCTACTCATGAGAAACGAGGCACCGAGGTCTTCATGCTCGCACAATGCAACAAGGAGGCCGACCACATGTTTAAAACTTTAAGTTAAGAATTATGATTATACAAATGCATGTTTAGTTAGGTTTGAATTAGGTTCTGATTATTGTATGCTTGTATTGTATAGAATGTTACAATTTACAAATGTGTTAGTGTTACAGTCACAAATTTAGGTAAAGAAAAATGACATCTGACTCGAGTTCAGGATTTGGAAACACAAGTGTTGCACTTGAAGGTGGAATTGCTGGAACATCTACAACTACAAGAGTACTTAGAAAAAATGTTCAAGGGAATAATTATCCAAGATGGAAGCATGGTTTCATAATATATGGGGATAACATGAAAATTAAATGCAAATATTATAGCAAAGTAATTTAAGGAGGAGCTTATCCTTGAAGCAGTGTTGATGAGCATGATGGTGCTGATGCACAAGTTGGTGAAAGAGGGAAAGAATCAATAGAGACAATTGAAGTTGAGAGTCAAAGTGCTAGAAGTTGTCAAGATATATACCATCAATTCCATGTACAAGAAGGAAGCAAGAGAAGAATCATGTCAAGATATTGCTAAGTTTTTCTACGATAATGCAATTCCATTCAATGTTTCAATAAGTGACGAATTTTTCATCACGTTTGCATCTATTGCATGCCATGGAGATGAAATTCGAGTTAAATATTTGAAGAAAGAAGTGGAGCTTACTAAGCAAGTTATCGAGACACAAAATTGAATGGAAATACGCCATTATGACCAATGGATGGACGGATCGAAGGAGAAGAACTATTATTAACTTCTTGCTAAATAGTCCAATGGGAACAATTTTTTTTTTTAAAATCAATTGATGCATCTTGTCATACCAAATCCCATGACTAAATCATAATCCTAATTATTGCAACTCTTAATCTTATTTGACTATTTTAAAATAAATTCAACAAAGCATCCTCCCTTATTTAACTTGATATTACTTATTGATACAAGTAATGAATACAATTATATTCATCATTTGTTTAATCAGAAGATATAAACCATGTCATTTGCATGATATGATAATTTTAATTTCACACGTTACCCAACGTATAATACTCCAAATATTAAGTGACATATCACTCATAAATTATTTCTATTATCATTTATTTTAATTCCTATACTTATATAATACATGCATGCTTTAAAAAATAAAAGTGAAGGGTAATCAAAGTGCTTAGTGTCTCGACCTCTTCTACATGCATCAAAATCAAGATTCGAGTCGACTTAAATCGAGAACTTAAAATTATCTAAAAAATTCAACAAGAGCAATGTGAACAACATAAGAGAACAATACAGGTGCATATAACGGAATAATTTCCATAAACCTCCCTTAAACTATCATGATTTTTTATGTCTAATCTCAAACTATAAATTTATATTTTTGGATCCCTCAACTATCGCGACTTTTTCACTTTTGTCTTCTCGTCCACTTCTATTACGTTTTTCGTTACTTTTACTTTTTCATTTATGAAAAGACTAAATTACCCCTCCCTTCAGAAAATTAAACATGAAACAAATATAAAAAATCATTGCAAGGATTAAAATTCTAAACAAAAAAATTTATCATTTAGAAAAAATACTAAATTACCATCCCCCCGATTTATTTTCTTCTTATATTTATTATTTGATGTAGGAGGGGTAATTTAGTCTTTCATAAATGGGAAAAATTAAAAGTAATAGAAAACATAATAGAAGTATATGAAAGGACTAAAGTGGAAAAATCGTGATAGTTTAGGGATAAAAAAATAAGTCCGTACTTTGAGGTTGAATGCGACAAATCATGATAGTTTAGGGAGGTTTATGAAAATAACCCTTTAAATAGTCATATTTTTCATATGAGAAAACCTTTAAATCATAATACATATAATATTAGTTGTAAAATCATATGAACTTTCACATGAATAAAAATAACTCAAGATATCATCATATTAACAATTCAACTCCACACATATGTCATCGCACATACTCAACATGGGTCAATACGTATCCTTCCATAATCATGTGTCATACAATTAAACAAAGCTTCACAATCATGACTCTCGGATACGCGAAGCATAACATGGGTCAATACATATCCCTCCGTGATTATATATAATACAATTAAGTCAAGATATATGATCACGAGTCTCGTATACGTAGATTAGAGAATTCACCTTAAACAAGTGATCGTACTGAATTTCTTCCGACCATCCTACTTGGCTTCTTATCTTGACGATTTTTCAACTCACAAGGGATAAGAATAGATTATTTAGATATTTGTCACAGATTTTTATCACATCACATGGGGTTCAGAAAAATACATTATTAAGTAGCTGGTGAGCTACTTACTTCAACTGCTTAAGTTCGCATTGGCTGAAGTGAAGGTCCAATCATGTTATTTCGTTAAAAAATAGTATTTAACTTCTAATTAACCTTAGTTAATCATAGTTAGACATATGTATTATAATATTTATAAATATGAAATTTTATTCTTGATAATCTTATATGGTTTCTTTATAATGTTTATCAATAATTTAATTATTATTATGCTTTAATCCAAATATCAATTACTACTTGCAAACGTGACTATATAAGCTTCTAAACTAACTTAATATGATAATTAGAAGAATGATTATATAAAAGTCATGTTTCTGCAGCACGCCCGTGACACATATCATATTTATAAATTAAAGAGCGGATAAAATTTTTAAGATGATTAATGATGTTGTAGAAGAAGTTGGCAAAGATAACGTTGTCCAAGTTTTTAAAGACAATGCAACAATTTACAAACTAGATGAGGAAGTGTTAATGGAGAAGAGGAAAAGAATATATTGGACACCATGTGCTGCCCATTGCATTGATGATATATTTGATGTTGGAAGATTTTGCAAAAAAATAAAATGAGCATCCATAAAGACAATTGCAAGTGGGAGAAAAATTACAACTTATATCTATTCAATGACATTTCTTATTGTATTATTGCAACACTTTAGTCAATGTAAAGATTTGATTCGTCTGGCTATCACTCGATTTGCCACATCATATCTTACTTTAGGTTGCCTACAAGACAACAAAGGTGCATTGATGAGAATGTTCACATCAGATGAATGGAAATATATTAGATATAAAAAAACACAAGAAGGAAAACAAATTGAGGATATTGCATTTGATAGTAGATTTTGGAAGAATGTTGTAGTTTGTTTGAAGGCTGCTTTTAATCAAGGTGCTTCGTTTGGTTGATTATGATGAAAAAACAACAAGGAGTTTTATTTATGAATAAATGGACCTCTCCAAAGAGAACATCCAAAAGGCCTATAATAGATAAAAAGATGATAACTTTTAGTTAATAATATATTGAAGTGATTGTTTTATAGTTTATTTAGTGTTTGCATGCAACTACGTTAATATGTTCTTTCTTATAGCTATGAAAACATATGGAATATAATTCATGCAAGGTGGAACAATCAATTTCATAGACCTTTGCATGCCGTTGCATACTATCTCAATCATCGATTTCAATATGATCCTACTTTTAGTGCTGACCTTGAAGTTAAACGAGGATTGTAAGATTGTTTGCAAAGGATGGTGCCAGATACTCAAATGCAAGTTGAGATTCAGCTTGAAGACTTTAAGCATGCAAACAATTTCTTTGGAAGTGCGATGCAATTTGTGCTAAAAGTCCAATTGATTGGTGGAATTCAAAACTTTGTCATAAGAGTTCTTAGCTTGACATGTAGCTCTTTTGGATGTGAACACAACTAGAGGGCTCTTGAGAGGGTAAAATCATTAAACCATATCAGTTGATTAGAATTTATATTGTTCATAGTCAACTTTAAATTTTTTATTTGTCTTATATAGGTTCATACAAAGAAATGAAATTGTTTGAAGCAAAATACTATGAATGATGTTGTTTTTGTGGGCCAATACAAAATTGGATAAGAAAACACAATTTAGAAAAGCATCCGAATACAATGTTGATGACCTATCTGCTGATGATGAATGGATGTAGCTGAAGGATTAGAAGAAGGGAATGTTGAAAGTGATGACAATGAAATTCAAGTTGGCGAAGAAAATCAAAGTGTTGGGAATGTTGAAAGCTCGTGTATAGAAGATTTCACTCTTCCAGATTATGAGGTTGATATAGATGATGCAATGAAGATAATTTGGAAGATGAAGATGTATGATGAAGCTAATTTGAACACTTTGCTTTAGTGGCATTAGTCTTTTAGGCATATGTCAATTCCTTATTTTCATAGAACTTGACTCCTGATGCATCATGTAACATTTTGTTATTTTGAATTTTGATGCCTTGGATGATAAAACTTATTTTAGATTTGGTAATTTGAAATTTGGTATTGATCCTCTTTTGCTTGATATTTGATAACTTGATGAAAATTTTGCATTTATTATAAAAAATTATAATATTATATCAGTTTCACGCTAATTAATATATTTAAAAAATAATTTGGTAGAATCGATTGTGTGGTGTCACGATTTACATTTTTTTGGCCCTCCATGTCTTATCTGTTTTACATGTTTAACAAATTTGGTAGTTATTTTGAGTAATGTAATGAAAATTGAGTTTTTAGAAGGAAATCAATTGATTTAATTTCTTATTTTTATGAGGACTAGTAAGTATAATACGAAAAGAATGACACAACTAATTTTCATCTTTATGAAAACTAATCAAGCTAATCAAGAAGGAAATTAAAGCCTTTAATGAAGGCTTTTTTCCCTATGTTTGAACTAACCCATTTATGAGAAACAAACACTTGGTAGATTTAATCCGATTTTGATTGGTTCTATTTACCATCCCATCTTCGAGTTGAACCCAAGTTGCTCTATAGGCCAAGTGACATGCTCATCGATCGGGCCGATTAGATCAATTTGATCTGATCTACACAATATTGCCTCATATCTATTGTGTTTAAACACTATGCAACTAGCATGCATTGGTCAGGTTACTGAAATTAAATATAATAAATTAGTCTTAAACTCAACAAAGACTTGATCTTAATTAGTTATATAAATCACCGGAGACACACACACACATGGATAAAATGATTGTCCGCCTCCTCTTAAAGAGGTGGATAGATACGCGTAGATAGGATACCGTCCATTCTAGGATCTACAGTCCGAATGGAGGCGCCTGGCTCAGGGTAATATATTGAGGGTCATCCGGTTCAAGTGAGGGGAGTCGTCCAATCCTAGGGATTCGTCCGGTTCGATTAGGATATAGAAGGTAAGATTTCACCCTCCCTTTCTCTCTCCGCACATGGCCACGATGGAACCCTTCCCCTCCCTTGCTCGCGACTTCCTCGAGTGATGCCAACCTCCTCGCACGACGGCATGCTCCTCGAGTGACGTGTTAAATGATTTTATACATATTTTTTCTATTTTTTTTAAATATTTATATTTATTAATAATTAAGAGAATCATTAATGATGCTAAAATAATTTTACTAGCATGACAAATTATATAAATAATTATATCAACATGAAGGTTAATTATATCCAAAACTTTATAATTTTTTAAAATAATAAATATTCTTATTGATAATTAGAATAACTTTTAGTATCATCAACAATCATCTGAACTATTAACAAAAAAAATATAGAAAAGAAAAAAATATTTGTAAAAATCTCTTAACATGCACGTAAACAATCAATAATGAAATAGGCTAATACAATTGTAGTTGTCACAATAAATTTTGTTAAGTCTATCTCTCAAAAAAAAAAAAAAAAAAAAGAGAAAGAAACACAAAAAGAGGTATTCATCAAGACGCCGAAGATAATCCGCTTCATTTCCAACTTTTATAAATTTTCAATTGGGAACCAGATTTTAAAACCCTAATTTAATTCATACATTTAATTACGTTTTCTAGTAAGAGAATAAATGAAAGGTAATCATTGTAGCCTGTTAAGCCATATTATTTTGATTAGAGGAAAAAATGTATTCCGGAGTAGAATTACGGAACTTGCAAAATTCTTTAACTTAAGTTGAACCTTATTATCACAAGAAGATAAATCCAATGTCTTGTTTTTTCATTGCAAACTAAGAGAGCAATACATGTTCAAAGTTCAGACACAAAGAAAATGCATATTTTATTTTGAAAAACATGTTCAAACTTAGCAGTGAAAAATCTCCTTAAGTTACAGGGATCCCAGCATTTCTTTTGGACAAAAAATGAATATTTAAGATCCTAAAATTCACTTGTAAGAAAACAGAAGCAAATGGAGGACGATATCTGACACTCAGTGCAAGTATTTGGGCTGCTGAGGGCAAATATGGAAGATGTACGCGCAGGAAGCCAGAAAAAACATGCAACGCAGGGGAAGCTGCGCAGAAATTTGGATGCCATGGACGAACTCCGTAGGAGCAGCATCAAACACCTCCGTAAATTGCCGTAAACTTCGTCGTGAAGCCCCAACAGCTGCAGATTACAAATAGAAGAAGACTTCCAAACACTTCTAGATCTGCGTCTTTCTGCAACAGGAGTACTTCGAACAGGCGAAGGGGAAGGAACGCAAAAGAAATGACGTAGCGACCCAATGCATGCCAAGTTCGCTTCAGAGCTCAGCTCTTTCTCTGTTCTGTTCTTGTGTCGATTTCTGGTTTCATTTGTATGGTCATCAATGGCCAGCATCGTGCGTGATTTCCATGGTTTTGGGCATCATTCTTGTGGTTTCATGGTAAAAGCATTTGACTTCCCTGCTGGTGTGATTCCAGCGAGATTGCAAACTGATAACAATATACAAATGCCGGCCACGCAATGGTTCTGAAAGAAATTTAGATGAAGTACTGATAAGAACATTTCTTCGTTCTTATTCTTTTTTTTTTTTATCTTAATCTTCTTTCGCTTTAATTGTCGTCTTGCGTAGAAATTAAATTGAAGATTGAAGATTGCAGTTGGAGGTGATTCTGTGACTGTCAATGACAAACAATTTCATTGCATCATGTTGACGATTGCAGTTGCAGTGTTTACTTCTACTACTGCTACTGATGATTTATGGATGCTGAACAGATGATTCAACAGTCAGTGTAACAGTTCCTGCAGTCTGCTGCGAAGGCTTCTTGCAGACTTTGGACGTCAAAAACTCAGCTTGGATCGGTCATGGCTCGTGTGGCAGCAGGAATCAGGAAGCAAATCGGCTTGCGGTTCTTGGAAGCGTCCGGCGTTTCCCTCACGCGCAGGCGATACAAGGCAATGGCGCTGGTCTTGACGTTTCTCGCCTACGCAAGTTTCCATGCCACCAGGAAGACCACGAGCATAGTTAAGTCCGTCCTCGATCCCGGAAACATGTCGGAGTTGGGCCTCCGTCTGTGGCCACGCTCTGCTGCACTGGGAGCGGCAGGTGAGGAAGCCGGTTGGGCTCCATTCGACGGCCGCGACGGCAGCACGATGCTGGGCGCCATCGACTTGGCTTTCCTCTCTGTGTATTCCTTCGGGATGTACTTCGCGGGGCACCTCGGCGACCGTCTGGATTTGCGGCTGCTCCTGACTGCGGGAACGCTTGGTTCCGCCCTGTTCACTGCGCTGTTCGGTGCTGGCTACTTGCTTGACGTCCACAGCTTCTATTACTTTTTGGTGGTTCAGATACTTGGAGGGCTGCTACAATCGACGGGGTGGCCTTCGGTGGTGGCCGTCCTCGGCAATTGGTTCGGCAAGACGAACAGGGGGCTCGTGATGGGAGTCTGGAGCGCCAACACCTCGGTCGGCAACATCTGCGGCTCGCTGATCGCCTCTGCCGTGCTCAAGTACGGATGGGGCTGGTCGTTCGTCGTCCCGGGCCTTCTCATGGGTCTTGTCGGGTTGGCCGTGTTCCTGTTCTTGCCGGTTAGTCCTCAGGCAGTGGGGGACGTCGACGAAGACGACCCTGAGATTTCACCGGAGAAGGGCATTAATTCTGCAGAGCCTTTGCTGAAAGAAAGAACCAGAGCAGGAGACAAAGGGCATGCTGTAAGCTTCATGGATGCGTGTGTTAGAGTTGGTGAATACTTCAGGGCCCCTTGTTTCTCACATCGGGTTCGCCCACGTGAGCTTAGGGGAATCTGAGTATTACCCAATTAACAGTATTGCTGGCGTACGAATGAAAGGGGGGGTTCGGGGGGCCCCGCCCCCCGACGGCGGTCCCGCTCGCCGGTGAACCTGTGGTTCGAATTAGGTTTTTTCTCTGTTTGTTTGGGTTTTAAACCCGGTTTGGAGAGGCTATTAATAGCCTAATTTCTGATGTAATTTTGTGTGGCGGCTGTAAACCTAAACATATAGTGGAACCTCTTTGCAGGACGTAGCCCTCATCTCAAGGGTGAACCTGGGTAAATTTCGTGTGTCTCCTCTATTTTTTCTGCAATCTCTCTGCGATCTTCTCTCCTTGTTCTCGGATTTTCCCATCAATTGGTATCAGAGCACAGGTTGTTCGAGGAATTAGGGTTTATTCGAGATGTCAGGAGGATCGCGAATCGAGATAGAAAAATTTGATGGAACACGGTTTGATCTCTGGAAGATGAAGATGGAGGATCTCCTTTGTGATCGAGATCTTTGGACGGCAATCGAGAAGGAGAGACCAGGCATGGAGGCGGCGAAGGTCGCGGACGAGGCCTCCTCCAGTCAGGCAGATCCAAAGGCGATCGAAGAGTGGGATCGGATTGATAGAAAGGCGAAGGGTTTGATTCGGCTGTGTCTCGCGGATTCAATTCTTACGAATGTGATGGGCGAACCTACTGCCAGAGATCTGTGGAGGAAGTTGGAATCCCTATATCAAAGTAAGTCGTTGGTTAACAAGTTATTTCTGAGGAAGAAATTGTACAATCTTCGGATGCAGGAGGGTGATTCATTTTCTACTCATCTTTATAACTTTAACACGGTGATCAGTCAACTTGTATCAATCGGTGTTAAGTTTCAAGATGATGATAAGGCAATAACATTACTCTGTTCGCTGCCGGATTCATGGGACAATCTAATTGTTGTGATTGGTGGCGGGGATAAAGAACTTTCGTATGAAAGTGTATGTGCTGCCTTGTTATCAGAGGAAATACGGAGAAAGGGATCAGCAAGTTCTGGTAAAGAGGCGCTGGCGGCCAGAGGAAGGCAACCAGAAAGGAATCAAAATCAGAGAGGGAGATCCAAATCTCGTGGGCGTTCGAAGAGTAAGGATAAGAAGGTGCAATGCTGGAGATGTCAAGAGTGGGGCCATCTGAAGCGAGATTGCAAAAACAAGCCGGTTCATAAGAAAGAAGTTGAGTCAACCTCGGACAAAAAGGAGGCTGAGGCAGGAGATATGTATGTGGCTTCTGCATGTACGGCACAGTCAGATAAAGATGTATGGCTTATCGACACTGGTGCTTCGTACCACATGACGCCTCATAAACACTGGTTCTGTGAATATGAGGAGTATAATGGTGGGGATGTCATGCTCGGAGATGACACTGCGATTCAGATTGTTGGACGTGGCAGGGTGAAGTTAAGGATGAATGATGGCACGGTGAAGACTCTACCAGATGTGATGCATATACCACTTATGAGCAGGAGTTTATTATCTGTTGGTACAATGGCTGACTCGGGTGTTATATTCAGTTGCGATAAGGATTCGTGCAAGATGATCAGAGGGTCGATTGTAATTGCACGAGGGGTTCGCTATGGCACGTTGTACAAGTTGCTCGGAGAGACAATATCTGTGCGCTGCGGATTTATTTCTGAAGAGGCCAAAGAAGATGAAGACAGCAAATCTATGTTGTGGCATCGGAGATTAGGCCATATCAGTGAAAAAGGACTCTCCACTATAGCATCAAGTCAGATGGTAGAAGGAGTTCCGGATTGTTCTGTGGGCTTCGGGTTCTGTGAACATTGCCTCCATGGAAAACAGAACCGAGTCAGTTTTCAACACACAGGTTCAAGAGCAACGAAGATTCTCGAACTGATTCATAGTGATGTCTTTGGACCAACTCCGACTCCATCTATTGGAGGGTCCAGGTACTATGTTTCTTTTATAGATGATTTTTCGAGATACAGTTGGATTTATTTTATCAAGAATAAATCAGATGTATTCGATAAGTTTCGAGAATTTAAAGTTTTTGTGAAAAATCAATTGAGCTGCAAGATCAAAGTTCTTCGTACAGATAATGGAGGTGAATTTTGTTCAGATAAGTTTGAGCAGTTCTGCGTGGACAATGGTATTGCTAGGCAGAAGACAACTCCATATACACCTGAGCAGAATGGAGTAGCTGAAAGGTTAAATCGGTCACTCATAGAGAAGGCCAGATGTATGCTGAGTTGGGCTGAATTGGGGCAAGAATTCTGGGCAGAAGCTGTAGCCACAGCAAACTACCTGAAGAACCGCTCACCGACCTCATCAGTGAAGGATCAGACACCTTATGAGACAATGTTTGGGAAGAAGCCAAATTTGTCTCATGTTCGGGTGTTCGGATGTGACGCATATGTTCATATACCCAAGGAAAAGCGGGGTAAGCTTGACAGTAAATCTGAAAAGAACATATTTGTCGGATACAAGGAAGGGATCAAGGGCTACAAACTGTGGAATCCAAAGTCAAGGACTATTGTTTACAGCAGGGATGTTGTTTTCCGTGAATCACGTTCCCAAGTTGAAGTTCAAAAAGGTGATGAACCTAAGAAAGTGGTAGTGCTTGAAGAAGATTCTGATTCTGAAACTTCAGAGGTGGATGCACAAGATACTTCAGTTGAGTCTGTTATAGAACCGGATCAAGAGGACTCGGTTAATGAAGTTGAAGATGCAGATTCAGATGAAGACCCAGATATTGGTACTACCATACCAGTTCTCAGGAGATCGACACGAGAAAGAAGAGCACCTTTGAGATACTCTCTTAGTGCTCTGAGTTCGTTTCATGCTTTGAGCATCATCGGAGAAGAACCTAGTTCTGTAAAAGATGCAAGGTCTATGGATGATGCAAATCAGTGGGAGCTTGCTATGGCAGATGAGATGCAGTCACTGGATAAGAATGAAACATGGAGTTTGTGTAAATTGCCTAAGGATAGAAAGGCAATTGGTTGCAAATGGGTGTTCAAACGAAAGCTGAAACCGGATGGGTCTGTAGAGAAGTACAAGGCGAGGCTGGTAGCTAAAGGGTACTCTCAGGTTGAGGGAGTCGACTATGATGAGATTTTTTCTCCCGTGGCGAAAATGACTTCAATCAGATTTGTTCTATCTCTGGCAGCAGCATATAATCTTGAGGTAGAGCAGATGGATGTGAAGACGGCATTCCTTCATGGGGACTTGGAGGAAGAGATATATATGAGGCAACCAGAAGGCTTTGAAGTTCAAGGTAAAGAAAAGCTGGTGTGCAAATTGAAGAAGTCTTTGTATGGATTGAAGCAGTCGCCAAGGATGTGGTACCAAAAGTTTGATACGTACATTCTCGAACTCAAGTTTGTACGTTCAGATTCAGATCATTGTGTTTATGTGAAGAGAGTTGGAGATCAGTTTGTCATTCTTACACTGTATGTGGATGACATGTTGCTGATTGGAAACAATATGAAGATGGTGAATTCAGTGAAGGGTTTGTTGGCTAAGAAGTTTGAGATGAAAGACTTGGGACCGGCGAATTTTATTTTGGGTATGCAGATTAGAAGGGATCGTCAGAAGAGAAAGCTGTGGCTAGGACAGGAGAAGTACATAAAAGAAGTGTTGAAGAAATTTAACATGTCGGACTGCAAGCCAGTGGGTACTCCTATGTCTCTAGGAACCAAACTTTCTGCAGAGCAATGCCCGAAGACGGATGAAGAAGCCGAAGAGATGGACCGTGTGCCATATGCAAGTGCAGTGGGCAGCTTGATGTACGCCATGGTTTGCACGCGTCCAGATATAGCCCAAGCAGTGGGAGTCTTGAGTCGGTATATGTCTAACCCAGGCAGGGAACATTGGAATGCTATCAAGAGAGTTTTCAGGTACCTTCGTGGAACTTCAGATTTTGCTTTGTGCTTTGAAGGTGCGGGAAAAGGAAAGATGCTTGATATTGTGGGCCATGTAGATGCTAATTGGGGTGGAGACATTGATAGTAGACGGTCCACTAGCGGATATGTTTTTACATTATTTGGGGCTGCACTAAGTTGGATGAGCAAGAGACAAAGCGTGGTAGCACTTTCTTCTACAGAAGCAGAATATATGGCTCTTACTCATGCTGCAAAAGAGGCCATATGGCTACGACGATTGTGCTTGGAGCTCGGATTTGAGCAAGGTGCTATAGAGGTGAGATGTGATAATCAAGGTGCTATTCAGTTAGCTAAGAATCCCGCATTTCACTCACGCACAAAGCATATTGACATCCAATTCCACTTTATTCGGGAAAAGGTGGAAAAGAAAGAGGTTCAGCTTGAAAAGGTTGATACAACAGAGAATAGTTCTGATTTTCTAACTAAAGCAGTTACAGGTGTAAAGTTTGAGTGGTGCTCTACTGCTGTCGGATTGAAGAAGAATGTTGCTGGCAAGGCTCTCATTGGTGTGAAGTATTCACCAAGTGGGAGAATGTTAGAGTTGGTGAATACTTCAGGGCCCCTTGTTTCTCACATCGGGTTCGCCCACGTGAGCTTAGGGGAATCTGAGTATTACCCAATTAACAGTATTGCTGGCGTACGAATGAAAGGGGGGGGGGGGGGGGGGTTTGGGGGGCCCCGCCCCCCGACGGCGGTCCCGAAACCTAGACGGGTTTTGGGCTTTTGTTTAGCCGGCCCGTGTGGTTCGAATTAGGTTTTTTCTCTGTTTGTTTGGGTTTTAAACCCGGTTTGGAGAGGCTATTAATAGCCTAATTTCTGATGTAATTTTGTGTGGCGGCTGTAAACCTAAACATATAGTGGAACCTCTTTGCAGGACGTAGCCCTCATCTCAAGGGTGAACCTGGGTAAATTTCGTGTGTCTCCTCTATTTTTTCTGCAATCTCTCTGCGATCTTCTCTCCTTGTTCTCGGATTTTCCCATCAGCGTGGAGGATCCCCGGCGTTGCACCGTTCGCTCTCTGTCTCTTCTTCTCCAAGCTGGTGGCTTACACCTTCCTGTACTGGTTGCCGTTCTACATGAGACACACAGGTACAATGCTTTTTTATTCAGTTACAGCAGCAGGAGCTGTTTTCTAATGCCATTTCACTGCTGGTTAACGCAGACATAGAAGGCGTGCATCTGTCGGACGCAGCAGCAGGTTCTCTGTCGACGCTCTTCGATGTCGGAGGAGTGGTTGGCGGCGTCCTTGCCGGCCGCATCTCGGACCACCTCGGCGGTCGAGCGATCACGGCGGAGGGCTTCATGTACTGCGCAGTCCCCGCCCTTCTGCTGTACCGCGCGTACGGGAACGTCTCTCTCTGCTGGAACGTGACCCTCATGTTCGCCGCCGGCATGTTCGTGAACGGACCGTACGCGTTGATAACGACGGCCGTGTCCGCCGACCTCGGGACGCACAGCTCGCTGAGGGGCGACGCCCGGGCGCTCGCCACGGTCGCCGCCATCATCGACGGCACCGGATCGGTGGGCGCGGCGATCGGACCGATGCTCGCAGGCTACATTTCGAGCGTGAGCGGCTGGGGCGGCGTGTTCGCGATGCTGATGTGCGCTGCGCTCGTGGCGGGGCTCCTCTTGACGAAGCTGGTGGTGGCCGAGGTCGCGGAAAAGATGATGGCTGCTCGGCGCAGCGGCCAGGCCGACGAGGCGTTGACATGATGCCTTGGTTCCTCTCGGTGTTCTTATTTCCTTGCATTGGGATGGCTATGATATAATGGAATTAGAAAGTAAAAACAATATTAGTGTTCTTTATATTATATCGGATCATATCCAACATTGAATTTAATATGGAAATAAATTATATAATTAATAATTATCAAAATAAATTAAGATTCAAGTAAATTCATAAATTATTTTAACGTAACTCCATCAAATCTCATAAATTCTGTTTTTAATAATTAATATCAGAATCAACATGTTAAATCATTACGTCGCCGTGATCATTTACGATTTTAACGTGATTTAAGAAAAGTTTGATTTCAATAAAATCTGTAAAGACTGCGTGTTGCGCATAGAGGCTACTTGTGTTTTACTCAAGATGCAATACACATCAGCACAATGTCACTTTAATGGTAACGGTGTTTGTTCGTCATCCCTATTCATCAACAAGTGTGCATCATATTAGTCGCCCTTTTACTAATAGGAGTAGCGGAGTCGTAACTTGTCCAGAGTTCAATCTTTAGGATTGTAGAAATTTTTTTGACCCGGAATGATTTTATCAAATTAGTGGTGGATTGACCTTTTAACCTATGAACAGTGCGTTTAATAACATCGTGCAAATTGGACAGTCGACGTCGCTTTAATTGCTTTTTTTTCTTGTTTGACTGTCCATAACAAATGTATATACTTGTTAAACACCGTGCACCCGACCAAGAAAAACTTATTCGACTCGAAAAAATCGAACCGAAAAAATAAAAAATTAAGGGTCTGATTATGATTTAGGGTGATTTTTAATAAATTTAAATCCACCTGCTAAAATTATGCCTCCATCCGAAAAATCGTAGGTGCAACGTTTTAAAAAAAAGTAAAATTTATTTAAAAAGTAAGGGTATTTTGATCTTTGCGCAGGTTGACAGTAAAAAAAAGTGATGTGAAAAGGAGGAGAGAAGATCATCTTCTCGTCCTTTTCTTCACTACTCGGCATTGTTCCTCCCCAACTTGCTACCGTGCCCCACGAGGCTCTCCCGCCGTCGTCCCTTTTGGCCATCCGTTCTCCGTCGTCCGATCACCGTTTTTCGCGTGTGAGGTGTCTTTAGAAAGAGGACGACGAGACGAACATTTTTGCACGGGTTAGGAGGATCGGTCCACTGTCAGCGACGCAACGAGCTTAGAAGGCGAAGAAGACAAAAATTTTGCTGGCGACGATTCCGACTCCGATTCGCACCGATTTCTCTCTTAGTGAGTTGTACATCATTCTCAGGTCAATTAGGATCATTTTGAGGGGTTTTAATTGTGTCTTTGTTCCAAATCACGTAGGAGACCAAAATTGTGTCTTTGTTCCAAACTTTTTCGGCAACCTTTCTGGCGGACTGATGGAGAACTCCGGTCAAGCTCATCTCGACGTTCTGGTAGGCCCACACATGAGAAAAAAAGAAATTAATTACTTCCTGTATAATAATTATTCGATAAATCCTTTTTAGGTTCGTAAGTTTCGGATTCCAATTGTTCTCCGACGACTCATTCTCGTATCGCGGTTGGTAAGCAAATAAGAATGTGCATGTGATTGGATTTCAGCTATGTAGACAAATTTAAAGTAACTTTATTTTATTATTCATGAAGAAGACATTCGACGGCTTTTCGACATTTTGACGGTGCGGCGGTGATTTTGAGAGCGATAGCTACAGTTGGTTGTGGTATGAATGCTCGGATAACTAGAAGTAAATTTTTATAATGTAGTGAAAATCCTTATTGGAAGTTGCCTTAAAAATTGATTTGAACTTCGCTCATAAGAGTTGTTAATCAGAGGCAACGGTTCGGTTGTTTAGATTCGATTAGATAGTTACTAGACGACGGGGCCTTTTTTTCTTTCTCAGTAAGTATTTTAGCAAATCCATAATATCACTTGGCTTATGGTAAGTACGTTGAGTTGTTGCAAAGAGTGAATTATCAATTAAATTTTTATAATATTAATTTATCAAGTACTGTATGTGATAGATTGTGTTTACTTTTGATTGGATTCAGACGAGGGAATAATTTGGGCACTCGACAAATTCAAGGTGAGGGAACTTATCTCAATTGATATGAACCACTTAGCTTATTGGAGTGATGACATTGTCCCATCCGATGTGGGACTAATGTTCATAATAGTTTTTTTCCCCATGTAAAAATCATATTTATTTGTATGCTTCATATATGTGCTCTTATATGACTTGTGATGTTTTATTATGAATTGTGGAAGTCCTTAATTGATAGAAGTTTCTCCTGTCACCTAAATTGAATGATTTACTTTTGAAATGAAATGTTTCTTTAGTATAATGATTTCAAGTTGTAGATTTTCATTTTGAATTTGCATTCATGCATTACATGTAAAACTCGCACAAGGTGAAGTGTTTTTACTTCGGAGGATTGGCCAACTCCCGGTAGACCGATTTGAGACTCGGTATGCTCTGTGTCAATGGGATATGAAGAGTAGGTTCAACACTTTGTGTCAATATAGTGATATGAATGGTGAAATTAGAACAACCATCCTGTGTCAATGGGATACGATGGATGGATAGAAGAGATAAGAAGCCCTGTGTCAATGGGATACGAAGGGCAGTTCAATGTCTTGTGTCAATGGGATACGAGTGATGGAGTTAAAACAACCACCCTGTGTCAATGGGATACGATGGACGGAGTTAGAACAACCACCCTATATTAATGGGATATAAGGGGTGATATTGATTCCTCCATTGAGGAGATTGGATATCCATATTTGATGATGTTTCCCCAAGTTTTATGATGTTATCTTATTATCATGCATGTGCATCCACAAAGAATGAAAAGATGGGAGGGGGGGGGGTTGAAAATGGTGTTAAATAAAAAATGTTAATTTCACAAAGATCGTCATGGAAGTACAAAACCGATTCTTTAAAATCATTGCAATTCAGATCATAAGCATAATATGAACGGGGAGAGAGAGAAAGAAAATTAAACGCAAAGACACGGTAGTTGTTGATGAGGTTCAGCCACACCTTAGCCTATGTCCCCGCTCCGACTTCTCGATCTCGAGATCGTCGGAGATTTCACTAATCCCTTATTTTGTTCCAAATGAGACAAGGAAGAAAGCCCTTTACATCAACCACATTTTCTGCACTTTTAAAGGCAAGGCAACTTCTCCTCCTAGAAAGCTAATCTTTTTCTCTCGCTCAAGAGGTAAGATTTAGAACCTCTTTTACACAGGAGCTCTTTCTATTTTTTTTTGAACAAAAATATTTCTCTCTTTTACAATTCTATACTCACAAGAGTGAAAGAGAGAAAGAAAAAAAAACTCTAAATGATAATTTTAAGAGAAATAATCTTCTGTTGATTTATTGAAGTTTTGCTTCAATGCTTGGATGAGTGCTTTTGCTTCTGCCCTTGGTAGTCCTTTTATAGGCTCTAGTATGTGAAAAATTTGTTCAGAATTTATTCCACATTTTTTTCCTTCAAATTTGACCATTATTGTTCATTTGAGTCATGGACCGGTCGACCGTGTTAATGGGCCAGTCGATCGGTCTATATGACCGTTGCGTCATTTCTGCAGCTTCAGCACTGGGTCGGTCGACCGGACTGTTGACCGATACGTCAACCAGACTATTGACCAGTACGTCGAGCGGTATTGTCTCGGTGTCAACTGGTTCTGGATTCGTTGACCGGCATCTTCATTTCGATCGGTATTGTCGTGTTGATCGACCTGCACTCTTTTGAGCATAACTTTTTGCACAATTATCCAAATTATATAATATTAGATTTTATGGATAGCTAACAAGATTCTCTACAACTTTGATATTTGTGATTCATCCAGAATCTAATAAGACCAGTGTCAATTATTTAATCAAAGTGTAGTGCATAACGTTATCTCTTTTTCTTTAAACTTTTTCAGCATTTTAACTTTAATCATTCGATGTTTCAAAATATAATTTTATATGTCATTAAAATTTAGATCTAACAATCTTTCCATTTTTTATGAAGACAAATTGAGAAATATGAAAAATATGTAAGTTGCGAAAAAGTTATAAAATTCTTGTAAAAACAATTTTACTCCCCCTATCACATAACTTTCCTTACAATGGTAGATATTCACATGAATATTAATTGTAAGGTACTTTTCATATAAAGTGATATTCAGATCATATTTCTCCTATACTTCTCCTCCTTTTGTTTCATAAAAAAAATAATTTATATATGAAGCATATAAGAAACCATATGTAACTCCCCCTTAATCAATTTTTCAAAAAATTTATTGTTCCCCCTTTTGTCATATAATAGACATGTAGAGTATTGCAAGTTTTGAAAGATAACTCCCCCTAAATTTATGATTATTTTATAATAAAAACCAATTTATTAAAGGCAAAACAAAAAAAATATATTAAGAATCAAAATATGGCATAAAACTTTGATTCAACAATGATGTCCATGATATGTCAAAATAAAGTTTAATTATGCTCCCCCTATCACTATTACCAAATTTCATTTATATGTTCCTCTTTGCAAAAAAAATAGTAGTTTTGAATTTTTTAGTGACATAAAAAATTAGATGATACTTTTGCCATAATCTTTGTGCCTTCACATTTTCAATTCCATATGTTCTTTGCATGTGAGGTACACTTGAAAAGCAATCAAGTAACTTTTGGTACCCAAACTTCTTTGGGTCCGATTTTGTTAGATAGTGTTCCTTTCGGAACCCATATCATCCCATGTTGTGAAGATTTTTTTATTTTGCATTGGTATGCATAATGACCATAAAATTCACGTGTAAAACATTTGAGATGTGATTTTCTACCATATAGATGATTGGATTTCCAATATGAATTTTCATTTCCAAAATGATTTCTGAAATAGTCTTATTTTGTGAGTTTTTCAAAAGGTCATTTTCCTTCTTTACCTTTTCTAAAGAACATGCTAGTTTTACAATTTCACATGCACGTGTAATTACTAAAGTTTCAATTTCTTTTTTGAGTTTTTCAGTCACATATATTAATTTTTCATTTTCCTCTTTAATTGAAAAATATCTTTTTACGAGAGAGGAGAGTTCTTCATTTACATCTAAAGAAACATTTTCTTCGAAAAATCTTGATAAGTCATTATTTGAAATTGAAGAGTTTGAAGTTATCTCATCGTTGTGTACCATTAGGCACAAGTATGCACCCTCACAAGAAGAGCTTGACGAGTCATTTGATTCATCTTCACAAGGCTCTTTATATTTCTTCTTCTTCTCCTTCTCCTTCTGAGATGTCTCATTTTTGTCTTTTGAGTGGTGTTGACATAATCCTTTTTTCGACTTCTCACTCTTTTCTTTAGTTTTCACCAACTTGATATATTTGTCAAGTTTTCTTGTATAGCGGGTGAGTTTCTTTTCGTCCACTTCTTCACTTGAGTTATCTTCATTTTCACTTGCTTTTAAAGCCAATGTCTTCTTTTTGGGAGCATTAGATTCTTCTTTGTCTTGGATTTCGATCTCATAGGTTAGAAGTGAACCAATAAGATCATCAAAATCCAATTTGTTCAGATCTTTTTCCTCGATCATCGTCATTTTTGTATGCCATTGGGAGGAGAGAGACCTGAGAATCTTTTTCACTTTTTGGGGGTTAATTCTAGGCTCGCCCAAAGAAGCTAAACCATTCACAATATCATTAAATCGAGCAACTATATCATTTATGGATTCATTTTCATGCATCGTGAAGGAATCATATTGATGATTCAAATATTTAATCTAGATTATTTGACTTTATCCGTTCCTTCATAAATAGTAATGAGTTATTCCAAATTTCGATTGCACTTTCACAATTAGAAATCTGATTGAAATTCGTTGAATCTAAAGCACAATAAAAATATTCTTTGCTTTCCAATCCAATTTTGAAAAAGATATTTGTCTTTCGTCATGTTCGGTAGGTAATTTTTCATGAAGATAATAACTTTTTTCCACGATATCCCACATGTTAATACCAATAGAGTAAATGTATGCTTGAATTCTAATTTTTCAATATGCAAAATTTGATGCATTTAAAAGGGGAGGATGACTAATTGATTGTCCTTCGGCAAAATTAAAATCACTTGATGCCATAGCTCTAAAGATTGTTAAATCTTAAAACAAGGTGATCAAATCTTAAAATGATTTGATCTTAAAACGAGGGTAACCCGCTCTGATACCAATTGTAGGATCCCAAAAAGCACCAAGAGGGGAGGGGGGGTGGTGAATTGGTGTTAAATAAAAAATGCCGATTTCACAAAAATCGTCACGGAAGCACAAAACCGATTCTTTAAAACCTTTGCAATTCAGATTATAAGCTTATAGGAACGGGGAGAGAGATAAAGAAAATCAAACGCAAAGACACGGTGGTTATTGATGAGGTTCGGCCATACCTTAGCTTACATCCCAGTTCCGACTTCTCGACCTCGAGATCGTCGGAGATTTCACTAATCCCTTCCTTTGTTTCAAATGGGACAAGGAAGAAAACCCCACACATTCGTGTGCATAAGCTCCAACTTACTACTCTTCGACATCATCGGCACTTCAACAAAGCTGACTTTATTTTGCTTCCCCGACACACAACTTTCACAAAGTCCATCTGACGTTTGGTAGTCGACCCATCTTGTGCACAATCTTCATCCTTTTTCACTCGTATGTCGAAGTTTACAATGCTAGATTTCAAACACATTATCTGAATTAGCTGTAATAATTATTGTGTTTGATGATTTGTACATGGTACCCAGCTTGCTGCCACATGCTATCACCATAGCTCATTTGGTGACCTTCTAAGCTTACCTACAAATACTATGGCACTACAAAAAATCTGCCAAATACCCACTCAAGTATGCATCACAAAAGCCACGTTAAAGCGTGGCTAAAAATAATAGTCACAAATTAGCATTGACATGGTGTCACAGCGAGGAGACGAGGACGTTCGATAGCTGTTAGCATTGCAATGACGCCACAAACAAAGATGATGCTACTAGCGCCACATGTTGACGCTACGATGACATTATGATCATGCAAAAAATGTCGTTGCAATGAGTTAAAATGCGTCGCTATGTCAATGCTAACATGGCGTTGAAACGTGCGACGTTATTCTGACGCTAAGATGTCACTACGTTTATCCTTTTTGTGATGCTACGTAGATGCTAAGGCGCCGCTATGTTGCGACACTATGTAGACGCCCAGGTAATGCTAATATGTGACACTATCTCAATGCTCTAGTAGCATCAAAGTGATGTTACGTGCGCGTCTTGAGTGTGAAGCTAAATTGACGCTACAAATGATGTCGCTAATGTGGCACTAACGTGATGCCTTTTACGATATGTTTCAAATAGCACCCAACCAGTTGGTGTCGCTAATGCGACGCTAATTACTTATTTTGCCCCATTCCAACCATATTCTTCCCTCGCACACCATACAAATGTACAATGCATATATATAAAGCATTCTTCACAGTCATCACAATAATAATAAAGATTAGTGTAACGCCCGAGATTAGTAGAGAAAAAGAAATAAAGGAAAAGATAAAAAGGGGAATAAAATAAGAGATAAAATCTGAGTTGGATTTGATTTGATCAGGGAGGAGTTAAATTCTGATTTAAACTCTAATCCTCTCTCTATAAATATGAGGCAAAATCAAATCAAAACCCCATTTTTGTTTTCCTCACGAAGCCGGCCCTAATTTTCCCCTTATACGTGCGCCCTGTTCGTTCTTCTCATCCCTAATGGCCGCCGCCTTATAGGGGACACACCGGAGGACGCGGACGACGCCGGAAATGCACCTGAACCGAGAGGGACCGGTAGAGGAAGAAGAGGAAGAGGAAGACAACAATAAAGTTTCTCAGACAGAAACTTCGAGGTATGGAACTAGTATAGATTCATAATAGAATCTTGATTTTAGACTTGAAGCATGTTCTAGGTCGTTCCTGGTTATTGCCTGATGAGTTAGGATGTTAATTTGTGCCGGCCATCGCCGGAGAAGATGAACGGAACGCAACTGCGCGTCCGCGCAATTTCTGCGTAACACAGACCTGGCCCGGGTTCACCCAAACCCGGCCCGGGCAGGTCCTCCACTGAACCGAGTTCGGAGGAAATCGGCTCGGATCCATCATTGTCGATGCTCTCGAAGCTCTGCAACCGGATGAACTCGGCCCGGGTTGAAGACGACCCGGACCGAGTTCTGTGTACGGAAGTTTGTCGGGCGCGACGGCGGCCCTGACTCGACGATGAACCGACCCGGCCCGGGCTCTACCTGATTCTCCGAAGATGATGACCGATCAACTCGGCCCGGGTTTCTCCCTACTCGGCCCGGGTTCCGACATTGATTGAGCCACTTTCATGATGTTTAATCCTTGATTTATGTTTCTATTCCAGATCCTAACGATATTATTACACTTGTGCCCCTGATTTACTCTCCATGATCATGTCTTTTATCCTTATTTAAAGTTCTTATCAAAATATGATTTGTTTAATTAAAAGATGCAAGATAAAAGACGTAAAATATTAAATGGAGAGCTCTTTTATGATGGACTGGTGACGACCAGTTATGAGCTGTCCTCAGACAGTTATGGGCCGACCTCGGTCAGTTATGGGCTGCCGTTGCCAGTTATGATGATGATGATGGACGGGTTGAGGTAGGCCTCCCCGTGGGTTGAAATATACCCCAAATAAGTCAAAGATGAAATTAAGATGAAGAAGAAGATGAACACATATGAACAAAGAACCTTTCTCATGATGTTGGCTTTTGCCTTTTCTTATGATGATTAGTTATGATCCTTTATTCATATGTTCTTATGCATGCTCCTATCATTCCATATTATGATCATGATTCACTTTCCTATTTCATGATGATGTTATCTTATGAAGTTACCTTTATGATTCATGCCTAGTATCATGATCCTACTATGATGTTTATCTTACTTCCATACTGAGTTGTAAAACTCATAGGGGAGGTTTCTCCCCTGCATGTTCTTAAATGCAGGCCAATATCTCAATGATGATGGTGGCCAACGGTGACAGATCGAGCTCGTAGGTGGCTGCACATGGTTATCGAGTCCTTTAGATGATGGATAGCTTTTTCCTTTCTTTTTATTTATTTGATGTATTAGCTTTCCTTTGGACTCCTATGAAGTCAGTTATTCTGCATTTCAAGATGTTACTCTATTTTATTCTTAAAGATGATTTATTTATTCCGCATTTATCATTGATGAGTTGACCAGTCAAAGTCTTTCTTCGGTCAATATGATGTACACGTAAGGATGACCCGTAGCGTCTCCGAACCGTATTCTGCCACGTGGCTGGGTGCGATTTGGGGGCGTTACAATTAGGTATCAGAGCCTAAAGTTAGGCCATTCTCATGTCCTAAAGTATGATGTCAAGTCCATGTGCAAGCGCCACGAGCAGTCACCGCGCCACCTGAAGTCAAGTAAGTTTATTTTGTCTCCTAAGATGTAAGATATTTTTCTAAGATGATGATGTATGATGATGTAGATGCCTCCATGCCGCGCACCTGTTACTAGAGCTTGGGGTCGAAGGCGACCTCAAAATAGCGATGGGATTGGGAACCCACTACAAGAGGGGATGGACCAGAATGATGTGCAGATGAGTCAGGCTCGAGTTGTGGAGCCGACTGTGCAGTCCCCTCTGGTGCAGCGCCCATCATCACGGGCACCAACGGTTCCGCCCGTACTAGTACCATCTGTTCAGGCCGTACCAGTCATGACACCATCGGTGCAGCTTCCTTCGGTACAACCTACGCCACCAATGCCATCTAAGGACACCATTCAGGCCTTCATGAAGTTACGTCCACCAGAGTATGATGGCTTGGCGAGTTTGACAAGGCTAACAGGTGGCTGAGGACAATGAAGGAGAAGCTACAACAGATGAACTGTGGTGAAGATAAGAAAGTCCTGTTCGCCACCAGCATGTTAACAGAGGATGCTTTGGACTGGTGGAGGATGGTGATTGATACACAGTATGAATGACCAAACGACGTTCCTTGGGAACACTTCTGTGAGGCATTTGAGGCACGCTACTTTCCACCATACCAGCGTGCACTGAAGCAGAGGGCGTTCCTACAGCTGAGCCAGGATCAGATGACAGTGGCTTAGTACCATGTCAAATTCATTCGTCTAGAGAGGTACAACACCCTCAAGATGAGTGATAGACAGAAGGCATATCATTTTTGCCAAGGCTTGAACCCAACCATCAGGACCAGCACCCTAGCTGGCCAATGTGCTAATGTGAGCCTAGCTGTGGAGTTGGCAACTACGACGGAAAGTAATTATGCTAGGGAGCAACAAGAACTTAAGGATGTGAAAGGAAAGGCTCCCATGCAACCCCCTGCTCAGAATCAACCCCGGTGGAATGATCGCCGTCAGAATCGAGGAGGACCCGATCTTAGGAACCAATGTCGGGATAACCGAACAAGGCCTTATGAGCCTCGTGAGGCTAACCGCCAACAACAGCCCCAATATCAGGTAAAGACGACGAACATGAAGTTAAAAGATGTTTATGATGAAGAATAACTAAGTCATGACCCCTTTTTGCAGCCCCAACGTCAGCAGCCCCAACAGCAAGCAAAGGTACTGGTGCCTGTCCCCACTATAGGAGGTTCCACATTGGGGAATGTAGGATGAAGGTTGGGGTATGCCTGCACTGTGGTCAACAAGGACATTTCATTCGTAATTGTCCTATGAAGAAGGATGAACCACACCAGCTCAGCGTGACGCAAGAGGTGGAAACAACATGGTGTGTGGACGAGTTTTCCACTTGGAGGAAGATGCAGTACCGACGGACGCCGAAGTCATTAGAGGTACACTATCCATAGCCTGTCTTCCTACTACAGTGCTATTTGATTCGGGTGCATCGCACTCTTTCATATCTAAAGACTGTGCTACTGCTTTAAGCTTACCTCTACTTGATATAAGTCACCCCATGGAGATAATTAAGTACCTTCCTGAGGTACCGGTAGAGATACAGGGCAAGAACTTTTCTGCAGATTTGGTAATCATCCCTATCACGGACTACGATGTCTTTCTTGGTATGGATTGGCTACCCTACCATGACGTAGTCGTACTATGCAAATAGAAGAAGGTGATCATTGGTACCCTAGGTGAACGCAAGGCCACCGTTAGAGGTACCACAGGAAAGGACGAGAAGGTTATCATATCTGCCTTGAAAGTACAAAAGATGATACAGAAGGGATGCAGAGATTTTCTTGCAAATGTGATGACGATGGACAACCCATGGACACAACTACAACAACTGGACGTAGTTCGAGAATTTCCGGATGTCTTTCCTAACGATATTTCCGGATTACCACCTCCACGAGAGATTGATTTTCGGATCGATCTCCTTCCAGGCACTACCCCGATCTCGAAGGCCCCCTACAGGATGGCATCGGCCGAGATGCATGAACTGAATAAGCAAATTCAGAAACTTTTAGACAAGGGGTTTATCAGGCCGAGTGTATCTCCCTGGGAGCTCCAATGCTGTTTGTTAAGAAGAAGGACGGCTCTCTAAGACTGCTCATCGACTATCGGATGCTGAACAAAGCCATAGTCAAGAACAAGTACCCTTTACCACGGATCAATGACCTTTTCGATCAACTTTCAAAGGCCGTAGTATTTTCTAAGATTGACTTACGAAGTGGGTACCACCAGCTTGTGATTCAATTGCTTGTCTTGCATTCTGATTCATCATCTTCATCGTCGTCGTTCTAATCTCGATACGAGTTATCGTCAATGGAATTGTCAACATTCGCATCTAAAAGGTCATTTGAAGTGAACTCTTCCATTGGTTCAGTGACATCAGCTAATTGAATATTTTCAACTTCATCAACTATCTCAATCATCTCGTTCATGTGATGTTCTTAATAGTAATTGATGCGAAAATTTATAATAGTAAAACTAGCAAGTGCACTAGTCACTCAAGTAATAAAGTGAAAAGTATAGGTTGTCGATTTCATGAGGAACTAGTTTACTTATCTATCAAATCTCAGAGATTAATATGAGACAGCATAAAATTCTGGATAAAAGATGTGCAAAAAGTAAAATAATAGAAAAGTAAAATCTAAAACTAACGATGCGCAGGTTCTTAGAATGATCGATAATGATGGGAACAATATGTAATTTCTATAAAATCAAGTATAAATGAGAAGTTCTGATTTAGTTTTTAGATGGATTAATGACACTAAAGATATGATCTCCCGCACGGGTAATCAACTCTCTTGAAATGATAATAATATGAAAATATTTCGTACGGACATACCCTCAGTTATATTGAAATCAAGATGCAATATGTTGTAATCCCTAAACCACCTAACTGCCCGCATGGGTCAATTACGCAGACCGCACAATCCAATATTCCGCACGGATTCTATTAGATTATGACATATATAGCTTCAACATAAGAGTTAAGAATTAATTCGAACAAAAAATTGTGAATTAAGGATTGATTCCACTACACAGTCAATAATCATCCTAGAAATCATTAAATTATGAAGAAAAGCATTACACATAGCAACTATGTTCACAAAAACTAAATTAATTAATTGATTAACCAGAACTCAGATATTGTTCTTATAGTAAAACTTTTGCAACTAAACAGAAAGGTAAAATTATAACTAATAATCCAAATAGCTACACTAGATAGATAAAATATGAAAATCTAAATTATCATCCCAATATTATGTAGAACAAGACTCTGCAAAAATGATGATGAACCACTACGCAATCGTCGCACGAGAGTACTACGCAGAAGTCTTCTCCTTCGTTCTTCAGATGCTCTTCTTCATCCTTGGCTTGAAAGCTTCGGTCATAGGCCCTAGCATGCTCTCTCTTGGCTATAGAAAGTCTTTATTTATAGGGGTTCAGATTTCCATGTGAGTAGAGAAGAAACGGAAATGTTTTCTATGTAAAATAAGGTAATTTAGAGTAGACTTAATTCTGAAATTTTGACCTTGTCAAACTCTTAATTCTAAACCATATTATGTTTCCAAATCATCTTGGGATCATATAGTAGGAGTAGGAATCTTTGTGGCTTCTTTCAAAAATTTGTCCAAATCTCAAATCTGCACTTCGTCACGTCCTGTTACAGTGATTTAACGGCTTAAACAGTGTCCGCATCGGCTTCTGAATGGGTTTTCACGGCCCATGAGAGGATTTTCATCCCAATATTATGTAGAACAAGACTCTGCAAAAATGATGATGAACCACTACGCAATCGTCGCACGAGAGTACTACGCAGTAGTCTTCTCCTTCGTTCTTCAGATGCTCTTCTTCATCCTTGGCTTGAAAGATTCGGTCGTAGGCCCTAGCATGCTCTCTCTTGGCTATAGAAAGTCTTTATTTATAGGGGTTCATATTTCCATGTGAGTAGAGAAGAAACGGAAATCTTTTCTATGTAAAATAAGGTAATTTAGAGTAGACTTAATTCTGAAATTTTGACCTTGTCAAACTCTTAATTCTAAACCATATTATGTTTCCAAATCATCTTGGGATCATATAGTAGGAGTAGGAATCTTTGTGGCTTCTTTCAAAAATTTGTCCAAATCTCAAATCTGCACTTCGTCACGTCCTGTTACAGTGATTTAACGGCTTAAACAGTGTCCGCATCGGCTTCTGAATGGGTTTTCACGGCCCATGAGAGGATTTTCACAACTTTTATTGTGTGAAAAATATGAATTTCACGGACCGTGAAAGTTTGGTCACAACTGTGTCTCGAGCCAACTTTCTGGCATGAAAAAATGCATTTTAATGGCTCATTATTGTGTTTCACGGCCCGTGACAGCCAATTGTCAGTCTTGCACAACTTTAATCTTTTTGACTTTCTGGCTCCGTTTTAACTCTGATTTGAGCACGATTTTTCGCAATTCAGTTTTCTTACTTCCTATATCATAAAATATGTGTAAATTTTCATTTTTTAAATTTAATGTAAATAAGCTCATATGATGATGCATGCCATTCGAAAATGATTCGAAATAAGATTAAATGCATGACTAAATATATGTTATACACATGCATCAAACTCCTCCAAGCTTAGATATTTGCTTGTCCTCAATCAATGTTCAATGTAAAGTTCCAACCAAGAAGGTTAGTCATCGCTTCCACCTTGTTAATCAACTATTTTTCTTAGCACTAGATTTTATACATTCATCGCCTAAGTGGCTCACCACTTTTTCATAATAACCGGTTTTGTGAAAATTCTGAATGAAAGACACTTTTAAACTCGTCCAAATTTAGCTCTGAATAATGAGAAAATAATTCTTGAAAATAAAAATAAAAATGTTAAATGTACAAGTGTAACTTGAGCTTTTATTCATTTATTACTTTTGTATTTCTTTACTTGGAAACTTTTCATCATCATTTTTTCGCTTCGTTTTCTTTTCACTATTTTTTTCACTGATTCTGTACTCATGTGTTCCTTCATATTGCGCAAGGTGATCCATGTAATGGGCTTTCGACCGACGGATCCCAGAGCAGCTACCCTTAGGTCGTCAGGCAAGAATCCCCTACGAATCTAATTATCCGAGCACACCAAGGTTCCAAATAATACCTTTTTGTACCTTCTCATACTTTTTGGGGCTCCACTAGCCCTATTTTATATATGATGACAATTTTACATGAATTTATTTATCAGTAAACCCAGCTACACTGGAATGTTCAATAAGGATATAATCATTATCAAGGTAATATATAAATATAAAAATAATAGCATGAATAGGACTTGTCATAAAAATTTCATAGTTTCACTAAACAACTTTCTTCCAACCAATTACCCAATACGAAGGCGATAAAGGATAAAATAATAGAGCTTCAAAATTCATTAATTAGTAGGATGCCCTTGAATAATGCTTGAAAATAAAAAAAATATTAAGAAAAAAATGATATGGAATATTTAATTTCTATAGATTGAGATGATGCAAATTTATGCAAACAATAGATAAAATATGATAAGAACATATGCATGTAATGCAATATAAGATGATAGGCATGATGTGTGAAAATGCAAACTCCCCCAAGCTTGAATCCAACACTGTCCTAAATGTTGAAAATCAAATCCGAAAAAGGGAGTATAAAAATAATAAAAAAACATAAAGGGAGGAATTAAAAAGAGACAACGTCACGTATCCCTACGTGATGGATGAGGAAGACGTAGAGAGAAGCCAATGTATATGCATCGGATGTCAAATATATAGTGAATTTGACGATGACGAATAGCCTTTGATAGATTGCATGTGTTGCTCAATTCCAAAAAGTCAGGGCATAGACCTTTAGAATGCGTAAGGGGTCATTTGGAAACTTCAGTGAACACAAGAACTCCATGATGATCGGCTCGTGGGAGGGCCACCGCTGCTACTCCTCGGGATAACTAAATTGAGATGGGGAGTCTTCTTCACAAACTGTTGGTTCTTTAGTGCATCGACTCCAACGAACGGGGATACAAAGAGTAAAAATAAAATGAATAAGTCATGCTCGTGATAGTCCAATCACGCCTTTTGCAGAGTATAGGGAGGTCTAGCCGATTGTTGTTACGGGTCGTGAAATCTTGGTAGCGAGCCATGAAATGTCGTCTTCTTCCTTGACCTGATGAATCACTGAATAGTTAAAGGAGGAAGAAGGCGATGCCGATAGGGTTTCTGAGTGGCACATCTTAAAGAGAATCAAGGAAAGGGCGATGCCGTAGAATTCATCGGCTGGAGTCAAAGATGAAAATCATCGGAGCCGAGAGGTCAGTGTTGCGGACGTCGAGGGACCAGGTGAAGAATTCAATTGCCTCTAGTGAAAATAGGGTGACTTGTTGTTGGCCGCCGGAGGAATCGCCGAAGTCTGCCTTGCTTAGTGGGCATCGCGCAGTTCGTTGCTGAAGTCGTCGCCCATTGCCAAATGTAAGAGAAGAGGAATAGGGCATCGATGAATGCTGGATCGATGGGGCATGAAGAAAGAGTCACGAACCTGCGCTGAAATAGAGCAACAAAGAAGAGTCATTACCGGCTGGTCACAGGTTTGTGCAGTCATACTATTTTCGAAGTGTTGATGTAACGGCTCATGAGGCATAAAAAATTGGACCGTTGTGTGTGACATGGCCCATGAGAGTTTTGTAATGGTCGTGAAAATGATCACGCTACGTGAAAATTTGAGTGGGTCATGAATCAGGCAAAATGAGTGTGTACAAGAAAAATGCAACTTACTTACGGACCGTGACAGCAATGTAACGACCGTGAATGTAACTATATGACGATCTGAAGAACGTGACTTGGACATGAAGTACATTGGGCGACCCGTGAAAGAATGATTACGACCCATGAAATATTATTATTCCTATATAAACCTTCTATGAGGCCTGTGACAAAAGGTTAACGGCCCATGAAACTTAAATTCTGACATGTGACCACTCTATAAGAGCTGTGAATGTAGTATAATGACCCGTGGTAGATGAAAAGGTTGGTCTAAACCTATTGTGAGATCCGTGACAAACCTATAACGACCCGTGAGTTTGAAACTAATGCCCATAAATTAGTGTTAAAGGCCCGTGATATTCCCCTCTTTTTTTGAAATTGGACTTGCAAAGGATGATCCTTTCAAAATAGAAATAGAAAAAAATTAATTGAGATAAAATAAAGAAGTTAAGAAACTCAATTAAGTAAAGAAAATAACTAATCAAATCAAATAAAAAATGAAATATAAGCTAGAAGTTTGGGGTGAAAGAGAAGTTCTATTTTAGAGTCGTTAGCTTGATTATGATATACGATGATCGATTAAAATAATATAAATAAATATGTAATTAAGGAACAATCTCATCAGGGTATAATCATTAATGCTTCTAGTGATGAGACTCAGCAAATGCGGATAACGCCCAACGTCTCCACCATTGTACCATCATTCGGTGGTGTAGGTTCTTCAAGCACAACAGCTTTCTTAGATTGGAGTTGTGTTTTAAGCTGCTGATTATCATGGGTGGATGAGTTATTCTTTGACCTCCATTGCATTGATGTGGTTGGTGTGTTTGAAATCGGTGATGTACTTCTCTTCCCTTTAATTTTCCGTTGTTGTGTATTAGTCAGAAAGGTCTCTATTTATGTAAATGAAATTTTTTCTGTCCTTGGTGATATCTGAATCTGCATAGTTGTGGCTGCCGATGTTGATGGTAGTGAAATCGGTGTTGGAGATGAAGTTTGAATAGTGAGGGCCTCCGCAGGCGAGCTCCTCCTTTGAACTTGTCCCTCTTCCATGATATATGCACTCGTCACCTTAATACGTCATTGCATAGTTGTTGTCCTTGCTGAAGATTTTATTCCTCTTCATTGATATGAATGTTGATGATGGCATGGACACATGATGATGGTTGGGCTCTCGTCAATGTGATGTGGAGATTCAGATTTTAGAGAAGTCAGTTGTGCGACCTGACTCTCTAACATATGTAGCTTTGCTTCCAAAGCATCAAACTTGAGCTCCGTGTCGAAAAGTCGAATTGTCTCATCTTCTTCGATTTGCCTTTGAATTTGTATTAATTGAGCCGCCAAATTTTGAATGTGTTGATCTTGCATTTGGAGCTTCCTTTCAATTATTGTAATAAGCTGACCAATCATCTCTTCAAGGTCAACTTTTGTAACATGCTCATGCGTCTCCTCACTTTAATGCCGCAAATTTGAAAGTTGTTTCTCCGTATTGTCAATTTGATAGCTTTGTGTGGACAGTTACTTCAGTAAAGGACTCAATTTCTTTGTGATAATGCCTTCTTGGTCTATGAAGAAGTCTTCATATGGAGATTGTTGAGGCATCTTTGTGTTTTTGTTACTTGATGAAGCTTTGGTGTGAACTTTATGTTGTTGGACAGTAGCTTTATCTTCCTCAATTTGTTGATTGATGGACGTTTTCTTCTTTCTCATTGAGGATGTTGTGATATGAGCGTGAGAGTTGAGTCATGTACGAAAAATGTAAACCTGAAAACTTTACACAGCTAAAAGATCAAGTGAAAGTAAAAGAAAAATAAAGTCTCAAAGTAGCATAAAGTAAGAGTACTAAGTAAAGGATAATTCACCGCCAACGACGTAAAAAACTTGATGTGAAAATTGATAATAATAAAACTAGCAAGTGCACTAGTAACTCAAATAATAAAATGAAAATTATAAGTTGTCGATCCCACAAAAAACTAGTTTACCTATCTATCAAATCTCAGAGGCTAATGGGAGACTACATAAAATTCTTGATAAAAAATGTGCAGAAAGTAAAATAACAGAAAAGTAAAATATAAAACTAACGATGCGTAGGTCCTTAGGATGATATATAATGATGGGAACAATCTATAATTTATGTAAAAATCAAGTATCAATGTGAAGTTCATATTTAGTTTCTAGATGGATTAAAGATACTAAAGATATGTTCTCTCGCACCGGCAAATCAACTATCTTAAAACGATAATAATCTAAAAATATTCCGCACGGACATACCCTCAGTTATATTCTAATCAAGATGCAATATGTTGTAATCCCTAAACTACATAATTGTCTGCACGGGTCAATTGCGTAGACTGCACAATTCAATACTCTGCATGGATTCTATTAGATTATGGCATGTATTGCTTCAACGTAAGAGTTAAGAATTAAGTCGAACAAAAAATTATGAATTAAGGATTGATTACACTAACAGTCAGCAATCATCCTAAAAATCATTAAATTATGAAGAAAAGCATTACGCATAGAAACTATTTCATAAAAACTAAAGTAATTACTTGATTAACCAGAACTCAGAAATTGTTCGTACAGTAAAACTTTGGCAACTAAAACAAAAATGTAAAATTATAACTAATAATCCAAAGAGCTACAATAGATAGATAAAACATGAAAATCTAAATTATCATTCCAACATTATGTAGAACAAGTACTATGCAAAAATGATGATGAACCACTACGCAATCCTCGCACGAGTCTTTTATGCAGAAGTCTTCTCCTTCGTTCTTCAGAAGCTCTTCTTTGTCCTTAGCTTGAAAGCTTCGGTCGCAGGCCCTAGCATGCTCTCTTTTGGCTGTAGAAAGCCTCTATTTATAGGGGTTTAGATTTCCATGTGATTAGAGAAGAAACAAAAATTTTTTATGTAAAATAATGTAAATTAAGAGTAGATTTAATTATGAAATTTTGGCCTTGTCAAACTCTGAATTCTAAGCCATAATATATTTTCAAATTATTTTGGGATCATATAGTAGGAGTAGGAATCCTTGTGGACTTGAAATTCCTCCAAAAATTCCTCCAAATCTCAAATCTACACTTCGTCTATAGTGATTTAACGGCTTAAGTGATAAGTGAAATTGAGGGGTTGAGTGATAACTTGTTGATTTTTTGGATCAAAAGTCAATTTTTTTTTAATTTTTGTTTCAACTCCCTAACTTACTCTCTACTGCAAGTATACAAGTCAATTGTAGTAACCCTAAATGTCGTATCCACAGTGATTTGAAGTCCTAAACTACCTAAAAATAATTTAGACTAATCCTATTTAAAGTGGTAAAAACAGATTTTTTAAAGGAAGTGAAAACAGATTTTTTTTTTCTTTTGGGAATGCAGAATGATAACTTGTTATAGATTGCTGAAAAGTTAATTAAGCTGAATTGTAAATGCTAATCTAGAGTCTAAAAGGGTTTATCTATCAATGAGGAAGGTCCTCTTAGGAGTTGGGGTTCATCTAATTTAATTATGGATGGAAATTGACAAGTTATCATTTTTTAGTCAAATCCAATTCAACCTTTAATATGGTTGTTTTCACAGCTCAATTAGACCAGAACTAAATAATATATTGTCATATGATTGTTATCCAAGTTGAATTAGAAAAGGATCCTCACTGAAAACCAAGTTATCATTAGGTTCAATTCAAGGCACTTGCTGATTTTTTGGCAATTTCAATAAAACTGAAATGATAACTTCCATGAATGGTCACAAAATAATGAGATCACTTCAATTAGCTTAGATAGAATTAAACTTATCCAATAATAGTGCTAGTGTTCCTTGGTTTATCTCTAAACTACAAGAGGACCTTGATTCAACCTCTCGGTTGTAATTAAAAATGAGGTCCACACTTCACACTAATTAATTGGAATTAAAAGACATATAGTCACAAGTTGGCAAATTAGAAATTGTCATTGCTCCTTGGCCCATCTCTGGATCTCAAGGAAGGCCATAAGACCACCTCTCAGTGGTAGGTTAAAATAGGGTTTAACAATGGCAATCAGATTCCAAAGAAATCAGAAAGCAGAAATCAACAAGATAATTACACAAGAAAATCAACAATGTTATTCATTGGAATTCAGGACTTGCCAAATGCTTCTTGATCCATCTATGGACAACAAGAAATCCTTAGGATTCACCTTTCAGTGATTGAATGAAATCAGAGGTTCAAATAGCAAATCAGATTCCAAAAGAAATCAGAAAATCAGAATTCAGGAATGCATATTCAAAAATCAGATTGGGAAAACAGATTTGAATTATAACAATGTCAAAGTATCTTGATTCATTTCTGTACAAGATCACCTTTCAGCGATTGAATGAAATCAGAGGTTCAAATAGCAAATCAGATTCCAAAAGAAATCAGAAAATCAGAATTCAGGAATGCAGATTCAAAAATCAGATTGGGAAAACAGATTTGAATTATAACAATGTCAAAGTATCTTGATTCATTTATGTACAAGATTGGGACCAATATCAACCTCTCAGCTGTTCAATTAATCAAATCCCCAATGACAACAGATTCAAATAGTTCAGAAAAATCAGAAAGCAGAAAGTTCAGATTTCAGAAAACTAGAAATCAAATTTTCAACTAAAATGGAATCCAGAAACTTGACATTGATTCTTAATTCATTTCTGAATGAAGATTAGATCAAATGATAACTTCTCAGTTATAGATACAAATAGGATTTAACAATGGTAAGAACAGATTCATATCAATGCAGGAATCTAAAAATCATAATTAACCTAGACTACTACCCTATCCTAGGAGATATGGTATTTAGCTCCTCATGTTTACAAAATCAGATACAAAATGTAGTAAAGAACAGAAAGAAGTCATCTGGATTGAAGCTTGTCGAGAGATCTCCTTCCAGCACTTCAGCTCCAACTCCAAAACCTTGCTGCCTTCTCCCTTTCCTGCAATGGCCGACCTCCCCTTTCTCCCTTAGGGTTTCTAGCTTATATCTGGTCTTTAATCACCCTTAGATCAGCATCTAAATGTCCCATAATCTCTGATTGTGCCAAGTGTCACTCCTGACATTCCAGCTGCAGAAATCAATAACTTTTTGGAGTGGTCCCTCCACCTTTTCCCATCTTTATACACTTTGTTTTCCCTACTAGAAGAGGTAGAACACCAAGCATCAAAATCCTCAAACAGGAAATGAACAAATAAGGATAAGAAAAACAATTAGGATCAGCTCAAATGTCAAGTACGATTAAGTGTTGTGCAGAGTTGCAAATCAAGGTTAAAAATGATAACTTATCAATGCTCGAAATGATAACTTTGCATATATCTTGGAAAATGATCAAATATGAATGGTTCAGAGCATTGAAGGCATCAAATGGATTAGGGTGGCAAGTGAGTGAAGTCAGAAATCAAATATGAATGAGATTTCATAGGAATGATAACTTGGGTGCCAAAACGATAACCTAGTTGCCTTAAAAATGATAACTTGTCATAACTTTTGTTGTGATTATCCAAATGTGATCAAATTTGAACAGCAATGAGTTAAGACAATAATATAATGGTTGCATAAGGCCTTTGTGTAGATTTGATAGTTTTGCATGTTGAAATGATAGTTTTGCCCTTTAACGATAACTTGGCATAGGAAAAATGATAACTTGTTCAAATGGACTTAAAATTTTGCACAAGTTGATATATGATCATCCAAATATGATTCATTCATGATAATAATGGATTTAGGGCAAGAAAATCATTGAAAATCAGTTCACTCAAAATAATGATAACTTGACATGTAGGAGTGATAACTTGTCCTAAAAATGATAACTTGGCATAGAATTGAAATATTATGGATTTTGGCATTTCAGAATCTCTATGCACATGGAATTAAGTATAGAATGAGGAAGATTAACTAGTTATCACAATCTATGTATTCCAAACATAATTGGCCAAAAGTTGAGCAATTTAGGGGCTCGATATGGGTGAAATGCATCTAAAATGCAATAAAAACTTATAGTGATCAGCTAGTGATCAAACTCCTCCAAGCTTAGCCTTTTGCTTGTCCTCAAGCAAAACATTCAGAAATTAAGGATAAATTTGAATTTACCATCCACAAATGAATAGAATAATCAGCTGAATAAGATCTAAATGAGTTTCCCACTTTGCTAACATTCCATCACATTCTTTCCAATCCCAAATTCTAGCTGAGGAGTCACAAAGGTTAAAGCAAATTTAAGTCATGATAGAAGTACTAACATTAACTGATTTGGATTACAAGAATTGTCAACTTTACTAAAAAGTTTGAAACATCAATCTCTTCATGAACAGATTTTTTCATTGCTTAAGCAGGTTTGAAAACTTGACTTTTATTCATGAGGATGTAATAAACATGCTTGAACCTGATTTTTATTCATGCTGGTCACAGGATAAAAATCTTGGCTTTATTCAGGAGAGGTTCCTTTTTGGAATTTTCACTCTCTTTATTCATGTATGCATGCAATGCAAAATGCAACTTTTCATTTTTCCTTTTTCTTTTTTCTTTTTCTATTCTGTTCATGAAGTGAGCAATGGTTCAAACTCAAGTATAGATTAGATCCTTAAATACAGATAGTCAAGATTTCCTATTTAACATGGCAGCAAGATCCTTGACATCTTCTACTTTCCAATTAATCCATGAATGTCAGCTAGTGTTACCCACAAAAAAAAATTCAGCTGAAAATTAATTCAAATGCATCTGAATTGGTAATGTCAATTAAAGCAACATGACTAATGGCCAAGTTGGCCACTTGGTATTGGAGTGTACCAACTGTCCTATGAAGTATTTCACCCATTTTAGAGTCAAAATAAAGGCAAGACTTGAATTGGACTCGAATAGTAATAAGTAGTGATAACCGAGTGATAACTTGTTCAAACAATGATAACCTGGTGGTAATTGATGATATAAACATTAAAATAGATTAAAAACATGGTGTAAAGGTTAGAAAAGCACCAGATTTCCTCCCCCAAGCTTAGCTTCAACACTGTCCACAGTGTTGGGAAAGATAGGCAAGGGAGAGGGTTGGGAGGGTATGAAATTGATGGAATTGTGCATTTGATCCCTTTCAATGGTTCTTGCATCTCAATCAGGGGCTTAGGGTGATCCATTCTTCATGAATTTCAATCAATCCTGCAGAGAAATAAGAGAGATCAGTGGGGTATTCAATATCAGGTTTTTAGAGTTCACAATTCAACAAGGCATTGAAATTCACTAAATCTGCACTGAAATTCAGCTAAGGTGTATTGGGACAACTGATATGCATGATGATTTAGATAATAATATGATGATTTCAGCATGAGAGAAAAGATTATATCAGTTATCATTGGGATTTCAGTGAGGAAAATGAAAAATGAGGGTAGGGGTACTCCCTAATTGCCAATTTGTGGATTGATCTGATTTCTCCTTGACTTATTCTTGCAAAATAGAAAAGATTAGGTAGAAAATGACTTGGGTTACCTCCCAAGAAGTGCCCTGCTTTAGTGTCTTAGGTTGGACATTTTTCTACCTGAATTCAGCTAGGCAAATCTTCCAAGTTCAACACCTCCTTTGCTGAATCCATGGCAGTGGGGTTGTACAACTTCAACTTCTGTCCATTGACCTTGAATATATCATCTTTGTCATTCAGAAGGTCCACAACCCCAAAAGGATAAACCTTGTGGACTTTGAAGGGTCCACTCCATCTTGATTTTAACTTTCCAGGGAATAACTTGAGCCTTGAATTGAATAGCAACACAAGGTTTCCTACTTTGAAATCCTTTTTCAGAATCCTACCATCATCACATCTTTTGGTCCTCTCTTTGTAGAATTCTGAATTATGATAGGCATTAAGCCTAATCTCATCCAACTCATCAACTTGTAGAAGTCTCTTCTGTCCACATGCATGCATATCAAAATTGAGTGCCTTGACAGCCCAATAGGCCTTATGTTTCAACTCAATTGGAAGATGACATGTCTTTTCATAAACCAATTTGTAGGGAGAGATATCTATTGGGGTTTTATATGCTGTCCTGTATGCCCAAAAAGCTTCATTCAGCTTCAAACTCCAATCCTTCCTTGTTAATGAAATTATTTTCTCCAATATGGCATTTATCTCCCTATTTGATATCTCTGCCTGGCCATTGGTTTGAGGGTGGTAGGCAGTGGAAACTTTATGCTTAACTTCATATTTACTTAGGAGGTTCTCAAAGCATTTTTCAATAAAGTGGCTCCCTCCATCACTTATGACCACCCTTGGGATTTCAAATCTTGAGAAGATTATCTCCTTGAACAGCTTGATCACAGCCCTGGAATCAGCAGATATGGTAGGGATGGCTTCTATCCATTTAGATACACAGTCCACAGCCAATAAGATAAACTTGAAATCATATGAGCTGGGAAATGGACCCATGTAGTCAATGCCCCATACATCAAATATCTCAACCTCCAAAATTCCTTGCTGAGGCATTTCATTCCTTCTTGAGATAGAGCTTGCCCTTTGGCATTCATCACAACTTTTCACATATAAGTGGGCATCTCTGAATAGGCTGGGCCAAAAGAAACCAGATTGTAGGACCTTGACAGCAGTTTTTTGTGTGGCACCATGTCCACCATATGGAGATGAGTGACAAGCCTCTAATATATCTTGAAACTCTGATTGTGGTACACACCTCCTGTACATACCATCAGGGGACTTTTTGAACAAGAGGGGGTCATCCCAGTAGTAATCCTTCAGGTCATGGAAGAACTTCTTCCTTTGCTGATAAGTGTAGTCAAGAGGGATAATTCCACAGGCTAGGTAATTCACAATGTCTGCATACTAGGGAATTTGATTAGTTAATATTGCCATCAAGATGTCATCAGGGAAGACATCATTGATAGGAAGTGTTAAGGACTTCTGAACTCCTTCCATTCTTGACAGGTGGTCAGCAACTAGGTTCTCATTGCCTCTTTTGTCCTTGATTTCAACATCAAACTCTTGCAGCAATAGGATCTATCTAATGAGCCTTGGCTTGGATTCCTTCTTGTTGATCAAGTGACTCACTGCTTAGTGATCTGTGAATACAATTACTTTGGATCCCACCAAGTAAGGTCTGAATTTATCAAATGCATATACCACAGCTAATAACTCCTTCTCAGTGGTTGCATAATTAATTTGAGCCTCATCTAAAGTTTTGCTGGCATAGCAAATGACATAGTGCTTTTTATCCTTGGTTTGCCCCAACACTGCTCCTACAGCCTGTTCTGAGGCATCACACATGACTTCAAAAGGTAGGGACCAATCAGATGACTGCACTATAGGAGCTGAGATGAGGGCTTCTTTCAATTGCTTAAAGGCCTTCATGCACTCTTCATCAAAATTGAACTCCACATCTTTGGCCAGCAACTTGGTAAAGGCCTGGTTATCATTAAGAAGTTTTTAATGAATCTTCTATAGAAGCCTGCATGCCCCAAAAAGCTCCTAACTGCCTTGACATTCTTTGGGGGTGGCAACTTCTCAATTGCCTCAATTTTTATCTTGTCCATTTCAATTCCTCTACTAGACATAATATGGCATAGAACAACTCCTTCCTGGACCATGAAATGGCACTTCTCCCAGTTCAGAATCAAATTAGACTCTCTACATCTTTGTAGGACCTTTGTCAAATTTTCTAGGCAAGCATCAAATGAATCTCCATATACTGAAAAGTCATCCATAAATACCTCCATTATGTCTTCAATAAAGCCTGAGAAAATAGACATCATACACTTTTGGAAGGTGGCAGGTGCATTGCGTAGGCCAAAGGGCATTCTCCTATAAGCAAAGGTCCCATACGGACAAGTAAATGTTGTCTTGTGCTGGTCCTGAGGGTGAATAGGAATCTGAAGGAAGCCTGAATATCCATCCAAATAACAAAAGTGAGAGTGTCTTGCCAATCTTTCCAACATTTGATCAATGAAAGGAAGTGGGAAGTGGTCTAGTTGCCTTGTTCAACTTCCTGAAATCAATTCACATCCTCCAACCTGTAACTGTCCTAGTGGATATCAATTCATTTGAATCTGATTTGACTATTGTAATTTCTCCTTTCTTGGGCACCACTTGGACAGGGCTGACCCATTCACTATCTGAAATGGAATAAATAATCCCAGCATTCAGCAACTTCAACACTTCTTTTTTGACAACCTCCTTCATAATTGGGTTGAGTCTTCTTTGGCATTCAATGGAGGGTTTGTAGCTATCCTCCATGGGGATCCTATGCATGCAAATTGAGGGATTGATACTCTTAATGTCATCAATGGAATAGCCAATTACCTCCTTGTACAACCTTAGTTTTTTCAGCAACTCTTCAACTTGATTCTTTGGCAAGTTTGCATTAATGATAACAGGGAATGTTGAATTCTCTCCCAAGAATTTATACTTCAGGTTGTTGGGGAGAGGTTTGAGTTCCAATTTGGAAGAATCTGCTTGAGCTGAGTTGCCTTGTTTAGCAGTGATAACTTCCTGTACTTGGTGCTGATTTCCTGAATTTTCCACTGATTTGGATGAGTTCAATACAGATTGGTATGCTGCAGCCTCTGGATCCTCCAATTCCTTCAAATGATCAAACATAAGGTACATTTGCAATGGATCTTCAATGGGTATTATTGCTGAGGCTTGCTCCACAATTTGATCAATCTGTCCATCCCCAAAATCTTCCTATTGACAAGCTGTCCTGCTGATAACTTGTGTAAGGTTGAACTCTATCTTGTCTTCACCAATTTGGAAGGTCAATCTCCCCTCTTTAACATCAATAACAGGTCTAGCAGTAGCAAGAAAGGGTCTTCCAAGAAAGATGGGTGTATTTAGATCCCCATCCATATCCAAAACTACAAACTCCACTGGTATATAAAATTTTTCAACCTTTAGGGGTATGTCTTCAATGATTCCATGGGGATATTTGATTGACCTATCAGCCAATTGTAGAGACATGTTGGTGGGTTTCATATCTCCTACCTCAAGTTTCCTGCATAGGGACAAGGGTATAACACTTACAGAAGCACCCAAGTCACACATGGCCCTTTAAATTTTTCTATTTCCTATCTCAAAAGGGATTGAGAAACTCCCTGGATCCTTTAGCTTAGGAGGTAACTTATTTTGAATTATTGCAGAAGCCTCTTCAGTTAGTGCAATAGTCTCACATTCCACAATTCTCCTTTTCTTGATTAGGATTTCCTTAAAAAATTTTGCATATCTCTTGAATGGCTTCTACAAATGGCACATTTGTGTATAACTTCTTCAATATCTCTAAAAACCTTCCATATTGCTGATCTTACTTGGCCTTCACTAATCTTTGAGGGAAAGGCATTTTGTCAAAAATTCTTCCATTGGCTTCATTTTGAAAACTCTTCTTCTGATTTCTCACAGCAGCCTCTTCAATTCCCTTTTTTTTAGGTTCTGGACAGGAGCTTTCCTTAGCTGAATTGCCTTCCACATTCTTGGAGTTTGGACTCTCTTGAGCTGGATTGGCTTCTACATTTTGCATTGGCTCTTCCACTAGCCTTCCACTCCTGAGTTGAATTGCCTTATCTTGTTCTTTAGGATTCACCTCTGGCTGTCCAGGAAAGAATAAATGGGGTTTTGCTGAAGTGCTGGCCTGCTGAGCAATCTGATTTTCCAGCATCTTTTGATTGGCACTCATGTTTTCAAGTCTAGAGTTGATCTTCAATATTTCTTCTCCTTGGCTGTCCTACTTCTTCAAGATTTGTTGTAGCATCTCCTTCATTTCAGTTTGGAATTGGGAAGCTTGACTTTGAGGAGGCTGCTCATAGGGCGTCCTTTGCATTTGATCACTTTGAACTTGTGGAGGCTGGTATGATGGGGGTTGATTCCTTGGCAAAATCTTTAGTTGCTAATTTGAATTCTGTATAAGAGGCCCTTGAAAATGATTGGCCTTGTAGGAGAGGTAATGATGATTTCTATTTTTTGGAGTGTAGAACTCAGTAGGGGGTTTAACTCCATAATTTCCTACTGCATTAACTTGATCTATACTTTGCTCATGTTGCTGCATTATAAGGTTGCAAGTTTCAGTGATATGGCCCTGATTTCCACACACATCACACCTTGATTCAGCATTTGAAGATTTTCCCACATTAGTTGACAAATTCAGCTTTTTCAATGCCCTTTGCAAGCCTTGTTCAATCTGGACAGTAATGTTGTTGACTTGATTCTCATTGGATGACCTCCTTGTCCTGTCATGTGTAAGGAAATGATGGTTCTTGGCCATGTTCTCAATTAATTGGTAAGCTTCATCAATGTTTCTTAATGCAAATATTCCTTCAGCAGCTGTATCCAATGCAACCTTGCTGGGGTAATTCAATCCTTTGTGAAAATAGTTAACAAGCTGCCATTTCTCAAAATCATGATGTGAACATGCCCTCAGCAAGCCTTGGAGTCTTTGCCATGCATTACATATATTCTCTTGATCTAATTGGTAGAACCTCACAATCTGATCTCTATAGTTAGCAGTTTTGCTAGGTGGGAAGAATTCAGCTAGAAACAATTGAATAATAGATTCCCAAATAGCCATCTCTTATAGTTTGGGGGTCTTGTACCATATCTTTGTCTTGTCTTTGAGTGAGAAGGAGAATAGCCTCATGTAGACAACATCCATTGGTGTATTATTGAAGTGCACTGTGCTGCAAATTTCCTTGAAATTATCCAAGTGTGAGGCTGGATCTTCATTCCCTAAACCAAAAAATTGGTATTGATTTATCATTGTCACCAAGGCTGGATTCACTTCAAAGTTTGCAGTTGGTGCTAGGGATCCATCTCCTGGTTGGTTCCTGACATTGCTAGGTGAGTAGCAATCTTTCAATGTCCTTGGTGCAGCCATGTTGTCTTGCTCCTCTTCCTCTTCTTCAAATATCCTTCTTCTTGCCTCCAACCTTTGCAATATTCTTCTTCTTAAAAATATTCTTTCAGGCTCAGGATCTGATTGATAATGTTTCTCTTGATTGTCCAAATTCTGCATAAATGAATTCAGAAGTATCAAATTGAGAAAAGAAAGAAAACTAGACAAAAATTTAAAATTGGGAATGATAACTTGCAAAAGCTAAAAATTGGCCTAACAAATGGACTAGAAACTAATTTAAAACTAATCTAAACTATCTAAGTTAGTCTAATTGACCTCAAATCGCCGGCAATGGCGCCAAAAACTTGATAAGTGAAATTGAGGGGTTGAGTGATAACTTGCTGATTTTTGGGTCAAAAGTCAATTTTTTTCAATTTTTGTTTCAACTCCCTAATTCACTCTCTACTGTAAGTATATAGGTCAATTGTAGTAATCCTAAATGTCGTATCCACAATGATTTAAAGTCCTAGACTACCTAAAAATAATTTAGACTAATCCTATTTAAAGTGGTAAAAACAGATTTTTTAAAGGAAGTGAAAATATATTTTTTTCTTTTGGAAATGCAGAATGATAACTTGTTGTAAATTGTTGAAAAGTTAATTAAACTGAATTGTAAATGCTAATCTGGAGTCTAAAAGGGTTTATCTATCAATGAGGAAGGTCCTCCTAAGAGTTGGGGTTCATCTAATTTAATTATGGATGGAAATGGACAAGTTATCATTTTTTAGTCAAATCCAATTCAACCTTTAATATGGCTGTTTTCACAGCTCAATTAGACCAGAACTAAACAATATATTGCCATATGATTGTTAGCCAAGTTGAATTAGAAAAGGATCCTCACTGAAAACCAAGTTATCATTAGGTTCAATTCAAGGCACTTGCTGATTTTTTGACAATTTCAATAAAACTGAAATGATAACTTCCATGAATGGTCACAAAATAATGAGATCACTTCAATTAGCTTAGCAAGAATTAAACTTATCCAATAATAGTACTAGTGTTCCTTGGTTTATCTCTAAACTACAAGAGGACCTTGATTTAACCTCTCGGCTGTAATTAAAAATGAGGTCCACACTTCACACTAATTAATTGGAATTAAAGACATATAGTCACAAGTTGGGAAATAAAAAATTGTCGTTGCTCCTTGGCTCATCTCTGGATCTCAAGGAAGGCCATAAGACCACCTCTCAGTGGTAGGTTAAAATAGGGTTTAACAATGGCAATCATATTTCAAAGAAATCAGAAAGCAGAAATCAACAAGATAATTACACAAAAAAATCAACAATGTTATTCATTGGAATTCAGGGCTTGCCAAATGCTTCTTGATCCATCTCTGGACAACAAGAAATCCTTAGGATTTACCTTTCAGTGATTGAATGAAATCAGATGTTCAAATAGCAAATCAGATTCCAAAAGAAATCAGAAAATCAGAATTCAGGAATGCAGATTCAAAAATCAGATTGGGAAAACATATTTGAATTATAACAATGTCAAAGTATCTTGATTTATTTCTGTACAAGATTGGGACCAATATCAACCTCTCAGCTGTTCAATTAATCAAATCCCCAATGACAAAAGATTCAAATAGTTCAGAAAAATCAGAAATCAGAAAGTTCAATTTTCAGAAAACTAGAAATCAAATTTTCAACTAAAATGGAATTCAGAAACTTGGCATTGATTCTTAATTCATTTCTGAATGAAGATTAGATCAAATGATAACTTCTCAGTTATAGATACAAATAGGATCTAACAATGGTAAGAACAGATTCATATCAATGCAGGAATCTAAAAATCAGAATTAATAACAGTGCAGAATTCAATTCAGTCAATAACCATCCACAATTAACCTAGACTACTATCCTATCCTAGGAGACATGAGATTTAGCTCCTCATGTTTACAAAATCAGATACAAAATGTAGTAAAGAATAGAAGAAAGTCATCTGGATTGAAGCTTGTCGAGAGATCTCCTTCCAGCACTTTAGTTCCAACTCCAAAACCTTGCTGCCTTCTCCCTTTCCTACAATGGCCGACCTCCCCTTTCTCCCTTAGGGTTTCCAGCTTATATCTGGTCTTTAATCACCCTTAGATTAGCATCTAAATGTCACATAATCTCTGATTGTGCCAAGTGTCTAGTCCTGACATTCCAACTGCAGAAATCAGTAACTTTTTGGAGTGGTCCCCCCACCTTTTTCCACCTTTATACACTTTGTTTTCCCTGCTAGAAGAGGAAGAACACCAAGCATCAAAATCCTCAAACAAGAAATGAACAAATAAGGATAAGGAAAACAACTAGGATCAGCTCAAATGTCAAGTATGATTAAGTGTTGTGCAGAGTTGCAAATCAAGGTTAAAAATGATAACTTATCAATGCCCGGAATGATAACTTTGCATAAATCTTGGAAAATGATCAAATATGAATGGTTCAGAGCATTGAAGGCATGAAATGGATTAGGGTGGCAAGTGAGTGAAATCAGAAATCAAATATGAATGAGATTTCATAGGAATGATAACTTGAGTGCCAAAACGATAACTTAGTTGCCTTAAAAATGATAACTTGTCATAACTTTTATCGTGATTATCCAAATGTGATCAAATTTGAACAGCAATGAGTTAAAACAATAATATAATGGTTGCATAAGGCCTTTGTGCAGATTTGATAGTTTTGCATGTCGAAATGACAGTTTTGCCCTCTAACGATAACTTGACATAGGAAAAATGATAACTTGTTCAAATGGACTTAAAATTTTGCAAAAGTTGAAATATGATCATCCAAATATGATTCATTCATGATAATAATGGATTTAAGGTAAGAAAATCATTGAAAATCAGTTCACTCAAAATAATGATAACTTGACATATAGGAGTGATAGCTTGTTCTAAAAATGATAACTTGGTATAGAATTGAAATATTTATGAATTTTGGCATTTCAGAACCTCTATGCACATGGAATTAAGTATAGAATAAGGAAGATCAACTAGTTATCACAATCTATACATTTCAAACATAATTGGCCAAAAGTTAGGCAATTTAGAGGCTCGATATGGGTGAAATGCATCTAAAATGGAATAAAAACTTATAGTGATCAGCTAGTGATCATTAAGTAGTGTCCGAATCAGTTTAGGAATGAGTTTTCGCGGCTAGTGAGAGGAATTTCATGACCTTTATATGAATTTCACGGCCCGTGAAAGCTCACGGCCGTGCCTTGGGCCAACTTTCTGTCAGAAAAAATGCATTTTAACGGCCTATTATTGGGTTTCACACGGCCCGTGAAACCTTCTTCATGGCTTGTGACAGTTAATTTTCAGCTTTGCGTAGCTTCACTCTTTTTAACTTTTTGGCTTTGTTTTAATTTCGATTTGAGCGTGGTTTTCTCCATTAGTTTCGTAATTAAGTTTTCTTGCTTCCTAGATAATAAAATATAACATTTGGGTATATTTTTTTTTGTAAAATTCATGTAAATAAGCTCTTATAATGATGCATGCTATTAGAAAATTATTTGAAATAAAATTAAATGCATGACTAAATGTATGTTATATTTTGCATGCATCAGTAATCATCTACCGGCACATCATTATATATGGATAGTATTTCTCGATCATCTACCATTGTTTTTGCAAAGAATAATCTACTTCTCACTTTGCATAACGCTCACCATTCATCCTTGATTCTTTTCGATGAATAGTTAGTGTAATACACTTTTGTTGTGTTTGTTTTGCCAGTCCGAATGGATCGTATGATTGAAGTTTTGATCAAAGCTTAATATCCACAAATTTAAACCTTTGAGGCATAATTAAGGACAATAGTTAGTTTGTTCATCTTTTTTTCAAGTCGTTCATCTAATTTGAAGCATAATTAAGAATAATATAGTTAGTTTGTTCATCTATTTTTCAAATCATGATGTTCATCTAAAATGACGCATAATTAAGAACATGACCGAACTAGATTCTTTTACACTATGTTTCAAGTTAAATTGTATTGTCCTTTTCAAGTCGTCAAATATCAATCACAATAAACTTAAAATAAGTTATGTTCATTGTCTCAATGTTTTCAATTCGATCAAACTAGAAATTTCCTAGGTAACAAAGTCGATATTTTTTTGTGCGAACAAATAGGGACTTATTGTAAATGCTAGTGTGGAGATATGTCGGAATAGCAACGTCGGTGGCACATCCGAGTAAGATGTCAGGGGCAGCAGCGGCCGAGTACGATGTTGGAGAAGGGCGCGTGGCGTTGGAGGAGGGCGGCATCGGGATTGGAGGAAGATCTAAGGGTGGCGTCGAGGTCGGGCGACATTGGAGGAGGGCGGTTCAGGTGGCATCGGGGGTCGGCAAGGTCGGAGGACGACCAGAGGGCAGCATCAAGGTTAGACAGCATCAAGGGTCGGCGAAGGACGGTGGGTGGCTGGCAGCATCAGGGGTCCATCAGGAGGATGGGGGCGACGTCATGGGTCGACAAGGTCAGAGGAGGCCGAAGGAGGGCGGTTCGAGCGATGTCCGGGGTCGGAGGAGGACGGTGAGCGGCAGGCAACGACAAGAGGGCAACGTCAGGGGTCGGCAAGCGATAGGCGACGTCAAGGGTCAACGGGCGGTGTCGGGTCGGGCGAGGGTCAAAGGAAGTAGCAGGAGCAAGGTGGCAAGGTCGGACGGCGGGGTAGATTCTTTTACACTATGTTTCAAGTTAAATTATATTATCCTTTTCAAGTCGTCAAATATCAAGCATAATAAACTAAAATAAGTTATGTTCATTGTCTGGACGCTTTCAATTCGATCAAACTAGAAATTTTCCAAGTAACAAAGTTGGTATTTTTTTGTGCGAACAAATAGGGACTTACTGTAATCGTTGTCATGGGGAGATGTCGGAATAGCAACATCGATGGCACGTCCGAGTAAGATTTCAGAGTCCACGGCGGCTGGGTACGATGTTGGAGGAGGGCGTGGGCGTTGGAGGAGGGCGGTGTCGAGGTTGAAGGATGATCTAAGGGTGGAGTCGAGGTCAGGCGACGTTGGAGGAGGGCCATCCGGGTGGCGTCAGGGGTCGATGGGGTTGGAGGAGGGCGGTTCGAGTGGCATCAGGGTCGATGGGGTCGGAGGAGGGCGGTTTGGGTGGCATCAGGGGTTGGAGGAAGACCGAAGGGCGACGTCGGAGGACGACCATAGGGCAGCATCAGGGTCGGACGACATCAGGGGTCGGAGAAGGACAATGAGCGGCTGGCAGCATCAGGGATCGATCAGGAGGGTGGGGCAGCGTCATGGGTTGACAATGTCGGAAGATGCCGGAGGAGGCAGTTCGAGCGATGTCAAGGGTCGGAGGAGGACAATGGGCGACAGGCGACGTCAAGAGGGCAACATCAGGGGTCGGCAAGAGGCAGGCGACGTCAAGGGTCGGCAGGCGATATCGGGTCGGGCGAGGGTTAGAGGAAGTAGTAGGAATAGGGAGGCGGAGTCAGAGGAGGTATAGGGCGTCAAGGTTGGAGGAGGGGTAGAGCGTCAGGATCAGAGGAGAAGCAGGATAGTTGTCGAGGAAGTAGGAGAAGGGTGGCGGTAGTCAAGGTTAGAGGAGAAGGCGACGAGGTCAGAGGAGGAGGCCAGAGGTGGCGGGGACAGAGGAGTCAGCGGTGGTCGAGGAAGTTGCAAGCATCGAGGTCAGAGGTTGCAGGCGTCGACTGGATCGGAGGAGTCGACAGTTTCGAAGGTTGCAAGCTCAGAGGTTGCCAACTATTGGAAGCATCGACGACGGTGTCGGCGTCATCGAAGTCGCCGTCGATTGCAAGTGTCGACATTGTTAGCGTCGTTGTCAAAGAGATAAAGAAGCACAACAAATAGTAAAGAGGGAAGAACCTAGGGATTTAAGTAATATATTAAATGTGTCATGTTATACACACACACACATATATATATATATATAGAGAGAGAGTATAGTATAGTATATTGTCAATATTCTTTCTTTCTAATATAAAGTATACACACACTCACACATTCTTAGTGTCACGAGATGAAACTGCACTGCATCTTGGAGAACATCATGAGAAAGAAATAATTATTTTTGAAAAGTCTGAATAACATTAATATCACCAAATAATTCAGTGGTTCCCTTTTATAGGTTCAACAACACAAATTTTACCCTAAGTAGGACTTTAAATAGACTAGATAAGAAAATATTGACTCAACAGAAATTAAATATTAACAGCAACTAAATACCAAAAACTAAATACTAATCAACAACTAAATATCTAAAATAACTCAAACTTGATCTCCAAGTAATCTCATGTCTTGTAATAACAATCTCATGTATTGTAATAACTCCATCTCCTACATCAATATATATGTATATGTATGCATGTATGTACATTTGTATCTAGGTATGCATATATATATATGTATGTCTGTGTGTGTATTTGTGTTTATATACATCAATACATCTATAATTATTATATATGTATATTTGTATCTATGTACATACATGTGTATTTATATTTATGTATATTTAGAAATACATATGTAGGTCACATATATAATATAGGTAATATATATATTTTTGAATACATATGTAGTTAACATATATAGTTAACATATAATACATATGTAGGTAAAGATATATTGTATAAGTAAGATATATAGTACAATATTTAATCAATTTATTAATTGAAATATTGTATAAGTAAGATGTATAGTTATACAAATTAACATTGCCTACTTAACAAATCAATATATGTATATATATGAATTGCTATTGAAATATATATGTGTGTGTTCTTCTAACAAATTGGTGTCACATCGGTGACGCAATACTATAATGTCACTTCGGCGACATAGTAGCGCCGTAATTAGCGTGACGCTAATTTAGTGTCGCACACTATCGACGTCAATATAGCGCACGTCACCGACGCTAACATCGTCTCTTGAATTAGCGTCGAATTAGCATCACATATATGGTGAGGCTAACTTATTGTCTCATGTTATCATCGCTAATTAAGCACTATAATCTACCACACATTTTCCAACTTTGGCGCGGGAAAATAGTGGCAAAATAGTGTCGCGCTGGCGCGAGTTTAGCGACGACGTTTGGTAATGCTAATGCAACGCTAATTAGACTCTACGAGGAGACACTTAGCGTCACTTTCTTTTGGCCCAAATACGTCGCCATTGGGACGTTGTTGGCGTCGAATTAGCGTCACCAATTTTGAATCGCTAAGATGTATTGCTATTTGGCAAAATTATTGTAGTATAGTGTAACCTTCATAATCACATTGTCTAGCCGAAATCAGATTTCTCTTCAATCCTTGTATATGTCGAACATCCTTCGGATTATCCTATTGTTAGTGACAATCTTCACGTTCCCCTTCCTCAAAACATCAAAGGCTTTATCATCAATTAAATAAATTTCACCGAAATTACTTGCAGTGTAATCTTCCATACACTCCATTTGTAAGGTAGAATGATATGAAGCTCCAAAATTCAAAATCTAGGATACTATCGAAGTGTCAATACTCAAAACCAATACATCTGATACTTTTTCTTTAGCAGCATTTGCGAATTATTCATTGGTTTTCTTCTTAGGTGATATGCAATTTTTCTTTAGATGACATTTCTTCCCGCAATTCTAGTATGCGAATTCATCGAATCTCGACTAACTTCATCATCTTGCATTTGATCTTCATTGATCATGTCACCGTTGTTGTTTTACTCTATCCTTTGCACTCAACATTGAGCTTGAGGCTTCTCCTGATTCTCTCATACGAATATCTTCACTCAAAATCAAATTTTGAATATCATCGAGATTCAACTTCATTGAATCAAAAGAACTATTGATCATCATCATAGTTGTACCCCATATTTCTAGCAAAGAGGACAACACCATCAAAGCCCTCATTTCATTATCAAAAGTGATACTAACCAAATTCAATTATGTTATGATCATGTTGAATTGACTGAAGCCCCTTCAGACATCTTCAGATTGAATAATCTTCTCATCAAGTACACCTTATTTGATGCAAACGACTTCTCGTGCACTAAAAAACATAATCTTGGCAAAGTTAAATACGAAAGCTCTAATACTATAATAATTAATTAAAATTTAATTAAAAAATTATAAATATATTAGTACTCCATTTTTTATCTCCAAGCTCTTCAATTTCATAGGCACCTGGGTGCTCTATCAACCAACATGATATCTAACATAAAAATGTTGTTAATAAGTATACTTCATATTTCAATGCAATTGGAATTTAATTTTATGAATATCATTGTATGGAACTGGCATGCAGACTATAGATCAATTAACAATATACTAAGATGTACATGACAGTTGGAAGGCTATCCAGATTAGTACTAAACTTTTAACTCAAAGCATTCTAAGCAGTACAATTCAGACTATTTTCTTCACCTTCCAATGTTAAGGGACATCATGGAACTAGCAAAAACATTCACTCAAACCAAAAAAATTATTTTTTTGCGACCCAATAGGTAACCGGGTCGGGATCGAATCTCATACCTTAAGATCAAAAAGGTTAAATGACCCACTCATCATGATTTAGATTGAGATGACAATCCAACCGTGGATCCACCGATGCGCAGCTTCGAATGTCGTGACACGGTGTGAAACTTCCCCCGCCTTCACATATTCATTTATTAATATTATATATACATGTATAAGAATTATCAACAAGTTTAATTTCAAAAGTAATTATTCATATATATTAGAAATTTAGAACTATTAGCAATCGAAATTTTTAGTTTTGTGAAAATGTCCAAACAGCAATATTTTTATGATACCATTATACCAACATGCGTAAATCAGAATCCAAGTAGAGTAACTCCTGAAGGGGACGGAGTCTAAAGGCTAATATGAAATGCATACTTCATAATATAACCAGGCCATTTACGTTATGAGTTATGCTGACATCAGAAGATGAAGTCACTAAGTTGTCTGCAGCTGGCTCCTGGTGCTTTGTTTCTGATAATGCGTGCACTGCCTTCCATGTCGCCGCCAAAGCAGTTCATCCGATGCCTACTCATTGCAGCATGATGAGCAATGTCACAAGCTGCACTTAACCAAATATTGCAGAATCTTTGCTTGATATTCATAGCAGTTTAATGAACTAACCAGGTGAAATGATCATCACAACAGATGGAGTTCCATATAATGGAAAGCCCGGCTCCATTCCTATGGAAGATGAAGTGATAATTGTCAGGGAAGAGGATATTGCATGAATCAGAAAACAAGGCATGGCATCTTGATAGAGAAACAATTACTGTATTCAGATAGCTCATATTTCCAGTAGAAGCATTTTGAAAACTTGCTAAAGTAATAATTTGTACAAACACAGTTGCTATTGACTGCAGCAAAGAACAAACAATTCGAATTTGAACGCATACCATGTTGCAGTGTACATGTTATAGAACTTGTCAAAAGCTTTATTAAGGCAATACTGGCAAACCAAAATATCCTTTATCGCTGTAACATTACATGTTGATTTACAGCATTTCACCTGTGACAGGATGATGGTTATTTTAGTTAGTTAGCTTCCCTAATAAGACTCAGCCAAAGAGGAACTCATGGTATTAAAAATCTACACATGAGTTTTAGACATAATACAAATGTGAGGAGAACTGGCCCTTCTAGTAATAGATCTTTCCAAATCTTTGAAGATACTTACCAGACGCTTGAGCTTGTATGAGTAAACTCTTTGATGTGAGGGATATGCATTGATATGTGCCTCCAGGTGACCTGAACTGTTAGAGGTTCCCAAGGAAAGGATGACAATAATGTAGGTATATTAGAGTAATCTCACTCAAACACAGAAAATTAATGAACCAAAGAAGATGAAGAAACAAAAACAAAACAGAGCAAAACATTAATCAAATATCGGAAAACCAATTTTTGATGCATCATGAATCAGATGACAGCTTACATAGTATATAACTTTAGGTTGTATTGCACTAAGTATGCAAATGCTTCTCTCAAAAAGAGAAAAAAAAGGGTACCCAAATGCTTTGCTGATAATGGGCGGGCACTAGATGAATACTTAAATCAACTTCTTTGGCTAGACTTAAACATGGGGGAGTTTATGGCAAGATTTCCATCCTCTTGACCCTTCCTTAAAATTCATATCCAAATAACTCAGACCTTTATAACCCCGCTCTACCCTTTCAAACACCTCTAACCTCTCAAACCAAACAATCATTACATTAAAGTGGGATTATGCTATCAATCACAGGATAATTAATATATGGGTAGAGATAAGCAAAAAACTGATTACCTAATAGATATATCTGGAAAAAAGAGCAAAAATTCCTATATTACGTTTGAATTGACTGGTTTAGATGTATGAGCATATAAATTCTGACGACAGCACTATCTAGGGTCAAAAAAAAGTTATAAATGTAAGAATTTACACATTCTTTCAAATAAGAATTTTACCAATCACAGAAGATCATATTGCAATCAAGGCACAGTGCCAAGCTTGATGAGTCATGGCATGTACTGCACCTTGCATCAGATGAGTTGGCTCCTATCTGGCGGCACCTATAGCAAAGAACAATATGAAATACTAACAGAATATTAGAAGTAAACCAAAGAATGTCATTGATTTTTTTTTTTTTGAGAAGAGAATGACATTGATATTATATCATGATAAACACATTTCCACTCCTTTAAGTGTCAATTCAAGACAAAAAATTGTTCACTAAAGTATTTTTATGGAGACAAGAAATAGAATGAAACTACCAATCTTTACTTCCGTAGACTTCAATAGAAAGTGTACATAAATATCTTATCTATACTAAAGGACAAATAGAAAAGTGTGAGTTTTCATACATAAATAGTACAAGACAATACCTTTTGTACAGGGCATGTAGATCTTTGCCTATTTTATCAGTTCTGCATTCTGATACGAGCCCCTAGCAGGGAGAAGAAAGAATATATGACACAGCTACGGAGCTCAATAAGCCATAATGTATGCACATGAAGAACAAAGGACAATGCAACCATCTTATAGTGAGTGAAATAATGTGTCCTTACCAAACAGTCTTCTGTTAGATGCCCAGGATTCTGGCATTTCCAACTATAAGGGAAAGGCCAAGGTTAATTGGTAATTCAATCTTATATTGATCTAGTGTACTTGTCAAAGACGTTGTTAGAATTTGTTGTCCAACACCATAATCAACACTTCAGAATCGAGTTGTACCTTCTATTAGGTGTCATACTCTGAAATTTGTTAACACTATCAAATATTGCCTATCTGAACATGAATACAGACCATCTGCAACATTAAGGCATAAACATAATACCTAATAAAGCTCATTTTATTTTTCTTCTTTTTCCCTTTGAGAATTTTTCTTTTCAGTAGACCCTTTGAGAAATTTTACCAAGAGATAAAGGAGAATAAAAGGAGCATAAATAAGTAGAAAATTTGAAATAAAAAACACATGTAGCTAAAATTGGTGTGTCGTTCTCAACATTTAGGATAAAAAAAGAAGAAATATGCAATTTTGATTTTCTTGAATGATGCAGCTTTTACTTTTGTATATTTACCAAATTTTCTTAAAATAAGTGCAATTCTCCTTAAACTGAAGTCTTAAATCTTAAGAATGATACAAGTTCATCACTGAAGAAAGCTGCACCAAATAAACTGAATGATAACAGCACTCAGTTTTCTGCATTTGATTGCATACAAATGAATTGTAACCTAATTCAATATACCATTTATATGCACAAAGTTTTGACGTCTTTCTACTCCATTGATTTCTCTTATAGTCCCAGACGTCCTTGTCAATCTCTGCTATCTGTAAAAGATCTTGAGAACCAGTAAAAGCAATCAACTCCTTATGGCTGGATGCTTCCTGTATGGAAAAGGCAGCAAAGTTCCATATCAAAATTATCAAATGAAATTTCTGTTCCTAACACATGAAAACAAATGCAAATAAATAAACAATACCTCAGGTAATAAACGCTTATGTGATATCAGTACTTCAGTTTTGCAATCAATGCTGCAGATATCATCGCCAGTCTGATTACAACGTCATACTTTTTAGAGGGTAAAAAAGTTGATGCATATATATATTTTGAGTGTTAAAATGGTATATAAATAGAATAGAACTTATGACAGACTATTAAACAAAGCATCACAAATGTGGCTTTTTCAGACCTAACCTTATCACAAATATACTCCCCATATCGTCCACATATGACACAACCTGGCTCCCCAGGTAGAGGAAAACGTTGCTCATTTCTTTTCTTAACTCCATCAATTTCTTCTAGATGAGCTGAAAAACTTTTACATCATCAAATTTTCTGGACAATCAATGCTCTAAAATCATAATTTTTGCTATGTATGATCCTTTATTTGTAGAAAGGCATACCAAAAGATATGAATCTAGTGGAAACTCCAAACATTATATTTCAGTTCCAATTAAACGTTAAAAAACTGAAAAGTCCAGAGTGAAATACCAATATGCAATTAAGGTTATGCTAATGGCCAGAGTAATATATCACTTAAGCAACTTACCATAAAAAATCATGAAAATGGACCAAACGTGTTGAAAAGAGTATGAGATGAGATATACATTAATCATAATTTGCTTTAACAAAGCACTAGAATGATTATTAATTATATATGTTCGACCTTAGCCCTTTTTTGTTTAAAGAGACTGAAAAATAAAAGAATGCATGTAGCCAACACAATGGGAATTGGAGGCCTAGATTAATGAAAATTCCACATACTCAAGGAAGTGTAGGTCATGGTCGAATCATTATCACTCCAGAACAAACAAATGTAGGGTCACATATGCCCGCACTGGATTGCTACCTACACAACGAAATCGGTGTGAACCAATATTGGATTCCATTGGAAGTTTATCCAATGTACCATCATACCAACTATAGGTTGAGGGCCAACAAATACCTTATCCCAGGCAAGAACTACTCATCCAAAGACAGAATATATGCTTTACATATGTAGTGTGGCATGGTACTATAAATTTATGCTTCAAGAAAGACATGAGATCTGAGTAAATACATTCTAAAGTTGTAGCTAATTGAGAACCCCTTGACATAAAAGAATAGACAAGAAATGGACCCAGATGTAGAAAAAGGTAATTGCATTCAACTTAAGAAAAAAGGACATCTACTCATCCACATGCGCACCAGGACTTGATTTCTCCTGCTCTCCTTTGAAATCCTTAAACATAGTCTTTCTATCTCCTGAGAAAATGTAGATCTAATGATAAAAACATATATTCAAAAGAATAGTTATATTTACGTGATATATGGATAATAAGACATTCACTCAACAAAAGTTCAGATAATAAAACAAAAAAAAAAGTTCAAGACAATCCTGATAACTAATGATTGCAGAACAAAAATAAGGGAGACAATTGAGCATCTGTTCTGACCTGTATATGTAACGATAGGTTTACTATCATCATCTGGGAAGATCTATGAAAGAATAAGCCATAAGACTTGCAGTAAAGAAACCCAAATATCTACTGCAATGTACAAAATTCTATCCTGTCTTCTGAAAATAAATTTGAAAGATATTTAAAACTCACCAAAACCTTTGGAGATTCATTTTGGTAAGACTGATATCTCAATTTGTTCCTGCAAATTTAAAAGGACATAATAAGAAATGGCCTTAAGCAATAACGTAAAATGATTCCTTGTTTGCTGCCTAGTAACCTAGACCGTAAACACCATGATCGATTTCTGCATTTTAGCTTCTGCAAATGCAAGGTGATAACAATTCACAGGTTACACGGCAACATGCTTCAATCATATCGAATTAGACCACGGTACGACCAAGATCGCAACCTTATGCAAATTTTCAAGGCCAAGAACGCAGCTTTACGCCATGGCCATCAGTGATTCCTCCCCTAAACAGAGAATCCTATCCGATTCCAGCGTGACCAAATCGATACAGAAATCTCGTAACAGAAACAAAGAGAAGGAGGATCTTGCCTGATCTCATCAATGTACTCCTGGTGGGAGAAACTCGCCGGATCGCCGAACTCTCCCACGGGGCCTCCTCCATCATCCTCTTCGTGCTTCCTCTTCTTCTTATTATTCGACGTCTCTCCATGCAGATGTTGTTGAGACCGAGGCGGAGGAGGGTTCCTCCTCCCGTTGCTCGTGGCTTCGACTGCTCCGACAGTGAGTTTTCCGTCACATAGTGAGTTTTCCGATTACTTTTGCATTCGACACGTAAATCATTTCTCTCTCATATACATCATTTAAGTCATCCACGTCATTTAACACTCTAAACCAAATAAATTATATAGATCATCCTCCAACTTTGAGTCGATTTCTAAACAATCCCCCAACTTTAATATTATTGTATGATTCATCTACTTGACCGGTAAGAAACAATCTCCCGATTATCTTACGACGTGACATAATAAAATACAACAACAATAAAGCCTTATCCCACTAGGTGGGGTCGGCTACATGGATCATACGACGTCATTCCGCTCTATTAGTAACCGAACCTTTCGGTATATTATTCACTAATAGATCTTGCTCTATTAATTCGCCAAGTGTCCGCCTTGGTCTCCCACTCCTCTTTTAATCGGACTCCAGATTATTTGATCTATTCTTCTTACTGGCGCATCTAATGGTCTTTTCTGAACATGACCAAACCATCTCAAACGATTCTCTACCATTTTCTCACTAATAGGAGCCACTCCGACTCGTTCACGTATATGGTCATTCCTAATCTTATCTAATCTTGTATGACCACACATCCATCTCAACATCCTCATTTCGGCTACCCCTACTTTACGTTCATGTTGTCCCTTCATAGTCCAACATTCACTACCATATAACACTGTCGGTCTTATAGCAGTACGATAAAATTTTCTTTTAACTTTATTGGGTACGACGTGACATAATAAAATATAATAAAAATTTTTAACTAACTGACATCACATATAAAAATTTAAAGACGCGGACGAGTTGACAGAGAGAGGTGTTGGCCCCCCTCTCCAAGCTCGTCCTTTGACGAGTTGGCATAGGGGACGCCGACCCCACTCTCCAAGCTCGTCCACTAGTGAGCTTTGTACAGGGGGCATCAACGTCCTCTCGCGAGCTCATCGGCGACCCTAAACGATTCAAAGTTGAGAGGCTATAAAAAATAAAAATGATTGAGGCGCCGACGAACTCGCGATGGGACGTTAGCCTCCATTGTGCGTAGCTCGCCAGTGGGCGAGCTTGGAGAGGGGGGCCGGTGCCCCCTATGCTAGCTCGCCCTTTGTCGACACCCCTCCTCTACCAACTCGTCCGTACCTTGAAATTTTGATAATATTTTTTATTGTGTGATGTCAGGTAATTAAATTTTTTATTATATTTTATTATGTCACGTCGTAAGTTAATCGTGAGACTATTTTTTACCGGTCAAGTGGATGAATCGTGCAATAATATTAAAATTGGGGGACTGTTTAGAAATCAACTCATAGTTGGGGGACGATCCTTGTAATTTATCTAGTTTGGAGCGTTAAATGATGTGGATGACTTCAATGACGTGGATGAGAGAGAAATGACTCACGTGTCAACCATGTATGCAAGGCAACCGGAAAACCCACTATCACCGGTCAAGAGGACTAATCGTGCAAGAAAATAAAAGATGAGAGACGTTCTGGTTACAAATTGAAGTTAGGGGACCAGTTGGAAATCTTCAAAGTTGAGGGATCATTCGTCTAATTTACCAATTCATCACATACTGGAGGTTAATCCACCAAATCAAAATCATAATTTTTTTATTTTCACTATTTCAACTTGAGATTTTGTTAATGAAAAAAGGGTTACTTAACACTCCACTTTAATCTTACTACCTTTTATTTTCTCTATCAAGATCTATCGATTTTTAAGATTATTAGCATTTGACTAATTCTATGCTCGAACGTATGCTGTATGAATAAGTTCTTACCAATGTTGTTACAAAAAGTGGGAGAAAAAGAATAAACACATTTACGAGGTTCACCCTAAATTGGATTACATCCTCAGGTGACTTTCTTTGTTGTGAAAATTTGATGATTACAAGGATAATAACCTAATGTCATCGAGTTTATATAGGGAACTCCAATACAAAATAAGAAATAGAAATGCTAAAATCATGTACCCCTCGGGCTCGTTGTCCGAAGACAATAAAGAGATGAATATTTGAAGTCAATGGATTATTTAAGGGCTTCGCTTCACACATTCCTAATCTGAATAAAATTTTTCAAATATAAATTTTATGAGATAAGAAGAGTTTATCTTGTGTCTGATCCATCAATATTTTCATCCCCAAAAATTTTTGTGTGTACTAAGATCCTTCATGTCGTATCCTACACTAAGTAGCTTTTTTAGATTCTAAATGTCTGACATGTGTGTAGTAGCAATGAGCATAACATCAACATACAAGAGCAAATAGATAGTGGAATCGTCCTTCACCTTATTGTGATATAGAACTTCTACTGAATCTCTTATGAATCATGAAGCTGTCGAATCTTTTGTACTATTGTCTAGGATGTTATTTTAGGAATGTAAAGGTTTCTTCCCTGCAAACTTGATCCTCTTTGTTTGCAATGAATTATCCCTCTGACCGGCTCATAATAACGTGTTCTTAAAGTTATCCATGAAAGAAGACAATCTTCAGCTCTATATTTTGATATGTTATAAGAGCAATCGACACCCAGATATCTGACAGCATATGAGAATATCTCATTGTAATACACTCCTTCATTTTTCTATAGTTTTTAGCAACCAATCCACCTTGTGCCTTCAACTCTTGGTATTCCAGCTTTTATTTTGTAAATCCACTTGCAGTCAATAACATTTTTGTCTTTAAGTAACTTGACCAGATCTCATGTTTAATTCTTGTAAAGATATTTCATCTCCTCACCCATAATAGATTCAACAAATGTGATGACATCCATGTAAGAAAACGGCTCCAGAAACTCCACCTCTTTAGCTACCTGCAAAGTATAAGCAATCATGTCTTCAAAGTCGTATCACTTAGACGAACCCATTTATCTGTGAGGACATTTTGTAACAATTGACTCCTCTTCTTATTGCTTATCATGTTGTTCATACTCTTCTACTTCATGTGCTCCGGCTTCAATCTCCACATGTTTGTTGGAACTCTCTTTTGTTATGGCAATAGTCTTCACCTTCAACTACAGATGCTTCCTCAAATGTTATATAGCATTGATGCTTCCTGGAATGTTATATCTCTGCTTTCGATGAATTTCTTCATGCTCTACTACTTCATATGGTCCTTCTACATCAACCTAAGCTAGGGGATTTCAATCTCCACATACTTGTTGAAACTCGCTTTTGTTGTGTGAGTCTTTACCTTCAACTACAGCATTGATGCTTCATCAAATATTATATTCTTGCTGTTGATGACTTTATGTTCTAGGAGGATCAAATCCTGTAGCCCTTCACTCTTCCGGTATATCCCATGAACACTTCTTATTTGGCTCTTGACTTCAACTTTTCTTTGTTAACATGATAGCATGCTTGAGAACCAAAACCTTTTATATTAGTATAATCAGATTAATTGTAGTCGTTGGACTTCTGTTCACCAAATGGTAAGTTGCGTTAACAACTTCAGCTCAGAATGTCCTATTCAGGCCAACATTAAAGAGTGTGTACATTGCTCTCTCCAGAACTATCTGTTTCTGCCACTCCATTTTGTTGTGGAGTATTTCTAATAGTGTGATACTTAGCAATGCATTCATCTTTGTAAAACTGGTCGAATTCGTTAAAACAAAATTTTGGACCATTGTTAGTGTGGATTCGCTTCACTTTCTTTGAAGTCTATTTTTTCACCAAAATCTTTCATTGCGTGAAGGTCTTGAAGGACTCACTCTTGTGCTTCATCAGAAATACACAAGTCATCCTCGAGTAGTCATGGACAAAAAGTATCTGCCACCTCCCAATGATGGGACATGAGAGATACCCCAACAATCAACATGGATCTAATTAAGTGTCTCCTTCGTCATGTGCTTTCTACCTTGCCAAAATGAAGCCTTTGTTGTTTGTCAAATACACATTGCTTCTAGAAGTTGATTCCGGATATATCTTTAGAAGATCTCACTTGCTAAGAAAGTTTATCTCGTTCTGACTCATATGCCCAAGCTGCATATGTCACAATATGAACTTCTCTGACTTTGATGATTGTCTTACCTTGTAATATGTACAAGGATGAGTTTTATCAGACTCCCTTCAGAACTGTAGTATCATTCTTCATGATCGTGAGATGCCTCTAGCAACATTGATTTGATAGCCCTTAGATTCTAAGACTTCAAGTGATATCAGATTCTTCTTCAAAGGACATTTGCCAGCGTCCTCATGAGATTGTCACGAGTCTTGATTTATACAGAATTGATCTCACCTATCTGACATGACATGTTATAGTCCATGATGACTAATAAGATGAGAATAATTCTTTATTCATAGTCATGTGATAGGAACACCACGAATCAATAACCCAGCTATCCTCGAGACATCATTGATCATTTGCAGCCAAAATCAAATCATCTTCATAATCTTTAGTTTCATGTGTCACCGCAGCAACGAGATATTTTTCTTCTTTAGAAAAATATTCTTCCAATGACATGGTTCCTTACAATGTCTTTGGCAGTAATTTTTTCTTTGACTTGAATTTCTTTGAATTCGAGGCAAATACCATTAGAATTTTCATATGCTCTATACCGAAGTTTACAAGTATGGAAACCCGATCTTATTTCTTTGAGACTTGTGGTTTCTTTTTCGATAATCATAGACTGAACAAAAATCTCATATGATGGTGGAACAAAACTAACAGAAGTAGGACAAACATCTTTACCCTCTATCTTTACATTAATATTTTTCAATTCTCATCAACAAACAATTCAAATGATCAAGATATTCCTTGAGATGTGTACCTTCTTGCATGTCTAGGGTGAAGAGACATTGCTTCAACGACAATTTATTAGTGAGAGACTTTGTCATATATAGACTCTCGAGTTTCAACGACAAATCAATCATCGTTTTTTCATTTGGGCCTCAATTATCATTTCATTCGTCAGGCACAACAGAATCATCAAGTATGCCTTCTCTTCCTACAATGCGAATTCCTCGAGTTCGATCTCCTTTCCTTTCCCCTTTCTACTTAAATTTGGCCATCGCAATGGGCATCTAGATTCATTGTTGTTTCAGAAGCATCTTCATCTTGATATGCCACAACGCGAAATTATTTCTGCTCGTGAACTTCTCCATATTCACGTTGTGCGATGTCATCTCTCAGTTTGATTGAGAATTGATGATGAATCCTAAGACTTTAATACTAGTTTGTTACAAGAAAGTGGGAGAGAGAGAGAGAGAGAAATACACTAAGAGCACATCAATTTACGAGATTCACCCTAAGTTGGGCTACTCCCTTGATTTTTTTTTGTTGTGAAAAATTTGATGGTTACAAGAATATGAAATAACTGAGAATCATGGAGTTTATATATGGAACTCTAATACAAAATAGGAAATACAAACCTTAAATCATTTAGGTTTCGAGGCCGAGCCCTTGTAGGGAGCACTACAAGAAAAATGACTTTTAACGACTATAATTAATGAAGAGATCCAAAATTGGTTGTTAAACGTTGTTATTAACGATCAGAAAAAATCCTATGGCCAACAATAAGGACAAAAAAAACTGGTCCTTAATATTTTTATGACTAATCATTAAAAGTTAATTACAACAACAAGATTAGACTTGACGTTAAAATATTTAACTTAACGACTACTATCTCTTCATTAAAAATATTAATGAGTCAAATAAAAGAATATCCCCTAAAATAATATTAGTAATATTTAAAAGATATAATTATTTCTATTTTAGTTTCTTCTCTCAATCGGCATTTCTTCTTCTCCAATAATATTATTATTTTAAGACTCAAAATAAAAATGAAAAATCTTAATTATACTTCATGGTTTAATATTATTTTTCAAGTTTTAATATCATTAATAAAAGATAAAAAGATATCTATAAGATTTATTTCCTAAACAAATGATGATAATATAAAAAATAATGCTTATTATTTTAAGATTAAAGTTAAAAGAAACTTTTGCTTATACCACCATTAATAATAATTAGGGTATACACTGGCATTGGCGCCATCGAGATCATCGCAAGAGGCTTCGTCCTCAACAGCAGCTCGTTCAGTGGACAAAGGACGTGACGACGATGGCAGCTGCAATGGAGAAGAGGAATAGTCCTTTGAGGACGCTCTAATGGAAGAGGAATTGCAAGAGGTAAAAGAAAGTCCTGATTTTTAAGCATTGTGATGTAATCTATTTGGTCCATTTCATCGATGCAATAGTAATGTGTGATGGATGTAATCAATTTGTGTTTCACAATCGAAGGGAGGCATGTTTGATCATCTCAAGATGTGTAGATTAAGTTGTTTTTTCTTTAAGATCATTCTTAATAAAATTTTTCATTTGTTCTATATCTTTTTTTATTTTGATTTTGGATTCTTGTTCATTTTGATCCTATTTTGGATTCCTAATTGATGGGAACTCATGTCAACCATGTTTAGAATGTCATACTTCTTTGCTACTTGTAAACCTCGAGTACAAATTATAATGTATTCCTCTCTTACCTGCCTTTCTTAGTTGCAATATTAGTTATATCTTACGGTCTTCTAATTGATGGGAACTCATGTCGAACCATGTTTAGAATGTCATACTTCTTTGCTACTTGTAAACCTCGACTACAATCTATAATGTGTTCCTCTCTTACTTGCCTTTCTTAGTTGCAATATTAGTTATATCTTAAGTTTATATGCATTGTTCTATCATTTGAACTGGCACACCATAATCACATTTGTCTTCATGGCATCACTATGCAACACTGTGTATGAGATACTAATTAAATATCTTCATGCAGCCATAATGAAATCAACAACAAGCAACAGTAGTAAGTATAAGTTAATAGTGGTGATGTTTGTGAGCAGCAACAAGGAAATATAGCATTGTGGTGACAATTTATAAAGCCACTTCAAATTTTGTGGAAGAAAGCATAATTGAACAAGGAAGTTTGGGTGCAATATACAAGGGAAAATTCAAATTTTGTAGTTATGAAGCATGCCGAAAAGATGGAAGAAGACCAAAGAGTCATTTCCAATTTTGTAAAAAATGTTGGATGTTGTATATGAATATTTGAGTTGAATATTGTATGGATAGTTGATTTGATATTTGAGATGAATATAGAATTTTAAAATTTTGAAAATGTTTATGGTTTGAATGTCAAATATATGTAATTTTATTATTTTAAAAATGTATTAATGTCTAGATATTTTCTAGAAAAAAATAATAATAATATATACAACTTTAGCGACTAGTATTGAAGTCACTAAAAAATTTATGTCAACCATTTGAGTGATCCTTATAAATTGTATAAGGACTAACATACTAGTCATTATTGAATTTTTAAGGAAGAGAATTATAATGGTCCTTAAAAAGAATCAATGACTAGTTATTAACACTAGACGTTGAAAACCTTTAGCGATGGGACCCATTTTTTCTTGTGTTTAATGAGTAATAACGACCAAATGACAATTTTTAATGACTAGATAACTCTTCGCCAATGATCCAATTTCTTGTAGTGGAGATCCTCATGAATCCCCCCTAGACCCCCTCAGAACTAATTGGACAGTGAGGAAGGACAGACGACTTCGTCGCCCTCTTTGTTTAAGCGCCTGGATTATGATCATATAGAATTACAATTGAATTAGAATTCAAAGCATTATCAACAAACTGATGATTCTGAGTTTCGAACCTGAAACTACTAGCATTCAACGCCCTCAAGATATAATCCTTCTTGGTTACTTCCCTTTGTTTTTGATGTCTTGGTCTCATTGGTTACTACCCTTAGTTTTTGTTGTCTTGGTTAGGGGTGTTCGACCCGATGACCCTACTCGACTTGACCTAGGTTGGGTTGACCCGACCCGACCATGACTTGAAGAGTGGTCGGGTCGGGTACGGATTGAGAAATTTCAATCCATGTCAACCCGATCTGACTTGAAGACCCAATCATTTATTTGTTTATTTTAATTATTTTATATTTTTAATTAATTTTAATCCTATATTCAATTTAAAATTTTATAAAAATTAAAATAAAAGAGTTTTAAGTATGAAAATAATATTTAAATATTTGAAATCCTATTTATACTTTAGAATAAATATTAAAAAAAATTTATAATAAACAATGTAAAACGGTAAGAAAAAATAAAAATGGTGGTCGGATAACCCCACCATCCGACCCGACCTAATTTGACTCGACCCGGGTCGGGTTGGGTCGGATTTGCCTCTTAAAATTAGTTCAACCCTTCGTCGGGTCGAGTCGAGTTTATTCTCAGGTTGAGTCCAACCCCACCCATGAACAACCCTAGTCTTGGTCTCGTGTCAGCTTCCACTATTTTTATATGACCGATTTGGGTTAAGTATGGACGAGTTTTAGGAATTAACCGTTTGGTACCAAGTAATGTAGATTATTATTATATTTTATTTAAATTTATTGTTATTACTCAACACCTTATCATATTTGATTAATATATTATTGATAATTTTGTTTTTTTTCTGCACATACAATCCAGATATAAAGCATGAAAGATGCATATTATGGATAAATGCATTTTTGACTAATTTATATATATTCAATTAAAATTTTATTTGTTAAATACTTTTATTAACAAATAATAGCATTGAAATTTTAAAAAAAATTAAAATTAATTCTATGGATAACTCACGATCTTAACTCCTTTTAAGCACTTTTTGCTTTTTGTTTTGTTTACTATAATAATATGTGACCAAAATTTAAACATTATAATGTGATATCATCATTATTATATTTTAGAAGTATTTTAACAATATTTTCTTTAAATATTCTAATTATTATTTATATTGTTACAGTCATTAAACACAATAATGTGATATTATCGAGAATTTAAATAGTGATAATCTAAAATTATACTAAACAAAGGTGTGCATTGGATCTTAATGTCAAATTTAATATATTTTAAGGAATAAATAGTGGTACAGTGGGCACACCCCTTAACTCGTAACAAATTGAGAGTTGTGCATCTCTTATCTCTTATCTCAATTCTTTTTCTTGTACTAGACTTTTGAGTATCCCTTTGTAACAACAATAAAAAAGAAAATAAAACATCATATTAGTCGACATTAATTTTTTGCATTTTAAATTTTACTTACCAACATAAAAAGATTTCATTTTATGTTTTAATTTAAATAATATTTTTTATATAAAACTAGTTTTTAGAAAATATTATTATTAAAAACACCATAGCTTGATTACCATGGATATGTGTAAATTGAGTGTAAATTATATTGGTTATGTTTATTTTTATTATTTTGTAATTATTATATTTGTTAAATACTTTTATTAAAGTTATAATCAAACTGTTATTCTTCATTTGTTAATATATATATATATATATATGCGAGATTAAGTAGGTTGTTACCAGTTTTATCGGTAACAACCTACTCCCAATCAAATTGAAACGTAGGATCGGCATATTTTTAGATGGACGGTCTTGATGCAAGCGTTCTGGACCTTGGTTTTTTTAAGCAAATTGTGGGTTTTTTCTTGGCTCTTTCTAGTTTGACGATGAACCCTACGCCTCCAAATCATTTGGATGCCTGTCGCCTTTTGCCCCCAAAAGAAGGTCGCCATCTCCTTTCTCCTCAGCCGGTGTCCACAGCCCGCCGACGATCTCTGCATCTCTGCTTGCGAACAGGTTTCTCCTCTTCCCCTCTCCCCTCTCCTTTCCCTTCCCCCGAATGCCTCAGCAGTGATATTTTCTCCCTATCCAGCAGTGATCTCACAGCTCGTGAACCAGCAACAGGTGGCTCCCATCCTCCCTGTCCAGCAGTGATCTCACAGCTTGTGGACCAGCAACAGGTTTCTCCTCCTCCCCCCTCTCTCTCTCTCTCTTTTCTTCCATGTGATTTGTCCCTCATTCCTGTGATGTGTCCTTTTTCTTTCAGAGCAATAAACAAATTGTATTCAAAAGTCAATTTTATTCTTCGTGTCTCCGCCGGAGAATAGGTTTCTCCTCTTTCTCCCCCCCCCTCTCTCTCTGTTTTCTTCCATGTGATTTGTCCCTCATTCCTGTGATGTGTCCTTTTTCTTTTAGAGCAATAAACAAATTGTATTCAAAAGTCAATTTAATTCTTCGTCCGCCGGCGAATAGGTTTCTCCTCTTTCTCCCCCCCCCCAACACAAGATATTTGTTTCCCTGAAGCTACCTCTCAAGATCTTTTAGATTACAGGACAGTAAAAGCTTTTATGGTTGTAATAAATCAAATTCTGATCTTATCTAGCTTCTTATTTTGCCTCATCTAACACTATGTATTCCTCTTATAAATATTTTAAATAGGTAATTGTTTTTTTTTCAGTAATGGCCAAGGTTACTTCACTACCTATATGTGATTGTCAAGAAGAAGCCATCATTAAGACATCATGGACTATGAATAATCCAGGTCGAAGGTTCTATGGTTGTAGGAATGATCAAGTGAGCATAATTTATTCTTTTTTACGTATTCTAAAATTTACATATGTATAGCTCATTATTTTAACTATTATTTTTTCAGTGAAATAGAGCATGCCATTTTTTCGTTGGCTGGATCCACTTGCGGAACATCGATATAAAAGCCTGATCAATGGGTTATTGAGATGGATTAAGTTTTCTGATCGCGATTTAGAAGATGAACGAGTGAAGTTCGAAGTTGCCATTGAAGCTAAAAAAAGAAAAATGTGGAATGTATAAGATTGTAATAGCATGTTTGTTTTTTATGATATTGTATCTTCTCAAATAGGTTTATGAATTGATGAAAATGTGTTACTAAGATAATATGATGTTGTATCGTACTATGTTAACTTGATGAGATGTTAAATCTTTGCTTGTTTGGAGTGTTCCATATATTTTCTTATTTGTCTAGTAAACTATGAGATGTTGTATTCCTTATATGTTGTATTCCACTGCTTAGATGATGTCTATTTTCTTATTTGTCGAGTTAATGCATGGGATCACTTCCAGTTGTATGTCTATACATGGGATCATTTTTAGTTGTTAATCTAATTCCTCAATTCCATGGTCAAGAGCTCAAAGGTGCATGCAATTGGCAGAATGCTCCTCTTCTTACTTCAAGAAGGATTCACCATTACGAGCATAAAAAAGGAGAGAAAGAACACGCTTCATTCCACCTTGAATAACAAATACATAAATAGTCAACAAAACCATGCCATTTCAATGGTTCAACAGCTGAATATCTGCTCACGAGAGAAATTAACAAAATGAAATTGGTTCAACAAAAGAGGTTCAACAAAAAGGCATGACAAAATAAATGAGATCTTCTGATCATGCCTTTGTTTGGCAACACGCATGACAAAATCTATTCCACCTTCTGAATATTCCCTGCACCTTCCAAAGATTAGGATTCAGGGAGAAACCTCATGAATGATCCGAGTACAGTGCCATTTTAAAACAGCAAAAAGCTTATCAACATGAAATCAAATCGCAACAAAGCTTCATGGTTCAGCACCTATAACAAAGTAGCAAATAAAGATTTTCTGAGTGAAGACAAAAATGATATGAATTAGAAATAGAAATCAGTAAGTGCAAATCAAATATTGTATGTGCTTTCGAATATCGAGCGTCCATTGTTCAACGATAAAGTATATAATGCTTGGGAAAACTTCTAATCCTGTACTTATTAAGGACATTTAAAATATGAACACAAAATATGCCTTCTTGCTCAAATTTTTTACATGAGCACCTCACTGAAACGTTGCCTTAGTCATTATATTCCACAAGATTTCGCCTTTGATCTTCTTTTCCCATCAAATACACTAAGTATACTATTTGATGATCATCACTTGAAATTATCTTAGTAAGAAAATCATTAATTTGTTTGAACTCTTTGTGAAAAATAGCAAACATACTTTGTATATATACCTTGCCCGCGTGATTTTCCAAAAGGTGTCTTGAGGTCAAAGAGGCGGTAGAGTTCAAATTTATAAAATTTTCGCGCTCTTCGGCTTCACGACGTGAGCGAAGGGCTTGATCATACTGAAATACAATATGTTAACGAAGCATTGGAATTGACATACCCATAAAAAAAGCATTCATGCTTTCTGATCTCTGTGAGGAAGACATTCCAGTAAAAAAACATCACTTAAGTAGACAGACACCCAGTAATGACGTTTATTATACATAGTTTCAACCCAATGGTCATTTGGTAATCATAGGTTTGCTTTAATTCGATCCATCTCTTTTCAAATTCCTCAATTTTTGACATGTGTATTCACTCTTTAAAGTCTTTCATGAAGTTGCCTCGTCCACACAAATTTTTTGTGTTAAACACTGCATTCTTTTTAATATGCCAAATACAAAACATGGAAACACTTTGCGAATTGCATTACCCATTGCAATATCTTGATTAGTGATGATAGATATGGGAAATTTTTCATTCATGCATTCAAATCATGTTTGAAACAACCAAGTGAAAGTTTCTCCAGTCTCATCTGCAAGCAAAGCACAACCAAATAACATAGATTGTCTATGATGATTGATCTATGTGAATGGTGCAAATGACATGCAAAATCTATTAGTTCTATAAGTTGTATAAAAAATGACAACATCTCCAAACGTTAGGTAACTATCCCTTGATCTACTATCCGCTCAAAAAACATTTTTTACAGTGTTAGCTTCATCCTTTTGCAATCTAAAAAAGAATTCATAGTCATCATTCTTTTTCTTCTTGAAATAATTAACAACACTCATGAATTCATGACCAACGTTATTCTTTCTTGATGCCTTCAAATGATTCACACATTCTTGACTTGTAATTGTTGGCTCACCGGAATACTTAAGAACTCTAGCAATCTCTAATGAACCAATATCAGCATCATGTAATTTGTTGATGACCCCGTTCGAAGTTTCAGATAACATAAAATGTGAACACATTTTCAATAATATAGAAGGTGTTGCTAAAGAATGACTATGCTCTTCCTTAAATCTTTTTACAATCCACTTCCATCACTTTTTTTGCCGATGAATAAATGTGCACCACACCCATTGCGTGTTTCTATTCTTCATTTTACATCTATTCCAACATTCTGCTTAATGTCTTTATATCCTTGTTTTGAACAAATAAGCATTCTACTAGCAAATTTTCTATCTTCACCTGCCTTATAACAAACATGCTTTCGTACAGAAAAGCCAATTGCTATAGCATAACAATTATAAAAATCATATCCTATTTTTCGTAATCAAATATCATTCTAAGATATGGTTTAACTATGCCAATACATTGTTCAGAAGTCTGACCTACAACTTCCAACCTTGTATTATCATTTTATTCAACATCTTGCCCAATGTTGTAAAAAAATTATCATGAGTCCACACATGGCACTAAAACTTGTACAAAAAATTTGATATATACCTTTCTTGTATGCCATCTGAGTTCAATATATGTTGATTTTCACATAATGTCTCGTGCATATTCATGTTGATGGTCATGTCGGTACTTATATATACCAATAATCTGCATTGCACAATTTGAACGATAATATAACTAAACAATATATACTAGAAACATTTACAAAAAGAAAGCTACAAGAAGATCAAGAGGATCGAATGAGATGCTCCTGTTGGTCCACACTATCTCTACAAACAACTAACTCATTATTGACCAAGGGCATAAGTTGTATTATTGACCAGAGGCATAACTTGTAGGATTTCACTTCATAAGTTTGCATAATATAAAAAGTGTCATATATGTGCTCTACAAATGTCATTTCTGCATAATCATGCATTTAATTAATTAGTTTGGATGTTCATTTAGTGATATTTATATATAGTAATTAATATTTCGATTAGAGCATAATGATTATTTAATTATCGATAAACTTTACGAAGTAATTACATAAGGTTATTAGGAATAAATGATAAAATTTATAAATATTATAATATATATGTTTAAACAGGATTAAGTAAGCTTAAATAAGATTAAAATACTTAGTTATGACAAAAAAATGTGATAGACCATCACTTAAGTTCCAAGCAGCTGAAGCAGGCAGGTGGACAACTGCTTAAAGGGATGATTTTCTAAATCACCTTATGTCATGAGAAAATTCCGAAAAAAAATATATAAGCCACTTAACATTATCCTTTCACCGTAGAAAAAATTAGCAGAGGCGGAACTCAAGCGAAGCGGACTGGGGAAATTCGGGAACATAGGCTATTCAAGGTGAGTTTTGATCTGAAAATTGTTCGTCTAATTGAGATGATCCTTCCTTCGTTGTCATCCAACCATAAATCATGAAATTTTGTATGATTAATTCATTCGACGTTAGCTTTCCATGGCCCCTAGAATCACCAAAAAAGAATTTTTATAGAGGAAGTTATGAACTTAGATTCACTGATCACTCGTCCTATCCTGAGTCTGAGACAAGTTCAATTTGTAAATTAGGGCATGGTTAGAATATAATGAATTGGGGTTTAAAATTTGGATATGTTTAATTAGGCATTCCAAGGGTGCCGTAAGAGGTGGAATTATCCGATTTGAACTTGTATCTTGGGAGAAATGAATTTTTCATTTCATAGTGATTCTTCTGTCAGATTCTATAACATGGACACATCATAACCCGAATTAACTATTTTTGTTATAAGGCTTTACGGTGAGTTAATTTCTCTAATTTTTATGACAAAATACTAAGAAGTCTAATTTTCAGAAAAAATTATGAACTAATTAAATAGACAAGAATGAAGAAACATATAAGTTAAAATTTCAATGCACACATTCTGTCAGGACACAAACCCTAGGTCAGATTGTCTGGGATGTTATGACTTACTCACTTGGAATTTGATAATAATATTTGGGGTTTAGAAATATTGGTATGTCTAGTTTTTCCCATGTGGGTAAGAAGTTATGAATTATTTATTGACAAGTACTCAGTCTGAAATTCTAAGACAACACATAGTTAAACTATGGAGGATTGAGAAGTTCCAATTGTGAAATAGCCTATGAACAAAAATACCCGAAGTTAGAAATTGGTATTACAGAGGATTATATGTGTTTTAGGATGCATAAGCATTCATGCATCATGAGCATGCATTGCATATTACTTTGTTGTAATTGGGAAGTAAAAAGACATTATTACTTATAGGAAAATCTCAAGGTACAAGTGAAAGGGAGGAAATCTAATAAACCTCTTTGAAGTGATAAAGTACAAGGTGAGTGGGTAAATTTACAACATAGCAAAATGATATAACTTACTTCTTTTATTTATGATATTATTTCAAGTAAAGATTATTATTAGTATTGTTATTGAAACATACCTTGAGTTAAGAAAGATATTTATGATATAATTCAAAGATTTCATATTAGATGAAGTATCCTTTTACATCAAAATGTTTTTAGGGAACAATGCTTGTGAACTTAAAATAATTTTACTTGATATTGATATATGATGGTGATATGTTATTTTGCTATTATAAAACTCCATGTGTACATTGACCATACTGAATGAAAAAGGTCTTTGGGATCGCATTCGATATACATTTTGGGGCGTATATCGGGTGTCTTTGCCCTTTGGGGGCTGCTCTGCATGCATGTATTGACCCATGATACGATCTGCGTATCTGAGAATTATGATTGGATGACACACAATCATGAAGGGATACGTATTGACCCATGATTTGCTCTGTGTATCCGTTACTCATGATTGTGAAGCTCTGCTTAATTGTATGACACACAATCATGAAGGGATATGTATTGACCCATGATTTGCTCTACGTATCTAAGAATCCATGATTGTGAAACTCTACTTAACTATATGACACACGATCATGGAGGGATACGTATTGACCCATGATGAGTATGTGAGATGATACATGTGTAGAGTTTAATTATGAAAATGATAGTATCTTGAGTTACTTTTACTTATTTGAAAGTTCATATGATTTGACAAGTTATGTTATATGTGCTATGCTTTAAATATTTTATCATATGGAAAATGTGGTTATTTAATGTTATATGCACTCGTATTGTTCTTCTATGTTGTATATTTATTCCACTCACTGAGCAAATGATTGTTGTTTATAGTATCCATTTTAAAATTTTCAAATACTCGTAAGTTCTCGAGTTGAGTCAACTCGAAGCTTATTTTTGCTGCATATTGAGAAGAGGTCGAGCCACTGGAGCACTTTAATTTCCCTTCACTTTTATTTTTGGAAGCATGCATGTAATAGATAGTCTTAGATGCCGTAATTAAGTTTGTGAGAAACTTTTTGTAAGGTTATATAAGACTTGATCCTGTGGGGTTATATGTGAGATGATTTGTGGAAAAAAAACGTAATGATAATATGTGAACGTCCTGTCTTATGACTTTATGAATATATATATACATCGTTTGTATGTATTCGCAAATAACACAAGATAAGTAAGGGAGGAAGGTTTTGCCGATTTTATTTTGGAATTACTACACATGATTAAGATTATGATAGTTGAGATTAGAACTTAGTCATGGAGTTAGGTGTGACAAAAAGGACAAGTCATATCAAATTATGTTCATGATGAAGAAACACAAATTTCATAATTTGGCAATTCAAGGATGGACATCTGAATAAAACTGACTTTTGAATACAATTTGTTTATTGTTCTGAAAGAAAAAGGACACATCACAAGAATGATGGACACGTCACATGGAAGAAGACGGTGTGTGGGGGGGAGGGGAGGAGGAGAAACTTGTACATGTTGAAGAAAATAGGAAGAGAGGGAGGAGAAACATGTTGTTGGTCCACGAGCTATGAGATCACTGCTGGACAGGGAGGAGAAATCTTGGGAGCCACCTGTTGCTGGTCCACGAGTTGTGAGATCACTGCTGGACAGGGAGGAAAGATCACTGCTGAGGCATTCGAGGGAAGGGAAAGGAGTGGGGAGAGGGGAAGAGAAGAAACCTATTCACTAGCGGAGACGCGAAGATCGTCGATGGGCTGTGGACATCGATTGAGGAGAAAGGAGATGGAGACCTTCTTTTGGGGGCAAAAGGCGACAGACATCCAAACAATTTGGAGGCGTAAGGTTCATCGTCGAACTAGAAAGAGCCAAGAAAAAAAAACCCCACAATTTGCCTAAAAAACCAAGGACCAGAGTGCCTGCATCAGGATGGTCCATCTAAAAATATGCCGATCCGACGCTTCAACTTGATTGGGAGTAGGCTGCTATAGATAAAACTAGTAGTACTTAATCACTGAATTTTTTATATATGGCTTCCTTCCAGCTTCAATCGAAGAAAGAGATACTAATCAAATAAGAATTACTTCACTCATATATATGCTAATAAGTATATTAGCTTTACTAAGAAAACTTAGGGTATGTTTGGACGGTGGGCTTTAGATGGATGGGTTGGATTTTGGAGGCATAAGTGGGGTTTATCAAACTAAACCCTTGTTTGGATATTTTTTTTAAAATCCATAAAACTAGGTAGGTAATCCAAAGCCCATCAAACCAACTAAAACATTAGAAGAGACAACAAGTTCTGGTTGACAATTTGGTTTAAAAGGTCTAGTGACACAAAATGCAAAAAATTGTGAAACATAATTCTAGTTTAAAAGGTCTAGTGAGACTACAAGTTGACATTTTCACAATGTGTTGAGATCAATCATCGAATTAGAAGAGAAATTTATCAAACAACCAAATGGCTCTGAAGTTTCTGATCACATGTTAAGTAGCAGTCAATTCTACCCGTACTTTAAGGTAAAAACATACATGTGCTTTTTGTGCTAGATTTTTAAATTTAAGATTTTCCTTCAGATTCTTTTAGTATTAATGATGATATCTTAATTTTAGGATTGTATAGATGTGATCGACTGGACACGTGTGTGTGTGTTAAAGTTTCTACTATTGATTCCCCTAGATATCGTGGTAGGAAAGACATCCCCACAATGAATATTCTTACTGCATGTGATTTTGATTTAAGATTCACTTATGTCCTCTCCGGTTGGGAAGGAATCACCTCAGATTCAAGAATAATAAAAGATGCATTAACAAGGGATGATTGTCTTATGATCCCTCAAGGTTGAAAAGCATTTATATTTTTTTTCCTATTATTCTTACAAACTTGAATACATTGATTTTAAGGTGTCCTTTATACTATTATATGTTTAAATAGGTAAATATTATCTTGTTGATGCTGATTTTCCTTTTACTTATAGATTTATTGCACCTTATCGAGGAGAGAGATATCACTTGAAAGAGTATTCGGAAAATCCACCTCATAATGCGCGAGAGCTCTTTAATAATCGTCCTTTGTCCTTACGTGATGCAATTGAATGAGCATTTGGTATTCTTAAGAAGCGCTTTTTTATTATAGCAACAGGTACCAAAGCTCGATATAAAATTCAAACTAAAAAATGCATTGTAATTGCATGTTGCATTTTGCATAATTTTTTAATGGGAACTGATCCAAATGAAGACTTAATAGCTGAAGTGAACAATGAGTTGGCAAAACAAAGTCGAGTTGATCATCTTGTTCAACGTAACAATGAGGAAGATGATTGCCCTAGGGAAGAGAATAAGAGATGGTTTAACTACTAATATATGGAATGGATATGTTTTGTAACTAGTTGTGACTTTTCTTTGTAAAAACTTATGACACCTTAGTTTTCTTGTTATGTGATTTTGAACAATATTATCACTCTCTAATTTGGATGGAAAAGAAATTTACATTTTCAATTTTTACTTCTTGATTATAAGATATTGATATATGTATTAGAATTATCTTTAATTTTTACTTAGTAGGGCATCATGTCAAACAATGGAGTAGATGAAGGTGAACATGAAAAAAGGACAACCATATGATGCAATAGCTGTGAAAAACCAAGAAAACGGAAGGATTTTCACATGGCAATGGAGATCGAAGCAGCCATCAAATGCAGTAGGCAGCCACCATATCTAGGAGCTATGGAAAGCAAAAAGAAAACTAGGGCAACGAAAGATTTCAAAATAAAGTGAAGAAGAAAAATCAAGAGCAAAATGGGCATAAACATTTTAAACCCATCAAATACCACATATTTGGTGGGTTATGTTTTAGTTGGTTTGTGCTTTTGATTACGTACCTAGTTTTATGGATTCTAAAAAAAAAGGATATACAAACAAGGGTTTAGTTTGATAAACCCCAAAATCCAACCCATCCATCTAAAGCCCACCATCCAAACATACTCTTAGTGAAGATATAATGGAATAAATCATATTTTTTATATTAGATATTAGAGTTTACTACGTAAAATTGTTTATTTGTTTAGATATAGAAAAGTCCATAAGGACTATATGGGGAAATATTTGGCCCACATACATGGTCCCTCTCCAGATCCCAATCTAACGACTAGAAATGATGCGTGACTTATTTGCCCATGAGCCGTTGTTATCTTGGTTCAGTAGGCAGTTCGAAAGGTAAAACTCCGCTCAGTCCACCCAGAAACAATCGTGAACGCACTCTCTGTCTCTCACCAATGAAGGCTCTCCTCGAAGCTCGTAGGCTCTGGCTGCTGCCACCTTCGCCTCACAGTCCTCCAAGCTCTATTAGCTCGTCTCTCCCAGCCATGCCTAACCGTCTCTTTAATGTCGCTGGCCTTGTCGAGGAAGCCATCACCTGATCGCATATGCAAACTGATTCTTAAAACATTGGGTACCATGTCTCTTCAGTCCATGATTTATTATTTTTATTATTATTTCTCTCTTTTTGTATTCTTAACCAGATATCCGGTGATCTCAAGTATGAACATCACTTATATACTGCCCTGGGTAAGTACACTCGTTACAAAAGTAAAAGATCATTATGCCTTGGTATGCCACTTGCAATAACATGGAGCAATTGACATGCCTACTCGGCCTCCTTATATTTAGCGAGGACAAGAGCAGTAAGTTGAAAAAGAGGTGGATTTGCATGTATAGAAGAATTTTAAGTGTATTAATCAGAATTTTTAATTTGAGAATTTCATGTGAAGGATATAATCGTAAATACAATATGATCTTTATTTTCTATTTCTGTTCACCTTGTACTTGTAACACCCCAAAAATCGACCCTAAAAGCTAAAGGGCAATTAGGAGAATTAAATAGTGCTAGCCCTTTTGTCATACTCTTACAACTATAACGACCCAAAATCCAGCTTAAAATTTCGCGACGTTAGCCTATTCGCCATACATCAATTAACAATGGAAGACTTAATAATTTAGATAAAGTCATAATAAATAAAAACTTTCTATTACTCATAAAGACTAATATTCCATGACATCAAATGCCTAAAACCTTCCATAAGACTTATTTAATCCTAAGCATGTGCAAAACTTCGTCATGGCTTGAGTTGCCATCCATCACTTAATCATGGTTACCTGCACAGATCCAAAGTGCAAAATTTCCCAATTAGAGTATGTAAAGGTCATGCATGTCATACTATCCTATCGCACAATACTACATGCGATGTGTCATCATCATAATAACAATAACATATGAGCATGCATGGCATGAACTATATTATGAACCTTACATGACATTACATTATACTTACATTCATCCTTCATATAACATTCATGAAGATAAACATAATGTCATACCTACTTGACTTCAGATTCATCATTTGCAAGTACCATACAATAGAAATATGCATTCAGAAAATTTATAACATGCATGACATAATATATCATTTCATTTCACTTTCATTGTCATTATCATGTACATTCTAGGAGTTTCTTCGTAACTCCTTGATCCTTACTTACTTCTTGACTTCTTTCATACATTACATTTCCTCATGTTGCTTTATAACCTTTTGAATCTTAATCATTCTTCTTTCTTTTTTTATTATGTGATCATTCACATGTCATCTTCATCCTTCATCTTTAACACATAATACCATCTTGACTTTTATTCCATATCATAAGTCATACTTAGGAACACACACATCATAATAGTAAATTAATTTATTCCTAATCAAATTTAGGAATACACACTTTATAAAGAGGGACATTGTTTCTTAAAAAGTACATACACAGATACATGACTTTACTTCTCAAGCTTGAATCTCCTTGAAGTACATACATAAGTGTAAGACTTTACTTTCCATCTTTACTTCATTAACATCATCATAACTTTCTTTGTTATAAGATAATTTGAAGTTAAACTTCACTTTCATTCTTACTTTATCTTATAACATCTTTGATCATAACGTAGTTGAAGAATCATATCACATTATCACATTGGCTAGCTATGCCACATCCTTGGGAACACACACCGTAACATTCCTAACTTTTAAAATGGACCAAAATGGCCTCAAAAGAAATGGATCTTTGGGGTAAAATGGACTTGTGGATAAAAAGCATAAAGTAGAGAAATTTTTCCTAAAAAGTGAAATTATTTAGGGGGCAAAAATGGAAAGTGGCAAAAAGGGGCCGAAATATCATCGAAAACACCCAAAACCCGCAAAACCCTCCTCTTCTTCCCCATTTTCTCTCCCATTCAGCTGCAACATTTCCTTGGAGCTCAATAGCTTGTCCATGATGTTTTAGGCATCCAGCAAGGAGAAGAGGAGATAAGAAGTCGAGCCAACGAAGGGGAACTTGGCTGGGGACACTAGAGAACTAGAAGAGGTGGAAATCGTCCCTAGGAACGTTTAGGGATTAAGGTATGTAATGGATGAACTCACACATCTCTTATTCTATTGTTCTTGGGATGAGAACGTGATTGAACTCCTACGAATAGATTTGATTCGATTTGGGATGCTTTCGTTGTTCGTTTTAAGGGTTTGGTCATATTCGTCGTGATTGGAGTCATGAACTGTTTCTATGGATTTATTTTTGTTTTATGGACCTACAATTACTAAAGAAGTAGTAAGTAATCTAAGGAAAGAATGAATATGTGATTCAGATTGTGAACGGTTATTAAAGCTTCATTATTGTGATTTTTCGATACAGATCGGTCAACCAGTAATGTAAATCGATTGACCGGTTCATGAGTTTTCCATTGCGAAATTCATTCTGATTTTATGGGACGAGGTGTCGGTCAACCGATCGCTTGACTGGTCCATATGTTTTCATACTCATGTTCGCTACTATTTTAATCAGATGAAGAATCAGTCTACTAGTCTATGGGTTGATCATACGTGAATGCTACTGTTTAATTTGTTCGAAGCTTCGACTTGACCGAACAATCGATCGACAATGTGAAATTGATAGACAGATAAGTCGACAGGTTGATCGAAAGTTAGCACATGGTGAAGAATCGGTCGACTGGTCGCAAGACCAAATGAGATAGTGGCGAGCTCATGACGATAGTTAGCACATCGTGTCAGCCTCGGTTAGGCCATGGTATCTTATACTGTTCATGGACTATGTATGAGTCGGCCTATGGACCTTTATTATGGATTATGTTATATGTCCTCATGTGAGGAATGTTTAGGAGTCTTTACGTTGTGGATTTCGAGTTTCTTTCGTATTTGGGCTATCCCCCATGGCATGTTTGATGTTAATGGGCTTAGTGCTAGATGGCCCTTATATTTTATCGCTTCCATTATGTTTTCGAGTAGAATAGTTTTTAATTGCTTTCGTTTTCCGTTGCATATCATCGTCATGTGTTTTGTTGACTTTGGGTCAACTGTTGAATTGTCCACCATGTAACGTGCTATGGGACTCGCTCGCGACATGTGTCATGGGGCTAAGTTCGGGGGCGTTATAGTTAGGTATCATAGCCTAAAGTTCTTGGCTCTATGGCTAAGTGTTTCAAGAGATTTTGGTATTGTGGTCAAGTCCAAGTTGTGTCTAAGTGTCAAATCCATGTGCAACGGAGCTACCACCCACCAGTGAAGTTATGGTAAGAACCCAAGTGTATTGTTACAACTAGTAACTAATTGTATGATTGATGTTTCCTTAAGAAAAATGGCGGGTAGAAGGCTGTGAACGCCAAGGAAATGAGGAAGCACCTATTAGTCTTATTCAAAGCATGATGATGATGGCTCAAGCAAGAGAGAGGAATACTAGCAATCAAGGAAGGAGTATTATATGTCATTTCAATGGGGAGATGAATCTCGACAAGGCCGATGCATGGTTGGATGCCATCTCCAACATACTTCGGGCGATCCATTGCCCGGAGGAGGATAAGGTGAATTTGGAAACCCACCAATTTGTCGATGGAGCTAGGCAATGGTGGAGAAGGGTGATGAGCACAAGATTTGAAGATGAAGAGTTTATCACTTGGAAGAAATTTGTGGGAATATTTGAGGAATGATATTTCCCTTCATACATGAAGGAAGAGAAGTTGGCTGAATTCCTCGTATTGCAATAAGGCAACATGGGCTTGCTGAATATTTTGCCAAGTTCATTGAACTCGAGAGATACTGTGACTTGGTCAAGAATGAAAGGATAAGAGTGGATCGTTTCGTCCATGACCTCAATCATGGATTGGAAAGACAATTACTAAGTTAGCTATGTTAAGGGCTACCAAGATACAAAGGGAGTATAAGGAACACAATAATGCTAAAGGTAAGTCACCCAAGAAAGCAAATGAGCAAGGAAAAAAAGTGAGTAAGAGCACCATACAAAAACCCACAAAAAGAGTAAACTAGAGAGGGCCGGAACACATGCCCACATTGTGTCTGGTTCCATGTAGGGGAGTGTTTTTTAAGACGGGTGCATGTCTTAACTGTGGAAAACAAGGGCATTATACAAGGGAGTGCTCGGAGAAGCGCTATGACAATCAAGACAAGGAAAGATGTAGCTATAACTCGGCAAGGGAGAGCCTACAATATGATCACCAAAGAAGTACCTCAGTCCAATGATGTGGTGCAAGGTATGCTACTTATTGCTGGGCATCATGCTAAAATTCTATTCGATTCATGAGTGACTCATTCTTTCATGTCTATGGATTTTGCTAACTTTTTTGGATTGAAAGTCCAAACGAAGTTTTGTCCTTTAGAAATTGCAACACCAATGGGTGCTATGGCCACAAGAAGTTGGGTACCGGATGTGCCCATACTTGTAGGAGAAAACAACCTCGCTGCCAACTTAGTATTAATACCAATGAGAGATTATATGTAATCCTAGGCATGGATTGGTTATCCGAACAGGACGCCTATGTCATGTGTAGAGAGAAGAAGATTTTGATAGGAGTCTCAAAGAAGCTTCAATTAGTCATCCAAGACACGCTATCGGATGATCGAAGAATTTTAGTGTCGCAATGAAGGCCAACAAGATGCTAAGGAAAGGATGTAAATGATTCCTAGCTAGTGTGTTGATGAATAAGGAAGATCATCTTCATGGCCCGCAACATGTCAAAGTTGTCAATGAATTCCAACATGTGTTTCCGTGAGACCTTTTGGGATTGCCACCACAAAGGAAAATAGACTTCACCATCAAACTATGACTTGGTATAGTACCAATCTCAAAGGCACCTTATAGGATGGCACCGACTGAAATGCACGAGTTGAAAACTCAACATCAAGAGTTATTGGACAATGAATTCATTCAACCGAGTGTATCACCATGGGTGCACCGGTCTTATTTGTGAAGAAGAAGGACGGGTCGATGTGGTTGTGCATAGACTACCGCATGTTGACCAAGGTGACGATAAAGAAGAAGTATCCATTACCATGAATTGATGAATTGTTCGATCAATTATCATCGGCATCGATATTTTCTAAGATTGATCTCCGCAGTGGATATCATCAACTTAGGGTGGTAGAGCGATATGTATCAAAAGCCATTTTTCGGTCTAGGTATGACCATTATGAATTTCTACTTATGCCTTTTGGAGTAATGAATGCTCCTACCGCTTTTATGGATATTATGAATAGGATGTTAGCATTTGCGGATCGTGTTAGAGACCTTGCTACAACACAAGTTATATGTCAAATTCTCCAAATGTGAATTTTGGCTAGACCAAATCATGTTCCTTGGTCACATCGTGTCCAAAGATGATATTTCGGTAAATCCAAGCAAAGTAAAAGCCGTGGTAAATTGGAAGAGGCCAAAGACCATTACGAAAATGCGAAGCTTTCTAGGCTTGGCAGGTTATTATAGAAGATTCATTCAAGACTTCTCAAGAATTGCAACTCCAATGACATATTTGACAAGGAAGAGAGTAAAGTTCGAATGGACACCAAAATGTGAGAAGAGTTTCTTAGGATTAAAGAAAAGGCTCACAGCGGCTCCGGTGTTGACCATTCCCACCGGAAGCGGTGGATTTGTAATCTATAGTGATGCATGTGGCACCATATTAGGATGTGTTTTGATGCAACATAGGAAATTAGTTTCTTATGCATCAAAGCAATAGAAGAAGCATGAGAACAACTATCCAACTCATGACTTAGAATTAGCCACCATGGTATTTGCCTTGAAGATTTGTCGCCACTATCTATATGGAGAAGAGTTCGAAGTTTTCACCGACCACAAAAGTTTATCACCCGGGCAAAGCTAATGCAGTGGCCGACACTTTGAGTAGAAAATGGGAAGGATCACTAGGTTGCTAAAGGGTCCATAAATGGAACTTAATTGATGATATTATACAATGCAATACAAGTCTTGGGAATAGAAGAGCAATATTGATGACACATTACGTCATCCAATCAAATTTGGTGCAAAAGATCATTGAAGCCCAACCAAATGACTCGGAGTATAATGACATAAAAGCTTTATATGCAAAACAAGGCAAAAGCTTCACCTTAGGTAGTGATGGAGGCATAAGGTATAGAGATTGGTTATGGGTCCCTAGTAATGAAGAACTCAAGAAAGAGATTTTGAAGGAATGTCACAAGTCAAATTTGCTATACACTCGGGAAGCACCAAGATGTATAAAGACATTCAAAGAAGCTTTTGGTGGAACAACATGAAGAAGGACGTTGCTGAATGTGTGTCATAGTATTTAGTTTACCAACAAGTAAAAATTGAACACAAAAGGCCAGGAGGACTACTACAACGATTGGAGATTCCAGAATAGAAGTGCCAAGACATCACCGTGGATTTTGTAGTAGGATTACCAAGAAGGGACACAATGCCATTTGGGTAATTGTGGATAGGTTGACCAAATCAGCGCATTTCTTACCGATGAGGATAAATCAATCCTTAAAGAGTTTGGTGGACCTATATGTGAAAGAAATAGTGATATTGCATGGCATACTAGCTACCATAGTTTCGAATAGGGATCCACGATTTACATCAAGATTTTGGAGAGGATTTCAAGATGCATTTGGGACAAGGCTTAAGTATAGTACGGCTTTTCATCCTCAAACGGATGGCCAAAGTGAGAGAACTATTCAAACTTTAGAGGATATGTTGAGGGCATGTTGCTTAGATTGACATGGAGATTGGGACAATCATATCCATTTGATAGAGTTCACTTATAAAAATAGCTATCATGCTACCATCAAAATGGCACCTTATGAGTTTTTATATGGTAGACCATGTAAATCTCCTACGTGTTGAATTGAAGTTGGAGAAAGAAGACTTTTTGGTCCTAAGGCGGTAAAAGAGGATTCCCAAAGAGTTGACATGATCAAGAAAAGAATGCTAATGATGAGAAGTAGGCAAAAGAGCTATGCCGACCAAAGAAGAAGGGAGCAAATTTTTAATGAAGGAGATATGGTACTTTTGAAAGTGTCACCTACTAAAGGTGTTATGCGTTTTAGCAAGAAAGGCAAATTGAGTCCTAGATATGTTGGACCATTTGAAGTGTTGCAGCAAGTTGGCAATGGGGCATGTAAGTTGACATTGCCACGATCTTATGCAAGGATCCACAATGTGTTATATGTTTCCATGTTGAGAAAGTATCATCATGAGACTCCAATGTGATACAAATTGAGGAACCAAATCTAAAGAAAGATATGACCTATGAGGAGTAATTTTGGAGTACAAAGAGCATCGCCTTCGGAACAAAGTGATATCAATGGTCAAGGTGGCGTGGAGGTACCACCAAGGTGTTAAAGCTACTTGGAAGCTTGAGTGCGAGATGCAAGAAAAGTTCCCTCAACTTTTTGGTAAGTCATCTTACATTATAAACAAATTCGAGGACGAATTTTTATTTAAGTGGAGTAGGATGTAACATTCCTAACTTTTAAAATGGACCAAAATGACCTCAAAAGCAAAGGATCTTTGGGGTAAAATGGACTTGTGGATAAAAAACATAAAGTAGAAAGATTTGCCCACAAAAGTGAAGTTAGTTAGGAGGCAAAAATGGAAAGTGGCAAAAAGAGACTGAAATTTCACCTCAAAACCCCCATAACCCTCCTCTTCTTCCCCATTTCCTTTCCCATTCGGTTGTAACATTTCCTTCGAACTCTAGAGCATGTCCATTATGTTTTATGCATCCAACAAGGAGAAGAGGAGCTAGAAAGTTGAGCCAACAAAGGGAACTCTCCTGGGGGCAACATAGAGCTAAAAGAGGTGGAAATCGTCCCTAGTAACATTTAGGGATTAAGGTATGTAATGGGTGAACCCACGCATCTCATTCTATTGTTCTTGGGATGAGAACATGATTGAACTCCTCTGAATGGATTTGATTCGATTTGGGATGCTTTCGTTGTTCATTTTTGGTCAAATTCATCGTGATTGGAGGCATGAACCATTTCTCTGGATTTACTATTGTTTTATGGACCAACAAATGCTAAAGAAGTAGTAGGTAATCTAAGAAAAGAATGAATATGTGAACGATGGATTAAAGCTTCGCCACTATGATTTTTTGATATAGATCAGTCGATCGATCGTGTAAATTGGTCGACCAGTTCATGAGTTTTCCATTGCAAAATTGATTCTATTTTAATCAGACGAGGTGTCGATCAACTGGTCCATATGTTTTCATACACATGTTCGCTACTATTTTAATCGGATGAAGAATCAGTCGACCGATCTTACGTGAATGCTACTATTTAATTCGGTCAAAGCTTTGGCTTGACCGAACGATCAATCGATAGTGTGAAATCCATCGACCGACCCAAAAGCGTTTGTTCCAATGGGTGAAACAATAGCCGCTCGCCACTATCTCATTCGATCTTATGACCGATCAACTGAAAGCTATTATTTGGAAATTATTATTGATTATCAGCTGATATTATGCGATTCCATGCCATGTTTACTATTGTTATTGATATGGTTATCATGTTATTGACTGATTCACCTAAGCTTTGAAATGCATGACATCGGATTAAAATGAATCATTGTATTGAAATGGCACATGAGACATAATACTTGGCCCTTGTTGAATGGATATATGTATGGAAATGGAAATAACACGACTTCATAGTGTCAAGGCTTGGCCAGCCTATGGGCGCAAGGACTATTGAGTACCTCAACGTATTGGTAAAGGTTCATTAATGATTGATTGACAACCTAATCTTGAATTTAGGTTAAGTGGCTAAAATGTATGGATAATGTTATAATGGGCATTTCAAAGAGTAAATGTGATGAAATGTTCTTAGCCACTATAGATATGGATAATTGTGCATTAAATGATAATAATGCAATGGATTTATGGAATTGAATTGTAAATTAAGAATTGGGTTTCATGATGTATTTTGAGATTTTATTGTGTTGATTATCATTTTAATCCGGATGCTTTATGTATCATTTAATTATTTATTGTATGACCCTTACATGCAATTAATGGGAGGTGGGCCTCCCATGCATCCAGGTTCGTGCATGTATGGAAGAATAGGTGTCGGTGGCGAGCTCATGACGACAGTTAGCACATAGTGTCGGCCTCAGTTAGGCCATAGTATATTATACTGTTCATGGACTACGTATAAATCAGCCTATGGGTCTTTATTATGGATTATGTTGTATGTCCTAATGTGAGGAACATTTATGAGTCGTTATGTTGTGGACTACGAGTCTATTGTGTATTTGGCTATCCACCATGGCATGCTTGATATTATTGGGCTAAATGCTAGATGGTCCTTTCGTTTTATTGCTTCTGATATATTTTCAAGTAGAATATTTTTTAATTGCTTTCGTTTTCCGCTGCATATCATCATCATATTTTTTTGTTGACTTTGGGTCAACTATTAAATTTCCATCGTGTAATGCGCTCCGAGACCCGCTCGTGACATGTGTTATGGAATTGAGTTTGGGGTCATTACACGCGCATCATAATAGTGAGGGATTTTATTCTAAAGAATATGCACACCATGATAGTGAGAGACTTTATTTCAAGGAATAGACACATCATCTGATGATGGACTTTGTTCCTTGAGACGCACATACACAAATGCAGAACTTTACTTCGCGGGCTCAAATCCCTTGAAGTACATACATAAGTGCGGGACTTTGCTTCTCACCATTTATGAGTGATAAGAACATTCTTCAACTTTAGGTGCATTATACTTTACAATGCAACAATCATTCAAATCAACCATTCTACATCTTTTAGCCTAATTATGACTGAGCATGTCTAAAGTTGTGTGTAGGTGATTGTCATTACATCAATCGATGTTTCATGAATAATATTATGAAACACCAGAAAAGAATTATACATTAACAAATAAATGTATTTGTAATTTGTATAAACATTTAAAGAAAATGCATAATATGAACATAATAATTGTTGACATAAATAATAATACATGAACTTTCCTTATTCAATAATTCTGACACATCATCAATCAAAAAATTATATCTCAATAAATAAATATTCATTTTGATTGATTCTAATTTCCCTGAAGGCTATACTTTCCCAAAAAAATTCATATAACTATCGAGATCTATTCTTTACACAGTATTCTAGTAGCATACACTAAATATTTATAATTTAATCTATACTTGTTCTTTTCAGATGATTTCAATTTCCGCAGAACAATAATATTAACTCTTAACTTGTGCAAAAATTTCAAACCAAAATTCAATATTTCTAAATTAATATAGATTTTATAAATTTGTCTCTCTAGTACCCGAGATAGAATGATAGTAGTCCGATGTTTGAATCACAACGATTTTTATACATCTTCAAATCGGATGAAACAAATTTCTCTGGAAACTAGACTTTGAAGCTTTCCAAACATATATTATTGGTAATTTGTGGATAAGTAAAACTTACTCAAATAATTATTGAAAAATAGTCAAAAATTTAAAATATTATGCAACATAAATCATGAAACCTTCGTTAATGCAACCCTCAATCAAAATCCCTATAAAAAATAAGGTGTTCTTGAAACTCTCAATCCAAACAAAAACATCGTTGAGAGGGGAGAGAGGGATTTGGATCCCCTTTACATACATATGATCTTATTCTTTAATATTAATCCCCTTTCCCTTGTCCATGTCCTCTTTCTCTTTGCCCTCTTCTTCTTCTTCATTCTCCTCCTTTTTCCTCCTCTTAGGTTGCAGCCGTCACGTTGGAGAAAATAAGAAAAAAAAGAGAGGGAGGGTTTGAAGTTTTTATAGTGTTTAGCCTAAGATTTCTTAGAGTTTTCTTCAAATGATTTAAATATCCTTATTTAAAAATTGAGTTGTTACTGTACTATTTTCAAGAATAGCAAACTTTTACATGGAGAAAATTGTTCAAAATTTTCTTGAGTGATATATGGCAACCTTTTCTTTTTTTTCTCTGGATGTGCCCTACCTTTGATGCTGGGAATAGCTAGAGCTATGATGCTGGCTTTGTTGATGCATGGTGGGATTAATGTTCCCACCTTTTGTGTCTTTTGATTAATAAATCTGAGTACGTGCTATTTGATCTGTCATAGAATATAAAATGTGCCACTTCATCCTTTCCACAAGAGTGAATTTATTTAGCAAAGTGGAAAACTCTGTAAGAGATAAATTTGCATGTAGAAGGACATATTTCTTGATATATGTAGAGGCAACCTTCTATCCGCAACTACATTTAACAGCAGAATTTTTGATACAATCCCAGATGGCAAATATTTGGGGAAAAATTTTTTTTGCTCAGTTTTTTAAAATTTGAAAAAAAAAACCCTTCAAATATGCATTCGTGGAAGAAAGTGGTAACTTGATCGATGACAATTTCTTCGTCAAGGCCGATGGCTTCCTCGATCAGGCTGAGGAGGCAGCGAAAAAAAAAGAGGTTAGGGATGACGAGAGAGGGAAGAGGCAGTAAAAAATATGATTTACTTGTGGGGCGAGTGGCAATTTTTTGGACAAGACCAAAATCAAAACATCGAGGAGACGATGAGGTGAGGTCGATGGGGATGGAGCTGGCGGAGTGCGTTCATGATGTCTTCTGCTAGGATGAAGCATAGTTCTACTTACCGAACCACCTGCCACATCGAACTGTCTGCTGAACCTAGAAAAAAAGTGGTTCATGAGCAAATGAACCAAGCATAACTTACGATCGTACGATTTAGATCTGATGATAGATCATATACGTGGGGGCAAATATTGTCCCACATAGTTCTTATCTCCTATAAAAAAAATATTAGAAAAGAAAAGCTTCTTTGTTCATAAACAATTAACTTAAAAACTGATAACCTTTTTTATCCAAAGAAAAATTATTTTAAAAATACTTATAAAAACAAATCTTAAAAATGTAGGTGCAAAATTCGATTTATAATCTTCTCTATTACTATCCACTTCACTTCTCGTGAAATTATCAGTTCTACTCATCCTCTCGATTCGATTTATTGACCAATTTGCCCTGACGGAATTTGCAAACCCGATGCGGCCGGTCCGATAAGCCGCCGGCCGGACCAAAAGAACCCAAGAGCCGACCAGCTACCTGCCATCCATGCCCTCTGCCGCCGGCACCACTTCCATCTCCTCCTCCTTTGAGCTCCGCCTCCGCAGCCCCCACTTCTCCCTTCATCTCTGCCACCACTTGCTTCTCCCTTCATCTCCGCCACCGCTTGCCTCTCCCTCGGCTGTTGATAGGCCCAGCCCACCCACAAAAGCCCACGTCTAACGCACTGCTCGTCGATGTTGTCTTAAGATCTCTGTAAAATTATAACTCTGCTGAGACGTGATCTCTGCACCTTTACTTTCTCACAAGTTTTTCTAGGGCTTCTCTTTATGAAGTGATCTGATGGTTGATGAAGACAATCTCCAGCAAGTAGATGGAAAGAGAATTGATTCAGCAGATTATGAAAAGATTTGGCATGAAAATAGAAGAAGATCTGTAGAGAAGAAAAACAAAAGTAATGCAGGCAAGAAACAACGTTGCAAACAAGAAATGTGGACTTCGAGTGCCACTACACTCCTCAGGTAACTGATAGGTTTTTCTTGTAACTTCTGATTTTTGCAAGTTACATCCTTATGATCCCCTTTCTTTCTATTTATTATGCTTGGTTTCAGTTATTACATAAAACCGTACAACTTCCCAGAAGTAGCATGTAACATTCATTTTAAAATATATTTTTTATTAAGTTGTACCTATCCATTTATTACCAAGTTGTACCTCTATTGCTTCCAGTAATGTGCAACTCCATAATTCTTCTATTGCTTCCATCCTCTTTGAACATTAATCTGTAATATAATCTTCTAAGTGCATTGGTTGCCTTCTGCTTCTACTTTGTCTTGTATTTTCTTGAACTTGCTTACTTACTTCTTCCTGGCTTGCTGGATTTGTATCAGCCGTCGCCCAACCTCTGCCGCCCTTACTTCTCCGCCCCTCCTCCTTTCTTTTTTTGCCGCTTCTTCGTTCCCTCCTCCTCCTCCGCTGACCCGCTCAGCTCCAACTGCGGCGTGCCCTGGGTGGTGGTCTATTGATTAAAGCAAACAAGAAGAAAATATTCAAGTCGAGTGCGAGAGAGCAGATAACTCAATTTTCCTCAAGTTCCAAGCTAAGTTTCTTCTTTTGTCTAGTTTCCATCGTGAATTCTGAAGTTAAACTTGGATTTTTCTTTTCCGGTTCTAGGGAGTGGTGGTGTTGCCGGTGGAGCAGGAGAAGATGAAGGGGAACCAACAGCTTAGGAAGAGGATAATATTTGGGCTTAGGATCGGGTTGGGAGCTGGCAGGATCATAGCAGCCAGCAGATGGGTGTTCACGTTGGTCCTGGCGGCCGCGGTACTAGCTGCCTCGAGGGAGTACTTCGAGTAGGTCCGCAGCCGGGGGATTGCCGCGGGCATGACTATGCCGCCAAGATACGCGTCTAGGGTTTGCTCAGTTATCTTCTCATTCTCTGTAAGTCTCTGATAAAGTTTGATACCTTTTGGAAAAAATTGTGACGTTTCTTTCTATTTTGCCCCACCAGGCATGCGATAAAATAGAGATGCATAGAATTTGCAGGAGACTGTTATGTGGATTGTTTGTCAATTTGATAGAATTGAGATGCTCTGAATAACAATATGATAGCTCTGGAAAGAAAAATGTCTGAGTATAAGTTTCAAACTCTCCTCTTTTTTTTTTTTGAAATGTAGTTTCGAACTCTCCTCTATCACTAGAATAACCATTTTTGTGTGCATTGATAGTCAAATTTGTCATAAGGATATATAAGATATGCTTTTCCTTTACAATGTCAATTTAGTGCCGATCTTCTTATGGTTGCATTGCCACAGTGTGACTAAAAGGATTCTCTTTTGTTGCACGTTGGTATTGTTAGACCAGAAGGCACAAAGGGAGAGGAGGTTAAAAATGATAAAATCGATTTCACAAGTTAATCACGGAGTCCCAAAACTGAATTGTGAAACTTAAGTAAAATATAATAGAATAATATGGGAGGCAAGAAAGAATGCAAACACGAAAGAATGTCACAATCTTTCTTCCATACGTTGGAACCTCCTATTATTAGCTTGACAAACCTACATTTTTTTAAATATAACTTTTTGCATAATTGTTCAAATGAGATATGTAATGCCTGCAAGTTAGAAACCATGAAATCAATTCCAAATCAAAATCAATTAGCAATTATGATAATAAATTTGGAATTTAAATCGAATTCGAAAAAAAAGGAAAGAAAAAGGATGGCAACGACCGACTATGGGAGGAAATTCCTCCCCTGATCGCGCTCGAAATACGGCCGGCCGACCCTAGAAAAAGGGGCACGAGGATGCCCTCGCGTCCCCTTCGACATCCTAGCTGGCCACCGCCCCACCTCTCTTCGCCTCCCTCTCTGTTGTGCCGACAAACGACGATCAACGCACAAACCAGAGGCGGACATCGACAAGGAATAGTGGCTCGTCGGAGGACCCTTTGACACCAGCGACCTTTCCCCGACGTGCGTGAGGTCCGGGCGCATCTTTCTGCACCAGCCAAGGACGATCAGCGATCACCGGAATGGAGAACAGCGACCGGCGACCGTAAAACATGAAAACAGAGGTACCCTAGCGTCCTAAATCCCTAGACGAAGAAATAACGATCGTTTGATATGCATGATTAGTTCATTATGATCCTGAGATGATTATCTATGTCTTTTGTATTGTTGACGTCATTGTTTGACGGCCGGAAGGCCGCCGGAAATGAAGAAGAAGTCCGACGGCCCTATTTTATCGCAGGGACCGGTCGATCGATTTTATAAACGGTCGACCGATCCATATGTTGAACTCGTCGGAGTTCTTGTCGATCGGTCGACAGGCCTCGTAGAGCGGTCTGCCGACTGATCTGTCGTCAGACAAATCTAGCTTTGAAATCGGTCGGTCGATTCTTCGAGCGGATGACCGATCCTTCGCGCAGTGCGCATCTCATTAAGCTTATGACCGGTCGACCGATCACCAGAACGGTCGACCGATCCTGTAGAGTAACCAGTCGATCGGCTCATAGGCACGGTCGACCGATCCACAGACACCTGAGGGTGGACCGATCCAAGAGGACCGATCGATCGGTATTCCAAAACGGTCGACCGGCCCCATAGTGGACGGTCATCGGTTCAAGTCCGCCAAGTCGGCTCGGCCGAACACAAAGGAATGGTTGATGATTCAGAAACGGTCGACCGATTTCGACAGTGAATCAAATTATTATTTTAAATCAGAATCTGAGACTCTAACCAATTCACCTATATTGGTTGAGTCCTACTGTACAGAGAATAACTCCCAATTGAGTTCTAAATCATAGATGTCATGATAATCAAAGATAAATAATGTAAAGATAAAGATATGGGATTGCTATATGCTGCCCCCAAAGTTAAAGTAAAGATCAAAGTTAAAGCAGAGGAGGGATAGATAGTTAGCTGAGGGGACAGCGAAGGTATTGTCTTCATTGACCACTATTCCTGAGATTTCAAGTCTTCTCTCACCTGTATCTCGAATGAAAGGTGATGCAATGGTCACACTCCTTCCCCCAAAGATTATTGTATTGTGCCAGAGGGACAGGTAGCTAGCTGAGGAGACAGTGAACCTACAGGTTTCTTAATTGACCACTGTTCTTGGATTGTAGGAATTCTTTCACCTACCTTCCGAATTGGGTGAGGTTTTAACATCCACCCCTTTTTCCTTTATGGGCTTACTGGCTTCGGAGATTCAGAGAGGCACCCCTGGCATCCCAACCTAATAAAGTCGAGCTCGCATATGACAACTAACTTTAAGGATATTATAGTAAGACGTGGTGCAACTCACAGTAAAGCAATATAAAGTACAGCAATGTAAAGCAGAGTAATGTAATGTAAAGCAATGTAAAGCAGAGTACAGTAAAGTAAAGCATAGAGTATGGTAAAGTAAAGTACTGTAAAGCATGGAACATGGTATAGTAAAGATTATGCAGATTAAAGACAAAGTACAGTTATAGTAAAGAATAAAGCATAGACATTGATATTGTTACAGATTTATACATTGATTTCATGATTATCATTTATCTTTATTTCACCGTCTATTTGCTATTGTACTGGGCTTTTTGCTCACGGGTATTTGATTCCCCTGCAATGAGATTTTGCAGGTGAGAATGCTAACTGATGAGGATGGAGAGCACAGAGCTTGGAGAACGCTGCACATGACTGACACATTGCTTAAAGTTTTCCTTGCTACATTTCTTTCAAGTTGTAATTGGTCTAGAGATACTACGTTATTCCGCTCATTGAACTTCTCTTTCGCATGTTGAACTTGATGCATTTTCGTACTTCGTCAGAAACTATGTTAACCACTTTCTGCTTTGATGTTTAGCATTTGAACTTCCGCATATTAGACTATATATATTATCAAATATTTCTTGACATTCCACTATTTGATCTTCCGCATTAAAGTCTTTGATTATATTTTCTTATTATCTTAATGCCACGTAAGCCACATTATTGAATGGACATGGTCAATAGTGTAGTAGATAGTGTAGCGCTCCCGGGATCAACTTGACTGCCTACGTGGCAGGAGGGGCGATTTTGGGGATGTTACAGTTTGGTATCAGAGTCTAAGTTCTTGGCTCCCTCATTGATCATATTAGGGTAGATCTTCATACATATCATTTATTGTTCATATTGCTTCATAGTTCAAAGTAAAGTCATGTGCAAGCTTCTCAAGTATCTGCGGCTCTACTCCTCAAGTAAGTAACAAGTATATTCTTATATGAATTATACTTATATTATTGAGTTAACTTATTTTATAGATGCCTCCACGTTGCATGATAACCAGAGTTGTACGTAGAGGTAGAGGAGGTCATATAGTTGGGATACGTACACGCCCAATAGATCCTCCTATTCCGGACATAGAACAAGCACAAGGACGTGAAGATAGGTACATAATTCCACCTCAGCTCGCTCTAGAAGAACAAGAGCAGTCGGATCTAGAGAGCGTGGGAAGTAATGATCCAGAGTTACTCTCCCCATGCCACTTCTTCCCCACTGAGACACATGAAGAAATAAATCGGAGATGGCACTTACAGATGATAGGGGGACGACTAAGCAACCCAATTTGTATATCTTCAGATGATGAATCAGAAGCTCCAACACCACTAAGGGGATTACGGTTCAGAGACCCAAGTCCTGTCAGTCAAACTGATCTAGAGGAATGCTGTGGTCTCTGCTATCAAGAGGGACACATTGAAGATGAGTGTCCGAATCCTCCGAAGAATGGGAAGAATCCCGGGAATGAACCTGGGGAACCTTCTCGACGTAGCAATTAGTGTTTTAAAGTTTCTTTATGTGAAGGCCTTAGTGTGCCTCAGACAGAGTTTTATTATTTTCTTTGACTAACATTACAGTGATATTAACTTTTGCTTTAAGCAAATATTCAGTCGTAAGGTCTTAATTTTTATCTAAGATTTTTATTTAAGTAAAGATCTTCGATTATGTGCTTTTCTCAATTATTGTCATGACCTTTTTATAGATGTCATCTCAAAGGAGGGAACATGCCTCTAGCAGTGAGAATGAGACCTACAATGAAGGGGAGACCCCTTTTATTTCCCCACCTCCATCATACCCACCTCCACTTCCACCTTCTCCTCCTCCACCAGAACCACCAGCCCAGCAAGGACATCAAGTCCTTTCTACCTGCACACTACAAGACTTCTGGAGGTCAAAACCTCCAATGTTTAATGGAGAAGGAGGCATCGAAGTGGCAGAGCAATGGATGGAGGCAATAGAGGACAAATTCGATATACTTGACGTTCCCGAGAACAAGAAGGTGTTGTACGCTGGAGACACTCTCCAGAAGGACGCTAAGGAGTGGTGGAAGGCAAAGAAGGCCACCAGTTTCCCTGAAGTAAGAATTGTTGCCTGGGAAGACTTTCGCAAGGCATTTGAGATGTGGTACTTTCCTAAGTTCCAAAGGGACTTGAAATAGAATGAGTTTCCAGACCTAGTGCAGGGGATCATGACAGTGGCCCAATACATGACGAAGTTTGTCAGACTGAGGAAGTACTCCAGGCTGATCATGGATGAACTGGATGTAACCAAGCGCTTTGTGGACGGCCCCACTCTGAGGTCTCATACAAGATTTGGGAACTGCAGAACTTTAGAGGACGCTATCAGTTTGGCTACTCTGACTGAGAAGGACCATCAAGACCTGCAGAAAGCTCAGAAGGCCCAACAGACTGTAGGGCAAAGTTCCCGGCACCAGCCACAACAATTTAGAGGGAACAACTGTCAATACCATCGACGGGATAATCGGCCCCGTCCTTACCCAGCGCCCCAACAGTACAACCGTCCTCAACAACAATAACCCTACCGCCCTCCACAACAAGCTCCTCCACCACAACAACAGCAACCACAGCAACAGCAGCAGAACCAAAGGCCCCCTCAGTAGGCGCAGAGGCGCCCAGCCCAACAGTAGAGGCAACAGCCTCCCAAAGCTCCTCAGGCAGCACCCGCACAAGGTGAGCGGCTTTTATGCAATACTTGTGGCAGGACCCATGTAGGGGAATGCCGCATGAAATCTGGAGCATGCTACTACTGTGGCGGAATGGGCCACTATGTAGTGAACTGCCCAAGACGTGGGCAGCAACAGTTAGTGCAAGAGAGACTCTTCAATCTGGAAGAAGATGCCTCACAGAATGACGCTGAGGTCATTCGAGGTACGCTATCCATAGTCGAGTTACCTACCACAGTATTGTTCGATTCTGGTGCTTCTCATTCCTTTATATCTGAAGATTGTGCCACCATATTAGGGTTATTTGCAACGAACCTAGAACATAAGATGAACTTCTTGACCCCACAAGGAACTCTAGTTACTACAAAATATCTCCCTAATGTGCCCATAGAGAGAGGGACAAAGAACTTTCCTGCAAATCTTACCATTATCCCTATGAGAGATTATGATATAATTTTGGGCATGAACTGGCAAACCTCCCATGATGCTTCTATCTTGTGCAAGCAAAAGAAAGTGATTATAGGTACATAGAGTACAAATAAAATAATTGTCAGAGGCATTGCACAGAAAGAACCAAAGGTCATAGTATTTGCCATGAAGGCAAGTTACTTCAAAAGGGGTGTAGAGGTTATCTAGCAAGTTTACTAAAATATTAGAGCCAGTCAAGACTCCTCAAGACATAAAAGTTGTGAGGGAATTTTTTGATGTATTTCCTGACGACTTTAGTGGTCTGCCGCCCAGAAGGGAGATAGACTTCCACATTGAAGTGGAACCTGGCACAGCACCTATTTCTAAAGCTCCATATCGCATGGCCTCAGTAGAGATGAAGGAATTGAAGGACCAAATTCAAGAATTGCTGGACAAAGGATTTATCAGACCTAGTGCCTCACCATGGGGTGCACTAGTCCTTTTTGTCAAGAAGAAGGACGGATCGTTGAGACTTTGTATTGACTACAGGATGTTGAACAAAGTCATAATTAAGAACAAGTACCCGCTCCCTCGCATCGATGATTTGTTTGATCAGCTGTCTAAAGCAAAGGTGTTCTCCAAGATCGATCTGAGGAGCGGATATCACCAGCTAAGGGTAGCAGAAGAGGACATTCCAAAGACAGCATTTCGATCAAGGTATGGACATTACGAATTCCTTGTAATGCCGTTTGGGTTAACAAATGCCCCAGCAGCATTCATGGATCTCATGAATCGAACTTTCCATAAACACCTGGATAAGTTCGTAATTGTCTTCGTCGACGACATCCTCATCTACTCACCAAGCATAGAGCAGCACAGGGAACACTTGAGGATAGTATTAGAGACTTTGCGAGCAAATAAGTTGTATGCAAAGTTTTCCAAATGTGAATTTTGGCTGGAACAGATGATGTTTCTAGGCCACATTGTCTCCAAAGATGGGATCGCAGTGGATCCGGCAAAGGTAGAAGCAGTGTCCAATTGGACTCAACCAAAGAATGTCTCCGAGATCAGGAGCTTCCTTGGTTTAGCAGGCTATTACAGACGTTTCATCAAAGATTTTTCCAGAATTGTATTGCCACTGACCAAACTCATAAGGAAAGGGGAGAAATTTATCTAGTCGCCCAAGTGTGAAGGAAGTTTTCAAGAGTTAAAGAAGCGGCTAACTTCAGCACCAATCCTGACGTTACCATCGGACAACGGTGGTTGCGTGGTTTACAGTGATGCTAGTGGTACAGGATTGGAGTGCGTACTGATGCAACATGGGAAAGTAGTGGCATATGCATCCAGACAGCTGAAGAAACATGAGGTCAATTATCCAACTCATGGCCTCGAATTGGCAACAGTGGTGTTTGCCCTCAAGCTTTGGCGCCATTATCTGTACGGAGAAGAATTTGTGGTCTACACTGACCACAAGAGTTTAAAGTACGTCATTACACAGAAGGAGCTGAATATGCGCCAAAGACGATGGATGGAGTTCTTAAAGGACTATGAGTTTGCTATCAACTACCATTCAGGCAAAGCAAACTCAGTGGCAGATGCACTAAGTCGAAAGTGGGAAGGATCTGTTGCCTTCATGCGCCTTCGACAATTTAAAATGATGGAAGAACTTTTTAAGTGGACACCAAGAGTAAGGCATGATGGATCACTAATGATGATCCAGCGCATAGTACCAGATATGATTGGGAGGATAATCGAAGCATAAGTGGAGGACTCGGAATATCAGACCATGATGATAAAGACTAGTTTTGAAACCACCAACTTCAAAGTCTCTTCAGATGGTGGCATCAGGTACCGCGATCGTTTATGGGTACCGAATAATCCTGAACTTCTAAGAGAAGTGCTAGATGAATGCCACAAATCAAAGTTTGTGATCCACAGTGGAAGTGGGAGGAAATATCAATGGATTTCATCACCGGCTTACCCCGGACTCAGAAAGGGCATGATGTCATCCGGGTAATAGTGGACCGACTCACTAAATCGGCTCACTTCTTACCCATCAAGGTAAAATAATCTCTTGAAAGTTTAATGGATTTATATGTGCAGGAGATTATTAGGCTTCACGGGATCCCATCAACCATTGTGTCTAATAGAGATCCCAGGTTCACATCCAGATTTTGCAAGAGCCTCCAGAATGCTTTTGGGACTAGGCTTCGCTACAGTATAATCTTTTATCCCTAGATCGACGATCAATCAGAGAGGACGATCCAGACATTGGAAGATATGCTTAGAGCATGCGCATTAGATTGGCATGGCAATTGGGACAAACATCTTCCTCTCATAGAATTTTCCTACAACAACAGCTTCCATGCTAGCATCGAATGTCCCCTTTTGAAGCACTGTACGAACAGCCATGTCGCTCCCCGGCATGTTAGGGCAAAGTAGGCGAAAGAAAGATCTTGAGTGCAGAATTACAGAAGCATACTCAAGAGTACACAGACAAGGTGGAATTAATAAAGAAAAAAATGAAATCTGCTCAAGATCGTCAGAAGGCCTATGCAGATAAGAAACGCTGAGAACACACGTTCAAGGCAGGAGATCAAGTCCTACTTAAGGTCTCCCCCACCAAAGGAGTGATGCGTTTTAGTAAGCGTGGGAAATTTAGTCCAAGGTACGTCGGCCCATTTGAGATTTTAGATATGGTTGGAGACTCAGCATGCAGATTGGCCCTACCCTCAGCATATGCTAGAGTACACAACATCTTCCATGTCTCTCTACTCCGAATGTACAACCATGATTATGCCAACGTGATCCAAATTGAGGAACCAAACCTCAAGGAGGATCTGACATATGAAGAACAACCCATAGAGATCTTGGAATACCAAGAACACCAACAGGGAAAGAAGAAAGTATCACTAGTCAAAGTAGCATAGAAGCATCATCAAGGAAAAGGGCCATATGAGAAGTAGAATCAGAGATGCGAGAAAAGTTTCCACAATTATTCGGTAAGTCCTAACTCTTAGCAAAATTCGAGGACGAATTTTCTTTTAAGGGGGTAATAATGTAACGCCTGCAAGTTAGAAACCATGAAATCAATTCCAAATCAAAATCAATTAGCAATTATGGCAATAAATTTGGAATTTAAATCGAATTCGAAAAAAAAGGAAAGAAAACGGATGGCAACGGCCGACCAGGGGAGGAAATTCCTCCCTTGATCACGCTCGGAAATCGGCCGGCCAGAGGGCCGACCGACCCTATAAAAAGGGGCACGAGGATGACCTTGCATCCCCTTCGACATCCTAGCCGGCCGCCGCCCCACCTCTCTTCGCCTCCCTCTCTGTTGCGCCGACGAACGACGACCGACGCACAAACCAGAGGCGGACATCGACAAGGAATAGTGGCTCGTCCGAGGACCCTTTGACACCAGCGACCTTTCCCCGACGTGCGTGAGGTCCGGCGCATCTTCCTGCACCGGCCAAGGACGATCGGCGATCACCAAAATGGAGAACAACAACTGGCGACCGTAAAACGCAAAAACAAAGGTACCCTAGCGTCCTAAATCCCTAGATGAAGAAATAATGACCATTTGATATGCATGATTAGTTCATTATAATCCTGAGATGATTATCTATGTTTTTCGTATTGTTGACATCATTATTTGACGGCCGGAAGGCCGCCGAAAACGAAGAAGAAGTTCGGCGGCCCTATTTTATCGCAGGGACCCGTCAACCGATTTTATAAATGGTCGACCGATCCATATGTTGAACTCGTCGGAGTTCCTGTCGATCGGCCTCGCAGAGCGGTCGGCTGACTGATCTATCGTCAGACAAATCTAGCTTTGAAATCGGTCGGTCGATTCTTCGAGCGGACAACCGATCCTTCGCGCAGTGCGCATCTCGTTAAGCTTACGATCGGTCGATCGATCCTGTGGAGTAACCGATCGACCGGCTCATAGGCATGGTCGACCGATCCACAGACACCTGAGGGTCGACCGATCCAAGAGGACCAGTCGACCGGTATTCCAGAACGGTCGACCAGCCCCACAGTGGACGGTCGACCAGTTCAAGTCCGCCAGGTCGGCTCGGCCAAACACAGAGGAACGATCGATCGGTCCAGAAACGGTCGACCAATTCTGACAGTGAATCAAATTATTATTTTAAATCAGAATCTGAGACTCTAACCAATTCACCTATATTGGTTGAGTCCTATTGTACAGAGATTAACTCCCAGTTGAGTTATGAATCATAGATATCATGATAATCAAAGATAAATAATGTAAAGATAAAGATATGGGATTGCTATGTGCCGCCCCAAAGTTAAAGTAAAGATCAAATAAAATAATAATATAACAAATTATATAATTTATTATTTTCCTTTCCGACGGTCATATCCGTCGAAAAATCCGTCGCAAATTGCGACGGATAGGTATCCATCAGAAATATCGACCTTCCTAACCATCGAAAAACAAAATAATAATATAACAAATTATATAATTTATTATTTTCCTTTCTGACGGTCGTAACCATCGAAAAATTCATCGCAAATTGCGACAGATAGATATCCGTCGGAAATATCGACGTTCCTAACCATCAAAAAATAAAATAATTATATAATTTATTATTTCCCTTTTCGACGGTCGTAACCATCGGAAAATCCGTCGCAAATTGCGACGGATGGGTATCTGTCAGAAATATCGACGTTCCTAATCATCAAAAAATAAAATAATAATATAATAAATTATATAATTTATTATTTTACTTTCCGACGGTCGTAACCGTCGAAAAATCCGTCGCAAATGGAACCATCACAAAATTCATCGCAAATTGTGACGGATTTCAAACCGTCGGAAATTACCCGTCAAAAAATGGTAATTTTCTTGTAGTGAAAGCAGAGGAGGGATAGGTAGTTAGCTGAGGGGACAATGAAGCTATTGTCTTCAATGACCACTATTCTTGAGATTTCAGGTCTTCTCCCACCTGTATCTCGAATGAAGGGTGATGCAATGGTCTCACTCCTTCCCCTAAAGATTATTGTACTGTACCAGAGGAACAGGTAGCTAGCTGAGGAGACAGTGAACCTACAGGTTTCTTAATTGACCACTGTTCCTGAATTGTAGGAATTCTTTCACCTACCTTTCGAATTGGGCTTACTGGCTTCGTAGATTCAGAGAGGCACCCCTGTCATCCCAACCTAATAAAGTCGAGCTCGCATAGGACAACTAACTTTAAGGATATTATAGTAAGACGTAGTGCAACTCACAGTAAAGCAATATAAAGTACAGCAATGTAAAGCAGAGTAATGTAATGTAAAGCAATGTAAAGCAATGTAAAGCAGAGTACAGTAAAGTAAAGCATAGAGTATGATAAAGTAAAGTACTGTAAAGCATGGAACATGGTATAGTAAAGATTATGCAGACTAAAGACAAAGTACAGTTATAGTAAAGAATAAAGCATAGACATTGATATTGTCACAAATTTATACATTGATTTAATGATTATCATTGATCTTTATTTCACCGTCTATTTGCTATTGTACTAGGCTTTTTGCTCATGGGTATTCGATTCCCCTGCAACGGGATTTTGTAGGTGAGAATGCTAACTGATGAGGATGAAGGGCACAGAGCTTAGAGAACGCTGCACATGACTGACACATTGCTTAAAGTTTTCCTTCCTACATTTCTTTCAAGTTCTAATTGGTCTAGAGATACTACGTTATTCCGCTCATCGAACTTCTCTTTCGCATGTTGAACTTGATGCATTTCCGTACTTCGTCATAAACTATGTTAACCACTTTTCGCTTTGATATTTAGCATTTGAACTTCCGCACATTAGACTATATATATTATCAATTTTTTCCTGACATTCCACCGTTTGATCTTCCGCATTAAAGTCTTTGATTATATTTTCTTATTATCTTAATGCTACGTAAGCCACATTGTTGAATGGTCATGATCAATAGTGTAGCATATAGTACAGCGCTCCCAAGGTCAACCTGACTGCCTACGTAGCAGGAGGGACGATTTTGAGGGTGTTACAAGATATTTTTTTCTTCTCTGAAAAATTAAGATAATTATTGACAATTTTTATATTCACTTTTAAATCCAAATATAATAGAAATATAATCAAATATTAAGTAAAAGTTTAGTGCAGAAAACTATTCATTCCAAATTAAAATTTTTCAACCTAAGCATTCGACATTTGTATTATCAAAGTATAATTAATCAAGTCATAAAGTTTATGTTCAAACAATCTCTCTTTTTTTATGATGATAAGTTGAGAAATATAAAAAGTATGAAATTTGGGAAGTAAAAATATTATAGTCAAAGTTTCACTTCTCTATTCCAAACTCCTCTTTACAACATAAATATGCAAATTAATATTAATTGTAAGATACTTTTAATATACGATAATAGTTTTATGACTTCCATAAGATTACTAAATAATTGAAAGATCATGTAACCTTGGGATCATATTTCTGCTATACTTCTCTCTCTTTTGTCTCACTGAAAGATATTTTACAAGTTAGGCAAATGTTTTACTCCTACTGAATCATGTATCTACTTATCCCCTTAATCATGTAAAACTTTCTAGGTCACACATAAGAATATATAACTTTCCATTTCTTTTCCATGCATATGTTACCAATTAGGTTTATATTTGTCGCATATGTTCCATCTTTGATATATCAAAAAGAATGTACAATCTAGTATGAAGTAGATAAGCAAAAATAACTTCCCTTAAATTTAAGCATAACTTATAGGAACTAAATATGAGATTACAATTTCTTGGGGCAAAAAGATATAAGGCTTAAGAACTTATATAAAATCAAAATATCACATAAGATATTAAAACAACAATGGTAGTAAAATTTAACTTATACTTTATCAAACAATCAAGTAATGATAATAATGGGCAAAATATTTTGTTGTTTTTTTACTTTGTCACTTAGCAATATCATATACAAAATAAATAAGAAGAAGCAACATATCAAGCTTTTCAATATACTCCCCTATTCAGATGACTTTTTTTCACTTTCATTCTTTCTTCCTCTTATCACAATAAAATAGAAAAAAGATAGTGACGAGTCAAAGAAACTGAAAAGGTATTCAAGATTGTGTCTTTATATATTTCCTTCCTTTTATATCATAGAAATGATCACTTTTAAAATTCATAAATGAGGGGCAAGTGTTTAAATTTTCAAAGAGAATAACTATGTCAAGATTATTACTAGTCAAGTTGAGGATGCATATCCAAATACACATAGTAAAGGGCATTACATGGCAATGGCATACATGACATAAAAATCAAATGTTAATTAGTTTCTGTTTATGCAGAGTGCATCAAGTCATAATATTAATACATGCATTCGAGGCTCACATGTTGGCACATATGTTAATATGCAAGATTCATTGAGGTACTTATTATAATATGAAGTTCAAAATATTTCAAGAGATTAAATATAATCATAAACAATTCTTTAAGATATTTTTGATACATTCTTTCATGTAAGCACAATCATTATACATAAGAATCTTAAAATGGTAAACTCATAAACTTATTTGCAAGATATGATAAAGAAATGGACAAGATCAATAATCAATATTTTCATTTTTAATGTGCAAAAGGATAGTTTTACCACAATTTTCACACGATAGATTTTCCAATGTTGTAAAACCCGAACTGCACCGAGCGGGTTTTCTAAATTCCCTATTCTAAAAATATGAAGGAAGGTGAGTCTCGAGCTTGATACATCTTATTGTTTAAAGAAGTGCACCATCCACTAAGCCATTCTATGGCATGTGATTCGATTGTTACTAAAATATTTTTATTTAGTTTGTTCTTTTATTGTCCAAGTCATAATTTTTTTTACCATATTCAAATATTGGAATAAAAAATAATTCATCCTATAATAAAAAGAAAATGTAAAATAATTTTTTTTGTTCAGATTTTAACATTTGTTATTTTTCTTAAATAAATATTAATAATTAAACCCATGATTATAAGTTGATATATTAATTTATATATTCAGGACTGAAGTAAACAAAATATTTGAACAAATATTTTATTTCTTTATTTATTAAATTTGTTAATATTATTATTATACTTTGATAAGTATAATTTATATTAGCAATCAATGAGTATGTGTTATTAGTATTTTAGTTGAATAGTTTTTTATATTATTATATTGCCATCCGGTCGACCACTCGGGTTAATCGGTCTGACTGGTTTGACCTAACCCGAAAACTTTTCTGGGTCGGTCCGAGTTTTACAACGTTGATATTTTCTTCAAGGGTACAATGTCCAATAGAACCACAATAATATCAAGTTGAGTTAGATTTCAAAAAGTTATTATAATCATATTAGATTTACAAAAGGAAGCAACACAGTGGTCAAACAAATTTTTGAAGCATTCTTCTGTCTAGATGCATGAAAAATAACATTTTTATTATCCAAAGACTTTTTCAATGAAATATTTTTTTATATGCCTCTTTTAACAAAATAGCAAACTTTGAATTTTCACATTTAAAAGACTTATAAGATGCACAAACAGAATTCAAATAATCAATTTCTTTTCGCAAAATTTTTATTTTTCGTAAGACATGCGTAACTTTCTTTCTTTAAGTTCTCCAAATTATCTAACAAAATTTGTTTCTTTTTTTAAATGCAAATACTTTTTCATAAGACAAGAAAATCTTTATACACATCAAATGAAAGTTCAACTTCATCATCATTATCATATTTAAGATTAGAAGAGCAAGAAGATATCTATTTGTCATTAAGAATAGATAAACATCCTCACTTGATAAATAGGTTGAAGAATTAGATTATTTATTTTTGCTTTCCTCATATTCCTTCTTTTTCTTCTTTAGGATTTTGCCTATTTTTTTCTTCTTAGTAGGACTTAGATATTCCTCCTTATAATGCCTACATGATCTTCTACTTGAACTTTCCTTATTTTTTTTGTTTTTGACCAAGTTGAAGTATTTGCCAAGTTTTTTAACATAAAGATAAAGTCTTCTTTCATCGACTTAATCTTCTTTTTCACTTGGCCCATCACTTTTTTCATCATTACAAATTTAACTTTTTTGTTATGTCAAATCTAAATAGTCAAAATTTGTATTATCAAAATATGATTTATTCAGACATAAAACTTATGTTTCCAACTCAACCACCTATATAGGGTGACGTCACATGACATGTGATGCCCGCGTGACATGGCTCCATGACTTTTTGAGTTTGACTGTTGGACCAAAATCCTTAATCGTGTATATGTATTATATATGTAATGTGGAAAATTGTTTTAGTAGAGCCCTTTGTTCTCAAGGTATACTCCATGCCTAACCAATATTCACATTGAGAAAAACTTGGGAGGATGACAATGTCTGAAAGAGCACACGTTCACATACATTACTGATGAAAATGAACAAGATTGGCAAATAAGAGATGTTGTCTATGTAGCATTTTGAACACAAACTGTTTGGTGAACACATTAATATAATACTTACAACTTTCTTTTTGCAGAATTTGAAATTCTAATTTTTGTGAATGATATTTTTCTGTCTTCATGCTCAAGAGATAGTAGATACGATTTGCATGTCCATTAATTTAATAAAAAAGGTAAAGAAGACATTTTTCTATAAGCATCCACGGCAATCATATAAAGTACCGAAAAACGTTCATCATTTTCATTATGCACATTCAGTTAGGATGGCTTTTGGTTGTCCAGAATATGGTTAAACTGTTAGACAGCTATTTGTCAATTCTGCAGGTGGTTTCCTCTTTTAATTTAACATTGACGCTTTCCATTAATTACTATGTAGGCATATTTTGACATCATTTTTATATGATAACCAGGCATTTTGGTCACATTTTTGTTTCTCTGACGTCGTCTGCTTTTATTGTGGCCACGACCTTGATTCTTCAGATAGGGAATCCACGTTTTGCACAATTAAGCGGTGCTGTGACTGCTGTCTTTGGGCTGTTCTATTGTGAGTATTTATCATGTTTTTGGGTTAAGCTCCTCTGTGGCTTGGCAGCTAAACACAAGTAATATTTAGGTCAATAAATATTTGATATGATAAGAGAAATTGTTGGAGATAATTAGGGTCAACAATTTCTCCATATCAGCAATGATTCCTGATTCCTATGCAACAGCCAACAATTACTTTTCGTTTGTAGTGAATTTCTATTTTTGATATTTTCGTGTAGTCTTCTATATATGAGAACACATTGTTATCAATAGAGATGTGAAAAACAATATTCTCTTCTATATGGTATCAGAGCAACGATCCTAGATCGGGGTTCTGGACCTTCGTCCTTTCTCTCCTCCTCTTCTCCACCCTTTGCTTTCGACTTTCTGCCCCACATGAGCATCTCTGCACCTTTGCTGTCACATTTATATGATACCCTAAGTGCTTGAGGGCTTCCTATGCCTTTGAGGTGTCCTGCACTCCATAAGCAATGTCCTACTGAGATTTGGCTTGTAGTAGTTTCTGATATATATATATATATATATATATTCTTTATCCCAATGGATTCTTCTCTCATTTCTTCTGGCATTCTTTCTGCTGCTGAAGCCAAGTCTCCTACCCTCTCTTCTCATGTTGTTCAGGGTACTACCATAAAACTCAATGGTACCCCGAAGTATACACTTTGGTCCCAAGCTTTTCGAATTTTTCTTGGTGGACAAAAGAAGTTATATATCATTACGGGGGCTATTTTGAAACCCATTGATGAAGGATTTGAGAAGTGGGAACAAGACAATTATCTTGTCATGAACTGATTGATGAATAGCATTGAGCAACGAATATTTGCCAACCTACTTTACAAAAAGAATGCCAAGGAGATATGGTCCAGTCTTGAGAAGAAATATTCACAACAATCTAGTGATGCCAAACTTGATGATATTTATCATCGCATCTAGTCAATTAACCAAGGTGATATGTCTTTAGTAGATTACTACACTCTTATGGAATTCTTATTTGAAGAACTATCCATTTTTTATCCATCATGTTGCGAGAAGCAAAATAATCAGAGGGTAAAGTAGCAGACCTTGATGGACTTAGTTCTCGATGTCAAAGGTCAAATGTTATCCTCTAATGTCATCCCTAACTTAGAAATTATATACAATCGTCTTTAAGAGGTTGAGTCCAATACTCAGCCTAACTGTACCTAGCAATGGTTCGCGTCGTGGATGAGGACATGGTCATACTCGTCCCTCACAGCGCTGTGTGCATTGTAAGTGCACAAATCATTCTTCTGACAAATGCTAGAAAAAAATTAGGAAGCCTACTTGGGCTAATCAAGCATCCTCTTATGATCATGTTGTAGAAGCCACTGGTCATCATAACTCATCATCTCCCTTTCAGCTATCTTAGGAGGATTATACTCGTATGATGAGCATACTGCGACCTTCTACCACTACTAATTCTACAGCTGTTAGATTGGCAGACACATCTTGACATCTATTAGTGCTTACGAAAAATGGGTGATTGATTCTCTCACCTCACTAGGAATGGTATTACTCTATCACATTCTGCTCCAACTAATACAATTAATTCTGTTTGCCTGGCTAATGGAATTTTTTCTCCAATTACATAGGTTGGAACTATTGAGTTTTCTTCTAAACTCAAGCTTACATATGTTTATTGTGCTCCTGAGTTTCCTTTAAACTTATTAACTGTTAGCAAGCTATGTAAGCAATTGAAATGCAAGGCTATTTTTTATGAACGTCATTGTTATTTTCAGGACATCCGTACGATGCAAGTGATTGGTGGGGGGTATGAGAAGAATGGACTTTACTACTTGGATATTCCTATTCTGTTTGCTGGTGCTGCCTCCATTTTCGTTGATCTTGTCCAATGGCATCGTCGTCTGGGTCATCCTTATTTCTCTATTCTGCGTGAAATGTTTACCAAACTTCCTAATAACCTTCAAATAAATTGTGAAGCTTGTCAGCTTGGAAAACATCATCGTACTTCATATCCTCAACGTTCTGATCCTCCAAGTACTTCTATGTTTAATATAGTTCATTGTGATATTTGGGGTCCTTGTCCTGTTAAAAGTACTACTGGTTATCGTTACTTTGTTGTCTTTGTCGATGACTATAGTCGTTTGTCTTGAATATTTTTAATAAAAAGTCGTTTTGAGATCTTGAGTATTGTCAAGCATTTCTTTAACGAGGTTCAAAATTTCTATTCATCTACTATTAAAGTTTTCGATCCGATAATGCTTTAGAATTTGTGCAGCATGAGATCCAGTCATTCTTATCCTCCAACGGGACTATTCATCAAATCACTTGTGCTTACATTTCTCCGAAAAATGGTGTTGCTGAGAGAAAACTTCGTCACATCCTTGATGTTGCTAGGGCCCTTCTCATTCATATGAAGGTTCCAAGCACTTTTGGGGGATGCAGTTTTAATTGCAGTCTATCTCATCAACCATGTTCCCTCCTCTGTTCTTAAGGGGGTGGTTCCTTTTAGTTTGTTACATCCTAACATGGATGTTTTCCCTCTTCCTCTTCGAATATTTCGATGTGTTTGTTTTGTTCACCTTTTTAATATTGCTGACAAACTCTCTCCTATGGTTGTTAAGTGTCTTTTTGGGTTACTCACGTACCCAAAAAGGGTATCGTTGCTACGATGTTGTACCCAAAAGATACTATGTTAATCGGGATGTCACTTTCTTTGAAAAAGAGAGCTTTTTTTGACTCAATGAGAGTTCTATTGCACTTGAACCAGCCCCTTTATAGGTTTATCATCGGAGAAGTAAGGCACATATGCCTATTCCTTTACCTATTGTTCCTGTTACTGAACAGGCATTTGAGCAGACCTCTTTGCAGTCCTCTTCTAATCCCCAACTAGAGCTTGCACCGGATGCTCCTTTGCGCACAAGTGGGTCTACTGATTATAATTGACCAATAGCTTTGCGGAAGCCTGTAAGATCTTGTACTCTACATCCTATGTTTCACTACACCTGCATTGATCAGTTGAGTCCTGAATTACATATTTTTTTGGCTCTAATGAGTACTATTACTCCCAAGCACTATCTTGAGACCTTACAGGATCCAAAATGGAAGCTATGGATGATGAAATAAATGCGCTTCTCTCTCGGGATACATGAGATTCAGTTCCACGGATTGCAAATACAACTTCAGTTGATTGTCAATGGGTATATACCATTAAATATCATCTTGATGGCACTGTGGACATATTCAAAGCTCGCCTTGTTGCCAAAGGTTTCACTCACACTTATGGAGTGGACTATTTTGAGACTTTTTCTCCTGTTGCTCGTCTCAGTTCAGTTCGGATTCTTATTTCCATTGTTGTTAACAAAAATTGGCCCCTACATCAGCTTGATATCAAGAATGCATCTCTGTATGGTGATTTGACAGAAGATGTATTCATGTCATAACCTCCTGGCTAAGGGAGTATGTGTGCAAACTCAAGAAGGACATTTATGGTCTTAAGCAAAGCCCTAGAGCATGGTTTGATAAACTTAGCAGGAGATAGAGAAAATTGGTTTTTCCCGTTGCATAGGTGATCACTCTATTTTTGTAAAAAAGAAAGAGCATGGGTGTGTTGTACTTGCTTTTTATGTGGATGACATGATTCTCACAAGTGACGACAATGATGGAATTCTGGAAACTAAAAATTTCATACAAAAGATCTTTGTCACAAAAAATCTTGGAAAACTCCACTACTTTCTTGGAATTGAGGTTGTGAGAAACTCAAAAGGGTTGGTCCTCTCTCAAAGAAAATATGTGATGGATATTCTAGAAGATGCAGGTATGTTGGGTGCTAAGCAATCATCCATTCCTATTAATGGATCTACCAAATCAAAGTCTAGTGATGATCCCCTTTTTTATGATACTAAAAGATATAGGAGCATTGTTGGAAAACTTTTATACTTTACAGCCACAAGACCTGATATTAATTTTGATGTTAGTTGTGCTAATCAATTCATGGAGAAACAACATTATAGTCATTGGAATGATGTTTGTCTTATTCTGAAATATCTTAAAGGCTCTCATGGAAAAGGTTTATATTTCAAAAACAATGGGCATTTGGATTTTTTGGCTTACTCAGATGCTGACTATGCTAGTTCTATTGAAGATAGACGTTCCATTTCAGGTTTTGCTACTTTCTTGGGAGGCAATTTATGTAGAATCCCAAAGGGCACCAAGAGGAGGGGTGAATTGGTGTTTAATTGAAAATATCGATTTCACGAAATTTGTGACGGAAGCACAAAATCGATTCTTAAAATCTTTGCAATTCAGATTATAAACACAATATGAACAAAGAGAGAGAGAGAGAAAATCAAACGCAAAGACTCGGTGGCTGTTGACGAGGTTCGGCCACACCTTGGCCTACGTCCCCGCTCTGACTTCTCGACCTCGAGACCGCCGGAGATTTCACTAGCACTTTCTTTTTTCAAATGGGGCAAGGAAGAAAGCCCTTTACACCACCGTCTTTTCTCCACTTCGAGGGGCAAGGCAACCTCTCCTCCTAGGAAGCTAATCTATTTCTCTCGCTCAAGAGGTAAGATTTTGAACTTTTTTTACACAGGAGTTCTCTCTAATTTTTTTGAACAAAATTTCTCTCTTTTACAATTCTATGCTCACAAGAAGAGAAGAGAGAAAGAATGAGAAAGCTATAAAATGAAAACTTCAAGAAAATGATCTCTCTTTGATAACTTGAAACTTTTCTTCAATGAGTGAATGGGTGCATTTGCCTCTGGCTTTGGCACTCCTTTTATAGCTTTCAATGTGTGAAAAATTCGTCCAAAAATTGTCCCACAAATTCCTCCTTCAAATTTGACCGTTACTGTTCATTTGACTCAGAGGCCGGTCAACCGCACTTCTGGACCGGTCGACCGGTCTATGTGACCGTTGCGCGTCTTCTTCAACTTATGCGCTTGATCGGTCGATCGAACTGTCGACCAGTATTGTCTCGACGTCGTCCGGAGCAGGCTCAGTAGTTGTCGGTCGACCGGTATCATCTCGACCGGCCTTGTTTGCTTCGACCAGCGAGTTGACCGACCTGCACTATTTTGATCATAACTTTTTGCACAGTTATCCAAATTAGATGATCTTGGAGTCTATGGAAAGCTAACAAAATTCTCTACAACCCTGACATCACATTCATCCAAAACTAATGAGATCAATGACAATTATTTAATCAAAGTGTAGTGAATAAAGTTATCCATTTTTCTTTAAACTTTTTCAGTATTTCAACTTTCATCAAAATACAAATTTTATATGTCATTAAAACTTTGACTCAACAATTTAGTCACATGGCATAGTAAGAAACAATCATTTGTTTCTCGTTCAAGTACTGAAGCTGAATACCGAGCCATGGCGCATACTGCTTGTGAAGTGATATGGATTACTTTGTTACTTGCTGAATTTGGGTTTTCCTATTGCAGTTTCAATTCCAATGTATTGTGACAATCACTCTATAACTATGTAGCATCCAATCCTGTATTCCATGAGAGGACGAAGCAATTGACGTTGATTGCCACTTCATACGTGATGTTATTACTAAAGGGAAGATTGCTACTCCCTACATCTCTGTTGAATTGCAGTTGGTTGATATTTTCACGAAAGGGTTACCTAAGAAATGCCACAACTTTTTATGTGACAAGCTAGGCATGATTGATATCTATGCTCCAGCTTGAGGGGGAGTGTTGAAGATTCTTCAAATCATATAGAGATTGTGGAAATAAATATTTAGGTCAATAAATATTTGATATGATAAGAGAAATTGTTGGAGATAATTGAGGCCAACAATTTCTCCATATCAGCAATGATTCATGATTCCTGTTCAACGGCCAACAATTACTTTCCTTTTGTAGTGGATTTCTATTTTTGATATTTCCATGTAGTCTTCTATATATGAGGACACATTGTAATCAATAGAGATATGGAAAACAATATTCTCTTCTACACTAGTCATTATTTAGGTTTTATTTTGACCTTGGATAGTAGCATAGTCTTTTCTCAGACATCACATTTGATCTAATGTTGATTTAATGGACGTGCTACCCACCAAATTGGGTAGCACCATCCAACGCTCGTCAGAAACCGTTAGACACAATATGGACGACGGATGAAAGAGGATGCTCAGACTGGTGTTTAAGTGAGCTGGTTCATCGTGTGTTTGTTTAGACCGACGACGATGCACCAAATTGGTTTTTTAGTGCTGCCTTAGACTGGCTTCTTTTTGGCATTCCCTCTCAACAAGCTTTGTGTTTCCTCTCAATGCTGATGTTCTTGCTCCCTTTCAACAGCCTCTTCCCCATCAGTTCTGTCCCCTTTGTTTTCTTTTTCTTTCTTCCTATGTTGGGTTTGATTCTACTAGATAGATCTGGAATTTCATTTGTTTCCATGGCCGAGAAATTGAATCTATTGTAGGAACTAGTAAATGAAGCACACATGTTTCTTATGTTGGTCTCTTTCCGAAAATGGAGGGGTGTCACTTTCCTCTCTTCTAGTGATTGATGAAATTGAGGCGCTGCTAGCTCACAAGATCGATGAGTAAAAACGCCCTTCTGGGTCATAGCCAAATGCTTTGCTTCCGATTTGATGCAGTTCTGCGCTTGCAAAAAAATGACTGAGGAAGAATATGGAGAAAAGGAAAATGAAACAACCACTATGAAGTGGAGAAGATGTGAGAAGATTCTTGTATTTTTTGGGTCATGCTGAGACATTTGACTAGTTTCATTATCTATTTTTTTTTTCCTCCTCTTGTTCTCTCTTTAATTTACTTTTCATGTTTCTGCTAATTGTGTCTACTCCATCAGTTCGATGCAAACTACCATATCATCTAGTAATTTTATCATTAAAATTTCCTTTAGTGTTGGCCTTCCTCATGGTGCCCAAGCTCCGAGCAACAAGCAATTGGACATTAGACATTTATGATGGTGTAACATGATTAGGCACCTTGACGCCTCCCTCCTCTGTGAACTCTATCTCCTCTGAGAGGTTTAAGATTCAGAACCTTGGAATGAAATTGGGGCAATCGTCGGAGATGAATGCATGGATGAAAAATCTTCGTTTGCACTCTCACTCTCTCCATCTTACTGGAGGATGAGGAATAGCAATTTCTTTGTGTAAAAATCACAAGGGAAAAATAGCATGAAGATTTTGTTGTTGGCTTGTTGGAAGAGGCAAGATGGGTGAGAGAAACTAAAGAAATAGAGAGGTCCTCAACCGGTTTAACTTTTGAGTTATGTGAAACACACTTAAATGCTAGTTGAGCATCCTCTTCCATCCATCGTCCATGTCGCATCTGATAGTTCCTAGAGTGTGTCGGATGGTGCTACTCAATTTGGCGGGTAGCATGCCCATTAAATCCATGTTGATATTAGAAGTCATTTCATTCGAATTGTAATGAGAAATATATATTTAATTGCAAAGTAATGTCGATTTCAGTACAAATTATAATAATTGTTCATCGTCCATTAGAAATTGTAACATTCTTATCTGATTGAAAAGTGTAAGTTATTGCATTTGACCTTGTGACATTACAAATGTTAGAGTTTGTCTTTGAAAGATAAAATATTAACAATGAATAGTGGCGATTAAAAATTTTCAGTTAACACCATTTTGTTTATTCCCCTACATTTAGCCACAGCCTTATATTACAACTCTTAACATGGAGGACTGCTTATCAACCTGCTCATCGTCCTTTATTAAGGATAACAACTGATAGTTTCACTATAGGGCATTTCTGGTTCTGAGATCATTAGATAGTTTAGTTTTTACTTTGCTTGACTTGCAGTTTTTAGATGGTTCAAAACTTAAAGTCGTTGTTGGTTAGGCGGATCATAAGGCCTGAGGACAACTTATGGCATTCGGTCTTCTTCACCTATTACAGGCGCGATCTTTCTTGGGAGCCGATCATTCTGCCCCGTGGAGCCTCATCCTTTTGGCGGAGAGTGGTGGCACTGATTCTGCGGGTATACCCACTCATGACTCCTTGACTCGGCTCTGGGGTGGAGTTCTCATTTTGGCAGCATGGCTAGTCCCCTGGGGGTTCTCTCGTGGAGGACTTTCCCCGACTATATGCTCTAGCTGCTCATCTTGGTGCAACAGTGGCGGAGTGTTGGTTCGAGGCCGAAGCCCTGGTTCATGGACCCCTTTCTTTTAGAGCAGCCCTCTCAGATCAGCGCATCATCGAGCTTCTGATGCTCCAACAAAGGATTGCCCCCCTTCCGCCTGACCACTCCATGTATGACGGATGGGTATGGCTATTGTCTGCCTGTAGCCTCTACATCCATTTCCTCCCGAACAAGGCAACGTCAGAGGACTTTAGGATGAGCTACAGACTCATTGTGGCGATCCTGGATTTCGCTGAAAGTCAGGATTTTTGCTTGGCTTTTGCGATGAAACTGACTCCGAGGTGAGATGGACTCCTCACACGGACGCATCCGGCGTGTTGTGTGGCGAGACGAAGGACATTGCCCACCTATTTTTTGCGTGCCTGAGTGCACAATGCATTTGGTGGCAGACGATCATTGGGGGTCTTCTCCCCTCCGATCCTGAGACCTCGTGGCATTCTCTCTGGGGTTTGGCCCAACAGAGACATGCATCTTTTTTGGCTAGTTCTTGGAATATCTGGCTGCAGCGTAATCGGTTGATTTTTTGTGGGGACTAATGTGAGAGCATATTGTACACCACATCTACTTTCTTCTCTAGGAGTGGGGTTTTGATAAGCTGATATTCTTTTTCATTTTCTTGTTGCTCTCTCTTCGAGAACCCACACTTGTACATATTTCACATTTTATACCTACATGACAATCACATAACTTGGTGGTCATGCTTTTTGCCCCTCAAATACCGAAAAAAAAAACTTAAAGTCTTATGTCTCGAAATGGATAGCTTACTAGACATAACTTGTTAATAAAATCACTTTTTTAAAAAAATTGTTAATAAAAATAAGGAACAATAAATATAAACTGAACATATGAATAAGTAAAAGAAAGAATTTTTTGGCCAAAAAAGGAGCTTAAATTAATTGAAAATAAGAAAATGTATAGACTTTGGAATTAAATAATTGTTCAATTATTATTCCTCCTTTTTATTATTTTTCTTGCATTTATAGGATAATATTAGCCTTTGAAGAGTCATGTAGTTATGGGATTGACAATGCAAAGATTTATACTAGTGGTGCAAGGATTGGAGTCTGAATGCTATTGTGCTAGGAAAGAAAATAAGAAACCTTTCCAGAATTGAGTACATCCAAAGCCCAAACAGGTTACATAAAAAGAAAATGAACACCTTCATCTCTTGTGAATGTTTTGCACCACATACCATGAACCTTATATCAACCCTTCTATATGGCCTAAGGGTGTGCCTGTGTGGTGTGTGTGGGGGAGCAGGTTTGACTAAGCATATGCTTCAAAGGGTTTAGGAATACCTTAGGAAGCTTATATGAAAATATATTTTGTATATGTCCATTCAATATATATTTTGAAGATCAGCCAAATTGTTCTTAAAATAACTTTCATTAATTGAAACCATTTGTAAGAAGAGACGAAGTTCTAGATTTCTCTAGAAAAACCAGATCCCCTTCAGATTTGCACACGAATCCACCTATAAACAAATTTCCTTTTTGTTGAAGCTTCCTACTATGCAAAGAAAAAGTAATCACAAAGCACTGGCTATAGAGAATGATCATTATTAGATCATGCGAGCAGCAGCGATCAACCATGGTTAGCTGAAAATCGCCAAGCAATGGTGGCCGATTGCTGGTCGGGATCTATGCTATCCAATGGGGGGTATGGACACCTAATTTTTCAGGATCTCTCTCGTATCGACACATTGAGGATCTCCTGCTCCTCTTTGAGAGTCTTAAGGGCTTTGTGCCGCATGAGTCCCAACCAAATTCATGGACATGGAATGTTGGTTACTTCTCAGTCCAGTTACTCGATAGAGAGAATCAGTTGGAAGATAGAAATATGCATGTTGATTGCAGACTCTTATGGCAACTAAAGACTCCTCTACGTATTAAATTTTTTGCATGGCTTTGCAGATGACAGCGACTTCCAACCAAGACATATATAGCACAATGGGCTCGAGAATGGACGTTACATGCGTATTATGTGAGGGTGTAGTTGAAGACTTTGATCATTTGTTTTTTGCATGTCCGATGGCGAAAACAGTGTGGATTAAGGCTTGGGTTGATACATCTTCGAGTGCAGAGTTTTGGGTGTTTAGGAGTGGAGGACGTCAATAAGAAAACATTACATATGTATCTAAACAACAACGTGCAACACCTCTAGCATTCTACGGTCAATCTAGTCACATAGAAATGGAGCTATATTCAGAGGGGAACAATGCTATGTGGAGAACGTAATGTTAATGACACATCACATGATGCGACATTGGCGAACAAGCAATGTAACATCCCGAAATTTCATCCTCAATTACCAAGGATAATTAGGTCATTTGCTGTGTTAACTCGTTCGCTATCACATAATCATAATAAAATATGATTTTTTATTAATACAATGAAAACATAAAACCATTAAATGAGATAAAATCATCTTTCAATTAATGCAGAAAAACATCGTTAAAACATCAAAGTAATGTTATAAAATTTAAAACATCATCAATAGTCATTAAAACATCTTAAAATCATAGTCAAAACATCTCTCTAAAATAAAATTAAAAGACTCTAAAATATAATGACTCTTGACATCCTACAATCTTGGTTGTCATAGAAAGAAACCACTGGTCAACCTAATCAAGATCATTTTAATCACCTATCATCATCTATTGTCTCAGTAGCTGATAGCCAAAAGTTGAAAAATAATGTGGCAGAAGTAGATAATAACAAAATCCAACAATGACAGGGATCTTTGTTATTTAAATATTTTTTGTGTTGCTAAAAGAGATATGATGGAAAGGAAATATCCTGAAAGGCAAGACATTCAGGAAAGGAACGTTTTAGTCTTTTTTCACGTATCCCTAGTAGTGACTAGTACAAGGAACTGCAGTTACTGTAGGCTGAAGCTGTTTTTCTTTGTGGGCAAGTTGATTACGGGTTACAAGATTAACATCGACTCCAAAGGTTAGAGCAAGAAAGTGCGGCAATGTTTTGATTGCCTTACTAGTTTCATGGTACAATCCATATATCGATGGATCAGAACCACAGTTGTAGGAAGTAGAGCAATATGCAGTAAAAGGAACTAAAATTTTTATTGGCGGAAGCAGTTTTCTTGTTACAATTGTAAGATTATCATATTGGCTTGGGAGGTTCTGTTATAGTTGTACTAGTTGACAAATCCAAGTTTTCTGGTTACAAGTTGTTTGTATATCATATAAGATTATCTTATATAATTTATATTGTATCTTGAACATTCATTTACAGAATTTGAGAAATCGATAAAATGAGGCGTTTGTATACAACCAATATATTATTTTGTTAATGATGAGGAAGGTACAACTTTTATCATCTTAGCTCTTATTATATTCTGGTTGTACATGTGTTTTGTATTTGCAGGAGGTAGTCTTGATAGATTGGACAGCTATATCTTCATCAGCGCGCCAACGTACTCCTTTGTGGAAATTTTGATGCCTCTCTTCAGCGTGTAAGTACTCGTTTGTGAGACTACCCGAATCAACATGTCATTTCAGGAAACAGAAAAGCAGATGTTATTAGTTAGTTTGGTTCTACTGTGTGGAGGAAATATATAGTACATTCTTTTGGAAGAAAAGAGATCTAAATACTGCGGAAAAGGCATGGAACGGCCAGAACTGATGCAATGGATTCTCACAAAATTTTCCACCAGAATTTTTGAAGCTTCACGCTCCAGAAAATGTACATTGTGTAGCCTCACAACTTTGCTCATCTCCAGAAAATACGTAATGATATTTGTACTGTGGTTAAGATAACTGATGATAACAGCAAGTCAATCATTCTTTGCACGGTGTTATTAGTTTTCTGCAGTTCAGATAACATAAATGGAATCAGTTTTCTTTTTCATGATTGATCTTTTTTCCCCTATTTGATCTTTGCTTTCCTCGTGGTGGATCAATCCACTAACGTTGCGAATATCTATCACTTGGTAACTAAAAATTGAATCAGTTCTTTTTCCTAGTTACAGAGATCTTGCATTCTCTGTGATTCATGCTTATTTATGCAAATAAATAGATACCTTACACGAAAATTATTATATCTTAGCATTTTGTTTTCAAATTGAATTAAGTAGACTCCATTGAGTTTGAATGCTAAAGTTATACCGGAAAAAGGTTTATATAAACTGTATACATTGTATCGGATTTCTGCGAAATGAAATGATAGATTCTTTATATTTTCATTACAAAGGGAGGTAACGAGCTCGAGGACGTTGAGTTTTTTAATGGGGGAAGGATGCATGGAGCATACTTTGAATTAGTCCCATATGAGCATAGTCTTGGCTTGGTTGGACGCGTTTTGAGAAAACCGTGCGGACGAAAGTCCAAAGCGGACAATATCCTACGCAAGTGCCGCGTTAGAAAATCGTGAGCTCAGGGAAGGGACAGAGCGGACAATATTCTGCCAAGTATAGAGGTGAGCCGCTGCGCTACTCTGATATTGGAGGACGCATTTTGAGTAAAACCGTGCGGACTTAGGTTTAAAGCGGATAATATCCTACGTAAGTGCAAGAGTGTTAAATGTAATTTTTGTAGTGATAATCAAACTCGAGATCTCGTAATTTCATGACGGTTTGAAGATGAGAAAAAGAAATAGAAAAAGGAGGTTCATCATCTTTGGACTAAAGAAAAAAGTCTGAAAAGTGAAAAAATAATGGAAAACTGTGGAAATATGATGTAGATGGGATACCAAGAAAGGCATTTTATACTATCATGTTGATTTCTTTATTGCAGTGGGAAGTTCAAGGCTACTAGAAAGAAAGATAAATTTAAAAAAAAAGATCAAAATGATACATATTTTTCACCTTTGTTTTACGACGTGTTTATTACACCACGAAGCTAACATTCTATATCATATTAATTTTATTATTTGAAAAGTTACTTTGTTTTGTTTGATAATGATCGGCCCAATCGAATATTTTGACATAACTCAATAAAATTTCAAGAAGAAAAAACTATAAATAAATAATTTTCAATTATATATATTCAAGAGAACAAACTTGTATATCCCACTCACGTTTCACTTTCATCCTTGACCTTTTTTTTTTACAAACAACGCATGAATTAATTTATCTAATCTTGTACTATTCTTTTTCCTTATACATGCATTTAGTATCAACACATCCACTGCCCATTTATTATTAAACATAAAAAAATAAGAACATGAATTCAACAAATAATTCTTCATCTTCTTTAAAATAATTTCAGGTTATTGAAACCCAAATAAAGTGAATTATAATAACAAGAAAAAATTGGTAATTGATTCTTGCAGATGTCTATTATTTCCACAACCTATGCCAGACTTTGTACCTGAATGCTATATATATATATATATATATATATATATATATATATATTGTAACCCCCCTTTGGTGCAGCCTTGTGCAACCCCCAAATCACAGCCGTCCGATCTAATGGACGAATCTTATTTGATTTGGAGATTTGAGAGTTAATGAGTTAGGGGTTCACTTCGTTATCTGGCCGATGCCCATTCACCTCTTCGCACGCCCTAATCGTGGTCGAGTACCCCCGCATGTGGCTACGAGCGCCAGAGTCCGAGTGACGTCACCTACTTTTGTCACTTCCCTACGAGTGACGCATCTTCTCTAGTGGAGGTCGACGGCTGCAAGTTCCCTTCGCTGATGGAAGTCGATTTGGTGCCCTAATCGTCATATTTGGAGCAATACAATTGTGGCGAACTCGGCAGATCGTCTTCGCTTCACACAGGCCGACCTTCATTCGTCACTTTGCACACCCAAATCGAGGTCAAGCAACCCCGCGTACGGCTGCGAGCGAGCACCGGAGTTTGAGCGATGGCTGCCTCTACCCTACGAGCGACAACACCTGCTTTTGCCTCTTCCCTACAAACCACACCTGCATCTTCCCTCCGAGCTTACGACATAGGTATCCCCGATCGTCCTCTATGAGCGTGACATCCTCAACCACCACGAGCTCCAATCCCCGACCGCTGATACCCTAGATCGGTCTGCTACATTCATTTTGCCCGATTTTTGCCCTGATAATCTAATCATGACTGTCCAATATTTGCCCTACTATCCTTCGCCTCCGCATTGGAGCACCTATAGATGATGATGCTTGTTTCCATCTCCATTATGTCTCCTCTTTGTTAATGTTATTGTCGTATGTTCTTCTATTCAATTTTCCTATTGTCGTTCGCTGTGTGAAGGTGATTGGTGAGATATAATTGGCTATGCTAATAATGTGTTCATGTAGTAATCATCCTTGTATCTATGTTTCCTTATGATAGCTTGATACTTATGTTTATCTATGTTTCCTTATGGTCGTTTATTTTAACATCCTAAATTTTCTTAATGTTTATAATTGATTACTTCATTTATAACATAGTATGATTTTGATTTTGTTTCTTATGTTAGAATCTTAGGAAATGAGTTTTCCTAAATGCTACTGTCAAGAAGAAGCAGCCATAAAAACTTCTTGGACTGAAAGAAATCTCGGACAAAGATTTTATGGTTGTCGACGTTATGGGGTGAGTTTTTGAAAGTTATCTGGATTATTTAACTGAAGCCTAATTTGATTGTTTACTTTTTTTTAAGCAACCTCGATCGTGAGATTATTTTAAGTGGCTGGATCCAAAGTTTGGACATCGGTCGAAGGAAGTGATAAATGGACTATTGCATAGGATTGACACATCTGAACTTGAAGCTCAAAATTCAAGTAGAATTGAAGCTGTGAACTTAGTTAGAGTTGACACAAGGAATGAAGTTAATTTCATATGGAAATTAGTTGTTGTATTTCTTATCACTGTAGTTGTGCCCGTCAAGTGTACTTAGTTTGGTAGTATCATGTATAGGAGACATGTAATAGTCAATCACATTGTACGTTTTCCTTTCAAGTGACTCAAAAATGTTATGAATCGATTTATGTTTTGCTCTGAAGAGCGAGAATGTTTCCAACTACCAGCCTTATTCACAATAAAGTGGATTCATTAACTATCCTTTTTGTTCAGAATGCTAAATAATCAAGATGTGATTCTGGCATATAACCTATCATTTTGATGTCACACAAGAGAGGTTGCAGCTCCTTTTATCTAGGATATAACTCTCTCGTCTCGCTCTCAGAGAAATCATTCTGCTCGTTCGATCCAATTAGCGAGACTGACACAATTAAACAGGTTTGCATTTCATTCTGATCGAATTAGTGAGAAACCATTCTACCTTGCATTTCATGCATCATAGCGACGCTTCCTGAATTTGCACATCATGTTGAGATAGCACATTTCAGTACAAAATCAGCATATGAAATACAAACAAGGGCATCATAACGATGCTTCTTGAATTTGCACATCATGTTGAGATAGCACATTTCAGTACAAAATCAGCATATGAAATACAAACAAGGGCATCATAACGACAAGGAAATAAAAACATCAAATACAGACACATAAATGTACCATCAGATTCTACATCAGATATGAGGTATGAAGAATATATCCATAACAGAAAAATACATCAGATTCTCATAACATAAATGATAATAGTTCAATGTTTTGACAACGTGGTTAAAGAATAAAAACATTGTGAAGATATTTTCTTTGCCATGGATTATGAACTCTCCATCATCTATTCCTGTGACAGCAACACCAACTGTAATCCATTCGAACACCACCTGGTATGAGAAAAATAAGATTTATTAGAGAACTAAAGAAGTAACTTTCAAATGAGGAAATAAAAAAAACACATGGGATACACTTCACATTGCATAGGATGAGTCATTTGACTTTCACTTCTTAAAATTTTCACTTTCTTTTACCTCATGGCCCTATTGTTGGAAACAAAATTAAACAGTTAAGTGTTTTTTTTACCTTGATTAATTTTAACATGGATTTATTTCTTTTTACCTTGAAGACGGAACAATTTCTTTTGTCATGTCCATTCTTTTCACATACCACACAACTTCTTTTTTTAGCCTCTTTTTGCATATTAGTCTCAAATCCAGATTTAGTTCTCCCCACATTTTTTGGTCTACCCTTTGCTTTTACTCGAATTGGATCATGTATATCAAATTGAGAAGATTGTAAGGCATTTGAGGACCCATGAACGTCACTCATAATAGGTTGACTTGCTGTTACTTCATTATGCACAACTTTGAAGGCTTCCAACTTGTTCATGACATCATCTATTAATACAGTGCCAAATTATAGATGTTCATGTGAAAGCAAACCTAAATCTCCAATCCTATGCAGATTACTATGCCAAGCCCACTTCTGCAGGGGAGTTATATTGTCCGAGGTAGATGCATTTTGAGGGACTTTTTGTGCCTTAGCATATCTCGCGTCTATCGTCCAGCGATGAAGTATGTAATGGTCGGGCAGCTTTGTCACTCTTTTCTTATAAAGGATATATAAAATGTGGGAACAAAATATTCCATCTTGTTCAAACTTTTTACAAGAACAACTTACCTTCATATTTTCTTTGTCACTATACTCCACAATATTCTTCCCTTCATCCCGAAACTCTAAAGGATATACAGAATATATAACTTTTGCATCGTCTTTCATAATTTTTTGTGACATTAGCAATGAAGATTCATCATATTCTGCTTGAAACTTGGAGAATACATTTTGAGTGTAAACTTTTCCCACATGAGCCTCTAATGGATATTTGCTAATTAAAGAAGCTTTAGTGTTCAAATTGTTGAAGTCTTCACATTCTTCAATATCATGATGATGCTGAATAGCCTTATCATAGTGTTGCACAAAGTCATATAAAGAAGTATGTGCATTTATAAATCCATCAAAAAATGCATTAATACTCTCCTCCCTTTGAGTAGTACACATGCCTATAGTGAAAACATCATCAAAATATAATGTTATCCATTGATGATGTTTATTATGCATATTTTCTATTCAGTGTCCATCAAGAATAGCAAATTTTTTCTTCAAAATAATCCATTTGTCCTCAAACTCCTCTGTAGATGTTGATCCCATTACTAATGCATTGAAATCATGCTTGAAGGTGTCACGTGTATATAAGTCTTGCACGTTAGACATTGCATTCCTCATAATATGCTACAAACGTGTATGGAGAAAAACTTCACGAATGGCATTCCCCATTGCAATGTCTTGGTCTATAATTACACAACTAGGAAATTTTTTATTCATACATTCCAACCATTTATTAAACAACCAAACAAATGTCTCCTCGATTTCATCAGTCAACAAAGCACATCCAAAAAGGCATGAACGCCTATGATGATTTATTCTAGTAAATGGCACATATGGCATAAGAAATTTGTTTGTCCTATATGTGGTATCAAATACAACCACATCCCCAAAAGTCATATAACTCTCTCTTGCTCTACCATCTGCCCAAAAGAAATTCATTACCACACCATCATCATCTAATTCTCATCTATGAAAAAAACCTGAGTCGCTATTTATTTTTGCTTGAAAATAAGAGAGTACACTAATGCATTCTTTGCCAATATTGCTTTTTCTTCTTCCTCTTAATTGATCAATACATTGTTGCGTTGTAATTGATGGTTCCCCAGAAAAATTGAGGGCTTTGGCAATTACTGATGGACCAATTCCATTAGTGTGTAAAGTGTACATAACTTGTATAGAAGCATCGAACATTTCTTTATGTGAACGTAATTGCGCTACCTTCGAAGGAGTAGCCAAAAGATGTGTGTGCTCCTCAACAAAATGTCTTACCTTCCACTTTCCATCTTTTCTTTCTCCAATATAAAAATATGCAAGACATTCATCTCTCACTTCTCTTTTTGGTTTAACTATCTTTCCCCTGCTACGTTTTAAATCCTTGTGTCCTTCTTTTGAGCAAACAAAGTTTCTACTAATGACTTTTACTGACACCTTCGACCTATGAAAATAGGATCTTCACACAGAAAAACCAGACAATCTAGCATACATATTGTAGTATTGATATGCATGAAGGTTAGTGTGAAATGTCATGCCGACAAATGGTTTTACAACTTCATTAGATTTCATGGGGTTGTCTTCTTCAACTTGCACAATATCATTCTCAATACAATTTTTAGAGCTGTACAAAGATAATCTACTAATCATATAAGTTGTACATATTTACTTTGAATTAAATAAGATAAGATGTGTTTACCTATCATTTGAAAATATCGACTCCCTCAATTAATTGTTCTTCTGATGGCAAGTGATCTTCTTCCATTCGACTTAATAGATTGATTAATAACAAGAAGGCTGCTTGCAGGCAAGAACGGAATCCAGCGGTGTCGTCACTCGCAAGCAGGTTCGTCGGCAGGAACGCACTCCAGGTGCTTGCGAGCAGGAACAGAATCCAACGGTGTCGTCGCTCGCAAGCAAGTTAGCCGGCAGGAATGCACTCCGGGTGCTTGCAGGCAGGAACAAAATCTGGCAGTGTCATCACTCGCAAGCACGTTCGCTGACAGGAACGCACTCGCAGGAACAAATGAACAGAGGTGGGCACTCGCAGGTAGGAATGAAGGAACAGAATCCAACGCTCTCGCAAGCAGGTGCTTAGGTGTCATCACTTGCTCGCAAGTTGGTGCCGAGAGAGACAGATATGGGCGTTTGCAAGTAGTAACGGAGGATCGAAGATGGACGTTTGTAAGCAGTAACGGTGGATCAAAGGTGGGCATTCACAATCATCACTCGTAGGGAAGAGGAAGAGGTAGCCGTCACTCGGAGTCCGATGCTCTCTTGCAGGCAGCCGCATGCGGGGGGTGTGCGAAGAGGCGAATGGAGGTCAGCGAGTATGAAGCGGGGACGATATGAAGATTAGGCCGTCGGATCGACCTCCATGTGTGAAGGGAAGCTGCAGCCATCGACCTCCACCAGGGAAGAGGCGAATGGGCATCGGCCAGATAACGTAGTGAACCCCTAACTCATTAACCCCCCCCCCCCCCCCCAATCTCCATATCATATCAGATCCGTCCATTAGATCGGACGGCTGTGATTTGGGGGTTGCACAAGGCTGCACCATAGGGGGCTATACCCCCATTAAACCCTATATATATATATATAATGGGTGCCCCCCCAACAGAAATGGGGGACACTCCACCCATTTAAAGACACCCGTCCGATGCGCATCGGACGGGCGCCGATGAAAAAAGGAGTTTTTCATGGTGAATCGGGCGATGGCAGGCAATTCATCATGAAAAAATCCGGTCGAGGTCGTGCGACGCAGTTCAGCCATCAGTCGCAGAGTACAAAAGGGCGAGGTAAAAAAATTTTACCCCTTCTACTCTCGCTCTCTCTCACACCTCTCTCGCGGCGCGGCCTTCCTCCTATCCGTGCAAGATCCGCATCTGGTCAGCGGCCGATGAGTCCGAGATCCGCCGCGTCCATCCAGATCTGCCACTGCCGATGAGGTATACGCGAGTGCGACCGCGTCCGTCGAGCCCAGATCTGTGCGAGAGCGATCCGCCGACGAGATCTCCGCCTCCATGATCGCGTTCGACCAGATCTGATGGCCGCCAACCAGATCTGCACCTCGGCGACCTCATCCGCCCAAATCCGCACGGAGCCGATGAGATATGAGCCTCACCGACCATTTCGCATCCGTCCAGATCCGTCCCCATCTGTGTTCACCGTCGACGATATCTGCGACCTCGAAGGTGCTTTCCCCCTCTTCTTTCATAGTGTTTTTCCACTTTTGTACTCGATCTGACCATATCTCCTCGCCTCTAGGAAGTCGTGACTCCCCACCTCCGATGGGCCACCGCTGACCGCCGTCGCACGCCCTGCCGCCCCAGCTCCCGATCTACGCCTCCACGATCACGCAACCTCAACCCGGCAAATCTGCCTACCTGCGACCCCGCGCGACCTCGAAAGTGCTCTTCCTCCTCGTTCTCACAAATGCTTTCCCCCCGTTCCTTTTCGTTTTCTCAATTTCTTCCTCGTTTCGACCAGATATCCTTGCCTCCAGGAAGCCGCGACATCTCTCGAGCATGCTGATCTGGCCGCATCGACACCCTCCGTCCGCCGCAGATCCCTCACGCCACGAGACCCTCCTCAAGTTCCCCCCCCCCCCCTGCCGCTCCTGCTGACCGCCGTCGCACGCCACCACCCGACCGCCCTACCGCTCCTGCCCCACATGCCGCCGGCCGCCCGTCCTGCTGCTCCCATTGACTGCCACCCGCCCTTCTTGCCTCTCCCGCTGACCGCCTACACACGCCGCCCACCCACCCATCATGCCGCTCCTGCTGACCATCTACACACCTAAAGAAGACGGGGAAATGACCTTTGAGGTCGCAGATATCATTGGTGGCGGACATAGATGGGGACGGATCTGGACGGACGCAATCTCGAAGACGCAGATCTCGTTGGCGGCGATTGCCGAGACTCAGATCTCGTCGACTCCGTGCGGATCTGGGCGGATGAGGTCGCCGAGGCGCAGATCTGGTCGGCAGCCGTCAGATCTGGTCGGACGTGGTTGTGGAGGTAGTGATCTTGTCGGCGGTTGCTCTCGCACAGATCTGGGCTCGACGGACGCGGTCGCACTCTCGCAGACTTCGTCGGCAGCGACAGATCTGGATGGACACAGTGGATCTCGGGCTTGTCGACTGCGGACCAGATGCGGATCTCGCACGGATAGGAGGAAGGCCACGCCACGAGAGAGCGAGAGAGGTGAGAGAGAGAGCGAGAGTAGAAGGGGTAAAAAATTTTTTACCCCGCCCTTTTGTATCAGGGACCTGATAGCTGAACCATGTCGCACAACCTCGACCGGATTTTTTCCTGGTGAACCGCTCGCCGTCGCCCGGTTCACCATGAAAAAATCGCATCGGACGGACGTCTTTAAATGGGTGGTGTGTTCCCCATTTTAGTTGAGGGAACACCCATTATATCCTATATATGTGTATATATATATATATATATATATATCTTAAATTCGGAATCAGAACAACTTTACCACCCAACAACTTGCAATAAATAAAAATCAATTATAATATATGGTGATCACCGAGCTCATCACTTGACCTTGTTGAGTTGAGTGGAGATAAAAAGAAGATAATGGTGGCGAAAAGGAGAAGAAAAACAAGCTTGTGGGGGCTGCCATGCAATGAGCCAATTCTTTACCACTTTGTGACGTCGATTGCCGCATTGCTTTCTTTTCGATCGGTGCTCGCTCTCTTCTGCGTTTGGAGAAGATATGTGGAAAGCAACCAAAGCTAGCGTTGGTTCTACGCACGACAGGATCATTCACTTAATCATCGCCTGGATCATGCACCATGCATGCATGTTGCCCATAGACTACTAATTTGAGACCTCTGATTTAATGTTTTACTTGGTGCAGCGAAGCAACTGGATGCTGTGTGGCATGCAGCAAAGCATCTACAAAAGGTGACGACCACCATCCTAATCCTATCCAACCTTCCTTTCTCTCTCCTCCTGACCATGCAGAAAGAAAAGAGGGTTTTGAGTCCCTTGGCTAAGCTCACTTTTCCTTTTAGCCCTTACCACACATCAGAATCAGATCACCAACATGGATGGCTATAGCCAGCCGGGACGGTCAGGTTTCATCTTCACGCAGGCCGGTTTCACCGGCCATCACGCGATTCAAGATCAAGATTGGGTGGCCGTGCATCCATGGCCACCAGCTTTTGCATGGGGGCTGGTTGGTCATGTGTCATCCACTCATGGCCAATGGTCCTGATTGTTATGTGCCCACTCCCTAGCTAATGCACAGGCTGCATGGTGATCAACTTGTTTTTGAGGGAGGACTAATTGGCCATGCGATGACCGGATATGTCTATTGTTGACAGCAGCAAATTGAAGAATATATACATGTTCATCATTGTTCAAGAAGAGGGGTATATATTTGTATGTATAACTTTGCTGCAAAAGATAAAGTGGATTGCTACCTGTGTGTATATGTGTCTGGCACGCATATGTTTTCCGTTCAAAGGTTGGATAGGGGACCAAGGAGAAGGTTTTGCATGTGACATGTCCTCGTATGCTTGAGAAGTCTCTGCACTTGGACAGTCCAGTCATTTGGATCATATGATATTATCAACTACAAGGGCAAAAGCTTGCACCAATCCTGACATTATCAACTGACTGAGGTACAAGCTCAATGATTAATGTTAACCCGAATACCTAACTACATTCTGATGAGCCTGAAAGGTTTGAGTTCCCGAGTTCAGAATTTAGACTGACATATTTTGATATAGATGATAAAAACAGAAGCAGTCCTGCAACCCTATATACAGATGCTTGAAAGCTTGCAGCATCTGTAACAGGCCATGCTAGTGCGCATGCTAACTGGAAAAAGAGTATTGTGAAGGTTCGTACTTGAATCATTTCAGAGATGTCATTTCTGTGCACCAAAATGAAGTGTGAGTAATGATGACCGACTTGACTTAGAAATTTGCCTTTGCACTTTACTGCACCTGCCAACAAAATATATCTGGGTTCTGAACCATGGCAAAAAGCATGTGCTCATCACACAGAAGAAAGAAAAAAGTATATGACTGAAACCAAACTGTTTTATCGGACTTTAATACATCCACATTCAACAAGCTCAAAGTATTGAAGAAAAGGTGTTATTTCCATTCGACATGCCTACATAAATAATTAAGCTTGTGGATTCTATTTAAGTGCATGATAAAACTAAATCAAGGATCAAGTAATGCGAATATTTTTCCTGTATGTGACATGCAATCTAAGCAAGTTGCCTTCCAATTTGCCACGGTTTTATCAAAGGGTCTGAAAAGTTAACTTGTCCTCATCCCTGTCAATAATGGCAGTATCCCAGGTTCTTAGGAGGCTTCTGCATGACAAAAGACTCACCTAAATGCTCATCACATATTCTTTTTCCCATTATCTTAGCAAAAGTTCCTATCATTTATGCTTTTAAAGAGAAGATCTGCCTTTAGAGATTCAATGTTAACATCTGCACTGTAATAGATTTATCGCCGCTATCATTTAGCTGCAGAGAACCATCTGATGTGGATCCAAGCGTCTCCTTGCTTCTGCAGTTTTCTTATCAAGGAATCTTTTTATTCTACTGTTTTGCTGACTGAAAAGGACGGAGAGGGTGGGAGGGGGAGAGAGAGATCTGCAGAATAAGTGTAGTGAGTGAGTGAGACATCTATCTCTTAATTCCTCGATGAATTTGTCTTCTGTTTTTACTTGGGGCTTGAATTGCTTAATGATTTGCATGCTTCGAGCACCGTGTACTGATCAACTGCTAACTTGTTTAAAAAATAATTGCAAACTTGATCGGGAGTCTGATCTCTCTTAATTTCGCTAATACTAAGTGTTGAACAACGTACATCAATAACTCATATCCCTCAGCCTTGCACCTCGATGCCGATGGAAGATTTTGCCATGAAATTTAGCCATGTAAGCGTAACCAAGCCCTCTGCCTTTCTTTGCTGGAAACCCATGATAACTCAAATCAAGGAATGCTTTTTTTTATATATAAGAAAACATCACAATTTCAATTGCAAAAGAAGTAAATTTGTGGAGGACAGCCAGAACAATCAAAGCAGAAAATTGCGTACCAGAAAAAAATTTTCTATAGGCCAAGCTGTGTTACCAAACATTTTGCATTATTTTCATGTTTATAGACACTTATAAAACATGCTGGAAACTTTATAAACCTTTCTTTTTCTTTGGTAGAAACAAACATGTCATTAGCATGATCCCTCAATTTGTCCCTGGAACCATACTTTTCTCTTAAATCACTTGTTCTTAGAAGGACCACTTTTTTCCTTCTTAAACTGATTCAGATCACACAAACGAACACCATATTGTTGAACAGCGTACCGTTTTTCCATTAATCCAAGTGCCTCAAATTAGCTCACGTCTAATGGCAGTAGTTTGCAAATACTATTGATCGAAGTCCTGTAGAGACCATGGCATTAATCTCTCAACTTTTGACAGTAGCCTGTTTTCACGAAGTGTGAATAGAACAGTTTACAAATCATGCTTTAAAAGAGATATACAAGTTTGTCCAGTGCTACATATACACAAAAAGCTTATCCTGTTTTTATATAACTCACAAGGGGCTCCTTGTACTTTTTCTAATTGCATCTGCACATGTTTGCTTGAGCCCTACAGAAAACTTTTGTGTGCCATGGTTCCTCTCCTAAATAGCAAGGAACAAAACTTCAACCACCTTTCAAAGCCTGGTCTTTCCCTTTTGCAATTACCTTGAACCCATGAAAGGTATCATTTTTCTCTGTCTCGAGGCATTTTGCAAGGAAGCTTGGGTTCCTTGATAATCTCATGTTTCCAAGTATCACAGCTGTCAAGCTTTTCTCATGGCATGTTAATTGCGTTTTGAGGGATTGGGCCAATTTAAGAATGTGGTCCCTGAAGTTATTTTTGATGTGCCAAGTCCTTCACCAACTGTGGAAGCACCATGGCCCAAGCCATGCATGTGGACAGAATGCCTCCCTGTTTTGGATGTTTGCTACTCAAGGGAGTCCTTAAGGTGCACAGTGATTAGCAACCCCACTTAAAGCCACACAACATCTACAAGTACTATTTTTTGGCCTAAACCCGATATAAGAAACTCAGTAAATCTTTTATTACAGTTTGAAAGTTCAAATGTTAATCTTCTTTTGATAAGCATGCCTCACAGAGAGCTTTAATTGTATAGGGAAACAAGAGAAAAAAACAATCGAGATGGAAAGGCGAGATATATATATATATATATATATATATATATATATGTGTGTAATTTTTTCACTGTTACCATGCACATGAACCATCAAACAAGGATTTAAAAGCCGCAGACACTTTGCCATCCAAAAGAGAGATTTGGGATCCAAACGAAAAATAAGAGTTGATATGTCCACGTTCCGAGAGCATGTCCTGTTCCACCTGCAACATGGGGGTTCCTATTTGTATAATCTTCCTTTGGCTTATTTAGCATAAAAGATGAGCAAGTTTCTGAACCACTGAAGGGACTAGACATTAAGAAAATAGTAATAGGGGCCAACTATAGGACAAGTGATGACGAAAGAAAGAATGAAAATATTAAGTTAACATGTGAAGAAGGAAACAATCCATGTGAGTAATTAATAAAGTAAGCATTAACAAGAGCCAATAGCATCATAATGAATTCTAAATGTCCAATAGCACCATAATGAATTCTAAATGTCCCTGTAGGTGCAGAATACTTTATACTAGTTGTATGGACACTATCTTTAAGCACCAATCAAGAAATGGGAACACTGTCTACTTTGCTAAGCTAAAAAGCCATCTCTCTTATAAACAAGTACTGGATTAAGGAATGACATATTAGATGACACAGAGAAAACAAAGAACTAGAAGAGACAAGTTCACATGAAGATTTGATCTTAGATTTGGGCATAGTAAAGAAAACATGGTTTTCCCTGACAGCAAACCAATACAATTTTTCATGCAACTTGCAGATCTGCTCAGAGGTTAAGACTGCAAGGTGCAAAGATGCATGGGGAAAAAAATGCATTTGATTCAAAAGTTTCCAGGCAAACAAGAAAGATAAGAGCAATGCCACCACTTAAAGTCCTGCAGCTCACCAAATCATCTCTGCAGCACAATGACGGCTCTAGGCATTTCATAAATTACAAATTCCCAAACGTTGAAATCAACAGACTAAATACATAGAAACTGAGCTAACCAAGATGGCGTAGCATTTCTAATATCATTTGGACCACTTAAGATATATAATGGTTCAAATATACCAATAAACCACACCCACGGAAAACAGTGATTAATTCATTTGTTTTGTTATTATTCTCAGGTTCTCAATGTTACTTGTGCATCTAGGAAGCTAAATGAGGGCCAACCTGGAAACTGAAACAGACTGTTTTAAATGATCTCATTTGTAGCTCAGAACTACCCAGAAACTCGCTCATAAACATACATGGCAGGATTAAAATTCACAAAACCTATCCACAGCTTTCATGAATCTGGTCCGCGGAAGAGACATCTACATCAGTAATAATTCTACAACAGGTTACAAAGTGACAGCATGAATATATTCCATGAAGGCCTTTCCTAAAAGGTTTTGTCTTTTCCATGAATGCTTCATAAAGCTTACTCCACTACCTGAAGGTCACTAGAATGGACAGGCAACAAGAATCTGCTGTGCTGATATTTGGCATGAGTGAGGATTCAATAGTGTTAACATGGTTCTTTACTTAACCTTCACACAGCAATATATTAAATAAGGAATCTCAGATATTGTTGTGGCACTTGAATGCTCAACTAGGCGTCAAAACTAAAAGAGAATTACAAGACTGAGTTGTATCCGTAGTTATTATTATTCACACAGCCACAGCAGAATCAAGTTATTCCAGAAATCATGGATACTTAACAAATTATGCTATTGCCCTTATGAAATTTGAACCATTGTACATCCTTGATTCTATCTATCACGAAAATATGTGAACATAGAATTTTGACTATTCCTAGTCCAAGAGCTTCTTTTTCTTGAGGATCTAATAGCTCGCTACTAGTCATAATCAAATAAATTTATTATATGCATCTAATTGGCAACTATCTTGCAACAGCTCTACATATAATCTATTAAAAAAGTATGTAACATTCAGACGACAATTTCCTTTATAATCCAGATAAAGAATGGCATCAGAAAGTAAATGCAAATATTTAGATAAACAATTTGCAAGGCTATGAAAGCTTTGGGTGCTAAAGTTCTTCACAATTAGTTTCCTCCTTGTGAAGTGGACAACCACCAACAAAAACAGAAGCATGATTGCTTCCCGCCAAAATCCATGAAATTAGAAAAATGAGAAGAACAGCTGCAGACTAAACTGTACCAGACCTTCCAGTTTTCTAGTGCACAATATACTCAGTGATAAAACAAACTAGAGAAAATGAAAAATTGAGTATATGGCAATCACTGGATAGATAATAGAAATATTCAGCAACCAAACAGGTTGCCACAATACAAATGCCACATGTTTTAGAGGGTTTTTATGCTGAGTTGAGGCAAGAGGATTCTGAAATAACATGCCTGCAAGAAGAAGCTTCTTCAGCACTTCCATGCGGACACTGATACAAGCTCTCCACGCTGCCAACAGAGTGAAAGCGAAGCCTGATGCTTCTCTACATGGAAGCCCCTGACCTGAACCCTCTTCAGAAGGCACTCTGCCTGTGTCTCGGTGAAATTGCTAAACTGCACAGGCACAAATCCGGCTGAGGTAAAGAGTGTTCTCCACGGAAGCATCTTATCTGCAGCACGATGGCGACCAAGAACAGAACTTTCAATCCTTGGCTGAATTAAAAACCTCTCAATGTCACTAATAGAATCCTGGTTAGTGCCTGCCGCATCAATGGAGTCGAGAAGCACAGTACATGACTGAAAGGCATGAATGAAGTGATGGGCAAATGGCAGGTCGCTCCGGTCGCAGCCATGGTCTACAGAAATCACAATCTTTGGGGATAGCTGCTTCATGAAACGTAGGAGTGCAGGAATGGGTGGGTGGATTGCAGAGCCTATAGGGAGATGTACTGCGGTAGCTTCACCAACACCAGCCAACATGCTCAGGAGCAGTGACGGGTCAAATGGGTCGAGACAGAGGGCATTGAATTCGAAGGGGATGTATAGTTCACTGGCGAAATGGCACAAGTTCTCGCGGGTCAAGTGGAGCTCCAGAGGATGGTGGGTGGACGGGGCAACCAAAGCAGTAATCTTGAGCACTGGAATTGCCGTAGTGGCAGAGCCGCGGCGCTGTGCGAGCTCCTGCATGAAAGATGACCACTGGCTGCCAATGCCGATGTCGAAGTCAATGATGTGGATGCAGTCTGCACCCCCAAGCTCCTCCAGCAACGCTTGGACGCAGGTAAAGTTGGTGAACTGGAAAACAGGAGACACCTCGGAGAAAGCCTTATAGGCTCGGAGCATAAGCATGACGTCGAACGGGGTGGCTATCGAGGTCGAGGGGGTTCGATGGTTCCTGGTCCCGTTGGAGGCGATAAGCTGAAGCGCCTCCTTAAAGAAGAAGGCGGACCTAAGGAGGGGCTTCCCGCCGGGTGTGGGGAGCTGGTGATTGAGCCGCGCCAATATCCCAAGGGCGCTAACAGAGTTCCCGCACTGAACCAACTCGACAGCCTTGAAGAGCTGGTCCACGAGCACTTGCTGCTGATGGTGCTGTTGCTGCTGCTGTGGCACTGCCATGGCCGCAGCCGTCTCATCTCCGGTGCTTAACCTCGGTTTCGCCGGCACTGACTGGAGATGGAAAGGACTGGCATTGTGCTGGTGTTGGTGACGCCGGAGAAAGAGGTTGGCCGCCCCACCTCCTGGAGGATCGTGGAATGCTTCTGGGGCTTGGCGTTTGAGAGGAGGAATGGTTCCAGAAACAAGATGTTGCGATGAGAGAATCTGGTTGCTTTCCTGGTGAGCGGAGGCAAATTGCAGCGATGGGAGGAAGAAAGATGGGTTTGGCTGCATCAGAGTCTGCTGGTGATGATTGTTGAGCAGGCTCGGACCAAGAAGGACGGCTTTTTCCTCCACGCAGTGCGGGAACAATGCCCCCCGCGGCATCAGCAATGGGAGGCTATTGGCAAGCGGTGGCAGGGAGTTGGCGGCCGTCTGATTGGTGCCGCAGTTGAAGTTCCTGCGCACAAAGTTCGGAGCTTTGGCGCCCAATTCGACGCCGGAGGAAATGGAAGACGGCAACATAGGAGCAGCGGCGGACGAGACGGAAGACCCTTCAAGTCCAAAAGCCGGGTCCACGAAAGGTACACAGACATCATTCTTGCCTCCGGCCACCAACTCAATTGGCGACTGGGAAACGACTTGATGCTTGTGGCCGCCGGCAGCGAGCGCGTCGTCTGCATCCCCCATGATCCACCGCAGAAAGTTCTGATCTTGAGCAGGGGAGACCGCTGGTTCCGAGAGCATGGCCTCCCAGTCCTCGACACTGCTCCCGTCCCCTCCGCTGCCACAGAGCGACGCCGGGATCGGCGGCAGCTCCGCCGACCACTCGTCCTTCCTTGCCTCCTCCGACGCCGCGGTGTTTCCGGTGGGGGAAGGAGCGGCGGTGGCGGAGGACGAGGAGAGGAGCCATTTGTCCGAGATCGCCGCCACGCCGCCGGTGTCGGAAGACGCCGCGCCCCCGCCGCTGCCGTTTCCGCTGCTTCCGCCGAGGGAGGACGACAGCGTGGAGGTGGAGGTGGGTGGGCTAGGGCTCCTGTGCTGCTCAAGAACCGACCTTGGCTCCGAGAGCAGTGCCTCTTCCAACTCCGCCTTCCTCCTCTTGTTCGCACCAAAGCTAGTACCACTGCTGCTATTGCTGCTCTTCGCCTTGGTGGCTGTAATATTGGTTGAGTTAGTCCAAAAGAAGCTCTTTTTATCTCCTGCTGCTGCCGTCAAGATCTCCAAAGCCCCCTTGTCGCCTGTTTGGAGATTTAAGGGCATCCCTCTCATCTAAGCATGCACTGTAAGAAAGAAAAAGGAAGCAAACAATCCACTGAACTCTTCACGCTTTTCACGAAGAACAAGAATTTAACGTGCAGCAGAGCTAACAACCACTAGATCTTGTTTCAAGACTCGTAGCAGTAGGAGGAGAGAGGAAAGATGTGAACTTTGATTTGTCCAACAACACAAACCTTCATATGGAGAGAGCAATGCTGGCAAATGGTGCTCTTTTTTGCCGAGGGTAATAGAAACAAGACTCTCTCTCTCTCTCTCTCTCTCTCTCTCTCTCTCTCTCTCTCTCTCTCTCTCTCTCTCTCTCTCTCTCTCGTACACGAAGATGCTTGGTTGCGGTTGGTGTGTTCTGCGGTATGGAGAGGAAGAAGAATAGGAGAAGCAGTGAGATGATCAACTGTGCCCTGCTTTGTCAGCCTCCTCTTCTTCTCCCTTCTCTTTCTTTCTCTCCCTTCTTCTCCCTCCCTCTCTCCCTCTATTTTTTTTTTTCCTTCACCCTCCTCTCTCTTGCTTGCAACATAAAAAAGTGGTATAGTGTTAATCGTCAAGGTCTCATTTTTTATCTATTACATTTCTGATACATTGAACTCCCCTGTTAAAAACTTAGACATCAATGCTAATGGTATTATCCTTCTTTATCTTTTTCTCCAATCAACTTCCTGCAACCTTTTTAACAAAATAAACAAATGCAAATTTTCCTGAAATATCCACTGCATTTATCCAAGTCTGCTCTTGTACACCACACAACTAAACCCTCTCTCTCCTTCCCTCCCCCCCACCCCCACCCCCACCCCCACCCCCACCCCCGCACCTTCAAGAACTAACAGAAATTAAAGAGAACAAATCTTGATAACAGGCCTCATTGCTTGCTCTCTACAACCATATAAAAAAATATTTTATCTCTTTGTAACGACTTTTTGTTTCATCAGAGAAAACAAAAGATAATATATGAAGGAAAATAATGCCACATAATGCATGAAATAATTATGCTCAAAAATCGATAAAACTGACACAGCCTAGAAAAAAAAAAGCAACGAAGGCTGCTCTCTGCCCCAGAACCCATAAATAAATATTTATCACCTTGCATTGTTATATCGGAACCTCATTTTACCTTCCCAATATCACCCCTACTCATAACGGATACCACTGCGTGGGTGCCTCTCCGTAACGGGGTAATTTGGTCATAAAACGATTTGGTTCCACTTCAATGTTCACGTAATGCATATGTGTCATCTTTCCTCCGTTATAATGATTTTTTTATGATGTTTAATTTGAAATTTGAGTAAAAAAATAGAATAATATTATCTTGACGAATTCAAGATTATTAACATATTTTAAAACATAACGTTGCTAATTAATTTTTTTCAGTTTTCGAAATCATTAACGTCTCTCTAATATCAAATAGAAAAAAAGAGCAAGAATAGTTTTTTATTAACATGTTACTAAATTATGAACTGGTTCTTCTATGATATTTCAGATAATTTAGTTGCGGTAAAACGCTATTTCTTTACCGAGTGATAAATTTTAGCGCTCACAAGTTTTGTTTGTAAAATGATGCGCCGCTACGGCAAATATTAAAATAAGGAACGTCATGATTCCTCAATGTTTGCAGGGCATGCAAAGTTCAAGGTTCGGACTAATTATTAGACATGCTATGCTTATTGAAAGAAGAAGACTGAGAGGGGATAGAGAGGGGGGAGAGAGAGAGTGTGTGTAGAATAAAAATGATAACCTGCTGCTGCAATTGATTAGCATTGTAGCAAGAAATGGACTTGTATGGGTCCTTGCTTCTGACAAATTAGCAGGCTAACTTTGAGCTCACTAGATAGTGATAGCTATAGGGTTCATAAGGAGGGTGACCTTGTGCCCTGTGTGTGTGTGAGAGAGAGAGCATAGTTTGACCAGTTGTTACACTTGCACATACAAGCGGCCAAACTTGGCAGTTAAACACAGTATGTTCTGTTCTTTTTCCATGCATTACAGTGAGAGAAAAGTATGCAGAGTTGAGATAATTGAAGTAGCATATATAATTAATTAGCACACACCCAAACAGCAAAAGCTTCTGAGACATTTGTGCTGCTCTTACTCTGGTAAGTAATGATCGCATGACCTGCATGCTTAATATTTTTGGCTCAGAGGAAGGAAACGAGTGATGGATGACAGGAAGAGTCCTGTCAGTGTTTTGTATTGTCTCGAGCTGAAACCGTGTGGATGTGGATTTGATGGGTCTGACCCCCCAATTTGGTTGATCGGGGGGGGGGGGGGGGGGGGGGGGGGGGGGGGTCTCATGCTCCAGCCTGAAATGAAATGATGGATATTTTTTCTCTCATCCCTATTTCTTGCATGTCTTCTCTTCCGGTAAATTATATTAAATACTTTTCAATTTTCATTTTTACTCCGTCTTACTCTTCAACATCATTTTGTAATCGAAATGTCCTTCATCTTTTAATTTATTTCACCCGATATTCTTTTTGTCTGAGACAGACGGTTTTTCAATTGTCGAGCTGACGTGGCACACACGTGACGCTGACAGGATATTTTTCTTCTCTACACGCTGACGTGGCAATATTAAAAAAATAAAAATAAAAAATTTGTCACGCGTGAAGTGAGATTCTCACCTCTCCAACCTCGCCGGCATCTCGCACGAGACGCCAACGAGAAAGTAACGGCGGGAGAAGGGGGGCCTCGACCCCCTCTGCGACCACGCCGATGAGATCGTAGAGGGGGTCGAGGCCCCCCTTCTCTCGCTCGCCAGCGCGCGAGAAGAAGGGGGGCCTCTACCTCCCCCCTTCTCCCGCCGCCGACGCACGAGAAGGGGGGCGAGCCCCCCCCCCCCCCCCCCCCTCTCGCTCGTCGGCGCGCGACCGACGAGGTCGCAGAGGGGGTCGAGGCCCCCCTTCTCCTGTCGTCGACGCGCGAGACGATGGGGGTCCTCGCCCTCCTCTGCGACCTCGTCAGCGATCGACGAGGTCGCGAAGGGGGGTCGAGGCCCCCCTTCTTTCGTCGCTGCCTCTTCATCGGCATCTCGCGCGAGACGCCGGCGAGGTTGGAGGAGGGTGGGAACCCCCACCTCACGCGTGATAATTTTTTTATTTTTTAATTAATATTTTTATTTTTTTAATATTGTCACGTCAGCGCGTATAGAAGAAAAAATGTCATGTCAGCGTCACGTGTGTGCCACGTCAGCTCGACGATCGAAAAACCGCCTATCTCAGGTAAAAAGAGCATCGAGTGAAATAAATTAAAAAATGAAGGGCATCTCTGTTACAAAATGAAGTTAGAGGGCAAGACTGTGCAAAAATAAAAATTAAAGAGCATTTGGTGTAATTTACCCTCTTCTCTTCCTTTCCGTTTCAATTATTGAGCTCCTGAATCTTTGATTGAGCAGAGTTAATCGAACAAATCTGTGACGGAAATAGTGCGTTCTTGATTTGCAGGGAGTCCCTCCTCTCTGCAATAGGCCTCCTTTAGACGTGACGAATGGATTAGTTTACGTGCTTGTTTTCTTGCTAATTTGCCTGATTGAAGCAATCCCTGCTCTGCTGTAGACATCCCACCACCTTGTGGGTGGGTGGGTGGGTGGGTCATCAACAAAGGACTTGACGTCGCTTTCCCTCTCATGGCAGTTGGAGAACTCGACGTTTATTTAATTGACCCAATTTGCTAACCTGTTTTCATTCAATGTTTACACTACCAATCATAACATGATCTCTCTCTATCTCTCTCTCTCCCCCCACTACGAAGAAGTCTAAGAGCTTAAGTGTGTTTATGATGCTGCTGATAATAACTAGGACATGTCAATTTTATCATCCTTAATTTACATTACAGAAATTTGATGTGTTTGCATCTGGAAGTTTTTTTGCTACATGTACATTAGAAGTGGAAACTTACGAAGGAAGTAGAAAGATAGGCAATTAATTTTAATTTGTTCTAAGGAAGGTGGGCATATTTTTTAGGAGGAGATAGACATTTTTAATTTGCACTTTGTCAGAAGAATTGGCTTTGTTTAGTGTCTAACCCATGTGAAGCCTAACACTCTCCTCCTAGTTCATGACATGGAAAGGTGACCCACACAACCCCCTCTCTCTCTTCTCCATCTGAAGGGGGGCCAGAGAGAAACTAATTTTTATTTTTTTGGTCTTGAAAAATCATACTTATTAGCATATGACCAGTTTAATCTAACTCTATAAAATATCCAGAGTTTATTAGTCTTCTTTTTGTGATGAGTTTATTAGTTCTTTGTTATCTCTTTTATAAACTCGAAATTATTAGCCCTTTGGAAACTCGGAAGCTCAAACTATCAACACTTTTTTATTAACCTAACCTAACATTGTTATATATTTGTGATCTTGAATCATCCTTCTCTCTTTTATATTGGCCCAGTCCTTTTTATGGGGCAGGAGAAAAGGAGGAAGATTTTGACATGTTCCTTCCTCCCCTCCATGGACTTCCTGCACCTCAAGCAACATGTCATCCAAGTAGCTAGGACGCCCCCACACCACACCACACCACACCTTTACTTTAGTTAGGGTTATATCATTTCTTGTTCTTTGAGTAAAGCAATTTAAACTATATAATGAAGTGCAACAATACCCAGACTGCAATGTCTCTCAAACGACACCAATGTTTAGAATGAGTATATTAGTGTGCAATCAATCAATCGTAATTTTTGAATTACATCAATTTGATCTAACGATTTAAATTACTTGTGTTTAGAATCACCATATCACAGTGACACTGATTCAAAGATTCAATATGTGATTACACGCGTGCGACATATGCATAAATAATTTATGCATTTTAAGGTGCAAGCTCCCAAATTGTGGAAATGCCATGAGGATTGTTCATACCACATGTGTACAACTTTTACATCTTAGCATGCAATCAAATGACTACATAATTAATAAATGCCACAATGCACCACTGGTGGACCTCTTCTCACACAACCCTCATGGGAAAACGATGCAGAAAATAAAATTAACGTAATGATTAATTTTATTACTGTTTATTTTTACAGGTGATTCTGTTTTCCATCCAAATAGTATCCCACATCTTTTTAAACAGAAATGCTACGTGGCCAAAAAAAATTTAATGAGAAGAAATATATTATGAAACATCAGAGAAAATGATTATCATACAACTTATATATACAAGTTATATAAGAGTCATATGGTGGTAGTGTTGCTCAAGATTTTGATTATTACACTCACATGGCAACTTTAAGGTAGATCAAGCCATGAGATTGGATTTTGGTCACATCTTGATGATCAGGATTCAAATTTAGGAATATATTTTTAATGTATTTATTTTAGAATTTAATGGGTGCCCACCCATTTTAAAGGCATGGACACTCCTCCTATATCATCCGTTGTTGGATGATGGATCGATGACTCACGCACAAGGCCCAGCTTTGCGGGCGGTGTGGTTCATGAGCAGCTTAGCATTTCCACAGGCGAGTTGGGGAAAAACGCAGAGCTCACCTTCTGTTTTTTTTGCCTTGGAGCGATAATAATCGTCGCTGCACTCGATGATACTAGCACATCTACCGACGTCGCCCTCGAACTAGATGATGCCCGCTCGCACACCGTCGCCGCCTTCGAACTAGACGATGCCACGCTCGAGATGCCCACTTGCCTGCTGTTATCGCCGTCCTTGTACTCGACGATGCCCACTTGCCTTCGTTGTTACCGTGCTCGAACGTCGATCTCCCTCGTCGTCTACCCTCGACCTTGATGTAATAACCTGAGGTCTAAGGATCAAGATGATCTCAGTGAATAGTTTCACATGGACAAAATACGGAGGCGGTCATAGACTTATATATAGCTATCCCTTCATCAAGATGCATTTTAAATTCGTACGGCCGGCCGATGGTCCAAAGCGAACAATATTTTGATTGGGCAAGGGTGTATTAGAGCTAACCTCGTGTGCCCACTTGAGCCATGTGGAAAACGCGGGTCATGGGCCAACATGAACTCCGCTCAACGAGGACGTTGAGCCCTTTATGGAGGGAAGATTATAACGACCTGAGATTTAAGGACCAAGATGGTCTTAGTGAATAGTCTTACATGGGCAAAACACGGAGGTGATCATATGTTTATATATAGCTACCCCCTTCACCAAGGCGCATTTTAAATTCGTGGGGGCCAATGGTCCAAAGTGAATAATATCTTGATTGGGCAGGGGGTGCATCGGAGCTGACCTCGCGTGCTCACTTGAGCCATGTGAGAAACAATATGAACTCCGCTCAACGAGGACGTTGAGCCCTTTATGGAGAAAAAATTATAACGGCCTAAGGTCTAAGAATTAAGATGGTCTCATTAAATAGTTTCACATGAGCAAAACACAGAGGTGGTCATATGCTTATATGTAGCTATCCCATTCACTTATTAAGACGTGTTTTAAATTCGTCCGGTCAATGGTCTAAAGTGAATAATATCTTGATTGGGCCGGGGGTATTACAGAATGATATCAGAGCTAACCTCACGTGCTCACTTGAGCCATGTGGGAACACGGGCAATGCGCCAATACGAATCCCGCTCAACGAGGACGTTGAGCCCTTTATGAGGGGAAGATTGTAATGACCTGAGGTTTAACGACCAAGATGGTCTCATTGAATAGTCCCACATGGGCAAAATATGGAGGTGGTCATAGGTTTATATGTAACTACCACCTTCACCTATCAAGACGTATTTTAAATTCGTGTGGGCTGATGGTCCAAAGCGAACAATATCTTGATCAGACTAAACACGGGCCATGGGCCAACACTCGACCTCCTTGCTGTCGGCATCAACGTCACTCGCTCGATGCCCTTGTCATCGTCGTCGCTGTATCATTGGCACAAAAGATCTTGACACTCTTGACCCTGCACTCACAATAAGATAAAAGCTACTTTGCCTCATTCAATCCGTCCAACAACTTCTTTGGCCTTTTATCGTAGTCATCTATCTATATATAAAAGCAGAGGTCGAAAGTGCCATATGTCAAGCTCTCATAAATTGAATATATAAAATGATAATATTTTCATTATATAAACATGGACACTTAAAATTTAGTTATTAAAATATAAATGTTATTATTTATAATTTAAAATTCTACATTTGTAACTATAAATAAAGGGACTTTCAATGTTCATTTGCATACTCAACGCATTCTTTGAAGGCAAAGAATACGTGCATGCCTACAAATATAGATCTGTGCATGATAAAAAATTTACTTATATATAATTTATTTTCGTCCAAAAAATATTATAGGAAAAATTATTTTGTATGTAATTTATTTCTGTCTAAGAAAAAATGTTAAATGATATGAGAGACTTTCAGTTTTCATTTGCATACTCGGTGTCCTCTTTGAATGTAAAGATTATGTGCGGACAAAAATATTATGTCATGATATGAAGTTGGAGTTAACAACATGCATTTCATACTCTAATGAATATAAATACAAGTTAAAAGCATTATTAACTACTATAAATTAAGCATTTTTTCTATAGCAAATAATATATGAAATAAACGATATACTTTTGTGTTATTCATAATCATATATTATTTTCACTAATAACTTTTTTAGTTGTAAATAGTTATTTTTTATTGTAATCATGTTATTATTGTGTCAAGGGGATAGAAAGTTTACATATATCATATATTTATATTGGATAGTTTGTTATATGCCGATATATGATATGTAATCAACTAATAATAAAATAATCAACCAAGCTTAATCATTATGTCATTATTATTATTATTTTGTTAATTTATTATTATATGTATATGTCATAGTTCCTTATAAATACGTAATCACCTAATGATAAAATAGTCAACAAAACTTAATCATTTCATTATTACTATTAATAGTTTATTTATTATTATATGTATATAAAAAATATTGTGTTAATAATATTCATAAACATGTATTATTTCTATTAATAAGTTTTAATTTTATATAGTTATTTTTATTTTCATAATATTATTATTCTATGAAGGAGATAGAATGCTTATCTATATCAATCATTTAACAACTATGACTCTTAAGCATTTTAGTATTATTGAATAATTTGATATAAACCCATATAGATATGTAACGAACTAATAACCAAATAATAAATCAAACTTAATCATTATGTTATTATTAACAGTTTGTTAATTTATTATGTGTATATTATATGTCATAGTTCGCTATAAACTGATATCGAATACGTAATCAACTAATAACAAAATAGTCAATCAAACTTAATAATTTTGTTATTATTATTCAAAATTTGTTACTTTGTTATGATAAATATATATATATATATGTTTGTTTACATATATATTTTTGTGTTAATAATATTTATAAACATATATTATTTAAGTTTTAGTTATATATAGTTTTTTTTGTTATCGAGTTGTTATTCTATAAATGAAATAGAAGACTTACATATATCAATCTTTTAATAACTATGTTTTGTATTCATTTTTTTTATTGAATAGTTTGTTATAATCGATATAAGATATGCAATCAGTTAAAAATAAAATATTAAACCAAACTTGATCATTTTGTTATTATTATTAATAGTTTATATATAATAAACTAATAACAAATAATTCAAAATCTATCATCAACATATTAATAGTTTATTTATAAAAATGCCTAAGTCAAAAGTTTGCAACTGATTATATATTCACAATTAATAAAAGAATCATCAACATTTTAATTATAATATTATGATAACAATTATAATGAAATAATATTCATTAAAATAATAGTTTAATAAATTAAAAATTTTAATAATTATAACATCATTTAATGCTAACAATTGTTTTTGTTAAAGTAAAAACATATATAATTCATTTATATCCATATTTATATATCTATATAAAAAAATGTAGAATATATGAGTATCACTCTCTCATTATGTGTCACTAAAATGAGTTTTTAAAGGAAAAATGGTAAACTATGTTAGTTATGATAGGTAATAATAAATAAATTAATTTATAATAATAATTAATATATATATATCATAATAATATTTTAAGTGTAATTAACAAGATTATATATATTTATATAAAAGCAAAGTTAAAATTTATCAAATGAGGACTCTCACAAATTTAGCTATTATTATATTTTAAAATGATAAAAGGTTAAATTATATTTGTTATAATGTCTAACAATAATATATATAAGCATAAGTAGAAAGTGTCACATGCAGAGCTCTCATGAATTCAAGTATAAAATGATAATATTTTAAATATATAAATATTCAAAAGTTAGTTATAGAAACACATATTTTTATTTATCCAATTTTTAGAAATAATATATTTGTAGCTATAAATAGGGGAACTTCTAGTTCCCATTAACATACTCACGCTTTCTTTGAGGGGAAAGAATACGTGCAAAGTTTACAAATATAAATTTGTACATGATAAAATAACATACGCACATACACACATATATACATATATATAATATCTCTCTATCTAATAAAAATATTAAATGTTATAATATATATATATATAATGATATATTTAAAAAATTAGGTTCTTATATATATCTCGATTTAAAAACTTGCATCTCCCTATCATAATTACGCTATTTATTTCTTCGGTGATATAATGATGATGATATTTATTAGTGATTAATATAAATATGATTAATTTTTAAATTATATTATTATGATAATTTATATCTACATCTTATATATAAACAAATGTTAAGATATGATATGAATAAAATTTGACATATATTTTTTGCTGGAATTGTTAAAATAGAATCATTGTATTAAAAATTTAGTTTTGAAAATATATAATGTTGTTTATTTATATTTTAAGTTATAAATTTATAAATATTTTAAATTTTAATAATATACATTCTAATTTAATTCCACATTTTATATTACTTGCATGAAAACAATTAAATAGATTTATAAAAGAAACCATGTGCAATTGATTAGGTTGATTCATGATAAAAACATTTCATTGATGATTAATAATATTTTGACTATGGTTAATAATATTATATGTATACTAATAAATAAAAGGATAGATGATGATGCATGTCACTCCCTCATGATCTTTTATTTTGAAATTAGTTTTGATACGATGAATAATGAAGTATATTACTAAAATAAACACTAAAATATAAATGAAGTATATTACTTATTAATTTTCACATTTTAATTTATTAAATGAAAGAGTATGGATGTTTATTTAAATGAAATGAATTTGGTCTACACATGAGTATTTTTTAAATAAAAACGTTAAAATAAACTATAATATTTATTAGATTAGGAAAAAATAAAAATGTCCCATATTTAAAGGAAGGACATCGTGTCTCATGTGTTTCTATTTATTGGATTAGAAATGTATCGATCTTATTTTGTTCATTTTCATTTAAAGACTTTAAATTTGATTCATAAATTCTTGATCTCATGAATAAGAAGATGGGAGACAATGTGTCCCTCTTTTAAAAGAGGGATACACTCATTAAGTTCGATTAAATTATTATCCTAAAATTTTAATCAATATTTGATGTATATTTTTATTAAATTAGAATAATAAATCATAATGGACTAATATCTCAATCATATTTCATATCTATATTTTATTATAAAGAATAAAATATATTCAGAGCAACCCAAATGATGAATAAAAAATAAATTTATGTATTAATAATAATCCACGTTATATTTGAGAGGGGGAAGGGATAAATGCTACTGGCACACACAAAATAATATTTTTAAAATTACTTTTAAATAGTATATTATGTATATGTGCGATGACAACATGAATAAACTAAATATTAATTTATGTAAATATATCATATATTCTTTTAGTTCCTTATTTAAATATTATCAAATACTAAAAAGTAAAATATTATAAAAAAAGTATAACCAAGGCGAGGATTTTCATGGAATTAACTTATTATAAACTTAAATATTTTTCATTCATACTCAAATAATAATATTAAATATATATTACTTATATTTCGTATTAAAATAAATGTTATCAACACCAAATATAAGCTTTTAGTTATATTAGATAAATATTTAACTTCAATGATTATTTATATCTAATACATAGATAACATGCATACATACACATACCTTAAAGAACATTAAAAGTTGGATGTAACCCTGTCATGAAGCCATATAATATGATCTAGATAATTGATTTTTTAAAGTTAGATCATGTATGATAAAAAATAATATTAATTAATTTTTAAAAATTAAAAAATATAATTATTTATATAGATTATTGGAATAAAGTTATAACTACTAAGTATATATTTTAAAATAAATCATTATAAAATATACTTAATTAAGAAGTGAATGCATTGTAGTGGACATTTTCTACAAAGTAATCAACAAAACATAATTAATTACAAATTATAAAAGATATAAGTAATAAAATAATTTACATATAATTATCATCTTTGTCGTTTCATCATCAATCTCCCTCTCTCTCTCTATATATATATTATGCATATATAATTAAATGAAAAGATAGAAGTTGACCTATGACACTATTTCATCAAGTCACATATAAGGCTTAAAATATTTAAATAATTTTAATAGTCTATACAATAAATTAATTTATTTATGTTATATATCTTTAAATACATATAACATGTCAAATATGACATTTTTACATTGTCACATAAAAAATGAAATAGATAAAATAAAAAAGCAAAATAATAGACATTGTTAAAAATATTTAAATAAATAGTATTTACTTAATTCTAAGATATGATGTTGTTAAAAAAATAAAAATATGAATTGCTATTTATATTTATATTATATCAAAATTAGAAAGATATATAGTTAGAAAAGAGAAATCATGGTGTTTTTATATTGTCATATGTAAATTAACATAAATGAAATAAAAAATTTAATAACAAAATTACGAAGTTAAATGGGGCAAAGATAGAGTAAAAAATAATTAAAAATAAAATAGAATGTAATAGATTTTAAAAAAATAATTTCAAATAAATTTAATTTATTATAATATATTTACATATATAAGTTTCTAAGGCAAGAAAATAATTAGATAGTCTAAAAAATTTATATCAAAATAAAATTTCTTTTCTTTATAATCAAAATTTTTACATATATAAGTTCGTGTGTCCTCCGTGCATCGTCGGGTCATCATACTAGTAAATATAAAAGTGAAATCACACTTCTTTCATTAGAAGGGGGAAACAAAACAAGTCACCGCCTTGTGATACTTTTCATTTTGTTAATAGTACATCATTGATTACTATTTCCTCCACATAATAACTAACAATTAAGAAAAAAAAGAAACATTACTTAAAGTTTAATTATGCAGAAGCGATTCAATGGGCGAGTTGAGACTTAATATACGTTGGTGCCAAATACTTAGTTTACATATTAATTATTTTCCATCCGGAGATATGACTCCTATTTAGTTATGCAGTTTCTTTTTTCATCATTTATCTAAATTAGGAAGAAGCCATATGACCATTATTATATGTTTTTCATTCTGCAACTACAAAATTATCAGGACAAAAAGGGTAAATTTTCTTTGATTAAAATTAGAGATTTCAAGAATTTCTCCTAGATTTTTCATTAGTATATTTAATTTTTATTTGAAAATTTTGTTTTTTAAATATATATTTTCCATTGTCATCACACTATTTGAGAGTGGAAAAGTGACCCATATATATGAGTCTTTTTGGATGACAGTTCACAAATATGCAATTATTTATAAATATGTTGATAATACTTATTTATGAACCATCAAATCACGATTGAACGACGACCATGTATACGAGTCACCTTTAGCCCCACGTACTCATCCCCTAATAGAAATTCACATCACTGCTATCCTGAGTTATTCCTATTATTAGTCTACTAGTAGGTATAATATGTGTATGTATGATTTTGAATTGATATTTAGAATTATGTGGATCCAAAGTCGAATTATGTGGATCCAAAGTGAGTTCACTTAAAGTGAATTATTATTAATTTACAAATTAATGGTAGTACTAAATTCATTTAAAGTGTTTATCAAAGAGTACGACAAGGATGGATAGACCTATTTTGATTTCACACATTACTTAAATCTTTTTGAATTCTTGCTTTATTTTGGTTCAAAGTCCAAAAGGAAGGTAAATAAAAAAAAGGAGAGTGAAGATAAATAATTAATTTTATTGGCATGACATAATTTTCTTTAATGTGTATTTATACTTTAACTTATAAAATTACAAATGAAAATGTCTTAATTATACTTTTTTGTGTTAACTGGACTCTCTCAAGACTTTGATCTAGCTGGAAGGAAATTTAAAAATCATCGGCCAACATAAAGGCATGATTTTGGTTGATTTATTTGTAAGTTTTCTTGGAAAAAAGGTTATTGCATGGGAAAAAAAAGGTTAGTGATATGATTTATGGGCCGAAAAGAGTCGATCCATGAAACGGGCAATTTTATGCATTTTGGGTCAGGCCGTGGTGCAACACATTTCCTATTCATATCTCTTGGGGGCCCATTTCTTCACGTTTTCTTTTGTTTTATTGTTTTATTTTAAAAAAATACTACACAAACAACACACACACAAACAAGTTTCAAGTGAAAATAACTCCAAGTCATTCCAGTTTGTTCTTTTTTTCTCCTTTTAAAGATACAAGATTTATGCAGCTGAAGATAAGTCGATAATGAAAATAGCTGTACAAAAAAGTTGTTATATCTTAATTAAGAAAATAAAATTAATAGTCTCGGGTTTCTTTTCAAAAGATGCCAAGCAGTGACTTCAAGTTATTTTTCTAGTTTGATATATATTTTTATAATTATACGCTCTATTAATAATGTTTTGAACCCGATTCCAATTGAAAACCCATTTGATCTCGAATACACTTCGAAATAAAATATTAGAGTGTGTTTTGATTCAAAATTAGTTTATTTTTATATCACGATATAGATGTCTTAATTTTTAGTGATTAATATAGTCTTAATCGATATGTAATTTCTATTATATGTATATATCTTTCCATAGAAATAGTCATCTGCTTTAAACCATTAAAAATTAAAACCTCTTGCAGTCTACTAATGAAATGAAATTCCTGCAAAAAAAGAAACTAAATTAATGCATAAAAAAGGTAATTCAAGACGAGTTTGTGGTGTGTAAAACCAGAAATTTGATATGTATGTGTGTTTTCATCACATAGTGACCTTTTCATCATATATATGCTTTCTCCAACCAAATTTAAAATGAATAAAATTACTTAAGCAATACAATTATGATATCTATCTATATATAAAAGTAGAGGTCAAAAGTGCCACGTGTCGAGCACTCATAAATTAAATGTATAAAATTATAATATTTTAATTATATATTCATGAATACTCAAAAGTTAGTTATTAAAATATATAATTTTATTTATTTTTACTTTTAAATAATATATTTATGACTATAAATAGACAGACTTTCAGTTTCTATTTGCATAATCAATGCCATCTCTAAAGGCAAAGAATATGTGCAAACTGACAAATATAGGTATGTACGTGAGAAAAAATACTTAGGTAAAATTTTTTCTATGATAAAAAATATTAAACATTATAAAGAAAAATACTTATAGACAATTTCTAATCATCTCATAAAAAAACTATTAAATGTTATAAAGAGTTTTCAGTTTCCATTGGCATACTCAATGCCCTCTTCTAAAGTAAATATTATCTTATATAATTAAAGTTTGAGTCAAAGACACTTGATGCCCTCTTTGAAAGTAAATTTATCTTATAATTAAAGTTTGAGTCAAAGTTAGCATTCCATGCTCTAATGACAATATTTATTGATGATTAATATAATTAAGTATCATCTAAGTTTTAAATATATTATTATGATAATATATATCTACATCTTAATATTTATTTTTCTGTATATATATATATATATACGTGTGTGTGTGTTAAACAAATTATTAATTACATTGAATGAATTTTTTTTTGGAACCAATAATATATGAGATAAATGATATGTTTTATTGTTAATAATATTTATAATCATATGTTATTCTACCAATAATTTTTAGTTGTATATAGTTATTTTTTTTGTTATTAGGTTGTTATTCTATTAATGATATAGAAGGCTTGCGTACATCAATAATTTAACAACTAAGATTCTTAATCATTTTATTATTATAGGATAATTCATTATAAACTGATATAGGATACGTAATCAACTAATTACAAAGTAATCAACCGAATTTAACCATAGTTTGTTATATTATTATTATTTTATTATTATAACTATAGAAAGAGAGAGAGAGAGAGAGAGAGAGAGAGAGAGAGAGAGAGAGAGAGAGAGAGAGAGAGAGAGAGAGAGAGAGAGAGGATAAACAAATTATTCAACGACAATAAATTAAAGCTTTTTCAATGTAATCAATAATATATGAAATAGTTGATATAATTTTGTGCTAATAATATTTATTATAATATAATATTTATGTTAACATTTTTAAATTGTATACAAAATTTTTTTTGTTATTGTAGAAGACCTAACTCTATCAGTAATTTTAAAATATGAAACAACTAGGATTCGTAAGTAAGCTACTATTATTGGATAGGTTTCTATAATAATAATATATGATATGAAAACAATTAATAACAAAGCATTCGACTAAAATTCATTTTGTTATTCTTATTAATAGATAGACATATTGTTAATTGATTAAGATATTATAATGAAATAATAAAAAAATTTCAACTAATATAAATGAAAAACGTTTTCTATAACCAATAATATGATAATCAATAATATATGAAATAAATGATATATTTTAATGTTACTAATATTTATAACCATATATTATTTCTACTAATAATTTTAAGTTGTATATATATTTTTTATTGTTATTCATGTTTTTATTCTAACAAAATGATAGAAGACTTATGTACATCAATTATTTAACAACTAGGATTCATAATCATTTTATTATTATTGAATAATTCGTCATAAATCGATGTAGAATACTTAATAAACTAATAATAAAGTACTCAGTCATGCTTAATCATTCTTTTATTATTATTAGTTTGTTAATTTATTATTATATGTTTATCTATATGTCATATTCATTATAACCGATAATGGATATGTAATCACCTAATAACAAAGTACCAACCAAACTTAATTACTTTTTATTATATCAATTAGTTAAATTAATAATATTATTATATATAAGTAGAGGTTAAACAATTATTCAACTTCTATAAATTAATTTTTTATGTGACTAATAATATATGAAATATATTATACAATTTTGTACTAATAATATTTATAATCATATATCTTTTATGCTAACATTTTTTAGTTTTATACAATTTTTCTGTATTATCAAATTATTATTATAGAAGACTTAAGTATATCAATAATTTTAGAATATGAAACAATTAGGATTCATAATTATGTTATTATTAATGGATAGTTCACTATAAATCAATATAATATACATAATTAGATAATAACAAAATTTTCAACCAAACTTATTCATTATATTATTATTATTATTATTATTATTATTATTAATAGATTGTTAATTGATTAAGATGTTCTAATGAACTAACAACAAATTATTCAACAACTATAAATAAAAGATTTTTTCCATAATAAATTATTCAACTATCATAAGTGAAAGTTTTTTCCTGTCATTATCTACCTCACATATAAAATCCATAATAATTATTATTAACTCTAAAAAATAGAAAACATGACCGAACGGAGGATAGAAAGGAATATAGTCATCATATATTAGTATTTTTTTCACTTAAGTTATACATCTTTATCATTTTTTTATGGAACAATAGATTAAAAGTTTTGCTACATCATTTATGAAATCATATTTTTGGCATTGTTCCCACAAGTAATCATTATTTTCACTTTTTTACAATTTTAGTCACAATTTTATGTGTTTGAACCTTAAATGAGTGTTTTCTAATGAGTTATTCATGAATTTTATATTTAGTGTTTTGTTAGTAAAGAATTGTTTTCTATTTTTTTTCTTTGATTGATAACAATGGTTAATCAATGAATAAATTTATGGTATAAATAATGTCTATTTCATTAGATAAAGTATCTTATATTTAAAGTTATTACATAATCTTTTTTCATGCCATAATATTGGAATGTTAGTAAACGGATAGAGCATTTTTTTTATATAATTTTACATAAAAAATTAATATTAAATTGAGAAAATAAATGTGACCAGTGGCCACATCGATTTCACTATATAATATGATATTTTCATCTTGTAAGATATTGCTTTTTGATGAATTGTGGCTGAGAATATTGACTTCATCTCTGACACAAATCTATCTAAAATGTTATGAAATAACAAATTTTGTATAGTTAGATTGTGAGATGTATCCAATCATGGTAATTCTAATAATACATCCTCCATCGAAGTGATATTACAAGATGAAAAAGTATCAACATAAATATATTATTATATAGAAAATATATAATCATATTGTAAAAATTTACACTATTTTTTTTTCATTTTGCAGGGGTCGCATTCATACTACTATTCGAAAATCAATAATTCGTTTATTCAAATCAAAGATCAAAGAACTAGGATTATATGTGATGAAGAATTTTGTGGTGGAGCCAAATATTTTCTATTTTAAGTATACAAAACATAAATTGTGATCAGCTTTCACCTAAAGGACAGTATTAGAAGATCTAATTTTTTGCATGAATATCATTGATCTTTGTCCTTATGATCAATTACTTAATAAAACAAATGTTGATGAGAAGAAACTATTTGGTAATAATTTTTTTACAAGTTTTTCTTCATTTATTATGTTTTATTTGTTTATAGTTGTATGATCTTTTTATACAATTAATATAAGTTTTAAATTTTTATATGATTAATTTCTTATGCCCCGTGTTCTTACACTTTATATATATATATATATATATATATATATATATATGTATATGTATATATAGGTTAAGTAGTATGCAACTAATATGCAATCAAAACAAGATTCAACCTCTGTTGAATTTAATACTAGTTTATTAAATTTAATTTTAATTATATAACCATCATTAATGGTTCAGATTCATTTGTACACCAATACACAACCAACAAATTAGGATAGTTAGGTGATGAATATATTATTGAGATTCAATCTTTATTGAATTTAATATTAGTTTGTCAAATTACACACACGCATGCACGCATGCACGCACGCACGCACGCGCGCACGCGCACACACACACACACATATATATGAGTATAATGGTTGTATAACACCCTTGCATGCAACGCCGTGGATTGTGCATCAAATGATCGAGGAAAAACAACACTGAAATAGTGAATCGTGACTATCCAGCTAACATTGACTGTGTAGATCGAATGAGGGAAAAAAAAGAGCGGGCACAAATTCGATTCGCCTGCTCTCGTTCGATAGGCAGAATCACCCACGGACGGGCAACTCCCTTGGTGACAATCGATCGCTGCTATCGTGTGCGCCCTAGTTGACGATCGTTGCTGTCGTAGCGGTGAGTTCCTTGATCACCTTCTTCTTCCTTTTTTCCTATTCTCATGATTTCTAGTTCTCCTGCCCTTGAATTGCCAGTGATCTCATTCGTATGATGCCCTAGGTGATGATCGCTGCTACCGAAGCTAAAGGTGATTGATGTCACTCCCGTCCGCCTGCCTGATCACTAGCTGATCATATTAAATTTCTACTCATTTTTCATCTTAAGTCATATGCATATAAGTCCTAAAATGTTCATATTCTGATAATTATGCTTAATCTATATGCATTTATCTTCTCAGCATAATGTTATCTTATATTTGCACATTTGAGCTAGATAATATACTAATTTAGTTCTTATTTATCTAATTTTTATTAGAATGTTTGATGCTTGCTGTTCATATTATTTCAGCCTCCAAATCAAGCAAGGAGAAACAAAATGCTGCTGGAAAAGGAGGGGACCACTTGCAAGCTATCATTGAGCATGCAGAAAGAAATCTTTTGGCAGAAAAAGAAGACTAGAGGACGTGTGGCAAAATTAGAAGAAATAGAAGCTTCTAATGATGATAAAATGGTGAAGATAATGTGATATAAAAAGGGGAGATTGAGGAGAAACCAAGGCTCTTCCTCTTCTGGCCATTTGGCTGGAGGCCAGAGGGTTTTTCTTGAGAGCTTAGGATGTTTTTTATTTTGTTCATCATCTGCTTTGTATTATTTTCATTAGTTATGGGGAGCTAAATCTTAGCTCTCTTAGGATAGGATAACAGTTTAATTGCTGTTTATGAATTGATAATTGAACAACACTTTTGTCACAAAATGTTAGTGCAGTTTCTCAATGCCTTCAAATAAGTTTCTTGTTGATGTGAATCCTGTTTTAGAATGGTAACTTAGAAGTTGATGTTTGATTTTTTTTCTTGCTAAAAAATAAGTCAAGAACATTAGCATTTATTTTTTGATTCTAATCTTTGCTCAAATATGAATACATCCCTTAACTTCTTATTGATGTGAATCTCATCTTGTAATGATAGCTAAGAGGCTGATTCTAGATTTCCTTGTTGTTCAGGAATGAACCAAGAGTAATAGCAAGTAATTTATGAGGATTCGTATGATTTTTGAGAAATGAATTACTTGATTCTTTGGTTCTAATTTTTCAATGCTGAGAATTGATATATCCGTTTGGCTTTTTGTTAATGTGAATCTCATATTGAAATGGCAACCGAGAGGTTAATTATAGATTCCCTTGATGTTTAAAAATAAACTAAGAGCATTAGCATTAGTTTGTGGATCTGAGTTTGTCTATACAATGAGCTAGAAGTTTCATGATAATCTAATATCAGTTGAAATCCTTGTTGAATCAACCTAACTAATATTCATATGAAATTATGATATTTGGTTCTAATTTTAATGCATTGTGAGAGCAGTTTTTACAGATTGAATCTGGTTTGAATATTATTGTTAAGTTGTTCTAATCCATCTATAGTAGAAAATTGGATGAACTTCATTCTTAGGAGAACCTTTCATTTCTTGTTAGTTATCATTTTATATCAATTACCATAAAACATCAAAAGAGTTAACTTAGTCTAGTATTAATTTCGATTAGTTATTGAATATTAAGCTTCAAATAACTATGGATACGATATTCGAATTTACTACTTTTATCTGTGCACTTGCAGTTCAGTGAAGTGAGGAGTGCATAGTCTACATCTAGACCTTGTTTAGTTTCATATTGTGCATAGTCTACGCTTAGACCTTGTTTAAATTTCATTTGTGCATAGTCTACGCCTAGACCTTAGTCTTTTGCATTTTATGTATAGGGTTCAATAAATCAGTCAACTAATCACAATCCCAATATTCACATCACAACCTGAGCGGTGAGTCCTGCGAACATGATCTTCTTTCTTTTTTCCTTTTTTATTCTCGTGATGTCGTTCATGATTTCACATTTCTTCTTACATCTTCCTTTTTCTTTTGTGTTTCCGCATGACAACTATCATTTTTTGTCCACTATGCTGCGTGGAATGGTCATTCGCAAGTAGTGATAGATGTCCTAGACGTTGACAACGCAGAAGCCCTGACCGTTTGTATTGTGGACATTGATCGCAATCATCTCCTTTTTGTGATTAATGTGATTTTTTTTGTGATTTGTGGGTTTGCTTCTTATTTACCTTTCATGATTTTATTTTATTTTTTGTGATTTCACATGTTGTTGTGATTGTTCATGCATTGTTACTATTTGTGGGTTGTTGTATTTTGTTGTTGCTGTGTTTTGTGATTCTCTTTATCTTTCTGCTTACATCATCTTGGGAATTCGAATCATTGTTATGGGCAAAATATTAACAACACTAAAGTAGGTGATATATCTCATTCTTCCTCCATGAAAATTTTACGTGACCTTACTATTCCTTGCCAAAATAACTGGAGCTCTTCACAAGTTCCTTTTTTAATGATTATTGAATTGGTGATATGAGGCTATAGGATTGTTGGCATAATATTGTTACTTGTAGTTCAATGAGATATCTCTATGATAAATAAATTAGATGAAATAGAAACATGGCTTTGCCTTCCATTTCAGTGCTTGATATATTGTTTTCCCTTTTTGTTTGTATTAATTGAATTTGATGAATTGATGACAATACTCTTTGCACTTGGAGTACTAAATTTTACATGTATTGTTCCAGCTGCTAAACTTAGGACCCACATTATAAATTTTACATGTACAATAGATATGTATTGTTCCAGCTTAAAAAGTTTACACTTACATACAAGAATTTATTGAATTGTCTTATTTGAATGTATGTACATGACTTTCCCTAAATGCTATTGCCAACAAGATGCTGCGATAAAATCTACTTGGACTAAATGGAATCTCGGTAGGAGATTTATTGGATGTCCACATTATGGGACGAGCTTTTATACATGCTTAAGACATTTAACTTCATTGAACTATTATTTGCATCAATAGTCTAATTTGAGTGCATGCTTTTTTTAGCAAGTTGGGGCATGTGATTATTTCAAATGGTTGGACTCAAAATTCAAACATTGACCGAAGGAAGTGATAAATGAATTATTACAGAGGATTGACGTATTTGAAGTCGATGCTAAAAATTTAGCTGGAGTTGAAGCTACATACCTAGATAGAGTTAATGCAAGGAATGGATGACTCAACTTTATGTTCAAATTGATTATTATACTTATTGTTATTGTGATTGTGATTGTGCTAATTGTGTTTAGTTGAAGTTGTTGTTGTGTGGTTATCATTATAGCATTTCCATTTGCAATTGAGACAAATGAATGGATTTTAATTTGATTGTGCTTATTTTACTTCACTCCCAATTACTCTCTATTTGTGTTTTTGTGAATTTTTCATGTTTCCTTGATGTTCACTCTCAGTAAACAGAACACTTCCTATTTGATTGTGCTAATTGTGCTAATTTCTTGATGTTCACTCTCAATAGATAAAAAGTTCATGCTACGTTGCTTTTGCTTCTTATCTTATTGTTCATTTTGGGCTTCAACTTTATGTTGGTTTATTCAACTTTCAGCTTGTGTGGATGTATTATATATAACGGCCTACTGTAGAGTTAACAAGAGTGAATGGCCGGCGAACTATGACGTCGATGATATGCAAAGTTGAAAATTCAAAATTTGACACTCTCCTCGAGTTAGAGTATTTGGGTTCCGAATGGCCCACTTGCCACATAGAAATTAATGATGATATCTTCCAAGCGCCTTGAAATGTCACGGCCTCCAACAAAGTTGGTAAATAAAATGTAGTTGATGTACGTACTTGATTTGCTTATGAAAGGCAAGACTAAAAGTAATACGAAGTTGAATGATTATCACATACTAGAAACCCATGGAATGAGATATCTTAAAAGTGGATAACATTCAATTGTGAGATAACATAAAATACACATAAAAAATCAACACAATACATATAAAATCTATTGCTTAATAGGCTCGTAATTGAAAACAAGCTGCCGTTGAAAACATGTTGAAGCTACCTATATCTGCTATCTTTCATCACACCTTGCTTTTGACCTATCTGAGGAAACATTAAGTAAGCACATTTCATGTGACACCTTGCTTGTTTGTTCGGTAATAAGAATCTGACCAAGCGTTTTCCCTGCGTTAAAGGTAACGGAATGACTATAAAGGCTATATATATATATATATATATATAATGCCTAAAATGATGCACAAGTGTAGGAAAATGTAAAAGAATAGAAGTAACTGATAGAAAACCAAAAAACTTTTCCCCCACTCTCACAAGATGATAGTGCATGTTAAGATGTCAAAACTCTTCCTACTGTAGTGTTATGAACGTTGGTTTCAAGTAGTGACACCAAAGGATAGTACAATTTTTAACATCGTAAATATATTTATCAAGCAATTTTGTCACTCTTTTCTTATAAAGGATATGTAAAATATGAGAACAAAATACTCCATTTTGTTCAAAATTTTTGCAAGAACAACATACTAAAATATTTTCCTTATAACTAACGCTACAACGTTCGTCCCTACATCTTTGGTCTCTAAAGGAAAAACAAAATAGACAACTTTGTCATTATTTTTCATAATATTTTGTGCTATTAACAAAGAAGATTCATTATATTCTGCCTCAAATTTGGAGAAGACATTTTGTGTGTTTTCTTTTCATGCATGTGCCTCTAATGGATACTTGCTAATTAAAACAACTTTAGTGTTGAGAGTGCTAAAATATTTATGTTCTTCCATTTCACGATGATGCTGAATAACTCTATTATAATGCCATACGAAATCATATAATGAAATATGTGCATTGATAAATTCATCAAAAAAATGCATTAATACTCTCTGCTCTTTGGGTGATGCACATGCCTGCACCGAAAATATCAGCCGAATATATGTTATTCATTGTTGTCGCTTGTTCTACATATTCTCTATCCAATGTCCATAAAAATGGTAAACTTATGCTTCAACGAATTCAACCTCTCTTCAAATTCACCGATACATGTTGATCCCATTATCCAGGCATTAAAGTCATGCTCGAAGGTTTCATGTGCATATAAATCTTGCATATTATACATTGAATTCCTTAGAATATGTGGAAAACAATATATATGACCCATGTGGAGAAATACCTCACGAACGACATTGGCCATAACATCTTGATTAGTAATTATACAATTGAGATATTTTTCATTCATTCATTCCATCCCTTAAACAACCATATAAACGTCTCCCCAGTCTCACCGGTCAACAAAACACGACCAAATAAACACGATCATTTATGACGATTGATTCTAGTAAATAGTGAAAATGACATGAAAAATTTGTTTGTCTTGTATGCGGTGTCGAATACCACCATATCCCCAAAGGTCATATAACTCTCTCTTGCTCTACCATCTGCCCCAAAAAATTCATTATTGTACCATGAGAGTCCAATTTCCATCTATGAAAAAAAACTTGAATCACCATTTATTTCCATTTGAAAATAAGAGAGTACACTAATACATTCTTTGCCAATAGTGCTTTTTTCTTTTTCCTCTTAATTGATCAATACATCATTGCACTGTAATCGATGGTTGCCTTGAATAATTAAGAGCTTTAACAATTACCAATGGACCAACTCCATTAGTGTGCAAAGTATATATAACTTGTACAAAGGCAACTGATATTTATTTGTGCGAGCGTAATTGTGTTAATTTCGAAGGAGTAGCTAAAAGATGCCTGTGGTCTTTAATAAGCTGCCTTATTTATATTTTTTCTTTCCTTTCACCAACATAGAAATGTGCGAGACAATAATCTCTGGTCTCTCTTTTTTGTTTCATTGTTGTTCACCTACTATGTTTCAAATCCTTGTGTCCTTCTTTAGAACAAACAAAATTTCTACTAACCATTTTTCCTAGCACTTTTGATTTATGAGAATAAGATTTTTGCACAGAAAAATCAATCAATCTAGCATACATATTGTATTATTTATATGCATCTTCGTCAATATTAGAAGTCATGCCAACAATGGCTTTCTAATTACGTTAGTAGCATTTTCATTACTATTTTCACAGCTATTACAAAGATTCTAATAATGAAATGTATATGAAACAAAAGTTGTCAAGTTTAATAAGGAAGTTACATATCCCTATACTGTTTGGCCAAACAATCATCTGACTTAGAAAATGAGCAAGACACCTTGATGCATGAACATTGAATATTAAGTGACAAGAAAATAAATTAGCAAACTCACTATGCTGCAGAATTTCAAATGATAGATAAATCCAACGTAAGGAGAAAAAATTAGAAGATAATCTCGCAATGTAGGAGACTACCTTGGAGGCACACGATGGAATCTGCATCGTGACAATAAATTAATGTAATCACAGTATCATAGGGTTAGAAAAAAACAAATGAAATCAGGAATAAAGAAGGTGAATCACCAAAAAGAAAAAAGAAAGTCTTTGTGTATCATAACTAAATGAAATAAATGAAAACATAAATCATCTTAAAAAAACATATCATTATGAAGGGCTTTATCAGACATATAATCATATAGCCATAGCAAAGGGAGGAACTACTCCTCCCTGCCCCCAATTGAAAAAAAGATGCTCAAAAGAAAAGTAAAGGAAACTACGTGTTATGTGCTAATAATTGTAAATTTTAATACATAATAACTTTTATTAATGAAATCTACATAAACATCCACATACACATCGTCTAAGGGCACAAAGCAGGAATCCACATAAAAAGTTCCAAGTTGGAATCTACATAATGGCGCACGGGGCCCTCATTTCTGAAAGCAGAGATTGAACTCACAATCAATGGCATCCACTATGTCATCATCTAGGACAACCACATTGGCATCCATGATGCACGCGGATGGGTGAGATGTCAATCACCTTCAACTAAACATAATTAGCACAATCACAATAACAACTAAAGATGAACATTCGGAGTTGTGTCATGTCAGTTTGTGCTAAAGCCGGTCAAACTATTTGAGCTAGGTCGATCGAGTTGGGTTGTGGCGCATCGGACCGCCAAATTTTTTTGTGTATTAAATATATAATATTATGATAATTAATAATTACTAAATTAAGAAATAAAAAATGGTTACAATTTTCCCTGAAATTTGGACTAATAAAAAATAATAAAAATATTATAATATATGATATTATGATTATTAGAGATATAATCAAAATATTTTTATATATTCTATAATTATAATATAAGATCGAAGAGCTACATATAAATAAAAAAAATAAAAAAATCATTTTACATCGGCCCGGGCCCATAACTGGAAAGGTAGGTGGATCTTCTTTTCCATTATCCATTTCTTATTTTATTTTATTTTCCTTCCTAACCAAAATGTCTCCATTATTTTTGTTTTCTTTATTTTCTCATCTAATTACCTCTTTATCCTTTCTTCTTTCTCTTTCTTTTATCTCTCATCATTTGTTAATTATATTATTTTTATTTTGTTTTCTATTCTTTCTTTCTTTTTTATTTAACTAACAAGATGAGGATAGATTCATCTTAATTTAATGGGTATTTTGATATCGTTGAATTTTTGTATTGGTTTTCTAAGGTCGATTATTTTTTTAATTATTGGGATGTTTCAGAATCTCAACAAGTCAAATTAGTTGCCAACAAATTTACAGACAACACTTTTTTGGTGGAAAAATAATAAACAATTACGAGTTTGTTATCACAAACAACCTATTCGGACATGGGGAAAGTTGAAAAAGATACTCATAGAATATTTTTTGCCTTCATCATATCATTATCTTATTTTTCAGCAATCAAGCAAATATCAACAAGAGAGGCAAACTTTATTGCAAGAAGTGCAAGTTCATTTGAAGAACATCAAGAATTATATTGAGAAAGTTCAACAATGATTGGATAACATAATCAATAAAGTGCTCGAGACTTCATCAGATTCTGTGCAATCTTGTGAAGATCAATTATCTTTGGAAGTTATATCTGCTCTAATTGAAGAATTACAAGAAACTGCTCAAGATATCAAAATCTATCCAAATATTGAAGAATTGATTATTTTGGATTTTTTTGCAGAATCTGTACAATCTTGTGAAGATCAATTATCTTTGGAAGTTGTGTTTGATCCAATTAAAGAATTACAAGAAACTACTCAAGATATCAGAATCTATCCAAATACTGAAGAGTTGATTATTTTGGATTTTCTTTATGAGGTAAAAGAAGATAAATTTATTCAGGAGGTGGATGAAAAGTTGGAATTAAATTCATCAACTAACAAGAAAGCAAAATTTTCAAGTTGATATGAGATGCATCGAAGTTTTTGTCAGCACCAAAGATTATAAATTTTTGCATATTGCATTTTCACACCAAGTTTTGATAACAATATATTTGGTACTGCTACACAATATGCTTGCCTTAAATGTCTTATTTGATGAGTTGAGAAAGAAAATTAGACCAGGATATCAAGCGTGAACCTCCAGATTCAATTTTTAAGAGTTCGAGGTCAAATTCTTTTGAAGAAAGGGAGACTGATGTAGGAGAAATAAGATAATATTTTAGTAGTTATTGTTGTTATATTTATCTTTTTAGATTAGTTAGAATTCATTAGTTAGTATTGTTATCTTTTAAATTAGTTTAGATTTGATTGTAAAATAACAATAAATAGGCATGAACTCTTTTGTTATTGATAGTTCAATCATTATCCAATTATTCTATTAAACTCGATGGATTTCGAGCCTTAGTGGATTCCGAGATTATCAAGCTATTGATGGTGTTTTGAACCATCAACCTCTTTCGGAATTCGTCCGAAAGTTGTAATATCCTCCATTTTATGATCCTCCACTACGTTGGATCAACCTTGAATTGATTTTTAACAATAGATTTACATGATCTTAGGATCCAAATAGAGTCATTGCATCGTCTATTATTGCCCATGATTCGCTCATCTAATTAGTTTCGTCCTAGGAGATTTATCTCAATAAAATCACCTCAAAAATTGAGTGGTCATAGTTTCACTAGAATAACAGAATTCATATTGAGTTCCATACAACCCAGGCTGAGTGTATCATTGTTAGGCAAAACAATGCAGAACTCAATACGAGTTCTGCGATTCCTGGCTTGGGCACCCATTGACTAAGTCATGACTGGAACTAGAGACCCGAACTCGGGCCGAGTGTCTCATGAATCTGGCTAGAGGTCCGACATAGACTACTTTGAGGCAATATGGACTGAATCTGCATGCATTACACTCGGGTGGAGTTCGATCGAGTCACCAACATCCACAGAACCTAGTTATTTGATTAATGTACTATTTTTTTCCATCATCTGTTATATATATGATTCCATTGATATCATGATAGAGGCCATTGTAATTGCATAATTTGATTAGAAGTCCAAATGTGGTTAAAGATGAGAACCTAGTTAACTAATAAATATAAAAGTTTGGATGCATCACATTCTTGGGCATGGGCTCAAACATGTCCTCATTGCACAATTTCTCTCCTTCATGTGAAGAAATAGGATACCCTCTTTAGTGAGGATGATTGTCATAGTGTGCACAATCACTAGCATCTCATGAAGTACATGACACATTATTATAACCAAATTGTTAATAATGCCTTGAATCTGAACCCAGTTGGTCCCCCTACATAGTCAGGCGCTTCAGCACAATCACTAGCAAAAAATTTTTAGGGGTATTCTGTAAGTGATTCGGATTTGATTTATTTTCTTATCACGAGATAGGTGTCCTATTTTCAGGGGATTTATTTAGAGTCCCAGTCCGTATGTAATTCCTATCATCTGTCAAAGGGAGTGCCTATATAAACTCCCTAGGGGTCTAAACAGAAACCCATTCTTGTAATTATCGTTATTCCATAATAAAGAGCCGCCGCCATTTTTCCTCTTCGCGTTCTTCTGTATTTCGCGCGATCCCTCTCTCCCGCTTTTCGTAACAAATTGTTGATCATAGATGACATTTCATAACAAAGATACAATTGTATAGATGAATAATTAATCTAGAACATTGACATGGAAGAATGGTAATTGATTCCTATCTAGAGCAGTATTAATTTATTACATTGATTTTAACAATAATATGACATTGATCTATTCCATTGATTCTATTTAAAGCATAGCATTAATCTATTCTATTGACCCTAATCAAAGTATAACATTTATCCTCATCTATTGATCTATCTCATTTGTGGTTATGATTATATACACATTGACTTCATGCTTCATTATTGTTAACTATTTATCCATTTGTTTATTATTACCTATTGCACTGTTAAGCTCACGAATTATTATTTTTGCTGCATTGATTTTGTAGATGATCAGAATATTGTTCGTGATGGTCTCGTGTACATGGAATGATCCTAGAATATTGTTCCCATTGAACTTTAACTATTTATTTCATATATGTCTCTACTTCATTGGAATTTCGTATTTAGTGATAGTTTTATTAATATTGCTGTGTTCCTACTCCTCTTTCTTCGCTTCGGGGACGGAGGTCCTACAATAGGTAACAACACGCACAAGCACTTGACCGAAGGGGACCAACGCTTCTCCTCAACCCAGGATCCATTCACAGCGAGAAGCAAGAGATGTCGTGACTTTACTTTTCAATAACGGAGGCCAAAGAAAGAGAATTGACCTATTCATAGAGTGATCCTATGATCTAAATAGAGGATATAAACTCTGAATAGATAGATAGGTTGTCTCTTTAATTATACGGTTAGGTGGGAGAGCGAAACTTCCACCATCAGAAAAATAGAGCAATAACAAGAAAGGGAAGGCATCAGTGAGGGAAAGCCGGGGTGGGATTCCTACTCCGCTTGCTACCTTGTAAGTCTTTCACTTACTGGTCAAAGAGTCAGTCATGATCATTATCTTAGTCTACATAGTTGGTAATGATACTATGTGGCAAAGGCGATTCGGGGATGTTACAGTGCAAATAGGTAATGCCAAAGTAATTAGAAACAATTTTTAAAAAGAAATATAATACACAATTAAAATGGTGTCATATCCACATGGAAGGGAAAGATGAGTACTAGAGCTTGTTTGATAAAATTAGTTAAGCGGATGCATATTGAGACAAATGACAAATAAGAAACCTTAAGAAGATGACTTATATACTAGATGCCGGCAAAAAAGGATAAATCAAGAATGAAAGAATGAATTGGTGATTGCGATTTTCACTACATAGTTGTCAATTTGTGACTTAAGGGGACATTTTGTAAGGACCCTAATTTTTGAGATTTGATAAAAGAATATTTATTATTTTTATTTTGGAAAATATTATCATTTATAATTAATAATTCTGCAAAATAAAGGAAAATTGGGGAGGTGATAGGATGTATTATGGGATCATTTAATTAAATTCAAAATTTGTTAAAAGAGGTTAATTAAAATATTGAATTTGATTGGGATTAAAATTTTGAAATTTAAAAGTCTTATAAATAGATCTTTAGGGTAGGCCGTCAAAAAAGTTTTAGTTTTCTTTCTCTTTGGTTCTTGTGTACACTCGACGATTGAAGGCGAACCGGTGATGTGCAACAACAAGACGTCGTACGAGGCGTGAGAACAATAAGGCACCAGCCAAGGTACCTAAGGAGGATCCATAGATTCATTGGTATGTATGATTTTTTTACTATGCATTATTTTGTGAAGGATAGACGAGTTTCTGACACTTTTGCACCATGGAGTTAGAGAGAGAGAGAGAGAGAGAGAGAGAGAGAGAGAGAGAGAGAGAGAGAGAGAGAGAGTAAAAAGCTTTTGCAAAAGTCATGGAGAGAAAGGGGGTTAGGGCAAAAAGAAAAAAAAAACATCCGTGCAGGGTGATGTGGAGAGAGAAACATGAGAAAAAAGGAGAGATCAAGGCGTAAAGCAAAATAGAGGCGCTAAAGGATGCGGATGTGGGTCGCTGCGGCGCTCACCTTATTAACTGGTCTAGTGCCTAGCTCCCCCGCCACTGCGAAGGACTTGGTATCCGTAACCCTCTCGACATCCATCACTCTCTAGTGGCCAGACGTATACAAGAAACTTTCTCGACATCCGTCACTCTCTAGTGGCCAGACGTATACATGATTTACTAAACAAACATCCTAGCCTGTGGACCGATCTCATTCGGGAAAAATATGGGGCGCTCATGCTCTGGGAGGATATGCCACGCACTCTCATTGGTGATTCTTGGAAAATAATCCTTAACTCCATTCCCATCCTCAGATCAGAATTCATCAAAAGCATTGGATCTGGAAAACTCAACATCCATCCTTCTTGATCCTTGGATATTTACCACACCTTTAATCCGTACACCTACCTACATTAACATGGAAATCTGCTTGGAAAATCTCACGGTTAGTCATTTCATCACTAATGGCTCTTGGAACTGTTCTTTTCTCTCTGTTGCCTTCGGCCTGACTTATGTTCTCAGATTAAATGAATATATCTATCTTCTGCTGCTGGTGATGATGTGTGGGTTTGGGTGAATGATATCTATGAATGTGCAAATGCTAAGTTAGTTTATCTCTATGTTAGTCGCCGCCCTATGCCGTCGAATTCCACTGGCAGGCCGCCGTGGCATATGGTTTGGAAGATTTCGGTTCCACCCAAACTGCATATCTTCCTTTGGAAGCACCTACATGCTAAGCTGCTTACACTTGATACCATCCTCTTATTTGATAACACCATTGATCCTTCTTGCTCCCTCTACGGTCTCCATCTGGAAACCATTGCGCACTTATTCTTCCAGTGCCCTATGGAACATAAGCTCTAGAACACCTTCGAAAACAACTTAAACATCACTTTTCAAAACCGTGCCACTTGGCACCTTGGGACTTGGCTTCACAAGGGAACCCACTTAGATATGCAGTCTAGAAATTCCTTTTTTTCTCTCTATTTGCCCACTGCCTTTGGGAGCTTTGGAATCTTCGAAACGAAGTGCATTTTCGATCAGGCGTGCAACTGTGGACTTGACCTGGGTAAGCGCTTTGATCGGCTTTCATGACTATGCTGGCGCCCATGCACATGAGTGATCACTAGCTGATCACAATAGGTTTTTATCCCATTTTAGATGCATTTCACCCATATTGAGCCCCTATTTTGCATAACTTTTGGCCAATTATGTTTGGAATGCAAGCATTGGGATAACTAGTTGATCTTTCTCACTTTATACTTGATTTCATATGCATAGAGACTCTGAATTTCCAAAATCCATAAATATGTCAATTCTATGCAAAGTTATCATTTCAATGTGCAAGTTATCATTTTTCTATTTGAGCTGATTTTCAGTGATTTTCTTGCCCTAAATCCACTGCCATCATGAATGAATCATATTTGGATGATCATATTTCAACTTGTGCAAAATTATCAATCCATTTCACAAGTTATCATTTTTCAATGCCAAGTTATCATTCAAGGGCAAAACTATCATTTTGATATGCAAAACTATCAAATCTGCACAAAGGCATTAAGCAATCACTAAAACACTGTATTAACTCATTGCTGTTCAAATTTGATCTCATTTGGATAACCACAACAAAAGTTATGACAAGTTATCATTTTAGTGGCTAAAAGTTATCATTCCGGGTCACTAAGTTATCAATACGATGAAATCCTATCTACATTTGATTTCTGACCTCATTCACTTGTCACATTAATCCTTTTGATGCCTTTAATGCCTTGAATCACTTTTATTTGGATAATTTTCATGATTAGTGCAAAGTTATCATTTTCGAGTTCCAAAAATAATTTGTTTTGATTTTGGTTTTCATTTCTGCACAACACTAAATCCTATTTGATGTTTGAGCTGATCCTAGTAGCTATCCTCATCCTTATTTGTTTATTTCTTATTTGAGGACTTTGATGTTTGATGTTCTTTCTCTTCTAGTAGGTGAATGGAGCTGAAAAAAAGGTTGGAAAAGCAAAGGGGGGGACCACCTACTTTTTGCTATCCAAAAGCTGTTACAACAGCTGTATTTTCAGGCCCTGGACAGGTGGCTCACATCAGAGGCTAATGAACATTTGGATGCTGATCTAAGGGTGATTAAAGGACATATATAAGCTGAAGAAACCCTGGAATCAAGGGAGGCCGGCCAATGCAGGATTGGAGTTGATTGAGCTAGAGTGGAGAAGAAGCTAAGCTGATTTCTGCAGAACAACCCTCAATCCAGGATGATTAGCTTCTGTTCTTCATTCTATTTTGTATCAAATCTTGTAATTATGAGGAGCTAAGTCCTATGTCTCCTAGGATAGGGTAGTAGTCCAGATTAATTATGGATGGATATGGACAATTCTGATTTCCTGCATTAATTTCTGAATTCCTGAAGTTCTGATTTCTGATTTTTTTTTTGAAATCTATTTTGTATGAATCTGATTCCTGACATTGTAAGATCCTAATTGTATCAACAACTGAGAAGTTGTCATTTGATCTAATCTTTGTTCAGAAATGAAGCAAGAATCAATGCCAAGTTTCTAGATTCAATCCCAACTAGAATCTGATTTTCTGATTTGCTGATTTCTAATTTTCCATTTCTGATTTTTGAATTTGCTGAATCTTTTTCCACCATTCTGGAGCCCTAATTGAATTAATAACTGATAGGTTACTTATGGTTTCATTCTTGTTCAGAAATGAATCAAGAGTCAATGGTAATTCCAAGGTTCAATCCCTGAATTATTGCAAACTATCCATTGCTGATTTCTGGTTTTCTATCCTGATTTCTAAATCTGAAATTCTGAAATCTGTGGGATTCTTCTTGTCATTGTAAATCACTGAGAGGTGATTTTAAGGTTGTCTTGATGTTCAGAGATGGACCAAGAATGCAATGACATTGCTGAATTCCCATATGAAATGTAGGTGCTGATTTCATTCAATCCCTTGGTAAAAATGTGGATTTCATTTGAAGTTACAGCTGAGAGGCTGATTTAAAATCCTCTTGTAGTTTAGAGATAAACCAATAAGCATTTGCATCAATATTGAATTGATTTCATCCCTGTTTAGTTGATTGAAGCATTTCCCTCATTTTCAAGGTGCAATTGAAAGTTATCATTTCAGATTTCACTAAACCATTGAAATTCAGCAAGGAACTAAATTTTGAGCCTAATGTTGACTTGATTTCAGTCAGGACCTCTTCTAATTCAACTTAGCTAACCAATCATATGAGAATATGATAATTAGTTCAGGATTAATTGAGCTGTGAAAATAGAAATTTTTCAAGTTGAGTTAAAATTGACAATGTATTGATAACTTATTCCATTCCATCCATAATTAAGTTAGATGAAACCCAGCTCCTAGGAGAACCTTCCTCATTGATAGATAAACCCTTTGAGCCTCTAGTTTAGCATTTACAATTCAGTTTAGATAACTTTTCAAAAATCCCAAAACAGTTATCATTTTAGTCCTTTTTAGAAATCGGTTTTAACTTTCTTTCAAATTCTTGAATTTTTAACTTTAGTTAAGGCTAATCTAGATTGTTTAGAGGGTCTTAAGCTTCAAATCACTATGGATACGACATTTGGGTAGACTATAATTGACCTGTATACTTGCAGTTAAAAATGAATTAGGGAGTTAAATCAAAAATTGAAAAATCTGAAATTTGACCCCAAAATCAGAAAGTTATCACCACACCCCTCATATCACTTACCGAGTTTTTGGCGCCGTTACCGGGGATTTGAGGCCAATTAGATTAACTTTGATAGTTTAGATTAGTTTTAGACTAATTTTCAGTCCATTTATTTGGCCAATTTTTAGTTTTTGCAAGTTATCATTCCCAATTTTCCAATTTTATCTAGTTTTCTTTCTTTTCTCAATTTGATACTTCTGAATTCATTTATACAGGATTTAGACAATCAAGAAGACCATTATCAATCAGATCCTGAACTTGAAAGAAGATTTTTGAGAAGGAGAAGATTGCAAAGAATTGAGGCAAGAAGAAGAATTTTTGAGGAAGAAGAAGAGGAAATCAACATGGTTGCACCAAGGACATTAAAGAATTGCTATTCTCCTAGTAATGTCAAAAATCAACAAGGGAATGGAGTCCTTGCACTAGCTGCTAACTTTGAAGTGAATTCAGCCTTGGTGACAATGATATGGCAATACCAATTTGCAGGATTGGGGAATGAAGATCCAGCTTCACATTTGGACAATTTCAAGGAGATTTGCAGCATAGTCCACTTCAACAATACACCCATGGATGCTGTCTACATGAGGTTGTTCCCCTTCTCACTTAAGGACAAAGCAAAGATATGATACAAGACCCTCAAACCTGAAGAGATGGCTACTTGGGAATCCATAATTCAATTGTTCATAGCTGAATTTTTCCCACCTAGCAAAACTGATAATTTCAGAGATCAGATTGTGAGGTTCTACCAATTGGATCAAGAGAATATATGTGATGCATGGCAAAGACTTCAAGACTTGTCCACATCATGGCTTTGAAAAGTGGCAACTTGTCAATTATTTTCACAAAAGATTGAACTACCCCAGCAAGGTTGCATTGGATGCAGCTGCAGGAGGTATATTTGCATCAAGAAACATTGATGAAGCCTACCAATTAATTGAGAACATGGCCAAGAACCACCATTTCCTTACACATAACAGGACAAGAAGGCCATCCAATGAAAATCAAGTCAATAACATTGCTGTCTAAATTGAACAAGGGTTGCAAAGGGCATTGGAAAAGCTGAATTTGTCACATAATGTCAACAAGACTTCCAATTCTGAATCTATGTGTGATGTGTGTGGAAATAAGGGCCATGTCACTGAAGGTTGCAATTTGATAATACAGCAACATGAGCAAGTTATAGACCAAGTTAATGCAGTGGGAAATTATGGAGTTAAACCCCCTGTTGAGTTCTACACTCCTGAAAACAGAAATCATCCCTACCTTTCCTACAAGGCCAACCATTTTCAAGGGCCCCCTATAAAAGAATTCTAATTGGCAACCCAAGATTTTGCTAAGGAATCAGCCACCTCAATATCAGAATCAACCCTCAAATGCTCAAGTGCAAACACCTCCTTATGAGCAACCACCACAAACTCGAGCCACTCAATTCTCAAAGATGGAAGAGTTGCTGCAACAAATTTTGAAGAGACAAGAGAAGCAAGAGGAGACAATGCAGAAATTAACCAATGGATATGAAGCCTTAAGTGCCAATCAAAAGTTGCTTGAGAGCCAAATTGTCCAACAAGCAAGCACCTCCACTAGACAACCTATGTTCTTTCCTAGACAACCAGAATTGAACCCCAAGGAACAAGTCCAAGCTGTCCAGCTTAGAAGTGGGAAGATTGTTGAAGAACCAATGAAAAAAGTAGAGGACAATCCAGCCCAAGTGAATCCAAAGTCCAAAGCTGCTGAAGAACTAGCTGAACTTGTGGGAGAAAATCAGAACAAAGACCCTCAAAATGAAGTCAGGACCAGGGTCTTTGATAGGGTACCTTTCCCTCGAAGATTAATCAAGGCAAGGCAGGATCAGCAGTATGGAAGATTCATTGAAATCGTGAAGAAGTTAAATATCAATGTGCCATTTGTGGAGGCAATTCAGGAGATGCCCTCATATACAAAGTTTTTGAAGGAAATCTTAACCAAGAAAAGGAAGATTATGGAGCATGAAACTATTACCTTGACTGAGGAAGCTTCTGTAATCATCCAAAACAAATTGCCACCCGAGTTGAAAGATCCAAGAAGCTTCTCAATCCCTTGTGAAATTGGAAATAGAAAAATTCAAAGGGCTATGTGTGATTTGGGTGCATAAGTGAGTGTCATACCTCTTTCACTTTGTAGAAAGCTTGAAGTTGGAGATATGAAACCTACAAACATGTCCCTATAGCTGGCAAATAGATCCATCAAGTATCCGCATGAAATCATTGAAGACATACCCCTCAAAGTTGGCAAATTTTATATTCCAGTAGACTTTGTGGTACTTGACATGGATTAAGACTTGAATACCCCTATTCTTCTAGGGAGGCCTTTCTTAGCCACTGCAGGAGCTGTCATAGATGTCAAGGAGGGCAGATTGACATTCCAAATTAGAGAGGATAAGATAGAATTTAATTTGGCACAAGTTATCAGTAGGCCCAATTTTCAGGAAAATGATTTTGAGGAGGGGCAGCTAGATCAAATTGTTCAGCAAGTTTCTGCCATAATTCTCATTGAAGATCCATTGCAAAGGTGCCTAATGTTTGATCATTTGAAGGAATTAGAGGACCCAGAGGCTAAGGCATACCAATCTGCACTGAATTCTTTAAAATCAGTGGGAAATCCAAAAAATAAGAATGAAGTGTATCAAGTTATCACTGCTGAACCCCACACTAATTCAACTCAAGAAACTTCCTCCCATTTGGAGTTGAAACCTCTTCCTAGTCCAGGGGATTCATATATCATACATAAGGGTTTTAGAGATGAGAAGTTAGGAGATTTCTGGTACAATGGAGGGGGAAATCAAGCTGAAAAACAAAGGTCAATTATTGGCAAACTAAGAGATCCATACTTGATTAGTGAAGCTGTCCACAAATTGAGATATCTACTTGATCTTATCATACTATTCAAACTTCCTTGACATGAAGAAGTGGAAAAAATGTCCAGCCTAAGACACTAAAGTAGGGCACTTCTTGGGAGGTAACCCAAGCCATTTTACACTTAATCTTTCTATTTTGTAGGAATAAAGAAGAGAGGAATCAAATCAATCCACAAATTGGCAATTAGAGAGTACCCCTACCCTTAATTTTAATTTTTCTCACTGAAATCTTGTTGATAACTGATAGTATCTTTTCATTCATGCTGAAATGATCATATTAACATTTGAATTATCATTCATATCAGTTATCCCAATCCATCCTAGCTGAATTTCAGTGAATTTCAATGCATTATTGAATTGTGCACCATAAAAATTTGAAATTGAATATCCCACTGATATCTCTTGTTTCCCTGCAGGATTAGCTGAAATTCATGAAGAATGGACCACCCTCAGCTCCTGATTTAGATGCAAGAACCATTGGAAGGGATCAAATGCACAATTCCATCAATTTCATACCCTCCCAACCCTCTCCCTTGCCTATCTTTCCCAACACTGTGGATAGTGTTGAAACTAAGCTTGGGGGAGAAAACCTGGTGCTTTTCTAACCTTTACACCATATTTTCAATCTATTTTAATGTTTATATCATCAATTACCACCAGGTTATCACTCGGTTATCATTTTTTGGGTTCAACTCAATTCCTGAATTTATTTTAACTCTGAAATGGGTAGAATACTTCATTATGAAAGTTGGTGCACTCCAATACCAAGTGGCCAATTTGGCCATTAGTCTTCTTGCTTTAATTGACATTACCAATTCAGATGCATTTGAATTAATTTTCAGCTGTAAATTTTTCTTTTTGTGGTAACTCTATCTGACATTCATGGATTTAATGGAAAGTAGAAGATGTCTAGAAAGGAGTCAAGGATCTTGCTGCCATGTTAAATAGGAAACCTTGACTATTTGCATTTAAGGATCTAAACTATACTTGAGTTTGAACCATTGCGCACTTCATGAACATAATAGAAAAAAGAAAAAAATGGAAAAAGGAAAAGTGAAAAGTTGCATTTTGCATTGCATTGCATGCATGAATAAAGAGAGTGAAATTCCAAAAAGGAACCTCTCCTGAATAAAACCAGGATTTTTATCCTGTGAACAACATGAATAAAAATCAGGTCTTGACCTGTTTATTTGCATTTTCATGGATAAAAGTAAGGTATTAAACCTGTTTAAACAGTGAAAAATTTATTCATGAAGAGATTGATAGTTCAATATTTTTAGTAAAGTTGACAATCCTTGAAATCCAAATCATTTAATGTTAGTACTTCTTTCATGGCTTAAATTTGCTTTAACATTTGTGACTCCTCAGCTAGAATTTTGGAATTGGAAAGAATGGGATGGAGTGTTGGCAAAGTGGAAAACTCATTGGATTAATTTAGCTGATTTTCAATTCATTTGTGGGCTGTTAATTCAAGTTGGTCCTTAATTTCTGAATGTTTTGCTTGAGGACAAGCAAAATGCTAAGCTTGGGGGAGTTTGATCACTAGCTGATCACAATAGGTTTTTATCCCATTTTAGATGCATTTCACTCTTATCGAGCCCCTATTTTGCATAACTTTTAGCCAATTATGTTTGGAATGCAAGGATTGTGATAACTAGTTGATCTTTCTCATTTTATACTTGATTTCATATGCATAGAGGCTCTGAATTTCCAAAATCCATAAATATGTGAATTCTATGCAAAGTTATCATTTCAATGTGCAAGTTATCATTTTTCTATTTGAGCTGATTTCCAGTGATTTTCTTGCCCTAAATCCACTGCCATCATGAATGAATCATATTTGGATGATCATATTTCAACTTGTGCAAAATTATCAATCCATTTCACAAGTTATCATTTTTCAATGCCAAGTTATCATTCAAGGGCAAAACTATCATTTCGATATGTAAAACTATCAAATCTGCACAAAGACATTAAGCAATCACTAAAACACTGTATTAACTCATTGCTGTTCAAATTTGATCTCATTTGGATAACCATAACAAAAGTTATGACAAGTTATCATTTTAGTGGCTAAAAGTTATCATTCCGGGTCACTAAGTTATCAACACAATGAAATCCTATCTACATTTGATTTCTGACATCATTCACTTGCCACATTAATCCTTTTGATGCCTTTAATGCCTTGAATCACTTTTATTTGGATAATTTTCATTATTAGTGCAAAGTTATCATTTTTGGGTTCCAAAAATAATTTGTTTTGATTTTGGTTTTCATTTCTGCACAACACTAAATCCTATTTGATGTTTGAGCTGATCCTAGTAGTTGTCCTCATCCTTATTTGTTTATTTCCTATTTGAGGAATTTGATGTTTGGTGTTCTTTCTCTTCTAGCAGGTGAATGGAGCTGAAAAAAAGGTTGAAAAAGCAAAGGGGGGGCCACCTACTTTTTGATGTCCAAAAGCTGTTACAACAGCTGGATTTTCAGGCCCTGGACAGGTGGCTCACATTAGAGGCTAAGGAATAATTTGATGCTGATCTAAGGTTGATTAAAGGACATATATAAGCTGAAGAAACCCTGGAATCAAGGGAGGCCGACCATTGCAGGATTGGAGTTGATTGAGCTAGAGTGGAGAAGAAGCTGAGCTGATTTCTGCAGAACAACCCTCAATCCAGGACGATTAGTTTTTGTTCTTCATTCTATTTTTTATCAAATCTTGTAATTATGAGGAGCTAAGTCCTATGTCTCCTAGGATAGGGTAGTAGTCTAGATTAATTATGGATGGATATGGATAATTTTGATTTCCTGCACTGATTTCTGAATTCCTGAAGTTCTGATTTTTGATTGTTATTTCTGAAATCTGTTTTGTATGAATATGATTCCTGACATTGTAAGATCCTAATTGTATCTACAACTGAGAAGTTGTTATTTGATCTAATCCTTGTTCATAAATGAAGCAAGAATCAATGCCAAGTTTCTAGATTCAATCCCAACTAGAATCTGATTTTCTGATTTGCTGATTTCTGATTTTCCATTTCTCTTTTCTGAATTTGCTGAATCTGTTTTCACCATTGTGGAGCCCTAATTGAATTAATAATTGATAGGTTACTTATGGTTTCATTCTTGTTCAGAAATGAATCAAGAGTCAATGGTAATTCCAAGGTTCAATCCCTGAATTATTGCAAACTATCCATTGCTGATTTCTGGTTTTCAATCTTGATTTCTTAATCTGAAATTCTGAAATTTGTGGGATTCTTCTTGTCATTGTGAACCTCTGATTTTATTCAATCACTGAGAGGTGATTTTAAGGTTGTCTTGATGTTCAGAGATGGACCAAGAATGCAATGACATTGCTGAATTTCCATATGAAATGTAGGTGCTGATTTCATTCAATCCCTTGGTAAAAATGTGGATTTCATTTGAAGTTACAGCTGAGAGGCTGATTTAAAATCCTCTTGTAGTTTAGAGATAAACCAATAAGCATTTGCATCAATATTGAATTGATTTCATCCCTGTTTAGTTGATTGAAGCATTTCCCTCATTTTCAAGGTGCAATTGAAAGTTATCATTTCAGATTTCACTAAACCATTGAAATTCAGCAAGGAACTAAATTTTGAGCCTAATGTTGACTTGATTTCAGTCAGGACCTCTTCTAATTCAACTTAGCTAACCAATCATATGAGAATATGATAATTAGTTCAGGATTAATTGAACTGTGAAAATAGAAAATTTTCAAGTTGAGTTAAAATTGACAATGTATTGATAACATGTTCCATTCCATCCATAATTAAGTTAGATAAATCCCAACTCCTAGGAGAACCTTCATCATTGATAGATAAACCCTTTGAGCCCCTAGTTTAGCATTTACAATTCAGTTTAGATAACTTTTCAAAAATTCCAAAACAGTTATCATTTTAGTCCTTTTAAAAATCGATTTTAACTTTCTTTCAAATTCTTGGATTTTTAACTTTAGTTAAGGCTAATCTAGATTGTTTAGAGGGTTTTAGCTTCAAATCACTGTGGATATGACATTTGGGTAGACTATAATTGACTTGTATACTTGCAGTTAAAAATGAATTAGGGAGTTAAATTAAAAATTGAAAAATCTGAAATTTTACCCCAAAATCAGCAAGTTATCACTACATCCTCAATATCACTTATCAATGAGGCACCATACCCTACGATCCGCACATACAGGGTCTGGTAGGAGCCCTGCCCCAACACTGGACCATCCTTAGTTCTGATGGTTCCCTCTCTGTTGGTTTCGGGAGTATCGGATACCTAGCCCTCTCTCACGACAACTCCTTCATTTTTGCAGGTTCATCCAACACACCAGCATACTCGGTTCTGGAGGTCGAAGCACGTGCTATGCTCGCCGGCATCCGCGCTTGCTGCAAGGTTGCTCTCTCCCACGTTCAAATCTTTTCAGACTCGGAATCCCTCATCAGCATCATCAACCGTACGCACTGTTGCCCTTGGCGCCTACAGAGCATTGTTGCTACTGGAGGTCTCTTACAACTCTTAGGCCCACTACTGTTTCACATCGCAATCACGGGGCAAATCGTGCGGCGGATTTCCTTGCCCATTTTGGTCGCTAGAACCATAGCGACAATTTTTGGATGGGCAGGCCACCTCCTGGCCTTGCTCAATTTTTGTACCCAAATTCCATTGGAGCAGTTATTTAATATGAATACAATCACTTTTATTTAAAAAAATAAAAAAGGATGCGGATGTGGAGAGAGAAGCAAAAAGAAAATAAAACAAAGAAAAAGTATTAGAAAGGAGGAGAAAGAGAGAAGAAAAAAAAAGTAACAAAAAGAAAGCAATGGGCTTTCTGTCAAGATGACGTGGGAAGATATATAGAGAATAAAATTAAAGGAAAAAAATGTGAGAAGCCGAGAAAAAAATGATAGAAAATTTCATTTTCTTCATTTTATGATTTTCTCGATAAGGAAACTCATTTATTGAATTTTTTGATAAGAATATTCATTTATTGAATTTCTCGACCTTTATTAAATTCTGTTTATTAGCAATTTTAATTATTAGTTTATATTAATTTTCTTGCTAATACGATTTTAATGATAATACATTGATTTGACATATTGATCGAGGTAGTATTGATCGGTCCTAGTCAGCTGATTATCATACCTGACTGATCACATTTTGTTATCATTTTCAATCTTATCACTGTTTATAATATTTATTTAGTAGTCTTTTTGATTGGCTCTTGTTTCACATAAATTAAATTATTTTTTTGAAAAGAAGAAAATTCATTAATACGAAAGATGACTCATAGAGTCATTGTACAAAAATTGATGGAGGCTGGGAGGAGGACCATTCACCCAAAAATACTCTCCATTTTGGCAGCCAAAATTCGCTAGGTGATCTGCAGCAGAGTTGTACACTCTGGGACAGAATGCAATAGATGTAGGTGCGATCTTGTCAATTTTGTTCAAAATATCCTAAAGGAGATTGCGTAGGCACCATGGGCAAGGACGGGAATGCCTGATGAGGTGCACCAAAATTTTTGAGTTCGAATAGAGTTTGACGTGAGTAATTCTTCGGGTAATGCAAGTGCGAATACCCAATAGTAACGCCCAGGCTTCAGAGTGAAGGGCGGACTTAGCATGAACATCACCAGCAGCTGCAAAAATAAAAGCACCAGTATGAAAATAGAGAATAAAGTCGTATCCTCTTGTTCCATCGGCCCGAATTGAGATTGACCCAATTCAAGGAAGGGAGCAGCTCCCACTGGAACCGTGCAGGATCTTGGGGGTGAGTTGCCTCTGGGGCGTGGGTTGTGTTTGATGAAAATTCATGAAAACCAGCTAGAGATTTTTCCTAAATCACCTTGGCGGTTGCATACTTGGACCGAAAATGGATATCGTTCATGAGATTCCAAATGGACCAGAGGCAAAAAGCAAAGATAGAGAGGAGGTGCTTCTTAGACCGCTGGTCCAAACTAGCTCCTCCGTGGATCTAGGAGCTAGAGTCCCATGAGGGGAAAGAAGAAAAGGAATAATGGAGCTTGGATTGGAAGATATCCCATAACTCGTGGGCAAAAGGGCATGAGAAAAACATATGGGAGATGGTTTCAATGGGGAGGCCACAAATGGGACAAAAAGGATTGAGAGTGGAATCGAATCTGAGAACGTAATCCATGGTAGGGAGATGTTTGTGCAGCAGTTTCCAAAGGAAAAAGTGAATTTTAAGGGAACGGGGATTTTTCATATCGCGGTCCAAGACTGCTGTCCTGCCAAGGGTGTCGGCAAAGCCTGGTGGTACATAAATTCATAAACTGAACTAGCATTAGGAAGTCCATGTTCACTGGTCGCCCAAACCTAGAAATAACATCACAAGTCAATTTGTAAAAAAATTGGGTCTACACGGGGTATTCCAACTATAGTCGATTATGAGATCCGAAACTTTCAAAGTACTGATGTCGATGTCCATGTTTAGGTAAATAGGCAATTGGTTCAGTGGAACCCAAGGGTAAATAAGAACTGTTGTATTACGAACCGAGCCAATAGACTTAATGAACCCCGGGCGAAGTTGCTGAAGGGAGTCAAGAATAAGTCGCCAGGACCAGGGAGTGCCCTTAGATGACAGGGGATTCCAAAGGCATATAGATCCATATTTGGCTTGGACAAGGTTCGCCCATGGGGATTGAGAGTTGTCTAGGAGACTGAGTATTTTGCGTGGAAGCGAGGAACTGAGTATAAGATGAATATTCCTATTACTAGGCCACCCTCTTTACGAGGAAGTTGAACAATAGACCAACGGATCAAGTGGAGACCTCTTCGACCATTACCGGAATCCCAGAGGAAAGTCCTGTTAAGGTGCTCGAGTGAGCGAAGAGTGCCAGCAGAGAGGTAACTTGCCCCAAGGAAATAGGTAGGTAGTGAGGAGAGTCATGAGTTGATGAGGGTAGTGCGTCCACCCTAACTAAGGAGCTTACGCCGCTAGCCCGAAAGTCTAGAGGTAACACGCTTGACTAGAAAACCTTGCTCCTTAATAGGAATGTACTTTGCAGAGATAGGGACCCCAGGTAGGTGAAGGGCAAGGACCCTTGTGAGATCCCAAGGCAATGGATGAGCGCCTGTCGCCTGCGGACATTGAGGCGACAGGGAAAATAGACAATGGATTTAGATAGATTGATGCACTGGCCTATGAGGGACTCATAAAAGGAAAGGACTGATCTTAGCTGCTTATCATTTGCTTGGGTTGGCACGGATGCAAATAAGTAAATCATTGACGAACATGAGGTGGCAGAGAGAGAAGGAGTTGAGTTTGAAGGGAGTGATGCATCCTAACTCAACATGTCTATCCAATAAAGATTTGAAAATCTGAGATACAATGATGAAAGGATAGGATCTCCATGGTGGATTCTGCAATAAGCCTGAAAATAAGATGACGACTTTCCATTGATTACACAAGAAAAAATAGGGGACCTGATGCAAAGGTCGATCCAAGTGATAAATTGATGAGGAAAATTCATGAGTTGTAGAATATGAATGATAGCATCCCAGGAGACGCGGTCAAAAGCCTTTTCCATATCGATTTTGACCAGCATATGTTTAGTGCGCCCAATTGAGAGGGAGTGAGAGAGCTCTTGGGCCAATAGTATGTTATCCTAGATGTTGCGAACGGGAATAAACCCTGACTGGGAGGTGCTAATAAGTCTATGCAAGGAGGGTTTGAGGCGATTGCCCAGGATTATGGCGAAAACTCGATATAGTGTATGGCAAAGAGAGATGGGGCTGTAGTCTTTCACTACAAGAATTTGAGCTATTAGCTTCAGATTTTAGCGACTCCATATTTCGTAGCAATATTGTCACAGTTAGAGACAGATTAGTGACAGATTTGGAACACGTTTAGTGCATCATCTCCACAAACTAACAATATAGTGACGCAATTGTCCACATTAACTATGAAACTTATGGTCACTAATATTAGTCGACATATCATAGCCAAGCTGTAACAAATCTGTCACTATATAGTGACACTAATCGGTCTCTAATTTGTCTCAAGTATGTCGCTAACAGTTACACATTTACTACATATTTGGGACATGTTTAGGGCACCGTCTTCACAAATCTAACTGATAATATAGTAACAAGTCTATGACCATATTGAGTACAGACATTACGGTCCCTAATGTCAGTCAGTATATTATAACTAATCTGTCCCTAAAATCAGACACTAATTTGTCTCTACTTTGTCTCAAATTTTGTTGCTAACAGTTACAAATTTACTACATATTAGAGACATATTTAGTGCACCATATCCTTAAAAAATAAGATGGAAACTACGACCATTAATATAAGTTGGTATATTGTAATAAATCTGTAACTAATTTGTCCTTAAAATGTGATACTAATATGTAACTAATTTGTCCTTCAATTGACACTAATTTGTCTATATTTTATCTCAAATTTGAACATTAAAAATTACAAATGTACTACTGACTTGCGATAATTTTTTGAGAACCATTTACACTATCTACTTTAGTTATAATTTCTTTTGCTTATAATGGCTAGACGTTTGTACAAAAATATTTTGGAATCAATAATTGATCATAAAAAATGAAATGATTTTATTTTCATATTTAATAATTGAAATAACTCTCAAGATTTTTAAGGTTAATGTGAAAACTATAATAGAAAATTTAATTGCATATATGTTTGTACATGATAATCAATGGATAGATTGCTAGAAACATAAATTTATGTTCTTTTTCCTTTCTACTTATGATAATATATTATTATTTTAATTCTCATTTTTATTTATAATTTATGTATATGTATAGATGGGATTAGGACTTTCATTAGGTTGACAAGTAAATTTCCAATTAGGTAAAACAATTATGGCAATATAAATGAAAACTAAAAGAATCTAAAACACACACACACACACACACATATATGGGGAAGAACCAACATTGTAGGCATCTCACGCATGGATGCGGAGCACATTTTTGCTATTCGTCGGGACATCCACGACTATGCAAGAAAATGGCCATTCCGGGTCATTGGCAGTGAGCTCTACAAAACTACCGTTTAGTGACCACCCTTCACACATTCAAGGAGCCCTATGTTGGGAGGAGATCATAGTCTCGGAGTCGTACGTGGTGGATGTGTCACACTCGAACACGATGAACATTGCGGGGGGACATGACGAACGATGTGTGGGTATTCATTGCCATCATTGGCCATGGATCTCTTACTGAATGGTGAAGATCTGCTCCGCATCCATACGTCGAAACACCTACGACGCATGTGCATTTTACCCTATATATATAATTGTTGGAGTTGGCGAATACTTCAGGACCCCTTGTTTCTCACACCGGGTTCGCCCACGTGAGCTTAGGAGAATTTGAATATTACCCAATTACCTGTGCTGCTAGTGTACTGACAAAAGAGGGGGGAGGAGGGTTCGGGGGGCATCGCCCCCCGACGGCAGTCCCGCAAGCTCAAAGAATAATTCGCTTTGTTGTGAGCGGGGGGCGGTTCGGGGGCAGCGCCCCCAAAGCCTAGATGGGTTTGGACTTTTGTTTAGCCGGCCCATGTGGTGCGGATTACAATAAACTAATGAAACTAAGAATAATTCACAATTTTTATAAGTAAATATTAAAAGAAACATTTTGCAAAAAATATTTTATAAGTATTCATTAATGATATAATAAATTGACAAAGTTCTAAAAAACATAGTATAATTTTAAAATATTTTTATGCTTAATAAAAATATTTTGGAAATATTATTTAATTATTAAGCATAATTTTGAAATATTGTTGTAAATAAAAAATACTTTCCCTCTTCCCCCAAAAAGTTTCCCTCTTTCCCTCTTCCCCTAAAACCCTAAATGACATTTCCCTCTTCCCTCTTTCCCTCTTCGACATTTTTGCTCCTATTCCAGACAATTGCATCCAGACCTCAAAGATTCTTCAGGTGCATCATTCTTCCACTTTTCCTACTTTTTCCATTCGATTTTTCTACATGTTTTTCATTTTCTTTTTTGTGCAGCCGGTGCGCAAGGTCCTGTAGGCAGGGTTCGTCTCAGGCCCCTGCGCGTGCAGGGAGTCAGGGCGCACGCCGATGATGGTCGCCGACGTGCGCCCTGACTCCCTACACGCGCAGGGGCCTGAGACGAACCCTGCCGGCGATGGCAGGGGTCGCTGGTTGGCCCCTGCGCGCACGGGGAGTCGGGCGCGCATCGGCGACCAACGCAGGGGCCAACCAGCGACCTCTGCCATCACTGGCAGGGTTCGTCTTAGGCCCTTGCGCGTGCAGGGAGCCTGGGCGCACGCCGGCGACCATCATAGGGCTCGCCGACGAGTCAAAACATTATCACTATGAACGAGTTCACAACATTGTTCTCTTTTGTGAAGCTCGGTCTTTTTTGAAGTTTGGTCTCTGTGAATTAGATTATCTATAGTAGTATTTTACATTTTAGGAAAATGAATTTTATTTCTCAAAAAGAGAACTTAATAAAGTTTTGGAATAGTTTTGAGTCTCTGACCTAGATTTTCATTTAGCAGTAAATTCTCATTCACAAATAATTTGAATTCTTGGACAGAGCAAAATTATCTATAACTTTCAGCTGGATAGTTCACTAGCAACAAGTTTGTGATATGTTGAATTATTTCCTCATCTTATGAGTTTGAACTTGCTTGGACATCTTAAATTGTGCATGCCTGTTGTTTTCGAAACATTTGATTTGAATTTGAGATCGCAACTTTACTTTTATTCAAACATGTACAAGGCTTTGAATGCATCAGATGGAACATATTTCTTGTTTGATTATATGCTGGGATTCATAGCAAGTAGATGTATACATTTCATTCATTTAATTAATTGAAATAAAAATATAATTGTAATTGCACTTTGCACGCATTCTATATACAAGGATGCATTTCCCATTTGTTGTCTTGTTCCATTCACTCAACAAGTAAAATCTTAGTATGCTTTTCCTTTTGAAGTTTCAAGAAGACAACAAAATGTTATCAATATGAGTGACTGATATATCTCTGTGAAGCTTGGTCTTTTGTGCACAACATTGTTCGACACTTAGGAAGTTTAACCAATGCCAATTCCTTTACACAATTATCTATATTCTTATGACATTTTGTTCCCTTGATTTAGATGTGGTTGATATTGGTCGCCAAATCCTATGTCCTTGTCAAAAATGCAAAAACTTTCGATGGAAGGTCAAGTATGAAGTGCAAAAGGATTTATATCATAATGGCTTTTTAAATGCTTATGTCAATTGGACTTCGCATGGTGAGGAGCAATGGGTGGATAGTAATACAACATCCGTTGAAGTATCAAATGGAGTTGAAATACAAAATCCTTATTGTGAAATGGTTAGGATGCTGAAGTGAATCACTTAGGCAATATCAATATCCCGCAGGAGGAAGAAAATCCAAATCCAATAGCTTCTAGGTTTTATCGGCTTCTTAGAGATGCTGATGAACCTTTGTGGGAAGGGTGCGAGAAGCATAGCACACTATCTGCTGTGGCACAATTAATGAACCTGAAGTCTGAGCATAATATGAGCGAAAACTGTTTTGATCCTATGATCGGTATTATAAATAGTATGTTACCAATATCTGAGAAATTACCAACAAATTTCTACAAGTGCAAGAGAATGATGAAAGAGTTAGGATTAGAATACAAAAAAATTGATGCATGTCATAATCATTTTATGTTGTACTATAAAGAGGATAGTGCACTCATAAATTGTAAGTCCTGTGGTGAGCATCGATACAAGCCGAAGAAAAATGGCAATGCCAATCAAAAGGATGTGCCTTACTCAGTGCTCAGATATTTTCCTATTGTTCCAAGATTGCAAAGGCTCTTTCTCTCTGAAAAAGTAGCAATGTTTATGCGTTGGCATGCTGAAGGATTGCGTGAGGATCTTTCGATGATAACACATCCATCTGATGCCGAAGCATGGAAGGATATTGATGCACACCATCCAACATTTGCCAAGGAGTTTAGGAATGTTAGATTGGGTCTTTGCACAGATGGGTTCAATCCATTTGGTGCTTCAATAACGGCTTATTTGTGTTGGACTGTGTTCATAACACCATATAATTTACGTCCAAGCATGTGCATGAGAAGAGAGCACATATTTTTAACAAGCATGATTCCAGGGCCTCGATCCCTGAGTAAGAGACTGGACATCTATTTAAGGCCACTTATTGATGAGTTGAGGATGTTGTGGGATGATGGTGTCTTAACCTACGATAAGTCGGCAAAACAAAATTTTATAATAAGAGCAGCTTTGTTGTGGACAATCAGCGATTTTCCAACTTATGGAATGTTAAGTGGATGGAGCACGAAAGGAAAACTTGCATGTCCAATATGTGGCAAGCACACAAAATCATTTTATTTAAAGAATGGCATAAAGGTTTGTTGGTTTGATTGCCATAGAATGTTTTTGCCTATTGAGAATTCAATGCGTCGTGATCGTAACTCATTCAAAAAATCGACAATTGAGAATACTATGCCCGCAAAAAGAATTATAGGAATGGAGGCATTTGAGGAGGTCAACAAACTTATTTCCATACTAAGGTCTGTGACCTATTTTCCTAGAAAACTAGTTTCTTCTTTAACTTATGTTTTTTTAGTTGAAGTCCTTGCTTTTGCTATTGATCTTTGATTCAGCACATTTTTAGGAATTGTTTGGGGGTTTTTTTCTTAATCCACATGTGGCACCAAATATGAAAGATTTGGGATCTTTTTTTAGGACAACTCTTGCTTTTTTATCTTTGATTTGACCTGCTCACCTTAATGAGTGCAGCCTCAAAGGTTGACTTAGGCATTTGCAGGGCCTCCTCCGACTACTCCCTCCTCCTCGCCATCACTCTTCGCCGCTTTCGTCAACCGCAACTAAACGAACTCCATCGACAATCAGATGAGCTTCGTTAAGTGGTATCTTTCCGCTAGGGGTGCCCGCTTGTCCTGTCCACAATCCTCCTCAATCCAGCTCCATGTCGCAGAGGTGATCGTCATGTGGAGGATGAGAACTCATCCTCTCTCTAGGCTTGTCTTTTTTTTCTTAGCAAATTAATCATTATCAATTTAAATAGTCCATGCATTATTGAGTTCAGCAATTTGCCATGTTAAGAAAATAAAAAAAGTAAGTACTTTCTGTCCATGTTTCCTTTACTTTGCTTTCAATTTGTGGGAGTAAGTGTTTCTTTGATTAGGATCAATGCATATGATTTCAGTTTATTTTGTCCAAATTCAACCTGTACAAATAATAACTACATAGTGTCATCACTTGAGGCATGAAAATGTATTGTAGACTAAAAAAAAAGTGTTATATAAAATGAAGTTATGTTACATGTAAGGTCAGATTCATAATTAGATTCAGAATCCAGAATCATATTGAGATAATCACATGCTTAATCACTGAGAGGGTGGATAAGGAAGTATCTAACAAAATTAAAAGTCTACATAGATATATAACTGCTAAAAAATTCATTCTATTTGCATAGATCTTTTCCTTCTTATCAATTGCATGATGCATGCAATTTTCTCTTGTGGTTGCTGCTAGAGTTAATCATCCCTTTATGCCTTGGAACATAAATATTTAATTGGCACTCGATTTTTTTCCTTTGTGCAACCATAATACTCAAGTTGAACTAATATGATATTTGTTATGCGTGAAGTTTGATCTCAAATGTCTCCTACTAATAATTTCAAGAAAGCACTTTGTAGAAACATACCTCAGTCGAATACCTTCTAAGAATCTTTTTCATATTCTGCATTTTGATTGGAAAAATGTTTGCTATTTCTTGAAAAGACCGAAGCCAATTTTCTTTTTAGAAATATTTTTTTTTCCATTTCTACACCTGTTGATTGCAATTTCTTCTTGTCCTTGTTCAATGTAATATGTCTCCTGAGCACATTCCTCCCTCATAAAAAAGATTGGATGGAGAAGAGCTGCAAGAATACTTGATAACAAAGTCTAAGGAGAATCCTTGGAGTGGATCTCAACAGGTAGATGCATTTTATGATCATCTTATGTTAACTTCTGATGTTTTGATGGCAAGATTAGCAAATAAGGCACTAGGTGAATTTTCTTTCAATTTTGTTTCTCCTTCCAATCAAACTTGATTTTTTTTACTAACAGTCACATGTTTATATTGGAAGGTTGATCGTATCCTTGGTTGCCGAGTAAAAGCTAACAACACGTTTGGTGAGAACAAAAAACCTTCTATTTCCTTGGAACTATTAAAGTCAGAAAATAATGAAGGGAATTTAGCAAGTAAACTTCCATCAGATGGTTTAAGAGGATCAGAAAATACTATCAAACAATCAATTGGTTGTCAGAATGTAGTAATACTGAAACAAAGGATGATACAAGTGCTCATAATGTTCAAATTAGTGATGTAGTTATGAAAAAGGAAATAGATAAAAATTCTACAGCATGCCAAGAATATAATGATGAAAAACAGGAAGAGAGGAAGTCCCCAAATAGCACTGAATATTTGTGGAATTATCTGAGGAGTTCTGTAAAAATCATTCTATAGTTCCCAAGGACTCAATGATATATTTAGAAGAAACTTCTCTAGAAGTTGAAAGGAATTCTTTGGCAGATAAGATCATGTAAATTTTTCTACAAATAATAAAATATTAATTTTTCTACTAACTCATTTTTGTCTTATTTCAGGAAGAGTATAATTCTAAAATGACTAATCACATGAAGAATGCATTCGGATCATTGATGGATAGTTACTGTCAGCCAGGAGTAGCATTCGAACAAATGCTCAATCAACTTTTCATCAATTCAATGGATGATGCAAGATTGAGCATTTCGTTGTGTAATAAAAGAAATGATTGATGATTAGAGTTACTTGCTAAGCTTGCCATCACTATTTTGGCTTGTGTTTTGAGACATGTTGAACTATTTGGATTTACATTTGAGACTTGTTACATTGGTTGTTATTTTATTAAGTTGAACTTCTATAACATATATTATGTAAGCCTTTTGCTACTTGCGTGATGAAGAATGTCATATTTTTATTTTGTACTACTTGCTAATGTTGATTATGATATACAAAGATTTTTGTTATATTGATTATTGTATTGTGTCATTTATATTATTGTACAATTGATAATTTAATATAAACAAATATTATTGTGAAAAATTATTGTTAATTTGTGACCCGTTTGGGACGGTTTCGAGACAATATGCAAATTGTGTAAATCAATTATGATAAAATTTAACTACCATGTAAGGACAAATTAGCCACACAAAAGTTGTAGTTGTTTTACCATTGTAACATAATAGTTACAAATTAGTGACAAATTAGTTACCCATTTTGAGTTGTAATAATTGAGAGTTGCCACAAAATAGGGACAGATTAACGACGCCAGCACACATGATTAACTACGAAAATAGAGATAGAAATTCTAGTCTCTATTAGCGACATATGTGTGTTGTCCCAAATTCATAGCAAATTCGATGCAAATAGAATTAGCGACGGTATTACCTACGGATTTGCTACAGATTTCTCCGTAGCTAATCGATCAAATTCTTGTAGTGTAATTTGATGGTTGGATTGCATTAGTTATTTTGGTCCCCATTATGTCCCAGTAATTTCGATAAAAATCAAGTGTGAAGCCATCCGATCCAAGAGCTTGACCTACGACATACTCCAAATGACCACACGGGCTTCTTCAACAGTAATAGGACCGGTGAGCGAGGAAAAAAGAGCTGGGTCGTAGGTCGGGAGGATAGACCAGAGGTCAGTTGGGGCGACTTGGACTGCCAGTGGACTCTAGAGGTTGAGATAATGATCTACGAAGTGTTTCTTGATCAATCGAGGTTGGGTGATGACTTCATCAAAATCCAGGTGGACCTGGCATATGAAATTTTGCTTGTGACGGATGATGGTCTGGAGATGAAAAAATTGTGTTACGGTCATCATGATGGTGCCATGCGATACGAGCCTTGCTCCACCATTTGACATTGATTTGGCATAGTAAGATGGCGTGGAGGTGGTAGTGGCTCTAAAGAGGCTAGGCCAGGTCCTATAGTTCAGGGGAAGCGTCTAGGCCCTACAGATGCGAGATGCAGTCAAGGGCTTCATGAGCTCTCACCTCAAGCCATCCTAGGACCTCACGGTTCCAGCGGAGGGTATCCCTCTGGATATGCCTGAGGGATTCTTGAATGGAGTGGGCACATGAAGGAGACAACAAGTGACGCCTAACAATGTCCTTATCATTAGGGTGAAGGAACCAAAAGTGCTCATATTTGAACGAGCGGGTTCGGGGTAATTGGAGATCTGATTGAAAAGGATGGTGGCATTATCAGACACGCAGTGACGAAGGGTAGAAAGATCAAGGCCGGGAAATGCATCAAGACAAAAGTGGTTGTCTAACATTCTATCCAGCCTGCACAAAATGTGAGCTTGACCGGCTCGTTTGTTACTCTAGGTGAAAGGAATGCTAGAAGGTTTGAGATCAACGAAGCCATGAGTGTCAGTGAGGTTCTATAAAATGACAAACGGCCTAGCGGTTTTGAACTGGTTACCCCCCTTTTGTCCTAAAAAGATAAAATACAGTTAAAATCTCCGATTAAATCCCACGAAAATTCATACGAGATAAGCAAACTAAGCATATTCCATAAAGAGTTCCTATTGGTAGGCAAAGTACTAGCATAAACACATGATAGCAGGAAGTGAAAACCAGCGTAAGGAATCACAACATGTAGAACTGATGCGAGAATTGATAACAATTAAATGCTAGCAAGTGCAATAGTCACTCAAGTAACAAAGTGTAAGAGTAGAGTGTCGAACCCACGATGAATTAACTTACTAAACTAATTTCAGAGGCTAATAGAAGACGACATAAAGTTTGGTAAAAGAGTGCAGAAAATAAAATAATAGAAAAATAAAGAATAAAATTAATGATGCGTTGGTACTTAAGATGATCTATAATGATAGGAACAATTTGTAATTTTCTGTAAAATCAAGTATAAGAATGAAGTTCAGGTTTAGCTTTTAGACGGATTAAGGACATCAAAGATATGATCTCCTGCATGGGTAAATCAACTATCTTAACACAATAATAAGATGAAAGTATTCCGCATGGATATGCCCTCAGTTATATTGAAGTCAAGATGCAATAAGCTATAATCCCTAAACTACATAATCGTCCGCACGGGTCAATTCATGTAGACTGCATAACCTAATATCCCGTACGGTTTCTATTAGATCATGACATGTATTGCTTCAACATAAGAGTTAAGAATCAATTCAAACAAAAAATTTTGAATTAAGGATTGATTACACTACACAGTCAATAATCATCATAGAAATCATTAAATTATGAAGAAAAGCATTACACATAGCAACCATGTTCATAAAAACTAAACTAATTATTTGATTAATCAGAAGTTAGAAATTGTTCATACAGTAAGTCTTTTGCAACTAAAACTGAAAAGTAAAATTATGACTAATAATCCCAAGAACTACACTAAATAGATAAAGCACGAAAATCTAAAGTAGCATCCCAACATAATGTAGAACAAGAAGTATTCTACAGAAATGAGGACAAGCCGCTGCACAATCCTCGCACGAGTCTACTGCGCAGAAGTCTTCTTCTTCGTTCTTCAGAAGTGCTCCTTCGTTCTTGGCTTGAAAGCTTCGGTTGTAGGCCATAGCATGATCATCTCTGACTATAGAAGGCCTCTATTTATAGGGGTTTGAGTTTCCATGTGATCAGAGAATAAACGAAAATCCTTTCTACGTAATGCTGATATTTTGGCCTTGTCAAACTCTGAATTCTTGGCTATAATATGTTTCCAAATCATCCTAGGAACCTATAATATGAGTAGGAATCATTGTGGACTTGAAAATGTTCCAAACATTTGTCTAAAACTCGAATATGCACTTCGTCATAGCCTGTTACAGTGATTTAACAACTTAAACAGTGTTCAAATCGGCTTATGAATGAGTTTTCACGGCTCATGAGAGGTTTTTCATGGCCGTTACAATGCAAAAAAGATGAATTTCAAGCCTGTTCATGGCCGTGACTCGGGATGGCTAAAAAACACATTTTTACAATTAAAGCAGAGTTTCACGACCCTGTATCACGGCTCGTTAAAGGCTCTTCACGGCCCATGACAGCCAATTTTCAACCATGTACAACTTCAATCTTTTTGACTTTTTGACTCCATTTTAACTCCGATTTGAGCACGATTTTCTCCCTTGGTTTCATAATTCAGTTTTCTTGCTTCTAGACAATACATTATAACATTTGGGTAGATTTTCATTTTGTAAAATTAATGTAAATAAGCCCATAAAATGATGCATGCTATTAGAAAATGATTCGAAATGAGATTAAATGTATTACTAAATATATGTTGTATTTTGCATGCATCAAACTCTCCCTAGCTTAGATATTTGCTTGTCCTCAAGTAATTTCAAGGCAAAGCTCCAACCAAGAAGGTCCATCATCATTTCCACCCTATTAGTCAACTATTTTTCTTAGCACTATATTTTATACTTCGATCGCTAAAGCATCTTTACATCATTCCAATGACACAGCCTTGTAGAATTTCCGAATATTAGACATATTTAAACTCATTCAAGTTCAGCTCATAGAAGAAAGAATGCAGTCTATCCAATAAGAGTCTCAATGTTGGAAACATAAGTGTATACTGAGCTTATATATTTTCACTTTAAAACTTTTTCACTTTAAAACTTCTGATATTTTCATTCATACTTTTTCTCTTTTGTTGATTTGGTACTTATGTGCTTCTCCATATTATACAAGATGGTCCATGTAACGGGCTTTTGACCGACGGATCCCAAAGCAGTTGCCCTTAGGTCGCCAGGCAAGAATCCTCTACGGATTTAATCACCTAGACACACCAAGGTTTCAGATAACACTTTTGTACTTCTTTATTTTGTTTAATTAGGGTTCAACTAACCTCTTTTATCTTTTTGCACATTTTTTTTCCTTTTTACTATAAGATCAATAAACACTTAAATGATCAACAAAGAGGCAATTATTATCAAAACTAAAGAAAAATAAAAAGAGCCTGAACAAGAATCTGTCGTCCAAATATTCATAGTTCTACTTAGCAATATTCACATTCCAAATGCCCAATACTAAGGCGATAAAATATGAAATAATAGTGCTTTGAATTTCGTTAAGTACCAGGATGTCCTTGAATAATGCTTGAAAATAAAAAAAAAATATTAAGACATGGGAAAGAAAGATATGGAATATTAAATTTCTATAGATTTTCAAATAGATGCAAATATATGCAAATAATAGATAAAATATGATAAGAACGTATGCATGTAACACAATATACGATGATAGGCATGATGCATGAAAATGCAAACTCCCCCAAGCTTGAACTCAACACTGTTCTCAGTGTTAAAAATCAAATCTAAAAAAGGGGTATAAAATACTAAAGAAATCATAAAGGGAGGAATTGAAAAGAAACAACCTGATGTTTCCAATGTGATGGATGTGGGAGCTATAGAGATAAGCCAATGTATGGTTCGGATGTCAATTCATAGTGAAGTTGTTGATGTCATTTTGCTCAAGTCCAAAAAGTCAGGGCATTGAAATCCTTTGGGCTTCATAAGTGACCTTCATTTGTCAAATTTAGTGAACACAATAACTCCATGGTGATCGGCTCATGAGAGGGTCATTATTGCTACTCGTCGGGATGAGTAATCTGAGATGGAGAGCCCTCTTCAACAGCTTATTACTCTTCAGTACGTCGGTGATGAACGGGGGCCATAATGCAGGGAGATATGATGCAAGGTTGTAACTCACGATCGTGAAAAATAGGTAATGGTCTATGAAGAGAATTTAATGGGTCGTGATTCAATTATAAAAACCCTCACATAATGTCAAACATTAAATCAATGGCCCGATAAAAGTGTTTCACGGCCCTTGTGCAGTTGTCTTCTTCATTCATGTCGATGGGTCACCGGCAATGCAGATCGACTGATGATGGTGCCTTCAATGATAACAATGTGGGGGAAAGGTGTCAGTCCATCATCGATCAGAGAGGAGGTCGACGTGGCACTACGACTATCATCGGTCTAAGAGAAAAGAAAGGGCGATCCTGCTATCATCGATCAGACAAGAGAATATGGGTGGCGCTGCTAGGTCAATGGCCGAAGATCATTGACGCCATGGAGGTCCCTACTATTGAGGAAGAGGTCAATGCGTGGAGGTCGGGTTCCCTGCCATCGGTGGACGTCGCTCAGCCTGGTGCCTAACGATCAGAGAGGAAAAACAGAGTGCTGCTAGATGATGAGGTGTGAAGGAGAGATGGTGATGTCGCGAGTCATAGTTCATGGGCCTGCATAAATAGAAGAGGTGAGGGTGTGTTACGGGCGTGAACTCATAACGGCCCGTGAGGCACAAGTAACGTCCCGTGATGGACATGACGCCCCATGAAAGTTTTGAAAGGGTCGTGAATTGAACAAAACAAGGGTGTGCACGTAAAATGCAACTCACTTACGGGCCATGACGACAATGTAGCGGCCTTGAATGTAACTATGTGGCAATTTGAAGACTCGCGAGTTGGACATGAAATACACTGAGTGACCCGTGAAAGAACGATTACGACTAGTGAAATATTATTATTCCTATATAAACCTGCTAAAAAACCCGTAACAACTCTAGAACGATCTGTGAAATGATGATACTCTAAAGAACACATTCTATGACACCCATGAAACATGTGTAATAATCCGTGAAACTTTAATTCTGTCATGTGAACACTCTGTGAGACTCGTGAATGTCATGTAACGACCGTGCTGAGTTCTGTGAGAGCAAATGTACCTACAAGGTGACCCGTGAGATTTGTGTAACGACCTTTGATAGATGAAAAGTTGGGTCTAAACCTATTGTGTGACCTGTGACAACTTGATTCCCGTGAAACTTCATATTTTCATAGAAAATAGTTACTGTGGGCCTTGTAATGCCCGATATATAAATAATGACCCGTGACACTCTCTTTCCTTTTTTTTAAGTTGGACCTGCAATGTTGGATAATCAGTTCAAAATAAATAATAACAACTAATAGAGATAAAATAAAGAGGTTCATAAACTAAATTAAGTAAAAAAATACTAATCTAATTAGATGAAAATAAAATTAAAACTAAGAGTTAAAGGTGAGAGAAGAGTTCTCATTCAAAGTCATTAGTTTGACTATGATATGCATGTGCTGAGACTGATATATAAGATAATCAATTAGAATAAATATATGAATTTCCAATTAAGGAACAATCTCACTGAGATTATTTGATGTGATCGTGAACGTTCGATGTGCTGAGCGCGTGTAGTGGTGAATGACGCCCAGAGTTTCCACCTTTTTGCCATCGTCCAGTGGTGGTGGTTCTTCAAGAACAACAACGTTCTTATATTGAAGTTGGGAGTTGTGTTGCATATTGTCATGGACAGTAGAACAATTCTTGATTCGCCATTGGACTAATGTAGTTGGAGTCTTTGGGGTTGGCGATGTGCGCCCCTTCTTTTCTTCAATTTGCCACTGTTGGGTCTCGTAATAAAGGTAAAGCCATAAGTTCGTTTATGTTCAGTTTGAAACATGATTTAGCTCTTCACCAGAAATGTTTGATGGTCATTTGTTTTGGCATCATCCAGGAATTTGCTCAAATGAGATGGTTGAACCAACCATAGAGCCAACTGGAAAGTTGAAGTTGCAGTTGTTTCCCTTAAATGAAAGTACTCGCAGGGCATTGGAAGAGGTATGCTTAAGCTCTCACTTTTTTCCAGGGGAAAAAGGATGATTACCAAGAGTACCCATCCATTTTATAAACTCTTAGATGCCTTCCATTTTTGGGACGTAGAAGATCGTGTTATGAATGTAATCATCTCTTTTTATTCACTTATGCTGTGTTTCAATATCTTGAATCTTGTGTAAAATTTACAACCAGAAGCTTTCTTAAGTTAATATTATTTAGTTTCATGACAACAAAGCTTATTATGGTCAATTAAAGAAAAGCACATGTTTAAAGATTAAGCCTATAGTCATCATCAACATTTTGCATCACTTTTTAGATGTCTTTATTGAAGGTAGTGATGTGCTTTCTCTCCTTTGTAATTTTTGAATTTTGGAAGATATGGTAGACAACATTGATGGTGGCGGTGTTGTTGATGATGATGTCGATGTTGGAGACGAAGTTTGTGTAATAAGGATCTCTGAAAGCTAGCTCCTCCTTCGTACTTGTCCATCTTCAAAAGTATTCACTTGTCTCCTTTATACGCCATTGCGTAATTGCTGTCCTTGCTGAATACTTTGTTCTTGGATGCCCTCTTCTTTGATATGAATGTTGATGGTGGCATGGGCATATGATGATAGTTGGGTTCTCGTCGATGTGCTTTGGAGATTCAGCACTTACAGAAATCAATTGCGCAACTTGACTTTCTAATGCATGCAACTTTGCTTCACGCGCATCAAACTTGAGCTCTTTCTCAAAGATTCGAAGAAAGTCATCTACTTCGATATGCTTCTAGATTTGTGTTAATTAAGCCGTCAAATTTTGAATGTGTTGATCTTGCATTTGAAGCTTCCTTTCAATTTTTATAATAATTTGACACATCATCCCTTCAAGGTCAACTTTTGGCTTAGCAGAAGATTTCGATTTGAGAAAAGTTGTAACATGCTCCTACGTTTCCCCACTTCGATGTAGTAGATTTGAAAGTTCTCTCTAGATTGTCGATTTGATAGCTTTGTGTGGAGAGTTGCTTCAGTAAATGACTCAATTTGCTTGTGATGATGCTTTCTGCGTCCATGGAGAAGTCTTCATATGGAGATTGTTGAGGCATCTTCATGTTATTGTGACTCGTCGTGGCCTCAATGTGAACTTTATGTTGATGGACAATAGCTTTATCTTCCTCAATTTGTGAATTGGTGGACGTTTTCTTCTTTCCCATTAAGTATTTATTGATATGAACGTGATAGTTGAGTCGTGTACGAAAGATGTAAACTTGAAAACTTACACAACTAAAAGAACAAGTGAAAGCAAAAGAAAAATAAAGTCACAGAGTAGCATAAAATAGGTGTAGTAAGTAAAGAATAATTCCTCGGCAACGGCGCCAAAAACATGATGCGAGGATTGATAATAATTAAATGCTAGCAAGTGCACTAGTCGCTCAAGTAATAAAGTGTAAGAGTAGAGTGTCGAACCCAAGAGGAATTAACTTTCTTAATAAACTAATTTCAGAGGCTAATAGGAGACGACATAAAGTTTGGGTAAAAGAGTGCAAAAAATAAAATAACAGAAAAATAAAGACTAAAACTAATGATGCGTAGGTTATTAAGATGATCTATAATGATGGGAACAATTTGTTATTTTTTGTAAAATCAAGTATAAGAATGAAGTTCAAGTTTAGTTTTTAGACGGATTAAGGACACCAAAGATATGATCTCCCGCACGGGTAAATCAACTATCTTAACACAATAATAATCTGAAAGTATTCCGCACGGATATGCCCTTAGTTATATTGAAGTCAAGATGCAATACACTATAATCCCTAAACTACATAGTCGCCTGCACGGGTCAATTCATGCAGACTGCATAGCCTAATATCCCACACGGTTTCTATTGGATCATGACATGTATTGCTTCAACATAAGAGTTGAGAATCAATTCAAAAAAAATTATGAATTAAGGATTGATTACACTACACAGCCAATAATCATCCTAGAAATCATTAAATTATGAAGAAAAGCATTACGCATAGCAACCTTGTTCATAAAAACTAAACTAATTATTTGATTAATCAAAAGTTAGAAATTGTTCATACAGTAAGACTTTTGCAACTAAAATTGAAAAGTAAAATTATAACTAATAATCCCAAGAACTACACTAAATAGATAAAGCGTGAAAATCTAAAGTATCATCCCAACATAATGTAGAACAAGAAGTATTCTACAGAAACGAGGATAAGCCACTGCACAACCATCGCACGAGTCTACGGTGCAGAAGTCTTCTCCTTCGTTCTTCAGAAGTGCTCCTTCGTTCTTGACTTGAAAGCTTCGGTTACAGGCCCTAGCATGATCATCTCTGGCTGTAGAAGACCTTTATTTGTAGGCGTTTGAGTTTCCATGTGATCGAAGAAGAAACAGAAATCTTTTCTATGTAAAATAAGGTAAATTTAGACTAGATTTAATGGTGAGATTTTGGCCTTGTCAAACTCTAAATTCTTGGCTATAATGTGTTTTCAAATCATCCTAGGATCCTATAATATGTGTAGGAATCCTTGTGGACTTGAAAATCTTTCAAAACTTTGTCTAAAACTCGAATCTGCACTTCGTCACGACCTGTTACAGTGGTTTAATTGCTTAAACAGTGTTCGAATCGGCTTATGAATGGGTTTTGACAACTCATGAGAGGCTTTTCATGGCCCTTACAGTGCAAAAAATATGGATTTCACGGCCCGTGAAAGCCTGTTGATGGTCGTGACTCGGGATGGCTAAAAAATGCATTTTAACGATTGAAGCAGAGGTTCATGACCCTTTATCACGGCCCGTTAAAGACTCTTCACGGCCCGTGACAGTCAATTTTCAGCCGTGTACAATTTTACTCTTTTTGACTACGTTTTAACTCCGATTTGAACGCAGTTTTTTCCGTTGAATTCGTAATTTAGTTTTTTTGGTTTATAGACAATAAATTACAACATTTGGGTAGATTTTCATTTTTGTAAAATTAATGTAAATAGGCTCGTAAAATGATGCATACTATTGGAGAATGATTCGAAATGAGATTAAATGTATTCCTAATATACGTTGTATTTTGCATGCATCACGAACCTAATCAGAGTTAAGGGGAGGAGTAACTTGAGTATCTTGCCCATGCTAAGCAAGGATATTACCTTTGGAAGAACCAGAGCCTTCGCAGTAGGTGCCGGACCATGAGGGCCTGAGCCGACGGACAACCTGTTTAGCTTTTACAAGCCCAAACATGACTTTATATAAGAATTACAAAATCAGGGGTCTAGGAAGTAATAAGATGTCTAAGCATATCTCTAACTTTTGCCCGGAAAGTGCCGCGTCAATTCTAAGCAAGTATCTTTATGTTGGAGCCGGGTCCGACAAGTCCCTTAGTACCGAGGCTGCGTGACGAAAAATGAGTGTGAGTTATCAGAGGAAATAGAGGGTTTGTTTCTTACCTTTGCCCTTAGGCGGGACTGACGGCAGCCGAAGGTGGAGAAAGAGGGAAGGGGTAGGGGGAGTCGGCTTTAGCATGCAGGACTTTTTATGCTCAGATCTGGGGGGCGGGAGCAGATCTGGGTCCTCTAGGTTGTCCTGCGATGAGTGGTCCTCCATCTGGTAATCGTGGAAATGGGTGTGCACAGACCGGCCGATGCACGTACCACCGGTTCATTGTGATCTACTATAGCGATGGCACAGAGGAGTAGACATTGGAAGGGGAAGGCAGCATGGAGGGTGAAGGGCATACAGTTTAGAGGAGAGGGAGGTAGGAGAGAGAGCGGCCGCAGAGAGCCTTGAGGCATTTTGAGAGATGGTAGGTGATGGGGGTAAGGGTTGGGCAGATAGCGTAAGGGTGAGAGAGGAAGTAGAGTGGGGGGTGGGGGGGGGGGGGGAGGGGGGAGGGGGGACACCTGTAGGGTCGGGATGTGTTGAGGGAGGATCCATGAAAACTTCATCATTCATATGCCCTATCTCATCAAAAGAAAAACACCGTTCAAAGTTAAGAGCGGGCACATCCTGACCACACATGTGAGCGATTAAGGGCTGTTGGATGGCCTCATATCGGATCATAGACGTGGCATGGATGGGCGATCCAGCTCCTGGTGCAGGCTGACCGTGCGATCTAGGCGCAGAGAACTATTGGATTTCCTCCCCATGGATTGCAGATGTCGTACCAATGCCATGTGCCCGAGCTCCCGTAACAGTTATGACGATGCTTCAAGCCATTAGGTGAGCACCGACCGACCATTGGGCATCCATGCTCCGGGCGCTACTAGCCGGCCGACGAGCACCTGACGAGGAAGGAGGGCCCTCCGGATGGTTTAGATCCAAGGAGGGATGAGGCAGATTCGCCTGTTGCGGACGTTGTGCAGGGCGGCAGTAGGGGTCCACCGCACATAGCCATGACCTAAACAACAGAGCCGCCTTCGATGAGCCCTCATCCTGAGCACATGAGCAGACCTCTAGGCGATGGCCGATGATGCACAACGACAGAAAAAGGTGGGAAGATGCTCATACGTGGCCTGCTGGAGGTACTTGTCACCATTTGGCAGAGAAATAGAAGTAGCTTGACGAAGAGGGGAGGCGAGGTTTACCTCAACGCATGCACAGGCACAAGATGATTCAACAGAGCACATGGCTTGCTCATCAATGCATAGTTGAGTGTCGAAAGTAGTAGCAATCCGCTTGAGGGAGGTTGGGTTGCGGAGATACAGGGGCAAGACGAGGAATTGCAACCAGAGCAGGGAGTCGAGCGAAGATGTTGAGTCTAGACGGTGGAAGGGGGGGGGATCGAAGCTTCCCGGAACAGGGGACCGCCAAACTCCCCAAGGGCCGACGGTAAGGACTTGCAGACGAGCAGATTCAGGCTCGAATGCAAAAAGGAAGGAGTTACCTAGTGGCGAGATGACACAGGGATACGCTGAGTCCAGAACAGGTGGACGCCATCCCGGAAAGCAGCAAGACTCCCCACAAAATGGCTGATGAGACACAATTTGAGAGAGTATGAGTACTGGGAGGTGTCCGAGGCTGGAATGATGACATCCATGGATGTAGCCGCATGATGTTCTCTATCTATTGAGGTGACATGTGCATCGACGGAGAGGGACGGGTACCCCTGGCGACGAAGAGCTAGGACTTAGGCAACTACTGAGAAGGGTGAGGAAGCGGATGCCTAAGTGGACTGAGACTTGTGGAAAACTAGGTGTGAATGAGAGAGGGGGAAAAGGATCAGAGTGGTCCTCCACAGAGGACGGTAGCGCCATGGGATCGGAGAAGTAGATCGCGGGAAAGGGGTTTTTCAGCTGGAGGTCGTCGAGCGGCCTGCTTTCCTGGAAAAACTTTGGACATTACAAGGTGGCCATCCCAAGCTAACCAAATCAGAGCAAGACACATGGAGTGGGGAGGAGAAAGGGCCGATAGAGAGGGTTTCGCTCAAAGCGCTTTCCTCGGTATTGTAAATTTTTTAAAAGATAGACATTTTAGGTAAACAAGATAAAAGTCGAAAGCTAACGGGTCTTCATATTATCTGATTGTCTCCAAGTCACTAGGCCATATTATTATTGAATCGAATTGAATGGGGGCAGATAGTGTACCTAATGGTTTAAGACATCTTCCTTTAGAAAAGCTATGATTGTCAATATTTGGTCATGGTCCCCTGCCATTCACAAATCATTATTAGCGCTATTGTTATTGGGTGGATTGCCGTGGGTTGATCCCCCATTAGCCTACATGAAAGAGGCATGAATTTTCCTTAATTAACAGAGCGCTCTTCATTGAATTGGATAACTCTGAATATTATAAATTAAATTGAATTAAATGCAACTGAAATAAATCGAATTGAATTGAATGTATCATGGTCATTTGGGTGCATTGGCATTGAATTGGCAATTGTTATTGCACTATCGAATCGAATTGATGTTTGACCAATAATCATTGATTATTGAATTGTTAATTGTTTACTAATTATTGAATCTTGATTATTGATCAGGTCATTGATAATTGTTAATTGAGATAGATCTATCTGATCTCTATTGAGTAATCATCATATTGTTATTGATTATTATATTAAAAGCTCAATTGGCTTATCATGGATCATACCTTCTTGAGCATATTGATTATTTAGTAGACCTTATGTATTGAGTATTTTTATACTCATGAATTTTATCTGCATATCAATCCATGCAAGTGATAAAGCTATAGAGGATGGTACTGTGGCAAAAGATGTGCTACACATGTTTTAAATTGAGTTCTCTGGTTTTATTATTCAGTACTTTTAAAATTGTGAACTTATGGATTGATTAACTATTTTGAATATTTTAGATTATTATCTATTATTATTGAAAAGTCTTCCGCATTTTATTATTTACATTTTAAAAAATGTTTATATAGAAATTGTGCAACATTTCTGGGATGACTCTAGGCATGTAAAAATCACGTGGGTCTCGAGGCATTATACATTTACCACATTACATTCTCACATTGTCTAGCAATCTACTTTAGTTGACATAAATATTAATGTCACTTATTAAATTGTCAACAATTTATATTACCTTGTTTACTATGTATAAATAATCATTCCAACAATTCAAATGACATTGTTCAGATTATTAGGTAATGCACATTTTTTAACTAAAATATCCTTTATCACTAATGGAAAATTAAAATTTATTTAATCTGACTAACACTTGAACAAAAATTATAAAATTAATAAATCAAATAAAGATAGTAATCATAATAAATTAGTAAATATTTAAAATAAAAATATTGGTAATATTTAAAATAATGATTAATAATTATATGCAATTAAATTATAAAATAATAATTTAAATAAATTAATATTATTAATTATGATAATATTTTTTTATATTGTTTCATGTTTTATTTATTTAAAATTGGAAAGGGCAGAAATGAAAAGAAGATAAAATCACTAGTAATATAGATAGACACCCTTCCTAGTCAATGTAGATTGCCACTTAACATGCAATTTTCTAGATAAAAATAAAGTAAACAAGACAATGTAGAGAATAAATCAGTGGCTCAAGTAATTTAACTTTAAATTATCAGTGATCTTAAAAATTACTTGTAGGGAAAACCTGTAATATCCTAGATTTTAATTAGTCAATTACGACTTTTTGTCCAAGCACTCGTGATCTCTCCTATATAAAGCCTCTTAATCCTATTGTTTACCTCTTTTCTCCACATCTCGTCGCGGCTAGGGCTTGATGAAGGAGAATAAGAGGAACAAGGAGGAGGAAGAAAGAGGAGAAAGATCTGAGATCAAGATATATAAAGGGGATTCAAATCCTTCCCTCCTCTCTCAATGTTCTTCCTATAATGGATTGAGAGCAAGAGGACACCCTGTTCTCTTATTGGATTGTGATTGAGGGTTCATGTTTATTGATTAGATCTATGCATATATTGGTTTTCATGATTTGATCTATGCCATGTACGAGTTTTATGATTAGATCTAATAGTTAGGACCATATTTTTCATATTGTTCATGATTTAGGAATGAACCCTAGATCTTAGAAATTCATGGATTATTATGTTTTCTATTATTCTTTTGATCCCAAAATGCCTAGGAAATACACACGTTCTATTTCTTAATGTTGTATGTCGCTTCCCCAAGATCTGGATAAAAACTCGTGTAAAATCGAATTGGGCGGCGGAAGTCCAGAGTTCTGTCGCGGCCATGATGCATTATGTCACCCCCGTGACAAAAAGGCTGGAAAAATCGGGTGAAAAATCTTCTGTCATGCCCGTGACAAAGTTTTTCACAGTCGTGATGCTATCTTACACGACCGTGACAAAATGAGGGTGTTTTTCAGGTGTCTATCACTGCCGTGACGACCTGTTTCATGGTCGTGACCATTACTGAAACTGTATATAACATATTAAATGCTATTTTTGAGATATTAATAGTATGTATAAATGTTTGTTGATTGTATAAGAACCTAGATACACATATATGCATGTTTCCTACGTAACTATGTTAAAACATGAAGATTGAGCGTCGTAATTATTTGTTGATTGGAAAGTATAATGAATCCAGTTGTAGATGATATTACATGATGACCCTCTATGGCCCTTTATCGTATTTTATCCGAAATGATGGTTACACACATTGGCAACGGTGTGTCATTCCGATGGCTCCCTCGGGCGAGAGTCTAGAATGATCATTATACATATCGACAATGGTGTGTGCATTCTGATGTCGCCTTAGGGCGAGAGGGAAGCATTGTCTCCAAGGTGTAGCTAGCCTATTGAGGGGCAACGACACAAATCCCAACTATAGAAAGATATAACTTAAATGAAAGGGCTAATGATCGAATGAATGGAAAGATGTCTCACAAAAGTGAAAATTCAAAGGGTTATGAAGCAAACCTGAGGAAAGTTATGGAGGCAATGATTATGGTAAGTGTACCTCACTTATGTGCATATGGAATTGTATGATTGTAATGACTTTCCATATATCACTGTCCATATTTTATTGTGTGATGATATGGTTACATGTCTCCCATGCTATTATATTGTTAATGCATGATGATAGAATGATATTGTTGAATGAGATGTAGATTATATGTTAAGTACATGATATGCATATTGTTTCCTTCCTATTATATGAAGATGATGATGCATATCATGTAGTGTCCTATTTAAGATCATAGCATCGCATGCATGACCTTTACATACTCTAATCAGAAAAACTCCTTTATCCCGGATCCATGTAGGTGCACAATGATTGGATGGGTGACGGCTTAGCTCATGATAAGAAAGATTGCACACTGGTCTAGGAGTCTTAGAGTCAAGAGTTATTGAGCCTATTGGACTACAAGTTTTAAAGAGATGTTTTGATTATGATTTTAAGGTGTTTTACTTGCTATTAGAGTGTTTTGAATTCTATAACATAACTTATGATGTTTTCATGAATTTTCCGCATTTACTTGAAAGATTCTTTTATCTTATTTGATGGATTTATGCTTTCACTGTATTAATAGAAAGTCATATTTTATTATGATTATGTGATGGTGAATGAGCTAACATAACGGGATGACCTATTTGCCCTTAGCATTTGGGGGTGAAATTTTGGGGTGTTACAGTTTGATATCAGAGCATGCTTAGGACCTATGCTATGTATGTTATAGAAATGTTAAGGGTCTAGGTCCATGTGTAATCATCGTGATCAAACATCCAAAGTTGAGTATGTAAGTATTGTGACATTGATTGTATTGTTAAATTAACTAACTAATGTTGGTTGATTATTGTCATGTGAAGGATGGAATACGGTGGTCCCTAAAATGCTTCGGAAGATCAGAGATAGCTCATTGAGATCATGACCAGCATGGCGCAGGCAATGGAGCGAAATGCGAACTTGGGCCACTCTAGCAAGTCGAGTTTGAGGATAGATAAGTTCCCAAAGCTTCATCCCCTACCTTCAATGAGGATACAGATCCAGGCAAGGCTGAAGCTTGGCTGGACGTGATCACCAAAAAGTTTAGGGCAATGGATTGCTCTGAAAGGCATAGGGTCAATTTGGCCATGCATCAAGCTCGTCACTGGTGGAAGTTTGTCACTAGGACCTAGTTTGATGATGAGGAAAATATCACTTGGAGGGAATTTAAGAAAGCCAGATATCAATACCTTCCCCCACTTGTACAGGGGAAGAAGGCAACAAAATTCATGAATATGCAGCAAGGAGGCATGACGGTTAAGAGGTATAGTCCATTGAAGGAATATGAGAAGATCAGGGTTGACCACTTTTTGAAGGGACTAAATCCTTGCCTGAGGATAAATGTGAATTGTGGGGACCTGAAACCATGGAAAAGGCTATATCCCTACCAACCAGCTTGGCCAGGGAGATTGACACACAGAAGAAATATGAACAAGGTAAAGAGTGCAGCAAGGACCGGAAGAAAGACAAAGGTAATAAGTATAAACATTCCAAGCCTTACTCCAAAGGTGAAGGTGGACAAGGGCGCAAACCCTGTTCCTTCTATCATAACTTTCATCCTACACTCAGAGTGTGCCTGAATTGTGGCAAGATGGGTCACTTTTCCAAAGACTGCACCGAGAAAAAGACTGATTACTAGGAAAAGGGTAAAGACAAGCAATCCGAGCAGCAGAGAGCACCTGGAAGGGTCTACACCATGCAGGTGGATGAGGTCTAGAAATCCAATGAAGTGATCCAAGGTAATCTCCTTATTGCCGATCACTATACAAATGTATTGTTGGATTCTTGTGCTACTCATTCTTTCATATCGTCTGCTTTTATTGACCTAGTGAATGTCGAGAGAATGACTATGAAGTGGTAGCTAGACATGGCAACTCCACTTGGGAGGTTCTCCACTAGGTAGTACCTCCCAGAGACATCGGTTATGATTGAAGAAGTGAACTACTCTACTGATCTTATAGTGCTACCTATGGTAGACTACGATATTATTCTAGGCATGGATTGGTTATCTTACCACGATGCCTACTTGAGATGCCGAGAAAAGAATGTCAAAATAGACAAGAAAGATGGCAGTTATGTAATTTTTCGCAAAATTCTAACAAAAGAGAAGAAGATGATGATTTCCTCAATGAAGGAAACCAAGCTGCTAAATAAGGACTGCCAAGGATTTCTAGCAAGTATCGTCAAGAGCGATTTCCAACCCAAGCCATTCCAAGAACTTGAAGTGACAAGGGACTTTCCTAGTGTATTTCCCAATGAGCTCTTGTGATTACCTCCGGAAAGGAAGATCGACTTTTATATTGAGCTTGATGCCAGGGACAACTCCTATGTCAAGACCTCCATACGGAATGGCATCCACAGAAATGAATAAGCTGAAGGCTCAACTATAGGAATTGTTGGACAGAGGCTTTATCAGGCAAAGTGTGTCTCCATGGGGTGCACATGTCCAGTTTGTGAAGAAGAAGGATGTGTCACTAAGATTGTGTATAGACTACAGAATGCTGAAAAGGTGACCATCAAGAACAAGTATCCTTTGTAGGATCACAAGGCACCAAGAGGGGTGTTGGGGTGTGAATTGGTGTTTTAAATAAAAAAATACTAATTTTAGAAAAATCATCACGAAAGCTTAAAATAGATTTGTTAATATTTAAACAACACAATAGTGATCAAATCACATGCATAACATAGTAGGAAGGAGAGGAAGAGAGAAAGATAAACACAAGATGCACGATAGTTTGTTGACGATGTTCGACCACACCTTGGCCTATATTCCCGCTTCGACTTTTCGACCTCAACACTATCGAAGATTCCATTGATACCCTTCCTTCGTTCCAAATGGGGTAAGGAAGAAACCCTTTACAACTCTTGCCTTTTCTCTGTTTCAAGAGATAACACACTTCTTTCACCCGTAAGCTTTCACCGTCTTTTCTTTGCTTAAGAGGTAAGACATAACCTCTTTTCACTTAGGAGCTAAATAACTATTATAACATCACAAGAACACTCCACAATCTCTCTTCTACAATTTGGAACCTCACACAAGAGTAAGAGACAAAGAAATGAGAGATTTACAACTTTGAGCTCAAGATGACTTCTTGGATGAAAAGTGTTTGTCTATTTTTTTCTAGGAAGGCTTAGCCTTCTTGATATATTTTGGACCCCTTTTATAGCATCCATTATTTTCTATAGTCGTTGGTATTCAAAACTATCTGTTATGTATTCTTTTGCACTAAAATGGGCATCCATTTTGAGTTTCGAGCGTCTGTTTTAGAACTATCCGTTGGAATATAGTCGTTACAGACAACTTTTGGGCATCCGTTTGAGTTTCGAGCGAATATTTTAAAAATTTCTGAACTCTCTATAATTAGCGGCCTATGCACCACATTTTGGGCGTCCATTTTATCGCCAGCGGTCCATCGAAATATTTTCGGTCCTTCATTTTGTCATCGACAACCTGATAGACCTCACTCTTTTATACATAAAGTTTTAAACAGATATCTAAATGAAACGATTTTTTATTCTATGGCACGATAATAAAATTCTCTACAACTTTAATATTCAGCGTTCATCCAAAATCTAATGAGATCATAGTCAAATATTCAATCAAAGTTCAATGAATAAAGTTGTCAATTTCAAATTAAACTTTTTAGACCTTACTCTTTTATACATAACTTTTCATGCGGGAATCCAAATGAAATTATTTTTTATTCTACGAAAAGATAACAGAATTATCTACAATTTTTATATTCAGCATTCATCCAAAGTCTAATGAGATCATGGTCCAATATTAATTCAAAGTTCAGTACACAAAGTTGTCCATTTCAAATGAAATATTTTAGACCTTTACTCTTTTATACATAATGTTTCATACCAGTATCCAAATGAGATGATACTTGATTCTATAAAAAACTAACAACTTTATTTACAAATTTCATGTCACCTCTTATCCCAAATCTGTTGATAAAGTAATCAAATATTAAATGCAAGTTCAACACATAAAAATATCAACTTCAAATAGAACTTCTCAACCTTCACTATTTTTGGCATAACATTTTATATGGTTGTCCAAATGAGGTGATTCTTAATTCTATGAAAAGATAAGAGGATTATATATAACTTTTATATTAATCTCTTTATCCAAATCTCATGATGGAATACTCAAATATTAAGTGCAAGTTTAGTACATAAAAATATCAACTTCAATTTGAACTTTTCAAGCTTCAATTGTTTAAACATAACTTTTTATGTAGTTGTCCCAATGAGGTGATTCTTTAGTTGTCATTGGGAAGGCCACCAAGAATCGTAAGAGGCTTCTTCTTGAGGGAAATGAGTGGGTCTTTGCCAAGATGGGGCAAGAACTGCCACCTGAGTTTGTGTTTGCAGCCGATATTGAGGCTCCTAGAGGTGATGCTACCATGGAGGAATCTTGACCCAAGTGGGCACCTAATTCCAGCTATGCACCAACTACTCGATGGGGTTCTTCTACGACCTAGTTTGCCCCGTGCGTGATGAGTGGGTGGGATGATCACACGGTTGGAGAGCATGGATACATGTATAGATGTCATGGTGGTACATATGGTGCGGTTGGAGATAGATCAACGATGGACTCACAATCATGTCTTTACTTATTTTCGCTCTCAAGAATTTGATACTTTGCCATAGAGCGAGACGCTTCTCCTCTAGCCAATGATGCTCTGAATGCCTAGTTTTGTTGTTTCTTATTTCTCCATTTTCATGACGTCAAAATGAGGAGATTTATGATTAGGTGACGAGGACTATGATGTACTTGTTTGGGTTTACATTTTATGTATTAGCTATTATGACTCTGTTCAAGCATGTGGTTGTGTTTGAGCATATTTGTTGTTATGTATGGATGCTAGTTTTATGCATATGTATCTCTTCATCCTATGAGCATTTCTTATGTTTTTTGATATTATGTATGAGTTATGAATTTGATACTATCAGTACATATGTGATGAAACTTTGGAATGCTAATTTCGATGGGTGACTTTCCGTCGAAATTTTTTTGACGGATTTCCCGAGATTTCCGACGGATTTGATCGTCGAAAAATGTTAAAATTATTGTAGTGATGTCTGAACTTTATATAAGAAAGGTAATGTGGATTTTGATCCAAAAATAAAATTACTCTTAGTGAAAAATTAGGGTCCTTATGAAAAATTTGTTTTTTTAATGAGAATATTTATTTCCATTCTTTTTAAAATTATCAATTTAGAAATTTTAATTAAGTCAAGTGATGGACTTAGAAACACTAACCTATCGTTAACTAAAATACTAAAATTATATTAAAAGAATAAAGAAATTTTAACTCATCTGGTTTTAATTCAATATGATTTATTCTTTCTAAACCCTCCATCCATGTCCACTCGTGCAAAAGGCGCTGTGTTTCTGGACTCCTCCATCTGATCAAATGGCTGATGACATCGCCCTTCATTTTGAATCATTTTCCTCTGGCCACAAATTAACCACGCAGCAATCTCGTACGGAAACGCGCCGCCCCGGCCCGATGGCCATCTCAACGTCGGCGGAGGAGACGCCCTGCATGCGCGTGGCGCGCGTGGGGTCGGATCTCCACTTTATATGTCTCATGGTCGAGTTTTGGTCCCTAGTCTTCGTCCGCCTGCTGGTCGGATCTCTTTTTTTTTTTTCTTTTTGCTAATTTCAGCCAAATTATTTTGTAAGAGAGATGTAGGAGTGTTGTCTATATAGAAATCAGTCAGCTATTACAAATTAAAAGTTCTTGCAACCTATAACATTCGTGCATGCATGGAACAGCAAACTTGATGGCATCAATTAATGGAGGTTTTCGTTGGAGAGGGATAGATGTTCGACCATCAAGTTACGATACTGTTGTACAATATTATTAAAAATATTATCTTTTTCAATTATACATATTTTTTATTTGAATCGAAATCATTGTTATTTCTCTCGTTAGTAGTTGAACAAACATGAACAAGAAGTAGAGAACTTTAATTGTTCTGCTTCTCTCTTTATGTTTCATGTTTTATATTTGTCACACTTAGTATTGCTGTTAATTAGTTATTGTTACGTTGCTAATTTTATTTCTCTCGTTATAGTTATATATATATATATATATATATATATATATATAGAAAAAATGGGGTTCCCCCATCTAAAATGGGGGAACATTTTCCCCATTTTACGGCGCCTGTCCGATCGTGCGTGAACCGAACCTCCGTGAACCGCGTGTATAAAATCGTCCGCGCAGTAAAAATCGCCGCCCTTTCTCCCTCATTTTCTCTCTCCCTCTTTCTCCCCTCCTCGCGCGACGACAACCTGTACGACGTCCGGCGACTTCGACGACGACGTCCGCCGACTTCGATGAGGACCGTCCGTGACACGATCCGCCACCGATCATCCGATCCGCGCAGAAGGGGCGCCGCCGATCAGATCCGCGCCACCTCCGCCGCCGCCGAGCAGATCCACGACCAGATCCGCTCTTCTTCGACCAGATCCGCGCGACGAGACGACGACGACAATGACGAAGTACTTTCCGACCAGATCCGCCGGTTTGTCCTCTATTGCTTTGCCGGTTTTAATCTCGGGCCGCCCTCCCCTGTGTTTGCCGACAGATCCGCCGCCGGCCACCCTCCCCGCTCGCATGCCGCCGACCTCCCCGGTCGCACGCCGCTGCCCTTCGTCGCATGCACGCCGTCGCCCTTCGCACGCCGCCGCCCTTCGTCGCACGCACCGCCGCCCTTCGTTGCACGCACCGCCGCTGACCGCCGCCCTTCGTCGCACGCATCGCCGCTGACCGCCCTTCGTCGCACACACCGCCCATGCACCCCCCCGCCGCCGCCCTTCGTCCTCCGTCTTCCTTCGTCGCACACACCGCCGCCGCCGCCCTTCGTCCTCTGTCGCCCTTCGTCGCACGCACCGCCGCCGCCGCCCTTCGTCCTCCGCCGCCCTTCGTCGCACGCACCGCCGCCGTCCTTCGTCGCACGCTCCGCCGCCGCTGACTGCCTCCGCCGCCCTTCGTCGCACGCCGCCGCCCTTCGTCGCACGCCGCCGCCCTTCGTCGCACGCCGCCGCCCTTCGTCGCACGTCGCACGCCCCCGCCACCGCCTGCCCCACTTGCACGACCCCGCCGCCGCCCTTCGCCGCCGCCTGCCCCGCTCACACGACCCCGCCGCCGCCTGCCCCGCTCGTCGCCGCCAGCCCTTCGTCGCACGCCGCTGCTCGCCGCCGCCGGCCCCGCTCACACAATGTTAACATTTTGTAGTTTAAACTTAATTAATTCATTCTGATTAGTTACACTTTCGGTAAATTTTTTGTTGATTTATCAAAATGTTCATCAGAACGATATGTTAGAATTATCAAATTGTGGAAGATTTTGTAAAAAAATTTGATTTGTTAACATTGAGAGGATTTGGCAAAATGTCGAAAAGTGAGATGAAAATGTAGGGAGGAAAGCGAGATACATTCCGCAAACGTGTGAATTTGATGAAATGTCCGAAAGCGAGATACATTCCAATGCATTCAATCGCAAATGTGTGGAAGATCTTGACGAAATGGTGGAAAGCGAGAGATGCATTCCGATGCATTCAATTAAAAATGTGGAAGATCTTGGCGAAATGTTGGAAAGTTAACATTAAGAATTTGGCGAATTGTCGGAAAGCGATACGAGAATGTAGAGAGGAAAGCGAACGTACCGATGCATTCAATCACGAGCATGAATTAACAAAAGTGCAACAAATCACGAAAGATTAATTTGTTTACAACATAGATTAACACAAAAAGTGTTGAGCTCTGGCATGTAAAAATTTCGACATGTACTAATTCCGACATATTAGGATATTTACACAACATTAACAACAACATTAACAATAATGATTAACAACATTAACAACTACGATTAACAATAATGATTAACAACATTAACAACAAGGATTAACATCATTAACATGCGATGAAGGGCGGCGATTAACAATAACGATAAACAACATTAACATTAACATTAACAACAACGATTAACAACATTAACATGCGACGAAAGGCGGCGGCGTGCGTGCGACGAAGGGCGGTGGCGATCGGGGCAAGCGGCGGCGGGGGGTCGTGCGAGCGGGGCAGGCGGCGGCGAGCGGGGCAGGCAGTGGCGGCATGAGACGAAGGGCGGCGGCATGCGAGCGGGGCAGGTGGCGGCGGGGGGACGTGCGGCAGGGGCAGGCGGCGGCGGGCGGCGGCGTGCGACGAAGGGCAGGCGGCGGCGGGGTCGTGAGAGCGGGGCAGGCGGCGGTGGGTCGTGCGAGTGGGGCAGGCGGTGGCGGCGGCGGGCGGGGTCAAAGATCCGGCCGGCGGTCGAAGTTCGGCGGATCTGGTCTTCGTCGTGCTGGATCTGATTTTCGTCGCACGGATCTGGTCGGCCGGCGGTTGAAGATCGGCGGATCTCGTATGGATTTGGTCGAAGTCGCAGATCTACCCGCCGGCGGTCGTGGTGGCGCAGATATGGTCGGCGGCAGTCGTGGTGGCGCGGATCTGGTCGGCGGCGCCCCTTCGGCGCGGATCGGATGATCGGCGGCGGATCGTGTCGCGGCCGGTCGTGGTCGCGCACTCTTCGTCATCGCAGTCGGCGGACATCGTCGTCGAAGTCGCTGGACGCCGTGCCAGTCATCGTCGCGCGAGGAGGGGTGAAAGAGGGAGAGAGAAAATGAGGGAGAAAGGGCGGCGATTTTTACTGCGTGGACGATTTTATACACGCGGTTCACGGACATTCGGTTCACGCACGTCCGGTTCACCGGACGCCCAGTTCACGCATTTTCATGGAGTAAAAATGCGGTTTTGCAGATCTAAAATGGCGTCCGTCCGATCGAGATCGGACTGACGCTGTAAAATGGGGAAAATGTTCCCTCATTTTAGATGGGGGAACTCTCATTTTTTCCATATATATATATATATACACACAGTGATAGTATAAAAGCAAAGATGAATTTTCTTTTACCCTCAAGTTGGCCGTTGATATACATCTATCAAACCCAATAGCTTGGACAACAATCACGTGTTGTGTTATTTGTTTGTTTCTTGAGGGCTTTAGTCAATAATAAATTCTAATGATGCATTTTGGTTAGCTTCTGCAAATCCCTGTCATGAACAAGATGATAATTGACCTCTACATACTTTCATGTTCTCTTCTCATCAAGGACATGTTTCTCAATAACTTGTATATATTACTGTGTAGTAACGATTCTCGTAGAAATTACCGAGAGTTCTTTAGAGGTCGATTGCCATTTTGTTCATGAAAGATAACTACAGAAGTTAGTTGCATTGCATCTTATATCAACTAATTAAACAACAAGTGAAAATTTATGAATTAAGGCCCTCAACAAACACCAACACATGTATTTAATGTTCCAATCCATTGGGTTTGATTCGACAATTGGCATATTTATATTAACAAAGGCCCTCAACAAACAAGGACACAGATATTTTATGTCCAAGTTGTGTTTGATAGATGTATATCAACCACCAACTTTGAGGGTAAAAGCAAACTCCCCTTTGGTGTAAACTATTTTTATTCTATCACCACATATGAAACTCTCACTTATATATCTATCTATCTATCTATCTATCTATCTATCTATCTATCTATCTATCTATCTATCTATCTATCTATCTATCTATCTATATATATATATATATTATGTATATATGTATGTTTTACTTTATTACAATGATATATAAATCAACTTAACAGTAACTAACGGAAAAAACTAACTCTTACAAACATGGACATGAGGAAAAAAAAATAGAGAGAGAATTAAAGCTCTCTACGTACGTACATCTCTCGATCGGTAGTCGACCCCTCTCTCTTGAACTCGTGCTTTTCTTAATCTGCTAATTAATTTAATTCTATTAATAATTAAATACATATTTTTTCGTTTACCATTCAATATATCAATCCTGAATAATTAATCCGGTGCGATCCAAGTCGTACTTACGTCTGATGACGCGACTGCTAATAAATTTTAGGAAGAATGTAATCGAAAATCTAACTCGGCTTATTACTAGATTATGTAACCCGATTACTGCTTTGAACCCTTACAAAAATCTATAAGAGGACGGACGTGGATCATCAAAGTGAGCAGCATGAAGACCAAAATGTCTCTGGCCGAGCTCGGTTTCGATGCCGACATCGCCGGCGCCTTGTTCCGTCCGGTGTCCCACGCAGAGCCTCCGTCGCCAGCGAAGCGCCACACGAAGATATCCATCATCGGAGCCGGCAACGTCGGCATGGCGATCGCGCAGACCGTCCTGACCCAGCACCTGACGGACGAGCTCGCGCTCGTGGACCGCAAGCCTGACGTGCTCCGAGGTGAGATGTTGGACCTGCAGCACGCAGCCGCGTTTCTGCCGCAGACCCAGATCCTGGCCTCGACCGACTGCGCCGTCACCGCTGGCTCGGACATCTGCATCATCACCGCCGGCGCCCGCCAGATCCCCGGCCAGACGCGGCTGGACCTCCTCAACCGCAACCTCCCAATATTCAAGGCCATCGTGCCGCTGCTCGCCAAATACTCCCCGGGGGCGCTGCTGCTAGTCGTCTCCAACCCCGTGGACGTGCTCACGTACATTGCGTGGAAGCTTTCCGGCTTCCCTCCCAACAGAGTGATGGGTTCCGGCACAAATCTTGATTCCTCTCGCTTCAGGTTCTTGCTGGCTGATCACCTTCAGGTTAATGCCCAGGACGTCCAGGTAAGTTGACAAGTACTCCTCTACGTACTCTATCGATCAGCAAGCATTACACGAACGTATCATACACTCGATCATCATGAACAAATGTGACTGACGTCCATGCGCTCTCGTCCAGGCGTACATGGTCGGGGAGCACGGCGACAGCGCGGTGGCTCTGTGGTCGAGCATCATCGTGGGGGGCGTGCCGCTGCTCGGGTCGCTGCAGGAGGACGCGGCGTTCGAGCACGGGGTGCTGGAGAGGATACAGAAGGCGGTGGTGGACAGCGCGTACGAGGTCATCCGCCTCAAGGGCTACACCTCGTGGGCCATCGGCTACTCGGTCGCCAGCCTCGTCCGCGCGATCCTCCGCAACCAGCACCGCGTCCACCCCGTCTCGCTGCTCGCCAAGGGGTTCCACGGCATACCCGACGACTGCGAGGTCTTCCTCAGCCTCCCCGCGCGGCTCGGCCGCGCCGGAATCCTCGGCGTGGCCGGCGTCCGGCTCAGCAACGACGAGTCCGCTCGCCTTCGGAGCTCCGCTAAAACTCTTTGGGAGCAGCAGCAAGAACTCGACATCTGATTTTCAGAGAACACTCAGTTTCAGCTGCACCCCGATCACATAATGCATCATATGATCGATGCTAATCGTAAAGTTTCTCCCGTTACCAGCCGCTCAAGTAGTAGTAACAAGTACGAGTTTGGACGTAGTTATTACAAGTAGTACAGTCCTCATTATCCTACGTTGTGATCTTTTGTCGGTGTAACTGGTTCTCTTTATTGGATCAAATATATTCTCTGCTTTTTTTTTCCAGCCCAGGTCTAGCGGAAGATTTTTAGGGTCCATGGTTATTAACGTGGACTAATTCGAAGCCTAGAAAATAATTAATAGTTTATTTCCTTATCAGAGCTATTAGCACCCAACGTGTAATGATTTGAAATCCACCATAAAATTTTGATCGGCATTTTTGCATCGTTAGTTCGTTCATCATGCATCATTTAACAATAGAAGATTTGACAATTTAAAGAAAATCATAATAAATAAAAACATTTTATTAATCATATTATAACTAATACTTTAAAAAATACATCATTAACTTCAATGTTCAAATAGAGTTATATGAGTTATTTAAACTTAAGCATGTGCAACATTTCGTCATGAGTTTGACCTATCATCCATCACTTAATTTTGAGTGCAGACCTACATTGCAGAGTTTCCCAATTAGAATATGTAAAGATTATTCATGCCATGCTATCGTATCACATCATATTACATATAATGCATCATCATCATCATAATAACTCATGCCATGAACTATATCGTGAACCTTATATGACAATACATCATGCTTACATTCATTCATCTTACAACATTCATGTAACATAAACATCATGTCATACCTGCTTTGCTTCGGATCCATCATTTGCAAGTAGTATGCAATAAAAATATACATTCATACCATTTATCACATACATAACATATCATTTCATTTCATATTCATTGTCATATATATTCTAGGAGTTTCTTCATAACTCCTTGATATTTACTTCTTAAATTCATTCATATCTTACATCTACTCGAGATTACTTTATAATATTTTGGATCTTATTGCATTCTTCTTTTCTTTCATTATTATGTGATCATTAATGTGTCATCTTCATCCTTCATCTTTATCACATAATACAATTTTCACTTTCATTTCATATCATAAGTCATACTTAGGAACACACATCATAATAGTGAGAGACTTTATACCTGGTCATCTTTAGAAATACATACACTTTATGATGAGGGACATTGTTCCTTTGAAAAATACATACACAAATGTAGGATTTTATTTCTCAAGCTTAAGTCCCCGTGAAGTACGTACACAAGTATATGATTTTACTTTCCATCTTTACTTCATCATCATATTAACCTCCATTCTTTGTTATAAGATACTTTGAAGTTAATTTCACTTTCATTCTTACTTTATCTTATAATATCTTTGATCTTAACATAGTTGAAAGAATCATATCACATCATCACATTAGCTAGTTAGGCCACATCTTTGGGACATCATAATAGTGAGGGACTTTATTTCAAAGAACACACTCTATAATAGTGAGTGACTTTATTCTGAAGAATACGCACACTATAATATTGAAGGACTTTATTCTAGGGAATACGCACATTTTCTGATGAGGGACTTTGTTCTCTGAGAAGCACATACAAATGCAGGACCTTACTTCGCGGGCGTATGTCCCCTTGAAGTACATACATAGGTGCAGGACTTTATTTCTCAACATTGATGAGTGAGACATTCTTCAACTTTAAGTGCATTATGCTTTGCCATACATCAATCATTCATATCAATCATTCTTCATATTTTAGCCTAATTATGACTAAGCATATCTTAACATGTGTCTTGGTGATCGTCAATACATCAATCAATATTTTATGAATATCATCATATATAAAATGTATGAAACATCAGAAATCATTATACATCAACAAATAAATGTATTTGTAATGTATATAAACATTTAAAGAAAATGCATAATATTAATATAACAATTGTTGACATAAATAATAATATGTCAACCTTCCTTATTTGACAATTCTGACACATCATCAACAAAAAATTATAACTCAATAAATAGATGTTCATTTTGATTGATTCTAATTTTCTTGCAAACTATACTTTCATAGAAATCGCATATACACTACAAGAAAAAAGTCAATTACAAACGGTCAAAATCGTCTGTAATTTGCGAAAAATCGTCGAAAATGACGATTTTCGACGAAAGCATCCACACAAAAATGACGCGTCACAAACTATTTTCGACGGTTATCTTACAACCGTCGTAATTTTCGACGGTCTAATTGGTCGGCTGAGCCGTCGAACAACAAAGAGTTGAGACGGTTTTGACCATCGATATGTATCGATGGTTTGAGTTGTCGATACTATCGATTTCAACCGTCGAAATTTACATCGACGGTTTGAGCCGTCGATAATACCAGAGAGTTTCGATGGCTCAAACTGTCTTTAGGTTTCGATGGTTAGAACCGTCGATGCCTATCGACGGGTTTGACCATTATAAATTTTGATGATTCAAACCGTTGATGATTATCGAGGGTTCTAACCGTCGATGGTGACACTATCGATGGTTTGAACCGTCAGTACCAATTTAATAAAAAAAATTTGACCCAAACATCATCAAAATGAAATTGAATATTAATAAATAAGCATAATACTACATCGAAATGAATGTCCAAATGACCAAATTGAAATTGAAAATCCAAATGTCATGCATAATGTCAATAAAACATCGTCAAATGTCCAAACGTCAAATACAACACCTAGAAGCTACAATAGTACATCATCGTCGAACTCGCCACACATCATGTCATGCATCATTTTCTTCATCTCTTTTTTCATTTCATGCTCACATTCTTCGAACTCTTTTCTGAGTTTCTACGTAACCTCCTGCCTGATCTCTTGTCGGACATCGGATAAACGTTGTTCCCACATATTATCAAACATTTGTTGCAGACCTTGACTCAGGGAACCTGATACCGACTTACGACCATACCCAATATCTGCACTACTAACAGATGACCCGAGGCCGTAAATGCGACCCTTCTTGATGCCGACATGGTCCGTCCAAAGTTGTCGAGGGGTTAGCAGTGTGGTCCCCTCCTGCATGGCTTGTGTAATGTCCTCGACTTCTCTTATTTTGTAAGCCTCCTGAAATTTTAAGAAAAAACACATCAGCTACATTATTTAAAATGTTGAAGTTACTATCTTATGTTATGTAACCATCCTGAAATTTAAAAAAACACATCAAATATATTTACTTATATATGTCTCCCGAGCAAATGTTGAAACCCATTCTTTATTTTTCTTCTGATGAGTTCTGAGAAATATTTCGTCCTGAGTAGGTGCTCTACCCGTCTCTTTCTCCTATAGTAAAAAATGCAAATAATGTATATTATTTTTTGAAATATAATAATGTATTCAAAGACTTTACCATTCTAGCTATAATCGTGCTCGTGGATATACATCCACCCGATTGCAAGCATGCTCCCTGGTCAGAATCTCGACTTGACTTCGCTTTTTCGCATTTTAATTTGTACTCCTCGGTAGACCACTTCCGTAGCAATTCGATCCAAACGGTCTCAGGAATCCAATTCGATCGTTCTCTTGCAGCTCGAGCTTCTAAAAGCATCGACGACAGTCTCTTTGAGCATCGAGAATTAAAAGCCTTCCACATTTGTTCCATGTGCTCGGGATCCCACTACACATCAGCCTGCATGAACATAAAAATAACATCTGTCTCGTGGCATATGGAACTTCCCTCCATGTAAGCCACGCGTATACCTATATCGTAGCACCTTAGTAACTGCGACAGCCGCGGATTTCGACGATACAAACCTTTACAAATATGAAATTATAAAATCCGATGTATGAATCACAAAATGTAAATGTTTTGAAGGACATAAAATAACACTTACCCTAAATTACCATCTGGCTATACGTATGCTTTGTATACACGATTTGACGAGGCTGCATCTGAAGGTTACACGGAATCAGCGTGAGAGGAAGGAGCGTGAGAGGAGACTGTCGTGAGAGGAAGGAGCCGCAATATCAACGTGAGAGGAAGGAGCTGGTGGAGGAGACTGTCGTTCAACTATGCGAATGCCCTTGACTGATCTGGCTGTACGACCTTCTCTTTTTCCTTATTTTTTTCTTTCCCAAAATGAAACATCTACATGATACAAAATATAATGCACTTCAAATTTACAATTTATAAAAAGCTTTAAATTGACAATGTTTCGACCTGACGTTCGCTACGTCTTGTGTCGCATCTTCAGGAACGGAATTGTAGGTATAACTCGAGAACCAATTCCCAATATTCGGAGGGGCTTATAAAAAATAAACAAATTAATTCACTTATTTTTATTTGTAAAATTGTGATCATTATTTTAAACACTCAAGAGATGGAATCGAATATGGAAATGCACCATCCTTGTCAGGCATTCATCGATCCGAATGATCATCAGCATGCATCGCTAACTATGTTTACAATTTTACGACAGATGATAATTTAAATAAACCATTCGAATATAACATCATCTAAATTACAACAACCAGATAGTCGTAAGATGACAATATTACATGAAAATAACATTACTCATCATCCGAATTACCACATGATTCATATTCATCATCATCATCCTCTGAAGATGATGTAGTTTCAATTTCATCTTCGTCCGAAGCATTGTTGTCATTCTGTATCTCGGCATTATCGAAGTCTTCAAATAACTGTTCTGAATCTTGTAGATCTTCGACTAATTCGGTATCACAATAGGTGCCACATAATACACTGGCCAACTTTTAACCGTTCACAAAATACATCGGCCAAATTTTAACCTCTCGAGCCGGTCGCCTTGCCAAATTATGGAGACCAGACGCAGTGGAAATGGTCATACTGAGAACCTAAAATGAAAATGAAAGTCAAGAAATAATCATCTACACTTGAGCAAGACCAACATCGTAAGAGTTAACTAATCCTTAAACGACGGTGCGAAGTCATTCTCGTTTCTATCTTGTATATGTTCTTCAGGGACATTGTAGTACTGCAAGAAAGCACTACATACAAAGTGATGGGTTAATCAATCAATAGGTTCACAATACAAAAACAAAGAACTCATTATTTTAAACTTACTTAATGTATCCTTGCACCTCTTGCGTGTTTAGAAGGACATGATTCGTGGCAGACTTGAATTCTGCATCACTCAACCATCTACTTCTTGGCATCCCAAAATGTTGTCCAAACTGATTGAAGATATCGACAAGGATGCCACAACAGACCTTTCTTTTGGAACTTCATCATTCCGATGAACTCTGGTCCTTGCACACTTAACATGAGAATCAAAGTCATAGGAAGAAAAGTATGAAACCTCTTGAATCATATAGGCTTCACATATGGATCCTTCGATACGTGCTTTGTTCTTAACCGTCCTTTTAATTCGATTAAGATATCTTTCAAAAGGATACATCCACCTATATTGTACTGGTCCACCTACCCTTGCCTCATATGGCAGATGTAGGTAAGTGCTCCATGGAATCAAAGAATCCCAACGAAAATATTCGTTCCAACATACATAATATTATTAGAATATTATGCTCCAATTGACTCAATTCCATGATCGGCTTCCAAATCTTGTTCGACAAGGATGAAAATGTAGTAGGAAGAAATTTTTTTTATAAATATGTGACAGTCATGACTTTTCATGCCAAATAAACATAAATTATTCATGTCCACACATCTTGTCAAATTTGATTCACAACCATCTGGCATTCTCATCTTTTGGATCCATCGACACACTTGAGTCTTCTGCTCTTTAGTGAGAGCATAACTTGCCTTTGGCTTAGATAATCTATCGTTAGGTAAACTAATTAAGTGCAATTCTGGCAGTCGACAGTACTCCTTCAAATCTAGTCTCACCTTGATGTTGTCCTTTGTTTTACCCTTAATGTCCATTACAGTGTTGAAAACATTTTCCAATACATTTTTTTCAATGTGCATCACATCCAAATTGTGACATATCAAACAATCCTTCCAATAAAGTAAATCCAAAAATATACATCGTTTGGTCTAGTTATGACAAATACCATACTCAATGTACGTGACATTTGGGTCGTCAAAAATTCTACATAGAGCATTGACAATGCGAAATAATTGAGGTCCTGAACGTCTGACCGGAGCCATGTCGTGCACAACTCTATTCTATCGAAATGCATTTCGGTTATTTCTATACAGATGATCTGCTCTAAGAAATTGTCTATGACAATCAAACCAGCTATTTTTACCCCTATTTCTCAAAGTGAATGCATCTGAGTGTTCCATGCAATATGGGCAAGCTAGTTTCCTTGCAGTCATCTAACCAGATAACATCCCATAGGCAAGAAAAATATTAATTGTCCACAATAAGACAGCTTTCAAGGTGAAGTTTTGTTTGGTCGACACATCATAAGTGACGACACCATCCCGTAGTTCTTTTGACTTGTCAATTAGAGGCTGTAAATATATGTCTATATTCTGCTTAGGACTGTGAGGACGAGCAATAATGCATGTAAAAAACATATAAGGTGCGAACATACGAATTCCAGGAGGCAAATTATATGGTGTTACTATGTCCAGCCAATATGAATAAGGAATTGAAGTCTGACCGTATAGTGTAAAACCATCCGCGCATAATCTGAGTCTTATGTTCCTTTCGTCACTAGCAAAATATGGATGCATACAATCAAAATGTTTCCACGCTTCACCATCCGATGGGTGAAGCATGACACCTTCAGAAGTATTATGCTGTGCATACCACTTCATTTGCGACGCTGATCCTAGAGATGAGTATAGTCTTTTAAGTCTTGGAATAAGAGGCAAATAATGTATTCTCTTCGCAGCTACCTGAGTCTTGTTAGTCACTATATATCGTTCGACCCCACAAAATTTACATTCATTTAGATTGATGTTGTCACCATAATATAACATACAACCATTGCAACAACAATCTATTTTAGTTGAGTCGAGACCAAGTTTAGAAACAAGTCTTTTTGTCATATAAAAATTTTCAGGAATGCGAGCCCCAGTTGCTGTGACCTCTTTTAAAATATCTAGAAATGCATTAAAACATGCTTGTGAAATATTGTGATATGCTTTCAGATTGAACATTCTAACAGCAAGTGATAATTTCGAATGACTTTCACACCCGGGCCATAAGGGTTGGCTCGAAGCTTTTAGCAACTCAAAAAAAATCTTTTGCTTGTAGATTTGGTGTCTCTTCATCTTGTTCAAATCCTATATTCATAAACTAGTTGTTCGTATTGCGAAGTAAATCCTTCATGAGGATTGACAGAATGGAGACCTTGATTTGGTACGCTCCTTCACCTAAATCATCCCATTGCTAATAATTTGGTTTGAAACCTCTTCTATACAAGTGAACCTTAAATGTCTCTAACGTTTGCAACTTTGTGCTAAGACATTTCAAACAAGGGCACCTAATTATTCTTTCCCGTTGAAATTGCAAAGATTGACAAGCCACACTAGTGTAATAATCAACGCCATCTATGAATTCTTGTGTCAAACCTCTACGACCGAGATTATTTCTATTGTACATCCATCTACGATCGTTCAGATATGACATAATTTCTGCATTATTTAAAGATTATACTAATTAATTACAATAAATTTTATAATAAGAGGCATATTAGAATCTTAATCATGACACTTACACGAAGAATAGGGATTGACGTGTAAAATAAGTTTAAATTTCACAATCACTACAAAGGTTGACATATTAAATTTTTAATAAAATATCAAAGAAACATCATAAACACTAATTAGAACTAATCAGATCATAAACAATAATTAGAATTCATCATAAACACTAATTAGAACTAATCGTAAACATCATAAACACTTAATTAGAAATAATCATATTTGCACTCTAAAATAACAAATAAAAACTAATAAATGAAATTTGAAATAAGGAATTTAAAAATATTACGTATTTCATAAATAGAATTCATATTTCATTGTCAACACATATTAATAGTAATTTTCTTAACAATAAATAACTTACGTCGTTTGGAGTGACAGAGACAATAAAATAATTCCAATAACCTGCATTTAAATTAAACATAAGACAACAAAACATATAATCTCCAAATTTATGAAACACTCAATTTATGCATTCTTACACTTTTAAAGTTGTCGAAAGGAAAAACCTCACAAAGCTCTTGAAGCGAGAAAACAATGTCCTATACAAAAAATCAAAGTACATTAACATACATGAAAGAAAAAAATACATTGCACAAAGTCGTACCCCGCCAAAATTGGCCTCCGTCCGGACCGCTACCAGATCGGGCTGCAAGTCATCTGGCTGGCCCGGCCGAATGTGGGCGGCGTGGCCCCATCTGCTCGTTGCGGGCGGATCGGGCCACCATGACCGGAACTAGCCACGGCGGGCTGCGTCAGCGGAGGAGAAGGCCGGACATGAACGAGCGTGGGCAAGGGCGGACTGGAGCGGCCGGAGGATGGGGGGAACGACGTACCTGTGCCGGAAACAAACGGTTGCAGAGGCGGCGGCGGGTCAAGCAGGCGGAGCACGGCTCTCGGGCTGCGGCGGGTCGGGAGCGCAGGCCGACGACGGCGGAGCTTGGATGCCGGGACTACAGAGGGAAGCCGGAGATCGGGAGGGAGGTGACAGAGGGAAGCACGTACGCAAGATCGATTTCGGAGGGAGGGAAACCGAAATAGGGACAGAGGGGTCGGATATTTATGTAGTCCATTTTCGATGGTCAGAACCATCGAAACGTAGGTAAAAAAATATAAAATATTAATTCATATTCAGATGGCCCAAACCGCTGAAAGTTTTGATGGTTCTGACCATTGCATAATATAATATTATATATCAAGTGAAATAGAAATATAAATTATATATATATTCCATTTCGACAGTCAAAACCGTCGAAAACTTCTAAATTATATATAAAATCAAATTCTGACAGTTCTAACCACCGAAAGTTTCGACGGTTTCTCAAACCCTTGCAACTTTCGACGGCCTGAACGGTCGAAGGTAAAAATATTGATAAACTATTAAGTGTTGTTAACATTAACATTTTTCGACGGCTAAGACCGCTAAAAGTTTCGACGGATACAAGAACCTTCGAAACTTTCGACGGTCAGAGCCGTCGAAATCCCACATGGAAAACTAATCACCTGGATTTACTATTTTCGACGGACACGGGCATAAAAAATTTTGATGGATATTGCGACGAATTTTAAACCATCGTAAGTTTAGATGGCTAGAACCATCGAAAATTTCTCCGACGATAATTACAATGAATATTTCGGTCCATCAAAAAATTCGTCTGTACTTCAGACGGATTTCAGTCCATCGAAAAAGAATCATCGTTAATCATGCTTTTTCTTGTAGTGATAAAATTCATGCATTTTATCTTTTTGGCATTTAATTCTTGAAATCCATACAACTATTGAGATCTATATTTACATAGTAATCTAGAAGCAGACACTAAAAAAATATTAATAATTTAATTTTTACTTGTTCTTTTCAATTGATTCTAATTTTCACAAAAAAATGTAATACGAACTTTTAACTTGTGAATAAATTTCAAATCCTAATTCAGTATTTTGAATTTATGATACTTTTTACAATTTCATCTCATTGTTATCCGAAATAACATGATAGTAGTCCAATGTTTGCATCATAACTATTTTTATAGATCTTCAAATTGAATGAAACAAATTTGTCTGGAAATTAGACTTCGTGGGATTTCCATTCATATATTGTTTGTAATTTTTTGATAGGTAAAAGCTATGCAAATAATTATTACAATATAGCTATAAATTTAATGGATTATGCAACATAAATCATGTAACCCTTAACAAAAATCCCTACCAATATCAAGGAGTTCTTGAAACTATCAATTTAAACAAAACATCATTGAGAAAGAACAAAGGAGTTGGATTCTCTTTACATACTTTTAGGCTTTAGATCTAAAACTCTTTTTTCCTAATCATCTTGTATCATTCTTCATCGTCTAGAAGCCTCTTGATCTTTTTGTCCTTTTTCTAGAACTTTGATCTTCTCTTTGTTGATCTTAAAACATAGTCACCATAAAGAATAACGCTCTAAATCTCCTAACCTTATAAGCTTTTCTTGATAGAGAAGTAAAAAAAGAGAAGAGGAGTTGACGGTTAGATTTTTTATCATTTATAAAGTTTTTTTATCAAAATTAATAGGGTTATTGGACATTTATATAGAATTTAAAATACCTTTGATCCAAAATTTTGAGTTATTAGACAGCGAACGGTTGAAACTCAGTTCGGCTACTGATTGAGCCAACTTATTTATTATGTGCTTTCATTATCGTCTTTTATGATCAATGAGTCATGAACACCTAAGAGTTTACTTATTGTTATTGTTTTATTGGATTCATCGTTGTCATATGATGTGATTTTGTGTCACATGGTAGGGTAGCGAGAAATTTTCGATTTCGACTTTCACACATCATAATCATAGATATAGCATTGTAAAGTCCCAAAACACTACTCTCACCCCCTCCTCCCAAATACCAATTTTTCGTTTGCTTAAAAAAATAAAATTGCAATCCCTCCCATACAGGGTCTGCTGGAGTGCGTTTTTTGGGAGGCCTATGCAACATGCATACAAGGACGTGCTATTGACTAAAAAATGAATTTTAATTGGTCGAAATAAATAGAATTATATATGGAAGAAAAAAATATCTGTGATGAACAATAAAAAGTGAGTACATCATAATAAAAATGAGTACATCATAATAAAGGGGATAAGTATAAGTATAAAGTGATCCAATTATATATTGCATTGTTTAAATAACTAAAATTTAACTAAAGTACTCTAAACATCCACGTGCTGTCGGCACAAGTAGGATCTATCACTATTGTCACCTTCACTAAGCAACGTCCAGTACTTAAAATATCAAATATGCAAGAAAGACAAGTCAATCAAATATGCCAAAAAAACAAGTCACCAGTGAGTTTTGACATTTCATAATTAAAACATAGACATAAGTCATGAGTTCATCATACTTAAAGAAATAGAAATGTCAATTCTTATAAGAATATGATAACCAAGATTAAGAAATATCATACAGCATAGTATAAGTGTCTTCATCATAAAGGTGACATGAAATATCATAGCAGCATAGTATAAGAAGAATCAAGTGTCATCAACATCAATGAAACCTTTTAATGACCAATGTTCTTCTTAATTTTATTCGGCATTACATTACATCTTCATTTGTGAATGAAATATCTTTCAACTCATAAGTAAATATATTTCACCTACATAGAATATCAACTCCCGGGTAGATAATTGTCAACCTGAAATTAAAAAAAAATTGTTCAATTATATTTTCCATCTATTATCATGTTTAATTTTTACATCAGCTTTAAGCATGTATTACAAGGGGTCATTTGATATCAAAAATTTGTGCAGGATCATGTAGGACGCAATCATAATAAATTTCATATTAGAATGATCCTAGCAGGATCCTAAAAACTCTTGGCCAACTTTGTGCCCTAAAATCACCCAACCACTCTAGGGTCAATCACGAAATCCAGACCAAATCATGCATGGTTAAATCCGGGCTAGATGTACTTGTTTGCAATTTCTATATTAATTGGACAACAATATAGAATATGCATGAGAGATAGACCTCCCATGCGTTTTGACACTCGACATGAAGAAGATAGACATAAATCATGAGTTCATCATATGAGGATTAGTGTCAATCATTGAATATGTTAATCAAGATTAATAAATATCATAGGGCATAGTATAGGAAGAATCAACTGTAGCACTTAAATATTTTCATTTTATTGATGCTAATTTGCCTATGACGATATAGGAACACGACATGTGACTTCTCATTCTATGCTATATGTGTTTTAATATAACACATGTATAGATAGTGATCCAGAGGATCCATGCAGTATACATTGTATCATTTGTGTTTGTTTAGTACTTAGCGTTTACAAGACAATGACGCTAACAGAGGCACCAAGGAGACTCTACTTCAACGGTATTATTGCACGGGAGATAGGATAAATGCGCAGCAAAACGTAATGTTGTACTATCGGCTGATGACGTCGACGCGAAACTAGCACCACAAAAGTGGCGACGCGACATCGACGCTAAGAACGTAGTCGATATGGGTGCCAGAGCTTTGCGCTGTCTTGACGTCGAGAGACGAGACACCATTTGGCATCTCAATAGAGGCGATACTATGTGGACGCTACGTAGACGCTACATGAATAAAATAAATAAATATATATGTTGCCTACATATGTATTCGTATGCTTACCTACACATGTAACACATACAATGTTTAATTGGCGCTATTTTGACACTACTTCACCGATGTGTTTGAAGAAATAGATTAATTGGCATTATTTTGACACTACACATGTACACATATGTGTTAATTAATTAGAAATAGATTCACTATATGTTATCTATATATATTTGTGTAACTACATATTGTGTATTTTGACGCTAATTCGTATAACCACATATATGTTACTATATATATATTATATAAACTATACTTTAATGAATAAATAAACATTACAAGAAAATTGGGGATTAGCGACTAAACATAAGAGACGCTAGGGAGACGCTATTACGTCTCCTTTGCAAAGCGCGTCTCTTTAACGTCTACTTAGCGTCGCAATATTGAGACGCTGAAAATCGGTGGCTAGTGGCGTCGCACTAGAGTCAAAGATACTGAGACGCAACTAGCGCCCCTTGTTGATGCTATATCGACATTACTAAGACGCTACCTTTGGGGCTGTGCGAAGCAGAGGTGCGTCGCTCAGTCACGCGCAAGGGGCGCTCGTCCTGGCGTGCTATTCCGGCGCCCACGTGTCGCTACTTTAGGTGCTAGGAGGGCGCCAAATTGACAAAAATATTATCGTGCACGTGTCGTCAATGAGACGCTCAGAGGGTGCTAAGTGCGATATATTTAAAGTCGCGTCGACCTGTATTGCGATGCCAATGAGACGCAATGGAGACACTACTTGCACATTTTTTTTATCCATCCCAGCCTCATTTTTTCCCTTCCCACACCCATATAATTTATAATGCATCTCAAAATGCATTGATATTCATCACAGGCAATATAAAACCATCAAAGGCATAATATATAACATAAGAATACGAAAACTACTAAACCAAACTAACAAACTACTAAACCACTACAGACGTTCGACCCAGACGTGCTCGGTCCATGGCCTCGCGGGGATGGATTTTGCGTCGGGATCAATCCCTGAATCGCCTGCGATAGAGGAGCCAACGAAGAAACATTACCTGGTGGCTGAGTACTCGGATCATCTCCATACTTTTCAGTCATTTTCGCATTATACTCATCCTATAAAATTTAAACATTATGTATTTCAAAAATAATGCAACAACCAAATGGCCATATCATGAGACTTACCAGAAGCCTACGAGCAGTGGGCGTGACTAAGTCATTCGTCTTCCGGCACTTATGCGTGGCCTCATAGACCACACAAAAATCTACGGGACCGCCTTCTTTCTCCTCCTACAATAAAGTTTCAAATTTAATAACATAAGTATAAGTCAAAAGTTTGATAAATTGAATTTATATGTAAATTACCATGCGCCGTCGATGCTCGTCAAATCGCATCGATCCCCCTATGTTGATGTGGGCCTCGGGCTTCGAAAGACGATTAACTCTTGCTTTTTCCGACTTCCTTTGCCATCGTTCATCCGTCCTTTTGTGAACATCAAATACTTACACTTTCAAAAAACTATAATTTTCATAAAAATAATGTAAAAGTATACATACTTACCACTTCCTACAGAGGGACTCCCAAACCGAGCGCCTAATATGTCTTGGGCATCTTTGTATGCCCTGCTTCAAAGTGAGGCCGGCGGACGTGACGACCTTGCGAAACTTGTATAATCGATTTCAGAGGCATTTCGCAGCGACCTCCTCAAAAGCTCTCCGGATCGTCCCTAAATTAAGATCCGGATGAAACTGATTTGCCTCCTACAAATAGAACGTTAAAACTTAGTAATTTTAAAATAAATATAAATCGAATTATGTAACCCAAATAGAAGATCGTACCATAAAGGCTCGAAACATATCATCTCGCACTTGAATCGGGACATCTTTCCAGGATCCCGCCCCTTCCGGCTAGTGGGAAAGAACGAGAGCACTGACATCCCGCACGGTACTAGCGGGTATGAAAGTGGTCCTGCCAATTACAAAGAAGAATTAATTTTCAATGATAACCAAAACTATAACAAAATTTGTACAACTTATTTAACTTACGGTCGAGCAATATTATTCACAGTGACCACCCCATTATCGTGTAACCCCTCTATCATTGTTTCTGCTAAGAATAGTCTACTCCTCATCTTGCACGACGCCCACCATTCATCCTTGGTTCTTTTCGATGGATACTTAATGTAGTACACTTGTTGTGCTTGTTCCACCAATACGAATGGATCGTATGACTGAAGTCTCGATCGAGGGTTAATATCCGCCAATTTAAACTTTTGATCGATCCAAACTCCTTTCTCTGGATCGAACCAACAACATTTTAGCACCACGACTTTGTTAGATTTTCCCAAATAAGATAATTCTAGGACATCTTCTATAACACCGTAGTAATCAAAGTCATCGTCCCCGTACATGCTTCCTAGAACACATATGCCGCTATTAATAGTTGAACGTTGTCGGCTATATTCTTCTGTATGGAACCGATATCCATTGACTATGACGCCGCAGTAGCTAAGAACTTGTTTCTTCAGGCCATGATCGAGATCTCGTATTTTGTTCTCTATGACTGAGCCATTAATAACCTACAAGAAAAATAACTAAAAACTTTATTAAAAGTTACGAACTTATAACAATTAAGAACAAGCGGAAAGATTTCTCACTTCACATGTCAACCAATCGGCAAAATGTTCATCTCGTAGTTTCAAAAACTCATCGTTTGAAACTAACGGATTGATTTCTCATTGTAATTCTTCGAATTTCCTGAATTCATAGTTTTCAATTAATACAATCATATAGCAACAATTAGCTTTAAATTATATAACAAATTAGAACAAATTGCCTTACTCGAGATACGACGTCACTTCGCTACAATTTGCAAGAACATAATTCTCAACGACGGTGAGATCTCTGTCATTCAAGATAACTTTATGTCCTGCACCAAGAAGTCGACATGGGTACTTGAAGATAGATAGAATATTCATGTCAACTTCTCCTTCACCACCATCATCGTTTCTTGGAACTTGAGTGTGTCGTGATTGTATGTGTGGCTCAAAGTATTTTGAAGTGAAGTTTGACACCTCCTCAATGAAATATGCTTCACATATAGAGCCTTCAATTTTTGCCTTATTCTTCGCCTTCCTTTTCAAATATAACATGCACCTTTCGAAAGTATACATCCATTGATACTGAACCGGACCAACAATTTTTGTTTCATATGGAAGATGTACAATCAAATGTTCCATCACATCAAAGAAAGAAGGTGGAAATATCTTCTCAGCCTTGCACACGGTAATCACAATAGAAGCCTCTAACCGAGATATGTCTTCTTTCCGAACGATGGATGCACAAAGCTCTTTAAAGAACATAGACAATTCTGTTAAAACCTCCCAGATGGCCTTTGGCAAAAGTGCTTTAAAGGCAATTGGAAGCAGCCTTTGCATAAAAATATGACAATCATGACTCTTCATCCCGTGTATCTTCCCATTGTCCAAGTTAAAACAACGAGATATGTTTGATACATATCCTCAGGGAATTTCAATTGCTTTACCCATTCGAAAACCACTTTTCTTTGATCGTTGCTCAAGTCATAAGTAGCTTTTGGCTTTTTGCATTTACCATTTTGAAGATGAATGATATCTAACTCTGGTCTTTTGCATATTAATTTCATGTCTTCACGAGCCTATATGCTATCTTTTGTTCTTCCTTTAACATCCATAATAGTGTTGAAGATGTTGTCAAATACGTTCTTCTCCACATGCATGACGTCCAAGTTATGACGTACCAAGTTTGAAGACCAATAAGGCAACTCCCAAAAAAAACTTCTTTTCTCTCAATTATGTTCACTTCCAAACCCAATTTACTTATGAAGGTTTTAATATAGAAAAACCAATCTATTACAGCGAAATTAACGAGGTTCTTTGGTAGTGATATTGAGGAGTGTAGTGATAACTTGCTGATTTTGGAGTTAAATTTTAGATTTTTCAACTTTTAATTTAACTCACTAATTCACTTTCTACTGCAAGTATACAGGTCAATTGTAGTCTACCCAAATGTCCTATCCACAGTGATTTGAAGCCTAAGACTCCCTAAACAATCTAGATTAGTCTTAACTAAAGTTAAAATTCCAAGAAATTGAAAGAAAGTGAAAACCAATTTCTTTAAATGGCTAAAATGATAACTGTTTTTAGATTTTTGAAAAGTTATCAAAACTGAATGGTAATGCTAAACTAGAGGCTCAAAAGGATTAACTATCAATGAGGAAAGTTCTCCTAGGAGTTGGGATTCATCGAACTTAATTATGGATGGAATGGAACAAGTTATCAATACATTGTCAATTTTAACTCAACTTGAAAAATTTCTGGTTTCACAACTCAATTAATCTTGAACTAATTATCATATTCTCATATGATTGGTTAGCTAAGTTGAATTAGAAGAGGTCCTGACTGAAATCAAGTCAACATTAGCTCAAAATTTAGTTCCTTGCTGAATTTTATTGATTTAGTGAAATCTGAAATGATAACTTTCAATTGCCCTTTGGAAATGAGGGAAATGCTTCAATCAACTAGACATGGATGAAATCAATTCAATATTGATGCAAATTCTTCTTTGTTTATCTCTAAACTACAAGAGGATTAATCAGCTGATAGTGATATTTGGGTTTTCTAGTGATAACTTGTTGAAATTAAAGAAAAGGTCAATTTTTCATTTTTTTGGTCTCCCAGCTCACTAGCTGCAAGTGCACAGGTAAGTTGTAGTAGACTCAGGTTGTCGTATCCACAAGAATTTGAAGTCTAAGACACCCTAAAACAATCAAGATTAGTTCTACTTTAATGGCTAAAAACAGATTTTCAAAGGGAAGTGAAAACAGATTTTTATTGGAAAGTGAAATGATAACAGATTTTTGGGTTTTGGAAATTTATCAAAACTAAATTATAAATGCTAGAATGAAGTCTAAAAAGGTTTAACTATCTATGAGGAAGGTTCTTCTAGGATTTGGGGTTCGTCTAAATTAATTAAGGATGGAATGGAACAAGTTATCATTAAATGTCCAACTTTTGATTCAACTTAAAAATGGCTATTCCCACAGCTCAATTGGTCTCTAACTAAGCAATATATGATTATATAGTTGTTAGCTAGGTTGAATGAAAAGAGGGTCCTCACTGAAAATCAAGTTATCATTGGGCTCAAAAGAAAGTTCAATGCTGATTTTTGCAATTCAAGGAAGTTTGGAATGATAACTTGCAATTTCAATCATAAAAAGATGGAATCATTCCAATCAACCAAACCAGGATAAAATATACTCAATAATGGTGCTTGTGATCCTTGATGCATCTCTGAATTCCAGGAGGATTTAAAATCAACCTCTCGGTTGCAAAGTAAATTGAAATCCACACAAACACAAGTTCAATTGAAAATGCAAAACATATGACTACAGGAATTCATAATTTCCATTGCTCCTTGGCCCATCTCTGGATCTCAAGGAAACCCTTAAGACTACCTCTCAGTAGTGGATTAAAATGAGGGTTGACAATGGAAATCAGAATTTAATTAAAATAAGAAAACAGGAATCAACATTTTAGGAAAATCAGCAATGTAGATTGATGGAATTAAGGTTTGCCAAATGCCTCTTGACCCATCTCTGGACTGCAAGAGATTCTTAGAGTACACCTCTCAGTGATTTGAATAAAATAGGGATTAACAATTGACAAATCATATTCCAAACAATCAGAAAATAGAATTCAGAATCAAAACTCAGAAATCAGATTTTGGAAAAATCAGATTTGAATCCTAAATTGTCAAACATCTTGATTCATTTCTGAATAAGATCAGGACAAATATTAGCCTCTCAGCTATTCAAATAATCTAATCCTTGATGACAATCAGATCCAAAAGCCCAGGAAATCAGATTCTGAAATTTAGGAATTTTAGATTCAAAATCAAACTTAAGGTAATGTTGAGAATAGATTTGAATCATGGAATGCCCAAATATTCATAACTCATTTCTGAACAAGATTAGGATGAAGACCAACCTTCCAATTGCTCAATTAATCAAGTCCAGAATGTCAAATAGGTTCAAACAGTTCAGAAATCAAATAACCAGAAAAAATAGAAACAGAAATCAGTGGAAAAATCTGATTTGAGTCAAATGATTGTCCAAACAATCTTGATTCATTTCTGAACAAGATAGGGACAATAACAACATCCCAAGGACTCAATTAATCAGGTTAGAAATGAAGAACATATTCAACATTCATAGGAATCAGATTCAGATTCAGAAATTCAGGAAACTAGGAAATCAGAGTTCAAAAATCAAGTTTGCAATAAAATTGAATCAAGAAATCTGATATTATCTCATAAATCATTCTGAAGGATGTTTAGATCAAATAAGACCTCTCGGACATCAATTACAAATGGGTCTAATGACAACATAGCATAAATCAATATAGAACATTTCTGAAATCTAAAATCTGAAATCAGGATAGAATTCAGTGCAGGATTATAAATCATTCCATATCCATCCAAAACTAATCTAAACTACTATCCTATCCTAGAAGAAATGGAGTTTAGCTCCTCATATTTACAAGATTTGACATCAAATGGGATAAGAAACAGATACAAATCATGGATGCTTGAAGACTCTCGGCCAGCAGCAGCTCCAAGTAGCAGCAGCTCCAAAACCCTTGCTCAAACCCCTGAATGACCAGCCCCCCCACCTTTTTCCACTTTTTGGCCACCTTTTCTCCCTACTACAAAACCCAAACAGCAAGCATCAAAGCCTTTGAATGATATTTTGACAAATAAAGATTAGGATAATACTGGTAACTAGTTCAAATATCAGATGGGATTATGTGTTGTGCAGGAATGAAAACTTATATCGATATGAATGAATTCAAGGGCCCGGAATGTTAACTTTATGGAAATCTTGGAAAATGTCCTAATATGGGTGGTTCAAAGCATTTCAGGCATCAAATTGATTAGAGTGACAAGTGAGTGAGGTCAGAAATCAAATATGAATGAGATTCCTACGAAGTGATAACTTGAGTGCCCTAAAAACGATAACTTATATGACTTAAAAACGATAACTTGTGATAACTTGAGTTTTGATTATCCAAATGTGATGAAATTTGACCAGCAATGAGTTAGAACAATAACAAGATGATTGCTTAAGGTCCTTGTGCAGAATTAATGGTTTTGCATGTCGAAATGACAGAATTGCCCTTTAACGATAACTTGGCACTTGAAAAATGATAACTTGTTCAAATGGACTTAAAACTTTGCACAAGTTGAGATGTGACTATCCGAATATGATTTATACATGATAATGATGGATTTAGGGCAAGAAAACCATTGAAAATAAGTTCATTCAAAATAATGATAACTTTACACTTAGAAATGATAACTTGTCCTCAAAATGATAACTTGGCATAGAATTTAAATATTAATGGATTTTGGCATTTCAGAACCTCTATGCACATGGAAATAAGTATGAAATGAGAAATATCAACTAGTTATCACAATGTTTGCATTCCATGTATAATTGGCCCAAAAATAGGCAAAAGTGGGACTCGATATGTATGAATTTCATCTAGAATGGGTTAGAATCATATAGTGATCAGCAAGTGATCATCAGCCTATCAGTTGCAAATTCAAATGAAATCCACATTTTTACCAAGGGATTGAATGAAATCAGCACCTACATTTCATATGGGAATTCAACAATGTCATTGCATTCTTGGTCCATCTCTAAACATCAAGATAACCTTAAAATCACCTCTCAGTGATTGAATAAAATCAGAGGTTTACAATGACAAGAAGAATCCCACAGATTTCAGGAAATCAGCAACCTAAACAATTCAGAAATCAACACTAGCAAACATTGGAATTCACCACATGTCACTCATTGGAATTCAGACTTGCCATTGCTCTTTGGTTCATCTCTGAACAACAAGTATCCCTAGGATTCACTTCTCAGTGATTTAATGAGATCAAGGGTTTACAACAGCAAAACATAATCCAAAGATTCAGGAAATCAGATTTGAAATCAGAATTGAAATTCAGAAATCAGCATTGAGAAGTTTGCAATAATTCAAGGATTAAAAACTTGGAAACACCATTGCCTCTTGTTTCATTTCTGAACAAGATTGAAAATCTTAAGTAACCGCTCAGTTATAAATTGAATCAGGGCTCAACAATGATGAAAACAGAATTCAGAAATCAGAAATCAAATTTTGGGAAAAAAACAGATTTTAGAAGTCAAGAAATCAAATTCTTAGATTAGAATCTAGAAACTTGGCATTGATTCTTTGATCATTTCTGAACAAGATTAGATCAAATGACAAATTCTCAGTTGTAAATACAAGTAGGACCTTACAAAGACAAGAATTAGGTTCATATGAAACAGATTTCAGGAAACAAAAATTGAAATCAGTGTAGGAATCAGACTTGTCTTTAATCCATCCACAATTAATCTAGATTACTACCCTATCCTAGGAGACATAAGATTTAGCTCCTCATAATTACAAAGCTTGATACATCAAAGAGTGAAGAACAAAAGTAATTCATCCTAGATTCCAAGTTGTCGATAGAGGTTGCATCAGCCTTGAGCTCCAAAACCTTGCTTCCTTCCTGCCCAAAACCCTGCAATGGCCAGCCTCCAAATGGAGGCTCTCCCCCTTGATTCCAGGGTTTCTTCAGTTTATATATGGCCTCTAATTACCCTTAGATCAGCATTAGAATGTTCCATAGCCTTGTGATTGTGCCATGTGTCCTGGTCTTGAAAATATCTGCAGGAGACAGCTTTTAGGACAGGCCAAAAAGCAAGTGGTCCCCCCTCCTTTTTCTTCTTTGTGCAGCCTATTTTACCTGCTAGAAAAGATAGAACACCAAACATCAAAGTCCTCAAATAGGAAATAAACAAATAAGGATGAGGACGGCAACTAGGATCAGCTCCATTATCAAATAAAATCTGATGTTATGCAAAAGTGAAATCAGTAAATAAAAATGATAGCTTTTAAGACCCGGACTGATAAACTTGCATATATCATGAAAATTGTTCAATTATTAGTGGTTCAAGGCATTGAAAGCATCAAATGGATTATGGTGGCAATTGAATGAGGTCAGAAATCAAATATGGATAAGATTTCATAGGAGTGATAACTTGGGTGCAAAAAATGATAACGTAATGCCTTAAAAATGATAACTTGTGATAACTTTAGTTGTGGTTATCCAAATGTTATCAAATCAGAGCAGCAAGGAGTTAAGTCAATAATATAATGATTGCCTAATGTTTTTATGCAGAATCGACAGCCTTGCCTATCGAAATGATAGTTTTGCCCTTAAAACGATAACTTGACATTCAAAAGTGATAACCAATGAAATGGAATAATAACTTAGCACGAGTTGAAATATGATCATCCAAATATGATTAATTCATGATGGCATAGGATTTAGGGCAGAATAATCACTGGAAATCAGCTCAAATAGAAAAATGATAACTTGCACATTTGGAGTGATAACTTGCCCTAGAAATGATAACATAGCATAGAATTGAGATATTAATGGATTTTAGCATTTCAGAACCTCTATGCACATGAAATTAAGTGTAAAATGAGAAAGATCAACTAGTTATCACAATCCTTGCATTCCAAGCATATTTGGCCAAAAGTTATGCAAAATAGGGGCTCGATATGTGTTAAATGCATCTAAAATGGGATAAAAGCCTATAGTGATCAAACTCCCCCAAGCTTAGCCTTTTGCTTGTCCTCAAGAAAAAATTCAGAAATTAAGGATAAATTTGAATTAACAGTCCACAAATGAATTCAAAAGCAGCTGGTTTTTAGTCCAATGAGTTTCCCACTTTGCCAACACTTCATTCTTTGTAAAAACTCAATTTCTAGCTGATGAATCACAGAGGTTAAAGCAAATTTAAGCCATGGAAGAAGTACTAGCGAAAACAAGTTGAATTTCAGGGGTGGTTAACTTTACAAAGAGTTTGAACTACAAATCTCTTCATGAACAGATTTTCCATTGCTTAAACAGGTTTAATACCTGACTTTTATTCATGAAATGCAAATAAACAGGTCAAGACCTGATTTTTATTCATGCTAGTCACAGGATAAAAATCCTGGCTTTATTCAGGAGAGGTTCCTTTTTGGAATTTCACTCTCTTTATTTATGCATGCATGCAATGCAAAATGCAACTTTTTACTTTTCCTTTTTCTCATTTTTCTATCCTATTCATGAAGTGAGCAATAGTTCAAATTAATGTAAGATATAGATCCCTTAGTCCAAGAAGTAAAGTTTTCCTATTTAACATGGCAGCAAGAACCTTGACTCCCCTCTAGACATCTTATATTACTAATTCAATCCATAAATGTCTGTTAGTGTTACCCACAAAAGAATTTTTTTTTTCAGCTGAATTTAATCCAAATGCATCTGAATTGGTAATGTCAATTAAAGCAGGAAAACTAATGGACAAGTTAGCCACTTGGTATTGGAGTGTACCCACTGTCCTATGAAGTATTTCACCCATTTTAGAGTCAAAATAAAGGCAATACTTGAATTGGACTCGAATAGTGATAACTAGCAATAACCGAGTAATAACTTGTTCAAACAATGATAACCTGGTGGTAATTGATGATATAAACATTAAAATAGATTGAAAACATGGTGTAAAGGTTAGAAAAGCACCAAGTTTCCTCCCCCAAGCTTAGCTTCAACACTGTCCACAGTGTTGTGAAAGATAGGCAAGGGAGAGGGTTGGGAGGGTATGAAATTAATGGAATTTGTGCATTTGATCCCTTCCAATGGTTCTTGCATCTCGATTAGGGGCTTAGGATGATCTATTCTTCATGAGTTTCAACCAATCCTGCAAAGAAGTAGGGGATATCAGTGGGGTATTCAATATCAGATTTTTAGAATGCAGAATCCAGCAATGCATTGAGATTCACTGAAATCCATTGAAATTCAGCTAAGATGGATTGGGATAACTGATATGAATGATAATTCAGATGTTAATATGATGATTTCAGCATGAATGAAAAGATTATATCAGTTATCAATAGGATTTCAGTGAGAAGAATTAAAATTAACGGTAGGGGTACTCCCTTCTTGTCAATTTATGGATGGATCTGATTCCTCCCTTCTTTATTCCTGCAAAATAGAAAAGTTAAGTGCAAAATGGCTTGGGTTACCTCTTAAGAAGTGCCCTACTTTAGTGTCTTAGGCTGGACTTTTTTTCAACTCTTGATATCAAGGAGGTTTAAATATTATGATGTGATCAAGCAGAGATCTCAATCTGTGGACAGCTTCACTAATCAAATATGGATCTCTTAGTTTGTCAATGATTGGCCTTTGTTTTTCACTTGGATGTACCCCTCCTTCATTGTGCCAGAAGTCTACTAGATTCTCATCCCAAAACTTCTCATGTATGACATATGAATCTCCTAAATCACCATCTTGTTTAAGCAACCATTTCTTCAATGGCCTCTTTAAATATAGCATTGTTGGAAGATCTTTGAGCTCTTGGTTCCATCTTTCAGTAGGCAAACAATGATCTTCCTTCATTGAATGTTTCATTCCTTCTACAAATTTGAATTCTGTTATAGCCTCTATTTTGAAAGAAATTTCTTCTATTTTTGTATCCTCCTTTGCCATTTCAGTCTCATCATGTGGCTTTACTGTCATAACCTATTGCCCAATGGAAAATGAGATGGGTGAGACTTTGGAACTTTGAATGACTTCAAATGAATTAGTGCTTGCTTCAAGTTCAGGCCACTTCTTCTCTTTTGATGTTTCTTCATCCTTGACCCTAAGATGTTGGCATTCTTCAACTGATCCATGATGGTTTGTGGAGCAAATTGCTTCAAATGAAACTTTTGGACTGTTGGGTGCAGGAAGTAACTCATCTTTAGGGATAGACAATAAGTGAATTGAGTTGTAGCCCTCATCACAAAGGAGTGTATCTGATAGTTTCTCCAAAGAATCAAAATCAGAGTCTTCTAGAATTAATTCTTCATTGGATGGGAACCTTATGAGTGGATCTTCAATGTGATTCATTGCTGGTATCATTGGAGTAGCTTTTTCAATAACTTCAGCAACTTCATCTTGTTTCTTGGCTTGTTCTATAAGTGTGATAGACTCCTTTTCAACTTCAGCCTCCATGACTACTTCTTTTTCTTCATTCATCTCTTTCTCAATTCCCATCTTCATTTCCTGAATTTCTTCTTCCAGAAGGGCAGATTGGGTTTGTGGAGTTTCTTGACTGGACTGCGAACAAAGCTTGGCCTCCAAGGCTTGATATCCAGCTCCAAGAACATCTATTTTCATACATATTTTTTCCATGGCTTCAGTTTGCTTGTCCTGCCGCCTCATGAAGTCCTCCAATATAATCTCCATTCGATTAAGTGATTGCTGATTTTCTAAAATATCCATGGCAGCAATCTGAAAATTTGACTCTTGACCTTGATTGTGATGGTAATACAAATGATTTTATGAGTCATAAACATAAGGATTGCTGCTTGAGAAGCCTTCCTCTTGATTCCAGTAATTTGAACTTTCATGACCATATGAGGCATACATGTAAGCATTAGAGGGCTGTTGAAATTGTGGTGATCCTTGATTGGAATGAACTTTTGATGGTTCTCCAACATCAAAACCATATTTTTGAAGAGTTTTGGACACGACATCTTCAACTATAGAATCCAATTCCTCCTGGCTCAAGGGTATTTCACTTGATTGATAATAGTCATAAGACCAAGTTTGCCAACTCATATCCATCTTTTCTTCTTTCTCTCTCAGAAGTCAAATTCAAAATTTTTGGCACTTGCTGGGTGAATAACAATCCCTAAGTGTCCTAGGAACAGCCATGTTTTGATTGGTAGCCTCTTCCTCAAAAGTTCTTCTCCTAGCCTCTTCTCTTTGCAAATTCCTTCTCCTATTGGATCTTCTTTCAGTTCAGGATTAGATAGGTAGAGGTCTCCTTGAAGCTCCAAGTCCTGCATAAATGAATTTAGAAGTATCAAATTCAAGAAAGAAAAGAGAACTAGACAAAAGTTCAAAATTCAGAATGATAACTTACAAAAACTGAAAATTGGGCTAATAAATGGACTAAAAACTAGTCTAAAACTAATCTAAACTATCTAAGTTAGTCTAATTGACCTCAAATCACCGGCAACAGCGCAAAAAATTTGATAAGTGAAATTGGGGAGGTTGAGTGATAACTTGCTGATTTTGGGGTCAAATTTCAGATTTTTTAAATTTTGATTTAACTCCCTAATTCACTTTCTACTGCAAGTATACAGGTCAATTGTAGTCTACCCAAATATCGTATCCACAGTGATTTGAAGCCTAATACTCCCTAAATAATCTAGATTAGCCTTAACTAAAGTTAAAATTCCAAGAAATTGAAAGAAAGTGAAAACCGATTTCTTTAAATGGCTAAAATGATAACTATTTTTGGATTTTTTAAAAAGTTATCAAAATTAAATGATAAATGCTAAACTAGAGGCTCAAAAGGATTAACTATCAATGAGGAAAGTTCTCCTAGGAGTTGGGGTTCATCTAACTTAATTATGGATGGAATGGAACAAGTTATCAATACATTGTCAATTTTAACTCAGCTTGAAAATTTTCTATTTTCACAGCTCAATTAATCTTGAACTAATTATCATATTCTCACATTATTGGTTAGCTAAGTTGAATTAGAAGAGGTCCTGACTGAAATCAAGTCAACATTAGGCTCAAAATTTAGTTGCTCAAAATTTAGTTCCTTGCTGAATTTCAATGATTTAGTGAAATCTGAAATGATAACTTTCAATTGCCCTTTGGAAATGAGGGAAATGATTCAATAAACTAAACAGGGATGAAATCAATTCAATATTGATGCAAATGCTTCTTGGTTTATCTCTAAACTACAAGAGAATTTTAAATCATCCTCTCAGCTGCAAATTCAAATGAAATCCATATTTTTACCAAGGGATTGAATGAAATCAGCACCTACATTTCATATGGGAATTCAGGAATGTCATTGCATTCTTGGTCCATCTCTGAACATCAAGATAACCTTAAAATCACCTCTCAGTGATTGAATAAAATCAGAGGTTTACAATGACAAGAAGAATCCCACAGATTTCAGAAAATCAACAACCTAAAAAATTCAGAAATCAACACTAGCAAACATTGGAATTCACCACATGTCACTCATTGGAATTCAGACTTGCCATTGCTCTTTGGTTCATCTCTGAACAACAAAGTATCCTTTGGATTCACTTCTCAGTGATTTAATGAGATCAAGGGTTTACAACAGCAAAATAGAATCCAAAGATTCAGAAAATCAGATTTGAAATCAGAATTGAAATTCAGAAATCAGCATTGAGAAGTTTTCAATAATTCAGGGATTAAAAACTTGGAAACACCATTGCCTCTTGTTTCATTTCTGAACAAGAATGAAAATCTTAAGTAACCGCTCAGTTATCAATTGAATCAGGGCTCAACAATGATGAAAATAGAATTCAGAAATCAGAAATCAGATTTTGGGAAAAAAGTAGATTTCATAATTCAAGAAATCAGATTGTTAATTGGATTAGAACCTAGAAACTTGGCATTGATTCTTGGATCATTTCTGAACAAGATTACATCAAATGACAACTTCTCAGTTGTAAATACAAGTAGGACCTTACAAAGACAAGAATGAGGTTCATATGAAACAGATTTCAGGAAACAAAAATTGAAATCAGTGTAGGAATCAGACTTGTCTTTAATCCATCCATAATTAATCTAGATTACTACCCTATCCTAGGAGACATAAGATTTAGCTCCTCATAATTACAAAGCTTGATACATCAAAGAGTGAAGAACAAAAGTAATTCATCCTGGATTCCATGCTGTCGACAGAGATTGTAGCAGCCTTAAGCTCCAAAACCTTGCTTCCTTCCTGCCCAAAACCTTGCACTGGCGAACCTCCAAATGGAGGCTCTCCCCCTTGATTCCAAGGTTTCTTCAGTTTATATATGGCCTCTAATTACCCTTAGATCAGCATTAGAATGTTCCATAGCCTTGTGATTGTGCCATGTGTCCTGGTCCTGGAAATATCTTCAGGAGACAGCTTTTAGGACAGGCCAAAAAGCAAGTGGTCCCCCCTCCTTTTTCTTCTTTGTGCAGCCCTATTTTACCTGCTAGAAAAGATAGAACACCAAACATCAAAGTCCTCAAATAGGAAATAAACAAATAAGGATGAGGACATCAACTAGAATCGGCTCCATTATCAAATAAAATCTGATGTTATGCAGAAGTGAAATCAGTAAATAAAAATGATAGCTTTTAAGACCCGGACTGATAACCTTGCATATATCATGAAAATTTCCAATTATTAGTGGTTCAAGGCATTGAAAGCATCAAATGGATTATGGTGGCAATTGAATGAGGTCAGAAATCAAATATGGATAAGATTTCATAGGAGTGATAACTTGGGTGCCAAAAACGATAACGTAATGCCTTAAAAATGATAACTTGTGATAACTTTAGTTGTGGTTATCCAAATGTGATCAAATCAGAGCAGCAAGGAGTTAAGTCAATAATATAATGATTGCTTAATGTTTTTATGCAGAATCAATAGCCTTGCCTACCGAAATAATAGTTTTGCCCTTAAAACGATAACTTGACATTCAAAAGTGATAACCAATGAAATGGAATGAATAACTTAGCACAAGTTGAAATATGATCATCCAAATAAGATTAATTCATGATGGCATAGGATTTAGGGCAGAATAATCACTGGAAATCAACTCAAATAGAAAAATAATAACTTGCACACTTGGAGTGATAACTTGCCCTAGAAATGATAACTTGGCATAGAATTGAGATATTAATGGATTTTAGCATTTCAGAACCTCTATGCACATGAAATTAAGTGTAAAATGAGAAAGATCAATTAGTTATCACAATCCTTGCATTCCAAGCATATTTGGCCAAAAGTTAGGCAAAATAGGGGCTCAATATGGGTGAAATGCATCTAGAATGGGATAAAAGCCTATAGTGATCAGCTAGTGATCATTCTTTCACGTTGTATTTTGTATTCGAGGATGGAAGACGATCACTTCGGAAAGTCGACGCACTATCACAATTCAAAGTACCTGCACAGATTTCAACAGAATCTCGACAACAATGATAGCACAGAACATCTCACAATGCCATGCAGATTTCTAACTCTATTTATAGAGTTGAAGTAATCAGTTCACGTAACCACATATCATGTGGACATCTTGGGCCAAGCTGCAACAACTATTCACCCATGGCCCATTATGGGCGTATGTCCAACAATCTCCCACTCGCACATAATGGGTCATTTGTGGTATCTTATTTCTGCGAATATCTGTGAATAGTAAATGAATCGTGCGACCCACGAGTACATTCACAACATAATACGAGAGAACTGTGATCTGATAGGGATACACAATTACTCAACCACTTGAGAGCATATACTATGACCTGTTAGGGATACATAGTGCTCAACTAACTTGAGAGCTAAGACTACAAAAGTTGCTCAATCAATATGCGAGCCAGAACCATATTCTCATACAGTCGCTCAAGCAATCATTTTACTCGCTTTGCCTTAGAATCACCTTGCTTGCACAACTTAGATGACTTACGTCTAACTCCACGGTTACTCAATTTTATATGTATACTTTATAGTTGGCCAACAACATATAAAATTTATGTAGCACCAGTGAATCTTTCTCTCGCCCTCATATTTCTCGATTCTAAGTCAGCCGCTTTCCTAGACGTGGCTCGACGGGCCGCATATAATTTTAGTCTTCGAGTACCTCGCTAAAGTAGCAACACTAACATATCACTTTGAAATATAGTCAAGAGTCGAAAGGCAATCTCCGGACTTGTTCAGTCCTTAAAGACTCTCTAATGTGATGAAGACTCGACTATTCATCACGTCTTAGGGTCGACTTAGCATACTTGATAATACACTCAAGCATTGCGGTGGAGACTCCCACTAAAGGAGCGTATGCCATTTGCTCAATAACACCGCACAGACTTAAGTTCAGTCGCCAATCTATGGCGTCTGACCTGAGTTCTCCCACTAGTCACCCAAAATTTCGGCTCCCCTTGTCAGGTCACACGGAGTTGAAGTAAACTCGTGTTCAAGACTTCTCGAACAAATCAGGGCCGTTTTAGATCCTATCATAATTTTAAACCATTTCTTCTTCGCTCACTATACTCTAAGCGCCGGAGGCGATTATCCGTGTGATTTGATAATCTCGTGCCTGACTGACATACTCTACTTGTGTATAACAACTCATAATAACTTAAACAAAGAAAATGAATACTTTCATTGAATACAAAATGTTTAAGTACAATTAGGATTACGTAATCCTATAGCTTTTATGTGTCTAATAAATATATCTCTCGGAATAGGCTTCGTAAATGGGTAGTCAGCCACATTCTGATGTGTAGGCACATATTGAATCATGATCCTTTTCTGAACATCTTCATTTCGTACAAATTTACACTTAGTGTCGATATGCTTCCCTTTATAGTGATATTTCTCATCTTTGACATATGCAATGGCAGCTTGATTATCACAGTATAGGTTAGTCTTTGAAGCATCATCAGTTACTCTCAGATGGCGAAGGAATTTGCCTAACCAAAGGCCTTCTTTTGCAGCTTCGGTATATGCCACGAATTCTGCATCCATTGTTGACAATGCTATGCAATCTTGTTTCTTGCTGCTCCATGTCACAGTGCCATTGCTAAGCAGGAAGACATAATCGGAGATGGACTTGCATTCATCAACATCGCCAGCCCAATCAGCATCCGTATATCCGGCTAACTTTAGGCTTCCTATTTGATAGCATAGTGCGTAGTCAACGGTTCCCTTCAAGTATCTGAGAATCCTTTTGACAGCCTTCCAACATTGATGTTCGGGATTAGACTGATATCGACTGACCAGACCAATGGCATGACATATGTCGGGTCGAATACATAACATGATGTACATCATACTTCCGACTGTGTTGGCAAAAGGAACAGAGGTCATAGCACTCTTTTCTTCTGAAGTCTTCAGACACATATTAAGACTTAAAGCTTCACCTTTCGCCACAGGAGTATCAATGGGTTTGCAGTTATTCATTCGAAAATATTCGAGAACCTTTTTGATATAGGTTTCTTGCGAAAGAGCAATTAATCTCTTTGAACGATCTCGATGAATTTTTACTCCAAGTATATACGCTGCTTCACCCATGTCCTTCATCTCAAAGATAGAGGACAACCATTGCTTAACGGTATTTATATACTCCTTATTATTCCCAGCTAGCAAGATATCGTCGACATATAGAGGTAGAAATGCAAACTTATCTTTGGAGCCACATATATACACACCGTGGTCTTCATCAATCATAGAAAATCTAAAGGAAATTATTGATTGATGAAATTTCAAATACGACTGCCTAGATGATTGTTTTAGTCCGTATATGGACCGTCGCAATTTACATAATTTGCGCTCTTGACCTTTTACAATAAAGCCTTTAGGTTGCTTCATGTAAATTTCTTCATCTAGTTCTCCATTTAGAAAAGCTGTCTTTACATCCATTTGATGTAGTTCTAAATCCATATGAGCAACTATAGCTAGGATTAAGCGAATTGAAGAAAATCTTGCAACTGGTGCAAAAGTTTCATCATAATCTATACCCTCTTTTTGGGTATATCCTTGTGCAACAAGGCGAGCTTTATATCTTTCTATGGATCCATCCGCACCACATTTGACTTTGAGAACCCATTTATTCCCTATTGGTCTTCTATCAGGTGGGAGATCAACCAAATCCCAAACTTGGTTATCTTTCATTGACTTCATTTCTTCTTCCATCGCTTTCATCCATTCTTCCTTCACAGGACACGAGAGAGCCTCCTCAATTGTTTTAGGCTCATGTTCATCTTCCGGACCAACTATAAAAGCTTCCCACTCAATCTCAAAACGATGACGTGGGATACTTTTTTGATTAGTCCGACATATTGAACATTCCGGTATATCTCGTTCTTAAGTTGGCGATGATTCTCTCCCACTCGGATCAGGATTCTGAGGTAAGGAGACATACTCCTCAGCAGATTGATCCGTTGGATGAGCTAATTCATTATCTTCTTCCTCCTCGAGGTGAAAATTTTTATCAATTTTGCCTTGCTTAGGAAAATCATTTTCCAAGAATGTACCATCTCGACTCTCTATTTCTGTTACAGTTCCATCATCCTTTTCTCCTATGAAAACATATCCTTTAGAGGTTTCAGAATATTTTATAAAGATACACTTTTTCCCTCGAGGACCTAACTTTCCATACTTATGAGAAGTATGAAGTACAAAGGCTGTGCACCCCTAGGGTCGCAAATAACTAAGTTCAGGCTTTCGACCTGTCGAGAGTTCGTAAGGAGTGGAATCTACAGACTTTGATGGAACTCGATTCAATATATAGGCTACAGTCAATAAGGAATCACCCCAGAAAGAAATAGGGAGATTAGCTTGCGCCATCATTGATCGGACCATATCAAGTAGAGTCCGGTTTCGTCTCTCTGCAACACTATTTTATTGCGGAGTTCCAGGAATTGTTAGTTGTTTAACAATATTTTTTTCATCACATAATTCTCTAAAGAGATCAGATAAATATTCACGCCCACGATCTGTACGCAAGACTTTAACTTTGTGATCCAATTGATTCTCAGTCATATGCAAGAATCGTTTGAAACACTCTAATGCCTCAGATTTATGGGTGATTAAATAGACCACACCATAACGTGAATAATCATCGATAAAAGTGATGAAATAAGAGAAACCATGTCTAGCCTTAACATTCATAGGACCACAGATATCATAATGGATTATTTCTAAGGAAGATTCAGCATGTTTGTGTACTCCAAATGGTTTTCTAGTTGCTTTACCAGCAAGGCAATCTTCACACGTGGGTAGAATGACTTTAGCGAGGTTGTCTAAAAGGCCTTCTCTAGCTAGTCGATTCATACGATCTTGCCCAATATGCCCAAGTTTGGCATGCCAAGTTTTGACATCAACATTTTTATCAGAAAATGATACAAATGAACAACTAGAATTTTGAAAATCTTGAGAGATTTCAATAACATAAAAACCATTACGCTTGTATGCAGTACAAATACAAATATTGTTTAACATCAAATCAACATAACTTGAACCAAATATTATTATATAACCAAGTTCATCTAAACGAGACACTAAAATTAAATTCCGTCGAAAATCCGAAGCGTAGAGGACATCATGGAGGTACAAGACACGTCCTTCGCAAAGGTCCAATTTACATGTACCAATGCCTTTAACCTCCACACGTGCGTTGTTGCCAATGTAAATCCACTTGGTTTCGGCACTGAGTCGACGAAAATCCACAAAGGCGTCGCGTTCCTTCGCTATGTGGTCAGTTGCTCCTGAGTCTACAATTCACGAAGGATGAGAGTCAGCGACTAATGCACAGCTAGAAACATAAACAAAAGTTTGTTCAGAAAAGTATACCTGTGTTTTCTTCTTCTGCTCAGTGCACTCACGAGCGAAGTGTCCACTCTTGTGGCAGTTGTAACACTTAACGTTACTTTTATCAAACTTCCCACAGCGCTTACCACGTTTGTGCTAGTTTTTTCCTTTGTTTTCAGTCTTGTTTTTACCCTTCTTATTGTGCGGCCTTTTCCGCTTTGAACTTTTACTCTCACCTTTCGCACTGGATTCAGCAACATATGCTTGACCGGAAGGTTTAGCTGCCTCAAGGTGCTCTTTTTCTAGTTCCAGATGACGTGCAACATCAGTAAAGGTTTTGATGTTATCGTTGTGAGCTAAGTTCAAAACCATTTGTTCCCAACGTGCCGGAAGTGAACGAATGACAGCTTGCACTTGTTGTTCATCAGTAAGAGGAACTCCAGCACTTTTCAACTCACGAATCATGTTCGATAATTCACGCAAATGCTGCTGCATGGTGTGATTTTGGCGCATACAGTATGAATCGAACTTAATATTAAGTAACCTTAATTACATGGTTGATATACTGGCAAACTTCTCGTGAAGGGCATCCCACCTGGTTTTGGCAATTTCATGCACCTCGTACTCGCACATTAAGAAATTTTCCATGCTGCTCAACAACACAATGCGAGCTCTTTTGTCTTTCTTCTTCCATGCATTGTAAGTTTCCAAATTCCTTCTGTGTTGAGGTGTAATGCCAAATTCTAGTTCAGCCATGGTGTTTTTGACGCATTCAATAACTTCCTCTTCTTCGAGGATGTATTGTATTTTCCTATGCCATATGTCATAATTATCACCATTCAACTTGTCACCTTTGTTCAGTTCAGCAATTATTTGCTTGGTTGCCATTTAGTCTAAGATCATGTTAAAAAATAAATGAGTGTTAGAATGTTATACACAAGTCTTCTCGTCGCATATATTTCAAAAATAATAAAATGATAATATTTGAGGGTAGTGACATCGAGATGGTAGCAAAACTCCCACTCATCTCCCACTATTCAAAAAACATTACCAAGTTATTAAAAATAATATAATTACGCCAAGGTACTATTCTAGTAATTTTGGAAAAACGAATATCCAAAATCATTTAAAATATATAATGTGATTAACATATCATTTTTAAAAAATTTCGGTCAGACAAATAGAGTTCTGTGATGGGGGCTCTTCCTTGTCTATGCAAGGTGCCAATTAGGGAACCATCACCCCTTCGCCGCGACATCAAAATAATTGAAAAAATGTTATCGTGTCACATGAACATAGTAATATTTAGAGACCGCGTCAACTGTACACCAGGTAAGTCCATAGAGAAAGATGATACTAAATTTCTTACTTACAATCTCATTTTGGTACTTTCCTAGACATGCACATATCACGCACCACTGAATAAAAATTACTACCATGATCATCATATAATTTAAATGCCTTAGTCCTATTTAGACTACCTATGTTTCATTATTGAAATAATTAACTTAGGTCCAATTTATTAAATTCCTAAGTTCATGAAACATGTCACATTCATAATTGACATTTTTATGCATAACACAAACATGGCATAAAAATATTATGAATCACAAAGCATACAAATAATTATATAATTCATTTATCACATAATGAAATTATTTGTCACATGCTTTTAACATAATATATGCATGATAATAAGCATGGTTATTATTAATTCAAACATTTACATAAAATGGAAAAAATAAAGTCACATGCTTATAATACATATATGTATAACACAAGGCATTTAAATAATTAAAATATCAATTTTCATACAAATTGAAAATTATTTGTCACACATGCCTCAGTTACATATATGTAGTGGAAATATTCATACAACAAAAATAATGTTGTCATATCATAGGTATATTATTAATTGCATAAATTGAATAAAAAATATGCAATATCATGTGAAAATACATTTGTTACATCAAATTTTGGTAACAAAAAATATATGCATTAAAAAAATTTTCTTACAAAAAAAATATTTTTTATAAGTTCCATATCATAAAATGAACCTTTAAAAAATAACATTGTGCACGAAATATTTTATTTTCACATATAACATAATGTAATATAATTATGTTCATAACATAATTTCAAAACATATTACAATATATACATGACACATAAATTTTGTATACATGACATACCAAGAAATGTTCATAATTATGTCATATAGGTTTCAAGAAAATTTCTGTAAATTTTCAAAATTATCATAACATAATTACATGCAAGACATTTCATATAAAAAAAATGTCATATTATGTCACAAAATTTCTAATATGCATAATAATTACGAAAATTAACTAAAAAATGCATATTATATGTCATGAATCATTAATACAATTTCAGAGAATTTTCCAGAATTTTCTGTATCATAAAACAAATAATTTTTAATTTTAATATAATTTTCCCAAAATTTTCCTAATACACTATAATTTCAAAAAAAAATGTAACTGTTCATACTGGGCCAAAATTTGGCCGACTGTGCGCTGCGGGCCAGAAGCCCGCGCGCACTGCGCGAACATTGCGCTGCGGGCCTCAAGCCCGCACGCCGGCACTGTAGCACAAACAGTGCCATGCGGCACTGTTCACGAAAAATAGTGCGCTGTGGGCTTAAGCCCGCGCGCGCGTTCAACAGTGCCTCATGGCACTGTTCACGTAGAACAGTAATAATTTTCTTTTGATAAAATTACCGGAAAAAATTATATTAAAATTCTGTACCAAAATTTCTGTTGAAATTAATACATGATGAATAACAAAAAAGTTTGATTTTTTTTTCTTTGGTTATGGTCATATAACCAAAGGTGCAAAAAACATATTTTTTTTGCACAATTCTGTAAACAAAAAAAATTTAACGCAAATAACCATTTTGGCTCTAATACCAATTGAAGGTTTTAATATAGAAAAACCAACCTATTACAGTGGAATTAATGAGGTTTTGTATTTTGTATTCGAGGACGGACGGCGATCACTTCGGAAAGTCGACGCACTATCACAATTCAAAGTACCTGCACAGATTTCAACAGAATCTCGACAACGATGATAGCACAGAACATCTCACAATGCCATGCAGATTTCTAACTCTATTTATAGAGTTGAAGTCATCAGTTCACGTAACCACATATCATGTAGTTGTGTAACTGCACTATGCATATGTGGACATCTTAGGCCAAGCTGCGATAACTATTCTCCCATGGCCCATTATGGGCGTATGTCCAACAGCTTATAACTACCGGCCTTTAGTCTGAATGAGACTTTACTAAGCTTGTTTACTTGCTCTAGCAATTCTTCTCCTGTCAAATGAGTTGGACACAAAGTATTCTCGGATGTATTCTTTTTAAATGAGTTTCGATCACGGCGCATCGAATTCTCCAATGGCAGAAACATCCTATGACAATCAAACCAGCAAACTTTCCTACAATTTTTCAAATAAAAGGATTTCGTATTCTTTCCACATATGGGACAAGCAAGTTTTCCTTTTGTACTCCAACCACTCAACATTTCATATGCCGGAAAATCACTTATGGTCCATATTAATGCGGCTCTCATAATGAAATTTTGCTTTTTAGATTTGTCATAGGTAACCACGCCATCGTCCCACAACATCTTGAGTTCGTCAATCAAAGGTCTTAAGTAAACATCTAAACTTTTACCAGGAGATCAAGGACCCGGGATGATACAGGTAAGCAATATATTCTCTCGTCTCATACACATGCTTGGAGGCAAATTATACGGTGTCACAAAAATAGGCCAACATGAATAAGCTGTACTCGATGAGCCAAATGGGTTGAAGCCATCGGTGCAAAGTCCTAATCTAACATTGCATGATTCTGTAGAAAAATACGGATGAAGTGCATCAAATCGTCTCCATGCCTCCGCATCCGAAGGATGTGTAATTGAATTTGGATCTTCACGTGCCCCTTCTCTGTGCCACCTCATAAATGATGCAATTTTTTCAGAAAAAAATAGTTGTTGTAATCTTGGAACAATCAGAAAGTATCTAAATATTGGATTTGCCACATTTTTTTCGAACTTTGAGAATTCCTTTTCTGCTTAAATCTGGGCTCGCCACAAATAGAACAACTCATAAGTGAGTTGTTTTCCTTGTAGTACAACATGCAATGATTGCAGCATGCATCAATCTTCTAATATTCCAACCCTAAATCCCTCATCAACCGTTTGCACTTGTAAAAATTTCCCGGTAATTTCTCAGAAACTGGAAGCATACTCTTAATAATGGCAAGCATCTGGTCAAAACAACTTTCGCTCATATTAAATTTTGATTTTAAGTTCATTAGTTGTGCCACTGCAGAAAGTGTAGTTTGCTTCACGCATCCATCCCATAAAGGTTCATTTGCCTCTTCGAGAAGATTGCAAAACTTAGAAGCCGACGTATTCGGGTCTTCTTCAGTCGATGTTTCGCCAACATTTTATTCTAACATTGCATCTCGTATCATGTCCCTGTACGGATTGATCGAGTCGCCCACAACGGTATCTACATTACTTGTTTCTTTAGCCCATCTTTCTTCGCCATGAAAGAACCAATTGGTATGTAAGTAAGAAATCGTTGTAATATAAATCCTTCTGCACATCATATCTTACTTTCCGCTGATAACATTTGCACTTCCGGCATGGACATAAGATTTCGCCATATGAAGAAGCAACACCTTCATTTTGATATGCCACATTAATGAATTCATCAACACCATCCTTATATTCTTCAGTTATGACGCCATGTTTATCCTTCCAACGACGAATCCAACTACGATCTGGCTTTGTCATTTCTGTAACGGACAACATTAAACCATATGTCAATAAATTCGTGTACTTGAAACATGTGATTTTGAACTTACAAATTAAGTCCGAAATCATATGTTTCAAGTACTTCATCGTCAAATCGTAATCTCATTTTATCACCAAGAATGTGGAAGTACATGAATTTATTCATAAGTTAACTTGACAATTAACATAAGTTAACTTAACTTAAGTAATACTTAACTTAATTCATAACATGAATAAGTAATATTTAACTTAAGTAATACTTAACTTAAGTAATACTTAACTTAATTCCTAAGATATTATACTTAATATTATACTTAATAAGTAATTCTAACTTGATCCAAAGAGATGATAATTAACTTAAGTAGCACTTAATTTAACATGGTAATAACATGAGTAAGTAATACTTAACTTAACATGAATAATAACATGAATAATTAACTTAATTTAACTTCATGCATTAATAATTAACTTAATTTACATGGTGGCGGGCTAGTACCTTCTTAATCGGAGGACGGCGAAGGGCGGAGGGCGGCCGAGACAGCGGTGGAGGGAGAACGCGGCGGAGGCGGACGTCGGCGGCGGTGGAGGGAGGATGCGGCGGAGGGCGGACGAGGCAGCGGTGGAGGCGACCCGCGGTCGAGGGCGGTGGAGGGGAGGCGGACGACGCGGCGGTGGAGGCGGACGACGCGCCGGCGAAGGCGGACGACGCGGCGGCGGAGGCGACCCGCGGTGGAGGGCGGGCGTCGGGGAGGCGGACGACGCAACGGCGGAGGCGCCCCGCGGTGGAGGCGAATGGAGAATGCCGGTCGAATGCCAAGGGAGAATGGCAGTCGAATGCCGATCGAATGCCAAGGGTGAATGGCGAATGGCGGTCGAATGCCAAGGGCGTCGGGGTGGCTGTCGAATGCGGAGGGCGGTAGAGGCGAAGGGTGGCGGCGGCGGTGGAGGGCGGTCATCGGGCATCAGACGTCGGGCGAAGGCCGGAGGTGGCAGTGGAGGGCGTCGGAGGTCGGGCGTCGAAGGTCGGGCGACGAGCGCCAGAGGTCGGGCATCGGGGCGCGTCGGAGGTCGGGCGTCGGGGCGCGTGGGGCGTCGGGGCACGTCGGGCGTCGGGCGATGGTAAACAGTAAAAAGTGAAAACGAAGAAGAGGGGTTAGAGATTTAAGTAATTTTTAGCGTCGCAAAATAATGAGACGCTACGTAGACACCATGTAGGCGCCGACATTGTCACAATTTGGCTAGCGCGTCGCTATAGAGAAGCTAATGTGTCGCTAAGACAACGTAGCGACACCATCGCGTCGTCGGGGCGTCTGAATTGTGTAGCGTCTCATTATCGCAATGCCATTAAGACGCTCAATAAAAGTTTTTTCAAATTTTTTGAGTATGCATGTAATTTTATTTATCAATGTAACATCACATCGCATTATGCTCCGTTCCAATTGTTTTATTTTCTTCCGATAATCTATCATGTATGTATACAACATTATAAATATGTATGTATATGTGCATATAACACAATTGTGTGTGTATATTATATATACATATGTAATATATGCGTACGTGATAGTGAAATTGAGGGGTATAAAAATAACTTGCTGATTTTTGGGTCAAAAGTCAGATTTTTTAGTTTTTGTTTCAGCTCCCTAATTCACTTTCTACTGCAAGTATACAGGTCAATTGTAATCTACCCAATGTCGTATCCACAGTGATTTGAAGCCTAAGACTCCCTAAACAATCTAGATTAGCCTTAACTAAAGTTAAAATTCCAAGAAATTGAAAGAAAGTGAAAACCGATTTCTAATAAATGGCTAAAATGATAACTATTTTTGGATTTTAGAAAAGTTATCTAAACTGAATTGTAAATGCTAAACTAGAGGCTAAAAGGATTTAACTATCAATGAGGAAGGTTCTCCTAGGAGTTGGGGTTCATCTACCTTAATTATGGATGGAATGGAACAAGTTATCAATATGTGTCAATTTTAATCCTACTTGAAAATGGACTGTTATCACAGCAATATAAACCAGAACTAATCATCATATTCCTTGATTAGCTAAGTTGAATTAGAAAAGAGTCCTCATTGAAATCAAGTCAACATTAAGTTCAAAAGTTTAGTTCCTTGCCGAATTTCAATAATTTAGTGAAATCTGAAATGATAACTTTCAATTGCACTTGGGAAATGAGGGAAATTCTTCAATCAACTAAACAGGCATGAAATCAATTCAATATTGATGCAAATGCTTCTTGGTTTATCTCTAAACTACAAGAGGATTTTAAATCAGCCTCTCAACTGCAAATTCAAATGAAAATCCACATTTTTACCAAGGGATTGAATGAAATCAGCACCTAATTACACATGGGAATTCAACAAGTTTTCATTGCTCCTTGGTTCATCTCTGAATTTCAAGGAAGGCCATAAGACCACCTCTCAGTGGTAGGTTAAAATAGGGTTTAACAATGACAATCATATTTCCCCTAAATTTAGGAAAGCAACAACTAAAAAAATTCAAAAATCAGCACTAGCAAACATTGGAATTCAGCACATGTCACTCATTGAAATTCAGATTTGCCATTGCTCTTTAGTTCATCTCTGAACAACAAAGTATCCCTAGGATTCACTTCTCAATGATTTGATGATATCAAGGGTTTACAACAGCAAATCAGAATCCAAAGATTTAGAAAATCAGCAAAGGGAAAATCAGAAATTAGCATTCAAAAGTTTGCAATAAATCAGGGATTATAAACTTGGAAACACCATTGCCTCTTGATACATTTCTAAACAAGAACGAAACCATAAGTAACCTCTCAGTTATCAATTAAATTAGGGCTCAACAATGATAGAAACATGTTTGACAGAATTCAGAAATCAAATTTGGGGGAAAAAATAGATTTCATAATTCAGATTTTAGATTTCTAATTGGATTAGAACCTAGAAACTTGGCATTGATTCTTGATTCATTTCTGAACAGGATTAGATCAAATGACAACTTCTCAGTTGTAGCTACAATCAGGACCTTACAATGTCAAGGATCAGATTCATATGGAAAGGAAATCAGAAATACAACCAGAAATCAGATATTAATGCAGGAATTCAGATTTGTTCATTATCCATCCACAATTAAACTAGACTACTACCCTATCCTAGGAGACATGGGATTTAGCTCCTCATATTTAGAAGGTTTGATAAAAAATATAATGAAGAATAGAAGCTATTCATCCTTGAATGAGGGCTGTTCTGCAGAAATCAGCTTCTTCTCCACTCCATCTCCACTTCAACTTCCTGTCCAGCAGCCCTCCAAATGGAGGCTCCCCCCCTTTTCCTCCAGAATTTCCCAGCTTATATATGTGCCATGTGCACCCTTTGATCCCCATATGAATGTTCCATGGTAGTGAGATTGTGCCATCTGTCCAGCTCTGAAATTCCAACTGCTGCAGTAGCTTTTTGGACAGCAAAAGTGGGTGGTCCCCCCCTACTTTTTCCTCTTTGTGCAGTCTTGTTATACCTGCTAGAAGGTCCACAACACCAAACATCAAAGCCCTTGAATAGGATTTAAACAAAGAAAGATTAAGACAGTGATATATATAAACTCAAACATCAAATAGGATTTGGTGTTGTGCAGGAATGAAAACCATAAATCAGAAATGATAACATATAAAACCCGGAATGATAACTTTGCATATTTCATGGATAATGTCCAAATATGGATAGTTCAAAGTATTGAAGGCATCAAATGGATTAGAATGGCAAGTGAATGAGGTCAAAAATCAAATGTGGATAAGATTTCATAGGATTGATAACTTGGGTGCAAAAAATGATAACTTAATGCCTTAAAAACGATAACTTGTGATAACTTTAGTTGTGGTTATCCAAATGTGATCAAATCAGGGCAGCAAGGAGATAGGAGAATAATATGATGATTGCCTAAGATTTTTATGCAGAAATGACAACCTTGCATATTGAAATGACAGTTTTGCCCTTAAATGATAACTTGACATTCAAAAGTGATAACCAATGAAATGGAATGATAACTTAGCGCAAGTTGAAATATGGTCACCCAAATATGATTAGTCCATGATGGCAGGGGATTTAGGGCAGAATAATCACTGGAAATCAGCTCAAATAGAAAAAATGATAACTTGCACACTTGGAGTGATAACTTGCCCTAGAAATGATAACTTGACATAGAATTGAGATATTAATGGATTTTAGCATTTCAAAACTTCTATGCACATAGAATTAAGTATAAAATGAGGAAGATCAACTAGTTATCACAATCCATGCATTCCAAACATAATTGGCCAAAAGTTGGGCAATTTAGGGGCTCGATATGGGTGAAATGCATCTAAAATGGGATAAAATCCTATAGTGATCAGCTAGTGATTAGTACGTATATATATGTCTACGAGTGAGAGATTAAGTTACAACAATGTGTTTCGTCTATACGTATTATAAATATATATGCGTATGTATATGTCCATACATGTGCGAGTCATATATATATAGATAACATGTATATGTATATGTATTCGAAGCGAATATATATATGTGTATTTGTTTATATGTGACAGATTAGGTTATAATAATATGTATATATGCACTTATTATATATAAGTATCAGCATATACGCGTATTTATATGTCTATATGTGCCCAATTGAGCAAGGGGTAAAAAATCGGCTTAGGAGGCGCATTATAGACGCCATTGAGTCGCTAGTTTCATTTAGCGACACTGTAGCGCCGAACTAGCATCTCAAACAATATGGCGTCTCGAACATGTGACGCTAGAGAGATGCCCATAGTGTCATCATAGCGTCGACACTAGCTGCGGCGCTCGTTAAACGCTATCTGGACGCTATTGAGTGTCTACTTTGACGCTATGTAATTAATACTAATATAATATTTAATGAATTTATTGATTGACATATAGTATATATAATATAGTGTTTAAATATATATAATAGCGTCTCCTTTGTTTGAGATGCCATATATAAAGCGTCGCTTTAGAGTCTTCAGACATGAGACGCTAGTGTTGCGTCTAAAGTACTTTAGAGTCTTCAGACATGAGACGCTAGTTGTCAACGACAGAACGGCGCTAGGTGCTGTCGCGCATTTGCGGTTCGTGGTGCGAAATAATAGCGTCTACGTAGCGTCTCGATTGCGGTAGAGAGTTAACGTCAACCCGCTGAATAGCTAAGAAGACGCATAATTAAGATATATGCATAATTAAGATATTATATATTATATGTATAGATAACATAAATAATATAGGTAACAAATTATATATTTAGGAACACTTTTATCATGTAAAAATACACATATATATATAATTGTGTAATTAATACATATATATGTTGATATTATGCTATTGATAATATGTTAATAATTGTGTAATTAATACTAATATAATATTTAATGAATTTATTGATTGACATATAGTACATATAATATAGTGTGTAAACATATAAGGTAGTGTCTCATTAGCGTCTCCGTCCATTGAGACGCCATATAGCGTCTCTTTAGAGTTTTCAGACGTGAGACACTAGTTTTATGTCTAACGATGTCGACACCAGAACGGCGCTAGGTGCTCGATTGCGCTACATTTAACGTCAACTCGCTGAGTAGCTAAGAAGACGTGAATGAGACGCTATCGAGAGGCAAGTGGTGTCTGATTCTCGTGATGCTAAGTAGACGCAATGGAGGCGCTAGTGGCATCTTTATAGCGTCACTATGTTTGGAGGCGCTACATTGCGTCGCTAATCGCCAATTTTCTTGTAGTGAAATGCCATATTACATGTGTACCTTCAACATATGTATTTCTACTTCATATGTGTGTTACTTCTATATGTATTCCTAAACATATATTTGTTACCTATTTATATATGTTACTTTTGCGTACAATATATATCATATATTAATTACCGCTACAAGAAAAATGCCTGTTTCCCACAGTTACAATTGTGGGAAAATAGAGGAAAACCGTCGAAAACGTTAGTTTCCGACGATTTTCCCAACAAAAGGCAATCGTCGGAAAACTACTCGTTGCAAAACTTTTTCGACGGCTCTCTAGTAGCCGTTGGAAGTTTCCGCGGCCAGAAACCTGGGAAAATGTTCTCACGGTTGAAACTGTGGAAAAGCTCCCATGGCTTTGGCCGTAGAAAAAATACTTCGCACGGTGTGAGCCGTGGAATGTTTCCACGGCTGCAGCCTGGGAATTCTTCACACGGTTGCAGCCGTGGAAAGTTCCCACGGATGCAACTGTGGGAACACTTCCCACGATTGTAGCTGTTGGAAAGACCCACGGTTACAGCCATAGGAAACGCTTCTCACGGCGGCAGCCGTGGAAAGTTTCCCACGGCTTTGGCTGCGGGTAAAGGGGGTACATTCCCACGGCTGGAGCCATGGGAAATATTTCCCATGGTTCTAGCCGTAGGAAAGTCTTTCTACGGCTTCAGCCGTGGGAAGGTTCCGGCGGTTTAGATCGCGGGAAATGCTTTCCTTCCCATGGCTTTAACCGTCGCAAAGTTTTTTTTAAAAAATTCGCTCGTGGTCATCTGCCCGGCCATTCCGAGGGGCAGCGAGCGGCATCATCGTCGCCCGCAGCGGTCTCGGCGGCCAGATCACCGCCCGATGCTGGATCGGCCATTGGGCAGCCGCATCTACCCACTCGATGCTCGATTGGCCGAACTCTGCCGGATCGGGCGTGAGCGGCCAGATCTCGCCCGCAACCGGATCGGCCAGATTGGGTTGCCCGCCGACCGGCCAGATCCTGGCCTCTCGGCAGCCAATTGTGCTATGGGCGGCCAGATCCGGCCGCCTGCAGTTGGATCGAACGTAGGGCCATGAGATCCGGCCGCGGAAGGCTAGATCTCGCCGTCGGACTAGATGCGCCGGTAGAAGGGCTGGTCATGCCAGCCGATGATGAGAGGGAGAGGGAGAGGGCGAGTGGGAGAGGGACCCGCCGGAGAAGGCGTCGTCGATGGACAGACCGCTTCGCCGAAGTCAGAAGTATCAGAATCGGAACGCCGTGGATGGAGATCAAAGAGGAACGGCGGACTTTATAATTAAATGACGCGCATCCATCTGCCCGGCGAAAAACTCGGGCGGGAAATGAAAATGGAATTTCCCACGGCTAGAGCCGTGGGAAACGTTCCTTCGGCTCCAACTGTGGGAACTTCCCATGGCTCGCGCCATGGGAAACTTTCCTACGGTCCGAGCCGTGGGAAATGCTATGTCATTAAAAAAAAGATCTGGGCATAAAAATAGAAACCAAAGACAATTTTCACTATGTTTTCAATTGAATAAAAGAATTCATCGCAGCGTGCATTAGTTTTCAATCCCACTAAAAGAAGGTATAAATTCGAATATCATACAAATCATACTTAAAGTCAACAACTAATTTTCTTCTTCCTCTTCATCTTCATCGTCATCGTCTTGATGCCAGCCACCCATCGCCTCACGAATCAATCTCTTCATCTCTTTCATTGTCGTGCTTCAAAAGCTTGTTGTTGAGCTTCAAATTCTTGGCGAACCTCTTGACGGACCTCTTCGCGAACCTATTGTTGGACTTCCATTAATCATTGATCCCACATCTCATTAAATAGCCATCGCGCTTCTTCACCGGGAACACCAAATATTGATTTTCGTCCATAACCAATATCCGTACTACTAACAGACGATTGGAGATCGTAGATCCGGCCCCTATTCACTCTAACATGGTCCGTCCATAATTGTTGACAAGTCAATGGTGTCGCCGACCCCTGCGTGACCTGTGAACGATGCTCGACTTCTTTTGCTTTGAAGGACTCCTGTAAGGTGACAAAGTGACATTACGAGATCCAGAAATAATGAAAGGTACATTACGAAATTGACTAACTTACATATATCTCCCGAGCACGCGATGAAACCCATTCTGAGTTCTTTTTTTGATGAGATTTTTATTCGGTGGGTGTTTTACCCATCTCCTTTTCTTACATTTGAAATCAAAGTTAGCATATGCCAAATTTTAATTCCAAAAGTTAGCACAAACAAAATTAAGTACCAGTCTTGGGCAATAGCCGATGTCGAAACGCAATCACCAACGTGCAGGCATGCTCCCTGGTCTGACTCACGATTCGTCTTCGCTTTTTGGCACTTAGATTTATATGCTTCAGTGGACCACTTAGCTATTAGCTCGCTCCAAATTGCCTTGCCAATCCAACTGGGCTGCTCTCCTGCCGCTCGTATGTTCGACAACATCGAAGACAAACGCCTTGAGCACCGAGAGTTGAACTCCTTCCACATCTGCTATATGTTCTCGGGATCCCACCATACGTCGACCTACAAATAAAGAGGATTCTTAAATAAAAATGCAGCTGGTAGAAAATTACCTGAAATTGTCAAATAAATTGGCTTCTTGACAAATACCTGAAATTCTCGGAACATCATCTGCCTAGTAGCATATGGATATCTCTCCAGGGGAGCCATGCTTCCATATATCTTTGGCGAATTACTTTAGTGCATGCAGCTGCTGTAGGTTTTGATGGGTAAAACTTGCCAAAACCTTTGCATAAGTACGGTAATTTAAGATGCACTCACAAATACACCAACTTTTGCATAACTTACCTGCAATTACCATCCGGCTGCAAATATTTCTTATACGGATTTGCCGATGAACCGACATCGCTGCAAGTCTTCGGCATTTGTTTCTCCATGTCCGCAATGCCGGGCACCGGTGTCTGAATGACCTCCGCGATGTCACGTCCGAAGGTGGGTCAAGTACTAGTGCAGCCTGGCACTCTACAATGCGAATACCTATATCTCTAGGCACAATGGGTTGCTGGCCATGCATCGCCTCACCTATGGATCCTTTAGGAGTGGCCTTCTCCTTCTCCTTCCCTTTACCTTTTCCTCGACTGAAATGAAACATCTACAAAATAAATAACAAGTGCATGATTATTATGACTATTTTGACTGCAGAATAACAAAATTTCAAAGCTAATGACAAAAAATAATAAGTTCACAGTAATAAAGGTTTGATCAAATCACAATAACCTGAAATCTGGCATTATCCGACAGTGCATCTTTGGGAATTGATTCATACGTGTAACTTGAGAACCAATTTCTGATATCCGGTGGCGCTTTTTTGGAAGAGAACAAGTTTCAGGAAAAATTTGGAGACATGCTAAATTTGTCGAAAATGATAGATACACTCACAAGAAGGTAAAGAATACGCAAGTCCTTCACTCTCGTCACAATGGTCGTTCCCGGTGATTTTTGTGGAGTCATCGTACAATCTATTTGCAAGAAATTGATAATCATGAGTCATAAGTAAACCAGTACCGAGAGTTACAATGTTACATATAAGATAAATTTAAACATTCGTCAAGATACTAATAACACTTTACTCTTCATTATCAGAATAATTACATGATTCAAATTCATCTTCATCTTCTGAAGGTGACCCACTTAAAGATTCCTCCTCCTCAATTTCGTCATCACAACTTACCATTTTTGCGCAACAGGGTTATGAAAACCCACGAGAAGCGACTGGATGAATTGTATGTGCCAATTGCCACTTAGCTTCTTCATCGTCGACTTCATCGAACAAGTGTTTTTCATCCTGGAGATCTTCAATCATTTGTGTGTTTACAATTTGCACAACCTGTGCCATTGTATCATTTTGGTATGCAACTTGTAACGCACCTTCAACTTCAATCCGACTTCTCGCTTTCATTCTAATTGCGACCAACCATTGAGTGTTATCTCTTGTCCCCTCTAGATATTTCACATAGTAGACTTGCCTTGTAGAAGAAGGAATGATGAAAGGATCAAATCGTTCATAATGTCTATTATGTCGTACTTCCACATTTTTGAAGTCTTTGTGAACTCGTGTCCCCCTCCTTTCCATCGGGTCGAACCATGTACACTCAAATAAGGTGACCTTATTACCACTTGTATATTCTACCTCGATGATATCCTTTAAGATGCCATAATACTCATGTTCATTTTCTCCATCAGTAGATCTTTTGACACATACGCCACTGTTAACTATTTTTTTACCTCGCGACCAGCTATCCGTATGAAATTTGTAACCATTCAAGAAATACAAGGTCCAACTTGTCACTTACCGACTAGGACCCCATGCCAAATCAAGAAGGTTCGACATGATATTACTTTGACCATTGAGAACCTGTAAGATTGTTATATGAAATTTAATTAAAGTCGTAACAAGGTATTTAACAAAATTTAATTAACTCTGGATATTTAGAGGCTTACGTGATCCTTAAACCATTGTGCAAAATCGTTATCGATTATTTCTTTTGCCTCTTCATCTGGGATATCGAAGTATTGTAGGAAAGCACTACAAAAGTAAACATGGTTACTCCAATTATTTACGAAACTTGAATACTTTGTAACATCAATTACTAGACTTACGTGATATAACATTGCACCTCTTGTGTATTTAGGAGGACATGATTCATTGCCGACTTGAATTCAGCATCATTCAACCATCTATTTTGTGGCTTACCATAGTTTCTACCTAGTTGATTGAAGCTCGAGCAACTGTGTCCTCGACGTTCCTTCGGGTATTTCATCATTTCATCGAACTCTGGTCCTGGCACACTTCACATGAGATTAAGAGTAATATGAACAAAAATATGATATCTCTTGAATCATGTACGCCTCGCAAATGGAGCCTTCCACACGAGCTTTATTCTTCATAGTTCTTTTAATTCTATTGAGATATCTTTCAATCGGGTACATTCACCTATATTGAACTGGTCCACCAACTTTGGCTTCATATGGCAAATGGATCGGCAGATGTTCCATGGAATAAAAAAAAGCAGGCGAAAATATTCTTTCTAGCTTGAATAAAATGATTGGAATATTAAGTTCTAATTGCATCATATTTTCCACGGTGAGTGTTGTCGACAGAGATCTCTAAAACAATTGACTCAACTCTGTAAGAGGTTTCCAGATCTTCTCCGTTAGTTGCGAAAATGTAATAGGAAGCAAAGACTGCATGAAGATATGACAGTCATGACTCTTTATGCCGAACATTCGCATATTGTTCATATCTATAAATCGTGTCAGATTTGATGCATAACCATCTGGCATTCTTAGTTCACGAACCCATCGAAGCACCTGCATCTTTTCATCTTTCGCCAGAGTATAACAAGCTTTGGGTTTGGATAATCTACCGTTGGCCGAGATGACAAGGTGTAAGTCAGGATGTCGACAATATTACTTCAAATCCAATCTTGATTTAATGTTATTCTTTATCCTTCCTTTGATGTCCATAACTATGTGGAAGACATTATCAAACACATTTTTCTCAATGTGCATGACATCCAAATTGTGATGGATCAAATTATCCTTCCAATACGGTAGATCCCAGAATATACCACGCTCGTCCAACTATGTGAAACACCATAACCACTGTATTTGACCATTGGATTGTCAGTAATCCCACTTAGACAACCGATGATATCCGATAATTCTTCTCCTGATAACCTGATGGGAGGTCTTTCATGCACTATATTTCCCCTCTGAAAGGTATTTTTATTACTTCGAAATGGATGATTATCACGTAGAAATTGTCAATGACAATCAAACCAACAATTTTTACCACTATTTTTTAAAGTAAAAGCACTTGAATTATCCATGCAATACGGACATCCTAACTTACCCACAATCATCCAACCACTTAACATCCCATATGCCGGGAAATCATTGATTGTCCAAAGTAGGGCAGCTTTCAGAGTGAAATTCTGCTTCGTTGAGACATCATAAGCTATAACACCATTCCATAACTCTTTTAATTCGTCGATTAGAGGTTGTAAGTACACATCTATCTTATGGTTAGGATTTTAAGGACCAGGAAACGCAAGTCAAAAACATGTACTGAGCAGACATACACACTCCAGGAGGTAAGTTGTATGGTGTAACTATGACTGGCCAACAAGAATAAGAAGTTGTGGTCGGACCATACGGTGTAAAACCATCTGCACATAAACCCAATCTTATATTTCTTTCATCATGAGCAAATTTTGAATGCATACGATCAAAATGTTTCCACACCTCACCATCAGATGGCTGGAGCACGACACCTTCAGTTGTATTATGTCGTGCATGCCATTTCATTTGTGACGCAGATCCTACAGATGAGTATAATATTTTAAGTCTTAGAATAAGAGGCAAGTAGTGCATTGTCTTAATTGGAATCTCGTTCTTCGTGTTTGATTTATATCCCTCAGTGAATTGATATGAATTTCTTCTTATCATTGGAAGACCCTACTCGTATTTACAACTGAGAAGTTGTCATTTAGTCTAATCTTTGTTTAGAAATGAGCAAAGAACCCATGCCAAGTTTCTGGATTCCATTTTGATTGAAAATCTGATTTCTGTTTTCCTGAATTTTGAACTTCCTAAATTCTGATTTCCTGAGTTAATTAGATCTGATTGTTATTGGGGACTGAATTAATTGAACAACTGAGAGGTTATCATATGTCCTAATCTTGTTCAGAAATGAATTAAGTAACTTTGACATTCATGATTTAATTCTATAATTACCATTAGCTTTTCTGATTTCAATGAGTTGCTGATTTCTGATTTTCTGAATTTAAAGAAATTTGGTTGCCATTGTTAAACCCTACTTTAATCCACCATTGAGAGATGGTCTTAAGGCCTTCCTTGAGATTCAAAGATGAGCCAAGGAGCAATGACAATTTCTGATTTCCCAACTTGTGATTATATGTCTTTTATTTCCAATTAATTAGTGTTGAGTGTGGACTTCATTTTTAATTGCAGTCGAGAGGTTGAATCAAGGTCCTCTTGTAGTTTAAAGATAAACCAAGGAACACTAGCACTATTATTGGATAAGTTTCATTCCTGCATAGATAATTGAAGTGATTTCCTTATTTTGTGATTATACTTTGAAGTTATCACTTCAGATTTTATTGAATTACCAAAAAGTCAGCAAATGACTTGAATTGAACTTAATGATAACTTGGTTTTCAGTGAGGATCTTTTTCTAATTCAACTTGGCTAACAATCATATGACAATATATTATTTAGTTCTGGTCTAATTGAGCTGTGAAAATAGTCATATTAAAGGTTGAATCAGATTTGACTAAAAAGTGATAACTTGTCCCATTCCATCCATAATTAAATTAGATGAACCCCAATTCCTAGGAGGACCTTCCTCATTGATAGATATACCCTTTTAAACTCTAGATTAGCATTTACAACTCAGTTTAGTTAACTTTTCAGCAATATAAAATAAGTTATCATTCTGCATTCCTGAAAAATCTTTTTTCACTTCCATTTGAATTCTTATTTTTGCCACTTTAAATAGGATTAGTCTAAATTATTTTTAGGTAGTATAGGACTTCAAATCACTGTGGATACGACATTTAGGGTTACTACAATTGACCTGTACACTACAGTAGAGAGTGAGTTAGGGAGTTGAAAAAAAAATGAAAAAATTGACTTTTGACCCAAAAATCAGCAAGTTATCACTAAATCCCTCAATATCACTATCAAGTTTTTGGAAACCTGGTGCTTTTCTGACCTTTACACCATGTTTTCAATTGATTTTAATGTTCATATATCATTTTTCACCAGGTTATCATTGTTTTGACCAAGTTATCATCAAAAACTTGATAGTGATATTGAGGGGTTTAGTGATAACTTGCTGATTTTTGGGTAAAAAGTCAATTTTTTTAATTTTTGTTTCAACTCCCTAACTCACTCTCTACTGCAGTATACAGGTCAATTGTAGTAACCCTAAATGTCGTATCCACAGTGATTTGAAGTCCTAGACTACCTCAAAACAATTTAGACTAATCCTATTTAAAGTGGCAAAAAGAAGAATTCAAATGGAAGTGAAAACAGATTTTTCAAGAATGCAGAATGATAACTTATTTTAGATTGCTGAAAAGTTAACTAAATCGAGTTGTAAATGCTAATCTATAGTTTAAAAGGGTTTATCTATCAATGAGGAAGGTCCTCCTAGGAATTGGAGTTCATCTAATTTAATTATGAATGGAATGGGATAAGTTATCACTTTTTAGTGAAATCTGATTCAACCTTTAATATGGCTGTTTTCAAAGCTCAATTAGACCAGAACTAAACAATATATTGTCATATGATTGTTAGCCAAGTTGAATTAGAAAAGGATCCTCACTGAAAACCAAGTTATCATTAAGTTCAATTCAAGTCACTTGCTGATTTTTTGGCAATTCAATAAAATGTGAAGTGATAACTTCAAAGTATAATCACAAAATAAGGAAATCACTTCAATTATCTATGCAGGAATGAAACTTATCCAATAATAGTGCTAGTGTTCTTGGTTTATCTCTAAACTACAAGAGGACCTTGATTCAACCTCTCGGTTGCAATTAAAAATGAAGTCCACACTCAACACTAATTAATTGGAAATAAAAGACATATAATCACAGGTTGGGAAAAAGAAATTGTCATTGCTCCTTGGCTCATCTCCGAATCTCAAGGAAGGCCTTAAGAACATCTCTCAATGGGGGATTAAAATAGGGTTTAACAATGGCAATTAGATTTCTTTAAATTCAGAAAATCAGTCAGCAACTCATTGAAATCAGAAAAGCTAATGGTAATTACAGAATTGAATCATGAATGTCAAAGTTACTTAATTCATTTCTGAACAATATTGGGACATATGATAACCTCTCGGTTGTTCAATTAACTCAGTCCCCAATAACAATCAGATCCAATTAACTCAAAAAATCAGAATTCAGGAATTTCAGGAATCAGGAAAACAGAAATCAGATTTTCAATCAAAATGGAATCCAGAAACTTGGAATGGGTTCTTTGCTCATTTTTAAACAAAGATTAGACCAAATGACAACTTCTCAGTTGTAATACAAGTAGGGTCTTCCAATGACAAGAACAAATTCATATCAGTTCAGATTTCAGAAATCAGAAGTTTGATTAATTTAGTGTAGGAAATTTGAACTTATCCCTAATCCATCCACAACATATATTAGACTACTACCCTATCCTAAGAGGCATGGGATTTAGCTCCTCATGTTTACAAACATAGACACAAAATAAAGTGAAGAACAGATGCAAATCATATTGGCTTCAGGGCTGTTGGTAGCAATCTGCCCTCCTTCAGCTCCTTCTTGCTCAATCCAGCTCCAAATATGTTCTCCATGTAATGGCCGACCTCCCCCTCATTCCTAGGGGTTCTTCAGCTTATATATGGCCTATCATCATCCAAATGTTCCATAGCATTGATGTAAGCCACCTGTCCAAATGACCCTGAAAATTCCAGCTACTGCAGCTTTTTGGATAGCAAAATCAGTGGTCCCCCCACCTTTTTCCACCTTTTTGCGACCTATTTTCCCTGCTACAAAACCCAAAACAACAAGCATCAAAATCCTTAAATGGGATTTTAACAAATAAGGATTAGGATAATGATAGTTGTCAGCTCAATAATCAAAAGGAGTTTGGTGTTGTGCAGGAATGGAAATCGATATGAAAAATTAATAGTTTTGGAACCCGGAAATGATAACTTTGCACTAATCATGAAAATTATCCAAATACAAGTGGTTCAAGGCATTAGAAGCATCAAAGGGATTAATATGGCAAGTGAATAAGGTCAGAAATCAAATGTGGATAAGATTTCATAGGAATGATAACTTGGGTGCCAAAATAATAACTTAATTGCCTTAAAAATGATAACTTGTCATAACATTGGTTGTGGTATCCAAATGTGATCAAATTTGAACAGCAATGAGTTATATAACGATTTCTTAATGACTTTGTGCATATTTGATAGTTTTGCATATCGAAATGATAGTTTTGTCCTTTAACGATAATTTGGCATTAGAAAATGATAACTTGTTCAAATGGATTGATAATTTTGCACAAGTTGAAATATGATTCATTCATGATAGTAATGGATTTAGGACAAGAAAATCATTGAAAATCAACTCACTCAAAATAATGATAACTTGGCATATTGGAGTGATAACTTGTCCTAAAAATGATAACTTGGCATAGAATTGAAATGTTTATGGATTTTAGCAATTCAGAACCTCTATGCACATGGAATTAAGTATAAAATGAGGAAGATCAACTAGTTATCACAATCCATGCATTCCAAACATAATTGGCCAAGCTAGTGATCAGCTAGTGATCAAACTCCCCCAAGCTTAGCGTTTTGCTTGTCCTCAAGCAAAACATTCAGAAATTAAGGACAAATTTGAATTAACAGTCCACAAATGAATTCAAAACCAACTGATTTTTAATCCAATGAGTTTCCCACTTTGCCAACACTTCATTCTTTCTAAAAACTCAATTTCTAGCTAGGGAATCACAGAGGCTAAAGCAAATTTAAGCCATGAAAGAAGTACTAGCAATAACAAGTTGGAATTCAGGGGTGGTCAACTCTACAAAGAGGTTGAATTATAAATCTCTTCATGAACAGATTTTTCATTGCTTAAACAGGTTTAACACCTGACTTTTATTCATGAAATACAAGTAAACAGGTCAAGGCCTGATTTTTATTCATGCTTTCTTTAGGAGAGATTCCTTTGGAAGTTTTGCTCTCCAAAATTTTTTTCTTTTCTCTTTTTTTTTCTTTGCTTTCTTTAAGAGAGATTCCAATGGAAGTTTTGCTCTCCTAAATTTTTTTTTCTTTATTGCATTGAAGAGAGATTCCTTTGAAAGTTTTGCTCTCTTCTTTTTTTTTTCTATGCATGCATGCAACTTTTTACTTTTCTTTTTCTCATTTTTCTATCCTGTTCATGAAGTGAGCAATAGTTCAAACTAATGTAAGGTCTAGATTCCTTAGTCCAAAAAGTAAAGTTTTTCTATTTAACATGGCAGCAAGAGCCTTGACTCCCTTCTAGACATCTGATATTACCAATTTAATCCATGAATATCAGCTAGTGTGACCCACAAAAAGAAAAAATTTCAGCTGAAAATTGATCCAAATGCATCTGAATTGATAAGTCAATTAAAGCAACAAGACTAATGGCCAAGTTGGCCACTTGGTATTGGAGTGTACCAACAGTCATGATGAAACATTTTACCCATTTTAGAGTTAGAATGAATGAAGGAATTGAATTGAACTCGAATAGTGATAACCAATGATAACTTGTGATAACCGGGTTAAATTAATGATAACTTGCAAAACCTACTGATAACCTGGTGATAAATGATATGTGAACATTAAAATCAATAGAAAACATGGTGTAAAAGTTAGAAAAGCACCAGGTTTCCTCCCCCAAGCTTAGCCTCAGCACTGTCCACAGTGGTGAAAGTTAAGGCAAGGGAGAGGGTTGGGAGGGTATGAAATTAATGGAATTTGTGCATTTGATCTCTTCCAATGGTTCTTGCATCTCAATCAGGGGCTTAGGGTGATTCATTCTTCATGAATTTCAACCAATCCTGCAAAGAAGTGGGGGATATCAGTGGGATATTCAATATCAAATTTTTAGAATGCACAATCCAGCAAGGCATTGAAATTCACTAAATATGCACTGAAAATCAGCTAAGATGGATTGGGACAACTGATATGCATGATGATTCAGATATTAATATGATGATTTCAGCATTAATGAAAAGTTAATATCAGTTATCAATAGGATTTCAGTGAGAAGAATTAAAATTAAGGGTAGGGGTACTCCCTTCTTGTCAATTTGTGGATGGATTTGATTCCTCCCTTCTTTATTCCTGAAAACAAAAAAGTTAAGTGTAAAATGACTTGGGTTACCTCCCAAGAAGTGCCCTACTTTAATGTCTTAGGCTGGATATTTTTCCACTTGAATTCAGCTAGGCAAATCTTGCAATTTCAGCACCTCCTTAGCTGAATCTTGAGTTGTGGGATTATATAGCTTCAATCTCTGTCCATTGACCTTGAATATGTCATCCTTATCATTCAGAACAGCTCCATAAGGATAAATTTTGTGGACTTTGAAGGGTCCACTCCACCTTGATTTCAACTTTCTAGGGAATAGTTTCAACCTTGAATTAAACAACAATACAAAGTCTCCAACCTTGAATTCTTTCTTCAGAATTTTGCTATCATGTCATCTCTTGGTCCTCTCCTTGTAGAATTCTGAATTACGGTAGGCATTTAGCCTAATTTCATCCAACTCATCCATTTGTAGAAGCCTCTTCTGTCCACATGCTTGCATATCAAAATTGAGTGCCTTCACTGCCCAATATGCCTTATGCTTCAACTCAATTGGTAGATGACATGTCTTTCCATAAACAAGCTTGTAGGGAGAGGTACCTATTGGAGTTTTGTATGCCATCCTGTATGCCCAAAGTGCCTCATTTAGCCTCAAACTCCAATCCTTTCTTGTCAAGGATACAGTTTTCTCTAGAATGGTTTTTATTTCCATATTTGAGATCTCTGCCTGGCCATTGGTTTGAGGGTGGTAGGCAGTGGAGACCTTATGCTTAACTCCATATTTATGTAGAAGGTTCTCAAAGCATTTTTCAATGAAATGGCTCCCTCCATCACTTATGACCACCCTTGGGATTCCAAATCTTGGAAAGATTATCTCTTTGAACAATTTAATGATAGCCCTGGAATCAGCAGCTATGGTTGGAATTGCTTCTATCCATTTAGACACATAGTCCACAGCCAATAATATAAACTTGAATCCACATGAACTAGGAAATGGACCCATATAGTCAATGCCCCAAACATCAAATATCTCCACCTCCAGAATTCCTTGTTGTGGCATTTCATTCCTTCCTGAGATGGAACCTGCTCTTTGGCATTCATCACAACTTTTCACATACAAATGGGCATGTTTGAATAAGCTAGGCCAATAGAAGCCAGATTGAAGGATTTTTGTTGCTGTCTTCTGTGTGGCACCATGTCCACCATATGGAGATGAGTGGCAAGCCTCCAAGATTTCCTGGAATTCTGATTGTGGTACACAACTCCTATACATGCCATCAGGGGATTTTCTGAACAAAAGGGGGTCATCCCAGTAGTAATCCTTTAAATCATGGAAAAACTTCTTTTTCTCTTGATAAGTGAAGTCGGGGGAACAATCCCACAGGCCAGGTAATTCACAATGTCTGCATACCAGTGAATTGAGTTTGCTGATATTGCCATCAAGAAGTCATCAGGGAAGGAATCATTGGTAGGAAGTATTGAAGATTCTTGGACTCCCTCCATCCTAGAAAGATGATAAGCAACTAAGTTCTCACTACCTCTTTTGTCCCTGATTTTTACATCAAATTCTTGCAACAACAAGATCCATCTGATGAGCCTTGGCTTGGTTTCCTTCTTGTTGATCAGATGCCTTACTGCCTGGTGATCAGTGAAGACAATCACCTTTGATCCCACCAGATAGGGCCTGAATTTGTCAAATGCATATACTACAGCTAGTAGCTCCTTCTCAGTGGTGGCATAGTTTATTTGGGCATCATCTAATGTCTTGCTAGCATAGCAAATGACATAGTGTTTCCTATCCCTGGTTTGCCCCAACATTGCCCCTACAGCCTGATCTGATGCATCACACATGACTTCAAAAGGTAAAGTCCAATCTGGGGGCTGCACAATAGGGGCTGAAGTGAGAGCTTCCTTCAAGTGGTTAAAGGCCTTTAAGCATTCCTCATCAAATTTGAATTCAACATCTTTGGCCAGCAGCTTGGTAAGAGGCCTGGTTATCTGGAAAGTGGCAGGTGCATTGCATAGACCAAAGGGCATTCTCCTACAAGCAAAGGTCTCATATGGACAAGTAAATTTGTACTGGTCCTGAGGGTGAATGGGAATCTATAGGAAGCCTGAATATCCATCTCGATAATAGAAGTGGGAGTGCCTTGCCAACCTCTCTAACATTTGGTCAATAAAGGGGAGAGGGAAATGATCTTTTCTTGTATCCTTGTTTAGCTTCCTGAAGTCTATACACATTCTCCACCCTGTAACTGTCTTGGTGGATATCAACTCATCTGAATCTGACTTCACTACTGTAATCCCTTCCTTCTTTGGCACTACTTACACTGGGCTGACCCATTCACTATTTGAAATGGAATATATAATTATAGCATTCAGCAACTTCAACACTTCATTCTTGACCACTTCCTTCATAATTGGGTTGAGTCTTCTTTGGCATTCAATGGAGGGCTTGTAGCTGTCCTCCATGGGGATCATATGCATGCAAATTGAGGGATTGATACCCTTAATATCATCAATAGAATAGCCAATTACCTCCTTGTACAGCCTTAGTTTTTTCAGCAACTCTTCAACCTGATCATTTGGCAAATTTGCATTGATGATAACAGGGAATGTTGAATTCTCTCTCAAGAATTCATACTTCAGGTTGTTGGGGAGAGGCTTGAGTTCCAATTTGGAAGAATTGGCTTGAGCTGAGTTGCCTTGTTCAGCAGTGATAACTTGCTGCACTTCACACTGAATTCCTGAGTTTTCCACTAATTTTGACAGATTCAATGCTGATTGGTATGCTTCAGCCTCTGGATCCTCCAATTCCCTTAAATGATCAAACATAAGGTACCTTTGCAATGGATCTTCAATGGGTATTATTGCTGAGGCTTGCTCCACAACTTGATCAATTTGTCCATCTCCAAAATCATCCTGTTGACAAGCTGGCCTGCTGATAACTTGTGCAAGGTTGAACTCTATCTTGTCTTCACCAATTTGGAAGGTCAATCTCCCCTCCTTAACATCAATAACAGCTCCAGCAGTAGCAAGAAAGGGTCTTCCAAGCAAGATGGGCGTATTCAGATCCTCATCCATATCCAAAACTACAAAGTCCACTGGTATATAAAATTTTCCAACCTTTAAGGGTATGTCTTCAATGATTCCATGGGGGTATTTGATGGACCTGTCAGCCAACTGTAGAGACATGTTGGTGGGCTTCATATCTCCCACCTCAAGTTTTCTGCATAGGGATAATGGTATAACACTCACAGAAGCACCCAAGTCACACATGGCCCTTTGGATTTTTCTATTTCCTGTCTCACATGGAATGGAGAAACTCCCTGGATCCTATAGCTTAGGAGGTAACTTATTTTGAATTATTGTAGAAGCCTCTTCAGTTATTGCAATAGTTTCACATTCCACAATCCTCCTTTTCTTGGTCAATATCTCCTTGAGAAATTTTGCATATGAAGGCATCTCTTGTATGGCTTCAACAAAAGGCACATTGATGTATAGCTTCTTCAAGATTTTTAAAAACCTTCCATATTGCTGATCCTGCTTGGCCTTTACCAACCTTTGAGGGAAAGACACTTTGTCAAAAATCCTTCCATTGGCCTCATTTTGAAAGTTCCTTTTCTGACTTCTCACAGCAGCCTCTTCAATTTCTTTTTCTTTAGGTTCTGAGCAGGAGTGTTCCTCAGCTGAATTGCCTTCCACATTCTTGGAGTTCGAATTCTCTTGAGCTGGATTGGCCTCTACATTTTGCATTGGCTCTTCAACCAACCTTCCACTCCTAAGTTGAATGGCTTTGGCTTGTTCTTTAGGGTTCATCTCTAGCTGTCCAGGAAAGAACAAAGGGGGTCTAGCTGAGGTGCTAGCCTGCTGAGCAATCTGATTTTCCAACATCTTTTGATTTGCACTCATAGCATCTAGTCTAGAATTCATTTTCAATATCTCCTCTCCTTGATTGTCCTGCTTCTTCAAGATTTGTTGCAACATTTCCTTCATTTCAGTTTGGAATTGGGAAGCCTGACTTTGAGGTGGCTCATATGGAGGTCTCTAGATTGGAGCATTAGGTTGATTTTGATATGGAAGAGGTTGGTTTCTTGGCAAAATCATGGGCTGCCAATTAGGATTCTGCATGGGTGGGGCTTGGTAATGGTTTTCCTTATATGATAGATATGGGTGATTCTTATTCTCTGGAGTATAGAACTCAGCAGGGGATTTGATTCCAAAGTTCCCCACAGCATTCACTGAATCAATTAATTCTTCACCCTGCTGCATAATCAAATTGCAACTTTATGTGGCATGCCCTTGATTACCACACACATCACATCTAAATTCAGGGGTAGAAGCCTTGCTGACATTATGAGTTAGGTTCAGCTTCTCCAGGGCTTTGTGCAGCATTTCTTCAAATTGAATGGATAGGTTGTTTACTGAATTATCCACAGGTGGTCTCCTTGTCCTGTCATGGGTAAGAAAGTGGTGATTCTTTGCAATATTCTCTATCAATTGATATGCCTCATCAATGTTCTTTGATGCAAAGATGCCTTTTGTAGCTGTGTCAAGTGCCACCTTGGATGGATAGTTCAAGCCTTTATGAAAGTAGTTGACTAGCTGCCACTTCTCAAAACCATGATGGGGACATGCCCTCAACAGCCCCTGAAGTCTTTGCCATGCCTCACAAATATTTTTCTGGTCCAATTGGTAAAACCTGACTATTTGATCCCTGAAATTGTGAGTCTTGGAAGGAGGGAAGAATTCTGATAGAAACAATTGCATAATTGATTCCCAAGTGGTTAGTTCTTTAGGTTTGAGAGTCTTATACCAGATTTTGGCCTTGTCCTTGAGTGAAAAAGGGAATAGCCTCATGTAGATAGAGTTCATAGGAGTATTATTATAATGTACTGTGCTGCATATCTCCTTAAAGTTGTCCAAATGTGAGGATGAATCTTCTGTCCCTAATCCAGAAAATTAATACTGCCTAATCATAGTTATTAGTGCTGGATTCACTTCAAAGTTTGCCACAGGTGCTAGACCTCCATCTCCAAGTTGATCTCTGACATTGCTAGGTGAGTAGCAATCCTTCAAAGTCCTTGGTGCAGCCATATTGCCTTGCTCCTCTTCCTCTTCTTCAAATATCCTCATTCTTGCCTCCAACCTTTGCAATCTCCTTCTTCTTAAAAATCTTCTTTCAGGCTTAGGATCTGATTGATAATGGTCCTCTTGATTGTCCAAATCCTACATAAATGAATTCATAGGTATCAAATTGAGAAAAGAAAGAAAACTAGATAAAAATTGAAAATTGGGAATGATAACTTGCAAAAACTAAAAATTGGCCTAACAAATGTACTAAAAACAAATCTAAAACTAATCTAAACTATCTAAGTTAGTCTAATTGACCTTAAATCCTTGGCAACAGTGCCAAAAACTTGATAGTGATATTGAGGGGTTTAGTGATAAGTTGCTGATTTTTGGGTCAAAAGTCAATTTTTTTCAATTTTTGTTTCAACTCCCTAACTCACTCTCTACTGCAGTGTACAGGTCAATTGTAGTAACCCTAAATATCATATCCATAGTGATTTGAAGTTCTAGACTACCTAGAAACAATTTAGACTAATCCTATTTAAAGTGGCAAAAACAAGAATTCAAATGGAAGTGAAAACAGATTTTTCAGGAATGCAGAATGATAACTTATTTTAGATTGCTGAAAAGTTAACTAAACTGAGTTGTAAATGCTAATCTAGAGTCTAAAAGGGTTTATCTATCGATGAGGAAGGTCCTCCTAGGAATTGGGGTTCATCTAATTTAATTATGGATGGAATGGGACAAGTTATCACTTTTTAGTCAAATCTGATTCAACCTTTAATATGACTATTTTCACAGCTCAATTAGACCAGAACTAAATAATATATTGTCATATGATTGTTAGCCAAGTTGAATTAGAAAAGGATCCTCACTGAGAACCAAGTTATCATTAAGTTCAATTCAAGTCATTTGCTGATTTTTTGGCAATTCAATAAAATCTGAAGTGATAACTTCAAAGTATAATCACAAAATAAGGAAATCACTTCAATTATCTATGCAGGAATGAAACTTATCCAATAATAGTGCTAGTGTTCCTTGGTTTATCTTTAAACTACAAGAGGACCTTGATTCAACCTCTCGACTGCAATTAAAAATGAAGTCCACACTCAACACTAATTAATTGGAAATAAAAGACATATAATCACAAGTTGGGAAATCAGAAATTGTCATTGCTCCTTGGCTCATCTCTGAATCTCAAGGAAGGCCTTAAGACCATCTCTCAATGGTGGATTAAAGTAGGGTTTAACAATGGCAATTAGATTTCTTTAAATTCAGAAAATCAAAAATCAGTAACTCATTGAAATCAGAAAAGCTAATGGTAATTACAGAATTGAATCATGAATGTCAAAGTTACTTATTTCATTTCTGAGCAAGATTGGGACATATGATAACCTCTCAGTTGTTCAATTAATTCAGTCCCCAATAACACTCAGATCCAATTAACTCAAAAAATCAGAATTCAAGAATTTCAGGAATCAGGAAAACAGAAATCAGATTTTCAATCAAAATGAAATCCAGAAACTTGGCATGGGTTCTTTGCTCATTTCTAAACAAAGATTAGACCAAATGGCAACTTATCAGTTGTAATACAAGTAGGGTCTTCCAATGACAAGAACAAATTCATATCAGTTCAGATTTCAGAAATCAAAAGTTTGATTAATTCAGTGCAGGAAATTTGAACTTATCCCTAATCCATCCACAACATATATTAAACTACTACCCTATCATAAGAGGCATGGGATTTAGCTCCTCATGTTTACAAACATAGACACAAAATAAAGTGAAGAACAGATGCAAGTCATATTGGCTACAGGGCTGTTGGTAGCAATCTGCCCTCCTTCAGCTCCTTCTTGCTCAATCCAGCTCCAAATCTGTTCTCCCTGCAATGGTCGACCTCCCCCTCATTCCCAAGGTTTCTTCAGCTTATATATGGCCTATCATCATCGTTAGATCAGCATCCAAATATTCCGTAGCCTTGATGTAAGCCACCTGTCCAAATGACCCTGAAAATTCCAGTTGCTACAGTTTTTTTGGACAGCAAAATCAGTGGTCCCCCCATCTTTTTCCACATTTTTGCAACCTATTTTCCCTGCTACAAAACCCAAAACAGCAAGCATCAAAATCCTTAAATGGGATTTTAACAAATAATGATTAGGATAATGATAATTGTCAGTTCAATAATCAAAAGGAGTTTGGTGTTGTGCAAGAATGGAAATCGATATGAAAAATTAATAGTTTTGGAACCTGGAAATGATAACTTTGCACTAATTATGAAAATTATCCAAATACAAGTGGTTTAAGGCATTAGAAGCATCAAAGGGATTAATATGGCAAGTGAATAAGGTCAGAAATCAAATGTGGATAAGATTTCATAGGAATGTAACTTGGGTGCCAAAACGTTAACTTAATTGCCTTAAAAATGATAACTTGTCATAACTTTGTTTGTGGTTATCCAAATGCGATCAAAATTGAACAGAAATGAGTTAGGACAATAATATAATGATTTCTTAATGCGTTTGTGCAGATTTGATAGTTTTGCACATCGAAATGATAGTTTTACCCTTTAACGATAACTTGACATTAGAAAATGATAACTTGTTCAAATGGATTGATAATTTTGCACAAGTTGAAATATGATCATCCAAATATGATTCACTCATAATAGTAATGGATTTAGGGCAAGAAAATCATTGAAAATCAGCTCACTCAAAATAATGATAACTTGGCATATTGGAGTGATAACTTGTCCTAAAAATGATAACTTGGCATAGAATTAAAATGTTTATGGATTTTAGCAATTCAAAACCTCTTTGCACGTGGAATTAAGTATAAAATGAGGAAGATCAAATAGTTATCATAATCCATGCATTCCAAACATAATTGGCCAAAAGTTGGGCAATTTAGGGGCTCGATATGGGTGAAATGCATCTAAAATGGGATAAAAGACTATAGTGATCAGCTAGTGATCACTCAGCACCACAAAATTTGCACTCCCTTAGAGTTATGTCATCATCATAAAATAGCATACATCCATTTCTACAACAAGCTATCTTGCCGGAACCAAGACGAAGTTTTGAAACTAATCTTTTGGTTCTGTGATAATTGTCAGGTATTCGAGCCCTAGATGGTGTAACCTCTTTTAATATCTCCATAAATGCATCAAAGCAACCATGTGAAATATTATGATCTGCTTTCAAATTTAGCATTCTAACCGCTAATGATAATTCAGAATGATTTTCACAACCAGGCCACAAGGGTTCACTCGATGCTGCTAGTAAGTTGAAAAAATAAGCGGCTTCGGAATGTGGTGACTCGCCCTATCAATCTTGTGTTGAAATCTGATGTCTCCATAATTTGTTATGGCAGCATCATAAATCAAATTTTGATATCTAGAAATATAATCATCTTCGATATTAGTGGAAACCTCTTGTGCAATATTTGAGTTCGATGACAGATCTATCTCACCAAGATCAGTCCAAAACCAATAATTGAGTTTGAAACTTTTTCTATATAAATGAACTTTGACAGTCTCCAAAGTTTGCAGTTTTGTGCTTTGACATTTTAAACAAGGACATCTTATAGTTCCATCTCGTTGAAACTGTCTAGTTTGACAAGCTATTGTCGTGTATGATTCAACACCATCTATGAATTCTTGTGTCAACCATATACGACTAGGATTTGTTCTATTGTACATCCATCAACGATGTTCCGGAGGAGGCATTTTGTATTAGTTCTATATGAAATAAAAAATGTTAAATTTGTTGAATCCCATGTTTTGATGGTAACAAATTAAATTGGACATAAAAGTTACTAATCTATACTCAAGTGATGATAATGCAGGTGTAAGATTGATATGATCTCATTCGCAGAAGAAATCGTCAAATTAAACATTAAAAAATAAAGATTTAGCATACGACTGGTCAATCCATCGGTCGACCGGCCATGAAGACCGATCGATTAATATCAAAATGGAAGAAATGTTGAGACTGTACTGGTCGAGTGTCCGATCGTTGCACCAATCGACCGGTTTGTATCGTAGTGAATAAAAAAATGATGACACTATACCGATCGACGCTGAGACTATACCGGCCGATGTACCGATCGACTTCAAGATGTACCGATCGACGTCGAGACGTTACCGGTCAATGTATCGGTCGAAAAAATGGTCAATCGGACAACGCATAGAATCACAAATTTGACGCAACGGTCATATTAACCGGTCGATCGGCCCATTAATGCGGTCGACCGATCATAGTGTCAGATGAACAGTAACGACTATTTTTCAAGGAAAAATTTGTGGAAGAATTTTTGGACGAGATTCTCACATGTAGAAGCCTATAAAAGGAGTCCCAGCAAGATCATTCAAAAGTTCCTTTGAAGTTCTTGAAACCAAATTTGCAAGTTCTTCCCTTTTCTCTTCTAAGCTTTGAGTGCGAGAAAATTTTGTAAAAGAAGAGAGTAAGAGGTTTTTTAATCTCTGATCTAGTGAGATTGAGAGCTCATTGTAAAAGAGGAGTGCCTTGCCTCTTGAGCGGAGGAAAAGGCGTGTGGTGTAAAGAGGGTTGTTCTCTCCCTACAAGAAAAGAGATAGTGGATCTCGGTCTTGAAGTCGAGAAGTCAGAGTGGGGACGTAGCCCAAAGAGTTGAGGCTGAACCTCGTCAACATATCGTGTCTCTTTGTGTTTGATCTCTTACTCAGTTTTATTGTTATTTGCTTGTGATCATTTTTATTGATTTTTCGAAATTAATTTTGCGAAAAGATTTTTATACACTAATTCACCCCTCTCTTGGTGCTTTCGATCCTACAATTGTATCAGAGCAAGGTTGCTCTTGTTTTAAGATTTAATAATCTTGTTTTAAGATTTAAAAATCTTCAGAGCTATGGCATCAAGTGGGTTGAGTTTTTCCGAAGGTCAATCTATCAATCGTCCCCCACTTTTCAATGCATGAAACTTCGCATATTGGAAAATTAGAATGCAAGCCTATGTTTGTTCTATTGATATTGATACGTGGGACATTGTTCAAAAAGATTTTGATTTACATGGAAAATCTCCTTTGGAATATACCAAAGGAGAAAGACTTTTAGTAAAACTTGATTGGAAGGGTAAAATATTTTTTATTGTGCTTTGGATCCAAAGGAGTTTAATCGGATTTCTCGTTGTTCAAGTGTTAATGAGATTTGGAAGAAACTTATCATCACTCATGAAGGAACCAACAAAGTTAAGGAATCTAGATTGAATATTTTAAATCACCAATATAATTATTTCAAAATGCATGAAAATGAATCTATAAATGAGATGGTCGCTCGTTTTAATGATATTGTAAATGGCTTAGCCTCTTTTAGCGAGCCAAGAACTAACTCTCAAAAGGTAAAAAAGTTTCTCAGGTCTCTCTCCTCTATATGGCATACAAAGAGAACCGTGATCAAAGAGAAGTATTTGAACAAGTTAGCTTTTGATGATCTTATAGGTTCACTCTTAACATATGAGATCGGAATCAAGGAGGATGAAGAAGCAAATGCTCCAAAGAGAAAAACTCGGGTATTGAAAGCAAATAAAGATAAGGAAGACACAAGTGAAGAAGATGAAGATCTTGATGAAAAGAAGCTTGCCCTATATGCAAAGAATCTTGACAATTATCTCAAGTTTGTTAAGCAAAAGAAGAAGAATGACTTCACCAAGAAAAGATCGTCATCAAGCAAGAATCAAATAGCTTGCTTTGAAAGAAAAAAGTTTGGACATTATAAAAATGAGTGTCCAAATTTGATCAAAAAGGAAAAAGATGGAGAAAATTCAAGAAGGAAGGAAAAAGCTCTTTAAGAAACTTAGGATGAAAGCGAAGATGAAGAAAATATTTCCAACACCTCCTCAAGTGATGATGTAGAAGCCTACATATGTCTAATGGTTAATAGCCACGAGGTATCATCTAACTCATATAGCTCTAGTGATAGTGAATCCTTTAATGTGCATAATGAGTTTAGAATTCTTATTAATAAATATGGATGCCTCAAAAAGAAATATGATAATATAAAAATAGAGCTTGAAAACATGCAAAAGTAAAATAAGAATGCTAAAGCATGTGAAAAATGTGATATATTGAATGAAGAAAACTCTAGTTTAGAATTCTTAATTGAAGAATTGAAAATAAAAAATAGTACACTAAGATCATCATGTGAAAAACAAAATGAAGATTGTGCATGCTTGAACAAAGAAATCAAGAATTTAAAAGATGAACTTAAAAAAATTTCTAATGGAAATAAAATGTTAGATGTCATGCTTAGTGGATCTAGAATGTCTTTAAATAAAAAGAGACTTGGTTTTAAATCTTTTGAAAAGAAAAATGAAAAAAGAATTTTATTTGTTAAAGTATGGCATAGTAACACAAAATCACATATTACCTGTTTTCACTATGGATATGAAGGGCATTATTCTTATGATTGCAGAATTAGAAAAGAAGTAAAGGGATGAAGAAAATTTGGCTCTCGAAAATGATCATTTCTAACCAAGATGGACCCTAGCAAGGTTGGGTACTAAAAATATGACTCTTAATTTCTTTCTTGTAGGGAACTCCAAAGCACAATGATGGTAAATGGTATTTGGATAGTGGATGCTCAAGACATGCGATGCATCAAACTTCATCACCTTGGAAAGAAAAATGGAGGAAAAGCCACTTTTGGTGACAATAGCAAAGGAAGAGTGATAGGTATGGGTAATGTTGGTAAGAATGACAAAATATATTTGGAAAATGTATGACTAGTTGAAAACCTAAAACATAATCTAATTAGCATAAGTCAACTATGTGATAAAAACTATTTAGTCAAATTTGAAAAGGACAAGATATTAGATGAAAATAATGAAGTTTTACACATGGGCTTTAGATATAGTAATGTGTACAAAATTGACTTTGATAATTTGAAAAATGAAAAATATCTTAGTGCTATGCATGATAATATAAATTTATGGCATAGAAGATTAGGGCATACAAACTATAAATTACTAAATAATCTTTTAAATCAGGAATTGATTAGAGGTTTGCCTAAGGTTAAATTTGAGAAAATAATGTTTGTGATTCGTGTCTTGAAGGTAAACAAACCAAAAGTTCATTTAAATTAAAGGAAGTCATTAGTACACAGGCCTTTGGAACTTTTACATCTTGATTTATTTGGACCAATTGATGTAGTAAGCTTAGGAGGAAAAATATATGTATTTGTGATTGCTGATAATTTCTCTCGTTTCACTTGGACTATTTTTCTTGCCAGTAAAGATGAAACAATAAACATGTTTTCCAAATTTGCAAAAAGAATTCAAAATGAACTTGAACAAAAAATTTCATAAATTATATGTGATCATGGAGGAGAATTTGAAAATCATAAAGTTGAATTATTTTGTGAAGAAAATGAAATTACACATAACTTTTCTACTCCTAGGACACCTCAAAAAAAATGTAGTAGTAGAAAGAAAAAATAGAACTATACAAGAAATGGCTAGAACAATTTTAAATGAAAGCAAATTGCCAAAGTATTTTTGGGCCGAGGCCGTAAACACATCATGCTATGTTCTTAATAGGATTCTACTTAGGCCTCTTGAGAAGAAAAAATGTTTTGAAGTTTTGTATGGAAAGAAACCAAATATTTCTTATATAAAAGTTTTTGGTTGTCAATGCTATATTTTGAATGTCAAAGATAAACTAGGAAAATTTGATGCCAAATGTGATGATAGTTTTTTTCTTGGTTATTCAAGTACAAATAAAGCTTATAGAGTGTATAATAAAAGAACATTAGTTGTTGAAGAGTCCATTAATATTAAATTCAATGAGACTAATGATTTTTTGATGAGAAAACAAGCACATGATGATGATGAAGGAATAGTTGAATTGCAAAGACAACTTGATGATGAGCAAAATGAAGACTTAGAAGAGCTAAAGTTGACACTCCAAATGTGGAAGAAATGGAAGAACCTCAAATTGAGGAGAACCAAATCATTCCAAGAAATTAGAGACATGCCTCATCACATCCATTTGAATAAGTTATAGGTAACATAAATGAAGGTATAAAAACTAGAAACTCATTGAAAAATCTATGTGCTTTTTTGGCATTTCTTGCTAACTTTGAACTCAGCAATATAGATGAAGCACTTGAAGATCCAAATTGAATAAATGCAATGCATGAGGAGTTAAATAATTTTGAAAGAAATCAAGTGTGAAAACTTGTGGAAAGACCCAAGGACCATCCCATTATTGGAACCAAATGGATCTTTCTAAACGAGTTAGATGAAAATGGTGTCATTGTGAGGAACAAGGCTAGATTAGTGGCCAAGGGTTACTCACAAATTGAAGGGATTGATTTTGATAAAACTTTTGCTCCTATTGCTAGACTTGAGGTAATTCAAATGCTTTTGGCTTTTGCATGTTTTAAAGGCTTTAAAAATTTTCAAATGGATGTAAAATCGATCCTTTTTAAATTGTTTTATAAATGAAGAATTTATGTTGAACAACCTCAAGGTTTTGAAAATCCAAATTTCCCTAATCATGTTTTCAAACTTTCAAAATCTCTTTATGGATTGAAACAAGTTCCTCGAGCTTGGTATGAAAGAGTTCATTTTTAACTGAAAATTGTTTTAAAAAATGGAAAGTTAACAACACATTATTTTTAAAGCATTTTAAAAATGATATTTTAATAGTTCACATTTATGTTGATGATATTGTTTATGTTGCTAATAATGAAAGCCTATGCAAAGAGTTTGAAACTCTTATGCAACAAGAATTTGAGATGAGTCTTGTAGGAGAGCTCACCTTCTTTCTAGGCCTACAAGTGAAACAATCCAAGGAAGCATTTTTCTCAATCAAGAAAAGTATACAAGGGAGTTACTTAAAAGATTCGGGATGAACGAATGCAAGCCGAGCAAAACCCCTATGAGCACTACTATAAAATTGGATAAAGATGAAAAAGACAAGTCCATTGATCAAAAAAGGTACAGAGGTATGATTGGTAGCTTGCTCTATTTAACGACATCAAGACTGGATATCATGTTTAGTGTATGCTTCTGTGCTAGATTTCAATCTGCTCCAAAAGAATCACATTTAATTATCGTTAAAAGAATTATGCACTATTTATAGCACACATGTGCATTAGGCATTTGGTATGATAGAAACTCCACATTTGAATTACATGCCTACACCGGCGCAGATTTTGCCGAGTGCAAAGTTGATAGAAAAAGTACTAGTGGGATGTGTTGTTTTCTTGGTAGCTCTGTCATCTCATAGGCTAGCAAGAAACAAAACTTCATCGCACTTTCTACCATCGAGGCCGAATATATGGCTGCTGATAGTTGTTGTGCACAAATTTTATGAGTGAAACAACAATTCCTTGATTATGGTGTGAGTTGTTCCAATGTACCCATGAAGTGCGATAACACAAGTGCTATAGAAATGATCAACAATCTAGGACCAAACATATTGACTTACGATATCATTTCACTAGAGAGCATGTGACCCTTAAAACATTGTCATTCAACATGTGTTCACTGAAGTTCAACTTGCAGACATATTTACAAAACCATTGAGTGAAGAACGGTTTGATTGAATCTTGATTGCATATCAATTCTAAGTAAAGTGACTTGATTATGCAATATCACTTTTGACATGAATTGAACATTAAAAGTGTTGCACAACACTTACATTTATGTGAAATAAATCTCTGGAACAAAATTTCAATGGCTAAAATTTTGAAAAATAGTGAAGAACGGGTAAACATGGTATGGTCGGTCGACCGGTTGGACGAACCGATCGACCAGCATATGGCTGCAACCTATTGACATCCATCGATCGATGGATTATTTATTTGGAAAACAATTGTCCGGTCGACCACTGGACATGACCGGTCGACTGGTATCTGCAAAAATTGGGCACATATAAGTTCGATCTATCGAATCAGTCAACCTCCTCTCAATATCCCTCTACCGCTACCCTAGCCATAGGCCATCCTCGTCCGCGATGCCACCACCGACCGTCCGGCCATCGCCGTAGCTGCCAACCTTTCTCATCCGCCGCCATTCTCTCTCCTTCATCCACAGCGCTCGCGACAGCCATCAACCCTCTAACTTCTTCGACCACCACCACCCTTTTTTCAACCGGCCGCCCTCTTCTGTGCTGACCGCCCCCTCGCCAGTGACCCTTATGGCCACTATCGACTGCCCTCTAGCCACCGCCGCTGCCGTCACAGCTCCTCCTTTCCATCCTCTTCTCGACTGTAGTCGGCCTCTCTCCGGCGAACCATGCAGCCACCGACGACCACCCTCTAACAACCGTTGGCGCCCTGTTCTCCCACAGTCACCATCTTCCCCCTCGACCTTCCGGCCGACCTTCCCTCTCTGCCAACCTTTCGGCAGCCATGGACCTCCCTTTTGGTCGCACAGTCACTGCCTGTTACCCTCTACCAATCAACACTTCACAGCCACTGTCATTTCCCTTTGGTTGCCCCATCCGACCACCAGAACAGTCCCCTGGTGACCAGAACCCCCTCCGGCCATCATTTTATTCTCCGACCATTGTTGAATCCATGGCCGATGATGACAAGATTCTACCTCTTCGCTAGCCTTTCAGCGTCGTCGTCGTTTCTATGGCTCAGGTGGTAGCATTCATGTCATTCTAAATGAGCCTGAATCTGACCCAGAACTGGAACTCAAACCTACGGCTATCTAATGTGCTCGTCAGCCAGCTACCTCTGATCCCACTGATTTTGATAGTCATCTATTTGTCACCAGGGACGTCTTTGCTAGTTTTGATGCCTTGTACACCTCTCATGAAGTCCGACGTGCCTACACTGTTGATTGGGATGCTCTAATGATTCCAGACATTTAGGAAATGTTCACAACCATCGGTTGGCTGCCACTTCTCTCCCTCACTGAGTGTGTGTATCCCCATCTTGTTCGTCATTTTTATGTGAACATGACGATCACTCGGGAGGCCATCATCACCTATGTCCTTGGCGTACCCATTCTCTTTGATCCTGACCATCTCTGTCGCATCTTTGGCGTTGCATGCCCATTATCAGGTTTCTATTCATTTGTCACTCATGGCATGCCTTCTGATTATCTTTCGATCATGGATGACATTCATATGGTTTTTGCTGAACAAGACATCCATTATACCATCGAAAATGGTCCATCGGCATGTTCATCCAACCATGAAAATGGCTCATCACATTCTTAGTCGCATGATTACTCCTCGAGCCGGGCACTATACAGAGGTCGCTCACTTTGATCTATTCTTTCTTCACTGTCTCTGTATCCGCGATGCCTCATTTCTCCATTTTGGCCATTTTCTTTTCTATCACATGGATTACATCTTCTAGAAGATCTCCTTTGCTGCTCGTTGTCTGTACCACTTATATTTTGGTGACTGAATCACTAAGATTTTACTCCATTTTGATGTCGAGGTCCCTGTGGACGAGGAGTACATCCGACCATGCCCCATGATGTTATTGGTTCAGCGACCTTGCACCGAAAACATCTTAGGGTTGGCGAGCCGGCACCGGTAGATTATGATGGTGGAGATGATGCCACCGATGGAGAGCCAGCGCCGATGGACACTCAAGCTGCACTGGCGGCTGGCCCCAGCTTCCCTCCACCTTCGACACCCGCTGAGCATATTGGATCTTCTCACTCGGCTTCCTATGATGCCTATGATTTCACGGCCCTGTCACAGCAGGTGTGTGCCATAGACCATCGCGTGACCTAGATGGATCGTCGTATTTGACGGATGGAGCGTGACTCTCGATATCTTGTTAGCTCGCTTCAGGCCTACTATGCATCACATGGATTTATTCCACTCATAGCTCATGATGATGATATTCCCGATAAGATGTAGGTGACTTGCCTCCCTCTTTGATGATGTCAAAATGGGGAGAAGTTTGGTTAGGATGGGACGATATTTTTGTGTTTTTTAGTTTGATGTAGGTTGCTATGTGTTTGCATTTGTACTACTGTTGTGCACCATGTTATAATGACTACAGTCACATTTGTTAGTGCATGAACACGTGATGTATTATCGACTATTGATGTAATGTGATGACTTGTTTATGCCTTATTTGATTTCATGTCTATTTTGTTCCTTATTTGATGTCATAATGTTCATATTGTTCCATATTACTCTGACAATATAAAGGCCACCTATTTAGGGGGAGAAAATATGAAATATGCATGGATGTAGGGGGAGCTTGCTCATTACTTACTATCCTAACCTACATTTCATTTCTATTCTCTCTTTATCGTCCAATTAGTTTGTCATCATAAAAAAGGAGGATATTGTTGAATCCCATGTTTTGACGATAACAAATTAAGTTGGACTTAACAATTAATGATCTATGCTCAAGTGATGATAATGCATGTGTAAGTTTGATATGATCTCATTCACAAAAGAAATCATCAAATTAAACATTAAAAAATAAAGATTCAGCATACGATCGATCGACCCATTGATTGACCGGCCATGAAGACCGGTCGATTGATATTAAAGCGGAAGAAATGTCGAGGCTGTACTAGTCGACGGTCCATCGTTGCACAGGTCGACCAGTCTATATAGCAATGAATTCAGAAATGACGACACTATACTGGTCGATGCCGAGACTATATCGTATGATGTATCGGTTGACTTCAAGATGTACCAGTCAACGTTGAGACGTTACCGGTCGATGTATCGGTCGAAGAACCGGTCGACCGGACAACGCATAGAATCGCAAATTTGCTGCAACGGTCATATAGACTGGTCGACCAACCCATTAATGCGGTCGACCGATCACAGTGTCAGATAAATAGTAACAGCTATTTTGGGTAAATTACACAAATGGTCTCCCAACTTTGAGTCGATTTCGAATTGGTCCCCCAACTTTAAATTATAATCATAACGTCCTCCATCTTTCATTTTCTTGCATGCTTAGTCCTCTTGACCGGTGATCACAGGTTCTCCGATTGCCTTACTTATGTGGCTGACTTTCTTTCTCATCCATGTGAGCGTAAGTCGGCCACGTCATTATAAAAATTTTAAAAAATAATAAAAAAGATGAGGTTGTCCACGTCATTAAAAAAATTTAAAAAAAGTGAGTTGCGAGAGAGAGAGGGATGGGGGCGATCGCCCCCCTCCCTCTCTCTCCCGCAACTCACTTTTTTTTATTTTTTTAATGACATGGACAATCTCATCTTTTTTTGTTATTTTTTAAAATTTTTATAATGATGTGGCCGACTTACGCTCACGAGGATGAGAGAGAAAGTCGGCCACATAAGCAAGGCCGACTTACGCTCACGATGATGAGAGAGAAAGTCGGCCACGTAAGCAAGGCAATCGGGGAACCTGTGATCACCGGTCAAGAGGACTAAGTGTGCAAGAAAATGAAAGATGGAGGACGTTATGGTTATAAATTGAAGTTGGAGGACCAATTAAAAATCGACTCAAAGTTGGGGGACTATTCGTGTAATTTACCCTAGCTATTTTTCAAGGAGAAATTTGTGAAAGAATTTTTGGATGAGTGATGCATACAAAATATAACATATAATTAGTCATACATTTAATCACATTTCGATTCCTTTTCATGCTCTTTTTTTTATATTATGTATATTACCTTGATAATAATTATATCCTTATTGAATATTCAAGTGTAGTTGAGTTTACTAATAATAAGTACATGTAAAATTATCATCATATACAAAAGAGGGCTAGTGGAGCATCAAAAAGTATGAGGAGGTACAAAAAGGTGTTATCCGAAACCTTGGTGAGTTCAGGTAATTAGATCCGTAAGGGATTCTTGCATGACGACCTAAGGGCAACTGCTCTGGGATCCATCGATCGAAAGCCCGTTACATGGACCACCTTACGCAATATGAAGAAGCACATGAGTACCAAATCAATGAAAAATAAAAAGTGAAAAGAAGTGAAAAAGAAATATGATGATGAAAAGTTTCTAAGTGAATATAAAAGTAATAAATGAATAAAAGCTCATATTACACATGTGTATTCAACATTGATATTTTTATTTTTAAGAATTATTTTCTTATTATTCAGAGCTAAATTTGGAGGAGTTTAAAATGTCTTTGATTCAGAAATTTCACAAAGCCGGGTTATTATGGAAAGTTGTGAGACACTTAGGCGATGGATGTATAAAATTTAGTGCTAAGAAGACCAGTTGAGTGACAGGATGGAAGCAATGATTAGCCATTTTGGCTGGATCTTTGCTTTGAATATTGCTTGAGGAGAAGCAAGTATCTAAGCTTGGGGGAGTTTGATGCATGCAAAATATAACATATAATTAGTCATGCATTTAATCACATTTCTATTTCTTTTCATATAGCATGCATCAATTTATGACCTTATTTGCTTTACTTTTATAAAAATGGAAATCTACCATGTTTTATTGCAGAAAATTAAAGAGAATCGAGTTAGGAATCCACAAAAACAAATGACACTCAAATCGGAGTTAAAACGGACACAGAAAGTGTAAATTAGTGAAAGCTGTCAGTGCTGAGTTGAATATAACGGGCCGTTATATGACTGTAACGGCCATAACAGCAGGGGCGTGAACAGCCCATTACGGCCCGTTAAAAAGCCCAATTTGAGTCAGAATTCGATTTGGACACTATAAGGTCGTTAAATCCAAGTTATGGACCGTTACGAAGGCTATTTTCGAGATTTTTTTGACTGTTCTCGGAGATTTCAAGTCCAGATAGAACTCAAATTTTATCCTAAGACTCAGAGATGATTAGGAAACATATTTACTTAGCTTTGAAGGAGTTTTGGATGGTTTTAAAGTCCTATCAAAGTCTATCACGAATTTAATTATTTTAACATGAAAAGGCTTCGAATCAAATCGAAACTCTACCAAAACCCTTGGGGCACCCAGAGGCTGTAGATAAAGGCCTTAGCAGGCAGAGAAACGTGTGCTTGGGTGCTTGGTGCTTGGAGGAGCTTGAGACCTGGAAGCCGTGCTACATTGCCGAGACAAAATTCAGAGTTTTTTCGGTGTTTGTTCTGGAGAAACTACGAAGCAACTCAGCGCATGTACTCTGCAGCGATCTAGAGACCATCGAAGGCGAAGAGTTCTGTCTCCTAATCATTGTTTGGATGCTCTTTACTCAGATTTTATTATTTCTATCTTTTATATCATAGAGATATTTAGTTTATTGACAAAACTGCATGAACCGTTGTTAGATTTGAATTAATATAATATTTCGGTTTCTTTTGATTATGATTGTTGTGCTTAATATTTTTACTAATATTATTATATTCTGATATAATACTACAAACCAGATTTGGGGTGGTTAGTTTTAGGATTTAATAATGTCAGTGAATCGATTCTTAACTTAAGGTTAAAGCAATCATAACATGAAACTAATAACTCATCGTTTGTGCTAGATTTTGTGCGGTCTATCAGTTTTTACTCAGCGAGGATAACTGTTAGTTTAGGAATTACAACTTAATACATCTTAATATATTTCTAAACTAAAGATTAACTCATCGTTTGTGATCTTGAGTTTTGCGGGAATTAAGATAGTTTGACTTACTCAGCGTAGAGGTCATTAATTTAAGTAATCATAATCCGTCTCAAGAATTGAATCTATTCATCATCATTATAATTCAATCATCATCGTGATTCATGCTAGTTAATCATTATCTTTAATCATCCATAATCCTTAGGCTCAACACCAATTTATCTTAATTTCTGTTATTTAATTTTTTATTTTTATATCACAACACCATTCTCTTCTCGTAGTAGATTATTAGGATAGATTAGATTTAACTAGTTCTTCGTGGGATCGATATTCTACAATCTACGTTATTACCTGATATGACTAGTGCACTTGCTAGCAATTTTATTGTTACAAAATTAACGCATCAACGAGATTCTTACCAGTAGAAGCCTATAAAAGGAGTGCCAAAGCATGAGAAAAACTCATCCAAGCAAGCAAGATCATTCAAAAGTTCCTTTCAAGTTCTTGAACCCAAATTTGCAAGTTCTTCCTTTTTCTTTTCTAAGCTTTGAGTATGAGAAAATTTTCTAAAAGAAGATAGTTAGAGGGAATCTTTATTCTCTGATCTAGTGAGATTGAGAGCTCTTTGTAAAAGAGGAGTGCCTTAGCTCTTGAGCGGAGAAGAAGGTGTGTGGTATGAAGAGCGTTATTCTCTTCCTACAAGAAAAGAGAAAGATAGCGGATCTCCTGTGGTCTTGAGGTTGAGAAGTCAGATCGACGACATAGGCCAAAGAGTTGAGGCCGAACATCGTCAACATATCGTGTCTCTCGTACATAGTTTTTATTATTATTTGCTTGTGATCATTTTTATTAATTTTTCGAAAGTGATTTTGTGAAAAGATTTTTATACACCAATTCATCCCCTCTTGGTGCTTTCGATCCTATAAAATTAAGATGACTAAAATTGATCAATTAAAATAAGTTGAAATCATCATTACGAGCAACAATTTATGAACAATAATATGAGCTTGGACGATCCTAAGATGGCCCATCAGTTCGCCCGGCCGGATCCGGGCATGCTGGTGAAAATGAACACATCCCGAACCAGGCAGGAACGGCCTAGAGCTGGACGACAATGGACCGGATCCGGCCTCGAACGGACCGGATCATGCATGGCCGGATTAGGCCGTGCACGATCGGTTACGGCCACGAACGGCCCAGATTCGGACCTGCATGGCCTGAATCTGTACATGCATTGTCGGATCAGGGTGTGTACGATCGGTTCCGGCCGTGAACGGCCAAGATCCGACCGAGAACGGCTAGGATCCCACCGTGAACAGCCAGGATCCGGGCATGGACGGCCAGAATCCGGCCGTCCACGCGCGGACATTCACACATGGCCGTTAGCAAGTGGCTGTCCATGCATGGCCGTTCACGCGCGGACAGATGGCTGTGAGCGGCCGATCTCGACGCTCACAGCCATCGGGGCCTTCGACAGCTCCGCCGGGCTACTACAGGGTGCGGATCGGCCGATCGGGCTCATAGTGGCCGATGACTACCAGAGCAAGCCCGATCGGGCTCGTAGTGGCCGATGACTACCAGAGCAAGCCCGATTGGGCTCGCAGAGGCCGTGTCGACCGCAGCAAGCTGGATTGGCCTCGCAGCATCCGGCGTTGCAGCTGCCACTACTGGCCTGGTGCGAAAATCGATCGGCGACTAGCCCGGCGATAGGGGAGAGGAGAAATCGATCGAAAGACAATGGAAAGGGCGGTTGTACCATAGGAATCTTCGCCGGAGCTGTGTCCGGGAGATCATTGGATGGGGAGAAGGCTGCCAGAGGCCTACGATCACGGTTCGAAATGGGATCGTCGTGCCGGGAAGTGGTGACATCAGCGGCAAAGTGTCCTTCTTCGTAGCGTGCGCACCGGCATGCAGGGAGATGGCTGGAGAGTGCAGTAAGATGGCCGGAGCATGCGCCAGAGAGTAGGAGGTGAGCGTGGAGAGGAAGACGTACGCGTCGGAGGAGGTCGGGAGTGGCGAAGAAGTAATCGGGGAAGAAGCGCCGGCTTATATTTGAGGGTGGAGGTGTGACGGACATTCCGAAGGCTTCATCTGTCGGAATATTTTAATTTTTTTCTCCGTTATGGTAACATTAAAATATATTTTCCTTTTCCCATGGCTAGAACTGTGGGAAGATCTCGTTACTGAGGTTCCCACGGCTATAGCCATGGGAAATCCCAAATTCCATCTTTATAATCCCCCTTTAAAAAATTTTAATTGAATCCATCTTTAAAAAACTATTATTTTTATGTTTCCCACGGTTGTAACTGTGGGAAATGACGTAATTATTTTTCCATGGTTCCAGCCGCGGGATGTTCCAACGGCTACAATCGTGGGAAAAGCATGCGCCTGAACTTTCGAAGGATAGCTTTAACCGTCGGAAAAGCCATCGAAACTTGTAGCAGATTTGCGACCGTCGCAAATCCCCGTCGAAAAAATAGAATTTTCTTATAGTGTATAGATATATTATTTTTATATTCTTATTCATGGAATTATAATGGTTGAATTAAGTGACATGATTTATTATTTATCACAAACTAGTACCACTATTGTCACACCCAACTCCGTGACTAAGTTCTAATTTAAATTATCATAATCTCAGTTATGTTTAGCCATTCCTAAAATAAAATCGGCAAAACCTCCCTCCCTTACTTATCTTATGTTATTTGTCAATACATACAAAAGACACATATATAATCATCAAAGTTTAATAAAAAGCTATAAGATATGACATTCGTATATTGTCATCATATTTTTTTTCCACAAACCATCTCACATATAACCCCACAGGATCAAGTCTTATACAACCGACTATCTATTACATATGCATGCTTCAAAAAAAAACAAAAGTGAAGGGGGATTAAAGTGCTCCAGCGGCTCGACCTCTTCTCTATATGTAGAAAAAATAAGCTCCGAGTCGACTCAACTCGAGAGCTCACGGGTATCTGAAAAAACATTTAAAATGGGTTTTATGAGCAACAATCATTTGCTCAGTGAGTGGAATAAAAGTACAACATAGGGGAACAATACGAGTGAATATAGCATATAACATTTAAATACCACATTTCTTTCATATGAGAAAACATTTAAAGCATAACACATATAACATAACTTGTCAAATCATGTGAAGTTTCATATAAGTAAAAGTAACTCAAAATATCATCATTTTCATAATTAAACTCCACACATGTGTCATTGCACATACTCATCATGGGTCAATATGTATCTCTCTATGATCATGTGTCATACAGTTAAGCAAAGCCTCACAATCAAGAGTCTCAGATACGCAGAGCAAACCATGGGTCAATACGTATCCCAATCATGATTGTGTGCCACCCAATCATGATTCTCAGATACGCAGAGCGATCATGGGTCAATACGTGCACGCAGAGCAGTCCTCAAAAGGCAAAGACACCCGATATACGCCCCAAAGGCTTCATGTATATCGAATGCGGTCCCAAAGACCTTTTTCAAACAGCATGGCTAATGAACATGGAGTTTAACAATATCAAAATACACATATCATAATCTCATATCATTATCAAATAAAACTTATTTTCACTTCACAAGCATTGTTCCCTGAAAACATTTTTGTATAAGATATTACTTTAGCTCATACGAAATCCTTGAAACATATCATAATTACTTTTCATAGTGCAAGATATATTTCAATAATAACAATAATACTCTTTGCTTGAGATAATACCGTAAATAAAAGAATTAACATATAACATTTTGCTATGTTATAAATTTACCCACTCACCTTGTACTTTATCACTTCAAGGAGGTTTATTAGATTTCCTCCCTTTCACTAGCAACTTGATGTTTTCCTACAAGCAATAATGCATTTTTACTTCTCAATCACTAATAAGGTAATATGCAATGCATGCTCATGATGCATGAATGATTATGCACCCTAAAATGCATGTAATCCTCTCTAATATCAATTTCTAGCTTCAGGTATTCATATTCATAAGCTATTCCACAGTTAGAACTTTTCAATTCCCCAAAGCTTAACTATGTGCTGTTTCAGAATTTCAGACTGAGTGTCTGTCAATAAATTATTCATAACTTTTTAACCACATGGGCAAATCTTATGATTCTAGTTTAATTAGAAACTAGACATCCTAAGGTTTTCAACTCCCAAATATCACTATCAAATACCAAGTGAATAAGTTAGGAAATCCCAAGAAATCTGAACTAGGGTTTGTGCCCTGGCAGACTGTATGTCACTGAAATATTGATTTATATGTTTCTTCATACTTGTCCATTTAACTAGGGCATAATTTTCCTGAAATCTAGACTTCATTAGTATTTTGTCATAAAAATTAGAGAATTTAATTCACTATTTAGACTTATAACAAAAATAATTAGTTCGGGTCGCAATCTGTCAATGTCCTGAAATCTGACAGAAGCATCACTATGAAATGAAAAATTCATTTCTCCCAAAATACAAGTTCAAATAGTATGCTTCCACCTCTCACCGAACCCTTGGAATGTCTATTTAAGCATATCCAAATTTGAAACCCTAATTCACTCTATTAGAACCGTGTCCTAATTTACAATCGAAACTTATATCAGACTCGGGACAGGATGAGTGACATGCGAAGTTAAGTTCATAACTTCCTCTATAAAACTCCTTTTTAGGTGATTCCAGAGGACATGGAAAGCTAACTTCGGTTGAATGAATCACAAAACATTTCATAATTTATGGTTTGTTTATCACCAAGTACTGATTCTATCAATCAGAAGAAAAATTTCCGGATCAAAACTCACCTGGAACAGCCGACGTTCCCGATTTTCACCAGGTCGGTTCGCTCGAGTTCCTCCTCTGCTAATTTTTCTACGGTGAAAATATAATGTTAAGTGACTTATATATTTTTTTCAGAATTTTCTGATGTCTTACGGCAGTTTGAAAAAATATCCCTTGGAGCAGCTCTCACCTGTCTGCTTGAGCTGGTTGGAACTTAAGTGATGGTCAATCACATTTTTTTGTCATAACTAAGTGTTTTAACCCTAATTAAGCTTACTTAATCCTATTTATATATATATATTATAATATTTAGAAATTTTATGATTTATTCCCAATAATCCTATATAATTACTTTGTAAAGTTTATCAATAATTAAGTAGTCATTATATGCAATAATCGAAATATCAATTACTATATACAAATATCACTAAATGGACATCCAAACTAACTTAGTATGTTAATTAAATGCATGATTATGCACAAATGATGTTTTTAGGGCACGTCCGTGACAACTATAGAGACTCAATAGCGTCTAAATAGCGCTACAATAATGCCACGAGAAAAGTCGACGCTACCATGGCACTACTTGCATTAGCTTTAGCTAAAATATTAGTTGACTTTTTACTATTCTCACTTCATCGCTATATTTTTTGCCAATTTTTTATTATTCTCACTTAATCGAGCACAAATAGACGTATGCATATACATATATTTTGGATCTAAGTTTTAATGACATATAAAATTATATTTCGATGATACAAAACTCGAAAGATTAAAGTTAAAATGCTGAAAAAGTTTAAAGAAAAAGAAATAACCTTAAGCACTACAATTTGATTAAATAATTGACTATGATCTTATTGGATTATGGATGAATAATAAATATCAAAGTTGTAGAGAATCCTGTTAGCTATCTATAGAATCCAAGATTATCTAATTTGGATTACTGTGCAAAACGTTATACTCAAAATAGTGAAGGTCGGTCAATTTGCCCGATGAAGCAAAGAAGGCCAGTCGAGACAATACCGGTCGACAGATAAATACATGAGCTGCTCCGGACAATGCTGAGACGATACCAGTCGATAGTCCGGTCGACCGACCAGCTGCGGTCAGTAAAAAAATCAACGCAACGATCATATAGACCGGTCCACCGGTCCATAAATGCAGTCGACCGGTCCACTACTAGGATGAATAGTAACGGCTAGTTTTGAAGGAAAAATTTGTGGAACAAATTTTGGATGAATTTTTCACATGATAGAGCCTATAAAAGGAGTGTCAAAGCTAGAAGCAAAAGCACCCAATCCAAGTATTGAAGCAAAATTTTAAGAAATCAAAAGAAGATATTTTTCCTTGAAGTTATCATTTTAAGTTCTCTTTTCTTTCTCTCTTCTCTTTTTGTGAGCTTGTCATTGTAAAAGAGAGAATTATTTTTAGAAAGATTCTAAATCTTATCCCTTGAGCGAGAGAAAAGATTAGCTTCCTAGGAGGAGAGGTTGCCTTGCCTCTCGAAGCGGAGAAAATGTGGTTGATGTAAAGGAAGACCTTCCTTGCCCCATTTGAAATTAAGGAAGAGTTCTAGTGGAATCTTTGGCGATCTCGAGGGTCAAGAAGTTAGAGCGTGGGACGTAGGTCAAGGTGTGGCCGAACCTCATCAACAACCACCTGTGCATTTTGTGTTTGCTTTCTCTCTCTCTCTTTCTTCCTCTCATACTATGTTTACGATATGAATTTCTTTGATTTAAAAGTATTAATGAATCGGTTTTAAGCTTCCGTGATGATTTTCATAGAATCGACATTTTTGGTTGAACACCAATTCACCCCCCTCTTGCTTTGGGAACCTACAATTAGTATCAGAGCATGTTGCTCTTATTTTGATTTTTGAATCATGTTGTTTCAAGATTTAATCATCTTGTTTTAAGATTTAACCATCCTTAGAGCCATGGCATCAAGTGGATTTAGTTTTGCCGAAGGAAAATCAATTTCTCGTCCTCCCCTCTTAAATACATCAAATTTTGCATATTGGAAAATTAGGATTCAAACCTACATATGTTCTATTGATATAAATATGTGGGACATTATTGAAAAAGGTTATTATTTACATGAAAAATTACCTTCAAAACATGATGAAAGATAGAAAGTTTGTTCAAAACTAGATTGGAAAGCTAAAAATATTTTTTATTGTGCTTTGGATTCAACGGAACTTAATCGAATTTTTAATTGTGAAAGTGCAATTGAAATTTGGAAGAAACTTATTACTACTTGTGAAGGTTAAAATCAAAGAATGTGGATTAAATATTTTGAATCATCAATATGATTTTTTCAAGATGCATAAAAATGAATCTATAAATGATATGGTTGTTATATTTAATGATATTGTGAATGTCTTAGCCTCATTGGACGAGCCAAGAACTAACCCTCAAAAAGTAAAAAAGTTTCTCAGGTTGCTCACCTCCAAATGGCATACAAAGAAGACCGTGATTGAAGAAAAAGACTTAAATAGTCTGGTTTTGATGATCTAATTGGTTCACTATTAACCTATGAGATCGGAATCGAAGAAGAAAAAGAATACAATGCTCCCAAAAAGATGACATTGGCTTTTAAAGCAAATGAAAATGAAGAAGACTCAAGTGAAGAAGAAGTGGATGAAAAGAGACTCGTCCGCTACATAAAAAAACTAGATAAGGATCTCAAGTTGGTGAAAAAGAAAGAGAAGAATGAGAAGCCTACCAAAAGATCGTACAAAAACCACAAAGAAGAGATATCTCAAAAGGATAAAAAGAAAAAATATGAAAGGTCAAGTGAAACAAGTGACTCGTCAAGTTCTCCCAGCGATGAAGCATACTTATGCTTAATGGCTCAAATCCTTCTGCTTCTAAATTTTATAATATTCTCAAAGAAGCATACGAACCTTTATGGGATGGCTGCGTGAAGCAAAATACACTTTCTACATTGATTGAGCATAAGTTGTTTTGATCGAATGATTGCCATTATTAAGAGTATGCTTCCAGCTTTAGAGAAATTACTGCGAAATTTTTACAAGTGCAAAAGATTGATGAGAGATTTCGGGTTAGAATATCAAAAAATTGATGCATATCACAATCATTTATGTTGTATTACAAGAAAAACAACTCACTTATGAGTTGTTCTATTTGTGGTGAGCCCAAATACAAGCTGAGAAAGAATTCTCAAAGTTTGTTAAAATCAAATGCATTATTATGATATTTTCCGATAGTTCCAAGACAGCGACGATTATTTCTTTATGAGAAAACTGCATCATTTATGAGGTGGCACATAGAAGGGACATGTGATGATCAAAATTTCATTACACATCCTTTAGATGTTGACGCATGGAAACGATTTGATGCACTTCATTCGGCTTTTTTCAGTAGAATCACGCAATATTAGATTAGGACTTTGCACCGATGGCTTCAACCCATTTGGCTCATCAAGTACTGATTATTCATGTTGGCCGATTTTTGTGACACCTTATAATTTTCCTCCAAGCATGTGTATAAGATGAGAGAACATATTGCTTACCTGTATGATCCCAGGTCCTCGATCTCCTAGTAAAAGTTTAGATGAGCCCGTAGATGATTACTATCAAGAAGATCGAGTAAGTGAGACGATTGAGAAGTGAATGTTAACAATTTCATTGACGATGACTCCAATAAAGATTATAGTGATGACGACGCAAATGATGAAAATGAATCGGAATACGAAACACACGAATGAATCCCGTAGTTCTTCTAATGACACAATCTTGTTACTTTTTTTTAGTTATATATGGTTACTAATAATAACACAAGTTTGTTACTTTTTTTCTGTTATGGTTACTAGAGGTCGAGCTTCTGGGTCATCTCGCCCTTCTAGGTGTTCACTCCGGATGAGTGAGCCATCACGACCACCAAGTGATATATTTATTGTTAGTTGCTTATTTATCATTGCTTATAATAATTACATTCACTTTTTTAATACTCTCAGTTACTCCGCCACCGATGGGGCACGTAGCCGGATCGTCATATAGTAGGCAATCCATTGGTGCGTCATCTCCACTTATCACTCCAAGTTATTTCCTGTGAATTTAATATATCTTATACATGCAATCGTTGTAATTATTTTGTTATTGTCATATAGTTTCTCCACCATCGACGATCAGCGTGTCATACCAGGTTACTTTCTGTATATTTCATAAATTTAAATACATGGAAGTATTTTTTTATGATGATAGTTGCTACGCCACTATCAAGATTACCGGATGCTTCACCACATTCCAGCGTTGGCGAGCGGCATCTTACCCTAGGTGATATATTTATTAATTATATTTCTCATTAATTACATTAATAATTTTTTAATAATGTCAGTTGCTATGCCGCCGATAGCACAAGCACCAAGCTTGTCACATTCTGACGAGCGGACTGCCATGGATCATACAACGATAGATATCACACGAGGTGAGAAATTTACTGTACATATATCAATTATCACTAGTTTAATTTGGTATAACACTAATGATTTATTTTGTACTACGGCCCGTCGACGATGTCGGACCTTCTCAGCCAACCCCAACTGTAGAGAGTGATGATTCCTCTTCGACAGATGAAGAGGGATTACACGATAACGAGGTGCTCATCGTGAATAATATTGTTCAGTCATAAGTTAAATAAATTGTATAAATTTTATTATAGTTTTGCTTATCATTGAAAATTAATTCTTCTTTGTAAATTGCAGGACCACTTTCATACCCACTAGTACCGTGCGGGATGTCAGTGCTCTTGTTCTTTCTCACTTACCGGAAGAGGTAGGATCGTGGAAAAATTTCCAATTTTTGTGCGGGATGACATCTTTCGAGCCTTTACGATACGATCTTCTTTTTGGGTTACGTAATTTGTTTTATATTAATTTTAAATTAGTAAGTTTTATAGTATTGTTTAGGAGGCAAATTAGTTTCATCCGGATCTTAGTTTGGGGATGATCCGGAGAGCTTTTGAGGAGGTGGCTGTGAAACGTCTCCGAAATTGATAATATAAGTTTCGCAAGGTCATAACGTCCGCTGACCTCACTTTAGAGCAGGACATACAAAGATGCCCAATGCATATTAGGCGCTCAATTTGGAGTCATTATGTACAAAGTGGTAAGTATGTTTACATTTAAATTATTTTGATTAAATTTACAATTTTTGAAAGTCTAAGTATATGATGTTCATACAAGATGGATGAACAATGGCAAAGAAAGTCAGAAAAGTCAAGAGTTAACCGATTTTTGAAGCTTGAGGCCCACATTCACACATGTTGGTTAATGCAATTTGACGAGCATCGACGGCGCATGATAATTTACATACAAAATGGAATAATTAAACTTTTATCTTATACTTATTATATAAAATTTGAAACTTTGTAGGATGAGAAACAAGGCGGTCTTGTGGACTTTCGCGTGGTTTATGCAACCATGCATAAGAGCCGGAAGACCAATGACTTGGTCACACGCACTACTCGTAGGCTTCTGGTAAGTCTCATCACATGTTCACTCGGTTGGTGGCGTTAGTGCAAATAAATTTTTAAATGCATAATGTTTAAATTTTTTCGAATGACTATAATGCGAAGATGATTGAAAAGTATGGAGATGATCCGAGTACTCAGCCACTAGATAACGTTTCTCGAAAGTGATTTGTTGGAGCAATGTTTTTATGCTATATCTAATTATATTTTGATGATACAAATCTCGAATAATCAGAGTCATATATTTGAGAGCGAGAAAAGTTCAATTCCGAATGGATTATTTTATACACTGAATTTGATGTTAATATTTGAATATGTTTCGTTGGACTAATATTTGAATATGATTTCTAGATAACCTTGTTAGCTTTCCAACGAATCAAAAATCATCTCTTTCTGATATCGGTACAAAAAGTTGTATGTAAAATAGTGCAGGGTGGTCGACCAATCGCTCTGGTGAACTGATGACCGACCCGGTGAATCAGTCGATCAATTTGAATAGAAAACTCACAAATCACAAGATTTTAAAGACCGGTCGACCGATTGGAGGAACTGGTCGATCGGACCATGTAAAATGACCTATAACAGCTAGTTTTTGGCCAAACGTAAGGGCAAAGGTCATATTATTAGGGGTGTTGACGGGTCAAGTTTGACCCGACTCGTGAACAAACCCGACCCGAGCTGGCCGAGCTTGGCCGAGTCGGGTCGGGTCGGGTCCCCTTAAAATTTTGGCTGTGACCCGACCCGACCCGGGCCGGGCCGTGTCGGGTCGGGTCAGGTCGTGTAGTTGGGTTACCCGACCATCCTTTTTCTTTTTTTTAATTTTTTGTTTATTTTTTTAATATAAAAAAGTATTTATTATTTTATTTTAATACAAAATAGATTATTTTTAAATACCAAAAATATTTTTTTAAATATATATATACTTTTCTACATTTAAAATATTTTATTTCATATTTTTTAGATTTTAAATGATATAAAACTATATATTTAACTAAAAAATAATTAAAAAATTAAAACAAAGAATAAACTTGGGTCATCTTGGTCGGGTCGGGTCGGGTCGGATTTTCGGGTTCACTGGGTCGACCCGACCAGGTGAACACCCCTACATATTATCCAAAGTGGACAATAAAAGGAGTCCAAGGGATGCAGAATCATTCAAGTATCTGAAGAAAAACATCAAACATTAAAGGAAAATCATTTATTGAAGATCTTGAGTCATATTGTTGAATCTTCTCTTCTTTCTCTATTCTCCTTATGTGAGTTGATATTGTAAAAGAGAGAAAAGTTTATTTTCAGATATGGGTGTGAGCTCCTGTGTATAAGAGGTTTTATCTTACCTCTCAGGGTAGAGAAAAGATTAAGAGTGCTCTTTTGTAAAAGAAGTGTGCCTACCTTTTAAGCGAGTAATAGATGGGTAAAAGCTTCTTAGGAAGAGAGGTTGCCTTGCCTCTCGAAGTGAAGAAGAAGGTGGTGTAAAAGGCTTTTCCTTACCCTATTTGGAACGAAGGAAAGGAATTAGTAGAATCCCTGGCGATCTCAAGGTTGAAAAGTCGAAGCGAGGACGCAGACCAAGGTGTGACCGAACCTAGTCAACAAACCACTGTGCACCTTGTGTTTGTCTTTTTCTCTCCCTCTCCTTCCTACTTTATTATGCATGTGATTTGATTATTATTGTGTTGATTTAAAATTTAATGAATCGATTTTAAACTTCCATGACGTATTTTATGAAATCAGTCTTTTCGATAAAGCACCAATTCACCCCCTCCTCTTTGTGCCTCATGATCCAACACGATTCATGTTTTTTTATTTATGTGTTTTTTATGTTATATAATTTATATAATCTATAATGTTTATATATGATTGTATAATTTTTTTATTTCGTAGAGAACCCTGCTGTTTGGGAGGAAGTGGCCGACACGACACAAGGAGGATACCTGCATGGCCTAGGCACAGTCAGGTACCTAGGAGGAGCGGAGGATAAGAAGGCTAACCATATGCTCCGAGCTCATCCGCTGCACCTGAGGTGACGCATCTATCGCCGTAGATATCGCAACAAGTGTCACAGCAGTTGGCTCCTTTATTGTAGATGTTATGTGGTGTGTATTGCTCACCTACACTAAACGGGCAGACATATACATATACATATACATACATACGTACATACATACATATATATATAGGTTTAATGGGAGTGTAGCACCCCTTAGATGACGCCTGGTGCAACGCCCATATCTGAGTCCTTGGATCCAACGGATGGGTCAGATCAGAGCTCGATATTAGGGGTTATTGAGTGGCTGCCCAACCTCCCCTTTGCCTAATCCACCCTAATCGGGGGTGCTTTTGGTTGCCTCCATTCCTGTCCGCAAGTGCTGGCACCCTCGCTTGCGATCGCATCCATTCCTTGCAAGCCGAAACCCAAGTTTGGAAATATCCAAAATAGATCACTGCTGCCGAAATCCACTTGTGCTTTGTTGAATTTTTTCCTTTTGTTATTAATCAATCTATTAAATCGAATGTAGTTGGGCCATCTCACTTGGGAATTACTTATTCATTTTTCTTTGTCCTTAAATGGATGGAGATTTTGGAAACGTATATATTTTTACATCTATGGAGGGAGATCCCTTCCCATTAGAAGAACAATTAATTGAGGAGTCTATATTTTCAAATGACATGTACATATGACTTCTCTTATTTAGTTTAAAGTAAATATCTATAACATTTATTTGATTAGTAGATTATCTTTGTAACAGCTCTGAAAGATGTATTGAGAATTGTACAAACGATATTGTGCAAGTTGAAGAAGATAGCCATGTAAAATCTAATGAAGTTGTAAAATCATTTGTCGGCATGACATTTCACACTAACCTTTGCATATTAATAATACAATATGCATACCAATGGATACTTCATCGTTGTAGGATGCTGCGAGACATTCTAAGGCGCAAAAAATCCCTCAAAATGCATCTACCTTGGAAGATGGTCCAAACAATATAATTCCTATGCAGAAATGGGCTTGGCATAGTCGTTTGCATAGGATTGGCGATTTAGGTTTGCTTTAGCTGACAATCTACAATTTGGTGTTCTACTAGTAGATGATGTCATCAATAAGTTGGTAGCCTTCAAAGTTGTTGATAAAGAAGTAACATCTAGTCAACCTATTGTGAGAGATGTTCATGGGTCCTCAAACAACTTACAATCTTCTCAATTTGATATACGTGATTCGGTTCGAGTAAAAGCAAAGGGTGGACCAAAAAATGTGGTGAGGATAAAATATGTATGAAAATAAGCCTTGACAATAAAAATATTTTATATTTTTTTTCTTTTCTTTTCTATGTTTTTCCATGCGTTAATAATTTCATTCTTCTCCATATTGCACAAAGTGGTCCATGTAACGGGCTTTCAATCGACGGATCCCAGAGTATATGCTCTTAGGTCGCCAGGCAAGAATCCCCTATGGATCTAATCACCCGAACTCACTAAGGTTCCGGATAACACATTTATACTTCTCTTATTTCACTTTATTTGATATTTTAGTGTTTCTCCATATTACACAAGGTGGTCCATGTAACAAGCTTTCGACCGACAGATCCTAGAGCAGATGCCCTTAGGTTGTCAGGCATGAATCCTCTACGAGTCTAATCACCCGAATGCATCTAAGTACCGGATAGCACCTTTTTATAACTTTTGTACTTTTTCTTTTTCCCTTTTTTTTCTTTGGGGTTCCACTAACCCTCTTTCATAAGCTCAACCAACACTTGAACATTCAATAGGGATATCATTGTTATCAAAATGACATACATTATATATTTTAAAATAATTGAGCAGGAGGTCGTCGTCAAAATATTCATAGTTTCATTAGCATCATTCTACATACCATTAAACCCTACACTAAGGTGATAAATGATAGACATGGGATACTTCGAATTTAGCTTATGTACATGATGTCCTTGAATATAGCTTGAAAATCAGCAATTATTAACACAAGAAGGAATCTAATTTCTTTTTTATTTTTCTTGTTACGCAGATTAAACGCAAACTACGAAAAGGATAAAAATATGCAATGTGATGAAAATAGATATAATGCATGAAAATGCCACTGACCCAAGCCTAAACTCAACATTGTCCCCAGTGTTTAAGGTTGGACTTGTAAAAGGGATACAAGCATGCTCAAGAGAAAAGGACAAAACATAATTAAAAGGAAAGAAACAAGTGTCTACTCCATAGGTGGTGGTGGCGGCGGATAGGAGGGGAAAGGCCCAAAATATCCTTGACCAACGTGGTAGTCATGCATGCGTCGAACCATAGAATCAGTCCGCTCATGCCGCTCAATCAAAGTATGAACGTCGGCTCGAATCTGGCGAAGCTCGTTGGCCTGGCGTAACTGTTCTGTATGAATGTCCTGTTATTCGATATGCATCGTGACCAGTAACTGATGCATGGTCGAGAAGTCAATGAAGCTCGAGGCAGGAGGATCAATATGCATCGGTTCAGCGGGCTCCTGAGGTGGCTCGGGGTCTTGCTGTCGACGTCGTCGTGGAATCTGGGGGCGTCCAATTGGAAGATAAAGCCAATTGGCCTCAATGGCTGGGTCGAAGCGCTCCAGCTCGATGCAAGGAATGTGCATATCAAAATTGCTAAGCCGAAAGTAGAATCCATCATCAGGAGTGCCTCCCCCTAGCTCCATGGACCGAATGATGGTGGTGTCCAACAAAGAAGATCCCTGTAGCTCCTATAACTCATCATGGTCGAGTCACAAGTGGATGGCGATAGGAGTAATTAGGCCTCCAACGACAATAAGACCCTTATCCTTATTTGCATCCTTGAGAAGTTTGCGGGCTAGAAAAATGCCCACATTCACTGGAGTGGAGGATGTCACGCAATATAATATAAAGAGCTCTTGTGCATTGACTCCTCTGCTGCTATCGCCACACCCAAACAAAGTGTTGGAGAGGATCTTGTGAACGTATCTGAGTAGTGGATTCTGGATGTAAGTGGACTTGGCCCTCTGATAGTCCAAGTGTCCTCTAGTAATTCACATCCAAAATGTTAGAGCATTAAATTCCTTCAGGATGCACAAATGGCCTTCGTTCGGGAACTATAATATGACATTAAAGTCGGCCAAGTAGAGATCAAACTCTCTATTGTATAGCTAGAATGATATGTGATGCATGCAAAATACAACATATTTTAGATTATTATTTTAATTAATAATTTTGTAAATTGATCATAACATGCATTATTTTTAGTCACTTTTAATCGTAATTCCGGATTTATCAATTTTAATTATTAATTCTCTGAATATTTTAATTGTGGATGGATTAACTAAATTTTGATAATTATTTTGTAGGAAAAATCGAGATTTAGATGGATTGTCCCGTATCGGCCGAAATTCCGAAGAATTTATCATTACGGCCGAGATTAGGATAAAAGATTATTGTTTTGGCCGAGATTTGGAGGGGGTAATGGCAATGAAATCATCATTTTGGGCGAGATTCAAAAGGAGTAATAATTAAATGATTTTATCTTTTGGGCGTAACAATATTTAATTCTTTATTACGACCGAGATCTATGGGGCGTAAACATAAAGAATTTTGTTTTGGCCGAGATTCAAAGGGAGTAATGATAAGAAGGATTTATCTTTGGGCGTAATGATAAAAAGGATTTATCGTGTTGGCCGAGTTTATCTCATAATTTTAAAGTCAACCGTACGATGTTACGGCTGAGATCAAATTGAAGGTCGTCCGCACCCTATAAATACGTGAAGAATCCATCGTTTCAATTGGTGCTCTGAAGTTCAGGTTTCTTCCACGGTGAGTCCTGAGCTCTGCAGGCTACGACCAAGAGGAGAGAGGTGCGACGGTTGGAGGTTGATCGCGACCCTGATCAAGTCCGAGAGGCTGCCCGTCTGTTTGCCAGATTCGAGATCTCTATTTTGGGTGTAATTCTTTTAATTTTTATGATTTGTATTTCATTATCTCTCCGGAATTTCTAGGATGAACTCCATGTTTTTTAGGATTATTATTTTAGGAGATTATTAATTGAAGGAAAATGTTTGGACCCTATTTTATTTCTTTAATCTTTTCTAATCAATTATTAATTATGTTTAATGCTTTTATATTAGTTAATTAAATTTCTGAATTAGGCTATACTAGTTTGTGTTAGTGTTTAATTTCAGAATTCATTATACTAATTATAATTGATTTTATTTGGAATTAATAATTGACATAAATTTGATAACTAGTGTGTGGAGAATCAAGTTTGTGTGGTCTATTAATCTATATCAGTTTGTGGAGTGATTAATAGTCTAGAGAATTCAATTTAATGCATCTTAATTTTAATATGATTTTGGGGGTACCAGTCGTGGAGACTTCATTTCTTATTAAATTAAGATAGTTCTATATAATTAGATTGAGGGATGTCAGTCGTGGAGACCACAAGTTAATCATGTTAGATTACTTTAGGGAGACTCTAATACATCTTTAAAGATTAAATTTATCTTTTATGGTTCAAATATTTATCCTGATCTATTTTCATCCTAAGGCCTAACTTCAACACCACTATCTTATCTTTATTTTATTTTATAAAACTCATTTTCAAAATCCATGTTTTTCGTCTCTTATTAATTTAAAGATTCAGATATTGAATTAATAATATTCCTCGTGGGTTCGACACTCTTACTCCTTTTTACTATATTACTTGAGCGACTAGTGTACTTGCTAGCGATTTTATTTTGCTACATCATTTCAACGCATCAAGTTTTTGGCGCCGTTGCCGGGGAATATTTTATTAATTAATTTCTGATTTTTATGAATTATTAGGAGATGTAAATAAATTGTAAATAATTCTTTATAAATATGTATTAATTGTTTTAATTATTTTTGTGAATAAACTGACATTTTTTCTTTTGCAGATAAAGGTCACGATAATTTTTTAAATTATCGACTTTCGGCTTAAAATTATGTCGCCGTCTTATGGTTTTACGACCGAGATTGATTTTTGTCCGCTTTACTGGTTTTACGGCTCGCAATATCGATTGAGTTCTAATCTTCTATTTTACGGCCGTAATTTTATCCGAACGTTGTTTTACGCCATGGATTTGATTTCGTTTTGGCCAAAGTGGTTTGTTCTATTTGATTTGATTTCGTTGTTTTACGGCCGTAAAGAATCAACTTAATTCACTTTCGGCCGTAATGATTCAATTGTCGTCATAAGAGTTGGGGTAATATTCTCAAGTTTCATTCGACTTTATTTCGGCCGATGTGATCTCATTTCGGCTTAATCAACAATTTTTATCTTTACGGTCGAGATTCACTTCATCCGGATCAATTTGAATTCTCTCTCTTGTGATATGATTGATTAAGCTTGCAGACGAGAATTTAATCTCTGATAATCCATTATCTCATGTTTTCTTTTTATGGCCGAGAATGATATCATGTTTTCTTTTTACGGCCGAGAATTGATCTCATGGTTTTGCGGCCGTAAAATTCCTTTTATTATTGATTTGACCTCTTTCGGCTTTAATAATTTTGAAAAATCGTATACACCGCAAAAGTCTTTGCTTATATTTTGCGGCTAGCAAATTTAATCTGAGTTTTACGGCTGAAACTTCACGATCGAATTGTTTTGCGGCCGATAAATTTCTGAACATTTGTTTTTACGCCATATTATGACCTTTTCGGCCAGTTTATTTGTGAATTTTTCTTTCTCGGCCATCAAGGATCACGTTCGACTTAATTTTCATCGATTTACGGCCGATATGAATTGTCCTCTTCCTTGGCCGTAATGATTCATTTATCGACATTTCGTTCGATTTTTATTTCGGCCAACGGTTGTTGACTTTGATTCTTTACACCTAGAGTTTTATATGCGAGGAGTTGATTAATTCTTTACGCCGCAGAAGTCAATTTAATTCTATTTCGACCGAGATGATTCATCGCCGTGTTAATGTTTACGCCATCTTATGATTTTGTTTCGACCGTAATTTAACGAGTTTTATGCCTTCAAGTTGATTAATCCTTTCGACACTGTTTCATGGTTTTTACGGTCGAACGAGTGCTTGATTTTTAAGACCATCTAAGTGATTTACTTTCGGTCGATATTAATGTTTGTCATTTGAATTGGTTTTCGAATTTTGATTTTTCGCCGTATTTGATAATTTTTCTGTGAATTTTGGTGGCAGTAATTAGGTTAATTTCTCTCGGACATTAATTTTGACGACCTAATGAATACTCGATAATGCCGAAAGACTTTTTATCAATTTAAATCTTATTTCTTGGTGACCTAGTATCTAAATTTCTTTCTTCTTGTATATATTTTCATTTTATTCTTTTATCTTACTGAAAATTGGTTGTTGCAGGTACTAATTGAAAATTAAATCACAACCAATCTTGAAATTTTCTGATAAGCGCACTAGGAGTTCAAATCCACTGTTGGAGTTTGTTCCTGAAATTGAAAGAACCTATCGTCGATTACGAAGAAATATAAGAAAAATGGCAGAACAAGCACGCGACAATCAGAGACTGGAGCAACAAAATGAAGTGGTTCAACCACATAATAATTGGCGAGAAGATGAAGCAGAGCTTTCTATGAGAGAATATGTCTCAGCCAGATACAGTGACCGAGAATCATGCATCGTGCTGCCTGATATTAATGCAAATAATTTTGAGATAAATCCTGCAATCGTGAGGATGATACAAGCATCCCAATTTGGAGGAGGATTTCATGAAGACCCTCATGATCACCTTGACAAATTTCTTGCTACTCTGAGCACCTTTAGAAATAATAATGTTTCTTCTGAAGTTATTCGTTTATTATTATTTCCTCAATCTTTACGTGACAAAGCTTCCACTTGGTTTAAAACTTTGTCTGCAGGATCGATTCATTCTTGGTTGGAGCTGGTAGAAAAGTTTGTTGGAAAATATTATCCACCACAAAAGGCAGGCAAATATCGAAGAGAATTGAGGGCATTTGTTCAAGACGATAACGAGACATTATATGAGGCATGGGAACGACATAAAGAACTATTAGCCAGAGTTCCTGACAATAGAATTCCAAAGTGGCAAGTGATGGAAGATTTCTACCATGGATTGCGAGCTACAGATCAAGATAAGCTCGACCAATCAGCAGGAGGGATAGTGCTAGGATCTAAACGTCCTAGTGAGATACAAGATATTATTGAAGCTGTAGCCCTCAAGTCAAGTCAAGAAAGGAGACCACCTCGCCGAACTCATGATGTACGTGCTACACAAGGAATATAATCTTCAGAAATAGTGGCTCAGCTGGAGTCACTTAATCAAAATTTCGAGCAGATGATGTCACTAATGGCAAATTCCAGCAACTATAGCCCTACAGGTAACACTTCGGATTCAAATCAAATTGAAAATGCTAACTTTATTTCCAATCCATTTTACAGGAACAACGATTATGGTTGGAGACACAATCCGAAGTTTGCCTATAATCAAAATCAAGGCCAATCTTCTGGTCCATCAAAAGATTATATACTGAAAAGGCAATCTGATACTCCCCAATATCAATCATCAAATCATATGCAGGAGATGATGGCACAAATCATAGACACAATGCAAGCGCTGCAAAAGAATATGGAATCTAGAGCCACGAGTCAGGATGCATCCATTCGAAATCTGGAAAGACAACTGGGCCAGATGGCGGCACAACTGACTGGACGTACACCGGGCTCTCTCCCAAGCAACACAGAGGGCACCCATATTAATGCTACCACCACGATGAGTAGTGCGGCGCTAAAATCGATGAATGAGGAAGGCACCCACATTAACAGGAGTTCTGTGAAGCATGCTGTGGATGAGATATAACTCTCCCTCTGAGACGGCACCATCATTATCACTGTGTCCACTTATGGTGTTGCTTAGCATGCGATGGACGTAGCGCAAAATAGGATTCTGAATTGAGCTATCTTTAGCGATGTTCTAAACCAATCGGTCTTTTTCTGTTATCTATTTCCAAAAAGTTTCAGCATCAAAGTCAGCAGGTACAGAAAGAGATCCATGGTTGGGAAATCCATAGATATTATTAATCTCTCCTAGAGTGAGAGTAAATGGCCGCCCATAAAGTTGGAATGAAATGCATGGCTGATCATAGTTCCTGCCATCTAAATTAAAGACTTCCAGGGATGAGAGAAATTCCATAATTAGTACTTCATAAGTTGGCCACCAAGAATGCACAAAGTCAGATAGTCCAATTTGAGAAAAATAATAGATGAATATCTGCAAGTAAATTATACTCCCTCAGCAATTCAGTATCTGAAAATCTGGTGGCATGAATTCGAATCTCACACATCCGTTCATATCGAGCTTGATACTCCGGCTTAGTCCAATAATAATCTCCGGGGTAGGAGATTAATTGTGAGGGCTGTGGGGCCGGTTGAGCATTCAGATGTCGTCGTTCGTGATGTCCCCTCCATATATTAGCAAATCGCCTCATCTTGATCTGGACAAAAATCAACAAAGAAAAGGTGCTGACTCGGTGGAAGCTCGGCCGTATATGTGTTGAAGAGCTGATTGTCGGAGGTGCGTCGGCCGTAAGGTAGAGAGGATGAGGAACCTCGGCCGAGGTGATGATCTTGTAGTTTTCGGCCGTAAGGAATGGCGGTGTGGCGCTGGTGTTCGGCGCTCGTCTGGGCGTAAGGAGTCAGCTCCGGTGGAAGCTCGGCCGTAATATGTGTCGGCCGTAAAGAGGAAAGTCGATGAGGAATCTCGGCCGGAGTCAATGATTGAGTAGATTGTGCCCGTAAGGTGACGACCGTGGTGATGGCAGCTGACATCTCGGCCGTAAGGAGAAAAGCTCGGCCGGAGTTTGGCCGTAAGAGAGCGGCGTGATAACGGCCGTGTGACTTCGGGCGTAAAAGAGAAGCGGAGATGCCGTGAGACTTCGGCCGTAAAATGAAGGCGGCGTGGAACTTTGGGCGTAAGGGAGCAGCGGTGACGTCGTTGAGACTTCGGCCGTAACGAAGAAAGGGCGTAAGGGAGCGGTCTCCGGTCTGCGGTGTGGAAGACCGGCCGTAAGGAACAGTGGCTCGGCCGTAACGAAGAAAGGACGAGACGGCGGTGATTGATCTGCAACATACGAGAAGGGGTAAGATTTTATAGATGAATTTATGGGGGTAATACCTGTTCCGACAGCGCGCAGTGAAGGGTCAAATCCGGGCGTAAAAGCATGCATTTTTTTCTTTCGATTGGACTTGTGCATGCAGATGTTCTGTCGTGTCATTCTCGTCCGTGGTGTGATCGCATAACACCTCGGCCGTAAAAAGGCATCTGGCGTGGTCATCTATGTAATACTCAGCCGTAACGAGGTAGCAGTGTCTTGTCATGTCCGTTGGAGTCTTTACGGCGTGGTCATCGAGGTGATTCTCGGCCGTAACGAGGAACATGGCGTAATAGTATCTTGTCGTTTCGCCTTGTGTTTCCCCATGCATGGTGCATTCCTCGGTCGACGTATGATTATCCAAATTCCGCTCGGTGCACAGAAAGAAATATCGATTAGATGACTCGATATAAAATAAAAATAAAATGCCTAATTAAAATTAAAAATAAAACTATCACCAAAACTAAGATATTAATTAACAACTAATTAGACTAATCTAAAAAAAATAAATAAAATAAATAAAAAAAAAGATAGAAATAGTTTTGATTTATAGTCGTCAGCTTGACTTAGTTCTGATGAAAATCAAGGCCTATTTTGCTCTTCCCCCCTTGCATTTTTAACACCTATTGCTCAGCACCTACAACTAGACTTGGATGATCTTGAAGCTATGCCAGGAAACACTCGCCTCACTCGTAGGACCATTCAGGCTATGGGTCTCGTGAAGACCAACAACTCAGGGATCAAAGTTTTTATTTTTAAAGGCCATAATCAGGAGGTGCCCTGCTTAGATCGAGATGCTTTCACGCCAATTAATCCAAATAATTGGCTCCTTTTTAAGCAGGTCATAGCTCCAATAATCTCACCTGCAGGACCATCTACCTCTGTCGGACAGCTACACCAGGATGAACCTTTCTCCTGGTTTGATTTACTGATTATGCGGCAGCCCAACCCTACCTTCAACAGCCACAAGGATTCCAGGCTGCATCACCGGCAGCTTCCCAATATGCCACATCCGTCCATTCACCTTATATGCCGGTGCCTTCTCCGATTCCATCTCCAGCACAAGAGAGCTCTTCTGATTCCTCGTTCATACCTTCTACTCCTTATGAGGAACGCGACTTGATGGAAGTATCTGCCCCTTTACGAGAACCTGTGCAGAATCGCTATATAGCACCGGATCCCACTTTTACTTCAGCCCCAGAGCAGACTTACTATCCACCTCCGCCACCTCAGCCTAACTATGCTTCCATGCAAAACTTATGGGAATCAATGTATGATGAACAACTTCGTCAAGCAGGGGAATTTCACACTTTTCAAGAAGAGCAACTTCGTCAGTCAGGGCAGTTGCACGCTATTCAGGAAGAGCAACTTAGACAAGCCCAAGAGTTGACCAACATCCAAGTCGATTTTAGAAATATGGATGATCATCAGGGTCGCTTCGAATCCCTTCAGAATCAGCATGCGCGCATGACGAGGCGCATCCATGAGTATCATATGCGCCAAGGAAATCTCGGCTACCATCCACCATCGCCACCCCGCAGACAGTAAATCCGGTTGTGTCTTTTCCCTTTTCTTTATTTTCATTTCTTTAATTTTTCTTTTTATTGCGTATGTATCACTTTCCCTTGCTGGCTTAACACTGAGGACAGTGTCTAGTTCAAGCTTGGGGGAGTTTGCATTTCATGCATTGCATGTTTCTTTCTTTTTATTTGCTTATGTTTGCATCTATTTTTAAAAAAAATCCAAAAAATTTGAAAATTTTCTAAAAAAATACCATTGCATGCATTTATTTTTGCTACCATCTTACAAACTCTTGTCTTACTGTTTTAATTATCTTTTAGTAAAAAGTTCAAAGACATGTCGTTAATTGATGAAATTTGAATACTTTTCTTTCTTATCACTTGCTACTTCAGTATCAAACTTATAGACTGTGTGCCCATGCTAAGTAGAATTATGAATGACTAGACGACAAAATTATATTCATGTCTTTTTTATTTATTTCTTTTAAGTCTTGATTAGTAGTAGCCTTCTTATTGACTATATCAAGTACTTTTTTGAGCTTATAAAAAAAAGAAGGGTTAGTTAAACCCCAACAAATAAAAAAAAATGATGAATAAAGTTATGTGTAGGTACAAAAGTGTTATCCGGAACCAAGATGTGTTCGGGTAATTAGATCCATAGGGGTTCATGCCTGGCGACCTAAGGGCAACTGCTCTGGGATCCGTCGATCGAAAACCTGTTACAAGGACCATCTTGTGGAATATGGAGAAGTACAGGAGTACTGAATCATGGCTAAGTTCAAACTCTTCATTCAGAACCTTGGTTGTTCGGGCAAGTAAACTCGAGGGGTGCTTTGTCACCTGTTGCCCTAAGGCCATCTGGTCTGGGAGTCATCAGTCTAAAGTCCGCTACATGGACTTCCTTGTGTAATCTTGCTTGAAGATTAGAACTTTTAAATGATTGAAAATAAAAAGAAAAAGAAAAATTTTTAAGCTCAATTAGTACTTATGTGTTCAATATTAATGCTATTATTTGACAGACAATTTATTTTTTCTGCAAGGCTGAATTTGAGATTGTTTAAATTTGTGTAGCATTCAGAACCTCTATGAAGCTAAGTGCATGGAAAATGGTGAGATACTGAGTAGCAGGTGTGCAGAAGAATTATGTGAGAAAATTAGTCAGTTGACAATGTGGAGGCTATGATGGAACTTTCTTGAGCCTTGCTTTGAATTTTTGCTTGAGGACAAGCAAGACTTTAAGCTTGGGGGAGTTTGATGCATGCAAAATACAACATATTTTAGATTATTATTTTAATTAACAATTTTGTAAATTGATCATAGCATGCATTATTTTTAGTCACTTTTAATCGTAATTCCGAATTTATCAAATTTAATTATTAATTCTCTGAATATTTTAATTATGGATGGATTAACTAAATTTTGATAATTATTTTGCAGGAAAAATTGAGATTTAGATGGATTGTGCCGTATCGGCCGAAATTCCGAAGAATTTATCATTACGGACGAGATTAGGATAAAAGATTATTGTTTTGGCCGAGATTTGGAGGGGGTAATGGCAATGAAATCATCATTTTGGGCGAGATTCAAAATGAGTAACAATTAAATGATTTTATCTTTTGGGCGTAACAAGATTTAATTCTTTATTACGGCTGAGATCTATGGGGCGTAAAGATAAAAGAATTTTGTTTTGGCCGAGATTCAAAGGGAGTAAAGATAAGAAGGATTTATCTTTGGGTGTAATGATAAAAAGGATTTATCGTGTTGGCCGAGTTTATCTCATAATTTTAAAGTCAACCGTACGATGTTACGGCCGAGATCAAATTGAAGGCCGTCCGCACCCTATAAATACGTGAAGAATCTATCGTTTCAATTGGTGCTCTGAAGTTCAGGTTTCTTCCACGGCGAGTCGTGAGCTCTGCAGGCTACGACCAAGAGGAGAGAGGTGCGACGATTGGATGTTGATCGCGACCCCGATCGAGTCCGAGAGGCTGCCCGACTGTTTGCCAGATTCGAGATCTCTATTTTGGGTGTAATTCTTTTAATTTTTATGATTTGTATTTCATTATCTCTCCGAAATTTCTAGGATGAACTCCACGTTTTTTAGGAGATTATTAATTGAAGGGAAATGTTTGGACCCTATTTTATTTGCTTTAATCTTTTCTAATCAATTATTAATTATGTTTAATGCTTTTATATTAGTTAATTAAATTTCTGAATTAGGCTATACCAGTTTGTGGAGTGTTTAATTTCAGAATTCATTATACTAATTATAATTGATTTTATTTGGAATTAATAATTAACATAAATTTGATAACTAGTGTGTGGAGAATCAAGTTTGTGTGGTCTATTAATCTATACCAGTTGTGGAGTGATTAATAGTCTAGAGAATTCAATTTAATGCATCTTAATTTTAATATGATTTTGGGGGTACCAGTCGTGGAGACTTCAATTCTTATTAAATTAAGATAGTTCTATATGATTAGATTGAATGATGTCAGTCGTGGAGACCACAAGTTAATCATGTTAGATTACTTTAGGGAGACTCTAATCCATCTTTAAAGATTAAATTTATCTTTTATGGTTCAAATATTTATCCTGATCTATTTTCATCCTAAGGCCTAACTTCAACACCACTATCTTATCTTTATTTTATTTTCTTTATTTTATTTTATAAAACTCATTTTCAAAATCCATGTTTTTCCTCTCTTATTAATTTAAAGATTCAGATATTGAATTAATAATATTCCTCGTGGGTTCGACACTCTTACTCCTTTTTACCATATTACTTGAGCGACTAGTGCACTTGCTAGCGATTTTATTTTGCTACATCATTTCAACGCATCAATATGGAAGCCTGCCAACGTCCCGTGGCCTCGAGGTGCTCCACCTTAAGAGAACATAAAAATTCCGTAGTAATCTCCTCGTACGTGGGCCACCACTGCAGCACAAAGTGACCCACGCCAATGTTAGAAAATAAGGTGAGATTAAAGGCGCAAAAAGTTGTTGCAGGTGGATCTTCAAAATGAGTCGGCACGATGCGTAGAAAGTCTAGAGTTTGCTCGCGGTTGCGTGCTTCAGTGGATAGTCATTCCCTATTAGGAGGATGAAGAATGCATGATGTGGATCCCTCTCGATCAATGGATGTCTCTTTTGTGTGACGACAGTGATGAACAATTGTCTTCACCTGTGGGCCCATGTTGCAGCTAGGCAGATCACGATCGTGACGAGTAGTTAACGACATGTGAAGAAGAACTCACGGCCGTGATAGTACAGCAACGGTCCTTACAGAATGTGAAACAAAAATCTAACGGGCCATTTATATGTTCTCACGGCCCTTACAAAATGATCGATAGAAAACAAAAAAAGACTTTAATGGCCGGTGAACTTAAAGCCACGGTCCTTGTGAAGTTGTTGCCGTCATTCTATCAATGCTTCGCTGGAGTCGATCATGATCGAACTCGGCGATGTTGAGGATGATCGCCTTTGGAGCGGAGTTAGCGGCCGAGAAGAGTAGGTTGATCGTCGAAGAAGGAGAGATGTCCAACACTACTGCTTTCGTCAGTTAGGTTGAAGAGGCGCGCGACGGTGGAACTCGTCGGAGGTGCGGAAGAAGGTTGGAGCGGCAAAGGACGTCCACCGGCGTCGAGTCGCTGGTCGCGTAGAGGTCGTTGGAGCCCTAATTGTCGATGAATGTTGGAGCAGTCCGGTCGATCATCTTGCCACTTGGAATGTTAGAGAGATCTACAGAGTTCACCAGGCGAAGGATCGTGTCGAAGGAAGATGATCGGGGCCGGGAGATTTTCGGAGTCCCTGCTACTATTCGATGTCGCGTTGCTTGGCGTTGAAGGTCAGAGAAGATGGGCAGCGTGTTAGGGGATGAAGCGTGAAGGGGTGATTTCATGGTCCTGTCTATAAATAGAAAAAGCAAAAGGGGCCGTTAAAGTAATTTAATGGGCCGTGAGAAATAAACGTGCGCGTTGCATGTTGAATGAGGGAATGCATCACAGGGCTGATGTTTCATTTCATGAGGTGTGAATAGTGGATTTGAACGGTATAGATGCTAACACGTGGCTCGATCCGAAGGCTAAGCGGTAGCCAATGAGAGGTTGCCACATATGCTATGACAGACGGCTCAAGTACTTCACAACCGTGAAGTACTTCTAACGACCCATGAAAAATGTATAATGCTCATAAGAAATTGGCAAGGTCGTGAGTCAGGTGTAAGTGAGATTACAAATTACTCATGGGCTGTGATAAAAATGTCTAATGGCCCGTGAGACCTAGTTAGGCACAAATCGAAATCTTCTCTGAGACCCATGAAAACCCTCTAGCGACTCGTGACTGTTCGGAGATGCGGGTTGATCATATTGTGATACTCGTGAGATCACACTTATGGCCCGTGAAGGGTGAAAAGATTCAATTTAAACCTCCTATGTGACCCGTGACAATCGGTTAATGACCCGTGATGACCCGTAAGTTTTAAAATATTTCTCGTTAAATAGTATTTACGGCCCGAGATCTGCCCCACTCCCTTTTTTTTGTACCTGCAAAAGATGTAAATAAAGATAGACACAACTAGTTGAGACTAAATAACTACTCTAATCTAAAGAGAAGTGAAATTTAGACTAAAAGTTTAGGGTGGGCGAGTAGTTCTAATTTAGAGTCATTAGCTTGACTATGACATACGATGATCGATTAAGATACTATAAATAAATATGCAATTAAGGGACAATCTCACTGAGGTTATTAGATGTGTTTGTGAACGCTTCAAGTGGTGATGCTCACCAAATGTAGTGGTGCAAGATGTGCAACGTTTCCACCATTGTGCCTTCATCCGGTGGTGGAGGTTCTTTAAGTACTGCAACTAAGCTATTGGTTATCATGGGTGGATGATTTATTCTTTGACCTCCATTGCTTTGATGTGGTTGGTGTGTTTGAAATCGGTGATGTACTTTTTTCCCTTTAATTTCCCACTATCGTGTATTAGTCGGAGAGGTCTCTATTGATGATGATGAAGTCCCTTCTCTCCTTGGTAAAATTTGAATTTGGGAAGGTGTGTTAGTCGAAGTTGATGATGGCGATGTTTGTGATGGAGATGAAGTTTGAATAGTGGGGACCTTCGAAGGTGAGCTCCTCCTTCGAACATGTCCCTCTTCCATGATATATGCACTTGTCTCCTTAATATGGCATTGCATAGCTATTGTCCATGCTGAAGATTTTATCTTTGGATATCCTCTTATTTGGTATTAACGCTGATAATGACAAGGGCACATCACGATGGTTGGGCTCTCGTCGATGTGCTTTGGAGATTCAGATTATAGAGAAGTCAATTGCGTGACTGGACTCTCTAACATATGTAGCTTTGCTTCCAAAGCATCCAACTTGAGCTCAGTGTCAAAAAGTCGAATTGTTTCATCTTCTTCAATTTTCTTTTGAATTTCTATTAATTGAACCATAATTTTGAACGTGATGATCTTGCATTTGAAGCTTTCTTTCAATTGTTGTAATAAGTTGACCCATCATCCCTTCGATGTCAACTTTTGGCTAATCAAAAGATTTCGATTTGCGAAGAGTTGTAACATACTCCTGCGTCTCCTCACTTCGATGTCACAAATTTGAAAATTGTCTCTCCAGATTATCGATTTGATAGCTTTGTGTGGAGAGCTGCTTCAGTAAAGGGCTCAATTTGCTTGTGATAACGCTTTCTTGGTCCATGAGTAAGTCTTCATATGGAGATTGTTGAGGCATTTTTATGTTGTTGTTGCTTGGTGAAGCTTTACTGTGAACTTTATCATGTTGGACAGCAACTTGATTTTTCTCAATGTGTTGGCTGGTGGATGTTTTCTTCTTTCCCATTGAGGATGTAGTGATTTGAACGTGAGAGTTGAGTTGTGTTTGAAATATGTAAACCGGAAAATTTACACAACTAAAAGAAAAAGTGAAAGCAACAGAAAAGTAAAGTCTCAAAGTAGACATAAAACAAGATTAGTAAGGAAAGAATAATTCCCCGACAACGACGTCAAAAACTTGATGCGAGAATTGATAACAATTAAATACTAGCAAGTGCACTAGTCGCTCAAGTAATAAAGTGTAAGAGTAGAGTGTCGAACCCACGAAAAATTAACTTACTTAATGAAACTCATTTCAGAGGTTAATAAGAGATGACATAAACTTTGGGTAAAAGAATGCAGAAAATAAAATAATAGAAAAATAAAAGACTAAAGTAAACTACTGATGTCTGGGGTCTTAGGATGGGTTAAAATGATTACGAACAAACTTGTTTAACTTCTGTAGAGATTGATATAATCAAAGATAATCAGGTTCAACTTTTAGATGGATTAGTAACACCTAAAGTATGATCTCCCTAACAGGGTAAACCAACTATTCTTAATCCTAATAAGATGAGAATACTCCGCACGGCTCTACTCTCAATCGTACTCAGATTAAAATGTTAGGAGTTACGATTTCTATGCTACCAAATCATTCGCATGAGTCAACTTGGCAGACCATGCAATCTAATACTCCGCACAGCTCTATTAGATTACGACATGAATTGTATAACAAAATTATCAATTAAGAGATTGATCACACTGCACAGACAATAATTAACTAATAATTCAATTTAAAAATAATGATTAAACAGAGCAATCATGTTCTTAAAAGCTAAACAAATTATAATCGATCCAAAAGAAAGGTTCACAAGTTTTTCCTAATAATAATTCTCTTGCAGAAATAAAACTAAAATTTAAAACTAAACTAAATTATCTGGATTACAAAGATTAAAAAGATAAAACTTTAAAGCATTACGATGCATCCCAACAAGATGTAGAACAAGAAGTACTTTTCAGAAACAATGATGAACCGCTGCGCAATCCTCGCACGAGACTACCACACGAAGATCATCTCTTTTGTGGCCTTCAGAAGTTCTCCTTCATTATTGGCTTGAAAACTTAAGTTGCAGGCCCAAACATGATTATTTCTTGCTGTCATACGTCCCTTTTTATAGCGTCTCAGGTTTCCAAGTGGTTTGGGAATAAACAAAAACATTTTCCATGTGAAATAAGGTAAATTCTGAGTCCTATTGGTTCTAAAAGTTTTGCTTTATAAAACTTCAAAATTTCTAGCCTAATTAGTTTTCAATTGATCCTTTGGACATACGGTAGGAGTTGAAGTCCTTGTGCGTGGGGAATTCTTCCGAAAATATGTTTTTGTGTCAAATTTGGTGTCTGTCACGACCATGAAATTGTTCTAATGGCCAAATCAGAGTTGAATTAGGAGTTTTTCGCTTCCTTCACGAGGCGTGAAGTTGGTTTCACGGTCATGAATCATGTTTTTTCTTCTTCGCTCGCGTGACTTACGGCCAGTGACAGATTTTTAATGGCCCGTGATGTCGCCCTGGAACATTCTGATCAACGCGTTAAATGTACATAATGGTATGTTAATTGATGATAGTTGATTCTAATCTTTCTGTGATGTCCGTGAGAATTATGTAATGCTTGGTGATAAGAATGCTGGAATGCGTAATGACCCGTTACGCTTTGCTCACAGCCCATTAATTCGTCCAAATCCGATTCGCTATAGGAGCCGTGAGACCTTGTGATATGTGAAAATCCTGCCATAACGGCCGTGATGATTTTGTTACGACTCGTAAGTTCTCTTTGAGTAAAATGACGCTCCATCCATGAAAAGCGGCGACTGGCATGAGATTTGATCTTCACGGCCCGTGAAGAGTATTTAACGGGCCGTGAGATCACTATTTTCTTTCTGCCAGAGCCTTGAGAACGTGCAGTTGAGGCGTTAACTAGTATCTCACGGCCCGTGAAGCAATAGTCACGGCCCTTGAAATACACTTTTCTGTACAGTCAATTTTGTAAGCGTCGTGAACATGGGGCGTGGGATGAACCTTTAACGGCTGTGAAAAATCTATAACGGCCCGTGAAGAAGGCTAATTGACATTTTCGGAAGCTGTTTGGACTCTGTTTGGCGTTATTCTTTTCTTTCATTCCTCCGCCATTTTTATTCATACTTCCTGTAAAATCACACCAACTAGAGGTAGATGACTACTTGAAGGAATTCAAAGAAATACATGTAAAATGAATGCATGCTGTGAGCAAATTACATGAAATAATCCTAAATGCACGTCTAATTATATGTTGTAAAATGCATCCATCATCGATCCATGGGACTTTAAAAACACGAGTCGTGAATAACAGTTGTAACGATTGTGAAAAATATTTCACGGCCAGTAAGTTTCTCATTTGAAGAGTAAAGATCGCCCGGTCCGTGAAATGATGAATCTGGTGCATGAAATTTCATTTTCACAGTCGTGAGAAATGTTTAACGGTCCATGAAATGCATTTTTCTATATAAGGCAGTTCTATGAGAGCCATGCCTGTCAGGTGTTGAGGTGTGAGATCGCTTCGTAATGTCCATGAGGATGATTTCACGGCCCGTGAGAGTGGAATTTGTATTTTTCAAAAGCTCATTTGACTCTGTTGTGTGTGATTATTCTTTTATTTCCTTCCTTGGCCATTTTTCATCAATAATTCTTTCCAAATACACCAACTAAAGGTAGTTTGCTACTTCCAAGAATTTAAAGTAATAAATATAAAAATAGTTAAGAAAATGATTCAAAATAAGCCTAAATGAAAGACTAATTATATGTTATAAAATGCATGCATCAAACTCCCCCAAACTTAGATATTTGCTTGTCCTCAAGCAATATTAAAGGCAAGGCTCAGACAATGGTCGTCCAATCAACGCTTCCACCATGTATGTCAGCTATTTTTCTTAGCACCTTGTTTAACCACATTCCAAAATATTCCAACTTTGTGAAATTTCTGAATATAAGATATTTTTAAGTAGTAAGAGAATAAGCTTTGATAATAAAAATATCAATGTTGGATAGACAAGTGTGGGGTGAGCTTTTATTTATTTATTTTTTGTTTCTCTTTCTTTTCGATAAGTTAATGCTTTCGTGCTTCTCCATATTGCACAAAGTGGTCCATCTAATAGACCTAGGACAATTACCCTTAGGTCATCAGGCAAGAATTCCCTATGGGTCTAATCACCCCAACTCACTAAGATTCAGGACAACACATTTATACATCTCTAAGATTTTTTTCCTTTTCACTAATTTGGTACTCTTGTGCTTCTCCATATTGCGCAAGGTGATTCATGTAACAAGCTTTCGACCGACAGATCCCATAAAAGTTTCCCTTAGGTTGCCAAGCAAGAATTCCCTACGGATCTAATCACTCGAACACACCCAAGTTCCGGATTACTTCTTTTAACTTTTGGGGTTCAACTAACCCTCTTTTATTTGATTTATTTATTTTAATCTCAACTGACACTTGAGTATTGAACAGGGATATAGTTATTATCAAAATGGCATACATATATATATATATAATAGAAACTCAACAAGAAGTTGTCATCAAAGTATTCATAGTTTCACTCAACATCATTCGTCAAACCAATAAACCCTACATTAAGGCGATAAATGATAAACATAAGATACTTTGAATCTCGCTAATGAACATGATGCCCTTGAATAAAGCTTGAAAATGAGCAACTATTAAGACAAGAGAAAATCTGATATGGTATTTTTTGAATTTTTTTATAAGAATGCAATACATAGACTAAATAAAAACTGTAGTAAGGGAAAAAAATGCAAAGTGGGAAAGAAAATATGATGCACGAAAATACAACTCTCCCAAACCTGAACTCAACACATCCTCAATTTATGGTCAGAATCGTAAAAGGGATACAAGCATGCTCGAAAGAAAAGGACAAAACATAACGAAAAGAAAAGAAACAACCGTCTACTCCATAGGTGGTGGTGGCTAGGACAATGGATAGTAGGTGAAAGGCCCATAATGTCCCTGGCCTGCGTGGTAGTCATGCATGTGTCGAGCCATAGCATTAGTCCGTTCATGTCTCTCAGCCAAAGTATGAACGTTAGTCCGAATCTGGCGAAGCTCGTCGTCCTGGCGTAACTGATGCATGGCTGAGAAGTCGATGAAGTTCGAGGCAGGAGGATCAATGTGCATCTCGTCAACAGGCTTCTAAGATGCCCCGGGCTGCTATCAGCGTAGTCGTGGAATATGGGGGTGTCTAGTTGGGAGACAAAGCCAATTGGCTTCGATGGATGTGTCGAAGTGCTCTGACTCAATGCAAGGAATGCGCATATCAAAATTGTTAAGCCAAAAATAGAATCCATCAACAGGAGTGCCTCCCCAACTCCAAAGACTGAATGATGGAGTCGTCTAGTGAAGAAGATCCTCGTATCTCTGCAACTCCTAAAGGTTGAGTCCCAATTGGATGGTGATAGGTAATCAAGCCTCCAACGATAATAAGGCCCTTGATTTATTTGCAGCCTTGGGAAGTGTTTGGACTAGAAAAGCGCCCACATTTAATGGAGTGGAGGACGTCATGCAATATAATATAAAAACCGCCCACATTTAATCAAGCAATGGGCAAACAAGGTTTGACATCAATGTCCCACATCACTGGGTATTCATCAAATTGGGTCAGTTTGATGAACTCGAGAATTCGTTATTGGGTCGGGCTAATTTGGTGATTTGATTGAATCTTATCCAATTGACCTCACAATATATATCATATCTTAATTATACATATATTATTTTTATATTCTTAATCATGAAATTATAATGGTTCAATTAAGAGATATGATTTTTGTGAATTATCTCATTTTAGCGTCTCCGCGGAGGCTCAATCACGTCTACCTAGCGCCACACTAGAGCCGCAATCATTGTTGATGCCAGAGAGACAGTATTGGCGTCTCTCTGGTATCTCCTTACTGGGATGCTAAAATATATGAGACGCTACGTCGACACTATTGTGCCGCGAATACGTTTTAGTGACTCAATAGTGTCAGTATTGCGACTCAATAGCAGACTTTTTATCGCACTCGCTTAATCGGGCATATATAAACATATAAATACATATATATACTTATACTTATATATAATAAGTACACATATACATATTATTATCACTTAATCTCGCACATATAAACATATACATTATATACTTGGAATACATATACATATACACGTTATTGTCACTTAATCTCGCACATATATAGACATATACATACACGTATATACTTATAATACATATAGATATACACATTATTGTGACTTAATCTCTCACACATAGACATATACATACACATATATTAGATATATATATACAGACAATTTTGTTATATACACATATACATATAGACTTATAATTTTATATACATACATATAATAATTAAATATGCATTCCATATTTTTTAGATTGTGGGAAGGAAACAAAACAACTGGAACACGGGCAAAATGCGATGAGATGCTATCTTGATAAAGAAAAATACAGGCATATAATAGAATATTGGAATATAGAAAACCTATTAGCGTCGTCGTGGTGTCTCAATAGTGAGACGCTAAGTTTGCAGAGACGCTACTACGACGCTATTGTGTCGCTAATATGTCTTAGTGATGCATTAGCTTCTCTATAGCGCCGCATTAGCCGACTTTTTATTACCCTCACTTAATCGGGCACATATTGACATATAAATAGATATATATAACTCGTGCACATATATATATTATTATCACTTAATCTCGCACATATAATGTTAAATTAGGAAGAAAATTCGATGTAGCATCCCTACAGCCTCAAAATAGCGTCTCGATTATGGCGCCTCCATATCGTCTAAGTAGCGTCGCAATGTTTGAGACGCTAAATACTTAACTTAAATCCCTAACCTCTCTTCTGCGTTTTCACTTTTTACTGTTACGCTCGCTCGCCGATTCTCACCGTGACCAACGATGTCCGACCGTCGACGCCCTCCGTTCCGATGCTCAACGGTCGACGCCCACTGCTTTGACGTCCGATGCCAAACCCCGCCCTCGTCGAACTCGTGGTGTTTTCCTTCGATTCACCTTGCACCGACCTCCGCCGCCTCCTCTGCCGCCATCCGCATCCTTCGCCGTCATTCGTCTCCGTCGCCCATCCGCCTCCTCTGTCGCCATCCGCCTCCTCTACCGCCATCCACCTCCAGCGTCTGTGCTCCTCCGCGGCCCACCCTCCGCCTCGCCCTCCGTCGCCCGATGTGCCCTCCGTCACCCGCCGTGCCCTCCGCCTTCTCCGTCGCCATTCGCCTCCGCCTCCTCCGTCACATTCGTCTCTGCCGCCCATCCGCCTCCTCCACTGCCATCCGCCTCCGCCACCCTCCGCTCCTCTGCCGCCTTCTGCCTTTGTTGCCTTCCACCTCCTCCGCCGCCATCCACCTCCGCCACCCTCTGCCTTCTCCATCCTCCGCCGCCCTTTGCCTCCTTCGTCCTCCGCCTCCTCTACCCATCTGCCTCCTCCGTCGCCATCCGCCTCCGCCACCCTCTGCCTCCTCCACCGCCATCTGCCTCCTCCGCCCTCTGCCTCCTCCATCGCCATCTGCCTCCTCCGCCCTCTGCCTCCTCCACCCGTCGACTATGCTCCTCCCTCCGTGCCGGCCGTCGACCGCCGCCTGCCTCCACCACTTACCCTCCTCCGTTGTCCGCCGCCATCCTTCTCTGATTAAGAAGGTACGAGCCCGTCACCATCCATTATGTAATCCCTAGTTAATTTGCTATTTTTTAATCTAATGTATGTCAAGTTAATTACTAGTTAATTACTTAAAACTAATCTAAGGACTAGTTAATTTGATATTTTTTAATCTAATATCATGTTAAGTTAATTATTAGTTAATTACTTGAAATGAATGTAATTTCTAGTTTATAGATGGTTGAGTTAATCATAACGTTCGACATTTATGATTGATCTAATGTATGCCGCTTTGCTCCCCACCTCTCTTATAGTAAATGAATGAGCAGAACAAATTTGTTCCATGATTACGAGTTATTAGAAATCAAATACTGGTAGATTTTTTTCATAATTCTAGTACCTCTCTTTGATCATATTCTCATAAATTTTACTAAGGATGTACATTCATGTTCTTGCTAATAAAATGAGATTATGAAACGATGATGAAGTACTTGAAACATGTGATTTTGGACTTCGTAACTTCAAAATCACATGTTTCAAATACACGAATTTATTGACATATGGCTTAATGTTGTCCGTTACAGAAATGACAAAGCCATATCATAGTTGGATTCATCGTTGGAAGGATAAACGTGGCATTATAACTAAAGAATATAAGGATGGTGTTGATGAATTCATTAATGTGGCATATCAAAATGAAGGTGTTGCTTCTTCATATGGCAAAATCTTATGTCCATGCCGAAAGTGCAAATGTTATAAATGGAAAGTAAGATATGATGTGCAGAAGGATTTATATTCCAACGGTTTCTTACTGACATACACAAATTGGTTCTTTCATGGCAAAGAAAGATGGGCTAAAGAGACAACTAATGTAGATACCAATGTGGGCGACTCGAGCAATCCGTACAGGGACATGATATGAGATGCAATGTTAGGAGAAAATATTGGCGAAACATTGATTGAAGAAGACCCGAATCTTTCTGCTTCTAAATTTTACAATCTTCTCAAAGAAGCAGATGAACCTTTATGGGATAGATGCGTGAAGCAAACTACACTTTCAGCAGTGGCACAACTAATGAACTTGAAATCATAATTTAATATGAGCAAAAGTTGTTTTGACCGGATGCTTGCCATTATTAAGAGTATGTTTCCAGCTTCAGAGAAATTACCGGGACATTTTTACAAGCGCAAAAGATTGATGTGAGATTTAGGGTTGGAATATCAGAAGATTGATGCATGTCGCAATCATTGCATGTTGTATTACAAGGAAAACAACTCACTTATGGGTTGTTCTATTTCTGGCGAGCCCAGATACAAGCTGAGAAAGAATTTCCAAAGTTCGAAAAAAAATGTGGCAAATACAGTATTCAAATACTTTCTCATTGTTCCAAGATTACAACGACTATTTCTTTCTAAAAAAACTGCAGCATTTATGAGGTGGCACAGAGAAGGAGACGTGATGATCGAAATTCCATTACACATCCTTCGGATGCTGAGGTATGGAAAAGATTTGATGCACTTCATCCGGCTTTTTCTATAGAACCACACAATGTTAGATTAGAACTTTGCACCAATGGCTTTAACCCATTTTGCTCATTGAGTACTGCTTATTCATGTTGGCCGATTTTTGTGGCACCTTATAATTTGCCTCGAAGAATGTGCATGAGACGAGAGAATATATTGCTTACCTGTATGATCCTGGGTCCTCGATCTCCTGGTAAAAGTTAAGACCTTTGATTGATGAAGTCAAAATGTTGTGGGAGGATGGCGTGGTTACCTATGACAAATCTAAAAAGTAAAATTTCATTATGAGAGTCGCATTAATATGGACCATAAGTGATTTTCCAGCATATGGAATGTTGAGTGGTTGGAGCACAAAAGGTAAACTTGCTTGTCCCATATGTGGAAAGAATACAAAATTATTTATTTGAAAAATTGTAGGATATTTTTGCCATAAGTTTGCTGGTTTGATTGTCATAGGATGTTTTTGCTATTGGAGAATTCGATATGTCGCAATCGAAACTCATTTAAAATGAATACAACTGAGAACACTTTGTCTCCAACTTATTTGACGGGACAAGAATTGCTAGAGCAAGTAAACAAGCTTAGTGAAGTCTCATTCGGATTGAAGGCCGGTAGTTACAAGCAAATTGGGTTGGAAGTGAATATAATTGGGAGAAAAGAAGTATTTTTCGGGAGTTGCCTTAAGGCCTTTAAAGAACTTTTGCCAAAGGCCATATGGGAAGTTTTAACAGAGTTATTTATGTTCTTTAAAGTGCTTTGTGCATCCATTTTTTGGGAGGAAGACATCTCTCGATTAAAAAATATTGTTACCTTTTTTCAGTCATGGTTACTGGAGGTCAAGCATCTAGGTCATCTCGTTATTCTAGGTGTTCACTCCAGATGAGTCAGACATCACAACCAGAAGGTATTATATTTATTTTTAGTTGCTTATTTATTGTTGATTATAATAGTTAAATTCATTTTTTAATAGTGCCAGTTGCTTCGCCGTCGACGGGGCACGTAGTCGGATCGTCACATGATAGGCGATCCATTGGTGGGTCGGCTCCACGTATCACTCCAGGTATGTGTCACATAGTAGGTGATACATAGTAGGAGATAGAATTTTCTAAACATTTTGCTTTTGTGACAGTTGCTCCACCGTCGACGGGGCACATAGTCAGGACTTTGATCGGCATGTCACACCAGGTTATTTTCTGTATATTCCATAATTTTAAATAGGAGATAAATTTTATGTATTTTCTTATGATGACAATTGCTACGCCACCGCCACCACCGAGATTACCGGGCGCTTCACCACATTCTAGCGTTGGCGAGCGACATCTTACCCTCAAGTGATATATTTATTATTATTGACATTAGATTTCTCAATTAATTACATTAATCATTTTTTAATAATGTCAGTTGCTACGCCACCGATAGCACAAGCACCTGGCTCGTCACATTCTGACAAGCAGACTGTCATGGATCATGCAGTGGTAGACATCACTCGAGGTGAGAACATTACTGTACATATATCAATTATCACTACTTTAATTTGGTATGACACTAATGATTTTATTTTGTATTTGGGCTCGTAGATAATGTCGGACCTTCTCAGCCTACCCCAACTGTACCGAATCATGATTCCTCTTCAATAGATGAAGAGGGATTACATGATAATAAGTGGTCACCGTGAATAATAGTGCTCGACCGTAAGTTAAATAAATTGTAGAAATTTTATTATAGTTTTGGTTAACATTGGAAATTAATTATTCTTTGTAATTGGCAGGACCACTTTCATACCCGCTAGTATAGTGCGGGATGTCAGTGCTCTCATTCTTTCCCACTTGCTGTAAGGGGCAGGATCCTAGAAAGATGTCCCAAATCAAGTGCGGGATGACATCTTTGGAGCCTTTATGGTACGATCTTCTATTTGGGTTACATAATTTATTTTATATTATTTTAAAGTTACAAAGTTTTAATGTATTGTGTAGGAGGCAAATCAGTTTTATCTGGATCTTAGTTTAGGTACGATCCTAAGAGCTTTTGAGGAGGTCGCTGCGAAACGCCTTTGAAATCGATTGTACAAGTTTCGCACGGTCGTCACGTCCGCCGGCCTCACTTTGGAGCAGGGCATACAAAGATGCCCAAGGTATATTAGGCACTTGGTTTGGAGTCCTTATGTAGGAAGTGGTAAGTATGTTTACTTTTAAATTATTTTTATTAAATTTATAGTTTTTGAAAGTCTAAGTATTTGATGTTCATAAAGGACGGATGAACGATAGCAAAGGAAGTCGTAAAAGGCAAGAGTTAACCAACTTTCGAATCCCGAGGCCCACATCCACACAAGGGGTCGATGTGATTTGACGAGCATCGACGGCGCACGATAATTTACATAAAAATTCAATTAATCAAACTTTTGACTTATACTTATTTTATAAAATTTGAAACTTTATTGTAGGAGGAGAAAGAAGGCGGTCCCGTAAACTTTCGCGTGGTCTACGAGGCCAGGCATAAGATCAGAAGACCAACGACTTGGTCAAGCCCACTGTTCGTAGGCTTCTTGTAAGTCTCATCACATGTTCATTTGGTTGTTGACGTTAGTGCACTATTTTGGAAATGCGCAATGTTTAGATTTTTTCGAATGAGTATAATGCGAAAATGGCTAAAAAGTACGGAGATGATCCGAGTACTCAGTCACCAGGTAATGTTTCTTTGAATGGATGTCATGTTTTTAATTTATGTGTTTTTTGATATATAATTTATATATTATATGATTGATAATTTTTATATTTCATAGAGGACCCTGCTATTTGGGAGGAGGTGGTCGGCACGACACGAAGAGGATACTTGCGTGGCCTCGGCACAGTCGCTCAGGTACCTAGGAGGAGCAGATGATATGTAGACGGTCCATCTGCTTCGAGCTCATCCACTGCACCTGATATGATGGAGCTATCTCAATAATGATCGCAGCAGGTGTCGCAACAGTTGGCTCCGCTATTTCAGGCGATTTAGGGATTGATCCCAATGCAGAATCAATCTCTGTGAGGCCATGGACTGAGCACGTCGGGATCGAACGTTCAGAACGATAATAATAACTTCCAAATCTATGATAGAATCGTCACTTATAGACTTATTATTATATATAGGTATACTTTGTTAGTTCAATTTGTTACTTTCATATTCTTATCTTAAATATTGTGCATGTGATGCTTTCATATTATGCTTGTGATGAATATCAATGTATTTATGTGCATTATATAATTGTATGGTGTGGGAAGGGAAAAAAATGTACCTATAATAGGTAAAAAAAATCTGTAATTAGCGTCTCCATAGTGTCACCCTAGCGTCGCAAAAATAGTCGACGCTATATTAAATATATCGTTCTTAGCGTCACGTTAGTGTCTCATTGGTGACGCAACAAATGTGATGTTGGCCTCGTAGAAGCGCCGAAATAGTGTCAACTAACCAAAAATATTAGCGTCTCTTAAGCGTCAGTGTAGCACCACTTTATTGTCTCCTTAGCGACATCTATCTACTGCTCCCAACCCGACATCACGCATCTTTGTAACATCGATATAGTGTCTACAGGTGACGCTAGTAGCGTCTCTGCTATTGTTGACTCTATTGCGACGCTAATAGCCACCGATTATCGGTGCCGTATTTTGTTGGCGCTATTTGGACGCTAAGGAGTCGCTATAGCTTCCAGAGACTCAATAACGCTGCATTAGCATCAAGATCATTGGGTCGTTATTCTTCGATTTTCTTGTAGTGCATATCAAATTATGTTTCGAACCTAGTGTAGATGTACACAATGCATTCCATTTTCCCCTCATCTTTTAATCTAACTATATTTATGGATTCTTATTAGTGTTTGTTACACAATCAAAATCATTAAACTGCTTCTAGGTGATCCGTCAAAATCATTTGCTTGAATAATTTCTGTAATATCCATTTTACTGTCTGCAATTTTTTTTTATATAATTTTTATTATTATTATTATTATTCATTTCATGACCCTTTCTATCTTGGCTCGCCCTTTCATAGCTCTCCACAAGTATTAATTCCAAACTTATATATTATGCATTTAGGAAAGATGTAGAACGAAACACAAAGCACAACATATGCTTTCATTTTCACAGTTACAAAGCGAGCTTGTACCATCACGTAGCCTCACTATAGTTGCATATATCCCGGGGCAACCATGCAGACTCCGTATATACCCGACGTAAACATGCATGCACTTTAAATTACGGTAATGATGGTGACAGCGACAGGTGCAGTATTAAGCGCATTGGAAGTCACTGGGGCATTGCTTGCCGCAGTGGTTAAGGAGCAGGGTGAGGTCGACAAGAGCGTTGAGGTTGATGCCGAGGACGTTGGCCTTGATGGCGGTGCAGAGGCACACGGCGGCGTCGAGGTCGACCAGCCCCGAGATCAGGGAGCAACACGGCTCGCTTGGCGGTGTTCCGATGACAACGTTGAGAAGTCCCTGCAGGACGTTGGCGCACACGCTGAGCTTGAGCGTGTCTATGGGGCAAGTGCCGGAGGAGGAAGGGGTCGGAGTCGGCAGTGGCTTTGGCTTTGGCACAGGCGGCTTCGGAATCGGAGGGCAGGTGCCGCAGGCACTGGCCAGGGCGAACAAGAGGACATTAATGATGAGGAAAAGGCCGAGGGCTGTGGTTTTGGTTGCCATGGATATATATATGATAGCTTTAGGGTTTCTGGAACAATGCTTGAACCAGAGAGGTGCAGCTATCTGTGTGTACTTAGTTGTAGCAATGGCACAGTTCATGCATGCCTGGCTATTTATAGGGGAATGGGGAGAAGTTTTGTGTATGCATCAATGTTACTGCCTTTGTGTTTATTTTAGATATATTTATATTATAATTAACGATGTGTAATCAATTGATACATTTTTCAAGATTTGTGGGTCCAGATGTTGATGTTGTTTACTTTACCAGTATACGCAAGTTGACTTGTGGTATGAAAACCATTTATGACCTATAAATTTGTTCAGGAGAATTTGAGATAAATAAGTGGGACACTTATAATTATGTGAAGCAGAACTATTTCATGCATCGATACACACATAAATGGATCATCTTAATTACAACCCTTGAATTTATACTGTATCGTAATTAAAAACAAGTTAGCTAAATACAAGATCCACATGCGCGCATAAATGGTAATTATCGGTGTAAATCTATCTCTACATAAAAAAGTAGTATAAATTAATGGTTGAGTGGCTGCTTAATTCATGCACTAATGTCATGAAAAATATAACTTTTTAGATCAATAAATGCGATTAAATTTTAGCGACTTTAAACAAGCTTCAGGTAATTATATTATCTTATGCATATAATTAATACATTTATTTATGTTGCTAAGTCCTTGCTAAATGTTCACATTTTAAAGATTCTCCCATTTGGCAAATTAACTTAGTACACATTGTGGGATGTCCACATAACCTACAGATAATAAGGCATATTTTTATCTGTCAATTTGATGCCACCATGCAGAACCCATATCATATATAAATATTGATCTTGATATGATCAGCTAAATCAAACAACATAGTTCCGGCCAATTGACTACTAAATTATTTAAGAATTAGACATATAAATATGGACAATTGGCTTGAGGATCAAGATCTTCTAATCAGAAATATAACAAGTGTTAATTAATTAAACATCTTTACGCGCCTCATTGTGTTCTGTGTGTCACGGAGGACCTACAAACTATGCTTTATCTTAACATATATATAATACGATCCATGCATGGAGTGGAAGGTGGCTATATATTATCCACAAGTCATACATGAGGCCATGCCGCCGCATAGCGTGAGACAAGATTTGGAACACTCATCAGCCTTCAAACTTTCACACCTAAAACGGACACAAACCCTACATCTATAGTTTCATAACAATGTCTAACATCGGGTCCATATAAAGTTACTTTCATTAGGTGCCCCATTTTTAGCTTACAATTGCATGTATCAGACGGCAATGAAGTCGGCAATTGGCGTAGCTACAAGAACGTCAATTTCAGTGTTGATTTCGTTAAGATCCATCCACAAATTATACAATAATTTTAGCGTCTAATCACTTCATTGCTTGTTGCATATTTGCATGGACTCTGCTATTATTGTTTTTCATCATCTTATTTTCTTTTTTTTATATACGTGCATTTTTTAAATATAATATTAGATACTGGCGGTGCATGCACCTAATTGCATGGTCATATTTTTAACAGTTTTTTAGCATCTTAATTACATGGTCGAGCTTTCAGCAGTTGTTGGTGACCACGCAACGTAATTAATTAATTAATTGCTTGCATCTTGGTTATATACAAGTGTTCCTTTCCTAATTGCCTACGTCCTGGATGAGGATGAAAATAGAAGAAACTGCATGACGAATATACAATACTTAACTTATACATACGAAACAATAATATATCCTTTTTTCTTCGTTTCAAAGAAAGATAGTACGCGAACGCACTGAAAGATGAACTATAATAAATTAAAAAAATGGCATATAAGTACCATTTGGTGAGAAAGACATTATAGTTGGACATCAGATTAATTGAGATAATTTGTTTTTATGTGACATTAGTTGAGATAATGATGCTCTATATTCTCGCACTCTCCCGAAGTTTGCGCATTTTTATTTGTCAAATTAGATGCGGTAACTATTTGTTCTAAAAAAAAATTAAGCCAATAAAAAAGTGACATCTTTCTATTAATCCTGACACTCTTGATCAACTTCAGCAGACCTCAGCCCACCTCAAAAAAATAAACTCTCCAACTTACTCTTCCTATCAAAGTAATCGAATTTATTAAGAAAAACAACATTATTATATTTATAGTTTTGACATTCTCTTTTTCTCCAGTCAAACTATAGTTTTAATATATAATTTATTAAAAATACAAAGAAAAATTGTAAAGTATATACAAATATATAGCTCTGATCCCTTCAAATTTGCGCCCCAAATGTGAGGGGATTCAATTTTTTTAATTTGAATCGACAATTGAATCCGTTAGTCAATTGATACATGGTTTGATTGGTTCAATACAATATTATATTAAAATAATACTACTTTTATTACTTCTAAAATATAATATATATGAAAAATATAAAAGATACAAAATAATGGAACAAAAGCATATTAATTATCATTTCAAAATAATCAGGCATTGATAAAAAAATTTCTCATATTTTTAGAATGCATTATGGGTAGTCATTCAAATTCTATCATTTTCTTCGGACTGATAGAGGTGGTATTGTACATCAATGTACACCTTAGACTCTACAATGGATTAGCCGGAAGGAAAATCGTACTTTATTAAACATGCCTAATTTCAAGATTTTAAATGAAAGATCACCTCATAATTTATGAGTGAAGCATTATTGACAAAGTGTGTCATATTCACAATAGAATTCCATTCAAAAAAATAAATATATCTCCATATGAAGTATGTAAGGAAGAAAATCAAATATAGATAATTTCAAAGTGTGAGAGTTGTTTGGAATTTTATAGAGTCCATCATTATAAAATAAAAGAAACTTTGTGGATTATGCTCAAAATTTCAAAGCATATAGAACAGTAGATTCGACATCTAATATGATAGTTGAAACTAGAGATGTATAATGAATCAAATTTTAGTTTTGAAAATACAATTAGATTCACAAGTTTTTTATAATAAAAGTTATAAGTGTCTTAATGATAATGATATAGAACCAATGGAAAAGTCAATGAATAATAAAAAAATTAAGTCATGATTTTATTTCATCACAACTAATAATACTTCTTGTCAAAGAAAATAAAAATAGAATGATCAATAAAATTCCTATATTTTTGAATGTGAAAGGAGATCCACAATTCTATAAGGAATCAATGGCTTTGAGGGACTCAACATTTTCAAAAGAAGCTATGTGATGATGAAATGCATTTTGTATTGTCAAATAATACTTTAAGTACTAGTAGATTTACCATAAGGTTAAAAGCCAATTAAGTGCACATGGGTATTTAAAAGAAAATTCAACTTATGGCACCATAAAAACTTTTAAGATCAGATTAGTAGTTAAAGGATATACACAACAAGAAGATTTAGATTTTTTTGATATCTATGCACTAGTTTCTAGAATAATTTCCAATTGAGTTCTTTTGGTATTAGCATCCATCTATAAATTGTATATGTATAAGATGGATGTTAAAATTACATCTATAAATTGTGAACTCAACGAAGAAGTTTATATAAAAAAAAGCAGATGGAAACATCCTTTCTAGAAATGAAATAAAAGTTTGTAAATTCATTTAAATCGTTATATGGCTTTAAAAAGCATCTAGATAGTGGTATGAAAATTTGATAAATTAATTCCATGATATTATTGAATGACTTTATTTTTAATGTTATAGATAAGTGTATGTATTATACATTTATTGGAAAATATGGATTGAATATCTATTTATATGTGGATGATCTATTAATATTCAGTATGAGCTTGGTGTTCATAAATTCAAGAAGCAGATATCTTCAAAATTTAAAATGAAATATTTAAATGAAGTAAATACTATTTTAGGCAACAAATGTAAAAATATGATAAAGGCTTTGCATTGAGTCAATCTCATTATATTGAGACTGTATTGAAAAAATTTCGATCATTTTATTATCAAGAAAGTCAATAGTCCTTGTGATCTCAATTCTAGAAAAAAATTTTGAAAGGATGATAACACAATTGAAGTATGTGGGTGCTATAGGGAGTTTAATGCATGCAATAAATTACACAAGATCCTATGTTACATTCGTTATGTACAAATTTATTTACAAATAATCCTAACGTTGATCATTCAAAAAGTATTTGTAGAATGTTGGATTATTTGAAGAAAACTATTAATCTGCATCCATGTTATAGTGATTATCCAATTTCACTAGAAGGATATTCAATTGTAAGTTGGAGGTCAAGTCTTAGTGTATCCAATTCAACTATAGGTTGAATTTTTATTATTGAAGGAGCATGTTTTTTGGGCTTTAGTGAAACAAACAATTATTACTCATTCAACGCTAGAAGCTAAATTCGTAACTTTGAACATGTTCTATATTTTCTTATTTGTGAACCCAATTTATCATGTCTCAAGCATATAGTAAAATTTAATGTATGGCGCAAAGATTTGAACCATCATGGAGTGGGATCTTCTTAAGAGGGTTCTCGATCTATGTTTGTTCCTTGGCCTGACGAACTAGTATAGATGGTTCGTCATGGGGTTTTCACATGCGATGACTCCTTTGACAAACTCTCTCTCAAAGTATGTGAAGTGAGAGTGGACGACTACATGGTAGGAGGCATTCGTCACCCTAAAATGAGTCATGATGGAGGAATTGGTGTTGATCCTGTCAAACCACATGAAACCTTACGAAGTATAGAGGAGTCTGACTTTGCTGTCGAAGGAGTTCTTATGCAGGAAGGGCATCTTGTGGCGTTCGAGAGTCGCAAACTCAATGACATGGAGCGGCGCTACGCCATGCAAGAGAAGGAGAAAACTACAGTGATCCATTGCCATAGGACATGGCAGCAATACCTCCTCGGATCGCAGTTCCACATCAAGGAGATAATGTCACGATGAGCTACTTCGAGACGCAGAAGAAGCTCTTGCCAAAGCATGTATGGTGGCAAGATTTTATGGCTGAGTTCAATTATGTCTTGGAGTACAAACTCGGCAAGATGAATGTCGTTGCCAATCACTACAAGATTTTTGTGATTTATCAACAGATAAATCCATTTCAAAAAATCCACGAGATCCATCGACAAACTATGATTTCTAATGATTTTTTTACGGATAAGCGGTCGTTGCAAAATTCCTCATTGAAAATTATTACCGATGGATTATCATTACCGTTGGTGTTTTTGAAGACTTTCCCCGAAAGTTATGAAGGGAACATTTTCCTTCGAAATTTCCAAAGGGCCAGGATCTTATGATCCTTGATCCGGTCTTATGACTCCCCTTCAATCTTATGTAAGATATCAATCTTGACAACCTTGCAAGCAACATCTCTTTCTCATAAGCTTTCATCAATGCCCCTTTTCACTCAAGAAGTAAGGTACAATCACTTATCACTAAAGAACTTAATCACCTTAAGGGTAGTACAATACGTTGTAATCTTTCTTTTATAATTAAAATCTTCCACAAGAAATATGGTAAGAGAAAAAGAATACAAGTGTGAGCTCAAATGAATTTTATAAGAGTTCTTCCTTTTTGTTCTCAGATATCTTAGCTTTTTCGAAGTGTCTTGAACCTCTTTATAGTTATAACCGCCCTATAGTTGTTGTTATTCAAAATTAGTCATTGTTCACTTTAAAACAAAAGTTTTGAGTATATGAACATTTTTCTAGTTGTTTATATCCATTTTCCTTTGTCTTGAACGAAAATTTGAAGATTCAAATAAGATGTTTGAACCTCATTTTTTTTAAAATTCACTTTATTCAGAAGAGTTTTGAAGGTTCTGATGTCCAAACTTTTTTTCTCTGAACGTCTAAACTTTTGATGATATAGCTTGATAGATTTGCACTTTTCAATAATAATTTTTTTGCATAATTATTTAAATAAAATAACTTTTATCTTTAAAATATAGAAGAATTATCTACTACTTTCGTATTTATCTTTCAATCATAATCTAATAGCTTCGTCCTTATGAAGAGTGTTAGGGTGACATCATAAGTGGATTCCCTTGGTGAATTAGGGTATCCTGATCTCAGTCAAGTTTTCTGTGATGCGTCTGGAATAGAAATTATATGAGGGGTGAAACAGTTAGTAAGGACATCTCATAGCAGTAGGGCTTGCCAAATAATCCCTCATGGGGCCCGGGGAAGAGCAAGAAGCAAATAGGCAAAGGTCTCCTCTTTTTGTTTGCTCTTCCCAAAGGAATTGTACGGAGAGATCCGTAGGGCTTATAGTTTAATTAGTTGAGATGTACCACTCATGATGGTAATATTATAGGTTTTAAGAACATTAAATAATAAGTAAAGTTTTAGTGTATTAAATTATCTATTTCAAATTGAACTTTGTGGACTATTTAAAATATAACTTTTTATGTAGTTATTCAAATTAGATGATTATTAATTTTTTAAAAAATTTAAGAGATTATTTGTAAATTTTATATTCATCTTTTAATACAAATGTAATTGGATATATATATACATATATTAATGAAAAGATAAATGATGAGTAGAACTATTGAATTCAAATTAAAATATTTTAATATATTAAACTAATAACTCTAAACACTCGACATGCGTATCATGAAAATATAATTGATTAACTATCTCCCAAAATTATGATAGTTTATCTTTTTGGATTGCTCCAGTTTTTTTTTATATAACGTCGTGCAATTTCTCGCTATATATATTTCTAATGTTCGACTAGAATCATTCGTTCTCGTTCGACGATTTTAATACATTTCAATTAATTAATTGCATATTCATCAATACTGTGGCTCTACTGTTCATGCACGGCCCAGCAATCGATGAATCACTAATACAATGCAACTTCCAAATTATGATACATATCTATCTATCTATCTATCTATCTATCTATCTATATATATATATATATATATATATATACAGAAACTGTTTGACTCGAAAGCCCCCGTTGCATTGCCGACTGATCGTTACGTTGCAACAAAAATTAAATTGGAGCATTTCAGCATTGAATGAAATGGTGAAAGCTACGTAAGTGCTGCAGTCCGTTCTACGTGTGAAAGGTTGAAAGCTGATTTTAGTGTACAAATATCATTAATTACCTCCACTTCATGAATCATATATCATAGTAAGATAAATGCAAATTTAATTTTATAGTCTCTGGCCCGTGACACATACAACAAAATATAAATTGCACTTTCGGTAATTGTTGGTTTCTCAAACACCAAGGACCCTTTTCTACTTCTCACATTACACCAAAAATTGACTTTACTGACGTTCATTAGATGTTGTCAAAGCTTTATACAAAAAGTTTTTGGTGGCGTTTGTCATCAGTATCCGAATTATCCCTATAAAAGTCCAAATGTCACTATAGCTCAAACTTTTGGTGACAGTCAAAAGTCACCAAAGAGCATGAATGGGTGACGGTTTAGCGTCACTAATTATTATATTTAAACATCATAAAAATTAATTTGCTATATTTTATACAAATTAGAAATGATCAATTTCAAGAGTATCTATACGCATCATAGAAAATTAATTTATAAATGCACATAAGTAGGAAAAAAACATATCATTATGAAGAAATAATTATTTCAACATGGCTTTGTTTTTTATTCAAACGGACAAAGAGTTTTAGATGCTAAACATATGAAATTTTGGGCGTAATAGGAAATTAATCACATGAAAAATTGAACACTGCATAAGGTTTACATTTTTCGCATGCATAAGCTTCCATTACTTCTCCTTGGATTACAACATAAAAAACAAAGATGACAAGCCATTCAAGAAACCAGATTGCTATGAAGTTGAAATATTTCAAGTGAATGTCCAATGAGTTCATGTGTTCCCACTTTCGATTTGAATGCAAATACATCGAGGAACACCAAAGCTGATTATATATATATATATATATATATAACTTAAATTAGGGTGCAATCATAATCTATAATTCCATAATTCTGAGGCTTTAAATTGATATTTTTTTTTATAATTTGACGCTCTAAAGCAAAAGAAATCTAAATTATTGGATAAAAAAATACTAATCTAAAATTTAGAACTATAGAATTGTACGGTGGGATCGTGCACGTCCCTCTCTCTCTTTGTGAGTGTATATATATATACACTCATGTGGAGGACCACATTACAAGAATTTTGAATATAGATAACATCTGTAATAAGCGTTGCTCAAGTGCCACTAAATTTTTGTGATAGGTGGTATACTTGTAACGATCCTAAATCACACTTCGTCATGTGGTAGAATACACTTCGAGAACGTTACAGGTCATCCTTACGTGTACATTATGTTGATCGAAATTAAAACTTTGACTAATCAATTCAACATTAATAAAAGCGGAAGACTTAATCATCATTAAATAATAAAAAGAGTATGACATCTTAATAAGCGAAAGACTGATAAAGAACTTCATTCATATGGGTCCAAAGAAAAGTAATACATCAACTAATATGCGAAAAGCAAAATCTATCTCATCATCTAAAGAATTTAATACCCATGTGCAGCCACCTACGAGCTCGATTTGTCACCATTGGCCACCTTCATCATTCTGATCTAGTCCTAGATTTAAGAACATGCAGGGGAGAACCTTCCTATAAGTTTTATAACTCAATATGAAAATAAGATAAATATCATCATAAGATCGTGATACTAGACAGGAATCAATATGGATATCATGTAAAAAGGAGAAAAATATGTTCATCATAAAAGTAATGGAAGCATGTAAAAGACATATGAATAAGAGATAAGAAGATCATAATTAAATCATCATAAAAGAATGGCAAAAGCCGATCATCATAAGGGTGATTCTTTATTCATATGTGTTCATTTTCTTCATCATCTTATTATTCATCTTTGACTTATTTGAAGTATATTTTAACCCACAGGGAGGCCTATCTCAACTCGTCCATCATCATCATCATAACTGACAACGCTAGCCCATAACTGACCGTAAACAACCTATAACTAATCGAAGTCAACCCATAACCTGATCGTCACTAGTCCATCATAAAATAAGAGTTTTTCATTTAACGATTTTTATCTTTTATCTTCATTTAACAATTTTCGTCTTTTATCTTGCATCTTTTGATTAACCTTTTATAAAGACTTTAAATTAATATAACAAGATAGGATCATAGAGAGTAAATCAGAAACATGAATGGCATCATCATCATCATCATCATACTTAGATTTGGATTAATGACATGGATCAGGGAACAAAATAACATAGAATCAACTCAATCCGTATCGAAACCCGGGCCGAGTTCATAGGGACATCATTGGAGGAAATCAGGACATGGCTCGGACCGGGTGTAGGTCATACCCAGGCCGAGTTCGTACTTAATAGGTCAGTCGGCCGATTCGATGAATCGATCTTCCGCTCGGAAAAAGTCACGATCGAGCGCGACTTCGTCATGGAACTGCTCGGGTCGAGACATCATCAACCAGGGCCGAGCGAAGTTCTTCTTCATTGCAGAGTTTCGCGCTCGCGACAATGGTGGACCCGACCGAGTTTCGAGGAACTCGGGCTGAGTTAAGGTGAACCCGAGAAGGGTTCTTGTTACTTAGAAACTGCGCAGGCGCGCAGTACACATTCCGTTCGATTTTTCGGTGATGGTCGGCATCAATCATCATAAATGATTATACTACGATTAGGCATCAACTAGGACATGCTTCAAGTTTAAAATCATGATTCTAGAAAGAATCGACTCTAATTCCATACCTTGAATTTTTTGTCCAACAAACTAGTTCGTCCTTTTTCTTCCTCTTCCTCCTCTGCCCGTTCCTCTCAGTTCAGATGCCCGGCCGATCACGTCCAAGTCCTCTGGTGTGTCCTCTGTATGGAGGCGGCCGTCAAGGACGAGAAGAACCAAAGGAGCACACGAACGAGAGGAAGAAATTTAGGGTGGATTCACATGGAGGAAAAGGAGTTGTTTTGTTGGTTTTAATTCCATATATATACAAAGGATTTGAGGCTATGGAGCTTTGAAATCAGATTTTATGTTCCTGATATTTGTATTTATCTTTTTCCCTTTTTTTATTTCTTTGCCTATTCGAATTTATCTTTTTCCTTTTTATCCTCTTTTCTTTTTTATTTTAAACTTCTAGTGCGCTACAATACTTATCTTTGGTTACGTTTATAAATAACTAGCTTATATATTTTTGTCCACTGCGAGCTAATATTAACGACGTAAATGATAGTATTGATTGTATATAGAGAGAATAATTAGTAACGTTGTCCAACCGTGTCCCATTACTATTTCTTGCCCCTCATAAATAGTTTTATTTAATCTGGACTAATTCGAGAATAGTTCAATAGTTCTTGTCGGTCGTGATGGACGTAAATATTTGAGGTCCCGAAATTGAATAAAATTGAAGTGTTATATTAATGTGTATAAATGCATGAACGGTTCTGCTTCACACAATTATGTGTCCCATTTATTTATCTCAAATTCTCCTGAACTTATAGGCCAGGAATTGTTTTCATACCACAAAGTCCACTCACATAGACTGGTAAAATGACTGACATCAACATCTAAGCCCACAAATCTTGAAAATTAAATCAACAATTATAAAATATTATTATAAGATATATCTAATTGGAATAAAAAAATAGAACGATAATGATGAAATTAAGACTATGAGTGTCTACAATGTTTGCCCTTTAGATCAGATGCATGCCCGAAACATTTCTCCATTCCCTTATAAATAGCCAGCATGTTACATGAATGATGGCATTGCCACAACACACGCAGATAGCTGCACGTCTCTCGTTCCAGAAACCCTACAGCTATCATATATCCATGGCGATCAAGACCACAACGCTCGCCCTTTTCCTCGCCATCAACGTCCTCTTCTTCGCCCTGGCCAGTGCCTGCGGCACCTGCCCTCCGATTCCAAAGCCGCCTGTGCCGAAGCCGAAGCCGCTGCCGACTCCGACCCCTTCCTCATCCGGCAGTTGCCCCATAGACACGCTCAAGCTCAGCGTGTGCGCCAACGTCCTGCGGGGACTTCTCAACGTGGTCATCGGAACGCCGCCGAGCGAGCCGTGTTGCTCGCTGATCTCAGGGCTCGTCGACCTCGACGCCGCCGTGTGCCTCTGCACCGCTATCAAGGCCAACATCCTCGGCATCAACCTCAACGCCCTCGTGGACCTCACCCTGCTCCTTAACCACTGCAGCAAGCAGTGCCCCAGTGACTTCCAATGCGCTTAACTACATCTAGTAATTTATACATGGCTAGTATGTGTGCGTTTGTAGTGCATGTACGTACGCGTTCATGCATATATTATATTTACGTCGAAGGGATATATCAAGTATGTCATGCTGTGGTCGTACAATATAATAATTAAGGTGAGGTGGTGGAATTTGTGTGTTCTGATGAGTTACAAGAATAACAAGTGTCGTTCCTTGTATTTCATGCAAAATATGTTGTTATTTCTGGAGTTTTGGAAACCTCGTAATTAATAAATAGTACGTACTGTTTGTGTGTATAAATCCATGTCACGAGTCCTTTCACAAAGCCATATGGTATATATAGTTTCGATTAGATCTGTGTGCATGCAACTGGTGCAGGCATGTGCATGTCCTGGGCACTTGTTGGAAGAAGATTGAAAAAGAATCAGAAGAAGTATGTATTATGTACGCTATGATTAATTACTTAATTATGTATGATCCGAAACAGGAAAAGTGATACTTTGTATTATATCATGTATATGAAAGAATCACACATGCATAACCTTGAAATTCACATAATCACAACTTATTATTTTCTTTAACATTCTTTAACTTGTTACTTAAATCCTTTCATTTAAGTTTAATTTAAAATCTGTTAGTTTTTAATAATTGTGAAATATCATTTTTACCCTTACATGCATATTACATTAAATATGTTTTACAACAAAGGATAATCAATAACGGTAAAATTATTTTTAATAATAATACTTTATGCCATATTATGGCCATGTTAATATTTAGAAGTAAGGGCAAAATGATATTTAGAAGTAAGGGCAAAATGATATTTAATAATTATTAAAAAAACTTAATCAAATTTTGAACAAATTTAATGTAAGGATCAAATTTAAGTAAATCCCGAGGCTACAATTTATAAATTAGGTTTTGATGTAAAGCAAAATTATGGTTTGGATAGTGCTACAAAGAAATAACTCTAAAGCTTAAGTCCTTATGCAGTAGAGAATTGTTTCCTAGAGAGAGAAGAAAAAAGTTGATACAAGATGCCGAATAATTCAAATCTTAGAAAGTTTATATGAACATTTTTTTTAACCAATGATACAAACAAAGATTCCCAATACAGGACTTGAGAGATGATAATTCTAATACAATTAAAATTATATATGAAGTAAATCTGACTTCCCATTGGGTTAATTTGGATTAGACATTTGGAGATCAAATAAATTTTGTTTGGAGAATAAATGAGTTCAATTGGATCAATTAGAAGTTGGAAACAATTGAGGAAAATGAAACAAAATTAGACTTCAAGGTTTTGATGAATAATTCTTTTTAAAATTATTCGTGTGAATTCAAGCATACAACTCTTTATGTGTGAACATGTCACTTGGGATCACACCTATTAATATATGGAAGGTTTCGTCTTTAATGCATTCTTTAATTAAAAATGTGCCCTTGTAAGTTTCAGCCTTTCATTAAAAAATGATCATTTTCATTCAAACAATGCACCCTTTCACTATGCCCCTTTGAGTATGAACACCTTTAGTTCGTTTAAAATTTAAAATCTACATATTTCATTAATCCCACATTAGATTGTAAATTTCAAAATATAATAAATTGTACAACGAAAGATATCGTTAGATTTTAAATCTTTCATTAGTGGAAACTTTTCAAAGTTTAAACATGTAATCGATATATCTTAGATTTGAACTATTATTCTTAAATCTGAACCGAATAGGTCACACACAACTGTGTTTAATATTTCTAATAAGAAATTAATATTGTAGCACTATTATGGTCATGTGCTCATCTAGCTTTCATGAATACTAATCCGAGCAAACTTCTAAAACTCTAGTCTGAAGTGACATCACCTCTATATTCATATAGGTGGAATCCTTCAATAACATATATCGATCTACTGTAACACATATCCATTCATTAGGAGTTTTAACTCATAGTCAGTTGTCACTTTCATTGAATCTACATTCTTAATGCACTAGTTATAATTAACTCATTGTTACCCTTTGAACTTTAAGATCAATTTTTTTTATTAGAATAAGGAAGGATTTTCATTACTACTAGCTATAGATTTAGACCCATTTTGAAGAAAAAGTCCTCGACATTTTTTCTTGACATAGCTTTTATCAATAAGTTTGTCAAATTACTAGTTGATTTAATATAGATGATTCGAAAGAACAAATTCAAGCTCTAACCTTGAGAAGTGGGAAAACAATTGAAAATACCAAAAGAACAAGATTAGAAGTCGCGACACCAGGAAACACAGAAGCTTTAGAACGAGATAAAGCAGCTCAACCAGAGACTAAGCTAAAGGAGCAGAACGAAGCCAAGCAACAGACTTCAGAAGGATCTCCTAGCTATTCTACTCGGGTACCATTCCCGAAAGCTCTTGAGAAATTCAGACAGGATCAGCAGTTTGGCAAGTTCGTTGAAATCCTAAAGAAGTTCTATATTAATGTACCCTTGGAAAGTCTAGATATATTAACTAGAGACATTACTATATAAGAATGTTGATAAATGGCTGATAAGTTTTGGATGCTTCATCTTCGCCAAGCAATGCTATTAGAATAGTCTTATGTCAAACTTTGCATCCGACCATCAAAAGAAGTCACAATATCGAGATCAAGATTTATCCTACAACGAAATCATACATGTAATTTTCAATTAGTTTATAATCATCAATAACAACATCATTAATTATAAGTTATGTATATCAAAAAATGAGCGCATCTCCACAATCGCCTTCCTGAAATATTGTACGTCCAGGACGTGAATCGAAGGGTGTGAAAACCAAGAGGAAGAAATTGCCATCTTAATATGTTCAAGTTTCTTAATTAATGAATGATAATGTAACTAATTTCAATAATTAAGAATGATACATATACATTAACTATGGGGCATAAGTAACCAACCAACCAAGTTATTAATCAATGACCATGATAACTTAATCCCCATTGTGATAAAAAGGAGGATTAGCAAAGAAGTAATGAAGACTTTCTCCCCTAAAAACGAAGGGATCTAAGTTTTCACTATGATAAAGTGGAGTCGCCACTTTCGATGACGTCCCTAGAATTGCGCTTTTGATCAAGCAAAGGCACCTCAAACTCTTGCCGGATGTGCTCGTTGTGCTTCTCCAAAGTGCAACTATAGATTATAATGTCGTCAAGGTAGACAACCACGAACCTATCAAGGAAGAGTTGCAATACCTTATTCATCAAGGTGTAGAAGGTTGTCAGGATGTTAGTGAGATCAAAAGGCATCATTAGGAACTCGAACGAGCCATATCTTGTGACACATGTTGCCTTTTTCACATCTTTGTAAACAATTCAGACTTTCCAATAGTCCAAACAAAAATTCAACTTGGTAAACCATCTTGCATCATCAAGTTGGTTGAACAAGTCTGCCACAAGGGGATTGGAGTATTTATTCTTCACCGTAAGTTTGTTTAATGCCCGATAGTCAATACACATTCGAAGGGATCTGTTATGCTTCCTTTACTTGCAGAACTCTGTAAGAAGCAATTGATAAGGAACTCCATGTGGTGGCTTCGATCTTGGGGCCAAGTCGATGGCATGATCCACATCACTCTTCGGAGGCAACCGCTTTGACAGTTCCGGGGGCATGACATCCGCAACCTTCTCAAGAGTCTCGAGAACTTTGGGTTGTGTTAGATTGGAGGGCGTCGAATCTTTCAAGACGTAGGTCGCTAGGAAGGTATGCTCCTATCTTCGCAACCCCATGGCAGAGAAGGTCTTGTCCTTTAGATCTCTATCTGACCTCACAGGAATGTTGTAATTAAGGTCCCTTGAGGTCGAAGATGACTATTAAATTGATGAGCGGGATGACACATGTTGCAATGTGTCCCTCATCCACGGGTGCCACCGTCATGCTGAAGTTTCCCGACTGCTTACCAATGCAGACCTTCACTCTAGGAGAAATTCATGTGGTCAAGATAAACTTTGCATTCACCATCTTGAACGTGGCGGAAGTCTTGTATAGTGGAAGCTTTAGCTTCTTAGTAGCCACTTCTGACACGAACAACTCTCATGTTCTCATGTTGATGAGGGAGTTGAAGATTTGCCCATTCTGCTCGATGTCCGCATAAAGTCGAACAGCCAATGAAGAACCCTTTGAGGTTTTGATGGCGCTAAGAATGTATATAGAGCTGAGACATGCCTCCTCCTTCTCTATCTCCTTTTGCGGGCGATCACTTGTCCAATGTAGACCCTTACAAATGTAGTAAGGCTTTGGTGACTTTCCATCCCTCTTGAACTTGGCACCATCCTACCTCTTGTCTTGATGGCCCTTGTCTTGATAGTTTGCCTTGGCTCCTTGCGACTTGGACTTCTCTCCCCCACCATTGCACTTACCTTAAGGCTTTGGTGGTGTGGTGCTCATCATGGCATACCCCATAAGCCATCCGTAGCGGCGACTAGCAAGCGGAGGTTGAGACAATCTTGTTCTTCCAACTTCATCCTAGCACAAGGTTTCAAACCCTTGACGAAGATTGCTAACAAGGTGTCTTCATCCACCTAAAAATTCTATAGGGGGATCTTGGTGAACTCTTTTACATACTCCTTCAATGTGACCTTTACTCGGTCTTCACCATCCTCACTTCTCAGGTCACGTCCAAGGCCTCCATGCACCATCAGGCATCCCACAGAATGTCATTAATCTCCTTTGACAATCTCTCTCCCTTGTATGGCCTCGACTTTGGCACGTCAATTCTTGCTTCATGCAAGGCAAACATTAACGAGATAAAAGTAGCTAAATAAGTAAACTTTGATCCACCTTAATTAGGATATTTTTAGATGCAAATTATGTTATTAATTACTAAACAAGTTAGTTAATAATTCATAATTAACCACCTCAAATAGATGATCAAAAATTGACTTGGGCACTATTGAACCCGCCCTAGTTTCAAGGAAACATAGCCCATATTTTTGTTTTGGAAATTTTCGTCAAACAACTTGGCTTGGGTTAGAAATTGCGACCTGAGTTGGCAATGGACCTAGCTCGAGTTTATCAGGCTCAGCTCGAGTTTTGTGTTGATTAATTTCAACACTATATGATCGATTATCATCACAAGATTGCATGTATTACTACTAAACTACTAATAATTAATATGCAAACCTATTCAGCTATGATAAGTCATTAAGTTAAAGTCATACTCGAGTTCACAAAACTTTAAATCATAAAATAAACTAAGAGAAATAGGATATTCAAGTTCAGCCTTTATGAAATAATGAAAATACTCTAAAAATAACTGATTTAATATTAAAATTGTAGAGAAAATATAATAAAATAATTGGAAATAGTAAATCGAACTTTCAAGTAATAGACGATGCCTCAAGAATGAGCCTTAGTCGAGACTATGTTAAAAAACAATCATCGAAAACCTTAGATTCTTTAATTCTCCATTGAATTGTAACAACGAGCAGTAAAAATTGTTCTCTCATTTCATGAGTAGCTAGAGCTCAAAACTTTAAGATTGCATGCTTTTTGAGTTCATGGTACATTCATATTTATTAGTATGGTGACCTCCTGAGATTCCGAGTTGATTTTGGGGTCAAATTTGAGAAAATCTCACCTTGAAAAATCATAGTCGTCCATCAGTTTGATTGATTGTATTGAACTTGTGCCGAGTTTGGTCAAAGTCGAGCCGAATTCAGTTTAAATTTTGTTTTTGGGTAGAATTTGATTCGAAATTCATTTTTAATATCAACCTATTCCAAGTATGATGTCAGCTTGGCTCAAACTCTTCTGAAACTTGTCCATACGCGTTATTTAGGCTCCATTATTCGTGCTTTTTTTATTCGATTTCTCTTGACATCCAAAATAATGATCCTGAGAATAAAATGAACAACAAGTGGGTAGCTTCTAATTAAAAATAATTTATGAAAATAAATAAGAAAATTGATGCATGTAATTATCGAAACTACAAAAATAACCTAAATAACATATGCAAAATATGTATAAAACTACATGTATCAAACCAAGATTGAACTCTTCCTTGTGCTCAAGCAAGCTCCAAGGCAAGACTCAAGAGTCATAAAATAGACCGATGCATTCTCCACTCTCTGACTAACACTTTCCTACTATCATCATTTTACAAGTCCATTGCCAAAGTATCTTATCTCAATCCAATTTTCTACCCTCATACAATTCTGAATCTTAAACAATTTAAACTTGTTGTGAAAAATATATAGCCTATAAAATGACATCATTAATGTTGAAAGAAAAAGTATAAAGTGAGCTTATCTAATATTTTTTTTTCAATAGAAAAGTAAAAGCTCCCTTTTTTTTGTGTCTTAGTAGTTATTTGAATACTCATGTTCTTCTTCATATTGCTTAAAGTGGTTCATGTAATAGACATTCCACTGACAAATCATAAATTAGTTGGTATTAGATCGTTTGGAAAGAATCCCTTATGAGTCTAATTGTCTGAACACACTAAGAGAACGTTGGCAATGGAACCAAGCTGGTACTGAGGCTGGTTGCAGCTAGTTCCGCCAAACACGAGAAGATGGCCTGTGGAACTTGGCCACCTTTAACAATTTGGAACTCCAACCTTCTAATTCCACCTTTCCAGAACGTGCTATCTTTTTTTTTTCTTTTTTGATTTGACGTTGCTAGTATTTTTTCTTTTCAATTTTTTTTCTTTTGCCATTTTCTCTTTTTCCCTTTCTTATATAAAATAATTTATTTAATAATCCATAAAATATTTATAATAACATATAAATATAATATCATTTACTAATTATTTTATATAAAAATTTTAATATATCATTAAATATAATTTATTTAATTATATTTAATGCCATAACAAATTTAAATTTATACTTTTATTTTTATTATTTAATAGAAGTATACTTTACATTAATAATAATTATTTTTAATTTAATCACCTATTAAAAATTAATCCATCATATCTACTTTTTCCTATCACATCAACTCCCTAGTTCTGCTCCATTCCATCCAAATACACCTCGAGCTAATATTTCAATTTAACTATTCACGAAGAACCATAGTTCCATTTCCAAACACAGCCTAAGGTGCCAGATAATACACTTATAATAGCCTCATTTTAGTTTTTTGACACTTTTTAATTCATCATTGTTTTCTTCACAACTTTTATTTTTCACTTATTTTTTCATAAGCTCACAAATTACGTTCTTTATGCATTCAATAAAAAGACTATTACTATCAAAACAAAAAATAAAAAAAAGAAATGAAATGCAATGCAATTACAAACAATAATTAAGTGGTCTAAGTATCCATCAAAATTATTAAGCTGAAGATCTTACGATTTTATGATCTTACTATTCTTTACCGATGTTGATCTTATCTTGAGAATCTTATGTATTAGATCGTAATATGATCTTAATTTTGATCACATGATGTTCGATTTTATTGGATCCTGTACAATCTCATATGATTAATAAAATAATTTAAATATTAATTAAAAAGATATTTATAATAATAAGAATTAATTTTATTTTAATATGTGTTGATATAATTTGACTTAAGAATTGATAAAAAAATGATTTAATGTGGTATATTTTTTATTTACAGATAGGATCTTATGATATTCGATCTTATGACCCCCTCCAGTCTTATATAAGATCTCGATCTTGACAACCTCGGTAACCATAGTTACTTAGTAATAAACACTTTCCAAATACCCACTATTAGTGCGATAAAACAAGTAAAATTATGGCAATAGAATTTCATAAGTACATAAAATTTTCTTGAATACTATTTAAGTGCAATTAAGAAGAAAATTCAATGAAGAAATATCGTAGTGAATGATATTTTTGTGATTTTTTCAATATTTTTATGATTTTTTTAAATGCAAGAAATTAAGCAATTATGCAATAGTAAAATAAGTAAATATGAAATGCAAATGGAGAAAGAAATTAAGATGCATGAAATGCAATATCCTCCAAGTTTAAAACTACACATTGTCCTCAGTGTTAGCCAAACAATATAAGGGTGTAAAATATAAAAAATGCAAATATTTAAAAGTGAAAGAAAAAGAAACAACCAGTTAATCCTACTCTGGGTGAAAGAAAATAATGTTTGCGCCAAATGATTGTCGTGGAAGTGTTGTAGTAGATCCTGGCTTGGATGAAGGAAGGACTCAGCCCGATACTTTTTGATACACAGATGACTACTTGTGCTGACAAAGATCGGTCTAGGTGTATAATAGTTTGGCTCGAGTTCATTGGTTGTGAGATTGCAAATGACATTTTGTCGAGCCTAGCCCAAGGTTACGGATGATGTGACCCAGGTCATTAGCCTAGCTCACTGACACCTAGTGTTGGTGTGACAATGAGGAAAGTGTCGTGGTATTGGAGGTGGAGATGTGGGTCGACGAGGTACATATCACTCGAAATGAGGGAGGAGATTGCCGATGTAGACAGATGTGGTCCTCCAAAATGAACAACTTACTTAATAAAAAAGAGACTGGCCTAGATTGTGGATGTTTGGCCTTGAAAGCCATTGCCAAAACAATGTTTGGATAATTGTTAGTGGTTGGGCATTGAACGACGGACAAGTGATTTGAATTTAATTTTTTTCGTCAAAAATTGTACATGAAAGGCCGATTGGAGATATGATTCTGAGACTCGATCCGAGTTATATTGAATCTGGGTCGGTTCAATTGTTACCCGACCCGATTTGATGCAGTCACAAATCAAGTTTTCTATCATGTGCCTAGCCCGATTTAACCTTAGCTCGGGTCAGATTCTTCATCAAATGATCTACAAAAGCATAAACAAAAGACATTTGGCTTTGGTTTTGCACGTAAATGATGTGTTCGTGAACATCCGACATTATGAGCTCATCATATGCGAGTGAATATGAACTAAGCATTCTCCAACTTTTGGTAACATTCTGGTAACCTATCTCATTGCATCACTAGAACAGAATGATGGATCGGACTCTAGAGGTGGCTTCCATCATATCTATATAGCGTTTAGCTCCAACCATCATATATGCATATGCATGATTCATCACATAACAATTTTTTATCAAATATCAAAAGATGAATCATATCTTATAACTCAAATGATTTTCAAATGGAATAGGATTGTATTTCATGAAGTCAATCCATAACATAACACATATGTTTTTCAATTGCACCATCAATTGATCAATCATTCAACACACTTTTCATATAAACTTGTCGAAATGTGCACTCAATATATATGACAAACAATGTCACACTGAATTAAAAAATGGTGAATACATAGAGTAGGAGAAACCAACTTACCTATAAGCGTTAACAAAAGTTTTTCCTTTCCTCTCTTACTACCTTACTCCTACACAATAATGATAAAGAACACATTACTACTATAATCTGAACATAATCATATCATACATGATACATAAATAATTGAAAATGTTACATGGTACTCATACATTAACTCTTATAAACTAAGTAACTATTTAGCATAAGAATTGGCCTAATATTATGAAAGATTTCACACATAGTAAAAAAAATCCATATCTTTTGGTATACATAACTACATGGCATCATTCCAATTTTTATTAGTTCAATATTATAGAGCCATTAATCTGTAAAAGTTTCAAGTCTTATTCCATTATGGTTTGTTATCATGAAAATTAACATTCAGCCTAACTTTTATGTTATTTCTATGTTCCGACAAATCGAGTGACCTTATGTTTATGATTTATATAAAATAATAATCATTCCCTATTCTGTTACTTTAATTTTATCTAATAGTAGACCTCCTAGGGTGAAACTCATAAAATTACTTGAATTTATATCTATCTGTACTGAGCACAATAAATTTAACAAATACCAGCATAGTCTGCTATAAGTTCCATCCTGACAGACTGAGTAAGACTTGATAGACTTGGACCACCCAAAGGTATGGAAATATGTAATTAAATATTCAGGAACCAATTGAACATGGCTAGGGTTAATCTTGCTCATGAACAACATGAGTTTTGCCCCATGAATAGCTAAGATCCAAAAATCAACAAGATGAGAGAAGTTCAGGGGAACCGTGACTAGGAAATTAGGTAGTTAAAATCAAAAGAGAATGAAGTATCAACTTACCGCAAGCTAGAATTCTAATTCCCCTTCTTTTCCTCCAAGTTTCTTCAAGATGTGGTAAGGTTCTCTCTTTGCTTGAGCTTTCGGCCAAGGATGGTGAAAATGGTAGAAGATGTGGTAATATATAAAAGGATAAATATTAGAAAGAAGGATGTAACCGACTTTAGCTGGTGGGTGCCATCCTTTCGAAAATACCCTTGGTCTATGCCTTATTCACATGTAATGCCGTCTACTTAAGCCACTACATGTAAATAAGAAACTTTCCCCATTTGGATTCGAATAAAATATTTAGGAAAATAAATAACGAAGGAATCAAAATCTAATTTTTTGTCTGAAGAACAAAAATCACAATTTTACAGATTTTTTTTTTGTGTCCACGTTTTACCAAACTAAAAGAGCACCTAAAAATTGTTAAAAATCACTTTTAGAATTCTTTGATATATAGGACTAATTACCTGGAATTTAATTTTCCAAATTTCCACTATTTTGAAAATCACATTTTCATGCCTTAAAGTAAATTTCTATCGCTTTTGCACTCTAATAGTTAACATTGAAGTGTACGTCTTAACATCACATTCATAATGCTCATCAATAACATAATATAGAATCACATTCATACATCTAGTTCTGCATAATTAAGTTAGGGATATTACACACCGACCAACCCACGGTCAGAGATCGAAACTTTTGCAGCAGAGGGAAACATATGAAAAAACATGTAACATGTATAGAATCACGACACAGATTGGCTTTTGCAGAACATCGGCTTTTGTTTTATCTCTTGATTCTCTTCACCGCCTTCCAGTATTGGCGTCCCAGATTAGCCTGATATCGACTAACTAAACCCATGGTAAAACATATGTCTGGCCGAGTACACATCATAGCGTACATCAAAATGCTGACCACACTCGCATAGGGAACATTGGACATTTTCTTTTGTTCCTCTAGAGTTTTAGGGCACATGTCCAAGCTTAAAACCTCACCTTTCATAATAGGAGTGTCAATGGGTTTGCAGCCATCCATGCGGAATCGTTCCAAAATCTTCTTTATATGTGATTTTTGTGACAAAGCAAGGAATCGTTTGGAATGGTCACTTTGGATTTTTATACCCAGTATGAAGGTTGTTTCACCCATGTCCTTCATCTCAAACATGGAGGACAACCATTGCTTAATGGTAATGACAAAATCTCTATCATTTCCAGCTATGAGAATGTCGTCCACATATAATGTTAGATAGCAAAATCATCCTTGGACTTATGCACATACACGCAGCGGTCTTCATCAATTATGTTAAAATAGTACAAAATGATTGACTGATGGGATTTGAGGTACCACTGTCTAGATGATTGTGTTAGTCCATAAATGGACTGGTATAGCTTGCAAACTTTGCGCTCTTCTCCTTTTACAACGAAGCCTTGAGGTTGCTCCATGTAAATTTTCTCATCTAGTTCTCCATTGAGAAATGTGCTTTTTACATCCATTTGATGTAATTCTAAATCCATATGTGCGACTATAGCTAATATTAGGTGAATTGAAGCAAACCTTACAACAGGTGCAAAAGTTTCTTCATAGTCAACACCTGTTGTTAGGGTGAAACCTTTCGCTACTTGGTGGACTTTATATCTTTCAATTGATCCATCCATGCCATATTTAATTATGAGAACCCATTTGTTCCTAATTGCCTTACGGCGTTGCGGGAGATTAACCAAGTTCCAAACTTGATTTTTCTGCATGGACCCTAATTCTTTCTTCATTGCCTTAATCCATTCTTCCTTAGCAGGAGACGAGAGAGCCTCTAGGATAGATTTTGGCTCAAGTTCATCTTTCAGACATACTATGTTGACCTCATGTGGCCCATGTTCATGCAGCCCTTTGATTTCAAATCATTGGGTGGAACACATTTTCTAGTAGTCCGTCGAAGAGAACTTTCAGGTTGGTTAATTGGCGGTTGCAAATCTCTCCCACTAGGATCAAGCTGTGGGACGGAGAAGACAAACTCCTCAACGGCTTGATCCGCTTGTGCCGCCAACTCCCTTGTCTCGCCTTGCTTGGGAAACTCATTATCTATGAATGTCACATCTCTACTTTCGATTTCCATTAATGTACCATCTTCTCTTTCTCCTATGCATAGCCCTTGGAGGTTTCACAATATATCATAAAGGTACATTTCTGCCCTTTATGACCCAACTTCCCATACTTATGAGAGTCGTTTAGAACATAGGTTGTGCAACCCCAAGGGCGCAAATAACTAAGGTAGGCTTTTGGCCTGTCCAATGTTCATAAGGTGGGGTAGAAATGGATTTCGACGCTACACGATTTAAAATGTAGGCAGCAGTCAATAGCGCATCTCCCCAATACAAAATTGGAACACTACAAGAAAAGTGAGCTTTTCCGACGGTCAATTTTCGATGGCAAGCAATCCGTCACAAATTACGATGGAATTTGAGACGGATATCATCCATCACAATTTTCGACGGTTAGGACCGTCGGAAATATAAAAAATAAATTATGCAATTTATTATATTGTAATTTTATTTTCTGAGGGTTTGGAACATCGGAATTTCCGACAGCTCTCTATCCATCACAATTTCCGACGGTCTTACCCATCATTAACATTATGTAATACATAGCGTAATCAGTATTTTATTGTTACACATTCTGACAGTCTGGACCGTCGAAAGTTTCGACGGTCCGGTCCATCGATAGAGGAAAAAGTAATTAAATATTGTAATCGTATATATTATAATATAATATTACTAGTATTTTATTATTATAATTGCCGACAATTCGGACCGTCGAAAGTTCAGACGGTCCGGACCGTCGGTAACGGAAAAAGTAATTAAATATTGTAAGCGTATAAATCATAGTATATAATATTATTAGTATTTTATTATTATAATTACTAATAGTTCGGACCGTCGAAAGTTCAGACGATCTAGACCATCGGTAACAGAAAAAGTAATTAAATATTGTAAGCATATATATCATAATATATAATATTATTATTATTATTTTATTATTATAATTATCATCAGATCGGCCGTCAGATGGCTCGATCGGCCGTAGCTGGCCAGATCGACCGGCGGGCGGCTTGATCGGACGCCAGGCGGCCTGATCCGGCCGTAGTCGGCCAGATCGGCCGCCTGGCGGCCCGATCAGTCGCAGCCGGCTAGTTCGGCTGCTAAGCGACTCGATCGGCCGTAGCCGGCAAGATCGATCGCCAAGCGATCGCAACCAGCCAGATCGGCCACCTGGCGACCTGATCCGGCCGCTAGCGACGGGTAAATTTTTTTATATTTTAAAAATTATTTGCGACGGTCACAACCGTTGGAATGTATCGACGGTCAGCAATTGCCGGAATTATCGATGATCGTAGATGTTGGAACATTTTCGGCGGTTGCAACCGACAAGAACGTTTTGACGGTCACAACCGTCGAAAGTTTCGACAGTCGCAACTATTGAAATGTTCGAGCGGTTGCAACCGCCGGAAGTTTCGATGGTTGCAACCGTCGAAATGTTTCGAGCGGTGGCAACTGCTAGAAGTTTCGACGGTCGCAACCATCGGAAGTTTGACGGTCGCAACCATCTGAACTTCCGACGAGTGTATTTTGAACCGTCGAAAACTGTTTGCGATGCCACCTTTTTCGACCGATCATTTCTGACGATAAATTCGTCGAAAACCTCTATTTCCAACGGATTTTCTCAATTTTCTAACTGTTTTGACTGTCGGAGAACACCATTTTTCTTGTAGTGGAAGATTAGCTTGCGCCATCGTGGACCACATATCAAATATGATTCCATCTTTCCTCAACATTATTTTGTTGCGGAGTTCTTGGTACTATTAGTTGCCTTTAAACTTGTGATCCACTTGATTCTCTGCCATGTTCATGAATCGTACAAAACAATCCAAGGCTTCAGACTTATGAGAAATCAAGTATACAACACTATATCATGAATAATGTGATGAAGTAAGAAAAATCGTGTCTTGCGTGAACATTCATCGGACCACATATGTCCGAATGGATTAATTGTAATGGGTACTCGGCACATTTTTCCATCCCAAATGGTGTTCTTGTTTTCTTGCCAGCTAGACATTCCTCACAAGTTGGAAGATCAACTTTTGTGAGAGACCCCAAGAGGCCTTCTCTAGCAAATCTATTCATTCGATCTTGACCAATGTGTCTTAGTTTGGCATGTCAAATGTTGGCACTTTCATTCACATCAATAGATGATATAAAAAAATACAGCAGATGCTATATTTAAAACAAAGAAACCATTATTGAGAAAACCATTGCATAGAAGAACATTGTCATGACATATTATCATTTGTTTCCTTTGGAAACTTATTAAATAACCAAGTTTGTCTAATGCTGATACAGAAAGTAAATTTCATCTAAAAGTTGGAGCATATAGAACGTCATGAAGGTAAAGTATTTGACCGTTGTGAAGGTCTAACTTGCACGATCCAATGCTTTTAACTTCAACTCTTTCGTTGTTTCCAACGTAAATCCATTTGCTTCCCGAACTTATCCGGTGAAATTCCATGAAGACCCCACGATCTCTTGCTACATGGTTGGTGGCTCCTGAATCTGCAATCCACGAAGCATGAGTTTCAACAATTAAGGCACAATATGAAACATAAAAAAAAGAATTGTGGTCAGGACAAATCTTCTTTGGCTTAGTCCAATCACGAGCAAAGTGACCACGTTCGCTACAATTGTAGAATTTTACTTTATTCATATCTACCTTGCCGTAACATTTTTCATGTTTGCGCTGGTGGCCTTGGGCTTTCTTCTGTCCAGTATCTCCGTTCTTTTTATTTGGTTGCAACTTATGCGACTTTTTTCGCTTGTATTGGGAACCAGCTCTTTGTCCACCATTGTCAGCAACTAATGTTTTAAAGGATTGATTCATGGCTTGAAGGGCCTCATCCTCCATTTCAATGTGGCGAGCAGCTTGGTCAAAAGTTTTGACTCCTTCATTGTGCATCAAATTACAACGCATATGTTCCCAACTTTTTGGAAGAGAGCGGATCAGAGCTTGCACATGTTGCTCATCATCGAACACTTGTCCAGCACTTTTGAGTTCATAGATCATGTTGGACATCTCCTGGATATGCTTCCTCATCGTATGATTTGGTCGCTTCCAATAAGAGTCAAACTTGATCGTGCGCATCTAACGCTTGGTGGTCGTGGTGACCCCATACTTATTGCGGAGCGGCGTCCACATTTCAAATGTTGTCTTATAGACTTTGAATTCGCATAGGAGGGAATTATTGATCGTGCTCAACAACGTAATGCAAGCAATGCGATTCTTTTTGGTCCAGGCCTGATAGGCCTCCATGTCCCTCTGGCAGTGGACATTGTTTCCAGATGCAGGTTCATTGACAACATGGTTAATGGTCTCAAAGACCTCTTGTTCTTCTAGAAGATATTGGACCTTACGGTGCCAAATATCATAATTGTCGCCATTGAGCTTCTCAATCTCGTTTAGGTCAGCAATTATTGTTTTGGAATCCATGGTCTTGTTTGGTTACAAAAAATAGGAGAAATCAGTGTTATGCATGTTCGAATTTTGTTCGCAAACAACAAAAATAATAAGATAACAATATTCATGAAGCACTGACATCGAGAGGTTGTTAAACTCCCACTCATCTCCCACTATCTCCAAGAAATATTAGTATTCATTATTTTACTAATGCGACAAAATTAATCTAAATGTTTGAATTTTGAATCAACACATAATTCAAAATTTTCTACTCTATATATTTTGTATCAACTTATAATTCAAAATCACTGAAATTCACTTGTGTGGTGCACCAAATTATTTCTAGTATGACCAGGACAATTAGGACTTGTGCAATGGGAGCTCTTCTCCAAGGGGTGCCAATTAAATAACCGTGCACTATCCTTCGCCTGGACATCACATTAGAAAAAAATTCTGCTGCCATTGTCACACATCAACCCTATTTCTGGAGACTGCGTTGACCATGCACTAGGCTAGTTCCTCGAAACCTTTCTAGATATGCATTTCGGGTCACACACCTCTCAACAGAAAGACATTGGTTATTGTAACAATATTTGAATCTCAAGGTGCCTTACTCCTATAAAAGAACTACCTATGTTTCATGTATTCTTTAATCACCTATAGTTTGTACAATTAGCCAACTAATTATATTTTATTATAGGCATGCATGAAACATGGATTTCAGCATATAGCCAAAATTAATATTGCCATTTTACTTAATTCACACAAAAGGAATTAATTTTAGTTTAATCAATTTCAAAAGAATTTGAAATTCTAGGCAAGTTATCATACTTAACAAGATTGGTCATACCAATTTTAATTTTAACACGTAGTCAAAATTTTAAACACAGAAATAAATATCATAATGACATAAAAATTATTTATTTCATGCATGATAACACATTTATTAGGAAATATTGGATAATGACATGCAAATCTAATCATTTAATTTAATGCTTTAAATCAACAAATGATTTTATTTTGATAACATTAAATTGCATGCAATATTACAAAAAAATTTCTAAGGGAAAAACAAATTTGTCCTAATTTTTCAAGATTTTATGATAGACATTTTCTATTCTCGGATTATTTTAAAATTATGGCAAAAACTAGAAAAATAAATTATTTATTGGGCCTCTCGGCCAGCCCAATTGCCAATCCTTTTGTGTGCAACTCCTTTGCACCCAAAACTGGGCCTTCTAGTGGGCCGTGTGCCTATTGGAATAGTTTTCTTTTTTTTTTTGTTTTTTGCTGCAACATATGTAGAAAAAAAATCTGAAAAAAATTACCAAAAATATTAAAATAAATCCGAAAAATATATTATGGTCTAGGTTCATCCATAATATATTTGTGATGACAAAGTCCACTTTGTCCCTCAGTTGTGGTCATACAATTGAGGTGTGCAGATCATAAAAATAATAACAAATATTATTTTTTTGACGCAATAACGAGTTCGAGAAAATCCTAGCTCTGATACCAATGTTGGAATTTATAACAGATATAAATTCTAGAGGTTGCGGAATACCTCTTACAGCGAAAGCGGATCGTCAAGGCTTTTCCACGAAGTTTTGACGCACACTTGCACCTCGGGATCGGGAACCGAACCTCTGGGGAATGGAACTTTACCAAAGCACAAGTGCCCCTGTAAGAACCTCTCGAAAGCGTGTTTGGGACCTCTGCTATGTGTTCCCTTTTATAGGGTAGGGAGACTTGGTTGAGAAGTTAGGTGGGATGCATCACGCGCGTCCATCGCGCGTGATGCGCAGCCCGCAATTTTTGGCGTCCAAATCATGCGACGAGATAGCGCAATCCACGCGCTGTCGCCATGGACCACGCGCGCTTGCGTGCGGCACTTGTAATGCCCATGTGGGCATATTTCCTACATATCATGTATAGGGTCTTGTATAGAATCATATTGTTGTACATGCAACTAGTTTAAAGAATTTGAAATCTGCAAATTGACAAAGTGGAAGATTTATATATGGCGTAATTGTATAATGAGCAGATGATACGCAATGACAAAGTGAAAATCAAAGTGACAAAAGCAATGAACATTTATAATATTTAAAAAAATATTATTTAGCATCTCCGTAACATCACACTAACGGCACAGTGTATAAAACACCGAATCGCAAATTGGTGTCCAATCAGCGTCGTGTGCGCGTCGAAGTTTAGCATTGTGTTAACCCCATAATTGTCCAATCACAAGGCACCAAGAGGGAGGGGGGTTGGTAAATTGGTGCTAAACCGAAAATATTGATTTTACGAAAATCATCGCGGAGAGTTAAAATCGATTCATTAATATTCAAACCAACACAATAGCAATCATATCACATGCATAATGAAATAGGAAGGATAAGGAGAGAAAAGGAGAAACACAAGAACGTAAGGCGATTTGTTGGCGAGGTTCGGCCACACCTTGACCTACGTCCCCGCTCTGACTTCTTGACCTCGAGACATGTCAGAGATTCCACTAAGCACCCTTCCTTCAATCCAAATGGGGCAAGGAAGAAACTCTTTATATCACACCACCTTTTCTCCGCCTCGAAGGGTAAGACACACCTCTCCTTCTAGGAAACTTATCTTTTCTCTAGCCCGAGAGGTAAGATAAAATCTCTTCTACATAGGAGCTCACACCCAAATTTATAAGAAAATGTTCCTCTCTTTTACAACATCAAACTCACAAGAAGAAAAGAGAGTAAGAAGAAATGAAAAATTTGCAACTTGGAGCTCAAATGGACTTCACAATGTTCTTCCCACTTTTCCTTGGAATTATTTTCATTCCTACACCTTTGGGTCCTCTTTTATAGCCTTCTTAACTCCAGTTAGGCATTGGGGCATGTTTCCTAATTTTGAGGCCAAAATATGATCGTTATGGTGCATTCTGCGCGCTGACTGATCGACCGTCCTGCACTATTTTAAGCATAACCTTTTGCACATTTATCCAAATATGATGATTTTTTATTCTATGAAAAGCTTACAGAATTATCTACAAGTTTGATATTCATCATTCATCCAAAATCTAATGAGATCATTGTCAAATATTGATTTAAAATTCAGTATATTCATTTCAAATAAAACATTCTAAACCTTTACTCTTTTATACATAACGTTTCATATCAGTATCCAAATGAGATGATATTTGATTCTCTATAAAGATAAGAGAATTGTGTATAACTTTTATATTCACCCATTAATGTAAATTTCATAAACAAATATTAATAAAAAAATTTAATGCATGAAGCAACTCATTTCTATTTGAACTTTTTCGGCATTTTAAATTTAACTCTAATCTTTCGAGGTTTGTATCATTAAAACATAATTATATATGGTATAAAAACTTTGCTCCAACAATAATAGCATCGCCGTCAGGGCTCATGTAACGATTGTTTCGCGTCTGAGTGGCGTCACTTTAGAGCAGACTTTACAGCGGCGCTTTAGCGACGCATTTTAACAATAATTGTCGCGCCATAATAATGTCATGGTAGTGTTGACTTGTGACGCTACATCACCTCAAGCCTTGGCGCGATGGAGACGCTAATAGCGATAGAGTTTTTGCTCGTCGACGATGTGACGCTAAGTCGACGCTAATGTGTCGCTACTTTGTTTAGCGCCTAATTGGCGACACATTAGAGTCTAATGTTGTGTGCCGAGCTAATAGACCAATTTCTTGTAGTATAAGTACAAGGACAAAGGCAAGAAAAAACAAAATGATGGACAACAAAGAGCTATAGGTAGAGTCCATGTCATGGAGGTTGATGAGACTGAAAACATGAATGATGAGAACTAAGGTAACCTACCCTTTAGGTAATCGTGGTTATGTCAATGTTACACATGTCTATATGATTCTTCATGCATTAGTATCATTAGCCATAAATTGATTAATGTAAAAGGCAATGAAGAAAATGGTATGTGTGCATAAGGTTGAAATTCGAGGACGAAATTCTTTTAAGGGTGCAAGGATGTACAACCCCGATTTTTAAATAAGGGCATTTAAATCATTTGGAGAAAACCCTAGGAAATCCTAAGTTAAACTCTATAAAAAGCTCCCAAACCCTCCCCCTTCTCTCTTTTCTTATTCCTCCCCCATGCGACGACTTCAACACCAGAGGAGGAAGAAGAGGAGGATAAGGAGAAAGATGATAAGGACAAGGGAAAGGAAATCAATATCGAGGAAGAACAAGACCCCAAGTATATAAAAGGGATCCAACCCCTCTCCTCTCTTAATGGTTTGCAGGTAATAGATTGAGAATTTGAGGAGACATTGTCTTCATATTGGATTGTGATTGAAAGTTGAATGAATTCATTGATTAGATCCATAAGTTTTAGTAAATGATCTATTGTTTCGTTTCATGATTTACATCTAAAATTATGTATGATTTTAAGAAAAACACTAAAAGATGTATTTTAATTATTAATATGATGTTGTTAGCATATATTTATTCCTATGATTTATGCGCTATAAGTATTCTAGATTATTTATATGTTTTTTCCCTTAATTTCACCTCAAAAATTGATATTGTTGTATTAGATATCGGAATGCTTGGACGCTAGCACAGTCATGCCAACTGAGCAAATAGACATGACCGATCAGGCGAGATCAGACCAATGAAAGGGTTCTCTATACTGCTCGTGACACTTTTGTCACGGCCTTGATAGGGCCAAACACGACCATGATCAATTTGGTCATGTTTGTGAGCAAGAGGACGAAGAAAGAAACCAATTGACGATTGTAACACTCATGACAAGGTTGGGAATGGCTATGAAAACTATCATAATGAGCACAACCATGACATTTTTTCGCATGGCCATGACAATGGTTGACACAGCGGTGACAAAGCAGAGCATGATCATGACAACTTTGGATATGACCATGAAAGATCTGGGCCCCAGCATGACAATTCTAGGCTCAATCGTGACTACTAGGAAATGCCTTATGTAATATTATAAACTTATTTTTCAAAGTATGAATGTTGTTTATGGATGATTGACTAACACACCTAAATATACAAAATGCATATTCAATCGTAATTAGCCTAAAACATGAAGAATCATTGATTGAATGTTTGATGTATTGAAAATGAATAATGCATTCTAAAATTGAAGAATGCCCTTGTCACTCATCAAAGTGAAGATAGGAATCAAAGTCTTGCACTCTAGTAAAGGGGACCTACACTCGCGAAGTAAAATCCTACATTTGTATATGTGTTTCTCAGGCAACAAAGTCCCTCATTAAAAGGTGTGCGTATTCCTTGAAATAAAGTCTCTAACTACTATGATGTGTGTGTTCCCATGGATGTGGTCTACCTAGCCAATGTGATGATGTTGACATGATTCTTCGATATAAGTTAAGATCAAAGATGTTATAAGATAAAAGTATAAGTGATATTAAAGTCTATCTTCAAAATATCTTATAACAAAAAAAGAAAGTGAATATGATGACAAAGTAAATATGGGATGTAAAGTTCTGCACTTATGTATGTATTTAAAGGGGAACTAAGCCTAAGAAGTAAAGTCCTTTATGTAATTTCCAAGGAACAATGCCCCTCATCAAAATGTGTGTATTCCTAATAACTTGGTTCTTTTAGATATGCCTTATGACATGGAATGAAAGTGAAAATACAGATATTATGTGATAAAGATGAAATATGAAGATGATACTTTGAGTATCACATAATAAATAAAGAAAAAAGAATCAAAGAAGGTGCAAAGGGTTATAAAGCAACCCTGAGAAAATGTGAAGTAAAGTATGAAAGATGTTAAGTAATAAGTAAGGATCAAGGAACTATGAAAAAACTCCTAGGATGTACATGATAATGAAAGGAAAAGTAATATGTTATGTATGTTTATGAATGATATGAATGATGATAATTCTAAAGTGAACCAAGTATGTTAAGATATTTATGTTTTAAGAAAGCTATGTCAAAAAGTGAATGATAAGCATGATGTAATATCATGTAAGGATCATGATATAGCCATGGCATGCACGTTTATATTCTTATGTTATTATGATGATAATTAATGCATCTCATGTAGAATCATGTGATAGGTTATTATGATTTGTATGACCTTTATATAATCTAATTGGAAAATCCTGCACTTTAGATCTATGCAGGTAACTAAGGTAAAGTGATGGATGACGGCTCCGCTCGTGACGAAGTGTTGCACATGCCTAGGATTCAATAAGTTTTATAGTTCTAGTAGAATATTGATGTTCACTATGTAATGAAGTCTTTAAGCATTTGTTGTCTCATGACATATTAGAAGAAAGATGTTATATGATTATGAAAAAAGTTTTTATTTATTATGATTTTCATTAAATTGTTAAGTCTTCCACTGATAAATGATGTATGATGAATGGGTTAACGGTAGGAATTCTCCTAAATGTCCAAAACTTTTAGGGTGGATTTTGAGTCGTTATAGAAATAACTCGTTATAGAAATGATGTATGATAAATGGATCGTAGACCTAACCTGAAGGCGAAGGACTTACCGCCTTGTCGCAGTTGTTAAGTATCAAAGACAAGGTCACCGACACATTGAGCTGGAAGGCCAACATAGCCAGCCTGAGCACGTAGTAGAGGCATGCCGCCGCCTCGAAGCTCACAAGCCCCTACACCAGGGAGCAGTAAGGTTGCATCAGCAAGTCACCCACCGTCACCTCCAGCAGCCCCACCAAAGGATGTACAAGACATCCCATGGGCACGCCATGGTGACACCGCTGTAAGGCGCTGCCACAAGGACAAGGTTCAATGTAGCATACCAAAAATTTGGACAAATAATAACATCATGATCGGACTTCTGCTATTAGGATCGATCGCCCAAATGTCTAGCCGCCAAAGTAAGTGGAGAAAACCAAATTGGACTTTTGTTTCTCCATTTACCCCCAACTCATAGGAATTTGTAAACCCCTTCATATCCATGACTCTTTGGAGTCTGAAGATACAAATTTCAACTTGTCTTCTTTCATTTAAATTCCTATTTCTCCTCTCATTCTTCCTTTCTTTTCTTCCAACTTCACACCCTTACATATCTCCATTCGTTTCTTCTTCTTCTTCCTTGTTATGGAATGCAAATAAGGATCTTGGATGAGAACTTGAAGGTGCCAAGAACCAACGAAAAATAAAAGGAAATAGAAGGAACAACTAGAATGAGTTGAAACTTGGAGGAAAGAAGCGAAAGATGACAAAAAAGTGTAATTTCGGTATATAAGACATGGGGTCTGATTTCCTGAAAGTTTTGCGTGTTTTATGAACCATTTTGGACAAGTTTCATGCTATGACTTGGGTAGCATAATTTTGTAATAGTGCCCTTAATGATGAATGAAATTAATTGCTTTAAGGTGATTCTTTTGGAATGACTTACATGCTGAAAATTGTGTTTTATGATTATAATCCTTATTGATATATTTTATTAATTTTAAGCATGTTTAAGGACCATTTAAGTAACACAAACTACTCCTTTTGTAAATTTTCAAAAATTTCTGCATAACGTGTGCATAAATTCATCCATACATCATATACAACATTTATCCATATCCTTCACATGTAATTTATAAAGTTTAATATGCATCACTAGTAGTTTATAAGGTCATTACTGGTAATTCAGCAAATAGATAAAAGGGTGGGACACATGCCCAAAATGGTGAGTCACAAGATCACTCTCTAACCAAAATCACGAGCCAGATACTCGTAAACTATATATCATGAGCGTCCATCGCTCTACACCATAAATCCCACATTTCTCAAAATAATTCAAAACATTCTTCAAGCTAGCAATTCGTATAAGAAAATGAATGAAATATAAGGTAATTAAAACAATGATCACGCCTCTCACTCATGACCAATCCATGTCCCTTATATTTCTTATTTCATGCCAAGCAAACAATCAAGTATGACTTTCATTCAGTACCTACAAAACTTTAATGAAAGGGGTGAGCATCAAGAAGCTCAGTGAGTCAAACGACTATCTCAAATATTAAAACAACGACGGAAAAACCAACCTCTTTATTTTCAAAAATTGTTCCAAGCCCTTTTCATTTCTCCAAGGAAATTCATTTAAATAACAATCATACCAAAATGAATGCTATGAGTGCACATGCATGGTAATAAAATAACATCATAAAACTTGGGGAAAACAACATCAAACACTGATATCTATACCACTCATCAAACAAGTGCTTCTTCACCTACCCCTCGTGTCACTATATCGCCACAGGGTGCTTGTTCTAATTTCGTCCCTCGTGTCACTATATCGCCATAGGACATTGAACCGCTCTTCGTGTCACTATATCAACATAGAGCTTGTTTATTTTCTTTATCCACTCCATCCCTCATGTCACTATATTGCCACAAGATGGTTGTTCTAATTCCACCCTACATATCAATATATCGACACAGGATGTTGAACCTACTCCTCGTGTCACTATATCGACACAGAGCAAATCGAACCCCAACCGGTCTACTTGGAGTTGGCCAATCATCTAAGGTGAAAACACTCTATCTTATGCGGGTTTTTACATGAAATGCACATGATGCATGAATGCAAATTCAAAGTGAAAGCTTAGGATTAGAAATCATCATATAAACATTTTCTTTTCAAAAATCAAATATTTGCTTCAATTTCTTAAGAAAGAACTTCGAAATAAAATGTCACAAGTCATATGATGCACACATATTAAGCATATAATAAGTATGATTATGCATGAAGGAAACTATCACAAAAATCCATTCCATGTCAGGTGGAACAATGTTATCACTCAGACGAGTTAAGCAATCCATATCAATTGAGATAAGTTCCCTCACCTTGGATTCATCGAGTCCCAAATTATCTCCTCGTCCGCATCCAATCAAAAGTAAACACAACCTATCATATCCATTGCTTGATTAATTAATATTATAAAAACCAAAATTGGTAATTCATTCTTCCCAACAACTCGGTATGCTTATCATAAATCAAGTCGTGTTATGGATTTGTTGAAACACTTACCAAGAAGGAAATGAAGGAATCGTCGACTATTAGCAGCCTAATCGAATCTCAACAAACAACAAACTATCGTCTTCTGATTAACAACCCCTATAAGAGAAATTCAAATAAATCTTTAAGACAACTACCAATTAGGACTTTAACAACATTATAAAAATTACTTTTAGTTATCCGATCATTCCTACCACAACAAATAACGCTCTCAGAACCAAGCCGCACCCCTTGAAATGTCAAAAAGCCGATGAATGCCATCTTCATCAATAATAAAATAAAATTACTTTAAATTTATTCACACAACTGAAATCCAATCACACTTACATTTCATCTCGCTTACCAACTGCGATATGAGGACGAATCACTAGAAGGTCGCCAGAGAACGATCAGAATCTGAAACCGATGAACCTAAAAGGGATTAGCGATTAATTTTTTATCGAACAACAATTTGAATCATTTCTCATTTTGTGCACATACCAGAGCGTCGTGATGAGCTCGACTAGAGCTCCCCATCGGCTCGCAGGAAAAATGTCGTCAGAAAAGTTTGTCGAAAAACTCCAGCTCAGTCAGCTACGTGATTTGGAACAAGAACACATTTAAAACTTGTCAAAATGATCCTAATCGACCTATGAGTGATGTACAACTCACTAGGAGAGAGATCGATGCGAATCGAAGCCGAATCTTCGCCGATGAACTTCCCCCTTCCCTCACGTTCTAAGCTTGCTGCATCATGCAAAGTGGACTGATCCTAATATAACCTATGTTAAAATGTTTGTCTCGTCGTCTTATTTCCATCGGTACCTCTCATGTGAAAAATGGTGGCCGAACGACAGAGAACGAACTACCGGAAGTAGGGCGGGGAGGAAGAAGAGGAGTGCCCTTTTTTCACACGTCAATTTAATTTTTTTTATTTATTTTTTGCAGCTGTCCGTTCCTTCATAATGACCAAAAAGCCCTTCCTTTTAAACTTAATTCCACCTTTTTTAAAAAAAAGTGCAGAGCGTTACAACTACAATACCGATAAAAAAAAATTGTCCTCGAAATTCAAACTAACCTGAAGATCAGAAAAGATGAGGATAACTTTTCAGCATATCCTCCTCCAACTCCCATGTAGCCTCTCTCTCCATATGGTTCTTACATAGTACTCTAACCATAAGTATATCACGCCTTCGTAATTGTCGCATCTCTCGTGCTAATATCTGAGCTGGCTCCTCCCGATATGTCATATTCTCATTTATCTCCACTGGTTGTGTGTGAATTTCTTGATCTTTTCTAAGCAAACACTTTCAAAGCATCGATATGTGAAACACATTATGAATTCTCTCCAATGGTGGTGGCAAGGCAAAGCGATATGCCAGGGGTCCTACTCTCTCAAGCACCTCATATGGTCCGATAAATCTGGGACTCAACTTTCCTTTTTTTCCAAATCGAAGAACACCTTTCTAAGGAGAAATCTTCAAAAAAACTGTTATCTCCGATTGCATATTATCTCTCATGCCATGACTTGTCCGCTAATGCTTTTTGACGATCCTGAGCTTCCTTGATTCTTTTTCAGATAACACCAATTTTGTCCATGGTCTCCTAGACAAAGTCAACATCCGTGAGCTATCTTTCACCCTCCTCATCCCAACATATGGGGGTACGACATCTCCGTCCATACAAAGCCTCAAATGACGCCATGCAAATGGTGAATTGATAACCATTATTATATGCAAACTCGGCCAATGCTAAATGGTCATCTCAACATGCACCATGACCAATCGCACTAGCTCTCAACATATTCTCCAATGTCTGTATCATCCGCTCAGCCTGTCCATCAGTCTGTGGATGAAAAGTCGTACTAAAATGTAACTTCGTCCCTAAGGACTCATGTAACTTCTTCCAAAATCTCTATCAGAAACAATGACTTTTTGTATGCCATGTAACCAAACAATCTCGTCAATGAACGATCGTGCCAATTGCTCCAATGAGTAAGTAACCTTGATGGGTAAGAAATGTGCTGATTTTGTCAATCTATCTACTATTACCCACACAACATTATGACCCTTCTTAATGACTGGAAAACCTGTCACAAAATTCATATTAATCTTTTCCCATTTCCACTCAGGTATAGGTAATAGATTCAACTTACCACAAGGAGTTTGATGTTCGTCCTTAACTTGCTGACATACCAAACAATGAGATACAAACCCAGCCACATTCTCTTTCATTCCTGGCCAAAAGTAATTTTGGCGTAAATTGCTATACGTCTTGGTGCAACCTGGATGTAATAAATATGATGCATTATGACTTTCTTCCATCACCTCTTCTCTCAATTCATATGCCCTAGGTACAAATAATCTATCTTGATACATAAGAGTTCCATCCTTGCTTATATGATAGTGCTTTTCACCACAATCGGCCTTTAGTTGATCCATAAGCATAAAAGTGCTTATGTCAACCTTCTGCACTTGTCGAATCCTATCCAATAACACTAGCCTCACATGGAGGTTGCACAACAAACCTCCATACCCACCCACTCTCAAGTGGCAAATCATCCTCGTAAGCTCCTCAACAAGAGAGATCACGTCTTTGGTGTCATACCATCTCTGAACTATCGGCTCAGCGCATCAGCAACTACATTTGCTTTTCTTGGATGATACTCCATTATTAGGTCATAATCATTAACAAACTCTATCCATCTTCGTTGTCTTTGATTAAGTTCTTTTTGCTTCTTCAGCTCTTTCAAACTTTTGTGGTCAGTGAAAATCTGGACATGCTAGCTATCTAAGTACTGTTTTCATATCTTCAATGCGAATACTATAGCTGCCAACTCTAAGTCATGAGTAGTATAATTGACTTCATGTGATTTCAACTTCCTCGATGCATAAGCAATTACCTGCCCATGCTACATCGAAACACATCCAAGTCCCTAGCATGAAGCGTCACTATAAACTACAAAATTTTCTCTACCTTATGGTAAAGTCAAAATTGGTGCTGACACTAATCTATTCTTCAATTCTTGAAAATTGTTCTCCCACTTATCTGTCCAAACAAATTTGGCATTCTTCCTTTGTCACGACCTCAATTTAACTCGCGAGTTAAACTATAGTTCGCGACTCATTACGGACGATCAAATAAAATTATGAAGAAATGCAGAAACGTGATGTAATTTACTCTTTCCTTTTACAACATATATAAGAATAAAAATATCATAAAATAAACTACACAATTTATGATGATCCTTCAGAGCAAACCAATAATCCTTAAGTTTTACATTTCACAAAATGCTTTTGCCTTCTTACAAAATAATACATATGAATTGTACATAACTAAACCCTTCGACATCCTAATAGAAGGATACGAAGGACTCAAATCTTTCCATCTTACCACGAACCCTTCAAGTAATATCATCTCACATGATTCCCAAGAATTATCTAAAAAATATTAGAAACAACAGAATGAGCTAAAATAGCTCAGTAAGTTGATAACTCATAGCCTATGTGCTACCAACTAATCAATTTGGAGGGACATAGAAAAGCATGCAATAATCATAATATCAGGGTCTATATCTTCATACATTTACTACATACATATATAACATCCCAATCATAATTATTACACTCAATTTACATTCATTGTCACTTAAACATATCAAACATGTGTATGCAATGCAACACTCTCATATGTATGCACGAATCACCAACTGGCCAGTGGTCGGTAGGTGGATTCTAAAGGTGGCTCCCATCGTGATCGGCGATGTAGCACTTAGCTCCATTCTACCTCATCCCTTTCGGGAAACAATCATACAGCGATAGGTGGATTCTAGAGGTGGCCCCTACGGATTCTAGAGGTGGCTCCCATCGCGACTCCCCACGATGTAGCACTTAGCTCCGTATGGCACTTAGCTCCAGTCTATCTCATCTCATATTTGGGGAACAAAAATGATGCATTGGATTCTAGAGGTGGCTCCCATCGTGATCAACGATGTAGCACTTAGCTCAAACCATCACATATGCAGATGCATGATTCATCATATAACAATTTCATATCAAAGATCAAAGGATTAACCATATCTTGTAACTCAAATATCAGAAGATGAATCATGTCGAACACCGATTCAAACGGAATAGGATTGCATTTTATTAAATCAATCCTTAATATACCACATATGCTTTTCAATTATACCATCACTCGATCAATCATTTCAAACGGAACAAGATTGCACTTCTCGTAATCCATTCATATCATATCACATATGCATTTCAAATGTGCAATCATACAATCAATCATATATATTTTTCATAGTTGCATTTGTTGAAATCAATTCATAACATATTCAAAACATATTCGATACATATAATAATCGATGTAACACCGAATTCAAAAGATGTGAAAACATAGAGTAGGAGAAATCAACTTACCTATAAGGGCTAACAAAATGTTTTCCTTTCCCTTTCACTACTTTACTCTTCTACTCCTATAACAATAATAGTAAGGAACACATTACTACTATGATATGAGCAGAAGCCTATAACACACGAAACATCATTAATTGCAAAGGGTATATGAATCTTAAGTATTTACTCTTATAACTTAAGTAACTATTTAGCATAAGGATTGACCTAATAATATGACAGATTGCACACATAGTAAAGAAAAATCCATATCTTCTTACATACATGACCAAATGACATCATTCAAATTTTCTTTAGTTTCATATTACATATACATTCATCTGTAAAAGTTTCATTTCCTATTTCATTATGGTTTGCTCTCATGAAAGTCAACATTCAGCCTAACTTTTATGTTGTTTCTATGTCCTGACAGATTGAGTAACCTTACTTTTATGATTTATATAAAATAATAAACATTCCATGTTCTAGTAATTTTAATTTTCCCAAATTGTAGACATCCTAGGGTGCAAGTCATAAAATTACTTGAATTTCTCTCTATTTTTTACTGAGCATAATAAAATTAACCAATACTAGCATAATCTGCCCTAAGCTCCATTCTGACAGACTGAGTAAGGCTCGGTAAAATATTTATAACTTTAGCTATACATATCATTTTCTAGTGATTCCAATTGTCAATGAAACGTAAGATCAATATATAGAACACCATAAATTATCAAATAATTCCAGGACATATTGAATTTAATACATAATTTACAAATTCGGGTAGCAACTTCGGCGGACAGAGTGATGGTACCTTAAAGATACGAGCATAATGCTACAGAAAATCATATTAACTTGATTCCAAAGTTCAATGAAAGCAGACTCATAGGGGATCAATAAGAATAAATTTCATAATTTTTGGATCACTCGAAGGTATGAAATTATGTAGCTAAAGATTCATGAATCAATTGAACATGGCTAGGGTTAATCTTACCCATGAACAACATGAGTTTTGCCCCATGTTCAAGTAAAATCCGAAAATAGATGGATAAGAAAGGTTCAGAGTCACCCTAATTAAGAATTATGTAGTTAAAATCCAAAGAAAATGAAGTAGGAACTTACCAAACTTTAAAACCCTAGTTGCCCCTTCTCTTTTTTCTAATTTGCTTCAATCATGTAGTATGGTGTCTTCTACCTTCTCTTTTTCTAATTTCGGCCAAGGGTGGTGAATAGGGCAGAGGAAGGTAGTAAAGGGTGAAAGGATAAGTATTAAAAGGAAGGGGGGAACCGACTTCAAGTGGTGGAAACTAGTTTTCCAAAAATACCCTTGTTTATATGGCTTATTCACATGTGGAAACTACCCCCCATTTGGATTCAAATAAAACATTTAGAAAAATAAATAACTAAGGAATCAAAATCTAATTTTTTGTCCAAAGAACAAAAATCACGATTTCACAGATTTTGCAATTTTGTGTCTACGTTTTACCTAACTCATACACCTCCTAAAAATTCTTAAAAATCACATTTAGAATTCTTTCATATATAGGAATTATCGGGACTTTAATTTTCCAAATTTTCACTTTTCTGAAAATCACATTTTCATGCCTTAAATAAATTCCAATTGCTTTCGCACTTTAGTTGATATTGAAGTGTAAGTCTTAACATCACATTCATAGAGATTATCAATAAGATAATATAACATCACATTCATACAACTAATCATGCATGATTAACTTAGGGATATTACATTCTACCCCCCTTAAAAAAATTTTGTCCTCGAAATTTAACGTACCTTAATGACCAAACAAATATGGATATCGCTCACGCATATCTTGCTCAGTTTCCCATGTGGCTTCCTCAACATTATGATGTTGCCACAAGACCTTCACCAAAGGGATCCTTTTAGACCGGAGCACTTGTTCCTTTCGATCCAAAATACGTATCGGTTGTTTGATGTAGGACATGTCTTCCTCCCAATCAATGGGCTCATATTCGATTACATGTGATGGATTTGGCTCATACTTTCGTAACATAAATACATGAAATACATCATGCACGTTTTCCATATGAGGAGGTTGGGCCAAACCATAAGCAACCGATCCAACTCGCTCGAGTATTTCAAATGGTCCTATGTATCGCGAACTTAGTTTTCCTTTCTTTCCGAACCTTATGACACCTTTTGATGGGGATACCTTTAAGAATACATGATCTCCTTGCTGAAACTCAAGAGGTCTTCGACGGGTATCAGCATAACTCTTCTGTCTATTCTGTGCCACTTTAAGCTTTTCTTGAATAACTTTGATCTTCTCGGTAGTGGTTTGAACTAATACTGGACCTATTAATTGTTTCTCACCAATTTCTTCCCAACAAATACGAGACCTACAACTTCTTCCATATAATGCCTCATATGGTACCATTTCGATACTACTATGATAGCTATTGTTATAAGCGAATTCTGCAAGAGCTATATGATCATCCCAATTCCCACCAAAGTCCAAAACACATGCACGAAGCATATCTTCCAGGGTCTGAATAGTCCTTTCCGATTGTCCATCCGTCTGAGGATGAAAAGCAGAACTAAACTGTAGCTTTGTGCCTAAAGCTACTTGTAATGCCGTCCAAAAACGTGATGTGAAATGAGGATCTCGATCAGAAGTAATACTACTTGGAACTCCATGTAGTCGAACTATCTCTTGAATATAAATTTGTGCTAACTTGTTCAAGGAACAGTCCATCCGAATAGGTATAAAATCGAAGTGTTAATAAAATCGTGACCTATGCCTAGTCCAGATAATAGCGAAAGTGTCATAATTCACATAAATTGATTATAACCCTAAAGAGAAGAAGGTACAATAAATAAGGAACCATCATCTATTCTGATGATTATAAGTCATAAACTATCTTTTACTATCCACGAATAAGGGAGAGGGAGTGAGCAAAATGAAATTAGGGTATATGATTTCCTTGCATATATATATATATATATATATGTATGATTTCCTTGCATATATATATATATATGATCGAAGGTTGGTTCGAGTTCGCGATCGAGGACCAAAGAGGCGTCCCCCTTAAATCGCTCTTTCGCTAGGCTCTCAACCAACACTCCATGATAGTAAACTCTATGACTCCAATCAAGCTATCGAATGATGACCAGAGGCGGCCAGACTACAATACATCTTTCGATAAACTTTTTAACTCGCTTTTTAAACTCTCAAGATTGGGTGATATAATAAAGTTAGCAATGAAGAATCATTAATCACCCATAGAAGAGTTACTACATTGATTCCATCAATCAATTATTCTAAATGAGATGGAACAAGTAAGGGCGAACTAAGGATCAATTGTAAATTGATGCTCAAAAATGGCAACTTTGGATTAATAAAGATTATTCAAGGATCATTGATGATTCCAAAATTTGTATTTATATATGGTTATTCAATGACTCGAGCAATGTGAGCTGTGACAAACAAAGAAGAACTAAAAATTCATACTTGAAGATTGAATTGCAACCAATAGTGATCAATCAGGAATCATCAATGATTTCGAAATCAACAATACTAATATCAATGATTCTGATATCAACAATACTAATTAAAGAATTCAAAATACTTTGAAAATTATAAATAATGATTTACATCTACCAATGATAATTTACCGATCATCAATTGATTTGGATCCTACCAAGTAAGTATCACTTGTCAATATTAAAGAAATTTGATAGTTGGTTTTCAACACTTTATACATGATTTAATGGTGTTATCTTTTGTCTTTCGCAAAAATGTTTATAATTCCTTAAAATATAGACACCACAGTGTCACAATAAAATTATTTCCCTTACTAATAGTTCCCACCAAATTATCCTTAGCACACAACCCTATTCCTTTTCAAGTTCTCAAACCTTGAAATGGCAATTCGTAATCATCCCTACACAAATCTGACAATGATAAATCAAAATCTGTATTACACAAGTATTTACATATATGTAAGATTTTTATAAGTGCCATACTAAAATTTAAGACAAATTTTAAAAATTGATTTTTCATATTATTCAAGACACCATAACTACACCTTTAACCTTTCTTCCTATCTCCCAATCCATACATATCATTGGAATGTATTCCGACCTTGTAGAATATAGACTCTAAAGTCTATACATATGGAGGTCGTTCAAAATTTCATAAAACCAAAATGGCTTGGAAACATGTCAAAACATAGGGTGTTCAAATTCATATTGCTCGTCTTTTCCTTTCTAATTTGAATATCAATGATATAAAATATATTTATTATCTAGTTATCGTACATGTGAATATATCTCTTCGTTTTAAGTATAATAGTATATATGATGGGCCATAAGTGCCTCTTCTGTCTAAATAAACACAATGTTTAATACCACTAGGGACTTTGCAACAGATCATTTTAAGCTATAAACCTTTCTTAACTTACATGTGTGTGATGATCTAAAAATATGGTGCCCTATATGGCAGGCTCCCATTCACAAGGGTTGGTTAATACATAGTCACATATAACTTATTTGATTGATGTGTTTTCAAGATGTATCCAAGAAGCATATCACACCAATTGGGGAGTTAAATGATAGCGTTTGATTTTAATCACTCGTGTAACTCTAATGGTCACATGTATTGGGCTTGATTTATCTTTCTCATGATCATCATGATCCATACTATATGGTTAGGCCAAAATGCACCCTAATTTTGACACCCACTTTTTTTTCTATAAGGGTTTTGCATAATAGGATTCCAAGCTTGCATGACCCTATGAACAAATTAGGATGACATCAATAAATTAATTACAATTCAATCAAAGAATGATTTGAAATTTTGATTTGATCCATATCCAATAACATTACCAAGAACTCATAATGATCATGTCATGTTCCAAGTGTATTCTTTGAAATATACAACTTTCTTTTTAGTCAATGGTATTCAAATCTTAAGTCAAACTTCAGAAATAGAAGAGTACATCATAGTTAACCAAACAAATAACATATTTTCTGCAAGATATCCCTTGTAGTTACTTGATTCAGATGCCTATAATCAAACTTGAGAACTCATCTATATTCTTGATGTATAGGACTGTTTCATGATTATGGGTCAACTAAACTCTCATATGAAGACTCGTATACTTGTTTTTGTGTCGATTGACAAGGACTATTAAACATATGAATAATTCCATGAAGAAGGTCAATAAAGAACTCTTCCTATAAGGGTAGATCAAATCACTTCAATAAAATAGATTCACAACTACTTAAACATGACAACATTGTTTGATAGTAAATATTTTCCTTTCTACCCCAAGTAATTCAAGAACCTATGACATCATTTCAAAACAATTTATTGGCAAACTATCATAGATTGGAGAACATGAAGTTACTTTCCTACGTCCTATAAAACACAAGTGATGATTGATTTGAAATTGAGAAGGTACCTATCTTTCTATGTCAATTTAAATATCCATGCCACACAATTCATCCACATACAAAATCATGTCAAATCCACACAAGTACCAAATAATCATACCAATAATCATGTACTTGTCACATTTCTAATTATGCATTATTTGCATACTATATGTGAAGACACGATAGTTCTCTTTTTTTTTCAAATAGTACGCCAAATTCACATATACAAATCAATGTAAAGGGGTTGCGATGAATGGAGTTACAATTTAATTAAAAGAAAATATCACAATTACATTTCAAAATGTCATACATTAGCCCTTATATAAACTCGTACTAAAATCTCCAAATTGCCACAACCCAAGCTAAACACCGATAACCCACTATAAGCATAAAAATGACAAACCCACTATAAGCATGACCACGTCATCCTAGACATAGCTATGCAAACCTTGACCAAGGGAAGGACCTATTGCTCTGATACCATAACTGTCACGGCCCCAATTTAACTCGTGAGTTAAACTAGAGTTCGCGACTCATTACGGACGATCAAATAAAATTATGAAGAAATGCGGAAACGTGATGTAATTTACTCTTTCTTTTTACAACATATATAAGAATGAAAATATCATAAAATAAACTACACAATTTATGATGATCCTTCAGAGCAAACCAATAATCCTTAAGTTTTACATTTCACAAAATGCTTTTGCCTTCTTACAAAATAATACATATGAATTGTACATAAATAAACCCTTCGACATCCTAATAGAAGGATACGAATGACTCAAATCTTTCCATCTTACCACGAACCCTTCAAATAATATCATCTCGCATGATTCCCAAGAATTATCTGAAAAATATTAGAAATAACAGAATGAGCTAAAATAGCTAAGTAAGTTAATAACTCATAGCCTATGTGCTACCAACTAATCAATTTGGAGGGACATAGAAAAGCATGCAATAATCATAATATCAGGGTCTATATCTTCATACATTTACTACATACATATATAACATCCCAATCATAATCATTACACTCAATTTACATTCATTGTCACTTAAACATATCAAAAATGTCTATGCAATGCAACACTCTCATATGTATGCACGAATCACCAACTGGCCAGTGGTTGGTAGGTGGATTCTAGAGGTGGCTCCCATCGTGATCGGCGATGTAGCACTTAGCTCCATTCTACCTCATCCCTTTCGGGAAACAATCATACAGCGATAGGTGGATTCTAGAGGTGGCCCCTACGGAATCTAGAGATGGCTCCCATCGCGACTCCCCACGATGTAGCACTTAGCTCCGTATGGCACTTAGCTCCAGTCTATCTCATCTCATATTTGGGGAACAAAAATGATGCATTGGATTCTAGAGGTGGCTCCCATCGTGATCAACGATGTAGCACTTAGCTCAAACCATCACATATGCAGATGCATGATTCATCATATAACAATTTCATATCAAATATCAAAGGATTAACCATATCTTGTAACTCAAATATCAGAAGATGAATCATGTCGAACACCGATTCAAACGGAATAGGATTGCATTTTATTAAATCAATCCTTAACATACCACATATGCTTTTCAATTATACCATCACTCTATCAATCATTTCAAATGGAACAAGATTGCACTTCTCGTAATCCATTCATATCATATCACATATGCATTTCAAATGTGCAATCATACAATCAATCATATATATTTTTCATAGTTGCATTTGTTGAAATCAATTCATAACATATTCGATACATATAATAATCGATGTCACACCGAATTCAAAAGATGTGAATACATAGAGTAAGAGAAATCAACTTACCTATAAGGGCTAACAAAATATTTTCCTTTCCCTTTCACTACTTTACTCTTCTACTCCTATAACAATAATAGTAAGGAACACATTACTACTATGATATGAGCAGAAGCCTATAACACACGAAACATCATTAATTGCAAAGGGTATATGAATCTTAAGTATTTACTCTTATAACTTAAGTAACTATTTAGCATAAGGATTGACCTAATAATATGACAGATTGCACACATAGTAAAGAAAAATCCATATCTTCTTACATACATGACCAAATGACATCATTCAAATTTTCTTTAGTTTCATATTACATATACATTCATCTGTAAAAGTTTCATTTCATATTTCATTATGGTTTGCTCTCATGAAAGTCAACATTCAGCCTAACTTTTATGTTGTTTCTATGTCCTGACAGATTGAGTAACCTTACTTTTATGATTTATATAAAATAATAAACATTCCATGTTCTAGTAATTTTAATTTTCCCAAATTGTAGACATCCTAGGGTGCAAGTCATAAAATTACTTGAATTTCTCTCTATTTTTTACTGAGCACAATAAAATTAACCAATACTAGCATAATCTGCCCTAAGCTCCATTCTGACAGACTGAGTAAGGCTCGGTAAAATATTTATAACTTTAGCTATACATATCATTTTCTAGTGATTCCAATTGTCAATGAAACGTAAGATCAATATATAGAACACCATAAATTATCAAATAATTCCAGGACATATTGAATTTAATACATAATTTACAAATTCGGGTAGCAACTTCGGCGGACAGAGTGATGGTACCTTAAAGATACAAGCATAATGCTACAGAAAATCATATTAACTTGATTCCAAAGTTCAATGAAAGCAGACTCATAGGGGATCAATAAGAATAAATTTCATAATTTTTGGATCACTCGAAGGTATGAAATTATGTAGCTAAAGATTCATGAATCAATTGAACATGGCTAGGGTTAATCTTACCCATGAACAACATGAGTTTTGCCCCATGTTCAAGTAAAATCCGAAAATAGATGGATAAGAAAGGTTCAGAGTCACCCTAATTAAGAATTATGTAGTTAAAATCCAAAGAAAATGAAGTAGGAACTTACCAAACTTTAAAACCCTAGTTGCCCCTTCTCTTTTTTCTAATTTGTTTCAATCATGTAGTATGGTGTCTTCTACCTTCTCTTTTTCTAATTTCGGCCAAGGGTGGTGAATAGGGCAGAGGAAGGTAGTAAAAGGTGAAAGGATAAGTATTAAAAGGAAGGGGAGAACTGACTTCAAGTGGTGGAAACTAGTTTTCCAAAAATACCCTTGTTTATATGGCTTATTCATGTAAATAAGAAACTACCTCCCATTTGGATTCAAACAAAACATTTAGAAAAATAAATAACTAAGGAATCAAAATCTAAATTTTTGTCCGAAGAACAAAAATCGCGATTTCACAGATTTTTCGATTTTGTGTCTACGTTTTACCTAACTCATACACCTCCTAAAAATTCTTAAAAATCACATTTAGAATCCTTTCATATATAGGAACAATTATCGGGATTTTAATTTTCCAAATTTTCACTTTTCTGAAAATCACTTTTTCATGCCTTAAGTAAATTCCCATCGCTTTCACACTTTAGTTGATATTGAAGTGTAAGTCTTAACATCACATTCATAGAGATTATCAATAAGATAATATAACATCACATTCATACAACTAATCATGCATGATTAACTTAGGGATATTACATCCTTAGCAACTGAGTAAGTTGCCCATCAATGGTAGAGAAGTCTTGCACAAACCTCCTATAGTAACCTGCCAATCCAAGAGAACTATGAACCTCTCTTGGATTTCTTAGTGCCTCCCACTTCACAACAGCTTCTATTTTGGAAGGATGAACTAACAATCCATCAGCTGATATGACATGCCCCAAAAAATGCCACTCTATCTATCCAGAACTCACATTTGAAAAACTTAGCAAACAACTTGTTCTGCCTCAAGGTCTCCAACATTGCCCTCAAGTGTTGTTCATATTCACTTTTGCTAAATGAATAGATTAAAATATCATCAATAAATGCAATGACAAATACATCAAAAAAATCTCGAAGCACCATATTCATCAAACCCATGAATGTTGCAGGAGCATTCGTCAACCCAAATGGCATCACCAAAAACTCGTAAGGTCCATATCTAGTGCGAAATGTGGTCTTCTTCACATCCACATCTCTGATTCGCAGTTGATGATATCCAGACCTCAAGTCAATCTTGGAGAAGACTTTCAAACTATGCAATTGGTCAAACAAATCATCTATCCTCGGTAAAGGATATCGATTCTTTATGGTCACCTTATTCAGCTGTCTATAGTCATTGCACATTCTCATTGAGCCACTTTTTTCTTCACAAACAATACTGGAGCTCCCCAAGGTGACACACTGGGTCGAATAAAACCCAAATCAAGCAACTCTTGTAATTGCTTCTTTAACTCCTCCAGCTCAATAGGTGTCATTCTATATGAAGGAATCGAGATTGGTGTTGTACCCGGAATCAACTCTATTTCAATATCCATCTCTCTTTGTGGTGGTAAAATAGGCAATGCCTCGGGGAAAACATCAGGAAACTCCTGAACAATAGGCAACTCTTCAAGTTTAGATGGCTCACGATTCAAATCATGAATATGAGCTAAGTAAGCATCACACCCTTCAAATAGCATTTTTCTGGATACCATAGTGGATATTATATAAGTAGGTAGCATCATTCTATGACCCCTGAAAATTACCTCCTCACTACAGGTAATGTCAATTTCATTTCCTTAGCAAAACAATCCACCACCGCCTGGTAAGTAGGAAGCCAATCCATTCCCAGAATGACATCAAACCCCTTAATGTCTATAGCAATAAGATTAGCCAAAAGTTTCTTATCACATACGACAAGCACAATTCCTTGTACACTTGTCTAGCAATCAAAGCATCGCCTAAGGGTAGGACAACAGACATATCAACGGATAAGAAAGAAGCTCCATATCCAACAAGGATCCACATGCATATGAAGCAAATAAATATGATGCACCAGGGTTAAATAAGGTAGTCATACACCTCTTCTTGATGAGAATCAAACCTATAACCACCTCAGGACTGGCGGCTGCCTCCTCACAAGTCAAGGCATATACCCTAGACTGTCCTCAAGTACCAACTCTTTATCCACTGATTGCACCGGCAAATAGCTTTTCCCTTATTCAAGGAACTAGTAAATGGAGTCCTCCCTGATGTACCAGCCTCTCGTGGGGCAATGCATAGTCCACCACGAGCATCAAAAAGCTGAGTAATAGTTGCTGGCCTGGTACATTCATATTTCTTGTGTCCTTTGTCACCACAATTATAGAAAGTCACTGCTTTGCTCTCATTTGACCAACATCGCCTGCATGATACCTACCACAAGTGGCACACAATACCACATGCCTACTCTGATCTCTCATTTGAAAGCCCCGGTCTTGAGTCCTGAAATCAGCCCTCTGATCACCTTGTCCTCCAGTCATGCTAGGAATCCCTCTAAATGATGGTGGCTGAAAGTATGCATCCACTCTTCCCCTTTTTGGATTGAATCTACTTTGACCCATTTCTTGTCGCCTTTGTTGTGCTTTGTGCACATTTTGCTTTCCTCCACTTGTTTCTCAGCCTTAAGTGCTAAATTCTTTGCTTCCACATATGTCCTGCATTCAGTGCAAGCAATTTGAGTTTTGATCCTGTGTGCTAGCTTCTCCATATAAATGATCTTCTTCTCACCATCTGTGGACACTAATCCTGGACAAAACTTACACAACTATTCAAATTTGATAGTATAAACTACCACTAAATCATTCCCCTATTCTCAAATTTATAAAGTCCCTAACCTTCTTAGCACCCAATGTGAAACTGGGATGTGAAAATTACAGAATTCTTTCTTGAACTCATCCCATGCCCAGGTGGGTCCATATTCTTCATATTTGTCCTCCCACTAGGACAAAGAACCCTTAGTCGGTAAGAACTCAATGCATGACATCTTTTTATCATCATCTAACCCCATCATCTTGAACACACATTCCAACTATTTCAGCCATGCCTCAGCCTTAGCACGATCTTGCTCTCCTTCAAAATCAACCACACCATTCATCTTAATTTGATGCACAAGTAAATCAATGCGACTAGGCAAGGCATCAACATCAGGGGCAAGTGGCATAGATCCTCTAAGCTATGTTTGTGGCTCGGCTCGGACATCATCGCGAGTTCCTCCCGCACAAGAGCCAACTCCGATCCCAGATCCTCCTAAACCATCCACTCCAACACGACCTTTCTGTCGGGTCATGAGTGCCATACTGCATTTAATACCACAAACTTCCTTAGTGAATTCCATAAAATCTAATCAAAAAAATCATTACTTAACAACTCATTACAACATTATATCTACCCATCATACCTTCTGTTATAATGGTTCCGTTAAGCATTTAACATATAATTTCATTCATATCACCTTTCCATTAAGTTTATTTACTAACAACGATATTATAGCATAACATAAAATAATTCAGCATAATATTGTCCCTTATGTCTTAGTTCATATATATATGCACATAGCATAAATTTCACAATGCAATTTCACATGCAATAATACATACACAAGCATAACATGCAACTATCCATTCCTACCCACACTGCGTGATTTGGATCTAATCCCTAACCTCTCATACCATAACTTATGACGCCCAATTACTCCTTTTGGCGCCATAATGGGTGAAATCGTAAAACCAAACGTTTAAATTTGAATTCAAACGGAAAACCAACGTTAAAAAATAAATTAACTCTGGAAATTTTCAAAAATTTCTGCATGACGTTTGTGCAAATTCGTCCATACATCAACATTTATCCATATCCTTCACATGCAATTTATCAAATTTAATATACATCACTAGCAGTTTATAAGGTCATTACTGGCAATTCAACAAATGGCAAAAAGGGTGGGACACATGCCCAAAACGGAGAGTCACAAGCTCACTCTCTAACCAAAATCATGAGCTAGATATTTGATCACTAGCTGATCACTATAGGTTTTTATCCCACTTTAGATGCATTTCACCCATATCGGGACCCTAAATTGCCCAACTTTTGACCAATTATGTTTGAAATGCATAGATTGTGATAACTATTTGATATTCCTCATTTTATACTTAATTCCATGTGCATAGAGGTTCTGAAATGCCAAAAGCCATAAATATTTCAATTCTATGCCAAGTTATCATTTTTAGGGCAAGTTATCACTCCTATATGTCAAGTTATCATTATTTTGAGTGAACTAATTTTCAATGATTTTGTTGCCCTAAATCCATTATTATCATGAATGAATCATATTTAGATGATCATATCTCAACTTGTGCAAAATTTTAAGTTCATTTGAACAAGTTATCATTCTGGGGATTCAAGTCATTAGTCTTATGAAATGATATTCATGTTTGATAGTTGAGCTCATTCAACTGCTGTCCAATTTCAGACTTGATTCAAATCCTATTTGAACATTTAGATACTTGTTGTTTTGAATCACTCACATTTGGACAATTATGACAAAATGATGCAAGTTCTCAATCCGGGCATATGGTTATCATTTCTGCATATTAACTTTACTTGTGCATAACACCAATTTATATTTAACAGGAAAGTTGATTCTATCAGCCTTCTTAATCCTTATTTGTCTAAATCTTATTTGAGGACCTTGATATTTGATGTTTTGTGTCTTCTAGTAGGGAAAATAGGCTGCCAAAAACTGGAAAAAGGGAGAATGGAACACTCTAATCTGCATCCAAGGGTGTAGGAAGGTCGTATAAAAGCTAGAAAAACCTTGGAGGAAAAGGAGGCTAGCCATAGCAGGTTTTGGGAGAAAGAGGAAGTAAGGGTTTTGGAGCTGGACTGAAGGGCTGTTGGAAATCCTGTCGAGAAGCTCCTAGCACAAGATGAATTCCTCATGTTCTTCACTTTATCTTGTATCTGATTTTGTAAAGATGAGGAACTAAACTCCATGTCTCCTAGGATAGGGTAGTAGTCTAGGTTAATTGTGGATGGATATGGACTGAATTGAATCCTGCACTGTTATCAATTCTGATATTTAGATTCCTGCATTGATATGAATCTATTTTTTCCATTGTTAGATCCTATTTGTATTTATAACTGAGAAGTTATCATTTGATCTAACCTTCATTTAGAAATAAATTAAGAATCAATGCCATGTTTCTGGATTCCATTTTAGTTGAAAATCTGATTCCTGATTTTTTGAAATCTGAACTTTCTGATTTCTGATTTTTCTGAACTATTTGAATCTCTTGTCATTTGGGATTTGATTAATTGAACAGCTGAGAAGTTGATATTGGTCCCAATCTTGTACCGAAATGAATCAAGATACTTTGACATCTTTATGATTCAAAATTGTTTTCCCAATCTGATTTTTTTAATCTGCATTCCTGAATTCTGATTTTCTGATTTCTTTTGGAATCTGATTTGCTATTTGACCTCTGATTTCATTCAACCACTGAAAGGTGAATCCTAAGGATTTCTTGTTGTCCAGAGATGGATCAAGAAGCATTTGGCAAATCCTGAATTCCAATGAATAACATTGTTGATTTCCTTGTGTAATTATCTTGTTGATTTCTGTTTTCTAATTTCTTTGGAATCTGATTACCATTGTTAAACCCTATTTTAACCTACCACTGAGAGGTGGTCTTATGGCCTTCCTTGAGATCCAGAGATGGGCCAAGGAGCAATGACAATTGTGAATTCCAAATCTGTGATTATATGTCTTTTAATTCCAATTAATTAGTGTGAAGTGTGGACCTCATTTTAATTGCAGCTGAGAGGTTGAATCAAGGTCCTCTTGTAGTTTAGAGATAAACCAAGGAACACTAGCACTATTATTGGATAAGTTTCATTCCTGTCAAGCTAATTGAAGTGATCTCATTATTTTGTGACCATACATGGAAGTTATCATTTCAGATTTTATTGAAATTGCCAAAAAATCAGCAAGTGCCTTGAATTGAACCTAATGATAACTTGGTTTTTAGTGAGGATCCTTTTCTAATTCAACTTGGCTAACAATCATATGACAATATATTATTTAGTTCTTATCTAATTGAGCTGTGAAAATAGTCATATTGAAAGTTGAATCAGATTTGACTAAAAAGTGATAACTTGTCCATTTCCATCCATAATTAAATTAGATGAACATCAACTCGTAGGAGGACCTTCCTCATTGATAGATAAACCCTTTTAGACTCTAGATTAGCATTTACAATTCAGTTTAATTAACTTTTCAGCAATCTACAATAAGTTATCATTCTGCATTCCCAAAAGAAAAAAAATTTGTTTTTACTTCCTTTAAAAAATCTGTTTTTGCCACTTTAAATAGGATTAGTCTAAATTATTTTTAGGTAGTCTAGGACTTCAAATCACTGTGGATACGACAATTAGGGTTACTATAATTGACATGTATACTTGCAGTAGAAAGTGAATTAGGAAGTTAAATCAAAAATTGAAAAATTCCACTTTTGACCCCAAAATCAGCAAGTTATCACTAAAACCCCAAATATCACTTATCAAGTTTTTGGTGCCTTTGCCGGGGATTTGAGGTCAATTAGATTAACTTAAATAGTTTAGATTAGTTTTAGACTAGTTTTCAGTTCATTCATTAGCCTAGTTTTCCGTTTTTGCAAGTTATCATTTTGAATTTTTTAATTTTGTCTAGTTTTCTTTCTTTTCTAAATTTGATACTTCTGAATTCCTTTATGCAGGACTTGGACATTCAAGGAGACCTCTACCTATCTGATCATGAACTGAAAGAAGATTCAATAGGAGAAGGAGTTTGCAAAGAGAAGAGGCTAGGAGAAGAACTTTTGAGGAGGAGACTACCAATCAAAACATGGCTGCTCCTAGGACACTTAGGGATTGCTATTCACCCAGCAAGTGTAGAAAATTATGAATTTGACTTCTGAGAGAGAAAGAAGAAAAGATGGATATGAGTTGGCAAACTTGGTCCTATGACTATTATCAATCAAGTGAAACACCCTTGATCTAGGAGGAATTGGATTCTATAGTTGAAGATGTTGTCCAAAACTCTTCAAAAATATGGTTTTGATGTTGGAGATACATCACAAGTTCATTGCAATCAAGGATCATCACAATTTCAACAGCCCTCTAATGCTCTCATGTATGCCTCACATAGTCATGAAAGTGCAAATTTCTAGAATCCTGAGGAAGACTTCTCCAGTAGCAATCCTTATGTTTATGACTCACAAAATCATTTGTATTACCATCACAATCAAGGTCAATTGTCAGAATTTCAAGTTGCAACCATGGATATTTCAGAAAATCAACAATCACTTAATCAAATGGAGATTATGTTGAAGGAATTCATGAGGCAACGGGACAAGCAAACTGAAGCCTTGGAAAAAATATGTATGAAAATAGATGTTCTTGGAGTTGGATATCAAGTCTTGGAGGCCAAGCTTTGTTTGCAGTCCAATCAAAAAACCCCACAAACCCAACTTGCCTTTCTGGAAGAGGAAATTCAGGAAATGAAGATGAGAATTGTGAAAGATATGAATGAAGAAAAAAAAGTAGTCATGGAGGCTGAAGTTGAAAAGGAGTCTATCACACTTATAGAACAAGCCAAGAAACAAGATGAAGTTGCTGAAGTTATTGAAAAAGCTACTCCACTGATACCAGCAATGAATCACATTGAAGATCCACTCATAAGGTTCCCATCCAATGAAGAATTAATTCTAGAAGACTCTGATTTTGATTCTTTGGAGAAACTATCAGATACACTCCTTTGTGATGAGGGCTGCAACTCAATTCACTTATTGTCTATCCCTAAAGATGAGTTACTTCCCGCACCCAACTGTCCAAAAGTTTCATTTGAAGCAATTTACTCCACAAACCATCATGGATCAGTTGAAGAATGTCAACATCTTAGGGTCAAAGATGAAGAAACATCAAAAGAGAAGAAGTGGTTTGAACTTGAAGCAAGCACTAATTCATTTGAAGTCATTCAAACGTCCAAAGTCTCACCCATCTCATTTTCCATTGGGCAACAGGAGAAGTGGTCTGAACTTGTGATGAGGGCTGCAACTCAATTCACTTATTGTCTATCCCTAAAGATGAGTTACTTCCCGCACCCAACTGTCCAAAAGTTTCATTTGAAGCAATTTACTCCACAAACCATCATGGATCAGTTGAAGAATGTCAACATCTTAGGGTCAAAGATGAAGAAACATCAAAAGAGAAGAAGTGGTTTGAACTTGAAGCAAGCACTAATTCATTTGAAGTCATTCAAACGTCCAAAGTCTCACCCATCTCATTTTCCATTGGGCAACAGATTATGACAATAAAGCCACATGATGAGATTGAAATGGCCAAGGAGGTTACAAAAGCAGAAGAAATTTCTTTCCAAGTAGAGGCAGAATTCAAATTTGTAAAAGGAATGAAAAATTCAATGAAGGAATATCATTGTTTGTCTACTGAAAGATGGAATCAAGAGCTCAAAGATCTTCCAATAATGCTGCATTTCAATAGGCCAATGAAGAAATGGCTGCTTAAACAAGATGGTGATCCAGGAGATAGAGATTCATATATCATACATGAGAAGGTTTGGGATGTGAAGTTAGTAGATTTTTGGTACAATGGAGGAGGGAATCAAACTGAAAAATAAAGGTCAATCATTGTCAAACTAAGAGATCCATACTTGATTAGTAAAGCTATCCCCAGATTGAGATCTCTACTTTATCATATCATATTGTTTAAACCTCCTTGATATCAAGAGTTGTAACAATGTCTAGCCTAAGACATTAAAGTAGGGCGCTTCTTGGGAGGCAACCCAAGTCTTTTACATCTAATATCCTTTTATTTTATAGGAATAATTCAGAGGAAAATCAGAAGCTACCAAACCCTTTCACCTAGGGAGTACCTCTACCCTCAATTTTTAGTTTCCTCACTGAAATCCTATTGATAACTGATATACTCTTTTCATTCATGTTGAAATCATCATATTAATATCTGAATTTTCATTCCTATCAGTTATCCCAATCCATCATAGCTAAATTTCAGTGCATTTCAGTGAATTTCAATGCATTGTTGAATTGTGCACCATAAAATTTTGATATTGAATATCCCACTGATATCTCTTGTTTCATTGTAGGATTAGCTGAAATTCATGAAGAATAGACCACCCTCAGCCCCAGATTTAGATGCAGGAACTATTGGAATGGATCAAATGCACAAATTCCATTAATTTCATACCCTCCCAACCCTCTCCCTTGCCTTAATTTCCAACACTGTGAACAGTGTTGAGGCTAAGCTTGGGGGAGGAAAGCTGGTGCTTTTCTAACCTTTACACAATATTTTCAATCTATTTTAATACTTATATCATCATTTACCACCAGGTTATCATTGTTTGAACTAGTTATCACTCGGTTTTCACTAGTTATCACTCGGTTATCATTTTTTGGGCTCAACTCAATTTTGAATTCATTTTAACTCTGAAATGAGTAGAATACTTCATTATGACTATTGGTGCACTCCAATACCAAGTGGCCAACTTGGCCATTAGTCTTCTTGCTTTAATTGACATTATAAATTCTGATGCATTTGAATTAATTTTTAGCTGAAATTTTTTCTTTTTGTGAGTAACACTAGCTGACATTCATGGATAATTGGAAAGTAGAAGATGTCTAGAAAGGAGTCAAGGATCTTGATGCCATGTTAAATAGGAAATCTTGACTATTTGCATTTAAGGATCTAAACTATACTTGAGTTTGAACCATTGCTCACTTCATGAACAGAATAAAAAAAGAAAAAGGAAAAAGGAAAAGTGAAAAGCTGCATTTTGCATTGCATGCATACATGAATAAAGAGAGTGAAAATTTCAAAAAGGAACATCTCCTGAATAAAGCCAGGACTTTTATCCTGTGACCAGCATGAATAAAAATCAGGTTCAAACATGTTTATTGCATCCTCATGAATAAAAGTCAGGTTTTCAAACCTGCTTAAGCAATGAAAAATTTGTTCATGAAGAGATTGATGTTTCAAACTTTTTAGTAAAGTTGACAATCCTTATAATCCAAATCAGTTAATGTTAGTACTTCTTTCATGGATTAAATTTGCTTTAACCTTTGTGACTTCTCAGCTAGAATTTGGGAATTGGAAAGAATGGGATGGGATGTTAGCAAAGTGGAAAACTCATTTGGATCTTATTCAGCTGATTTTTCAATTCATTTGTGAATGGTAAATTCAAGTTTGTCCTTAATTTTTTAATGTTTTACTTGAGAACAAGCAAAAGGCTAAGCTTGGGGAGTTTGATCACTATAGGTTTTTATCCCACTTTAGATGCATTTCACCCATATCGGGACCCTAAATTGCCCAACTTTTGACCAATTATGTTTGAAATGCATAGATTGTGATAACTATTTGATATTCCTCATTTTATACTTAATTCCATGTGCATAGAGGTTTTGAAATGCCAAAAGCCATAAATATTTCAATTCTATGCCAAGTTATCATTTTTAGGGCAAGTTATCACTCCTATATGTCAAGTTATCATTATTTTGAGTGAACTAATTTTCAATGATTTTGTTGCCCTAAATCCATTATTATCATGAATGAATCATATTTAGATGATCATATCTCAACTTGTGCAAAATTTTAAGTTCATTTGAACAAGTTATCATTCTGGGGATTCAAGTCATTAGTCTTATGAAATGATATTCATGTTTGATAGTTGAGCTCATTCAACTGCTGTCCAATTTCAGACTTGATTCAAATCCTATTTGAACATTTAGATACTTGTTGTTTTGAATCACTCACATTTGGACAATTATGACAAAATGATGCAAGTTCTCAATCCGGGCATATGGTTATCATTTCTGCATATTAACTTTACTTGTGCATAACACCAATTTATATTTAACAGGAAAGTTGATTCTATCAGCCTTCTTAATCCTTATTTGTCTAAATCTTATTTGAGGACCTTGATATTTGATGTTTTGTGTCTTCTAGTAGGGAAAATAGGCTGCCAAAAACTGGAAAAAGGGAGAATGGAACACTCTAATCTGCATCCAAGGGTGTAGGAAGGTCGTATAAAAGCTAGAAAAACCTTGGAGGAAAAGGAGGCTAGCCATAGCAGGTTTTGGGAGAAAGAGGAAGTAAGGGTTTTGGAGCTGGACTGAAGGGCTGTTGGAAATCCTGTCGAGAAGCTCCTAGCACAAGATGAATTCCTCATGTTCTTCACTTTATCTTGTATCTGATTTTGTAAAGATGAGGAACTAAACTCCATGTCTCCTAGGATAGGGTAGTAGTCTAGGTTAATTGTGGATGGATATGGACTGAATTGAATCCTGCACTGTTATCAATTCTGATATTTAGATTCCTGCATTGATATGAATCTATTTTTTCCATTGTTAGATCCTATTTGTATTTATAACTGAGAAGTTATCATTTGATCTAACCTTCATTTAGAAATAAATTAAGAATCAATGCCATGTTTCTGGATTCCATTTTAGTTGAAAATCTGATTCCTGATTTTTTGAAATCTGAACTTTCTGATTTCTGATTTTTCTGAACTATTTGAATCTCTTGTCATTTGGGATTTGATTAATTGAACAGCTGAGAAGTTGATATTGGTCCCAATCTTGTACCGAAATGAATCAAGATACTTTGACATCTTTATGATTCAAAATTGTTTTCCCAATCTGATTTTTTTAATCTGCATTCCTGAATTCTGATTTTCTGATTTCTTTTGGAATCTGATTTGCTATTTGACCTCTGATTTCATTCAACCACTGAAAGGTGAATCCTAAGGATTTCTTGTTGTCCAGAGATGGATCAAGAAGCATTTGGCAAATCCTGAATTCCAATGAATAACATTGTTGATTTCCTTGTGTAATTATCTTGTTGATTTCTGTTTTCTAATTTCTTTGGAATCTGATTACCATTGTTAAACCCTATTTTAACCTACCACTGAGAGGTGGTCTTATGGCCTTCCTTGAGATCCAGAGATGGGCCAAGGAGCAATGACAATTGTGAATTCCAAATCTGTGATTATATGTCTTTTAATTCCAATTAATTAGTGTGAAGTGTGGACCTCATTTTAATTGCAGCTGAGAGGTTGAATCAAGGTCCTCTTGTAGTTTAGAGATAAACCAAGGAACACTAGCACTATTATTGGATAAGTTTCATTCCTGTCAAGCTAATTGAAGTGATCTCATTATTTTGTGACCATACATGGAAGTTATCATTTCAGATTTTATTGAAATTGCCAAAAAATCAGCAAGTGCCTTGAATTGAACCTAATGATAACTTGGTTTTTAGTGAGGATCCTTTTCTAATTCAACTTGGCTAACAATCATATGACAATATATTATTTAGTTCTTATCTAATTGAGCTGTGAAAATAGTCATATTGAAAGTTGAATCAGATTTGACTAAAAAGTGATAACTTGTCCATTTCCATCCATAATTAAATTAGATGAACATCAACTCGTAGGAGGACCTTCCTCATTGATAGATAAACCCATTTAGACTCTAGATTAGCATTTACAATTCAGTTTAATTAACTTTTCAGAAATCTACAACAAGTTATCATTCTGCATTCCCAAAAGAAAAAAAAATATATGTTTTCACTTCCTTTAAAAAATTTGTTTTTGCCACTTTAAATAGGATTAGTCTAAATTATTTTTAGGTAGTCTAGGACTTCAAATCACTGTGGATACGACATTTAGGGTTACTACAATTGACCTGTATACTTGCAGTAGAAAGTGAATTAGGGAGTTAAATCAAAAATTGAAAAATTCCACTTTTGACCCCAAAATTAGCAAGTTATCACTAAACCCCCAAATATCACTTATCAATACTCGTAAACCATATATCATGAGCATTCATTGCTCTACACTATAAATTTAACATTTCTCAAAATCATTCAAAACATTCTTCAAGCTAGCAATTCATATAAGAAAATGAAAGAATTACAAGGTAACTAAAACAACGATCATGCCTCTCACTCATGACCAATCACTGCCCCTTATATTTCTTATTTCATGCCAAGCAAGCAAGCAAGTATGACTTCCATTCAATGCCCGCAAATGTTTAATGAAAGGGGTGAGCATCAAGAAACTCAGTGAGGCAAACGACTATCTCAAATATTAAAACAGCGAAAGAAAAACCAACCTCTTTATTTCCAGAAATTATTCCAAAGCCTTTTCATTTCTCAAAGGAAATTCATTTAAATAACAACCATAACGAAATGAATGCTATGAGTGCACATGCATGGTAATAAGATAATATTATAAAACTTGGGAAAAACATCATTGAACACTGATATCGAGACCACTCATCAATCGAGTGCTTCTGCACTCATCCCTCGTGTCACTATATTGCCACAGGACGTTGAACTGCTACTCGTGTCACTATATCGACATAGAGCTTGTTTTTTTAATTTCTCCACTACATCCCTCATGTCACTATATCGTCACAGTATAGTTGTTCTAATTCCACCCTTCGTGTCACTATATCGACACACGATGTTGAACCTGCTCCTCGTGGCACTATATCGACACAGAGCAAATCAGATCCCAATCGATCTACTCGGAGTTGGCCAATCATCCGAGGTGAAAACACTCTACCTTATGGTTTTTACATGAAATGTACATGATGCATGAATGCAAATTCAAAGTGAAAGTTTAGGATTAGAAATCATCATATAAACATTTTCTTTTCAAAAATCAATTATTTACTTCAATTTCACAAGAAAGAACTTTGAAATAAAACGTTGATGACACACATATGAAGCATACAATAAGTATGATTATGCATGAAGGAAACTATATATCAAGAAAATCTATTCCACTTCGGGTGGAACAATGTCATCATTCCAAAGAGTTAAGAAATTCATATCAATTGAGATAAGTTCCCTCACCTTTGATTCGTCGAGTCCCAAATTATCATCTCGTCCGAATCCAATCAAAAGTAAACACAACCTATCATGTCCATTGCTTGATTAATTAATATTACGAAACCAAAATAGGTAATTCATTCTTCCCAACAACTCGGCGTGCTTATCATAAACCAAATCCTATTATGGATGTGCTAAAACACTTACCAAGAAGGAAATGAATGCCTTGCCGACTAGTAGCGTCCTAATCAAATCTCAACAAACAACGAACTATCGTCTTCCGATTAACAACTCCTATAAGCGAAATTCAAATCAATCTTTAAGACAACTTTCAATTAGGACTTTAACTACATTATAAAAATTACTTTTAGTTATCTGATCATTCCTACCACAACAATCGCAGAGTGCTCTTAGAAACACATGGCACCCGCCGAAATGACGAAAAATCGATGAACGTCATCTTCATCAATAATAAAATAAAATTACTTTAAATTTGATCACACAACTGAAATCTAGTCACACGTACATTTCATCTCGCTTACCAATCGTGATATGAGGACGAGTCGCTAGAAGGTCACTGGAGAACGATCGGAATCTGAAATCCACGAACCTAAAAGGGATTAGTGATTATTTTTTTTATCGGACAACAATCTGAACCATTTCTCAATTTGTACATGTACCAGAGCATCGTGATGAGCTCGACTAGAGCTCCTCGTTGGCTCGCCGAAAAAATGTCGATGAAAAAGTTTGCCAAAAAATCCCAACTCGGTCACTTACGTGATTTGGAATAAGAACACATTTAAAACTCATCAAAATGATCATAATCAACCTATGAGTGATGTTAATTCATTAGGAGAGAGATCGATGCGATTCGGAGCCGAAATCTTCGCCAACGAACTTCCCCCTTCCCTCATGTTCTAAGCTTGATGCATCATGCATAGTGGACCGATCCTCATCTAACCTATGTGAAAATGTTTATCTCATCGTCATCTTTCCATCGATACCTCTTGTGCAAAAAATGATGGCCGGACGACGGAGAACTAGGGGCAGTTGGAGCATCACGCGGCACTATAGTGATCGGGGAGGAAGAAGACGAGCGCCCTTTTTTCCACACATCACTTTATTTTTTTACTTATTTTTTTTTGCAGCTGTCCATTCCTGCATAATGACCAAAAAGCCCCTTCCTTTTAAACTTAATTCCACCTTTTTTTTTAAATGTGCAGAGCTTTACAATTAATATTGTCACAGTTTTCAATTCATGATGCTACTTAAATGGAACAAAAGAAATGAATTAAGTAGGCCTGTTTGATTACTAAGATGTGATATGCATGATTACTTGTAAGGAAGCCAACTTACTACTTAGGATATTCTCTATTATGATTATGTCAATGTTGAAAATTAAAATAATAGTCCTTATTATGAACCATTATATTGATATGAAAATATCAAAGGAGATGAACAAAGTAAGTTTAGTTGATGATTAAGAGTTTATGTACATGATTTATAAGAAATTTATGATGAATTCATTACCATGATTATGTACTTGATGTGATTTGGATTTAAGAAATGTTCCAATAATGATTTATATATGATATAAATATGATAGTGATAAGTATGAAATGGACTCTTCTTGAAGGAAGCATTTGATGATGAAATGGATATTAACATATTTATGAATGACCTCTCCATCATGTTATATCTTAGTGTTATGATTAAATATTCCTTAATAGATTGAAAACCTAAGTACTTTTGCAATAACCACGATATTTGCAAAGGAAGAATGAATGACCAGTCTCATTACAAGATGGCCGCTCCTCTTAGTAGAGAGTTAATTATTATGCATGGTCTCCTTAGCACACGCCTGATATGTTCCTATTGTAGAAGAATATTTATCTTAACGGTCGATCGGTGCCTCCTATTCGATACTAGTGAAAATGAAATGGATAATTGTAATGTGGACGGATCGGACGACCACTCAATCCTTTGGGTGTGCGAAACTAATGGCTGAGAGTTCTGCACTATTGTCCAAGAAGATCAAACATCCGCTCGTCCTATCAGGTGTCCAAATTAGACCCAACCCAATTAATATATATATTGAGATAGGACAATGGGCGTCCAATGACCTTTGATGATCGAACAATCGCTCGACCAAGAGGATATCCATGTACGTTTGAACGGATGAATGATTTATAGATAATCGGACATCCGCCCGACCTTTCAAACGTTCAATGAACCTTCGTGACCAAACAACTGCTCGACCAACATTGTCCGCGTCGTAGCCATAGGTAATGGGTGCTGCTGACCTTTCTCCTACCATCGCCGCCTCGGGCCTACCTGTGGTTGTCGTGGAGGATGTTGACGAGGAGCTGGACGGCATGGTGGCATCGCTGACCATGACAAACTCAACGAGGAGGTTGAGGCATTCACCAATGAAGTTGCGACCACCGAGTTGCTACTGGAGTTGGTTGCGACCAAGTGTGAAGATCGAGCTCCTCTTTATTTTCTACTATATTTATCATAATATAACATAACTAATGCATCCTTAATCAATTAATAATCTGTTAAATGCATCCTTAAATGTATCAAATTCCACAAAATATATGGTGACTCTTCAATTCTATTATATTTTATGTTGATAATAAAATGTATTAGACTTAATAAAATGAAAATGTATAAACTAGTGAACATTAGTTATTCTTATTTGGAATAATTAATTTTATCTTATATATATAATTCTGAGGATTGGATTGGATCTAATTTTATTATTTTCTATCATAATAAAAATATTTTAGATTTAACTATAAGAAAATGTGTAAAGTGATGATTATAAGATCTTCTTATTTATATAAATTAATTTTGACTAAGAATCTCTTATACAATTATCCTTTCCTTTTTTTATCATTCTTCTTATTTTTTATGTGCGTTTTTTAATTTATTTTCTTTAATTATCATATCCATATCTCATTAACGAATTATTTAATTCTTTGCAATCAAGTATAGTTCGAATTCTCATTATTAATTTGAGTATAGAAATTATAAAGTCATCACTAATAGATTTTATTTTAACTCTTTATATTATATTGTAGTTTTTATTCATAATGCAAAAATATCTATTGTAAATGCACTCTTAAATAATACGTACTAAATTTGTAACGCCATAATTAAATTTTCATAAATTATATGTTAACCATTGAATTGAATTACATTTTCTGTTAATAACGAAAATATTTTAGATTTAATAAAAAAATATGTGAACTAATGGACATTAGGTCTTCATATTGATATAACTAAGAGTATTTGAAAATGAAGCGTAAAAAAAGTAAAATGGTAATGAAAAAATATCTTTATCTCTTTATCATTCTAGCTAATATGAATGATCTTTTAAGATAATAATTAATGCTAGAATATATTACATATAAATACATACATATATATATATATATAAATGTTGGTGTAGATTTACATGTAAATCAAGCTTTTTTAATAAGTTGCAAGTACAAATTGGCAGCTTTTTTATTTTTGATATATATACTTTATTTGTAAAAATTAACAACTTATTTAAAAAAAACTGATTTACACCATGTAAATATACACATTCATTAAATCAATATAAATATATATATAGGATTAATGTACCTATAAAACATATTTCGCTTTGTAGGGATGTTGAACGCATCTCAATCGTTGATTCACTCATCAATGGATCTGATCAAAAGTGATTAAACCCACGATTTAAAAATATCAATTATCTGAACCGTTGATCAATGGATCAACGGTTAAGATGCGTTCAGCATTCTTATAAAGCGGAAGGTGCTTTGTAAGTACATTACTCCATATATATATATATATATATATGACAATGAGTTATAAAATATTTATATCATATGAGAAGCTATAGTAATGTCGAAAGTAATTATTCAATATATTTATATGAGCTAATTCAAATGAGTAAGCTTTATATAGATAGACGGAACTAAAATCTAGGAGACATTGGAAAAATCAATTTCATTTCTTTCTTAACAGAGATATTACTTTAGATAATTTTTTTTTATTTACCTTTTGTCCATTGGTAGCACAATTCTAATGTATTTTCCTAAGACACGTGCATGAACATAAATTAAGTAAAGTACGCATTCTAATATTATAAAAGATAAAATATTCAGTATAGCCATTTGAAATATTGTGAAATATAACCTTAACTAATCTCTTATCTTATTCAAAGTTAAAATTATTTATAGATATGTTATAAGGTATAAAAATACTACTTACATTTTATAAAATGATAAAGAAAATAAAAATTATAAAAATATATTTAAATTAGTGAAGCGTTATTAAGTTGCCTAGTTGTATATATTACAAAACACGCATAATTAACTTGAAAAAATAGCTTATTTGATCATTTATATATATGGAAAACATTATACACCTTGACAGTAGCCCAGGCTAAAGTCTTACAGCCTACATATAAATACATATACCTAATTGCAAAGTTATAATTGAACAGCAAACTAAAGGCAGCATATATATAGACGCCACAAAGCAGCCAAGATCAAGATCATTGCCCGGACGAAATACATGGAAACAGCTGGTTAATTTCTCTCTCATGGATCGCAGACGTAGCCTGAAGGACTTCCATCCACGCTGCAGCTGTTAAGTATCAAAGACAGGGTCACCGGCACGTTGAGCTGGAAGGCCAACATGGCCGGCCTGAGCACGTAGCAAAGGCACGCCGCCGCCTCGAAGCTCACAAGCCCCTGCACCAGAGAGCAGCAAGGTTGCACCGGCAAGTTGCCCACCGTCACGTTCAGCATCCCCCCGAGCGCGGCGACGCACATGCCGGCGCTCACGACATCCCGCGGGCACGCCGTGGTGACACCGGCCGAAGTCGCCGCCACGAGGACGAGGTTCAGGACGAGGAGGATGGCGACCGAGCTGGCTGAGGTCTTCGTGTCCATCAATGGCGTATGTGCAGCTAGAAATATATAATGTGATGTATATGTATTTAAATATTATGGTGGTCTTGAGATGTACATTGCACAGGTGCTGCTTATGGAGGAGCAAAGGGGGCATGCAGATCGATGGGGGAATCCTGGCGTTATAATATTATAAAGAAAACCGAAAGCTTTCAGGTCTGATGCAAATCTTACAAGTTACAACGAGTTTGTTAGTGCTTTAACGGCTCCGGTCCTGTGAGATGCCATGCCTCCCTCACAAGTACACAGCAAGCATGGAAACGAAGACTTTACAGTACAGCGCATATGTGTAAAGGATGAAGGAAACACAACCAACGTTAGCTCACAAAGGATTAGCCAAGTTGTGTACTCGATCATGTCGACAATTTTTATCTTCGGGTTAGATAAAAATTTACTGTGCATATCTAAGACGTCTAATTAATCCGATGCTAATAACTTTGGACTTTAAATTTTGGATCACGACGAAAAAGAAAAAGATAAAAAAAGAAACATCTACGCAAACACATATCATGATCAGCAAGATCGTTAATTAGTAGCCGCCCGCTCTTTTGTTATCTATGTATATTTTTATTCGAGAAGAGATATTTATTTATGCTGTCAGTGTTAACAGTAGAGAGGGTTTATCTATGCCCTCTAATATTATTTTTTTTCCTAATATTTTTTAGTTGCACTCTGTCTTCCTGCTTTCTCCTTTATTATTATTCTATGCTACAAAAGAAGTGTTAAATGTAACTTTTCTACTTTTTAAACACGTTATCAATGTAGGATGCGATGTCCTTTAATTATGTTGATCTTGATGCTTATTCATTGTTGAATGCTATAGCAAAATAGTAGACTTCAGCTTTGTTACTATTATTTGTTATTTAGGTATTTTAGAATATTTTTGGATTTAGATTTTTTTTGCCAAGAGGAGGATTTTGTTTTGTCATTTTCTCTTGTTTCTTTTTCTTTGTTCTAGTACTTTGCATGATCTCGTGTTCAGCCGTAAAATGTTAAATGGGTAAGAGGAAAAAAAAAGGAATAGGTATTGATGAAGCTAAAATTAATAAAAGGCGAAGAAAAAAATACAGAAACATTCTTTGCTATGTTAAAAGAGAAACGTAGAGAATAAAGATGAAATATGTAAAACCATTACGGTGAGATAATCAGATAGATTATCAATTACTTTTTTAAAGTTTTCATGATTACTATTATCCATAATTTTAATTTCTCTACTAGTCTAAGATTACCACCTCGTGGCAATCCAAATAGCAAGCAGAAGAGATAGTTACCATATTATCGATTCATTCAATTAATTTTTTATTTTAAATATTGTATTAATAAATAAATATCCTTTAACTTCCATTTTTTATTATTTGAAATCTTTTACAAATAACTCTTAATTTTGCCTCATTTTTTTATCAATATTCACTTTTCAATTTTTTACTTTATTTATTTATAATAGTCTGTCATTAAAATCTAAAATAATATTTAGTATTTTGGTATGCGACCACGGCGCTGTTTAGACGCTAAGCGAAGACGTTGAGGCCACACTAATGATACGATATTAACTGGTTGTGAGAAAGATTATGGTGACACTAACGTGGCGTTAAAATATGCGATGCTATGGTGATGCTAATGGGATGCCCAATGTTTCTCATTGTCGACGTTAAGGAGATGCGATGGAGACGCTACTTGCGATACTCGTCGTTGCTAATTCCAATCGCAACATTTCTTCCTTCCTTTCCATACAATTTACAATGCATAATATATATATGTGTGTGTGTGTATATATATATGCCTTCAACACATTGATAATAATATAAACTAAAATACAATGCTCTAAAGTAAACTAACAAGATCATCGTGAAAGTAATAATATAAAATAAGTATTATCATCTTTTAGAGTTACAAAATTTTTTGCAGAGTTATAAAATTTTCTATTGTCCTTCATCATGATCGTCATCCCTGACATTTCTTCATGATGTACTCGGTCCGTGGTCTCGCAGGATATGGGTCTGCGGCTGGACGATGACCTAAATAGCCTACAAGATCAGAGTCAAATGTTGAGAAAGCTGTTGAGACAACTGTTAAGAAAACTGCTCTGAAATAAGTCCTTTGATGTCGTCCAGCACCAACTCAAGTGTGGAGGATGAATTGAGAGTAGATGAACCGCCTACATTTCCTCCACTCTTCCTAAGAATTTGAGCGGCTATTCTTAGGCCTCTCAAGTATCCTTCTCGTGTCATGTCGGACACTTCATCCCAAACAGCAGCATCCTTTGTAAAGTAAATAGATTATATAAAGTAATATATAATATTAAAAATATGAATTATTTTTTAAAGACGTTACTTGGTAGCTGAGTACTAGGATCATCTCCGTACTTCTCGATCATTGTCTCATTATACGCATCCTAAAAAGTTTAAATATTGCATATTTGTGAAATCATTTACACTAATGCGAACAAGCAAATAAATATGTAATGAGACTTACAAAACACGACGGGTAGTGGGCATGATCATCTCACTAGTCTTTCTACTCTTGTGTGTGGCCTCATATACTGCGCAAAAATCCATGGTACCACCTTCTTTTTCCTCATGCAATAAAGTTTTAAATTTTGTAAAATAAGTAATAAGATAAAAGTTTCATTATTCTTTTTGTATATACATTATCATGCGCCTACAATACTCATCAATATGACCCATTGTATGAATGTGAGCTTCAAGCTTCGCAAGTCTATTAACTTTTCCTTTTCCAAACTTTCTCTGCCAATCTTCATCCATCATCTATCAACATCAAATTCTTAAACATTGTAAAATTTTAAATTAAGTAAAAACAATTCAAATGTAAACTTACTTACCATTTCTTATAAAGTGACTCTCAAACTGAGTGACTAATATGCCTCGGGCATATTCGTATGCCTTGATCAATACTAAGGCCGGTGCATATGACGGCCTTACGGAACTTATACCACCCGATTGTCGTCATGTTGATGGTGCCAACTCGCCGATCGAGCAAATGAAACATTGACATCCACCTACTTGTCCCATTAATGATGTAGCAATTATCACCATTAAAATAAAAAAATGATTAATACAATTACATGATAAAAAATTTAAAAGTAATAAATATATCACCTCACGTAATATGACGCGACGATTGGATACTAGAATGTAGAGACATGTCTGCATGTCTGAAGGCAACGTAGCTACTGTCACCATAAGAATTAGTTCAAATTTGAGTTGCATATAAAACATAAATTAAATACACAGAAATTAACCTGGCATAATGTGAGGTGCATGTCGCTCAAAATCATGTGATTGTGACGATCCAGCTATAGGTCTCGTTGATGGTGCAATAGCATTAAAAATACACAAAATATATCACCACAAATTAGTAATTTCATTGATATAAACAAAATACACAATAATTATATCACCTGGTGGCCGATATGTGTCGCTCTGTCTAGAAGAACGAGACGATCCAGAAGCTTGACCTCTAGTAATCATACCTGAAAAAAATTTATGAAGATTGTGGCATAAAAATATTTAATTTATAAAATTAAAAACATATGATTGTGCTTGCATAATTAAAATTAAAAAATATGTTGCTCAATCGATTATCTCGTATTCTGACTCATTTTTATCATCTTCATCATCAACACTATAATCTTCATTCGAGTCATCATCAATAAAATTGCCAACGTTCGCTTTCAAAGGATTATGTGAACTAAACTCTTCCATCGACTCAATGTTATCAGCTAATTGAATCTTATCAAATTCTTCAACTACATCAATTATTTTGTTCACTCGATCTTCTTGATAGTAATCATCTATCGGGATATCATTCGGTATGATAGATGTTCCACGATCATTCATCATTATCTCTTCTAAGAATAGTCTAATTCTCACTTTACATGACGTCCACTATTCATTCTTGATTCTTTTCGGTGGATACATAGTGTAATACACTTGTTGCACTTGTTCTTCCTATAAGAATGTATCGTATGACTGAAGTCTCGATCGAAACTTAATATCCACCAATTTAAACTTTTGATCGATCCAAACTCCTTTTTCTAGATCGAATCAACGACATTTTAGCACCATGACTTTGTTCAAGTTTCCCAAATAGGACAACTCTATGGTTCTTCTATATCATCGTAGTAATCAAACTCATTGTCCCCATACATGCTTCCTAAAAACACATATGCCAATAGTTGAACGTTGTCGGCTATATTCTTTTGTATGGAATCTGTATCCATTAACTATGACGTCACAATAACTACAAACTTATTTCTGCGGCCCATGACCTAAATATCGAATTTTCAAATATGTCACTTGATAACCTATTAAATATTGAAAGACAAAGTTAATTAAAAAGTTCTAAAAAATAATTTTTGCGAACAATTGAAAAGAATTCTCACTTCACATCTCAACCAATCAACAAAATGTTCATCTCTTAATTTTAACAATTCAACATTTGAAACTAAATAATTGATTTCCGATTGTAATTCTCCAAATTTTCTGAATTCATAGTTGTTAATGTAATCACCTAACAATAATGAAGTTAAACTTTATAACATATTAAAATAAATAATCTTACTCGAAATACGACATCGTCTCCCAATAATTTGTAAGGATATAATTTTCAATTGCGGTGAGATCTCTATCATTCAACATAAATTTGCATCCTTTATCAAGAAGATGGCAGGGGTACTTGAAGATGGATAAATTATTTCTATTAACTTGTCATCTTTGTCATCATTTCTTGGAACTTGTGTATGTCGCGATTGTATGTGTGGCTCAAAGTATATTGAAGTCAAGTTGGACACCTCAATGAAATATGTTTTCCATAAAGAACCATCGATCTTCACCTTATTCTTGGCCTTCCTTTTGAAATATAGCATGCATCTTTCGAACGGATACATCCATTGATTTTGAGTTAGACCTGTAAGTTTTCTTTCATATAGAAGATGTATAACCAAGTGCTCCATCACATCATTCATAAGAGAATCATCTTGAGCTATGATGGTCTAATGTAGACAAATTATTTTTTAAAGTATCTTCACCTCAAAGTTAATTATATATATATATATATATATATATATATATTGGGGTGTTTATAGTAAGTGAATCAAAAGGCAAGCCAAGAAAGCAAAGTTACCTGTTGCTCACAAGTTTGTGAAATTATTAACACACAGATAATCGAATTCCATATTTCGATCATATATTGAAAACATGGTAAAGGGAACAATTGTTTTTACTATGATGAAAGGTTGCCAACTGAGATTCCAATAAATAAGCTTTCTTTGTATTAAGAGTCCTGCCTGCAATACGTAGAATGTACATATCACATGTATAGTTATAAACAGTAAATGCAATTTCATTAACAATCCATAGTAGGAATATAGATGGAGATACGCAAGTAAAAAAAAAAAGAGAGAATGACTACGTAAAGGAAAGAAGCAACCAATAATCTGATATGGAAGGATGACTAAGAATGCTGATATATGATTCCAAATTAGTAATACTGACGGTTTCTTAACTGAATTCTTAGAGCAACAAGTTCCATCATTAGTCATAATAACAGCATCAGAAATGATTAGAGCACAAGATCCATCATTTTGGTTAGAGCAACAAGTTCCATCATTAGTCATAGCAGCATCAGACACATGCATCCAGGAGGCTTGAGCTTTGAAGTGTGACCTTACTAATAATATTGGCCTTATCCAGAAATCGCAGACATTATCATCTTTAATTAAACAGCCTATGCATATATAATTTTCAGAAGATCTCTAATTAGTTTATATATAAACATGCATATATAATTTCATTTATTCTAAGATCTCGATGAAGCATTCAATCATTTACCTCGCCGACACCGATACGAAATGTTAACATCGGCCACAGCTGTAGCTGCTATCGAACACCACCACCCCATTGTCCAGCTTCCCCACATAGTGCGCCTGATTTCACCAAAAAACCACATCACAAAATCAAACTTTATCATGGCTCCATGATCAATATGGACATACAAACAAGGAAGAAGTCACAACTTTTTGTCGTATATCAAGTAAGATGGCAATGCGAGAATGGAAAGTAGAACCTTGATGAGCTGCCCTTGGGTGGCATGGGGCCCGGTGCCTGGAGGGGATCACGGTGAGTGGGCGCCCACCGCATCTATGGCGACGGTGTGGGGGATAGGAGTGTGTAGACGTGAACGCTGGCGAGTGTGACTGTAATGCCGTATAAATCTGCAAAATTAAGGAAAAGAAAAATAAAAAATAAAGGGAAAGATAAATTGAATAGGAGGAGATAAATAGGAAATAAAATCTAGTTGGATTTATTTTTGCAATAGAACTCGGATCAGATCTCTTCTCCTATATATGGAGTCAAAACGAAACAATTAGACCCTTTTCCCCTATGCAAGCCGGCCCTAATTCCTCCTCCCCCGTTCGTGTGCCTTTTGTTTGTCTTGCTCGTCCCTGACCGTCGTTTCCAACAGGAGGTCAACCAGAGGACGTGGATGGCACCGGATATGCGCTCGAGCCGAGAGGAGCGGGCAGAGGAAGAGAAGAGGAAGAAGAAGAAGACTGCACAAATAGTTTCTTGGATAGAAACTAAAAAGTATGGAACTATGATAGATTCTTCCTAAAATCATGATTTTAGACTTGAAGCATGTCCTAGTCTATGTCTAATGTAAAATCATATTTTATGATGATAATTGATGACGGTCATCGCCGAAAAAGTCGAACTGAATGCGAACTGCGTGTTTGCGCAATTTCTGCGTAAGAAGAACCCGGCCCAGGCAGGTCCTTCGCCGGACCGATTTCGTAGAAACTCGGCCCGAATCCAACATTATTGCGCTCGCCGAGTTCTGCAATCGGACAAACCCGGCCCGGGTTGAGGATGACCCGGACGAGTTTCATGCACGACGAATAGTCGGGCGCGACGGCTGTCCCGACAAGAAGACGACCCGACCCGGCCCGAGTATTTCTTAGATTTTTATCAAGAACAATCATGTATGAACCCGACCCGAGTTTCTCCCTACACGGCACGGGTTCCACTAGTGATTAAGATGATTTTATGTTACCTAGACCTTTGATCCATGTTTCTATCCCATATCTTAATGATGCCTATGATTATGTCAATGATGCCCTTGATTTACTTTCCATGATCTTGTCTTTTTATCCTGATTCAAAGTTCTTATCAAGATTTGATTTGTTTAATTAAAAGATGCAAGATAAAATACGTAAATCATTAATTAGAGAGCTCTTTTATAATGGACTAGTGACGACCAGGTTATGGGCTGCCTTCAGTTAGTTATGGACTGACTTCGGTCAGTTATGGACTGACTCTGCTAGTTATGACAATGATGATGGACGGGTTAAGGCAGGCCTCCCTGTGTGTTGAAATATACCCCAATAAGTCAAAGGTGAATAATAAGATGATGAAGAAGATGAACACATATGAATTAAGAATCTTTCTTGTGATGTCCAGCTTTTGTCATTCTTATGATGACTCTTTATAATCTTTTATCCATGTCCTTTTACATGCTTTCACTTTCATATTATGATCATGATTCACTTTCCTCTCATATGATGATGTTATCTTTATGATTTCTATCTAATATCATGATCTTATGATGATATTTATCTTACTTCCATACTGAGTTGTAAAACTCATAGGGAGGTTCTCCCCTGCATGTTCTTAAAAGCAGGACAAGATCAAAATAACGAAGGTGGACAACGGTGACAGATCGAGCTCGTAAGTGGCTGCACATGGTTATCGAGTCCTTTAGATGATGGATAGCTTTTTCCTTTCTTTTTATTACTTGACATATTAGCTTTCCTTTGGACTCCTATGAAGTCATTTTTTATCAATCTTTCACATATTATGATGTTACTCTCTTTTATTATTAATGATGATTAAGTCTTCCGCTTTTATCGATGTTGAGTTAATCGGTCAAAGTCATATTTTTAGTCAATAAGATGTACACGTAAGGATGACCCGTAGCATTCCCGAAGCATATTCTACCACGTGGCGGGGTACGATTTGGGGGCATTATAGTTAAGTATCAGAGCCTAAAGTTAGGACATTCTCATGTCCTAATGTATGATATATCGTCCACGTGCAAGTGCCACAAGCAGTCACCGCGCCACCTGAAGTCAAGTAAGTTTATCTTATCTCCTAAGATGTAGGATGTTTTCTAAATATGATGATGTATGATAATGTAGATGCCTCCACGCCGCGCACCTACTGCTAGAGCTTGGGGTCAAAGATGACCTCGAGGTAACAGCGGGATTGGAAATCCGCAACAAGAGGTAACGGACTAGAATGAGGTCCAGATGAGTCAGGCTTGTGTTGTGGAGCCGACAGTTCAGTCACTATCGGTCCAGCCTGCACCAGCACAAACACCACCGGTCCAGCCCTCGTATGTACAGCCTCCACCTGTACAATCCATGCCAATGCCATCAGCGCCCATGCTTGCTCAGCTTGCGTCCTCTAAGGATACCATTCAGGCATTCATGAAGTTGCGCCCTCCAGAGTATGATGGTTTGGGCGAATTTGACAAAGCTGAGAGATGATTACGGACCATAAAAGAAAAACTACAACAAATGAACCATGGTGAAGGCAAGAAGGTCCTGTTCGCCACCAGCGTTTTGACTGAGGATGCTTTGGACCGGTGGAGAACCGTGGTGGACACTCAGTATGAAGGACAAAATGACGTTCCTTGGGAACGTTTCTGTGAAGCATTTGAGGCACGCTATTTTCCAGCGTACCAGCATGCACTGAAGTAGAGAGAGTTTCTACAACTAAGCTAGGATCAGATGACGGTGGCTCAGTACTATGTCAAATTCATTCGTCTATAGGGGTACATCACTCTCAAGATGAGTGATAGACAGAAGGCAGATCATTTCTGTCAAGGCTTAAACCAAACCATCAGGACCAGCACCTTAGCAAGCCAATGTGCTAATGTGAATTTGGCGGTGGAGTTAGCAACAACATGGAAAGGAACTATGTTAGAGAACAACAAGAGCTGAAAGATGTGAAAGGAAAAGCTCCCATGCAGTCCTCTGCTCAGAATCAACCTCGATGGAATGATCATCGTCAGAATCGAGGAGGACCCTATCGTAGGAATCAACGTCGGGATAACCGGGCGAGGCCATATGAGCCTCATGATGCTAACCGCCAACAACAGCCCCAACGTCAGCAGCCCCAGCAGCAGGCATAAGGTAATGGTGCATGTCCCCACTGTAGGAGGTTCCACATCAATGTAGGATGAAGGCTGTAGGAGGTTCCACATCGAGAAATAATTTGCCGGGGACTACTTCTAATTCTATTTTTCTACTTTTGTTTGTTAACTTAATTTTTTTTATTCTTGCACGTTTGAAGATTTTTATTGCATATTTTTATTTGGAATTCATTACTTCATATACTTTCACGAGTTTCTATTTGCATGTGTTGCAGGAAGTTGTTTTAAAGACAAATTGATCAATCATCAATGGCGAAGAAGAATAAATCCAAACAACAACCCAAGCCAAATAGCAAGATTATCAAAGCTCCTGGAGAAGAACAACTTGAAGCTTTAATTAGCCCTCAACAAGAAAGTGCTTCCGCATCTAAAATTATACAAGTCGGTATAAACTTTCTAGGACAAAATGCAATCACGTCACCCCATGCGTGTGTAGAAGAAAATGATACATCGCAAGACCCACTAGTCCTGCTTACTCATATGGTGGAGACGTCGCTGACGAAGATCTCCATGCAAGAAAAATTCATACAAAGTATGGAGATTCAAATTTCACATATGAAGCAACATGGTCAAGAAATGGATGATGCTCTCTCATCTCTGCAAGAAGAAAAGTCTTCGACTGAATCAAATATCAATCTGGAGGGGATGCTTTGCCAATTTATTTCATTCATTGAGAACAAGCTCAGGATCAACTCATTCAATCTTTAGAGGCACACTTGATTCAGTTGAAGTCTCAAGTTAAAGTCAATAACGATATTCCTCCTCCTCCACAACCATTCGAGATTCAAAGTAAATTTGAGGAGATGGAGGCAAAGATCCAAGCATTAGAGAAGCAAGTTGTAGATTTTTCTTCTCAATTTGACTCATCTCAAAAGGCTTGCTGAGAAAATTTTTCTCCAATTATTGTAAGCCCATGCCACTATCAAAATTCTTATCAAAGATGGAGACCACGAAGAAATTATCAAAGAAGAACATGGACTACAGAGTGGAGGATAAAGGAGACAAGTGAGTATGTAATTGAAGATGGAATAGTTCGAAGGAGGCGCTGGCCTTCGAAAGTTCTAACCCCAACTATGAACTTGCCTTCAATTCTGCTTGAACAAAAGGAGGGAGCCACATCATTCATAGCATCAACATCAAAAGCACCAACCACATCCCAACAATGGCGCCCACGGAGTCCAAAAGCACTTCAAAATATGGAAAAATCACAAATTGACTTGAAAGGTAAAGCCAAAATTTTTGATGAAGGTTATCGAAAGTTGGAGTCAGTTGGGTGCATATTCACTGGCATCTAGTGAGCTCATCATATTGGACATTCACGAGCACATCAACTAATCGTAGTGAGATTGTTCTTTATTGCACATTTTTATTTTAATAATACCCTTTTTGTTAATCTAGGTTATTGAGTCTTAGATAAACTATTATTTTTCTTTTAAATTGCTTTATTAGATTTGTTTTCCTTAGATAAAGTCCTAGGCATAATTTAGTAAGTTTTAGTCCATTAATTACATTATTTTAAGGTCTCATCTTTAGCCCATGATCGGATGATCTTAACTTGACAATTTATAACATTATTCACCTTTTTCTATTGACAAACCCGGCCCGAGCTCCCTAAACCCGGGCCGCGTTATTTCTTGTTCAAGGTCATCACATGTAGATTGAACCCTGCCGGGCTGTTATAGACTCGGGCCGAGTAGACGCCACTGCACAAAACACACTTGGCACGATCATATAAGAAACCCGGCCTGTGTTTGAACAACCCGGACAGGGCTGTTTTCGTGTCTGTTTCGCCATTCTCTTCACACGATGATTCTGGCGACTTTTGATTTGCCATTATGAGGGTGAATCGGACCGTTGAGCTTCCAACCTCCCGTCATCAAGATGAGGCATTGATTTGCCACAATTTTGGAAGCCAAACGGCCACCCACCCGGGTCGGATCTGTCTACAAAACCCGGGCGGACGGTCCACCCGGGGCCACATCACCTCCTACGATGCCAGCAGTTCTTCACGCCCATCGTCACGAATGCCGATAGCATCCCGACCGGCCTCGACTGCCAAGAGTCCATGCCGCCACCGCGCTCTTCTCTTTCTCACCCTCGGCCGCATCCCCGATCTGCCGCCTAGTGTCAATGCCAACATCGCACCGCACCACCACCGTCGCACCGCACCATCGCGTCACCTCTATCTACCGACGCTCCAGCCTCCGTCATCGAGATCTTGCCGGTCGACGACCAGCAGTCATAACAGTCTGCCTCATGCCCCGCCGCCGCCGTGACAGCCCGGGCCGCGCATCTGTATACACGGCCTAGATTCATCTCCAGATTCGACGACGGCCGAACACTCATACCCGGGCCGTGCTCCTCGCAATCCGGCTTGCGTCTCCGCTGCAACCCATGCCGCATCGATTGTACACCCAGGCCGGGTACCTCTTTCGATCTGCATCAGCTATAATATTTTAGACTCGGGCCGAGCTATCTGCAACCTGGGCCAGGTTCCATGCACAGTGTTCTTCAGATCACATTCTCTGTGATGCAGCCTCACCGGAAAGTCGTAGCCCGTCGCTCCCATGCTTCTTCGACGGCTGATAATGAAGCCACCCAACAGGAAGACCGACCATCGCGACCTATTAGTCTCGAGTTCCATGACTCTACCCAACGGAAACGCTATCAACAAACGTTCTTCTTTACTATTACCCCTACTCGGTACGCGTAAATCAAAACAATGGCGGATTTAAATATTGATGCTGATATTATGCTACTCTTTGAGAGGGTGGGGATGCTGACATTTCTGGATCAATAGTGGCCGACATACGAGAAATTGTGCCATGAGTTTCTCAGTTCATATGCTTATGAGTGCTCTGCTCGACGCCATTGAGTTAGTTTCCAACTTTTTAATACTGAATATAGCTTTTCTATGCTGGAGTTTATCTCTATTTATGAATTTCCCCTACTGGAGTCTTCTACTACTTTTCTTGAGTTTTAGGGAGCCGCCTTCTTGAAAGCTATAACAAATGATGAGCCCTTCCTTCCTTCCCGAGCAAAGGCGAGTCTTATTTAGAATCCAGTATTTCGATATGTTCACAGAATCATCTCTTATACCATCTGTGGTAGAGAAGAAAGTGAGGGTGCCATTAATACTACAGAACTGTAGATATTGTGGGCTATGGTGGAAGGAAGGCAGATTAACATAGGTGCCATCTTAGCCGATAATTTTCAGAGACAGGCCACCAGGACTTCATGCAAAATTATCAATGGTGGCTTGATTACTCCTATAACCCTCTATCTAGGACTTGACCTATCCACTCTTGAGCCCATCGAACCCACATTCATTGGGATGACCATGGTTCTTCAGATGAACCTTGTTGAGAGGACTTCAGGTGGTTTAGTCTTCAAGTTTCGCAATAGGGTCGAGACATTGCCATGCACAGATGTTGATCGCTTCACTATCTTTGATCGCGTGAACTGGACATACTTTCCTTCTTTGAGATAGGTGGAGCCTCGCCACATAGCAGACCCTCATGCACATCCAAATCCAGATGATGAGGATCCAGTACCTCTGCAGGACGAGGGGCCTTCACAGCACCCACAACCATCCTTTATGTCTCCCGAGTCCACCACTGCAGCCCAAGTCCACATCTCAGACAACTTATGCATCTACCTCTGTTAGTTTTGATGTCTCGGCTTTGCAGGATACATTAGCCACGCTTCTTGCGGGCCAAGAGCGATAGTACAAGCTTATCAGCAGCACCATCAGAAGACTCAGACTCAGTTTCGATAGCTTAGCGACTGCCAGGATCACCTTGAGCAGCTGGTTCAGGACTACTTTGGGCAATATTCACCACCTCCAGAGATGGGCTAGCTGGTCATGTCTTTTCCTTTCTTCTTTTCTATCTTTCTGAGTCTTTCATCTTGTACTCCTTACCTTGTCTGGCTAACACTGAGGACAGTGTTTAGTTAAAGCTTGGGGGAGATTGCATTTCATGCATCATATTTGTTTGTTGTACTGCATCATCATGTTTGCTTTCTTTTAGTTTATTTTAGTATTGCATGTTTGCATTATCTTTTCATCTTATGAAAATCCATAAAAATTTTAAAAATCACAGAAATACCATTCACCATCATTTTGCCTTATTGTTTGTTCTTCTTATTTGCACTTAAGTGTAATTCAAGGACACCCTGTGCACTTATGAAATTCTCTTGCCGTAATTTTACCTGTTCCATCACCTTAGTATTGGGTTATTCGGAAAGTGTATGTTGCCAAGTAAAATTATGGATACTTAGACCACTGATTTTTCTTCATGCTCGCATTTCATTTCTTATTTTTGATTTTTTCGTCTTGATGGTAGTAGCCTTTTTATTAAATGCATAAAGTATTTTGTGAGCTTAAAATAAATAAATTTGAAAAGGGGTTAGTTGAACCCCAAAAGTTATAAGAAGATATAATTGTGTTATTTGGAATCTTGGTGTGTTCGGGTGATTAGATCTGTAAGGAATTCTTGCCTGGCGACCTAAGGGCAACTGCTCTGGGATCCATCAGTCGAAACCCGCTACATAGACCACCTTGCGCAATATGGAGAAACACAAGAGTACCAAATCAGGGACAAGTTTAAACAATGCATATCTGTGTTATCTAGAATCTTTGTGTGTTCGGGTGATTAGATCCGTAGGGGATTCTTGCCTGGCGACCTAAGGCCAACTGGTCTAGGATCCATCGGTCAAAAGCCTATTACATGGACCGCCTTGAGCAATATGGAGAAGCACATGAGTAATCAATTCTATATAACAATAAGAAGGTGAATAAAATAAAATTAAGCTCACTCTATACTTTTGCATTCAACATTAATGCTATTATTTGATAGAATGTTTTCTTGCACGGAGCTGAACTAGAATAAGTTTAAAATGTTTAAGATCCAGAAATCTTATGAGGCTGGGTTATGGATTGTGGTTAGATACTTTTGTGATGGACTTGTAAAACGATGATAATAGAATAGTATTAGTCATGGGGTGGAGACTATGATGGTTCATTTATGATTCTTGAGTCTTGCCTTGGAGCTTGCTTGAGGACAAGCAAGAGTTCAATCTTGGGGGAATTTGATGCATACATTTTTATACATGTTTTACATGCATCATTTAGGTAATTTTTCGTAGTTTTTATCATTGCATGCATCTATTTTCTTATTTATTTTCTTAATTTCTTTTGAGTCCAAAGCGATTGGATCGAAAAAGCACGTAAAACGGAGCACAAAGAGTACATTTGACTGAGTTAAGAGAAACCCGGGTCGGGCTGGCATCATACCCAGACCGGGTTGACGTTAAAAACCAATTTCGAATCGAATTCTACACGAAAATAAAATCTGAACAGAACCCAGCCTGAGTTGGAACAAACCTGGCTCGGGTTAGTACAAATCAGCCAAACTGACAGACCACGTGATTTTTCGGCCGACTTTAACTTGGATTTAAATCACGAACTCAACTCGGAACCCTAAAAGGCTGCCACCCCTATAAATATGGATGTACCATGAACCCAAGGAGCATGCAATCTCAGAGTATGAAGCCCTAGCCGCACTAGAAATAAGTGACGAAGTTCTACTGCGTGCCACTGCAAATCAATCGAAGAAGTAGAGATTTTGTGGTCTCGGGCAATCGTTTGGAGCATAGTTTTGGCCAAGGCTTGTTCCAAAGACGTCCACCACTTCTTGGGAGTTTGATTTACAATTTCCAATCTTTATTTTATATTTTCTCCCTTGAATTTAATGTTAATTCTTCCAATTATGGATTAGTTTAGTTGTTAGAGGAAGACTACGTTGAACATTGATTTTCTCTTAATATATTTTATTGTCTAGACTTCTGAGAACATGGTTATGATGTGGATTTCTTGCTTAATATGATTTATTAGTTTCTTGCATTAATTTCATATAATTTCACATAATTCTATAAGGAAAAATTGATCGGATTCTTCTCTATGCAGAACCCGGCCGAGTCGGATACAACCCGGGCCGGGTTCCTTCATTATTTTTCCCGAAGAGAAACTTCTGTGTCAGCTTGGACCGAGTTCCTTCTGATCTGGGCCGAGTTCTATTTATTTGATATTTTTGTTAGTAAATTAGTTTTAATTGCTAACAATTATATCATTAAACGGGGGATTGCAACTTAAGGCATATTAGATAAAGTAGATTGGCGTTGATCGAGTTTTCGACGTCTCTAATTCTACTTCTATTTAAGATAGTTAGGTTCTCGAGTTTTTTGAGTCCTTTACTTTAAGCAACCGTTCATACTAATGCATCTTAGTTCAGAATATATTAAAGTGGATTGAGTTTTCAACATGCTTTGATTATATTCTTAACTAGGGTAGTTAGGTCCTCAAGCTTTTGAGTCCTATACTTTTATCCGTTTATTTCCTACAAGAAGTCTATATTTAATTATTGATAATTAAGAGAATATGATAGGGATATGAAGTCTGAGTTCTAACTTTCTCTCACATTAATTAAAGGCATCATTATCTCTGATTGTCATCAATTCGGATTACTTTTATCTCTAATCAATTATTGTTACTTTCTCAATTAATAAACTTAAGTTAGAAAGATAAGAATATAGATTAGTCCTCGTGGGTTCGACACTCTATTCACTATTTATTACTTGATACGATCTGGTATACTTGCTAGTATATTTGTTCTTGATTTGCATGCATCAACTGTGGTCAACAAGGACATTTCATTCGTGACTGTCCTACTAAGAAGGATGATCCCGCACCAGCTCTACGTGACGCAAGAGGGGGGAACAACATGCTGCGTGGAAGAGTCTTCCACCTAGAAGAAGATGTAGTACCGGCAGACGCCGAAGTCATTAGAGGTACACTACCCATAGCTGGTCTCCCTACTACAGTCCTATTTGATTCGGGTGCGTCGCACTCTTTTATATCTAGAGACTGTGCAGTTAGTTTATGCCTACCTCTACATGATATAAGTCACCCTATGGAGATAATCACTCCTATGGTAATGCTCTATGCCACGAAGTACTTTCCTGAGGCACTAGTGGAGATACAAAATAAGAACTTTTTCTACAAATCTGATAACAATCCCGATGATGGATTATGACGTCATTCTTGGTATGGATTGGCTATCCTACCATGATGTAGTCATTCTATGTAAACAAAAGAAGGTGATCATTAGTACCCAAGGGGAACGCAAGGCCACTATTAGAGGTATCACGGGAAAAGATGGAAAGGTTATCATATCTGCCATAAAAGCACAAAGAATGATAAGGGATGCAGAGGTTTCCTTGCAAATGTGATGAAGACGGACAACCCATGGACCCAACAACAACAACTGGACGTAGTTCGGGAATTTTCAGATGTTTTCCTGAAGACATCTCTAGACTACCACCACCACGAGAGATTGATTTTCGGATCGATCGCCTTCCAAGCACTGCCCCAATCTCGAAGGCCCCCTACTGGATGGCACCGGCCGAGATGCATGAACTAAAGAAGCAAATTCAGGAACTTTTAGACAGGGTTTATCAGGCCGAGTGTATCTCCTTGGGGTGCTCCAGTGCTATTTGTCAAGAAGAAGGACAGCTCTCTAAGACTGTGCATTGACTATCAGATGTTGAATAAAGCCACAGTCAAGAACAAGTACCTTCTACCGCAGATCGACAACCTCTTCGATCAACTCTCAAATGGCGCGGTATTTTCTAAGATCGACTTACGAAGTTGGTACCACCAGCTTAGAGTGACCGATGAAGATGTACAGAAGATGACTTTTTGATCAAGATATGGTCACTATGAATTTCTAGTGATGTTGTTTGTACTGACGAACGCCCCTGCAGCTTTCATGGATCTCATGAACTGGGTGTTCAGACCATACTTGGACCAGTTTGTCATCGTCTTTGTAGATGACATCCTGATTTATTCGGAAAATGCAGAACAACACAAAGAACACTTGAAGATAGTTTTGAAAAAGTCAACACAAGTTATACGGCAAACTATCAAAGTGTGAGTTCTGGTTTGATCGGATTATGTTCCTTGAACACATAAACTCGAAGAAGGGATTTCTGTGGATCCTTCCAAGGTAGAAGCGGTATCCCACTTGCCAAGGCCAAAACATGCCATCGAAATCCATAACTTCCTCTGATTGGCAGGTTATTATCGCAGGTTCATCAAGAATTTTTCAAAGACTACATCTCTCTTGATGAACCTAACGAAGAAAGGTGTGAAATACGTACAGACACAAAAATTCAAAGACAGTTTCCAAGAACTGAAGGCCAGATTGACCACTGCACCCATACTCACCATTGCGAAAGGTATAGATGGGTATGTGGTGTACAGTGATGCTTGCGGCACAGGACTGGGATGCATGCTCGTGCAACATGAAAAAGTGGTCGCATATGCATCTAGGCAGTTGAAGAAGCATGAGGTGAACTACCTAACTCATGACCTTGAATTGGCAGCGATAGTCTTCGCATTGAAGATTTGGCGACACTACCTTTACGAAGTACAGTTTGAGGTGTTCACCGATCATAAGAGCCTCAAGTACGTCTTCTCTCAGTGAGACCTTAATATGTGACAACGAGGATGGATGGAATATTTGAAAGACTATGAGTTCTTCATTAATTACCATCCGGGTAAGACGAACTCAGTTGCAGATACACTCAGCCTCAAGTGGGAAGGCTCATTAGCTCACATGATGATGGGTATGTATAAGATGATGAATGAGCTAAGCCTATGGAAGCCAAAACCTGGAAGAAATGGAGCGGTACTAGATACAGCTGAATATACAAAGATGTATAAGATGATGAATGAGCTAAGCCTATGGAAGCCAAGATTTGGAAGAAATGGAGCGGTACTAGATACAGCTGAATCTGGTGGAGAGGATTATTAAGGCTCAGGCTTAAGATCCTGAGTATACAAAGATGTTAGGAAGATGTCAGAAAGAAGAAGAAGATTTCAAGCTCTCAACAGATGGTGGGATCCGATACAGAGATCGTCTATGGGTCCCAAGTGATGAAGCTCTCAAAAGGGAAGTGATGGATGAATGCCACAAGTCTGAGTTTGCAATCCATCCGGGCAGCACTAAGATGTAGAAGAATGTGCAAAGAACCTTCTAGTGGAATGACATAAAGCGAGAGATTGCTGAATATGTTTCTAAGTGTCTAGTCTGCCAAAAGGTAAAAGTGAAACATCAGAAGCCTTACGGGAAGATCACGTCTCTCGCCACTCCACAGTGGAAGTGAAAAGATATTTCCATGGATTTCATAACATGCTTACCCCGTATTCAAAAGGGACATGATGCCATATGGATGATTGTGGATCGGTTAACGAAGTTTGCACACTTCTTACTCATAAAGTTTGCCTCATGGATTTATATGTTCATAAGATCATCAGACTTCATGGGATCCCCACCTCCATTGTATCAGATAGGGATCCAAGGTCTACAGCCAGATTCTGGAGAAGCCTTACAAGACTCTTTTGGAATGAGACTGAACTATAGTACGACATTCCATCCACAAATGGACAGTCAGACTGAAAGGACCATCCAAATAGTTGAAGATATGTTAAGAGCTTGTGCCCTTGACTGGAAGGGCAATTGGGATGATCACCTACCGCTTATTGAGTTTGCTTATAATAATAGTTATCATTCCAGCATTCGTATGGCTCCCTTTGCAGCCTTGTATGGGAGACCATATCGTTCACCTGCATGCTGGAATGAGGTAGGTGAAAGGAAGATCTTGGATGCTAAAGAGTTGAAACAAACTGAGGAATATTCAGCAAGAGTCGAGTTAATACAAGAAAGGATGAAGGCAGCTCAAGCTCGACAAAAGTTTTATGATGATAAAGGACGACGTGAATAGAATTTTCAGACAAGTGATCAGGTACTCCTGAAGGTTTCCCCAACCAAAAGAGTGATGAGGTTCAGTAAAAGAGGAAATCTCATACCAAGATATGTTGGTCCATTTGAGGTACTCAAACTAGATGGAGAAGGTGCCGTAGACTAACCTTACCTCCATCATATGGGTGAGTTCATAATGTGTTTCACGTCTCGAAGGTCCGGAAGTATAAACACGATCATGCAAATGTTATAAGGTATGAAGAACCCAATCTCAAAGAGGACATGACCTATGAGGAGCAACCCATCCAGATTCTAGAGACCAAGGTTCAACACCACAACAACAAGGATGTACCACTAGTCAAGGTGGCTTGGAGCCAGCCCCGAGGTGACAAAGCAACCTGGGAACTCAGGGATGCGAAGGGAATTTCCCATATTATTTGGTAAGTCCTGACTTCTGACTGAATTCGAGGACGAATTTTATTTTAAGGAGTTTATGATGTAACGCTCGAGAAATCTACAAAATTAAAGAAAAGATAAAAGAAAAGATAGACCGAATAGGAGGAGATCAATAGGAAATAAAGTCTAGTTGGATTTGTTTTTCCAATAGAACTCGGATCAGATCTCTTCTCCTATATATATGGGGTCAAAACGAAATAATTAGACCCTTTTTCCCTATGCAAGCTGGCCCTAATTCCTCCTCCCCCGTTCGTGCACCTTTTGTTTGTCTTGCTCATCCCTGACCGCCGCTGCCAACAGGAGGTCAACCAGAGGACGTGGACGGCACCGGACATGCGTTCGAGCCGAAAGGAGCGGGCAGAGGAAGAGGAGGAGGAGGAAGAAGAAGATTGCACGAATAGTTTTTGAACAGAAACTAAAAAGTATGAAACTAGGAGAGATTCTTCCTAGAATCATAATTTTATACATGAAGCATGCCCTAGTCTATGCCTAGTGTAAAATCATGTTTTATGATGATGACTGATGTCGGCCATCGTCGAAAAAGTCGAACTGAACGCGAATTGCGCGTCTGCGCAATTTCTGCATAAGAAGAACCCGACCTGAGTTCACTAGAACCTGGCCCGATTAGGTCCTTCGCCAGACCGAGTTCGTAGAAACTCGGCCCGGATCTGCCATTGCTGCGCTCTCCGAGTTCTGCAACGCACAAACCCGTCCCCAATTGAGGATGACCCGGATCGATTTTCACGCACGACGAATAGTCGGGTGCGATGGCTGCCCCGATAAGAAGACGACATGACCCAGCCCGAGTGTAACCCGAACCTAGCTCGGGTATTTCTCTAATTTTTATCGAGAACGATCATGTATGAACCCGACCTGGGTTTCTCCCTACACGGCCCGTGTTCCGACAGTGATTAAGATGATTTTACATTGTCTAGACCTTTGATCTATGTTCCTATCCCAGATCTTAAAGATGTCTATGATTATGTCAATGATGCCCCTGATTTACTCTCCATGATCTTGTCTTATTATCCTGATTTAAAGTTCTTATCAAGATTTGATTTGTTTAATTAAAAGATGCAAGATAAAAGACGTAAATCGTTAAATGGAGAGCTCTTTTATGATGGACTAGTGATGACCAGGTTATGGGCTGACTCTGCCAGTTATGACGATGATGGTGGACGGGTTGAGGCAGGCCTCCCCGTGTGTTGAAATATACCCCAATAAATCAAAGATGAATAATAAGATGATGAAGAAGATGAACACATATGAATTAAGAATCTTTCTTAGGATGTCCGGCTTTTGTCATTCTTATGATGACTTTTTATAATCTCTTACTCATATGTCCTTTTACATGCATTCACTTTCATATTATGATCATGATTCACTTTCCTCTTATATGATGATGTTATCTTTATGATTCCAGTCTAGTATCATGATCTTATGATGATATTTATCTTACTTCCATACTAAGTTGTAAAACTCATAGGGAGGTTCTCCCCTGCATGTTCTTAAAAGTAGGACAAGATCAAAATGATGAAGGTGGCCAACGGTGACAGATCGAGCTCGTAGGTGGCTGCACATGGTTATCGAGTCCTTTAGATGATGGATAGCTTTTTTCTTTTTTTTTTATTACTTGATGTATTAGCTTTCCTTTGGACTCCTATGAAGTCATTTATCAGTCTTCCGCATATTATGATGTTACTCTCTTTTATTATTAATGATGATTAAGTCTTTTGTTTTTATCAATGTTGAGTTGACCAGTCAAAGTCATATTTTTTGTCAATAAGATGTACACGTAAGGATGACCCGTAGCATTCCCAAAATGATTCTGTCACTTGACGAAGTGCGATTTGAGGGCGTTACAGTGACGGAGGCATCCCGCCGGCGGATGGACTGGAATTTGGGGACTGAAGGAGTTGGAGGAGTAGGCGCGTGGGAGTAGATGGTGACGCGGGAGTGATGGCGACAGGGCATAGTGCATCGGCAGAGGAGTTGATGGCGACAATGGCGAGGACAATGGAGAGGCGAGCGGAGTCGAGCGGTAAAAGATTAAAACGAAAAGAGGGGTTAGGATTTGAAGTAATTCTTTAGTGTTGAGAAATAATGCGATGCTAATTAGATACCGCATTGGCACTGAAGCAATAATTAAAGGGAATCGGATTCAATACAAAGTAGCATCTTATAGACTGTGACTCTAATTCGATGCTCACGTGGCACCAATAAAATAAATAAAAGAAGTCAGCTAATATGGAAACATCAACATGGCATTGTCATGACTATAAATTAGCATTGACAATTGTGACGTTAATTAGAAGCTACCATGACGTCGATCAACTAATTTTTTTTATTTTTTCTAATTACTATCAATAAAATTATATTCCTTAATTCATTTCTCATAATTAACAATTAAAGATATAAAATATTATTCATAGATAGTTAATTTTAAAATAATTGGATCAATTTATAGATAATTAAGATATGATATGATATATGTTGTATATATAAATTATATACGTGCATATATATATGTATGTGTGTGTATGTATGTATGTCTAGGTATTCAGATTAGATGAACTATTTTATACATAGATATAATATATATATTAACAAATGTATATATAAGTATATACTACCTAATTATATCAACATATGCATATATACACATAATTTATCAACATATGATTATATTACCAAATTATAAGTTTATATCAACAAAAGTTTATAAGTTTATATTACCTAATTATATCAACATATGCATATATATACATATATGTATATTGATATAAATATATATATGTTAAACTATAGTATAGGTAACATATATAGTTTACAAATTAACTTTACCTACTTAAATACAAATCAATATGGGTATATGTATATGAATTTCTATTTAAATATGTGTGTGTGTACTTCTATTTATGTACATTCAATGAATTTATTAACAAGGTTGCGCCACTTTAGCATTCCAATAATGACGCATCGAAGATAGCATCTCTTTGGCATCACAATAGCGTTGTAGAAGACCGATGCCAATGTCATGTCGTGCACACGCGTCAAATTAGCATCGCCTCTTCTTGACATTAATTTAGCGCCACAATTTATTGACGCCAATACAGCGCTATAATCTACCGCGCATTTTCTTATTTTGACATGTGAGTTTAGTGTCGACATAGAGGAAGGTGCCACTTTTAGCGTCGACTTTGGATAACACAAATGCGGCAGTAAATGGAAGGGACGGAGAGGCAAATAGCATCTCATGTCTTCGACCCAACTCTATTGAGACCCTATTGGCGTCGAATAGCATCACGGTGTTTGTGTCGCTATGTCATGTCTCTATTAAACAACTTTCTTGTAGTTGACGCCGAGCTCATCACGTCATGACCAAAGGCGGAGAACCTCCACCAGAAGCTACAGCTAGCAGAGACGCAGTAGAGGGCATACAACAAGTCATGATTCCGATGTTGGAGAGGAAAATCTTGGCATACTAGAGGTTGGAGAAGATGGGCCCGTAGGGGTCAAAGTGGTAGGAGAAAGGGGGGGACGGGCGGTCAGAGACATTGAAGATGAGGTGACGGCCAAGTTGAGGATGCGGACAAGGGGTTGTTGGAGGTACTTGGAGAACTAGATCTCATCACAATTGAGGGAGTCAGTGTTGGAGTGGTGCCGCCAGTGGCTATACTTCTAAGAGAAGGGACGAGGAGAGCAAAGTGGCAAACCGACATCATCGAGGAGGGAGTAGTTAGACAAGGCGGGGTGGCTGCACTCGTGGCAATGACCTAGATGCCGATGAGGATGCAGCCCTGGAACGCCCATTAGATCGGCCACACGATGACATGGTAGCGGGACGGCAAGGAGGATGGAGACATAGAAGTAGAGTAAGAGGGAAGAGAGTACGTATTGGACGATGTAGGAGGAGTAGAGGAGTGAATGCAGGAAGCAATTGAGCGGGATACACTACAAGAAAATCGAAGAATAGCGACCCAATGAACTTGACGCTAATATGGCGCTATTGAGACTCTGTAAGCTATAGCGTCACTTTAGCATCCAAATAGCGCCGACAAAATACGATGCTAGTAATCGGTGGCTATTGGCATTCCAATAGAATCAACAATGGTGGAGATGCTACTATATTTTGGATTAGTTGACGCTATTTTGGAGCTTTTGCGAGGTCAACATCACGTTTGTCGCATCGCCAATGATACGCTAACATGATGCTAAGGAAAATATATTTAATATAGCGTCATCTATATTTGTGACTCTATATAAGCGCCAATTACAGATTTTTTTGACCTATTACAGACACATTTTTCCCTTCCCACACTATACAATTATATAATGCATATAAATGCATTGATATTCATCACAGGCATAATATGAAAGCATCACAGACATAATATGAAAGCATCACAGACACAATATTTAAGATAAGAATATGAAAAGTAATAAACTGAACTAACAAACTATACGTATATCTAATAATAAGTCAATAAGTGACAAAAGTATAATTTCTATCCATGGTTTGTTTCTATCCTAGGTTTGGGAGTTATTGTTATCATTCCGAACGTTTGATCCCGACATGCTTGGTCCATGGTCTCACGGGGATTGATTCGGCATCGAGATCAATCCCTGAATCACCTGCAATAGCGGAGTCAACTATTGCGATAGCTGCTCCGATAGCTACGTCATATCAGGTGCAGCGGATGAGCTCGGAGCAGATGGGCTGCCTGCATATCCTCCGCTCCTCCTAGGTACCTGAGTAGTTGTGCCGAGGCCACGCAAGTATCCTCCTCGTGTCGTGCCGGCCACCTCCTCCCAAATAACAAGGTCCTCTACGAAATAAAAAAATTACACAATCATATAATATATAAATTACATTATCAAAAAATACATAAATTAAAAACATGATATCCCTTCCAAGGAACATTACCTGGTGGCTAAGTACTCGAATTATTTTCGTACTTTTCAGTCATTTTTGTAATATACTCATCATAAAAATTTAAACATTGTGCATTTCAAAAATAGTGCATTGACGTAAACAACCAAATGAACATGTGATGAGACTTACTAAAAGCCTACGAGCAGTGGGCATGACCAAGTTGTTAGTCTTTCGGCTCTTATGTGTGGCCTCGTAGACCACGTGAAAGTCCACAGGATCGCTTATTTCTCCTCCTACAATAAAATTTCAAATTTTATAAAATAAGTATAAGTCAAAAGCTTGATAAATTGAATTTGTATGTAAATTACCATGCGTCGTTGATGCACGTCAAATCGCATCGACCCTCCAATGTGGATGTGGGCCGGCTTCGAAAGTCGATTAACTCTTGCCTTTTCTGACTTCCTTTGCCATCGTTCATCCGTCCTTTATGAACATCAAATACTTAGACTTTCAAAAACTATAAATTTAATAAAAATAATTTAAAATAAACATACTTACCACTTCGTACATAAGGACTCCCAAACCGAGTGTCTAATATGCCTTGGGCATCTTTGTATGCCCTACTGCAAAGTGAGGTCAGCGCATGTGACGACCTTGCGAAACTTGTACAATCGATTTCAAAGACATTTCGCAATAACCGCCTCAAAAGCTCTCTGAATCGCCCCTAAACTAAGATCCAGATGAAATTAATTTGCTTTCTACACAATACTTAAAACTTAGTAATTTTAAAATAATATAAAACAATTTATGTAACCCAAATAGAAGATCATACCATAAAGGCTCGAAAGATGTCATCCCGCACTTGAATTGAAACATCTTTTCAAGATCCTGCCCCTTCCGGCAAGTGGGAAAGAACAAGAGCACTGACATCCCGCATGGTACTAGCAGGAATGAAAGTGGTCCTACCAATTACAAAGAAAAATTAATTTTCAATGATAACCAAAACTATAACAAAATTTTCACAACTAATTTAACTTACGGTCGAGCAATATTATTCACGGTGACCACCTCATTATCGTGTAATCCCTCTTCATCTGTCGAAGAGGAATCATCATCCGATACAGTTGGAATAGACTGAGAAGGTCTGACATCATCTACAGGCCCTAATACAAAATAAATCATTAGTGTCATACCAAATTAAAGTAGTGATAATTGATATATGTACAGTAATATTCTCACCTCGAGTGATGTCTATCGCTGCATGATCCGTGGCAGTTCGCTCATCAGAATATGACGAGCCAGGTGCTTGTATTATCGGCGGCGTAGCAACTAATATTATTAAAAAATAATTAATGTAATTAATTGAGAAATATAATATAAATATATCACCTGAGATAAGATGTCGTTCGCCAATACTAGAATGTGGTGAAGCGTCCAGTAATCTCGACGGTGTAGGTGGCGTGGCAACTGTCATCATAAGAAAATACATAAAATTTGCCTCCTATTTAAAAATATGGAATATAAAGAAAATAATCTGGTGTGACATGCCAATCGTTGCTTGACCCATTCGAAAATCACTTTTCTTTTATCATTGCTCAAGACATAAATAGCTTTTGGCTTTTTGCATTTACCATTTTGAAGATGAATGATATCTAGCTATGTCTTTTGCATATTAATTTCATGTCTTCGCGCATCTGTATGCTATCTTTTGTTCTTCCTTTAACATCCATACTAGTGTTGAAGATGTTGTCAAATACGTTCTTCTCCACATGCATGACGTCCAAGTTATGACGTACCAGGTTTGAAGACCGATAAGGCAACTCCCGAAAGATACTTCTTTTCTCCCAATTATGTTCACTTCCAAACCCAATTTGCTTGTAACTACCGGCCTTCAATCTGAACAAGACTTCACTAAGCTTGTTTACTTGCTCTAGAAATTCTTATCCCATCAAATGAGTTGGAGACAAAGTGTTCTCGGTTGTATTCTTTTTAAATGAGTTTCGATCGCAACGCATCGAATTCTCCAATGGCAAAAATATCCTATGACAATCAAACCAGAAAACTTTCCTACAATTTTTCAAATAAAATGATTGGCGGATGAGGCGGAGGGCGGCGGAGGCGGATGGGCGAGGCGGAGGGCGGGCCGCGAAGGAGGCAGAGGGTGAGGCGACGGTGGGCAGAGGCGGATGGCGGCAGAGGAGGCAAATGGGCGGTGGAGGCGAATGGAGGCGGAGGAGGCAGAGGCGGATGGCGACAAAGGAGGTGGCAAAGGTCGGCGCAAGGTGAATCGAAGAAAAACGCAGCGAGTTCGACGAGGGCGGGGTCGAGCGTCGGACGTCGGAGCAGCGGGCGGAGACGACGAGTTCGATGAGGGCGGTGTCGGAGCAGCGGGCGTCGACCATCAGGCGTTGGAGCGGAGGGCATCGACCGTCGGGCATTGTCGGTCGCGGTGAAAATCGGCGAGCGAGCGTAACAGTAAAAAGTGAAAACAAAGAAAAGGGGTTAGGGATTTAAGTTAAGTATTTAGCGCCTCACATTTCACAACACTACTTAGACGCTACGGAGGTGCCATAATCCAGACGCTATTTCGAGCATATAGGGACGCTATATCGAATTTTCTTCCTAATTTAACATTATATGTGCGATATTAAGTGATAATAATATGTATATGTGCACGAATTATATATGTCTATTTATATGTCAATATGTGCCCGATGAAGTGGGGGTAATAAAAAGTCGGCTAATGCGACGCTATAGAGAAGCTAATGTGTCGCTAAGATATATTAGCGACACAATAGCGTCATAGTAGTGCCTCTGCAAACTTAGCGTCTCACTATGGAGATGCCAGTGTGACACTAATAGGTTTTCTATATTCTAATTTTCTATTATATGTATGTATTTTTTTATCAAGATAGTGTCTCATCACATTGTGCCCCGTTCCAGTTATTTTGTTCCCTTCTCACAATCTAAAAATTATGGAATGCATATATAATTATTCATGTATGTATATAAAATTATAAGTCTATATGTATATGCGTATATAACAAAATTGTGTGTGTGTGTGTGTATATATTTATATAATATGCGTATGTATATGTTGACGTGTGAGAGATTAAGTCACAACAATATGTTTATCTATATGTATTATAAGTATAAACGTGTATGTATATGTTTATATATATGAGAGATTAAGTGACAATAACGTGTATATGTATACGTATTCCAAGTATATATATGTATTGTATATGTTTATATGTGCAAGATTAAATGATAATAATATGTATATGTGTACTTATTATATATAAGTATAAGTATATACATTTATTTATATGTCTATATGTGCCCGATTAAGTGAGTGTGATAGCGCAATACAGATGTTATTGAGTCGCTAAAATGTATTAACGACATTATAGCGTCGACATAGCGTCTCATACGTTTTAGCATCCTAATAAGGAGACGCCAGAGAGACACCAATAGATGCCAATAGTTTCTCTCTAGCATCAACCAAGATTGCGGCTCTAGTGTGGCGCTAGGTAGACGCTATTGAGCCTCCACGGAGACGCTAAAATGGGATAATTTCTAACAAATCATGTCTCTTAATTCAACCATCATAATTTCATGATTAAGAATATAAAAATAATATATGTATAATTAAGATATGATATATGATGTATGGATAAATAACATATATAATATAGATAACAAATTATATATTTAGGAACACTCCTATGATGTAGACATATATAAGTAATTATGTAGGAATACATATATATGTTGAAGGTACATATACAATATTTAATTTATTTATTGATTAAAGTATAGTATAGATAATGTTGGGTCAAAGTTTTAATGACATATAAAATTATATTTCAAAGATTAAAGTTGAAATGCTAAAAAAGTTTAAAGAAAAATGAATAACTTTATGCACTACACTTTGATTAAATAATTGTCACTGATCTCATTAGTTTTGGAATAATGTGAATAACAAAGTTTTAGAGAATTCTATTAGCTTTTCATAGACTCCAAGATCATCTAATTTGGATAACCGTGCAAAAAGTTATGATCAAAATAGTGCAGGGCGGTCAACCTGTCGGTCGACGCAAAGAAGGCCGGTCGAGACGTACCGGTCGACCCAATAGAAGATGTCGGTCGACCGATAACTACTGAGCCTGCTCCGGACGATGTTGAGACTATTTGGTCGACAGTCCGGTCGACCGATCAAGCGCAGAAGTTGAAGAAAATACGCAACGGTCACATAGACCGATCGACTAGTCCAAAAGTACGGTCGACCGGCCTCCTAGTCAAATGAACAGTAACGGTCAAATTTGAAGAAGGAATTTGTGGAACAATTTCTGGACAAATTTTTCACACATTGAAAGCTATAAAAGGAGTGCAAAGCCAGAAGCAAAGGCACCAATTCACTCATTGAAAAAAAATTTCAAGTTGTCAAAGAGAGATCATTTCTTGAAGTTTTCATTTTATAGCTTTCTCATTCTTTCTCTCTTCTCCTCTTGTGAGCATATAATTGTAAAAGAGAGAAACACTTTTGTTCAGAAAAATTAGAGAGAGCTCCTGTGTAAAAGATGTTCTAAATCTTACCTCTTGAGCGAGAGAAATAAATTAGCTTCCTAAGAGGAGAGGTTGCTTTGCCTCTCGAAGCGGAGAAAAGGCGGTGGTGTAAAGAGCTTTCTTCCTTATCCCATTTGGAACAAAGGAAGGGATTAGTGGAATTTTTGGCGGTCTCGAGGTCGAGAAGTCGGAGCGGGAACGTAGGTCAAGGTTTGGCCGAAACTCGTCAACAACCACCGTGTGTTTGCGTTTGATTTTCTCTCTCTCTTCCCTGTTCATATTATGCTTATTATCTAAATTGCTTTATTTTAAAAGGTTTTAAAGAATCGATTTTATGCTTCCACGATGATATTTGTGAAATCGACATTTTTTATTTAACACCAATTCATCCCCCCCTCTTGGTGCCCTTTGGGATCCTACAGATAATATATAGGATTACATCAAAATAGATAACATATAGCGATATAAATATAGATAGTCTATATATAGTTATCTATTTCTTAATTAACATATATAATTATGAGGTGCCAAGTAAGTGTTAAAATAGTGCTTCTTCATATTGGCATTTACATAGTGTCATCTTAAATGTGACGCCAGCTATCATCTCCATAGCGTCTCAGACGATGCGATGCTAGCGTCACGTCAGACGATGTCGACGCGAGGGCAGCGCTAGATTCTCCCGTGCACTTTCGCTTCGTGGCGCACAATAATAGCGGTTACCGGGCGGTGCTATGGCGCCTTTGTTAGCATCTATTTCTCGAAATGCTAAGATAATGCTAATGTGACGCTATTGAGAGGCAAGTAGCGGGCCTATTTGGGACTCAACTGAGATGCCATAACGATGCTCGTGACGTCGATTTAGCGTCGTCATTTTTCGAGACGTTACTTTACGTCGCTAATCGCCAGTTTTCTTATAGTGATAGGCGACACCAGTTGACCCCACGGTGAAAGGGGGTTGTCATTGGGAGACCGTCTGAAGGGAGCAAGTGGCGTCGGGTCAGGAATTCTAGGAGGAGAGGGAGGTGATGGGGTTGGAGAGCTTGGACTTGACGGCTTTCCCCTCCTCCGACCACATCGGATTGCGACACACCTGGAGGAGAGAAGTCGAGAAATGATCAAAAGATAGCTGGTGGACAAAACAGTCAACTTACAAAATAAAGATAAATGATAGAGTTGGGAAAATGATCAAAATTGAAAGCCATTTAGTGAAATTTACCTAATAGGATTTAGATGACTATTTTTTGACAAAATTAAACAAGAATTTTTTAAGAAAGGAAATAATGAACAATTAATTAATTGTTATCAAATTTTAATTGTTAACACGTAAGAAAAAAATGATGCATAACTGAGAAAATGTAGTTTAATCGAGTTGGTAGAGATATTATATACAGTATCAAATTTATGAAATACTTGATTATGATCATCAAAATATAATTTTACACAGTAGAGTAGGAACCAGGAAGGTCCTCTCCTAACCAGAAATTAGGGTTATAAGTTATCCAAAAACTTAACCATAAAAATTTACGTCCACTAGTTTTTTTGTGCTCAGTTGTCATTTCCATGCATTAAAGCATGCGGCGAGCTGTGTCTAAACCACAGCCAGGACAACAACTCCGGGAGAAGGAGAGAATGCAGCCACCTTTAGATTCCTAGCCTCCACGGCTCCTGTCAATTTGAAGGCTATCTGTATCATCAATAATTTACATAGAAACTTTGTTATGATTAATCTTTCAACACAAACTTGATCAAAATGCCTCCTCAGTCTCATGGCCCCCAGCCAGGAATGATGATGGCCTGTCATGATCAGCACAGTCATGAATATGAAGATGCATGCATGCGTGCAGAATAATATATACCACACGCGTACAGTAGGTGCAAGCGAGACAGCAAGAACTAACATTGATGATGGCAAGAGTAGGTTCATGTGAGAAGTTAGTAGCTGAGATTAGTTTGTGCCTTATATGCATAATTCAAGTCCTTTCTCTCTCATCCATTATTATGATGTTTATAGCGTCAAATAGTGCATCAGGCCTAGATAAAAAATTGGTTCTTGTGATCAAAAGTTCAGGAGCATATAAATATGAAGGCAAGTCGATCGACCTGGATGTGACGTATATATGATGTGACGTATATATTACAACTCAATAAATCTTCCTAAAAAGAAAAAAAAAAGCATGGCTTTAATATATATGAACTTGTTATCTAAGCCAGATCATGAAACGGCAACAAATTTAATTGTTATACTCCAGCATGTTCAAAGGAGAGAAGAAAAAAAATAGCTTGTCCATCTTAGATGGAAATAATTAAGCATCGATGATCGATCTTATTGTCGATTCTAAGGACATGAAATCAAAATGCAGTATATCATGTATGTAAATTGATGATAACGAAAATAGTAAGCTACAATCAACTGCATCTTATTATGATAGAATCACCCGGCCGATGAAACGAATGAAAAGCTTTTTGCAGTATATTATTGTCGTTGAGTGCCAATTGTTTTCATGTTGCGAGTCTTAATATTTACAATAGTTATCTCCGATCTTAATCTGATTTTTTATCTAAATATTTGATAGGTTTACATGCTATTCTGACTTCTCTAACACTAAACAAAAATATTTTTACGTTAAAATTTGATGTCCTAACCAATTTTTCTAAAAACTTAAAGCCGTTAGGAAGATTTTATATTCAACATTTTAACACCAAATAAAAGTGAACAAAAAGTTGCTCTCATGATACTGCAAAAGTAACATTAGCATACATTCTTTCTTTCAAAAGGGCACCAGATAACTAACTAAAGCATGGGAATGAACACACTGACGCTGCAGGATATTAGAGGTCCAAAGTTTGCTTAAACTGAATAAATATCGATTCGGACAATGTCACAAGAAAATGGTCAGTGCAGAATCTGCTACATTTCTAATGGAGTTATCCATTTCAGCAATATATTTTGTGCATCAATCACAGGACAAGATAAAGCTAAGATTGATTTGCGCCAAATGATGGAGCGAATCACACATCCGTTAGTTGCAGAGTACTCTTAACAGCTCTCACCTTTTGCTTTGGAACCATGGAATATATAAAGCTACTAAATGCTCCTTGTAAACTGAAAGGACAGAATAGTCTCATAAATGAGCGATCATTTCACTGTTCCATAGTTGAGGAATTGTTCAATACTTGTCAGAAAGCATGACTAAATAATATCCTTATGATTTTGAATAGAATAAGGAACTTTATGTATCTGAAAATCATCTGAACGGTCCTTTTGATGCCTAATTGCCAACTAATAAAACCAACTTGAATTAATCCTTCAAGGAAGACCACGTAAATCAGAGCATAAATTGATATTGTAGCGAATTGCCCTATGAAAGCATCCATTTAGAACAAGAACCAAGCTATTAGAGAAAGGTGCATGCATGCTTGTCTATCATTTGAGCTGAAGTAAAATGCTGCATTTTAAGTCTAGCACTTTATTTCAAAAGATCGTTGTACATCCCTATTGCTTTTCTTTCTTTCTCTTGTATTTGCCTGAAAGAGAGAGGAAAAAGAAAAAGAATCTGAAAATTTGATAGAGAAAGAAATTTGTGTCAATATGCATGACATCTGCTTCTTTTCATGCCTTACATTGTAAAAGGCACAGTATTTTTCGCTTTGCAGTCAAGGGGGTCCAAAGTCTCCGTCAAATTGCCACCAAATTATGCTCCATCTGAAACAGACATAAGAAAATTGGTGATGCAACCAACAAAAGGAGGAGGCAGCAAGTGCACAACAAGTTAGTATCAACTCCACCACTAGGCTTAGTTATATTCATTAATTTATAACACATAATAATAAAGGACCTCAGTTTATTACAGGAAAAAATTTGCCCATTTTGTATTATGCAATTAGTACACTGTTTCACTGATAAGAAAGAAGAAGGAACCATTTATTTATCAGAGACAAACAAATTTTTCTTGGTAGTCCATGGCTTTTAATAAAAGCCTAAATCAAAACGGATCCACTCTTAGTGATGCCTTAAATTATGTTCCTCTTTATCCATTACATTATTGGCCACCAGTGCTGTAACTAGACGACGTCCAAAGATTAGTTTATAATTCTCCAAGCCTTCATATTTAGTGGCCAAGAAATTAATGGATTGTATGACCTGGGAAAGCGTTGTTCCCTTCATGAAGGTAGTCCACATGATGCCACCTTGTTCAGGTGTAAGCCGAGCAGCCACACCACAACATGAGCCAGATGACAACCACAAAAATGAGCTCCTGGCTCCTGGCTCCTGCCTCCTGCACAGATGTCCGCTTATGGATCATCAACTTCCTCTTCCCCCCATGAATATCCCAAACCTCAAGGCACAGGTTTAATGGAACATCTAATGCCTGCTTCCCTGGCTTCAAAGGCATGCAGATATCAAAATGCGCAGAAGCCATCAGTTTAATTTCTGTGGGAAGTCTCTGCCAGTGGAATGGGGATGAAGGAAAAGAATGCTGACAGGACCAAAAAAAAAAAAAAGGAAAGAAAGTGAACTGAATCTTGTGGATTGTTCAACTATATGTCTGTATAGCTTGATTCCATTCCTGTTTTCCATGGTCCCTTGGACATGTTGACAGCTCCATGAGTACACACGGTTCGTTCTAGCTCCTCGATCCTCATATCTCATGTCACATTGGATCAGCTCGAATCCGGGACCTAAATCTTGATTAGTAAATTCCATTGGATAAGTCGCCTGTACGTTCCAGCCGTCATCAAAGTCAGCAAGCTGCTGAGATGTGATGATATGATCATCCGGGAATTTGATTCATTTCAACAGGCAGGCTCACTGCACAATTTGTGCACCACATTGATTCTTATGGTGCGCGTCCACCTCCACGTCGACGACGTGGCACCAACCGTGCGGTGATGTGGCATCGTAGCATCGACACCTAATGGATCTACGTGGCCCATGCAAGTGACAAAGGTAAAAAAGTAGTGCAAGATATATAAGTCCATGGATGCAACCTGTACATGTCACATTGCATGTGTACATGTGTCGCGCTCCATTCCATGTGTACATGTCTTCAATTTTGAGGATATGAGGCGTCGAGGAAAAGTGAAGGTGAATCGCGATACATGTCACGTTAGGCGTTGCCTTCAATTCAATTTTGACGTATTCCACTTCTAGTCACAATTTTCGTTGGTGAAACTTCAAATTCAGAGAGAAAAGAGACTTAATAATTCTAAATTCGATTAGTTGTAAGCTAAAAATTTAAATTATAACAATAGCAGAAACGAATCTCTTTCTCTTTGATTATTTTTTTTCTTTTTTTAATTCAATAATTACTTTAATTTTTTTTTAGTGGACTCGAGTTTAATTTTCTTCAAGTTTAATTTTTTTCCTCTTTAATTTCTTTTAAATTATTTTTTTAATATAAAAATTAGCATCGACAAGATTGGTAAAATAGGACAGAAAATGGACAAATTTAATTTTTGTTTCCACCATTCACGTGCACCGCCAACTCTTAACTTTGCATTTAATTTATTCATAATGTCAGGTTTCGTCTTTATGTTGAGATTTTACCTATTTATTATTCTCTTTCGTTTATTTATGTAATTATTTTGGTTTGGTTGAGGTGCCCACCCACCAATTAATCTCTTCGAATGTGGAACCAGGACAATATATACGTAGAACAAACTCTAAGATAGAAAAAAAATATACAAAATTTATTATATATAATCCGTTGACGTATTATAGCTATCTTGAGCATGTTCTAGTTTTTTTATATATTCAATATCACAAATAAAGATAATATTCGAAATTTAATTACTAATTTAATATTCTAATATCTAAGATTAAAAAAATTTGATTAAGAAAAATATAATTTTAGTGTTACTTTGATATGTTGGTTTGTGGATATATCTCATTAAAAATACAAAAAGATGGTTTAGTACAGATAATCTTTTACGTATTTGAATAATATGATATCTTGCGAATGTACTCCAAGAAATAATGGTCTCTCAAGTTCTTGTTTGGATCCCTCCTTATTTGCCATTTTTCTAACATTACGGACACTTTTTAATGCATAGTAATTTTAAAACAAATTACTATTACTTCGTAAAAATATTTTAAAAACTATTGTAATATACTTAAAACGTCGTAAATTAATTTTTCCATAATATTTAAGTATTTAAATGTCTATGAACTTAAAAATGAAGTAATCGACTTAAAATCATGTATTTGGATATGTATTCAAATATTATACTATATCTTTTTTGTTAATTTTTTAGTTGAAAAATCATTTTTTAAATACTTTTATGATTATCTTACAAAAGTTCCAAACAAGTATTAAATTTATTAGCCAGAAAGAGGAAATTCATCAAAGATAAGCCACGGTTAATAAATAGTTTGTTCTTATTTAAAGAAAATTTTCAAAATATGACGGATATTTTTTTCCAGCTATTTTCTTCCTACTAGAAAAGCAAGAACCATAGGACGTGTTTCAACGTCAGAACTTGGGCAAGTTTCGACTAATTCATCCAAACGACAGGCGTCAGGTGATCTTTGGCTAAAAAAATTTCAGTAAAAAATTTTTAATTCCGACAAGAACTTTTAGTACTTCCTAAAAGCAAAAACTTCTGTTTTTTTCTTTTTTTTTCATTCTTTTCATTATTTTTCAATGTATATATTATTGATTTATTAATACATTATTATTCAGCTTATAAACTACATTATTAAATTTTATTTATTAAAAATTATAAAAGTTTTTAGTTCTAACAATTTAAAATATTTTATTAATTAGTTAAAATATTTTTCTTAGTATTATAGTACAATAAAATTCATAAAAAATTCATATTAATTAATTGAAATGATGTAAACATTATAATTATATTTATTGTATTATAACATTAGTTAAATAAAATTAATGTAAAATTTTATGTATAATATTATATTTATTATTATAGAATTTTATTAATTAAAATGATCAATTGTTTTTAGAAAAAATTATAGTATATTTGGATCTTGAGATTTACGTAAACTTTAATATTAAAATTTTAAATTAATAATTACATATAATATTTTTTATGTGCTGATAATTATTATTTTAAATAAATATGTATCATTACCTCATAAATTATATTATTAGTTCTTACTTTTTACGCAAATATCTATTAAAACTTATCTATCAAATAAACTTTTAAATTCTCATTATTATATTTTTCATTCAAACACCAACCTAAATTTTATTAATTGTCGAAAACTAATGAGAACTCAAAAGTTTCCATCTAAGGATAGGCAAAACGAACTTCCACCTCACATTTTTTTAATCCCCTATCGCCAACCACTAAAACGATAAACACCAATAATTTCCACTTTTAAAATCTTGTTTCCATTCTATTTTAGATTATTTTACTCCTATGTTAAATAATATTTTATCTATCATTATAATATTGGTAGTCAAAGTCAAAAGATGAAATCATTAGAAAAACAATGGAATTAAGATTTTAGCAATGACAAAAAGGGAAGTCCTGACAAAAATATTTTTTTTTCTTTTGTAGGTGAGACCGAAAAAAAATAAGTGGATGATATAGTTAAACATAACATGAGCTAAGATAGATAGATAGCTCTACATAGAAGTCAGCATGGAGCAACATGGGGCCACTCACACGCCCATTCCCTCTGCATCAGAACGTGAGTGGAAGTCGTATAGCTGCAACGGCAGTAGTGGCACCTAAGTCAGGTCGTATTTAGACTTTCTAAAAACAAAACCAGAGCCCGGCCAATTATTTTGTAACCCTAGGGCATAAAAACCATCGAAAATATTTCTCATATATGTGACTAATCATGAGTGTATATATTTTTCTTTTCCATATTAGACAGCTTATCCAAGAACACTAGATTTCAAACTTGTAGTTTTGTTCATTATCATTCAGGCATTCAGAAGCAGGAATGCAAGACTGTCAATATCTTCATCTTTTATAATATTATACTATCCGACTCATAAGATCTTTGTAATTCTTGTCTTTTTTTTTAATGAATTATATCACACGTATAATTAAGACGGATGAAAAATTTAATGAAATTTTATATAATTAAATTTCACATGTTGCCACCTCACCTAATATTAAAGTTTCAGTCCACCATTAATCTAATATCATTTCTGCACCACTATGACCAACGAAGTACATATATGCCATAGAGTTTTTTTTTATTTCTTTCGAAGGGACTTGGAGTTAAGAGTTATAAACACTAAAATTTAATATGTTGAAATATTAGTCCATTGAATAATTTAATATTTACTTCATAATAATAAATGAAAATTCATCACTAAAATTTTAAGTGGTGAGGAGGCCATGCAACCTCCATTGAGTTGGCATGGAGTTCCCTACATGCAACTCCTCTTGCCCTCTTCATGTAGTGGGGAGTGTCCTTATATAAACCCCCCCCCCCCCCCCCCCCCCCCCCATCTCTCCACACCCCGAGCACCACCACCAAAGCCCTCACAAGTAATCGCGACCACGCTCGCAGCGAACTACTTCTACTGGTACTACTACCAGTACAAGTAGCACCAGCAGCAGCAGCAGTAGTGGAGAAACAAAGATGGTGGGCTTGCCGGAAACCCATGGCCCCGGGAAGATACTCTCCGACGCGTGGGACTACAAGGGCCGCCCGGCCGTGCGCGCACAGACGGGCGGCTGGGGCGCCGCCGCCATGATCCTAGGCATGTGTTTGTTTTGTTCCCCTGCTTGCCGCGCGCGCGCGTGCCGTGCGTCTTTGTTTGTTTCCGTCTTGAGCGCTGACGCGTTTAAAACTGTTTTGGTCAGTGGTGGAGCTGAACGAGCGGCTGACGACGCTGGGCATAGCGGTCAACCTGGTCACCTACCTGACGGCCACCATGCACCTCGGCAATGCGGAGGCCGCCAACACCGTCACCAACTTCATGGGCACCTCCTTCATGCTCTGCCTCCTCGGCGGCTTCGTCGCCGACACCTTCCTCGGCCGCTACTTGACCATCGCCATCTTCGCCGCCGTGCAAGCTTCTGTAACGATCGTTGCTCATAAGTCATATCCTTTTTTTTTTCAGACGCTGTTCTTTTAAGCAGACTTGAACTCTGTGTTTTGCGTGATCTCTGTAGGGAGTGACGACGCTGACCATCTCCACGGCGGTGGAAGGCCTGCGCCCGCCCGCATGCAGCGACCCGACGTCCGGTGCCTGCGTAAAGGCCTCCGCGGTGCAGCTGGGCGTCTTGTACCTCGCGCTGTACCTGACGGCGCTCGGCACGGGCGGCCTCAAGTCCAGCGTGTCTGGGTTCGGCTCCGACCAGTTCGACGAGGCCGACCGGGGCGAGAAGGTCCAGATGATGAAGTTCTTCAACTGGTTCTTCTTCTTCATCAGCCTCGGCTCCCTGCTCGCCGTGACGGTGCTGGTCTACATCCAGGACCACCTTGGCCGTCGGTGGGGCTACGGCATCTGCGCCACAGCCATCGTACTCGGCCTCATGGTGTTCCTTTCGGGGACGAGAACGTACAGGTTCAAGAAGCTCGTCGGCAGTCCCCTGACGCAAATAGCCGCCGTGCTGGTCGGGGCCTGGCGGAAGAGGCGCCTCGACCTACCGTCCGACCCTTCTTTCCTCTACGACGTTGATGCCAAAGTGGTTGCAGGGCAGGAGGAGGAGGGATCAAGGAAGAGCAAGGCGAAGCAGCGGCTCTCTCACACCAAACAGTTCCGGTATGATTCCTTGTTTTTAATATACCTCCAAAGCTTTATGTTTGAATTCTCTTATTGTTAAGTAAGACAAGAGATCAATCACGCAACAAGAAGTGATCAAACTTTTTGTATGATTCCTTGTCAGTAATGTGCACGATATCTTTAAATTTTTGTTGCTATCATCACACTTTTAGATTACACCTTTCACCTGTAAAGGAATCAACCAGGACAATAAGTCTGTTGCATAACAGGACAGTAGATGCACACAGTGTGGACCTCAGCAATGTAGGACTGTTAGTGAGCTGTTTGCACAGAAGGAAACAGCTCAGAGGACAATTTCCAACAGGGATTCTAGCAACAGGATGCCCATACCTGCAATGTCCCTCTTCCCCATAATTTATGAATCCCGAGCGTTACTGTTGCATCAAGGGAATCATATGCAGCCTGTGACCCTTCAGCTGCAATCCTAACAGCTCCCTGAACAGAAAAGGATGCCACCTTCCAAATTATCTCATATTAAAAGTAATCTTCGTGTCAGATTGTTCTCTTGAGTCTTTAGATCAAAGGCACATTGGTGCAAGTTTTCCAACCTGACACCCTTAGATATATATGTGTGTGCATCAATTAGCAATCTTCGGTACAAACATAAGGTGCACAGAACAAAAAAATATTAGATTCAGTGCGTCGGCCATGAAACTTTGAGCACTGTTCACAGCATTCGGAACATGTACTGTGTCATGTCAGACATAGCTGGTGGAACCTAAAATAACTAGTTAAAATATATAAATATATTCCCCTGGTCGAATTGGTATATCATATACCATCATCCTCTCGAGCTGCACACAAGTATTGAGAGTATTATACAAAGACCCCTATTTCTGTGTACTCTTGTCAAGCTCATAATTTTGAGCTATAGAACTGCATACTTGGGCGTGGAGTCCTGAACACAATAGCAATCCATCAGAGAGCGCTATCAGATGCATTAAGTTCAGAACATGGTGGATGTGCCATGCCACCTGAGTGGAACGGTGGTCCAGAACTCCAGATGACTAAGAACCAAGCCCAAATTATTGCGCCATGTGGATGATCCAACATATGAACATTAGAGTCGAGAGGCCAAACGAACCACAGCCTTTGGCTGCTAGGTTGCATCTTAAAGATTGGAATTCCAATGCCTGTATTGTCTTGTTCATCCTCATACTTTCGGAAAGGCTCAGAGGACAACACAGGAAAAAGTTATTTAGTCCTCTGGACCAAAATTAAAGAGATGGGGAAGATTGCACAGATTGAGTAGTACCTACCACTTTATTTCATTATTTTAAGGTAAGGCACAGGCTAAGACAGAGACATGCACTATGTACCAAAGGTATAGTTCTCAAGATCATTATGAACGAGGCACCCGATATGTTAACATTGAGCCTGACTAGTAAAACATTTTTGAGTCAGGTGGTCTGAGAAGACAATCCAGATACACTAACACAAAACATTTCTATTCACTTGTCCTTTGGATTGTGACATGCCCACGTTATTTAGATGAGTGAAGTCTAATAACCAATGAAAAGGAAAAAACAAAGGATTTCAAACCTATACAGACACCACCACCAACTGATTAGACTGTCGGATGGTCCAGAGCAAAAAACACACTACTCCTTAAAAGAAGTTGAGTATAACAAAGGATAGAACTTGATATGTAAGTGAGATCTAGCATCAAACTTTGTTACTGATAATGGAAGTAATTTTTATCCTTACAACTGAGGTTTAGCATACCAAAGCAAGAGTAATAAATAACAGGACAACAGTTTCTTTTTTCTTCAATATTTTTCTAAGTTCTCCGAAAGCCATCAATCATTGGTGTGGATGCAAGAACTCAACATTTTGTATGCAATATGAATTCCTGAACGCTACTGAAAAGAAGACAGTTGTCACTTCCTAGTGGATTACACCTTTTTGCATGTGCCATTGCTTGCTAAGGTATCATCAGCAGACTGTAGGAAAAAAGTTTTTGTTTACGTGACAAAACTATAAAACACAAGTGCCGTTGGTGTCCTGAGACCAATGGAACTATCCAAGTACAATTATGGACAGCAGGTAGATATGGAGCACAAAGCACACAGTTTAAAGTCCTACTGAAAAGGAATCGTAGGGTGCAGAAAACAGATGAGATGGGCATATTATTGTTCTTTTGAGGAAGCAAATAAAAGTTGAGGTTGACAAATGGAAAGAACCTAAGAAACCCGAAAAGCGTTGCCCTCTAACCCACTTCATTTCTACCAATAGAAAGGTTCAAGAATAGATTATAGGACAATCAGAAAGGAATAATCAATTATTTTTACCTGAGTGTAACCCCTCTGTAAAAATAATCAAGTGTTAGATAACTTGTTATCATACTTACATCATACAACTTTAAAGATGCAGGAGGAAGACTAAACATTTGTGCTTTGGGAACTTTTGTATTTACATAATGATGTCTCATGAGATCTCTGATTTGGAAACCACATTAGATGAATTTTCATTGAGAATTCTTGCATAAATATATTGAAGATACTAATTTCTAATAGGAATCTGCCACCCCCTCCCCTCCCCCCTCCCCACCCCGCCCCCCCAAATACTGAAATGGACTTTTCGCTTATCCAAAGTTACTGATTAAATTTTTTCTATGCACTAGAAAATTTCTAAAACTATTCCTCTGCATATAAGCACTTGACCCTCTGTTCCTACTCATAAATCAGAAAAATCCTGCATGGCCATAAGTGTGATTTAGAACTCTGTATTGTCTATTAGCAAGCAACCAAATATACAATATGAACATTGCATAAAAGTAGTAGACTAAAACTGTGCCTAAAAAAAACACGAAGATACTTTGTCTGAAAACAATCCTGGATTGGATTCAAAGTTGGATTCTTGATCAAATGTTACCTTCATATTACTTCAAACTCCAGTGTTCCAGTCCTTTATTATAATGGTGCAAAACTTTTGTTTTCTTCCTCAAAATGTGATAACGAAACATTGGCCTCGGACTTATGTTACTTTGAATGCAGATTCTTGGACAGAGCTGCGATCAATGTCGATCCAACCACGGAACACACGAAATGGCAGCTGTCGACCCTGACGGACGTGGAAGAAGTAAAGATTGTTATCAGAATGCTGCCCATCTGGGCCACGACCATCATGTTCTGGACTGTCTACGCGCAGATGACCACCTTCTCGGTCTCCCAGGCCACCACCATGGACAGGCACATCGGCAAGTCGTTCCAGATCCCACCGGGATCCCTCACCGTCTTCTTCGTCGGCTCCATCCTACTCACCGTCCCGATCTATGACCGCATTGTCGTCCCCGTCTCCCGCCGTTTCACCGGCCACCCCCACGGCCTCACCCCGCTGCAGCGCATCGGTGTCGGCCTCGTCCTTTCCATCCTGGCCATGGCCGCCGCCGCGCTCACCGAGGTCAAGCGCCTCCACATCGCTCGTTCGCACCCCGCCTCCCTCGAGAAGGGCGCCGTCGTCCCTCTGAGCGTCTTCTGGCTCGTCCCCCAGTTCTTCCTGGTCGGCTCAGGCGAGGCCTTCACCTACATCGGCCAGTTGGACTTCTTCCTGCGGGAGTGCCCCAAGGGGATGAAGACCATGAGCACGGGGCTGTTCCTGAGCACGCTGTCGCTTGGATTCTTCGTCAGCTCGGCGCTGGTTTCCATCGTCCACAAGGTGACGGGGAAGAGTGGCCATGGCGCATGGCTCGCCGACAACCTCAACCGGGGCAAGCTCTACAACTTCTACTGGCTCCTAGCGATACTGTGCTTGGCCAACCTGGTGATCTACCTCGTGGCCGCAAGGTGGTACGTGTACAAGGATCAGAGGGCGGCTGCAGAGGATGGCAGCGTTGCAGGGGCGGAGCTGACAGAGGAAGCATGCTGCCATGCATGACGTAAACCTTATAAAGAATAAGGAACCATGTCTGTGTGTGTATGTTTGATGCGAATTCCTACAGCTTTATTTTGTATATGACGACCGCTTCGTTATGTAATCCTCGTGGTCACGTTATCATATATATATTTTACCACTCTTCAATCACTACTGTACACATTCCATCTTCCAATGCTTGTTTCAGTTTATCTGAAGAATAAATAGATATAAAAATTCCTACTCAGTTCCCAAGAATTGCAGAAACCAATCAATTTAATTAGTTAATCGATCGAGTTCATAAAAGCGATGCCACTGCTTGTTCATCATGTAATGAATCAAGAGCCAGAATTCCTGTCAGGAAACGATCGATCTTGAAACAACTCTTCAATCATATTAATTTGCTAAACAAAGAACGTCTGATTGGCACAAAGTTTCCTTCAGCCAATTCAGAATTTTTATTCAGGCAGAAAGTAAAAGGTCACATTCGGTCAAGCAAAGCTTAAGAAAGAGTTTACTTTGAATACAGTAGTTGATGGAATATGAGAAGTCGATGGAAATATTCGTGACCTTGTGTAACCATGCAATATGCATTATAGCGAATGACAAAAACGAAAAAAAGAAAAAAAACTTTAACAAATACATCAATTCTCTAACCTGTTAATAATGGTTCAGACAAAATAACATTATGAAGTTTGCAATGAGCATGGTGAAGGCATGCCACATTGATAATTTATGATATTGTACTTCAACATTGTGTTTTGAGATGCTTTACTTTGTTCTTAACAAAAAAATAGTTCGACCTAAGGCACTTTGAATCGTAGATAACACAAGGACAAATGTTGCAAAACAATTATAGACTGGTGAGAGATCTACATTTTCAGAAACTCTATACCAGCTAGGATAAACAAATGCATACTACCGAGATACTTCTAACTTGCTGCCTGGTAATCACACTGTTTGCTTTGTTATGTCTTCTTAAAGATGTATCCAATAAGAGCACTAATGAGAAACACCAGAGCAACAAATGTGACGCTAAATCCTCCATGGTTCTTGTTGCTCTCTTTCTTAAGAAGCTCCTGTGACAAAGAAAGACGAAATCACATATCGAGAATTGGCATGAAGAACAACTTTTGGTACAAGTATGTTGTATATATGCATTAACTGAAACCATATAGCTTATGCACAGCATGTCATTCTTCACTGGTCAGTTGACAAGTCTGATTAGTTTATTGATCCAAGGCTAACAGCAAAATATGGTGGAGATTTGACAGTGTATTGAACACTCCATCTTGTACATTTGACACGAAATAATGGGAACACTTGTGGTAACTATCTCTATCCAGGACATGAGTACTTGTCCAAATGATGACTCCAAATGAATGACATTTCATCAGATATTCCAGAATCTTTTAAAAAATCATCAGCAAAATAAAACATTTTTTTTTTGTTGAGACCCACCGTCCAGGGCTACTAGCACCCAAATAATTCAATGCTTGGATGGGAGCGGGATGGATAAACGCTGACCAACATGGTGACTCTACTAACACCGAGCGATCTCAGGACACAATTCCACTATCTAATTATGCCAACTATCGTTGGTTAGCAAAATAAGACATTTGAGCATTTGAGTATTTAATCTGGTACAATCAGGTAACCTCCAGTCACTTCCTAACAAGCCTAAATATATGGAAACTTTATGCAGAAAATTTTTGGTTGTAAATAATTTGACCCCTAAAAAATAGGGAGTAGAAAAAAATCTCAAGTCAATGACTTCCACTATTAGCACATGGAAAATACTGTCGATTGACTCCATATGATTTAGGAATTATATATGCTACTTCGAAACATGGAATTATAGATGCTACTTCAAAAAAAGGAATTATAGATGCAGCAATGCTCGAACATAATAAGATCATATACTGCTCTCATGACAGCCTTCTTGATTCCCTTGGTTCTCAAAGTTGGAACATCAGTAGCAAGACACTTTTAAGATGTCCTCGTGATTTTTACTGCAACAAATTTTATGTTGACTAGTGAATGACATGAATGTAAACTTCATGCATACGGCTGTCGACTTCTACATTTATGTCATCTTGTACAGATCGGATTTAATTAAGAAGCAGCATTTATTTTATTTTATTTTATTTTATTTTTTTGAAAGGGAAGAGATCCATTGAGTACACCATATGTGCATTAAGAAGCAGTAATGCTGCTCACTCAAGCATGACAATGTTTTCAGTACTAGTTAGATTTATGGGAAAAGATCCATTGAGTACACCATATGTGCAGTAATCGGTTGGATTGATTAACAATTAAAGGAAATTGGACATAATTTTTTCTGGAATTAATTTCTGCATGTAATTTTATCAACCAATAATCTGAAAGGAAACCTTTGTGGATTCTAAGAATACCTCTTTATTCTGTGAATACCTTTTTACGATGATATAAATTAAAAAGAGTTCTAAAAAAAATAAATAAAAAGAGTGAATAATGTTTTAAGCATGGACACATGGATCCTACAAAAAGACCACCTTAGACTGCCATGCTCTCTCATGTATTTGGCCAGGTAATTCGAGTTAGATATGCACTCAATCAGGGTAAACAGAGACACATAACCCAATTAATATCTCAATAAATCTAGTCAGCCATAAAAATGGTTGCTTACTATCAACCTGAACCAAGAACCAGAACCATGTGATATTTGTCTTCCAGTTTCAACTAAAAGAAGATAAATATACCTTATGTCACAGAGATGCTCATTTATTTGCTGACATAGAAATTTTTTTATTCCAAAAAGGATTTTTTTCTGATATAAAGAAATATTCATATTTGATCCCAACATTTTGTCTCTGAAACAGCATATGGAAATAAACATAATTTTTTTCTAGAATTTCTGATGTCTAAGTGCTAGAAAGTGTTTAAAATTTTTTTCTAGAATTTCTGATGTCTAAGTGCTAGAAAGTGCTTAACTAAGAAAAAATCAAGCAGAAAAGTGCCTAATTCATACAGGAAACAATCCAACGCAAGGTGTTACTCTAAACAATTTACCAGCTATCAGGGCTAGATTATTGTTCACATACCATTTTTGTGTAATCCAATCTTTCATGTAATAGAATTACATACCAGTTCTTGCCGGAGCTTCTGATTTAGCTGAATGGCCTTACTCTTCTCCTCAGTTAACTTGGAAATTATTGTTAATGCCTGCAATTGTTTAATGAACATTTCAAACCACTTTCATCAAATTTGACACTTGCATGGAAACAATACAGCAGCTAGGTGCCTTGAACACCATTAATACTGTATGTGAATCATCAAAAGTGGTTTCTTGGAGTGTAATGGAATTAACTCAAACAACATATCATGAAGTAATCTACAAACAGTTAATTGGAGAACCCATGATCATATCTTATTTATGCATCATTATGGAGTAATGCCTACTTTCACATGTCAACGTTCTTTGAAACTGTTAGATTAAGGTAATAGAGATCACCTCTGTAGATTTCTCCTTGGATGGTTCTTCATGAGCTCGTGACAACTGAAACATAAAGTAAGCAGATGAATCAATGACCTCAAATTCTTTCTATATAAAAAAGACAAGGAAGAATACAAATTACAGATACGAGAAAAAAGTTTTGAAAATTTGTTTTCTTACTGAATCAGGTGTTGGTAAATTATTGGCTGCACTTTCCAGTGTTGATGACCTTGGGGAAGCTCCTTCTTCTGACTCTTCGGGAACAGGTGATGGAGGATTAGCTGGAACATACACAACTCGCAGTTTGAACTCATCCACAACCTTACCAGGCTCTTTGATAAACTGAAAGTTCAGAAACAACAATATTCAACAGGTCAACTCTAGTCAGAAAACATAAAGAAATGCAACAACTCGCTGGAAAAGGTATAGCCACCATCTCTGACGTTATATCCTTGGCTGTCACACCATTCTCCGCTATAACACTCTGAAGCAAGAACTTATCCTTGCATTGCAAATCTGGTGGTGCCTCCCTCTGTGCTTGCATTGTCACTGTGGCATGAATCAGGTACGAATGTGAATCATAGAATAAATATAGATGGGCAAACAGAGAAAAATACGAATCTTATACAAAGGCCCTTGTACAGTATGATTTAGAATGTGGTGAAAAAAAAAATTTACCAGTAACATCACAGGTCGATCTGGGCAAAACAACTCCGGCATTTGGCCGGACACAATACTTCTTCGGGTTAGTGGTCTTAACCTACATTGCAGCAGAAAATTGAGATAAGTGCAATCATATTCACCAGAAATTGGGTGGGGGATCTCTTAAAATGTTAGCAAAACCGACAAAGGAAATGTATTACCTTGAAGGCAACATGCTGATCGGTTTTGTTTGCCAACTGCAACGAACACGAACTCTGCTTCTTCAACTCAACTTGACAAATCGACAGCAAGAACACGCATAAGAAAATGCCCACATTGTCAGACGTCACAGGAGAGGATCAAAAAGGAATTCGAAATGTTGATTGCGTCAGGAAACAAGAAAAGCCGATCAAGATCTTAACTTTAGACCAGGGAACCATAACATTCGGCAAATAATGCCATAAAGACATATCTTGTTGTGAAATCCGAAGATCAGAAAAAAGGGAGACAAGAAAGAAAGTGCGAGGAGGTCTGATTCTCACATTGGAACTTCAACTCTGCGGGCTGGACGTCGAGGAAGCCTCCGCTGTCCATCGCCAATGCCTTGGAGATCTCGCCCTCTCCCGAAGTAGATGGCCTCCGAAGTTGATCTGAGCGGATGGATCGAGGAGATTTTAGAGATGCAGGGAAAGAGAAGGGGACCGGGTAAGCAGATCGCTGGGGCGAGGGCGATGCAAAAGGAGAGAGTTTTGTGGACTTCGACAACGGGACGGGAGTTTTGGGCGTGCAATGATTAATTATTTAATTATCACACTACCAAAGCTCCCCAACTAATAGACGAATCTGCCCTCCGTGTTCGCCCCCTGCTGGAGGGGAGAGGGAAAGGGTATATCGGAGAGTTTGGAATGTTGGAGCTCCAGCTGGCCAACGTAAATTATAAACTTGTGCTGTCTACAGCTTGTTGCCCAATCTTTTTTATAAATTAAAAAAAATAATGATAAAATGAAGTATTGGTTTGGTTTAGCTGATAAATAAATATAATATTGAAGTATTGATAAGTAATTTTATTAATTAAATTTTATTTTTAAAAATAAATAGTTATATGTTTAAATAAAATGGGTTACTCATAAACTATCACAATTTTCTAATTCTAACTTCAAATTACGAATTTTATTTTTTGGATCCCTAAACCATCGCGATTTTTTCAGTTTGGTCCTTCCGTCCTTCCGTCAACTTTTCGGTTAATTTTAATTTTTTAAATTTATGAAAAGACTATTGTACCCCTGCCTTACATGCCTTGATTTTTCGAATTCACTAACATAAGCAAATGAAGACTACGACTTTAAGACGTGTCAGGCAAGAGTAAAATGGTCTTTTCATAAATTTGAAAAATCAAAGCTAACTGAGAAGTTGACGAAATTGGACGGAAGGGTCAAAATAGAAAAATCGCGATAGTTTAGGGACCCAAAAAATGAAGTTTATAATTTGGAGTTAGATCTGAAAAATCGTGATAGTTTAGAGGTAGTCAAAGGAAATAATCCAAATAAAATTACTTATATTATTAATAATTAATTAGTTGTGATACAACTGACTAATTTATTTTTTGGAAAAAAATAAGTAGTCCTTTCCCTACTTTTTTTTAAGAATTTAATGAGCATCCTCCCTACTTCTAGTTGGATCAAAATCCAACGGCGAGGCAGGTGATACGCAGTTCACATGTGGGTTCACGAACGGCCGATTTCATTTGATCGATTTTTCCTTTCTCTGTGATCTCGCCCCGTCTCGCCTCGGTGGGCAACGAGTGCGGCGGCGGTGGTGGTAGCAGCGAGCAGCGGCAACGACGTCGGCAGCGAGCAACAACAGCAACATCGGCAACGAGGAGCAGTAGTAGCGGGCGGCGGCAACGACAGCAACAGTGGTGTCATCAGCGAGCGGCAGCAGCAATGGCATCGTCAACGAGCAACGGCGGCAGCAGTGGTGTCATCAACGAGCAGTGGCAAGTAGTGGCGACAGCAGCGACTGCAGCAAGTAGCTGCAACGGCATCGACGACTAGCAGTGGCAGCAGCAGGAGGTGACGAGCAGCGGCGGGCAGGTGATGAGCAATGGCAATGGTGATAGTGACAGCATCGGCATCGATAGTGAGCATCAGCGGCGACAGCGACAGCAGTGGTGGCAGCAATAGTAGTGGCACGACAGCAACGGTGGTGGCAACGGCAGCCTGCAGCGAGCAGATTGGCGTCATGCGATGTGCATGAGCAGCAAGCAATGGCAGTCGAACTTCTCCAACCACCATCGGAGCTTCCACAAGACAAGGTTGAGACCCCCGCCATCTACGACTCGACTCCTTCCTCTCACCACTGCTCGAACTCGTTGCTCGTCCTTGCCGTAGAAGTGGACTCCTCTCGTCGCTGCTACACTGCTACAAGTTGAGCGGCGAACGGATGATGAGAACTCGAATGACGACAAATGGCGAATGACGAGCAGAACTTATTGAATCGGCCAAAAAAGACGATGAACCATCGTCTATGAACTAGTGACTAGGGAGGAGCAGAGGATGCCTATTAAATTCTTTTTTAATTTATAACTATATTAGATATAAAGTTACTAAATACCGAGATTATAAAGTTACTTTTAACTTAGATATCTCCTTATCAATCATATTATAAAGTTACTAAATACTAAGATTTTTCTTAAAATTAACTTATAAATGACTTATAATCTTAATCAAATGGGCCTAATAATAGGGTGTTCATCCATAAACTGATGATTCAACCCCACTCAACATGTTAACAATGCGATGGCTGAATTTTTAGCTATCCATATAATTTTTTTTCTTAAAAGAGATTCTCTATGCATGAAATAAAAAAGGGTGATTTCCATAAACCATCCCTAAACTATGATTTCTTACCTCTAACCTCAAACTACGAGCTTATTTTTTGGATCCCTAAACTATCGTAACTTTTCCACTTTAATCCTTTCATCCACTTCTATTACATTTTTCGTTAACTTCATTTTTCCATTTATGAAAAGTTAAAATTACCTTCATCCTCCTCTTTCCTCATCCCTACCCGCTCGACTTCATTCCACGATGACTCCACAGTGCGGGCATTCGTCTGACGAGTCGGCGTTCCACAAGAGCATTGACAAGAGCTTCGCGTCATTGGATCTCAATGGTGATGATGTCCTCTCTCGCTCGGCAGAAGGCCACCTTACACCTCCTTGAGACCCACTTCGGCAACGACTGTTGCCACCCCGCCAGCCGAGATCTCTGCACTCTACGACTCCATCTTTGAACAGCTCGATGTGGACAACAATGGCATTGTCGATAGGGAGGAGTTGCAATCAGAGATCCCCGACGGCCACAGCAGCACCCCCATCGAGGCCTCAAAGATCATCGCTGCTGTCGCTAGCGGACGAGCTATGGAGAAGAAGGGAGGGAGGGAGCGACCCTGCCCCCCCCCCCCCCCCCCTCCCTCTTTCCCTCTTTCCCTGTGCACGCTGCCTGAGATGCAGGAAAAGAGGGGCCCTTCTCTTTCAATCTTTTTGGAAAGAGGGCGCTACGATCCACCAAGTGCTGCTTGCGCTCCTCCTCCTCCTCACCCCCCACCCGCCCCCTTCTCTCTTCGCCTCTTCTCCAGTGAGTGCAGGTGCTACTCTAATCCTTCCCCCCGCTCTCTCTCCATCTTTCTCTCTCTCCCTTTGCCTTTTCTTTGACGAGTTTAGGGGCAACGACCCACGGTTACCGGCTCACATCGTCGGAGACATGACAACCCCTCCTCTCCCATCTCCACCGAAGACCTTCTCCTCGCCTCTGTCGGCCCGGCGGCTTCTTGATCGTCAATGCAATCTGTGGCATGGCAAGGTCCGCCGACACTCGTGTGGTCCTCCTCACCACGTGGTCGGACTCCGGGAGCGGCGCACGAAAGAGCGCCCACGTCGGCGCAGGGAGACCTCCCTTTTTCCTTGCTTTTTTTACTTTTTATTTGATGTTGAAGGGTAATTTAGACTTCTCACAAATGGAAAAAATGAAGATAATAGAAAAAATTGACAGAAGTCCACGGAATGATTAAATTGTAAGAATCGCGATAGTTTATGAATCTAAAAATTAAGTTGTTTGGATTTAGATGTGAAAAATCTCGATAGTTTAGAGGTGGTTTATAGAAATAATTCAATAAAAAGGGTTTGACATCAGAATTTTTTAATTAGAAATTTCACCGTGCAATTCTGGACCATACAAATTAATTCAGTGCGTTCGGATTTTTATTTAAATATTGTGAATGTGATCGTATAAAAAAAAGTTTGGCATGTTTTTTCCTTTTAATGTATTTAGCTTTGGGATTTCAACGTTAGAGTTTTATATTGCACATTTGAAAATGTATGAAAATTCCAAATTTGCGAAACGAATGTTTATGTTTATATTTGAATATAAAATATAAGTTTGCATTAGTTGCGATCTTATATCTATTATAAAAGATTGTAAGAAAGCTTTAAAATTATGCTTTAATTGATCAAAAAATTTATTATCCTTTTGTGTTGCTATACATGCAAAAATAAAGCAACAAATATTTTCCAGCATAAAAAATATTCTAGATGCCTTCTAGGGCTAAATGCATTTTTGTAACACTCCGATAAAGTCACTCTAAAAGCTAAAGGCAAATAGATGAATTTCTACTATGGTAGTCTATTTATCATCACATAATCATAATAAAATTATTAATATCAATTCAACAAAAACTATAATTAATAAAATAGAATAAAAAATAATCTTTTCAGTGGAACACTTTCATAAAATAATTGTGACATAATGTCAACATGAAAGATAAACTTGTCATCAATTATTTGTAAAACATGTGCAACTATGACATTATGAGCTGAGCCATCATCCGTTCATAATTTGTAATTACCTACACGAATTCAAAAGATCATGCAATGAATTATGCTAAACTGATACTACATAACTTGCATGATCATATTCATGTACAAAAAAAGAAAATGCATGAATGATATGACCTAAACATGAGCATCTATATATATATACCAATCATAACTTAACACCTTTCAATGTTATATAATCATGAATGAACATGAGTATAACAATTAAACAATATTCATAATACCGATGTCATGGATGCATACGTTAACAATCGTCAATAGGCATATAAGTGACTTGCACTTACCTTACCAATGGACTCAATAACTTTTTCAGGGTTACTTCATTACCCTTTCGGACTCCACTTTTGTGGACATCAATATATCAATTTAGTCATTGGCCTCTACAATCTTTGATCTTACAATAGTTGAGAGTTATCTTGTTGACCCATAATAGATTAGCCAGGCATTGGAGACAATGCTTCATTCACCCAAAGGCAAATTGGAATACACACATCATTGTCAGCATAAGAATAATTATTTATGAAGGAAATACATATACCAAGGTGTAAGAACAATTATTTTTTGACAATCTAATAAGTGTAGATGCATGTAATGATCTTCATCAACTTCAATCAACAATCGTTATTACATCACTCAATCTTCATATTTTAACTTAGTTATAGGAGAACATACAATTCGTATATCTAGGTGTCATATAAAATCATCAATACAATATTATATATATATATTGAAAATAAGGTTTAAAATAACATAGAGGGCATTTCTCATTGGTCACGACTATGATCATGTGGTCACACCCATGCATATGGTTGGTTATGGTCATGACCCTTTGGGCTCACAAGTGTGACAGGGCCCCGATTTTAACCATTTTCCCCATTTCTTGATCATGATTGTGTCTAGGTTATCATGGTCATGCCCAAGCTTCATCACGACCGTGACAATAGTGACAGAGAGCTCATCTTTTTCTTTTCTTAGTTGTTCCCTCGCTCATGTCCATGACAACTTTGTCACATGAGTGACAAAGAGCCCATCTTTTGCCTTCTCGATTGTGCCCTCGCTCATAGCCGTGGCCGGATTGATCATGGCCTTATTTGGCCTTATCAACGCCGTGACAATATTGTCACGGTCTACATTATCATGGGCATGACAAAGAATCATTTCTTCCGCATGTTCTTGTTCGCTCGATCACCGTTGTTCCCAAGATTGTCATGGTCGTTCCAAAATCTTGAAAACTATATGTAGCCTGAAAATACATATTTTGAAGATAAAATCAAGGGGATATACATATAATTGAGAATACATTTTAAGCATGAATCATAGGCATATAAACATATTTATAACCTTATTTTGAACAATATCAATTATGAACCTATATATTCTTGGGTTTTTCCTAAAATCATAAAAAACTCTAGATCTAGGACTTGAAACAAAATAAAACAAAACTTATATATTTATAATCAATGTACTCATGCATTTCTCAATCACAATTTAATATGAGGACAAGGTGTCCTCAAACTCTTAATTTAATATACGAAAACCATTTGGAGCGAGAGAGGATTTTCGAATCCCTTTTACATACATTGATCCTAGCCTTATGTCCTTCTCCTTCTTCTTCCTCTTCTTCTTCCTCCTTGTTCCTTTGGTTCTCTTTCCTCAAGCCTCAAATGAAAGAAAAGAGATTGGCAAGAAGAATTTAGATCTTTATATAAGGAAGATACTAGGGTTTTGGCCTAAAAGTCCAAACTGTCCTTTGTTAAAAATTTGGATTGTTACAATTTTGCATTGTTGAGCAAAAAAATATATTTTATTAACTAGTTAATAACATACATTATCTTGTGGCTGCCTTCTTAAGAAGTGGCACCGTCTAGAAATAGGAGATGCTCTTAGAATTGTCCGATTAAATCAACAACTTCAAGAACTCATTAATTTTAGTTTTTTTTCAATTAATCATTTCTCTGCCAACCCCACTGTTCTTTCGCCCTTCCATACTTTTACTTTTCCAAACTTCAACCCAATTCATTGTTTACCCCTCCTACTCCGACAAGGAGCTGCACACTAGAGCTCCGTTGTGCATCAAACCTTTGGCTAACCAAGCTGCCCACCATATCTAAGGGTGCAAGGTTTCATGCCCAAATTTTCAGTTTTAAATAGATAATTTTTTACATTTTTTTTTAAATAAGGGATAACTAAAGTTAAGAATATATAAGAATAAGTTAAGAAGGAATAAGAATTTGAATAAAAGAAAATAAAGAAAAAAATTGAAGTATTTAAATTAGGATAAATTAGAGAAGTTATGGTTACCTTCAGAACTAGATTTAGTGGGTTTAGCATCTAATCTTGAATTATAATTAATCTCAACTAGAAATTAGTCTCTCCTATTTAAATAAACCCTTCTCCTCAACCAATCTTCTTCCTATCCAAAATAATAAGTTTTCCTTTGACTTTTTTGCCCTAATTCACAACCTCTGACCATCTCTTTGTGATTGATTTCATTGTCAAAGGATGCCAAAGTTGTCACAAAAAATGGAGCAAGATCATCATAAAAGTCACCTAAAGTCTCGGGTTCAAATAGTTTTGCTCGAATAAGGTAGTATGATTGATGGATTCACTTTTGGATGCAGTATCTTAATAGAATAAATAAGATATAGAAAGATCAAAGTATAGATTATGTTCTCATAAGTAGATCTCATGTTGAAAGTATATGTAGATTATAGGAAAGTCATGTCAAAGTTTCAAAAAATCGACATCGAAGTTCCATTGTAAAGGAACTTGGTCCAAACTAAAGAAACTTGGCTCGGATTCTTCACTAGATCGCGAAACCTAATGTGGCACAATTTTATGCATTCAGACAAAATTCGGTCCAAATTCCAGACCAACCTAAATTCCATCTTGATGAAAGGCGAGCATTTCAACCCGACACGAGTTTCGATTATACTCGCCGCGAGTTTTGATGAAATTGTGTATGGATGAGAGTCAACACTTCATCCTTAGCATGACTTGGATCCGTAACAATTCAGGTAAGGTTTGTTTTTACCCGGTTTGAATTCTAGTTGATTTTCATAAATTGATGCCAATTAAATTTTTTATTATCAAACACCCTTTTTACCCCTCTATTCATGTATAATGAACTGAAACATGCAAAGATAGGTAATTAAATAAAAAAACATTAAAAATAGAGAATGGGATTCTTCATATGTACTTATAATTAAGAATATAGGATTCTTACAGCCCAAATAAAATATATTTAAAGCATTTGAGGGATTTTATAATCCTCCTTGGTTATTTTTTATTTTTATGAGCCTAAAGTGCTCCTCTAATTTTGGTTTCATCTACCTTGATCCTATTGATACATGAAAGTGTCATCATGTGATCCATAATAAAAATGGTCGAGCTCACCTAAGACAACATGTTTGAAAAGTAAAAAGTGTAGTGCGACCCATAAAAAAATAGTTAAGAATGGAAAGAATAGAAATAATGATAATGAATGGTAAAACATGAAAAGAAATGCTTTATTTTATGTTCCTTACTGATTTTAGCATGATCATTGCTTTAAAGTTAAATTACTTTTGCTAATATATATTATACAATTGTATTATTTTATATATTAGGCATAATTTCTAACGAATATTTCATATTCTTGTGTTTGAATCTCATAGATAATTGATCAAACACTACAAGAAATATGGTTAATAGTGACGACATTTAGCGTCTCAAAATGGGCAACACTAAGTTGACGCCATTAGTGATCAAACAGCGACGCCGTAGTGTCGGCGAGCCTCTTCCTTGCCTTGATTTTAGTGTCGCTTTCGCATTACAAGAGCGCGTTGCCAAGTTGGCTCCTTCTCGTTGCTACGGTGACAATATTAATGCATGCGTAAACAACCAAATTCACGATAAATATCAGCACTACGTTAGCATTGCCTATTTGTGATGCTACATTGACTTAGCGTCGAAGCAATGCCAGCGTCAATGAGACGCTAAAGGGAAAGCACATCGTCCACGTCGCAGTGGCGTCCGCCAACTGTGGTGCTAAGCATTTTGCACCGCAGCAACTTGTGATGCTAATGTGATGCAGAATGGGGTCAAATTTAGTGCCAAATCTTTTCGTCACCAATGCAATGTTGTTTCGTGAGGTTATGCGCATATATTTGTCAATATAAATAGTATATATATGTGTAACATAGTTCATGTAGTACCTACATATGTATAAATATAGTTCATGTAGTTCATAATTCATGCATGTAGTACATATTAGATAAACATCTATCATACCTTAGACATGTATGATTTATTTTGTTAAATTATGCAATTATGAACATGGAATTAAGGGATATAATTTTTCTTAATAGTTAGATTAGAAAATTTTATAATCTATATATATACGTGCATAAAAAAGAGAATGTTAATATAACTATTCTTTATATATATATATATATATATATATATATATATATATATATACGCACATAATAATAAATACATATATATACATATATTGATATAATTAGGTACGTTAAATCTTTTGTACATATTTATTTATATGGTACATTCTATTTATAAACATAGTACATTTAATTTATATACCTACATGTATATACATGCATGTCAATATATTGTACATACAATATATATCATATCTTAATTATATATAAATAAATTTTATATTCTTAATCATGCAATTATGAACATTGAATTAAGTGACATGATTTTCTTGAATAGTGTAAATAAAAAAAATGAAATATAGGTGTATATAAAAAATTAATATCAACATTTAGTGCCACCGTAGATGAGCAATGGAGGTGGCATCCAACTGGCGTCTAAATAGAGTCACGATAGCATCACAACTTACGACTTATTCGTGTCGAATTAGCATCCCATCGTTTATGTGACGCTAAATATTTGACCTTAAATTCCTAACCCTCTTTTCGTTTTCACTTTTCACTGTTTACCCCATCGTCAATCTATCGATCCCTGACGTCCTCCATTCGGCCATTTGTTCGTTCGTCCCTGCATTCCTCTGTTCGGTTGTTCGTCCTCCGTTCTGCCCAGCCACGCCGTCGCCATCTCTTCCCCGACCCAATTGCTGCCTCCTGAGTTCTATGGCTCCCACCTATTCGATTGTTCCGTCCAGTTAGCCAACACCGAAGAGTTCCACCTGGCGCCCTGCGCAGCCACCAGTTGTCGTCCGTGCATTGCTGCTGCCTACCACTTGTCATAAGTACCCCTTCCTCTCTCCTTCTTTAACGCCCCCAAATTATACCTTGTCACGTGACAAAATACGCTGCAAGGACTCTACTGATCATCCTAACGTGCACATCATATTGATCAAAAAGAAGACTTTGACTACTTAGCTCAACATCAAATAAAAGCGAAAGACTAATCATCATATAATAATGCTAAAAAAGTATAACATCATACTAGGACGAAGACTAATAAAGAACATCATCTGAGTCCAAAGGAAACTAATACATCAATCTAATATTGCAGAAAGGAAAATTTATCACATAAATCTAAAGGTCTCGAGACAATCATGTACAACCATCTACGAGCTCGATCAGTCACCATTGGCCACCTTCATCATTCTGACTTGGTCCTGTATTTAAGAACATGCAATGAGAAACATCCATATCAGTTTTATAACTCAGTATAAAAGTAAAGTAAAACAGCCATAAGATCATGATACTAGACAAGAATCATAAGGACATCATCATCATATAAGATGGAAGTAAGCATGATCATAATATGAGTAAAGATAACTATGTACGTAAACTAGCTTATGAATAGGAGATCAACAAGATCATACGAGAATCATCATAATGGTGGCAAAGGCCAAACATCATAACGAAAGTTTCATTATTCCTATGCTTTCATCTTCTTCATCATCTTATTATTCATCTTATGACAGTTTCATTATTCCTATGCTTTCATCTTCTTCGTCATCTTATTATTCATTTTTGACTTATCATAGAGTATATTTCAACCCACGAGGAGGTCTGCCTCAATCCTTCATCATCATCATCATCGTAACTAACAAAGCCAGCCCATAACTGATTGAAGTCATCTCATACTTGATCGTCGTCAGTCCATCATAAATAAGAGCCCTCCATTTAACTTTTTTCGTCTTTTATCTTGCAACTTTCAATTAATCTTTATTATGACTCAAATGAAGACTATAAGATAGGATCATGGAGAGTAAATCAAGGGCATAAACATCATAATCATCATTACACTTAGATTAAGATTAATCACATGAATCATGAATCAAAAGATCATAAAAATAATCATAATACAGTCAGAACTCGGGCCGAGTTTGAGTGAAACTCGGGCCGAGTTCGTAAGGCATCATCTTGTAAAAACTAAGACACAACCCGGGCCGATTCTAATCAGACTCGGGCCGGGTCCGAGGCTTCAACAGATCGGTCGATCGTTTCGCCTGATCACTTTATCATGGTTATAGTCTGAGCCGAATTATCATCAATTCGGGCCGAGTTCATCTTTGTCACAAAGCTCGGAGCTCTCGACAATGGCGGACTCGGGCCAAGTTTTGACGAACTCGGTCAAATATGGATCTGCCCGGGCTGGGTCACAGTGAACCCCAGCCGAGTTCTCATACGCAGAAGCCTGCATGAAAATGATAGTGATATTTGGGATTGAGTAGTGATAACTTGCTGGAATTAAGTCAAAAGTGCTAATTTTTATTTTTTTTTTTGGTCTAACTCCCTAACTCACTAGCTGCAAGTACACAGGTAAGTTGTAGTAGACTCAGGTTGTCATATCCACAAAGATTTGAAGTCCTAGACTACCTAAAAATAGTTTAGACTAATCCTAATTAAGATGGCAAAAACAGATTTTTAATTGAAAGTGAAAACAGATTTTTAACAAATAGAATGATAACAGATTTTGGGGTTTTGGAAATTTTTGCAAAACTGAATTATAAATGCTAGATTAATGGCTAGAAAGGTTCAACTATCAATGAGGAAGGTTCTCCTAGGAGTTGGGGTTCATCTAAGTTAATTATGGATGGTTTGGATCACGTTATCATTGAAAATTCAAATCTGATTCAACTTGAAATCTAGCTGCTCTCACAGCTCAATTGGCCTTTAACTAAGCAACATATTATCATATAATTGCTAGTTAGGTTGAATCAGAAGAGGATCCTCACTAAAAATTATGTTATCATTAAGCTCAAATGAAACTCATTGCTGATTTTTACAATTCAAAGAAATCTGAAGTGATAACTTATAATTGCAATCATAAAGTATTAAAGTCACTTCAATTAGTTAAACTAGGATGAAATCTATCCAATAATAGAGCTTGTGCTCCTTGATTCATCTCTGAATTTCAGGGGGATTTGAAATCAACCTCTCGGTTGTAAAAGAAAATGAAATCCACAAACTCTAATTGATTGGGGTTAGAAGACACCCAATCTTAAATAGGGAATTCAGTGATTATCCAATGCTCCTTGGGTCATCTCTGACTCTCAAGAATGACCTTAAGACTACCTCTCAGTAATGGATTAAAACGAGGCTTAACAATGGAAATCGGAATTCAAATGAAATTGGAAAACAGAATTCTGCAATTCAAAAAAAAATCAGCGACAAGACCCTTATAATTCAGGCTCGCCAAATGCCTCTTGATCCATCTCTGGACTGCAAGAGATTCCCAGAGCACACCTCTCGGTGATTTGATGAAGTAAGGATGCTCACTTGACAAATCAGATTCCAACCAAAAAAATCAGAAGAACATATTTCTGAAATAAATTCAGAAATCAGATTTGGGGAAAAACATATTTGAATCTTAAGTTGTCAAACATCTTGATTCATTTCTGAATAAGATTAGGGTAAATATTAGTCTCTCAGCTATTCAATTAATTCAATCCTTAATGACAAACATATTCAACAGTTCAAAAATCAGGTTTAGGAATTCAGAAAACCAGAAACTAGGAAATCAGAATTTCAGAAATCAGAACTTTCAATTAAATTGGAATTCAGAACTTGACATTGATTTCTAATCCATTTCTGAACTAGGGATAGATCAAATGATAACTTCTCAGTTATAGATTATAATGGGATCTAACAATGGCAAGAACTAATTCTAAACAATTCTGAAATCTAAAAATCAGCAATGATTCAGTGCAGGAATTAATTCAATCCATTTCCATCCATACTTAACCTGGATTACTATCCTATCCTAGAAGAAATGGAGTTTAGCTCCTCATGTTTACAAGGCTTGATAGAAAATAGATTGAAGAACAGGTACAATCCATCCTTCTTGAAGTTGTCTCGGCCAGCAGCAGCAGCTCCTTCCTTGCCCCAAACCCTGAATGTCCAGCCCCCCTCTCTCCTCCAGAAATTCCAGCTTATATATGTCTTCTCTCCACCCTTTGATCCACATCAAAATGTTCCATAACTTTGTGATTGTGCCATGTGTCCTGGTCCTGGAAAAATCTACAGTGACAGCTTTTTGGACAGCCAAAAAGCAAGTGGTCCCCCTCATTTTTCTCCCTTTTTCAGTCCTATTCCACCTGCTAGAAGACACATAACAGCAAGTATCAAGATCTTCTAATAAGAAATAAATAAATAAGGGTAAGAACCACAAGTAGACTCAGCTCAGTGATCAAAAGGGATTTTGTGTTGTGCAAGATTGGAAATCTATATGAAAACTTGATGGTTTTGAACCCGAAAATGATAACTTGGCACAAATCATGGAAATTATCCAAATGCAAGTGTTTCAAAGCATTAGAAGCATCAAATGGACTAAGGTAGCAAGTGAGTGCAGTCAGAAATCAAGTATGAATATGATTTCAAAGGAGTGATAACTTGGGTGCCAAAAATGATAATTTATATGCCTTAAAAATGATAATTTGTGATAACTCAAGTTGTGGTTATTCAAATGTGATGAAATTTGAACAGCAATGAGTTAAAACAATAACAAGATGATTGCTTAATGCCTTTGTGCAGAATTAATGGTTTTGCTTGTCGAAATGATAGAATTACCCTTTAACGATAACTTGGCAAAGGAAAAACGATAACTTGTTCAAATGGACTTAAAACTTGTTCAAATGTGACCATCCAAATATGATTCATACATGGTAATAGTGGATTTAGGGCAAGAAAACCATCGAAAATTAGTTCACTCAAAATAATGATAACTTGACATATAGGAATGATAACTTGTCCTAAAAATGATAACTTGGCATAGAACATAAATATTTATGGATTTTGGCATTTCAGAACCTCTATGCACATGGAATTAAGTATGAAATGAGGAATATCAACTAGTTATCACAATCTATGCATTCCAAGAATAATTGGCTAAAAGATAGGCAAAAGTGGGACTCGATATGAATGAAATGCATCTAAAATGGGCTAGAAACTTATAGTGATCAGCTAGTGATCAGAAAACACAGGAAACTTTTGGTCATCTTTTTCGACGATTGTCAACGATAAATATCATCATACAACATCATACTATAACGAGGGAGTAACTAGAGCATGCTTCAAGCCTAAAATCAAGATTCTATGATGAATCTATCATAGTTCCATATCTTACAAGTTTCTATCCAAAAAGCTAATCCTACAATCGTCTTCTTCCTCTTCCTCTTTCTCTTCTTTCGGCCGCTCCCCTCTGGCGAGCCGCTCGTTCACCATCGTCCACATCCTCTAGTTGTTCTCCTATGTAGGCGGCAACCATCAAATGCGACAGGAAATGAAAGGGGCGCACGAAATAGGGGAGAAATCTAGGACCGACTTGCAGGGAATTAAAGGGGTTGTTTGATTCGTTTTAATCCCATATATTACAAGAATTGAATTAGAGATTCGATTGGAAACAAACTCTACCTCGGATTTGTTTCATATTTTATCTTTTCCTTTTTTATCTTCTTTCTTTTTTTTTTTGAAGTCTCAGACATTACATCATAAATCCTTTAAAATAAAATTTGTCCTCAAATTTAGTCAAAAGTTAGAGCTTATTAAATAGTGCAGGGAATTCCTTTCGCATTTCAGACTTGAGTTCCCAGGTTACTTCGTCACCTTGATGATGGCTCTAAGCCACCTTGACAAATGATACATCCTTGTTATTGTGACGTTGAACCTTGGTCTCTAGAATCTGAATTGGTCGCTCCTCACAGGTCATGTCATCTTTGAGATTGGGTTCTTCATACCTTATGACATTGGCATCATCATGCTTATATTTTCGGAGCATCGAGACATGGAATATTATGAACTCTCCCATAGGATGAAGGTAATACTAATCTGCAAGCACCCTCTCCAACTAGATCGAGTACCTCGAAAGGACCAACATATCTTGGGCTGAACTTTCCTATTTTATCGAACCTTATCACTCCTTTGGTTAGAAACATTCAGGAGCACTTGATCACCTGCCTTGAAGTTCTATTCACATCGACCTTTATCAGCATAGAATTTCTATCATGCTTGAGCTACCTTCATCCTCTGTTGTATTAATTCGACCATTGCTGAATATTCTTCTATTTTCTTTAGCTCTTTAGCATCCAAAAATTTCCTTTCACCTACCTCATTCCAACATGTAGGTGAACGACAAGGTCCCTCATACAGAGCTGCGAAGGGAGTCATGCCAATGCTGGAGTGATAGCTGTTATTATAAGCAAATTTGATAAGTGGTAAGTGATCATCCCAATTACCCTGCCAGTCAAGGGCGCAAGCTCCTAACATGTCTTCAACTGTCTAAATGGTCCTCTCAATCTCACATTCGTTTGTGGATGAAATGCCGTACTATAATTCAGCCTCGTTCTAAAAGAGTGTTGTAGACTCCTGTAGAATCTAGCTGTGAATCTTCGATCCCTTTCCGATACTATGGAGGTAGGGATCCCATGAAGTCTGATAATCTCGTGAACATAGGATTTGCACTGACTATTTGAATTTGATGGGTGAGAAGTGTGCAGACTTCGTTAACCGATTAACTATTACCCATATGACATCATGTCCCTTCTGAGTACAGGGTAAGCAAGTTATGAAGTCTATGGAGATATCTTCCCATGCCCACCGTGGAATAGCAAGAGATGTAATCTTTTCATAAAGCTTCAGTGCTTTATTTTTACTTGTTGGCAGACAAAGCATTTTGAGACATTCTGCAATCTCTCGCTTCCTATCGTTCCACCAGAAGCTTCTTTGCACATCCTTGTACATCTTGGTGCTACTCGGATGAATCGCAAATTCAGAACATTCATCCATCACTTCTCTTTTTAGAACTTCATCACTGAGGACCCACAAATGATTTCTATATTTGATCCCACCATTTGTTGAGAGTTTGAAATCATTTTCTTCCTTCTTGCATTTTTCCAACATCTTTGTGTGTTAAGGATCATGAGCTTGAGCCTTAATAATTCTGTCCACCATATTTATCTGGTGCATCATCAATACTGCTTCATTCTTTCCAGGTCTTGGGTTGGGTTGCATAAGCTCAACTTCTTCATCATCTCATAAACCACGAGAACAATACATGATGTATCAGCATCACAATGCACTTATCACAGCCGATACGTAGTTGCTCTATGGTCAAACTGAACAGCCATCAAACTGGGCATCAAATGACAAATCATTCGAAGACCTCAGACAATGATTCTCGGGCGTTAAAATCCAATCACTGACACCATTTGACATCGAGATAGATAGGACAATGTGGCAGAACTATAATTTCATGGTGCCAAAGAAAAAAAATTTGTGGAGCCAGAGAATCTCTGATCTCCGACACCGAAATGACCTTACAAGGGCAATTGAACAAGTCAAGCCACTATGCATACACGAACTGTTGAAGTTGGTGCCCGACTTGACACTTCAGCAAGCATACTGTTTGGTGCCCGAAATCGGCGTGGCTATTCGGCAAAGGTAAATTCACGGCCATTTATTTTCTGTAAATACTTACCCTTGCAATTTGCCCTTGCAGATGAACAAGAAGCCGATCTCCGACCTCTCTTTGTGTCCCTCTTCTTCCTTCCTTTGTGCCAAATGTATCGGCCGCCAACTTTCGCTCTCTCTGTGACACTTTGGGCCAAGAAGCCGATCTTCCAAGACATTGTGCCACTCTCATTCTAATAGTCGAGACGCTGCTCTGAAGCAAAGATCATCGACGGCCTTCTCACGGCCGAGACACTCCACCGTCATTGACTCAAGGCCAATATTCCACCACCATAGACTACGACCGAGACACTCCATCATCATCGACTCAAGGCCGATATTCCACCGCCATAGACTATGGCCGAGGCTCTTCATCGACTAACCCTTTCACAGCCTGAGCCTCTTCATCGACTTACAGTCGCGCGCTTCACCGCCTCGAGCTGCCACCTTTCTTCCTATCTTTTGCACAGTAACGGTTTTATTTTTAGATGAGGCGATTAGCTAATATTTGGAGGGGGTGTCGTGACTGACGACATCGAGATGCCCAGCCCGCACCACAATCTTCGCAGTTAATTTCATATCCAGAAGATTATTATTTGACCAAGCCCACCTACCAAGACTATTTTGAAAGAATGTCTGTTATACGAGTCCACGCCACTAGATTTCCAAACACTAAATCAGGGAGTACAATTTATTTGCTGATATTCATTTATTATTTTCCCAAATCGGCCTTTCTAATTTTGTTGAGCAGTGATAGTCAACTTATGAAGTCCTTACTATGGAATTTTTGTCATCTCTCGAGGTCTTCAATTTAGATGGCAGACAATATGATCAGCCTCCGCATTTTTTTTCAGCTATACGGGCAACCCTTCACACTGACTATAGAATATTTTGACAATATTTATGGATTTTTCAATTATGGGGTTCATTCCATTCCTACTGACTTTGATGCTAAAGCTTTTTGGAAACAAATAACCGAAGAAGATCGATTAGTGTGGAGCACAATTCAGAATCATGTCCTGCGCTCTGCTCATCTTATGCTCAGTAACACTCTTAGCGAATGAAGTGACGGTGATGGAGCTATCTCAGAGGGGGAATTATTCTTGATCCATAGCATGCTCCACAGGACACAGGTCAATGCTAGCGCTTTCCTCATCCGTCATCTTCAATGTTGTACTACTCATCGGAGCGGCAGCATCAATATGGGCGCCCTTATCATGCCAATAGCTGAACACTTTAGACTGGAGGTGGATGATCTTCAAGCTGTCCCAAGAATTGCCCACCCCAACTGACGAACCATTCTGGCCATGGGCCTTGCCAAGACCAACAATGCTGGAGTTAAAGTTTTTATTTTTAAAGAAAGTGATATGGAGATGCCCTGCAGTGACCGAAATGCATTTACACTAATTAATTCTGATAATTGGCTACTTTTAAAGCAGGTCGCAGCTCCACTAATTCCATCTGCAGGACCATCTACCTCTATCGGGCAACCACACCAGGACGAGGACTTCTCCTAGTTTGATTCTACTGATTATGCAGCAGCCCGACAGTACTTTTAGCAGTCACAACTTTTCCAAGCGGCATGATCGACAACTTCCCGACATGCGACATCTACCCCTTCACCACATATGCTGGTGCCTTCTCCAATTTCACATCTAGCACATGAGAGCTCTTCTAATTCATCGCTCATACCAGCCACTCCTTATGAGGAACGAGATTCGATGGAAGTGTCTACCCCTTTGCAAGAGCCTGAGACCACTTATTTGTCACCACCTGAGCAGCCATATTACACACCTCCTCCGTAACCTTAGCCGTCGCAACCTGACTATGCATCTATGCAGAGCCTTTAAGAATCAATGTATGATGAGCAACTTTGACAAGCAGGGAACTAAACTCTATTTGAGAAGAGCAACACCAAGGTCCAAGAATTGACCACCATTCGAGCAGACTTCTGGTCCAATTCGAGTCCCGCCATGATCAGGAGGTTCGCATGACGAGGTGCATCCATGACTACCATATGTGTCATGGACATTTCAGCTATCACCCACCTTCGTCGCCATGCAAACAGTAAATCCGGTTGTGTCTTTTCCCTTTTTCTCTATTTTTCGTTCCTTCATTTTTCCCTTTCATTGAGTTTGTATCACTTTTCCTTGTTGGCCTAACACGGAGGACAGTGTCTAGTTCTAGCTTGGGGGAGTTTGCATTTCATGCATTGCATTTTTCTTTATTTTCCTTTTATTTGCCTATGTATGCATTTATATAAAAAATTCAAGAAAAATAAAAAATTTAAAAATTTCCCAAAAATACCATTGCATGCAGTTATTTTTGTCACCATCTTACTATCTTTTGTCTTACTGTTTTAATTATGTTTAAATAAAAATTCAAAAACATGTTGTTAACTGATGAAATTTGAATGCTTTTCCCTCTTATCACTTCTATTTCAGTATTGAACTTATAGACTATGTGCCTATGCTGAGTAAAATTATGGATGTCTAGACTACAAGATCATGTTTATGCCTTTTAATTATTTCTATTTAGTCTTGATAGTAGTAGCCTTTCTACTGACCATATTAAGTACTCGTTGAGCTTAAAAAAATGTGTTGAAAAAAAATTATAGTGAAAAAAAAAAGTTTGAATAAAGTTATGTGTAGGTGCAAATGTGTTATTTGGAACCAAGGTGTGTTCAGGTAATTAGATCCATAGGGGTTCATGCCGAGCGACTTAAGGGTAACTGCTCTGGAATCCATCGATCGAAAGCCTGCTACAAAGACCATCTTATGGAATATGGAGAAGCAGATGAGTTCTGAGTCATAACTAAGTTCGAACTCTTCATTCAGAACCTTGGTTGTTCAAGCAAGTAAACTCGAGGGGTGCCTTATCACTTTTTGCCCAAAGGCCATCTGGTATGAGAGTCAACAGTCCAAAATCTGCTACATGGACTTCCTTGTGCAATCTTGTTTGAAGATTAGAACTTTTAAAATGATTGAAAATAAAAGTGTAAAAAAAGAAAAGAAATTAAGCTCAATTAGTACTTATGTGTTCAATATTAATGCTATTACTTGATAGACTATTTATTTTTCTACAAGACTGAATTTGAGATTGTTTAAATATGTGTAGCATTCAGAACCTCTATGAAGCTAAGTGCATGAAAAATTGTGAGATATTGAGTAGCAGATGTGCAGAAGAATTGTGTGAGAAAATGGGTAAATTACATCAAATGTCCTCCAACTTTCAAGTTTGCTCAGCGATGCCCTCCAACTTCACAACAGCGATGCCCTCCATCTTCAAACTTATTGCATGGAATGCCCTCCCGACCGGGAATACCCGGTTTCTCGGTCGATCTGCTGATGTGGCGATGCACTCTCTCCGCCACGCAAGAGAGTCATTCGACGTGGCACCGCCACGTCAGCAAATTAATAATAAAATAATAATAAATATTAAAATCATAATAAAAATATTAAAAAAATACTTTTCCTCTCTCCGGCATCCTCGCCGGAGGTAGAAGAGGAGGCCGGTGAGCCCGCGTCGGCGAACAGCAAAGGGGGGGCCTCGCCAACCCCCCCCTCCTCCCTCCCCCCCGACATCCAGCGAGGTCGCAGATGGGGGGCAAGACCGCCCGCTTTACTGTTCGTCGACGCGGGCAAAGGGGGAGACCTCGCCCCCCCCCCCCTTGCTGTTCATGTCGGAGGGCAAAAGGGGGCGAGGTCGTAGAGGTCGTAGAGGGGGCGAGGCCCCTCCTTTGCTGTTCGTTGGAAGTCGCAGAGGGGGGGGCGGGGGCGAGCCCCCCCCCCCCCCCCCCACCTTCTTTGCCCGTGTCGGCGAACAACAAAAAGAGGGGGGGGGTGGGGGCCTCGCCCCCCCCTTTGCGATCTCGCCGGAGGTTGTAGAGCAGTGATGGACAAACGGGTCGTGCTCGGGCCGATCAACTCGTGTTTCACTGTGTCACGGGCCGCGTCGTGCCAACACGGTCCATTTTGAAAACAGGCAGTGTCATGCCACACGGTCCATTTTGGACCCCGGCACGGTCTGGGCCCGGCCTGACCGGGCCGGGTCGGACGACCCATTTTTTTTCTGTCATGAGCTTTTATAATTTTTAATTTACTTATAGATTATTATATAATATAATTACTATTATTAATTATTCTATAATATATGACTTAGTGACTAGTGAGTCTAGTGAGTAGTGACTACTTTAATTACTATATAAACAATTATATAGTTAAATTTTCAAATACATTAAGTCATTAATTTATAATTATTAAGTAAATAAATTTGTAAAATGAACAATTGAGTACTAAGTAATAACTAATAGGTTATACCTTATAACTTATAACTTATAACCTTATACATAAAATTAGTTGGTAAGTATTTAATAAATATATATTAGTAATATTAGTATACTTGTAATCTAGTATAGATAGTTAAGTACTAATTTACTAATTGTTATATACTAAGTTATAACTAGGTTATATTAAGTAAATTAGTATTTAACTATCTTATAACCAAGATAGTTAGATAGTATATAGTATAATAGTATATACTATATTACTATGATAACTAAACCAAATTATACTAAGCAAACTAGTACTTAAATAAAATTATAATATGACTTTATTTAATGACTACCGACTACTTTAATTATTATTATATAATAATTATATAGTTATAATTTTCAAACTCTCATTGAGTAATTATGGCATCATATTCACAACAGTCGCTATTTAGATCAATTTCAAGAGAAAAGATAGTATCACTCGAAATGAGTCTAAGAACGACTATTGAGAAAATGATACCTTAATTATTTAATGAGAGAAGATGAGATTGAGAGAAAGGGAGGGATGTAGTCATGTAGCCATTTGGGAAGGAGAGGAGAAGAGAAGAGATTGAGAGTGAGAGTGAGAGTACGAGAGAGATGAGGGGAAAAATAATGAGAGTGATGAAGAAAAGGGAGGAGTTCGGCCGTATTTTATAATTGGCGGAGGGGGTTCAACACGGTCCGAGTTGATTTAAATATGGTCCGTGTTGTACTCATAACGCGCTCATGAACTCGGCCCGTGATCATGTTGTCAAATTGAAATAACATGGACCGTGTGATTTCAACGCGGACCGTGTTATGCATCATGCACGGTCCGTGTCCATGCCAAAATGGGCCATGTCGTGCCGAATTCGTGTTCACTATGCTCGGACCGTGCCGTGTTAACTGTGCGATAGGACGACCCGGCACGGAATGGCAGGACACGGTCCATGTTTCCGTGCACGGGCCATGTCCGTGCCGAGCCGGGCGGACACGACTTTTGGGCAGGCCGATAGAGTGTTGGGCCATGCGGCCCGTCCGAAATTCCATCTCTATCGCAGAGGGGGGGGCGAGGCCCCCCCTTTGCCCGCCGATGCGAACAGCAAATGGGGGGACGAGCCCCCCCCCCTCTGTGACCTCCGGCTCTTCGCCGATCTCCTCTTCTCCCTCCAGCGAGGATGCCGAAAAGAGGAAAAGTATTTTTTTATATTTTTATTATTATTTTATTTATTTTATTATTATTTTTTATTAATTTGCTGATGTGGCGGTGCCACGTCGAATGACTCTCCTACGTGGCGGAGAGAGTGCATCGCCATGTCAACAAACCGATCGGAAAATCGGGTATTCCCGATCTGGAGGACATTCCATGCAATAAGTTTGAAGATGGAGGGCATCGCTGTTGTGAAGTTGGAGGGTATCGCTGAGCAAACTTGAAAGTTGGAGGGCATTTGGTGTAATTTACCCGTGAGAAAATTAATCAGCTTATGATATGGAGGCCATGATGGAACTCTCTTGAGCCTTGCTTTGGAATTTTTGCTTGAGGACAAGCAAGAATTTAAACTTGGAGGAATTTGATGCATGCAAAATATAACATATTTTAGATTATCGGGCATAAAAGTGGATGAAATCTCATCATTAACCCATATTTATCCTTAGCGGCCGAGAAGCGAAATGAGAGGAATTTCATTGGGCGCAAAACATCATCCTTAACCAAGGGAAATGGAGATTATCGGCTGTGAACTCCAACCAATCATTGGGCGCAAAACACTATCATTAACCAAGGTGATGATACATTTGGTGGCCGAGAATCAAAGAGGAGTTTATCATCGGGCGCCAAACGGATAAGAGTTTATCATCAACCAAAGTTTTATCTGCATTGTTGGCTGAGATTTGAAGGATATAAAGTTTATCTCCATGAAATTAAATTCGGTCGTATGATATTATTGACCGTGATCGACATGAAGACCGTTCGCACCTATAAATAGAGGCAGAAGTCATCATCCCAATTCATGCCTTGAAGTCCAAGTTTCTTTCACAGTGGAGTCGTGAGCTCTGTAGGCTGCGATCAAGATGAGAGAGTTGCTATGGTTGAAGTCCGTGAGGCTACCAATTCTTTGCCCAAATTTGAGATCTCTACTTTTATCTTGGGTGTAATTCTTCCGATTTTCATCATTTGTATTTTATTATCTCTTTAGAATTTCTAGGATGAACTCCATATTTTTAGATCTTTTATTTTAAGAGATTATTAATTGAAGGAAAATTATTTGAATCATATTTCATTTGTTTTAATCTTTTCTGATCAATTATTAATTGTGCTTAATGATTTTATGTTAGTTAATTGAATTTCTGAATTAGACTATATCGGTTTGTGGAGTGTTTAATTTCAGAATTCATGATACTAATTTTAATTGATTTTATTTGAAATTAATAATTGATATAAATTTGATAACTAGAGTGTGGAGAATCAAGTTTATATGGTCTGTTAACCTATACCAATTTGTGGAGTGATTAATAGTCTAGGGAATTCAATTTAATGCATCTTGATTTTAATATGATTTGATGAGATGTCAATTGTAGAGACTTCAATTCTTATTAAATTAAAATAGTGCTGCATGCTTAGGTTGAGGGGATGCCAATTGTGGAGATCACAAGTTAATCATATTATATTACTATTTTAGGGAGACTCTAATTCATCTTTAAAGATTAAATTTATCTTTTATGATTTGAATATTTATCCTGATCTATTTTCATACTAAGACCTAACTTCAGCACCACTATATTATATTATTATTATCTCGTTTTTCATATCTATTTTATAATTAGAAAACTTTTCTTCAAAACCTATATTTTTCCTCTCTTATTAATTTATAAGATCGAATATTGAATTAATAATATTCCTCATGGGTTCGACACTCTTTACTCCTATTACTATATTACTTGAGCGTCTAGTGCACTTACTAGCGGATTTATTTTGATACATTATTTTATGCATCAATGTACCATTGTCACTTCATTGCCTACAACTCTAATTCATCATTACAAAATTTAGCACAATGCCCACCTAATAAATTTAGATTGTAGTTTAGAAAGCTTATCAAAAGATGTTTAGAGTGAAGCCTCCTCTGGTCATCAATCGAGAGCTCAAAATTAACCATAGAATTTGCTACTCTTGATTAGTTAATTAGAGATTTAGCGAAAGAGCGATTGAAGGGGGACACCTCTTCAATCCTCAATTGTGAATTCGAACCCAAATCTTAGCATTGCAAATATATAAGAGGAAAGAAAGAAAATACTCTTAATAATCCTACCAATGTTTGCACCCTTGTCTTTGTTCGAATAGACAATAAGTTATAACCTACATCTAGTGATTGTATGATAGGTGGCAAATGTTTCCTTATCGTAAAGTTGTTCCTAGAGGAGTCACATGTCATGATAGATATTCTTGCTTATATCTTAGAGTTGCTCCTTGATGCATGTAAAATATAACATATAATTAGCCATGCATTTAATTACATGTCGATTCCTTTTCATATTGCATGCATCATTTTCAGGCCTTATTTGCTTTAATTTTATAAAAATATAAATCTACCCAAATTATATGTTTTATTACAAAAAATTAAAGAGAATCGAGTCAGGAATCCACAGAAATAAATGGCACTCAAATCGGAGTTAAAACGGAGCCAGAAAGTGCAATTTAGTGGAGGTTGCCAGAGCTGAATGGATATAACGGGCCGTTATATAATCGTTACGGGACGTTAAAAGGCCCAGTGTTGAGTCAGAATTTGATTTGGATACTGTAAGGGCCGTTAAATCCAAGTTATGGGCCGTTACGAAGGCTATTTTTGAGATTTCTTCGACTTTTCTTGAGAATTTTAAATTCAGATCGAACTCAAACTTTATCCTAAGCCTCATGGATGATTATGAAACATATTTACTTAGATTTGAAGGAGTTTTGGATGATTTTAAAGCCCAATCAAAGTCTATTTCAAATTTAATTGTTTTAACATAAAAAGATTTCGAATCAAATCGAAACTCTATCAAAACTCTTGGGACCCCTGGAGGCTATAAATAGAGGCCCTAGAAGATAAAAAAATGTGTGCTTGATATTTGAGAGCCGTGCTATATTGCAGAGGCGAATTTCAGAATTTTTTCAATGTTTGTTCGAGAGAAACTGTAGAGCAACTCAGCGCGTGTACTCTGCAGCGATCCTGAGATCATCGAAGGCGAAGAATTCTGTCTCCTAATCATTGTTTGGATGCTCTTTACTCAGATTTCATTTTTCTATCTTTTATGTAATAGAGATATTTAGTTTATTGAGAAAATTGCATGAACCATTGTTAGATTTGAATTAATATAGTATTTTAGTTTCTTTTGATAATGATTGTTGTGCTTAATGCTTTTTACTGAGATTATTATATTCTGAGATAAGACTACAAATCACATTTGGGGTGGTTAGTTTTAGGATTTAATAATTTTCAGCGAATCGATTCTTAACTTAAAGTTGAAACAATCATAACACAAAACTAGTAACTCATCATTTGTGTTAGATTTTGTGCGGTCTATCAGTTTTTACCAAGCAAGGATAACTGTTATTTAGGAATTACGACTTAATGCATCTTAATATCTTTCTTAACTGAAGATTAACTTATCATTTGTGGTCTTAAGTTTTGCGGGAATTAAGATAGTTTGATTTACTCAGCGTAGAGGCCAATAATTTAAGTAATCCTAATCCGTCTTAAGAACTTGACTTGTTTATCATTGTTATAATTCAATCATCATCATGATTCATGTTAGTTAATAATTCATAATCTTTAGGCTCAACACCAAATTATTTTATTTTCTGTTATTTAATTTTCTGCATCTTTATTTTCTATTTTTATATCACAACACCATTCTCTTCTCTTAGTAGATTATTAAGATAGATTAGATTTAACTAGTTCCTCGTGGGTTCGACGCTCTACTCTCTACTTTATTACTTAATACGACTAGTGCACTTGCTAACAATTTTATTGTTACAAATTCAACGCATCACTCCTACTCTAAATTTTTATGACATGGCAATGTAAAAATTAAAATAATCGAAAAGAACAAGTACAAGAACTCCAATCTTAGTGTGCAAAAAAAGTTTATAGGGTTCTATAGGGTTCCCGTACAAGACTCCAATCTTAGTGTGCAAAAAGAGATGTGAATTTCTCATATTGTACATTGTCTATAAAGAGTTATATGAAGTGATAACGAAGAATAAATATCCATTACTAAGAAAAGATTACTTGGTTGGTCAACTGTCATGTCTTCCTCTCGATCTCACTCTATCTTTCCCTCTTCCCTCTCTCCCTTTTTCCATATCTCCATCTCTCTCCTATCTCTCTCTCCCTCTCTCTCACTCCCACGGCTTCAGCGATGGGCGAGGGTTGTCCTCTCGACTCCGACGACCTCTCACGGCTCCGGCGACTCTAGCTTCGGCTGCCCTCTTCCTCTCCCTTTCTCACGGTTCTAGCCAAAGGCGGCGGGATGCCACTTGCTAGCTTTCGGAAGCATTATCCCGACCAGTATCTTGCTGCCGTGGCCCGGATCTGGCTGCCATGGCCCGGATCCAACCGAAAGGTGGACGGATCGGCCGGATCTGGCCGTCGCTGCTGGATGCGCTCGCCCGTGGCTGATCCTTCTAACCTAATTTTTTTATATTTTAATAAAATCTTCCAACAGACGAACCCGTTGAAAAGAGTTGGGGGTTCCAACGGGAGTTTCCGTCGAAGGTTCGACGGGTATCTCCCGTCGAAACCTTCAATGGCCATAACTCGTCGAAAATATCCATCGAAACTTCGATGACTAACCATCGAAAGTTCTAACGAATCCTTATTTTTCGTTGGAAACTCTTTGCGATGAAAACTTTTCGAATGAGTTTTTTCCATCGGAAAAGTCGTCAAAAAATGATGTTTTCAACAATTTTTTGGAAATTGCGAAGGATCGGGTTGTCGAAAAATCGATTTTTTTCTTGTAGTGATGATTTTCAAACTTAAATTTGTAATTAAATCACCATCAAACTTTGAGAATCTTTGCAATTATCTTAATCGGTGATCCAAGGTTAATCAATTAATTGTTAATATAGCATGCAATTTTCTCTTTCCTCCATGTTAAATATTAAAAAACAAATCTTCTTGTCAATTTTTTGCTCCTTTATATTCACACGATTTTCAACTTTTCAACGATTCAAACTATGGATATTATTAAAAAATAAAATAAAATAAAGACAACAAAAAAATTAAAAGGGACATTTTATAAGATCCATTCAACTTTTATAACCATTTAACTTTTTTTTAAATGATGAGGGACATTTTCTCTCTCCACTTAGATTTTTAAATAATGGAAAAAATGCAAGGATGTTTCCTCTCGTCCCTCCTCTATTGCCTTTTTAAGGAAATTAATTATATTATGTTAAGGGACATAGTCTTGATGCAACGTTTGAAGAAGATCGAAAGGAGGGTGCTCTTCCCAAAAGTTATCACTTCGCAATCGTCGAGTATGTCCGGCCAAAAAATAAGTCGTTGAATTTACGTTATGGCTAACGTGCATACAAGTAAAAAAAAGACAAAAGCAGAAGTATGCACGGGTCGTCTTTGATTGAATATTCAACTAGCACTTGGGAGTTCGATTCAGCCTAGATGTGAAGAAGATTCGTCAACACGTAGCGCCAAAGACCCTCGAGCAAATCGTAAGCTTCTACTTCCAAAGCAGATGAGAAAGACCTGGATATGAAGCTAGTAAAAATCAATGTTATCAAAACTGGACCGGACTGGCCAGTTCAACCGGTGATCTGGTCCGGTTACATGTCAAAACGAGTTGAACAGGGCCAGTTGAACCAGTTCAACCCAGTTTAATTCAAATCTTGAAAATGAAAATTAAAAAAGAGATACAAATAGGAAAGTTAAAAAAGGAAAAAAAATGAATAGAAGGAAGGTTAAAGAGGAGGGATTATGATATGTATAAAGTTAAAATAGGAATTGAAATGAAAGAGTGAAGAAGATTCATCGACACGCACCGCCAAAGACCCTCGAGCAAACCGTAAGCTTTTGCTTCCAAGGCAGAGGAGCAAGACCTGGATATGGAACCTGTAAAAGTCAATATTATCAAAACCAGACTGGACTGGCCGGTTCAACCCAACCGGTGGTCCGGTTACATGTGAAAATTGATTTTGACATTGAATCAGAAAAATCCGATGAACCGGCTGATGAGCCGGTTCAATTCAAATTTTGAAAAAGGAAATTAAAAAATGATACAATTATGAAAGTTAAAAAAAGGAAAAAAAAAGGAATAGAAGGAAGATTAAAGAGGAGGTATTATGATATGTATAAAGTTAAATAGGAATTGAAACGAAAAAGGTAAGTATTTAAAAGTGAATAGTATTAAAATGCAAAATTATCGAAGGACATAAATAAAGGAAGTAAAAAGGAAAGTGTTAAAGAAAAAATAAATAAAAATAATTTAAAATAAAATTTATTAATATAGTATCTATGATCATTAAATAATAGATATTAAATTAATAATAATTTATTATATTTATATGTTAATCATTATTAAAACTTTTAATAAATAAAAATATATTATATTATTTTTTAATATTATTAATAGGCTATTAGCACAATATTCATGTACTATATCATATAACTTATATTATATATTTATAATTATTATAAATAATATTATTTTAATAAAATCTAGTTCAATCCGATCAAATTCGGTTGGACGAGTACAACTGAGACCCGAGAAGGAGTCTAGTTCGATCGTCGGTCCGATTATAAAAATATTATTAAAAATTAAAGCATTAGCAGACCGAAAAATATAGTCTGCACCTTTCAAATTGTCCTAAACTCACAAAGAAACTATCACAATTCAACTTGTATTTTTGACAGCATGGAGGCTCCTATTGACACCGTATTTGGTTCGATAGGGAAGTTTCCTCGGAGCTATGGTTTGAATGTAACTTCATAGTAGTTAGCCAACACTCGTTCCTACATGACAATTGTAATTGTCAGGTTAGAGCGAAAATGGACGTAATTTCTAACTCTCTAAACATTTCACAAGCAAACAACAATGAGGATCAAGAGTTTAGATTGGAAAGGAGGGTCAAGGTTGTCACCTTCGGAGGTCCAATTCCCTTGGGACCACATAGGAAAATGGGTGAAAGAGAAATAACTTCTAAGTCGAGAAAGATTTCAATTTCAAATTTAGAAAACAAAAGATGTGGAATAGATTCTATCAGCATTAGAAAATGAGGAGAGACATAATTTCTTTACGGATTCGTTGTTCTTTTTAATATTTATTTATTTAGTTAATTTAAATTTTAAATGAGGAGAGAAAATGTGTGCACTGCAATATTTTTTTAAAAAAAACAGATGGTTGTAAAAATTGAATGAATTTTATAAGACACTTTTTTATTTAACTACTATTTATTATTTCATTATGACTTTTTTATTATTTAAATTTTTAATGATAATCGTTAGTAAAACTTTTGGAAATTTTAATTACAAAATTAAATTTGAGTGGACAGAAAAAATTGGTTGACGGATATTATTTTATTTTTTTAAAATTTGTAGAAAGAGAAAATGTGAAATCGTTGACGTATGTCACATCAACATAACCGATTAATCTTTTATCTCTGATTAATTAGAATGACTAAATCATCAAAATTTGATAATTGTTTACAAAGTAAAACTTAATAACCGTGTTGCAAATAAAAATATAATTAGATAATCGTTAATGAAATTTAGTCAGTAATCACGTTTTTTCATATGCCACCAATGCAATTCCTTTCATCCGCGGATGCAATACAATAATTAAGACAAAGATTTATTCCTACTTAACATAACATGCTATAACATTTGAAAAATGAGTTACATCAGTAAACTCATTTTTTTAAATTTTTTAAGGTAGAAAAAAACTGACTTTTAACGTGAAAACTTATATGCTTTCAGGTAGAAAAATACTAGCATTTTAAGGGTTAAGTCTGGTAGGCTCGACAGCAAATCACTACCTTGAATAAGAATAAATTGTTACTGTTTCGAATTAATCAGACACTAACAATCTCAAATGAAAAAGCCTGCCTAGGAAAAAAAAAGAGAGAAATCAGCTCAATTAATGACTAATTTCATTAATGCCGAAGAAACCGATAGCGATTTACTGATGAGCTTCCAACTTGCATATTTTGACATGATGTTGTGCTGGATGGATTTGGAACTTCGTGATGTTGATTGGTTGCTGCTGCACACATTGAATGTGCAAAGTTGGTCATGCTCATGGATTGAAAGGCTGGTGGAAACAGGAGGTATGAGACCGGCTGATGACTTGAAGAGTCTGCAGTAAGAGCAGGACCACGCACGAAGAATCCTCCGTAAGGGAGGCTGGGATACACTGGACAGCTTCCACCCCCGGCCATCACCTGATCAGCCGTTGCCGGCACCGGCCGGGTGATATTACTCACGCACATTGCTGCACTTGGTAGTATGCATGTCTGAGCAGCTGGAAACATCATTTGGGTGATGTCACATCCACTCGATATCATCTGCATTCACACCACAAAACTGAGCTCGAATTGATGACCATCTTTTGGCAGTGTCCTTGTTACCTATGGGTGTACAAAGTATATACATGGTCTTATAACACAAAATTCCATTTCACTAGCTAATTAGTAAAGCAATAATAAACGAAATGATTCATACATAGGTTGGTTACGTTCGGCTATAAATTACAGTATATGGGAGAAAGACCAGGAGGAGAAAAGGAGGAATATACAATTGACTGAGCTCAGGTTGGTTACGTTCGGCTATAAATTACAGTATATGGGAGAAAGACCAGGAGGAGAAAAGGAGGAATATACAAATTGACTGAGCTCTTTAATTGCCAAGTACGAGGAAACAAAGAAGCCACAGAAGAGGCAAGAGTTGGTTATCCAAACGCTCACAGGAGAGTTAACTGTGATTTATTAGCATACAAATGCATTCAGCTACTTTGAAGATTTAACTCCTAGTAGGAGCTGTAAGATCGCCTCCACTTAGATAACCGTGGTCAACGCCTTATATGTATCCATAAAGTGGCATCTGTTATAATTTATAAAGGAGTGAAGCTAGTTTCTCATATAATTTAAATTGTTCGAAGAGGCAAAGTTGTTGTGGTAACTAAACTTGTGGCAGAAACTCTGCCTTGAGAAAAAGTTCTGCCATAATGGTCCATGTTGTTAAAACCTCCACTTAAATTCTTAAAAACTTATCAGCGTAGACTAGATAACTTAAATTCTTACATTTTACCTAAAAATTCATTTAAAAAATTTAGTAGAATCTTATAAAATCATATATACGATTCTATATCATCGGTAAGACTATTATTTTATAATAAATGTTTTTGTAAAATCTTATATATTTTATTCGATTAATATATTTGTGATTGATAGTGAAAATAATATCATGATTAGAAATTTTAATATAATTATTTTACTCGTTTTTTATAAGTTTTCTAACTTCATAAACATAACATTTGATAGTTGTTTAATATTTATATATAATAGATATATACTTGTGATTGATAATTATTGTTTAAATAATTAAATTCATTTGGTACACTCTATGAATTCATGAGTCAATTTTACTATACCAGTTTACGAAACAAAAAATAAGTCTACTTAAATTCTCAAACTTGACACCATTGAACTCGAGTCTACGAGAAGTTTTCGGTGTCTAGAACTATTAACACCTGATTAATTCAAAATCGAAATAGTGAAACGGTAAAAATTAATTCCCTCGTCAAGATGGGAACTCGGAAGCATCATCCAGCCATTTGGAATTCGAACTCTGCTAAAATCCAATCGTCTTTGGTTGAATATTCTACGCTTGTACATCTGTATATGCTACTATATATAGTCACAAGGGTGGGTTCATTCCTAGGAAGCTTTAACCACATTGCCTACTTGCCAAAAGATTTCCGTTGCTCTAATTAATGTTTCCTATATTAAACATCAAAAAGATTTTATAACCATATATGGTGCTCCAAATAAAATACCTGGATTTGTTGTTGTAGGGTTTTCATATAAACTATTGCCTCATCCAATATTGAAGCTTTGTCAGACTGAAATACGAAGAGAAGCTATTAAGATCATATATAAAAACATGAAATTGTTTGTTTTTGGATAACTGGTGGATATTCAATCGATACTGTGCACAGACTTAATTTTCTTTACATCTCAATCGTCGAACGCAAACCTTATCATTGCATCCCGGAACGAGTTGTTACAAAGCCTTGAATCTCTGATTAATCCTGCCGCGGCGCCTCTGTATAAGGTTACTAGACTTCAATTTTCTTTCTTCTTTAATTTTTCACAATATTAGAAACAGTAAAACTTATCGAGACTCTGTTCAGTTTAAGCCTACCCGTTCGCAGAGATTATGGACTTCCGCAGAGCGCGTCCTTCTTGCTGTGGAGTCCTCCTCGTCTCTTCTTGCTGCGCGACATTTAATCTCTACATCCTTCACTCAATTGATAAAGAAAACAAAACACATTCGTAAGCGATATGGAGCACGATGAACACGAAGTTAACTTTAAGAGCTCTGATATTTAAATGCTCTCATTGAGAGTCCCACAAATTGTCTGTAAACATTCAGACTTACTCTAAAGATGTGCAGAAACGACAACATCATATGCATAACATGAAAATTATGAAACAGAAGAGATGTATTACTAGCGTAACATTAGCTACACTTTTAGAGAGAGAGGAGAGAGAGAGTCCAAAAGGATAGCAGTGGAGTGGAGGGATCAGGGGACGCAAAAGAAGCAGACAGGGTTTGCTGTCCCTGACACCTTAACATTTGGAGCGGATGCATAACGTTCAGGCGTGATGCATGCTTCCATTGACGGGCACGTAATTAACCGATGTACGTAAGAATCTGAATTACTGTCCGCACAGCCGTGGAAATCTTGGAGCTTACTCTAAGGAGATCTTTTTCTGTGGAGAATTTTGGGGGATGCTCAAGTAAGTACATGAGGCAGGATGAATAACATCACATCAAACAACAAGAAATATGAACAGATGTAACTTACGAATGATCTATCAGATTAACTGTTCAAAAACATAGGGATCAATACAATGAAAAAAAATTTGATTTTTTTCCTTTGCCTTCTTTTATATCCCTAATTCAGGTTCTTGAGAAATTATTAGAAATGGTCACTTTTTAATGGAGTTATTCATAATATATATACGATATCGATCGCTCTTGGACAATTTCTTTTCTTTTCCTCTCAAGTCAATTTTATATCATACGTGATCAGTAATGGAATTATCTTTGATTTTATCAATTTAATCAAAATTATAGGAAAGAAATACCATCTTTGTCGATCCAACCATGTTTATAACAATTTGGAGAAAAATATCATCTTCATAACAATTAGCATAAAACGAAATATATCTAGTGATAGGTTCGATGTTCTTTTGTACAATCACGTATGTGTTTGCGGATTAATCACTACTATTTCCATGTTTTGGACTTTTGTGCACAATTAGAGAAATATTTCGAACACTGAAAGGGCGTTGTTGTCATATAAAAGAATCTACCAAAACGAAGATGCCAATCAAGAAGAGGAACAAAGACAAGTGTCCAACTCACCTCGCTGCGGCACTCCAAACCATCTCCCTCCTTGGTCGCTGCCTGCTCCTCCCCCTTCCCAATCGCCTCCTCCTCCTCCTTCTCCTCCTCCTCCTCCTCCTCCGCCGGCACCTTCACCGGCATCGCGGGCGCCCCCACAACGCACGCGGCCGCCGACGAATTCACGCCGCCGCAGAGCTCCGCCTCCCGTTCGAACATCGCCACCACCAAGGCGGCGTCCTCCGTCAGCGGGCTCTGCAGCAATCGATCCACGGCGGGTTCTTCCTTCTCCTCGACGGCGCGGTGGCGTTCGACGAGCATCGCCGACGAGGAGGAGGAGGAGGAGGCCGCGCTTCGTCCGACGGAGTCGTAGTCGCCGAGGAGGAAGCGGAGGAGGTCGTCGTCGTCGTGCGTTGGAGAAGAGCGCCCCATCTCCTTTCTTTGGAGACGAGTGCAGCAGATTCGAGTCACGTACTCTGCGATGGAGGCGGTTAAGACTAGTCCTACTAGAAAGTTCTTATAACTGCATCATCTATTGCTATATGTTGCGCTCCCTTGGTTTGCTTTGCGCTTTTTAAAAGGGGGGAAAAAGGAGGGGAGATGACAAATTTTTATACCAATTTTAATTTTGGCCAACAGTATTGCCTTTTGTGATTGGTTTCTTTATTTTCGATCGATGAATTTTATACACTTGATTAATTATGACAAAAGCTTTTTTAATAAGATTTTTTTTAGGTGCATGAAAAATTGGCTTCGGTTTAATTATATGCGTTCCTTTTAGCCGGAAATAATACATCATGCATGAAAATGCTGTAGGATGCCGACTTTTGTCATATTATGCTTCACTTTTATATTATTACAGTTGATGATGTTTTGAATTTTAATTTATTATAATTTTTCTTACCCCTGTGTTGTATCCATGCTTAAATAATTAGCTGTCTGCTCAGTGAGCCTAGGGAGCATAGCCCTCGAAACATGGACGTTATTAAAATTGTTATTTTTTATTTTATATCAGAGTTCTCGTATAAAATGGGATTATTGTGTACTCTTATGACCATCTTGTTTTCTCACATCAAAGAAAATCATGGTAGATCAAATGTAGGATGATTTTTTATGTGCTTATGTTATTTCTCTCTAGCGTTTTCTTTGTAACGAGTATGAGTGATGAAAATATTGTGTAATAATTAGAAATTTTGGGCCAAGTGTATTTAGATTTTTTATTAAAACTTTAATGTAAATCCTACTAACCATTCTATTAATTCTTTAAAAACTTAAGCGTCAACTCCTCTTCTCTCCTTTTCTTCTCCACCAAGAAATGTTTAAGGTTAGGAGATTTAGAGTCATATTCTTCACGATGACTATGTTTTAAGATCAATAAAGAAAAGATCAAAGTTTCTAAGAAGATCTAGAGACTTCTAGATGATGAAAGATGATACATGATGATTAGAAAAAGTGATTTTTTAAAACCTAAAAAGTATGTAAAGGAGATCCAAACCTCTTTCATGTTTTTGTTTAAACTAAGAGTTTTAAGAACACTTTATTTTTTATAAAAATGTTGATTGAGGATTGCATATATGAGGGTTGCATGAATGATGGTTTCATGATTTACATTGCATAATATGTTAAATTTATGACTTTTTCAATAATTATTTAATAACTTTTACTTATTCAAAAATTACAAATAATATATGAATATAAATTTCTCGAAGTCTAATTTTCAAAGAAATTTGTTTCATCCAATTTGAAGATGTATAAAAATAGTTATGATCCAAATATCGGACTACTATCATGTTATCTCGAGTAGTAATGAGACAAATTTGTAAAATCTATATTAATTTAAAAATATTGAACTAGGATTTGAAATTTATGAACAAGTTAAGAGTTTATTATCATTCTATGGCAATTGAAATCGTCTGAAAAGAACAAGTATAGATTAAATTATTAATATTTTAGTGTCTGCTACTAGAATATTATGTAAAGAATAGATCTCGGTAATTGTATGAATTTCTGGGATTAAATGTCAGAAAGATAAAATTCATGAATTTTATATGTGATTCCTATAAAGTATAGTTTGTAAAAAAATTAGAATCAATCAAAATGAACATCTACTTATTGAGCTATAATTTTTTATTAATGATGTGCCCGAATTGTCAAATAGGAAAAGTTGACATGTTATTATTTATGTCAACAATTGTTATGTTAATATTATGCATTTTCTTTAAATGTTTATATATATGTAAAATGTATTTATTTATTGATATATAATGTATTCATACATTTTACATATAATACTATTTATGAAACATTGATTGATGTATTAATGATAACCCAGACACACGTTTAGACATGCTCAGCCATAATTAGACTAAAAGATGAAGAATAATTGATATGAATTATTGATGTATTGTAAAACATAATGCAACTAAAGTTGACTCATCAGCAAAGTCATGCACCTATGTATGCACTTCAAGGAAATCTAAGCCCGCGAAGTAAAGACTTGCATTTGTGTATATACTTCTCATAAAACAAAATTTCTTATAAAAAAGTGTGTGTATTTCTTGAAATAAAGTCACTCATTATCATGGTTTGTGTATTCCTTGGAATAAAGTCCCTCGCTATTATGATGTGCATGTTCCTAAGAATGTGGCCTAACTAGCCAATGTGATGATGTGATATGATTCTTTCAACTATGTTAAGATCAAAGATGTTATAAGATAAAGAAAGAAGAAAAGTGAATAACTTCAAAGTATCATAAGTGTGAGAAGTAAATTTCTGCATTTGTGTAAGTACTTTCCAAAGAATATTGTCACTCATCGTAAAGTGTGTATTCCTAAAGATAATTAGGAATAATGTTCCTTACTATTATGATGTGTGTGTTCCTAAATATGATTTATGATACAAGAATGAAAATCAAGATATTATTATGTGATAAAAATGAAGGATGAAAATGACACATGAATGATCACATATAAGAAAAGAAAAGAAGAATAAAAGAATATCTAAAGGGTTGTAAAGCAACCCTCAAGAGATGTAAAGTATGAAAAAAGTCAAAAAAATAAGAATCAATGAGCTATAAAGAAACTCTTAAGATGTACATGACAATGAAATGATAAGTTATGTCATGAATGTATATAAAATGATATGAATGTGTGTTTTTATTGTATGATACATGCAAATGATGGATCTGAAGTAAACATGTATGACATAATGTTTATATTGAATGAATGTTATATGGAATTAATGTAAGTATAATGTAATTCATGTAAGGTTCATGATATACTTCATGGCATGCATGTCCATATGTTATTGTTATTATGACGATGATGCTTCGTATGTAGCATCATGTGATAGGATAGCATGGCATGCATGACCTTTTAATTGGAAAATCATGTGCTCTGGATCCATGCAGGTAATTAAGATTAAGTGATGGATAACAACTCAAGCTCATGACAAAGTATTGCACATTCTTAGGTTTAAATAAGTCTTATAGTTCTATTTGAACATTGAAGTTAATGATGTACTGAAGGTTTAGGCATTTAATATTTTTTGAAGTATTAGTTATGATATGATTAATAAAAAGTTTTTATTTATTATAATTTTCTCTAAATTATCAATTCTTTCGCTATTAAATGATGTATGATAAACGAGCTAACGACGCGAAACTATCCTAAATGACCCAAACTTTTAGGATGAATTTCGAGTCATTACATATTGAATATTTAAATTTGTTAGAATGAAATTCCAAACGATATTAAATTGGATAACTCTATCCTTCATCTTCACCTTATGACTACACTGTCATTCAACTATAAACTTACTTCATTAACTATCTTTTTTACTTGTGATCACCTATTTTCCAATTGTTGGGTCTAGGTGGTGGCCATGCGTCATGTTTCTCTATCTCTCCACGTGTCTCTATTTGACATAGCACCATAACAAACAATACAAATATAATAATATAATAATAATACAAAACGAAATAAAAGGGATCAACAACCACAACTGTCGTTCGTCGTCGATGACAAAAGGAAAAGTCATCAAGTTCGAGCTCCCCGACCCTTCGCTAGCGAGCGGAAGGGGCGATGCCCCTCTGTCACCATCCTCGATGAGCTCACTGGCGATGTAACATGAGGGGTTTCCCCTTTTGTTTTGCCATCGACACACAACGAAAAAGGGGGTCACGTCACCAATGAACAGAGTGGGGACACTAGCCTCCCTACAGCGTCCCAAGCGATCGCGTACGCCGATTCAAACGCAGTTGTGAGATCGCCAGAGAGCTCATGCCTTCCTCGACAATCGCAATTGTGCACGCCAACTCGCATGTGGATGTGAGATCGCTAGAGAGCTCACACCTTCTATGACGAAGACAATCATGTACGTCCACTCGCACAAGGATGTGATATTGCCGAAGATCTCATACCTTCCTTGATGAGCTTGATTGACTTGGAATGCTTTTGTGTTGCACCCCCAAACACTAGTTAATCACGCACTATCGTGAGCACGTGTTCGGTTGTGCATCATGTCGTCGGCCAACAAAGGAGGGGTGATTCCCTCATTTTTCATCACCAGGGCAACACCCCCTATTTTTTTGCGTGTCACTAATGATGCCCCAGAAGGGTGACGACGTCCTCCATTTTTTACGTTGCCGACATCACAAAATGGGGTGCATCACTCCCCTGTTCATCTGCAACTCGACCCCTTTTTCATTTGCATGTCGCTGACGAATAGAGAGAAGGGGATGCCCCCCATTTCGCATCGATGTTGAGCTCGCGTGTATCGGTGGGAATGCTCGTGTGTCGTACCCTCGAATGCTAGCAATCATGTGCCATCGTGAGCTCATGTGCGGTCCCAACGACGATGTGCTCGCATGATGTGCCTCCCATCGTTCGCAAGCTCGTTGGAGATGCTGAGCAAGGGGAGGGGGCGGTCGTCCCCTCTCAGTTCGCCGGCGAATATAGTTAACAAAGTAGTCAAATTTAAAGAACATTTAGTGAAATTGACCTCTCATCAATTATCAATTGTTGTAGAGCCCTCAATTTCTAAAAAGATGTTTTGATAGGAAAAAACACTCGAGAATAACTTTTTACTCCTGATGTTATTACATATTACTGATCTAAACAGGGATAAGGCTCCATTTAGGACAATAGAAAGTGAAAAAAATTGACAGCTTTTGGTTTTCTTCGGCAGGTGAGTTGCTTGCTTTCCCAAAACAACCAAAAAAAACAAAAGAATTAACCATAGAATTTCACAGCTGAATTTTTTTACCAAACACGCATCCCAAAAATAGCCAATCATCCAAAAAAAAAAAGAGAGAAAAACAAGTATGCTTTGATAACAACACAAAGAAAGTAGTAAAAGACAAAAGATAGATTAAGGTCGTCCTTACAAAATATTAGTACTCTAAAAAAAATAAAAAATAGTCCTCCGATACCTTTTTTACTAATAAATGTATATCATATCTCATTATTTGCCACATTATAAAAAAAATTATCAAACATTAAGATAATTTCAAATTTACTTATAAACAAATAACATTTATTGAATTAATCAAACATGGCTAAATTTTAGAAACGACAACTATGCTATCCTCAACTCAATGATTGTATTTGATTCCAACTTAATGGTCATTCAATTTTCATAATTTTATAATCGTGATCGTTCTAATCGGTGCCAAAAGATTTCTCGATCGAAATATGTATTAGCCAAGATATATCTTTTTTGTGCAGTTAGATGACCATGAAATTTGATGAGTTAATAAAAGTTGGGAAATTTCTTTTATCCTCCACGTCATCATCTGTTTGACGATCCTCGTAAACCGGCAAAAGTTCACTAGTGTCGTATGTATGTATGTTATATCTTTACAATTTACATGCATGCAGCATAGAAGAAATAGAGGGAGGGCTGACGGATTCCGCAGGAACTTGTCCGGATTTTGGTGCAGGCGAAAAAGTTCCTGCTTCTTATAAAATTGAATATATATATATATATATATATATGGGTTTAATGGGTGTGTAACACTCATTTGGTGGAGCATCGTGAAACGCCCCTATCATCACCGTCCATTTCAGATCTGCGGCTCAGATCAAAACAACCTAACTACTTTCCCCTAACCACTAAACCACTTCCCCCTCCCCCTCTTTCTTCTTTAGCCTCTCTCTCTTATCTCTCTCATCTCTCTCCCCTCCTGCGCACCTCAATATGCGCCGCCGCCACTGCCCCCGTCGCCGCCTCCCCTCCGATCTCTCTCATCTCTCACCCCTCCGGCGTCCTCGATCTACGCCGTCGCTTCTGCTCCTCGCCTTCGCCGTCGTCGCCGCCTTCCCCTCCGATCTGCGTCGTCGCCGCCCCTCCTTTTCGATCTCTCTCCGATCTACGTCGCCGCCGCCCCTCTCCTGCGATCTCTCCCCGATCTGCGCCATCGTCGCCCCTCTCCTTCGATCTACGCCGACACCGCCCCTCTCCTCCGATCTGCGCCGCCGCCCTTCCCCTTCGATCTCTCCCCGATCTACGTTGTCGCTGCTCCTCCCCTCCGATCTGCGCCGTCGCCACTACCGTCGCCACCGCCGCCGCCCCTCCCTTCCAATCTGCGCCGTCGCCACCGCCGCCGCCACCGCTCCTCCGCTCCCCGATATGTGCCGCCGCCGCCTCCCCTCCCCTCGATCTCTCTCTTCTCTCCTACGATCGTCGCCCCCGTCTCCGGTTAGCGCCAACGTCACCTCCCCTCCCCTCCGATCCGGCGTCGGCGGCCAAGGTGCCGATGATTAGTGGGATGAGGTGGTTTCAAGAGTGGTTTTGAGGGAAGAGAGGTTGTTTTTTTGTTTTAAGCTGGTTTTGATCTGAGCCGCAGATCTGAAATGGATGGTGATGATAGGGGCGTTTCACGATGCTCCACCAAATGAGTGTTACACGTCCATTAAATCCTATATATATATATAGGGGCGTTTCACGATGCTCCACCAAATGAGTGTTACACGTCCATTAAACCCTATATATATATATATTATTTATCTTCGTAGCATCTTTTATTTTGAAGAGGAAGTTCATCACCCATCAACGGTTCAAATAAATAATCTTTTAAATGATAAAATTTAATCAAATTTATTAATAAGTGATGTGTTCAACATTCTGAATAGCTGGTCAAATTTAATCATTAATATATATATATTAATCATAACACAATATATTTTAAAGATACACTAATCCATATATATATATATGTATATATATAAAAGATTAATGTACTTTCTGAAGAGCTGCAACGAATAAGTCAACATCTCTCCACTCCAACGCAAAAGGTACATATACAATATATAATATGTCCTTTTAATTTTTATAGATATAAATGTGATATTATACATAATAATATATTATTATTACCTGCAGATATTTTTTTTTTGGCAAAAAGTTATGCATTCATTAAGTGATAGCTCCAATAAAGTCTTTGTACAGAATATGGGATAGTTTCGAAGGGGGACTGTCAAGCAAAAAAGTGTCACTTTGATTAGTGCGATAAAAAAAAGTCAATAACAAAGCAGTTGACTTTCTTGCTTCTTTTGGTCGCACTAATCAAAGTGACACTTTTTTGCTTGACAGTTCCCTTATAAAAGAGGCTGTGCGCCCACGTGGGAACGCCATTAAAGCACGGGGGCTCTCCCATACAGTTAAATAATGCCCAGGAAAACGAGGAAGGAGGCGCTTATTACCGCAGTATTTGTGGCATAGTCACGGTGTGGCGTCTCATCTCATATATATATATAAGATATTTCTCACGTCAATTTTTTATTTTGCTATAATTTATGAAGATAAAAACTTATTCAAATTATTAATAATAATTATATTTTTTTTATAAATACTTTATAAACTTTTGAGCATTATTAACTTTAATAGTGAATATAGTTATTTTCTATAATTTATTTTATTGTGAATTTTTTATATCATTAATGGCACTCTAAATTATTATTAAAGGAAATATAAAAAAAATGTTGCATAAGACCACTGGAGATGTATTAAATTCGTGTGTATATATATATATATATATATTCAATGTTATTTTATTGATGTCTACACTACTAAAAATCAGTCAACTTGAGTATCGATGTCTCGATTTTGATAAATCTTGATCAAATTTACATTTATTCCTTTTATGAAAATTTCAGTTTGTCATGAACATGATTCACTTATATTCTTGAGTTTGTATATGATAATAAAAACATTTTTTAAAATAAAAATAGAATATATAAATCAATCTTATTAGTAAAAGCAAACGGTCTATCATAACATTTTTCTTTCTCTTTGTGAAACTTGTTTCATTTTCGATGCATGGTAAAGTGATATCATATACTTGCAATCACTGTAGAACTCGGCCCGGCCCGACCGGTCGGACTAGTGTTCGACCATTAGAATGATCCGTGGGTCATCTCAAACTCAATCTTGATATGACCCACTTTAACCCGGTCAAATCCGGTCAAAACCTGAGTTCAAACGTTCGAACCACCGAGTTTGAATGACCCAATAGGATCAAGAAAAAAAATAATTAGGATAAAAAGAAAATTAAATTTATTACAGGACATATTGCTTATATATATATATATTCTTAAAATTTATGCTTATAACTTTTTTTTCCATTTTCGTTATATTATCATTTTGATTTATAATTATGATATTATTTTTTTCTTTTACATTATATTATTTAATTGATACTTATGTTATTGTATTATTTGACTTATTAAATAATTTCACTTTACTTTATTAATATTATATTTTAATTTATTTGTTATGTATAATAAGAATATGAGAAAATTTTATTTACCATATTTTATTTTTTCATTAACATATATTATCTGATCTGACCATTCGACCCAACCCGATTCAACCAGTTCATCCTAACCCATCCATTAATTCGGATCGAGTTTTACGACATTGCTTGCAATGTAACATGATCCAAGCCTAGAGCAAAAAGGTGTTTAAGCAATCGAGTACTCTCTAATAGCTGTTGCTGCATGGTTACAAGTTGTCAAGTTCGAATTTCTACCTAAGTTTGTTTTAGAGAGGATGAACTTCTATCGTAAACTCGTATGTAAATACATAGAATTTATGTACAATATTAATTTAATAAATATTATTTCCTAAATTGCATAAAAATATATTAGTAAATGCATAAAAATAAAGTAACATGAATAATTAGTGAATAAAAATTCGTAATACATACTTGCAACAATATCAAATGCAATTTATTTTATAATTGTCAGGATACAAAAATATATGTAAATTCAACTAAAGTCTTATAAATTCATATAATGAAATTAATAAATTTATCTACAAATAGAAAATAAATAAAAAGACTACTATAGTCCTTTTTTTTGTCAAACTTAGTATTACTTTATTGTCATAATATATACTATCTCTCAATCTCACCTTACATGCATTTTCGAACGTTGATTGGGCTAGTTGTCTTGATGATAGGAAGTCATTTGGTTATTATGCAATATTTCTTGGTATAAATTTGGTGTCTTGATCTACGCGTAAATAACAAACAATGAGTCGCTCATCCATCGAGTCTGAGTATCGTGCTCTTGCCGGTGCCATTGTTGAGCTTATCAGGCTCCATTGTTGAACTTGGTCTCTCCACCTCATCACTTATCTTCCTGCCAATCCTATTTTTCATGCTCGCATAAAAGCACATTGAAGTAGATTTTCATTTTGTTTGTAACCTTGTCACAAAAAGACAGCTACAAATGCATTTTATCTCCCATTGGAATCATGTTAGCGTTTTCGCTCTTTGTATTCTATGCTCTGTCTTCATGATCGTCGTCCATCGTAAGGTCGGACTTGCAGGGGCGTGTTGAAGCAATGGGGTATTTTGTAATAGCTGCTGCATGGTTACAACAACTTGTAACAAGATTAATCTGATCCAATAAAACATATTAATCTCTAACAACCATAACTTGTAATATATATGTACTTGTGTAACGCCCTCAAATCGACCCCCGTCACGTGGCGAAGACTAACCTGAAGGCACTACAGCATGCTATGACTTTGACCATAATGTTAACCATATCTCAGTCAAAAATCGAGACACATCAGTAGAAAAATAATAAAATAAAAGAAGATAACGTAAATATACGAAAGTCTAAAAAGTGGCTACATCATTCCTAAGGAATATAATAAGGTTCTACATCATGAAGCTATAAATGCAGAAGGAAAAAGAAAACTAATAAGTCCTGTGTTCATGTGCTGTCTTGTCGCCAGAGCTTCGTCACCACACACCTACTCCACCTCGTCACTGACTTGGTCCTGTGGAAATCAGACACAAAGAAGGAGGTCCTCCCGTAAGCTTTACAGTCTAGTGGGGAACCACAAGATATACAATGCATAACATGAATAAAATAATCATAGACAAATAATCATGCTTGACTTGAACTTAAAAAGATAACATGGCAGCATCATAGATCATGATAATGATAAGATCAGAGGATATGATGAATCAGGAGAGTTACATGATGATTAATAAACATGAACTTATAACATACTTGGAAATCATGACAGTAGCTTTAGTTGACTTGACTTGAACATGCTTCTTGATCTTGGTTATTAATTAGCAATCAGAGTGACTTTAGGTGCCTTTAGTTCTTGGAGTATGTCCAGCAAACGATACGGCCTTCTGCGGGTTAATGAGTGATCAAACCATGACTAAGGGAGTGACCATTATCTTGATGCACTTGGCTTGAACTGGCAACTCATCATTAATCTTTAACTTATTAATCACTTTTAATAACTTGTAGCTCTTTGTTCTTGATTCAATAGATATGATAGGATCAATGAGAAATAAATCAATAAGAGAGTAGATCATGTAAATCAGTGAGGGATCTCTGCAGGGTCAGACAATAGGATCAATTATATATATATATATATAAGTAATATCTGGATTAAAAATAAAATAATTAATAAATATAGTAAAAGGTTTTTTGGGGAATCGGTCGACCGGTTCAGGGAAACGGTCGATCGGTGGTCTGTTGATCGGTCGACCGGTCTATTCAGTTCGGTCGATCGATTGGCTGATTCGGTCAAATCGGGTCGGTCGATCCATTTAGTTGAACGGTCGACAAATGGGTAAGGATCGGTCGATCGGTTGATTGATTCGGACAAATCGGGTCGGTCGATAAATGGATAAGGATCGGTCGACCGGTTGGCTGATTCGGACAAATCGGGTCGGTCGATCCATTCAGTTGAACGGTCGACAAATGGGTAAGGATCAGTCGATCGGTGACAGGGATCGGTCGATCGGTCGACGTAATGTAGAAAATCGGCGGTAGACAGGTTATCGATCGACCGGTTGCCACAATGCCTGCGGACCGGTCGACCGGTCGGTGTCCAGAAAGTTGCAGAACTTTCGGATTTCATCAATTATCCAACGCAATTTTCGCCTAAACTGTTTCCTATCTCCTAACAAATCAATCACACAACAATAGCACAACAGAAAATGAATTATGCATGCAAATAATCAATCAATCAATGAATCCAAGAAAATCAAACAAGGCAAAACAAGAAAATTGAATCCTCCTTTTTTTTTCTTCTTTACAGGTACGATTAGGGCATGATTCAACGTTATTCAGGGGTCATGCAAGGTGATTTCGATTCACCCACCTCTTGTCGCTCTTCCTCTCAATCTCTGCCTGCAAGCGGTGCAGAGGCGACGTGAGGGATAACAAACATATTTGATTAGTAGAAGAGGGAGAATCTGCCAACCCTAGCGCCAAGACGACGAGCGGTGTCCCTACCTCTGCTCACGGCCGAGGGAAAACGAAGAGAACCCAAAACAAGGAGAGTGAGGTCGTGGGGTTTGAGGGAGAGGGTTTAACTAATTATGTTTTATCTTATATATATATCCCTCCTCTAATTAATCTGATGAGATCAGATTAATTTTTTTCCTCTTAAACTTTGAGTGGGAGTTGGTTTCTTTTATTTTATTTTATTTTATCTTTTTGTTGGTCGTTACAACTTGTGTTTCAATACATTCTCAACAACGACTAATAAGTGCATGTTGAAGTTGAAGAATATATCACCTCGAACTTTTGGATATGATAATTAATACAAAAAGAAAAGAAAAACAGATTTTTTTCATCCAAGAAAAAAAACAATATTTTCCATCATATTTGATCCCATGCATGCATGGTACTTTTCCTAGTACATTGCATGACAAAGAAGTCTGGTTTACTCTTGGAACTTGTTGCACCACAAATTAATTATCTAACAGTAAATGCGCCTTAATTTAAGAGTTATATTTCGTCAAGTTGCACAAAGTCCGATATTTATTTCTGTTGATCAGAAATAAAAAAAAAACAGGAATATGTAGTGCATGTACGTAGCCATGCGTTTGTGGATGCAATGTATTGGTGCACTAGAAGAGGACAACAATTGGAGTCCCAAGTCCCAACTCAAAAAGGGCAAACACTGCAATTAAAGTGCCACCATTCATTTTACAGATGGGATAGCAACATGAATTTATTACGCAAATTCACTGTCGCACACCATTTTCCACTTGGTACTCCATCAAGTCAGATATTTATTTTTGTTTTTGTATATATAAGCTTGGTAATCGAATTATTTAACGTGTTTGATCGATTGTGCATATTAATGTACATATACTGTGCGCCCAGCGTTTGAAAATAAAATAAAAATAATATAAAAAGAGAAAGAATGGAAAAAAATAAAAGATAAAATAATTAGTTACGATAATATCTCCAAACCAGGGACCTACCCCATAGATAATCTTACAAACATTAAAATGTGATGACTACTTTTTCCCTCTCCATGAGGGCAAGAGATTGATAGGAGAAGAAAGAGAAGTAATTTTTTTATCATATCGAGAAAGATCGTCTACGTGAGAAGTAGGATCGATTAGTTGCACTAAAATGTAGATTTTATTATTGTGAATTCATGCCTAAATTTTTTTATGATCTCATGATAATGTTATTCTTTGATTGAATATATAATATCCTGAAAACTAATGTCAATTAGAAAAAATTGAGGTGTCCGTCGTTACATAATCATAATAAATTATTAAAAATTAATGCATTGAAAACTCAAATCAAATCAATAAAATAAGATGAAAATATTTTTTTCAACGAAGTCTTTATAAAAGCATTTATAACTTAATGTCACAGTGCATACAATAATAACCATTATTCTAAATTATCTATAGCATCAATAGTCAAGTAGACTCAACAATGACTACATGACTTTATTAAATATTATTATGTCATGTGCAATCATGTTATCATAAGATGAATTGTCATCCATTATTAGCATTAATTACCTGCACGGATCTAAAGTACAAGATTTCTCAGTTATAATATGTAAAGATCAGAATGATCCTATATAGGATACTACATGATATACATATTCGATTTTATATAATAAAAAAAGAAAGATATATGTATCATGTACTTAGCATATGATCTTCATGTCAATCAATTATAACAATCTGTCATCATGAATTAACAAAATAGCATGGTAAGAAACGTAAATAACTATCATCATACAAAAAATATGGAAATAATCATTATCAATCATTAATAATTTAATAGGCATATAAGTGACTTGCACTTACCTTAATAGTAGTTTCAATAGCTTTCTTAGGGTTACTTTATAACCCTTTCATACTCCACTTTCATGGGCATCAATCTATGAATGCAATCTTTTGGTCCTTACAATGTTTCACCTTACGATAGTTAAGAGTTATGTCGTTGGCCTCACAATATAGGTTAGGTAGGCCTTGGAGACAATGCTCCCTTCGTCCGAAGGCGACTAGGGATACACACACCATTGCCGATGTGAGAATAATTATTCTTGAAGGAAATACATACACAAATGTATAAGAATAATTATTTTTTGACAATCCGAATAAGGGTCATTGAGGGGTGACATATAACAATCCTCATCAATTGAGTACATTATGCTTTACAATCAACTATAAATTATTATGTCACTCATCTTCAGATTTTAACCTAGTTGAGAACATGCAATTCGTATATCTAAATTCATATACAATCAACAATCATCAATATTATGTATATATATATCTTGAATTAAAGTTTAAAATAGTATAGTAGCATCAAACTGTCAACCATGACTGTGATGGAGTCGTCACGCCTGTGCCAGAACAGTCGTGACGTTACAAATCTTGTAATTTTGACACATAAATTAGAAAATATGTGAAATCATGACTTTTGTTCTTCGGATAAAAAAGTAGATTTCGCTTCTTTGGTTATTTATTTTTATAAATATTTTATTTAAATCCAAATGGAAGGTAGTTTCTTATTTATATATAATGTCTTAAGTAAATAAAAATAAAATAAAACATAGGAAAATGTCAAACTATTTACTTTGGCAATAAAATAAATAATGTTAATATCAAGGACATTTAAGTACTCCTACTTTGGCCGACCTTAAGTCAGTTCTCTCATCCTTGTTCCTTATCATTCAATGGTTTTTATCATTCTTTTTCATCATTTTACCTGCACAATCCGAAACTTGTAAGAGAACTCCTCATAGCAACCATGAAGGGCAATTGTAAACTTGGAAGGAAAGAAGGAGCCTTATAATTCTCAATCCATGGTGTGTTCTTCTATCATTATTTTTAGTGATTATAATTAGGTAACTGTAAACTAGGGTTTTGGGAGCCTTCCTTATTTCTCCTCTTCCCTAACCTTACTTAATTGCGGTGAAACCCTACTTTTTTTATGAAGAATAATAAATCTTAGGTATAACTAAATTGTTCCCAAACATTAATGTGATGATTTTCACACCTTAGGGTTATCCTAAAATTATGAAATTTACTATGTTTAACCCTCTAGGAGTCTACTTTCATTGAGTTTTAGAATCAAGAAAATCATACGTTCTGTCTGCCAAAAATATTACCCGATCTTGTAAATTATGTAGTAAATTAAATATATCATAGAATTAGTTGATACATTAGGATATGAAATATGAAGATGTTACGTTTCCTTTAGAGTGGGAATCACTAGAAAAGTATATGTATAGTGGAAGTTGTAAATTATTAATCGAACCTTACTCACTTTGTTAGAACTTGTTAAATTTATTATGCTCAGCCCGAATATATATAAAAGCTATAAATCTTACCAGTTCACCCTAGGAAATCTAATCTTAGAGAAAAAAGTACGAAAATAGGTGATGTTTACTATTTTATATAAATCATTAAAGTAAGGCCACTCAGTCTGTCAGAACACAAAAACAACATGAAAATTAGGTTGAATGCTGATTTTTCTGAGAATAATCCATAATAAAATAAGATTTGAAACTTTTAAAGATTAATGGTTCTGTAATATGGAACTAAGAAGAATTCGAATTATGCTATTTGGTTAATATGTATGCAATATGTCATAATAGTAGGCCAACCCTTGTAATAAATAATTAATTAGGTTATAAAGTGAATGCATGAGTGTCATGTAATCTTTGTAATTATCACGTATAGATTACAATAGTAATATGTTTCATATTATTATTGCTATAGGAGTAGAAGAGTAAAGTAATGAAAAAGGAAATGACAAGTTTTGTTAGCACTTATAGGTAAGTTGGTTTCTCTTGCTCTATGTATTCATCTCTTTTGAATTCGGTATGACATTAATTGTAATATGTATTGAATATATTTTTGGATAAGTTCATATGAAAAGTATGTTTGAAATGATTGATCTATTGATTGTACATTAAAAGGTATGTTATGAATTGATATTGTACAGTGCAATTATGTTTGTAATTGAGTATTTAATATGATTTATCTTCGGATATTTGTGTTACAAGATATGATTCATCTCTTGATATTTGAGATATAATAATTGTATGATGAATCATGCATTTGCATCTGCCTGCATAAGCATATATGATGGTTGGATCTAAGTGCTACATCATTTATGATGATGAGAGTCACCTCTAGAGTCCAATACACCATTCTATTTCCTAAAAATGGAATGAGATAGGCTAGAGCTAAGTATCATACGTAGCTAAGTGATACATCGTGAGAAATTATAATGAGAGCCACTTACTAGAATTCGTAGAGGTCATTTATAGAGTCCACCTATCACTAGATGACACATTCCGCAAAAGGGATGAAGTAGAATGGAGCCAAGTGTGATCATGATGGGAGCCACCTTTAGAGTCCACCTTTAGATTCCTCCTGCGACTATACAAACTGGTTAGTTGGTCATTCGTGCATTCATACGTGTTGCATTTGTATGCATATGTTTTGATATGATTTAAATGAAATTGATTGCAAATTGAGCATGAAATTTGTAATTAAAATGGTGTATATGTAATTACCAAATGTACGAAGATATTGATTTTGATATTATGATTATTGCATGTTTTTTGTATCTCTCCGAATTGATTAGTCGGTAACCCATAGGTTATGAGTTATTAACTTAGCTTTTTTTTGCTCACTCTATTGTTTCTAATCATATTATAACTTTCTGGGGACCGTGCGAGATGATAGTCTTGGATTCTAACACCCTTGTTGGTAAGACATGGGAAGAAGTGCCTCCCGTGTCCTTTTATTAGGATGTTGAGACGTTTGGTTATGTATAATGCATATGTAATATTGTGTATTTTGTAAAAAGGCGAAGTTAGTTTGTGTAAAATTTAAGGCGTATTGGTCTGTTGTGAAATGATCACCTTAAACTGAGTAAACTTGTTCAATGATATTTTTTACAAAGAAAAATATTTTTTCATATATTCATTGAAAATTATATGCCTTATGTTGTATAAAAAAATTAAATTATATCACATTTCTGCAATCCCTCTCAACTTTATTTGATTGTTCGTAATGAGTCGTGAACTTCGAATTAAATCACGGTTTAAATCATGTCAATTATTGGGCACGACCATTTGCGGCCTTCTAACAATCGTGACAAGGGTGTCACGGGCGTTATAGTGAGTTAGTTTTTCAGTCTGCTTTTGCCCGCGCAGTCACCATTGTTCCAAGGGTCAGCACGACCATCCTAGCATCCATGATTTCAATGTTCAATCCCCAAATTTTTAGATGTTTTGAGAAAAAAAAAACATTGATAACACATCTAAAATGTAAAGAACAATGGAGGTGTGATTTTCATACATCAAATCATCATAAAAACATGTTGAATAGCAACAAAACACATCATCATATGGATTTAGGGTTTTTGCCAAATACATTTAAACATGAATCTTGGACATAGGTCAATAAACTCTAGATCGAGGCACGAACCTAGACTGGATCTAATTATTGTAACATAAAAATCACTCAATCACATTCCAATATGAGAACAAAGCATCATCAAACTCTCAATCCAATAAAAGAAAACCATTGAAAGAGAAGAGAGGGGTTTCGATCCCTTTTATATAATTTGATCTTGAATTTTTCTCAATCTTCATTCCTCTTCCTCTTTTTCCTTATTTTTCCTTATATTCTTCTTTCTCAAGCCCTAGCCGTTAGTGAGAAATTGGAGAAAAGAGATAAAAAGAGGACTTAGAGTCTTTAAATAAGGAAGACATTAGGGTTTGAGCCCAAAATTCTAATTTATCCTTAATTAAAAATCTGGGCATTACATCCTCCCCTTTAAAAAAATCATCCTCAAAATTTTAACTATAGATAGTACACTTACCAAATAATTTTAGAAACTGCTCTTTCGTTTCCTATTTCATATTCCAATTTCCATGTTACTTTAGTTCCATTGTGGTGCTTTCATGTAACCTTCACTATCTTTACTATATTGTTGCTCAAATGACGCTCATCATACTCTAGTATCTCTATGGGGTATTCTTCATAAGTGAGATATTCCATTATGGTTGGCTCTTCAATCACCGCTACTTGGGAGCTATCATATGTATAACATAGACACATAAAAAATATTGTAGATTCTTGCTAAAGGAGACAATGCCAACTTGTATGCTCCTTCTCCTATCTTTTTCAGAATATCAAACGGTCCAATGTACTTAGGACTCAATTTTTCTTTCCTACTAAACCTCGTGACTCCTTTGGTAGGAGATATCTTTAGTAACACATGATCTCCAACCTGATAAATTTTTTATCTTCTCTTCTTATCAGCATAGTTTTTTTTGTCGGCTCTGAGTTGTTAATATTTTTTTCTTGACCAAATCTACCTTATTATCATATTTCTCTACTAGTTCTGGTACAATTAGCTTTCCTTCACCAACTTCACTCCAACATGTAGGAGACCTACAATATCTTCCATACAATGCCCCAAACAGTGCCATCTTGATGGAGGAGTGATAACTATTATTATAGACAAACTCAACTAGGATGAGATGATTATTCCAATTGCTTTGCCAATCAATAGTACATGCTCTCAACATATCCTCCAAGGTCTGAATTGTCATTTCACTCTGCCTATCATTCTAAGGGTGAAATGCAGTGTTATACTGTAGCCTTGTACCAAATGCATGTTGCAATGCTCTCCAAAATCTTGTAAATCTAGGGTCTCTATACAATACTATGAAAATAGGAATCCCATATAATTAGATAATTTCAACGACATATAGTCTCATCATGTGTGCAGTTGAATGTCTCACATTATACAATAAGAAGTAAGCTGACTTTGTCAATCTGTCCACACTAACCCAGATGACATCTTGACTCTTCTATGTCTTAGGAAGATTCATAATAAAATTCATTGTGATCTCCTCCCATTTTCACTAAGGTATAGGTAATGGGTTCAACAATCCTAATGACTTTTTGTGCTCAATCTTGACTTGTTGACAGACCAAACACTTTTAAATAAACTATGCTACCTCTCTTCTCATGTCTTTCCACCATGATATCCTTTTGCAAATACTTGAACATGATTTCAAGGTAGATAGTAAACTCTGACTTGTGGGACTCGGTCAGAATTTTTTTCTTTCAGCTTTTTGTGTTCATATACCCACAACTTGTCTTGGAACCTGATGGTCTCATCTTCATCACATCTATAATTTGAATGTCCTTTCTCATGTAGAGTCATCATGTCCTTGTACTCTAGGTCCTTCTTATGTGATTGTACTATTCTTTCACCAAATCAAGTTCGATGACACAGTGCATCATCAATTTTCCTTGAATACTTTCTTCAATTGCGATCCATTTATAGGTCCTCAGACATGCCACTGACCCTTCCCAGTTCCTACTTAGAGCATCTACCACTGAATTGTCCTTCTTGGGTGATAGAGAATACTAAACTCATAATCCTTAAGAAAATTCTAGCCATCTTCTTTGTCTCATGTTGAGTTCCTTTTGAGAGAATGCATACTTGAGACTCTTGTGGTCAGTGTAGACTTCAAACTCTTTCTCATATAAGTAATGCGCCATATCTTTAATACAAATATCATTGTTGCCAACTCTAAGTCATGAGTAAGATAATTCCGCTACTTGAGCTATCTTGAGGCATACGCTACAACTCTTCCATTTTATATCAATATACAGTTAAATCCTATTCCACTTGCATCACTATACATTGGATAGCCTCCAACTCATATGAGAATTGTTAGCACTAGTGGAATTGTGAGTCTCTTCTTCAGATTCAAGAAACTATCTTAAGACTTATGTGTCCAATTGAACTTCTTTCCTTTTCTATTCAGCTTTGTTAGCAGCAATCTTAGATAAAGTTTCTATAGTAGCCAGCTAATCAAAGGAAGCTTCTTATCTCTGTCACTATCTTTGGACTTTCGCAATTGATGACAACTTCTATTTTGGTTGGGTCCAAGAAGTCCCTTCCTTTGACACAATGTGGCTCAGAAACATCACTTGCTCTAATCAAAACTCACACTTGAAAAACTTTGCATACAATTTGTGATGTCGCAACATCTCCATAACAACCTAGAACAATATGTAAGTGTTTGGGACTAAATGGGCAAACCAAGATATCATGCACGAACACTAATGTCAAATTTGTCGAGATGGGGCTTGAATATCATGTGCATCAAATCCAAATGCTATAGGAGCATTCATTAGTCCAAAAAGTATAACCAAAATTTCATAATGATCATACATTGACCTATATATTGCCTTGTTTATGTCATCATTATCCACCCTCAGTTGATGGTATCCACTTCTTAAGACAACCTTTCAAAACACTGATTCTATGGATAGTTGATCAAACATATTAGTTATTTTTGACAGAGGATACTTATTTTTTATGATCGCTTTGTTCAACATCCTGTAGTCTAGGTACAATCTTAGTGACTCATCCTTCTTAAAAACTCAGATAGGTGCATCTCATGGGGACACACTTGGCCTAATGAATCTCATGTATAGCAATTCTTGCAATTAGGCCTTCAATTCTTTCATTTCTGCTGGTGCCATCATGTAGGATGATTTTGAAACAGGAGTCGTCCTAGCATTAGCTCAATGTGAAAATCAATCTCTCTTTTCAGAGGTAATCCTGGGAACTCATCGCAAAATCATTACATCAAAGTTGTCGAATAGCGATGACAATTAGCGTCACAAAATAAGGAGATGCTGAGTTGGCACAAATAACGTCCCTATAGCGTCGACATTGCGTCACCAATACGAGACACTAACTACATCAACATTGTTGGAGCAAAGTTTTAATGCCCTATAAAATCATATTTTGATGATATAAACCTCGAAAAACTAGAGTTATATTTAAAATGCTTTAATAAGAATGAGTTGCTTCATACACTAAACTTTCGATTAATATTTGTTTATGTTCCTACAAGATTTACATTAAGACATGAATATAAAAGTTATAGATAATGTTGTTAACTTTTCATAGAATTAAATATCTTCTCATTTGGATATTGGTATAAATTGTTATGTATAAAAGAGTAAAGGTATAAAATATTTTATTTGAAATGGACAACTTTGTATACTAAACTTACAATCAATATTTGACTATTATCTCATTATATTTTTGATGAATGATAATAACAAAGTTGTAGAGAATTCTGTTAGCTTTTTGTAGAATAAAAAATCATCTCATTTGAATAACTGTACAAAACGATATGCTTAAAATAATGCAAGGCAGTCGACCTGCCGACTGGAACACCGATCGACCGGTCAGGCATACCGGTCGATCGATCAGTGCAGAAAATGACCAATTTCAACAAATAGAATGTCGTGACTGTACCGGTCGAGGTACCGATCGACTTGTTGGTCGACCGGACAGTGCAAAATTCACCAACGATCATAATTTTCATAAAAAAAGTGTACCGATCGACCGACGGGGCAAAATGTTTGACTGGTTAACGCGAAAATGCACTAAAATGATCATATTTTGACCCCAAAAGTTAGGAAACAAATCCCAACGGCTAAATGGAGTTAAGAAGCCAGTAAAAGGAGACCAAGGGATCCAAAATTCATCAAGCACTCAAGGGAAACATCAAGCATAAAAAAAAGTCATTATATTGTAGTTATTGTTATATCTTCTCTTCTTTCTCTCTTCTTGTCTTGTGAGTTTCATATCGTAAAATAGAGAAATCTTTCATTAGAAAATTGAGTGTGAGATCCTGTGTAAAAGATGTTCTATCTTACCTCTTGAACTAGAAAAAAAGATAAGTCTCCTAAGAGGAGAGGCGTTCCTTACCTCTCGAAGCGAAGAAAAGGGGGTTTGATGTAAAGAGTTTCTTCCTTGCCCCATTTAGAATGAAGGAAGAGTTTAATGGAATCTCCGACAGTCTCGAGTTCGAGAAGTCGGAGCGGGAATAAAGATCAAGGTGTGGACGAACAACCATCTTGTGTTCTTGTGTTTGATTTCTCTCTCCATCTCCTTCTCATATTATTATGCACGTGATATGATTTGATTTGCATTAGTTTAAAGTTTAATGAATCAATTTTAAGCTTCCGCAATGATTTTCGTGAAATCGAGATTTTCAAATTTAACACTAATTCACTCCCCTTCTTGGTGCCTTGTGATCCTACAATTGGTATCAGAGCGGGTTGCTCTTATTTTAAGATCAAATCAATTTAAGATTTGATCGTCTTTTTTTTAGATTTAACCATCTTAAGAGCTATGGCATCAAATTGATTTATTTTTGCCGAAAGACAATCAATTAGTTATCCTCCCCTTTTAAATACATCAAATTTTGCATATTGGAAAATTAGAATTCAAGCCTACATATGTTACATAAATATGTGGGACATTGAAAAATGTTATTATTTACATGAAAAATTACCTTCAGAACATGACGAAAGACAAAAAAAATTTTCCAAAATTGAATTGGAAAGCTAATAATATTTTTTATTGTGCTTTGGATTCAACAGAATTTAATCGGATTTCTAATTGTGAAAGTGCAATTGAAATTTGAAAGAAACTTATTACTACTTATGAAGGAACAGATAAAGTCAAAGAATCTAAATTAAATATTTTGAATCATCAATATGATTTCTTTAAGATGCATGAAAATGAATCCATAAATGATATGATTGTTAGATATAACAATATTGTGAATGGCTTAGCCTCCTTGGGTGAATAAAAAACTAACCCCCAAAAGGTGAAAAAGTTTCTCAAGTCGCTCACCTCCAAATAACATACAAAGATGACTGTGATTGAAAAAAAAAGACTTTAATAGTCTAGATTTTGATGATTTAGTTGGTTCACTATTAACCTATGAAATCGAAATCCAAGAAGAAGAAGAATCAAATGCTCCCAAAAAGAAAATATTGACATTGAAAGGAAACGAAAAGGAAGAAGACTCAAGTGAAGAAGTGGACGAATATAGACTCGCCCGTTATACAAGAAAACTAGATAAACATCTCAAGTTGATGAAAAAGAAAGAGAAGAATGAGAAGCATACCCAAAGATCATACAAAAATCACAAAAAGAGACAACTTAAAAAGGTAAAAAGAAAAAATATGAAGAGTCAACTGAAACAAGTGACTCATCAAGCTCTTCCAATGATGAAGCGCTTAATGGCGTACAACGATTAGGTAACTTCTAATCCTTCAATTTCAAATAATGACTCATGGAGCTCTTTCGAAAAAAAATCTTTCTTTAGATGTGAATAAAAAACTTTCTTCACTTATAAAAAGATATTTTTCACTCAAAGAGGAATATAAAAATTCACTACATGAGATTGAGAAACTAAAACAAGAAAATGATATATGTTTTATGGAAAATGAAAACCTGAAAAATGAAATTGATACTTTAGAAATTATACATGCTTGTGAAATTGTAAAACTAGCATGTTCCTCAAAAAAAGTAAAACAAGAAAATATTTTTTTTGAAAAATGCACAAAATAATGAAAAGACTATTTCTCATATAACGAAAAATAATCTTAGGAATAATTTTGGACATAAAAACTCTTATTAGAAATCTAATCATTCCTATGATAGAAAATTACATTTTAAATATTTTACATGCGAATTTTATGGTCATTACGCATATAAATGCAAAATAAGAAAATCATCATAACATGACATGATTTGAATTCCAAAAAGAACATTGTCTAACAAAAAAGGACCCAAAAAAGTTTGGGTACTAAAAGTTATATAATTTCCTTTCAGGTGTGCATCACATGCACAGCAAAACACAAGTGGAATTAAAAATGTGAATGCACAAAGATTATGGTAAAAGTATCGTTGCTTATACTCTTGCAATTTTTTATGGTTTTGAAGTGTTAAGCCTACTTTTTTATTCTTATCAAAATTTCAAAATCATCATTTCTTTGAAAGAAAAAAGGAACATATAGAAAATGAAAATTAGTCATAGTGATAGGAGGAGCATGTTAAAATCTTCCAACTTTATTTTGACATATGATTGATATTATTGTTGATCAAAGTTTTTATGTAATATTTTGATTTTTTTTATTTCACATTTTATCATTATAAAATAGCCACAAATTTAGAGGAGCTATTTTTCTTTGCATACTTTATCACTCTTTATGATATAATACTTTACAAGAAGGGAGAATAAATTTTTTAAAGACAACATGATTAAAGGAGGAATTACATATGATTTTTTTTTATATCCTTCATTTGCAAACTATTTTTTTGATGAAATAAAAAGGGAGAAATATAAGAAAAATATGATATGAATATAACTTTATATGAATAGTACCTTACAATTAGTACTTATGAAAATATTTTATTATTGTAAGGAAAACTAAGTTTTAGGGGGAGTAAAATTGATTTTACAAGATTTTACAACTTTTTTGCCATATAAATTTTTTCATATTTGTCGGTTTGTCTTCATAAAAAAAGAGGAGATTGTTGGAGCAAAGTTTTAATGCCCTATAAAATTACATTTTAATGATACAAACCTCGAAAAACTAGAGTTATATTTAAAATGCCTTAATAAGAATGAGTTGCTTCATGCACTAAACTTTTGATTAATATTTGTTTATGTTCCCATGAGATTTACATTAAGAGATGAATATAAAAGTTATAGATAATATTGTTAGCTTTACGTGGAATCAAATATCATCTCATTTGGATACTGGTACGAAAAGTTATGTATAAAAGAGTAAAGGTCTAAAATATTTTATTTGAAATGGACAATTTTGTATACTGAACTTTGAATCAATATTTGACTATGATATCATTAGATTTTGGATGAATGATAAATAACAAGATTATAGATAATTCTGTTAGCTTTCCATAGAATAAAAAATTATCTCATTTTTATAACTGTGAAAAAAGTTATGCTTAAAATAGTGCAGTGCAGTCGACCTACCGGCTGGAACACCGGTCGACCTGTCAGCCGCACCGGTCGATCGGTTAGTGCAGAAAATGTCCAATTTCAATAAATAGAATGTCAAGACTATACCGGTTGATCGATTGGTCAACCGAACAGTGCAGAATTCGCTAACGATCATATTTTTCATAAAAAAGGTGTACCAGTCGACCGGTAGAGCAAAACGGTCGATCGGTCAGCGCAAAAAATGCACTAAAATGGTCATATTTTGACCTCAAAGTTAGGAAACAAGTCTCAACAGATAAATGGAGTTAAGAAGCCTATAAAAAGAGACCAAGGGGTCCATAATTCATCAAGAACTCATGGGAAATGTCATGCATCAAAAGAAAGTCCTTATCTTGTAGTTAATGTTATATCTTCTCTTATTTCTCTCTTCTTGTCTTGTGAGTTTCATATTGTAAAAGAGAGTAATCTTTCATTAGAAAATTGAGTGTGAGCTCCTATGTAAAAGAGGTTTTATCTTACCTCTTGAACTACAGAAAAGATAAGCTCCCTAGGAGAAGAGGTGTGTCTTACCTTTCGAAGCGAAGAAAATGTGATTTAATGTAAAGGGTTTCTTCCTTGCCCCATTTGGAATGAAGGAAGAGTTTAGTGAAATCTCTGACGGTCTCGAGGTCGAGAAGTCAGAATGGGGACGTAGGCCAAGGTGTGGACGAACCTCGTTAACAACCACCTTGTGTTCTTGTGTTTGATTTCTCTCTCTCCTTCTCATATTATTATGCATGTGATATGATTTGATTTGCATTAGTTTAAAGTTTAGCGAATCGATTTCAAGCTTTCGCAATGATTTTCGTGAAATCGATATTTTCGGATTTAACACCAGTTCACCTCCCTCTTGGTGCCTTGAGATCTTACAATTGGTATGAGAGCGGTGCCCTAGAGTTGCTATTATCGTGCGCGAAAATGAGAAAATGCGCGGTAGATTGTAGTGTTGTATTGGCGTCGACAGGTCGCAATGCTATCTTAGCATCACAAAGCGTGCGACGCTACGTCCACGCTAATGACGGAGTCGATATGGGCGCCGACATCTTGCGCTGTTTTGGTGTCGACAACTAGGTCGCTAATTAGCCTCGCATAATTTGCGACCTTACGTTGATGTAATGAAGACGCCTACATATGTATTCCTATACCATATGTTACATATACTATAGTTAAATGAATAAATAGATTAAATATATATTTTACCTACATATGTATTCCTATACTATATGTTACCTATATTATATGTGTTACCTATGTATATATTCATATACTATATGTTAGCTACATTATATGTATTACCTACATATGTATTCCTATACGATATGTTACATATATTATATCGTAACTATATATGTTACTTACATATATATTCCTAAATATCTATGTATTGATCTATTTAAACACGAATACACACATTTGTATATACATATATGTATACTTCATATATATATATATATATATATAACATATTAAACATACTTAGATGCGTATGCACGCATATCAATATATTATATATATACAAAATATAGATCTTACCTTAATTATAGATAAATTATTTTTATATTCTTAATCATGGAATTATGGGGTTGAACTAAGTGAGATTTTTAACGCCACCGTAGAGACGCGGTTGCGTTGCCTTAGCGTCGGTATTGCGTCACGTTGCATATTAGCACTAAAGTGGCATCCATGGGAGTCTCTTTAGCGATGGTGAGCCCCTTCCACGTCGATCGCGCACCGCGTCATCCTGACACTACGTTGGCGTGCGACTATTTTACGCTACGTCGATGCTATATCATATGGCGACAACTTTGCATCGCAGTGGCGATGACAATATGTGTCACTTTTTGCCTTAGCTCACTTCCTTTGATTATACATGTAGGCTTATAGTTTATATACATATACATACACATATATACTTATATACATATAGACTTATAGTTTTATATGTTGGAGCAAAGTTTTAATAACATATAAAATAATATTTTGATGATACAAACCTCGAAAGACTAAAGTTAAATACTGAAAAAGTTTAAATAACAAGGGATACTTTATGCACTACACTTTGATTAAACAGTGACTATCATAGTATTATATTTTGGGTGAATGATGAGTATCAATTTGTAGAGAATTCTGTTAGCTATCCATAGAATCTAAGATTATCTAATTTAGATAACTGTGCAAAAAGTTATGCTCAAAATAGTGCATATCGGCCAACCAACCGATCAAAGCAAAGAAAGACGGTCGAGGTTATACCGGTCGACCGATCCGAGATACCGATCAACTGATCAATGCATGCACTATTCAAATTAACATCAAAGACTATACCGATTCACGTCGAGACTATACCGATCGATGTACCGATCGACGTCGAGACTATACCGATCGATTGACCGGTTGATGGCTCAGTTGACCGATCAAGCACAGAAGCTGAAGAAATTGTGCAACGGTCACATAGACCGGTCGACAGGTCGACCAACCTCCATGTCAAATAAAAAGTAACGACTATTTTTGAATGATTAGAATGTGGAATGAATCTGAACAAAATTTCCACATGATGAAACTTATAAAAGGAGTGTCAAAGTAAAAAATAAAGTTTTCATTCAAGCATTGAAGAAAAACTTCAAGTTATCAAAGTAAGATCCTTTCCTTGAAGTTTTTATTTTAAGTTTTCTTTTCTTTCTCTCTTCTATTCTTGTGAGCATTCTATTATAAAAGAGAGAAATCATTTTCAAAAAGATTGATAGAGCTCCTATGTGAAAGAGGTTCCATATCTTACATCTTGAGCGAGAGAAAATATTAGATTTTTATGAGGAGAGGTTGCCTTGCCTTTCGAAGCGGAAAAAATGTTGTTGATGTAAAGGGTTTTTTCTCCTTGCCCCATTTGGAACAAAGAAAGAAATTCTAGTGGAATCTCCGACGGTCTCGAGTCGAGAAGTCGGAGCGGGGACGTAGGCCAATGTGTGGATGAACCTCATCAACAACCACTTGTGTTCTTGTGTTTAAATTCCCTCTCTCCCTCTCATATTATGTTTGGTGTGATTTGAATTGCATTAATTTAAAAGATTTAAAGAATCGACTTTTAGCTTTCACGATGTGTTTTGTGAAATCGATACTATTATATTTTGAACACCAATTCACCCCACCGCCTCCCCTCGCTCTTGGTGCCTTTTGGGATCCTACAATTGGTATCAGAGTGGATTGCTCTTGTTTTAATTTTTAATCATCTTGTTTCAAGATTTAATCATTTTTTTAAGGTTTAATCATCTTTAGAGCCATGGCATTAAGTGGATTTAGTTTTGCCGAAGGACAATCAATTAGTCGTTCTTAACTTATTAACGCGCCAAATTTTGCTTATTGAAAAATAAGTATTCAAGCATAGATATGTTCTATTGATATAATCATGTAGGATATTGTTGAAAAAGGTTATTATTTACATGAAAAATTACCTACAGATTCCGTCGAAAGAGATTTTTTTGCAAAATTTGATTGGAAAGCAAAAAATATTTTTTATTGTGCTTTGAATTCAATGGAGTTTAATCAAAATTCTAGTTGTGAAAGTGCACTGAGATTTTGGAGAAGCTCATTGTTACTTATGAAAGAACGGATGAAGTCAAGGAATGTAGACTAAATATTTTAAATCATCAATATGATCCATTCAAAATGCATGATAATGAATCCATAAATGATATAGCTGCATGATTTAACGATATTTTGAATGGATTAGCCTCCTTAGGCGAGCCAAGAACTAACCTCTAAAAAGTGAAAAAATTTCTCAGGTCTCTCTCCTCCAAATGGCATACGAAGAAGACCGTGATTGAAGAAAAAAATTGAACAAATTGGATTTTAATAATCTTATTGGTTCACTTCTAACCTATGAGACCTCAATCCAAGAAGATCAAGAAGAAAAATCTCCCAAGAAAAAAATATTGGCATTGAAAGCAAATGAAAATGAAGAAGATTTAAGTGAAGAAGAAGTAGACGAAAAGAGACTCGCACGCTATACAAGAAAGCTTGACAAATGTCCCAAGTTAGTAAAATCCAAAGAAAAGAGTGAGAAGCCAACCAGAAAGTCATACAAGTACCGCAAAGAAGATAAATTTGAAAAAGGTAAAAAGAAAAATTATGAAAAGTCAAGTGAATCATTTGACTCATCAAGGTCTTCTAGTGACGAAGCATACCTATGCCTAATGGCACACAACGATGAGGTAATTTCTAGCCCTTCAAATTCAAATTATGACTCATCGAGCTTGACTCGCATAAAGTGTGCATATCGTTAAACACGGAACAATGTCGAATGAAGTTTTAAATTTGTAAATCCTCTACACTATTACGACGAGAATCGAAAGTATACAACGTATCATTATAGTGCTTGAGGTTCGATCCACAAAAACTAAGTTGAAATGCGCACACTCAATTAAACTGTTTGAACGAAAAGCATAAGTCTATATTTGTTGTTCATGATGAGAAAGTGAAATGCTATAAACTAGAAATCACAACAAAGAAGATTACACTAATTTTTATGAGTTTTTAATGTAAAATTAGACAAAGACAAGTGTAGCTAAACACTAAGGCTGGGGAATGTTTTCACTTGAAACTTTCGTCCTCTGAACTTCATTTGGAATAAAAATGACTGAATGTCTCTTTTCTTTTGAATTTGAGTCAAGTCTCGTGTCCACCGAGTACCGAGCATTCAAGAGATACACTTGAGACAAGGAAGCTGCGGTCGGCTCATGCCTCAGGGGAATGTGGATCACCCTCCCGGGCAGAATGCATGGTCTCAGTTTCTTCAAAATGATTTAGATGTTTTCAAATGAGAAGATAAAGAAATTGAACACAACGATGGTGAAATAGAAGCACATAGTCATCATTTGTAACCGTTTAAGTTAATCCCTTTGGCTCAATTCAACCATTTATTTCCAGAAATTCGGAGGGAGCGTAACACTTTTAGGCCACGATTCAAAGGATGAATGACGTCTAACACAAATCAGTTAAGAATCCATCACTGATCTTGTGAAAATCAAAGATATGAATCACCGCTTACCTTAGACTAGATTTCTCCACGTTCGGTCGCGATGGAGACTATAATATCTCTACGGTTGGAGGTGCAAGCTAGCGGGTGATTCAGAAAACTCCTCCTAGCTTATGGCTGCGAGGAAAATAAAAAAACCATGCAGGGAACTATCTTCACCCTGACTTGATTTTTCTATGTTCGGTCGCGATAGAGGCTCTACTGGTCAGGGGTGCAAGGTGAAGATAGTTCACGAGCTCAAATCCATGCACAGATTCGAAAGATAAAGAGTTATGCAATGAAACAAGAATCAAACAATATCATTAAACAGGGAATGAAGCTCAACATTTGGTTCAGATCATGAAAATCATCAAAGAAGAATAAGAATAGAGTTATGGAAGCCATGATCAACATCCCCCAGCCACTAATTGGCTGGTTAGTTACACATTATGAAAACTAGAAAAGAAGGAAAAGAAGAAATGAAAATACAAAAGAAAGAAGAAGGGAGGCTACTGGTGCCTCCTACTCTCCAACCTCCTTCAGCAGCATGAAAAGGAACCAAACCTTAGTGAAATTGGAATGATTCGAACCAAATGAAACCCCCCAAAATGGAACCCCTTCTTCAACAGCCCTTTTGCTCTTTTATAGTCCAAAGAATTGTGCCACATGTTCACTACCTTTTTCAGCCGCTTTCTCATCTTTTTCTTCATCTTTTTTAGCCAATAGAAAGTGCTCTTGTAGTCCTGCATAGCTGTCTTTTTCTTAACTTGACACCTGTCCATATGTCCCAGCAAAAAAGAATCTTTTGGTGGTCCTTCTTTGCTGTCATTTTTTTAGTTTGCCACCTGTCCACTGTCATGTAGCCTTTTTATTGTTCACATCTGCTCATAAAAGTGTAGAGGAAGCTTCCTCTCTTTTGTGTAATAGAATCTACCATGCTGACGTAAAAAGACACGTTTTCATTTGTTGTTTGCTGCTTTGGATAGCTGGCTAGTGAATTTGCATCGTCTGTTCTGAAATTTATCTAAGTGTCTGAGTTGGGAGAATACACCCGTGTTACCCCTTATGCGTGCGTGTGGAGAAAGCATACACCTGTATACCACTATGAATTGTCGATTGAGATTTTTGCATGGAAAACAATCAATAAAAGTAATATATCCCATAAATACAATATTTATAAGATGGATATGAAAAAATAATAAAAATTGCATTTGAATAATAATAAAGCATGTGTTCAAGCATGAAAATATAGTAAAACATGAAATAGATGTATGTTGAATATAGATGAAAAGTATACATAATTTCTCCACATCAGAGCTCTTTTGAAAAAAAAAACCTTTCTTTAAATATGAATAAAGAACTTTCCTCTCTTATAAAAATGGATTTCATAACCTCTAGATCAATTTGATTTCATTTTACCATTATAAAATAGCCATAAATTTAGGAGGAGTTATTTTTGCATATTTTATAACTTAATATTTATGACAAAAGGGGAGAATAATTTTTTAAAAAAGATGAAGGGGTAATTACATATGATTTCTTATGTCCTTCTTGTGCAAACTACTTTTTGATGAAATAAAATGGAGAGAAATATAGGAGAAATATGATATGAATATAAAAAGTACCTACAATCAGTACTTATGTAAATATCTATCATTGTAAGTAAGTTTTAGGGTGAGTAAAATTGATTTTACAAGATTTTACAAATTTTTTGTAACTTATATATTTTTCATATTTCTCGATTTATTTTCATAAAAAGGGGGAGATTGTTGGAGCAAAGTTTTAATGACATATAAAATTATATTTTGATGCTACAAACCTCGAAAGACTAAAGTTAAATGTTGAAAAAGTTTAAATAAAAATGGACAACTTTATGCACTATACTTTGATTAAATAATTGACTATGGTCTTATTAGATTCTGGATGAATGATGAATATCAAAGTTGTAGAGATTCCTATTATCTATTCATAGAATCCAAGATTATTTAATTTGGGTAACTGTGCAAAAAGTTATGCTCAAAATAGTGTAGATCAGTTAACCTATCGGTCGAAGCAAAGAAAGCCGATCGAGGCTATACTGGTCGACCGATCCGAGATACCGGTCAACCGATCAATGCATGCGTTGCCCAAATTAAAATCAAAGACTATATCGGTTGACATCGAGACTATACCGATTGATGTACCAATCGACGTCGAGACTATACCGATCGACTAACCGGTTGATGGTCCGATCGACCGACCAAGTGCATAAGCTGAAGGCATCGTGCAACGGTCACATAGATTGATTGACCAGTCCAGGCCGACCGGCCTTCGGGTCATAGGGGTGTTCACGGTCGGGTTAGACCCAACCCGTGAACAAATCCGACCCGACCCGATCAAATTTGGTCTGGTCGGGTTGGGTCTAGGGGCTGGATCTGATCCAACCAGACCCGGTTCGGGTCGGGTGGTCAGGTTACACGACCACCCAATTTTCCTTTTTTTTTAAAATTTTTTCTTACTATTTTATATTTTATTTAATATAAAAAATATTATTTAATATTATTATAAAAGCATAAAATATGTTTTCTAACTATTTAATATTGTTTTTGCATTTAAAATATTTTATTTCAATTTTTTAAAATTTTTTTAAATCAAATATAAGCATTAAGTTTAAATAAAAAAGAAAAAAATAAAAAAAAATAAAAAATTGGGTCAATTAGGTCGGGTCAAGTCGGGTTGGATTTTTCCGACCCGATGAACACCCCTATCAGGTCACATGAACAATAATGACTACTTTTTAATAAATAAAATGTGAAATGAATTCTGGACGTAATTTCCACATGTTGAACCCTATAAAAGAAGTGTCAATGTCAGAAGCAAAAACATCCATCCAAGCATTGAAGAAAAATATAAAGTTATCAAAAGAAGATCCTTTCCTTGAAGTTTTTCATTTTAAGTTTTTTTTATTTCTCTCTTCTCCTCTTGTGAGCATTCTATTATAAAAGAGAGAAATTATTTTTAGAAAGATTGAGAGAGCCCTTGTGTGAAAGAGGTTCCATATCTTATCTCTTGAGCAAGAGAAAATATTGGCTTCTTAAGAGGAGAGGTTGCCTTGCCTCTTGAATTGGAGAAAATGTGGTTGATGTAAAGGCTTTTCTTCCTTGCCCCATTTGGAACAAAGAAATAGATTCTAGTGGAATCTTTAGCAGTCTCGAAGTCGAGAAGTCGAAGCGAGGACGTAGGCCAAAGTGTGGCCGAACATTGTTAACAACCACCTATATTTTTGTGTTTGAATTCTCTCTCTCCCTCTCATATTGTGTGTGATGTGATTTGAATTGCATTAATTTAAAAGGTTTAAAGAATCGACTTTTCGCTTCAGCAATGTGTTTTGTGAAATCGATACTATTATTTTTTGAACACCAATTAACCCTCCTCTTGGTGCCCTTTGGGACTCTACATTATATACATATACATACACATGTATACTTATACACACACATTTATATATACGCATCATATATACTTATAATATGTATACATGTGTGATGTGTAAACTACATATGAATATAGCTAAACTTATAGTTTATGTTGACTTTACATACATACATTATATATATATATATATATATATATATATACATGTAATATAAAGTTATAATATAAAGTAAACCTATTTGAAAATAAACTTATAATCTATGCATATATATGACTTTAGCGTCCCTATAGTGTCTACTTAGCGTCGCACTTCTATGATGCTAAGTTGAAGTCACTTCAATGCCAATGTAAAATCGTGGCGACGTAGCGCCGTATTAGCATGTAAATAGTGTCGCGACCTTCTGTGATGCTAAAAAATTACCTTAAATCACTAACTTCTTCCCTCTACTATTTACTGTGCGAACAACTCACGTTCGACCGAAGACAGCAATAGGCGTTGACGACTGCAACTACCTCCGACGATGTCGACAACTTCCCTAACACCTCCTCTGACCTCTTCCTTTGACCTCGACCACCGCCGACTCGTCAGACCTTGCCTCTGGCCTCCTCCTGTGAACTAATTGCCGCTGACTCCTCCGACCCTACCGCTAACTCATCTATGGCCGTCTCCTCATCTCACCCCCACCCCTGCATCCGACCTCCTCCATTACCTCGATCGTCGAGTTTCATCCTTCGCCCCCACCGCCGACTCCTCTGACCCCTCACCGCCTCCGACCTCCTCCGTTGCTCTCCTTCGAGGCACTCCTCCGCTGTCCTGCTCCTCCGTCGAATGCGGCCCTCATCGCTCTCCTTCTCCATCGGGTGCGACACTCCTCCGTCGGACGCCGCCATCCTCTGGCGGATGCTGCCCTCCTCCACCAGACGTCGCCCTTGTCCACTGGATGCCGCCCTTGTCCGCTGCCCTCCTCCTCCACTGGACGGCACCCTCCTCGCTCTCCTCCTCCACCGGGTGCGACACTCCTCCGTCGGACGCCGCCATCCTCTGGTGGATGCTGCCCTCCTCCACCGGACGTCGCCCTTGTCCACTGGACGCCGCCCTTGTCCGCTGCCCTCCTCCTCCACTGGACGGCACCCTCCTCTATCGCTCATTGATGCATGTAAAATATAACATATTTTAGATTATTATTTTAATTAATTTTTCTATCATTTAATCATGGCATGCATCATTTTAGGTCACTATGATAATTTTATATTTATTGAGTCTGACTATTAATTCTTTGAATATTTAATTGGGAGCAGATTAATTTAATTATTATAATTTTTTTTGCAAGTTACGATTAATTCTTATTAATCCACAGGAGCTAAAGATTTATCTTGGAAGCTAAATGCAATTGGGAGCAAAATACTTATTGGGAGTCAAACTCATATTCATCATATTGGGGGCTAAACACTTTCCCTTGGATCATTGGGCACCAAATCGAAGTTTCATCGTATCATAAGGAGATATAGTCAGGCGTAAAAGTGGATGAAACAAACTTATCATTAATTGTTATTTATCTTTAGCAGCCAAGAATCGAAATGAGAGGAATTTAATTAGGAGCAAAACACTATCATTAATCGAGATCTATGGATATTATGGGTTGAGTCCGCCATCCACGAAGAGAGTCATTGGGCGCTAAAACAATGAGAAGTTTTTATCCTTAACCAACACTTAAGCATTAATGACCGTGAAACAAATCTAAGGAAAGTTTGATTGGGTGCCAAGTTGAAGAATCAATGTTATTATTGGCCGATACTTTATCTTATATGGAGTTTTATCGGCCATGAAACTTTATCATCGGCGCCAAAGTGGATAAAGTCGTAAAGTTTATATCAACATGAAGACCGTATCACACCTATAAATAGAGGAGGAAAGCATCTTCCCAATTCGTGTATTGAAGTTCAAGTTTCTTTCATAGTAGAGTCGTGAGCTATAGAGGCTACGACCAAGAGAAGAGAGGTGCTACAGTTGAAGTCCGCGAGGCTACCAACTGTTTGTTCAGATATGAGATCTCTACATTTATCTTTGGTGCAATTCTTCCAATTTTCATCGTTTGTATTTTATTATCTCTCCAGAATTTCATCATTTGTAGTTATGACAATCTTGTATGAGGCACTTCCCTACGGATTACCATTTGCCATATTTAGATGAAAGTATTTCCCTTATGGATGTTTTCGCCTTGCGCGAGATCATCCCTCCTGACGAGACTGGCAGTGGCACTATCACCCACTTGGTCACGATGCTCTAGATAACTGCACCTTATTGTAACTGCAATGGTATTTTTTCTAAAAGAAAGAAAGAGCTCTTTCAAGTTATGAATGAAAGAACAAATAATGAAAGAACACAAACAAAAGAACATGAATGACCAAAGATGAATAGAAGGACTTTGTCCTTAAGAACATGAACAATGAATATGAATAAGGAAAGGAAACGAAATGAATGAACAAATATTCATGATCCCCTAATTTATCTTTCACCATGATCCATGCTTTCCTATATGATTTGAATATTGCTTAATGCATTTTTCTAATGAAATTATCTAATGATTTATACGAACTCACACTTAACTTTATGCTAACGATTGAGCTTGCTCCCTTGTGTGAGATATATGAAGATGACATGCGATGTGTTGGTGTGTGCGTGACGACTACAGTTCGGGTGGCATGTACACATGGTTATAGTTGAGTTGTGAGTCGCATGCTTTTACGTTATATTAGGTGGTACATCTATTTGAATGGGACATATCAAGTTATGACTGACCGCAGAATTTTTATGTTTAGTACTCGTACTTTCACTTTGGTTACCGTTGGATGTATCTTTTGCCTAAGCACTTTATTTCATATCGAGGCAATTTGATCCGCATACTCTTTTATTATTACATTATCTTAATCATTAAGTCTTTCATCATTTTTTTTATAATTTGAATCAATAAAAGAATAAAAAAAGAATAAACAAATAATGATGGAGAGAAAATTTTATGAGGTGATGAGAACGAATTTCGAAAAGTTACACTGGGTGATCATCCCCCGGGCTGCTTTTATCTTTTGCGTCCAAATTCGTTCTTTGCACATGTGTCAAAAAAGATTCCCAAGTGCATGGCGTGAAAAACAAATTGATAATTATGATATAATATAATATCAAAATGAACATATAAAAAAAAAAGTAAACATAGCAATGAAGATGGACTTTCGGACGAGAATTTGGACGCGTGAGGACAGAAAGAGAAGAAAAAAGAAGAACCAAAAACAAATCTTGTGGTCACGAAGAGCCACGTAGAGGGGCTTCCTACTACACGCACGCGGGGTCTGCGACCGGGGCTCGTCACGCTCCGACCAGCGGACGGTCGACGGAGCACCGAAACCAAACCCTTGGTCCGCACCGTCTGCCACGTGGCCTCTCCTCCACCACCTCCACGCACCTCCTCTGGTGGGCCAAAACGAGTCCACGCTTCTTCCGAATTAAAATATCGCCATTTGTTTTCATTTTCATTTTTTATAAAAAAAAATTATTCAGATACCTATGAATAAATTCTGACCTCATATAATTTTATTTGGCCCAAAATTGTACAGCAGCGGCTCGCTCGGACCCACGAAGTAATTATTTTTTTTATGTTAATAGTTATGCCAATATTTACATATTTATTTTGGCTAGGTAATTTCGTACAACATCAATCTCGCACGAATTCCTCGAGGGAATAGTTTTAAATCTAAAAGAAATCATTTCACTTTTTTTTCTGTATTTTTTAAATATTTTAAATTCATTTCTTACACTTTTCTATCCTTCTTTTCGGTAGGACAGATCTTTGTTATAGCTTAGGAGTTCAAAAGGTCCCGCGGACTAGCAGACCGCGCCCACTGCCAGCAGTGCTCCATGCGCATTGCCTTCTAACTCTCCGGCCAACGACCACTCCTCAGAATTCACATTCATCTCTCTCACTCATTCTCTCTCTCTCTCTCTCTCTCTCTCTCTCTCCTCTCTCACGCGGCCATGGAAGTAGCGGGCGCGGCAGCGCAGCTCCTCCACTGCGGCATCGAGCCCTTTCGCCGTTGCCCGCCGGCCGACACCGCTGCAATGAAGGCAAGGCACGACTTTCGACGATCTATTGCATCTAGGTCGCGTAGGCGGCGAACGGGGAGGGTGTTCGCGGTCGCCACGGAGCCCAAGCCTGCGGCTGCCGGTGGCGGCAGGTCAACTTCTCGCACCGCGCCGTCGCCCGTCGCCGGGAATGGAGTCAGCAACGTAAGAGTTTGGAGAATATTGGGTGTATTCGTGCTTGTAGGAAGCAATTTATGGTTCGAATTTTCTGAGGAACTCTGCGTTTGGGGTTAAATTTACAGCGGTTCGGGAATGTCTCGGAGGAGATAAGGAAGGTGCGGAAGCAGATGGAGGAGGACGAGCAGCTGTCGACGCTGATGAGGGGGTTACGGGGGCAAAACCTCACAGACTCCCAGTTCGCCGACGAGAATGTCCGACTTCGCCTTGTAGAGGTTCGATTCCCATTCTATATTCGGCATAATTATTACTATTGAGAACTTTTAAAATCCTTCAATTTTTTTATAGCTCTTTAGTGAGAGCATCAAAGCTTAATGACACAGAAAAGATGGTGCATCTTATCCAGTGCTGAATGATACAAAGGGTTGAACTTTCACAATAACCAATATGTGTTGCCAATGCATCCATTTGGATTGAGGGTAAATGAGGGGAAGGGAATTTCTTTTGGATAGGTTCTAACAGAGGGGGATGGAAGGCAGATTCCCCTCCATTTTGCTTCAACCCCAAAATGGTTGCACGTAATATTTTTTTTAAATGACATGAATAAAATCGTTTTTACCCTCCATTTCCCTTCATTCCCCTTATGAGCATGTATTTGAACGGGGTTAATTTTTTTTCATCCATTACCTTCCCCCTATTTTCCCTTCTCTGGTTACCTTCCCTTCCCTCCAAAGGCATGTGATTTTGTGGATGTTGGATTCTTTGTTTGGGACTAATAAATGAATGCAGGATATGGTTTGACTCTCATATTTTTCTTGACATCTTGGATAATTCCTTTATATAGGTACCTGAAGTGAGCAGCGGTGAAGCTTTGCCTTTAGTGTACGACCCAGATATAATATCATCATATTGGGGAAAGCGCCCTAGAGCTGTTGCCACAAGGATTGTGCAGTTGCTGTCTGTAGCTGGTGGCTTCCTATCTCATTTAGCTATGGATCTGATAAACAAGAAGATCAAAGAGGTAATTTTATAGAACATGTATCTTCAAATTTCAACCTTCCTTACTAATTTATGCTACTCTCACTCTATTAGAAACATAAATATATGATAGCCAAAACGTGAATTTTGCTTGGTTTGCTGTGCATTTCTTATATAACACTTTCGTACTGTGATTCATTTTTCCTCTTTATTTTTAGCCTGCCTTGCCATGGTCTCTATGTGAAAATCGACATAGTTTACTTGTTGAATAAGTTGGTTAATGTACTTCAGAAAATGCCTTTCTCCTTTTAAAAGTCAAAAAATACAGGAAACAATATGATGACAGTAACTAATACACCGTTGTACAACGCCATCTTTGATCTTGCTTCCAACATTACCATGTTTGTGTTAGATTTGCACATCTCGTCCACGGTTTTACAGTAACTGCAGATTAACACATGATCTTCACAGATACTTCAATACATCAGTCACACCGACAATATTTTCGATAAATGTTTTTAATTTGACTATCTCCATTGTCTGCATGTGTTATTCAGTGTTCGAGAATTCACTTGAAATGACTACCCATGTATTTTGACATTATTAAGCATGGTGAAGATGCTTGTATCAAATGAGTCGAGTTATCTTGATACAGTGGAGCATCCAATTTATGGCCTTTGGCTAATGTTTAGCCCATTACTCTTTAGCTAAATAATAATTTCAAATTATTATTTTCATGCATCACTTATGTCTCATTTGTTCATTATCAATACCGATCTACTTTTCCAGAATGAGGTCGCACGAGCCATCGAATTAAGGGAGATCGTAACATCTTTGGGTCCAGCATACATAAAACTTGGGCAAGCTTTGAGTATTCGACCAGACATATTATCTCCTGCTGCAATGACTGAATTGCAGAAACTTTGTGATAAGGTAAAATGACTGAAGCTAATAGGCTGACTTTTCCAGTCAAAATGAATTGTTTGATAGATGTTTTGTATTGCTTTTCTTTTGCAGGAATCTTTTTCGTTATTTAACATATGGCATTAAATTAGTATCTCACCTTGGTGTTCCTCAACTTTTAGATACATGTTCTGCTTTGTCAGTCCTTTGGTTGACGAGATCATTAACACCAATCTTGCATTTTCTGGTTCTATTTCTGTTGGGAACTTAACCTGACCCTTACTAAGAAACTGATTAAGATTCTGAAGGCTGACTTTTGCTTGTTTAATTTTTAAGGTTCCTTCATTTCCGGATGATGTGGCAATGGCACTTCTCGAAGAAGAACTTGGTCAACCTTGGTATAATGTTTATTCTGAATTGACTTCATCACCGATAGCTGCTGGTAGGTTCATACCCTAACTGATCATTAATTATTTGTACAGTTCAGTCAGCATAAATCTATAGATTTAATCAATTTTGGTAGTCAAGAAAACTGTTCTCCTTTATGCAGCATCACTTGGACAAGTATACAAGGGCCGTCTAAAAGAAACTGGTGAACTGGTGGCAGTGAAAGTGCAAAGACCATTTGTTCTGGAGACTGTGACTATAGATCTGTACATTATCAGGAAATTAGGATTGGTTTTGCGAAGATTTCCTCAGGTACACAGAAACTCACTAGTTAACTAAAACTTAATCTTAATATTGACTAATGGTGTTCTGTTCAAATCACTTAGGTTTCTATTGATGTTGTTGGATTGGTTGATGAATGGGCTACTCGTTTTTTTGAAGAACTTGATTATGTAAATGAAGGAAATAATGGAACACTCTTTGCTGAAATGATGAGAGAAGACCTACCTCAGGTACATTTAACCTCTCTTTAATCACGAAATTGAGGGCCAGAATCCTGTAACAAGTAACACAACTACACAGACTTGTTCTTTATATTTAGTTCTCATATACTCATACCATGTGAGATGATCATGTTAGTCACTTCAATGGATCATCCTAGTAAAACATGGTTTGTCTTTTCTTAATGAAACAATGTTTCAATCTTCGTACCCTATGAAACTTCAAAAAAAAACCATTGCATCATGCATATTACTCTTGATTCCTTCATATTGCTTTAAATCATTATGATTTAGGTTTAACAGTTACTATGGCTTGCATCTTTAGTATATCCTCTCTCAATATGTAGTCTAACAACTCATGCCATGTCAGGTTGTTGTACCAAAGACTTATCACAAATATACATCAAGAAAGGTTCTTACCACACAATGGATCGACGGAGAAAAACTATCACAAAGCACAGAGAGTGATGTAGGCGAACTAGTCAGTGTTGGTGTAATATGCTATCTGAAGCAGGTAATGTACCATCAGATAATGAAGCTTTCCATTCTTAATTCCTTCTATCTGAACGTGATATCTTTTTCTAAGATATGTGGACTCACTTCAGTTCAATATGTACTACAGTTTCTCTCGATGGGCTTCCTATCTTTTCAGTTAGCTTCATAATTCTTTTATTAGATTGTTGTGAGATGCCAACTCCATCTGAAGCTGTAGAGGGATTTTCTATATGCAGTTGTATTATTACAGGTTGTTGTGTCATGACACTTTTTCATCATGTTCTAGCTTTTCTGTCTAGTTTAATTAAATACCTTTTGTGCAAATTTGCAATTAACCAATGTTCCAACAACAACAACAACAACAACAACAACAACAACAACAAAGCCTTATCCCACTAGGTGGGGTCGGCTACATGGATCATACGACGCCATTCCGCTCTATTAGTAACCAAACCTTTCGGTATATTATTCACCAATAGATCTTGCTCTATTAGTTCGCCAAGTGTCCGCCTTGGCCTCCCTCTCCCTCTTTTAATCGGACTCCAGATTATTTGATCTACTCTTCTTACTGGCGCATCTAATGGTCTTCTCTGAACATGACCAAACCATCTCAAACGATTCTCTACCATTTTCTCACTAATAGGAGCCACTCCGACTCGTTCACGTATATGGTCATTCCTAATCTTATCTAATCTTGTATGACCACACATCCATCTCAACATCCTCATTTCGGCTACCCCCACTTTACGTTCATGTTGTCCCTTCATAGCCCAACATTCACTACCATATAACACTGCTGGCCTTATAGCAGTACGATAGAATTTTCCTTTAACTTTATTGGGTACTTTTCTATCACAAAGAACTCCAGTGGCTTTCCTCCACTTACACCAACCAGCTTGAATTCTATGATTAACATCGTCATCAATCTCACCATCTTGTCTTACAATTGATCCTAAATATTTAAACTTTGTCACTTGAGGAATTATATCCTCCCCTAACCTAACTTTCAAATCGTCTCTAAGTTGTTTATTTGTGAAATTGCTATGCATATATTCTGTTTTATTCCTACTTAAACGAAAACCCTTTGACTCCAACGTATTTCTCCATATTTTCAATTTTGTATTAATCTCTTCTCTTGAATCCGCTAAAAGTACTATATCATCCGCAAATAGCATGCACTTAGGTACCTCCTCTGTGATACTCTCGGTTATAGCATCGATAACTAAGTTAAATAGATACGGGCTTAAAGCTGATCCTTGATGTAGGCCAATTCCTATAGGAAATTCATTTGTCTCACCTCCGGGTGTCCTAACCCTAGTCAATGCCCCATCGTACATATCTTGTATTACCTTAATGTAGGCAACATTCACCCTCTTCTTTTGCAAGGCTTTCCAAAGTACATCCCTTGGTACCCGATCATACGCCTTCTCTAAGTCAATGAAAGCCATATGTAAGTCTCTTCTCCTACTTCGATACTTCTCCATCATCCCCCTTAGTAAATAAATCGCCTCTGTAGTGGATCTTCCTGGCATGAACCCAAATTGTCTCTCAGAAATACTAGTCTCCATTCTCAATCTATGCTCAATCACTTTTTCCCATAATTTCATAGTGTGACTCATAAGTTTAATCCCTCTATAATTTGCACAATTCTGAATATCCCCTTTATTTTTGTAAATAGGAACTAATGTACTTAATCTCCAATCATCAGGCATTTTTTTCGACCGTAAAATCTCATTAAATAGTTTACATAACCACAACACACATTTTTCTCCTAAACATTTCCAAACTTCAATCGGTATACCATCCGGTCCAACGGCTTTACCATTCTCCATTTTCTTAAGAGCTTCGCTAACCTCCGAGACTCTAATTCTACGATAAAATGACCTATTAAGCTCACATTCGCTAACTGTCAAGTCCTCCAAATCACAACGCGAACCTTCACATCCATCATTAAATAGCTTATAGAAATACTCTTCCCATCTGTTCTTAATATCTCATTCAGTAACTAAAACCTTGCCAACTTCATTTTTTATGCATCTTACTTGATCCAAATCTCTCGACTCCTTCTCTTTGTTCCTTGCAATCTTGTAAATCCTTTGTTCACCCGCCTTTGTCCCTAACTCCTTATAAAACCCCTCGTATGCTTTAGCACGAGCATCACTAACTGCCTTCTTAGCCTCCCTTTTCGCCAAACGATACTTTTCCCAATTGTCAGAACTATTGTCCAAGTGTATCGCCTTGAAACAATTCTTCTTATTACGCACCTTTTCTTGGACCTCCTCATTCCACCACCAAGTCTCCTTATCTCGTGGTCCAAAACTTTTTGATTCTCCTAAAATGGCTTTAGCAACCATTTCAACCTTTTTTGCCACATTCTTCCACATGATACTAGCATCTCCTTCTAACTCCCACACACTTTCCTCTAATAACTTACTTCTAAAAGTCTCTCGCTTCTCCCCTTTTAACTGCCACCACTTGATCTTTCGATCAAAAACTGTTCGGGATTTTGGTTTTATACATTTTATTTGCATATCAAGAACTAACAATCTATGTTGTGTAGTCACTCCATGCCCAGGAATTATTTTGCAATTAGTGCAACGTCTTTTATCAGTATTTCTTATCAAGAAAAAATCGATTTGAGACCTATGAGTTCCACTTTTGTATGTGATTAAATGTTCCTCTCTCTTCCTAAAACAAGTGTTGATAATCTTAAGGTCGTATGCTAAAGAAAAATCAATAATAGTTTGTCCTTCCTCATTCAACTCCCCAAAACCAAAATCACCATGAACCCTTGCATGTGGTCCTGCCTCTTTACCAACATGTCCATTAAGGTCTCCCCCAATATAAACTTTCTCGGTTGTTGGTATACTTTCAATCAAACCCTCCATATCTGCCCAAAACTTCTCCTTGAGATGTGATTCTGCTCCTACTTGGGGTGCATATGCACTAATAATGTTCATAGTCTCCTTTCCAACAATTACTTTCACGGATATGATTCGATCCTCAATCCTTTTAACTTCCACAACATTCTTCCTCCATTCTGCATCCGCGATAATACCAACACCATTCCTTCCATTTACCTTACCTGTGTACCAAAGTTTGGAACCATTTAACCTAATCTCTTTACTTCCCTCTCCTACCCATCTAGTTTCTTGCAAGCATAAGATACTAATCTTACGCTGGTCCATTACTTGTGCCACCTCGAGGCGCTTCCCATTCAACGTCCCAATGTTCCAAGAACCTAATCTGACCTTAGTCTCATGAACTAGCTTCTTTAACCGCCTCCGTCCATTAGAGTGCGGTAGCCCTTGCTCATTTAACACTGCATTCAGGCGAGGATGCAGCGGCTCTTGCTCTCTTATCACTGTACCCGAGCTGTACAGCGCGTTACTTACGGGTAACGACCTAGCATTAACACAATATATTCGTTGATCCATGTTCATAAGATTCGACATGATTTTATGTTGGCTGTCGGGGCCTAACACAACCCTCCTCCTTTATCCGGGCTTGGGACCGGCTATAAAATATAGGCGGAGTTACATTTATCTTGCTCTAAAACTTGCTCTATTAAACAATGTTCCATTTAAACATATTTTAAAGAAACTAAAACTTGTCATCCGCAACAATATGAGTTGATAACACCTTTCTTGAAAATGTAGATGTAATAATATCATTTTGTTGGTCTAAAATACTTCTGCTTGGTATATCATCATTTAGTCTATTCTATCATAACTTTAAAACCTAATCCTATTAAAGCTAAATATATGATTATTCAACAAGAAATAGAAAAAAAAGAGTGTCATCTATAACTCGAACAGTCATTAAATGTTTTTTCTCATTTTCAGTTTGAGGGAATTGTGATGATAAGTTATATGTGATAAGCTCTACATTTGTTGTTGCAGTTGCTTGATACTGGCTTCTTTCATGCTGATCCTCATCCTGGAAATATGATACGTACCCCAGATGGAAAATTAGCCATATTGGACTTTGGTAATAATCCTCTTCTAGTTGAGAATTCTCTCTTACAAAAAGTACTGTTTCTGCTCACTAGTATAGTTGTTGATATCCTCTAGAAACATATCTTTTGAAGCAACTCCTTTATGTTTCTTGATTATTCCTATTTTATGGGTTAAGCTTTTTCTCAATAAATTGTTGGTGCGCATTTCAACTAGTTCCAGATAGAGTTCTCTAAATTTCTTGCATGTTTAAAGATTGAGTTGGACCATCTACAAGAGTTCCTCATCTTTGCATCATTTTCTTGTTTTAATTGGAGCATGTATTTCATGTTCATTTCAGGCCTTGTGACAAGATTGACTGATGATCAGAAGTATGGAATGATCGAAGCGATAGCTCACCTTATTCATCGTGACTATGGTGCTATTGTCAAAGACTTCGTCAAACTTGATTTTATTCCAGATGGTGTTAATTTGGAACCAATTCTTCCAGTGTTGGCTAAAGTTTTTGATCAGGCACTTGAAGGAGGCGGTGCCAAAAACATCAATTTTCAAGAACTAGCTTCAGATTTGGCACAAATCACTTTTGATTATCCGTTTAGAATACCCCCATATTTTGCTTTAATTATCAGAGCAATTGGAGTTCTAGAGGGTATTGCATTAGTGGGAAATCCTGATTTTGCCATTGTGGATGAGGCATATCCCTACATTGCCCAGGTATATAGTTTAGGTTTCCACGAAGCAATATATTTAGTGTTCTCTTTCATCTGTAGATTCTTCTAATTAACATTTTGCTTGATAGATCTTTCTACAAAAACTGTCTCTGCAATATATCCCAGTAGATGGAATCCATAATTTTCATACTGTTTTTTGGTGGCAAAGCCTACAAAGAAGTCATGCCCTTGACTAGACATTGTGATTGATACTAATGTGGCTTTGCCCACAAAATTAAAAGAGAACTTGAGCTGCTGGGGGCAAGAAATCCTTCCTTTTTTGTTTCTTTAAGTGATTAACACCTTTGAGTCTGACATAAATTGCCAGCCAAGACGTGGCTTCACAATAGCTTCCTACAGATTGCTGAAAATTCTCATATCCTCATGGCATTTATGATTATGCTTCATTTGAAGTCACATCAGAACTGTTGCTGATTGATCACTGGAAATAACTAAAAGAAGCAACATTAATGTACATTTCTTGTCAGCTTGAGTTACCTCAGCATCTCCCTGCTGTCTTAGAACGGCCATGACACCCCACAAGAAATTACCCTCTTGCAGTTTTGTGCTTCTTTCTAGTCTCTTCTAGCTTTCATATATTCAAGCCAATTTTCCATGCTCTGCTTGATTTCTTTTGCAGGTGGAAATCAATAACTTTTTGTCATTTTTTGTCATTTTCTTACATAGATAACATCTAGCGTTTGTTGAGATTCTGGTACAAATTTGTTGGAGTTCAACTTTGCATAATTTATTCTAGTGGAGTACTGATTTTTGTACCCCAGAATTTGTTCCCTTGCTCATGTTTTGTTTTGAGATCAGAATGGGTATTGTGTTTACTGGGACGTTGATGTGTATACTTCTTCTCACAAATGTAATATAATATTGGAGTTATCAAAAGAACCAACGGATACTTCCATCTCTGGCAATGGTTCTTTCCTCTCAAAAAAAAAAAGTTTTGATGACCATGCTAAACTTTTCTAGTTGTTCGATCACCTGTGAGTTTTCATAAAATGAGGCACTAGGTTTTGGATATTGTTACAGTATTTATATTTGATTTATTTCGTCTTGTTCTTACCTACAAGGTTGGATCTTTACTAATATTTATTGTTCATTTTTTTTGCAAATCAGAGACTTTTAACTGATGAATCCCCTAGATTAAGAGAAGCCTTGCGCTATACCATATATGGTAAATCCGGAGTCTTCGATGCAGAGAGATTCATTGATGTCATGCAAGCTTTTGAGAATTTCATCACTGCAGCAAAAAGCGGAGGTGGTGAGAACCTGAAAGGAAATATGGCTGGCCTTGGTGTTTTGCAGAGTCAAGGAAACTATTTGGTTCCTGTGTTTCCCACATTAGCACCTCAGCCTTCTCAGTCCATTAAAACTAGGGCTTCTCTTGCTTTTCTACTGTCTGATAAAGGGTACTTCTTCCGAGAATTTATTTTGGATGAGGTAATGTGATTGGGAGTGAATGTCTTTTCTGTTGATATATAAGATAGCTTTGATCTTAATGGCATCCGGAAAAGAATTTATACATAATTTTGTTTATGTTGTCTGAATGCAGATAGTTAAAGCTATTGATGCAGTTTCGCGGGAGCAATTGGTTCAAGTTGCTGCTGCTCTGGGAATTGGAAGATCAGCCCCAGCTTTCAGTATGGTTCCTCTTAGGCCTGTGGCTTTACTTCCTACCATCACGGAGGAGGACAGAGTTATACTGAACAATGTCGAAAAGGTCGTTACCTTTTTAACAGCTGGAACTTCAAGATCATCTAATCAGGTATTTTTTGTCTGTTTAGTATTCATTTGTAGAGCATAAGAAAACCCTAAAACACATAATATTCTTACTAATGTAACGAACAAACAATATGGGTTTAGGGTTTGAACTATTGGGTTTAGTATGGCGTTTATTAAGCAGAAGCCAAAGTTGATAATTCAAAGCCGATCGTTTTCGTTAACTTCAGTGTACTGTTTTGGTCTTGACAGGATGTCAATATTCCTTACATCATCCAAGAACTCCTCCCAGTTTTGCCGGGCATCTCAGCTAAATTTCTTCCTGAGGTGCTTGGCAGGTTGTCATCAAGGATATTGGCACGTATCGTCCGCGATACATTTTCTTAGATTAAAAAAAGAAGTCATCTCTACACGAAGGTTGAACAACTTCCAAAAACCCCCGTTTTGTATATAAATTCTGATTTTCTTATACGAACAAGGTGCAAAGTTGCCTCATGTAAAGAATTTTGAGAAGCAGGCAAGAGCAAGTGCAATTCATATGCTTATTCCGTCCATTTTGTACCCTGCGGTTGTGCTCTCACAACATTTTATTAGAATACAATGAAACAAATAGTAGGGGGCAAATTTCTTGAAGTAAAAATCGACAAAGGATGTATTAGAATTGACAATGATACTCTCCTGAATTCTTTCAAAATTAGTGATATTAAAAGTTTTTTTCTGAATATTCTTTAATTTTGAAACGACTTATGAAAAGTTTCTTTTATTATGATCCAATTCATTAGGAGACCGAGTCATTGTGTACAAAATATTCGAACCGGAATCTACTTATAAGTTTTGGAAAGTTGTTTCAACATTATCAAAAGGATGCATTTCTTTTTCACATCTTGCCATACGAAAATAGATAGAATATAATTAATTACGAATTCATATTATTACACGAGACGCATTTCAACTCTCCTCAACAGCCTTAAGCAGAGTATTTTAAGTATACGGGGTCAGTTAAATTAATATTTGAGCCATTCATGTTAACTACCTGATCAACCAAAATTTCACAAATATGGCCGTTTAGTAATTATCAGCTATTTTATTTAAAATTCTCTATGCTGCAATAGATTATTGATTATTTTAATGTTTCAGATAATGTTAATTATCATCATAACAATATGAGAGGTCTCTTTTCAAATTATCAATTATGTTAGAGTACATTTTGATAAAAAAAAATATTTATTCAATAAAATTTTAATTTTTTAAATATTTTATTAGTAAATAATATTATTAAACTTTGATCTTAACTTATGTTCTTTTTATCCATATCAACTTTTCTAGTTTTTGTTTTGTTCATCTGTAATAATATATGACCTAAATTTAAAATACCCTTTAGAATATTTTAATATTTTTCTTTTTTTAATCGTTGTAATTTTTACATTATCAATAATCATCAAAATTATAATATGATATTGTCTATAATTTAAGTAGCGATAAATGATTATTCAATTATCATATTATTCAATTGAATACATGACAAGATAAACTATGATTCTTTTTTTATCTACCAAACAAGTCATTTATCAAAAAAGAACTCCTAAGGGCCAAACTTATTATTTTTCAAAAGTTAGAATAAAGTTATTCTTGACTCTAAAATTTCAAAAAGCGAATCCAGAAGAATAAATTCTTGGGTTATTTGTATAAATCACTTCTAAACTATTACGATTTTTCACATCTAGCCCAAAACTACGAACTTATTTTTTTTGGATCCTTAAACTGTCGCGACTTTTTCAATTTCATCCTTCCGATGACTTTTGTTGTGTTTTCCATTAATTTCATTTTTTCCATTTATGAAAAGTTGAAGTTAACCCTTTCCCATTTATCTTTTTGGGTCTCCTGCCCCCGCTATTGTCACGGGATCATTTTTCGCTCGACCGATCTATGCGGCGTCTAGACGTGCTCAACGTCTAGACAAGCTCATTTGAGCATTTTGTGAAAGTTTTCTTATGTCACTTTCTCAATGCCACTATTTTTGGGACACTTGGTCTCGAGGGAATGCTTCAGGCGGCGGCGTTTGTGAACAAACGGACGTCTAGGCGGAATGCTCGATCATTTGGAATGCTTTGGGACATTTTGTGGATTGCTACACTACGTTTAAGGCATAATTCTATGTTCCATGAAACTTTGAAATCGTTGTTGAGTAAATAGAATGATTACAAAGGACTTCGGGGGAGTACTAGCGGGTCTCTCCTACTATATCTTAGGCTTGTGAGGTAGCTTTGCAACGTGTGATGTGGAAGATAAGATAGGGGGTTGATGTGAATTGTGTGGAGTGTGATAACTTGCTAAATTATGGGTTAGAATTTAGGTAAAAGTGAAATTTTTAGAAATGTGCTCAAATTCCTCACTTCACTCTACTGCAAGTGCACAGGTCAAAGTAGTAGACTCAAGTTGTCGTATCCATAGTGATTTGAGGACTAAAGACTCACTATCTGCACTAGACTAATCCTAGACTAAGTAAAAACAGTGAATGAGAGGAAAGTAAAAACATATTAGAATTATAACTAAGAAAGTGATTGTTTTTTATGTTTTAGTGATTAAGATGAAATCTAATTACTAAGCTGAAGACTAAAAGGGAATTAACAATTAATGAGAGATTCTTCTAGGAATGGGGTTCATCTAATTCAGCTATGAATGGATTGGACAAGTCAATTCAGATTCAACCAATAAAAAGACTGCTCTCACAGTGTAATTAAATCAGGACTAATTATCATATTCTCATATAAATGTTAGCTAGGTTGAATTAGAAAAGGTTCCTTACAAATGTTGAATTATCATTAAACATAAGATTTAGCACTTTACTGATATTGCCAAAGTCCTCTCAAATTTGGCAAATCAGTAAGTCTAAATTTGATATCACAATTAATCCACATTCTAATAATGGAACAATTGACTCAACTAACCAAACAGAAATGTAATTAAATCCAACACTAATGTTAATGCTATTGGTTTATTTCTAAACATCAAGGGAACCTAAAATCAACCTCTCGATTGCAAATGCAAATGAGATCCACATCAATACAAGTTAATTGGATGCATTAAACACATAATCACAGATTGGAATCAGAAAACTATCATTGCATCTTGATTCATTTCTGAACAAGAAAGAAATCATAGTCAATCTCTCAGTTGTCAATAGGATTAGGATTTCAAAATGATAGCAAAAACAGATTCCAAGAACATCAAAACATCATAATATCAAAATGGTATCAACATCAGGAAGGAAAATAGCATTGTTCATCATCCATCCATAACTAAAACTAGATTACTATTCTATCCTAGAAGATTTGAAAATTAGCTCCTCATAGATGCTAAGATTAATGCAAAACAGGGATAGAACTCAATAGAAATCATTCTGATATCAAAATCAGAAAATCCATTGACAAAGAATCAGAATGTAGCTCCTCTTCTTCTCCTCCAGCTCCCTGGTTCAGCAACCTTGCAAATGGAGGCTCTCCCTTTTCTTCTCCAGGTTTCTCAGCTTTTATATGGTCCTTAATCACCCTTGGATGCAAATCAGAAGCTTCCATTCTTCTGATTCAAGCCATCTGTCCTGGTCCCCCTGAAATTCCAGCAGGATGCTCACAGCTTTTTGGCAACAATGCAGTGGCCCCCCCTCCTTTTTCCAGCAGGATGTAGCCTTGTAAAACCTGCTAGAAGGACAAGAACAATAAGCATCAAATCTTCCAATGTAAATTAAACAAATGAGGATTAAAACAACACATCAAACAACTCAATTATTAAGTGCAACATAACATTATGCTGAAATGATGAATGCATGTATATTGAGCATAATTATCCAAATATAGACAATTCATAACTTATGTGCACATGAATTTGAATATAAAATGAGTGAAATCATAGCATGATCAGCTAGTGATCAAACTCCCCCAAGCTTATTCTTTTGCTTGTCCTCAAGCAAAACATTTAGACATTAAGAACAAAGATTGAATCAAATAGTTCACAAATGAATTCGGATTCAGCTATTTAAAATCCAATGAGTTTTCCACTTTACTAACACTCATTGTCATTCTTTCCAAAACCCAAACTCTAGCTGAGGAATTACAGAGGCTAAAGAAAATTTAAGCCATGGAAGAATTACTAACAATAACTGATTTGAATTTTAGGAATCTTCAACTTTATTAAAAAGGTTGAACTACCAATCTCTTGATGAATAAATTTGTGTATTGCTTAAACAGGTTTGAAACTTAACTTTTATTCATGATGATGCAAATAAACATATTTGAAACTTGTATTTTATTCATACTAGTCAACATGATAAAAATCCTGGCTTTATTTAAGAGATATTCCTTTTTGAATTTGGCTCTCTTTATTCATGCATGCATGCAATGCAAAATGCAACTTTTCACTTTTTGCTTTCTCCATTTTTTTCTATTCTGTTCATGAAGTGAGCAATAGTTCAAACTTAGTAAGGTTTAGATCCCTTAGTACAAATAGTCAAGTTTTTCTATTTAACATAGCAGCAAGAACCTTGATTCCATTCTAGACCTCTTCTAAATTCTGACCAACTCATGAGTGTTAGCTAGTGTTACCCATAAAAAGAAGAAATCTCAGCTGAAATGAAATCAAATGCATCTGAAAAAGTAGGCTGATTGAAGCAAAAAGACTAATAGTCAAATTGACTACTTGGTATTGGAGTGTAATAGCTGTCATATTAAAGGATTTCACCCATTTTGAAGTTAAAATGATAACAAGAATTGAGCTGAATAATATCAGTGATAACTAGTGATAACTTATTGAAGATACTGATAATCGGGTGATAATAATGATAACTTGATAATAGCAGTGATAACCTGGTGATAGTTGTGATGTGAGCATTAAAATGAATTAAAAACATGGTGTAAAGTTCATAAATGCACCAGGTTTCCTTCCCCAAGTTTATTTTCAGCACTGTCCTCAGTGATGAGAAATATAGGCAAGGGAGAGGGTTGGGAGGGTATTAAAGCTCGAAATTGTGCAATTGTGTATTGCTACATTTGGTTCCATCATGTCAATTAGAGGCTTTTGTGATCAATCCTTCTTGGTATCCATCAGTATGGAAGCAATTTTGCAATGAAGTGAAAAATAATCAGTTTTGGAAATCAGAAAAGTGCACAATTTAGCAATTTATGAGAGGATTGAGAAATGCATTGAAATTTAGCAACGGCAAATGTGGATAACTGATATGAATGATGATTCAAATATCATTATGATGATTAGAACAAGAATTAGAAGATGATATCAGTTATCAGTAGCATTTCAGTGAGAAAAATTAAAATTGGGTTTAGGAATACTCTCTAGGTAGAAGGTGGTTCTGATTCTTCTCTGAATTATTCCTGCAAAACAAAGAAAATTAAATATGAAATGGCTTGGGTTGCCTCCCAAGAAGCGCCCTACTTTAGTGTCTTAGGCTAAACATTGTTGCATTTGACTTCAGCTAGACAATTCTGGTGGACTTGTCAATATCAGCACTTCCTTAGTTGAATTCTCTACTGTGGGATTGTATAATTTGAGTCTCTGCCCATTAACCTTGAAGACATCTGAGTTATCATTCTCAATGTCCACAGCTCCAAAGGGATAAACTTTGTGGACTTTGAATGGTCCACACCATGTTGATTTCAATTTTTTCAGAAAAGAGTTTTAGTCTTGAGTTGTATAGCAATACCAGGTCTCCAACTTTGAACTCTTTCTTCAATATTCTGTTGTCGTGCCACCTCTTTGTCCTTTCTCTGTAGAATTTAGAATTGTGGTAGGCATTGAGTTTAATCTCATCCAATTCATCCAACTGTAATAGCCTTTTCTGTCCACAAAAATGCATATCAAAATTCAGCACCGTGACAGCCTAATATGCTTTGTGCTTGAGCTCAATTGGCAAGTGGCAAGTTTTTTCATAAACCAACTTGTATGGGGAGACACCAATTGGAGATTTATAGGCTGTCCTATAAGCCAAAAATGCATCATTCAGTTTGATACTCCAATCTTTTCTGGTCAATGAAACAGTTTTCTCCAAGATGGTCTTGATTTCTCTATTTGAAATCTTAGCTTGGCCATTTGTCTGTGGGTGATAGGCTGTTGAAACTTTGTGCTTGACTTCATATTTGCTTAGGAGATTTTCAAAACTCCATTCTATGAAGTGGCTACATCCGTCACTGATAACCACTCTTGGCACTCCAAATCTTGGAAAAATGATTTTCTTGAACATTTTGATAACTGCCTTGTAGTCAGCAGCTACTGTGGGGATTGCCTATATCCACTTGGATACATAATCAACAGCCAACAATATGAACTTGTATCCAAATGAAGTAGGAAAGGGTCCCATGTAGTCAATGCCTCTTACATAAAAAATTTCAACTTCTAGAATTCCTTGTTGTGGCATTTCATTCCTTCTGGATATTGACCCTGCTCTTTGGCATACATCACAGCTCTTGACATACATGTGAGCATCCTTGAATAGAGTAGGCCAATAAAAACCTGATTGGAGAACCTTAGCAGCTGTTTTCTGGGTAGCCCCATGTCCTCCATAAGGAGATGAGTGGCATTCATGCAAAATGTCTTGGAAATCAGCTTCTGGCACACACCTTCTGAACATTCCATTAGGTGATTTCTTGAACAAGAATGGATCATCCCAATAGTAGTCTTTTATGTCATGGAAAAACTTCTTTGTCTGCTGGTAAAAAAAATCAGATGGAATGATTCCACAAGCTAAGTAATTCACAATGTCAGCATACCACGGGGCAGTGGTGGATATAGCCATTAGGAAGTCATCAGGAAAAGAGTAATAGGAATTATTGGAAATTCCTGACTTCCTTCCAACTTGGATAAATGGTCAGCCACTAGGTTTTCAGTCCCCCTTTTTGTCTCTGATCTCCACATCAAATTCTTGCAGCAATAAAGTCTATCTGATAAGTCTTGGTTTTGATTCCTTCTTGCTAATCAGATGCCTTACAGCTTGATGGTCAGTGTACACAATTACTTTGGCTCCAACTAGATAGGATCTAAACTTGTCAAATGCAAACACCACAGTCAATAATTCCTTTTCAGTAGTAGCATAATTGACTTGGGCTTCATCTAGAGTTTTGCTAGCATAACAGATAACATAGTGCCTCTTGTCCTTGGTCTGGCCTAAGACTGCCCCTACAGCCTGATCAGATGCATCACACATTATTTTAAAAGGTAATGACCAATCTGGTGGTTGCACAATTGGAGCTGATATGAGGACTTGCTTCAGCTGGTTAAAGGCCTTCAAACAATATTCATCAAAATTGAATTCAGCATCCTTTGTTAATAATTTTGTGAGGGGTCTAGCCATCAAGGAAAAATTCTTTATGAATCTTCTGTAAAATTCAGCATGGCCTAATAAACTCCTCACTGTCTTCACATTCTTTGGAGGTGGTAATTTCTCAATGGCTTCAATCTTGGTCTTGTCCATTTCAATCCCTCTGCTGGATACAATGTGGCCTAGTACAACACCCTCTTGGACCATGAAATGGCATTTCTCCCAATTCAAATTCAGATTAGATTCTCTGCACCTTTGCAACACTTTAGTCAGATTGTCCAAACGGCCTTCAAAGGAATCCTCATAAATTGAAAAGTCATCCATGAACATTTTCATAATGTCTTCAATGAAATTTGAAAATATGGACATCATACACCTCTGAAATGTGGCAGGGGCATTGCACAAACCAAAGGACATCCTTCTATAGGCAAATGTCCCATATGGACAGGTGAAAGTGGTCTTGTCCTGATCTTGGGGATGGATTGGAATTTGTAAAAAGTCTGAATAGCCATCCAAGTAGCAAAAGTGAGAATGCTTGGCTAATATTTCTAGCATTTGATCAATGAAATGGAGTGGAAAATGATCATTCTTGGTTGCTTTGTTCAATTTCCTGAAATCTATGCACATTCTCCATCCAGTCACTGTTCTGGTGGAAATTAGATCCTCTGAATTTGATTTTATCATTGTGATTCCACCCTTCTTTGGCACAACTTGGACTGGACTAACCCACTCACTATCTGAAATTGAATATATGATTCCAGCATTCAAGAGTTTGAGTACTTCTTTCTACACAACCTCTTTCATGACAGGGTTCAGTCTCCTTTGACATTTAACTGTGGGCTTGTAATTATCTTCCATGGAAATTCTATACATGCAGATTGAAGGATTAATTCCCTTAATATCTTCAATCGAGTAGCCAATCACTTCCCTGTACAACTTGAGTCTCTTCAGCAGCTCCTATACTTGCTCTTTGGGTAAGTTTGCATTGATTATCACTAGATATGTGGAGTTCTCTCCCAGAAATTCATACTTCAGATTGTTAGGGAGAGGTTTCAACTCCAATTTGGAAGAGTTTTCCTTGGTTGAACTGGTCTGGAGTTCAGTAGTGAAAACCTCCTGCACTACATTCTGGATTTCTTATTTGCCTACTGGTTTGAGTGAATCCATCACAGATTGACATGCTTTAGCTTAAGGGTCTTCTAGTTCCTTTAAGTGATCAAACATAAGACATCTTTGCAAAGGGTCTTCAATAGGAATTATTGCAGAAACTTGCTCCACTATCTGATTGAGTTGCCCATCTTCAAAGTCTTCCTGCTGAAAATTGGGGTTACTGATAACTTGAGCTAGATTGAACTCTATCTTGTCCTCTCCAATCTGAAATGTTAATCTACCTTCCTTGACATCTATTACAGCTCATGCAGTGTCTAGGAAGGGTCCACCCAACAAAATTGGGATGTCCAGGTCCTCATCCATGTCAAGTACCACAAAATCTACAGGAATATAGAATTTTCCAACTTTCAAGGGTATGTCTTCAAAAATTCCATGTGGATATTTGATAGATCTACCAGCTAGCTGCAATGACATGTTGGTGGGCTTTAAATCTCCAACTTCTAGCTTCCTGCATAGTGATAAATGTATTACACTGATAGATGCTCCTAAGTCACATATTGCCCTCTGAATTTTCCTATTCCCTATTTCATAAGGAATTAAAAAACTTCTTGGATCCTTCAATTTGGGAGGGTGATGCGTAAAATGATGTAGCAAAATAAAATCGCTAACAAGTGCACTAATCGCTCAAGTAATATAATAAAAATGAGTAAAAAGTGTCAAACTCACGAGGAATATTATTAATCAAATATCTGATAAATTAATAAGAGAGGAAAAATAGGGATTTTGAAAGTGGGTTTTATAAAATAAAATAAAGATAAGATAGTGGTGTTGAAGTTAGGCCTTAGGATGAAAATAAATCAGGATAAATATTTGAACCATAAAAGATAAATTTAATCTTTAAAGATGAATTGGAATCTCCCTAAAGTAATCTAACATGATTAACTTGTGGTCTCCACGACTGACATCCCTCAAACTAATCATATAGAACTATCTTAATTTAATAAGAATTGAAGTCTCCACGACTGGTACCCTCAAAATCATATTAAAATTAAGATGCATTAAATTAGATTCCCTAGACTATTAATCACTCCACAAATTGGTATAGTTTAATAGACCACACAAACTTAATTCTCCACACACTAGTTAACAAATTTATGTCAATTATTAATTTCAAATAAAATGAATTATAATTAGTATAATGAATTCTGAAATTAAACACTCCACAAACTGGTATAGCCTAATTCAGAAATCCAATTAACTAACATAAAAGTATGAAGTACAATTAATAATTGATCAAAAAAGATTAAAACAAATAAAATAGGGTCCAAACATTTTCCTTCAATTAATAATCTCCTAAAATAAAAGATATAAAAACATGGAGTTCATCCTAAAAATTCTGGAGAGATAATAATAAAATACAAATTATAAAAATTGGAAGAATTACACCCAAAACAAAAGTAGAGATCTCGAATCTGGGCAGACAGTCGGGCAGCCTCTCAGACTTCCAGTCGTCGCACCTCTCTCCTCTTGGTCGAAGTCTGCAGAGCTCATGATCCAACTGTGGAAGAAACCTAGACTTCAGAGCATGAATTGGAACGACGGCTTCTTCACGTATTTATGGGTTTGGACAAACTTCAATTTGATCCCGGCCGTAACACCGTACGGTCAACTTTAAATTTGTGAGATAAAACTTGAGTTGATTACGGCCGATAAACTTTGTTATTTTTTTCTCTCTGAATCTCGACCAAAACTATAAGTTATCTTTCTATTACGCCCAAAAAAATAAACATTCTTATCTTTACTCCCTTCAAATCTCGGCCAAAACACTAAATCTTTTATCCTAATCTCGGCCAAAATGAAGATTCTAATGCCATTACGCCCAAAAAAAGATAAATCCATCTTATATTTACTCCATATTAACATCTCGGCCAAAACGATAAAAGAGTTTCTGAATCTCGGCCGATAAACTTATATCTCTTTCTGAATCTCGGCCAAAAAGCTTCTTTGCACCCAACGGTTACGGCCGATAGTGATAAAACATTGGATTTTTCGGCCAATAAACTTTGGTAATTGATAGGATTCTCGGCCGATATGGTATTTTGTGGCCGATAAACTTTGTTAAGGGTAAACTTTGGCGATAAACTTCTTTGAATTGGAGTCTTCGGGCGATAATTGTGTATTCGATTTGGAATTCTCGACCGATACATCACATTGCAGTCTGAATTTCGGTCGATAATTTAATAATCCTTTGGATAATTGTGTATTCGGCCTTTTTTACAAAATAATTATCAAATTTTAATTAATCCATCCACAATTAAAATATCTAGAGAATTAATAATTAAAATCGATAAATCCAGAATTATGACTAAAAATAGTCTAAAATGATGCATGCCATGATCAAATTACGGAAAAATTAACTAAAATAATAATCTAAAATATGTTGTATTTTGCATGCAACAAAGGGAGTTTGTTCTGAATTATGGCTGGGGCTTCTTCAGTCAGGGCTATGGTTTCATGCTTCATAATTCTCCTTTTCTTGGTCAGAATCTTCTTGAGAAATTTTGCATATGATGACATTTCCTGAATTGCCTCCACAAATAGCACATTAATGTATAATTTCTTCAGAATTTCTAGAAACCTCCCATACTGTTGATCCTACCTAGCTTTGACCAATCTTTGTGGGAATGGTATAGGATAAAAAAATCTAGCCTTGATTTCATTCTGAGGGTTCTGATTTCTATTTTCCACCACAATTTCTTTAACTAGTTCTTCTACAGGCGTTGAATTTGAATTTGCTCTAGCTGAATTATCCTCAATATGCCTCATTGGTTCTTCAATGATCCTTGCACTTCTAAACTGGACAGCCTGAACTTGTTCCCTAGGATTGATTTCTGGTTGTCGAGGGAAAAACACTGACGGCCTAGCTGAGGTGTTGGCTTGTTGGGTTATTTGGCTCTCAAGCACTTTTTGATGAGCGCTTAAAGTTTCAAATCCAGAAGTTAACTTCAGCATTATTTCTTCCTGCTTCTCTTGTTTCTTAAGGATTGTTTGCAGCAACTCCTCCATTTTTTACATTTGAGAGGCTTGATCTGGATGCTCATATGGAGGTCTTTGCATTTGGACATTTGGAGGCTAATTATAAGGAAGGGATTGATTCTTTGACAAAATCTTGGGCTGCCAATTAGAATTCTGCATTGGAGGTGCCTGATAATGATTGGCCTTGTATGACAAATAGGGGTGATTTTTGTTCTATGGAGTGTAGTATTCAACAGGGAGTTTCACTCCATAGTTTTCCACAGCATCTACTTGATCAATTGATTGCTCATATTGTTGCATAATCAGATTGCAACTCTCAGTAACATGGCCTTGATTTCCACAAACATCACACTTGGTCTCAGAATTGGATGCCTTGTTAACATTAGATGATAAATTCAGCTTTTCCAAGCCTTTTGCAAAACTTTTTCAATCTGGACAGATAAGTTGTTCACTTGGTTATCAGCTGATGGTCTTCTTATCCTGTCATGAGTGAGGAAATGGTGATTCTTGGCAATGTTCTCTATCAGTTAGTATGCTTCATCAATGTTTTTAGAGGTAAAAATCCCTCCTGTAGCAATGTCCAATGCCACTTTGTTAGAACAATTCAATCCTTTGTGGAAATAATTGACCAATTGCTATTTTTCAAATCCATGGTGTGGACATGCCCTCAACAGACTTTGGAGTCTTTGCCATGCATCACATATGTTCTCTTGATCCAATTGGTAGAATTTAGCAATCTGATCCCTATAGTTATCAGTCTTACTAGGGGGAAAATTCAGATAAGAACAATTGTACAATGGATTCCCAAGTTGCAATTTCTTCATATGTGAGGGACTTGTACCAAATCTTAGCCTTGTCCTTGAGTGAAAAAGGAAATAGGCTCATGTAAAGAGCATTCATAGGGGTGTTATGGAAATGGATAGTGCTGCACATCTCCTTGAAGTTGTCAATGTGTAGAGCTGGGTCTTCAATTCCTAATCCAGCAAATTTGTGCTATCTAATCATTGTGACTAATGCTGGATTGAATTCAAAGGTGACAGCAGGTGCTATGGCTCCATTCACTGGTTGTCCTCTGGCATTACTAGGTGAATAATAGTCCTTCAATGTCCTTGGAGCAGCCATGATTTGATTGTTGACCTCTTCTTAAAAAATTCTTCTCCTTCTTTGTTCTCTTTACAACCTTCTTCTTCTATTCAATCTTCTCTCTGGTTCTGGATCAGATAAGTATAAATCTTCTTGACTATCTGAATCCTGCATAAATTGAAATTAGAAGTATCAAATTCAAAAAAGAAAGAAAACTAGACAGAAATGAAAAATTCAAAATGATAACTTGCAAAAACTGAAAACTAGGCTAAAAATGGGAATGATAACTAGTCTAAAACTAATCTAAACTACCTAAAGTTAATCTAATTAGCCTCAAATCCCCGACAATGGCGTCAAAAACTTGATATGAATTGTATGGAGTGTGATAACTTGCTGAATTATGAGTCAGAATTTAGGTAAAAGTGAAATTTTCATAAATGTGCTCAAACTCCTCACTTCACTCTACTGCAAGTGCACATGTCAAAGTAGTAGACTCAAGTGTCGTATCCACAGCGATTTGAGGACTAAAGACTCACTATCTAGACTAGACTAATCCTAGACTAAGTAACTAAAACAGTGAGTGAGAGGAAAGTAAAAACATATTTGAATTATAACTAAGAAAGTGACTATTTTTTATGTTTTAGTGATTAAGATGAAATCTAATGACTAAGCTGAAGACTAAAAGAGGATTAACAATTAATGACAGATTCTCCTAGGAATGGAGTTTATCTAATTCAGCTATGGATGGATTGAAACAATTCAGCAATGCAAGTCAATTCAGATTCAACCAATAAAAAGACTGCTCTCACAGTGTAATTAAATCAGGACTAATTATCATATTCTCATATGAATGTTAGCTAGGTTGAATTAGAAAAGGTTCCTTACTGATGTTGAATTATCATTAAGCATAAGATTTAGCACTTTACTGATATTGCCAAAGTCCTCTCAGATTTGGCAATCAGTTAGTCTATATTTGATACCACAATTAATCCACATTCATAATAATGGAACAATTGACTCAACTAACCAAACAGAAATGTAATTAAATACAACACTAATGTTAATGCTCTTGATTTATCTCTAAACATTAAGGGAACCTAAAATCAACCTCTCGGTTGCAAATGCAAATGAGGTCCACATCAACACAAGTTAATTGGATGCATTAAACACATAATCTCAACCTTGCGCATGGTAATCACAATAGAAGCCTCTAACCAAGAAATGACTTCTTCCCGAATGATGGATGTACAAAGCTCTTTAAAAAACATAGATAACTTTGTTAAAACTTCCCAGATGCCTTTGGAAAAAGTTCTTTATAGGCAATTGGAAACAACCTTTGCATAAAAATATGACAATAATGGCTCTTCCTCCGATGTATCTTTCCATTTTCCAAGTTAAAGCAACGAGATATGTTTGATACATATCCATCGGAGAATTTCAATTGATTGACCCATTCAAAAACCATTTTTCTTTGATCATTGTTCAATACATAAGTAGCTTTTGGCCTTTTGCATTTACCATTTTGATATCTAACTTTGGTCTTCTGCATATAATTTTCATGTCTTCGCGCGCATATATGCTATCTTTTATTCTTCCTTTAACATCCATAATAGTGTTGAAGATGTTGTCAAATATGTTCTTCCCCACATGCATGACGTACCAAGTTTGAAGACCAATAAGGCAACTCCCCAAAAAATACTTTTTTTCTTCCAATTATATTCACTTTCAAATCCAATTTGTTTGTAAGAACCGGCCTTCAATCCGAAAGAGATTTCATTAAGCTTGTTTACTTGCTCTAGTAATTTTTGTCCCATTAAATAATTTGGAGGCAATGTGTTCACGGTTGTATATTTTTAAATGAGTTTCGATCACGACACATCAAATTCTCTAATGGCAAAAACATCCTATGATAATTAAACCAGCAAACTTTCCTAAATGTTTCAAATAAAATGTTTTTGTATGTTTTTCACATATGGGACAAGTAAGTTTACTTTTTGTGCTCCAACCACTCAACATTCAATATGCTGAAAAATCACTTATGGTCCACATTAATGTAGTTCTTATAATAAAATTTTGCTTCTTAGCTTTGTCATAAGTAACCACGCCATCCTCTTAAAATATGTTGAATTCATCAATCAAAGATCTTAAGTAAACATTTAAACTTTTACTAGAGATCGAGGACCTGATTTCATACAGGTAAGCAATATGTTCTCTCGTCTCATACACATGCTTGGAGGCAAATTATAAGGTATCACAAAATCGGCCAACATGAAAAAGCAATACTTGATAAGCCAAATGGGTTAAAGCTATCGGTGCAAAGTCCTAACCTAACATTGTGTGATTTTGCTAAAAAAGCCGAATGAAGTGTATCAAATCGTCTCCATGCCTCAGCATCTAAAGGATGTGTAATGGAATTTTGATCCTCACATGCCCTTTCTCTGTGCCACCTCATAAATGATGCAGATTTCTCAGAAAGAAATAGTCATTGCAATCTTGAAACTATGGGAAAGTATCTGAATGCTACATTTGCCACATTTTTTTTCGAACTTTGGGAATTCTTTCTCGACTTGTATCTGTTGGGTCAAAGTTTAATGACATATAAAATTATATTTTGATGAAACAAATCTCAAAAGATTAAAGTTAAAATGCTAAAAAAGTTTAAAGAAAAAAAATAACTTTATACATGAATTTTGATTACATAATTGAATATGATATAATTATATTTTGGAAGAACAATACACATCAAAGTTGTAGAGATTTCTGTTAGCTTTCCATAGACTCCAAGATCATCTAATTTGGATATATGTGTAGAAAGTTATGATCAAAACAGTGCAGATGTGCGGTTGATCGGCCTCACAGTTAAATGAACAATAACGGTCAAATTTGAAGGAGGAATTTGTAGAGTAAATTTTGGAGGAATTTGTGGAGCAAATTTTGGATGAATTTCTCACACACTGAAGGCTATAAAAGGAGTGTCAAAGCCAAAGGAAAATGCACACATTCACTTATTAAAGAAAAACTTCAAGTTATCAAAGAAAGATTATTTCTTGAAGTTTTCATTTCATAGCTTTCTCTCTTCTCTTCTTATGATCATAGAATTGTAAAAGAGAGAAACACTTTTGTTCAAAAATTGAGAGAGCTCTTGTGTAAAAGAGGTTCAAAATCTTACCTCTTGAGCAAGAGAAATAGATTAGCTTCATTGGAGGAGAGGTGTACCTTACATCTCGAAACGGAGAAAAGACGGTGGTGTAAAGGACTTTCTTCCTTGTCCCATTTGGAACAAAGGAAGGGATTAGTGAAATATCCGACGATCTCGAGGTCGAGAAGACAGAGGGGGACGTAGGTCAAGATGTGGCCGAACCTCGTCAACAACCACCGTGTCCTTGTGTTTGATTTGCTCTCTCTCTCCCTCTAATATTGAATTTATGATTTGAATTGTAAAGGATTTAAGAATCGATTTTAAGCTTTCACGATGATTTTTGTGAAATCGACATTTTCGAATTGAACACCAATTCACCCCCCCCCCCCCCCCCCTTCTTGGTGCCATTTGGGATCCTACAATTGGTATCAGAACGAGTTGCTCTTGTTTTGAATTTTTGTATCATCTTGTTTTCAAATCTAATTGTCTTTAGATCTAATCATTTTAAGATTCAATCATCTTGTTTTCAAATTTAATTGTCTTTAAATCTAATCGTTTTAAAATTCAATCATCTTATTTTCAGATTTAACATTCTTCAAGAGCCATGGCATCAAGTGGATTTAGTTTTGCCGAAGGACAATCAATTAGTCGTCCTCCCCTTTTAAATGCATCAATCAATATTGGAAAATTTGGATTCAAGCATACATTTGTTCTATTGATATCGACATGTGGGACATAGTTGAAAAAGGTTATTATGTTCATGAAAAATTACCTATTGATTCTAAAGAAAAAGAAAAGATTTTTTTAAAACTTGATTGGAAAGCAAAAAACATTTTTTATTGTGCTTTGGATTCAACGGAGTTTAATCGGATTTCAAGTTGTGAATCTGCAACCGAGATTTCGGAGAAACTCATCACCACTTATGAAGGAACCGACAAGGTTAAAGAATTTAGATTGAATATTTTAAACCATCAATATGATTCTTTCAAAATACAGGAAAATGAATCCATAAATGATATGGTAGCTCGGTTTAATAATATTTTGAATGGCTTAGCCTCATTGGGCGAGTTAAGATCTAACCCCCAAAAAGTAAAAAAGATTCTCAGATCTCTCTTCTCCAAATGGCATATGAAGAGGACCGTGATCAAAGAAAAGGATCTGAACAAATAGGATTTTGATGATTTTGTTCGTTCACTTCTAACCTATGAGATCTCAATGCAAGAAAATCAAGAAGAAAAAGCCCCTAAGAAGAAAACATTGGCATTGAAGGCAAATACAATAGAAGAAGATTCAAGTGAAGAGGAAGTGGATGAAAAGAAACTCGCACTCTACACAAGAAAATTAGATAAGTATCTCAAATTTGTTAAAAAGAAAGACAAGAACGAGAAGCCAATAAGAAAATCATACAAACACCATAAAGAAGAAAAATTTCAGAAAGGTAAAAAGAAAAAATATGAAGTGTCTAGTGAAAGAAGTAGTTTATCAAGCTCCTCTAGTGATGAAGCATACATATGCTTGATGGTACGCGACGATGAGATAATTTCTAACCCTTCAAATTCAAATTATGACTCATCGAACTCTTTCGAAAAAATTCTTTCTTTAGATGTGAATAAAAAACTCTCCTCTCTTATAAAAAGATATTTTTCAATTAAAGAGGAAAATGAAAAATTAATATGTGAAATTGAAAAATTAAAAAAAGAAAAGAATGCATGTGTTTTTCGAAAATGAAAAACTAAAAACCGAAATTGATACTTTGGAAATCATGCATGCATGTGAAGTTGTAAAACTAGCATGTTATTTGGAAAAAATAAAGAAAGAAAATGTCTCTTTGAAAGATATACAAAATAAAATTATTTCTTATGCAAAAAAAAATAATTTTAGGAATCATCCCTATGATAGAAAATCACATTTTAAATGTTTTACATGTGGATTTTATGGGTATTATGCATATCAATGCAAAATGAGAAAATCAAAACAACATGGCATGATTTGGATTCCGAAAGGAACATTATCTAACAAAATAGGACAAAAAAAAATTTGGGTACCAAAGATTACATAATTACTTTTCAGGTGTGCCTCACATGCACAGCAAATGACAAATGGTGAAGGCACAAAAGTTATAATATCACTTACTTTTTTATTTCACCCAAAAATTTCAAAACTACTATTTCTTTAACAGAAAAGATGAATATATAAAAGATTGGTCATAGTGATTGAAGGAGCATGATTAAATATTATTTTCACATATCATGTATATCACATTGTTTTATCAAAGTTTTTATGCCATATTTTTAATATATCTTTGTTTTGACTTTCATAAATTGGTTTTTATTATAGCCATAAATTTAGGGGGAGTTATATTTCAAAACTTGCAACTACTCTACATATCTATTATATGACAAAAAGGGGGAAGAATATTTTTTTTTTGAAAATTGATTAAGGGAGAATTACATATGGTTTTTTATATGCTCCATTTACAAATTACTTTTTGATGAAACAAAAGGGGGAGAAATATGTGAGAAATATGACCTGAATATACTTTATATGAAGACTATCTTATAATTAATATTTATATGAATATATCCCAATGTAAGGAAAGTTAAGAGTTAGGGGAGTAAAATTGTTTTTTACAAGATTTTACAACATTTTCTCCAACTTATATATTTTTCATATTTCTCAATTTGTCTTCATAAAAAAGGGGGAGATTGTTGGGTCAAAGTTTAATGACATATAAATTATATTTTGATGAAACAAACCTCAAAAGATTAAAGTTAAAATGCTAAAAAAGTTTAAAGAAAAAGAGATAACTTTATACATGAATTTTGATTACATAATTGACTATGATATAATTATATTTTGGAAGAACGATACACATCAAAGTTGTAGAGAATTCTGTTAGCTTTTCATAGACTCCAAGATCATCTATTTTGGATATATGTGCAGAAAGTTATGATCAAAATAGTGCAGATGTGCGGTTGATCGGCCTCACATTCAAATGAACAGTAACGGTCAAATTTAAAGGAGGAATTTGTAGAGCAAATTTTGGAGGAATTTGTGGAGCAAATTTTGGATGAATTTCTCACACACTGAAGGCTATAAAAGGAGTGTCAAAGCCAAAGAAAAATGCACACATTCACTCATTGAAGAAAAACTTCAATTTATCAAAGAAAGATTATTTCTTAAAGTTTTTATTTCTAGCTTTCTCTCTTCTCTTCTTATGATCATAGAATTGTAAAAGAGAGAAACACTTTTGTTCAAATATTGAGAGAGCTCCTGTGTAAAAGATGTTCAAAATCTTACCTCTTGAGCGAGAGAAATAGATTAGCTTCATTGGAGGAGAGGTGTGCCTTACCTCTCGAAGCGGAGAAAAGGCGGTGGTGTAAAGGACGTTCTTCCTTGCCCCATTTGAAACAAAGGGATTAGTGGAATCTCCGACGATCTCGAGGTCGAGAAGTCGGAGCGGGGATGTAGGTCAAGATGTGTCCGAACCTCGTCAACAACCACCGTGTCCTTGTGTTTGATTTGCTCTCTCTCTCCCTCTAATATTGAATTTATGATCTGAATGGTAAAGGATTTAAGAATCGATTTTAAGTTTTCATGACGGTTTTTGTGAAATTGATATTTTCGAATTGAACACCAATTCACCCCCCCTCCTCTTGGTGCCCTTTGGGATCCTACAATATCTGGGCTCGCCACAAATAGAACCACTCATGTGAATTTTTTTCCTTGTAATACAACGTACAGTGATTGCGACATGCATCAATCTTTTGATATTGTGATGCACGAAAAATCATGTATTAGTTTGAGTCATTTGATTAACACTTTAGAATATTTTTATGTTTAGAAAAGAAGAATTTTGATTTGTGTTCATATAATTTTATTTAGATTTGATTTCTACCTAAATTTGAAAATTATTCATAGCAAGATATGAGAAAACGTCGAAATGAAGAGAAGAAAAGGCCTAAAATAGCTCAGAAGACTGTCACGACCGTGACAAGTTCTGGTCATGGGCGTGACAGAAAGATTCAGCACAGAAAATTGGCTAAGTTACTGTCACGATCGTGACATTTTTTGTCATGGTAGTGACAGACAATTTTTCAGCAGAAATTTGGCCAAGTAATTTTCAGCCTTGACAGCCTTCTGTCTCGGCCGTGACGAAGCCTTTCAAGGCTATGACGGCGGTCTATTAGGCCGTTTTAAAGCCATTTTTATCCACTTTTTGGATATATTTTTTATTTTTTTTCTTGAGGAACGAAAATACCTATAAAAGGAGGCAGAAGAGGGTTTGGAAAAGCATTCCTGGAGCATAGTTTTGAAGCCTAGAAAGAGGAGAAGTGCGAGGACAACAGCGAAGCTCTGCTGAAAACTTGAGAGAGGACGTGCTTAGCCTATACTAGAGTTCTTCGTTTTCTTTTCCCTATATTTTTATTCCAGATTTGATGTTATTATTGTCAGATTTATTTGTTTATTAGGGTCATCCTAGTTGAACCCCATTTATGTATTGGATTCTTCTTGATATTAATTTAGTTTGAATCTTTAATAGCATTGCAATTTCATGTTTAATGCTTTCCTTTAATTCCATGATTTGTGATTTAATTGCTATCTTAGAAGAAGTGATTATTTTCATAATAGTTTCTAGGATTGATCTTATTTATTGCATGCCACAATTAGGGAAATCGAAAGAGACCTAATTCGTGTAGTTATTAAGGTGACTTAAGAAAGCCCTTAATATTAATTCCGATTGAATGCATCTTATGATTTAATTAAGTAAATTAAAAACTGAAAGGATTGATTTATTTTAATTATTTTTTAAGATAATAGTTAAAGCCTGAAATATTGTTAAATTTGGGAATTCACTTTGTTATTGATTCAACTAATTCTAAGTTGAGAAAATTCATTACATTTCAGTGGTGATAATTAGGTGCCTTAATCATCAAATCATTATTTTTCCGATGATCATTTACTTTATTATTATTATTTTCTTTTTATACACATCTGAAATCATATATTTTCTTAATTTCTCAATTCACAAGGTTAAAATAAAATCTAAGTTATTAACCGTCCTCGTGGGAATGATAACTCTACTCATTCACTTTATTACTTGAGCGACTAGTGCATTTGCTATCATTTGCTATCAATTCTACACGCATCATATTGCAACCCTAAATCTCTCATCAATCTTTTGCACCTATAAAAAAATTTCCGATAATTTCTCTGAAGCTGGAAGCATACTTGTAATAATTGCAATCATCCGGTCAAAACAACTTTCGCTCATATTAAATTCTGATTTCAAGTTCATTAGTTGTGCCACTGCAGAAAGTGTAGTTTGCTTCATGCATTCATCCCATAAAATTTCGTCTGCTTCTTCGAGAAGCTTATAAAATTTAGAAGCTGAAGGATTCGGGTCTTCTTCAATCAATGTTTCGCCATCATTTTCTCCTAACGTTGAATCTCATATCCCTGTACGGATTGCTCGACTCGCCCACATTGGTATGTACATTAGTTGTTTCTTTAATCCATCTTTCTTCGTCATGAAAGAACTAATTTGTGTATGTCAATAAGAAACCATTGTAATATAAATCCTTCTGCACATCAGACTGATAACATTTGCACTTTCGGCATGAACATAAGATTTCACCATATAAAAAAGTAACACTTTCATTTTAATATGCCAGATTAACAAATTCATCAACACCATCCTTATATTCTTCTATTATAATGCCATGTTATCCTTCCAACGATGAATGCAACTACGATCTGGCTCTATCATTTCTGTAACAGACAACATTAAGCCACATGTCAATGAATTCTTATACTTGAAACATGTGATTTTGAAGTTATGAAGTCCAAAATCACATGTTTCAAGTATTGTCGTTACTGATCAATAATTATCATATTCTAGTCTCTTTTTTCAATGTTCTCATTTTAATTAGCAATAATAGTCATCCACATTCTACGTTAACTAAAATTGAGGACATGATCAAAAAGACAAAAAATTGATAATATTTGATTCCAAATTGAATCTCATCGAATATAGATTTGATGCATAATTCAGAATAATATAGTTAATTTGTTCATTTATTTTTCAAGTCATGATGTTCATCTAATTGGAGGCATAAATTTAAGAAATAATCTACTTTGTTCATCTATTTTTCAAGTCACGATATTCATATAGTTGAAAGCAGAGTTTCAAGTTAACATAACTAAGAACATATATTCATATACTCATCTAAATTAAGGCATAATTAAGAAATAATTATAGGATCCTAATGCATCAAGAGAGGGGTGAATTGGTGTTAAAATCGAAAATGTCGATTTCACAAAATATGTTATGGAAGCTTAAAATCGATTCGTTAATCCTTTAAATCAATGCAATTCAGATCATAAACATTAAACACAATATGAGAGGGAGAGAGAGAGATCAAACACGATAACATAGGTGGTTGTTGACGAGGTTCGACGACACCTTAGCCTATGTCCCCGCTCTGACTTCTCTATCTCGAGATTGTCAGAGATTTCACTAAACTCTTCCTTAATTCCAAATGGGGCAAGAAAGAATGTCCTTTACATCAATCACATTTTCTCCGCTTCGAGAGGCAAGGCAACCTCTCCACCTAGAAAGCTAATCTTTTCTCTTGCTCAAGAGGTAAGATTTGAAATCTCTTTCACACAGGAGCCCTCGCAATCTTTCTGAAAATGATTTCTCTCTTTTACAATGGAATGCTCACAAGAAGAGAAGAGAGAAAGAAAAGAGAACTTAAAATGATAACTTTAAGGAAAAAGGTCTTCTTTTGATTGCTTGAAGTTTTGCTTCAATGTTTGAATGGATGTCTTTGTTTCTGACTTTGGCACTCCTTTTATAGGCTTCAACATGTAAAAAAATTGTCCAAAAATTATTCCACATTTTTGTCCTTAAAAAATAGTTGTTACTGTTCATATCAGCAGTGGACTGGTCGACTGCATTAATGAACTGGTCGACCGGTCTATATGACCATTGCACTGATTTGCTTAGTTACCGTAGTTGATCGGTCGACCGGACGATCGACCGATGTGTCAACCGGTATAGTCTCACAGTTTTGGATTCTAGCCATTGAGCTTGATCGGTCGACCGGTGCATCGATAAGTAAGTCGGCCGATATCACCTCGGCATCGTCTGGAGCAGCTCATGTATTTATCATCGACCGGTATCTCCAGATCGGTCGACCGATATTGTCTCGACCGACCTTCTTTGCTTCGACCGACAAGTTGACCGACCTGCGCTATTTTGAGCATACTTTTTGCACAGTTATCTAAATTAGATAATCTTGGATTCTATGAATAGCTAACAGGATTCTCTATAACTTTGATACTCATCATTCATCCATAATCTAATAAGACCATAGTCAATTATTTAATCAAAGTTTAGTGCATAAAGTTATCTATTTTATTTAAACTTTTTCAACATTTAACTTTAATCTTTCGAAATGTGTATCATCAAAATATATTTATATAAGACAATAAAACTTAAATCCAACAAATAATTTAGTTTGTTCTTATATTCATCTAAATTAAGGCAATTAAGAACATGACCATCTTCAATTTCAAGTTAACAAATCAATGAACAAATAGAACTTATTGTCCGACAGTGAAGGAAGGCGGCGGGCGACGGGCGACGGAGGAGGTGGAAGAGGGCGGAGGAGGGTGGCACCGGGTGGAGGAGGTGGAAGAAGGCAGCGGGTTGCAGAGGAGGTGGAAGAGGGCAGAGGAGGGCGGCACCGGGCGGAGGAGGTGGAAGAAGATGGAGGAGGGCGACACCGGGCGAAGGAGGGCAGCGGAGGGTGGAAGAAGGTGGAGGGCGGTGGGCGGCGGTCGAGGAAGTTGTTGTAGGATCCCAAAGGTCACCAAGAGGAGGGTGAATTGGTGTTAAATAAAAAATATCAATTTCACAAATATCATCACGGAAGCACAAAACCGATTCTTTAAAACTTTTTAAAATAAAACAATTCAGATCATAAGCATAATATGAACGGAGAGAGAGAGAAAATCAAACGCAAAGACACAGTGATTGTTAACGAGGTTCGACCACACCTTGGCCAACGTCTCCGCTCCGACTTCTCGACCTCGAGACCGTCAGAGATTCCACTAATCCCTTCCTTTGTTCCAAATGGGGCAAGGAAGAAAGTCCTTTACATCAACCACATTTTCTCCGCTTCGAGAGGCAAGACAACCTCTCCTCTTAGGAAGCTAATCTTTTTCTCTCGCTCAAGAGATAAGATTTAGAACCTCTTTTACACAAGTGTTCTCTCTATTTTTTCTGAACAAAATGTTTCTCTCTTTTACAAAGCTAAGCTCACAAGAGTGGAAGAGAGAAACAAAGAAAACCCTAAATGATAATTTCAAGAGAAATGATCTTCTTTTAATTTTTTGAAGTTTTGCTTCAATGCTTGGATGGATGCACTTTCTTCTGGCTTTGGCACTCGTTTTATAACCTTCAGCAAGTGAGAAAGTCATCCAAAAATTATTCCACAATTTTCTTATTTAAATTTGATCGTTACTGTTCATTTACTCGAAGGCCGATCGATCGCACATATGAATCAATCGACTGGTACACTTTCTTTTATGAAAAAAATATGACCGGTGGTGAATTCTGTAATGTCCGGTCGACTTGTGTTTCGGACTAGTACAATCTCGACATTCTTCTTGTTGAAATTGGGCATTTTCTGCACTGACCGATCGACCTGTGTTCTGGAGCGATCGTCCGGTGGTAGTAAGTCAACCGGTGTTCCAGTCGGTAGGTCAACCGCCCTACACTATTTTAAGCATAACGTTCTGCACAGTTATCCAAATGAGATGATTTTTAATTCTATGGAAATCTAACAGAATTATCTACAACTTTGATATTTGTGATTAATATAAAATCTAATAGTATCATGGTCAATTATTTAATCAAATTGTAGTATATAAAGTTATCCCTTTTTTTAAATCTTTTTCAGTCTTTTAACTTTAATCTTTCGCGGTTTATATCATCAAAATATAATTTTATATGCCATTAAAACTTATATCAAAAAATATTCTCCTTTTTTATGAAGACAAACCGAAAAATATGAAAAATATATAAGTTGCGAAAAAATTGTAAAATAATTTGTCAAATTAATTTTACTCCCCCTAACACTTAACTTTCATATAAAGTGATATTCAGATCATATTTCTCTCCCTTTTGTTTCATAGAAAAGAATAATTCGTATATGAAGAAATAACTCCTCCTAAATTTATGACTATTTTATAATGGCAAAATAAAAACAATTTGAGGAAGGCAAAAAAATATTAATAATCAAAATATGGCATAAAACTTTGATACAACAATGATATCCATGATATGTCAAAATAAAAGTTTAGTATGCTCCCCCTATCACTATTATCAATTTTATATGTTCCTCTTTTAAAAAAATAGTAGTTTTAAATTTTGGAGTGGCATAAAAAAATAGATGATACTTTTATCATAACCTTTGTGTCTTCACATTTCCAATTTCATATGTTCTTTGCATGTGAGGCATACCTGAAAAATAATCAAGTAATTTTTAGTACCCAAACTTCTTTGGGTCCGATTTTGTTAGATAATGTTTATTTTGAAACTCATATCATCCCATGTTGTGAAGATTTTCTTATTTTGCATTGGTATGCATAATGACCATAAAATCCACATGTAAAATATTTGAGATGTGATTTTCTACCATATAAATGATTGGATTTCCAATATGAATTTTCATGTCCAAAATGATTCCTAAGATTATTTGTCGTTATATGAGAAATAGTCTTATTTTATGAATTTTTCAAAAGGTCATTTTCCTTCTTTATTTTTTTTAAAGAACATATTAGTTTTATAATTTTACATGCATGTGTAATTTCCAAAGTTTCAATTTCTTTTTTGAGTTTTTCAGTCTCATATAATAATTTTTCATTTTCCTCTTTAGTTGAAAAATGTTTTTTATGAGAGAGGAGAGTTCTTCATTTACATTTAAAGAAACATTTTCTTCAGAAAATCTCGGATGAGTCATTATTTGAAATTCAAGAGTTTGAAGTTACCTCATCATTGTGTACCATTAGGCACAAGTATGCATCCTCACTAGAAGAGCTTGATGAGTTATTTGATTCATCTTCACTTGGCTCTTTATATTTTTTCTTCTCCTTCTGAGATATCTCCTTTTTGTCTTTTGAGTGATGTTTACATAATCATCTTTTCGACTTCTCACTCTTTTCTTTAGATTTCACAAACTTGAGATATTTGTCAAGTTTTCTTGTATAGCGGGCGAGTTTCTTTTCGTCCACTTCTTCTTCACTTGAGTTATCTTCATTTTCGCTTACTTTAAAAGTCAATGTCTTCTTTTGGGGGGCATTGGATTGTTCTTCTTCTTGGATTCCGATTTCATAGGTTAGAAGTGAAGCAATAAGATTATCAAAATCCAATTTGTTCAGATCTTTTTCTTCGATCACCGTTCTTTTTGTATGCCATTGCGAGGAGAGAGACCTGAGAATTTTTTTCACTTTTTGGAGGTTAGTTCTAGGCTCGCGCAAAGAGGTTAAGTCATTCACAATATCATTAAATCGAGTAATCATATCATTTATGGATTCATTTTCATGCATCTTGAAGGAATCATATTGATTATTTAAAATATTTAATATAGATTCTTTGACTTTATCCGTTCCTTCATAAGTAGTAATGAGTTTCTTCCAAATTTTGGTTGCACTTTTACAATTAGAAATCCAATTGAAATCTATTGAATGCAAAGCACAACAGAAAATATTCTTTACTTTCCAATCCAATTTCCAAATTTTTTTTTCTTTCGTCATGTTCGGTTGGTAATTTTTCATGAAGATAATAACCTTTTTCAATGATATCCCACATGGTAATATCAATAAAACAAATGTATGCTTAAATCCTAATTTTCCAATATTGAAAATTTGATGTATTTAAAAGGGGAGGATGACTAATTAATTATTCTTCGACGAAAATAAATCCACTTGATGCCATAGCTCTTAAGATGGTTAAATCTTAAAACAAGATAATTGAATCTTAAAAAGACTAGATCTAAAGATGATTATATCTTAAAACAAGATGATTCAAAAAATTAAAACAAGAGCAACCCGCTCTGATACCAATTGTAGGATCTCAAAGGGCACCAAGAGGGGAGGGGGAGGTGAATTGGTGTTAAATAAAAAATGTCGATTTCACAAAGATCATCGCGGAAGCACAAAACCGATTCTTTAAAACCTTTTAAAATAAAGTAATTCAGATCATAAGCATAATATGAACGGGGAGAGAGAAATAAACCGATTCTTTAAAACCTTTTAAAATATAAACCGATTCTTTAAAACCTTTTAAAATAAAAGCTACATGGACAATGTAGTCTTCTTATGTTGTCACATGGTTTGTAATGTTGAATTATGAACGTCTACACTAGGTTAATGTTAGCTATGTTTTTTTGTTGCCACATGGTTTGTAAGCTATTGTAAACTTGTTTAAGTAGCTTATATGGACAATGTTGTCTTCTTTTGTTGCCATATGGTTTGTAATGTTGAAGTTACAATGTGTATATTCAACTAATGTTAGCTGTATTTTTTTATTTATCTTGTTCAACATCAATCATTCTATTAGTGTATTTCCATATTTCCTTCCACCATGTGAAGATGGTGTATCTTCAACTCCAATGCATGTTTGTTAGAATCATTAGACAAGTTTGTATTTATTCTTTCTCTTCTTCCATTTAGGAGAACCCGAGAATTGCTAGTATTCTTTCTCTTCTTCTTCCCCACATAATAATTTTCCCATTTGTTGTAGGATTTCGAGTTTTATGAGGTTCATGGAGTTCATTGTGCTCCATTCTGAGTTCAATTGAAATTCGGAGGACCTTGCCAATGATGTTTATTGTATGACTTTCTTGCAATGAGTTGACACTAAAAATTCCACTAGTAAGTCATAGAGTGCTAAGTATAGTAATCATAGCCAATTATCCGCAACCTAAAAGTTAATATAATGCTGATTTATGCACCTTAACTATGATAACCGACCATTTCTATGAAGTTAATAGAGCAAAAAATTTATGAACCAACTTATATATCCTAAACACAAGCAAATAGATCAATCGCATTCCTACATTACGATAGGAAAAAAGGAGAGAAAGAAGATAATATAATTATATGATGACAATCAATACTAGTTTAGGACTCAATAATTTATTTTGAAAAATGCATTTTGATGCAACTCCAAGGCTCAAGTAGCCCCCCTAAGATCAAATTCATTGTCATGTCGGTATTCTTCGCCTCCTGGATGCATTATAGATGTACAACTTAATGCATATAGTACACTTACCTAGATGCTTGCCCAACATTTGTTGTAGTTGTATCTCGGTGACATGTTGTCTAGCACGTACAACCATCTTCGTGAAGTCGCATATTCAAGTAAGCTAAATGATGAGTGGAAGTTCTAGTATTCATCCAAACAACCATTAGAATATATATATGTCTAATCAGGATTTTAGTTCTACTTCATTGGAATTTTGATCCAAACACAAACTAGAACTAAACTATCAAATCCACCAATTCTATAAAAAACTATCCAATAAGAAAAAGAAAATTTAAGTTTCCCCATCCAAATAGGGCCGAAGAGAAAATAATCATGATTTTACCTAGTAAGATTGTGACAACCCAAATTTTTAAATAAGAGTATTTAGACCATTTGGAAAAAACCCTAAGAAACCCTAGGCTAGACTCTATAAAAAAGCCCACAAACTTATCCTCTCTTCTCTTTTTCTTATTTCTCTTCTCCCACATGGAAACTACAACCCTAAAACTTGAAAAGGAAGAAATAGAAGAATAAGGAGGAATAAGACAAAGGAGAAGAGGATATGGACATGAAAATAAGGACCAATGACGAGGAAAGAGGACAAAGCCCTATGTATGTAAAGTGGATCCAATCCCTCTCTCCCTTCTCAATGATTTGCATGTATGGATTGAGAGACAACCCTAGTACCTATATGGGATTGTGAATGAGGGCTGCATTGATAATATGTTAAGATCCACATGTTTACATGCTTTGAAAATGATGATGCATGCTATAGATCTACGATCATGTATGTTTTAGGGGAGAACCCGTATTCCTTATTATGTTATGATTCACATGAGTTTATTCATGTTATATGTCTATTAGATGTTTATGAATGTCATCTAAGATTGTTAGAGATGATATGTATGATTTCCTAAAGTTGTTCTCTAAAAAATTTAGAATTTCGAATTGAAAATCGAGCTTCCAAGACGCTGGCATGGTGGTGCTAGATCCCGAAATGGTCATAACCAAATTAAAGTCAGACGACTGAAGAAAAGTCTTGGCCACGATAGTGAATTGTCACGATCATGACGGAGTCATATTCCTCAACTCAATAGTCTTAGTAAGCGAGAAAACGGAAAATGCCCTAACATGCTCCGACTTTCGAGTCTCTGCTTGCTCCTCGAAATATTCTTTTTATATGATATGGCCAGTCAGGGGATATGCAATAGTATATTGCACCAGACGAATTCTCTTTACAGCTTGGGCGCCTGGAGATAATGATCTATCTCAGTCAGATGTCCCCGATCTTTCATAAGCTAGCGAACTGGATGCTGCTCCTCCAGAATCGTCAAACGGGACATTTAAAGTGGGAAGTTTCTTGTTGAAAATGTCTTCCTCACTCTCATATAAGTGAACTTGGTTCGTTCAATGAAAAGGGATAAGAAGGATCCCCTGGGAATGAATGGCGTAATCGTGACTACCCCAGTCACAATAGTGAGCGTAAGGTCAGAGGACGACGAAGGAAGCCAAGTGTTGACTCTCTATAATGCCCATGACCACACCATCACGACTGTGACAAGGTCGAACACAGTCGTGACCGACTAAGGCATGACCATGAGCGAGAGGTTGAAGGGCATAAGGCTTTGTAACTACCGTGAATTCCAAGGATCACGGTCATGACCAAGGGCACAGGCATGACCAATGTGTCACAACGGCGACAAATGCACATTGACTTGGATGATGTTTTAAACATATTTTATAATGTATATAGGTTATCTATGGGTGTGTATTGATTGTATATGGCACATAGGTTCATGTAATGCATGCTCAGTCGTAATTATGCTAAAAGATGAAGAAATATTAATGTGAATGTCTGATATATTGATAACTCTAACAAAGTATGAAATTGAAGGAAAGATCTCGATACTTATTAATGTTAAGAATCAAATGTCTTTCACCTTATGGTGATTGAGACTTCTTAAAAAATAATGCTAAGACCATTGGCTTAGTTGTAACGTTTTTCCTTGAGCCTTCAATCAAGTAAAAATGAAAGATGGGTAAGAAGTAAATGCCTTTCACCTTATGATGATTGAGACTTCTTCGAAAAATAATATCATCACTTGTAAGATATTTGAGATTTTTTAGGGAGTTATGGCCTAGTTAAGAAATATAATTATGCTGTCCATTGCCTTATGGGTGCGTTCACTGCATTGCCATTCAATATTACCTAGCAATGTAGATTGCCTATCAGAAAGATTATCACTTGATAAATTGTCAACAATGTAAATTACCTTATTTAGTATGCATAAGTAATCTATCTAACAATCCATATTAGTTATTTATAAGAAAATACAGATTTATGAGTTAATATATAGTTTTTACAAATATACCCCTAATCAAAAGAATTATATTTAGATATATAAATTATTTTTAACTTCGTAAACTTAATCACAATTATATATTCTCACCTATAAAATTTAAATTTATAAAATAATTAATATGTTTTTAAAATATGATAATAAGAATTTATTTAAATAAAACTATAAAGGACAAATACGAAAAATAAAATTTAAAGATTGCAGTCCAGGTAATAATTGGATTGCCTACCCTCCTATAGGTAATCTGTATTGTCACTTCATAGATAATGTAGATTATCTGGGCAATGTAGATTGTCCATTACCTGTTACAAGTGAACAAGATAATGTGGTGGACCCAAGTAATTTAATACAATATTATATAAAGAAACGCCCCCTATGATCATGTTATAATTCATGATATGCATGATTACATATTTATATTATTGTGATGATGACAAATGTATTGCAGTATGATAAATTATTATTGCATGCATAATATTTATATACTCTAATTGAAAAACTCTACACTCTGAATACATGTATGTAATTAAGATTAAGTGATGATAAGTCAAACTCATGACGAAATGTTGCACATGTTACATGTGCAATTCGTTGATTATAAAATGGTGAGTTGGCGAGTAGGTTCCATTTTTCAACGACATAGAAAAGGAAAATGGCAGGCAAGGGAGCACAATGAATGCCAACAAACAACACGATGGATGATGTCAGGCAGGTGGGCCGCAAGCAATGAAAAAAAATGAAGCTGACTTAAGTTTTAAATTTTCCTAGCATCCATTTTGATTATTTTTTGAGAAAAAATTTAAACCAGTGGAATGAACCTTTTCCATGAAATAGAGGAGCATCCAAATGGGTCCTAATTGTTCTCTTCATCATTCAAAAGAAAAAAAAAAAGACACTGGTGTAATTTCTCATATCCCAAACCGATGTAACTTTCTCCTTTTAAAAGAAAAACTGGTGTAACGTAAATCCTCCATTCATATTACAAAGTATGATATCTCTTCATATTTCAAACAGTTTCATATAAATTTGAGTAGTTGAATAGATTCTTTAAAAAGAAGAGAGAAAAAAGATGAGCAACTAAAAAATGAGAAGAAAAAAAAAAGAATACTAAGAGGTGAGAAACTTAAAGCCTTCCACCAAAAAAATTATGGTCAATATAATACTTTTCTATTTCTACTTTAATTATTTGGCCAAAAAGATCCGATTTGACCACCTATTCTTAGTTGGAGTGGCTGATAATAATTAAAAGAAAAAAGGCAAAATAAAAAAGGAAAAAAGTAAAGAAATAATTGGGAGATAAACATTTATTGACCAAAAGACAAATTTAAAATTGAAACCCATTTTGATTTTTTGATAGGAAAAAAGTGAAACAAAACATCACAAGAGGTTTGCGTAGTTGTCAATTAGCTATAAGTCTATTATTATGTTCTATGTTTAGCGAGACCAGAAGATCCCGTTATACTTTTTGTTTATTCTTTAATATTTTTCTCCTGTGAACCAATCAGTTTGCCCTGGGAGACAAAGAGACGAACACCTCGTCTCCATCTCATCTCCTCCTCTTCTCCTTCTCTTTTCGAGAAGAAGAAGAAGAAGAAAGGAAGCAGAGGCGAAGGTTTGGGTTTAGGGTTTTGGCAGTGTTCTCTACTGCTCCGTCGAGAGATCCATTTGAGGGAGGAAGGAGGAGATGCGTCCGAGCTTGTGCCGCAGCTGCCTGGCGTCCCTACTCAAGCTGCTCAACTTTCTGCAGACCTTCGTGGGGGTCGCCGTGATTATATACTCCGCGTGGGCGCTCAGTGAATGGCGCCGCCGCGGTATCCCGCTCGACCTCGACAGCCTTCCTGCGCCTTGGTAATTTCCCTGCCTTTATCGTTATGGTCGAAGGATCGAAATTTTTGTTATTTGTGACGTGTTTTTTTCTCTTTTCGGTAGTGATCTCGTTGTCTAACATATGGTAAACGAAGATTGGGATTTTTTTATTGATTATTTCGTCATGTGCGCTTTCATAAGGGATCCAAATCCAAATTGTCGTTTCGCAAAGATTTTACACGCATGTAGAGTCGTTTCAGCGGCTAATTTTAGTTCGTAGTGTATTTTATCTTGGCCAAAGTTTGAACTTGGAACGCTTAGTTAGTTTGGGGTAAAGTTTCCATGCTGTTGGTGATTTTTTGGCTGATTGTTGCTAATTTGTGTGGCAGGTTTGTATGTGTTTCTATGGGTGTTGGAGTTCTTCTTTGCTTGATGGCATTCATAGGTCATGTCGCAGCGGAGGCCATTAGTGGGTGCTGCCTTTGTTTTGTATCCTTGATTTCGAGATACCTCGTATAATTTCGTGAGTAATGAGAACATATGACATAACGTTCATTGTTCATCTTTCATTCTGTGATGAACAGGGCCATACCTTTTCTTTTATGACCATAGCAAAGGCATTTTATCTTGGAGTATTCAGTCATTTTATACACTGCCCGTTTAATTGTGTCTTTTTTTCATCAAAATGTGGAAATATGGTGTTCTTCTTTTTGGAATAATAACTGAGATGCATATTTGCATGTTTGTATTTCCAACATTATGCATATTCCCTTGCTACATATGATATAGTATGCTATATGGAGCATGCTATTTATCGCACTTGAAGCAGCTATTTTTGGTGACCTGATGTTAAACAAGCATTGGGAAGAGGTAATCCTAATAAATTTATATTATAGGAAGTTATTTTGCATTATAAAATTTTCACAATGAATACATTTAATGTGTGTGATTTTGCAGGATCTTCCATATGATGCTACCGGTGAAATTGAAAGGCTTCGAGCATTCATAGAAGATAACATGGATATCTGTAAATGGGTTGCTGCAGGTGTTATTGTTATTCAGGTAAACCATTACCTTTCGCAGTGAGAAAAACTGTCTCAACTAGTTGACTTGATATTTAGTAGTATCAGACTTATATAAGCATTACTTAATGTGTTTTCTAGAAACACAAAAAACTGTATATCAAACCTGTCAGGTTTCAGTCGAAACAATAATTTCATAGGGTTATATTCTTATTGCATTTCTGGTTGAAGTGTAACTGATTATTTAAGCTGCTCTCTGTATTTCCAATAACATGAGCATAATTCATTTATATAAAACCTAGTAAGTCATCATGGCGAAAGTTGCAAAGGATGGGTAAGGCAATATTCTTAGAAGCATATGCATACATGAAAAAGAAAAAAAACTTGAGTTGTCATAATATATTTTGGTCAGTTGGAATGTTTAGTTGTGGACTTGCAAAAGTGGCAAACTGCTTGTTTTGAGTGAGCCCACAGCTTTGTGAAAGGTTATGTATCACCTTCCCCCAGACATCATTGTACCATGACTATATGTGTCACGACCTCGATTTAAATCGTAATTTAAACCAAAGTTCGTGACTCATTACGGACGATCAAATAATGTTGAGAAAGATTGCGGAACCGTGATAAATTTTTTTATAGCGTAAGTATAAGAATATCATTAAACAAATTATACAACTTATGATGATCATTCAGAGCAGATCAAAGTTCCTTAAGTTATACAGTCCACAAAATAACTTCATTTTCGATACCAATACAAATTACACAAATATATAACACATAACCAACTCCTTTGGTATCCTAATAAAAGGATACGAAAGATCCAAATTTCCTCAATACCTTAGCATGCATAAACCCTGCTAGGATTATCAACTCCGTTGGTCCAAATAAACATACTAATTTGAAAAATATTACAAACAACATTGAGAGCTAAAATAGTCCGTAAGTTGATAACTCATAGCCTATGTGCTACCAACTAATCAATTCGGAGAGACATAAAAAAGAATGGAATAATCACAATATCAAAATATGTATTTTCATATATTTGATAATTACATATATAACCTACTAATTAGAAGCATCACACTCAACTTGCAAACAATATCATATAAATCATATAAAACATATGTATGCAAATGCAACACTCCAACTGGCCAATCTGTATAGTCAATAAATGGCTCCCACGATGATTTCTCACGATGTAGCACTTAGCTCTGCACGGCACGTGGTTCCATTTTATCTCATCCCATTTCTAGAGAACGTATCAGAAAGCGAGAGATGGCTTCCAGAGGTGGTCCATACGGATTCTAGAGGTGGCTCCCACCATGATTTCTTACGAAGTAGCACTTAGCTCCGCACGACATTTAGCTCCATCTTATCTCATCCCATTTTTGGGAACAAATCAGAAAGCGGTAGATGACTTCCAGAGGTGGCCCATACGGATTCTAGAGGTGGATCCCACCATGATTTCTCACAATGTAGTACTTAGCTCTGCAAGACACTTGCTTCATCTTATCTTATCGCATTTTTGAGATCAGAATGATGCATTGGATTTTAGAGGTAGTCCCTACGGATTCTAAAGGTGGCTCTCACCATGATTTCTCATGATGTAGCACTTAGTTCCAGATGGCACTTAGCTCCAACCATCATATGCATGATACAGACAGATGTATGATTCATCATATAACAATTGTATCTTAGATATCACAAGATGAATTATTTTATATACTATTTCAAACGAAAGATGATTGCACATCTTGAAATCCATTCATATCATATCAAATAGGCTTTTCTAATGTACGATCACTTGATCAATCATTTCAAATATACTTTTCATATGTAGTTCTCCAAAGACACATTCAATACATATCAGAATTAGTGTTACACCGAATTTAAAAGAGGTGAATACATAGAGTAGGAGAAACCAACTTACCTTCTGTAAGTACAAATCAAAAAATTTCCTCCTTTCTTTTCTTACTTTACTCTTCTAATCCTATAACCGTAACTGTAACAATCATATTACTACTATGTTCTGAATGCTAACCTATCATACCATAGGCTAAAACCCTAATTCCCTTCTCATTCTCCAACTTTTTTTTGAGAACAAAAAGGATGACCACCAGAGTTGTGGTTGTCATCCAAGTATATATATATATATATATATATATATATATATATAGTGAAAAGATGTACAACTTTGACCACACAAAGCAGTCAAAAAGGAAAATATATCCTAGCTAGCCAAAACCCCACTCTCTCATAAGAAAGGAGATGTGGTGTATGATGCGCTCAGGCTGATATCTCTTTCCGCAAAAAATAATCCGGTTACGCCGAAGCCAGATGACCCAGGCACCAGCCACAAAGGTCGCCAGTGGCGCTCGCCAGCACTATCTCTGGCACATGAATCCCCTAAGTGTACGTTGTCTTTGAATCTGTCGACAGGAGACTCGCAATGGTCGTCCGCTGCTAGATGCCTCAGGATGTCGGGCAGTCAAAAAATAGGTGGGGGATGTCCTCCACCGACTCGCCACATAGGACACAAGATGTTTCACTATGTGGTGCGCATCGCGCCCTATAACTCCTGGTGAGTAGCCGACCACGCCGCAGAAGCCAGGCAAAGATCTTGATCTTCACCGATATTCGTGTGCGCCAGATGAGTTTGCAATCCGCCATGAAATCCTTTGGCAGGGTGGTTGTAGGGAGGAAGCAAATGTATAGGCTCCGTGTGGTAAAAGAATCTGATAGCCAGATCCATCAGCGGTCCGGGCGGTCCCTGGGAGGTGGGCTGACAGATGCTGCCCCAGTCAACTAGGTGAATACCACGATGATCAAAACTTGATCCCTGCCAGAAAAGCTTCTCCTGAATGACTCGAGTCGCCTGAGTACCTGAGCTGGCAGCGGTAGGACTGACATATAGTATGTCGGTCGCGCCGAGAGGACTGAGCGTAGTAAGATGAGTCAGCCCCCGTGTGATAAGAGACGTGAGCTCCAGCCGTGGAGTCTGTATTCCATGCGCTCGATGACCGGGGTCCACCCTCTAGACGTGATGCGGCGGTCAAAGAGCAGAAGCCTCGGGTAGGTGATTGGGAGTGAGCTGACCGGGGTGTGGAGCTGGGATGCACATCGATCCAGCAGGAACCATGCCAAAGGGTATGAATGATGACTTGGCATGGTTAATTTGGAGGCCGATTGTCGCACCGAATAGATCGACGAGAATTGTAACTCGGCGGGCTTCTTGCTCCGAGCCCTCGATGAAAAAGACAGTGTCATCCGCATACTGAAGGATGGGGACGAAACTCATGGCGAAGCCATTGAAGAGGCCTGCCTCACAGGAGGCTTGGGTGCATCTGGCAAGAGTGTCAACTCCGAGGACAAATAACATGGGGGCCAAGGGGCAACCCTGCCGGACCCCTCTCTATGGATGAACCCACTCCCCCGATGTTGCCCCATTAATCAGGACTGAAAAAGAAACGGAAGTGATGCACAGCTTCATCTAGGATATCTAGGTCACTGGGATGCGAAATCTCTGACCTGTAAGACATGCCATAGGAAGGACGAAGACACTAAATCATAGGCTTTGGAGAAGTTGACCTTCCATAGGAAGGCCTGAGAGCTAGTCCTCCACTGAGCGATAATTTCTGTAGCGATGGTGTAGCTATAGGCCATTGTCCTGCCCTGAATGAAAGCTGACTGTGTGGGGTGTAGCAGTAGTGGAAGCACCTCACAAAGATGATTAGCCAATACCCTAGCGGAGGTAGATGGCATTGGATAGGGCGATCAGTCGGAAGTCTTCAACCCTCTCAGTCGGGGTGCGCTTCAAAAGTAGGAACAGTAGGAATCAGTTGAGGCGCTCAAAGCCCCGATTTTCTTCTGTGAACTCCCGAATCACTGCAATAACATCATCTCGCACCAAAGGCCATAACTCCCTATAGAAGAAGAATGGGAATCCGTCGGGCCAGGAGCTGCCTTGCCATTGAGGTCCCGAAGGGCCTCAGAAATCTCGTCCTTTGTGATCGGTTGTACCAGCAGTGATGACTGTGTGTCGAAGAGTCGGGGAATATCACCAGGAGCCCACCGCCAAGGGCCCAACGGGTGCCGATGGGAGGTGGCACTAAAATATGAAGTGATGGACTCCCTAATGCTATGATGGTCCATGATCCGCTGTCCCTGTGTATTGTGCTCGTCTGCACTCATCCACCTCCAAGTCCGTGAGGTGACGGGAGTCCTCCATCCTATGGCGAGCCCGATCCTCTCTAATCTATTTGCGATGCTAGAAAAGAGCGTAGGCTGGATAGGCGGTCTGCTAGAGTCCTAGCTGCAGAATCCGAGGGCGCCACTCTATGCCATTGATCAACCACTAATTGTGGAAGCTGTCCTCCATTAGCCACGACCGCTCGAAGCGGAAAAGGGAGCGTTGTGTTTGATCATCATTGGACCGCCATAAGAGGGGAGTGTGGTCCGAGAATGGGCGATCAAGAGCTTGGACATCTGCTAGGTGATGTGAATGAAAACGATTTGATCCTCGATCTGGCGGAGGTGCCGCTGTGCTCCTCCATGTGAATCTACGGTTGGTGGCCGGGAAGTCAACCAACGAATGAGAGTCAATGAAGTCTCTAATCTCCTCTGCGTGCGCCCCTATCTCGGCTGCTATGTCTGAGAGGCTTGTCAATCATGTCAAGGGTGACATTGAAGTCCACTCCGATTAGCCACTGAGCCTCAAGTAAGTGAGCGCGTGCCTCCCGAAGCTCCTCCCACAAAGTGCTGCGTAGGATGCCGAACAAGGCCCGTAAACACAGGAGATGAGGTAGTCGGTGCCGTCCCCCGGTCTTCGAAGGTGGTTCATCATCGAAAATCGGGCCGTCTAGGAGTCAACCATTGATAAAAAGGTCCAGTCTCTAGCCTATAATGCTACCTCCTGACTGCCCCACCGTCGGTAAGGAGAGATGCTCTGAAATGGGGGACCCTAATCATGGCCCAAATCCCCAAACTACAATCTACTAGTTTTGTTTCCTCGAGGAGGGCCACATCAACCTCACATTCTCTAAGGTAGTGGCCTAGGATCCGCTGCCTCGCGGAGTCGCCAAGTCCCTGCACGTTCCGCGTGAGTATCTTCATTGGACCGTCGCATCCGTCCCCTAGCCAATCGGACCTCCGACCACTTCCGAACGCAGGCGTGCCCGTCGATGTGTATGGTGTAGCCCAGCTGCGTCTGCTACTCGGATTACCTCCTCATCTTATCTCAACTGAAGGTTATAGCCCTATGGCGACGGATTGGCCGCCTGGCCAGTGCGTTCTGTTGGCAGTGGCGAGGCCGAATGGTGGCAGTGAAGCTGGTCAGGGTTGCTGGTTATGGAGGTCTCAATATCGTCCGTCGATGCGACAGTCACCGGTGAGCCTAAGGTGGCAGTCCTCGGCGACGGTGGAGGTGAGTTGTGTGGTGAGAGCGGTGGCGACGGCGTGGAAATGTGTCGGCGCCTGCGATGGAGATTGTGGGGGGTCTTGGCAAAGAAGAGGGGGAGATGTTGCTGACCGATTTCCAGTGGGTTGGCGACCACTGTGAGGAGAGAGGCAAGCAGTCGAAGCTTGTACCCGGGGGCTGGACCGTGGCGGTTCCGATCGGGCTCGGGTGTGTTGGTTGCTAGGTGAGTCGTGCGGTGCACTCTCAGTGAGCGCATCACAGCCGGGAGACATCCCCTGGGTTGATGTGGTCGGATCGGAAGCCGCGTGGGACGGCCGATGTGGAGGCATCACGGCCATGAGTTTTGTCCCCAGAGCTAGAGTCACAGTCCGTTTGTTACGGCCGTGCAGCACGTCCCCTGAAATGGTGTCCCGGCCGTTCGCCGCTACCCCATCGTCACGGTCGTGCTGTCTTTCCCCTAAGGTGGTGTCATGGCCGTTCGCCAAAGCTCCTTTGTTGATGTTAGGGTTGTGCCGCACGCCCCTTGTGCGGCTGTCACGGCCATGCAGTGTCTCCACTATGTTATTGGGCCATGCCGCTCGCCCCTCATCCTACTATCACGGCCGTACGATGTGCCCCTAGTATGACTGGTACGGCCGAGCGGGCCATTTTGACGCGACGACGCCCCCTCCGTACGTGGGTTGCGGACGAGCGACGTACTGTCTGGGCGACGGGAATGGCTGCGCGACTTGCCTGTGGTACGAGCGTTACCCCCTAGTGACCCTTCCACTGTATGGGTGTGATGTTCGTGCGACACGTCATGTACTGGATTCGTCATACCAACGTCATTAGTTCCCGGTGGCGACTTTACCGGACCGACGGCGACCTCAGCCCATGAGGTGGAACGTGAAACGGTTTGCAGCTGCAGGAGGAAATTTCCTGCTCCGGCGTTAAGGATCACCGGCATCAGAAAGGTGCAGTCCGGCCGAACATCGATCTCAACTGTGGTGGTCGACAGGTCCGGTGATCCAGGGGCTGGAAGGGCGATGGTGATGGGGTTGCCGACGATCCGCGTGACCATAGATGCCGCCAGATGTGTTCGCCAGAGGCGGAAGAGTCACCGTGGTCTTGGGTCGCCGGCGATGGTGAGGGGTACCGCCGGGAAGGCCCCCGGCGATGGGTGCCCTTTGTGCCCTACTCGGTCGCTCTACTCAATGCCAGATTCTGCTCCCATCATATGCCGCCAGATGTGTTCGCCGGAAGCAGAAGAGTCGCCGTGGTCTTGGGTCACCGGCGTCCGGGAAGGCCCCCGGCGATGGACGCCCTTTGTGCCCTACTCGGTCACTCTACTCAGTGCAAGCAGTATTCGTCATTCTCAGCCTCAGCCACCGTCACCCACTGATAGTTATTTTAGAATAGTGCAAGCATTTGTACCCGAAATCGTGGACCTCCTAGCTATTTTAGAATGCAAGCAGAATTCGTCATCATTCATTCTCCAACTTTGCCCAAGAAGTAGAATTGCTTCTCTCTTCTCATGGTGTTCAGCCATGGAGTGGTGAAAAGGGGCAGAAAGAGGTGATAGAATATAAAGGATAAGCATCAGAATTAGAGAGACAACCAACTTTAAGTAGGTGGGTAAGTTGCTTCCCAAAATACCCTCCATCTTCCCCTTATTCACATGTAAAGTCATTTAAGTAAATGGTCTTGTCTTTTTCTTTTATTTATTTACTCATTTACTTAAGACATTACATGTAAATAAGAAACTACCCCTTATTTGGATTCAAAGAAAATATTTAGAAAAATAAATAACTAAGGAATCAAAATCTAAACTTTTGTCCAAAGAACAAAAATTGCGATTTCACAGATTTTTCGATTTTGCACCTTAATTTTACTCAATTAGAGCTCCACTTAAAATTTATTAAAAATCATACTTAGCATACTTTAACATAAAGTAACAATTACCGGGACTTCGATTTCTTAATTTCAACATTTTCGAAAATCATATTTTCATGTCTTGGACGAATCGTCAATTTCAGCGATCAAACACTAAGAGTTTACCACTCGTGCCTTAACACCTATATCATCTTGCTTATCAATCCTATGATATAATATTAACATATGTTATTATATGCGAATTAAATTTGGGATATTATAATATGAGACTCCTAATTCTTCTTTGTTGTTTGTACAGGCATCATCTCTTGTGTTTGCAGTGCTTTTACGAGCTATAATCCCATCCAGAAAGGTTGACTATGACAGCGATGAAGACCTTTATGTCGTGAGGAGACCACTTTTGATTCCACAAGGTGCCCCTTCTTCTGCAACTACTACTGCTGAAAACAAAGGTTTCCACTCAAACACATGGAGTGCAAGGTTGAGGGAGAAGGTATTTCATTGCTTTTGCTCAGTATTTCATTTCAGTAATCTACAATGAAGTAAACCTCTTTGATGAAAGTATCCTTAGCATGCTTCTCAAAAGAATGCATCTTTAGCATGGAAAGATCAATCAATATTTTTTATTAGCAACTCAATAGCTTAAAAAGGTGAACACCTGAGAAGATCGCAATAGTACTGACAGCGGTAGCTAAATAGATGACTACCACTGTATTGTAAAAACAAAGAATAACAAAGAGCTGAACAGGTGGTACACCATACTGACTTCCAAATATTTTGGTTCATCGTTCCCTAATTAAGGTAATACAAGATATGTACGATGGGGCATTGACTAGGGTTAGGACACCCGGAGGTGAGACAAATGAATTTCCTATAGGAATTGGCCTACATCAAGGATCAGCTTTAAGCCCGTATCTATTTAACTTAGCTATCGATGCTATAACCGAGAGTATCACAGAGGAGGTACCTAAGTGCATGCTATTTGCGGATGATATCGTACTTTTAGCGGATTCAAGAGAAGAGATTAATACAAAATTGGAAATATGGAGAAATACGTTGGAGTCAAAGGGTTTTCGTTTAAGTAGGAATAAAACAGAATATATGCATAGCAATTTCACAAATAAACAATTTAGAGACGATTTGAAAGTTAGGTTAGGGGAGGATATAATTCCTCAAGTGACAAAGTTTAAATATTTAGGATCAATTGTAAAACAAGATGGTGAGATTGATGACGATGTTAATCATAGAATTCAAGCTGGTTGGTGTAAGTGGAGGAAAGCCACTGGAGTTCTTTGTGATAGAAAGGTACCCAATAAAGTTAAAGGAAAATTCTATCGTACTGCTATAAGGCCAGCAGTGTTATATGGTAGTGAATGTTGGGCTATGAAGGGACAACATGAACGTAAAGTGGGGGTAGCCGAAATGAGGATGTTGAGATGGATGTGTGGTCATACGAGATTAGATAAGATTAGGAATGACCATATACGTGAACGAGTCGGAGTGGCTCCTATTAGTGAGAAAATGGTAGAGAATCGTTTGAGATGGTTTGGTCATGTTCAGAGAAGACCATTAGATGCGCCAGTAAGAAGAGTAGATCAAATAATCTGGAGTCCGATTAAAAGAGGGAGAGGGAGGCCAAGGCGGACACTTGGCGAACTAATAGAGCATGATCTATTGGTGAATAATATACCGAAAGGTTTGGTTACTAATAGAACGGAATGGCGTCGTATGATCCATGTAGCCGACCCCACCTAGTGGGATAAGGCTTTGTTGTTGTTGTTGTTGTTGTTGTTGTTGTATCGTTCCCTAATTACATAGTCTAAGCTGCCAGTTTGATGTGTTGCAGTGAAGACATGTTTGCTAAGTTATCACTTCAGGCAAGACCACTTTGAAGGAATATGACTCCCACAATGAACTACTATAACACAAATTGTATGCTAATAGATAATCTGGTTCATCTGTTGCTGTCAAGCTGCCCTTACAACTATTACTTCCAAGACTTTTGATTTGTTATTAAAATATCAAACCCAAAATCCAGTTTACTCGTTTCAAAAAAAAAATCCAGTTTCCTGGCATATTCAGACATAAAAGTTGCATCTACAAGAAGATGAGAAATATCATATTGCTAATGCAACCACTTAGGGATACACCCAACTATTTGCTAACTTTGATGGAGCACTAGTACTTCCCCACCTAGTGGGATAAGGCTTTGTTGTTGTTGTTGTTGTTGATGGAGCACTAGTACTTCTTTTCCATTGATCCTGATTAAGAATTTCAAATTTCTAAGTTATTCTTTCCAGTCACTTTGTTATTGATTATGTTTGTTACTGGACATCTTTTTTCTGTTTTCTATCCCTTTTCTTCACTTTCATTGTTACAATTGTAGCAAAGTTTCTTTTCTTATGCTCTGATCCGATGTTGCAGTATGGGTTGAACCAGGCTGGATTCTCATATACTCCTGCAGATCCAAATGCTTCATCAATTCAGCCATAGATGACAATACCACTGTATCACTGATGGAATGTGGTTTCCCTATCTTGTGAATCATGTACCCTTCTACTGTTCGCAACCATTTGTTAATAGGCGAAGTTGTTTCCTTCGTTAAATATATCTGCTACATAAAGCTTAGGGTCGAAGAATTCAGTGGCTTTGTAGATATCATGCTGTCAATGTGTTATTATTATGTGTTAATATTCAGATTGCTTTCCACATATCCTTATTCACGGAGAACATTCTAAGTGAGTACAAATTTGAAGATAAAGAACATTGTATCTAATATGAGTTGAGTCAATTTTGTTAATAAGATAATGTCTTGGTATCGCCTCTTATCTTGTGCACAACACTTTTTTTTTTGTTATTTTCTTTAACTTGTCCTTAATTTCTTTTTTTCTTTTTTCCGGATCTAATCCTAAATTATAAATTTAAAATTTTTAACTCTTGAACTTGTCCAAATTTAACATTTAAGTCCTTCCATTAAATTCTATTCATATGTTTTTATTTTATTGTTTAGTAATTATAAAATGAGAAAAATTAGGGTGAGATTCGTCAAATCTTTAAATTCCAACTGTTATAACTCGCAGATCTTGGTTCAATGCTTCCAGCTACAAGATGAACCGCATCATTTAATTGCCAGCTGAATCGGTCATTTAAACAAAAATTTGGTTCACTGTCGATAGCCGTCCAACTCAATCCACCTAATAATCTGCCCTACTGTCCTTCACCTCTCCAACTGTCGGAACCCAATGCCGCTCCACCTCAGCAGCTGTTCGCAACCCCTTGCACAGCCTATCAAACTCCGACGCCAGATTATTGTCATCCATGACTCCATCCGCCACCATCCTCGTAAGTGTCAGGGATGGTGCTGATGAACCAGTTGCCACCCTATCGCAGTGGGTGGGGGACGACAAGTCCCTGATCAGGAAGAAGGTGATGGAATCATGGAGCTTGGTGCGAGTACTGTTGAGCTCGTCTGCTGCAACTCATGCTACTCTTGGCTCATCAACATTCGTGTGGAGCACTTGTTGCATGAGGTCCAGAAGGACCCTGAGAGCAGCGGCTTCAGCTCCCAGATTTGGATGAGGAAGAGGAGTAGAACGGCATAGGAGGCTGTGACACAGAGAGAAGCGATGTAGAGTGACCTGTGTTCAGTGTTGTAGGACTTGCCGCCATTCTCCCAATTGGTGCTAAACAAATCCATGGCAGTGGGTCATAATTAATAGTGATGGAGGGACAACAAATAGACAAAAACTCATGAGCATCGAAGCCTTGTCCACTTGCTGCAACAGCAAAAGCTTGTGCATTACACTCGATTCTCTAGGCAACAAAATAGGATATCTAAGCAGATGATGATCATATATGCAGTTAAGAATGAGTTCTTGTAGTTAATCCTGTCCCTTTGCCTCCGTTGACAAGGTTAGAAATCAGCAATTAGCATGCAAAAATATTGAGGACAAATAGATGACACGAAACGAGTAAGTGCCCAAGCTCGGCTGATTCTTTCTAACAAATTATGCATTTTCGAGGCGTGATGCCGCTTAGTGCTGGCGCTATGCTGGTAAATATGCTTCTTGCTGCCCCGATCGCATGCACGCTTTGTGTTGCTGACAAACTCATGGAGACGCATGAGGAGATGGCAAGGAGGGAGATGCAAACAAGTAGAGCTGGCTGAGTGGGTTGGTTGAACTTGTTTTTTTTTTTTACCGGTTCATCTTGTAGCTAGATGATATAATCTCAAGCGTTGAACCAATATCTATGAGTTATAACGGCTGAGATTTAAAAATTTGAAGGTGAGATCCATTTCTTTGATATCACCTCTACTTGTTCCCTAACGCGCTCCGACTTTCAAACGTTTTTCAAAGGCAGCTTTTTCAGTCCTATGTTCTGGAAGGTCGAAGACTTCACAACTATGTTTGTCTGACCATTCCACTGCTATGGTGCCTATAGATTCACCCTAATTTTCCTCTTATAAAATATTAATTCTACCATTAGTTACTTATTAAAATAAATATATTTAAAAAATAAAAATTTTTTATAGAAGTATTATCTAATAATAATATTTTATGCAATATTATTCTCATGATAATATTTTTATTTTTTTTCTTATATTAAAGAACTAAGATAAAATTAATAATTTCTAAATAATAATAAAAATTAACAGAATTTCGGATGGAAGTTAATAGACAGACTAAAGCAAATTGTGATAAGTTTAGAAATTAAAATTTAGAATTTAGAATTAAATGTAAAAAAGATAATTCTTTTTCTTTTTTTTCTAAAACTATTTTGGAAGTATTGCTAGATACGCTTTGCAATGGATGACAAAGCAACGAGATGCACGAGAGAGACCAGCTTTTCAGGATTGTGCTCGTGCTCTAGTGTAGTGTTAACTGTTCTTTTTCGGTGAATAATGCAGTGTTAATGTAACGCCCGACCTAGTTAGAAAAAAAAGAAAAGAAAAACTGGAGAGAGAAAAAATAAATAAAAGGAATTCAGTTTAAAACAAATTAGATCTGAGGAGAAGTTTGTTCCCAACAAAAACTCTGAATCTTTTCCTATAAATATGAGGCCAAATCAAAACAATCAGCCCCTTTTTTCTCTCTACAAGCTGAACCTAATTTTTTCTCCCTTCTCTCTCATTCCTCTCTTGCTCTCCCATGCACCGGATGGCTGCCACCCAACAAGAGAGTAACCAGAGGACTTGGGTATGAACGACACACACTTGGATCGAAAGGAACGGCCACAAGAAGAAGAAGAAGAAGAAGAAGAAGAAGAAGAAGAGGAAGAAGAGGAAGAGGAAGAGGAAGAGGAAGAAGAAGAAGATAAGGAACGTGGAGTTTCAATGAAAACTTCACAAAGGTATGGAACTAGGATAAATTTATTGTAGAATCTTGATTTTAGACTTGAAGCATGTTCTAGTTGATCCCTAGTTACAGTACTATAATTTATGATGATTATTGATGCCGACCATCGTCAGAAAGATGATCGGAACCCACACTACGTGTCCACGCAATTTATGCGAAAGAGAAACCCAGTGGGAGTTCTCTGCAAATCGGCCCAGGCATGTCCAATTTTGGACTGAGTTCTGTGGACTCGGCCCGGATCCGCCATTATCGCGCTCTCCGAGCTCTGCAACCGAATGAATCCGACTCAGGTTGAAGACGACTCGGACCGAGTTCCGTCCACGATGAAGAGGTCGGGTGCGATAGAGCCCTGACTCGACGACGACCCGACCTGGCCCGAGTGTAACCCGAACTCGGCCCAGGTTTACCCCATATTTCCATGAATGAAGACCGATGAACTCGGCCCAGGTTTTGAAGCGACTAAGTTGATTTTTATAATCCTTTGATCCTTGATTTACATACTTAATTTAGATCTTGATGATGATGATAATTATGCAATTAATGCCCCTGATTCATGTACTTAATCTTGATCTAAGTCATGATGATGATTATGTTATTATGCCTTTACTAATAATGATGATCAACATGATCATAATCTTATGATCTATTTATGATGACTTAATTTAGATCCAATCATATCTGTGATGACACTGATTCATATCCATCAAATACTAATCTATTTATGATGATGATTAAGATGTTTACGCATATCTAATTTCTCTCCATTATCCTATCTTGTAGCTCTCATTAAGTCTTACATAATGATGATGATTAAGATTCGTTAATCCTTTCTTATGATGATCAAATCTTGATCATGATTATTATGTCCTAATAAAGATAAATTAAAAGCTGCAAGATAAAAAATGAAAAATGTTAAATGGAGAGATTTTTTTTATAATGGACTGCTGACGATCAAGTATGGTCTGACTTTAGTCAGTTATGGGCTGACTACAGTCAGTTATGGGCTGGCTCTGTCAGTTATGATGATGATGATGGACGGGTTGAGGTAGGCCTCCCCGTGGGTTGAAATATGCCCCACTATAAATCAAAGATAAATAATAAGATGATGAAGAAGATGAAGCATATTAATAGTTAAATCTCTTTATAATAGTTATTGGCTCTTGCTACTTATATGATGATTTTTTCATGATCTTTTAATCTATTATTAATATGATTTAACAAAGATGATTCGATTCATGATTATATATGTTTGTGCAATGTTTTCTTATAATTCTTTATATAATGATGATATCATAATCATGATGATCGGCTTTTGCCTCCTTTATGATATCATAATCATGATGATCTATTCCGATCTTTAATCTTATCATCCCAAGAAGATGACAATATATGAATTTCCTATTCATATGTTAAGTTATAGGATTTCTTTTACTCGTATCATGATGGTGATGTTCTTATGATTCTTGTCTAGTATCATGATCTTATGATTGCTTTTACTTTATTTTCATACTGAATTGTAAAACTCATAAGGAGATTTCTTCCCTGCATCTTCTTAAATGCAGGATCAGATTTTAATGATGAAGGTGGCCAATGGTGACAAATCGAGCTTATGGCGGCAGCACATGAGTGTCCCGAGTCTTTCTATTTATGTCTTAGTTCTCTTATTAGGAGGATGCATTAGATGAGTTTTCTCATGACTCGTATGATGATTATTTCATTCGTCTTCCGCATATTTTATGATGATGTTATCCGTATATTATCACTTATTCATGATGTCTCTCTTTCGTATATGATGTTATTCTTAATTGACTAGTCAAAGTCTTTTTTGGTCAATATGATGTACACGTAAGGATGACTCGTAGCGTCTTCGAAGCGTATTCTGTCACGTGACGGGTGCGATTTGGGGGCGTTATGATAGTGAGTATATATATATATATATACATGTAATGTATTCTTTTTTGCATTCATAATTTGCTTCACTTGGTTGCATCCTTTTGAACCATTTTATTTTTTATATAATATTCATTCTGTCCATTTTTTTCCTCCTTTTGTTTTTCATCATGGGACGTCATCACCGTTAACCTCCTCGACGTCATCGGCGTTCAAGGCGGTGAGTGGCATTCTAGGTGTTGTTGATTGAAGGCGGTGAGCGGATCCTCTTCTCCAAGCGTCGTCCTCACAAACGTTGGGAAGATCGAAGGCGCATTCCAGGCTCCTCTGTGCAGAGCCGACCTCATCGGAGGACAAGAAGGAATGTGCGGGAGCTGACCTCGCCGATGAGGTGCGTCATGTGGGAAGGTACAACGACGTCAGAGTAGGTCTACTGCGAGGATCAGTGAGAGTTGCGTGCTGGCAACAATCGAGGAGAAAGGCCACGAACAACTTTGTGTGTAAACCAGACGCGCTTGGGTAGATCCAATCTGAGCCTTTGCGCGTGGATCCGAGGGTTGAAAAGCTGTGATCGCAGGGTGCATACACTTTTAAACTAAAAATTTCTCATATATATACACACACAATATATATATGTGTATCAAACTAAATAGTATTTAAATCATGATTTATTGAAACATTAAAATTTAAGCCCCAAAACGTATTTGAAAATTTAACCTTATAAGATCGTGTATTTTCCTTTTTTTTACATGTATTATATAATATGTCTATTATGATAAGTACAATAAGCCTTAACCAATATTTTCTTTCTTTAGTTAAAAGTTTTAATCTTTCTTGTTTAAGGGAATGCAAATTGATTGCATTTTTGCGTCTGTATTTTATATATATCTTTATATTATGGATATCTGTTATGTAAGCAGGAAACCTAACAAAGGGACACACAAAAAAAACTGCCAATTTGATTTAATAATTTATTTATTTATTTGAATTTGTTCGTGCAATTATTATTGAATATTCTATATATACACCTGTATATGTTTTTATAGATATATAAAAGTAGAGATAATTACACTACCTTATTTTAAATTTTATTTTCAATACAATTTTTATTTCGAGTCGATTTTTTGTAAAGTCGTATAACTTTTAATGCTAAAATATTATTTTAGTAATTCTTAAAATTGTAACAGCAGATTATATGATAATTAAATTTCGCAAGTGTACTTATTTATTCCAAAGTCCAAACCTCGAGAGAAAAGAAAGGAGAGGTCAGAAACTTCCAGAAACGCATAGAACACGTCCGCTCGTTCTCGCCGGCGCTCCATGGCCGAGACCTCCACCCTCGCGAGGGCGACCGCCGCCGCCTTCCGGCCGGCGCGCAGCGTCTCGGGCAGCAGCCTCCTCCGCCTCCTTCCGGTAGTCGCCATTCGACCCCTCTCTCCCCCGCGCCCATCTCGCGTCGCGGCACGAGGAGGAGCGAGGGGCGGCCGTGCGCTGTCCGTCCGATCGATGTGCTCCTCTTCTCCCTCCCCGTCGCCGTCGCCTTCGTTCGGTTCGAGGATGGAGGAGTCCGTGAAGAAGACCATCGCGGGGCACCCCGTCGTCGTCTACTCCAAGACTTGGTGTTCGTGAGTGCTTCGCACGAAATTCAATCCCTCTCACCTCTCATTCGTCATCAAATCTGAATATTAGATGGATTTTTGTATTTGACCGTTTGTGGCATTCGACGATTCATTCAACCTCCTGTACTCGTAGTCAAATGGATTCCTTTTCTGATAAGCAGCCAAATTGATTCCTGAATAGTCTCTTTGCTATTGTCGTTCATCTGCATTTCTCGTGTAATTTTGTATTCAGGGGCATCCTTATGAGGATTTTAGTGTGTTCTTATCATTTTCATAATCCAAAACTCAATTGTTTTATTGCTCCCTCTAAAAAAAATTGTTATATTGCTTAAAATTTAAAAATGTTAGCGTTTAAAAGGACTTGGAGCATTTAATGGCACGATCTCATTTCTGTTTCTATGGTCAAAACAGACAATTATATTGTTTCTATGTTGGACTTGGTGCCCCATCCTTGTAAGCAGTTAGGCAACTTTGGTGCCCTTAAATGTCGTTTTCTTTCAATTTTCTTGTTAAATTTCTCACTTGAATTATTTAATCTCTTTTTATTTATTATTTTACTGGTATTTGATTTGAAGGTACTCCATGGAGGTGAAGTCTCTGTTCAAGAGAATTGGAGTAGAGCCGCGTGTTATCGAGCTAGATGAGCTTGGTAAACTGAGTAACATTTGTTTCAATGATATTTGTTAATGGGCTTTGTTTTCAATGGGTGGAGATATTCTGTTGTGAATTGTTCTAGGATTTTTAGTTTTGTCGAGTACAAAGCTAAGAAGTCTTCTGATAGGAATGAATGCATTATTTTACTATTTTTTTCTCCTTTGGAGTTGGTACTTCTGACAGATGCTGGTGAAAGAAATGTTTTCTAATCATGCTATTCTTTCCTTGAGATGCATGCATTGTGAGGACATAGGCGTGGCTCAAGAAAACTTTAAGATAATAGTTGTTACCATTGTTCCTGCTCTCTCCAAGGAGAAGTTTACTGTGGTTATACATTCATTGAAAGTGTTTGTTTTTGGTAGCTTATAGTTTCTCCATGTTATCCCTCTAAGAGCTTACTCTAAGTTGAATTCAGCCATAGTGGTTGTGATATGAGGATAGATGAAAGCAGAAGGCTTCCTAAAAATGTTTGTTATTTTCTTAGTTGCTATGATTCTGTTGAGGTTTGGATGTCTTTCATCATGCAGTGGATAGCAAATTGCTTAGAAAGTTTGAGATAGAAAATTGGGAAAAAAACGTGCCCCTTTATTTGTAGGAGCATCATTCATTAAGTGAAATTTATAATGAACTTGGTGAGTTAGCATTATATGTACAAGTAGTGTTTTTTTTTTTTTTGAGAGCAGAAAGGATGACTACCATTTTGGTAGACATCCAAATTTATTAATGATAAAAAGAGGTTACATTATGATTACAACAAAAGTAGTTAAATGTTGAATTTCTCCCTTCACCACTACTCGCACGACCATATGTTACATAACTCTACAGCCTGCGTGACAATATTATCCGTGTAGCATCGCCCATTCGTGAAGATGACTGCATTCCTTTGTGATCAGATTGCCCATAGAGTAGATATGGTTAGCACTCTGCTCCGCCTCGAGACATACTTCCGCTGGTTCCTCATCACATTACCACTCCGAAATGAACTCCAAAATGCTTCTACTGATGATACATTAAGCCATTGACTTCTGGTGATTGCCCATACTTCTCTTGCCACCTCACACTCAAAAAACAAGTGCTTAATATCCTCAACAGAATTATTGCACAAAACCTCAGGCTGCCAACGGGATCTATAAGATTTGGTAAGGAGTCGCCCACGTCGTAGAAGCCAAACGAAAGTTTTGATTCTTAGCGGTATTGAGCTCTTCCTTATATACAAGTAGTTCCAAGAGAATTTTGGAAAAATCAGTGAAGTTTGAATTGAACCAATAGGAGACACATGAAGAAGCCTCTGTTTCGTGTCTTGAGCAAGTTAAGAAACTTCAGAGTTTGAAGAAGCTGAGAAATTTCATTTGGTTCTACCAAATTAAAAGGTTTGATAGCAGGAACTTTCTATGTGGTGATAGTATTATAGCTGTCCATCCCTCTATCTTGCTGCATATTAAAACATTGATTAGATATTATTGTCAAAGTTAAGGTGTTTAGTACTAAAAGGTTGCTTTTGTTTGTAAGCAAAACCTTCATGGTATGGAATCACCAAAAGTTTGCATTTGCATGTACACATACTCATCAATATCTTTTATTTTCCTGATTACGCATGTATCTGAGTTTATTTCTCTGTAGATGAATGGTGTTGTATTGATGTGTGTGCTTTTCTTTCAGGAATCTAGTTAGATGGTTAATAAAAATGACAATTTTGATACTTTGATTGCTTTTTACAATGAGCATGGGCATTTTATTTCAGGTCCCCAAGGGCCACAAATACAGAAAGCCTTAGAGAGGCTGACAGGGCAACATACTGTTCCAAATGTTTTTATTGGTACGCCACAGATCATAAGCCACAAATATAATTTATAGTTTGGAATTACTTTTTTTTATATTTGATAATCATGTGATGATCATTGACTGAAGTAGAGCATTGATAGCAGGTATTGGTAGCATAGATGTGAAAAAATTAGGGTATATGTGTACTATTATCATCACACACCTACGTATTTCAGGATTACTTCTCATGTTTACCAATGAAATTACATCGTATGATCGATCTATATTTTGTAATCTGTTAAGAAAATGTTGGCTGGAAGAATACTTCACAATGAACATATTGGTAAAAAGATATCCTCCTTGAATCTTGAAACATTTCAGCCATCTCTTAATTTTTAAAAGTGCTAAAGAACACCCTTGAATTTTCATCATATTTTCACCTCGCCCTTTCCATCCATTGTCATCAAATTTCTCATAAACTATGGATTTGTTGGATTTGTCAAATGATGTTCTTGCCCTCGGAAACCACAGTTTGTTTGTTGCCTCAAAGACAACATTCTGCCAATTTGAATAAGACACTGGATCATGCAACATTGAAAGGTTTAATCCAAGCAAAATTTAGGGATTTTTGAGGAGTAAAATTTAGGAATGGGATCAAGATTTATGACATTGAATACCTTGTGGTGGAAATCAAAATAGACTCCTCTCATCTTGAACGCCAGGCTGCAGGTGGTGAGGTGTCAACATTCCACTATGCTAAAAACGAGAGCCCTGCAGAGGGGCTTGGAGGGATCCTAACCACCTGCGCAGAGGATGAGGCAGAGGGGGCGGGATGTTAAATCTGTCTATCATTAACAGTTTGTCATTGACTTCAAATTTTTAACATCAAATTTGTGTAGACTTCCCCGGTACTTGTGGGCACATAAAAAACAACAACAACAACAAAGCCTTATCCCACTAGGTGGGGTCGGCTACATGGATCATACGACGCCATTCCGTTCTATTAGTAACCAAACCTTTCGGTATATTATTCACCAACAGATCCTGCTCTATTAGTTCGCCAAGTGTCCGCCTTGGCCTCCCTCTCTCTCTTTTAATCGGACTCCAGATTATTTGATCTACTCTTCTTACTGGCGCATCTAATGGTCTTCTCTGAACATGACCAAACCACCTCAAATGATTCTCTACCATTTTCTCACTAATAGGAGCCACTCCGACTCGTTCACGTATATGGTCATTCCTAATCTTATCTAATCTTGTATGACCACACATCCATCTCAACATCCTCATTTCGGCTACCCCCACTTTACGTTCATGTTGTCCCTTCATAGCCCAACATTCACTACCATATAACACTGCTGGTCTTATAGCAGTACGATAGAATTTTCCTTTAACTTTATTGGGTACTTTTCTATCACAAAGAACTCCAGTGGCTTTCCTCCACTTACACCAACGAGCTTGAATTCTATGATTAACATCGTCATCAATCTCACCATCTTGTCTTACAATTGATCCTAAATATTTAAACTTTGTCACTCGAGGAATTATATCCTCCCCTAGCCTAACTTTCAAATCGTCTCTAAGTTGTTTATTTGTGAAATTGCTATGCATATATTCTGTTTTATTCCTACTTAAACGAAAACCCTTTGACTCCAACGTATTTCTCCATATTTCCAATTTTGTATTAATCTCTTCTCTTGAATCCGCTAAAAGTACTATATCATCCGCAAATAGCATGCACTTAGGTACCTCCTCTGTGATACTCTCGGTTATAGTATCAATAACTAAGTTAAATAGATACGGGCTTAAAGCTGATCCTTGATGTAGGCCAATTCCTATAGGAAATTCATTTGTCTCACCTCCGGGTGTCCTAACCCTAGTCAATGCCCCATCGTACATATCTTGTATTACCTTAATGTAGGCAACACTCACCTTCTTCTTTTGCAAGGCTTTCCAAAGTACATCCCTTGACACCCGATCATACGCCTTCTCTAAGTCAATGAAAGCCATATGTAAGTTTCTTCTCCTACTTCGATACTTCTCCATCATTCCCCTTAGTAAATAAATCGCCTCTGTAGTGGATCTTCTTGGCATGAACCCAAATTGTTTCTCAGAAATACTAGTCTCCATTCTCAATCTATGCTCAATCACTTTTTCCCATAATTTCATTGTGTGACTCATAAGTTTAATCCCTCTATAATTTGCACAATTCTGAATATTCCCTTTATTTTTGTAAATAGGAACTAATGTACTTAATCTCCAATCATCAGACATTTTTTCGATCGTAAAATCTCATTAAATAGTTTACATAACCACAACACACCTTTTTCTCCTAAACATTTCCAAACTTCAATCGGTATACCATCCGGTCCAACGGCTTTACTATTCTCCATTTTCTTAAGAGCTTCGCTAACCTCCGAGACTCTAATTCTACGATAAAATGACCTATTAAGCTCACATTCGCTAATTGTCAAGTCCTCCAAATCATAACGGGAACCTTTACATCCATCATTAAATAGCTTATAGAAATACTCTTCCCATCTGTTCTTAATATCTCCTTCAGTAACTAAAACCTTACCAACTTCATTTTTTATGCATTTTACTTGATCCAAATCTCTCGACTCCTTCTCTTTATTCCTTGCAATCTTGTAAATCCTTTGTTCACCAGCCTTTGTCCCTAACTCCTTATAAAACCCTTCATATGCTTTAGCACGAGCATCACTAATTGCCTTCTTAGCCTCCCTTTTCGCCAAACGATACTTTTTCCAATTGTCAGAATTATTGTCCAAGTGTATCGCCTTGAAACAATTCTTCTTATTACGCACCTTTTCTTGGACATCCTCATTCCACCACCAAGTCTCCTTATCTCGTGGTCCAAAACCTTTTGATTCTCCTAAAATGGCTTTAGCAACCATTTCAACCTTTTTTGCCACATTCTCCCACATGATACTAGCATCTCCTTCTAACTCCCACACACTTTCCTCTAATAACTTACTTCTAAAAGTCTCTCGCTTCTCCCCCTTTAACTGCCACAACTTGATTTTTCGATCAAAAACTGTTCGAGATTTTAGTTTTATACATTTCATTTGCATATCAAGAACTAACAATTTATGTTGTGTAGTCACCCCATGCCCAGGAATTACTTTGCAATTAGTACAGCGTCTTTTATCAGTATTTTTTGTCAAGAAAAAATCGATTTGAGACCTATGAGTTTCACTTTTGTATGTGATTAAATGTTCCTCTCTCTTCCTAAAACAAGTGTTGATAATCTTAAGGTCGTATGCTAAAGAAAAATCAATAATAGTTTGTCCTTCCTCATTCAACTCCCCAAAATCAAAACCACCATGAACCCTTGCATGTGGTCCTGCCTCTTTACCAACATGTCCATTAAGGTCTCCCCCAATATAAACTTTCTCGGTTGTTGGTATACTTTCAATCAAACCCTCCATATCTGCCCAAAACTTCTCATTGAGATGTGATTCTGCTCCTACTTGGGGTGCATATGCACTAATAATGTTCATGGTCTCCTTTCCAACAATTACTTTCACGGATATGATTCGATCCTCAATCCTTTTAACTTCCACAACATTCTTCTTCCATTCTGCATCCGCGATAATACCAACACCATTCCTTCCATTTACCTTACCTGTGTACCAAAGTTTGGAACCATTTAACCTAATCTCTTTACTTCCCTCTCCTACCCATCTAGTTTCTTGCAAGCATAAGATACTAATCTTACGCTGGTCCATTACTTGTGCCACCTCGAGGCGCTTCCCATTCAACGTCCCAATATTCCAAGAACCTAATCTAACCTTAGTCTCATGAACTAGCTTCTTTAACCGCCTCCGTCCATTAGAGTGCGGTAGCCCTTGCTCATTTAACACTGCATTCAGGCGAGGATGCAGCGGCTCTTGCTCTTTTATCACTGTACCCGAGTTGTACAGCGCGTTACTTACGAGTAACGACCTAGCATTAACACAATATATTCGTTGATCCATGTTCATAAGATTCGACATGATTTTATGCTGGCTGTCGGGGCCTAACACAACCCTCCTCCTTTATCCGGGCTTGGGACCGGCTATAAAATATAGGCGGAGTTTGTGGGCACATAAAAAAAAAAAAATTCTGTGAGCTGTCCTTCTGGAAAATTGGATCTCAAGGCCTTAGTTCTATAAGAAACACAGAATATTTTCTTTATGAGACATCTTGTGCCCTAATTGCAATTTGGCATCCTAATGAAAGTGAAACTTTGGCTTTATTTATATTCATATTTGTCACAACATATGATCTTTATTTTAGAGATAACTATCATTCATTACCATTTATTGTTGTAATCTTGTTTCTCAGCATTATCTTGATGTTTTGTTCTTGTGTTGCAGGTGGCAAGCACATAGGTGGTTGTACAGGTAAACCACATTGTTTCTTTATCCCTGTGCTACATAATAATAACCTGCCTTCTGAGCTTGTGCATGTAGACATTAGTTGGTGCCTTTTTCTTTTGCTTGTGCATGCAAGCATGCTATATGGTTGCTATCGGCATATGTGAGATGGCATTCATTTCAATAGATAGTTCTTTCATTTGGAAAGGAATATTTTTTTTTGAAACGGATTTGAAAAGGAATATGTATATCACCAAATGATACCCATTGACTGCTGTCTAGGAGCAAGTTCTCAAGAAGTCCTTAATATGATTGTTTTTTTGAGATCCTTGATATGATTATTAAAATAATAAAAAACTTCATACAAGTTATTAATGTAATGGAATATCAAACAATTATTAAGGGATGGCCGAATATGAACGAGAACTCTGTTTTTTGTCATGAAGTTGCGATTGTCAAATTGGTTACATGGAAATTTGCTTATTTGCACAAGAATCAATGCTGACTCAACAATTTCATCTTTGGATCTTATCTGGTGCAGACACTTTGAAACTTCATCGTAAAGGAGAGCTAACTACTTTACTGTCAGAACTAGATATTGGTGTGCAACAGCCTTAACACAATCCCGAGATGAAGCCTCCCAAGATCTTGTATCACTATTATCTTATCATAACATTATTTTCCGTAGACCAGTTGACCAATACACTGCATGATGAGTTCATCTCGAATTATATTGGTCGTAGTCGATTCCATGAGTTCATTCTCTTGGTGTTGTAGATCTAACCTTGGTTCCACAACTGCTGATGGAAAAAGGATTTTGTACTCTAAGGTGGCATCATCATTCGGCCACAACTTTCTTTTTTTCCTGGAGAAAATAAAAATGTTATTCATTTTATTCTTGTTGTCATATTCAGCTAGTTTCCTGTGAAATTTATCTTTAACTAAACTGTTGGCTGAAAATTTTATCAGATGAGAGAAATACAATGTGTCATTTTCTCTCTATCTCAAACATCCTTTGCAGTGTTCCCCAGAATAATTTCTTTATCACAAAAGATATTAAAATACGCTTAGTTTCAGATGGGATATCAATATTCTCCAAATTGAAGGCAGCGGCATTACACCGAGAATATCAAATGCGTGAAAAGATTGAGAAAAGGAGGCGATTCATCGTGGAATGATTAATGATAAAGGTAAACGCGAAATTGATAATATATTGTGTTCCTCGAACTCGTATAATTTTTCGGTGGGGAGCTAATTTGAATGTTGGATTTATTAAACATCATTCTGAATTTAACAGGGTACTCAATTTTTGACTTGTTTTTTTGTAATATCCTCAAAAAAATAAAAAAAGGAAAAGAAAAGAAAAAAAAGAAATCTATAGTTAATTAAGGTTCAATTATGAAATCACTAATCTAGCAAGCCCAAAATCCAACTTATAAGTATTTTCATATGCCCTAAGCCACAGCCACACAACTTTTTTTTTTTCTCTCCAGTCGGCAGAACCCTCTCTCCTCTCCCCCCTCAGCTCATGGCTAGCCAACATCAAGAAGAAGAAGAAGAAATGATTAGAATTAGTATTAGGATTTTAAAGAAAACTCTAAAAGTATGTAAAGAGGATTCAATCCCTCTCTCCTTTCAAAATTGTATTGATTGGATTCAGAATAATAGGGCACCTTGCTTCTATTAGAAATTTGTTGGAGGAATTTATGAGTTTTATCAGATTTGAGATTGTTTTCTAATGATTCATGATTAGATCTAAATATTAGGATTGCATGATTTAAGTTGCATAATTTGTTAAATTCGTGACTGTTTTGTAATAATTATTTGGATAGATTTTTCTTATCAAAAAATTATAAATAATATATGAATGGAAAACTCTCGAAGTCTAGTTTTCATATAAATTAGTTTCATAGGATTTGGAGTTGTATACAAATAATTATGATCCAAACATCGGATCGGTAACAGCGAGACCAAATTGTAAAATATATAGTAAATTGGAAATATTGAATTAGGATTTGAAATTTATTCCCAAGTTAAAGGTTCGTGTTATCTTTCTGTGAAAATTAGAATCATCTGAAAAGAACAACTATAGGTTAAGTTATTAATATTTTAGTGACTGTTGTCAAAATACTATGCAGAGAATAAATTCTGACAATTGTATGAATTTTTAGAAAAAAGTCCCAACTCTTGTTAATGAATGAAAATTGCATGTTTTAATGTGTTTTTATGATGCGTAGATGCTAAGAGATCATAGCTGAAATATTCATGATGTTTTAAACTATTTTTATGGGAATTTTAATCTAAAAAATTGAGACTTTCGGGTGGAAGATCGGACTTTCAAGATGTTAGCACACGAACGACCATGATAGAATAACGAAAAGATGAGGTCAAATTCATCATTCTATCACGCCCGTGACAATTGTTGTCACGGTCGTGATAGGGTAGCACGGCCGTGACGCTGTCGGTCATGACCGTGCCAGAGGGGCGTAAGGACTGGGTTTTTATCACGGCCATGACAAACCCTATCACGGCCGTGATAGACAGAAAAATTGATATATGTTGTATTTCAATTAATTTCAAGATATTTACTATTATGTATTATTGATTGATGATTGTATATGAACCTAGATACACGAATTGCATCTACAGCCATAACTAAGTTAAAATCTGAAGACTGAGCGACGTAAACTGATTGATGATTGTGATAATCATGAACCCAATTGAAGAATACTGTTACTTGTCGCCCTTTAAACTAATGACAACAAATACTGTGTCCTGCTCCATTGTGTTAGAATTTTCCTCGGGAACTTACTATGCCCTACACTTTGGAGTTAGCATTTCCTGAGGAAATAACTGAATCTTACCGACAACGGTATGATTTTCATTTACCTTCGAGTGACGGAGCCTCGATTTCAAGGCCTAGCTAACCTACTAGAGAACAACGACTTGATTCTTCAATTACTGAGAAGATCAAAGACTGAACTGATTGATTGAACTGAAAGGATTGATGACCACGAAAGTAGGATCCAAAGGATTATGAAGCAACCCCGAGGATATTACTGAGGCAAGCTAAGGATAAGTGCTTGTCACTTGGTATGCCTACTATAACTGATGAATTGATGATGTTACATGTCAAGTATTTTACTGATGACCTTATGTTATAAGCCAATGACATGTACATTTTTATGACTATGGCATGACATGCATATATGTTCATTGTTATCATGAAATTGTCATATACATATGTCATGTAGTATCCTACATAGGATGCATCACATACACCATGATGGCTAATTGCACATGGTATAGGAATAAGGAGTCATGAGTTTTTAGAGTTTCTGTTAGAAGTGTCTTTATGAAATAATGAATTTTCTTAGTTCTATGACATAATGATGAAACTACTTTTATTTAAGTCTTCCGCTGAATTATAAATGGTTTTATTTTATTCTCACGTTTAATGATTTTCTGTAATAGTATGTCCATCATTTATTATGATGATGTTATGGCGAACGGACTAGCATTGCCGAAATGACCCAATTGTCCTTGACAATTTGGGGATAAAATTTCGAGGTGTTACATTTTTAATCGAGCACATAGGTGTAAAGATACACCGTTATACTTTTCTATTCGTTATTGACACATTATATTACCCATCATTATCTTCTTATTTTTTTTCTTCATGCATGTATTATATATCATCAGACATCAAACGTGTGTCATTAATTTTTCAAGAGGCTTGATATATTAGTTGTGATTACATGTATTAAACTTTGTCTCGCTTGTTTCATTAGTCAGGATTCAAAGTTTGTGTGCTAAAGTGGGTTCATAAACTGCTGGTGCCATAAGTATCAATGTTATTAATTCCTTTTACTTCTTTATATATAATAAACCAACTTAAATGATGAACCATCTTATCATGTCTTATCATTGAAATAACGAATTGCTTCACATACAAAAGTTAAGTTATTGCGCAGTTTGAGGGCCAATGTGGAAGTTAAATGATACATTATGAATATTCATTTGAAATTTACAACAAAATAAAATGTTGATGATGGATAACAAAATTTGATAGCGAGGATGAAGTTTACAATTATTATAATACTTATGCCATTGATGTACAAAAAGTTTACACTAGGAGATTAAGAAATGTTAATAACATATGCGCAGAAAGTTTGTGTTCAAAAGAATATCACAAAGATTATGAGGATAAGTAGAACTACAAAATGAAAAAGATTATGTTAGAAATGATTAGCTTTGCAGTTGGATTTATAACACATATAAATCGAGGTTGTGGAATATCTTTTGCGAAAGCGGATCCTCGAGGTTTTTCTATGAATATTGGACGACATGGGAATGGAACACGAATGCACAAGTACCTCTGCATGGACCTACACAAAAGTACGCACAACACACGCCATGAACCTCTGGCGTAGGTCCTCTTTTATAGGCGAGAGATATTGGACGAGGGGGCGTCAGGCACTTCAGCGTGCGCGATGCGCACACTGTTAACTCCCATTATGAGCTTATCGTGCAACGTACGCACGATGCACGTCATCGTGCAGATCACGTGCGCGTGCAATGGGCGCTTAGTGCCGTTAGACGCGCATGTCTGCATGCTAAGGGCATTCGCCCAATAATCTTCCACTTACCCGCATTGGGCACTTATTTTATCTTTCGTTCATTCAAAAATGGTAAATGGATCGTGTGACCTATGAGTGTAAGCACACTTCTTTATAGGAGCTAGAAAGAGACATGTTAGAATTTATAATTGCTCAACTATCTCTAGAACGTATATCATGCCTATTTGAGATTAATGACAGCTGACATATGACTCAACAAATGCTCAAATAATATTAACTTGTTATGAAATCTACCTTGCAGTATAGTCAAGTTGCTCCGCGATAACTAACTTTTATATACACTATATTTTTCAACATAAGAAAAATAGTTAGTCAATTGTGTATGAAAGTTTAATGCGACTCATTACAGTTCTTTCTCTCGCACTCATGCCTTTTAGTAGTGACTAGCTGCTTAGACTACTTTTACTTTTCACTTTTGAGCACCTCGCTAAAGTAGCAAGCACTAATTTTTTTTCTTAAAACATAATCAAGAGTCTAAGGACATGTACATATGAATCATCTGTCCGAGACTCATACCATGATGAATCATGTCTCTAGATCATTTTAGCATACTTGGTACTAAAGACAAGTAAGACTCCTACTGAAAGAGTGTATCTCTAGCTCTGTTAAATTATACACCACACAAACTTAAGTCTAGTAGCCACTTTGTAGCGTATGACCTGAGTTTTCAAATTTCTCGCTCTTATATAGTGCCAAGTTTGAATCTCGCATCTAGCCTCTCTCTCTTAATTAGGCAACATTGAGTTACTAAAATTCATGTCTCAAGATATTTCATTCTCGCTCACTATCTTTATAAGTGTCAGAAGCATTTGTATGTGTTAGAGAACAAACTCAAGCCTAATAGACATACCTTTCACATGCATAACAATACTTTATAACAATGAATTTACAAAAAATATAATCTTTTATTCATTGAAAATTTTGAGTACATCGTTACATTTATAATCTACACAATCCTAAGGTATTTACATGTCTCATGTCTCTCTCGGTAATGGTTTGATGAACGGATCAGCAATCATTTTGTGCATTTATATGTACTCAACTGAGATTACTTTTTGGTCTCGTACAAATTTGTACTTCGTATTGATATGTTTTCTCTTACAATGATATTTCTCATACTTGACATAAGCAATAGTTGCTTGATTCACAGTGAAGGATCATCTCCTTCATTTCATTCTTAAAAATTCTTAAGTTTTGAAGGAATCGTTTAAGTTATAAAGCCTCTTGTACTGCCACTGAATAAGCTATGAATTATGCCTTCATATTTGACAGTGCTATACATTTTGTTTCTTACAATTCAGTGAGTCATAGACCTCCTTCGTGATAACATAGGCAGTACTCTTGAGATATCATATGATTCTCTTTATAGCGTACATTTGATAACACTTGCATAGGGAATATTGGACATTTCCTTTTGTTCCTCTAGAAATTTAGGACGCATGTCCACACTTAAAATCTCTCCTTTCATAATACGAGTATTAATGGATTTGTAGCTATCCATATAAAAGTATTTCAAAATTTTCTTGATGTATGATTCCTACGACAAAGCAAGAAGTCTTTTGGAATGATCTCGCTAAATTTTCACCTAGTATATAGGTTGCTTCACTCATGTCCTTCATGTTAAACATAGAGGATAACCATTGCTTAATGGCAATGACAAAATCCTTATTATTTTCAGCTATTAGAATGTCGTCTACATATAATGTTAGAATAGAAAAATATCCTCGAACTTTTGAACATACACACAATGATCTTCATTAATCATGTTAAACCTGTATGAAGTGATTGATTGATGGAATTTAAGTTATGACTATCTAGATGATTGTTTGTAAATTTTGCGCTCTTCTTCTTTTACAACAAAGTCTTGAGGGTGCTCCATGTAAATTTTCTCATCTAGTTCTCGATTAAGAAATGTAGTCTTTAAATCCATTTGATGTAATTTTAAGTCCATATGCGACTATAGCTAATATTAGATGAATTGAAGTAAACCTTAAAACAAGTGCAAATGTTTCTTCATCATCAACACCCACTGTTTGGATGAAATCTTTCGTCAGTAGGCCAACTTTATATTTTTCAATTGACCCATCCATACCACGTTTAATTTTGAGAACTCACTTGTTCCCAATTGCTTTACAGCCTGACAGAAGATCAATCAAGTCCCATACTTGATTTTTCTGCATGGACTCTAACTCTTCCTTCATTGCCTTAATTCATTCTCCCTTAGAAAGGACGCGAAAGTCGCTTTAATAGATTTGAGCTCAAGTTCATCTTTCAGACTTACTATGTGACTTCATGTGGCCCATGTTCATACGGTCCTTCGATTTTAAATCTTCGGCGGGAAACATGTTTTCTAGTAGTCCATCGAAGGAAATTTCTAGGTTCGTCAATTAGCGATTATCAATCTCTCCCACTTGGATCAAGCTAGATGGAGAAAATAAACTCCTCAATAGGTTGATCCATTTGTGTCACCATCTCGGGATATTATTCTTTATGTAGAAGGAGTCCCTTGTTTATCTTGTCTTGCTTAGAAAATTTATTTTCTATGAATGTCACATCTCTACTTTCAATTTCATTATAGTATCATCTTTCCTTTCACCTGTGAATGCATAGTCTTTGGAGGTTTCACAATATCTTATGAAGGTACATTTTTGCTCTTTCGGACCCAACTTCCCATACTTGGAGTTGTTTAAAACATAGGTTGTGCAAAGTTCATAGGGAGTGGTTGGAATGAATTTTGATGGTACACGATTTAAAACATAGGCAGTAATCATTAGTGCATCCCCCAATACGAAGTCGGAAGATTAGCATGTGCCGTCATGAATCAAATCATATCAAATAGGATACGATTCTGTCTCTTTGCAACATCATTTTGTTGCGGAGTTTTTGGTAATGTTAATGCCTAATTATACCATTTTCATCACATAAAATTTTGAATAAGTTAGAGAGATATTCACATCCATAGTCGGTTCACAAGATTTTAATCTTGTGATCAGCTTGATTTTCTATCATGTTAATTAATCATACAAAATAATCCAAAATTTTGGACTTATGAGAAATCAAGTATACAACATCTAGCGTGAATAATCATTTATAAAGGGGATGAAGTAAAAACAATCGTGTCTTGCATGAACATTTATTGAACCACATATGTCCAAATGAATTAATTTTAATGGGTAGTCGACGCGTTCGAATTCGCACAAGAGGGAATTGCTCATCGTGCTCAACAACGTAATGCGAGAAATACGATTCTTTCTGAACCAAGCCTAGTATGCCTCCATATTCCTCTGACATTGGACATTATTTTCAAGTGTAGATTCTTTGACAACATGTCTCCAAGACATCTTGTTCTTATAAAAGGTATTGGACTTTGTGATTTCAAATATCATAATTATCGTCATTTAGGTTTTCATTCTTATTCAAGTCAGTGATGATTCTTTTGGAAGCCATGATCTAGTTTGGTGACAAAATAGGAGAAATTTATATTTTTTTTGCAAAATATAAATAATGAAATAACAATACTCATAAAATAATGACATCGAGAGATTGCATACTCACTCATCTTCCACTATCTCCAAAAAATATTATCATTCATTATATTAGCAATACGTCAGAATTAATCTAAGTGTTTGAATTTTGAATTAATACATAATTCAAAATTTTCTACTCTATATATTTTGAATCAACTTATAATTCAAAATCACATAAATTTATTTCGTGTGGCACAATAAATTATTTTTAACAGGACTAGTGCAACAGGGCTCTTCCCTGAAGGGTGCCATAAATAATCATGCATTTTCCTTCGTCTCGACATCATATCAGAAAAAACTATCACACATCAACCCTTTTTCTAGATATTGCATCAATCATGCACTGGGTCAGTTCCTCGGATCCTTTCTAGACATGCATTTTGGGTCATGCACTACTCAACAGAAAGACATTGATTATTACAATAATATTTAAATCTCGAGATATCTTAGTTCGACAAAAGAACTACCTATATTTCATGTATCAATTAACTACCTATAGTTTTGTATAATTAGATCAACTAATTATTCTTTTGGTACAAGCATGCATGAAACATTCATTTCAGAATATAGCAAAAGATAATATTATCATAAATATTAATTAATCCTTACAAAAGGAATTAATTCAATTTATTTAATTTCAACTCAAGAAATTTTAGGAAAGTTATCATGCTTAACAAAATTGGGCAAACGTGGGAAAATGCGGTTAAGGGGAAATAACGCGTTCGGTTCACGGGCGTGCGATTGGTTCGGCGGTTCGAGCAGAGTACAAAAGGAGGGCTTGTTGATTTTTCTTCTCTTTTCCCGCCCCTACATTCTCTCTCTTCCGAGCTCGAGCACCATACCTTCGCCGACCTTCGCCGACCTTGCCGTGCTCGAGCTCGCCCTCCGTTCTCTCTCTCTCTCCTCTTCCTTTCGCCCTCTTCTCCCCTCTCCTCTCCGTGCGATCCCATGCCCTACTCTCACTGGCAACGTCTACCTGTTGACCAGACTCACCACCGATCTCCCCCATGCCCAAATCTGCCTCACCCCGGCTAGATCTGCACGCAACAGCGACCCCCCTCACTGACCTCGCGCAACGGCGACTCCCTCATGGACCTCGAGCATGCCGAACACTGTCGACACCTCGCAGACCTCCAGCACGTCGAGCGCCACTAACCTTGTACCACCGACACCTCACCGAGGTCGAGCACGTTGACCCCCCTCACGCCACGACCTGGCTGACACCCCAGCACCACCGCACAATGGGACCCACCGCCAGTATATATGCCAAGCAAAAATGGTTATGTTGTGTCATTGGTCTGAGGGTGTGAAACTAAAATGCCGGTTGTGATGATGTATATGCAAGCAAGAATGTGTACTCAATATTGGCTTCATTGCCTTCTTTCTTATGCATCATACAAACTACAACTTTTGAAAAATGCAAGATGCATTCTTAATTGCCAAATAAAGGAATATGATTAAGATGTTATGTGACTTTGAACTTCAGAATGACAATCCAATCACGACTACTGGAGTGAAGAATTGAATAACTTTTCTATTACTTTTTCACATATCTTAAGCTTTTACATCAAAGCCAAGACGACTTCATTACAACATCAATAACAAAGCAACTTTATATCATATGACAATAATTGTCCTAAATAAAACAAAAAAAATTACAAATGAATTATGGAAGCGCGGCGCGCAGATCTGGCCGAGGGTTGCCGAGGTGTCATGGATCTGAGTGCATGGGATGTCAAGGCGAGAGGACGCACCGTTTTGATCCCAGACGCTGGTGGTGTGGACGGTGACGACGGAAGAATCGTTAGCGTCCTCGGCCACCGCCGTCGCTGGTCCAGACAAGAATCATTGCAGATCTGGTCAGCGGCGCAAGGACGGCGAGGCGACGCGCAGATGTAGTCGGCGACCACTGGATCGCCCCCTCACGCGCAGATCTGGTCTTGCTCGCCGAAGGGCTCATCGTGCTCGCCGGCGTGAGAAGTTGTCGTGCCGCGCTCATCATGCTCATCGTCGAAGGGCGGTGAGAAGAGATCACGCCATGCTCGTCGTGCTCGTCGGCATTGGATCTGTCCCCTCAGCGCCGGTGAGAAGGGGTCGTGCTCGTCGTGCTCGCCGAAGGGTGAGATGCGCGGAAGGGAGAGAAAGTAGGGGGTGAAAGAGGCGAAATATCTATCCCACTCTTTTTTTGTACATTATGCAGGGCCAAAGTGCACCGAAACGTCGAACGCGAAGTTGAACCGGCCAAGTCGAACCGGCAACACACTTTTTTCCCCTTCTTAGTGCCTACATCTGTGCCATCTCTCTGATGCGCATTGGACGGCTAGCGAAGTAGGGGGACAGTACCCCCACTTAAGTAGGGGGGACGCCCATTTTTTCCAAAAACTAATAACAAATATTATTTTTCAGCACACTCACGAGTTCGAAAAAAAATAAAAAAATATCTAATATCAATATTGGATTTATAACACATAAATTAGATGTTGCGGAATACCTCATTGCGGAAGTGAATCGTGAAGACTTTTCTATGGAAACTGGACGAGCACACTTGTACCTCGGAATCGGGAAAAAGAAGGAAAGATTTAATCCTATTGGCAGTAGAAATTGTGATTAGATTATGATTTGAGATTTCAATTTGATTTGAGATCCAAAAGAATGTTTAATGATTATAGGACTCCCAAATAGGATAAGATCGAGAGTCCTTTGGCTTAAAAATATATTTCAGCCATTAAAATAAATTTTAATCTGAAAATTAGGTGATAAGATATTATTATATTAATTAATTCCTAAAATTAGATAGCTGAAGAAAATAAAAAGATAAAATAAAGGTATAGTTTGGTTAACATAAGTTACAAGATAGAGATAGAGTTGGATTGAGAGAAGTTATAGAAATGATAAAAAGAAATTTGAATAGAGATGGATTTTGTTAAGCATGGTTATGGAATAATTAGTGAAATTTAGATTTAATTAAATTTGAAAATTTAAGAGATGATAATTAATGATGGATGATCATGATTGATGGAGAAATAGTCCAAGGTCTAATAGGAGTAAAAAATCTTACTTGAGAGCTATAAATATGGCCTAAAGAGTGGTTAGAAAGCATTATTTGCCTCCACAAAATTTTTACACGAGAGCTCCTCTTTCTTCTTCATTTTCTCACAAATTGAGGCATCTGAGAGTGCGGGAGATATACCATTTCGAAGCCCCGACAGAGGAGAATAAGATTCAAGTGATAGCCGAAGGTACATAGGGGAAGAATCGTCGGCCAAAGTCGCGACATCCGTACAGTCCACAGACAAGAGGAACATAGTTAGTTTTTCAACCAACTTAAGGTACGTAGGGGATCCTCATATCATCAGTTTTCCACGACATGGACCACATGATTCTTCTCCATTATACATAGATTATATATTATTTGAATCGATTGAATATCCAATGACACAGATATGATTGCTGAAAATTATGTCAGAAAAATAATTGGTGACAGAATCTGGCTCGAAATCTGTCTGACACAACCTGGGTTCCATTTAACATACCTCGGGTAATGATCGATGTGGAAGGGGTTCTGAAATAGAAAACATATTTTTATGAATTGATTTATAGTTTATTGGATAGTTAAGATTGTTAATAATTGTCAATCATTTGATTAACATCCCTGATTTTAGTATGATCATACCTGATTAGATTGCCATCATATTGATTATTATTGTCATTACACCAAATCATGATATTGATTATGGTATTGATCCATTGACCTTATTATTGATTGATCCTAATCAAATTATTATCGTATCCGATTGATATGATCATACCATTGATTAATATATTGATATAGTGATTTTCTGATTGGGTCATGTTTAATCTAAGATAATTGTTAAAGATAGACATCTTAGATAATTAAAATAAAATTTGAAATTTATTGGGCCCATGTCTACTGATTGCCACTAGGACCGATTGGGCTTTCGGGCTAACTGCGTCTTCGGGTTGATAGGGACTTTGAGCTAATATTACGTCTTCGGGCTGATTGGACTTTCGGGCTAACTACGCCTTCGGACTGATAGGGCCTTCGGACTAATATTGTGCCTTCATGCTGATAGGAACTTCGGACTAATATTGCACCTTCAGGTTGATAGGGCCTTCGGGTTAATTGCTCCTTCGGCTGATGGATAATTGAATTGAATTGGGCATATATCGTAAAAAAAATTGACTATCCTAGGTGTGGTCCTTTGCTCCCATCATACCCGAACTTATTAATTGACATGAAGTGGCATAGTGTCCCCTAATAATAGAGAACTCTCGTATTACGCTCGAAAGGCTTGATTCTAACTCCCAAAATTGAATTGATAATTGAATTGAATCGAATTGAATTGTTAATTGAATTGCACCATAGTGGCTGATGGACAATTGATTTCGTCCTAGTGATTGACAGACTATTGATTTCGCCCTCATGACTAATGGATAATCGAATTGCGTCTTTATGGTTGATGGATAATCGAATTGCACCTTTAAGGCTGATGGATAATAAACTACAATATTTGTGCCTGATAGATGAATTAATAAATTATTAATATAATCGAATTGATAATTGTTATTGTGGCCATCATTGACCTTTGGCCAATTGGGAATTGATCAATTGTTAATTATCGAATTGTGGCCTTCATTGACCTCTAGCCAATTGGTGATTGATTAAAGGTAATTGATATTGAATAGAATTGAGATAATCGAACTAAATTGAATTGTTAGTTGAATTGCGCCCTAGTGTGGATAGATAAATAGACTGATAGTTGAATTATTCCATAATGGATGATGGATATTTGAATCGACAAATTGTTCATAGAATTAATAATTGATAATTGTTGATTGTGGCGTAGTTGATTTAAGATAGCTGAATTAAATTGCATGGATATTGGTTATCAATAATTGATAGTATAGATATTTATTTTGATTGATCAATTGATTATTGTTAATTGATATATAGTTGTCCTAATCAATCATTGATTATTTATAGATAATTGTTTATTGATAAAATTGATACTGATATTGTTCCATGGTTCATATTGATAATTGTTATGGGTGATCCTATGTAATGAGTTATTTCATTGGGCTTTACTCTTGTACTTGGATCCATATAGGTGATGGTGATGGCGATGATGAGACGATTGGTGACTCCTCTGACGGGTGATATGCACATAAATATATGGTCCATTATTTTATAGACGTAGGCCCTGGCCCACAAATTTTGAATGTTGTACAAATGGCTTCCGCATATTGTATAAATTATTATCTTTCACTATTGTAAATCGGCATGTTAGCTGGTCATAGTTAAGTCGTAGAATTGAGTGGCGTCACCGAGATAGTCTTCAGGGGGTAGGCAAAAAATAAATCTCGGTGCGTTACACTAAACCTCGGAGGAATAGAACACATAGTCACAACACAAGTTCTCTTAAATGAACCTATACAGAAGCATACACAAAACACACCAAGAGTGCATGAGCGTCTTTTCTTATTTTAGAAGCAAAGGATCTGAGGATGAATTTTCTTTTATAAATATGAGTAACAGTATGCGGCACATCAAAAGATTTAAATGAACTTTAGGGATCACATGGTATTTAACACAACATATGGCACGAATAAGTTTCTTGTGCCATTTGCATATTTCGCTAGTTCAATCATCAGAGACATTTGTACTTATTTGATTGTGCATTGTTACTGACAACATAAAACAAACATTTATTTGATTAGAAGTTTTTTTAGAACGAATGTATGAGAAATATTGTAATGCCCCCAAATCATCACTTTCCATGTGGCAAGATCTACCTGGAGGTCGCTACCAATAATGCTATACCTTGATCAAAACCTTGACTTTGATCGATTCTTTGACCCAAATAAAAGCGAAAGACTTAAAAGCAATAAAAATAGCAATTAAAAATAAAGATCCAAATAATAGTCTTTAATATAATTCAAAATAGTCTAAAACATCGTCAAACATAAAAGTCATGCAGAAGCCTAATGACATGGACTCAATGTATCTAAAACAGTGGAAAAGAAACACTCTAAAATACCACATGTGCACTGGACCATCACGAACGTCATCAGCCGCAGCTCATCCTTGATTATTATCATTACCTGTAGGATTAATGTAGGGAAAACAATAAACCCTGAGCTTAGCAGTCCAATAGGTGGATAATAAACCAATGGATAAATGTTAACAATACATAAGCAATGAACAATAGGCATAGTTAGAAGAATCAATGGGAAAGTAATCAATGCCCTGTTATATCAGAATCAGTAAAATAGATCAATGCGATGATATGGATAAGATTAATGTTCCATGAAAAGCGAACCAATGATCTGAGTCAATGTCATCTATGCAATGTCATCAATGAACGTTCATGAGGCTAGTGATTGTACATGTCATGACAAGTCATCCTCGCTATAGGGGAGGGTATCCTTTTTCGTTACACGATGGGAAGAAGTCGTGAACGGGGACAAGGCCGAGCCAGTGCCCCAACGATGCGATGAAACAATGCCATGAGCTCCCGTCAATTCATAATATGAGTACCCAAACTTTTATCTTAATTAATTATTTAGGTTATCGTCTTCGCTCAGATTAGGACTTCTGATCATGCAATGCAATACTATTCTACGTAAGAAACATCATGGAACAACATTAAAATAATAATAATCTAAAATCACTACGTACTAGAACCTCATAGCAAAACTCGGGTCGGATTCTGGTGGCTATGCACGCATCGGCAGCGGCGTAGGTCAGGCGATGGAGAGCTTGAATCGGGCTCGACGTCGATTCCGCCCGATGGCGGTTACACCCGGGCTGGGTTCTGTGACTCCAGCGGGATCGTGGTCACGGCTGCACGTTCTTCCGCATGGTTCCGCTGGAATAAACTTCTTATGCATAAAGTAATTACATGGATCGAATAAAGGCTAGATAGAAGATGATACTAGGGTTCTAAGTGGGTCCTTAAACATGCAAATCTCTTGTTAAAATCGATCCAGAGGTTGATCCAACGATCCACCTACCTCTGTTCGCTTTCCTCTATGGTCAGACCTCTTTTTGCTCGTTCTTCTCTCTCTTCGGCTGTCCCTGAAGGTTCTCCGACCTCAAGAACACGTAGTGCATGTCCCTGGATGTTTGCCATCCATGGGGGAAGAAGGAACCGAAATCAATGCACTGGAAGGCCTAGGTGGATGTTGCCTTGGTGCTTTGGCTTGTCTTCAGCGGTCTCTCCGGCGTCCAACGATGGCTTCTTGGGGTCCTGGACGTGGGTGCACAAGGGAGGACGTGAGGGGTGCTTAGCGGCTAGGATAAACTTGTTTAATGTTGGTAGGGGGTAGTTTATATAGGAAGGGGAAAAGTTTGTTGAAGTTGGATAATTTTCCAACTTCAACTCTGATTTAATTTAATTTTATTTCTTTTTTTTTCATCAGGGCCGGGTGTTACATTATAAACTTTTAAAAATAAAATCCGTCCTCGAATTTATGAATGAGGTAGAGGCTTACTGAAAAGAGTTGGGAACTGCTCGCACATCTCTGACTCAAGTTCCCACATCGCCTCAGTGTCTCGATGGTGACTCCATGCAACTCTCACCATCGGTACCTCTCTATTTTTGTGCTACTAATACTTCTTTTTTCATGGACTTCTTTTCTCCAACATCATTCCAATGTGCCGATGAATGACGCGGCCTCCCGTACAGTGCCCCAAATGGAGCTATGCCAATGCTAGAGTGGAAGCTATTATTATAGAAGAACTCTATCAAAGGGAGGTGTTCATCCCAACTCCCCTGCCAATCTAGTGTGCAAGCTCTCAACATATCCTCGAGTGTTTGTATAGTGCACTTTGACTGTCCATATGTCTGTGGGTGAAATGCAGCACTGAAATTTAGACGGGTACCAAAAGCATTTTGTAGGCTTTTCCAAAATCTGGACGTAAATCGGGGATCACGATCCGAAATGATGAACTTTGGGATTCCATGGAGTCAGATGATTTCTCGCACATATAAGTCTACTAAGCTTGGAACTAACTACTTCCATTTGATGGGAAGGAAGTGGGCAGACTTTGTCAATCGGTCCACAATTACCCAAATGACATCGTAAACCTTCTACGTCCGTGGCAAGTTGGACACAAAGTCCATGGTAATCTTCTCCCACTTTCATTCTGGGATTCCCAAGGAATTCAACGATCCTTTGGTGCTCTATCTTTACTTGCTGGCACAAAATGCATTTGGAAACATAATTAGCTATCTCCCTTTTCATATCATTCCACCATAAGCTATGTTTCTTTGTACTGCCGAAGTGAATGGCAAACTTTGATTTATGACACTCATCCATAACTTCTCACTTAAGAGATGCATCATTCGGGACCCATAATCGTCCCCTATATCTAAGTCCTCCATTGATTTTGACTTTGAAGTCGGCTTGCTCATTGTGGCATCTCATGATTAAGTGGGGGTACTCTGCGTCGGAGGGCTGAGCTGCGACGATGATTTTATCTATCAAGCTGGGGTGAAGCTGATGTACCATCCATAAGGCTCCATTATGCCCAAGCCTTGGGTTCCATTGGCTGAATTCTTCAAGCAGCTCATGCTCTCGCAGTCTCATATAGTCCAGTGACCCTTCCCATTCGCGGCTCGGTACAGAGTTTGCTTTACCAGGATGATAATCAATTGCAAACTCGTAATCTTTTAAAAATTTCATCCACCTACGCTACCTCAAGTTCAGATCCCTTTGCTAAAAAATGTGCTTCAGGATCTTATGATCAGTAAAGACCTAGAATGTTTCGTCGTAGAGATAGTGACGCTATAACTTTAGTGCAAACACCACTTGGCAAGCTCCAACTCATGTGTAGGGTAATTGACTTCATGTTTCTTGAGTTGTCTAGAGGCATAAGCAACTACCTTGTCATGCTGCATAAGTACACAGCCAAGTCCTGTGCCACATGCGTCACTATACACCACATACCCACCACTACTAGATGGAATAGTAAGTATTGGTACTGTCATCAATCGACTGTTTAGCTCTTGAAAACTCTGCACACACCTCGGAGACCATACATACATAACTCCTTTTCTTGTCAGATTCGTCATTGGTGCTACTATTTTTGAGAAATCCTTAATAAATTGAGCCTGCCAGTCCCAATAAACTATGTGCTTCCATGACGTTCTTTGGTTGTGATCAGTTTGCCACTGCTTCAACTTTGGCAAGGTCTACGAAAATATCTTGCTTTTATACTATGTGACCAAGGAACATTATTTCTTACTACAAGAATTCACACTTGGATAGTTTAGCATAAAGCTTTATGCTACCTCAATGTCTCCAATACAATCCGAAGATGTCGTCGATGCTCCTCGGGGCTCGATGAATAGATCAGAATATCATCGATAAAGACGATGATGAACTGATCAAGATAAGGCCTGAATACTCTATTCATGAGATCCATAAATGCCGCGGGGGCATTTGCTAGTCCAAAAGGCATGACGAGGAACTCGTAGTGGCCATACCTGAACTGAAAGGTAGTTTTCAGTACATCCTTTTTAGCTACTCTGAGCTGGTGGTAATCGCTCCGTAAATCTATCTTTGAGAATATCGATGCTGTGGATAATCATCAATGCGCGGAAGTGGATACTTGTTCTTGATGGTGGCTTTGTTTAATAACCTGTACTCGATGCACAACCTGAGCGAGCCGTCTTTCTTCTTTACAAACAGGACCGGTGCACCCCAAGGTGAAACACGCGATCGAATGAAACTTTTATCGAGCAGCTCTTGTATCTGCTTCTTTAGTTCATGCATCTCTGTCGATGCCATGCGATACGGTGCTTTAGATATAGAAGCTGTTCCTAGCAATAGCTCGATGTTAAAATCAATTTCCCTCTATGGTGGTATTCCAGAGATGTCTTTTGGGAAAACATCCGGGAAGTCTCGGACAATGTCCAACTGGTGCAAATCCTTTACCGTGGACTTGATGCTGACGACGCTAGCCAGGTACCCTCTGCATCCTTTTCTAAGCATCTTCTGTGCTTGCATTGAAGTGACTAGTACTTTGCGCTTCCTTGGAGGAGTACCTCTGACTATGATCCGTGACCCATTTTGTGTATTTATAGTTAGTTGCTTCTTTTTGCACAGCAATGAAACATCATGGTGAGATAGACAATCCCCAAAATGATAAAATAATTCACTATGGGTATGACCACCAGACCTGCGGAAAACTCTTTTCCTTCTAAAGTGACCGGTGCATTAGCAATATATTTCGTAGCATGTAGGGTGCCCATCGGTGTGGTCACATTCATGTGATACATCATAACAGTGAGTGAAAGGTACAATGTCTTAGCGCAACTAACAGATATAAATGAATGGGTAGCACCTGAATTGAATAGAACAATAATTGGTAATCCGGAGATAGTGAGGGTACCTCTAATGATGCCATCATCATTGTATTTCGCGTCATTCTGCATGTTGTAGACGCGGCCTTGGACAAGTGTGTTTCCACCCCTCTGACCTCTTTGATCTCTACCACCCCTTCGACCCTCTGGGCAGTAGTGAATGTAGTGGCGAATCCACCGCAATGTATGCATGCGCCAGTCTTCCTCCTGCACTCCCTAAGATGGTTCAGCCCACAGAACTCGCAAGCACCTTCATTCTGTGCAGGTGTTGCCGTGGGGTTGGCAGTTGTTACAATGGCTATGAACATTGATTAGCATTCTCTAGAATTCTTTCATCTTTCAATGCGATGCAATGATACAATGCTATATGGTTCACCTGTGGTTGACGATTCTGTGGTGGCGGATGATTCCTTTGCTGAGGAGGCCTTTGTAGTTGCTGTTGTTGTGACGGAGGAGCATTGCGCGGAGGGGGATAGGGCATCTGATGATTATTGCTACGATTATCACGTCGCTCTGGACCTCTAACTGGGCGACGATCATCCACTCTCTGTTGGTACTACTCAGTGGGGCGTACTAGTGCCTTGCCCCGTAGTTCTTTTAGCTCTTCTTGCTCCCTCAGATAGTCCCTTTCCATCTTCGTGGCTAGTTCCACGGTGTCTTTCAGAGTCTTGTAGTGGCCAGATAATGTATTTTTCCTAATGGTGGAATTAAGGCCTTGCGCGAACTGGTCAGCCCTTTGGCTTTCGCCCATATTTTTAGTGTGGTACCTCTCTAGCTGCACAAATCGGATATGGGTAATCCTCAATAGTCATTTGGCCTTGGGTCAGTGTCAGAAACTCCCATTGTTTCTGGATGCACTGGTACTCAGGGAAGTAGCGTCCTTCAAATGCCTCATAGAAACTCTGCCAAGGAATTACTCTCTGGCCATGAAACTTGGTGGCTCTAGTGGTCCTCCATCAATCCAGTGCGTGATCAGTTAAGCAGCTCGCAGCATATAAAACTTTCTTGTCCTCAGCGCATCTCAATAGCTCAAACATTTACCATCAAATTGTGGAGGCTGGAGTTTCAAAAATGCCTGGATAGTATCCTCTATAGGCGCTGGATGGAGCTGAAATTCCTGGTGAGGTGGTCGTGGTGGTGATAGCGGTTGTGGCTGCAGTAATGTCTGGCTATGACCAATGTAGCTAGCCTCATGTGGTATCTCTATGTGCTGAACTCTCTGCCCGCGACCACTGCCACGACCACGACCTAGTCCTCTCTGCTCAACTAGCTGTGGGCCCCTTTGGCCCTTAGTGTTTTCGGGGACATTTCCCTCTTGGGCATTAGCTTCACGGCCAAGCCCAGTGGCTCTACGTCGGGTCATCATCTACAGATATAGAAATAATCAATGGAAATCGATAGGAAACAATGCAATGATTCTTACTTGATTGGATCGGATGGCGCAGCGACTTGTTCGTGATGCGTGCACATGGGACTCTAAATACTCTAATACTCTAAGTACTTCGGGGATGTCAAGAGAGTCCCCACGTCTAGCTCTGATACCATAAATGTAACGCCCCGAAATCATCACTTGCCATGTGGCAAGATCCAACCTGGAGATCGCTACCAACAATGCTATACCTTGACCAAAACCTTGACTTTGACCAATCCTTTGACCCAAATAAAAACGAAAGACTTAGAAGCAGTAAAAACAACAATTAAAAATAAAGATCCAAATAATAGTCTTTAATATAATTCAAAATAGTTTAAAACATCGTCAAACATAAAAGTAATTCGGAAGCCTAATGACATGGACTCATGTATCTAAAACAACGGAAAAGAAACACTCTAAAACATCACATGTGCACTGGACCATCACGAATGTCGTCAGCCGCAGCTCATCCTTGATTATCAATGCAGAGGAAACAATAACCCGTGAACTTCGTAGCCCAATAGGTGTATAATAAACCAATGGATAAATGTTAACAATATATAAGCATGAAATAATAGGCATAGGTAGAAGAATCAACGAGAAAGTAATCGATGCCCTATAATATAAGAATTAGTAAAATAGATCAATGCGATGATACGGATAAGATCAATGTGCCATGAAAGGTGAATCAATGCTTTGAGTCAATGTCATATATGCAATGTCATCAATGAACGTTTTGGTTACAATGAGGTGCCATATACTTCATAAGGTCAGTGATTGTACACATCACGACAAGTCATCCTCGTTATAGGAAGGGTACCCTCTTTCGTTACACGATGGAGAGAAATCATGAATGGGGACAAGGTTGGGTCAGTGCCCCAACAATGCGATAAAACAATGTCATGAGCTCCCATCAATCCGTAACATGAACACCCAAACTTTTATCTTAATTAATTATTTAGGTTATCGTCTTCGCCCAGATTGGGACTTCTGATCATGCAATGCAACACTATTCTACAAAACAAACATCATGGAATTGCATTAAAATAATAATAATCTATGATCACTGTGTACTAGAAACTCGTGACAGAACCTGGGCCGAGTTGGGTCTGACCGGGCCGGTTCTTTAGTGGACGACTCCTCGGCCAAGCATGGGCCGAGTATGAATCACACTCGGCATCTCTACCGGGACTCAGGCCGGATTCAGTAGAACCCGGGTCGGGTTTTGGTGGCTATGCGCGCATCGGCAATGGAGCGAGTCGGTCGACAAAGAGCCCGGGTCGAGCTCGACGTCAATTCTACTCAATGGCAGTTACACCAAGGCCGGGTTCTATGATTTCGGCGGGACCATGGTCGTGGCTGCACATTCTTCCGCGTGGTTCCGCCGGAATAAACCTCTTATGCATAAAGTAATTACATGGATCAATAAAGGGTAAATAGAAGACGATACTAGGGTTCCAATTGAGTCCTTAAACATGCAAATCTATTGTTAAAATCTATCCAGAGGTTGATCCAACAATCCACCTACCTCTATTCATTTTCCTCTGTGGTCAGACCTCTTTCCTCTCGTTCTTCTGCCTCTCCGGCCGTCCCTGAAGGTTCTCCGGCCTCAAGAACACGTAGATCACATCATTGGGCATCTGCCGTCAGTGGGGGAAGAAGGAAGAACCACGACGATGTTAATAACAAAGGGTAGCAACCGAAAACAATGCACTAAAAGGCTTGGGTGGTGGTTGTTCGTTACCTGATGCTTTGGCTCGTCTCCGGCGGTCTCTCTGGCATCCGACGATGGCTTCTTGGGATCCTGGACGTGGGTGCACAAAGGAGGACGTGAGGGGTGCTTGGCGGCTAGGGTAAACTTGTTTAATGTTAGTAGGGGATAGTTTATATAGGAAGGGGAAAAGTTTGTTGAAGTTTCCAACTTCAACTCTGATTTAATTTAATTTGATTTTTTTTCATCAGGGCCGGGTGTTACAAATATTCTATGCACATTATCAGTTATCAAGAGCTCTTTATGATAAATGCTCTTTGTAAAGTTTTTCCGCAAATATGACATTTTTCCCTTGGCATATCGGTCATGATGCAATATATAATCTTCAAAATTCATACACATTTAAAGCATATAGGGAATTGGATATTTTAATTGTCATCTATTTATGAGGTTGAAGTTTTATGGCTATCTTTAAGAGAAAATTAAATAATCATTGGCCAATGAACATGTATAGTAAGGAACATCAATGAATACTAACTAGTGCATTATGAAGCTCTATCTACAAGTATACGGCACAAAGGAATGAAAATATTTATGCTTTCTTCGAAGGTTTCTTGAATGCAAATATATTATCATATGAATTTGTACATGGATATGAATAAGCAATTCAAATTCACAGGAAATCTATATAAAACAAAAAGATTTTAAATGCTTTAACTTCAAGGCTATCTTAGTTCAGAAAATTCATTAGAGGAGCATGCAGAAAGTATCCTCTCGAAGCACCTCTAAAAAAAATCCCCTGGGAAGTTATTGTTTATATATTAATTAAGAAGAGATTAGAAGACTCCTTTTTGTACGAAAAATATTCAAAGATGGTAAGGTAGTACTAAGTGTATTTCATTAAATGCAAAGACCGAAGAAATTAAAAATATTGTTGAATATAGAAATAATGATTCATAGGCGGTACTTGCAAAATGTTCAAAGATTACTTCATATTTTGCATCTTTGTTTTAGAATCTTTTTGAGAAATATCTGATTTATCCATGGATAGTTGGGCATTCAGAAGTACCTAAAGCTTATGACAATGCAAAAAGGACTTTTCTTCTGTCCTTTGAAATAAAAAGGAGTTTGAACTTAAAGTATTCAAAATAAAGTTTCTGGCCATGGTGCTGTAATACAGTTGAAAAATGGATTTTTCAAACAAAAATATTTTTTTACAATAAAAAGTGCAGGCTGCATTCGTTCAAGCATTAAGAACTTGCTGCTCCAAATTAGAAGATGTTTTGCAAAGAATTTTTGCCTATCAAGTTATGAATGCAAACTAATCATGTTGAACCTTGAATCGAGCTATATATCCTTAGTTATAACGTTCCAATATCTCTCATTTTTTTTGTACACAACCTATTGATCTACAGTCCCTGATTGGTACAGGAACAACACGAAAGAAATACGATGTGTCTTGAGTGAGAAAAAGGTCAACCCTCTCATTATTTTTACATTATTTATCATTTAATTTTTCTACATTTTCTCTTTCTTAAGTGAAATTGTTTTGATTTCATTGATCTTACTAATTGCTGAATAGGAGAACAAAATCAACGTCGGCCATTGATTTGGAAAATCGATCAACCTTGAAAGTTTGTTCTCAACGTTGTTTTTAGCCAATTATTATGAAATATCTTATGATAATACCTTTTGTTCTCTTTCTATGTGCAATTTTGTGTTCTAATCCTAGTTGGCGTCCACTAGATTTTCTTGATTTTGGAAGACAAAGATTTGAACTTCTACAATATGAGAGAAATTTTTGTGTCATTTTAGCAAATACTTCAGTGGTGTATTTTATTTTATACAAAAAATACTTAGTTTAGGCTAATGAATTGTTGAAATAAATTGCATTTTGAAAAGAGTTCGAATATAAAAAGATCAGGACTATGGATTTTAGAGATGGTAGAAGAAAATGATTGAAGTTCACAAGCTCCGAAGGATTGATTGTAGCACCTTGATGAAATCATGTAATAATCCTAATTTTTATAAAAGAGCATGATGGACTTTTGGGTCCAACATGATAACTCCCCTATATAAAGAGACTAAAGTCTCACGCTAACTCTTTTTTCCTTATTCGTGCATGCGACGGTTAGGGCTTGAGGAGAGAGAACTTGAGTAGCAAGGAAGAGGAAGAGGAAGGAGAGGAAGAAAGAGGAAGATGACCCAAGATTAAAGTATGTAAAGGGATCCAAATCCTCTCTTCCCTCTCAATGATTTTAATGTTTGGATTGAGAGTAATAGGACACCCTGCTCGTTAAGGATTTTATGAGATCTGAGATGTTTTCTTATGATTCATAATTAGATCTATATGTTAGGGTTCATTATTAGAATTTCTTATATGCCTTGAGGGAAGAACCCTAAATTTAGAATGCATGATCTTATATATTTTTATCTGATTTATAATATGTTATTGCCTCTAAATCATGTATGAATCGCTCATAACGTTCAAGATTATTTTTCTCAGAAGTTTGATCAAAATCTATGTAAAAGTTGAGTTGACGGTCACGCCCGTGATAAAAGGGCTGGAGAATGGCCCCGACGGCAACGTCACAACCATGACTATCTCCACAGGCATGCTCATGACAGAAAATGACTCAAACTCAAGTGTTGTCATGCCCGTGACACCTATTGTCACAACCGTGATAGGGTCAGTACGATCGTGATCATGTCGGTCATGATAGTGACTGAAAAGGGGGAAAAGGGTTCTATCACGACCGTGATCAACCCAATCACGACCGTGATTGATCAAAAAATTGAATTGTGTTATATTTAAGTTCTGTAGTAATGATTGATTATTGTATATGAACCTAGATACATGAAATGCATGGACAACTGTAATTAGTTTAAAATATGAAGACCGAGTAACATAAACTATTTGATGATTGTGATAATAATGAACTCAATTGAAGAATACTGTTATTTGTCACTCCCCAAACTGAGTCCATTGTGTTAGAATTTCCCTTGGAAAATTACTGTGCCCAGCACCTTGGATTTAGCATTTCCTGAGGAAATAATTGTATCTTACTGACAACGGTATGTATATTGCCACTCGCCTTCGGGAGATGGAGCCTTGACTTTAAGGCCTAGCTAGCCTACTGGAGGGCAATGACTTGATTCTTCTATTACTGATAAGATCAAAAATTGAATTGACTGGCTGAATTGAAAGAATTGATGACCACCAAAGTGGGTTCTAAAGGGTTATGAAGCAACCTTGAGGATATTACTGAGGCTTGGTAAGGACAAGTGTTAGTCACTTGGTATGGCTACTATATTTAATGACTAATGAACTGTTGATAGTATTTACATGTCAACTTACATTACTGATAATGATGTATAACGATTCCCCAACATGTAGATTATATGATTATGATATGACATTCATGCATATTTATTCCATGCCTATGAGTTATTTATATATGTCATGTACTATCCTGCTTAGGATGCATTTTCACTGCATTGGTCCTTACATACTTTAACTGGAAAACTCTGCACCCTGTATCCGTGCAGGTAACTAATGGATGGCTGACTCAACTCATGATGGTGAAGTTGCCCATGGTCTAGGCTAAGAATAATGTCATGGTGTCAAGTCTGTTAGACTACTATTTTAGAGATGTTTTCTGAATAATAAACTTCTATTTTTATCTATGACATTAGGTTTTAATTTAATACTTTCGCTAAAAAGACAAGTTTTATTTTATCTTCATGATTAATGATTTTTCTCTGTGTTTATGTCTATCATTTCATTATGATTAGGCTATGACGAATGGGCTAGCACTGTCGAATCTCGTAATTTCCGTCTAACTTTTAGGGTGAATTTTCGGGGTGTTACAATTGGTATCAAAGCATGACCTATATTGAGTATATCATAGAACTATTAAGTGTCTAAGTCCATGTGCAACCTTCATGAGTAGCCATTCAAGATAAAGAGTATGTGTGTTTTGTGCCATATGTTTGACTATTTAATGTTGGTTGATTATTATTCTTTAAATGATGGAGCTAGAGGTCCTTCGAACACTTCAGGGACCAAAGGGATTTGATTGTGAGCATGACCCGCATGGCTCGAACAATGGAAAGGAACGTGCACTCAAGGCACTCTGGCCACTTGAGTTCTAGAATAGAGAGGTTTTTTAAACTGCATCCCCCTATTTTCAATGGGGAGAGGAATTCAGACAAGGCTAAAGCTTGACTGGACATTATCGCTAAGAAGTTCAGGGCCATGCGATCAACATAGAGTCAACATGGCTACTCATCAGCTAGTTGACCAGGCTCGTCACTGGTGGAAGTCAATGACAAGGTCTCAATTTGATGAAGATGGTGAGATCACCTGGAAGGATTTCAAGAAAGACTTCAAGGATCATTATCTTCATCCACATATCAAGGGGGAGAAGCAGAACTTGCAGTAGGGAAGTTTGATTCCAAAGGAATACCTCAACAAGTTTCTAGAGCTTGAGATGTATAGTCCTCTGAAGGAAGATGAAGAGTTGAGGGTTAACCACTTCATCAAGAAACTGAATCTTCACTTGAGGATAAATGTCAAATGTGGTGACCCCAAGACTATGGCCAAGGCAATTTCTCGAGCAACCAAGTTGGCTAAAGAAATTGAAACATAGAAGAAGTATCAGCAAGGCACAAACAAAGGAAAGACAAAGGAAAGAAGAGCAGGGACACCAAACCCTACTCTAAGACTGAAAGGGGTAGAAGAGCAAAGTGTGTACTCATAGTCACAAATTCGATCCAGACGAGTGTAGGTTCAAGACTGGAGCATGTCTGCGCTGTGTCAAGACTGACCACTTTGTTAGGGACTATCCTAAGCAGAAACTTGAGGATAAGGACAAGAGAAAGCAAGCAGAGAACCAGCAGATCATAAGGTGGATGAGATCCAAAAGTCCAATGAAGTGATCCAAGGTAATCTACTTGTAGTTGATCACTATGCAAATGTTCTATTTGATTCTGGTGCTACTCACACCTTTATATCATCTGCTTTTGCTAACTTACTGAATGTTGAGAGATAAAACATGAAATAGTAGCAAGAAATAGCAACAGCACTAGGGAGGGTCTCCACTAGGCAATATCCACAGAGACACCAGTAATGATAGAGGGAGATAATTACTCAACTGACCTCATAGTGCTACCTATGATGGACTATAATGTCAAATTAGGCATGGATTAGTTGTCAAACCATGATGCCTACATGATGTGCCGACAAAGGAAGGTTAAGATTAACAAGAAGAATGTTAATTCTATGATCTTTCTCGGAATTCCATCAAAGGAAAGAAAGATAATGATCTCTTCGACCAAGATAACAAAAAATGTTGAACAGTGATTGCCGAGGATTCTTGGCGAGTGTTGTCAAGGGTGATTTTCAACCTAAGCCACTATAGAAACTTGAAGTAGTGAATGACTTTTCAGATTCCCGATGAGCTCCCAAGATTATCTCCGGAAAGGAAAATTGATTTCCATATTGAGCTGATGCTTGAAACGGCCCCAATCTCCAAACCTCCCTACAGGATGGCGCCAACTGAGATGAAAGTACTAAAGACCCAATTACAAGAGTTACTGGACTGAGACTTTATTAAGTCATGTGTGTTCCCATGGAGTTCACCTGTCTTATTTGTGAAGAAGAAGGATGGATCACTGAGATTATGTATTGATTATAGAATACTCAACAAAGTGACCATCAAGAATAAGTACCCGTTGTTCAGGATAGACGATCATTTTGATTAGTTATCTTCTGCATCAGTCTTCTTGAAGATTGACTTGAGAAGTGGATACTATTAGCTCAGGGTGGCTAATGAAGACATAGCAAAGACAACCTTTAAATCAAGGTAAGGTCGTTATGCCTTTTAGACTGACAAATGCTCTTGCGGTATTTATGAATTTAATGAATAGGATATTTAAACCTTACTTGGATAAGTTTGTGATAGTATTTGTGGCTGACATCTTGATATATTCATCAAGTCCTGAAGAATACAAGAAGCACTTATGAATTGTTCTGAAGACTTTGTGACAACATCAACTGCATGCAAAGTTCTCCGAATGTGAGTTCTAGTTGGATCAAGTTATGTTTCTGAATCACATTATTTCAAAGGAAGGCATTTCTGTAGACCCAGCAAAAGTTGAAGCAATTATCAACTGAGACAGGCCAAAGACAATAACTAATATAAGGAGTTTTTTGAAATTGGTCGGCTACTATAGAAAGTTCATCCAGGACTTCTCCAAGATTGCTTCTCCAATGACTAAGCTGACTAGGAAAGGAGAGAAGTTCAATTGAAATAAAAAATGTGAAGAAAGCTTCTTGGAGCTAAAGAAGAGGCTAACATCTGCACCAGTACTGACAATTCCTACTGAAGTTGAAGGTTACACGATGTTACTAGACTATGATGTGTACTTATGCAGCATAAAAGAGTGATTGCATACGCTTCAAGGCAACTTAAAACTCAATCCCACTCATGATTTGGAATTGGTAACCGTCGTGTTTGCCTTAAAGATATGGCACCACTATTTGTATGGAGAGGAATTTGAAGTGTACCCTGACCATAAGAGTGTCAAGTATGTATTTTTTTCAAAAGGAACTCAACATGAGACAAAAAAGATGGCTGGAGTTTCTGAAAGATTATGAGTTTGGTATTCTCTACCATCCACGGAAGACCAATTCAGTAGAAGATGCTCTAAGCAGAAAACATGAAGGGTCAGTGGCATGTCTGAGGGTCTACAAATGGATTCTAATAGAAGAAAATATACAGGAAAAACTGATGATGTACTGTGTCATTCAGCTTGAATTGGTGACAATGATTGTACAGACACAGAAGGAAGATGCAGAATATAAGGGCATGAAAGCTTTGTGTGAAAAGAGACACCCAAACTACAAGTGTAATAAAGATGGGACTATCAGGTTACAAGACAGACTGTAGGTACCTAAGGACAAGGCATTTAAGAAAAAAATTCTGACTGAGTGCTACAAATCAGAATTTGTTATTCACCCAAGAACTACCAAAATGTTCAAGGGTCTTCGAAGAATATCTTGGTGGAAGGACATGAGAAGAGATGTGGCAGAATTTATTTCCAAATGCTTAGTCTATCAACACGTCAAGATTGAGCACCAGAAGTCACTAGGACACTGAATCCATTGTCCGTACCTTAACAGAAGTGGGAGGATATCACATTGAATTTTATTGTAGGACTCTCAAAGACACAAAAAGGACATGATGTTATTTGGGTCATTGTGGATAGATTGACTAAGTCAGCTCACTTCTTATCATATAATGTGAGACAATCAGCTGCAAGTATGATGATGAGATCATCCAATTGCATGGGATTCCTATTTCCATCATATCGAATAGGGACCCAAGGTTCACAATAATTCTATAGAGGATTTCAGCATGCTTTTGGCACAAGGTTGCACTATAGCCTTTCACCCTCAGAGTGATGGTCAAACTGAAAGGACAATCCAGATTCCGAAGGACATGTTGAGAGCATATGCAACAAATTGGCAAGGGCAACTAGGATGATCATCTTGCCTTAGTTGAGTTTACTTACAACAATAGTTACCATTCCTCCATAAAGATGACATTGTTCAAAGCACTCTATGGAAGACCTTGTAGGTCTCCCACATGTTGGAGTGTAGTTGGTGAAGAAAGACTATTAGGACCTGAACTAGTAGAAAAGTATAACGAGAAAGTGCATCTCATCAAGGAAATGATGATGGCAGCTCAGAACTACCAGAAAAGTCATGTTGACAAGAAAACAAGGAAACAAATCTATCAAGTTGGGGATCATGTACAATTGAAGGTATCTCTTACCAAATGAGTCATGAGATTTAGTAGAAAGGGAAAATTGACTTCTAGGTACATTGGACCATTTGAAATTTTGAAAAAAGTTATAAAAGAAGCATACAAACTAGCATTGCCTCTCCAGAATCCATAATGTCTTCCATGTGTCTATCCTTCGCAATTACACATACGACAGCTCTCATGTGGTGGTAATTAAAGCGCTAACTATCAAAGAAGACCAAACATATGAAGAGTACCCCATAGAGATATTTGAGTATGGTGAGCGTCATCTGAGGAACAAGGTGGTGAAGATGGTAAAGATTGCATGGAAACACTACAATGGCATTGAAGCAACATGAGAACTGAAAGACGAGATTAAGGAATAAATTTCAAGATTATTTGGTAAATGTTCTACTTTATATGAAAATTCGAGAACGAATTTTCTTTTAAGGGGGAGGATGTAACAACCCTAATTTTTATAAAAAAAAGGCATGATGAGCTTTTGGGCCCAACATGATGACTCCCCTATATAAAGAGACTAAACCCTCATGTTAATCCTTTTTTCTTCATTCGTGCACACGACGATTAGGACTTGAGGAGAGGAAACCTGAGCAATAAGAAAGAGGAAGAGAAGGAATGAGAGGAAAAAAGAGAACCCGAGATTAAGGTATGTAAAAGGGATCCAACCCATTTTTACCCTCTCGACGATTTTAATATTTGGATTGAGAGTAATAGGGCACCCTGTTCCTATTAGAGATTTGATGAGGACTTTTGTAGGTTTTATGAGATCTGAGATCTTTTCTTATGATTCATGATTAGATATATATTAGGGTTCATGATTAGGATTTCTTATATGCCTAGAGGAAATAACTCTAGATCTTTAAGAATGTCTAATCTTATATTTTTTTATCTGATTTATGATACTTTATTGCATGTAAATCATGTATGAATCGCTAATAATGTTTAAGATTATTTTTCCAAAAAATTTGATCAAAATTTGTGTAAAAATCAAGTTGAGCAACCTTTGTCATGACCGTGATGAAATTAGTCATGCTCATGGAGAATGGCCCGGACAGTAATGTTTTGTCATGGTTGTGACTGTTTCTAGGCATGCCAATGACAAAAAATAGCTCGAAACTCATGTGCTGTCATGCTCGTGACACCTATTGTCAAGGCTGTGACAAGGTCAGCACGACCGTGATTGAAAAAGGCGCAAAGGATTTTGTCACGGTCATGACCAATCCAATCACAACCATGATTGATCAAAAAATAAAATTATGTTATATTTAAATTATTTTAAAGGTATTTATTATTATGTAATGATGATTGATGATTGTATATAAACCTAGATACATGAAATGCATGGATAGTCGTAACTAGGTTAACATCTGAAGATTGAGCGACATAAACTGCTTGATGATTGTGATAATGATGAACCTAATTGAAGAATACTATTACTTGTCTCCCCCTTAAACTGATGATAGGAAATATTGTACCTGCTCCATTATGTTAGAATTTTTCTCGAAAAATTATTGTGTCCTGCACTTTGGAGTTGGCATATCTTAGGGGAATAACTGTATCTTAACGGCAACAGTATGTATATTTCCACTCGCCTTCGGGTGACGAAGCATCGACTCTAAGGCCTACCTAACCTACCGGAAGGCAACGGCTTTATTTTTCAATTATTAATAAGATCAAAGACTGAACTAAAAAGACTGATGATCACGGAAGTGGGTTCCAAAGGATAAGCAAGCTGGAGGATATTACTGAGACAATGTAAGGATAAGTGCTAGTCACTTGGTATGCCTACTGTACTCAATGACTAATGAACTGATGATAATATTTACATGTCAACTTACATTACTTTATTTCATGCCTATGAGCTATTTATATGTCATGTAGTATCATATTTAGGATGCATTTTCATTGTATTTACCTTTACATACTCTAACTAAAATACTCTGCACCCTAGCAGAGTAATTGATTTGGTGAAGTTGCACATGTTCTAGGCTAAGAATAATGTCATGTCAAGTCAGTTGGAGTACTATTTTAGAGATGTTTATGAATAATGAATTTCTATTTTTAATTTATGATATTAGTTTCAAAGGTTTTAATTTAAGACTTCTGCCGACAAGTTATTTATATTATGACGAACGAGCTTGCATTGTCAAATCCCCTAATTGTCATCTAACTTTTGGGGTGAATTTTCGAGGTTTACAAGTCATGGATCATTACTAGATGTGATGATCGGAGAAACTCCAAAATACCTAATTTCATCTCAAAATTAGATTATTCATAATGCATGATTTTTTTTTTGAAACACGATGTGACAAACATGATCCTATTTTGAGTTGAAGCTAAATTGATCGTGAACACAATAATCATCTGATTTTATCATTCAGCGATATTTTGGAAGTCAATTGAAAAAGTGTTTGCTCATATTTAAAGCAGTTTTTATTAGTTTGAAAGCCTATTATGAATCTAATTAATTATAACTCAGCCAAGTTTATCTTCAACTTCAATCATCCTTAGTTAGAATCAACACTACTTTATCTTATTTATTTGTCATTCATTTGCACTTGTATTTTCTATTCGAACCTTATAAAGCTCTTACTTCTAATGGATTATCGGAATAAATTAAATTGAAGTAGCCCTTCGCTAATACATTTACAAGTAATTTTATTTATCATATATTTCGTTTAAAGCATCTAGTCATTAAAACTAATAATCCTGAATTACAAATAAGGCAGCGAGATTATGTCTCGGAATTGACAAAAGCTAATAATCCTGAATTGAAAAGATCAATTTAGTTAGATGCCAACCTTGGAGACCGATCGACTTGGACAAAAAACATATAAAGAAAAATAAAACAAATGCAGCAGAAAACTGAGACAATGCTTGCAGTACCCTCCATGAGCTAAATCATCTTTAATAACAATTTAATAATAACACAAGAGATACCACAGGCCAACACTTCATCCATATGCCAAAACCCTTTCCCCAAAGGTAGATAAATTAGGAAAACAGATATATTCCAATGATAAAACCCATTTTTCTTCAATAAACAAAAATGTAAGATTGTTTACTTCGCTCTTCAAATGAGAAATCCATTATAAATGTTATTTACATAAGACAAGACTAGTTTATCCGCCAGCAGAAGACAAACTCGGAATCTCTGCATGACCCAACAGCCCCAGGTCGCAAAATATACCTCAAATTGATGAGGTGTAGAAAAGGGAAGAATCCGCCTGTTGAAATTAATCCTAGGCTAAGAATGTACAGTGTGAGTAAAAGAATTAAAAGTCCATCCCTCCCATTCCACCCATTGCTGCAGGGGTATCTTTCTCCTCCTTGGGAAGCTCCACAACGACAGCCTCGGTAGTGGTCATCAAGGAAGAAACACTACGAGTTACAAAACATTAAATAAATCAGTATACAGCACAGGTCATTAGCTTGCAGGTTCAGGTATAACCATTCTCAAAGTTCTCCCAACCACTCCACATTGCAGAATAGGAAGATAGTTCAGAGGCACCAGTCCACGTTGCAGAATTGGCAGATGAGGGATATTAAACACAGCTCCTTGATGACCTAACTATTGTTCATTAGGTTTCAAACAAGGGCGAGAAATCAAAGGTCTTGATCCTAATTAAAAACGCTTTACGATGTCCCATCCCATCCTCAAATGATCCCTGATGAGGAACCGCAGTGACAAAAATCACAACCCAAACACTGGACAGTTAAGAGCTTCTAGATCCAGGGTCAGGTTAACTCCACCCATATGACAACTCAGTTTGAAAATATCTTCTACTTGGAAGAAAACAACTGTTAGAAATCCCTAGATTATTATCCCATCTACTATACAACAATTGTTGAAGTTTCTCTTCCAATAATACATCACAATTGTTTAAACGAATCAATACATACTAGGTTAAGTGCAAATTGATGTCCTGTATCTGGTAAACTTTAATCTTGGGATAGAACCTGTTGGACGCAATGTCATGCGTCTGTAATAGATGTTGCAATTTGAGGGCAGCACAGATTCACTTTTTTTTGCTAAAATCATAGCTGTAACTCTCATCACCAAATCAACAAATCAGCTACTTCCAACTTTATCAATTGGGGATTTTTGTTCAAGGGTCTCTCAAAGAGGAAAAGAGGAAAAGCTTAGGGTTTATCAATGTGTACATATGCAAAACTTTACTATCCCTGATAGTGTCTTCTCCTATTTGAAATGAAGGTTATATCTAAGAGCTACTAGCAAAGCATTTAGAGAAATTGAAACTTCTTTCAGAAATCTGATGGTGATAAACATTAATCCTATCGAATATTGAAAACCAAGATTCGGATTGTATCTTACCTTGCTGCATCCACCAATGCAGTCCTGATGACCTTCAAGGGGTCAATGATACCTGCCTTAACCATATCTACATACTCTCCTGGATACCAAAAAAATAGATTAAACAACACAAATTAGAGCTGCAATTGCAGATATCAATTATTTATATATAGAAAAATATAACTCTATATAAGACAGACCTTTTGCTGCATCATAACCTAGATCAAGGTCATCCTGCTCCAAAAGTTTGCCAACAACTACAGCACCTTCTACCCCAGCATTGCTAGCAATTGTGTGAACAGGTGTCTGCAAGTCATAAGTATGTACAATTCAAGTTGGAGAACCAAACGAACCAATAAAAGAAATGAAACTATACCTTTCACATAAACTCTACACAGGAAAATACCTTTAACGCATTTTGAATTATTTGGACGCCAATCTTTTGATCAAAGTTAGCAGTCTGCAGTTTATCCAGTTCCCTAGATGCATAAAGAAGTGCAACACCACCCCCTGCAACAGACAACCAACAATTATGGGTGCCACAAGGAATGATTCGCAGTTGCAAAAAAGTTGATCATTAATGATTAGCTACCTGGGACAATGCCCTCCTCAACAGCAGCTTTAGTTGCATTCAAGGCATCTGTTACTCTATCTTTTTTCTCACCAACTTCTGCTTCACTAGCTCCACCAATCTGCAAAATTTGTTAACACAGTCAGAAATCTCCTTTATGAACAGAGTTGCCTACTTATCAATTTCATGAAAATAATAATAATTTATGAAATAGTGATCATGAATGTCTTGGCATAACTTTTTTTTTTGAAAGGGTCGGCATGAAAATATTTGTGAAGTTCACAAATTTCACATTACCTTCAGTACAGCAACACCACCAGAAAGCTTAGCCAACCTTTCCTGTAGCTTCTCCCTGTCATAGTCTGATGTACTCAATTCAATTGCAGGCCTTATCTGTTTTGAGAAAACATCAGAAGATGTCAATATCTGAAGCATTAAACAAAAGCTTTACGATCATAAATTGAGACTACACTTTAGAATTTTAACACATCAGAAGCAGACAAACCTGCTCGCATCGTTCTTCTATAGCCTTCTTGTCACCAGCCCCATCAAGAATCACAGTGTCATCTTTTGATATTGTTACCTATATAAATGCAGATAATAAGAAATGATAAACAAATAAAGCTTAAGTTCTCTAACTAGAAGTTCATCAGACAGTATTTCCTCAATTAATCCATGAAATGGCTTGGAGAACATAAAGAGTGCACCTTTTTGCATGAGCCAAGCATCTCAAGTTCTACTTTCTCAAGGTTCATACCAAGTTCTTCTGTCACAACCTGAAAATGGAGCATTCTTTTCACAGTTGTGCCAAATGACCTAAAAGATTTTGAATAATAATTAGAAGACAATACTCACAGCACCACCAGTAAGAGTAGCAAGGTCATGCAAGTTGGCTTTTCTATTCTCACCGAATCCAGGGGCTTTAACAGCACAAACCTACATGATCATTTCTCCCCGAAGTAAGAACATTCTCAACCACTATTAAGTGTAGACAATTACTTAATAATAGTATGTCATCAGATTTGAGTCGAGAAATAATAAATACCTTAATTCCAGCACGAAGCTTATTGAGAATGAGGGTTGCCAATGCATCACTTTCTACGTCTTCAGCAACAATTAGTAAAGGTCTTTGCCTCTGAGTAATGTGGAATTAAACACATCGAGGTAGGAATGTACCTTCAAAGCCAACTCTAACACCTTTACAATAGCATGAATGCTTGATATTTTTTTCTCATGAATCAGAACAAGGGGATCTTCAAGTTCCTGAACAGAAGGAGGTTGATGGATAAATTGCAAATTTATGGTATGGTGGCCAACATAAGGTTAAAGTCATTTTCTTCTCAAAAACTGGAGAACGTGCCACTCCATTTCTGCGACAAGCTGCAAAGGACTATTCCGCTTATGCATCATTTGCATTTGTTTTGTGGAGAGAGCAGGATTTTTCCATTTGGTGGAATTCGTATGTATTAACTCCGCCTATGTTTTATAGCCGGTCCCAAGCCCGGATAAAGGAGGAGGGTTGTGTTAGGCCTCGACAGCCAGCGTAAAACCCTGTCGAATCGCATGAACATGGATCAACGAATAGCGTCGTATGATCCATGTAGCCGACCCCACCTAGTGGGATAAGGCTTTGTTGTTGTTTGTTGTTGTTGTTATGGTATGGAGCATATGCATAATCAAAATGGCATTCTTACACATTTTTGGTTCTTCTGATTAGTGATGAAGTAGGGTGATATGTATCCACAATCAAATTTCATGCCCTCAACAACTTCCAGCTCATTATAAAGAGTTTTTCCATCCTGGAAAAAATCAGAAAATAAAAATATGATTGTAGTTCAGAAAGCATGAACAACCATAAAGCAAGCTACAATAGTTCATCTTCACAGTGAGCATTTCACTATAGTCATACAATAAATATGATGGTAATCCGCACAAAGGTTAGTCCACAAAACCATAAGGCAAAAATACAAAGTACCACAACTCATTCTCGTGATGACTGTTTCATTATAGCTAGACAATGAAATAAATATGATGGCAGTCAAAGGTTAAGGCATGAACGGCAATAAATAAAAAAAAAATATGAAGTTCCATAGTTCTTTCACTGTGGCTATAAAAAGTGCAGTTGATTCACTATAACTGATTGTCGTGCAAATGAAAAAGGGATGGTTAGTCATGCTAATGCTGTTGATGACTCCAAAAAGGACGGTCAATAGTAACAGATGTGGCCTTCATTAATGGCTGTAACGACTTAAAAAGAATTTTCACTCACTTGAATTGTGATAACTCCCTCCTTGCCAACTTTTTCCATAGCTTTTGCAATCAATTCACCAATTTCCCTTTCACCATTAGCTGATATGGTACCAACCTTTTAAAGGAAGAAGTTTGATTAAGTCATTCATTAATGTCATGTGATTTTAACATATAACATAACCAGAAGACAAAGGAAATCATCAAACATTGTCAGCCAATCTGAGGAAACAATCCTCTAAAGCAATGTTGGATCTCAGAAACAAGAAAAGCCATAAAAAAAATTACCTGAGCTATCTCCTCTGATGTGCTAATCATCCTAGTTCTACTTTTCAAGTTAGTCACAACAGAATCAACAGCCATGGTAATGCCCCGCCTCAGATCCATTGCGTTCATTCCGGCAGCAACTGATTTACAGCCTTCAGTAAATATAGCCCTGGTGAGAACAGTAGCACAAGTTGTACCTGCAAATAAACAGAATAAATGCAGATAATATTAACAAACACAAAACTTGTTAGACACAAATACAGATATGTGAAGGTGTAATGTTGAAAATGTAAAATGAAAGATAGTAACCACAACAACCATAAGACTTAAAAGAATATAACAGGACGATTGATTTATTGGGTTGTATATAAATAGAAAAGAAGAATGTTGCTTCAATGACTGTAAAAGGTAGGACTAGTAATAACACAAACTATGTGGTATTCAGGTCTCATGAAAATTTTATTAGCAAGCTATGTTCACTAATAACCTTTGAGACGATTGAGCAACAACTAGACAAAAGAGACCACATGTCAAAATGAACATAGGAGTGAGCATAATAACAATGTGTAACGAAATGCCTAAACACTTCAGAGAAAATATGATGCCGCACACAAATGTAAGATCCTCACCATCACCAGCAACATCATTGGTTGCATTGGCAACCTGCTTCACAAGGTTAGCACCTATATTCTTTACTCTGTCCTTGAATTCAATGCTCTTTGCTACAGTAACACCATCCTTTGTAACTTTGGGGGCACCAAAGCTTTGCTCGATCACAACAGTACAACCCTTGAATTAGAAGATAAACATCAATAATTGCTAAGTTACTTTTCTAAAACGAAGAATTGCTAAGTTACTTTTCTAAAACGAAGAATTGCTAAGTTATTAGAAATAAAAAACTACAACTAGTTAATGCTCGAAGAACACTACAAAATAGGTGGCGAAAAACAATTTGAGTAAGTTATATGAAAATGACTAAGGTTGAATTATGTCATGAACAGCTAAGAAAAATATAACTGTGTGCCACTGCGAAACCATCATAACATGCGTTTGCTTACTTTCGGGCCCATTGTAACCTTTACAGCATCAGCAAGCTCTTCCTCTCCCTTAAGCATCAAGGCACGAGCTTCGACTCCGAACCTGATGTCTTTTGCAGCATAATTCCTGCTCCAAGAGAGCCTGCTTCCAATCTACAGAGATAAACAAAAGAATTCAAATAACCGCTACTAACAAGCGAAGCCCCTATCAATCTCCTCGAGACGGTCAAAAGAAGTCAATAACTTCAAAATCAAAACTTTATCACCAAATTCATAAAAAAAGGACCGACAACAAGACATTTAGAAGGTCACCTGGTTGCTTCTGCTCCCAGCAGCCCTGCGAAAAAAAAAAACAAAATCCCACGCAGGGGCATGGTCAGAGATCGATCAAACGTATCCCAGACAGCAGCAACAAGTCACGAACGAACCAAAGGCGAATGCGATACGGAGAAAAAAAAAACAAGCAAAATCAGCACCTGGCCTTGGAAGCGAGACTGGCGATGGCGCGATGCATGGCTGAAAAACGATAGCAAAAGGGGAATTGGAGCTTTTCTTCTACGTTGGTGGGGCGACGAAGTTAGAGAGGAGTTGGCACGCAAATTTCTCTACGTCTTGTGCTCTCTGGGGGGGTACTATAAAAATGGAGGCCTCAAAATAAGAAGAGAGGTCTAGAACATGCAAGCAAAGGGTTTAGGGTTTGAGGGGCCTTTATGTTGCTACCGGGGACCAGCGAGAGCAATCGTGGTCCTACTACGCGGACCAACGAAGGCCGAGAGATCCGTCGCGCTGAGCGACGAGCGACGGTGTTAAGATTGATCCGGGCGGACCACGTGATGCGACTGCGGGGTGCAAATATCAAATGTCAGCTGGTGATGCTTTGAAATATTTTCTGGGCTTAGGCGGCTGCGGGCCATATTAATTTTTTATGTGCAAATGGGCCAATAAAAAAATACATCAAAACTAATCATTCGGATTAACGCCTATGGAATTAGTTAGATATTAACAGATAGACAAATTCAAAATAGAGAATTAACGTTTTCTCATTTTTAATCATTATTGAACAATTTAATTGGACAGGATAACAATCAAATTTAAGAATTTTCATTAACAATCATTTTAATGTTTAGTTATTATTTCTATTACTATATTTCGATCTTAATTCATCACAAAATTATACAATATGGTGTGTAGGGATGCCGTGCATTTTTTCTCAGTACTCATTCAAAGAATAGTTTAACAACTCATATCTAATTTTTTTTTAAATCAGACGGACTGGCTGATTCGATCGGTTCAATTGTGAACCGGTCGTCGGTCCGATCTGGTTCAACATTAAATGTGTTTTTGAAAAAAAAAATGGATGAATCTCGACCCGAGTCAAATCGGTTTGACTTGAAAAATGGCTCAAATCAGTTATTTTTTTCAAATCAATAAAAAGTAAGTTATTTTATGCAAAAAATTATAAAATAAGGAAGGTATAATTGTGGAATAAATGTGAAAAAATAGAAAGTATAAGAAATTATGAAATAGTGTAAATTATGTAGGGTAAATTAAAAAGAAAATTAATTGTAGGATAGATTTGAAATTTGTGGAAAAATAAATGTGAAAAGAATAGAAAGTATAAGGATTAGAAAATTAATAACAAGGAAGATATATTTGAAATTTGTAAATAAAAAAGGAAAAAAATAAATATAAAAAGAAAAATATTCATAAAATTTAAATAAAATATTTTATAATAAGAAAAAATATTGTACTAAAATTATTGTAATAAATATATTTTGAAACTTTTAAATTAATTTTTAAGTATGTTAAAATAATAAAACAACATGTTTTATGTTATTATTTAATATTTTTATACTTTTAATTATACTATATTTTTTAAATAAATTTAATTATTTTTATTTTAATAAAATCTGATTTAATTCGATCGAATCTGATTATTTGCTTAACCAATTCAATGTTCGGTCTAGTTCTAAAAACATTGCTCATATCTAGTATTCTCTCGTGTTGTATTTAGTGCTATTATTATTTGATTAATATGGAGTCGAGTAAAAAAAACTAATGGTATTTTCTAAATGAACTTGCTGACTTAAAGAATTAAATTTGAGACTATTGAACAACTCCTACAATCTTTTTAATTAATTGTGCCAACGAAATTTAATTTAACACTTATACTTTATTGGTTTAATTAGTTTGTGAATCAAATATCAAATTAAGAATTCTCTTAATCAAATTTAATTTTTTTATTGCCACCCCGATATCCCTAATCAGCCTTCCCAATCAAAATTTGAGAGCATCTACCCGAGAATCCAACATGTGTACAATAGCTCTCGAATATAGCATTTTAAATCAATCAATACATTATAAATGTAATTTTATTTATGACTGAGCATGAATAACACAAACAGTTAGGTAAACAATCAATAAGCATGACAATTAAATTTCAGGAGTTTCAGTTCTAGAGTTCCAATTGTGTGATATTGGCATATTTCTTAGGTGACCTTCCAAATAGATCTTGGTCAGATGCCCCATTTTGGGTCAGTGTTTTTATGCATATTCCTCAAATGACATTTGGATGTCGATTTGAAGCAACTCATCTTTCATTGATTATTTCATGTGTCTAAATCTCCATGGGGATTCGTCCTAAAGTGTAGTCTAAGTTTTCATGGAACAATACAAATATCAATTGCACGCAAACAAAACCATTTAATAATCATTCACAATAGATATTTTCTAAGTTTCAATGGAGCATAATATTGTTTTTTATAATATAAACATACAAATAATGAATTAAATAGGTTGGACATGTTGTTAGGTAGTAAATTATAACTTCATTTAAAATGTTCAATTTCAATTATTCCATTTTTTCTAGAAAATTGACTTCGAATTGGTTCATGGAGAATATTTCAAAATTTCTCATTTCACACGTGTCCTTAGAAAATCATAAAATATTATGCCATTATTCTATTTTTACCATTTTGACATCTAAAAAATGTAAAATTTATATCTTCCTGTCTATACATACTCAATTTACGTGAGTTCAAGTTCATTTCAAAGATCACTATCATATCTTAATATGAGCTCTACAATTTTGAGTATATTTTACATGTCCAACTAAGATGTTGCTTATGATAGTTTGACAATAGTTCTGTAGCACCTCACATCTTCGGAAAAAATGATAATATTGTGATGACATCATCAAAACTCATTTGTTTTTCTTTTCAAACTCAAGTGATATTGAAGAACATTTGGAGTTACCTAAAGGCATGACTTTGAGATGAAGGGACACCAATCTCGCCTTTTAAACCCTATTTAGTTTCACCCCTCACGTTCCTTCTCCTCTCTTTCGGCTATTCACTCATTTCACTCTCTACCTTGGTGCACTTGTTATTTCCTTATTGTAGGACATTCTAAAAGATGAAAGGGAGGGCTTTGGATATGCACAAAGAGAAGGAAGAAGAAGGAACTAGTAGAAAGGAAAGACAATAAAAGAAAATGACTTTCTCAGTAAAAAGGTGAGTTAATGGGATTTATGTTGTGGGATTGTTCCTATGGGCAGAAGCATGGTCGAGGTTTATTTTTAAGTTCCAAAATGAGGACTTATGAATTAAGATGATGCTCTTATATTTATATAGATAATATGCCTAAACAAGGTTCCTTGTTCTTACTTATTATGGCATGAACTTCATACTTAGTGATGATTTTATGTCCAATTCATTAGCATGCTTAGAATTCCATCTTAGTTGTCTTAAAATGATGGTTTATGACTTAGTGAATCTTATATGATGATTATGGATAGGTTTGAAACTATGCCAAGTTAATATGTTATGTTAAACTCATGGTTTATGCAACTACGAATGCCTAGATGTTACATAATCATGATTATTTTCCTATTTTAATGTGATAAGAATTACAAGTTACTGTGGTGTTAATGTTGATGGTTCTTGCTAATATTATGATAATTTTCTCTAAGAGTTTGAATTATTTTAATGCTTTATGAATTTTGTGATTTAAAATGGTTGTTACAGTTCTATTTGCTTTTGGAATGATAGTGAACTTTATTGAACACATGACTGACGAATGAGGCATTATGATGTGCATTTAATGAATCAAGAAAATGAGTGAAAAGGATGTTCTTATGAATGGATTTAAGTATGAAATGGAATAAGTGATTTGAATAATTTGGATTGTTCTCGAGTGTCCTATTTTTTAATATAAGTTGATTTATGTTTATGTATATGAACGTTTGGAAGTGTCTGGGTATTGAAAAGCTGATTAAAAATCTAAGGACAATAATCACATGCGCCTCAATTGAACTTTTAAACGACGAGATAGAGTTGCAGACGTTCAAAATTTTCGGTCAAGAGTAGGCAACCTCCATAATGGGCTTATGATACTTTGAGTGGACATTAATTTGCTCTATAATAAATTGGTCGATCACTCGATAAAACGTCGCAACCTTTTTAGATTGGGCATTTGATACTTCAACCGATCGACTGAATGATATGATAATATGATTTTTTACCTTTTTAGAAATGACGATTGGTCAGCAAACACTTCTCACATTTTTAGGATACATGACACCTATTTCTCAAATCAGGTGTACGAAAGTCTAGATCACCGAGACTAGTCAAATGAGGATTGGACATCTACACTATGTACTAAACGTTCGAAACTTGGACATAATCCATATATGATTATCTTGTCCCCACTGAAATGGAACCCAAACAAAAGTTATATCAAATTCATGCTTTCATATGTCATCACTACTTATGACTTGGAACTACGCTTGCTTCCCCATGATTTGATTTAGCTCTTGTGGCCCCAAAAATAGAATTAATGTTAATGAAAGATAAATGATGTAAAATACAAGTTGCCTTTACCTATACATATGAATCATGAAGAATTAAGAATGTTACTGTAAATGGAGGAGCAAGTAGTTACATGGTTCAGTGAAGGTAAAAAATCATGAGCCACTATTCCTATTGTGTGGGATTGTTTCATGCTAACAACAAAGAGTATTTTCATTTCAAGAGTAATGCATCTTCCCCATAAGATAAGACACTTGTCATGACATTGATTCCCCATTGACTTATGACATATGTTGTATTATTCTGTAAGGCATACCCTTAAATTTAAAGCTCCCCTATTGAAAGAAAAGAATGAATCATTGAAATGGGAAGTACAAGTTCCATGATTACTATTATTTATTATTGTCACCGATGAATTAACTATTGTCACTGAAGAATAATGTTAGTTAATTATTCACTGCAACTGAATAAGTGATGTTGATTTTCACTAATCACTTATCTTAAAGGATGACTCTTGAACCAATAATTTTTTTCCATACACCCAGTAATAGTGTGTTCATGATTTCTTGGATGATGAAGAAGTTCCATCAAACATTGATCCATTGACAATTAAATGATTTGATTAGTGACCTTTCTTTTCTTTATGCTCGAACAAGACTAGGAGATATGATATTGATTATGGTTATCATAGATATATCTAGAATGCTTATTGCTTATGGTTTATAAAATGATGATGAAATTAATGAGGTCACTAAATTTCAGCTCTTATGATCATGATGACTCGTGCTATATTTATTTATGCTTATATTTAAAGGACAAGTTGTATGACTTATTGTTAACACTAATCATTATTGCCTGTGGAATAGTAGCTTTCTCTTGTGTTGATCTCCGTATGTAATAAGTAGTCTACATGGCTGGTGATGTCCGTGTGTTCATGATCCTTGCTTGGATATCATCTGATGCCACCTCAGCACGAGCTCCCTGTTGGAGATCTCGCTTGGGCGGTGGTGGTCGCCCTACAATAGAGGCACAGACTCATTATCGCTCAACTCGTAAGCAGTGGTAGTGAAGGCCACGAGCGATGGTGAGCCCTCGAGATCAGCCTAGGGTTTTGGAAGGATGTCGCCACAGGCAGTGGAACGACGGAGACCAAGGAGACGGGAGGAGAGATGACAACGGAGAGGAAGGGGCGGTCAGGGACGGCAGGGGATGCGACGGCGATGTCGGAGTGAAGGAGAGGATGGGACAGGAGGATTCGAGGACGGTGACGATGGGACAAGAGGAGTGTGATGACGGGGGTTTTAACATTCGTGGGCTTTGGTGAATGCGTGGGGAGCATCAAATTGAAAGAAAGTGGAGGGTTAGGATTTGTTCTTCGACGAGCACACGGCAAGATCGAGTGGGGGCGGCTAGATCTGGCTTGACCATCTCTCTCTCACTCTCTCGGTCGTGGCGACAATACCAAGGTTACCAAGTTCGAGTTTTTACCTAAACTTATTTTAAGGAGATAGACTTGTATTGTAAATTTGATACGTAGATACATAGAGTTTAAATATAATATTAGTTTAATTATAATAATTTTTAAAATCATATCAAATGTAATAACAAATATCCAAAAAGATTAATAACATGAATAATCAATAAATTGAAATATATAAATTATAAACTAATCAAAGATTCACTTATAAGTTTATGACATTGTATATGTGCATTCCCAAAAATTTGTATATGAAGTTTGTCAAATTTTTGTAGTATATATGTTATTAATTTTGTTGTGGCCAAACCTTCACATTGTCTAATATTTTAAGTAATATTATTTTTTATCCCCACTCATTATCACCATTCTAAATATTGAGTATTATAGTATATGGTAGAATGAAATTTTAAAGAATTTATTGGGAATAAAGATTATTATGCCACTTACTGTAATGCTATATTATTCAAATAGTTTATTGTGCCATATTTTAGCTTATTATATTACATATTTTAAAGAGTAATATAATTACAAAAATTATGAAAAAGATAATTGAAACAATAAAAGACAGTAAAATGAAAAGTATAAGAAATAACAAAAGTAACAAAAACTAGTGGTACCCATGACTTAAACAAGCACAACAGCTCATGCAGCCCATGGTTCCATTGAAAAGTTTATGTACAAAATCACCGAGTTAGCAACTTGAGTTTATCTACGTCTTCAAACTATTTTATCGGACTAAAGAGTATACGGTACCGATTCTACATGAAATTGCTATTTTAGAGCGAAGTAACTCGTTTTCCTATCTTAGAAACATAAAATCAGATGTTTTTAAATACTAACACAATTTTGACAAGCTTGGATGACACAATGGCTCTGCTCTAGTGATCACCATTTCTCTTATCTCCCTCTCCCTCTCTCTCGACAAGATTGACTGTCTATGATGGCCAGATCCAGCTATTTGGCGGTGGCAACTAGATCTTGACGCTAACTAGATGATTTTTTTAATATTTTAAAAATGGTTTCCAAGTCAGAAATTTCTAAGCCCTTGGAAATTTCTGACTTGGTTCCACCTATTGGAACTTTCGACGGAGATCTTCCTATTGAAAATTTATGGGAGTTCCCATCGAAATTTTTGAAGGTGGCCGTCCTTTAAAGCTCCAATGGGAACCACCCATCAAAACTTCCGAAGGCAGCTGACCTTCAAAAGTTCCAACAAGTGCTACCTATCGAAACTTTCGATGAGTACTTTCCCATCGGAACTTCAAAAGGCCCTTGTCCTTTAGAACTTTCAAGGGGAGTTTCTCAATTTTTTTTCGTAGAGCTTCTTATCGCTTTCTTGTTCTCTCCTTGGTTTTCTCTTTCTTTATACTCTAAGGTTTTCCTTGCCTTCCCTCCTTCCTTTGCTCTACATCAGCCCAAAAATTGAAGCTGTTAATTAAGCGGATTAAAAAATGAATCCACTGAAAATTATTGGAAGGAGAGGAGAGTTTTGAGAGGTTTTATACTTCCTACTTGTGGATCAGTGGAGAGCTTAATAGGTCACTTGTGTGGCCAATGGACTTATTGTACCCAACTATAGGTTTTTAACTAGTTATAATAAATAATTTATAGAATAAAATATTCAAGAGTTGAACATTTTTTATTACTCTAACGAATAAATTTAAAATAAACATACACCAACACACAAAAGTGAAAGAGTAATGTATATTTAACTAAAATAGTATTGTCTTAAATTGATAAAACAAAAAATTAGAGGGTAAAAGACATAACAAAATAAAATAAACAAATAATATGAGTAAGATAAATCAAGAAAACATTATTTGTTGGATTTATAACATATATAAATCAGAGAGGTTGTGGAATACCTCTTGCAACGAAAGCGGATCATCGGAGACTTTCCCATAAACACTTGAGGACACACTTGTACTCCAGTATCGGGAATCGAACTTCGGGAGAATGGAACATTTGGCCACAACACAAGTACCTGGATGAACCTACATGAAAGCACACATAAAGCACAGACCATGGACATCTAGTATGGGTTCCCTTTTATAGGCGAGGAAGACTTGGACGAGGGGAAACGTAGTAAACGCATAGAGCATGTACCACACGCGATACGCATGTCTCATACGTGCGAGATCGCGCGGATGCATGATCTACTCGTGCGACCGCTCGGATGTGACTTTGCGCGATTTGCGAGCGCAATCACGCGCATCGCGCTGTCATGATCGTGTGCACAGCATGTGAGAAGCGCGCATGCATCATGCTTCCACATGTGAAGTGCATTTGCAGACACGCGCTTATGTGCTTGTCAATTGCCTAGTGGGCCACGCACCATCGCCTACTGATGGCCCATTGAGGGCACATCTACAATCTCCCACTTGTCCTCATTGGGCACATAATTGTTCTTTCGTTCGCCCAGTGGGCCATGCAGACGTGGCCCACTGATGACCCATTGAGGGCACATATTGTTCTTTCGTTCATCGAGAATGGTAAATGAGCTGTGCGACCTACGAGTATAAGCACGCCTTTATAGGAACTAGAAGGTGACCCGTTAAGGTTCACAATCGCTCAACTATCTTTGAACCGTATGTCATACCCATTAAGAATTCATGATAACTCACATATGAGCCAATCGAATTATGTAACTTGTTATGCCCTAGATTGCCTAACCAAGACAACATATGTCTTGCTCTGCGGTAAATCAATAAAGTTTAAACCTTTAGGAACCTCACGTTCGAAGCATGCATTTTGGAATGCTACGTACCAATTATGCGAAAAACACCTATCTCCACACATCTCATTCTTCGCATATTTTCTAACACCTATTTCAAACTAAAACAATACATTAGGTTCTGTTCTACCATTATAACACATTTAATTTGAGAATGAAAATATATAATTATTTACTCAATTATGATCATGTTAGAGAACAAACTTTTTTGCCAATGTAATCCAAACTCAACCCCCATTGTCTGTGTGACCACCAGTTCTAGCCTCATTAACAAAACTTTCCTGAAATTAAACAAGGTGCAATTGAAAGAAGAAATCAAAATCAATCCTCTCCACAAAGAGATTTCAGGGTGAGTATTCCTAAATGAGTAATGATCCATGCCTCCAATACACCCATTACAAGGAGGCAATGCAACAAGTTACAAAGTAATGAAATGCATCAAGATGCACTACAACAAAAAGTATTTATGGGGACAAAAAATTTTTGGTTCAAAAGTCATCAATTTTGGACCCTAATTTTTTTGGGACATAAATTTTGTTGGCCCCCCTTAGTTCTTAAAAGCTGATCTTTAAAAATTTTAGAAACAAAATATTTTTGTTGGATTCCAAAAGTATCACTTTTAGATACTAATTTATTGGTCCCCATAAGATCATACAAGGGTCCCTAAAAATCATTTTTGGTCCCAAAATCAAAATAATTTTGGCAACCAAAAAGAAAACAATTGGCACCAAATAAATGATTCCTAATAACATACTTTTAGGAACTTAGAGGTTGGTCTCTAATAGCATGCTTATAATGACTGGCAAGCGGATCCCCATAACATATTTGGCTCCAACGATGTACTAGTTGCTAATATATAAATTTTCAAATGCATAAACATTAGCCAATAAAAATTAAGACGAAAGAAAGATTCCAACCACAAAACATCATATTAAGAAATAAAAGATCCCAATCAACACACTATAAAATTGAATAGTAATGCATAAAAAATATGAACATTCAACATCTTTAATCGAAATATCTACTATAAAGTTAAGGTGTCAATGTTCATATTAAGAAACACTTTCTTCTATGTCATCCAGAGGTCGTTGTCCACCCATTAGATTTGCGTTGTAGGATTCCGATGTGACGCTCGATGAAATGGTACCGGAGGATGACATCTCACTGTAGGATTGGAGTGCGGGCACAACATCGGATGTATGTTCTTCTGATTTTGCCTGCTCTGCATCTCCTATTACCGGCATGAATTCTGCCTTCGCTTTGCATCTCAACTTCGCCTTCACCTTCTTTGCAGTCTGCAGCTGGTTCAGTTTTAGTCTTTTCTTCAAGTGGGTGTTCCACACGTTTTTTATCTCATTGTCTGTCCTTCCTGGTAGCTCTGCTGCGATCGCAGACCACCTATGGACAACAAAAAAACAGAAGCATCTTGTTATCACGACTGATCTGTGGATGTGGTATGAAGTACTACATAATGTATCACCTGCAAATAAAAGTTTTCTCTTTTATTTTTTTGTGGATCTGTGGATAGGATGCCTGAATCGAAATCAGGTGAGAAGAAATATTAATTGACTAGAAAATTTTTTTTTTGCCCCATTGTTATAGAATCCAAAGCTTAATGATTTCTTCTCTATTCAACTGTTGTCCTTGAAGAAGTTTCTCTTTTTCTTTATATTGGAAAAAAAAAGAAAAAAATCTCAAGGCTTATTACCTATTGCCAAGTTGTTCATGCAATCTGATGATGGTTTCCTCTTCGTCCTTGGTAAAGTTGCCCCGTTTGATACTGGGCTTGAGATAATTCAGCCAGCGGAGCCTGCAACTCTTGCAGCACCTTAGCAGACCTGAAAAGGAGAAAAAAAGTAAAATATAGAACTATTTCAACATTTCGAAAGAAAGAAAAAGGGGATTGTTGACGGGTTCTTGCAAGCAATTAATCATGCAAATCACCACCCTCGCAAGAAGAAACATGCAGCGCAGACTCTTCTGTCACCAGAGTCTAATGGGAGATAGAGGAGAATCATGCAACAGATGCTAGAAAAATAAAAACCCATCGCGCATTGATCATGCTGGATAGCAAGAACTATCATCAAATAGTGCTTTGTAGGATGAACATGTATGAACAGCCATCATGTTATGACAGGTCAGAAAATGAGTGCTTTGTAGAAAAATAAAATGAATTGCCAGCTGCACAGTGGAGGATGACATCAGAAAGGTTGAGTTTGATGATTATAATTGATTAATATCACTTACTTAACAGGAATTCATGCCATGATAAGTCATATTAAAATGAGCACTTAGCATTGTGTTACAAATGTGGTGCACTTTTATAAAACTAATAATCAGTTTCATAAAAAAAATCTGAAAAAAAAATTCTGAATCTGCAATGAAAGATTTGTGTGCACGAGGCTTACTCTGTGACCCTTCAAGTTTATGAAAAATCAGAATGAATACTAATAGTGGATTATAAAAACTCTGCAATCAATGATGATGGTAGGTAATGCAGTCTTCTTTGAAGAGGATTATAAAAACTCTGCAATAAAAAAGAAGACTCATGGCTTTCATCAATTGTAATTAGTAAAACAGGATTAATATAGAAAGCAAAAGGGATAAACTGATCATAGTACATTCATCCTTGATGGACTGCTAATCACAACATTAATAATGAAGTTAATTATAGACAGATCAAATAAAGATTTAATTTTTAGTAATTATTCAGGCAATAACATAGATGACGATAAGTTAATAATTACTCATCATGGCCCTGCCCAACGATGAGGGGAATTAATAATTACTGTTTTAAACAGTTAATGCTAAGCAAGAGAAGTATTGAGATAGAACTTAGGAATTGCTACTGCTCATTCAGTCTCTCCAACTATCAGTTAATAGTTGGTGTACTGTTCTTGGATTATAGAACCGATGGGAAAGAAGAAAAGGATTTGCCTGATTTGCCATGTCCTGAAGAAATTTCTTGATATCATATCAAACACGTTGCTGACAGCAAATGCATTGGAATTTTGTCACTGTAAATTATTCTGGTTTTGGAAACTAAAATGAGAGTGAACATTTTTTCCATAAAGTTTTAAATTGACAATGCTCATGTCAATGAGAGAGATCCTTGTGGCAGCGGTGGCTGGGCTTAAAACTGCCATTCGTATGGTTGCCGCAGTGCCTGCAGGCCATTTACAATAAACGGCAAGATGAGAAAAAATAAAATCAATGGGAAAACTTATCAACTTCATTTCCACATGATCTAAAACTTAAAACAGAGCATGATAACATAGCTCAATCTGAGTTGACTAAACTAGTAATAAAATGAACTACATAAATGAACAAAATGAACTACATAAAATGTACTACATAAATTAACAGATTAGCCAGTACATTTTGTTCATTTTTAACTGAACTAATGCAATTTCTGCATTTCATAATCATTCCTACATATCAGAAGGATTCTAGGATTCAAGTAAGAAACTTTTAATTTTAAAAGGTCACAAAACTAAGGCATTTAGGACATGCTAAGGCATTTAGGACACTGAAAAGAGATGGATTCAGCTTGGTGAGGCCAGCACTGCAAATTGCATCCTCTAGTACTAAAGCCACACATTTTACCGGTCAGGAGAACCGAAGTATTCCCCGTGTTTCCAGTGTTGCCTTAAGTTCTTTAACCATTGATTATTACCAGTAAAGCCACCACGGATCTCTGAAGCTTTCAATCTCTTCATTTTATACATTGATCAAAGACAATTCATTTGTGTAACGGATGATGTGCATTCTACACTTGAGAAAAATATGATAGTTTTATATGCACAGGTACTACTGTACATAGCTGGAAGCTGCTTTATCTGCCAGAAACAGTAATCTTGTTGACTTAAAACAAAAAAAAAATTATATAATGTTCAGGTTTTCAGATATTGACTAGAGTCCCAACAACATAGTAGATTTAAAAGATTACTATTCTGGAAGTTACAAAAGTTCAATTGAAGGATCATCTGACGAAGCAACTCATTTGTTAATTATAGGGTGCATGTTTCCTTCATGGCTTCACCTTCCTATATGGCAGAGAATTGTCACACTCACCTGGTGTTTCTATTATATGTGTATTCTGCCATACAAAATTAGAAGTTTGATCCAATTGCTTTAAATTATGTTAAATCATGATATGCAGGAAAAGAAACATGGGATATGCCATCCGCAACAAGGATTAAATCTTACGATAAGCAGAATGTCAGTAAATCTGTAATTGACCTATTGGTAGTGAAATTAAATTCCATATGGCATTTATTTATTAAGAAAAATTTGAACAAAATAGCAGAACAGATCGTTCTGCGACGAATCGATCAAACTCCCATGGTGGCAAACAAAATCCAAAGCAGATAAATGTCAGAATCAAGTAGATCCTGCACCTCCCACCCTCCCCTTTCTCCTCCATTGTTGGGCATGGAGCAGAAAAGTAGCCCAATTCAATTACAGAGCACGAACCTCGTGAGACCCACTTCCGCACAGGCGAACGCGATCAGCACCATGGTAGCGAGGTCCCTGGGAGACCACTTCCGCACCTTGACCTACCTTTGGCTTCTACTCGCAGGATCTTGGCATGCCGCAGCGCGTCCACCTCCTTCAGCAGGCCGAACTCCATCCCTTTCCGCCTCAACTCCTCCACGCACTTGCACAGGAGAATCCCTCCTCCTCCCGCTCCAGCAGCCGCTTGACCGAGGCCTCCGTGTCGGCCTTGTACCGGATGGCCCACACGATGGCCATGGAGCTGAGGAAGGAGGAGAGGCAGGGGATCCAAGAGCGGCGGCAGGCAAAGCCGCCGTCCGAGCCGGAGGCCGAGGCGGAGTAGAGGACGAGGATGACGGCAGAGTGGAGGACGAAGAAGGAGCAGTAGAGGGTGCCCGATTTTTCGTGAGGGCAAGCGGATCGGGACGACCAGCAAAGCGATGGCAATGGGGAAAATGAGGGAATTAGGGCAGAAAAAGGGGGAATTGAGGCAGGAGGTGACATATTATTCGGGCAAAAATATTTTTAAAAGAAGGGAATTAGGGTAAAATATTTTTGAAAAATAAAAAAAATTAAATATTTTGGGACCACTAAAATATATTATTAAGGACAAAGATATGATTAAAATCAATGTAGAATTATTAGACACTAATATCATAATTGGTTCCTATAATATTTGTATTAGACACATTAAATTTTTGTCTTTAAAAATGTGAAATATTTGGGTCCACTTTCTTATTGGACCTAAATAAACATTTTTTGAAACTCAAAATTAATTGGTCCCTATATTATAATCCCTAAATATTAATTTTATCGTAACGATGACAATTGCTCGGTGTAATATATATATATATATATGTTCTCTTTAAATATTCATCCCCCTCATGGTGAAGAATGCTTGAACCACCTTATTAATAATATTTCCCAAATAACAACAAACCTTGACCATCCGTGAATGATTCAAAGTCGAGGAAGGCATCAAAGTTTTTTTTAGGCTGGAAAGCTGCAAAGTTCCTCGTTGAATTACGAGATATACTAGATCCGGAGGTGAATTCAACCTCAATATTGGAACAACCACCAATATTTACATTTAGATATTGACATTTAATGCAAGTTGGTCAACTATTCTGCAACCCAGCTTTAAATTTGGTTTTGACAACACTATTAAGATCGGACCGAGCAGTTCAATTACGAACCAACAAGTGATTTCGTTGAGTTTGATGTTAGAAACTGGAAGCGACATTGAACCAGAATGTAATTGGAAAAATTTGGAAAACTGGTCAACTAGCGGGCCAACAATAAAATTAGTTCAACATCCAAAGTTAAAAAGAAAGAAAGGAAAAAAAAAAAACAACGTACAGTAAAGGAAATTTAATGTGCCCAGCTAATCATGTGCAGATAAGTTAATGCATTTATGTTTGCCAATTAACAATTAAAGAAAGCATGCCATTTTTTTATAAGAAAGAAAAGCATGCAACAAGCAAATAATGGTATGAATCAAAATAAAGATAAAAATGGAAATTCCAATGAAGAGAGGGGGAAATGAAATTTGAAAGAAGTAAAGAAAATTTAAATATAGTGACTAAACAGGTGAAGGAATAAAAATGAAAATTCATAAAAGTATAAGAAAAATAAAGATGTGATTTGCAATAAAAGAGAAAGAAGTAATAATGGAAAGTACAATATTTTATTAATAGAATTAATAAATGAGAAAGGAATGAGAAAATAGAAAAAGAAATAATAGGAAACCGGGTATAAAGAAAAATTGAAAAAAATATATTATTAATAAACAATTTAGTTTGCATTTTGATACAATAAAATAAAAGTATTATTCAATGCTAATATTTCATAAACATTAGTAAGTCTCATGACTAGTTGTTTATTGATATGTTAGCATAGAATTTTAGTTGTTTAATAAAATATACCTTTATATTTTAAGATATTAAAATAATATTAGTTTAAGCTTTTGATTTTTTTTTTCAATTGCACCCAATCAAATCACAACCCAATAGACACATCAAAATTCGTCTACGATCCAGTTACGAAAACATTGTATTTAGAATTCATTCTTGGACACAATTTGAATTTGAGTGCATTTCAAGTTTATTTATTTTCCTAAACAACAACAACAACAAAGCCTTATCCCACTAGGTGGGGTCGGCTACATGGATCATACGACGCCATTCCGCTCTATTAGTAACCAAACCTTTCGGTATAACACAATATATTCGTTGATCCATGTTCATAAGATTCGACAGGATTTTATGCTGGCTGTCGGGGCCTAACACAACCCTCCTCCTTTATTTTCCTAAAAACTTACTTTATTTATTAATGAAAATTTTCTTTTGGAAATCTTAGTTTTATTGGGTTAGGTAATGAAACTAAAAGATTGCTCAGAAAGACACAAAAAAAAAAAAAAGAAATTCATGTCACTACTATTTGAACTTTTTTTTATAATTTACAAAAAAATTGAAAATCAAGCTCCCTTCTTAAGGAACTGATGCATTAAATTTGTAATAAATAAATTTGAGTGCACTAGACGTATCAAATAATAAAAAATAAAAAATAAAAAAATTTCAATTAACTCAATTAATAATAGGGTTGAAACAATTTTTCTTTCAATAAGAATATAAAATCTCTATTAGAGCAAAGATAAAATATGAAGAACTAAGTAAAAGAACATTCAAGAAATATAGAAGAAGAACCCGTAACCTTTGGAACCTCTAGACCGTGATACAACACAAACAATGAATTACTTCCCAGTCTTCTTCTTCGGTTGACCTTCAAGTTCAGGTTGGCACGACTCCCAAGTATCAAGCATACTCCCTCCTAGGTCCTCTACTTATAGCGTCCAAGTGTCATGAGGGTTTTCATAGAATTTCAATTTGATTAGAAGTCTTCTCCTTTAAAATTATAAAAAATCGAATTAGACTTCCATTAGGCTTTGAAATCGTCCAAAATCAATTCTAAATACATATGTTTGCAAATGATCCGTGAGATTTATGGTAAAATTTGGGCTTAATCTGCAATTGAAGTGTTTTAGAAAATTTTAAGAAATCTCGAAATTCAATTTCCTAATGGCCATAACAGCTTTGTAATAGTGGCTCTCACGGCCTGTAACAATGATATCATGGCCTTAGCAATGTCCAAAGCGTAGTAAAAGTTATATTTTCATGGCACATTTCACTTTTACTCTGGTAAGTTTTGATGACAAAATTGATTATTTAACAGGTGGTTACAAAATTGTCACCCTCAATTGTTATGATTGTTACAAGTCTACTACGATCCGTTATATTCAATTTCTAGCATTGACATCTTTTACTAATAAGTGTCATTTTCTTCACTAGATTCATAGTTCTTTTCTCTTGCTTCCTAGACAAATAAAACATAAAACTTGAAAAGATTTTTATTTTAATAAAATTAAGAAAATAAGTTCCTAAAATAATGCATGTTATTGGAAAATAAACTGAGCTAGCATTAAATGCAGGGCCAATAATATGATGGATTTTTCATACATCAAACTTCCCTAAGCTTAGATAGTTGATTATCCTCAAGAAATTTCAAAGTAATGATCCAACCATGATGGTTATTCATCGCTTTCACCTTGTCAGTCAACTACTTTTCTTAGCTCTAGATTTTATTCAAGGATTGTCAAAATATCTCTTCACTTTTCCAAATATACAGTCTCGTAAAATTTATGAATATTAGAAATATTTAAGCTCCTTCAAATTCAGCTCATTCAAAAAAATATATAGTCTTCAAATAATAATCTTACTGTTGAAAACATAAGTGCATAGGAAGCTTATACTTTTTTAACTTTGAAACTTTTCATTATTTTTTTCATTCATCATTTTTATTCGATGATTTGATACTCATGTGCTTCTCCATATTGCATAAGGTGGTCCATGTAACGAGTCTCTCGACCGATGGATCCCGTAGTAGTTGTCCTTCAGTTGCTGAGTAAAAATTTCCTATAGATCTAATCGCCCGGATACACCAAGGTTCCATATAATGCATTTATGATTTTCTCTATTCTAATTTTTTAACATTTTTCATTGGAGTTCAACTAACCCTCTTTTCTCTTTTTTTTTCTCTTTTTTTTCAATTATAATCTCAATAAACACCTAAGCATTCAATAAATAGGCAACTATTATCAAGGATATAAAAAATGAGCATGAACAAGAATTAATCAACAAACTATTCATAGTTTTACTTAGGAATATTCATCTTTTTAAATTGCCTAATACTAAAGCGATAAATGATAAAATAATAGTGTTCCAAACTTTACTAATTAAGTAACAGGATGTCTTTGAATAATTCTTGAAAAATGAGCAAATATTAAGACATGAAAAAATACGATATAGTTGTTAATAATGCAAAGCAAATTTTCTCATTTTTCGATATGGGATGCAAAGCAAATATGCAATAATGCAATATCAAAAGATAGGCATTATGCATAAAATTGCAAACTCACCAAGGTTGAACTCAACATTGTCCATAGTGTTTAAAATCAAATTCGTAAGAGTATAAATATGATGATGAAATATATAAAAGTAGAAAAGAAAATAATACAACCTGATTTGTCCCAAGTCGATGAATGTGGAAGTTGTAGGAAGAAGCCACGAAGAATTCATAGCATCATTGGCTGATATGATAATTGTCAATTTGTGACATTTGGCTTGCTATGTGATGTGCTCCTCCATCCGAGGCAGTATATTTTTCTTTTTCTATTTCTTCTCTTTTCGAAAATGTGCTCTGTCATAGGTCATTATAGAGAAATAATGGCTGTGCTCAACACATGGCAGGTCATGAAGAATATATAACGCCCGTGATGAGCCTCTAGTGTATCGCAATACATTGATAATGTCCATTCACTCAGATAGTGTTTTGCGTTCATCGACTGACCAACCTCTATTTGAAAAAATTATTGGTTATTAGGTGTATGTAATGATCATGACTCATTTGTCCTCTACGTTTATTTTGTGATTTCGCTGGGGTTCAAGGAGGATGTCAAACAGTTCGTTGGTGATTGCAACAAGGTGTCGGATGGAGTTGCTGACAAGATATGAAATTGCAGCTCGCCGGAGGATAGTTGGTGAAGCAGGTGCATTGATCAAAGTCAATTGCAGATGCATGCCAGAAGTAAAGAATATGCTTTGTAGTGAACTCCATATCACAACAACTAGTTTCCTTCCCCTTGTCTCCCCGGTGAGGGACATAGTTCGAGGTTCAGCATGACGTTATGAACATGAAGATGATCGGTGCACAGACTTGCAACTGTTTATTTCTCATTGTTTATTTCTTGTTGATGCCTGTCGGTGGTGTAGGTGCAAGGTGTCCCGCTGTGATAGAATGCAGAGAATGTCATTTGGGATGTTGGTCACCGGAGTTTGGAGATGGTTGATGCGTGCAAATGAAGCAGAGATATACTAGCAAGTATATTAGATCATATCAAGTAATAAAGAGTGAATGGAGTGTCGAACCCACGAGGACTAATCTAAATTCTTATCTTTCCAACTTAAGTTTATTAATTGAGAGAATAACAAGAATTAATTTTAGATAAAAGTGATTCAAATTGATGACAATAAGGGATAATGATGTCTTTAATTATTGTGAAAGAAAGTTAGAACTCAGACTATGTATCCCTATCAAATTCTCTTAATTATCAATAATCAAATATAGACTTCTTATAGAAAATAGACGGATAAGAAGTATAGGACTCAAAAACTTGAGAACCTAACTACCTTGTAAAGAATATAATCAAAGCATGTTAAAAATGTTGGCTCAAAGTTTTAATGATATATAAAATTATATTTTGATGATACAAACCTCAAAAGATTAAAGTAAGTTGCTGAAAAAATTCAAGTAAAAATGGATAACTTGATGCACTACACTTTGATTAAATAATTAACACTAGCCTTGTTAAATTCTGGATGAATCATGAATATCAAAATTGTAGATAATCCTATTATCTATCTATAGAATCCTTGATTATCTAATTTGGATGAATGTGCAGAAAGTTATGATCAAAATAGTACAGGACGGTCAACCTGCCGATCGACACAATGAAACTGGTCGAGAGAAAATCGATCGACCGATCTAGAGTACCAGCCGACCAATTAATGCATGAGCTGCCTAAATCCACATCGAGACTATACCGATCGACAGTCCGATCGAAGCACCGATCGACCGGCTACAAAGCAGAATGTCGAGATAATGTTGGTCGGTCGACGGTCGTCGACCAACTGCGGTAACTGGAGAAATTAATGCAATGCTCATATAGACCGATCGATAGTTCCATAAATCCGATCAATCGGTCCATTACTTAAATGCATAATAATAGCTATATTTTAAGGAGAAAAATGTGAAATAAATTCTAGACGAATTTTTCACATGCTAGAGCCTATAAAAAGAGTGCAAAAACCAGAAGCAAATGCACCCATCCAAGCATGGAAGCAAAACTTTAAGAAATCGGAGCTTTCTTTCTTTCCCTCTTCTCTTCTTGTGAGTGTTCTATTGTAAAAGAGAGAAACCATTGTTCAGAAAAATAAAGAGAGCTCATGTGTAAAAGAGGTTGCAAATCTTACCTCTTGAGCGAGAGAAAAGATTAGCTTCATAGGAGGAGAGGTTGCCTTGCCTCTCGAAGCAGAGAAAATGTGATTGTGTAAAGGGTTTTCTTCCTTGCCCTATTTGGAACAAAGGAAGTGCTTAGTGGAATCTTCGACGGTCCCGAGGTCGAGAAATCGGAGCGGGGATGTAGACTAAGGTGTGGCCGAACCTCATCAACAACCACTCGTGTTCATTGTGTTTGATTTCTTTTACTCTCTCTCCCTCTCATATTGTGTTTATAACCTGAATTGCAAAGGTTTTAAGAATGAATTTTAACCTTCCTCGATGATTTTTGAGAAATTGATATTTTCGAATTGATCACCAATTCACCCCCCTCTTGGTACCCTTTGGGATCGTACAATTGGTATCAGAGCAAGGTTGCTCTTATTTTAAGATCAAATCATTTTAAAGATTTATCGTTTTCAAGATTTGATCGCCTTGTTGTAAGATTTAACAATATTTAGAGCCATGGCATCAAGTGGAGTTGTTTTTGTCGAAGGACAATCAATTAGTCGTCCTCCCCTTTTAAATGCATCAAATTTTGTATATTGGAAAATTATGATTCAAGCCTACATATGTTCTATTGATATAAATATGTGGGATATTGTTGAAAAAGGCTATTATTTATATGAAAAATTACCTTCTGAACATGACGAAAGACAAAAAAGTTTTCGAAATTAGATTGAAAAGCAAAGAATATTTTTTTATTGTGCTTTGGATTCAACGAATTTTAATCGGATTTTAAATTGTGAAAGTGCAACCGAAATTTGGAAGCAACTTACTACTACCTATGAAGGAACGGATAAAGTCAATATGATTTTAATCTAGATTAAATATTTTGAATCATCAATATTATTCTTTCAAAATGCTTGAGCATGAATCCATAAATGATATGGTTGCTCGATTTAATGATATTGTGAATGACTTAGCGTCTTTGGGCGAGCCGAGAACTAATCCCAAAAAGTGAAAAAGATTCTCAGGTCTCTCTCCTCCTAATGGCATACAAAAAGGATGGTGATCGAAGAAAAAAATCTGAACAAATTAGATTTTGATGATCTTATTGGTTCACTTTTAACCTATTAGATCGGGATCCAAGAAGAAGAAGAATTCAATGCTCTCAAAAAGAAGACATTGGCTTTGAAAGCAAGCGAAAGCGAAGATGACTTAATTAAGTGAAGAAGAAGTAGACGAAAAGAGACTCGCCCGTTATACAAGAAAGCTTGAAAAATATCTCAAGTTGGTGAAATCTAAAGAAAAGAGCGAGAAGCCGAAAAGAGGATTATGTAAACATCATTCGAGTTGCATAAAGAAAGACAAAAAGGAGACATCTCAAAAGAGTAAAAAGAAAAAGTACGAAGAGCCAAGCGATACAAGTGACTCGTCAAACTCCTCCGGTGATGAAGCATACCTATGCTTAATGGCTCACAACAATGACGTAACTTTTAACACTTCAAATTCAAATTATGACTCATCTATCTCTTCCGAAGAAAGTCTTTCTTTAGACATAAACAAAGAACTCTCCTCTCTTATAAAAAGATATTTTTCACTTAAAGAGGAAAATGAAAAATTAATACATGAGATTGAAAAATTAAAAGAAGAAAAAGACACATGTTTTATGGAAAATGAAAATCTCAAAAATGAAATTAAAACTTTAGAAATTACACATGCATGTGAAATTGTAAAACTAGCATGCTCATTAGAAAAAGTCAAACAAAAAAATGCCACTTTGAAAAATACATAAAATAGAGATAAGACTATTTCTATAATGAAAAACAATCTTAGGAATCATTTTGTACATGAAAATTCTTATTGGAAATCCAATCATTCATATGATAGAAAATCACATCTCAAATGTTTTACATGTGGATTTTATGGTCATTATGCATATCAATGCAAAGTTAAAAAATATCGACATGGAATGATATAAGTTACGAAAGGAACATTGTCTAACAAAATAGGACCCATAGAAATTTGGGTACCAAAAATCACTTAATTATTTTTCAGGTGTGCCTCACATGTAAAAGAAAGGACAAATGGAAATGTGAAGGCACAAAGGTTATGGTATCATTGGGTATACTCTTACATTTTTTTATGTTAAGCCTATTCATTTGATTTTACTCAAAAAAATTTCAAAATGACTATTTCTCTGAAAGAAAAGAAAGGAACAAAAGAAAATTGGTCATAGTGATAGGGGGAGCATGTTAAAACTTTTCAACTTTATTTTTGACATATCATGGATATCATTATTGTATCAAAATTCTATGCCATATTTTGATTCTTAATATATTTTCTTTGGCTTTCATCAAATTGTTTCCATTTTGTTATTATAAAACAGCCATAAATTTAGGGGGAGTTATATTTATGATGCAATACTTCACATGTCTAATATATGAAAAAAGGGGAAGAATAAATTTTTTGAAAGGGGGACTTACATATGGTTTCTTATATGCCTCATATATAAATTATTATTTTCAATGAAACAAAAGGGAGAGAAATATAGGAGAGAGTACCTTACAATTAATATTTATGAGAATATCTACCATTGTAAGAAGAGCTAAGTGTTAGGGAGAGTAAAATTGATTTTACAAGATTTTTACAATTTTTTCGCAATTTATATAGTTTTCATATTTCTCGGGTTGTCTTCATAAAAAATGGGAGATTGTTGGGTCAAAGTTTTAATGATATGTAAAATTATATTTTGATGATACAAACCTCAAAAGATTAAAGTAAATTGCTGAAAAAGTGCAAGTAAAAATGGATAAATTTATGCACTACATTTGATTAAATAATTGACACTGGTCTTATTAGATTCTGGATGAATCATGAATATAAAATTTGTAGATAATCCTGTATGTATCCATAGAATAAAAGATTATCTAATTTGGATGACTGTGCAAAAAGTTATGATCAAAATAGTGCAGGATGGTCAACTTGCTGATTGACACAATGAAAGTCAGTCGAGAGAAAACCGGTCGACCGATCTGGTGTACCGATCGACTGATCAATGCTTGATCTGACCAAATCCACGTCGAGACTATACCGGTCGATAGTCCGGTCGAAGCACCGATCGATCGATCAGCTCAACGGCTATAAAGAAAAATGTTGAGACGATGTCGGTCGACATATCGGTTGACGAACCGGTTGACCGACTAGCTGCGGTAACTAGAGAAATCAGCGCAATGGTCATATAGACCGGTCCATAAATGCGGTTGACCGGTCTATTACTTAAATGAATAGTAACAACTATATTTCAAGGAGAAAAATATGGAGTAAATTCTTGACGAATTTTTTACATGCTAGAGCCTCTAAAAGGAGTGTCAAAGCCAGAAGCAAATGCACCCATCCAGGCATTGAAGCAAAATTTCAAGAAATCAAAAGAAGACCATTTCTCTTAAAGTTATCATTTAGAGCTTTCTTTCTTTCTCTCTTCTCTTCTTGTGTGTGTTCTATTGTAAAAGAGAGAAACCATTGTTTAGAAAAATAAAGAGAGCTCATGTGTAAAAGAGGTTCTAAATCTTACATCTTGAGCGAGAGAAAAGATTAGCTTCCTAGGAGGAGAGGTTGCCTTACCTCTCGAAGCAGAGAAAATGTGGTTGTGTAAAGGGCTTTCTACTTGCCCCATTTGGAACAAAGGAACTGCTTAGTGGAATCTCCGATGATCTCGAGGTCGAGAAATCGGAGCGGGGACGTAGGCCATGGTGTGGCTGAACCCGTCAACCACCATCCATGTTCATTGTGTTTGACTTCTCTCACTCTCTCTCCCTCTCATATTGTGTATCATCTGAATTGCAAAAGTTTTAAGAATCAATTTTAAGCTTCCACGACAATTTTTGTGAAATCAATATTTTTGAATTGATCACCAATTCACACCCCCTCTTGGTGCCCTTTGGGATCCTATAGAAAACTCAATCCACTTTAATATATTCTGAACTAATATGCATTAATATGAAAGTTGCTTAAAGTAAAGGGATAAAAAACTTGAGAACCTAACTATCTTAAATAGAAGGAAAATTAAAGACGTCAAGAACTCGATCAACTCCAATCTACTTTATCTAAAATGCTTTACGTTGCAAACCCCCGTTTAATGATACAATTGTTAGCAACTAAAACTAATTTATTAAAAAAATATCAAAACAACCGAACTCGGCCCTGGTGTGATGAACTGGGCCCGAGCTGACACAAAAGTTTCTCTTCGACAGAAATAATGAAGGAACCCGACTCGGGTTGTATCCGATTCGACCCAGGTTCTTCGTAGAGAAGAGTACCGATCAATCTTTTCTTGCGATTATCATGCAAAATTATATAAAATTAATGCAAGAAACTATTCAACTCAGGTAAAGCATGAAATACACATTGTAAGCGTGTTCTCAGAAGTCTTCATGATAAAATATATTAAGAAAAAATTGAGGTTCGACGTAGTCTTCCTCTAACAACTAAACTAATCCATGATCGAAAGAATTAACATCATATTCGAGGGTGGAAATATAAAATAAAGATAGTAAATTGTAAATAAAACTCCCAGATGGTGGTGGTGCTCCAAACAATCGCCCGTAACCTCAAAATCTCTAGTTCTTTGATTGATTTGTAGTAGCGCGCAGTAGAACTTCTTGTCTCATTTCTGATGTGGCTAAGGTTCAAACTTCGAGATTGCATGCTCTTTGTGTTCGTAGTACATCTTATAGGGGTGGTGGCCTTCTAGGGTTCCGAGTTGAAATCATGACTCAAATCCAAGTTAAGGTCAGCCAAAAAACTATGCGATTTGCCAGTTCGGCTGATTGTACTAACTCGGGCCGGGTTTGTTTCAACTCGGGCTAGGTTATATAGAAATTTCAGTTTCGGATAGAAATCAACTCGAAATCAAATTTTAACGTCAACCCGATCCGAGTATAATGCCAGCCCAGCCCGAGTTTCTCTTAAATTCAATTATACATGCTCTTCGTGCTTCGTTTTGCGTGCTTTTTTGATCGATCACTTTGCACTTCAAGAGACTGAGACTCAGTTTCAAAGGCTTAGCGACGACCAGGATCACCTTAAACAGTTGGTTTAGGATTTCTTTGGATAGTCTATGCCACCTCCACTGCTTCCTAAGATGGGCTAGTTGTTTGTGTCTTTTTTCCTTTCTTCTTTTTTACCTTTTATTGTGTCTTGCATCTTGTACTCCTTACCTTGTCTGGCTAACACTGAGAATAGTGTTTAGTTCCATCTTAAGGGAGGTTGCATTTCTTGTATCATATTTGCTTATTGTACTGTATCAACATTTTTGCTTTCTTTTAGTTTATTTTAGTATTGCACGTTTGCATTATTTTTGCATCTTATGAAAATTAATAAATATTTCAAAATTTCAAAAATCACAAAAATACCATTTACCATCATTTTCTTCTTTGTTTGTTCTTCTTAATTGAACTTAAGTAAAATTCAAGGACATCCTATGCACTTATCAAATTTTATTGCCATATTTTTTTCCTATTCCATCGCCTTAGTAGTGGGTAAATTGGAAAGTGGTTGTTGCTAAATAAAACTATGGCTATTTAGACTACTAATTCAGTTCATGCTCGCATTTCATTTCTTATTTTTTTTCGTCTTGATAGTAATAGCCTTTTTATTGAATGCATAAAGTATTTTGTGAGCTTACAAAAAATCAAATAAATTGAAAGAGGGTCAAAAAAAGTGTGAAGTAAATTTGAGACAATTATGATTGTGTTATCCGGCACCTTGGTGTGTTCGGACAGTTAGACCCGTAGGGGATTCTTGCCTAACGACCTAAGACTAACTAGTCTGGGATCCATCGATCGAAAGCCTGTTACATGGACCACTTTGACAATATGGAGAAGCATACGCGTAATGAAAAAGTGAAAATAAATAAATAAAAATATAAGCTCACTCTTTACTTTTGCTTTCAACATTCATGGTATTACTTGATAGGTTGTATGTTTTCTTGCACGGAGCATAACTAGAATAAGTTTTTAAAGTAAATTGCTGAAAAAGTGCAAGTAAAAATGGATAAATTTATGCACTACATTTGATTAAATAATTGACACTGGTCTTATTAGATTCTGGATGAATCATGAGTATAAAATTTGTAGATAATCCTGTATGTATCCATAGAATAAAAGATTATCTAATTTGGATGACTGTGCAAAAAGTTATGATCAAAATAATGCAGGGTGGTCAACTTGCTGATCGACACAATGAAAGTCAGTCGAGAGAAAACCGGTCGACCGATCTGGTGTACCGGTCGACTGATCAATGCTTGATCTGACCAAATCCACGTCGAGACTATACCGGTCGATAGTCCGGTCGAAGCACCGGTCGACCGATCAGCTCAACGGCTACAAAGAAAAATGTTGAGACGATGTCGGTCGACATATCGGTTGACGAACCGGTTGACCGACTAGCTGCAGTAACTGGAGAAATCAGCGCAATGGTCATATAGACCGGTCCATAAATGCGGTTGACCGGTCTATTACTTAAATGAATAGTAACGACTATATTTCAAGGAGAAAAATATGGAATAAATTCTTGACGAATTTTTCACATGCTAGAGCCTCTAAAAGGAGTGCCAAAGACAGAAGCAAATGCACCCATCCAAGCATTGAAGCAAAATTTCAAGAAATCAAAAGAAGACCATTTCTCTTAAAGTTATCATTTAGAGCTTTCTTTCTTTCTCTCTTCTCTTCTTGTGTGTGTTCTATTGTAAAAGAGAGAAACCATTGTTCAGAAAAATAAAGAGAGCACATGTGTAAAAGAGGTTCTAAATCTTACATCTTGAGCGAGAGAAAAGATTAGCTTCCTAGGAGGAGAGGTTGCCTTACCTCTCGAAGCAGAGAAAATGTGGTTGTGTAAAGGGCTTTCTACTTGCCCCATTTGGAACAAAGGAACTGCTTAGTGGAATCTCCGATGATCTCGAGGTCGAGAAATCGGAGCGGGGACGTAGGCCATGGTGTGGCTGAACCCGTCAACCACCATCCATGTTCATTTTGTTTGACTTCTCTCACTCTCTCTCCCTCTCATATTGTGTTTATCATCTGAATTGCAAAGGTTTTAAGAATCGATTTTAAGCTTCCACGACAATTTTTGTGAAATCAATATTTTTGAATTGATCACCAATTCACACCCCCTCTTGGTGCCCTTTGAGATCCTATAGAAAACTCAATCCACTTTAATATATTCTGAACTAATATGCATTAATATGAAAGTTGCTTAAAGTAAAGGGATAAAAAACTTGAGAACCTAACTATCTTAAATAGAAGTAAAATTAAAGACGTCAAGAACTCGATCAACTCCAATCTACTTTATCTAAAATGCTTTACGTTGCAAACCCCCGTTTAATGATACAATTGTTAGCAACTAAAACTAATTTATTAAAAAAAATATCAAAACAACCGAACTCGGCCCTGGTGTGATGAACTGGGCCCGAGCTGACACAAAAGTTTCTCTTCGACAGAAATAATGAAGGAACCCGACTCGGGTTGTATCCGATTCGACCCAGGTTCTTCGTAGAGAAGAGTACCGATCAATCTTTTCTTGCGATTATCATGCAAAATTATATAAAATTAATGCAAGAAACTATTCAACTCAGGTAAAGCATGAAATACACATCGTAAGCGTGTTCTCAGAAGTCTTCATGATAAAATATATTAAGAAAAAATTGAGGTTCGACGTAGTCTTCCTCTAACAACTAAACTAATCCATGATCGAAAGAATTAACATCATATTCGAGGGTGGAAATATAAAATAAAGATAGTAAATTGTAAATAAAACTCCCAGATGGTGGTGGTGCTCCAAACAATCGCCCGTAACCTCAAAATCTCTAGTTCTTTGATTGATTTGTAGTAGCGCGCAGTAGAACTTCTTGTCTCATTTCTGATGTGGCTAAGGTTCAAACTTCGAGATTGCATGCTCTTTGTGTTCGTAGTACATCTTATAGGGGTGGTGGCCTTCTAGGGTTCCGAGTTGAAATCATGACTCAAATCCAAGTTAAGGTCAGCCAAAAAACTATGCGATTTGCCAGTTCGGCTGATTGTACTAACTCGGGCCGGGTTTGTTTCAACTCGGGCTAGGTTATATAGAAATTTCAGTTTCGGATAGAAATCAACTCGAAATCAAATTTTAACGTCAACCCGATCCGAGTATAATGCCAGCCCAGCCCGAGTTTCTCTTAAATTCAATTATACATGCTCTTCGTGCTTCGTTTTGCGTGCTTTTTTGATCGATCACTTTGCACTTCAAGAGACTGAGACTCAGTTTCAAAGGCTTAGCGACGACCAGGATCACCTTAAACAGTTGGTTTAGGATTTCTTTGGATAGTCTATGCCACCTCCACTGCTTCCTAAGATGGGCTAGTTGTTTGTGTCTTTTTTCCTTTCTTCTTTTTTACCTTTTATTGTGTCTTGCATCTTGTACTCCTTACCTTGTCTGGCTAACACTGAGAATAGTGTTTAGTTCCATCTTAAGGGAGGTTGCATTTCTTGTATCATATTTGCTTATTGTACTGTATCAGCATTTTTGCTTTCTTTTAGTTTATTTTAGCATTGCACGTTTGCATTATTTTTGCATCTTATGAAAATTAATAAATATTTCAAAATTTCAAAAATCACAAAAATACCATTTACCATCATTTTCTTCTTTGTTTGTTCTTCTTAATTGAACTTAAGTAAAATTCAAGGACATCCTATGCACTTATCAAATTTTATTGCCATATTTTTTTCCTATTCCATCGCCTTAGTAGTGGGTAAATTGGAAAGTGGTTGTTGCTAAATAAAACTATGGCTATTTAGACTACTAATTCAGTTCATGCTCGCATTTCATTTCTTATTTTTTTTTTCGTCTTGATAGTAATAGCCTTTTTATTGAATGCATAAAGTATTTTGTGAGCTTACAAAAAATCAAATAAATTGAAAGAGGGTCAAAAAAAGTGTGAAGTAAATTTGAGACAATTATGATTGTGTTATCCGGCACCTTGGTGTGTTCGGACAGTTAGACCCGTAGGGGATTCTTGCCTAACGACCTAAGACTAACTAGTCTGGGATCCATCGATCGAAAGCCTGTTACATGGACCACTTTGACAATATGGAGAAGCATACGCGTAATGAAAAAGTGAAAATAAATAAATAAAAATATAAGCTCACTCTTTACTTTTGCTTTCAACATTCATGGTATTACTTGATAGGTTGTATGTTTTCTTGCACGGAGCATAACTAGAATAAGTTTTTAAAGTAAATTGCTGAAAAAGTGCAAGTAAAAATGGATAAATTTATGCACTACATTTGATTAAATAATTGACACTGGTCTTATTAGATTCTGGATGAATCATGAGTATAAAATTTGTAGATAATCCTGTATGTATCCATAGAATAAAAGATTATCTAATTTGGATGACTGTGCAAAAAGTTATGATCAAAATAGTGCAGGGTGGTCAACTTGCTGATCGACACAATGAAAGTCAGTCGAGAGAAAACCGGTCGACCGATCTGGTGTACCGGTCGACTGATCAATGCTTGATCTGACCAAATCCACGTCGAGACTATACCGGTCGATAGTCCGGTCGAAGCACCGGTCGACCGATCAGCTCAACGGCTACAAAGAAAAATGTTGAGACGATGTCGGTCGACATATCGGTTGACGAACCGGTTGACCGACTAGCTGCAGTAACTGGAGAAATCAGCGCAATGGTCATATAGACCGGTCCATAAATGCGGTTGACCGGTCTATTACTTAAATGAATAGTAACGACTATATTTCAAGGAGAAAAATATGGAATAAATTCTTGACGAATTTTTCACATGCTAGAGCCTCTAAAAGGAGTGCCAAAGACAGAAGCAAATGCACCCATCCAAGCATTGAAGCAAAATTTCAAGAAATCAAAAGAAGTCCATTTCTCTTAAAGTTATCATTTAGAGCTTTCTTTCTTTCTCTCTTCTCTTCTTGTGTGTGTTCTATTGTAAAAGAGAGAAACCATTGTTCAGAAAAATAAAGAGAGCACATGTGTAAAAGAGGTTCTAAATCTTACATCTTGAGCGAGAGAAAAGATTAGCTTCCTAGGAGGAGAGGTTGCCTTACCTCTCGAAGCAGAGAAAATGTGGTTGTGTAAAGGGCTTTCTACTTGCCCCATTTGGAACAAAGGAACTGCTTAGTGGAATCTCCGATGATCTCGAGGTCGAGAAATCGGAGCGGGGACGTAGGCCATGGTGTGGCTGAACCCGTCAACCACCATCCATGTTCATTTTGTTTGACTTCTCTCACTCTCTCTCCCTCTCATATTGTGTTTATCATCTGAATTGCAAAGGTTTTAAGAATCGATTTTAAGCTTCCACGACAATTTTTGTGAAATCAATATTTTTGAATTGATCACCAATTCACACCCCCTCTTGGTGCCCTTTGGGATCCTATAGAAAACTCAATCCACTTTAATATATTCTGAACTAATATGCATTAATATGAAAGTTGCTTAAAGTAAAGGGATAAAAAACTTGAGAACCTAACTATCTTAAATAGAAGTAAAATTAAAGACGTCAAGAACTCGATCAACTCCAATCTACTTTATCTAAAATGCTTTACGTTGCAAACCCCCGTTTAATGATACAATTGTTAGCAACTAAAACTAATTTATTAAAAAAAATATCAAAACAACCGAACTCGGCCCTGGTGTGATGAACTGGGCCCGAGCTAACACAAAAGTTTCTCTTCGACAGAAATAATGAAGGAACCCGACTCGGGTTGTATCCGATTCGACCCAGGTTCTTCGTAGAGAAGAGTACCGATCAATCTTTTCTTGCGATTATCATGCAAAATTATATAAAATTAATGCAAGAAACTATTCAACTCAGGTAAAGCATGAAATACACATCGTAAACGTGTTCTCAGAAGTCTACATGATAAAATATATTAAGAAAAAATTGAGGTTCGACGTAGTCTTCCTCTAACAACTAAACTAATCCATGATCGAAAGAATTAACATCATATTCGAGGGAGGAAATATAAAATAAAGATAGTAAATTGTAAATAAAACTCCCAGATGGTGGTGGTGCTCCAAACAATCGCCCGTAACCTCAAAATCTCTAGTTCTTTAATTGATTTGTAGTAGAGCGCAGTAGAACTTCTTGTCTCATTTCTGATGTGGCTAAGGTTCAAACTTCGAGATTGCATGCTCTTTGTGTTCGTAGTACATCTTATAGGGGTGGTTGCCTTCTAGGGTTTCGAGTTGAAATCATGACTCAAATCCAAGTTAAGGTCAGCCAAAAAACTATGCGATTTGCCAGTTCGGCTGATTGTACTAACTCGGGCCGGGTTTGTTTCAACTCGGGCTGGGTTCTATAGAAATTTCAGTTTCGGATAGAAATCAACTCGAAATCAGATTTTAACGTCAATCCGATCCGAGTATAATGCCAGCCCAGCTCGAGTTTCTCTTAAATTCAATTATACATGCTCTTCGTGCTTCATTTTGCGTGCTTTTTTGATTGATCACTTTGCACTTCCAAGTTAATGATTCTAAGAATAAAATAGAACACAAGTGGTGTTTTGGACTCAAAAGAATTTAAGAAAATAGATGCATGCAATAATAAAAACTACAAAAAATAGCCCAAATGATGCATGTAAAACATGTATAAAAGTGCATGCATCAAATTTCCCCAAGCTTGAATTCTTGCTTGTCCTCAAGCAAGCTTTAAGGCACGACTCAAGAATCATAAATGAACCATCATAGTATCCACCCCATGATTAATACTTTTCTTTTTACAAGTCCATCGCTAAAGTATCTAACCTCAATCCAAATTCCCAACCTCATAAAATTTTTGGATCTTAACCAATTTAAACTTATTCTAGTTATGCTCCGTGCAAGAAAACATAAAAACCTATCAAATAATACCGTGAATGTTGAAAGCAAAAGTAAAGAGTGAGCTTATATTTTTATTTATTTATTTTCACTTTTTCATTACGCGTATGCTTCTCCATATTGCTCAAAGTGGTCCATGTAACAGGCTTTCAACCGATGGATCCCAGACTAGTTAGTCTTAGGTCGTTAGGCAAGAATCCCCTACGGGTCTAACTGTCCGAACACACCAAGGTGCCGGATAACACAATCATAATTGTCTCAAATTTACTTCACACTTTTTTTGACCCTCTTTCAATTTATTTGATTTTTTGTAAGCTCACAAAATACTTTATGCATTCAATAAAAAGACTATTACTATCAAGACGAAAAAATAAAAATAAGAAATGAAATGCGAGCATGAACTGAATTAGTAGTCTAAATAGCCATAGTTTTATTTGGCAACAACCACTTTCCAATTTACCCACTACTAAGGCGATGGAACAAGAAAAAAATATGGCAATAAAATTTGATAAGTGCATAGGATGTCCTTGAATTTTACTTAAGTTCAATTAAGAAGAACAAACAAAGAAGAAAATGATGGTAAATGGTATTTTTGTGATTTTTGAAATATTTATTAATTTTCATAAGATGCAAAGATAACGCAAACGTGCAATACTAAAATAAACTAAAAGAAAGCAAAAATGCTGATACAGTACAATAAGCAAATATGATACATGAAATGCAACCTCCCTTAAGATGGAACTAGACACTATTATCAGTGTTAGCCAGACAAGGTAAGGAGTACAAGATGCAAGACACAATAAAAGGTAAAAATGAAGAAAGGAAAAAAGACACAACCAACTAGCCCATCTTGGGAAGCAGTGGAGGTGGCAGAGACTATCCAAAGAAATCCTAAACCAACTGTTTAAGGTGATCCTGGTCGTCGCTAAGCCTTTGAAACTGAGTCTCAGTCTCTTGATGGTGCTGTTTAAGGTGATCTTGGTACATCTTCTGGAACTGTCGCTCAAGAATCTTGGATAGCTGAAACATCAAAACTAGCAGGAGCATAAGTATAAACCGACTGCGATGTAGAGTCGGGATGGAGCGATGGACTCAGAGCTGTAAAAGGTGGCCGCTCATAGTGTGAAGGCCCCTCGTCCTACATAGGTAATGGGTTCTCACCATGTGGCTCATCCTGCTCAACATAATCCAAAAAACAACTCGGAATAGGATGCCTCAAAGATGGAAAATATAATAAATTGGCCTGATTGAAGATAGTAAACTAGTCAGCATTTGTGCAAGGAAGTGTTTCGGACCTATTTTTGAATTTGAAGACAAGACCATCTGATGTCTTCTTGACTAGATTCATCTGTAGAACTATGCTCATGCCAATAAAAGATGGCTCAATGGGCTCAAGAGTGGATAGATCTATCCCAAGATATAAAGCTACTGGAGTAATCAAACCACCCATTATTAATCTGTACGAATTCCGTCGAGTATGCTTTTGAAAATTATCTGCTAAAATTGCTCCCAAGTTGACTTGGACACCCTCCATCATGGCACAAAGTATACAAATGTCTGTAAGATCGATACCTTCGCTCTCTTCTCAGCTGAAGATCCTATGTGCATAGCGGAACACAGGATTTTGAATAAGACTAGCCTTTGCTTTGGAGAGAACAAGAGGCTCGTCATTCGTGATAGCGTTCCAAAATTCAGTCGGCTTGCACTGAGGAGAAAATTCAAATAAATCATTGTAGGAAAGCCATAAATTGAGTTAGACTCAGAGATTGATAGATTGTACTCTCTATTGTAGAGGTGGAAGCTAACTCAAGGTGGTCCACCATCACCCTGAAGATGAGAGGCCTCAAAAGAAATGAAAAACTCATGGCAAAGCTTCTCATATATGTGCCAACGCTACTGCAAGAAGGATCTCATACCCACCCTCTCAAATAACAATATAATATCATCAGTGATATTCAAGGATGCCATGGTCTGCATGCAAGCATACCGAGTGGATGTAATGTCGAAGTATAAGGCATTCCGATAGAATTTTCTTTGCTTAGCATCCCAAAACTCTAATTGTGTCGACCGAGGTGGTGGGTCTTCTAGTTGAGAGGCTTCAGTAGCATCTTCACTAGAGTCAACATTGCGCCAAGATCTGTGAAAGGGAAATATCGCACGATGTTACATGATGAGAATATGAAAATGAAAAATTTTCTCTCTGATGCTATGACCCAGTGCAGGGAATAGTTCAGTCCAGGTTATTGACAAGAAAAAAATTTGCTTCTGGCGTAGAATAACCTAGCCCAGGTGTACAGGTGGCGCGGCCTGGGTTATGGTTGTGGCGAAGCCCGGTCCGGGGTATGGAAGGCGCAGTCCGGGCTATGCGGTGAAGATGTGATTGATGGCCAGGCGAATGAAGAGCGCGGTCGGGATAGACTGGAACTTGGATGAGCCTGCAGTCGTAGGCAAATGTCGTCGGAGAAGGAGCTCCAGCCACAACTGCATCGAGTCTATGCTAGAGGAGTGGTCGCTCGGGTTGCCGGCAAGGATGTAGCAGAGGAATCGCCAGTGACGATGATGAGGAAGAACCAACAATTCTGCATCATAGAGGGTCCTGTGTCATGGCCCAAAGTTCCTAATTTAGAACTTGAGCACGATCGGCCTTGAAAACCTCTCTGCACGAGGATCCAAGCAGCTTAATTGGGCGTCCTCACGATGACCGCACGAACACGCAGTGGAAGACAGAATAAGATGAGACAAGGCACAAGGAAAAATCACTCGAGGTTGCGGGGGAAAGCGGATCTATTCAACTCCAAACAACACAATCGACAACTCTCGACTGGATGCTGAAGGCCGAATGAAAAGATGAGTACAAAGGCCGACTTTAAGGGCCTATTTATACAAGTATGAGGAGAGCTACCACATTAACTCCCTCTTGATATAGTCGAGATTCTAGGAACCCTTCTCGATCTCCCATTGATATCTTGAGATCATCCTCCTTGATTCTCTCCGCTATTATCATGGGATCTCCTCCTCGATTCTCTAGTTGATCTCGTTGGGATATCCTTCACGATTCCCCTCGATCCGCAAAATCCCCTGAGTTGGCGCGGGATCTTATCTTCAAAATCCCCTCCTGATCTCCTCATCAGAAACCGCTAGAATGACTTTCCTAATCATTCCGAGATCCTTCAATTATCCTCCTTGATATCCGCAAGATCTCCCTGATCTTCTCACTAGGTTGTTGCTTGGAATAATCCTCACGATTACTCCTGATCTTCTTCTCAAGATCTTCAGCTAGAAAGATCCTCCTGATCCTCTTGATTTGTTGGGATAAGGTGGCTGGCCGGATCCTGCTTGATCTTAGCGGATATGGTGCACCTCACCATATCTTTCGGTTACCATCTTCCCCTGCGAGTAACCAACGCTGATCACTCATGGCCAACTGTCCTGCCTGACTTTTGTTGACCTTTCGGACACTTTGGGATGAGCTAATTTTGCTTGGGATGATATCATAGGGCAAGTTCCCTATGTTGTTGGTATTTCTTAGATTATCAATTTCCTTGGAATTCAAATTCCCAGTGATTTGATATTGTATCTTGGATGCTTCATCATCATCAACTCCTGCAGTGGGTGGTGGATCTGATACTGAACTCTTCAGTTGCTTGCCACTTCTAAGAGTTACAACCTTGTCTCTTCCTTAGGATTCTTTTCTGTGTTACTTGGTAGAGCTCCTGGTGCACGACCTGCCATCATATTGGCCATTTGTCCTACTTGTATTTCCAAATTCCTTATTGAGGCATCTTGATTGGTTGCCCTTGTTTCCATTGCCTTTTGCATGGTTTTCATAGTATCAATAACTCTTGCCATCATCTCTTTCATAAGATTAGTTGATTGTTTGGTAGGAGCTTCAGGTTGTCTTCTCAAAAGTATAGAATTCTGTGAAGGTGCATTGGCTTGTCCTTGATTTGGACTATAAGGAAATTTCTCATTGTTCCTCCAACCATAGTCATTGTTCATGAAAAATGGATTGGAAACGATGTTAGCATTTTCAATTTGATTAGAAGTATTATCTGTAGGACAATAATTGCTCACATGTCCTCCTTCACAGTTGTTGCACACCATTAGTGACATCATCTGCTCAAATTTTTTATTAAGCGACTATAGTTGAGTCACTACTCCAGAAGAGCTTCTACTTTCTGTAGCATGAACACCTTGTTCACTGAGGACTTTTTTCTTGACTAGATTTTAGGGCAACAACTTCAATGATATCTAGTATGTCACTAGGACGTCTAGCTCCAAGTACTATCCCTCCTGCAGATTGATCCAACTTATCTTGATCTGAAGATCGCAGTCCATGATAAAAATCTTACATTTCTCACCATTTTGGGATCCTATTGTCAGGAACTCTAGAAAGAAATTCCTTATAACGTTCCCAAACCTCATACAATATCTCATCATCGTCTTGAATAAATGCCCTTAACTCTCTTCGATATTTGCTTGTTTTTTATGGTGGGCGATATTTTTCAACAAACTTTTCTACTAGCTCCAACCATGAGTGAACTAATCCTATAGGCAAAGTTTTGAACCACATAGAAGCTTTGTCACATAAAGATTGTGGAAATAATAAAAGACAAATAACTTCAGTAGAAACATTGTTATTTTTAAAAATTGCTCAAAGTGGCAAAAAATTTGTCAAAGTGGTCATGAGGATCTTCATGTAGTCCTCCACCAAATTGTGATGCTTATATCACTGAATTGATCTCGAAATTGTTTGTGTTGATTTCTGACAGCACAATGCAAGATTCTCTGTCACTATATCTTGGTGAGACATACTCCGTCATAGAAAGTTCCTCTTCTTCTTTCGGCCGATTATTTTGTGGATGCACTGTTTCATTTTGTTGTTCCTCTCTCTGATTGTTGCGTGCTTATTCAGTCATCTTTCTAATATTCTTCCTTAATCAACGAGCAGTTCTTTCACATTTAAGATCAAACTCTAAAAGTGTATTTGAACTCCCGGTGCGATGTATGGTATTATCAGAAGATTCCAAGATTAGTTGTGATTAAATCCTCGATAAAACTTGCAACAACTAATTGTCAGAGAAAAAAATGAAGAAAAGAATGTACATATATAAATACAAGCAAATAAGAAGTCACGATTTATCAATCAGCATTCAAAAATAATTTGTTGCCAATGGCGATCTAATAAAAATTGAGCCGAAAGGTTTAATAATAAAGAAATATCTAATCAAATCTAAGATGTGTTCTTGGCCGAGAATTGACAACGAAATATAAGTTCGATGAATTCCAAATGGTTAATTGTCCAAAACTAAAGGCGTGATATTCCCAAACGACATTGAGTGCCAAACTATATCCCGAGAATAAATATATCCAACTTATTAACTGTCAGATAATCCCCAATATCCGATAAGGAGTTAATCAAAACTTGAAAATGATTGGGGGCCAAACTTACAGAGGAATCAAGACAAAAATCTGAAACCCGAGATTAATATGTCGACAAAAATAATTAATCATTACAGCCCAAAAAAAATCAAATTGACTCCTGGGTTTAAAAATTAATCAAATCCTTGCAAACAAAACCCTCGACGTAAAGAATCAAAATAATTTCGACAATTTTACTTGGCCGCCAAACAGAAAGCTATCTACATCTCGGCCGAAACAAATCTGAATCAGCAACTTGAAAGTCATGTATTAATCAAAATGCAAAACAAAAGTACAGGAAAGTAGAATTCTCGCTGATTTATTATCAATGGTCATCACACCCGAAATAAAGTCAAATCAACAATAATCATGGCATAAGAATAAACTTCAAAAAATTAAAGAAAACAAGGCGCAAAACATACGGAGTGAAGCTGACAAAAAATGGTCATAAATCCATAAGTCGACATAGGTAAAAAATCATTATCCAATTAATAAAAAAACTTCACTCGGTGTCAGAATTTTAATATAGAATAGAGTATTGGTCGAAAGTCAATAAATTTTAATCTAAAGCTTTAATGACCAGTCGTGATCTTTATGTGTCAAAAAGACAATGATCAGTTTATTTTAAAAAAATGACTAAAGTTATTTACAGTAATTATAAAAAATTAATTACAACTAAACATAATTACAGAATTATTTACATAAATTTATTTACATCTTCTATAATTTATAGAAATCAGAAATTAATTAATAAAATATTCTCCGACAACAACGTCAAAAACTTGATGCGTAAAATGATATAGTAAAATAAATCCGCTAGCAAGTGCATTAATCGCTTAAGTAATATAGAAAATAGGAGTAAAGAGTGTCGAACTCAAGAGGAATATTATTAATTCAATATCTGATTTTATCAATTAATAAGAGAGGAAAACATAGATTTTGAAAATAGGTTTTTATGATTATAAAATAGATATTTAAAATAAGATAATAATAAGATAAGATAATGGTGTTGAAGTTAGGTCTTAGGATGATAATAAATTAAAGATAAATATGTGAACTGGAAAAGATAAATTAAAGTTCTTAAATGGATTAGAATCTTCTTAAGTTATTAATTTGACAAGACTAAAATCACAGAGTCCACAAATTGATAATTCTATTATTTAATCAAGCAAATCAAACTATCTTAAATTTAATTAAAATAGAACTTCCACAAACTAGTATTCATGCAGATGAGATTAAAATTAAGTTGCATTAATATGAAAATCCTAGACTATTAATCACTCCACAAACTGGTATAGATTAACAGACCATACAAATTTAATTCTCCACATGCTAGTTATTAGACCTATGTCAATTTTTAATTCCAAAATAAATCATTTAATTTAATTAAAATGAAATCTAAAATCAAGTAGTCTACGAATTGGTAATTACTTAACTCAGAAATTCAAATAAATAAATCAAAAGCATTAAACACAATTAAAAATTGATCAAAAGAAATTCAATAATAAAATAAAGGTTCACAATATTTCCCATCAATAATAATCTCCTAAAATAAAATAATTAAAACATGGAGTTCATCCTAGAATTGTAGAGAGATATTAATAAAATACAAATGATAATCAGAAGAATTACACCGAGAATAAATCAAGGGCCCTCCCTTGGATGTCGTCGAAGCATATGGATCAGCCATCCGATCAACTTTCTTTCTCTTGGTCGAAGCTTGCGAAGCTCACGACTCATTGCGGAAGAAAACCAAACTCTAAAGCACATCCGTAATGGATGATTCAACATGTATTTATAGGTGTATACTAACTTCAAGTTGATCACAGTTGATTCATCGTACGATTGGATTTAAATCCCACTAGATAAAAGTTGATCACGGTCTCTTCGGATAACTTCCTTTATCTTCATGCCCGTCTCTTAATCTCGGCCAAAATGATAACATCATGCCCAACAATACGTCATACGTCCGATTGTTGACCAATAAATTTTGTCCATGTATAGACTATCTTCATGTTATGCCCATAAAAATCATGTTGCATTTCTTTAACCCCCAAGGAAGTTGACGTAAGATATTGTCCAATCAAGGTGATAACCTTATTTTGGCGCCCTGGATGTGATGCTTCTCGGCCAATAAGACATATGATAAGATCTTGGGGTAAAGATAATTCCTTCATCCCTATATCGCCCAAAAAACTCTTTGTGATGTGTTTCACGACCGATAATTTCATAAAGATAAATCTTGGCACTCAATGATAGAGTTTAATCTTGCTTTCACGCCCGCAAGAACTTCTTTTAAATATGATTTTGACTGACAAGCTTAAGCTAACAACTTTGCGCCCGGTAAGTCAACTTGATAAAATCAGTTGATATTGAGTTTGGCGTCCGATCCTTGAAATTGGATGAATGCAACACTACTTAAATTGAGCTCAAAGCGAAATAATTCCATTTACTCAGCTTACCCTACAAACTAAATACCAATATTGGGCGCTTGATCCTTGAAATTAGATTAATGCAACACCACTTAAATTGAGCTCAAAGTGATATAATCCCATTTACTCGGCTTACGCTGCAAAATAAATACCAATATTTATTCAATTTGTTCATAATTAAAATATTCAGGGAATTAATAATCAAAATTGATAAATCTAGAATTTTAACTAAAAATGACCTAAAATGATGCATTCCATGATCAAAATACAAAAAAATAATTAAAATAATAAACTAAAATATGTTCTATTTTGCATGCATCAACCGCCTGAGAAAATTCGCCAAGGTCGCTTGGTTAAGGTAGGGTTTCGGTTCTGAAATAGACCTTCAATTTCATCTGATCATAGCTTCCTGGTTAACTTTCCATAAATCCTGCAATTTTACATGATTCATCTTTTCTCCATTAGCTTTCCATGGTCTCTAGAATCACCTCAAAATCACTTTTACAGAGGAAGTTATGAACCCAGCTTCATGGGTCACTCACTCTGTCATGAGTCAGAGATAGGTATGTATTGTCAATTAGGGCATGATTAGTATAAAATGAATTACGGTTTGAAATTTAGGCATGTTTAATTAGACTTCACAATTGTTTGGTAATAAGTAGAATCATCCAATTTGGATGTGTAGATGTGGAGAAATAATTTTTTCATTTCATAGTGATTCTTCTAACACCAGGATATTGATAGATCACGACCCGAATTGACTATAGAAAGGAAGTATAGATTTCAGAAAAATATGATCTCATTAAATAGGCAAGTATATAAGATAGATTGCCTTAGATTCACTTGGAATTAGTTAATGATGTTTGGGATTTGGGGGTTGGAAACCTTAGTAAGTTTAGTTTCTAATTTATCCAGAATAATAAGATTTTAACTCATGGTTAAGAAGTTATGTATTATTCATTAACAGACACTTAGTCTAAAAATATGAGGTAACACCTAATTAAGCGTTGGATGATTGAATAGTTTCAAGTGTGAAGTAGCGTATGAATATAAACACCTAAAATTACACATTAGTATTAGGGGTTATATGCATTTTAAGGTGAACAATGGTTCATGCATCATGAGCATGTATTGCATAATGTTATTAATAATAATTGGAAAGTGAAATAGCATTATTGCTTGTAGGAAACTATCAAACTACAAGTGAAATGAGGAAAATCTAGTAGACCTCCTTTGAATGGATAAAATATAAGGTGAGTGGGTAAATTTACAACATAAAAAATGATATATGTTAGTTCTTTTATTTATGGTATTATCTCAAGCAAAGATTATTATTATTATTATCGAAACATATCTTGATCTATGAAAAAGTATTTATGATATATTTCAAGAATTTCATATGAGGTGGAATAACCTCTTACATGAAAATATTTTCAGGGAACAATTATTTGATAATGATATGTGATTATGTCATATGTATTTTGATATTGTTAAACTCCATGTGTTCGTTAGCCATGAAAGTTTAAAATGATCTTTGAGATCGCATTCGATATACATGAAGACTTTGGAGCATATATCAGATTTCTTTGCTATTTGGGGGCTACTCTACGCACATGTATTGACCCATGTTTTGCTATGCATATTTGAGAGTCATTATTGTGAAGCTCTACTTAACTGTACGATACACAATCATGGAGTGATACATATTGACCCATGATATGCTATGCGTATTCGAGAATCATGATCGTGAAGCTCTGCTTAATTGTATGACACACAATCACGAGGGGATATGTATTGAGCCGTGATTCGCTCTGCGTATCCGAGACTTTTGATTATGAAACTCTACTTAACTGTATGACTCATGATCATAGAGGATTACATATTGACCCATGATGAGTACGCTCGATGACACATGTGTGGAGTTTAACTGTGAATATTATTATATATTGGAATACTTTTATTTATGTAAAAGTTAATATGATTTGGAAACTTATGTTATATGAGTTATGCTTTAAATGTTTTCTCATATGGAAAATTTAATTATTTAAATGTTATATGCACTTATATTGTTCCCTATGTTGTACTTTTATTACACTCACTGAGCAAACGATTGTTGCTCACATTACCCTTGTTGAATTTTTTAGATAATTTTAAGTTCTTTAGTTGAGTCGATTCGAAGCTTGCTTTTGATGCAAATAGAAGAGGTCGAACCACCGGAGCACTTTTATTTTTCTTTCACTTTTGTTTTTGAAAGAATGCATGTATTTCATAAACATAAGTGTTGTAATAGATAGTAATTAGAAATAATTTGTGAGGTGATATGACACAACTATTTAGAGTATTAAATGTTGGGTAGCGTGTGAAATAGGAATGATGACATGTGAATGATATGTTTTACGTCTTTTGATTAAAATTTGATGAATACAATTGTATTTGTTATTTGTATCAATAAGTGACATCATTAAATAAGGGATGAGCTTTTGCCAAATTTATTTTAAAATAATTAAACAAGATCAAGAATTACAATAATTATAATTAAAACTTAGTCACAGAGTTGGGTGTAACAGCTCGAAATTGAATATAATGGATTATGATAGACTTATAATGATCGTAATAGCATGGGCCATGACAACCTTGTGACGGCTCATTAAATAATCAGTTTTGTCCTCAAAACTTGTTAGAGTAATAGGTTGTGATCATAATTTATGAGTCGTGAAAATAAAAATTTTACTCCGCTATGGATACTATTAGGATGGTGATATCACTATTACAAATTGTGAGAAGGGCACTATCTAATAGTAGGAAGTATAAAAAAAGAAATACGTTGTATATACATTCGAACCACCCTTGGTCATATTTCAGCACCATTATGAAACTATTATGGGCTGTTATGAAGCTAAATTTCGAGATTTCTTCAAATTTTTGCAAGAATTTCAATTGGAGATCAACTCCAAATCTTACCATAAGTCACATGAATCATTTGGAAACATATCTATTTAGAATTGAAGAGTTTTTTCAATTTTCCTTATATTAACATGAAAAGACTTCTAATCAAATCAAAATTGTATAGAAACCCATAGTACACTTGTAGACTATATATATAGAACTTGGGAGATGAAAAATGGTCTGCTTGAGACTTGAGAGTCGTGCCAACCTTATGAGGAAGAATTTTAAAACTCGAAGGTTAATCGAAGGGGAAGGTTACGTTGTAACCCGTCATTTGAGCTATGCATCGGTCTAGATGTCCCTGGAGGTATGAGTTCTTCTTCTATATTTTACTTGAATGCTTTTTTACTTAGTTATTCATATTGCTAGAGATTTTATATTCTTATTAAAAGAAAAACTATTTCCCCTATTATTAGTCGAGTTAAACTTCTTGGTTTGTTTTGATTATGCATGTTGAGTTCTTTGCTTTTTGATGAGTGATTTGATTTATGAGATTAGATTACAAATCCACATGAGGGATGATTAGTTTTAGGAATTAATAATTCTTTGATAATTGGTCTTTTACTTCTAAGTTGAAGCATAAATAATGTGTATTCAGTAACTCATCGTTTGTATTGAATTTCATTCGGTCTATTATTTTATCTAGTGTTGTGGATGAATAATAGCATTGGAGATAGATATTAATGCATCTTATTTCTCTATAAAACTATTAACTCATCATTTGCGGATGTTCATTTTATTGGAAAATAAGATAGTTTAATTTACTCGTATTGGAGAGGCCAATACATTAGGTACTCCTAATCCGTCATAAGAATTGAATCTATTATTTATTGTTATAACTCAACTATTACATAGGATCATACAGATTTATCTTTATATTAATCATCCATAATATTCAAGGCTTAACACCAATTTAATTTATGTTATTTAATTTGTGCAATTTAATTTTCTATTTTCATATCACAAAATCTTTACTTTTCTTAGTAGATTATTGTGATATATTAGATTTAACTAGTTCCTCGTGAGTTTGACAACTCTACACTTTTATTACTTGATATGACTAGTGCACTTGCTAGAAAATTTGTTTGTTACAAATTTAACACGTGAGATTTTTGGCGCTATTGTCAGGGAACTATTATTCATAATTCTTTTTCTATCTTGTATAAAGTACTTTGAGAATTTTTTTTGTTTTACTTGAATTTTCTTTTAGTGTTGTGTAAGCATTTCAAGAAAGATCTTTTGTAAACAACTTAATCAAAACAAGCCCATCTTTACACCCTCAATAGAGAAAAAAATGTTCACAATTCAACAAGTTGAGGGAAACACTATTGTTGACTTAGATGGGATTCAAATAGAGGCATCATCATCAAGACAAAGCACCATGAAGAAAGCCTCAACAATCAAAGAATGAAGATATTCTTTGAGGCCCATCTACCACTTTCACTCAAATGTTAGATACTTTATTAAAGAAACTCTCCACATAAGATTATGAATTCAAAAATTTGGAGAGGCAAATTCAAAATATTAGGAAAAAAACAAGAAAATGTGTGATATTATATCAATTCTTGAATTCAAATCATCAACCTCTAACTTCGAAGGATTGTTGGTCAACTCGTGACAATAATTGAAAGAAAGATGACAATACAAGATCAACACATACAAAGTATGGAGGCTCATTTGAACAAAATACAAAAGCAAGGTAAGTGGATGATTCACTTCGACTATTTGACACTGAGCTCAAGTTCAAGGTTTTGGAAGCAAAACTTTATGTACTAGAGAAAGAATTTGCAAAACTAAGTTCTTTAAATTCTGAATCTCTGAGACAAATCGACAAGAGCCCAAAGATCATCCTATGTCCATGTCATAATCAATATCCATGACATCCTGAAATAAATTTTTAGTATGGACAATTGATGTGGAGAATTCATGTGTATATTTTTACCACTGATATGCATATATTTTGCTCTTATACTGTGCTTAATTCCATTACAAATGCATGCACAACACCATTTAGCCATGTTTTTAGACATTCTCCATATCAAGTTCATTTATACCTCATTGCTATTCTTTAGATGCTAAATTGTCCCCTGAAATGAACACCCTTGTAGAAAGCCGGCGAATACTTAATGGATGGAGTAGAACAGGCCGGACACCATGGACCAGTTTCTGCATCAATAAGATGATTTGCTTCAGGACAAAGGAGAGGCCATCAAGCTAACAGCACACATCGGCCAAATCCTAGGGACCAGTTAGCTCCTCCAGCCACATCGCATGAGGAAGCTTCCTCTGCCCATGGACCACTATTACAATCGGAGGACAAAAGTTGTTGAGGCGGCAGCTACTGGAGAGGACAAAAGGAAGTCTAGAGGAACTGGAGAGGGGGGTTTTTCCATCATAGTCTTGGAGATTTTTCCTTGGGGAGCAAGTATTCTTGAGAGTGTAGAGAGATGAGTGTTCTGATTAACTATCATATTCATGGGCGTTTGCTCACCCTCTATGAACTACAACTAATCGACCAACTGAGGTGTCTGATGCTTTGTAGATTCATGTTTTTTGTTCTTACTTTGCATTGTCATTTTTATCGCTAGATCTGAATGTCGAGCTTTACCCTCTACTTTAACGATATTCATCTTCTGTTTGTGTTATGTTGTGAATCTTTAACTTTCCGTAGCTATGTTTGGATTGAGGTTTTTGTTGGAGCAAAGTTTTAATGCCCTATATAATTATATTTTGATGATACAAATCTCGAAAGATCATAATTATATGCACTGAACTTTGACTGAATATTTAACTATGATCTCATTAGTTTTTGAATGAATAATGATCAAAGTTGTAGAGAATTCTGTTAGCTTTCCATAGAATCCAAGATTATCTAATTTTGATAACCATGCAGAAATTTATGCTCAAAATAGTGCAGGACGGTCAACTTACCAGTCGAAGTAGTGAAGGCCGGTTGAGACACCACCTCGACCGATCAGGCGTATCGGTCGATTGGTTAATGCACAAATTATCAAGCTCAATGTCGACACTACACCGGTCGATAGTCCGATCATCGCACCGATCGACCGATCAACTCAACGACTAAAATCCAAAATGATGAGACTACACCGGTCGATTGATCACCGTTGTTAACTGAGAAAATTGTGCAACGGTCACATAGACTGGTCGACTGGTCCATTAAAATAGTCGATCGGTCCCTGGCTGAAATGAATAGTAATGGCTATATTTTGGTCAAATCGAAGAGCAATAGGCATATCATCCAAAGAGGCCCATAAAGAAAGACCAAGGGCTTCAGAATTTATCAAGCATTCAAGGGAAACTTCAAGCATCAAAGGAAAATAATTTTTTCGAAGTCATTGTTATATTTTCTCTTCTTTTTCTCTACTCTTCTTGTGAGTTTGGCAATGTAAAAGAGAGAAACATCTTCTTAAAAAATTGAGTGTGAGCTCCTGTGTAGAAGAGGTTCTATCTTACCTGTTGGGCTAGAGAAAAGATAAGCTTCATAGGAGGAGAGGTGCGCCTTACCTCTCGAAGTGGAGAAAATGGTTTGATATAAAGGGTTTCTTCCTTGCTCCATTTGAAATGAAGGAAGAGTTTAGGTCAAGGTCTCGAGGTCGAGAAATCGGAGCAGGGATGTAGGTCAAGGTGTGGCCGAACCTCATCAACAACCACCGTATTCTTTGTGTTTGATTTCTCTCTCCCTCTCCTTCTCATATTATTATGCATGTGATATGATTTGATTTGCATTGATTTAAAGTTTAACGAATTGATTTTAATCTTTCGCAACGTATTTGTGAAATCGATATTATCGGTTTAAAAACCAATTCACCCCTCCCCCTTTTGGTGCCTTGAGATCCTACAATTGATATCAGAGTAAGTTGCTCTTGTTTTTAAGATTTAAATGCCTTGAGAGCTATGGCATAAAGTGGATTAATTTTTCTGAAGGTTAATCAATTAGTCCTCCATTTTTTAATGCATCAAATTTTGCAGATTGTAAAATTAGGATACAAACATACATTTATTCTATTGATATTAACATATGGGATATTGTTCAAAAAGGGTATTATTTACATGAAAATTACCTTTAGAATATACAAGAAGATAATTTTTTTTGCAAAACTTGATTGGAAAGCCAAAATTTTTTTTTATTGTGCTTTGGATTCAATGGAGTTTAATCGGATTTCTAGTTGTAAAAGTGCAAATGAGATTTGGAAGAAGCTCATTGTTACTTATGAAGGAACAAATAAAGTTAAAGAATCTAAAATAAATATTTTAAATCACCAATATGATTCTTTTAAAATGCATGACAATGAATTCAAATGAAATGGTTGTACGGTTTAACGATATTATAAATGACTTAGCCTTCTTGGGCGAGCCAAGAACTAACCACAAAAATGTGAAAAAGTTTCTCATTTCTCTCTCTCCAAATGGCATATAAAGAGGACCTTGATTGAAGAAAAAGATTTGAACAAGGTCATGATAATAAAGTAATTCTACAACTATGTAGGTGCATGCTCATGGAGAATGTTTGAAAATTTATTTATAAATGATACTTTTACCATGATCTTCGTGCCTTCACATTTTCAATTCCACTTGTCCTTCGCTTTACATGTGAGGAACACCTGAAAAACAATTATTTCACCTTTGGTACCCAAACTTCTTTGGGTCCAATTTTGTTATTCAAGATTCCTTTTGGAACCCATATCATTCCACGTTGAAATGGTTTTCCATTTCACATTGATATGCATGCAAAACAAGTAATATGTGTTTTTTTAAGAATTTATCATAAGAATACTTAGAATAAGAATTTTCATGTCCAAAGTATTTCCTAGAATTACTTTTCTTTGCATAAGAACTAACCTTAACATTATTTTGTGAATTTTTCAAAAAAATATTTTACTTCTTTACTTTTTCTAAAGAACATGTCAGCTTTACAATTTCACATGCATGCATAATTTCCAAAGAATCAACTTCCTTTTTTAAGTTTTCATTTTCCATAAAATATGTATCCTTTTCTTCTTTTAATTTTTCAAATTTATGTAGTATGTTTTCATTTTCCTCTTTAAGTGCAAGATACTTTTTTATAAGAGAGGAAAATTCTTTGTGCACATCAAAGGAAATATCTTTTTCAGAAGAGCTTGATGAGTCATTATTTGAATTTGAAGAGGTATGGTGTTTAGATGACCTTCTAGTTGGCTTATCAATGTTTTCTTTATTTTTCACCAACTTGAGATATTTATCAAGCTTTCTTGTATGGCATGCGAGTATCTTTTCATCCACTTCTTCACTCGAGTCTTCTTCCTTTTTGTTTGCCTTTAATGCCAATGATTTAAGTTTTAAGTTTAAAATCTTCATGTTATGAAAATAAAGTTTTAATTTCTCGTTCAAAATTTTAAAATTATTATTTCTTTGGAAGAAAAGAGGGACATAGAAAGAAAATTGGTCATAGTGATAGGGGGAGCTTGTTCAAAACAAATGTTAATATATTAGTTTCTCTATTCTCTTTAAATATGACTCATTACCCTTATTGTCAAATGCTTGGTCACTTGTTATTACTCAATTAAATTTGATATATTTGTCTCAAAGTTTTATGCAATTTTTTAAATCCCTTAATTTTTGCAATGTGTTATTCATTTCATTTCATATTTTGTCATTATAAAGTTTCCATGACTTTAGGGGGAGTTATTTTTTGCATATCGCATATATTATATATGAACTAACTCCTTATGATGTAATACTTTACATGTTTCTTATATGACAAAAAGGGAGAGTAAATTAAGAGGGAGTTATATATTGTTTCTTATATGCTTCCTATGCAAATTACTTTTTGATGAAACAAAAGGGAGAGAAATATAGGAGAAATATATATGAATATCTTTATATAAGAAGTACCTTACAATTAGTACTTATGTGCATATCTATTATTGTAAGGAAAACTCAGTTTAGGGGGAGTAAAATTGATTTTTCAATTTTTTCGCAACTGGTATTTTTCTTTTTCATGTTTATCGGTTTGTCTTCATAAAAAAGAGGTAGATTGTTGGAGCAAAGTTTTAATGCCCTATATAATTATATTTTGATGATACAAACTCGAAAGATCAGAGTTATATGCACTGAACTTTGACTGGATATTTAACTATAATCTCATTAGCTTTTGGATGAATAATGAGTATCAAAGTTGTAGAGAATTCTGTTAACTTCCATAGAATTCAATATTATCTAATTGGAGTAACATGCAGAAATTTATGCTCAAAATAGTACAGGGTAGTCAACCTATCGGTCAAAGCAGTGAAGGCCGGTCGAGGCACCGATCGATCGATCAGGCATATCGGTCGACCGGTCAATGCACAAATTGTCATGCTCAATGTCGAGACTACACTGGTTGATAATCCGATCGTCGCACCGGTCGACCAATCAGCTCAACGACTAAAATCCAAAATTACAAGATTACACTGGTCGACACACTGGTCGATGTATCGATCGACCGATCACCGCTGTTAACTGAGGAAATAGCGCAACGGTCACATAGATCGGTCGATCGGTCCATTAAAGCGGTCAATCGGTCCCCGGATGAAATGAATAGTAAAGGCTATATTTTGATCAAATCAAAGAGCAACGGGCATATCATCCAAAGAGGCCTATAAAAGAGGACCAAGGGCTTTAGAATTCAGCAAACATTCAAGGGAAACTTCAAGCATCAAAGGAAAATAATTTTCTGGAGGTCATTGTTATATTTTGTCTTCTTTTTTTATACTCTTCTTGTGAGTTTCGCAATGTAAAATTGAGTGTGAGCTCCTGTGTAGAGGAGGTTCTATCTTACCTGCTGGGCAAGAGAAAAGATAAGCTTTCTAGGAGGAGAGGTGTGCCTTACCTCTCGAAGTGAAGAAAAGGTGATTTGGTGTAAAGGATTTCTTCCTTGCCCCATTTGGAACAAACAAAGAGTTTAGTGGAATCTCCGACGGTCTCGATGTCGAGAAGTCAGAGCAGGGACGTAGGTCAAGATGTGGCCGAACCTCATCAACAACCACTGTGTTCTTTGTTTTTGATTTCTTTCCCTCTCCTTCTCATATTATTATGCATGTGATATGATTTGATTTGCATTGATTTAAAGTTTAACGAATCAATTTTAATCTTTCGCAACATATTTTATGATATCGATATTTTCAGTTTAATCACCAATTCACCCCCCTCTTGGTGCATTGAGATCCTACAGTTTTCAATCGCTCTTGCCACGCCCCTTGAGAGGAATGTTTATATGCTCTGCATGGCCGAACATAGATACATTGAGTGCCGATGAAGTGATTCCCCATTTGGTTTTTGTGTTGCACTGACAATGCCCGTTGTTTGTTATTCATTTTAGACATCACACATTTTTAAACCCGAAGCCCGAGAGGGATGTGACACTTTGAAGCTCCGATAATATATTCCCATGTTGAATCGGAGCTTAGACCATTTTAGACAGGTTTGAAGTGTGTACAGGGTTCTTTTCATTCTTTGTCTTAGCCATTGCCGACTTCGATTCCCATTGATTCTAAGAGTCTCTGCCCGAGACGGAAGATCTCATTCCTCCTTCGTCGTTGGAGACCCAAGAGGGCACACATCGACTGAGTTATGTCTAGAAGACTCTTAGCAATGCTATGTTTTGTTTCCAAAATGGCTCCTCTCTTAAATTGTCTAAATGCTATTCACGAAATCTCAGTTCCTGCATTCTCCTCAGGAGGATTATCCTTATTACTAAGATTCGAATTTAGGCCTAACGTAGCTATCTCTATTCTCAGTTTTTTTCTTTAAGGATGCCGGACACTGGGATATCGTGAAGGCTTATCTCAATCCGAAGAGGAAAGCTCAGTTTATATGTCTAAGCATCGTGCACGAGAGTGATGGTTGCACCGGACATATGAACCCCTTCACATGTGTAAACTAGATTTCCTGTGAACACGAGAGTGTCGTAAGTAAGTTGAGCATCTTTCACTATGAAGTTGTCCAAATACACACGTGAAGGGGCATTCAGTCATTTTCACCCATATCGATAAAGCAGAAGAACTTGAGTCTTATAGCAGAAACACCTCCGATAAGCTCTCAACATTTGTTTCTACTGATTGTCTTGCACTTTCCTGATCTTGTTCATGTTTCCTCGTTATTCTTATATTCCAAAAATAACAAAAATATTAGAATACTTGTGTTACTTTCTTTCGCTATTACTTTACCTCAATGTTTTTCCCCTTGTTTTCAGCATTTTTAGATACCGAGTTAGTTCTGAGGCACTTTCTTGAAGATTTTGTAAAGTGGTTCCCTGTGGATCGAACCTCAAGCACTACAATGATGATCTGTATGTGGATTGCATTTCGATAGTGTAGAAATATTATAAATTTTAAGACTTCATTCGATATTTTCTTCTGTGTTTAAGAGTAATATGCTAGTGCAAGGGATACATATACATCTCGAGGCCCCTTGCCTCTCATACATGTCATTTTTACACTAAGCGCACCAGTTCTATTTCATGTAGCATTCTCTATACGCACTTCATGCGAGTCAACAACTACTCAATGGAACATCAAGGAGACAAGCAAATACATCATGATCATGAAAGATGAGAAGATTAAAAGTAGGGGCCCGCCTTTGGAAGTTCCTATCACCACTACAGTATAGTATCCAATTCAATCATCAATGTCAAAAGAGAAGATCAAACCACCAATCGTTGGTTGCATGTCAACCCACATCTCTTCCAATATATCAAACACAATCCATACCATCTTTGAAGGAGAAAAGTACTTCGTCAACATCTACATGATCTTCTCCAACTACCACATTACAATGGAGACCCAATAATTATTCTATGATCCATGATCATCAACGACACTCCTCTGAACTTCCACCACTAAAGGCTACTGTATTCGAAGAGCCACCACCACTTGACAATGACATCAAATTGAAAATGTAGTCGTCATTTTACTGTATTCGACGAGTATTCATGACCATAATAAGTAAACCCGGCGAGATCATTCCTTAATTTCATGTTCATTCATAGTATTTTAATTGCTCATTTCATATTAGTCACAACATATGCCATATCAAAGTCGAACTAGCGACTTTAAAAATAAAACTATGATTTTTCATCCTTAAACTTTTAGTTTAAATCTTGTTCATAATTTAGCTAGATTAGTTAGTGTTGATTTTTTAGTTGTTTAGTATCTTTGGTTTCCTTTTTGTTATATTTATTTTCTTTTATTTTAACGAGTCTCTGTAGGTCACAAGATTAATTTAAAGAAAAATTCACATTTATTTTAATTCTCACGGGGCGTTATTTAATTTTCATGCGTGTTAATCAAAATATCACGGGCTGTTAACTTTGATGTCATGACCATGCACTATTGTTTCGCGGGACATAATTTCTTTGTAATTGATATCACAATGTGTTGTAAACGTAAAGTGCTACCTTCGCAGGTCATAACAATGTTGTCACAACCCATAATTTCATCAAGTCATAATTGTCATAGGGGTGTTACCTTTGTTTCACGAGTCTCCCAGTGAGTGTTAATCAATGTTGAACTACTTTAGTTTCTCAAGTCGTAAATGTCGGATCACAAACATCACAATGGCTTCCAAAGTTTTTATTCTACACATCACTGGTCGTTATAGTAATATCACAACTCGTTATGCCACCGTAAGTTGATATCCCCTTTACCACAGGCCGTTACACATTGGTAAAGGGTTGTAAGTTAGTCCAGTCGCCCAGCAAAGATGGCAAGCTTCATGTCTCACCACTTTTTATCTTTACACAAGGCATGATGTAGGATCGTAGGGCGCCAAGAGGGGGAGGCGGGTGAATTGGTGTATAATTTTTAACTTAAAAATTTAATCCTTTTCTTTTTAAGAGAAAAACTTTTGTGCCAATACTAAATGCAATGCAGTAAAGAAGAACACAAAAATGTTAGAAGGCAAACATAGAAATTATTGACGAGGTTCAGCCCAACTCCTTGGCCTACGTCCCCGCTCTGACTTCTCGACCTCGAGACCGTCAGAGATTCGCTATCGTCCTCCTTTCAAAAAGGGAGAAGGAAACCCTTTTCACGTACACCACCTTCTTCTCCACTCAAAAGGAAAGGCGATCCTCTTTTACACAGGAGCTTTCAAAAGTATGTTTTTACAGATCTCTCAATCTCGCTCTTTTTTCACAGATGATCACTAGGAAGATTACAGAATGAAGAGAGAATGAAAAATGGTGACTGAGAATGATTTTGAGGATTTTCAGAGGAAATAACTATGAGAATTTTTCGTGGATTCTTGATGGCTTCTGCTCAATCCCATTTTTTCATTTTTCTCATACATTCTATCCTTTTTTATAGTTTTTCTGACGAGAGCTTCTATATCTGGAAAGTAATCCACAGATTTGATTCGAGACATGAGTTTTAATTTGCCAGATCGCATGAATCGATCAACTAGTTGAGAGGTAGTCGACCGGTTTGAACTTTACTACAACATTTGCATCTTTTTGTTTATTTCGGTTTCACCATCCGGTCAGCCGGTTCTATGATCGGCTCTTTGTTTCTTCTTCTTTCATCCTTCTGTTCATTTGGAACGTGCATCCGGTCGACTGACCATTTGACTAATTTCTTCGATATCTAAGTGTTTTGTTCAGTTTGGTATTGCTTTCGGTCGTCCGATCCTTCAACCGATTTTATGACTTCAATGTGTTGGAGACTTCTATTTATTTCAGTCTTGTATTTGGTTGACCGACCGTTCAGCCCGTCTTGTGACTTCAATGTTTTCAACACTTATGTTTTCTTCAATCGTCTGTTCAGTTGACCGATCCTTCCATCAATCTTGTACCTTCAATATCTTTGTCGATTCTGTTCTACTCGGTTGTTTGTTCGCTCGGCCATTCCTTTAACTGATCTTTACCTTCAATAGCTTTCCCGGTTCTATTCTATTCGGTCATTCATCCGGTCAACCGGTTCTTCAGTCGGTCTTTGCTTTCTGTATATAAATCACTTGAAAAGATCGTTAGTAACATTTGTCGGCTAATTTGAGTTTGTTATCATCAAAACTATGGGAATGATACGAGATCCAACAATCTCCCCTTTTTTGATGATGACAAACACATTGGGCCATGGAGAGCAAATATAGATGTATTTTCACACTCCCCACGAATATATTGAATATAGTATTCATACAAGAATAACATCACATGATGAGCAATATTTAAGAGACATAAGTTATGCCAAACATCAAGCACATAGGTTCAAAATCAAATAGATTTATTACAAAGTACAACGTTGTCCATTACTACTACTCCCCCTGAATACATACTTCTTCCCCTTTTGACATCATCAAAGAGGGACAATCAAGAAAAAATACTAATCCTCATCAAGACTATCATCCTCACAAACCCTGTTGGAGACAAATCCTTGAGCCACATAGTAGTCAAGCATCACGCTGGTAACATAGCGGAGGTCTCGACCCTGGCGCCGAATGCCCTCTCTAAGGAGTGTACCTCATGGATAAGAGTAGTCAAGTCGAGTGTGCAAGAAAAAGAAGGTGCACTGGAAGTAGGCGGCTGTGAATGGGGACCCTCCCCCTAAGTGTGATCCATATCCATAGCGTTAGAAGGAATATCTTCAGGTGCTCCATCACCGCCCTGATTACGTGGAATACGTTTCCAACGCAGAGTGTTGGAGGCGATAATATCCGATGTCCGACTGGGAATAAATTCCTCATCATCAAGAATATGACTCCAGAATAAGTAAGAATTTTAGTAATCCAGGAGCCAAAATATAAAATATGGTTTCTAGGTGCTCTATTAAGAATTCTTTTTGCAAGGCTTCGAGATGATAGAGAAAGTAATATGGGAAACTAAGGCGTGAGCTATCTCGAACACTCAGACAATAGAGAAAGAAAATGTCAAAATGTAGAACTTCATTGTAATGGCCAGAGCGAGGAGCGATGATGTGAGTCAAAATATGATGAGCTACCTTAAGTACAGGAGGAAGATGTTTGTGGACATCATCGGTCTTGTATTGTGAAACGTGTCCACAAAATACTAGCTCGACGGCTTCCTGAATAGTCGGAGGACCAAGAGGCCACGTGTGAATAGCATATAAAGAAGAGCCCCAATGACTTGGGGTAATAGGAAACTCAAAGATGTGTAAGAGAGTAGAGGAATCAATAGTGATGCACCGTCCAAGAACATATGTTGTGAGATGATCTTTCTTAATGGTCATGTTTGCATAGAACATGCGGACCAAGCGAGGGAAGACACGTTCGCGTAAGGACACAAAAGGATACCATCCAATGTCGGAGAACATATCTTGAACATCAGACATATTAAGAGAGTCCCAATCAATGGTTATAGCACATTTGACCTCACGAGTGCCGTAAAACATGTCATAACTAAGACTCAATGCGGAAGAGCAAAAAAGATGATTGTCGTATCCCGTAGGTGGTGGCAAAGACTCGGATGAGGAGTCGAGGGAAGATGAATGAGAAATAGAGGTTCGACTAGCACGACCACGAGCACGACCTTGTGCACGATTGCTAGTTCTACCACGAGAGGATGATGGCTCGAGGTTTGCATCCTTGGTATAAGGCACCATGAAACAAGGAGATGAGGAGGCATGATCTGTGAAGATAACCTCGGATAAGTAAATGATCATGGTACAAGGTGCGGAGAGAAGGATACAGTTGTATCGTGGAAGCTGTCGGCTGAGGGTTGCAGCCAATGGATCGATCGGTCAAGAGTGAGATCGCTATCAGAGGCCTTCAGCAGTGATGATGATCGAAGTCTTCCAGGGGCGGTAGGAGGAGCGGTCGCAAGGCACAATAGGGTCGGCTGAACAGACAAGTGGTCGGTTGACCAATTAGACCAGTGCCATTTTGAGTATCCCACGATAATTAGGTGGTCAACCAAAATATTTGGTTGGTCGACTAATTTTGGTAGCCGGCCAACCGATTGAGAGAGCAGATCGACCTATAAAATGTGCTTTATTAAAAAAATTTCAATTGATTTAGTAATGTGGATGTTGTGCAACATCCTTTGATATTCAATTCAAATCAAAGACGGGTTTGCACAAGCAAATCAGCTTTACTTAGAATTGATATCCCTATTAACGTCACATCATTCCTAGTTCTCTTTGAAGCATACAAAATCTTTCTTCACTTAAGGATTTAGCTAATTGGATCTCAGTGGGCTATTCAATTGCAATATTTTTGTGATTCACATGGTCTCTAATGAAATGAAATCTTACATCAATATGCTTCATTCTAGAGTAATTTATTAGATTTTTTGTCATCTCTATGGCACTTGTATTATCATATTTCATGGGTTCACTGGTACTAACTACTCCATAGTCAAGTAATTGTTGTTTGACCCATAGAATTTGTGCACAACAGTTGCCTACAACAATATATTCTACCTCGGCAGTGGAAAGAGCAATTGAATTTTGTTTCTTACTAGCCCATGAGATGAGGGAACTCCCAACGAAACAGCACATCCCACTCGTGCTTTTTCTACCAACTTTGCACCCAACAAAGTCAACATCAGTGTTGCGGAGATCAAAAGTTGAGTTCATGTCATACGAAATGCCTAGAGTTCAAGTATTTTTAAGATATCGCATGATTCCTTTAACAACTAGTAAATGTGATTCTTTGGGTGCATATTGGAATCTAGCACACAAACATACACTAAACATAATATCTGGTCTAGATGTTGTTAAGCAGAGTAACTATCAATCATACCTCTATACCTTTTTTGGTCAATTTCCTTGCCATTTTCATCTTTGTCGAGTTTGGTTGTCGTACTCATTGGAGTTGAGCTTGGTTTGCAATCATTCATTCCAAATTTCTTTAGCAACTTTTTTGTATACTTTTCTTGGCTTACAAAAATTCCTTCCTTTGTTTGCTTTACTTGTAGTCCTAAAAAGAATGTAAGCTCACCTACAAGACTCATTCCAAATTCCTTTTGCATAAGAGATCCATACTCTTTGCAAAGGATTTCATTAGTAGCACCATATATATCATCAACATAAATATGCGCTATTAAAATATCATTTTTAAAATATTTTAAAATAGTGTGGTGTCAACTGTTCCTTTTTTAAATTTATTTTCAATGAAAAAGCTCTGGTGATTGCTTTAATCCATAGAGGGCTTTTGAGAGTTTAAAAACATGATTTGGAAAATTAGAATTTTCAAAACCTTCGAGTTGCACAACATAAGCTTCTTCATTAATAAAATTATTTAAAAATGCCGATTTCACATCCATTTAAAAAAGTGTAAAACCTTTAAAACAAGCAAATGCCAAAAGTATGCGAGTAGTTTCAAGTCGTGCAACAGGAGCAAACGATTCATCAAAATCAATTCCTTCAACTTGTGAGTAACCTTTGGCCACTAATCTAGCCTTGTTTCTCACAATGACACCATTTTCATCTAGCTTGTTTCTAAATACCCATTTGGTTCCAACAATTTGATGATCAAAGGGTCTTTCTACAAGCTTCCAAACTTGATTTTCTCTCAAAGTTGTTTAACTCCTCATGCATAGCATTTATCCAGCTTGGATCATTTAATGCCTCATCTATGCAGGAAGGTTCAACTTGAGTGAGAAAAGCAAAAAAAGCACAGAATTTTTTCAAAGAACTTCGAGTCTTTATTCCATCACTATATTTCTAATAATTTGCTCAATTTGATGTGATGAAGCATTTTTCCAATTCTTAGGTATTAATTGTGGCATGTCAAGTTGATGATCATCTATTCTTTTAGGATTTTCTGCCTGATTTTCATTTTGATCTTGCTCTTCTTTTCCACCACTTTCTTCATGAGCTGAGCTTTCTTTCACCTTAGCTTGTTCTAGTTTTCCTATCACTTCAAGCTTTCCTATATCATCTTCATCAACATATTTGCTCAAAAAAGAATCGTTAGTCTCATTAAATTTAACATGCATGGATTTTTCCACTACGAGAGTTCTTTTATTATATACTCTATATACCTTGCTTGTGTTGGAATATCCAAGAAAATAGCATCATCACACGGCATCAAATTTTCCTAACTTGTCCTTATTATTCAACACAAAATATTTGCAACCAAAAACTTTGAAATAGGAAATATTTGGCATTTTTCCATAAATAAGTTCAAAACAAGTTTTCTCTGTTAGGGGTCTTATTACTTCTGTTCAATATATAGCATGTGGTATTCCCAGCTTCTGCCCAAAAATATTTAGGAATAGTACTTTCATTTAGAATAGTTCTAGTCATTTCTTCTATAGTTCTATTTTTTCTTTCAACAACTCCATTTTGCTGCAGTGTTCTAGTTGTAGAAAATTATGAGAGATCTCATTTTCCTCGCAAAATAACTCAAACCCGTTATTTTCTAATTCTCCACTATGATCACTTCTAATTTTAGAGAGTTTTTTATCAACTTCATTTTGTACTCTTTTCACAAACTTCATAAAAGTGTGAAAAACTTCATCTTTATGAGTAAGAAATAAGGTCCATGTAAAACGCAAGTAGTCATTTACTAGTATAAAAACATATATTTTTCCACCTAGATTTGTAACATCTATTGGACCAAATAAGTTTATGTGCAATAGCTCTAGGAATCTACTGGTACTAATAAGGTCTTTTGATTCAAAAGAACTTTTTGTTTGTTTTCCCCTTAGGAAAGAGTCACACAATATTTTTCTCAGTTTTAATCTTAGGTAATCATTTTACTAGTTTATTTTTAGAAAGCTTATTCAATAATTTAAATTTTACATGACCAAGTCCTCTATGCCACAAGGTTGAATCATCATGTAATGCACTTAAACATTTTTCATTTTCTAAGTCCTCAAAATCAATTTTATATAGGTTATTATGTCTAAACCCAATATGCAGCAAATTTTCATTTTCATTTAATATTAGGCATTTTTCTTTTTCAAATTTTACTAGAAGGTTCCTGTCGCAGCGTTGACTAATACTTATTAGATTATGCTTCAGATTATCTACTAGCCACACATTTTCAAGAGGATTTTGTCATATTTACCAATGTTACCTATTCCGATAACCTTTCCTTTTGCATTGTCTCCAAAGGTGACGGTTCCTCCATTTTTCTTTTCTAGGAAGATAAAGTGTGATGCATCCCTGTCATGTGCCTTAAGCAGCCACTGTCCAAATACTATTTGCCTTCTTCTTTCTTGATGTTTCCTAAACACAATAGAAACAAAAATTTATCTTTTTGGTACCCAAATTTGGTGGGTCCAACTTGGTTAGTATTGGTTCTTTTAGGAACCCAGATCTTCTTCATTCAAATACTTTTTTCCTTTTCTAATGCTGCATTCAAAAGAATAATGACAAAGTGTACCACAATGAAAACAAGTCAGTTTTGAATCATGTGCATTTATAGCCCTTACAAATAAAGTTCTTGAATCATACCTTTTCTCGTAAGAATTGTAGCCAAGCCCTTTCTTGTTTGTGGGTGTTTTGGAGCCACTAAATATAGCATCTAGCATTTTTCTATCATTTGAAAATTTTTGAACTTTGTTTTCTAATTCATTTACTTTCATGTTTATTTTTTCTATCTCACTTCTTTGTGAATTAATGCATGTATTTAAACTATCATTGTTCATTTTTATTTCATCAATTAAAAATTCATTATTTAATGAGATGCAATTTTCACATGTATCACATTGTTTGGGTTTTTCATCTTTAACGCTTTCAAATTCTGATATTAATTTATCATGCTTCTTCTTTAATGCTCCATATTTCATTATTAATTTTCTAAATTCATCATGCATATCAAAAGTACTCAATTCATCACTTGATGAGTTAGAATATACATCTTCATTTGCCATGAGACAAAGATAAGCCTCATCTTCATCACTAGAGGAGGAGGTATCTTCTTCCTACTCACTGCTATCCCAAGTTGCTTGAAGTGCCTTCTTCTTTTTCTTTGACATTTCAGCATCTTTGTCCTTTCTCACAAGCATTGGACATTCGTTCTTGTAATGTCCTACCTTTTTGCATTCAAAGTAGGTGACTTGATTCTTGCTTGTCGATTTTCTTCTAAAGGATTCATCTTTCTTTCTCTATTTGGCATACTTCAAATATTTGTCCAGCTTCTTTGCATAGAGTGCCAGTTTTCTTTCATCGACATCCTCTTTGTCTTCACTTGTTTCTTCTTCGTCAACTTTTTCCTTTAAGACTAAGGTCTTTTTCTTGACAATATTTGCATCCTCATCCTCTTTCATACCTATCTCATAGATTAACAATGATCCTATGAGATCATCAAAATCCAACTTGTTGAGATCCTTCTCTTCAATTATAGTTCTTTTGGTGTGCTACCTTGAGGATAATGACCTAAGAAGCTTTTTTACTTTTTGAGCATTAGTCCTTGGCTCGCCCAGAGAGGCTAAGCCATTCACAACATTATTAAAGCGTACAACCATATTACTTATAGTTTCATTATCAAGCATTTTAAAAGAATATTCATATTGATGATTTAACAAATTTAATCCAGACTCCTTTATTTTCTTAGTTCCTTCATGAGTAATAATAAGTTTTCTCCAAATTTCATTTGCATTCAAGCAAGTAGAAATACAATTTAACTCAGTAGTGTTTAAAGCACAATATAGAATATTTTTCGCCTTCCAAATCTAATTTAACTAGAAGTCTTTCTCCATCAGTATATTTTGTTGGTGTTTTTCCATGCAAATTGAAGCCATTTTCAATTATATCACAGATATCAATAGCAATGGAACATATATATGCCTACCTCTGTATTTTCCAAGATGCAAAGTTAGATGCATTGAAGAGTGGAGGATGGTTGGTTGATTGACCTTCAATAAGGATAAAATTGTTTGATACCATAACTCTTAAAGATAATTAAGTCTTAATTGCAAGAGTGAAATTAGGTTCTGATACCAATTGTACGATTGTAGGGCACCAAGACGGGGATGAATTGGTGTATAATTAAAAATTTAATACTTTTCTTTTTAAGAGAAAACTTTTTGTGCCAATACTAAATGCAATGCAGTAAAGAAGAATACAAAAATGTAAGAAGGCAAACACAAAAATTGTTGATGAGGTTCGACCCAACTCCTTGACCTACATCCCCGCTCTAATTTCTTGACTTCGAGACCATAAGAGATTCACTATCGTCCTCCTTTCAAAAAGGGAGAAGGAAACCCTTTTCACGTACACCACCTTCTTCTCTGCTCAAGACGAAAGGCAATCCTCCTTTACACAGGAGCTTTCAAATGTATGTTTTTACAGATCTCTCAATCTTTCTTTTTTTTCACAGATGATCACCAGGAAGATTACAGAATGAAGAGAGAATGAAAAATGTTGACTGAGAACGATTCTAAGGCTTTTCATAGGAAATAACGATGAGAATTTTTTTGTGAATTCTTGATGGCTTCTGCTCAATCCTCTTTTTTTTTCATTTTTCTCATACATTCTATCATTTTTTGTAGTTTTCTGACAAGATCTTCTATATCTGGGAAGTAATCTGCATATTTGATTCAAGACATGAGTTTTAATTCGACAGATCACATGAATTGGTCGACAAGTTGAAAGGGGAGGTCGACAGGTTGAGAGGGGTGGTCGACCGGTTTGAACTTTACTACAGCATCTGCATCTTTTTGTTTATTTTGGTTGCACCATCCTCTTAGCCTATTCTATGATCGGTTCTTTGTTTCTTCGTCTTTCATCCTTTTGTTCATTTGGGATGCGCATCCGGTCGACCGACCATTTGACCAGTCGTTCATTTCTTCGATACCTAAGTGTTTCGTTCAGTTCGGTATTGCCTTCGATCATCCGATCCTTCAACAGGTTTTATGACTTGAATGTGTTGGAGACTTCTGTTTACTTCGATCTTGTATTCGGTTGACCGACCATTCAGCCAGTCTTGTGACTTCAATGTTTTCAACACTTCTATTTTCTGTCTGTCCAGTCGATCGATCCTTCGACCAATCTTGTACCTTCAATATCTTTTTTGGTTCTGTTATATTTGGTTGTTCGTTCGGTCGATTGTTCCTTCAACCGATCTTGTACCTTCAATAGCTTTTTCTGTTCTATTCTATTCGATCATTCGTCTGATCGACCTTGCTTTTTATATATAAATCACTTGAAAAGCTCGTTAGTAACATTTGTCAGCCAATTCGTGTTTATTATCATCAAAATCATGGGAATGGTACGAGATCCAACACATGATATTTATCACGGCCCGTTACAAATATCACGCCCCTAACACCAAAACATTCATCGTCACGACTTGTAACTCTCATATAATGATGCTAAATCATTCATTCATTTTGTCTATTTCATTTTATTTCGGGTCCATTACTCACTCATATCATCAGTGGATCCTTTTCACCATCGTCATCTTCGACGATCTTCTATGCCAGCAATTATTGACGAATTACAACTCCGACCAGAGCTCCCTTTTCACCATTGATGCATGCACTTTTATACATGTTTTACATACATCATTTAGGCTATTTTTCATAGATTTTATCATTGCATGCATCTATTTTCGTAAATTCTTTTGAGTCCAAAGCTACCCACTTGTGTTCTATTTTATTCTTAGAATCATTATTTTGGAGGTGCAAAGCAATCGGATTGGAAAAGCATGCAAAACGAAGCACAAAGAGCATGTATAATTGAGTTTAAGAGAAACTCGAGCGGGCATCATACCCGGACCAAGTTGATGATAAAATCCGATTCCGAGTCGATTTCTACCCGAAACTGAAATTTGTATAGAACCTGGCCCGAGTTGGAACAAACTCGGTCCAAGTTAGTACAATTAGCCAAATTGGCAGATCGCATGATTTTTTGACCGACTTTAACTTGAATTTGAGTTGCGATTTCAATTCGGAACCCTAGAAGGACACCTTCCCTATAAATATGGATGTACCACGAACGCAAAGAGCATGCAATCTCGAAGTTTGAAGCCCTAGTCGCACTAGAAATGAGAGACGAAGTTCTATTGTGCACCATTGTAAATCAATTGAAGAACTAGTCATCTCGAGGTTTCGGGCGATCGTTTGGATCATAGTTTCGGCCAAAGCTTGTTCTAGAGACGTCCACCACCACCAATGAGTTTGATGAGTTCTTCATGCTTTATCCAAGTTGAATAGTTTCTTGCATTAATTTTATATAATTTTGCATGATAATCACAAGAAAAGAATGATCGGTATTCTTCTCTGTGAAGAACCCTGGGCCGAGTCGGATACAACTGGGGTTGGGTTCCTTCATTATTTCTGCCTAAGAGAAACTTTTGTGTTAGCCTGGGCTGAGTTCCATCACACTTGGGTCGAGTTCTGTTGTTTTGATATTTTTGTTAGTAAATTAGTTTTAATTGCTAACAATTGTATTATTAAATGGGGGTTTGCAACTTAAAGCATCTTAGATAAAGCAGATTAGAATTGATTGAGTTTTTGACATCTTTAATTTTACTTCTATTTAAGATAGTTAGGTTCTCAAGTTTTTTAGTCCTTTACTTTAAGCAACCTTTAATATTAATGTTCTTAGTTCAAAATATATTAAAGTGGATTGAGTTTTCAACGTGCTTTGATTGTATTCTTTACTAGGGTAGTTAGGTTCTCAAGTTTTTTAGTCCTATACTTTTTATTCGTTTATTTTCTACAAGAAGTCTATAGTTGATTATTGATAATTAAGAGAATCGATATGGATACATAGTCTGAGTTCTAAATTTCTCTCACAATAATTAAAGGCATCATTATCACTGATTGCCATAAATTTGAATCACTTTTATCTGAAATTAATTCTTGCTATTCTCTCAATTAATAAATTTAAGCTAGAAAGATAAGAATTTAGATTAGTCCTCGTGGGTTCGACACTCCATTCACGCTTTATTACTTGATACGATCTAGTATACTTGCTATTATATTTGTCCTTCATATGCACACATCAAATTTTTAGTGTCGTTGCTGGGGAGAGGGCTGTCACACCTATAAATATGGATGTATCATGAACTCAAAGAGCATGCAATCTCGAAGTTTGAAGCCCTAGCCGCACCAGAAATGAGAGATGAAGTTCTACTGTGTGCCATTGTAAATCAATTGAACAACTAGTCATTTCGAGGTTTCGGGCGGTCGTTTGGACTATTGTTTCGGTCAAAGCTTGTTCCAGAGTCGTCCACTGCCACCTATGAGTTTGATGAGCGTTTCGTGCTTTATCTAAGTTGAATAGTTTCTTGCGTTAATTTTATATAATTTTACATGATAATCACAAGAAAAGAATGATCAATATTATTCTCTATGAAGAACCCAGGCCGAGTCGGATACAACCCGGGCTGGGTTCCTTCATTATTTCTGCCGAAGAAAAACTTTTGTATTAGCCTGGGCCGAGTTCCATCACACATGGGCCGAGTTCTGTTGTTTTGATATTTTTGTTAGTAAATTAGTTTCAATTCCAATAATTGTATCATCAAACGACAATTTCTAACTTAAAGCATCTTAGATAAAGTAGATTGGAGTTGATTGAGTTTTGGACATCTTTAAGTTTACTTCTATTTAAGATAGTTAGGTTCTCAAGTTTTTTAGAACTTTACATTAAGCAACCTTTCATATTAATGCATCTTAGTTCAGAATATATTAAAGTGGATTGAGTTTTCAACTTGCTTTGATTATATTCTTTACTAGGGTAGTTAGGTTCTCAAGTTTTTGAGTCCTATACTTTTTATTCGTTTATTTTCTACCAGAGGTCTATACTTTATTATTGATAATTCAGAGAATCGATAGGGATACGTAGTATGAGTTCTAAATTTCTCTCACATTAATTAAAGGCATCATTATCACTGATTGCCATAAATTTGAATCACTTTTATCTGAAATTAATTCTTGTTATTCTCTCGATTAATAAACTTAAGTTAGAAAGATAAGAATTTAGATTAGACCTCGTAGGTTCGACACTCCATTCATGCTTTATTACTTGATACGATAGTATACTTGCTATTATATTTGTGCTTCATATGCATGCATCAAATTTTTAGCGTCATTGCCGGGGAGAGGGCTGTCACACCTATAAATATGGATGTATCATGAACTCAAAGAGCATGCAATCTCGAAGTTTGAAGCCCTAGCCACGCCAAAAATGAGAGATGAAGTTCTACTGTGCGCCATTGTAAATCAATTGAAGAACTAGTCATTTCGAGGTTTCGGGTGGTCGTTTGGACTACTGTTTCGGTCAAAGCTTGTTCCAGAGACGTCCACTGCCACCTATGAGTTTGATGAGCGTTACGTGCTTTATCTAAGTTGAATAGTTTCTTGCATTAATTTTATATAATTTTGCATGATTATCGCAAGAAAAGAATGATCGGTATTCTTCTCTATAAAGAACCCGGGCCGAGTCGGATACAACCCGAGCTGGGTTCCTTCATTATTTTTATCGAATAGAAACTTTTGTGTTAGCCCGGGCCGAGTTCCATCACACCTGGGCCGAGTTCTGTTGTTTTGATATTTTTGTTAGTAAATTAGTTTCAATTTCCAACAATTGTATCATTAAACGGTGATTTGTAACTTAAAGCATCTTAGATAAAGTAGATTGGAGTTGATTGAGGTTCTATTTAAAATAGTTAGGTTCTCAAGTTTTTTAGAACTTTACATTAAGCAACCTTTCATATTAATGCATCTTAGTTCAGAATATATTAAAGTGGATTGAGTTTTCAACTTGTTTTGATTATATTCTTTACTAGGGTAATTAGGTTCTCAAGTTTTTGAGTCCTATACTTTTTATTCGTTTATTTTCTACAAGAAGTCTATGCTTTATTATTGATAATTCAGAGAATCAATAGGGATACATAGTCTGAGTTCTAAATTTCTCTCACATTAATTAAAGACATTATTATCATTGATTGCCATAAATTTGAATCACTTTTATCTAAAATTAATTCTTGTTATTCTCTCGATTAATAAACTTAAGTTAGAAAGATAAGAATTTAGATTTGTCCTCGTGGGTTCGATACTCCATTCACGCTTTATTACTTGATACAATCTAGTATACTTGCTATTATATTTGTGCTTCATTTGCACGCATCAAATTTTTAGCGTCATTGTCGAGGACTACTTCTAGTTCTTTTTTTTACTTTTGTTTGTTAACTTGAGAGTTCTTTTCTATTTCTTGCACTTTTGAATATTTTTATTGCATATTTTTATTTGGCATTCGTCACTTCATATACTTTCACAACTTTCTATTTGTGGTAATTTCAGCAACATTCTATTGGAGATAAGTTGATCAATATTCAATGGCGAAAAAGAATAAAGCCATGCCACAAGCCAAGCCAATTGAAGATAGCAACATGATCAAAGTTCCTGGAGAATAACAACTTGAAGCTTTATGTAGCCCTCAACATGAAGGCACGTCTGCACCTAAAATTATACAAGTTGGTATAAACTTTCCAGGACAAAATACAATCATGCCACCCCATGCATGTGTAGAAGAGAGAGATAAATCGCAAGACCCGCTAGCCTTGCTTACTCACATGGTGGGGATGCTGCCGACGAAGATCTCCATGCAAGAATAATTAATACATAGGAAATTTCAAATCTGAAGCAACATGGACAAGAAATTGATGATGCCCTCTCATCTTTGCGAGAAGATAACTCCTCATCTGAATCAAGGACCAACTTGGAGGAGATGCTTTGACAAATTATTTCAACCATTGAGAACAAGCTAAACCTTCAAAACCAACTCATTCAATCCTTAGAATTACACTTGATTCTATTGAAGGTTCAAATTAAAGTCAATAATGATATTCCTCCTCCTCCGCAACAATTTGATATTCAGAGTAAATTTGAGGACATGGAGGCAAAGATCCAATCATTAGGGAAGTAGGTTGCAGATTTTTCTTTTCAATTTGACTCATCTCAAAAGACTTGCTTAGAAAAATTATCCTCCAGTTATTGTATGTCCATGCTACCACCAAAACTTTTGTAGAAGGTGGAGACCATGACAAAATCATCATAAAAAGACATGGACTACAGAGTGGAGGATAAAGGCAACAAGTGAATATGTAATTGAAGATGGAATAATTCGAAGGAGGAGCTGGCCTTCAGAAATTCTAACCCCAACTACGAACTTGCCTCCAATTCTGCTTCAACAAAAGGATGGAGCCGCATCATTCATATCGTCAACATCAAAAGCACCAACCACATCCCAACAATGGTGCCCAAAGAGTCGAAAGCTTTTGCAGGTCCAACCCGCTAGCCCTGCTTACTCGCATGGCAGGGTACAAATATTGTAGCATTTGAAAAAAAGAGTCAAAAACCCAACCCAAGTTCTCATTAAACCCGGGCCAGGTTCCCCAGGGCATTTGCCATCAGAGCCGGGCCCGATCTCAACAATGTGAGATGAACCGGACCCGGGCTCACTATAGCCCGGTCAGGTTTCGTTGCTTGCTGATCCGTGTGTGAATCACGGAACAATTTCTAGCGAACATTTAGTCCATGTTCCATCCGTGAATCTCCCCGATCAACTTCCATCGAACTGTCTATATCAGCCTTTAGTTCAACAAAGATTCCATGCAATTACCGAGGTAACTCAGTGACAACTCATGCTAGATTTATCTACTTAAAAGGGTTGGGTTTCACCTTGTGCAGGACCACATCGATGACAATCCCCATCTTCTCCGAAGATGACAAACCTCCGGCAGCTTCTATTTTCAACTCCTTTCATTACGCCTTGCCACACCTATGCAACCATCACAAACTCACAGCCACATGGCCATCAACCATCTCGGGTGATCGAAGCTACCACAGCCTTACACGTTAGCATCACCGACGCTCACCTCATCCACCGGTGCAGACTCCACCCTTCCACGGCCATCACCCACCCGACGTTGACCAGGAGTTGTGTCCTTCCCACATCGTCGTCATCCTTCATTGTTTATCTTATCCGACGATGAGATCCCGGCGTCCTCTTTCCATCCCCAGATCTGTAGCGCTTCAACCTTATCAAGTTCGTCGGGGCAGACATCGACACCGACAACACATGCCGCGACGACCCATCACTGCGGCATCACCACTCCGCTAGATTTGCGTCAACACTACATTGCATCTTAGCATCGGATCTGCTTCTCCAATGCCGGCAACCATCGACGAAGGCCAAAGTTGCACAGACCAAGGTCGATCGCCGGTGTATCTTCTCTGATAGAGTCTGTCATAGCTTCTCTGGCGCCACCACATCCTCTTCGTCGAGCGCCGCCAACCTGCACCGCCATCACCCATCGTCTTCTCCGGCATCGACATAAGAGCCAGGATCCTCTATGATGTCATGCCCCATTCTTCAGCCACGTCCCAGGATGAGCGTGGGATGTTGCGACAGGCAAAGTCGGGATGCAGGCGGCGCCCACTTTGGCAGAATGCCCACTTTGGCATTCTGCGCACTTTGGCAGAACTCCTAGTTTGGTAGAACGTTAGGTTTGGGAGCGGAGGGGCGATATCGTCCCAATCAAAATTGGCTCGCCCCAAAGTGCCCGAAAGCACTATAAGAAAAGAGATCTTTAACGATCAACTATTAACGTCGAGACAAAAAAAATAGTCATTAAAAATAGTCAATAGTGACAAGAAAAAATATGGACATTATTAAACACATTATTAACGAAAGAGAAAATCGCACATCTCAAAAAAGTAAATTCTGGCCATTAAAAGTGATTATTAATGACCATTTAATTTTGTCATCATTAATTATTTATAAATTAACATCACATAAGTGTACAATTAATATTTTATTTGGCAGAAATTACACATTTCCCTCCATTAATTCTTAAGTAACATCAATTTTAAAACACAAAAAATAGTTTATCTATTTAATTATAAAATTGAATAAAAAACCCTAGGTTACTTCCTCCACCTCTTCACACTCTGTCTTGGCTGCTAGCGAGTTCATCCGTAAGCATCATCCCCTGCTTCCTCCTCCGCCGACCGACAACGCTCCCCACATCCCAAACTCGCCGCGCAAGAGGCCCCCCCTTCCCCCTCCCGACCTACAACGCCGCACGAGAACCCCCGCGCGCCTGCCGTCCGCCCCACAACCCCCCGCTAGCCACGCCCACCGCCAGATGTAGGAACAATTTTCTTTGAAACACGAAAAAAGGATAATAGGCTCATTGATACCGCGACAATTGAAAGACATGTACATTTAATTATTCATTTATGTTCACTTGATTTTTTGGCAAAAAGTTGCATTTATTTTTTTCTTGTTCATTTGTAGGCTGAAATTCAAGAACTTGTTCGATTGGAACTGACACTTACACCTATAGAAGTAGTAGAGAGATGTTTTGGATTTCAAAATCATAGCCATGTCATTGGCTTTGGAGGTGGGATAAAGGCAAAAGATTTGAGAGGAACAAATTCAAAAAGTGCACTACTAAATGAGTTGTGGGCCACTCGACAAGAGAACAAGTCTTTTCGAGAGGAGAATGAGTTTTTGAAGAATCGCTTGAACTCTATGGAAATTCAAATGCAACAAGTAATGCAACATTGCTTTGGACAATCTAACGTGCAAAGTCCAGCAACACAGGGATCAGACAATGAAAACTAAATGGTTTGTTTTATGTTCTCTCTTAAATTACCTTATTTATTTATAAGTTATTATTTTTCATTTTGTTGTTAATTCAATAGTCATTGGACATTTATTAAAAAATTTATGTATTTTGTGAACTTTACAGATTTTGAAGATATGGAAAGAAAGAGATGCAATTCAAAGCTCAAACAAGTTATTGTACTTTTAGGATAGTGTAAGCATTTTTTGGAGGGAAGAAGAAAATTGATGGGTTAAAAAATTTGAATGATAAATGTTATTGATCTTGACTACTATGAACATTTGTTGGCATAGATGATTATTATTTTTTGAAGTTATATGAACAATCCATTCTAGTAAATTAATTTAACTTTTGTATTATAATTTGTTTTTAGTTGAATGATTGCTAAGAAAGTGCGTTATAGATCATGTGTCATTTAAATCAATGTTTGATAAAGTTCATGGTCATTATATAACTTTAAAGACCGTTATTGGGTTTTAACGATTGGATTAATGGTCACAGACGATTATCAACGACAAAGATTATGATGGTCATTAATGCATTTAACGATGATCTAGATGGTCACTATATGGATTTAACGATTTGATTATTTCTGGTCGTTGATACTTTTAACGACGGGATTACTAGCCGCTGAAGATTATCAACGACAAAGATATTTTTCGTCAATAATGTATTCGACGACCAACTAAACGGTCCTTATATGGATTTAACAGCCGGCTTTTTTCTAGTCATGAATGACTTTTAACGACGGGATTACTAGCCACTGAAGATTATCAATGACAAAGATATTTCTCGTCATTAATGTATTCGAAGACCAACTAAATTGTCCTTATATGGATTTAACGGCCGGATTTTTTCTGGTCATGGATGACATTTAACGACGGGATTACTAGCCGCTGAAGATTATCAATGACAAAGATATTTCTCGCCATTAATGTATTCGACGACCAACTAAATGGTCCTTATTTAGATTTAATGACTGAACTTTTCTGGTTGTTAATGACATTTAACGGCCGACACTTTTAAGCTGTCGTATTGACTTTTAACGGTGGCATCTATAACGATCGATGACGACGGGAAATGCTAGTCGCTAATGACCAATAACGATTGGATTTTGATTATTAACAACCAGATTTCTCTTCTTTAATGATGTGTTTTCTTGTAGTGAAGGTAGTAGAAGTCAGGCAGGACAGCTGGCCGTGAGTGATCAGCGTTGGTTACTCGTAGGGGAAGATGGCAATTGAAACATATGGTGAGGTGCATCATATCCGCTAATATCAAGCAGGATTCGGCTAGCCACCTTATCCCAACAAATCAAGAGGATCAGGAGGATCTTTCTAGCTGAAGATCTTGAGAAGAAGATCAAGAGTAATCATGAGGATTATTCCAAGCAACAACTTGGTGAGAAGATCAGGGAGATCTTGCGGATATCAAGGAGGATAATTGAAGGATCTCAGAATGATTAGGATGGTCATTCCAGGCGGTTTCTGATGCGGAGATCAGGAGGGGATTTTGAAGATAAGATCCCGTGCCAACTCAGAGGGTTTTGCGGATTGAGGGGAATCGTGGAGGATATCCTGATGAGATCAACTAGAGAATCAAGGAGGAGATCCCATGATAATAGCAGAGAGAATCAAGGAGGATGATCTCAAGATATCAATGGGAGATCGAGAAGGGTTCCTAAAATCTCGGCCCTATCAAGAGGGATTTAATGTGGTAGCTCTCTTCATACTTGTATAAATAGGCCCTTAGAGTCGTCCTTTGTACTCATCTTTTCATTCGGCCTTCAGCATCCGGTCGAGAGTTGTCGATTGTGTTGTTTGGAGTTGAATGGATCCGCTTTCCCCCACAACCTCGAGTGCTTTTTCCTTGTGCCTTGTCTCATCTTATTTTGTCTTACGCTGCATGGTTGTGCGATCATCCTGAGGATGCCCGGTCAGGCTGCTTGGATCCTCGTGCAAAGAGGTTTTCAATGCCAGTTGCGCTCAAGTTCTAAATCAGGAACTTTGGGCCATGACAAAAGTGGTATCAGAGACAAGTTTGGCATGCCTCTAATAATGTAGTATTAGAGCCGACCTGATATTGCCGACCTCTGATATGCATGGTATCAAAAGCACATCCTCGACACTCAAATCATGATCTAGAAGTCGGATATGAGACAATGTTCAAAGAAGCAGATGGATGACCCAATACCAGAAGCCGCAACGCAAAGGCCATCGGTGAGGGCGGCCTGAGCACCAGCATGGAGGCCACAGGAGGTGGAGGCCTTGTCGCAGGCGACGACGGTGGGGGCACGACTACCACAGAAGGTGGCGGCCAAGCTGTGGAGGGAAGGCGCTCGACTCGCGGGAGGTCCAGGGAGCCACCGGGAACCCTGGAGAGGTAAGTCGAGGCATTGGGGGCAACAGCTCCAGGACACAGATGAGGCAGTCCTCGGCCTGGAAGCTGAAGTGGGCCATGGCCAACATGGCCTTGCGCTAGAAGAGGGCGCAACAGTGCTTCAAGGAATGGAGGCCCGACTTCGAGCCATGGAAGAAGCCATGGAGATGAAGATCAAGGCGATGGAGGCCGACCTCCTCTTAATGAAGCGGCAGCTCCTCGAAGCAGGAGGAATGCCGGTGCACGCGTCGATCCCCAAGTTTACGGGTCCCGAACCCTGTAAATATGACGGCGTCCTTGAGGCAACAACCATCGATGATTTCCTTTGGTGCTTGGAGAAGGGCTTCGACACCAGCAAGATCATGGACGAGAGGGACCAGATCGACATGGTTGTCCGGTACCTGGCGAACGATGTGCTTCTATGATGGAGGCGCATGGAGGGCGAGATGATCACCCGAGAATTGAAGAAGCAGTTCTACCCTGGCAACACCCAAGAAGTTGCCATGACGAAGTTGACGGTGTTAATGGTGTTATATCAAACAGGCTCGGTGAAGGAGTACATCGATCGCTTCCAGCCGATCATGTTGGAAATGTTGGGGACATGGAGGAGTCCACCTGGCTCTACTTTTTCCTGAAAGGCCTCAAGCCTTGGGCGGCTCAAGAGGTCGAGGCAAAAAGTAGCGACCATGAAGGAGGTTTTGGTCATGGCGAAAGCTCTGGCGGAGTTCTCGACCAACCGTGATCTTGGCACGGCAGCCAATATCATGAAGAAGGCGGGTGAGAAGGGACGCTTTGTCGGTAAAAAGAACAACGGCTTCGATCAGAGGCGACCCAAAGAAGCCTGTCTGGTGCTACATCTGCGGAGGTCCACACTTTGCGAGGGAGTGCGACAAGAAGGCGAGCCTGGCGGCCATGGCGTCGACTTCGGATGAAGGAGGAGGAACCGCCCACATGGTTCCATTATGGCCTTATCGGCCACCACAGGCACCTTCCCCACCAGGGACAAGAAGCAGACCACGAGGGGCCTGATGTTCGTAGAGGTCAACATGAAGAGCTCCACGACGACCACCCTGATTGACACAGGGGTGACACACAACTTCTTAACGGCACAAGAGGCAGCGCATCTAGACGTTTCCTACGTCAAGGAGCAGGGTCTTGTGAAGACGGTGAACACTGCATCCCAGCCCATCCTCGGCGTAGCCAAAGATGTTCTGATGCGGATCGAAACATGGGAAGGCGCTCTCAACATGACGATCGTCAAGTTGGACAACCACCATCTAGTTCTTGGTATGGACTTCATCGACACCTTTGAGGAGGTAACGGACTCGTGAAGGTCTTTGGTTGGTGTTACAGAAAAAATATTTCACAAAGAATAACTCGATAAGCAATTTTCTCGCTTTCTTGATATTGTGAAATAATTATCTATTAATACTATTTTTCATGAAGCTTTACAGATGATGCTGAGCTATGCCATGTCAACATCCACATAAGCCCAAGACTCCTATAAACACCTGGAAAGTACACCACATAAATTCGGTTAAGAATCCCAACAAAATCTATCAGCATATCTACTCAACCGACCAACTTGTCCATCCCCGCACGTTCGAGCCAGCGACTCCTCGAATTCCCACACATCCATGATCTCTTACATCCCCCCAACCATACGTCTATTCATCCCCAAAAATCAACCCAAAATCCCCTTAAACCCTTCCTTTTGGCGACAAACTAATCCCACAGACTCCTCCTGCTGCTTGACCCCCAGAAGACAAAATTCTAGAAGATAGGAATTGGTGGATGAATGATTTCATCCAAGTCCAACGACCAATTCCAACGTTACCCCCCCTCCTGTTCGTGACAAATCCACCCCTACGAGTCCCTTCTGCACCAAGAACAACCAGAAGAACTACAGTCGTCTCTTCCTCTTCATCCGCACCCGATGCCTCACATACTGTACTAGTCACCTCAGCTACCAAATTGAACCTCATTTTAGAATAGGTGACTAAGGTGGTAGAAGCTAATGCCCGCCACCATGAAGACATAGGCATTGAAGGACCAGCTCAACAACTTGGAACAACAAGGTCTCGCTCATGCCGACAAAATCCAAGGGGTAGAAGTGGTGCAAAATTTTATCCTCACCACCCTCAGTGACATCCAACAAGTCACCGACCGACTACTGGATCTTGCACCTCCTCCGGGTCCCTCTTCCTGGCATGATCGACACTAAGGTCAGTGTCGAGTTCAAGCTTGGGGGAGAGGGCGACATGGTACATTTCTACTCTTTTCTCTTTATTTGTTGCTCTGTACTAGTCACTTTAATTCTTATTGCTATAACTTTCTTTTCAACCTATAAAAATGAAATCTTCTTCTCATGAAAATTGAAACACTTTTTATGATATCGGAGAAATGGGAGATGTTTTGACCTCCCCACAATCTCGGCCCTTTGTTTCTCTCTTAAGTTATGTTCAAGGACACCCTGCCAAACTGATGAAATTTGAAGCACTTCATGACTACCATTTATTGCTCTAAGTGTTGGGTCATGGCTTGAAGAAAGTAGCTAAGTGAAACTTTAGAAGCTTGACGACTAATCCTATTCATGCTCGAACTTTATTTCTACTAAGCTTGTCAATAACTATATCTTTGTTGAATACTCCAATGCAGTTAAGCTTAATAAAAGTGTAAAGAAGTGAAAGCAAAGCAAAGAAAAGAGGGTTGGTATAGCCCTAGAAGGTACAAAAAGGGTGCATTCCGGAACTTGGGTGAGTTTGGGTGACTAGATCCGTAGGAGTTCATGCCTAGTAATCTAAGAGCAACTGCCCTGGGATCTGCCGATCAAAAACCCACTACATAGATCACCCAATGCACTATGGATAATCACATGAGTACCGAATCTATGAAAAGAAATTGCAATCAGTAACGAAAATGTCTGTCAATAAACAAAAGCCTAAGCTGCACTTGTGAATTTAACATTGATATCTTTATTATCAGGCCATCGTATTTTACTTTCTCTCCATGAGCTGAATTTGGAGGAATTTAAAAATGCATCTAAACACCTTCACTAAGCTGGGCTATTTGGGAAAGTGAAGAGGCACTTGAGTAGTGAATGCAAAATCTGAATGCCAAGATGAGTAATTGGCTAATAGGGTGGTAATTGAAAGTTTTGCCTTGAACATTGCTTGAGGACAAGCAAACATCCAAGCTTGGGGGAGTTTGATCATCTATTATTTTACTTATGATTATCAAAATAAATCTGCCACCTTTGCATTGAAACATTTATCGAATTTACAAAATTTGAGTTACTATTTGTCCTTTTGAATTAGTCTAGGGGAACTAACTACTTTTTTATTTTTGAACTTGAACATGAGATAAAAGGGGGGAGATAAAGAATGAAGAAAGGGGAGCAAGAAGGGCATCAGGAAGGATCCAAAGATGAGAAGAGAAGAGGATGGGGACAATGTCCAGTTTCGGATATTATCGAAGCTTATGTCTGGCTAAACTTTAATCTCTTTTGTGGTGTAATTGTGTCGATGTTGTGGTTCTAACTTCTCTACTGCGTACTTCTAAACATCTAGTTTATTATGCTTTTGTTGGATTGCAAATTCCTTGATCATATTTAACCTTCAATAGATCGGAAGATTTGTTTGTTATTACCATTTGTCTCATTTGAGAAAAGGGACAGGTTGTATCTTTTTGCAATACTTCATTAGCGTAGTCTTCGTTAATTACAAGAGGCTAAGAAGCCCACTTTGATAACTATTGTGAGGCGAGAGTCCATAATAGTGACTAGTTGTCTTAGATTCATTTTAATCGATTGGGTTAGAATCGCAAGATTGCAATCAGTGATCGAGAGATCAATTTCTTTTCTGGTTGGGATAAGAGATCAACTAATCAGCCTTTTCTAATCCATTCATTAAATGGCTTACCCCTTTTAAACTCAAAGAGAGATCAGCGAGTTGAGGGAGAAAGTAATCGATTCACAATATAAGGATCGAGAGATCATTTACCTCATGATAGAGATTAAGACCAATAGCATCGGCCAATTCATCACAGAAGAGTCCTTTCTTCTAAATTCTAGTTTTTTCATTAATTGCTCTTTTACTCTACCTTTGTCCTTTAAATTCGTGATAGCTATCGAGATGTAAACAGGTTAACATTCTGATCTAAGTCAATGGGGTTATGACACTCGTGATTCCTACTCGACCTGTATACCTGCAGTAGTGTGAACTCTAGAGTAGAATTTAATACGACTAGAACTATATTGGCTGGTGTGAGATATCGCATCTTTGAAAGTTTACATCACAGGACATTGACAAATCATGACCTGAATTGACTATTTTTGTTATAAGGTTATACAAGTAGTTAAATTCCCTAATTTTTATGACTAAATAATAAGGAAATATAGTTTATAGGAAAATTATGATCTTGTTAAACAAGAAAGTATGTAGAAAACATATAAATTAATCTCTTGGTGACACAATATGCCAAAACACAAACTCTAGGTCCGAATGCCTTGGATTTTATGACTTGTCACTTGGAATTAGTTAATGATATTTGGGGGTTGGACACCTTAGTAAGTCTAGTTTCGAATTTATCCAAAAACATAAGATTCGAACTCGTGATTAAGAAGTGATGAATTATTCAGTAACATACACTTAATTAAGCTTGGGAGATTGAATAGTTTCAAGTGTGAAGTAGCGTATGAATATAAACACCTAAAATTACACATTAGTATTAGAAGGAGTTATATGAATTTTAAGGTGAACAAGGATTCATGCATCATGAGCATGCATTGCATATTGTTATTAATAATAATTGGAAAGTGAAATAGGAAACTATCAAGCTACAAGTGAAATGAGAAAAATCTAGTAGACCTCCTTTGAAAGGATAAAGTATAAGGTGAGTGGGTAAAAGTATAAGGAGGTCCACTCGATTTTCGTCATTTCACTTGTAGCTTGATAGTTTCTTACAAGTAATAATGCTATTTCACTTTCCAATTATTATTAATAACAATATGCAATCATGATGCATGAACCCTTGTTCACCTAAGAATGCATATAACTCCTAACACTAATGTGTAATTTTAGGTTTTTATATTCATACGCTACTTCACACTTGAAACTATTCAATCTTCCAAAGCTTAATTAGGTTTTACCTCTAGAACCTTAGTTGCCACATGAGCGAATTGGTTACTCTCAATGCCACTCCCAAAGTCTCGCCAAGTTCCCAGTACTTCTTCAAACCCCAGAGATCATTTGGATGACGAAATCGAGGATCAAGAACTCCAGCCCGTACATACTACTTTTGTCAGCATGACACCTCTTGTATCACTTGAAGTACCCCTAGTGAAAGATCCATCTCCTGCTGAAGACGTTGCCTCCTCCCTAGTGAATGAACTGCAACCCTCTTCATCTTTGCAATCAAAGTCCCCAACACAACCACAGGTAAGCCCTCCTGTGAATTCTCCATCGCCACTAACTTCTACTCCTCTGTAGGATGATTAAGTTTAACCCTCTGATGAGGACGATGCCCCCACTTCAAGGAAAACAATTTCTAGTTTTGTCATCGCTCACCAAATGTAGCATAGGAAGTCACTGAAGCTGCTCAAGAGGAACCAAAAGAAACAAATAGTACGTACTCCCGCAAATATCAATGCCAAGTTGGAGGCCCTCCTCACCTCCAACTTTCCTCCCTCCAACTAGCACAACTAGTTTCTCCCAGCTTGTTTTGACAATAAGGTCAGTGTCAATGATAAGTTTGGGGAGCCAATGGTATGGTCCCTGAACTCCTATGTTGAATGCACCATACCATGTTTTTGCGGTGAAAATTTCTTATTAGTGTTACAATCATTTTGATCCTCCTATGATTTGACCCTCATAAACTAAATAATTTCCCTGTCCTTTGTTGTTCATTAAGGCCCAAAGAAAAAAAAATTTGATAGCCAGTCAGTCACACTTTCTTTGATTTCCCCTTTACATGAATAATTGATAAACTCTCGGGCACCCATTAGAGAGCATAAGAAATAAATTAGCATAAGACCTCTGTGTATGGCATGCTCTAGACATCCCCTTATTGGAATTACTCAAGTAATTAAATCCTCTAAGTTGAGTAAAAGTGGTGATTGCCGATCCTGAACATGCTCTCTATCATCTAGTTTTAAGCATCCACAAGTAGCTGCAGCTTTAAATTTCCAAAGTGAAGTAAAGTGAAAGTGAAAGTGTAATAATTTCAAATTATAAAACTCCTACCCTCATCTTAAGTAAGAGTACCAAAATGAGTAAAAATCTTTTTAAAAAATTCTTGAGCTTGATGCATGAAATATGCACGGTCACTATGTATAATTACAGAGGTATTGAGCATATTTTCATCCAAATGATTACTCTTGCTTTAAGTTTGGGGGAGTCAAAAAGGGGAAGTAAATGTAAAGTTGCAAACAAAAGTAAAAAAGAAAAGAAAAGTAAAAATGAAACTGGAAAGATTTGTATGTCTAAATCTTCATAAGGATGCTTAAACCTAGAGGAACTTGTAGCAGAGTTAAGAAGGATATGGTTGGAGGGGAAGAAACTTCCCTTGGAATCATCTCTTCAGTGACTCAACTTTGAGTGAAATCAAACTGTGCAAAAACGTACTAATTGATGTCTAGTTTACTATACGTAAGAGGATCCTTGTTGATAAGGTTGTTTACTTTCCTTGTGTGGCAGATTCAATTGAACATTTTGCCCTAAATTTCTAACTTCTGCTTTAAATTTCTAACTTCTGCTTGAGGACAAGCATTGACTCAAGTTCGGGGGAATTTGATGGCTTGTACTTTTATACTACCTTTAGCATGGAAAAACGCATTATTTCATCCTCTCATATCATATAAATGCAACATGAACTATATATATTTATCCTTTCTTCCAACTTTTCAGAATACTAAGCCATCTGATTATTTCTTTGCCAATACCTATACATCTTAGATGTTTTAGCTGATAATTCTCTCTCCTCCAAATAGGTAGCACCGATTCTACATACTGTTGCGCAGATGGAGGAAGAATAACTGACACAACATGACAAAGGGGTGCAAATTGCATCTAGGCAAAAATGTTTTGGACCACGAGATAGGGGCAGGTACACTACCTGGCTGACAAACTCAATAGGGAATCAAGCATCGCAGGGCTCAAAATCGCATTATGTCATACATCAGGGAGGTATAAAAAAGGAGTAGGCTTATAAAAGGCAAAGGGGACGATCGTATACAAGGGGTCGAAAAAGGATAACGGGAGAGCAGGAGAGGAAAGGAAGGAGCAACCGAACTGATGAAGGAGTTTCATCTCCGAGTGACTCACCCGATACTATTTGCTTTCGCTTTAACCTTCATTTTATTTTTTGCACTATGACTTACTATGTTAAGTTTACTCTTAGTCTGAAGTTTGAAATTAGTATGTCTAGCAAATCAGCCAGTGAGGCTGAGGGATCATTTGATGGATTCGAACTTGGCTTTTACAACTTTTATGGATTTTGGATGTTTTACCTAGCACAATTGATTTCATTTTCTCATTCCTCAAATGTTGTGTATGAGTCTACTTCCTACGTAATCGTCCCCTGAGAAGGGGCATATGTTGCAAATGATACAACGATGAGCTGAAAGGCTAGTTGATCTTATTAGGGGAGGCCTTTTGGGTATGATTGTTAATCTTCTAGAGGTGAATCGAGAGAGGAACCTCATAGATGCATTGCTATGATTTCATATGAGTTACATCTTGACTCAGTTCAAACACAAGAATGGGAGAACCTAAAATCCTTATTACGAGCACCACAAGAAGAATGACTTTTAGTGATCATAATTAACGAAAAGGTCTGGATCTTGTCATTAAACATTGTTACTAACGACTAAAAATAATTTTGGTCGTCGACAATAACGACAAGAAGAAGACTAGTACTTAATATTTTTTATATTCATATTACATTATTTTTTATTTCCAAAAAACTAATGAAAAAAAATAAAGAATGTTTCTTATTTTAAGATGAAAGCAAAGAAAAACTTTTGCTTTTACCACCATAATTTTGCTAATAATAATTAGGGTATAACCAATCTTCATTTAACCTAATCTTTTTTCTGCACGATCTCTTCCTCTGACCCCTCTCTTCCTCGTGTCTTCTTCCCTCGCACATGACGCAGTGAATGGATCGACTTCATCGCGGCTTCAGCAACGAGAGGAGGCTGTGCACAATCCACTTCTTTTGCATGCAGTACCTCCCCTCATCTTCGTCGTGGCTTCTTCCCTCGCATACATTGGCAGTCGATGGACCGACTTTGGCACAGCTTCGGCAGCGAGAGGTGGCTTCAGCAGCCATACACGCATGGAGGCGGCCCTCAGTGGCCACCTCTCACATTGGGGTGGTTGTCGGGACCGCCTGTGCTAGGAAGTGGATGCTTAAGAAGAACAGAGAAGCCTTCTCCAGGGTTCTGTAAGCATTATTTTTTCTTTTCTTTTTTTTTTGGAGGGGGGTTATCATCTTGCTATCTATTGCAATAGATATTGTTGTTTACTCATCACAAAGACGTGGTGGTTTCCATGTTTATTCTGGTGCTAGCTTATAAGGAGCTCTTCGAAGGCCCATTTGCCATATTAGTTTTCAGCATAACAAGTTTTTGAAAATTTGCAAACAAAAGAGATATCTTGAATTATTTGTTGTGACTGAAAAGATTGCTTCGAGATCATTTGGCTTAATCATGTTTTAGTGTTAATGTGTGAATGCATAGTATAAGGAACCAGCATATTGATAAGTGATATTTGGGGGTTGAGTGATAACTTGCTGATTTTTGGGTCAAAAGTCAATTTTTTTTTAATTTTTGTTTCAACTCCCTAACTCATTCTCTACTGTAGTGCACAGGTCAATTGTAGTAACCCTAAATGTCGTATCCACAGTGATTTGAAGTCCTAGACTACCTAAAAACAATTTAAACTAATCCTATTTAAAGTGGTAAAAATAGATTTTTAAAGGGTGGTGAAAACAGATTTTTTAGGAAAGCAAAATGATAACTATTTTGAGGTTTCTGAAAAGTTAACTAGACTGAGTTATAAATGCTAATCTAGAGTCTAAAAGGGTTTATCTATCAATGAGGAAGGTCCTCCTAAGAATTGGGGTTCATCTAATTTAATTATGGATGGAAATGGACAAGTTATCACTTTTTTTTAGTCAAATCTGATTCAACCTTCAATATGTCTGTTTTCACAGCTCAATTAGACTATAAGTAAACAATATATTATCATATAATTGTTAGCCAAGTTGAATTAGAAGAGGATCCCCACTGAAAATCAAGTTATCATTATGTTCAATCCAAGTCACTTTGCTGATTTTTTGGCAATTCAATAAAATTTTGAATGATAACTTCTAGATTGCACTTTGAAAATGAAAGGAATGCTTCAATCAACTAAACAGTGATGAAATCAATCCAATATTAATGAAAATGCTCCTTGGTTAATCTCTAAACTACAAGAGGATTTAAAATCAGCCTCTCAGCTGCAAATTCAAATGAAATCCACATTTCCATTAATGGATTGGATAGAAATCAGCACTTAATTCATATGAGGGAATTCAGCACATGCAATTGCTCCTTGGTTCATCTTTGAACATCAAGGAAGCCACAAGACCATCTCTCAGTGGTAGGTTAAAGCAGAGGTTTAACAATGACATGGCAGATTCCACAAATCAGGAAAACAGATTTGAAAATCAGATTTGCAAATCAGTAATGAAAAGTTGCAACAATTCAGGGGCTAAAACTTTGCAAACACCATTATCTCATGATTCATTTCTGAACAAGAAGAAAACCATAGGAAACTTGTCAGTTATAATTAAATTAGGGTCCCATAATGATGAAAATAGATTTGGATAATGCAGAAATCAAAAATCAGAAAAATCAGAATCAGAAATCAGGAAATCAAATTTCTATTTGGAATTGAATCTAGAAACTTGACATTGGTTCTTGGATCATTTCTGAACAAAGATTGATCAAATGACAACCTCTCAATTGTGAATATAGATAGGATCTACAATGACAAGAATCAGGTTCATACCAATACAAATTTCAGCAAACATAATTGATATCAGTTCAGGAAAATCAGATTTGTTTATATCCATCCACAATTAACCTAGACTACTACCCTATCCTAGGAGGCATGAGATTTAGCTCCTCATGTTTACAAAGTTTGATACAAAATGTAGTAAAGAACCAAAGGAAATCATCTTGGAATCAGGGCTGTTGACAGAATTCAGCTCCTTCAGCTCAAGAACAGCTCCCTTCAGCTCTAATTCAATCCTCCTGCACAATGGCCCGCCTCCCCTTTCTCCCTTAGGGTTTCCAGCTTATATCTAGTCTTTAATCATCCTTAGATCAGCATCTAAATGTCCCATAATCTCTGATTGTGTCAAGTGTCTAGTCCTGACATTCCAACTGCAGAAATCAGCAACTTTTTGGAGTGGTCCCTCCACCTTTATACACTTTGTTTTCCCTGCTAGAAGACGTAGAACACCGAGCATCAAAATCCTCAAACAGGAAATGAACAAATAAGGATAAGAAGAGCCACTAGGATCAGCTCAAACATCAAGTAGGATTTAGTGTTGTGCAGAGTTGCAAATCAAGGTTAAAATCATAACTTATGAATGCCCGGAATGATAACTTTGCATAAATCTTGGAAAATGATCAAATATGGATGGTTCAGAGCATTGAAGGCATCAAATGGATTAGGGTGGCAAGTGAGTGAAGTCAGAAATCAAATATGAATAAGTTTTCATAGGAATGATAACTTGGGTGCCAAAACGATAACTTAAATGCCTTAAAAATGATAACTTGTCATAACTTTGGTTGTGGTTATCCAAATGTGATCAAATTTGAACAGCAATGATTTATGACAATAATATAATGAATGCCTAAGGCCTTTGTGCAGAATTAATAGTTTTGCATGTCAAAATGACAGTTTTGCCCTTTAATGATAACTTGGCATTGGAAAAATGATAACTTGTTCAAATGGACTTAAAATTTTGCACAAGTTGAGATATGACCATCCAAATATAATTCATTCATGATAATAATGGATTTAGGGCAAGAAAATCATTGAAAATCAGTTCACTCAAAATAATGATAACTTGACATATAGGAGTGATAACTTGTCCTGAAAATGATAACTTGGCATAGAATTGAAATATTTATGGATTTTGGCATTTCAGAACCTCTATGCACATGGAATTAAGTATAGAATGAGGAAGATCAACTAGTTATCACAATCTATGCATTTCAAACATAATTGGCCAAAAGTTGAGCAATTTAGGGGCTCGATATGGGTGAAATGCATCTAAAATGGGATAAAAACTTATAGTGATCAGCTAGTGATGACATATATTCGTCAAGTTCATTCAAAAATGATTCCTCGTGCCTCCATTTATCATATCGCTTAGCTACAAAACTCTCAACTTCATAGTTAGTTTATGTTTATCAAATTGAAACACGAAAACCTCAAAGAAAACACAAAATCCAAAATGCCAAATACATATCACTACTTTTCAGCCATTTGCGTTTACTTGTTATTCACATTTACATTCAAGCTCTTTCAACACGTATATCAAGATACTCCATTCCCCTCCTTGTGGTTCGACCCCAAGCCATATATCGATGACTGTGCGACCTGAGATGTGTAGTTGGGCTTTAATTAAAACTTGTTTACATTTCTGAAACAGGGAATCTAATCATATGCTTGTATCTAGTATACAAATACCGATTGCCAAAAGGAATCATACATATTAGAAATTCATTAGGACAAACTTTTTGTTACTTGCTACCCACAAAACACGTGCAACATATTGTTTCTAATACAAAGCTAGATGACGTTAGAAAGTTCAATGACCATCATCATGAAATATTAAGTTGAATGATGATGCATGCAAAATATAGCATATTTTAGTATATTATTTTAATTAATTTTTCTATAATTTGATCATGGAATGCATTATTTTAGGTCACTTTTAGTCGTAATGCCAGATTTATTAATTTAAAATACTAATTTTCTAAACAGTATAATTCTGGATTGATTAACATAATTGTTTAATTAATTGCAACTAAAATGGGTGGTGGACTATTAGTACGAGTGAATTTTAAACCAATTGCAACTGCTAGCATGTTCATCCGATGTACTGAAAGGCGCAATTAACTTCTGTCAATGTATTGTATGCACTTCAAAGTTGAATTGCACAAGACGACAATGAATTAGCAATAATTATATCACAATTGCATAATTGAAGGTGCAATCTCATCACGGAGCAATTCTCACATGGTGCTAAAATAATCAAGTTGGTCTATATGTAGGATCCCAAAAGACATCAAGAGAGGGGTGAATTGGTGTTCAACCGAAAATATCGATTTCACAAAAGTCATTGCGGAAGTTTAAAATCGATTCTTAAAACCTTTTCAATCAAAGCGATTCAGTTCATAAACATAATATGAGAGGGAGAGAGAGAGAGAGAATTTCAAACACAATGCATGCGATGGTTGTAACGATGTTCGGTCACACCTTGGCCTATGTCCCCGTTCCAACTTCTCGACCTCAAGACCGCTGGAGATTCCACTAAATCCCTTCCCTTATTCCAAACGGGGCAAGGAAGAGGGACCTTTGCACAATCAGCTTTTCTCCGCTTAGAGAGGCAAGGCAAGCCTCTCCTCTTAGGAAGCTAATCTTTTATCTCGTGCAAGAGGTAAGAATTGGAACCTCTTTCACACAGGAGCTCTCACAATCTTTTTGAAAAATAATTTCTCTCTTTTATATTAGAACACTCATAAGAAGAGAAGAGAGAAAGAAAGAAAGCTCTAAATGATAACTTCAAGGAACATGATCTTCTTTTGATTTCTTAAAGTTTTGCTTCAATGCTTGGGTGGGTGCCATTGCTTCAGGCTTTGGCACTCCTTTTATAGGCTTCAACATGTTAAAAATTCATACAGATTCTATTTCATATTTTTCTCCTTGAAACATAGTCGTTACTGTGCATTCCGGTAGTGGACCGGTCGATCTCATTAATAGATCGGTCGACCGGTCTATATGACCGTTCTGTTAATTTCTTCAGTTGCCGTAGCTGGTCGGTCAGGACTATCTATTGGTATCATCTCGACGTCGACCGATATAGTCTAGTCATCAAACCTGGGCAGTGCATGCATTGATTGGTCGACCGGCTTCTCGGATTAGTCGACCGGTGATGTCTCGAATGGCTTTCATTCTGTCGATCGGCAAGTTGCTTGAACTGCACTATTTTGAGTATAAGGTTTTGCACAGTTATCCAAATTAGATAATCTTGGATTCTATGGATAGATAATATGATTCTCTACAAATTTGATATTTATGATTCATCTAGAATCTAATAAGATCGATCATATTCAATTATTTAATCAAAGTGTAATGCATAAAATTGTCTCTTTTTCTATAAATTTTTTCAGCATTTAACTCTAATCTTTCGAAGTTTGTATCATCAAAATATAATTATATAACACATTAAAACTTAGACCCAATAATCTCCCTATTTTTTATGAAGACAAACCGAGAAATGTGAAAAAAATATAAGTTGCGAAAAAGTTGTAAAATCCTTGCAAAATCAATTTTATTCCCCTAACACTTAGCTTTGCTTACAATGGTAGATACTCACATAAATATTAATTGTAAGGTACTCTTCATATAAAGTTATATTCAGATCATATTTCTCCTATATTCCCCCCCCCCCCCCCCCCCTTTTGTTTCATCAAAAAGAATGATTTGTATATGAAGCATATAAGAAACCATATGTAATTCCCCCTTAATCATGTTGTATTATTTTAAATAAAATATTCTTCTTCTTCTTTTTATATAATAAACATGTAAAATATTGCATCATAAAGAGTTAATATGTAAGAAATTTCTCCCCCTAAAATTATGACTATTTTATAATGGAAAAATTAAAACAATTTGATGAAAGCCAACAAAAAATATATTAAGAATCAAAATATGGCATATAACTTTACAACAATGATATCCATGATATGTCAAAAGAAAGTTTAACATGCTCCCCCTATCACTACTACCAATTTTCATTTATATATTTTCTCTTTTCAAAGAAATAATAATTTTGAATTTTTGAGTGAAATAAAAAAATAGGCTTAATACTTAAGAACATGAAAAAATTCCAAGAGTATAACACACTTTTACCATAACCTTTGTGCCTTCACATTCTCATTTTCATTCGTCATTTGCATGTGAGGCACACCTGCAAAAATAGGTATGTAATCTTTGGTACCCAAATTTCTTTTGGTCCTATTTTGTTAGACATTGTTCCTTTTGGAACCCAAATCATCCCATGTTGTGAAGATTTTCTTATTTTGCATTGATATGCATAATGGCCGTAAAATCCGCATGCAAAGCATGTAATATGTGATTTTCTATCATAGGAATTTTTAGACTTCCAATAAGAGTTTTTATTTCCAAAATGGTCCCTAAGATTAATCTTTGTTTCATGAGAAATAGTCTTGTTTTGTGAATTTTTCAAAAAATCATTTTCCTTCTTTGCTTTTTCTAATGAACATGCTAGTTTTACAATTTCACATGCATGTGTAATTTCCAAAGTTTCAATTTCATTTTTGAGATTTTCATTTTCCATAAAACATGTATCCTTTTCTTCTTTTAATTTTCAATCTCATGTAGTAATTTCTCATTTTCTTCTTAGAGAAATATCTTTTTATAAGGGATGAGAGTTCTTTATTCACATCTAAAGAAAGATTTTCTTCGAAGGAGCTCGATGAGTCATTATTTGAAATTGAAGGACTAAAAGTTACCTCATCGTTGTATGCCATTAAGCATACACTACAACAAATATGCTATTTTCAGACGGTCAAAACCGTCTGAAAATCGAAGGAAACCGTCTGAAACTTTTGTTTTAGACGGGTTTACCGATGGATCGATTCCGTCAAAAAAGAGGGCGTCACAAACCATTTTCGACAGCTCAAAAAAATCTGTCGGAAGTTTCTACGATCCGTCGAAAAAATTTCGGCGGTCACAACCATCGAAACATTCCGCTGGCCGCAACCGTCGAAAGTTCCGGCGGTCTCCACCGTCGAAAGCTTCTGCCGGCCGCAACCGTCACAATGAAATTTTATAATATAAAAAAAATTTACCCGCCGCCAGGCGGCTGATCCGCCCGACCGCCTAGTGCCGCACGCGAGGGCCGTATCAGCCAAATCTGCTGCAGGCAGGCCGGATCCAACCACATCGATCAAATTTGTTGTAGGCAGGCCCCTCCATCTTTTAACTCAGTTTCACCCAGTGCCCTCCTTACCTACGATCAGTCGTTTCCCGGTCATGAAGCTGATGTGACGCTGACACAATGTCTCTCCTCTCCACATTGACATTGTAATGATGTGGCAATATTAAAAAATTTAAAATATAATTAAGAAATAAAAAAAATGTCACAACATCGAAGGGCGACCCTCCTTCTCGACGCTGGCAGACGCGCATCGAAGCAACTTCAAAGCTGGGGGTCGCCCCCCTGCGAGCTCCGACGAGAGCTGGTGGACCCCCCCCCCCCCCCCCCCACTCCTCTGCCTACATGCGTCTCCATCGCCGATGCACGCACGCACGCAAAGGGGGGGTTGTCCCCCCCCCCCCCCCCCGAGCTCTGGCGAGGGCTCGCAGGCGGCCCGTAGCCAGATCCGGAGAGGGAGATCAAGAGAGGGGGAGATGTGGCCGGAGCTGGAGGAAGACGAAGTTCGAGAGAGAGAGGGTCGCCGAGTGATCGTCCTCTGGGCGGAAGTCATCGCGCAGGTCACGGTAGGTGAGGGAGAGAGAGAGAGGAGAGAGGGAAATAGGTTGAGAGAGGAAAAGGAAGAAAAAGCAATGGGGGATCTTTTTTTTAATTACCGACGGCCAAGGCAGTCGGAACTTGCGACGGAGCATGTGCCATCGGAAGTTCTGACGATCCTAACTGTCGAAGATATTTATATATATATATATATATATATATATATTATATATATGGTTATAATATTTAATTATTTTTTTTCAATTATCGATGGTTCAGACCGTCAAAACTTACGACGGTCCGAACTGTCGGTAATTATAATAATAAAATACTAGCTATATTATATATTATGATATATAAGATTATAATATTTAATTATTTTTACGATTACCGACGGTTCGGACCGTTTGAACTTGCGACGGTCCGAACTATCGGTAATCATAATAATAAAATACTGACTATATTATAATTATGATAAATAAGATTATAATATTTAATTATTTTTACGATTACCAACGGTCCAGAGTGTCTGAACTTGCGACGCTCCGAACTGTCGGTTATTATAGTAATAAAATACTGACTATATCATATATTATGATATATAAGATTATAATATTTAATTATTTTTACAATTACCGACGGTCCGGACCGTCTAAACTTGCAACGGTCCGAACTATCGGTAATTATAATAATAAAATACTGATTATATTATATATTATGATATATAAGATTATAATATTTAATTATTTTTAAGATTATCGACGGTTCGGATCGTCTGAAATTGCGACGGTCCGAACAGTCGATAATTATAATAATAAAATACTGACCAAATTATATATTATGATATATAAGATTATAATATTTAATTATTTTTACGATTACTGACGGTTCGAACCATCTAAACTTGCGACGGTCCGAACTGTCGGTTATTATAATAATAAAATACTGACTATATCATATATTATGGTATATAAGATTATAATATTTGATTATTTTTATGATTACCGACAGTCTGGACCGTCAGAAGTATCAGAAAATAAAATAACAGTATAAGAAATTCCATAATTTTTTTATTTTCGATGGTCTTGACCGTCAGAAGTTCCGACGGATTGTTGTCTGTTGCAAAATCTGTCGCAAATTGCGAAGGATCTCTGTCCGTCGGAAATTATTCGTCGAAAAATCTCATTTTTCTTGTAGTGATAAGTATGCATTCTCACTAGAAGAGCTTGATGAGTCATTTGATTCATCTTCACTTGACTCTTCATATTTCTTCTTTTTTCCTTTCTAAGATTTCTCTTCTTTGTGATGCTTGTATGATCTTCTGGTTGGATTCTCATTCTTTTCTTTATTTTTTACCAACTTGAGATATTTGTCAAGTTTTCTTGTATAGCGGGCTAGTCTTTTTTCATCCACTTCCTCTTCACTTGAGTCTTCTTCTTTTGCATTTGCTTTTAATGCCAATGTTTTCTTCTTAGGGCCTTTTTCTTCTTGGATTGAGATCTCATAAGTTAGAAGTGAACCAATAAGATAATCAAAATTCAATTTGTTCTGATCTATTTCTTCGATCGGTCCTCTTTGTATGCCATTGGGAGGAGAGATACCTGAGAATCTTTTTCACTTTTTGGGAGTTAGTTCTTGGCTCGCCCAAGGAAGCTAAGACATTCACAATATCATTAAACCGAGCAACCATATCATTTATGGATTCATTATCATGCATTTTGAAAAGAATCATATTGATGATTTAAAATATTCAATCTAGATTCTTTGACTTTATTGGTTCCTTCATAAGTAGTGATGAGTTTAATCCAAATCTCAGCACTTTCATAATTAGAAATCTGATTAAATTTCATTGAATCCAACGCACAATAAAAAAATGTTTTTGGCTTTCCAATCCAATTTTGAAAAAAAAAAATTGTCTCTCGCCAAAATCTGAAGGTAATTTTTCATGTAAACAATAGCCTTTGTCAACTATTTCCCACATATTTATATCAATAGAACATATGTAGGCTTGAATCCTAATTTTCCAATAAGCAAAATTCGATGCGTTAAAAACGGAGGACGAGTAATTGATTATCCTTTGGCAAAACCAAATCCACTTGATGCCATGGCTCTAAAGATTGTTAAATATTAAAATAAGGCGATCAAATCTTAAAACGATAAATCTTTAAAATGATTTGATCTGAAAAACAAGAGCAACCGGCTTTGATACCAATTGTAGGATCCCAAAGGGCACCAATAGGGGGTGAATTGGTGTTCAACCGAAAATATCATTTTCACAAAAGTCATTGCAGAAGCTTAAAATTGATTCTTAAAACCTTTTAAATCAAAGCAATTCAGATCATAAACATAATATGAGAGGGAGAGAGAGAGAATTTCAAACACAATGGACGCGGTGGTTGTTGATGAGATTCGGCCACACCTTGACCTACGTCCCCACTCTGACTTCTCGACCAAGAGACCGTCGAAGATTCCACTAAAACACTTCCTTTGTTCCAAATGGGGTAAGGAAGAGGGGCCTTTACACAACCACCTTTTCTCCGTTTCGAGAGGCAAGGCAAGCCTCTCCTCCTAGGAAGCTAATCTTTTATCTCGCGCAAGAGGTAAGAATTAGAACCTCTTTCACACAGGAGCTCTCACAATCTTTTTGAAAAATGGTTTCTCTCTTTTACATTAGAACACTCGCAAGAATAGAAGAGAGAAAGAAAGAAAGCTCTAAATGATAACTTCAAGGAAAAAGATCTTTTGATTTCTTCATGTTTTGCTTGAATGCTTGGGTTGGTGTCATTTCTTCTGCCTTTGGTACCCCTTTTATAGGCTTCAACATGTGAAAAATTCATCCAGAATCTATTCCACATTTTCTCCTTGAAATATAGATATTACTGTTCATTCTGGTAGTGGATCAGTCGACTCCTTTAATGGACCGGTCGACCGGTCTATATGACCGTTGCGCTAATTTCTTCAGTTGCCGCAGTTGGTCGCTCGACAGAACTATCGACCGGTATCATTTCGGCATCGACCGGTATAGTCTCGTCATCGAACCTGGGTAGTGCATCATTGATCGGTCGAACGGTTTCTCGGATCAGTTGACCGATGATGTCTCGACCGGCTTTCATTCTGTCGATCGACAGGTTGACTGAACTGCACTATTTTGAGTAGAACATTTTGCACAGTTATCCAAATTAGATAATCTTGGATTCTATGAATAGATAACAGGATTCTCTACAACTTTGATATTTATGATTAATCCAGAATCTAATAAGATCATATCAATTATTTAATCAAAGTGTAGTGCGTTAAGTTGTCTCTTTTTCTATAAACTTTTTTAGCATTTAACTCTAATCTTTCGAGGTTTGATCATCAAAATATAATTATATAATGCATTAAAACTTAGATCCAACACTATCAATTCAAAGGTGATTATAAGGGTGAAACATCAAGCAATCTGTTATTAGGATTGGATTACAACTGTCAACTGCACTCTTATCAAGTAAAAGGTGCAATAAACAAGGGGTGAATCGGAAAACTCATTTGGATGAAATGAATTTATTAAGGTGCAATTCACTAATTGGAGTTGGTTACAATCATATCACAAGTCCAAGTTTGTTATCAGAGGGACTCTTATTAAGGAGGTGCAATTATCAAACCACTCTTATCCAAGATGCCAATTATTTATCGCAATTGGATTGGACGTTGATTCAAGGTGCCAAATGGATTATGATTACCACAATTATACTCTTATCAGCAATGATGCCAAGTCACTTCACAGTTGGATTCGTATCAAATTTCAATGCGGCACAAGTTTTAGCTAATCGAATTTAATTATAATATGAGATTGATCAAAGGCGCAAAAAGAGATCGAATGGTGAAGTTGAATTAGTTGAAGTCAAATTGCAAAAATTGATTGGCTGAGAAAGAAGGCGTGACGTCAAAGAAAATTTTATCCATGAACAAACTTAATCGCAATGAACTTAGAATTGATCATTTTATTGTTACCGACGTGATGACCATTATTAGCAATTTGCAGCTATAAATACACGTCGACACAATTTTATCAAGGTGTCTTGATGTGAACTTTAAAAGTTGTGATCTCTCACATTGAAATATCGTTCGAATTGTAATTAAAATACTCGAGAATCCACACTACTGCAACTATACAGGTCAAGTAGAAATCACGAGTGTCGTAACCCCACTGACTTAGATCGAATGTTAATCCGTTTATATCTCAAGAATTGTCACAAAATTAGTAGATAAGAGAATAATAGAATTGAGGGATTAGAATTCAGAAAGGGAAGTTCCTTTGTGATGAATTGGTTAATGTTATGGTTTTAATTTCCATTATGACGTTAATGATCTCTCGATACCTACATTAACAGTTAATCTACTCTTTTCCTTCCATCCGTCGATCTCTCTCCGAACGTCAAGGAGTAAGCCATTACTGAATGGATTGGAATTTGTTGATCAGTTGATCTCTCATCCTAATCATAGTGGAAGTTGATCTATTGATCTATGGGATATGAATTACGATTCCGCCCCGGGCAATAAAACTCATCCAAGAAAACTATCACTATTAAGGAATCTCGTCTCGTAATAGTGTTGAGATGGGCTTCTCAGCCACTTTTAGATGATAAGAACTTCACTGATATAATATTGTAAGAGTTCATGAAATCTGTCCTTTCTCTCGAACGAGATAGGATATAAGAGAAAAGTAGACCTCTCGACCAAATGAAGATTAAGTGCAATTAAACATGTTGCAATCGATAAAAGAACATAGCAAAATAGATGTCAAAGAGTACGGCTAAAAGGAAATCAAAGCCACAGCAGTCACACAATTACACCACAAAGGAATTGGAGTTTGGCCAAACATTAGCCTAGATGGAATCGAAATGTTTGTGTTCTTTCCCTGAAATGCCTCTTTGCTCCTTGCTTCCTAAGTGATCTCCTCATTCGTTCTCCTCTCTCTGCCTTCTTCCCATTCGGACCCCCCCCCCCCCCCTTTTTTCTTTTTTGCAAGCTTGTTTTTATATCCTCTTCGCTCTCCTGTAATTCAAAATTCAAAAAGTGGTTACGTTCCTAGAGACTAATTCAAAAAGGTCAGATAGTAATTGATATTTAGTAATTCGAGCAAAGTTTTAATGCAAAGGTGGTGGGATTTATATTTGGATTATTGATAAATATGAGTAAAATAAGAGGTGATCAAACTCCCCCAAGCTTAGATGTTTGCTTGTCCTCAAGCAATGTTCAAGGCATAACTCATTGGTTCCAACCTGTTTGCTGACTACTTTTCTTAGCATTTAGATTGCACAATCATCACTTAAGTGTCTCTCCACTTTTTCCAATGACCCAGCTTAGTGAGAGTGCTAGATATACGACATCTTTAAATTTCTCCAAATTCAGCTCTGAGAAATTAAAAAGATGTTTGAAAATGAAACTATCAGTGATGGATACACCAGTGCAGTGTGGGCTTTTATTCATTTACTTGCACTTTACTATTTGAATTTCCTTTTCACTAATCCGGTACTCATGTGATTATCCATAGTGCACTGAGTGGTCCATGTAATGGGTTTTTGATCGACAGATCCCAAGGCAGTTGCCCTTAGGTTGCTAGGCATGAGCCCCTACGGATTTAATCACCCAGACTCATCCAGGTTCCAGCACCCCTTTTTGTACTTTATGGGCTCCACCAGCCCTCTTTTCTTTACACTGATTTCACTTCTTTATGCATTATTGTTAAGCTTAGTTGCACTGGAGTATTAAACAAAGATATAATTATTAGCAAGCTTAGCATAAAAATTTTGAGCATGTACAGGACTCATCGTCAAACATCTGTAACTTCACTTCAAATTGATAAATGGTAATCGTGAAACACTTCAAATTTCATTATGCCCTTGAACATGACTTGAAAAAAAGCAAGAGTGCGGCAAAATTGCAAAAGTTATAGGGGAGTGAAAGCATCTCCTACTCCCAAATTATCATGAAAAAGGGTCAAAGTAGGTAGAGTTCGTGCACCATAACAAAGAATTTATAGCTCAAGATGGTTGGTAAACAACAATAAGTAAAAAGAAAAATGAGTAGAAATATACCATGTTGCCCTCTCCCCTAAGCCTGGAATCAACACTGTCCTCAATGTCGATGATGCCAGGAAGAGGGACCAGGTGGAGATGCGAGCTCGAGCAATCGGTCAGTGACTTGTTGTATGTCACTGAGAGTAGTGAAAATAGAATTTCGCACTGTTTCTGTATTCTGAATTCTGTTAGTATTGCTGAAGCCTTGTTGTTCCAAATTGTTGAGTTGGTCTTCTAATGGCTGGATGTCTTCCTAGTTGCGAACATTGGCTTCTCCCAGCTTTGTCACCGGTTCTAGAATGAGATTTAGTTTGTCTGATAAGGTGACTGGTATAATGTGAGGAGGATTTGGTGTTGAAGAGGAGGAAGAGGCAACTGCCGCTCGAGGAAGTGTTCGAATTGTTCTTGGGGCATGGGAAATTCTTGGAGGTTAGACCGATTCAAAAAGAAAGGGAGATAGCATCGGAATGGGTCGTGGGATTTGGATGAGATCGTCCATCGACCAATTCTTGCCTTGTAAAATGCCTGTTCTTTGAGGGTTTGGCAGTGGAAGGAGTTCAATAGAGTTGGCTTGTCTCCATGAGTGTTGGCCATCAGCGGTGACGAGGACTCCTTCTTCTCTTAGGAAGTCCAAGTAGTGGCTGGTACATGGTCGGTATCACCCAAAAAGAAGTGATGCTCAGCGATCGTCGAGATAAAGTTTCCACACAATACAAGGTCACATTCATGGGTCGACTCTTTAAGTAATGTTTGCATGAGGAAGGCTACAAGGTTAACTTCTGTGTTCATCAAAAGACACCATAGAATGAAGAGTTCGTCGGTTGAGATAAAGTCCATGTCACGGACATTGGGGCAAACAAGAATGGTGTTGGTGAGCAGAATTTGGAGGGATCTAAAAATTGGGTTTTTGAGCTTGCGGCTGACAAGTTGATGAGGATCGTTGGTACGTATCCTCGTCAACTGATACTAAATGATGAAAATAGGAAAATTTTGAGGAGGGGTTCTAGAGTCAGAATCAGGGAGATCAAGGATATGATTAAAAGTATGAAGTCGATGTGGTCAGAAATGTCATCGCCATCACGATGAACACTGATCACCATTCTGATAGGCTATCACCTCTTCATATAGGTCCCAACATTTCATGAAAAAGGGCATTGAGTGTGTCCGGTGTAGCAAAGTTCAGACATCATCGAAAAAGCCAAGAGTTTCAAGAGCAGAGAGGTCAAGAAACTTGGTGGAGATATACTTCCTGCACGGGCTGTTTTCCAAGCACAATGCATCTTTGCTATCTGTCGGTCTTCTACCTCCCAAAGGTCACCACAGGAGACCATCAGGTCGTAAGCGACGTTGACAAGACTCCAAGCTGCTTTTGGAGTTAGAGTCGGAGGATGATCGTGCGTGCTTCATTGTTTCTAGTTGGTTTGTAGAGAAAAGAGGTTCGAAATGATCATCGGCGGAGGGTAAGTTTGCAAGGGATTTGGGGACGATTTTTGTGGGTAGAGGGGTGCGGTGAGTGGCTAGGTCAGAGGAGGGATATAGGAGATTGTGGAGAAGTGGGAATTCAAGGCGTCACCGATTTGGATGTGGGAAGTGGGTAGTTTGGGCGGTTGGGTAGATATGTTTATAGATTATGTTGGGATTCTCAACCGACTCTATGTAGTGCACTTTTCAGCTAGCTCTAGGAGTCTTTGAGGCTGATGTGGCTACTGGCATGGATGACGATAGTTTATTCAATTGGGTTGCCCCCAGTAGCACCTTTTTTTAGAGTCGTTGGCTCGACATGGTGCATGAATTGTTAGTAGTCTGACAGTAAATAAAAAATTTCCCTGAATTCTTTGGTTCCAGAGTTATACCCTTCAGTTATTGTTCGTTAACTTTAAAAATTTATGAGTTGCTATATTTTATGTCAACGGTTCCATGGGGATAAACTTTCTTGATAATAAATGGTCCTCACCACTTCGTTCGAAGTTTTCCCAAAAAAAAGTCGTAGGCGAAAATTGAATAGTAGAACTTGATCACCTTCTTTGAAGTTCTTCTGTAGTATGTGTCCATCATGCCATTTCCTTACGCGTTCTTTATAAAGACGAGAATTGTTGTATGCATCTAGCCGGAGTTCATCCAATTCATTGAGCTGCAAGAGTCTTCTTTTCTAGTAGCTTCTTGAAAGTCATAGGTGAGCATTTTGATTGCCTAAAATTCCTTATGCTCCAATTCTACTGGTAGTTGACAGTGTTTACCATAGATAAGCCTGAATGGTGTCGTTTCAATTGGAGTTTTGTATGCAGTACGATATGCCCATAGTGCTTCATTAATTTTCTTGCTCCAATCCTTTCTTGTTACCAAGACTGTCTTCTCCGAGATCATTTTGATTTCTCAGGAGACTTCAGCTTGCCTGTTAGTTTATGGACGATATGCGGTAGAAACTCTATGCTTGACTCTATATTTGATCAGTAGAGTTTCGAAACTTCTTTCAATAAAATGTAAACTTTCATAATGACTAATCTGCGTACACCAAATCTTGGGAAAATGGTGTCTTTGAAGAGTTTGGTGACAGATTTGGAGTCTTCCGTGATGGTAGGAATTGCCTTAATCCATTTTGAAACGTAGTCCACTGCTAGGAGTATGCTAGGAGTATGAATTTATAGCCAAATGAGGTGGGAAAGGGACTCATATAATCAACTCTCCAAAGATCAAAAATCTTCACTTCTAATATGTTGAGGTGTTTCATTTCTTCGGCTTATGTTTCCTATTCTTTGACAAGCATCATAGGACTTTACGAAATTTACTGCATCCATGAATAGAGTTGGCCAATAGAAACCGGTTTGGAGAACCTTAGAAGCTATCTTCTGATGACCTCCATGACCACCGTAGGGGACGAATTTCAGAAGTACTGCGGGCTGCTCTTCTTCTGGGATACATCTTCAATACATTTCATCCGCACACTTCTTAAACAGGAATGGCAAGTTCCAGAAGTAATGTTTAATGTTAGAGAAGAATTTCTTCTTTTGTTGGTAGGACTAGTCGTAGAACTCCCTAAGCTAAATAGTTAGTGTAATCTGCAAACCATGGGAGCTTTTCAGCTTTGATTAAGAACAAATGGTCATCTGGGAAGGAATCATTTATGAATTGATATTCTTCAAGATCATTCTTCTATTCTGATAGCTGAAGTCAAGAAAGATGATCAACAACTTGATTTTCTGCTCCTTTTTTATCTTTGATTTTCAAGTCGAATTCTTGTGATAAGATAATCCATCTTATGTGTCTAGGCTTAGCATCTTTCTTAGAAATCAAATGTCGGATGACTTGGTGATCAGTGTACACAATAACTTTAGACCCCACTAGATAGGATCTAAATTTATCCATTACAAATACTACAGCTAAGAACTCCTTCTCTGTTGTGGTATAGTTGATTTGAGCTTCATCCAGAGTTCTGCTAGCGTAATAGATCACATGCTTTTTTTTATCCTTCCTCTATACAAGTACTGCACCAATAGCTTGATCACTAGCATCACACATAAGTTCAAATGGTAGTGACCAATCGGGTGGCTAAATAATTGGAGCTGTCATGAGTGCCTTTTTTGAGTGTATTGAAGGCTTTTAGACAATCTTCATCGAATATGAAGTTAGATTCTTTAGATAGGAGTTTTTTCAATGGCCTCACAATGAGTGAGAAGTCTTTGATGAATCGACGATAGAATCTGACATGTCCAAGGAAGCTTCTAACCCCATTGATATTAGAGGGTGGAGGTAACTTCTCTATGATTTCTGTCTTGGCCTTGTCAACTTCAATGCCTCTACCTGAAACAATATGACCCAACACTACAGCTTCTTGGATCATAAAATGGCATTTCTCCTAATTCAATACTATATTAGATTCGGCGCATCTTTGTAATACCTTGTAGAGATTATTTAAGCAATTTTCAATAGAAGTTCCATAGACTGAGAAGTCATCCATAAAAACTTTCATGATTTCTTCAATAAAATATAAAAAAATAGACATCATGCACCTTTGAAAACTTGCGGGAGCATTGCACAGCCCGAATGGACATGTGAAAGTAGTCTTTTCCTGATCGTCCGGATGGATGGGAATCTGAAGAAATCCAGAGAATCCATCTGGATAACAGAAATAAGAATGATTTGCAAGCCTCTCTAACATTTGATCAATGAATGGGAGAGGAAAATGATCCTTTCGGGTAGCCTTATTAAGCTTCCTGAAATCAATATACATTCTCCATCTTGTGACAGTGAGAGCAATAACTAGAGGATCCACATGCTTAGGTTAGAAGTGGTAATCTTCCATGTTCGGGCAAATGATGATCTGATTTAGTCGAAACTCCATAATGTCATCGCCTATTTGAAAAGTAAGACAACCTTGTTTAATATCAATTATTGCTCTCGCAGTCACTAGAAAGGGTCTTCCCAAAAGGATAGGAATTTGGTTGTCTTCATCCATATCTAGGACTACAAAGTCAGCTCGTATGTAGAATTTTCTACCTAGATCGGTATGTCTTCCAAAATTCCTTGGATCGATTTACTAATTGGAGAGACATATTGGTGGGCTTAATATCGTCCATTTCAAGTTTTCTGCATAATGAGAGAGGGATGACACTTACAGAAGCCCCTAGATCACATAGAGCTCTTTGGATTCTTCGGTTGCCAATTTCACATATAGAGAAACTTTCTAGGTCCTTGAGTTTTGGCTGTTTTGAATAATAGCACTGACCTCAGTTGTTAGTGCTATTGTTTCATTCTCTTGAATTCTCTTATTCTTTGATAAGATATCTTTAAGAAATTTAGCATAAGTTGGCATCTCTTGGATGACTTCAACAAAGGGTACATTAATAAATAGCTTCTTTAAAACTTCAACTAACTTGCCAAACTATTGATCATGTCGGCTTCTTTCAAGGGCTTTTGGAAATGGTACTCATGATGAATAGTTGGAAGGGCCTTCTAAAGTTTTTGGTCGTTTGGCTTCCTTCTGCTCTTTTGATTTGGCGTCTGGTTGAGCTACTTCTTCTTACCTTGAAGTTTCCTCATCCTTTCGTTTTGAAGCTTCTGCTCTTGTTCTTTTAGTGTCTTTACTTATTCTTCCACTCTCACATGGCTTGGACTTTCTCCTTTGGGTTTTGTACTAGTTGTCTTGGTAGGATTCCTGGTTGTCTTGAGGATGATGTGGCTTGTTGAGCAATCTGTGTTTGAGTGGTAGAGATGTGATAAGATGAACCACATATTTCATAGCATCTGGCTATCATATTGACTGTCGGGCTGGCTTCATTGAGTCCTAGTGTATTTATTGCCTTCTGAACAATATAAGCCACTTTAGAACAAAAATCTTCACCATCTCAACGTGTCTGAGTAGACGCAATGGATTCATTGGACCTCGAGTGAGCTAAGAAATGCTGGTTTTTTGCTATTTCTTCAATAAGTTGGTAGGCTTCATCGACATTCTTCTTTATAAATACGCCACCGGAAGCATTGTCGGGTGCCATCATAGAGGCAAAATTGTGTCAATTATGGAAGGATTGAACTAAAATCCACTTTCTCAAACCATGATGAGGACACTATCTTAGCAATGCCTTAAATTTTTGCCACACTTCATAAAGTACTTCATGATCTTTCTGAACGAATTCAATAACTTGAATTCTGATTTTGATTGTCTTACTTGGAGGGAAGTATTCAGATAGAAAAGCCTTCACCAATTGCTCCCAAGTAGTCAGTTCTCTCAGTTCAAGAGATTGCAGCCATTGTTTGGCTTTGCCTCTTAAAGAAAAAGAAAAAACTCTCAATCTAAGCGCCTTTGGTGAAACTCCATTTAGCTTTGTTGTTTCACATATTTCAAATAAATCCTTGAGGTGTTGATTTAGATCTTCATCCGAGGTTCTTCGGAATTGATTTTGTTGGATTGTCAAAATCAAAGAGGATTTCAATTCAAAGTTGTTAGCTTGAATAGCTGAATTCAAAATGGCTAACTCAGTCCATCTGTAGTGGGAGTATAGAGTTCTTCTAGGGAGGGATAGGAGGTTGCTATTGATTTTGTTGTTCAGCCATCATTTATCCTTCTAAATCAGAATTTGGTTCAATTTATGCCGATTGAGTGTGACTCGTTTCTTCAGTTGAAGGTTTCTTTTCCTATGCTCTCTCACTCTCCTTTTGAATGTTTGATCCATCTCAAGGTCTAATTCAAGCAGTTGCTTGTAGCTAGCCCTGGGAATATAAGGTTCCTGCAAATAGAGAAATAAAAAGTGAAAAGAATTATAATGCTAGAGAAAATAAATAGTAAGAGATATAGATAGGAAATAATGAACTAAGTCCCCCGCAACAGCACCAAAAACTTGATGTGAACTTTAAAAGTTGTGATCTCTCACATCGATTAAATATCATTCGAATTGTAATTAAAATACTCTAGAATCCAACTACTGTAAGTATACAGGTCGAGTAGAAATCACAAGTGTCGTAACCCCACTGACTTAGATCGAATTTTAATCCATTTATATCTTAGGAATTGTCACGAAATTAGGAGATAAGAGAAGAATAGAATTGAGGGATTATAATTCAGAAATGGAACTTCCTTTTGCATAGTTGAAAGATTTGTAAGGCCAACAATTTATCCTTACATGGTTCAAAAATCTTGTAAGGCCGACATCTTACCCCTATACGGTTGAAAGACCTTATAGGGACGACAAATATCCCGAATGGGATTTTAGGTTGTTTAGAGCTAAGTGCCATATGAACAAGTCCATCGATCTCTCTTCAAATGTCAAGGAGTAAGTCATTACTAAATGGATTGGAATCTGTTGATTAGTTGATCTCGCATCCTAATCAAAGTGGAAGTTGATCTATTGATCTATGGGATATGAATTACGATTTCGCTCCGGGCAATAAAACTCATCCAAGACAACTATCACTATTAAGGGCTCTCGTCACGTAATAGTGTTGAGATGTGCTTCTCAGCCACTTTTAGATAATAAGAACTGTGCTAATATAAAATTGCAAGAGTTCATGAAATCTATCCCTTCTCTCGAACGAGACAGGACATAAGAGAAAAGTAGACCTCTTGACCAAGTGAAGATTAAGTGCAAGTACACAGGTTGCAATAGATAAAAGAACATAGCAAAATAGATGTCAAAGAGTACGGCTCAAAGGAAATCAAAGCAAGCACACAATTACACCACAAAGGAATTGGAGTTTAGCCAAATATTGGCCTGGATGGAATCAAAATATCTGTGTTCATTCCCTGAAATGCCTCTTTGCTCCTTACTTCCTAAGTGATCTCCTCCTTCATTCTCTTCTCTCTGCCTTCTTCCCGTTCGCCCCCCTTTACTTTTCTCCAAGCTTTTTTTTATATCCTCTTTTCGCTCGCTTGTAATTCAAAATTCAAAAAGTGGTTACATTCCAGAGACTAATTCAAAAAGGTCAGATAGTAATTGATATTTACTAATTTGAGCAAAGTTTTAATGCAAAGGTGGTAGGATTTATATTTGGATTATTGATAAATATGAGTAAAATAAGAGGTGATCAGTCTTGGAGTTTGGTTTTCTTCCACGGTAGATTGAGAATCTGTAGGCTTCGACCAAGAGAGAGAGAATTGATCAGACGACTGATCATTGATCGTGACTCTGATCAAATCCGAGACGCTGCCGATCGTGTGCCAAATCTGAAGGCCTTCTTATTTTTATTTTCGATGTAATTCTTTCAATTGTTATTATTTTATTATCTCTTCAACATTTCTAGGATGAACTCTATACTTTTAGATATTTTATTTTTTGGATATTATTAATTGAAGGGAAACTACTTAGACCCTATTTTGTTTTTTTTTAATCTTTTCTAGTCAATTATTTAATTGTTCTTAATGCTTTTAACTTAGTTAAATGAATTTATAATTTAAGTAATTACCAATTTGTGGACTATTTAATTTCATATTTAATTAATTAAATTAATTGATTTATCGTGAAATTTAATAATTGATATAGGTCTAATAACTAGTGTGTGAAGAATTAGATTTATATGGTCTCTTAATTTATATTAGTTTGTGGAGTGATTAATAGCCTAGAGAATCCAAATTAATGCAACTTAATTTTCACATGATTTGTTGGAATGGCAGTTTGTGGACAGTTCAATTCTTATTAAATTATAATAGTTTAATTTACTTGATTAGGTCGAGGAATACTAGTTTGTGGAGATCGCAATTTAATTATGTTAGAGTAATACTTTAGGGTGACTCTAATACATCTTAAAAAAATAAATTTATCTTTCATGGTTCAAAAAATTATCTCTTATTTATTTCATCCTATGGCTTAATTTTAGCACCACTATATTATTATATTATTTTTACTATTTTATTTTATAATTAGAAAACCTATTTTTAACACTATGTTTTTCCTCTCTTATTAGTTTATAAGATCAGATATTTTATTAATATTATTCCTCATGGATTAGAAACTTTTTACTCATTTTTACCATATTACTTGAGCGACTAGTGCTATAACACCCGACTCCGAATAGAAAAAATTTAATCAAGGTAAAAACCAAACATCTGGTTGGAAATTAAATCAGAAAAGGAGTCCATAGGGGGAGGAAGTTACAACCAAACTTTATCTTTCAAACCACCTATATAAACTTCTCTTCACAACCAAAACTCATCTAACTTCCTCTATTTTCATCCTCTCCCCCTCCTTCATGACCCAGGTGACCCGAGCCAATGCTCAATGCTGCCAGTCGCCGGAGACATCGCTGGAGACGAACACGAACAAGAGATGATGAGTAGCAGCCATGGTTGATCCTTTTCCTAATATTTTTTGGCTATTGTTTTCTTAACCATTTTCCTTTTGGTTTCCTCCTCAAATCGCGCGGCTAGCAGACGACCAGGTGCAGGGACGAAAGACCTTCATGGTTGGAGGTTCAATTGGGACGACGGACAAAAAGGTCAAGCGAGAAGAACCCGGAAAAATAGATCAAAACAACAGGTAAAGCGCTCGAAGGTAGGTGGATCATTGGATCAACGTTTGGATCGATTTTAACAGTAGATTTGCATGTTTAGGGTCCACTTAGAGCCATAGTATTGTTTCTTATCTACCCTGAATCATTCCATGTATGTTCATTCTTAGAAGGTTTGCTTCCAAGAAACCCGTGGAAAATAGTGACTTTTACCATAATCACGAAACTGCATTTGAAGCATCGGCCTGGGAATGTACATCGTCGGGCAACATGGCAATGAACCCGTCCCAGGTTCAATGCCGCCCGGCCCATGCCGTCACCGACGCGCATGTCGCAGACACCAAACGTGAGGAGGCCAATCGTGGCCTCCTCACGCACAGAGGCCACCTCTGCATGCGTGAGGATCATGGAGGTGGCCTCCGTGCGTGAGGAAGTCACGATTGGCCTCCTCACGCACAAAGGCCGCCGTCGTCAGCCGTCATGAGAGATGTGGTATGCGTGAGAGGTGGTCGGTTGTTCTTCTTTATGCTTATATTTTTTACGAGGGTTCGACCCATAGTTTGAAAAAAAAATTTCACTTGTCCAGATATATTGCACTTCTCAATAAGTGATTGCAACAAAAGTTATACATGGAGCCCATTTATTTTGGTCTCAATGTCCTTTTTGATGAGGTATGCTCCTTTATTTTGGTCTTCGTCAACACCATTAGATGTCTAACAACATATATGTCTTTATGTATCAATCTTAAACGAAAACAAAATTATTGCAAGCATCTCTGGTTATTCTTCCTTTTACATATGTGATGCACATTTGGCCACTTCAATCTTGTTTTTTTTTACAAAAAAATTTATAGAATGTGCCTGATGGAGTGGAGAAAAGAGATTGGGAATGGCTTGTTAACGAGTATTATAATAGTAAAAGGAATACAAGAAATAGAGCAAATTTAACTATGCCACACCGCGTTGGCAGCAAGCCTTTTAGAGAGTTCATTTATCAATAGGTATATTTTAATATTAAATATTAATATTCTTTTCTTTAATTTTTTTTACTTGATATCTCATTGTCTTTTATGTAAAGGGAGGCAAATATGGTAACCCACCGGATGTTGCAATTATTTGTTTTTTTTGAAACATGCAAGAAAAATAACAAGCTTGTTGAACCAAAGACAATTGAAAGATATGTTTGTTTAATAATAGTTTCTCATGTGATCTTCATGAAATATTTATTAATATGAGTTTATTTTTTTGTAGGCTGAAATACAAACCGAACCTACACTTCCCGCAATAGAAGTAGTAGAGCGATGTTTTGGTCCACATAAATGTGTAGTCACGTGATTGGCTTCGGTGGTGGGATTACGGCAGAAGATGTAACGCCCCCAAATCGCACTCCGCCACATGGCAGAATACGCTTCGGAAACGCTACGGGTCATCCTTACGTGTACATCATATTGACCAAAAAGAAGACTTTGACTGGTCAACTCAAACATCACATAAACCCGGAAGACTTAATCATCAGTAAATAAAAAGAGTATGACATCTTAGTATGTGGAATACTGATAAAGAACTTCATATGAGCCCAAAGGGAAGCTAGTACATCAAACTAAAGGTCTCAAGATACCCATGTGCAGCCACTTACGAGCTCGATCTGTCACCGTTGGCCACCTTCATCATTAAGATCTGGTCCTGCATTTAAGAACATGCAGGGGAGAAACCTCCCTATGAGTTTTACAACTCAGTATGAAAGTAAGGTAAAAACAATCATAACATCATGATACTAGACAGGAATCATAATAATATCATCATCATACAGATAGAAACAGACATCATCATCATCATATGGTAAAAGAGATCCTATAACTTGACATATGGATAGGAAATTGATAGATTATCATCTTCTTGAGATATAAGATCAAGGATCAGGATAGATCATAATAAATCATCATAAAGGAGGTAAAAGCCGATCATCATGATTATGAGGTCATCATCATATACAGATTCATGAGAGATAATTGTGTGAAGATAAAAAATCATGAATTTCTTTATATCATATTAATAATAGATCAAGAGATAATGGAAAGATCATCATAAGTGTGACAAGAGCCATGGCCACTAATCATCATAAAGCGATTTCATTATTAATATGCTTCATCTTCTTCATCATCTTATTATTCATCTTTGACTTATAGTGGGGTATATTTCAATCCACGGGGAGGCCTACCTCAACCCGTCCATCATCATCATCATAACTGGTAGAGCCAGCCCATAACTGACCGAAGTCAGCCCATACTTGGTCGTCACTAGTCCATCATAAAAAGAGCTCTCCATTTAACATTTTTCATCTTTTATCTTGCATATTTTAATTTATCTTTATTAGGACATATGGATCATGATCAAGATTTGGTCATCATAGGAAAGGATTAATAAATCATAATGATCAAGGGTCCTAATCATCATCATCATTATATAAGGCATAATCAGAGCTACAAGATAGGATCATGAAGAGAAATCAGATGTGCATAAACATCTTAATCATCATCATAAATAGATCAGCATTGATGGGTATGAATAGGTGTCATCACCGACATGATTGGATCTAAATCAATTCATTATAATAAGAGTCATAAGATCATGGTCATGTTGGACATCATTATAGTAAAGGCATAATAACATAATCATCATCATGACTTAGACTAGGATTAACCACATGAATCGGGGATCTAGAGATCATAAAAATCATCTAAACAGCATCGGAACCCGTGCCGAGTTGGGTGAAACCTGAGCCGAGTTCATCGGACATCATTCTTGGAAAAACAAGGTAAAACCCGGGCCGGATTCGCATTACATCCGGGCCGGGTCGGGTCGTCATCAAGTCGGGGCAGCCATCACGCCCGACTTCTTCATCGTGGGTGGAACTCGGGTCGGGTCATCATCAACCCGGGCCGGGTTCTGGTCCTGTTGCAGAGCTCGGAGAGCGTGGCAATGGCGGATCCGGACCGAGTTCTGTTACGCAAAATCTGCATGAACGCGCAATGCGTGTTCCGATCATCTTTTCCGGCGATGGCCGGCATCAAACATCATCATACGACATCATACTATAACTAGGGATTAACTAGAACATGCTTCAAGTCTAAAATCATGATTATATGAAGAATCTACCCTAGTTCCATACCTTGTGAAGTTTCCGTTGAAACCTCATGTCCTTTCTCTTCTTTCTCATGTTCTTCCTCTTCCTCTTCCTCTTCTTCTTCCTCTTCTTCTTCTTCTTCTTCTTCTTCTTCTTCTTCTTCTTCTTCTTCTTCTTCTTCTTCTTCTTCTTCTTCTTCTTCTTCTTCTTCTTCTTCTTCTTCTTCTTCCTCCTCCTCCTCCTCCTCCTCCTTATCCTCCTCTTTCTCTTCTTTATTTCGGTCGTTCCCCTCTATACAGGCTTGTAGTCCATGTTTCTCGATGTCCAAATCCCCCGGCTGATCTATTGGCAGTAGCAACCTGACGTGGGAGAGGGGGAGAGAGAGACGCATAAAATTAGGGCCGGCTTGTGGAGAAAAATAGAGAGGCTGATTTGTTTAATTTGTCCTCATATTTATAGGGGAGGAATTTGAGAACAATTGGGACTCAAAAATTTTATTTAATCCCCTCAGATTTTAAAACTTTTTTTCCTATTTATCTTTTCCTCTATTTGGTTTTTATCTTCCTATTTGTTTTAATCCTTTCCATCCTCTTCTTTTCCTTTTTCTATTTCAAGTTTATCTCTTTTTTTTAAGTTGGCCGGGCGTTACATTATAAACCACTTAAAATAAAATTTGTCCTCGAATTTAGTCATCAGGTAAGGTAGGAGCTTACTAACAAGAAGGAACTTCTTGGTCATTTGTGCAATGGTACATCTCACACTTAGAAAGGTGTTTGTTCATCATCGTTCCATCTTCATCATCTTAAGTACATAGTCTTTCCATCATCATATGCATTGGGACAATGGGTCCTTTTATCATAATATACCTTAGGGCAAAGGTCATATAACATTTTCTTTTCATCATATAGTTCATCTTTTCATTTTTCCTTTGCTATAATTGGGAAATAAAATCTACTTCAATCAACACAATAATGTGTTGTCATCTAAATAATCTATATGTCAAATAGAGAATTTCCTCATACGAGGTTGTAAACTTTTTTTTTACATAAGTCATGACAATCCGCTTTTCACCGTGTACCTTCCTTAACCTAACATCCTAACCTTTGGTCACAAGGGACCAATTAAGACTTTTAGAAGCAAAACCAACTTCAATCATCATGAGAAACTTGAGGATGTCCTGACATGATATCATTTGGACATATTTTAATTTTCGATCAAATGAGTGATATGTGTCAAACATCTTCTTAGTAGGAGGAACTTGGTTGGAGATACCTTTCGTACAACTTTATCATTAGGTTTAAAAATCCATCTACATCAGTCTTTCTTGGCATAAAATTTTATCATGCCTGAGCTGTCTTCATCCTCTTTATATCAATTCAATTTTCTTGGCTTGCTCATTTTGTCTATCTCAGTTTTTTGGCATTTAGAAATTTCTTTTCACCTTCCTCATTCCTACATGTAGTTGAGTAATATGGTATCCTATACAAGATCTCGAAGGAAAAATCTTGTAAATGACATAATCATCCTTAATATTAAAAAGTCATCATGAACAATGACATAGAATCGATAATCATCGATTGATGGGAAATAAAACCTTATCTCATGCTTACTTCCATAACAGTGATCATCACAATCATGAGCATATGGAATGATCATCATCGATCCTAAGATTAAGGGTCATCAAGGTAGCATATAGTATGGTTGGTTATGCAACCATGAGACATCATGAGAAAATTAAGAAGACTGATTATTTGGCATCAAATGATACATCATCATCATAGGATCATTCCTTTATTATAGGATGGTCATCATGTGGATCATTAAGATCAATAATGGCATAACCTAGCATGGTGGGAGAAAATTATCATAAGGGTCATTAAAAATCAAGTACATTGATTTACAAAATCGATGATCGTCACAAAGTGTCATTGAACATATATAATCCATCATCCTTAGCAGTCATCATCTTAATGGACACAATTGTTTATAAATCATATAATCATTGTACATGATCATAAAGATCTTAGCATTGGCATCATTAGATAGGACTGTCTTCCTAGGTAAGGTCATCTTTATATAAATTTTTTTTTTAACGTCATGCATCATCTTTTCATAAGATTTTTTTATGCTCTACTTTTTCCACATTGACATACTGAGTGCTTAGAACATACTTTTATATCTTCATATTTCATGTCATTGCTATTTGTTCATCCTTATACATCTGTGCACTTTCCAAATGAATCGCAACCTAGGCTTATGGTTACGTCATCATACCTCTTTGTACTTTCCAACTGGATCGTAACCCCGGCTTATAATATTCATCCAGTACTGTTCTTTTTAGGACTTTATCATTTGGGTTTCAAATGCTTAATTCCTTCATCATTTTATATTCACGCAATCTTATTGAAGCCTAACGAGCCTTCCTTCTTATGTTTGAGTGCATATGGAATAGAATTCATCTTACCATGGTGGTAATTTATGGAGAATTTGGAATCTTTCAAAAACTTCATGTCATCTTCATTGTCACATATTAGGGTACTACTAAAAGGAAGCATACTTAAGATCGATGAACACTTCAATCTTTTTCTACATAAATTTAGGCATAGGTTGAACACAATGTTCATGAGGGCCTAAAAGTTTGAGGAGTGTTCTTTAATCCAATGGCATCACCCAATTTATAGTGATCATTCATTGCTAGGAAAATTATCTTCATTACATCTTCTTCAGCAACTCGAAGTTGCTGGTACTCACTCCATAGATCGATCTTGAGAACACCTAGCCTTAGATAGGTCATCTTTGCATCATAACAGACACTTATGTCTTGATGGTTATTTTTATTTAACAATTTGTTAATCAATCTCCATATTCATAGAGTCATCATTCTTCTTTACAAAATAAGTGGAACATCTAGAAATGAGACCCTCGGTCTCATAAACCCCTTGTCTTAAAGTTACTAAATTTGTCTCTTCAGTTCATGTGTCATGGGGCATTTGGAATTAGAGTCATGCTTGAAAGGAGGTCGATATGACACTCGACTTCTAACTAAAGCTTTTAGTTCATTTAGGTACTAATATCTATCTTCTTCTTCTTGCATAATACTTATACATCTTAGGAGAAAAATCAATTGACACTAAGAATCTTATCATAATCCTCCTAAGAGTTCCTAATCGATGTGAAGAAAAGATATTATCTTCCATCGTCATTTGTACCACTAGGACATACTTTATGATATGAAATTATTTTCATAGGGTCATCATCCTTTAGCTTATGCCATACAAGGATCAATAGGCTCACTAAGAGCGTCATCCATTACTGTGGGTAGTGACATCATCATATGATTTGGTAAGATTGATAATGGAATCATATCAATCATCATCTTTATAAGATCAATATAAATCAATAACTTTTACTATAACCTATGTTTGATGTGATCCTTCTTTAAACATCATCATAAAAGAATACTTTCTTAACTGATAATCAGATTAATGATATCGAATGGGATCACATATGAAATCAAGCATAGGTATTTGATCAAATCATTGAATCAGTACTTCATCATCTTAGTAGGATGGACAATGTAAGTGTGATATGAAAAGATATAAAGAAGCCATAGGAAGCATGTCAATTGTCACATCCTAAGATCATTCTATACTCATAGAGTACTTCATCATTAAACATCATAAATTTGGATCATATAGGAAAGAATCCTAAAGATGAATAAGATCCTATATTAGCATAGTCAAATATCATGAGTTAAGGGTCATCATCATAATCATTTAGCTTCTAAGTGGAAGACATAACTTACTTGGATTTACATGAGGTGGCGACTGCTCGTAGCACTTGCACATGGACCATAACATCATACATTAGGACATGAGAATGCCCTAACTTTAGACTCTGATACTTAACTGTAATGCCCCCAAATCGCACCCCGCCACATGGCAGAATACGCTTCGGGAACGCTACGGGTCATCCTTACGTGTACATCATATTGACCAAAAAGAAGACTTTGACTAGTCAACTCAAACATCACATAAATGCGGAAGACTTAATCATCAGTAAATAAAAAAAGTATGTCATCTTAGTATGCGGAATACTGATAAAGAACTTCATATGAGCCCAAAGGGAAGCTAGTACATCAAACTAAAGGTCTCAAGATACCCAGGTGCAGCCACCTACGAGCTCGATCTGTCACCGTTGGCCACCTTCATCATTAAGATCTGGTCCTGCATTTAAGAACATGCAGGGGAGAAACCTCCCTATGAGTTTTACAACTCAGTATGAAAGTAAGGTAAAAATAATCATAACATCATGATACTAGACAGGAATCATAATAATATCATCATCATACAGATAGAAACAGACATCATCATCATCATATGGTAAAAGAGATCCTATAACTTGACATATGGATAGGAAATTGATAGATTATCATCTTCTTGAGATATAAGATCAAGGATCAGGATAGATCATAATAAATCATCATATAGGAGGCAAAAGCCGATCATCATGATTATGAGGTCATCAACATATACAGATTCATGAGAGATAATTGTGTGAAGATAGAAAATCATGAATTTCTTTATATCATATTAATAATAGATCAAGAGATCATGGAAAGATCATCATAAGTATGACAAGAGCCACTAATCATCATAAAGAGATTTCATTATTAATATGCTTCATCTTCTTCATCATCTTATTATTCATCTTTGACTTATAGTGGGGTATATTTCAATCCACGGGGAGGCCTACCTCAACCCGTCCATCATCATCATCATAACTGGTAGAGCCAACCCATAACTGACCGAAGTCAGCCCATACTTGGTCGTCACTAGTCCATCATAAAAAGAGCTCTCCATTTAACATTTTTCATCTTTTATCTTGCATCTTTTAATTTATCTTTATTAGGACATATGGATCATGATCAAGATTTGGTCATCATAGGAAAGGATTAATAAATCATAATGATCAAGGGTTCTAATCATCATCATCATTATATAAGGCATAATCAGAGCTACAAGATAGGATCATGAAGAGAAATCAGATGTGCATAAACATCTTAATCATCATCATAAATAGATCAACATTGATGGGTATGAATAGGTGTCATCACTGACATGATTGGATCTAAATCAATTCATTATAATAAGAGTCATAAGATCATGGTCATGTTGGACATCATTATAGTAAAGGCATAATAACATAATCATCATCATAACTTAGACTAGGATTAACCACATGAATCGGGGATCTAGAGATCATAAAAATCATCTAAACAGCATCGGAACCTGGGCCGAGTTGGGTGAAACCCGAGCCGAGTTCATCGGACATCGTTCTTGGAAAAACAAGGTTAAACCCGGGCCGGATTCGCATTACACCCGGGCCGGGTCGGGTCGTCGTCGAGTCAGGGCAGCCATCACGCCCGACTTCTTCATCGTGGGTGGAACTCGGGCAGGGTTCTGGTCCTGTTGCAGAGCTCAGAGAGCGCGGCAATGGCGGATCCGGACCAAGTTCACAGAGCTCGGTCCAAGTTTGGACCTGCTCGGGCCAGGGTAAGGTCAATCCGGACCGGGTCCTCTTACGCAGAATCTGCGCGGACGCTCAGTGCGTGTTCTGATCATCTTTTCCGGCGATGGCCGGCATCAAACATCATCATACGACATCATACTATAACTAGGGATTAACTAGAACATACTTCAAGCCTAAAATCATGATTCTAGGAAGAATCTACCCTAGTTCCATACCTTGTGAAGTTTCCGTTGAAACCTCACGTCCTTTCTCTTCTTTTTCGTGTTCTTCCTCTTCTTCTTCTTCTTCTTCTTCTTCTTCTTCTTCTTCTTCTTCTTCTTCTTCTTCTTCTTCTTCTTCTTCTTCTTTTTCTTCCTCCTCCTCCTCCTCCTCCTTCTCCTCTTTCTCTTCTTTATTCTAGTCGTTCCCCTCTATACAGGCTTGTAGTCCACGTTCGTCAATGTCCAAATCCCCCGGCTGATCTTCTGTTGGCGGTAGCAACCCGACGTGGGAGAGGGGGACAGAGAGACGCATAAAATTAGGACCGGCTTGTGGAGAAAAATAAAGAGGCTGATTTGTTTAATTTGTCCTCATATTTATAGGAGAGGAATTTGAGAACAATTGGGACTCCAAGATTTGATTTAATCCCCTCAGATTTTAAAACTTTTTTTCCTATTTATCTTTTCCTCTATTTGGTTTTTATCTTCCTATTTGTTTTAATCCTTTCCATCCTCTTCTTTTCCTTTTTCTATTTCAAGTTTACCTCTTTTTTTAAGTTGGTCGGGCGTTACAGAAGAAATGAAAGGAAATAGTTCTTCGAAGCATGAATTATTGGATAAGTTACGTACAATTACTAAAGAAAACAAACTACTAAAAGAACGTGTAGCTTCTATGGAAGGTCACTTGCAACAATTGATGGAGTTCAGGCATAGTCAACAATCTAATGCTCAAAATTCAACAACACCACAATCTTGTGAACAATCACCTGAAACGTAAGGTTAGAAAGAATAAAAAATCTGATTTTTATTTTATGTGCTATTAACATTTTTTATTCTAATAAATTTTTAATCTAATTATAGCCCTCTTTTGAAGCAAGAATGATTGTTTGGCAGATTAGAATTTTTGGTTGGCAAGTACACAATCTCAGTTTCTTCTAAGTAAAGTTATTTTTAGTTATTATTAAAACTAATGCTCATTTTGATTCTATAGATTTTTTATGAATATTCATTGGATCAATATTATTGGAAGAAAAGTCTTGCTATATGTTCTTGGACATGTTCTTTAGAAAAGTTATTTTGAATTTTGTAAACATTTGAATTAAAACGTTGGATGTTGCATATAAATATATGAGTTGAATATTATATGGATAACTGATTTTATACTTGATGTTTTGAACTATCTTATCAAATATAGAATTTTAAACATGTATTGACGATCATATATTTGTTCTCAAATAATAATAATAATAATAATAGCGACAAGAAAGTGGTCCTTAAAAAAATTATTCCAACACATAAATAATGTCTTTAGCGACTAGGTGAGTGGTCCTTATAAGTTATATAGGGGACAAGCATACTATTCACTATTGAACTTTTAGGGAGGATTATAGTGGTCCTTAAAAAGAATCAGCGGCCAGTTATTCACACTGGACGTTAAAAACATTTTAGCGGCGGGGTCTATAGCGAAGAGCCGCAACTAGTTTTTTCTTGTCATTAATTAGTATTAACGTCAAGATGATAACTTTAGCGACTACATATCTCTTTGCTAATGACCTAATTTCTTATAGTGTGAGGTGTTTTAGTTGTTATCTTCCATTAGCTATTTCCTTGACATAGATACATTGAATCATTGTTATCAGACTTTTGCTCATATTTTATATTGGTCAAAGAACCAGTCAGAGTCAATATTTTGGTCAAAGCATAGCATTATTGGTAGCTTTGGGAGCATTACAAATGCACTTGCTAACGGATTTAATTTTGCTACATCATCATACGCATCAAATGACCATAATGTTTTAATTATTAAGTGGATGACTTATCTGACCAATTCACACAAGCCATATACCATATCATCATTTTGTAGAACACAACAATCATGGAAAAGCACAACCAATCATAGAAAACACAAGATGGAGAACACACAAATCTAGTTAAACGAACTACATTGATTGTTCATCTAACAAAATGAGTCCATCCTAACAAAAAACCAATAAGAGTACAACAAACTTAAACATAACTAATCACATGTATAAAACTAATATACATAGTCAACTTATTGACATCTTTCAAATCCACACAACTATTTCTTTCTTCTCTTCTTCAATTTTAGCTTTCACTCTCCTAACGTTCTATTTCAATTTCGATATGTGGCTTAATATTTGGTTCTTTCCTTTCCAACATCAATTTTGATCAACTTATTATTCTTGATTCTAGATATTGATCTACCCAATCGAAATAATCACACAATTGAATGCCCTACAAAAATTTAGAAATAAAAAAAATTATATAACTAAAATATTCAAATGAATGCATTCAATTCACCCTGAGAATTTAGACAATCATAATAGAAACACATTGAAGTGTTTTCTATCCATGAAGTTCTAATTACCACTTCTTCTTCATACTCGACCTTCTTAATGGCATAAGAAATGACATTATGCAAGTTATAGTACTTCTCCGCACCCATGCCTACTAGATCTAAATGACATTTTAGAAGTAGAAAAGTTCTCAAGAAAGTGGCGAATGATAGGTTAAAGTGACCTACCAAGGGAAAGAAGGATGACGAAGACTATCAAAAGTAGAACACGAGTGGAGATCGATGAGGGCAAGGAGGAATACTAAAGGGTGAAAAGAATGGGATACCATAGAGCGCAAGGAAGATCGACAAGCGAAGATGATGGACAACCAGCAAGCACAAAGATGGGTGTGAAACTGAAGCGGCGATTGGCCGCTAATGGAGAGTGGTGACAAAGCTAAAGCTGGCTAGAGAGGGCAGGAGAGAGCGGATGACAAAGAAGAGCGACCGGCGATCGTCAATAGCGAGATGGTTGAGGAATGAAATGGGGGGCATCGAAATGGGATGCAAGGTTTCGACAGGAAAAGGGGAAAGTTGTATGGGTATTGGGAAATGGGGACCATCAGGTTTAAACATTTTTAAAAAACATGTAGGAGAGAGGAAAACAACTATTAACTTAGGCAGGAGTCCACGTGATAGCTAATGAGTAAACAAGCGATAAGTGATTGTGATTACTACGACTGAAACGTTTATGAAGTTAGATTATTGTGAAATTACAAAGTAAAGTTGGGTGACCATATTTGAATATCCTCTAAATTAGATGATGATGATTGGAATTTGTTTCAATATTTTTCCTCCAAAAAAGTTATAAATGCAACATGAGCATTTTTTTTCTCTTTCTCCTTCATTCAAACTTAATTTCATATCAGCACATGACCATTCAACTCTTTATGAGATTTCATGATCATCATTAAAATAAAAAGGGGCATAATAAAATAATAAAAATTAAAAATTAAAAAGATGTCATAAGGGTCATTCAACTTTCGTAACCACTTAATTTTCTAAGAAAATTATGATATTATGTCACCATTTTCCTTTTCCACTTAAGTTTTAAAATGATAAAATATTAAAAAACAAAAAAGTTATTATTTCATATATCACTTTTTATTAATTTCATAGTTTTAAATAATGACTGCAACTATTTTTTTTTTTTTTGAGAAAGTTGGAATAGAAGAGAGCAACAAATGCTGATGAGATATTTTATTTAATTTTTTAAACTTGATGTGGAGGAGAAAAAAATATTAGCGTATGTCAATTCTATCATTGATTAGGATTACAATAACCACAAATTATCAAAGTTTGATGATCACATAGTTGCAAACTACTTGATTTATCATATTGTGAACATGAGTAGGATAACCATTAATGAAATTTATACAAGTTCACGCATGAGTTGCAGCGATAGAACTAGCTATCTTTACAATATCACAAATGTGTGTGTATAAAGAATCGCAACTCGTCGTAAGGATAAGGTAGGAGTGAGAAAATTTTGATATTGAAAATTTTGATCGGGTACTGAAAAATTGAACCCAGTTCATATTGATCGAGATGACCCAATTGTCCTAATTTAAGTTAATTCTTACACAAAAATATTTGAAATAAAATTATTGTAGTATTTATTCTTCGTATATTGAGAGAAAAAAAGTATAATATTGATCGATTATATTATATTACAATATCAAATAACCGGGTCGAGAATGAATCCAATTTTTTCAAATCATTGCCCGGTTCCGATTCAAAATAAGTCATACCCCATCATATTTTAAAAAAATAAAATGAAATGAGCCTTCTCACCTCAAGGATAAGCATATTCATTCCAATTGTAAAAATAGTTGTCTTTTAGTTATAAAAAATTTGACTCGTACTAGCGAACATAGTGCCTACAACAAAAACAATGGAAGGAAGTTTCTTGTCATCCAAATCCCAAAGTCCCTAGTTGCTCAATATGAATAGAAAAAAAAGTCAATATTAGTTGAATGGTTTTGTTTAATACAGACTGCAAAGTAGAGAAATCCATTTTGTAACACTCCGAAATTCGACTCCGTCACGTGACGAAATCTCCTCTCAGAACAGTACTATAGTATTCTTCTTTTCCTTTGGTCACTTTGATCCTTTCGTTGACTAGGGCGGTCAAGAAGGGTGCAACATAAGCGGAAAACTTAAAAATTAAAATATACAACCTTTAAAGCATAAATCGGAAGCGGAATAGATAAAAGTCCATAAATGCGAGTACATAGTGTGGAAGCTTGGTAAGATAAAAGGTACACCACATCACATAATAAGGCGTCCATGGACCACGCCCTAATACAAACTATACATAAGTCTCACGTACAACTCGATGACATAAAATAGTAAAGACCAACTACTATATCTATGTGCACAGACCATCCGAGCATGGGTCTCCACACACACATCAACCGACATGATAGGTAAATCAAGTACCTATGAGATTCAATGCAGGGAAGGAGAATCCTCCTTAGCACAAGAATAAATGTCATAACATATGAATCATAAAGATAATTCATGAAGTATGAGCATGATAGCAATTGATAATCAATAGCATAAAAATTCATGAGGATCATCATGTATGGAACAATGGTTTATTAATTTCATTATTTCATGTAATATCTTTAACTTTCATTCTTTTCATTCATGGACCATGATCGGAAAAGGTCATCATCAATGGTCAATAACATGGCTCACGAGAGCATTCATCTTTCCATTGGAAATGCATAACCTTCTTTGTTCTATTTTCCTTTCATTCCTTATAATGTTCATATTCATGTTCATGTTCATGTGGGCATAGTCCGTTCATTCATCTTATACATGGTTGAAGAGCTTTTCACTTCTTTACAATTACCAAGCCATAACATGGGTCGATGGGTGTCAATGCCATGGCAATGCCCCTAAAATGGGATGGATGACCTCTCTAAGGCGGCAACACCCGTATGAATGACCTCGCTCAAGGTGAAAACATTCGTAGACATAGTAGGAGAAGGGGCCTTATCTAAGGGCAGAGAGCCTTCTCAAGGGAGCTCAATAATAGACTTCTTGTCTAGGTAAGTACGGCATTCCTTCATTTCATCTTTTATCTTTATTATCCTATTGCCTATCTTTTGATCACGAGGATCAATCAAGACTTTTTGGGGACCAAGGTTGGCTCTAGATTAATGTCCACAATCATCAGATATGGAAACAATCAGGTAGACAAGTGTAAATCATCATACTATCTTATGTTTAAGCTCAACTATTCTTTGTCCACTTTCGGACACCCGAAAGTCGAGCAGTCGTCTAGTCCATTCATCAGATGTCCGATAATCGAGCGGTCACCCAGTCATAACATGTGTCTGGTCGTTCCAAGCAATGTTGTCTGAATCGGACCGGACAATGATCCGAACAAGTGTTCATTTCAAGTCGGACCAATCGGACCGGATAATAATATATTTAATATGATATATTAAATTAAGCTATCATGTTAATTATATAATAATAGCAATATTAAATCATTAAAAAATTAATGTTAAAATCATTACACATTTAATAAATTAAAATCTTTTGAAATTTTATTTATATATAAAAAATTTCTTCTTACTAATTTTTGTATTATATATCTTTGTCTTTTAGGACCTATTTGGTTCAAAATTCATTAAGGGGAAGAGAAGGTAAAGAGTGGGAAGGGAAATGATGAGAAAGGAATGTAGGAGAATGAAGGTGAATAGTTACCTCCGTTTGGTTGATATCATTAAAGGGAAGGGAATGGATATTAAGTGATTAATTTATTTAGACGATTTTATCTTTTATATATATAGTTGTATGTTTAATTTATTTAGTCGAAACTGAAAACACATACTAAATATGTCTTTCCCCTCCTTTCCACCCCGATTTGGAGGGGAAAGAAAAATGTAATATTGGAGGGGAATGGAAGGTAAAGGAGAGGACTTTCTCATTCTTTCCCCTCCAACTTAAACTCAACCAAACAAGGGGAATGGATTATCCTCATTTCTCTTCCCACTCCTTACCGTCCTTTCACCCCCAACCAAACAGACGTTATACTTGAAGTAATATTATGCTTATATATAAATAGATATATAATATAATTAGTGGTTAACTATATAATTTGAACATATTATATACTAAATAAAAGAAAATTAAAATTTGTGTGTTTATAATACTATATATATAATTATACTATATTTGTAATATCCCTACCTTAATCACACATGATTAAATGTATTAATATTATATTATGTGATAATTTTATGCCATGATATATATGTTAAAGTGGAAGGTCCAATTTTAGGTGCTAGAACGTAGAAAGTGATGAAATTAGCCTAAGTCATGAAAAGAAGATTTTCAAAAATTAGAATTAAGAAAATTAAAGTTTCGATAATTGTTCTCCTATGTTAATATATACAAAATATGATTTTTAATAACTTTTAAGTAAATTCTTGGTTAGATTAAACGGTAGCGTAAAATTGGAAAATCAGAAAAATGATTGATTCTTCAAGGGCATTTACTTAAATGAATAAATAAAATAAATAATAGGAAAAATGACAAGCCATTTACTTGAATGATATTCATGTAAATAAGGAGAACTTCAAGGGCATTTTGATACTTTCACCTCAACCGACTTGAAATCGATTAATACCATATATAAACCTTCAACCCTTATCTTCTTATAACATCCTCATGTAACATGCCCTCCCCATTCGTACTCAAGAGGATAGCAAGGAAAGAAGGAGAAAGAAAAGGGAAAAGAGAGGGGATTCAACAATAAATCCTTGGAGTCTCACATAGGTAAGTTTTAAACTCCTCTCCTATGAATTATCCATATGAGGTTGGATTAAAACAAGTTATCCCTGATCTCTGATAGCTTTTCCCCATCTTTCATTTCATATGATTATGAAAGTGGAATTTGTAAGATGAACAACAAATCTCAACTAGTACTGAAATTGAAAGTTGCAAGTTCTAAATTATGTTATTATATTTTCGGAATCTCCAAAAATTATAAACTTATCACATACAAAGTTATGTATGCAACCCTTGGGGTCACTCAGACTGTTCCAGAAAGTAGATGGGCTGAAATAATAATTCGGCCATAAATTCCATAAGGATTCATGTTGAAATTTAAGGAAGAGTAATATATGTTTGTACGGGTTCTGTAGAAATTGAAATTTCATGCAAATAGTGTGTGTACTAGGAATTATAATTTTTGTAAGACACGAGTTATAGTCTGTCAGTTTCAGAAGTATGAGAGAACATTTCCAAATCTAGAATTTTTTGTAGATTAATATAGAATGAGAAAAATTATAAGATTGGTACTACTTCAAGCTCGTAAAGTCTAGTTTGTTAGAAATTTGACTTCATGTGATAGTATGTACACCCAAAAAGTTATGAATTTTATACTAAGTACTGCACAGTCTGTCATGATTCTAAAGTGAAGCAGAATATAGGTTAATTCTATAATTTTCTATGGTCATTTCGTAATGAGTTAAATTATAAGTTTTATGTTGATTATAGTTAATGAGGTCTTCTATCACTGAAAATTGGTTTCACATCGATAGGAGTTACGTTAATCGTTATATATTTTATATTATACATTGTGCAATCTGCTAATTCCAAATAGAAGCAAAGTGTTTGAGCTTATATGACCATACGATGTATGAATGTAGAAATTGAGTAATGATCATATTTGAGTACATGATATATGATATGAAATTATATGTTATATAAATAGGTGCTATGTGCACATGTAAAGTGTATTAATTGCTATGTATGCAATTATTTATTCCAAAAGATGACATGACATGGCATGATACCAAATGACATGATTTCATAGGACATGTAAAAAAATTAATATGATATGATATGATAGTACATGACATGATATGATTGGGTCATGCAATTGCATCTCATTATCATGTATTTGCATTACCCCTACTGGGCGACAATTTACCCTTGTATAGTTGAAGCCTCTAGCCAGATGGCGACATGACATGTATAAACATGCAGGATTCATGCATCCATGCATTCATAGTTTGTGCATCGATGACTCATTCTTATGTATGATATGATGTACTTTTGACATGACCTGATAACGGTTTGAATTGCTGATAACTTATTGTTATATGATATATGCTGAGATAAAATAATAATACTTGTCAAGCATGAAGAAATAATGTTAATCTTATTTTACTCAAATGGAATATGCAAGAACACATAGGCTGTGATTTTTTTACTTACTGAGCTGTTGGTTGCTCATATTATTGTTCTTAATATTTTTTTCAGATCAGTAGACCAGTTTGTGACTGTACTTGGTGATCCTTTATCAGGATTGGAAGCACTTTTGGAAAAAGACGTGTATGGGCCTTAGGTGTTTTAAGTCCTGTAAGAGGACTAAAGAAAAGTGTTTTGGATGTGTATCATTAGAAGAAAAATAGAAAGATTTCATCGTAATATGTAATACTACTTTTGTATAAGTACATAGTGTTTAATGCTTACTTATTTTGAACGATATAATATTATATGGTGTGGTTTGATACTAGAATTTTTGTATCTTCTAAATGAATCTTAACATGCTTACACAAATTATATGAGATTACATGTATTAGGTCGCGACCTACAAGTTAAACCAATGTTTAAATTGGGGTCATGACAATATTAACTATTATAATATTATTGTATGTTATACATATGACAAAGAAGTTTGCACCCTACATTCATTACAAATTTACCTAATATGATAAATATTATATATAATACAATAATATAAAATTAATTTATATTATAATATACATATATGATATTAAAAATTTTGAATAAGATCATAATATATAAGATATAGTTGAAAGTAGAAAAAAACAAGTATGTAGAAATATAGTCCCACATTGATTATAGTAGTAAGATGAAAGCAAAGAGACAATTATTAATAGAGGAGGAGACTAATGAGCCAATATAGAGTTTTATGGAAAAGGTCCATCTTTGAATCTTTTCCAAATTTAAAATAATAATTTTTATCAAAATATTTTTAACAAAAAAATTTCAAAAATTGGTCGATTCATAAATAACATGGTTCAATCCGGTTTTGGCCGATTTTGACCAGTTTTTTACTAGTCTCAATCGGTTCAACCCTATCTGATTACAAGCTCGATTTTTGGGCTTGTAATAGACCATTGTGAGGGTCGGTCTAGTCTGGCCCTCACAACATTGGTTCCAAGGCTAGGCGCGAATCAGATGTCCAAAAGGTCGAGGATCATCACATTCTTCCTTTGATAAAACTGAGAGTCCTCGGCCTAGAACTATCAGTCGCCTGAAAGTCCACCGATCGTCCATTCTAACCCAAGTCGCATAGTAGTTGGTTGAGTCATTCGGTCGACCAATGTCAGTATCGGAATATCTGAGCGGACACCTGAAAGAAGTTCGATCATCCATTCCGATAGTCCGCTAGCTTCTGTCGAGTCGATAATGGGCGTCCGATCTAGGATCTGTCGCTGCAGGTCATTTGGGGTCCTTACATTTTCAAATAGTTTTCGAAACACAACATTCTACAATCAGTCTAAAGTATATCTAATATTAACTAAACAAAAAGCATGTGGGCATGATTCATAGTCCATAACTTCATCATAAGCATCATAATAAACATGAAGGTGTCATAATTATTCTCATCTTCATATCATGCATTAACACTTTTCATATGATCATACTTAACATTTCAGTAACTATGATAAACATCTTCATAACTATCAATTTCATGAGTAATAATAAAACGAGTCCATTCATAGCAATCCCATAATGCAAGGTAAAACATGCTATCAACCCTTAACATAACCATCCCTAAGAATGTCATCATCATGATCCGAAAATCTAAAAACTTAAGACCCTAAGCATGCATGAGATCAAGTTAACAAATGTTATCTCATAATATTCATCATTTTAAACATTCGTAGGCAGCAATCATTTTAGCATACTAACATCGAATTTAAGCATCATAACTAGTAACTTGGCATGCATATCAACATAACTATCTAAGACATTAAACTACCCTCTTCCTAGCATGATTCTAATCCTAAATCATCCTTAGAATAACATGTTAAACTTTATGAAACACCCTTATACCAGATTCCATTAACACACCTTTTGTCCAAGTTTTCGGTTGTTTCTTTGGTGGATCAAATGCTAGTTCTTCCTCCTTCATCCTTTTGTTCTACTTCACTGAAAGCACCTGTAGGAACCTTTCTAATGGCTTTTGGTCGAATCCAACCAGCGGAGCACACACAAAAAAATGGTGGAAGAGAAAAGGATGAGAAGATGAAGTGAAAGGGTGCAAATTAGGAGTGTCTTGGCTTATAAAATAAATGGAGATGGAACTTTGTGCCCACAAAACCCCAAGAGGCTAATTTCAAGAATACTTGAATCATGCCCTCCCCGCCGGAAGGACCTGATGGAGGTGGAAATGGGGCCTGGAACATGAGAATGGACTACAATTGCTACTGAGATGGCGGTGGGAGTTCCTGCTGCAAGTCGAGTGGAGGAAGCTCCTGCTACAAATCTTCCCCTACTTGACTCCTAGGGGTCGAGTCAAGTCCTCGATGGCTCTCTTTAGAATAGCCACAACACGACCATCCCCATGCCTTCACCCACGGCCTCTCTCACGTCAGGATGTTGAGCATGTAGTCAGATCCATCTATCACATAATAACAAATACATGGTAAGCTATCGTACTCGAAATTCATAACTTAGCAATTCTTACTTGACTTTTGTGATGGTTGGTGTCGTGGTGGCTCAGATGGGTGTGCATGGACCATACATATACATGGGTCCATGTCAAGAGAGCCCTAGTGTTTGGCTCTGATACCATAAATGTAGCGCCGTGAAATTTGACCCCGCCATATGGAGAAATCTCCTATTAGAACGGTACTATAGTGTTCTTCTTTCCTTTGGACACTTTGACCCTTTCATTGACTAGGGCGGTCAAGAAGGGTGCCACATAAGTGGAAGACTTAGAAATCATAATATACAACCTTTAAAACATAAATGTGGAAGTTTAATAGATAAATTCCATAAATGCGAGTACATAGTGCGGAAGTTCGGGAAGATAAAAGGTACATCACATGTCATAATAAGGTGTCCATGGGCCATGTCGTAATACAAACTACCCATAGGTATCGAGTACAACTCGATTACATAAAATAGTAAAGTTCAACTACTATATCCATGTGCACACACACCATCCGAGCAGGGGTCTCCGCACACACATCAATCGAGTATGACAAGTAAATCAAGTACATGTGAAAATCAACACATGGGAGGAGAGCCCTCCCATTAGCACAAGGCTAAATGTGATAACATATGAGTCATAAAGATAATTCATGAAGTATGTAGCAATTCATAACCAATATCATAAGAAATCATGGGGATCATCATGTATGGAACAATGGTTTATTCATTTCATTATTTCATGTAATATCTTTAACTTTCACTCTTTTCATTCATGGATCTTGATGGAAAACGATCATCATCAATGGTCAATAATATGGCTCATGAGAGCATTCATCTTTCCATTGGAAGGGCATAACCTTCTTTGTTCTATTTTCCTTTCATTTATTATCATGTTCATATTCATGTCCATGTTCATGTGGACATAGTCCGTTCATTCATATATCATCTTATACATGGTTGGAAGAGCTCTCCACTTCTTTAGGATATGTCATGCGCAAAAACATGGACCAGTAGGCAATGCCCCTAAAAGGGGATGGATGACCTCGCTAAGGTGGCAACACCCGCATGAATGACCTCGCTCAAGACAAAAACATTCATAGACAATAGGAGAAGGGGCCTTACCTGAGTGCAGGGGGCCTTCTCAAGAGAAGCTCAACAAATGATTGACTTTCTGTCTAGGTAAGCATGGCATTGCTTCATTTCATCTTTTATCTTTATTAACCTATTTACCTATCTTTTGATCACGAGGATCAATCAAGGCTTTTTGGGGAGCAAAGTTGGCTCCAGGTTAATGTCCACAATCATGGGATGTGGGAACAATCAAGTGAACAAGAGTAAATTATCATATTATCTTATGTTTAAGGTCAATTATTCTCTGTCCACTTCTAGACGCCCGAAAGTCGAGTGATCTTTCGGTCCATAGATTCATCGGGTGCCCGATAATCGAGTGATTGCCCAGTCATAACATATCTCCTGGAATTTCCAAGGTCGGGCGCAAATCGGACGTCCAAAAGGTCAGGGGTCGTCCAATTCTTCCTTGGATAAAATTGAGTTCTCGACCTGGAACTTTCGGTCGCCCGAAAGTCCATCGATCGTTTGTTCTTACACAAGTCTCATAGTAGTCATTCATCGATCGATCGATTGAGTCATTCGGTCAACCGATGTTAGTATCGAAATATTTGAGCAGACGTCGAAAAGAAGTTTGGAATATCTAGCTTCTGCCGAGTCGATAATGGATGCTTGATCTAGGATCGGCCGACTACTCCTACTGGGCAGAATCGTTGGTCATTATGGGGTCTTATATTTTAGGGTTTTTTTCGCTGACCCCTCTGAACTATGAATTTTTTTTGTGTCTACCCACGTCTTTCGAATATTCCACCTTTCGAATATTTCGCTGACCCCCCTTGAACTATACCGCCTTTTTCACTTAAGTCCATCCATCTAACTTTATCAACTTTTCCATTAATTTTTATTTTTTTATTTATGAAATGACCGAATTGTCCTTCTCATGTATCATATAATATTGGAAAATATAAAATAATATATTATAAAAATAAAAGAAGTGGACGAAGGGCACGACGAGGACATGCCCCGTCCTGTTCGTGTTCTTCTTCGCTTACCGGTAAGGCTCTAGCAGCCCTTCGCCACCGGTCTCCGACGTGTGACGCCGGCTTATGCCGCTGCCAAGCGATGGTCATGCATGCGAAGACCTGGCCGTGCCGTCGCGGCCGCAGCATGCCTATGTCACCGGCGGTCGCCGTTGTTGGAGGAGGGGAGCTGCCATTGTCGCTCGCCTGGTACCGCTCGATCGTCGGGCGCCGTAGGCCGGCGACTGTCGTCGAACGCCGCCGGTTCGGTCCAAGTCACCAACGAAGCATCACGCTCACAGATAGGGGACTGCCATCGCGCTCATGGGGCCAAGCAGCAACCGTCGTCGTGGCGGTCGGCTTTGCTGGTCGCTAAACCATGGGCGACGGTCGTTATCGCAGATCTTCATGGCCAAGGCGGCAACAGCAGTCGTCAATGCCGGAGAGAGTGTGATCATCGCGCTCACAGCCGCTGCTGCCACACGAGCAAATCAGCATCTGAACGAACGACCACGAGATCACCCCACGGATAGGCCGGCGGCGGCTGCGCGATCCTCGCATGGCCAGGCCGACGACGGCCAGGCTAGAGATGGCTGCGCGATCATCGCACGGCCAGGCCGGTGACGGCTGCATGATCGTCGATCAGCCAGGCCAGTGTTGGCATTGTGATTGTTGCTCGCCTAGCGCCGCCCATCTTGTGGCGTCAGCAGTCGCCGCGTTAACGCCGTCGCCGCTCGATCGTCGGGCACCGCAGACCAAACGATGTCGTCGAAGTTGTCGACGCCGGTCGCTGCCATCGGTGGGAGCCAAAACAAAGGGTTTTCTCCGCTGAGCATGGCCACTCTCAGACGCTCCTCGGACGAACACCATCAGCGTGTTCTTGCCCTCGTCGTGCCCATCGGCCACGAACACCATCCGGGGATCCTCGGACGCGACGCAGGTGAAGAAGGATCGGAGCGCGGGGGACCTCGCCGGCGAGAGGGGGGCATTGTCCCTCTTACGCCCTCTGGAAAAGCAAACTTCTTTTATTTTTATAATATAATTTTTTTTATTTTTCAATATTAGATAATAGGAGAGAAGGGCAATTTGGTCATTTCATAAATAAAAATAAATAAAAATTAACGGAAAGTTGACATAGATAGACGGATGGACTTAAGTGGAAAAGGCGGTATAGTTTAAGGGGGTCAGCGGAATATTCGAAAGACGTGGATAGACGCAGAAAAAATTCATAGTTCAGGGGTCAGGAAAAAATCCACATTTTTAAGTATATCTAATATTAACTAAACAAACAGAGAGCATGTGGGCATGATTCATAGTCCATAATTTCATCATAAGCATCATAAAAAACATGAAGGTGTCATAATCATTCTCATCTTCATATCATGCACTAATACTTTCCATATGATCATACTTAACATTTCAGTAACTATAATAAACATTTCCATAACTATAAATTTCATGAGTAATAATAAAACGAGTTCATTCATATCAATCCCATAACGCAAGGTACAATATGCTATCAACCCTTAACATAACTATCCCTAAGCATGTCATCATCATGATCCGTAAATCTAAACACTTAAGACCCTAAGCATGCATCATGACATCAAGTACAAAAGTCATCTCATAATATTCATCATTTTAAACATTTGTAGGCTAGATAGATAGTTATATCGGCATGAATTCAATTCAGTAAACTTTTTGAAATAAGATCAAAGATTAGACTAAACAACTCCCTATTGGGCTGGGCCCTTCCCCATAAGGCTCCACCATCGGGAAAAAGCACTATCTCATTGAAAGCACTATCTGTCGTTTCTCAATGCATTTATTTAGACAAAGACTCCATTTTTTCCTCTTTCCAGATGGTAAATATTTTTAAGAACGGATTTCGAGGATGAGCCGGCCAATCCTCAAATAATTGTTGAGGAGCCGGATGACGCCTCAGATAAAGATGTCTCCGACGATGGAAATAAGGCAATCAAATCAAGCGCTCAAAAGCCTTTGCGCCGGGAATACCATCGGAAAGCCCGCCCCTGCTTGTTTGTCTATAATCGAAGGCAGTGTTTCCCATTCATGACATGTATCCGAGTTCTTTGTGGATCTTGTGAGTTTCTATACTGGATCGATGAAGAATCTCTCCAACGTTCTAGTTCTACTTAGGTAGAATCTCAGGAAGGTGAATGGCTATTGCCTTTCTCCTTTCGTAAAGGTGTTTTCTTTCTTCAGCACTTGTTGTCGTCTCTTCTCAAGCGAGAAAACCGAAGCGGAAGGCTCTTCAAAAGTGATTTCCGAACGGTTGTTGTCCAACGAACAGAAATCATTTTAGCATACTCAACATCGAATTTAAGCATCATAACTAGTAACTTGACATGCATATCAACATAACTATCTAAGGCAGTAAACTACTCTCTTCCTAGCATGATTCTAATTCTAAATCATCCTTAGAACAACATGCTATACTTTATGAAAAACCCTTCTAACCTAGATTCCGTTAACACACATTTTGCCCAAGTTTCTGATTGTTTCTTTCGGTGGATCAAATGTTAATCCTTTCTCCTTCATCCTCCTTATCCTCCTTCACCAAAAGCACCTCGAAGGACCTTTCCAATGGCTTCTGGATGAGCTCAACCAGTGGAGCACACATAAGAAAAATGGTGGAAGAGAAAAGGATGAGAAGATAAAGTGAAAAAGTGCAAATGAAGAGTGGCTTAGCTTATAAAAGAAATGGAGATGTAACTTTGTGTCCACAAAATCCCAAGAGGCATCAACATGAAGAGAGAGAGTAAAAAACGAATTTGGCTTCTAATTCGCTATGTGGTGACCACGCACAAAGCACCCGAAAGCATTTTGATCAGACTGGTGAGTAGCTGTATTTAATATTTTAAATTTTAAATTTTTATAAAAATTCCGAGATGCTGCACATTTACCACGATTGCGATGACAACCTTCCTTTAAATCTTTATCCATAGCTTTTGCAACCAACTCAACGATGACCCTTTCGTCATTAGCCGACATAGTACCAACCTTTTTTTAGAAAAGTTTCATTTGGTTCATTCAGTTTTATATGAACAGGTCAATGGACAACAGTAAGTAACATAATTTCACTACAGTAATTCCACGCACAATCAGAGAGCTGGAATTTGGAGACTGGAGGCTTTTGAGTAATAAATAGTGATGATAACAACAATGTGGCCAAAGGATATAAAAGATGATATCATCCCTCCCGGAACCATATGAAAACATGGCGAGACAAATAACAGATGCTGCAGAAAATTGAGACCATGCTTGCAGTACCCTCCAACAAAACTACATCTTAATAACAAGGACACAAGACAGAACACAGGCCAATACTTCATCCATATTCAATGATAAAACGTAGATACTTCATCCAAACGTAGATAAACTAGAAAAAAAACAGTTATCTTTCAATGATAAAACTAGTTTTCTTCTATAGATGAAAATGTATGCTTTTTATTCTGCTCTTCAAATCACAAGTCCATTATGAATGTTACATTGGATGACTAGTCTATCTGCCAACAGAATCCAAACTCAGAGTCCTGCAGCCTCAGGAAGCAAAATGTACCCCAATTGATGAGTTACAAGCGAAGAATCCGACCAATGAAATTAATCCTAAATCATGAGTGTCCAGTGTGACAATAGTCCATCCCTCCGAGGAATTCCACTCATTGTAGGGGTATCTTCCTCTTCCTCGGGGAGCTCCACAAGGACGGCCTCAATAATGGTCATCAAGGTGGAAACACTGCAAGTTACAAAACATGAAATAAATCAGTATACAGCACATGTCATTAGAGAAGAGATTTATTTATTAAGGGGGATGATGGAGAAGTATCGAAGTAGGAGAAGAGACTTACATATGACTTTCATTGACTTAGAGAAGGCGTATGATCGGGTACCAAGGGATGTACTTTGGAAAGCCTTGCAAAAGAAGAGGGTGAGTGTTGCCTACATTAAGGTAATACAAGATATGTACGATGGGGCATTGACTAGGGTTAGGACACCCGGAGGTGAGACAAATGAATTTCCTATAGGAATTGGCCTACATCAATGATCAACTTTAAGCCCGTATCTATTTAACTTAGTTATCGATGCTATAACCGAGAGTATCACAGAGGAAATACCTAAGTGCATGCTATTTGCGGATGATATAATACTTTTAGCAGATTCAAGAGAAGAGATTAATACAAAATTGGAAATATGGATAAATACGTTGGAGTCAGGGTTTTCGTTTAAGTAGGAATAAAACAGAATATATGCATAACAATTTCACAAATAAACAACTTAGAGACGATTTGAAAGTTAGGCTAGGGGAGGATATAATTCCTCAAGTGACAAAGTTTAAATATTTAGGATCAATTGTAAGACAAGATGGTGAGATTGATGACGATGTTAATCATAGAATTCAAGCTGGTTGGTGTAAGTGGAGGAAAGCCACTGGAGTTCTTTGTGATAGAAAAATACTCAATAAAGTTAAAGGAAAATTCTATCGTACTGCTATAAGGCCAGCAGTGTTATATGGTAGTGAATATTGGGCTATGAAGGGACAACATGAATGTAAAGTGAGGGTAACCGAAATGAGGATGTTGATATGGATGTGTGGTCATACAAGATTAGATAAGATTAGGAATGACCATATACGTGAACGAGTCGGAGTGGCTCCTATTAGTGAGAAAATGATAGAGAATCGTTTGAGATGGTTTGGTCATGTTCAGAGAAGACCATTAGATGCGCCAATAAGAAGAGTAGATCAAATAATTTGGAGTCCGATTAAAAGAGGGAGAGGGAGGCCAAGGCGGACACTTGGCGAACTAATAGAGCGGAATGACGTCGTATGATCCATGTAGCCGACCCCACCTAGTGGGATAAGGCTTTGTTGTTGTTGTTGTATAGCACAGGTCATTAGCTTGCACGCTCATGCATAACCGTTCTTAAAGTTCTCCTAATCACTCCACATTTTGCAGGATTGGAAGAAGAGTTCAGAGGCACCATTCCACATTGCAGACTTGGCAGATGTGGGATATTAAATGCAAAAACTCCTTAATGACCTAACTACTGTTCATCAGGATTCAAACAAGGGCGAGATATTGGGGGTCTTGATCCTAATTAATAGTGCTTTTCGATGTCCCATCACACCTAGACAATTCTAGAATGATTCCTGATGAAGAACTTGTCAGTCCTAAAAATCACAATCCAAAGACTGCACAGTCAAGAGCTTCTAGATCCAGGGTCAGGTTAACTCAACACCCATATGACAACTCATTTTGAAAATCTCTTCTACTTGGAGGAATGCAACTGTCAGGAATCCCTAATTATTATCTCATCTTATTAAACAACACTTGTTTTAGTACAATTTCACTTCCAATAATACAGCACAATTGTTAAAGCGAATCAATACATCACAATTATTCATGATTAGACGTTACATTTAATGCAAATTAATGAACTAATATACCCCGGTAAATTTTAATCTTTGGTTAGAATCTATGGTTGGACACAATGTAGAGCATCTGTAATAAATGTAGCAATTCGAGGGCAGTGCCGATTCACTTTTTTTGCTAAAATGATAGCTATAATCCCCCATCACCAACTCAACAAATTAGCTTCTTCCAACTTTTTCTATTAGGGTTAGAAAAGTTAAGGGTTTGTCAAGGTTTAATTAGTTAGGCAAACTTTACTATCCCTGATAACTAAGATCTAGTTGTACAAAGCATTTAGGACATTGAAACTTTTTCAGAAATCTGAAGGTGACAATCATTAATCCCATCAAATATTGAAAGCCAAGATTAGGATCATATCTTACCTTGCAGCATCCACCAGTGCATTTTTTATGGCCTTCAAGGGGTCAATGATACCTGCCTCAACCATATTTACATACTGTCCTGGATAACAAAAAATATATTATACAACACAAATTCAAGCTACACTTGCAGAGATCGGATATTTATATACTCTATATGAGGCAGACCTTTTGATGCATTATAACCTAGATCAAGGTCATCTTGCTCCAAAAGCCTGCCAGCAACTACAGCACCTTCTACCCAGCATTGCTAGCAATTGTGTGAACAGGTGTCTGCAAGCCATAAGGATGTACAATTCAATTTGGAGAATCAAACAAACCAATCAAAGAAATGAAACTCTACCCTTCATATTATCTCTAGACAGGAAAATATCTTTCGCACATTTTGAAATTTTGGACGCAATCTTCTGATCAAAGTTAGAAGTCTACAGTTATCAAGTTCCCTAGATGCATAAAGAAGTGAAAAACCACCCCTTGCAACAGACAACCAACAACTATGATTACAAGAAGGAATGATTAGCAGTTGCAAAAAAGGAGATCACGAATGATTAGCTACCTGGGACAATGCCCTCTTCAACAGCAGCTTTCGTTGCATCCAAGGCATCTGTTACTCTATCCTTTATCTCGCCAACTTCTGCTTCACTAGCTCCACCAGTCTGCAAAATTTTTCAACATGTGGTCAGAAATCTCCTTCATGAACAGAGTTGTCTAGTTACCAAATTCATGCAAATATTAAGTTATGATAGCATATTATTATTGCACAATGCCCGGATAAAGAAGGAGGGTTGTGTTAGGCCCCGACAGCCAGCATAAAATCCTGTCGAATCTTATGAACAATGGATCAACGAATAGAGCGGAATGGCGTCGTATGATCCATGTAGCCGACCCCACCTAGTGGGATAAGGCTTTGTTGTTGTTGTATTATTATTGCACAATGCATTTTAACACTATGGTGGTTCTAACATTCAGGGTAATCAAATAGGTTTGTGATGTTAAAGCCCCTGCATTTGGTAAGAACAGAAAAGCCTGCTTGAATGATCTCATACTCTTATTGGTGGTGCTGTAAGTATCCTCTGTTACTTATTATTTGCTGATATTTTTTCCTCGAAAAAAAAATTTATTTGTTGATATTTGTTCTGATTCATCTCAACTGTTGGAGATTGATATTTGTTCTGATTCATCTCAACTGTTGGAAGAATACTCCAAATTCTGTATGATGGTAATTTAAAGGTTCATGCATGAGTTACAACCATATAAATACATGTACAATAATATATATATATATATATATATATGTGTGTGTGTGTGTGTGATATAGGGATTAATGTACCTCCATAGAGTGCATCTGGATCGTTGATCCAGTAATCAACGGTTCAGACAAATAACATAATTAAATGATGAGATTTAATCATTCGTAATTTGAACCATTAATCAGTACATTAACAATTCAGATGCGCTCAACATCCCTCCAGGGCAGAAGGTATATATATAAAGAACCATAAGGTCTTTTCACTTCCGACTCGAGTTCTCCGACGTTTGGATTCCTTGAGGAGCAAATTTTTCTGGCAGGGATGCAGTTCTCACCAACGTGGAGTCCACCTCGTTGCATGACGCAATGTGTGTCGTCCCACCAACCAAGAAGGACTGAAGTCTTGGACCTTTGTTGTACCAACTGAGCTCTTCTAGCTCGGTGGATAGGGCGTTGCAGTTTTCTTCATCCTGGGAGACTAGGACTGTCCCGCCTTGCAAAGCCTCATCCCTTCGGGGGGAGTGGCAGCACAGACCCAAGGGTCCCCCCGTCACTCAACTCCGGGAGGACTTCTCTTTTTGGCGACACAACGGTCCCACAAAGGTTCACTCAAAGCTTTTCCTCGGTTATGGGCTTTTGCAGCCTACCCTGGCGTGACAATGGCGAAGACACGGTCCGAGGTTGGTGTGCCAAGCTCTGGCTCAGAGACACCCCTTTTCAGCTCACCTCTTTCTAATCAGCGCATCATGAAGCTCATGGCATTGCATCATTGCATTAGAGGATAACCCCTCTCCATGTAGACCACTCCAAATCCTTTGGCTATCATAGTCCTTTTCAGCACACAGCCTCTACATCTGTTTTCTTTTGATCATCACCGTGTCAAAAGGGTTCAGCACAAACTACAAAGTTATATTGTGATTCCGGGTTCTACTGAAAGTCAAGATCTTTACTTGGCTCATGCGCGCAATCGGCTTCTCACCGGGTGGGTACAAGGCGAGATGGACGCCTCATGCTAACACATCCTGCATACTATGTGGTGAGGCAGAGGACGACATCACCACCTATTCTTCGCATGTTCAATGTCGCGCGATGTCTGGATGCAAACGAGTATTGAGGGCCTCTTCCCATATGCATCGGAGACTGTTTCGTAGTCACTTCGTGGTGGTCTTGCTAGACAGACAGAGTTGGAGAATGTCGTTGGCGACCTTTTTGACCGGTGCCTGGGCCATTCTGGTTCCAGTGCAACCGGGTGTTTTTTGGAGGAGGGAGATAGACCACATTTCCTTTTTTTCTTCAAGAGTGGGGTTATGGGTGGCTGATATACATCTCCTGCCATTCTGTTTTCGTTGCTCCCTCCAAGAGCCCATACTTGTACATGACTTTCATCAACCATAAAACTTGGTGGTCATCTTTTTTCTCCTCAAAAGAAAAAATTCATTGTAAGGATAAGTATATTCATTCCAGCTGTAAAGTTAGTTATTTTTTAGTTGTAATTGATTTGACTCATACAAGCAGCATAGTTGCTCAATATGAAGAGAAAAAAAGTTAATATCAGCTAAATGGCTTTAATTAATGCAGACTTCTAAGTAGAGGAATCCATTTACCACGATTGTGATGACACCTTGCTTTAAAACTTTATCCATAGCTTTTTGCAATCAACTCAACGATGTCCCCTTCATCATTAGCTCATATAGTACCAACCTTTTATAGAAATGTCTTAATATTGTAATTCCTATCAACATTTTTTTTTATCAGAAAAAAGGATGGCTACTGAATTGCTGGTGTCCTCTGAGTATGAATTACTATAGATGAGTTAAAACTGTACAAGTGTATGCTATAAAAAGAGTGTCAAGAAAAGGAAAATGCAAAGCTGCAATCCAAACCCCACTCCCGAATGAGAAATGTGATATGATGGACAATGTTTTCTGCATATCTCTCACAATAAAAAATGACTCGTTTAAGTCAGAGCCAAATAGCTCAGGCGACTGCCAGAAGATTCAACAGCGGCGCTCTCCAGCTCTGACTGCCCCGACCAGAAAGAGCTGTAAGTGATTGCCAAAAAGCCTCAATCTTTAAAGAAACATGTGAGGCACATCCATCTCCATACCTCCTCAACCACATGCACCCAAGAAACAGATGTCTGACGTCCTAGTCAGCCTCACTAGAAAGTACACAGGATATATCAGAGCTGGGTGCACATCTCTCTTTGTAAACCCTAGTGACAATCCTGCTGCACCGCACAAGGCAAACAAAAATCTTGATTCTGAGAGGCACATGAGATCTCCAGATCAGTTTGTAATCAGTCCTAAATGTGGTTGTCGTTAGGCTGGGTGGAAGAAGGCGGAAGTAAAGGCTACAAACTGAAGAAGCATCTGAAAGCCAGACCCAACCATTCGCCCTAGATGTATCTGGGAGAAGGGTGCGATCCACACACAGAGAGCCAGGAACTCCACTATACACCTATGAGAAATAGACGACCTAAAGCACTGCCCCCCCCCCCACCCCCGCCTAGCTCCAACCAACTCGCCGCAATAGATATATCCGAAGGGGAATGCCGCCGCCTCATGCTGCCAGAAGGAAAAGCCGAGCAAGGCCATCATAAAAGGGCAGACCACGCGGTGCAATGCTGCTACACCACGCCGAAAAGATGACGCCAACCTTCCATGGTAGAAAGGCACGGAACTCCCAAAATAAGTCTCTACCATAGCATGTGAAGAAAATGGTGAGGTATAAACTTTCATCGAATCCCGTGATCTGTCCTATCCGTCGAGCCAGGATGGAGTGATTGGTGCAGAGAAGATCGCAGATGCCCAAAATCCCTTGCGTTGTGGGCCAACAGATGGTCTGCCCAGACACAAAGTGGATGCCTCGTCTATCCAAGCCACCTCCCTGCCAGAAGAATATGTTCCGCAGGGAGTCCAATCGTCTCTCCACCTCCAATGGGCTTGCCTAAGGGATGATCCTGAGCACGAAGCTTTTCCAAAGAACTTTGAGTGGCAGAGCAGCTTGTTCAAACTTCTGTAGAAGATGACTGAAACATGGTAGCTTTCTGCAAGCCTTTTGATTTTGCACCCACAATATTGGACCATCTTTTGCAGCATTAACAGAGCTAAGAATACTATAAGATATATAACAAAATAAGCTAATTGTGGAAATGACGAGATGGCGGGTTCACGAATGAAGTAACAACGACAAGATAGTAGGTTAACCAATGACAATGATATCACATAATTAAGATAAATCAAATTGAATTATTGAGAGAAGAATGGAATACCTATATTGACGCAATATGAAGTTTCGAAGAAACTCTCTGATTCATGATTGGAGTACTTTTATGATGATGTCTTAAATTGGTTAGTCTTCTTATTGTAAGTTTCAATTTTTCATGCAAACTGTTGGAATTTATCTTCGGAGATACTAAACCTCTGTCTTCTATATCTTTTAGGAGAAGTGTTGCCTCTGCAAATTTGTTTCCTTTATGAACAACATCAAGAAGAACCATATATGTTGTAATGTTTGGCCAGAGATCCTTTTGTTTTATCTCCTCATAAAGTTTCAAAGCATCTGGAAAATGTCCTGCGTTGCATAATCCAGTGATAAGAACATTGTAGGCAATGACATCCAATTTCAAACCATTGCGTTCCATCACATCTTTCAAATGCAAAGCATCAGAAATCATAGATTCTTTGCACAAACCATGCATGAGAGTAGTGAACGTAGCTGGGGTGGGAACTTGATTCTTCCGAAGCATATCATTAAAAACAAAAATTGCTTCTTCAAGCTTCCCACACTTGCATAGACCTCTAACAATGGAGCCTTCCGCAACTTCACCAGGCACTAGGCCCAATGCTTCCATCTCATCTCTTAATTTTAAGGCCCCCCACAAATCACCAACCCTACATTTTCCATTGATCAGCCTAATATAATGTGTGTGTTTCAAAGGAAATCCAGTTTCTTTCATTTCTTGCTAAACCATATATGACTCATGGAAGCAACCTTTCCTGTTTAATCCACTGATAATGGCATCATATGTATCAGCATTAGGCAACATTTGTAGTCTCTTCATACAATCAACAAGTTTGAAAGCCATCTCCATTTGGGTTTTCTCACAGTAATTGCAGATAAGCATATCAAAAGTCAAATTATCAGGAGTGACCCCATTTACAATTGCCTTCTCCAAAAATTTGACACCTATGTCAATCATACCAGTTGTGCAAAGCCCAAGAACTACTAAATGGTATGTTATATGGTCTAATATAAGACCTTTCTGTAGTGCAGCTTTGTAAATTCCAATTGCTCTTGAAAATTGATGATTTTTAATACGCCCATGAATCATGATGTTATGAGTCGTCAAGTTTGGAGACAAACCTCTTTCTTGCATCATCTGGAACAACTTTTCTGCCTCATGCAACCTTCCTGCTCTTGCATACCCCTCAATCATAGCATTGAAAGTAAATGTATCAGGTTGTATGTTTTCTTCATTTATCATCTCATCAAACAGGTACGAAACAACCTTTATTTGACGGTCTCTCACCAAACTATGAATTAAGCATGTGTAAACAACATGATTAGGAAATGATATTTTATTCTTCATCCTCTCAAATAGGATTATGGCAGGAACAATCTTCCCTTTTCTGCAGAAGGCGCTAAGAAGAATTGTGTAAGTGTATTCATTAGGCAAGATATTGTTTTCAATCATGTGATCAAATAGTCTCAAAGCATCATCTAAGTTTCCAGATTTACAAATTCCTAGAAGTAAGGTATTATAAAGATGAATATCAACAAGAAAAGGTATTTGAAGAAGTTGATTGAAAAATGTTATTGCTTCATTTAAGTTTCCTCCCCTGCATAGTCCTTTAAGTAAATTTCCATATGTCAAATTACTTGGAGGATATCCTTGTTTAACCATTTCATCAAAAATAGAAAATGCCAGTAGGGCATCACCTTTACTGCCATAGCCATCTATAAGGAAATTGAAGCTACTTCTGTCAGGAACTAAGTTCAATCGAATCATTTGTTGCATGAACTGCTCTGCTTCTTGTAACTTACCCAGTTTACAAAAGCCAGAAATTGCCAAATTATAGATGTTCATATCAGCTTCTTGGCCCCAAAGATATATAGCCGAGTACAATTTCATCGCTTCTTTGACATCTCCATGTTTAAAATGATTGTAAATCAGGGTTCGCAATAATATGTTATTTGGTTGAACACCATTTTTGTGCATCTGTGTTATAATCACTTTGGTTTGGTTGTTCTTGCCTAGTTTGGACAAACCATTTGCAAGTACAGAATATGTAATGACATCTGGACTAATGGCAGCCTCAACCATGCTTTGAAAGATTTCAAGAGCTTTATTAAGTTGCCCGACCTTGCAGAACCCATCAATCAACATTGTATAAATAATTTTGTTAACCTGAAGACCTTTTGACTTCATTATTTCAAGAAGACACACTGCAGCATCAAGCTTTGCGCTCTTGCAATATCCATTGAGCATAGAACCAAAGGTGATTTCGTTAGGAGTTACTCCTTTCATCCCCATTTCATTTAGCAACCTCAAGGCCTTATTGATATTTCCAATTCTACAAAAGCCATCAATCAAAGTATTGTAAGTAATAGAACTTGGTCTAAGATTTAGCTTCAACATGTCACCAAACACACAAGTTGCAACATCAATCTTCCCTTCCTTACAAAATCCATTAATGAGAGTATTATATGAGCTTTCATTAGGAGACAATTTCCTCTTTCTCATTCTTTTTAATAATAAATAAGCCCTGGAACTCCTATTTTGTTTACACAGGTTGTTAATAAGAACATTGTATGTGTATACATCTGCATGGATACCTTTTATATCCATACAATCTAACAAATCTAGAGCAGCCTTGAATCTTCCTTTCTTGCAAAACCAATGCAATAGTGTATTATAAGTAACAATATTTGGTGAACAACCCAGTTCCTCCATCTTCTTGTAGACATACCTTGCTTTCGCTAACTTTCCCTCTAAGCAAAGTGAATTAAGAATTATATTAAATGTGCTTGCATCAGGATGAATCCTCATGGTAAGCATATCTTTAAAGAACAACCAAACAGAATGAAATGCTTCCTCCTTTGCAACAGCAGAAAGTATAACATTACAGGTATAAACAGAAGCCTTAAACCTGCAGCTACTCATCAATCGAATAACTTCCTTAGCCTCCTTGAGCATTCCCTGTTGAACATAAATCTCAGCTAAGATGTCAAAGACTGAAGGATTGGACTTGCAGTGGCGATAGGTATCCATGAGACATTGAAAGATGGCATGGGATCAAGTGTCCATCTGAGTAAGATGCTTCAATATTAATCTCGCAGGATCATACATTCTGGCACGAATAAGAATATGAATGGTCACACACATCATATGGTCAACTCCATCAAACACAGGATGGCGGAGGATCCAATCTAGAAATTTCAAAGCCAGCTTCGCATGAACTTTTCTGAGCCTAGTCAGCTTGTAGTTCATGTGACTCAGAGACTCCCAGCGGTGGATCGTTAGCATGCTGCAGATGCTTCTTTGGATCCCTTGCACTGCTCACGGAATAAAAGGATAAGTTTGAGCAAACGCAGGTGGTGGAGCTTCAAAGAAATTGTTACCAGGTGAATGAACACTCACCAAAATTAACACAAAATGAACAACAACAACAACAACAAAGCCTTATCCCACTAGGTGGGGTCGGCTACATGGATCATACGACGCCATTCCGCTCTATTAGTAACCAAACCTTTCGGTATATTAATATATTCGTTGATCCATGTTCATAAGATTCGACATGATTTTATGTTGGCTGTCGGGGCCTAACACAACCCTCCTCCTTTATCCGGGCTTGGGACCGGCTATAAAATATAGGCGGAGTTCAACACAAAATGAAAGCTAAAAAAATTTTAATTGTACACTAAAAGGGGAAGATTCTAGCACTATTGGTTTGCGAGCTTAATCCTCTTCGCTCTGTCACACCTCACAACTGGCAAGTCTGGCAAAACCTATCCCCAGGCGATGGATTTTTTTTGTGTTTTTTTCCCTATTCTTTTTGGGTTTTTGTTAGTCTGTTAACACTAGCCCACATGATACCCTAATTACCTCGACCCCAAATCCAAACGGAGCAACCGCGATTATTCCTGTTCATCTTGCTGAGCTGCCGGGTCGCTGCTGTTACAGCTGCCGTTCGTCGTCGCCACGAAGGTTTTCCTCTCTCGGCCACTTCTTCTCGCGAACAGAAGAGTTCTCCAACAGTCCGAGTAGAACCACGGCGCCTAGATTTATTCCTCACGGTTTTAACAATGCCAATGCCGAATCGAAAGAGGGCTTCCAAAAGAAAGTTTCTTTTTTTCTCCACAAGGGAAAAAGAACAAATTTTGCTCCTCTGCGCGCGCAAACATTTACCACCATGAATGAAGAGGATACCGAAGCTCATGAGGTTTCCAGCGAACCGTAAGTGCAAAATAACTCGAGGAAAAGGGTAAAGATTCGATATTTACGCTGCGTAACGCTGCAAAATTGACAAGAGAAAGCATACCAGATGTGGACTCCCGCTAGATTCTTCACCTTCTCGTTAGATGCCCGCCGAGCTTTCGAACTCGCCGGGCGGCCATAGCCGCCGGAGGCCGCGGGTTCGCGACGGTGACGGGAGAGTCTTCTCGCCGCGTACGAGCCCAGCGGCACGAGCCGTTGCATCGTTTTGCCGACTCGCCTTGTAGTTTTTTTCACTGGGAAAGAAAATAAAATAAAAAAAGCAGGGTTTATAAATAAATGGACGTGAAGTGCCCAGCAGGCTACAAGATCTAATCCAACGGCCCAAAACGTCGAGAGCGCTTTTTTTACTCTTTTTTTTTTTTTTTTTGTTAGCCATCGGAGACTAAATAAAAAATTTCATTTACGACTCTTTTTTCATAATATCAAAATTAACGTCTTAACGATTCAAACACTATTTTTTATTTAATAAATGACAAAAGCAAATTACGTTTAGTATTTAGTACAAAAAAATTAAATAGAGTGACTTATAATTTTTTTTCAATTATAATTTATTCAAATACATTATTTCTTTCTCGACTTATCTTATTATTTTATCATCATTTAATTATATTTTTTATATTCATGCTTAAATAATCACAAATTATTTATATGTTAATAATAAATAAATTAATAATTAATTTTTTATATCATGTGTATGCTATATAAAACTTATTGTCAATATAAAATTTTATATATTTTTAAAAAATCAATTGTGAGATTTTATTTTATTTTATTGATATATAAATAATTTATTTATTACTTTATAATAGAATTTGTATAGTGACTGAATTAAATAATTTATTGTATGTCCAATTATGATATTTTATATTTATCAATTAATTATGTCGTTAAATTTATTAAACACTTATTTATTAGAATATCTAACCGTCATTATCTGCTATTTGCTCATTAAACCGTTATCCGCTATCAAATCATTATCTGCTTATTAAATCGCTAATAATGTCAAACAAAGCCTATATATAAATAAAAAGATATTTATGAACTTAAACCAAAATGAAATTCAAATATTTATTTTCCCTAAATAACATTTCGAACTAAATGAATTAGGAAGGTAAGGTTAAAATTAGTATATTCTATTAACATTTTTAAATTTAAGATTTACCTCAACACAATTCTTAAACTTGTGATCATTTTAAAACTTTCCAATTTTCATCGTGTAAAGGAAAATACATCATATCTTATCATTCCACAACTTATCATGTCTTATCTTAGGTGATGCACCTTTTCATTCTCTTATCTTATATATCTTAGGTAGCCCATTCACTTCATGAGATTTAACAACTAAAACAAATAACAATTCACGTCCAACCTTAGCATGGCGATTGTGCATGATATATAGTTACAACAATCAGCTAATGGTTACAATAAACACCACCTGCCAACTTGCTAACATGCACCATTTATATTGTCTGATAGAATCGACAACTCTCACTCCAAATACTTCATTGAATTCATGGGCAACCTTTATTTAGATCACAAATATTGCAAACAAGTCTTTACCATAGTTGTCATGGTTCCACTGTACAATAATTGTGATTTCGATCCGACTAGCCAGATTTCACGATCCTTCCTTCTGAGAGAAAATGATATCGATGTTATTCAGAGAATTTTAAACTTAGGATGCATACCAAATCTATAGTCGTGTCTTAAAATCAATAGGATCTTACAATCTTATCGATCCTATAATATTAATACAAATATATTTATTCGAATAAAAAATTAAAAGTAAACATCAATAACCTTTAGTTAATTTATTTTTTATATATTGTACATATTATTTTCACTTTAATGAACTTTAATACCTTCTAGTAATTCAATGTTAAGTCAAGAACCTAATCTTATATTGTCTTTCATCAAAATTAAATTTCATTGTTTCACGTACACTAAGGACTATATTTCATTTTAATCAAATATTATATTTCATTAAGATCCAATATTGTATATTATTATTTTATTTTTTAAGAATATATCATATTGTATTTCACATGATATAAAAATATATGTTAGATTTAAAAATATGAATAAAATATTAATGGTCAATGTTTAATTAACTTATATATAAACCTATTATTTATGAATAAAGATATTATTTTAATCATTTTATATTAAAATTATGTTTTTATTCATGGGTAGGATATTATGATTCTTGATTCGATCCTATGATCCTTGATCATCGGAGTCTCTTATGATCTTAACTCAAAAAATGATCCTGACAATCTTGTTTCAAACTATCCACCCAAATAAAAAATAAACATTTTCTCTTTTTTTTACCACAAGAAGTTCTTGCCTCAATGTTAACTCTTTAACATTCAATATTACTTCCTTATCAAATTGTAAGGCTACCTTACTATATCCTTGAACAACAAGATCCATCTCTAGATCCTCATGTTCATACGACATGGTTGAATCTTTCACATCCTTCAAACTTTGAACATTCATTAAACAACTATCTTGATTGGCCCCAACTTTATCATTCACTAATCCCATTTGCGAGGATGAATAAGGCAGTTGTTGTCTTTATGGCATCCCATTTATCATTCACTAATCCTACCAATATTAAGAATGTACACTAGCCACAACTTTAGACTATTCTCCATTATCCGATCTACCACATCCATTGCCTCCATCTCACTCATTTGACTCCCTTGTAATATACACCATCAACACATCATTGGAATTTATTCCTTGACTTAAAGGAATCTCGCATGTTGTCGAAACTTGACCAACACTATCTTCATTTGTCTCCGGTCAGATGTGTTTCCTTCTAATCACAATGTTGAGTGTCACCTTCTTTGATTGTTCAACACCTTGGGGTCATTGATATTAGGAGTGTTCACGAGTCAAATTGAATCCAACTGTGAACAAACCCGATTCAACCCGACCAAGATTGGTCAAAGGTGTTGTAGTTGAAGATGATGTAATTGCTTGCAATTTATGGGCTTTAAGGTGCAACATAAGGTGCAACATAAGGTGCATCTCCTTATATGTGTTGGGATTTTCACATCTTCAATCAGACTTTGATTTACAATAGTATTTTTCATATCAAAATGTCCAACAACTTTTGAAAAATGAGCTTTTTATAATATGTACTATTTCTGCCTCCTTGTGATCATATTCATGTTGTTCCTTGTATTGTAACCCAATTCTCAACGCACAAATAATGGACTTGCGAGATTCTAATTCCTCATTTTGTAATGCTCTGATAAAAGCTATTCATGGGATATGAATTCACAATCTCTAGGTGAGCTAATAATTGTAGTTGGAGCACAATGCACATAATCTTCTTTTCAACTTGGGGAGGTATGGATAGCATATTAGTTAGCTTGTAAGTGGCTCCTTTTCTATCAATTCACAAATTTTAATTGCAGGAAGTATGACATCCACTTCATATCCCTTGATTGTTGCATTTTGTATTGAGTTTACGACTACTTCAAGGAGTAGTGATTAGTATGAAGGATTGTCTCTTTATCCAAAAAAAAATGTCGTATGTTGGATGATTCAATTGTACGCACCTTAAAAGTATCTTTATAATGCATAAAACTTCTTGTCATATGTTGGATGATTCAATTGTGCACCTTAAAAAGTCTTTAAATGATAAGTTATGGTCTTTCCTTCTTTAACTAGAAAAACACCCATTGCGTATCCAAATGCATCCGCTTCTAACTTAAAAGATTTTCTCAAGTTAGGTAAGGCAAGCACATATTCTTCATTGATCTTGCTTTTTAGAGTTTAGAAATATGCATATTGTTTTGATCTCATTCAAATCTTGCTCTTGCATCAAGCAGGAGCGACTTGTATTAGGGCCAGGTGCAAAGGTGAAGCCCTTCAAATATTGACAATTGAACAAGCTCTACACTTCGGTCTCTGTCTTGGGTTTAGGCCACTCTACAATAGTCTTGATCTTCTCAGAATTTATTCTCAACTTTCCATCTCCAACATCTAAGCCAAGGTATACCAATTTTATGTGGATCCCTTTCCACTTCTTTGTATTGAGACGAAGCTCATGTTCTGCCAAAAGTTTGAAAACTTTGCCTACATGCTCCAAATACTCAGACCAAGTCTGATTGTAATACAAGAATATGTCAAGGTAGACAATAACAAAGTCGTCTAGGTAGGACATCAATACCTCATTCAACAATCTCATGAATGTGATTGGAGCATTACAAGTGATCAAAAAGCATAACCGATTCAAAAAGGCATTGTTTGGTTTTGAAAGTTGTTTTCCAAGTGTTTTCTTCATGAATTCGTACTTGGTGGTACTCTACCTTATGAATTTTTGTTAAAGCATGTTATGCTTATTATTTAATTTTTGTTAGTTTCTAGCAATGAGTGATGATCCATCTCCAAATTAAGGAGCGACACACTATCCATCAATTAATGTCATATTGTATTTGGCAAGTAGGAGGAATCACCTTGGTTCCAAAAAAACAACTCCTTATATTGTTGCAATAATTTGTTCATATTATTCATGCTGCATTTATCAAGTTCTTTTGAAATCGATTATACAATTTCTCCTTATGGTGTTTCCTAAGAGAAGGACTTGCTCATTGTCCCTATCAATTATCATCTTCTTTATTGCAGAGTTGCGGACAATTATGTAGTTTTTGTTAGTCTTTTATCCTTTATAAGAAATTATTTGTCATCTTTGATGATTCTATACTTTTTGTCTCTTTGATAAAGTATCACACATAACTCCGTGACTAAGTTTTAATCGTAATTATTATTTTCTTCAATGTTATTTAGCGATTTTAAAAATAAAATCGATAAAACCTTCTCCCTTAATTAACTTCGTATTACTCATTGAGACATATAACAAAATATTACTCATTGAGATATATAACAAATACAAATAGATTATCAATGTTTAATCAAAAGAACATAAGAAATATTATTCACATTGTGTCATTTTTTCTCACACACTATCTAACATATCGCACACCTCATAAGGTATTCCTGCTCTTTATTTCAACATCTATGATTACATAAATACATACATGCATGTCAAAAATACAAGCGAAGGGGAAATAAAATCACTCTAGCGGCCCAACCTCTTCTATATACATCAAAAGTAAACTTCGAGTCAATTGAACTCGAAAACTTAGAATTATCTAAAAAATTCAATAAGGGTAATGTGAACAACAATCGTTTGCTCAATGAATGGAATAAAAGTACAACATAGGGGAATAATACGAGTGCATATAACATTTAAATAATTAAATTCTCTATATGAGAAAACATTTAAAGCATAACTCATATAACATAAGTTGCCAAATCATATGAACTTTAAATAAATAAAAATATTCCAAGATATTATCATATTCACAGTTAAACTTCACACGTGTCATCACACATATTCATCTTGGTCCAATACGTATCCCTCCATGATCATGCGTCATGCAATTAAGCAGAGCTTCATAATCATGAGTCTCGAATACCAAAGCATATCATGGGTCAATATATATCCCTCCATGATTGTGTGTCATGCAGTTAAGCGGAGCTTCACAATCATAAGTCTCGGATATGTAGAGCATATCATGAGTTAATACGTATTCATCCATAATTGTGTGTCATACAATTAAGTAGAGCTTCGCAACTAAGATTCTCAGATACGCAGAGCATATCATGAGTCAATACGTGCATGCAGAGCAACTCCCAAATGGCAAAGACACCATATATACTCTCCAAAAGAATCATGCATATCGAATGCGGTCCCAAAGACCTTTTCAACTAGCATAGCCAATGAACACATGGAGTTTAACAATACCAAAATACACATGTTATAATCACATATCATTATCATGTAAAATTTATTTTTACTTCGCAAGCATTGTTCCCTGAAAATATTTTCATATAAGAGTTTGAAACATATCATAAATATCTTTCATAGCCTAAGATATGTTTCATCAATAATAATAATATTTACTTGAAACAATACCATAAATAAAAAAAGTAACTTATATTATTTTGTTATGTTGTAAATTTACTTACTCACCTTGTACTTTATGTTTTCAAAGAAGTTTATTAGATTTTTCTCCTTTCACTTGTAGCTTGTTGGTTTCCTACAAGAAATTATGTCTTTTTTACTATTTCATCACTAGTAAAAATAGTATGCAATGCATGCTCATGATACATGAATAATTATACATCTTAGAATGTACGTAATTTCTTCTAAGAATTTAGTGTTCGATCTCAGGTGTCTATATCCATAGGCTATTACACACTCCAAACTACTTATTACTATCAATCTCCCAAATCTTGACTAGGTGTTGTCTCAAGATTTCAAACTAAGTCTCCGTTAATGAATAATTCATAACTTCTTAGCCACGAGTTCAAATTTTATAATTCTAAATGAATTAAAAACTAGACTTATTAAGATTTGCAACCCCCAAATATCATCAATTAATTTCTAGTGCGTAATTCATAAAAGTCAAGACAATTCGACCTAGGGTTTATGTTCTAACAAATTGTATGATATCGAAATAATAATTTATTTATTTAACAATACCTATTTTTTTTATGAGATACTAATTTTCCTAGAGGCTAGACTTCAATAGTTTAGGAATAAAAATTTTAGAATTTAATTCCTTGTAAGATATTCTAGCAAAAATAATTAATTCGGCTCTTGTTATGTTTATGTCCTAAAACTAGACAGAAGAAGACATGAAATGAAAAATTCATTTCTCCATTTATAGAAGTCCAAATAGGATGATTCCACATCTCATCGAACCTTTGTATGTCTAGTTAGGCATATCCAATTTTTCAACCTTAATTAAATTTACCCTAATCATTTCTTAATTGATACGGCGGACCTATCTCTGACTCAAAACAGAGTGAGTGACCCTTGAAACTGGGTCCATAACTTCCTCTATAAAACTCCCTTTGAGATGATTTCAGATACCATTGAAAGCTAACATAAAAGGAATAATAATGTAAACTTTTAGAATTTATGGATAAGTAACCAGGAAGCTATGATCATATGAACATGAAGGTCAGTTTTAGATCTATAATTCACTTTAAATCAGCGGCCTTGTAGAATTTCTTCAGGACGTTCGGCTAGGTCTTTTCCACTGAAAATATTTCGGCTCTCCGAGGATAAGAATATTCAATTTATATTTTTTTTTCAAATTTTTAACACATATTATGGTGGTTCAAAAAAAATATCTTACTAAGCATTGGTGAAGGTGAAGGTTCAATCATTGTTTTTGGTTAAAAATCAATATTTACCCTCTATTAAACTTAGTTAATCATAGTTAAACATGTGTATTATAATATTTACGACTATTAAAATTTATTCATGATAATCTGATATAGTTTCTTTATAATACTTATCAATGATGTAATTATCATTTTGTTTTAATCCAAATGTTAATTACTACACACAAGCTTGACTATATAAGAATCTAAATTAACTTAATATTATAATTAGAAGCATGATTATGTTAAAATGATATTTTTGGAGCACGTTCATGACATAAAGAAACCATCACTATAAAATATATAGAGAGATTCAAAGATTACTTGGCTAAAGCTAGAAGCCCTGCCTCACAATTTACTTGTCGTTAATGGTAAAATGAAAAGTGCATTGTTGAGTGACACTACAAAAAATTTCACGATTAGCAACAAGAGTGATTTTAAAGTCACGCTATATTTGGCAAGGTAACTTGTAGCGTCACAGTTGCATCGGCCAAGAGGAGGCATTATATTTAGCGTCGCCAGAGGGTGATGCCATGGTAGCATTATATTTTACTCCGCTTCACACCATCACCCGTATGCATTATTAGTCATGTCATAGTGCCAAGAGGGCGCCTAATTTGGCGTTGACTACTCATAACACTATGGCGGTGCTAATTTGAGACCATTGAGAGGCAACTACCACCAAAAACCACCCTCGGATGCTATTGAGAGGCTATGTCGACATTGTTTGTGTCGAGATAGCATCGCAATTTCGGAGATGCTAATCGGAGTGGCTATTCGCCAAATTTCTTGTAGTGTGATTTAAACATCTACTTCTTTCTTGATCCAACTAAGTGTATATAACTTTGGATGAAAACATATATCTAACTTTATTTGTTTGACAAGACTATCTAATGTCAAGTTTGTTTTGCTACCTGGACGGGTCGATGACAACTTTACCATGAATTATTTGATTTGGATGTTCAGGTGGAAGGGGACTTCGCAATATTCATATGATGCAAGAGGTCGCTTTGAGGTAGACGATGATCTCTTATATTTATCCCTCTGTTTCCTTGCCTATAGCATCTAGTTCATTAGATGTTGTAATCACATTGACTCCCAATTGATTTTTTTTATTCTTCTTGGCATCATCCTTTCAACGATGGATGTACAAAATTGACAATGGATTTATTATGTCATTCCTTCTTATAGTTTGTACAACAAAGATCTCTCTTTTTTGGATTCTCTACTTTATTGCTGACTTCTTCTTATAGACACTTCCTTCATCAAACACTAAGAATCAATGTCGAACGCTTGAACTCGATTGTAATATCCTACATTGTGTGCTCTAAATATTGTTTAAAGTAATGTCAATGTGCCAGTGCTCTTTGGGGAACCCAAAAGGATGGAATTGTCTTCTAATCAGCTCTTTGAAGGCATTTCATGTCCTTGCATTTGTCCACCAAACCAATAAGTATGACTACATCTTCACTCTAACAAAAGCCAATTGTTGTAGATCATTGAAGTTGTGCAGCAAAAAATATTACTCTTATTAACCTATGCAACCAAGAGTGAAATTTTAGTTCGAATTTCTCTCCATCTTTCTCAAATCTTTATTCTGAAATGTTTATCTTTATCTACACTTTAATTAACTAAATACTTGTTGTTGTTCACTTGTCCAATTTTTTTTCGCTCATTGTATTTTATTTTCCCTATATTTGCACCTATTTGAGTCTTCTTTAATTTTGTATGTTGCTCTTCTCCTTTAGTATGACTGGTTCATTCTCCAACCACACATAGACTAGGAGGTGGCACAATCAAAACTAATGGTGGTTGTGATGTTTAGTGATGTGAGATGTGATTTGTGCATGCGTGTGGGGTGCAAGGGCGTGAGATAACATAGAAAATAGTCCTAATAGGAAATTGGTAATTCAGGGACCAAGTTGCCCTTAATTCACAACATGCCCTCATGTGGCAAAAAAATCTTGAATAAGCTTTAAATTTATAAATTTCTTAGCACACAATACGAGGCTGCAAGCACATAGCAGTCAATATAGTACTTAAGGGTTGATTCACAAGGACAAAGTTAAAATGTTCACACTTATTTAAAACTATTTTGAAGGAAAAGCTAAATCTATGGGTGTTGTTCAAAATGAGAAAGTGAAATACTACATACTAGAAAATCACAACAAATAAAGTTACACTAATTTTTATGATTTTTTTATGTAAATGTAGACAAAGATAAGTGTAAAACCAATAAAGTAGGGCTTAGGGGATTATTTCATGAATTCTATTTCTTAAGCCGATACAAAACCAATAAAGTAGAAAATGACCCCATGCATAGGCATTCTCACTCTCGTGATGGATGCCATCCAACGACCAGGTTATCACCTAGAGCGCAACTATCAAGCTCTCGTGAGATTGAGATGCTCTAAAGAGCTGAATACTCAGATGGGAGCATGCGTTGACATACCCCCATCTCCGGATGTAAAAAATCATGAGTATAATTTGGGACTCAAGCAAGGCTACGTAGCTCTAGTTGTTGGTGACTCCTTTCACACAACTCAATTGTCACCCCATCTCTCAGCATGCATATGACAATTGAGAAATAGATTACCCTATCGGAGATACACTATAAAATCAAACATAGTTCGGCCGAAGGAAGGACATCGACAAAATCATGCAAACTAATGGAACTTTAGCAAAACAAATGACCTATGAGTACTCCGAATCCACCTCTCGGCCTGACCGCGGAACTGACCACCGACATTTCCTTAGACACAACCCAGCTATTGTCTCACCTCTCGACACACATGTAGAGGCTGTGAATAGATTACCCTCTCGAGTGGGGGATGTCGACATCGAGATGAATTGTCAAAGTTCCAAAAAGAAAATATCATATCTCAAGATGATCAGAAAATAGGGGAAGCACGAGTGCTTCCTCTTAGTTGAACCTTGGCGAATGGTGATTCCTCATCATATCCTAGCACCGGCCCAACTTTTCGGCTTGCGTGCCTTAACTAGGGGTTGTGATCATCCTCTCAGGCGGGAATCACCTTCGCTGAAGGTTTTCAAAATTGTATCCAAGGGTTAAATGAAAATAGGAAACATATCGACAAAGAACTGACCAACATTGTACCTTGTTGAAAAAATCTAACTTCAAGCTCCTCATCTCTCAACCTTGAATCTTGAGTTGCAAAAGATAAACACCCTCTCAGGCTAAGATACAATGGATGGATAGTCGAAGAAAACATATCCGACAATCAAAACTTCATCATGAAAATCTCAATAGAAAAGAAATAATAGGCAAAATCGTAAGCATGAGATGCAAGGTATATAAACAGTTGCTGCTTAATAACTTAAGTTCATAAATAAAAAATATTTAGAAACAAAAATATCTTTTCTTGAATTCGCCTAAGTGTTCAAGTGAAGGTATCTACTTGGATGCCCTCATATGTTGTCTGTCGATATATGAAAAATAATCAAAATAAATAGTACATCCCATGAATGTAGATTACCATATTTTACAAGATGAAATGTGGAGAAATCATAAAAATTATATTTCGACAATAAAGCATGTACTTGAACATTATATCATAGCAAGACATGTAATAAATGCATGCTGAACATAAATAAAAAATATACATAACTCCTCCATATCATTTAGCATTTTGGTTCTAGTTTTGCTCCATCAATATCTTCAACAATGTCATAATCTCCAAGAATTTTGCATCTAATTTATCATGATCCTTTCTTTGGAAGTATCTTGATTTGGAGAACACTTCTGTCCTTCTCCTCTAGCATGATTGTTTCCTCCTTTAAGTTTTATCATTTCAGTGACAAAAACAATGAGAAGAATAAACAAATCTCAATGATGGAGCTCTCATACCACTTGATATGATGAGGTTGTTTCGGATTGTGGGATTTGAAGCTTCAAAATGATTTGGACCATTAAAGATGATTCATTGTCTTCTACAAGGTTATGACAACTCTTTTGAAGTGTATAATCATCTATTGTTATCCTCGTAGGTGGGTTTTTTATGTGGGTTCTTTATTATGGATGAGATGAATAGGAGAAAGGGAGAAGAGAGTGAGAAAGGAGATTTTGGAAGTTTTATGAAAAGTCAAAAAATTGAATTTCTCTTACATTCTCTTTGATATACTCGCCCATTTACTAATCGCCAAGGATGAAACTACATGCGCATCCACCCTAGAATTGAGATATTATCTTAATTGTATCTCACTCCTTTGTTCGATATATAGTCCCTTCATATACAATAATGAATACGTAGCTGGTCTAATTTAGTGGTAAAAGTGTGGTTCGTTATATTAAGAACTTAAATACTTAAGGGGTCTTTTAGTTTTTTATATTCCAATTAAAAAAAAATTCGAAAAAAATTTAGTCATTTACTTCTCAAAAAGTATAACTGAAACAAAATACATTTTCACGATTTGTATCCAAAGGCTTTGAAATTCAATATTCAAAATTGAATAAGAAAATTCAACTATGTATATGGAGTCATAAAGCAAATTTTATTGAATTGAATGAGATATTCCAAATGAATGAGTAAAGGATCTATGAAGAAAGATACAAAAGTGCATTCACAAGCGTAACTAAATCTTCAATTTTGGTATTGTGAGAGGAAAGTTGAAGCAAAATAAGTTAAAAAAAAGTTATTTTAGTTTGCTAGGACCATCAACATTTTGTTTTTACTCAGTGGAAAGGAATTTTTTTTCTCGTGCGAATGGAAATAAGAAACAAAGTAACTAAATTATATAGATTTGGTATAATAGGTTTCATCTATAAGAATTATCTAATAAACGAATAACATTTAGCATTTAGGCAGAAGTGCTCACATGCATGCTATGGTCCTCATTATTTCTTTGGAAATACATGTTCTTTCATAGAGGAGTCGACTCAAATAAAAACTTTTATTTTGAATTAGAGACATTAAAAATGATCAGCCAACTTCAATTATAATCCATTCCAAACTCTAATGAAGCCATTTTGCATGTAGGTGAGTTGTGCACTTCAGAAAAATACGAAATATCATGTTGTCAAAGGTATAGAATTAGCCTAAGCCTTATATCATATAACTGGTTATTACTGATTATACTTTATTCAACATTTAAGCACCTCCAAAATATATATCTAAAATAGACAAATAATATAAAATATACTGTATATACCTAGTTGAATCAATCAGGTATCCCCTACTTAAATAGGGGACACCTCAATTAGATTTAATAATATAAATGTATATATAACTACACTTGTTCAGACCAAGTCAATGTCCTATTTTCCAATTATAAAACGCAGTCCCCCTCCTAAAATGCAACCAAGTCTAGACACAAAAAAAAAATGACCATTCGAGTCAATGCCGGATCGACGTCGTCGGTAGATCCCGGCCCCAGAATTGTTCTACTTCATAACATTCGCAATAATCATATTTTCGGCTTGTTTTAGCATTGACCAATTTAATGATAATTTTAAAGATTTTTATCGTGAATATATCATTACAGTTCCATTCACTATCAGTTGAGATATAACTTTTGTTCAATCTTGAAATTGAGGATGACATCAAAACTATGGGGCATAATAGCAACAAATTCTGGACATATGCCATTAATTTTGTGAGTATAATAACTACTATTAGGCCAATAGGATTTGCTGTCACATAGGATTTATTATTCCGCAGAGAAACTAAGAGATTACAAGTCAAGCGAATCCTTTTGCAAAGAAATAGTTATTTTATTAGATAAGTGAAACAGTTTCATAATTATAAGTTGAGTGAAAAAGTCCGTTATAAAAGTATATTAAAATTAATAATGGTCATGATATTGTGATGGCAGGCTGAAAACCTTTTATAAGGTAAAGCAAAAGATGATGGTAGTAATTTGTTCTAGCATTACAACACATTTAATTTGAGAATGAAATATATCATTATTTACTCGTCTTTGATGGAGAAATTCATTATGAATGTTACAGATCAAAATTTTCTGCCAACAGAACCCAAATTCAACCATCTCTGTGTGAGCCGCACCAGCACCAGCCTCATGTAGCAAAAATTGCCTCAAACGAACATTGATGTGCAGTTAAAAGAAGAAACCGACCATTAAAATCTAAGCTAAAAAGAGTAAGAAACTAGCAACCGCATGTATAACTCTAATAGTCCATTCCTCCCATACCACCCATTGCAGGGGTGTCTTTCTCCTCCTTGGGGAGCTCCACGACCACAGCTTCGGTGGTGGTCATCAAGGAGGAAACACTGCAAGTATGAAATGGATCAGTGATATCTGAGAACGATCGCCTTGCTGTAACATGTCTAACCATCCTAATTTATGTCCCATTTTTACAGGACCATTCTCTTTATTACTGCAGAACTGGTAAATAAATGCTAACAAATCTAATATATTGTCAATCTATGGAGAGAAATTGGAGACGATGATCTTCATCAATGCATATGCTTGAACCAGTTAATAAATAATGATTTCTAAATAAAAATGTTTCAATAAAAGCTTTAACCATCCCCTAAATTAACTTAGAATAAGTCATCAAAGGCCATTTTACGGCCCAGAGGTGAACTGTCAACTCAATTCTCCGCCTAAAATGATATTTCTTCTCTTTTTCAAAACCATCGATTACTTACCACAACGCACTTGCTCCCAGTAACACTGGAACCAAGATCGATGTTTCTGATTAGATGTCACCATTTAGTGCCAGTTGGTTCGCTGGTCTCAAGCACTACTCTGTAATTCATATTGCAATTTAAGAGCATCGCAGGTCCATTTATTTTTTCTAAAAACTTAGGTATTTCTATGATTTTTTTTTTTTTGCAAATTGATCAACCGATCAATCTCAAATGTAACACCAAAAGAGAAATTCACAGGTCACTGCTACTCATAATACGTTCACCCATTTAAAATAATTTACACAATTTGCAAAACAAACTGAAAAATTAACCTCTTCTTACGGGACTGCTTTAAAACATTTTCCTTTTAGGCAAGAGTAGGGTATAACCATTAGATATTTCATAAAACATGGACCAACAAGTTAAGATTGTCATACCTTGCAGCATCCACCAGTGCAGTTCTGATGACCTTCAAGGGATCAATGATACCTGCCTTCACCATGTCCACATACTCATCTGGATGGAAAGAAAAATAATTCAATATCATACAAATTAAAGGCACATAGAAAAACTTGTGTATATATCACAAAAACAGATTAGCTAAAAGTACAAGACAGGCCTTTCGCTGCATCGTAACCAAGATTAAGGTTATCCTGTTCCAAAAGCTTGCCAACAACCACAGCACCTTCTACCCCAGCATTGCTAGCAATTGTGTGAACAGGTGTCTGCAGGTTATCAAGAATGTGCAATTTTATTTAGAGAAACAAATGAATCAATCCAACAAATGAATTCTTAAACATCGAAAAATACCTTTAAAGCATTCTGAATTATCTGGACACCAATTTTTTGATCAAAGTTAGCAGTCGACAGTTTATCCAGTTCCCTAGATGCATAAAGAAGTGCAACTCCACCACCTGCAATGGACAATCAGCTACTATGATTGTCGCAGAAACAAATATATGCAATTGAAGAAAAGCCAGTCAAGATAATCTACCTGGAACAATGCCCTCTTCAACAGCAGCTTTTGTTGCATTCAAGGCATCTGTTACTCTATCCTTTTTCTCACCAACTTCTGCTTCACTAGCTCCACCAATCTGCAAAATTTGTCAACAAAATATCAGAAACTACCATCAAAACCATGTCAAGTAGCAAATTTCAAACATAATTGTTTCTTGAGAGAATATGATCATTTAAGTGCAGTGGAAAGCATGAATGCCTTGTAGAAAGACTATGTGAAGGGACATAAATTCACATGCAAAAATATGTCATACCTTCAGTACAGCAACACCACCAGAAAGCTTAGCCAACCTTTCTTGTAGCTTCTCTTTGTCATAGTCTGATGTACTCAATTCAATTGCGGACCTTATCTGTTTTTGAGAAAACATCAGATGTCAGCATCTAACTAGAAAATAAAAGCTTTGTAATAACAAAAGTGATTATCCCTTGAGATTTAACACAGAAGAAACAAGACAAACCTGTTCGCATCGCTCTTCTATAGCCTTCTTGTCACCAGCACCATCAAGGATCACAGTGTCGTCTTTCGATATTGTCACCTACATCAATTAAATTACTCTGGTAAGACTTGGCAAATTGTGACTAACCAATGCCAGGGTCAAACATAAAGGTAGCTCACCTTTTTGCATGAGCCAAGCATGTCAAGTTCTACTTTCTCAAGGTTCATACCAAGTTCTTCTGTCACAACCTGAATAAGAAGTTTTCATTTAACAAGTTGAGCCAAATCAGGGTAAATATTATCAATATTAATTAAAAGACAATACTTACAGCACCACCAGTAAGAGTAGCAAGGTCATTCAAGCTGGCTTTTCTATTCTCGCCAAATCCAGGGGCTTTTACAGCACAAACCTATAAAATTATCAATGTTAGGAACATTCTCAACTGCTATGTGAATAGAATAAAATTATAAAATATAGTTTTTTTTAAGAAAGAATTGTACAATTATAGTGTGCCTTCATGCTATGTTATGAAATAATAAGTACCTTAATTCCAGCACGAAGTTTATTTAGGATGAGAGTTGCCAGTGCATCACTTTCTACATCTTCAGCAACAATTAGTAAAGGCCGTTGTCTCTGAGAATGTGAGATTAGGATATAAGTATGTACCCAAAAATGGGAATATAAGAAACTATAAGATAGAAATATACCTTCAAAGCTAATTCTAAGACCTTCACGATAGCATTAATGCTTGATATTTTCTTCTCATGAATCAAAATAAGTGGATCTTCAAGTTCCTGATCGTAATGGAGTAGATGGATAACAGGAAATTTAATGTTGACATAAAATAAATGCATCATCAGAATAGTTTTCTTACACATTTTTGGTTCTTCTGGTTAGTGATAAAGTAGGGTGATATGTATCCACGATCAAATTTCATGCCTTCAACAACTTCCAGTTCGTTATATAGAGTTTTTCCATCCTGGAAACATTCAGTAAGATGTAAGCATGATAGCAGTAAAAAGGTTCATGCACGAAGAAACACCATATAGCCCTAACATACTTGTATATATAATAAAGATCCATAAATCATCTAAGGATAAAAAATTTCCTTCCACCTGTATAAATAGTTCCTACTGTAAAAAAACAAAAGGTTGCTACTTTCCGAATCCAAAGTATATTTGTTAATAAGAAGAGGAAAAGTTAATATCAATTAGATAGTTTTAATTAATGAGGACAGAAAACTCCACTTACTGCAATTGTGATGACTCCCTCCTTTCCAACTTTCTCCATAGCTTTTGCAATCAACTCACCAATTTCCCTTTCACCATTAGCTGATATGGTACCAACCTTTTATGGAAAAGTTTTCATTTAGTCCATTATTTTATACAAGTTTTGTAATCTAACTGATCCAGGATGCAAAGAAAATAATGAAACTTTTTACAGATAATATGAGAATACAAGGTTATCCTCTAATGAACTGTTGGATTTCAGAAATACACATCACAAAAGATGGCTTATCATAAAAGATTACCTGAGCAATCTCCTCTGATGTGCTAATCATTCTAGTTCTACTCTTCAAGTTAGTCACAACAGCATCAACAGCCATGGTGATGCCCCTCCTCAGGTCCATTGCATTCATTCCGGCAGCGACTGATTTACAGCCTTCAGTAAAGATGGCTCTCGTGAGAACTGTAGCACAAGTTGTGCCTGCAAATGATCGGGCAAAATGGGAATAAGATTAAGAAACACATTGGATATGGTTACATATAGGAAAACCAAGCTCAGCTATAACAATAACGGTGAAAAGGCAACATCAGAAAACCATAAGAGAAGCAACTAAAACTTCGAGAAGAATATAACAAGATGATGAATTTCTATAACATTTAGTGATCAAAAGTCGCTACAAAGACAAGTGTAAAACGTGAACCTACCAATAACAAAATGTATGACCAATGGATTTCACAAATATTTTTATCAGTTAATTACAGTTCACCAACAGCCATTGAAAGATAGCTATTTTTTTTTCTTTTTTGAAAAGGAGCCATTGAAAGATAACTAGACAAGTGATCACAAGTAAACATTATCGAAAAAGCATAATGCAATATGACATTGCCAATAAAAAATAAGAAACATACAATACTTTCTAAAGAACAGGAAGCTGCAAGTAAATATCAAAGACCTCTTATAAAACAGTTAGATACATACCGTCACCAGCAACATCATTGGTTGCATTAGCAACCTGCTTCACAAGGCTAGCACCCATGTTCTTTACCCTGTCCTTGAATTCGATGCTCTTTGCTACAGTGACACCGTCCTTTGTAACCTTTGGGGCGCCAAAGCTTTGCTCGATCACAACATTACGACCCTTGAACCAAATAGAAACATCTAGGCTTTATCAATTGATTTGGTCAACGAGTGCACAAAAGAAGGCTAACTAAAAGTAGTTGTTGAAGTAGCATTATGACAGATAAATGATATCTACCAAAAAGACTAAGGCTGAGCTTAAGAATATCAACATTTTGGCTCGAACCATGGATACTTGTGCTTCAGAGAAAGTAAAAAGGAAAAAAAAAAAAGAATTATACCTTTGGTCCCATTGTGACCTTTACGGCATCTGCAAGCTCTTCCACTCCCCTGAGCATCAAGGCACGAGCTTCAACTCCGAACCTGATGTCTTTTGCCGCATAGTTCCTGCTCCAAGAGAGCCTGTTACCATTCTACAAACATAAACATCCATCAGGTTGACATTGTCAAAACGTCGAAGACCACAACTTTATCATCAAATACACACACGAAAGAACACTGATAACAAGAGATTCGGGCGCTTACCTGGTTGCTTCTGCTCCCAGCAGCCCTGCAAAACCAAAATTTTAAGCAGGAATGATTAGAGATCAATCGAACACAACAAGGTAGCAACAATGCCGGCCAAATGTGATAACGGAAAAAAAAAGGATCAAATTCGCACCTGGCCTTGGAAGCGAGGCTGGCGATGGCGCGATGCATGGTGGAATGAGATCAAAATTGGATCTTTCTCCTGCTGTGGACGATGAAATTGGAGTAAGTTCGCACACAACTGTTCCTGTATGTACAGCTTTTTGTCTTGGTGGATATTATAAAAGTGGAGGCCCGGGGAGGAGAAGAGGGTTCTAGAACCAACCCCGGGTTTAGGGTTTTGGTCCGCTTACATTAGGACTCGGGATCATCGGGAGCAATCGTGTTCCCCACACGTGGATAGGCTTTGAACCACAACTCGGTTAAATTTAGGAGCTTTTTTTTTAATTTGCTTTCGGCTTCTTTATTTATTAATTAGTGGCATTACATGAGTAATAATATTTTTTTAATTAGCTGATAACCGGTACTTTAATCAATATTGTTAAACTTCGACAAATTCAAGATTTTAGGTAAATAAAATGAATCGAATCAATAGAAATTTTTAAATGGTTTAGACTCTTACATGTTACATAAAAATTAATTTCAAAAAAAATGTAAAAATTTTATAGAGGTGTATATAAATTCTACACGATTTGTAAGATTGTATATAATGTATAATAAAAAAATCTATGAAATTTTGAATATTTATTAGATTAAGATATGTATGATTGTGAGTAAGTATCATGATTAGAAATTTTAATGCAACCATATATTTTATATTCCTATTTTTTTATAAGCTTCTATCTCAATGAACATAATTGTTGAAAGTCAATTAGCATTTATTAGTTGTGAGTGATATTACTTATTTTAATTATTTGTTTCATATTAGTAAAATAAGTTGCTTGTGATATATGAATTAGATATGCATTCACAAGTGTATAATGATTACTTTAATAATTAAACTTATTTGATATAGAAAATTCTATGAATTCACAAGTTGGTTCGATGATACAAGTTTATGGAGAAAAATATCTAAACTCTCCATCTTCTTAACATTAACCTGGATACAAGTAATTCAATTTATTGATATCTAATTATCGTGAAATTCTAACTTATTCTTATTAGCATTCTCTTCCAACAAAATAGACAAGTGATGATTCTTGGGACAAAGCTTCATATATTTTTTCCACCCAAAAGATTACAAAAGTGCATCATAATAAAAAAAAAATTGGTTAGATTAATATAATATCAATAATTTAAATTATTTAAAACGATAAAGAAATGGCTACGAGTGAAACATGTTTTCTTTACTTAAAAATACCATCCGGCATTTTTCGGATGATTCTTAAAAGAGAAAAATCATCTTATCAATTTTTAAAATTCAGTGTAGATGAATTTAGTTTTATGTATATAAACACCGTGTGACTCATGGAAAATTTACCCTAAAAGTTGGGACAATTAGAAAAATTTTCAACACGTTCGTCGTTCCACAATCATAATAAAATGATTTTACATCAATGCAATGAAAATATAATTAATGTAATAAAATATCATTTGAAATAAATAATATAAAACCATATTTTTCAATAGAAGTCGTCGCAAAAACATTTAGAGCATAATGTCATAAATCATAAGATAAATTCTATTATTCAAAACCGTTCTAAAACTATCATAGTCCATTAAACTCAACATATAACGTCATGATTGTATTTTAACCTAAATCATGTGCAACAATGCCTAACAATTACGTACGTGAGTCCGATTTCTCAATTAAAATATGTAAAAAGTTATGAATACATCCAAATTAGGATACTATATAATTTGTATAAGTAATCTTATATATTATATAATTCTGATCATTCTCAAGACATCATTCATATTTATTTTTTTTCTATTATTTTCAATTTTCTAATATTTTCTCTCTTAGGTGTCATAAATGTCATTAATTATCTTTACCACTAACATTATAATTCACTACATATCATTTTAATGTTTTAAACATTTCCACTTCTTCTTCTACTTAAAAAAACGTATATATTCCTCCATTAAGATTATAATTATTTTCCATTTCCTACACAAAAAAAAAATTAATTATAATATTAATTTTATTCGAATAACTTCTTATTTTATCTTTGAAGATAGTCCAATCTTATCATTTTATATCTTATCTTATATTTAGCTACACACAAATGCTAGTTTCAAATCTCACTCAATTCAACATTGTTTTTTTTTCATTTATTTTTTATCCTCATTTTTTGTGAATTTATTCTACTATTTTGGAATGTGAAAAGGCATGCGAGAGAAATTAAATCTTATATATTATATAATTCTGATCATTCAAAATCATTCTCAAATTTTCAATTTTCTAATATTTTCTCTCTAGGTGTCATAAATGTCATTAATTATCTTTAACACTAACATTATAATTCACTACATATCATTATAATGTTTTAAACATTTCCACTTCTTCTTCTACTTAAAAAAATGTATATATTCCTCCATTAAGATTATAATTATTTTCCATTCCCTACACAAAAAAATTAATTATAATATTAATTTTATTCGAATAACTTCTTATTTTATCTTTGAAGATAGTCCAATCTTATCATCTTACATCTTATCTTATATTTAGCTACACAAAAATGCTAGTTTCAAATCTCACTCAATTCAACATTGTTGTTTTTTTGTCATTTATTTTTTATCCTCATTTTTTGTGAATTTATTCTACTACTTTGGAATGTGAAAAGGCATGCGAGAGAAATTAAATCTTATATATTTATAATCCTGATCATTCAAGATCATCATTCATATTTATCTTTTTTTCTATTTTTTTCAATTTTCTAATATTTTCTCTCTTAGGTGTCATAAATGTCATTAAGTATCTTTACCACTAACATTATAATCCACTACATATCATTATAATATTTTAAACATTTCCACTTCTTCTTCTACTTAAAAAAATGTATATATTCCTCCATTAAGATTATAATTATTTTCCATTCCCTACACAACACAATTAATTATAATATTAATTTTATTCGAATAACTTCTTATTTTATCTTTGAAGATAGTCCAATCTTATCATCTTATATCTTATCTTATATTTAGCTACACACAAATGCAAGTTTCAAATCTCACTCAATTCAACATTGTTATTTTTTTCATTTATTTTTTATCCTCATTTTTTGTGAATTTATTCTACTACTTTGGAATGTGAAAAGGCATGCGAGAGAAATTAAATCTTATACATTATATAATTCTGATCATTCAAGATCATTCTCAAACCATCATTCATATTTATCTTTTTTTTTCTATTTTTTTCAATTTTCTAATATTTTCTCTCTTAAGTGTCATAAATGTCATTAGTTATCTTTACCACTAACATTATAATCCACTACATATCATTATAATGTTTTAAACATTTCCACTTCTTCTTCTACTTAAAATAATGTATATATTCCTCCATTAAGATTATAATTATTTGCCATTCCCTACACAACAAAATTAATTATAATATTAATTTTATTCGAATAACTTCTTATTTTATCTTTGAAGATAGACCAATCTTATCATCTTATATCTTATCTTATATTTATATAAAGCTACACACAAATGCTAGTTTCAAATCTCACTCAATTCAACATCGTTGTTTTTTTCATTTATTTTTTATCCTCATTTTTGTGAATTTATTCTACTACTTTAGAGTGTGAAAAGGCATGTGAGAGCAATTAAATACATTTGTTTTGGCGTGCCATTGCCATGGAAGTCGAGAAGGGAACATTGATGTGTAGCAAAAAATGATGCCATGGTCACCTTTGTAACATCTCAAATTTTTTTTCTTTACCTGCCCAAAAGACTATCTGGATGATGCCATTCAATTCTATACATTGACTTTTTCTATATTTTGATTAGTCAACACATTATCTTACATAAACGGAAGACTTAATATAATAATTGTTACAATATGCAAAAGTTGTTAACACAACCTCTAATGACTTGTGGGTTATGACACACGTTTATACAATAATGGACCATATATTCATATGCATGTCACACGTCTGAGGAGCCACCAACATTCTCACAATCGCCATCACCATCACATTTATGGATTCGAGTACAGGGGCAAAATTCAATGAGATAACTCAATATGAACCGTGATCAATATCAATACTATTGATAACCAATTATTCATAATAATATATGATTGATAATGATAAATAATGATTATCAATAATAAATAAATCATAAATAATTCGATCAATCATACTAATTATTCATATCATCAGTTACTGATAACCCATCAATTTTCAATTATCTATAATCAATAACATCTCAATTCAATTCAATAACAATTATCAACTCAATACCAATTACTTTTATTCAATCATCAATTGGCCAGAGATCAGTGAATGTCACAATTCAACAATCGATAATTTCATGAACAATTATCAATTTCCAATTGGTCAAAGGTCGGTGAATGCCACAAGAACAATTATCAATTTATCTATCAAACACAGACGCCACAATTTATTACCCATTAGTCATAAAATGAAATCAATAGTTCATTAGTCACTAGGGTGGAATCAATTATCCATCAGCCACTAGGTGCAATTCTATTGTCAATTCAATTATCAATTCGATTCGATTATCAATTTAACCTTTGAAGTTACGATCAATCCTTTCGGGTGCAATATGGAAGCTCCCTATTATTAAAGGACATCATGTCACTTCATGTCATTTCGAATATGATAGGAGACGAAAGATCACGCATAGGACAGTCATAATTTTTATGCTATCTGCCCAATTCAACTCAATTATCCATCAGACCGTAGATGCAATTAGTCCGAAAGTCCTATTAGCCCGAATGCACAATATTAGCTCGAAAGTCCTATCAGCCCGAAGGTGCAATTAGCCCAAAGGCCCTATTAGCCTGAAGGCGCAATATTAGTCCGAAGGTCTTATCAGTCCGAAGGCGCAATATTAGTCTAAAGGCCCTATCAGTCATAGGAACAATAAGTAATAATGGGCCCAACAATTTTTAACTTTTATCTCAATTACCTAATATGTCTATCTTTAACCGTTTAGCTTAGATTAAACATGACTTGATCATAAAATCAATGGATCAATATTACAATCAATGATCAAATCAAATATGATGATAATCAATCATATATGATAGATCAGAATCAGTCAATAACAATGTCAATGGATCAATAAAATAATTAACCATAAGGTCATATGATAATAATAGGACCAGATAATAATATGATCAGATATGATTCAGATCAATCAATAATGATATCAATATGTTCCGATTTGATAGCAATATGATCACGTATCACGTTAATATAATCATGCTCAAACTATATCGATAACCATACATTTAAATACATTTAAATATTCAAAATACAATTTTAACCCTTAAAATCCAGTCCTGTCGTGGGGAACCCAGAACGTATTCCAAAATCCATAAATCACCTCATAGAATAAAAACCGGGCAGAGAGTGATGTGAACCCAGGTCGAGTTGGCTCGGTTCGCTCCAATTCATACTTTAATGCCAAAACCCGGGCCGTGTTTCCCCTATAACCCGGGTGGGGTCTTGTGTTCATGGAACACGATCCATTTTCTCATTCAATTCGATCTGGGTGGTATGGAACCTTGTCCGTGTCAATTATTACCCGGGCCGTGTCCGACAGTTCTATCGCTATCAAGAATTTACATTTTCGACGTAATTTTTTGACCATCTTATCTATCTCATATCATATGCAATCGATGCAAATAATATATTAATGTAATCTTTGTATAATGAAGAAAAGTCCATGGGTCCATGTCACAAAAAACTGTTCCCATGAGGATTCCCTTACGTATCTTAAGTTAGTTGAAAAATTAACTATGTTCCTGTTATTTGTGGACTACACGGACGTCGTGATTTTGACCGATGATTACTCCCTATTGACGTCCAGAAACTTTCAGCTATCACTCTGATCTTATTTTTCCTTGTCGAGGCTTTGAAATAGTATGTCATACACGCCCCCAGATGCCTCGATTTGTGAAAAAATGAAGAGAAAAGAGAGGCTCCTGGTGCAGATTCTGAGGAGGCAATAATGACTCTAACTACTCTTTAACTCATATTTATAATTTTTAACTATGGTTATTGATTCTTATTGGACATTGGACCATTTCTCCATCAATCATGGTCATCCATCATTAATACCCTCTCCTAAATATTCATATTTAATTAAATCTAAATTTAACTAATTATTTCATAACCATACTTATAAAAAATCTATCTCTACTCAAATTCTTTTTTATCTCTTCCATATCTTCTGTCAATCAAAGTCTACTTTCACCTTTCCTTTTATTTAATTCTTTTCTCTAATTTTTAGAATTATTTAATATGATAATATTTTATTATTTAATTTTTGGAATTATTTAATACTATAATATTTAATCACCTAATTTTTGGATTAAAATAATAATAAATATTATTTTATGATTGAAATATTTTTAAGCCATAAGACTCTCAATCCTATACTATTTATAAGTCCTACATCCATTAAATATTCTTTTGGATATCAAATCAAATTGAAATTTCAAATTTCAATCTAATTATAATTCCTACTCCCAATAGAATTTAATCTCCTTTTCCTTCCTTCTTCCTTTCCAACCACATTTTTAATCCTCCTCCTTGCCGGCTCCGCTACGTCTTTGAGCTCCACCCTCGACTGCTGGTGCCCTGGGGTTCCAAATCATCATTATACTCGGTTGCCCGATTGTCATCATCCTGTTCATGGACTCCTATCCGGTTGTTATCTACGACCGCGTGGTGATCTTTAGCGCGTACGCTGACATCTATCATGTCCGACGATGATCCCGACGACCTTGAGTTTTCTCTCAAGAAGGTGCATGACTACATAAGCGCTCTCTCTCTCTCTTTGTGTGAGATTGAGGCCCTTCAAACCCTCCACTATCCCCCCAATATCGTTGAGCTCCTAGAGTTCTTCTAGACCGATGGATGTTGAGAGGGGAACACCGATGATATAGTAGAGAATGATGCCATGCAACTGCCGCCGCCCTGTGATTCCAAATCATCGTTGTATTTGGTTGCCCGGTCCCGCCATCATGTTCATGGATTCCTACTGGTTGCTGCTCTAGCTGCGACATCTTCGCGGAGTTGGAGCATCTACGGACGTGTGGAGATCTCTGACGCATAAGATTACATCTATCATGCCGGACAATGATCTTGATGGCCACGAGTTCGCTTTCAAGGAGATGCATGACTACGTAAGCTCCCTCTGTGAGATCAAGGCCTGTCAGGCCGTCCACTGTCCCCCAATATCATCGAACTCATGGACTACTTCTGGACCGAGGAGGAGGATGTCGTGCTTGTGCTGGAGTTCCTCCCAGTCGACGTTGTGGCAGCCGTGCACGATGCTAGAAAAGGCTACAGTAGGGGGAGGTCAAGCATTGGATGATCCAGAACCTAATCCGCAGTAGCGGTCTATTGCATGCCACAGTAGCGGGGTGGTTCATTGAGACCTTAAGCCTAATCTCTGCCACTAGAGTTCTGAAGCTTGCTGACTTCAGGCAGGTAAATGCCTTGGAACTCCTAAAGACAACTCTTACTTATTCTTACTTGCTAGTATACTAGGTCAAATCAAGTAATAAAAAGTAAGGGTTGTTGATCTCACGAGGACTAGTGACTAATTTACCTTCTAACCTTGTTAATTAATTGAAAGAAAATATATTTGTGATTTAAAATAAAATAGAATTAAAGATGATGTCAATCTTAAATATTCGAACCCTTAAGGGGTCGTTTGGAAACGGAACCGTGATTCCTCCTAAGTTCTCAGTACGTAGTTGAATTGTCAGATTAGTTCAGGTGTGTTTGGTTGGAGTGGAATTTGATGATGAGGAATAAGATTGTTGATGTGATAGGAAAAAGTAGATGTGATGGATGAATTTTTTACGAGTTTTGAATAAAAAATGATTATTATAATTATGAAATATGATTTTATTTTTAATTAAAACTAAATTATAAAATAAATTTTTTATGGCAAATATTTTGTTAAAAAAATATATTATTTAAATATAAAAAATCATTTTTTATATTAATTATATTTAATGGAATATTAACATTTTTAATGAAATAATAAGTAATAAATAATCTTATATTAATCACTTATTAAAATTATTTTATATTTATTAAATAATTTATTTTATAAAAGTTATGGTGTGAGAGAAAAGAAAAAGAAAAAAGAAAAAGAATTTAAAAAAAGAAGAAATCATCACATCAAACCAAAAAGAAAAAAATATGTGTGGCTCTCGGTTCTACCATTTTTGGTAAACCTTGGAGCGTGGAACCACCAGCTTTGTTCCCACCCCGAAATTCGATTCCGAGGCAATGTTTGGCGGAACCAAGCGGAACAATAGCACGGTTCCCCCCGGTTCCGCAAACAAACGCCACCTAAGTAAAAAGAGAAAATTAAAATGCAGATCTTTAATCACACATTATCTCTTAATTACTAATCAAATCTTCTGTAGAATTTAGGTGATGGAAAGGTTGCCAAAAATATGTTTCGGTTAGGACAACATAACTACCCTAAATTAATAATAGATAAAAGTAGATAAACAAGTCAACTTTGATCTACCTTAATTAGGATGCTTTCATATACAAATCTATGCTATTAATTACTAAATAAGTTAATTAATAATTCACAATTAACCGTCTCAAATCACATGGCCAAAAATTGACTATAGCAGGCCAAGTCCAGCCCGAGTTCTGCCTTGTTTTCGTGAACTCGACTCGGGTCCTTTCAATCCGATTAGAACTTGAGCAATTCACGTATCACTTGAGTAGTAGTACGAAACCTTAAGAAAATGTGATCTACTAGTTGAAAAAAGAAACCATAAATCTTATTTGTATTTTACTTTTTATTGGCTCGAGCGGCCCGGGTTCAATATAAAACGAATCTGATGAGTTTTTAATCAATTATCATGCACAAGATTCACACATAATTACTGCTAAATCGCTAATAATAAACACGCAAATTCATCTGGCTATGATAAAAGCATTAAGAAAAGGCTATACTTTACTTCACAGAATTCTAATTTATAAAATAAACTAAGAGAAAAGTTGGGTTCAAGATTGGTCTTCTCGAGATAATGAAATTACTCCGTAAACAATTGATTTGACACTAAATTTGAGAAGAAAAATATAATAAAATGATTAGAAATATTAAATCAAACTCACAAGTAGTAGACAATGCCTCTGAAATGAGCCTTGGCTGAGACTATGTTGAAAACGAACGCCAAAAATTTCGAATTCTTCAATTGTTCATTGATTTGTAGTGGTGCAGTAGAAATTATTCTCTCGTTTCCCATGCAAATAAGGCTCCAAACTCTAATATTGCATGACCCTTGGGTTCGTGGTACATCCATATTTATAGAGGTGGCTGCCTTCTAGGGTTCCGAGTTGAAATCGCCACTCAAATTCAAGTTAAAGTGAGCTAAAAAAATTACGCAATCTATTAGTTTGGCTAATTGTACTAACCCAAGCTGGGTTATTATAACTCGGGTCGGGTTCTGTTCAAATTTTATTTTCGAGTAGAAATCGATTCGGAATCGAGTTTTAATGCTAACCTAGTCTGGGTATGATGCCAATCCAGTTCGGGTTCTTCTTGAACTCAATCATACATGCTCTTCGTGCTTCATTTTACATGCTTTTTCAATCTAATCACTTGGTACCTCCAAAATGATGATCCTAAGAATAAAATAAAACACACGTGGGTAGCTTTGGACTCAAAAGAAATTAATTAAATAAATAAGAAAATAGATACAAGCAATGGTTAAAAATTATGAAAAATAATCTAAATGATGCATGTAAAATATGTATGAAAATGCATCAGTCACGACTGTCATCAAGCGGTCATGCCCGTGCTTAGGGCTGCTAACGGTCGTGACCCTTTAGGTTCATGGGCGTTACAACCCCTATTTCAGCCTTCATTCTTCAAGTGTTGGTTACGGTCGTAATATCACGACTATGTCTAGCTATCGTCATGGTCGTGCCAACTTAGGCATGGTCGTTATAGAGCCCTTTTAGGTCCGTTCTCTCGCTCATGTTCCTGTCACAACTATAATGATTGTGACATAATTGCCACGGCCATTACAGAAAGCTATTTCATCTGCCAATTCTTGATCGCTAAATCACGATCGTTTCTAAGATTAGCACCATAGCACCATCGTGCTGGTGCCCTAGAGACTCGATCTTCTACTTGGGACAAACATCTAAAACATTGGGAACATAATAGAGTAGGGTTTCTAAGTATTTAGAAATCATAAAAACATATTAAAATATGCACTTTCAATCATAATCAAGATCTAAGATTTCATTCCCCAAATACATCTAAGAACATATATCTAGAACATAAATCCATAAATATTCAGATTTAAGCATGAACATTAATTAAATCTGATGGATCTTAAAATGCACTCTCAATTACAATCCCTACCCAGAATTAAGTTCTTGGAACTCTGAATCTAAACAAACAAATTCATTAAAAGGGGAGAGAGGGGTTAGATCCCTTTTACACATCTTATTTTAGTTTGTCATTCTTCTCTTTCTTCCTCTTCTTCCTTTAGTTCTCCTTCCTCAAGCCTAGCCATCAAGAGGAGTATATAGGTCTTTTTATAGGGAAGACAGTAGGATTTGGACCCAGAAATTCAATATGCCATTATGTGAAAAAAATATGGTTGCTAAGAATAAATACAAAACCAATTTTAATAGACACAACTAGTCAATAAATATATTTTTCATGATCTGTGAGGGTTAACAATTCTAAATTCTATTTTTAGACTTGTCACTTAGATAATGATATGTCATGTTGCTTGCACTTGAATATCAAATTAGCCAAGTACTAATAATTTTGAACAAGTCCAAAACTGTGATAAAATAAAAAAAGAAAATACACCCTTTATTAGAAACATTTAGGTAAATAATGAAAATAGGATAATTTATATAAAAAGCATAATTCAATAAACTAAAATGAGCCTAACTATTTCTCCCATTTTGAACGAGCCACTTTGCTTATTTTAAAATATTTTTTATCAATTTTTTGTATCTTACACTAGTGAACCAATATAAATAATAAAGATTCTTTTCTTCATCTCTCTTAAACTATATTTTTTCACATCTAACTCTAAATAATAAATTTATAATTTTTTAGTAGCATGTCCACGTTTGAGTCCTTTCCTCAAGTTTCATTCATATTTTGGTTAATTTATTTTTTTAATAATTATGAAATATCATTTTATCCTTAGTTCTTATTATATCCTTAATTCTTATCAGTTTTAATTTTTTTTAACATCTAACTCTTAACCTATAAATTTATATTTTTTATTAGCGTGTCCATATTTGAATCCTTTCCTCAAGTTTCATCCATATTTTTGTTAATTTATTTTTTTCTAGTAATTGTGCAATGTCTGTTTTTATCCTTAGTCCTTATTAAAACAAAAAATAAATAAAAAGATCAACATTGCTAAAAGCATTATTTAATAATAATATTTTATGCAATATTATGCTCATGATAACATTTTTTGTTCGTTTTTATATTTTTTACTTTTACTAGAGGAATAAAGATAAAATTGACATTTGATAAATAATAAAAAAGAATTTAACAAATTTTTGGGTGAAAACTAATGTGTCAAATTACAATAAATTTAAAGACTAAATTTAAAAATTCGTAATTTATGATTGGATATATAGACGTGAAAAAGAAATTTGATGATGGAAAAACCCATTCAAATGATAATCCATAAACACGTGGCACAACTCTAAGGACTGTGTTTGTTTAGTAGATAAATTCATGAACAAAGCATTATCTATCTTAACATAACAAAAAAAAAACTGTATTAAAAAACCTTTTATTGTTCTTTTCTAGAAAAAAATTATTATTAATTTCATGAACAAGGCCAATGTCTAGAAAAATGTGGTTAAACAAATTTTATTATTCTTTTCTAATGCAAGAATAACTATCTACATCTTTTGTCTCTATTATATTTCATCTATCCCATATACAGACTAAATATTCTTTTATCAAACAAAAATATTATGAATCAACATCTAGTTCGAGCCGATGTTATCAAATGACATTACGATTGACAGAATCGAAAGTAGAACTTGAGACGTGATTCCCATAAGTAAATTACACCAAATGCTCTTCAACTTTAAGGTTTGCTCAGGGATACCCTCCAACTTTACTTTGTAACACAAATGCCCTTCGTCTTTTAACGCGTTTCACCCGATGCCTTCTTTATCTGGAATAGCCGGTTTTTCGTCGACGTGGCATCCACGTGCCCATCTCCTCTCTCCTTCACACAAATAGTCATCCGACGTGGCATGCTCCGATGTGGCACATAAAATTACACCAATGTCTTCTAACTTTAAGGTTTGCTCAGCGATACCCTCCAACTTCACTTTGTAACACAAATGCCCTTCATCTTTTAATATATTTCACCTGATGCCCTCTTTACCTGGGATAGTCGATTTTTCGATTTTTTATCGACGTGGCATCCACGTGGTCATCTCATCTCTCCTCCATGCAAATAGCCATCTGACGTAGCATGCCCCGACGTGGCACCACATATTAAACCATCTTACTTACCGTAAGTTGAACTACTCACTATTAAATTATTTTCTTAGTTCCCTTTTTGCCGTCGTTCGCATGAAACCTCCTTCGCCGTTCGCACTCCTTCGTCGTTCGCTCTCCTTCGTCGTTCGCCTCCTTCATCGTTCACTTTTCGCGATGAAGGAGAGCGAATGACGAAGGAATGCGAACGACAAAGGAGGTTTAATGCGAACGACGACAAAGAGAGAAATAAGGAAATAATTTAACAGTGAGTGGGTCAACTTACGATAAGTAAGATGGTTTAAGATGTGGTGTCACGTTGAAGCATGCTACGTCAGATGGCTATTTGCATGGAGAAAAGATGAGATGATCACGTGGACGCCACATCGACAAAAAATAAAAAAATCTACTGTCCTAGGTAAAGAGGGCATCGGGTGAAATGTATTAAAAGATGAAGGACATTTGTGTTACAAAGTGAAGTTGGAGGGTATTACTAAACAAACCTTAAAGTTGAAGGGCATTGGTGTAATTTTATGTGCCACGTCGGAGCATGCCACGTCGGACGACTATTTGCATGGAAGAGAGAGGTGGTCACGTGAATGTCACATCAACGAAAAACCGGAAAACCGACTATCCCAAGTAAAGAGGGCATCGGGTAAAACACGTTAAAAGATGAAGGACATTTGTGTTACAAAATGAAGTTGAAGGATATCACTGAGCAAACCTTAAAGTTGGAGGGCATTTAGTGTAATTTACCCACCTCTTAGTTTGACCTTTTTGGTGACAAGATAGTATGTTTTCTTTTTCTATTCATTTTTTTTACTTCACAACATCTTTTTTTCAGTTTTGGTTTTTTCTTTTCCTTATTTTCTGTCTCACATTTCTCACACAAAAGAAATTATTTATTAAATATAAAATATTTATTATAAAATATTAATATAGCATTATGTATTACCTATCATTTCATAAAACATTAACATATTATTAAATATAATTTAGTAAAATTAATAATTTATTATACTTAAAAAACAATTTTTAATATTTTTTTTAAAATATTTTATACTTTTATTTTTATTAATTAACAAAATAATATTATATATATAATATATTTTTTATTCAAACACACATAAATTTTTTTATCACATCAACTATTTATTTTTTATATTCTACTTCATTCAAATTCGTTTCGAACTCATCTATCAATTCAATTGTTCACGTGAAATTCAAAAGAAATTCCACCATTCAAAAGCAATAATATCTCAAATATCAACAAATATATTAATGTTAGGTTCCAACTTCATATCCTTTTCAGATAAAATATAAGCATCCCATGAAATTTAAATTTCAATGTAACTTACTTCGTTGATAAAAAAACGTATCTATGTAAAATAATGTTTGGAGGCCAATTATTAAAATATTACTACAATATAAAAATAAAGATAAAAGAGTAAAGAAAGATTACAAATCTACAAACAAAAGTAAAAATAAAATGTTTAGAAATATATATTTTGGATATCAGTTCTCAATAAGAAACAACATAAAAATATGTTACGAAATAGTAAAATAGCATTAATCTTTAAAAACGCATACATCGATCTTTCATTCAAGAGCGTTAATTTTAAATTGTAAAGATATTTTCACTTATTTTGTAGTCAAGGACTCAAGAGAATACAGAGGTTCTGAAGGAAAAAAAATATTGAGATAAAAAATATATTATATTTTTACCTTCTAATTTGAATCTTTGTAATCAATTAATTTATGGAGTCAACAAATTTAAAAAATAGTCACATTTTCTATATGAGAAAAGTAGTCTGGATATTGTTTAATGTGGATGATTTCAAGAAGAATAGATAAACTTTGAAGAAGAAAGAAAATTAATTTTAATGTTACAAATTAACTATAATTTAGATGCATAATTAGTGAGACATATGGCAATAAAGTTAAAATAAAAGTAAGAAGTGCCATAATTTGACTACTAATAAGTTAATAGGATGAGTATTAGAAAATAATTAACACTTCAATTGGGAATTAAAAATAGGGTTCAATTTTGATGTTCTCTACCTCACTTTGTTTCTTATTTTTTACACCATCAGATCTTCATCCAATGATTTATGATTGAATCTCTCAAATAATTTATCATAGTTGAATGACTGATGATGAAGACGATAGGAAACAAAGTGAGGTAGGAAATATTTAAATTTTTTCCTTTAATTTAATAATTTAAAGGTATCATACAGCGGCATTATCCCTCACCTCATAAGTTAAAATGTCTTGAATTTAACTACATGTAACTTAATTTTATAACATGACATCTTCATTTCTTATTATTAAAAAATACGCTAACTATTAAAAATTAGTCTATATTTTTCCCTCGTTATAAGGAACTATGACTTTTTAACTGCTAAATTTAATACCAAACATTATTTTGTTTAGAAAAAAAAACTATGATGTATTCCTAATATTCCGACGGTCTTAACTTTATTTTTTTTTACATTCCTCTGTACATGATCTTCATCGTCCGTATCGTATTGGATGGTCACGATCGAATTCTCTAGTGAATAAAATGCTAACTTTCTCTCTGAACGTATTGTCTTGTGCGTGATCTAACCCTAACTTTCTCTCTCTGAACGGCAAGCGGCGACCGGGACGAGCGGCGACCGACGCTGAGCGGCGAGCGAGACAAATGGCGACCGACACTGAGGCGAGCGGCGACCTACACTGAGGCGAGCGGCGACCTACACTGAGGCGAGCGGTGACCAACGCTGAGCCGAGCAGGACGAGCGGCGATCGAGACAAATAGCGACCGACGCTGAGGCGAGCGAACGAGCGGCGACCACCGCTGAGCCGAGCAGGACGACCAGTGCTGAGCTGAGTGGGACAAGCGGCAATCGAGGCTGAGCGGCGACCAAGATACGAGCGGCGAGCGGGACGAGCGGCGACTGGCGCTGAGCCGAGCGTACGAGCGATGAGCGGGACGAGCGGCGATCGAGGCTAAGCGGCTAGCAGGCGAGCGGCGACCGAGATTGAGCGGCGAATGGGAAGATGGGGCTGAATTTTGTTTATGTTTTGTGTCTTGGCATAGTTGTTTATTTGATGTTTTTTATGTATCATTTGTATCTTGGTACACTCGGCAGTTATTTTGTAGTGAATGCAGTTGAATTGTGCCTTCACTGCATATTGTTGTCTCCTTAATTTATTATCATCTTGTTCAATTGGTCTTATTTCACTTTTTCCCATTTATTTGAATCCAGCGTGTTTTCACTCTTAGCAACAAAATATTCTTTCAATATACTTATTTTCTTGTATAAGCATAGCATTCTCTTAGCAACATCACTGCAATTGCATTGCTGCTGGGTCATATAAGATGATCATGATTCCAAGAGATGGAGCTGAGGTTCGTAGAAGATGCAGCCTCTTGTGTACAACCTTTTATATCATATGTGCCTTATCATCCACTTAATTGACATGAGTTGATAATTATTAATTGAAGCGTTTACACAATATGTTTGCGCCATTGCATTGTGCATTTGAACCGTTCACATATATTATAACCGGCTTTATTAGACAACAATGAGATCTCTAACTATAGTCGGGAAAGGATTCAAGATGAAAATAATCACACAGTAGAAATCTTAGTCCTCAAAGAAGGGCACAAAAGAAACCTTGGCATCAAAATTTTCTCGGATCACTACTCAATCCAAGGAAGGCTTAGGAAAAAAAGACATACAAGAGTAAAGACGTGCTGAAAATTAATGATCAAAATCACCAATAACATACAAGCACATGGGAAAAATAGACGGAAAAAAGAAAAAAATACACAAAGAAAAATGATTTGGCTGAAGAACAACATAGTAGGAGGCGATCAAGTTATCCAAGGGCCGATCTTGGCGACACTGCAGCCATCGCGACAAGGAACATTGGACTTGGTTGCCCAGCACCGTAGCAATGACGAGCATTCTACTTGGTTGAAAAGAAATAGAGGAAGCGATGCTCGCCGCTCGTCCTGCTCGGCTCAGCGTTGGTCGCCGCTCGTCCACTCGCCTCAGCGTCGGTCGCCGTTTGTCTCGGTCGCCGCTCTTCCTGCTCGCCTCAGTGTAGGTCGCCGCTCGCCTCAGTGTCGGTCGCCATTTGTCTCGCTCGCCGCTCAGCGTCGGTCGCCGCTCGTCCCGGTCGCCGCTTGCCGTTCAGAGAGGGAAAGTTAGGGTTAGATCACGCACAAGACAATACGATCAGAGAGAGAGCATTTTATTCACTAGAGAATTCGATCGTGACTGTCCAATATGATACAGACGATGAAGATCACGTACAGAGGAACGTAAAAGAAATAAAGTTAAGACCGTCGGATCTCATCCGACGATCCATAAGGATGCTGAGCAGCCAAGCGCTAAGGAGGCGCTTTTTTTACATTTCAAAATTACTTTTGGATGCTAACTATTCAGGTGAATTGGGCTTTCGTAGTCCATGCGCTGTGCTTTGAGAAGAAAGAAGGGCCATATATCATGTGCCTCGAAATAGCCCAATAGAGCTTTTTCTTTCTTATTTTCTTAAATTTTTTCTTAGACTTTATTTGGATAGAGGATTTTAGTAAATGTGGATTATGTCTAATTAAGATGAGACGGGTTTAAAAAGTCTACGCATTGTTTTAAAACTATTTTTAGAATTTTACTAAAGTTAAGTTACTATTTATAAGTTAATCACATGACTCAAAATTAAATTCATGAGTTAAAAAATATTCTCATTACATCATTTAGTTTTTCTCAATTAAATAAAAACTAAAATTTTTAAAGTTGATAAAGACATTTACCTAACTTAACGTTTTCTAACACATTCATTAGAATCCAAACAAACAATGAATTAAATTAACTCAACCCATAGTATAAATTCATATCCAAACCTGATTAATATAAATACTTATCAAGCTCAATCTCACTGACCCTTATTACACCGTCTTAATTCATCTCTTCATCATTAAATTAACAATCAAAGTCTTACTTTTATCTTTCGAACTATAAATGTTTTATCCTTACACATCATTAAGCTATTTTCTCTCTCCTAAATTATTCAAACTTCTATATTTTATACTAACATTAATTTTATCTAACTTTTACATGTTTTTGTTACTCTAATAAAATTTTTAACACTTTATTATAATTTGAAAAAAATAAAACCAAACGAATATAAATGATAAAGTGTGTGTTTTTATAGTTATTTAAACTTTTCTTATATACACACGCGCGCGCACATATATATATATATATATACATATATATATAATATTATAAAATGGTATAATTTTGATTACATAAATAAAAGAAATTAAAACTTAACTATGAGGTCCAATGGAAAGTTTGGAATAGTTAGGAGAGAGTGAGTAACACTATTTTTTATTTCATAATTACAAATAAGTAGAGATTAGAGTTTCAAATAAAATATTGAAAAATACTCATATTAGTTTTTAATGGTTAGAGGATAAATGTTTATATCATTTTTCAATTTTATACTTATGCAAATATATTATTTATTTCTCGATTTATCTTATGATTATTTTTTTATTTTATCACCATTCAACTACATTTTTTTATCTTTTATCTTTTTGCTTAATTAGTTACAAATTTGTTTATTTATTGACAAGGGATAAAAATGTTCATTTAATAACTAATATTTTTATATTATGCATGCACTATATAAAATTTATTGTAAAGGAGTTGTGAATTTTATTTTACTTGAGATTTGAAATTCATATAACTGATCATACTTCCAGTTGTATCATTTCATATTTATCCATTAATTGTATTGTTACATTTATAAACAAATTATTTACCGATATTATAAATGAATCTCTGACGGCTAATCACTTACTCACTGATTACATGGGTGTCCTGCTATCCACTTATTTAATTGTTAATAACACTAAGGAAAGTAGGGGTGTTCACCGGGTCGACCCGGTGAACCCCGGTGAACCCGATGACCTGATCCTACCCGACCTTAGTTGGGTCTGGTCGGATCGGACCCCAACTCGAAGGGTGGTCGGGTCGGGTACGAGTTGAGAAATTTCAATCCGAGTGGACCCGACCCGACCCGAAGACCCGAGCATATATTTATTTTTTAATTTTTTTACATTTTAAAATTAATTTTAAGCTTATATTCAATTTAAAATGTTAAAAATATTAAAATAAAATGTTTTAAGTATGAATATAATATTTAAATATTTAAAAAACCTATTTTATACTTTAAAATAAATATTAAATAATATTTTTTATATTAAATAATATAAAAATAGTAAGAAAAAAATTAAAAAAAAAGAACCCGACCATCCGATTCGACCCGACCCGACTCGATCCGACCCGACCCGACCCGACCCGACTCGATCCGACCCGACTCGGGTCGGTTGGGTCAGATTTGCCTCTTCAAGGAGGCTTGACCCGACCCGACTATTCATGTTAAATATTACATTCACTTAACGAGCAACATGAGGTGAGACCAATTAAGCATTTTTATGTAGCGTTTGACAATTAGAATAATGATTCTTTCAAGTTCTATGTAATACCCCAGATTTTAATCGGGTGCAATTTGGGCTTTTTATCCAAACGCTCATGATCTCTCATATATAAAGTTCTCTATTCATATTATTTTCCTCTTTTCTCCACATCTTAGCGGTTAGGGCTTCAAGAAGGAGAAAGAGAGGATCATGGACAAGGAAGAAGAGAAAGAAGAAAAGGAAGATCTGAGATCAAAGTATGTAAAAAGGATCCAAACCCCTCTCTCTTCTCTCAATATTCTTCCTGTAATGGATTGATAGTGAGAGGACACTTTGTTCTCTTATTGAATTTTAATTGAGGGATTCTTATTCATGGGAATCATTAGATCTAGACATGTAAAGGTTTTCATGATTTGATCTATGCCATGTCAATGTTTTATGATTAGATCTAATACTTAGGGTTCATGTTTTTCATATTGTTCTAATTTAGGGATTATTATGTTTTTAAATGTTCTTTTGATCCTATAATGCTTAGAAAATGTGTATGTGTTGATTCTTAATGTTGTGTATCATTTTCCCCTAATTCTGGATAAAAAATCATGTAAAATCGAACTGGGCGATGGAGTTCTAGAGCTTTATCATGGTCGTGATGCATCCCGTCACGCCTATGATAGAAGGACGAAAAATCGTCCAAAGTTGATACTAGGCTTCTATCACGCCCATGATAGAGGAGGCACGATCGTGACAAAGTGGACTGGATTCCAGGGCTTCTGTCACGGGCGTGACGACCTATTTCATGACCGTGACCATTGCATAAACTTTATATAGTATTTTAAATGTTATTTTCAAGGTATTAATAATATGTATTAATGCTTGGTGATTGTATAAGAACTTAAATACACGTATATGCATGTTTCCTATGTAACTATTGTTAGATCTAAGTTTTAATGATGTATAAAATTATATTTTGATGATACAAATCTCGAAAGATTAAAGTTAAAATGCTGAAAAAGTTTAAAGAAAAAAGGATAACTTTATGCACTACACTTTAAATTAAATATCAAAGTTGTAGAGAATTCTGTTAAATTTTCATAGAATAAAAAATCACCTCATTTGGATAACTGTGCAAAACGTTATGCTTAAAATAGTGCAGGGCGGTCGAGCTGCCGGCTGGAAAACAGGTCGACCGGTCAGGAAGACAGGTCGACCGGTCAGGAAGACTGGTCGACCGGTCCAGAATATCGGTCAACCGGTCCAGGACACAGGTCGACCGGTCAGTGCAAAAAATGCCTAATTTCAACTAGCAAAATATCGAGACTATAACGGTCGATCGGTCTAAGACACAGGTCGATCGGACAGTGCAAATTTTGCCAATGGTCACATTTTTCATAAAAGAAAGTATATCGGTCGACCGGTCCATATGTGCGGTCGACCTGCCTCCGAATCAAATGAGCATAACGATCAAATTTGAAGGAGAAAAGCGTGGAATGATTTTTGGACGACTTTCTCACTTGCAGAAGCCTATAAAAGTAGTGCCAAAGCCAGAAGGAAGTGCACTCATCCAAGCTTTGAAGAAAAACTTCAAGTTATCAAAAGAAGACATTCTTCTTGAAGTTTTATTTTTAGTTTTCTCTTCTTTCTCTCTTCTTCTGTTGTGAGCTTAGCTTTGCAAAAGAGAGAAACATTTTATTTAGAAAAATACTAAGAGAACTCCTGTGTAAAAGAGGTTCAAAATCTTACCTCTTGAGCGAGATAAAAGATTAGCTTCCTAGGAGGAGATGTTGCCTTACATCTCGAAGCAGAGAAAATGTGATTGATGTAAAGGGCATTCTTCCTTGCCCCATTTGAAATTAAGGAAGAGTTTTAGTGAAATCTCCGACGATCTCGAGGTCGAGAAGTCGGAGCGGGGACGTAGGCCAAGGTGTGGCCGAACCTCGTCAACAACCACCGTGTGTTTGCGTTTGATTTTCTCTCTCTCCCTCTAACATTGAATTTATGATCTGAATTGTAAAAGATTTAAGAATCGATTTTAAGCTTCCACGACGATTTTTGTGAAATCGACATTTTCGAATTGAACACTGATTCACCCTCCGTGTTGGTGCTCTTTGGGATCCTACAATTGGTATCAGAGCGGGTTGCTCTTGTTTTGATCTTTTGAATCTTCTCATATTCAGATCTAATCATTTTAGATCTAATCATTTTTAAGATTCAATCATTTTTTTAAGATTTAACAATCTTAAAAGCTATGGCATCAAGTGGATTTGTTTTCGCCGAAGGACAATCAATTAGCCGTCCTCCCCTTTTAAATGCATCAAATTTTCAATCTTGGAAAATTCGGATTCAAGCCTACATATGTTCTATCGATTTAAACATGTGGGATATTGTTGAGAAATGCTATTATTTACATGAAAAATTACCTTCCGAACATGACGAAAGATGAAATGTTTTTTCGAAATTGGATTGAAAAGCAAAGAATATTTTCTATTGTGCTTTGGATTCAACGGAGTTTAATCGGATTTCAAGTTGTGAAACTGCAATCGAGATTTGGAAAAAACTCAGCACCACTTATGAAGGAACCGACAAAGTTAAAGAATCTAGATTGAATATTTTAAATCATCAATATGATTCTTTCAAGATGCATGAAAATGAGTCTATAAATGATATGGTTGCTTGATTTAATGATATTTTGAATGGCTTAGCCTATTTGGGCGAGCCAAGATCTAACCCCCAAAAAGTGAAAAAGATTCTCAAGTCTCTTTCCTCAAGATGGCATACAAAGATGACAGTGATTCAAGAAAAAGATTTGAACAAATTGGATTTCAATGATTTAATTGGTTCACTTCTAACTTATGAGATCTCAATCCAAGAAGATCAAGAAGAAAAAGCCCCCAAGAAGAAAATATTGGCATTAAAGGCAAATGCAAATGAAGAAGACTCAAGTGAAGAAGAAGTGGACGAAAAGAGACTCGCCCATTACACAAGAAAACAAGATAAGTATATCAAGTTGGTGAAGAAGAAAGAAAAGAATGAGAAGCCTACCCGAAGATCAAACAAAAATCACAAAAAAAGACATCTCGAAAAGGTAAGAAGAAAAAGTACGAAGAGTCAAATGAAACAAGTGACTCATCAAGCTCTTCCAGTGATGAAGCATACTTATGCTTAATGGCACACGACGATGAGGTAACCTCTAATCCTTCAAATAATGATTCATCAAGTTCTTTCGAAGAAAATCTTTCTTTAGATGTAAATAAAGAACTTTCCTCTCTTATAAAATGATATTTTTCAATTAAAGAGGAAAATGAAAAATTAATATGTGAAATTGAAAAATTAAAAGAAGAAAATGATATATGTTTTATGGAAAATGAAAATCTTAAAAATAAAATTGAAACTTTGAAAATCACGTATGCATGTGAAATTTTAAAATTAGCATGTTCTTTAGAAAAGGTAAAGAAGGAAAATGACATTTTGAAAAATTTACAAAATAAGACTATTTCTCATGTAACGATAAATAATCTTAAAAATCATTTTGGATATGAAAATTCATATTGGAAATCCAATCATTTATATAGTAGAAAATCAAATATCAAATGTTTTACATGTGAATTTTATAATCATTATGCATACCAATGCAAAATAAGAAAATCTTCACAACATGGGTTGATATGGATTCCGAAAGGAACATTATCTAACAAAATCGGACCCAAAAGAATTTGGGTACCAAAAGTTACTTGATTATTTTTCAGGTATGTCTCGCATACAAATGACACATGGAATTGGGAATGTGAAGGCACAAAGGTTATGGTAAAAGTATCATCTATTTTTTTTATGTCACTCAAAAATTCAAAATTACTATTTTCTTAAAAAAATGAGGAACGTATAAATGAAAATTGATAATAGTGATAGGGGGAGCATAATTAAACTTTAACATATCATGGACATCATTGTTGAATCAAAGTTTTATGCCATATTTTGATTCTTAATACTTTTTTTGGCTTTCATAAATTGATTTTCATTATAAAATAACCATAAATTTAGGGGGAGTTTATCATTCAAACTTGCAATACTCTACATGTACGTTATAACAAAAGGGGAAGAATAAATGTTTTGAAAAATTGATTAAGAGGGAGTTGCATATGGTTTCTTATATGCTTCACATATAAATTAGTCTTTTTGATGAAACAAAAGAGGGAGAAATATAGGAGAAATATGATCTAAATATTATTTTATATGAAGAGTTCCTTTCAATTTATACTTATGTGAATATCTATCGTTGTAAGGAAAGTTAAATGTTAGGAGGAGTAAAATTGATTTTACAACTTATTTTATAACTTTTTCGCAACTAATACATTTTTCATATTTCTCGGTTTGTCTTCATCAAAAAGGGAGAAATTGTTGGATCTAAGTTTTAATGATGTATACAATTATATTTTGATGATACAAACATCGAAAGATTAAAGTTAAAATGCTGAAAAAGTTTAAAGAAAAAGGGATAACTTTATGCACTACACTTTATATTAAATAATTAACTATGATCCTATTAGATTTTGGATTAGTCATAAATACTTGTAGAGAATTATGTTAGCTTTCCATAGAATAAAAAATCACCTCATTCGGATAACTGTGCAAAACGTTATGCTTAAAATAGTGTATGGTAGTCGAGTTGCCGGCTGGAAAATAGGTCGACCGGTTAGGAAGACAGGTCGACCGGTCCAGAATACTGGTCGATCGGTCCAGGACATAGGTCGACCGGTCAGTGCAAAAAATGCCCAATTTCAATCAGCAGAATATTGAGACTGTACCGGTCGAGGTACCGGTCGACCGGTCCAAGACACAGGTCGACCGGACAGTGCAAAATTCGCCAACGGTCAGATTTCTCATAAAAGAAAGTATATCGGTTGACCGGTCCATATGTGCGATCGACCGGCCTCCGAGTCAAATGAGCAGTAACGGTCAAATTTGAAGGAGAAAAATGTCAAATGATTTTTGGACGACTTTTTCATTTGCAGAAGCGTATAAAAGTAGTGTCAAAGTCAGAAGAAAGTGCATTCATCCAAGCCTTGAAGAAAAACTTCAAGTTATCAAAAGAAGACATTCTTCTTGAAGTTTTTATTTTTAGTTTTCTCTTCTTTCTCTCTTCTTCTCTTGTGAGCTTAGCTTTGTAAAAGAGAGAAATATTTTATTTAGAAAAATATTGAGAGAGCTCTTGTGTAAAAGTGGTTCAAAATCTTACCTCTTGAACGAAAAAAAGATTAGCTTCCTATGAGGAGTGGTTGCCTTGCCTCTCGAAGCGGAGAAAAGGTAGTTGATGTAAATGGCGTTCTTCCTTGCCCCATTTGAAATTAAGGAAGAGTTTTAGTGAAATCTCCGACGGTCTTGAGGTCGGAAAGTCGGAGCGGGGACGTAGGTCAAGGTGTGGCCGAACCTCGTCAACAATCACCGTGTGTTTGCGTTTGATTTTCTCTCTCTCCTTCTAACATTGAATTTATGATCTGAATTGTAAAAGATTTAAGAATCGATTTTAAGCTTCCGCGACGGTTTTTGTGAAATCGACATTTTCGAATTGAACACCAATTCACCCCCCTCTTGGTGCCCTTTGGGATCCTACAACTATGTTAAAATATGAAGATTAAGCAACGATAATGACTGTTGTTTGAAAAGCATAATGAATTAAATTGTGGATGATGTTAGATGTCCACCTTCTATGACCCGTTATCAAATTTTTACCCGGAATGATCGTTACACACATCAACAATAGTGTGTCATGCCGATGTCGTTCTCGGGTGAGAGTCCAGAATGATCGTTACATACATCGACAATGGTGTGTGCATTTTGTTGTCACCTTCTGATTAGAGGGGAGCATTGTTTCCTAGACCTAAATAGCCTATTGAGAGGGCAACAACATAAATCCCAATTATAAGAAGATATAACGTTAATGAAATAGCCAATGATCGATTGAATGAAATGATGTCCCATGAAAGTGTAAGTCCAAAGGGTTATGAAGCAATCCTAAGGAAAATGTATTGGGGTAATGGTTATGATAAGTGTACTCCATTTATATGGCTATGTAAATGAATGGATGATGTTTATGAATGTTACATACTTTTGTATAATGATATTGTTACATGTCTCCTATGTCAATGTTTATAAATGCATGATGATAGATTGTTATTGATGACTGACATGTAGATCTCATGTATAGAGTATGACATGCATATATTTCATTCTTTTAGATGAAGATGGTGATCAATGTTTTAAAAATTGGATCGGCATGCCAACTGAGTCAAGGTTTGACCAGTTCAATCGGATTTTAACTGGTTGGACCAGATTTTTATATAATAATTTTATTTATAATTATTTAAGAGTAATATAATATATAACTTACTAAAAAAATTATTAAATCAAATTAATAATTATTATATATTAACATATGTTAAATTAAATAGTAATCTCATTTTATTAGATATATTATTAATAATATAATAATCTAAATTTAATTTTAACCTAAATCATAATTATATTTTATTCTCTTTTTATCTGTAATTCTCTTTTTTATTATTCTCTTCATAATATATATATTTTTATTTATTTCCTTCACTAATCTCTTTTTTATTTTCTTATTTTAAATTCTTTCCTTTTTTCCCTCCTCTTTAGAATATTCCATTTTCATATAAAATCATTTTTAATATAAGACATAAGGAAAGATTTTATATATTAAATTGGACTTTTAGTGTCTCACATCATCCCCTCCTTGATTAGTGGCTCTCTCTCTCTTTCTATCTCTCCTTAATCAGTGACACTTTTTTTCTCTCTCTCTAATATGAAATATGTGATCACCCTCCTTAATTAGTGACATTTTCTCTCTCTTTCTCCTTAATTACATTTTTTTTCTCGTTGTATCATTTAAAACCTTTCCATATATCTTCAGTTAAAAAACATCGGGTTGAACCCAATTTACTAGTTCAACGTAGTTTTTTTGGTTGAATCCGAGCCAAGCCAATTTTTATATATTTCTAGTTTTAATGATGAACCAGACCGGATTTGAATCGATTCGCGATCGGATCGATTGAACTGACCGATTCGAATCAATTTTCAAAATATTGATGATGATGCATCTGTAGTATCATATTTAGGATCATGACATCACATTGCATGGTCTTTACATACTCTAACCCGGGAAATCCCTGCACTCTGGATGCATGCAGGTACCCAATGATTGAATAGATGGCGACTCAGCTCATGACAATAAAGATTGCACATTAGTCTAGGAGTTTTAGAGTCAAGTGTTATTGATTCTATTCGACTATGGTTTTAAGATATTTTAATTGCTATTAATGATGTGACAATTCTATGACATTACTTTTGATGTTTTATCGAAGTCTTTCGCTATGTTTCAAAAATGTTATTTTATATTATTTAATGACTTTATGCTTCCGCTGTATTAATCGAAAATCATATTTTATTATGATTATGTGATGATGAATGGACTAACACAGTCAAATGACCTAATTGCCCTTGGCATTTGGGGATGAAATTTTGAGGTGTTAGAGTTTGGTATCAAAGCATGTTTAGGACCTATGCTAAGTATGTTATAGAATTGTCAAGAGTCCAGTCCATGTGCAATCATCATGAGCAGCCATCCAAAATTAAGTATGTAAGTATTGTGTCATATGAATGTATTATTTAAATTAACCAACTAATGTGGTTAATTATTGTTATGTGAAGGATGGAACATGATGGTCCTTTAAATAATTCAGGAGACTAGAGATAGCTCATTGAGAGCATGACCCACATGGTGTGGGCAATGGAGAGGAATGTGAACTCGGGCCATTCCAGCAGGTCGAGTTCAAGAATAGAGAAATTCCTGAAACTACATCCCCCTACCTTCAATGGGGATAGAGATCCAGGCAGAGGCCTGGCTGGACATGATTATCGAGAAGTTCAAGGCAATGGATTACTCTAAAAGGCATAGAGTTAATTTGCACACATCGATTGACTAACCAAGCTCGTCACTGGTGGAAACCTGTGACCAGGACTCAGTATAATGATGATGAATAAATCAATTGGAGGGAATTCAAGAAAGCCTTCAAGGACCAGTACCTTCCCACACGTCCAAGGGAAGAAGGTAGTTAAATTTATGAATAGGAAGCATGTCTGTTAAAAAGTACCTCAATAAGTTTTTGGTGTTGGATCCCAAAGAGCATCAAGAGGGGGAGGGGGAGGAGGTGGAGGGGGGGGGGGGGGGGGGGGGTGAGGGCGGGGGGAGGGTATAAATTAGTGTTCTAAATTAAAAATGTTCGATTTCACAAAAAAACATCACGGAAGCACAAACCGATTTGTTAATCCTTTTAAATCAAAGCAATTCAGGTCATAAGCATAATATGAGAGATAAAATAGAGAGAGATAAAATCAAACACAAACACACGGTGATTGTTAACGAGGTTCGGTCACACTTTGACCTACGTCCCCGCTCCAACTTCGGACCTCGAGACCGCTAGAGATTTCACTTTACACAACCACCTTTTCTCTACTTCGAGAGGTAAAACAAACCTCTCCTCCTAAGAAGATAATTTTTTCTCTCTCTCAATAGGTAAGATTTGGAACCTCTTTCATCCAGAAGCTCTCACAATCTTTCTGAAAATGATTTATCTCTTTTACAATAGAATGCTCACAACAAGAGAAGAGAGAAATAAAAGAGAACTTAAAAATGACAACTTCAAGAAGAAATGTCTTCTTTTGATTTCACTCCTTTTATAGGGTTCAACAAGTGAGAAAGTCATCCAGAAATTATTCCACAATTTCCTCCTTCAAAATTGATCGTTACTCTAGAAATTTGATTGTTACCTCTAGAAATTTGACTCGGAGGCCGATCGACCGTACATATGGACCGGTCTATGTGGCCGTTGCATGATTTCTTTAATTTCTGTGCTTGATAGGTCGGCCGATCCGTCGATCGGTATTGCCTCAATGCCGACCGATATATTCTCGTCATCGATCTTAGCACCTCATGCATTGGTCAGTCGACTAGTGCCTCGATGGGTAAGTCGACCGGTATCATCTCGACATCATCCGAAGCAGCTCACGTATCTATCGGTCGACCGGTATCTCCAGATGGGTCGACCGATGTTCTCTCGACCGACTTTCACTGTATCGACCGTCTGGTTGACCGCCCTACACTTTTTGATCATAACTTTCTGCATAGTTATCCAAATTAGATAATATTAGATTCTATGAATAGCTAACAGGATCCTCTACAACCTTGATATTTATGATTCATCCAGAATCTAATAAGACCACATTCAATTATTTAATCAAAGTGTAGTGCATAAAGTTGTCTCTTTTTCTATAAACTTTTTCAGAATTTTGACTTTAGTCTTTTGAGGTTTGTATCATCAAAATATGATTATGCAAGGCATTAAAAGTTAGATCCAACAATCTCCCCCTTTTTGATAAGATAAACCGAGAAATACGAAAACTATATAAGTTGCGAAAAAGTTATAAAATATTATAAAATCAATTTTACTCCCCCTAACACTTAGCTCTCCTTACATTGGTAGATATTCACATAAATATTAATTATAAGGTACTCTTCATATAAAGTATATTCAGATCATATTTCTCCTGTATTTCTCCCTCTTTTGTTTCATAAAAAGTAGTTTGTAAATGAAGGTCATAAAAAAATATGTAATTCCCCTTTTGTCAAAAAAAAAAAATTCTCCCCTTTTTGTTATGAATATGTAAAGTATTATAAAAAGTCATGAAATAGGCAAGAATAACTCCCCTTAAATTTGTGGCTATTTTAAAATGAAATTAAATTAATTTAGAAGTTATGAAATCCATAAGTAAAAAATTATATTAGAAATCAAAATATTACATAAAACTTTGATACAACAATGATATGTTAAAATAAGGTTGAAAACATGCTCCCCCTATCATTATGACTAATTTTTTTTCTATTTGATACGTTTCTTTTCCAAAAAATGATGATTTTGAACTTTTGAGAAGAATAAAAAAGTAGGTGATACTTTTACCATAACCTTTGTATCTTCACATTTCCATCCGTCCTTTGTTTTACATGTGAGGCACACCTGAAAAGTAATTAAGTAATTTTTGGTACCAAAACTTCTTTGGGTCATCTTGTAACGACCCCAATTTTTGAGAGTTGGGAAAAGAATATTTTGTTATGTTTTATTTGGGAATTATGGCCATTAATATTATTATATTTAATAATTCCAAAAATAAAGGAAAATTTGAGGAGGAGTTTAATTAAGGATAAAAATATATTATGGGATATTTAATTAAATTTGGAATTATTTAATTATTAAAATAAATCAAAGTCGTTAAAAGGGATTAATTAAATGATTAAATTTGATTAGGATTGTAAGTTATAGATGGATTGAAGATAAAGATTTAAGTGCCCTATAAATAAATTCTTAGAGTCGATCGTCAAGGAGTTTCCTCCTCTTGGGTTCTCGGTGTTCGGCGGCAGAAATGTGACAACTAGGTGATGACAAGGCGTGAATCATCATCGAATGCCTAAGCATGAAACGAGATACGTAAGGGGGATCCATATGTTTATTACGTGACATTATTTATTTTGATATAAGTTCAACTTCGATCTGAGTGGATCGAACAAAGGCCACATATTTCTTTTTGAATATTTTGGGCGTTCGATTTTCTCGATGACTGAGAGGAAAATAAAATAAGGAAAACATCAGTAGAAGGCGAGAAAGATTAAGGGAGAGAGAGAATCGAGAAGACCAGTGTAGGGCAGTCAGTACCGAGAGGGTGAGAGGAGAGAAAGTGATGAGATGTTGTGTCAAGGAAAGGAAAAAAAAAAGAAGAGAGCACTGAATGAATAGGAGAGAGGGCAAAATAATATAAAAAGAAGAATTAGATTTACCTGCCAAGGGAGAAAGCAAAAATGTCGTGGCTTAAGTGTCATGGAGAGAGAGAAATATGGGACATAAAAATGTCGTGGCCTTAACGTCGTGCGAAAGAAGAGAAGAATTTTATTCTTCATTTCTGATTTTTCTAATGCAGAAAAATCATTTATTAAATTTCTCAGGCGAGAAAAGAAATAATAAAAAATGTATACACTTACTGAGAGCGATCAGGGACTCACGTATTTTGATATGATTAGTAATAGTTAATTGATAGTTTTATTATAATTATATTGTTGTCATTATAATTATTTATTAATTGTAAAGTTATTGTTTATTCAGATTATATTATTATTGATTGTGCTAATCATATTGTTATGATTTCTGATTATATTCTTATCATATATAATCATTATATCAGATCATATTATCATCATTTTGATCATATTTTGTTATCATATTCAATCTTATCACTGATTATGATATCGATCTAGTAGTATTTCTGATTGGGTCTTGTTTCACCTAAATTAAATTGTTAAAATATAGACGCCTTAGGTAAATAAGATAAAAGCTAAAAGCTGTTGGATCCCCATGTTCTCTGATTGTCTTCAAGCCCCCGGGCCATATTGTTATTGAATTGAATTGAATTAAATGGGGCAGATAGCTAATGGTTTGAGGCGCCATCATCCTTTAGAAAAGCTATGGCTGTCCCGTGTTTGGTCATGGTCCCCCGCCATTCACGAATAATTGTTAGCGCTATATTGTTGGGTGGCTTGCCGTGACACTGATCCCCCACTGGCCTACATGAAAGAGATATGGAGTTTTTCTTAATTGACCGAGCGCTCTCATTGAATTGGATAACTCCGAACATTGTAAATTGAATTAAATTAAATTGAATTAAAATCGAATCGAATTGAGTTGAATTGAAATAGAATTGGATTGAATTGATCATGGTCATTTGAATATTGACGTTGACTGACATTGCCTCCGCCCATTGAATCGAATTGAATTGTAAATGACCATTAATATTGAATTGAAAATTGTTAAATTGAATAGTGCCATAGTGAGCAGACATCATTGATATCGTTAATTGATAAATCAATATTTATCGATCATTTGACCTTTTCCTGATCCTTCCTATTGATATATTACTTCATTGTCATATTGTTATATTGAATCATCGATCCAATTAATCAGACAATTATTATTTATTATCACTATTGATTGGTCTCTTGACCATAACTTGATATAATTGCTCATATCGATAAATTGTTATAGTGTTAAATTGATTATTGTATTGATTGCTCAATTGACTCATCATTGATTATATCTTATTTTCGATTGAGCATATTGATTGTTTAGTAGACCCTACGTACTGAGTATTTTTATACTCATGGATATTTTCCTATATCTGGATCCGTGCAGGTGAGAGTACTTTGATAGAGGATGATCCTGCAGATGGTTATGCTCAGTGATAGACAAATATTGCACATGTTCTAGATTGAGTTATCTAGTTTTTATTATTTCCCCATTTATTAGAATTGTGAACTTATTGATATTTTAATTATTTTGAATATAATGGATTATTAGCTGTTATTATTGAAATAGTCTTTCGCATTTATTGTTTATATTCCGTAAAAAATATTTTATAAAAAATTGAGTAGCGCCTCTGGGATGACTCTAAGCACGTGAAAGTCACGTGGGTCTCGGAGCGTTACAGAAGGTATCAGAGCCTAAGGAGAGACACTTCTTAGCTGTCTCTAATAGATAGAATTGAGTCCATGTGCAACTGTCATGAGCAGCCACTGCAGTCATCCAGTAGGGTCAAGTAAGTTTTTCATTATGATATTGAATTCTTGCTTATTGAATTGTATTGTATTTTTATTGTTGGGTGGGCACAAATGCCTCCCAAATTGGTGACCTATCATCAATCTTATCGTGGATTGATAAGTGGATGTCAACGAGTCGACTCCCAAAGTGCACAATAGGATGGCCAAGCGGCCAAAGGTTCACTTGTAAATAATGAATGGGTCAATGAATATCAATAGGAACAATCGTGACATGGATCACTCCGTTCAACATACAGAGAATATAGCAATACTCAGAATCATGACATTTCTCCTCACGGTGATCGAAAAGAGATTGTTAAAAGTTTTCTCAAATTATAGCTTCCCTAGTTTGATGGGAAGGGCGACATTATGAAAGTCTATATGTGGTTGGAGAAAATTAAACAGGGTCTACTCAAAATAGACTGTGATGAGAATTGCAATATTATATGCACTATTAGACGTCTGACAAGTGACGCTAGGCATTGGTGGGAAACAACAAAAGCTGTCACATTCTCCAAGAAGGAAGTGATTTCTTGGAGAAAATTTAAAAAGATATTTAAAGATCTTTGTTTACTTGTTTTCCAAAGAGCGAGAAAACAAAAGGAATACTGTGAGCTACAACAAGGTACCATGACGATCGAGGACTACACGATCGAATTCTTAAAGTTAGAGAAGTATGGTACTCGACGACCATCGGAGATAAATTGCATTAAGCAATGGATGGAAGGTCTCAAGCCAAGCCTCTGAGGAAGGGTAAAATGTTGTAACTATCAGACCCTTCAAATTGCGAAAGAGTTCGCTACTATGCTTGAAAATGTCGGCATAACAAACGCAACTCAACCGAATCAAGAGGATATAGATAATGATCAGAATCATATTTGGAGTAAAGGTAGAAGACATAAAAGAAGAGAGAAGCGGCATTAAGAAAACTACAACCGAGGAAGGCCATATCCAACGCGGAATGAGCCTCCATCACATAGAGGATCATGCAACTACTGTCACAAAATGCATCTCGGTGAATGTTATTGGACGACGGGAGCATGCCTAAATTGTGGCAAAATGGGTCACTTCGCAAGAGATTGCGATGGATCAAGATGGGTTGAACCTCTACGACAACAATAGGCCTTCAAGAATGGTGCATAAATCACCAAAATAGATTGATATGTTAGGACACATGACTTGAAAATTAATCAAGTCTAAATTGTAATATTCACTTCAATTAGACTTTAGATATGTTATAGTATCCAAATAGCATGTGCTATATGGAACGGATATAGTACATAGTTTCCTTTTCACAAAAATGAAAGATCGACCGTTGAAAAGTAGAGTGTTTAGTGGAAGCACTCATATGACAATATTTCTAACGAGGTTATCGATTAGCTGGTGCAAATAATTTGCCGCAAAAAGGTCGAGCACTCGAATTCAATTGCAAAAGTGATGACACACACATGGAGGGAGGACAACATCCTAGTACGTTGAAAAATTATAATATAGTTGTTACTACATTGGTTAACCCAAGATCGATGACATTTTAATATATTCGTCGAGCCTAGAGGAACATGCGGAGCACCTACAGATCGCACTGCAAACATTAAGAGAAATAAGTATATGCCAAAGTTTCGAAATACAAAGTTTGGTAGAATGAGATAATGTTCATCGAGAATATCATTGACATAGATGGAATATCAAAAGATGTATGCTATAACCAAATGACTTCAACAAAAGAATGTGTTCCCTTGATTTATAGGATATTATTAGAGAGTCGCTCCAAATGGCCACACAATAGTGCCACCATGGATGAACCTCACTAAGAAGGACATAATAAATTGAATGGCTCGGGAAAGGCTAAAATTATGTTTTGGAAATTGAAGAAGAGGTTGACAATGATGTCTTTTCTGAAAATACCTTTAGGCCAAGGAGGTTATGTCACCCACAATTATGTGTATAACATTGACATAACGTGCGTCTTGATGCCACATAAGAAGATAGTTGCCTATGCATCAAGAGAATTAAAGAAGCACTAAAAGAATCACCCAACGCTCGATCTCAAATTAGCAACTATGGTCTTTACCCCAAGAGATGGTAACACAATGTGTAGGGTGAAGAGCTTCAATTCCCCACTTACCAGCAAAGTTGATGTACACTTTCTCGCGCTAAGATTCAAACATGTGTCAAAAAAAATGTTACAAATTACTGCAAGATTACGAGTTTGCCATCAATAACCATTCTAAGAAAGCAAACTCAGTTGAGAATACCTTAAGCTAAAAAAAATGGAAGGGCTGTTTGCTCATTTGAGAGTGAGCCGATGGGGTATGAATAATGAGCAATTGCATCATCTAAGTTAATTTAGGGGTTAGCAATGATAGTGCAAGGATAACAACACATTTTGCATGCAACCAAAATTATTATGGAAGGTCGGAAAATGAAAGTGGAACATCAAAGATCACATAGTTCACCACAAGAGCTTGGAAATTCTCAATAGTATTGGGAAAAGGTAATGATGGATTTCGTTAGAAGGCTTCCAAAAACTTGATATGGGTAACAGAGGATCGAGATGTTAAGATAGCCAACGCCATACCCATTAGAGAAAGGTTAGTCCATCGAAAGCCTCATGGACATTCATTTTTTTAAGGAGGTTATCCGACTTCATGGAGTACTGATATCTAGTGCGTCGGATAAGAATCTATAGTGCATAGCCCAATTCTTGAACTTCTACATCACCTTCCATCCACAGATGGATAAGTAGTCTGATGGACAATTCAGACCTTAGAAAAATATGTTTTGGGCTTGTGCATTGGATTGGAGTGATAGTTGGAACAACGAGCTCCCATCAGTGGAGTTAATTTATGGCAACAGTTGCCACTCCAATATTAAGCATGACACCTTCACAGTTATGCATATATAATAGCAAAGTTGATGGACGACAGTTCATGTTACAAAAGTAATGAAGCAATGAAGCATGCCTCCTCATGGAAAGATTGAAAACTAATATACGAGACGAATCATATACGAACATAATGAGATTGGAAGAACTGAATCGAAATGGAGGTGTGACATATGTAGGACACATCATAGAAATGAAAATTCCATTTAGAAATTAAAATTTGAGATGAGAAAAGATTTCTCAGATTTATTAGACAGATAATATAACTTCTTTTACGTAAATTCGAGGACGAATTTATTTTTAAGGAGGTAATGATGTAACGACCCCAATTTTTGAGAGTTGGGAAAAGAATATTTTGTTATGTTTTATTTGGGAATTATGGCCATTAATATTATTATATTTAATAATTCCGAAAATAAAGGAAAATTTGAGGAGGAGTTTAATTAAGGATAAAAATATATTATGGGATATTTAATTAAATTCGGAATTATTTAATTATTAAAATAAATCAAAATCGTTAAAAGGGATTAATTAAAAGATTAATTTTGATTAGGATTGTAAGTTATAGATGGATTGGAGATAAAGATTTAAGAGCCCTATAAATAAATTCTTAGAGTCGATCGTCAAGGAGTTTCCTCCTCTTGGGTTCTCGGTGTTCGGCGGCAGAAATGTGACGACCAGGTGATGGCAAGGCGTGAATCGTCATCGAATGCCTAAGCGTGAAATGAGATACGTAAGGGGGATCCATAGGTTTATTACGTGACATTGATTATTTTGATATAAGTCCGACTTCGATCTGAGTGGATCGAACAAAGGCCACAGATTTCTTTTTGAATATTTAGGGCATTCAGTTTTCTCGATGACTGAGAGGAAAATAAAATAAGGAAAACATCAGTAGAAGGCGAGAAAGATTAAGGGAGAGAGAGAATCGAGAAGAACAGCGTTCGGCGTCGAGAAAAAAAAGAGAACAAAAAATAAATAGAAGGGCAGTCAGTGCCGAGAGGGTGAGAGGAGAGAAAGTGATGAGATGTTGTGTCAAGGAAAGGAAAAAAAGAAGAAGAGAGCGCTGAATGAATAGGAGAGAGGGCAAAATAATATAAAAAGAAGAATTAGATTTACCTGCCAAGGGAGAAAGCAAAAATGTCGTGGCCTTAAGTGTCATGGAGAGAGAGAAATATGAGACATAAAAAAAGTGATTAACGTCGTGCGAAAGAAGAGAAGAATTTTATTCTTAATTTCTGATTTTTCTAATGCAGAAAAATCATTTATTAAATTTACCAGGCGAGAAAAGAAATAATAAAAAATGTATACACTTACTGAGAGAGATCAGGGACTCACGTATTTTGATATGATTAGTAATAGTTAATTGACAGTTTTATTATAATTATATTGTTGTCATTATAATGATTTATTAATTGTAAAGTTATTATTTATTCAGATTATATTATTATTGATTGTGCTAATCATATTGTTATGATTTCTGATTATATTCTTATCATATATAATCATTATATCAGATCATATTATCATCATTTTGATCATATTTTGTTATCATATTCAATCTTATCACTGATTATGATATCGATCTAGTAGTATTTCTGATTGTGTCTTGTTTCACCTAAATTAAATTGTTAAAATATAGACGCCTTAGGTAAATAAGATAAAAGCTAAAAGCTGTTGGATCCCCATGTTCTCTGATTGTCTTCAAGCCCCCGGGCCATATTGTTATTGAATTGAATTGAATTAAATGGGGTAGATAGTTTATCTAATGGTTTGAGGCGCCATCATCCTTTAGAAAAACTATGGCTGTCCCGTGCTTGGTCATGGTCCCCCGCCATTCACGAATAATTGTTAGCGCTATATTGTTGGGTGGTTTGCCGTGACACTGATCCCCCACTGGCCTACATGAAAGAGATATGGAGTTTTTCTTAATTGACCGAGCGCTCTCATTGAATTGGATAACTCCGAACATTGTAAATTGAATTAAATTAAATTGAATTAAAATCGAATCGAATTGAGTTGAATTGAAATAGAATTGGATTGAATTGATCATGGTCATTTGAATATTGGCGTTGACTGACATTGCCTCCGCCCATTGAATCGAATTGAATTGTAATTGACCAATGACCATTAATATTGAATTGAAAATTGTTAAATTGAATAGTGCCATAGTGATCAGACATCATTGATATCGTTAATTGATAAATTAATATTTATCGATCATTTGACCTTTTCCTGATCCTTCCTATTGATCTATGACTTCATTATCATATTGTTATATTGAATCATCGATCCAATTGATCAGACAATTATTATTTGTTATCACTATTGATTGGTCTCTTGACCATAACTTGATATAATTGCTCATATCAATAAATTGTTATAGTGTTAAATTGATTATTGTATTGATTGCTCAATTGACTCATCATTGATTATATCTTATTTTCGATTGAGCATATTGATTATTTAGTAGACCCTACGTACTGAGTATTTTTATACTCATGGATATATTCCTGTACCTAGATCCGTGCAAGTGAGAGTACTTTGATAGAGGATGATCCTGCATGTGGTTATGCTTAGTGACAGACAGATGTTGCACATGTTCTAGATTGAGTTGTCTAATTTTTATTATTTCCGCATTTATTAGAATTGTGAACTTATTAATATTTTAATTATTTTGAATATAATGGATTATTAGCTGTTATTATTGAAAAAGTCTTCCGCATTTATTATTTATATTCCGCAAAAAATATTTTATAGAAAATTGAGTAGCGCCTCTTGGACGACTTTGAGCACGTGAAAGTCACGTGGTTCTCGGGGTGTTACACATATTTTGTTAGACAATTATTTTTTTTGAACTCAAATCATGCCACATTGTGATGATATTCTTATTCTACATTGATATGCATAATGACCATGAAATCCACACGTAAAACATTTGAGATGCGATCTTCTACCATAGAAATGATTGGATTTTCGAGAAGAATTTTCAAAGTATATCCTAAGAGTATTTTTCGTTACATGAGAAATAGATTTTTATTTTGTGTACTTTTCATAATAGTATTTGATAGTGATATTTGGGATTGAGTAGTGATAACTTGCTGAAATTTAAGAAAATGTCAAATTTTCATTTTTTGGTCTCCCAACTCACTAGCTGCAAGTGCACAGGTAAGTTGTAGTAGACTCAGGTTGTCGTATCCACAAGAATTTGAAGTATAAGACACCCTAAAATAATCTAGATTAGTTCTACTTAAGTGGCTAAAAATAGATTTTTAATGAATAGTGAAAACATATTATTTTTATGGAAAGTGAAATGATAACAGATTTTTTGGTTTTGGAAATTTATCAAAACTGAATTATAAATGCTAGAATGAAGTCTAAAAATGTTTAACTATCTATGAGGAAGGTTCTTCTAGGATTTGGGGTTCATCTAAATTAATTAAGGATGGAATGGAACAAGTTATCATTAAATGTCCAACTTTTGATTCAACTTGAAAATGGCTGTTCCCACAGCTCAATTGACCTCTAACTAAGCAATATATGATTATATAATTGTTAGCTAGGTTGAATCAAAAGAGGGTCCTCACTGAAAATCAAGTTATCATTGGGCTCAAAAGAAAGTTCAATGCTGATTTTTTTGCAATTCAAGGAAGTTTGGAATGATAACTTGCAATTGCAATCATAAAAAGATGGAATCATTCCAATCAATCAAACCAGAATAAAATATACTCAATAATGGTGCTTGTGTCCTTGATTCATCTCTGAATTCAAGGGAGATTCAAAATCAACCTCTCGGTTGCAAAATAAATTGAAATACACACAAACACACTCAATTGGAAATGCAAAACATATGGCCACATGAGTTCACAATTTCCATTGCTCCTTGGCCCATCTCTGGATCTCAAGGAAGCCCTTAAGACTACCTCTCAGTAGTGGATTAAAATGAGGGTTGACAATGAAAATCAGAAGTTTTTAAAATGAGAAAACAGAAATCAGCATTTCAGGAAAATCAGCAATGTGGATTGATGGGATTCAAGTTTGCCAAATGCCCCTTGACCCATCTTTGGACTGCAAGGGATTCCTAGAGTACACCTCTCAGTGATTTGAATAAAACTGACATTAACTCTTAATTCACTTCTGTAGAATGATTAGATCAAGTAATACTTCTCAGTCATTGGTTACAATTAGATCTAATAGTAGCATAGCATAAATCAGTAAAGAAGTTTCTGAAATCTGAAAATCAGAAATGATTCAGTGCAGGAATTATAAAACAGTCCATATCCATCCAAAACTAATCTAAACTACTACCCTATCCTAGAAGAAATGGAGTTTAGCTCCTCATATTTACAAGATTTGACATCAAATGGGGTAAGAAACAGATACAATTCATGGTTCTTTGAAGCTTCTCAGCCAGCAGCTCCTCCAGCAGAATCCTTTGCAGCCTTGCCTTGCTCCAAACCCTTGAATGACCAGCCCCCCTCTCCTCCAGAAAAATCCAGCTTATATATCACTCCTTTCCACCCTTTGATCAGCATCTAAATGTTCTACTCCGCCTGATTGCATCCACCTGTCCACCCCTCTGAAATTCCAGCTGCAGATTCCTTTTTGTGCAGGAAAAAGTAGATGGTCCCCCCTACTTTTTCCACTTTTTGGCCACCTTTCTCCCTGCTACAAATCCCCAAACAGCAAGCATCAAAGCCCTTGAATGGTGTTTTGACAAATAAGGATTAGGATAATGATAGTTGCTAGCTCAGATATCAAATGGTATTAGGTGTTGTGCATGAATGAAAACTTGTATCAAAATTAATGAATTAAGGGGCCCGAAATGATAACTTGTCACAAATCATAGAAATTATCCAAATGCAAGTGATTCAAAGCATTAGAAGCATCAAATGGACTAGAGTAACAAGTGAGTGCATTCAGAAATCAAATATGAATGAGATTTCTAAGAAGTGATAACTTGTGTGCCCAAAAACGATAACTTGTGATAACTTGAGTTGTGGTTATCCAAATGTGATGAAATTTGACCAGCAATGAGTTAGAACAATAACAAGATGATTGCTTAAGGTCCTTGTGCAGAATTAATGGTTTTGCATGTCAAAATAACAGAATTGCCCTTTAACGATAACTTGGCACTTGAAAAATGATAACTTGTTCAAATGGACTTAAAACTTTGCACAAGTTGAGATGTGACTATCCAAATATGATTTATACATGATAATGATGGATTTAGGGCAAGAAAACTATTGAAAATAAGTTCATTCAAAATAATGATAACTTGACACTTAGGAATGATAACTTGTCCTCAAAATGATAACTTGGCATAGAATTTAAATATTAATAGATTTTGGCATTTTAGAACCTCTATGCACATGGAATTAAGTATGAAATGAAGAATATCAACTAGTTATCACAATGTTTGCATTCCAAGTATAATTGGCCAAAAAATAGGCAAAAGTGGGACTCCATATGTATGAATTTCATCTAAAATGGGTTAGAATCATATAGTGATCAGCAAGTGATCAAACTCCCCCAAGTTTAGCCTTTTGCTTGTCCTCAAGCAAAACATTCAGAAATTAAGGACAAACTTGAATTAAAAGTCCACAAATGAAGTAAAGTCTAGCTGAATTTGAATCCAATGAGTTTCCCACTTTGCCAACACTTCATTTTTTCCAAAAACTCAATTTCTAGCTAGGGAATCACAGAGGCTAAAGCAAATTTAAGCCATGGAAGAAGTACTAGCAATAACATGTTTGAATTGTAAGAATTGTCAACTTTACAAAGGGGTTGAACTACAAATCTCTTCATGAACAGGTTTTCAATTGTTTAAACAGGTTTAAAACCTGACTTTTATTCATGAAATGCATATAAACAGGTTTAGCACCTGATTTTTATTCATGCTTTCTTTAGGAGAGATTCCTTGGGAAGTTTTGCTCTCCTAATTTTTTTTTTGCATTGAAGAGAGATTCCTTTGGAAGTTTTGCTCTCTTCCTTTTTTTTATGCATGCATATGACTTTTTACTTTTCCTTTTTTCATTTTTCTATCCTGTTCATGAAATGAGCAATAGTTCAAACTCAAGTATAGTTTAGATCCCTTTATCCAAAAAGTCAAGTTTTCCTATTTAGCATGGCAGCAAGAGCCTTGACTCCCTTCTAGACATCTGATATTACTAATTCAATCCATAAGTATCAACTAGTGTGACCCACAAAAAGAAAAAAATTTCAGCTAAAAACTTCATTCAAATGCATCTGAATTCATAATGCCAATTAAAGCAAGAAGGCTAATGGCCAAGTTGGCCACTTGGTATTGGAGTGCACCCACTGTCAAAATAAAGTATTCTACCCATTTCAGAGTTAAAATGAATTCAGAATTGAGTTGGGTCCAAAAATTGATAATCGAGTGATAACTAGTGATAACTTGTGAAAATCAATGATAACCTGGTATGAATTATGATATGAACATTAAAATCAATTGAAAACATGATGTAAAGGTTAGAAAAGCACCAGGTTTCCTCCCCCAAGCTTATTCTCAACACTGTTCTCAGGGTTGAAATAAAAGCAAGGGAGAGGGGTGGGTGGGATTGAAATGCATGAAATTTGGAATTTGGATCCCCTTGGCATTTCATCCAGCATCTTTGGGTGGTCTAACCTTCATTAGTTGCAACTGATCTTGCAGAGAAACAAAGGATATCAATTGGTATGGCAGATTTGCAACTAATCAGATTTTTGAGTGCAGAATTCAACATTGCATTGGGAATTTCTGAAATTCACTGAAATTGGGCTATAGCAGATTGGGATAATTGATATGGGTGTAAATTCAGATGATGATATGATCAATGAAGCATAATGAGAAAGATAATATCAGTTATCATTAAGTTTTCAGTGTAAAAATCAGAAATAGGAGTAAGGGTACTCCCTGAATTTGAGACTTGGGAATTGAACCTGTTCCTCATCTCTTATTCCTGCAAAAACAGAAAGATTAGGTTGATAATGGCTTGGGTTACCTCCCAAGAAGTGCCTTTCTTTAATGTCTTTGGCTAGACATTGTTACAACTCTTGATGTCAAGGAGGTTTAAATAGTGTGATATGATCAAGTAGAGATCCCAATCTGTGGACAGCTTTACTAATCAAGTATGGATCTCTTAGTTTCACAATATTTGACCTTCGTTTTTCAGTTGGATGTATCCCTCCTTCATTGTACCAGAAATATACTAACTTCTCATCTATGACATCTGAATCTCCTGGATCACCATCTTGTTTAAGCAACCATTTCTTTAATGACCTCTTTAAATGCAGCATTGTTGGAAGATCTTTGAGCTCTTGGTTCCATCTTTCAGTAGGCAAGCAATGATCTTCCTTCATTGAATGTTCAATTCCTTCTAGAAATCTAAATTCTGCTATAGTCTCTATTTGGAAAGAAATTTCTTCTGCTTTTGTATCCTCCTTGGCCATTTCAGTTTCATCATATGGCTTTGCTGTCATAACCAGTTGCCCAATGGAAAATGAGATGGGTGAAACTTTGGAACTCTGAATGACTTCAAATGAATTAGTGCTTGCTTTAAGTTCAGGCCACTTCTTCTCTTTTGATGTTTCTTCATCTTTGCCCCTAAGATGTTGACATTCTTCAACTGATCCATGATGGTTTGTGGAGCAAATTGCTTCAAGTGAAACTTTTGGACAGTTGGGTGCAGGAAGTAACTCATCTTTAGGGATAGACAATAAGTGAATTGAGTTGCAGCTCTCATCACAATGGAGTGTATCTGATAGTTTCTTCAAAGAATCAAAATCAGGGTCTTCTATAATTAATTCTTCATTGGATGGGAACCTTATGAGTGGATCTTCAATGTGATTTATTGCTGGTATCATTGGAGTAGCTTTTTCAATAACTTCAGCAACTTCATCTTGTTTCTTGGCCTGTTCTATAAGTGTGATAGACTCCTTTCCAATTTCAGCCTCCATGACTACTTCTTTTTCTTCATTCATCTCTTTCTCAATTCCCATCTTCATTTCCTGAATTTCTTCTTTCAGAAGGGCAGATTGGATTTGTGGGGCTTCTTGACTGGACTGCAAACAAAGCTTGGCCTCCAATCCAGCTCCAAGAACATCTACTTTCATACATATTGTTTTCAAGTTTGCAAGTTGCTCGTCCTGCCGCCTCATGAAGTTCTCCAACATAATCTTCATTTCTGACTCTATGGATTGTTTAAGTGATTGCTGATTTTTTGAAATATCCATGGTAGCAACCTGAAAATTTGACTCTTGACCTTGATTGTGATGGTAATACAAATGATTTTGTGAGTCATAAACATAAGGATTGCTGCTTGAGAAGTCTTGCTCAGGATTCCAATAATTTGAAATATAATGACTACTAGTTGAGAAACCTTCCTCTTGATTTCAGTAATTAGAACTTTCATGACCATATGAGACATACATGTAAGCATTAGAGGGCTGTTGAAATTGTGGTGATCCTTGATTGCAACGAACTTGTGATGGTTCTTCAACTATAGAATCCAATTCCTCCTGGCTCAAGGGTGTTTCACTTGATTGATAATAGTCATAGGACCAAGTTTGCCAACTCATATCCATCTTTTCTTCTTTCTCCCTCAGAAGTCAAATTCATAATTTTCTGCAATTGCTGGGTGAATAACGATCCCTAAATATCCTAGGAGCAGCCTTGTTTTGATTGGTAGCCTCCTTCTCAAAAGTTCTTCTCCTAGCCTCTTCTCTTTGCAATCTCCTTCTCCTATTGAATCTTCTTTCAGTTGAGGATCAGATAGGTAGAGGTCTCCTTGAAGCTCCAAATCTGCATAAAATCAATTCAGAAGTATCAATTTCATAAAAAAGAAAGAAATCTGTACAGAATTGAAAAGAAAAAAAAAATTCAGAATGATAACTTGCAAAAACTAAAAATTGGCCTAACAAATAAACTAAAAACTAATCTAAAACTAATCTAAACTATCTCAGTTAGCCTAATTGACCTCAAATCCCCGGCAACGGCGCCAAAAACTTGATAGTGATATTTGGGATTGAGTAGTGATAACTTGCTGAAATTTAAGAAAATGTCAAATTTTCATTTTTTGGTCTCCCAACTCACTAGCTGCAAGTGCACAAGTAAGTTATAGTAGACTCAGGTTGTCGTATCCACAAGAATTTGAAGTCTAAGACACCCTAAAATAATCTAGATTAGTTCTACTTAAGTGGCTAAAAATAGATTTTTAATGAATAGTGAAAACATATTTTTTTTATGGAAAGTGAAATGATAACAGATTTTTGGGTTTTGGAAATTTATCAAAACTGAATTATAAATGCTAGAATGAAGTCTAAAAATGTTTAACTATCTATGAGGAAGGTTCTTCTAGGATTTGGGGTTCATCTAAATTAATTAAGGATGGAATGGAACAAGTTATCATTAAATGTCCAACTTTTGATTCAACTTGAAAATGGCTGTTCCCACAGCTCAATTGGCCTCTAAGTAAGCAATATATGATTATATAATTGTTAGCTAGGTTGAATCAAAAGAGGGTCCTCACTGAAAATCAAGTTATCATTGGGCTCAAAAGAAAGTTCAATGCTGATTTTTTTGCAATTCAAGGAAGTTTGGAATGATAACTTGCAATTGCAATCATAAAAAGATGGAATCATTCCAATCAATCAAACCAGAATAAAATATACTTAATAATGGTGCTTGTGTCCTTGATTCATCTCTAAATTCAAGGGAGATTCAAAATCAACCTCTCGGTTGCAAAATAAATTGAAATACACACAAACACACTCAATTGGAAATGCAAAACATATGGCCACATGAGTTCACAATTTCCATTGCTCCTTGGCCCATCTCTGGATCTCAAGGAAGCCCTTAAGACTACCTCTCAGTAGTGGATTAAAATGAGGGTTGACAATGAAAATCAGAAGTTTTTAAAATGAGAAAACAGAAATCAGCATTTCAGGAAAATCAGCAATGTGGATTGATGGGATTCAAGTTTGCCAAATGCCCCTTGACCCATCTTTGGACTGCAAGGGATTCCTAGAGTACACCTCTCAGTGATTTGAATAAAATAGGGATTAACAATTGGCAATTCAGATTCCAAACAATTAGAAAATAGAATTTAGAATCAAACTAAGAAATCAGATTTTGGAAAAATCATATTTGAATTCTGAATTGTCAATGATCTTGATTCATTTCTGAATAAGATCATGGCATATATTAGCCTCTCAACTATTCAATTATCCAATCCTTGATGACAATCAGATCCAAAAAACCAGGAAATCAGATTTTGGAATTCAGGAAACCAGAAATCAGCAACTCATTCAACTCATTCAAATCAGGAAAAACCAAATCATATTTGAATCATAGGAATGTCAAAGCTTCTCAATTCATTTCTGAACAAGATTGGAATAGATGTTAACCTCTCAGTTGTTCAATTAATTCAATCCCCAATGACAATCAGATTCAAACAGCCAAGAAAATCAGAATTCATATTTCAGAAAAAATCAGATTTCAGAAAGTAGAAATCAGAATTCTAATTGGGTTTGTATCTAGAACTTGGCATTGATTCTTGATTCATTTCTGAACAAGGGTTAGACCAAATGATAACTTCTCAGTTATAAATACAAATAGGGCCTTCAAATGACAAGATCAGATTTATAACACTTCAGATTTCAGAAATGTAAAACCAGAAAAATCAGATTTCTGATTTCTGTTCAGGAATTAATGGAAAATCTGGTTTGAGTCAAATGATTGCCCAAACAATCTTGATTCATTTCTGAACAAGATAGAGACAATACCAACATCCCAAAGACTCAATTAATCAAGTTAGAAATGAAGAACAGATTCTGATATTTATAGGAATCAAATTCAGAAATCAGAAAACCAAATCAGAAATCAGAATTGCAATTGAATGAAATCAGAAAACTGACATTAACTCTTAATTCACTTCTGTAGAATGATTAGATCAAGTAATACTTCTCAGTCATTGGTTACAATTAGATCTAATAGTAGCATAGCATAAATCAGTAAAGAAGTTTCTGAAATCTGAAAATCAGAAATGATTCAGTGCAGGAATTATAAAACAGTCCATATCCATCCAAAACTAATCTAAACTACTACCCTATCCTAGAAGAAATGGAGTTTAGCTCCTCATATTTACAAGATTTGACATCAAATGGGGTAAGAAACAGATACAATTCATGGTTCTTTGAAGCTTCTCAGCCAGCAGCTCCTCCAGTAGAATCCTTTGCAGCCTTGCCTTGCTCCAAACCCTTGAATGACCAGCCCCCCTCTCCTCCAGAAAAATCCAGCTTATATATCACTCCTTTCCACCCTTTAATCAGCATCTAAATGTTCTACTCCGCCTGATTGCATCCACCTGTCCACCCCTCTGAAATTCCAGCTGCAGATTCCTTTTTGTGCAGGAAAAAGTAGATGGTCCCCCCTACTTTTTCCACTTTTTGGCCACCTTTCTCCCTGCTACAAATCCCCAAACAGCAAGCATCAAAGCCCTTGAATGGTGTTTTGACAAATAAGGATTAGGATAATGATAGTTGCTAGCTCAGATATCAAATGGTATTAGGTGTTGTGCATGAATGAAAACTTGTATCAAAATTAATGAATTAAGGGGCCCGAAATGATAACTTGTCACAAATCATAGAAATTATCCAAATGCAAGTGATTCAAAGCATTAGAAGCATCAAATGGATTAGAGTAACAAGTGAGTGCATTCAGAAATCAAATATGAATGAGATTTCTAAGAAGTGATAACTTGTGTGCCCAAAAACGATAACTTGTGATAACTTGAGTTGTGGTTATCCAAATGTGATGAAATTTGACCAGCAATGAGTTAGAACAATAACAAGATGATTGCTTAAGGTCCTTGTGCAGAATTAATGGTTTTGCATGTCAAAATAACAGAATTGCCCTTTAACGATAACTTGGCACTTGAAAAATGATAACTTGTTCAAATGGACTTAAAACTTTGCACAAGTTGAGATGTGACTATCCAAATATGATTTATACATGATAATGATGGATTTAGAGCAAGAAAACCATTGAAAATAAGTTCATTCAAAATAATGATAACTTGACACTTAGGAATGATAACTTGTCCTCAAAATGATAACTTGGCATATAATTTAAATATTAATGGATTTTGGCATTTCAGAACCTCTATGCACATGGAATTAAGTATGAAATGAGGAATATCAACTAGTTATCACAATGTTTGCATTCCAAGTATAATTGGCCAAAAAATAGGCAAAAGTGGGACTCCATATGTATGAATTTCATCTAAAATGGGTTAGAATCATATAGTGATCAGCAAGTGATCAGTATTTTCTTGCTTTAACTTTTCTAAGGAACATGCTAGATTTACTATTTCATAAGCATGTGTAATTTCCAAATTATCAATTTCATTTTTCAGGTTTTCATTTTCCACAAAATATATATCCTTTTCTTCTTTTAATTTTTCAATCTCTTGTATTAATTTTTCATTTTCCTCTTTAATTGAAAAATATATTTTTATAAGAGAGGAGAGTTCCTTATTCACATCTAAAGAAAAAATTTTCTTCGGAAGAGTTCGATGAGTCATAATTTGAATTTGAAAGATTAAAAATTATCACATCGTCGTGTGCCATTAAGTATATGTATGCTTCGTCATTAGAGCTTGATGAATCACTTGTTTCACTAGACTCTTCAAATTTTTTCTTTTTATCTTTTTGAGATTTTTCTTCTTTGTGGTGTTTGCATGATCTTCTTGTTGACTTCTCATTCTTGTCTTTCGTTTTTACCAATTTGAGATACTTGTCTAGTTCTTTGTGTAGAGTGCGAGTTTCTTTTCGTCAACTTCCTCTTCACTTGAGTCTTCTTCTTTTGTGTTTATTTTTAATGCTAATTTTTTCTTCTTGAGGGCTTTTTCTTCTTGATCTTCCTAGATTGAGATCTCATAAGTTGGAAGTGAACCAATTAGATCATCGAAATCCAATTTGTTTAGATCTTTTTCTTCGATCACGGTCCTCTTCGTATGCCATTTGGAGAAGAGAGACCTGAGAATCGTTTTCACTTTTTGGGAGTTAGTTCTTGGTTCGCCTAAGGAGGCTAAGTCATTCAAGATATCATTGTATCGAGCAACCATATCATTTATCTATTCATTATTATGCATTTTGAAATAATCATATTGATGATTTAAAATATTCATTTTAGATTCTTTAACTTTGTCGGTTCCTTCATAAGTAGTAATAAACTTCTTCCAAATTTGGGCTGCAGTTTCACCACTTGAAATCCGATTCAACTCTGTTGAATCCAAATCACAATAAAAAAATATTTTTGACTTTTCAATCAAGTTTTGAAAAAAATATTTTCTCTTTCTTTAGAATCTTCGATAACTTTTCGTGAAGATAATAACCTTTTTCAACTATGTCCCACATGTCGATATTAATAGAACAAATATATGCTTGAATTCTAATTTTTCAATATGCAAAATTTGTTGCATTTAAAAGGAGAGGACGACTAATTGATTGTCCTTCGGCAAAACCAATTCCGCTTGATGCCATGACTCTAAAGATTGTTAAATCTTAAAACAAGGCAATCAAATCTTAAAACAATTTAATTTTAAAATGATTTGATCTTAGAATAAGAACAACCCGCTCTGATACCAATTGTTGGATCCCAAAGGGCACTAAGAGAGGGGAGTGGTGGGGGGGGGGGGTGGTGAATTGGTGTTCTAAAAAAATGTTCGATTTCATAAAAATCATCGCGGAAGAACAAACCGATTCATTAATCCTTTTAAATCAAAGCAATTTAGATCATATAAGCATAATATAAGAGGGAGATAGAGAGAGAAAATCAAACACAAACACACGGTGGTTGTTGATGAGGTTCGACCACACCTTAGCCTACATCTCCACTCCGACTTGTCGACCTCGAGATTGCCTAAGATTCCACTAGAATAACTTCCTTTGTTCCAAATGGGACAAGGAAGATAACCCTTTACACAACCAACTTTTCTCCGCTTTGAGAGGCAAGTCAAACCTCTCATCCTAGGAAGCTAATCTTTTCTCTCGCTCAAGAAGTAAGATTTAGAACCTCTTTCACTCAGGAGTTCTCACAATCTTTTTAAAAATGATTTCTCTCTTTTACAATAGAACGCTCACAATAAAAGAAGAGAGAAACAAAAGAGAACTTAAAAATAATAACTTCAAGAAGAAAGGTCTTCTTTTGATTTCTTGAAGTTTTGCTTCAATGCATGGATGGATGTCATTGCTTTTGTTTTAGCACTCCTTTTATAGGCTTCAGCAAGTGAGAAAGTCGTACAGAAATTATTCCACAATTTTCTCCTTCAAAATTGACCGTTACTGTTCATTTAACTCGAAGGCCGGTCGACTGCACATATGGACCGATCGACCGGTCTATGTGACCGTTGTACGATTTTTTCAACTTCTGCGCTTGATAGGTCAACCGGTCCGTCGAGAGATATTGCCTCGGTGTTGACCGGTATAGTCTAGCCATCGATCCGAGGAGCTCATTCATTGGTCGGTCAACTGGTGCTTCGACCGGTAAGTCAACCATTATCGTCTCGACATCATCTGGAGCAGATCACGTATTTATCTATCGATCGGTATCTCCAGATCGGTCGATCGATGTTCTCTCGGTCGGCTTTCATTGTGTCAATCGGCTAGTTGACCACCTTGCACTTTTTGATAATAACTTTCTGCACAGTTATCAAAATTAAATAATCTTGAATTCTATGAATAGTTAACAGAATTTTCTAGAAGTTGATATTTATGATTCATCCATAATCTAATAAGATCATATTCAATTATTTAATCAAAGTGTAGTGCATAAAGTTGTCTCTTTTTTTATAAACTTTTTTAGCATTTTGACTTTAGTCTTTCGAAATTTGTATCATCAAAATATGATTATGTAAGTCATTAAAACTTAAATCCAACATTTGGAACTTGAGAGGTACAGTCCATTGAAGAAGGATGAAAAGATCAGGGTTGACCATCTTATGAAAGGACTAAATCCTCGCCTGAGGATAAATGTGAAGTGTGGGGACCCCGAGACTATAGCGAAGGCAATCTCCTAGCAACCAATTTGTCTCGGGAGATTGATGAACAAAAGAAGTATGAGCAAGGTAAAGAGTCTAGAAAGGTCCAGAAGAAAGACAAATGCAAAAAGTATAAGGACTCCAAATCTTACTCAAGAGGTGAAGGCGAACAGGGACGTAAGCCATGTTCATTCTGCCACAAATTCCATCCTGGTGAGTGCAGGATGAAGTCAGGAGCTTGCCTAAATTATGGACAGATGAGTCACTTTGCCGGAGACTGTACTAAGAAAAAGATCGAGTACCAAGACAAGGGCAATGGAAACGCTGAAGGCCAGTAGAGAGCACCTAAAAGGGTCTACACTATGCAAGTGGATGAGGCTTAAAAGTCCAATAATGTGATCGAAGATAATCTTCTTATTGCTGATCACTATGCAAATGTATTGTTCAATTTCGGTGCTACTTACTCTTTCATATCATCTGCATTTGCTACTTATTGAATGTTGAGAAAGTGAATATGAAGTGGCAACTAGACATATCAACTCCATTTGGGAGGGTCTCCACTAGGCAGTATCTCCTAGAGACATCGTTTATGATTGAAGGAATAAACTACTCTACAGATCTTGTAGTACTACGGTAGACTACCATGTTATTCTAGACATGAATTGGTTATGTTACCATGATGCCTACTTGAAATGTCGAGAAAAGAAGGTCCAGATTGACAAGAAAGATGGTAGTTCCGTGATTCTTCGTGAAATTCCATCAAAAGAGAAGAAGATGATGATTTCCTCAATGAATGCAACCAAGCTGCTCAATAAGGGCTGCCGAAGATTTCTAGCAAGCGTCATCAAGAATGATTTTCAACCCAAACCACTACAAGAACTTGAAGTGGTGATGGACTTTGCTGATGTATTTTTCAATGAGCTCCCTTTGGAAAGGGAGATCGACTTTCACATTGACCTCATACTAGGGACGACTCCAATCTCAAAACCACCATATAGAATGGTACCACCAGAGATGAAAGAGTCGAGGACTCAACTATAGGAACTACTGAACTGAGGATTTATCAGGCCAAGTGTGTCCCCATAGGATGCACCAATCCTATGAAGAAGGATGAGTCACTAAGACTATGTATAGACTACAAAATGTTGAATAAAGTGACCATTAAGAATAAGTACCCTCTGCCCAAGAATGATAACATGTTTGCCCTCTGCTCAAGATTGATAACATGTTTGATCAGTTGTCTGTGACGTCAGACTTCTCAAAGATTGATCTGAGGAGTGGGTACCATTAGCTCAGAGTAGCAGATGACCTTTACGTTCAGGTATGACCATTATAAATTTTTGGTTATGTCTTTTGGACTAACAAATGCGCCTACAACATTTATGGATTTGATGAACATAATTTTCAAGCCCCATCTGAACACCTTTATAATCGTGTTCGTAGATGATATATTGATCTATTCATCAAATCCTGAAGAACACCAGAAACATCTACAAATAGTTCTGGAGACTTTGAGGTAACACTAGTTCTATGCAAAGTTCTCCAAGTGCGAACTCTAGTTGGAGCAGGTTATGTTTTTGGGCCACATAGTGTCAAAGGAAGGGGTCTTAATGGACCTAGACAAAGTAGAGACTGTCATCAAAAGGCTGAAGACTGTGACAAATATAAAAAGTTTCTTGGATTAGCCAACTACTATAGAAGGTTTATCTAAGACTTCTAAAAAATTATTGCTCCTATGGCCAAGCTAACTAGGAAAAGGGAGAAGTTCAATTAGACACAGAAGTGTGAAGATAACTTCCTGAAACTAAAGAAAAGATTGACCACTGCACTGGTGCTGACAATTCTCATAGGAGTTAGAAGCTACATAGTGTACAATGATGCTAGTGGGACTGGATTGGGCTGTGTGTTGATGCAACATGAAAGAGTAGTGGCTTATGCTTCAAGACAATTCAAGCCATATGAGAGGAACTATCCTACTCATGACTTGGAGTTGACAGTAGTAGTGTTTGCTTTGAAGATATGGACACACTACTTGTATGGTGAAGAATTTAAAGTGTTCACTAATTACAAAAGTCTTAAATATGTGTTCACTTAGAAAGAATTTAACATGAGACAGAGGCTATGGACAGAGTTTCTGAAGAATGATGAGTTTGACATTCTTTATCATCCAGGGAAGGCCAACTCAGTAGTAGATGCTCTAAGCGGAAGATGGAAAGGGTTAGTGGCTTGCTTAAGAGTTTACAAATAGTCTCTTATTAAAGAAAACGCTTGGGAAAAGTTGATGATGCATTGTGTCATTCAACTTGATCTAGTGGCAAGAATAGAACAAGCATAAAAAGAAGATTCAGAGTACAGACATGAAGGTTCTATGTGAAAAAGGGCACCTAAACTACAGGATGGGAGAACATGAGACTATCAGATTTCAAGACAAGTTATGTGTACCTGAAGATAAAGAGATCAAGGAAGAAATTCTAATTGAGTGCAACAAGTCAAAGTTTATTATCCATCCAGGAACCACCAATATAACATTTTGGTGGAGAGACATGAGAAGAGAGGTGACAGAGTTTATTTCCAAATCACTACAAGAAAACAAGTCTACTGTGACAAATTTGTTTTTGACGGAAATAACTCGTAACAAGTTGTGACATATTTGTGTCGAATTAATAAGGAAAAGAAATGAAAAGTTATTTAATGTACTAGTGACGATTTTGTGATGATATTACTCGACACAAAAAAGGTCCATCACAACGATTGTGACGAATGTTTGATGAAAGATATAACTAATTTGATTATTGAGAGATTCGTGATGCGTTTTACTCTGTCATATATATTTCTCTCACTCATCCATTATTCATTTTATGTTTTCACTATGGAAACAAGTATGTAGCCAATCATCTTATAAAACTATATAAAAGTGAAGTTGAACTTTTTTTGGTATTTCTTGATAATGGAAAATAACATGCCATCAAAATTTTTGCAAAATATGTAAAAAAATAAAGTATCTCTTAATTCTTCCATAATTTTATATCATCTCTTCCAAAATAAAGTATCCAGATCGTGAAGGGAAGTTGATTTGTCTTGGTCAGTACCATGGATTTACTTGTTACAACAACAACAACAAAGCCTTATCCCACTAGGTGGGGTCGGCTACATGGATCATACGACGCCATTCCGCATTCGTTGATCCATGTTCCTGCGATTCGACAGGGTTTTACGCTGGCTGTCGGGGCCTAATACAACTCTCCTCCTTTATCCGTAATAAAAAATATTTTTTATTTCTCATAAAATTTTGTTTACCTCCACCAATCTTTTTGAAAAAAAATTAATTTCAAGCATTATGATCACTATTAAAATCAATTAATATTTTTAGAAGTATTTATATTTTATAGTTTTATAATAGGAATACAAAATATATTTACTTCAGCCAATTTCCCTCCACCCTTTGGCGCCATACTAACAACTAATTTAAGATGAAAACCACCATAATAAAAACTAATCTAAGATATAAATACTTTCAATTTAACCTAATATTATTTCTATCGTGCGAAAGGGTCATGGAAGGGAAGAGGTGGCTTTGAAGGTTGATACATTCTTCTTTTTATTTTTTTTCTCTACATGTCCCCTGTATGTTCTCCTCTACTCTCTATCCTCGTTTATTTTGTTTTTTTTTCCTTTTCATTTCTCTACATATTGTTCTCCTTCTCCCTACGCGAGAATGACGCTTCCCTGCGCCAGAGCGACCCGCAACAGCCTTGGACATGGGCAACTGCCCGGGGTCTCCGCCGCATGACACGCGACTCAGCGGCCGCCTCTCGAGCAGGGGCGACCGCTGCGAGTCGCCTCCGCACAAGAAGCGGCCCGGTGGCCGCCTCTCGTGCAGGGGCGACCGTTGCGAGTCGATGATAAGCTTGTGACTTTAGTTATATTTTAAAAAAAAAATGATATTTTATAGATTTTAAAAGAAATATCCTCTCATTCAATAAATTGTTGATCACATCAAAGGATAAGCATAGAAAGCAGAAGTTCATGGTTTGTGGTAGATAATGTGATCAGCATAAGTGGTAATAGGAAAATCAGAAATAACATTTTGAAACAAAAAAGATTATGCCAAATGGAAATAAACTTAAGGTGTCCTAGACATACCAAAGAAAACTTCAACTTCTTGCTAGATCCTCTGTGCAGAACTATTCTCAATAACAAGCTACAATGAGAAGGAAATATTATGCTCCTACTTGAACATAAGTTGTATACAAACGAATGCACTAAAATAAAAATGCAAAAGGTATCGGCCAATGGCCCAAAGAAATGAAAGAATCGATACTGCCCCTAGGAAACGGGCTGCCGCCGAGTGGCCAGTCGCATGGCGGAGACCCAGGCGGTCGCCTTTGCGCAAGAGGTGACTACAGTGGCAACTCTTGCATGTAGGCAACCCCTGGCGTCTCCACGAGAGGAGGCCGCCCCTGCTCCAGAGGCGGCTCATCCAGAGGAGACGGCCCTTGCTTCAAAGGTCGCAGGGCAGAGCCCCCGGCGGTCGCACGGCATAGACCTCTGGCGGCCGACCCTGCAGCGACTGCTGAGGCGCCTCTTGTGCATAGGAGACCCGCAGTGGCAGCTTCTCGCATGGAGGCGACCCTCAGCGGCCGCCACTATGCGAGAGGTGGCTGTCGGGCTGCTTCTCGGGCGGAGGCCACCTCCGCGGGGGCGGCCGCTGTGGGTCGGCTCTGCCCGAGAAGGTGTTGGGCGGCTGCCTCTCGAGCAGGGGCGGCTGCTGCAAGTCGCCTCCGTGCGAGAAGCGGCCTGGTGGCCGCCCCTACACGAGAGGCGATCGCCGGGCCGCCTCTCGCACAGTGGCGACCTGCAGCGGCCGCCCCAGCACGAGAGGCGTCCGCTTCTCGGCGGAGGTGACCTGCAATGGCCGCCACTGAGTGAGAGGCAGCCGCTAGGCCGCTTCTCGGGCGGAGGCGACCCACAGCGGCTGCCCCTGTGCGAGGGGCAGCCGCTGCGGATCGCCTCCGCCCGAGAAGTGGCCCGACGACCGTCTCTCACACAGGGACGGCCGCTGGGCCACTTCTCGCGCGGAGGCGACCTGCAGCAGTCGCCCTTGCGCGAGAGGCAGCCGCCGGGCCGATTCTCACGCGGTGGCAACTTGCAGCGACCGCCTCTCGCGCAGGGGCAGCTACTGCCGGTCGCCTCCGCCTGAGAAGCAGCCCGGCGGCCGCCTCTCGCTTATAAAAGTTGCATATGAATTTATATTTTTTCCATGTATAACGAAACCCTTGTTATATAATAACATTTTTTTTCATGGTGGAATTTAATGATTGTATTATGACACATACTATGTGAATTAAACGTTCCTTATGTACTATGCATTTTAATGTGACTAGTCATTTTTTAAAATAGATTGTTCTTACATAAATAATTATGCATTTTCAAGTTTCATTATTTTACATCTTGTTTTGTAAAATGCATTTTTTTTATTTTTTTATTGATAGATACTATAGCAATCATGTCAAGTGATCGTATTTGGATGTATAATCATTTAGATAGACATAGCTATATTTCTGATGAATTCAAAGCGGGCATACAAAGTTTTCTCAATTTTGCATTTTCTCAATCAGAAATTGCTTGTGTTGGGAAGGTTAGATGTCCGTGTTTAAAATGCATAAATATGATATTTCATGATTATCATACTATTTCTGTCCACCTATGTATGAAAGGGTTTAAAAAAGGTTATCTCAAGTGGGACGTCATAGAGAAGAACCTCACATCACATTTCCTAGCTCAAGCAATGAAGTTTTAGACAATTCATATAAAAGTATGTGCGGGCATTCTTGATATAAACCTAGAACAAGGCATCCTAATAGGAGAAAGGATGTGCCATATAAGGTGTTGCGATACTTACCATTAGCACCACGTCTTCAAGGACTTTTCATGTCAGAAAAAACATCAAAATATATGACATGGCATGCTTTTAATCTATGTCAAGAAGGATATATGGCACATTTGTCTGATGGTGAAGCATGGAAGCATTTTGATCGAACTCATTATTCTTTTTCTTCAGACCCATGAAATGTACGAATCAGACTCTGCACTGATGATTTCAATTCCTTTGGACAATTTGACACTCCCTATTCTTGTTGGCCGATAATTATTTCTATATATAATTTGCCTCCTAATATGTGCACAAAAAGTCCATACATGTTTTTTTATCTTTGATCCTAGTCCTAAAAGTCCGGGTAAGCACATCGATGTGTTCTTAAGGTCATTGGTTGATGAGCTCAAGGAATTATGGAATGATTGAGTTAACACATATGATGCAAACAAGAAGCAAAATTTTCAAATGAAGGTAGTACTTATGTGGACAATTAGTGACTTTCCAACTTATGCAATGTTATCTGGTTGGAGTACTCGTGATAGATTAGCATGTCCATATTGTATGGATCACACCAAGTCATTTAGGTTGGTTCATGGAGGGAAAACCTCCTTTGATTGTCATCGTTAATTCTTACCTCAAAATCATCCTTATAGAAAACAAAAAGATAAATTCAAAAAAGGAGTTATGGTTAGAGAGTTACCTCCTCCTAGACTATCTATTATGAGATGATTTCTCAAATTTCCTTACTCCCTAATATCATATTTGGAACAAAGGTTGGCAATAAAAAAATTAATGGATTTGGTCTACAACATAATTGGATAAAGAAAAGTATATTTTGGGAATTACCTTATTGGTGTACTAATTTAATTCGTCATAATCTTAATGCAATGTATATTGAAAAGAATGTTTTTGAGAACATCTTTTTCACTGTTATGAATGTTAAGAAGAAAAACAAAGATAATATTAAAGCAAGAGAAGACTTGACCAAACTTTGCAATCGTCCCGAGCTTGAGTTAATACGCTCAAATGGTAGAGTTATCAAACCCAAGGCTTCTTTTGCACTAAGTAAGGAGCATCGGAAGGATGTTCGCATTTGGCTTAAAGACCTTAAACTTCCTGATGGCTATGCTTCTAACATATATCGATGTGTAAGTTTTGATGATAACAACTTTTTTGGACTAAAGAGCCATGATTGTCATGTGCTTATGGAAAGGTTGCTTCATGTTGCCTTTCGTGATTTGTTGCCTATTCCAATATGGGATGCATTAATTGAAATTAGCCATTTTTTAGAGATATTTGTTCAGTAGTTTTATGAGTTGATCATATGGAGATGCTTGAAAAAAATATAGTGAAAACTTTGTGCAAATTTGAGAAGATATTTCCCTCGGGATTTTTTTGATTCAATGGAACACTTAATTATTTATCTCGCTTATAAAGTTAAAGTTGGTGGACCTGTTCAATATCGTTGGATGTATCCTTTTGAATCGTAAGTTTTTACATCCTAATATAATTTAATTTAACTCTAAGCATTTAAAAATGATATATTATATTTTATTAAATATTCTCTTGTAGGTATATGCACAACTTAAAGAAAAAGGTTAAAAATAAAGCATATGTCGAAGGATCTATTTGTGAAGCATATATAATTCAAGATATTTCGATATTTTGTTCATTTTATTTTGAACCTAGTGTTCAAACAAGGCTAACTCAAGTACCTAGAAATGATGACGTTGGAGATATTGAATCATTTGAATGTCTTTCTGTATTTTGCCACCCTGGCCGACCACTTGGTGGTTACATAAGAAGAATGATGTCTGACGTTGAGATGGATGCTGCACACACACACACATACTATTAAATACATATGGAATCATTCTTTATATTAAGTAAGTACAAAATTTCTTTAAATTATTTTCTATTTTTAAATATTACATTTTAACAATGTTTATATTTGTAGAATATATGATGAAATTCTAAGACAATTGTATTTGAATATTAATGAGGAAGAAAGAGAAAGGGCACATGAGGAAAAGTTTGCAAACTGGTTAAAACAATATCTAAGTATATTTAGATTTTTTATTTAAGTAAATATTTTGCATATGTTGATAATTAGGTTTCTTTAATAGGTGATGGACAATAAGAGTCATGTAGATAGTCGAATAATGGAAATTGCACAAGGTACTTCATGTAAAGTAAAATCTTACAAAAGATACTTTACAAATGGATTCCTATTTGACATCCATCAAGGTCGTGTAAGAAAAATCATGAATAGTCATGTTTGTATAAAAGGAAGTTGTTATAATGACTATGAGCATGATTATTATATATTTATAGTCGATATAATTGAGTTGCATTACTTTGGTATAAGAAATTCTGTTGTTTTATTTAAGTGCAATTGGTTTGGCACAAATAAAGAAATGAAAGTGCATTCACGACATGGTTTAGTTGAAATTCGACACACATCCAAACTCAACAAACAAACCATTTGTTTTGGCTGAACAATTTCAACAAGTGTACCACATGACTTATCCATCTAAAACTTGAGAAAGGAAAGACTGATGGATTGTGTGTAAAACAAGATCTAGAGGTAGAGTTGATATTCCTTTAGATAATGTAGAAAATAAAGATTTGATACCTTATAGTGAAGGCTATTATCAAGAGGATGAGATGCCTAATCCAATTATAGTTGAAGAAGAAGAAGAAGAAGAAGAAGAAGAAGAAGAAGAAGAAGAAGAAGAAGAAGAAGAAGAAGAAGAAGAAGAAGAAGAAGAAGAAGAAGAAGAAGAAGAAGAAGAAGAAGATAACGATGATGATGACGATGACAATGATGACGAAGACGATTATGATGACGATTGAATAATTTAGATTTGAAGTGTATGCCTTGATTTATAATTATATTATTATCTTTTGGTATTTCATATATAATCATATTTTTTCTTGCAGAAATAATGGTTAGAGGTGGTGGTGCTTTGCGAGGAAGAGGTGTCAGCAATAGAGGTGGTAGGGACAAATTCTAGAAGGATTTCTACAAGATCAACAAAAATAGAAGTAGAAGAGACAACTCAGAACTCCCATTTACCTATTGTTGATGAGACAACAACTCAATTGAATGGAGAGCAAACTCCTACCATAGATCATGTTCAAGATGATGCTAATCATGTTGATGCATCAAAGCCATCTTGTACGAGGGGTATCAACCATGGGTTTGATCCGCCTACAAATCAAGCTGATCGACCATTAATCAAACTTTTTGTGGACAAGTTGAATTGCATATTATTGTGATAAACATTTACATTTTTAATAAAAATTATATGTATTAATTGTCTTATATTTAGCTTCTTCCCAAATACGGTCACTCGAAGAATTGGTACAATATTGAAACAATCCATAAAAGGACCTTGGATCGCTCGGAAGAAAGTGTCAGATCATGTTCGTGACGACATGTGGAATGACTTTTAGGTGAAACATATTTACTTATTGAAGTTAAAATTTTATATTTCATTTGTTTTCTATGAAACTATATAATAAATTTTCCATTCACCTCTATTTTTGTTATTATTAGTCCAGATATGTTTGTGACCAATCAACTATGGTGATTAAATATGCTTTCTTTCGAAAGATTGGGAATATTTACTCTTCAACCTTATACCAAGCACGAGTTAAGGCATTAACTCAACAGAAGAAGTATGAAATTGGTGAAACTAAAGGACATGGACATGAATGGTTGAGAAATGATATATGGAATGAAATGGTTGCTTTATGGGAAAAGGATGAATGGCAGAATAAATTTGAGGCCGCAAGAAAAAATCGACTAACTGAAAAGGATGGTGGGATCACAAAGCATACTTCTAGTTCAATACCTATTGCTGAACATTGACTTAGACTTGTATGATAGATGTACTTAATCTTTTAGTTAAATATGAGGCTTCCAAAGTTATTAATCTTTCTTTTGTATTATTATGTTTTTTCTTTTTGGCAGAAAGAGAAGATGGGTAGAGACCCAAGTGAATAGGAGGTATTTGAATACATTCACAAGCGTCGAGGAAAGAATGGAAATAATGAGTACGTCGACAAAAAAAATTAAAAGAGTTTATGTTAGTTAAGATGAACTTTAAATTAAATAGTGTAGTTGTCATGCATATTTGTAAGCTTTTGACTAATTATTGTACAATGAATTGCTTGATTTAGGTGGATTATTTCTCTTCTCTTAGTAACAAGTATGGATAAAGTCTTTCATCTCAGCCAAATTTTGATGAATTGACGCAACTGGAGCTCCAACAAAAGGAAGAGTTTATGGATTTGGAAAAGGAAAATATGCTATATCTATTATGAAAAATTCAAGTTCAACTACTTCACAATATCCAAATGATTCTGTAACAAATATGACATCTCAAAATGACTTACAACGCTTACGAGAAGAAGTGCGTGAAGAACTCCGTCAATAATTACAACAAGAAAGAGAAGAAACACAACAAAAAAAAATGCAACAAAAGATGGATGAACAAATGCGAATCATGAGATTAGAAATGCAAAAGCAAGTTCGTGTCATGATGTTGCAGTTTACTCGACATGGAAATAATTTACGCCATTCAGAAACTTCATCTCCTCCTGAGTAAGGTAATGTAAAAATATTATACATATATATATAAGTCATAAAATATTACTTAAAGTCTTTTAAGTTGTTTGAAAAATATAAAGGTCAATTATGTCAATATCATATATTAAATTATGATTTTCTTGTTCTATTTTTTATTTCTTTGTATGAAGGCTAAACATTTATAATTATATATAAAGTCTTAATTGCTTCCTTTATTACTAGAAAGTATTTGTATTGTTCACAGTTTGCTCTTTTATATGAAAATTTTTTGTTGTGTGTGAATCTTGTTTTGGTACACATATTCAATGCAATATCTTTTACAATTTGTTATATGAATGTTAATTGTTAGTGTAAATTTCATATTTATGTTATTTTTATTTAAAAATGATGTTATATTACATTTATTATTTGATCTATTTTGTAGGTTATCTTGGAGGCAATTACATGGAGTAATTGAGAAAAAACGAAGTCATGTTGATTTATTATTTTTTTCAAGAAGCTAGCGTTGAAAACTCAGTGTTTTTTTTTAATTTTCTCTAGAATAATGTTGTGATAATGCACTATCATTCTAGTGTTGGTTGGACAAATTATAGAATTATTTTAGTAAATACTTTGTGTTTGTCAATTTTATTTGAAAATTTATATTATTGAACTTATTGAGCTTCCAAATTATATTGAAATAAAAAAAATCAACCATTCACAAATTATACAAAATGATTTTAATTTTAAATTTTAAATTTTTCTTCTCATAAAGTCATCATTTTAACTTTGGTCACAATTAATGACATATAATGTCACAAATTTTCTCTCACAACATTAATCACAAATATTTCATCACATATCTGCCACTAATAAGTAAGTTCGATATCAACAAATGTTGTCACTAATGTCACAAATTGTTGTCACTAATATGTCACAAATAGTTTCATCATAATTCTGATATAATTGCCACAATTCTATCACAATTACTATCACATTTTAATTTTGTCACAAATATTTCTATCACTGTTGTATCATAAATCTCTCACAATTTGTGACGGAAACACCTTTCAAAATTGGGTTTCTATTTTAATTGTGATGGAATTTTTTCTCCTTTTGTGAGTACCATTCCATCACATAAAGTTTGTGACGAAAACAATTTCCGTCACAATATTATTTGTGACTTGATCAAATGTGACAGAAATATATCGACACAAATATGTCATAAATAGTTATTTATGACAAACTTCACTCCTTTTGGGACAAATAGGCATGTTTTCTTGTAGTGAATGCTTGGTCTGCCAATAGGTCAAGATTGAGCATAAGAAGCCACCAAGATTATTGATCTCATTATCTATACCACAGTGAAAATGGGAGGAGATCACAATGGATTTCATTGTGGGTCTTTGACACAAAAGGGTCACAATGCCATCTAGCTCATCGTCGATAGATTGACCAAGTCAGCTCACTTCTTACCTTACAATGTGAGATAGTCAGCTGCAAGCATGGTGAAGCTATATGTTGATGAGTATGTTGATGGGATTATCCGATTACATGTTATTCCTATTTTCATTGTATCAGATAAAGATCCAAGATTCACAATAAGATTTTAGAGAGGATTGTAGCATGCATTTGGTACAAGCTTACACTACAATATTGCATTTCACCCTTAGAGTAATGGACAAAGTGAAAGGACGATTCAGACCTTGGAAGACATGTTGAGAGCATGTGTGATAGACTCGCAAGGCGGCTGTGATGATCCTCTCACTCTAGCTGAGTTTGTGTACAATAATAATTATCACTCCACCATCAAGACGACTCCATTTCAGACACTATATGGAAGACCTTGCAGGTCTCCCACATGTTGAAGTGTAGTTGGCGAAGGAAGACTAATAGGATCAGAACTAGTACAGAGCTACCAAAAGAGTTATGGAAGACTATATGGAAGACATGTTGAAGTGTAGTTGGAGAAGGTAGATTTAATAAAAGAAAGAATGATGGAAGCTCAGAGCTACCAAAAGAGTTATGCATATAAGAAAAGAAGAGAACAAATCTACTAAGTTGGAGATCATGTATTGCTGAAAGTATCTCCTACCAAAAAAGTCATGAGATTCAGTAGAAAGAGCAAGTTGAATCTTAGGTATATCGATCTCTTTGAGATTTTGGAGAAGGTGGGAGAAGGAGCATACAAGTTGGCATTGCTTTCTTCATATGCCAGAATTCATAATATTTTTCATGTGTTAATGCTCAAAGAGCCAACCATTAAGGAAGACCTCACCTATGAAGAGTATCCTGCCGAGATACTAGAGTATGATGAACGTCGTCTGAGGAACAAAGTGGTGAAGATGATGAAAATTGCATGGAATACCACAATGGAACCGAAGCGATATGGGAAGTAGAAGAAGAAATGAAAGAATAATTTCCAAAACTATTTGGTAAGTGTTCTATGTTATAGTTTAAAATTTGAGGATGAATTTTCTTTTGTGGGGGGTGGGATGGGAGGAAGAGGATGTAAGACCCCAAATTTTAATTGGGGAAAATTTGGACTTTTTTATCCAAACCCTATGATTTTCCCTATATAAAGCCCCCTATTCCTATTGTTTACCTTTTTTTCTTCACATCTTGACGACTAGGGCTTGAAGAAAAAGAAAGAGAGGAATAAGGAGAAGAAAGAAGAGGAAGAAGAAGAAGAAGAAAGAGGAGGAAGATCTAATGTCAAAATATGTAAAGGTGATCCAAACTCTTCTCTCATCTCTCAATATTTTTTTTGTAATGGATTGAAAGCAAGAGGACACATTATTCTCTTATTGGATTTTAATTGAGGAATTCTTGTTCATGGGAATCATTAGATATAGGCATGTAAAAGTTTTCATGATTTGCAGATATACATGTTTCCCGCGCAATTGAAAAATATAATGAACTCAATTGTGGATGATATTACATGTCGACCCTCTATGGTCCTTTATCAAATTTTTATCCGGAATGATCGTTACACACATTGTCAATGGTGTGTCATTCCGATGTCGCCCTTGGATGAGAGTCCAGAATGATCATTGCATATATCGACAATAATGTGTGCATTCTGACGTCACCTTCAAATGAGAGGGAGCATTGTCTCCTAGACCTTGATAGCCTATTGAGAGGGCAACGACATAAATCCTAACTATCGGAAGATATAACGTTGTGAAAGGGCCAATGATCGATCGAATGAAATGATGTCCCACGAAAGTGAAAGTCCAAAGGGTTATGAAACAACCTTGAGGAAAATGTATTGAGGCAATGGTTATGGTAAGTGTACTTTACTTATATGCCTATGAAAATGAATGGATGATGTTTATGAATGTTCCATACTTTTGTATGATGATATGGTTACATGTCTCCTATGCTAATGTTTATAAATGCATGATGATAGATTATTATTGATGTCTGACATGTAGATCTCATGTATAGAGCAAGACATGCATATAGTTTTCTTCTTTTATACGAAGATGATGATGCATGTCATATAGTATCCTGTTTAGGAACATGACATCGCATTGCATGACTTTTTCATACTCTAACCGGGAAAATCTTTGCACTCTGGATCCATGCAGGTACCAAATGATTGGATGGATGACGGCTCAACTCATGACAATAAAGATTGCACTCTGGTCTAAGAGTTTTAGAGTCAAGTGTCACTGAGTCTATTTGAGTATGATTTTAAGATATTTTAATTGTTATTAGTGATGTGACAATTCTATGATATTACTTTTGATGTTTTATTGAAGTCTTTCACTATGCTTTGAAAGAGTTGTTTTATATTATTTAATGACTTTATGCTTTCGCTGTATTAATAAAAAATCATATTTTATTATGATTATGTGATGACAAATGGGCTAACACAATCGAATGACCTAATTGCCTTTGGCAATTGTGGATGAAATTTTGGGGTGTTACATTCTACGTGAATAAATTGACAGATTAGTTTGAAATGTGTTTGGATGAAAAACTAAGTAGTTGATGTGATATAAAAAAAATAGATGTGATAAACTAATTTCTGTGGGCGTTTGAATAAAATATAAGTATTATAAATATTAAACATAATTTTATTAATTAAACACAAATTACAATCTTTAATTTTAAAAATATTTAAAAATATATTAATTAAATATAATAAAATATATGTTTAATAAATTATATATAATAAAATATTAATTTTTTGGTTTAGATAATAAGTATTAAATGATATTATATTAATCCTTGTAATAAATGTATTACATCAAATAAATAATTTATTTTGTGAGAGAAATGTAAGAGAGAGAAAATAAGTAAAGAAAAAAAAAAGAAAATAGACAATTGAAAAAAGAATTTGGCGCCACGCCAAAAAAAATTGAAAAAAAATTCCTGCTATAATAGCCTGATTTAAAAAAGATGGAGCCATAATGTGGAATAGGGGTGACCCTTATTTCTCATATTGAATTTTTTTGTCTAATTTTGTGAAATGTTATGTCGTTTGCTCAAACTCCGCTTATATTTTATAGCCGGTCCCAAGCCCGGATAAAGGAGGAGGGTTGTGTTAGGTCCCGACAGCCAGCATAAAATCATGTCGAATCTTATGAACATGGATCAACGAATATATTGTGTTAATGCTAGGTCGTTACCCGTAAGTAACGCGCTGTACAGCTCGGGTACAGTGATAAGAGAGCAAGAGCCGCTGCATCCTCGCCTGAATGCAGTGTTAAATGAGCAAGGGCTACCGCACTCTAATGGACAGAGGCGGTTAAAGAAGCTAGTTCATGAGACTAAGGTCAGATTAGGTTCTTGGAACATTGGGACGTTGAATGGGAAGCGCCTCGAGATGGCACAAGTAATGGACCAGCGTAAGATTAGTATCTTATGCTTGCAAGAAACTAGATGGGTAGGAGAGGGAAGTAAAGAGATTAGATTAAATGGTTCCAAACTTTGGTACACGGGTAAGGTAAATGGAAGGAATGGTGTTGGTATTATCGCGGATGCAGAATGGAGGAAGAATGTTGTGGAAGTTAAAAGGATTGAGGATCGAATCATATCCGTGAAAGTAATTGTTGGAGAGGAGACTATGAACATTATTAGTGCATATGCACCCCAAGTAGGAGCAGAATCACATCTCAAGGAGAAGTTTTGGGCAGATATAGATGGTTTAATTGAAAGTATACCAACAACCGAGAAAGTTTATATTGGGGGAGACCTTAATGGACATGTTGGTAAAGAGGCAGGACCACATGTAAGGGTTCATGGTGGTTTTGGTTTTGGGGAGTTGAATGAGGAAAGACAAACTATTATTGATTTTTCTTTAGCATACGACCTTAAGATTATCAACACTTGTTTTAGGAAGAGAGAGGAACATTTAATCACATACAAAAGTGGAACTCATAGGTCTCAAATCGATTTTTTCTTGACAAGAAATACTGATAAAAGACGTTGTACTAATTGCAAAGTAATTCCTGGGCATGGGGTGACTACACAACATAGATTATTAGTTCTTGATATGCAAATGAAATGTATAAAACCAAAATCCCGAACAGTTTTTGATCGAAAGATCAAGTGGTGGCAGTTAAAGGGGGAGAAGTGAGAGACTTTTAGAAGTAAGTTATTAGAGGAAAGTGTGTGAGAGTTAGAAGGAGATGCTAGTATCATGTGGAAGAATGTGGCAAAAAAGGTTGTTAAAGCCATTTTAGGAGAATCAAAAGGTTTTGGACCACGAGATAAGGAGACTTGATGGTGGAATGAGGAAGTCCAAGAAAAGGTGCGTAATAAGAAGAATTGTTTCAAGGCGATACACTTGGACAACAGTTCTGACAATTGGAAAAAGTATCGTTTGGCGAAAAGGGAGGCTAAGAAGGCAGCTAGTGATGTTCGTGCTAAAGCATATGAGGGGTTTTATAAGGAGTTAGGGACAAAGGCTGGTGAACAAAGAATTTACAAAATTCCAAGGAACAAAAAGAAGGAGTCGAGAGATTTGGATCAAGTAAGATGCATAAAAAATGAAGTTGGCAAGGTTTTAGTTACTGAAGAAGATATTAAGAACAGATGGGAAGAGTATTTCTATAAGCTATTTAATGATGAATGTGAAGGTTCCCGTTGTGATTTGGAGGACTTGACAGTTAGCGAATGTGAGCTTAATAGGTCATTTTATCGTAGAATTAGAGTCTCGGAGGTTAGCGAAGCTCTTAAGAAAATGGAGAATGGTAATGCCGTTGGACCGGATGGTATACCGATTGAAGTTTGGAAATGTTTAGGAGAAAAATATGTGTTGTGGTTATGTAAACTATTTAATGAGATTTTACGGTCGAAAAAGATGCCTGATGATGGAGATTAAGTACATTAGTTCCTATTTACAAAAATAAAGGGGATATTCAGAATTGTGCAAATTATAGAGGGATTAAACTTATGAGTCACACTATAAAATTATGGGAAAAAGTGATTGAGCATAGATTGAGAATGAAGACTAGTATTTCTGAGAGACAATTTGGGTTCATGCCAGGAAGATCCACTACAGCGGCGATTTATTTACTAAGGGGGATGATGGAGAAGTATCGAAGTAGGAGAAGAGATTTACATATAACTTTTATTGACTTAGAGAAGGCGTATGATCGGGTACTAAGGGATGCACTTTGGAAAGCCTTGCAAAAGAATATGGTGAATGTTGCCTACATTAAGGTAATACAAGATATGTACGATGGGGCATTGACTAGGGTTAGGACACCCGGAGGTGAGACAAATGAATTTCCTATAGGAATTGACCTACATCAAGGATCAGCTTTAAGCCCGTATCTATTTAACTTAGTTATCGATGCTATAACCGAGAGTATCACAGAGGAGGTACCTAAGTGCATGCTATTTGCGGATGATATAGTACTTTTAGCGGATTCAAGAGAAGAGATTAATACAAAATTGGAAATATGGAGAAATACGTTGGAGTCAAAGGGTTTTCGTTTAAGTAGGAATAAAACAGAATATATGCATAGCAATTTCACAAATAAACAACTTAGAGACGATTTGAAAGTTAGGCTAGGGGAGGATATAATTGCTCAAGTGACAAAGTTTAAATATTTAGGATCAATTGTAAGACAAGATGGTGAGATTGATGACGATGTTAATCATAGAATTCAAGCTGGTTGGTGTAAGTGGAGGAAAGCCACTGGAGTTCTTTGTGATAGAAAAGTACCCAATAAAGTTAAAGGAAAATTCTATCGTACTGCTATAAGGCCAGCAGTGTTATATGGTAGTGAATGTTGGGCTATGAAGGGACAACATGAACGTAAAGTGGGGGTAGCCGAAATGAGGATGTTGAGATGGATGTGTGGTCATACAAGATTAGATAAGATTAGGAATGACCATATACGTGAACGAGTCGGAGTGGCTCCTATTAGTGAGAAAATGGTAGAGAATCGTTTGAGATGGTTTGGTCATGTTCAGAGAAGACCATTAGATGCGCCAGTAAGAAGAGTAGATCAAATAATTTGGAGTCCGATCAAAAGAGGGAGAGGGAGGCCAAGGCGGACACTTGGCGAACTAATAGAGCAAGATCTATTGGTGAATAATATACCGAAAGGTTTGGTTACTAATAGAGCGGAATGGCGTCGTATGATCCATGTAGCCGACCCCACCTAGTGGGATAAGGCTTTGTTGTTGTTGTTATGTCGTTTGCTCAACCGATTGGAATTAGGTGCCACAATTTTAGAGTTTATTGCTACATGCGTCCACACTCCTTTTTCATCTTTGTATTTGCAGCAGGCAGCTTTTTGTTTTAACCAACCGTCCTGATAGCGGTGTCAACTGTCCAGGACTTATAATAATATTTGTTTAATCCAGGCGGGCAGCATTCAGCTTTTGAACTGACTATGCCATACATTTTATTATCTAGACCCGTCAGTATTCAAGAGTCATAATAACGTATTTGTTTAATCTGATATTTGGATAAAAAGCAAACGGTAGATTCGCTGTGAAGAAATTAATAATTTTAAAAATCGAAACTGAAATCACTAGCTCCCTTCGAATATAGGATATATCTACTACTCCCGCCAATTTCAAACCTTGTTACCTTCTTGATATATTTTGATCATGCGAGTTTTTTTTTTTTTTCTTTTTCTTTCATCTTGGATGTGTTACAAAAATTGAGAGAATCCCTTTCTTTAACATGAGTACCTGTGCTCACAAACGGAAAACAAAGGTTTCACCAAAAGTACCGTCCTTATTTAAGAGCAGGGGAGAGGATCTACTGATTAAGTCAAACATGATCCAATCACCAAGAGAAGTACTTAAATGCCTTTGACACATTTGGCCTTTTCACTTGCTCATGGCCAGATGCATGCATGATTTTTAATGGGATTGACATTCTTGATGTGGTAGTTTACAAGTTACTGCATGCTGCAGTGGGTGCAGCATTTGATCATGCATGCTGCTGGGGCAGGGCACCCTTCAGTGTAGGTAAAACATTCATTTCCCTCATGACCAGCACCTCAGCAACACAGAACCTTATGACTGCAATCTGGGGTTCCAAGTAGAAGCTGCACATCTGTCTCCTGAGCTTGCAAGAAGAAAGATGCAAGGTTGCAGAAAGTGAGCTGTCTGATTCCTCTTAAGAGATGGTATGCAACCCTGTGGTAAGAAGAAAGGAAAAAAAGAAGGTTGGTGGAGTCATGAACATAGTTCTTAATTATATCCATCGCCAAAATCCTCCGAAACACCGCTCGCATCTAATGTGGATTTTGTTTCCTGCGCCCGTTTATAAGTTCAAGTTAGTCATCAATTTTGTATATGCAAAGATAAATGCATTACACAGAAGGGACCAAGAGCCAAACGCCTGTTGTGCAACATGTGAGTTGATGCTTCTCTTCCAAGATCTATCTATCTTGATAATGATAGATAGTTATATGGCTGACTCCATCACTTTCAACAATCCTTTGGGTATGATTGGAGTTGATAACTATGTCATTATCTTATCAGCAGCTACGACTTAATTTGCCGTGCATATTATTTCATTGACATGGCAGAAGACTTGTACACATTGATATATACATTTAAATCTATGTTTGTGGCTGGACCTCTGTAGCAGACATACGCTCCTTCTAATATTTGATCCTCAAAAATTAAATGCAGATATGGTCATCTTTAATACTAAAGTTGAGGATTGTGACATGGACTAGATGCAAATGGCCCTCGAAAGATCTTATATATCTCTTATTCATGTAGTTAAACTTGGTCATTATCAAGCTAAATTCCAAACTTGTATCTTCTGTGCGTTTCATCATCCTTCAGTCATCAATCAATGTCCATCCGTAGGCATACCATTGCTTTACTTTACATTATGGATTATGTTTGATGACAATCCAAACATACAAGGTTAAATAATATACAAGCAGTACAATGTTGGAATGCTAGTTTCAGAAAATTGAGGTTTCTTTCTGTTGTGCCAAAGTAAATGCTGCGGCAAAAAGAGAGATTTGACCCAGTTATCAAAGGGAGACTTATGATAACTCATTTGCATGCTCTATGCATCAATTATAAGATCTATCGTGCCTGAATCAATAATCGAGCTACAATTTCTGTGATGAGGCCTTGCTTTCCAGCAAGATGCAATGGTACTTGATTTCACCGGATGGAAATAAATGCATGCAAGGGATGGGTAAAACGGCATTGTATGCTTTCAGTTATAAAAGCTCTGAATGCCAGATGGCAGGAACATGATGAGATCCAAAGGCTTTTATCAGAAAAAAGGCAGACAGTAGGGACACTAGAATTGAATAGCTGGAAAAATGAGGCGAAAGTCTGATCAGTTTTATATTTTTTTTTATCTGAAGTTAATAGTGGGGTAATCGTGTGCATGCTTCTTGTTAATTAAGTTTTGAAGAAACCTAACTGCATGAATTACCAAGCTTGTATGTGATGATGTCCCCCTAGTAATGGCTGGCCATGTTGATTCTGAAACAAGAAAAAAGGGGAAGCTGTCGTTGGCAGTCACTTAGATCAGTTAATGTCGCAGTCTGATTCATATCCAAATTAGCTCATGAGCATTGAATTGGAGTCTGATCTAGACCTGGCAATGAACAGAGAAATGATTAGCTCATGGTCAAAGTGGCCTCCCTCCCTCCCTCCCTCAAAGCCAGCTCGTGCATGTGTTGTGACTGACAACTAAACTGCTACATGTAGACGTTCTTAGCTCATTTCGAACTTTCTCGATCCAAAAATGACAGAGATGTGAGCAACAGTAATCAAATATGTCTAAGCTAATCTGGCATACAATTTATTTCGACTCTTAATCGGTAACAAACAAGGCAGGGATACAGAAGACGACCTTTTAATCGGCAGCCTGTGCCAAATGATGAAAAAATTCGAGAATAAGAGTAAAAAATCGTAAAGAAATCATAAAAAAATTAGAGGAGACACATAATATACTTAGGTTCACTTTTGAGATTAATGTTACGTCCTACAAAGAAGTTTCACTATATTTTTTTGATTACAACCTCATCAGATTATATTTGAAAAAGAGCAATAAAACGTCTCTCCCAAACGGATTCAAAAATTTCGAACAAAACAGAGAAACTCTTAATCCGTATCACACGGACCGGCTAAAAAAAAGCTCAAATTCGTTTAGATTTCGGGGGCGCCGCCTCTGAACCCCGCCCTCACCAACGAGCGAGACAGATATAATGATTAATTTCATTGCAAATTTGCAATTGGTTGGGCAGCTCTCACATTTCCAACTGAACTAATTCTTTGTTCAACGTTTGTTTTTAAAAAATCTTTGTTCAACGTCATCTGCTTAATTAGAAGACTGCACGTCATGTATCGTGTATGGACATTATTTTCTTTCAGGAGATTTGATGACAACAACAGCAGCATGTCATGCTCAAATTTGCATGCGGATTAGGATGTCCTCAATGTCGTTCTCACCATTAATATGAAACTGGGATCATTAGACTAAACATTAACATCAACCGCTTCATATATATATATTAAAGTAATGCCAGCTAACGCATCCATTCAAATGCAAGCAGGAGGACCACGGCTCTATGAAATGTTGCTATTTCTAAATTTTTTTATATTTTTTTCGGTTGCCACCTCATGCTCTCAACGTACGAAAAGTAGCGTCGATCGTCCAACTCACGCAGCTTTAAGGAGTGATCACATGTTAGAATATCCGGCCCTCCATTGAGCCCGATTAATTTGATATTGCCTGGAGTAATACAACCAGCGAAACTGGATATTTTTTTTACATAAAAAAGAAAGAACGGCTGTCTACTCCACCCTTATATTTTCTTAGATTACCAAACCCAGCTTAGCTTTTATTTTTTTTCCTTTTCTTTTTACCAAAGTGTTGCATTCAAGTGCATGAAATTAAGGCCCCCTACCAACTCCCATAGGACTGTGGACACAGTCCTTGCCACACACTTGCATGGTCGGTTAATAGCTCATCAATTTATCACCCTTATGGCCCCCTTGGCCTCTCCTAATTGATAAGAGCAAAAGAAAAGCAGATCGCCATTGGTGCATTACATGCATCCCTTGCTATAAATCCACCTTCCAAAGAGCTCCAGCTGCACTGCAGCCGCTGTTCTTTGGAGTCAGTCCTTCCTTATCTCAAAAACATCAGTAACAATGGATGCAGCTCATTGGGCAGTGCTCCCTTTTCTGCTTTGCCTCGCTGCTGCTCTCGGGACACTTCCCTTGTCCTCGGCCGCCCGCGCGTTCTTCGTCTTCGGTGACTCCCTCGTGGATAACGGCAACAACAATTATTTGATAACCTCGGCGCGAGCCGATTCGCCACCTTACGGCATTGACTACCCAACTCACAGGGCTACAGGAAGATTCTCCAATGGGCTTAACGTGCCTGACATTATCAGTTATGTCTTGAGGCACTATTTACATTTCGTCTTGCGCTTATCTTTGGTTAACCCTTTGTTAGTTGATATGTCTGTAAGTTGCAGGCCCTTTGTTTAGACATTGTTATCATACTGACAGTTAGCAGTGTCTGCCAGGTGAACATCTCGGAGCTGAACCAACGCTACCATACTTGAGCCCTGAACTTCAAGGAGAAAAATTGCTGGTCGGAGCCAACTTTGCATCCGCAGGGATCGGCATCCTCAACGACACAGGAATACAATTTGTAAGCATATATAATCTTTGCAATAGCTGCCTGATGTATATATGTCAGACTGGTCACTGATATCAAGTGACTTTGCAGCAAAACATCATTAGGATCACACAGCAGCTGCACTACTTCGAGCAGTACCAGCAGAGGCTGAGCTCCCTGATCGGCGAGGATGCGGCGAAGCGCCACGTCAACGAAGCTCTAGTTCTAATCACGCTTGGAGGCAATGACTTTGTCAACAACTACTACTTGGTGCCTTATTCTATGAGATCTCGAGAATTCTCCTTGCCGGATTATATCCGGTATCTGATCCCGGAGTACAAGAAGATACTTGCAGTATGCGCTTCCCCTCCTCTTTTTGCCGATTCTTCCATTTAAACTACCACATATTTTGCATAAGACCTCCAACACTGAAATTTTACCACCATGAAAAGCCATCTGAGCTGCATTCAATGCCAATATATTACTACATTTTTCTTCCGGACATTGGTCAGACTGTGGGGCCCAATCCTCCTGCAGGTTATCAGTGAATTAACTGCGGTAATTAACATGAGTTGGTGAACATGTTTTATGCCGTATCACGTGTGTGTTTGAAACTTGAGTTGCCATGCATGGTTCCATAGATATGAGAAGCAAGCGATCTCAAACACACACAACAAATGTAGGATTCAGATGCATTATGGTAGTCAAATTTTCACCAACAAAAAGGAATAAAAAGTTCAAACTTCAAATTCCGTCTGTTTTTTTTTTCTTTTGCCTGGAATGTAGAAGTCATACACCTGAGGAACAAAGTTCACGTAGCATCTAAACATAGTTTTCATCGGAACCCTGCAAAACCATAACTGACATACCAAAAAAGATCCAAAGATATCTACTGCGAAACTTCCATCTAAATGAATGAATCTAGAATAACTTTCAGCACCAGACTAAGAACGTGCTGCGTGCGCTGTGTGATCGATTCTGCAGAGAATATATGAACTCGGCGGCCGCCGGGTTCTGGTCACAGGTGTCGGGCCAATCGGCTGCGTGCCTGCCCAGCTTGCACAGAGGAGCAGGACAGGCCAGTGCGACCCCGAGCTGCAGCGAGTCCCGGACATGTACAACCCCAAACTCGTCCAGATGCTCGGCGAACTCAACGCCCAGTACGGATCCGACGTCTTCGTCGGCGTCAATACCAACCGGATGCACATGGACTACATCTCAAACCCACAAGCATTCGGTAAGATCTCGCAATGCATGCATGCCTGTAAAATTATTCATCAGTATATATTCCATGCATCCTCAGCAGTCTACATGTGGCAGGAACATCTTAAAAGTTTTCATTTATAGTATATGCGATCATGCACTAACTAAGAACAGTGAAGCACAGAATTGAAAGATCTTTGAAGTTTCTAATGGACGAGATGTGTGCATACGTGTTGTCAGGTTTCGTGACGGCGCAGGTCGCATGCTGCGGGCAAGGACCTTACAATGGCATCGGTTTGTGCACCATGTTCTCCAACGTGTGCCCCAACAGGGACATCTATGCGTTCTGGGACGCATACCATCCTTCGGAGAGGGCGAACAGGATCATCGTGAGCCAGTACATGAGCGGAAGCACGGAGTACATGCACCCCATGAACCTGAGCACCATATTGGCCATGGACGCCCGCGCCTAATAAGGAAGCCATCATGTTCTCCGCCCTCGTTCCAGGATTTCTTCAGTTTTAGAATTGATTGTTGCTACTCGTGTGGTTTATTTAGTAGAATGTCTGTCAGCTCGATCGGCGCAACTTTTGAATTTTTCTGGGAGCTGTTGTAATGGTATTTAGACATGCCAAGTTCATTCATAAGATATAGTTCTAGTAGGTTGATCAGGATGGACGTGGCGATGGTTTCTTTTTTCTTTTTTTGTTTTTTGACTCTCGGATTGTAGTAATGGAATTGGATTAATCATATCATTTTCATAGAAAAAAGGCCATGTTACATGACTGCTGTGCAGATGGATCAGGGCGGTCTTTTGTTTTTCTTACCTATTTCAAATAAATGAAGACAGGTTTTTTAGATTATATTGGGTTTGTATGGATGAAGATGATTTGCATGAAAGTAAGATTCTAAGTTTCCCTTGATCGGCAACGCAAAGTGTAAATTTTTCGCTCGACCAGAAAGTGTAAATTTGAGGAAATGAATTCCGAAATCAATCTTATCTCTTCAACCATTGCACTCCAAAGTGACTTTCAACTTTTTTTTTTAAAAAGAATATTTCTATTTTTTTTTATTTTCTCCTTTCGGTAGACAGGAAATATTTTTCCTCAAAATTTAACTATCCTCGAAAAAAGAATCAAAATTATGATGGATCGAAGTTATTGTCGAGCACATGCACAACAGCAAAATGACAGACACGACCATTCAATTTTCCTGCAAGTGTTAGGTGATCGAAAGGTTAAACAAAAGAAACCAGGACTGCAACTTTATATATATATATATATATATATATATATATATTGTCCAAGGGTTATATTCCCTCCACTCCGACTGTGTTCAGGATTATTAGCATCCGACTAACGATACACTTCAAGAATCGAACTTGAGTATACTTCCAACAACTCACTGGAGCACAACCCTACACTAATTAGGTGTGTTAACTAAACTTATTTTTTTTTAAGATACCCATGAATATTTGAGCACATCATTTTGAATTGGAAGCTCGTTTTATCCAAAATAATCGAGCAAATATAAAAAAGGAAATCTACATTACACAACATCATACTTTTTCGATTGCCACTCAACTTGGAGAGCGGTGACCAGTTTAAAAATTTTGCGTATTGATCATAAATTAAAATCTAATTATTCTAGTATCATTTCAGATAATATGTTTTATTATAGTATTTGAGAATTTTTTAGGTCCATGAAAGTTAAAACTCTAGACCTTTACTCAACTCCTAAGGAGCCGACTCACTAGTGCACTAGAGAACGTTTACGCAGCAGTAAGTAGCTAACTATTTGCGGGCCTCACAGCTAGAAATCTTTACCCTTTCACTTTCAGTAATGGAGACAGGGAGGACCCCGCTGGGTTTCTTTTTGATCGCTCAAGTCATTTATGGAGCATTAATATGATACATAAATGCCCAACTTTCCCATAGGCATGAATTGGAGACGATCTGAATGATAATGTGATGGATGCCCTCAATTATACATGTAACGCCCATGCACGTTATCCACAAAATAAATAAAATCAAATAAAAATGAAGAGGATAGAATTAAGGTCACGGTGGAGGAGCTGCTTTTGTTGGAACTTGGAATGTACGGCTTTATCAACTTCATCAAGTCGCCGGCCTCATCTCGTCAAGGGTATTGTAATCTTTTCGGCTGAAATTCTGTCTCTTTCCTATTTAAAGACCTCAAATCTTTTTGTTAATTTGTTTCATTTAATTTTTTATCCGACGATTAGAACTTAAGGAAGGAGAACAAGAGGAAAAAGAAGAGGACGGTTAGAACTTGAGGAAGAAGAATAAGAAGAACAAAGAAGAGGAACAAAGAATAGAAGAATTCAAGATCAAAGTATGTAGAGAGGATCTAAATCTCTCTCTTCTTTTTCAATAGTATTCTTGTATCGTATTGAAAGTTTGAGAACTCATTGTTCTCAGATTGGATTATGATTGAGCGTTACATGCAAATGACCTTGAATTTGATAGATCTTCGAATTATTCATGTAGGATCTATCATGTTTAGATCTCTTCGTTATAGATTTATATGATTTTGGGAAAAGAATCCTAGATCTAAAGGGATGAATGTTTACCATATTTTCATGTGTCTAAATGTTTGAAAATCATGCTTAAACGTTGTAAGTTAATTCCTACATATTTCTGCATCAAAAGATGAAAAATCGGGCTGGACGTCGATTTTTAGGACACGACACGGCCGTGAGCACGAGTCAGGGACAAGAGGCACGCAACGTCGGGTCCAACCTGGACTCGCACATGATTGTGACTGTGCGCATGGAAGCACATGCGTGACACGGACGTGGCACGAGAGTGGGAAGGCATCCCAAGTCACGATCACGGGCGTGACACCCCTGTCACAGCCGTGACACCCCTGTCACAGCCGTGATAGACTTGAATGTCGAGTATTGATATTTCAAAGTTATTTTTGAAGTATTAATAGTATGTATTAATGTTTGTTGATTGTATAAGGACCTAGATACATGTATATGCATGTTCCTCACGTAACTAGGTTAAAAATCATAAAAATGAGCAATGTAATGAACCCAATTGTAGATGATGTTACATGTCGCCCCTCAATGGTCCTTATCGAATTGTCAGGAATAATTGTTACACTCATTGACAACGGTGTGTGCATTCCTAAGTCATCCTCGGGCGAGAGTTTTCGGAATGATTGTTACACACATCGACAACGGTGTGTGCGTTCCGATGTCACCCTTGGGCGAGAGGAAAGCATTATTTCCAAGACTTAGCTAACCTATTGTGAGGGCAACGACATAAATCCCAACTATCAGAAGATGTAACTTTAAGAAGGGCCAATCATCGAATGAATGGAATGAAGCCCACAAAAGTGGAAATCCGAAAGGGTTATAAAGCAACCTCGATGAAAATTATTAAGGCAATGGATAAGATAAGTGCAAGTCACTTATATGACTATTGATTGAATTGATGATTGTTATGAATGTTTCATACTATTTGTGTGATGATGAGTTGCTACATGCCTTGCCATGTTTCTAATTAATGCATGATGATAGATGTTTTAATTGAATGACATATAGTTCATATGTTAAGTACATGGCATTCAATTAAAACATCTATCATCATGCATTAATTAGAAACATGGCAAGGCATTAGGATGATCAAATTGCCCTTGGCATTTGGGGATGAAATTTTGGGGTGTTACACCATATGCCATGGTGGTTGTAGAGATGATCGTGTAGATAATAATGTTTTGTTTCCAGTAATACCAATTTATTCGGTTTAGTTCCCTTTATATCAAATTAGATGATAGTATAAGTATGTGCTTTTGGTTCTGCTGTAGTGGTCCTTTTTCATTTGAATAGAAAAACATTTTTCTGCTTTCTCCTCTTCCTCTCTCGACGTTCATCTTCTTCTTTCCTCCACCTATTTTGCTCACTTTAGGCGACTCATCGGCGGGCAAGATACATTGGAGCTCATAGTTTCCAACACTATTCTCACGACAACAAAGTCCCCCACCTCCTCTTATGTTGTTCCATGCCTTCCCCATGATGGCAGACATCTCGCTCCTCACATAAAATTAAGTCCCCCTCTCTTCTATCCTCTTTTCACTTTCCTCTCTTGATTCAAGAAAAAACACTCCAACTAGTGAATTATGAGAAGCAAATAAAGTGTAACATAAAAAATTCATAGGATTTATAATTTTTAAAATATTGCTGACGTTGGACTATTGGATGACCGAACACTTATCAGGCGCCTGCTATGGCGATGAAGATGACAACTCAGTCGACGCACCACCAGATGACTGAAACTCTTTCGGAATCCAAAAACTCAACAGGTAGAAATGAGGCGATCTCCGTTTTGATCTTTCCCTTTCCCCATTTCACCACCATAATGGTGGAAGATTTGTAACTCATTTATGGCACACAACCCACCATTATGCCATTAAAAGCCATCATCTCTCTCTTTCATTTCTTCTTCTTCGTCTTCTCATCTTTCTCATTTTCTATGTTTTCTCTTCTTGCTCCACGATTTGGTTCTGGCCAGAAGACGTGAGGGCAAATCTTGCAGGCGTTGAAGGTGAGTGGGGGCAAGGATGATGAGGGAAGAATGACTGAAGCCTCATCCTTTGAAGAGCGCTCGAAAGAATCGTCAAAAGGTATGTTTTTGGGTTTTGGATAATAGGGATTTTCTTAAAGATTCTTGCATGTATAGGGATGGTATTATGACTAAGGTGCATACTAAAATGGGTAGAACACATGCCTTTTTTAATTTTTGAAGAGTTATGATAAGTTCTTGTTTTGTTTGTGATGAAGTCCCTATGATTTGAAATGAATGCTATGATATTTACACTTGGTCACTTATCAGATTTATCGCTACATGTTTAAACAATAGAAGAAGGATTCTTTCATGCCCATAGATCTATGGATAAGTTTATGAAAAGTCGACTTATTATGATTCATAAATAATAACCAATTGCTAGACAAATGTTCATATATTTGTACAAGATGATTTGAAGATGTTTATATAAGGATTATGTATTTGGATCATGCTATGTATCGATGTTAGATAGTGTTAGATCATTGGTTGTATAAAAAACTAATTGGAAACTTAAGGATTTCGCAATGACCTGCGACTCAGCCGATTTGAAACGGGCGATGGAAACCCCTTTCGGGCGTTTGAATCACTTCGGTCTGGTATAGTGACTACCAGATCGGATGTCCGAAATGGAATCGGACGATCCGTATGGCACTACAAGAAATTAGGTCATTAGCGAAAAGATATATAGTCGTTAAAAATTGTCATCTTGCCGTTAATACTCATCAACGACAAGAAAAAACTGGTCGCGGCTCTTCGCTATAGGTTTCGCCGTTAAAAGATTTTAGCGTCCAGTGTGAATAATTGGCCGTTGATTCTTTTTAAGGACCACTATGATTCTCTTTCCTAAAAATTTAATAGCGACTAGTATGTTGGTCCCTATATAACTTATAAGAACCACTCACCTAGTCGCTAAAGACATCACCGAATTGAATCACATTTTGGATGAATCGACAATATTTTAAAGTTTTTTTGTGAACAAATAATCTCATAAAAATATTATTTAAAATTTAGAAAAGATCCAAAGATGGACCTTCTCCATAAAACTCTATATTAGCCCATTGGTCTCCTCCTCTATTAATACTTGTTTCTTTGCTCTCATCATACTACTATAATGAATATGGGACTATGTTTCTATACCTACTTGTTTTTTTTATTCTTTCATATTTTTAACGACAAGATGATGGTCGTTAATTTGAATATTAAGAACTAGATTTTTTTTTGTCCTTATTGTTGACTTTTAACGGCCAGTCATAAGAATATTAAGGACCAGAATTTTTTTAGTCCTTATTGTTGACTACCAGAATTTTTTCTAGTCATTAAAAATGATGTTTAACGGCCATATTTGAATCTCTTCATTAATTATGGTCGCTAAAAGTCACTTTTCTTGTAGTGTGGATTAAAATGGAAGTTTGGAACTCGTTTGGACCACCAAATTGAAAAATATCGAGACTACAAAATGGCGACGTTAATCAGTCGATTGATTGAAACCTTTTTTGGATGACCAATTTGGATTATCATGCCGGAAAAGCTTCCGATGGTAGACGGGAAAACCATCTCCGATAAACCGAAGAAGATACAACTATTTCCAATGAACTATCGATCAAGTTTCGATCGATCAAAACTCTCGACCAGAAGTTCGAGAAACCTCCTCATGTTATAATGGACAACTGAACATATTTCGATTGACTGATCATGGCTTGGAACGATCGACGAACGAACTTAGAATGGACGACTACACCCTTTTCGGTTGACCGATGGACACAGACAAAATGGATGTCTACTCCTCTTTTGGATGGCCCTTGAAATGTTCACCAAAGAGATGGCCACTCAACCTTTCGGGTGTCCGATCTATGGACAGAAAGTATACGATCTTAACATGAACCACTTGATTTGACAACTTCTGTCCACCTAATTGATTACCGAGTGACATGAATTTAATGATGATCCGAAGCCACATTTTGCTTCATATAGCTTTGATTGATCCAAGTGATTGAAAGAAATGCTTATGATTAGTAAGATAAAAGATGAGGGTTACCATTTGCCAATCTAAATGGGAGATTCTTCTCCATACATGTTTCCACCTTGTACGATGTCATCTTGTTCGATGGGGCACTGACCGTGGCATTGATCCCCCATTGTCCCACCATGGTCTAGGTAGTTACACACTTGTATATTTGTAATGGTATTCCCTAAAAGTGGAGAGCTCTTTCAACCCATGGATAAGATGAAAAATTATGAATGGTTAAAGTTGAATAAAAGAATTTTGTCCTTATGAACATGAATATGAATCATGAACTATGAACCATGAACATAACCATGAATACGAATATGAAATGAAAGGACATGAGAATCATAATGATCTATTGATTAATTATCACTTATTCATCTTATGTTTTATTTTATGCTTATTCTGATGGATTATCTTATAACTTATACGAATTCATACTTAGCTTATTGCTAACGGTTGAGCTTACTCCCTTGTGTGATCTCCACAGACACATAATATGGATGCATGTCTGGTTGATGTGTGTATGACGACTATAGCTTGGGTGGTACATGCACATGGTTATCGTAGAGTCTATATGAGGTTTTTTCTTTTATTGATGAAGTTGTATTTGGATGATGGGACCTATTGAGTTGTATTATGGCATGAACTTTTATATGCCATTTATGATGTATCTTGTTATCCTTTTCATTTTAGCTTCTACATTTTCATATCAAATTATTGTAATATTTTATTTTTAAGTCTTTCGCATATGTGTCACTCTTCTTGATCATTTGAGTCAACGAAAGAATCAAAGCAGGATCAAAGAAAGTAGTGCACAAGAGAAAATTTCATCACGTAACAAGGGTTGGATTTCGAGACTCTTGTATAAATGCTATCCAAGTGGCCAAGGTGAGAAAGATAAAAGAAAGGTTGTCATCGAAAAATGATAATTTTTCCCATATCATCATGGAATAATTTATAAACATTGAATTTAGAATTGCATGAGTTAAATTCATATTTCTCAGTTGCTTTTAGATGAATCGATAATTGAAACTTTTAATTATATGATCCATGCGATAGTTGATAAGTTGTCTTTAATCCATGTTATACAATAAATTAGTGCAGACATCCTTCACATTTTTATAATCTATGTCTCAGACTTTTTTTATCACCATTTTGACAATTGATTTCATGTCATTAATTGTAGAATGAATCCATAAAATGTGTGGGGCAATTGACTTCATAATTCTATTTAACCCTCTGCTCGTGTCCCGGGGCTTTCCTAGGACCGTCGAGTTATCTTACTTCATTGTACTTTTTCTTGTTTTAGCCCACTTTTGTAACTTAGTTTTATTTTCAAGTGTGATTATAACAGTTTTGTAATATGCAATCCAGAAAAGTGCACCCCCTAACTTGTCTATACCAAATGCCCTCAAACTTTGACGTTTCCTTAGCGATACCCTCCAACTTCACTTTGTAACATGAATACTCTCCATCTTATAATTTGTTTCACGAAATGCCCTTCCGACCGAGAATACCCAATTTTTCGGTCAATGCGCTGACGTGGCGATGCTCTCTCTTCGCTGCTCAAGAGAGCATCCGACGTGGCACTGCCACACAAACTCCACGTCAACAAATTAATAAAAATATAAAAATATAAAATAAGAATATAAAAAATAAAAAATAAAAAGCATGTCCCTCCTCTCTCTCCAACGTCTTTGCTGACAAGGGTGAGGTCGCCTGAGCCGGAAGGAGAAGAGGAGGCGGCGCCCCCACCCGTCTCCTCACTGGTGATGGAGAGATGGGGGGGGGGGGGGGGGGGGGTAAAGGGGTGGCGCACCCTCCCTGCGCGCAGAGGGGGAGGGTCACCTCCCCCTCTCTCTCCGACGTCCTCGCCCAGGGTGGCGTAGACCAAGTCCATCGCTCCCTCATGCCACGCGGCCACCTCCTTTCGTCGTCGTCTCTGGCCGACGAACTCCTCTCACAGCTCCCTCGCGGCTCCTCTCCGATCACTGCGGTGAACTGGACCACCGTCTCCCAAGTGAACCAATGCCGATCCACTGCTATCGGCCGCTGTTCGACAAGTTCATAGCCCGTCGAGCATCCGGGTCGACCACCACCCAGCGCAAAAGGGGGGGGTCACCTCCCCCTCTCTTCTCACTGTTGCCACATCACCAGAGAAGAGAGGGGGAGGCGACCCTCCCCCTCGCAGCTCTTCACTGGTGAGAAGAGAGGGGGAGGCCACCTCCCCCTCTGCAGAGATCACGCGCGCAAAGGTGGTGACGACCCTCCCCCTCTGTGCAGATCACGCGCGTAGAGAGGGAGGGTCGCCTCCCCCTCTCTACTTTGGCGATGTGGCGATGGTGAGAAGAGAGGGGGAGGTGACCCTCCCCCTCTGCGCTGGGTGGTGGTTGACCCGTATGCTCAGCGGGCCATCAATGTGTCGAATAGGCGGCCGGTAGCGGTGGACGGCACTAGTTCACCGGGAGACGGTGGTCCTGTTCGCCACAGTGATCGGAGAGGAGGGATGCGCCGTGACGACGACGGTCACGTGCGGGGAGGATTTGCCTGAGCGGGAGGGAGTTGGTGGTGGTGCTCCACGCACTGCGATGTCTGACGACTGTCGGGGGTGGGAAGAGGGGTCGGCGGCGAGGAGGATGTGGGAGGAGTTCGTCGGCCGGAGACGACGACGAAAGAAGATGGCCGCGTGGCGGGAGGGGGTGGTGGACTTGGCCTACACCACCTTGGGCGAGGACGTTGGAGAAAGAGGAGGGAACATACTTTTTTTTATTTTTTATTATCATATTCTTATTTCATTATTTTATATTTTTTATTAATTTGTTGTCGTGGAGTCTGCGTGGCAGTGCCACGTAGGATGCTCTCCATGGCGAAGAGAGAGCATCGCCACGTCAGCACAAAGACTGAGAAACCAGATATTTCTGGTCAGAAGGGTATTTCTTGAAACAAATTATAGGATGGAGGGTATTCATGTTACAAAGTGAAGTTGGAGGGTAGCAAACATCAAAGTTGGAGGGCATTTGGTGTGAGTTTTCCTCCACATCACACGTCACAAAGCTACATCATGTGCAAAGGTATAGTAGGCGAGACCCGCTAGTGCTCCTCCGAAGCCCTTTGTAATCATTCTATTTACTCAATAAGCCTCCGCTCGGGGTTAAGCATCCCAAAAATTGTGGCATTAAGAAAGTGGCATAAGAAAGCTTCCGCAAAGCGCTCAAAAGAGCTTGTCTAGACGTTGGACATGTCTAGACGTTGCATGGGTCGTTCGAGCGAAAAATAACCCCGTGACAAGTGGTATCAGAGCCACTTTCCTGAGACACATAGTTTGACGTTCGACGATCAAGGAGGAATGGCGTCGAACTCGGAGATGACCCAAAAGCCTCCCGCATCGGAGAAGGGCCGCCTCGAGCGAGGGCGCGCCTGCTCGAAAGATGTCATGACCACCTTTGAGCAACATCTCGTCCAGTTCCAACTAGACATTGGTGAGATGCAAAACCAACTTGTAATGCATGAGCAGGAGTTGGAAAAGACAGTGGACATCACAATGGTGCGGGACGAGGTCGCGCCATTGTATACGTGACTCGAGTCCATGGAGGCGACAATCATGAACCTGCGGGAGTCCTTGGACAATGGACTCTCAAACATGATCGCATGAAGCGAGAATAGATGTACCAAAGCCGATGCCTCACAAAGGTGAGAGGTCGGTAAAGGAGATCAATGACCTATGGAACGTCTGACGGTACATGAAGGCCTTGGACGTGACTTTATAAGTGAGGATGGTGAGGATCGCATCCTTCTACTTGTAAGATGCGGCAAGCTTATGGTGGTGGTGCCATTGCGACGATGTGGAACGTGGCTACGTCGATCCCATTGAGAAGAGGGATGACTTGAAAAGGCAGCTTATAAACTACTTCTACCCTACCAAGTCGGGATTGGAGGCCAAGATTGCATTGTTCAACATTTGTCAAAAGGGCACGTTGAAGGAGTGATGAGTAAAATGATGTAGCAAAATAAATTTGTTAGCAAATTCACTAGTCGCTCAAGTAATATAGTAAAAGGAGTAAAGAGTATCGAACCCATGAGGAATATTACTAATTCAATATATGAATTTATAAATTAATAAGAGAAGAAAAATATGGAATTTTGAAAATAAGTTTTGTAATTATAAAATAAAATAGAGAAAATAAGATAAGATAATATTAGTAATATAATATAGTGGTGCTGAAGTTAGGCCTTAGGATGAAAATAGATCAGGATGAATATTGGAACCATAGAAGATAAATTTAATCTTTAAAGTTGGATTAGAGTCTCCCTAAAGTAGTAACATAACATGATTAATTTGCGGTCTCCACAACTGGCATCACCTCAATCTAAGCATGCAGATTGAACTATCTCAATTTAATAAGAATTGAAGTATCCACAACTAGCATCCCATCAAATCTTATTAAAATTAAGATGTAATAAATTGGATTCCTTAGACTACTAATTGTAGGATAACAAGGCACCAAGGGGGGGTGGGTGAATTGGTGTTAAACCCAAAAATATTGATTTAATGAAAATCATCGCGGAAGCTTAAAATCAATTTGTTAATATTCAAATCAACACAAAAGCAATCATATTATATGCATAATAATATGAGAAGGAGAGGGAGAAAAAAAAATCAAACATAAGAACACAAGGTGGTTGTTGATCATCCACACCTTGGTCTATGTCCTCCCCTCCGACTTCTCGACCTCGAGACCGTTGGAGATTCCACTAAACTCTTCCTTCGTTTCAAATGGGGCAAGGATGAACCATTTACACCAAACCACATTTTCTCTGCTTCGAGAGGTAAGGCACACCTCTCCTTCTGGGAAGCTTATCTTTTTTCTAACCCGAGAGGTAAGATAGAACCTCTACTACACAGGAGCTCATACTCAAATTTTTAAGAAAATATTTTTCTCTCTTTTAGAATGTCAACCTCACAAGAAAAGAAGAGAGAAAGAGTAGAAAATATAACAATGACTTTAAGAAAATGATTTTCCTTTGATGCTTGAAGTTTCCCTTGAATGATTGATGAATTATGGACCCCTTGATCTTCTTTTATAGTCTTCTTAACTCTCTTTAGCCATTGGAACTTATTTCCTAATTTTGGGACAAAATATGATTGTTTTAGTGCATTTTGTGCGCTGACCAGTCGACCGTTTTACCCCACCGGTCGACCGGTACACTTTCTTTTATGAAAAATATGGCCGTTGATGAATTCTTCACTGTCCGGTCGAACAACTGGTCGACCGGTACCTCGATCGGTACAGCCTCATCATTTTATTTATCAAAATTGGACATTTTCTGCACTGACTGATCGACCGGTATTCCAACCAACGGGTCGATCATCCTGCACTATTTTAAGCATAAATTTTTGCATAGTATCCGAAAGCTAACAGAATTCTCTACAATTTTGATTTTCATCATTTATCCAAAATCTAATGAGATCATAGTCAAATATTAATTCAAAGTCCAGTATACAAAATTGTACATTTCAAATAAAACATTTTAGACTTTTACTCTTTTATACATAACTTTTCATACCAATATCCAAATGAGATGTTATTTAATTCTATGAAAAGATAACAACATTATCTACAGTTCTATATTCATCTCTTAATGTAAATCTCGTGGGAACATAAACAAATATTAATTGAAAGTTTAGTACATGAAGCTACTCATTCTTATTTAGATTTTTTTCGGCATTTTAAATATAACTCTAATCTTTCGAAGTTTGTATCATCAAAATATAATTACATATGATATAAAAACTTTGCTCTATCATTAATCATTCCATAAATTGGTATAAATTTACAAACTACACAAACTTAATTCTCCACACACTAGTTATCAAATTTATGTCAATTATTAATTTCACATAAAGTCAATTAAAATTAGTATCATGAATTCTGAAATTAAACACTCCACAAGATGTATAGCCTAATTTAGAAATCCAACCAACTAACATAAAAACATTAAGCACAATTAATAATTGATCAGAAAAGATTAAAATAAATAAAATAAGGTTCAAATAACAATCTCCTAAAGTAAAAAGTCTAATAAAAACATGGAGTTCATCCAAGAATTGCTAAAGAGATAATAAAATACAAATGATGAAATTCGAAAGAATTACACCCAAGATAAAAGTAGAGATCTCAGATCTGGACAGACAGTTGGCAGCCTTGTGGACTTCAACCATAGCACCTTTCTCTTGTTAGTCGTAGCCTACAGAGCTCATGACTCCACTGGGGAAGAAACCTGGACTTCAAAGAACACATTGGGACGATGGCTTCCTTCTCTATTTATAGGTGCGGACAGGTCTTCGTGTTGATCACGGGCATAAATCATACGACCAGATTTAATTTCGTGGAGATAAAATTTAGGACTTGAGTTGTTTATGACTTTATCCACTTTGGCGTCTGATGATAGAATTTCATGGCCGATAAAACTTGATATAAGATAAACTTATTGGCCAATAATAACTCTGATTCTCCGATTTGGCTCCCAATGAAACTCACTTGGAATTGTTTCACGGCTAGTAATAGCTTCAAAAGATAAATCTTGGCTAATGATAAAACATATCATAGCCTCACACCGAAAAACTCTTCATCCGTTTCACGGCCAACAAATCCATAAAGATCAATTTGGCGGACAAAGATAAAGTATCAGATAGAATTTAATCTTGCTTTCACTCCTGTGAACTCTTCTTGGATCTATATCATGACCGTACGCAATAAGTCATTTCAACATGGCACCCGATCAAACTTCCTTTGCATATGTTTCACGACTGTTATTTCCATAAAATCTCTCTTTCACACCCAATGAACCTCTATGTGGTTTGTTTCACGGCCTATCCTACAACATAATTATCAAAATTTAATTAATCCAGCCACAATTAAAATATTTAGAGAATAAATAATTAGAAACTATAAATTCAAAATTATGACTAAAAATGATCTAAAATGATGCATGCCATGATCAAATTACATAAAAATAATTAAAATAATATTCTAAAATATGTTATATTTTGCATGCATCAAGGAATACATGAAAGAGTTCACCGAGCTCCACCTAGAGAACTCCTAGGGGGACGAAGACACTGTTGGCAGTCTTCGTCAAGGGTTTGAAGCCTTGAGCTAGGACGGAGTTGTAGCGACAAAATTGCCCCAACCTCCGCTCACTAGTCGTCATTGCTGAATTGCTCATGGAGTATGCCAAAATGAGCATCCCATGACCAAAGCCCTCGGACAAGGACAATGATGGGGGAGAGCCAAAGCCAAAGTCACAAGGAGGCAAGCCTTACCATCAAGAAAAGGGGAAGGGCTATCAAGATAGTAGGCCTAATATTGACATATTCAAGTGGGATGGAAAGCCGTTAAAGCCCTGCTACATTTGCAAAGGTCCACATTGGACAAGCGATTGCTCGTAGAAGGCGACAGTCAACGTCATATATTGCCCCGATGAGAAGGAGAAGGAAGAAGCATGTCTCAGTTCGATGCACGTCCTTAGCTCTATCAACTCCTCGAAGGATTTCTCATCGTCTGCTCGAATTTTTGCGGACATCGAGTTGAACGAATAAGTCTTCAACACCCTGATCGATACGGGAACATCGTAGTTATTCATGTCATAAGTGGTCGCCCAGAAGCTGAAGCTGCCACTAAAGAAGACTTCCGCTATGTTCAAGATGGTGAACACGAAGTCTATCTCGACCATAGAAATTTCTCCTGGAATGAAGGTTTGCATTGGGAAGTGGTCGGAAAGCTTCGATGTGATGGTGGCACTGGTAGATGACTACGAAGTGGTGGCAGACATCTCTTTTCTATGACACATTGCTGCAAGTGTCATCCCGCTCACCAATTTGATGGTCATCTTCGACCCTAAGGGACCTTACAACTTTTTCGTGAGGTCAGGCAGAGATCTAAAGAAGAAGCCTTCTCCGCTATGCAAGTAACGAAGGGGTTGCAGAAATAAGAGCACATCTTCATGGCGACCGCCATCTTGGAAGATTCGGGGCCCTCCACTCCAACACCTCCCAAAGTTCTCGAGAACGTTGAGAACTTTGTGGACGTCATGCCCCTGAAACTCCCAAAGTTCGAATCCCCCACATGGAGTCCTTTATCGGCTAGCCCCTTTGGAACTTGTAGAACTCCGTATGTAACCTATCGAACTATTGGATGTAGGATATGTTTGGCCCTCGAAGTCTTCATATGGAACCCCGATTCTCTTTCAAAGGAAGCACGATGGATCCCTCGGGATGTGCATCGACTACCAGGTGCTCAACAAGCTTACGGTGAAAAGTACCCCATTCCCCTGGCGAACTTGTTCGACCAAATTGGTAGTGCAAGATAGTTTACCAAGTTGGATATTTGTTCGGGCTATTGGCAAGTCCGGATCACCAAAGAAGATGTGCAGAAGACGGCATGCGTCATAAGATATGGCCCCTTTGAGTACCTCGTGATGTCTTTCGGCCTCACTAACGCCCCGACAACCTTCTTCACCCTCATGAACAAGGTATTGCAACAATTCCTTGACATATTCATGGTTGTCTATCTCGATGACATCATGATCTACAGTCGCACTTTGGAGGAGCACATCTAGCAGATTCGGCAAGTGTTCGAGGTGTTATGGCAGAACCAACTATACGTCAAGCAGAAGAAGAGTGCCTTCGTTCAACCGGAAGTGCACTTCTTAAGACATGTCATCGGAAGTGGCAAGTTGAAGATGAATGGTGTGAAGATTCGGGCCATCATGGAGTGGGAGCCGCCCAAGCGGGTTCCCGATATGTGTTCGTTCCTTAACTTGATGAACTATTATAGGCGGTTCGTCAAGGGGTATTCACATGTGATGACCCCTTTCACGAATCTCCTTCGGAAGGATGTGAAGTGGGAGTGGACGCCTACATGCCAGGAGGCGTTCGACACCCTGAAGAGGCCCATGACGGAGGAACCGTGCTTGTCCTGCCAGATCGCACCAAGTCTTACGAGGTACAGACATATGCTTCTGACTATGCTATCGGAGGAGTTCTTATGAAGGAAGGGCATCCCGTGGTGTTTAAGAGCCTAAAACTCAATGACATGGAGCGGCGCTACGCCGTTCAAGAGAAGGAGATGGCTGTGGTGATCTATGCCTCAGGACATAGCAGCACTACCTACTCGGGTCGCAATTTCATATCAAAATGGACAATGTCGTGACAAGCTAATTTGAGATGCAGAAGAAGCTCTCGCCAAAGCAATCACAGTGGCAAGATTTTATGGCGGAGTTCAGCTATGTCCTGGAGTACAAGTCCGACAAGAAAATGTCATTGTCGATGCCCTCAGTCGACACACGGAATTGGCGCCCATGAGTGTCTCTCAAGCCAACATGATCGAGAGGATCAAGAAGAGATTGGAGTCGGATCCCACATCAAATAATCTGCTCAAACAAACAAAGGAGAGAAAGACACCCTGATTTTGGGTGGAAGATGGTCCGATTTTCACCAAGGAACGTCACATCTATGTTTCACTGTTCAATAACTTGCGGCGCACCATCATGCAAGAGTGCCATGACTCCAAGTGGGCGGGACATCTGGGCATCCGCCGCACTGTGGCACTCATCAAGGATAACTACTTCTGGCCAAGGATGGAGGATGATGCTGAAGATTTTGTGAAGACATACCTTATTTGCCAGCAGGACATGAATATCAATCAAGCGCCCAACGGACTTCTGGAACCTCTTCCTATTCCGGAGCGACCATGGAAAGTGTTTTCATGGAGTTCATCACGGGCCCGCCCAAGTCTGAAGGGGTGGGTACTATCATTGATCGGTTCTCCAAGTATGCCATCTTCATCGTCGGCTCCGCAAGTTGCCCTGTCACTGAAGTTGCAAAGTTATTCATGAAGTATGTCGTGAAGTATTGGGGCCTTCCTCAAAGCATCATCAATGATCGAGATGGGTGATTCGTTGGCAATTTTTGGAAGGAATTGTTCAAGATGATGTGCTCCACTCTTCACTTATCCATCTCTCTTCATCCTCAAACCGATGACCAAACTGAGAGGGTGAATTGTATCTTGGAGATCTACTTGCGACACTATGTGAGTGCCAAGGAGAATATACTCGACATCGCACAATTCTCCTACAACTTGCAACGATGCGAGTAGACCAATCGGAGTCCCTTCGAGATAGTGATGGGACAGCAACCTCTCACTCCAAAGGTCATCGCCACTTCTTATGGTGGCAAAGTCCCCGTCACTCACCGCATGGAGAGGGAATGACATGAGCAGAATGATATATCTAGGGCATATTTACACAAGGCATCGAAGCACATAAAGAAGTGGGTAGACACTACTCGACTTGAAGCCAGAGATTGGACATTGTGAAGTTGGTCCAACATCTTTGACTAAGTAGGAAGAATCTTCACAAGGGCCTCATCAGGCATTAGGAGGGTCTGTTCAATATCCTGAAGAAGGTAGGTAAGGTGGCCTACAAGCTTGAACTCCTTCCTCAGATGCAACAACACCCCGTCTTTCATGTCAGCATGCTCAAGCCCTACATCGAAGACCCTGATGATCCCGGGAGTGAGGTTTTAGATCGTGCCCCGTCGATCATCTGTCAGCAGTTCATTGATCAAGTTGAAGCAGTAATTGCCGTCCTCATGAAGAATTGGAAGAAAGAGTATATTTTTCGATGGAGCTAAAGATCGGACGCCGACACAAGTTGGAAGACAACCGAAGCCTTGTGACAGTTCAAGAAGAAGATTGAAGAATTCAAAGTTGTAGCTCCAGGGACGTCATTGATTTGAGTAGGGGAGAATGTCCCGGAGGCTTTCCCAGGACCGCCAAGTTATCTTACTTCCTTGTACTTTTCCTTGTTTTAGCGCATTTTGTAACTTAGTTTTATTTTCAAGTGTGATGATGACAATTTTGTAATATGCACTCCAGAAAGGTGCACCCCCTAACTTGTCTTCCTCACACGTCGCAAAGCCACCTCACGAGCCTAAGGTATAGTAGGGGAGACCCGTTAGTGCTCCCCATAAGCCCTTTGTAATCATTCTATTTACTCAACAAAGATTTCAAATCTTCCCAAAATCTAGCATTAATGCCTCAAGCGTGGTGTGACAATCCACAAAGCGTCTCAAGTGATCGAGCATTCCGTCTAGGCGTCATTTGTTCACAAACGCCTTCGACGAAGTGTTCGCTCGAGGCCAAGCGTCCCAAAAATTGTGGCATTGAGAAAGTGACATAAGAAAGCTTTCGCAAAATGCTCAAAAGAGTACTGTCTAGACGTTGGGCACATCTAGACGCCGCATGGGTCGGTCAAGCGAAAAATGACCCCATGACGCTTATAATATATGTTGGGAGGAAATTATTATTTATTAGATAATCTACCAATTCTAGTAAGATATAACCTTTATTATAATCTGGTTATATGTGTTTGCATACGAAAGTTGTCAGATATCATAAAATTGTGTGTGTTAACATTTTGTGCACTTGTCAAAGTGGGGGGTACTTATATGCATATATTAACTACTAATGTATGAATACATATTTTTTCAGTTAGAACGTATGAATATTTTTATATACCAAGATGATATGATTACCTGTTGTGGGATAAGTGCTACGATTAGGGTAAATTTTACTAAATACCCTCTAATTTTATTTGCTTTTTCAATTCTATCATTCAATTTTACTTTGTAGTCACGTTGTGTTCCAACTATTAACTTCTTTCACCAATTATTCTTTCCACTATCGATAGTTTATCGACCATTTTACTTACATGGCAAGCCATTAAAAAATAAAATAATATTAACATAATAATTAAAAAAATTAAAAAGCGGACAGGGTGTTGTCACCTCCCTTCAACCTTTGACGACCTCGCCGATGTTGGACTGAAGGGGTGACGCTCCTCTGCGCATCACCGGCATGCCAACGACACAAAAAAGGGGTGTGTCCCTTTTGCGAGTTTGTCGAAGCTCGCAGGGCGACGCCCTCCTTTTTCCCTGTGCGCGCACTGGCGATGCAAAATGGGAGGGGGTGTTGTTCCCTCTTTTTCCCTATGCACGTTGTCAAGGGAGTCTTCCCGATTTTCATTGCGCATGCGGCGGTGTGAAAAAAGGGGGAGTCGCTCCCCCTTTTTTTATACGCGCTGACGATACGAAAAAAGACGTCGCACCATTCTGCGAGCTTTGCCTTGGGGCAACACCCCGTGATGAGTAAAGGGGTGCCACCCCTCCCTCCGATGTCGACAGTGCCGCCAAAGGTTGAGGGGGAGGGGGGGCACCTTCCTCTTTCTATTTTTTAATTATTATTATATTATTATTAAAATTATATTATTATTTTATATTTATTTTGTTAATAACTTATCATGTAAGAAAAATGATCGATAAATCTCTTATACCTAGTAAATAGGATAGTTGGTGAAAGAGGTTTATAGTTGGAAAAAAATCTGGGTACAAAGTAAAATTGGAACATATAGTTAGAAAAGAGCGTAAAATTGATTTACTCTCTTAGTGTATGGTTGAAATTTTACCCAGTCTTATCATGATATTGGGTGGATAGAAATAGACGCATGTACCTTAGATGCATGTAGCCCATGGAATGACTTAAGGGTTTGTTTGGATTGAAGTATTTGAAGGGTTTAGTTATATATTTTTTTATTTAAGTTAAGAGGGGTGGAGTGAAATAACTAAGCTCTTCAAACATTATATCTTTCATTCCACCTAATTGGTGAAATGAGAAGGAATGGGAACAAATAAACAATTTAGACCCAATTAACCCCTCTTTTATTACTAAATGAAATAATTTATTTTATTCCCAAATTAAACCATCTCTCTCCCCGATAAATTATCTTTTTCTTCCATATAAATAGTTCAAAATAAATGATATAATATAATAAAAATAAAAAATAGGCAAATCAAAAAATAAAAGAGAAAAAATAAATTAATTGATATTTTAATAAATATTTGTTACTCATTAGATGTTATAAATAGTTCATATATAATAAAGGGCAAAAGTGATTTTTTAGTAAATAAAACTTTTACCCCATACCATCACTTTTTATAACTTACTATCCAAATATGGAGTTTCTAATGACACACCACACCACACTCCACCACCCCATCTCTCACTACACCACCCCATCCCACCCTCCATTAGTTAATTACCTCCATTAGTGATTTGTGTAAGAATGTATACTATACTAGAGGAGTAATGGTCCTAATTGCTAGTTGAGAAATGGGTATTGCTTGGAATGCATAGATATACTTCTAACCAGCGCTAAAAAAAATACGCAGTGATGTGTTGCCATGATTACATGTAATAATATTATGCTTGTTGTGGTATTCCGTGCACTCACTTGGCCATTCTTCAAGGCACATCACTATTATGTCCTTTCAACATGAATATATTGTATTCTTCTTTTCTGTTAGTGTAATATCCTAAAATTTGGGCCAAGGGTATTTGGGCCTTTTGACCAAAGCCCTAATGTAAATCCTATAGAAAACACCCAAAACCTTATTAGTTCCCTAGGAGATCTAGAGTCCCCTTCTTCATGGTGGCTATATTTTAAGATAAAAAAAGAAAAGATCAAAGAAAAAGGTCAAGAAGACCTAGAGGCTTCTAGATGATGAAGAAAGATACAAAAAAGGAGTTTTAGATCTAAAACCTAAAGGTATATAAAGGGAATCCAAACCCCTCTCTCATCTCTTAATGGTTTTCATGATTGGATTGAGAGTTTGAGGGACTTTGTCCTCATGATGGATTTTGATTGAGGATTTTTGCTCTAGATCTATACATGAATAGGATTCCATGATTTGATCTATGCTAAGTGCAAAGATCTGAATTAGATTTGTTATTAGGGTTCATGTTCTTCCTATTGTTCAAGATTTGGGGATGAACCATAGATCTGAAATTTGAACGTTTTTACATGTTTTTATGCCCTTTTGATCCTAGAATGCCTAGGAAACATATATGTGTTGATTCATAGTGTTTTATATCAATTTTCCAAAGTTTTTTTATGAAAAATCATGAACAAGTCGAGAGGTGGCACAGTTTTCCAGTGCTCGGTCACGGCCGTGACACACAAGTCACGCCCGTGACATAAAGGTTGGAAAATGACTAAGGCATGGCCTCTAACATGACGGTGTCAACCTATGTCACGGCCGTGATAGAGTAGGCACAACCGTGACACTAGTAGGCACAACCGTGACAAAGGGAACGGATTTCAGGACTTCGGTCACGACTGTGATGGCCTGAATCACGACCATGACAGTGACAAAAATATTATTATAATATTTTAAATGTTACTTTCAAAGTATTAATAGTATGCATTGATGCTTGATGATTGTGTATGAACCTCGATACATGTATATGCATGTTCCCATGTAACTAGGTTAAAACATAAAGATTGAGCGACGTAAATGTTTGTTGATTGCAAAGCATAATGAACTTAGTTGTCGATGATGTAACATGACGACCCATTATGGTCTTTTATCGGATAATTGCCCGGAATGATCGTTACACACATCGGCAATGGTGTGTTATTCCGATGTCGCCCTCAGGCGAGAGTTCGGAATAATTGTTACACACATCGACAACGGTGTGTCATTCCGATGTCACCCTCGGGCGGTGACAACCTATGTCACGGTCGTGATAGAGTAGGCACAATCGTGACACTAGTAGGCATGACCTGACAGAGGGAACGGATTTCAAGACTTCGATCACGACCGTGATGGCCTAAATCATGACCATGACAGCGACAAAAACATTATTATAATATTTTAAATGTTACTTTCAAAGTATTAATAGTATGCATTGATGCTGGATGATTGTGTATGAACTTCGATACACGTATATGCATGTTCCCACGTAACTAGGTTAAAACATAAATATTGAGCGACGTAAATGTTTGTTGATTGCAAAGCATAATGAACTTAGTTGTCGATGATGTAACATGTTGACCCATTATGGCCATTTATCGGATAATTGTCCGGAATGATCGTTACACACATTGGCAACGGTGTGTCATTCTGATGTCGCCCTCGGGAGAGAGTCCGGAATGATTGTTGCACACATCGACAACGGTGTGTCATTCCGATGTCACCCTCGGGTGAGAGTCCATAATGATCATTGAATGCATCGACAACGGTGTGTGCATTCTGATGTCACATTCGGGTGAGAGGGAAGCATTGTCTCCTAGGCATAGCTAGCCTATTGAGAGGGCAACGACATAAGTCCCAACTATAAGAAGATATAACATTAATAGGAAAGGGCCAATGATCGATGAAATGGAATGATGTCCCACGAAAGTGGAAGTCCGAAAGGGTTATAAAGAAACCCTGAGGAGAGTTATGAAGATAATGAAATGATGTCCCACGAAAGTGAAAATCCGAAAAGGTTATAAAGCAACCCTGAGGAGAGTTATGAAGATAATGAAATGATGTCCCACGAAAGTGGAAATCCGAAAAGGTTATAAAGCAACCCTGAGGAGAGTTATGAAGGTAGTGGAATGATGTCCCACGAAAGTGAAAGTCCAAAGGGTTATAAAGAAATCCTGAGGAAAATTATGGAGGCAATAGTTATGGTAAGTGTATCTCACTTATATGCCTATAGATTGAATGAATGTTATGAATGTCCATACTTTATGTATGATGATTTTCCTACATGTTTTTCCATGCTTTTAATTATCGCATGATGATAGAAATGAACGAATGAATGACATGTAGTTCATATGTTAACACATGACATGCATATTGTTTCTTCTTTTATATAAATGTGATGATGCATATCATGTAGTATCTTCTATAGGATCATAGGATTGCATGCATGGCCTTTACATATTCTAACAGGGAAACCTCTACACCCTGGATCCGTGCAGGTGTATAGTGATTTGGATGGACAACGGCTCAGCTCATGACGAATAAGATTGCACACTAGTCTAGGAGTTAGAGTCAAGTATTTAGTCGGATATACTATGATTTTATAGTGTTGCCTCTGATGGCATTTGACTGTGATTTTAAGATGTTTTAAAGTGTTATTAGTAATGAGGTTTAGATGTATTTTCAATTCTATAACAATACCTTGATGTTTTCATGAAGTTTTTCGCATTAACTGAAGAGTTCTTCCATCTTATTTAATAGTTTTATGCTTCCGCTGAATTTATAAAAATCATATTTTATTATGATTATGTGATGGCGAACGAACTAACACAGCCGAATGACCAAATTATCCTTGGCAATTTGGGGGTGAAAATTTCGGTGTGTTATAGTTAGTCCAAATTGAATCACATCTGCATTATCTTATTTAATCATATGGTCGCGATGCCCATCCGTGTCCTTTAATATATTCTATTTGATTTATATTGCACTTAATGCCAAATAGTATCGCACAAATCATGTAAAAACAAGTTGAGATTGCACCATATTCTATCTGGTTCGAGTCGCGCCTGAGTTCATACCTTATTCGAGATTTTTCAGTTACTTATAATAGGGCTGGGTAGTATAGTTAAAGATAAAATAATAAAATTATGTAGGATTAATTCCTTAAATAGTACCTCTAACTCTAATATATGAACTTACCACCGTGCATCTTTAAAAAATGACGAGATTTTCACTTTAATTCATCCATCTGATTCAATCATTTTTTTTTAATTTTTTGACTTTTTTATTTATGAAATGATTAAACTATCCTTCTAATAATAAATAATAAAAAAGAGGGAGCACTGCCTCCTCCCGCTCATCGGCGCCGGAGGGAGGGAGTGACACCCCATGTTCGTGCCTCTAGCATAGTAGGCCCCTGGGTGCATAACATATTGCTGAGATCAAGGATGTGAAACTTTTGTCTGCCATAGAGGAGGAAGACGCAAAGTCAAGAAAGGCCTCCAGGACGGCGTCCTTGGCTGTGACGTGGCAGAAATACTACCACAGGCTGAGCTCTTGGATGTAACGATCCGGACCCTCGAGTCAGCGGAAGTATTTTTTTCTATTTTACTCGAGCGTCCGATCGCTACTTCTATCTCTTGTCATAAATAGAACTCATATAGAATAGATTTTTTCTTCATATTATTCACATAAAGAAACTCTAACATTCACATATCAAATACTAACATCTTTAAATATTATTACAAAGTAATGTACTCAAAAAGAAAAACCCTCCAACACTCAGTTCCATGTGTCATCACTTGTCATGAGCATCGACCACCCGTGCATTTGACCTGTAGGATCCAAATATAGGGAATTATATGCATATATATTGTACGTCATCTCCATGAGCAAAGGCTCATAGGTAGGGCCAAAATAGTATTTCTTAAAATACTTTAAGTTATAACTTATTCAAACATGAAGTATTTAAATGACCAAGGACGATAATATCATTTGAAAAATTCTAAAGTTTGATACATATTTATCATTGATGTAAAAAAAATGAGTTATCCTAACCTATCTTATCAAAACACATGTTCATGTACTTAAGCCATTTTCATATAAGCATGAGCTATCACTACATGTCATAATAAAATCATATCATTTTATACTTATTCATATACATATAATAATTTTCATACAAACATTGTTACCACATCATTCACATCAAAGCATTTCATATAACTATACAATATCACAATCAATAATGCATCATATGTGATGCTCTTTAAAGTGGGATGTATGCAAGAAGAATGATGCATGCACATGTCATACCGCCAACTGACCAGAGGCATCCCTTTCGGGATATTTGTCTACCCTGTCGGGGAGGCTGATGGATTCTAGAGGTGCCCCCTGTGAAGTCAAATGTGGCTCACATTGATTCCACAACCTACTTCACATGGCACTTAGCTCCAAACAACCTAAAATTCCATTCAGGATATCTATCGTCCCTATAAGGTCTTTCAACCGTATAGGGGTAAGTTCTCAGCCTTATAAGGTTTTTCAACCATGCAAAGGCAAACTTTCGACCTTGCAAGGTTTTTTCAACCATGCAAGGGTAAACTGTCGACCTTGTAAGTCTTTCAATTATACAAGGATAAACTGTCTCCCGGCAGGGGTAATGCACATGCATGACAATAAAATGTAATGTATGCGCTTCCCAAGCATATCATATCATGTCGTGTCATCTTGTTACATGTCATGTTGTATCCTTTTCTATCATATCTTGTCATGGCATGATATATTATATCATATCATATCATATCATGTCATATAAGCTATTGTAATAAATAATTGCACACATAACAATTAATACACTTTTACAAGTGCACACAACACCTATTCATATCATATATCATATAACTAAAGAAAACCATTAATCAATTTATAAATTCACATATCATGTGTTCATTTAAGCACAAACACTTTGTTTCTATTTACATATAACAAATTGCACACATATTATTTTCACAAACACTTTCTAGAACAGCTTGAGTGACCCCTAGGGTTTTGTACATAGCTTTTTGTGTAGGTATCCAATCCATCCAATTCTAAAGGCCATGAATAGTATACTTCCACAAGTATTTATAGATGTAATTTTATAATTTTATATAATATGTAGTGATCAAGATATAGTTTACAAGTTAACTATATTATTTTCAAGAACATGTGAGACACTCACTATTTTGCATATAACTTACTATATAAATACGATTTTATGGTGCTTCCAAATACTATGAAAACTAGACTTTCTGAAGATCATATCATACAAATTTCATAATTTCCAATCACTTTTTATATTTATTTACTAATTATAATTTTCGACCATGTGAGAAAAACAACAAGTACAGTTTCATAACCTTATTTGATTCTATTGGATTGGATAAATCATTTAATTGAATTACTATAATGAATACAATCATCACAAGCACAGGTTCATAACCTTATTAATCTCTCTTGCTATTCCCTTGATTTGTTTCTTCGTTTGGTTCGGCCAGCCACAAAGAGAGAAAATTTCTTTCCTTTTTATTCCTACTTCTCTTTTCAATTTTTCTTTCCTATCCGTCTTTTTTCTCTTCCTCATTTCCTTCTCTTACAGGCCGGAAGCAACGAAGGAAGTAACAGCACCCTTCTTTCCTTTCTTGACCAACACAAAGAAGGAAATAAAATCCTCCTTCCACCAAAGTCGGTAAGTCCTCTCTCTCTCTATACATATATATATATATATATATATATATATATATATATATATATTCTATCAGATAATATTACATGATATATATCTATGTAATATAATAGTTATTACTATTTTGCATGGATGCCAACTCATGATGATGTGGCAGCTCACAATTTAATTTAAAATGGTGTGAGTCAATCTTAATATCTTGTTTTCTTTCCTTATTTATTTATACTATATATATTTATTTATTCGTGTAGCATATATATATTTATACATTGGGATGTTACTTTAACATACTTCATCTATGATTAATATTAATTAACATTTATAAATCATGAATTAGCCTTATAACCTCATAACTGATTGGTTTATTATAATTTAATCAAAAGTCAGACTATTAAATAATATTTTATTTGTGATTAATAGACATGGAGCTTCATACTAACAAATTATTTCATATCACAAAATATTAATTATTGATATATTTTTCATATGCCACTTGGCGACATTTGATTGGTCCACTAGACTTAAATCTAATGTCAACAAATAACATAAATAGTTAATCATAAAAGGATATGCTTTATCATATTATGATTATTAATCATACTTTAGTTCTTTAATTAAATTCTTATTATATCAATACGTGATATTACAATTTACGCCACAACACATATATTCAATTGATTATAATCATCTAATATAGATTTCAATTTGGATCATGAATATTACACTTGGAAGTGTAGTGTTGTACAACAAGTGGAATCGAAGGAACAGTTGTGGTCGGAGGCGATTGAGAGGGTGCACAGAGTGCGAGGACCGGATGACATATGGAGAAAATAGGTGGCATAGGATGACGAAAGCTCGTTCAGCATCCACATGAGCTGCTGCACCTGGTGGTTGTTGCGTGAAGCCACCGCGCACACATATTTCAACAGCAATAGGGACGCCCACCTCCCACTCCCATGGCGTGCCGGATGCGACGCCAATGAGCGCATAAGAGGAGGGTGCAGGGGAAGAGAATTCGACGGAGGAGGAAGGTAGGTAGCAGGATTGGCCATGAAAGTGTTTGGACGAGGAGGAGGAGAAATCTTCAACCAGGTAAAGGTGATAATTGGTGCAGCAGTCTTGTTCCTGGTGGTACACATCCTGATCTTGCAATTAGCGAGCTCGTTGGGGGGCGACACCTCCTTTTTCATTTCCTTCGCCTTCGACACGAAGGGAATGAGGGGGCATCACGCTCCCCCCCCCCTTTCGTGTTGTGTTGCTGGCGGCGAAGGAAAGGTGCGGGGGTGGAGCGACGCCCCCTCATCATCCCCTTTTTGTTTCCTTCATTAGTGACACTGGGGTCTTCGTCTCCAGCAGGAATAAGATGCCCTCGATGCCCCTCCAATTGTGGATCGCTAGTTACTCCCTCGATGTGTGCTACACATAGTCTTCATCTATGTGGAGTACTGGTAGAGCCATACTTCTGCGGTAGAGGGAGTATCCAGTAGGTAGGATGAAGCTCACGTTCAGTACAACGGATGACAACCACATCACAGATGACTTCCTCTTCTTTGATGACTCAGGGTTCGGCTACCTGAGTAGTGCAGTCTCAGAAAGTTACCTTTGGTCATCATCCTTGATGTGGAGAAATTATGTATACATTTTTATTTATGTTTAGCATGCATTTATCTAATGTTTTGATATGCTTTCATGCTCCAACACATGCTTTATTGTTGAGATATCAGTTTTATGATTTTTCCACATCTATCTTATGACGATCTACATTCTTGGGATATTATTACTTGTTTCGATTATTTTTCATGTAAAAATTCCAACCGATAACACATGGGGGAATGCAGTTTTATGCCCCCCGAGATGCACACATAAGTGCACACAGGTGAAGATGACACAAATTCACCAGGACAGATGTCCAAAGCAACAAACAACAAAGAAAAAGATATTTCTATGTCAACCTAGCAAATTTCTTGTATAAGAAGAAGGAAGCTTCCTCTACACCTTTTTGGACAGATGTGGATAAAATATTTGCTGCAAATGCTGGATAGATGGCAAGTTGAAGGGAGGCAACCAGAAAGGATCACAAGAGCGTATTCCTTCTTTTGGCATAGTGGAAAGGTGACAACTAAGAGGGAGAGGGACCAGAAGATTTTTTTGGTTGAAAAGTTAGAAGAAAAAAAGGAAAATAGTTACATGCATGGACATGAGCTTTAGTCTGTGCCCAAATAGCAAACAACACCAAGCTTGTAGGGACCGATCGACAAAATTGCTCCATACTTGACAGAGAGGAAGCTTCGTCTAGGGTATTTGGAGGCGCCAAAAGACAAAAAAGAGTGGACAGCTATTGGATCTAAGTTTTAATAACAAAAATAGTGGATAGCTATTGGTTGCTATTAGATTTTGGATGAATAATAAATATCAAAGTTGTAGAGAGTTCTGTTAGTTTTCCATAGAATTACAAATCATCGCATTTAGATAACTGTGCAAAAAGTTATGCTTAAAATAGTGCAAAGCAGTCGACCTACTGGTTGGAACATCGGTCAGGCACACCGGTTGACCAATCAGTGCAGAAAATGCCCAATTTCAACAAACAGAATGTCGAGATTGTACTGATTGAGATCGGACAGTGCAAAATTCGCCAACGGTCATATTTTCATAAAAGAAAGTGTACTGATCGACTAGTTCATATGTGCGATCGACCGGTCTCCGAGTCAAATGAATAGTGATGGTCAAATTTGAAGGAGAAATTTGTGGAACAATTTTTGGAGAAATTTTTCACATATAAAAGGAGTGCCAAAGCCAAAACTAAAAGCATCCATCCAAGCTTTGAAGAAAAACTTCAAGTTATCAAAAGAAGATCATTCCTTGAAGTTTTCATTTTAAGTTTTCTCCTCTTTCTCTCTTCTCTTCTTGTGAGCTTAGTATTGTAAAAGAGAGAAGCATTTTATTTAGAAAAATACTGAGAAAGCTCTTATGTAAAAGAGGTTCCAAATCTTACCTCTTGAACAAGAGAAAAAGATTAGCTTCATTAGGAGGATAGGTGTGCCTTACCTCTCGAAGCGGAGAAAAAATGATGGTGTAAAGGGATTTCTTCCTTGCCCCATTTGGAGCATTGAAGAGATTCTAGTGGAATCTCCGGCGGTCTCGAGGTCGAGAAGTCAAAGCGGAAACGTAGGCCAAGGTGTGGCCGAACCTCGTCAACAATCACCACGTGCTTTATGATTGCTTTCTCTCTCTCCTCTCATATTGGTTTTGATGTGATCTAAATTGCATTGATTTAAAAGATTTTAAAATTCAATTTGTGAATTCGATATTTTTGTTTGAACACCAATTCACTCTCCCCTCTCAAGAAAGAAAGAAGGGCTGAAGGCAACAAATCAAGGAGCTCCGATTTTGGTTGAATCTGGATTCCATTTGTTGTTGAAGGAGACTGCGACCTCCCTCCTTTTCTTTCTTTCTTTTTCATATTTTCCTTTTTTTCTAGTTTTCCTAATGTGTAACTAAACCAACCTGCTAGTGACTCGGGATGTTGATATTGAGATGTTTATGTTCTCTTTTTACTTTTTGATTCTTCTCGCCTGTTAGACTGTTGATTTATCTATTGTTCTATTGAATCATGTAATGTTTCATTTTGTTTAAATTTGTTGAAATGATTTTGTCTATTGATTGAGCTTTAGAGCTTGTCTCAAATGCAGCTCGAGATGGAGTTCTACTCTTCGTTTAGCTGAATGCCGATAGCTATAGAGTTCTTGCAACTTGGACAAGCTCTGCTTCTATGATTTCAGTGTGTCTGTGATGGTGTTTGATAGTTGTCAGTTCAAGCAATGCTTGTTCTTTGATTCCCAACCCGAGAGGGATATTTTCCATTAAAGTTCATGCCGAGAGGTGGGACATGGCTTCAATCACCAAAGACGGAATCAAGAGTTGCGTGTTTTGAAGCTGAAGTTGTTTTGCTTCTTCATTTGTATCATCATCTTCCTTTCTCTTTGGTCTTGTTTTTATTGATTATATGGCCTCCTACCTGAGAGGGAACTTCTATCCTTTGCGCTTGTGGAGGATATGAGAGGACACATAGTCACAAAGTCATACTTTGAGAGGTCATTGAGAGTCACAACCTTCGTTTCTAGATAAGACATTACTCGCTTGAACTCGTCATGTTTCGCACAATCTTCGACCATAAAGGTTCTCACCCGAGAGGGCTATCTTCACAAATAGAAAATTTGAAAAAATAAAAAGTTAACGGACCTAGATGGCTAGACTAAAATGGAAATCATGGTATAGTTTAAGGGCGCGCTATATTAAGTTAATATATTAGGCTTAGATGCAGAAAATTGCTATAGTTCATGGGAGGTTCAAGGAATTAACCCAATTATGTACCAGGGAAGGCAACACACCATTTGACTACCACTTTTGTTGTACGAGACTCTTCACAATGTGCAACAAATTAGAGTCCTTGGATTCTTGCCTCCATGATGAGAACCCATCATGATGTGTATAACCATTAACGAGATGATGCATGAAGTGACATGATGTATCCTAAAACAAGACAAGAAAATAACTATATAACTTATAAGGCAAAATTTTAAAAAAAATCAATTATGAAAGTTAAAGAAAGCAAAGAAAAAAGAAAATAAAGTAATGTATGTTATGATCATATTATGTGGATGATTTTATTGATGGCACTCATATGAATTTGATTATTTTATTTATGCCTTCTTATGAAAAGAATATTAATATGATTTATAACTGTATGACTAACAATGGATGCATTTTTATTTTTATTTTTATTTTGGATGCTACATACTGAATAATATTCATCGGGAGTATTTCTCCTATGTACCAGATCCTGCAAATGTGTAGGAATAGAGCTTTTGATGACATGTTGTGTGGTGATGCTCATGAGAAGACTACTTACAAATGATGAAAAATGTCTTGGTCTAAGTTCTAATGTTTTTTTCTATTTTGAAGTAGATGTTAATTTCATAACAATGTTCATGGAGTTTGTATTAAATTAAAATTAGTTTTTCAAATTATGAAGTTATATTTTTTGCATTAACTCTTTTATAAATTTATTTAGTTTTTTCGCTATTAAGTATTCAATTGTTGACTAGTCGTGTATTAGTCAAAGTCAAAGTAAAAGTCAAAAGCAAGTTATAGCACTTCAATAGTGCATTCAGACATGCGTCGAAAAGGAATTTGGCAGTGTTTTCGGATGTGATTTTGGGACGTTACAACACAACTCTATTTATTTCCTTTCTATATCTCTTGCATTCTACAATTGTAGTAAACCCAACAAGTTAACTTTCATAGAAATCTTGTTCTAACAAAATTGTTAATGCAAAAAAAAAGCCCATGAAAGGCTCATAAAAAATATAATAGACGATGTTGAAATGTTTTTTAGTTTCATATCAGCAAGATGAGAATTGAGTTATAACAATTGATAATAACTATTAACTTTTGTAATGCATTCTTATAATGCAATCTAGTAGCTGAGGGATCCATTAAAATTGGATATGTGATGACTATGTGATTAATTACATGAATACAATTATGAGAGCGAGGTCTTGTTGGAGAGTCATGTGTGATGTGATTGAAGGTATTCTGAGTGTGAGCTTCCAATATGCCCCCACAAGTTGAGTGAGGTCTTTGATTGAGACGGAGATTGGTATGAATAAAGAGAAAATAACTATCACAAAGTGGTTTAGTGAGTTGGCAATCATGTGTTGAAATAAACTGCACAGTAAGGCGTTGATTAGACACTTCATCACATACGAAATGAAAATTCACCTCAATGTGTTTCCTTAGGGCATGAAAAATTAGGTTTATAGACAAATAAGTAGCAGAAACATTATCACACCGTAAAATAGGAGTGTGTTGTTGGTGAATATCCAGTTCAAGTAATAAAGATCGGAGTCAAAATCTACTCCACTCACTGCTTGGAGGATCTTGAAATAAATTTTTATTTTCGACCATGAAATTAAATTTGGTTCACAAACACATAATAAAATCACCAACATATTTTCCATCTGCAAAGCACCCTAGCCAATCTGCATCTAAGTTTGCCTAGAGTTGTGTGTGTGGAGAAGCTATAAAGTTAAGGCTGAAATAATTAGTTACAAGCAAATACCAAATAGTCTTTTAACTTATTTTTCAATCACTACTATTTGGAGACTGCTTAAAGTGACAGACATGTCGAATTGTACCGATGATGTTATAAAGTAGGATCATGGAATAAGTGACTGCATGCTATTTTAAAATAATTGCCTATGATAAATTGACTAGTTTGACATTCAACAAGTTTGTGCAGAGAAGAAGGTCATGAATATATTTTTACTGAGACAAAAGTTGTCCAATTGGTTGATGTATCACTTCTACACCGAGAAAATAATAGAGGTTCCAAGATAATATATTGCATAATGATTGTTGAGGTGTTGAATGACTGCATTAATCAACAACGGTAAAGAACCTGTAATAATTAAATCATGTACATAAATAAGAGCATAAAATATTGTTGATCATGTGTGATGAATAAACAATGAAGCATTTGTAATAGATTCATGGAAGGCTAGGTTTGTAGTGCCTTTGCAAGTGTAGAGAAACATGTTCGCAGCGACTCTTTAAGGCCATAAAAGTTTTGTTGAGCTTGAACACATGGTTTGCTCTAGAAACACCCTTTACATTGTGAACTCACAAAAGATGTTTACATGAGTTAGCCACCATTAATCTAGAGCAAACCATGTGTTCAAGCTCAACAAAACTTTTATGGCCTTAAAGAGTCGCTGCGAACATGTTTCTCTACACTTGCAAAGGCACTACAAACCTAGCCTTCCATGAATCTATTACAAATGCTTCATTGTTTATTCATCACACATGATCAACAATATTTTATGCTCTTATTTATGTACATGATTTAATTATTACAGGTTCTTTACCGTTGTTGATTAATGCAGTCATTCAACACCTCAACAATCATTATGCAATATATTATCTTGGAACCTCCATTATTTTCTCGGTGTAGAAGTGATACATCAACCAATTGGACAACTTTTGTCTCAGTAAAAATATATTCATGACCTTCTTCTCTGCACAAACTTGTTGAATGTCAAACTAGTCAATTTATCATAGGCAATTATTTTAAAATAGCATGCAGTCACTTATTCCATGATCCTACTTTATAACATCATCGGTACAATTCGACATGTCTGTCACTTTATAACACATGGTTTGCTCTAGATTAAGATCCTTTACAATCTACATGTGCTTTATAGTGATCAACAAAAGTCATCATGTTTGAATTTGATCCCAAATAATCAATAACATCTGAGGATGTTCATATGTGCTTGTCGAGGAATAAGATGCCAAGTTGAGTTGTAGAGTAGTGCATTGATCTCCTCATTCATAGTGGCTTACCAATGTCGGTTTATTGAAGCTTTGGAGTGACACATGGGTGTTTGGGGAATTGCTAAAATCATAAATGTCTTTAAACCAACGAGCTAATGATAGTCAATTTGGCAACATAGTCAGAGTACACATTATGGAGGGGAAAAATATGGTAAAGAAGTAGTAGAAGATGATCTAGTGGACAAAGTCGATGGGCTGGATGATTTTGGTCTTGAAGGAGGTGGGATTGTAGTAAAGGCAGCGTACTAAGTGAATTATTGATAGATGTGAGAGGAACAAAGAGCCATGGTGTGGATGGGATAGGATAGGTACAAGTTGGTGGGGATAGGTAAGAGTTGAATGAGAAAACTATTTCATCAAATTGCACATGACGTGCAATATAGGTATGCCCTATGGGAAGATGAGGACATTTGTAGCCAATAATATTGGATGGGTAGCCTAGAAAAACACAACATAAGGATCTAATCTCAAATTTGTTTGTTGCGAATAGAACACCGAGAATCGATGAATAATCAAAACAACGAAAGAAAGAGAAGATGAACACAGAGATTTAACGTGGTAAAACTCTCTTGATCAATGTGAACAAGAGAGAAACATCCACGGGCAAAGGAGGCCACCGTCAGAAATTTTCACTATGAGCCAAAAGAGAATGTACATCATATAAAATCCTAACCCTCATATATAAAGGTTCATACCGCGGGGGGCTTCGCCCCCCGCACCCCTAACGGCCCAAGCCCTCCGCTTCCGCCACAGATTCTCATTTTTCTTCCTTTTTCATTTTTTTTTCTTTCATAATTTTGGGTACAAGGTACATAATTCAAGGCACATCAACAAATCTCTACCTTGACTTTAATTTCACAAAACTCTCAAAAATAAAATGCTCAACATGCTCTCCTTTGCCGAATGGCCCACGAGGGTCTAGCTTGATCTTTGCGTAATGCCCGCCAAGTCTGAACAATAGTCGAACTTGGCAACAGGTAAGCTCTTTGTCATCATATCTGCTGGATTGTCATGTGTGCTAATCTTCTGAACTTGAACATTTTGCTTTTCCACAATATCTCGAACAAAATGATATCTCACATCTATATGTTTTGTTCTTTCATGATGCATTTGATCTTTTGTAAGATGTATTACACTCGAACTATCACAATATATGACAGTAGCTTCCTATTTCATAGTGAGCTCTCCAACTAATCATCTCAACCAGATAGCTTCTTTCACAGCTTCAGTGATGACCATGTATTCAGTTTCAATAGTGGATAATGCTACTGTATACTGCAAAATAACTTTCCAACTCACAGCACAATTAGTAATAGTAAAGACATAACTAGTTAGGGACCTTCTTCTATCAAGATCTCCTGCAAAATCTGAATCAACATAGCCAAACAGTCCAGCTGAATTTCTATCAAATTCCAAGCATACATCAGAAGTACCTCTTAAATATCTCAGTATCCACTTAACAGCTTCCCAGTACTTCTTTCCTGGATTAGACATATATCTACTAACAACACTGACAGCATGAGATATATCTAGACGAGTGCAAACCATTGCATACATAATGCTACCAACTGCACTACAGTAAAGAACTTTTGACATATACCTTTTGTCTTCATCAGATTGAGGTGCACATGAAGCTGGGAGTTTAAAGTGTGCTGCAATCGGTGTACTGACAGCCTTAACATTCTGCATTCCAAAATGCTCCAAAACTTTTTCAATATATTTCTGCTGAGACATAAATAGTCGTCCTAAACTTCTATCTCTAGAAAATTTCATTCCCAAAATCTTCTTTGCTGCTCCAAGATCCTTCATCTCAAATTCAGAACTTAACTTATTTTTCAAAATATTAATTTCAGATATATCTTTCGCTGCAATTAACATATCATCAACATAGAGCAACAAATAGATGAATGAACCATCGGCAAGTTGATTCAAATAAACACAACTATCATATTTGCTTCTAGAAAAATCAATACTCAACATGAATGAATCAAACCTTTTATACCACTGCCGAGGGGATTGTTTAAGTCCATACAAGGACTTCTTCAGATGGCAAACTTGATCTTCTCTACCTTCAACATGAAAACCCTCTGACTGCTCCATATATATATCTTCTTCTAGATCGTCATGTAAGAATGCAGTCTTAACATCTAGTTGCTCAAGTTCAAGATTCTGCAAAACAACAATAGCAAGCAAAATACGAATAGAAGTATGTTTCACAACTGGAGAGAACACATTATGAAAAGAAATACCCTCCACTTAACTGTACCCTTTTGCCACCAATCTTGCTTTGTACTTTGTCTCTTCATTATTGATTCCTTCTTTCTTTTTGAACACCCATTTGCAGCCAACAATCTTCTTATTCACGGGTTATTTTACAAGATCCCAAGTGCCATTCTTCTGTAGAGATTTCATCTCCTCCTGCATTGCTATTAACCACTTATTACAATCAGGACTTCGAATAGCTTCAAAATAGGAGGAAGGATCAGGTAACTCAATATCTTCATCAAGACTTAATGCATAAGCGACCAGTTCTTCAAATCCGAGCCTTTGAGGTGCTTTTATTTCTCTCCTCAGTCTATCATGAGCTAACATGTATTACTGTTGAACTTGAGGTGATGTATGAACTTCAGGAGCATCAGGAGTATCATTCTTTTCATCAGAAGAATTTGACAGTTCTAACTCCACCTTCTCCAAAGTTTTCTGCTTTTCTATATCACCAATAATAGATAAATCTTTTTTCTCGAGTGAAGCATCATAGATTCATTAAAAGTAACATCTCTACTGATAATAAATTTCTTGATTTCAGGACACCATAATCTATAACCTTTAACACCAGATTTATAACCAAGAAATATGCACTTCCTAGCTTTAGGTTCAAGCTTTCCATCATTAACATGTGCATATGCATGACAACCGAAAACTCTTAAATGTGAGTAATTAGGAGAATTATCTAACCACACTTCTTCAGAAATTTTTAAGTCTAAGAATCAGTGAGGAGACCGATTCACTAAGTGACATGCCAGGTTAACAACCTCTGCCCAAAACTCCTTGCCAAGTCCTGCATTTGACAGCATACATCGTGTCTTTCTAGTAGAGTTCTGTTCATTCTTTTTGCGACTCCATTCTGCTGTGGAGTTCTCATAATTGTGTGATGCCTTGCAATACCTTCTTTGTCACAGAATTCATTGAACTTAGAATTACAAAATTCTAGTCCATTATCAGTCCTCAGCCTCTTCACAACTTTTCCAGATTGCTTCTCTAGCAAAGTCTTCCATGACTTGAATGTTTCGAATACATCATCTTTATGCTTTAGAAAATAGACCCAAACTTTTCTAGAAAAATCATCAATAAATGTCAGCAAATACCTATTTCCTCCTTTCGAAGGAACCTGAAAAGGACACCATAAATCTGAATGGATGTAATCAAGGGTTCCCTTCGTCTTATGAATGGCTGAGCCGAAACTAACTCCCTTCTACTTTCCGAAGATACAATGCTCACATAGCTCTAACTTTCCAACTTTTGCATCAGGAAGAAGACCTCTGTTACTGAGAACTTGCATGCCCTTCTCACTCATATGGCCCAAACGCATGTGCCATAACTTTGTGCAATCTTCCTCTGAGGTAGATGAGACTGCTGCTGAACCTATCACCGTCGAACCTTGGAGAACATACAAACCACCAATTTTGAGGCATTTCATCAACACAAGAGCACCACGAGAAATTTTCATTCCATTAGACTCAATAACAACTTTGCAACCATTTGAGTCTAAGACACCGAGAGAGATAAGATTCTTCTTCAGATCAGGAACATGTCCGACTTCTAATAATGTCCTAATAATCCCATCATGCATCTTAATCTGGATGGACCCAATACCAACAGTCTTACAGGCAGCATTGTTGCCCATAAGAACGACTCCACCTTCAATAGATTTGTACATGGAGAACCAATCTCGATTGTGACACATATGGTATGAGCATCCAGAATCAAGAATCCATTCACTTGATGATCTGAATTTGTTTGATGCCGTTACCAACAGAACATCTTCATTCTCACTTTCTGCTACACCGACATCTGCAACTTCAGCCTTCTGATTTCCCTTCTCGTTGCCATCATTAATCCTTTTATTCTTATTCTGTAATTTGTAACACTCTGCTTTGATATGACCTTTCTTCTTGCAATAATTGTAGACTTTATCTCTATTCTTCGACTTAGATCTGAATCTATCTTGATTTTGATTTCTCGTCTGATGTCTGCCTCTTGCGATCAGACCTGAGGCTTGATCATCAGATTTGCTGCTTGATCCCAATTCATTATCCAACTTTTCTTTGCTCAGCAGTCTGCCCTTAACATCTTCAAACATGAGTTTGTCCCTACCGTAGATCATCGTCTCATTAAAGGTTTTATATGAAGATGGCAGAGAACAAAGAAGTAATAGGGCCTGATCTTCATCATCAATCTTTGCATCTACGTTCTTCAAATCATTGATTAGGGCAATGAACTCACTGATATGTGATTTGATCGACATACCTTCGGCCATATGAAAGGTGTACAGCCGCTGCTTCAACACAAGTCGATTCGCTAGGGTTTTCGTCAAATACAGAGTTTTCAACTTCGTCCAAAGACCGATCGTCGTCTTCTCTGTGAGAACTTCCTGAAGAACATCGTTCGTCAGGTACAACTGAATCGCAGACATGGCCTTCTCGTCGAAATCCTCCTAGGTGGACGCCTCCATGGCGTCAGGCTTTTGACCCGACAGCGCCTTTTTCAACCCATTCTGAACCAGGATGGCATGCATCCGAACCTGCCACAAACTGAAATTTGTGTTCCCGTCGAACTTCTCGATGTCGAACTTCGTTGTAGTCATCTTCGCAGAAAGAAACTCGGCTCTGATACCAGTTTGTTGCGAATAGAACACCGAGAATCGATGAATAATCAAAACAACGAAAGAAAGAGAAGATGAACACAGAGATTTAACGTGGTAAAACTCTCTTGATCAATGTGAACAAGAGAGAAACATCCACGGGCAAAGGAGGCCGCCGCCAGAAATTTTCACTATGAGCCAAAAGAGAATGTACATCATATAAAACCCTAACCCTCATATATAAAGGTCCATACCGCGGGAGGCTTCGCCCCCCGCACCCCTAACGGACCAAGCCCTCCGTCTCCACCACAGATTCTCATTTTTCCTCCTTTTTTATTTTTTTTCTTTCATAATTTTGGGTACAGGATACATAATTCAAGGCACATCAATAGTTTTATTATATAGTCTAGTGTGAGGAAAGGTAGCACAACCAAAAATTTATATTGAGCGATACACATGAGAGTGATGATGGAAGACCTTGAATGACATTTTTTTAAGATCAAGAGTAGGCATATGATTTATAATATGTGATAGTTTTAGCTGCAAAAGGCCAAAACTTTCGAAGTACAAATGCATGAGCAAGAAGTGTTAATATTGTTTCAACATGGCGGATATGTTGTTCGGCTGAGCCATTTATTCATGTGTATGAACACATGTAAGACGATGAAGGATTCCATGCGAAGACAAGTAGTTTTTTAGTTCTATAAATTCGCCTCCTTGACCATTCTATAGAGATAAGCTTGGCATTGTATTGGCGCAGAAGAAAAATATGTAATTATGGAAATACTTTTGCAACATCATATTTATTTTTAATTGGAAAAGCCAACAAAAATTATCACCACCAAACAATACAAATTAACAGTGCCCAAATACATGTTGGAGAGATGTAGTTGAAGTGGTCTTGTGTTAGTGGCAATGGTAGTTGAGTTGTTTTGCCACACAAGAATGCAATACATCTGTGTGCAATCGTTCGGAGAGTTACGGGGCATGAAGAATGGTCAATGATATGGGTTGTCATCAATGTTATTAAAACTAGACTTGTCGATTCAACCACGAATCAATGCTTGGTCCAGTCCATTTTGACATCAAAATCACTTTAGCTATTGAGCCGGCTGAAATTCGAATAAAAAGATCGATGAATCAATGAACCAGCCAAGAACCGGTTCATTGATTTTTTTAGAAAAAATATAATTTAAAATGGAAAGAATTAAAAAATGGAAAAAAATATATATATATTAAGGAAAGAAGTAATCAGAGGTTCAAAACATAAATAGAAAAGGAAAAATAAATATAGAAAGATAATAATAGGGAGGGAAAATAGAAATCGAAAAAAAGGAATGATTAGTGGAGATAATTAGGGGGGAAGAATTTGAATTTAAATGAAAATGCAGAATTCAGTAAAGAAGATATAACAAATGAAGAAAATAAATTAATAAACTAGCATAAGAAAAAATAATAAGTATTTGGGATAAAAGACAGTAATATGCTTATCACTGAAATTATAATTTGAGTTGTGTTAAGTTTTTCTAAAATATAATAAGTAATTATAAAAAGAATAAATTTGACAAAAAAATAAAGGAGCAAAAAATGAAAATAAAAAAGGAAATAAACATATGATAATAAAAATAGGACGAATAAATGCAAATAAATAAAAGAATCAAAATTTTAAGAGTGAATTAGATTTAAATAAATTAATATAGTATCACGAATATTCTATAAATAAAAATATAATAGTATACCAATTATGACAATTTGGGATAGCTTAAATTTATAGAATATAATAAATATTAGTTTTGTACTAATTCATTATTATTAATATTACTATGATATATTATGTAATATTTTCAATTATGATATATATTCAAAATCAATATAATTAATATTATTTTAATAAGATCTAGTCCAAGTAGTTGAATCCGATCAGACTAGTTCAACCATGACTTGGTAACGAATCAGTCCCTGTCATTGGTTCGATTATAAAGACATTTGTCACCTTAGGTTCAAGACACGTGCACTAAAATTAAGAAGCTTGATTGCATTATGTAGGAACACAAAATACATATGAGCTTGGGTAGTACTACTGGACTCATTAATATATCATAATTACGAGACTCATTAATATATCATAATTACGAGAGTTGGATTGACAACATACGATGCGGAGGATAATTTTTGGGGTGCAATTTTACTTGTCTTCGTTATTACATGGTTGTCATTATCCAACTATGTTAAGTATAAATGTAAAAGTAGAAATGTAAAAATATTAAGGCTGTACTAATAACTCGCCTATCCTATATCACAAAGATGAAGAACTTGATACTTTACGAGGCTGTTTGGATAATGGAACCAGGTGGAACAACCCTCCTAGTTCCATCCGGTTCTCCAAACGTGAGTGGAACCGAGATGTTGGAACTAGGCGCGCACGTGACCTGGTTCCAACATCTCGGTTCCACCATTTCGGTGGAACCGGAGTGGGCGCCGCTTTTTTTTACTTTTGACCATTTTTTTTGGATGTGACGTGCTTTTTTTCCCATCTTTTTTTTTCTTTATCATTTTATTTTACAATATTTCTTATATAAGTTAATTTATTTATTATCTATAAGTATAAATAATAAATGAGTCATATAATATTTTTTATTCTTTATTTTTTGTTATAAAATTTTAATATTTCATTGAATATAATTTTTTTTAAAATTAACTTTTTATATTTAAATACTATTTTTTTAACAAATTTGTTGACATAAATTTTTTAATATATATTATGTATTTTATTTTTAACAATTTTTATAATATATATTTATAATACATATTTTAAACTCAATCATCCATTAAAATTAATCCATCACATCTACTTTTTTTTATCACATCAACTACCTTATTCCTCATCATCAAATTCCACTCTATCCAAACACAATTTGAACTAATTTGTCACGAAAACTTAATGGAACGCCTGATTCCAGTTGCCAAACGACTGTTAGACGGACGTGACTAGAGCTGATGTTACAATTTTTAGAAGGCTGAAGGTGGACTCGAGGGAGGAAACATATGATAGAGGTCATCCTTGACGTGGTTTCGTAGAAGAGTGAGTGGCTTTGGCGTTGAGGTCCTTCACAAAAAAAAAAAAATTGTTAGAATATAATATAATTGTTATGTTGTAAACGACAGACATATAAAGGGGCTTAGTAACATAAGGCACATGTAAAACATCTTATATTTATATAAAACTAATCATCCTGTGACAGTTTCAAATGAATCTCCACTCTACTTAGATTTTTTTTCTCATTTTTTGTCATTTATATTTTTTTTCTCATATTTTTCACATTTTGTCATCTGAAAGTTCTTATTATAAGTGGGCGACATCATTCAATTTGAAACGGCCTGCCGACAGTTTCAAAGTTCTATCTTTCACCAATGTGATTTTTTCTTTTATGCCATTTTATTTTTTAGTTTACATGCATCCCCTTCGTCATTCTCTCTCCTATTAATAGTTCTCTATTAAGGTTTCTCTCTCTCCACATTCTTTCTCCGTCTTTGCATTCATTATCATCATCGTTTCAATATTTGAATATTCATCGACACCAGTTCCTTTTCTAGAAGATGAAAAGAGCACTTACGAATTTAAAAGGAGCTCTTACTGCTATCGGGACGCGGCCAAACTCTTCGCCCTCTTGATCAACCATACCTGCACCCTCGCTCATGTCCAGTGCCACCAATTGCGACGCCGCTCCAGTCGAAAGACTGGAAACACTAGAGCAACGATGCCAAAGTCGCCGGAAACAGCGAGATCCCGGGGCACACCTTCCGCTCGCTGCTGGAAGTGCTGCCCCCTGAAATCGATGGTGCTTCGCCCGTCCGTCCCCAGGTGCAGGAACCGTTTAGGCCGGAACTCGAGCGGCTCCTCCCAGCTCCTAGGTTCAGCGGACTCCAAATCGTTTCTCAACCTCTCTGCAATGTTCGGTGCTGACCAAGCTCTCCAGCATGCAGCTCGCACTCAAGACAATGTCGGATGAGAAGTTCAGTTCATGTAGCACATGAACTCGCACTTTCCGTTGCCTCTGATCATTATGAGTTCCAGCGTCGACGTCCATGTGGCCGAACACATCGTCACGTTGATCGGCGATCAAAGGCGGCAGCGACGAAAATTCCCTCTTCACCATCACGGACGTGATTCTCTCCTCTCTGAACCTCTCTTCTTCTACCAATCCCAATCCATGCCAGTATACTCTCCTCTCCCATTCGCGGCGGTGTTCATTACGTGCGAACAAGGGAATATGGAGAATGGGAGAGGAGGAGACAACTCTGTTATCTCTCTCCTCCTTTTTGATGCCGACGTTTTTTTCGTTTGTTTTTTTATGACCCTCTATTTAACTTTTAAATTCTTTTTCAGGTCATTGCACGTTGCGTACTGTGTCAACTGCTTTGGAAGTTGTCTATGGATTGGATTATTACCTTCCTTTCATCTCCTTTATTTATTATTTGTATTTATGATTATTTCTTATTCTCCTTTTGTTGTTTTTTTTTATGTTTAGTACCTTAAACCCAATTGATTTTTCTCCTCTCTTTTGTATTTCATTTATAATTTTTCTTCTTTATTTTTATATTTTATATTTTTTCTCACTGTTATAATTTTTCTTCTTTATTTTATATTTTGTATTTTATCTGACATACTTGCCTTGGTAAAGGGCACGACAAAGGCTTTTAACAAGTAGTTTAAAATTTTCTCAATCGTTTCATGCATAAATTTGTTTAATGAAAAATATGATAATTAAGTATATTAATTACTTTTTGTTAATTATAGCAAATCATAATTAATATACCTTATATCTACTTAACTTCATTAAAGTAGGTATGAAAAGTCATAATTATTTTTTAATTTAAAATCACAAACTCTCTTTCCTTATCTTACTTTCTTACTGAGGCAGGGGCGCGTCTCATCGGCTACAGGCATCATGATCTTATATCACCTTTAATCATTATTTAGAGTAGGATTTGAGAAAAACATCAATATCATTTTCAATATGATATTATTTTGGATAAAATATTTATTATCAGCAATTGTAATATATTTTTTAACACACATATAAAAATATAAAATAATACTTATTCTAATATTATGAAAGACATAATATTTTCTATAATCATCTTAAATATTTTAAAATATAAAACTTAATTAATATTTGTTTTAATTAAAGTTGTAAGATATTTATGGATATAATGTATGTTACAAAAAATAGTACATATATATTATAAATTCTAATAAAAATATGAAATTATATTTTATTTATGTATTTAAACTTAATTATTAAAAAATATTTAAATTGCGCGAACGATCGAGTTACTTAGTAACATAAGGCACATGTAAAACATTATTTAAATAAAGAGGACGAGAATTGGAGAAAATGGTGGATGAGCCGACATGATGGATAGCTTATGCACTTGCCGTTCCCAATGTTCGGCAAGATATTCAATTCGAAGCAGGTGGACTGGGCTGTTGTGCGATGTAAGCTTGTGGGTTGCATGACCCCGGATGTCTGTATTGATAATGATATGGGCTACGACCATAAATTCCAAATATCGGACAAGGGACTCTTCTTGGCGCAACTCTGCCTCTGCATTGCTTGAGTTTCTGTGTGAGGAATGTGGGACATTTTAGGTTGCAATATATGTTTGTGGGAGCTCTTTGGCAACACGAATTAGACGTTCCATCAAGTTTCCGTAGTTCTAGTTGTATTTGGATGAAGTGAAATTTAATGATGAGAATAAAATAGTTGATGTGATACGAAAAAGTAGATGTGATGGATTAATTTTTTGTTGGATTTTGAAATAATAATTGATATTATAAATATAAAATATAATCTTGTTAGTAAATATAAATTAAAAATTTTATTTTAAAAAATTTCGTTAAAAATAATTTATTTAAATTAAAAAAAACTCAATTTTAATAATTATATGTAGTAAAATATTAAAATTTTTTAATGAAATAATAAGTAAGAAATATTATTATATTAATATAGTATAATAAATAATTTATATTTAATAAATAAATTATTTTTATAAGATATATGTATCAGAGAGAAAATAAAAGAAAGAAAAAAATAAAGAAAATTGAAAAAAAAAAGCGGCGACGTGAAGTCCCAAAGAAAAAAGGCTGATTCCACTCGGGCAAGGAAAAAGAGGTCACGTGATTTCTTTTTCTGGAATCAAGTTCTGGCTCTGATTCTGTCAAACGTCACATCATTTGGCGAAACCAACTAGAATCAGGCGGAACTAGACGCCTGATTCCAGTTGCCAAACAGTTTCGTGGGAAACAAGTTCTACGGTTATGGGATTTTGAGGACACAAAACATAATTGGTAAGGAGAGTGTAATTCAAGGAACAAAATGGGTTATGCAGGTGATGCAATAATCTCACTATATTCACATCCGAGATTATTGAAAATGACAGCATTGAAATCAAAGGTGGACAGTGGATGATCTGCTACTGCTAACTCGACTACAACATATTTCGCATGGGTGAAGATAGGAACCATAATGACTAGTCTCTTTTCTTGAGGTTACGCAGCTACAATTTCAACTATAAAAGGCGACTTTATGAAAGTTCGCCGAAAGCTGACTAGACTCCACGAGATGAAACCAACTACCATTGGTAGTAATTCCTCAACAGATGGATGCTAGCAGCCAAGTGAGTAGATCTTTGCATCTCCATTCAACATATTTTGTTGAAATGAGAGAGGACATGTGTAAAGTTGGTGTTGCAGGTTCAACTGAGACACTAAATGACACTCGATTTTTGGGTGGGCATGTATAAGAACCCTCTACGAAGCCATCTAGATCAAAAGCTAGTTAATTTTTTCTATAATAGATAATCTGAGGTAGTAGGCTTCAATGTAAGAAAAGAATTTATTTGGCTAAAAGGTGGAAGAGTGGGACATAGAGAACTTGTTTCCTGGGTAATGGATGAGGAAGACGAAAAAGGCTCTGCTTTGGTATCAACTTGAATTATAACAATTGATAATATCTATTAAATTCTTTAATGCATCCCATAATACAATTCAGTAGCTGAGATATCCGTTAACATCGGATATGTGGTGACTATGTGACTAATTACATGGATGCAGTTATGAGAGCGAATTCTTAGGTGCTGTTGGAAAGTCATGGGTGATGTGAATTCGGGTGTACTGATCGTGGGCTTCCAATAATGAGAACTACGTTTATAAAAGTTCGAAACATGTTCTGCTGGATCATGTCAACTCGCTGATTCACAAATTCTAATTATGAATACAGAAACAAGTCCTGATTAAAGATGTGATATAGGCCAAGGCTTAAATGGAGAATTGAACAAAACGGCAAGACTCAAATGGCAGCTTAACATTGAAAAAGACGGGAGAGTCTTTCAAACAATCTCAGATTTACCACTAAAAGGTAATCTGCCAAATGAATGTCCCCTTTGACATGTCATCTTACAAAGAATGTTGCTTACAGAGAAAATTTTTCGGACAATGCACAAAACATAAGCAGATCCAATGTGGCTTCTCGCTCTGCAACTTCAGAAGCACCTGCAAAGAAAATGGAGAATCAACATTCTCATTATGGACTGATCATGCAAACGAATCAATGCATGTACAGAGAGGATTGACGTACCCTGACATCGCTTAGTGAATGGAGCTGTCCACCACTTCAGCATCAAGATAAATGTGCACCAAAATTATGTAAGCTATGACCTGCGGCTTTTATAAAATTTGCCAAGGTCCAACACAGAATGTAAAGACTCCCTCACTGTTGAATTAAGATCCCAAAAGAAATGCTTCTATTTCTGACCAGCTAGATGCAGTATATAGAACTCCAGATAATCCTTTCCAAATGGATGAGTCCTTTCCTCGCAACTGCCTTTGCTTCGTCACTAGACCAGAGTACAGTGGAACGAAAGAAATTCCAAAGTGCTTCCCAACTCTCCTTAAGCTTGGGGAGCTTGCCCCAATAACTATTCCAACATCTACTTCTAGTAAGCAAAGTAAGTCACCAATAGAGTCCCCAATATACACAGACAAGTGATTCCTATCACTTCCAAGATCTTTCATGATGGTTTTGAATGCATTGACCTTGTCTATAGGAGATTCCATCTTTCTAACTAATTCGCCTGTTGAAAACGATCCTTCATAGTTGAATTCATTCGCATGTATGCTCAAATCTTCTAGACAGCCCACTGCAGAAACAAAATACAATATTATAGCAGCTCCACAGGAAGCATTGACGGCAGGACAAAAATATCAAAATTCGAGAAGATTGAAAAATATGAAAGTAGGGGTGCAAGTACTAGAAAATTATCTGAATTTTTCCAGGGAAAATATCAAGTATAAAATGAAAGCTAGAAATCATATACCTGACGAAAAAGCTGACCTAATAAGATCTGCACACCAACAGTATGAAAGTATATGGAGATCAGCATTAAGTTCATCTTTTCTTTGTGCAATCTTCTGAAAGAAATCTTTACATCCATCTTGGAGGTTCAAATGCTCCCCTGCCTTTTTTATGTCCTCCAATTTCATTCCCATTAACAATTCTGAATCAATAACCCTGGAATTTGCTCGCCTTTCAAAATCAGATAGCTTTTCCAAACTTTTAAATAAGCTCTCATAATCAAATGATTGAGCTGCACAAAGACAAGGAAAACAATCATGAAAACATCAATGAGAAAAAACAGTCTGTTCCCAGATATTAACACCAAGAATAAAATATTAATATAGCTATACAAAAATACCTTGCTCATGTGAAAGTAAGCTTTCGATGCACTGTTCATACTCATCACTATACTGTTTTGAAAGAGCAACAAATGAGTTTTTCTTGTCTGAAGATGATTTCTGAGCATTCAAATTAGGGTCCTTTGGTGCAGTTAATATTGCAATCTCTGCTAAAATGGCGGATGAATCGACCACAGTGCATGTCAGATCAAAATCGGAGAATAAAACAAAGTGAGTTGTGGGATCACGCAACCCTGCCATTGGAACTATTGCTGGTTCACCAATGATCTCAGCATTGAAGAATTCAATTTCAAGCTTCATAGCTTGGTGGTAAAGCTTTTCTATGGTTTCAAGTTCTTCTCCGGTCAATGAAACACACAGTTTATCAAGCAATTCTTCTATTTGTAAAGCAGATGCCTGCAGAAAACAAGAAAAGAATAAGGAAACAACAATTAAAACGTAGCATATGCATCATGGCATAATGAATAAACGTAAAGATCAATTCCATTTGTTTCCGAAGATCGAGTACCTCAAAATTTTTGGAACTATAATTGTCAATCCATTTCTTGTAGGGATTTTGGCTTCCATCATGCTCTATATAGAATATAAGTTCCTTTCCTAAGTGTGCATAGAGCCTCATGCAAGGAGTCATGGCACCTACTGTGTAAGCAGCAATCTTTGTCTTCTCAAAAGGAGTAACAATTTTTCCAGGCGCTTTCCCTCCCTCAATTTTTCCAGCAGCTGTTGCGAGCAGGAACTGAGTATACTTAAGTGTTGAAGGGTGGACAGGGATCTCTTTGGTAGTATCAATTCCCCAGTCCTGCACAGTTGGCTTTCTTTAAACCTTTGCATAAATCAATATTCTGAAAGCCAAATGACAAACAGCACTGGAAGCTCTACCACATGGGAGATGAAAATGGAGAACTGTCTCAACTTTAATAGGATTGCAGATTGCCAAATATTTCAACAGATAAAATTTTTACTGTTTTTTTTTTTTGAGAAGATAAAGGATGTGAGAAAATTTTTACTGTTATTTAGGTGCACATAATCAACCAATCAGTGAATCCCATGAGAAGAAATCTTCCATTTTATCTAAAGCAAATCCTGATATATAGTATATGCTTTTGAAGAAAAACCATGACTATAATCGTTAGAATCCTTCAAACAGTACTAACTCAGCAGGCTGTGACATTTAACCCTCTAATATCCATATGGCTTATATGATTTCCTTTTATATGCAGAATCTTATTTGACATCCACCCATCATTATAGCAAATACAACTAAACTGTAACTTCACATAGTAATTACTAGCTAAATCACCAAATCACTTGGATGTGTATCCACACCTCCCTCCCCGGGCGCTCCAAAGTTAGCTTCAGTAAACCAATTTCTCCTATTGTAGATTGTATTATCATTTTAGGTATTAATTTCTGTCGACAATCAAATAAAATGTCATATCTTGGAGGAGAGAAATGAAATCTTCACAAAGTATTGCTCTAAAGACAAGGAAAGAATATGCCAGAAAAGGTAAGCACCAGAGAAATTTCTTGTGCCATGTTTACCAAATGACCAATCTTGTGTTTTCCATCAAAAGTCACAACACTGGCCTACATGTCTACTTGTTACATAATGTCTTGACTACTAATTCAAAGAGACATATATAATTCAGTCTGTGTTGAAATCAGGACCCAGGAAGATGTCAGATCAGAAGCTTCTAGACTCATTTCAGAGCGGGAAGCCTAAGTATCTTTTTCTTATCCATGCCACTTTTTCCCATATTTGTAAATGTTTACCAGTATAATCCTTCTACTCCTCAAAACAAGGAAGATCAGTAGATAAAAAGGAAACTAAGTTGCTAGAATACTGTGAATGCTTAGTATATGACTCCTCATAAGTCATAAGTACGAAATATTATGAAATGGTAATTGTTCAACTCATATATGAGTGGTAGTTACATACTGCTCCATCTTCCACTAGCAAAAGTATCAGCAATCTATTGTTATTCACGGTGAACAACTCACTAAGACGATCAATCCTTTTTTGCAGAAACCAAATAAATGATGTAATAATGGATCTAAAAGTTCCATGAGGAGGATGATTTGATGGGATCAAAATAACAACTCCAGCTTCCACTAGCAAAAGTATCAGCAATCTCTTGTTATCCACAGAGAAAAACACTCACTTCGGTGACCAGCCTTTTTTGAGAAACAAGATGAATGATGCATTGATTGATTTAAAAGTTTGCACGAGGAAAATGATTTGATGGGTTCAAGAATCCCATGGGAAAAAACATATGAATGCTTCATTTGAAAGCGTAATTTCAAATTTTACACTAACTTTTATGATTCAACTTTTCTTCTAAACTAATTAATTTGAACGGGAAACTTCTAGACTATTTCTTATCTCTTCCTTGAGATATACAATAAGGGCAAAGAGTGCTTTACTTCTTGTCAGAACACATTGTACAGGCAGCTTCCTACCAGGAATATTTATCAACTCCAAGAAGTACGTATAGATCAGGCTAGTCAGGAAACATGAAACATGGATAGCCTCGGTAGCCCCTTAGCAAGCAAGAATCATAAACATCAGATGTTGTCTCACCCCAAACATCAATTAGGTAAAATTAGGTAATAACAGAAAGTCAAGAGCCCACATGAAAAGATACGACGACGCAACTAACATTTATTTAAGATTTCACAGTTGAAATGAAGAAACTCAACCTAGATCAAAGCCCTAAGTGCAAGAAACATTTGAGTTCTTACTTTAAGCACAGAATCATGCATTTTAAGCTCCTCGAGTGTAGCTTTCTTCAGATTATTGATGGCGTCTTTGGCATCATCGTCATCTGCATATTCTGCAGCCATCTCATATCTAAAAACAACCAACAGAAAAGCCACACAACACCGTTAAAGCATTATCCACCCAATGACTGTAATCTGATCGATCTACGACTACGACAAGTCCAATTGCAATATATAAACGCATCAAGATCAAAGAGATTCAAAAAAGGACCAGAGCGACTCACGCTTGCGCGTACGCCTTGAGGAAGTGGGCGCCCTGGGCAATGTAGCTTCGGAAGGTGTCGAGCTCGAGCCTCCCGGCGGCGAGGCAGACCACGAAGGGATTGTACGTCGCGAAGACGGCCTCCCTTCTCGACTTCACCCAGAACCTCCTCGCCGGCGATCCCTCGTCCACCGCCTTCGCCGCCACGGCCATCTCTCCTCCGCCTACGGCCAAGGAACAACAACAAAACCTCGCCGAGCCCGATTCGCGAGTCGGGAGCCCAAGATTCCCCAGCGATGGAACCGATCGGGAGCTCGCCGGAGGGAGAACTCGGTTGAGGGGGCAGAATTGGGATCGGATCGAGGAAGACGGGAAGGATCGAGAAGAGGAGAAGGATGGGATGGAAACTGGACAAGGTCTAGGGTTGGTGCTTCGTCGGAGGTGGCGGTGGAGGAAGGGGAGACGAGACGAAGACAGAGATCGCATCAATAGAGGAGAGAGGAGAGAACCGAGAGGGCGTCGGTATTTATACGGGAGGAAGCGAAGGCCGGCGGCCGGCGGGTTCGTGGCCTCCTCGTGGGGTTGGACCGGTCGGCGTCGGACCGGGTCGACGGTTGGACGCTGGGGGGAAATGGGGGAGGTCTCCACCCACTCTCAACAATACGTTGTCCCTCGTGTGCTGGACTCTTACGCTGTTAGTCAGAATCACGGCCGTTGGATTCCCTTTCGCGGATCTGATTCCTCGGTTCCAACATGCAGGTAGAGTTTAGTCGGATCGCATCGCATTAACAAATTACCGCTGCCGCGGGATGGATGCTGGTTTCAAACAGGAAACATGTTTTCTAGCGTATAGAAACTTGACACGTTTCAGGGCTCCAGAGAGCATATAACCAAAGTCAAACGCTACGGCGAAAGGTTTTTGTTGCTCCTATCCGGTAGGTATTGTCACTCGGTATTTGTGTGTGAAAATTGCTCAGTTTATCGAAATCTCAATCTAAATTTATTCTATTCTTAATCGATTTCGAAAAAAATTTTATATGTAAAAATCTTGATAGGATATTAATTTTGATTACATAATTTTACGATTCTATATAATTATTTAAATATTAATTAAAAATATATTTATGATAATAATAATTAATTTATATAAAGTTTAATATATTTTGATGTAATTTAACATAGTAATTTTAAAAAAGAATTTATTGATGTGTAATTTATTTTAAGTGCGATAAATTTCTAAAAAACTATTAATTATTTTAAATATATATATTTTTACTAATAGGTAGGATATTGCTTTAACTTCCGTGCAGCCTCCTCGAGCGTGGCATTATCAAGGGAACCTACGAATCGACCCAACTAATCAGAGGCGAGGATACATCTGGGCCCCGCCGGCCAATCGCTTTAGTCAACAGTTGGGTGGATGAAGAAAAGATCGGGCAGAGCATTGAACGTTCGGTGTCGTTTGGAAAAAGACGACCGCGATGACGCAACCTTCATGAACGGTCCGACGTGTAACTTACTCGCCGTGGGGTCCAAGTAAGGGGGTCAAATCTGATTGGCCCGCTATTTTCGGATTTTAATTGCTGTTTATTTATGTAGAAAAGATGACGTTTCTTATTTGGCCACTCGCCCGTCGCCTTCGAACTCTTTTTTTCTAGTATTTCCTTTTTCCTAATATTTTTTTCTACTGGGGTTTTGAAAAAAATAATTTTTTTTATTATTTATGATCGGCCACGCAATAAAGTTGTAGTTGAGAACAATGAAGGAAGAAGAAAAAGGAATACGAATTGGCACAACAAGGAATTTTGTGAAGGCGTTGCTATAAAAAAAATGGTGAAGTGAAACGAAAAAGGTTCTTTTGTTTGACGAACGTTTTTTTCTTCGTATGCATGAGATATAATTTTCGTTCTGCAAATTGATTGTTATTGTGTTTTCCATTTTTTGGGGTAGAAGTAGAATCAACTTTTTGTTAATTTGTTTTATATACGAATGGATAGAAAAAAGAGCATGACGAAGACACGTTGAAATCTTAGACGAGAAGGAACACTAATTTAATGTATATTCATTTATTCGAGTGACAAAAAACATGTAATCCAACAAAAAAACCTGAAATGTGTTGTAAGCGTCTAAAACGACAAATGTGAGAAAAAAACACCGTAAATGAATAAGAGAAAGTCGCAGTTGCTCAACGTTGAAAAAAGATAAAAATAACAAATAAATTGCTAACATCTTTTTATTTCGTAATTTGAGTGTCTATCTAAAACTATTAATGATTTGATTATTTTAGTAACGAAGTACCAAAATGATAATATGAAACAAAAAAATTACAAATTTAAAATTACTAACCCTTATCGATAATAAACTTATTGATAATGCCTTGAATCTGAACCCAGTTGTTCCCCATTTTCTTAGTCAGACGCTTATTTTTCCAACTTGTTGATAATTCGAAATTGATTTATTTTCTTATCACGAAATATGTGTCCTATTTTAGGAGATTAATTTAGAGTCTGAAATCTCTATCATATGTCAAAGGGAGCATCTATATAAACTTCCTAGGGATTTAGATAGAGATTCATCCTTGTAATCATCATTATTCCATAACAAAAAGAGTTGCCGCTTCCCGATGATGTAACCTGATTTAGGATGAACCTCGTAAATCTCTGTGTTCTTTCGTGTTCGTGCGATCTCTCTCTCCCTCTTTTCATAATAAATTAGTATTAGAGCCTTAGGGTTCATCATCGATTCTCGATCAAGGAGGGAAATGGCGTCGCACAATGTGAACGTGAAGAAGTTCACCGACAGAAATAATTTTCGGGTTGTGACAAATCAAGATGCGAGCGCTTCTGAAGCAACAAGAAGTCTGAGCGCGACTCTCAAACGTGTCGAAAAACAAAGCAAAGAAGAAAGACATGAAGGGCAAAGAAAAAGAGATCGACCTCGCTACTTTGGCGGCACACGAGGAGAAGGCGCACTTGATGATTCTGTTGTACTTCATACTTCTCATAAGTATGGAAAGTTTAGGCCTTAGAGAAAAAATTGTATTTTTATAAGATATTCTGAGACCTCCAAAGAATATATTTTCATAGGTGAAAAGTATGATGAAACTATAACAGAGATAGAAAGTAGAGATAAGTGTATCTAAGGCAAAACGAGTAACATGATTGCTTAAGAGACTATATGAGAATATAGTTCTGGCTCGCATGTTGATTGAACGACTATAAATTCCTAACGAGTTGTAGTCTTGGCTCTCAAGTTGATTGACCATTATGCATCCTTAACATGTTATAGTATACGCTATTAAGTGTTTGTGTAATTGTGTATTCCTAATAGGCCATAGTTCTCCTATATTATGTTGTGAATGTACTTTTGGGTCGCACGATCTATTTACTACATACAAGCATTCGTAAAAATATAATATGACAGATGTGTTGAATTCTATGTTCTGATGATAACAAATTAAATTGGACATAAAAGTTACTAATCTATGCTCAAGTGATGATAATGCATGTGTAAGATTGATATGACTTCATTTGTAGAAAAAACCGCCGAGTTAAACGACCAAAATAAAAATTTTGCAATACAACCGATCGACCGGCCCTAGTGATTGGTCGATCGATATCAAGCGGGAGAAATGACGCGACTACACCAGTCGATGATCCGATCGTTGCACCGATTGACCGGATCAGCACGGAGATGAATTCCAGAAATGTCGATTATACTGGTCAACATCGAAAACAATCAAGTCATGGCTGCTCCAAGAACATTGAAAAACTGTTATTCACCTAGTAATGTTAGAGGACAACCAGTTGATGGAGTCATTGCACCTACTGCTACATTTGAGTTGAATTCAGCTTTAGTCACCATGATTAGGCAACATCAGTTTGCAGGACTATGTACTAAAGATCCAGCTTTGCATATTGACAATTTCAAAGAGATGTGCAGTACTGTTCACTTTCACAATACTCTCATGAATGTTGTTTACATTAGATTGTTTCCTTTTTCACTCAATGATAGAGTCAAGATTTGGTGCAAGTCTCTCACTCTTGAAGATATTGCAACTTGGGATTCAATTGTGTAATTATTTCTTTATGAATTCTTTCCTCTCGGCAAGACTGACAACTATAGAGATTAAATTGTTAGATTCTATCAATTAGATCAAGAGAACATGTGCGATACTTGGCAAAGACTTCGAAGTTTGTTGAGGGCATGTCCATACCATGAATTTGAGAAATAGCAATTAGTGAACTACTTTCACAAGGGACTGAATTATCCTTCTAAAGTAGCTTTGGACACTACTGCTGGTGGAATATTTGCTTCCAAGAACATTGAAAAGGCATATCAGTTGATAGAAAACATAACCAAGAACCATCATTTTCTTAACTCATGACAGAGCAAGAAGGTCACAATCTGAAAGTCAAGTTAATAATATTTCTGCCCAAGTTGAGGAAGCTCTATAAAAAGCTTTAGAAAAGCTTAATCTATCTTCCAATGTGAACAAGATAACCGCCACTGAAAGTAGATGTGACGTTTGTGAAAACCAGGGGCATGTAACAAAAAGTTGCAATTTGATTATGCAACAATATGGGCAAACTATTGATCAAGTCAATGCAATGGTGAATTATGATGTAAAGCCTCCTTCTGAGTATTACACTTCTGAGAATAGAAATCATCCTTATCTTTCATACAAATCAAATCACCGTCAAGCCCCACCAATTCATAATTCCAATTGGCAATCCAAAATTGTGCCCAAGAATCAACCACCTCCATATAATCAATCAAATGTCCAGCTACAAATGCCATCATATGAGCAAACAACTCAAGCTACACAAATATCTAAGATGGAAGAGTTGTTGTAAGCAATGTTGAAGAAGCAAGAAAGGTATGATGAAGATAGACAATGACAAGAGAAAGAGAGACAGGAAGATAGACAAAGACAAGCTGAAGTGATGTTGAAATTATCTTCTCAAATTGAAAGTTTAAGTGCTCATATTAAGATGCTTGAGAATTAGATAGCTCAACAAGCTAGTACTTCAACTAGAAATCCAGGGATTTTTCCAAGACAACCAGAAATCAATCCTAAAGAGCAAGTGCAAGCTGTTCAACTCAAGAGTGGTAGACTTATTGAGGAACCAATGAAGCATGTTGAAGATAATTCAATTAGATCCCATCCAACATCAACAACATCACAAAAGTGTATGGAAGAAATTACAGTTGAAAAGAAGACTAGAAACACTCAAGAGGAAGTCAATACAAGGATTTATGAACCTGTACCATTTCCACGGAGGCTACTTAAGGTTAGACAAGATCAACAATATGGTAAATTTCTAAAAATTCTAAAGAAGCTTTATATTAATGTACCATTTGTGGAAGTCATTCAGAAAATGCCTTCATATGCCAAGTTTCTTAAGGAGATCCTGATTGAGAAAAGAAGGTTTATGGAGCATGAGACTATAGTCTTAACTGAAGAAACCTCAGCTATAATTCAAAATAAGTTCCCTCCAAAATTGAAGGATCCAGGAAGCTTTTCAATTCCTTGTGAGATTGGAAACAAGAAGATTCAAATGGCTATGTGTGATTTAGGAGCTTCTGTTAGTGTGATTCTCTTGTCACTATGCAGAAAATTAGAAGTTGAAGATTTGAAGCACACTAATATGTCTTTGCAGCTAGCTGATAGGTCAATTAAGTACCCACATGGAATTCTTGAAGACTTGAAGGTTGGAACATTCTACATTCCTATAGATTTTGTTGTTCTTGATATGGATGAAGACTTGAATACTCCAATTCTATTTGGTAGACCTTTCTTAGCCACTGTATGAGCTATAATTAATGTCAAAGAAGATAGGTTGACATTTCATAGAATTCAATATAGCTCAAGTTATAAGTAGTCCTAATTTTCAACATGAAAACTTTGAAGATAGACAAATTAACCAACTAGTAGAACAAGTCTATGCAATAATTATAATTAAAGACCCTTTACAAAGATGTCTTATATTTGATCATTTGAAGGAATTAAATGATCCTGAAGTTAAGGCTTGTCATTCTATTATGGATTCAACTAAATCAGTAGAGAAATCAGAAATTCAGAATGTAGTCCAAAAAGTTTTTACGACCGAAGTTGAGATAGGTTCTACTAAGGATAGTTTTTCCAAGATGGAGTTAAAGCCATTTCCCAGCAATCTAAAGTATGAGTTTCTAGGGGAGAACTCTACATATCCAATGATAATCAATGCCAAGTTACCCCAAAATCAAGTTCAAGAGTTATTGAAAAGACTAAAGCTATGTAGGGAAGTAATTGGGTATTCAATGGATGATATCAAAGGAATCAACCCGTCAATTTGCATGCACAGAATTCCTATGAAAGACAACTATAAGCCCACAATTGAATGCCAAAGAAGATTGAATTCAGTTATGAAAGAAGTTGTGAAGAAAGAAGTGCTAAAGCTTTTGAATGCTGGAATCATATATTCAACTTTAGATAGTGAATGGGTTAGTCCAATTTAAGTGGTGCCAAAGAAAGGTGGAATCATAGTTGTGAAATATGATTCTAATGAGTTAATTTCTATTAGGACAGTAACTGAATGGAGAATGTGCATTGATTTCAGGAAACTAAGCAAGTCAACAAGGACCATTTTCCACTTCCTTTCATTTCTTAGATGCTAGAGAAACTAGCCAAGTATTCTCATTTCTGCTACTTAGATGGCTATTCAGGATTCTTACATATTTCAATTCACCCCCAAGATCAGGACAAGACCACTTTTACATGTCCATATAGGACATTTGCTTATAGAAAAAATGCCATTTGATTTATGCAATGTCCCAGCTACATTTTAGAGGTGTATGATGTCGATTTTTTCAGATTTCATTAAAAATATTATTATGGAAGTTTTCATGGATGACTTTTCTGTATATGGAGATTCCTTTGAAAGTTGTTTAGAAAATTTGACAAAAGTACTACAAAGATGCAAGAAATCCAACCTGATTCTTAATTGGGATAAATGCCACTTTATGGTTCAAGAAGGAGTTATTCTAGGGCACATTGTCTCTAGCAGGGGAATTGAAATGGATAAAGCCAAGATTGAAGCTATTGAGAAACTGCCACCACCCAAAAATATCAAGGCAATAAGAAGTTAAGTCATGCAGGCTTCTATAGAAGATTTATAAAGGACTTCCCAATGATAGCTAGATCCCTCACAAAGTTGTTAGCAAAGAATTCTGAATTCAACTTTGATGAACACTACAAAAAAATGGGCTATTGACGACGCAAAGTAGCGTCTCATATTTGGTGATGCTATAGAGACGTCACTAGCGCCTTTATGGCGTCCACCTTGTGTCTCAATAACGAGATGCTCTTTGCCTCTCGATAGCGTCTCATTAGCGTGTTCTTAGCTATTCAAGAAATAGACGCTAAGCATGGCGCAATGGAGACGCTACGTAGACACTACTATTGCATGCCGCGGAGCGAAAAAGCGAGGGAGAACCTAACACTGTTCTCGCGTCGACAACACACGATGCTATGCTCGCGTCTCACCATTTGTGGCTCTAAAGAGATACTATCTGGCGTCACACGTATACGCGACGCTATGTAGACGCGAATGTGATTACTTGACACCTATTCTTAGGTTATCTATATTTATATCGCTATTTGTTTTATATTTAAACCCTAAACCCTATATATTATATATATATATGTTAATTAATAAATTAATTAAATATTATATTAGTATTATCAACATATATATGTATTTGTACATGATTACCCATATTATATATATGTATTACACGATTATATATATATATATATATGTATTTTTACATGATAGGAGTGTTCCTAAATATATAATTTGTTACCTACATTATTTATGTTATCTATACATACTAAATATATATACTTAATCATGAAATTACAGTGGTTGAATTAAGAGAGTGATTTGCTACAAATTATCCCATTTTAGCGTCACGGTGGAGACTCAATAGTGTCACCTTCGCGTCTAACTAGAGTAGCAGGTGATGTCGACGCCATGGTGACACTATTGGCGTCTCTCTAGCGTCGTCGAATTGAGATGCCACAAGGTTTTAGACATTAGTTCGGCATTACGGGGTCGCTAAAAGTACCTAGCGACGCAATAGCGTATGTATTGCGCCTTCTTAGCCGACTTTTTATCCCCTCACTTAATCGGGCGCATATAGACATATAAATACACAAATATACTTATACTTATATATAATAAGTACATATATACATATTATTATCACTTAATCTCACACATATAAATTTATACACATATATTCACTTTGAATACGTATACATATACACGTTATATGACTCGCACATGTATAGACGTATACATACACATATATATTTATAATACATATAGACGTACATACATGATAGATTTATAATACTTAATCTCCCACACGTAGACATATACATATGCATATATTATAGGTATATATATATATACACACACACAATTTTGTTATAGACACATACATTTAGATTTATAATTTTATATACATACATGATAGATTGTCGGAAGGAAATAAAACAATTGGAATGGGGCACAATGCGATGAGGCGCTATATTGATAAATAAAATTTCATACATACTAAAAAATTTGAAAAAGACTTTTAATTAGCGTCTCAATGGTGTCGCATTTTTGGGATGCTACCTCTATGGAGACGCCCCTACGATGCTATAGTGTCGCTACATTAGCTTAGCGACACATTAGCTTCTCCATAGCGCTGCACTAGCCGAATTTTGATAGAAGCGGCGCCTACATTGCATCTACATAGCGTCGCATTCTTGGGAGACGCTAAAAAATTTACTTAAATCCCTAACCCCTCTTCTTCGTTTTCACTTTTACTATTTTACCTTCCACCGTCTAATGCCCGACCTCCTCCTCCGCCGCCTCCTCCACCGCGCCCCTCCGCCGCCCTCCGCCTCCACCACCTCCTCCTCCGACGTCCGCCCTCCGCCTCCGCCTCCTCCACCACGTCCCTCCGCCTACTCCACCACCTCCTCCACTGCGCCCGTCCGCCACCTCCACCGTGCCCCTCCGCCGCCCTCCACCGCCCGTCCACCTCCACCGCCCGTCCGCCTCCTCCACAGCCTCCGCCACCATGCCGATGTCTACCTCCATCTCCACCGATGCCTCCTCCCTCCGCGCCGACGTCTGCCTCCACCGCCTCCTCCACAGCGCCGACGTCCACCTTTGCCGCCTCCTCCACCGTGCCGACGTCCACCTCCGCCGCCCTCCGCCTCCATCGCCGCCTCCTCCTCCACCGCGCCCCTCCGCCTCCACCGCCTCCCCCTCCAACGTCTGCCCTCCACCTCCGCCTCCTCCACCGCGCCCGTTCTCCACCTCCACCGCGCCCCTCTGCCGCCCTCCACCGCGCCTCCTCCTCCACTGCCCTCCCCCACCGCGCCGACGTCCGCCTCCGCCTCCACCGTCGCCTCCTCCTCCTCCTCCCCCTCTGCCTCGTCCGCCCTCCACCGCCTCCTCCTCCGCCACCGCGCCGACGTCCGCCTCCGCCTCCACCGCCGCCGCCTCCTCCTCCTCCTCCTCCCTCCGCCTCGTCGGCCCACCGATTGTGCTCCCCTGTCGGCCGTCGCCTACCGCTTTCCTCCACTGCCGTCTGCCGCCATCCCTCACCGGTTAAGAAGGTACTAGCCCGCCACCATGTATGTTAAGTTAATTATTAATGCATGAAGTTAAAGACTACTTAATTACTTAGAAGTTATGAACTAATGCATGTTAAGTTAAATATTACTTAATAACTTGATTGTTTTGATGTTAAGTTAGTTAGTAATGCATGTTAAGTTAAATACTACTTAATTACTTGAAACTATTGTTGTTAAGTTAGTTACTAAGGATGTACTAAGTTAGTAATGCATGTTAAATTAAACTATTTTTTTTCATAATTCTAGAACCTCTTTTTTATCATGTTCTCATAAACTTTACTAAGGATGTACTTCCACATTCTTGGTGATAAAATGAAATTATGATTCGACGATGAAGTACTTGAAACATGTGATTTTGGACGTAAGTTCAAAATCACACGTTTCAAGTACACGAATTTATTAACATATGACTTAATGTTGTCCGTTACAGAAATGATAAAGCCAGATCGTAGTTGGATTCGTCGTTGGAAGAATAAACATGGCATCATAACTGAAGAATATAAGGATGATGTTGATGAATTCATTAATGTGGCATATCAAAATGAAGGTGTTGCTTCTTCATATGGCAAAATCTTATGTCTATGACGGAAGTGCAAATGTTATCAGTGGAAAGTAAGATATGATGTGCAGAAGGATTTATATTACAACGGTTTCTTATTGACATACACCAATTGGTTCTTTCATGGCGAAGAAAGATGGGCTAAAGAAACAAGTAATGTAGATAACATTGTGGGCGACTCGAGCAATCCGTACAGGGACATGATACGAGATGCAATGTTAGGAGAAAATGTTGGAGAAACATTGATTGAAGAAGACCCGAATCCTTCGGCTTCTAAGTTTTATAATATTCTCGAAGAAGCAGATGAACCTTTATGGGATGGATGCGTGAAGCAAACTACACTTTCTGTAGTGGCACAACTAATGAATTTAAAATCAGAATTTAATACGAGCGAAAGTTGTTTTGACCGGATGCTTGCCATTATTAAGAGTGTGCTTCCAACTTCAGAGAAATTACCGGGACATTTTTACAAGTGCAAACGGTTGATGAGAGATTTAGGGTTGGAATATCAGAAGATTGATGCATGCCGCAATCATTGCATGTTGTAGTACAAGGAGAACAACTCACTTATGAGTTGTTCTATTTGTGGCGAGCCCAAATTCAAGCCGAAAAAGAATTCCCAAAGTTCAAAAAAAATGTGGCAAATGCAATATTAAAATACTTTCCAATTGTTTCAAAATTACAACGACTATTTCTTTCTGAAAAAACTGCATCATTTATGAGGTGGCACAGAGAAGGGGCACATGAAGATCAAAATTCAATTACACATCCTTCGGATGCGGAGGCATGAAGATGATTTGATGCACTTCATCCGACTTTTTCTGCAGAATCACACAATGTTAGATTAGGACTTTGCACCGATGGCTTCAATCCATTTGGCTCATCAAGTACTGATTATTCATGTTGGCCAATTTTTGTGACACCATATAATTTGCCTCCAAGCATGTGTATGAGACGAGAGAATATATGGCTTACCTATATTATTCCAGGTCCTCGATCTCCTGGTAAAAGTTTAGATGTTTACTTAAGACCTTTGATTGATGAACTCAAAATGTTGTGGGAGGATGGCGTGATTACCTATGACAAATCTAAAAAGCAAAATTTCATTATGAGAGTCGCATTAATGTGGACCATAAGTGATTTTCCGACATATGGAATGTTGAGTGGTTGGAGCACAAAAGAAAAACTTGCTTGTCCCATATGTGGAAAGAATACAAAATAATTTTATTTGAAAAACTGTAGAAAAGTTTGCTGGTTTGATTGTCATAGGATGTTTTTGCCATTGGAGAATTCGATGGGCCGTGATCGAAAATCATTTAAAAAGAATACATCCGAGAACACTTTGTCTCCAACTCATTTGACGGGACAAGAATTGCTAGAGCAAGTAAACAAGCTTAGTGAAGTCTCATTCGGACTGAAGGCCGGTAGTTACAAGCAAATTGGGTTTAGAAGTGAACATAATTGGGAGAAAAGAAGTATTTTTTGGGAGTTTCCTTACTGATCTTCAAACTTGGTACGTCATAACTTGGACGTCATGCATGTGGAGAAGAACGTATTTGACAATATCTTCAACACTATTATGGATGTTAAAGGAAGAACAAAAGATAGCATCTAGGCTCGCGAAGACAAGAAATTAATATGCAAAAGACCAGAGTTAGATATCATTCATCTTCAAAATGGTAAATGCAAAAAGCCAAAAGCTACTTATGTCTTGAGCAATGATCAAAGAAAAGTAGTTTTCGAATGGGTAAAGCAATTGAAATTCCCCGACAGATATGTATCAAACATATCTCATTGTTTTAACTTGGACTATGGGAAGATACATGGGATGAAAAGTCATGACTATCATATTTTTATGCAAAGGTTGCTTCCAATTGCCTTTAAAGAACTTTTGCCAAAGGCCATCTGGGAGGTTTTAACAGAATTGTCTATGTTCTTTAAAGAGTTTTGTGCATCCATCGTTCGGAAAGAAGACATCTCTTGGTTAGAGGCTTCTATTGTGATTACCATGTGCAAGGCTGAGAAGATATTTCCACCTTCTTTCTTTGATGTGATGGAACATTTGATTGTACATCTACCATATGAAACAAAAATTGTGGGTCCGGTTCAGTATCGATGGATGTATCCTTTCGAAAGGTGCATGTTATATTTGAAAAGGAAGACGAAGAATAAGACAAAAATTGAAGGCTCCATATGTGAAGCATATTTCATTGAGGAGGTGTCAAACTTCACTTCAAAATACTTTGAGCCACATATATAATCACGACACACCCAAGTTCCAAGAAACGGTGATGGTGGTGAAAGAGAAGTTGACATGAATATTCTATCCATCTTCAAGTACCCATGTCGACTTCTTGGCGCAGGACATAAAGTTATCTTGAATGACAGATATCTCACCGCCGTTGAGAATTATGTTCTTGCAAATTGTAGCGAAGTGACGCCGTATCTCGAGTAAGACAATTTGTTCTAATTTGTTATATAATTTAAAATTAATTGTTGCTATATGATTTCATTATATGTAAACTATGAATTCAGGAAATTCAAAGAATTACAACGAGAAATCAATCCGTTAGTTTCAAACGATGAGTTATTAAAACTACGAGACGAACATTTTACCGAGTGGTTGAGATGTGAAGTGAGAAATCTTTCAGCTTGTTCTTATAAATTGTTATAAGTTCGTAATTTTTACTAAAGTTTTTAGTTAATTTTGTTGAGATGGTTTGGTCATGTTCAGAGAAGACCATTAGATGTACCAGTAAGAAGAGTAGATCAAATAATCTGGAGTCCGATTAAAAGAGGGAGAGGGAGGCCAAGGCGGACACTTGGCGAACTAATAGAGCAAGATCTATTGGTGAATAATATACCGAAAGGTTTGATTACTAATAGAGCGGAATGGCATCGTATGATCCATGTAGCCGACCCCACTTAGTGGAATAAGGCTTTGTTGTTGTTTTAGTTAATTTTGTTATAGGTTATTAATGACTCAGTCAAAGAGAACAAAATACGAGATCTCGGTCATGGCCCGAAGAAACAAGTTCTTAGCTACTGTGGCGTCATAGTCAATGGATATCGTTTCCATACAAAAGAATATAGCCGACAACGTTCAACTATTAATAGCGGCATATGTGTTCTAGGAAGCATGTACGGGGATAATGACTTTGATTACTACGGTGTTATAGAAGTCATCATAGAATTATCTTATTTGAGAAAATCTAACAAAGTTGTGGTGCTAAAATGCCGTTGGTTCGATCCAGAGAAAGGAGTTCGGATCGATCAAAAGTTTAAATTGGTGGATACTAACCCTCGGTCGAGACTTCAGTCATACGATCCATTCGTATTGGCGAAACAAGCACAACAAGTATATTACACTAAGTATCCATCGAATAGAACCAAGGATGAATGGTGGGCGTCATGCAAGGTGAGGAGTAGACTATTCTTAGCAGAAACAATGGTAGATGACAATGAAACATCATCCGTACACAACGATGTGCACATGAACGATTACTATCAAGAAGATAGAGTGAATGAGACGATTGATGTGGCCGATGGAGTTGAGAATTTTCAATTGGTCGATGACGCTGAGCCAATGGAAAAGTTCAATTCAAATGACCTCTTGGATGTAAACTTTATTAATTTCGTTGACGATGACTCGAACCAAGATTATAGCGACGATGATGAAAATGAATCAGAATACGAAACAAGCGAATGAATCCCGTAGTTATTCTAATGACATAAGATTTTTACTTCTTTTTTTAGGTTATATATGGTTATCGAGAATAAGAGAAGCTTCTTTCTTTTTTTTTCAGTCATAAAATGAGGGGTCGAGCATCTGGGTCATCTCGCTCTTCCAGGCGTTCACTCTAGATGAGTCAGACATCACAACCACCAAGTAATATAATTATTGTCAGCTGCTTATTTATAGTTGATTATAATTGTTAATTTCATTTTTTAATAATATCAGTTCCTCGGCCGCCGCCGGGGCACGTAGCCGGATCGTCAAATAGTAGGCGATCCATTTGTGGGTTTGCTCCGCATATCACTCTAAGTACATGACACATTGTAGGCGATATACAATTTTAAATAGGAGCCAAATTTTATGTATTTTCTTATGATGACAGTTGCTACCCCACTGCCACCGGCGAGAATACCAGACGCTTCACCACATTCTAGCATTGGCGAGCGACATCTTACGCCAGGTGATATATTTATTGTTATTGACATTTCTTAATTAATTATATTAATTATTTTGTAATAATGTTAGTTGCTACGTCGCCGATAGCACAAGCAATTGGCTCAATACATTCAGACGAGCGGACTGTCACTGATCATACTGCGGTACACATCAATCGAGGTGAGAATGTTACTGTACATCTATGAATTATCACAACTTTAATTTGGTATGACACTAACGATTTATTATGTATTAGGTCCCGTTGATGATGTCGGACCTTCACAGCCTACCCTAGCTGTACCGGATGATGATTACTCTTCGAGTGATGAAGAGGGGTTACACGATAATGGGGTGGTCACTGTGAATAATATTGCTCGACCGAGTTGTACAAATTTTGTTATAGTTTTGGTTATCATTAAAAATTAATTCTTCTTTGTAATTGACAAGACCACTTTCATACCCACTAGTACCGTACGGGATGTCAGTTCTCTCATTCTTTCCCACTTGCCGGAAGGGGCAGGATCCTGGAAAGATGTCCCAATTCAATTGCGGAATGACATCTTTCGAGCCTTTACGGTACGATATTCTATTTGGATTACATAATTTGATTTATATTTATTTTAAAATTACTAAGTTTTAATGTTCTATTTGTAGGAGGCAAATCAGTTTCATCCGGATCTTAGTTTTGGGTCGATCCGGAGAGCTTTTGAGGATCTTAGTTTCGCAAGGTCGTCACGTCCGTCGGTCTCACTTTGGAGCAGGGCATACAAAGATGCCCAAGACATATTAGGCGCTCGGTTTGGGATTCCCTCTGTAGGAAGTGATAAGTATGTTTAATTTTAAATTATTTTTATGAAAATTATAGTTTTTGAAAGTGTAAGTATTTGATGTTCACAAAGGACGGATGAACGATGGCAAAGGAAGTTGAAAAGGGCAAGAGTTAATTGTCTTTCGAAGCCCGAGACCCACATTCACACAAGAGGATCGATGCAATTTGACGAGCATCGACGACGCATGGTAATTTACATATAAATTCAATTTATCAAACTTTGGACTTATACTTATGTTTTCAAATTTGAAACTTTATTGTAGGAGGAGAAAGAAGACGGTCCCGTAGACTTTCGTGTGGTCTATGAGGCCACGCATAAGAGCCGGAAGACAAACGACCTAGTCACGCCCACTGCTCGTAGGCTTCTGGTAAGTCTCATGACATGATCATTTGGTTGTTGTCGTTAGTGCACTATTTTTGAAATACAGAATGTTTAAATTTTATAGGATGATTATAATGCGAAAATGGCTGAAAAGTATGAAGATGATCCGAGTACTCAGCCACCAAGTAATGTTTCTTCGTTGGTTTTGTCATGTTTTTAATTTGTATTTCTTGATATATAATTTATATATTATATGATTGTATGATTTTTCTATTTTGTAGAGGACCCTGCTGTTTGGGAGGAGGTGGCCGGCACGACACGGGGGGGGGGGGGGGGGGGGGGTACTTGCGTGGCCTCGGCACAACAGCTCAAATACCTAGGAGGATCAGAGAATATGCAGGCGGTCCATCTGCTGCGAGCTCATCCGCTGCACTTGGTGTGACGTAGCTATCACAGCAGCTATCGGAGCAGATATCGCAGTAGGTGTCGGAGCAGTTGGCACAACAGTTGGCTCCGCTATTGCAGGCGATTCAGGGATTGATCCCAACGCAGAATCCATCCCCGCGAGCATGTCTGAGTTGAATATCCGGAATGATAACAATAACTCCCAAACCTATGATAGAAACAACCCATGAATACAAACAATGCTTTTGGTACTTATAGATTTAGATATACATATAGTTTGTTAGTTCGGTTTATTACTTTTCGTATTCTTATGTTAAATATTATGCCTACGATGCTTTAGTATTGCTTGTGATGCTCTTATATTGCATGTGATGCTCTTATACTACCTGTGATGCTTTTATATTGCCTATGATGAATATCAATGCATTTTTATATGCATTATATAATTGTATGGTCTGGGAAGGGGAAAAATGAGGATTGAATGGGAAAAAAAATCTGAAAGTAGCGACTCCATAGCGTCCCATTCGTGCCGCAAAGACTGTCGACGCTGAGTTAAATATATCATCCTTAGCGCCATAGTCGCGTCTCATTGGCGATGCGTACACCATCATATTGCATCACTTCAGCACCTTCCTAGCGCCTAGAGTAGTGACTCGTGGGCGCCAGAATCGTGCCTCATATCTAGCACCCCTTGCACGTCGACTTAGCGACGCCTGTCTTCTACGCACAGCCGCAAACCACGCATCTTAATAACGTTGAGATAGTGTCAACTCGTGGCGCTAGTAGCGTCTCATTTACTTTGACTCCATTGCGACGCTAGTTGCCACCGATATGCAGCGTCCCATTTTTGTGGCGCTAGCTAGACGCGAATGAGACGTTCTTCACCATAGAGACGTAATAGCGCCAACCTAGCGTCGCTTATCTTGGGTCTTTAATTGCCCATTTTCTTGTAGTGGAAGAATGTTTGAAGGCTTTCAACCAACTGAAACAAGCTTTAATATAAGCCCCAATTATACAACCACCAGATTGGTCTTTGCCATTTGAAGTAATGTGTGATGCCTCTGATCAAGCAGTAGGAGCAGTTCTAGGGCAAACCAAAGATAAAAAGCATCATGTTATTTGCTATGCTAGCAAGACTCTTGATGAAGCCCAAGTTAATTATGCTACTACTGAAAAAGAGCTATTGGCTATGGTATTTGCTTTTGATAAGTTCATATCATATTTAGTTGGAGCCAAAGTGATTGTATACGTTGATCATCAAGCTGTGAGGCATATTATTAACAAGAAGGAATCAAAGCCAAAATTGATAAGATGGATTCTACTACTTTAAGAATTTGATGTGGAAATTAGGGACAAGTGAGGCACTGAAAACTTAGTAGCTGATCATTTGTCAAGACTAGAAAGAGGTTCTAAATCCCCCATAATTCTTATTAATGACTCTTTCACTGATCATTTTCTATGGCCATTTCATCTAATCAAGCTCCATGGTATGTTAATATTGTCAATTATTTAGCTTGTGTAATCATTCCAATTGATTACTCATATCAGAAAAAGAAAAAGTTTTTTCACATCAAGGATTACTATTGGGATGATCCATTTTTATTCAAGAAGTCCCCTGATGGAATGTTTAGAAGATGTGTGCCAGAATTTGAATTCCAAGACATTCTACATCAATGCCACTCTTCACCTTATGGAGGACATGGAGCTACTCAAAAGACAGCTACCAAGGTACTACAATCAGGATTTTATTGGCCTTCTTTATTTAAAGATGCCCATCTTTACGTGAAGAGATGTGATGTATGTCAAAGAGCAGGGACAATTTCCAAAGGAAATGAAATGTTTCAAAATGGAATTATGGAAGTTGAAATCTTTGATGTATGGGAAATTGATTACATGGGACATTTCCCTAGCTCATTTGGATATAAGTTCATCTTATTAGCTGTTGATTATGTGTCTAAGTGGATTGAAGGAATTCCAATAGTGGCTGTGATTAGATTGTTCAAAGATATCATTTTCTAAATATTTGAAGTTCCAAGAGTGGTTATCAGTGATGGAGGAAGCCACTTTATTGAGAGAAGTTTTGAAAACCTTCTGAGCAAGTATGGAGTCAAGCACAAGGCCTTCTTTATTTAAAGATGCCCACCTTTACGTGAAGAGATGTGATGTATGTCAAAGAGCAGGGACAATTTCCAAAGGAAATGAAATGTTTCAAAATGGAATTATGGAAGTTGAAATCTTTGATGTATGGGAAATTGATTACATGGGACATTTCCCTAGCTCATTTGGATATAAGTTCATCTTATTAGCTGTTGATTATGTGTCTAAGTGGATTGAAGGAATTCCAATAGTGGCTGTGATTAGATTGTTCAAAGATATCATTTTCTAAATATTTGAAGTTCCAAGAGTGGTTATCAGTGATGGAGGAAGCCACTTTATTGAGAGAAGTTTTGAAAACCTTCTGAGCAAGTATGGAGTCAAGCACAAGGTCACAACATCTTATCAACCACGAACCAATGGCCAAGCTGAAATTTCAAATAGGGAAATTAAAACAATCTTGGAGATGACTATCTCATTGACTAGAAAGGATTGGAGTAGTAAACTGAATGATGCACTTTGGGCTTATAGAACAGCTTATAAATATCTAATTGTGTTTCCCCATATAAGTTGATCTATGGAAAAACATGTCATTTGCCAATTGAGCTTAAACACAAGGCATATTGGGTTGTTAAGGTTCTAAACTATGATATGAAATCTTGTAGACAGAAAAGATTACTTCAGCTGGATGAATTAGATGAAATCAGGCTCAATGCTTATCACAATTCTAAATTTTATAAAGAGAGAACAAAGAGGTGGCATGATAATAAAATTTTGAAGAAGGATTTCAAGGAAGGAGACTTGGTTCTATTATACAATTCAAGGCTCAATCTGTTCCCTAGAAAATTGAAATCGAGATGGTGTGGATCATTTAAAGTTCACAAAGTTTATCCTTTTGGAGCTGTGGATCTTGAGAGTGAAAATTTAGATATTTTCAAAGTGAACGGTCAAAGACTAAAATTGAACAATCCCACAACAAAGAATCCAGGAAGTGCTCATGCTACCAAATCCACATGAATTCCTTAGCTGACACTGAGTGTAACAATGTCTAGCCTAAGACATTAAAGTAGAGCGTTTCTTGGGAGGAAACCCAAGCCTTTTTATATCTAATTTCCCTTTGTTTTGCAGGAATAAATCAGAGAGGAACATGATCTACCATTGAACTTTCAGCCTGGGGAGTACTCTTAAACTCACAACTTTGATTTTTCACTGGAATGCAATTAATAATTGATTATCATAATTATCTTTACTTAGATCATGTTATGACCATCATAATGATAACTATGATTTCTTATTCATATTAGTTGTCCACATTTGATTTTGCCAAATTTCAGTGAATTTCTTAATCCTTAGTGAATTTTATTGATTACTAATTGACCATTCTCTAATTGATTGCAGATTTGATTCAATACTAGGAAGAATTGATCAAGACTACCATTGCTGATATAAAATGCTGAAATGATGAACCCAAAAGAAGAAGTGGAGCAAAATATGCATGCCTCTTATCTCAAAAGTTAAACACCCACCCAACCCTCTCCCTTGCTTGGATGATTCATCACTGAGGACAGTTCTGATGATAAGTTTGGGGGAGGTACCTATTACATTTTTGAACTTTATTAGCATGTTTTAATTTCATTTTAAAAGTTAATATCATGTTTATAGCTAGGTTATCACTATTATCATTGTAGTTCATCTCAAGTCAACATTGTTAAGCTGAATTCTTTAGTAAATTTGGCTATAAATCCTTTTGCTTCAATCAGCTCACTTTCAAATGCATTTGAACTCAATTCAATTGAATTTTTTTCTTTTTGTGGGTAACACTAGTTAACACTCATGGATTTATAAAAAAATAGAAGATGTCTAGAATGGAATCAAGGCTTTTGCGGCTATGTTAAATAGGAAAACTTGACTCTTTGGATTAAGGAATCTAAACTTTACTTGAGTTTGAACTGCTGCTCACTTCATGAATAGAAAAAAATGAAGAAAACGGGAAAATGAAAACTTGCATTTTGCATTGCATGCATGCATGAATAAGGAGAGTCAAATCCAAAAAGGAAGTTCTCCTAAATAAAGCCAGAATTTTTATCCTGTTGTCCAGTATGAATAAAAATCAGTTTCAAACCTGTTTATTTGTATCATCATGAATAAAAGTCAGGTTTCAAATCTGTTTAAGCAATACAAAAATTTGTTCATCAAGAGATTGGCAATTCAACCTTTTTAGTAGAGTTGAAAATCCTTGAAACTCAAATTAATTATTGTTAGTTCATGGCTTAAATTTGGTTTAGCCTCTATGATTCCTCATCTAGAATTTGGGAATTGGAAAGAATGGCAAGGAGTATTAGCAAAGTGGAAAACTCATTTGATTTTAAATAGTTGAATTTGAATTCATTTGTGAACTATTTGATTCAATCCTTGTTCTTAATATCTGAATGTTTTGCTTGAAGACAAACAAAAGACTAAGCTTGGGGGAGTTTGATCACTAATTGATCATACTATAATTATGCTCCTTTTCACTCTAATTCATGTGCATATAAGCCTCGAAATATTAATACGTTGATGATTATGATTAATATACCTACATTTATTTTTTTCGGCATAATATTATGTTACACTTGCACATTTGAGTTATTTGATGTGTTGTTTTAGTCCTTATTTGTTTAATTTTCACTTGAAGAACTGATGCTTGCTATTCTTACTAATCCAGCAACTAAATCAAGCATATAAAACACACATCTTTGCTAGAAAAGAAGGGGACCACGATGCAGGCTGCTACAAGCAAGAAAGCAATCTTTTTAAAAAGAAGAGGGAACTAGGACAAATGGCATAAATCAGAAGGAATAGAAACTTCTGATGGGATCAAAGGGTGATAAAATGTCATATAAAAGAGGGGATTTCAGGAGAAGAAATGGGTCTTCCACCATTCTCTACATTCTGCACCTTGGAGCTGAAGGAAGGAAAAGAAGGAGACAAGAGGAGACTTCAAGCTGATTTTGCTATTTTTATATTTCAGAATGTTTTTTATTCTGTTCCTCATCTCCCTTGTATTGATATCTTCATCTATGAGGAGTTAAATCTTAGCTCTCTTAGATAGGGTAGTAGTTTAATTTTTGTTATGGATGGATGATGAACAATACTTATTTTATCACTTATGTTAGTATAGATCTGAATGTTTTGGAATTTGTTCTTATCGATATGAATCCTATTTTGCAATGGCAACTGAGAAGTTGATTTCAGATTCTTTTCTTACTCAAAAATAAGTTGAGAACATTGATATTGTTTCCTGATTTCAATCTATTGTTGTGAGTTTTAATGTATCAATTTAGCTTTTGTTAATGTGAATCTCGTATTTAAATGGTAGCCGAGATGTTGATTATAGATTCCCTTGATGTTTAGAGATAAACCAAGAACATTAACATTAGTTTTGGATCTGATTATGTTCTGTGTTGTGAGCTGAAGTGTTATCTTATCTTGTAATTGTTGTTACCTGTGGTTCATGATTTTACTTGTTATGCTGATATTCGAAAGGAATGTTAGCATACTGGTAGTTGTCATATTCATGATAATCTAATATCAGTCGAAACCCTTTCTAAATCAATCTAACTAACATTCACATGAAAGTATGATAATTAGTTCTTATTTTAGTTTACTGTGAAAGCAGTTTTTATAGGATGAATCATATGATCATTACTGTTGAGTTGTTCCAATCCATCCATAGCAGAATATTAGATGAACCCCATTCCTAGAAGAATATGTCATTAATTGTTAAACCACTTTAGAATTTTCAACTAAGTAGCTAGTTTTCATTCTATATCAATGACTTTAAAACAACAAAAAGAATTAACTTAGTCTAGGATTAATTTAAATTAGTTAGTGAATCTTAAGTTTGGATACGACATTTGGGTCTATTACTCTTATTTATGCACTTGCAGTTTAGTGAAGTGAGGAGTTTCGACCATATATCATTTTCAATTCTGTGCAATTTCTATTTTTAATCTGCATATTGCATAGTCTACGCCTAAACCTTGTTCAATCTGCATATTGTGCATAGTCTACGCCTAAATCTTGTTTAGTTTTCATTTGTGCATAGTCTACACCTAAATCTTGTTCAAATTCTAATTCTACATAGTCTACGCTGTGACCTTAGTCTTTTGCATTTGATCATAGAGTCCAATAAATCAGCAAGTTAATCACACTCCCTAATTTCACATTAGGCATCAAGTGGATTTAGTTTTTCCGAAGGTGAATCTATTAATCGTCCACTTTTTAATGCATCAAATTTTTCATATTGAAAAATTAGAATACAGGCATAAATTTTTTTTATTGATATTGATATGTGGGATGTTAAAAAAGGTTTTGATTTATGTGAAAAATCTCTTTTAGAATATATCGAAGGAGAAAGAATTTTGGTAAAACTTGATTGGAAAACTAAAAATATTTTTTATTGTGCTTTGGATCCAACGGAGTTTAATCGGATTTTTAGTTGTGAAAGTGGTAATGAGATTTGGAAGAAACTTATTATTACTTACGAAGGAACCGATAAACTTAAGGAATGTAGATTAAATATCCTAAATCACCAATATGATTCCTTCTAGATGCATGAAAATTAATCTATAAATGAGATGGTCGTACGATTTAATGATATTATAAATGACTTAGCCTCTTTGAAGGAGCCAAGGACTAACTCTCAAAAAGTGAAAATGTTTCTCAACTCCCTCTCCTCCAAATGGCATACAAAAGATTTGAACAAGATAGAATTTGATGATCTTATAAGTTCACTCTTATCCTATGAGATTGAGATCAAGGAAGATGAAAAAACAAATGCTCCAAAAAAAAAACATTGGTATTAAAAGCAAATAAAGATGAGGAAGATACAAATGAAGTTGAGGATATTGATGAAAAGAAACTTGCCTTATATGCAAAGAAGGTTGACAAGTATCTTAAGTTTGCAAAGCAAAAGAAGAAGAATGGCTTCACCAAGAAAAGATTGTCATCAAGCAAGAATCAAAAAACTTATTTTGAATGTAAAAATATTGGGCATTATAAAAATGAGTGTCCAAATTTAAACAAAAAAGAGAAAGATGGAGAAATTCAAAAAGGAAGAAAAATACTCTTCATGACACGGGATAAAAGTGAAGATGAAGAAAATGACTCAACACTTCCTCAAGTAATGATAAAGTCTACATATGTCTAATGTCTAATAGCCACGATGTATCATCTAACTTATCTAGCTCTAGTGATAGTGAATCTTTTAATATGCATAATGAGTTTAGAATTCTTATCAATAAATATGGATGCCTAAAAAAGAAATATGATAATATAAAAATAGAGCTTGAAAATATAAAAAAGAAAAATAAGAATGTTAAAGCATGTGAAAAGTGTGATGTATTGAATGAAGAAAAATCTAGCTTGGAATTCTTAATTGAATAATTGAAAATGTAAAATAGTACACTAAAATCACTATGTGAAAACACAAAATGTAGAAAATGCATGCTTGAACAAAAAAATTATGAATTTAAAAGTTGAACTTAAAAATGTTTCTAATGGGAGTAAGATGTTAGATGTCATGCTTGGTGAATTTAGAATATCTTCAAATAAAAAAAAAGACCTAGTTTCAACTCTTTTGAAAAGAAAAATAACAAAAGAATTTTATTTGTTAACGCATCATATGATTACACAAGATCACATATTACTTGTTTTTATTATGGATATGAAGGGCATTATTCTTATGATTGCAGAATTAGGAAAGGAGTAAGTAAAGGGATGAAGAAAATTTGGATCCCGAAAAGGATCATTTCTAATCAAGATGGACCCCAAGCAAGTTTGGGTACTAAAAAGATGACTCTTAATTTCTTTCTTATAGGGAACTCCAAAGTACAATGAAGATAAATGATATTTGGATAGTAGATGCTTAAGACATATGACCGACGATGCATCAAAATTCATCACTTTAGAAATGAAAAATGGAGGAAAATTCACCTTTGGAGATAATAGCAAAGGAAGAGTAATTGATAAGGGTAATGTTGGTAAGAATGATAAAGTATATTTGAAAAAATGTTTAACTAGTTGAAAACTTAAAACATAACTTAATTAGCATAAGTCAACTATGTGATAAAAATTATTTAGTCAAATTTGAAAAGGACAGATGTTGGATACTGATCACTAGCTGATCACAATAGGTTTTTATCCCATTTTAAATTCATTTCACCCATATCGAGCCCTTATTTTACCTAACTTTTGGCCAATTATGCTTGGAATGCATGGATTGTGATAACTAGCTGATCTTTCTCATTTTATACTTAATTCCATGTGCATAGAAGTTCTGAATTGCTAAAATCCATAAATATGTCAATTCTATGTCAAGTTATCATTTTTTGGGCAAGTTATCATTCTAATGTGCAAAGTTATCATTTTTCTAATTGAGCTGATTTCTAGTGATTATCTTGCCCTAAATCCCCTGCCATCATGAATTAATCATATTTGGATGATCATATTTCAACTTGTGCAAAGTTATCATTCCATTTCACAAGTTATCATTTTTGAATGTCAAGTTATCATTTTAGGGCAAAACTGTCATTTCGATGTGCAAGGCTATCAATTCTGCATAAAGGCATTAGGCAATCATTATATTATTATCATAACTCCTTGCTGCTCTGATTTGATCACATTTGGATAACCACAACTAAAGTTATGATAAGTTATCACTTTTTGACAATAAGTTATCATTTTATGGCACCAAAGTTATCATTCCTATGAAATCTTATCCACATTTGATTTCTGACCTCATTCACTTGCCATCCTAATCCCTTTGATGCCTTCAATGCTTTGAACCACTCATATTTGGACAATTTTCATGATTTATACAAAGTTATCATTCCGGGCAATAAATTTTCATTAAACAAATAAAGTTTTCATTCCTGCACAACACCAAATCTTATTTGACAATAGAGTTGACATTACTTGCTATCCTAATCCTTATTTATTTAAATCTTATTTGAGGACTATGATGCTGGCTGCTTTGGGTCTTCTAGCAGGTATAACAAGGCTGCACAAAGTGAAAAAGGAGGGGGACCACTGCTAGCTGTCCAAAAAGGCATTTGATTTCTGCTGGAATCTCAGGACCACTGGACAGTTGGCTTGAATCAAGAGAGTAGAACCTTCCCATCTGCATCCAAGGGTGAGGAGAAGACATATAAAAATTGAGAAACCCTGGAGAAAAGGGGGGCCAGGGCCATTGCAAGGGTTTGAGAGGAAGGAAGCAAGAAAGGAGCTGGAAGTGGAGCTGGTTGCTGTCGACAGATCATTATCCAGGATGAATTGCATCTATTTTTCCTCCTGTTGTGTATTAAACTTTGTAATTATGAGGAGCTAATTTCCATTTCTCCTAGGATAGGGTAGTAGTCTAGTTTAATTGTGGATGGTTATGGACAAATCTGAATTCCTGCACTGATTTGCTGATTTTCTGATTCTGCATTCTTAACTCATATAAATCTAGTTCTTGTCATTGTAAGATCCTACTTGTATTTACAACTGAGAGGTTGTCCTTTGATCTATTGTTTGTTCAGAAATGAACCAAGAACCAATGGCAAGTTTCTAGGTTCAACTCAATTAGGAATCTGATTTTCTGATTTCTGAATTCTATTTTCCCAATTCTGATTCCTGAATTTTGTCAAATCTGTTTTCATCATTGTGGAACCCTAATTGAATTAATAACTAAGAGGTTGCTAATGGTTTCATTCTTATTCAGAAATGAATCAAGAGATAATGATGTTTCTAAGTTTTCAATCCCTGAATTATTGCAAACATTTCACTTGCTGATTTCCGATTTGTAAATTCTGATTTCCTGAACCCATGGATTCTGCCTTGCTGTTGTAAACCCTTGATTATATCATCCACTGAGAAGTGAACTTAGGACTACCTTGTTGTTCAGAGATGGACCAAGGAGCTATGGCAGGTGCTGAATTCCATTGAGTGACATGTGCTGAATTCAAATGTTTAATATGTGCTGATTGTATCCAATTGATTGGTACTAATGTGGATTGCATTTCAATTTGCAGCTGAGAGGCTGATTTAAAATTCTCTTGTTGTTTAGAGATAAACCAAGAAGCATTAGTATTAAGATTGGACTCATTACTTTTCTGATTAGTTGATGCATGAATGTGAATTGAATTGTAGTGCCAAACTGAAATTGCCAAAAGCTGAAAAAATTTGGCAAAATCAGTGAGGGACTTGTGAATTTGCTAATGATAACTTGACATTCAGTGGGGATACTTATCCAATTCAACCTGACTAACAATTATATGACAATATATTGATTAGTTTTGGACTAATTGAGCTGTGAAAGCAGTAAATTTTAGGTTGAATCATATTTGAGTTTTAATTGATAACTTGTTTCATTCCATCCTTAATTAAGTTAGATGAACCCCAACTCCTAGGAGAACCTTCCTCATTAATAGATAAACCCTTTTAGCCCTTAGTTTAGCATTTATATTCAATTTAGATAAATTTCCAAAAGTCCAAAATCAGTTATCATTTTGCCATAGTCAAAAATTTGTTTTCACTTTCCTTCAACTTCTTGAAATTGTAACTTTAGTTAGGGCTAGTCTAGATTGTTTTAGGTAGTCTTTGGCTTCAAATCATTGTGGATACAGCATTTGGGTATATTACAATTGACATGTATATTTGCAGTAGAGAGTGAATTAGGGAGTTAAATCAAAAATTAAAAAATTTCACTTTTGACTCAAAAATCAGCAAGTTATCACTACACTCTTCAATATCACTATCAGATACTAGATGAAAACAATCAAGTTTTACACATAGGTTTTAGGTAAAATAATGTATACAGAATTGATTTTGATAACTTGAAAAATGAAAAATGCCTTAGTGCTATGCATGATGATATAAACTTGTGGTATAGAAGATTTGGGCATGCAAACTATAAATTACTAAATAAACTTTCAAATCATGAATGGTTAGATGTTTGCTTAAGGTTAAATTTGAGATAAATAATATTTGTGATTCATGTCTAAATGGTAAACAAACCAAAAGTTCGTTCATATTAAAGGGAGTTATTAGTACACATAGGTCTTTGAAACTTTTACATCTTGATTTATTTGGGCCTATTGATGTGGAAGGCTTAGAAGGAAAAATATATGTTTTCGTGATTGTTGATGACTTCTGTCATTTCACTTGGACTATTTTTCTTGCCAGTAAAGATAAAACGATAAACATGTTTTCTAAATTTGTAAAAAAGAATTCAAACGAATTTGAACAAAAAAATTCAAAAATAAGAAGTGACCATGGAGGAGAATTTGAAAATCACAAATTTGAGTTGTTTTGTGAGGAAAATGGAATTACTCATAATTTTTCCACTCCTAGGACACCTCAACAAAATGGAGTAATAGAAAGAAAAAATAGAACTATACAAGAAATGTCTAGAACAATTTTAAATGAAAATAAATTACCAAAGTATTTTTGGACGAAGACCGTAAACACATCATGTTATGTTCTTAATAGAATTCTAAATGCTATATTTTGAATGGCAAAGATAAACTAGGCAAATTTGATGCTAAATGTGATGATGATATTTTTCTTGGTTATTCTAGTACAAGTAAAGCTTATAGAGTGTATAACAAAAGGACATTAATTGTTGAAGAGTCTATTAATGTTAAATTACTAATGATTTTTTTGAGCAAGAAAGTGGATGATGATGATGAAGTAATTGAGTACAAAGACAACTTCTTGATGATGTACAAAATGAGGATTTGGAAGAAGTTAAAGTTGACACTCCAAATGTAGAAGAAATGGAAAAATCTTAAAGAGAGGAGAACTAAATCATTCCAAGAAATTGGAGATATGCCTCATCACATCCACTTAATCAAGTTATAGGTAATATAAATGAAAGTATAAAAAGTAGAAACTCTTTGAAAAATTTATGTGCTTTTTCGACATTTCTTGCAAATTTTGAGCCCAACAATATAGATGAAGTACTTGAAGATCCAAATTGAATAAATGCAATGCATGAGGAATTAAATAATTTTGAAAGAAATCAAGTGTGAAAACTTGTGGAAAGACCCAAAGATCATTCCATTATTTGAACCAAATGGAACTTTCGTAACAAGTTAGATGAAAATGATGTCATTGTGAGGAACAAGGCTAGATTAGTGGCTAAGGGTTACTCACAAATTGAAGGGATAGATTTTAACGAAACTTTTGCTCCCGTTGCTAGACTTGAGGTAATTTGAATGCTTTTGGCTTTTGCATGTTATAAAGGTTTTAAGCTTTTTCAAATGAATGTAAAATAAGCTTTTTAAATGGCTTTATAAATGAGAAAGTTTATGTTGAACAATTTCAAAGTTTTGAAAATCCAGATTTCCCTAATCATGTTTTCAAACTTTAAAAGCTCTTTATGAATTGAAACAAGCTCCTCGAGCTTGGTATGAAAGATTGAGTTTATTTTTAATTGAAAATGATTTTCAAAAAGGGAAAGTTGACACCACATTATTATTAAAACATGTGAAAAATGACATTTTAATAGTTCACATTTATGTTGATGATATTATTTATGGTGCTACTAATGAATGGCTATGCAAAGAGTTTGAAACTCTTATGCAAAAAGAATTTGAGATGAGTCATGTAGGAGAGCTCATTTTCTTTCTAAGCCTACAAGTGAAACAATCCAAGGATGCCACTTTTCTCAATCAAGAAAAGTATACAAGGGAGTTGATTAAAATATTTGGAATGAACGAATGCAAGCCGAGCACAACCCCTATGAGCACTACTACAAAATTAGTTAAAAAAAATGCAAGTCTATTGATAAAAAAAGGTACAGAGGTATGATTGGTAGCTTGCTCTATTTAATGACATCTAGGCGGGATATCATATTTAGTGTATGCTTGTGTGCTAGATTTCAATCCACTCCCTAAGAATCACATTTAATTGCTGTAAAAAGGATTATGCGCTACTTAAAGCATACATGTGAATTAGGCATTTGGTATTGATAGAAACTCCCCATTTGAATTACATGCCTACACCGACACAGATTTGTCGAGTCTAAAGATGATAGGAAAAGCACTAGTGGGATGTGTTGCTTTCTTCGTAGCTCTCTCATTTCATGAACTAGCAAGAATCAACACTCCATCGCACTTTCTACCGCCGAGGCCGAATATATAGTCATCGATAGTTGTTGTGCACAATTATTATGGTAAAACAACAATTGCTTGATTATAGTGTGAATTATTCCAATGTACCCATGAAGTGCGGTAATACAAGTGTTATAGAAATGACAAAAAATCTAATTCAACATTCTACGACTAAACACATCGATTTGCGATATCATTTCATTAGAGAGCATGTGACCCTTAAGGACATTGTTATTGAATATGTGTCCACTAAAGTCCAACTTGCAGACATATTTACCAAACCCTTGAGTGAAGAACGATTTTGCATGCTTAGAAGGGAATTAGGAATGATTGAATCTTGATTGCATATCAATTCTAAGCAAAGGTGACTTGGTTATGCAACATCACTTTTGACATGAATTCAATATTAGAAGTGTTGCACAACACTTACATTTATCTGAATTATATCCCTGGAATAATATTTTAATGGTTAAAATTTTGAAAAATAGTGAAAAATGGGTAAACAAGGTAAGATCAGTCGACCGATGTGTGGCTGAAATCAGTTGCCAAATATCAACCGATGGATTTTTTTTTCAAAAATTATTTGGCATGACCGGTCGACCGGTATATACAAAAATCACGGACGTACAAGATTTGACCGGTCGATCGGTTGACCTATTTTCATCTTCCCCTCGACCGCTGCCCTAGTCACTACCCATCCATCTCTCCGCGACATCGCCGCCGACCCTCCGACCTTCATCATCGTCACCCCATCTCACAGTCCATTAACGTCTCCCTCTCTAACTGCATCCAACGATCACCGTTGCCGTTGCTCTCTCCTCCCTCTGCTACCATTGTTTCCCGTCTAGCCGCCCCCTCTTCTTTTCACTGGTGACTCCCATCGCCTTCCTCATCCACAGTCAGTCATTAATTCTCTTCTTCCTTTCGTCACTCACCGCCATCATCATTTTTTCTTCTCCTATCTCCCTTTAGCCACCGCTGTCGTTGTCACAGCTCCTTCTTTTCGTCCTCCCTTTCGTTACTGCCACCGTCTCCTTCTCGACTGCCCTCTCTCCCTATCATCACTGTAATCTCCATATCATCCCCCTCGCAGCCACCGTTGGTTCCCTTCCGGCACCCCTTCCAACCACCGGAACAACCATCAACCAGACCCCTCTTCCTCTTTCCGGACATCATTGTTGAATCCACCTTCCACTGACCCTACCGATTTTGATAGTCACCTCTTTGTCACTTGGGCCGTCTCCACTTGTTTTAGTGCCCTATACACCTCTCGCGATGTCCGGCATGCCTACACCGTTGATTGGGATTCTCTGAACATTCAAGATTTTAAGGAGATGTTTGCAAACATCGGTTGGCTGCCACTTCTCTCTCTCATAGAGTGTGTGTATCCCCATCTTGTTCGTCATTTCTATGCGAACATGACGATCACTCGAGAGACCATCATCACCTATAACTACCCATTCTTTTTTATCGTGACCATCTCTATCACATCTTTGGTGCTCTGTGCCCATTACCTAGTCTCTATTCATTTATCACCCATGGTTGGCCTTCCGATCGTGTATAGTATTCATACGGTTTTTGGTGGACAGGATATCTACCATGCCGTCTAAATAGCCTATCGACATCTTCATCCAACCATGAAAATGGCTCATCACATTTTGAGTTGTATGATTACTCCTCGAGTCGGGCACTATACAGAGATCACTCACTTTGATCTATTGTTTCTCTATTATCTTTGTATCGGAGATGCCTCATTTCTCGATTTTGTCCATTTTCTTTTCTATCACATGGATTACACCTTCCAGAAGGTCTCCCCTGGTTCTCATGGTCGGTGCCACTTATATTTTTTAGCCTGTATCACTAAGATCTTACGCCATTTTGGTGTCGACATCCCAGTAGGCGAGGAGTACATCCGACCCTGCCCCACTGATATATCGATTCCAGGACATTGCACGGAAACATCTTAGGTTTGGCGAGCCGGCAACAATAGATCCTAACGATGGAGATGATGCCACAGATGGAGAGCCTTGAGGCAGCTAAACCTTCTGGTCAAGCATATGTTGCTGAATCCAGTGTGAAAGGTGCGAGTACAAGTTCAAAGTTTAATAAAAGCAAAGTTAAGTGTTACAATTGGCACAAGCATGAACACTTCGCTCGTGAGTGCGTTGAGCTGAAGAAGAAAACACAGGAATACTTTTCTGAACAAATTTTCATTTCTGATTCTAGCTTTGCTTTAATCGCTGACTCTCATCCTTCGTGGATTGTAGACTCGAGAGCAACCGACCATACAGCGAAGGAACGCTATGCCTTTGTAGATTTTTGTCGATTCAGTGTCGGAACTAAGTGGATTTACATTGACAACAATGCACGAGTGAAGGTCAAAGGCATTGGTACATGTAAATTGGACCTTTGCGAAGGACGTGTCATGTATCTCCATGATGTTCTCTACGCTCTGAATTTTCGTTGAAACTTAATCTCAGTATCTTGTTTAGATGAACTTGATTATGCATTTACATTTGGTTCAAGTTATGTTGATGTGATGTTGAACAATGTTTGTATTTGTACTCCTTACAAGTCTAATGGTTTTTATGGTTTCGAAATCTCTAAAGTTTTTCAAAATTCTAGTTGTTCATTTGTATCATTTTTTGATAAAAATGTTAAAGCCAAACTTGGCACGCCGGACTTGGACATATTGGGCAAGATCATATGAATAGACTAGCTAGAGAAGGCCTTTTAGGCAATCTCGCTAAAATAATTCTACCAACGTGTGAAGATTGTCTTGCTGGTAAAGCAACTAGAAAACCATTTGGAATAGGTAAACATGCTAATTCTTTCTTAGAAATAATTCGAATGTTAAGACTAGACATGGTTTCTCTTATTTCATAACTTTTATAAATGATTATTCACGATATGGTGTGGTCTATTTAATCACACATAAATATGAGGCATTAGAGTGTTTCAAAAGATCCTCGAATGTTTTCGAATGAATAATTGTAAAACCATTGATACTGCTATAACGAAAGGTGAAGCTTTAAGTCTTAACATGTGCCCAAAGACTTTAGAAGAAAAGAGTGCTATGGCCTCTCTTCCTTATGCCATTGCAGTCGGAATTATGATGTACATCATGTTATGTACTCAACCTGGCATATGTCATGCCATTGGTCTAGTCAGTCGATATCAGTCTAATCCAGGACACCAACATTGGAAGACTGTCAAAAGGATTCTCAAATACTTGAAGGAACAATTGACTATGCACTATGCTATCAAGGTGGAAGTCTAAAGTTAGTCGGATATACGGATGCTGATTGGGCTGACGATGTTGATGAACGCAAGCCCACCTCCGCTTACGTCTTCCTGTTTAGCAATGGCGTTGTGATGTGGAGCAGCAAGAAGCAAGATTGCATAGCATTATCAACAATGGAAGCTGAATTTGTTGCACATACCAAAGCCGCAAAAGAAGACCTTTGGTTAGGCAAATTTTTTCGCCATCTAAGGATAGCTAATGATGCTTCAAAGACTAACCTATACTGTGATAATTAAGCTTCCATTGCATATGTCAAAGATGAGAAATATCACTGTAAAGGGAAGCATATGGACACTAAGTACAAATTTGTACGAAATGAAGATGTTCATAAAAGGATCATGATTCAATATGTGTCTACACATCCTAATGTGGGCGACCCATTTACGAAGCATATTCCAAAGGATGTATTTATTAGAAATGTAAAAGCTATAGGATTATGCAATCCTAATTGCATTTAAACACTTGTTTTTTAAAGTGAAAATATTTCATTTCTTTGTTTAAGTTATTCTGTGTTGTTCTACACAAGTAGAGTATGTCAGTCAGGCACGAGATTATCAAATCACACATATAATCACAAAAAATGAGTGACATGATTGCTTAGGAGACTATATGAGAATATAGTTCTGGCTCGCATATTAATTGAGCGACTATAAATTCCTAGCGAGTTGTAGTATTGGCTCTCAAGTTGATTGAGCATTATGTACCCTTAACAGGTCATAATATATGCTCTTAAGTGGTTGCGTGATTGTGTATCCCTAACATGTCACAGTTCTCCCATATTATGTTGTGAATGTACTCGTGGGTCACATGATCTATTTACTACATACAAGCATTCGCAGAAATATAATATGACAGATGAGTTAAATCCTATGTTTCGATGATAACAAATTAAATTTGACATAAAAGTTACTGATCTATGCTCAAGTGATGATAATGCAACTCTAAGATTGATATGACTTCATTTGTAGAAGAAACCATCGAGTTAAACGACCAAAATAAAAATTCTGCAATACGATCGCTCGATCGATATCAAGCTTGAGAAATGATGAGACTATATCGGTCGATGGTTTGATCGTTGCACCGATCGACCGGATTAGATGAATTCTAGAAATGTCAAGATTATACCGGTCAATGGTCCGGTTGTTACACCGGTCGACCGACCAATAGAAGAACGCATTCAAGAAATATTGAAACTATACGGGTCAACTATTTGGTCATTACACTGGTCGATTGGACAGCGGATGAAATCGCAGATATGGTGCAGCGGTCATATTGACCAGTCGACGGGCCCATTAAAGTGGTTGACCGGTCACAATGACAGATGAACAGTAACAGCTATTTTTAAGGAAAAAATTGTAGAAGATTTTTTGGACAAAATTTTCACCTATATAAGCCTATAAAGGAGTGCCAAAGCATGAAGAAAAATTATCCAAGCAAGCAAGATCATTCTAATGCTCCTTTCAAGTTTTTGAGCCTAGAGTTGCAAATTCTTCCTTTTTCTCCTCTAAGCTTTGAGTGTGATAAAAAATTTGTAAAAGAAGAGAGTTAGAGGAAAATATTATTTCTGATCTAGTAAAATTGAAAGCTCTTTGTAAGAAGAGGTGTGCCTTGCCTCTTGAGCGGAGAAGAAGGCGTGTGGTGTAAAGAGGGTTGTTCTCTCCTTACAAGAAAAGAGAAAGATAGTGGATCTCCGACGTTCTCGAGGTTGAGAACTCGGAGCGGAGACGTAGGCCAAAGAGTTGAGGCCGAACATCGTCAACATATCGTATCTCTTTGTGTTTGCTCTTTATCTCTCACTTACGCCTTATCGTTATTTGCTTGTGATCGATTTTATTGATTTTCCGAAAGTGATTTTACGAAATGATTTTTATACACCAATTCACCCCTCCCTCCTCTTGGTGCTTTCGATCCTACAAGATGGTCCATAATGTGCAAGTGGGAGATTGTTGGACATGTGACACCCATAATGGGTCATCACTTTGGTAATTGTCCATTTCCTATTCAAATGGCAAAGGCATAGTTATACGAACTTGCATACATGTGCAGTTGTGTTAACTGCTCATTCTTTTCTATATATATGCAGTGATTAAGGCATGGCATGAGGTTGTTGTGGTATTTCCTTTTCTGGCCGCAGGTGATCATCTTGTCACGTTGTTCCTATTTGAAGTGCATTGTACTTCGATTGTGAACACTGTGTCAAAGTTCCGCTACGTGATTGTCGACCCGACCCCAAGGACAATACAACGTAAAATAATCTTGTTAATTCCGCTGTAACAAGTTGATTTTCCTTGTTAAAAGCTTCACTAATTTACGTAGTACTGAAAGATTGTAAACACATCATGGAAACCACCCTACAAGGAGAATTCTAGAGAAAAAGAATAGGATATGACAATGTGGTTCAGTGGTTTCTTTTATTTTATTTGCTTTAGTGGTGTTCTTCCATAGCATTAGAATTTTTTTGTTTGAATGAAATGAGCTGACAATTTTATTTCCAGCACTTGTGATGAAAAATGTGGTAAATGGAAAATATATTCTCAGTTGACCATTTCTAGAAAGAGGATGAGGAAAATGCTTCATCTCAAGAGAAAAAAAAATGGAACTCACTTTCCTGATACATAGTCAATTGGAAATATAAAAAACTTTCTCAGAATTTTACTTTTATAAAAAAGAAGTTATTTCAGCTTAAAAGTAGCCTACGATGTAACTCCCATGATTTTAACAGGGTTAATATAGTATTTTGCTAATATTTGATGGAAAAATAGGGCTAGTAAGAATAAGAATTATAAATAGGCCTTGGGCTAACTAGATTTTAATATGGCTAATATTTTAATAGGGGTACTATAGTATTCTGAATAATTGATGGAAAAATAGCCCAAGGCCTAATAGGAATAAATAACTCTAGTTAAAAATTATAAATAGGACCTAAAAGGGGGTTAGAAACTTTACTTGCCTCCACAAAATTTTTGCACGAGAACCCTCCTTTTCTCCTTCGTTTTCTCACAAACCGAGGCACCTGAGAGCATGACCAATGTGCCATTTTGAAATCTCGACATCGGAGAACATATTTCAAGTGGTAGCCAACGATTTTAGGGCGTCGCTCGAGTGCAAAGGTCGCCTAAAGTTTGGTGTTCATGCAGCCTACAGAAGACATTAATTTAAAGAGGATTTTTCAGCCAACTTTAGATATGTGGGAGGATCCCCATGGCATCTGTTTTCCACAAGAACCCTAGACTCCTATGCTTTGTACCAGGATTTCATTGATATATATTGTGCATCGTTTGGACATCGTATGATATAATTATGGTGGCCGCAAAATCGTGTCAAAACATGATTTATCGTCGATGATAGAACCTGACCCGAGCTATGTCAACACGGCCTGAGTAGCAATCAACACAGCCCGATTTCTATGGAACTCGGACCAAAGCAGACTCAAACGCGGACTTGATTACTGATAGCGCAGCTCGAGTTCTCGGTGACACAACCCGTGTTTTATTGTGCGTTGTCATAAGCGTGAACCTGCCGACCCAGCCTGAATTCATATCCAACTCATCCCGATTTTTCCATGGCCGAGACATATTGGATGTCCCTTGAACACAGCTTGGGTTCCACCTGATGCGGGCCGAGTTCTATGGGGAAAAAAGTTATTTCAGATATTTTATTTTAGATAATTGGATAATTATTATGGTATATTGTTATCATCATCTTGATTATATTGTTATCATATCTCGTCACATTGTTATTATTATATCTAATTATTTATATTGATCATATTACTCATCAGATCAAATTATTGATCCTAGTATGATCTTATCTGACTAGATTATTAACACCATTGATTTTATTATTATTATCACACCAGATCATGATATTGATTATGGCATTGATATGTCATTGATTGTTCTTGATCTAATCATTGTCCTACTTGATTTTGTTGTCATCATATCTTGTCGTATCTGATTATATTGTTATCATATCTGATAATGTGATTATTATCTTATCTTATTATAGCATAATTATATCTGACTTCATCATTAGCACATTGACCCTATGATTAGTATATCTAATCGTGTCATTGATTATAGTATTGATTCAATAGTTTTCTCTGGATTGGGTCTTGTTAAACTTAGAGTAAATTATCAAAGATATTTGTGTAAGGTAAACAAGACAAAAGATGAAAACTACTAAGTCTTCATGTTCTCTAATTGTCTCTAAACCCCTTGAGGTATATTATTATTGTTATTGTATGGGGTAGATAGTATACCTAAAGGTTTTTCCCCTATCATTTACGAATAATTGTTAGCACTATTGTTATTGTTAGTGTGGCTTACCGTGGGTTGATCCCCATTGGCCTACATGAAAGAGACACGGTGTTTCCCTTGATTGACCGAGCGTTTCCTATTGCATTGGATAACTCCGAACATTGATAATAGAATTGGAATTCAATTGAATTGAATCGAAATGAATTGAATGGAATCACATAAATCATGGTCATTTGAATATCGACATTGATGGCGATTGCCTTTGCCTATTGAATTGAATGGAACTATTATTAGCAAAAAAATGTTAAATTGAATAGTGCCATAGTGATCAGGCATCATTAAATATTGTTAATTGCTAAATTGATATTGATTGGTCTTTTGACCTCATCTTGATCCTTCATATTGATATATGATTTTATTGACCTATTGTTATATTGATTCTCGATCCATTGATCTATCGTTAATTGTAAATTGAACAGTGACATATTAATCAGACAATTGTTAAATTGTTCATTGATAATTATTATCGATATTAATTGGTCATTTGACTTAGATTAATCAATCACATTGATCTATTATTTCATGGATATGGATCCATAGTTATATTGATTCATTGTTTATTGACCCATAGATCATCATATCACATTGTTCATTTGATCAATTAATTTGTTAGTTTTATCTTGAGCATTATTGATCTATTAATCTTATTGACTAATTGATATTGTTATTGATTGGTCTTCTGACCTTAGTTTGGTTAATTCTATTGATATATTGTTATATTGATCCATAGTTATATCAACTATTGCTATGTTGATCCACTGATTCATTCTAATTAATTGACATATTGATTCATTGCTATATTGATCGTTGTTACATTGATCTATTGTGTTTCACATACTATTATTTATTGTTCATATGCTTTATTGATTCTATTATTTGAGCAACATTGATTATTGTTATTGATCATGATTAGACTAGATCTACTTAGTATTTTTATATTCATGAATTTTTCCTGTACCTAGATCTATGCAGAATGAGATGATGGAGATGGTGGCTGGTGACTCCTCTGATGGGTGATATGCACATTGATATAGGATTTATTAATCCATAGATAATTGGATTAATGAATAAAGTGCTTCCACGTATTATAAATGTTATTATATTTTTTACTTCCACTATTGTAAACTAATATGTTGACTGATTAAGTCAAACAATTGAGTGGTGTCGTCGAAATAACCTTTTAGCAAGCAAAGTAAAAAAATTTGATACGTCAAATACAATATCATTATTACAGGACCATAGCAACCTACAACAACATGGTTTTTTATGTAATCATGTCCCGTAGCATTCCAATTATAAGAGTATGACAAATCTCCCGTAAGTGTGCGAGGTCAATGTCATAATATATAAAATATCGTCCCACAAAGAAGACTTTAAGTATCAAAATTATATGATTCTAAATGATTAGAAAAGAGAGAGGCAATAATAAAAACTAAATAAAAGTGAAGTGTCAAAATGAGTGCAGAAAAGTTAGAACGACGAGAAAGAACGATAATTGATTATGAGTAAAAAATGCGAATAAAAGTTTTAAGATTTCGAATCCACCTAGGGTATTGATCATAGGGATTTTAGAAATAATAAAATCATGAGTGCTCTACTCAATCTTCGAAAGTCATGCATCTCCTTTTCAGGCAAACACAATTTTAATTAAAATAATAAACATCTACTTTTATAGTCATTTAAATTGTTTTAATTGCATTATAAACCAAAATTCCCGAGTTAAATTATTATCCTTATTTTTAAGAAATAATGCATTTCATGTCATTCATGTTAACTAATTTTAATGAACTACTTTCGTAATTAAGAAGATCTTAAGTCGCTTAATTAGGTGGCCAATCTAATATAAGCATTTCGTCAAGCACATGAAAGACAAAGAACACATCAGATCAAATAAAAATATTCCCTATTGATCAACCCTAGGTTTCATCAAATCCTAGAAAAAGAAGTTTAGCCAAGCATAGAGAAAGAAATCATTATCAAAATGCAAGATTTCATGAAAAGAGAATGAGATTAAGTTTAAGAAAGGTAAAGAAATGTAGAGAAAAATAAGAGTTCGTGAAATACGATTTACAATAATGTACAAAATACCCAAAAATTAGATTTACAATTAAGGTTTGAGGAGACTTAGTCTCAAGACAAAGTTTGGACCCCTTTTCACTCCCTCAAAAATTCCTTTTATAGCCTCCTCAAATTAGATTTACGATAATGTACAAAATACCCAGAAATTAGCCAAATATGGTCGAACAAGAGAAAATACGTCCGCAATCAACGCCTTATGGTCTAAACATATTTTCCCTTAAGACGATACGATTTGGGTGACAACGATATAGGCGAGATTACTTTAATACGAATTGTCTGATACGAGAGTAATACGACCTCCATGCTATTGTTACGGTCCAGTGTCCCTTGACACAGTTAGTCCATATTTCCTAATGCGAGTGTAACACAACCTCCATTGATTGATACGATCTTGGGCACCTTGATACGGTCAGACTGTATTTGCTGGTGTGAGTGTAATACGGCCTGGCAACCGCAAATATGGGTGTGTGCTGATTTTTCCAATTTTTTGGTGACTTCTCGCCTTCTTCATCGAAACTCCGAAGTTCCTAAAACATGTAAAGAATTGATGTAGACTTCGAAGTCTTTAACATATATTATCAAATATTCAAAAATATAACTCTAGTAATGCATAATTATTCAATTATCAGAGTCTCACCATACTAAAAAATTTACTTTAGGAATGGTCACTAGACCAAAACTATAAATTTCAGAAAAGTTTTAGTACATATTCAGGATTTTGTTTACTTTTAGAGAATTGCATTTTTTCCATTTGATTTGCCCTTCGCAATCTTCATAAATTGATAATTATATTTCGGACTTTAGCTCCACCGTAATTGGTATGCCAATATGATTTGTTTTCCAGAGAATTCAACAAGTATGTTGAGGAAGGCTGAAACCAAATACAAAGGAAATGGCTCTTTGTGGATGTGTACCCAGAACTTACTATCCACAATGCAACGCCAGGATGTTGATGATAGGTAAACATTTTACTTTTTGGTTACTTTAATTCCTTGGTGTATATGTAGCTATCTGGAAAGTGAAACTCTGGACCAAGTGTGAGATAGTCTAAGAAGTCCATGATACCATTTGTGGTTATTCATCTAATCTAAGTTACTTCAAGTTCAAACATCCAACTAAGAAAAAGCAACAGTGAGGTGGAAATTTCTAATTAACCTAAACTCTTAGGACTTGCTTAGCAAATAATTAATAGAGGGATGGAGTGGGGGTGGTAAGGTATGTGATGGTGGAGGGTCGTATGGTATGGTTTTATTAAACCCATGTTTGGATAAAAAATAATGAAAAGGATGAAATAAGTTAAATCGTGTTTCATTTGGATACAATATTTAAAACATGGAATTTCAAAGGTTAGTTTAGACAAAAAAATGTACCCTTTATATTTCATTCTTCCTTATATCACTTAATAAATTGTTTACTTTATATTGCAAGTTAATGTCAAAAGGTAAAGTACAAAAGTAGCTCAAACTTGAAAATTTTGTTAAGTTAAATAAACTTGAAAAAAATTATTATACATATGATCATTAATGGATAATAAAAAGATTATGCGATCGAAATAAAATTTTAATACGTTCATTTATTGTCTAAAATATCTACTATAATTATGCATTACTAAAAAAAACACGTAAGATAATATGTAATAACAATGTTTGAGTAAAGATATACTAATAATGATTATTGTAATATCAACCATAATTATTAGCAGAAATATGATTAAGATTCTAATAATTATGAAGAAAGATAAAATAATTTGCATTTGAGTAGTATTAGAAGCAAAATAGTAAATGAGTCATGAACATTAATTATTTATTCATTATTGAATAAGAAAATAAGTAGCATACTAAGTTCATATCAAAACATGATGTATTTTAAGGAGCATTTGAACTAAATGTTGCACGCATAATCATAAATTTGCGCATCTCCCATAGACAACCAAGTATGGCCTTCAATTTTCTTCGGATTCTCCAAAAAAAAGAATAACACTTCCATTAAGTAAGTCTCGTCAATTTGCAAGTCTTCAAGAATGGGAGGTGATGGAGGTGCTGGAAAAGCATGAATAAAAGCATCATGTCCTCTTTGTAAAGCCCATGTAATTCCTTCAATCGCAACTTTAATAGATGCCAGAGAATCATCCTTTGAAATCTTCGCCCTTTTAGCTCTTGAACTATTTTCAGATGGTGTTCAAGGAATCTCATCTCCATTACCATTATCCATAGTACCACTATTGAAGGCAATACCAAAATTCTCAAGGGTGATCTCATTTTGACTGACAAGGTTATCAATACCATCTATAGTATCAACGAGCTCTTCTTGACATTCACATGATTGACGTCATCTCATCTCCTTGGGGCTTCTGCATGTTGACATGTAGCTCTATCATTCCCATATAGGAGCATCCAGTTGTCTTTGTTTGACAAGTCAAGATGATTCTTGAAGTCTAATGGCAAACGATCAAAGGGTGGTGATACTAATGGTTGGCTTTGTTATATTTTTTGTTTGTGGCGCTACACATAGCATCGAAAAGGACGGTGGGGAGTTATTGAAGCTGCAAAGAAAACTCTGATGGCTGTTGTAACACTCCTAAAATCTGGCCTCAATTTAGAAATCAAACCCCAGGCGGCGCTACGAACAATAGACATATTTAAAATACTAAAACAGCAGAAGACTTCATAAGCTAATAAATTCCAAAATACAAGACTAGCCCATGGCCAAATAGTCTCTAACATAAGGACCCAACATAGGGTATATAATACATAAACGGGTTCACATACAAGTGCATGACTCAAGGCCCATAGGCCATATATATACTTAACTCCTCTAAAGAGTTCATCATCACAATAGAACATACTCGTAAATAGGTCATAGCCTGGCCATCAGATGTGAAATATTCTTGTCATGAGACCTTCACCGTCGAGCCTAAACATCGTCCATACCTGCACGGATCCATGGAGTGAAAAAAATTTCTCCCGTTAGAGTATATTGAGGTCCATGCATGTTATGATACTATAACATGCTTTCTATATTTCATGACACATGCATTACATCATAATAGAAACATAGAACATATGCATGCTATTAGCTACATATGAACACTATATGACATGTGAACAATCATCATGGCAAGCTCATATAATCATGTAACATTATTCCATATTATGCTAAGGCATATCATGAACTTATTTTGCTTAATATTTATCATCTTTATTCATCATATTATATGACAATGTAACATTCATTAGCATCCTCTTAAGTGCATACATCATCATTATCTTCATCTTTATATTTCAAGTCATATAATCATAGTCATACCATATGCCATGCCATCTTCTCGTCTTTCATATTTAATTAAATAGCTTATTATCTTAGTGATTAAAAAGTCCAGATTGGCTCGTCGATCTTGGCTAGCTAGGCCTGTCACCCTCACCTGTCGGTGAGATCTTTGTTTCTCATTGGGAACTGACAACCCTCACCCTTAGTTGAGGTCTCATTTCCCCGAGGAACGTGACACGTTAGTGCCAGTTGTTTTCCCAGCATACAGGGACAACAACAAGACACCTTCATCAATTTGTCTTTTGATTACATTCATCATTACATGCAATCATTCAATGCATTGTATATTTTAATCCTACTTAAGGTTGTCCATGCACCGAATCATTCTAAGTTTGGAGCATGTTCACGATCGTGCCAAAAGTTATAATAGCCATGCCGACCTCTTGGGAACTCGTGCCCCTTTGGTTCATATTGGTCATGGCCCTACCACTCCTATGGATTAGCCATGTTTTATAAAGTCCAGTCTCGATGGTCGATTTGAACAATGGTGTTTTGCCTTCGGAGCGGTCAAACTCTCGATCAACCGATCCATCGTCCGATATAAACAGAATGTCATGGGCATGTTCTCTTATGGTCACAGTCGTGCCATGTTGGGTCGGTTGTGCCGACCTTGAGAGCATGGCATGACCAGGATAACGATCGTGCACAGAATCACGGGTCCTCAGTGACGGTCACGAACATGCCAACCACTTGGAACGATCATGCCCTTAGCCTGCTACATGCTCGGTCAATCGATTCCTCGACCGATTTGAACAATATCCTTAATACCTATTGTGCGATCAAACCTTCAATCCATTCAGTCGACAAATTACTCGATCGAATTAAACAATGGTCACAAGAGTGGCGACACAGTTTGTCATGGTCGTGCCTAACTGAAGCACAGCTGTAGCGTAGCATGAAGCAGTGGCATGATTGAGACAATGGCCATGCTCAAGGGGGGTAACATTCGTGCCTGTGCATGTCACAGCCGTGCCCAGCGGAAAACCATGTTCTACTTCATTTTGACCATTTTTTCTCCATTCACACACATTCATAAGCATTCTGATGACACGTCTTTCTCTTAGACATGTAATGTACATTGAGATCAATCATCATGAGATATTAATAGAGATGTAAGAAAGGACTATTAAACCTAACAAACGCATTCTTATTTCACAAATGGACCATTTCATCATGAACTAAGCACAAATAATAATGAAGCATCATAAGCTAAGCATGAATATGAATGAACCAATAACCCTAACTAAATCATAGAACAATGTAAGGTAATCATGCACAAACCATAATCATATCATCTAAGAAGACCAAATGTGACCTAAAACCCTTAATCCAAATGTATACACAACATTAAGAGTGATTAGAGCTCCCTATTAGTCCAAATCCCTTATCTTTCTTCTTCTCTTCTTTCTTTTTTCTTCTTCCCTCTTCTTCTTCTCCTCCTTTCTTCTTCCTCTTAGTTGGAATGACCCCTTCTTCTTCTTCCTTGCTGATATGGACAGTTCCTCCTCTAGCTCTCCTCCAATGTTGGTACTGTACATGTGAGTTGAAGGCGTGAGGCTTGTCCCTTCTACTGACCGTGAGTAGATGAGGGGGAGTGAGAGGGAAAGTGAGGGAGGTTGAGATGCTTAGCTGGTGTGGACTGTGGGGTGAAGAAGAGAGAAAAGTGTGTGGGAGGGGTGTGGGGTAGATGATTGAGGGAGGCTGTCAGTTGGAGTATCACCACAAGAAAACTGGGGATTACCGATGGTCGAAATCGTCGGTAATTTCGACGGAAATCGGGACGTTCGAAAAACGATCGTCGCAAATCAATTTCCGACGGTTTGGAAGGAACCGTCAAAAATTTTGAAGGATTTCCGATGGTCGTGACCGCCGATATTTGCGGCGGTCAACAAAACCGTCGAAACTTCGGAGGGTCACGACCGTCGATATTTCCGGCGGTCGACAAAACCGTCGGAAACTCCGGCGGTCGTGACCGCCGAAGTTTCTGACGGTTTCATTGACCGCCGCAAATATCGGCTGTTGTTACCGCCGAAAATCTTGGCGGCCGTCGGGCTACTGCCGAAGTTTCGACGGTCAAAACCGTCGCAAAGAATTTTTATAATTTAAAAAAAATAGCCGGCTAGTGGCCAGATTTGTCCGCCAGCGGCCGATAACGGATCCGGATCGGCCGACGGCCGATCCCGCCGCTGGGGGTCGGATCCGCCGCCAGGTGGCCGGATCCGAACGCTCGGCGGCCGATCCGGCCGTTGGAGGCCGCATCCGGCCGCTGGAGGTCGGATCCGGCAGCGAGAGGTCGGATCCGCCGCCAGGCGGCCAGATCCGAACGCCCGATGGCCGATCCAGGTGGCCGGATTCGGCCGCGAGAGGCTGGATCCGCCGCCAGGCGGCCGATCCGGCCGCGAGAGCCGGATCCAAGCCCCAGCGGCCGAATCTCGCCGCTGGGATCCGGCCGCTGGGGGCTGAATCCGGCCACTAGGGCCGGACCCGAACGCCCACGGTCGGATCCGGCCGCCGCTAGCGGCGAGATCCGGCCGCCAGCGGCCTCCGGTTGGAGAGAGAAAGAGAGAGAGAGACGCCGGCACGAGAGAGGGTCGCCGGTGCTGGAGAGGGTCGCCGGCGTCCGGTGCGGGCGAGGGTCGATGACGACCGGTGCTCGCGGGCCGGGAGAGGGAGAGGGGGAGAGAGAGAGAGGAGAGGAGGAGGAATTATATATAAGGGGAAAAGATGAGAGAAAGCGGGAAAAGGAAAAAAAAAGCGGGAAACGAAATTTTAATTACTGACGGCTCCGGCCGTCGAAAACGTAAATATTAACTATTTTTAAAGTTACCGACTGTTTTGACCGTCGAAAATATATTTTGTTATATATAATATTTATTTTTTATTTTACCGACAGTTTGAACCGTCGATAATCTTTATCGACGGTCAAAACCATCGGTAATTGCGACGGTTTGGGCCGTCACTACTTATATTAATAAAATACTCCTCATATGATATTATTATACATTTACCGACTGTTATGACCGTCGAAAATTGTGGCAAATTTTGCGACGGATGGTATCCGTCAGAAATATCGACTTTCCTAACCGTCAAAAAATTAAATAATAATATAACAAATTATATAATTTATTATTTTCCTTTCCGACGGTCATTACCGTCGGAAAATCCGTCGCAAATTGCGACAGATGGGTATCCGTCGGAAATATCGACGTTCCTAACCATTGAAAAATAAAATAATAATATAACAAATTATATAATTTATTATTTTCCTTTCCGACGATCGTAACCGTCGGAAAATCCGTCGCAAATTGCGACGGATGGGTATCCGTCGAAAATATCGACGTTCCTAACCGTCGAAAAATAAAATAATAATATAACAAATTACATAATCTATTATTTCCATTTTCGACGGTTTTAACCGTCGGAAAATCCGTTGGAAATGGAACCGTCGCAAAATCCGTCGCAAATTGCGACGGATTTCAAACCGTCGAAAATTGCCCACCGAAAAATGGCAATTTTCTTGTAGTGTGTGTGAAAGGAAAGAAGGAGAGAGAGGTAAGATGAGAGGAGGTACTTGTGGGATTTAGAGCATATTAGGGTACTTATAGTTTAAATTTTGAGCCTTTTAGGTTGGTGAGTTTTATGAATGGGCTTAAATGACTATGGATTTTTTTTATATATTTTTATTTTATTTTATTTTATTTTATTTTATTTTTATTTTTTAGAATATTACAGCTGCAATCAATGGCGATTTGGAGCTGGGGAAGGCTACTGTATTTTCTGTCAACAGCTCTCTTTTGATTGTTTATTGATTGCTATAACAATTAAATATTAATAGTCATGAATAATGGTCGAATTTAGTTTGAAAAAATGAAATTATAATCATCCAGTCATATTCCAAGAGTGCGTGACATCTTTCCTTATTTTTGTACTATGGAGAAATTTACTTTCCATAAATCAATGTGCTTTGTTCATGCGGTGGCAACGCACAAGTTCATCTACAACGCTTATGACAAGAACATCATATACAAGAAGCAAAAGGCAGAATTCGTATGTCTGGTGTTATAACCCATCTGAAGTGATTAGGGTTTTTCTATTATTAGGAGAGAGCTCAATGTCCTCATACGTCATACAAGAAAATCACCTATTTGCGACGGACCATTTTCAACAGACAAAAATCTTTCACATTTTTCGATGACATTTGCAACGGATTGTAAAAACCTTCTGAAATACCGAAGGCAAAAAGAACCTTCGCTACTACGGACGCCAAACTCCCATCGATAAATTACCAACGGGTTAAGCCTTCGAAATGACTGGCGGCTCTCATTCTGTCGGTAATTTCGAAGGTCAACCACGTCAGTAATTTATTTTATAATAATATATATAATATAATATTAATATATGACTTAATATTTTTTTATTTTAATTATTGTCGGTCCTATCCTTTGCAATTATCGACGGACGTAGTTCGTCGATAATTTCGAAGGTTAAGTCCATCGGTAAATAATTTTATAATAATATATATGTAATATAATATAAATGTATGTTTAATATTTTATTATTAAAATTATTGATGGGTCTAGTCTTCGAAATTATCGACAGATTTAGAGCTGTCAATAATTTCGAAGGCTTAATCTGTTGGTAATTTATCGATGGGAGTTTGACGTCCGTGGTAACGAAAGATCTTTTTGCCTTCGGTATTTCGGAAAGTTTTTAAAATATCTCCATAATTCTGAAGGCTGAGACCGTCAGTAATTAAAATAATAATTTATTATTATTTATAATATAATATAATGCATATTTCTCATTTCTTGATGTATTGATAAATAATATATTAAATACATTATCATTACTTTTCATTTTCTCATAATTGTCTTTAATATTTTGTCTTTTTACTCATTTCCAATAATATATTTAAATATAGAATATAGATTATATATAAATTTATAATATAAAATAGATAAATTTTAATAATGTTAAATTAGGTTAACTTCCTATCCAATATATAACTTATTTTAATCATAATATAAATTAGTTTTAATCATAAGTATAAAATTATGGATTACCTCTCATTCATAAAAAAATATTTAAAAAATTACATTAAAAAATTTTGAATGATAAGTATTCTAAGTTCTAGCAATTCACTTATTCTTTATCTAATTATATCTAATGATATTATTAAGATATGTAATATGGATAGTATGTCCATATATTGACTAACATTAATACTATATGTACAATAACATTATGAAATTAAGATATATATTATTAAGATACATGTGTCTTTTATAATATGTCATTTTTATGCTTTTAAAGGTCATTTATGTTATAAATTTAATCTATTAAGTTAATTTTTTATTAATTGAAACTGGCGATATAATGTTTAATATCTTATAACAAGAAATGTTTATTAAATATAAAAAACAAATATGGATAATTTTTTTATATAAAACAATATGATGATGTGTCCTTTTATATATTTTTAAAAAGCCATATTTTGATTTATATTAAAAATAGTTATTATGTTAAAATTTTAGTGCATATTACAATTTATCAATTTTGTATTCTAAATTTATTTATAATCTATATTCTAAATCATCATGATAAAAAAATTCAATATGTTTTATAAGAAAATAGAAAATAATGATAACTTATTTAATCATTATATTTATTCATGTATTTAAAAAAGAATATATAAACATGTAGAAAGATAGATATGTATTATAAAAATTGATAATAAAAATTATTATTTTAATTACCGATGGGTGTTTCCTTCGAAGTCACTGACGGATACTTGTTCCATCAGTAATTGCGAAGGAATTAGCCATCGATAATTAAAATTATAATTTAGTATTAATGTTTATAATATAAGACATATCTATCTTTGATTTATTTATAATATTATATTATATTATTAATGTTTAGAATCATATATATTAATACACATAATATTATTAATCGTTAATAATAATATTATATATATATAAATTGATAATAAATTATTATTTTAATTACCGACAGTTTGCTCGTTCGAAATTATCGACGGATTTAGTTCCGTTAGTAATTTTGAACAAACTAGCCATGGGTAATTAAAATAATAATTTATTATTAAAGTTTATAATATAATACATATCTATGTTGAATTTATTTATAATATAATATTATATTATATTATATTATTGATGTTTAGAAACATATATATTAATACTTATAATATTATTAATCGTTAATAATAATATTATATATATTGATAATAAATGATTATTTCAATTACCGATGGTTTGTTCCTACGAAATTACCGACGGATTTAGTTCCGTCGATAATTTTCAAGGAACTAGCTGTTGGCAATTAAAATAATAATTTATTAGTAATGTTATAATATAATACATATCTATCTTTGATTTATTTATAATATTTATAATATAATAGTATATTATTAATCATTATATTTATTCATGCATTATAAAAAGAATATATAAACAAGTAGAAAGATAGATATGTATTATAAAAATTGATAATTAAAATTATTATTTTAATTAGCCATCGGGAGCGCCCAAATCCGCTATATATTTGACATGGGTTTGCCGTAATGCTGGAACTATTGTGAATGCATCTATCGTCATTGATGCATAAATAAATATACCAATTAGTAGTGATTGAATTCCTTCTATGGTTCCACATGAATTTCCTTCTAAATTTCTGACGGATACTCGTTCCATCGGTAATTGCGAAGGAATTAGCCATCGGTAATTAAAATAATAATTTATTATTAACGTATATAATATAAGACATATCTGTCTTTGATTTTTTCATAATATTTATAATATTATACTATATTATTAATATTTAGAATCATATATATTAATACACATAATATTATTAATCGTTAATAATAATATTATATATATACAAATTGATAATAAATCATTATTTTAATTATCGACGATTTGCTTGTACAAAATTACCGACGGATTTAGTTCCATCGGTAATTAAAATAATAATTTATTGTTAATGTTTATAAAATAATACATATCTATGTCAATTTATTTATAATATTTACAATATAATATAATATTATTAATGTTTACAATCATATATATTAATATTTATAATATTATTAATCATTAATAATAATATTATATATATTATTATTTTAATTACCGATGGTTTGTTCTTTCAAAATTACCGATGGATTTATGGTAATTTTGAAGGAATTAGCCGTCGGCAATTAAAATAATAATTTATTAGTAATGTTTATAATATAATACATATCTATCTTTGATTTATTTATAATATTTATATTATACTATTAATGTTTACAATCATATATATTAATACATATAATATTATTAATCATTAATAATAATATTATATTTATATATTGATAATAAAATATTATTTTAATCACCGACGGTTTGTTCCTTCGAAATTACCGACGGATTTATTTCCATCAATACTTTCGAAGGAATTAGCCGTCGATCATTAAAGTAATAATTTATTATTAATGTTTATAATATAATACATATATCTTTGATCTATTTATAATATTTGTAATACAATATTATATTATTAGTGTTTACAAGCATATATGTTAATACATATAATATTATTAATACAGGCGATTGATCCGATGCACAATGGCTCGGGTCCGTACGCAACTAGCCGATCTGGCGCACAGTCAGCCCGACTCGGCCTCAAGTGGCCAGATCTGATCATTCGCGGCTGATCCGGAGCGTAGGCGGTTGGATCCTGCCCTGTCGAATCCACACTAGGCGCGCAGATCCGACGACCTATCCGGCACCGGCGACCAATGATTCCTTCCCCTCTCCCTCTCAGCAAGATCAGACGTCAGTGACCGGATTCGATCATCGGATCCGACTGCAAAAGTTTGATTTTTTTATATTTAAAATCAAAGTTTTCGACGGACGTTCCCCTTGCAAACATTGACAAGAAAGATTCCCGCCTGACCATCCAACGGGGCGCGCCTGTCGAAATGTTTGATGGGGTCCTCCGTCAAACATTTCGACGACAGAACCTCGACAAAACTTTCGATGGGACTTGCCCGTCAACCTTTCCGAGCGTTGTAGCTGTCATTGTCGCTGTCAGAAGTTTCGTCGGTGGCTCCACCATCCGTAAGTCCGACGGGCTTCCCCCTTTTGAACTTGGGAGGGAACATAAGAGATTCAGCTTATTTTAAATAGAACTAAAGAGGCCGATCCGGTGCGCAGATGGCCGATCCCTATCCGACAACCAACGATTCCTTCCCCTCACCCTCTCGGCAAGATTAGACGTCAACAATTGGATCCGACCGCTAGATCCGGCTGCAGACATCCATTTTTTTTATACTTAAAATCAAAGTTTCCAACGAATGACTTTTCGACTACCCTATATACGTCAAAAAATCCATCAGAAACTAGCTTTCCGATGGATTTCAAAACTGAAAAATTTTTGTAGTGCGTTCACTCAGAAATCAGAATAGTTCAAATAACATTATCCAAAAGAGTTAACAGCTAAGATTTTCAATGATATCCTATTGAATATATAGATTATGGTATTGAGAAAAGAGATTTTATTTTTGGAAATAAAACATAGACATCTGACTTTACTGCAAATTAACTAATATAGAATACCTGTTGTATTACCATGGGTAGTAATTATATGATGTTAAATATTTTTCTTTCGTGCACTTATATAGGGCCAGCTCCGAATTTTTATTATCGTGGTCTGGTTTGAGAATTTCAACTTGGTGTAGGCCGGAATGATTCAGACGTCCCGCCCTGCTCATCCTGCAAGTGTCCCGGGGGCTTTCCCGTGATTGTCGAGTTATCTTATTTTCTTGTACTTTTCATTTTCAACCCACTTTTGTACTTAGTTTTATTTTCAAGTGTGATAGTACCAATGTTATAATATGCACTCTAGAAAAGTCCACCCCCTAACTTGTCATCCACATCACATGTCGCATATCTACCTCCCGAAATCGTGGTATAGTAGGGGAGACCCGTTAGTGCTTCCTCGAAGTCCTTTGTAATCATGCTATTTACTCAACAAAGATTTCAAAGCTTTCCAAAACCTAGCAACGTTCCTCAAGCGTGGGGTGGCAACTAACAAAGCATCCCAAAGTGTCCCAAGCGATCGAGCGTTCCACCGAGCCTCCACCGAAGCATCCGCTCAGGACCGAGCCTCCCAAAAACTGTGGCATTGAGAAAGTTGTCCGCAAAGTGCTCAAAAGAGCTTGCCTAGACGTTGGGCACGTCTAGGCATCGCATGGGTCGTTAGAGCGAAAAATGATCCCGTGACAAGTTGGTATCAGAGCAACTTTTTTGGGATCGCTCAGGTTGGCGTTTGACGATCAAGGAGGACTGACGTCGAACTCGAAGATGACCAATGAACCTTCTGCGCTAGAGAAGGGCCGCCCATAGCAAGGGCATGCCTACTCAAAGGACGTCATGACCACCTTCGAGCAATGCCTCGGCCAGTTCCAACTGGACATGGGCGAGATGCAAGACCAACTCGCAACGCACGAGCGGGAGTTGGAGAAGACATTGGACCTCGCTATGGTGCAGGATGAGATGGCGCCGTTGTATATGCAGCTCGAGTCCATGGAGACGACAATCATGGACTTGCAGGAGACCTGGACAATGGATTCTCAAACATGAGATTCGAGATGGAGCAAGAGCGCAAGATCATACGAGAAGAGCTCAAGCGACGCTACGAAAATGGGCAACGTCCCGAGATGTCCGCCCCTCATGAGGAAAGAATAGACGTACCAAAGTCGAGGCCATACAAAGGCGAGAGGTCGGCAAAGGAGATCAATGACCTTTTGTGGAACGTTCAAAGGTACATGGAGGCATTGGACATGACCTCAGAAGCGAGGATGGTGAAGACTGCATCCTTCTACTTGCAAGATGTGGCGAACTTATGGTGGCGGTGTCATTGCGACGATGTGGAATGACAACGTCGATCCCATTGAGAGGTGGGATGACTTCAAAAGGCAGCTTACAAACTACTTCTGCCCTGCCAAGTCGAGATTGGAGGCTAAGATTGCATTGTTCAACATTTTCCAGAAGGGCACGTTGAAGGAGTACGTGAAAAAGTTTACCAAGCACCGCCTACAGAATGCCCAGTTGGACGATCACACGTTGCTGACGGTCTTCGTGAAGGGTTTGAAGCCATGGGCTAGGAGAGAGATAGAGCGACGAGATTGCCCAACCTCTACTCGGTAGTCGTCGCTGCTGAATCGCTCGTAGAATATGTCAAAACGAACACCCCACCACTAAAGCCCTCAGGCAAGGGCAGTAGTGGGGGAGAGAAGCCAAAGTCACAAGGAAGCAAGCCGCACTACCAAGACAAGGGGAAGGGCCAACAAGACAGGATGCTTAATAATGACAGATTCAGGAGGGATGGAAAACCACCAAAGCCTTGCTACATTTGCAAGGGTCCACATTGGACAAGTGATTGTCCGCAGAAGGCGACGGTGAATGCTATGTATTGCCCCATTCAAAAAGTGAAGGAGGAGGCATTTCTCCGTTCAATGCACTCTCTCAGTGCCATCAACGTCTCGAAGGGTTGCTCACCGGGTGCTCGACTTTATACGGACATCGAGTTGAACGGGCAAGTCTTCAACGCCCTCATTGACGTGGGAACATTGGAGTTGTTCATGTCAGAAGTGTTCACCAAGAAGCCGAAGCTACCGCTAAAGAAGACTAACGCCACGTTCAAGATGGTGAACGTGAAATCTATCTTGACCACAAGAATTTCTCCTAGAGTGAAGATTCGTATCGGGAAGCGGTCGGGAAGTTTCGACGTGACGGTGGCACAAATGGATGACTACAAAGTGGTGGCGGGCATCTCTTTTCTATGACACATTGCTGCATGTGTTATCCCGCTCACCAATTCGATGGTCATTTTCAACACACAGAGACCTTGCAAAGTTCCCGTGAGGTCAGGAGGAAATCTTAAGCAGAAGACCCTCTCCGCCATGTAAGTGATGAAGGGGTTGCACAAATAGGAGCACACCTTCCTGGAGACAGCCATCTTGGAAGATTCGGGGCCCTGCACTCCAACACCTCCCAAAGTTCTCGAAATCCTTAAGAACTTTGCGGACGTCATGCCCTCGGAACTCCCAAAGCGGTTGCCTCCGAAGTGGGACCATGTCATCGACTTGGTCCCCGGGCTCAACCAGAAGTTCACTTCTTGGGATATGTCGTGGGAAGTGACAAACTGAAGATGGATAGCGCGAAGATTCGAGCCATCATAGAGTGGGAGCCACCCAAGCGGGTTCCCGATATGCTTTCATTCCTTGACCTGACGAACTACTATAGGCGGTTCGTCAAGGGGTATTCACATGTGATGACCCATTTGACGAATCTCCTCTGGAAGAATGTGAAGAGGTAGTGGATGCCTATATGCTAAGAAGTGTTGGGCATCTTCAAGAAGGCCATGATAGAGGAACCGGTGCTCGTCCTGTCAGATCGCACCAAGCGGTATAGACAGATGCTTCTGACTATGCTATCGGAGGAGTTCTTATACAGGAGGGGCATCCCGTGGCGTTCGAGAGTCGCGAACTCAATGACACGGAGCGGCGCTATGTCGTTCGGAGAAGGAGATGATCGTGGTGATCCACTGCCTTAGGACATGGCGGCACTACCTTTTCGGGTCATGATTTCATATCAAGACGGACAATGTCGCGATAAGCTACTTCGAGACACAAAAGAAACTCTCGCCAAAAGGTGGCAAGATTTGATGACAGAGTTTGATTATGTTATGGATTACAAGTCCGGTAAGACGAATGTTGTTGTTGACGCCCTCAGTCGAATCCCACGGCAAAGAACCTAATGGAGTATGCAAATGAGGGAAAGACACGCCACTTTTGGGTGGAAGATGGGCTGATCTTCACCAAGGAAGGTCGCGTCTACGTTCCATTGTTTGACAATTTGCGGCATGCTATTATGCAAGAGTGTCATGACTCCAAGTGGGCGGGACATCCGGACATCCGCCACGCTTCGGCACTCATCGAAGTTGTCCTGCCACCGAAGCTACGAAATTATTTATGAAGCATGTAATGAAGTATTTGGGCCTTCCGCAAAGCATCGTCAGCGATCGGGATGGGTGATTCGTTGGCAACTTCTGGAAGGAACTGTTCAAGATGATGGGTTCCAATCTATATTTTTCGACATTACTTCATCCTCAAACCGATGGCCAAACTGAGAGGGTGAATTGTATCTCGGAGATCTACTTGCGGCACTATGTGAGTGCCAATGAGAAGGACTGGGTGAAGTTATTCAACATCGCACAATTCTCCTACAACCTGCAACGAAACGAGTCGACCAATCAAAGTCCCTTCGAGATAGTGACGCGACAGTAACCTCTCACTCCATAGGCCGTCGCCACTTCTTATGATGGCAAAGTCCCCGACGCTCACCGCATGGTGAGGGAATGACATGAGCAGAATGATATGGCTCGGACATGTTTGCACAAGGCATCGAAGTGCGTGAAGAAGTGGGCAGACACTATCCGGCGTGACGTCAACTTTGAAGCCGAAGACTTGGTCCTTGTGAAGCTGGTCCAACATATCTGTTACGACCATGACATAAGGCTATAATGGAACTAGATTTCCATCACGGCCGTGATGAGCCATATCACGGCCGTGACATATCGAAAAACCTATTTAAGTTATTTTTAAGATATTTACTATTATGTATTACTGATTGATGATTGTATATCAACCTAGATACACGAATTGCATGGATAGTCATAACTAGGTTAAAATCTAAAGACTTAGTGACGTAAACTATTTGATGATTGTGATAGTAATAAACCCAATTGAAGAATATTATTACTTGTCGCCCCTTAACTGATGACAGGAAATACTGTGCCCTGCTCCATTATTGTGCCCTGCGCCTTGGAGTTAGCATTTCCTGGGGGTATAATTGTATCTTACCGGCAATGGTACGTATATTCTCATTCACCATCGGGTGACGGAGCCTCGGCTCCAAGGCCTAGCTATCCTACTATAGGGCAACAACTTGATTCTTCAATTACTTATCAGATCAAAGACTATTACTGATCTGACTTACTGAAAAGAGTGATGACCATGAAAGTGAGAATCCAAAGGGTTATGAAGCACTGAGGCAAGATAAGGACAAGTGCTAGTCACTTGATATGTCTATTATTACTGACTGAATGATGTACTGACTGTTTCATGATTACATGTCTAATCATACTACTGTTACTGATTTATATTGATGATATGATATGAGGTATTGACATGTGCATCATATGATTATGACATGGCATTCATGCATGGGTATTTCATGCATATGAACTATTTATATATGTCATGTAATGTAGTATCTTGCTTAGGATGCATATAATTGCATGACCTTTACATACTCTAATTTGAAAACTCTGCACCCTAGATTCGTGCAGGTCTGTTTGGATGCATGGATGACAACTCATGATGGGGCTGTTGCACATGGTCTAGACTAAGAATAATGTCATGAGTCTGTTAGACTACTATTTTAGAGATGTCATGAGTTTGTTAGACTACTATTAACAAACTATTGGTTTTTCTATGACATTAATTGCAATGGTTTCTATTTACAACTTTTGTTGAAAAAATAAGTTTTATTTTGATGATTAGTGTTATTGCTACAATAATTATCTTTCTCATTTTATTATGATGATATATGATGAACGAGCTAGCACTGTTGACCTAATTGCCCTAGGCATTTGGGGTAAAATTTCATAGTGTTAGAGTTAGGCACATCTTAATCTCAAATCTCTAAAAAAAATTCACGAAAAAAGAAAGTGAACTTTTTATCTCCGCCTGAATCGATCCCCTGACGCCCCGCAACATCGGAGCTCTCTGTCAACATCACCCCTGGTCACAAGCAAAACAAACATCACCTGGCTCCAACATCCTCGGAGGCCCTCACACGTCCGACTCCTCTCGTCACCTCATCGTCCCTCCCTGCATCATCTCAGCTCTATATAAACGCCACCAGGTCGGCCATTAATTCTCAGAGCATCAGCAACCAAACCCAGCATTTGTTCCTTCTTCGATTCCCTGCACCTTCAGAAGCCCAGAAGAAAGAAAACTAATCATGTCGAACTCCCAGCAGTTGTTCAGCTCCGGCAAAGCCCACGGCCAGGGCCAGGTGAGACGCCGGCCGCGATATACACGATACAAAATTTCGATTGTATCTGGTGTTAAGCATACTTCGGAACGAATGATCTGCGTGCAGGAGAAGGCCGAGCAGTGGATGGAATCGGCGAAGGACACGGCGAACGCCGCCTGCGACAAGATGTCCTCCTCCGCCCAGTCCGCCCGGGAGAACAAGGAGCAGGCCGCCGGCATCATCCAGCAGGCATGCAACGCAATGCAATTCATTAACTAATCAAATGTCTAGTAGTTAACGTTGTATCTTTGAACGCGCCTGTGATCTCTCTCTCTCTCTCTCTCCCTCTGACTCTTGCGCCGGACATAATGCAGACCGGGGAGCAGGTGATGCACATGGCGCAGAGCGCGGCGGACGCGGTGAAGAACGCGGTGGGGATGGGGAGCGAGGGCAGCGGCGGGGCCGGCGGCCGCACGACTTCCAGCGCCACCACCACTACCACCACCTCCCACAGCCACAAGCTCTAGTTGAACTGCGCCGGTGGGGGCTCTCCGTCTGCTGTTCTTTTAGATTTAACTGGCTGCTGCTGCTGCAAACGTGCGTTCGACAGTGCATGCAGGCGATCTACTACGTACGTTACTTAATAAATTAAGATGATAAAATAAGAATAAAAATAATAATAATTTATATATAGGCTAATAGGCAGGCTGTTTCTATGGTTTGGAGCATACTGTTCAGTTTCTGGATCATGTCATGTTGTTTGGTCTCTCGTACGTTCATTTGATTGTTATTAACGCAAAGCAAAACAATAAAAGTGCAATTTTACTTCCATTTGATTTTGATAAGTCTCAATGCGTCCATTATGATCGTCATATCGTATATGCATACAATGATATATATAGTTTTAAAATCTATACCGGGTCAACGGATGAACAAAGGGGGTGGTGCAGTTCTGACTCGTAAATCTTCTAAAAAGAATGCTCCACATCATTCCTAAACTGGCAACAAATATTTTGACTGAATCAAAACTCAATTAAGCTATTTGTTAAATACTATTTTAAAACAAAATTTAACAATTAAAGAACGAAACTTTGTACCCTATTTCCACTAATATGCAGAGTATATATGTTTTTTAGTTCTTAATACACCTCGCATTCTATTTTAAATTTTAATATTTCAAATATTTAATTTCACTTCTCAACATAAATAAGATATTATTTCATAATTATGCACAAGGATCGTAAGATCATATTTTATAAATAAAAAATACTTCAAAGAAATAATAATATTATAATAGTGACGACGACGACAACAATAATAATAATAACTATTTAATATTTTACTCTCAATATCTATATTATACTTAATTTGCAACTTTTATAGACTACATAACAATATAAAAAGTCAGAAGTTCAAACTAACTAATTATGATAATTAACAATGATAAATCAATGTCCTCATTTAAATTATCAAAATTTGTATGATTTTTTCTAAATGTCATTTTTTCACATAAAAAAGTTTATTAACTGACATTAGATCATACATAAAAAATGAATAGATAAACTGAGAGGGAGAGGATGGACAAGAATTTAATCTCATTCCTTAACAATTTTTGTTTTTACTGTTCTATTTTTTTATTTTTTATTTTAAAATAATTAAATAAATTAACTAAATAAAATTATAGGATTGGTATGATATACAGAGAAAGTTACATCTTTTCTTGCCAATTATTTGGTTTTAATATTATGTTTTTAAAGTTTTTTCAATAAACAATTAATTAAAAAAATAAATAAAGTAATAGGATCAGTAGAATCTTACAACTCCACCGTTCTTACGATCCAATGATAGATCCATGCACAATTTTACATTTCCGATCTCCAATGATCAATCTGGAAACGATCCTAACAATTATGATTATGCATTCAATCTTTATATTTATCAAACAATTTCTATTAAATTTGCAATCAAATTATTATCCAAATATCTAACAAAAGTAATGATAGTTCAAAAGGTAATTAAATGGAATTTATAAATTTGAGAAAATGTCATATTGAATGTTGAGTTAATTTCAGCGCTGTCATCTCATACGAAGTTAATAAGGATCCTTTCTTGGGTTAAGAACTAAACACAAATTAATTAACAAAATAAAGGGTCTCCGAATTCAACTTTTGGAGTACTCAATCAATTAAATATTATTATTCTGTCACCAACATTTAGGAGAAGTTCGACAATTCGAATCGTGATTCTTTCGAGTTTTACATGAATAGTTGAATTAATAGATTAATTCGAAGTGTGTTTAAATTAAGTGAAAATGAGAAATCAGAAAGTTGATGTGATAGAAAAAAATAAATATGATAAATTATTTTAATGAGTGTTTAAATTTAAAATAATTATTATAAATATAAAATATATTTTTTTTAAAAAATAAAAATGTACATTAAAATTTTTTTATTAAAAAAATTAAAAATATATATTATTTAAATAAAAAAATCATTTTTAATTAAAATGATAAGAAATAAATAATATTACATTATTATTTATTTAAATATTTTATATATACTAAATAAATTATATTATATAACAAAAAGTAAAAAAGAGAAAATCGTAAAAGGAAAAAAGTTTGAAATAAAAAAGTCACGTAAACAAAGGAAAAATGGAATTCAATAAAAAGAGGTGGAGCTAAGATTACATGATCATAGTTTCACCTCATTTAATGTTTCACCTCGAAAACCAAGCCGCTAGGAGACGGTTGAAAAACTAAGTGAATCAAGTTAGTTGTCAAACACCCCTTAACTCTCTCCAGCTCAAATCAAATTAGTCACAAAGGGGATCCTTCATCGTTGGGTAAATAGAAGGAATTAATCTGAACCGATAAACAATAAAGTCTTAAGGAATAATGGACCTTGTTTTAAGATGCATTAAGATGACACATGAATACTTATACAAGTTTACCATAAAAAAGATAACAAAATGAACTAAATTAAGACTCAACTCTAGTGCAACGACATAACAAGAGCCCTGAGAATATCTTCACGCCAAATTATATTAAGCATGTTAGAGAAATTTTTTCCAAGCTTCAACCGACAACTTTGTTTACTTGTCTCTCAACTGACTGTGAGAAAGTATTTCTTTCAAGAATAGCTATATCTTATAGGTAATGGTAAATATATATTTCTAGTCGCCTTCAGGTAATGAGAGTCTTGACTCTGAGGCCTATCTAGTCTATTGTGATAGCAATGATATGATTCTTCAATTATTGTAAGATCAAAAATTATTATTATAAAGATTGAACTGTAAAAATTGGTGCCCTCAAAAGTAGAGTCCAATGATTTATAAAACAATCTCGAAAAAGTTTACTGAGACAAGATAATGACAAGTGCAAGTCACTTAATGTGTCTGCCATAGACTGAATGATGACTGAGATACTGTACTTTTATATGACAATTATTACTACATATTATTCCATTCTATTAATGTTAATGCATGATATATAGATCGTATTGATAGGCACATCACATACATGTATGTTTCTTGCTCATATTGGAACTGCTTATATAAGTCATATAGTATCCTATTTAGGATGCATTGTACAGCATGACCTTTATATATTCTAATTAGGATCTGCGCATGTAATTGTTATTAGAATGGATGGCGACATCTCATGACGACGAAATTGCACATGACATAAGAATAAATAAAATCATAAATCATTAAATGTCTTATTTTAGAGGTGTCTTATGAATATGGATATTTCCCAATTTCTATGACATGATGTTACAAATGCTATTTTAAAGTCCTCTGCTGATTAATGATTTTTATCTTATATTATTTATTATAATATCCACTGCATTGATTCGTGTTAGCCATTTTATTATAATTATGTGATGGTGAACAAGTTAACACAATAGAATTTTCTTAATTGTCATTAGCTTTTAGGGTAGATTTTTGGTGTATTAGATTCAACCCACACCGTTGCAAAAGTTCAACCCCATCCATCGATATTTCTTCATATGAGATCTGGGTGGAAAGATAGTTATGCGCAATCAATTCCTCTAAGAAAAAATGTGTGATAGTAAATGATGTAAGAAGCTTTGGGTGCAATGTGAGCTAATTTGATCACAATATATGTTTCCTTTAGTTTGAACATGGGATTAATCGAATGCTAATTGTTAGTTCATAGACCAAATTCCAAGGATTTCGATGATAGCAAACAAGAAAGATGATATGCTATGTTGAAGTGGTGGTCTAAATAAGTTAACAAAATTTTTGAAAAAAAAATCAATTTTGAATTTTGCAGACAAAATGGACGTCCGAACCACTTTCAGTCGTTTGCTGGAGAAAGAATTTTTTTTTAAATGTACTTGATATTTTTTAAAATGGACAACTGAAATATTTTCAGATGCCCATTATGAGCAGCGAATTGCAATAAAACGATGCAAAGTGGACAATCGAAAGAACTGCCACAATTATCACAAAGTTTCGAGAACTCGATATTTTTAAATCGGACGACTGAAATATTTTTGGACAACTGTTCTGGCAGTGAATGCAATAAGAACATACAAAATGGATGACTGAAAGAACTGCTACAACAATCTAGAATATAGAGAGCTCAACATTTTTAAAACGGACGATCGAAACTGTCACGGCCTCGATTTAAACTGTGATTTAAATCGGAGTTCGCGACTCATTACGTACGATCAAACAAAACTACGAAGGAATGCGGAAACATGATGTAAGCTTTTTTTGAAAACATAAGGACAAAAATATACAACATATGATCATTTAGAGCAAACAAATACTCCTTAAGTCATACATTTGACAAAATGATTTTATTTTTTATACAACTTATTTTGACATAAGTAGTGAACATGGCTAGCTCTCTCGACATCTTAATAGAAAGATACGAGCAACATAAATCTTCTCATCATACCACCAAGGATGTTATAGAATATTTTGAAGACTATCACCTCACACGATCCCTAAAGAACTATATGAATATGAAAAATATTAGAAACAACATTTATGAGCAAAAATACAGCTCAAGAAGTTGAAAACTGATAACCTATGTGTTGCCACCTATTTAATTCAGATAAACTAATCAATATGTGAAAAACTTATAGCAAAGAAACTAATATCTTATTACTTATGAACAATTATCAAGGATACTACATCAACTAATCTCAATAAAATAACATCTTTAGCATATCATATAGCATATCACATATTTGTTTCACTTCACATAACATTTCACATATCATATCATATCATATCATATATGCACGTATGCATAATGCACATGTCATATTATCAACTGACCAGAGGAACATATTACCCATAGGTTTCATATCATTCTAAATCATGGGGTACATTCCCTGCAGAAAAGATATCATCCCTGACCAGAGGCCTCATATCATCCCGTAGGACATCATATCATCCTTGTCGGAGAACATATATTATCGCGTAGAATACCATATCATCGCATGAAAATGGGGTACCTTACCTACATAAGATATATCACCCCGACAGAGAAAATGCAACGTATAATAGATAAGATGCATAATGCATGCATTAACCATATCATATCATTTAGAACACATATCATATAATTGCATTAAAAGTAATCCACTCATTTTTCGATCATATAGAACATATAGTCATGTCAAATGACATTCCAAAGACACGACATGAGGTATAACAATGATGGGTTACTTCTAGTGCACCTTAGTACACTAGGAACTCGTGTGGTGCTAAAAACATCATGCATAATAATTAGTAAACATGTGATATTATACAATTACAATTTTGCATTGTAATAGACTTTATGAATCCTAATCCTCTGGAATTTCCCATTTAAGGTCTATTGTATAAAGGCTCTACAAATTTCATCAATATAACTATATTCTTCACCTTCCTAGTTTGCTGACAGATTGAGTGGTGTTGGGTGTAAAATTCATAAGCACTTAAATGCTTATAATGATTAATAAATTAAAATTTCCTATGAAACTAGACTCACCAAGGTTTAACAAAAAAAAATCATAATTTTATTATCATATATTGTTCTCAGAAAATTCAGAGATTTGCCTATGTTCTCTTCCACTTTTCTATTCTGACAGACTTAGTGATGTTTCCTTTAAAACTCATAACTTTCATTTTAAATAGTCTATAAAGATGATTCCACTTGGATTACAAAGAAGACTTTAACATCTTTAATACGCATAAATTCATGTGTTAAGGATAAGTATTTAAATTGCGATAGTATTTACAATTTGGACTGCTCATCACAGAAAATAGAAAGGGCGAGTCGGAATAATTGATCATAACTTTTCATATACAAATCCAATTAACCGGATTCTATATCCTATGGAAAGAAGACTAAATTAGGGTTCAATCTACGAAATTGAATAATTTTTTAAGAACTCCAAGATGCCGAGATCATGTTGACAACTTTCGGATGGAGTTTGGTGTACAGCAAAGATAAAACTTCATTTAGGTGAACTAGAGTTTGATTTGATCCACACCACAAGAACATGGACATAGAAGCACAAAGAGATCTTGGAAGCTCAAAAGGACAGATTTTCATCTGAATTTCATAGGTATAATTCATAGGAAATTAGTAATCAACTTACCCTATAGTTGGAATCTTTGAATTGATGTTGATTTCCCTAATTCCCCTCTTTGTTGCTCCTCCTCTAGCTCTTAAGTCTGGATGGTCCATGAGTTTTGAGTTGAAAATGAGGGAATGAAAAACTAATGGACAAGGCTCTTCTATGGTTTGAACCGACCTTAAGTCGGTTGTAAGAGGAAAATCCCCATAATACCCTTTAAGTTCATCGTATTCATTTAAGTAAATGACCATTTACTTAAGACATTACATGTAAATAAGGAACTAACACGCATTTTGATTCAAAGAAAAATATTTAGAAAACTAAATTCCCAAAGAATCAAAATCTAATTTTTTTGTCCGAAGAACAGAATCGATCATTTTTCTGATTTTTCAATTTTGCGTTAACTTATCCAAGACTTTACCTAAAAATTATTAAAAAATTCATATTTAACATACTTTCATGTATAGGAACAATTATCGGGACTTTAATTTTCAAAATTCTAATATTTTTGGAAAGTCATTTTTCCTTATCCTTAGTCATTTGTCATCAATTTCAGTGTTGGATTCTATGGTGTTGATGCACGCATGCTAACACACTTATGATAATACATCTAAGTCATATAATATATGATTAATTTATACAATCTTATGTGCATCAAATCGTGGATATTACAGAAACATTTTCAAACGATCATTTTGGGCGCAAATGCAAAAAGAGCATACGAAATGGATGATTGGAAGAGCTTCCACAATGACCGCAGAAAATCGAGAGCGCGACATTTTTAAAATGGTCGATCGAAATATTTTCAAGAGCCCATTCTGGACACCAAAAGCAAACAGTGCATTACAGACTACCGAATTGCAGAGAACAATAAATGACTGCGCAGAAAAGATAAAATGAAAATGGCTATTTTTTATGTAGCAGACGCTCAACTAGAAATAGTCGGCCGCTTTGTATAAGACAAATGTGCAACGACTAGTTCCTATACAACACGGACATCCGAAACTAAAACCGGCGCCCGCTTCAGAATTGAAAACACAAAACTTTTACAAAAGAATTGCAACGGACATATTTTGAAGAGAAGCCTATAAAAGGGATGAAAAATCCTGAAGGAATATCATCCAAGCAAAGTGTTAATAATGCCTTGAATCCTACCCTAATTGGAAACCCATTTGGACTCCAACTAGAGATTGTTAAGGAATTGATTTATTTCCTTATCATGAGATTGTTAAGGAATTGATTTATTTTATTAGCAAGAAATAGGTGTTCTAATTTTAAGAGATTAATATAGAGTCCTAATTGGTTTGTAATTCCTATCATCTATAAAAGAAAGTGTCTATATAACTTCCTATGAGTCCAAACAGAAAGTAATCTGATTTGCAATTCTCTTCTGTCTTCCATCAAATAAAACTTTGTGTCGCCTTAAATTCTCGGTTCATTCTTCGGTGCATAATTTCTCTCGTGCAGAAATCCTAACAAATTGGTATCAGAGCGAGGCTTCACTGTCGATCCTCCATCAGACATAGAGATGGCATCACACATCATGAAGATTGAAAAATTCACCGGACGAAATAGTTTCAGCCTCTGGCAGATCAAGATGCGGGCACTTCTGAAACAACAAGGAGTCTGGCGCCGCTCGTGAACATGTTGAAGAACAAATAAAAGGAGGAAGACTCGAAGGGCAAAGAAAAAGAGGTTGACCTTGCAAATTTGGCAGCACATGAAGAGAAGGCGCGCTCTCTGATCCTTTTGTGCTTGGCGAATGAGGTGATTATCGAAGTCACCGATGAAGAAATGACGGCTGGTTTGTAGTCAAAACTTGAGAGTCTCTAAATGAATGTCTCTTACCAACAAGTTGCTCTTGAAGCAAGTTCGCCCTCCGCATGCAAGGAGGTACCCCTCTAAAAGACCATCTTGATCATATGAATATTTTGTTGATGGAATTACGAAATATAAATGTGAATATTGAGGATGAAGATGCTATCCTACTTCTGTTGGTGTCTCTTCATTTATCATACAAAATTTCTTTAAGTCAATTATCATTGGAAGAGACACAATTACTCTGGAAGAAGTAAGATCGAGTCTGCATACTCATGAACTTCGCCATGGGGTGTCTGGCAAGGCTGTGGAGACTCATATTGTAGGGTTGGTAATAACCGAAGAGAAGGGACATCATCCAAACCCTATACTGAAGAAAAATCTGATATCGTTAGGAGTTATGAACTCCAAAGGATGTCGGACGAATGCTGCAGGAGGTATTCTCACGATCATCAATGGTGATGTTGAAGTCATGAGAGGAGTCCGATAAAAGTTCTTGTACATACTATAAGGCACAATAATTTTTGACGTGGCTGTAGTAGATAGTTCATCCAAATCAGAGTCAAAAGCATCCAAATTGTGGCACATGCGACTTGGACATATGAGTCAGAAAGGGATGGCATCCTGAGCAAGCGCCATGATGGTCAGAAGATATCTTAACTCAGATTCTGCAAGCACTGCATCTTCTACAAGCAAAAATGACATCAATTCAGCAAAGCCGTGCACAAGATGAAGGCAACACTCGATTACATCCACGCTGACTGTTGAGGTCCCTCTCGTATTCCATCTTTAGGAGTTCTTGATACTTCCTATCTGTGATAGATGATTGCTTAAGCATGACATGATATTCCTAATGAAGCACAAGAGCGAGGCATTCGAAGCCTTCAAACATTAGAAGACTCTGGTGGAGAATCAGACATCAAGAAAGGTAAAACGCTTTCGTACCGATAATGGTTTGAAGTTTGTTCGTCCGAATTTGATCAGTTTTGCAAGGATGAAGGATTGCCAGACATCACACCGTCAGAGATACACCAGAGTAGAATGGTGTAGCAAAACGCATGAATAGAACACTTCTGGAGAGGGCACGGTGCATGCTCTCGAATTCTGGTTTGAGCAAATCATTTTGGGCTGAGGCTATTAGCACAACATGTTACCTGGTCAATTGGAGTCCTGCAACCACGATCGATTGAAGACTCCTATTGAGGTTTGGTCAAGGAATTCTGTTTGTTATATTAATATGAATTTTTTTTACTGTCCAACATATTACCATGTCAGCGAAGGAAAGCTGGAACTAAGGACCAAAGAAGAGTCTTTGTGGGATATGGTGCAGGTGTATAGGCTTCAAAATATAGTCTTCTTCATAGCACAAGATTATTCATTGCAGAAACATATCCTTTGATGAGATGTCAATGCTCAAGCAGAAATCAGATGTTGTTGACTCAAAAGATGAGTGTTGGGAATAAATCACCGATGATCGATGAACAATCAAAACAATGAAAGAAAGAGAAGATGAACACAGAGATTCAACATGGTAAAATTTATTGATCAATGTGAACAAGAGAGAAACATCCACGGGTAAAGGAGGCCACCGTCAGAAGAAATTCACTATGAGCAAAAGAGAGTACATCATGATAAAACCTTAATCCTCATATATGACGGCCCAAGCCCTCCGCTTCCGCCACAGATCCTCATTTTTCTTTTTTCTCATTTTTTTTCTTTCGTAATTTTGGGCACAGGGTACATAATTCAAGGCACATAAAAAATGAGGGTGTCAACAAACAGGTGGAGTTTGGATTAACTCCAATTCAAAATGGGGCAAAAGAATCTCATGAAGCTGAACTACCAGAACCTGAGAAGCAGCAAACAGAAGAAGCAATGATAAGTTTAGCTACTAGATGTGCTCGTAGGCAAGTAGGTCCTCCTGAGTATTATGGCTTTGAGGATATGGTTGCATATGCATTCCAAGTAGCTGAAGAGGTGGAGTCGCCAGAGCCATCAAGCTACAAGGATGCTATCACATGCAAAATCAGAACAGGGACTGACGATGACAGAGATGGTTAGATATTTGATTGGAGGATTCAATTCAAGGTGGAGATTATTAATAATGACTTAAATCCTACCCTACGTGGAAACTCGTTTGGACTTCAACTGGAGATTGTCAAGGAATTATTTTATTTCCTTATCATGATATTGTTAAGGAATTGATTTATTTTCTTCTCAAGAGATAGATGTCCTAATTCTAAGAGTCCTAATTGGTTTGTAATTCCTATTAAAAGGGAGTGTCTATATGAACTCCCTATGGATCCAAACAGAAAGTAATCTAATTTGTAATCCTCTTCTGATTTCCATCAAATAAAACTCTACGTCGTCTTAAATTCTCGGTTCATTCGTGGGTGCATAATTTATTTCGTGCAGAAATCCTAACACAAAGGAAATCACTCTATAGCTTCTTTCAAGTCTAAAGCATTTTCTAAAGCTCTAATTTGTAAATCATTCCTTCCCTCTTCTAGTTTCTAAGTGTGAACATACTTTGTAAGAAGAGAGAATTGGAGTGAATCTTTGTGTTCTTGTTTAGTGAATTTGAGAGCTCCTTGTAAGAAGATTTGTGTCTTATCTCTTGAACAAAGAAGAGCAGTGTGGTGTAGAAAGGAAGTGGATCTCCAACGGTCTCGATGTCGAGAAATCGGAACGGCGACGAGCCAAAGGATTGGGCCGAACCTCATCAATATATCATGTTCTCTTGAGTTTGATTCTTCTTACCTACTCCTTACTATTATATACTTGCTTGTGATCATTTTTCTAAAATTAGTTTTAATGTTTTTCTATTGAAATTTTTTTTACACCAATATCCTCCATCTTGGTGCTTTTGATCCTACAATTGGTATCAGAGCCAAATTGCTCTTATTTTAATATTTAAACATCTTTTGAGCTATGACATCAAATAGTTTTACTTTGGGTGAAGGCCAATCTACAAATCATCCCCCACTTTTTAGTGCTTCTAATTTTTCCTATTTGAAAAATAGAATGCAAGCTTACGTGTGTTCTATTATTATTGATATTTAAGATATAATTGAAAATTGATTTGATTTGCATGAAAAATCATCTTTGGGATATAAAAAAAGTGAGATATTACTTATCAAGTTAGATTGGAAAGCAAAAATCTTTTTTTTTTGTGCTTTGAATGCAACAAAATTTAATCGGGTTTCTAATTGTCAAAGTGCCCATAAAATATGGAGAAAACTTATCATTACACGTTAAGGTACTGATAAGGTCAAGGAATCTAAATTAAACATTCTGAATCATCAATATGATTTCTTTAAAATGCATGAAAATGAGTTCATAAAGGAAATGGTTATACGTTATAATAATATTGTGAATGTCTTAGCATCTTTGGACAAGCCACGGACTAACTCACAAAAAATGAAGAAGTTTCTCAGGTCCCTTTCTTACAAGAGGCATACGAAGAGAACTGTGATTGAAGAGAATAACCTAAACAAGTTAAATTTTAATGATCTCGTAGGATCTCTCTTGACCTATGAGATTGGAATCAAGAAAGATAAGAAGCAAGTGTTTCCAAAAAGAAGAGTTTGGCTTTGAAAGCAAGTAAGGATGAAGAGGAAACAAGTGAAGAAGATCAAGATTTAGATGAAAAGAAACTAGCTTTATGCTAAAAAGCTTGACAAGTACTTAAGTTTGCCAAGCAAAAGAAAAAGAATAGCTTCACCAAGAGAAGGACCTCGATAAGCAAAAACCAAGCGACTTGCTTTGAATGTAAGAAGGTTAGACAATATAAGAATGAGTGTCTAAATCTAGTTAAAAAAGAAAAGGAAGTAGAAAACTCAAAGAAGAAAAAAAAAGGTTCTTCCAGTCACTTGAAATGGAAGTGAAGATGAAGAAATCGATTCATCAAACTCCTCAAGCGATTATGAAGAGACCTACATATGTATAATAGCAAATAGTCATGAAGCACCATCTAACTCATCCGAATCTAGTGATAGATAATCTTTTAATATGCATGATGAGTTTAGAACTCCTATAAATAGATATAAATGCCTTAAAAGAAAATATGATAGCTTGAAAGTAGAATTTAAAATTTTGAAGGAGAAAATTGAACATGTTGAATCTATAGTATGTCAAAATTGCAAGTTACTGGATAAGAAAACTCTAGCTTAAAATTTATGATTGAAGCATTGAAAATGAAAAATAATACCTTGAAATTATCTTGTGAAAAATAACTTTTATTGTTGAATCTTTGAAAAATGAAAATCATATTTTGAAATGTGAACTTGAAAAGTTTACAAATGGTGGAAGAATGTTAAACGCAATACTATCAGAACAAACAATACCTTTTAATAAAAATGGACTTAATTTTAACTCATTTGATACTAAAAAGGATAAAATGATTCTATTTGTCAGAGCATCACAAAATCATCATGCAAAATTACACATCATTTGTTTCATTGTGGTTATGAAAGACATTACTCTTATGAATGTAAAATTAGGAAAGAAATAAATAGTGATATGAAGAAAACTTAGATGCCAAAAAGGATCATCTCTAACCAAAATGGACCCGAGCAAATTTGGATACCAAAAGGATAAAAATCTTAATTTCTTTCTTGTAGGAAACTCCAAAGTGTAATGAATGTAAATAGTATTTGGATAGTGAATGCTCAAGATATATGAACCATCAAATTTTATTACTTTGGAAAAGAAAAGTGAAGGAAAAGTTACTTTTGGAGACAATAGAAAAAAGTGGAATTGGTATTGTACGATCCCAAGGCACCAAGAGGGGAGTGAATTGGTGTTAAAACTCAAAAAATATCGGTTTCACAAAATACGTGGCGGAAATTTAAAATCGATTCGTTAAACTCTAAATTAATGCAAATCAAATCACAAGCATACTAAAGTGGGAGGGAGAGGGAGAAAGAAATCAAACACAAAGAACATGGTAGTTGTTGATGAGGTTCGACCACACCTTGGCCTACATTCTCGCTCTGACTTCTCGACCTCGAGACCGATGGAGATTCTACTAAATCTTCGTTCATTCCAAATAGGGCAAGGAAGAACACTTTACATCAACCACATTTTCTCCGCTTCGAGAGGTAAGGCACATCTCTCCTCCTAGGAAGCTTTTCTTTTCTCTCGCTCAAGAGATGAGATATGGAACCTTTTTTACATAGGAGCTCACTCACTTTTCTATACAATAGTTTCTCTCTTTTACAATATCATGCTCACAAAAAGAGAAGAGAGAAATAAAACAAACTAGAACAATAACTTCAAGAGAATGAATGATATTCTTTTGATAACGTGAAGTTTTTCTTCAATGCTTGGATGGATGACTTTGCTTTTGGCTTTGGCACTCCTTTTATATGCTTCCATGTGTGAAAATTTCGTCCAAAAAATTTTCCATATTTTTCTCCTTGAAAAATAGTCATTATTGTTCATCTCAGTCAAGGACCAGTCGACCGCACTAATGTACCGGTCGACCAGTCTATATGACCATTGTGTGATTTCTTCAATGTAAGCGCTTGATTGGTCGACCGGACTATCGACTAGTATAGTCTCGACATTTTGATTTTCGTCCATTGAGCTGATCGGTCGATCGGTGTATCGTTCGGTCTGTCCACTGGTGTAGTCTCGACATTGATATGGGAAACTCATGCATTGATCGATCAATCGGAATGTCTGATAGGTCGACCGGTGCCTCGACCGGCATTCATTGCTTCGATCGGCAAGTTGATATCTCAGCACTATTTTGATTATAACTTTCTGCATGGTTATCCAAATTAGATAATCTTGGATTCTTTGGAGAGCTAGAAGAATTATCTACAAGTTTTATATTTTATCATTCATCCAAAATCTAATGAGATAGTCAATTATTCAATCAAAGTTTAGTTCATAAAGTTGTCCATTTCTCTTTAATATAATTCTAATTTTTTTTTAGATTTGTATCATCAAAATACAATTTTATGGAGCATTAAAACTTTGCTCCAAAAATATCCTCATTTTTTATAAAGACAAACCGAGAAATATGAAAAATATATTAGTTACAAAAAAATGTGAAAATTTTTAAAATCAGTTATACCCCCCTAAAGCAAAGCTTTCCTTACAACGATAGATATGCAGATAAGTACTAATTGTAAGGTACCTTTCATATAAAGTTTTATTCATATCATATTTCTCCTATATTTCTTCCTCTTTTGTTTCATCAAAAAGTAATTTGCATATGAAGCACATAAGAAACAATATGTAACTCCCTCTTAATCATGTCATTTTTTGAAAAATTTTATTCTCTCCTTTTGTCATATATGAACCATGTAAAGTATTACATCATAAAGAGTTGCAAAACATGCAATAGGCAAAAATAATTCCCCATGAATTTATGACTATTTTATAATGGGAAAATAAAATCAAAATTGATTTAGAGGTTATGAAAATGAAAGAAAAAAATTTATTAAGAATCAAAATATTGCATAAAACTTTGAGACAACAATGATATGTCAAAATAAGGATAACAAAATCATATTCAAAGTGGGTGGATGGGATAATTTTCATAACATGAAGATTTTGCAATTAAAAACCTTGAGAATCATGATAATAAGGCAATTCTAAAAAATATTTTAAATTTTATTTGTAAATGATACTTTTACTATGACCTTTGTGCCTTCACATTTTTAAATCTATTTGTCCTTTGTTTTACATGTGAGGCACACCTGAAAAAAAAATTATTTGACTTTTGGTACCCAAACTTCTTTGGGTCCAATTTTGTTAGTCAAGGTTCCTTTTGGAACCCAAACATTCCATGTTGACATGGTTTTCCAACTTTGCATTGATAAGCATAATGGCCATAAAATCCACATGCAAAACAAGTAATATGTGAATTTTTTAAGAATTTATTACTAGAGTGTTAAGATTTCCAATAAATATGTCCAAAGTATTTCCTAGAATTACTTTTCTTTGCATAAGAACTAGCCTTATCACTATTTTGTGAATTTTTCAAAAAATTATTTTCCTTCTTTACTTTTTCTAAAGAACATGCTAGTTTTACAATTTCACATGCATGTGTAATTTCCAAAGACTCAATTTTATGTTTCAAATTTTCGTTTTCCACAAAATATGTATCATTTTCTTCTTTTAATTTCTCAAACTCATATAGTAATTTCTCTTTTTCCACTTTAAGTGCAAGATACCTTTTTATAAGAGAGGAAAATTCTTTATGCACATCAAAAGAAATATCTCCTTTGGAAGAGTTTGATGAGTCATGATTTGAATTTGAAGGGTTAGAAATTACCTCATCGTTATGTACGATTAGACATAGGTATGCATCATCACTCGAAGAGCTTGAAGAGTCACCTGCATCACTTGACTCTTCATACTTTTTTCTTCTTCCCTTTATGAGATATCTCTTCTTTGTCATGCTTTGTGAGACTCGAGTTTCTTCCTTGATGATGTTTATATAATCTTCTCTTTGGCTTCTCATTCTTTTCTTTATTTTTCATCAACTTAAAATACTTATCTAGCTTTCTTGAGTAGCATGCGAGTCTCTTTTCGTCTACTTCTTCACTTGAGTCTTCTTCCTTTTCGTTTAGTTTAAATGCCAATGTTTTCTTCTTGGGGTTAATTATTTTTTCTTCCTCTTGGATTCCGATCTCATATGTTAAGAATGAACCAATTAGATCATCAAAACTCAGCTTGTTCTACTCTTTTTCTTCAATTATGGTCCTCTTTTTATGCCATTTGGGGAGAGAGACCTGAGGAACTTTTTCACTTTTGAGGGGTTAGTTCTTGACTCGCCCAAGGAGGTTAAGCCATTCACAATATCATTAAACCATACAGTCATATCATTAATCGATTCATTTTCTTGCATTTTGAAAGAATCATATTGATGATTTAAAATATTTAATCTAGATTCTTTAACTTTATCCATTCCTTCATAAGTAGTAACAAGTTCTTTTCAGATCTCATTTGTACTTTCACAACTGAAAATCCGATTAAACTCCATTGAATTCAAAGCGCAATAAAAAATATTTTTAGATTTCCAATCAAGTTTAAAAAAAATTCTCTTTCGGTATATTCTAAAGGTAATTTTTCATGTAAATAATAATATTTTTCAACAATGTCCCACATGTAAATATCAATAGAACATATGTATGCTTGTGTCCTGATTTTCCAATATGCAAAATTTGAGTAATTAAAAATCGGAGGACGACTAATTGATTGTCCTTAAAAAATACTACATTCATTTGATGCCATATCTCTAAAGACGATTAAAACTTAAAAACAAGAGCAACATTGCTTTGATACAAATTGTAGGATTCCAAGGCATCAAGAGGGGGGATGAATTGATGTTAAAACTCAAAAATATCGATTTCACAAAATACGTCGCGGAAACTTAAAATTGATTCGTTAAACTCTAAATTAATGGAAATCAAATCACAAGCATAATAAAGTGGGAGGGAGAGGGAGAAAGAAATCAAACACAGAGAACATGATTGTTGTTGACGAGGTTCGACCACACCTTAGCCTACGTCCTCGCTCCGACTTCTCGACCTCGAGACCGTCGGAGATTCCACTAAATCTTTATTCGTTCCAAATGGGGCAAGGAAGAACCTTTTACATCAACCACATTTTCTCCGCTTTGAGAGGTAAGGCACATCTCTCCTCCTAGGAAGTTTGTCTTTTCTCTCTCTCAAGAGGTGAGATATGGTACCTCTTTTACACAGGAACTCGCTCACTTTTCTATACAATGGTTTCTCTCTTTTACAATATCATGCTCACAAGAAGAGAAGAGAGAAATAAAAGAAACTAGAACAATAACTTCAAGAAAATGATATTCTTTTGATAACGTGAAGTTTTTCTTCAATGCTTGGATGGATGTCTTTGCTTCTGGCTTTGACACTCCTTTTATATGCTTCCATGTGTGAAAATTTCGTCCAAAAAAATTTCCATATTTTTCTCCTTGAAAAATAGTCGTTACTGTTCATCTCAGACAGGGACCGATCGACCGCACTAATGTATCGATCGACCGGTCTATATGACCGTTGCATGATTTCTTCAATGTAAGCGCTTGATCGGTCGACCAAACTATCGATCGATCTGTCGACTGGTATAGTCTCGACATTTTGATTTTTATCCGTTGAGCTGATCGGTCGACTGGTGCATCGACCAGTTTGTCGACCGGTGTAGTCTCGACATTGATCTGGGCAACTTTTGCATTGATCGATCGACCGAAATGTCTGATTAGTCGACCGGTGCCTCGACCGGCCTTCATTGCTTCGATCGGCAGGTTGACCACCCTGCACTATTTTGATCATAACTTTCTGCATGGTTATCCAAATTAGATAATATTGAATTCTATGGAAGGTAACAGAATTATCTACAACTTTGATATTCATCATTCATCCAAAATCTAGTGAGATTATAGTCAATTATTCAATCAAAGTTTAGTTCATAAAGTTGTCCAATTCTCTTTAATATAATTCTAGTTTTTTTCGAGATCTGTATCATCAAAATATAATTTTATAGGACATTAAAACTTTACTCCAACAGGTATAGGTAATGTTGGTAAGAATGACAAAATATACTTAGAAAATGTTTGGCTAGTTGAAAACTTGAAACATAATTTGATTAACATAAGTCAACTATGTGATAAAAAGTACTTAGTTAAATTTGAAAAGGACAAATACTTGATTCTAGATGATAATAAGGAAGTTCTACTATGGGTTTTAGATATAATAATATATACAAAATTGATTCGATAACTTAAAAAATGAAAAATGGCAGTGTCTTGCATGATGATATAAACCTATGGTATAGAAGATTGGGACATATAAATTTTAAGTTGTTAAATAAACTCTTAAATCATGAACTAGTTAAAGGTTTGTCTAAAATAGAATTTGATAAAAACAATGTCTGTGATTCTAATCATAAAGGTAAGCAAACAAAAAATTCTTTTAAATCGATGGGTGTTATTAGTACACATAGATCTCTATAACTTTTATGTTTTGATTTATTTGGATTTATTGATGTGGTAAGTTTGAGAGGAAAGACATGTAATATCCATGATCTAGTCCACATTGGATTCTATATTATATGGCTATAATCAATTTAATATATGTGTTGTAGTATAGGTTGTAATGTCACGTAGTGATATAATAAGAATTTATAAACTTTAGTTAAAATACTAAAGTATGATTAATAATCATATTATGATAAAGCATATTCTCTTATGGTTAACTATGCATGTTATTTATGAAGATTAGATTTAAGTCTAGTGGACTAATCAAATGTCACCAAGTGGCATATGAAAATATATATATGTGTGTAACAATAATTAATATATAAAATATATGAATAAATTACATGGATTATATTATACTAATTAATAATATTAATTAATTAACTAATATTAATTAGGGATGAAATTAATAATTTTGAATGTCAAATTTTAATTGGACAAAAATTTCAACACTTGGCAAGCAAGCTGCGAGTAAGCTAGCACCTTGCCACCTTGTGCTTAGTCTATTTTTCCAACCGACCTATTCAGGTGATAAAAATTCAGAAAAATTCGTATGGTCTTATCCTTCTCTCTAGACAACACAAAAGAAATTTCAGACCACGACTCCTTTCCAAACTTCTAGATAGAATTTCACTCCAAACAAAGAAGATTTTGTTCGCTCCACAGCAACGAATTGATCAAGAAGTGGTGGTTCAATCACTTCTCTAGGGGATTCGCAATGCCATCTGTATGGTCTTGTGTTCTTTCCTCAATTTTTGGAGTGCTTCTCTGGAATGGAAAACCTCTAGATCTATCTCAACACCTTCCATGGACATTGAAGGAAATTCGACAAGGAAGATCATTCAAGGTGAAGATTTTAACCCTAGACTGATGGTGTTCTTCCTAAGCTTCTATTTCGTATAAATTCTTCGTAAAATATTATGAAATTTAATATGTAGGATCCTTTCTGAGTCTAATTTACATGAGATTTGGAATCATGTTAATAGGAATTATGAAACGAATGTTATTCTATCAGGATTAAGGGTCTATCATATTGTTTAATAAACTTGTTAGTCCGGATTGCAAATTAGATATTAAATTGGATATGTAATCATGTAAATTGATATTTAAATGTCCGTAGAGTACAGAAGTTATCATGTGTTTCCAACTAGAATCAATCGAAAAGATTATGTCTACAAAAAGTTAATGATTTATCATTCCACATGACCCTTTCCATTAGGATGAAGAATATATCAGAACATGAGTCAGGTTGAGAAATATATTGTGATCGTTATAGGATGATATAAATCATAAAACTTTTATGGTCTATATATCATGATGTCTATTTTTATGAAAAACTAGAATCACATGAAAAGGTTTGGTGTATAGATGTTATAAAATGTTAAATTGAACATCACTCTATCTGCCAATATAAAATATAGCAGAGAACATGATCTTACTTGTCAAAATTATTATGATCCGTATTCATTAAGATAAACCAATATTACTAAGAACATGACTTTAGTATGTATACCTTTAAAGAAATTTTAAATTACTCAAATATGAGTCATATACTAATTGATACAATTTTAGAAGCAATGTCACTCAGTCTGTTGGAACCCAAAACTAACACAAAATATTGGTTGAATGTTGGTTTTCTGGAGAAGCAACCATAAGGAAGTAGTATCTCAAACTTTTACTGATTAGTTTTGTAGAAGCTTATGTTCATTTAAAATTGGATTCATGAGACTTGATCATGTATAATATAAGATATGAATTTTGTTCCATGAAACATACAATATACCAAAACAAAAAGATGTGCATATTCAATAGGGTTATGTTATAGGAATTCCATGTGTTAAAAGTATTCATACCATTCAACTTAAGGAGAATATATGATTCTTATAGTACCATGTGATAGGTGTTTATGTTGATTCCATGCCTTAATAATATTATGAACATATACTATTGTTATAGGAAGAAGACTAAGATAAGTAAAAAGGAAAGATGATCTTGGCTTAAGATGTGCTTTTATTGCATTCATTGTTATAAGCATTTGGTTATGATATATGCAACATGAAATTTTATGCATCATTGTCGATCCATAATAAATGATTAAATGAATACTTGCACAAATGCTATGCCATATTTTATCTCATGTGGTAATTAAGATATCATTATATTGATGTAAAAGAATGTATAAAAAATAAACGAATATGATATAGATATGAATAAGTTCTTGCATGTGTTCCTGAAATGTCGTTGTTATTCATAACAACATCATTATATGATTATTGTTACTAAGAAAACTATATACGACATGGCATGACATGATGATATGATATGATATGATATGATATGATATGATATGATATGATACGATACGATATGATATGTCATGATGTGACAAGATATGATAGAAAAGGATACGACATGACATGTTACAAGATGACACGATATGACACGATATGATATGATATGGTTGGGTTATGTGCATGCATTACATCTCGTTATCATGCACGTGCATTACGCCTGCCAGGCGACAATTACCCTTGCATAGTTGAAAGATTTGCATAGTTTACCCTTGCATAGTTGAAAGACTTGCAAAGCTGACAATTTACTCTTGTATAGTTGAAAGACATATAGGGCCGACAGTTTACAGTTTACCCTTGCATAGTTGAAATGCCAATAGTTTACTCTTGCATAGTTGAAAAACTTGTAAGGTCGATAGTTTACCCTTGCATGGTTGAAAGATCTTATAAGGACGACAGATATTCGAATGGGATTTTAGGTGGTTTGGAGCTAAGTGTCATGTGAACCAGATTGTGGAATCAGTGTGAGCCACATTTGAATTCACAGCGGCCACCTCTAGAATCTATCAGCCTCCCCAACATGGTCGACAGATATCCCGAAAAGAATGCCTCTGACCAGTTGGAGATATGAGATGTACATGCATTATTCTTCTTGCATACATCCCACTTTAAAGAGTATGGCATGTGATGCATTATTGATTGTGATATAGTATAGTTATATGACACGCTTTGATATGAATGATGTGGTAACAATGTTTGTATGTTAATGACTATATGCATGAACAAGGATTTTGAGATGATTTTATTATGATATGTACTCATGCTTATATGAAAACACTTAAGTATATGAACGTGTATTTTGACAAGATAGGATATGATAACTCATGTGTTTTACGATAATGATGAATATGTATCAGTTTTTAGGATTCTTGACATGATATCATGATTCATTATCAGTCGAATGTTTCATGTTTTGAATAAGTTATTAGTTCCTTTTAACAAATATTATTTTGACCCTATATACGAGCCTTTGCTATGGATATGTACATTTATGTACAATATATATATGCATATATTTTCATGTACTTGGATCCTACAGGTCAAAGGCACGGGTGGCCGATGCTTATGACAAGGATCACTACAAGAAAATGGGCGATTAGCGACCCAAGATAAGTGACGCTAGGGTGGCGCTATTACGTCTCCGTGGTGAAGAGCGTCTCATTCGCGTCTATCTAGCGCCACAAAAATGGGACACTGCATATCGGTGGCTACTAGCGTCGCAATGGAGTCAAAGAAAATGGGACGCTACTAGCGCTACTACTTGACGCTATCTCGACGTTATTAAGACGCGTGGTTTGCGGCTGTGCGTAGAAGATAGGCGTCGCTAAGTCGACGTGCAAGGGGCGCAAGCTCTGAGACGCGATTTCGGTGCCCACGAATCGCTACTCTAGATGCTAGGAAGGCGCTGAAGTGAAGCAATATGATGGTGGACGCGTCGCCAATGAGACGCGACTATGGCGCTAAGGATGATATATTTAACTCAGCGTCGACAGTCTTCGCGATGCGAATGGGACGATATGGAGTCGCTATTTACATATTTTTTTTACCCATTCAATCCTCATTTTTCCCCTTCCCAGACCATACAATTAAATAATGCATATAAAAATGCATTGATATTTCATCACAGGCAATATAAAAGCATCACAGGCAGTATAAGAGCATCACATGCAATATAAGAGCATCACATGCAATATAAAAGCATCACAGGCATAATATTGAACATAAGAATATGAAAAGTAATGAACCGAACTAACAAACTATATGTATATCTAAATCTATAAGTAGCAAAAGCATTTTTTCATGGGTTGTTTCTATCATAGGTTTGGGAGTTATTGTTATCATTGCGGACATTCGACCCAGACGTACTCGGTCCATGGCCTCGCGGGGATGGATTCTTCATCGGGATCAATCCCTAAATCGCCTGCAATAGCGGAGCTAACAGCTGCGACAACTGTTCCGACACCTGCCGCAATATCTGCTCTGATAACTGCTGTGATAGTTGCTATGACAGCTGCGTTACATCAGGTGCAGCGGATGAGCTCGCAGCAGATGGACCGCCTGCATATCCTCTGATCCTCCTAGGTATCTGAGCGGCTGTGCCGAGGCCACGCAAGTACCCCCCTCGTGTTGTGCCGGCCACCTCCTCCCAAACAGCAGGGTCCTCTACGAAATAGAAAAATCATACAATCATTTAATATATAAAATATATATCAAGAAACACAAATTAAAAATATGACAAAACCAACGAAGAAACATTACCTGGTGGCTGAGTACTCGGATCATCTCCATACTTTTCAGCCATTTTCGCATTATACTCATCCTATAAAATTTAAACATTATGTATTTCAAAAATAGTGCACTAACGACAACAACCAAATGACCATATCATGAGACTTACTAGAAGCCTAGGAGCAGTGGGCGTGACTAGGTCGTTTGTCTTCCGACTCTTATGCATGGCCTCATAGACCACACGAAAGTCTACGGGACCGTCTTCTTTCTCCTCCTACAATAAAGTTTCAAATTTGAAAACATAAGTATAAGTCCAAAGTTTGATAAATTGAATTTATATGTAAACTACCATGCGTCGTCGATGCTCGTCAAATTGCATCGATCCTCCTGTGTGAATGTGGGCCTCGGGCTTCGAAAGACGGTTAACTCTTATCTTTTTCGACTTCCTTTACCATCGTTCATCCGTCCTTTGTGAACATCAAATACTTACACTTTCAAAAAACTATAATTTTCATAAAAATAATGTAAAAGTATACATACTTACCACTTCCTACAAAGGGACTCCCAAACCGAGCGCCTAATATGTCTTGGGCATCTTTGTATGCCCTGTTCCAAAGTGAGGCCGGAGGACGTGACGACCTTGCGAAACTTGTATAATCGATTTCGGAGGCGTTTCGCAGCGACCTCCTAAAAGCTCTCCGGATCATCCCTAAACTAAGATCTGGATGAAACTGATTTGTCTCCTACAAATAGAACATTAAAACTTAGTAATTTTAAAATAAATATAATTGAATTATGTAACCCAAATATAATATCGTACCGTAAAGGCTCGAAAGATGTCATCCCGCACTTGAATTGGGACATCTTTCTAGGATCATGCCCCTTCCGGCAAGTGGAAAAGAACGAGAGCATTGACATCCCGCACGGTACTAACGGGTATGAAAGTGGTCCTGCCAATTACAAAGAAGAATTAATTTCCAATGATAACCAAAACTATAACAAAATTTGTACAACTTATTTAACTTACGGTCGAGCAATATTATTCACAGTGACCACCCCATTATCGTGTAACCCCTCTTCATCACTCGAAGAGGAATCATCATCCGGTACAACTGGGGTAGGCTATGAAGGTCCGACATCATCTACGGGCCCTAATACATAATAAATCATTAGTGTCATACCAAATTAAAATTATGATAATTGATAGATGTACAATAATGTTCTCACCTCGATTGATGTGTACCGCATGATCAGTGGCAGTCTGCTCGTCTGAATGAATTGAGCCAAGTGCTTGTGCTATCGGCGGCGTAGCAACTGACATTATTAAAAAAATCATTAATATAATTAATTGAGAAATGTCAATAACAATAAATATAACACCTGGCGTAAGATGTCGCTCGCCAACGCTAGAATGAGGTGAAACGTCTGGTATTCTCGGCGGTGGCGGTAGGGTAGCAACTGTCATCATAAGAAAATACATAAAATTTAGCTCCTATATAAAATTATGTAATATACAAAAAACTAACCTGGTGTGACATGACGATTGTCGTCGTGCCATCGAGACGTACCGACTATGTTCCCCATCGATGTTGGAGCAATTGTCACAAAAGTAAAATATTTAAAAAACTCTATCTCCTATTGTGTATCACCTACAATGTGTCATGTACCTGGAGTGATACGCTGAGCAGACCCACCAATGGATTGCCTACTATGTGACGATCCGGCTACGTCGGCGGCGGAGGAACTGATATTATTAAAAAAGGAATTTAACTATTATAATCAACTATAAATAAGCAGCTGATAATAAATATATTACCTGGTGGTTGTGATGGCTGACTCATCTGGAGTGAACACCTGGAAGAGCGAGATGACCCAGATGCTCGACCCCTAGTAACCATGACTGAAAAAAAGAAAGAAAATTCTCTTGTTATCGGTAACCATATATAACTTTAAAAAAAATAAAAAGCTTATGTCATTAGAATAACTACGGGATTCATTCGCTTGTTTCGTATTCTAATTCATTTTCATCATCGTCGCTATAATCTTGGTTCGAATCATCGTCAACGAAATTATCAAAGTTGACATCCAAGAGATCATTTGAATTGAACTCTTCCATTGGCTCAGCGTCATCGACCAATTCAAAATTCTCAACTCCATCGGCCACAACAATCGTCTCATTTACTCTATCTTCTTGATAGTAATCGTCCATGGGCACATCGTTGTGTACGGATGATGTTTCATTATCATCTACCATTGTTTCTGCTAAGAATAGTCTACTCCTCACCTTGCATGATGCCCACCATTCATCCTTGGTTCTTTTCGATAGATACTTAGTGTAGTACACTTGTTATGCTTGTTCTGCCAATACGAATGGATCGTATTTTGACCAAGGTTTAATATCCACCAATTTAAACTTTTGATCGATTCGAACTCCTTTCTCTGGATCGAACCAACGGCATTTTAGCACCACGACTTTGTTAGATTTTCCCAAATAAGACAATTCTAAGATGTCTTCTATAACACCGTAGTAATCAAAGTCGTCGTCCCCGTACATGCTTCCTAGAATACATATGCCGCTATTAATAGTTGAACGTTGTCGGCTATATTCTTCTGTATGGAACCGATATCCATTGAACGCCACAGTAGCTAAGAACTTGTTTCTTCGGGCCATGATCGAGATCTCGTATTTTGTTCTCTATGACTGAGCCATTAATAACCTACAAGAAAAATAACTAAAAACTTTATTAAACATTACGAACTTATAACCATTAAGAACAAGCGGAAAGATTTCTCACTTCACATCTCAACCAATCGGCAAAATGTTCGTCTTGTAGTTTCAATAACTCATCGTTTGAAACTAACGGATTGATTTCTCGCTATAATTCTTCGAATTTCCTGAATTCATAGTTTTCAATTAATACAATCATATAGCAACAATTAACTTTAAATTATATAACAAATTAGAACAACTTGCCTTACTCGAGATATGGCGTCACTTCGAGACAATTTGCAAGAACATAATTCTCAACGGCGGTGAGATCTCTGTCATTCAAGATAACTTTGTGCACTGCACCAAGAAGTCAACATGGGTACTTGAAGATGGATAGAATATTCATGTCAACTTCTCCTTCACCACCATCATCGTTTCTTGGAACTTGGGTGTGTCATGATTGTATGTGTGGCTCAAAGTATTTTGAAGTGAAGTTTGACACCTCCTCAATGAAATATGCTTCACATATGGAGCCTTCAATTTTTGCCTTATTCTTCGCCTTCCTTTTCAAATATAACATGCACCTTTCGAAAGGATACATCCATCGATACTGAACCGGACTAGCAATTTTTGTTTCATATGGTAGATGTACAATCAAATGTTCCATCACATCAAAGAAAGGTGGAAATATCTTCTCAGCCTTGCACATGGTAATCACAATAGAAGCCTCTAGCGAGATATGTCTTCTTTCCGAACGATGGATGCATAAAGCTCTTTAAAGAACATAGACAATTCTGTTAAAACCTCCCAGATGGCCTTTGGCAAAAGTTCTTTAAAGACAATTGGAAGCAGCCTTTGCATAAAAATATGACAATCATGACTCTTCATCACGTGTATCTTCCCATTGTCTAAGTTAAAACAACGAGATATGTTTGATACATATCCGTCGGGGAATTTCAATTGCTTTACCCATTCGAAAACCACTTTTCTTTGATCATTGCTCAAGACATAAGTAGCTTTTGCCTTTTTGCATTTACCATTTTGAAGATGAATGATATCTAACTCTGGTCTTTTGCATATTAATTTCATGTCTTCGCGAGCCTATATGTTATCTTTTGTTCTTCCTTTAATATCCATAATAGTGTTGAAGATGTTGTCAAATACGTTCTTCTCCACATGCATGACGTCCAAGTTATGACGTACCAAGTTTGAAGACCAACAAGGCAACTCCCAAAAAATACTTCTTTTCTCCCAATTATGTTCACTTCCAAACCCAATTTGCTTATAATTACCGGCCTTCAGTCCGAATGAGACTTCACTAAGCTTGTTTATTTGCTCTAGCAATTCTTTTCCCGTCAAATGAGTTGGAGACAAAGTGTTCTCGGATGTATTCTTTTTAAATGAGTTTCAATTGACGCAATGGCAAAAACATCCTATGACAATCAAACCAGCAAACTTTCCTATAATTTTCAAATAAAAGAATTTCGTATTCTTTCCACATATGGGACAAGCAAGTTTTCCTTTTGTACTCCAACCACTCAACATTCCATATGCCGAAAAATCACTTATGGTCCACATTAATGTGGCTCTCATAATGAAATTTTACTTTTTAGATTTGTCATAGGTAATCACGCCATCCTCCCACAACATCTTGAGTTCATCAATCAATGTCTTAAGTAAACATCTGAACTTTTACCAAGAGATCGAGGACCCGGGATCATACAGATAAGCAATATATTTTCTCATCTCATACACATGCTTGGAGGCAAATTATAAGGTGTCACAAAAACTGACCAACATGAATAAGCAGTACTTGATGAGCCAAATGAGTTGAAGCCATCGGTGCAAAGTCCTAATCTAACATTGTGTGATTCTGTAGAAAAAGCCGGATGAAGTGCATCAAATCGTCTCCATGCCTCCGCATCCGAAGGATGCGTAATTGAATTTTGATCTTCGCGTGCCCCTTCTCTGTGCCACCTCATAAATGATGCAGTTTTTTCAGAAAGAAATAGTCGTTGTAATCTTGGAACAATCGGAAAGTATCTAAATATTGCATTTGCCACATTTTTTTTGAACTTTGAGAATTATTTTCCGGCTTGAATCTGGTCTCGCCACAAATAGAACAACTCATAAGTGAGTTGTTTTCCTTGTATTACAACATGCAATGATTGCGACATGCATTAATCTTTTGATATTCCAACCATAAATCTCTCATCAACCGTTTGCACTTGTAAAAATGTCGATAATTTCTCTGAAGCTGAAAGCATACTCTTAACAATGGCAAGCATCCGGTCAAAATAACTTTCGCTCATATTAAATTCTGATTTTAAGTTCATTAGTTGTGCCACTGCAGAAAGTGTAGTTTGCTTCACACATCCATCCCATAAAGGTTCATCTGCTTCTTCAAGAATATTATAAAACTTAGAAGCCGAAGGATTCGGGTCTTCTTCAATTAATGTTTCTCCAACATTTTCTCCTAATATTGCATCTCGTATCATGTCCCTGTATGGATTGCTCGAGTCGCCCACAACGGTATCTACATTACTTGTTTCTTTAGCCCATCTTTCTTCACCATGAAAGAACCAATTGATGTATGTCAGTAAGAAACCGTTGTAATATAAATCCTTCTGCACATCATATCTTACTTTCCACTTATAACATTTGCACTTCCGGCATGGACATAAGATTTCGCCATATGAAGAAGCAACACCTTCATTTTGATATGCCACATTAATGAATTCATCAGCACCATCCTTATATTCTTCAGTTATGACTCCATATTTATCCTTCCAACGATGAATCCAACTACGATCTGGCTTTAGCATTTCTGTAACGGACAATATTAAGCCATATGTCAATAAATTTGTGTACTTGAAACGTGTGATTTTGAACTTACGAAGTCCAAAATCACATGTTTCAAGTACTTCATCGTCGAATCATAATATCATTTTATCACCAAGAATGTGGAAGTAACATCCTTAGTAAAATTTATGAGAACATGATCAAAAAGAGGTTCTAGAATTATGAAAAAAAATAGTATTTAACAATCAAGTAATTAAGTAATACTTAACAATCAAGTAATTAAGTAATACTTAACAATCAAGTAATTAAGTAATTAAGTAATACTTAACTTAACATGCATTAGTTCATAATTTAACTTAACATGCAGCAAAACAAATAAGTAATTAAGTAATACTTAACTTAACATGCATTAGTTCATAATTATGGTGTGTGGGCATGTACCTTCTTAACCGGTGAGGAAGGCGGCGAAGGGCGGAGGGTGGACAAGACGGCGGTGGAGGCGGAGGGCGGAGGAGGCGGCGGTGGAGGCGGAGGGCGGCGGAGGCGGACGTCGACGGCGGTGGAGGGCGGACGAGGAGGAAGGCAGACGAGGCGGCGGTGGAGGCGAAGGGCGGCGGTGGAGGTGTAGGGCGGCGGAGGCGGACGTCGGCGGCGGTGGAGGGCGGACGAGGCGGAGGGCGGATGAGGCGGAGGGGGGAGGAGGAGGAGGAGGCACCGGTGGAGGCGGAGGCGGAGGCAGAGGGCGGCAGTGGTGGCGGAGGGCAGCGGAGGCGAAGGGCGGCGGCGACAGTGGAGGGCGGAAGAGGCGGAGGGAGGAGGAGGCGCCGGTGGAGGCGGAGGCGGCAGTGGAGGCGGAGGCGGACGTCAGCGGCGGTGAAGGATGGACGAGGCGGAGGGAGGAGGAGGAGGCATCGGTGGAGGCGGAGGAGGAGGGAGGAGGAGGAGGTGTCAGTGGAGGCGGAGGATGGACGAGGCGGAGGGAGGAGGAGGAGGCGGTGTCAGAGGCGGAGGCGGACGTCGGCGCGTGGGCGGAGGGCGGTGGAGGAGGCGGAGGCGGCAGTGGAGGACGGAGGAGGGGCGCAGTGGAGGTGGCGGGCATCGGGCATTAGAGGTCGGGCGTCGAAGGTTGGGCATGGCGTCGGAGGTCGAAGGTCGGGTGTCGGAGGTCAAACGGTCGTGCGTCGCACAATAAAAGGGGTAAACAGTAAAAGTGAAAACGAAGAAGAGAGGTTCGGGATTTAAGTAATTTTTTTAGCATCTCCAAAGAACGCGACGCTACATAGACGCAATGTAGGCGCCGACTATGTCAAAATTCGTCTAGTGTGGCGCTATGGAGAAGCTAATGTGTCGCTAAGATAACGTAGCGACACTATAGCGTCTTAGGGGTGTCTCCATGGATTTAGCGTCTCAAGAATGCGACGCCATTGAGACGCTCATTAAAAGTCTTTTTCAAATTTTTTAGTATGTATGAAATTTTATTTATCAATGTAGCGTCTCATCGCATTGTGCCCCTTCCAATTGTTTTATTTCCTTCCGACAATCTATCATGTATGTATATAAAATTATAAATCTATATGTATATGTGTCTATAACAAAATTGTGTGTGTATATATATACATATGTAATATATGCGTATGTATATATATATGTCGACGTGTGGGAGATTAAGTTACAACAATGTGTTTATCTATATGTATAATAAATATATGTGTATGTATATGTCTATACATGTGCGAGTCATATATATATAGATAACGCGTATATGTATACGTATTCGAAGTGAATATATGTGTATATGTTTATATGTGTGAGATTAAGTTATAATAATATGTATATATGCACTTATTATATATAAGTATAAGCATATACGCGTATTTGTATGTCTATATGTGCCCGATTAAGCGAGGGGATAAAAAGTCGGCTTATGAGGCGCAATACCGACGCTATTGAGTCGCTATTTACATTTAGCGACACCGTAGCGCAGAACTAGCATCTAATACTTTTTTGTATCTCAATTGTGTGACGCTACAGCGACGCCAATAGTGTCACAATAGCGTCGACACAACAGAGGCTCTAGTTAGACGCTATGTGGACGCTATTGAGTCTCCACGGTGACGATAAAATGGTAGCAAATCACTCTCTTAATTCAATCACCGTAATTTCGTGATTAAGTATATATTATTACAATTAAGATATTATATATATTATATGTATAGATAATATAAATAATATAGGTAACAAATTATATATTTAGGAACACTCCTATCATGTAAAAATACATATATATATATATATATATATAATCGTGTAATTAGTACATATATATGTTGATAATATGTTGATAATCATGTAATTAATACCAATATAATATTTAATTAATTTATTGATTAACATATAGTATACATATAATATATAGGGTTTAAATACAAAACAAATAGCGAGATAAACGTAGATAAGGTATGAATAACACGGTAGCGTCCAAATAGCGTCGCCTACGACTGAGGTGCCATATAGCGTCTCTTTAGAGCCTCAGAACTTGCGACGCTAGTTTCGCATCAAAAGTCGTCGACGCGAGAACGGCACTAGATGCTACCGCACATTTCCGCTTCGTGGCGCGAAATAATAGCGTTTACGTAGCGTCTCGATTGCGCCAGCATTAGCGTCTATCTCCTGACTAGCTAAGAAGACGCTAATGAGACGCTATCGAGAGGCAAGTAGCGTCTCAATATTGTGACGCAAAGTACATGCCATAAAGGCACTAGTAGCGTCTATGTAGCGTCACTGTTCTTAGCGACGCTACTTTGCGTCGCTAAGCGTCGATTTTCTTGTAGTGGATGACACATGGAATTGAGTATTGGAGAGTTTTTCTTTTAAGTACATTATTTTGTAATAATATTTACGGGTATCCATATTTAATGTATGAATATTATTCTTCTATATGTTCATAATACAAAGAAAATATTTTATTTCATATGACTTTAATTTATGACAAAATGATAGAAGTAACGTTCAGACGCTCAAGAAAAGTAGAAAAAAATGCTTCCGCTGGCTCGAGGGTCTGGGTCGTTGCAAGTGATATCAAAGCAAGAGTTCCATGTGTCATGTCATGAGCAATCACCCGAGGTGCAAAGATCCAATTATATGACTTAGTGTTTATTGTTGTAGGTGTATACTCATCATATCTATTGTTTGTCCTTTTGATTTGTAGTACAATAGTTTACCCTCACACAGTTTCTTGTACTATTGGATGACAATAATACACTTGACATGGTAAAGATGCAATGATGAGTGGAGTCGTAGTACACGATCAAAATTATGATAATGCGTGTGAGACGAATGTTAAAAGATGGCAATAAGGAAGCATTCAATAGCATGGATTGAGTTATGTAAATATGATTTGTATTTATGTCAAAGGCATCTTTTGCTTTAAATACTATTTTAAGGTGTAATGTGAAATGGTAGGATCATATGAAAAGTTGATAGGAAGTCGATGTGTTGTGATCACTAATTATCCATCCCATTGTGAACAATCATATACCTTGTTGGTTAGAAAATGAGTTACGTAAATTAGAAAATGTTTACTATGTTTTACCATTGTCACTCTATTATGGGGAACTAATGATTCGTCATTATGGAATTTAGTATGTTCCAACCTAAGAATTAGTTTGTTATTTTGGGAGTGCATCAAAAAATGTATTAGAATGAAGCGATCGAGAGCTCAACACAGACCATAGAATTCACTACTCTTAATGTGTTAGTTGGAGATTTAGTGAAAGAGCGATTGGAGGGGGATGCCTCTTCGATCCTCAATCACGAACTCGAACTCACATCTCGATATTGCAAATCAATAAGAATGAAGTGCATAATTGTTCTCGATAACTTCATCAATGTTTACACGATTTGTCTTTATTTGAATAGACAATATGTTATAACCTACAACTAGTGATTGCATGATAATGGAAATTATGGCCTTATCGTAAAGTTGTTCCTAGAGGAGTGGCTTGTTGTGATAGATACTCTATTGCTTATATCCTTAGAGTTACTCCTATTCTAAATTGTTATGACATGGCAACTGAAAAATTAAAAGAATTGAGAAGACAAGTATAAGGACTTAGATAAAATATTTGTTCAATTCCATAGGGTTACCATATAGAACTCTAATCTTAGTGGCTGAGAAGAGACAGGAATATCTCTACATTGTCTATAAATAGTTACACGAAGTGAACAAAGAATAAATATCCTTTACCGATAAGAGACGGCTTGGTTGACCAAGTGCAAGGTGAATATGTATATAAAAGATTATCTTATATCTTCAAATACTACCCGCTTAATATGAGGAAGTGATAACTTAAAAAAAATAAAAATTCAACTTAGAATACAATAAGGGCATATTGTAAACTTCGTAAGTCCATTTAGGTTAATCAATGAATTAATTTTCTTTTATGGTCGGGTAGCGGCATCCGCATGAAGATAAGTAGAGGCTTATGACAGGAAACACTCAATATGTGATTTGAAACTTGCCACTAGTATATAGCACCCAAGATTTTGGAGACACCGTTCACATAAGAAAAAGTTGAACTATGTACATATTAAGAGTCCAAAATATGTACTTACATGTAAGGTGTTGAATTCAAGACAAAGGAAATGGATGAACCTCCTAAAAGACTAATAATGCTATTTTATAAAAAGTAGCAAATGTATTACGTCAAGAGTCAACCCTTAAAACTAAATTAAGAGTTAGAAAAGGGAATACTAAGACACAACAATAATATGTATTCCTAACTACATTAGGATAATGGATAGGTTGAATTAGTTGTTTGTAGTTTAGCTCTACATTATGTGGAAGTGTATATGATGCATTTTATGAATCCATGTTCAGAAAAAATGATCATGACCCATCACATGTGATTCAATATGTGAATCTATGAGAACAATTGCCACATAGAAAACAATATGATCATGAGTTGAATGGAAAAGCTCGTGCTATGATTTAGGGTAAACTCTTCACTAGAAGTGGGTAGTATCATGATATTCAAAAAGCTACAAGGCAAATCGGATACGGGATATATGATCAAAATCTATATTTAAGTGATTAGTACGATATATGAAATTTTGAGGACAAAACTTTTCTTGGGGGGGTAGAATGTAATATCCATGATCTAGTCCATATCGGATTCTATATTATATGGCTATAATCAATTGAATATATGTGTTGTAGTATAGGTTGTAATGTCACGTAGTGATATAATAAGAATTTATAAACTTTAATTAAAATACTAAAGTATGATTAATAATCATATTATGATAAAACATATTCTCTTATGGTTAACTATACATGCGAAGACCAATCAAATGTTGCCAAGTGGACAAGAATATTCTCTTATGGTTAACATATTCTCTTATGGTTAACTATACATATTCTCTTATGGTTAAAAAATATATATATCTGTAACAATAATTAATATATAAAATATGTGCATAAATTACATGAATTATATTATACTAATTAATATTTAATAATAATTAATAAATATTACTTAGGGATGAAATTAATGATTTTAAATGTCAAATTTTAATTGGACAAGAATTTCAACTCTTGACATGCAAGTTAGCAGCTTACCACCTCATGCTTAGTCCATTTTTTCAACCGACCTATTCAGATGATAAAAATCTGAAAAAATTTGTATGGTCTTATCCTTCTCTCCAGACAATACAAAAAAATTTCAGACCACGATTCCTTTCCAAACTTTAGGACAGGATTTCACTCCAAACAAAGAAGATTTTGTTCGTTGAGCTCATCAAGAAGTGGTGGTTCAATCACTTCGCTAGGGGATTTGCAATGCCATCTGTATGGTCTTGTGTTCTTTCCTCAATTTTGGGTGTGCTGCCCTGGAACGTCAAACCTCTAGACCTATCTCAGCACCTTTCATGGACTTTGAAGGATATTCGACAAGGAAGATCATTCAAGGTCAAGATTCTAACCCTAAACTGATGGTGTTCTTCCTAAGGTTTTATTTCGTATCAATTCTTCATAATATATTATGAAATTTAACATGTAGGATCCTTTCCGAGTCTAGTTTAATGTTATTTGGAATCATGTTATAGGAGTTATGAAATGAAAGTTATTCTATCAGGATTAAGGGTCTAACATACTGTTTAATAAACTTGTTAGTCCGGATTGCAAATTAGATATTAAATTGGATATGTAATGATATAAATTGATATTTAAGAATCCTTAGAGTGTAGAAGTTATCATGTGTTTTCAATTGGAATCATTCGAAAAGATTATGTCTACAAAAAGTTATTGATTTATCATTCTACATGACCCTTTCTGTTAGGATGAAGAATATATCAGAACATGATTCAGATTGATAAATTTATTGTGATCGTTATAGGATGATAGAAATCATAAAACTTTTATGGGCTATATATCATGATGTCTAGTTTTATGGAAAATTAGAATCACATGAAAAGGTTTGATGTATAGATGTTATAAAATGTTAAATTGAACATCAACTTGTCTTCCAATATAAAATATAGTAGAGAACGTGATCTTACTTGTCAAAATTATTATGATCCGTATTCATTAAGATAAACCTTAATAATACTAGGAATGCGACTTTAGTATGTCTACCTTCAGAGAAATTTTAAATTACTCAAATATGAGTCATCTACTAATTGATACAAATTTTAGAAGCAATGTCACTCAGTCTAACACAAAATATTGGTTGAATGTTGATTTTTCTGGAGAAGCAACCATAAGGAAGTAGTATCTCAAACTCTTACTTATTAGTTTTGTAGAAGCTTATGTTCATTTCAAATTAGATTCATAAGATTTGATCGTGTATAATATAAGATATGAATTTTGTTCCATGAAACATACAATATGCCAAAATGAAAAGATGTGCATACTCAATAGGCTTATGTTATAGGAATTCCATGTGTTAAAAGTATTAATACCATTCAACTTAAGGAGAATATATGTTGATTTCATGCCTTAATAATATTATGAACATATACTATTGTTATAGGAAGGAAGACTAAGATAAGTAAAAAAGAAAAGATGATCTTGGCTTAAGATGTAAGAATTTAGCGAGAGCAAATCAAAGAAGAAGAGGTATGTAGGGTGGATCCATGTGCATTTATTGCATTCATTGTTATAAGCATTTGGTTATGATATATGCAACATGAAATTTTATGCGTCATTGTGGATCCATAAGATTAAATGAATAATTGCACAAATGCTAAAGGGGATATTCAGAATTGTGCAAATTATAGAGGGATTAAACTTATGAGTTACACAATGAAATTATGGGAAAAAGTGATTGAGCATAGATTGAGAATGGAGACTAGTATTTCTGAGAGACAATTTGGGTTCATGCCAGGAAGATCCACTACAGAGGCGATTTATTTATTAAGGGGGATGATGGAGAAGTATCGAAGTAGGAGAAGAGACTTACATATGGCTTTCATTGACTTAGAGAAGGCGTATGATCGGGTACCAAGGGATGTACTTTGGAAAGCCTTGCAAAAGAAGAGGGTGAGTGTTGCCTACATTAAGGTAATACAAGATATGTACGATGGGGCATTGACTAGGGTTAGGACACTCGGAGGTGAGACAAATGAATTTCCTATAGGAATTGGCCTACATCAAGGATCAGCTTTAAGCCCGTATTTATTTAACTTAGTTATCGATGCTATAACCGAGAGTATCACGAGGAGGTACCTAAGTGCATGCTATTTGCGGATGATATAGTACTTTTAGCGGATTCAAGAGAAGAGATTAATACAAAATTAGAAATATGGAGAAATACGTTGGAGTCAAAGGGTTTTCGTTTAAGTAGGAATAAAACAGAATATATGCATAGCAATTTCACAAATAAACAACTTAGAGACGATTTGAAAGTTAAGCTAGGGGAGGATATAATTCCTCAAGTGATAAAGTTTCAATATTTAGGATCAATTGTAAGACAAGATGGTGAGATTGATGACGATGTTAATCATAGAATTCAAGCTGGTTGGTGTAAGTGGAGGAAAGCCATTGGAGTTCTTTGTGATAGAAAAATACCCAATAAAGTTAAAGGAAAATTCTATCGTACTGCTATAAGGCCAGCAGTGTTATATGGTAGTGAATGTTGGGCTATGAAGGGACAACATGAACGTAAAGTGGGGGTAGCCGAAATGAGGATGTTGAGATGGATGTGTGGTCATACAAGATTAGATAAGATTAGGAATGACCATATACGTGAACGAGTCGGAGTGGCTCCTATTAGTGAGAAAATGGTAGAGAATCGTTTGAGATGATTTGGTCATGTTCAGAGAAGACCATTAGATGCGCCAGTAAGAAGAGTAGATCAAATAATTTGGAGTCCGATTAAAAGAGGGAGAGGGAGGCCAAGGCGGACACTTGGCGAACTAATAGAGCAAGATCTATTGGTGAATAATATACCGAAAGGTTTGGTTACTAATAGAGCGGAATGGCGTCGTATGATCCATGTAGCCGACCCCACCTAATGGGATAAGGCTTTGTTGTTGTTGTTGTTGTTTGTTTGCACAAATGCTATGTAAGAACCCAGATTTTTGGTGATTAATAAAAGAATATTTTAATATTCTTATTTGAGAATTATGGCCATTAATATTATTATATTTAATAATTCTGAAAATAAAGGAAAATTTGAGGAGTTTAATTAAGGATAAAAATATATTATGGAATATTTAATTAAATTCGGAATTATTTAATTATTAAAATAAACTATAATTGTTAAAAGAGATTAATTAAAAGATTAAATTTGATTAGGATTGTAAGTTATAGATGGATTGGAGTTAAAGATTTAAGAGCCCTATAAATAAATCCTTAGAGTTGGTCATCAAAGAGTTTCCTCCTCTTGGGTTCTCGGTGTTCGGCGGTAGAGGCGTGACGACCAGGTGATGGCAAGGCGTGATTCGACGTTGAACGGTTAGATGTGAAATGAGGTACGTAGGGGGATCCGTAGGTTCTTTGATTATTATTTTTATTATTGGAATTACTACTTCTAGATTGAAAAAGGAGGTCATGAGGGTTTAGAAAAAAAATATAGATTATTTAGCAGCTAAAGTAACGAAAGGATTATTTGAAGAAAAATATATATATAAGTTCGGCCTCGTCGAAGTTCAAAAGAATGAAAGGAGCGCTAACCGTGATGGCACTAAGCGAATTAAGAAAAAAAAAAGGGATACGATAGGAAAAGAAAAAGAAGAGAAAGGCAAAAACATATGGCCTCATATTTATGTCAGATGACAAGAGATTGGAGAGATTACAGCCATATGGTAATAGAGAGAGAAGAAAAACAAAGTAATACGTGAGGGTGTAATAGAATCGGAGAGAGAAGAGACGAGGGCGTAACAGAATTGGGGAGAGAGAAAAAAAAAGAAAGGAGAAAAAAAAGGGGGGCACTCCGTGATGGCCTTGAAAAATAGGAGAGAGAAGAAAATAAAATAAGAAGGAGTAAGAAATCAAGTAGCAAAAAAAAAGAATAAAAATATGGGAAAGGAAGTTTAGCCTTTGATTTATTCAAGAAGGAAGAATTCGTTTAATCGAAGTTTTTTTTCGACAAGACATTGAATAGAAGGAAAAAAAAGGACCGAGGGTTATTTAATTACAATTTTTAATTCTTAGATTTTTATATTTATCTTGTTATTAATATTGTGATATATTGATTAGATTATCTTACTTGATTACATTATTTATCATTCTTGATAATAATATTAGCACATCAGATGATCACATCATCATCATATCAGATCATATCGTCATCATATTTTATTATCATTATCCAATCTTATCATGATACTAATCCGGTAGTCTTTCTGATTGGGTCTTGTTTCACCTAAATTAAATTGTTAAAAGATAGACATCTTAGATAAATAAAATAAAAGCTAAAAGCTTCTGGATTTTTGTGTTCTCTGATTGTCTCCAAGCCCCTGGGTCATATTATTATTGAATTGAATTGAATGGGACAGATAGTGGACCTAAAGGTTTGAGACGTCATCATCCTTTAGAGAAGCTATGGCTCTCCTGAGTTTGGTCATGGTCCCCCGCCATTCACGAATAATTGTTAGCGTTGTATTGTTGGGTGGTTTGTCATGGCACTAATCCTCCACTGGCCTACATGAAAGAGACATGGAGTTTTCTTAATTGACTGAGCGTTCCCATTGAATTGAATAACTCCGAACATTGTAAATTGAATTGAATTGAGTCGGATTGAAATCGAATTGAATTGGATAGATCATGATCATTTGGATACCGGCGTTGACTGGCATTGCCTCCACCCATTAAATCGAATGGAATTGATATTGACCAATGACCATTGATATTGAATTGGAAATTGTTAAATTGGATAGTGTCATAGTGATCAGACATTTAATTGCTAAATCAATATTGATCAGTCATCTGACCTTTTCCTAATCTTTTCTATTGATCTATGACTTTATTATCCTATTGTCATATTGAATCATCGATCCAATTGATTAGGCAATTATTAATTGTTATCTCTATTGATTGGTCTTTTGATCATAACCTGATATAATTGCTCATATTGATAAATCGTTATATTGTTAATTGATTATTATATTGATTGCTCAATTGACTCATCATTGATTATATATTATTTTCGATTGAGCATATTGATTGCTTAGTAGACCCTACGTACTGAGTATTTTTATACTCATGGATATTTTTCTGTACCTGAATCCGTGCAGATGAGAGTACTTTGATAGAGGATGATCCTACATGTGACTATGCTCAGTGATAGATACAGATATTGCACATATTTTAGATCGAGTGGTCTAGTTTTTTATTATTTCTGCATTTATTAGAATTGTGAACTTATTTATTTTAATTATTTTGAATATAATGGATTATTAGTTGTTATTATTGAAAAAGTCTTCCACATTTATTATTTATATTTCGCAAAAATATTTTATAGAAAATTATGTAGCGTCTCTGGGACGACTCTAAGCACGTGAAAGTCATGTGGATCTCGGGACGTTACATGCTATGCCATATTTTATCTCATGTGATAATTAAGAGATCATTATATGAATGTAAAAGAATGTATAAAAAATAAACGGATATGATATAATATGATATGATACGATATGATACGCCATGGCGTGACAAGATATGATAGAAAAGGATACAATATGACATGTTACAAGATGACACGATATGACACAACATAATATAATATGCTTGGGTTATGCGCATGCATTACATCTCATTATCATGCACGTGCATTACCCTGTCGGGCAATAGTTACCTTGCATAGTTAAAAAACTTGCACAATTTATCCTTGCATAATTGCAAGACTTGCAAAGCTGCTAGTTTACCTTTGTATAGTTGAAAGACTTACAATGTCGATAGATTACCCTTGTATAGTTGAAAGACTTACAAGGCCGACAGTTTACAGTTTACCCTTGCATAGTTGAAAGACTTGCAATGTCTATAATTTACCCTTGCATAGTTGAAAAACTTGCAAGGCCAACAGTTTATCTTTGCATAGTTGAAAAATCTTGTAAGGCCGACATCTTACCCTTATATGGTTGAAAGACCTTATAGAGACGGCAGATATTCCGAATGGAATTTTAGGTTGTTTGGAGCTAAGTGCCATGTGAACCAGATTGTGGAATCAGTGTGAACCATATTTGAAATCACATGGGTCACCTCTAGAATCTATTAGCCTCCCCGACATGGTCGACAAATATCCCGAAAGGGATACCTCTAGCCAGTTGGCGATATGAGATGTGCATGCATTATTCTTCTTGCATACATCTCACTTTAAAGAGCATGGCATGTGATGCATTATTGATTGTGATGTTGTATATTTATATGACACTCTTTGATATGAATGATGTGGTAGCAATGTTTGTATGTTAATGATTATATATATGAAAAAGGATTTTGAGATGATTTTATTGTGATATGTACTTATGCTTATATTAAAACACTTAAGTATATGAACGTGTATTTTGACAAGATAGGATAGGATAACTCATGTGTTTTACGATAATGATGAATATGTATCAGTTTTTAGGATTCTTCACATGATATCATGATTTGAATAAGTTATAAGTTGGTGCCTTTTAAGAAATATTATTTTGGTCCTACATACGAGCCTTTACTCATGGATATTATGCATATATATGTATAATATATATATATGCATATATTTTTTTGTACTTGAATCAAAGGCACGAGTAGTTGATGCTCATGAGAAGGATGACACATGAAATTGAGTGTTGGAGAGTTTTTCTTTTAAGTACATTACTTCGTAATAATTTTTAAAGGTATCCATATTTAATCTATGAATATTAGTGCTTCTATATGTTCATAATATAAAGAAAAGATTTTATTGCATGTTTAATTTATGACAAAATGATAGAAATAGCAATCAGATGCTCGAGCAAAATAGAAAAAACTGCTTTCGTTGCTTTCATTGGCTGGAGGGTCCGAGTCGTTACAATATATGTATTTGTAATTATTGATAACTTCTCTCATTTTGTTTGGACTATTTTCCTTGCGAGTAAAAATGAAACTATATGCATGTTTGTAAGTTTGATAAAAGAATCCAAAATGAACATGAACTAAAAATTACAAAAGTTAGGAGCCATCATAAAAGAGAATTTGAAATCACAAATTTGAGCTATTTTGTAAAGAAAATATAATTACACATAACTTTTCTACTCTTAGGGCACCTTAATAAAATAGAGTGGTTGAAAAGAAAATAGAACTATTCAAGAAATAGTTCGATAATTTTAAATAAAAGTAAATTACCTAAGTATATTTGGATGGAAGCCGTGAATTATGTTATAAATAAAATTCTACTTAGATCTCTTGTACAAGGTTGTAGTGCATCTCAAACTCTACACATCCTTCAATAACCTCATATTCTTGTTGTGCCCACCAAGTGGTTGTCATAGTTCCTCTTAGGTCATTTATAATAGACGCTTGAATTAGAAATCTTCGATTGCTTCGTATTAGACAAATGTGCAACGATTAGTTCCTGTACAAAATGGACGCCCGAAATTAAAATGGACGCTCACTTCAGAATTGACAGCACAAAACTTTTTCAAAAGAATTGCAATAGCCATGTTTTGAAGAAAAGTCTATAAAATAGATGCAAAAGCCTAAAGAAATATCATCCAAGAAAAACAAATTACTCTACAACTTCTTTCATGTTTAAAGCATTTTCGAAAGCTTTAATTTGCAAATTATCCCTTTCCTCTTCTAATTGTTCTTGTTTAATGAATTTGATAAAAAGAAAACAGTATGATGTATTCCTTGAAAAAAAAAGAAAATGGTAGAAAATTTCGACAATCTCAAAGTCGAGCAAAGACATGGGTCAAACCTCGTCAACATGTTATGTTATCATGAATTTGATTTTTCTTACTTACTCCTTACTATCATATACTTGTGTTTATTTTTTAAAATTAGTTTTAATATTTTTCTATTGAATTTTTTCTAAACCTATTCACCCTTTGCTTTCCATCCTACACTAATGCCTCCCCACATTTATGGATCCCACATCATGACCGAAAAAAAGAAAGAAGAGAGAAATGTCTCACAACTAATCTGACATGCCTTCCAACTGATTGCCAGTTTTTTCATGCAGTAAACAACAAAATAATACCATAAGATCTATAATGATCAGTGATCACAAAATCGCTAACCGAAAGCAACAACGACAAACAGCTTAGATGTGGTAAGCACAACACAAAAGATTAAAAAGCAAATGCTCGGAAGTTCCTCTATTCAATTATTTTTCTTCTTCTTGTTGTTGGATATCTCATTCGTATACATCTTCTCTTTGTTTCCCGAGTCTCTAGTGAGTTACAGACAGAATTAGAAAAGATCAAATCTTTGATGATTCCATCATACATGATTGAGTTGTGAAAACTTCTGGATAGGTATCTTACATCTGAACTGAATTTTTTTATTAAAGAATCTCTTTCTAATTGCTCTGAAACAATTAAGGAATTTTTTGGAAGAAATACGGAATTTTACTTCTGGTGGCAACATGCTATTGGATGGCGGTTCCGCTTATGGGGTCAAATCAATACGTTCTAAGAAGAATCAATTCCATAGCGGTTTGAAATTCAATTCTAAATTAGAGGAATGTTATGGTAAAACTTCGTTTGAAACGATGTGGTAGAAAGCATTCAATTCTAAATTAGAGGAATGTTATGGTAAAACTTCGTTTGAAACGATGTGGTAGAAAGCAACGTGTGACTTGAAGGACACGATCGGTTGTGGATTTTTTTTTTCATCCACCATTTTCTATACCAATGAAGATGCTCTTGTCTACCTCCAAATTTTCAAACATCAAAATAGCTCTGCATTTCCATCTACTTGACAGTAAAGATTACAACACCAACCATGAACCCAAAAGCATTCCTATAAGTTAGTGCAACAAGGTTGAACCAAGTTTTCGGATATCTAAACAAGAGGAAATGTTCCTAAACAAAAGGGTACTCTGAAACTGGCTCCCACCCAACCAAAACAAAGCACCGGGAAGCCGAGCACCTGCAGTCGCAAACTAACTACTACTTCAATCCTCCGCCAGGGCCAAAATAACACCACCATTACCACTACAACAACAACATTCATCTGTACTTTGCACGATTGCTTTCTCACAGCATGCTATCAGCCTTGGTCGGAAGCCTTCTGAAGAAGTTCATCAAAGGCGAAGGCATCCTGCTCCTGAACCTCGGCGGCCGCAGCACGTACAACCCCCATGATCCCACAAGAACCTTCATTGGAATGGCATAGAACACCACTGCAGCGACCAAGCAGAAGCCCAGGAACAGCAGCGTTGCTCGAGGGTCCCTCCAGCTCAGCAATGCTTGCAATCTCTCCCCCTGAGTTCCCATGTCCCCCACCACCGTCTGCACCCTGCCAGCCACGCTTCTCAGCCTGTCATACCTCACCCTCACGATCTCCGCACTCCGGCTAGTGGGGAAAGTATCGAACTCTTCATCCAGCTCGTCCACAAACACTGAGTCAGCATGTGAAAGCCGCGTGTCCATGTGTGATGGGTGCCTCGGCCTGGACCTGTACCTCCACAGTCCGACGAGTGCCATCATGAAGAAAGCAGTCGGGAGAATGAGCTCGGGGCATGCGACGAATAGAACATAGGCGGCAACGAAAAGGAACGAGTGCACCGGCCGATGCCAGCTGCGGACGGACTCGAGCCAGCGGCCTACCGCAATGGGGGCGGAGAGTACCGAAACCAAGCGGAAGAAGTTGGCTTTGCTCTTGCGCATGCTCCAGAGATGTGAACCGTGGTCGAGCATGTATTCCACCACCTCGCGCCCCAGCGGGGGCTCAGCACGGCTAAGCCTAGCCGCCACAACATTGGTCGCCTGGAACCGGAGGTTCTCAACTTGCCGAACATACAGTGGATCCACGTAGTGCATCTTGGGGAGCAGCGGCCGGACGTAGGCCTGGAGCATGTTTCCGGCATTAGCACAAGAGAAGCGGATGGCGAGATGGAGCTCCCCCATCTTCTTGACCCCAGTAGGGTGCAACATCAGCAACGGATACGCATGGGTGTACACTCGGTCGGACTCCAATGTCGACAGCCTGATGCGGACTTTGCCAATGCGGGCGTCCCGGAGCCCACCGCCGGCGGCAATATTCGAGGGGAGCTTGTCAATGTGGCAATTGTCGAAGACACCAACTGTGATCACGGTGCAAGGGTCGAAAACCTCCCAGGTGTACTGTTCATTCCAGCGCGGAGCCACCGAGTCGACGACAGTGCGCGTCCGGATCCATTTCTGTGCATATTTTGCAACACAATAAGCATCCGCAGTACCACCACGGCCCTCTCGGACTTTAGTCGGCATCAGGCCTGAGGCACCCAAGATCCCGAGCTCGAGCACGCCGACGTGCGGCGCCCACAGCTGCTTGGCAGTTGGCCGGAGATCACTGCTATAAGCTGTAGTTTCGTCGAGTACATGGTAACCGCCATCCAAGCTCAGTCGCAGATGAACCCGGCTGCCAAACTGGTTGGAGGCACCGCCGCCGGCGCCGGTCTGGCCGCGGTCGAGAGTGAACCAACGGGACGCCACCGGCTTGTCGTTCAACCGTCGCTCCACGATGGATACGGGAACGACGATCCTCCCAAGAAGCTCGTCGCGGTTCGGGGCGACGTGGTCCTCGATGGAGATCACCAAGATGTCATCAAAGGGCTCGGAGACGACGAACATGAGGTCCTCGTTCCACAGAGGACTTGAGACGGTCCTGTTCGGGAGTGGCGTCGCGGACCGCGTCCGCACCACCTGGTTGCCGACCTGAGCTTTCGCCAAGAAGTCGGGATACCGACCAGGGGTGGCGCCGGTCAGCACGAGGTCCTGGGCTTCGAGCACGGAGACGCGCAGATACCAGAGCTTTGGGGCGACATAGACCTTCGACTTGATGGACCCCAGCGAGACCTCGCCCTGGACGCCGGCGGCCTTCGAGTGCCACGCCTCGGCAAAGGCCTCGTCCGCCTGTGTCCCAAACCAAGCGGACGCCATTACCTCTCCCTTGAGCAGCCTCTCGCCCCTCTTGTCATCCATCCGGTACCACTGAGGCGCCAATGGGCTGTCCGGCGGCACCCGCCGTGGGACTTCGCCGAGATCAAACACCAGTCGGCTGATGAAATCCTCCTTCGGCCCGTCCTTGACGAGGATCTCTGCAACGGACGACTGAATGGTGTCCTTGGAGAAGGCGAAGACCTGATCCCAGTACAGAGTGTTCGTGGAGCGCGTTACTCCACGATAGTTGCCGAGCTTGACTTCCGCATGCACCTCGCCGGCGCCGGACAGAGAGAGGTCGCGGGCGCGTACGACACGAACGTACAGGTACTGCATCTGCTCCACCAGGTCGTACGTAGCGCACGTCTTATCTCGAGGGCCGGCGGAAGCACCCAGGCGAGGACGAGTCTCCTTCAGTGCGAAGTCGTGGACGCCGCCGCCAACGACGGCGACAGGGACTGGGTGTGGATGCTCCATTTGCGGCGGCCCTGCAGCGAGGACGACTGACTTGTAGTCGACGGGCGACGGGTTCATCTGCTTCATGGCAGGCGTCATTTGTTTCTGCGCTGGAGGTGGATGAACAACGGCATTGTTGGGGTTTTGCTGCTTCATCTGGGACTTATCCGGCGCGTGCTGCTGCTTTTCGTTTGTCTTCGCCATCTTCCGGTCGCCGGAGGCAGTGGCAGAAGTAGCGCCGCCGGAGGAGTCAACCGCAGCTCCAGTGTTGGCGACCGTCGAGGCGTAGGTGCGGTAGATTTTGAGACTGATCTCACCACGGATATGGGAGAAAAGACTGCGTTTCTCCAGAGGGAACAGCTGTGGAATGACCTCCTCTCCGGGCGCCGGGACGCCGGCCGCCGGAACATGGACCTTCCCGAGGAAGTTCCGGTTACTCGCGGCGCCCCCCGCGCCGCCGCCCGCGCCCTGCGCTCGGTCGTTATAGACGGCGACGTCGATGGCGCGGTACGGGAGTTCGTCGGGCTCCGCGAGGGGGAACACAAGGCGCTCGTTCCACACGGGGTTGAGGTCCTTCGGCCGGGCCCTCGTCCGCCGCTTCTGGTTCTCGAACTCCACCTCCACGTACGCTGACGACGACCCTGCCCCGTCCTTGGGCATCAAGTTGTGCGCCGCAACCACCTCCACCACCAGCTCCTCCCCCCTCTGCTTCCCCATCACCTTCCTCCTCGCCGGCGGGGAACCCTGCGCCGATGCAGAGGAGATCGAACAGTGAAGACAAGCCAAAGGTGAGCAATATTTTGCTCAAAACTTTGCTTCCGCTGCTTCGAAACCTTTTATTTGAATATATACAAAAAATAAAAAAAAGGAGGAGAAGAAGAAAACAAACACGGGCAGGAAATAGGGGCATTTTGGGAAACGCAGCAATATTTCGTGTTTCCTCGGATAACGAGGCGAAAACAAGACAAGACGAGAGGCGGGAAACGAGGGCGGAGAAAGGACAGCCCCCGTGGCATTGCTTAATTAGACAGAGTTCGAGTTCGCTGTTCTGAGTAAAAACTTAAAAACGCGCACGCGAACCGGGTTAGATAGGGCCCACGCGAAGGGAGGGAAGGGAACACGCCTTTTGGAAATTAATGTGCCTGCGGAACTGCAGCGCTAAGCGGGTCCTCGTAACGGATTGGGCCGGCAGGGGCGCCTCGGGAATCGCTTCCTGTTGCCGGGGCGTTCGGAATGTTGGGAGCGAGAGGGGTGTGGGAAAGGTAGATAAAGCGGTCGTCGGCTGTTGGGCCAGGAACAGGGATTGACCGGTGTAGAGTGTCAGAGAGTGCGCCACGTAGACCGGAAGTTAAAAGAAAAAAAAAAGAATTCTCGCGGTTCTAGAAAGGGGAAATAAAATAACTATTAAAAATTTCTTATCAGAGGGGGATCAATATTTTCGAATAATGTGCAACTGAAAATAAATAATAAACAAGATATAAAAAGAAAGCGGGAAGCGTGGGACCCGTTTGGGTGGTGTATCTCTCTCTCTCGTGCGATGTGGACAGGCGAAGTAGCATTAAATGCGGTGAATGTCTCGCGGGATACGCGTGCGAGCGTATCGCGGCGTACCGTTGGAGCCCCCTCTACGCCATTTGTAGATACGGCGTCGTCCATGTACGTACGTACATGTTTTTAGTTTACACGAACTATTATTAATGCATGTCTCAGCATTTAATCTCGTGATATGATAATCTGATATGATATTTGTTTACATCAAATCTCTCGGATTTAATTCTACCTTTTTTGCTTTTCATGGAAAAAGAATTTTAGTGAAATAACTTTTGGAAAGCTGACGTTATTATTAAAATCATATTTGTGATAGTAATAATGAAATAAAAATAATTTAATTTGAATTTTTTAAATCTGTATTTTGACTCATCAATTCATTAGTATTTTCTTGGGTTTTAAGAAATAAAGAGCAAAATCAAGTAGATGATTTAAAAGATCCAATTTTGAAAGTATTAGAATATAGTATTATCCTTGGAAGGTGTACATACCATTGTGGGCCTTTGTACCACCATATGAGATATGGGGAGAGACTATTAATGCGCGTTTAAACATTTAGTTATGTGATATGATATTTCTGGCATTAATTTCAAATTAATTCCATTTGTTTTTTCCTTTTATGGAAACGAGTGATGACGAAATAAGCAACGCATCGCATATTTAACTCACCTTTGTGGTACGAGTTCTTTCCAAAAGCTCGACATCGTCCGCGTGCATGTGCTTTCACGCCGCTTGACGACTTTTAATGTGGTAAATAAAAATATTAATTAATTAATGTTAATTTGATTATTGACCTAGGGTGGATTTGATCCGTCAAGAAATGGATTTCGTGAATAAATTCGATCTGATCGATTAGGTCAAAGGATTTTTTAGGTCAAACTTGACTTAATATTCGGATCGGATTATATGGTCGAATTATTTTTATTTTTTATTTTTTTATTATTTTATATTTATTTAATATGAAAAATAGTATTTAATATTTATTTTAAAACATAAAATAATTTTTCTAATTATTTAATATTATTTTTACATTTAAAATATTTTATTTTAATTTTTAAAAATTTAAAATCAAATATAAGTTTACGTTTAAATATAAAAATAAAAAATTGCATCAATCGACTCGGATTGAAAAAATTCAACCCATACGCGAACAGGATGTGGTAGCCAAAGAATGAAGATTATGATGAATAGAGATGAAGAACACGATCGGAAATCAAGTTATAAATATGGTCGCCAATATTGCTCTCGTCGATAACGCCGGAGATGAAGAAACTCGTCGATCTATCGACGGAGAAGCTCGGCGTTATCGACGAGAGCAATATTGGTGACCAGATCAAGTGTGTTGATGAAGAGATCGGCTAGATCGACGTCGCACGGGACTTGTGGGCACCATGGAAGTCGACGGATCACTGAACGACGAAGAAGATGGAGACAACGAAGGTGCTCAAATGGATTGGGAACGCTTGTGTTCTAATACCATGTCAAAACTTTGTGAGCTCTAGTGAGCCGCTGGAATATAGTCGCTAGGTCATCAGAGAAGAGAAAGAAAGTAGCAGAGCAGGGAGAGAAGAAGAAAAACTTGTAGAGGAAGAAACTAGACTAGATCTACATTTCTATTCAAATGTGAGAAAGGATTACAATTGATTGGACTTTCAAATTAGGAGCATTTCATGTCTATTTATACTGATGCAAAAACCGACATACATGAAATATTAAATCGGTACATTAAAGTGCTACAGAGATCTCTATTGGTACATTAAAGAGTTGATCCTGAAGACGATGACACTGTGGTTGCCAACACTTTGAAGAGGGACAATGCATCGACTTTTGAGTTAGAGTCGCAAGGGATGCTGATAAAAGAATGTCATCGTTGAAAGTTGACCCTAATGTTTTGGCGCTTATCATCAATGGCGATTGTGGTTGCCCATGGAAATTTAAGCATGTTATTAGTGATATTAAATATGTTTTGATTTGAAATTTAATCATGTATAATCTTAACTTTTGGCACATTGGGGAGTGCTATTAGTTCCACTAACTTTCTTGCTATTTTTGACCGTACGAGAACGAGTATTTTTTGGTGATGGATTCCTTCAATGAGACTATTTTGAACATTTTCTAAATAATAATACTTTTTTCAAATAAAAATAAGATCCAATGGAAAACCCACATTGAGGGAGAAGGGGCCCTTCTAATTTTTTATTAGTTTTATTATCTAAATATAATTTTTTAGATTAAAAATTAAATTTAACCTCTCTTAAATATAATTAATATTATTAATATGCCATATTCACAAAGCATTCTTTCGACCTAGTGGTAGCTTTGCCCTTACTTTTGTCCAAAATTTAAGGGATCTAAGTTGAATCCCCTCAATTTTTTTATCTAGTCCTGCCCTGACGTTGAATGAGGACTTAAAAAATCATGAAATAGAAGGTGTTGCTCCATCTAAAATTGAAAATGTCTTCAAATATGGTAAATAACTTGTGGAATTGGTAGAAATGGGCAAATGGAGAAAAAATGGGTTCAACTTTAAAAGTTTAAAAAAAGAAAATAAATTTTAAAATAAAAATAAAATGGAAATAAAAAGGAATGTGAAAGAATGGGAATTTTTTTTTTTGAATGAAGAGTGGATAAAAAATTAGAAGGAAAATAAATTGAGAAAATAATGAAAATAAAAATGAATTCTCCCTCAACTTTTTTTCTAGGTCCCTCCTACCTTTGAATGAGGACTTCAATCATGAACTAGAAGGTGATCGAGCTCAATTCAATTTTGAAATTGAAATTGACTTCATATAGGTAAAAACATTGGTGGAATAGGTAGAAATGGACAAATTGAGAAAAAATATGTTCAATTTTAAAAATTAAAAATAGAAAATAAATTTCAAAATAAAAAGGAAATAAAAAGAAAGTAAAAGAGTGGGATTTTTTAATGGAGAGTGGATAAAAAATTAAAAGGAAAATAAATCGAGAAATAGGAAATAAAAAAATGAAAGTGTTCAAAAAGAAATTAAAGCAAAATAAAAAGAAATAAGAGTGACTTATATCAAAATAAATTAATATCTCATCATTATTCAATATAATTGGAGACTAAATAAATAAATTAATATTGATCTATATATTAATACTTTTAGAGTCATCCTTTTTAGGATTGTTGAGATCTTGTTTATCATTGGAGTAATTGATCTTTTAGATATATTACGCTCGAAGCCAAATAGCAATAGTCCACTCAAGATGTATTTTTAGTCACCTCCGGACGAAGGGAGCATTATCTCCAAGACCTAACTAATCTATTGTGAAGGCAACGACATAACTCTCAACTATTATAAGATCAAAGATTTTCAAATACAAAGATTAAATTGATAGATTGATGCCCACAAAACAATAATCTAAAAGGGTTTTAAAGAAATCTTAAGAAAATTATTGAGCTAATTGTTAAGATAAGTACAAGTCACTTTTATGCTTATTGATGATGATTGTTTCCATACCATGAGTATGATGATAGATATTTACATGTCATGCTATTCTATTTTTTTATAATGCATGACAATAGATTGTTATGTTATAATTGACATGTCATATGATAAGTACATGACATGTATATCTTTCCTTTTCTTATATATGAAATTGAATATGCATATCGTAGCATTGATAATTCATTGGATGACCTTGACATACTCTAATTGTGAAACTCCACACCCTAGATCCGTGTAGGTAACTAAAGTTAAGGATGGATGACAACCCAGCTTATGATGATATGGTTGCACATAGTATAGGCTAAAATAAAGTCATGATGTTATATGTCGAGCCTAATAGACTATGATGATTTTAGAAATGTTTTGAATAATGGAAATTATCTTGTGCTCTATGACATTATGTTTTAAATGCTTTTATGAAGACTTTTGTTGAAAAGATGGTTTTATATTATTCATTCTAAATGGTATTTTATTTCATTAATTATAGTTTTGGTTGCATTGATGTTAAATCATTTTATTATGATTACGTAATGACGAACGGATCAACACAATTGGAATTTCCTTAATTGCCACTAACTTTTAGGGTGGATTTTCGGAGTGTTACAATTGGCATCAAAGCAAAAGTTAGGACCTAAGTATAAATTAATATGCATAATAAGTTTAAGTTCAGTTGCAATCGTCATGAACAACGATAAAAAATCAAAGGGTATGCAAAGTTTAATGTCCCTGTATATATGTTTTGAATCAACTATTTAATGTCTAGTTGATCTTTTGAAAAGGATGAAAGTAAAAAAGTCTTCGAATGAGAATACTAATTAGTGCACCCAAGTTTGAGAGTATGGTCAAATTAGTTTTGGGTAGCATGCATGTAAGATGAGTTATGTGAAACTCAAGATAATCTTTAAGGACGATGGACATGTGATAAGAAATTTGTCCAAAATTGTATGCAAAATTGTTCAAGACAATTGCACTAATTTTTACGGTCCAAAGTCTATGGAATGACTAAAGAAACTATAGCTGAAAAATTTAAACTTCACCAAAACAAGAAGAAAGTTACTCTTGGAAAGGTACAAAAGAAACTATGATGAATGATTGTTATGTTGTTCTGAGCAGCAACAAGAATGAAGTATAACCAATTATAAATATTATTGATCAAGTTAGGATATGATATTTATGAATGTATATTTTTTTCTATTCATTAGAGAAAAAATATAATATTCAAACTAGCGTTCTGAAGATTGAGATATGAATCTTAGATATTAGGAAGCAAAGCATGAATAATCGATCAAAGTTGAATCTCTTAAGAACATCTTGGAGGGTATAAATTAAAAGGGAGGATTAACTACTACTAAGGATGTTAGGTAAAGTGAAGTATAATGGTGCATGAGAACTAGGAGACATTGATGGTAACATAGGATGCTCCCAAATAAAAAATGAAAATTAAGTATAAAGTTCAAAATATGAATGATGAGGACTAAGGTAACTTTTAGGTAATGTCCATTAGGCCAATGTTATAAATGTCTTTATGATTGTTGATGCATCAATACCTTTTGCCTTGAGAATGATTAAAGTTGTCTTTATGATTGTGATGCATCAATACCTTTTGCCTTGATAATGATTAAAGTAAAAGATAACAAGGGAAATTTGTGAGCGCATAAGTTGAAATTTGAGGCCGAATTTCTTTTAATGGGGGAAGGATGTAACAACCTAAATTTTTAAATAAATACATTTAAGTCATTTGGGTAAATTACACGAATCGTCTCCCATCTTTGGATGTAATAATTAGACAGTCCCCCAACTTTAATTTGTAACTACATTATTTCCGAACTTTATTTTTCCTGCACGCATCGTCCGTAAGACCACCGATAGTTAGTTTCCTTATTATGCGACTAATGTGGTGCAAGAAAATAATAAAATAATATAAATACATAATAAAATATAAAAGAAACTAATTAAAAATTCTCGTTGAAAAGGAACAGGGGGCGTCGGCCCCCCTTTCTCTCTTGCGCGCATCATCGAGAGCGCACGAGAGTGAGAGGAAACTTGGGGGGCGTTGACCCCCCTCCCTTTGTGCCAGCTCGTCGTCGACACCCCCCTTCTCTCCTCTCGTGCATGCTCATCGGCGAGCGTGCACGAGAAAGGAAACTTGGGGGATGTCGGCCCCCTCCCCCCATGCGAGCTCATCGAAACTTGGGGGATGTCGGCCCCCTTCCCTCTGTGCGAGCTCATTGATGATGAGCTCGCATAGAGGGAGAGGGCGCCAACGAGCTCGCATAGAGAGAGAGGGCGCCAACAAGATCGCCAGCGCCCCTCCTCTTCTTCTCTCCAACACCGGAGAGGAGGAAGGGGCGTCAGCCCCTTACTGCAGCGGCCTTTTCTATTTTTAATTAATTTTTATTATATATTTATATTATTTTATTATTTTTCCTTGTACCACGCTAGTCGTGTAACTGGAAAACCGACTATTGAGGGTCAAGAGGACCAAACTTGCAAGAAAAATAAAGTTCTGGGATAATCTAGTTATAAATTGAAGTTAGGGGATTGTTGAGATATGAACCATAAGTTGGGGGACCATTCGTGTAATTTACCCAAGTCATTTGGGGAAAACTCTACTAAACCCTAGGCTATACTCTATAAAAAAAGCTCCCAAACCTCCCCTCACTTTTTTTTCTTATTTCTCTCATCGCACACGATGGCTATAACCCTAAAACTTGAAGAGGAAGAAATAGAAGAACAATAAGAAAGGAAAGGACAAAGGAGAAAAGGACATGAGGGGAAAGGGATCAACGAAGAATAAAGAGGGCAAATTCCTAGGTATGTAAAAGCGATCCAAACCCCTCTCTTCTCTTGCAATAATCTTCTTGTGATGGATTGAGAGCATGATGACACCTTGTCTTCATATTGAATTGTGATCGAGGAATGTGTGACCTCATTGATTAGATCTATTTGTTTTATGTTATGATCTATTGTCTTATTATGTTCATGACCTAGATCTAGAGTTTTATATGATTTTAGGGACAACCCTAAAATATATATATGTTCATGTTTGTTATGGTTCAAAACTATGTTACAAACATGTTTATATGTCTATGATCTATGTTTTAGATGTGTTATGAATGATGTGTATATTTTCTCCTTAGATCTACGTAAAACAAACATGAATCTTGGAGGCTGAAAATCGAAATAATGAACTCTAGCATGGCTGTGCCAACCTTAGAAATGATTGTGATCTAGAAGGGAAGAGCAAACTGATGAATCAATATTATAATGTCCGTGACGATTCTGCCATGGCCGTTATAGGACGTAGCACGACTTTGACCATTTGGTCATGACCGTGAGTGAGAAATAAAGAAAATGGCATCTATGTCACACCCATAACACCTCTATAAATATGTTACAAAACCAAGTACGGTCCTGGTCACGCTTGTGAATGAGAGGAAAGCCCATTAAGATGCTCTATAATGCCTGTGAAGATGTTGTCACAACCGTTACGAAACTTGAGCATGGCCATGACAACTCAGTTACAACTGTTGCAGAGATGGAGAACTTTGGGATAAAAAAAAGGGTTGTCATGCTCATGAACCTAATGGGTCATGCCCTGACACAAGTGTGACCATTTTGTCACAATTGTGACCAAGGCAGACCATCTTATATGTTATTTTTACCCCTATCTTTAATGTGTATATATATTGTATTATTGTATTGATGATTGTATAGACACCTAGATATGCAAAAATGCATGTTCTCTCGTAACTAGTTTAAAATTTGAAAATTGAGTGACATAATAATATTTGTTTATTATAAAATATAATGCACCAAGTTGATGATGATTGTTACATGTCGCCCTTAATGGCCCTTATCGGATTGTGAGGAAAAGATTGTTCTTACATATGTATGCATTTCCTTCAAAAATAATTTTCATATCGGCAATAGTGTGTATTTCTAATCACCTTCGGACGAAGGGAGCATTGTCTTCAAGTCTTAGCTAGTGTATTGTGAAGTCCACGACAAAATTCTCAATTATTGTAATATCAAAGATTGTAAGGGCCAAAGATTCAATTGATAAATCAATGCCCACGAAAGTGGAGTCTGAAAGGATTATAAAGCAATCCTGAAAAGTTATTAAGGCAATTGCTAAGGTAAATGCAAGTCACTTTTATGTCTACTAATGATTTGTGATGGTTGTTTCCATACTATGAGTATGATGATAGATATTTACATGTCATGCCATGCTATTTTTTTGATAATGCATGATAATAGATTGTTATGTTATGATTGGCATGTAAATCATATGTTAAATACATGGTATGCATATATTTCTTTTTTCTTATATACGAAATTGAATATTCATATCATGTAGCATCTTGTTTAAGATCATCCATTGCACGACCTTTACATACTCTAACTTGAAAATGTTGCACCTTGGATTCGTGCAACGATGTAGATAACTAAACTTAAGGATGGACGACGGCTCAATTCATGACGACATGATTGCACATGGTCTAGGATAAAATAAAATCATGATGTTATATGTCGTGTCTAATAGACTATGATGGTTTTAGAAATGTTTTGAATAATGGATATTATCTTGTGCACTTTGACATTATGTTTTAAATGCTTTTATGAAGACTTATGCTGAAAAGATGGTTTTATATTTCTTATTCCAAATGGTAGTTTATTTCATTAATTATAGTTTTCATGCATTAATGTTAAATCATTTCTTGTGTAATGACAAATGAACTAACACAATTGGAATTTCCTTAATTGTAGCTTTTAGGGTGGATTTTCATGGTGTTACATTGATGGTCCAATATGCACGGTGCAACTAAGCACACTAGCCACATGCTAGAGGCCTGTCCATAATCGAACCTATCTAATTCAATTAGGTTGTCTTAGGTCACGTAAGTCATAGTGACAAGAATCTCATTTAGATCAAACCAAGACGAGCCCAAAACTCTTTTTCTAGAATCACACCCAAGTAGTCGTTGAGTTTGGCTGCCTTGTTCCAACCCATGCATAATCCTTGATAAGTCAATTCAAAAAAGACAATCAAAGATAAAGTGGACTAATGGTGGAACTAAGCATGTGATGTTCGGCCTAGCCTCCGCTTTGGCTTCATATATTAAGGCCGTCGAAGATCTACTAGCATTTTTTTTCAAATTGGACAAGAAAACTCTTTTGCATCACAACATTTTTAAGCGATGCAATATTTCCTCCTATGAAACTTTCACACTAACATTTTTCTCGCTCAATGAGGTAAGCTCAAGATCTTATCATTAAGGAGATCATCCACCAACTTACAAGAATATTTCTTATACTAAAGCTCTCTTTTACAATATAAATCTTACACAAGAAATACGAAATAAAGAAAGAAAAAATGTTTACAAATTTAGGCTTGTTCCATTGTATTTTGTGTTGATGGAACATATTTTCCTTTTCTTCATGTACTTTTATGTTGCCAACATTCAAAATGACTTTTTGACTTTAAAATTAGTTGTTATGCAAGTGTAAGCATGTTTCTAATTGTTAGATTCGTATTTCGAAACGTTGGAACCTAGTAACTCTTGAGCTATTGTCAGTACAAAATTAGATGTATAGAAATAAAGTTCAACATATTTTTTAAGGGATTTAAGGAATATGTGAATTCAAAATGAGTTCACATATATGGACCTACTGATAATTTATAAATTGTTGGGGCCTTGATAAATACTTTTAAAGTGAATTTATAATGAATTTAATATTACAATTGATTTGTAAATCAATGGTAGTCCACAAGTGTGGACCCAAATGGGGTCCACACAATCATCTATCCATCTTTTGAATGTCGGAATTCTTGTTGTTAGCCTAGTAAATTTGCATTATTTTAAAAATGTTTTTACATAATTATCAAAATTATGTGATTCTTTTATTCTATAAAAATTAAGAGAATTATCTATTCTACAATCGGATATCCGAGAAGAATGTGGGAGGAATTATAGAAGAACAATGCAAAATTCTAATATATTTTAATTGTATTTTACTAATTTATTTATGTAATTTTATCATGACATGTATTTATTTTTTAATAATTTATTTATCATGACAATGATTTACCTATCTTTTATTATTATTTGTAGATCTTATTGAATAGATGGCAAAGCACTTTAATTAATTGAATTCAAAATTTTGAACTTACATTAATTTACAAATCACTGCTTGATAAAGGATATGCCACCACAAAGGAATCCCAAGTCACAACAAACATCCCTCGTCATTGTAAGAAGATAATTTCTTCCTAAATTCATGCCCATAGAGAAAATTACATCTTTTTCTAATATGACCACCAATCAAATTAATTGAAAGAAAAAAGGAGTCAATGTAAATGTACAACATTATGTTCAACTCAGTTGTGAGACTTCTTAGATTATGAATAAATGGTGAAGTATAAGTCACATCATTCATGTGCATATCAAGCTTGTCGTATAAGCATTTTATTCAAATTCAATTCTACATTTTATAATATGTCATGAGTATTTATTTAGTTTTTTAAGGTTTATAAGAATTTTGACACTAGAATTAGCAAAATTCTTGCATTGTACATACTCTAAGATGTGATAAACTATATGCATTATTAATGCAATGAGGAATCGTAAAGTGAAGAAGATTAAAATTTTCGAACAAATCTCAAAAGATGTTGACGGTTCAATGCACCATCATTAGTTTCATAAACTCAAAATTCATCAAGTTTCGAAATCCATCGAGAAAAAAATCACAAGTTTATGAAATAATTCAATATTAATTGAACTATAATGATTATAGTTTATGTCAATTTATAGACATTTTACAATCACATCTAAACTAAATTACAATCTAAAAAAAAGAGCATAAATAAGAATGTTAACTAATATAATCCAAGTAATATCTAAAAGAATAAAGATAACAATAATAATAATAACATAATATATATTATCGAACTCTAAAATATTCATCGGAGTATCATACTTCACATTTCATAATGGTCCCATCTTCTTTCTCAATTTATTAGAGAAATCATTTGAACCAGGAAAATTGTAAAGCAATACCAAATAATAAAATATTATTACCAAAACTTGATTTGAAAATACAATCTACAGAAAACTAAAATCTATGGTACTTTCACACAACTCCATCAACTTGAAGTATTTGAACCAAATCTCTTTTGTTAGTTAAAGAAATTAATTTCAACTTCTCATCTACCTCTATAACAAATTTATCATTCTTTTTGTCCAAAAAGAAAATCCATTGTTGCCAACTCTTCAACATCTAAATAGATAATAATATCTTCACCAGTCTCTTGTAATTCTTTAGCTTGAGCAGTAACAACTTTCAAGAGCAGTTGATTTTCACAAGAATGTATAAATTCTAAATGAGCCTCGGACATTTTATTAATTATATTTTCAATAGTTGATGAACTTTCTCAATTGAATTCTTGATATCTACAAATGAATTTGAACTTCTTGCATTAAATTTTGCTTATCTTGTTAAGACTTGCTTGACTGATAAAAAAAATAAGATAATGATACGGTGAAGGCACAAAATATTAAACAAATAATTTCTTTATTTTTTACCATGTCTGAATAGGTTTCTTGTGATAACAAACTCGTAATCTTTTATTATCATTCCACCGAGAAAGTGCTCTGCTTGTAAATTTATTGGCAATTAATTTAGCTTGTTGAAATTCTGGAACATCCCAATAATAAAAAAAATATGATCAACCTTAGAAATTAAATGTAAAAAATTCATCAATGTTGAATTAAACATTAAATGAAGGAACCTTTATCTTGTTAGTTAAATAAAATTTAAAAATTAAAAATAAGATAAAAAGAATGTGACTCATAAATCATGTGAGAGAAAAAAAGAGAAAGAATAATGATAATGACATAGTCAATTGGAGATACGAAAATAGAGAAAATAAAAATAAAGGATAAATTTGATTATGAAATACAATACAGAAATAAAACAAGGAAAATAAAATAAGAAATGCATGATGGGAGAGAAAATGAGATCCGAGACAAAAAAAATAAATCTCATTGAATGCTATGATATGATCATTCGACGAAGGAATCGTAAAGTAGAGAAGATTATAATTTTCGAATGAATATCGAAAAAGGTTGACGGGTCAAAGCATCGTCAATGGCTTCATGAACTTGAAATTCAACAAGAAAAAAATAATTGAATATTGATTGAACTATCATTTTAAATAAAAGAGTTTATGCATATTAAACTAATTTAAAATATAAAATAATAGAATAACAATAAATAAGAATGTGAACCAACAAAATCTAAGTAATTAAAAGGATAAAGATAATAATAATAACTAATATAATCTATATTTTCTATCATACATCAACTATATACTTAGGTATATATTAGAACTGTATAAAAAACTACAAGGTTTAAAATAGAGATGCAAGCTTTTGACAAAAGCCAAACTTTTATTTTTTTATTGGGTAAAAAATATATGACAATTATTTTATAAGAAAGATCATGTGACAAAATATGGTGAAAACCTATCTAATTAAAAAATTGTGGAGAACAAGATGCATCTACAATGCATGCTCTATGCACTTTTTGCTTGCATAACACGAAATGGCCAACTCCTTTTGATATGAACCTGGACATATTCTTTTTAATCGAAATGCAGATTCGAGGACGAATTCTTTTGAAGAGAAATGGAATGATATGAACTAGGAAATGCCTATAATTGCAGCTGGTGATAGAAAAATGTTCTAGCAAAGTTGAATGTTGATAACAATATTGTGAATCTTAGACATAAGAAAATTGAAGATAATCAAGAATAATTATGATTTACAATTGATCAAATTACAAGATCAAGTTGCATCAAAGACAATTTCTCAATATGCTACAAATTGGGCCACATGAAGAGTCAGCATAACTTGAGCCAAATAAATCATAGTTTAACCATATTTATTTGAAATTTGTGGAATTGATTAAATATGGAATATGTTGATGAGTGTTGTAATAGAAATTGAGTTTGTTATTTTACTAAATTAGTTAGGTTATTTGTGGGCTAAGTTAGGATATTTTCTTTTAGTCCAAAGTATATTTTTAGGGTCTATAAATAGTGGTCCTTATTGTTTATATGAGACATCTTTTGAATCTATGAAAATGTGGCTTAATTATTTTTGCTGTGAGGGAACTCCTGCAACTCGTTCTTCGGGAACTTCTGCTATTAATTACAAGGTTGACTATCTTGTGATTAAGTCCATCTATTTATAATATCAATTGCTTGATTCGTTGTAATCTTGAGGTTGATATTTCGCTGCCTTGAAAATTCGTTTGATTTCGTTTCTTTGATTATCATATATTGTTCCGATCACTCAAGGCATTGTTCTTGAGCATCGTATCATCTTCCCACTTAAAATTATATAAAATATACATATATTAAGAAAACAAATAAATTTTATTGAAAATATAAAAAATAGCATAATATCAATTATGCTCAATATTAAGGATAGTACAATGAGATATTTTTTTATACATTTTGAATGACTATGAAAATTTATAGAACTAGTAATTTAATTTTTTATCAACAAAATTTATGTATAAAGATCATATTGAAATTGAGAAAAGAAATTAAGTGAATTGTTAATAGGTGAAACTTCCTTTTTTTACTCTCTCAAGAATTTTTTTATTTTCACATTTGTCCGTGATTTTTTAAATTTTACATTAACTTCCTTTATAAACTTTCATCGCTATAATTCTTGTTCATTAGTTATAATATATTTCTCCATTTAATTTAATGTTGCCAGATCTAGTGGGTAGAAATTTATCTAAATTATGTAAATAAAATATTTCAGGTTTTAAAATAATATTTTAATATTTTGGAATTTATATTTTAAATAAATATTATATAAATTTTTTAGTATACAATGTTTAACAATAAGAAAAAGAAAAATAGAGATTTGATCATTGAATTCGACCTGATCGGATCTCATTTGATAGAATTAGATTGAATTCAATCTTTAAATTAGATGTAAACCCAACTCAATTTGGTCCAATTAAAATTAATCAGATTGGGTTGAAACGGGATAGGAATTTACTCACCCGATAAAAAGAAAGAGGAGAGAGAGATGCATGCAGAGGAGGGGAGGAGAGAGAGATGCATGCAGCCTCCTCATTGAAGTGGTAAGATGATTATTTTCAAATAATTTGGAAATAATGGATTTAAAAGAAAGTTAAAGGGAAAAAAGGAAAAATCAGGTCATCAAATCCAGATAAACTTAGAAATTAGACCTTAAAATTTTAAAATCTCCCTCGTTGAATGAGTTGCTAATAAGCGGATTAAAAAATAATTCAAGATAAACTTATAGATATGGAAATATAACGTTACACTTCAAAATCAAATTTCCAAAGATGTTTGAAACATATTTTTTTTTCGATTATTTAAAAAAAAAAATAAAAACTAGCCACCAACTCCTCTTATCTCTTTTTACCCAAAAATTTCTCACTTTCCATAAATTTTGTTTTCTTGTTCGGCACTTTTTTTTTTCAACTCTTTTTTTTGGTCTGTTGCTATTATTATTTATCGTCGTCATCACCTTTTTCTTTTTATACTTAAATGATGTGAGGATAACGCATTCACCCCCCTGCGGTGGTCCCCACAGTAACCTGACGACGTGGGGACGGGAAGGGAAACGGGCCGTTCCTCGCGAGAAACGTCCCGAGTTTTCAAGCGCTATCTCTGGAATCGCGTTTCCTACCCGCTGGTAACGCAAGTAAAAAGCTCTTCAAACCTGTCGCCAAAACCCCTCTTAAAACCAATGCTGCCATTTCTCGCTCCTGCCTCGAGTGGAGACTAGGAGTGGAGGAGAAGCGCCTTCCGTCGACGTCGCCGTCCATTCGCCGGAGTCCCAGACGCGCCTGCCTTCGTCGCCGGCAATGTGGACGGCCGGGGTGTAGTACTCGACCGCCTTTCTTTTCCTCTGGGGTCGCTCAGCGTGTTGTGGTCTCCGGAGTTCGCGAAAGATGCTGCATGCGGCCGTGGTGTTTGCGCTCTGCGTCCATTTCGGTCCTCTCTGCTTCGGTAACTCCTCTCCTTTGCTAGATTGCTGCCTATTCTGGTAGCGTTTCTGGGATTTGGAAGGACGATGTCTGGGGTCCTTTTTTTTTTTTTTCTTTCTTTTGTTATGATTCTCCAATTGGGGTTGGTGACTTTGGTGGATGTTTGTGCATTCGCCCGTCCGCGCCAACATGTGCATTTTGCTAGTGAATAAAAAAAAAGTTTTTTTTTTCTTTTTATAGGGAATTAGATGCAACTCTGTGAATCATTGCTTTCTGTTGCGAAATGCTTTTTCGAGCGGCTTGGATTTGAATTGTGTGCACTAATGTTGGGATCTTATTTTGCTGTTGTGTGGCTGTAAAATGATACCTAACTGTTGAAGGAATTTGGGTATGATTTGTCTGTCTATTCAGTTTTCAGTAGAATACTGCATGCGGAAGTAAATAGTTATGGACATTATGTTTTGATTCTAACATTTTTCTGTAGAAGTTTTTTTTTTAATATAGTGATGGATAGCAGTGCATCCGCAATTCAAGTTTAAGTCACAATATTAATGGATAGCTGGTCAATTGTACTTGGGAATTATATGTTTTGCATTTTACAAAGAGGATTCTCTTATGGCCTAAGTTTATGGATGATAACAACAAGACACATTAAGATTTCCAATTCATTAAAGTTTTTATGTTGACCCTTGGAAATATACTGGTTATCCCATTTAATTGTAGGTTGCTTAAGCTGGCAATATAGATGGAATTCATTTTTCTAAAAAGAAGCATTTCAGTGACACTATGAGATATATCGATAATGGATATTTAAGAAGGAAACAAAGTAGACCCAATACATAAATAGTGAAAATTGAACATGCCCATTTTTGGAACAAACTTTATGATGCTGTTCTACATATTTGTGTTTGTATAATGGTAAGACAAGATGTATGCTCATAATGCTTTTTAACATGACACTAAATTGAATAAATTAAGTGCTGTAGCTAGTTTGTCATTCTATATCCATACATTATCTATTTCCTTGGGTATATCAAATTTATTCTTTCAATGCAGGGAATTTGAGCCCGCATAGATTTCTGAAGTAAATCTTTGGCTTGTTTGAATTTGAAATCATTAATCACCACATGGTGGCAAACAAATAGTTTAATCTTGGGGAATCTTTTAGTAATTTTAGCAGGATAATCGGATTCTACTTCACATACATTTTGATTTCCTTACCACTAGAAGTAAATCTTTATTTGTTCCGAAAACTAAATTGTGCGTAATCACATTTCCATAATTTGCAGAAGTCCTTTTCCTTTCTTATACTTTCAGAAGTTAGAAACATGCAAATTACCTTTATGTATCAGCACCATCATTTCTGTCCCTTAGCAGCTCACAAATATGATAACCCCAACAGTGTCACCTGTTGCTGGTGACTTGGACGTTGGATTCAAATAAATATACTAGGAAGAAGTTAGGAATGGAACGATCACATTAGGAATTTCCATGTTCCCCAAAAAGGAATTTTGGAAGCTGCTAAGTTTTTCTGCATGTTCTCAATTGGCTTTATAGAAATAGCTAGAAAATTTATGAAACACTATAGTCGAAAACAAAGTGCAATCAGTTGTGCAAATTTTCCATCCTTTATATAGATTTCTCTGGTCTTATCTCTGTAAAATAAAATTAAATTTAAGTGAAGGAGAGAGAAAATGCTGATGTGGATGTCACATCAGCATTTAATCGGTTAACTTTTTATCAAAGGTTAGGATGACCATGGTTACAAGATTATTAAAGTTTGATTATTGTTGAGTTACAAAATAAAATTCAATGACCGTGTTGAGAATGAAGGTATAGTTGGATGACCGTTCACAAAATTTACTTGATGTATGACACTTTGCAGCTTTAGCAATTGACCGTTAACAGAATTTACTTGATGTATGACACTTTGCAGCTTTAGGGATTGATTTGAGTCATGTTTCCGAAATCTACATTGATGTGTATTGGTGCAACACCTGTCGGTTTTCCAATACTCATGGCTGACATCACATTTTTAATCCATCACTTTTGAATTTGAACATTGTTTGGTATCGTTGCCGATAGGCTTCATAAATCACCTTCATGTGCAATGAATTAGACAAAAGTTGCACAACTTTTTCTTTTTTTTTGAAACGAGAAAGGACGACCATTAAGGTGGCAGTCATCCAGAGTTTCATTAACTTAGGAAGTTTTACAAAGAACTAGCAAAGCTCGTAAAACCCAGCATCAAAAGTCCAAGAAAAACAGAAATGACAATCCACACAGTCAGCACATCTTCCACTCTCCAAAAATGGCCCGTGCATGATTCCTGATATTCTCAGCGTAAGCATGCCCCCTACGAAATATATGCCATGGGCAGGGCACTTTGTCTCCTGGATCTATAAACACGACCCTGCATTCTTCTGTTGCCGTTGCAGAAAGTTCGTCAGAAGGCTCCTTCCGATGAGGCGTCAATCCAGTTGATGTCTGCCATCACCCAGAACTGACGCGCCATGCGGCAACCAAAGAAGACGTGGGCAGTATCTTCATCAGCCTCACCGCAGAGGACACAAACGGTATCAGAATCAGCCACGGGGACATGTACATTTTTGTTAAGAGACGTCGCTGCTGCAGCAGCCAGGAAAAAATTTGATTTTGAGGGGAGCCTTAGTCCGCCACAGCAATCTGCAGGCCATCAAAACCTCCTCACATTGGTCAATATCTTCAGCGCCGAGCAAAGTGTATGCCTCATGAACAGAGAAAATCCCATTCTGCCACTGCCAGCCATCAACCGCATTCTCCATCGGGGAGAGGTGGGATATCCCTCTTAGCAACAGCAGCGGCTCATCAAATCTTTGATCCGAGAGGTGAAGTGAGAAGCTTGGCAACCACATCCCCTGCCCGTTATTTGCCAAGGAAGTCCAGCACTCAGTCACCCTTGCCTCCTTGTTTGCAGCCAGCTGGAATAGGCGAGGAAAGCTCAGCTGAGCAGGGCTCGAGCCCGACCAGTTTCCTTCCAGAAGTAGAAAATGGAGCCAGATCCGAGAGAACGGGAAAACAGATGTTTGACCAGCGACATGATTTCAGTAATACCTCGCCAAAGGGAGGAAGCACCTCTAATCAATGTTACTCTTGAGTCCCAATTTAGATTGCAGCCATAGCAAATGTTGAAGCATGTTACTCGCATTAAATATGTTACGTCTATGCATGTGCATGGGAATATATTCTAAAGGTGAAAAATCATATTTGCCAAGTGTTCCTTGACTAGCATAGTTTGAGGGTGGCCTCCTACTTCGGTCACCGAATGAGAAATCTAAGAATGGCATCAAGTCTTGCCCTCTTGTGTCCATGGTGAATAAATTGATTATGCCTGATCGCAGTTTACAAAAACATGCATATGATATATGACTATGTTGTTGCGAAAAAGCCCAAAAAACTGTCATTTGGAGCTGAAGTGGACGGACACCTTGTCCACATAAGCTCTGATAACTGCTTGAAAAGGTGTCTACCAATTGGGGGTCAATCACTTTTATGAGACACCCTTAAACCTCTCTCACAATGATGCATAAGTCACAAGTGGTCCCAGAGCCAGGTGTCCATCTCAACCTGTATGCTCTGATTGTCCATGCTCACTTCAACAACCATATTAAGATCTTAACTCAAGGATCATCATGGTCTGCCTAACGAGTCATCAGTCCCTCTTAAAACCACCCGAAGTTGATGAAGGTACACCTGTCAGGTAGAAAAAATGTCCAGATAACCATGTCCAACCTTCCCATCTAACTCAAGTTTACCCCCACTATCTTGTAATTCAACAAAAGTTTTGTGAAATATAGATGCAAGTCACCTTGAAATTTTGCTTCAAAAGGATGCCAAAAATTGCACCTAACTGACTCTTGCTGATGTTAAAAAAAGAGTTCATGGCCTGTAAAAAGACACTAATGCAAACTAGTGCGCTAATGTCCCCCATGCTAGGTTTTTTTGATTCGGTGTAATAATGTTCATACATTGGGCGTTGCATCAATAATCTTACACCCTATTTCAACCATTGATGTTTTCTCCATTAAGGCTCTACATTTTCTTTTGTATGGTAAGAAATAATCCCAGAATATGATGTATGGTTCTATTTGGTTTCACTTCCCATGACCTTATCAGGGAAGCTCTTTACATCAATTCATAAACCAGCATTTCTCCGCTAATTTGTTGGAATTGGGACGAAAATTCGTTGGATGATCTTTAAGTTAGTTATTTGAGAATATGCTTTTTTGGATCAAAAGGTTTCAGCGTAAATAGAGAGAAACAAAAAGGAAACTGACGTAGTTGTGTAGGAAGAACCATGATGACTAAGTTAAAGAATGATTCGAACTCTGTTTAAACTTTCTTAACTGATGCCATCTAATTTTTTTGAGAAGTGAAAGGATAGCTACCAAGGTTGTAGCTATCCTCTTTTATTAATATGGAAGTTTGAACTTCTGCTCCCACACTTTATTTATTTGCAAATTTTGATGTTTGAGGATTTATCTTTCGATATATTCGAGAACATGAAAGCATGATATCATCATAATCATCTCAAGGAAGTCAATATTTTTCCACAAAAAATTGACTTTGCCAAATTGACCAAAGGAATAATAAACATTTTAAGTTTAGCTTATATGTTATATTACCTGGAACTTGAATAATGATACACTTCTCATCATAATGATTTTGCTTCACGTATATGGTCATTCCTAAGATTAGATAAGATTAGGAATGACCAAATACGTGAACGAGTCGGAGTGGCTCCTATTAGTGAGAAAATGGTAGAGAATCGTTTGAGATAGTTTGGTCATGTTCAGAGAAGACCATTAGATGCGCCAGTAAGAAGAGTAGATCAAATAATCTGGAGTCCGATTAAAAGAGGGAGAGGGAGGCCAAGGCGGACACTTGGCGAACTAATAGAGCAAGATCTATTGGTGAATAATATACCGAAAGGTTTGGTTACTAATAGAGCGGAATGACGTCGTATGATCCATGTAGCCGATCCCACCTAGTGGGATAAGGCTTTGTTGTTGTTGTTGTATTTTAGCATGTCAGGGAGCTTAAAGGAAGAAATTTTCCTGTGTACCAACCTTAAATGATTGGAAATTGTATTTGTGCCCTAGTTTATTTTTTGTCATATTTACTGCTTTCCATTGTCTCTTAGATGATACACTGATGCAAGCTTTATTCAGTTGCAGGACAATACCATCTTCGAACAAATTTCTTGCGAAATGGGGATTCCAGCCCATATCTCTCCAATATAATGCAGATCTTGAGTCCTAGTAAGGCTCCAAGTTGCCAAACAAAATTGTCAAATTTGTGCCATTTGCATGATCGTCACTGATCTCTACCTGCTTAGGGAACTTGACATTTGTAGAACACCAGAATTACTCTAAAACTAGCTTGTTCTTTGTTGCATTCTCTGATTTGATTTGCAATTTAGGACATTATAAGGTGAAAGATTTACTAGACCTAAGAGTACACCGTACACTTATGTTGACTATTCTGCTTATCATGCTTAATGAATGACAATTCTCATTATCATGCTTATGAATGATAATGCTTGATAAGGATACTCTTCAATTTCTGAAATGTTACCTTTCTCTGTAAGACTCCATCATGAATTCATTAAAATTTCAACATCTGTCGACCTCTCCATATGTTCTTATTATTTATATTGTTACATGCATGAAAATACACAGAAACAAGGGCGTCAAATCCAGCACGAGCACCAGCACCAGCACCAACACCTGTATCTCCTTTGAAGTCATTACCGGCTCCAGCTTCTGCTCCACATCATCATGGTATGTAATATATGAACTAAAAGACCTTCCACAATGTTGTTTGGGGGGGAGTCTAAAAAAGAATAATTATAGGGTCTAGTGGAGATTCTTCTTGGAAACATCATCGAAGGTTGCCTCCCCCACCATCTTTCCGTTCCTCACACGATTCAGGTTTGTGAATTTGGTACTGTGTCCCTGCTCTAATACATAAAATTTTACCAAATGTCTTATGACTTACTACTGTGAATGCAGTACTTTATTGCCTTACCAAATATCTTGGCCACTACACATAAGAATTTCTATTACATATTAATTACCCATGTTCAAATCAGCTGTGCATGACTGATGGAACAATATTTACTGTTTAACAGATTGCAAAGAACTTTCTTGTTCTGAACCTCTTACTTCCTGTCCGATTGGTGTCCCATGTGGCTGCGTATTGCCTATACGTGTGGTTGTTGATCTAGACGGAGCCCCATATATATTTTTTGCACATGTACCAGAGTTTGAATTAGAAGTTGCAGGTGGTACTTTTCTGAAACAAATACAAGTGAAAATAATGGCTGCTGCCCCTAGCATCCAGAATCCAGGAAAGACAAGAGTCACTATGTATTTGGTACCTCTTGGTAAGAAGTTTGATAAAATGACAGCTTTGCTTATCTATGAGAGATTTTGGCAAAAAAAGATACCAATTGAAGAGCCCATATTTGGTGATTATGAAGTGGTTGATGTTTGTTACCCAGGTGATTTATTTCCTTTTTTTGTTAATACAAACATGACGGATCGACCATAACAGGATTTGTAATCCAATGTCTTTTCAGGTCTTCCATCTTCTCCTCCACCTATTCATGGTGGATGGATGGGATCTGGTCCAGAAGTTTCTGGAGGTGAAGAGGACCCTTTTACAGCAAATGTTTCCCTTGACAAGTTCCAGAAACTGAATGTTGGAATTATCCTAATTATTGCATTTTCGTCGTTCATTGTTACGTTGACATGCGTTGTTTTCATCATTTTGATCTTGAAATGGACAAGAAATGGAGAATCACCAACTTCTCTTGATCCCGCAATTAGATCATCATTAACTATGAGATCTGGTAAGATTGAAAATGTAAAGTTATTCTTTTGCATTTTTGTATTGTTTGATATGCTAATTATAATATTGAAGGTTTTACATTAACTTCACACGAAAATACATTGACAATATTTTTTGTACAGCTGTTACATCCGGTTTCTGGAATCAGGTTTAATGTTGGAGACCTTTAACAGGAATTGCTCTTTTGAGGCCTTTTAAAATAGATTCTTGAAAATGGAGAAAGCACATAACAAATAATTCATTCTCAATACTACTTCGAGGATGAGAAATTTCATTCTCTTGACCATATTTTATTCAAATGGACATATTACTGGCAGCATTTCTTTTGTAATATGCAATTTTAGCTTGTATTTTCCAACAAGAGATATCAGCAGTTAGTGATATGTTGACATCATAAATGAGTGTTTTCTTTCTTTTGAGACATCATTTTCTGTTTCATATGCATTAAGCTATTCGGGGTTGTTGTATTCCCTTTTTTTCTTTGAGAATGATATGTCGACATGATTGTTTTCTCTCTTTTGAGGCTGCATGCAAATATTGGAGCTAAATGTAGGCATATTTTTAATTTTAACTGAATAGTAATCTGCTGGTTAACATTGCCAGTTGTCAAATATTTTTGCGACTTAAATAATTATCAATAGTAATCTTCTGGTTGACATTACCAATTGTCAAATATTTTTGTGATTGATGTGTGAACTTATCATACAGCCTTTAGATGCGCTACGTTGAATAATGCAGAAAACTCCGCAAATGCATCCTTAATTTCAACAATGGCTACTTGTGCACCAATTGTGAAGACATTTTCCCTATCTGAGCTAGAGAAGGCTACAGATCAGTTTAGCCCAAAAAATATTTTGGGTGAAGGTGGTTTTGGTCGTGTTTACCATGGTTTATTTGAGGATGGAAGTGAAGCTGCTGTTAAATTGCTCACAAGGCGGGGTCAGAATCGGGACCGAGAGTTCATTGCGGAAATAGAAATGCTTAGTCGACTGCATCACCGTAACCTTGTCAAGCTGATTGGAGTGTGCATTGAAAGAAGCCAAAGATGTCTGGTTTATGAGCTTATTAGGAACGGGAGCATTGAGTCACATCTTCATGGTATGTTCAGAATCTTCATTTACATAAATGGATTTCTCTATCAGCTATTCAATGTCCTGGAATCAAAGGTCTTATTTTGGTTTTCTGGCAATATCTCAGGTGCTGACAAGGACAAATGTCATCTTGATTGGGATGCTCGTATGAGAATTGCTCTTGGTGCCGCGAGAGGCCTGGCATACCTTCATGAAGATTCCAATCCTCATGTGATACATCGTGACTTCAAGTCCAGTAATGTACTCTTGGAAGAGGATTTCACGCCTAAGATCACAGATTTTGGTCTAGCAAGAGAAGAATCAAAAGAAAATCATGATATTTCTACTCGTATTATGGGAACCTTTGGGTGAGATTTACATATCTATTCTTCCTTTCATCATCCTTGCCAGTTTCTATAATTGGCTTAAGTTAAAGGCCATTGTGTCCTCTTTTCATTTATTGCTTTCTGATACCTTGCAATTAGATAGCATGCCTCATTTGATGCCCATTTTATGTTCTTATATCTTCTATCCTCATCTGGTCTTATTGTTGGGTCCTTAATCAATGTTAATTTGTTCTGACATTAGCACACATCCTTGAGTTTGCAGGTATGTCGCACCAGAGTATGCTATGACAGGATGCTTACTTGTTAAGAGTGATGTTTACAGCTATGGAGTCGTCTTGCTAGAACTTTTATCTGGTCGGAAGCCAGTGCACAAGACTCAATCTGGGGAGATGGAGAACCTTGTGACTTGGGCACGCCCTTTTTTGACCAGCAGGGAAGGAGTGGAACAGTTACTGGATCCCTCCTTGAGTGGAAACTGTAATGTAGATGATGTCGCCAAGGTTGCTGCAATAGCTTCAATGTGTGCATGTTTTGAACCTTCCAAGAGACCATACATGGGTGAAGTTGTACAGGCTCTTAAACTGGTATACAACATGGATGAGACCCCTGTTGACTCCCACAGCCGGCAAGAATCTTCTTCAGGTGATTATGATTTCAGGGGAGATTTTGATGCCGAGTGCAGCTGGTGGAGACTTAGAGGCTCACCACCCTCAGTTTATGAACGTGGATCTCTTTTCATGAAGATGAAATGTAGTTCTGACCCAATGTTTGAACAGAAGAGGACCCAGTCAGCCTCCCAGTTAGAATCCATAGCCCAGCACAACAGTTCTGGTCCTTTGAAGACCAAGACGAAATCATTATATAGATTGACAAGGAGCATCAGTGAACATGGATGTCCTTCGCAACATGGCCACTATGTTTCAAGTTTGTGACATTGTTCCTTCACAAATCCTCTTCCCATCAGATGTACAGATTCAAAAGGTTTGATCTTTGGCTTCTGCTTTTGTTAGTGAAACATCTTTCTATGCATCAAATTTCGTACCATATCTTGATGCTGATATTTGTTACTATAACATCGAACTAATATGATTCTTGGCAGGTACAATATCGTGCATTTGAGGACTTATGTTGATCATCGGCAATATTTCAGCTATACATGTTTTAGCTGTGTTTGCGAAGACATGCAAGCATTTTATACATGTAGTTAACCATGACTCCCTTGATATATATATATATATATATATATAATATATAATGAAGTACCATATGGGGAAGGATGGAAATTTGCATCCTGTTGCAATCTTCCTCAGTGTTATAGTTTTATATATTATGCCGAGAATATCTGGGAGGGATATTTTTATAATAATGAAACATCAACTTTGTTATTAGCCATCTGTCTTTCTTCAAATTCTACATTACTTTTTTTTGTGTGAGCTCTTATCAATAATTTTTTAAGTTAGGCCTACTTTCTGAATGCATGGGTCAGAATAGGATGTACACTGCTACTTACTAGTCTTGAACATGTATCCTTGATATGGCTTAGTCCTTTTGCAATCTACTCTTAGTGGTATGGCAGCATGCCTAAACTAGATGTTCATGACAACTTTTTTTTGTGGTTGAAGTACTCTTCAAACATAGTTGGTATCATCTAACACTGTGGGGACCTTAGAATGAATAAGAATAACATTATACATTAGAATCTTTATTATCTTATAGCATTGTTATCAATTCTATCCTTCTATTCTCTTGCTGCTACTATGTATATTGAAGTTACAAGTCTTTTTATGATGATTTTGCTTAGTACTCTTCTCTAATTTCTCTCTTCACTTTCCATCTGCACATTTCTCTGCATTCCTCATTCCCGGAAGTCCCTGGGTCTGATCCGGCTCCTATTCTTCTTGTTGAGAATTTTTAGGCTCTGCCTCAGGATGCCAATCTCTCTGTCTCGCCTGGCTCCTTCCTTCTCCATGACTGATATCCATGTCCTCAGTGTTTCCATGGTCTCATCCTTGGCCTTTAACTCCTTTTGTAGCTTCTCGATCATGACTTCCTCAGTTCCCCAAAATATCCTCTCTTCTACAGAAGGAAAGTAATCACATGGTATTATCCATTGATATGCTATACAATAAATGCAACACAAATCAAGATTAATTCCTTGGATTTGGATTAAGGTTCTTCCTTTGCTTCCAGAACAAAGATAATGCATGGTGAAGAATCTATTACTGAAAAGCCAAGTGACTGGGGGCAAAAAAAAAGGTTTCATTTAATTATTTACATCTGCCTAAAGGTCTGTTTAGTATCACACTTACGCAACACGTCATAAGCTTTGATGTTTCTTACTTCCTACTTTATGGACCTTATCTGATGCTTGATTATAAGATAATGGAGTGATAGAATTCTATATTGGTCCTTGCCTTTGTTGAATTAAAGAAGGTGCTGTGCATTTAATAAATGTTTAGAAAATGACAAGAGAGACTAACTAACAACTGGCTATATTCATTCATGTGGGGAGGAGTGTGGTGAAAGAAAGAAAACAAAATGATTAAACCAACATGTGAGTTTCAGAACGAGAGCTGCATTTTCATCCTGCCTGTGAGGAATGAAGGGCATTTGACATGCAGGTTGCTGAGTAGCATTGCATAAATACTAAATTTATTTATTTTTACCTATAAGTCTGTGGTTTACAGATCTTTACTTGTGTTAACATTTATCTCTTCCCCCTCTCTTCCAGTGGCCAATCATTGGCCTGGTCCTGACTGTGAAAGATTACCACCAAAGGTAAAGAAATGAGCATTTTTTTCCTCAACTCTTGACAGTTTCAGCATTTTGTTCTCTTTAACTTTACATTGTTATGCTCACACGCTTTAGATGTCCAGAGAATCTTACTACGTCGTGCATATACATGTTCTAATCAGTGACATCTTCGATCTACAGTACATCCAATCCAATATAATAGATGATCTGCACTATCTGATGAAAATGATGGTATAATTACAATATGTAAATGCACTAACGCAGACTAACAGCACTGTCCACACATATATTTCATATGCATATTCTTCACTGCGCAAACTTTAAGTAATCTTTCTTTCTAATTCTGGAGTTTGCTTAATTGGTTGTTCATAAATATTTACAGGTAGTGGTAGCAGCTGATGTTTAGAGAAACACGTTAAGACTAGATGCAAGTGCACAGAACAACTGGACTCGGTTGTTACCTTGCCCAGTCCTCTGGATGAGATCGTCGAGCTCGGTCTTGATGGCGAGGTAGAGCCGCTTCCACTTCGCCGCCGTTTCATCCCTCCTCGCCCGCTCCTCCTCCGTCCGCCCCACGTGGAAGTCGGCGCCGAGGCGGCGCCGCTCCTTCTCGTCTCCTCTGTTCGCGGCGGCCGCCTCCGCCAGTCGCCTCGCCCTGCCCTCCGCCTCCGCCAGCTGCCTCTTCAACCGCGCCGCCGCCTCCTTCTGCCTCGTCCTCTCCGCCCTCCACCTCTCCTCCGCCGAGGCGAAGACCGAGAGGCTCTGCTGGTGGTTCCTTGCCTCGTCCGCCCGCGCCCGCCGCAGCTCCTTCACTTCCTCCTCCAAAGCCCGTATCTTTGCCTTGAGCTTCCTGGCCTTCTGGTAGCGTTTTCCCCTGCTGCAGCACTTGCTGGCCACGCTGCCCATGTCTGCCTGTGACTTGGTTGTATACGAGTTCTCCCTTGCTATCTATCCATCTACTGCTGCTGTGCCCGTATTCTTCGTTGGGATGGTTCTGAGTTCTGACATGAGTTGGTGGCGAGAAGCAAGAAGGGGGAGGAGGCATAAATAAGGGGGGAGAGAGAGAGAGATGGTACAAAATAGGCTCTCGTCGTCATGCACCATACGTAGGCTCAAAGTTGGAATCTTTCTTTCTTTCTTTTTTTTTGTCTTTGTAATTAAGCATGAACCTTAACTCGCAAAAAATATAATTGATAATCGGCTTAGATGAATTAAAATTGAACTGAGCATAGCATCTGAGATCAAATTCTGATCCATGTACGTTTCTAATTCTCGAAAAGAAAATTTTGGACGTAAATTGGAGTCTCCGAAAATTTTGTCGGAGTGCTTGGCTAACTCGCTTGGATGAAGGATAAAAAGATAGAATACCCCAAACATGGCAAGAATATAATTACTATAAAAAAATTGGCAGGGTTATTTATGTCCGACGAAAGTAATTGGTTTTGGAGTTTGATTCTTGAATTCATCAATTTTATCATAATTTATTGGTCTCCCACGCATTGAGCACAGAATTAATTAGGTGTTAAATAGCACAATTTATTCTTTTCCAATATAATAGGATATTTGTCTTTATTTTACCTTATTTTATTCATCAATTAAATACTTAATTCTCTCTCTCTCTCTCTCTTTCTCTCTCTCTCTCTCTCTCTCTCTATATATATATATATATATATATATATATATATATAGCGTAGGGCTTGTGGCTCGTGCAATCGAGTGCTACTCAACAAGCCACAACAAGTAGATAGTAACGGCCAAAAATAACTTTGACACTGTTAACTGTTAGATCATCAATTGCCTAGTGCATGTTATGTGCGAATTAGAGGACCTTGGCATCTTGTTATTTGATTATGCATGTTATGCACATTTCTGAATATCTGACTTCAAAGAATCCGATTCTGTAAGTCAAATGACAATTTGTTTCTGGTCGAGCCCATCAAGTGAATTAGCTAGTCCGGACCTGACAGTGACAATTTGTTTCCATTTGATTATTGCAGCATTTGGCATTTCTTCTCATGTTTCTCGACCTGGATTTGACGATTTTTCTTTCGCCTAGGCGATATCTGGTGAATCATAATTCCAACATTGAATTTAATATAAAAATAATTATATAATTAAGGATTGTCAAACTATATTAAGACCCAAATAAACACTACAAGAAAACTGCCTTTTACCGACGGTCCTAACCGTCGGTAAAATGACCAGATCCGTCGAAAATCACGATTTACGGACAGTGATCATGCGAAAAAGGGGCGTCGCAAATATTTTGCGACGGTTTCTTCTGAACCGTCGGTATTACAGACGGTCTAGCTGGCGGACGTGGCAGTCGAACGTTAAATATCGACGGGACAAACCGTCAATATTATCGATGGTTAGGACCGCCGATATATATCGACGGTTTGAACCGACAATAGTATTGACGGTTTGAGCCGTCGATATTTATCGGCGACTTAAACCGTTGATAGTATCGACGGTTTGTGCCGTCGATATCTATCGGCGGCTTGAACCGTGGATAACCGTCAATAGTATATCGACGTCTTGAATCATTGATAGTATCGACGGTTCAAACCGTCGACAATCTTGTATCGACTGTTTTACTCGTGGGTTACGACCGTCGATAATTGTGTACCGACGGATATAACCGTCGGTAAGTATCGAAAAAATCCGCTGAAAATTGCAATATTTCAACTGTTTCCGACGGTCAGGACCGTCGGAAACATAAAAAAATTAAAAAAAATAGTGAATTCACAGATAATTCACACATATAATACAACACATTTGATCCATAATGGAACGGCATAACGTAATTCACAGATAATTCACATCACATCACAGATTCAATTACATCACATCACAGATAATTCAATTCGGCATAACGTAATCCAAACATGATCCATAATGGAACGAGATAATGGAACGACACAATTAATTCACATAATCCAAACATGAAACAAATTGAACATCATATGAATTCACAAATTGAACGGCATAACGTCTTCGTCATGACGAAGAGCTGAAGTTCAATTCGCATAACGTCTTGGTCGCAAAACATCACTGCACAAAATTGAAATAGAGTAAAAGTGATAACATATGAAAATGCAAAAAAAACATGAATTCAGTTTTGTTAAGTGTTGAAGAGCAAAATCAAAATCTAATTGAATCTAAAATCTAAAATATAAAAACATAATTTGAATTTAACATCACATAATTTGATAAATTCAATAGAAGATGCGTAAACTAACAAGCTAACGCCGAATCTCAAAATTGAAGCAAAATCGAGCATAATCATCCAAAATAATAGAAAGAGGCATATGACTTTTAATCATCATTGCCATTTAAATCCAAAATGCCAAAGTTATCATTAAAATAAGGTTGCTAAGTTTTTTTCCTATGATTTCATGCGGTGATCAGGAAGTATGTTGAAGTTCATGGCCAATCAGAAAAAAATAGGAAACATAAACTACAAGTATATTTATTTATACTAAGTACTAACATTTACATGATCCAGCTGTCTGCACTCTATTTTCGGTGAAAACTTTGAAAGTCTACAGATCTAACTGAAAGGGATGAAGAGTAAAATTTAAGTTAGTACCCATGTTGATGTCAAAGTGCATATGAATCTAATGAGTACAATGAACCATCAGATTAAAGTAAATTCCAAAAATAATTATGTATTATATATGAATCTACCTCGGCGTCGTCGTCATTCAATTCGCCACGCATGAAGGCACGCATCATTTTCTTCATTTCAAGTCTGTTACGATGTTCACGTTCTTCGAATTCCTTTCTGACCTCTTCCCTAATCTTGATGGTCACCTGATCCACAATTTCTTGCATACTAGAAGGAGATGAACCTGAAGTACTTCGTCGACCATATCCAATATTTGTGTCACTCACAGAAGATCCAAGTCCGTAAATGCGACCCTTCTTCACGCCGACGTGATCCGTCCAAAGTTGTCTTGGGGTCAACGGTGTGGTCCCCTCCTGCGTGGCTTGCGTAATATGATCAACTTCTTTTATTTTATAAGACTCCTGAAATATAAAGAAAATAATTAACTACAAACGACGACTAGGTGATCGACTTCAAAGTTTTGTTAATTAATTATTAACTTGCAATTTAGAAAAAAGTAAAGGCACAAAAATTTACATACATATGTCTCCCGGGCATAATTCGAAACCCATTCTTTGTTCTTCTTCTGATGGGTTCGGAGAAATATTTCGTCCTGAGTAGGTGGTCTACCCGTCTCTTTCTCCTGCAATGAGATAATATTTTAAAATTTGCAACTTAAAGTATAATATTTTCTCGACACTTACCATTTTCTTAAAGTATAATATTTCGTCCTGAGTTCAGAGAAAGACCTTACCATTTTCTTAGCAATCGTGCTCGTGGATAGACATCCGCTCGAATGCAAGCATGCTCCCTGGTCGGACTCTCGACTGATTTTTGCTTTTTCGCATTTCACTTTGTACTCCTCGGTGGACCACTTTCCTAGCAAATCGATCCAAACGGCTTCGGGGATCCAATTGGATCGTTCTTCGTCAGCTCGAGCTTCAGAAAGCATCACGGACAATCTCTTCGAGCACCGAGAGTTAAAAGCTTTCCACATTTTTTTCGTATGCTCGGACTCCCACCACACATCAGCCTGTAAGTGTTTAAAAATAATTAATGTATTACGAAGAAAAATATTAATGATCATGTTGGCTTCTAATGATACCTGAAATTCATTAAATAACATCTGTCTCGTGGCATAAGGAACTTCCCTCCATGTAAGCCACGCTTCAGTATACCTATGTCACAACACTTTAGTAACTGTTGCAGCCGCTGGTTTCGACGGTACAAATCTGGAAGGACACAAAATTATAAAATGTCATGGCTGAATCAAAGCATGAATAAGGATTCGATATACATAAAATAACACTTACCCTAAATTCCCATCTGGCTGCACGTATGCTTTGTAAACACGATTTGACGAAGCTTGGTCCGAGTCTTCCACGGAACAATGAGCTCTGACGGGTTGTTGTGGCAATTGTGTATCCAAGTCCGCAATATCAGCGTGAGAGGAAGGACCCGGCGGAGAAGAACGTTCTATTATGCGAATGCCCGTGGCTGATCTAGGAGCTGACGGAGGAGAAGAACGCTCTGTTATGCGAATGCCCGTTACTGATATAGGAGCAGACGGAGTACTGAGAGCTCTAGGGACGACCGACTCCTTTCCTTTGTTTTTACTTTTAACAAATCGATACATCTACATAGTACAAAATTTATTCCAAGTCAAATTCACAATTGACAAAAAATTCAAATGTCACAACGTCTCGACCTGACTATGTTCGGCTACGTCTTGTGTTGCATCTTGAGGAACGGAATTGTACGTATAACTCGAGAACCAATTCCTAATATCCGAAGGTGCTTATAAAAAATAAACAAATTAATTCGAATAAGCTTTTGCGAATGACTTCTTCTGATCATTATTTCAAACACTCACGAGATGGTAGCGAATATAAGAATGCATCGTCCGCGTCAGGCATCCGTTGATCCGATTGTTTGTCCACATGCATCGCTAACGCCTCAAACAAACTATTGCCTCAAACAAAATGAATATGAGTCGTAAATGAACAATCCATAAGATGACAACATTCGTAATAAAATATCCTAGTCATAAGGTAAAAAAAATTGATAATTCGTGACGACAAGTAAAGACACCTTTACTCATCATCTGAATTTCCACATGACTGGTACCCGTCATCATCATCATCATTAGAAGTCGTCGTAGTTTCAAATTCATCTTCGTCCAAATCCTTTTCATCATTTTGTATGTCAACGTTATTGAAGTCTTCAAATACGTGTTCCGAATCCTGTAGATCGTCGACTAATTCGGTGTCGACAATAGGGGCCACAGACGTCTGCGAGTCATCTTGAAAGGCACATTGCAATGCACCATCAACTTCTATCCTGCTTCTTGCCTTCGTCTTTATTACAATCCACCATTGTGATTTGTCCCTGGTCTTCTCCGGATATGGCACATAATATACTTGTCTTGTAGAAGACGGAATAATGAAAGGATCAAAACGATCATAACACCTATTATGACGTATTTCAACTATTTTGAAATCTTTGTGAACTCGCATCCCTCTCCTTTCCTTTGGATCAAACCAATTACACTCAAATAATGTGACTTTATTACCTCCAGTATATTGCAGCTGAATAATGTCTTTGAGAACACCGTAGTAGTCACGCTCATTTTCTCCATCCGTGGATCCCACGACACATACTCCACTGTTCACGGTTTTCTTCCCGATCGACCAAGTTTCAGTGTGAAACTTATAACCATTCACAAAATACACCGGCCAACTTTTCACCTCTCGAGCCGGTCCCCATGCCAAATTATGGAGACCAGACGCCGTGCCGGTATTGAGAACCTAATATAAAAATAAATGAGTATAGTAGACGTTGAAGACATCAAATTGTTTAGAATATTTTGAGAATTACCTGTTCCTTAAACCACGGTGCGAAGTCATTCTCGATTCTATCTTGTACATGTTCTTCAGGGACAATGTAATATTGCAAGAAAGCACTACATACGAAGTGATGGCTAAATCAAAATGGTGTTTGGGAAGACGTTAAAGAAAAGAACGCATGGATATTAAACTTACTTAATGTAGCCTTGCACCTCCGGCGTGTTTAGAAGGATATGATTTGTGGCAGACTTGAATTCTGCATCACTGAGCCATCTACTCCTTGGCTTCCAAAAATGTCGTCCTAACTGATTGAAGAGCGACAAAGATGCCACATCAGACTATTCTTCTGGAACTTCATCATTTCGATGGACTCTGGTCCTCGCACACTTAACATGGGACTCGAAGTAGTAAGAACAGAAGTATGAAATCTCCTGAATCATATACGCTTCACAAATGGATCCTTCGACACGTGCTTTGTTCTTAATCGTCCTTTTTATTCGATTGATATATCTTTCAAAAGGATACATCCACCTATATTGTACTGGTCCACCTACCCTTGCCTCATATGGCAGATGAATAGGTAAGTGCTCCATGGAATCAAAGAATTCCGGTGGAAATATTCGTTCCAACTTAGTAATGTTATCGGAATATTACGTTCCAATTGGATCATATTTTCCACCGTTAATGTTGTAGAACACAATTCTTTGAAGAATTGACTCAACTCCGTTATCGGCTTCCAAATCTTATCCGGGAGTGAAGAAAAAGCAGTAGGAAGCAAAGTTTCCATGAATATGTGGGAGTCGTGACTTTCATGCCAAACAAACGCAAGTTATTCATGTCCACAGATCGGGTCAGATTTGATGCATAACCATCCGGCATTCTCAGCTCTTGGATCCAGCGACACACTTGGGTCTTCTGCTCCTTAGTGAGAACATAACTTGCTTTTGATTTAGATAATCTTCCGTTAGGTAAAGTCACTAAGTGCAACTCTGGCCTTCGACAGTACTCCTTCAAATCTAGTCTCGCCTTGAGGTTGTCCTTTGTTTTACCCTTAATGTCCATTACGGTGTTGAATACATTTTCAAACACATTTCTCTCAATGTGCATGACGTCCAAGTTATGACGTATCAAACAATCAGACCAATAAGGTAAATCCCAGAATATACTTCGTTTGGTCCAATTACGACAAACACCATACTCATTGTATGTGACATTTGGATCGTCGACAATTCTGCATAAAGCATTGACAATGCGACGTAATTGAGCTCCTGAGCGTCTGACCGGAGGCATGTCTTCTACAATCCTATTCCGTCGAAATGCATTTCGGTTATTTCTGTACGGATGATCAGCTGTAAGAAACCGTCTATGGCAATCAAACCAACTATTTTTTTACCCCCATTTCTCAAAGTGAACGCATCTGAGTGTTCCATGCAAGATGGACAAGCTAATTTCCCTGCAGTCATCAACCAGACAACATCCCGTAGGCTGAAAAGTCATTAACAGTCCACAATAAGGCAGCTCTCAATGTGAAATTTTGTTTGGTCGACACATCATAAGCGACGACACCATCCCACAGTTCTTTTAGCTCATCTATTAGAGGCTGTAAATACACGTCTATCCTCTATTTAGGACTCTGAGGACCAGGAATAATGCATGTCAAAAATATATAAGGTGCGGACATACAAATCCCAAGTGGCAAATTATAAGGTGTTATTGTTACCGGCCAACATGAATAAGAAATTGAAGTCTGACCATATGGTGTAAAACCATCTGCGCATAATCCGAGCCTTATGTTCCTTTGGTCCCTAGAAAAATCAGGATGTTTACGATCAAAATGTTTCCACGCTTCACCATCCGATGGATGAAGCATGACACCTTCAGAAGTATTATGCTGTGCATGCCACTTCATTTGCGACGCTGACCCTATAGACGAGTATAGTCTTTTAAGCCTTGGAATAAGAGGCAAATAATGCATTCTTTTCACAGCGACTTGAGACTTGTTAGTCACTCTATATCTTTCAGCCCCACAAAACTTGCATTCATTTAGATTGATGTCCTCGCCGTAATATAACATACAACTATCACGACAATAATCTATTTTAGTTGAGCCAAGACCAAGTTTACTGACCAATCTTTTTGTCCTATAAAAATTTTCAGGAATACGAGCCCCAGTTGGTGTGATATCTTTTAAAATATCTAGAAATACATCAAAATATGCTTGTGAAATATTGTGGTCGGCTTTCAGATTCAACAATCTAACAGCAAGTGATAGTTCCGAATGACTTTCACACCTAGGCCATAAGGGTTGGCTCGATGCGTTTAGTAAGTCATAAAAATCTATTGCTTCTGAATTTGGTGCCTCTTCATTCTGCTCAAATCTAATATTGCCATACTCAGTTGCAGCTGTGTCATAAGAAGACTGTTCATATTGCGAAGCAAATGTTGGTTCAGGATCCACAAAATAAAGACCTGGATTTGGGACGCTTGTCGAAGGCGCTCCTTCGTCTAAATCATCCCATTCCCAATAATTGGGTTTGAAACCCTTTCTATATAAGTGAACTTTGACAGTCTCTATCGTCTGTAACTTTGTGCTAGCACATTTCAAACAAGGACACCTAATTGTTTCCTCCCGCTGAAATTGTAAAGATTGACAAGCCACAGTAACATAATAGTCAACGCCATCTATAAATTCTTGTGTCAAGCCTCTACGACCAGGATTATTTCTTTTGTACATCCATCGATGATCGTTCAAGTATGACATAATGATTGCATTATTTGCAAATCATAAAAAAATTCAGTGATACAAAATTGTATAAGGAAAGAAAAAAGTTTATGAAACAACTGAGGAAGAACAAATTGTTTAGCTAATGTTTACTAATCATACTGCTACGTATAGAGATAGCATACACATTGCTATAGATTGTGTAATAGGGCTGCAGACCTTTTGGTTGATATTGATAAATCTCAGGGTTTCAAAATTTTTTGTAAGGAGGATCTTCCTTGTAATCTTCTTAGTATCTTGTATCAAGATGTCCTTTGGCATGCAAATTAATAGTTAACTCTTTTGTTAAAAAGAAAAATACTTCCTGGTTCAGATAGGACGTGTAACATAGAATACAGATTCTGTGTCGATCTTCAGAAAGAACCATTGAGATAGGCCCACCTTCATTAGTGGCAATGCCTTATTACTATTTTCCCATCAAAGGATTACTTCATCAATGTGTTCTCAGTTGTGTCATTATTGTATTTTCAATGTCTGATTGAGAATGAAAATTATGATAACTTTGCCTATGAACATGTTTTCGAAATAAAATATATATAGATAAAATTTCATGTAATTTTTATTTAAGCTAAAAATCCTTCACTATCTGTCAGGGTGGAAGAATAAATTATTCTGTCATATGAAAGATTATAAGATTATTTTGATATAATAAGTATATATAACATAATTGTCTAGCTACGAAGCATGCTTGGTCCTGACTCTCATGATTGTAACCGAGTCACGTGGCTTAATTGATATTTGAAATTGCTCATGGACCTATGCGCGAAAGCTTTTTTGCTCACGGATCTGGCCGAGACCAGAAGGGCGGCCAGATCTGGCCGCCGCCGTGCAAGGGCGGCCGGATATGGCCGCCGCGCGCGGAGGGCGGCCGGATCTGGCCGCCGTGCGCAAAGGGCGGCCGGATCTGGTCGTCGCGCGCGAATGGCGGCCGGATCTGGCCGCCGCGCGCGAATAATGGCCGGATCTGGCCGCCGCACGGAGGGCAGCCGGATCTGGCCGCCAGAGAGACAAATTATATATCCAAGGAGGGCGGGGATCGGACCTACCTGCCCCGGAGATTCCAGTCAGCGGCGGAAGCTTCGGGCGGGTGGTGGTTGACGGCCGGACGAACAGCGGACGAAACGCGCGGCGGCCGGACGAACGTTCAAAACGTTCAAAGTAAGAGTGGGGTCGGGTTTTTATATAACCACTTTTCGACGGTCAAAACCGCCGCAACATAGGTAAATATAATATTATATTAATTCGCATTTCGACGGCTCGAATCCGCTGGAAAAACCGTCGATAGTTTCGACGGTTATTCAAACCGTCGAAATATCGACGGTTTTACTAGTCGATAGTTTCGACGGTTCTTCAAACCGTCGAAATATCGACGGTTTTAGCCGCCGATTCTCATAATAATAAATTTTCAAAACATCAACAGATCTATAGTTTGTGTAAATTATAAATTTCCATTTTCGAAGGTTGAGACCGTCGAAAACAATTAAGCTAGAATATTTTATTTAAATACTATCGACGGGTATGACCGCCGAAATATCGACGGTTGCTTTGAACGTCACAAATTTCGATGGTCAAAACCGTCGATAAGTTCAATAATTGTACGCAACCAGTGTTGAAATTTTTCGACGGTTCAGACCGCTGGAAGTTTCGACGGTTAGATAAATCGCCGAAATTATTGACGGTCTTAACCGTCGAAGTATAAATATTTTCGACGGAACCTTCCGACGAATTAAGCACCATCGAAAGTTTAGAAGGCTAAAACCGTCGAAAATTATCCGACGAAAATATCGACGGTTTGGAAGATTCGTCGAAAAAGCCGTCGATATTTTAGACGGATGTCGGACCGTCGAAAATGGACCGTCGGAAATACGACTTTTTCTTGTAGTGAAAGTGATCAAAGTATTTATGTGGGAATATTTATTAATATGAAATGATATGAAATTATATGTGTAGAGATCAAAAAATATATATACCTAAAGGTTAAATGGTGTATATATACCAAAAGATGTATAAAGTTTAATAGATGTATATATATATCAAAAGGTATATAAAATTTAAAGGTGAATATGTTTTCATATACTAAAAGAGGGTGCATAGGGTAAAATGGTATATACATAATGAACAAAAGGTGCATCAATGTTAAAACTTAAAAGCCATATATGGAGATCAAAGGTGCATTTGAATTCTCTTTGATGGGTGAAGATTCAAACCCCTTGTGCGTACTATAAATAGATAGTCATGGTCCTCAAAACACATAACAATTGGAAGAAATCTATTTGATGAAATGTTCTTCTTTTGCATTCTCCATCTGTGCAAAGAGGCATAGATGTGGTGTCATTTTGGAAGTCTATTCATCAAGTGCTCATCAACATGAGAAGTTGATGGACAACTTATTCGTAATAAAAAAAGAGTGATGGGCAACTGTAAGTTTTCATATTCAATTTATTAAGTTTTCTAATGATTCGTCATGATCCGATTTAGTTTTGCTATTATGGTTCTTTCAATTAGTATAAGAGAATCATTAGGGAAGTTCAGTTTTTTTGTATGAACAAATACTTTTGGTTTTCTTTCTTTCGTGCGTGATCCATGATTTTTTTGGATGGTATTGCATATATTCATGTAAGAACTTCATTTGCTCAATCCAAGTTGATTCATGCATTTTGGGTCATTTAGTTTTATATTAAAATATCATACTTTTAATATTAAGTGAATGGATAATGTTAAAAAGAGCCAAATTATAATTAAGTCTCTTTTATGTACAAGAGTAGAATGTTAATTCTTTTCTTACTTGAAGATGTATTTGGTGAATGCTTATATTATCTATTGGTTGATATGGATGAATATTTTTTCTGTTAACATCATCATGAACACCATGCATGAATAAAATAATTGTCCAAGTATGAATAATTATTAGTTGAGAATCCATTTGTGATTTATCACTATGTTATTGTGATAAAAGATGTAGAATAAATATTGGACAATTACATATATTTTGAAAAAATATTGTTATTGCACAATATGTTACCAAAGTAGTTTCTTTTGTGTAATTTGTTTTAGTTTAAAATATAAGCAGCGATCTACATGTTATTAATTAAATATTAGGCATCCTAAAGGAAGCTTAATACTATGACAATAATTTGTGATAATTATTTGATTTTTACATGTGAGTAATAAATTGGTCTAAAGAAAAATTTATTAGTCGATATGTTATTTTATTATCAATTTGTTACCATAAGAAGATATCACTTACAAGTTGGTATTTCTGTCCAAAGACTAAATACTAATATTATGTCGATGTCTTGTGATGGGATTTGTCCATACTTTTATTTTGCTATTGTATTGTAGCAACAATTAGTGATAATTATTTGATATGACATATGAATAATAAATTATCTCAAAGGAAAATTTATTTTTCGATATGTTATTTTATTATCAAATTGTTACTATTAGGAGATGTCACTTACAAGTTAATATTTCTGTCCAAAAACTGAATATTAATGTTGTGTTGATGTCTTGTAATAGAATTTGTCCACACTTAAATTTGTTATGCCTTAATTTAGTATTTATGATTTGTTCTCTGTTATGTATTTGCTAGTAATATCAATATGAGCATCAATTTCATTTTCATATATAATGACATAAATTTTAAGGCATGCCAAGAGAGTATTAATATCACTCTCGTAGTTATGATTTTGTATTATGCTTCAAGGATTACCAAACTCACTAAGTTACTAATAAGAGTACATCTAATGAAACGAGGGAGATAGAAAAATAGGAGTAATCCAATAGCATAAATAATTAATGGTGTCATTCAAAAACAATATATTTAGATTTACAATACTTAAAGGTTGTGGCTACGGTCAAAATTTTCTTGAAATTTTTTATATATAAGTCATAAGAGTGCTCAATTCTTTGAGGATGTTGAATTTGAGGGAGGAGATAATATTTGAAATATTATCTTTAAGATTCTAATAGATACGATTGATATCGATTAGAAATTTATTTCTGATATTAAGAATGTCAATTATGATTAAGATATGTTGAAGATCCCTCTAGAAGACAAACTCTACAACCTCAAGAACATTTTTCATTAAGAAGATCCATTAGAAAACGAAGAAGTGTAATCTCATATAACTGCACAATATTCTTCAAGAACATCAAATTGATATTGATATAATGGAGGACGATCCAATCAATCTCCATCAAGTTATGAAAAGTTATAATTCTCAAAAGTGGATGAATAAAGTTCATGAATGACAATAATATTTAGCATCTAGTCTCATTGTCCAAAGGTATGAAATCCTTTAGCTGTAAGAGATATTTAAAACAAAAAGGAGTTCAATAGGCAATGTAGAAAAAAAAAATCTAAAGTGAGACTTATTATTATTGGACTTTATAAAGAAGGAAGACATTGATTTTCAAAAGACCTTCTCTCTTATGTCATCCAATGACTCTTTCAAGATTATCATGGTATTTTGTAGCACATTTTGATTTCAAGACACAACAGATGGATGTTGATGTCACAAGTTTCTTAAAGTTATATCTAATTTGGTTTTGAGATGAACTTAACACATCATTGTGTATGTCATAAGTTTGGTGGGAGTAAGCACATTCAAAGAATTAAAGATTTTTTTTAGATGAAAAAAATCTCTTGGTGATACATTTTTTTTCTTGCAAATTCAGATATATCGAAATTGTGCTTACAAATAAAAAAGTACTCCCACATTTAAAGGAGACAAATTTAGTCTCAACCAGTGTCATAAGAATGGCATTGAGAGAATGGAAATTCAAAAGATTTCTTATGTATTAGCAATAGGAAGTCATGTTCAGATTTGTACACTTTTAAATATTGCGTACATCACTGAAATATTTGGCAAAGATTTAAGTAATCCAAAATATGGATTAAGAGAAAAAAATCAAAGGTCCTATGATATTTTACAGAGAACGAAAGACAATATGCTGACATATCCGACGATACATCAGGTTGAGATTGTTGATTATGTAGACTTTGATTTGTCATATGTCCAAGATAGTATGAAATTTACATTAGATTACACTTATTTGTTGTGTGTGTTATTATGGAAGAGTGTCAAATAGTTAATTATTGCACTATTGAATTGTGAAAGTAGAATTCATTGCGTGCTATGAGGCATCTAATTATGGAATTTGGCTGTGAAATTTTGTCACGGGATCTACGGATAGTTTATGGTATTAAAAGATCATTAAAACTATTTTTTGTGACAATAAGGTGACAATCATAATATTAAGGTACATTGAAATCAAGTTACTATTTGCTAAAGAAAGAGTGAACAAAAGATTAATGGTTAGTGAGCATATTGGAACAAACTCTATTATTGTGAATTGATGCATGCATTTTTATACATGTTTTACATGCATCATTTAGGTTATTTTTCGTAGTTTTTACCATTGCATGCATCTATTTTCTTAATTTCTTTTGAGCCCAAAGCTACCCACTTCTGTCTAATTTTATTCTCAGGATCATCATTTTGGAGGTGCAAAACGATCGGATTAGAAAAATACATAAAACGAAGCACAAAGAGCACGTATGGTTAAGTTTAAGAAGAACTCGAGCCGGACTGGCATCATACCCAGACCGGGTTGGTGTTAAAATTCGATTTCAAATTGATTTCCGCATGAAAATAAAATCTGAACAGCATCCAGCCCGAGTTGGAACAAACCCGGCCTGGGTTAGTACAAATCAGCCAAACTGGCAGATCGCGTGGTTGTTCGGACGACTTTAACTTGGATTTAAATCACGAACTCAACTCGGTACCCTAAAAGACAGCCACCCCTATAAATATGGATGTACTACGAACCTAAGGAGCATGCAATCTTGGAGTGTGAAGCCTTAGCCGCACCAGAAACGAGAGACGAAGTTCTACTACGCGCCAGTGCAAATCAATTGAAGAAGTAGAGATTTCGTGGTTTAGGGCGATTGTTTGGAGCATAGTTTCGGCCAAGGCTTGTTCCAGACATGCACACCACCACCTGGGAGTTTGATTCATAATTTTTAATCTTTATTTTATATTTTTATCCCTCGAATTTGATGTTAATCCTTCCGATTATGGATTAGTTTTGTTGTTAGAGGAAGACTACGTTGAACCTTGGTTTTCTCTTAATATATTTTATTTTTTAGACTTCTGAGAACATGGTTATGATGTGGATTACATGCTTAATATGAGTTTATTATTTTCTTGCAATAATTTCATATAATTTCACATAATTCTACAAGGAAAAATTGATCGAATTCTTCTTTGTGAAGAACCCGGGCCGAGTTCGATACAACCCGGACCGGGTTCCTTCATTATTTCTACCGAAGAGAAATTTTTGTGTCAGCCCGGGCTGAGTTTCATCTGACTCGGGCCGAGTTTGGTTATTTTGATGTTTTTGTTAGTAAATTAGTTTTAATTGCTAACAATTATATCATTAAATGGAGATTTGTAACTTAAGGCATCTTAGATAAAGTAAATTGAAGTTAATCGAGTTTTTGACGTCTTTAATATTACTTCTATTTAAGATAGTTAGGTTCTCAAGTTTTTGAGTCCTTTACTTTAAGAAACCGTTCATATTAATGCACTTAGTTCAGAATATATTAAAGTGGATTGAGTTTTCAACGTGCTTTGATTATAGTCTTTACTATGGTAGTTAGGTTCTCAAGTTTTTGAGTCATATACCTTTTATCCGCATATTTTCTAGAAGAAGTCTATATTTGATTAACTGTTAATTAAGAGAATACAATAAAGATACGAAGTCTAAACTCTACTTTCTCACATTATTAAGGGTATCATTAACTCAGATTGTCATCAATTTGAATCACTTTTATTTCAAATCAAATCTTGTTATTCTTTCAATTAATAAACTTAAGTCAGAAAGAGAAGAATCTAGATTAGTCATCGTGGGTTCGACACTCTATTGACTCTTTATTACTTGATACGATCTATTATACTTGCTAATATATTTGCGCTTAATTTACACGCATCAGGTTTTTGGCGCCATTGTCGGGGATTATTTCTAGTTCTATTTTTTTCTACTTTTGTTTGTTAACTTGATTTTTTTTCTTTTCTTGCACATTTGAAGATTTTTATTACATATTTTTATTTGGAATTCATCGCTTCATATACTTTAACGAGTTCTATTGGTTTGTGTGTCAGGAAATTATTTTAAAGACAAGTTGATCAATTTTCAATGGCGAAAAAGAATAAATCCAAACAACAACCCAAGCCAATTGAAGATAGCAAGATTACCAAAGCTTCTGAAGAAGAACAACTTGAAGCTTTATGTAGCCCTCAACAAGAAGGCGCTTCCGCACTTAAAATTATACAAGTTGGTATAAACTTTCCATGACAAAATACAATCACGCCACCCCATGCATGTGTAGAAGAAAGTGATACATCACAAGACCTACTAATGCTGCTTACTCACATGGTGGGGATGTTGCTGACAAAGATAACCACGCAAGAAGAATTCATACAAAATATGAAGATGCAAATTTCGAATATGAAGCAACATGGCCAAGAAATTGATGGTGCTCTCTCATCTCTGCGAGAAGATAACTCCTCAACTGAATCAATGACCAACTTGGAGGGGATGCTCTGCCAATTTATTTCAAGCATTGAGAACAAGTTAAACCTTCAAGACGAACTCATTCAATCTTTAGAAGCACACTTGATTCAATTGAAGGCGCAAGTTAAGGTCAATAATGATATTCCTCCTCGCCCACAATCATTCAAGATTCAAAATAAATTCGAAGAGATGGAGGCAAAGATTAAAGCATTGGAGATTTTTCTTCTTAATTTGACTCATCTCAAAAGGCTTGCTTAGAAAAATTTTCTCCAATTATTGTATGGCCATGCCACCATCAGAATTCTTATCAAAGATGGAGACCACGAAGAAATTATCAAAGAAGAACATGGACTACAAAGTGGAGGTAAAGGAGACAAGTGAGTATGTAATTGAAGATGGAATAGTCTGAAGGAGGAGCTGGCCTTCGGAAGTTCTAACCCCAGCTACGAACTTGCCTCCAATTATACCTAAACAAAAGGAGGGAGCCGCATCATTCATAGCATCAACATAAAAAACACCAACAACATCCCAACAACGGCGCCCAAGGAGTCCAAAAGCAATTCAAAATATGGAAAAATCACAAATTGACTTAAAAGGTAAAGCCAAAATTTTTGAAGAAGGTTACTGAAAGTTGGAGTCAGTTGGGTGCATATTCACTCGCATCCAGTGAGCTCATCGTATTGGATGTTCACGAACACATCAACTAATCGAGGTGAGATTGTTCTTTATTGTATTTTTTTATAATACCCTTTTGTTAGTCTAGGTTATCGCATCTTAGATGAATTGTTACTTTTCTTTTAAATTGCTTTTCTAGATTTGGTTTCTTTAGATAAAGTCCTAGGCATAATTTAGTAAGTTTTAGTCCATTAATTATCTTATTTTAAAGTTTCATCTTTAGCCCATAATCGGATGATCTTAACTTCATAAATTACTACATTATTCACCTTTTTCTATTGCTAAACCCGGCTCAAGCTCCCTGGAACTCAGGCCGCGCTTTTCCTCCATGAAACTCATGTTAGCTACACATAATCTGGGCCAGGTAGAAGCCGCAGCCCAAGGCGCACCCGGCCCAATCACATCATAAACCCGGCCCATGCCTTCACAACCCGGGCCGGGCAGGTTCCTGTCATTTTAGCCAGCTGACTGCACACAAAATCCGGCCACCATTAAAAGGGCGAATCTGGTGGTTGAGCTGCCAACTAACTATTATAAATCCTCGACATCGATTCTGCACAATTTTTGGAGCAGAAGGCCACCTACCTAGGTTGGGTTCGTCTACAAAACCCGGGTAGCAGAGCACTGCATGTCCACATCGCCGACTCTTCATCTTCTTCTCCGTTGCCGGCAGCTTTTCACAACACCGGCGGTCCTTCACACCATTCGCACTAACATCGATGCCTCCTCAATTGCCCCCGACCGCCAAGAGTCCACGCCGCCACTGTGCTCTTCTCACCTTCGATCCCCGCGTCACCATCAGCAGATCTGCTGCCCAGCAACACCACCCCGACCTGTCGAATTCCAGATCTGACACCCCTGCTCCTCGTCGCCGACGCTTTGACTTCCGCCACCGACACACACCATCGCGACTGCCTAGGCCGTGTCTCTACATAACCAGCCTGGTTTCATCTCTAGATCATCACACTGCTGCGACTACTCGGGCCGTGCTGCTCGCAATCCGGCAAATGTCTGTTCTACTTTGCAATCCAGGCCGCGCCAACTTTATATCCGATCCGGGCTCTTCGTTTGTCCAGCAGCTTCTACGAATCGCGACACCTCGGGCCGTGTCATCAGCAACCTGATCTTCATCGACAACTTATTGAATAACCCGGGCCGCACAATTACATACCCAGACTAGATTCATCTCTAGATCATCATCAGCCGCACCATTATATACCCGGGCCAGATTTCTTACGTACTTGGGCCGGGTTTCTTAACCATATTGTGTAGGGATACATTCTTCATGATGCCACCTCGCCGAAAGTTTCGAGTCCATCGCTCCAATGATTCTTCGACAGATGATAATGAAGCTCTCCGATAGGAAGAACGACCGCCATGACCTACTAATCTCGAGTTCCGAGACTCTACCTAACGTAAATGTTATCGACAGACGTTCTTCTTCACTATTACTCCCAACTGGTACACATGCTTCAAAACAATGATAGATTTGAATATTGATGCTGATATTATGTTACTCTTTGAGAGGGTGGGGATGCAGGCCTTTTTGGATCAACGGTGGCCGACATACGAGAAATTGTGCCTTGGGTTCCTTAGTTCATATGCTTATGAGTGCTCTGCTCGGTGCCATCGAGTTAGCTTTCGGGTTTTTAACAATGAATACATCTTTTCTATGTCGAAGTTGTACTCTATTTATGGATTTCCCCTACTGGAGTCTTCTTCTACTTCTCCTGAGTTTCAGGGAACTGCGTTCTGGAAAGCTATAACAAATGATGAGCCCTTCCTTCCCTCCCGAGCCAAGGCAAGTCTTATTTAGAAATCGATATTTCGATATGCTCACAGAATCATCTCATATACCATCTGCGGTAGAGGAGAAAGCGAGGGTGCCATTAATACTATGGAACTGGAGATATTATTGGCTATGGTGGAATGAAGACACATCAATTTAGGCATCATCTTGGCTGACAATTTTCAAATACAGGCTACCAGGACTTCATGCAAAGTTATCAATGGTGGCCTGATCACTCCTATAGCCCTCTATTTGGCCTTGACCTATCCTCTCTTGAGCCCATCATCGAGCCCACATTTATTAGGATGACCATGGTTCTTCAGATGAACCTTGTCGAGAGGACTTCAGGTGGTTTGGTCTTCAAGTTGATGCTGATTGAGACACTGTCGTGCATTGATGTTGATCGCTTCACTGTCTTTGATTGCGAACAGGACACACTTTCCTTCTTTGAGACAGGTGGAGCCTTGCCACATAGCAGACCCTCATGCACACCCAAATCCAAATGATGAGGATCCAGTACCTCTGTAGGACGAGGGGCCTTCTCAGCACATGCAGCCACCCTTTATGGCCTCGAGTCCACCACTTTAGCATGGGACTACATCTCAGCCGACGTATGCTTCTACCTATGCCAGTTTCGATGTCTCTGCTATGCAGGACACCTTGGCTGCTATTCTTGCAAGACAGGAGCGACAACTCAAGCTAATGCAACAACATCACTAGAAGACTCAGGCACAATTTCAGATGTTCACCACCCATCAGGATCATCTTGAGCAGATCGTTTGAGACCACTTTGGGCAGTATCCACCACCTCCACCGCCTCCTCCGATGAGCTAGCTGGTTGTGTCTTTTTCCTTTCTTCTTTTCTATATTTTTTTGTCTCACATCTTGTACTTCTTACCTTGTCTAGCTAACACTGAAGACAGTGTTTAATTCAAGTTTGGGGGAGGTTGCATTCTATGCATCATATTTACTTATTGTACTGCATCAACATGTTTGCTTTCTTTTAGTTTATTTCAGTATTGCATGTTTGCGTTATCGTTTGCATCTTATGAAAATTCATAAAAAATTAAAAATTTCAAAAATCACAAAATATAATTCACCATCATTTTCCCTTATTGTTTGTTCTTCTTATTTGCACTTAAGTGAAATTCAAGGACACCCTGTGCACTTATGAAATTCTATTACCATAATTTTACCTGTTCCATCACCTTAATATTGGGTAATTTGGAAAGTGTATATTGCCAAGTAAAATTATGGATACTTAGACCACTGATTCTTGTTCATGCTCACATTTTATTTCTTATTTTTATTTTATGTCTTGATGGTAATAGCCTTTTTATTGAACACATAAAGTATTATGTGAGCTTAAGATAAATAAATCAAATATGAAAGAGGGTTAGTTGAACCCCAAAAGTTATAATAAGGTATAATTGTGTAATTCGAAACCTGGTGTGTTTGGGTGATTAGATCCGTAGGGGATTTTTGCCTGATGACCTAAGGGCAATTGCTCTGGGATCGACGATCGAAAGTCTGTTACATGGACCACCTTGCACAATATGGAGAAGCACATGAGTACAAAATCAGTGAAAAATAAATTGCTATAAGTTGTATGAATGTGTTATCCGGAACCTTGGTGTGTTCGGGCAATTAGATCCATAGGAGATTCTTACATGGCGACCTAAGGGCAACTGCTCTGGGTTCCATCAGTCGAAAGTTTGTAACATGGACCACCTTGAGCAATATGGAGAAGTACATGAGTAATTAATTCTATATGAAAATAATAAGGTGAATAAAGTAAAATTAAGCTCACTCTTTACTTTTGCGTTCAACATTAATGCTATTATTTGATAGACTATATGTTTTCTTGCACGAAGCTGAATTAGAATGAGTTTAAACTGTTTAAAGATTCAAAAATTTTATGAGGTTGGGTTATGGATTGTGGATAGATACTTTGGCGATGGACTTGTAAAATGATGGTAGTAGAAAAGTATTAGTAATGGGGTAGAGACTATGATGGTTCATTTATGATTCTTGAGTCTTGCCTTGAAGCTTGCTTGAGGACAAGCAAGAGTTAAGGCTTGGGGCCGCCTATAAAGTAATCATCACCCAAGGTGTTTCTCGAGTACACCAAAAATATGGATGTTAGTTCAGTTCAGGATATTCAGTTTTAGTGGAAGTTTGTAATTATAAATGTTCATATTATAGACATTTTATCTTATAGTTTAGTTTAAGTATTAAGGTTAAGATCTACATATCTATAGTTCAGTTTTCACTCTTTATTAAGTTTGATCTCGGTAGAGTGGACTAGTTGGAAGTAGGCATGTTATGATAAGATTGCATGTAACTTTCATGCTACACATCCATATCAAGATCTTGTTATTGATTATATTGTTGTTGAGTCAAGTTGTGATGAATGCGATAAAGACTACTTTGATCATTTATTAATATAATTAATGAATGAGATTTTTTTAAGGCATTATGATTTTGACAACAAAGTTGAGCTCATTTTGGTACATATAATTATAAAGTTTCATATGTAACCCAAGTGGGAGATTGTTGGATCATAATTCCAACATTTAATTTAATATGAAAATAATTATACAATTAAGATTGTCAAAATATATTAAGGCCCAAATAAAGTGATCAAAGTATTTATGAGCATATTCATTAATATGATATGATATGAAATTATATGTGTAGAGACCAAAAAGTATATATACCTAAAGGTTAAAGGGTGTATGTATATCAAAAGATGTATAAAGTTTAATAGATGTATATATATACCAAAAGGTATATAAAGTTTAAAGGTGTATATGTTTTTATATACTAAAAGGTGCATGGGGATAAAAGGATATATACATGATGATCAAAGGGTGCATTTGAATTCATTTTTATGGGTGAAGATTCAAACCCCTTGTGCCTACTATAAATAGATAGACATGGTCCCCAAAACACATAATAACTTGGAAAAAATCTATTTAGTGAAATGTTCTTCTTTTGCATTCCCCATCTGTGCAAAGAAGCATAGATTTTTGTGGGGTCATTTTGAAAGTCATTATATCAAGTGTTTGTCAACATAAGAACTCGATGAACAATTTATTCGTGATTGAAAAAGATAGGCAACTGTATCCGATCTAATTTTTCTATTACGGTTCTTTCAATATCTTGATAGAACTGCTAAGTGGCTGAATCTCCTACTTCTTAGACTGCACTTGGATAATAACGATCTTACTATCGACACTTTGGAAGTAGTTGAAGGATCCTGTTGCCCTATATCTCTTAATGTTTTTTTCCAGTATCAGACTTTTCTGTCTCCAATTGAAGGGCGGGCCATGGACAAAGATGATGGTGCTGGCATAAAATTTTTCCTGATTGCAATTATCTGGGATTCCATAGAATCTGATGTTTTACGAGGGATGCAACTTGAGATCAACCACATGACTTGTTTGTTGCTCGTCTTATGCAGGATGCCGAGGACTGTCAATGTCTTAGTCCAAACCTTTCTACTGAAGCAAGTGTTGGCAATTAAGAAGAACATTTCTAATGAAGTTTATTGACAAATGGTGCTCTGGCAATCTATTCTTACCTGAATTTGATTCTAATAAGGTTTTGATCTGATTGATCAACATGTTTCTATTTGAACCTTATTTAGGAAGCAACCAGACAAGAAGTCTGTATCATTCCCAGCAATTATCATTGAAAGGATGCCTAATTACACAAATAATGGAGCTCTTAATTAAGTACAATTATATGGATACTTTTGTCCCAGTTAGATTTAGGCTTAGACAAAAAAGAAATGTTCAGAAGATTTAGGAAGCAACCAGACAAGAAGTCTCCTTGTTGCTTTGTTAGGCCGAAAAGTTCCATGAACAATCACAAATTTGTCATCTTTTTCAATGTTTATTGGAGCCTTGTTTCCAAGTGTATTTGGTGGCTGCTGTCCATTTGTCACTACACATGCACCTTGCGATTGATCAGCCATATCTTTATATTAGTAGCAAAAAGATTCACAGAATGAGCTCACTTGATCAGAACTAACCTTCATAATGTTTCTACAACATGCTATGCAAGTTTCATTTTTAAATTTTTTTTCGCAAGAGAATTCTTTGCTAACATTTTGCATTGCAGACACTGCAACGATGCCTCTGGCTCAACTAGTCAATGGCCATGGACAAATTGAGGCATAATCGTCTCTCTTTTTTTAAAAAAAAGTTTCATATATATTAATTAGCACCAATGGTGTCTTGATACAAAAAATGAGTGAGACCCGAAGGTGGGTCACCTAACCAAAAATTATCACCGTCATTTGTGAGACCAAAAGATGCCAAGTAATCTGCCGCCCAATTTGTGATATGAGGGCAGTGTAAGATGTGTACATCCCCAATACAATCGATAAGTGATGCTGGAGTCCAAACGAAGCATAATGCGGGATAAGCCTTGATCTACGCACTTCTGGAGTCCAAGGAGAACAGCCCATGCTTTAGCTTCAAAAGCAGAGTCAACGTGACACCAATACCTGCAAAAACAAAAGAGCAATCATGAGAGCGGAGAAGGTATCCAATACCGCCCACCCCATCTCCAAGGAAGGAGGTGTTAAGAGCATACACCAATGCTGGGGGATCCCATCGGATCCGGGGAGGTTCTTGGGGGTGAGGGGGAGGTGCCTAAGGTGCGTGAGCATCAACATAAGTACGAAAATCAACAAAACTCTTTCCCAAGCCATCCTCACAATTGCATGCCGTGACCTAAAGTGAACATCATTTCGTAGATTCCACAATCCCCAAAGACAGTGAGCAAAAATAGAAAAAAGGTGGCGTTTGGACTACTGATCCATGCTTGTACCCTCGTGAAGCCAAGAGCCCAAATGCTAAGAGTCCATAAATTGGAATGAGATGTTAAAAGTATTCTGAAACAGGGACCAGAGCTGAATTGCAATTGGGTAGTAAAAAAAGAGATGCTCACTAGTCTCCAATGCCAGTCCACATAAGGAGCAGGAAGGATTAACAGTGTTGTCAAAAAGTAGGATTTTGTCAAGGGTGGGTAGTTTATTATGGAGGAGTTTCCAAAGAAAAATGAAAATCTTTGGGGGAGTTGGAATCTTCCATAGGGCGGTCCACGGATGCCCTCCAGTGGGGCAAGGCGGCATAGAGCGAAAATAGACGAACTTATAAACTGATTTTGCATTGGCAAGTCCACGGGTATCCGTCACCCAAACCCACGTGTCATCATCGGCTTGAAATGAGAGGTAAATACGTTTAATAGCATCACAGGGAGAGGGGCCAAAAATATCAGATAATCGGGTGTTATCCCAAGTGCCACTAGTGATGAGGTGGTCAACATGGACCTGTAAGGTTGAGATCTATATTTGTATAAGTGGGCTTCCAAATTAGAGGTGCTTCGAAGATCCAAGGGTCATGAATTATAGATGTTGTACAACCATTGCCAATCTACCTTTTAAAACCTAGGCGCAACTCAGGTACATTCTAAGATGAGTTTTCAAGATCGGGCAATGCAAGTATGCATAGGAGTGGGGTTTAAATTCCAAAGGTTAAGGGTGCCATACTTGTTGAGCACAATGGATACCTAGGATGAACTATTGGGATTTAACAGCTTCTGGATGTGTTTTGCTAGTAAGGAGTGTTTGGCAGCATGAAGATTTCGATGCTCAGACCACCTGCAACTCGAGGGAGTTGGACCACTGACTGGTGGATCCCAAAGGAAAGAGCGAGAGATTTTTTTTCAAGTGGTACTATGGTGCCATTCGCAAGGTGGGTAGCACCTAAAGCATAGATAGGGGTTGAAGACAATAGATTTAATAAGAGTAACGGGCCCCTTTCTCACTCACTCCCCCCTTTCTGCACACATAACGTAGGCACGACTTGTGTAGGGTCTCTAAATTTGTCAAATTTAGGCTCCTCGACAACATAGGGCAGTAGAAAAGTTAGAAATATGTTGAATCAAATAGGTTGTCATTTTTTAAGTTAAGATGCCGTCATAAAATGTTAATAATAAAACGTAGATGAGGACCTTTTGTTTAGCCCAAGTTGAGAAAAAAATGTGATTTTATTATGAGCAAAAAAGAAAAAAGGTTATTATGTCTAACTATTTAAAATGGTAATATTTCTTTTGTATTAGTCCATTTTTTTCACTAATTTTCTTTTTCAGTTCACCTTGATAATTTATAGGCGTAAAAGTGATTTGGATGGAATCATTTTTTGGTAAAAGAAATCACCCATTATTTTTTGTCATTTTTCAGTTTTTATTTTAAATTACACAAATCATTCTAAAATCATTTTTTAAAAAAAGAAAAATCACTCTAGACGATTTTTTCAGACCTATATTTTAAGAAAATTATATCTTTAAAAATATATAATAAATTAAAATTAATATATTTAATTTTTATAACTAAATATACGATATGGTATTAGAACTATTAAATTAGAGTTTAATAATGTGATAGGAATATATTAAACTATATAAAAAACTGTTATACCAATAATAAAAAAATAATTACTTAAATTAAACTGTATAAATAAAAATTAATAAATAAAAGTGGGTTCTAAGAATCCCTAGAATTTTTTTGGATGGACCCTTGTTTAAGCAAGTCGATTTTACTCTATTAAAAAACTATTATAAATGAAATTTGGTTTCATAATTTTTTATTTTTTCGATTCAATTTTTTCAAACCCCTAATAATCTGCTACATTTTTTTCCTCCAAAGTTTTGTTATTTTTATATACTAGTCTTAAATCCCGTACGATGCACGGATGAATATTACAAAAATAATATAGAATTAAGATATTACAATTTATAATTAATAAAACTAATTTATTAGCATTTAAATGTGATAAATAAGTTAGTCTATTTTGAAAATTTTTAAATTCAATTTAAATCTACCAAGGCCCCCACTTCTTAAATTATTTTTTCTTAAATAATTAACTATTTTCCAAAAATATAATTCTTTTATGATTTGTAGATTTGTATTTATTTTATAAGGAAATTTTAATTTTTATTGGACTCAAATAAAATTATTTTTTTAAAATTTTAAAATAAAGAATATCTTCTAACAATGAAATAGTTGTACATTACCTTTTAGAAAAAAAGATTATTTATTTTAATCATACTCAAATTGATAAAAAGAAAAATTAATCTTAATTTGACTTAGTCTGAATTATTTATTTTAAACTATTTTTAGATTTCGAAAATAACATGTTCTTTTTTAAACCAATATTATTTTTATTTGTACATTATTCTTGGAAAGAAAATATTATTTATTTCAATCGTAAGGGTAAATTACACGAATGGTCCCCAAACTTTGAGTCGATTTCAAACTGGTCCCACAATTTCAATTTGTAACCAGAACGTCCTTCATCTTTTATTTTCTTGCACGATTAGTCATCTTGGCCCGTGATAGTAAGTTTTCTAGTTGCCTTGCAAACGTGGCCGACACGTGAGTCATTTCTCTCTCATCCACGTCATTTAAGTCATCCACGTTATGTAACGTTCTAAACCAAGTAAATTACATGAATCGTCCCCCAACTTTGAGTCAATTTTTAGACAGTCCCTCAACTTTGATATTATTGCACAATTCATTCACTTGACCGATAAGAAATAATCTCTCGATTATCTTATGACGTGGCATAATAAAATATAATAAAAAAATTTAGCTATCTAACATCACACAATAAAAAATATTATAAAAATCTAAGAATGCGGATGAACTGATAGAGGGGGGGTGTCGACCCCCCTCTCCAAGCTCGCCCTTTGGCGAGTTGGCATAGGGGGCGCCGACCCTCCTCTCCAAGCTCGTCCACTGGCGAGCTTCGCACAAGGGGCGCCAATGCCCCCTCGCGAGCTCATCGACGATCCTAAACGATTCAAAGTTGAGAGACTATAAAAAATAAAAATGATAGGAGCACTGACAAACTCGTGATGGAACGTTAGCACCCTTGTACGAAGCTCGCCCGTGGGCGAGCTTGGAGAGGGGGGTCGGCGCCCCTATGCCAGCTCGCCAAAGGGCGAGTTTGGAGAGGGGGCCAACACCCACCTCTGTCAGATCGCCCGCGTCCTTAAATTTTTATAATATTTTTTTATTGTGTGATGTCAGCTTATTAAAACTTTTTATTATATTTTATTATGTCACGTCGCAAGATAATCGGGAGACTATTTCTTAATGGTCAAGTGGATGAATCATGCAATAATATCAAAGTTGAGGGACTGTTTAGAAATTGACTCAAAATTGGGGGACGATCCGTGTAATTTACCTGGTTTGGAGTATTAAATGACGTGGATGATTTAAATGATGTGGATGAGAGAGAAACGACTCACGAGTCGATCACGTATGCAAGGCAATCGGAAAATCCACTATCACAGGTCAAGATGACTAATCGTGCAAGAAAATAAAAGATGAAAGACGTTCTGGTTACAAATTGAAATTGAGGGACCAATTAAAAATCAACTCAAAATTGAGAGACCATTCGTGTAATTTACCTCAATCGTAACTAAAGAATCTGATTATAATAAAAATATACTCATAAATTTAATATTCTTTTATTTTTGTTACCTTATATAACAAACTAATAAGAATTATGTTGAATTTTTATCATACTTAAATTGATAAAAAAGGAAAGATTGTAACTTCTATTTAGTTATTTGCATTTTCACCAAACAATTACTTGGCTGAAGCTAAATTTTACACGATCTTTCCAAAATTCTTTATGAAAATCTTTATCTACATTGTATTATACATAACAATAATGTAAAACGCTAGTTATTTTGTTTTAATATGGGAAATATTTTTTTCCAAACTCCCTTATTGTACTGGCAAAGTTTCTTTTTTAAAATAAAAGTAACATGAGCCCAGATAAAAAGAATAAAAAAAAGTAAGGTTCCGATTTTTTTTAGAAGAATAAGGATGTCTACCAATTGTGTAGAGCAAACTTTGAAATGGATTGGCACGATCATGATCCAGATAGTTGGATATATTATCCAATGGACTTACTTTACCTTTTTCCATAGCCAAGATGTAAGAGAAAAAGGAGAAAAAATGTGAGGAGTAAACAAAATAGAGATCTAAGAAAAATAATATGTAATGCATTTGAAACATTATGCATTTTTCACAGGAAAGAAAGAACACACCACAGTGCATGCCACCACAAAAGAAGCGTATCCATTTAAGAAGAAGAAAAGGTGATGAGCTAATTTTAATTGGAATGGGGATGATTTAGAAACTCAAAATTATGTTTGAATATATTTTTTTAAAAAAATTAAGAAAGATTGTGTTGGTAATTTTGAACCTCATCACATAATCTAAAAATTAGTAGTTTTATGGGTTAAAACTAATTAATACCCATTATACCCTTTATTTATTCTTAATCAACTTAAAAATAAATGAAAACCACCTAATAATATAGACATTTACTAACTCATGCATTATACTTTGTAATAGATAAGTTAGCATTTACTCCACCACCTTCATCATCAAAACCCAAACAAAACCTAAGGATTGTCATTTATCATATGCTACAATGGCCATACAAATGAAGTTGCAAGTTGAATCCATTGATACTGCAAATATTTATCACAGTGAAATGTGTTTTTAATTTTAACTGGACTAACATGTGAAATAGGTTGACTTCAAACAGGAGTATGAAAAATAGAGATGCAAGTATAAGTTGTTTCAAGCCTTCTCTTAAGACAACCGAGATTCATGATTCAACAAATTCGGTCAATTTACTTCGGGGCAGTAGCAATAGACTCCAACCTCCTGTTGTCAAAAAATTAAAATGGCATTTTAATACAAAAGATTCAGAGTTTGCTGCAATCCAAAGAAATTACAATTTGAATAGCTAGAAGAAAATTGTTAAGGTCAGGATAATCAAGCCAAGAGCTATATTAAAATACTTTGGTAGTAAATTAAGATCCCACTTACACAGAAAATCAATCCATTCAAGAGCTGACAACAGCTGATATTGACTGATAATAAGTGTGGGACATGGATGATCAGTGCATATCATCACATGTACATGGGTCGTAATTCATGCAAGTTTGTGAAATTATTGCTAAAATTTTACATATAGAGAGAGATGCTGCTGTAGATTACACTAACAAATCAGTTCATCCAAGGTTACACTTATTAATCAACAATAAGTGCATGGCATGTGTGATTCAAAGACGACCGGTGTATCATTTACCATCACATAAGTTGTGTTTGATCCCAGTGAATCCTGCACTTGTTGCTAATTAATCTCATTCATTGGTGTCAGTCAGATCTCAATTGTCTCTCCCATAAAATGATATATTAATTTACACGCATGGCATATGTAGTTCAAACACAACCAGGCCATCATTTACTATCTCATAGGCTGTGTTCCGAGTGAATCCTGCACTTATTGCCAATCAATCTGATTCATTGGTGTCAGTCAGATCTCAATTGTCGCTCCCATAAAATGATATATTAATTAACACCTCAACATATATCAATGAAATTAGTTTGCAATAGGAGATCGGTACACGCATGTTAGCCGTCATCAAAGAAACAAGAGGAACTATAAAAGTTCCAGTACTAAAACAGATGCAAGATTACTTTAAGGGTGAATACAAGATTTCCATTGCCAACCACATAGCCCATGTTAGAACATAACTAGAAACAAGTAAAGAGCAAACAGAACCGGGATAAAAGATAAAAACATGGGTTTTTACCTAATATACATGGAAAAAAGTTACTGCTCCAGATAAAACATGACTCGAAATTGAAAGGGTCAATGAGAGTCTGAAAAGGAACCAAAAGTTCCTCCTCCAATGGATTTCAACACCAACATCAACATAACCCTAAGAGGATACGAAGGGGTGGGGTAGAACATGAGGGAATAAAATTAGTTAAACCATGTTTGGTTATCTTTTTTATTTAAGTTAAGAGGGGTGGGATGGAATAGTTAAGCCTTTTAAACACCACATTTTTCATCCATCAAATTGGTGGAATGAGGGATAGATTATTTTAGACCAAATTAATCTCTTTCCTTTTTTTATTACTAAATTAAATTATTTCTCTTTTTACCAAATTAAATTATTTTTCTTATCACCAAATTAATTTATTTTTCTCTCTCTCTCATATCAATATTATCTTTTTTCTAATATGAAATACATATTTATCTATAATTTTCTATTAAATAAAATTTTTTAGTAAATATAAAATTTTATTCAAAATAAACATAAATATACTATTTAAAAATAATTTAATATTAATATAATATATTCAACTAGGTCGGGACGTAAAATCCGGATTCAGTCCTGACCCGACCTGGCCAGGTGTCAAAGAAATGAGACTCGGTCCTGACCCAATTATTCATCGGGTCGGAAAAAAATTGGAAAATCTGAGCCGATGCGGGCGAGGGCGATCAGGTTGTCCTGGTTCATGCTCACCCCTAATTAACGATTATAAATACTTTAAATATATAATGAAGGATAAAAATGACTTTTATACAAATAAAACATTCATTACCCCTCCTCACACCTTATATAATTTATTATCCAAACATAGACTTTCTAATGACACGCCACGCCACCCCACCCCATCACTCATCACACCACCTCATCCCATCCCTCCATTAGTTATTTGCCAAACAAACCCTAAGGCTCCAATTGGATTGAAGGTTAAGAGTGGGTAAAGGTGGTCACTAATGGATGGGTTAAGATGGAGTTGGTTAACCTATCTGGTAATTAGTTTTTTAGAAAGTAGAATGGTTACGACTGGTTGAGATAAGCCTTAGAAGGCCCAACTTCTCAACTCACCAAATCAGTGGATTAAGGAGAGGTGACTTTTCCTCTACCAATTTTTGCCCTTCATTTAGTTAATATTTTTTGTTTTCCCTCATTCTTTTCATTCCATAAGACCTTCCTAGAGTTTACGCTTCGCAGTGACTGCAAAGTTTCTTCTCCACAGTGTGAATCTCCACAGGACAACAACAATACTTGTCAAAATATATTATATGCAAAATGTCCATCTTTTTTTTTTGCAATTCGTGATGGAGTGGGATGAAATACGCAGTTCTTTCATCTTTGTGCCAGTAATCACAGAAGAGTTAATCACATTGATCGGTTGAATGAGGAGTTCATGGCTGTGATCAGCTCGGTAGGGCTGCTGCAGACTACTTTCATACGGCTACAAGAAGTACACCCCTCAGTCAATGGCATTGGACTGGGTAAGGGGTTCGCTCTCTCAAAATCGAACAGGCCAGTACTTTATCTGCCTCATTCACTGAGACGGAGATTTTCTCAGCACTGAAGGAACTCAGGGGTGATGGATCACCGGGGCCTGATGGGATGATGCCAGCTGTAGGATGTGTAACAGTAACTCCCCGGAAAACACGGAGCACCTATTTTTCAGATGTGAGGTCTCAATGATGGTATGGGCCAGAGCCAGATTCAACTAGATTTTTAATAAGACTGAGCTTGATTTTTGTACTGCTTTTCGACGTGGTGGTATCTCTGGTTCAACCATCACCTATTGATCTTGTAGAAGCAGGGCTCTTCTTTTCGCATTACTCCGGGCTTTATGGTTACAACAAAATAAATTGATTTTTCAAAATGATAGATGCGATGTTGAAAATATTCTTAGTCATGCCTTTTTCCTCTACAACGAGGCACTCTTTATGATATACTCTTGATACAACTTTTGTAATCTCTTGAACTCCTATTTGGTAATCATTAAAGGTTTTGGATGATTAACATTCTGGTTAATCATCCTTTTTCCCCTCAAAAAAGAACAAAACCTACGCCTAGTTTGTGTTCATTTTTGTTAAGGTCTACACCTATACCTTGATCAATTTTGCGTCTTCTGCAATTAGAGACAACATATTTATCTTAAAATAGATTTTCTAACTAGTGAAATTTTAAGGCGTTCATGTATAGGTTGATTGATTACATCCGCAATTAATTGGATATATATTACTTATCCAATAATTTGAATGATTCTTTCATGTTGAAAAAAAATAACTATGACAATTGTGTTGTTATATTAACATATTTGTCCTTCTCAAGAAAAAAAATATTAACATATTTGTTTTTGTTTATATTACCATTCCTCATTTCAATATACATGCACTTTTCTTTAATCATCCACTTCGAAGAGTAGAAAAGTCTTTTCAATTATCCTTTCATATCCCTTCTCTTTAAATGTTAATCCAAACAAAATGTTGATTACTTTATCCCATCGTTAATCTTTTTCTTATCCAAAGATTCCAAACATGTGCTAAGATAACCTTCCTCAACTTATTACTTTCCAACCCTCAGCCATTTTCAACCCATCCATCCTTCCCCCTCCATTACTAAAAACCCAAACGAAGCCTAAGTCCAGTTACATCCAGCATGACAGCGTTCAATTCTCACCTACAACTTCCAACGTTCAACCTGACAGAGCCTACATGTAAGGATGTGCATGGAAACAGTGGAAAGTTGCCGAATTGAAAGAAAAGGTGTCTTAATTAGTTCAAAAATGCGCCAAAGGAGCAAAGTATGGAACTCCACCATGATTATTCAACAATTAAAAAGCACAGAATGCAACAGGAATAAGCGCAAGTTCTCAACAAAAAGAAAAAGAGGGAGGAATAAGCGCAACGCTCAAATCGTAGGCGGAGGGACATTACACGAACCAAATAAAGAAAAGAGAAATCGATTCACATAAAAAAATACCTCGCGACAGTATCAAAAGCACAGCTTACAAGCTAGGGAGCTAATGGAACTATACCACGAACGACGAGGGGGCGTGGATCAGTCGATATCCTCATCATCGAAGTCATCGGAGAAGGAGTTGAAGAAGTCGGCGTCGACTGGGGGTTGCTGGCAGTCAAAGTCGGCGAGGACGTCGACAGGGTCGGCGTCGTCGACGTCCATGCCCACCGCCGCGGCCACCGCCTCTTCCATCGCCTCCTGCTCCCCTATGTGCGCCTCCCCCTGCCGGACGCGGTAGGTGTAGGATGCGTTCGCCGATTGCTTCATCCCTCCCTCAAGCTCTCGCTCTTCTTGTCGGGTAGGTCGTCGATTCTTCTGCAATGTTTCAAAAGAATCAAAACTGGATCGGGCCGACGGCATCGGTTCAAGAAACTCGGCTGAATCGGTATTAGGAAAAAAATGTTAAAATGAAGAATATATATATCTATATCTATATCTATATCTATATATATATATATATATATATAAGCAGAGAGGTAGAAAGTGTCACGTGTCGACCTCTCATAAATTGAATGTATAAAATGATAATATTAATTATATAATATACTCAAAAATTAGTTATTAAAATTATATAATTCTATTTATTTATGTTTTTAAATTATACATTTGTAATTATAAATAAAGATATTTTTAGTTTTTATTTTCATATTTTAAGTTAGTTGTTAAGTATATAAAATTTTATTTGTTCATGTTTTAAAATTTCATAGGGGCTTTCACCTTCTCAAAGTTGGTTATTAAGTATATATAATTTTATTTATTTATGTTTTTAAATTTCATATTTGTACCTATAAATAAAGGAGTTTTCAGTTTTCATTTTGCATACTCCATGCCCTCTTTGAGGACGAAGAGTATGTGCGAACCTACAAATATAAGTTTGTGCGCAATAAAAAAATATTTATATATATTTTATTGTCTAATAAAACATTAAATATGGTAAAGAAAAATATTTATATTTATCTAATAAAAGATATTAAATATTATAAGAGGGCTTTTAGTTTTTATTTGCATACTTGACGTCGTCTTTGAAGACAATGGGTGTATGTAGACCTACACATATTGATTTGCATATGATAAAAAAAGTACTTATATATAATTTCTCTTTTTATAAAGAATATCAAATATTATAATTTATATATATAAGGAAAGACTAAAAATACTATGTTATATCTGTACCCCGAGTTAAAAATATGTATTCAATACTCTAATGATAATATCTATTGATGATTAATATAAGTATAATAAAATTTCAAATATAATATTTATGATAACATGTATCTATTTACAACTTATTTGTCTATGTGTGCATATCTATGTATAAGTAAGAGGTTAAACAAATTATTCAACTGAGATAAATGAAATATTTTTTCTATAACAAATAATATATGAAATAAATTATATAACTTTTGTGCTAATATTTATACTTATATATTATGTATACTAATAAATTTTAGTTATATATAGTTATTTTTTGTTGCTATTATTCTATGGTAGAAAACTTATATATATAAATCATTTTACAATATCAAAACAACTATAATTCTTATTTATTTTATTATTGTTGAATAGTTCATTATAATCAATATCATTTGATAACAAAATAATCAACCAAATTTAATTATTTTATTATTACTAAAAATTTATTAATTTATTATTATATGTATATCTATATGACAACATAATTGAATTTTCATCGTAAAGTGGTAGTACAATAATTTACATATGAGAGAAATTTGATGTCACTGTACATCAATTGAAATGCATCAACCTATTTCTTTTATTTTAATTATTGCAAAATAGTCAAACCATATTATGAAAGACTTTGGCACAAATAATAATATAGGATTAACTAGTTAACAATAAAATAATCAACCAAATTTAATCATTTTATTATTGAATATGTCGTTGTAAACCAATGTAAGATATGCAATCAACTAATAAAAAAATATTCAACCAAACTTACTCATTATTTTATTATTATTATTAATAGTTTGTTAATTGATTAAAATATTCTAATGAACTAATAACAAAATTTTTAACTGCTATATATGAAAGATTTTTTCTAGAAACAATAATATGGTCTTAATAATATATGAAATAAATGATATATTTTGTGCTAATATTATTTATGACATGAAATTTTAATTGTATATCGTTATTTTTTTGTTATCATTCTATTCAGAAGATAGAAGACTCATTATATCAACAATTTTACAATATCAAACAATTAAGATTTGTAATTTTTTTATTATATAATAAGCTAATAACAAACCTTTTAACTACTATAAATGAAAGATTTTTCAGTAACTAGCAATATGGTAATCAACAATATATGAAATAAATGACCTATTTAAATTCTAATAATATTTATAATCATATATATTATTTATGATAACAATTTTTAGTTGTATATAGTTACTTTTTTGTTATTCTATCAAGGAAATAGAATAATTAATATATCAATCATTTTAGAATATCAAATAACTAGGTTTCATAATAATTTTTATTATTATTAGATAGTTCATTATAAATTAATATGTAATCAGTTAATAATAAAGTATTCAAATAAACTTAAACATTTTTTTATTTGTAGTAAAAATTTATTACTTAATTAAGATATTCTAATGAACTAATAATAAATTATATAACTTGTAACGCCCCCAAATCGACCCCCGCCACATGGCGAAGACCAATCTAGAGACGCTACGTCATGCTATGACTTTGACATTGACCACATCTCAGTCAAGAATCGAGACACGTCAGCGAAAGAAATAAAAATAAGGAAATAAAGATAAAAGATAACTTTAATTTGCGGAAGTCTAAAAGTGGCTATATCATTTCTAAAAAGATAAAATAAGTTTTACATCATGAGTCTAAATGCGGAAGGTAAAGAAAACTAATAAACGATCTAATAAGCCCTATGGTTCATGTGTTGTCCTATCGCCAGAGCTTCATCACCACACGCCTACTCCACCACATCACTGACCTGGTTCTGTGGAAATCAGACATAGGGGAGGAGGTCATCTCGTAAGCTTTACAGCCTAGTGAGGAACCACATGATATACAATGCGTGATATGAATATAATTATCAGCAATAAATATTCATGCTTCACTTGGACGTGAAAGATAACATGTCAGTATCATGGATCATAATAAAAATAAGAATAAGAATCAGAATAGAACATGAATCATGAGAATCAATGATGCTTAGTAAACTTGGAATCATGGCATACTTGACTTGACTTGAACATGCTTATTGATCTTGGATTATTATTAAAATCAGGTGACTTTAGGTGCCTTTAATTCTTGGGGTATGCCGAGCAAACGATACGGCCTTGTGTGGGTCAGTGGATGATCAAACCATGACTAAGAGAGCTACCCTTATCTTGCTGCACTTGGCTTGGACTGACAACCCATTGCTAATCTTTCATCTGAACTTATTAATCGCTTTTAATAACTTGTGGTTCTTTGTTCTTTGTGCAATGCATACGATAAGATCAATGAGAAACAAATCAATGAGAGAATAGATCATGAAAAATTAGTGAGGGATCTCTGTGGGGTCAGACAATATGATCAATGGTACATAGGCAATATTAGAATTAAAAATGAAGATAATTAATAAATCTAATAAAATATTTTCTGGGAATCGGTCGACCGGTTCAGGGGAACGGTCAACCGGTGGTCTGCGGATTGATCGATCGATCGACCGCTGGATCAAGTCAGGTCTAAATAGATCGATCGATCCGTTCAGTTGAACGATCGACCGGTGGATAAGGATCCGTCGACCGGTGACAGGGATCGGTCGACCGGTCGACGTATACAGAATTCGGTGGTAGGCATGTTATCGGTCGACCGATTGCTGGTAATGCCTGCGGACCGGTCGACCGGTCGGCGTCCAGAAAAGTTGCAGACTTTGACTTTTCCTAAAAATCTAACTCATTCGAATCTAATTCCTAATTCCTAGCAATCAATCACACATAGTAGAACAAACAAAATTAATTCAAACAATAAGAAAATCAGGAATCAAACAATTCAAACAAGAATTCAATAATCAAACCAGAACCCTAGGAAAACTTCTTCTTGATCCTTTTCGTTCCATAATCAATTAGGGCATGGATTAGAACAATTCAGAGGTCATGCAAGGTGATTTCGATTCACCCACCTCGGTTCGCAGTTACTCCGTTCTTCAATTCGTTGGAAATTGATCAACCGCGTCTCTTGTTTTCTTCTTCCTGTGCCTTGTTCTCTCCCAGCCGATCAGCGCATGCGATAATCCAACAAAGGTGCTGAATGACAGGGCGTGTGGTGCAGGTGGTTGCAGCAGGGGAGGGAAGACGTGCTTGATCCCCGGCGGCTTGCTTCCTGGCCGAAAGCAACGTGCCCGCAGGATGTCAAAAGGGAGGGCCTCTCGCGTGATTAGGAGGACATGGGTTAATCAAGGATTTTGTTTTTATCTAATCTTCCTTTCCTAATTTGATTTGATATCTCTATCACCCTAATGCATCAAATTATAAAGATAAACTTAAGGTTTATCCCATGATGACCGCTCCTAATCAAAATCTGATTTGATTTCTTTTTCCTTTTTTTCTTAAACTTTGTGTCGGTTATTACATTCTTACCCCCTTAAAAGAAAATTCGTCCTTGAATTTTGCACTAGGTAGAGGGCTTACCGAAAAGATGAGAGAATTCTTGGCGCATTTCTGACTCAAGTTCACATGTCGCGTCATCGCCCTGATGGTGATGCCAAGCTATTCTGACCATGGGTACATCCTTGTTCTTCTGACGTTGCACTTTGCGCTCCACTATATGCGTGGGATACTCAGCGAAGGTCAAGTCTGTAGCTATATCTGGCTCCTCTATCCTTAGAACATTTGCAGCATCATTCTTGTACTTCTTGAGCATGGATACATGGAATACGTTATGCACTCTCCCATAAGATGGGGGTAGAGCCAGTCTGCATGCTGCCTCGCCTACCAGCTCGAGTATCTCGAAGGGGCCTACATAGCGAGGACTGAGCTTTCATCGCTTGCTGAATCTCATGACTCCTTTCATGGGAATACTTTCAGAAGAACTTGGTCACCAGCTTGAAAGATCTGCTCTCGTCTGGCTTTGTCAGCATAACTCTTTTTCCTTCCTTGAGCAGTCTTCATCCTTTGCTTAATCAATTCTATCTTTTCAGCATACTCCACTGCCTCTTTCACTTCTTCCTTACTCATGATCTTTTCCTCGCCTACTTCACTCCAGTGGGCAGGTGAACAGCAAGGTCGTCCATATAGGGCCTCAAATGGTGCTATACCAATACTAGAATGATAGTTGTTGTTATAAGAAAACTCAATCAAATGAATGTGCTCATCCCAGCTACCCTATCAGTCTAGTGCGCAGGCTCGTAACATGTCCTCTAGTGTCTGAATGGTCATCTCAGACTGCCCATATGTCTGAGGATGAAATACGGTACTAAAATTAAGCCTTGTACCAAAGGCTTCCTGCATGCTCCTCCAAAATCTGGCAGTGAATCTGAGGTCTCGATCAGACACTATGGACTCTGGGATACCATGGAGACTCACTACTTCCCTCACATACAAGTCTACCAGACTCTCCATTGATTGCTTCCATCGGATTGAAATAAAGTGTGCCGCCTTCGTGAAACGATCCATGACTACCCATATGGCATTGTGACCTTTCTTAGTCCTAGGCAAGTTGGATACAAAGTCCATAGTGATCTTATCCCACTTCCATAGTGGGATTTCCAAAGGCTTCAACTTGCCATATGGTCGCTGATGCTCAATCTTAACTTGCCGGCACACTAGGCATCGAGATACATATTCTGCTATCTCTTTTTTCATGTCCGGCCACCAGTAGCTGTGTTGTACATCCTTATACATCTTGGTGCTACCGGGATGGATAGCGAACTTCAACTTGTGGCACTCATCCAGTACCTCTCGTCGGACATCAGCGTCAGTGGGAACCCACATCCTGTCCCGATATCTAATTCCTCTATCTGAAGAGATTTGGAAATCTTCTGGCTCGTTCTGACATCTCTTCAGAACCTTCTGGTACTCAAGATCCAATTTCTGAGCTGCGATTATCCTGTCAATTAGGTTGGGCTTCATCTGATGCATCATCCATAGTGCTCCATTATTCCACATCTTGGGACACCATTGCTCAATCTCATCCAGCATCTCGTACTCGCGTAGTCTCATATAGGCTAGCGAGCCTTCCCATTTCCTGCTCAATGCATCGGCGACTAAATTTGCTTTACTAGGGTGGTAATTGATAGCAAATTCATAATACTTAAGAAGCTCAAGCCACCGACGTTGTCTCATATTCAAATCCCTCTGCTCAAAGATGTACTTGAGGCTCTTGTGGTCCGTGAAGATCTCAAATGTCTCTCCATACAAATAGTGCCTCCAGATCTTCAAGACAAAGACTACTGCCGCCAATTCCAGATCATGGGTGGGGTAGTTCACCTCATGCTTCTTCAGTTGCCGAGAAGCATAGGCCACTACCTTGCCATGTTGCATCAGTACACAGCCCAATCCTGTCCCACATGCATCACTGTAGACCACGAAACCACCACTGCCTTAGGCTTGCCTTGCGTCTCTATGATGATCTTCTTCTGTTTACAGTGCATGGCTGCGTCGTGATATGAAAGCCAGTCTATCCTCAAAATAACATCTTAATCCACCATGGGGATGACTATGAGGTCTGCAGAAAAGTTCTTCTTTTCTACATTGATAGGTACATTCGGGATGTACCTAGCAGCATAGAGAGTACCCATAGGTGTACTCACACGCATAGCATGGGGCATCTACTTAAGAGGTAAACCAAAGGTTTGGGCATACGACTCCGAAATAAATGAGTGTGTAACCCCAGAGTCAAATAGAATAGTAGCAGACAAATTGGTGATATGGAGAGTATCTCTAATGACATCATTGTCATTCTGGGCTGCTTCTGCTTCCAAGTTGTGCACACGACCTTGCACAATAGGATTCGCACCTCCTGCTGCTCGGTTCTCTCGACCTCCTCTGGCAGCCTGTGGACAGTTTCGGATAAAGTATCCGAACTGTCCACACTGAATGCAGGAGCCGTTCAGCCTACGGCACTCTCCGTCATGGTGATGGCCACAATGAGGACATAAAGGCTTCTGTGGCATTTGTGGCTGGTGCGGTGGTGGTGGCAGTTGTCTCAGTGGTTGTGCTTGAGCCTGTCGTGGAGCTTCCTTCTATTGGTATGGTCTGAAACGATGGTCACGGAGATCATTCCTCCTAAATGGTCGCTGATCATCCGTTCGAGGCTTGGGCTACTCTATTGCTTTGGCTGGAGCTTTGGCCTTGCGTTCAGCTTGATTCTTTTCCATGCGTGTGGCCAACCTCACAGCCTTCTCCAGATCCTCACAATCTCCAGACAGGACTTCAGTCTTCAGTGCTTGCTGCAGCCCATTGATGAACTTGTTAGCCTGAATGCGTCCTTCAAATGGCATCGGGCAATACTGCTCCGGCTGGATGAACTGGCTGTGGTAATCCGCCACAGACATAGTTTCCTGCTGCAGTTGTAGGAACTCCTCTTGCTTGTTGATGCGATCATGCTCAGGAGTGTAGTGAATTATAAAGACCTTCTTGAATTCTTCCCAAGCAATATCCTCTTCCTCCAGTCCTCTGAACCTGGTGGCCCTTGTAGTCTTCCACCAGCCCATTGCAGTACCAGTAAGCATGTAAGTGGCATATAAGACCTTGCGTCCATCCGCGCACCTCATCTGCTTGAAAATGCGGTCCATGGTCTCAATCCACTCTTTAGCCTTGAAAAAGTCCGCCTTCCCATCATACTAAGGCGGATGAAGTTTTAGGAAGGTTTGAATTGTGTCCTCAGACGCCTCATGGCGTGCTCCCTGATTGCGGCATCTAGACACCGGCGGACTGCCTCCAGCTTGACTACCCTCAGGTGGAGCAAACTGATCCACGTGCTCCTCTAATGCCACTATAGCTGCGCGGCCTCTGCCTCATCCGCGGCCTGGGGCACGACCTCGGCCACGACCACGCTCGTGACCCGGCCGGGCCCCCACCTCAGGGAGTGGGCCTTCCGGTACCTCATAAGCATTCTGGCCCGCTCTGGCCATCTGCTCCTGAATCCGCTCTGATCTTCGTGACATGCTTATCCTCTAGTCATGAAATAAAATCATGCATCAATAAACAGTACTTAACATAAACATGAACTTGACTTACAATGCTTTTCGTGGAGGGTGTGGCGACTGCTCGGCGATAGCACATGAACCAATACCATACTTAGTCTATTGATCACTAGCTGATCACAATAGGTTTTTAACCCATTTTCTATTCAATTCACCCATATCAACCCCTCATTTTGCCTAACTTTTGGCCAATTATGCTTGGAATGCAATGGATTGTGATAACTAGTTGATCTTTCTCATTTTATACTTAATTCCATGTGCATAGAGGTTTTGAAATGCTAAAATCAATAAAAATAACAATTCTATGCCAAGTTATCATTTTTTGGGCAAGTTATCATTTCAATGTGCAAAGTTATCATTTTTCTATTTGAGCTGATTTCTAGTGATTATCTTGCCCTAAATCCCCTGCCATCGTGAATAAATCATATTTGGATGATCATATTTCAACTTGTGCAAAGTTATCATTCCATTTCACAAGTTATCATTTTTTAGTGTCAAGTTATCATTTTAGGGCAAAACTATCATTTCGATGTGCAAGGCTATCAATTCTGCATAAAAGCATTAGGCAATCATTATATTATTATTCTAACTCCTTGCTGCTCTGATTTGATCACATTTGGACAATCACAATAAAAGTTATGACAAGTTATCACTTTATGGCATCAAGTTATCATTTTTAGCACAAAAGCTATCATTCCTATGAAATCTTATCCACATTTGATTTCTAACCTCATTCACTTGCCATCCTAATCCCTTTAATGCCTTCAATGTTCTGAACCACTCATATTTGGACATTTTTTATGAAATATGCAAAGTTATCATTCCAGGTTCAAAAGTTATCATTTTCAACTATGGATTTCATTCCTGCACAACACCAAATCCCATTTGATGATAGGGCTGATAATTATTGCTGTTCTAATCCTTATTTGTTAGAATCGTATTCAAGGACTTTGATGCTTGCTATTTTGACCTTTCTTGTAGGGAAAAGAAGGCTGGAAAAGCTAGAAAAAGGAGGGGGGACCACTCCAAAAGTTGTCCAAAAAGTTGTCACTGCAGATATTTTCTCGACCAGGACACTTGGCATGATCAAGGCACAAGGGAACCTTCTTATCTGCATCCAAGGGTGTAGGAAGGTGATATATAAGCTGAGAAACCAGAAGGAAGAGGGGGCTGGCCATTGAAAGGGTTTGAGCAGGAAGGAAGCAAGGAAGGAGCTGAAGTGCTGCAACATCCAAATTTCTGTCGACAAATCTTCAAATCAGGATGATTTGTATATGTTGCTCCTCCTATTGTGCATTAAACTTTGTAATTATGAGGAGCTAAATCTCATTTCTCCTAGGATAGGGTAGTAACCTAATTTAGTTGTGGATGGAGTAAAAATAATCTAATTTCCTGCACTGAAATTTAAGTTCTGATTTTTATTTCTGCATTTTCTAATTTCAATGAATCTGTTCTTGACATTGAGAGGTCCTGCTTGTATTTACAACTGAGAGGTTGTCTTTTGATCTACTCCTTGTTCAGAAATGAATCAAGAACCAATGCGAAGTATCTAGATTCAATTCCAATTAGGAATCTGATTTATTGTTTCTTGAAATCTGAATTCTGATTATGCCTTTCTGATTTCTGAATTCATAGAATTTATTTTATCATTGTGGAGCTCTAATTGTTTTGCCAATTGAGAGGTTACCTTATGGTTCCATTCTTGTTCAGAAATGATCAAGATGCAATGACATTTCAAGGATTCTAATATGTAATTGCTGCTGATTTCATTTCCTGAATTGGTTATTTCAGAAATCTATTTCCTGAATTCTGTGGATTTTCTTGTTATTGTAACCTCTGATTTCATTTAATCACTGAGAGGTGAATTTGAGGTTATCTTGATGTTCAGAGATGGACCAAGAAGCAATGACAATTGCTGAGTTCCCATATGTAATTATGTGCTGATTTGATCAAATTCATTGGTGATAATGTGGATTTCATTTCCATTTGCAACTGAGAGGCTGATTTAAAATCCTCTTGTAGTTTAGAGATAAACCAAGAAGCATTAGCACTAATGCTGGATTGATTTCATTCCTGTTTAGTTAATTGAAGTAATTCCCTCATATTTAAAGTGCAATTGATTGTTATCATTTCAGATTTCACTAAATTGCCAAAAATCAGCAAGGAACTTGAGTTTGAACCTAATGATAACTTGATATTCAGTGGGGATCCTCCTCTAATTCAATCGCTAACATTTATATGAGAATATAAAGATTAGTTTTGGACAAATTCAGCTGTGAGAGCAGCCATGTTAAGATTGAATCAGATTTGACTAAAAATTGATAACTTGTTCCATTCCATCCATAATTAAATTAGATGAACCCCAAATCCTAGGAGAACCTTCCTCATTGATAGATAAACCCTTTTAGCCCTTAGTTAGCATTATTAATTCAGTTTAGATAACTTTCCAAAAGTCTAAAAATAGTTATCATTTTGCCATTTTTAAAAATATGTTTTCTGAAATCTTTAATTTCTTGAAATTGTAACTTTAGTTTAGTTTAGGCTAGTCTAGATTGTTTTAGAGAGTCTTTGGCTTCAAATCACTGTGGATACGACATTTAGGATTACTACAATTGACCTGTGCACTGCAGTAGAGAGTGAGTTAAGGAGTTAAACCAAAACTTGAAAAATCTGAATTTTGATCCCAAAATCAGCAAGTTATCACTACACTCCTCAATTTCACTACCATTTATACACTAGGACGTCAAGAGAGTCCTGACTTTAGGCTCTGATACTATAAATGTAACGCCCCCATAATCGATCCCCGCCACGTGGCAAAGACCAATCTGAAGACGCTACAGCATACTATGACTTTGACCATAATATTGACCATATCTCAGTCAAAAACCGAGACACATCAGCGAAAGAAATAAAAATAAGGAAATAAAGATAAAAGATAACTTTAATTTGCGAAAGTCTAAAAGTGGCTATATCATTTCTAAAAAGATAAAATAAGTTTTACATCATGAGTCTAAATACGGAAGGTAAAGAAAACTAATAAACGATCTAATAAGCCCTATAGTTCATGTGTTGTCCTATCGCCAGAGCTTCATCATCACACGCCTACTCCACCACATCACTGACCTGGTCCTGTGGAAATCGAACACAGGGGAGGAGGTCCTACCGTAAGCTTTACAACCTAGTGAAGAACCACATGATATACAATGTATGATATGAATATAATAATCAGAAATAAATAATCATTCTTCACTTGGACGTAAAAGATAACATGTCAGTATCATGGATCATAATAGGAATAAGAATAAGAATCAGAATAGAACATGAATCATGAGAATCAATGATGCTTAGTAAACTTGGAATCATGGCATACTTGACTTGACTTGAACATGCTTATTGATCTTGGATTATTATTATGACTTTAGGTGCATTTAATTCTTGGGGTATGCCGAGCAAACGATACGGCCTTGTGTGGGTCAGTGGATGATCAAACCATGACTAAGAGAGCTACCCTTATCTTGCTGCACTTGGCTTGGACTGACAACCCATTGCTAATCTTTCATCTGAACTTATTAATCGCTTTTAATAACTTGTGGTTCTTTTTTCTTTGTGCAATGCATAAGATAAGATCAATGAGAAACAAATCAATGAGAGAATAGATCATGAAAAATTAGTGAGGAATCTCTGTGGGGTCAGACAATGTGATCAATGGTACATAGGCAATATTAGGAATAAAAATGAAGATAATTAATAAATCTAATAAAATATTTTCTGGGAATCGGTCGACCGGTTCAGGGGAACAGTCGACCAGTGGTCTGTGGATCGGTCGACAAGTCAGGTCGGTCGACCGCTGGATCAAGTCAGGTCTAAATAGGTCAGTCGATCCGTTCAGTTGACCGATCCACCTGTATTATGACCTGACTAGTCGACCGATCCCCGAACCACATCTGTCGACCGATCGATCGTTCAATATAACGAATTGACCGGTCTGTCTGTCCTAGAGTTATTTTTGTTAAACCCACAGGTCGACCGATCCGAGCAGATCGGTCGATCGACCCGAAGCCAACCGATCGACCGTTTCCCAAAATCGGTCGACTGATTTCCAGTGATCCTTTTTATTAGATTTATCAATTAATCCACTTCCCAATTTGAATGTTGCCTGTGTAGAATCGATCCTATTTTCTGCCCTCACAGATATTCATCCCTGATTTCAAGATCACTTCTTTTAATGATCTATTTCTCATTGATCTTATCGTCTTCATTGAATAAAGAACAAAGAGTCACAAGTTATTAAAAATGATTAATAAGTTCAGATAAAAGATTAACAATGGGTTGCCAGTCCAAGCTAAGTATATCAAGATAAGGGTAGCTTCCTTGGTCATGGTTTGATCACTCATTGACCCGCACAAGGCTGTATTATTTGCTCGGCACACCCCAAGAACTATAGGCACCTAAAGTCATCCTGATTTCTAATAATAAACCAAGATCAAGAAGCATGATTAAGTCAAGTCAAGTTATCGTCATGATTTCCAAGTATGCCATGATTTCAAGTTTACTAAGCATCATTTGATTCTCATGATTTATGATATCCTCTTATTCTTATTATGATCTATGATACTGCCATGTTATCTTTTTTCATGTTCAAGTTAATCATGATTATTTACCTCTGATTATTCTATTCATGTTATGCATTGTATATCATGTGGTTTCCCACTATAATGTAAAGCTTACGGAAGGACCTCCTCTCCTGTTTCTGATTTCCATAAGACCAGGTCAGTGACGATGTGGAGTAGGTGTGTGGTGACAAAGCTTTGGCGACAATAAAGCACATGAGCCATAGGGCTTATTAGATTTCTTTTCATTCCGCATTTATAGATTCGTGATGTAGAACTTCATTTTATTTCCTAAAGATGATATAGCCACTTTTAAACTTCCACAATTAAAGTTATTCTTTTTCTTTATTTCTTTATTATTTTTTCTTCCACTGACGTGTCTCTAAAGCAGATGCCCTAGGTACATCTCGAATATGCTATGCGTATCACACTCTTAGTTTGCCTCTAAAGCAGATGCCCTATGCTATGCGTGTGAGTACACCTATGGGTACTCTCCATGCTTCTAGGTACATCCCGAATATACCTATCACTGTAGAAAAGAAAAATTATTCTGCAGACCTCATAGTCATCCCCATGGTGGATTATGATGTTATTTTGGAGATGGACTGGCTTTCTTATCACGACGCAGCCTTGCACTGTAAACAAAAGAAGATTATTATAGAAACGCAAGGCAAACCCAAGGCGGTGATAAGGGGAACTCCATCAACAAACAATAAGGTCATCGTCTCAGCTATTAAGGCACATAAGTTACTTTTGAAGGGATGCAGTGGGTATTTAGCTAGTGTGGTCAAGACGGATGCACCTGTCACTGAGCTCCAACGGATAGATGTGGTGCGTGAATTTCTAGATGTGTTCCTAGAGGACACATCCGAACTACCGCCAAAGCGGGATATTGATTTCAAGATAGAGCTCCTGCTAGGGACAGCACCCATCTCCAAATAACCCTACCGCATGGCACCTACTAAGATGTAAGAATTGAAGAAGTAGATATAGGAACTACTAGATAAAGGATTTATTAGACCAAGCGTCTCACCCTGGGGCGCACCGATCTTGTTCGTCAAGAAGAAGGACGACTCCATGCAGCTCTGCATCGACTATAGGATGCTCAATAAAGTGACAGTGAAGAATAAGTACCCGCCCCGTATAGATGACCTTTTCGATCAGCTGTCAAGAGCATCAATGTTCTCCAAAATCGACTTATGTAGTGACTACCACCAATTGAGAGTGACTGAGGAGGACATACCGAAAACTGCCTTTCAGTCAAGATATGGCCACTACGAGTTCTTGGTCATTTCGTTTGGACTGACGAACGCTCCCGCAACGTTCATGGATTTAATGAACAGAGTTTTTTGACCATATCTAGATTAGTTTGTCATCGTGTTCGTGAATGATATTCTGATCTATTCTTCCAGTCCAGATCAACACCGAGAGCACCTCAGGATAGTATTGGAGACCCTGAGGCAACACAAGCTTTATGGCAAGTTTTCAAAATGTGAGTTCTGGCTGAAAAACATAATGTTTTTGGGTCATATAGTATCCAAGAAGGGCATTGCGGTGACGAATTGGGCAAGACCGAAAAATGCATCTGAGATCCGCAGCCTTCTTGGTTTGGCAAGTTATTATAGGAGATTTATCAGGGACTTCTCCAAGATCGCTGCACCTCTCATAAATCTCATGAAGAAGGTGGAAAAGTTTATCTGGACAGAAAAGTGTGAGCAGAGTTTTCAAACTCTAAAGGACCGTCTGACTTGGGCACCAATACTCACCATACCAACAGGCAGCGGAGGTTACGTGGTCTACAACGATGCATGTGGAACAGGATTGGGCTGTGTGCTGATACAACATGGCAAGGTAGTGGCTTATGCTTCTCGGCAGTTGAAGAAGCATGAGGTTAACTACCGACACATGATCTAGAATTGGTGGTAGTGATATTTGTTTTGAAGATCTGGAGGCTTTATTTGTATGGAGAGACATTTGAGATCTTCACCGACCACAAGAGCCTCAAGTACATCTTCGATCATAGGGATCTTAATATGAGACAACGTCGGTGACTTGAGCTCCTCAAGGATTATGAATTTACTATCAATTACCATCCTGGTAAAGCAAATTTAGTCGTCGATGCATTAAGCAGGAAGTGGGAAGGCTCGCTAGCCTATATGAGACTACGCGAGTACGAGATGCTGGAGGAGATTGAGCAATGGTGTCCCAAGCTGTGCACTAATGGAGCTCTATGGATGATGCATCAGATGAAGCCCAGCCTAATAGATAGGATCATGGCGGTCCAAGGTGGATCCAGAGTATCAGAAGGTCTTGAAGAGATGTCAGAACAAATCGGCAGATTTCCAAATCTTTGCGGATGGAGGGATTAGATATCGGGATAGGTTGTGGGTTCCCACAGATGCTACTGTCTGATGAGAGGTACTGGATGAGTGCCACAAGTCGGAGTTCGCTATCCACCCTAGTAGTACTAAGATGTATAAGGATGTACAGCGTAGCTACTGGTGGCCGGACATGAAGAGAGAAATAGCAGAATACGTATCCCGATGTTTGGTGTGCTAGCAAGTCAAGATCGAGCATCATCGACCATATGGAAAGTTGAAGCCTTTGGAAATCCCACAAAAGAAGTGGGACAAGATCACTATGGACTTTGTGTCCAATTTGCCCAGGACTAAGCAGGGTCATGATGCGATATGGGTTGTCATGGATAGGTTCACGAAGGTGGCACACTTTATTCCCATCCGATGGAAACAATCAGTGGAGAGTCTGCTTGACTTGTATGTGAGGGAAGTGGTCAGACTCCATGGTATCGCAGCGTCTATAGTGTCTGACCGTGATCCTAGATTCTCTGCCAAATTCTGGAAGAGCATGCAGCAAGCCTTTGGTACAAGGCTTAATTTTAGCACAACGTTTCACCCTCAGACAGATGGGCAGTCTGAGAGGACCATCCAGACACTAGGGGACATGTTACGGGCGTGTGCACTGGATTGGCAGGGCAGTTGGGATGAGCATATTCATCTGATTGAATTTGCTTGTAGTAACAGCTACTATTCCAGTATTGATATGGCACCCTTTGAAGCCGTGTATGGCCGACCTTACCGTTCACCTGCCTACTGGGGTGAAGTAGGCGAGGAGAAGATCATGAGCAAGGAAGAAGTGAAAGAAACAGTGGAATACATTGAAAAGATTGAATTGATTAAATAGAGAATGAAGACTACTTCAGGAAGACAAAAGAGTTATGCTGATAAGGGCAGACGAGAGCAAATTTTCCCAGCTGGTGACCAAGTTCTTCTAAAGGTATCCCCTCTATGAAAGGAGTCATGAGATTCAACAAGTGAGGATAGCTCAGTCCTCGCTATGTAGGCCCCTTTGAGATACTCGAGCTAGTAGGCGAGGCAGCATGCAGACTGGCTCTACCTCAATCTTATGGGAGAGTGCATAACGTGTTTCATGTATCCATGCTCAAGAAGTACAAGCATGATGCTGCAAATGTTCTAAGGATAGAGGAGTCAGATCTAGCTGCAGACCTGACTTTTGCTGAGTATCCAACACCTATAGTGGAGCACAAGGTGCAACGTCAGAAGAACAAAGATGTACCCATGGTTAGAGTAGCTTGGCATTTCCATCAGGACGATGATGCAACATGGGAACTCGAGTCGGAAATGTGCCAAGAATTTCCTCATCTTTTCGGTAAGCCCTCTACCTAGTGCAAAATTCGAGGATAAATTTTCTTTTTAAGGGGGTAAGAATGTAACAACCGGCCCAAATGAATAAAAAAAAGGAAAAGAAAAGTGGAAAACATGATGGCCGGCTCGGCAGAAACACGTAAGAAATAAAACAAAAGCCAAATGAATTAAGGAATCCACCTATTAGATGATCTCCTTAAATTAGGGAAATAATCTGATTACTTTAAATCAAATTAGTTTAACTGGAAGAGGAGTCCTATAAGATAGAAACAAATTATGTCCTAATCCCCTTTTTTTTTTCTCCCAACCACTCACGAGACTTCCCCTGCTGGATTTCTGGAGTGTCTAGTAATCATCTAAGGAGTCGACAGGTTGCTTGGCATCAACAATTGATCCCTTCCTCCTCTCGTTAATGTTCTCCTTCGTATCGCAATCTATAAAGAGGTGCTGAACCTTCTTGGCCGGATTTCAGGTGGAGAACGAGAGGAAGAATAGAGGGGAAATAGGGGGCGCTGTTGATAGTTCTCCGACGAATCGAAGAATGGATTAATCACGAACAGAGGTGAGTGAATCAAAATCACCTTGCATGACCATTGAATATAATTAAATCTTGCCCTAAATTATTCTGTAAAGAAGAGAATAAGAAGAAGGTTCCAAGGTTATCATTTTGATTGTTTGATTTCTTGATTGATTTGATTTCTTGATGAATTGCAATTAGGTTTTGATCTTTGTAGTTATATTACTGTTTGATTGATTGCTAGGGAGTAGGAACTAGGTTAGGATGTTATCATGCTAGGGGTTTTAAGAAATTTTCGTGTTTGGGGACTCTACAAGACGCTAACCGATCGACCGATCCTTGTTCATTGTTAACCACCGGTCGACCGATTCACCGATCCCTCGACCGATTTTATTATACATCGACCAGTCGACCGATCCACTTGTATTATGACCTGACCGATCAGCCGATCCCCGATCCACGTCCGCCAACCGATTGACCGTTCAATATAACGAATCGACCGGTCTGTCTGTCCTAGAGTTAGGTTTGTTAAACCCACAGGTCGACCGATCCGAGCAGATCGATCGACCGACCTGAAGCCAACCGGTCGACTGTTCCCTAAAACCGATCGATCGATTTCCAGTGATCCTTCTTATTAGATTTATCAATTAATCCACTTCCCAATCTGAATGTTGCCTGTGTAGAATCGATCTTATTTTCTACCCTCACAGATATTCATCCCTGATTTCAAGATCGCTTCTTTTAATGATTTATTTCTCATTGATCTTATCGTCTTCATTGAATAAAGAACAAAGAGTCACAAGTTATTAAAAATGATTAATAAGTTCAGATAGAAGATTAATAATGGGTTGCCAATCCAAGCTAAGTGTATCAAGATAAGAGTAGCTCCCTTGGTCATGGTTTGATCACCCATTGACCTGCACAAGGCTGTATCATTTGCTCGGCATACCCCAAGAACTAAAGGCACCTAAGGTCACCCTGATTTCTAATAATAAACCAAGATCAAGAAGCATGATTAAGTCAAGTCAAGTTATCGTCATAATTTCCAAGTATGCTATGATTTCAAGTTTACTAAGCATCATTTGATTCTCATGATTTATGATATCCTCTTATTCTTTTTATGATCTATATGTTGCCATGTTATCCTTTTCACGTTCAAGTTAAGCATGATTATTTACCTCTGATTATTCTATTCATGTTATGCATTGTATATCATGTGATTTTCCACTATGATGTAAAGCTTAAGGGAGGACCTCCTCCCCTGTGTCTGATTTTCATGGGACCAGGTCAATGACGATGTGGAGTAGGTGTGTGGTGACAAAGTTTTGGCGACAAGAAAGCACATGGACCATAGGACTTATTAGATACCTTATTATAGATTCATGATGTAGAACTTTATTTTATTTCCTAAAGATGATATAGCCACTTTTGGACTTTCGCAATTAAAGTTATTCTTTTTTTATTTCTTTATTATTTTTCTTCCACTGACGTGTCTCAGTTCTTGACTGAGATATGGTCAACATGATGGTCAAAGTCATAGCACGTCGTAACGTCTCCAGGTTGGTCTTCTCCACGTGGCGGGGTCGATTTGCGGGCGTTACAAGTAGTTTGTTGGTGAATGAGAAAAAAAAAGATGCTAGAGGATGAACAAAAGGAGGGGGAAGAAATAGAGAGATAGTAGCGAAAGGAGGAGAGAATTGTAGAATGAAGAACAAAGAAATAGAAAATAAACAGAGAAGAGCGAAAAAGAAAATTACAGCAAAGCAAAGAAGAACAGAAGAGGGAGAAGAAGAAGAAGAAGAAGAAGAAAAAGAAGAAGAAGAAGAAGACTTCATAATGAAACATAGAGTTGCAGAACAAAAAAAAGTGTGTAAAATTAAAGAAAAAGTTGCAGCAAACAACAACAAAGAGGAAGAAGTGTGCACGCAGTGACGCCGTGACTGCTCAAAATGCTCTGGAAAGAAAAATGAGGCAACCTCATTTTTATTTCCCATAGGAATTAATCATTTTTCATTAGATTTTAGTCTACTAATTTTCACCCAAATTATGAGAAAATTTCGTTTGAACATTAAGAACCAATGGAAAAACAGACATCCAAATGAACCTTAGTTTGCCTGATGGTGTAAACGAACCTCCTCTAGCATTATGCATTGTGATAAAATGAGGATTGCATAATTATACATCTCACCACGATGGGATCGCCAAAGTTGTAATTGATTTCTACTTGCACCCACATTTGTTTGTCTCTCTTGCTCATCACTGCTGTTAAAACTAAGATTGATCTATGCGTTAGAGAAAGAGTTGACAAGCAACACAACTGCTTAGTGATATACTTTTCTTTTCTCATGAAACAAACATAGAGCGGAGAGGTGGGAGGGGGGAGGGAGAGAGAGAGAGGAAAGTGCATTTTGTAGTTGTCCTTGGGATATAGATTAAGAAAGCAATACTACAAAACTAAGGGTTTGTTTGGATTGAGGGATATGACGGGGTGGGGTGGAATATGGGGGAATGAAATTAGTTAAACCATGTTTGGCTACATTTTTTATTTAAGTTAAGAGAGGTGGGGTGGAATAGCTAAGCCCTTTGAACACCACATTTTTCATTCCACTAAATTGGTGGAATGAGGAGGGATATATTATTTTAGACTAAATTAACCTAATATGAACCAGGAAATGCATATAATTGCAGCCGGTGATAGAAGAATATTCTAGCAAAGTTGAATGATGATGACAATATGGACTTTGAATGACACACCACGCCATACCACCCCATCACTCACCACACCACCCCATCCCATCCCTCCATTAGTTATTTGCCAAACAAACCCTAAATCAGTGTCAATTCACAATTCAGATGGGTTATGTGTGATATATGTGTACTCACAATTCACAAAACTAAGTAAGTGTCAATTCACAATTAAGTTGTCAAAACTCGCTTCACGTTAGTAATAAATCCACATGTGTTGAGTAGTGGACGGCCAACAAGATGAAGTGTGGTTCTGCAGGTACCCTATTGTGAGGAAGAGAGCGCGAGGAGTCACCGAGGAGTGCGTCGAGTCACTGAATAAACCCACAAAAAATATATATATTATTTTTCTGACTAATCTGATTGGTTTGAAGGAGAAATTATATATAGGAGCTTGTTGATTATGGCACATGTCGCATTACTAGAAGTATCAACTTAAGCTTATTGTTAATGATGCAGATAAGGAAAATAGAAGATGTAGCTATGAGGAAGCTTATCATCTGTTGAGTTTAGGAAGAAGATTTTTTGGATTTATTAAATCAGTTAAATGCAATGTTTATTTAATTAATAATTTTTGAAAATTCTATTGAATAATAAGAGACAAAATTTAAGAAGATAAAGGAAGATGATATATATATAATAATAATAATAAATAAGATTTTGAAGAGAAGAAAGGAAAGGCAAAGAAAACAAGTAGATAAAGTAAATGGTTATGTTAATCAATTATTGTTATAGATAAGGTTTAGAACTAGATTGAGAGGTGGTTAATACCTAAACCCATAGTCAAAATCTTCTTCCCTATAAATAAAATACTTCAGCCAACAATTCTCCCTTTATCCACGAAAAAAAAAATTCTTCCATTTTGTACCCTTGTTTCTCTTTCCTCAGTGTGCATGCACGATTGCTCCAGCTGGTCATCCATTCTCGGTTCTACCCTCTATCACTAGACGTCAGTCCCCTCTTCGGGAACTTCGTCATCATCTCATATTTCATGTGGAAAGTTAAGGGTCCCATGTAGTTCAATCGGATAGATGTGTATGAATTCTAGGTTCACTTAGAATGATTAAGATATCGAAACATGAAAGTATAGTTATTGTTCTATGATTAACCAAGAACATATCCCTTTTTGTTTCACGTCAAAATCATGCCTAAATTGAGTAGAAAGTTATTGCAAAGTTTTGAAAAATCAATACCAGAGTTCTTTTGTTTAGAAATCCAGCTCAAGTTTGAAGAACCCGACTTGGGTTCTTCATGCACAGGTGAAACTCGACGTGCGCAACCAGAATCCGACTCGAATCCTGACTGAGCCCGACCCAAGTTTAGGAGAACCCGATCTAATTTTTCCTTGTCGATGCCCTGCAGTCTTCGATTCACCCTGACCGACATGGCCCGAGCTCCAATTACACTTGGCCCACATTCTAGAGAGAAAACGTAGAGTATAGTTTTCAGTCGCCTAGTCTCGGTCAACATCGGAATTAGCCTCGGGTTTTGGCAAGGCAATGAGGGACCACACCGACTAGGCCTAAGTTCAAATAAAACTCAACGTGGGTTTGGCTATGCCCGACCCAGATTTTGTATAAATTGCATATCTAATTTCGTATTGATTTATAAAGGTGTTAAATGACCTTTTTGCCCCAATATTGACCCTGATGAACTAAACATAAAAGATGGATAAATAGAAAAATATAAAAGCTATAAAATGAGATCCTCATGTGTATTTAATGTTATAGTAAAAGTTAAAGAAAGGGAATCCTTGCGATCCTACTTCGGCCACCTTGCGAAGCCCAAGTTCTTTTGTGAGTAAATAAATGCTCATATGATCCTGTTCTCATCTATATTGACCCATTTTTATAGTCACATGAAAGTGTCATGTTGATGCATAATAAAAGAAGCCTAGCTCGCATAAGACAACACATACATAAGTTTCTAGGAATTACTTAAAGTAAAAGATATAATGCAATGTACCTTAGAAGAATTGTTAAGAAAATAAAGAATGAAAGATATAAAAAGAATGACAAAGAACTGAAAAGAAAAGAAAGGTAAAGTGTATAAGTGTTGTTATCTATTCTATGATGATTATAACTTAAAATGTTAATATTTATTCTATTTAAGTATTTTATCCATTTGTATTATTCTATGCGAGATTATTAAGATCGAGATCTTACATAAGATCGAAGAGGGATTATAAGATCGAAGATCATGACGGGTGAAGGGTCATAAGATTCTACTAATTCATAAAATAATATATTTTAGAAGATAATAAGTAGTTTTTTTTATAAATTTTTCATACTCTAATATTAAATTACAGCAAGGCGTAAGGAAGCTGACGGGCGGGAGCCCTCCTCCCGAAAGAGAGGGGGCGCACTGCCAATCGATCCCAATCTTCTAAGAAGGGTTCGAGTTCGAGTGCGCACGTCGGGACTCGAAAGATGGTGAACTATGCCTGAGCGAGGCGAAGCCAGGGGAAACTCTGGTGGAGGCTCGAAGTGATACTGATGTGCAAATCGTTCGCCCGACTGCGTATAGGGGCGAACGACTAATCGAACCATCTAGTAGGTGGTTTCATCCAAAGTTTCCCTCAGGATAGTCGGAGCTCACACGACAAGTTCCATTGAGTAAAGCCAATATTTTTGTCAATTCTTAAGACAAATTGTTTCAAAACATAATAAAAATAAATAATATATATTAAACTTCATCTAAATTATTTTTTATTATGATAAATATATTTTCTTAGTATTTAAATAATTTAATAAATATTAAAGATATGAGATCATATAGGATCAGATGATATCATAAGATTATGTGATCAAAATTAAAATCATATTAAGATCTTACACATAAGATTATCAAGATAATATTGAGATCGGTTAGGGATGATAAGATTATAAAATCGTAAGATTTTAAAATCTAGATCTACATCCTGACAACCTTGATTCCATGTAGTGGGCGTAATTGCTCACGAATATTCCGTCTCTATATCTGAAACCCACAAATAACTAAGATTAGAGATGGAGGCACGTGCAGCAACAAAATCCATGGTGATGTAGTTGTATGTAGGAGCTGATCTTAGAAATTGTCATTTTAGTTTCATTGTTGCTACTATAATGTTATGGATGTTTTATAATATGTGATGGTTATAGGACTTCTCGGTGCAGAAGAGTTGTTAGCTTTCACATTTCTATTTTAGTTTGCTTATTGTTAATTATTATGAATTAATCAATTTTCTCATTTTTATGAAAGTAATGTTATTATTGTTTTATTATTGTCTTTATTGCCTTATTGGATTATGAGAGCTCAAGAAGAGTTATGTATAGTTAATGTCGATTCAAAATAGCCCAAATGCCACATGTCACAAGGATAAATTTCGAGGATGTTACAAGACTGTAGGGAATGAAGGAATGATAATAGGTTAAGCAAGAACTACGATCAAGAAGCAATAAGTGAAGAATGAAACATCACGATTTAACCTTGGCTTAATGTGGCTAGAATTGTTTATTCATTTGTTAAGGTGATGTAGTGGAATTTTTATCCTGTAGACATGCCATTTAATCTTATAACATCTAAGAATAATAATAAAAAGTAAACAAAAGAGTTAGTGAATATTGCATCAATTTTCATTTAATTTTAAGGATGATGCATAAATGAATTTAGGCAGAAGGTGAAAATGTTTAGAGCCCATCAATAACTTGAAATTATAATGACAAACTGATTAGTAGACAAAAACTCTTAGGTTGTATTTGTACGCAAGAAGTTGAGTTCTTATTAGTTCTCGAGAATTGACCGAACAGATAGAAAAGTTTTGAGTTGGTGTTTGGATGAAAAATTAGAAAGTTGATTAGACGAAAAAGTTTTAATAAGTGTAATAAATTTGTTTTTAAAATAAAGAAAATATTACAATTGATTATTATTTAACATAATGTAAAAAATAGTTTAATGAATAATATTAAATTTTAATTCATAATACTTTTTTAAACTATAATGCTAATTAAAATAAAGTACATAATTAATTAAATAATTACTTAATATTTAATTAAATAATTTATTTTATAATTTGAATGACAATATACAAATAATTAATTAATTATATATACATTAAAAATAATTGAAAGTAAAAAAAGAAAAGAAAAAAATAACGACGTTCTTGATTAAGTTCTAGTTGAATGCAAGAACTAAAGTTCTTAAATTGACAACACACGATCTTTGATCATAACATAAGTTGTGTTCATGATTTTTTTTTGAGTGTTTGACAAAATTTGAATAAGTTATGATCCAAATTTTCATGTCAAAGAATGTGATGTGAATTGTGTAGAGTGTGATTAACTTGTTGATTTATTGGACTCCATGCTCAACTGCAAAATACTAAGGTATAGGCGTAGACTATGTAATATGTATATTGAAAATAGAAATTGCACAAAATTGAAAATGCAATTAAATGATATATAGTCTAAACTTCTCACTTCACTAAACTACAAGTGCACAGATCAGAGTAGTAAACCCGAATGTCGTATCCACAATGATTGGAGATCCAAAAATTCACTAACTAATCTAAATTAATCTTAGACTAAAAAGGCTAAAGTAACAAGTAAGCAAAAGGAAAAGATAAAGACACATAATCAAACTACAACTAAGTTAACTCTTTTTTATGTTTAAAGTGATGAATATATAATGAAAACTAACTAATTAGTTGAACGCCCTAAAGTGGATTAACAATTAATGACAGATTCTCCTAGGAATGGGGTTCATCTAATTCTCCTACGGATGTATTAGATCAACTCAACAATAAAATCATGCCAACTTCAACCTATACAAACTGCTCTCACAGTGTATTAAAATAAGAACTAATATCATACTTTCATATGAATGTTAATTATGTTGATTTAAAAGTGTTTCAAATCATAGAACTAATGACAACTATTAGTATGCTAACATTCCTTTCATATATAAACATAACAAGTAAAGTTAGATCCAAACAATTACAAAGATAAGATAACAATTCAGCTCATAGCACAAAACATAATCAGATCCAAACACTAATGCTAATACTCTTGGTTTATCTCTAACCATCAAGGGAATCTATATTCAACCTCTCGACTGTCATTTCAATATGAGATTCACATTAATAAAAGCTAAATGGATACATCAAAGCTAAATGGATCTCTATATCAATGTTTTTAACTCATTTCTGAGTAAGAAAAGAACTTGAAATTAACTTCTTAGTTGCCATTACAAAATATGATTCGCATTGATAAGAACATATTTCAAAACATTCAGATCTATACTAACATCAATGATAAAATAGGTATTGTTCCATCATCCATCCATAATAGAAATTAGACTACTACCCTATCCTAAGAGAACTAAGATTTAGCTACTCGGAGATGTTGAAATCAATAGAAAACAGAGGAGGAACAAAATAAAAAAAACATTCTGAAATATAAAAATAGTGGAAGGCCTCTTGGCTTCTTCTTCTCTTTCCTTCAACTCCAAGGTCCAGAATGTGGAGAATGGTGGAAGGCCTCCTTCTTCTCTTGGAATCCCCTCTTTTGTATGACCTTTCATCGCCCTTTGATCCAAATCAGAAGCTTCTATTCCTTATGATTTATACCATTAGTCCTGGTCCCCTCTTCTTTTAAAAAAGATTCCTTTCTTATTTTTGGCAGCTTGCATTGTGGTCCCCTCTTCCTTTCCAACAAAAAAGTGTGTCTTATATGCTTGATTTAGTTGCTGAATTAGTAAGAACAGCAAACATCAGTTCTTCAAGTGAAAATTTAACAAATAAGGGCTAAAATAACACATCAAATGATTCAAATGTGCAAGTGTAACATAATATTATGCTGGAAAGATAAATACAGGTATATTAATCATAATCATTAGCATATGAACATTTTAAGGCTTATATGCACATCAATTAGAGTGAAAACGAGTAGAATTATAGTATGATCGGCTAGTGATCAAACTCATCCAAGCTCAGTCTTTTGCTTGTCCTCAAGCAAAACATTTTATTCATTTTTTTCTTTTTTGTTCATGAAGTGAGCAACAGTTCAAACTCAAGTATAGATTCCTTAATACAAAGAGTCAAGTTTTCCTATTTAACATAGCAGCAAAAGCCTTGATTCCATTCTAGAATTCTTCTAATTTCTAACCAACCATGAGTGTCAGCTAGTGTTACCCACAAAAAGAAAAATTTCAGCTGAATTGCAATCAAATGCATCTGAATATGAGCTGATTGAAGCAAAAAGATTAATAGCCAAATTAATGACTACTTTGTGTTGGAGTGTACTAGCTGTTATACTATAGAATTTCTACTTAACAATTATGAGTATAAATGATAACATGAGTTGAGCTGAATTATAGTGATAGCAATGATAACTTGGCTATAGACATGATATTAACTTTTAAAATGAAATTAAAGTATGCTAATAGAGTTCAAAAATGTACTAAGTACCTCCCTGAAGTTTATCATGAGCACTGTCCTCAGTGACGAATCATCCAAGCAAGGGAGAGGGTTGGGTGGATGTTTAACTTTTGAAATAAGAGGCATGCATTGTTTCACTTCTTCTTTGTGTCTATCATTTCAACATTTGATATCAGCAATGGTTTTGATCAACTCTTTCTGGTATTGAATCAAATCTATAATCAATTGAAGAATGATCAACTTAGCAATCAATAAAATGCAATAAGGATTAAGAAATTCACTAAAATTGGGAAAAATCAGATGTGGACAACTGATATGAATAAGAAATCACAGTTATAATTATGATGGTCATAACATGAGCTAAGTAAGGATAATTATGACAATCAATTATCAATTGCATTTCAGTGAAAAATCAAAGTTGTGAGTTTAAGAGTACTCCCTAGGCTGAAAGTTCAGTGGTAGATCATGTTTCTCTCTGATTTATTCTTGCAAAACAAAGGGAAATTAGATATAAAAAGACATGGATTGCCTCACAATAAGCGCCCTACTTTAATGTCTTAGTCTAGACATTGTTACACTCAGTGTCAGCTAGGGAATTCATGTGGATTTGATAGAATTGAGCACTTCCTTAGTTGGATTCTCTGTTGTGAGATTGCACATTTTCAGACTTTGACCAATCACTTTGAAAATATCTGAATTGTCATTATCAGGATCCACACTCTAAAAGGATAAACTTTGTGAACTTTAAATGGTCCACGTCATCTAGATTTTAATTTTCCAGAAAATAGCTTGAGCCTTGAATTGTATAATAGAACCAAGTCTCCTTCCTTGAATTCCTTCTTCAAAATTTTGTTATCATACCACCTCTTTGTTTCTTTGTAAAATTCAGAATTGTGATAAGCATTAAGCCTGATTTCATCTAATTCATCCAGCTGAAGTAATCTCTTCTTTCCACAAGATTTTATATCATAGTTTAGAACTTTAACAACCCAATATGCCTTGTGTTTAAGCTCAATTGACAAATGACAAGTTTTTCCATAAAGCAACTTATATGGAGAGACACAAATTGGAGTTTGTAAGCTATTCTATAAGCCCAAAGTGCATCATTCAGTTTACTACTTCAATCCTTCCTAGTCAATGAGACAGTCTTCTTCAAGATGGTTTTAATTTCCCTATTTAAAATTTCAGCTTGACCATTGGTTTGTGGATGATAAGATGTTGAGACCTTATGCTTAACTCCATACTTGCTCAAAAGGTTTTCAAAACTCCTCTCAATAAAGTGGCTTACTCCATCACTGATAACCACTCTTGGAACTCCAAATTTTGGGAAAATGATATATTTGAACAATCTAATGACAGCCTTAGAGTCTGCAGCAACTATTGGGATTGCTTCAATCCACTTGGACACATAATCAATAGCTAATAAGATGAACTTATATCCAAACGAGCTAGGGAAAGGTCCCATATAATCAATTCCTCATACATCAAAGATTTCAACTTCCAAAATTCCATTTTGAGACATTTCATTTCTTCTGGACATTGTCCCTGCTCTTTGACATACATCACATCTCTTGTCAATAAAATCTTAATTGAAGTACCTTGGCAGTTGTCTTTTGAGTAGTTCCATGTCCTCCATAAGGTGAAGAATGGCATTGATGTAGAATGTCCTGTAACTCAGATTTTGGCACACATCTACTAAGCATTCCATTAGGGGACTTTTTTAATAAAAATGGATCATCCCAATAGTAATTCTTGATGTCATGAAAGAACTTTTTCTTTTGCTGATATGAGTAATCAATTGGAATGATTCCACAAGCTAAATAGTTGACAATATCAGCATACCATAGAGCTTGATTAGTTAAGATGGCCATTAGAAAATCATCAGGGAAAGAGCCATTAGAAAATCATCAAGGAAAGAGCCATTAATAGGAATTGTGGGAGATTCATGACTTCTTTCCAATTTAGACAAATGATCAGCTACTTTACAGTGCCTCTCTTGTCTCTGATTTCCGCATCAAGTTCCCGAAGTAGTAGAATCCATCTTATCAATCTTGGCTTTGATTATTTCTTATTAATAAGATGCCTCACAACTTGGTGATCAGTGTATACAATCACTTTAGCTCCAACAAGGTATGATCTAAACTTATCAAAAGCAAATACCACAGCAAATAGCTCTTTTTCAATAATCGCACAATTAACTTAAGCTTCATCAAGAGTCTTGATAGCATAGCAAATAACATGATGTCTTTTAGCTTTGGTTTGGCCTAGGACTGCCCTCATTGCTTGATAAGAACTATCACAAATCACTTCAAATGGCAAAGACCAATTTGGTGGTTGTACAATTGGGGCTGATGTTAAAGTTTGTTTCAGTTGATTGAAAGCTTTCAAATATTCTTCATCAAAGTTGAATTCAAAATCCTTTGCTAACAACTTTGTGAGGGGTCTAGCTATCATTGAGAATTTCTTTATGAATCTTCTATAGAAGCCTGCATGACCTAAGAAACTTCTCACTGCCTTGACATTTTTGGGTGGTGGTAGTTTCTCAATAACTTCAATCTTGGCTTTATCCATTTCAATTCCCTTGTTGGAGACAATGTATCCTAGAACAACTCCTTCTTCAACTATAAAGTGGCATTTCTCCCAATTAAGAATCAGGTTAAACTTCTTGCATCTTTATAGTACCTTTGTTAAATTCTCTAAACAGTTTTCATAAGAATCTTCATATACTGAAAAGTCATTCATAAAAACTTCCATAATATCTTCAATGAAATTTGAGAAAATTGATACCATACACCTCTGAAATGTAACTGGGGAATTGCATAAACCAAATGACATTCTTCTGTAAGCAAATGTCCCATAAGGACATGTAAAAGTTGTCTTGTCATGATCTTGAGGGTGAATTGAAATCTGCAAGAATCCTGAATAGTCATCTAAGTAGCAGAAATGAGAATGTTTGGCTAGCCTCTCTAGCATTTGGTCAATGAAAGGAAGTGGAAAATGGTCCTTCATAATTACCTTAATTAATTTTCTAAAATCAATGCACATTCTCCATCCAGTTACTGTCCTAGTAGAAACCAACTCATTAGAATCAGATTTCACAACTGTGATTCCACTTTTCTTTGGCACCACTTGAACTGGACTAACCCATTCACTATCTGAAATTGAATATATGATTCCGGCATTCAAAAGCTTTAGCACTTCTTTTTTCACAACTTTTTTCATAACTGGATTCAATCTTCTTTGGCATTCAATTCTAAGCTTATAATTTTCTTCTATGAGAATTCTGTGCATGCAAATTAAGGAGTTGATTCCTTTGATATCATCCATTGAATACTCAATTACTTCCCTATATAGCTTTAGTCTTTTCAATAGCTCTTGAACTTGATTTTGGAGTAACTTGGCATTGATTATCACTGAATATGTGGAGTTTTTCCCTAGAAACTCATACTTCAGATTGCTGGAAAGTGGCTTCAACTCTAACTTGAGAAAATTCTCCTTAGTAGAGCATATCTCAACTTCAGTAGTGAAAACTTCTTGGACTACATTCTGAATTTCTAATTTGTCTATTTTTTTTAGTTGAATCCATAATAGAATGACAAGTCTTAGCTTCAAGATCATCTAGTTCCTTCAAATGATCAAACATAAGACATCTTTGTAAAGGATCTTCAATTGGAATTATTGCAGAGACTTGATTGATTTGCCTATCTTCAAGGTCTTCATGTTGAAAATTAGGACTATTGATAACTTGAGCTAAATTGAATTTTATCTTATCTTCTCCAATCTGAAATGTCAATCTACCTTCTTTGACATCAATTACAGCTCCTACAGTAGCTAAGAAAGGTCTATCCAACAGAATTAAAGTGTTCAAGTCTTCATCCATATCAAGAACAACAAAAGCCACTGGAATGTAGAACTTTCCAACCTTCAACGGTATGAATTCAATGATTCCATGTGAATACTTGATGGATCTATCAGCTAGCTGCAAAGACATATTAGCAGGTTTCAAATCTCCAACTTCTAATTTTCTGCATAGTGACAAAAGAATCACACTAACAGAAGCTCCTAAAATCACACATGACCCTTTGAATCTTCTTGTTTCCAATCTCACAAGGAATTGAAAAGCTTTCTAGATCCTTCAATTTTGGAGGGAGCTTGTTTTGAATTATAGCTAAGGCTTCTTCAGTTAAGGCTATAGTCTTATGCTACATAATCTTTCTCTTCTTGGTCAAGATCTCTTTAAGAAACTGAATGGCTTCCACAAATGGCACATTAATATATAACTTCTTCAGAATTTCCAGAAATCTGTCATATTGTTGATCTTGTTTAGCCTTGACTAGCCTCTGTGGGAATGGTATAGGTTGATAAATCCTTGCATTGACTTCCTTTTGAGTGTTTTTAGTCTTGTTCTCAACTACAATTTCTTCCACAACCTCTTATGGAGTTGTTGATATTGGATTGATTCTAGATGAATTATCTTCAATAGACTTCATTGGTTCTTCAATAACTCTACCACTTTTGAGTTGAATATCTTGCACTTGCTCTTTAGGGTTGATTTCTGGTTGTCTTGAAAAATTCCTTAGAGTTCTAGTTGAAGTAGTAGCTTGTTGAGCTATTTGAGCATTTAAGTTTTCAAGTTGAGAAACAAATTTCTGCATTACTTCATCTTGTCTTTTTCTATCTTCATCTTGACTTTTTCTATCTTCTTATCTATCTTTCAACAATGCTTCCAGAAGCTCTTCTCTTAGATGTCTGTGGAGCTTGAAAGGGTTGCTCATATGGTGACCTTTGCAGTTGGACATTTGGTTGATTATATGGAGGTGGTTGATTCTTGGGCACAATCTTGGGTTGCCAATTGGAATTCTGAATTGGTGGGACTTGATAATGATTTGCCTTGTATGAAAGATAATAATAATTTCTATTCTCAAGAGTGTAATACTCAAGAGGAGACTTCAAACCATAATTCACTATTGCATTGACTTGATCAATAGTTTGCTCGTATTGTTGCATAATCAAATTACAACTTTCTATTACATGCCCCTATTTTCCACAAACATCACACCTACTTTCAGTGGTGGTTATCTTATTCAGATTGGATGATAGGTTAAGCTTCTCCAAAGCTTTTTGTAGTGCTTTCTCAACTTGGGCAGAAATATTATTAACTTGATTTTCAGATTGTGGCCTCCTTGCTCTATCATGAGTTAGAAAGTAATGATTCTTAGCTATATTTTCTATCAATTGATATGCCTTATCAATGTTCTTGGAAGCAAAGATTCCACCAGTAGCAGCGTCCAAAGCTACTTTAGAGGGATAATTCAGTCATTTGTGAAAGTAGTTCACCAATTATCATTTCTCAAATCCATGGTGTGGATATTCCCTCAACAAACTTTGAAGTCTTTGCTAATCATCACAGATGTTCTCCTGATCTAATTGATAGAATCTAGTAATTTAATCTCTTTAGTTATCAGTCTTGTAAGGAGGAAAGAATTCAGATAAAAATAATTGCACAATTGAATCCCAAGTTGCAATTTCTTCAGGAGTGAGAGACTTGTACCAAATCTTGGCTCTATCCTTGAGTGACAATGGGAACAATCTCATGTAGATATATAGGATTCATGGGAGTGTTGTGAAAGTGAATAGTACTGCACATCTCCTTGAAATCGTCAATATGCAAAGCTGGATCTTTAATGCCTAGTCATGCAAACTGATGTTGCCTAATCATGGTAACTAGAGCTGAATTTAACTCAAATGTAGCAGCAGGTGCAATGATTCCATCAACCGATTGTCCTCTGACATTGCTTGGTGAATAACAGTATTTCAATGTTCCTGAAGCATCCATGACTCGATTGTTTTCAGTGTCTTGATTGTTTATCTCCTCTTCAAATATCCTTCTTCTTCTTTCTTCTCTTTGCAATATTCTTCTTCTATTGAATCTTCTCTCAAGTTCAGGATCAGATAAGTATAGATCTTCTTGATTATCTGAATCCTGTATAAATTAAAATCAGAAGTATCAAGTTCAAAGAAGAAAGATTAAATAGAATTGTCAGTTTAGAGTAATTGTGAAAGTACGAGAAAACTAAACTAAAAAATGTGATAAGTAGAAAAATCTAAAACTACAGAAAGTGAATCTAATCAGCCTCAAATTGTCGTCAATGGCGTCAAAAACTTGATGTGAATTGTGTGGAGTGTGATTAACTTGCAGATTTATTGGACACTATGCTCAAATGCAAAAGACTAAGGTCTAGGCGTAGATTATGTAATATGCAAATTGAAAATAGAAATTGCATAGAATTAAAAATGCAACCAAATGATATATGGTCTAAACTCCTCACTTCACTAAACTGCAAGTGCACATATCAGAGTAGTAGACCCGAATATCGTATCCACAATGATTGGAGATCCAAAGATTCACTAACTAATCTAAATTAATCTTAGACTAAAAAGGCTAAAGTAACAAGTAAGCAAAAGGGAAAGATAAAGACATAGAATCAAACTACAACTAAGTTAACTCTTTTTTATGTTTAAAGTGATGAATATAGAATGAAAACTAACTACTTAGCTGAAAGTCCTAAAGTGGATTAACAATTAATGATAGATTCTTTTAGGAATGGGGTTCATATAATTCTGCTATGGATGTATTAGAACAACTCAACAATAAAATCATGCCAATTTCAACCTATACAAATTGCTCTCACAGTGCATTAAAAAAGAACTAATATCATACTTTCTTATGAATGTTAGTTAGGTTGATTTAAAAGTGTTTCAAATCATGGAACTTATGACAACTACTAGTATGCTAAAATTCCTTTCAGATATAAAAATAACAAGTAAAGTCAGAAATCACAAGTAGTAACAATTACAAAGATAAGATAACAATTCAACTCATAGCACAGAACATAATCAGATCCAAACACTGATGTTAATATTCTTGGTTTATCTCTAAACATCAAGGGAATCTATATTCAACATCTCGGCTAGCATTTCAATATGAAATTCACATTAACAAAAGCTAAATGGATACATCAAAACTCACAACAATAGATTAAAATCAGGAAACAATATCAATGTTCTTAACTCATTTCTGAGTAAGAAAAGAACCTGAAATCAACTTCTCAGTTGCCATTACAAAATATGATTCACATTGATAAGAACAGATTCCAAAACATTCAAATCTATACTAACATCAGTGATAAAATAGGTATTGTTCCATCATCCATTCATAATAGAAATTAGACTACTATCCTATCCTAAGAGAGCTAAGATTTAGCTACTCGAAGATGTTGAAATCAATACAAAATAGAGGAGGAACAAAATAAAAAATATTCTGAAATATAAAAATAGCAGATTCAACTTGAAGTCTCTTCGTAGCTTGTTCTTCTCCATCCTTCAGCACCAAGGTCAAGAATGTGGAGAATGGTGGAAGAACCCCTTCTTCTCTTGGAATCTCCTCTTTTATATGGCCTTTCATCGCCCTTTGATCCTAATCAGAAGCTTCTATTCCTTATGATTTATGCCATTAGTCCTGGTCCCCTCTTCTTTTCAAAAAGATTCCTTTCTTGCTTTTGGCAGCCTGTATTGTGGTCCCCCTTCCTTTCCAACAAAGATGTGTGTCTTATATACTTGATTTAGTTGCTGAATTAGTAAGAACAGCAAACATCAATTCTTCAAGTGAAAATTTAACAAATAAGAACTAAAATAACACATCAAACGCTCAAATGTGCAAGTGTAACATAATATTATGTTGGAAAGATAAATGCAGGTATATTAATCATAATCATTAGCATATGAATATTTTAAGGCTTATATGCACATGAAATAGAGTGAAAAGGAGCATAATTATAGTATGATCAGCTAGTGATCAGAATGAAAAAAAAATGACAAGAAAGAACAATAGAGATGTAATATGCGGCACAGAAAAAGAAATGTTGCATAGAGAACAAGGGCATATTTTTACTGTACAACAACAAGAACAAAGACGGAAATTGGAATCAAAAGTTGTCAAAAGCAAGCCAAACCAATTTTCTAATGGGCACACGGAAGGGAACGAGAGAAAGGTACGAATCCAAAGAATCATCCAATTCACAAATAAAAAGGTTCGATAGACTCTTCAAAAATTTTCCTCGGAATGGTCCACTCCAATTTACTTCGATAGAGACTCTTCACGTCAAGTGGGGCCAGGCATAGATTTCGAAATATTCATGGTTGAGAATGCACCATGACCAAGAAATTATAATTATTAGTGTATAAATAAATGTCCCAACAGCCAAACAAAATAATTTTTTTTCTTGCGGGTCTTTTTTTCTTCAAAAATAAGATTCTTTGCAAATTGCAATAGCTAGCAGAATTATAAATGAATCAAATTAACTTGCAACTTAAAACTCTAATAGTGCAAAGTTCGGGTCTTGTAATTGTGGGTAAAGAAGATTAAGGGAAAGTTGATTCAGTTTAAGTTAACTTTTCCTCTAATATTTCATGTTTAAAGATATACTGTGTGGAGTCATTTTAGTAAAATTTTCAATTTGTTTTATCTTATATGACTTTATCGTCATTACTCAGTCACTCCGAATGGCATAGTTTATCGCTAATCTTATTATACCAAAGAGTAAAATGGATGTGTGTTAATGCACTTCTCATTTTATTATCCTAGTAGATGTAAGTCATCTCTTTTCTTATTTATTTATTTATTCACAATTATTTATATTATAATATAAGTAGATGTATTAATGCATTTATTCATTTCATAACATAGTAGATGTAAGTCATTATGTCGCTAGTCTTGTTATACCAACTTTTCTTAGATCAATGGTTAGTGATCCATTGGTATCCGACGTTGGAACTAGTGGGTAGAACGAAAGAGAATAAATAAAGGTCAAGACTTCGAGGCACAATGTATCATTGTTTTTAGAGAATTATTTGTCCCCACATGAAGCTTGCTATTGGGTTTGCGACAATAATACTCACATGATACAACGATGTCACCGAGTTCGTCAACTAGCAACGATTGAATAATTCAGTCTCTCATTCTAATAATTTGCAATGACCTGAATGCATTTTCATGTGTTGTACACATAGTACTCATTACATGTTCATTGCGTCGCATCACTTGCAATTGTCTTCGATTGCTTAAAATGCAAGAATGGAAAACCTATTTATAGACTTGAAAGGATACTTCACGAAGGGATGTATCTAGTGCCTTTTCGTTCAAAAGACACATCTGTTAATGAAAGGATTCATCTTTTCATATAAGGTCGCACCTTATAACAAAAGGACACACCTATTGATATGTGAACATATCTCAAGAGACACATCTTATGATGAAATGATGCGTCTATTCAAGTTTAAATATAACTCTTGAAATATGGACACATCTATTCAAATGTGAACATATCTCTTCACTTATGAATCGATGCGACTCCTCATCTAAGAATATCCTTTCATTAATGAGATAACTCATTCATGACAACATTTCACTTATAACACATATGAACATGTCTTTTCTCATTCAATATTATAACACTTTATTGATAAAAAGATGTGATGATACATTTCATACTTAATTAATTAGTATGAACACATTTTCAATGTTCACAAAGTAATATATTTCAAATTCCAACAATCTCCCACAAGATTGCAAATTTAAAATATTAAGTTGTACAATCATGCATAGTGAAAGGTATCGCTAGATTTGAACCTTCCATTAGTGTAAACATTTCAAAGTTCAAACAAGTAAATAGTATCTATTAGATTTGAAACATTACTCTTAACGTCTGAACCGGAAATGTCACACACACAATGGTGCTCAATATTTCGAAAAAGAGACTATAATAACTAGCACAATTATGACCATGTGCGCATCGTTGTTTCATGAATATTTACAAGAGTAAACCTCTAAACCGCTTGATTGAAGCGACACCACTTCTATATTCATATAGATGGAATACATCGATAACATATATCGATTTATGATAACACATATTCATCCATTAAGAACTTTCAACTCATCCTCAATTAATATTTGCACTAAATCCTCTTCTTAGTGCACCAACTATTAAGTAACTTGTTGTTACCTTTGAACCTTGAGATCAAATTTTTATTATAATAAGGAAGGGCTTCCATTACTAATAACTATAGGTTTAAATTGGCATTTAAGTACTCAACATCGCACATTTTTGCCAATGTAAAATACTAGAGGATAGAAATTATTCACTAGCCATGCCCACAATAATTTTAATTCAAAATATTTAAACCATTTCGCTTCTTTCCATTTGTTGATATTACACAAATTCACCAAGGAAATATATTTCATTGAAGTTCAACAAATGACTTCACTACTTTAGCATAAAGCAATTTTACATACATTTCCTCATGTATGTTTTTTATTGACTTTTGAAGTGGTGCACCCCCACATTTTAAGATAATCGCGACTTTATTTCACTTTACTCAAAAAGAGAACTTTATCTACATTTATGTTTTAATGAGATGAACAAAAACTCATATATCATTTAGTCACTAGGAGTTCTTGTCATCATATGAACTCCACCAATACAATTTTTACGTTGTATCTTAAATCTTCATTTGTCTACATAGTTTAAATCTATGATAGACTTTTTCATTAAAGTTTATCAATATTAGTTTACTTCAAAAAACTAATATGAATGTTTCCTTTCAAACATTCCTTTGCTACGTAAACACAATTATAATTTCACTTTATATTCAATAGATATAAAAGTTCCACAAACAGACTCTTCCATAGTCTCCTAGTTTGCTCTTTATTATCTATTTTCATGATGAATGCAACTATTCAAGCTGTCATTCTTCATAGACTTCACTATGTTTTATACACAATAATACTCCTAGGATACAACGACGTCACAGAGTTCGTCAATTAGCAATGATTAAAGAATTCAGTCTCTTATTCTAATAATTTGCAATGACTTGAATGCATTTTCATATATTGTACACCTAATACTTATCACACGTTCATTGCTTTGCATCACTTGCAATTGCCTTCGATTGCTTGAAAATGCAAGAAGGGGAAGCCTATTTATAGGCTTGAAAGGATACTTTACGAAGGGACGTGTCTAGCATTTTTTCGTTCAAAAGGCATACCTATTAATGAAATAATTCATCTTTTCATATAAGGTCGCACCTTATAACAAAAGGACACACCTATTTATATGTTAACATATCTCAAGGGACACATCTTATGATGAAATGATACATTTATTCAAGTGTCAATATAACCCTTGAAATGTGATTATACATTTCATACTTAATTAATTAGTATGAACATATTTTTAATGTTCACAAAGTAATATATTTGAAATTTGGAACCTTCAAATTCCAACATACGAGGCTACTATCATCTGGGAGGTGTTCGAACATGAACAAAAATGATATACCCTGACTAACGTGAAGACTCTGATATTCAAATTTGAGGCTACTAGTACTCAACGATCTCAGAACATAATTTTACTAATCAGCTATAACATCATTGATTATATCATACCAATTGAGTACATTGAATATATGTTCTAATGTGCTTTTCATTGTATTTTTATAGTAGATGTAAGTCATTTGTTTTCTTATTTATTTATTCATAATTATTTTTATTAAAATATAAGCGATGTTAAAAATAACTTTTAACATAACCGTCGACCAATTGCATTTATCAAGTAATAGCATACGTTAGGGATGAGCATTTAAACCTAATTCTAATAAATCCTTAAAAGTCAAAACTAACAAAGATAAAAATGATCAAGGATTTCTCATAGCTGGTGATTGTAGGAGGGGAATGAGCCCTCAAACCTAATTCAAATAATTCAGTAGGTTTTGCCGAATTCTAATCATCCAGTAAATTTTAAAGCTGCTAAACTATTTGTAGACTCGCAATGAATTCAATGGGTCGCCATTTTTTCTTTTTCTCCCCTACATTCTTTTGTTTCCATTTTTGAATTTTATAATGTATTACAAAATGTACTTAAAAGAAATTATTGTTGATTGCATCATTCCTTTGTTGATAAAGTGAGATAAGCAGGCTTTGCTTTTAATCTGTTTTATCCATTTGTTTGTGGTTTTCTACTCTTACTTATAGAACTCCATTTTCCACCTTGACAACTGCATTAAGCACACGTACAGAAAAATAAAGTATTAAGTAATAAATAAAGTAACATTTAAAGATTTAAACATTAAGTGAAAATGCTGGTGTTTGATAAATAAAGCATTAAGTAAAAACGCTACATTGTTTGATAAATATTTTCTTAAATTAACATTTAAATATTTAAACACAAGGCTATAAACTTTTCATACTAATTTATAAGGTATAGATGTAACGATTTCATATTTTATTCTTATTATATTCCCATTCTTTTTAAAATAAAAAAATATTTAATTATTAATCAATGTATATTATTTTTTATTTTAATATATTATCTTCAATTTTACTTACAACCCAAATAGAATTTCAAAATAATCGATATTTTTATATTATAATAATATTTTTAAAAGATTGTTATTCAAAATAAAGATTAATTATTATGATCATAAATTATATCTTATATCCATTTTTATCATTATACACTAATTTAACCAATATATTTATCAAATAACTTTTGTTGAATGTATAAATAAATCACTACTCGCTATCAACTAATAATTAACCATTATACTCTAATTGAACGGCTGTCTTTGTTTAACAAACTGGACCTTACTAGAAATATCCCATGAGTGAGAACAGGTAATCAATGCACGCAAAGATTGTATTCTAAATTTCAATTGGGAGATGGCAAGCATTGGATTCAATAAGATGACTTGATGAAAATGAGGTAAAAGCATTGAAAATATAAACCCATCTTTTTTTTACAAAGAGGTAACCCAAGAAATATAAATAAAATCGAGAAGGGAAAAGAAGGGATTGTGATGCACGGGGTTGAGTCAAGTTTTCTTTTTACAATTTGCATAATTACTCTGGGAGAAAGATACAGCATATTATGTTCTCCATACGGCGCAAGTGCTCAGCATCAACACACATCAACTGCCAACCTGAAGGACAGATAAACAACAAAAAAAAGATTGCAACTATTAGCAGCCAACTTTTAAAGGAGTGATTAGTCGTTAAATGCAGGTCTAAAAATCAAGACACGCTAGCAGTCCAAACTGGATTTCTTGAAAGAACCAACTCACATGAAATCGTTTTTTGCAGGACTTGCTAATTTTTTTTAGGGGAGCAGGACTTGCTAATTGCAGCATCAAAACTTAAAGTATCTCCACTGGAATGTGATTACAGATTCCTTTCAGCTACAAAGAATAACTAGCATTAACCTCCTATTCACATTGTTCAATTTGTAGATTAGTACTTTCTCTTGTACATCTACTAGGTACGGCAACAAGACAACTCCTGGCAGTCAGCAAATGTGAATGTGCATTTCCCTCGTTCTGGTGAGTGTATCTTGATACAGCATTCTGTGATGAATGCCTCGAATTTGAGTATGTGAATATTGAAGTTGCCATGTGAATTCTCAGAAAAAACCACATGTGAAGATGAGACTTCAAACTAGGAACTAAAATAACTTAAATAACACCCTTCAAGCATACTCACTATAATTGCATGATAGATATACTAACCAGTTTCCACATAACCTTCTGGTACAAGAGCTGTGTTTGTTAGTTGAAGGGTCAACTTGAAATCTATACTGTATATGTTGGAGACTGCTATACAATGGTGCCATTCTGAGCAAGTAAAGAAGCTATCTTTAATAACTGATATTGAAAATACATACAACCAAGTTTTACTAAAAAATGACTTCTCAGTCAGGAAAAAGAAAACAGCCGGGTAAAATGTTTTCAGAAAACGTGTTTGTCTCAAGAAAAATATTTTTCAGAAAAATGTTTTCCATGCTTTCCAATGTTCAACGATTAAGAAAAATCTTGACTAATAAAACATATTCCCGGTCGACATAAAATAACTCCTCCATTCTCCTCGAAAAAACAATTCCTCCATTTTGAGGATACAACAATTTACAATCTCATGCTCGGATACAATATACATTAAATATAAATTAACGTATACTTTTTTTGTTTAGAAACAAACAACAGAAAACAACTTAGGTTGTGAGAAATTTTTCCCCAGAAATCATTTACTCCAAAAACATATCTTCCAGGAAAGACACAAATTTAACAAGAAATTCATGGAGTGCTAGAGAAGCAAAAAAAAAGATCTTTCATGAGAAAGTAGAAGCCTACTAAAAGTGACATGATTTTTTTTTTCAGTGTGAAACATAGTATCTAGAAGACTACTACAAGCTGAGGAATATCAACTTCTCCCAAAAAAGGTTGAACTGGAGTTTGATATTAAGACCTCCCTATTCTGAGATTCAATGTTCTAGCCAATTTTTTTTCTTGAACCAATCAGCTGTTGGTTGACAAATGGAATTTTAACCACGTTACAGTGGCACCAGTCACACTGGCTTACTTTTTTATGAGTAGAATGACCAGTGTGAACCATGGTATTCATCACAAAGAATTGCCATAAAAGAACCAAATGCGAGGGCACTCAGCTTACTAACCGACCCCTTCACTTCACTTCGATAGGACAAATCGTAGTGTGGTTCTTCTGACAGGGGCACAGATCTATCGGTCGGTAATGGACATGGAAAAACAAACATTGTTGCAGATTGGCATCATCTTCCACATATAGGCAAAATAAACTGAAACAATTACCATGACACTTAAATGAAGTATAAAGAACTCTCCACAAAGCTTGAGTCCATAATAAAGAAGCAAAACCAAGAGATCAAATCCTTAAGCCACAAAGATAGCATGGTAATGGACTGGCTTGCATAAAACAAATGGCCAGTAAAAGGTGAAAATGAAGCTTATAAATAATAAGACAGCATTGCTTGTCTTTATTCTCCAAGCATAATCTTCACATTGTATAAGTAGGAAGTGAAAGAAATGATAGTAAAGCTAAAATTCGAGACTGTTAAAATAGTAGTAAATTAAATATTACCTACTATAAAGAGTGCATGTTTAATTTGGCATCAAAAGTTGCTTTCTGTCAGCATTCCAAAGCATACTTCTGGATCTACAGAAGTAACAGAAATATAATTAAGATTCTAACACAAGTAAAAGTTGAGTATTGAAAATTTTAGAAAAACATTTAGAAGTTAAATCAATAAGACTTGATGGAATATGGAAAAAATAGTTATTTAGTAAAAATAACTACAAACAAGATAAATAGAGGAAATATCATTCCATAATCTAGAGCTTCTTCTGGATAAATGAGCTTATACAGGCCCTCAAAATCCCAAGAACCTAACCAAGTTCGGTTGGCACAACTGGTTACAACCGTTTGTGTCCCAGGGTCGACGGGGGCAAGTAGCCCCAAGTTCGATTCCTAAAACCGCCACTTGACCAGGGCAGTACTATTCTTTACCTCAACTCTCAATTAATCAGGTTCTAGCAGCCCTGGTTTCCAGGGCCCTGAGTGGATGACCAAAAAAAGTCCACAAGAACCTAGTAGGCAATCCTAACACTAGTGAAATAAATGAATTCTTAATTCTGTTGTTCTCTTCTAGCTAGACTTATTTAATTTAAGCATAACAATTCAACAAACAAACAACAACAAAGCCTTATCCCACTAGGTGGGGTCGGCTACATGGATCATACGACGCTTCGTTGATCCATGTTCATGAGATTCGACAGGGTTTTACGCTGGCTGTCGGGGCCTAACACAACCCTCCTCCTTTATCCGGACTTGGGACCGGCTATAAAACATAGGCGGAGTTCATCAATGTGTTGTATGTGAACACACAAATTAAATTTAAAAGAAAAAATTATAAGACTGTTATGGAGTTCGAGTGTTTAAGGTCGCTTCAAAAAAGAATTCAGGTGGTTAAGGTGCAAAAAATGTGCAGTACATCATGCATGTTTGAACCCTAGCTGCTTGTTTTTTCAGTTCTTTTTCTTTTGGTCGACTTTTTTTTCCTGCCACCTACCTTTGCTTGTCTTTTTTTCTCTTTTGCATCTTAACTCTGAACCCTACTCCTCAAAAAAAAAAACTCTTTTGCATTTTTCTTAGGTCCATCATTGCATGATCATCAAGTACTTAAATGAAACATATTCAAGAAAATTATCAGCAAATAATAAAAGAAGAAACTCAACCGAAACTGAAATTTGAAGAAGACCATATATGAACATATGTACATATATGTATCGATTAATCTAATTGAGATATAGAACAAAGGCATGTCTTATGAGCAAACTGAAAGGTAATAATGCATTATAACACATTTAAATGGTACAAATATGACAAGTGATGTTTAAGTCTTCTTAAGATCAGGACTGGTGAACCCAAATCCAAGAAGATAACTTTCATGGCAAACCTCATCAGGATTGTTTTTTGCAAGTACTGAACCAACGGCACCTCCCAAAGATCTTCCAAAGACAATTATTCTAGAAGTGTCAATATCTTTTCTCTGCATTAGATGATCTAATGCTGCCTGAGCATCCAGTATAACAATTCAAACAAGAAGAAAATCCAAAAAGCTCATCGCATGGTAAATGGTGAAACAAATAAAGAAAATATGTGTTTCCAGTACAAGAACATAAAATAAAATAGATATTACCTGAAGCATATTTTCCCCCGAATTAAGACATGAATCCATGCAACTCGTCTTATGTTTGCCGTCATACTGAAGAATTCTAAGCTTTCCTTCCTGCAATTTTGATTGCAGTATTGTGTTTTAAATGTTTTTCAAGAGTTGCATTGTCAAATGAACCACAAGTTCTCAAAGAATGACTAGACACCACAAATTTTCACCTTGGTTCCATAAACAATGCCTGCTCCAGCAGATGGATGAAAACATGCAACATTAACCTCATCCTCCGCACTAGGAAGAATACTCACAAGCTCCATATCTGACACTCTGTAGACCTGGAAATTATGGTAAGTGTCAGACTCGAGGGAAATGCCAAGACAGATTACGGCTTCACAAGCCAACAAGATAGAATGATACCTCATGCAACCCAAAGTGAATGGTTAGTTCAAAAAATGAACCAATCATAAAATGAGATGAAACAAATGAATCGTGTTTCATCTTCATAATCACAGTTAAATAATCTGTTTACCCATAAATGACTAGGGTCTCTAGGATGAAAAGGAATGAACAGTGAAAAAAAATCAAGAAACATATCAGAACTCAAAAAGTAAAGAAAACAATCCATGGAAGAACATCAAAAGACTTTTAACCGCAGTTGAAAGAGGATTTGGATGGGCTTATCCCATTTTTTCCATGTGAGTTGAAAACGAATCATCATGCATTCAAAGTTGAATAGTAAAATTGGTCCATCCTGATGCTTACTTTACAGGAAGCAAGCAAATATATGAGCTTATCATAACTGAAAAATAATTCAAATCATTATGAAGAGAAAAAATGTTAGCAGCGCCCATTATTCCTTGTCCTAGCTTACACTGAGCCTGAAGGAAAAATTAGCTGAAACAATTGGCAGATGGAGAGGTATGATGTATCACAATTTATGGTCATAGATGGTAATGTGTGAGATCTAACTAATTGCAGAACTAATGAAACGTTATCTGAAAATTTTAAAAGTGGCAGCTCAAGGTGAAAATCCAAAGCTACTTAAACTTGGGTAGACACGAGGAAAGTGTTTCCTCAACCGAGTAGCTGAGATTAGAGGAAGGGGAACTTCAAATCATTGTATGCTTAAGAAAAAGAAAATAAAAAATGAAACAGGATCTGAGATTTTATTTTCAAAAATCATTTTTTTTCAAGGGTTATACAAAAAGATGAACAAGGCAAAGCAATAGCATAACCTGTGAGATAAAATATACCTCCAAAATCGTGTAGATAGGCATGGCAGTATCGCCATCCACAACAATACTTCTAAGGAGTGAACTATGACGACGACCATATGCCAAAAGTATATGTTCTGATGTAGGCGAGAACTGCATGAGATAATAAAGAAAATTTTCATTAGGAGAAAACTTAGAACACTAACTGTTTATGGAGTTTAGCAGTTTCACAACAAACTCTACATTTCTTATCTTTTTTTGTGGAGACTCAACATTTCTTATCATTTTTTTTTTGTGGAGACACTCAACATAACTGCTGGGTGGTCAACAAAATCTTTGCATTTCGAAATATGTCACGTGTTCATTCTATATAATGTTGCCCCTCAAAAAGAAAGTCTCTAATGTTAATTGACCCCAAGTACAACTTGTGTAAGCCATCCTATTTGGGCAAAGTTCTTACATGAGACGAGATACACAAAGGTTCAGAATGAAGCTTGAATCTTATAGATAAGTGTGCACATATACACACAAAGAAGAAGAGAGGGATAGGTGGTAATAAGATTCCCTAGTATTAAAAATAAAATATAAAACCAATAATCTTTAAACCAAAAGTTTCATAGTAAACATAGCTTCCAACAGAAACAGAATAAAAACATCAACTTATGACCCACTTACCTAGCATAACATTAGTTACATGAAAATAAAAGCACCAAAGTATTCCAAGTAAGGTTTATTTACATACAACAACAACAACAACAACAAAGCCTTATCCCACTAGGTGGGGTCGACTACATGGATCATACGACGCCATTCCGCTCTATTAGTAACCAAACCTTTCGGTATATTATTCACCAATAGATCTTGCTCTATTAGTTCGCCAAGTGTCCGTCTTAGCCTCCCTCTCCCTCTTTTAATCGGACTCCAGATTATTTGATCTACTCTTCTTACTGGCGCATCTAATGGTCTTCTCTGAACATGACCAAACCATCTCAAACGATTCTCTACCATTTTCTCACTAATAGGAGCCACTCCGACTCGTTCACGTATATGGTCATTCCTAATCTTATCTAATCTTGTATGACCACACATCCATCTCAACATCCTCATTTCGGCTACCCCCACTTTACGTTCATATTGTCCCTTCATAGCCCTATAACACTGCTGGCCTTATAGCAGTACGATAGAATTTTCCTTTAACTTTATTGGGTACTTTTCTATCACAAAGAACTCCAGTGGCTTTCCTCCACTTACACCAACCAGCTTGAATTCTATGATTAACATCGTCATCAATCTCACCATCTTGTCTTATAATTGATCCTAAATATTTAAACTTTGTCACTTGAGGAATTATATCCTCCCCTAGCCTAACTTTCAAATCGTCTCTAAGTTGTTTATTTGTGAAATTGCTATGCATATATTCTGTTTTATTCCTACTTAAACGAAAACCCTTTGACTCCAACGTATTTCTCCATATTTCCAATTTTGTATTAATCTCTTCTCTTGAATCCGCTAAAAGTACTATATCATCCGCAAATAGCATGCACTTAGGTACCTCCTCTGTGATACTCTCGGTTATAGCATCGATAACTAAGTTAAATAGATACGGGCTTAAAGCTGATCCTTGATGTAGGCCAATTCCTATAGGAAATTCATTTGTCTCACCTCCGGATGTCCTAACCCTAGTCAATGCCCCATCGTACATATCTTGTATTACCTTAATGTAGGCAACACTCACCCTCTTCTTTTGCAAGGCTTTCCAAAGTACATCCCTTGGTATCCGATCATACGCCTTCTCTAAGTCAATGAAAGCCATATGTTAGTCTCTTCTCCTACTTCGATACTTCTCCATCATCCCCCTTAGTAAATAAATCGCCTCTGTAGTGGATCTTCCTGGCATGAACCCAAATTGTCTCTCAGAAATACTAGTCTCCATTCTCAATCTATGCTCAATTACTTTTTCCCATAATTTCATTGTGTGACTCATAAGTTTAATCCCTCTATAATTTGCACAATTCTGAATATCCCCTTTATTTTTGTAAATAGGAACTAATGTACTTAATCTCCAATCATCAGGCATCTTTTTCGACCGTAAAATCTCATTAAATAGTTTACATAACCACAACACACCTTTTTCTCCTGAACATTTCCAAACTTCAATCGGTATACCATCCGGTCCAACGGCTTTACCATTCTCCATTTTCTTAAGAGCTTCGCTAACCTCCGAAACTCTAATTCTACGATAAAATGACCTATTAAGCTCACATTCACTAACTGTCAAGTCCTCCAAATCACAACGGGAACCTTCACATCCATCATTAAATAGCTTATAGAAATACTCTTCCCATCTGTTCTTAATATCTCCTTCAGTAACTAAAACCTTACCAACTTCATTTTTTATGCATCTTACTTGATCCAAATCTCTCGACTCCTTCTCTTTATTCCTTGCAATCTTGTAAATCCTTTGTTCACCAGCCTTTGTCCCTAACTCCTTATAAAACCCCTCATATGCTTTAGCACGAGCATCACTAACTGCCTTCTTAGCCTCCCTTTTCGCCAAACGATACTTTTCCCAATTGTCAGAACTATTGTCCAAGTGTATCGCCTTGAAACAATTCTTCTTATTACGCACCTTTTCTTGGACCTCCTCATTCCACCACCAAGTCTCCTTATCTCGTGGTCCAAAACCTTTTGATTCTCCTAAAATGGCTTTAGCAACCATTTCAACCTTTTTTGCCACATTCTTCCACATGATACTAGCATCTCCTTCTAACTCCCATACACTTTCCTCTAATAACTTACTTCTAAGCATAATTTTATCCAAGTAAGGTTTATTTACATAAAGAGGAAAAAATGTCACGCACTACAATGCATCAACAACAACAACAACAAAGCCTTATCCCACTAGGTGGGGTCGGCTACATGGATCATACGACGCCATTCCGCTCTATTAGTAACCAAACCTTTCGGTATATTATTCACCAATAGATCTTGCTCTATTAGTTCGCCAAGTGTCCGCCTTGGCCTCCCTCTCCCTCTTTTAATCGGACTCCAGATTATTTGATCTACTCTTCTTACTGGCGCATCTAATGGTCTTCTCTGAACATGACCAAACCATCTCAAACGATTCTCTACCATTTTCTCACTAATAGGAGCCACTCCGACTCGTTCACTACAATGCATCACAAGCATAATTTTATCTATGGTCAATAACTTGATTTAGGATGATATTAGATTCAAAGCATATTCTGCCAAATCAAAACACTTCATGCAGATACTAGTGGATTGAGAAGAATGAGGGATCTGTGGGAGAAGGCATAATTTGGGTCAATGAAAAAAATCCTTGAACCAATAATTAGATATTTTATAGGCTTTCAATTCAAACAGTTCGGAAATTAAAATTAAGACAACCTGAATCGAAGTCAGACAATGTGCAGCTCTGATCACTCTTGATGATAACACCATGCCAAATCTACATATCAAGGAAAAATAAAAAGATAAAAATGAGCACAAGAATCAGTACAAAAGTGATTACATCACTGATAGAAAAAACTATAAGATAGGAAGTCTTACGTTGCTTCTTCAATAGAATAAATCCGAAGCTCATACATAACCTGATGGGCAGAAATTGGATGTCTTGTTGGGGAAGTTGCAGAACCTGTAACATCATTTTGCATTTGTGACTGCACACCAGGATCACCTTCCATGTGAGGCATCAAACATGCAACACAAGCAACCAAAAACCGGCCGCAAGGAGAGAAATGGGCTCCCATTTCACTGTCAACATTCAAAATTGTGTAAATATTTGAATTTGAGAGATTAAAGGAACATGAATTCACATGCATTCCGTCTCAACTCTCAATGTATAACATAAAATTCATTTCACGCTCTCAAAAAAACATCATTTCACCTGAATCACCCAAACAAGCTTATGAAATTATCGCAGCAGATAATGTCAAATAGATTCGTATGGATAATGAAAAATAGTTTTGAAAATCATGTAGTTTTTTTCTCCAATGTACAATTTCCAAAAGGAATTCATATGAAATGATATAAAGCAAATGTACCTGCAAAGCACGGCATGCGGTATTGTTAAACAGCATCTCTCTGGACCTAACGGGGCAGAAGCATCTCTTATATCATGAGACCATATTCTTAGTTTGACAGTGCAAGGTAATTCAGCAGCTGCGGCTGCAGCAAATGAAGTAGGAAACTCAGTTTCAACGGTAGTGGAACCACGATGCATATCAGTTTCATGAATTTGGGAATTTCGGGATGAACTTGCTTCTCCAACGCCTGTAGAAACCAATGGATGTGATCGTGATCGTCGAGAACCAGATCGTATAGAGGCCCTGGAAGGGCCAACAGCTGCCAATGATGATGAAGCAACTAAATTTTCCATGTCAACAGCATATCGCAATTCAGGTGCTAAGAAGTTGGATCCTGTTCCACGACTGAAAGCTGTGTTTCCTGGCATAGTGTCATTCATAAGGGGGGTCATACGCAAATTGGCTTGAGTTTGACCCATTAACCATCCTTGAAGGAAAGGTAATTCCCAGCATGTGGGATCATGGAAAGGAATGAAGTGAGCAAGTTGACCACCCACTAAGCTTCTTGTTGCCATCTGAACATCAACATCAGCAGAAGAATCTTGTCCAGATTGCCTGGGAGGTCTCCTTAAGGTCAGTCCAGTGTACTGGGCAGCAGTGGAAGGTACATTACTTGCTGTATCTGAACTCTCAACAATCACCGGTAAACTTCTTGCATGAACACCTACTCTGTGCTCACTTTCTGTTTCTTCAGCATTTCTAGTAACATGATCAAATGTCGAAGGCCTGGTTCCCATCGCCGAAGAACCGCCAATCACACCTTCTGCAATAACATTTGCAAAAGAAGGTTCTCCAGGAGATATATCCATAGGGATAACCATGTTATCAACATTGTTTATGGTATCTGAACGGTGCTGTTGAAACAGTGATGATGACAAAAATTCAATATTTTGAAGGCCAGTGGATGAAACATTTTCACTATCATTCTGCTGCAAAGAGGTTCTTCCATCATCATTACAAAATGTTGGCCAGAACATGTCGGGAGAAGGTGCAAGAGGAACTTTTGCATCCAAATTAGGATGAATATTAGGATTTAAGTTTGCAAAAAGGACAGCTGGAGGAGGATACTGCAAATAACCAGATGTTGTTGCCAGAGTCAAAGGTGAATCTGATGATTCAAGATCATTAACCTAGAAAACAAGTAAATAATCAGATTATCCATAAGCAGACATCTTAAAAATAAAATTCCGGTGTCAATTATTTTAGGAACAATACATGTTCCAATTGCAGTAACCAACCTCAGCTGTCAACAAGAAAGGTGCACCATGGGGGTGAAAATGTACAGCCCTCAAAGAACGTCGTGTTTTCAGGACAATTGCAGGGGAAGAAGCATCTCCTCTCTTGTTGTAGTTCCATATGTACAGCTGCAAGGTGATAAAAAATTTGAGTTCCGGCAAGAAGAATTAAATCACTAGACAATAATAATGAAATTCAAATCAAATCAATTTGTCCGAACAGGTCAGAAGGAACTCACTTTGTGACCAGATGCTACTGCTAGAACTTCTCCTTGAGCATGAAAAGCAATAGAGGCGATAGGCCGACCTACATGTGGAATCCTATTTTGACTTAGGAAACTCAACACATTTACGACAAGAAAACAATTGTAATAGCATGATGGAAAAGAACGATAAAGGTAAAAAGATGTTCTCTCTTCTGCCTTTTTTTAGGGGCATACATAATCAAAATGTTACAGAATACATTGAAATTTTGCAAAAAGGAACAGTACAAAAATCTCGTGATCCTATGCAATCAGCAGTTTTCGCATCCCATAGTCGAACTTCATGATCCAAGCTACCACTTGCAAGTATATCTGAGTATAATGGATGGAACCTAATCTGCATAACAGATTGAATAATGAAATGCTAGGTTAATAGCAGAAGGGTAATTACCCTACGAATTCTAAAATTTGTTGCTTCATTGAATATATACTTTGGAAAGTAACAAAGTTTAAGACAAACTTCAAACTTGCAACAATATTGTCCGCTTTGGCCTTCGGCCCGCAAAATTCTACCAAATTGTGTCACATCTAGGTGAAGGACATGGTGAAGGACATGTTCCCATATGTTCTCATCAGCATCACTCCCGTGACTTGTGCATGTGGGACTAATCCATGGCATGCTTCATGCATCCCTTCCCCCCCTTAGGGGTCTCAACGTCCTCGTTGAGTGATCGCGTCCCACCATGCACAGAGGCTCACGTCTGATGCCACATGTAACATTTCCGACCAGCGTATGATATTATCCGCTTTGACCCTCGGCCCGCAAAGTTTTATCAAAACGCGTCACACCCGGTAAAGGACATGTTCCCATATGTACCCAGCATCTCCCGGTAAAGGACATGTTCCCATATGTACCCAGCATCTCCCAGTGATGCTGGGTATATATGGGAACATGTCCTTGACCGGGTGTGACGCATTTTGGCAAAACCGTGAAGGGCTAAAGCGGACAATATCACACGTTGGTCGGGAATGTTACATCCTCTATTCAATTGGCTACTTTGATCTTTTGTTTTTAGAATTACAAAGGATGTCAAGCCCTATAATAATAGAGAAGGTAGAAAAAGTCGGGATAAATTTTGAGAAGGAAAGTTCAGGATAAAATACTCTTAGGAAATTAAATCATTGAGTTGCTCTTAAGGAACTGGATAACAATAAAGGTTAAATTATTCAAACACAAGTTCAGTTCGTTAAGAAAATGACCATTTTGAAAGCTCATTCAACAAAAAGGTTATTAGTAATTGTTATTCAATTTAAACCACTTATTTTTTTAGGAGAATTTAACTCACTTGTATGGCATATTGATATGCATTATATTCTTTTATTAAATAACATTGGTGCACTTTTATGTTAAAATCCCTTAAACATGCCATCTTGGTGATCTCTAGTCAATAGCTCAGAAAAATCTATTTGTGCTTGAAAATTGAAAACATATATTAGCACAATGTATGATTATAACCGTAACTGCAAGTTTGTAATGTCAATGCGACACGTATAGTTCATTGAAGCTTCCTTTGACATATGTGGGGAAGAAAATTTAACCACAATTTAATGATTGTGAATTTCGTAATGTGGAAAGTATAGGATATATGACTGGGAAAACAAAGTGTTTTTTAGTCTTTTTCTGTAATTTTCCATGAAAAGAAAAAATACTGAGGTAGCATTAATCAAAGATAATGAAATTTCATGTAAAATTTTGAAATTGAATTAATACAAGAAGTTCCCTCCCTACTGCATAAAGTCATGGTTTGACAAGTTTATATAGGTAAATTGCATAAAATTGCTATAGGATCTCATTTGGTATAGATGATCACATCTAGCTACCAAATCATATCAACTCATACAAAATCATGTTAACTAAAATAAACACACGCAAATTCATTGACAAGAGTAAAACTAATGAATACTATATCCGATGTTTCTTCAGCTTAGTGACTAAGAAGAAAAGTGATGAAGGCTTATAGTTTAAAGCTCATCTATAACATATTTGGCCTTAAAAAACATTTTTCCTTTGTTTTTCTCTTTTAGTTCCTTTATCTTGCACTCAAGACCCATATGGTAATGATTTTTTGAAACTGACCCATATGGTAATGATGGAACAACGAAAAATGGTAAGATTGTTTTACCTGCCTTTATACCTTTAGGTTCTAAAAGTACAAATTTTTTTAGGATATATATTACTAATTTTACAAGTAAATTTAACTAGTAGAAAAACTCTACAGATTTACAATATGAATCGATGTTTCAAGTTTGCAGTAAGTCGAATGTATTTAAGTATCTCATACTTGACAACCATATTAAGAAATCCATAACAACTAAAACAAGATAACCAAAATAAGAAAAGAAAATATATTTTAAACTTAAGTACATGGTTGAAATTAGGAATAAACCAAAAGCCAAGACAAGGATAAACAAATAACAATTGACTCGTGCAAAATCGCTACAAGAACCCATATTAGAAGTCTGAGCAGATTAAGAATGCTGAAGTGGCAGACCAGAGTCTATGTCATATTGTAAAATCATAGTCTATGTCCCAAAGATATCTGATTATAAAATAATTAGTACTAATGTCAATAACATTATTGCACTTGCACATGCATTATTTAGTAGTTGGTCATGATAGGCATGATACATTTATTTGTCAAAAAAATCATATCATATGGAATCATTCAATTATGTGATAGTAAAAAAATAGTACCATGAATTTTTAACAATTTTTACTATACTAAATTTATGTTATATCACAAAATATATTATTGGACTACAGACTCAAACTCTTATGAGTTTACGAGTCTGACTTGCGATATTAACAACCTTGGACCAGACTTCAGAAATCAGCCAACAAGAAATCCTTCGAATCACAAAAACAACACATAATACTTGACTGTGAATTAATCCTCACAACTAATATACTCTAAAGCAAATAAGAGTTGATCTAATATGTTCTAGAGGAAAATCATAAGTATTAATTACAATCAAGAATTATGTATAATGTGCATAACAACAGAAAACTTCATGTACATACCACCCAAGGAGTTCGTCGATGACCACGCAACACCTTTATACAGTCACCTGTGTGACAATCTATTATCTTCACTGTGTGGTCGCCACTGCAAATAATAATAATGACAATCTATTATCACTGTGTGGTCGCCACTGCAATTAATAATAATAATAAATAATCAGTCATGCATCACAGCGCCAAAGATTGGATGGGGTGAGCTTACTGTGTTGACGCAAGTCTTTTTCCATCAGAACTAAAAGCTGCCGCTATAGTGGACCTTGGAGGGGGCACCAGAGGGCAGTATTTTGCAGACAAATTATGCAATGATTCAGCTTCCGCCCTAAAATTGTGTTAAGAAATTAATAAAGAAATGTACAACTTCCAGCAGTCAATCTGTATCCAGAATCAGAGAACAATGGCCACTAGATAACAACAAATAGCTTTTTTTTTTTTTTGAGATCAAATAGCTAAAAGTTATTCATGCCACCAAATGAAAGAGTTGCTACCAAGAAACCAGTGCATGTCTTGCATCTGTTTCATCACATATTTGTTTAGCACAATCGGCTTTTTTAGAAGGTCTCGCATTTGTTTCTTCACATATTTGTTTACCACAGTCGGCTTTCTTCTTTCTTTCTCCTTCCCAAAAATGTTTTCTGTAGTGCTTCGCTTGAGGAGAGATCTCTCTCCATGCTAAGAGCCGTGAAACATTGCTGTTCATGTTAGAAATCAATACATCAATACATGAAATAAGATAGAAACCAGAAAGAACGAATAACATTGATGTGTACAAAAAATATTCATAAGAGATTAAGATCATAACAGACATAAAGTAAGAAAAGTTCGCAAGAGAACACAAAAATAGTTTCTGAAGTGATCTATTTTGGGCTGACCGCATTGCCACAGCAATACCAAAAGAACTGCCAAAAGCATAGGCCTAGGACTCATACAGCAAGAAAAGACCTCCACAAAATTTAAGAGGCTAAGAACCCACAGTCGAAGCCACTAGGTCCAAGTCTCAGGTGCTTAGTATTCTGAGAAGAGTTTTACTAGTTTTTTTAGAAAGTTTTATTTATGTTTCTTTTTCTAGCATGATTTAATATAACCCATAAAGAACAACTGATGACTCACCATTTTAGTTCAATCTCCTTTCTAATCATCATTCACAAACCGTGCAACATATTGAATTATTAACCACTACATCACATACATAAATCCCAAAAAATTAAAGATATAAGAGGAAGGAAATAGAATGTCTCCTTTTAAGTATTTCGTGAGAAGATATTGACATATGATTTCTCGAAATCTCCGGCATCCTCTTTTTTATTCACTTACCAACATTTTTTATAGAAAATTTCCAGCATATAATACTGAATACAGGTAACTATGTTGTAAACACGAGAAGCATCACTCCTGCTTATTTAATTAATATTCTTTGGGGAGAAAAATCAAAGTACCAGCCAGTCCATCCACATAAGGCTTTCAGAAAGCTTTCATACCTAATACCAGAAAGGAGTTGAAGGATCCAGAGTTGTAAAACCAGATACAGGGATATAAAATTTAACCTATAAATAGAAACCCTCCTAAGAAAACTACAAATAAAAACAAATTTTGAATACAAATATATAACAAAGAAATGACAAACCATTAGCAAACTGTCATTAGACAGCATACGTACTCTATTGTTGAAAGGTTTGGGTACAACCTGGTATGGGGATGGTTAGTACATCAATATATACATATACATTATTTCTAATAACATAAAATATATTTAAGAAGCAACACAAGTAATAATATACATAATATTTTGTCATTGCATGGTTGCCATCTTTTTGGTCAAACAAAAGAAAAATGACAATGCCCAATAAAGTAACCCAAGAAAAAAAATAGTCTAAAAAAACCTAGTGTGTTTTTTGCTAAAATGGTCTCTGCACTCATCCCTTTGGTGCACCTGCTCACGGTGAACTCACTTAGACCAGGGGAGGCCTTCCCTTTCCTGCAGCAAGAGTGGGCAGCCAGTGGTCCTTTCGTAGGCCTTCACCAGGCTATAAGCACTGGCGGCGGACCCTCGCATTGTCGCAAAGGTATGCTCTAACATTGGCGGATCCAACAGTGGCCCTACGAGTGAATTTCCCTTTTGGCCAGATGCCTCTAGGAGAGACAGCGGGGCATGGCTCTCTAACAGGTGTTCGGTATGCAGCTTCTACCTTCACTTCCCCCCCGGAGAGCACGACATCAAGCACATTTCGGGCAGACTGCATGTTTATTAAGAGGGCCCCAGTGCCACTCGAAGTCCAGATCCTTGCTTAACTTGTGCAGTACCAAGATCCTCACCCAAGTCCACCAAGCAAGATGGACGTATAGCACAAACATATCATGCGACTTATGTGTTGCGGCAGATCAGGACGTCACCACTATTCTTTGGTTGCACTGTGGTATAGGAGGTTTCAAGACATTTACACATCACTGGAGTCACCCCCTCAGCGGCTAAAGTCCTCTGGCAATCACTCAAAGCTCTCAGACGTCGGGGCAGCCAAAATTTGAGAACGCCGTAAGAAACATTTTTAGGTGTCATGGTAACCGAGTGGTTTCTTCTGTGGCGAGAAGTGACATGTTGAAATTATTGTTGTACACATCTTTTTTTACCTGAGAGTGGGGATTCAGGTAGTAGCATCATTGACATACATATAATCGTTATTCTGGTTCCATCCCCATAGAATGCACACTTGTACAGCTTTAAACTTTTAGTATTAATACAATTTCAGATGGCCCCCTCAATTGAGCAAATTTTAGCAATAGTCATCCAACTTAGGGGGTATTCTTAATATGGTCACCCTCACAGTGATCGAACTTCAAATATGTTTCAGTCGTGATCATTGTGACAGTCGATCGTCCATTGGTGGAAAGCTGACATGGATGCTTATGTGGCACCATCAACATTTTCTCTCCTCCATAGATTTTAAAAATGTCACATCAGCATTTTTCTTTCTCCTTCAAACTTATTTTTGTATCTATATAGTCATTTAATTTTTAAAAATTTTCAGACATGGTCATTCAAATTTTAAAAAATTTCAGTCACTGTCATCATTAAAAAAATAAAAATAATAAAAAGAGACAATCGAATAAGAACAAATAAATAATAGAAATAAAAAATAATCCAATTATCAACAAAGGGAGGCAGCTCCTGTATAAGGCTACCACCCTTTATTGAACTTTTCAAAAAATTTAGTCGTGATCATCGTTAAAATAAAATTATAAAAGGCAAAATAAAATAATTAAAAGTGTATTTTAAGGAACATTCAAATTTTGTAACCATTTAATTCTTTTTAAGAAAAAATACTATCACATTCTAAAAATTAAAATGATAAGTTCAATGACCATGACTAAAACGTTTTGAAGTTCGATGGCCGTGAAGATACAAAGTGAAATTGAGTGGCCGTATTGACAATACCTGCTAAGTTCAATAACCATTGCTGAAACGTCTAACTTGGTACCCATTCTTATCCTTTAAAAGGTCTAACTTGTTGGCCTTGTGATTGTGTTGCTCTGCAAGTACATGAGAATTCTTAGTTCTTAGCTGTTTTCCTTTTCTATCACATCATCTCCGACATCAATTTTTCCAACCAGTTGGTGGTCCTACCTACTCTCAGGAAAGGAAGTCCACTCACAACAAAAGGGAAGTTTTCTGATTCATTTAATTTCCACTTTATTTTGTGAAATTACTGTTATAGTTTTTTTATTGCAAACAGGTTTTTTCACCTCGATTTAGGACAAAAAAATTAGTCATACTTGTTTTATTATCTTCCAACTTTTTATTTTATTTTTGGACTCAAGATTAAGGTCTTGATGTACCCAAAATACATCTTCACTGTACCCAAAGCATACCCATTTTTTAATAAATGAAAGACTGGCCAGATTGGCTACACGTTTGGTGTATACCCAAGCATACCAAAAACATACCTACCCTCAATGTTGTCAAAAACACGTTTTGACTCGTGGTGGATGCGGATGATTCTACATCCCTAGCCTGGGAAGACGTGCTCAATTCAACGTGGAAACATTTTTGGCCCGTAAGATCCGAGTTGCATATGACTCCACCGATCATACAATCCTTTTTTTTACCCTTCATACGTTGTAACATTCGTTCATCTCTCGTTTTGTTTGCTGTCCGCTGCAGCTGCCATTGCCGCTGCTGCTCTGCCACCACTGCTGCCGTCGCTGCTGCTGATGCCGAGCTGTCACCGCAGCTGACGTCATTGCTGCCGGTGCTGCTGCCGGTGCTGCTGCCGCCTGCTCACATGCTGCTGCCATTGCCTCGGTCCTGCTGTCACGATAGCTGTCCTATCATCGCCTCCGCCGCTGGTCTGCTGCTGCCATTGCCTCTGTCCTGCCAGGTTCTCTCTCTCTCCCTTCCTCTTTCTCTCCCTCTCCCTCTCTCCCTTCGTGCACCTACGTAGGTTCCCTTTTCTTCACTAATATTATGGACATTTTTTTTTATACATTAATATATACTAGGGATGACACCCGAACATGTTAGAGGTGTCCTGCCCAAATCCCAGGTGCCGAGGGAATTTAATCCCCGAACCCCTACGGGGACCCAAGCTCCCCGAATTCTTAGTTGAAAAGTATGAAAAAAAATAGAAAATATTTAATATTGTGAAAATATTAGAAAATTAATATGAGCAATTTAACACAGCGAAAAAATATTGTGCACATAAGTGAAACTTAGTATGAGCAATTTAACACAATGATTCAATCACCTATGTTAAACAAAAAAATAGGAAAAAAAATTAAAAATATGAGACAGAGGTGATTCACCCCTATACACACAAGTGATTCGATCACCTCTGCACAAAGGTGGTCGCAAACCTCTATGCACTGTGCACATAGGTGGAAGTCAAAGCACCTTCGTCGGCCAGCCGGCGTCGCTAGCGCTCCCTCCTCCCTCGTCTGGCCGTTGTCGCGAGCGAGGTAGAGGTCATCGAGGCCGAAGCATCCGACCGGCCGTCGTGAGTGCAGTGCCGCCCTCCCCTCCTTGCTGGCAACAAACATGGAAGACACCACATCCGGAGTGACCAAGTGTTGTCTCTGTCGGAGCGACCTCCACAATGCCGTTTTGGCGAGGACGTTGGCAGCGACAACGCTCGCTGCAGGAGGGCGGCAAGGAAACTCGCTGAAGGACTGGACGGCGCTCGGGGCGGCTTCAACATCCAATGCCAGCAGCCTTCGAATTCCAGGACCCCGACGGCAGTCCAAACACCAACGGAGGGCAGCCACTTGAGAGAGGGATGAGGGAGAAAGGGGAAAAAATTAGGACACGGGGGGCAGTCCGATCTCATGGATGATGATTTATAATAAACTATGGGATGTGTGTGTGTGCGCGCACTGGGCCACTCTGCCCCATCAAAACTTCTAGTGGAATGGTTTACATATTGAACAAGTTGTTCAACATACATCATGTCTTTCCTTATTATTTCTTTCAACCATCATTCATATTCTTGCGTGTAGGGAGGATTCTCAAATGCAAATCTCAGATTGCTATAAGGACCAACTAAGTAGGATCAGTAAAGTTGTTCAATAGAACAATCTTAATGATCTTAGTAATAATACTACTACAATTTTACATTACTGGTCTTCAAGATGCAACCAACACCATAAAGTGCCACGCAGATCTCAAGATTTTACAATAGTACTAAATTAGGATCTGTTTTTTTTGAGAGGGAAAAGGATGACTAACATTTGGTAGCCATCCACGTATATATATCATTAAGAAGAAACATCATGTACATGTGGAAAGCTCTCCAGCAGAGAGCGGCAAAAAAGAAGAAGAGACAAGTGCTAGCCTAAACCCCACTCCCGAATAAGACAAAACATGTGGTGTACAATAGCTTCCACCTGACATCTCTCCCCACAAAAAATGACACAGTTGCGCTCAAGCCATATAGCCCAGGCACCGGCCACGAAAGTCGCCAACAAAGCTCGCCAATCCAACCTCTGCCTGCGTAGGCCCCTCAGGGCCTGCCAAAAATCTACATGTGCCAGGAGGGCACCGTCTGAAATGCTCGTCCGAGACCAGATCTCCCGAGATATCCGACATCCGAAGAATAGGTGAGAAACGTCCTCCTCCGCCTCCCCACATAGAGCGCAAGAAGAATCAGCAAGGGGTGCCCACCTTGCTCTATAGACCCGAGTGAGGAGCCGCTCACGCCGCATAAGCCAAGTGAAGATCTTGACTTTCAGCGGAAACCGTGAGCGCCAGATGAGCTTGCAGTCTGCTCTAAGATCCTCTAAATCAGTGGAAGCCAGAAGAAACTGGAGACAGAGGCTACGTGCCGAGAAAGAATCTGATAACCATATCCAACCATCCGCCCAAGCCGGATCCGATCGAAAGGGGGCGATCCGCTGATGGAGCGCAAGCAACTCAGAAAACTGATGATCAGAGAGGGGGGAATCAAAAAGGGGCGTCCAAGATCCAGTGGCCGGTCCACCCCTCAATGACCAGCACTCAGCTATGGATGCATCAGGATGTGCCACTAAGGCCCACAGACGGGGGAAAGAGTCCGCAAGTGGACCCCCGGGCAGCCAGTCGTGCCTCCAGAATAAGAACGTCTCTCCAGAGCCAAGTGACGGAGTCATGAAAGGGCGCACTCTGGGAAATAATGCAGCCACCCCCCTCTAGAATGAGGAGACTCCACGTGGTAGAATGGGCCTGGTGCCCCATGGGAGATCCCGACCTTAGCATGTGGTGAAAACCTCCCTCCATAAGCTGTCCTCAGGACCCATAATCCTCCCTACCCACCGAGCGAGGAGCACCCAGTTGGTGCATCGGAGGTCCCGAACGCCCAACCCGTCCTGTGAGATCCCGTGGTAGAATGAGGAGACTCCACGTGGTAGAATGGGCCTGGTGCCCCATGGGAGATCCCGACCTTAGCATGTGGTGAAAACCTCCCTCCATAAGCTGTCCTCAGGACCCATAATCCTCCCTACCCACCGAGCGAGGAGCGCCCAGTTGGTGCATCGGAGGTCCCGAACGCCCAACCCATCCTGTGAGGTGGGCCTGCATATGCTGTGCCAAGCAACAAGGTGGACCCGGCGAGTAGCGCTGCACCCCTGCCAGAAGAACCTACTCCTCAAGGTATCAATCCGTGATAAGACCTGTGCTGGCAACTGAAGCACTGATATGAAATATCGGGAGTGATGAGAGAACTGCTCGGAGTAGAACCAGACGTCCCCCACTAGATAAAATCCACGAGCTCCAGCCCTGAAGGCGGAGCTCTAGCCGCTCGATGACCGGTGTCCACCTCCGAGAGCCAATATGACGATCCGAAAGAGGGAGGCCCAGGTAGGTGATGAGCAAGGTGCCAGCAGGGGTGCGCAGCTCCGCTGCACAGCTCAAAGCAACATCCGCTACCATGCCAAACGGAATAAAAGAGGATTTGGCATGGTTGATCTCAAGTCTCGATGACGCGCCGAAAAGCTCAACCAGGATGGCCACCCGGCGAGCCTCCTGCTCAGCTCCACAAAGATCGTATCATCCGCATACTGTAGAAGGGGAACCAGTCCACCAGCGAAACCACTAAAAAGGCTAGCCCGACAAGCCGCTTGAGTGCATCTGCCGTCAACTGCCAATGTGAAGAGCATGGGCGCGAGGGGGCATCCTTGACGCACACCTCGCTGAGGCTGCACCCAACCTCCTGCCATCGAACCGTTGACTAGGACCGTGAAAGAAGCGGTAGTGACGCACCGCTTCATCCAGGCAATCAAAGTCATAGGGAAACCTCTAACCTGTAGTGAGTGCCAAAGGAAGGACTATGAGAGAGAGTCATAAGCCTTGAAGAAGGCGTGACGATTGCTCCGCCTCCACTGTGCAATAATCTCAGATGCCATGGTGTAGCTGTCGATGATAGATCCGCCGTGGATGAAAGCAAACTGAACAGGGTGGACGAGATCGGGGAGCACCTCCCGCAATCGATTTGCCAATACACTAGCCACCAAGAGACATATGGCATTGGATAAGACAATCAGACGAAAATCCTCCACCCTCTCCGCCGGTGTACGCTTGGGAAGCATAAACATCAGGAACCGGTTCAAGCGCTCAAAACCCCGATTCCCACTGGAGAACTCCTGCATCACCGCCATGACGTCCTCACGCACCACAGGCCAGAACTCCCTGTAAAAAAAGACCGGGAAGCCGTCAGGGCCGGGTGTCACGCCCTTACGCTTCGGATACGAAACACCAGACGTGCAGCATGACGAACCCTGCTCGGTCGCCGATCAGCCCTCGTTTGGACGTGCCTTGGACCCCGGCCGTACACGCCCCGGATGCACAACGAAACACCCACCCAGGAAGAAGAGAGGGAGGCTAAGAGTTTAAAAGAAAACTAGAGAATATTATTGAGCAATCTCAGATTGTCCAGTATGGTCTTACAAGCCTTGCTTACATGTCCTTTTATAGTGCCCAAGAGAAACAACTCCTAGTCTAAGTCAAGGACCTAATCCTATTAGGCATGCAAGCCCTTCTCTAGAAAAACCTCCTTGGAGTAGGAGTAGAAATCCAGCAACCTTGGAGTCCTAGAAGAATTCGGCCAGCACTCCTTCAAAGTCCATCTTGAAGGCAAACTGATCAGGCCGCCCTCCTGGCGCCCTGCCATGTCCGGGGCGCGCCCCGGATGCGCCTGCCGGGACAAGTCCTAGTCCTACTAGGACTAGGACTGTTTTCCTGTGGCCTCTCCCCATCTTCAGTTCTCCTATGATTAGGACTTCATCTCCAAGTGATCCTCGATCCAGAAGGAAGCTCCGTTCGCGCCCAAGTCCTACTCGACCTAGGAGAGGTCCGAATTCCTATTCCTACTAGGAGTAGGAATCCTTCCGATCCTGCACTTCTCCACGCGCTCATCGTCCTACTCACGATAGGAGTCCAAGTCTTCACCTCCAGAAGCTCCTCCCTCCTCGTCGGACCTTCGGAGTGTTGGACGACTCCTATTCCTACTAGGAGTAGGAATCGCCCCGGCCGCGCCGCCTCGTCGCGCGCGTGGCCATGCCCGCTCGGGGCGTGCCCTTAATGGGCAGGAGTGACATCCTCCCCCACCGAAGTTGTTGCCGTCCCTGGCAATTCCGGTGCGCCTCTTGAGCTTGTCGGTGTGCTCATGTCGTTCACCAATCCTCGTGTCTCCACCTCACGCCCAGAGTCTTCTGCATTCCCGTAGAATCTCTTCAGCATAATCACGTGGAACACTGAATGGATCTGTCGCAGTTCTTTGAGAAGATCCACCTTGTAGGCCACCGTGCCTACTCGCTTGGTGATGACGAAGGGACCCTCGTATCTTCTCAACAACCCTTGGTGCAGGTTCCTAAGTGCTTTGAACTGACGAGTTCGTAACTTCACAAGAACCCTGTCTCCCACCTGGAACTCAACATGCCTCCGCTTTTGATCAGCGAACTTTTTCATTTTGCGCACCGCTTTGTCCAAGATAGCCCTCGACGCCTCAAGGTTGTCCTGCCAACCACGCACCACATGATACGCCGCCGGACACTTCCCCGCGTACCTGGCCGCTAGCCCTGCAAGTGTCACTGGCTGTCTCCCAGTGACGATCTCGAATGCGCTTTGTTGCGTCGCCTCGCTCTTCTTCATGTATGAAAATTGTGCAACGTCCAAGAGCTTGGCCCAATCCTCTTGATTGGCTGCAACAAAGTGCCTCATGTAGATTTCCAGAAGATGGTTGGCCCGCTCCGTTTGGCCATCCGTCTGGGGGTGGAAAGCTGTCGAGAAGCGCAGCTCCGTCCCTAGGAGCCAGAAGAGCTCCCTCCAGAAGTGCCCCGTGAACCTCGGATCACGGTCACTGACGATGATCTCAGGTACGCCCCAGTATTTTACTACATGCTTGACAAACAAGCGGGCGACCTCTTCCGCCGAGCAATGCTTTGGAGCCGGGATGAAGGTTCCATACTTTGAAAACTTGTCGATCACCACCATGATCAATCCCGCTCCCCCAGATTTAGGCAAGGTTGAGATGAAGTCCATGGTCACCATCTGCCATGGACGCTCCGGTACTGGCAAGGGTTCCAGCAACCCTGCCGGCTTCTTCTGCTCGAGTTTGTCCTGCTGACACTTGAGACATGTCCTCACATATGCCTCGACATCCTCTGTCATCTGAGACCAGCAGTAGGAATCCTCAACCAACTCCAAGGTACGAGCCGCTCCCGGGTGGCCCGCCCACTTCGAGTCATAACAGTCCTTCAATATCGACCGTCGAAGACCCTCCCATCGTGGCATGTACAACCGACGTCCCACTGTGAACAACAACCCATCTTCCATCTAGAATCGTCGTGACTTGCCCTCCTCGACAAGTCGAAGCATCTCCAGAGTCTTAGGATCCTGCTTTAATCCCTCCCGGATGTGATCATTGAAGTCCATGCGGATGGTGCTTATCGTCGCAAGCTGCGCCTTGCGACTTAGGGCATCGGCCACCACATTGGTTCGCCCCGTCTTGTATTCCAAGACGTAATCGAACTCCGCTAAGAAGTCCTGCCATCGTGCCTGCTTCGAGCTCAACTTCTTCTGATTCTGAAAGTAAGATGTTGCTACGTTGTCCGTCTTCACAACGAATGCGCTCCCAAGAAGATAATGCCTCCACGTGCGCAAGCAGTGTACCACCGCGGTCATCTCCTTATCATGGACCGGATATCGTTGCTCGGCCTCGTTGAGCTTCCGGCTCTCGAAGGCCACTAGGTGTCCCTCCTGCATGAGGACCCCACCCAATGCGAAGTCGGAAGCGTCCGTTTGCACCTCAAACGGCTTCCCGTAGTCGGGTAGACGCAAGCACGGCTCCTCCGCCACTGCGTTCTTCAGGCCTTCAAACGCCTCCACGCATTTCTCTGACCATACCCACTTCGCGTTCTTCTTCAGAAGGTCGGTGAGGGGCGCAGTCCATCGCGAGTATCCCTCGATGAACCTTCTGTAGTAGTTGGCGAGTCCCAAGAACGATCGCATCTCCGGAACGTTCGTTGGCGGCTCCCAGTCGAGAATAGCTTGGACCTTCCCCTTGTCCATGCTGATCTTCCCGGCTTTAATATGGTGCCCAAGGAACATCACTTCCGGTTGGGCGAACGAGCATTTCTCCAACTTGACAAATAACTCGTACTCACGCAGCATCTTGAACACCTCCCCGAGATGCTCCACATGCTCTGCCAGCGTCTCCGAGTATACCACTATATCATCCAAGTACACTACCACGCACTTGTCCAATAGTTGGTGAAAGATCTTGTTCATCATCGTACAAAAGGTCGTCGGTGCATTCGTGAGGCCGAAGGGCATCACCAAGAACTCGTATGATCCGTACCCGCCACACACGTCGTCTTGTCTTCATCCCCTTCCGCAATCCTCACCTGCCAATACCCTGATCTCAAGTCCAACTTGGAGAAGAACCTCACTTTTCCGAGTCGGTCAAAGAGATCTCCGATCAGCGGGATCGGGTACTTGTTCCGCACGGTGATCTTGTTGAGTGCCCTGTAGTCGATGCACATCCGCATCGACCCGTCCTACTTCCTCTGAAATAGGACCGGCGCCCCATAGGGTGCCTTCGAGGGCCTGATGAACCCAGCTTTCAGCAACTCATTCAGCTGTTTCCGAAGCTCCTCCATCTCCGGAGGTGCCATGCGATACGACCCCATAGCCGGAGGCTTCGCACCTGGCACCAGGTCGATGGCGTGATTGATATCTCGGCGAGGAGGAAGTCTGCTCGACAGCTCTGGCGGCATTACATCCTTGTACTGCTCCAGAAGTCTTTCCACTTCCTCTGGGACGCCTTGAACCTTGAGCCCGGTCTCGTTGAGCTTCAAGGCAGCCAAGTAGGTGACCTCCTTCCGACGTATGCCCTTATCAAGTTGCATCGGCGAAAGCATCTTGGACTTCACGCTGGCCCTCGTCGTGGCAACTTCATGCGAAGCTTCCTGAGATAGCAAACGAATCCCCTCCTGGGAAAGTCTCACCTCACGGAACGCATCCATGAACTCCATGCCCAGGACGAACCGATGGTCGTCCATGTTGACGATCGTCATGGTGATCACTCCTTCCCACTCCCCCACCTTCGCGTGGATATCCTTGGCCGTACCAAGGATTGGCTGGGAGGCCGCGTTTACGGTCTTGATCAAGCCTGGCTCCTTGACATACCGTATGCCAAGTCGTGCCGCTTCCCTTGAATCCATGAAGTTGTGCGTGGCTCCAGTATCTACCAGAGAGGTCGAAGTGTGGCCATTCACTGCGACCTCCACGACATCAGGCCCTTCGCGATCTTCTTCACTTCCTTCGTCGGGAGCGTTGCGGCAGCAGTCGCCAGCGCCATTATAGACCCCATGTGTGCAGCGCCTTGCTCGGTGTCCACGGTAGATGCCATGGTCGAGAGCCCCTTCTTCGTGTCGCACTCCCTCGCGTAGTGCGGCCCTCCACAGAGGAAGCATCTGACCGTCTTCTTGGCATCTCCCTTCGATGTCGTCGCCTTCTGCTCTTGCTTATCGTTCTTCTTGCCACCTGATCGGGCTCCGTCCTTCCTAGACTTGCACTGATCCTTAGCACCCGCGCTAGGATCTCGGTTTGCTGAAAACTCCACCAAAGCTTCAGCAGCGACCAATGCTCCGTTCATGGTCGTTATCTTCTGACGTCTCAACTCCTGAGCCGCCCATGGTTTCAACCCCCTCAAGAAGAAGAACAACCATGTCGACTCCTCCCTGCTCCCGAGCATCTCCAACATAAGCGGTTGGAACTTTTCGATATATTCCTTCACGGAACCCGTTTGCTTGAGAGAGGTCAGCTTGTTCATAGCCACTTCTTGTGCATTGCCGGGGTAGAATTGCTTCTTCAACTCCACCTTGAAGTCTGCCCAAGACTCTATTGGAGTCTCGTCTCCTTCCTCCATCCGACACCACCACAAGAGCGCACCATCCACCAAGTAGCGCACGGCCATGTCGATCTGGTCCTTCTCGACCACGATCTTGCTCGTCTTGAAACCCTTTTCAAGACACCAAAGAAAATCGTCGATGGTCGTCGCCTCCCGCGCACCATCATATTTCTTCTGTTCCGGTCCCAAGAACTTGGGCACCGGGGTCTTCGATCGCAGCCCTCCTGCATCGAAGAGAAGACCTTTGAGCAGCAACAAATCTGTCTCGAAGGCCTTCCACCTTGCATCCATAGCCTTCTCTATGGCTGCAACGCGGCTGGACAGCTCCTGGTGTAAGGCTCCTCCTTGCTCCTGTGCCAAGCTGTGTTCTCCTGCCGCGGCTTCTAAGACACGGACCGCCTCGTCCGTTTCCTGAAGACTTCGTTCCAGCACCTCCATATTCTTCTCAATATGGTTGACGGGATCTCTGGACTTTGCTCGAGTAATCTTCTTTTTTTCCCCACCGTCCGCACCTTGGACTCGACCCCGGGTCGTGTCCTCAGCTTCCATCGAACGGCCTTTGCTCGAAGCACCTTCTTCTCCTGACATAGTCGGAACCTAAGCTTTGATACCACGTTGTCACGCCCTTACGCTTCGGATACGAAACACCAGACGTGCGGCACGACGAACCCTGCTCGGTCGCCGATCAGCCCTCGTTTGGACGTGCCTTGGACCCCGGCCGTACACGCCCCGGATGCACAATGAAACACCCACCCAGGAAGAAGAGAGGGAGGCTAAGAGTTTAGAGGAAAAGTAGAGAATATTATTGAGCAATCTCAGATTGTCCAGAATGGTCTTACAAGCCTTGATTATATGTCCTTTTATAGTGCCCAAGAGAAACAACTCTTAGTCTCAGTTAAGGACCTAATCCTATTAGGCATGCAAGCCCTTCTCTAGAAAAACTTCCTTGGAGTAGGAGTAGAAATCCAGCAACCTTGGAGTCCTAGAAGAATTCGGCCAGCACTCCTTCAAAGTCCATCTTGAAGGCAAACTGGTCAGGCCGCCCTCCTGGCGCCCTACCATGTCCGGGGCGCGCCCCGGGTGCGCCTGCCGGGACAAGTCCTAGTCCTACTAGGACTAGGATTGTTTTCCTGTGGCCTCTCCCCATCTTCAGTCCTCCTATGATTAGGACTTCATCTCCAAGTGACCCTCGAGGGAAGCTCCGTCCGCGCCCAAGTCCTACTCGACCTAGGAGAGGTCCGAATTCCGATCCTGCACTTCTCCACGCGCTCGTCCTCCTACTCACGATAGGAGTCCAAGTCTTCACCTCCAGAAGCTCCTCCCTCCTCGTCGGACCTTCGGAGTGTTGGACGACTCCTATTCCTACTAGGAGTAGGAATCGCCCCGGCCGCGCCCGCCTCCTCGCGCGCGTGGCCACGCCCGCTCGGGGCGTGCCCTTAATGGGCAGGAGTGACACGGGGGACCCCTCGTCGTTAAGGTCGCGGAGCGCGTCTGTGACCTCGTCCTCGGTGATGGTCTGCATTAACATGAGAGACTGGTCATAAGTAAGACAAGAAATACTCCTGGGGGACCACCTCCACGACGGCGAAGGGCGCCGTCTAGAGAAGTCCCGGTGGTAGCTGGCGATGGCGGTCCCAATGCTGTGGTGGCCGGAGATCCTCTAACCCATCACCTCCAAGTGGTCGATCCGGTTTGCCCGCTGGCGCGAGCTCGCATAGAGGTAGAAGAAACGAGTGTTGGCATCCCCCTCCCGAAGCCAGGTCTGTCGGGAGCGCTTCCTCCACTGAATCTCCACCTTCCTGTCCTCCACTTGGATGGTCATCTGAGCCCGTTTGCGCTCCGCCACCTCGGACTCCGTGAGATGACGAGAGTCCTCACGGTCAAGCTGGGCAATGACCGCTAGAGCCTCCGTCCTGCGCGCCTCCCGAGCAGCCCGTATCTGCCTTCGGCGGCCCTGGAGGAAAAGTCTCAAGCTGTGGAGCCTGGTGGCGAGAGTCCGCACAGCCGAGTCAGAAGGTGCAACACTCTGCCAGTGCTCGGCCATCAACTGTCTAAAGCCCTCCTCTAGGAGCCAAGACCGCTCGAATCGGAATATGGATCTCAAGGACTAGCCGTCATTGGACCGCCACAAGAGGGGTGTGTTCCAAAAACGGTCGATCCATGGCCTGGACATCAGCAAGCTGGTGGGCCTCGACTGACTCCAGTGAGCCGAGAAATCGGTCAAGCCGGGATCTGAAAGTGGGCGCCGCCGTGCTGCGCCACGTGAATCTACAATTCGTTGTCGGAAGGTCTGACAACGACAGAGAGTCAATGAAATGCCTGAACTCCTCCGCCTCAAGGTCTCTCCCCTGTCTCCTAGTGGGACGATCATCCATGTTGAGAGTGACATTGAAGTCGCCCATCAGGCATCAGGAAGCTGGCGGCGGGCAGTCGAGAGCTCCTCCCACATGTCTGCCCCCAAGGGACTCAAAGCACGGGCCGTAGACACAGGAGAGAAGGTAGGAAGATCCATCAACGCTCAATCTCAAGTGGACAGATATCGAGAAACGGGCCGTCCAGGAATCCACCATGGTAAACATATCAGGTCGCCAACCAATGGCACAACCACCAGAACGCCCCACCTTGCTGAGGGAAATATGCTGAGATAATCTAGAACCACCGATCTGCTCCCACAACTGCGATCTACACTCCACCAGCTTCGTTTCCTGGAGGAAGACAACATCTGCCTCCCAATCCCTCAAGTAGCGGCCAAGAGTTCGGCGTCTCCCTTCATCGCCGAAACCGCGGACATTCCATGTTAGTACCTTCATAAGGAAACAGTAGTCCCTCAGCGTGTGGGTGATCCACGGCCCACTAGATTCCAACGCTTTGGACCACCTCTCGTAAGCAACATGAACCGCTGAAGGGGGCGGTGAATGCCGAGGGGCCGCCGAGGAACCTCAGGCCGTGCCCGGGATCGCCGGTTGACCAATCGAAAACCGGCTATGGCAGCGACCTCCTTGACGTCAATATCCAGCCGTCCAAGAAGAAGGGGCTCGCTGGTGGCCCGGTCCGCCGCGGAGTTGGCGGAAAGTGTCGCCGGCAGAGAGGTGCGGACTCCGCCCTGAGATGACATCTGACGCCTCGCTGTCTGGAGGGTGCCGCCGGTTGTTGGCTGCGACGCGACGAGAGTGGAGAACGTAGTTCCACGAGGACGCCGGCGCCGGTAAACACTTGTCGTTGCCAGACAGTCGATCCGAGGATCCTACCGCAACGGGTCGGATGCTGGCTGGGTTATGAGGCGAGGTGGTGGGGCGGGGTGGGCGGGGTAGGTAAAGGGCGTGATGGTTGGCCGCCGGCAAAGGGGTCACCGGAGGAGGTAGTGGAACGGGGCGAAGGAGAGTCCCATCGGGTTGGAGGGGGGCTGGTGGAGGTCGGGGGGGTGTCCAACCCGGGCTGCTGAACCGGGCCGGGTTGGACTGGTGGAGCTCGGGTGGTGTCCGACCCGGGTTGCTGAACCGGGCCGGGTTGGAGTTGGGGTCCGAGTGTGACCTTTTTTGGGTTGGTTAGTGGTTGAGCTGGCATGGTGGTGGGCCACGTCTGATGGGAAAAAAGAGGTCGGGAGGTGGGTTTGTGTGGGGCTATGGCGGCGTGGCTTGGACACTTTCTGAAGGGGGGGTTTGGGTGGCTGTGGGCGGATCTGACAGCTGTGTGGGGATGTGGTTTTTGAAAAAAAGGCATTCCGTACGGCTCCTCACATGTCGGGCCAGCGAGCTGCTCGGGGATGGGAGGCGTGGCGAACCCCTGTGGCGATGAGGCGGAGCCGCCGGTGACAACTTCAGCCCAGGAAACCACCGGCGAAGGAGCTCGCCGGAGCTGGAGCAGGAAATTGCTGTTTCCAACACACAGGGTGATGGAGGGGACAGATGAGCCGGCCTGCATCACGAGCTCGACCGAGGCGGCAGACAGGTCCGGCGAGCCCATCACTGGCAGGGAGAGTGGCAAAGGGTTTCCAAAACAGCGTGCGATGGCCAGGATGACCTCAGGCTGTAGAAAGTGGAGGGGGAGGCCTCTGACGTCGATGACAGAACGGTCCACCGCCGGCGCAGGAACCGCACCATCCTCTTCCTTCCAAGGTCGCCAACAACCGATGCCCCCCGGCGAAACAGGAGATGGCGAGGCGAGGAGAGCTTCATGCTGCTGAGGCGTACCAGGGACAAGCAGCCATTGTGCCGGCAATATGCAGCTCAGGTGGAAAGGTGGGGCAGCTCCGATGCTTGCCAACACCGCCGTGCGAAGGGCAGCCAGATCAGGGGCTTCGCCGCTGGGTTCGCCGAGGCAAAAACGGAGGAAGTCGGTTGCCCTCTGCATCGACGGTGTCCAAGGGACGGTAACGTTGATGGCGGGCGGAGGTGGACGCTCCACAGCCGTGTCGACGCCCAGTGTGGCCGCCGACTGCTCAACTGGTTTCCCTCGTCGGAGCTGAGGACAGAGTGCCCTGACATGGCCTTCTTTCCGGCAAGCGAGGCAGCGAAAAGGGGCCGTGCAGGAGTGAGTGAAATGGCCCTCACCCAGACACCGAAAACAGTGTGTTGCAGGCCGGCGGCCGGACCTGGACCGGGAGATGGCTGTCCAGCCATTGCCAAGTTGTTGAAGACGCGGCCTCGTCCTGGGAAGAAATCGCGCTTAGAAGGTGCGTGATGGTTGGTGGCGCCGCCGGCGGGGGACGCCGGAGGCGGTAGGTGGCGCCGCCGGCAGGGACTGCCGGAGGCGGGCGAGGCTACGCGAAGGGCAGTTGCTTTTTTGTTTTTAAGAATCGAACCAACTGTTTTTACTTAAAGATACTAAATTAGGATCTGGGTAGTGAATCTTAAAGATACTAGACATACTACAATATAAGCATAGAATTAGTGTTGATGAGGATAAAGAAGAAAAAAGATATAGCAGTCTGAGACATAGTTACTAACTCATCAGTTCAGTTTAGGGGAAATATAAGGATGAAAAAGGAATGAGGAAAAGTTGAAGTAGAAACAACAACAATGATCAAGAATAGATAAGAAAAAAATAATGCAACTGTCTATAACCTGAACTTTAAGCCAGAATGTGATGACAACTGTTGACTCGTTTGTGTAGATGCAGAGACATTTTTATCTTCTACCCAAGCCATTTTATTGATATAAAATGCTACTCTTCATTCCTTTTGAAGGGTATTTCTGAAAAAAATAAATTGCTGGAAATCGTCAAATCAGTTTTTAAAAAATTAAAAGGTTCAAGGATAAATGCATTAAGGCAGTGGGAGAAAAGTATAGATTCTATGCAACCTGAAACTATAAGGACCAGAATATGAACAGAACAAAAAACCAACAAATGCACAACACATGGATAAAACTAGAAATAAAATCTGCAGAACAAAATGAATGAAATTGTGTACACAGTAGGAAACTCATCAGATGAAAAGTGCCTATCAGGTATGTTTCAGGTTGCTTGCAGCAGCATGTTGCAAATCATCTCAAAAGTTCTTACTGCATTTACAGAGGACTATACCCTATGAATTCAAAGGGATTATGAAACAAACTGGAAAGGTAATCTTCCCACGTAAGCCCAAACATCAATGTTGTTAAAAATGTGTGCTGACTCATAAAAACGTCCAATTACGTCTTCACCTCTGCATTTTGTGCACGATCCCAACTGGAAACGTTTTTGGCCAGCAAGCAGTAGGATCGTGTGCTGGCCCATAGGATCGGTGGACATGCATGACTATGTTTTTCCACGATCCCTGTCGTCCTCCCCACTCGTGGACAGGAGGAACTTGGCTACCTTTTTATTTCTTATTATGTTATAAACTTAAAATATTTTTTATAGTGCCCGATAGGGCGCTACAGTGCCTACTAGGGCACCTGTGACCCACCTTTCAGGCTGCGAGGCCATCCACCGCCGGGGGCTCCACCTCAGCGGTGCCACCACTAGCGCCGGCGATCCCTCCCGGCGGTGCCACCGCCATCGCCGGCAATCCCCGCAGGCGGCTCCACCAACAGTGAGCTCGTCTCTTTCTGCTGCCTCTGTTTCCACTTCCCTGCTACACATATGAAGCGCCGCCTAGGGCACCCGATAGGGCGCTACAGTTCCTAGGGCACCTGTGATCCACCTTTCAGGCCGCGAAGCCATCCACCGCCGGGGGCTCCACCAGCGCCGGTGATGCAAACTGAAAATACAACTAAATAAAACTAAGATAACTATTATTAGTAGTAAAAGTGCAAGAATCTTAAACACAATTACTACTAATAACTTGTCAATTCGAGATGACAAATCTCCACGAGTCCGTATGGAGTAGACCAAACTCAAATTACATAACTGTTAAACACATTTTCCAAAGGCTATGCTGAATCTAAAACACATGCATGTATTTATAACATGCAAAGGTAGTTACAAAAACTATAATAAACCTACAAATATAACTAACTACCCACTACTTTTTTAACTAACCCACTAACTAATACAAAGTGGTGGTATCTTATCAGCCAGCGACCCCTCCCGGCGGTGCCACCACCGTCGCCGGCGACCCCATCCGGCGGCGCCACCAACAATGATCTCGTCTCTTTCTGCTGCCTCTGTTTCCACTTCCCTGCGACACATCACTCTTCTAAACTCTCTCTCCTCCCTGCGTGGCGAAGAACCCACCCCGGCAGACCCTGCTGGGGGCATCTTCTTTTGTCTCCGGTTGCCCCCGCCGTAGGTGTCATCCTTGCATCCATCATGCGGCGCAGGACACAGTGCATGGGGGACGGGTGGACTTCTATCACCCGCCCTCGAGAGGTTCACACCCACCGCCAACCGGCTTCGCACTGCTACAAGTGCCTGGAGGATGGCCATTTCACTCGAAACTGCTCCGGCCCTCTCTGATGTCTTTGGTGCAGGGGCGAGGGACACCGGCGATCATCCTGCCCCCTGAACGCACATGACCGTCCACCTGCCAGACTATCCACCAGCACCCTTGCAACTGCAACTCCAGCGACTGCCATTCTCACTGTTCCATGGTCGACCGAGATCCAGCGCGTCGTCAGCCTGCTCAATCATTGTGTCGTTGGCAAGAGTGATGGCATCCCTCCGACGCCAGCAGCCCTCCATTCTGCAGTCATCTCCGCGTTGCCGCCGTTTCACTTAAGCCGTGTGTCGCTGTCGCTATGACTGCTCATCCCGGGATCCACACAATAAAGGGACGCCCTCCTCACCTCTCCCGCCTGTCTGCCGCAGAAAACCAGGGTCTCATGGCGCTCGTGGAAGGTGGACAATGGAGCAGTCATGGCACCTTCCTGGACTGGCCGGTCTGACATTCTAGGGCTACCCCTCCATCTCCAACGGCCAGAGGTTGTGATGGTGGTGGCGCGACATATCGGGAATCCAATTTCCGACGCCATCCCGCCTCTCGGCTCGCAGGACCTCTCCACCACCTCTGTCGACGTTGAGATCTGCCCAGGCTGCGTCCTCCCACGATAATTTTACTCTCTGGCTGCAGCCCTCTGCCGGCTTTGCATCCTGGGCAAAGGTGGTCACCGACGGACAGTCTTGGTTGGTTGCAGGTGCCGGGAGACCTTGGCCAGACCCATCACGTGGGGGCAGCAAGTGAGAACCGTACTGCAATTCAAATTTTGAATCTGCATCCAAACCCCCCCCCTGCCAACCGCACCCTTCTCCTGAATCTGGATCCAAGTCTGGCTCGTGAGTTGGCTCAATCCCTTCCCGTCTCGAACCTGAACTCAACTGCTCCATAAGTCCTGTCCACTCCTCGAACTCAACCCCAACATTTGCCAAGGCTGAATCCACCCCCTCCCACGCCTGCTCCGATCGAACCCAGGCCAGACTGAAAGTGACCTCATCCCTCCCCTCCTCCTCGCCCCAGTCCAAAAGATTGCGGGCCCCCCTCCGGCGACAGGCCACCATCATTACGCCCATAACCCCATCTCAGCCAATTTCCCCCCGCCCACTTGACCCTGGCCAGACCTCTCCAGCCTCACCGCACCTATGGTTCTCACCGCCTGGACTCACTAGCATCCTGGTGGTCATCCCGCTGACGGCCACACTCACTAGCGACACCCTGGCAGCTCCTCCCCTCTGCTACCAGCACCGGCGACCCGCAAGCTGTCACACCGCCACCGCCAACAGGACAGCAGTCGCCCGGGCAGTTGTCATTGCAACCGCTCACGCAATCATCACTACTGCTGCCCCAGCAGCCCATGGGTGACGCTCCGCAGACTGGGTCATTTTCTCTGGATGCCGATGTCGAAGCTGATGGGGAACACGGGGTGGATGAGAGGTCTAGCCTTGCTGCGGAAGCTATCGGCCTACGCCATACTTGCCGACGGGTACTGGTAAGGGGCATGGACTTACACCGCCCGCTACGGCGCCTACTCGCCCACCCTAGGAACAGCCACAACAAGCGTCCGACACTGCCATCATCGGATGAACAGCAGCAGCCCACACAGCCATCGTCGCTGCCACCGCCAACGAGACAGCAATCGCCCGCACAATTATCGTTGTCACCGCCCCAGCAACCTGTGGTGGCAGATGCACCGATGACTTGCTGGCCACCGATGACGGGAATGAGGAGGTGCACCTCCTCGCAGGATGGTCAGATGAGGAGGTCCACTTGGTTGCGGAGGCCGCATCACACGTGTTGGCAGCCTCGGGCAAGAGGAATGGCCCTACAGCAGGGGGATGGTAATCACTTGGAAGGTACGGGGTCGGCCTCAGGGGCAGATGAGTGGTCGATCGATGTGCTTGATGACTACCTGGAGATCCAGCGATTTCTTACCATCAGAAGTCTGTTCTTGGAGAATGTGTGGAGGTCACTTCGTGTTCGGCCACATCGGTGATCAAGGTGGAAGACATCATTGGCGACCTTTTAGTTGGTGCCCTGGCCATTTTGGCACCAATGCCGCTTTTGGGTGGGGAGAGATGTCTAGTTGAGCATTTTTGTACACTGCATCTTCTTTTCTATTTGGGATCAGGGTTTCGGCATGATGACATATGTTCCATTTTGTCGCTGCTCTCCCTTTGAGAGCCTACTTTTGTACATAACTTTCATTCCACAGTTATATAGAGCTGGATGACAACCATCCTTTTTCTCCTCAAAAAAATATATATATTTTTATAGCTCTACTAGTTATTATTTGTTTAATAAAGTGGAATCACCCATGGCTGCTATTATTGTGAATTTATTGTTGTATTAATTTTGCATATATTAATAGTGAAAATTATTTATTGATTTTAAATGGTTGTTATTATTATAAATTTATTGATATTGATTTTTCATGAATTAACTATATTGATGTGTTGTTATTATGTTGTTCTTACAATTTATTTTAAGTGTTAATTTTTCATGAAATATTTTTCATATATGAGGAATATTAGGGTGCATACATAAGTGTATACATATGCGATCACTCCATTAGTTATAAGGACTGAGATGTAATCATTGATAAGGAGATATTTTACTAGCTGATTAAATCTCAGCCATTATAACTAAAATAGTTTTCATCTGATGGCTCAGATGGAGTGATCGCATATGTATACACCTATGTGTGTATGCACCCTAATATTTCTCTTCATAAATAAGTATTAATATCATGATTTGATGTTAAAATTAGAAATTTGCATATTGCATTTTGTACTTATAAGTTCAAATAAAAAAGATTTGCACCCCACCATTAATATCATGGGTTTATATATAATTTTTATATATTAATATACACATATAATATTAAAAAAATCTGGTAGGATTACATGCTCATGATTTACGTGTTTTACCGGTCCTCAGTGTTGAGTTTGTTTTACATGTTTGACAACTATGCCAAACATCATAGTCTTTCGTTTTAATAATTTGTTTAACTCGATTGATGCAAGAATCATGGGTTATGAATAAACTTTATTTAAAAGTAAAAAGCAAATGACACTCTATATGCACATATACATACACACCGGGCACTCCTTGCTCGGTGGGTGGGTCGGATTATGGGCCCCGATGACAGCTTATGGAGGGAGGTCTTTTTCACTTGCTACGGACGCGATCTCTCATGGGACTCTAGGCCCACCATCCCGCGAGGCGCGTCTTCTCTCTGGAGGGGGGTGGCGGCTATATTTCCACGTGTACGACCTTTCATGGTCCCCTCGCTCGGTTCCGGGGAGATATTCACATTTTGGCATCATGACTGGCTTCCAGGAGGCCCGCTCGCTGATTCTTTCCCCAAGCTACTGGCTCTAGCAGCACATCCTGATGCATCTGTGGCTAAGTACTGGTCGGAGATGGGCGGCCCGGGGACCGGCTCCTGAACTCCCCTTTTTAGGACTCCCCTCTCCGATCAGCGTGTCTCTGACTTATTGGCACTTCACCAGCGGATTGCCCCCTTCCGCCCGCACCCGTCCCGGACGGATGGATGGGTTTGGGTGGCGGACTCCTTCTCCGCGCGCAGCCTCTATCTTCGTTTTCTTCCGGCCTCCACCGACTCAGAGGACTTCAGAGCTGATTGTCGACTCATTTGGCGTTCCCGTTCGCCGCTGAAAGTCAAGATTTTTGCTTGGCTTTTGCGACGTGAGCGGATTCTCTCCAGAGTTTATAGGGCGCGGTGGGCTCCGCATGCTGATACCTCCTGTGTTCTATGTGGAGAGGCTGAGGAGGACGTCACGCACCTTTTCTTCGGCTGCCGAGTGTCCCGAGAGGTGTGGTCTCGGACGACCATTAGTGGTGAGGCTCTCTTGACGGCGGCAGTTTCTGGCAGGACGCGAGGAGGCTTGGCAGACAGAGTTTGGATTGGAGACGTCCTGTGGCAACTTTTCTAGCTGGTGCCTGGGCCATCTGGCTCCAGCGCAACCGTGTCATTTTTTGTGGGGAGTGGGGTTTTGGCTAACACCTTTTTGGCTTCTTTTCTTGCTCTCCACTGGAGAGTGCTCTTGTGTATATGATGATCTCTTTTGATGATAACCTAAGTGGTGGTCATCCTTTCCCTTCTTAAAAAAAAAAAGCAAATGACGTATATTTTCAGAGAATCAATAAATGAATAGATATAACTGGCCTAACCACAGAAAATAGTAAACTGTCCAATGTCTTGAATGTCACAAGGCTAAAGGAAAAGCATATAAGGTCACATACTTCTATCAACCTCCCACTTGACCTATAGATACATACTTGACCTATAGATACATAATGTTAAAGGAAACAATATACATTCATGAGACTGAACATGGATTCTAAACAGAGTAGAAAAGAAAATTATGCAAACGTATCAATAAAAGCGCGCAAACATGCCAACAATCTCTGTAGTATACGCTCACATCATATAAATACAGTATACTCATCTCCTCAAAAAACAAAATACTATATAATCAGTGTGCTACATGCTCAATTTTTTTTTTGAAGGGCTACATGCTGGATAATTGTTGCAGATGTAATGTCTAGTCCACTGATAAGCCAATTGCTTCGTGCTTATGCATCCCACTAGACTCTAACTCAAACAGTTGAGAGACACCATAAACTAAACAATGCAAACCGAGCTAGGAATCTTCAGTTAAGCATTACCGGCTAGTCTGCCGCCGCCCCCGATCGAGGCCTGATCCCCCAAGATGGCCCCTTGACATTTTCCGCCCCCACCAGCGACTCCTGATGCTCGTGCGGGGTGGCTCTAGGCGGAGGACAGTGGTGGGCAGCAGTTCGCCCACTGGTGCGACGACTGCGGTTTCCTTATGAAGATTCTGACATGGAACGTTCGCGGTCTCAGTGATGAGGAGAGGCGCCGATCCCTTGGCCGCTATTTGAGGGAGTGGGAGGTCGACGTGGTCTTCCTCCAAGAAGCCAAACTTGAGGAGTGTAGCACTCAGATGTGAGAGCAGATTGGTGGGTCCCGGCTATCGCAGTTCATCTCCCTCAGCTCGGTGGGGCACTCCGGGGGTTGTATCATTGGTTGGAGGACGGAGCAGTTCACCCTGGAGGACTCATGGAAAGCCCGCTTCTCGATGTCGGCCCACCTGCGTCGCAGCATGGATGGTTCCTCCTACCTTCTCTCCTGTGTCTATGGCCCTTGCTCAGGGTCCCTTCGGGCGGACATGTGGGAGGAGCTCTCCGCTGCCAGTCTTCACCTTCCCGACGCCCGGTGGCTGATTGGGGGCGACTTCAATGTCACACTTGACATGGATGATCGCCCCTCCAGAAGACAAGGGAGAGACCTTGGAGCGGAGGGATTCAGAGATTTCATCGACTCCCAATCACTGTTGGGTTTCCCGACAACGAACTGTAGATTCACCTGGCAGAGCACGGCGGCACCCTCATTCCGATCTCGGATCGACAGGTTCCTCGGCTCTATTGAGTTAGTTGAGGCCCACTAGCTTGCTGATGTCCGAGCCATGGACCGACCGTTTTCGGATCACACACCCCTTTTGTGGAGATCCAATGACGGTCAATCACGGAGATCCATTTTTCGCTTTGAGCGTTCCTGGCTATTGGAGGAGGGTTTCACACAGTTGGTGGCCGAGCACTGGCTGAGTGTTGTGGCATCATATTCTGTTGCTAGGACCTTGGCTGCTAGGCTGCACAGCCTGAGGCACTTCCTTCAGGACTGCCGGAGACAGCTCCGGACTATCCGGGAGGCACGGAGGACCGAGGCTCCGAAGACGATCGCCCGGCTGGACCGGGAGGAGGACTCCCGCCACCTCACGGAGGAGGAGGCGGCACAGCGACGATGGGCCCAGGCGACCATCCAGCGGGCGGATAGGCAGGCGGAGATCCAGTGGAGGCAGCGCTCCCGACAGACCTGGCTTCAGGAGGGAGATGCCAACACGCGGTTTTTCCACCTATACGCGAGCGCTCAACGAAGGGCGAATCATATCGACCACCTGGAGGTGATGGGGCTGCGGATCACTGACCACCATCACATCGGGACTGCCGTCGCCTCCTTCCATCAGGATTTCTCCAGGCGACGGCCCCCGCCGTCTTGGAATTGGTCCCCCAGGGGCATTTCTCGTCTTACTGATGATCGGTCTTCCTTGTTAGTGCAGACCATCACCGAGTACGAGGTCACCGACGCTCTTCGGGACCTCAATGGCGACGGGTCCCCTAGCCCCGACGGCTTCCCGATTTTCTTCTATAAGGAGTTCAGGCCCGTGGTGAAGGAGGACGTGATAGCGGTGATTAGGGAGTTTGAAGGCGGGAATCGGGGCTTCGATCGCCTCAATCGGTTCCTCTTGTTCATGCTTCCGAAGCGCACGCCAGCTGAGAGAGTGGAGGACTTTCGGCCAATCGCCTTATCCAATGCCATCTAACTCCTTGTGGCACGAGTATTGGCCAATTGGCTCCGAGAGGTACTCCCCGATCTCATCCATCCGCTCCAGTCGACTTTCATCCACGGTCGCTCCATCACCGATAGCTACGCCACAGCCGCCGAGATCCTCGCGCATTGGAGACGGAGCAGTAGCCGCGCTTTCTTTGGAAGGTCGATTTCTCCAAGGCTTATGACTCTCTTTCTTGGTCCTTCCTTTGGCACTCTTTGCAAGCTCGTGGTTTTCCGACGATGTGGATTGCTTGGATGAAGCGGTGCGTCACCACCGCTTCTTTCTCGGTACTGGTCAACGGATCCACGGCGGGGGATGGGTGCAGCCCCAGCGCGGTGTCCGGCAGGGGTGCCCCCTCGCGCCCATGTTATTCACACTACCGGTCGACGGCCTCGCTAGATGCACTCTTGAGGCTTGCCGGACCGGCCTTTTCAGGGGCTTCGCCGATGGTCTTGTGCTGTTACTACAGTACGCGGACGACACTGTTTTCTTCGTGGAGGGGTCGGAGCTCGAGGCCAAACGGATGGCCATTATGGTGGAGATCTTTGGTGCGGCGTCGGGGCTCGTGATAAACCATGCCAAATCCATTTTCATCCCTTTTGGCATGGCGACAGAGGAAGCTCAGCGTTGTGCGTCCGAGCTGCGCACTTCGGTTGGCGGCCTACCCATCACCTATCTGGGCCTCCCCCTCTCAGACCGGCATATTGGTTCTGAGGGTGGACTCCGGTCATAGAGCGGATGGAGCATCGCCTCCAGGGATGGAGCTCCAGGCTCCTTTCTAGCGGTGGGCGTCTTATTCTACTCAGATCTGTTATATCTTCACTGTCGATATATTTCATGTATGTGCTTCAGATGCCAGCCCAAGTCTTATCTCGAATTGATTCTTTAAGGAGCAGGTTCTTTTGGCAAGATGCAGTCCGGCCCGCCGTGTTCATCTTGTAGCATGGCACAGCATCTGCAGGCCTACTTCACAGGGTGGTCTGGGTGTTCGGGATCTCCGTTGCACTAATTGGGCGCTCCTCGCTCGGTGGGTGGGACGCATTATGGGACCCGAGGAGTGCTTGTGGAAGGTCTTCTTCTTCTGCTACGGGCGAGATCTATCTTGGGCATCCAGGCCCATCCTACCTCGTGGTGCTTCGTCCTTATGGAGAGGGGTGGCGACTATATTCCCCCGCGTGCGACCGTTTCTGAGCCCATTAATTGGCTCCGGAGAGGTATTCTCATTATGGCAGCATGACTGGATCCCTGGGGGCACACTTGCCGACTCCATCCCCCGATTGTGGGCCTTGGCGGCGCAGCCGGATGCTTCGGTGGCTGAGTGCTAGACCGAGAGTGATGGCCCGGGCACCGGGTCCTGACCCCCACGTTCAGCTCTCCTTTATCTGACCAGCGGCGCTGCACCAGAGGATTGCTCCCTTTCGCCAGGATCCTGCACGAGCGGACGGTTGGGTTTGGATTTCAGGCTCTTTCTCAGCGCGCAGCCTATACCTTAGGTTTCTTCCTGCACCTACAAACACGGTGGATCTGATGGCAGATTGCAGACTCATGGCGATCCAAGATTCCGCTGAAAGTCAAGATTTTTGCTTGGCTTCTCAGGCGCGAGCGGACCCTCACTCGGGTTTACAGGGCACGGAGGGCACCCCATGCGGATATCTCATGTGTGTTGTGTGGGGAGATGGAGATGGAGGTATGGTCTCGGACGAGCATTGTGGGCGACGTTTCTCTGCCACATACAGATTTTTGGCAGTCCACGAGGGGACTTGGCAGACGGAGACTGAGCTGGAGGACTCCACTAGCGACCTTTTTGGCCGGTGCATGGGCCATTTGGCTCCAGCGCAACTGGATCATTTTTTATGGAGAGAGTTGTCGGGCAAAGCGCATCGTACACCACATGTTTTGTCTTCTTCGGGAGTGGGGTATTGTTTAGCGTCTGTACTCTCTTTTTTCGTCACTCTCCTCTGGAGAGCAATCACTTGTACATGACTTTTTTCTTATAGTGATATATATATATGGATGACAACCAAACTGTTTGTCATTCTTTTGCCCCTCAAAAAAAAAAAATTTAATACTGACAACCTACAAACTTTAGAAAGACTGGATCAATGCTGAACTCAACACATCTAATCCTACTAAAAAAGCACCAGATGGCATAAAAGAAAACATGATTGAGACCAAGAAATGCACAGAAGGAAGAAGCTCAATGTTCTTTGGTTCTCATAGACCAACGGTAAGGTCTGATCGCGCAACAAGAAGGGTTGAAACAAGAAATGGATTAAGCTGACAAGAGAATTGTTAAAAATAAGACCAAAATATTGCATTCAAATAGAAAATTATGACGTCGCCCGGTCTAAGTGCAATGCATGGAAGCCACATCAATAGAAAAGTAATGACAAATCAAGTAATATCCTACGAGATCTAACCCACCCGATCACATAGAGAATAAGCTCAACAAAGCAAAAATGATTACAATTTTTTTTACCACAATACAGCAATAAATACCCAATTCTAAATCAACAATCCTCACACACAAAAAAAAAACCAAGAAAAATTCATAACGCACACACCGAAAGCTACCACTCTCGGGGCTTATCGAATTCACGTATCCAAAAGGAAGACCTTACAGCGCGGAAGCAGAGCGGGTCGGATGCATCAACCGCCGGGAAATTCTTCCTTTCTCCTCCCAAGTGGCGACGGATCGAGCCAATCCAATTCGCTGCGGCAGGCGATTTGGAGAATCTCGAGATCGCTCGAACGCGAAGGCAATTGGGAGAAGTTTTCTAGGGTTTCCTTTTGCGCGTGATCTAACAGATGTTAAAAAAAGGGATTTGAGGTGGAAGAAGGATTTTAAATAAGGGAAGGGCGTCGATGGACAGTCTCCATCGGCCGTCCGATCTAGATCCTACGGCCCTCTCTGCAGTGAAATTCCTTCGCTCTCAATCTCCGTTCGTCCTATTTACGACTCTTTTTTTCTCTCTCTCTCTTGGTTTGGCAAAGGAACTGGTCTGGATTTGTTTGGCCTGGTTGTGTTAAACGTGATTGCGGAACTTGGTTTCTCGTTTCAAATACTCCGGGGCACTGTTGTTGGAATCTACCTCGTCGTTGAAGTTGTCATCGTTAGCATGTGCAGTAGCAACAGACTTTAGTAGTAGTTTCATCACCGCGTTTCATCACCGCGTTCCAACCTGCTTTCTCCTTTATAACAGTGTTATTAGCTTGCATTGCCGTTTTAATTCTCTTTGTATCACTTTAGTTTTAGTAGAAATGTGTATCTTGTACTTTTTCCATCTCCAATAGCATCAATTTTCTTCTTTCTTCCCTAACAACTGCCAATTCTCTTCGTCATTCTTCCTCTTCTCACGTGAGCTCGAGTTTTTAACAACCGTAGCGAAATCATTATTTTTTCTTGATGTGACAGGTTTTTTTATTTTATTTTCTTTTCTCTCACACCTTACTCTTATAAAATAATTTATTTATTAAATATTTATATTAAAAGAGTGATATAATATTATTTATTACTAGTTATTTTATTAAAAAATTAATATTTTTGGTTAAATATAATTAATTTAATATTTTTTAAATTTTAAATAATATATTTATTAACAAAAAATTTCCATAAAATTTTTTTATTTTTATTTATATTTTATTATTTAATAAAAGTATATTTCATATATATAATAACTACTTTTAATTTAAAACTCACCAAAATTTAATTCATCACATCTATTTTTTCTTATCATATCAATTTCTTGTTTCCTCATCTACATTTCACTCCATCCAAACATACGTCGAACTAATATATCAATTCAACTATTCATCGAGAACTTAGGAGGAAGTTTCATTTCAACTATTCATTAAAAACTTAGGAGGAACTACAGTTCTATTTTTGAACACAACCCTTATGTAACTAAATTCTCACAAGATCAACCATTGGAACAAAGTGAAAACATACCTTTGATTTTATTTGCTTTTCAAATGCTCTCATGCGATTTGATTATGAAAGTGGAACTTGGTCATATTTATTATGGTGGAACAGGGTGATCTTAGATCCACCAAGCTGGTTTCACCATTTTAATGGAACTAATCGACTGTGCCAATTTTTTTTTTGTTGGTGTGACCCTTTTTTATTTTGCAAACTTTTTCCTTTTATTATTTTCTTCTGTTTACCTTTCTTATATGATGTAATTTATTTATTATATATAAAATATTTATAATAAAGGAATAATATAATATCATTTATTACTTATTATTTCATTAAAAAATTAATATTCATTAAATATACATTACTAAAAATGATTTTTATATTTAGATAATATATTTTAAAATTTTCTATTATTTTTTTATTTTTAAAATTTTGTAACAAAATTGTATTTTATATTTATAATATATATTTTTATTCAAACACATATTAAAATTGTTCCATCACGTCTACTTTTTCTTATCACATCAACTACTTCATTCCCTATCATTAAGTTCCACACCATTAAAAGACATCTTAAACTAATTTGTCAATCAACTATTCACTTTGAAGGAACCATAGTTCTAGTATCCAAATGGCCCCACAAAGTTCTGATGGAGTGCTTGGCGACAAGTTCTGATATATGAGACTTCTGATGTTGACAAGAAGTGAAAACAATAGAAGAAAAGAAAAGTTGAGCGTGGGATTCGAAAGAAGTTCACGTCTCCAAGTAAGAACTTCATGTGGTGTTGTGTTATTTTCTATGTGTGCCAGTTTTAATACGCTAGTCATATCAGTTTTGACCCATAGACATTAATCCCACTGTTGATTTAGAATCAAGTATCTTGCAGCTTGATGATTAATAAACACTATGACTTTGCTGCCAACCAAATGATATCTAAACTTGTCTACAGTAAACACAAATGCTAACAATTTCTTTTATGTTGTTGCATAATTGATTTGAGCCTCATCTAAAGTTTAATTGCTTAATAAGTAACATGTACTTTCTAGCCAAGAGCTGCACCCACAATTTGATAACTAGTATCACACATCACTTCAAAGGAAAAGACTAGTTAGGGCTGCATAAATAAGTGCTCATAGCAAAGCTTGCTTTAAGGTGTTGAAAGCTCTATGACATTCTTCATCAAAACATAATTATGCATCTTTGTGAGTAGTCTTGCTACTTGCGAGAAGTCCTTTATAAACCTCCTATAAAATCTAGCATGCTATAGGAAACTTTAAATTTCTTTCACATTAGTTGGAGGAGGGAGGGAGGGGGGTTTCTCTATGGCTTCAACTTTGGATCTATCAACTTCAATGTCTATTAAAAATCACATGTCCAAGTACAACACATTATTGCACCATAAAGTGACACTTCTAGTTCAAAATTAAATTAGTCTCTTGGCATCTTTTAAAAACTTTAACAAGGTTATTCAAGCAGGTTCCAAAGGTTGTACCATAAACAGAAAAATCGGCTATAAAAACTTTCATATTATCTTCAATGAAATCTGAAAACAATTAACATCATATCAAAGGCGGTTGGTGCATTAGAAAGCACACATGACATTTTGTCCCATATGGATATATAAATGTAGTTTTCTCCTATTCAGCTAGATGTATGGGAATCTACAAAAATAAAATAAAAAAATCATCAAAATATCAAAAATTAATAGTGATGTGCTAATCTCTCTAATATAAGGTCAATAAATGTTATCCTTACATTTTGCCTTGTTCAACTTCCTAAAATCAATACACATCCTCTTGAATTTAATTAATTTGTATCAAAGTTGGCCACTATAAATTCATCCTTTTTTGGTGCTATTTAAAGTGGATTGACTCATTCACTATCTAAAATTAAAAAAAATAATGTAAGCGTCAAGAAGTTTTAGGACTTCCTTCTTCCCTACCTCTTTTATATCTAGGTTAAGTTTTTTTGTGCATTCTTAGTTAACGAGCTTAATTAAGATCGTGAACGCTGCCTCCCAACCGATCCTTGTATGGCCAAGGACGTCCATGCGAAGGTGGGAGATTGAGAAGGAGCGCTCACCATGACAATCGTCAATATGGATGACCATAAATTCGTCCTCAGCATGGAGTTCTTGTATGTGTTCCAGGAAGTAAGACTTTCTTACGAGGGGTTACCTTTTCTATCTCAGGAAGCATCACACGAAATTGTCGTGATGAGAGCCAGCGTGAAGTCCAATATGCTTTCGACGAAGCAACTTGACAAGGGCATACGCCAGAAGGAGGTCACCTACTTAGCTACCTTGAAGCTGAACGAAGTCAGCATTAAGGTTCACAACATCCTCGAGGAAGTGGAAAGGCTTCTGGAGCAATACAAGAATGTAATGCCACTAGAGCTGCCGAGCAGACTTCCTCCTCGCCGAGATATCAATCACGCCATCGACCTGGTACCTGGTGCCAAGCCTCCGGCTATGGGGCCGTATCGCATGGCACCTTCGGAGCTGGAGGAGCTTCGAAAACAACTGAGCGAGTTGCCGAAAGCTAGGTTCATCAAGCATTCGAAGGCACCCTATGGGAGGCCGATCCTATTTTAGAGGAAGCAGGATAGGTCGATGTGGATGTGCGTCGATTACAGGGCTCTCAACAAGATTACCGTGCGGAATAAGTACCCGATCCCGTTGATTGGATATCTCTTCGATCTTCGACCGACTCGGAAAATGAGGTTCTTCTCCAAGTTGGATTCGAGATCCGGGTACTGGTAGGTGAGGATTGCAGAAGGGGACGAGGCCAAAACTACGTGTGTGATGAGGTATGGATCATACGAATTCTTGGTGATGCCCTTCGGCCTCACGAATGTACCGACAACTTTTTGTACGATGATGAACCAGATCTTTCACCCACTGTTAGACAATTGCGTGGTGGGGTACTTGGACGACATCGTGGCAAACGTTTCGGAGTTGCGATCATTTTTGGGAGTCGCCAACTACTACAGAAGGTTCATCAAAGGATACTCGCGACAGATTGCGCCCCTCATCGACCTTTTGAAGAAAAACGCAAAGTGTGTATGGTTATAAAAATATGTGGAGGCATTTGAGAACCTAAAGAACGCAGTGGCTGAGGAGCATGCTTGCGTCTACCCGACTACGGAAGACCATTTGAGGTGCAAACAGATGTTTCCGACTTCACATTGGGTGGTGTCCTCATGCAGGAGGGACACCTAGTGGCCTTCGATAGTCGGAAGCTCAACGAGGCCGAACAATGATATCCGGTCCATGACAAGGAGATGACCGCGGTGGTGCACTGCTTGCGCACGTGGAGGCATTATCTTCTAGGGAGCGCATTCTTGCGAAGACGGACAACGTGGTGACATCTTATTTTCAGAATCAGAAGAAGCCGAGTCTGAAGCAAGCACGATGGCAGGACTTCTTGGCGGAGTTTGATTACATCTTAGAATACAAGACGGGGTGAACCAACGTAGTGGCCGACGCCCTAAGTCGTAAGATGCAGCTTGCGACGATAAGCGCCATCTGCATGAACTTCAAGGATCACATCCGAGAGGGTTTGAAGCAGGATCCTAAGATCTGGAGATGCTTCGACTTATCGAGGAGGGTAAGTCACGACGATTCTGGACGAAAGATGGGTTGTTGTTCACTATAGGACGTCAACTTTACGTTCCCCGATGGGAGGGTCTTCGACGGTCGATCTTGAAGGACTGTCATGACTCGAAGTGGGCGGACACCCGAGAGCGGCTCGTACCTTGGTGTTGGTTGAAGACTCTTACTTCTGGCCTCAGATGATAGAGGATGTCGAGGCATATGTGCGCACATGTCTCAAGTGTCCGCAAGACAAACTTGAGCAAAAGAAGCCGGCTGGAACCCTTGCCTGTACTAGAGCGTCCGTGGAAGATGGTGACTATGGACTTCATCTCAGCCTTGCCAAAATCTAGGGGAGCATGATCGATCATGGTGGTGATCAACAAGTTTTCCAAGTATGGGAGTTTCATCCCGGCTCCAAAACATTGCTCGCTGAAGAGGTCACCTGCTTGTTTGTTAAGCATGTATGAGGTCGTCAGCGACCATGATCCGAGGTTCACGAGACACTTCTAGAGGGAGCTCTTCCGACTCTTGGGAATGGAGTTGCGCTTCTCGACAGTTTTCCATCCCTATACAGATGACCAAACAGAGCGGGCCAACCATCTTATGGAAATCTACCTTAGGCACTTTGTCGTGCCCAATCACGAGGATTGGGCCAAGCTCTTGGACGTTGCACAATTTTTGTACAACATGCAGAAGAGCGAGGTAACGCAACAAAGCGCGTTCGAGATCGTCACTGGGAGGCAGCAAGTGACACCTGCAGGACTTGCAGCCAGGTACGCGGGAAAGTGTCTGACGACGTACCATGTGGCACGAGGATGGCAGGACAACCTTGAGGCAACATGGCCATCTTGGACAAATCGGTGCGCAAGATGAAGAAGTTCACTGATCAGAAGCGGAGGCATGTCGAGTTTCAAGTGGGAGACATGGTTCTTGTGAAGTTACGAACTCGTCAGTTTAAAGCACTTAGGAACCTACATCAAGGGGTTGCTGTGAAGGTACGAGGGTCCCTTCATCATCACCAAGCGAGTAGGCAAGGTGGCCTATAAGGTGGATCTTCTCAAAGAATTGCGACAAATCCATTCGGTGTTCCACGTGAGTATGCTGAAAAGATTCTACGAGGATGTAGATGATTCTTCGCTATGAGGTGGACACACGAAGATTAATGAATGACATGAGCACACCGACAAATTCGAGAAGCGGACCGGAGTTGCCGGGGATGGCAACGACTTCGGTGGGGGAGGATTGTAACCCATTTGTTGATAATGCTTCAAATCTAAACCTAATTGTAACCCTTTGTGGTCCTCCTATGTAGTCAAACGCTTCAACATATTTCTCCAACGAGGGTCTTGCTGCCCGGGTTACAATTAGGACCATAAAGGATTACAATTAGGTTCAGATTCAAGGCATTATCAACAAATATGTGACAATGTCAGCGAGCCTGCGGGGCGTGCAGGGGGGAGCCCCTAAGCAAAAATTTTTAGAGGTATTCTGTATGTGATTCGGAATTAATTTATTTTCTTATCACGAGATAGGTGTCCTATTTTGGAGATTAATTTAGAGTCCCAGTCGGTCTGTAATTCCTATCACCTGTAAAAGAGAGTGCCTATATAAACTTCATGATGGCTGGATTATTTCGTATACTTATAATTATTATTATTCCATAACAAAGAGCCGCCACCCGAAGACATAACCCAATTTAGGGTGAATCTCGTAAATCTCTGTGTTCTTTTGTGTTAGTGTGATCTCTCTCCCTCTTTTCGTAATAAACTGATATTGGAGCCTTAGGGTTTGTTAGCGATCCTCGATCAAGCAAGGAGATGGCATCGCACAATATGAACGTGGAGAAGTTCACCGGTAGAAATAGTTTCGAGTTGTGGTAGATCAAGATGCGGGCGCTTCTAAAGCAACAAAGAGTCCGGGTGCCGCTCGCGAACGTGTCGAAGAACAAATCAAAGGAGGAAGACTCGAATGGCAAAGAAAAGAAGATCGACCTCGCTACTTTGGCAGCACAAGAGGAGAAGGTGCACTCGATGATTCTGTTGTGTCTGGCGGATGAGGTGATAATCGGGGTCGCAGATGAAGAAAAGGCGGACAGTCTGTGGTTGATACTCAAAAGTCCGTATATGACAAAGTCTCTCACCAATAAGTTGTTGTTGAAGCAATGTCTGTTCTCCCTTCGCATGCAAGAAGGTATCCTTCTGAAGGAACATCTTGATTAGTTAAATTCTTTGTTGATGGAAATGAAAAAAATCTATGTTAAGATTGAGGATGAAAATGTTGTCCTAATTATGTTAGTTTCGCTTTCTCCATCATATAAGAATTTTGTTCAGTCTTTATCAAGAAGGAAACTATAAGTCTGGAAGAAGTAAGATCGAGTCTTCATAATCATAAACTTCAGCATAGGGCATTTGAAAATTCTGCAGAGACTCAGCCGCGAGATTGATATCGACCACGGAGAAAGGACAATCCTCGAGTTCGAAGAAATCCAAGTCAAAGAAGAAGAAAATCACTACGAAAGACATATGCAATTATTGCAAGGAACCAGATCATTGGAAGAAGGATTGCCCGAAGAAAAAGAAGGCCCTCGTCGTTGCGGTGACATATGAAATTGAAAATTCTGAAGATGATTTGGTTTTGGCTGCTACTGAACACGGATGTCTGGAGGATGGTTGGGTTTTTTATTCGGGGTGTTCCTATTATATGACTTTGAATAAAGAATAGTTCTCATCTTATCAAAAGATTGACGGTGGAAATGTCATCATGAGCAATAATACATCATGTCAGATAATTGAGATCCGTTTTGTGTAGATCAAAACTCATGACAATCTTATGAGAACACTGACAGATGTCCGTCATGTTCCGCAATTGAAGAAGAATTTGATATCACTTGGAGTCTTGGATTCTAAAGGGTGTCAGATTAATGCTGTTGGAGGCATCTTCATGGTCATGAAGTGTGATGCTACAATTCTGAAGGGAGTCAGACGGAAGTCTTTGTATATACTACAAGGCAATGTTGTAGTGGCAAATTCATCAGAATTAGAAAAATCCAAGCTGTGACACATGCAACTTGAGTATATGAGCCAGAACTGGATAAATATTCTCAACAAGCGAAGTTTTCTGGGATGTCAGAAGATATCTGAAATCGATTTGTGCAAGCATTGTGTATTCGGCAAGCAGTGAAGGCTTCAATTTGGCAAGACAATGCACAGGAAGTCAATTTGGCAAGGCAGTGCATAGGAAGAAGGCGACACTTGACTACATCCATGCTGATTGTTGGGGTCTCTTCCGTGTTCCATCATTAGGAGGTGTTAGGTACTTCCTGTCCATGATTGATGACTACTCGAGGATAACTTGGTATTCTTGATGAAGCACAAGATGAGTCCTTAAAGGCCTTCAAACAGTGAAAGGTTTTGGTGGAAAATCAGACATCGAAGAAAGTGAAGCGTCTTCTCACAGATAATAGCTTGGAGTTTTGTTGTGCTGAATTCGATTAGTTTTACAAAAATGAAGGCATTGTTAGGCATCGCACAATCAAGAATACTCCACAGTAGAAACGAATTGCAGAACGAATGAGCAGAACACTTCTGGAGAGAGCAAGGTGCATATTCTCTAATGTTGGTCTGAATAGGACGTTCTGGGCTGAAGTTGTTAATATAGTTTGCTACTTGATGAATCGGAGCCCGGCAACTGCAATTGATCTGAGGACTCTAATTGAAGTACGGTCAGGAAATCCTACTAATTACACTAATCTAAAAGTTTTTTGTTATCTAGCATACTATAATGTCAGTGAAGGAAAGTTGGAGCCAAGAGCCAAAGAGGGGTATTCATGGAATATGGTGTAGGAGTGAAGGGCTACAAAATTTGGTCCCCTTCAGAACACGAAGTCATCCATAGCAGAAGTGTGATCTTTGATGAAATATCAATGCTTCAGTTGAAAGTGGAGGCTGAAGAGAGTGTTAGCAAAGATGGAGGTTGAAGTCACTCTAGCTGAGGATGATGCTGAAGGATCACATCATGAAGCAGAACCAGAAGATGAAGAATCTGATGAGCAACATGAAGAGAAGTCAATTGTTGCTAGACGTCTTCGTAGAGAAGTGGGTCCTCCTAAGCGATATAACTTCGAGGATATGATTTCTTATGCTCTACAGGTAACTAAAGAGGTGGAGTCCCTCGAGCCGTCCTCTTATAGGGATGCCATCACATGTGCTGAATCTGAATAGTGGATCACTGCTATGGGTGAGGTGATGGAATCTCTTCCCAAGAATTAGATTTGAGAGCTGATCAAGTTGCCTAAAGGCAGAAAGATTGTTAGTTGTAAATGAATTTTCAAGAAGAAAATTAGAATTTTAGGAGTTAAAGGCACAAAATACAAAGCACAACTGGTTGCTAAAGGTTATAGTCAAAAAAAGGTGTGGACTACAATAAGATATTCTCATATGTTGTCAGACATAGTTCTATCAGGGTGCTGCTTGCTCTTGTAGCACATCAAAATCTAGAGCTTGAGCAACTAAATGTGAAGACTACTTTCCCCCATGGATAACTTGAAGAAGATATTCTTATCAGTCAACTTGATAGATTCTCCATTTCAAGAAAGGAGGATCAAGTTTGTAAACTGAAAATATGACTTGAAATAGTCTCCCAGACAATGGTACAAGAAGTTTGACAGTTACGTGACTAATAAGGGATTCAGTCGAAGTCCCTATAATTTTGTGTATATCATGAGAAGGTGAAGGACAGCACCACCATCTATCTACTTTTGTATGTTGATGATATGCTCATTGTTGCTAGAGACATGATAGACATTTAGAATTTGAAGAAGCTCCTCAGTGCAGAATTCGACATGAAAGATCTTGGTGCAGCACAAAAGATTTTGGGGATGAAAATTTTAAGGGATCGCGCACAGGGTAAACTCTTCTTATCTAAGAAAAGTTATATTGAGAAGATTTTATCTAGGTTTGGAATGTTTGGAGCGAATCCCTTGAACACTCCATCAGCTACAAATGTTCATCTCTATGTTGCTTTCGCACCAAAATCAGAAGTAGAGAATGAGTACATGTCTCGGGTTATATATGCTAGTACAGTTGGAACTCTGATGTATGTCATGATTTGCACAAGTTCAGACATTACTCATGCAGTCAGTGTTGTCAGTAGATTCATAAGCGATTCAGAAAAAAAGCTCTAGCAAGCAGTGAATCGAATCTTTCGATATTTGAGATGAACATCTGATATTGGTCTCATCTACAGAAGTGATAAATAGTGTTTGGTTGCAAGGTACTTAGATTTAGACTATGCTGAAGATGTTGATGGAAGATGATCTATGACAGGCTATGTCTTCACTTTGAACACTTCGGTTATTAGTTGGAAGGTCACACTTCAGCCATCAATTATATTATTTATCACAGAGGCTGAATACATGGCACTGATAGAAGCTGCCAAGGAAGGCATCTGATTAAAAGGTCTAGTTGGAGATCTCGAATTACATCAGGAGCAGGCTATAGTGCACTGTGACAGTCTGAGTGCAATATGTTTAGCTAAGGATTAAGTGCATCATGAAAGAACCAAACACATTGATGTCATATATCACTTCATCCACACTGAGAAGATGATTAAGGTGAAGAAGATTGACATCGAAGATAATCCAGCTAATATGTTCACCAAATCTGTTTCTCATGACAAGTTCCAGCATTGCTTGGACTTGCTTAACATCAATACCTGGTAATAGCCCCAAGGTGGGGCTGGCGGTGGCGTGGCATGGTATTGAAGTTTTTTCTGCTTTGAAAATGATTCAAGTCAAGGTGGAGATTTGTTGATAATGCTTTTAATCTGAACCTAGTTGCAACCCTTTGTGGTCCCTTATGGAGTCAGGCACTTCAACAGATTTCTCCAACAGGGGTCTCGCTATGTTATTCCCCAACAAGTGCCTATGGCTGGGTTATTTCATATCTTTGTAATCATCATTATTCCCTAACAAAGAGTTGCCACCCGAGGACGCAACCCGATTTAAGGTGAACCTCATAAATCTCTGTGTACTTTTGTGTTCGTGCGATCTCTCTCCCTCTTTCCGTAACAGGTTTATAGTTGGAATTTTGTACATACAAATGGAAGGATGGATTCCTTTGATGTCATCCAACGAGTAACCAATGACTTGTCCATATTCTCTCAATTTGTCTAGAAACTAAGTTAACAATTACAATCACTAGATAAATGGATTTCTCTCATCAAAATTCATATTTTAGGTTGGGTGGAAGTGGCTTCAATTCAACCTTTGGAGATTCTTTTTCATTTTGGATTTTGCTTGACTTTTCGAAAACTTAAAGAATTTGTTAGCTTTTAGCTTTTTCTTCCTTTGAATGAACCATCAAAATAATTTTTGTACAACAGTTTCTTGTTAAACACATCTCTAAAGGATCTTCCATATGAAATATAGAGACCACTTGTTCAGCCAATTGATCAACTTCTCCTTTCTCAAAATCTGCTCCTTCAATGTTAGGAAGGTTCATAGTTTGGGCAAGATGAAATTCTATTTTCACATTAATAATTGTTCTAGCGGTTGCAAGAAATGATCCAATTATCATTGGAGTATGAATATTTTCATCTACTAGTACTACACTATATAAAACTTTACCACTTTGATATGAATTTTTCAAGAATACGATGTGGATACTTAACAGATTTGTTAGCTATGAATGTTCATTTCTACATACTTTTTGCACTTTAATAATTTAAATTTGAATAAAGCATGCATCAATTTTCATTATTTTTAATTAGAATTTTTTCTCATTATAATTTTGTTTTAGAGTTATATGTTACTCAGACGATGGATTTTCTTTTCAAAAGATCAACACGATCAGTATCTTCTGACACAGGCCTTATGGTCCAAACCCATGTTGAATGACAAATGGAGCATGGAGTGTCACGCTAACCGCTAAACAACATGGACCATGTCACATCAAAATGACTCGTGTTTCAGCAGAATCATGCGAAGATCTCATGATCATAAAATGGATGAGCTCCACGATGAGAAAAGACTACACAAAATGTGTCATTTATAACAAGGTCCGTATTATTTATTTCACCAAATTTGGCACAACTGAGAAAGGGGCCGTGAAACTAGAGTAATAATCAACACGACCCATATCATTAACAACACGGTCTGTGTTGATTCCCTGATTTCTGTCCTGCAATAGCCATAAAAAGGCTTCCCTATCCCCCAGTGAAGACATTCAAATTCAGAGAGAAACATCCAACTTTCAAATAAAAAAGAGTCATCATGTGTCTACTTAGTTGAGATTCACATTTGAAATTTTAGAGTTTTAGTTTTCTTGCTCATATTTTGTACTATATTCTTCTTTTCATAATGTTTAATCCTCCATCTATGGAGTAGTGATCTTTTAGGCTTTACTTTGTTGAACTCTGCTATCATTTGAAATAAAAAAAGATCTTTTATAATTTTTGAATATGATTATGAATGTTGTGATTTTCATGAAAATGTAATCATTTTTAACATCTCATATCTCTCCTCTATGTACTCTGTGGGATTTAAGGAGGTGGGGGTGGGTTGGACTTAAATCACTCAATTGAGGAGTCTTTTAAGTGAACTGAATCATGTTGTGTTTTATTCATACTTATTTGAAGAACATTTTAACTAAACTTTTTCAAATATTTTATTAATAAAATAGATAGGACATTGGGTTGGAGTCCTATATCATATTTCAATCATTCCATCATATATGGTTTTATTGCTCATTTCAAGTAATAGTTGGAGGAATACTTAGTAAATGTTTGTATTCTCTTATTTGATATTTTAAATCTTCTCTCATTTGATTCACTTGTCAATTTTTTTATATCTTTTGAACTTTTAAGCATCACTTTTTTTTTAAATTCTCATATAATAAGAATAAGATAAAAAGTACTCGATGAATCAACATCTTTTCACTCTTACTACTTGTGCAACTAGTACACTTGTCGTGTTTTCAACTTCAAAGAAAAATCACATCAAATTTTGACGTCGTTGCCATGAACTTTTTTGTCTTCTTCTTACTTGAATTAGTCATTTTTTTCTTTTTATATTTTCACAATGCTTCTTTAGGATTCTACAAATTAAACGGTCCGTATTCGCCTTGACATGGTTCACGCTTCTTTTGCCATTTTTTTCTCCCATAAAATGGAATGGAATTAAGAACATGACATGTGCCGACATTTTTAAAATGATCCACGTATAATTGAAATGGCCCACGTTGTCTTCCCATGTCCCCCCTTGCTTTGTTAAATTTTTCTTTTTCTCTTTTTGTTCTCCGCGTGATTTTACACCTGAAGTTGACATGACCCCCGTTAACCTGTACACAATGCACGTTAATTTGGACATGGTCCACATTCTCTTTCATTTGTTTTCCACGTGGCCCTTTTCTCCCTTGCTAACATGGACTATGTTCCTCAACACGATCTGCGTCGGCTAATGAAAGCAACACAAGAACAAGCTATTTCACTGGACACACGTTGTTTTCCCACCGTGGCTGACTCTCACACAATGCAGTGGACTTTGAGGAGGCTGGGTTGGATGTGCCCGAGCATTTTATGATTCCGAGGACTCCATATGTTGACTATTGAGATTCAAAACATGCACGAGCTTTAATAAGGCTACGTAGGATGGAATCACTAGATACTAAATTTGCGTGTTCTACTTACATGTGTGACATTAATATTACTAATGATGTTTTAACTTTTTTTGAATGCATAGGGATGACAAAGTTTATACTCAAGAAGTCGACCCACATATGATAGACTTGCTTTGGAATTTTTGAACTCATTTCAAATGACACGAGCAAGTTTTTCAAGAGAAGTAATGAGAATGATTAATTAATTGATTTATTACATACAAAATTAAAAACTAAACAAGACTTAGCCGTATACTATGCACAACAAAAAGCTGAACAAGTTCTCACTTCATTCAACTGCAAGCATATTGAAGTAGTAGACTCAAATGTAGTATCCATAATGATTTGAAACCTAAAATTCACTAACTAATTTTTTTTGTATTTTGGGATGATTGAATTAAAATGACAACTAATTACTTAGCTAGAAGACTTAAGATGAATTAACAACTAATGGTAGATTCCCTTAGGAATGGGGTCACTATGGATGGATTAGAATAACTTAATAATAATAATCATGCTAGATTCAACTTATAAGAATTGACAATACGTTAAGCTTAGAACCAAGTATCATATTTTCATATATGAACATTAGTTAGGTTGATTCAAAAGGGCTCAACTGATACAAGAAAATCATATAAATAGATTAAATTAGATTCAAAAACTAATGCTAATGCTCTTTATTCATGTTTGAACAATAGGAGAATATAAAATTGATCACTAGCTGATCATACTAAATTTCTACTCACACTACAAGAAAATGGGCGCTCGCTTAGATGCCACTAGCGCCTTTTGGCGTCCACTTTGCATCACAAAAATGAAATATTATTTGCCTCTCGCTAGCGTCTCATTAGCGTGATCTTAGCTATTCATGACATAGACGCTAATGCTGACGCAATAGAGACGCTACGTAGACGCTATTAATGTGCGGCAGAACCTAGTGCCGTTCTCGCGTCGACCATGTTCGATGCGAATATCGCGTCGCAAGCTTTGCGGCTCTAAAGCGACGCTATATGGCGTCATAGGCTTAGGCGACGCTATGTAGACGCTAAGTTATCTATATTTATATCGCTATTTGTTTTATATTTAAACCCTATATATTATATATACTATATGTTAATCAATAAATTAATTAAATATTATATTAGTATTATCAACATATATGTGTATACCTACATGATTACCCATATTATATATATATATATTATACGATTATATATATATGTATTTTTACATGATAGGAGTGTTCCTAAATATATAATTTGTTACCTATATTATTTATGTTATCTATACAAACAATATATATAATATCTTAATTATGTATATATTATTATATACTTAATCATGAAATTACGGTGGTTGAATTAAGAGAGTGATTTGCTACAAATTATCCCATTTTAGCGTCACCGTAGAGACGCAATAGCATCAACATCGCGTCTAACTAGAGCCGCCGGCGATGTCGACGCTATGGTGACACTATTGGCATCTCTGTAGCGTCGCCGACTTGAGACACGACAAGGTTTTAGACGCTATTTCGGTACTACGGGGTCGCTAAAATTAGCTAGTGATGCAATAGCACCTGTATTGCGCCTCCTTAGCCGACTTTTTATCCCCCTCACTTAATCGGGCACATATAGACATATAAATACGTGTATATACTTATACTTATATATAATAAGTACATATATACATATTTTATCATTTAATCTCACACGTATAAACATATACACATATATTCACTTCGAATACATATACATATACACGTTATCTATATATGACTCGCACATGTATAGATATATACATACACATATATATTTATAATATATATAGACATACATACATGATAGATTTATAATACTTAATCTCCCACATGTAGACATATACATACGCATATATTGCATATAGATATATATACACACAAAATTTTGTTATAGACACATATAGATTTATAATTTTATATACATACATGATAGATTGTCAGAAGGAAATAAAATAATTGGAATGGGGTACAATGCGATGAGACACTATATTGATAAATAAAATTACATACATACTAGAAAATTTGAAAAAGACTTTTACTTAGCGTCTCACTGGCATCACATTTTGGGATGCTATATCTATGGCGACGCAACTACGACGCTATGGTGTCGCTACATTAGCTTAGCGATTAGCTTCTCCGAAGCGGCGCCTACATTGCGTCTACGTAGCGTCGCGTCCTGGGGAGACGCTAAAAAATTTACTTAAATCCCTAACCCCTCTTCTTCGTTTTCACTATTACTATTTTACCGCGCTCGACGCCCGACCTCCGACGCCCAATGCCCGATGCCCGACACCCGATGCTCGACGCCCGATGCTCGATGCCCGACATTGACGTTCGACTCCTCCGATGCCCGACGCCCGATGTCGACAAATGACTACTCCGACGCCTTCAGCCTCCTCTGTCTCTGCCTCTGCTGCTTCAGCCTCTGCCGCCAATGCCTTCAGCCTCCTCCGCCTCTGCCTCTGCTTCCTCCGCCTGCGCCACCGACGCCTCTACCTCTGTTGCCTCCGACGCCTCCGCCTCCTCCGCTGCCTTGTCCTCCTCCTCCACCACCCTCCTCCTCCTCCGCCGCCTCCTCCACCGTGCCGACGTCCGCCGCCGCCGCCCTCCGCCTCCACCGCCGCCTCCTCCTCCACTGCGCCCCTCCACCGCCCTCCGCCACAGCGCCAACGTCTGCCTCCGCCTCCGCCTCCACCGCCGCCTCCTCCTCCTCCTCCTCCCTCCGCCTCATCCGCCCTCTACCGCCGCCTCCGTCTCCTCCGCCGCGTCCTCCTCCTCCTCCCTCCGCCTCGTCCGCCCTCCACCGCCGCCTCCGTCTCCTCCGCCGCGTCCTCCTCCTCCTCCGCTGCCCTCCTCCTCCTCTGCCTCCTCCACCGTGCCGACGTCCGCCTCCGCTGCCCTCCGCCGCCTCCTCCTCCACCGCGCCCCTCCGCCTCCCTCCGCCACCGCGCCGACGTCCACCTCTGCCTCCACCGCCGCCTCCTCCTCCTCCTCCCTCCGCCTCATCCGCCCTCCACCGCCGCCTCCTCCTCCTCCTCCTTCCTCTGCCTCGTCCGCCCGCCAACTGTGCTCCTCTGTCGGCCGTCGCCCACCATGTGGGAGGTTTTAACAGAATTGTCTATGTTCTTTAAAGAGCTTTGTGCATCCATCGTTCAGAAAGAAGACATCTCTCAGTTAGAAGCTTCTATTGTGATTACTGTGTGCAAGCCTGAGAAGATATTTCCACATTTCTTTGATGTGATGGAACATTTGATTGTACATCTACCATATGAAACAAAAATTGCGGGTCCGGTTCAGTATCGATGGATGTATCCTTTCGAAAGCTGCATGTTATATTAGAAAAGGAAGGCAAAGAATAAGGCAAAAATTGAAGGCTTCATATATGAAGCATATTTCATTGAGGAGGTGTCAAACTTCACTTCAAAATATTTTGAGCCACACATACAATCACGACACAGCCAAGTTCCAAGAAACGATGATGGTGGTGAAGGAGAAGTTGACATGAATATTCTATCCATCTTCAAGTAACACATACAATCACGACACAGCCAAGTTCCAAGAAACGATGATGGTGGTGAAGGAGAAGTTGACATGAATATTCTATCCATCTTCAAGTACCCATATCGACTTCTTGGTGCAGAATGCAAAGTTATCTTGAATGACAGAGATCTCACCGTCGTTGAGAATTATGTTCTTGCAAATTGTAGCGAAGTGACGCCGTATCTTGAGTAAGGCAATTTGTTCTAATTTTTTATATAATTTAAAGTTAATTGTTGCTATATGATTGTATTAATTGAAAACTATGAATTCAAGAGATTCGAAGAATTATAGCGAGAAATCAATCCGCTAGTTTCAAACGATGAGTTATTGAAACTACGAGACGAACATTTTGCCGATTGGTTAAGATGTGAAGTGAGAAATCTTTCACCTTGTTCTTAGTTGTTATAAGTTCGTAACTTTTAATAAAGGTTTTAGTTAATTTTCTTGTAGGTTATTAATGGCTCAGTCATAGAGAACAAAATATGAGATCTCGGTCATGGCCCAAAGAAACAAGTTCTTAGGTACTGCGACGTCATAGTCAATGGATATCGTTTCCATACAGAAGAATATAGCCGACAACGTTCAACTATTAATAGCGGCATATGTGTTCTAGGAAGCATGTACGGGGACATCGACTTTGATTACTATGGTTTTATAGAAGACATCTTAGAATTGTTTTATTTGGGAAAATCTAACAAAGTCATGGTGCTAAAATGTCGGTGGTTTGATCCAGAGAAAGGAGTTCGGATCGATCAAAAGTTTAAATTGATGGATATTAACCCTCGGTCAAGACTTCAGTCATACAATCCATTCGTATTGGCGGAACAAGTACAACAAGTGTACTACACTAAGTATCCATAGAAAAGAACCAAGGATGAATGGTGGGCGTCATGCAAGGTGAAGAGTAGATTATTCTTAGCAGAAACAATGGTAGATGACAATGAAACATTATCCGTACATAACAATGTGCCCATGGACGATTACTATCAAGAAGATAGAGTGAATGAGACGATTGATGTGGCCGATGGAGTTGGGAATTTTCAATTGGTCGATGACGCTGAGCCAATGGAAGAGTTCAATTCAAATGACCTCTTGGTCTTGGATGTGAACTTTGATAATTTCGTTGACGATGACTCGAACCAAGATTATAGCGACGATGATGAAGATGATGAAAATGAATCGGAATACAAAACAAGCAAATGAATCCCGTAGTTATTCTAATGACATAAGCTTTTTACTTCTTTTTTTAGGTTATATATGGTTAAGGATAATAAGAGAAGCTTCTTTCATTTTTTTAGTCATAAAATGAGGGGTCGAGCATCTAGGTCATCTCGCTCTTCCAAGCGTTCACTCCAGATGAGTCAGACATCACAACCACCAGGTAATATAATTATTGACAGCTGCTTATTTATAGTTGATTATAATAGTTAATTTCATTTTTTAATAATATTAGTTACTCCGTTGACGGGGCACGTAGCCGGATCGTCACATAGTAGGTGATCCATTGGTGGGTCTGCTCCGCGTATCACTCTAGGTACGTGACACATTATAGGCGATATACAATTTTAAATAGGAGCCAAATTTTATGTATTTTCTTATAATGACAGTTGCTACCCCACCGCCACCGACGAGAATACCAGACGCTTCACCACATTCTAGCGTTGGTGAGCGACATCTTACGCCAAATGATATATTTATTGTTATTGACATTTCTTAATTAATTATATTAATTATTTTTTAATAACGTCAGTTGCTACACTACCGATAGCACAAGCAGCTAGCTCAATACATTCAGACGAGCGGACTGCCACTAATCATGCTGCGGTACACATCAATCAAGGTGAGAACACTATTGTACATCTATGAATTATCACAACTTTAATTTGGTATGACACTAGCGATTTATTATGTATTAGGTCCCATAGATGACGTCGGACCTTCACAGCCTACCCCAGCTGTACCGGATGATGATTCCTCTTCGAGTGATGAAGAGGAGTTACACGATAATGGGATGGTCACTGTGAATAATATTGCTCAACCGTAAGTTAAATAAGTTGTACAAATTTTGTTATAGTTTTGGTTATCATTAAAAATTAATTCTTCTTTGTAATTGACAGGACCACTTTAATACCCTCTAGTACCGTGTGGGATGTCAGTGCTCTCATTCTTTCCCACTTGCCGGAAGGGGCAAGATCCTGGAAAGATGTCCCAATTCAAGTGCGGGATGACATCTTTCGAGCCTTTACGGTACAATCTTCTATTTGGGTTACATAATTTGATTTATATTTATTTTAAAATTACTAAGTTTTGTAGGAGGCAAATCAGTTTCATCCGAATCTTAGTTTAGGGACGATCCGGAGAGCTTTTGAGGAGGTCATTGCGAAACGCCTCCGAAATCGATTATACAAGTTTCGCAAGGTCATCACGTCCGCTGGTCTCACTTTGGAGCAGGGCATACAAAGATGTCCAAGACATATTAGGCGCTCGGTTTGGGAGTCCCTCTGTAGAAAGTGGTAAGTTGTTTACTTTTAAATTATTTTTATGAAAATTATAGTTTTTGAAAGTGTAAGTATTTGATGTTCACAAAGGACGGATGAACGATGGCAAAGAAAGTCGGAAAAGACAAGAGTTAACCGTCTTTCGAAGCCCGAGGCCCACATCCACACAGGGGAATCAATGCGATTTGATAAGTATCGACGGAGCATGGTAATTTACATATAAATTCAATTTATCAAACTTTTGACTTATACTTATGTTATCAAATTTGAAACTTTATTGTAGGAGGAGAAAGAAGGCGGTCCCGTAGACTTTCGTGTGGTCTATGAGGCCACGCATAAGAGCCAGAAGACAAACGACCTAATCATGCCCACTGCTCGTAGGCTTCTGGTAAGTCTCATGATATGGTCATTTGGTTGTTGCCGCTAGTGCACTATTTTTGAAATACATAGTGTTTAAATTTTATAGAATGAGTATAATGAGAAAATGGCTGAAAAGTATGGAGATGATCCGAGTACTCAGCCACCAGGTAATGTTTTTTCATTAGTTTGGTCATGATTTTAATTTGTGTTTCTTGATATATAATTTATATATTATATGATTGTATGATTTTTCTATTTCGTAGAGGACCCTGCTGCTTGAGAGGAGGTGGCCGGCATGACACGAGGGGGGTACTTGTGTGGCCTCAGCACAGTCGCTCAGATACCTAGGAGGATCGGAGGATATGCAGGCGATCCATCTACTACGAGCTCATCCACTGCACCTAATGTGACACAACTATCACAGCAGCTATCGCAGCAGTTATCGGAGCAGATATCACGGAAGGTGTCGGAGCAGTTGTCGTAGCAGTTGGCTCCGCTATTGCAAGCGATTCAGGGATTGATCCCGACGCAGAATCCATCCCTGTAAGGTCATGGACTAAGCACGTCTAGGTCAAATGTCCGGAATGATAACAATAACTCTCAAACCTAGGATAGAAACAACCACGAATACAAACAATGCTTTTGTTACTTATAGATTTAGATATACATATAGTTTGTTAGTTTGGTTTATTACTTTTCGTATTCTTATGTTAAATATTATGCCTGTGATGCTTTTATATTGCATGTGATGCTCTTATATTGCATGTGAAGCTCTTATACTGCCTGTGATGCTTTTTATATTGCCTGTGATGAATATCAATGCATTTTTATATGCATTATATAATTGTATGATCTGGGAAGGGAAAAAAATGAGGATTGAATAGGTAAAAAAAATCTGCAAGTAGCGACTCCATAGCGTCCCATTCGCGTCGCAAAGACTGTCGATGCTGAGTTAAATATATCATCCTTAGCACCATAGTCGCATCTCATTGGCGACGCGTACACCATCATATTGCGTCACTTCAGCGCCTTCCTAGCGCCTAAAGTAGCGACTCGTGGGCACTGGAATGCGCCTCAAATCTAGCGCCCCTTGCGCGTCGACTTAGCGACGCATGTCTTCTATGCACAGCCGCAAACCACACATCTTAATAACGTCGAGATAGCGTCAACTCGTGGCGCTAGTAGCGACTCATTTACTTTGACTCTATTGCGACGCTAGTAGCCACCGATATGTAGCGTCCCATTTTTGTGGCGCTAGCTAGATGCGAATGAGACGCTCTTCACCACGGAGACGTAATAGCGCCACCCTAGCGTCGCTTATCTTGGGTCACTAATCGTCAATTTTCTTGTAATGTCATTTTCCATCTTAATTCATGTGCATGTAAGTCCTAAAATGTTCATATTATGATAATTATGCTTAATATATATGCATTGATCTTCTCAGCATAATGTTATCTTCTATTCACACATTTGAGCTGGATAATATACTACTTTAGTTCCTATTTGTCTAATTTTCATTTGAGTAATTTATGCATGTTGTTGCAACATCAAAAAGTACAAGAGACAAATATTCCTGCTGGAAAAGTAGGAGGGGATCACAAGCAGCTGCCAAAAGCAATGAGAAAGGAATATCTTCTCAGCACAAAAGCAAAAAAAACCAGAGGACAGTTCGTAGAATCATATGAATAGAAGCTTCTGATGATGATCAAATGGTGATGATAATGTCATATATAACGGTGATATTCAAGAGCAAAAAGAGAATCTCCTCTCCTAGCCATTGGACAAGAGGCTGAGTTCTTGCTGGAGTATTGGAGCTGAGGGTTTTATCTTGATAGTTTAGGATGTTTTTGATTGAGTTCCTCATCTATTTTCTATTGTTTTCATCAATTATGAGGAGTTAAATCTTAGCTCTCTTAGGATATGATAGTAGTTTAATTTTTGTTTATGGATGGATGATTGAACAACACTTTTGCCACTGATGTTAGTGTAGTTTCTCAATGCTTTTGAATCAATTCTCTATTGATGTGAATCCTATTTTACAATGGTAACTGAGAAGTTGATGTTTGATTCTTTTTTTGCTCAGAAATGAGTAAGAAACATTAGCATATTTTCTGATTCTAATCCATGTCAAGATCTGAATGCATCATTTACTTCTTGTTAATGTGAATCTCATCTTGTAATGGCAGTTAAGAGGTCGATTCTAGATTCTCTTGTTGTTCAGGAATGAATCAAGAACATTAACAATTAGTTTCTGGATTGATTTCATCTGTGATTTTTGTTGACTTGGCTTTCTGGTTCTAATCTATCCATGTTGAGTTTTGATACATCCATTTAGCTTTTGTTGATGTGAATCTCATATTGAAATGGCAAACAAGAGGTTGATTCTAGATTCCCTTGATGTTTAGAAATAAACTAAGAGCATTAGCACTAGTTACGGATCTGATTGTATTTATGCATTGAGCTAGAAGTTTCATGATAATCTAATATCAATTGAAACCCTTCTTGAATCAACCTAACTAACATTCATATGAAAGTATGATATTTAGTTCTAATTTTGATGCACTGTGAGAGCAGTCTTTACAAATTGAATCTAGTTTGATTTGTATTGCTAAGTTGTTATAATTCATTCATAGCAGAACATTAGATGAACTCCATTCCTATGAGAACCTTTCATTGATTGTTAATTATCATTTTATATCAATTAACATAAAACATAAAAAAAGAGTTAACTTAGTCTAGGATTAATTTAGATTAGTTAGTGAATTTTAAGTTTCAAATAACTGTGGATACGATATTCAAGTTTACTACTCCAATTTGTGTACTTACAGTTAAGTGAAGTGAGGAGTGCATTGTCTACGCCTAAATCTTGTTCAGTTTCATATTGTTCATAGTCTATGCCTAGACCTTGTTTAGTTTCATTTGTGCATAGTTTACGCCTAGACCTTAGTCTATTTTTCATAGACCAATAAATCAGTCAATTAATTACACACTCCCCAATATTCACATAAAAAATCAACCTCTCCATTTCATTATGAGATTCACATTAATAGAAAGTTAAATGGATGCATTAAATCTCAATATGGATAGATTGGAACAAAAAACTAATACTAATGTTCTTAACTCATTTCTAAGAAAGAAAAGAATCAACTTCTCAATTTTATTCACATTAACAAAAAAAAACATATTCCAAAACCTTCATAAGTTTGCTAGTATTACTGACAAAGAATAGAAATTAGACTACTACCACACCTAAGAGAGCAAGATTTAGCTCCTCATAAATGTCAAATTCATTATAAAACATATGAAGAACATAATAAAAAACATTTTGAAATATAAAAGTAGAAGAATTAGCTCAAAGTGTCATTCTTATTGCTACGGTTTCCTTTCTCCTTAAAGTCTTCCTTCAGTCGATAGTCCCCTCCGCTTTCTCTCTCTTTTTTTTTCTTTTTATATGGCTTGTAGATCAAGTTTTCATTCTATCCCGCAATGTCACTTGTCCTCTAGCCCTTTTTCTTGGAAAAGATTCATTTCTTATTACTTTTTGACAACTTGCAATTACGTGATCTCTCCTTCTTTTCTAGCTGAGATTTTGTCTTTTCTACATCAGTTGGATTCTATAAGCAAGGTGAACAGGAAGCATCAAATCTTCAAATTAAATTAAACAAATAAGAGCTAAATTAAGATGTTATAAAACTCAAATGTACAAATGTAAGATGATATTATGCTAAGAAAATAAATGCATGTAGATTAAGCATAAGTATTAGAATGTGAAGATTTTAGGACTTGAATGCACATTAATAAAAGTCAAAAGAGTAGAAATTATTTATGATCAGCTACTGATCAAACTTCCCCAAGCTTAGTATTTTGTTTATCCTCAAGCAAAACATTTAGAAATTAAAAATAACGATTGAATCAAACAATTCACAAATGAATTCATATTCAATCATATATAATATCCCACTTTGCTAACACTCCTTGTCATTGCTTTCCAATTTCTATTTCTTATTGAGGAATCACAGAGGCTAAAGCCAATTTAAGTCATGAAACAAGTACTAACAATAACTAATTTGAATTTTAAGAATTTTCAACTTTACTAAAGAGATTGAACGTACCAATCTCTTGCTGAACAGATTTTTGTATTTCTTAAATAGGATAACTCTGACTTTTATTCATGATAATTTAAGTAAACAGAGGTGTAACTTGATTTTTATTCATGCTAGTCAATAGAATAAAAATTTTAAATTTATTTATGAGAGCTTTCTTTTTGGACTTAACTCTCCTTATTCATGCATGCATGCAATGCAAAATGAAACTTTTTTTCTCTTTTTCTTCACTTTTTTGTTCATTTTTCTCATTTATGTTCATGAAGAGAGCAACAACTCAAATTCAACAAGGTTTAGATTCATTAATCCAAAGAGTCAGATTTTCCAATTTATCATAGACACAAAAGCCTTGCCATTCTAGTCATCTTCTATTTTTTGACCAACCCATGAGAGTTAGCTAGTGTTATCCACAAAAAGATAAGTGTTTTAACTGAATTGAGTTCAAATGCATCTAAACGTGAGCTGATTGAAGCAAAAAAATTAACAGCCAAATTAATGACTACTTGGTGTTGAAGTGCACTAGCTAGTATACTAAAAGATTTCTGCTTAACAATGATAGCATGAGTTGTAATATCCCTACTTCTAGCATATATGATTAAATTGTTAATGTTATATACATTAAAGAAAAAGGTCCCATTTAAGCAACGGAGCGTAGAAATGTTAGAACTAAGAAAATTAAAATCCCAACATATTTTCCTAAAGATGATTTTTAATAATTTTTAGGTAAAGCTTTTGTCAAATTAAATGACAGCGCAAGATCAAAAAATCAGAAAAAATGATCGATTTTGTTCTTCAGACAAAAATTTAAATTTTGATTCTTTCGAATTTTAATTTTTTAAATATTTTATTTAAATCCAAATGAGAGCTAGTTTCTTATTTTCATTTAATGTCTTAAGTAAATAAATAAATAAAATAAACAATAGGAAAAGTAACAAGCCATTTACTTAAGTGATATTAATGTAAATAAGGAAACTTCCAAGGGAACTTTGGAAATTTCACTTATAACCGACTTTTGCTCAATTTCCTTAATATATAAGACATCAATCCTTATCTTTCTTTCACTGTCCATCTACCCTACACACACAAAAAATCATCCCAAGAAGGCAGAAAGGGAAGCGAAGGAGGAGAAATTTCAACAATAAGTCAAGGGTACATCCTTAGGGTTTCATCTAGGTAAGTTGAAAGCTCAATTATCCATATGAAGTTAGATTAAAACAAGTCATGCCTGATCTTTGATAGCCTTCCCTCATCCTTTCTTTCATATGATTATGAAAGAGGAACTTTTAAGATGAAGAACCAATTCCAACTAGTGCTCAAATTCAAAATTGAAACTTTTAAATCATGTTCTCCTACCTCCTGTACCTCCAAAAACTATGAAATTAAATATGTAGCTACCTGTTGGTGTCTACTATTCATGATCTTTGGAATTGTTGATTTGATATCTACACAGAAAGTTATGCTAGGGGTCACTCAGGCTGTTCCACAAAGTATTTAAGTTGAAATGATAATTTGGTCATAAATTCCACACTTAGAATTTCACATTGTAATTTAATGAATAGACGTCTATAAGCTTTCTGTATCAATTAGAATTTTGTTAAAATAACATGTGTACTAGTAATTATAAATTTTATAATGCACAACCCATAGTCTGTCAAATTTAGAATTATGACAAAACATTTCCAAATCTAAAAATTTTTGTAGATGAATATAGAATGAGAAATAATTATAAGGTCAGTATTATTTCAAGTTCAGGAAGTCTAGTTTCATTAGAAATTTCATTCCATGTGATAAGACATAGATAAAAAAAAGTTATGAATTTTATACTAAGCAGTGTCATGGTTCTAAAGTGAAAAGGAGGTTATAGTTTAATTCTATAATTTTCTAAGGTCATTTCGTAATGAGTTAAACTTTGAGTTTTTTGATGATTATAGTTGATGAAGTCTTCAGTCACCGAAAATTGGTTTCAGATCCATAGGAGTTATACACTTATTGTTATGTATTTTATATTGTACATCATGCAATTTATTATATGCAAAATAAGAGCAAAGTCTTTGCGCTTATAAGAACATATGCTATGTGAAATTATAAGTTCATTAATGGTTTGTGTGATTACATGTCACATGGTATGATATGAAATTACATGTTATATGAATAGGTGCTATGCACACTCATAAACTTGTCTAACTGTTATGCATGCAATTATATGCTACAAAAGATTATACATATGACATGATATGACAGGTGATGCGAGAATTGTGAACGCAATTATACTAGCAAGTATATTAGGTTGAATTAAGTGATAAAGAGTAAGTAAGAGTTGTCGATCCCACGAGAACTAGTTATTTATTTATCTTCTAACCTTAGTTAATTAATTGCAAGAAAATAGATTTATGATTTTAAAATAAAATAGAATTAAAGATTATGTCAATCTCAAATATTCGAACCCTTATGTAAAGAGAGAGAAAATTAAAATGACCTTATCTCTTAATTGATAATAAAATCTTCTATAGAATTCAAGTGATGAAAAGCTCGCCAAAAGTACCGGTTCCGGTTAGGATAACGCCAAAAGTATAGATTTCGGTTAGGACAATCTAACTACCCTAAATTAAGAATAAATAAAAGCAGTTAAACAAGTCAACTTCAATCTACCTTAATTAGGATATTTTCATATGCAAATCTATGTTATTAATTACTCAAACTAGCTAATTAATAATCCACAATTAATGACCTCAAATTAGATGACTAAAAATCAGCTACAACAAGCCAAACTCAGCTTGGTTTTTGCCTTGAATTCTTTGCACAAATGAACTCGGCTCGAGTTTGCAAGGCATGGCCCGAGTTGATGGTATGCCCAGTCAGAATTGATCCCCGACTCGACCTAGGTTTAGTATAAAATGAATAAGTTTTTAATCAATTATCATGCACAAAATTTAGATGTAATTATTGTTAAACAACTAATAATAAATATGCAAATATATCTAACTATGATAAAAGCATTAAGTAAAGGCTATACTTCAGTTCACAAAATTCTAAATTCATCAAATGAACTAAGAGAAAAGTCGGGTTCAAGATTGGTCTTCCCAAAATAATGAAATTGCTTCATAAACAATTAATTTGACATCAAAATCGAAGAGAAAAATAAAATAAAAATGATTGTAAATATTAAAGCAAACTCCCAGGTAGTAGACGACGCCTCTGAAACAAGCTTTGGCTGAGACTATGTTGAAAACGAATGCTGAAAACCTTGGATTATTCAATTCTCAATTGATTTGTAGTGGCACACAGTAGAAATTATTCTCTCATTTCTCGTGCATCTAGGTCCCTAAACTTCGAGATTGCATGCTCCATAGGTTCATGGTACATCCATATTTATAGAGGTGATGGCCTTCTAGGGTTCCAAGTTAAAATTGAATCCGAGTGAAAGTCGATTGAAAAACCACGTGTTCCGTCAGTTTGGTTGTACTTGGGCCGGCTTTGGTCCAAGTCGGATTGAGTTTAGTTCAAATTTTTTTTCATGTCGAAGTTGAATCAGAATCAGCTTTTAAGAGACATCCGGCCCATGTATGATGCTAGCCTAGGTTTCTATTGAAAGTTGTCCATATGCATTCTTCAAGCTCTATTTTACATGCTTTTACATTCTGATCGCTCTGCACCTCCACAATAACAATCTTGAGAATAAAATAGACCACACATGGAAGCTTCTAAATTGAAAGAATTTAAGAAAATAGATGCGTGTAATGATAAAAACTACGAAAAATAACTTAATGATGCATATAAAATATGTATAAAAATGCATGCATCAAATTCCCCCAAGTTTGAACTCTTGCTTGTCCTCAAGCAAGCTTCAAGGCAAGACTGAAGAATTATATATAAACCATTATATTCTCCACTTTGTGACTAATACTTTTCTAGTACTATCGTTTTATAAGTCCATCACCAAAAGTATCTATCCATAGTCCATAACCTAGTCTCATAGAATTTTTGGATCATAAATAATTTGGACTTATTCTACTTCAGCTAAAACATGCAACCTATCAAATAATAGCATTAATATTGAAAGCAAAAGTAAAGTGTAAACTTATTATCATTTTTTTTTTCTAATTTGAGTACTCATGTGCTTCTCCATATTGCTCACGGTGGTCCATGTAACATACTTTCGACCAACACATCCTAGAATAGTTGGTCTTAGGTCGTCAAGTAAGAACTCCCTACGGATCTAATTTCTCGAACACACAAGATGTCGGATAACAAAATTTTATTTTTTTGTCACTTTTTTCATAATTTTTTCACACTTTTTTGTGGGGTTGAACTAACCCTCTTTTTTTTATTATTTTTTCATAAGCTCACAAAGTACTTTATGCATTCAATAAAAGGCTATAACTATTAAGAAAAAAATGAAAAATGAAATGAAATGCGAGGATGAACAAGAATTAATGGTCTAAGTGTCCATAGTTCTATTTGGTAACAAACACTTTCCAAATTACCCATTACTTAGGTGATAGAACATGTAAAATTATGGCAATAGAATTTCATAGGTACACAGAATGTCCTTGAATTTTACTCAGGAAATTAAGAAGACCAAACAATGAAGAAATATGATGGTGAATGGTATTTTATTTTTTTAAAAATAAATTTTATGGTTTTTATAAAATGCAATACACTAAGAAAATATGTAATAAACTAAATAAATATGTAATGCAAATGTAGAAACTAAATATGATGCATGAAATACAATCTCCCCCAAGCTTGAACTAAACACTGTCCTCAATGTTAGTCAAACAAGGTAGGGAGTATAAAACCTAAAAATACAAAGAACAATAAAAAAAGAAAGAAAATAAACAACTGGCTAATCCCATTATGGAGGTGGCAGATGCAGAGGTGATATGAACCAGGAAATGCTTACGATTGCAGCCGGCAATAGAAGAATGCTCTAGCAAAGTTGGATGATCAAGATAATGTAGTGGATCTCAGGCATAAGGAAATTGAAGATAATCAAGAATGTTTGAAATTTACAATTGATCCATTACACGATCGAGTTAGATTAAATCCAACTTCTCAACTTGTTACGAATTGGGCCGCATGAAGAGTCAACATAACCTGAGCCAAATAAATCATGGTTTAACCATATTTATTTTGAATTTTCGGAACTAATTATACATTGAAATTCTGCAGAGATTTGTAAGAGAAAATTGAGTTTGTTATTTTACTAAATTCATTAGGTTACTTGTGGGCTAAGTTAGGGTATTTTCTTTCAGCCCAAGTTCTGTTTCTAGCGCCTATAAATACTGCTACTCATTGTTATTTCAGACATCTTTGAATCTATTGAATTATGGCTTAATTGCTTTTGCTGTGAGGGAACTCTTACAACCCGTTCTTCGGGAACTTCCGCCATTACTTAGAAGGTTGGCTATCTTGTGATTAAATCCATCTATTTATAATATCGATTGCTTGGTTCATTGTAATTTTGAGGTTGATATTCCGCTGCCTTGAAAAATCGTTTGATCTGATTTCTTTGATTATCATATATTGTTCCGGTCACTCAAGGCATTGTTCTTGAGTATCGTATCAGTTGGTATCAGAGCCGCATTTTTTATTCAGTTTTCTAGTTATCTTCCCTTATTATGTTGCTCCCCTATTTTAGTTTTTGAAAAAAAAACAACACAAAAAAAATCTGATTTGTTAGTTCTTCAAATCCTAGCCGTCTTCCTTGTTTGCTTTCTTTTGTTCTTGAAATCCTAGTTTTCATCCTTGCATTCTTCAAATTCTACTACAGTTTAAAAAAAACTAAACAAAAAAAGTTCTACTCATTTATTCTTGAAACCCTAGCCGTCATCCCTCTCTATTCTTCAAAGCCTGCTGCATTTAAAAAAAACTAAGAAAAACAATTCCGAAAATAGAAAAAAGGAAAGTGTAAGAAAGGGAGAAGGGAAGAACATAAAAAAATATTTGAAAAAAAATTCAAAAAAAAATCTGAGAAAAAAAGACTGAAAAGGAAAGTGCAAGAAAGGAGAAGGGAAGAGTAGGAAAGAAAATTTATGGAAAAATTTTTGAAAAAAAGGCTAAAAGAAAGGATTCAAAAGAAAGAAGAAAGAAAATAAAAGGAAAAATTATTTCTGGAGAGAAAGGTGCAAAGAAAACTTTAAGAAGGGTGAACTTTGAATTCTTTCCAATTCTGAATTTTTGATATCTGTCTTTTTTGACAATATTTATGGAGAGAAAGGTGCAAACAAAATTTTGAGAAGGGTGAACTTTGAATTTTTTTCCAATTTTGAATTTTTGATATCTGTCTTTTTTGACAACATTTTTCCTAATTTCTATTCCAAATCATCTTCAAGTATTCTTGTGATCTTGCAATCATATTGATAAATTAGATTGATTCAATTACACATTGCCTTTGTATTGACTTCCATTAGTTCTCCTAGAACTTGTTGGAGGGTTCAAGAGAGGAAAAAGGTTGAGTGGTGAGTACAATTTATGAAAAAGCCAAATAGAGTTGAGATAAAATACGAATGTCACCACTGAGTGTCACCACGTGAGGTAGTGAGATTATTTTTATTAACTTTCGTTGCAGAAATTTGTTACAATGTCAACAAGATAGGACAAAGAGATCAATTCTAGAAAAGAAGAAATTGATCAAACAAGAATGATGGAGGTCATGATACAACATTTTCATCATCTTGAAAATATGATTACTGAACTTCATGATCAGGTAGATGTGAAAATTGCACAACTACAACAAGTTATACAACCAAATCAAAGAAGAGATTGCTAAAGACAGCGTGCTCCTAATGATGATGAACATGATGAAAAGATGGAAAAGAAATATGATAAAAGTTGGAGAAAGCATAGGAGTGTTCAGATTGGAGGGAGAACACACAAACGAGAAAATGTTTTCTATGCGCATTGTTGTGTTTTGGACAGAATTTGTGGACTAATTATTGATAGTGAAGGCTGCATCAATCTTGCTAGCCATTACATGGTGGAGAAGTTAGGGCTACCAACCTTAAAGCACCCAAAATCATACAAACTTCAGGGGATAAACGATGAAGGAGAAGTCAAAGTGACCAAATAGGTGCTTGTGTCATTTAAAATTGGAAGATTTACTAATGAAGTGTTATGTGATGTTGTATCAATGCATGTTTGTCATATCCTTTTGGGGCAACCGTGGCAATATGATCGATGCGTGACACATGATGGTGCTACCAACCGTTATTAATGTCGCAAAGATGGGAGGAAATACACTTTAGCACCATTGCCACCTCAAGAAACATACAAAGAGCAGGTGCAACTTAAAGAGCGTGTAGCAGCCTACAACATTGAGAGGAAAAATTTGGTTGCACAACATCACTTGAAGAAAGAAGAAGCTGATTGTTCAACAACTCCAAACAATTCTGAGAGTTGTGCGAAAGACAAAGATGAAAAATATGAGTGTCATAACTTGAGTGATGAAAGTGATAGCCACACAACTTGAGTGTTTAGAAAGGCCACCTTCTGAAAGTATTAAGATACAACATTTAAATGTTGAGTATTATGAGAGTTGTGAGAATGAGAGAAGATTAGATCTTGAGTTTTAGAAAGGCCACCTCTAGAGAGATATGAACAAAAAGACTTGAGTGTTGAGGTAAAAGAAAGAGAGTTCGGTAATTTTTCTCCTAATACTAACCATCTTTTGTCTTTTGATTTTGATTTCTCCATACAGATATGTAGGAGTGGACTATGTGAAGATACAAATTCTATCATGCAAGGAATTGAAAGAGGTTGTATTGATTTTATGATGACTAGTTTGAAAAGTCCATGTCCTTGCTTTGAAACTTTATATTTGCTTGATGTGACTTGTTTGCAGGGTTTAGTTGAGAGAGGTATTCAATGCCATTCATCTCTTACATTTTCATACTTGTTGGGTGCTGGTTCATTTTATTTATGCTTTGCATTGAATTTTTGGAATGAATATTTTCTAATATTGAGCATCTTTGAATGGCTTATTTTGATTTTTAGATTTTCTAATAAGGGTATAATCTTATTCATTTCCTTCAACCAACCATTGTGTCTTACGAAGCGCATTTCTTCAAATAATTATTGCAATTTGTCATATGATTTTTACATCACAAATGAGAAATTTGCATCAATTGGACTTTTGTATGTTTTCCACAAAAGATCTGCGATTATTTTCTTAGGAGGTATTTTGATTTATAGTAATCATTTACATGATCATTTGAGTGGAGTACATGAAGTTATAAATTCTCTCTTGCAAGGATTTGAAAGAGGTATTGAGTTTATGACAACTAGTTTGAAAAGACCAGTTCTTACTTTTCAAAGTTTATATTTGCTAGATGTTTCTGAGGTTTTAATTGAGAGAAGAATTGAATGACATACAAACACTAGATCTGAATTTTTCATTCCACTTTGTTCTTCATTGAGTGCTGAAACACTTTATTTGAGCCATATGGTGAAATTTTGGAATGAATATTTTCTAGTCCTGAGTACTTTTTGATTGATTGATTATGATTTCAAGATTTTATGATGATCCTAGAATCTTATTCATTTTTTTACATCCATCTTTGTGCTTTCCTAAGATTCTTGCTGATGATGGTTACAATATTGCATATAATTTTCACATCATGATTGGGAATTTCATCGCATCTGCATTAGTAAGACTTCTATGCATTTTTCAACAAAGATTTGAGATTAATCTCTTTGGAGATATCTTGATTAATAGCAGTCATTTGCAAGATAATTTTGATGATGTTTTGGTTTGTTGCAAAGACTTGCATGATTTCCTTCATAAGCCAAGTTGTTTACTGCGTTATGGATCCTATGATATTTCACTTGCAGATTTTAAAGATCCATTTTATTTTGAGGAAAAAGATGTTCTTATTTTGGAACTACTTGACAATCTACTTGTTAGATCTCTAGTTCCAAATATATTGCACGTTATATTTGATAGGGTCCTTATGACAAAGGAAGGTCTCTAAAGTTTCGTACTTTGTTTCTTAAAATACCATTGTCACATGGGCATAAGATATTTCATCCGGGTGAGTATAATAGTTACATTACTTTTTATATTTGTTAGAATTTTTGCACGAGAGAAATTATGCACCGCGAGAAAACTCGAGAAATTTAAGGTGACGCAGAATTTTATTAGATGGAAGAAACAGAAGAGGATTACAAGATTAGATTTCCTTTTACTTCTTTGGATCCAAACAAATTTTCAGTTAAAATAGGATTCAAGGCATTAATTAAAAAATCTTCACCTTGAATTAAATCCTACAATCAGATATCTAACACTCTCTGCCGCCGCCAGTCGTTTTTTTTATTTTGCACATGCGATAGCATCCTTGTAGCTTGATTTGGCGATTCCATATCTTCAACTACTTGGAATGCATATGCAACCATGTCCTCAAAGTCATAACACTTACTTGCCTGCGAGCACGTCCTACAGCTAGACTTGTCATTACTTTTTCTGCTTGCTCCTCAGACTCTGGTTGTTCAACCTGATGAGAATCTTCTGGCCCATTCTGAATTGGAGTTAATGCAAACTCCATCTGTTTGTTGACACCCTCCTCTACTGAGTCAAATTTCTGCTTGAGCATAGACATCTCATCAAAAGATATGTTTCTGCTATGAATAACCTTGTGCTCTGAGGGTGACAAAATTCTGAAGCCTTTTACACCTGCACCATATCCCACAAAGACTCCTTCTTTGGCCCTCGGTTCTAACTTTTCTTTACTGACATGATAATATGCTGGACAGTCAAAGACTTTCATATTAGTATAATCACCAGAGTTTCCTGACCATACCTCAATGGGAGTCTTTAGATCGATCGCGGTTGCAGGACTCCGATTGACAAGATAGCATGCTGTGCTAACAGCCTCAGCCTAGAATGACTTGTTCAAACAAGAATTAGAGAGCATGCACCATGCCCTCTCCAGAAGAATTATGTTCATGCGTTCTGCTACACCATTCTGCTGTAGTGTATCTTTGACGGTGCGATGTTTGAAAATGCCTTCATCCTTGCAGAATCGATCAAATTCAGACGAGCAGAACTCCAAGCCGTTATTGGTATGAAGATGTTTCACTTTTCTCGATGTCTGATTCTCCACCAGAGTCTTTCATTTCTTGAAAGCTTCGAATGCCTCGCTCTTGTGCTTCATCATGAATACCCATGTCATCCTTGAGTAATCATCTATCACATATAGGAAGTATTTAGAACCTCCTAGAGATGAAACACGAGAGGGCCGCCAATAGTCAGCATGGATGTAATCGAGTGTTACCTTCGTCTTGTTCACGACTTTACTGAATTGATGTCATTTTTGTTTGCCAAAAACACAGTGCTTGTAGAATCTGATTTCAGATATCTTCTGACCATCCAGCAAATTGTGCTTGCTGAGGATGTCAATCCCTTTCTGACTCATATGTCTAAGTCGCATGTGCCACAACTTGGATGCTTCTGATTCTGATTTGGACGAACTATCTACTATAGCCACGTCAGAAGTTACTGTGCCTTATTATATGTACAAGGACTTTTGCCTGACTCCTCTCATGACTTCAACATCACCCTTAGTGACTGTGAGAACATCTCCTGCAGTATCCATCCGACATCCTTTGGAGTCCAGAACTCCTAATGATATCAGATTTTTCTTCAATTGCGGAACATGACGGACCTCTGTCAATGTCCTCACTCGATTGTCATGACTTCTGATCTGAATTGAGCCGATTTCAACTATTTTATAGGCTGCATCATTGCCCATGATGACATTTCCGCCATCAATATTCTGATAAGTTGAGAACCACTCTCTGTGCGGAGTCATATGATAGGAACAACCTGAGTCGAGAACCCAACTCTCCTCCAAACATTTCTGATCAGACACCATAAGAGCCAAATCATCATCAGATTCGCTATTCTGGTGAGCTACTACAGCAACCGTATTTTTCTTCTTCTTCTTCTTGGAGCAGTCCTTCTTCTAGTGACCCGATTCTTTGCAGTAGTTGCAGATGTCCTTCGGATTGATGTTTTTCTTCTTCGACTTACTCTTTTTAGGGTTTGTCTATTATGCGATTGTTATCAACCCTACGGCCTGAGTTTCCACAGACTTGTCAGACGCCCTATGACGAAGTTCACGAGTATGTAGACTCGATCATACTTCTTCCAGAGTAATTGTGTCTCTTCCGATGATAACAGACTGAACGAAATTTTTGTATGACAGAGGAAGAGACACCAACAGAAGTAGGGCAACATCTTCATCTTCAATCTCCACATTTAAATTTCGTAATTCCATTAATAGAGTATTCATCTGATCAAGATGATCTTTCAGAGGGGGTACCTTCTTGCATGCGAAGGGCGAACAGATGTTGCTTCAACAGCAACTTGATGATCATGTAGAGACTCAAGTTTCGACCACAAACCGGCCGCTATCTCCGGACACAACAAGATCATTGAGTGCGCCTTCTCTTCCTGTGCCGTCAAACTTGCGAGGTCGGACTCCTTTTCTTTCCCCTTCGAGTCTCCCTCCTTTGGTTTGTTCTTCGGCATGTTCGCGAGTGACGTCCAGACTCTTTGTTTCAGAAGTGCCCTCATCTTGATCTGCCAAAGACTGAAACTATTTCGTCCCGTGAATTTCTCGATGTTCACATTGTGCGATGCCATCTCTACGCCTGACAGAGGATCGACAATGAAGCCTCGCTCAGATACCTGTTTGTTAGGATTTCTGCACGAGAAAAATTATGCACCGCGAGAAAACTCGAGAAATTTAAGGCGACGCAGAATTTTATTAGATGGAAAAAACAGAAGAGGATTACAAGATCAGATTTCCTTTTACTTCTTGGGATCCAAACAGATTTTCAGTTAGATTTCCAGTTACTTCTTGTGTCTCTTCCTCTATCGTACGAAAATTTCGTTCAGTCTATTATCATCGGAAGAGACAGTCTGTTATCTCTGTTAACAATATTATTTATGTTGTTTTTCCTCTACACTTGCAGGATCTTAATAGGATGATAAAAAAGAGAAATTATTGCAGTTCTGATAGAGATACATCATTCCATCTGACACATGAAAGGGAAGTATCAATATCTCCATTATGCGTGTCCTAAATTATTTAATAAATTTATATATGTGATAGGTTATATTCTCCTTATTGTGAATGTAGATTCGAGGACGAATCCTTTGAAGACGAGGGGAATGATATGAACTAGGAAATGCTCACGATTGCAACCGGCAATAGAAGAATGCTTTAGCAAAGTTGGATGATCAAGATAATGGTGTGGATCTTAGGCATAATGAAATTGAAGATAATCAAGAATGTTTGGAATTTACAATTGATCCATTACATGATCGAGTTAGATCAAATCCAACTTCTCAACTTATTACGAATTGGGTCGCATGAAGAATCAACATAACCTGGGCCAAATAAATCTTGGTTTAACCATATTTATTTGGAATTTTCAGAATTAACTAAACATGGAAATTCTGCAGAGATTTGTACGAGAATATTGAGTTTGTTATTTTACTAAATTCGTTAGGTTACTTGTGGGCTAAGTTAGGGTATTTTTTTTCAACCCAAGTTCTGTTTCTAGCGCCTAAAAATACTGCTACTCATTATTATTTCAGACATCTTTGAATCTATTGAATTATGGCTTAATTGCTTTTGCTGTGAGAGAACTCCTGCAACCCGTTCTTCGAAAACTTTCCCCGTTAATTACAAAGTTGGCTATCTTGTGATTAAATCCATCTATTTATAATATCGATTGCTTGGTTCATTGTAATCTTGAGGTTGATATTCCGCTGCCTTGAAAATTCGTTTAATCTCATTTCTTTGATTATCATATATTATTCCGGTCGCTCAAGGCATTGTTCTTGAGTATCGTATCAAGAGGCAAGTAGATTTCATAATGTTCATGTACTGAATGATCATCGTAGTAGAGTTGTAGCAGGTCGGTGTTGCTATGACGACGAGAAAAGTGTCATGGTGCCATAGGTGGAGATGTGGGTCGACGAGGATCGTATCGTTGGATCTGGAGGGAGGAGATCTCTGACGAACACTTGTCAATGATGTTCCCAGCCCAATTTGGCAGAGGATTGAGTCGAGACCTTCCTGATTTCATTGCTGCAGAAATATGTTAGTGGGAAAAAAACAAATTATATTTAATGTCAAGCCTTTGAGAAATGAAGCTAATAATTAAATGGAGTGAATAACGAAACTCAACTAATACATTAAGATGACTAACTTATCTAGACTCAATCTAAATAGGAAAGTAAAATAAACCTAAAAAAATCAAACTAGGACTTGATCTAAAAGAAAAGAAAAACTAGCCTAAGACTCAATAACACTAATTGAAATAAACCAAGTGATATCATGATATAAAATGATAAACTTGAATAAGATATGCAATAAGGAACAATCTCACCACGAAAAAGTGATGTGTTCGTGAACGTCCAACATGGTGAGCTCAACATATGGGAGTGAATACACACCCAACTTTCTCCAACTTTTGGTAACCTTCTTTAGGGATTTTAGATTTGCCTTTGACTTCAGATGGTGTTTTGTCCACATGTTGATTTGACGTTGTGAACTTCAGTCCCTATTGCTTGGATATGTTTCTGTAACGTCCCGAGATCCACGTGACTTTTACGCGCTCAGAGTCGTCCCAGAGACGCTACACAATCTTCTATAAAATATTTTTACGGAATATAAACCATAAATGTGAAAGTCTTTCTCAATAATAATAGCTAATAATCCATAATATTCAAAATAACTAAAATATCAATAAGTTCACAATTCTAATAAATGCAAAAATAATAAAAACCAGACAACTCGATATAGAACATGTGCAACATCTGTTTGCACTGAGCATAGCCACCTGCAGAACCATCATTTATAGCTCTTTCACCTGCACGGATCCACGTACAAGGAAAAATCCATGAGTATAAAAATACTCAGTACGTGAGGTCTAGTAAATAATCAATATGCTCAAGAAGGTATGATCAATGATAAGTCAATTGAGCAATCAATACAATAATCAATTAACAATATAACAATTTATCAATATGAGAAAAAAATCAATAACAATTTTCCATTAACAATTATCTATTGGCTGATAAATAAATCAACGTTCAATTAATAATTTCCAATTCGATAATCAATGATCATTGGTCAATAATGATTCGATTCAATAAGGCAATAAAAATTGCCAACTCAATGCCAATATATATCCAAATGACCATGATCTATTCAATTCAATTTGATTTCAATCCAATTCAATTCGATTCGATTTCAATTCAATTCAATTTACAATGTCCGGAGTTATCCAATTTAATGATGAGTGCTCGATCAATTAAGGGAAAATTCCATGTCTCTTTCATGTAGGCCAATGGGGATCAACTCATGGCAAGCCACCTAACAATAATAGTGCTAACAATGATTCGTGAATGATAGGGGACCATGATCAAACACAGGACAACCATAGTTCTCTAAAGGACGATGATGTCTCAAACCTTTAGGTACACTATCTGCCCCATTCAATTCAATTCAATAACAACATGACACATGGGCTTGGAGACAATCAAAGAACATGGAGACCCAATAGCTTTCAACTTTTATCTTGTTTACCGAAGACGTCTATCTTTTCACAATTTAATTTAGGTGAAACAAGACCCAATCAGAAAGACTACTAGATTGGTATCATAATGATAAGATTGAATATGATAATAAAATATGATCAAATATGATAACGATATGATCTGATATGATGACTAAATATGACAACAATATAATCAGAAATGATAAACAATCAGATAGCATAATCAATGATAATACAACCAACATATCGTATTCATAATAATGACAAAATAATTATTATAATATTGATAATTAAAATAATTAATTAATAAAACAACTCCAAATTCACTTTTTTCTATTTTCTTTTCTAGCTGGCCAAGAAATTAAATAAAGAATTTCATTGTCGAGAAATTCCAAATCAAATTCAAATAAAATAAAAGAAATTTATTGTTAAAATTTCTTGCCAAGAAATTCATTATTTTCATTTAATCTCTCTACTAATTTTCTCTCTCAACCTCTTTACAGAAAGCTTTCGTTTTTTTCTTTTACATAGAGCATTACGTCCTTTTTTTCCTTCTCTCTCCAATTCTCTTACGCCCTCACGTATTACTTTTCCTCTCCCTCAATTTCCTTCTATTACTTCCTCTCTCTTGATTGGCCGCCAATTGCCTCGCTCGCTAGTTTCAACAACTCTCGTTCCTTACTTTTCTTCTTGGCTGCTTGGCCTGTAATAAGTATCTGTTTCACTGCTTCAGGTATTAGTACTGTGGCTTTCAACCTAAGCTATTGAACTTGGGTATGGTCTTTTGCTCTTTACTTCCTCCTCTCTCCTTCTTGGCCGCCAATCATCCAGTCTTATATATATCTTTTTTTTTTCTTCTCCTTATGTCACAGTCTCTCTCTCAATTCTATTTTTTTTGCCGCAAAATGTCTAATCATTATTTTTACATTTCCTCACTCAATTAGTTTCTTCTCGACCATCATGTTTTGCGCCTCTATTGATCTTTTTCTTTCTTCCGGCACAAAATGTTGTATGATGAAAATTGATCATGGTGCAACCATTCTTTGGCGATAAGAGTGATCGTCCAACAAATAATCGTACAATTACAAATAAAAACGATCGTACAATTGCAAATGATAAACCTACGGATCCCCTATGTACCTCATTTCACATCTATCAGTTCAATGCTGGATCACACCTTGCAGTCACTAGCGCCTCTGTCGTCGGACACCGAGAACGAAAGAGAAAGAAATTCTTTTGATGGCCGACCCTAAAAATTTATTTATAAGGCTCTTAGATCCTTGATTTTCAATCCATCTATAACTTCCAATCCTAACTAATTTTAATCTTTTAATTAATATCTTTTAACAATTCTGATTTATTCCAATAATTAAATAATTTTGAATTTAATTAAGTAAAACCCCGTTATACATCTTATCCTCAGTTAAACTCCAGCTAAATTTTCCTTTAATTTCGAAATTATTAATTATAATAATATTAATGACCATAATTTCCAAAATAAAAATAGTAAAATATTCTTCTATTAACCATCGAAAATTTGGGTCGTTACATGTTTGGTGCTTTGGGTGTTGACGATGCTGATGGTGCAATTGGTAACTCCTTTTGTGGTAGTGGATTTTGAGACAAGTTTGTTGTGGGGGTAGGGACTTCCTACGATGAGCTCCTTCGTCGTACTCACTTGTTTTCTTTTTCCTCCACTCTGAAAGTCCATGTTCTTTGTTGACAATGTATATGTGGCCTCCACTTTTGATAATAATTTTGATATTGGCATGGATACACGATGATTGAGGGGTATTTTCAGTGGAGATGCATCTATTTGAGAAGAAAAGTCTACAACTTGCTTTTCTAATTCTTTAATTTTCACCTCCATCTAATCAAATTTATGTTGATTGTCAAGAGGTTGCGGAGGAGGAATCTCAGGAGTTTTTATAATGTGGTCTTTCAATTGGATCACGTGGGGCTATAAGGATTGAATTAGTTCATGTTGAGCTTGGTTTCAATTGTTGATATGAGTTGGCCAAGCATTCCTTCCAAATTGGCTTGCGACTCAGTAGAGGATTTATCTTCAAGCAAAGACGAGATGACACCATCTGTTTCATTGCTATGTTACTTCAGATTTGAAATTTGATTCACCATGTTTTGAATCAATTCTTCCTATATGGAGAATTTCTTCATTGTTCTTCCTTGTCATTCATGATAATTGAGTGACGATCTAACAAAGATTTTTCTTGAAATTTAGAAAAATAAAACAATGTGAAAGTATATCTACTCAAAGATAATCAGGTTGAGTAATAAATTCCAAATAAAAAATAAGGTAAGAAAGATAAAGAAATCAAACAAGTCCTCGATAATAGTGCCAAAAACTTGATGCGAGAATTGTGAACGCAATTATACTAGCAACTCTACTAGGCCAAATCAAGTAATAAAGAGTAAGTAAGAGTTATTGATCCCCACGAGGACTAGTGACTTGTTTATCTTTAACCTTAGTTAATTAATTAGAATAAAATAGATTTGTGATTTTAAAATAAAATAGAATTAAAGATGATGTCAATCTCAAATATTCAGACCCTTAAGTAAAGAGAGAAAATTAAAATGTAGACCTTTAGTTCCACTTTATCATTTAATTCATTATAAAATCTTCTATAGAATTGAAGTGATGGAAAGATTGCCAAAAGTGTAGGTTTCAGTTATAGCAACTGACTGCCCTAAATTAAGAATTGATAAAAGCAGCTAAACAAGACAACTTCGATCTACCTTGAATTCTTCGCACAAATGAACTCGGCTTGGGTCTGCAAGGCACAATCCGACTTGATGGTATGCCTGGCCCGGATTGATCGAACTCGACAACAGGGTTTAGTATAAAATGAATCTAACAAGTTTTTAATCAATTATCATGCACAAGATTTAGATGCAATTATTGCAAGTTTTTAATCAATTATCATGCACAAGATTTAGATGTAATTATTGCTAAATATCTAATAATAAACACATAAATCTATCCAGCTATGATAAAAGCATTAAGTAAAGGCTATTCTTTAGTTCATAAAATTCTAAATTCATCAAATAAACTAAGAGAAAAATCATGTTCAAGATTGGTCTTCCCAAAATAATGAAATTGCTTCATAAATAATTAATTTGACATCAATAATAAATTGATTGAAAATATTAAATCAAACTCCCTGGAAGTAGACAATGCCTCAAGAACAGCCTTCGCCGAGATTACATTGAAAACGAGCACTGAAAACCTGAATTCTTCAATTCTCGATTGATTTGCAGTGACGCATAGTAGAAATTATTCTCTCATTTTTCATGCATCTAGGGCTCCAAACTTTGAGATTGCATGTTCCCTAAGTTCATGGTACATTTATATTTATAGAGGTGACAACCTTCTAGGGTTCTGAGTTGAAATCGCGGCTCTAATTCGAGTGAAAGTCGGCCGAAAAATCACATGTTCCGTTAGTTTGGTTGATTGTACTGAACTTGGGCCGGGTGTGGTCCAACTCGAACTGAGTTTAGTTCAAATTTCATTTTTAGACGAAAATTGAATCAAAATCAATTTTTAAGAGACACCGACCCGAGTGTGATGCCAGCCCGGCCCGAGTTATATTGAAAGTTGTCCGTATGCATTCTTTGAGCTCCATTTTGCGTGCTTTTCGGGTCCACTTGATACCTCCAAAATAATAATCTTGAGAATAAAATAAACCACATGTGGGTAGATTCTGAATTGAAATAATTTAAGAAAATAAAAAAATAGATGCATGCAATGATAAAAATTACGAAAAATAACCTAAATGATGCATGTAAAATATATATAAAAATGCATGTCATGCATTTGCATCTCATTGGATTGCTTATACTTTATTGTTATATGATATATGCTGAAATAAAATAGTAATACTTTTCGAGTATGAAGAAGTAATGTTTAATCTTGTTTTACCTCAATGGAATATGTGATAACACATAGGTTATAAGTACATAGTGTCTAATGTTTACATACTCTCAATGACATAATATTATATGGTGTGATTTGGATATCTTACTCATTGTATCTTCTAAATGAGTTATACCACACTTCCGCAAGCTATACAAGATTACATGTATTAGGTCGTAACGCGCAAGCCAAGGCAATGCATGAGTTGAGCTGAACCACTTAGCTAAAATCGATAACCAATTAAACTAAGTTGGGTAGTTATGATAATACTGATAACCTGACTTAAATAAGATATTAACATTAAAATGAAGTTAAGGTATGCTAATTAAGTTTAGAAAAGTACCAAATACCTCCTCCAAACTTATCCTCAGTGATGATTCACCCAAGCAAGAGAGAGGGTTGAAATAAGAGGCAAATATATTCTGCCACACTTCATCTTTTGGGTCCACCAATATTGATGATTCAACATTAATTCAGTGGAGAATGTCTTAGGCTTATTCTTGCAAAAACAGAATGACATTAGTTATTCATATGCTTGGGTTGCTTTCCAAGAAGCGTCCGACTTTAATGTCTTAGGCTAGACATTGTTATAACTCAATGTCAACTAGGGAATTCATGTAGATTTGATAGCTTGAGCACTTTCTTAGCTGAATCATCATGGGCTTGTATAATTTTAGTCATTGATTATTAACTTTGAAAATATTTCAATTATCACTCTTGAGATCTAGAACTCCGAAAGGGTAAATCTTGTGAACTTTAAACGGTCCTATCTGATTTTTAGTTTTTCAACAAACAATTTAATCCTAGAGTTGTACAATAAAACCAGACCTCCTTCCTTGAATTCCCTTTTTAAAATCTGTTATCATGTCATCTCTTTGTAAAATTCAGAAATGTGATAAGCATTGAGTCTGATTTCATCTAGCTAACGCAGCCTCCTTTGACAATAAGACTTCATCATAATTCAAAATTTTAACAACCCAATATACCTTGTGTTCAAGCTCAATTGGCAAATGACACATTTTACCATAAATCATTTTGTAGGGAGAAACATCAATTGAAGACTTATAAGTTGTTCTATAAGCCCAAAGTGCATTATTGATCGAATTCTTTCTATACAATGAGGTAGTTTTCTCCAAAATGATTTTAATTTTCCTATTTGATATTTCAATTTGACCGTTGGTTTGAGGATGATAAGGTGTTGAGATCCTATGCTTGACTCCATACTTGCTCAGAAGATTTTTAAAACTCCTTTCAATAAAGTGACTTCCTTTGACACTGATAATCACTCTTGGAACTGCAAATCCGAGAAAATTGATATCTTTAAACAACTTAATTATAGACTTAGAATCAGCAGTCACAATTGGGATTGCTTCAATCCAATTGGATACATAGTCGATAGCTAATAAGATAAATTTGTATTCACATAAACTCGGTAGGGGTCCCATGTAATCAATTTCCAATACATAAAAAATTTCAATTTCTAGAATTTCATTTGAGACATTTCAATTTTTCTGAAAATAGTTCATGCTCTTTGACAAATAGCATCTATTCACATATAAATGAACATATTTTAATATAAAAGGCCAATAAAATTCTGATTGTAGTACCTTAGAAGCTATTTTTTAGTAGCTCTATGTCCTCCATAAGATGAAGAATGACATTAGTACAAACTATATTGAAATTTAAATTCTGGCACACAACTTTTAAACATTACATCAAAAGTTTTTTTGAATAGAAATATATCATCCCAATATTAGCCCTTATATCATGAAACAACTTTTTCTTTTGCCAGTAAACAATTGACAATGTCTGCTAAACAATTGACAATGTGACCATACCATGAAACTTGATGAGCTATGATGGCCATTAGAAAATTATATGGAAAAGAATATTAATAGATTGTGGAAAATTCAGAACCACCTTCCAATCTAGACAAATTATCATCTAATAAGTTTTAGTGCCTCTTTTGTCTCTAGTTTCCACATCAAATTCCTAAAATAATAGAATTCATCTAATCAGTCTTGGCTTTGATTCTTTTTTGTTGATGAGGTGTCTCACAAGTTGATGATCATAATGACTTTGGCTCCAACTAGATATGACCTGAATTTATCAAAAGCAAATACCACAGCCAGCAGTTCCTTTTCAGTAGTGGCATAGTTGATTTGAGATTCATGTGGCATAGTAAATAATATGAAGCATCACACATCACTTCAAATGGTAAGGACCAATCTAGTGATTGTACAATTGGAGTTGATATTAGGGCTTATTTCAGCTGATTGAAAGTCCTTAGACATTCTTCATCAAAATTGAGTTCAAAATCCTTAGCTAGAAAGTTGGTGAGGGGCTTGACTATCATTGAAATGTTCTTTATAAACATTCTATAGAAACCTACATGACATAAGAAGCCTCTTGTTATATTGACATTTTTATGTGGTAGCAGCTTCTCAATAGCTTCAATCTTGGCATTATTCATTTCAATTTCTCTAGTAGAGACAATGTGTCCTAAATAACTGCTCCTTGAATTAGGTTAGACTCCTTGCATCTTTGTAGTACCCAAGGTTAGACTCCTTGAATTAGTTAATAAAAAAAATATTTTAAAGATAATAAATATATTTTTAATAAAAATTTCACATTAAAATATTAAATTATGCATCAATAAATCAACTTTTATCGATTCTTAAGTAAAATTATATCAAAACATATTAAAAATAAAGAAAATATATTAAACTTCATCTAAATTAATTTTGTTTAATATAATATATTATTAATTAATATTTTAAATAATTATATTAATCATATGAGATCATATAGTCGTAAGATTGCGTGACCAAAATCAAAATCGTATGAAGATGTTATACATAAGATTCTCAAGATAAAATCGAGATCGGTAAGAGCAGTACAAGAAAACACATCAATAGAGAAGGGAAATATGGTCGTTAATATTCAAATTTCGGTCGTTATTAGTATTTAGCGATCAACATTTTCCGTCGTCACCCGTCATTATAGATGTCATCGTTAAAAGTCAATAACGACGGCTTAAAGGTCTTTGCCACTAAAAGTCATTAACGACCAAAAATATTTCAATCGTTAAAATCATATAAGGATCATTTAGTTGGTCGTCAAATATATTAATGGCTAAACATATCTTTGTCGTTAATAATCTTCAGCGGCTAGTAATTCCGTCGTTATTGATCATCAACGATCGAAAATAATTCGATCGTTAAAATCATATAAGGACCATTTAATTGATCGTCAAATACATTAATGACTAGAAATATCTTTATCGTTGATAATTTTCAGCGGCTAATAATCTCATCATTATTAGTCATCAACGACCAAAAATAATTTAGCCGTTAAAATTATATAAGGACCATTTAATTAGTCATTGAATATATTAATGACTAAAAATATTTTTATCGTTGATAATTTTTACCGACTAGTAAACTTGTCATTAAAAGTCATTAACTGTTAAAAATATCCGATCGTAAAATCCATAAGGTGACCATTTAATTGGTTGGCATACACATTAGTGGCCATGAATATCTTTATCGTCAATAATTTTCAATGACCTACTAATTAAATTGACTTACATGGACTTTATCACATATTGACACATGATATACAACCTATTTTCTAAGCAATCATTCAACTAAAAACAAACTCACAAATTATAATACAAAAGTTAAATTAATTTACCACAATGAATTGTTCATATAACTTCAAAAAAAAAATCCAAGCAAACAAATATTCGTTATAGTCAAGGTCAATAACATTTAGCATTCAAATTGTTTAACTCATCAATCTTGTTCCTTCCCTCCAAAAAATTGCTTACACTGTGCTAAAAGCAAAATAACTTGTTTGAGCTTTGAATTTGTTCCTCTCAAATCCTTTGCCTTTATTCCACCTCTAAAGCCAACGAGATTTTGAAATCCAACACATCTCTCTACTACTTCTATAAGTGTAAGTGCCGGTTCCAATCGAACAAGTTCTTGAATTTGAGCTTACAAATGAACAAGAAAAATAAATACAACTTTTTGCCAAAAATTCAAGTGAACATAAATGAATAATTAAATGTACATGTCTTTAGTGCAGCATGATCAATGAGCCTATTATTCTTTTTTCATGTTTCAAAGAAAATTGTTCTACATCCAGCGATTACCATCTTTGCCTCCCTACATGGTAAAAAAAAATCAAACAATGTCAAATAAAATATAAGGGCACATTGTTAACTAACTATATGATCACATACTGATATATAATTTCTCGAATGGGCATACTCCAAGATCGATGAGGCTTCATCATCTTTGCCCTGTTTCTTGCATTCATTTCACTTGATTTCTAAATTAACAAATCACAAAGAATGCCATTTAAATTTATAATCGTTTTATAAAAAAATATACATACTAAAAATATGTAAGCATTTTATCTTCATATTAATACAAACCTTAAAACTTTTGCTATGGTAAAACTCTTTGACCAACCATTCCCAAACTCTCTTTTCTATTCCATTTGAAATATTTTTTAGTGCATCTGTGATTGTCTTACCTTTTACGTACTTGATATACATACTACTTCTCCACTTGTTCCATAATTCTTTCATATCTTTAAAAATATACAAGATTAGATAAGATTAGAAATGACCATATACGTGAACGAGTCGGAGTGGCTCTTATTAATGAGAAAATGTTAGAGAATCGTTTGAGATGATTTGATCATGTTCAGAGAAGACCATTAGATGCGCCAGTAAGAAGAATAGATCAAATAATATGAAGTCCGATTAAAAGAGGGAGAGGGAGGCCAAGATGGACACTTAACGAACTAATAGAGCAAGATCTATTGGTAAATAATATACCGAAAGGTTTGATTACTAATAGAGCGGAATGACGTCGTATAATTCATGTAGCCAGACTCTACCTAGTGGGATAAGGCTTTGTTGTTGTTGTTCAAAAATATTTTCTTTATGCATGTCCATTTCATCACTCTCAAATTTTTCCTAAAAAGTGAAACATAAAAACATATATTTGATTAGTTTATTTGCACTTACAATAATACTCACCGAACTTACTTCACTGGATCATTAAATAATCCGTAACTGTTCTGTTACGTTGGAGTTTTTCAATCCATTTGAAAGTGAAATCCAGAAGAGTTCATGCTCTAGTCTTTACAACTTACCGGAGACATCTCCGAAGGCAGCAGCTTTTGTCTCTCTTCTTAGTTCTGCAAAAGAGGAAATATTTAAGTATGTAAAAAATGGAGTGTGCAATGCAAAGTGGAGGAGGTATCATAATCCTTCACTTTGTCCCTACGTATTCATGGACCCTGCCAGATTCATAGGGAAGGGCTGTTGTTACACACCCAGAAGAGTTCGAAGTATACAACAAGAAAATGTTGGCGTAGTTAATAAGGATTCTTAGGCATTCAGTTTGTCAATTTGAGCTCCTCCAATGTTCAACACAAGCTTGTTTGACTAAATACATCAGAGTTCAATATTCTTTCTTTTTAAATCAAACTCACAGTAATAAGAAATGCTTGAAATAGAAAACTCGCAGTTATCATGCTTGAATTCACATTGAATAAAGTAGTAACTTTTATTTCTTCTCAAACATTAGCTGTCATGCTTTCAGGATGATAGTAATCTAAGTGTGATTGTCTCATGTCTAAAGGGAGTGTGGCCAATGTATGAGAGGATTAAGAAAAACGAAAGTTGAATCGATTATAACATACTCTTTACAGCAACTGGACACAGACTGGAGTGCTTCCACTGATTGCAACTCATCCTGCACAAAACGAAATCTCTATAATCATTTCTAACAAAACAATTCAAAATGGGTGTCACATAATTCAGTAACGAAGCTAGAAAGAAAGAGTAAAGCACAAAAGAAATGTAATGTAAAAGGCAAACGAAATCCATTTGACTTAAAAGGTCGATATTAGAGAGGCCTCCACAGCAATAATGTCCGAGAAGCAACAGTGCTATCGTTTCTCTTCACCGGAAGAAACGCCAAAATTAATTCCAAACTATTTTCAACAACATTGTTGATGCGTTTGATTTTGTAACAATAAAATTTGCTAGCAAGTGCATTAGTCGCTCAAGTAATATAGTAATAGGAGTAAGAGTGTCGAACCCACGAGGAATATTATTAATTCAATATCTGGATTTATAAATTAATAAGAGAGGAAAAAATATTAATTTTTGGAAAGAGGTTTTACGAAATAAAATAAAGAAAATAAGATAATGATAAGATAATGGTGTTGAAGTTAGGCCTTAGGATAAAAATAGATCAGGATAAATATTTGAACCATAAAAGATAAATTTAATCTTTAAAGATGGATTAGGAATTTTCTCAAGTTATTAATTTACAAGATTAACATCACAGAGTCCACAGACTGGTAATTCTGCTATTTAATCCGGTAAATCAAACTATCTTAAATTTAATCAAACCTAAAGTCCCACAAACTGGTATTCGTCAGATAAGATTAAAATTAAGATGCATTAATATGAAAATCCTAGACTATTAATCACTCCACAAACTGGTTAGATTAACAGACCACATAAACTTGATTCTCCACACACTAGTTATCAAATTTATGTCAATTATTAATTTCACATAAAATCAATTAATTTAATTAATGAATTCTGAAATTAAATAATCCACAAACTGGTAAGTACTCAACTCAGAAATTCAAATAATTAAATCAAAAGCATTAAGCACAATTAACTAATTGATCAGAAAAGATTAAAACAAATAATATAGAGTCCAAATAGTTTCCCTTCAATAATAATCTCCTAATATGAAATAAATAAAAATATGGAGTTCATCCTAGAAATTCTGGAGAGATAATAACAAAATAATAATAATTGAAAGAATTACACCAAGAATAAAAGTAGAGCTCTCGAATTGGGTAGACAGTCGGGCAGCCTCTCGGACTTGATCAGGGTCGCGATCAACTTCCAGCCGTCGCATCTCTCTCCTTTTGGTCGTAGCCTGCAGAGCTCACGACTCGCCGTGAAAGAAACCTGAACTTCAGAGCACGAATTGAAACGATGGATTCTTCACGTATTTATAGGGTGCGGACGACCTTCAATTTGATCTCGGCCGTAACATCGTACGGTTGACTTTAAAATTATAAGATAAACTCGACCAAAGATAAATTCTTTTATCATTACGCCCAAAGATAAATCTTTCTTATCTTTACTCCCTTAGAGTCTCGGCCGTAAGGAAAATATTTTATCTTTACTCCCAAACAATTTTATCTTTACACCTTCGTATATCGGCCAAAACGGATGATTTCAATTGCCATTACTCCCTCCAAATCTCGGCCGTAAGGAATGAACTTATCTTGTTACGCCCAAAGATAAACTCGATTGATTGTTACACCCTTCATCTTCATGCCATTACGCCCTCCAAATTTCGGCCGTAACATCTTTATCTTCATGCCATTACGCCCAAAAGATAAAATCATTTATCTTTACTCCTTCAAATCTTAGCCGTAACAAAGAATTAAATCTTGTTACTCCTTTTGAATCTCGGCCGTAACGACTTGGATGTAAAGCCAAATCTCGGCTGTAAGAAATAATTTCTTTGAATTTCGGCCGAGATTCGAATTTTCCTGCAAATAATTATCAAAATATAGTTAATCCATCCACAATTAAAATATTCAGCGATTAAAATTGATAAATCCGGAATTATGATTAAAAGTGACTAAAAATGATGCATGCCGTGATCAAATTATAGAAAATTTAATTAAAATAATTAACTAAAATATGTTAGATTTTGCATGCATCAAACTCCCCCAAGCTTAAAGTCTTGCTTGTCCTCAAGCAAAAATTCAAAGCAAGGCTCAAGAAAGTTCCATCATAGCCTCCACATTGTCAACTGACTAATTTTCTCACACAGTGCTTCTGCACACCTACTACTTAGTATCTTATCATTTTCTATGCACTTAGCTTTATAAAAGTTCTGAATGCTACACAAATTTAAACAATCTCAAGTTCAGCCTTCTAGAAAAATAAATTGTCTGTCAAATAATAGCATTGATATTGAACATATAAGTACTAATTGAGCTTAAAACTTTTTCTTTTTCTTTTCATTTTTCAACTTTATTTTCAATCATTTAAAAGTTCTAATCTTCAAGCAGGATTGCACAAGGAAGTCCATGTAGCGGGCTTTGGACTGATGACTCCCAGACCAGATGGCCTTAGGGCACCAGATGATAAAGCACCCCTCGAGTTTACTTGCCCGAACAACCAAGGTTCTGAATGAAGAGTTCGAACTTAGCCATGATTCAGTACTCCTGTGCTTCTCCATATTCCACAAGATGGTCCATGTAGCAGGTTTTCGATCGACGGATCCCAGAGCAGTTGCCCTTAGGTCGCCAGGCATGAACCCCTACGGATCTAATTACCCGAACACACCTTGGTTCCGGATAACACTTTTGTACCTACACATAATTTTATTCATCATTTTTTTTTTCATTTGTTGGGGTTTAACTAACCCTTCTTTTCTTATTCACTTTCAATTTTTATAAGCTCAAAAAGTACTTGATATGATCAATAAGAAGGCTACTACTAATCAAGACTTAAAAGAAATTAATAAAAAGGCATGAATATGATTTTGTCGTCTAGTCATTCATAGTTCTACTTAGCATAGGCACATAGTCCATAAGTTTGATACTAAAATAGCAAGTGATAAGAAAGAAAAGTATTCAAATTTCATCAATTAACGACATGTCTTTGAACTTTTACTTAAAGATAATTAAAACAGTAAGACAAAAGTTAGTAAGATGGTAGCAAAAATAAATGCATGCAATGGTATTTTTTTGAAAATTTTCAAATTTTTTTTTGGATTTTTTTTATAAATAGATGCAGACATAAGCAAATAAACAGAAAGATGCAATGCATGGAATGCAAACTCCCCCAAGCTTGAACCAGACACTGTCCTCAGTGTTAAGTCAGCAAGGGAAAGTGATACATACTCAATAAAAAGGAAAATTTAAAGAAACAAAAATAAAGAAAAGGGAAAAGACACAACCGGATTTATTGTCTGCGGGGTGGCGATGGTGGATAGTAGCTGAGATTTCCTTGGCGCATATGATACTCATGGATGCGTCTCGTCATGCGCGCATGTTGATTCTGAAGGGATTCGAAGCGACCCTGACGATCATCCATATTTCTAAAATCAGCTCGAATGTTGGTCAGCTCTTGTGCTTGTCGAAGTTGCTCTTCCTGAATAGCGTGCAACTGCCCTGACTGACGAAGTTGCTCTTCTTGAAAAGTGTGAAACTCCCCTGCTTGACGAAGTTGTTCATTATACATTGATTCCCATAAGTTTTGCATGGAAGCATAGTCAGGCTGAGGTGGCGGAGGTGGATAGTAAGTCTGCTCTGGAGCTGAAGTAAAAGTGGGCTCTGGTGCTATATAGCGATTCTGCACATGTTCTTGTAAAGGGGCAGATACTTCCATCGAATCGCGTTCCTCATAAGGAGTAGAAGGTATGAACGAGGAATCAGAAGAGCTCTCTTGTGCTGGAGATGGAATCGGAGAAGGTACCGGCATATAAGGCGAATGGACGGATGTGGCATATTGGGAAGCTGCCGGTGATATAGCCTGGAATCCTTGTTGCTGTTGAAGGTAGGGTTGGGCTGCCGCATAATCAGTAGGATCAAACCAGGAGAAAGGTTCATCATGGTGTAGCTGTCCGACAGAGGTAGATGGTCCTGCAGGTGGGATTACTGGAGCTATGACCTGCCTAAAAAGGAGCCAATTATTTGGATTAATCGGCGTAAAAGCATCTCGATCTGAGCAGGGCACCTCCTGATGGTGGCCTTTAAAAAAAAAACTTTGATCCCTGAGTTGTTGGTCTTCACGAGACCCATAGCCTGAATGGTCCTACGAGTGAGGTGAGTATTTCCTGGCACAGCTTCAAGATCATCCAAGTCAAGTTGTAGGTGCTGAGCGATAGGTGTGAGAAGGGCACCCATATTAATGCTACCGCCACGATGAGTAGTGCGGCGCTGAAATCGACGAATGAGGAAGGCACCCACATTAACGGGAGTTCTGTGAAGCATGCTGTGGATGAGATAGAACTCTCCTTCTGAGACGGCACCATCATTATCACTGCGTCCACTTATGGTGTTGCTTAGCATGCGATGGACGTAGCGCAGAACAGGATTCTGAATTGAGCTATCTTTAGCGGTGTTCCAAACCAATCGATCTTCTTCTGTTATCTGTTTCCAAAAAGTTTCAGCATCAAAGTCGGCAGGTACAGAAAGAGATCCATGGTTGGGAAATCCATAGATATTATTAATCTCTCCTAGAGTGAGAGTAAATGGCCGTCCATAAAGTTGGAATGAAATGCGGGGCTGATCATAGTTCCTGCCATCTAAATTAAAGATTTCCAGAGATGAGAGGAATTCCATAATTAGTACTTCATAAGTTGGCCACCAAGAATGCACAAAGTCAGATAGTCCAATTTGAGAAAATAATAGTTGAGTATCTGCAAGTAAATTATACTCCCTCAGCAATTCAGTATCTGAAAATCTGGTGGCATGAATTCAAATATCACACATCAGTTCATATCGAGCTTGATACTCCGGCTTAGTCCAATAATAATCTCCGGGGTAGGAGATTAATTGTGAGGGTTGTGGGGCCGGCTGAGCATTCGGATGTCGTCGTTCTTGACGTCCCCTCCATACATTAGCAAATCGCCTCATCTTGATCTGGACAAAAATAAACAAAGAAAAGGTACCGACTCGGTGGAAGCGGCTGAGGTTTCGACCGTAGTATTCGATGAAGAACCGGCTGAAGGTCGAAGGTGACTCGGCCGTAAGGGGCCGGTTGACGAAGAACTTCGGCCGTAATTGATGAAGCTCGGCCGGAGATTGGAGTTTGGCCGAGGCGTGACTCGGAACTCGGCCGTAAGGAGTTGATGAACTTGTAGATTTCGGCCGTAAGGAATGGCGGTGTGGTTTCGGCCGTAAAGTGAAAAACTCATCCGGAGTTTGGCCGTAACGAATAGGTGGTGGCGCTGGTGTCGGTTCTTCGGCCTAAAACAAAATCGGCGTGGAAGCTTGGCCGTAACGTACAGGGCGTAACGGTGAGACTTCGGCCGTAAGGAGAAGAGGCTCGACCGTAATAAATGTCAGTGTGCGGTGGAAGACCGGCCGTAACGAACAGGGAAGCACTGGATATTTCGGCCGTAAAGAAGTCTTGATGCGCGGGCGTGACGGTTTTGAGACTTCGGCCGTAGAGAAGAAAAGGCGTAAGGGTAGTGGAAGCACCTCGGCCGTAATGCAGAGAGGGCGGCGCGCGGTGGCTTCGGCCGTAAAGAAGATTGATCTGCAACATAAAAGAGGGGGCAGGATTTTTATAGATGAATTTTCGGGCATAATCTGACCTGTCCCACGTGACGACGCAGTGAAAAGTCATGTCCGGGCGTAAAAGCATGCATTTTTCCAAGGCACATCCGTGGTCTCCCTGTCATGTCGGATCTTTGACGATTTCCAAGACGTCCGTGGTCTGCTGGTGTGACATCTCGGCCGTAACGGAATGGTGGCAGGGCGTAACGACGGTTCTTTTCTTCGGTCGCTTCGGCCGTAATGAAAACGGTGGGTGGCAGTTTGTCTTGTCATGTCCGAGCTTGATGCATGTGTGACAACTCGGCCGTAATGCACTCGTAACGAGGGTGGCAGGGCGTAATGTCCGAGCTTGATGCATGTGTGACAACTCGGCCGTAATGCACTCGTAACGAGGGTGACAGGGCGTAATGTCCGAGCTTCGGCCGTAGAGAGAATCAATTCTTGGAATTTACGCCCATGCTTGGAGTTGACGCCCCTGAGTTTATCTCTCCTTACAAACCATTAAATATTAATTAAATTAAATGACTCCATAATAAAATAAATGTCTAGTTAAAAGTAAAACTATCACCGAAACTAAGATATTAACAACTAATTAGACTAATCTAAAAAAAATGAAAAAAATAAAAATAAAACGGATAGAAATAGTTCTGATTTATAGTCGTCAGCTTGACTTAGTTCTGATGAAAATCAAGGCCTATTTTGCTCTTCTCCTCTTGGATTTTTTTTCTGTGTTACTTGGGAGAGAGCCCGGTGTACGTCCAGTTAGTTGTGCCGCCATCTGGCCCAGTTGTCTTTCCAGATTTCGAATTGATGCATCCTGACTCGTGGCTCTAGATTCCATATTCTTCTGCAATGCTTGCATTGTGTCTATGATCTGTGCCATCATCTCCTGCATATGATTTGATGATTGATGTTGGGGAGTATCAGGTTGCCTTTTCAGTATATAATCTTTTGATGGACCAGAAGATTGGCCTTGGTTCTGATTATAGGCAAACTTCGGATTATGTCTCCATCCATAATCGTTGTTCCTGTAAAATGGATTGGAAATAAAGTTAGCATTTTCAATTTGATTTGAATCTGAAGTGTTACTTGTAGGGCTATAATTGCTAGAATTTCCCATTAGTGACATCATCTGCTCGAATTTTTGATTAAGTGACTCCAGCTGAGCCACTATTTCTGAAGATTGTATTCCTTGTGTAGCATGTACATCATGAGTTCGGCGAGGTGGTCTCCTTTCTTGGCTCGACTTGAGGGCTACAGCTTCAATTATATCTTGTATCTCACTAGGACGTTTAGATCCCAGTACTGTCCCTCCTGCTGATTGATCGAGTTTGTCTTGATCTACAGGTCGTAATCCAAATTGGGATGCTTGTATCATCCTCACGATTGCGGGATTTATTTCAAAATTATTTGCGTTAATATCAGGCAGCACGATGCATGATTCTCGGTCACTGTATCTGGCCGAGACATATTCTCTCATAGAAAGTTCTGCTTCATCTTCTCGCCGATTATTATATGGTGGAACCAGTTCATTCTGTTGCTCCAGTCTCTGATTGTCGCGTGCTTGTTCCGCCATTTTTCTTATATTTCTTCGTAATCGACGATAGGTTCTTTCAATTTCAGGATCAAATTCCAACAGTGGATTTGAACTCCTAGTGCGCTTATCAGAAGATTCCAGGATTGGTTGTGATTTAATTTTCAATTAGTACCTGCAACAACCAATTTTCAGTAAGATAAAAAAATAAAATAAAATATATACAAAAAGAAAGAAGTTCAGATAATAGGTCACAAAAAATGAGTTTTTTTTTACTAATAAAGTCTTTCGGCACGATAGAATTTGAAAATTCGTCATTAAAATTAATTTTCGAGAGGAACTTTTCAGAAATTCTTCAAACCAATACGAATATCAAATATTAATATCGACCAAAAGAATTTATGATGATGTAAGAAATCACACAAAATAAATCCGAACTAATTTGCGGTCATAGAGTTAATAATCAGACATAATCAAAAATTATTTTCAGAGAAGAAATAAGATTGATCGGCCATAATAAGGGTTTACGGTCGTAATTAATCCAAGGCTCATTCGTCCGTAAAAATTGTAAAACAGTGTTGAAAGGGATTCAACGTGAAGGCGTAAAAATTAGCATGGTGATGAATTATCTCGGCCGAAAAAAAAATTGAATGAAATGTTGCCAAATGAATCATTACGGCCGACAAAGAATATAGTTCATATCGGCCGTAAAACAATAAGAGGTAAAACATCAACACATATAAATCGGTCGAAAAGGAGTAAAATCCATGTCGGATGATCCATTACGGCCGAGACAAACTAAATCGCTTCGGCCAAAACAAAGTCAAATCAAAAGTTCAAACTATTATAATGTTACGGCCGAGAATGAAAAAATCACAAATAAGTTGGGGTCGTAAGATGGCGTAAAAAACAAATGTTCAAAAATTTTACGGCCGTAAAAAGAAAACATGAGATCAATTCTCGGCCGTAAAAAATTGTCAATTAAGATGAGGTCACATCGGCCGAGATAACACGGGGCCGTAAAGAAAAATAGGGTTTCGGCCGAAATAAAAATTGAATTATTACAGCTGAAAGTGAATTAAGTCAATTCCTTACGGTCGTAAAACAACGAAATCAGATCAAATCCATATGAAAAGTTCAAACAAAAATGTTACGGCCGAGAATGAAAACTGATTCAAATAGGGCGTAAAAAATTTAAACCATCGATAAACCGGGCGTAACAAGGTCAAATCAATATCCATTACTCATGGCGTAAAAACAACGTTCGGATAAAAATATTACGGCCGTAAAGATTGAAAGTTTAGAATTCAGAAATCATTCATTGCGAGGTCGTAAAATTAATAAAGCCGACACATCAAATTAAAGTCGTAAATCCATAAGTCGACAGTGTAATTCGGAAAATCCAATCGGCGTCGGATTTTAAACCGAAAGTAGATAAATAAAAAAAAATGTTGTGACCTTTATCTGCAAAAGAAAAAATGTCAGTTTATTCACAAAAATAATTAAAACAATTAATACATATGCACAGAGAATTATTTACAATTTATTTACATCTCCTAATAATTCATAAAAATCAGAAATTAATTAATAAAATATTCCCCGGCAACGGCGCCAAAAACTTGATGCGTTTGATTTTGTAATAATAAAATTTGCTAGCAAGTGCACTAGTCGCTCAAGTAATATAGTAATAGGAGTAAGAGGGTCGAACCCACGAGGAATATTATTAATTCAATATCTGGATTTATAAATTAATAAGAGAGGAAAAAACATTAATTTTTGGAAAGAGGTTTTACGAAATAAAATAAAAAAAATAAGATAATGATAAGATAATGGTGTTGAAGTTAGGCCTTAGGATGAAAATAGATCAGGATAAATATTTGAACCATAAAAGATAAATTTAATCTTTAAAGATGAATTAGGAATTTTCTCAAGTTATTAATTTACAAGATTAACATCACAGAGTCCACAGATTGGTAATTCTGCTATTTAATCCGGTAAATCAAACTATCTTAAATTTAATCAAACCTAAAGTCTCACAAACTGGTATTCGTCAGATAAGATTAAAATTAAGATGCATTAATATGAAAATCCTAGACTATTAATCACTCCACAAACTGGTTAGATTAACAGACCACATAAACTTGATTCTCCACACACTAGTTATCAAATTTATGTCAATTATTAATTTCACATAAAATCAATTAATTTAATTAATGAATTCTGAAATTAAATAATCCACAAACTGGTAAGTACTCAACTCAGAAATCCAAATAATTAAATCAAAAGCATTAAGCACAATTAACTAATTGATCAGAAAAGATTAAAACAAATAATATAGAGTCCAAATAGTTTTCCTTCAATAATAATCTCCTAATATGAAATAAATAAAAATATGGAGTTCGTCCTAGAAATTATGGAGAGATAATAACAAAATAATAATAATTGAAAGAATTACACCAAGAATAAAAGTAGAGCTCTCGAATTGGGCAGACAGTCGGGCAGCCTCTCGGACTTGATCAGGGTCGCGATCAACTTCTAGCCGTCGCACCTCTCTCCTTTTGGTCGTAGCCTGCAGAGCTCACGACTCGCCGTGAAAGAAACCTGAACTTCAGAGCACGAATTGAAACGATGGATTCTTCACGTATTTATAGGGTGCGGACGGCCTTCAATTTGATCTCGGCCGTAACATCGTACGGTTGACTTTAAAATTATAAGATAAACTCGGCCAAAGATAAATTCTTTTATCATTACGCCCAAAGATAAATCTTTCTTATCTTTACTCCCTTAGAGTCTCGGCCGTAAGGAAAATATTTTATCTTTACTCCCAAACAATTTTATCTTTACACCTTCGTATATTGGCCAAAACGGATGATTTCAATTGCCATTACTCCCTCCAAATCTCGGCCGTAAGGAATGAACTTATCTTGTTACGCCCAAAGATAAACTCGATTGATTGTTACACCCTTCATCTTCATGCCATTACGCCCTCCAAATTTCGGCCGTAACATCTTTATCTTCATGCCATTACGCCCAAAAGATAAAATCATTTATCTTTACTCCTTCAAATCTTAGCCGTAACAAAGAATTAAATCTTGTTACTCCTTTTGAATCTCGACCGTAACGACTTGGGTGTAAAGCCAAATCTTGGCCGTAAGAAATAATTTCTTTGAATTTCGGCCGAGATTCGAATTTTCCTGCAAATAATTATCAAAATATAGTTAATCCATCCATAATTAAAATATTCAGCGATTAAAATTGATAAATCCGAAATTATGATTAAAAGTGACTAAAAATGATGCATGCCATAATCAAATTATAGAAAATTTAATTAAAATAATTAACTAAAATATGTTAAATTTTGCATGCATCAATTGTCAACTAAGCTACTGTGATGATATGAAGAAATAATATCACATCACCATAGCAATTTTGGAAAACTGGAGATCGTAGATTCCCAACCATGAACTGGCACATTAATTTGAATCATCATCCAAGAAATGGCAAATGCCGTTGATGAAACCTTCATATAGTCCCTTCTGTTCGAACAAAGAACGGCATAATGACATGTTGTGGGCTTTGATCTTTCTAGCCATTACTTTGCAACTATGTCACTTGATTCCCAAGAAATTAATGAACCGCATAATACATCTGCATCGAGGAAAAAAAGTTCGGTTCGCAAACAACATATCCAGGGATCATCCACAGACAAGATTATTTGTCACGAATTCTCCCTAAATATAACGAGTTCATGTCGCAAATAAAGATTCAGTTTTTATGAATTGTTAAGTGATGCGGATAGATCGACTTCGGGTAACAAGAGGAAAGAAAAAAAATCAGGGCCAAAATGAGAGAGCGGCGGTGGCGGCCGGGGGGTTGGACGCTGGTGCACGCGTGGCGACCGGGGGTTGGACGCCGGCAGAGGAGAAGGGGCACTGGGGGACGGCGCACGCACAGCAGCATCCACCGCCGGAAGAGGAGAAGGGGATCTGGCGCGAGAGGTGGTTCTGGGGGGCGCTGTCCGGCAGCAGTAGGAAACCAGTGCGGTGGCCGGGGGGGTTGGACGTTGGTGCATCCCCTCCGGCAAAGGAGAAGGGGCACTGGTGTACGCGCAGCGGCCGGGATGTGGGACGCTAGTGCGTCCGCCGGCGGTGGATGAGAAGGGGGAGCGCGCGGCGGGGGGAAAAGCAGATAGGATTGTGAGGAGGAAGAGGAAGAAAGATTAGGGTTTTTCTATTGAATTTAATAATATGATTTTTTTGTGATAAATTCTATTAAATTTTATAATGATTTATTTCCTTTTTTCCTTCTTATTAAATTTTATCGCATGTAATTAAGTTAACTAAATATAGAAATTAATTTATTTTTTAAAATTAATGTTGCCTGAGAAATTAGTAGAGGGAAATATTTAGTTCCCGCCAAATAAAATATTAATTGCATGACAACTTGATCTTAATTTATAAATAATTAATGATGATAAAATTTAATGATCATTAATAATCACTTTTAACGATCGGACGGGAGAGGGAGAGGCAGTTGTTTCATTTAATTTTTTGTGATGAGCAATTTTTTCTTTCGTTAATAATGTGTTTAATAATGTCTATATTTTTTTCTTGCCACTATTGATTATTTTTAATGACCACTTTTTTGTCTCGACATTAACAATTAGTCGTTAAAGATCCATTTTCTTGTAGTGGAGATAATAAGATTGTAAAATCTTAAAATCTAGTATCTAATAAATTTTCTAGACATTTTTTAAAAGAATCTCCATTTATTGAAAAGTCATTCATGAAAACTTCCATAATGTATTCAATGAAATTTGAGAAAATTGGCATCATACACATATGAAATGTAGCACGTGCATTACATAAATCAAATGACATTCTTCTATATACAAATGTCTCATATGTACATGCAAAAATAGTCATGATATTGAGGATGAATTGAAAGATGTAAGAATCTTGAATAGCATCTAAGTAGTAGAAATGAGAGTGTTTGACTAATCTTTCTAGTATCTAATAAATGAAAGAAGTGAAAAATGATACTTCCTTGTTGTCTTATTTACTTTTCTGAAGTCAATGTACATTCTCCAACATTCAAATTTCACAATTGTGTTTCCACTTTCTTTGACACAACTTGAACTAGACTAACACATTCACTATCTGAAATTGAATAAATAATTCCAGCATTCAAAAAGCTCAACACTTCTTTCTTTACAACTTCTTTCATAAATAGATTCAATATTCTTTCGCCTTCAATTGTGGGCTTATAGTTGTTTTCTATAGAGATTTTGTGCATGCAAATTGAGGACTTGATTCCATATCATCAATTGTATATCCAATCACTTCAGTCTCTTCAATAGTTCTTGAACTTGATTTTGGGATAACTTGACATTGATTATCATTGGATATGTGAAGTTTTCTCCTAAAAACTCATACTTCAAATTACTAGGAAGTGGCTTCAGCTCCAATTTGGGAAAATTCTCTTCTTTAACAAAATTTGCCTTAATTTCAATAATGAAAGCTTCTTGCGCCACATTCTGAATTTTTTTTATTTCCCTACTAATTTAGTTGCATTCAAAATAGAATTACAAGCCTCAACTTCAAGGTAATTCCTTCAAATGATCAAATATTAAAAATTTTTGTAAAGGATCTTCAATTGAAATTATTGTAGAAACTTGTTCTACCAACTGATTAATCTGCCTATCTTCGGGGTCTTCATGTTAAAAATTGAAAATTGAGTTAGATTGAATTCTATCTTGTCTTCTCCAATTCGAAATGTCAATCTACCTTCTTTGACATCAATTACAACTTCTGCATAGCTAAAAAAGGTCTTCCTAACATAATAGGGGTGTTCAAGTCATCATCTATGTCAAGAACAACAAAGTTCATTGGAATATAAAACTTTTCAACCTTTAGTGGTATGTCTTCAAGGATTCCATGTGGGCATTTGATTGATCCATCGATCAGTCAGCTGGAAGGACATATTGGTGGGCTTCAAATTTCCAACTTCCAATTTTTGGCATAATGATGAAGGAATCACACTAATAGAGGCTCCTAAATCACACATAACCTTTGAATATTTCTAACCTTGACTAGTCTTTGTGAAAATGGGACATATTGATAAGTCCTTGGATTGACTTGTTTTTTAGTGTTTCTAGACCTCTTTAACTCTTTTTGTGATACCTCTTTCTCTTTCTCAACTGCAACTTCTTTCACAGGTTCTTCTGTCTTAGTTGATATTGAAGTAACTCTAGTTGAATTATTTTCAAGAGATTTCATTGGTTCTTCAGTAACTCTAGCACTTCTGAGCTAGACAACTTGCACTTGCTCCCTAAAATTAATTTAACTTTGTCCTGGAAAAATCCCTAGAGTTCTAATTGAAGTACTAGCTTGTTGAGCAATCTGAGTTCCAAGCATTTTATTATGAGCACTCAGGTTTTCAATTTGAGAAGCTAACTTTATCATCACTTCGTCTTGTCTTTGTCTAACTTCATCATACTTCTCTTGCTCCTTCAATAGTGTTCCCTTTTTTAATCTCCTAGTATATTTTTTTTTGTTCATAACTTTTATGATTTCTCTTTGTCATCGTTCAGATCTCTATTGCAGGTTGACCATTTGCGATCAGGTGCCAAAGTTGATAAAAGAAAATTAGAAGATAATATGTGTTATCAATTTGGGGTACTGAGGTTGCAAAAATATGTGGAGTTTGAACTTGTTGCTCATATGGTGGCCTTTGTTGTACACTAGGTTGATTGTAAGAAAGTGACTAATTCTTAGGCACAATTTTCGGTTGCCAATTGAAATTTTGAGTTGGTGGAGCTTGAAAATGGTTTCTCTTATATGAGAAATAAGGATGATTTCTATTTTCAGGAGTGTAATACTTAGGAGGAGCCTCCACACCATAATTCACAACTGCATTGATTTGATCAATATTCAGTTCATATTGTTGTATATAAAATTGCAACTCTCTGTCACGTGGCCTTGAGACATTACATATGTTTTCTTTGCTGGATATTTTGTTGACCTTAAGTGCAATGTTGAGCTTCTCCAAAGCTTTTTGTATAGCTACCTTAACCTTAGAAAAAATGGTCTCCATATTATTGACTTGACTATCAGATTGTAGTCTTCTTGCTCCACCATGAATTAGGAAATGATGATTGTTCTCTATCAATTGATATGCCTCATCAATAATTTTACAAGCAAGCAGCTGTATCCAAAGCTACTTTAGAAGGAAATTCAGTCCTAGTTCATGAATCGTCATTTCTGAAATACATGACGTGGATATGCTCTCAGCAACTCTTGAAGTCTTTGCTAAGTGTCACAAATGTTTTTCTAGCCGAGTTGATAAAATCTAATAATCTGATATCTATAATTATCAATCTTGCTAGGAGGAAAGAATTCAACTAGAATCAATTGCACAACTGACTCTCAAGTTGCAATTTCTTTAAGGTGAGACTTGTACCAGATTTTAGCTCTATCCTTGAGTGAAAATGAGAGCAATCTCATGTAGACATCCACAGGTGTGTTGTGAAAGTTAACAATGCTACAAATCTCCTTGAAATTGTTCACATGCAAAGTTGAATTTTCAATGCTTAGTCCTGCAAAATTAATGTTGTCTAATCATAGTGGCCAGAGTTGGATTCAATTCAAATGTGGCAGCAGGCACAATAATTCCATTGGGTGGTTGCCCTCTAACATTGCTAGGTGAATAGCAATCTTTCAGTGTTTTTGGAGCAGCCATAATTTGATTATTTTTAGTGTCTTAATTGTTTATCTCTTCTTCAAATATTCTTCTTCTTCTTGTTTCTCTTTACAAACTCCTTCTATTGAATCTTCTCTCATATTCAGGGTAGGATAGAAATAAATTTTCTTAACTATCCGATAAGCTGAAATTAGGAATATTAGATTCAAATAGGAAAAATAAAAAGCAGTTGACAGCTCAAATTAATTATGAAACTTAAAAAGCTAATGAAAACCTACCAAAAATCAACTGAGAAAATAAAGGAAACTAAGTAATTAGAAGCACTACAAAGCAAGGAAAAGCAACTAACGAAAACAATAAACAAGTTATTAGAAATACAAAACTGAAAAATGTGATAACTAGAAAAGTTTACAACTAACCCAAAATATAAAAAAGTAAATCTAATTATCTTCAAATCCCTGGCAACAATGTCAAAAACTTGACGAATATCATGAGAGTGATTAATTAATTGATCCAAAGCACAAAATGCAAAAAACTTTAGTGTAGGCATAGACATTTCAGAATTGAAATCATACTAATGTTTAGGCGTAGACTATACACAACTAAAAACTAAACAAGGTCTAATCGTAGATTGTGCACAATTAAAAACTGAACAAGGTCTAGATGATGACTATGCACTCCTCACTTCACTCAACTACAAGTGCAAAGATCAGAGTAGTAGACTCGAATGTCGTATCCATAGTGACTTGAAACCTAAGATTCACTAACTAATTATTTTTTTTGTATTTTGATATGATTGAATTAAAATGACAACTAACTACTTAAAGATGAATTAACAATTAATGAAGAATTCTCTTAGGAATGTAATTCATCTAATATTCTGCTATGCATGGATTAGAATAAATTAACAATAATAATCATACCAGATTCAATCGATAAAAACTGCTCCCATAGTACATTAAGCTTAGAATCAAGTATCATATTTTTATATGAGCATTAGTTAAGTTTATTCAAATGGGTTCAACTGATATTAGAAAATCATAGAAATATGTTAAATAAGATAAAAAAAACTAGTGTTAATTCTCTTGATTCATTTATGAAAAATAAGAGAATCCAAAATCAACCTCTTGGTTGTCATTTCAATATGAGATTCACATTAACAAAAAGTTAAATAAATGCATCAAATCTCAACATGGATAAATTGGAACTAGAAACTGATGCTAATGTTTTTTACTCATTTATGAGCAAGAAAAAAAATCAAAGATCAACTTCCCAAATGTCATTCTAACATATGACTCAATGACAAAAAAAAAAGATTTCAAGACATCCAGAAATTATAGTGACAAAAATATTGTTTTATCATCCATCCATGAACAAAAATTAGACTACTATCCACACCTAAGAGAGCTAAAATTTAACTCCTTATAGATGACAAATTCGTTACATAACATATGATGGACAAAATAAAAAAAAACATTTTAAAATATAAAAGTAATAATCAACTCAAAGTGTCCTTCTTTCTACTTGTTCTCCCTTAGTTTCCTTCCTCCTTCAGCTATTCCTTCAGTCGACAATCCTCTCCTTCTCTTTCTCTAGTTTCTTTTCTTTTTTATGGCCTTCTCATCATCCTTTGATAGCATATCATAAGCTTCCATTCTATCCCCCAATGCCACTCATTACTTTTTTACAGCTTGTAATTATGTGATCCCCTCCTTTTAAGCCGAGATTTTATCTTTTCTACATTAGTTGGATCCTGCAAACAAGGTGAACAAGCATCAAATCTTCAAATAAAAAATAAACAACTAAGAGCTAAATTAAGATGTCATACAATTCAAATGTGCAAGTGTAAGATTATATTATGTTGAGAAAATAAATGCATGTAGATTAAGCATAATTATCAGAATGTGAATATTTCATGACTTGAACACACATGAATTAAAGTGAAAATTCAATATGATAAGCTAGTGATCAAGCACCAAACCTAATATTTTTTAGTATGTATAACAATGATTACACCATCGGCATGCTTAAATTATGTGGCTTCTATGATCTACTGATAATTGAGAATTCCCCCATCTGACACTACATCCTTTTGGCATGCTATCACACGTGAGAATCACCTGAATCTTGCACACACTAAAGTCAGTCACATTCAAAACCTAGTGGCGTTATGTACACCAAATTTTATCTTACTCAATTTGTGATGAGGGGGCAGCGAGGGAGCCGTGAATGAGACAGAACTACTTTTCTTATGAGCCATGATTGAAGATGTGCAAATCAATTTATTTAGACCACAACTTTGAGTAGAATTCCACGAAGAAGGGGCGCATTATTGTCGAAGGCTTCATCACACCCATTGCGCATCACTATAATTTATACTTGAGATGCAATGTGATCAAGAATGTCTGCTTCCTTGATCGAGTCGAAGCGGTCCATATGAGGCTCATCTTAGTATGAAACAACATGTTTTTCTTCACTTTTAGAGGCAGATTTAAGAAGATTCTCTGTGCCAATCGAGCTCGAGTTACTCCTTTTTACAGGGCTAACCTGTAGGGTCGAAAGCACCATGAGGTGGGTGAATTGGTGTGTAAACATCTCTTCATAAAATCACTTTCGAAAAATCAATAAAAATGATCACAAGAAAATAACAACAATGTGAAAGTGAGAGATGAAAAGCAAACACAAAGAGACACGATGTGTTCACAAGGTTCGACCTCAACTCTTTGGCCTACGTCCCACTCCGACTTCTCGACCTCGAGACAGCCGAAGATCCACTATCTTTCTCTTTTCTTGTAGGAATTGAACAATCCTCTGTACACCACACACCTTCTTCTCCGCTCAAGAGGCAAGGCACACCTCTTCTTACAAAGAACTCTCAACTTCACCATATCAGTAACAATGTTTTTCTCTAACTCTCTTCTTTTACAAAATTTTCTCACGCTCAAAACTCATAAGAGAAAGGGAAGAATTTGCAATTTGGACCTCAAGAACTTGAAAGAATCTTTAGAATGATCTTGCTTGCTTGGATGATTTTTCTTTGTCACTTCTTTTATAAGCTTCTACATGTGAAAATTTCGTCCAAAAAATCTTCCATAATTTTCACCTTGAAAAATACCTGTTATTGCTCATCTGTCATTATGATCGGTCGACCGCTTTAATGGGCTGATCGACCGGTCAATATGACCGTTGCGCCATATATGCGATCTCATCCGCTATCCGGTCGACCGATGCTAGACAATCCGACCCGTATATTCTTGACATTTCTTGAATGCATTCTTCTGTTGGTCAGTCAATCGGTGTAATGATCAGAACGTCGACCGGTGTAGTCTCGACATTTCTAGAATTGATCTCTGTACTAGTCCGATCGACCGGTTCAACGATCGGACCATCAACCAGTATAGTCTCGTTATTTCACCCTCTTGATATCGACCGACCGATCGGTCGTAATGCATAATTTTTATTTTGGTCGTTTAACTCGATGGTTTCTTCTACAAATGAAGTCATATCAATCTTACACCTACATTATCATCATTTGAGCATAGATTGGTAACTTTTATGTCCAATTTTAATTTTTTATCATCAAAACATAGGATTCAACAATCTCCTTTTTTGATGATGACAAACTAATTGGACAATGGAGAGAAAAAAAATGAATTATAAGCATAGAGAGTTAGTAGTAAGCAAGCTCCCCCTACATTCATGCATATTTCACATTTTCTCCCCCTGAATAAGTGGCCTTTTATATTGTCATAATAATATGAAACAATGTGGACATATGACATCAACAAGGCACAAAATAAATATGAAATCAAATGTGACTATATCATGATGACAAATATGAAATTATGAAGCAAAAGTCATCACATTATATCCATGGTCGATACATATATCATGTGTTCATGCACTAACAAATGTGACTATAATCACTACAAAATGATGCACGTTACTAGTACAAACACATAGCAACTAATGAAAATCGAACTAAAAGAAACTAAAAATACATACGATCGTCTCAAACTTCTCCCCCTTTTGACATCATCAAAGAGGGAGGTAACCTAACTACATCTCATTGGGACTATCATCCTCTCGAGCTACGGGCGGAATAAATCCCTGTGACGCATAGTAGGCCTACAGTGAGCCAACAAGGTATCAGAAGTCACGCTCCATCCATCGAACACAATGATCCATCTAAGTCACACGATGGGCTATAGCATCTACCTGCTATGAAAGGGCCGTGAAATCATAGGCGCCATTGGAAGCCGAGGCTGCGTGTTGAGAAGATCCAAAAGGCTCAATGGGAGCCGAAGGCGGAGGAAAGCTAGGGCCAGCCTTCGGTGCATCCTGAGTGTCCATCGATGCTGTCTCTTCATCTGTGGCATCATCTACATCGTCAGTATCTATCGGTGCCAGTTCTCCAAACCTAAGTTATTTCCGATGCAAAGTCCCATAACCGATGACGTCAGTGTTGCGGGGTCGAATGTACTCCTCGCCTGCAGGGATGTCGACATCAAAATGGAGTAAGATATTGATCCATGCTCCAAAATATAAGTTGTACCGACCACGAGAACCGGAGGAGACCTTTTGGAAGGTGTACTCCATATGATAGAAAAGAAAATGGCCAAAATGGATAGTGAGACATTGCAGATACAGAGACAATGAAGAAAGAATAGATCAAAGTGAGTGACCTCTGTATAGTGCCCTGCTCGATGAGTAATCATATGACTCAGAATATGATGAACCATTTTCATGGTTGGATGAAGATGCCAATAGGCTGTTTCGACGGTATAGTGGATATCCTGTCCACCAAAAATTGTATGAATTCCATCAGTGATCGGAAGATAATCGTAAGGCCAACCATATGTGACAAATGAATAGAGACCAGGTAATGGGCATGAAACATCAAAGATGTAAAAGAGATGGTCACGATCAAAATGAATGGGTACGCCAAGGACATAGGTGATGATGGCCTCTTGAGTGATCGTCATGTTCACATAGAAATGATGAACAAGATGGGGATACACACGCTGATGCATGCAAAATAAGCACAAATATACTAGCAAGTATACTAGATTATATCAAGTAATAAAGTGTGAATAGGAGTGTCGAACCCACGAGGATTAGAGATTAATAATCTTCTTCTCTAAAAGTTATTGTAAAAAAATAATCGAGGAATCAAATTTCAAATTATCAATTAAGAAAAGGAAGTGAGAAAACAAATGAAAATGGTGCCCAGCAGAGGAAAAATCAATAATAATGATGAGTTAGGGTCCAACTTCGTATCCCCTGTTATCTCTCAATTAATCAATAAATCACCAATTAAACTTCTAATGGAAAGGAGTTGCTCATCAATATTGATCTCAAAAACTTGAGAATCAAACTATTCCGATAAAAGTGCCATTAAAGCTGTTGAAACCTCAATCAACTATAATTTTACTTTGAACCGAAATGCATTAAGATGCAACTTATAAACATAAATATAGTGCTAAAAAACTTGAGAAACTAATTATCTCAAATTAAAATAAGATTATGATTTCTGAAAACTCAATCCACAATAATCCAATCTTAATTGAGATGCATTAAGAACGAAGGAGGATCGTTAAATATAAAGGACTCAAAATCTCGAGAACCTAACTATTCTAATCAAGATTAAGTCCAACTAGTTGAAAACTCAATCAAACTGTACTTATATAACCATGATCAGAATGCATAGAGTACAGATCCTTCCAGATCCACAATTAATAACAATCTTCTGAAATATAGTGATTAAAAATCCCTATTTAATGCTCGGCCTGGGTTCTCCAGAACTCGGCCCGGGTTTGTAAAATAAAAATCAGTTCAGAAGAGAAAACACTCTGACCTGGCCCGGGTTCCACAGAACTCGGCCCAGATCAGACAGAAACTTTGATCCCACACTACGCAATCAACACGGCCGGAGCAGAGAAGAAGTAACCCAGGTTCCGATAAACTCGGCGCGGGTACAAACAGCTCGGTCCGGGCTTCGCAGAAAAGAACAAAGCATCGATTCAATCCGAGTCAGGAATGCTGCCCGGGTGTACGGGTACCTGGTCCGGGTTCTGTGATTGCAGAATTCGTGAATCAAATAGAATTTCAGAAGAAAATTTAATGGCTAATCATGCAAAAACTTGCAGAATAACACGACATGAAGATCATATGAAATTCTAACATTAACCATGCACGAATTGCAATTTAACAGAAGTCTAATATCCAATTAAATTGAGAGATAAATAGGGTTCAACTCAGTTTTCCCCTAATTATAAAACTACTCCATACGGAATTGTTTTGAATCAAATCAATAATGATAAACATGAAATTCATCAGAAGTATTACTAAAGTTTGCTTCATGGAGTCCGGTGATGCCTCTGTCACGAGCCTCAGCCGTGTGGTCGTCTTAGGGGTACGCCAGAAAGACTCCAAGTTGCTTCAGAATTCAGCACAACAATGCAGAAACTTGATCTCAAAAATTGGGCGACTAGGGCACGAGAATTCACGAGTAAGGGATGTAGACAAAGCCCCCAAACCGTAGTATTTATAGGGGAGAACGTCCCCCTAGGGTTGCACGCCATTTTAAGATGTTAACTTTGTGTTAAACATGGTGAAAATCCGAGCCATCTAATAATAAATGTCTGATAGGTCAACTGGCCCGGGTTACAAGGTACCCGACCCGGGTCCGTTTGTCGCGCAAATTTTGATTTGGGGTTGGTCTCACGATCGGTCCGGCCTGGGTGTAATGATGACCCGGCCTGGGTTCTTCTATAGGATGGTATTTTATGCTCCGATTTTCGCGCTCTTTTGGCCCAATCGCTCCGCTTCTTCAAATTGATAATGCTGAGATCAAAATAAACTAAAAGTTGGTAGCTTTTGACTCTAACAAACTTTAGAAAATAAATTAAGAAAAGAGATGCATGCCATGATAAAATTATGAAAAAATAACCTAAATTATGCATGTAAAATATGTACAAATATGCATGCATCACACGCTCTGTGTGAGAGAGAAGTGGCAGCCAACCGATGTTTACGAACATCTCCTGAACATCTGAAATGTTCAGAGTGTCCCAATCAATGGTTTAGGCATGCCGAACATCACGAGAGGCGTACAGGGTACCAAAACAAGTGGAGACGGCCCAAGTGACAAAGATGTGACTATCAAAATTGGTAGGGTCAGTGGAAGATGGCTGACGAGCATGTCCACGGGATCGTCCTTGTCCATTGCCCCATCCACGTTGGACAAGCGCGGGTTCAAGTTCTAGTTCGGGGTCTGGTTTGGGCTCATTTGTGAGGACTTGAATGCGATGTGCACCAGAGCCATAATGACGTCAGCGCTGAAAGACTAGCCTAAAGGGAGGAGTTCCTTCGCCATTGGCCATGGATTCAACAATATGGCGATGGGAGTAAAAACAAATATGTGGTTATTGTTTTGATGGATGGAAGGGTGCCAAAATGGAACTGACAATGACTGCGAGAGGGGTGACAGGCAGAGGACAAATGGTAATAGGGAGAGAGGGCAGTCGAAAGGGAGACGACGACGGTGACTAGAAGGAAGAGGAGGTGATGAGAGGGCGTCCAGATGGAAGAAGATGTGATGGAGATCGTGGCGGAGGTCAGCTGCGGTAGCAGTGGCTAGAGGGAGATAGGAGAAAAAAAATGATGGCAGCAGTGAGTGGCGAAAGGAAGAAGAGAACTAATGGCCGACTGCGAACGAGGAAAGCGACGATGACGACGGGAGTCACCGGCAAAGAGAAGAGGGGGTGGCTGGACAGGCGACAACGGCAGTAGAGAGAGGAGAGAGCGACAACGGCGGTGATCATTGGATGTGGTCAGAGAGGGTGACATCGACGGCCAGTGAGATGGGATGACGATGACGATGGCCGAAGGGTCACGACAATGCCACAGAGAGTCAGACGGGCGGTGGCTTGGGTAGCGATCAAGTGGAAAATAGGCCGACCAATCGAATATTATACATCCACGATTTTTGTATATACCGGTCGACCAGTCATGCCAAACGGTCGTCTGGTTAGTTTTTTTAAAAAAATCCATTGGTCGATATTTGGCAACCAGTTTCAGTCACACACCGGTCGACCGGTCCGTCTAGCCGGTCAACCGATCTTACCATGTTTACCCATTTTTACTATTTTTCAAAATTTTAACCATTAAAATCTTGTTAATGTTCAATTCATGTCATAACCAAGTCACTTTAGAATTGATATGCAATTAAGATTCAATCATTCCTAATTCTCTTCTAAGCATGCAAAAACATTATTCACTCAAGGGTTTTGTAAATATGTCTCCAAGTTGTATACACATATTCAATAGCAATGTTCTTAAGGGTCACATGCTCTCTAATGAAATGATATCGCAAATCGATGTGTTAGTCCTAGAATGTTGAATTGGATTTTTCGTCATTTCTATAGAACTTGTACTATCGCACTTCATGGGTACATTTGGACTAATTCATACCATAATCAAGCAATTGTTATTTTACCCATAATAATTGTGCACAACAATTACCGGCGGCTATATATTCAGCCTCGGTAGTAGAAAGTGCGATGGAGTTTTATTTATTGCTAGCCATGAATTGAGAGAGCTACCAAGAAAGCAATACATCCGACTAGTGCTTTTCCTACCAACTTTACACTTGGCAAAATCCTTTTAACAACAATTAAATGTGATTCTTTAGGAGCGGATTGAAATCTAGCACACAAGCATACACTAAATATGATATCTGGCCTGGATGCCATTAAATATTGCAAGCTACCTATCATACCTTTATACCTTTTTTTTATCAATGGACTTGTCGGCCCAGAAAGAAAGTGAGCTCTCCTACAAGACTCATCTCAAATTCTTTTTGCATAAGAGTTTCGAACTCTTTGCACATGCATTCATTAGTAGAACCATAAACAATATCATCAACATAAATGTGAACTATTAAAATATCATTTTTCACGTTTTAAAAATAATGTGATGTCAACTTTCCCCTTTTGAAAATCATTTTCAATTAAAAATGAACTCAATCTTTCATACCAAGCTTGAGGAGCTTGTTTCAAACCATAAAGAGCCTTTGAAAGTTTTGAAAACATGATTAGGGAAATCTGGATTTTCAAAACCTTGATGTTGTTCAACATAAAATTCCACATTTATAAAGTCATTGAAAAAAGCTAATTTTACATCCATTTGAAAAAGCTTAAAACCTTTATAACATGCAAAAGTCAAAAGCATTCGAATTACCTCAAGTCTAGCAACGAGAGCAAAAGCTTTGTCAAAATCTATCCCTTCAAGTTGTGAGTAACCCTTGGCCACTAATCTAGCCTTGTTCCTCACAATGACACTATTTTGATCTAACTTATTTCGAAAGACCCATTTGGTTCCAATGATGGGATGATCCTTGGGTCTTTCTACAAGTTTCCACACTTAATTTCTTCAAAATTATTTAATTCCTCATGCATTGCATTTATCCAATTTGGATCTTCAAGTGCTTAATCTATATTGTTGGGCTCAAAATTCGCAAGAAAAGCCGAAAAATTACATAAATTTTTCAAAGAGTTTCTAATTTTTATACCTTCATTTATATTATCTATAAATTTTTCAAAGGGTTTCTAGTTTTTATACCTTCATTTATATTATCGAAATCTAACTCGTTCAAGTCTTTTTTTTTTTCTTTAATCATCGTCCTCTTTGTATCCCATTTGGGGGAGAGGGACCTGAGAAACTTTTTCACTTTTTGAGAGTTAATCATTGGCTCGTCCAAAGAGGCTAAGCAATTTATAATATCATTAAATCAGACGACCATCTCATTTATAAATTCATTTTCATACATCTTGAAGGAATCATATCGATGATTTAGGATATTTAATCTAGATTCCTTAACTTTATCAGTTCCTTCATGAGTAATAATAAGTTTCTTCCAAATCTCGTTAGCACTTTTACAACTAGAAATCCGATTAAACTCCACTGGATCCAAAGCACAATAAAAGATATTTTTAGCTTTCCAATCAAGTTTTACTAAAATTTTTCTCCTTCGATATATTCTAAGGAAGATTTTCCATGTAAATCAAAACTTTTTTTAACAACATCCCACATATCAATATCAATAATATGCCTGCATCCTAATTTTCCAATTTGCAAAATTTAATGCGTTAAAAAGTGGAGGATGATTAATAGATTGACCTTATGAAAAACTAAATCCATTTGATGTCATAGCTCTAAATATGTTTATATCTTAAAAACAAGAGCAACCTACCATAATACCAATTGTAGGATTGAAAGCACCAAGAGGGGAGAGTGGTGAATTGGTGTGTAAAAATCTCTTCGTAAAATCACTTTCGAAAAATCAATAAAAATGATCACAAGCAAATAATGATAAAGTGAAAGTGAGATGAAAAGCAAACACAAAGAGACGTGATGTGTTGATGAGGTTCGGCCTCAACTTTTTGGCCTACATCCCCGCTTCAACTTCTCGACCTCAAGACCATCGGAGATCCACTATCTTTCTTTTTTCTTGTAAGGAGAGAACAAACCTCTTTACACCACACGTCTTCTTCTCCGCTCAAGAGGCAAGGCACACCTCTTCTTACAAAGAGCTCTCAACTTCACTAGATCAGAAACAATGTTTCCCTCTAACTCTCTTATTTTACAAATTTTCTCACACTCAAAACTTAGAAGAGAAAAGGAAGAATTTGCAACTTGGGGATCAAGAACTTGAAAGAATCTTTAGAATGATCTTGCTTGCTTGGATGATTTTTCTTCAGGCTTTGACACTCCTTTTACAGACTTTTACAAGTGGAAATTTCATCCAAAATTTTTTTCACAATTTTCTCCTTAAAAAATAGCCATTACTGTTCATCTGTCACTATGACCGGTCGACCGGTCAATATGACCATTGTGCCATATCTGTGATTTCATCCGCTGTTCGGTCGATCGGTGAAATGACCGATCTAGTCTCAACATTTCTTGAATGCATTCTTCTCTTGGTGGTTGACCGGTGTAACGACCGGAATGTCGACCGATATAGTCTCGATATTTTTGGAACTGGTCTCTGTACTGATACGATCGACTGATTCAAGATTGAACCATCGACCGGTAGGTCGACTGGTCATAATGCAGAATTTTTATTTTGATCGTTTAACTCAGTGGTTTCTTCTACAAATGAAGTCATATCAATCTTACACCTGCATTTATCATCACTTGAGCATAGATTAGTAACTTTTGTGTCCAATTTAATTTGTTATCATCAAAACATAGGATTCAAGATAACTGACTATATTTTCCATATTGGCCATCGCACTCGATGCCGTGGAGTCACTTGAGGATGAGCCAGTACTCCAGCCATCACAAGATGATGTAGGACCCTCGCAGCCTCCACCGATGAGTCAGACATATTTCTCTTCACATCCTCCACCAGCTCCTTCTTTTGTGACTTTTGATTTTTCTCCTTGGCAGGTTCAAATGGACGCCATACGGGCTGATCAGACATGGTACCATCTACTAGTTAGGGATCAATTAAACTAGATGCAAGTTGGATCCAAGAAGATCGAACACTATTACATCGCCTTGTAGACGATGTCACTAGAATAGATCAAGATGTTCGTAAGATAGTCCAGCAGCACTAGAGTCACATAAATCAATTTTTGGACCTTCACCATCATCGCCTCACATGAGTTTGATTAGCAGGGTTGTGTCTTTCTCTCTTATCCTTTTCTTGTGCACTTTTGTTGTTTTGTTGATAAACGCAAACTTTTTCAACTAGCATAATGATGCTTGCATTTTCATACATGTTTTACGTGCATTATTTAGGTTATTTTTCATAGTTTTTATCATTGCATGCATCTATTTTCTCATTTATTTTCTTAATTTCTTTTGAGTCCAAAGCTACCCACTTATGTTTAATTTTATTCTCAGGATCATCATTTTAGAGGTGCAAAGCGATCGGATCGGAAAAGCACGTAAAACGGAGCACAAAGAGCACATATGATTGAGTTCAAGAGAAACTCGGGCTGAGCTGGCATCATACCCGGATCTAGTTGGCATTAAAATCTGACTCCGAATCGATGTCTGCACGAAAATAAAATCTGAACTGAACCCGGCCCGAGTTGGATCAGACCCGGCACGAGTTAGTACAAATCAGCCAAACTGGCAGATCGCGTGATTTTTCTGCCGACTTTAACTTGGATTTAAATCGCGAACTCAACTCGGAACACAAAAAGGCCGCCACCCCTATAAATATGGATGTACCATGAAGCCAAGGAGCAGACAATCTCGGATTTTGAAGCCCTAGCCGCACCAGAAACGAGAGACAAAGTTCTACTGCGCGCCACTGCAAATCAATCGAAGAAGTAGAGATTTTGAGATTTCGGACGATCGTTTGGAGCATAGTTTCGACCAAAGCTTGTTCCAGAGATGTCCACCACTTTTTGAGAGTTTGATTTACAATTTCTAATCTTTATTTTATATTTTCTCCCTTGAATTTTATGTTAATTCTTCCGATTATGGATTAGTTTAGTTGTTAGAGGAAGACTACGCTTGAACCTCAGTTTTCTCTTAATATATTTTATTGTTTAGACTTCTGAGAATATGGTTATGATGTGGATTTCATGTTTAATCTGAGTTTATGAGTATCTTGCATTAATTTCATATAATTTCACATAATTTTGCAAGGTAATATCGATCGGATTCTTCTCTGTGAAGAACCCGGGCCGCGTCGGATACAACCCGGGCCGGGTTCCTTCATTGTTTTGCTGACTAGAAACATTTATGTCAGCCCGGACCGAGTTCCTTCTGACCTGGGCCGAGTTCTATTAATTTGATATTTTTGTTAGTAAATTAGTTTTAATTGCTAACAATTATATCATTAAACGGAGGTTTGCAACTTAAAGCATCTTAGATAAAGTAGATTAGAGTTGATCGAGTTTTCGACGTCTTTAATTTTACTTCTATTTAAGATAGTTATGTTCTCAAGTTTTTTTGAGTCATTTACCTTAAGCAACCGTTCATATTAATGCATCTTAGTTCAGAATATATTGAAGTGGATTGAGTTTTCAACGTGCTTTGATTATATTCTTTACTAGGGTAGTTAGGTCCTCAAGCTTTTGAGTCCTATACCTTTTATCAGTTTATTTTCTACAAGAAGTCTATATTTAATTATTAATAATTAAGAGAATATGATAGGGATACGAAGTCTGAGTTCTAACTTTCTCTCACATTAATTAAAGGCATCATTATCTCTGATTGTCATCAATTCAGATTACTTTTATCTCAAATCAATTCTTCTTATACTCTCGATTAATAAACTTAAGTTAGAAAATACGAATTTAGATTAGTCCTCGTGGGTTCGACACTCTATTCACTCTTTATTACTTGATATGATTCTAGTATACTTGCTAGTATATTGGCGCTTAATTTGCAAGCATCAAGTTTTTGGCGCCGTTGCCGGGGACTATTTCTAATTCTATTTTTTCTACTTTTGTTTGTTAACTTGATTTTATTTTTTTATTCTTGCATTTGAAGATTTTTATTGCATATTTTTATTTGGAATACTTCACTTCATATACTTTCACGAGTTTCTATCTGTGTGTTTCAGGAAATTATTCTAAAGACAAATTGTTTAATCTTCAATGGTGAAGAAAAATAAATCCAGACAACAACCCAAGCCGATTGAAGGTAGCATGATTATCAAAGCTCCTGGAGAAAAACAACTTGAAGCTTTATCTAGCCATCAACACGAAGGCGTTTCTGCATAAAAAATTATACAAGTTGGTGTAAACTTTCCAGGACAAAATACGATGACGCCACCCCAAGCATGTGTAGACGAAAGAGATACATCGCAAGACCCACTAGTCCTGCTTATTCACATGATGGGGACGTTGCTGACGAAGATCTCCATGCAAGATGAATTCATACAGAGTATGGAGGTTCAAATTTCAAATCTGAAGCAACATGGCCAAGATATGGATGATGCTCTCTCATATTTACTAGAAGAAAAGTCCTCGTCTGAATCAAGGACAAATCTAGAGGAGATGCTGTGTCAATTTATTTCAACCATTGAGAACAAGATTAACCTACAGGATCAACTTATTCAATCTTTAGAGGCACACTTGATTCAGTTGACTTCTCAAGTTAAAGTCAATAATGATATTCCTCCACCTCCACAATCATTCGAGATTCAGCGTAAATTCGAGGAGATGGAGACAAGAATTCAAGTATTAGAGAAGTAGGTTGCAGATTTTTCTTCTCAATTTGACTAATCTAAAAAGGCTTGCTTAGAAGATTTGCCTCCCATTATTGTATGCCCATGCCACTATCAAAATTCTTATCAAAGATGGAGACCATGAAGAAATCATCAAAGAAGATCATGGACTACAGAGTGGAGGATAAAGGAGACAAGCGAGTATATAATTGAAGATGGAATAGTCCGAAGGAGGAGCTGGCCTTCGGAAGTTCTAACCCCAGATACAAACTTGCCTCCAATTAGATCTCAGCAAACGGAGGGAGCCACATCATTCATAGCATCAACATCAAAAGCACCAACCACATCCCAACAATGGCGTCCAAGGAGTCCAAAAGCAATTCAAAATATGAAAAAGTCACATATTGACTTAAAAGGTAAAGCCAAAATCTCTAGTGAAGGTTACAAAAAGTTGGAGTCAGTTGGGTGGATATTCACTCGCAACTAGGCAGATCACCATATTGGGCATTGACGAGCACATCAACTAATCATGGTGAGATTGTTCTTTATTGACATTTTTTTTGTAGTACCCTTTTGTTAGTCTAGGTTATTGAGCCTTAGATGAATGGTTACTTTTCTTTTCAAATTGCTTTTATAGATTTGTTTTCCTTAGGTCAAATTCTAGGCATGATTTAGCAAGTTTTAGTCTATTTATTACCGTATTTTGAAGTCTCATCTTTAGCCCATAATCGGATAATCTTAACTTCACAATTTATTGAATTACTCAATTTTTCTATTGCTTAAACCCGGCCCGAGCTACCTTGATTCCGGGCCGCGCTATTTTTTTTTACTTCATGACAGGAGTACATAACCCGGGCCGGGTTGTTATACACCCAAGCCGGGTAGAAGTCGCTACAGAAGACGGTGCCTGGCCCGATCTCATACAAAAACCGGCCCGCATCTACACAACTCGGGCCGGGCTGATTCTGCATCAATTTCACCGATTTCTTCACGCGACGATTCTGGCGACCTTGATTCGCCATTAAGAGGGCAAATTGAACGATTGAGCTGCCACCTACTTGTCATCAATGAGTGGCATTGATTCTCCACGATTTTCGGAGCCGAATGGCCACCACCCGGGTCGGATCCGTCTACAAAACCCGGGCGGGTGGGCTTTCGGGACCACATCGCCTCCACCCTGTCTTCCTCCTCAGACGCCGGCGGCTTTCCACGCCTCTGCGACGACCACTTCTGTCGCGCTCTCATTGCACAGCGACACCGCCTCGATCGGCCGCATCCAGATCAACCACCTCTGCTCCAGATCTACCGTCCATACTCCACACCGCTGTCGCAATTGTCTTGTTGTTGCACAGCTGCCGCCGCCCCTCCGTCAAACATCCGTCGGTCCGGAACTCACCTCGGACGGCGATCCTCTGCTGGCGGACCAGCGACACCGCCTCGATCAGCCACCTCCGACTCACGCCACCGCTAGCACCCGGGCCGTGCTCCGCGTAATCCGGCCTACATTCAGCTCTTATTCAGCCCGGGCCGCGTCGACCTTATACTCGGGCCGGGCTCTTCATTCAGCCAAAAGCTTCTACGACTCGCGACACCCCGGGCCGTGTCATCAATAACCCGGTCTTCATCTACGACTTACTGAATACACCCGGGTCGCGCAATTACCTACCCGGACCAGGTCATCTTCAGTTCATCGTCAGCCGCACCATCACGACCCGGGCCGCGCTCCCTTCATGTCACGACCCCGATTTAACCCGCGAGTTAAATCGGAGTTCATGACTCATTACGGATGATTAAATAAAATTATGAAGAAATGCGAAAACGTGATGTAATTTTTTTATAACATACATAAGAATGAAAATATCATAAAATAAACTACACAATGTATGACGATCCTTCAGAGCAAACCAATAATCCTTAAGTTTTACATTTCATAAAATGATTTTTCCTTCTTACAACATATAAAAATTACGCATAACCAAACCTCTCGACATCCTAATAGAAGGATACGAGGGACTCAAATCTTCTCATCTTACCACGAACCCTTCAAATACTATCACCTCGCATGATTACCAAGAATTATCTGAAAAATGTTAGAAACAATATTATGAGCAAAAATAGCTCAGTAAGTTGATAACTCATAAGCTATGTGTTACCATCTAATAAATTTGGACGGACATGCAAATATATAAAAAATTATAATATCACAAATAACGTTTCCATATATTTGAAAATAATATATACAATTTTTTAATAAAAATCATCACACTTAAATTGCAATCAATATCACTCAAATCATATCAAATAGATGTATGCAAATGCAACTCTCATATGAATGCACGGATCACCAACTGGCCAATGATCGGTAGGTGGACTCTAGAGGTGGCTCCCATCGTGATCAGCGATGTAGCACTTAGCTCCATTCTACCTCATCCCTTTCAGGGAATAAATCATATAGCGATAGGTGGACTCTAGAGGTGGCCCCTACGAATTCTAGAGGTGTCCCCCATCGCGACTACTCACGATGTGGCACTTAGCTCCAGCCTATCTCATCCATTATTGGAGAACAGAATGATGGATTGGACTCTAGAGGTGGCTCCCATCGTGATCAGCGATGTAGCACTTAGCTCCAACCATCAACCATGCAATGCAAGAAGATGTAGATTCATGATTCATCATATAACAATTATATCTCGAATATCAGAAGATGAATCATATCAAATACCATTTCAAACCAAATAAGATTGCACTTCTCATAACTCATTCATATCATATCACATATGCTTTTCAAATGTGCAATCATACAATCATTCAAATATACTTTTCACAATTGCATTTCTCGAAATCAATTCATAACATTTGAAAACATATTCAATACATATAAAAATCGATGTCACACCGAATTCAAAAGAGGTGAAAACATAGAGTAAGAGAAACCAACTTACCTTATATAAACGATAACAAAAGACTTTTTCCTCCATTCTTTATTCTTACGTTAATCTTCTTTCCTATAACAATAATATACGTTCATATTACTATATTATAAAATGAAACACCAACATACTTATAATATGACACATATATATCTTTCATATATTCATTCTTCTAGCTTTACCCATCAAAAGTGTTATGATGGTTTGCGCACTTGATTAAAGAAAATTCATAACTCTTAATACAGATAATAAAATCAGATGATTCCAATTCTTCTTGATATTAGAATTCTTCATTGTAACTCATAAATTTTCTAAAATTTATAATTTATTGATCTGAGCACAATATATTTCAAAAGTATTGATCTGCCCTAAAGTTTCTTCTGATAAACTGGGGAGGGTCTAGTTAAACATTTGTAAATGAATCCTAACATTTATATCTTTCTCACCCTAAATTATCAAACCATTATATAGCATATTGTATTTCATACCTAATTTAGAAAATCGGGTAGGAGTTTCGGTAGGCAGATTGATAACACCACACATATGAGCACATAACTTCCTCTACAGATATCTGATTTACTTGATTCCAAATCTCAATGAAAATAGATTCATAGAGGATGGATTATAGTAATTTTCATAATTTATAATATCCTATATAAGTCTTAGAAAATTTCGTGATGACACATTTATATTCCACTTCGAAATCTATGAGACAGAGGAATAACCAATATAAATTTGATATCTTCTTTTATATAATTTATTTTTGAGTAATTTCAATTGGATTACGCAGCTTATGGAAGCAACAAACCCACGTAAAATTTTTAGATTTTTATACGACCGATGTGAATAAGAGTATAAATTACAATCTAACTATATCAATTTCTAGAACAGCACGATGGGTACTCACTATTTTGCAGATAACATAATATCTACACATGATTTTGTGGTTATTCAAAATCCCTTGGAATCCAAACTCATAGGAGATCAGGTTATATAAAATTTATAATTTTGTGAGCAATTTTTATATTTAATTACTAGTGGCAAATTATCGGCTATAAAGAAGACAACAAGCAAAAGTTCAATGATCTATTTTATTTTATGGGACATGTTGAATCTATGTTCACCTACTCCTATTTTGAAATTTCTTCAATCATATAATCAAATATGAAACTGATTCAATAGGTAGAAATTTTAGAAAGAAAAAAAATAGAATCCTTCCTACATACCTTCCTGATTTCTCTTTTCTTTCTTTTCCCTTTTTTTTCCTCCTCCCTTTAACTCGGCCAGCCCAAAAAAAAAATAGCTTCTCTGGCCAGCTTCAGTAAATAAAATCCTCTTCTTTCTAACCTTCTTTCCTTCTTTTTTTTTTTATTCTTCTGGCCGGCCACACAAAAGGAAATAAAATTTCCTTTTTTTAGTCAAATAAGGTAAGTCGGTAATCATGCAGGTAAGTCGGCAATTCCATATGTTTACTATATTTTTCTTTTGCATGAGTGATGTGGCAGCTCACAATTTAATCTTACCTATTCCTGAGGTGAGTTGTCATGCTACCGAATGTTCTTCTTTTGTTGTTTTTTCTTTTTATGGTAAGTCGGTATGCTATCATCCCAAACCCAATTAATTAATTTAGATGCTTAATTACGCTAATTAATAAAATTTACCATGCGAGGATGACAAAATTGGTAGATACTAGCCATTTAATTAATTACCATAATTAGGAGATGGTTTGCTTAACTATTATAGAGAAGTTAATTCAAATTGATCGAATAATCAAATTTAGCATGACTAAGGTATTATTTTACTACATAAATGGATGCTAATAAGTTAATTAAAATGGTCATAACTTCAAATCATTTCTATATGTTTTATTACAAGAAGATGAGGATAATACATATATAAATAGCATCAATACCTTACACATCTAATTAATTAATTAGTCTAATTAACAATTAAGCATATTAATGCTAGCTTTATATTAATTCAATATTAAATTCAACTTGATGATATAATATTTTATTGAATTTCCCACTAGAGCTCATTAGTAATTTACTTTTAAAAACCCACCATTAAATTGAATTAGTTAAAGAAATATTTAACTCGGGATATTACACTTCAACCCGGGCCGGGTTTCTTGCACAGAAGGTTTCGCTTGTCGCTTTTCAACATGCAACCTCGCCGGAAGTTTGTCGTCTGTCGCGCCAATGCTTCATCGACGGATGACACTGAAGCTCTCGGACAGGATGAACATCCACCGCGACCTACTAGTCTCGACGTGACCTTACCCAACGGAAATGCTATCGGCAGACATTCTTCTTTACTATTACCCCCACTCAGTACGCGTGCTTCAAAACAATGGCGAATTTAAATATTGATTCCGATATTATGCTACTCTTTGAGAGGGTGGGGATGCGGATATTTCTAGATCAACAGTGGCCGACGTACGAAAAGTTGTGCCATGAGTTCTTCAGTTCATATGCTTACACTACAAGAAAAAGCTGGATTTCCGACGATTTATTTCCGACGGTCCGATATCCGTTTGAAATACCGACGGTTTTTTCGGCGGATCAATTAAACCGTCGAAATTTTCATCGGATACTTTTCGACGATTCTCGCCGTCTAAACTTTCGACGATCCAGAATTCGTCGAAAGCTTCCATCGAAAATCTTGATTTTTCGACGGCTGAGACCGTCAAAAATTTCGACGATTTACCTATCCGTCGAAACTTCCAGTGGTCTTAGCCGTCGAAACATTTCAACATTGGTAGCGTATTATTATTTTAATTTTCGACAGTTTTGGCCGTCGATATTTACGACGTTCTATGCAACCGTCGATGTTTCGGCAGTCAAAGCCGTCAGAATGTTATGAGATTTTTAATAATTAAATTACCCAACTCTGTTCAGTTGGGATATTTAAAATATTATATATATCAACGGTTGAAACCGTCGAAAGTTTCGACGATTGAGGAAATCGTCAAAAGTTACGACGGATTTTCAAGCGAGTTCGAGCCGTCGAAATTGGAATTAATATTATATTATATTTACCTATGTTCCGACGGTTACAACCGTCGCAAAATGCCTATATAAATACCCGACCCCACTGTCACTTTTCCCCTTTTCGCTCTCGCATTTCGTCCGGTGATCACTTGCTGATCACTATATGATTTTAACTCATTTTAGATGTAATTCATACATATCGAGTCCCACTTTTGCCTATTTTTGGGCCAATTATACTTGGAATGCAAACATTGTAAATATGAGGAGGCTGGTCATTCAAGGGTTGGGAGCAAGGCAAGGCTGCTGAAGACTCTACTGGAGGAGCTACTGCCGAGAGCTTGAAGGATCCATGATGTGTATCTGTTTCTCATCCTATTTGATGTCAAATCTTGTAAATATGAGGAGCTAAACTCCATTTCTTCTAGGATAGGGTAGTAGTTTAGATTAGTTTTGGATGGATATGGACTGTTTTATAATCCTGCACTGAATTCTATCCTGATTTTTAGATTTCATATTTCAGAAATGTCCTATATTGATTTATGCTATGTTGTCATTAGACCCATTTGTAATTGATGCCTGAGTGGTCTTATTTGATCTAAACATCCTTCAGGAATGATTTATGAGATAATATCATATTTCTAGATTCAATTCTATTGCAAACTTGATTTCTGAATTCTAATTTCCTAGTTTCCTGAATTTCTGATTTCTGAATCTGATTCCTATGAATGTTGAATCTGTTCTTCATTTCTAATTGATTAATTGAGTCTTTGGGATGTTGGTATTGTCCCTATCTTGTTCAGAAATGAATCAAGATTGTTTGGGCAATCATTTGACTCAAACCAGATTTTCCATTGATTCCTGAACAGAAATCAGAATTCTGATTTTTCTGGTTTTACATTTCTGAAATCTGAAGTGTTATAAATCTGATCTTGTCATTTGTGGAGCCACAATTGTTTTGACAACTGAGAAGTTATCTTATGGGTCCATTCTAGTTCATAAATGATCAAGATGCAATGACATTCCTAAGGTTCTAATTTGTAATTGTTGCTGATTTTCTGTTTCCTGATTTTTGAACAATCTGATTTCTGATTTTCATGGGCTATTTGAATCTGATTGTCATTGGGGATTGAATTAATTGAACAACTGAGAGGTTAACATCTATCCCAATCTTGTTCAGAAATGAATTGAGAAGCTTTGACATTCCTATGATTCAAATCTGATTTGGTTTTTCCTGATTTGAATGAGTTGAATGAGTTGCTGATTTTTGGTTTCCTGAATTCCAAAATCTGATTTCCTGGTTTTTTGGATCTGATTGTCATCAAGGATTGGATAATTGAATAGTTGAGAGGCTAATATATGCCATGATCTTATTCAGAAATGAATCAAGATCTTTGACAATTCAGAATTCAAATCTGATTTTTCCAAAATCTGATTTCTTAGTTTGATTCTAAATTCTATTTTCTGATTGTTTGGAATCTGAATTGCCAATTGTTAATTCCTATTTTATTCAAATCACTGAGAGGTGTACTCTAGGAATCCCTTGCAGTCCAAAGATGGGTCAAGGGGCATTTGACAAACTTGAATTCCATCAATCCACATTGCTGATTTTCCTGAAATGCTGATTTTTGTTTTCCCATTTAATTAACTTCTGATTTCCATTGTCAACCCTCATTTTAATCCACTACTGAGAGGTAGTCTTAAGGGCTTCCTTGAGATCCAGAGATGGGCCAAGGAGCAATGGAAATTGTGAACTCATGTGGCCATATGTTTTGCATTTCCAATTGAGTGTGTTTGTGTGGATTTCAATTTACTTTGCAACCGAGAGGTTGATTTTGAATCTCCCTTGAATTCAGAGATGAATCATGGAACACAAGCACTATTATTGAGTATATTCTATCCTGGTTTGGTTGATTGGAATGATTTCATCTTCTTATGATTGCAAATGCAAGTTATCATTCCAAACTTCCTTGAATTGCAAAAATCAGCATTGAATCTTTCTTTTGAGCCCAATGATAACTTGATTTTCAGTGAGGACCCTCTTTTGATTCAACCTAGCTAACAATTATATAATCATATATTGCTTAGTTAGAGGCCAATTGAGCTGTGGGAACAACCATTTTCAAGTTGAATCAAAAGTTGGACATTTAATGATAACTTGTTCCATTCCATCCTTAATTAATTTAGATGAACCCCAAATCCTAGAAGAACCTTCCTCATAGATAGTTAAACCTTTTTAGACTTCATTCTAGCATTTATAATTCAGTTTTGATAAATTTCCAAAACCCAAAGACCAGTTATCATTTCACTTTCTATAAAAAAATCTGTTTTCACTATTCATTAAAAATCTATTTTTAGCCACTTAAGTAGAACTAATCTAGATTGTTTTAGGGTGTTTTAGACTTCAAATTCTTGTGGATACGACAACCTGAGTCTACTACAACTTACCTGTGCACTTGCAGCTAGTGAGTTGGGAGACCAAAAAATGAAAAATTGACATTTTCTTAAATTTCAGCAAGTTATCACTAGAAACCCCAAATATCACTATCATCCGGCCGCATTTCTACACCGCCCTCCGCATTTCATCCGGCCGACGCGCATTGCCATCCCTCGCCGCCGCACGAAGGTTTTTCCGCCAGGTCGCATTTTGTCCGCCGCAGGTAGGCTCCGATCCCCGTTCGTCCGGCCGACGCGCATTGCCGTCCCTCGCCGCCGCCCGAAGGTTTCGCCGCCAGGTCGCCGCCGCCAGGTCGCATTTTGTCCGCCGTAGGTAGGCTCCGATCCCCGCCCTCCTTAATTACTCTCTCCGATGACGGCCAGATCCGGCCAACCTTCGGGCGCGGCGGCCAGATCCGGCCACCCTCCGCGCGCGGTGGCCAGATCTGGCCGCCCTCCGCGCGCGGCAGCCATATCCGGCCGCCCTCCGCGCGCGGCAGCCATATCCGGCCGCCCTCCGCGCGCGGCGGCCAGATCCGGCCGCCCTTAATTCGCGCAGCGGCCAGATCCGGCCGCCCTCCGCGCGCGGCGGCCAGATCCGGCTTCCCTTCGCGCGGCGGCCGTATCCGGCCGCCCTCCGCGCGCGGCAGCCAGATCCGGCCGCCCTCCACGCGCGGCGGCCAGACCCGGCCACCTTCCGCCCGGCGACCGGAGAAAAAAATTTCAGTACGTTTAAATTAGGATCCATCAAACTCCAAAAGGGACTTGTTGTTGATGAATTTATTCTCTTGATTGCAATATGTATTAATGCATGCTTGTGTAATTGAATTATCTCTATTCGGTGTTCACTTTGGTATGATGCATGAGTCGTAATATTCAATCTCTAATTAATTTCAGCTAGCTAGACGTAGATACTTATGAAAGAATTAATTTTAAAAGAGATGATAATTATTCCTTCTTTATGGAACCATTAATTTCGAACCTTATGAAATTCAATCTTGTGATATTTTTTTTATTGAAACTCAATTGGGAGCCACAACTTTCTTCTTACGAATTAATAGTTTTTTTTATATAGTGACCGAGTCTAACATCTTAAAAAAAACATCTAAAGACTTTACTCAGTATGGTCGACTTCAACAATGTTAATCTAGTTTTAATTAATTCATACTAGCTAGACGTAGATACTTATGAAGTCATTTAAAAATTATGTGACTACAGTAATGCCTTCAACTCAATTCCAAGAGAGAGAATTGAAAAGATAGGAGAAATTACTTTTATAATGGTATATAAAAGTAAAGTTTTAGAATTAGGTGTTATAGATCTGTTGTCCTGCAGAGTCCACATAATGCTGCACCCTTGACTTCAAATTTGTAATCTTGTATGTGTGTAAGGTTTTCATATCATCAGTCGCAACATCTTACATACATATATATAAATATGTACATGTATGCATATATTTTCTACTTTGTTTGTCTCTTTCCTTCTAATTTTTTTCTAAAGAAATTATTTAATGCAGACATTATGTCATACTTGAACGATCGTCGATGGATGTACAATAGAAATAATCCTGGTCGTAGAGGCTTGACACAAGAATTCATCGATGGCGTTGACTATTATGTTACCGTGGCTTGTCAATCTTTACAACATCAGCGGGAGGGAACAATTAGGTGTCCATGTTTGAAATGTGCTAACACAAAGTTACAGACGATAGAGACTGTCAAAGTTCACTTATATAGAAAGGGTTTCAAACCCAATTATTGGCAATGGGATGATTTAGGCGAAGGAGCGCCTTCGACAAGCGTTCCAAATCCAGGTCTTCATTTTGTCGATCCTGAACCAACATTTACTTCGCAATATAAATAATTAGTTTATGACGCAGCTGCAACTGAGTATGGCAATATTAGATTTGAGCAGAATGAAGAGGCATCAAATCCAGAAGCAAGAGATTTTTAAGACTTACTAAATGCATCGAGCCAACCCTTATGGCCTGGGTGTGAAAGTCATTCGGAACTATCACTTGCTGTTAGATTGTTGAATCTGAAAGCTGACCACAACATTTCACAAGCATATTTTGATGCATTTCTAGATATTTTAAAAGAGGTCACACCAACTGGGGCTCGTATTCCTGAAAATTTTTATAGGACAAAAAGATTGGTCAGTAAACTTGGTCTTGGCTCAACTAAAATAGATTGTTGTCGTGATGGTTGTATGTTATATTACGGCGAGGACATCAATCTAAATGAATGCAAGTTTTGTGGGGCCGAAAGATATAGAGTGACTAACAAGTCTCAAGTCGCTGTGAAAAGAATGCATTATTTGCCTCTTATTCCAATGCTTAAAAGACTATACTCGTCTATAGGGTCAGCGTCGCAAATGAAGTGGCATGCACAGCATAATACTTCTGAAGGTGTCATGCTTCATCCATCGGATGGTGAAGCGTGGAAACATTTTGATCGTAAACATCCTGATTTTTCTAGGGACCAAAGGAACATAAGGCTCGAATTATGCGCAGATGGTTTTACACCATATGGTCAGACTTCAGTTTTTTATTCATGTTGGCCGGTAACAATAACACCTTATAATTTGCCACTTGGGATTTGTATGTCCGCACCTTATATGTTTTTGACATGCATTATTCCTGGTCCTCAGAGTCCTAAACAGAGGATAGACGTGTATTTACAGCCTCTAATAGACGAGCTAAAAGAACTGTGGGATGGTGTCGTCGCTTATGATGTGTCGACCAAACAAAATTTCACATTGAGAGCTGCCTTATTGTGGACTGTTAATGACTTTTCAGCCTACGGGATGTTGTCTGGTTGATGACTGCAGGGAAATTAGCTTGTCCATCTTGCATGGAACACTCAGATGCGTTCACTTTGAGAAATGGGGGTAAAAATAGTTGGTTTGATTGCCATAGACGGTTTCTTACAGCTGATCATCCGTACAGAAATAACCGAAATGCATTTCGACGGAATAGTGTTGTAGAAGACATGCCTCCGGTCAGACGCTCAGGAGCTCAATTACGTCGCATTGTCAATGCTTTATGCAGAATTGTCGATGACCCAAATGTCACATACAATGAGTATGGTGTTTGTCATAACTGGACCAAACGAAGTATATTCTGAGATTTACCTTATTGGTCTGATTGTTTGATACGTCATAACTTGGACGTCATGCACATTGAGAGAAATGTGTTTGAAAATGTATTCAATACCGTAATGGACATTAAGGGAAAAACAAAGGACAACCTAAAGGCGAGACTAGATTTGAAGGAGTACTGTCGAAGGCCAGAGTTGCACTTAGTGACTTTACCTAACGGAAGATTATCTAAACCAAAAGCAAGTTACTCACTAAGGAGCATAAGACTCAAGTGTGTCGCTGGATCCAAGAGCTGAGAATGCCGGATGGTTATGCATCAAATCTGACCCGATGTGTGGACATGAATAACTTGCGTTTGTTTGGCATGAAAAGTCACGACTACTACATATTCATGGAAACTTTGCTTCCTACTGCTTTTTCTTCACTCCCGGACAAGATTTTGAAGCCGATAACGAAGTTGAGTCAATTCTTCAAAGAATTGTGTTCTACAACATTAACGGTGGAAAATATGACCCAATTGGAACGTAATATTCCGATAATATTATGTAAGTTGGAACGAATATTTTCACCGGGATTCTTTGATTCCATGGAGCACTTACCTATTCATCTATGAGGCAATGGTAGGTGGACCAGTACAATATAGATGGATGTATCCTTTTGAAAGATATCTCAATCGAATAAAAAGGACGATTAAGAATAAAGCACGTGTCGAAGGATCCATATGTGAAGCGTATATGATTCAGGAGATTTCATACTTCTGTTCTTACTACTTCGAGTCCCATGTTAAGTGTGCGAGGACTAGAGTCCATCGAAATGATGAAGTTCCAGAAGAACAGTCTGATGTGGCATCTTTGTCGCTCTTCAATCAGTTAGGATAACATTTTGAGAAGCCAAGGAGTAGATGGCTCATTGATGCAGAATTCAAGTCTGCCATGACTCATGTCCTTCTAAACACGCCGGAGGTGCAAGGCTACATTAAGTAAGTTTAATATCCATGCGTTCTTTTCTTTAATGTCTTCCCAAACAACATTTTGATTTATCCATCACTTTATATGTAGTGCTTTCTTGCAATACTACAATCTCCCTGAAGAACATGTACAAGATAGAATCGAGAATGACTTCGCACCGTGGTTTAAGGAACAGGTAATTCTCAAAATATTCTAAACAATTTGATGTCTTCAGCGTCTACTATACTCATTTATTTTCATATTAGGTTCTCAGTACCGGCACAGCGTCTGGTCTCCATAATTTGGCATGGGGACCAGCTCAAGAGGTGAAAAGTTGGCCGGTGTATTTTGTGAATGGTTATAAGTTTCACACTGAAACTTGGTCGATCGGGAAGAAAACCGTGAACAGTGGAGTATGTGTCGTGGGATCCACGGACGGAGAAAATGAGCGTGACTACTACGGTGTTCTCAAAGACATTATTCAGCTACAATATACTGGAGGTAATAAAGTCACATTATTTGAGTGTAATTGGTTTGATCCAAAGGAAAGGAGAGGGATGCAAGTTTACAAAGATTTCAAAATAGTTGAAATACGTCACAATAGGTGTTATGATCGTTTTGATCCTTTCATTATTCCGTCTTCTACAAGACAAGTATATTATGTGCCATATCCGGAGAAGACCAGAGACAAAGCACAATGGTGGGTTGTAATAAAGACGAAGGCAAGAAGCAGGATAGAAGTTGATGGTGCATTGCAATGTGCCTTTCAAGATGACTCACAGACTTCTGTGGCCCCTATTGTCGACACCGAATTAGTCGACAATCTACAGGATTCGGAACACGTATTTGAAGAATTCGATAACGTCAACATACAAAATGATGAAAACGGCTCGGACGAAGATGAATTTGAAACTACGATGACTTCTGATTATGATGGGTACCAGTCATGTGGAAACTCAGATGATGAGTAATGGTATTATTACTTGTCGTCAAGAATTATCATTTTTTTTACCTTACGACTAGGATATTTTATTACGACTCTTGTCATCTTATGGATTGTTCATTTACGACTCATTTTTATTTTGTTTGAGGCAATAGTATGTTTGAGGTGTTAGCGATGCATGTGGACAAACAATCAGATCGACGGATGCCTAACGCGGACGATGAATTCTTATATTCGCTACCATCTCGTGAGTGTTTGAAATAATGATCAGAAGAATTTTACGCAAAAGCTTATTCGAATTAATTTGTTTATTTTTTATAAGCGCCTCCGGATATTAGGAATTGGTTCTCGAGTTATACGTACAATTCCGTTCCTCAAGATGCAACACAAGACGTAGCCGAACATAGTCAGGTCGAGACGTTGTGACATTTGAATTTTTTATCAATTGTGAATTTGACTTGGAATAAATTTTGTACTATGCAGATGTATCAATTTGTTAAAAGTAAAAACAAAGGAAAGGAGTCGGTCGTCCCTAGAGCTCTTAGTACTCCGTCGGCTCCTATATCAGTAACGGGCATTCGCATAACAAAGCGTTCTTCTCCTCCGTCGGCTCCTAGATCAGCCACGGGCATCCGCATAATAGAACGTTCTTCTCCTCCGCTGGGTCCTTCCTCTCACGTTGATATTGCAGACTTGGATACACAATTGCCACAACAACCCGTGAGAGCTCGTTGTTCCGTGGAAGGCTCGGACCAGGCTTCGTGAAATCGTGTTTACAAAGCATACGTGCAGCCATATGGGAATTTAGGGTAAGTGTTATTTTATGTATATCGAATCCTTATTCATGCTTTGATTCAGCCATGACATTTTATAATTTTGTGTCCTTCCAGGTTTGTACCATCGAAACCAGCGACTACGGCAGTTACTAAAGTGTTGCGACATAGGTATACTGAAGCGTGGCTTACATGGAGGGAAGTTCCTTATGCCACGAGACAGATGCTATTTAATGAATTTCAGGTATCATTAGAAGCCAACATGATCATTAAATTTTTTCTTCGTGATACATTAATTATTTTTAAACACATACAGGCTGATGTGTGGTGGGAGCCTGAGCATACGGAAAAAATGTGGAAGGCTTTTAACTCTCGGTGCTCGAAGAGATTGTCCGTGATGCTTTCTGAAGCTCGAGCTGACGGAGAACGACCCAATTGGATCCCCGAGGCCGTTTGGATCGATTTGCTAGGAAAGTGGTCCACCGATGAGTACAAATTGAAATGCGAAAAAGCAAAAACCAGTCGAGAGTCCGACCAGGGAGCGTGCTTGCATTCGGGCGGATGTGTATCCACGAGCACGATTGCTATGAAAATGGTAAGGTCTTTCTTCGAACTCAGGACAAAATATTATACTTTAAGAAAATGGTAAGTGTCGAGAGAATATTATACTTTAAGTTACAAATTTTAAAATATTATCTCATTGCAGGAGAAAGAGACGGGTAGACCACCTACTCAGGATGAAATATTTCTCCGAACTCATCAGAAGAAGAACAAAGAATGAGTTTCGAATTATGCCACGGAGACATATGTATGTAAATTTTTGTGCCTTTATTTTTTTCTAAATTGCAAGTTAATAGTTAATTAACAAAACTTTGAAGTCGATCACCTAATCGTCGTTTGTAGTTAATTATTTTTGCCGCTTCTTTGTATTTTCTTTATATTTCAGGAGTCTTATAAAACAAAAGAAGTTGATCATATTACGCAAGCCACGCAGGAGGAGACCACACCTTTGACCCCAAGACAACTTTGGACGGACCACGTCGGTGTGAAGAAGGGTCGCATTTACGGTCTCGGATCTTCTGTGAGTGACACAGATATTGGATATGGTCGACGAACTACTTCAGGTTCATCTCCTTCTGGTATGCAAGAAATTGTAGATCAGGTGACCATCAAGATTAGGGAAGAGGTCAGAAAGGAATTCGAAGAACGTGAACGTCGTAACAGGATTGAAATGAAAAAAATGATGCGTACCTTCATGCGTGGAGAATTGAACGACGACGACGCTGAGGTAGATTCATTATATATAATTATTTTTGGAATTTTCTTTAATATGTAGATTCATTATACTCATTAGATTCATATGCACTTTGACATCAACATGGGTACTAACTTAGATTTTACTCTTCATCCCTTTCAGTTAGATCTCTAGACATTCAAAGTTTTCACCGGAAATGAAGTGCAGACAACTGGATCATGTAAATGTCAGTACTCAGTATAAATAAATATACTTGTAGTTTATGTTCCTGTTTTTTCCTGATTGGCCATGAACTTAATTCAACATACAGCTTCCTTATCACCGCATGAAATCATAGGAAAAAAACCTAGCAACCTTATTTTAATGATAACTTTGGCATTTTGGATTTAAATGGTAATGATGATTAAAACTCATATGCCTCTATCTATTATTTTGGATGCAAGATTCGATTTTGCATCAATTTTGAGATTCGGCGTTAGCTTGTTAGTTTACGCATCTTCTATTGAATTTATCAAATTATGTTGATGTTAGATTCAAATTATGTTTTTATATTTTAGATTTTAGATTCAAATTAGTGCGCACTTTAGATTTTACTCTTCCATAGATTTCAAATCCGAATTCATGTTTTTTTTGCATTTTCATATGTTATAACTTTCTGCAGTGATGTTACTCTATTTCAATTTTGTGCAGTGATGTTTTGCGACCAAGACGTTATGCGAATTGAACTTCAGCTCTTCATCGTGACCAAGACGTTATGCCGAATTTTTAGCAGATGTTTCGATTATGTGATGTTCAATTTGTTTCATGTTTGGATTATGTGAATTAAGTGTAGTAATTGAATTATCTGTGATGTGATGTAATTGAATCTGTGAATCTATGAATCTATTATCTGTGAATCTGCGAATTGAATTATCTGTGAATCAAATGTGTTGTATTATCTGTTCGGACATTTAAAATTCACCATTTTTTTTAATTTTTTTATGTTTCCGACAGTCCTGACCGTCGGAAATAGCTGAAATATTGCAATCTTCAACGGATTTTTTCGATACTTACCGACGGTTATGTCCGTCGGTATAGCATTATCGACGGTCATAGCCGACGAGTAAAACCGTCGATACAAGATTGTCGACGATTTGAACCGTCGATACTATCGATGGTTGAAGCCGCCAATATATATCGACGGTTAAAACCGTCGATAGTATCCACGGTTCAAGTCGCCGATAGATATCGACGACACGAACCGCCGATACTATCGACGGTTTAAGCTGCCGATAAATATTGACGGCACGAACCGTCAATACTATCGACGGTGTAAACCGTCGATATATATCGGCGGTCCTAACCGTCGATATTATCGATGGTTCGTGCCGTCGATATATATCGGTGGTCCTAACCGTCGATATTATCGACGGTTCGTGCCGTCGATATTATCGACGGTTCGTGCCGTCGATACTCAACGTTCGACTGCCGCGCTCGCCATCTAGACCGTCTGTAATATCGACGGTTCGGAATAAACCGTCGCAAATTGTTTGCGATGCTCCTTTTTCGCACGGACACTGTCCGTCGAAAGAATCATCGAAAATCGTGATTTCCGACGGATTTGGCCATTTTACCAACGGTTCAGACCGTTGGTAAAACGCAATTTTCTTGTAGTGTTATGAGTGCTCTGCTCGGCGCCATCGAGTTAGCTTCCGACTTTTTAATACTGAATACAACTTTTCTATGCCAGAGTTTAACTCTATATACGGATTTCCCCTACTGGAGTCTTCTACCACTTCTCCTGAGTTTCAGGGAGCTGCTTTCTGGAGGCAATAACAAATGATGAGCCCTTCCTTCTTTCCCGTGCAAAGGCAAGTCTCATTCAGAACCCAGTATTTCGATATGTCCACAGGATCATCTCTTATACCATCTGTGGTAGTGGAGAAAGCGAGGGTGCTATTAATACTAAAGAGCTGGAGATATTGTGGGCTATGGTGGAAGGAAGGCAGCTTAACATCGGCGCCATCATAGCCGATAATTTTCAGAGACAAGCATCCAGGTCTTCATGCAAAGTTATTAATGGTGGCCTGATTACTCCTATAGCCCTTTATTTGGGCCTTGACCTATCCTCTCTTAAGCCTATCGAGCCCACATTTATTGGGATGACCACGGTTCTTCAGATGAACCTTGTCGAGAGGACTTCAGGTGGTCTGGTCTTCAAGTTTTGCAATAGAATTGAGACATTGCCATGCACGGATGCTGATCGCTTCACTGTCTTTGATCACGCGAACTGGACATACTTTCCTTCTTTGAGACAGGTGGAGCCTCGCCACATAACAGACCCTCATGCACAGCCAGATTCAGATGATGGGGATCCAGTACCACTGCAGGACGAGGGGTCTTCACAGCACCCACAGCCATCCTTTATGGCTTCGAGTCCACCACCGCAGCCCGAGTCCACATCTCATGCATCTACCTCTGCCAATTTTGATGTCTCGGCTCTGCAGGATACCTTAGCCGCACTTCTTGCGGGCCAGGAGCGACAGTACCAGCTGATGCAGCAGCACCATCAAGAGACTCAGGCTCAGTTTCGATAGCTTAGCGACCGTCAGGATCATCTTGAGCAGCTGGTTCAGGACTACTTCGGGCAGTATCCACCACCTCCACCGCCTCCAGAGATGGGCTAGCTGGTCGTGTCTTTTTTTTTCTTCTTTTCTATCTTTTTGAGTCTTTCATCTTGTACTCCTTACCTTGTCTGGCTAACACTGAGGATAGTGTTTAGTTCAAGCTTGGGGGAGATTGCATTTCATGTATTATATTTTCTTATTGTATTGCATCATCATGTTTGCTTTCCTTTAATATTGCATGTTTGCTTTATCTTTGCATCTTATGAAAATCCATAAAAATTTAAAAACTTCAAAAAAACACAAAAATACCATTCACCATCATTTTTTCCTTATTGCTTGTTCTTCTTGTTTGCACTTAAGTAAAATCCAAGGCACCCTATGCACTTATGAAATTCTATTGCCATAATTTTATCTGTTCCATCACCTTAGTATTAGGTAATTTGGAAAGTGTATGTTGCCAAGTAAAATTACGGATACTTAGACTACTGATTCTTGTTCATGCTCGTATTTCATTTCTTATTTTTATTTTATGTCTTGATGGTAGTAGCCTTTTTATTGAATGCATAAAGTATTTTGTGAGCTTAAAATAAATAAATCTGAAAGAGGGTTAGTTAAACCCCAAAAGTTATAAGAAGGTATAATTGTGTTATCCGGAACCTGGGTGTGTTCGGGTGACTAGATCCGTAGGGGATTCTTGCTTGGCGACCTAAGGGAAACTGCTCTGAGATTCGTCGATCGAAAGCCCGCTACATGAACCACCTTGCGCAATATGGAGAAGCACAAGAGTACCAAATCAGTAAAAGAGACAAGTTTTAAATGATGCAAAACTGTGTTATCCGGAACCTGGGTGTGTTCGGATGATTAGATCCGTTGGAAATTCTTGCCTGACGACCTAAGGCCAACTGGTCTGAGATCCGTCGGTCGAAAGCCTGTTTCATGGACCGCCTTGAGCAATATGGAGAAGCACATGAGTAATCAATTTTATAAATCAATAAAAAGGTGAATAAAGTAAAATTAAGCTCACTCTTTACTTTTTGAATTCAACATTAATGCTGTTATTTGATAGACTATATGTTTTCTTGCACGGAGCTGAACTAGAAAAAGTTTGAACTGTTTAAGATACAAAAATTTTATAAGGCTGGGCTATGGATTGTGGTTAGATACTTTGGTGATGGACTTATAAAATGATGGTAGTGGAAAAGAATTAGTCATGGGGTGGAGTCTATGATGGTTCATTTATGATTCTTGAGTCTTGCCTTGGAGCTTGCTTGAGGACAAGCAAGAGTTCAAGCTTGGGGGAATTTGATGCATGCATTTTCATACATGTTTTACGTGCATCATTTAGGTTGTTTTTCGTAGTTTTTATCATTGCATGCATCTATTTTCTCATTTATTTTCTTAGTTTCTTTTGAGGCCAAAGCTACCCACTTTTGTTTAATTTTATTCTTAGGATCATCATTTTGAAGGTGCAAAGCGATCGGATCAGAAAAACACGTAAAACGGAGCACAAAGAGCACATATGATTGAGTTCAAGAGAAACCCGGGTCGAGCTGGCATCATACCCAGATCGGGTTGGCATTAAAATCTGACTCCGAATCGATGTCTGCACGAAAATAAAATCTGAACTGAACCCGGCCCGAGTTGGATCAGACCCGGCCCGAGTTAGTACAAATCAACCAAACTGGCAGATCGCGTGATTTTTCGGCCGACTTTAACTTGGATTTAAATCGCGAACTCAACTCGGAACCCAAAAAGGCTGCCACCCCTATAAATATGGATGTACCACGAAGCCAAGGAGTAGGCAATCTCGAAGTTTGAAGCCCTAGCCGCACCAGAAACAAGAGACAAAGTTCTACTGCGCGCCACTGCAAATCAATCGAAGAAGTAGAGATTTCGAGATTTTAGGCAATCGTTTGGAGCATAGTTTTGGCCAAAGCTTATTCCAGAGACGTCCACCACTTTTTGGGAGTTTGATTTACAATTTCTAATTTTTATTTTATATTTTCTCCCTCGAATTTTATGTTAATTCTTCCGATTATGGATTAGTTTAGTTGTTAGAGGAAGACTACGCTTGAATCTCAGTTTGCAAGGTAATATCGATCAGATTCTTCTCTGTTATGATGAGGATTTCAGTTTGCAAGGTAATCTCAGTTTGCAAGGTAATATTTTATTGTTTAGACTTTTGAGAACATGGTTATGATGTGGATTTCATGTTTAATCTGAGTTCATGAGTATCTTGCATTAATTTCATATAATTTCACATAATTTTGCAAGGTAATATCGATCGGATTCTTCTCTGTGAAGAACCCGGGCCGCGTCGAATACAACCCGGGCCGGGTTCCTTCATTGTTTTGCCGACCAGAAACATTTGTGTCAGCCCGGGCCGAGTTCCTTCTTACTTGGGCCGAGTTCTGTTAATTTGATATTTTTGTTAGTAAATTAGTTTTAATTGGTAATAATTATATCATTAAACGGAGGTTTGCAACTTAAAGCATCTTAGATAAAGTAGATTAGAGTTGATCGAGTTTTCGACATCTTTGATTTTACTTCTATTTAAGATAGTTATGTTCACAAGTTTTTTTGAGTCATTTACCTTAAGCAACCGTTCATATTAATGCATCTTAGTTCAGAATATATTAAAGTGGATTGAGTTTTCAATGTGCTTTGATTATATTCTTTACTAGGGTAGTTAGGTCCTCAAGCTTTTGAGTCCTATACCTTTTATCAGTTTATTTTCTACAAGAAGTCTATATTTAATTATTAATAATTAAGAGAATACGATAGGGATACGAAGTCTGAGTTCTAACTTTCTCTCACATTAATTAAAGGCATCATTATCTCTGATTGTCATCAATTCGGATTACTTTTATCTCAAATCAATTCTTCTTATTCTCTCGATTAATAAACTTAAGTTAGAAAGATACGAATTTAGATTAGTCCTCGTGGGTTCGACACTCTATTCACTCTTTATTACTTGATACAATTCTAGTATACTTGCTAGTATATTTGCGCTTAATTTGCAAGCATCACATAACACTGGGGACAATATTTATTTGAAGCTTGATAGTCGTTGTCTATTTCCCAAACTTTTAGAAAAAAAATTCTTTTCACTATTAGAATTCTCACATTTTTAATATTGCTTTGTTCACAATCAAATAATTCAAAAATATAGTGTTGCATATGGAATTCTTATCAATGTTGTTTTTTCATTTATCGTCTTAGTATAGGGTTTTTGGAAAAGTAGTTGGAGCTAATTTGAATTATTTTGCTTTGATGATATTTTTCTAATAGTCTTTTCTCGATTTGATAAAAGTAGTCTCATTACTGAAATTTTTAAATATTTGTTGAGAAAAAAACTTCTAAACAAGTTGAATAAAATAAAATGTGTTACCATAGGGGATTCTTGCCTAATGACCTAAGGCATGGTGAGGGATCCGTTCATAAAAAAATTGTTACATTAACCACTTTGAGCAAGATGGGGAAACACACTAGTGATTAAGTGAACAAAGGAAGTAGAAAAATGAAAAGAAGCTCAACTTGTATTTACAATTTCAACAACAAGACTTCTTTTATCTATATAATTGAGACTAACTATATATTGATTTAAAAATGCTTTAGCATCAGATATTCTTTGAAGCAAGGATCAATTGGAAAGTGGAGAGATACTTTGGAGATACATGAAAAATAAGCACCGAGAAATGAAAAGTATTAGTAACATGATTATGTCTTATCTTGAATCTTACTTAAGGACAAGTAAATATTCAAACTTGGGGATTACGATGCATGCCCAGTTGTACATATTTTTGCACTTTAATAATTTAAATTTGAATAAAACATTAATAAAATTTTATTATTTTTAATTAGATTTTTGTTTTTGTTATTATAGTTTTATTTTAGAGTTATATGCTACTTAGACGGTGGATTTTCTTCTCGGGACATCAAAACGGCCTATGCCTTCTAAGCCCATGTTGAATAGGAAAAATGGCCGTGGAACGCCTAATCGTGAAACGCCGTGGAACGCCTGCATCGGGAGCGTCGGTTTGATTTTGACGATGTGGATTGCAAATGGATGAATGCCCAGATCTGGACTGTCCAATATGATATCCACGGTGCAGATTAAATCAAAGAAAAAGCACATACATGCCTAATCACCTTTCCCAGATCGTAGCCTCCCTCCCCAATTTCAAATCTCATTTTCTCTCTCCTTTGCCCTAGCTCTTGCGCCGGCTGCTGCCTCCCCTCCCCCATTCAAGTGAGTTCTCGGTTGTTTCCTGTTCGCTTCTCCTTTTTTTCCATTTCATTTTTTTCCTCGAATCTACTGGAATGCGATATTTTTTCCTGCAGGGCTGCTGTAGGGAGTCCTGGACCTTGCGATCGCCGACGCCAACATCCCTCGCAGGAGCGGTGAGTTCTCAGTTTTTTCCATTTCGCTTTTTTCTCTTGAATCTACTGGAATGCGATATTTTTTCCAGCAGGAGTGTTGAGATTTTTTTTTGGTCGTAATGCGTTAGAGTTCACAAACTAATTTGTGCCATGTGTTTGATTTCTCTTTTTTTTCATTTATCATTCATTTCTCATATGCTTGTTCTTTAGCTGCTCGCGATCGTCGCCCTAAAGAGCCCTGGTCCTGTCACCAAATTGAGCAGCTCCTCATCAAAATTGTGAGCCTTGGTCTTGTTAATTTTTTTTACTGCTTGGCTGTCAATTGGCCTAATATGTGAGTTCTAGTATTGGTGATTGCATGGCCTAATACAATTTCATTTCTTTTACTGCCTTCGAGAATCGTCAATTGGTATAAGGTTAATATGCCTCGATTGTCAACTCATAAATTTGCACTTGAACAAGTAGTCGTTGCTCTGCCATTGTATCCTATATGGATGCTTTTATTATGAAATTGTATGTCATATTTGAATTCTGCTTGTGGTCAGAAATACAATTTCTCTTTGGTAAGTTTTTTTCTTTGTGCTATGCATGAAGGTGTCTTAGTCTGATTTGGAGCTTCATGGATGGTGATTGCATGCTTGATCAGGATAGGTATATATATTATCCTTATTGAATTTAAAATGTCTATGTCATGCTTATTTCATTAATCACTTACATTTGTAACAGTTCTAAAAATGGTAGTAATGATGATGTGCAAGTTGAAGATTACGGTCATGTGAAATCTAATGAAGTTATAAAACCATATGTTGGCATGATTTTTTATACTGACAATGATGCATATAAGTACTACAATATGTATGCCAGATTGACGGGTTTTTCTATGCAGAGATCTTATTGTCATCGATCAAAAGTATCAGGAGAAATCGTGAGTAGAAATTTTGTCTTTTCTAAAGAAGGACACAAGGATTTGAAACGTAGTAGGGGAAGCACAATAAAACAAAGAAGAGAGGCCAGGGATGGCTGCCTTGCTCATTTCTATGTTGGTGAAAGAAAAGATGGAAAGTGGGAGGTAAGGCAGTTTATTGAATAACACACTCATCTTTTGGCTACTCCTTCTAAGATAACACAATTACGGTCGCATAAAGAAATATCAGAAGCTTCTGTACAAGTTATGTATACTTTGCATGCTAATGGAGTTGGCCTATAAGTAATTGCTAAAACTCTTAATTATTCAGGGGAACCATCGATTACAGCGCAACAATGTATTGATCAATTAAGAGGGAAAAGGAAAAGCACTATTGGTAAAGAATGCATTAATGTACTCTCTTATTTTCAAACAAAAATAAATGGTGACCAAGGTTTTTTTTCATAGATGGCAATTGGACTCGGATGGCGTAGTAATGATTTTTTTTGAGCGGATGGGAGAGCAAGAGAGAGTTACATGACTTTTGGGGATGTGGTAGTATTTGATACCACATATAGAAGAAACAAATTTCTCATGCCCTTTGCACCATTTACTGGAATCAATCATCATAAGCGGTCTTGTCTTTTTGGTTGTGCTTTGTTGACCGATGAAACTGAGGAGACGTTTATTTGGTTGTTTAGAAAATGGTTGGAATGTATGAATGGAAAATATCCTAATTGTATAATTACTGATCAAGACATTGCAATGGGCAATGCTATTTGTGAGGTTTTTCCTCACACTCGTCATATTTATTGTTTTTGGCATATTCTGAGAAATTCAATGTGTAATATGCAAGATTTATATGCACGCGAGTCCTTCAAACATGATTTTAATGCATGGATAATGGGATCAACAAGTATAGATGAATTTGAAGAGAGACGGATTCTATTGAAACAAAAGCTTGCTATTCCCGATGGACATTGGATAGAAAATATGTACAACAAGCGACATCAATGGATAACTTTATATTTTGATGATGTTTTCATGGCAGGAGTGCGTACCACCCAAAGAGCAAAAAGTATTAATGCGTTCTTTGATGGATTTGTCAATGCACATACCTCATTATATGATTTTGTACAGCATTATGATAGAGCAATACAACATCATCGTGATATGGAGGAACGTGAAGATTTCAGTACTTTGAACACTAAAGCTGCCTTAATTAGCAAATATCCATTAGAGGCTCATGCAGGAAATGTATATACCCAAAATGTCTTCTCGAAGTTTCAAGTAGAATATGATGAATCTTCATTATTATCAGTGCAAAAGATAATGAAAGATGACGACAAAGTTGTGTATTCTGTGTTTCCATTAGAGACCACAGATATAGGGAAGCACACTGTCGAGTATAGTCACAAACAAAATATTTTAGTAGGTTGTTCTTGCAAAATGTTTGAACAATATGGAATATCTTGCTCTCACATTTTACATATACTTTATAAGAAAAGAGTGACAAAATTACCCGATACATATATTCTTCATCGTTGGACGATAGATGCAAGATATTCTAAAGCACGGAAAGTTCCTCATAATGCATCCGAATTGAGGACCGGTGAAGATATTATAACTCACATGCAAAAGTGGACTTGGCATAGCAATTTACATAGAGTTGGAACTTTAGGGTTGCTTTCGTCTGAACATTTATAGTTTGCGGTTCTACTCGTAGACGAGGTCATAAACAAGTTGGAAGCCTTCAAAGTTGTTGAGAAAGACATTATTATAACTCAACCGAGTACGAGTGACATTCATGCGAACTCCACCATGTTACAACCATCTCAATTCAACATACGTGATCCAACTCGTGTCAAATCAAAGGGTAGACCAAAAAATGTGGGAAGAATTAAATCCGGTGTTGAGATTACTATGTCGTAAAAGGAGGTTAAAAAGAGAAGTTGTTCCGTGTGTGGAAAGAATGGCCATGACAAAAGAAATTGTCCTATCTTTAAGGTAAACAATATTTTTCCTTTAATCCTACAAATATTAGTTAATTAATTACTTGTCTTTGTCTAAAAATAGGGTCAAGAGGTAAAAGAAGGTGAATTTGCACAAAAGAAAGATTGAAATATTATTTATAAAAGGTAGATCTAATTCCTAACTCATTTAAGCTTCTATGTCTAACTGAATTAATATTCGATTTCTAATTGTTTTGCTAGTTTCCAGGACTATGTGAAGAAAAGGGATTAGCTAGTTTGAAGGCCTGTGTGAAACCTTGCTTTGGTAAGTGATTCATCTCCTAGCTTGTCATGTTTATAAGTCTTTTGTATCCCAAACTCAATAGTCTTTTGTATTATTACGAGTTTTTTGTATCCCAAACTAAATAGTTTTTTTTTTGCAGGGAGGACTTCCAAACTCTTGTAGATCTCATAGCTGAATGTTTTGTATTGAATGTTATTTGGAAACTTATGTAACTGAATGTTTTGTATCGACAATGAGGACTATGTTTTATTACATTGTATTGAATGTTATTTGGAGATTTATGTTGCTGAATGTTTTTTATCGACAGAGAGAAGAGTATGTTGCTGAATGTTGCTGAATGTTATTATATTGTATTGAATGTTAAGCTTTCAAATCCTTGTTCTCTGGATGGCATTTTTCTCCATATTGTTATTTGGTTATCGTTGGCTGCCATTCATACATTTGCCAAATGTTATATGTATGCTTACAAGAAGAATAGATCCCACTATTTTGTTATCTGTATGCTTACTCGTCGAAAGAACTTGGTTATCGTTTTGTATCGACAGAGAAGAATTTGGTTATCATTGATGCAATTAAAAAAAATCGTCGAAAGAAGAATAGATCCCACTATTTTGTTCTTGCCAAATGTTCTTTGGTTATCGTTGGCTGCCATTCGCGCATTTCTCATCCGTTTTAGAATTACTCGTCGAAGGAACTTGTCGAAAGAACTTGGTTATCATTTTGTATCGACAGAAAGAAGAATTTGGTTATCGTTGATGCAATTTAGAAAAAAAACTCGTCGAAAGAACTTGAATATATCCCACTATGTTGTATGTATGCATACAAAGCGTATATACTCAAAAGAGTTAACAAGGATCAGGAAAACAAACAAGCATCAGGAAAACAAATAAGGATCAGGAAAGCATCAATTGCAAATCAAAATATAAAGTACACTAACAAGTATCATTCAATAACAACTAACCATGACTAGTACAAGTAAACAAGATTAGTACAATGATAATATCAACTAAACATAATTAGTACAAGTACAAGGAGGACAAATACAACAATCAATTTCCACATAAAATTGATTCCTCTGTTCCTTGCGTTAACTCTAGCTTGGTATGCAGCTTCCATTATAGCTGAATTGCGAGCTTCGATGTTGGATATGTCAATTCGTTGTAGTAACTCGTTTATCACTTCCTTAGATCAATGTCCAAATTCTGCATCTAGCCATTTGAAATAATCACATGCCCCAGGTTGCTAGAAAAAGAATGCATTCAAATTAGACAATGGATATAAATAATAATGAAATGGAGTTAAACAACTTGAGTAACTCTAAAAAACTCACCCCATAATGCCGACATCCATAGAACCTCCTACCAGGATTTCTTTTCGTCCAAGAAGTTTTTATTATTGTTTCTTGTTGGCAGTAGCATTTAGGAAAGGGCATGTCCTAACAATTAAAATGGAAACATTAGAAGTTGAAAAAATACATAGTAGAGATTCAAATAATCTTACACAATGTACATATTCTAGCTGCAATTAGCAAAAATAATATATAAAATTTAAGTTAACTAAAACAATTTGTTGACCTTCAAATAATCTCACACAATGTACAAATTCTAGCTGCAATTATAAAAAATAATACATAAAACTGAAGTTAACTAGAATAATTTGTTGAGCTTAAAATAATCTCACCATTTTGACAATCACTTGTTCAACATGGAGATGGGTTCACGACCAGAATGCTACAGCAGTGGGCTCAAACATCACAAGGAACTTACTCATCAGATGAGGTTAGGGCTCTTTACGCTTCCGAAATGAAAGAACTACGACTAATGGCGACCAAATTAGTAGTAGAAAAATGAAAAGGAAACCCAAATTAGAAGCAGAAAAAAACTTAGATGGGCTCTTTAGGTTCTGGCAGTGATGGAAAGTCACGAATCAACATGCAACAGATGAGAAATGAAAAAGAAATGAGAATCAAGCATGCATGATGAAATTTAACATTGCAGGGAAAAATATAGCATTCCAAGAGTCTTTAGGGCTACGAAACAAATGAAATGCAAGAGGTGAGTGAGAAGAATGAGATTCAAGAGATAAAAAATGAAATGGAAAAAAAGGAGAAGGGAACAAGAAACAAACCAAAAATCGCAGCTAGGAATGAAAAAAAATGCAACTGAGAACTCACCGCTCCTGCGAAGGAATGTTGGCATCGGCGATCGCAAGGTCCAGGACTCCCCGCAGTAGCCGGTGCAAGATCTGGGCAAAGAAGAGAGTGAACCAGACTTGGAATGGGGGAGGCAGCAGCCGGCGCAAGATTTGGGCAAAGGAGAGAGGGAAGGAGACTTGGAATGGGGAGAAGCAGTAGCCGGCGCAAGATCTGGGCAAAGGAGAGAGCGAAGGAGACTTGGAATGGGGAGGAGGCAGCAGCCGGCGCAAGAAAAAAAGGAGAAGCGAACAGGAAAAAACCAAGAACTCACCGCTCCTGCGAATGGAAGTTGGTGTCGGCGATCGCAAGGTCCAGGACTCCCTGCAGGAAAAAATATCGCATTCCAATAGATTCGAGAAAAAAATGGAATGGAAAAAAAGGAGAAGCGAACAGGAAACAACCGAGAACTCACCGGTCCAGGACTCCCTGCAGCAGTCGGCGCAAGGCCTGGGCAAAGGAGAGAGCGAAGGAGACTTGAATGGGGGAGGGAAGGCAGCAGCCGGTGCAAGAGCTAGGGCAAAGGAGAGAGAAAATGAGATTTGAAATGGGGGGAGGGAGGCTACGATCTGGGAAAGGAGATTAGGCATGTGTGTGTTTTTTCTTTGATTTAATCTGCACCATGGATATCATATTGGACAGTCCAGATCTGGGCATTCATTAATTCGCAATCCACACCGTCAAAATCAAACCGACGCTCGCGATGCAGGCATTCCACGGCGTTTCACGATTAGGCGTTCCACGTCCATTATACCCATATATATAATATAAGTTTAAGTAATGTGTAACCACAAAATGATAACAATTTGTAACCATTTTATTTTGATACACATTACTTAACCCACTCTCACTTTGTATATATACATATATAATGTCATATATTTAACCTCTCTCTCTCTCTCTATATATATATATATATATATATATGTATGTCTTTACCTCAGTCAACTGACTTAGCTAGTCGCCTCATGTGTCCTCCATTCACGTAGGAAGATCATATATTTTGTGCAAATTACAGAAGAGCATACTTGGTGAAGAGTGAGGAAAAAAAGAAATAAAACGAAGACCAGAGATATATGTTGTTGGCGGAAATGAAATGGAGGAGAAGAAAATAAAGAATGAAAAAAGAAATATATGTGAGATGAATTCAAATAATTTATTTTATTTAGGGCCATTTAGTATGAAATAATCTAAATAGATTATCGGTTATTTTATTTAAAATTTTTAGGGCCATCACATTATCTCATTTGGCTGTGATTGATTATCGGTAATTTTAATTGCTCTAGTAATCTTGATTACCACATCACTGGTAATCTAGATAGCAGGCAAGGGAGGTGTCTTTTCAGATTATCAGCTGGTGGGAATACATTTTAACAAAAATATCCCTTCCAATTAAATTTTTTATTTCAAATATTTTATTAATAAATAAATATCATTTAATTTCATCTTTTTATTATTTGAAATATTTTGCAAATAAATCTTAATTTTGTCTCATCTTTTATATATATATATATATTCACTTTTCTATTTTTTTCTTTGTTTATTTATAATAATATGTTATTAAAATCTTAAATAATTTTTAGGGGTATTTTGATAATTTTATCACTATTCATTTTGACTATTATTTATATTATCAGTACTTACCAAACACTATATTGTAATATTACCGATAATTTAAATAGTGATAATCTATTTAAGTGATGATCTAAATTACCGGTTACTTAAATTGTAATTCGCCAACGGCCCCTAAATTTCTAAAAAGTGAAGTTAAGGATTTGTCTATCATACTGATTGAAGTGATAAGAGAATAAGATCACTCGTTCGAGTTATGAAATTAATTAGGCAAAATCATCTCCTCGTTTCAGGTTTTAGTAGTTAAAATGTTATCTTATTGGAAAAAAATGTCGTATAGTAATTAGAAAATTATGAAACTTGTTTGGGCTGATCCTCTGAAAGTCTTTTTACACAGAAAAATAATTTTTGAAATAAGGAATATATTTTGAAAGTTATATGTCAATTAGTGAATATAAGTATATGACCTTACGAGAATAATAAGTGCACACACTTAGATATTGCACTATAAATTATATTCTTAAAAACAAAATATGAAATTTACAAGGCTTCAGTAGAGTTGCTGAACATGTAACATCATCTCAAAAAGATACTCATAAAGAATTTTCCACGAAGAATTCTTTATTTTCTTGATTTTTGAAAAGTTGAATAAATAACAAATTGGTTGATGACATGAATTTTTATAAATAAACTGTAGGTAACAAAAATTTGAACTTTATTGTGTTCCTTTTTAGAGAAGTTTCTTTCAATTTTGGAATCATATTAATCGCATGTCAACAGAAAAAGTTATATCATTATATTTAAAAGGCTATCACTCTGTCTCCTAAAATTGTTACTCAAAATTACAAATATTTATGAAATATAATATTTCTCATAATTATTTGATAATTTAAGGTCAAATGGATATAAATGTCAGTCTTCATATCTAATTGGAATACTTGGAAATGATGTCTTTAGTGAAAGTTATAAATGGTGAACTGAACCTTACTCAAGCTGCAAAAAGAAAATTTTAGAGCATACCATATTAGTACTTGTAAAATTTATTGTCTAAAAAAATGGATTAATGTGAATTTACAATTTATCTTAAGAGTAATGAATTTTCTTAATTAAGTGTGCAATCAGCCATAATACAAGAGAACCAATTGTGATGAATTGAACTGATTGATCTATTTAGAAATGTGTAAATGACATATAATCTTTATGTTGGTATGGTTGTATAGGTTATTTTGACACCTATGTCCTAAAAGTAATGTGAACCTATATTATTGCTATAGGGTTAGATGAATGATAAGAAAAAAAAATAGGGAATCACCTTGTGTGATCGCTTATGTCAGGTAAGTTCGTTTCTCCTATTCTATGCATTCACCTCTTATGAAATTAGGTGTGACATTGATTGTTATATGTATTGAATATGTCTTTCGATCTTATGAGAAGTATATTTGAAGGTTTGATTGATTGGTTGTGCAATTGAAATGCATGTGATATGTTATGAATTGATTTCGAGAAAGTATGCATGCGTTGGATTTGAAATAATATTTGATGAGATATAAGTATTATATGATGAATCATACATCTGCATCCTATATCATGCATCTGCATGTATGATGGTTGGAGCTAAGTATTACATCACTGATCATGATGAGAGCCATTTCTAGAGTCAAATCAATCATTGTATTTTCTAGAAATGGGATGAGATAAGATAAAATTAAGTGTCGTGCGGAGCTAAGTGCTACATCGTGAGAAAACTTCTAGAATCCATAGAGTACACCTCTGGAAATCGACTATCATTTTCTAATTTGTTCCCATGAAATGAGATGAGATAAGATGGAGCTAAGTGTCATACAGAGCTAAATATTACATCATAAGAAATCATGGTGGGAATTACCTCTAGAATCCGTATGAGCCACCTCTCAAAGCCATCTATCTTTTTCTAATTTGTTCCTAAAAAATGGGATGAAATAAGATGAAGTTAAGTGTCATGCGAAACTAAGTGCTACATCGTGAGAAATTATGATGGGAGCCACCTCAAGAATCTATATGGGTGACCTTTGGAAGTCATCTATCGACTATACAAATTGGTCAGTTGGCGGTTCGTGGATTGATATGAGAGTGTTGCATATGCATACATATGTTTGATAAGTTTAAATAATAGTGATTGAAAATTGAGTGTGATGCTTTTGATTAGAATGTTGTATATGTAATTATCAAATGAACATACTTATTTTGATATTATGTATTGCATGTGTTTTTATGTCTCTCTGTATTGATTAGATAGTAACAATAGGTTACGAGTTATCAACTTACTGAGCTATTTGTGCTCATTATGTTGTTTCTAGTATTTCTCATATTAGTATAGCTACTATGATTGCACGAGCTTATAGTCTCATAAGGGTTTATCTCTTTTGATGCTAAGGTATTGAAGTTGTTACTCTCTTGTTCTTTTATTAGGATTTTGAAAAAGTTTGTTATATGCTTTATATATGTATTATTTCATATCTTGTAAGAAAAACAAAGTCAATTTATGAAATGTAAAACTTAAGAAATATTGGTCTACCCTAAATGATCTCCATCAATTGTATAGTCTATCATATCTATATTCCTGATGTTATACATGTTGGAGCAAAGTTTTATGCCCTAAATAATTATATTTTGATGATACAAACCTCGTAAGATTAAAGTTATATGCCGAAGATGTTTAAACAAAAAATGAGTTCATTTAAATGGAAATGAGTTGTTCTGTGCATTAAACTTTCGATTAATAATTGTTTATGTTCCCGTGAGATTACATTAATAGGTGAACATCAAAGTTGTATAATTCTGTTAGCTTTCCATAATCCCAAATTATCTAATTTGGATAATCATGCACAAAGTTCTGCTCAAAATAGTGCAATGTGATCAACCTGCCGATCGAAGTAATGAAGGCCAATCGAAGCATCGATCGACCGATCATATAATCAGTCGACCGATCAATGCACAAACTGTCCAACTCAATGTCGAGACTACACCGATCGATAGTCCGGTCATTGCACCGGTCGACCGATCAGCACAAAGCTCGAATACCAAAAAGTACGAGACATATCGGTAGACAAACCGATCGATAAATCGGTCGACTGATTAGCGCTGTCATCTGAGCAAATCACGCAATGGTCACATAGACCAGCCGATCAGTTCCCGGCTGAAATGAATAGTAATGGCTATTTTTGGTCAAATCAAAGAGCAACGGCCATATCATCCGAAGAAGCCTGTAAAGGAAGACTAAGAGCTTCATAATTCAAGCAAGCACTCAAGAAAACATCAAGCATCAAAGGAAAATTATTATCTTGAAGTTATTGTCATATCTTCTCTTTTTCTCTCTTCTTTTATTGTGAGATTGGCATTGTAAAAGAGAGAAACTTTTTCTTAAAGATTTGAGTGTGAGCCTGATGCGTAAAATGATGTAGCAAAATAAAATCGCTAGCAAGTGCACTAGTCGCTCAAGTAATATAGTAAAAAGGAGTAAAGAGTGTCGAACCCACGAGGAATATTATTAATTTAATATTTGAATTTATAAATTAATAAGAGAGGAAAAACATGGATTTTGAAAATGGATTTTGTAATTATAAAATAAAATAAGGAAAATAAGATAATAAGATAAGATAATGGTGTTGAAGTTGGTCTTAGGATGACATTGCATTAAGGATAAAAATGTGAACCAGAAAAGATAAATTAAAAATCTTAAGATGGATTAGGAAATTTTTCAAGTTATTAATTTACAAAATTAAAATCACAAAGTCCACAAACTGGTAATTCTGCTATTTAATCTGGTAAATCAAACTATCTTAAATTTAATCAAAACTGAAGTCCCACAAACTAGTATTCATACAGATGAGATTAAATTTAAGATGCATTAATATGAAAATCTTAGACTATTAATCACTCCAAAAATTGGTATAGATTAACAGACCACACAGATCTAATTCTCCACACACTAGTTATTAGACCTATGTCAATTTTTAATTTCATAATAAATCATTTAATTTAATTAAATAAAATCTAAAATCAAGTAGTCCACAAACTGGTAATTACTTAACTCAGAAATTCAAGTAATTAAATCAAAAGCACTAAACACAATTAAAAATTGATCAAAAGAAATTTAATAATAATAAAACAAGGGTTCACATAATTTTCCTTCAATAATAATCTCCTAAAAATAAAATAGCTAAAACATGGAGTTCATCCTAGAATTGTAGAGAGATAATAATAAATTAACAATAATAATCGAAAGAATTACACCAAGAAATAATTCGGATCCTCGACTGTCGTCGGAGCATCTGGAACAGCCGTCCGATCAAATCTCTCTCTCTGGTCGAAGCCCCCGAAGCTCACGACTTGCTGTGGATGAAAACCAAACTTCAAGGCACGAAATGGATTGATGATTTCGTCCTCTATTTATAGGTGCAAACGAGTCTTCATGTTGATTATGGGCGTAAATCGTACTGCTGGAATTAAATACACCAGATAAAAGTTGATTACGGTCTCTTCGGATTTTGGCCAAAATATAACTTCTTCTAATCATTACTCCCAAAATGATAAACTCTCCTTATCTTTACTCCCTTCTTCAAATCTCGGCCAAAACGATAAGTCATTATGCCCAAAATGTATGGATTACGCCCAAAATGATGTCTTCTTATCTTTACGTCATTTCTTTTACACCCAAAAGAAGTCAGACATATTAATTTTATGCTCTGGCTGGCTGTGATCATCTCGGCCAACATGTGATAACTTCATACGTATTTTGCCCAAAATAATGTGGTTTACAGTCGATCCATCCGTTAATTCGGCTTGCCTGCAAAATAATTATAAAAATTAAGTAAATCGCTCCTTATTTAAAATATTCAAAGCATTAATAATCAAAATTGATAAATCCGGAATTATGACTAAAAATGATCTAAAATGATGCATGTCATGATCAAATTATAGAAAAAATAATTAAAATAATAAAGTAAAATATGTTATATTTTGCATGCATCAGAGCCCCTGTGTAGAAGAGATTCTATCTTACCTCTTGGGCTAGAGAAAAGATAAGCTTTCTAGGAGAGGTGTGCCTTACCTCTCAAAGCGGAGGCAAAGTGGTATATTGTAAAGAGTATCTTCCTTGCCCCATTTGGGGTGAAGGAAGAGTGATTAGTGGAATCTCCGATGGTCTCGAGGTCGAGAAGTCAGAGCGGGGACGTAGGCCAAGGTGTGACCGAACCTCGTCAACAAACCATCGTGTTCTTTATGTTTGCATTCTCTCTTCCTCTCCTTCCTATCTTATTATTCATGTGATTTGATTTGCATTCATTTAAAGTTTAACGAATTGATTTTAAGCTTCCGCAATGATTTATGTGAAATCAATATTTTCGAATTTAACACCAATTCACCTCCCCCCCCCCAATTGGTGTCAGAGCGGGTTTCTCTTGCCTTAAGATTTAAACATCTTGAGAGCTATGGTATCAAGTGGATCTAGTTTTTCCGAAGGTCAATCAATTAGTCATCCTCTGCTTTTTAATGCATCAAATTTTGCATATTGAAAAATTAGGATACAAGCATACATAAGTTCTATTGATATTGACATTTGGGTCATTGTTCAAAAAGGTTATTATTCATGAAAAATTACATTCATAATATACCGAAAGAGAAAATATTTTTGCAAAACTAGATTGGAAAGCTAAAAATATTTTTTTTTATTGTGCTTTGGATTCAACGGAGTTTAATCAAATATCTAGTTGTAAAAGTGCAAATGAGATTTAGAAGAAACTCATTATTACTTATGAAGGAATGGATAAAGTTAAGGAATTTAGATTAATTTTAAATCATCAATATGATTCTTTCAAAATACGTGAAAATAAATCCTTTAATGAATTGGTTGTACAGTTTAATGATATTGTGAATGGTTTAGCCTCCTTGGGCGAGCCAAGAACTAACCTCCAAAAGGTAAAAAAGTTTCTCAGGTCGCTCTCTGCTAAATGGCATATAAAGAAGATTGTGATTGAAGAAAAAAGCTTGAACAAGCTAGATTTTGATGATCTTATTGATTCACTCTTAACCTATGAGATTAAAATTCAAGAAGAAGAAGCAGTACAAGAAAAATGATATTTTCTGACGGTTTTGTCCTTTGGAAAATCGAACGAAACCATCGAAAATGTAGGTTTTCGACGGGTTTACTGATGGAACCAATCCGTTGAAAATATGGTTGTCGCAATTTGATTTTCGACGGTTGAAAAAAATTCGTCGGAAGTTCCGACGGTTGTAAGCGTCCCAAAAGTCTGGCGGCCACAACAATCAAAAAGTCCGACGGCCGCAACTGTCGAAAAGTTTCGACGGTTGCAACCGTCGAAACTTTCGGCAGTCACAACTATCAAAAAGATTCGACAGTCTCAACCATCGAAACTTTCGACAGTCGCAATTGTCGAAAAGATTCGGCAGTCACAACCGTCGAAACATTTCAATGGCCGCAACCGTTGCAAAGAATTTTTAAAATATAAAAAAAAATTAGCCCGCCACCAGGTAACCGATCCGGCCGCCCGCGGCAAGATCCGGCCGTTTGGCGCCGATCACCCCACCGCCGGACAGATCAGGCCGCCTGGCGGCCGATCATGCAGCCGACGACCAGATCAGGTCGCCTGGTGGCCGATCACGCTGCCGTTCACATCGCCTGGCAGCCGATCAGGCTGGCTGCGGTCGGATCGGCCGCCTGGCGACTAGGTCAAGCCGCCTAGCGGCCGGTCTCACCGCGGCCGGTCAGATCAGGCCACCTGGTGGTCGATCATGCCGTGGCCAGCGGCAGGATCAGGCTGCCTGGCGATCGATTAGGCCAGCTGTCAGCTGTGGTTAGATCGGAGAAAGGGAAAGGGAGCCGGAGAGAAGGAGATCGGAGAGGAGAGAGCCGGAGACGAAGCCTTGAGGGAGCCGAGCCGGAGAAGAACTGCTGCCGGAGGGGGAGAGGAATGCGAATGAGAGAGGGAGAGAGTCGGAGGGGGAGAGAGGGAGAGGAAGTAGGAATGAGAGGGGGAGAGAAAGTGGAGGAGTGAAGGAAGGAGAGAGATGTTAAATATAAGAAAAATTACCGTGATGATGGGCGGGAATGAAATTAAAACTACTGACGGCTTAGACCGTCGAAAGTACCGACGGTCCCAAACGTCGATATGAAATAAATAAAATATTACTCATATTATATATTATGATATTTAGGATTATAATATTTAATTATTTTTATAATTACTGACGGTCAGGAACGTCGAAAGTTTCGACGGTCGAAACCATCAGTAATTGTAATCATAAAATATTAATTAAATTATGTATTAGACGATGTTATATATTATATAATATTTAATTATTTATAATTATCGATGATCACAGCCGTCAGAAATACTGACAGTCCGAACCATCGGTAATTAATTATATATTATGATACATATGATTACAATATTTAATTATTTTTTTAATTACCGACCATAATTAGAATAATAAAATACCAATTACATTACATATTAGATGACATTATATATTATATAATGTTTAATTATTTTTAAAGTTACCGACGGTCCTGACCATCGAAACTTCTGACGGTCTGTACTGTCTATAATTATAATAATAAAATACTACTTACATTACATAATATTTAATTTTTTAGGTTATCGACGATACCGTCGAAAGTTTCGACGGATACCTATCCGTCGAAACTTTCAACGTTCCTAACTATCAAAAAATAAAATAATAATATAATAGATTTCATAATTTATTATTTTTATTTCTGAGGGTTGTAATCGTTGAAAATTCCAACGGATTCCTATCCGTTGAAAAATCCGTCGCAAATTGCAACGGATTTCTTTCCGTCGAAATTGCCTGTCGAAAAATCCCAATTTTCTTGTAGTGAAGAAGCAAATGCTCCCAAAAAGAAAACATTAGCATTGAAGGCAAACAAAGAACAAAAAGATTCAAGTGAAGAAGAAGTGGATGGAAAGAGACTCGCACACTATACAAGAAAGCTTAACAAATATCTCAAGTTGGTGAAAGATAAATAGAAGAATGAGAAGCCAACTAGAAGATTATGAAAACATCATCAAGAAAGATGCTCAAATCTCACAACGAAGCACAAAGAAGAAACATTCCAGAAAGGGAAGAAGAAAAAACATAAAGAGTCAAGTGAAGGTAAATCAAATGACTCATTAGCTCTTCTAGTGAGGATGCATACCTGTGTTTAATGGTAAATACCGATGAGGTAACTCTTCAAATTCAAATATTGACACATCAAACTCTTTTGAAGAAGATATTTCCTTTGTTGTGCACAAAGAACTTTCCTCTCTTATAAAAAGGTATCTTACACTTAAAGAGGAAAATGAAAAATTACTACATAACTTTGAGAAATTAAAAGAAGAAAAGGATATAGGTTTTATGGAAAATGAAAACTTGAAAAATGAAGTTTTCTTTGGAAATTATACATGCATGTGAAATTTTAAAATTGACATGTTCATTAGAAGAAGTAAAGAAGGAAAATACGTTTTTGAAAACCATACAAAATAAGCCTAGTTTTTATACAAAGAAAGTAATTCTAGGAGATACTTTGGACATGAAAATTCTTATTGCAATCTAAACAGTCTTATCATAAACCGTTAAAAAATTCTCATATTACTTGTTTTGCATGTGGATTTCATGATCATTATGCATATCAATGCAAAGTAGGAAGACCATTTCAACATGGAATGATATGGGTTCCAAAAGAAATCTTGACTAACAAAAAGGGACCTAAAGAAGTTTGGGTAGCAGAGGTTAATTATTTTTCAAGTGTGCCTCACGTGTAAAGCAAAGGACAAGTTAATTTGAAAATGTGAAGGCACAAATGTCATGGTAAAAGTATCATTTTCAAATAAAATATAGATCTAACCTTATGTCACAATCTTTTGTGTTATGAATGTGCATAATAGTATCATATTTTGTATACAAACTAATTATGTATACATGCATGCAAAATTGGTTATACTCTTAATAGATTTTATTTAGACATTGTGATTTTGTGGGTTTGACATTGAAATAAGTTAAAATTTTGAAACATTTTCCATGAGCATGAACCTACATTTTTGTAAAATTACTTGATTCTTAAGTTCTTGAGTTTAAATCTTCATTTTATGAAATTTAAGTTATGAACCATCATTCATAATGTTATCATTTTTCTTTGAAAGAAAAAGGGGAACAAATAAAGGACTAAAGGAAAAAAAGAAAATTGGGCATAGTGATAGGGGGAGCTTGTTAAAAAAATTGAAATATTATTTCATCCACCCACTTTGAATATGATTTTTGTTACCCTTGACATATCATTCTTGTCTCAAAGTGTTATGCAATATTTTGATTCTTAATACAATTTTTTTTTAGAACTGTGTTATTCATATGTCAATTTGATTTCATATTTTTCCATTATAAAATAGCCATTAATTTAGCAGGAGTTATTTTTGCCCGCATATTTTATATATGACACAACTCTTTATGATGTAATACTTTACATGTTTCTTATATGACAAAAGGGAAGAATAAAATTTTTCAAAGATGACATGATTAAGCGGGAGTTACATATTGTTTACTTATATGCTTCATATGCAAATTACTTTTTGATAAAAACAAAAGAGGAGAAATATAGGAGAAATATGATAAGAATATAAGGGAAGGGACATTTATATAGGATACATATATATTACCCCTGAATTATTATTATGTGGACTCAATGAATATAGCTCTATATGAAAAGTATCTTACAATTAATACTTATGTGCATATGTATTATTGTAAGGAAAACTTAGTTTAAGGGGAGTAAAATTGATTTCAATATTTGCGTAACTTATATACTTTTCATATTTGTCGATTTGTCTTCATCGAAAAGGAGGAGATTGTTGGAACAAAGTTTTATGCCCTAAATAATTATATTTTGATGATACAAACCTCAAAAGATTATAGTTATATACCGAAAAGGTTTAAATAGAAATGAGTTCGTTTAAATGGAAATGAGTTGTTATGTACATTAAATTTTTTATTAATAATTTTCTATGTTCTCATGAGATTTATATTAAGAGGTGAACATATTTGTAGAGAATTCTGTTAGCTTTCTATAGAATCCAAGATTATCTAATTTGGATAACCATGCAGAAAGTTATGCTCAAAATAGTGCAGGGCAGTCAACCTACTGGTCGAAGTAATGAAGGCTGGTCCAAGCACCGATCGACCTATCAGATATACCGGTCAATCGATCAATGCACAAACTGTGCTCAATGTCGAGACTACATTGGTCAACAATCCGATCGTTGCACCGGTCGACCGATTAGCTCAAAGGTCCGATACCAAAAAGTACGAGACTAGTGCGAAAGCGCCATGGAGAGCAACAAAAGTCCACAGACCACTCTGAGCAAATCACGTAATAGTTACATAGAGCAGTCGACCAATCCATTAAAGCGGTCAACCGATCCCCGGCTGAAATGAATAGCAATTACTATTTTTTGTCAAATCAAAGAGCAACGGCTATATCATCCTAAGAAGCCTATAAAAGAAGACCAAGGGCTTCAGAATTCAAGCAAGCACTCAAGGAAACATCAAGCATCAAAGGAAAATTATTATCTTGAAGTTATTGTCATATCTTCTCTTCTTTCTCTCTTCTTTTCTTGTGAGTTTGGCATTGTAAAAGAGAGAAACTTTTTCTTAAAGATTTGAGTGTGCGCCCCTATGTAGAAGAGGTTCTATCTTACCTCTCGGGCTAGGAAAAAAATAAGCTTCCTAGGAGGATAGTTGTGCCTTACCTCTCAAAGCAGAGAAAAGGTGGTGTATTATAAAGGGTTTCTTCCTTACCCCATTTGGAATAAAGAAAAAGTGATTAGTTGAATCTCCAGTGGTCTCGAGGTTAAGAAGTCAAAACAGGGACATAGGCCAATGTGTGACCGAACCTCATCAACAAACCACCGTGTTCTTAATGTTTGCATTATCTCTCCCTCCCCTTCCTATATTATTATTCATGTGATTTGATTTGCATTGATTTAAAGTTTAACGAATCGATTTTAAGATTCCGCAATGATTTATGTGAAATCAATATTTTTTTATTTAACACCAATTCACTCACCCCCCCCCCCCCCCCCCCCCCACCCCCTTTTTGGTGCCTTAGGATCCTACAATACAAATACAAAAAATTATAGCACACCTCTATGATTTTATTTGATCAACTGTAATAAGTCGCAAACTCCAAATTAAATTAAGGTTTAAATTGAGGTCGTAACATATAATGATTCATAGTACTATTGATAGAATTTAGAAATTTGGTTCCTAAACTAGGATGTCTTACTTGGGGGGATCATATTCAGCTAAAAAGGCTTGAACTATATGCTCCCAAGTTGTAATTTCTTCAAGCTTTAAAGACTTTTGACTCTTTCTGAAATAGGTGCATAGAAATCCTTTAAAGTCATATGATCATTGTAACATCTTGATTTTTCCAATAGATGAAAATGGCCTCCAATGTAATGGAATCTTAGGGGTAGTTTAGTCCTCAAAAACAAAAGGCAAAAAGTAGACAAATCTTCCCTTAGAAGTAAAGGTAGTTGGAGGGTAAATGGTCATATGGCCAAAATGGCGTATAAATTAGCCCTAAACCCCAAAATCCTCTTCCTTCTTCCCCATTTCTTTCCCTTTTGAGCATCAAGGGTCCTTCCATGGTGTTATAGGTGCTCAAGAAGGAGAGGAGGAAGGGCAGGAGCTTGCTGGAGGAGAACAACTCCGTTGAAGAGGAAGAAGAGCTAGAAGAATGAGGAAGAATCCCTAGGAACGTTTAGGGATTAAGGTATGTAATGGGTGAACCCACGCATTTCTCGTTCTAATCATTCTTGGAATGAGAATGTCATTGAGCTCTTTAGAATGGATTCGATATGTTTTCTTGATGGTTTTCATTGTGCATCTTAAGAGTTTAAGTATGTACATTTTAAATGGAAACGTAAATCATTTTCTCGAATCTATTGTTGTGTACGTATGCTAGAACTTATAGAACATGTTAGATTCAACCTAGAATGATCATAAATATGAATGTGGTTGTGAACGATGGATTAGAATGGTCAATTTTGTGATTTTTGAAAATGAATCGGTTTTGGTCGAGTAGAGCGGTCAACTGGTTCATAAGAGTGGTTACCTTTGCATGCTTTTGTTTTAATCGGATGAAGTATTGGTCGAGCGACCGAGCAATCGACCTTGGGCTAAGAAGCTCTTGTTTAAATCAGTCGTGGCATCGATCAACCGAACGAACGACCAACCTTAGGGTCAGAAGCTCCTATTTTATTCGATCGAGACATCGATCGATTTAATGGCCCGACCGGACTATCGGTCGTAAGCCCCTGGTTAAATTGATCGGCCACTCAAATGGGTGGTCGATCACTCACTTGAGTGAAATAGAAGCCAGACACCACTTTTTCCATCAGTCGTGTGACCGGTCGATCGATGGGTCGACCGACTGACTGAAATGTATGATTTTGAAGTTTTCACTCAAGGAGACTCCTATCAATTTTTCATTTGTTGTTACCATACTATGCCATGCCATGTTTCATGTTGTTATTGATGAGATTGTCATGCTATTGATTGACTCACCTAAAAGCCGAATTTACTTGGCATGTTGAGAATTTACTTGGTCCTTGTTGGATAGAGATATATCAATGTGTAAGTCCATGTGAAAAGGGTAATGGGAATGATACAACTTTGGGGTGGGCTTGGCCAGCCAATGGCGCAAAGGCTACCAAGTACTTCAATGTATTGGTAATGCATTAATGATTGATTGATAATCTAATCACGAAGATAGGTTAAGTGGCAAGAATTTATTGTTATCGTGTTATATTGAGCATTTCATAGGTAAATGTGATCACTAGCTGATCATTATAGGTTTTTATCCCATTTTAGATGCATTTCACCCATATCGAGCCCCTAAATTGCCCAACTTTTGGACAATTATGTTTGGAATGCATGGATTGTGACAACTAATTAATCTTCCTCAATTTATACTTAATTATATGTGCATAGAGGTTCTGAAATGCTAAAATTCATTAATATCTCAATTCTATGCCAAGTTATCATTTTTATGACAAGTTATCACTTCAATATGCCAAGTTGTCATTATTTTGATTGAGCTAATTTCTAGTGATTTTCTTGCCCTAAATTCATTGCCATTATGAATGAATCATATTTGGATGATCATATTTCAACTTGTGCAAAATTATCAATCCATTTGAACAAGTTATCATTTTCCAATGCCAAGTTATCGTTTAAGGGCAAAACTGTCATTTTGACATGCAAAGCTATCAATTCTGCACAAAGGCCTTAGGCAATCATTATATTATTGTCCTAACTCATTGCTGTTCAAATTTGATCATATTTGGATAACCACAACCAAAGTTATGACAAGTTATCATTTTTATGGCATCAAGTTATCATTTTTTGCACCCAAGATATCATTCCTATGAAATATTATCCACATTTGATTACCGACTTCATTCACTTGCCATCTTAATCCCTTTGATGCCTTCAATGCTTTGAACTACCTATATTTGAACATTTTCCATGAACTACGCCAAGTTATCATTCTGGGCCTCAAAACTATTATTTTTTACTATGGATTTTAATTTTGTATAACATCAAACCCCATTTGATAATTGAGCTGACATTACTTGTTGTTTTAATCCTTATTTGTTTATATCTTATTAGAAGACTTTGATGCTTGCTGTTTTGGCCCTTCTAGCAGGTGAAATAGGGCTGCACAAAGGAGAAAAAGGAGGGGGGACTACCTACTTTTTGCTATCCAAAAAGTTGTCACCTGAGATATTTTCTGGTCCATTGGACAGGTGACTTGAATCAGGAGAATGGAACAATTTGATGCTGATCTAAGGGTGGAAGGAAGTCATATATAAGCTAAAAACCCTAAGAATCAAAGGGGGGAGCCTCCATTTGGAGGGCTGCCAGAGCTGAAGGAGGGCTAGAAGGAGCTGAAGTGTTGCTGATTTCTGGAGAACAACCCTCAAGCCAGGATTATTTGCCTATGTTCTTCACTCTATTTTGTATCTAACTTTGTAATTATGAGAAGCTAAACTCCATGTCTCCTAGGATAGGGTATTAGTCTAGATTAGTTGTGGATGGATTATGGACAAATCTGATTTTCTGCACTGAAATCTGATTTCTGGTTTTACAATTCTGATTTCTGAACTCATATGAATCTGTTCTTGTCATTGCAAGATCCTACTTGTATTTACAACTGAGAGGTTGTCCTTTGATCCATTTCTTATTCAGAAATGAATCAAGAATCAATGCCAAGTTTCTAGGTTCTAATCCAATTAAGAATCTGATTTCTTGAATTCTGAAATCTGCTTTTTCCCCCAATCTGATTTCTGATTTCTATTTTCTGTTTTCATCATTGTTGAGCCCTGATTCAATTGATAACTGAGAGGTTATTTAAGGTTTCATTCTTGTTCAGAAATGAATCAAGAAGCAATGGTGTTTCCAAGTTTTAATCTCTGAATTATTGTAAACTTCTCAATGTTGATTTATGAATTTCAATTCTGATTTCAAATCTGATTTTCTGAATCTTTGGATTATGTTTTGCTGTTGTAAACCCTTGATCTCATTAAATCACTGAGAAGTGAATCCTAGGGATACTTTGTTATTCAGAGATGAACCAAAGAGCAATGGCAACTCTGAATTCCAATGAGTGACATGTGCTGAATTTCAATGTTTGCTAGGTGCTGATTTCTGAATTTTTCTGGTTGCTGATTTCTTGAATTTAGGGGAAATCTGATTGTCATTGTTAAATCCTATTTTAACCTACCATTGAGAGGTGGTCTTATGGCCTTCCTTGAGATTCAGATATGAACCAAGGAGCAATGAAAATTTATTGAATTCCCATTTATAATTGGGTGCTGATTTCATTCAATCCTTTAGTGAAAATGTGGATTTCATTTGAATTTGCAGCTGAGAGGCTGATTTAATACCCCTTGTAGTTTAGAGATAAACCAAGAAGAATTTGCACTAATATTAGATTGATTTCATCCCTGTTTAGTTGATTGAAGCATTCCCCTCATTTTCAAAGTGAAATTGAATGCTATCATTTCAGATTTCATTAAATTACTGAAATTCAGCAAGGAACTAAACTTTTGAACTTAATGTTGACTTGATTTCAGTGAGGACCTTTTCTAATTCAACTTAGCTAATCAATCATATGAGAATATGATGATTACTTCTGGTTTATAATTTTGTGATAACAGCCCATTTTCAAGTTGGACTAAAATTGACACATATTGATAACTTGTTCCATTTCATCCATAATTAAATTAGATGAATCCTAACTCCTAGGAGAACTTTCCTCATTGATAGTTAATCCTTTTGAGCCTATAGTTTAGCATTTACAATTCAGTTTTGATAACTTTTCAAAAATCCAAAAATAGTTATCATTTTGGCCATTTAAAGAAATCGATTTTAACTTTCTTTCAATTTCTTGGAATTTTAACTTTAGTTAAGGCTAATCTAGATTGTTTAGGGAGTCTTAGGCTTCAAATCACTGTGCATACAACATTTTGGTAGTCTACAATTGACTTGTATACTTGCAGTAGAAAGTGAATTAGGGAGTTAAATCAAAAATTGAAAAATCTAAAATTTGACACCAAAATTAGCAAGTTATCACTACACCCCTCAATATCACTTTCAAAATGCAATGGAATGTTCTTGGCTACTATGGATATGAATAATTGGACATTAGAAGCAATGTTTTTTAAAATCAGACCGATCATCAAACCGATCGGACAATTGGGTTATGGTTTGATCGATTCAACTAGGTTTGATTGGATTGAACCAAATTTTTATTAAAATAATATTATTTTATTACAAGAGGTAAAAAAATAATGAAATAAAAGTATATTAATCATCATTCTAAATTAATCAAATATTAATAACTTATTTTTACATTTTAAGAATATATATTATTTATAATTAGTTAATTTTATATTTTATTATTTAATAATTTCATGAATAATTTCCTTTTACTATTAACTTGCCCTCATTTTATTTTTCAAATTCAATTTTTCTTTTCATATTATTTGATTTCTTGTACAAATTCATCCTATAAAATTTATTATATTATTATGTTTCTATTTTCATATTTTAATGTATATTATTTATAATATTATAAATTTTGTCATATTTTTATTTATGTTCATGATAGTTTTTTTTCTTTTATTCAAAGTTATCTTTATTACTATCTTTCCAATTTCCTTTGAAATTCAAATTACTTTCCTTACTATTTACATCCTTTCGTTCTTTACAATCAAATCAATTATTTTACTCCCCTTTGTATTATTCCAACTTCCCTTTTATCATACACTTTCCTCCTTTTCTTTTTTTCCATTTATCCTCCTCTCTTTTATTGTTTTTTCAAAAAAAATGGATTAAACTAATTTTTCAGTTCAACCTGATTTTGACCGAGTTGACTTGGTTCAATTTGTCTTTTTTTTTTGCAAAATGGGTTCTACCTACTAATCGGACCGGACCAATGTCTAGTTCGTAGTTGAACCGATCGGTCCAGTCTGATTTTAAAAACACTTATTAAAAGCTATTAATGCAATGAATATATGGAATTGAAATATGAAATTGAGAATTGATTTTCATGATCTATTTTGAGATCTTTTATTGTTCATTGATTATCATTTTAATCGAAATGTTTAATAGATTATTGAAATGCTTATTCTTATGGCCCTTACATACAACTAATGGGAGGTGCCCCCCCCCCCCCCCCCCCCCCCCCCCCCCGTATTTGGGTTCATGCAGGTATGAAAGAGTAGGTTGAAATCGGTAGCGAGCTCATGACGATGGTTAGCACATGGAGTCGTCCCTATGTCGGGCTTTAGTATTTCATGTTATTTATGGGTCATGTATTAGTCGGCTTGTGGGCCTTACTATTTGTCTTGGTGGATCATGTCATATTTGTAGACTTCGAGTCCTATTGTGTATTTGGGCTATCCGCCATCGTATACCTTGATGTTATTGGGCTTAGTGTCATGTGGTCCATTATAGTTTTCGCTATGTTTTCAAATAGAATAGTTTTAAATGTTGTCTTTCTCGCTGTCTTGTTTAGTGTAGCTTTAAATTCTAGTTTTTGGATGATTCTTTGTCTTCTTCTATGAACAACTAATTCTGGATTGTTTCTCCTCTTAATTTTGCTTTGGTTCAAATTGATAGAATCTTTCTTACTTTCTGACCTTTGCATGTAGACTATTTTTTAGCTCTATTTACTCAAAAACAAGAGATTAAGTGATAGAGTTGTAGCAGTTATCAAAATTGAAGATAAAGCATATGCAAGAAAATAAACTACTAAATTAATAGAACACTGAAAGTATAGACAACATAATAACATAATTATGAACAAAATGGCTACTTTAGCTAACTGTGTGAAGTAAGTTCTAATAATCTCAAATCCCTAGAATGACGCCAAAAGCATGATGAGTGTAGGGCTATAGGGGTGCGAGTGAATCATGTAAAATGTAAGATGAAAATTGGATGAATGATCTCAAAAGGTTTTCAAGACCCTTAGCCTACAAAAATCTACAAGTGCATAGACCATGCCGTGCTTCAGGGTACCATATCCTCAAAGATTTGAAAGTTTAGAACTGACCTTACAAACTAGCTATTAGTTCCTATGAAATTAAAATGCAACAAATCAAAATTACATTTAACTAGAGAGATAAGTATTAACAAGACTAAAATGAGTAGGCAATAGAGTCTCAATTTCTAGTTAGGAAATATAAATGTTGATGTTTTTGGTATTTTAGTTAAGGAAAAGAAAAGGTGTAACACCCCGAAAATCCACCCTGACATGAGGCAATTAGGGGAATTTTGGTTGTGTTAGCCCGTTCACCAACACATCATTTTAATAAATGATTCATATAATTGCAACGAAAAGTATTATTCATGAATATAATATAAAACATTTTTTCATCAGAAGTCTTTGATTAACTACTAATAAAAACTCATGTCATAGAACATCAAAAACCATTATTCATAAACATCTCTAAATAAAACTGTAGAAACTCATTACTTTATATATTCTTATGCCATGTGCAACTTTGACGTCATGAATTGACTCGTCATCCATCCAAGCAAATCAGTTACTTGCATGGATCCAGAGCATATTTTTCTAGTTAGAGTATGTAAAGGTCATATGCCATGAAATGCATCCTAAGCATGATACTACATGCTTCATATAAATAGTTTATATAAGAAACGGAACATGCATGTGTGTCATGTACCTACTCATATAATCTACATGTCAATCATCAGTAGATGGAGTACATGTAATCATTATCGTATGTCAGTAATAGTCAACAGTCATATTAGTTTATCAGTAGGCACATTAAGTGACTTGCACTTATCATTTCCATATCTCAGTAACCTTCCTCGAGGTTGCTTTATAACCCATTGGATCTCACTTTCGTAGTCATTAGTCTTTACAATTCAATCAGTTCAGTAACAGCCTTTGATTTTATCAGTAATTGAAGAATCTCATAGTAGACTAGCTAGGCCTCGGAACCAAGGTACCTATCACCCGAAGGCGACTAAGAATATACATACCGTTGCCTATAAGATGCAATTATTCTTTAAGAAAATGCTAACTTCAAGGTGCAAGGCATAGTTATTTCCGAAGGAAATGCTAACATGCAAGAAGTAAGGCACAATCCAGACAATGAGTTGAAGGGCGACAAGTAACATTATTCTTCAATTGGATTCATAATGTTCACAATCATCAAATAGTTGAACGTCTCTCAGTCTTTGGATTTTAACCTAATTACGACTGGGCATGCATTTCGTGTATCTAGGTTCATATACATTCATCAATCATCATTACATAGTATTAATACTATAAACACAACTTTTAAAATAACATATAACACTTTCAGACCGTCACGGCCATGATCGTGTGGTCACGCCTATAACATGGCCATGAAATCACCAATTCATCCAAGTTCTGGTCACAACATGACTGGGCTATCACAGCTATATTGATATATGGCCATGAGCAAGTCCAATTCTGGACTCGATTCTTCGGGCCACTTGCTCACGGTCATGACCATGGTGGACACGGCCGTGCCTGGCATGTCACAATCGTGACAAAATCTATCACGGTCATGCCATTGACTTTAACGCTCAGTTGGCTTCCAGCCTCTCAATCACAATCATTCTGGGGTCATCATGATCGTGTCGCAGTCCAAAATTTTGTTATCTTTCCCGATTTTCACAAAAATTTTATCCAAAACTTTAGGGGAAACAATACTAATCCTAAAGAACGATACATGCCGATTTTTTAGGCATTTGATCATCATAAGAACCCATTAAAACATGCAAAACTATTCAGTTCTAAAATCTAGGGTTCATCCCTAAAACATAAAGAACATAACCATGAACATATAAATCCTAGCAATTGGATCTAGACAAGCTAGGCATGAACATGGGTAGATCGAATGATCCTAGTGTAAAACACCCCACAATCACAATCCAAACTAAGGACAAGGTGCCCCAAGCTCTCAATTCAATACAATAAAATCATTGAGGGAAGAGAGACGGTTTGAATCCTCTTTACATACCTTAATCTTTAGATCCTTCTTCTTTTCCTTCCTCTTCCTCTTCTTCTTCTCCTCCTTGTTCTTCAGGTTCCCTTTCCTCGAGCCCTATCGATCAAGAATCCAAATGAGGAAAAGAGGTGAACAAGGGAGTTCTACGTCTTTATATAGGAGAGGTTAGGATTTTAGCCCAAATGTTCAATATGCCCCTGATTAAAAATCTTGGATGTTACAAAAGAACAATGCAAAAAATTTCAAAATAGATAGCAAAGAGTTTCCTATGAATGCAAGGTTCTTTAGATCCTTACATGAGATGATTGTTGAAACACATAAAAGATTCAGTTCCTAGGTTCTATTAATGTTAAAAATGACAAAATCTCACATGAGTAATTTGAAGATGGACACAACCACTCAATTATTATCCTAACAAAAATATAACTCCTCGGCATTCACTTTAACCCACTGTTCATAAGACTTCAGCTCTTAACATTTATAATCACTCTTGAACTCTTAATAATTCATAAATCTAGAGTACTGCTTCTCAGATCACAACTCAGAGACAAAAAAAATAAAAACCTCTTGATTCGACAATATAGCACATTCGCTATACTATTACTCATCTATTTAGACAACCTAAACTTGAGGTCTGATTTTGAAATCACGTAAATCATGTGAGACCATCTCTTCTTAGAGCATGATTATCAAGGGAAGAACATAATGCTAGGAGTTCAGTAAAAGCAACCTTAGACTCAATTATCACTTATAGTACATTGTATAATCCAATAAACTTAACAAAGAGAACTGATATTGCATTAAAAGTAAGGTTCTAGCATCATCTCAAAACAAGTCTTTAGATCACAACCATTCCAAAAAAAGACAAAAGAAATTGGCCACATATGAGTTGATTCAACATTACATAGAAATTAAAAGAATTCTCCATAAACATTACAAGATTCAAAATAAAAATATGCAAAGAAGAAATTAGGAATGCAAACTCCCTCTTGCTCAAGCTTTAGGTGCAGATTCCTTCCAAAAATGTCCAACCATGCAACCTTTTTTATACTAGCCACAAATGCCTTTTGATGAGGGGATTATAATGTTTCTCTTCCTTGGCAGCAGCAAAAAGTAAGATCCTCCAACAAAAAATGACAAGTGGCATCGGGTGATAGATGGTCCCCAAAAGATGCCTCCCGATACAAAAAAAAACAATAAAAAGAACATTACTTTATCATTTAGACAACATAAAGAAATAAAAAGGAAATAAAATTATACCAGCAAAAAATAACCTAATGATACTATAACGAGGAATATTAATCTAATAATATATAGATACGTGAGGATTAAAGTAAATATTCGAAAATATAGTATAAATTTTTCATATGCAAAAACCAATGATAAGACTTTCATCTTTTTTCTTTCTTTTTTTTTTTTGTCTTCTTTCACTTCCAACTAATGGAACCTAAGGATTTGATTAAAAACCAGACAAAAGGGCAACAAATGGAGAAAACTAGAATCAAATCTCCAAAGCAAAAATGAATGAAATCTTGTACACAATAAGAAACTCATTAGTATGTATAGGAAGAGGCGAACAAGGAGGAACATAAAAGATTTAATGGCATTTATTAATTATTAATGAACAATCGGGTAATCCACCCATTAGTATGTTAATGATATTTATAGTTTATATGATATGTTTAAATTATTAAAAATATTATTGTGGACTTCATCATCATAACTCATAACTAGCCATTCACTAAGTTTGTCACTAATCTTATTACAACAATTGTGTACAATGAATGTGTATTAATGTATTTTTCATTTTACTATCCTAGTAGATGTAAGTAACATCTTTTCTTATTTATTTATTTTATTCGTGTTTATATCTATTACACGAAGTGGTCGACCAATTGTATTTATCAAGTAGTGTACGTTACCCTCAAACCTAATTCTAATAAATCCTAAATCAGTGTTTGGATTCTAGAATTTTATTTCTGATAAGTTCTAAGAACTTTGTGATTTGATGTCTTTGTTACTTTGTGTGGATGAAAGTTTTAACTTACAAGAACTTCAAAGACAAGAGCGCGAACTTGCGCGTGGGAACTTTGAGAGATTTTTTACATTGACCGAAACTAAAATTTCAATCACACCCACCAAAATTTAGACGTTCTTTCTTGCCAAACACACCCTAAAAGTCAAAATGAAACAAAGATTAAAACGATCAAGGAATTCTCGTAGGTGGTGATTGTGGGAGGGGAATTGAAACCTAATTCTAATCATTCAGTAGGTTTCGACTAATTCTGATCATCCAGTAGATTTGAAAACTGCTATACTATTTATAGAATCGCAATGAATTTAATGGGCCACTATTTTTTTCTTTTTCCCCCTACTTTTTTTTGTTTCCATTTTTATATTTTATAGTGTCATGTATTACAAAATGTGCTTAATAGAAATTGTTTTTTATTGCATCTCTTGTTTGTTGATAAAGTGAGATAAACAGGCTTTGCTTTAATCTATTTTATCCGTTTGTTATTGGTTTTTTACTCTTAATTATAGAACTCCATTGACAATTGTCTCAAACGAAAATATCCCATGAATGAGATACCAGGCAATCACTACACGCAAAGGATTGTATTCTAAAATTCAATTGGGAGATGACATGTTTGATAGGAAATCGCATTGGATTTAATAGGATGACATGATGAAAATTAGTTAAAATCATCGAAAATATAAGCCAATTTTTTTACAAAGAGGTAACACGAGAAATAAAAATAAAATTGAGAAAACAGAATGAATTGTGATGCACGATATTGATTCAACTTTTCTTTTTACAATTTGCATAATTGCTCAGCGAGAAAGATACAACATTTTATGTTCACCAGACGACGCATGTGCTCAGCATCAACACACATCAACCGCCAACCTGAAGGACATATAAACAAGAAAATTGCAACTATTAGCAGGCACCTTTTCAAAGAGAGAATAGTAGTTAAATGCAGGTCTAAAAACCAAGACACAAACTAGGAGTCCAAACTGGATTCTTGAAAGAATCAACCCATTATGAAACCGTTTCTTGCAGGACTTGCTGATTGCAGCATCAAAACCTAAAGTATCTCTACTGGAATGTGATAACAGATTCCTTTCAGCTACAACGAATAAATAACATTAACCTCCTATTCACATTGTTCACCAACTTGTAGATTAAGTTTTTCTTGTACATCTACTAGGTAATGGAGACAACTCCTGGCAGTCTTAGATGGAACAAATGTGAATGTGTATTTCCCTCGTTCATGCGAGTTATCTTGATGCAGCATTATGTGATGAAATGCCTTGAATTTGAGTATGTGAATATTGAAGTTGCCATGTGACTTCTCAGAAAAAACCACATGTAAAGATGATACTTCAAAGTAGGAACCAAAATAAAATATCCTTCAAACATACGCACTATATTTGCATGATAGATATACTAACCAGTTTCCATAAAACCTTCCGGTACAAGAGCTGTGTTTGTTAGTTGAAGGGTCAACTTGAAATCTATACCGTATATGTTGGAGACTGCTATACAATGGTGCCATTCTGAGCAAGTAAACAAGCTATCTTTAATAACTGATACTGAAAATACATATAACCAAGTTTAAGTAAAAAATGATTTCTCGATCAGGAAAAAGGAAACAACCAGGTAAAACGTTTTCAGAAAACACAGGCTGTGTTTGTTTCAAGAAAAATACTTTTCAGAAAAATGTTTCCCATGCTTTCCTATTTTCAACAATTAAGAAAAATCTTGACTAATAAAACATATTTCCGGTTAACATAAAAAAATTAACGTTTAGAAAAAAAAACATAAAAAAATTCCTCCATTTTGAGGATACGACACTTTACAATCTTCACACTTGGATATATACGTTAAAATATAAATTAATGTACATATCTTCAGAGAAAGAAACACAAATTAATAAGAAATTCAAGGAGACCTAGGGAACAAGAAAAAAGATCATTCATGAGGAAGTAGAAGCCTACTAAAAGTGGCATGAATTTTTTTCAGTGTGAAACATAGTATCTAGAAGACTACTACAAGCGAGTAATGTCAATACTAAACATCTCCCAAAAAGGCTGAAATGGAGTTTTTTTTAAGTAAAAAGGATGACTAGGTTCTTCTAGTCATCCTAGGTATATATATAATCAGAAAATGTACGTGTGTGATCGTAAAAAGTGAATATAATGCACAATGAGGGGTGGCATGTGACTGCATCTATCCATCCTCCTATCACCAAAATGTGAATATAATACACAATGTTTTCTACGTAGAAACGCTCGCCATCAAAAAGTGTGTGGTTGTGCTGGAGTCATATAGCCCACATGACCGCAAATGTCGTGATCCACGACGGTCTCCATCATGGTCACTTGACTGACGGATAGCACGTAAAGACCTCCAAAGTGTATCCATATTTGAAGCGTCAATAATAGTCTGCTGCATCTGTCACACCTCTGAAGCAATAGGGCAGCCACAAAAAACGTGACCAATGTCCTCAGGTGATGATTCGCATAGCACACATGCTGTGTCCGTGGTAGGTGCCCATCTCGATCTATACATCCGTGAGAGAATCCTGCCGCGCCTCACAAGCCAAGCGATGATCTTGATATTGAGAGGCAACCGTGACCTCTAAATGAGACAGACGATCTGCTGAGAACTCCATTGGTGCTACACCCGTTGGTAATAAAAGCAAGTAGATCCTCCATGCCGAAAAGTGACCAGAGGACCACAGCCAACCATTTGTCTTGGACTGGTCTGGTCGAAAACCACCAATCCGCCCAAGTAGAGCGAGCAACTCCGTGAACCGTTGTTCTGAGAGGCCCGTGTAGAAAAGTGGGGTCCATGAGTCCCCTGCCCAGACATCAGAAATTGATGCTTCCGGGTCTGCAGATAGTGCTGCCAATCTAGAAAATGCCTCTGCAAGTGTGCCGCCTATCGTCAACTCATGCCTCCACCTCCAGAAAAGAGAAAGCCACCCCAAAGTCAAGGGAGACGGTAAGTAGAGGACGTATCAAAGGAAAGATCCTGACGATGCCTCGCCACAAGTGTGATGCACCTGGAATGAGATGCGTACAGGAGTCCAAGAACTGTACCCCATAAATCATCCTTCCATTTTGATCTGTAAAGTTGTTCAATTGATCCATCAAGGATAGAAGAGGGCGGGGGTAGTTGTCGGGGCTTCTTGAATAGGATGGCAATCAACTAATGAATTATTACTCATTTTCTCATTAAGATCCCGTATTCAAAGTAACTAAAAACTCGGAATAATTTTTGAATTGTCAGAACTATCCTATTTTTAACTTCGACCCATAATGGAGTTTTTGTATATCCATATACATACGGTTCTGGTTATTGCATATCTTTGTTTCTAACTATTCTTTGATTCAATTATGCGTTCTTTGCTATAATTATATCTTAACTATATCTTGAGTTATATCTTTTCTTTTTTTCTAGAATCCCAAACGAAAGAAAGGATTTTTATTGAAATCCATCTACATCAATCAATGTGGTCAATGTCAATAGCCCCATAATCTATCCAACCCACCTCACCAAAAGTGCTTGACATCACTCTAGGCCACTAGGTGGAGACCCTGCCACTCGGCACTACAACCTTGCCAAAAAAAGTGGCTCCTGATGGAGTCAATCCACCTCTCAACCTGAGGTTGCATCCGTAGAACTGACATGTAATGTATAAGAAGAGCCGCTAACACTGATCAAAGCAAGTACCGTCCCCCACGAGATAGAAGTCTACAGCTCCACCCTTGTAGTCGATGCTCCATCCGTTCCACGACCGGGATCCACCCTTGGAAGCCGACGTGACGATCCGAGAGCGGGATACTCAAGTACGTGAGCGGCAGAGCACCGATCTGTTGCACAAATCATAGCCTCCTCGCACACCATGCCAAAAGAAATGAACAATGATTTGGCATGGTTGATCAATAGGCCTGATCCAACACCAAAAAACTCAACTAAAATGACTGTCCGTCGGACTGCCACCGTTGAACCCTCAATGAAGAACGTGTCATCCGCATACTAAAGTATCAGCACCAGCGAACCCCTCTTTGGGCTAAGTGAGAATCCATCCAAAATCTCCGCTCGCAAGCAGAAAGGGCGCAACGGGCTAGGGCATCAGCCGCTAGGACATAGAGCAGGGTGCTAAAGGACATCCTAACTGGACTCGTGCTATGGCTGGACCCAGGGTGCTAAAGGATATCCTGGCTGGACCCGTGCTATGGCTGGGCCCAACCTCCTCTCGGCAATCCATTGACCCAGAGCTGAAAATGAGGCCGCCGTGACGCAGCGCTTCATCCAATCAATCCATGTCCTAGGGAAACCTCACACTTCCAAGGAATACAAAATCATAGGCTTTTGAGAAATCCACCTTCCAAAGGACACCCTGCCCATCTCAGTGAGCGATGATTTCAGATGTGATCAAATAGCTGTCCGCGATGGAGCGACAGCTAATAAAGGCCGACTGCACCGGGTCCGCCAACATCTCCCTTCAGCCGATTCGCCAATACCCTAGCCATGATGAGATAGATGGCATTGGGTAAGGCAATTGTCAAGAAATCCTCACTCTGTTCCACCAGAGTGTGATTGGGCAGCATGAAAAGAAAGAATCAGATGAGGCGCTCGAAACCCCGTTCCCGCTAGTAAACTCAGGATTACTGCCATGACCAAAACTCCTTGTAAAATAGAACCGGGAATCGGTCAGGCCTCGAGGCACCTCCAATGCCTAGAAGACCTCGTCCTCTATAAAAGCCTGAGACAAGAAAGAAACTTGGTCGTCAAATAAACAAGGAATTGCATGAACCACCTCCAATGGCTCGGCGGCTAGCTTCTCGATGCCTCCCGATAGTAGGAGGCAATGGCAGCCGCAATATACCTGTGGCCAATGACTGAAGCCCTGTACCATGATCTTGTCGATCCAGTTGGCCCTCCCTTGGCAGCTCACATACATGTGGAAAAATCTCGTGTTGGCATCCCCCTCTCATCTGGCGTGCTGCCTCTGCTGGATTTCCACCATGTCCTCCACCCGCATCACCTCCTGGCACTGCCTCCTCTGGTCAGATTTCGCTCATTCCCCACCTGGTTGAGTCGCGATATTGCCGCCAAGGCCTCTATGAGGCGCCGGTCCTGGTCTACCTAAATTTGTCTTCTGTGCATCTGCCGAAACACCAAAAGGGCGAACAGCCTCAAGGCAAGAGTCTGGGTGCTGATCTAGACGCTGAGATGCTACGCAGCAAGTGATCCTCCACCAGTTGCCTGAAGTCTTCCTCGAGAAGCCACGAATGCTCGACGCGAAAGACGAGCCCGTGGGCTGCCCCTCATTGAACCCCCCGCATGAGAGTTGTATGGTCTGAAAAAGGGCACACTAGGGCTTGCGCATCCACTAACTGGTGAGCCCCCGCGAGTTCAATGGATCTGAGGAAGCAATCTACATGTGACCTCGTCAATGATGTTGTCGCACTTCACCAAGTGAAGCGACAATTCGTTGCTGGAAAGTCAACCAATGAAAGTGTCATGATGAAATCCCGGAAACCCTCTACTCCGACGTCCCTGCCCTGTCGTGCCATGGTGACATGAAAATCACCCCCAATGAGCCATCACACCTCTAGCAAGTGGGATCTCGTACCCCGAAGCTCCTTCCACATTGTGTCCCGCAACAATGCCGTATGGGGCCCACAAACATAGGAGATGAGGTACTGCTGATCGTCCGCCCGACAGTGCACGTGTAGCGAATATGCACACCCAGGCGGCTTGTGCTCGACTCACTACCTCCTATATGCATTTGAAACACAGCATTGTGGTAACTGTCATAACCTCATCATCATGACCAGGACTGAGGCCCAGCGACTTCGATGGGTGGGTGGGGGGGCACCTCGGTTCTGCTTCTGACGGCCATGTCACTGGTATTGTGCTAGTTGGCACTCCTTGAGTCATCGGCTCCGGCGTGTCTAGCAGGCTGCTGGATGCAGTAGAGTTGCAAGTAGGGTCCTCATGGGTCTGGTTTGGCACTGGGTTGGCAGTTCCAGTCCACAAGATGTAAGGGCTGGATGGGTGGGGGTGTGAAAAGTATCTATGGGACTCCGAAGATTGGGACCAGACCAACCCAACTGGTGGGGGTGTGTGTGTTCCGGGGGGCTTTCCCGTGGACCACCGAGTTATTACTTCCTTGTACTTTTCCTTTTTAGCCCACTTTTGTACTTAATTTTATTTTCAAGTGTGATAGTGGCAGTTTTATAATATGCACTCCAGAAAAGTGCACCCCCTAGCTTGTCCTCCACATCACACGTCGCATATCTACCTCACGAGCCTAAGGTATAGTAGAAGAGACCAGCTAGTCCTCCACCGAAGCCTTTGTAATTATTCTATTTACTCAACAAAAATTTCAAAGCTTCCCAAAATCTAACATCGTGCCTCAAGCGTGGGGTGGCAACCCACAAAGCGTCCCAAGTGATTGAGAGTTCCGCGTAAGCGCCCGTTTGTTCACAAACGCCTCCACCGAAGCATCCGCTCGGGACCAAGCATCCCAAAATCTGAGGCATTGAGGAAGTGGCATTAGAAAGCTTCCGCAAAACGCTCAAAAAATCTTGTGGAGACCTTGGGCACGTCTAGATGCCGCACAGGTCGGTCGAGCGAAAAACAACCCCGTGACAAGTTGGTATCAGTGCAACTTTCCTGAGACTGCTCAGTTTGGCATTCGACAATCAAGGAGGAATGACGTCGAACTCGGAGATGACCCAAGAGCCTGTCATACCGGAGAAGGGCCACCCAGAGCGAGGGCGCGCCCGCTCGAAGGACGTCATGACCACCCTCGAGTAACACCTCGACCAATTTCAACTGGATGTAGACAAGATGCAAGACCAACTCGCAACGCACGAGCGGGAGCTGGAGAAGACCGTGGACATCACAATGGTGCGGAATGAGATGGCACCGTTGTATACGCGGCTCGAGTCCATGGAGGCGACAATCATGGACATGCGAGTCTTTGGACAATGGACTCTCAAACATGAAGTTTGAGATGGAGCAAGAGCTCAAACAACGCTATGGAGATGGGCGACATCTCAAAACGTCCACCCCGCACGAGGCAAGAATCAACGTACCAAAACCAAGGCCATACAAAGGTGAGAGGTCGGCAAAGGAGATAAATGACTCTCTGTGGAACGTCCGACGGTACATGGAGGCCTTGGACGTGACTTGCAAGGATGGTAAGGACTGCATCCTTCTACTTACAAGATGCGGCGAGCTTATGGTGGCGGTGCCATCGCAACGATGTGGAATGTGGCAGCGTCGAGCCCAATTGAGAAGTGGGACGACTTCGAGAGGCAGCATATAAACTACTTCTGCGTTGCCAAGTCGGCATTGGAGACCAAGATTGCATTGTTCAACATTTGCCAGAATGGCACGTTGAAGAAGTACGTGAAAGAGTTCACCGAGCTCTGCCTACAGTACTCCCAAGTGGACGAAGACACATTGCTGACGATCTTCGTGAAGGATTTGAAGCCTTAGGCAAGGACGGAGTTGAAGCGACGGAATTGCTCCAACCTCCGCTTGCTAGCCGACGCTGCTGAATCGCTCGTGGAGTATGCCAAAACGAGCGCCCCACCACCAAAGCCCTAAGGGAAGGGCAATAGTGGGGGAGAGAAGCCAAAGTCGCAAGGAGCCAGACCGCACTACCAAGATAAGAGGCCATTCAATGATAGATTCAAAAGGGATGGAAAGCCACTGAAGCCTTGCTACATTTGCAACGGTTCACATTGGACAAGCGATTGCCCGCGGGCGACGATGAATGCTATGTATCGCCCCGACGAGGAGGCGGCATGTCTCAGTTCGATGCACGATCTCAACGCCTCGAAGGGTTTCTCATCGACTGCTCGGCTTTATGAGAACATCGAGTTGAACGGGCAAGTCTTCAACGCCCTCATCGACACGGGAGCATCGGAGTTGTTCATGTCAGAAGTGGCCGTCAAGAAGCTAAAGCTACCACTAAAAAAGACTTCCGCCACGTTCAAGATGGTGACGCGAAGTCTGTCGACCATAGAAATTTCTCCTCGAGCGAAAATTTGCATCGGCAAGTGGTCGGGGAGCTTCGACGTGACGATGGCACCGGTGGATGACTACGAAGTGGTGGCGGGCATCTCTTTTCCGTGACACATTGCTGCATGTATCATCTCGCTCACCAATTTGATGGTCATCTTTGACACCAAGAGACCTTACAACGTTCCCGTGAGGTCAGGAGGAGATCTAAAACAAAAGACCCTCTCCGCCATGCAAGTGGAGAAGGGGTTGCTTGGAAGATCTAGCACCCTCCATTCCAACACCTCCCAAAGTTCTTGAGACCCTTGAGAACTTTGCGGATGTCATGCCCCCAGAACTCCTAAAGCGGCTGCCTCCAAAGTGTTAAGTGGACCATTTCATCGACTTGGTCCCCGGATCAAAGCCCCCACATGGAGTCTCTTATCGTCTAGCCCCTTCGGAACTCGCAGAACTCCATAAGCAACTCACCAAACTATTTAATGCAGGATATGTTGGACCCTCAAAGTCTCCATATGGCGCCCCAGTTCTCTTTCAAAAGAAGCATGATGGTTTCCGCCCGATGTGCATCGACTATCGGATGCTCAACAAGCTTACGATGAAAAACAAGTACCCCATTCCCCTGGTGGCGAACTTGTTCGACCAACTTGGTAGTGCAAGATGGTTTACCAAGTTGGATTTTCGTTCGGGTTATTAGCAAGTACGAATCGTAGAAGATGTGCAAAAGACGGCATGCGCCACAAGATACGGCTCCTACGAGTTCCTCGTGATGCCTTTCGGCCTTACCAATGCCCCGACGACCTGAACAAGGTGTTGCAACCCTTGACTGGTTTGTAGTTGTCTACCTCAACGACATCATGATTTACAACTGCACTTTGGAAGAGCACATCGAGCACATTCGTCAAGTGTTTGAGGTGTTGCGGCAGAACCAACTCTACGTCAAGCGGAAGAAGTATGCCTTCGCTCAACCGGAAGTACACTTCTCAGGACATGCCGTCGGAAGTGGCAAGCTAAAGATGGATGGCGCGAAGATTCGAGCCATCATGGAGTAGGAGCCGCCAAGACGGATTCTCGTGCGTTCGTTGCTTGGCCTGATGAACTACTATAGGCGGTTCGTCAAGGGGTATTCACATGTGACGACCCCTTTGACGAATCTCCTTCAAAAGGATGTGAAGTGGGAGTGGACACCTACATGCCAGGAAGCGTTCGACACCCTCAAGAGGGCCATGACGGAGGAATCGGTGCTCGTCCTGCCAGACCAAACTAAGCGTTACGAGATATAGACAGATGCTTCTGACTATGCTATCGGAGTTCTTATGCAGGAGGGGCATCATGTGGCGTTCAAGAGTCGCAAACTCAACGACACGGAGCGACGCTACGCCATTTAGGAGGAGATGACCGCGGTGATCCACTGCCTTAGGACATGGCAGCACTATCTTCTCGGGTCACGATTTCATATCAAGACAGACAATGCCTCGACAAGTTAGTTCGAGACGTTTGATGAAGCTCTCGCCAAAGCGGACAAGGTGGCAAAATTTCATGGCGGAGTTTGACTATGTCCTGGAGTACAAGCCCGACAAGACGAATGTCGTTGCCGACGCCCTCAACCAACACGCGGAATTGGTGGCCATGAGCTCCTCTCAGGCCGACATGATCGAGAGGATCAAGAAGGGATTGGAGTTGGATCCTAAGGCAAAGAATCTACTCGAGCAAGCAAAGAAGGGAAAGACATGCCGCTTTTGGATGGAAGATGGGTTGATCTTCACCAAGGAATGTCGCATCTACGTTCCATTGTTCGACAACTTGCGGCGCGCCATCATGCAAGAGTGTCAAAACTCCAAGTGGACGGGACATCCAGGCATCCGTCGCACTTTGACACTCATCGAGGACAACTACTTCTGGCTAAGGATGGAGGATGATGTTGAAATTTTGAAGACATGCCTTGTTTGCCAGCAAGACAATAATATCAATCAAGCGCCGGTAGACTTCTAGGCCTGTTCCAGAGCGACCATGGAAGAATGTTTCCATGGACTTCATCACGAGCCTGCCCAAGTCTGAAGGGGCGGGTACCATCATGGTGGTCGTTGATCGGTTCTCCAAGTATGTCATCTTCGCCTCCGGCTCCGCAAGTTGTCTTGCCACTGAAGCTGCGGAGTTATTCATGAAGCATGCAGTGAAGTATTGGGGCCTTCCGGAAAGCATAGTCAACGATCGGGATGGGCGATTCGTTGGCAACTTCAAGGAGTTGTTCAAAATGATGGGCTCCAACCTGCACTTCTCAACCTCACTTCATCCTCAGATTGACGGTCAAACCGAGAGGGTGAATTGTATCTTGGCTTATCGATCTATTATGCGCCTATGCATCTAGCATTGGGTAGACCCCATACAATAACTATCGTAGTTCTACCTTATCTTTTGTTTCATTTCTTCTGGAACAATCAAAAAAATATTGAGAGGTCCACTAGAGATAAAAAAATTTTGAAAAAAAAAACAAGATGTTTCTTTCGTCCCTTCCAAACGATCGAAAAATAACGAAATGGTTGATATATTCAAGATAATTACGTATTAATCGATCAAACAATACTTGAAACCGGTTCTTCTGTTCAGAAACAAAATGTTCCAAATGTTCCTAGAAATTCTTGCTCCCATTGGACCATTTGTATCTATATACATCAGGATCCCAATTCATGGATCTCTCGATTTACTTGCGGCACTAATGTCAGGATTGGGCGAAACTACTCGACATCGCAAAATTCTCTTACAAACTGTAGCGGACATTGTTCGACCAATCGGAGTTCCTTCGAGATAGTGACAGGGCAGCAACCTCTCACTCCACATGCCGTCGCCACTTCATATGATGGCAAAGTCCCCGCCGCTCATCCCATAGCGTGGGAATGGCATGAGCAAAATGATATGGCTCGTGCATGTTTGCACAAGGCATCGAATCGCATGAAGAAGTGGGCAAACAATGCCCGACGAGACGTCAACTTTGAAGTCAGCGACTTGGTCCTTGTGAAGCTGGTCCAACATCTTCGGCTACGCGGGAAGAATCTGCACAAGGGCCTCATTAGGCGTTCTGAAGGCCCGTTCAAAATCCTGAAGGTAGGAAAGGTGGCCTACAAGTTGGAGCTCCCGCCGCAGATGCAACAACACCCCGCCTTCCATGTCAGACTGCTCAAGCCTTACGTCAAAGACCCTCCGAGCGTGAGATTTCAAATCACGTCCCGCCGGCCATCCATCGGCAGTTCACTGATCAAGTTGAAGTACTCGCCGTCCGTGTGAAGAATCGGAAGGAGCATCTTGTTCGATGGAGCGAAAGATCGAACGCCGACACAAGTTGGGAGACAACCGAAGACCTGTGGCAATTCAAGCAGAAGATTGAAGAATTCGAAACTGCAACTCCTGGGACATCGCAGACTTGAGTGGTGGAGGATGTCCCGGGGGCTTTCCCGTGGACCGCCGAGTTATCTGACTTCCTTGTACTTTTCCTTTTTAGCCCACTTTTGTATTTAGTTTTACTTTCAAGTGTGATAGTGGCGGTGCACTCCAAAAAAAGTGCACCCCTTAGCTTGTCCACATCACACGCCGCATATCTACCTCACGAGCCTAAGGTATAGTAAGGGAGACCCGCTAATCTTCCCCCGAAGCCTTTGTAATCATTCTATTTACTCAATAAAGATTTCAAAGCTTCCCAAAATCTAGCATCGTGCCTCAAACATGGGGTGGCAACCCCCAAAGCATCCCAAGAGATCGAGCATTCCACCTAAGCGTCCGTTTGTACACAAATGCCTCCGCCGAAGCAATCGCTCGGAACCAAGCATCCCAAAAACTGTGGCATTGAAAATGTGGCATTAGAAAGCTTCCGCAAAACGCTCAAAAGAGCTTGTCTAGACGTTGGGCACATCTAGACGCTGCATAGGTCGATCGAGCAAAAAATGACCCCGTGACATGTGGTGCTGGCCAAGGCAGGTGGACTATTCTGGGCAGTTGGGGGCGAGGTGGGTTTGGGATAAAAGGGGATCTAACACAAGGGGAGTTGGGGTCAGTATCGGAAGGGGATCAATTTGGGTGCAGATTGGTGATTAGATTGGTTGGCGGGGTGTGAAGTGATGGGAGTGGATGTGGGTTGGTTTCAGTTGACTCTGGAGTCAAGTTGGTGATACGACTGCTGGTTTTGATAGGAATAGCTTCCAGCTGCTCATGGCGAAGAGACAAGCGCGACATGATCCTCCTGAGCTACTGCATGCTTGCTCCTGGCAACCATAGCAACTGCCATATTGTTGTTGTCCTTTCCGGCTGGCTGTGCAGCGTTGGGTCTTCTGGCCAACACCGTCATTGCCCATGATGGCTTCTCCGGTGGCAGGAGCTTGAGGAATATTTTGAACCTGCTTCCAGCTGCATTAATGATGATAGATGGCATGGGTGGAGGAGTTCCTGGGCATGGTTCCACGACCGATTGTGACAGATCCGGCAATCCCAGGGTGACCTCACTGTTCTGAGTTCAATGTTCTTGCCATTTTTTTTCTTGAACCAATCAGCTGTTGGTTGACAAATGGAATTTAACCATGCTACAGTGGCACCACCCACACGAGCTTATTTTGTTACGAGGACAACAGACAATGACCAGTTTGAACCATGGTATTCATCACAAAGAATTCCTCCAAAAGAACCAAATGCGAGCGCACTCTCAGCTTACTAACTGACCCCTTCAGCTTCACTTCAAGGGGACGACTTTTAAAAGATCAGAGTGTGGTTCATCTGACAGGGGCACAGATTTATTGCTCGGTAATGGACAGGGAACAACGATCTTTGTTGCTGATTGGCATCATCTTCCACATATAAGCAAAAGAAACTGAGAAAACAATTACCGTGACACTTTTTTAGGTGGTTACCATGACAATTAAATGAAGCATAAAGAATTGTCCATAAAGCTTAGCTTGAGTCAATAATAAAGAAGCAAAACCTAAATACCAAATCATTTAGTCACAAAGATAGTATGGCAATGAACTGGCTAGCAGAAAACAGGTGGCAAGTAAAAGGTGGAAGGCACTTGTAAAAAATAAGACAGCATTGTTTGTCTTTATTCTCCAAGCACAATCATGTTGTTTGTTTTGATCTTTTTTTTTTTTGGAGAACACAATTTTCACATAGTATAAATAGGAAGTGAAAGAAATGATAGTAGTAAAATAATTATTACCTAGTATAAAGCGTGCATGTTTCATTTGGCATCAAAAGTTGCTTTTTGTCAGCATTCCAAAGCATACTTTTGGATCTACAGAAGTAACAGAAATATAATTAAGATTTTCACAAAAGTAAACTTGAGTATTGAAAATTTTAGAAGATTTAGAAGTCAAATCAATAAGACTTGATGGAATATGAAAAAAATAGTTATTTAGTAAAAATAATTACAAACTAGACAAATAGAGGAAAATAACATTCCATAATCACGAGCTAGGATACACAAATTTATATAGACAATCAAAATGCCAAGAACCTAGTATTTCCTGTTGCTAGTGAGATAAATGAACTTCTCTTAGTTTCTGTTGTTCTCTTCTGGCTAGACTTATTTAATTGAAGCATAACAATTCAACCAAAGAATTTTATAACCTCAGTCTTTGTCCCAACAGATCGGACAAATCCAAAGGAAGTATTTCTATTTCCAAAAAAAGGGCTACTTCTGAGTTCTCAATAGTACTTTCAAACAAGAAGAAAATCCAAAAAGCTCATCGCATGGTAGAGGGTGGAACAAATAAAGAAACTTTATGTTTCCAATACAAGAGCATAAAATAAAATAGATACCACCTCAAGCATATTTTCCTGCAAATTAAAACATGGATCCATGCAACTCGTCTGATGTTTGCCATCATACTGAAGAATTCTAAGCTTTCCTTCCTGCAATTTGATTGCAATATTGTGTTTTAAATGTTTTTTTGAAAGTTGCATCATCAAATGAACCATAAGTTCTCAAAGAATGACTAGATACAACAAATGTTCACCTTGGTCCCATAAACTATGCCTGCTCCAGCAGACGGATGAAAACATGCAACATTAACCTCATCCTCCGCACTAGGAAGAACACTCACAAGCTCCATATCTGACACTCTGTAGACCTGGAAATTATGGTAGGTGAGAAATGCCATGACAGATTATGGCTTCACAAGCCAACAAGATAGAATGATACATCAAGCAACCCAAAGTGAATGGTCAGTTCAAAAAAGGAAACAATTATAAAATGAGATGAAACGAATGAATCATGTTTCATCTTCATAATCACAGTTAAATAATATGTTGGACCATAAATGATTAGGGTCCCTAGGATGAAAAGGAATGAACAGTGAAAAAATCGAGAAACATATCAGAACCCAAAAAGTAAAGAAAGTAATCCATGGTAGAACATCAAAAGACCTTCAACCACAGTTAAAAGTGGATTCGGACAGGGTTGTCCCATTCTTTTCACGTGAGTTGCAAGCAAAGTTGGACAGTAAAGTTGGTTCATCAGGATGCTACTCTATAGGAAGCAAGCAAATATGTGTGCTTATCATAACTGATAAATAGTTCAAATTATTAGGAAGTGATTAAGATGTTCGCAGCGCCCATTATTCATTGTTCTAGTTTTAGTTGAAACAATTGGCAGATGGAGAGGTGTGATGTATCACAATTTATGGTTATAGATGGTAATGAGTGAAGTTAAACTAATTACGGAACTAATGAAACACTATCAGGAAATTTTCAAATTTGGAGCTAAAGGTGCAAACGAGGAAGGTGTTTCCGCAACTGAGTAGTTAAGATTAGAGGAAGGGGAACTTCACATCATTGTATGCTTAAGAAAAAGAAAATAAAAAAGAATGCAATAGGATCTAAGATTGTATTAAACAAATCATTGTTTTCAAGGGTCATACAAAAAAAGATGAACACGGCAAAGCAATACCATAACCTGTGACATAAAATATACCTCCAAAATCGTATAGATAGGCATGGCAGTATCGCCATCCACAACAATACTTCTAAGGAGTGAACTATGACGACGACCATATGCCAAAAGTATATGTTCTGATGTAGGCGAGAACTGCAAGAGATAATAAAGAAAAAATTCTTTAGGAGGAAAACTTAGAATGCAACTGTTTATGGAGTTTAGCAACTTCACAACGAACTCTACATTTCTTATTTTTTCTTGTGGAGGGTGGTCAACAAAATCTTTGCATTCTTAAAATGTCAAGTGTTAAGTCAACACTGTTGTCCCTCAAAAAAAAGTCTCTAATGTTAATTGACCCCAAGTATTTACCTTTGGAACACCATTATTTTGCTACAAGTACAATTTGTGTAGGCCCATCCTATTTGGACAAACTTCTTACATGAGACGAGATATACAAAGGTCAATTCAGAATGAATGTTGAATCTTCTAGATGAGTGCATATACACACAAAGAAGAGGAGGGATAGGCAGTAATAAGATTCCCAAGTACTAAAAGCGAAATACAAAACCAATAATCTTTAAACCAAAAGTTTCATAGTAAACTTTTTTTTAAACTTAGCTTCCAACAGAAACAAAATCAACATATCAACTTATGACCCACTTACCTAGCATAACAATAGTTACAATAAAAGAAAGCACCAAAGAAGTATTCCAAATAAGGTTTATTTACATGAAGAGAGAAAAAATTTCATGCACTACATTGCATCACAAGCATAATTTTTTTTCTGAGAACGAAAAGGTTTGGTTGTCATCCTGGTATATATATATCATTGAAAGGATCACAAGCATAATTTTATCTATGGTCAATAACTTGATTTAGGATGATATTAGAGTCAAAGCATATTCTGCAAACTCAAAACACTTCATGCAGATACTAATGAAACGAGAACCAATAATTAGATATTTCATAGGCTTTCAATTCAAACAGTTATTAAGACAACCTGAATCGAAGTCAGACAATGTGCAGCTCTGATCACTCTTGAACCTAACACCATGCCAAAACTACATATCAAGGGAAAATAAAAAGATAAAAATGAGCACAAGAATTGATACAAAAGTGATATTACATCACTGTCAGCAAAAGCTATAAGATAGGAAGTCTTACGTTGCTTCTTCAACAGAATAGATCCGAAGCTCATACATAACCTGATGAGCAGAAATTGGATGTCTTGTTGGGGAAGTTGCAGAACCTGTAACTTCATTTTGCATTTGTGACTGTACGCCGGGATCGCCTTCCATGTGAGGCATCAAACATGCAACACATGCAACCAAAAAACGGCCGCAAGGAGAGAAATGGGCTCCCATTTCACTGTCAATGTTCAAAATTTTGTGTAAACAAGCTTATGGAAATTATTGCAGCAGATAATGTCAAATAGATGCATATGGATAATGGAAACGAGTTATGACAAGCATATAGTTTTTTTTTTCCAATGAGAAACATTTTCAAAAGGAATTCATATGAAATGACATATAGCAAATGCACCTGCAAAGCACGGCATGCGGTATTGTTAAACAGCATTTCTCTGGACCAAAAGGGGCAGAAGGATCTCTTATATCATGAGACCATATTCTTAGCTTGACAGTGCAAGGTAATTCAGCAGCTGTGGCTGCAGCAAATGAAGTAGGAAACTCAGTTTCAATAGTAGTGGAACCATGATGCGTATCAGTTTCATGAATTTGGGAAATTTGGGATGAACTTGCTTCTCCAACAACTGTAGAAACCAATGGACGTGATCGTGATCGCCGAGAACCGGATCGTATAGAGGCCCTCGAAGGGCCAGGAATTGCCAATGATGGTGAAGCAACTAAATTTTCCATGTCAACAGCATATTGCAATTCAGGTGCTAAAAAGTCAGATCCTGTTCCACGACTGAAAGGTGTGTTTCCTTGTAGAGTATTATTCATAGAGGCCGTCATACGCAAATTAGCTTGAGATTGACCCATTAACCATCCTTGAAGGAAAGGTAATTCCCAGCATGTGGGATCATGGAAAGGAATGGAGTGAGTGAGTTGACCACCCACTAAACTTCTTAATGTCATCTGAACATCAACATCAGCAGAAGAACTATCTTGTTCAGATTGCCTGATAGGTCTCCTTAAGGACTGTCCAGTGTATTGGGCAGCAGTCGAAGGTACATTGTTTACTGTATTTGAACTTTCAGCAATCACCGGTAAACTTCTTACATGAACACCTACACTGTGCTCACTTTCTGTTGCTTCTGCATTTCTAGTAACAGGACCAAATGTCGCAATACTTGTTCCCATCACCGAAGAACCATCAATGGCACCTTCTGAAATAATATTTGCAAAAGAAGGTTCTCCAGGAGATATATCCATAGGGATAACCATGTTATCAACATTGTTTATGGTATCTGAACGGTGCTGTTGAAACAACAATGATGACAAAAATTCAACATTTTGCAGGCCAGCAGATGAAACATTTTCACTATCGTTCTGCTGCAAAGAGGTTCTTCCATCATCATTACCAAATGTTGGCCAGAACATGTAGGGAGAAGGCGTAAGAGGAACTTTTACCTCCAAATTAGGATGAACGTTAGGATTTAAGTTTGCAAAAACGACAGCTGGAGGAGGATACTGCAAATAACCAGATGTTGTTGCCAGAGACAAAGGTGAATCTGATGATTCAAGATCATTAACCTATAAAACAAGTAAATAATTAGATTACCTATAAGCACATGTTAAAGACAAAATTGTGGTGTTGATTTTTCTAAGAACAATTCATGTTACAGTTGCAGTAACTAACCTCAGCTGTCAACAAAAAAGGTGCACCATGAGGGTGAAAATGTACAGCCCTCAAAGAACGTCGTGTTTTCAGGACAATTGCAGGAGAAGAAGCATCTCCTCTCTTGTTGTAGTTCCATATGTACAGCTGCAAGGTGATCAAACGTTTGAGTTCCGGCAAGAAGAATTAAATCACTAGATGATAATAATGAAATTCAAATCAAATCAATTTGTCAGAACAGGTCAGAAGGAACTCACTTTGTGACCAGATGCTACTGCTAGAACTTCTCCTTGAGCATGGAAAGCAATAGAGGCAATAGGCCGACCTGCATGTGGAATCCAATTTTGACTTAGGAAACTCAACACATTTACGACAAGAAAATAACATGTCATGTTCTTTCTTTCCATTTTTTTTCATAAGGGGATACATAATCAAAATGTTAGATTACAGAATACATTGATGGTTTGCAAAAAGGAATCGTACAAAAATCTCGTGATCCTATGCAATCAGCAGTTTTTGCATCCCATAGTCGAACTTCATGATCCAAGCTACCACTTGCAAGTATATCTGAGTATAATGGATGGAACCTAACCTGCAGAACAGATTGAGTAATGAAACGCTAGGTTAATAGCAGAAGGGTAATTATCCTACGAATTCTAAAATTTGTTACTTCATTCAATTATATACTTTGGAAAGTATCGAAGTTTGAGACAAACTTCAAACTTGTAACCAATGTTGTCAAACACAATCAGGAACGACCCAAGGATGGCTGAGGGAGGTTGCAAATAAGTCAGGACTCCTGACTCAGGAGCAGACAGAAAGGAGAGAGGTCGCAGTGAGCAACCACATACACATGCAGAGAGAGAGGGGAGGGAGGGCTTACAGGCGGCAGGAGAAAGGGAATGATACGAGCAGAGGGCGGCAGGAGGTGAGCGGTGGCTGCAAGGGCGAACAGCACGAGAAATGGCTGCTGTAGGCGACGAACAGTGGAAGCAAGGGGTGGCTGCGGCGAATGCAGGCAGTAGTGAATGAACGGTGAGAGTTAGAGTAGTGGCATCGCAGCGTGAACAAAATGGAGAGGTTTAGGGCTTCTGCGATTTGGGAGAGAAAGGTGAGTCCCACGTGGGCGAATGAGCAGTTAAAAAGGAAAAGACGGATCGGCGGAGGTAGAGCCAGCACACGATTCTATGCCCCAGCACGTAATTCTACCACATGTTGGCGAATCGCGGTTCTGGCAGGAATCAAACATGATTCTCTGAGGTAGGTCCGATTCTACAAGTTGACTCGTGTTTATAAAAAAAACAGCCATGCTTGTAACAAATCTAACAATATATCCTCTATTCAATTGCTACTTTGATCTCTTTTTTTCAGAATTACAAAGACATCAAGTCCTAGCATAATAGAGAAACTAGAAAAAGTCAGGATAAATTTTCAGAAAGACAAGAAAGTTACGCACTACTGCATAAACTCATGGTTTGATAAGTTCACATAGGTAAATTGCTATAGAATCTCAGTTGGTATAGATGATCACATCTAGTTACCAAATCATATCAACTCGTACCAAATCATGTTCACTAAAATAAACACACGCAAATTCATTTACAAGAGTAAACTAATGAATACTACATAAGATGTTTCTTCAGCTTAGTGACTAAGAAGAAAAGTGAATAAGTGATGAAGGCTTATAGTTTAAACCTCATCTATACCATATTTTGCCTTAAAAAAACATATTTCCTTGCTTTTTCTTTTAGTTCCTTCATCTTGCACTTAAGACCTATATGGTAATGATGGAACAATGAAAAATGATAAGATTGTTTTGACTGCCTGTATACCTTTAGGTCCTAAAAGTACATTTTTTTAGGTTACATATTATTGATGTTACAAGTAAATTTAACTAGTAGAAAACTCTACAGATTATGAATCAATGTTTCAAGTTTGCAGGAAGTCAAGTGTATTTAAGTAGATTTCATACTTGACAACCTTTTTCTTTTTTTTTGAGAGGACATAATTGACAGCCTTGTTAAGAAATCCATAACGACCAAAAAAAAGATTTAACCAAAATAAGAAAAGAAAATATACTTTAAACTTAAGCATATGGTTGAAACTAGGAATAAACCGCCAAAGACTCGTCCACATCCGCTGTCTTTTTTCCCGTTCTTCTGCTCCGCGAACGGCGACTTCTCCTCACCTCTTTGCATCTTTCCCATCTTCGCCCAGCTGCCTGTTCAAGAGCAGCGCTGCCTCCTCCAGCCCCTCTCTCAACACTGCTGCTCTCTGCCCCTCTCGATGCCGTCTCTTCCTCCAGCGGCTGCCACCCCCTCCAGTTGGTGTGAAAGACTGAAACCCACACAATGTCCTTTAGCGCCTTGCTCCATCTCTAACCGCCAGGATCCCAGGGCAGCAATACCCTTCCTCCCTTCACTCTTCACCACCTCCCACACCTGGCCAAGCAACCCTCCTTCCACAGGATGCATTAGGACTACTTTCATGCCTCCTCTCCTTTCCTCTTCACCTCCCTCCTCAGACGGAAGAACATTCATCAGCGGGCCACGCGGGATCTTCGCCCTTGAGCTGTGGTGCTGCTTAGCCTCCCTTCACCTCCTTTCTCCATCCTCCTGGATCTCCTTCCTTGACAGCGTGCTGGGGAAGCGCCTTCAAGAACTTGTGAATGGCTGGCTGCGCTATGCAGCTCGACGCGTTCCTCAGAATGCCAAACTGGAAGAAGTGTTGTGTTTCAAATGTCGCCAAGGTCATTTTGCCAAGTGTTGCAAACTACCAGAGCAGTTGGCGTACAGTCAAGACCAACGCCGATCCACGTGTCCAAGACGGCCCAGCGGGGCCAAGAACCCAACTTCTCAGGTGCTGGCCACCCAGCCTATTCCTTCTCCCCTCATCAAAGCCCACACCTCACGTGACACCTCCCTTCCAAGTTGTACATGCACCCTTGTCTCCTACCATCCAATGCAACGTTGAAATACTCCAGAGTGCCTAATCGGAGAGTGTTCTATTCTGATTGAAGATCCGGCAGACATGCAATCAGCGCTTCTCTCAGCTGTTGGAGCAGACAAGGGGTTCCACTTGTCACAAGTTGGTCCCAAGTTGATAGCCCTACTCCTACCTTCAGTCCAACTAAAGGTCATTGTCGCAGCCACCCACATGTGGCTCCAGAATGGAACCATATTGCCTGCCAACAGTGGAGAGACACAGATGGGTCCACGCCTGCTCTGCCGTCAGCCAGGACCAAGATTTCTATCTCCGGAATCCCCCTTCACCTACTATGTGCGGAGACTGTGACCGCTGTTGTTGTGTCGTTTGGCCAACTTCTCTCAGCGGATCTCCTGGTGCTTGGGTCGCCAGACCTCACGCGAGTCCTAGTGATGATGGAGGTCAGCCCCGGAGCCACAATTCCGAACTCTATAATCCTTTGATTTGCAGGCTCAGGCGCATTCGCACCTTCCCTGCAACCTGGGCTGCAGCAGTCAGCGGGGGGCCAAAGGCTCTGATTGGAAGGCAGCAACATCTCCACCGAATTCACAACCAAGGGCTACCAATGCCAACTGGGAGGACCAAACCAGTGGCTCATCACAGCACAACTGGCTGCAGAACAGGGAGGAATCCTTTTCAAGAGGATGATGATCGCAGGCTCATCCCCCAAGCCCAATGAAGACTTAAATCCTGAGCTGGTACTAATGTCAGGACCAAAGCACTCCCCCAATATCCAGGCGGACCTTGAGCTTGAAGTTGAACCTAATCCTAATCTGACTCCAGAGCTTGAACTCAGCACAGGTTTGAATGAGGTCCTCCCAAATTTAGAGCCCGAAGCTGAATCGAATCCTAACCTGACTCCAGAGCATGAACCCGACACAAGTTTGAATCAGGCCCTTTCAAACATAGCTCATGAAGTTGAACCCAATTCTAATTTGAGCTTGTGCCCTGAACCCATTACTAACCTCACTCCAGACTCTGACTTGAGCCAGGTACACTCAACTCCTAACCTGACCCACCCATAGCCTGACAACCCTTCCAAGCTTTTTCTGACCCCATGTGCACCAGAACCCAACCAAACCCCAGATCCCATTATAAGCTTGAGTCCTGCTCTTGATTTTAGTCCAACCAAAATCTAAGCTGAACCGGAGAGCCCAGCTTTCTACCCCCTACTACAAGTCCTTTCTCCTTCTCCTACATATTGTCACTACCACCGACGGACACACAAATCCGATGAACCAACCTCATCCCGCTGTCACCCCATCAGCACCCTCCAACCATCTACACCTCCCTCCCCATCAGCTAGCACCAACCACCAACTAGGCGCAGGGGCTACCTACTCGTTGGTCATGATGATGCAGAGATCCTCTTGGATGCTGGGGCTGCATTGTTTCAGAAATGTAGATCCAGCAAAGGCAAAGAAGAGGGGAACAGGTCACCTCAGTGATCATCCAGACAATGTTACTTGATGAAGTTCTTCACATGGATTGCAAGGAGAACCTGTGATATGGGGGTATAACATTCTTGAGTAGAACACCATAGAGTAGGGTGGAGACAATGACTTTGTGCATTACTTGATGGCTGACAGGACTTTGGCATGCCTGCTGAGACATGGTGATTGATTGTGGTTGTTTGGAATTGCATGGGGCCACTGCAGTTATTGGGAGGGTATGGTGGCTTCAACAGAATGACTTTCATTTGGGGCAGTGGTGTTACATGGAGAATATAGTGCATCATATAATCTTTGAGGATTTTGGGAGAGACTCCATGGTGTTTCATGTTTTAGTTGTGTTTCTTACATTTTTTTTGAGTGTTGCTTACTTTTTTTTCTCTCATAGATTTCATCCTTTTGGGGCACCACATTGTATATTTTTATGTGACCATTAATACAAATTGGATGACTGTCCTTTGTCGCAGTCATCCTTCTTGCCTTCAGAAAAAAAAAATGTTTTTTTTAAAATATGGGAGGATCCCTACCAAGATGTAGGCATCCTATTTTATTGAGAGAATAGCTTAGAAATTACAGACAGTAGAAATTACATACAAAAGGGGCACTAACACGAAGCATCAAATGTGCATCAATCACCCAACCACAACTTTGTCATGCTCAAAGCATGGGATGTAATATTATCCATATAGCAATGTTCATCCCTAAAGACAGGCATTTCTCTAAACCAGACTTCAGAAATCAGACAATGGGAAATCCTTCGGATCACAAATATAACACATAATACTTGACTGCGAATTCATCCTCACATTATTCTAAAGCAAATAAGACTTGATCAAATATGTTCTCAAAGGAAAATCAGAAGTATTAATTCCAATCAAGGATTATGTATAATGTGCATAACAACAGATAAACAGCATATACATACCACCCAAGGAGTTCGTCGATGACCACGCAACACCTTTATGCAGTCACCTGTTTGACAATCTATTATCTTCACTGTGTGGTCGCCACTACAAAAAATAATAATAAATAACAATCAGTCATGCATCACAGCTCCAAAGATGGGTTGGGGTGAGCTTACTGTGTTGAAGCAAGTCTTTTTCCATTAGAACTAAAAGCTGCCGCTATAGTGGACCTTGGAGGGGGCACCAGAGGACAGTATTTTGCAGACAAATGATGCAATGAATCAGCTTCCACCCTAAATTTGTGTTAAAAAATTAATAAAGAAATGTACAAGCTCCAGCAGTCAATCTATATCCAGATTCCGAAAACAATGGCCACTAGAGAACAATATATAGCTAAAAGATATTCATGCCACCAAATGAAAGAGTTGCTACCAAGAAACCAGTGCATGTCTGGCATCTGTTTCATCGCATATTTGTTTAGCACAATCGGCTTTTAGAGAAGGTCTCACATTTGTTTCTTCACATATTTGTTTACCACAATCAGCTTTCTGCTTTCTTTCTCCTTCCCAAAACTGTTTTCTGTAGTGCTTTGCTTGAGGAGAAATCTCTCTCCATGCTAAGAGCCGTGAAACATTTCTGTTCATGTTAGAAATCAATACATAAAATAAGATAGAAACCAGAAAAAATGAATAACATTGATGTGCACAAATATTCATAAGAGATAAGATCATAAAGTAAGAAAAGTTTGTCAGAGAACACAAGAATAGTTTCTGAAGTGATCTATTTTGGGCTGACCTCATTGCCACAGCAATACTGAAAGAACCCCAAAATAGGACCCAGCCATCAAGAAGGGGCATTCACAAAATTTAAGAGGCTAAAAACCCACAGTTGAAGACACTAGGTCCAAGTCTCAGATGCCTAGTATTCTTTTTTGAGAAAAGGGAGGATGGATGCCAAATTATGGGCGCCATTCAATATGTATTAAAACGATATCATGGAGAATTTACAAGTGTGTGGGTACAAGGAGACACCCGAAAATGACCAAAAACGGTGTGCAAACCACATGGCAAACACTGGTGCAGTGACAACTGTCAATGCTTACCCAAAAACCCACTCAACGAAAAATTGGATTGAATTATGTTTTCTATATGACATCGTTCCCCACTAAAAATAGTGTGGTTGTGCTGTAGCCAAATGACCCAGGTGGACGCCAAAAAATTCGCCAACTGAAGTAGCCAACACTGACCCCTGTGCTTAGCTAGCCCCCTTAATTACCCCAGAAAGCGTTGGGCGTTTGATAAGTTCAACCCTGTGAGATGAGTCTGTCTTTGGGTCTCCGGCAACAGAGCACTTGAAGTATAGATGCTTAGTATTCTTCTCAAAATAGATGCTTAGTATTCTGAGAAGGGGTTTACCAGTTTTTATAGGAAAATTTTACCTATTTTTTCTTTTTCTAGCATGATTTAATATAATCCATAAAATAGTGCGGTTGTGCTGTAGATGGCTGCCAAAAAACTCACCAACCGAAGTAGCCAACCCTGACTCCTGTGCTTAGCTAGCCCCCTTAATGACCCCAGAAAGCGTTGGGCGTCTGATAAGTTCAACCCTGTGAGATGAGTCTATCTTCGGGCCTCCGTCAACAGAACACTTGACGTATAGATGCTTAGTATTCTCCTCAAAAATAGATGTTGAGTATTCTGAGAAGGGGTTTACCAGTTTTTGTAGACAATTTTACCTATTTTTCTTTTTCTAGCATGATTTAATATAATCGATAAAGAACAATTGATCAGTCACCATTTTTCTTTTTCTTGGTGGTCATCCTTTTTCTTCTCAAAAAAAATTGATCAGTCACCATTTTCAATCTCCTTTCTGATCATCATTAACAAAGCTTGCAGCATATTCAATTATTCACCACTACATCACATACACAAATCCCAAGAAATTAAACATATAAGTATTTCATGAGAAGATAGTGAGACATATGGTTTCTAGAAATCTCCACCGCCCTCTTTTATATTCACTTACCAATATCTTTTATAGAAAATTTCCAGCAAATAATACTGAATACAAGTAACTATGTTGCAAGCACGAGTGACATCACTCCCGTTTATTTGATGAATATTCTTTGGGGAGAAAAATCAAAGCACCAGCTAATCCATCCACAAAAGTCTTTCAAAAAGCTTTCCTACCGAAGACCAGAAAGGGGTCGAAGGATTGACAGTTGTAAAATGAGATACAGGAACATAAGACTTAACCTATAAACAGAAACCCTCCTAAGAAAACTACAAATAAAAACAAATTTTGAACACAAATATATAACAAAGAAAAATGAAAAACCATTAGCAAATTGTCAATAGACAACATATATACATTATTTTTAATAATATAAATATATTTAAGAAATAATACAAGTAATAATATATATATATTATATATATTTTGTCTTTGCATGGTTGCCATCTTTTTGGCCAAAGAGAAAAAAATAACAATGCCCACTAAAGTAACCTAAGAAGAAAAAATAGTTTTACAAAAACATAGTGTCTTTTGTTCTCAAGTAGTCTCTGCACTCATCGCTTTGGTGCACCCATTCATGGTGACCTCACTTGGACCTGGCGAGGCCTTCTCTTTCTCACAGCACGAGTGGACAGCCAGTGGTCCTTTGGTAATGGCCTTCACCAGGCTACAGGCACTGGCGGCGGACCCTGCTGCATTTGTCGCAAAGGTATGTATGCCCTGAGGTTGGCGGATCCGACAGTGGCCCTCCATGAGTGAATTACCCCCCTTCTGGCCAGATGCCTCTAGGAAAGACAGCTGGGCATGGCTTTTTGGCAGGTGTTCGACACGCAGCCTCTACATTAACTTTCCCGTGGAGCATGACATCAAGCACATTTCAGGCGGACTGTTTGTTTATTTAGAGGTCTCATGTGCCACTCAAAGTCAAGATCTTTACTTGGCTTGTGCAGTGGCAAAATCCTCACTTTAGTCCACCGAGCAAGATGGTCATCTAGCACAAACATATCACAAGCTCCCATGTCGAGCCGCACGAGGACGTCACCATCTATTCTTTGGGTCCACTGTGGCATAGGAGGTATGAAGACATATACACATCACTGGAGTCACCCTCTCAGCGGCTGAAGTCCTCTGGCAATCACTCAAAGCCCTCAGAGAGCAGGGCAGCCAAAATTGGAGAGCATCATTAGCAACTTTTTTAGGTGTCAGAGTAACCAAGTGTCTTTTTTTTTTTTTGTGGCGAGAGGTGCCATGTTGAAAATATTGTACATATCTCCTTTTTTACTTGAGAGTGGGAATTCATATAGTAGCATCATTGAGATACATATCATTGTTCTTCTGGTGCCCTCCCCGTAGAATATACACTTGTGCAGCTTTAAACTTTTAGTATCAATACAATTTCAGATGGCAACCTCACTTAGTAGGCACCCTTATCCTTTCAGGAAAAAAAAAATTGTGTTGCTAGCTTGTTGACCCTGCTGATTATGTTGCTCTGCAAGTACATGAGAATTCTCAATTCTTAGCTGTTTTCCTTTTCTATCATATCATCTTCTCCGCCATCAACTTTTCCAAGCAGCAGACAGTCCTCTACTCTCTCAGGAAAGGAAGTCCACTCACAACAAAAGGGAAGTTTGCCAATTCATTTAATTTCTAATTTATTTTGTGAAATTTCTGCTATAGTTTTTTTTATTGCAAACTGGTTTTTTCACCTCGATTTAAGACAAAAAAATTATTCATGCTCGATTTATTTTCTTCCCATTTTTTATTTTTTTTTTTAACTCCGCCTATGTTTTATAGCCGGTCCCAAGCCCGGATAAAGGAGGAGGGTTGTGTTAGGCCCCGACAGCCAGCGTAAAACCCTGTCGAATCTCATGAACAAGGATCAACGAATGAGCGGAATGACGTCGTATGATCCATGTAGCCGACCCCACCTAGTGGGATAAGGCTTTGTTATTGTTGTTGTTGTTTTATTTTATTTTTGGACTCAAGATTAAGGTCTTGATGTACCCAAAACACATATCTTCATCGTACCCAATGCATACCCCAATTTCTTTTAATAAATGAAAGACCGGCAACATTGGCTACACGCTTGGTATATACCCAAGCATACCAGGAACATACCTACCAGTACTGGGTATGAACCCAGTATAAACCAATCTATCACATGGGTGGATTAGAGTATACATAATAAATGTAAACTTACACATTTCAAAAAAAATTGTAAACCTACAAAACTCTTTCAAAACAAATGTAAACCTACAAATAAAAAAGTATTGTAAATTGCTAACTTTGAAATATGATAAAAATAATTAAATCAAGTTAGTTTATTGTGGAAGTTTTTATAGCCAACTTCATTATATTATAGCACCTCATTCATCAGCAGATAACAAAACTCCATATTGCTATCTACCCACCCGCCATTCTTCTGCTTCGAGGACCACATTCTAGGAACCCGTCCATCTTTCTCTTCTTCCCCTTGAACCTCCTCAGTCATCAGCATGCAACAGTCTTGCGCCCCTCTTGTTGACCCAAAGCTCGATCGCTACAACAATCCACCTCCCATCATCCTCTCTTGTTGCCTGATCACCTCCTCACCACTTGCAAACACATCTTTATGCTGCTAACAGTGCCTTACACTCGATCACTACACCAATCCACCTCCATCCTCATCTCTTGTTGTCCGATTACCTCCTGACCACTTGCAAACACATCTTTTTTGAGGGGAAGTTGCAAACACATCTTTTTTGAGGGGAAGTTGCAAACACATCTTTATGATGCTTAAAGCGCCCTTACAGACGCTAATGCATGTTTGACATTCTGCCACATCAAAACTTCTAGTGGAATGCTTTACACGTTGAACAAGTTGTTCAACAGGCATCATCCTCTCCTTGTTATCTCTTTCAACCATCATTCACATTCTTGCGTGTAGGGAGGATTCTCAAATGCTGATCTCAGATTGGTTGGTGCATCATGCACTACTAAGGACCGAATAAGTAGGATCAGTAAGATTGTTCAACACTACTCCAATATCTTAGTAAAAATACTACTCCAATATATATTTTTTTTAGAAGAGAAGAGAAAGGATGTCCACCAAATTGTGGTTCTCATCCGTATATGTATTAATAAGAAAGATCACATGTACAAGTGCAACTCTCCAAAGAAGAGCAACAAAAGAAAAGGAGAAAGGTGTGACCCCTAACCAAATCCCGACTCTTGAAGAAGGAAAGAGATCTGGTGTATAATGCTATCAACATAACATCTCTTCCTCAAAAAAAAAACATAACATCTCTTCCCACAAAAAATGACACGGTTACACTGAAGCCATATGGCCTAGGTACCAGCTAGGAATGTCATCAATGAGCTTACACTTGTACATGTTATTTTCATAGTGATATATATACCTGGATGGCTACCACAAATTTGGGTGGTCATCCTTTCCCTTCTCAAAAAGGAATGTCATCAAAGGTGCTCTCCAGCTCTGGCTCTGCCCACCAAGGGCTTGACTTGCCAATAGGTCTCTGATGCAGAGTGGATGATACACACGGTGCCCAGTCATGCCCAAACCTCCCGAGCCACTCGAAGAACATACTACTCCAATCTTACATTACTGGTCTTTAGGATGTAACAAAAACCGTAAATTTGCCGCCCAGATCTCAAGATTTTACAAAAATACTGAGTTAGGATCTAGGTAGCGAATGTTAAAGATACTAGGCATATTGCAGTATAAGCATAGAATTAGTAATGATGCGGATAAAGAAAAAAATATATATAGCAGTGTGAAACATAGTTACTAACTCATCAGTTCACTTTAAGGGAAAATTAGGGATGAAGGAATGATGAAAAGTTACCAACAACGACGATAAAGAAAAGATAAGAGACGAATAATGCAACTGTCTTTAACCTGAACTTTAAGCCACAGTGTGACGTCAACTGTTGACTTGTTGGTGCAGTTGATGCAGAGGCTTTTTTAACTTCTACCCAAGCCATTTTATTGATACAAAATGCTACTCGTCAAATACCTTTTGAATAGTATTCCTGAAAATAATAATCATAAGAAAAAAATTGCTGGAAATCCTCAAATCGGTTGTTAAAAATATAAAGGTTCAAGGATAAATGCATTAAGGCAGTGAGAGAAATAGTATAGATTCTTTGCAACTTGAAATTAAAAGGACCAGAATAAGAGCAGAACAAAAAAACCAACAAATGTGCAACACATGAATAAAATAGAAAATAGAATCTGCAGAACAAAATGAATGAAATTGTATAAACAGTAGGAAACTAATTAGCTGAATAGAAGAGAACAAGGAGGAACATAAACAAGTGCCTATCAGGGTATGTTTCAGGTTGCTTGCAACAGTATGTTGCAAATCAGCTCAAAAGTTCTTTCTGCGTTTACAGAGGACTATTCCATCTCAATTCAAAGGGTTATGAAACAGACTGGAAAGGTAATCTTCCGACATAATTCCAAACGTCATATACTTTTGTTTTAATAATTTGTTTAACTCTATAGATACAAGAATCCAGGGTTATAAATAAACTTAATTTCAAAGTAAAAGGCAAATGACACCCTATACACATATATATACACACCAGCAACTGACGTGTATTTCCAGAGAATCAATAAATGAATAGATATCACTGGACTAACCACAGAAAATAGTGAACTGTCCAAGTCTTGAATGTCACAAGGCTAAAGGAAAAGCATACAAGGTCACATACTTCTATTAACTTCCCACTTGACCTAGAGAACTTCCCACTTGACCTAGAGATATATAATATTAAAGGAAACAATATACAGTCATGCAATCCCTGCCGGAGGCGCCAACCAACCCCGCTCAACTCAACCACATTGCGTCCTCGTCTCCAGCACCTTAGTAATGGGTGGACGGCCATCTCACGTTCCCGCTCAAATCGCCGGCCGGCCACCCACTGCTTCCGCTGCCTTGGGGAGGGTCACTATGCGCGTTCCTGCACGTCTCCTCTCAGGTGTCTCGCGTGTGGGAAGGGCAGACACCGGCGAGCTAGTTGCCCCCTCTCTCGCCGGCGGACATTGAACGTGCGTGAGGCGACCACGTGCGAAGCTGGGACGGCCAGCGGGGAGGAGGCGTCAGCGGCAGCACCATCCGTCATCATCCCCTGGTCGCCTCTGATGCAACAGGCGAGAGATTTCCTCCGATTATGCCTCGTTGGCGAACTCACCGGCGGGGCCATGGATCTGTCGGCCATTCGATCGGCGGTGGTGGCAGCCCTCGGTGCATCACCCCCATTCCACCTGAGTAATATTCCTCCGGCACTCTTTCTTCTCGTTCCTGGCTCGCCCCAGCAGCGGGAGGCTCTGCTGGCCTCGCCGTCTCCTGTCTCCCTGGACTGCTCCATCCGGTGGCGTCCGTGGAAAGAAGACGACGGCGCGTCGCCATCGCCAACGCCATCGAGGACTGCCTTCGACATTACGGGTATCCCCCTCCACCTTCTACACCCAGAGGTCGTGCTGGCCGTCGCCCAGAAGCTTGGAACCCCCCTGTCGCTCTCCCTGGCGACGATGGGCTCGCCGGATCTTTCCGCCGTCTCGGTGGAGGTCGCACTGCCGCCTGGATATTGCCCCCCCTCGTCGATCAACCTGTGCGTCGATGGTAGTTGTTATCTCCTTCATCTCCGGCGGGCTGTCCCGGAGGGCTCATGGGCGGAAGTCGTCGCCGGCGGCACGGCGGCGCGCTCCCGGTCGTCATCGTCCCAGGAGCGTGTCAGGGGAGCAGGTGGGGGATCGTACGGCCGGCCTTTAATTCAAACCCCCATCTCTCCAACAGCTGTCAACAACAACACAAATCCCATCTCCCCCCCCCCCCATTGCCACCTGCCACTGCCACCGCATCCCCCTATCCAATCCCGGACAGCCACGTCACCAATCCAAGACCACGTCATCCCATCACCCTATCACACCCAGCCAACCCGGCCTGTCCCACGCCCAACCCCGACTGCAATCTACGCCCGCCCGGCCTGTCCCACGCCCAACCCGGACCACACCAACCCCAACCCCAACTTCCACACACCCGGCTCGGGCCACTCTCATCCTCTGGAACCGGCCCGGGCAACCGATGAACACCAAGCCTCCCTCAACAGCCCGACCCCGCAGACGCAAATCCGCCTCGCCTTCGGCCAGCTCCGCCGCCTCTGCCTCAGGCAACGTTCTCGCCGGCTTTCCTCCACGGCGAAGCCCCCCACCCCTCCTCCCGACACCCCTCCCACCGCCGCCCAGTGAACATCACCGCAGCATGCGTGGGAGTTCCCCTGCCCCCAGCCAACACCTATCCTCTCGGCAGCTGGGTCGCCCGGACGACGACGCGGCTGCTGCGAGCGCCCCCCCGCGCGTCTACCGGCGCCGTTGGATCCACCGAGCCGCCTCCCCCCATCCCGTTGGTCCGCAGCAGTCGGCCGGCGCTCAGCAGGTGGTCGCCACCGGACATGGAACCTCCTCATCGTCCGCAACCTCCCAGACTGGGGGCCGGGCTAACAGCAGGAACGTCCTCCTTCCCGGACGGCAGGAAGTCGACGTCCTCGAGGTCGCTGCTCAGACCGGATTTCGGCTAGTCTGCCGCCGCCCCCGGTCGAGGCCTGATCCCCCAAGACGGCCCCTTGGCATCTTCCGCCCCCACCAGCGACTCCTGATGCTCGTGCGGGGTGGCTCTAGGCGGAGGACAGTGGTGGGCAGCAGTTCGCCCACTGGTGCGACGACTTCAGTTTCCTTATGAAGGTTCTGACATGGAACGTTCGCGGTCTCGGGCTCGGCGATGAGGAGAGGTACCGATCTCTTGGCCGCTATTTGAGGGAGTGGGAGGTCGACATGGTCTTCCTCCAGGAAACCAAATTTGAGGAGTGTAGCGCTCGGATGTGGGAGCAGATTGGTGGGTCCCGGCTATCTCAGTTCATCTCCCTGAGTTCGGCGGGGCGCTCCGGAGGCTGTATCATTGCTTGGAGGACGGAGCAGTTCACCCTGGTGGACTCATGGACAGCCCGCTTCTCGATGTCGGCCCACCTGCGTCGCAGCATGGATGGTTCCTCCTACATTCTCTCCTGTGTCTATGGCCCTTGCTCTGGGTCCCTTCGGGCGGACATGTGGGAGGAGCTCTCCGCCGTCCGTCTCCATCTTCCCGACGCCCGGTGGCTGATTGGGGGCGACTTCAATGTCACACTTGACATGGATGATCGTCCCTCCAGAAGACAAGGGAGAGACTTTGGAGCAGAGGGATTCAGAGATTTCATCGACTCCCAGTCACTGTTGGATTTCCCGACAGCGAACTGTAGATTCACCGGGCGGAGCACGGCGGCACCCTCATCCCGATCTCAGATCGACAGGTTCCTCGGCTCCATTGAGTTAGCTGAGGCCCACCACCTTGAAGATGTCCGAGCCATGGATCAACCGTTTTCGGATCACACACCCCTTTTGTGGAGATCCAATGACGGTCAATCGAGGAGGTCCATTTTCCGCTTTGAGCGTTCCTGACTACTGGAGGAGGGTTTCACACAGTTGGTGGCCGAGCACTGGCTGAGTGTTGCGGCGTCAGACTCTGTTGCTAGGACCTTGGCTGCTAGGCTGCACAGCCTGAGACACTTTCTTCGGGACCGTCGGAGACAGATCCGAACTGTCCAGGAGGCACAGAGGACCGGGGCTCTGGAGACGATCGCTCGGCTGGACCGGGAGGAGGACTCCCTCCACCTCACGGAGGAGGAGGCGACTCAGCGACGACGGGCCCAGGCGACCATCCAGCAGGTGGAGATCCAATGGAGGCAGCGCTCCCGACAGACCTGGCTTCAGGAGGGAGATGCCAACACGCGGTTTTTCCACCTATACGCGAGCGCTCGTCGAAGGGCGAATCAGATCGACCACCTGGTGGTGATGGGGCAGCGGATCGCTGGCCACCAGCACATCGGGACAGCCATCGCCTCCTTCCACCGGGATTTCTCCAGGCGACGGCCTCCGCCACCTTGGAGTTGGTCCCCAGGGGCATTTCTCGTCTTACTGATCATCAGTCGTCTTTGTTAGTGCAGACCATCACCGAGGACGAGGTCACCGATGCTCTTCGGGACCTCAATGGCGACAGGTCCCCTGGCCCCAACGGCTTCCCGGTTTTCTTCTATAGGGAGTTCTGGCCCGTGGTGCGGGAGGACGTGATGGCGGTGATCAGGGAGTTTGAAGGCGGGAACCGGGGCTTTGATCGCCTCAATCGGTTTCTCTTGTTCATGCTTCCGAAGCGCACGCCAACTAAGAGAGTGGACTTCCGGCCGATCGCCTTATCCAATGCCATCTACCTCCTTGTGGCACGGGTAGTGGCCAATCGGCTCCGGGAGGTACTCCCCGATCTCATCCATCCGGTCCAGTCAGCTTTCATCCACGGTCGCTCCATCGCCGATAGCTATGCCACAGCCGCCGAGATCCTCGCGCATTGGAGACAGAGCAATAGCCGCGCTTTCTTTTGGAAGGTCGATTTCTCCAAGGCTTATGACTCTCTTTCTTGGTCCTTCCTTTGGCACTCTTTGCAGGCTCGTGATTTTCCGGCGATGTGGATTGCCTGGATGAAGCGGTGCGTCACCACCGCTTCTTTCTCGGTACTGGTCAACGGATCCACGGCGGGGGATGGGTGCAGCCCCAACGCGGTGTCCGGCAGGGGTGTCCCCCTCGCGCCCATGTTATTCACGCTAGCGGTGGACGGCCTCGCTAGATGCACTCTTGAGGCTTGCCGGACCGGCCTTTTCAGGGGCTTCGCCGATGGTCTTGTGCCGTTATTTAGTACGCGGATGACACTGTTTTCTTTGTGGAGGGGACGGAGCTCGAGGCCAGACGTGTGTCCATTATGGTGGAGATCTTTGGTGCGACATCGGGGCTCGTGATCAACCATGCCAAATCCACTTTCATCCCTTTTGGCATGGCGACAGAGGAGGCTCAGCGCTGTGCGTATGAGCTGCGCACTCCGGTTGGATGCCTACCCATCACCTATCTGGGCCTCCCCCTCTGTTTCTCGGGGGTGGACTTCGGTCGTCGAGCGGATGGAGCATCGCCTCCAGGGATGGAGCTCCAGGCTCCTTTCTAGCGGTGGACGTCTTATTCTACTCAGATCTGTTCTATCTTCACTACCGATATATTTCAGATGACAGCCCAGGTCTTATCTCGGATTGACTCCTTGAGGAGCAGGTTCTTTTGGCAGGGATGCAATCCGGCCCGCCGTGTTCATCTTGTTGCATGGCACAGTATCTGCAGGCCTACTTCACAGGGTGGTCTGGGTATTCGGGATCTCCGTCGCACTAACTGGGCGCTCCTCGCTCGGTGGGTGGGACGCATTATGGGGCCTGAGGAGTGCTTGTGGAAGAAGGTCTTCTTCTGCTACAGGCGAGATCTATCTTGGGCATCCAGGCCCATTCTACCTCGTGGTGCTTCATCATTATGGAGAGGGGTGGCGGCTATTTTCCCTCGTGTGCGATCGTTTCTGAGCCCATTACTTGGCTCCGAAGAGGTATTCTCATTTTGGTAGCATGATTGGATTCCTGGGTTTTCCCCCAATTGTGGGCCTTAGCGGCGCAGCCAGATGTTTCGGTGGCTGAGTGCTGGACCGAGAGTGCTGGCCCGGGCACCGGGTCCTGGACCCCACTTTCAGCTCTCCTTTATCTGACCAGCGATATGTGGAGCTGCTGGCGTTGATGCTGGCGTTGCATCAGAGGATTGCTCCCTTTCGCCCGGATCCTGCGCGGGCGGACGGTTGGGTTTGGATTTCGGGCTCTTTCTCAGCGCGCAGCTTATATCTTAGTTTCCTCCCTGCACCTACAGACACGGTGGATCTGATGGCAGATTGCATACTCATTTGGCGATCCAGGATTCCGTTGAAAGTCAAGATTTTTGCTTGGCTTCTCAGGCGCGAGCGGACCCTCACTCGAGTTTACATGGCACGGTGGGCACCCCATGCAGATACATCATGTGTGTTGTGTGGGGAGATGGAGGAGGATGTCACTCACCTATTCTTCACATGCCGGGTGGCTCGGGAGGTATGGTCTCGGACGAGCATTGTGGGCAACATTTCCCTACCACACACAGACTTTTGGCAGTCCATGAGGGGACTTGGCAGACGGAGATTGAGCTGGAGGACTCCATTAGCGACCTTTTTGGCTGGTGTCTGGGCCATTTGGCTCCAACGCAACCGGATCATTTTTTATGGAGAGAGTTGTCGGGCAGAGCGCATTGTACACCACATGTTTTGTCTTCTTCGGGAGTGGGGTATTGGTTAGCGTCTGTACTCTCCTTTTTTTGTCACTCTCCTCTGGAGAGCAACCACTTGTACATGACTTTTCTCTTATAGTGATATATATATATGGATGACAACCAAACTGCTTGTCATCATTTTGCCCCTCAAAAAAAAAATATGCAGTCATGATATTGAACATGGATTCTACAAAACAGAGTAGAAAAATAAATTATCCAAAAGTAACCATAAAAGCGCACAAACATGCCAACAATCTCTGTAGTATACGCTCATCACATAAACACAGTATAATCAGTTTTTTTTAGAAGAAAAAGGATGACCACCAGAGTTGTGGTTGTCATCCATCTATATATAACTGTGGACTGAAAGTCATGTACAAAAGTGAGCTCTCAAACACAGTATAATCAGTGTGCTACGTGCTGGATTTTTTTCTTTTTTTTTTTTTGAAGGGCTACATGCTGGATAATTGTTACCGATGTAATGTCTAGTTCGTTGATAAGCTAACTGCTTCGTGCTTATGCATGCCACCAGACTCTAACTCAAACAGTTGGGAGACACCATAAAACTAAATAATGTAAGCCGAGCTAGGAATCTTCAGTTAAGCATTAATACTGACAGCCTACGACTTTTAGAAAGACTGGACCAAGGCTGGGCTCAACACATCTGAACGTACTAAGAAAGCACCAGATGGCACAAAAGAAAACACAATTGAGACCAAGAAATGCACAGAAGAAAGAAGCTCAATGTTCATTGGTTACTCGTAAACCAAGGGTACAACAGGTCTGATCGTGCAACAAGAAGGGTTGAAACAAGAAATGGATTAAGCTGACAAGAGAATTGTTGAAAATAAAACCAAAATAATGCATTCAATAGAAAATCATGACGTCTCCCGTTCTAAGTGCAATGCATGGAAGCCAGATCAATAGCAAATCGAATAATATCCTACGAGATCTACCCCACCAATCGCATAGAGAACAAGCCCAACAAAGCAAAAAATACTACATTTTTATCACAATACAGCAATAAATACCCAATTCTAAATCAACAATCCTAAGGCACAAAAGAAAACAAGAAAAATTCATAACGCAAGCACCGAAAGCTACCAATCTTGGGGCTTATCGAATTCACGTATAAAAAAGAAAGACCTTACAGCGCGGAAACAGAGCGGATGGGATGCATCAACCGCCGGAAAAATCCTTCCTTTCTCCTCCCAATTGGAGAGGGATCGAGCCAATCCAATTCGCTGCGGCAGGCGATTTGGAGAATCTCGAGATCGCTCGAACGCGAAGGCAATTGGGGGAAGCTTTCTAGGGTTTCCTTTTGCGCGTGATTTAGCATATGTTAAAAAAGTGATTTGGGATGGAAGAAATATTTTAAATAAGGGAAGGGCGTCGATGGACGGTCTCTACTGGCCGTCCGATCGAGATCCTACGGTCCCTCTGAAGAGAAATTCCTTCGCCCCTCGATCTCCCTTCATCCTCCTATTCGCGACTCCTCCTATCCCTCTTCATGTGGAGCGTCTGGATGAGGCATTGCGGCTGACACTAGTGTGGAGCCACGAACACTACAAAATATAATAATAATATCATTATAATTTTTAATAAGAGTTTTTTTCGTTGATCAACTTTTTTCGTGTCTACTCATGATTTTCTAATATTTCGCTGACCTTCTAAACTATACCATTTTTTTCATTTAAGTTCATTCGTCAACTTCTATTAATTTTTTCGTTAATTTTTTTTTTTTAATTTATGAAATGACCAAAATATCTTTCTTCTTGTATCATCTAATATTATAAAAAAATGTGTGTGACGCCTCCCTCTCCAACCACGAGATTGCCCCCCTTCCGATCGGATGGAGAGGAGGGCGTCCTAAATCTCGTCCCCCTCCGCCGAGACCTGCAATCTCGTCCAAGTTGACTTTCGAGGCTGCCAGAGGCGATGAGAATCCTGCATCCAGTGAGTACTCCAACGAAGATCCATTCATGCTGAAGCTTTTGTTTGCTTCGTCAAGGGCAAGGAGGGCAACCCCAAGGAAGGGCAATTTGATCGAAAGCGATTGTTGGATCCACGAAGAATTTTCTAACATTGCAGTGGGAGCATAGATCACAATTCATCCCTTCGCTGAATCTAAAGCATGGGAGGCCTCAGGATCTCCAACAAGAACCACAAGCGCATCAACAACCCCTTTCCGGCATCCACCATGAGGTGTTCGCCCTTCATCCATGGCAAGCTCTCCTTCGATCCGGACAAGATCCCGTTGTAGTGGTCTTTCCGCATCGGCGAAGACTTCGAGCTCCACCGGATGTCCAACAATGGCGGGCACCTCTCGGTGTTGCACCAATCCCAGCCCGACAAGAGTGTGTGGTCCACGATTCCTGGGGAGGCCTTCATTTCCGCTACAACCATTGGGATTAAGGTGCTGGAGAGCAAGGGCTCCTTCGTCGTGATCGACAGCAATGTCTAGTTCGTCTGCAAGCATCAGACTGTGGAAGGGATCAAAATCGTCCACGAACAGGACGTGGAAATGAAGGCCCAGAACGATCACCTGCTCTTTGGTTACTTCAGGTCAAACAGGAAGGAGTGTTCGTCTAGTCAATTGTGATATGTGCTCCCCAACTTTTTTTATAATATATTATTTTATATTTTTTCAATATTAGATGATACGAGGGAAAGGGTAATTTGGTCATTTCATAAATTAAAAAAATAAAAATTAATGAGAAAGTTAACAGAGATTGACGGATGGACATAAGTGGAAAAAGCGGTATAGTTCAAGGGTCAACGAAATATTAAAAAGTCGTGAGTAGATACGAAAAAAGTTCATAGTTCATAGGACAGCGGAAAAACTCTTTTAAGGATTATCAAAACTAATTTTCTAATAAGCAAGAATGATAAAATAACTTTTTACTTTGGAAAAAATATTCCCATTGAATACTTAAATTTCACATTTAAGATATGTAAAACATATCAAATTACCTATATATAAAACAAATCTTTAATCATTATATTTTTGTTTAAAATAAGTGTCTAATGTAATGAAATATTTGGAATTCATTGTTTTAATTTTTTAAACTAAAAAACTAACACATTTATCTTTTTAAAATGAAATATTATTTATAACTATCTATATTATATCTATCTATCTATATATAAAAGCATAGGTTAAAAGTGCCATGGGTCAAGCTCTCATAAATTGAATGTATAAGGTGATAATATTATAATTATATAATCATAGATACACAAGATTATTTATTATAAAATACTAGTATGATGACCCACACGATGCGCCTGAGGACATAGAATTAAACAAAAAAAAAATTGATTATAAAATAAGAAATTTTATTTTTATATAAATTTATAGACAATCTAATCATTTTCTTGCTTAAAAACTTATATATGTAAATATGTTATAATAAATTAAATTTATTTGAAATTATTTTTTAAAATCTATTACATTCTCTTTCATTTAAGTTATTTTTTATTCTATTTTTGTCTTCTTATAGATGGATTTAATCACAAGATTAATAAACTTATAATTAACAATAGAAGTTTCCGAAAAGTGGGTTGTAGGAGTTTCCTCACAATAAAAAGCAATTAAGCCAAATTTCAATAGATTCAAATACATCTAAAATAATAACAAACATCAGTATTTGTAGGCCGTAAATAATAAAATTTGGGCTGGAAGAAAAAATCTTAAACTCAGCCTACAAGTAAGATAACTAATTTCCTAAAATAACCAAGGCAATTCCTCTTACAAATTTTAGCAAAATTTTCCATATATATTTAATTTAAAAATTCCAAATAAATATGGTTAAATCATATCAATTTTGTTCAAATTATGTTGACTCTTCATGTGGTCCAATTTGAAACACATTGAGAAGTTGAATTTGATCCAAGTTGATTTTGATCAATTGTAAATCACAAACATTCTTGATTATCTTGAATTTCTTTATGCATGAGATCCACAATATTATTTTGATCATTCAACTTTGCTAGAACATTCTTCAATCACCGACTGCAATTATAGACATTTTCAAGTTCATATCACAATAAAAAATAATTAAGCCAAATTTTAATAGATTCAAAGATATCTAAAATAATAACAAACACAAGTATTTGTAGGCCCTAGATAATAGAGTTTGGGATGGAAGAAGAAACCTAACTTAGTCTACAAGTAAGGTAACTAATTTCCTAAAATAATTAAGGCAATTCCTCTTACAAATTTCAGCATAATTTTTCATATATATATATATATATATAATCCAAAAATTTTAGATAAATATGTTTGAACCATATTAATTTGGTCCAAATTATGTTGACTCTTCATGCGGCTCAATTTAAAAAATGTTAAGAAGTTGGACCTGATCCAACTTGATCTTGTAAGTGGATCAATTGTAAATCGCAAACATTCTTAATTATCTTCAATTTTTTATGCCTGAGATCCACAATATTATCTTGATCATCCAACTTTGCTAGAACATCTATGACTGCAATTATGGACATTTCCAAGTTCATATCAACTAGGCGACCTTAAATAGAACCCAATATCCTTTCAATGAACACAAATGCTCGCAAATTGCAAGATGATTCATTATAACCTCCAAACAGCATGCTCGAAAGGGCAAATCTTTTTTTGATACTCATGCATGAAAAGTTAACTTTGTACTCCATCCACAAGGCCGAGACGAAAAGAAAATGAGCAGGATCTAATTGGCGCATTTATCAAATAAATAAAGGTGCATATTTTACCAATTACTGCACAATTGAGATAATCTTTAAGCATTAACCTTTTACCCATAAAAAAAGAAGCAGATGCTTGTGCTACCAAGGAGATCATCTCTACAAGCTATCAACTTCGTAGGCAAGGGTGGCCACAGAGGAATTTGCTCCGGTAGATTGGCGATGGCCAAGTAAACCTTAGCATGAAGCCTTGGCGGTGATTAAGAAGAGGAAAGAAGAGGGTGTAAAGGGATGAGGTTAGGGGTAGAGAAAAAAGCGAAGAGAGGACGACATAAAGGATGAGGCGACGAGGGAAAGGAAAAACCCTAGGAGAGGAGAAAGGAGGATAGATGGGTGGAGAGAGCAGGACAAATGGGGGAGAGAAATAGAAGTGTGTTGCCATGAGGTGAAATAATTAAAAAATATATGCAAGGAGATTATGTGGGTCACAGAAAAGGGCTAGCTCTTTCTTTTATTTTTTTCACCTTTCGTTATGGTTTTGTTTTAATCAACAGTTTTTATTTCAATTTTTTTCTAAATTTACATAGCTACAGTAATTTAATTTCGACATGAGAAAATGTCATGAGATTACTCTAACATCTCGAATTTCACCCTCAAATTACCAAGGATAATTGGATCATTCGGCTGTGTTAGTCTGTTCGCCATATCATAACATAATAAAATATGATTTTCATTTAAATCAGCGAAAGCATAAATCATTAAATAGGATGAAAGAATCTTTCCTTAAAATGTAGAAAACTTCATGAAACATCAAAATTAATGTTATAGAACTTAAAACATCACCGATAATCGATAAAAATCTCAAAGACCATAGTCCAACATATCTCTTAAAAAATATAGTAAAAAACTCTCAAACATAAGGACTCTAAGACTCCTACACTAGTGGCAATCTTTATTCTTATGAACTGAGCCGTCAACCATCTGCACCTCCACGGATCCAGGGTGCAGAGGTTATTAGAGTATGTAAAGGCCATGCTATGCAATGTGATGATCTTATGCAGGATACTAAATGATATGCATCATCTTTATATAAAAGAAGTAACAATATGCATGTCATTTCTTAATATATAATTTACATGTCAAACATTAACATCATTCTATCATCATGCACATAAGTAATTGCATGGAGGACATGTAATCATCATCATACTTATAGTATGAACATTCATAACAATAATTCATTCAATCCATAGGCATATAAGTAAGATACACTTATCATAATCATTGCTTCCATAACTCTTCTCAGGATTGCTTTATAACTCTTTGGACTTCCACTTTCGTGGGACTTCATTCAATTCGATCGATCATTGGTAATTTTCTATTAACGTTATATCTTTCGATAGTTGGGACTTAAGTCATTACCCTCTCAATAAGCTAAGTAGGCGTAGGAGACAATGCTCCCCTCTAACCTGAAGGTGACATTAGAATGCATGCATCGTTGCTGATGTATGTAACGATCATTCTGCACTCTCGTCCGAGGGTGGCAACGGAATGCACACAACTTTATCGATGTGTGTAACAATCATTCCATACAATTTTCGATAAAAGTCATAGAGGGGCAACATGTAACATCATCCACAACTGAGTTCATTGTGCTTTTCAAACAATAATCAATTATGTCATTCGATCTTCATATTTTAACCTAATTACGTGAGGAACATGTATATATGTGTATCTAGGTTCATATATAATCATCAAGCATCAATACATACTATTAATACCATGAAAATAACATTTAATATGCTATAATAGATTTCTGTCACGGTCACGACCGCGATATAAATCGTCACGGCCATGCCTACAAGTGTCACGGCCATGCTTGCTCTGTCACGGCCGTAACATATGTTGTCACGGGCAAGCCAGAGTCTTTCTTAATCGTTTTTCAGATTTTTTGTCACATACATAAAATGTGTGTCACGACCGTGACTGAGCAATGAAAAACTAGCCACCTCAACTTTTTCATGATTTTTCATCAAAAAATTTAGGAAATCGCTATAGAACATTATGAATAATACATATATGTTTCCTAAGCATTCTAGGATCTAAAGGGCATGAAAAACATGTAAAAATATTCAATATTTCCAATCTAGAGTTCATCCCTAAATCATAAACAATAGGAAGAACATGAACCCTAATAATAAAATCTGATTCTAATCCTTGCACATGACATAGATTAAATCATGGAATCTTATTCATGTACAGATCTAGAGCGAAAAATCTCAATCAAAATCTGTTATGAGGACAAGGTGCTCTCAAACTCTCAATTCAATCATAAAAACCATTGAGAGAGAAGAGAGGGGATTTGGATTCCCTTTACATACCTTAATATTGGATCTTCCTCCTCTTTCTTCCTCTTCTTCTTTCTTCTCTTGGATCTCCTCTTTCTCCTTCCTCAAGTCCTAGCCGTCAAGGAGTGAATTAAAGAGAGAAAGAGAGAGAAAATAAGTCTTATATAAGGGAAATCATGAAAGTTTGGACAAAACATTCAAATTACCCTTGATGGAAAATCAGGATATTACATCCTCCTTCCTTAAAAGAAAATTCATCCTCGAATTTTAAACTATATCATAGAACACTTACTAAATAATCTTGGAAATTATTCTTTCATATCTTCTTCTAATTTCCATATCGCTTCGGTTCCATTGTGGTGCTTCCGTGCAATCTTCACCATCTTTAACACTTTGTTTCTTAAACGACGCTCTTCATATTCTAGTATCTCTGTAGGATACTCTTCATATGTGAGATCTTCTTTGATGGTTGGCTCTTCAAACCACATGGGAGCTGTCATATGTGTACTTGCGAAGCATCGACACATGAAAAATATTGTGGATTCTGTCATATGAAGGATGTGTTGAAAATTAAAGGATAAATTAGGAAAATAATTCAACACATAACAGAGTAATCAAGGAATAATTTTTTAAGAAAAGAAAATATCATTGCATATTCTGCTATATTAAAAATAACCTATAAATAGGCTTACAACTTGATATGCAAGATAATAACATGGAGATCGCGCTTAAAAACGTGAGAGATCATGCACACACTCACCACTAACACACTACTACAACTAATTACATTACCCCGTAACTATAACTACTACATTACCACAACTATCCACTAACTTTATAATTTATTTTCTTTTTTTCAAAATACAAAATGAAGTGGATAATATTTTTTGAATCACATTTCAACACTCCCCTTTCATTCAAAACTACATACTCCAAGCATTTTTTGTGAAAAATGCATGCTTGCGTATAGGAAGAGCTTTGGTGAACAAATCTACAATTTGTTCATTTGTACCATAGAATTCCAATTTGACTTCTTCATCCTCCACTAAGCTACGAATAAAATGATGACATATTTCATTGTGCTTTGTTCGCCCATGCATAACTGAATGCTTGGTCATTGCTATTGCTTATTTTTTATCAAAAAACATAATTGTTGCTTCATTCTGTGATTGATAGAGATTCAACAAAATTCTTCTTAACCATATTGCCTGACATGCAACAGATAAAGCAGCAATATACTCTGCTTCAAAAGATGAGAGGACAACAATTGCTTGCTTCTTTGAACATAATGAAATTGCTTCTGATCCAAGACTAAAAACACTTTTTAAAGTGCTCTTTTTATCATCCCAAAATCCTGCCCAGTCATTATAGTAAAGCCAAACAACCTGAAATTAGAAACTTTAGAATACCAAATTTCAAAATTCATCGTGCCAACAATATAATGCAAAATGTGCTTGACAACTCCAAAATGATATTTTTTTAGAGAATGCATAAATCTGGATACAAGACTGACAGAAAAAGAGATACCTGATCTTGTGTGAGTCAAATAAATTAAGTCATCAATCAAACTTCTAAGTGTTCTTTCATCAGCATGACTTGTACCGCCATCAAGTTTGAGCTTTTCATTCACATTCATAGGAGTTGCATCAGCTTTGCAATTGAGCATATTGAATCTGACCAACAAATCATTAGCATATTGAATCTGTCCAACAAATCATTAACCGTCTGATTGACTGATATAAACATCTTCATTCAAATCATAATTCAAAAAAGTTGATTTTATATCAAATTGATAAACATGCAATTGTAATTGAGCAGCTAAGGCTATAAGTAATCTCATTGTTTCAACACGAGCAATAGAAAAAAAAAGTTTTTTCAAAATTTATATCTTGCTCTTGTGCATAGCCTTTTAGTACAAGCCTTGCTTTGTGCTTCTGAATGCTTTCATCTGCATGATATTTCGTTTTAAACACCCATTTCAAACCAATTAAAATTTTATTGTCAGGCAAATCAACTAACTCCCATGTATAATTTCTTTCAATAGACATCATTTCTTCTTTCATTACACTGCGTTATTCTTCTTTTTCCATTGCTTCTTCCAAGCATGTCAGATATAAGACAAATAAAATAAATTAGCAAGAATCATATATTTCTTGCAAAGAATGAAATTTTCTTGGTGCTAAATTAGGTGAATTTTCTGAGGAATTATTCCCACTATTGGAACACATTCATTTTTTGTTGGTGCCGTAATAATATTTTTTTCGCCTTATGTAAAAAACTCAATTTGCAAATCAGCAACATTAGTTCTATTTGTCTCCTCCCATGTCCAACTGCATCTTTCATCAAAGATAACATTTCTACTAATATTAATTTATTAATTTATTAGTAGAAGGATTGTATAACCGATAAGCTTTGCATTGAATAGAACAATCAACAAAAATATATTTCTTTGACTTGTCATCAAGTTTTTAATAATTTTTAGAATTGTTCAATGCATATGCAATGCACCCAAAATTTTTCAAATGACTTACTTTCGATTTGCAATCTTTTCATGTTTCATAGGGAGTCTGATTTTGCACTACTTTTGTTGGAGAAATATTCAACGAATATACTGCAGTTGCAACTGCTTCAGCCCAAAAAGTATTTGGAATATTTTTCTTCTTTAGCAAACTTCTTGCCATTTCCACAATTATTTGATTCTTCCTTTCAGCAACACCATTTTGCTGAGGTGTATATGAAATTGTAAGCTTCCTTTGAATTCCTTGCTCTTCACAAAAATGGTTAAATTCATTTGTTAAACATTCATCACCTCTATCTGTGCACAAAATTTTTATGTGATAACCACTTTTATTTTTCACCATTGCCTTGAATTTTTTGAACACATCAAATGTCTTAAATTTTTGTTTCAAAAAATATACCCAATTCATGCGAGAATAATCATCAATAAATAAATCAAAATATTGATTACCATTAAAGAACTTTGTTCGCATAGGTCCACATAAATCTGCATGAATAATTTTAAGAGGATACTTTGCTCTGTATGATTTTCCTATAGGGAATGGCTTTTTGCATTGCTTTCAAAAAATATATCCTCTACGAACTTCACCAAGAGAATTAATTTCTGGAAGACCAACGACCATATTCATTCTAGCCAATAATTTCAGTCCATTAATATTGAGATGACCATATCTCAAATGCTAAAGTTTAGCCTCAGAAACTAGATGAACTGAAAATGCAGAAGAATCTGAAACATTAAAAGTAAACATGCGATTTTTTGTCATAACAACTTTTGCAATAATCTGTTCAGATTTCTTATTTTTGACCAAGAAAACATCATTCCATTTGTCATCAACTGACCAATGCTTAAAAGATTATTCTTCAAACTAGGAACATAAAAAACAACATGGAGAATTTTTTCTTTACCATAATTTTGCTGAATAGCAATTGTACATTCTTCTTCAACTTGCATAGCTTTATCATCTTCAAATCTGAGCTGTCTTTTCTTTGATTCACCAAGAACTTTAAACAATGATATCATCCTAGTCATATGGTTAGAACAATCATTGTCTAAAAACCATATTTCATTTGTATCATTAGAATGAGAATAGACCATAAAAAACTTAATTTTCTCTTCTTTTTCTTTAACAAAATTTGCTAATTTCTTTGCCTTGGTCCAACAATTTGCCTCAATATGTGCCCATGCTTCTTATAGTCGTAACATTGAATTTTATTTTTGTACTTATTTAATGGTTGTTGTCTTTGCTCATTTTGTCCATCAAATCTTTCTCTACCATGGTTTCTTCTTCGGCCACTTTCACGACATCTGCTATGATCATGACCTCTATTGCAATCAGATCGAGGTGCTTCTACTTTGGCTAGAAAAGTTTTTTTTTCAATTTTTCTGTAAATTTGCTCATTCTTGCTTCATATGCTTGCAAAGAACTTATTAGTTCATCAAAAAATAGTATAGATAAATCTTTAGATCTTCAATTGCAGCAGCTACATAATCAAATTTTAAAGTCAAATTTCTCAAAGCTTTAGCAACAACAGTTTTATCATCAATATTTTCTCCATAAGACCACATCTGCCTAAACACAGTAGTTACTCTTGACAAAAATTCTTGAATGGAATCATTTGATTTCATAAACAACATCTCAAAATCTCGACGAAGAGTTTGCAATTTAACTGTGATTACCTTTGATGTCCCTTGATACTCTTTTTGTAATATACCCCATGCTTGCTTTGAGGTAACACTACCTGTAGTTCTATAAAAAATAATTTCATGCGCAACTTGCTGAATAAGAAATAATGCATTTGCATCTTTCTTTTTGTTTTCCTTTAATTTCTCTTCTTCATCTGAATCTGCATATCCATTCTCAATCAAATCCCAAAGGTCTTGTGACATAAACAAAGTTTTCATTTTCATATTTCAAAATTCATAATTATCACTTTTGAAAATAGGCATCAAAGGTTGAGAGAAACTTATATTAACATTTGCAGCCATAATTTGCTTCACACTTCTACTTGTTGCGAGCACTAATTAATTGCACTTGCTAGAAATTCCAAATTTACAAAATGATATCTTCTCTTGCTCGAGTATTTCACAACCTGCTCTAATACCAAATTTATTAGAAATTAAAGAATAAACTAGGAAAATAATTCAACACATAACAGAGTAATCAAAGAACAATTTTTGGAGAAAAGAAAATATCATTACACGATATTCTACTATATTAAAAATCAAAGTATAATGGCCTATAAATAGACTTACAACTTCAGATGCAAGATAATAATATGAAGATCATGCCTAAAAACGTGGAAGATCATGCACACACTCACCACTAACACACTACTACTAATTACATTATCTCGTAACCATAACTAACACATCACCACAACTATCCACTAACTGGATAATTAATTTTCTATTTTCCAAACTACAAAATGATGTAGATAATATTTTTTGAATCATATTTCAATAGGAGGCAATGCCAACTTGTATGCTCATTCTCCCATCTTTTCCAGAATCTCAAAGGGGCCAATGTACCTGGGAGTCAGCTTGCCTTTTCTGTTGAATCTCATGTTTTCTTTGGTAGGTGATACCTTCAGCAATACATGATCTTCGGCCTGGTAGATTTGTTCTCTTCTTTTCTTATCTGTGTAACTCTTTAGACGGCTCTGAGCTGCCATCATTCTTTCTTTGATCAAATCTACCTTATCAGCATACTTTTTTACTAGTTCAGGTCCTAATACTCTTCCTTCACCAACTGCATTTTAACATGTGGAAGACCTATAAGATCTTCCATATAGTGCTTCAAATGGAGTCATCTTTATGGTGGAGTGATAACTGTTATTGTAGGCAAACTCGACTACAATGAGATGATTATTCCAATTGCCTTACTAATCAATTGCACATGCTCTGAGCATGTCTTTCAAAGTCTGGGTTGTTCTAAAATGTAGTGTCGTCGTGTAACCTTGTACCAAATGCATGCTATAATCCTCTCCAGAACCTTAATGTGAATCTGGGATCTCTATTCGATACTATAAAAATAAGAATCCCATGTAGTTGGATAAATTCATCAAGATACAGTTTCACCGTACTTATAGTTGACTATCTTACATTGTATGGTAAGAAGTGAGCTGATTTAGTTTATCTGTCAACGATGACCCAGATGGCATCGTAACTCTTTTGTATCTTTGGGAGACACAATAAAATCGATTGTAATTTACTTCCACTTCCACTGAGATATGGACAGTGGGTTCAGTAGTCCTGGTGACTTCTGATGCTCAATTTTGACCTGTTGGCAGACTAAGCATTTGAATACAAATTTTGCTATTTCTCTTCTCCTGTCTCTTCATCAAAATATTTTTTGTAGGTCCTTGAACATTTAGTGGTCAAGGATGGATAGCAAACTCTGATTTGTGGCATTCAGTCAGAATTTCTTCTTTGAACTCTTTGTCTTCTAGTACCCACAACTTGTCTTGAAACCTGATGATTCTATCCTCTTTCATCTTGTAGTCTGGTATCCTTTCTCACATAGAGCCTTCATATCTTTGTACTTTGGGTCTTCTTTCTGTGCTTGTGATATTCTTGCTACTAAATCAAATTGCATAACACAATGCAATAAGTGTCCATTTGTAAATTCTTAGACATGCCATTGATCCTTCTCATTTTTTTCTTAGAGCATCTGCTACAGAGTTGACTTTCCCCGAATGATAGAGAATATTAAACTCGTAGTTCTTTAAGAATTATAACCACCTTCTTTGTCTCATGTTCTGTTCCTTTTGAGTAAACACATATTTGAGACTTTTGTGATCAGCAAAAATTTCAAATACTTCTCCATATAAGTAGTGCCTTCATATTTTTAGAGCAAACACTACTGCTACCAACTCTAAGTCATGAGTAGGATAGCTCCTCTCATGTGACTTCAGTTGTCTTAAAGCATAAGCTACAACCCTTTTATGCTGCATTAACACACAGCCCAACCCATTTCCATTGGTATCACTGTACATTGTGTAACCTCCAATTCTAGTGGAAATTGTTAGCACTGGTGCAGTAGTCACTTCTTGAACTCCAGAAAGTCTCTTCACATTGTTGAGTCAAATTGAACTTTTCTTTCTTCTTGATCAGCTTTGTCATAATAGCAGTAATTTTTGAGAAATTTTGGATAAACCTCATGTAGTAGCCAGCTAATCTAAGGAAACTTCAGATATCTGTCACCGTCTTTGGCCTCTCCCAATTGATGACAACCTTTATTTTACCTGGGTCCACTGAGATTCCTTCTTTTCAGACTATGTGTCCCAAAAATATTACTTGTTCCAACCAGAATTCACACTTAGAGAATGTGGCATACAACTGGTGCTGTCTCAACATCTCCAAAACTATTCTCAGATGCCTCTGTTGTTCCTCTAGACTTGATGAGTAAATCAGGATGTTATCACGAACACTATGACAAAACTGTTTAGATGAGGCTTAAAAATCCTAATTATCAAATCCATAAATGCTGCAGGAGCATTTGTTAGTTCAGAAGACATAACAAAAAATTCATAACAGTCATACCTGGAGTTGAAGGCCATTTTTGCAATGTCTTTGTCAAGAATAGCTGATGGTATCCACTTCTCAAATCAATTTTTGAGAAGACTGATGCCGTGGATAGTGATCAAATTAGATCATCAATTCTAGACAAGAGGTATTTGTTCTTGATGGTCAATTTATTCAATATCCTGTAGTCTATGCATAACCTTAGTGATCCATTCTTCTTCTTTAAAAACCTCATGGGGACACTTGGCCTGATGAAGCCTCTGTTTATCAATTTTTGTAGTTGAGTCTTCAACTCCTTCATCTCTACTAGTGCCATTCTATAGGGAGGCTTTGAGATAGGAGCCTTGGTATAAGATTAATTTGGAAATCGATATGTCAGGAAAGTCCTTAACTACTTCAAGGCCTTCTAGTGACGGGTTGAAAGTCACTTTTGACAATACTTGCTTATCCTCGGTAGTCTTTGTTCAACATTTTAGTTGTCTATCATCTTTTTCTCTTTTGATGGAATCCCGCGAAAAATCACAGAACTGTCATCTTTTTTGTCTATGTGGATCTTCTTCTCTCGGCACTTCAAATAGGCATCATAGTCTACCATGAGTAGCACTAGTAGTTTATTCTTTATATCATCACTGGGTCTATGGGAGAAACTGACTAATGAAGATTCTCCCTAGTAGCGTTTTCACTTCATTCTTCCCATCTTTACATTCCATTAACTTTCTATTTGTACTTGTGAAAATTGAATTTCACTATACGTTCTTTAGTCATTTCATAGTATTTGGACTAGGAAATTTTATTCAGTTATCGAGAACAAATATGCATATCCTTTTGGGCAATTTCTTATCACATGTCCATCATTCTTACAATTCACAATGAGATTTACATATCTCTTATTACATATTACCCATAATCAATTTGATAATACTATCCATCATGAATGCAATAATTAGCATTCCCATTGGAAGATTATTTTTCTTCCATCCTTAACATAACAATAATTAACTAACATAAGCTAGTCAATTTAACAATACAATCAATGGCACAATACTTACATACTCAAGTTTGGATGGCTGTTCATGACGATTGCACATGGATTTAAACTCTTAACAATTCTATAACATACTTAGCATAGATCCTAAGAATGCTCCGATACCAAATTATAACACCTCGAATTTCACTCGCAAATTGCCAAGGACAATTGAGTCATTCGGCTGTGTTAGCCCGTTCGCCATCTCATAATCATAATAAAATATGATTTTCATTTAAATCAACGGAAGCATAAATCATTAAATGGGATGAAAGAATCTTTCCATAAAATGCAAAAAACTTTATGAAACATCAAAAGTAATGTTATAGAATTTAAAACGTCACTGATAAATGATAAAAATCTCAAAGTCCATAGTCCAACACATCTCTTAAAAAACATAGTAAAAAGACTCTCAACATAAGGAATCTAAGATTCCTAAACAAGTGTGCAATCTTTATTGTCAAGCCGTCATCCATTCAATCATTATGCACCTGCACGGATCTAGAGTGCAAAGGTTTCCCTGTTAGAGTATGTAAAGGCCATACTATGCAATGTGATGATCATATGTAGGATACTACATGATATGCATCGTCTTTATATAAAAGAAGTAACAATATGCATGTCATGTCTTAATATATGATCTACATGACAAACATTAACATCATTCTATTATCATGCACATAAATAATTGCATGGAGGACATGTAATCATCATCATACTTATAGTATGGACATTCATAATAATCATTCATTCAATCCATAGGCACATAAGTGAGATACACTTACTATAACCATTGCCTCCATAGCTCTCCTCAGGGTTGCTTTATAATCCTTTCGGACTTTCACTATGAACATCATTCCATAACTTTCCTCAGGATTGCTTTATAATCCTTTGGACTTTCACTTTCGTGGGACTTCATTCCATTCGATCGATCATTGATCATTTCCTATTAACGTTATATCTTCCGATAATTGGGACTTATGTCATTGCCCTTAATAGACTAGTTAGGCCTAAGAGACAATGCTCCCTTCTCACTCGAAGGTGACATCAAAATGCATACACCGTTGCCGATGTATGTAACGATCATTCTGGACTCTCGCCCGAGGGCGACATCGGAATGCACACATGATGCATGCAAAATATAACATATTTTAGATTATTATTTCAGTTAATTATTCTATAATTTAATCATGGCATTCATTGTTTTAAGTCACTTTTAATGATAGTTCCGGATTTATCGAGTCTGACTATTGATTTTTTTAATATTTTAATTTTTGAATAAATCGGCTTAATTTTTATAATTATTTTGCAGGATGAGTTTGACAAGTCGAGATGACGGATCTATGCCAATAATTATTCTTTTGCGGTCAATAAGTCTTCATCATCATTAAACAAATGCTATTGACATCAAATCGTTAAGGAGAGATGATTGGGCACAAGAGATATCATCAACTAAAGTCCTATACGTCATTAGGCGATAAAGCGATGAGAAGCCTTCATCATTAACCAACATTCAAGTTTACGGCCGTAATCCATATAAAAGAGGAATCTCATGGGATGCAAAACACAATCATCCATCAAGTTTGTTGGCCGCAAAATCCAACCATGAAGAGAATCATTGGGCAAAGAATTTTTATCCTTAACCAATACGTAGTAAGCATTATCAATCATTGGGCGCAATACATTAGTGATGATCATTTGGTGGCCAAGAACAAAGAGAAGTTTATCACTAGGAGCAAAACAAATAACTTTTTATCATTAAACAAAGTTTTATCGGCGACATAGAGTTTTATCTCACGAAGTTAAACACAACCGTACGGTATTCACGACCATGATGAACATAAGACCATACACACCTATGCTTTGAAGTCTAGTTTCTTTCACATTGGAGTCGTGAGCTCTGCAGGCTACGACCAAGAGGAGAGGTGCGACGGTTGAAAGTTGATCGCGACTCTGATCAAGTCTGAGAGGCTGTCGATTGTCTGCCCAGATTTGAGATCTCTGCTTTTGTCTTAGGTGTAATTCTTCCTAGTTGTATCATTTGTATTTTATTATCTCTCCAGAATTTCTTGGATGAACTCCATATTTTTAGATCTTTTATTTTAGGAGATTATTATTTGAAGGGAAATTATTTGAACTATATTTCATTTGTTTTAATCTTTTCTAATCAATTATTAATTGTACTTAATGCTTTTATGTTAATTGAATTTCTGAATTAGGCTATACCAGTTTGTGGAGTGTTCAATTTCAGAAGTCATGATGCTATTTTTTATTGATTTTATTTGAAATTAATAATTGACATAATTTGATAACTAGTGTGTGAAGAATTAAGTTTGTATGGTTTGTTAATCTATACCAGTTTGTGGAGTGATTAATAGTCTAAAAAATCTAATTTAATCCATATTAATTTTAATATGATTTGATGAGATGTCAGTCATGGAGATTTTAATTCTTATTAAATTAAGATAGTTTTGCATGCTTAGGTTGAGGGATGTTAGTCGTGGAGATCGCAAGTTAATCATGTAGATTACTATTTGAGGGAAACTCTAATCCATCTTTAAAGATTAAATTTATCTTTTATGGTTCAAATATTTATATCTATTTTCATCCTAGGGCCTAACTTCAACGCCATTATCTTATCTTACTATTATCTTATTTTCTCTATTTTATTTTATAATTACATAACTTATCTTCAAAATCTATGTTTTTCTTCTCTTTTTAATTTATAAATTCAGATATTGAATTAATAATATTCCTCGTGGTTTCGACACTTTTTACTCCTTTTACTATATTACTTGAGCGACTAGTGCACTTGCTAGTGAATTTATTTTGCTACATCATTTTACGCATCAACACACCGTTGCCCGATGTGTGTAACGATCATTTGGGATAATTTTTTGATAAAGGGCCATAAATGAGCGACATATAACATCATCTACAATTGTGTTCATTATGCTTTTCAAACAACAATCATTTACGTTGCTCGATCTTCACATTTTAACCTAGTTACGCGAGGAACATGCATATACGTGTATATAGGTTTATATATAATCATCAAGCATCAATACATACTATTAATACCTTGAAAATAATATTTAATATGCTATAATAGGTTTCTATCACGACCATGACCGTGATATAGTCGTCATGGCCGTGATAGAACCCCAATTAAACCTTCCCTCTGTCACGGCCGTGCCTACAAATGTCACGGCATGCTTGCTTTGTCACGGCTGTGACATATGTTGTCACGCATGGCCCTGCTTCAACCGTTTTCTAGACTTTCTGTCATGGGCGTGACATGTGTGTCACGATCGTGACCAAGCATCGGAAAACTGTGCCGCCTCTCGACTTTTTTATGATTTTACATAAAAAACTTTAGGGAATCGATATACAACATTATGAATCAAGACATATATATTTCCTAAGCATTCTAGGATCAAAAGGGCATGAAAACATGTAAAAATATTCAAATTTTCAGATATAGGGTTCATCCCCAAATCATGAATAATAGGAAGAACACGAACCCTAATAACAAATTTGATTCTAATCTTTGCACATGGCATAAATCTAATCATGGAATCCTATTCATGCATAGATGTAGAGCGAAAACCCTCAATCAAAATTCATCACGAGGACAAGGTGCCCTCAAACTCTCAATCCAATCATGAAAACCATTGAGAGAGGAAAGAGGGGTTTGGATCCCCTTTACATACCTTGATCTTGAATCTTCCTCCTTTTTCTTCCTCTTCTTCCTTCTCCCTGATCTCCTATTTCTCCTTCCTCAAGTCCTAGCCGCCAAGGTATGTACTAAAGAGAGAAAGAGAGCAAAAAGAAGTCTTATATAGGGGGAAATCATGAGGGTTTGAACAAAAAGTCCAAATTACTCTTGATGAAAAATCAGGATTTTACAATTGCACTGCGATTCTTACTTGACTTCATGTGGAGAAATTAAGCTTTAATATTTTGTATTGGATTACAATATGGACTCCTATTTAATGGTTAGAGCACTGAAATAATTGATCATACTTTTTGATTCAGGAAAAAAAAATACACCAAATGCCCTCCAACTTTGATGTTTGCTCAGCGATACTCTCCAACTTCACTTTGTAACATGAATGCCCTCCAACTTATAATTTATTTTATGGAATGCACTTCCGACTGAGAATACCCAGTTTCTGATCTGTCTGCTGATGTGACGATGATCTCTCTCCACCAAGTAGAAGAGCATCACACGTGACACCACCACACAAACTCCATATCAACAAATCAATAAAAAATAAAAAATAATAATTAATATTTAAAAAAAAAAGATGAGGAGGAGGCGCCACCCTCCTCCCTCTTCGATCACCGACGTTCGCCGGTTCGACAAGGGGCGACCCCCCTCCTTCCCTGTACTCATCGGCGGCGGCGGGTACCCCCCACTCTGCAACCTCGCTGGAGGTGGCAGAGAGGGGGGCGACCCCCATCCATCCTTGTGCTCACCAGCGCAACGCAGGGGCCGGCGAGCACAGGGGTCCCCTTCTCTTGTGCCACGCCGCCAAGCGCAGTGAGGGTCGACGGAGGTTGCAGAGTGGGGGGCGAACCCCCCTCCCCTCCTTGAGCTGCGTCGTGCTAGGAAGGAGGGGGGTCACCCCTTGTCGGGCCGGCGAACGCCGGTGATTAGAGAGGGAGGAGGAGTTCATCTTTTTTTCTAAAATTTTTATTATTATAATTTTATTTTATTATTTTGTTTTACTATTTTTTTATTGATGTGCTTACGTGGAGTTTGCATGGCGATGCCACGTCTGATGCTTTCCTACGTGGTGGAGAGAATATCGCCATGTCAGCGGACATACCAGAATTATTATAAATATAATGATGGTATGCATGATATAATAGTATACTATCAACATGTTAATACTGATTTAATATATATATATAATAAATTATTAATGTCTAAGAACGGATTAAAAAATATTCTAAATTCAAAAGGCCAGAGTTTTCTTTATGTTATTGTCATGCAAAGATAATATTATTGACTTCAAAAGTACCTCCTCAAGTCTTGAAGGAATTGTTATTTGGATCAAGTTAGAAAAAAAATATCTCTTCAAATTATATGACCATTAGATATATATGATATTATTATCGATTAATAACATAACATTGCACATGCCCCAAAAATGATCACTTTCAAGAAAATATTAGAAGCTACAATTTTATGTTTTCATTTACTTCAATGGGTGGAAAGATGATAAATCAATAAACCAAACAAAAGGGCTAAGAGTCAAAATTATTATCAAATATGAATTTTGTTGCCTCTGGATGGTTACTTTCCAAAGTTTGCACAATTATATATTTTTGATCCATGGAATGAAGTGGAAAATAGACTTCACACCACGAGGTTAGTTTTCAAATATAGTCTTATACTCAAAATTTTCACCTAATGATTTTATTAGTTAACTTGATTCTCCTTTTTCGCAGCTCCGATGAAGTAATAAATATTTAAAATTTTCACATAATGATTTTATTAAGTTAACCTAATTCTCCTTTTTCATAGCTCCCATGAAGAAATAAATAAATTTCGTAGGGATATTATTATTGACTTGAGACAAATGTTAAATGAGCACGATGTTTTAGCAAAGATCTTTAGAATGGTAAGAGACAAATTTCAAGAAGATGACTCTATAGTAAAACTCAAATTAACAAGGAAAGGAATAATGATGGAAGAAGATATAATTTACCAACAACTTCAGAAGTAGCTGCTTTGGAAGTAGGAGATTTTGAAATTTGTAGAGGTGACATAGATATTATTATTGAAACTAAATCTAAACAATTACAAAAGGATAAATGAGCTAAATACTGCTTATTTATCCTTATTTAGAAGATGGTTATAGGGAAGATATTTCATTAAATAAAAAAATGTCTCAACTAAAAGAAGGCAATATGTTAGCATGAGAGAATATTTTTCTTACAAAATTCAAGAAAGGAAGGATCATTAATTGTATTATTAAGAAGATTCTTTCAATAATTTTTAGTTGATGCATATACCATGATCGAAGCTTCTCGATTGAAATATATAAGACACAATCAAAAGGAATTAAGAGGTGAGATATATAAAGGATTAGCAGATGTTTTGCATGGGGAGGCTAATCCTTCTTCCCAAGGAAAAAGAATAATTCTCCCATTTATCTTTATAGTAGGTGCGAGATGTATGATTCAAAATGACCAAGATGCTATGACAATATGCAAATAGATTGATATTCTGATCTTTTTACTACATTTATTTGCAATCCTAAAGGGCTTGACATCTACAGATTTTTAAACAACAATGGCCTCAATGCTCAAGACCATCCAGACATATTATCTAGAATTTTCAAAATCAAATTGGATCAATTAGTTAAAGACTTTCGTGATAACAAAATTCTTGGAGAATTAAAAGTAGGTATAAATTCCTACTTCAAAATCAATAGCTCAACCTTTGATATCATCTTAACTTACATATTTTGAGTCTTTTTATTTATAACTCTAATTATTCATTTATTTCATAATTTTTATGAAACAATTATATATACAATTGAGTTTCAAACGCGAGGATTGTCTCATGCTCACATCTTAATTTTTCTTCATAAGCATTATCGATATCCGATAGCTATAGATGTTGATCGAATTATTTTAGCTAAATACTCGATGACTGTATTGAACCTCATTATTATAATGCCGTAAAAAATTTCATGTTACATGGACCATGTCGTGATATTATAAAATATTCTCTTTGCATGCAAACTGGTATATGTACTAAACATTTTCCAAAAAACTTTGTTGACACAACCGTTAAGATGGTTATCCTAAAATAAGCGAAGAGATAATGGAAGAACTATAAAGAAAAATGGCATTGAGTTGGATAATAGATATGTAGTGCTGCACAATATGTTCTTATTACTAAAGTGCGGTTCTCGTATTAATATCAAATGGTGTAATTAATCAAGATCCATCAAATATTTATTTAAATATGTCAATAAATGGCATGATCGTATTACTATCGCTTTTTCTGAAAGTGCTCAAGAGGAAAATTCATCAAATGTTGTTAATGAGATAAATATATATTATGATTGTCGGTATATATCACCTTGTGAAGCTACTTGAAGAATTTTTGGCTTTCTAATTCACCATTGTAACATTCTTTCAACTCAACGAGATACCAAGTGATGCATTTTGACAAAACCGTACAGGCTAAGGCCTAGTGCGGACAATATCACACACTGGTCAGGAATGTTACATATGATATTAGAGCCACCCCGCATGAGTTTCTGTCTATGGTGGGTTGCGATCCCTCAACGAGGATGTTAAGTCCCTTAAGGGTCAATTTGGCAACAAACTAATAGAGGGGCGGGATGGGGTGGTGTAGTGAGAGATGTGGTGGTGGAGTGTGGTGTGTCATTAGAAACTTCATGTATGGATACTAAATTGTAAAAAATGATGGTATGAGATAAAAGTTTTATTTACTAAGAATAATTTTTACCCTTTATTATTTATAATATCTAATGAGTAATAAATATTTATCATTTATCATTAATTATTTTTTCTCTTTTATTTTTTTAGTTTTCCTATTTTTCTATTTTTATTATATTTTTGAACTATTTTATTCATATATATATATATATATATATATGGGTGGGGGGGGGGGGTGGTGTTAATTTGGTAATAAAAGAAATTATCTCATTTGATAATAAAAAAAGGTAAGTTGGTCTAAAATAGTTTATTCCTTCACATTCCTTCTAATCCAATCAATCAATTTGGTGGAATAAAAAATATGATGTTTGAAAGACTTAGCTATTCCACCCCATCCTTCTTCACTTAAATAAAAAATATAATCAAATATGGTGTAACTAATTTCATTTCTCCATATTCCACCCCATCCCTTCAAATACCTCAATCCAAACAAACCTTAAGGGGGAAGTGTAATATCCTCAAAAGTAAAATGAAAGAAAAATAAAAGAAACTTATAACTATTTAAGGCCCATTATAAAGCTCATTAGTCTTGTTAAGCTCTTAAGACTAATGTATAAATACCTTATGTGCCCTAAATCTCACGAAGAAAACTCTCTTTTTCTCTCCCAACACCTCCAGCTTGATGCTCTCCACCTCTCACCTTCTCTCTTCCTCTCGCTCACTCCCACCATCATTCCCTCTACGTCAACCCACGACAGCATAGCAGCAAGGAAGGTCTTCACCTCACAATAATTCTCACTCATTCTCTCTGTTATGGTAGAGGGAGAGAGATCACACGAACATAGAAGAACACAGAGATTTACGAGGTTCACTCAAAATTGAGTTACGTCCTCGGACGATGACTCTTTATTATGAAATAATGATGATTACAAGGACACGAAATAACCCAGTCATCATGAAGTTTATATAGGCACTCCCTTTTACAAATGATAGGAATTACAAACCGATTGAGATTCTAAATTAATCCCCAAAATAGGATACCTATCTCGTGATAAGGAAATAAATCAATTCTGAATCACATATATAATACCCCTAAAAATCTTCGCTTAGGGGGATCCACCCCCTGCATCCCTCGCGGGGGAGGGGGAGGGATCCCCCTTGACCCCCCACAGGCTCACTGACCGATCAGCGAGACCCCCGTAGGAGAAATCTACTGAAGCACTTGACTACATAGGGGGATCACAAAAGGTTACAAGTAGGTTCAGATTCAAGCCATTATCAACACTCTCCCTCCCACATTCTCTCTCTCCTACTCATTCCTCTCATGGCAGCACCACTCTCCCTCTCACATTCCTCCATTCTCTCACTCCCAGCCAATAGGAGCAAGGAGCTAGAGGAGGAGCCATTCCAGCTATGAAGAAGAAGAAAGAAGAAAGAAGGAGAAGGAGAGGGAGAAGAAGAAATAAGAAAGAAGAAAGAAGAAAGAAGAAAGAAGAAAGAAGAAAGAAGGAGAGGGAGAAGAAGAAAGAAGAAAGAAGAAAGAAGAAAGAAGAAAGAAGGAGAAATAGAGGGAGAAGAAGAGAAGAAGAAGAAAATGAAGAAGAAGAAGAAGAAGAAAGGGATTAGGGTGGTTTAAAGGTATGTTAAGAGGATCCAAATTCTCTAATCTCCTCCTAATAATGATTATTTGTGTGGATTAGGGTATGAAAGAACAAACCATTTGTTCTTGAAATGGAAAATTAGAGAATGTGCATTCGGGCATAGATTTGTATCATGTTTCTTATGATTACTGTTTCATGGATAGTATGATTTGCCATAAAATAATTCTTGCCATGTCTGCTTAGTTCATGATTGGTTTCAGTTCTTGTTATATGGATGTGACTAGTAGGCATAATATTTTTATGCAAGCCTTATTTATGTTCATGATTATTCTATCAAGAAAATGCCCTTATGCGAATCTTATGATTAAGTATGTGTGCTCAAATATATGAATGAATACATGCTTTGAAGGTGTTTATATATATATATATATATATATATATATATATATATATATGTAAATGAGGGAAAAATAGGTAAATACATTTATATTGCCAGAAACTCGAAATACACATAACCTTCTCAGGCTATGGATCAGAAAATGATGACGACTAAACCAAACAACAGAGAACCACCATTGCTAACTCTGCAAAAATCTGAACTACGAACCATTGGATGCCAAAACTCAATTTCTCTATGTTCGGTCGCATAAAGTCTTTAATGTCCTTATGTCGGAGGTGCAGGGTAACAATAATTTAAGAACTCCCCCTAGCTTATAACTGCGAGGAAAGTAGGAAAATCGCACAAGGAATCGTCTTCACCAAAGCTTGATTTCTCTACGTTCAATCGCTTAGAGCCTTTAACATCCCTATGGTCAGAGGTGCAAGGTGAAGACGATTCATGAGCTCAAATCCAAATACAGATATGAAAAGTAAAGAGTTATGCAATGAAACATGGATCAAACAGATATAATTAAAACCATAAGCAAGCTCAACATTCGGGTCAGATCACGAAAACAACAAAGAGGAATAAGAGAAGAGTAGTTACACATTACGAAAGCTATAAAAGAAGGAAATGAAGAAAAGAAAATAAAAGAGAGAAGGGAGAAGGGAGGCTGCTGGTGTGGCCTCCTCTCCAGCCTCCTTCAACAGGGATCCAAAACTCAGCCAAAATTCGGAACCCCCTCTTCTTTAGCCTTTTCGCTCTTTTATAGCTCAATGGATTGTGCCACCTGATAACTACTTTGCTAGCTAGTTTCTCATCTCTTTCTTTAGCTTTTTCAACCAAAGAAATGCCTACGGTCCCTCCTGTCTCTTAGTTTGCCACTTGCCACTTGTCCAGAATCAACCAACAACAAAGAATATTTGTTGTGGTCCTTGATGCTCTTGTGGTCCTACATGACTGCCTCCTTCAGCTCACCACCTATCCATTTGTCCTAGAAAAAAAATCTTCTGGTGGTCCTTCTTTGTTGTCTTTTTGTTAGCTTGCCACCCGTCCACTATCCAACAACTTTCTTTGTCCACATCTGCCCATGAAGGTGTGGAGGAAACTTCCTCTCTTTTGTGCAATGGAATCTAACATGGACGTGGAAAGGCACATTTTCTTTGTTGTTTGCTGATTTGGACAATTGGGCTGGTGAATCTGCATCGTTTGTCCTTAAATTTATTTAAGTGTTTGGGTTGGAGGAATACACCCTTGTTATCCCATATTTTGCCAACTGAGATTTCTACATGGAAAAATAATCAAAACAAGTAAAATATCCCAAGTAGCATAAGATAGATATGGAGAAATCATAAATGTTGCATTTCAACAATAAAGCATGTGTTTAAGCATGAAAATATAGTAAAACATGGAATAAATATATGTTGAACATAGATGAAAAATATATATAATTTTTCCACATCAACTCCCCCCAAGCTTAAAGCTTTGCATGTCCTCAATAAAATAGGAACTTAGGGTAAAAAAATTTTAGGTTTTCATGACCACATTATGCATAACATTACATCCCAAGAATAACAAGATAGATGTGGAGAATAATAAATGTTGTATTTCAACAATAAAGCATGTGTTCGAGCATTAAAACATATCAAAATATAAGATAAATGCATGCTAAAGATATATGAAAAGTATAGATAAATTCTTCGCATGAAACTTCAACCTTTGCTTGTCCTCAAGCAAAATTAGGAAGTTAGGGTCGAAAGTTTTCAGGATTTCATGACCACATTATGCATAACATTACATTTCCTTAGCCCTCACACTTGACCTATCTGAGCATCATTTTTACACATTTAAGACTCTTTAACTCTTGACTTAGTAATTACTAAAGCAAGTGCTCCATGGGTGCCAAATGATGCCACCCTGCAGGCTGAACATCAACATAACCTCCCCTAAGAACGTGTAAATTCATATAATATGTATTAACACCAAAAGATGATCTGCACATGTAGGGACCCTTACCTATCCCTTTATTAAATTTTCTTTTTCATTTGCCCATTTTTTTCTTCTTCTTTTTATTTTTATTTTTGCTGCTCAGATCTTCTCTTCATTTGTATATTGGGAAACTAAAAATAAAAGGAGAGTTTTCACTTAATATTTTCCTTGTCTTTCTTTCAAGAATACTCGACTTGAGTGCTAGTGGTGCCATGCATAGCATACTCTTATATTTCTCAAGTGAGATCACAGAGGAATAGTTATTCGAGATAGAGAAGATGCCCACAGTCCTTCCCAATATTTTCTTTCGAGAACACTCATGTGAGGCACTTGAGACTTTTATTAAAGAAAGAGCAAAAAACATTTCTCAATATACAAAAGAAGAAAAGTATAGAAATGAGGGTATACAACTATACAATTTACTCTTATTACACTGTAGCAGATCATAGTTTAGGGAAAAATTACACCAAATGCCCTCCAACTTTGACGTTTGCTCAGCGATACCCTCCAACGTCACTTTGTAATCCGAATGCCTTCCATCTTTGAATTTGTTGCACGGAATGCCCTTCTAATCGGGAATACCCGGTTTTCCAGTCAGTCCACTAACGTGGCGATGCTCTCTCTCCGCCACGCAGGAGAGCATCCGACGTAGCACCGCCACATCAGCAAATTAATAAAAAATATAAAATAATAATTTGATAATAAAATATTAATAAAGGATGTTTCATCTCTCTGACGTCCTTGTCGGAGGGAGAAGAGGAGTTCGACGAAGAGCAATGGGGGGCGAGGCCCCCCCTTTGCTTGAGCTGGCGAAGGGGGGGTGGCTCGCCCCCCTTTGAGACATCCGGCAAGGTCGCAGAGGGGGGCGGCCGCCCCCTTGCCCATGCCGGGATGGGGGGAGGGGTGGTGCTCGCCCAGAGATCGCAGAGGGGGGGGGGGGGGGGGGGCTCACCCCCCGCTTTGCTCGCGACGACGAAGAGCACGCCCCCCTTTGCCCGCCCCGACATAGAGCAAAGGGTGGGGGGATGGCCTCGCGCACACTCTGACGACCTCTGGCGAGGTTGCAGAGGGAAGGCGAGCCCCCCTTTGCCTGTGCCGACGTAGAGCAAAGGGAGCCTCGCCTCCCTCTATGACCTCCGATGAGGGGCGAGGCCCCCCCCTTCCCCGCACCAGGGAAGAGCAAAGGGAGGCGTCGCCCCCCCTCGATGACCTCGGCGAGGGGGGGGGGGGGGAGTGGGGGCGAGGCCCCCTTTGCTCTTCGCCGGCGCGGGCAAAGGGCACCCCCACCTCGCTGATGTCATCGAGAGGGGGCAAGACCCCCTTTGCTTTTCGTTGGTGCGGGGAAAGGAGGGGGTGGGGGGTGGGGGGGGGGGGGGGGTTGGGGCGACCTCTGACGTAGTGTGGGCAAACCAGTGCAAAGGGGGAAATCCCCCCCTTTGCCCGAGGTCATCAGAGAGCAAAGGGGGCCTCGCCCCCTCTACGACCTCCGACGAGGTCACGTGGGGAGAGGCCCCCCTTTTGCCGATGAAGAGCAAAGGGAGGGGGGGGGGGTAGCGAGGCTCCCCCTTTCCACGCACTAGCGAAGAGCAAAGGGGGGCCTCGCCCCCCTCGACGAGGTGGGGTGGGAGGGGGGCACCCTTTTCCCGTGCTGGCAAAGAGCAAGGGGGGGGGGGGGGGGGGGGGGGGGCTCGCCCCCCTCTGCGACCTTGCCCCGGGGGGGGGGGGGTGTGAGGCCCCTCCTTTGTCCCCTCATGTCAATTTTTTCCTTTCCTTTCTCTCTTTGTTGTTTGTTTTCTCTTTGTTACTATGTTTGAAGCTATAAATTGAAGCCATTTGTTGTCGTCATCCATTTACATCAGGTAGGAAAGAGGACAAAGAAATTGCTATGGTTGCTAATCATCCTTTTGTACAATCTCCTCCCTCACCTCCGACATCAATCAATCCAAGCACTGGCCTTTCTTCTATTCTGTCATTGCACTAGTTGCTAGATTCACCCCTAATGACTATGATCACTTCATATCCAATCTCAGGGCCTCGCATGAAAGCTCATGACCATTTCCTTCAACATCATTCTCGGACGCATTAATCTCATGACCAGCGTCGTAGGTCTTGCCATTTAGATAGTCAGATGAGTCCTATTCCAATCACTTAACCTCCTTGAATTGGTTGTGCCATTGTTACAAATAATCAACAATAGTTGCAAAAGACAAACAATTATAAGAGACACCAACAGATCATGACAGAGAAGTAGAAAATGGTAATAAAGGGATAATAAATGGAAATCATTTGACAATTGCAGAGAAGTCGGGAGAACAGAAGATTAAAGAAATATAAAAGGCCAACATACTTGAAGGATTTATTACCAAATGAAATGTAACAAGCTACTTTCAAGTCAGCAAACAAGTTATCAAATGCCAAGTTAATGTAATAGAATTGCAACTAATTAGCACCAACAAACAAGTTATCAAATGGCAAGTTTATGTAGCAGAATTGCAACTAACTAGTGGCATTGATGTGTAATAGAAATGAATATATGACATCATGCCAGACATATAACATTTCTGGTGACATCATGTAATAGTTTTGGGGAGATTACAAGTCACTCAAATAAGGTCTGAGAAGAGAAAGTTATCTCTGAGCCAAATTCTAAACACAAGTTCTTGGACCTTTAGTGTGCTTGAAATCCCTTTGTAATACCCCAAATTTTTCGTTAAGGGTAATTTGGACTTTTTATCCAAACCTTCATTATCTCTCCTATATAAAGCCCCCCATTCCTATTGTTCACCTCTTTTCTCCACATCTTGGCGGCTAGGGCTTGAAGAAGGAGAAAGAGAGGAACAATGAGAAGGAAGAAGAGGAAGAAAGATGAGGTAGATCTGAGATCAAAGTATGTAAAGGGGATCCAAATCTCCCTTTCTCCTATTGATAAGACCGTTCACTATTTCTTGAAGCTCGATCTCCCCCCTAGATGAACCATATAGCCAAGAGCTCAATGTCCCGACTATTCATGGAACGTGAAAAGTAGATGATTATTCATTTGCTTCCGGATTCATTCACTAGTGAAGTCAAAGTAAAAAAGGGTCAGTAATTCCGTTTGTTCTCCTAATTGAATGCAATTAAACTCGACTCAATCTTTTCTTGATTCGTTTTTGTCGATAAGCTCCAAGCGCATCATAGGAATTACAAAAATAGGGTTCTTTATCTTTCATATACTTATAGTCATTATTGTCAACTGTTTTATTTTGATAATTTTCGCAACTATATGGATTATACCTACTTGCACAAATACCTCGACGATTCTCGATCGTACATAGAGCCTAAAAAAGGCTCGAATGGTACGATTCCTCCATCACCCCAGAATGGAAGGGGTGATCTCGTAGTTCTTGGTCTATGAAGATGCGTATCATTTTTTGGTCTCCATCCTTTATCTCAAGTGTTGGATCGAACTAATCCATTGACACAAATTGTTCATGGTTGAAAATTGAGAGTATACGAACACCAGGTTCTCATATCGGATTGTGATGAGGATGCTTTTCATTAAAAACATTAGATCTATGCCACGTGCAAGTATTAGGATTAGATTTGTTATTAGGGTTCATGCTATTCCTATTGTTCATGATTTAAGGATGATCCCTACATCTAGGAATTGAATGTTTTTGCATGTTTTATGTTCTTTGATCCTATATTGCCCAGAAAACATGTATGTATCATTATTTATGATCTATATTGAATTCCCTAAAATTTTGGATAAAAAATCATATAAAATCGAACTGGGCGATGCAGTTCTAGAGCTCCCGTCATGCCCATGACGTATCCCGTCATGCCCATGTACGCATCCCATCATGCCCACGATGCATCCCGTCATGCCCATGACGCATCCCGTCACGCCCATGACAAAATGACGAAAAAATGACAAAAAATAGGGCCTCTATCACGCTCGTGATGGTCTATATGTCACGATCATGATAGAGCATGCACGACCGTGATGATTTATGGCATGACCGTGACAGAGTGGGCAGATCTTCAGGGTTTCTGTCACGACCGTGATGACCTATTTCACGGTCGTGACAGTTACAGAAACTTTATATAATATTTTATTTATTATTTTCAAGGTATTAATAATATGTATTGATGTCTGTTGATTGTATAAGAACCTAGATACACGTATATGCATGATTCCCATGTAACTAGCTTAAAATATGAAGATTGAGTGACATAATTATTTGTTATTTGAAAAGCATAATGAACCCAGTTATGGATGATGTTACATGTCGCTCTCTATGACCCTTTATCGGATATTCTCTGGAATGATTGTTATACACATCGGCAATGGTGTGTCATTCCGATGTCGCTCTCGGGCAAGAGTCCATAATGATTGTTACATATATCGACATCGATGTGTGCATTCTGATGTCACATAGGCCTAGCTAGCCTATTGAGAGGGCAATAACATAAATCCCAACTATTGGAAGATATAATCTTAATGAAAAGGACTAATGAGCAATCGAATTTAATGATGTCTCACGAAAGTGGAAGTCCAAAGGTTTATAAAGCAACCCTGAGGAAAGTGATGAAGGCAATGGCTATAGTAAGCGTAATTCACCTATGTGCCTATGGAATTGTATGATTGTTATGATTGTGCATACGTTCTGGTACGATGATATGATTATATGTCTTTCCATGCTCTTATATTGTAATGCATGATGACAGAATGATATTGCTGAATGACATGTAGATCACATATAAGTACATGGCATGCATATTATTTCCTTCGTTTATATGATGATGATGATGCATATAATGTAGTATTATGTTTAGGATCATAGCATCGCATGCATGGCCTTTACATACTCTAACTTGGGAAACCCCTGCATCATGGATCCGTGTAGGTGCACAATGATTGGATGGATGACAGCTGAGCTCATGAGAATAAAGATTGCACAAATGGTCTAGGATGCTAAGAGTCATTATATTTTAGTCTTTTAGACTATGATTTTAAAGATGTTTCCTCTGATGACATTTGATTATGACTTAAGATGTTTTAATTACGATTAATAATGTTTTCAATTTTATAACACTACTTTTGATGTTTTCATGAAGTTTTTCGCATTTAATTCAACGATCTTTTTTATCTTACTTAATGGCTTTATGCTTCTGCTACATTAATTGAAAATCATATTTTATTATGATTATGTGACGGCGAATGAGCTAACACAGCCGAATGACCTAGTTGCCCTTGGCAATTTAGGGGCGAAATTCGGGGTGTTACACCCTTTCTTGCTTGCTACAGCTTCTTGTCTTCATGTTTCTTTTTTGTCTCTATGTTATGGTACTTCTAGTTATGAACATGTCTTGGAAAAGTAAAGATTTGATGCGCTAACTTTGCAACAATAAAATTACTAATAAGTGTTGAAGAGTAGGATTATGGATCTCATGAGGAATTATTTAAATTTATTCCATCTTAATAATCTACTAGGAGAAGAAAATAAATTTATGATATGAAAAGTAGAAAAATTTATTGCAGAAATTAAGTGACAGAAACTAACATAAATTGGTCATGAGCATTGAGAATATGGATGACAAAAAATAAGGATTAACTAGCATGCACAATTATTATGATAAAAATCAAGTTAAATTCTTAAGACGAATTATGAGAACATATTAATAATTTCTATGCTGAGTAAATCGAACAGTACTAACAATTGCAAAAAATGATATTGCAAACATTGAGTCAATCTCTTGTTTGACACATAATTCAGATACATTAAATTGTAAATCCTAAACTAACAATTATCCGACACTGGTCATAATTGATTTTTCTGTAAAGAACTAAGCACAAACACCGAGCACATGATTTATGTTATAATTGCATCAATCTTCAAGTCTGATCAATTCTCTTGTTTCAAGAAATCAATGGCTGAAATCTCGGACATACGGTGATGTTGATTTCATAGTTCAATTAGAATCTGATTTGCAACAAAATTCAATTCTCATGGGTCATTATGAGCTAGTCAAGATCCGTGAATCGGGCTAATTGGAAATTTGAATGCTGCATGAACATGAAATCCATTTTTTGATGCATAAATTATTCTCTTTACAATAGTTATATGAATGTAACGACCCATAACAAACTTTGTTGTTTCTTCACGGTGCATGATGTCAGTGACGATTATAACATCTGATCATGGTTTGTTATGGCATCTTCATAACTCGTGACTTCCATATGCATTTTATGACTCTTCTGTTATGTCCATGAGTGTGGCATCACGCCCCGTAATAACTTGGTGCCAAAGCTTTAATACTGTAATTGTCGTGAATATTTCGTAACACCCTATAATATCACTTTATCATAGTCTTGCTATTATTCTGTAAGAGCCATGAAGAAGATATACTGTGACCCATGACATTGTCACTTTTATGCAAAATAACACACACACCTAAGTAGTTGAGGGGCTCAACTACATAAATGCAAATAATTAAACAAAAATGATGCATGCTATGAAAAAAGTTACGAAAATAAAATTAGATGTAACCCTAATTATATTTGGTAAAATGCATGTTTCAAACTCTCCCAAGTTTAAATATTTGCTCATTTTCAATCAATGTTCAAGACAAATTTCAGGCAACAATAATCCAATCATTATTTCTACCATGTCTCAACTGCTTTTCTTAGCACCAATTTTTATTCATTCATCGTCAAAGTGTCTTTTCACAATTCGATTATCCCAGCTTTGTGCAATTTGTAACAAACATTTTTAAACTCGTCCAAGTTCAACTTTGAATAATAAGAAAACAATCTTTTGTAAGAAGAATATCAATGTTGAATAACTAATCACACTTTATTTCATCTCTTTTGTCTATTATCTTAATACTATTTTATTAGTTTTTGACATTTAAAATTTACAATTTTATGTTGAATTTGACCTCTTCCAATGAAGTCGACAACAACTTTTTAAAATTTGAAAATAGGAAAAAAAGATGTGGAAGAAAAAGAGAATAAAGGAGGAGGAAAAGGATGACAAAGTAGAGGGGGACGAGAGCCATGAACGAGACTACTATGGAATCTTTGATTTCATGCAAGCTTTTAATCTGGTTTGGTCCCTCCATTGCCGAGGTTAGATGTTTATTTTGTTTAACTAAACTTGATATGAATGTGTGGTGCTAGTGTTTATTGTAGTTAGATTGATGAAGCTTCTTTTATAGTATATCTTGTTCGTAAGAAAATTTATATTCTACTTTATGCATACGATTATTTATATGATTCAAGATTTTTAGAGGCAAATTTTTTTTATTTTTCAAAAGTGTTTTGCCCTAATTCACTTTTTTCAACAATGTTTTGCCTGAATAATATGTCGCGCGTCTCCTGCCTCATTTTTCCCTTTTTTTTTTTTTGCCCTAATTCCCTTTGGCCTTTCCCCGTTGCCGTCGCTTTGTTGGACGTCCCGATCCGCTTGCCCTCACGTCGATCGTCGGGCATCCCTCACCTGCTAGGATCCCTCCGGCGTCCGCATTGTTGGATGCCCTGTCGCTGCGTTGATGGTCTCTACAACTTCGTGTTCGTGGCCTTCCTGTCCACCTTCGGCCGCGGCCAAACCCCCACCATCAACCTCGCCGACCACTGTGACTCGTCGTCCGGCGGCTGCACCAGCCTGAGCAACGACGTGCAGGCGTGCCAAAACCAAGGCGTCAAGGTGTTGCTCTCCCTTGGAGGAGGAGCAGGGAGCTACGACCTTGCGTCCACTGACGACGCCAACAGAGGATTCTCCATTCTGATGTTTGCTTGCAGAGCACGATTTTTTTTTTTTTTTTGCCTTTGTTGAGGTGTGTACATTTCGATGTTTATCTTTGCTTTAAGATTGGCAGCGAGACATATGTGCTCCAACAGTCTCACTGGCACTCGCCCGCTGAGCACACCATTTACGACATGAGGTACATGAACTGCTCGATGATACGTCTAAGATGAAAGTTTCTGTATCAGATATGCTTTGTCATCCCTTGCTCGAATCAGTGGGCAGGTATCCGTTGGAAATGCACACCGTTTCCACGACCAAGGACGGAAAAATCGCGGTCATTGGTGTCCTGTGCAAGCTCGGATATGAAGAGGATCCGTTTCTAGCTAAGGTTCACTTCTTGTACTTTGATTTATTTTGTTAGTTGACATGATCTACTGACCATTAACTGAAGCACGCAATTGTTAACTTCTTCCTGTTCAGTTGGCGAAGCCCTTAAAACAGATGATAGAAACCCAAGAGAAAGAAGTATGTTTGGGTTACGTGCATCCAGATGATAGAGCGTTTATATTATTTTAGACTAAAATGTTGGAATCCTCATGCTTGTGTGAGCCCAGCCTCTCTCTCTCTCTCTCTCCCAAGTTCTTTTTTTTTATTGACAATGATATGCTTATAACTTTGTTTTCTTGCAAGTTTACACGCTTGCACTTTAACGACAATTATGGTCTTATTGGTCCTCAATGCGTCTAATCTTATTGTTCTAGAATATCTAAATTGCAGAATGCTCTGTTTGACTTGTTGCCAACTTTTGATGAGGCATTTAGATTATCTGAAATGTTTCCTGACATGCCAACTGTGTTTTGTACTTGGTTTCTTCTTATATCCTTCATCTACACTTTCTTATGCAAAATTTGTACATTTTGCACCTCAATCAGTGACACAACTTTAAGAAATTGTCAACGTGCATGTCCTAGATGAATCGAAATATCAATTCCATACTTAGAGGTTCTTGTTTATGATAATTTTTGCTATGGTATTTATCTGATACTTGTAGAGGAATTTAAAGAAACAGCTGTACATGTCTTTTTTTCAAGAGAAAAGAAAATGATAACTTTCTATGTACTTTGATGTAGACTTAGATATCATGCCTCTTCAATTGAATCAAAAGGAATAAAAATATGAGACAAACTCCTCCATACCTCCATGTTTATGATCTTATTATGATCATACCTCAGTTTCATTTCGAGTTCATCCTCAGCTTCATTTCGGTTTGAGGTTACTGAGGGCGCCAATGGCGCTTCGTGCAGAGATTGTGCTATCACCTGCAAGGTGCTTTTTGCACGCATTGTGTACTATCTTCAATTCCTTCCTTTCGTTGATACACTTTTTATCTTTAAATTTAAACTGCTGTACTCATTGCTTCATCTTCTAAAAACAAATGAGGTACATTTTTAAACTATTTTGATGTTATCAGATTATGTACTCCCAAAATTTATCAGAACAAAATTATGTACTTTCGATGCACAAATGAAATGTTAACGACTAAAATTAGGGGTTGCCTTCTGATAAAAGCTGCCCATGTGTCTGCTGGACGTTTTGATGTTTTCCTCTCTTCTCGTGTATATGATTACAATGGTTATAACCCTTCAGATTGGCATCTTCCTTTTGTTGCTTCCTTGGGTTAAGCTTCTATAGTTTTTGTTTACAGCATATATTGTACCCTTACAGTTTCTCAGTGAATATGTTGCTACTGCACAAGCTGTTTTTGAAACAAGTACATTACACACGTTATGACTGATAAAATTTTTGCAAAAGTAGAACTTTGAGATTCAAATTAATATCTGATTTTCTTACCAGGTAATTGCATACTTGAAATACTTAATGTACTAGAACAATCCATTGCATGTATTGTTTTCACATTATTTATGTTTGCAGTTGGGGTTAATTTATTTTTATTATTGTAGGAAAAAATAATAGCCCTTCAAATGAAAATGGAACTTGAGGGAGAATCTTCAATTAATGATAGTCAAATATGTACTCAAGTCCTTGGCACAAGATTCGGGTACGTGCGTGGATATGGGCGAGGTCCTAAACCCCCTAGACGTGAAGGAGGGATTGTCATGGAGTAAAAATGTTGAATTAAAGATATTTACACTTTAACTTTGTAGTAGATATTTTGATTAAAGATGTTGAATGTTCATATTTTTTATACATTACTTTTCAATTTTATGGTGTGTTGATTGGGATCTTTTATTTCTTAATATGATGTTTTGTGGTTGGAATCTTTCTTTCATCTTAATTTTTATTGGCTAATGCTTATGCATTTAAAAATTTATATATTAGCAACTAGTACATTATTGAGCCAAATATGTCATGAGGATCCGCTTGCTGGTCATGATAAGCATACTATTAGGGACCAATCTCTAGGTTCCTAAAAGTATGTTATTAGGAACCATTTGTTTGGTGCCAATTATTTTTTTTTTGGTTGCCAAAATTATTTTGATTTGGGACCAAAAATGATTATTAGGGACCATTGTATGATCTTATGAGGACCAATATATTAATATCTAAAAGTGATATTTTTGGGATCCAACAAAAATATTTTGTTCTTAAAACTTTTAAAGATCAACTTTTAAGAATTAAGGGGGCCAATAAAAATTTTGTCCCAAAAAAAATTAGTGTCCAAAATTAATGATTTTGGAATCAAAAGTTTTTGTCCCTATAAACAATTTTTGTTGTAGTGCCGCTTGATGCAGATTTTCATGAGATCACTCTCATTTTTTTTACTGATTACGCTTAGCAGCGCTTACCTCTTTATCATATTATTTCGATGGATTTTTTTTCTCTCTCCATGATATCACGCTGATCTATTTTCATACCCGATTCACGCCTATTTATTATTTCCGGTTTTTACACCACACAATCATGATATTATGCCTATACTTTTGGAATTGTCTTCTCTATCTATGGCGCCCAATTCTGATCTCTAATTATATTCTCTCCTGATATTGCGCCTGTGATTCCAACTGCATTAATCTGCACAGCGGCTAGCATTAATCTTCATGATCTCCTGCAGATTTTATTTAACCTGATTAAGCAACAAATTCAGTAAAATTTCCTCTAATCCCGAATTCAATTTGAAAATACCTTGATTTTTTCGTGACGTATCTCTGCTATGTATTAAACTATTATAATTTTTTGTTGATACTTGGTTGTTGCAAAAATTAATTAAAAATTTAATCACAACCAATCGAACTATTCTTCTATTTTTTTTTATTATAGTTAGTTAGTTGTAAGTAAATTTGGCTTTTTTTAGTCGGTACTTCAACTGTTAAGTTAATTAGTTCTTGAGTAGTTTATTAGATATTGAGTTTTCTTAGATTATAGTTTAGTTAATTTAGTCATTAGTCTGTTAACTTAATTAGTTATTTAATGAAGTGTTACGTTAATTACTTTAGTTAATTAATTCTTGTGTTTTAGTCGGGAGTCATCTAATTAATTTGTGAGTGTTTTTGTGCAAGAAGAGATAAAATTAGAGAACTCAAGATCTGATTCATGGCCAGCGATGAATTCAAGTCTTTGACGCCTCAGAAAGTCAATGCAATGCACCAAATGTCAATACTCAAGCAAACTGAGATGTGATGAAACGATTGTGCCTTAGGAACACACGTCGTCCGAGCGCTGACTGACACTGATCATATGGCGCCAAATTAAAGATTTTTTTTTTTTTTTTATACCTGAAATCTGGCGCACACCACCTGGCATGGAATAGACATGAACAAACATTATAATTGGGATCACCGACGTTAAATAAGATACAGACGCAAAATCCGACAACATGCATGCACTCGCATGCTATGGCTTCTTTCTCCACGAAGGCATTATCGGGCAACAGGATGCCAAAGGCTGGGGGCTAATTAAGCGTTCACTTTGTCACGAAGGATTTAGATGGCCATGAAATCAATTAATGACGGGGGCAGTTTAATTACATATTTTTGGCGCCGCAAATCAACTATCATATGATGATTATCGTCTACATCGGGCGCCAAAAATATCCGACAAGCGCAAGAGTCCATGTAAGCCATAAATACACACGGTGCCAAAAATTCATATTTTCTACTATCAGACATGGCACAAATGGCACACACAATCCCTGCAAAGAATCTGATTTAACGAAGACCAAACAATCTGGATTCCGGCAAAGCATGCCCCCTGCACCATGACCGAGATCTTGCGCCAGAAGTTTAGACCGCCAACACGATAGGGCGCCAAAGCTAATGACCGAGATCTTGCGCCAGAAGTTTAGACCGCCAACACGATATAGGGCGCCAAGGCTAAAGACAAAGGACCCATTGATAATGCACTATTGGGTGCCACAGACTTGACACCTGACGGGCGCAAAAGCTGAGTTAAGATTGAGTAAAAAAAAAAAAAAATATTGGCGCAGTGCTATACAATGTGTCAACCTGCATATGTGTCACGGGGTCATTCTCGAACACTAGAGCACGTACGACGACTAGGCGGATAGGCACTTAGCCAAGTCTGTTTTGAGTTTGCAGCGGAAGTGTTTATGGTCGAGACGACTATGCCGAGAGTCGCTCTTATAGACATTCAATCACGGACATGACTAAAGTGTTGGACTACTCGTTATGGGACCGTGGCATTAGCGCATTACGGCACCAATGCAGGCGCTTGGACGCTTAAAGTCCGAAGGGGCAGCCGAGGTACTACGAGACGCCTCGAAGGGACACCGATGTGAGTTACCACCCCACGCTCAAGATCATGACACTAGAATTAAAGCAAAGCTTACTTGTATTAAATATGATGAAACGTAACATACAATTGGGTCTCGGAAGGCACTAGTGAACTCCTTCCAGTGTACCGTAGGTATAAGAGTCTTGTTACATATTGAAAATGCAAAAGACGTACCCTACGGGTTACGTCACCTACTTGGCCATTCATAAGGACGGCCTTACAAGATAAATGTCATAAGGGAGGATAACTTGGTACTCCGCAATATTACGCAGTGCGGGATGGCTACATGTGTTTCATAGTTTCAGCGTTGAGCGGCACTGGTGCCGCGAGGCTTCACGCTTCGTGTTACGGGAAAACACCCCGTGATCTTCTCCCCCACCAAAGACGGCGACGCCCCCGACGCCGTTGTCTTGGCTTCCTCGGGGCCTTCATCTTCAGTCTTGACTTCGCTTGTCTTATTCAATTCTTCCTTCTTTGCCTTGACTTCGACTTCACCAGCATTGCGCAGTGTCAGGAATGCCCGCTCTTTGGGGTCTCGCTGAGGGCTCCTCCCTCAGGTCTACTTCGCTTGCTGATCCTTCGTCCAATCCAGGGTCATCACTTGTGCAGCGCCAGTGGAGTCCGCCATGTGCGGTCTGACTTCATCAAGCAACTATCCATCCATCAAGTCTCTGTTGGCTTTACTTCTCTTCGACTTGCGCAGCGTCAACTTGTGTGGTTTGGCTTCTTTGGGGTGAAACAACTCTTGTATGCCTTCAGGAATAGCTCGGAAGAAGAGTTGTCTCAGGGTCATGCAGAACACGATGAAGAGTCTCGTCATTCGACCTGCATGACTTGACTCGATGCCTTCATGTTACGAGTGGCCGCAACATAAGGTCTCCCTTCCGTCGAATGCAATGTACATGATCATCTCACCCTCGATGATCGTTCTGGAATTTCGATGACTTGAAACAACACAAGCTCTTCGATGCCGACGCTTGCAGATTGTCTGCTTCGGGTCGCTATGATGAGCGACAAGAGTCTTCCCACGGATGCTTTGGGACGCTTCAGGTCTCTTTGTGGGCTTGACTCAACGTCTCTATGTTGCAAATGATTGCAACATAGAGTCCTCCGTTCCTCCACCGAGTGAAGAGCATAGGACCACCTCCTCCTAGATGATCACCTGATGTTTCGGTGGTCTTGAGGCGGGACAAGGTTCTTTGATATAACAATCCATGCCTTGTCCATTCCGAGTCGCTATGGTGAGCGACAAGAGTCTCCCCACGTTCCCTTGTGGTTCAACCCACAGTCTCTATGTTGCAGATGGCTGCAACATAAAGTTCTTCATCCGTGGGACCACCTTACCCTTGGCGGCCATCTGATGTCTCGACGATTTGAAGTAGAGCAAGGTTCTCGAATATGACATTCTCTACCTTGTCCACTCCAAGTCGCTATAGTGAGCGACGGGAGTCTCCCCACATTCCTGTGGTTCAACTCGATCCTCATGCTTTGATGGGCTATCTTTGTCTTTGGCATAATAGCTTCCTCTTTGCGACTTGCACTTCTCTCCCTCACCATTGCCCTTGCCCAAGGGCTTTGGTGGTATGGCACTTGTCTTGGCATGAATGCCTTGGTAGCGGCGACTAGCGAGCGGAAGTTGGGCGATCCTGTTGTTCCAACTCCATCCTAGTCCAAAGCTTCAACCCCTCTGCTTGAAGAACACCAACGCTGGGTCTTCATCCTCCTGGGAACACTATAGGTGGAGCTCGGTGATATCTTTCATGTCCTCCTTCAATATGCCCATCTGGCCGATGCTGAACAAAGCGACCTTGACCTCCAGTCCCAACTTATCAGGGCTTGCATAATTGATGAGCTGCCACTTCCTCTGTTCCACGTCTCGATGGGATCCCTGTTTGCCACATTCCACGTCGTCGCGATGGCAGCGCCATCCTGAGTTTGCCACATCTTGCAGGGTTCTTGGGATATGCTTCTTCCGATCCTGAGACCTCCTTTGAAGCTTAGGCAACACCTTGGGGTTATGGACGGGGCGAGATCGTTGTGCTCATTCACGAAGAGGATGCACCTTAGATGCTTGTCCGTCCACAACTTGGACGAAGTAATGCCATTGCGCTTGTCGGCAGGGATCACACACCTTTGGCATACTTGTCCACCGGGCGGCTGACCCTTGTGAAAGAATAGCCATTCCGGGTCTTCAACGAACCATGGGGTGCTCGTGAAGACACTCCGCTTGGGCAAGCGGATTGTGGTTGGTGAACTCATCGCATGAGCTCCCAACATTTCCTCCATCTCCTTCGAAACATTTGGATTGCGATCCTTGGAGGCCGCTTCGATTGCTCGAGGCGCTGTTCGAGAGGAAAGGGTACTCCTTCCTTCGGTTGGCGGCAGAACGCTTGACAGCAGCATGCTAAGATTCGTCGATGCTCGACGCTCAGACCATTTGCCACATTGGTCGTTGAATTGAGGCGTCAATTTGCGTTGGCATATAGCAGGTTCGTCCCAACCCTTGTTGGATGACATCACGCCGCTTGCGAGGCGACACTTGATGAGGCAGGCAAGGCTAACAGCTCGTCCGCGAGTGTTTGCAATAATCAACACTTTGCTCCATCCTTGAAAGTCATCGTGGCGTGGCAGCGATGCTGCGGCATGACAAGATGCTTGTGATTGATGCTCCTTAGCCGAGAGGATGATATTCCTTAGCCGAAAGGGATCATGAACCTTGATGCTTAAACTTGAGCCAATTTCTCCCGTGAAGCGCTTGTGCACTTCACATTGCATGACTGAGAATGCGATGCGACGTCACAAGGTACCGAGCAGTGCCAGGTCGTCACAATAATGCATGAGTGACAGTCTCTGAATGTGACATGGGTCTACCGAGTTACACGACGCTCGTGTAAGCGACCCCTTGGTATGGGTAGCACAAGACCATCATGCGGGGCATATGACTACTCTTGACGCAGCGCGACACTTCAAAATTCCCGACTGTATACCTGGGGTGATTGATCTATTCGAGTGAGCGACGCATGATAGTCCCAGTTAGGCGGGGCGATCAGTCTGCCATCATGATGCATGACGAACGTTTCTTGACATGACACGGGTGTATGAGGAACATGCTGCGGGGCACGATTGGGCGTGCGGCGAGGAAGCTTGCCACGCATTCCTCGTTGGCGTCCATGATGGAAGACCATGGTACCAATGCGCCTGGGCGTGATGGAGTTTTTGAGCGGAAGCACATTTCCTACCCTAGGGCACATTTCGATGACACAAGCAAGTCATCGTCGCTGGGTAATCCGAGCAAGAAGAACTACTCTGATACCACTTGTCACGGGGTCATTCTCGGACACTAGACCACGTGCGACGACTAGACGGATAGGCACTTAGCTAAGCCTGTTTTGAGTTTGTAGCAGAAGTGTTTATGGTCGAGACGACTATGCCGAGAGTCGCTCTTATAGACATTCAATCACGGACATGACTAGAGTATTGGACTACTCGTCATGGGACCATGGCATTAGCGCGTTGCGGCACCAATGTAGGCGCTTAAAGTCCGAAGGGGCAGTCGAGATACCACGAGACACCATGAAGGGATACCGATGTAGGTTGCCACCCCACGCTCAAGACCATGACACTAGAATTAAAGGAAAGCTTACTTGTATTAAATATGATGAAATGTAACATACAATTGGACCTCGGAAGGCACTAGTGAACTCCTCCTAGTGCACTGTAGGTATAGGAGTGTTGTTACATATTGAAGATGCAAAAGACGTACCCTATGGTTACGTCACCTACTTGGCCATTCATAAAGACGGCCTTACAAGATAAATGCCCTAAGGGCGGATAACTTGGTACTCCGCAATATTACGCAGTGCGGGGCGGCTGCATGTGTTCTATGGTTTCGGCACTGAGCGGCCGAGAGCTATAAATTGAGTGGCACTGTGCCGCGAGGCTTCATGCTTCGTGTTACGGGAAAACGCCCCTTGACACATGCACCAAATTTTAATCGACGTGCACTAATACATCATGCACCGGTACAGGCAAGTTCACATCCGATTTTATTCTATAAATACTTACCCTTCTTTTCATTTGCAGGTCATCTTCTGCCGAGCTTCTCTGCGCCACCTCCGATCATCAACCAAGTTTAGCGGCTCTCTCTCTCTCTCCTGACATATATTATTGTCAAAATGCCATCCTTTACGCCACCTTTTTCAACATCACCGACGATCAGCCTCTGTGTCACGGCCGAGATGCCATCCTAAATCACCAAGTTCATCAACGTCTTTTTACGGCCGAAGCTCCACTCTGTTTGCGGTCGAGGCTTCCTTACAAGATACTTAACCAACAACTATTGCGGTCGAGACGCCATGCTTAAGTATCAACATCCATCGTGTTCTTCACTGACCTTTTGGCCCGTCATGACATATTGGTTGAGACTCATCAACATATCGGCCGCCAATTTTACCACTCTATTTGTGACCGAGACCTTCTTTGCGCACATCACAACCATTCTAAAGTAGCAAATTCATCGATTTCCCTCTTCACGGCAGAGACGCTTTGACCCCGTATCCACCCACCTTCATCGCCACGCAGACAATAAATCCGGTTGTGTTTTTCCCTTTTTTTTATTTTTCCTTTTTTTTAATCATTATTTCTTTCCCTTGTTGGCTTAACACTGGGGACAATGTTTAATTCTAGCCTGGGGGAGTTTGGATTTCATGCATTGTATTTTCTCTTATTTTTCTTTTTATTTACTTATTTTGCATTTATATCACAAATCCAAAAAAATAAAAAATTAAAAAAATTCCAAAAATACCATTGCATGCATTTATTTTTGCTATCATCTTACTAACTCTTGTCTTACCGTTGTAATTATCTTTAAGTAAAATTTGAAGACATGTTGTTAACTGATGAAATTTGAATGCTTTTATCTCTTATCACTTCTATTTCAGTATTGAACTTATGGACTATGTGCCTATGCTAAATAGAATTATGAATGTCTAGACTACAAGATCATGTTCATGCCTTTTTATTTATTTCTATTAAGTCTTGATAATAGTAGCCTTTTTATTGACCATATTAAGTACCCCTTGAGCTAAAAAATGTGGTGAAAAAAATTATAGTAAAAAAAGGGGTTTTTGAATAAACTTATGTGGAGGTACAAAAGTGTAATCCGGAACCAAAGTGTGTTCGGGTAATTAGATCCATAGGGGTTCATACTTGGCGACCTAAGGGCAATTGCTCTAGGATCCGTCCATCGAAACCTGCTACAAGGACCATCTTGTGGAGGAGAAGCAATCATGGCTAAATTCGAACTATTCATTCAGAACCTTGGTTGTTCGGGCAAGTAAACTCGAGGGGTGCCTTATCACCTATTGCCCTAAGGCCATTTGGTCTGGGCGTCATCAGTCGAAAGCTCATTATATGGACTTACTTGTGCAATCCTGCTTGAAGATGAGAACTTTTAAAAATAATACTATGCTAAAATAAATAGAAGAAAATATAAGTTCAATTAGTACTTATATATTCAATATTAATGCTATTAGTTGACAGACTGCTTATTTTTTTTACAAGGCTGGATGTGAAATTATTTAAAAGTGTTTAGCATTCAGAATCTCTATGAATCTAAGTGCATGGAATGTGGTAAGACACTGAGTAGTAGGTGTGTAGAAGGATTGTGTGAGAAAATTAGTCAGTTGACAATATGGAAGCTATGATGGAACCCCTATTCTTGAGCTTTGCTTTGAATTTTTATTTGAGGACAAGGAAGACTTTAAGCTTGAGCGAGTTTGATGCATGCAAAATATAACATATTTTAGTCTATTATTTTAATTAATTTTTCTATAATTTAATCATTGCATCATCATTTTAAGTTTATTTTAGTCATAATTCCGGATTTATTGATTTTATCTATTAATTCTTGGATTATTATAACTATGGGCAGATTAAACTCATTATTCTAACTAATTGACAGTGACAAAGAAAATTGTCGGCTGAGATGAATCATAGACGCAAACGAGAATTATATGACTTTGAGCTTTCGTGCAAGGGGCAAAACTTGTAAGGAGTAAAATATCAAATCTAATGAGTTACATTCATTTTGGGCACAAAATATCATTAATGGAGATTTGTTATGGGAGTAATGTCGGTGCCAATCTATACTTATGGGAGTAATGTTGAGATATTGGGTAAGGTTATCACCTTTCATCACAAGAAAATTTTGGGAGTAAAAATTGATCCGCCGAAAGTTCTGTTATGGGATTAAAACTTATCTTGGGAGTAAAAGTTAATCTTGGGGGTAAAAATTTATTGGGAGTAAAAGTTAATCTTGGGGGTAACTTATTGGTCAAGAATCGGATGTATAACATATTTTGGGCGTAAAAATTGAAAGAACTTATCATTTTGGGCAAAATTAGAAGAAAGGAGTAAAGGTAAGAAGAGTCTATTATTTTGGGCTAATGATTAGAAGAAGTTATCATTTTGGCCGAGATCCAGAAAGACCGTATCAACTTTTATCTAGTGAATTTAATTCCAGCCGTATGATTTACGCCCATAATCAACATGAAGACTCGTTCGCACCTATAAATAGAGGATGAAACCATCAATCCAATTCATGCTTTGAAGTGTGGTTTTCTTCTACGGCGAGTCGAGAGTCTATAGGCTTCGACCAAGAGAGAGATTTGATCGAACGATTGACATCCAAGGGCCCTAATTTATTCTTGGTGTAATTCTTTCGATTATCATTTGTATTTTATTATATCTCTCTGCAATTGTAGGATGAATTCCATGTTTTAATTATTTTATTTTAGGATATTATTATTGAAGGAAAATTCTGTGAACCCTTATTTTATTATTATTGAATTTGTTTTTATCAAATTATAATTGTGTTTAGTGCTTTTGATTTAATTATTTAAATTTCTGAGTTGAGTAATTACCAATTTGTAGACTCCTTGATTTCAGATTTTATTTAGTTAAGTTAAATGATTTATTGTGAAATTAAAAATTGACAGATGTGTAATAACTAGTGTGTGGAGAATTAGATTTGTGTGGTCTGATAATCTATACCAGTTTGTGGAGTGATTAATAATATAGGATTTTCATATTAATGCATCTTAATTTTAATCACATTTGCATGAATATCAGTTTGTGAGACTTCAGTTTTGATTAAATTTAAGATAGTTTGATTTGCTTGATTAAATAGCAGAATTACTTGTTTGTGGACTCTTTGATTTTAATCTTGTAAATTAATAATCTAAGAAAATTCCTAATCCACCTTAAGAAGTTTAATTTATCTTTTCTGGTTCACATATTTATCCTTAATTTATTATTATCCTAAGACCTAGCTTCAACACCATTATCTTATCTTATTATTATCTTTTTTTCTCTATTTTATTTCATAATTACAAAACTTTTATTCAAAACCTATGTTTTCTTCTCTTATTAATTTATAAATTCAGATATTGAATTAATAATATTCCTTATGGGTTCGACACTATTTACTCCTATTACTATATTACTTGAGCAACTAGTGCACTTGCTAGTGATTTTAGTTTGCTACATCATTTTATGCATCAAAGCCCCTAAATTTATATTCGTATTCGTTAATAGGCTCCAAATGATGTATAATTCGTCTCTGGAGACTATGTCCATGGCTGGGTTGCACGGTCGTGCCAACATATTGTTCGTTAGGAGGATGTGCAGGAATAAAAAAAATCAGACTCTTGAATTTGTATGCTAGGAAGGTCTGAGGGTCATCAGTTTGTGTCCTCGTTAGCTGATACCATACTTCAAACACTTGAAAATTAGGCGGTGTAAATCTGGAACCAAATGTAGTTAGACTGAAAATAACACTAAAATCATCAAGGCTGAGCTCGAAATGCTTGTTGAATAATCTGAATGCAATGCTATCTTTGACACTATTGTTGTCGATTGTCATGCCTTTAGTCATACCGATGAACTCAATTCCAATTTTCTCATACAAATCCCAATATTTCATGAAAAATGGCATGGCATGAGCTCTATTCAGTAAAACTTGAATGTCACTATGAAATCCGAGAGACTCGAGGGTTAGAATGTCTAAGAACCTAGTAGATGACCATTCCCTCTACATTTTGTTGGCGATTTTTAACTTTTCATCATAACATGTTGTCTTCATGCCTTCTGTCGATTGTTTGAGAAGACCGAATGCACGAGAACAATGAGTTTCTTCGTCGGAGGAATCTGTGGGCGATTGCGCACGCTTGATTTTTTAGGATTTTGTGGGTCAACGATGATGAGGGGATTCAACTGTCGGTGGAAGGAAGTTAGCGGAGTAAAGGTTTTGGCGAGGTTTCAGAATGAAATTGTTGTCGAGTTTGTTAGTGCATGTTGAGGAAATTTCACCATGGAATCAGAAACGTCGCATGCTAGAAGGTGAGATGAAAAGGCGGCTGATGTCATGCGGTTTTTTGACTGAAAAAAATATCTTGGGCTGAGGAGTCCACTGGTGTGGTGGTTGACGGTTTATTCGGTTGGGTTGCCTCCCAATAGCACTTTTGTTTAAAGTCATTTTCTCACATCAATGGGTATTGTTTCATTTAACTGCTTGTAGATATATGACCTCTTTAAAAACTTTCGCTCGTTAGTTGTATAGTTTCAGTCTTTGTCTGTTAACTTTGAAAATTTTTGAATCACCATTTCTGTGTCGACTACTCCATAAGGATAAATTTTTTCGACAATAAATGGTCTTGACCACTTCGTCCGAAGCTTGCCTGGAAAGAGTCATAAATGGGAGTCAAACAATAGAAGTTGATTGCCTTCCTTAAAGTTCTTCTGCAGGATTCAACTGTCATGCCATATTCTTTGTACGCTACTTATAGAGGCGAGAATTGTTGTATGCATCCAACTGAAATGCTCGTCCAATTCATTCAATCACAAGAGTCTTTATTCTGTCTGCTTGGAAGTCATAATTGAGCATTTAAATGGCTCAAAATATTTTGTGTTCCATCTCTACTAGTAAATGACAATGCTTGCCGTATATTAGTCGAAATAGTGTTGTGCCAATTGGAGTATTGTATGCAATGCAATACGCCCATAATGCTTCATTGATTTTCTTCCTCCAATCTTTTCTAGTCGTTGAAACTATTTTTCCAAAATCATTTTTTGATCTCCCTGTTTGAAACTCCGGCTTGTCCATTAGTTTGCGGATGGTATGCGGTGGACACCCGATGCTTGACTCCATATTTGAGCAACAAATTTTCAAAGTTTGTTTCTATAAAATGTGAGCCTCTAGTGTTGATTAAGCATTCGAGGTACTTTGAATCTTAGAAAAATGACATCCTTGAAAAGTTTGATCACTGATTTAGAATGTACCGCCATCGTGGGAATTGCTTCAATCCATTTTGAGACATAGTCTATTGTTAAGAGGATGACTTTGTATCCAAATGAGCTTGGGAAAGGTTCCATATAGTCAACTCCCCAAACATCAAAGATTTGAACTTCGAATATTGCTGAGGTCCTTCATTCCTTCGACCAGTGTTCCCCATCTGTTGACAATTATCACAAGATTTCATGAATTTGAAAGAATCCTTGAGCAAGGTTGGCCAATAGAATCTAGCTTGAAGTACCTTTGAGTTTTCAAATGTCCTCCGTGTCCAACATAAGGGGATGAGGTGGCACTCCTCAAGTTTGGCATCTTGCTCATCCTCTGGTATACATCAATAGAACATACAATCTATGCACTTCTTGAAAAGGAATGGTTCGTCCCAGAAGTAATGCTTGATGTCTGAAAAAAATTTCTTCTTTTGTTGATGGGAAAGGTCCGATCCTAGAATTCGAGACGTTAAGTAGTTGGCATAGTCAGCAAACCAAGGAGGCTCCTCAACTTTGATTGAAAATAGATGATGGAAAGAATTGTTAATATTTTGAGTCTCGTCAGGGTGACTTGCCATGGATAGCTGAAGACGAGAGAGATGATCAACAACATAGTTTTCTACTCCTTTCTTTTCTTTGATTTCTAAGTCGAATTCTTAAAGCAACAACCTTATAAGTCTAGGTTTAGCATCCTTCTTGGAGATTAGATGTCGAATTGCTTAGTGATCTGTGTACACAATAACTTTTGATCCTACTAAATATGATCTGAATTTGTCGATGGCAAATACTACATCTATGGAAGTCCTTCTCAGTCATGGCATAATTAATCTGAGCTTCATCGAGGGTTCGATTGGAATAATAAATTGCATGTTGTTTCTTATCCTTCCTTTGCCCAAGCACAGCTCCAACAACTTGATCACTAGCATCACACATAATTTCGAATGGTAATGACCAATCTGGTGGCTGAATAATTGGGGCTGATGTGAGTGCTTTCTTTAGCATATTGAAGGCTTTCTGACATTCTTCATCGAATACAAAATCTTCTTCCTTTGATAAGAGCTTCGTCAATGACCTTGCGATGAGTGAGAAATATTTAATGAATCACCTATAGAACCCTGTGTGGCTGAGAAAGCTTCTAACTCCCTTAATATTGTAGGGCGGAGGGAGTTTCTCTATTACTTCCATTTTTGCCCTGTCAATCTCAATGCCTCTTCTAGAAACAATGTGGCCTAGCACCACACTTTCCTACACCATAAAATAGCATTTCTCCCAATTCAATATCAAATTTGTCTCATCACATCTCTGCAAAACTTTACACAGATTGTCCAAAGTATCATCAAACCAAGTTCCATAGACTGAAAAGTCGTCCATGAATACTTCCATGATTTTTTCAATGAAGTTAGAGAAAATGGACATCGTGCATCTCTGTAAACTTGCTGGAGCATTACATAATCCAAATGACATTCTTCGATAGGTAAAAGTTCCATATGGACATGTGAAGGTGGTGTTCTCTTGATCAGCTAGATGTGTGGGATAGCTGAATGTATGAGAATCTTGTAGGAATCTAGAGAATCCATCCAAGTAGCAAAAATAGGAGTGATTCGCCAGTATCTTTGACATCTGGCCAATGAAGGGCAGAGGGAAGTGATATTTTCTAGTGGCCGTATTCAACTTCTTAAAATCAATATACAGCCTCCATCTTGTGATACGCGTGCGGAGATGAGCTTGTTTGAATCAGTTTTAATTACAATCATACCGCCCTTCTTTGGCATGACCTGCACAGGGCTCACCCATTGATTGCCTAAAATTGGATATATAATACCTACATCTAGTAGCTTGAGTACTTCTTTCTTCACAACTTACTTTGTGGTTGGATTAAGTCTTCTTTGTCCATCTATGGTCGGTCAAAATCTTTCTCCATGGGAATGCCATGCATGCAAATAGAATGATTAATTCCCTTGAGGTCATCGAGGTTATATCCTATAACATGTCTGTACAAGCTTGGAAAGTAGCTTCTGGAGTTGTCTTGAATCTAAATTTGCATTGACAATGACTGAGTATGTGGAATCTTCTCCTAGGAATTCGTATCTAATATTCTGGGAGAGTTTCTTGAGTTCAGGTTTTGGCTGCTTCTTTGATTTTGGCTCTCTTTCATATTCAGCAATTCGAGCTTCTTCATGGTCATTGGTACTTTCAGATTGTGAAGACACAAGGTAGTTGGTCAAAATTTCAGCCTCATCCTCATGCCATAAAGATGAATCCTGAGCCTTGAGTGAGATCTCCAAAGGATCCGTGATGTGAATAACAGATGCCACTTTCTGAACTAAAGGATCCAACTGATCTAGCTAAAAGTGGTATTCTTCCATATTCAGATAATTCAGTATTTGGTTGAGTCTAAACTCGATGACATCACTGCCAATTTGGAATGTCAGACGACCATGTTTCACATCTATCACTACTCCAACGGTAGCGAAGAAGGGTCTCCAAGAAGAATGGGGGTTTGATTGTATTCATCCATGTCCAAAACTACAAAGTCTACAGGTATGTAGAAATCTCCAACCTTAATAGGTATGTCCTCCAGAATTCCTTGAGGTATTTTGATGGATTGTTTTGCTAATTGGAGGGACATATTGGTAGGCTTGATGTCACCTACTTCGAGCTTTCTACACAGTGAGAGAGGAATGACACACATTGGCAATTTGTTGTGAATCATGGCACTTGCTTCAGTTGTTAATGCCATTGTTTCATTCTTTTGGATTCTTCTCTTTTTGGACAAAATATCCTTAAGAAATTTGACATAGTATGGGATCTCTTGAATGGCTTCTAGAAAGGTACATTAATATGGATCTTCTTCATGATTTCAAGTAATTTGCTGAATTGTTGATCTTGCGACTTCTTTCGAGAACCTTAGGGAAAGGTACTTGTGGAGAATAATTTGAGGGAGCTTCTGAAATCTTGGGTTTCTTAACTTCATTATAATCTTTCAACCTTGCATTTGGGAGAACTTCCTCCTCTTGTATGTCAACTTCTTGGCCTTTGGATTTTGAGATTTCAGCTTTCGACCTCCTTGTATCTTCAGCTACTTGTCAACTTCTCAAGTTTACAGACTACACTTGCTCTTTTGAATTTTGTTCCAATTGTCCTGGCAGGATTCCTGGTTGCCTAGAAGAAGATGCAGCTTGCTGGGCTATTTGTGTTTCCAACAACTTGTTATGAACTGAGAGATTCTTAATTATTTTGAACATCTTTTGCATGAGGCTGTCTTGTTTAGACATGCACTTCTCCATCATTAATTCCAGTTTGCTTGATGAAGGTTGACCTTGCTCAAGGGGTGAATTCTGAGATTGCACCCTTTGTTGAGGTGGCTTGTTTTTCCAAGCGGTTGTCCATGTATGAGAATTTTGGATTGTTTCTCCATCCCTGATTATAGTTGTTGGAGTATGGTCATTATTAGGATTGTATGTTCCAATAATGTTCGCTTGATGTTGGTTTACTTGTTGTTTCAGTAACTCGCATTGAACCGAGATATGATCTGGCAGTCCACATATCTCACAATTTTTGGATATCATGTTGGCAGTGGGGGTAGCTTCTGTGAGAACTAGTCTACTAATGGCTTTATTAGGATTGTGAGGAGTATGGATCATTATTAGGATTGTATGTTCCAATAATGTTCGCTTGATGTTGGTTTACTTGTTGTTTCAGTAACTCGCATTGAACCGAGATATGATCTGGCAGTCCACATATCTCACAATTTTTGGATATCATGTTGGCAGTAGGGGTAGCTTCTGTGAGAACTAGTCTACTAATGGCTTTATGAACAATAAGCTCTACCTTGGATGAGAAGTCCTCGCCATTGAAGAATTGTGTATCAATAGATGCAATATGGTCACTTGATTTTGAATGGGTTAGGAAATGTTGATTCTTAGCTATCTCCTCTATCAGCTTGTAAGCTTCATCAACATTTTTCTTTATGAAGACACCAACTATGGCATTGTCAAGACCATTTTAGAAGTGTAATTAAGGCCATTGTGAAAAGATTGTACAAGAATCCATTTGCTCAGTCTATGATAAGGGCATGATCTTAATTGTGCTTTGAATCTCTGCCATGCTTCATATAGAGTCTCCTGGTATTTCTGAGAGAATTCGATAATGTGGTTTCTGATTTTGATTGTTTTACTAGGAGGAAAGTATTCTGCCAGAAATGCTTTCACTAGTTGTTCCCATGTAGTCAATTCTTTTGGTTCAAGGGATTGTAGCCATTATTTTTGTAACGCCCGAGATCTTTAAGAAATAAAAAGAAAATAAAATAAAAAGGAAAAAGATAAAATCTAAAACAAATTTGAGGAAGAGTTTGTTTCCAACCAAAACTATGATTTTCTCCCTATAAACAAGAAGCCAAGACGAACCAAGAAACCCTTTTGACTCTCTACGAGTCGGCCCTAGATTTTCTCCCCTATTTTCGGTGTTTTCCCGAGTCCTCTCACTCCTGACGGCCGTCGTCAACACATGAGACCAACCGGAGAATGTGGGAGCCGACGAACGTGCGCCAGGATAGAGAGGAGCGGCCGGAAGAGGAGGAAGAGGAAGAGGAAGAAGAAGAAGAAGACTGTAGGATTAGTTTCTTGGAGTGAACTAGGGTAGATTCATCATAGAATCTTGGTTTTATATTTGAAGAATGCTCTAGTTGATCCCTAGTTATAAAATTATGATTTATGATGTTGCTTGATGTCAGCCATCGCCGGAAAGATGATCGGAACGCCCTTGTATGTTCGCATAGTTTTCCGCATAATGAAACCGGGCCTGTGTTCTCTACAACCCGGCCTGGGCAGGTCCAAACCTGACCGAGTTCACCGGAACTCGACTCAGATTCGTCATTACCGATGCCCTCGAAGCTCTGTAATAGACGAATCCGACCGGGGTTGAAAATGACCCGGCTTGAGTTCCACCCACAATGAAGCGGTCGGGTGCGACGGTCGCCCTGACTTGACGATGATCCGACCAGGCCCGGGTGTGACTTCAACCCGGCACGGGTTTAACCTAGTTTTCCCTTGAGCAAATCCGATGAACTCGGCCCGAGTTTCGACCACACCCGGCCCGCGTTCCGACATGATTATGTTGATTTTTATAATGCTTAGATCCCAGATTCATGTACTAACTCCAGATCTTGATGACGATGATAATTATGCCATTAATGCCCCTGATTTACTCTCCATGATCTTATCTTGTAGTCTTGATTTAAGTCCTAATAAAGACTAATTAAAAGCTACAAGATAAAAGACGAAAAATGTTAAATGGAGAGCTCTTTTATGATGGACTGGTGATGACCAGGTGTGGGCCGACTTCGGTTAGTTATGGGCTGATTACGATCAGTTATGGGCTAGCTCTGACAATTATGATGATAATGATGGACGGATTGAGGCAGGCTTCCCCGTGATTGAAATATACTCAAAATAAGTCGAAGATGAATAATAAGATGATGACGAAGATGAAAATATATGAATAAAGAATCTTTCTTATGATGATAGGATTTTGCCACCCTTTTATGATGATTTACTTATGATCTCCTTGATTTCTTATTCATATGTCACTTTACATGTTTCCTTTACTCTTATGATGATCATGATTACTTCCTCTTATATGATGATCATGTCCTTATGATTCCTATCTAGTATCATGATTTTATGATTATTTTTATCTTACTTCCATACTGAGTTGCTAAACTCATAAGGAGATTTCTCCTGTACATGTTCTTAAATTCAGGCTTAGGTCATAATAATGAAGGAGGCCAACGGTGACCAATGTCGTAGGTGGCTGCACATGGGTGAGTTCTTTGGATTATGGGATAGTTTTCCTTTTCTGCATATTAGTTTGTTGTATTAGTTTCCTTTGAACTCATATGATATTCTTTCTTAGCTTTCCGCACATTATGATGTTATACACTTTTTAGTATTATTTAATGGGGATTAGTCTTCTGTTTTATATGATGTTGAGTTGACCAATCAATGTCTTATTTTTGGTCAACATGATGCACACGTAAGGATGACCCGTCGCGTCTTTGAAGCATATTCTGCCGCGTGGTGGGGTGCGATTTGGGGCATTACAATTAGGTATCAGAGCCTAAAGTTAGGGCATTCTCATGTTCTATTGAATGATGTCATAGTCCATGTGCAAGTGTCATGAGTAGTCACCGCACCACCTAAAGTCAAGTTATTTTATCTCATAAGATGTATGATTTCTAAATGCTATGATGTATGATGATAGATGCCTCCACGCCGTACTCCTACTGGTCGAGGTTAGGGTCAGCGATGACCTCGAGGTAGCTGCGGGATTGTGAATCCTCAACAAGAGGGAACAGACCAGAATGAGGTCCAAATGAGTCAAGCTCGTGCATTAGAGTCAACAATTCAATATCCACTGGTGCAGCCCCCACCAGCATGGAGACCATCAGTTCAGCCTACACTAGTATTGACACCATCAGTCCAGCCTACACCGGCATTGACACCACCTCTTCAAGCATTCACTTGTACAACCTCCGCCTGTACAGCCTTTCCATGTGCCGCCAGTGTCCTCTGAGGACACCATCCAAGCATTTATGAAGTTGCACCCTCCAGATGCATGAATTCGACAAGGCTGAGAGGTGGCTGAGAACTATAAAGGAAAAGCTATGTCCAATGAATTATGGTGAAGATGAGAAGGTCCTATTTGCCACAAACTTCTTAATTGATGATGCTTTGGACTGGTGGAGGACCGTTGTTGACACCAAGTATGAAGGACAAGATGTCATTCCTTGGGAACACTTCCGTGATGCATTTGAGGCACGATAATCCCAGAGTATCAGTGTGCCCAGAAGTAGAGGGAATTCTTACAATTAAGCCAAGACTAGATGACCGGGGCTTAGTATCACATTTATTTTGTTCATCTGGAGAGGTATAATACCCTTAAGATGAGTGACGGACAAAAGACAGATAGTTTTTGGCAAGGCTTGAACTTGACCATCAGGGCGAACACTTTAGCAGGCCAATGGAAAGGAATACGCTAGGGAACAGAAGGGGGTCAGGGATGTGAAAGGAAAGGCCCCCATGTAGAACCACTCACGATGGAATGATTGATGTCAGAATCGAGGAGGACGACCGTAGGAACCAACTTCGGGATAATAGGACAGGGCCATATGAACCTCGTGATGCTAATCGCCAGTAGCAACCTCAACATTAGGTAAAGATGATGAATATGAAGTTAAAAGTTTACGATGATGAAACAAGTTTATGCTAATGACCCTTTTGCAATCCCAACGTCAACAACCCCAGTAGCCTCAACATTAGGTGCAGGGTGTTGCAGGAGATTCCACATCGGAGAGTGCAGGGTGGTCAGCATGGGCACTTCATTCGTGATTGTCCCACCAAGAACAAGGATGACCAAGTTCCAGCTACGCATGGTGCCAGAGGTAGAAACAACTTGGTTCAAGTAAGAGTCTTCCACATGGAGGAAGATGCACTGTGGGCAGATGCTGAGGTCATCAGAGGTACACTATCTATAGATGGTCTTCCTACTACCATCTTATTTGATTCAGGTGCATCGCATCCTTTATAAGGACTGTGCTATTGCTTTAAATTTACCTCTACATGATATAAGCAGCCCTATGGAGGTGATCACTCATATGAGAATACTCCATGCCACGAAGTACCTCCCTGAGGTATCGATGGTGATACAAGGCAAGAACTTTTCTGCAGACTTGATAATAATTCCTGTGACGAACTATGATGTGATTCTTGGTATGGATTAGCTATCCTAACATGACATAGTCATGCTATGTAAGCAAAAGAAAGTAATCATTGGCACTCAAGGTGAACGCAAAGCTACAGTACCATAGGCAAAGAAGGAAAAGTTATTATACTACTATGAAAGCAAAGAAGATGATACAGAAAGGATGTAGAGGTTTTCTAGCAAGTGTGATGAAGAAGGATGGTCCATCGACCCAACTACAACAACTGGACATTGTACGCGAATTTTCGAATGTCTTTCCCCAAGACATCTCCGGATCATTACCACGACGAGGGATTGATTTTTGCATCGATCTCTTTCCAGGAATTGCCCCAATCTCGAAGGCTCATTACAGGATGCACCGGCCAAAATGCATGAATTGAAGAAACAAATTCAGGAACTTTTAGACAAGGGGTTTATCAGGCCAAGTGTATCTCCTTGGGATGCTCCAGTGCTTTTTATCAAGAAGAAGGACGACTCTCTAAGACTATGCATTGACTACATGATGTTGAACAAGGTAACAGTCAAGAATAAGTACCCATTATCGCGGATTGACAACCTCTTCGATCAGTTATCCAATGTAGCGGTGTTCTCCAAGATTGATTTACGAAACGGGTACCATAAGTTTAGAGTTGCTGAAGAAGATGTACAAAAGACAACTTTTTGATCAAAGTACGGTCATTATGAATTCTTAGTGATGCTTTTTGGATTGGCGAATGTCCCTGCAGCTTTCATGGATCTCATGAATCGGTGTTCAGATCATATTTGGATCAGTTTGTCATCGTGTTTGTAGATGATATTATGATTTATTTGGAAAGCCCAGAACAACACAAGGAACATCTGAAGATTGTTTTGGAGAAGTTATGGCAACACAACCTATATGAAAAACTATCAAAGTGCAAGTTCTGGCTTGAACAAATTATATTTCTTGGGAACATAATCTCGACGAAGGGCATTTCTATGGATCCTTCTAAAGTAGAAGCGGTATCTCATTGGCCAAGGCCAAAGCATGCTACCAAAATCTACAGTTTCCTCGAATTGGCAGTTTATTACTATAGGTTCATCAAGGACTTCTCAAAGATTGCATCTCCCTTGACGAACTTAACAAAGAAAGGTGTGAAGTATATATGGACACATAAATGCGAAAATAATTTTCAAGAGCTAAAGGCTAGGTTAACCACTACACCCATGCTCACCATTCCAAAAGGTACGAATTGGTATGTAGTGTACAGTGATGCTTGCGGTATAGGATTGGGATGCGTGCTCATGCAACATGGCAAAATAGTCGTGTATGCATACAGGCAACTAAAGAAGCATGAGGTGAATTATCCAACTCATGACCTTGAATTGGCAGTGTAGTATTCGCATTGAAGATTTGGAGATACTACCTTTATGAAGTATAGTTTGAGGTGTTCACCGGTCATAAGAGTCTCAAGTACATCTTCTCTCAGCGAGACCTAAATATGAGACAACAAAGATGGATGGAATTTTTAAAGGACTGCGAGATCACCATTAATTATCACCCTGATAAGACGAATTCAGTTGCAGACGCACTCAGCCACAAGTGGGAAAACTCACTAGTTATATGAAGAAAAGTGTTTATGAGATGATGAAGGAGTTGAGCTTATGGAACCCAAGACCTGAAAGGAACGGATCAATACTGATGATGCACTAGATACAACCGAATTTGGTGGATAGAATTATTAAGGCTCAGGCACAAGATCTTGAGTATGCAAAGATGTTGGGAAGATGTCAAAAAGAAGAAGAAGATTTTAAGTTCTCAGCAGATGGTGGGATCAAATACAGAGATTGTCTGTGAGTCCCAAGTGATGAAGCTCATAAAAGAGAAGTGATGGATGAATGCCACAAGCCTGAATTTGCGATCCATCCGGGCAGCACCAAGATGATGTACAAGGATGTGCAAAGAATCTTCTGGTGGAATGATATGAAGCGAGAGTTTGCAGAATATATTTCAAAGTGCCTGGTCTGCCAACAGGTGAAAGTAGAACACTAGAAGCCTTATGGAAAGATAACATCCCTTACAATTCCATAGTAGAAATGGGAAGATATCTCCATGGATTTCATAACTTGCTTACCCCGTACAGAGAATGGACATGATGCTATATGGGTAAAGTTGATCGATTAACGAAGTATGCACACTTCTTACTCTTCAAATTCAAATAATTATTGCAGAGCCTTATGGATCTATATGTCCACGAGATCATTAGACTTCACGGGATCCCCACCTCCATTATATCAGATCGGGATCCAAGATTTACAGCTAGATTCTGGGAGTCTACAACGCTCTTTTGGAACGAGGCTGAACTATAGTACGACATTTCATCCACAAATGGATGGTCAGACAAAGAGGACCATTCAAATAGTTGAAGATATGTTGAGAGCTTGTGCCCTTGATTGGTAGGGCAATTGGGATGATCACCTACCACTTATCGAATTTGATTATAACAATAGTTATCATTCCAGCATTGGCATGGCTCCCTTTGCAGCTCTATATGGGAGATCCTATCGTTCACCTGCATGTTGGAATGAGCTAGGTAGGTGAAAGGAAGTTCTTAGATGCTAAAGAACTGAAGAAAATAGAAGAATACTCAATAAGAGTTGAGTTAATAAAACAAAGGATGAAGATAGCTCAAGCGGGCAGAAGTATTATGTGGATAAAGGATGACATGAGCAGAACTTCCTGACAGGTGATCATGTACTCCTAAAGATTTTTCCAACTAAAGGAGTGATGAGGTTTAGTAAAAGAGGGAAACTCAGCCCAGCTATGTTGGTCCTTTCGAGGTACTCGAGCTAGTTGGAGAGGGTGCTTGCAGACTAGCCTTACCTCCATCATATGGGTGAATTCATAATGTCTTTCATGTTTCAATGCTCCGAAAGTATAAGCATGATGATGCAAATGTAATAAGGTATGAAGAACCCAATCTCAAAGATGACTTGACCTATGAGGAGCGACCCATCCAAATTCTAGAGACTAAGGTCCAGCGTCACAATGACAAGGATGTACCTTTGGTCAAGGTGGCTTGGATTCATCATCAAGGTGACGAAGCAACCTGGGAGCTCGAGTCTGAGATGCGAAAGGAATTCTCTACATTGTTTGGTAAGACCTAACTTCTGACTAAATTCGATGACGAATTTTATTTTAAGGGGCTTATGATGTAACAACTGAGATCTTTCAGAAATAAAAAGAAAAGAAAATAAAAAGGGAAAAAATAAATCTGAAACAAATATGAGGAAGAGTTTGTTTCCAACCAAAACTCTGATTCTCTTCGTATAAATAAGAGGCAAAGACGAACCAACAAACCCCTTTGACTCTCTATGAGTTGGCCCTAGATTTTCTCCCCAGTTTTTGGTGTTTTCCTGAGTCCTCTCGCACCTGACGGTTGCCACCTACACAAGAGACCAACCGGAGAACGTGGGAGTCGACGAGCGTGCGCTGGGACAGAGAGGAGCGGTCGGAAGAAGAAGACTGCAAAATTAGTTTCCTGGATAGAAACTTACAAGGTATGGAACTAGGGTAGATTCATCATAGAATCTTGGTTTTAGACTTGAAGCATGCTCTAGTTGATCCCTAGTTATAAGACTATGATTTATAATGTTGCTTGATGCCGACCATCATCGAAAAGATGATCAAAATGCCCTTGTGCATCCGTGCAGTTTTCTGCGCAATGAAACCCGACTCAAGTTCTCTGCAACCGGCCCGGACTGGTCCAAACTCGGACCGAGTTTACCGAAACTCGATCCGGTTCCGCCATTGCCGACGCTTTCGAAGCTTTGCGACAGCACGAACCCGGCCTGAGTTGAAGATGACCCAGCCCGAGTTCCACCCATGATCAAGCAGTTGTGCACGACGGTCGCCCCAACTTGATGATGATTCGACCCGGCCTGGGTGTGACTTGAACCCGACCTAGGTTTAACCCAATTTTCCCTTGAGCATATCTGATGAGCTCGACCCGAGTTCTGGCCACAATCGGCGTGGGTTCTAACATGATTATGTTGAATTTTATGATGCTTAGATTCCTGATTCATGTACTTACTCCAGATCTTGATGATGATGATAATTATTATGTCGTTAATGTTCCTGATTTACTCTCCATGATCTTATCTTGTAGTCTTGATTTAAGTTCTAATAAAGATTAATTAAAAACTGCAAGATAAAAGATAAAGAAATGTTAAATGGAGAGCTCTTTTATGATGGACTGGTGATGACCAGGTATGGGCTGACTTTGGTTAGTTATGGGCTGACTACGGTCAAATATGGGCTGGCTCTACTGATGATGGATGGTTGACGCAAGCCTCCGTGTGGATTGAAATATACCCAAAATAAGTTAAAGAAGAATAATAAGATGATGAAGAAGTTGAAAACATATGAAAAAAGAATCTTTCTTATTTTGATTGGCTTTTGCCACCCTTTATGATGATTTACTTATGATCTCCTTGATTTCTTATTCATATGTCACTTTGCATGTTTCCTTTACTCTTATGATGATCATGATTACTTCCTCTTATATGATGATCATGTCCTTATGATTCTTGTCTAGTATTATGATCTTATGATTATTTTTATTTTACTTCCATGCGGAGTTGCAAAACTCATAAGGAGGTTTCTCCCCTGCATGTTCTTTAATGCAGACCCAGGTCAGAATGATGAAGGTGGCCTACGGTGACCAATATCGTAGGTGGCTGCACAAGGTGTCTTGAGTCCTTTAGATTATGGGATAGTTTTCCTTTTCTGCATATTAGTTTGATGTATTAGTTTCCTTTGGAATCATATGATGTTCTTTCGTAGCTTTTTGCACATTATCATGTTATACACTTTTTAGTATTATTTAATTGGATTAGTCTTCCGCTTTATATGATGTTGAGTTGACTAGTCAAAGTCTTATTTTTTGGTCAACATGATGCACACGTAAGGATGACCCGTAGCGTCCTTGAAGCGTATTCTGCCACGTACCAGGGTGCAATTTGTGGGCGTTGTAGTTTTGCATTTCATCTCAATGAAAATGAGAATACTCTCAATCAGAGTACTTTAGTTGAAACTCCATTTAATTTTGTTGTTTCACATATCTTCAGGAAATCCTTCAAGTGTTGGTTTGGTTTTTCGTTGGGAGTTCCTCCAAAGTGATTTTGCTGAATTGTTGAAATAAATGACAATTTCAATTCAAAGTTATTAGCTTGAATAGTTGTTTTGAAAATGGCCGATTCTAATCCATTTGCAGTGGGAGTACAAAGTTCTTCTAGTGAGCTCACTTGCTCGACCATCATTCTTGTTTCTATGTTAGAATTTAGAATATACTTAGAGACTTGAATATCACTAGCTTCAAGGGCAAGTGGTGTTTGAATTCTATATTCTCGCGCTCTCCTTCTAAAGGTCCAATCAATCTCAGGATCTAATTCAAGCAACTGCTTGTGCTTAATCTAGGGCATAAAAGATTCTGCCACAATTAATCTAGATTACTACCCTATCCTAGGAGACATAAGATTTACCTCCTCATAATTACAAAGCTTGATACATCAAAGAGTGAAGAACAGAAGTAATTCATCCTAGATTCCAAGCTGTCGACAGAGATTGCAGCAGCCTTGAGCTCCAAAACCTTGCTTCCTTCCTACCCAAAACCCTGCAATGGCCAGCCTCCAAATGGAGGCTCCACCCCCTTGATTCCAGGGTTTCTTCAGCTTATATATGGCCTTTAATCACCCTTAGATCAGCATTCAAATGTTCCTTAGCCTCTAATGTGAGCCACCTGTCGAGGGCCTGAAAATCCAGCTATTGTGACAGCTTTTGGACAGCAAAAAGTAGGTGGTCCCCCCTTTGCTTTTCCAACCTTTTTTCAGCTCCATTCACCTGCTAGAAGAGAAAGAAAACCAAACATCAAAGTCCTCAAATAGGAAATAAACAAATAAGGATGAGGACAGCTACTAGGATCAGCTCAAACATCAAATAGGATTTAGTGTTGTGCAGAAATGAAAACCAAAATCAAAACAAATGATCTTTGGAACCCGGAAATGATAACTTTGCATTAATCATGAAAATTATCCAAATAAAAGTGATTCAAGGCATTAAAGGCATCAAAAGGATTAATGTGGCAAGTGAATGAGGTCAGAAATCAAATGTAGAGAGGATTTCATAGTGTTGATAACTGAGTGACCCGGAATGATAACTTAAAATGATAACTTGTCTAACTTTTGTTGTGGTTATCCAAATGAGATCAAATTTGAACAGTAATGAGTTAAGCAGTGTTTTAGTGATTCCTTAATGCCTTTGTGCAGATTTGATAGTTTTGCATATCGAAATGACAGTTTTGCCCTTAAACGATAACTTGGAATTGAAAAATGATAACTTGTGAAATGGATTGATAATTTTGCACAAGTTGAAATATGATCATTCAAATATGATTCATTCATGATGGCAGTGGATTTAGGGCAAGAAAATCACTGGAAATAAGCTCAAATAGAAAAATGATAACTTGCACATTGAAATGATAACTTTTCATAGAATTGACATATTTATGGATTTTGGCAATTCAGAGCCTCTATGCATATGAAATCAATTATAAAATGAGAAAGATCAAGTAGTTATCACAATTCTTACATTTCAAACATAATTGGCCAAAAGTTATACAAAATAGGGGCTCGATATGGGTGAAATGCATCTAAAATGGGATAGAAACCTATACTGATCAGCTAGTGATCAAGGATTATGCTGGATATGATAGGGTTATAATCTAATGACCTGTTGATCTCTCGACTTAGATCCTCTGAAAGTTGATCTCTCGATCTATTTTGTAATTAAAAATTGATGATTCTAATGTAGCATGAAAGTCAATCCTTAGATGATTACCAGCATTGCAAACTCTCGCCTCATAATGTAGTTAAATGAACCTCTTGGCCTGTCCAAAGTTAAAAAGCTATCATAAACAAGTTGCTAATGAATCATGATATACGATCTACCTTTTTTCTCGAACAAGATAGAATGATAGAGATAATTTGTCAATCTTATAAAAGTTAAAAACATCATATCATCAACAATCTAACATGTATCAAGTCAAGTAAACATCTAAGAATCCAGCAACAATAGTTATTCAATTCATCAAAGAGAAATCCGAGTGTTTAGCCTGACATTGCCTTCAAACAAACTCCAAAAAGTTTCTTCATTGATCTCCTCCTTTGCTCTTGTTTCCATCCTTCCTCCCCAAAGTGAAAATTCAAAAATCCCCATTTGCATTTATCTCCCCCATTCCTCTTTATTCCCCCTAAATTCTCCTTTTTCTTTCCTCTTTTCTTTCTTTCTGCATTCAAAATTCAAAAATCAGTTGTGCTATTATAAACAATTCCAAGCTGACAATTACTTAATTCTTACCTCAAATGTAGCCAAAGTTTAAGTTTAAAGGTGGCAAAACATGCATCCGAGTTATAAATGGAATGAATAAAATAATAGATGATTAACTCTAGAGTCTACACTTCCGCAAGTATGCAAATCGAGTAGAAATCACGAATGTCGTAACACCGTTGACTTAGATTAATTCTGATCCAATGTATCTTGAAATGTCACAATATTGAGTCGAGTAGGTGATAAAGAAAAGATAATAAACAATGCGGTTAGAGTCTAATGATAAAGAAAAGATATCTATTTGAATGATAAGGATTACGCCAAGTACAATGCGGTTAGAGTCTAATGATCTATCTCTCAACTTAGATCCTCTGAAAGTTGGTCTCTCGAATCTTTTTAATTACAAACAGATGATTCTAATATAGCACGAAAGTTAATCCTTAGATGATTACCAGCATTATGGACTCTTGCCTCACAATATAGTTTAACGAACCTTTATGTCTCTCCAAAGTTAAAAAACTATCATAAACAGTTGCTAATGATTCATGATGTATAATCTACCTTTTCTCTAGAACAAGATAGAATAACAGAGATGATTTGTCAATCATATAAAAGTTAAAAGCATCATTATAATCATTAACAATCTAACATGTATCAAGACAAGTAAACATCTAAAAATCTGGCAATAGAAATTAAACCACAACGGTTATTCAATCAAACACAGAGAAAGCAGTGTGTTTAGCCTAGAGGTGTTTAACGGATTGGACGGGCTCCTAATAGTTTTGGTCAATTGAGTTTTGATCGGACATCGGACGGAAATTTGATCAGACATCGACTCCAAGAAAACTCCAAAAAGTTTCTTCATTGATCCTCCTCCTTTGCTCTTGTTCCTGTCCTTCCTCCCAAAATGAAATTGAAAATATTCCCCCGGCATGTGTCTCCCTTCTTCATTTTTATTCCCCCAGATTCTCCTTTCTCTTTCCTTTTTTTCTCTCTTTCTACATTCCAAATTCAAAACATCTATAATTACTATATATGTATATGTGTATCTATGTACATATATGTGTATTTGTAGTTATGTCTCTTTAGGAATACTTATGTAGGTAAAATATATAATATAGGTTACATATATATATTTCTAAATACATATGTAGTTAACATATATAGTATAGGTAACATATAATACACATATAGGTAAAGATATATTGTATAAGTAAGATATAAATTACAATATTTAATCTATTTATTAATTAAAATAGTGTATAAGTAAGATGTATAGTTATACAGATTAACATTACCTACTTAACAAATCAATATAGGTATATATATGAATTTCTATTGAAATATGTATATGTGTTCTTCTAACAAGTTGGTGCCACATCGGCGACGCAGTAGTGACGTAATACGATAGCGTCACATTGGCGACACAGTAGTGTCGCCATGTATGTGATTCTAATTTAGCATCCAAGCGGTCGACGCCAGTACAACGCATGTCATCGACGCCAACATCACCTCTTGAGTTAGCGTCGCAAAGATGGTGACGCTAATTTAGCATCTCATGTTGTCGACAGTAGTTTTGGCGCATGATAATAGTGGCAAAATAGCATCGCAATTGCGCCGATTGTAGCACCAACGTAAGTAAGGCTAATGCGACACTAATTAGACGCTACGAGGAGGCACTTAGTGTGACCCAAAGGCGTCGCGATTTAGATGCTATTGGCATTGAATTAGTGTCACCACTTTTGATTCGTTAATTTGCATTGCTATTTGGCAGAATCCTTGTAGTGTGTGTTACACATCCACTTGCCTAACAAAGGAAAAAAAATAGGAATCAAAGAGTTGTGGCGTACTAGACTAGACAGATGTCGTGCATCAAATGGATGGAAAAAAAGGATCTATTATGAGGACGTGTCATAAATCGGATGGCGGACAGAACTGGTGCATGAGTATAAAAGGAAAAAGGAACTTTTGAGAGAGGGGGCCAATTCGGAAAGGGCAGAGGCCACTTTTGTGGAGAGGAAGAACTTGCTGAGTCAAGAGGGGAAGTTGGTGTTTAAGCTTTAATGTTGTTGTTGTTGCTTATGCCTTTTTATTTTTTAGCCTACTTATGTTATTTTCTACTGTCTTTCTTGGAAAGATGTTTAGTTTTAGTATGACGATGTTTATGATTGTAATCCTTTCAACCATGTGTAGCTAATTAGCCTTCAAACCTAGGGATTCCTTGATAGGGTTGAACTCTTTAGAAGTGTTACTTAAGCATTGGATGTTTTCATTGGTTAGCAATTATTTTTTATCGGTATTTGATGGGAAAATTGATAACAGTAGTTAGCAAGTGCACTAGTCACTTAAGCAATAAAGTCAAAAGTATAGGTTGTCGATTCCACGAGGAACTAATTTACTTATCTATCAAATCTCAGAGACTAATAGGAGGCGACATAAAATTTTGGGGGTAAAAGTTATGCAGAAAATAAAGATAACGGAAAAATAAATTCTATAACTAATGATGCGTATGTCCTTAGAATGATCTAAAATCATAAGAACAATATGTAATTTCTATAAAATCATAAGTGAATACAAGGCTCAGATTTAATTATTAGATGGATTAAGGACACCGAAAATATGATCTCCCGCATCGGTAAATCAACTATCGTAAGACATTATTAATCTGAAAGTATTCTGCACGGACATCCCTTCAGTTATTACGAACTCAAGACGCAATATGTTTTGATCCTTAAACTACTGAATCGTCCGCACGGGTCAATTCATGCAGACCGCATAATCTAATATGCCGCATGGTTTCTACTAGATTACGACACGAATTGCTTCAAAATAAAGTTAAGAATCAATTTAGTAGAAAATGATGAATTAAGGATTGATCACACTACAAAGTCAATAACCATCCTAGAAATCATTAAATTCTGAAGAAAAGCATTACGCACAACAATCATGTTCATGAAAACTAAACTAATTATTGATTAATCAAAAATCAGAAATTGTTCTTACAGTAGAGTTTTTGCAACTAAAATAGAAAAGTAAAACTATAACTAATAATCTAATAAACTATAAGAGATAGATACAACAAAGAAATCCAAAACATCATCCCGACATAATGTAGAACAAGAAATACTCTGCAAAAAATATGACAAGCCGCTGCGCAATCCTCGCACGAGTTTACTGCGCAGAAGTCTTCTCGCTCGTTCTTCAAAAGCGCTCATTTATTCTTGGCTTGAAGGATTTTGTTGCAGGCCCTAGCATGATCAACTCTGGCTGCCAGATATCTCTTTTTATAGGGTCTTCGATTTCCAAGTGGCTTGGAAATAAAAAGAAATATTTTCCATGTGAAATAAGGTAAATTCGGAGTCCCATTGGGTTTGAGAGTTTAGCCTTGAAAAATTTTGAGATTTCTGGCCTAATTAGTTTCCAATTGATCCTAAGGACATACGGTAGGATTTGGAGTCCTTATGGATGGAGAGTTCTTCCGAAAGTATGTTTTTGTGTCAAAATCAGTGTCATCACGCCCTTGAGTCGGATTTATGGATTCAATCAGAGTGGAAGTTGGAATTTCCTTTGCCTTCACGGGGTGTGAGAAGGATCTCACGACCATGATTCAGGCGATTTTTACATCGCTTGCAGGACTTATGAGCTTTCACGACCCGTAATAAAGTGTTAAAAGCCCATGAACTGTGAACTTGAAATCCTCGATCATTCTGTGATATCCGTGAAGGAACTGTGACAAAAAAATTACTAATTAGCTACAAAAATTTGCGACAAAATTTTTGTCGCTAAATTCATCTCTAATTGCGATAATCTTGCTATGGATTTGTGACAAAAAATTAGTGATGAAATCAGCGACAAATTTGTGAGAAATTTTTTTGGCAAATTTTAATGACAAACGAGCGACAAAATAGATACGATACATTTTGTTGCTATAATTGATTTTTAAAATTTTGGAAAATGTATATTAGCGATCATTTTGCGATACATTAGCAACAAATATTTTGTCGCTACTTTGTCGCTCGAAAAAGTATAAAAGGGTGCCCTAGTTCCTCTGTTCCTCACCATTTTTCCACCACCTACGTCCGTCCACCTGCCGCCTACGATCCTCCACCTGTGTTCCTCCACTTGCCTACGTCCGCTACCTGCTGCCTACATTCCTCTGCCTACAGTCTACTTCCTCCGCCTGCAGCCTACTTCCTCCGCTGCCTGCGTTCCTCCGCCTACCACCTGCGTTCCTCCGTCGTCTACGTTCGTCCGCCTGCCGCTTGCGTCCGTTCGTTCTGCCGCTTGTGTCCTTCTGCTATTCTGTTGTTCCTCCACTTGCCGCTTGTGTCCATCATCTGCCTGCTATCCCCTGTGCGTCGCCGGTACACCCTTCCTCTTTCTTAGTGGTATTGTTTATTTATCGATCATTCATTGTTGCCCTTCCCTGCCGTCCACTGCCGTCTGCTTCCGCCTGTGGTCTGCCTACCGTCCCATGCCACCTCCTGCAGCCCGCTGCTGTCCCCTGCTGCCTGCCTGCCGTCCGCTCCCCCCTCTGGTTCGCCTGCCGCCCGCTGCTGTCCGCCATTGTCTGTTGCTGCCTGCCGTCCATCTTCCCCTGCCCCGTGTGTTTTGCCTGCAATTGCTGCCCCGAGACTGGTATGTCGTTTGCCTGCCGCCGCGCTGTCGCTGCCCCTGTGCGTTGCGGGTACTCCTTCCTCCCTTACTCTTCTTGATTGTGTAGTACAACTTGATTACATTATTGTAAACTAATGATATGAATAGGATGACTCGATTGAATTAGCAATAATTTGTACCGTGTGTGATTACTCTTTAGATTAATAGGACGATATAAGTATATAACTTAATTACAATGATTGTTGTACTCTATGTGATCCAAACTATGAACTTTAGAATAGCTTTTTTCCTTCGATTAATCTTAATTAGGCCAACACAATGGCAACATAACAATAATGTAACCATTTCCTTATTCCATCTTCCTTTTTTTGCCATTTTTTTTTCTTTCTTTGCTAGTATTATGATTTCTTCATTAATTAGGGTGTCAACTAATAAAGTTGTAGAGGCAAATGGTGGGAAGACGCTGCCTTTGGCTAAGAAAGCTTTAGTTCGCATTTTAACTCATAATAGGCTCTATCCATAACAAGTGAATTTAATATGTTATATTTCCTTCTTGTCTGTACTTTGTTGTTTTGCCTATCCAATGTTCTATTCTTGATTTTTTTTAATTTGTTCACTCATTAATCACAATGAAACCTGATCGAAGTTGGATTTTGCATTGGAAGGACGAACACGATTATGCAACTGATGATTTCCAAAATGGAGTTAATGATTTTTTAAGATTTTCATATGAACAATAACATGTAGCCGATCCTCATGGTCGCATTCATTGTCCATGTGCACATGTTTTAATTAATTTTTTTATTCCTTAAATTTTTAGCACATTTTAATCTTATATATAGTTGTTTGATGTTAAAATTTATTTGAATTATATTTTTACATTTTCAGATTATGGCTACTCGCAGTAGACGTCATGATAGAACGCGCACCACTTCTTTGCCACCCCGTCCGGGCGGTTCGGGTTCTCCTTCACCTAGGATATTAGGTAATGAATTATAATTTATGTGATTTAATTTTCAATTTAGCTCACACCATATCTTTCTCACCTGAGTTTGGTGAAGCAGGCATAGGTGAATCTAGTACCCCACCTGGTAATTAATTATAAATATATATATATATATATATTTTGTTTTTAAATTGACTATTTTACTATTAACTTGTATAATAGGGACTTCATTGACCAACAATTGTTGGTCTCGAGATTTTGCCATATGGAGTGATTCTGCCTAGTGGCATCACAGTTGATGCCCCGATCAATCCGTAATTTGAAGAATTATTTAATTAATTTTAATATATCATTTGATTTCTAACTATTTTTTTAAATTTTTCAGAACAACTTTTATACTGGGAAGCATTATTAGAATTATTAGTGACATAGCCATAAGTCGTCTCCCCATAGGTGCATCTCTTTTGAAGCAAATACCAATTGGTTTGAGAGACGTTATGTATAAGGATTTTAGGGTAATATTTTTTAATAATTTTAAATTTAAGAATTTAGAATCTTTAATAATTTTTTTTGTTGAACAGGGAAGATATAAATTTCAAGAGGGTCTTCATGAGTTGACCATAAAAAATCTTTTCACATCAATCGTTAGGTCGCCAGGAAAGAATCCCCTACGGATCTAATCACCCTAACTCACTAGGGTTCCGAATAGCACATGTATATTTTTCTTATTTTATTTTGATTTGATACTTTGGTGTTTCTCCATATTGCACAAGGTGGTCCATGTAATAGGCTTTCGATCGACGAATCCCAGAGCAGATGCTCTTAGGTCGTCACGCAAGAATTCTCTATGGATCTAATCACCCGAACACACCTAGATTCCGGATAGCACCTTTTATAACTTTTATAACTTTTCTTTGGGGTTCTACTAACCCTTCTTTTCTTTTGCTTTCTTTCTATTAAGCTCATCCAACACTTGAACATTCAACAGAGATATAATTGTCATTAAAATGGCATATATATATATATATTTTAAAGTAATTGAAACAGGAGGTAGTCATCAACATATTCATGGTTTCACGCAGCATCATTCTACATACCATTAAACACTACACTAAGGAGATAAATGATAAACATGGAATACTTTGAATTTAGCTAATGCACATGATGTCCTTGAAGATAGGTTGAAAATCAGCAAATTTTAAGACAAAAGGAAATCTAACATTTTTTTTGTTTTTGGAGATTAACACAATTGATGAAAAGATAACTAAATGTAGAAAAGATACTAAGATGCAATTTTATTAAAGATAGATATGATGCATGAAAATGCAACTCCCCCAAGCCTGAGCTCAATACTGTCCTCAATGTTTAAGGCCGGACTCGTAAAAGGGATACAAGCATGCTCGATAATAAAAGGACAGAATATAAAGAAATGGAAGGAAACAATCGTCTAATCCATAGGTGGAGACGGCGGTAGAGGATAGAAGAGATTGCAGTAAAGTCCATTTTCGTGGTAGTCATGCATGCGGCGCACCATAGCATCTGTCTACGCATGGCTCTCAAAAAGAGAAAGTACGTCAGCTCGAATCTGGCGAAGCTCGTCGGCCTGTCATAGCTGTTCAGTGTGCATCATAGTCAACAACTGATGCATGACAGAGAAATCAGTAAGGCAAGAGGCAGTAGGAGCACTCATGTCAGGCTGCCCCTGAGAAGGCCCCGGGTCCTCCAGGAAGCATCGTTGTGGAACCGGGGGATGCTCCGGTGGGATAAGTAGCCAATTGGCTTCGTTGGAGGGGTCGAAGCATCCGGTTTCACTATATGGAATGTGCAGATCAGCCTTGCCTGACCGGAAGTATCGGTCGTCCCCCTGTTCAGACCCTGACTCCATTGCGTGGATGACATAGTCATCCAGTGACGAGGTCCCTTCAAGTTGTTGCAAGTCATCTAGATCTAGATTCAAATGGATGGCAATAGGTGTGATCATACTGCCGACAACAATGTGACCTTTGTCTTTGTTGACTGCTTTCAGAAGCGTGCAAGCCATAAATGCGTCGACATTCACTAGAGTGGAGGTCAGCATGCAATATAATATGAAAAGTTCCTAAGCATTAACACCTCGGCTGCTCTCTCCGCGGCCAAATAGCGTGTTGGAAAGGTTCCTGTGTGCAAATTGAATGACTGGATTTTGAATATATGTGGACTTGGCGCGCTGATACTCCAAATGTCCTTCTCCTGTGATGCATGACCAGAACTCCAAAGTGCTGAACTCCTTAGGGATGCGCAGGTGGCCGGTGTTAGGAAAGTTGAAGATGGCATTGAACTCATCCAGAGATAACTCGCACTCACAATTGTCAAGTTGGAAAGAGATGGCGGCCTGCCGACGTCCAGTGGCCTCTAGGTGCTCCACCTTGAGGGAACATAGAAATTCCATTATGATGTCCTTGTAAGTGAGCCACCACTGCTCCACGAAATAACCCAAGTTGCATGATCACTAGCTAATCAGAATAGGTTTTCATCCCATTTTAGATTCATTTCACCCATATCGAGCCCTTATTTTGCTTAACTTTTGGCCAAATATGCTTGGAATGCATGGAATGTGATAACTAGCTGATCTTTCTCATTTTATACTTAATTCCATGTGCATAGAGGTTCTGAAATGCTAAAATCCATAAAAATAACAATTCTATGCCAAGTTATCATTTTTTGGGCAAGTTATCATTTCAATGTGCAAAGTTATCATTTTTCCATTTGAGCTAATTTCTAGTGATTATCTTGCCCTAAATCCCCTGCCATCATGAATTAATCATATTTCAACTTGTGCAAAGTTATCATTCCATTTCACAAGTTATCATTTTTGGTGTCAAGTTATCGTTTTTAGGGCAAAACTGTCATTTTGATGTGCAAGGTATCAATTCTGCATAAAAGTATTAGGCAATCATTATATTATTGTCCGAACTCTTTGCTGCCCTGATTTGTTCACATTTGGATAATCACAATAAAAGTTATGACAAGTTATCATTTTTACGACATCAAGTTATCATTTTTGGCACCAAAGTTATAATTCCTATGAAATCTTATCCACAATTGATTTCTGACTTCATTCACTTGCCATCCTAATCCCTTTGATGCCTTCAATGCTTTGAACCACTCATATTTGAACATTTTTTATGAAATAAGCAAAGTTATCATTCCGGGTTCAAAAGTTATCATTTTCAAGTATGGTTTTCATTCCTGCACAACACCAAACCCCATTTGATATTTGAGTTGATAGTTGTTATTGTCCTAATCCTTATTTGTTTAAATTCTATTCAAGGACTTTGATGCTTGCTATTTTGGTCTTTATAGCAAGGAAATCAAGGCTGTAAAACCTGGAAAAAGGAGGGGGGACCACTCCAAAAGCTGTCCAAAAAGCTGCTGCACCTGCTGGACAGAACACATGGCATAATCAGGGAGGAATAGAAGTTTCTGATCTGCATCAAAGGGTGCACATTCCAGATATAGAAGCTGGGGAAACCTAGAGAAGAGGGGGAGCCTCCATTTGGAGGATTCTGGACAGGAAGCTGGGGAGGAGCTGAAGGAGGAGGCCATTGCTGAATCTGATTCAGATTTCTATCCTTTCTTATTTCAGATGTTTAGCATGTCTATTTCTATCTGTTTTGTATCCATTCTTGTAAATATAATGAGCTAAATCTCAGCTCTCCTAGGATAGGATAGTAGTCTAATTTAGTTGTGGATGGACGAAGAACCAATCTGATTTCCTGCACTTATATCAAGTTCTGATTTCTATTTTTGAAATCCTGATTTCTGATTTCTGCATTTCCGATTTTAATGGATCTAATCTTGACATTGTGAGGTCTTACTTGTATTTACAACTGAGAGGTTGTCTTTTGATCTACTCTTTGTTCAGAAATGAATCAAGAATCAATGGCAAGTTTCTAGGTTCAACCCAATTAGAAATCTGATTTTCTGATTTCTGAATTCTGTTTTCCCATTTCTGATTTCTGAATTGTCAAATCTGTTTTCACCATTGTGGAGCCCTGATTTCTTAGTAGCTAAGGAGCTAATCTTTAGGTTCCTTCTTGTTCAGAAATGAATCAAGGGACAATGGTATTTCCAAGGTTTAATTCCCTGAATTTGTGCAACTCTTCAATGCTGATTTCTGAATTTTCCCATTGCTGATTTCCTGAATTCCCATTGCTGATTTCTTGAAATTTGTGGAATCTGTCTTGTTATTGTTAATCCTCTGATTTCATTTAATCACTGAGAGGTGTACTTAGATTTTCTTGCTGTTCAGAGATGGACCAAGAAGCAATTGCATGTGCTGAGTTCCATATGTAATTGAGTGCTGATTTCTATCCAATTCATTAGTGAAAATGTGGATTTCATTTCCATTTGCAGCTGAGAGGCTGATTTAAAATCTTCTTATAGTTTAGAGATAAACCAAGAAGCATTAGCACTAATATTAGATTGATTTCATTCTTGTTTAGTTAATTGAAGTAATTCCCTCATGTTTAAGGTGCAATTGGATGTTATCATTTCTGATTTTCACTGCAATTGCCAAAAATCAGCAAGGAATTTTGATCTTGAGCCTAATGTTAACTTGATATTCAGTGGGGATCCTCTTCTAATTCAATCTAGCTAACATTTATATGAGAATATAATGATTAGTTTTAGACAAATTCAGCTGTGAGAGCAGCCATGTTAAGATTGAATCAGATTTGACTAAAAATTGATAACTTGTTCCATTCCATCCATAATTAAGTTAGATGAACCCCAACTCCTAGGAGAACCTTCCTCATTGATAGATAAACCCTTTTAGCCCTTAGTTTAGCATTTATAATTCAGTTTAGATAAATTTCCAAAAGTCCAAAAATAGTTATCATTTTGCCATAATAAAAAATCTGTTTTCACTTTCTTTTCAATTTCCTGTTTTTGCCACTTAAAGTTTAGGCTAGTCTAGATTGTTTAGGGAGTCTTTGGCTTCAAATCACTGTGGATACGACATTTAGGGTTTACTACAATTGACCTATATACTTGCAGTAGAGAGTGAATTAGGGAGTTAGATCAAAAATTGAAAAATCTCACTTTTGACCCAAAAATCAGCAAGTTATCATTATACTCCTCAATTTCACTATCAAGTTTTTGGCGCCGTTGCGTTGCCGAGGGTTTGAGGCCAATTAGATTAACTTAGATAGTTTAGATTAATTTTAGACTAGTTTTCAATCTATTTATTAGGCCAATTTTCAGTTTTCACAAGTTATCATTCTGAATTTTGAATTTTTGTCCGGTTTTCTTTCTTTTCTGAATTTGATTCTTTTGATTCAATTTATGTCGGATTTGGATAATCAAGAGGACCTATATCTATCTGAACCTGAACCAGAGGGAAGATGCAACAGAAGGAGGAGAGTGCAAAGGCAAGAAGCAAGAAGGAGGATTTTTGAAGGAGAGGCAAACAATCCAGATTTAGAAGGGGCTGCTAATCAAAAGATGGCTGTTCCCAGGACTCTTAGGGATTGCTACTCACCCAGCAATGTCATAAATGAACAAGGGGATGGAGCCATAGCACCTGTGGCTAATTTTGAAGTGAATCTAGCATTGGTCACAATGATAAGCCAATATCAATTTGATGGATTGGGGATTGAGGATCCAGCTTCACACCTTGACAACTTCATGGAGATATGCAGCATTGTCCACTTCAACAGTTGTCTACATGAGACTATTTCCATTTTCACTCAAGGACAGGGCCAAGACCTGGTACGAGACCCTCAAACCTGAAGAGATTGCCACTTGGGAGTCCATCGTTCAATTGTTTCTAGCTGAATTCTTTCCACCTAGCAAAACTGATAACTATAGGGACCAGATTGTTATGTTTTACCAATTGGATCAGGAGAACATATGTGATGCATGGAAAAGACTCCAAAGCTTGTTGAGGGCATGTCCACACCATGGATTTGAGAAATGGCAGTTGGTCTACTATTTTCACAAGGGTCTGAATTTTCCATCTAAAGTGGCATTGGGCACTGCTGCAGGAGGGATTTTTGCCTCCAAAAACATTGATGAGGCCTACCAATTAATTGAGACATGGCCAAGAACCACCATTTCCTTACACATGACATGACAAGGAGGCTATCCAATGAAAATCAAGTCAACAATATTGCTGTCCAGATTGAACAAGGGTTGCAAAGGGCATTGGAGAAGCTTAATTTGTCACCTAATGTCAACAAGATTTCCAATTCTGAATCAAGGTGTGATGTGTGTGGAAATCAGGGCCATGTCACTGAGAGTTGCAACCTGATAATGCAGCAACATGAGCAATCCATAGACCAAGTTAATGCTGTAGTGAATTATGGAGTGAAGCCCCCTGCTGAATTCTATACTTTAGAGAATAAGAACCACCCCTACTTGTCCTACAAGGCTAACCATTACCAAGGGCCCACCTATGCAGAATTCTAGTTAGCAACCCAAGATTTTGCCAAGGAACCAGCCCCTTCCATATCAAAATCAGTCCTCTACCATTCCTATGCAAAGACCCCCTTATGAGTAGCCACCACAATCTCAACCCACTCAATTCTCAAAGATGGAAGAGTTGCTGCAACAAATTCTAAAGAAACAAGAGAAGCAAGAGGAGGCAATGCAGAAGCTAACCAATGGCTATGAAGCCTTAAGTACCAATCAAAAGTTGCTTGAGAGCCAAATTACCCAACAAGCAAGCACCTCCACTAGACAACCTATGTTCTTCCCTGGACAACTAGAACTGAACCCCAAGGAACATGTCCAAGCTGTCCAGCTCAGAAGTGGGAGGATTGTTGAAGGACCAATGAAGAAAGTAGAGGACAATCCAGCCCAAGTGAACCCAAAGTCCAAAGCTGCTGAAGAACCAGTTGAACCAGAGGTAGAAATCAGAAATCAGGGCCCTCAAAATGAAGCCAAGACCAGAATTTTTGATAAGGTGCCTTTCCCTCAAAGATTGGTCAAGGCTAGGCAAGATGTCCAGCTCAGAAGTAGGAGGATTGTTGAAGGACCAATGAAGAAAGTAGAGGACAATCCAGCCCAAGTGAACCCAAAGTCCAAAGCTGCTGAAGAACCAGTTGAACCAGAGGTAGAAATCAGAAATCAGGGCCCTCAAAATGAAGCCAAGACCAGAATTTTTGATAAGGTGCCTTTACCTCAAAGATTGGTCAAGGCTAGGCAAGATCAACAATATGGAAGGTTTCTTGAAATCTTGAAGAAATTGTATATCAATGTGCCATTTGTTGAGGCCATTCAAGAGATGCCTTCATATGCAAAACTCCTTAAGGAAATCTTGACCAAGAAAAGGAGAATCATGGAGCTAAAACATCTTCCTAGTCCAGGGGATTCATATATCATACATGAGGATTCTAGAGATGAGAAGTTAGGAGATTTCTAGTACAATGGAGGAGGAAATCAAACTGAAAAATAAAGGTCAATCATTGGCAAACTAAGAGATCCATACTTGATTAGTGAAGTTGTCCACAGATTGAGATCTCTACTTGATCATATCATACTATTTAAACCTCCTTGACATGAAGAAGTTGTAACAATGTCTAGCCTAAGACATTAAAGTAGGGCACTTCTTGGGAGGTAACCCAAGCTATTTTATATCTCATTTTCTCTATTTTGCAGGAATAATTCAGAGGGAAATCAGAATCACTATCACCCGTTCACTTAGGGAGTACCCCTACCCTCATTTTTTATTTTCTCACTGAATTCCCAATAATAACTAATATTATCTTTTCCTTCATGCTGCAATTATCATATTGACATCTGAATTATCATTCATATCAGTTATCCAAATCCATCATTGCTGAATTTTAGTGAATTTCAATGCATTTCATTGAATTGTGCACCCCAAAAATCTAATTTTGCATATTTCATTGATATCCTTTATTTTTCTGCAGGATTAGTTGCAATTCAAGAAGAATGGACCACCCAAATCCTCTGGTTGAGATGCAAAAGGATTCAAGTGCCCAATTCCATGAATTTGATACCCTCCCTACCCTCTCCCTTGCCTATATTTTCGCCACTATGGATAGTGCAGAGAATAAGCTTGGGGAAGGAAACCTGGTGCTTTTCTAAACTTTACACCATGTTTTCAATCTATTTTAATGTTCATATCATCAATTACCACCAGGTTATCATTGTTTGAACAAGTTATCATTGATTTCACTCGGTTATCACTAGTTTTGACAAGTTATCACTAGTTATCATTTTTTGGGCTTAAGTCAATCCCTACATTCATTCTAACTCTGAACTGGGTTAAATCCTTCATTATGACAGTTAGTACACTCCAATACCAAGTGGTCAAAATTGGCCATTAGTCTTCTTGCTTTAATTGACTTATCAATTCAGATGCATTTGAATTAAATTTTAGCTGAAATTTTTTTTTGTGGGTAACACTAGCTGCAATTCATGGATTAAATTGATAGTATAAGATGTCTAGAAGGGAGTCAAGGTTCATGCTGCCATGTTAAATAGAAAAATTTGACTCTTTGGACAAAGGGATCTAAACCTTACTTGAGTTTGAACTATTGCTCACTTCATGAACAGAATAGAAAAAGAAAAATGGAGAAAAGAAAAAAGTGAAAAGTTGTATTTTGCATTGCATGCATGCATAAATAAAGAGAGTGAAATTCCAAAAAGGAACCTCTCCTAAATAAAGCCAGGATTTTTATCCTGTGATCAGCATGAATAAAAATCAGGTCATGACCTGTTTACTTGCATTTTCATGAATAAAAGTCAGGTGTTAAACCTGTTTAAGCAGTGAAAAATCTGTTCAAGAAGAGATTTGTAGTTCAACCCCTTTGTAAAGTTGACAATTCCTGAAATTCAAACTTGTTACTACTAGTACTTCTTCCATGGCTTAAATTTGCTTTAGCCTTTGTGATTCCCTAGCTAGAAATTGAGTTTTGGGAAAGAATGAAGTGTTGGCAAAGTGGGAAACTCATTGGACTTAAATCAGCTAGTTTTGAATTCATTTGTGGACTATTAATTCAAGTTTGTCCTTAATTTCTAAATGTTTTGCTTGAGGACAAGCAAAAGGCTAAGCTTGGAGGAGTTTGATCACTAGCTGATCACAATAGGTTTTTATCCCATTTTAGATTCATTTCACCCATATCGAGCCCTTATTTTGCCTAACTTTTGGCCAAATATGCTTGGCATGCATGGATTGTGATAACTAGCTGATCTTTCTCATTTTATACTTAATTCCATGTGCATAGAGGTTTTGAAATGCTAAAATCCATAAAAATAACAATTCTATGCCAAGTTATCATTTTTTGGGCAAGTTATCATTTCAATGTGCAAGGTTATCATTTTTCCATTTGAGCTGATTTCTAGTGATTATCTTGCCCTAAATCCCCTGCCATCATGAATTGGATAATCATATTTCAACTTGTGCAAAGTTATCATTCCATTTCACAAGTTATCATTTTTGGTGTCAAGTTATCATTTTTAGGGCAAAACTGTCATTTCGATGTGCAAGGTATCAATTATGCATAAAAGTATTAGGCAATCATTATATTATTGTACGAACTCCTTGCTGCCCTGATTTGACAACTAAAGTTATGACAAGTTATCATTTTTACGACATCAAGTTATCATTTTTGGCACCAAAGTTATCATTCCTATGAAATCTTATCCACATTTGATTTCTGACCTCATTCACTTGCCAGCCTAATCCCTTTGATGCCTTCAATGCTTTGAACCACTCATACTTGGACATTTTTTATGAAATATGCAAAGTTATCATTCCGGGTTCAAAAGTTATCATTTTCAAGTATGGTTTCCATTACTGCACAACACCAAACCCCATTTGATATTTGAGCTGATAGTTGTTATTGTCCTAATCCTTATTTGCTTAAATCCTATTCAAGGACTTTGATGCTTGCTATTTTGGTCTTTATAGCAAGGAAATCAAGGCAGTAAATCTTGAAAAAAGGAGGGGAGGACCACTCCAAAAGCTGTCCAAAAAGCTGCTGCACCTGCTGGACAGAACACATGGCATAATCAGGGAGGAATAGAAGTTTCTGATCTGCATCAAAGGGTGCACATTCTAGATATAGAAGCCGGGGAAACCTAGAGAAGAGGGGGAGCCTCCATTTGGAGGATTCTGGACAGGAAGCTGGGGAGGAGCTGAAGGAGAAGGCCATTGCTGAATCTGATTCAGATTTCTATCCTTTCTTATTTCAGACGTTTAGCATGGCTATTTCTATCTGTTTTGTACCATTCTTGTAAATATAATGAGCTAAATCTCAGCTCTCCTAGGATAGGGTAGTAGTCTAATTTAGTTGTGGGTGGATGAAGAACCAATCTGATTTCCTGCACTTATATCAAGTTCTGATTTCTGTTTCTGAAATCCTGATTTCTGATTTCAATGGATCTAATCTTGACATTGTAAGGTCCTACTTGTATTTACAACTGAGAGGTTGTCTTTTGATCTACTCTTTGTTCAGAAATGAATCAAGAATCAATGGCAAGTTTCTAGGTTCAACCCAATTAGAAATCTGATTTTCTGATTTCTGAATTCTGTTTTCCCATTTCTGATTTCTGAATTGTCAAATCTGTTTTCACCATTGTGGAGCCCTGATTTCTTAGTAGCGAAGGAGCTAATCTTTAGGTTCCTTCTTGTTCAGAAATGAATCAAGGGACAATGGTATTTCCAAGGTTTAATTCCCTGAATTTGTGCAACTCTTCAATGCTGATTTCTGAATTTTCCCATTGCTGATTTCCTGAATTCCCATTGCTGATTTCTTGAAATTTGTGGAATCTTTCTTGTTATTGTTAAGCCCCTGATTTCATTTAATCACTGAGAGGTTTACTTATGTTTTCTTGCTGTTCGAAGATGGACCAAGAAGCAATTGCATGTGTTGAGTTCCATATGTAATTGAGTGCTGATTTCTATCCAATTCATTAGTGAAAATGTGGATTTCATTTCCATTTGCAGTTGAGAGGCTGATTTAAAATCCTCTTGTAGTTTAGAGATAAACCAAGAAGCATTAGCTCTAATATTGGATTGATTTCATTCTTGTTTAGTTAATTGAAGTAATTCCCTCATGTTTAAGGTGCAATTGGATGTTATCATTTCTGATTTTCACTACAATTGCAAAAAATCAGCAAGGAATTTTGATCTTGAGCCTAATGATAACTTGATATTCAGTGGGGATCCTCTTCTAATTCAATCTAGCTAACATTTATATGAGAATATAACGATTAGTTTTGGACAAATTCAGCTGTGAGAGCAGCCATGTTAAGATTGAATCAGATTTGACTAAAAATTGATAACTTGTTCCATTCCATCCATAATTAAGTTAGATGAACCCCAACTCCTAGGAGAACCTTCCTCGTTGATAGATAAACCCTTTTAGCCCTTAGTTTAGCATTTATAATTCAGTTTAGATAAATTTCCAAAAGTCCAAAAATAGTTATCATTTTGCCATAATCAAAAATCTATTTTCACTTTCTTTTCAATTTCATGTTTTTGCCACTTAAAGTTTAGGCTAGTCTAGATTGTTTAGAGAGTCTTTGGCTTCAAATCACTGTGGATACGCCATTTAGGGTTTACTACAATTGACCTGTATACTTGCAGTAGAGAGTGAATTAGGGAGTTAGATCAAAAATTGAAAAATCTCACTTTTGACCCAAAAATCAGCAAGTTATCATTATACTCCTCAATTTCACTATCAAGTTTTTGGCGCTGTTACGTTGCCGGGGGTTTGAGGCCAATTAAATTAACTTAGATAGTTTAGATTAGTTTTAGACTAGTTTTCAATCCATTTATTAGGCCAATTTTTAGTTTTCACAAGTTATCATTCTGAATTTTGAATTTTTGTCTGGTTTTCTTTTTTTTCTGAATTTGATACTTTTGATTCAATTTATGCAGGATTTGGATAATCAAGAGGACCTATATCTATCTGAACCTGAACCAGAGATCATTTACTTCCTAAGAGATCATTTACTTATAAAGTTCACATCAAGTTTTTGGCGACGTTGCCGGGTACATAGATTATTGTTTCTCATTTATATCTTTTGTTGTTTATTTTCTTTAGCACTATTATACTTTACATTCTTCTTCCAATTCTTTGATTTCAGGAACTTTATATGCCCAGGGCTAGCCACAAGCAGCTACTTGAATTAGACCCTAAAATTGATCGAACATTCAGAAAGAGAGTGCGAGATCATAGGAACATAACACCTTCAACTGAAGAAATAAGTCGCACTCAATCGGCAGAAGTTGAACGAATTTCTAATTTAGAAGGACAAATTATGGCGGAACAACAAGAACAACAGCAACCTTCGGTTCCTTCCTTAGAAGAGCTCTATACCCTCACTACAGATGGATTGAAGTCAGCTATTTTGAAGCCAGCTATTCAAGCTAACAACTTTGAATTGAAATCTTCTCTGATTTCAACAATTCAGCAAAACCAATTTGGAGGAACCCCAGATGAAGAACCAAATCAACACCTCCAAGATTTTCTAGAAATATGTGAAACAACGAAGCTAAATGAAGTTCACCAGAAGCACTCAGATTGAGAGTCTTTTCTTTCTGTCTAAGAGGCAAAGCCAAACAATGGCTACAGTCTCTAGAACCAATAACTAACTACTTGAAAATAATTGGTGAAAGCTTTTCTATCTAAATATTTTCCTCCAAGTAAAACAATCAGAATAAAAAATCAAGTCATTGGATTCGTTCAAAAATATGATGAGACACTTTACGAAGCATGGCAAAGATTTAAGGCACTAAGATCATGTCCTCATCATGGGTTGAGCAAGTGGATTTTAGTTAAGTCCTTCCATAATGGACTTAATTTCACTGGTGTATTCATAAAGAAGAACATCGATGAAGCATACTAGCTCATAGAAGAAATCAGCATTTCCTAACTCATTCAAGGTCCAATGAACCTATTGCATTTACTCAGACATGTCTAGATGGCGAAGATTTTTCTTCTAAGGTGGAATATATTGTTCAGAAGGTAATCAACAAGCTAGGACTCAATAAAGCCACTCCACCTATTAATATGCAGATACTGTGAAATATGTTGTTCACCTGGCCATATCTCTGTGCATTGTGAATTATTAAAACAACAAGGTCATCAACATCAAGTGAATGTAGTAGGCTCTTACCCTTCTAATAATAACCCATATTCTAATACATTCAACCCTGGATGGAAAAGCAATCCAAAATTCTCCTATAGAGACATAATAGACCTATCAAAGGGCACAACCTCATAACCCCCCTATTGATCAAGGACAATCCTCCACGAGCAAGCTTGAATCAATGATGGAGAAGTACATGTCTAACCAAGATACTCCCATGCAAAAGATGTTTGAAAAGATCGAAAGTCTTTTGATCCACAACAAGATGTTGGAAACGCAAATAGCTCAACAAGTAGCATCATCCTCAAGACAACAGGGAATTATGTCAAGACAACTAGAGCAGAACCCGAAGGAGCAAGTCCAAGCCATAACCCTGAGGAGTGGAAGAATAACCGAAGACACCAAGAGAACAAGAGCAGAAGTTTTGGAGCCAAAAGACGAGGAAGCTTCGAGGCAAGAAGAAGTAGCTCAGTCAGACGCCGAATCAAAAGAGCAGAAAGAAGCCAAACGACCAAAATGTTCAGAAGGCCCCTCTAGTTATTCAACACGAGTGTCATTTTCTGAAGCTCCCGAAAGAAGCTGATAGGATCAACAATTTTGCAAGTTCGTTGAAATCTCAAAGAAGCTCTACATCAATGTACCTTTTGTCGAAGTCATCAAGAGATGTCTGCCTATGCCAAATTTCTCAAAGATATTCTATCAAAGAAGAAGAGAATTCAAGAGAATGAAACAGTAGCACTACTAGCTGAAGCCAATGTTGTTATTCAAAACATATTGCCCCCGAAACTCAAGGACCCTGGAAGTTTTTCTATACCATGTGAAATTGGCAATAGAAGAATTCAAAGAGCCCTGTGAGATTTAGGAACCTCTTTTAGTGTCATTCCCTTCTCATTATGTAGAAAACTTGAAATGGGCGACATCAAACCTACCAATATGTCCTCCAATTGGAGGATCAATCCATCAAAATCCTGCAAGGAATTTTAGAAGATATACCGATCAAAGTAGGGAATTTTTACATACCAGCTGACTTTGTAGTCTTGGCATGGACGAAGATAATCAAACTCCTATCCTTCTGGGAAGACCTTTTCTAGCCACTGTAGGAGCAGTAATTGATGTCAAACAAGGTCATCTTACCTTTCAAATAGGAGACGATATCGTGGAGTTCGGTTAAACTAAATCATCAATTTTCCGAACTTGGAAGATTACCACTTTCAACCTGAGCATGTGGATCCTCTAATTCAGAAAGTTGCATCAGTCATTCATATATCCGACCATTTAGAAGTTTCCCTTGTGGCTCAGGAATCATCATTATGGATAGAAGAAGAAGCTTGACTTCTAACAAGTCACATGCCCCTAGAACTCATGGAAGGTCTTGACAATACACAAGAGAGTCAACCTCTCAAACCCCAAGAAGAATCAAGCTTAAGAAAACAACCCAAACCCGAACTGAAGAAACTACCCCAGAACCTTAAATATGAATTCAGGAGAAGACTTCACCTACCCGGTGATCATCAATGCAAATTTGGAATCTAGCCAGCTCCATATGCTGCTCAACAAGCTGAAGTCTTACAAGCATGTCATAGGCTACACCCTGGATTATCTCAAGGGAATTAATCCCTCCATTTGCATGCATCGTACCCCTATGAAAAAAGATTTCAAACCATTCATTGAAGTACAGAGAGGGCTAAATCCAGCAATGAAAGAAGTCATGAAGAAAGAAGTGATTAAGGTTTTGGATGCAAGAATCATCTACCCCATCTCAGACAATCAATGGGTAAGCCCAGTGCAGATCGTGTGATCATCACTTATTTTACTTATGATTATTAATGTTAAGCTGCCACATTTGTATTAAAATCCTATTACATTTACAATATTTGAGCTATTATCTGGCCCATTTTTTGAATGAGTCTGTGAAGCTAACTACTTTTCAAAATTTGAACTTGAACAGGACAGAAAAGGGGAGGATAAAAGAAGGGCTGGAAAAATGAGAGAGGGGAGAAGGGAGAGAGGCATGAAACAGAAGAAGGGATCAAGTGACAAGAAGGGGAAGGAGAGAAGAAGATGTCCAAAAACTTGTTGATTCCATTGAAGTCTATGGCTGGCTAATCTCTAATTTCTTTTGTGGTGACATTGTCTTGATGTTGTGGTTCTGAACTTTTTGATGCTGTGTCTCTGGCTTTTAGTCTGATATGCTTTTGATATATTGTAATTTCTTTAATCATATTTAATTCCCATTTGATCAAGAGATCTATTTATCATTATCATCCTGCCTCATTCGAGAGAAGCGATGGGTTTTCCTTTGGGCATAGTGTCGTCAATTACAAGTGGTTGAGAAGCCATTTTGATATCTATTGTGAGGCGAGAGTCCATAATAGTGACTAATTGTCTTAGATTTATTTTAATTGTTTGGATTAGAACTAAGGGTTGATATTTTGATTGTCGAGAGATCGACTCCCTATCTGGCTAGGGTGAGAGATCAGCTAACTAGCTATCTCTAATTCATATATATTAACGGCCTATCTCCTTTAAACTCAAGGAGAAATCGGCGAGTTTAGGGAGAGAATGATTGATTCATAACGTCAGGATCGAGAGATCATTTACCTCAAGACAAAGAGTTGAACCCAAAGGCATCAACCAATTCATGATGAAAGAATCCTTTCTTCTGAATTCTAGTTCTCTTCATTGATTTTCCACTTATTCTATTTTTGTCTTTTAAGATTTCGTGACAACATTAGGATATAAATAGATTGGCAATTAATCTAAATCAGCGGGATTACACACTCATGGTTCCTACTCGACCTGTGCACTTGTAGTAATGTGGACTCTAGGGTAAAATTTACATATGGCTATAACTATATTGTCTAGTGTGAGAAATTACATCTTCTAAAGTTCACGTCAAATTTTTGGCATCATTGTCGGGAATTTAGATCATTATTTTCTATTTATATCCTTCGCTATTTAACTTCTTAGCATCATAACCTCTATTGTTTAGCTTTTTATCTTTTGATTTTAGGAGACTCGTATATTCCTAGGACTACCCACAAGCAACTGCTTGAATTAGATCCTGAAATTGATCAAACTTTCAGAAGAAGAGTGCGAGAACATAGGAGCAAAACATCTCTGACCAAAGGAATGAGTCATACTCAATCGATAGGAACTAAACCACATTCTGATTCGGAAGGAGAAATGATGGATCAACAACAACAAGAACAACAACCACCTTTGGTTCCTTCTCTAGAAGAGCTCTATACCCCTACTACAGATGGATTGGAGTATGTCATTTCGAAGCCACCTATTCAAGCTAACAACTTTGAATTGAAGTCTTCTCTGATGTCGACAATTCAACAAAATCAGTTTGGAGGAACCCTAGATGAGGATCGAAATCAGCATCTCAAAGATTTCTTAGAAATATGCGAAACAACAAAGTTAAATTGAGTTTCACCAGAGGCACTCAGATTGAGAGTCTTTTCTTTTTCTCTAAGAGGTAGAGCCAAACAATGGCTACAGTCACTTGAACCGTGAGAGTTAACTACTTGGGAACAACTAGTGAAGGCTTTTCTATTTGAATATTTTCCTCCAACCAAGACAATCAAGATCATGAACCAAGTTATTGGATTTATTCAAAAAGATCTAGAAACACTTCATGAAGCTTGGCAAAGATTCAAGACATTACTAAGATTGAGTCCTCATCATGGTTAAAGCATGTGGATCCTAGTTCAATCCTTTCATAATGGACTTAATTATGCTTCAAAGATGGCACTTGACAATGTTGCTGATGGTGTTTTCATAAAAAAAAAAATGTCAATGAATCATACCAACTCATAGAAGAAATAGCAAGAAATCAGCAATTCTTAGATCATTCAAGGTCCAACGAATCCATTGCTTCTACTCAAACACGGCTGGATGGTGAAGACTTTTCTTCTAAAGTAGAATACATCGTTCAGAAGGCGATCAGCAGATTAGGACTCAATGATGCCACTCCTATCGTCAATATGATAACCAGATGTTGTGAAATATGTTGTTCATCCGATCATATATCCATACACTGTGAACTACTAAAGCATCAAGGTCATCAACACCAAGCAAATGCGATAGGCTTTGACCCTACTAATCATGATCCATATGCCAATACATTCAACCCTAGATGGAAAAATAATCCAAAATTCTCTTATAGAGACAACTATCAGCAAACTCAAGTTCCTACTTGGCAGAACAAATCCAATCAAAGAGTACAACCTCAGAACCCCCAATTGATCAAGGGCCATCCTCTACAAGCAAGCTTGAATCAATGATGGAGAAGTACATGTCTAAACAAGACACTCTCATGTAAAAGTTGTTTGAGAAAATCGAAAGCCTTTCCATTCACAACAAGATGCTAGATGTAGGATCCCAAAGGGACCAAGAGGGGGGGTTGAATTGGTGTTCAATCAAAAAAGTTGATCTTACAAAATTTTGCAGCGGAAGCTTAAAATCGATTCTTAAAATCTTTCAAAATAATTCAAATCACATCAAACATAATATGAGAGGGAGAGAGAGAGAATGCAAACACAAAATCCACGGGTGGTTGTTGACGAGGTTCGGCCACATCTTGGCCTACGTCCCCGCTCCGACTTCTCGACCTCGAGACCGTCGGAGATTCCACTAAAACACTTCCTTTGTTCCAAATGGGGCAAGGAAGAAAGCTCTTTACACAACCATATTTTCTTCGCTTCGAGGACATGGCAAGCCTTTTCTCCTAGGAAGTTAATCTTTTCTTTTGCTCAAGAGGCAAGATTTGGAACCACTTTCACACAAGGGCTCTCACAATCTTTCTGAAAATGGTTTCTTTCTTTTACAATAGAACACTCACAATATGAGAAGAGAGAAAGAAAGAAAGCTCTAAATGATAACTTCAAAGAACAGATCTTCTTTTGATTTCTTGAAGTTTTGCTTCAATGCTTGGATAGGTGCATTTGCTTCTGGCTTTGGCACTCCTTTTATAGGCTTTGGCGTGTGGAAAATTTGTCCATAATTAATTCCACATTTTTCTCATTCAAACTAGCCGTTATTGTTCATTAGACTAGGGGACTGGTCGTTCGCATTTATGGACCGGTCGTTCGGTCTATATGTCCGCTGCTCTTATTTTCTTCACTGGCCATAGCTGGTCGGTCAACCGGTATCATCTCGGCGTCAACCAATATAGTCTCTTCATTGAACCAGGGTAGGGCATGCATTGATCGATCGATCAATATTATTGAATGGATCGATCGGTGTTGTCTTGATTAGCTTTTATTTCTGCACAGTTATCCAAATTAGATAATCTTGGATTCTATGAATAGCTAACATATTTCTCTACAACTTTGATATTTATCATTCATCCAGAATCTAATAAAATCATAGTCAATTATTTAATCAAAATTAGTGCATAAAGTTATCCCTTTTTCTTAAACTTTTTCAGCATTTAACTTTAATCTTTCGAGGTTTGTATCATCAAAATATAATTTTATTCAGTATTAAAACTTTGATCCAACAATCTCTCCCTTTTTGGTGAAGACAAACTGAGAAATATGAAAAATAGATAAGTCGCAAAAAAGTTGTAAAATTCTTGTAAAATCAATTTTACTCCCTCTAACACTTAGCTTTCCATACAATGATAGATATTCACAAAGTATTAATTGTAAGGAACTCTTCATATAAAGTGATATTTAGATCATATTTCTCCTATATTTCTCCCCCTTTTGTTTCATAAAAAAATTAATTTGTATATGAAGCATATAGGAAACCATATGTAACTCCCCCTTAATCATGTTGTCTTTAAAAAATTTATTCTTCCCCTTTTTGTCATATAATAAAAATGTAAAATATTGCTTCATAAAGGGTTAGTCTGTGAAAAATAACTCCCCCTAAATTTATGACTATTTTATAATGGCAAAATAGGAACAATTTGATGAAGGCCAAAAATTATATTAAGGATCAAAATATTGCATAAAACTTTGATACAACAATGATATACATGATATGTCAAAAAAAAGTTTAATGTGCTCCCCCTATCACTATTACCAATTTTCATGTATACGTTTCCTCTTTTCAAAGAAATAGTAATTTTGAATTTTTGAGTGAAATCAATACTTTTACCATAACCTTTGTGCCTTCACATTTCCAATTTCACATGTCCTTTGCTTTGCATGTGAGGCACACCTGCAAAAACAATTATGTAACCTTTGGTACCCAAATTTCTTTGGGTCCTATTTTGTTAGACATTGTTCCTTTCGAATCCAAATCATGCTATGTTGAAATGTTTTTCCTACTTTGCATTGAGATGCATAATGGCCATGAAATCCGCATGCAAAACATGTAATATGTGATTTTCTCTCATAGGAATGATTTGATTTTCAATAAGAGTTTTTATGTCCAAAATGATTCCTAAGATTATTTTTCGTTACTTGAGACATGACTTTATTTTGTATTTTAAAGAGGTATTTACTTTCTTTACTTTTTCTAAAGAGAATACTAGTTTCACAATTTCACATGCATGTGTAATTTCCAAAGAATCTATTTCATTTTTCAGGTTTTTACTTTCCACAAAATATGTGTTATTTTCTTCTTTCAATTTTTCAATCTCATGTAGTAAATTTTCATTTTCCTCTTTAAGTGAAAAATATTTTTTTATAAGTGAAGAAAGTTCTTTATTCACATCTAAAGAAAGATTTTCTTCGGAAAAACTCGATGAATCATTATTTGAAATTGAAGGATTAGAAGTTACCTCATCATTGTGTGCCATTAAGCATAAATATGCTTCATCACCGGAAGAGCTTGACGAGTCACTTGTTTTACTTGATTCTTCATATTTTTTTTACCTTTTTGATATGTCTCTTCTTTGTGATTTTTGTATGATCTTCGGGTAGGCTTCTCATTCTTCTCTTTTTTTTCACCAACTTGAGACACTTATCTAATTTTCTTGTGTAGCGGACGAGTCTCTTTTCGTCCACTTCTTCACTTGAGTCTTCTTCAGTTTAATTTGCTTTCAATGACAATGTCTTCTTTTTGGAAGCATTTGATTCTTCTTCTTCTTGGATTCCGAACTCATAGGTTAATAGTGAACGAATTAGATCATCAAAATTCAGACTATTTAAGTATTTTTCTTCAATCATGGTTCTCTTTGTATGCCATTTGGAGGTGAGCGATCTGAGAAACTATTTCACTTTTGGGAGGTTAGTTCTTGGCTCGCCCAAGGAGGCTAAGTCATTCACAATATTGTTAAATTTAATGACCATATCAGTGATGGATTCATTTTCATGCATCTTGAAATAATCATATTGATGATTCAAAATATTTAATCTCGATTCCTTGACTTTGTTTGTTCCTTCATAAGTAGTAATTAGTCTCTTCCAAATCTCATTTGCACTTTCACAATTGGAAATCCGATTAAATTTTGTTGAATCCAAAGCACAATAGAAAATATTTTTAGCTTTCCAATCCAATTTTGAAAAAATCTTTTGTCTTTCATCATAGTCTGAAGGTAATTTTTCATGTAAATAATAGTCTTTTTCAACAATGTCCCACATGTCAATGTCAATAGAATATATGTATTTGATGCATTTTTCAACAATGTCAATGTCCCACATTTTTAGCTTGAATCCTAATTTTCCAATAAGCAAAATTTGATGCATTAAAAAGCGGAGGACTAACAATTGATTGACCTTCGAAAAAAGTAAATCCACTTGATGCCATAGTTCTTAAGTTGGTTAAATCTTAAAATAATTAGATCTTAAAATGATTAAATCTTAAAACAAGAGCAACCTGCTCTGATTTCAATTGTAGGATCCCAAAGAGCACCAAGAGGGGGGGGGGGGATGGTGTTCAATAAAAAATATAGATCTTACAAAAATTGTTGCGGAAGCTTAAAATTGATTCTTAAAACCTTTCAAATCAATGCAATTAGATCATATGCAATTAAGGAGAGAGAGAATGCAAACACAAAATGCACGGGTGGTTGTTGACGAGGTTCAGCCACACCTTGGCCTACGTCCCCTCTTCGACTTCTCGACTCGAGACCATCAGAGATTCCACTAAAACACTTCCTTTGTTCCAAATGGGGCAAGGAAGAAAGCCCTTTTCACAACCACCTTTTTCTTCTCTTTGAGAGGCAAGGCAAGAAAAAAATATAATTTTAGATGGCATTAAAACTTTGATCCAACATAGAAACACAGATACCTCAACAAGCAGCATCATCCTCAAGACAATAGGGAATTCTGCCTGGACAACTAGAGCATATCCCGAAGGAGCAAGTCCAAGCTATATCCCTGAGGAGTGGGAAAGTAATCAAAGACACTAAGAGAACAAGACCAGAAGTTTCGACCAGAGAATATGGAAAGTTAAAGGAACAAAAAGAAGCCAAATGACCAAAGACTTCAGAGGGCCCCTCCAACTATTCTACATGGATACCATTGCCTAAAGCTCTCGAAAGAACCCGACAGGATCAGGAGTTTAGCAAGTTCGTTGAGATTTTAAAGAAGCTTTACATCAACGTACCCTTTGTCGAAGCCATTGAAGAGATGCCTACTTATGCAAAATTTCTCAAGGATATCTTATCAAAGAAATGGAAAATACAGGAAAATGAAATAGTCACGCTAACTACTGAAGACAGTGCCATAATTCAAAATAGACTACCTCTAAAGCTCAAGGATCTTGGGAGTTTCTCTATACCCTCTGATTGGCAATAGAAGAATTCAAAAGGCTTTGTGCGACTTAGGTGCTTCTATCAGTGGCATTCCCCTCTCATTATGTAGAAAACTTGAAATGGATGACATTAAGCCCACTGATATGTCCCTACAATTGGCGGATCGATCCATCAAAATATCACAAGGAATTTTGGAAGACATACCGATGAAGGTAGGGAACTTCTACATACCAGTCATAGTCTTAGATATGGACAAAGACAACCAAATTCCTATCCTTCTGGGAAGGCCTTTCCTAGCCACTGCAGGAGCAGTAATTGATGTCAAACATGATCGACTCACTTTTCAAATAGGCGATGACATAGTGGAGTTTTGGCTAAATAAAATCATCAACTGTCCAAACACGAAGGATTATCATTTCCAGCCCGAACACGTGGATCCTCTAATCCAAAAGGTTGCATCAGTCATTCATATATTTGATCCTTTGGAAGTTTCCCTTGGAGCCCAGGAACCATCACTGTGGACAGAAGAAGGAGCTCAACTTTTTACGAGCCACATGCTCCCAGCATTGATACAAGATCTGGACAATCGACAAGAGATTCAACCTGTCAAGCACAGACAAGCATCTAGCTTGAAGTAACAACCTAAACCCGAGTTGAAGAAGCTGTCCCATAACCTCAAATATGAATTCCTAGGAGAAGACTCCACCTATCCAGTGATTGTCAATGCAAATTTGTAGTCTAGTCAGATTCAAATGCTGCTCGACAAACTAAAATCCTTCAAGCATGTCATCGGTTATACTCTAGATGATCTCAAGGGAATCAACCCCTCCATTTGCATGCACTGTATCCACATGGAAAAGGATTTCGATCCATCAATCGAAGGACAAAGAAGACTCAATCCAACAATGAAGGATGTGGTGAAGAAAGAAGTGATTAAGCTTTTGGACGCAGCAGTCATCTATCCCATTTCATTCAGTCAATGGGTGAGTCCCGTGTAGGTCATGTCAAAGAAAGGTGGAATGACCGTGATCAAGATTGATTCAAACAAGCTCATCTCCACACGTACTGTCACAGGATGAAGGATGTGCATTGACTTGAGAAAGCTGAACAAAGTCACCTGAAAAGATCACCTCCCCCTACCCTTTATTGATCAGATGCTAGAGAAACTGGAGAATCATTCTTATTTCTGCTATCTAGACGGATTTTCTAGATTTCTTTAGATCCCCATTCACCCGATTGATCAGGAAAAGACAACTTTTACATGTCCATATGGAACCTTCGCATATAGGAGAATGTCATTCGGGTTATGCAATGCTCCTGCAAGTTTTTAAAGACGTATGATATCAATTTTTTCTAACTTTATCGAAGAAATCATGAAAGTTTTTATAGATGACTTCTCGGTTTATGTCACCACTTTTGAAGTCTGCTTGCATAACCTTTGCAAAGTATTACAGAGTTGCATTGAGTCCAATCTAGTACTGAACTGGGAGAAATGCCACTTTACGGTCCAAGAAGGTGTAGTTTTGGGCCACATTATTTCTGGCAGGGGCATTGAAGTTGACAAAGCTAAGACAAAAGTCATAGAAAGGTTACCCCCACCTTCTAACATCAAAGAAATAAGAAGTTTACTTGGGCATGACGGATTCTATCGAAGATTTATCAAAGACTTTTCTCTCATTGCAAGGCCGCTGACGAAATTTTTATCCAAGGAATCTGACTTTATATTCGATGAAGACTGCTTAAAAGCTTTCAACACATTGAAGAAAGCACTCACGACAGGCCCAATTATCCAACCAGATTGGTCATTACCTTTCGAAATCATGTGTGATGTCAGTGATCAATCTGTTGGAGCACTGTTAGGACAAAGAAAGGACAAGAAACAACACGTGATCTACCATGCTAGCAGAACTCTAGATGAAGCACAGATCAATTATGCCACAACAGAAAAATAATTTCTAATCGTAGTGTTTGCAATGGATAAATTCAAATCATACCTAGTCAGTTCTTATGTCATTGTATACACTGATCATCAAGCTATTCGACACTTGATTTCTAAGAAAGATGCCAAGCCCAGATTGATTAGATGGATCATTTTGTTACAAGAATTCGACCTGGAGATCAAAGACAAAAAAGGAGTTGAAAATCAAGTTGCTTATCGCCTCTCGCAACTTCAGCTATCAAAGAAGGAAAATAACCTCGCCAATTATCAAGCTATCGACTATTCTTTTCCTGATGATCGTTTGTTCTTAATTTGGGACGCACAACTTCCCTGGTTCGTAGACTATGCTAATTATTTAGCTTCAGGAGTCCTATGACCTGATCTCCCTTATCAATAAAAGAAGAAATTCTTCTCCGACATCAAAAAGTATTTTTGGAATGAGCCATTCCTCTTCAAAAAATGTGCTGACGGAATATATCAAAGATGCGTTCCAGAAGAAGAGCAATTTCCCATACTTCAGAAATGCCATTCATCCCCTTATGGTGGTCACGGAGGACATCAGAGAATAGCCTCCAAAGTTCTCTAGACAGGTTTTTATTGGCCCACTCTATTCAAAGATGCAACTGATATGATAAGAAATCATAGTTATCATTATGATGATCATAACATGAGCTAAGTAAGGATAATTATGATAATCAGTTACAAATTGCATTTTAGTGAAAAATCAAAGTTGTGACTTTAAGAGTACTCCCTAGGCTAAAAGTTCAGTGGTAGATCATGTTCCTCTCTAATTTATTTCTACAAAATAAAGAATAATTAGATATAAAAAAGCTTGGGTTGCCTCCCAAGAAGCTCCCTACTTTAATGTCTTAGGCTAGACATTGTTACACCCAGTATCAACTAAGGAATTCATATGGATTTGATAGCATGAGCACTTCCTTAGCTAGATTCTTTGTTGTGGGATTGTACAATTTCAGTCTTTGATCATTCACTTTGAAAATATTTGAATTGTCATTCTCAAGATCCACAACTCCAAAAGGATAAACTTTGTGAACTTTAAATGGTCCACACTATCTGGATTTCAGTTTTCCAGTAAATAGCTTGAGCCTTGAATTGTATAATAGAACCAAGTCTCCTTCCTTGAATTCCTTCTTCAAAATTCTATTATCATGCCACCTCTTTATTCTTTCTTTGTAAAATTCATAATTGTGGTAAGCATTGAGCCTGATTTCATCTAATTCATCCAGCTAAAACAACCTCTTGTGTCCACAAGATTTCATATCATAGTTTAGAACTTTAACAACCCAATATGCTTTGTGTTTAAGCTCAATTAGCAAATGACATGTTTTTTCATAGATCAACTTATATGGAGAGACATCAATTGGAGATTTATAAGCTGTTCTATAAGCCCAAAGTGCATCATTCAATTTACTACTACAATCCTTCCTAGTCAAAGAGACAGTCTTCTCCAAGATGGTTTTAATTTCCTTATTTGAAATTTCAGCTTGGCCAGTGGTTTGTGGATGATAAGTTGAAACCTTGTGCTTGACTCCATACTTGCTTAGAAGGTTTTCAAAACTCCTCTCAATAAAGTGACTTCCTCCATCACTGATAACTACTCTTGGAACTCCAAATCTTGGGAAAATGTTATCTTTGAACAATTTGATAACAGCCTTAGAATCAGCAACAACTGTTGGGATTGCTTCAATCCACTTGGACACATAATCAATAGCTAATAAGATGAACTAGTATCCAAACAAGCTAGGGAAAGGTCCCATGTAATTAATTCTCCTTACATCAAAGATTTCAACTTCTAGAATTCCATTTTGGGTTATTTCATTTCTTCTGAAAATTGTCCCTGGTCTTTGACATATATCACATCTCTTCGCATAAAAATGAGCATCTTTAAATAGAGAAGGCCAATAGAATCCTGATTGAAGTACCTTAATAGCTGTCTTTTGAGTAGCTCCATGCCCTTCATAAGGTGAAGAGTGACGTTGATGTAGAATGTCCTGGAATTCAGATTCTAGCACACATCTTCTAAACATTCCATCATGGAACTTCTTGAATAGAAATGAATCATCCCAATAGTAATCCTTGATGTCATGAAAGAACTTTTCCTTTTGCTGATATGAGTAATTAATTGGAATGATTCCACAAACTAAATAGTTGACAATATCAGCATACCATGGAGCTTCATTAGCTGAAATGGCCATTAGAAAATCATCTAGAAAAGAGTCATTAATAGGAATTGTGGGAGATTCAAAACCTATTTCCAATCTAGACAAATGATCAGCTACTAAGTTTTTAGTGCCTCTTTTGTCTCTGATTTCCACATCAAAATCCTGAAGTAATAGAATTCATCTTATCAATCTTGGCTTTGATTTCTTCTTGTTAATAAGATGTCTCACAGCTTGATGATCAGTGTATACAATAACTTTGGCTCCAACAAGGTATGATCTGAACTTATAAAAAAAATACCACAGCCAATAGCTCTTTTTCAGTAATAGCATAATTAACTTGAGCTTCATCAAGAGTCTTGCTAGCATAGCAAACAACATGATGCCTTTTATATTTGATTTGGCTTAGGACTGCCCCCACTGCTTGATCAGAAGCATCACACATCACTTCAAATGGCAAAGACCAATCTGGTGGTTATACAATTGGGGCTGATGTTAAAGCTTGTTTCAGTTGGTTGAAAGCCTTCAAACATTCTTCATCAAAGTTGAATTTAGAATCCTTTGCTAACAATTTTGTGAGGGGTCTAGCTATCATTGAGAAATTCTTTATGAATCTTCTATAGAAGCATGCATGACCTAAGAAACTTCTCACAGCTTTGACATTTTTGGGTGGTGGTAGCTTCTCAATAGCTTCAATCTTGGCTTTATCCATTTCAATTCCCCTGTTAGAGACAATGTGTCCTAGAACAACTCATTCTTAAACCATAAAGTGACATTTCTCCCAATTAAGAATCAGGTTGAACTCCATGAATCTTTGTAGTACCTTTGTCAAATTCTCTAAACAACTTTCAAAAGAATCACCATATACTAAAAAGTCATCCATGAAAACTTTCATAATGTCCTCAATGAAATCTGAGAAAATTGACATCTTACACCTCTGAAATGTAGCCGAGGCATTGCATAAACCAAATGGCATTCTTCTATAAGCAAATGTCCTATATGGACATGTAAAATTTGTCTTGTCCTGATCTTGAGGGTGAATTGGAATCTGTAAGAATCCTGAATAGTCATCTAAGTAGCAAAAATGAGAATGCTTGGCTAGTCTCTCTAGCATTTGGTCAATGAAAGGAAGTGGAAAATGGTCCTTCCTTGTTGCCTTGTTTAATTTCCTGAAATTAATGCACATTCTCCATCTAGTTACTATCTTATTAGAAATCAACTCATTAGAATCAGTTTCATAACTATGATTCCACCTTTCTTTGGCACCACTTGAACTGGACTAACCCATTCACTATCTGAATTTGAATATATAATTCCAGCATTCAAAAGCTTTAGCACATCTTTCTTTACAACTTCTTTCATAACTGGATTCAATCTTCTTTGACATTCAATTGTGGGCATATAGTTGTCTTCCATAGGAATTCTGTGCATACAAATTGAAGGATTGATTCCTTTGATATCTTCAATTGAATACCCAAGTACTTCTCTATATACCTTCAGTCTTTTCAGTAGCTCTTGAACTTGGTTTTGGGGTAATTTGGCATTGATTATCACTGGATATGTGGAGTTTTCCGCTAGAAACTCATACTTCAGATTGTTGGGAAGTGGTTTCAACTCCAACCTTGGAAAATTCTCCTTAGTAGAGTCTATCTTAACTTCAGTAGTGAAAAGTTCTTGGATTACTGAATCTCTGATTTCTCTACTGATATAGTTGAATCCATAATAGAATGACAAACCTTAGCTTCAGGATCATCTAATTCCTTCGAAAGATCAAACATAAGACATCTTTGTAAAGGATCTTGATCACTTGCTGATCACTATATGATTCTAACCCATTTTAGATGAAATTCATACATATGGAGTCCCACTTTTACCTATTTTTGGGCCAATTATACTTGGAATGCAAACATTGTGATAACTAGTTGATATTCCTCATTTCATACTTAATTCCATGTGCATAGAGGTTCTGAAATGCCAAAATCCATTAATATTTAAATTCTATGCCAAGTTATCATTTTGAGGACAAGTTATCATTCCTAAGTGTCAAGTTATCATTATTTTGAATGAACTTATTTTCAATGGTTTTCTTGCCCTAAATCCATCATTATTATGTATAAATCATATTTGGATAGTCACATCTCAACTTGTGCAAAGTTTTAAGTCCATTTGAACAAGTTATCATTTTTCAAGTGCCAAGTTATCGTTAAAGGGCAATTCTGTCATTTCGACATGCAAAACCATTAATTCTGCACAAGGACCTTAAGCAATCATCTTATTATTGTTCTAACTCATTGCTGGTCAAATTTCATCACATTTGGATAATCAAAACTCAAGTTATGACAAGTTATCATTTTTAAGTCATATAAGTTATCGTTTTTGGGGCACTCAAGTTATCACTTTTAGGAATCTCATTCATATTTGATTTTTGACCTCACTCACTTGTCACTCTAATCAAATTGATGCCTGAAATGCTTTGAACCACCCATATTAGGACATTTCCCAAGATTTCCATAAAGTTATCATTCCGGGCCCTTGAATTCATTCATATCGATATCGGTTTTCATTCTTGCAACACACCAATTCCCTTTTTGATATAGATCTGATTTTAACTACTGTCCTAATCCTTAGTTGTTTAAATATTATTAGAAGACTTTCATGCTTGATGTTTTGGCCCTTGTAGCAAGTGGAAAAGGTGGCCAAAAGGAAGAAAAAAGGAGGGGGGACCACTAGCTTTTTGGCTGTCCAAAAAGCTGTCACTGCTGGAATTTCAGGGCCAGGGGACACATGGCTGCAATCAAAGCACAAAGAATGTTCTGATGCTGATCCAAAGGTGGGGAGAAGTGATATAAAAGCTGGATTTTTCTGGAGAAAGAGGGGGGCTGGTCATTCAAGGGTTGGAGCAAAAGAAGGAGGCTGTTGCTGCTGGATTTTGAGAGCTACTGCTGAGAGCTTGAAGCAGCCATGAATTGTATCTGTTTCTTGTCCCATTTCATAACAAATCTTGTAAATATGAGGAGCTAAACTCCATTTCTTCTAGGATAGGGTAGTAGTTTAGATTAGTTTTGGATGGATATGGACTGTTTTATAATTCCTGCACTGAATCATTTCTGGTTTTCAGATTTCAGAAACTTCTTTACTGATTTATGCTATGCTACTATTAGATCTAATTGTAACCAATGAATGAGAAGTATTACTTGATCTAATCATTCTACAGAAGTGAATTAAGAGTTAATGTCAGTTTTCTGATTTCATTCAATTGCAATTCTGATTTCTGATTTGGTTTTCTGATTTCTGAATTTGATTCCTATAAATATCAGAATCTGTTCTTCATTTCTAACCTGATTAATTGAGTCTTTGGAATGTTGGTATTGTCCCTATCTTATTCAGAAATGAATCAAGATTGTTTGGGCAATCATTTGACTCAAATCAGATTTTCCATTAATTCCTGAACTGAAATCAGAAATCTGATTTTTCTGGTTTTACATTTCTGAAATCTGATTTGTTATAAATCTGATCTTGCCATTTGAAGACCCCATTTGTTTTTATAACTGAGAAGTTATCATTTGGTCTAACCCTTGTTCAGAAATGAATCAAGAATCAATGGCAAGTTCTAGATACAAACCCAATTAGAATTCTGATTTCTATTTTCTGAAATCTGATTTCTTGAAATCTGAATTCTGATTTTCTTGGGCTGTTTGAATCTGATTGTCATTGGGGATTGAACTAATTGAACAACTGAGAGGTTGATATCTATCCCAATCTTGTTCAGAAATGAATTGAGAAGCTTTGACATTCCTATGATTCAAAACTGATTTGGTTTTCCTGATTTGAATGAATTGAATGAGTTGCTGATTTTTTGGTTTCCTGAATTCCAAAATCTGATTTCTTGGGCTTTTGAATCTGATTGTCATCAAGGATTAGATAATTGAATAGTTGAGAGGCTAATATATGCCATGATCTTATTCAGAAATGAATCAAGATCATTGACAATTCAGAATTCAAATCTGATTTTTTTTCCAAAATCTGATTTCTTAGTTTGATTCTAAATTCTATTTTCTGATTGTTTGGAATCTGATTTGCCAATTGTTAATCCCTATTTTATTCAAATCACTGAGAGGTGTACTCTAGGAATCCCTTGTAATCCAGAGATAGGTCAAGGGGCATTTGGCAAACTTGAATTCCATCAATCCACATTGCTGATTTTTTCAGAAATGTTGATTTCTGTTTTCTCATTTTTCTAACTTCTGATTTCCATTGTCAACCCTCATATTAATCCACTACTGAGAGGTAGTCTTAAGGGCTTCTTTGAGATCCAGAGATGGGCCAAGGAGCAATGGAAATTGTGAACTCATGTGGCCATATGTTTTGCATTTCCAATTGAGTGTGTTTGTGTGGATTCCAATTTATTTTGCAACCGAGAGGTTGATTTTGAATCTCCCTTGAATTCAGAGATGAATCATGGAACACAAGCACCATTATTGAGTATATTTTATCCTGGTTTGGTTGATTGGAATGATTCCATCTTTTTATGATTGTAAATGCAAGTTATCATTCCAAACTTCCTTGAATTGCAAAAAATCAGCATTGAATCTTTCTTTTGAGCCCAATGATAACTTGATTTTCAGTGAGGACCCTCTTTTGATTCAACCTACCTAACAATTATATAATCATATATTGCTTAGTTAGAGGCCAATTGAGCTGTGGGAACAGCCATTTTCAAGTTGAATCAAAAGTTGGATATTTAATGATAACTTGTTCCATTCCATCCTTAATTAATTTAGATGAACCCCAAATCCTAGAAGAACCTTCCTCATAGATAGTTAAACCTTTTTAGACTTCATTCTAGCATTTATAATTCAGTTTTGATAAATTTCTAAAACCCAAAAATCTGTTATCATTTCACTTTCTATAAAAAAAATCTGTTTTCACTATTCATTAAAAATCTGTTTTTAGCCACTTAAGTAGAACTAATCTAAATTGTTTTAGGGTGTCTTAGACTTCAAATTCTTGTGGATACGACAACCTGAGTCTACTACAACTTACCTGTGCACTTGCAGCTAGTGAGTTGGGAGAGCAAAAAAAAAAATGAAAAATTGACATTTTCTTTAATTTCAGCAAGTTATCACTAGAAAACCCAAATATCACTATCAGATCTTCAATTGGAATTATTGCAGAGACTTGTTCTACTAGCTGATTGATTTGCCTATCTTCAAGGTCTTCATGTTGAAAATTAGGACTACTGATAATTTGAGCTAGTTTGAATTCTATCTTGTCTTCTCCAATCTAAAATGTCAATCTACCTTCTTTAACATCAAGTATCGCTCCTGTAGTAGCTAAGAATGGTCTACCCAACAGAATTGGAGTATTCAAATCTTCATCCATATCAAGAACAACAAAATCTATAGGAATGTAGAACTTTCCAACCTTCAATAGTATGTCTTCAAGGATTCCATGTGGGTACTTGATTGACCTATCAGCTAGCTGCAAAGACATATTACTTGGCTTCAAATCTCCAACTTCTAATTCTCTGCATAGTGACAAGGGAATCACACTAACATAAGCACCTAAATCACACGTGGCCCTTTGAATCTTCCTACTTCCAATCTCACAAAGAATTGAAAAGCTTCCTGGATCCTTCAATTTTGGAGGGAGATTATTTTGAATTATAACTTAGGCTTCTTCAGTTAAGGTTATAGTCTCATGCTCCATAATCCTTCTTTTCTTAGTCAGGATCTCCTTAAGAAACTTGGCATATGAAGACATTTCCTGAATGGCTTCCACAAATGGTACATTGATGTAAAGCTTCTTCAGAATTTTTAGAAATATACCATATTGTTGATCTTGTCTAGCCTTGAGTAGCCTCTGTGGGAAAGGTATAGGTTCAAAAATCCTTGCATTGACTTCCTCTTGAGTGTTTTTAGTCTTGTTTTCAACTATAATTTCTTCCACAACCTCTTCTGGGTTGTTGATATTGGATTGACTCTAGTTGAATTGCCTTCAATCGGCTTCATTGGTTCTTCAATAACTCTACCACTTCTGAGTTGAATAGCTTGCACTTGCTCTTTAGGATTGATTTCTAGTTGTCCTGGAAAAATCTCTGGAGTTCTAGTTGAAGTACTAGCTTATTGGGCTATTTGATTCTCAAGTATCTTAGTATGAGCACTTAAGCTTTCAATTTGAGAAGATAATTTTAGCATCACTTCAGTTTATCTTTGTCTATTTTCATCATACCTTTCTTGCTTCTTCCACATTGCTTCCAGCAACTCTTCCATCTTAGATATCTGTGGAGCTTGAGTTGTTTGCTCATATGGTGGCCTTTGTAGTTGGACATTTGATTGATTACATGGAAGTGGTTGATTTTTGGGCACAATTTATGGAATTTTGAATTGGTGGGGCTTGATAGTGATTTTCCTTGTATGAAAGATAAGGATGATTTCTATTCTGAGGAGTGTAATACTCAGGAGGAGGCGTCACACCATAATTCACCACTGCATTGACTTGATCAATACTTGCTCTCATTGTTGCATAATCAAATTGCAACTTTCTATTATATGCCCATGGTTTCCACAAACATCACATCTACTTTCAGTGATAGTTATCTTGTTCACATTGGATGATAGGTTAAGCTTCTCTAAAGCTTTTTGTAAAGCTTCCTCAACTTGGACAGAAATATTGTTAACTTGACTTTTAGATTGTGGCCTTCTTGCTCTGTCATGAGTTAAGAAATGATGGTTCTTAGTTATGTTTTCTATCAACTGATATGCCTCATCAGTGTTCTTGGAAGCAAATATTCCACCAGCAGTAGTGTCAAAAGCTACTTTAGAAGGATAATTCAATCCCTTGTGAAAGTAGTTCACCATTGCCATTTCTCAAATCCATTGTGTGGACATACCCTCAGCAAACTTTGAAGTCTTTGTCAAGCATCACAGATGTTCTCCTGATCTAATTGATAGGATCTAGCAATTTGATCTCTATAGTTATCAGTCTTGCTAGGAGGAAATAACTTAGAAATAATTGCACAATTGAATCCCAAGTTGCAATTTCTTCAGGAGTGAGAGACTTGTACCAAATCTTGGCTCAATCCTTGAGTGAAAATGGAAACAATGCCATGTAGACAACATTCATAGGAGTGTTGTGAAAGTGAACTATACTGTACATCTCGTTGAAAATGTCAATATGCAAAGCTGGATCTTCAGTGCCTAGTCTTGCAAACTGATGTTGCCTAATCATGGTGACTAGAGCTGGATTCAACTCAAATGTAGCAGCAGGTGCAATGACTCAAGTATAGGTCTTCTTGACTATCTGAATCCTGCATAAATTGAAATCAGAAGTATCAAGTTCAAACAAGAAAAATCAAACAGAATTGAAAGTTCAGAGTGATTGTAGAAGTACAAGAAAACTAAGTTGAAAAATGTGATAACTAGTCTAAAACTAATCTAAACTACATAAAGTAAATCTAATTAGTCTCAAATCTCCGGCAACGGTACCAAAAACTTGATGTGAATATTGGGGAGCGTTATTAACTTGCCGATTTATTGGACTATATGCTCAAATGCAAAAGACTAAGGTCTATGCATAGACTATGCACAATATATAAATTGAAAATAGAAACTGCACATAATTGAAAATGCAACTAAATGATATATGGTCTAAGCTCCTCACTTCATTAAACTGCAAGTGCATAGATCAGAGTAGTACACCCGAATGTCGTATCCATAGTAATTTGAGATCTAAATATTCACTAACTAATCTAAATTAATCTTAGACTAAAAAGGCTAAAGTAACAAGTAAGCAAAAGGGAAAGATAAAGACATAGAATCAAACTACAGCTAAGTTAACTTTTTTTATGTTTAAAGTGATGAATATAGAATGAAAACTAACTACTTAGTTGAAAGCCCTAAAGTGGATTAACAATTAATGACATATTCTCTTAGGAATGGGGTTCATCTAATTCTGCTATGGATGGATTAGAACAACCCAACAATAAAATCATGCCAATTTCAACCTATGCAAACTGCTCTCACAGTGCATCAAAATAAGAATTTCATATGAATGCTAGTTAGGTTGATTTAAAAGTGTTTCAAATCATGGAACTTATGACAACTACTAGTATGCTAACATTCCTTTCAGATATAAGTAAAACAAGTGAAGTCGGAAACCAGAGGTAGTAACAATCACAAGACAAGCTAATAATTCAGCTCACAACATAGAACATAATCAGATCCGCAAACCAATGATAATGCTCTTGGTTTATTTCTAAACATCAAGGGAATCTAGAATCAATCTCTCGATTGCCATTTCAATATGAGATTCACATTAACAAAAGCTAGATGGATATATCAAAACTCAGCATGGATAGATTGGAATCAGGAAACAAGATCAATGTTCTTCACTCATTTGTAAGTAAGAAAAGAATCTAAAATCAACTTCTCAATTGCCATTACAAAGTAGGATTCACATCAATAAGAACATATTCCAAAACATTGAGAACTATGCTAACATCAGTGATAAAATCAGTATTGTTCATCATCAATTCATAACCGAAATTAGACTACTACTATATCCTATGAAAGCTAAGATTTAGTTCCTCATAGATGATGAAATCAATACAAAATAGATGAGGAACAGAATAAAAAACATTCTAAAATGTAGAAATAGCATATTTAGCTTGAAGTCTCCTCTTGGCTCCTTCTTCTCCTTCCTTCAGCTCCAAGGTGCAGAATGTGGAGAATGGTGGAAGACCCCTTTCTTCTCCCGGAATCCCCCTTTTTATATGGCATTTCATCACCCTTTGATCCCCATCAGAAGCTTCTATTCTTCTGATTTATGCCATCTGTCCTGGTCCCCTCTTCTTTTAAAAAAGATTCCTTTCTTGCTTTTGGCAGCTTGCAAACTTGTGGTCCCCCTCCTTTTCTAGCAAAGATGTGTCTTTTATCCTTGATTTGGAGGCTAAAACAATATGAACAACAAGCATCAAAATTCTCCAATAGAAATTAGACAAATAAGAACTAAATCAGTATATTATCAAGCTTAAATGTGCAAATGTAAGATATCATTATGCTGACAAGATCAATGCATGTATATTAAGCATAATTATCCAAATATAAACATTTCAGGGCTTATATGCACATGAATTGAGATGGAAAATGAGTAAAATTATAGTATGATCAACTAGTGATCACCCGCGCGTATAGTCCAATCCTGTGTGGAAATCTCATCTCAGCGGTCACTGAACATTTTGTGTTCTTAACTGACACTGACCCAGTCCTAACAAATCTACTGAGCCTGGATTTCGTAAAGAAAGAAGACATCCTCCTCACGATCAATGGCTGACATTTTTTGTCGCAATCTGATCCTACAGAACTTCTGCAACTACCTCAGTGATCAGCAATCTTACAAGGGGAAGAAGTGGTGCAAAATTCTATCCTTACTACCCTCAATGACATCCAACAGGTCACTGACAGATTGCTGGAACTTACACCTCCCCCTGGTCCCTCTTCCTGGCATGATCGACACTGAGGGCAGTGTCGAATTCAAGCTTGGGGGAGAGGGTGACATACTATATTTCTACTCCTTTCTCTTTACTTATTACTGTGTTCCAGCCACTCCAATTCTAATTGCTATCTCATAATTTGAACAATTGAACATTTTTATTTCTACCTGTAGAGTAAAGGATGTTTTCATTCCCCCACAGCCTTGGCCCATTGCTTCTCTCTTAAGCCATTTTCAAGGACACCCTGCCAAACTGACAAAATTTGAAGCATTTCATGGCCACCATTCATGCTCTAAGTGCAGGGCCATGCTTGAAGAAAGTAGCTAAGTGAAGTTTTAGATGCTTGATGACTAATCCTATTCATGCTCAAACTTTAATTTTACTATGTTTGTTAATAATTATGTCACTGCTGAATACTCCAGTGTAGTCAAGCTTAGCAACAATAAATTAAGTGAAATCAAAAGCAAAGAAAAGAGGGCTGGTGTAGCCCCAGATGGTAAAAAAAAGGTGTACTCCGGAACTTGGGTGATCAGATCCGTAGGGGTTCATGTCTGGTAATTTAAGAGCAACTGCCCTGAGATCTATCGATAAAAAACCTGCTACATAGACCACGCAGTGCACTATGGATAATCACATGAGTACTGGATCAAAGAAAAGAAATGCCAATCAGTAGTGAAAAGAAAAGAGTGCACATACTGCACTTGTGCACTCAGCATTGATATTCTTACTATCAGGCCATCATGCGTTATTTTCCTTTATCTCTATGAGCTGAATTTGGAGAAATTTAAAAATGTCTTGCATCTAAACGCCTTCACTAAGCTGGGTTATTTTGACAAAGAAGAGGCACTTGAATAGAGAATGTAAGGTCCGAATGTCAAATAGAGTAGTTGGCAAAATAGGGTGGAAATTGAAACTTTTGTCTTGAACATTGCTAGAGGACAACCAAAAATTAAAGCTTAGGGGAGTTTGATCATCTCTTATTTTACTTATGATTATGAATATTAAACCACCACATTTGTATTAAAATCCTATTACATTTACAATATTTGAGTTGTTATCTAACCCTTTTTTTGAATGAGTCTATGAAGCTAACTACTTTTCAAAATTTGAACTTGAACAGGAGAGAAAAGGGGAGGATAAAAGAAGGGCTAGAAAAATGAGAGAGGGGAGAAGGGAGAGAGGCAGGAAACAGAAGGAGGGATCCAGTGACAAGAAGGGGAAGGAGAGAAGAAGATGTCCAAAAACTTGTTGATTCCATTGACGTCTATGGCTGGCTAATCTCTAATTTCTTTTGTTGTGACATTGTGTTGATGTTGTGGTTCTGAACTTTCTGATGCCGTGTCTCTAACTTTTAGTCTGTTATGCTTTTGATATACTGCAATTTATTTAATTGTATTTAATCCCCATTTGATCGAGAGATCTATTTATCATTATCATCCTGCCTCATTCGAGAGAAGGGACAGGTTATTCCTTTGGGCAGTATTTCATTTAGCATAGTGTCGTCAATTACAAGTGGTTGAGAAGCCCATTTTGATATTTATTGTGAGACGAGAGTCAGTGACTAATCATCTTAGATTTATTTTAATTGTTTGGATTAGAACTAAGGGTTGATATTTTGACAGTCGAAAGATCGACTCCCTATCTGGCTAGGGTGAGAGATCAACTAACCAGCTATATCTAAACCATATATATTAATGGCCTATCCCCTTTAAACTCAAGGAGAAATCGGTGAGTTTAGGGAGAGAGTGATTAATTCATAACGTCAGGATCGAGAGATATACCGATCAAAGTAGGGAATTTCTACATACCAGCTGACTTTGTAGTCCTGGACATGGACGAAGATAATCAAACTCCTTTCCTTCTGGGAAGACTTTTTCTAGCCACTGCAGGAGTAGTAATTGATGTCAAACAAAGTCATCTTACCTTTCAAATAGGCGATGATATCGTGGAGTTCAGTTAAACCAAATCATCAATTGTCCGAACTTGGAAGATTATCACTTTCAACCTGAGCATGTGGATCCTCTAATTCAGAAAGTTGCATCAGTCATTCATATATCCGACCATTTAAAAGTTTCCCTTGGGGCTCAGGAATCATCATTATGGACAGAAGAAGAAGCTGGACTTCTAACAAGTCACATGCCCTAGAACTGATGTCAACCTCTCAAATTCGAAGAAGAATCAAGCTTAAGAAAACAACCCAAATCCAAACTGAAGAAGCTACCTCGAAACCTTAAATATGAATTCTTAGGAGACGACTTCACCTACCCGGTGATCATCAATGCAAATTTGGAATCTAGCCAGCTCCAGATGTTGCTCAACAAGCTGAAGTCCTACAAGCATGACATAGGCTACACCCTGGATGATCTCAAGGGGATTAATCCCTCTGTTTGCATGCATTGTATCCTATGGAAAAAGATTTCAAACCATCCGTTGAAGAACAGAGAAGGCTAAATCCAGCAATGAAAGAAGTCATGAAGAAAGAAGTGATTAAGCTTTTGGATGCAGGAATCATCTACCCCATCTCAGACAGTCAATGGGTAAGCCCCGTGCAGATCGTGTGATCATCACTTATTTTACTTATGATTATTAATGTTAAGCTACCACATTTATATTAAAATCCTGTTACATTTACAATATTTGAGCTATTATGTGGTCCATTTTTTGAATGAGTCTATGACTACTCAAAATTTGAACTTGAACATGACAGAAAAGGGGAGGATAAAAGAAGGGTTGGAAAAACGAAAGAGGGGAGAAGGGAGAGAGGCAAGAAATAGAAGGAGGGTCTAGTGACGAGAAGGGGAAGGAGAGAAGAAGATGTACAAAAACTTGCTGATTCAGTGAAGCCTATGGCTGTCTATTCTCTAATTCTTTTGTGGTGACATTGTGTTGATGTTGTGGTTCTGAACTTCCTGATATTGTGTCTCTAGCTTTTTGTCTGTTATGTTTTTGATATACTGCAATTTCTTTAATCAAATTTAGTTCCCATTTGATCAAGAGATCTATTTATCATTATCATCCTGCCTCATTGGAGAGAAGGGCCAAGTTATTCCTTTGGCCATAGTGCTGTCAATTACAAGTGGCTGAGAAGCCCATTTTGATATCTATTGTGAGGTGAGAGTCCATAATAGTGACTAATCATCTTCGATTTATTTTAATTGTTCGAATTAGAATTAAGGGTTGATATTTTGATAGTCGAGAGATCAACTTCCTATTTGGCTAGGGTGAGAGATCAACTAACCAGTTATCTTTAATTCATATATATTAACAGCCTATCCCCTTTAAACTCAAGGAGAAATCGGCGAGTTTAGGGAGAGTGATTGATTCATGATCACTCTTATTATGCTCATAATTATTATAGTTAAACCCACGAAATTACATAAAATTTGAGCATATTTAAAGTGTTTTTAATTATTATTAGGAGAAAATTTGAACGAGTAAAAAGGAGGACTAACTACTTTTCAAAATTTGAATTCTGAACAGTAAGGAAACAAAAAGGGAGAGGAGAACCCGGAATGGGGAGGGGAGGAAGAAGACGAGAGCTGAAGAAAGAAGATTTATGCTGTCAAGATTCAGGATGAACTAAAAAGGATTTTTTTATTCCCTTGTGATGATACTTTGTTGATGTTACTCTTTTGACTCTATGATGCCGCACATCTAACTCCTCATTTCTATTTACTTGATGCATTGCATTATTATTGTTTATATTTGATTTCAATTAGATCGAGAGATCGATTGTTTTCTTCTTTAATTAGTTTCATCTGAGAGGGGAAATTGGTTATATTACTTTTTGTGTTTCTAGTGATTATTGATTTAATATTCATATATAGATCGAGAGATCTACCATGGTAACTGTTGCAAAGTGAGAGCCTTCGACAGTTGTGAGAGGTGTCAATTGTATTTTGATCGTTCTGATTAGGATAAAAGAATGAGTTGCCGAGATTGAGAGATCATGCTCTTCTTTTGATTGAGGATGAGAATCTGATTAATCATTAATTCTAACCTAGTGATTAGCGGCTACTCTCCTTTTGGTTCAAAGAGAGGTCAGCGAGCCGAAAGTCAGAGTATTCATTCGCACCTTAGTATGCACATTTAACTAGTAAGTCGAGAACTAAAAAGGTTCATTACAGGGGAATCTCTTCTATCACATTTTGATCTTTTCTCATTCTCTTTTGTCATTCTTAATCCAAGTTTCATTTCTTTATTATCTAATTTACTTTTAATCATTTCGTGACATTTTCTGAGATATAATTAGATTAGTAAGTGGTCTAAATCAACGGAGTTACGACACTCAGGGTTTCTACTCGACCTGTGCACTTGCAGTTGTGTGAACTCTAGAGTAAAATTTAAACACTACTAGAATTACTTTTAGTGCGAGAATTCCAATTTCCATATCCACATAAAGTTCACGTCAATACATAACATCATGATCGAGAGATCATTTACCCCGACAAAGAGTTGAACCCAAAAGCATCAACCAATTCATCAAGAAAGAATCCTTTCTTCTGAATTCTAGTTCTCTTCATTGATTTCCCACTTATTCTATTCTTGTCTTTTAAGATTTCGTGACAACATTAGGATATAAATAGATTGGTAATTAATTTAAATCAGCGGGGTTACGACACTTGTGGTTCCTACTCGACCTGTGCACTTGGAGTAGTGTGGACTCTAGAGTAACATTTAAATACGACTAGAACTATATTGGTTGGTGTGAGAAATTACATCTTCTAAAGTTCATGTCATCGCGCCAAAGAAAGGTGGAATGACCGTGATAAAGACCGACTCAAATAAGCTTATATCCACACGTACCGTCACAGGATGGAGAATGTGCATTGACTTCAGGAAGTTGAATAAGGCTATTCGGAAGGATCATTTCCCCCTCCCTTTCATTGATCAAATGCTGGAGAGGCTAGCAAATCACTCTTATTTCTGCTATCTAGACGGATTCTCTAGATTTCTTCAGATCCCCATTCACCCGGATGACCAAGAAAAGACTACTTTCACATGCTATATGGGACCTTTTCCTACAGAAGGATGCCATTCAAGCTATGCAATGCTCCTGCAAGTTTTCAGAGGTGCATGATGTCTATCTTTTCAAATTTCATTGAAGAAATAATGGAAGTCTTCATGGATGACTTCTCAGTTTATGGAACCTCTTTCGAAAGCTGCTTGAATAACCTCTGCAAGGTGTTACAAAGATGTGCCAAGTCTAACTTAGTATTGAATTGGGAGAAATGGCACTTCATAGTCCAAGAAGGTGTAGTGTTGGGTCACATTGTCTCAGGTAGAGACATTGAAGTTGATAAAGCTAAGACAGAAGTCATAGAGAAGTTGCCTCCACTCTCCAACATCAAAGGAGTTAGAAGTTTCCTTGGGCATGCTGAATTTTACTGAAGGTTTATTAAAGATTTCTCCCTCATCGCAAGACCATAGACAAAACTCTTATCCAAAGAAGCTGACTTTTTATTCGATGAAGACTATCTAAAAGCTTCAACACTTTGAAGAAGGAACTTATGACAGCCCTAATCATCCAATCACCCGATTAGTCACTGTCATTTGAACTCATGTGTGATGCTAGTGATCAAGTTGTTGGAGCAGTACTTAGACAATGAAAGGATAATAAACAACATGTTATCTATTATGCTAGCACAACTCTAGATGAAGCACAAATCAACTATGCTACAATAGAGAAGGAGTTCTTAGCTGTAGTGTTTGCAATGGATAAATTCATATCTTACCTAGTAGGGTCTAAGGTCACCAAGCTATCCGACATCTAATTTCTAAGAAAGACACCAAGCCTAGACTAGTCAGATGGATCATCTTATTACAGTATTTAACTTGAAGATCAAAGACAAAAAGGGAGCAGAAAATCAAGTCGCCGATCACCTCTCTCGACTTCAACTGAAAACGATCTTGAAGATTATCAAGCCATTAACGATTCCTTCCCTGACGACCATCTATTCTCAATTCAAGCTGAAAAGCTCCCATGGTTCGCAGACTATGCTAACTATGTAGCTTCAGGAATCTTACGACGAGATCTCTCCTATCAACAAAAGAAGAAATTCTTCTCCGACATCAAGCATTATTTTTGGAACGAGCTATTCCTCCTTAAAAAGTGTGTTGATGGAATGTACCGAAGATGCATTCCAGAAGAAGAGCAACCTACAATACTTTTGGAATGTCACTCATGCCCCTATGGTGGTCACAGAGGACATCAGAAGATAGCCTCCAAGGTTCTCCAAACAGGTTTCTACTGGCCAACTTTATTCAAGGATGCAATAAATTTCGTAAAATCTTGTGATGTTTGTCAAAGGACAGGAAACATAGGCCGAAGAAATGAAGCATCTCAACAACCGATATTAGAGTAGAAGTCTTCGACGTGTGGGGAGTTGATTATATGGGTCCATTTCCCTCCTCATTTGGCTACAAATTCATACTCTTAGTAGTAGACTATGTTTCCAAATGGATCAAAGTCTGTCACCAAGATCTTCAAAGACACCATCTTTCCAAGACTTGGGGTGCCCAAAAAGAAGTTTTGAAAACCTGCTGATCAAATACGGAGTCAAGCACAGAGTCTTTATAGTATATCATCCTCAGACTAACGGACAAGCCGAGGTCTCCAACCGAGAAATTAAGATGATCTTGGAAAAGACGGTCTTTGTAACAAGAAAAGATTGAAGCAAGAAAATCAATGAAACACTATGGGCATACCGCATTGCATGCAAAACTCCAATTGGAATGACACCATTCAGCGTAATTTACGGCAAACACTAGAATCATAGCATAAAGGGGCAATCAAAATGCTCAACTACGATTTTTAAGCATCTAGAGGGAAGCGACTGTTGCAACTCAATGAATTGAATGAACTCTAGCTAGATGCGTACAACAATTCTCATCTTTACAAAGAATGAGCAAAGAAATGGCATGGCAGCCGCATATTACAGAAGAATTTTAAAGAAGGGGATCAGGTTTTACTATTCAATTCCTGCCTATGACTTTTCTTCGGGAAGTTTCGGACAAGATGGTCTTACCATTGAGAAAGTTTATCCTCATGAAGTCGTGGACATAAAAAATGGCAACTCAAAAATTTTAAAAGTTAACAGAAAAAGACTGGAATGACAACCCAACAGCAAAGAGTTCAAAGAAGTTTTGTATTTGCGGCCGAATCACTAAAAAATCCAGGCACCATGTCGAGCCAACAACCATAAAAAAGGCGCTACTAGGAGGCAACCCAATCGAATAAACTATAATCGGCCATGTCAGCATCCACATAAGCCTCAAGACTCTTAGAACTACCTGAAAAGTACACTACATAGATTCAGTTGAGAATCCCAATAAAATCTATGAGCATATCTACTCGACCGACCAACTTGCCCACCCCCACACATCCGAGTCAGCGACGCGTCGAATTCCCACCTCTCCACGATCTACTACATCTCCCAAATCACCCACTCGCTGACTTTTTTACCGACAAAAATCGCCCCAAATCCCTTTAAATCCTTCTCTTCACCGACGATCACCCCTAGCTCATTCCCACCGAAAGTCAGCTAGCAACAATGAAGCGCACACGATCACCCTTCAACTCTGACACTGATAGTTCATCGGAGCCCATCCGACGTCGCCTATGCCCAGACGGTCTTCTACGGTGACCTTCGCATATGAGGAGACCAAATAACAGCGAAGAAGCACTGCACCTGAAAATAGTCGGTGCAGAAAGTTTTCTTCAACCAAGTTCTTAGACCTTTCTACTCTCAAACCCCTCGGCCTCTTTGATGATGTTCGAATTTTGTTACACAGGGCACGCTCGATGTCCTTTTTCATGAAATGCTGAGACCTCTACTAAGAGGTAGCAGAAGAGTTCATCAGAATGGTGTTATGTGTGCACCGTGATGACGATGATGTGCCGGATCGTATTGACTTTCGCCTTTACAACCAACACTTTTCCTTGACTCTTGACATTTTTGCTCGTTTCTTAAATCTTCCAAACTCTGACCCAAAACCCCTCCTCCCAATTTCCCTATTTTTGACGTTTGATGCCAGCTCATAGGGATACGTACCAACGATCGCTTACAACTTGTTGGCCATAACCTCAAAAATCCTATTTGACGTGGATCAAGTCTCCACTGATGAACTCTTCATCTTCCTCCTGACAAACTCGGAGATCAACCTTGCTATCTTCCTCATGCAGACTTTGCTTAAAAAGTCGACTCGTGCATATGACCCAATCTTGTGTGGCAATTTCATCTCAGAGATTGCCGAGCATCATATCTTTTTAGATGACATTGACCATGTACCACCCGGCAATCTCGACTTGGGCTTCCTGAGATAACAGGGAGTCCTTGTCACAACTAACGATCGACACTTTTGGCGACCAGCCAACTCGACAGAGCTCCTCCCGTTGCCTAACACTCGGAAGATAGCAATCCTGGAGGGCAGGAATTGGTGGATGGATGATTTCATCCAAGTCCCACGTCCAATCCAAACGTTACCTCCCTTCATGTTCGAATCCATTCAATCTCCATGAGCCCCTTCTGCACCCACAACAATTAGAAGAGTAGCAGTTGTCTTCCTCCTCCTCAGCACCAAATCCCCCACACCCTGTACCAGTCACCTTATCCGACAAATGGAACCTCATTTTAGAGTAGGTGACTAAGCTCGTAGAAGCAATGCACGCAGTTGAGAAGACATTCAGGCATTGAAAGACCAGCTCAATAATTTGGAACAATAGGGCTTCGCCAATGTCAATAAAAGTAAAGACATAAAAGTGGCGTGGAATTCAGTCCTCACTACTCTCTGTGACATACAACAAGTCACTGACCGACTTCTGGAGATTGTGCTTCCACCACAAGGTCCTTTTTCCCGGCATGATCGACACTGAGGACAGTGTCGAATTCAAGCTTGGGGGAGAGGGCAACATGGTACATTTCTACTCCTTCCTCTTTGCTTATTGTTGTCTACCAATCACCCAGAGTTATAAATTTTGATTTGCTAGGATGCATGAACTATACCTCTTTACACTACTTTGATCCTGAAAACTTTCATTGATATTTGAGAAGTAGGAGATGTCTTCATTCTCATATAATTTTTTACCCTTTTGCTTCTATTTCAAGACATGTTCAAGGACACCTTGCTAAGCTGATGAAACTTGAAGTATTTCATGATTACCATCCATTACCTTGAGTGTTGAGATTATGGTTTGAAGAAAGTTGATAAGTGAAGTTTAAGATGCTTGACGACTAATCCTATTCATGCTCAATTTTTTTTTTTTTGCTAAGCTAGTTAATAATTACATCTTTTTTGAATGCCCCAGTGCAGTTAAGCTTAACAAAAGTATAAAAAAGTAAAATCAGTGTAAAGAAAAGAGGGCTGGTAGAGCCCAAAAGGTACAAAAAGGGTGTACTTTGGAACCTGCGTGAGTCTAGGTGATTAGATCCGTAGGGGTTCACGCCTGACAACCTAAGGGCAACTGCCCTGTCGATAAAAACCCCTCTACATAGACCACCCAGTGCAATATGGATAATCACATGAGTATCGGATCAATGAAAAGGAAATGCAAATAGTAAAAGTACAAGTAACTGAATAAAAGCCCACACTACACTTGTGTATTCAGCATTGATATATCCATTTTCAAGCAACCTTATTTTACTTTTCAAAGCTGAATAAGGAGAAATTTAAAAATGTCTTGCATCTAAACACTTTCACTAAGCTGGGTCATTTGGAAAAGTGAGGAGGCACTTGGGTAATGAATGTACAATCTGCTGAAAAAAGTAGCAAAACATGGTGGAAATGAAAAGTTTTGACTTGAACATTGCTTGAGGATCAGCAAACATCTAAGATTGGGAGAGTATGATCATCCCTTGTTTTACTCATGATTACCAACGTTAAATCTGCCACCTTTGCATTAAAACTTTGTTGAATTCATAAAAACTAAGTTATTATCCGACCTTTTTGAACTAGTCTATGGGAACTAACTACTTTTTGAATTTTGAATTCAAACAGGTGAAAAAGGAGGAGATAAAATTTAAGTGGGGAGAAACATTCGGATTTCATCAAAGTCTATGTTTGGCTAAACTTTTATTTTCTTTTGTGGTGCAATTGTGTGAATGTTGTGGTTTTAATTTCTCCTTAGCCGTACTCCTAGACATCTAATTAAGTATGCTTTTATTCTGACTGCAAGTACTTTAATTAAGTTTAATTTTCTTTTGATCGAGAGATCTGTTTTCTCGCTAGTTTTTTGACCTGTTCGAGAGAAGGGACAGAGCATACAATCTCTTGTAGTTTTCTCTAAGTGGTTTAGAAGGCCATCATAATGCTATTACGAGGCGAGAATTCATAATAGTAATTGGTTATCTTGGATTCATTTTTATTGTCTAGGTTAGAATTGCATAATTACATTCCATTGATCGAGAGATCAGGTTATTGTTCTGATTAGGGTGAGAGATCAACTAATCAACTGCTGCCAATCCATTTATTAGCGGCTTACCCCCTTATACTCGAAGAGAGATTGATTAGTGAAGGGAAGGAGTAGTTGATTTTCAATATAAGGATCGAGAGATCATTTACCTCATAAGAGAAATTAGAAACCACAGCATTGACCAATTCATCACAAGGAGTCCTTCCTTCTGAATTGTAGTTTTTTAGTTATTCGTTACTCTGCTTTACTTTTATCTTTTTATTTTGTGACAACTCAATAATTCTCGAGATATAAATAGGTTAACAATTTGATCTAACTCAACGAGGTTATGACACTCATAGTTCCTACTCGACCTGTATACTTACAGTAGTGTGGACTTTAGAGTATTTTAACTATGATTCAAACAACATTTAGTCGGTGTGAGAAATCACAACTTCTAAAGTTCACATCAGTGAAGTCGACGAAGCTCGAAGTAGGAGGATCAATGTGCATCTCATCAACGGGTTCCTGAGATGGCCCGTGATCCTACGGTCGGCGTCGTCGTGGAATCTAGGGACGTCCAGTTGGGAGATAAAGCCAATTGGCCTCAATGGATGGATCGAAGTATTCTAGCTCTATGCAAGGAATGTGCATATCAAAATTGCTAAGCCGAAAGTAAAATCCATCAACAGGATTACCTCCCCCCAACTCCATAAACCCAATGATGGAGTCGTCCAGCGAGGAAGATCCTCATATCTCTCGTAGCTCGTCAAGGTCGAGTCCCAATTGGATGGCGATATGAGTAATCAAGCTTCTAATGACAATAAGACCCTTATCTTTATTGGAGAAGTGTATGGGCCAAAAAAGTGCCCACATTCACTAGAGTGGAGAACGTCATGCAATATAGTATAAAAATCTCTTGTGCATTGACTCCTCCATTGTTGTCACCGTGCCCAAACAAAGTGTTGGAGAGGATCTTGTGAACATATCTGAGTACTGGATTGTGGATATAGGGGGACTTAATCCTCTAATAATCCAAGAGTCCTTGTCTTGTAATGTGCATCCAGAATGTTAGAGCATTGAATTCCTTCGAAATGAGCAAGTGGCCTTCATTCGGGAACTAAAATATAACATTAAACTTGGCTAGGGACAGATCAAATTCTCTATTGTATGAGATGGAGGCTTGTCGACATCCCGTGGTCTCGAGGTGCTCCACCTTATGATAGCATAGAAATTCCAAAGTGATCTCCTCGTAAGTGGGCCACCGGTGTTGCAAAAAATATCCCATTTCAATGTTAGAGAATAAAGTGACAATAAAAGTACAGAGATTCCATGATGTCATGGCAGCAGGATCTGAAAAATGAGTGAGCATGACGCACGGAAAGTCCAGAGTTTGCTCACGGTGTGTGCTTTAGTGGATAACCATTCCCTATTAGGAGGATGAAGAATTCGTGAGATGGAGCCTTCTTCAGCATTGGAGGTCTCTGTGCGACGATGGAAATGAACGATGACTTTGAGCGTGGTCCCATGGTGTAGCAGGACTAATAATGGCTCATGAAGAAATGTTAGGATTGTGAGACGACAATAACTGCCAGCATAGAATGTAGAATAGAAAAATAACGGGCCATTTATAATCAATCACAGCCCTTATAGAAAAGTTTGACAAGAAAAGGGAGAAATTAATGGCCTGTGAATTAGAGGTCATGTCCCTTGTGAAATCGTCTTTGTCGTCTATGGTTCGCCAAGTTGCAAAACGATCGATAACTGAACTCGGTGATGTTGAGGATGATCGCCACTAGAACAGAGTGGGTGGCCGAGATGATTCAGCTGATCGTCGATCAGATGTGACTAAGAATGCCATAGGGAATCTTCAGAGAGAAGAAAGGGGGCGGCATTCCTAATGTCGGCAACCAATGAGAATTTGCCATGTGCTCTGTAAGACAAAGACAATTCAAGTTCTTCATGGCCTGTGAAGTTGACTCGTAAAATGTGTAATGACTCGTAAAAATGTACAAAGACATGAATCGGGCAGAACGTCGGACGCAAGGATGATGCAAATCACTTATGGGTCATGATAAAGTTCTAACGGCCCATGAAACCGTAAGATGGGGACCTAAACCTATTGTAAGACCCGTGATGGTCGTGTAATGACTCCTGAAAAAGGTCTGTGAAACTTGACAAACCTATCTGAGGGCCGTTAAAACAATGCAACAACCCATGATTTTGGTAAGGGCATCCGTGATCTTTATGTAACGAGCGGACATGAGCAAGGTGAGGGGCGTTACAATGGGGTGATGTGCTAATCTTGAATTTTCGGAAGCTTATTCGACTTTGTTTCGTGTGAATTTTCGGAAGCTTATCCGTGATCATTTTGTACTCCAAATGATGTTGTTCCTACAACCACTTATAGGGATGATCAATATAAGATAAAATCAAAGAAAAGAAATGATACGATACTCAAGAACAATGCCTTGAGTGACCAGAACAATATATGATAATCAAAGAAACGAGATCAAATGAATTTTCAAGGCATCGGAATATCAACCTCAAGATTACAATGAACCAAGCAATCGATATTATAAATAGATGGATTTAACCACAAGATCGTCAACCTTGTAATTAACGATGGAAGTTCCCGAAGAACGGGTTGCAGGAGTTTCATCACAGCAAAAGCAATTAAGCCAAATTGTTTATAGATTCAAAGATGTCTAAAATAACAATGAGTAGCAATATTTATAGGCCCTAGAAACAGAATTTGGGCTGAAAGAAAATACCCTAACTTAGCCCACATGTAACCTAACTAATTTAATAAAATAACAAACTCAATTTCTGTTACAATCTTCATCAGCATATTCCATATTTAATTAATTCCGAAAATTCCAAATAAATATGGTTAAACCATGATTTATTGGCCCGAGTTATGCTAACTCTTCATGCGGCCCAATTTGTAATACATTGAGAAGTTTGATCTGATTTGTAGTTGCATGTCCACTTTGTAAATGATTTTCTATTGTCTTCTGAAGTTGTTTTGCTCTTGATCTTGTGAGTGGGCGTGAGGATTCTTGGTCAGTTTCTTTATCTCGAAGACCCACATCATTATCCTTATCATCATCGGACTTTACTCGATCATCCTTATTTCCATCAATTGCATTTATGGAAGCTTCCCAGTTCATATCAAGAAAGAAAATTTCATAAGAAGGAAATGAGAAGTCTACCAACTAGTAGATAAAAGAAAAGGAAAATAAAACTAAACTGAGTAAAGAGTGAAGGCAATATAGTTCTACATTTATAGTCGCTAGCTCGACTTGACCCTTAGCATGTGCTAGGGTCCGTAGACTTTTGTCTCTTCTTTGGGATTCTTTTCAGTGTTGATTGGAAGAGAGCCCAGTGTATGTCCAGTTAATATGTTTGCTATCTGTCCAACTTAAATTTCTAAATTTCGGATGGAAGCATCTTGGTTGGAAACCTTGGTTTCCATTATCGCCATGAACCTTGTCATTAGTTCTTAAAAGTTGGGTTTTGTTTCGGTTGGTGAATGTAGTGGTTGAAATTATTGTCTTTGAAAGTTATTTTGTGGAGATGGAAGTTGTCCATGATTTGTCTCCATTAGAATAATGTATGATTACACCAATTAGGATTGTAAGTATTTCCTAATGGTGGAGTCCTGAAAGAATAATTGGAAATAAAGTTAGCATCTTCAATTTGATTAGAGGAATTACCACCTGGGCAACTCGGGTGTCCTCCTCCACAAAGATCACATGGATTGTTATGTCTAAGAAACATCTCAAACTTTTTATTGAGTGAATCCATTTGAGCCACTACTACATCACTTTCAGCTTTATTTACTCTTCGTTGCATATTACATTTAGATTGCAATGAGTTAAGGGGCAACATCATTAATCAGATTGTAAATCTCCTGTGATTTCATCTTGCCCATAACCATTCCTCTAGCTCTCAAGAGCCCCGACCAAGAGTTCCTTGAATTTGTCCCATGCCTTATAAAGTGTTTCCGAAAAGATGAGAGTTCGTTTCTCAGTTGCCTTTTGAGGTGGGCAATATTTGTTAATGAACTTATCTACAAGCTGGTCCAAGATTTTCAAACTCGAGAGTTTATGTTGACTCATTTTACGTCCTGTAAACTCGAGACGTAAACTCGTAGAGTTTATGAACATGACTTTATGTATGTATTTAACATTATATGTTATAAAATATTTATGAAAAATAATTTCTATATGTTAGTTTCAAATGTAATGAGTTCATTGGTCATATTTTAATTCAATCATATTGAATTGCATAATCATTCATTATTTTTAACAATTCATTACACTCTATAAGTCTAATATATAATTCAATGTAACACATGTTGAAACATAAAGAGTTCAAAGTTATATATCAAATTACCAAAGAAGTCCATGAATCATACAAATTAAAACATAAAGTATTCTTAGTTGTTAAATCATTAATGTTTAATGCTATTTTCATTTCAATTTTGACCTCAAATCTTGGTTAAATGCCTAACTTTTGCATCTGGCGATTCTACCCATAGACTCTACTGAGTTATTTGAGTTTACTCGAGTCTACCTGAGTCCACCAGATTCTACCAGAGTTTACCACCAAGTTTGATTCTACTCTGAGTTGACTCGATTTCATTGCTAAACTTGTGATAAGAGTTTAAGTATCAAACTCAAGAGTTTGTGAACCATGAGCTAGTCCCAAGTTTTGATTGAACCTGTAGAAAAAGTTTGCAGCTAAGTAAATGCTTTATCTCGTAAAGAAAAAGGAAATAGAGTCAAACGATAAGCATCTACAAAAACATAGGTTTTTCTAATTATAAAAAAATACTAAAAATAGGATAATAATAAGATACGATGGTGCTGGAGCTAGGTCTTAAGACAATAATAAATTAAGGATAAATATATTAACAAAAAAAGATAAATTCAATTTCTTACGATGGATTAGAATTTTTCCAAGTTATTAATTTGACAAGATTAAAATTATAGTCTTCAAAAACTTGCATACCTATAAATTAGTCAAGCAAATTAAATTATCTAAATTTAATTAAAATTTAAGTCTCCACAAATTAGTATTCCGATTAGATAAGATCAAAATCAAGATGCATGAAATTAAAAATTCTAAACTATCAATCAATCCACAAAATAGGTATCAACCAATAGACCACACAGATCTAATTCTTCACATACTAGTTATCAAATCTATGTCAATTCTTAATTTCACAATAAATTAGTTAATTTGATTAATCAAATATTTCACAAACTGGTAATTACTTAACTTAGAATCTCGTACTAATCAATTCAAAAGAATTAAACACATTAAAATTGATCAAAAGAAATTAAATAATAAAATTAGGGTTCACAATATTGCCCTTCCAAATAATAATCTCCTAAAATAAAAAAAAACCTAAAAATATGAAGTTCATCCTAGAAATTCTAGAGAGACAATAAAATAATAATAATTGAAAGAATTACATAAAAAACAATATTCTTGAGTCGTCAGATGCACATAGTAATCAACCTCTAGGATTTGATCATCGTTGCTCAAATCTCTCTTCCTCTCGGTCAAAGCCTGCAGACTTGCAACTCACTATCAAAGAAAACCCAAACTCCAAGACACGAATTGAGGTGATGGTCTCTTCATGTATTTTTAGGTGCAAAAGGTTTACCATGCTGATTAAGTTGGTAACATTAAATGCCTGAGTTTAAAACTAGTTTTGATAAAATTTGTTTTCTAATTGTTTAGAGTTTCCTTTGATATAGTGCCTTCATTCTCAGCAAATCGAATCATGACACATCAAGAGGTTCTCGTCATGTGGCTTCTACATCAACTGAATCAAATTGAACATAACGTCGATTCCGCTAGATAAGAATTCATGCCTTCGTAATCAAAATTATCTAAATTGTGCTTTTTAATTCTTGATTATGATAAAACTTAGCCAACCTATAGTTCACGCCTTATAATCCTCGTGAAATTCGCTCCTTTTACTTGATGAAAATCAAACCTTGATTGATGAATTCCATGCCTTGTTCTTGATATAATTCATGTCCCATGATGCTCCAAAATCCAGCATTATGTTATCCCATAATTCTTTGTAATTCACGCCTTGTATGTTAATGGATTGAGCTAGTTGCATGACATTAACCATTCGTTCCTTGTGTTGATATCAAGTGATCATCTTGCCGAAGTTACATTTGATAAAAACGTTTGTGCCTTATTTGAAAGGAAAAAAAATATGCCTTGAGCTTGTAATCTCAGGATCCTGTGAAAAAAATTAATTATAAAGTTAATCTGACCATATTTTAAATAATTACGAAAAGCATTAATAGAAAATAGATAAATCTAATTTTACAATTAAAATCAATAGAAAAGATGCATGTCATATTAAATTACAGGAAAATTAGTTATAATAAGAAACTAAAATATATTGTATTTGCATGCATCATCGACTATTAAGATGTCATCCACATATAGAGTCATAATGGCAAACATATTCGTGAATTTATATACATACATACAATGATTTTCATTAATCATTTTAAAATCATGAGATATGATCAATTGTTTTAAAATATAATATACCATTGCTTATATGGTTGCTTAAGTTTGTAAATGGACCAATGCAATATGCAAACTTCACGCTCTTCTCCTTTTATTATGAAGCTCTCAAATTGTTTCATGTCAATTTCATCATCTAATTTTTATGTTATATAAAAATGATTTGTAAAATATTAAATATTTTTTATTAATGTATTTGTTATTAAGTGAAATTAGTATTGTGAGTAAAAAATTTTATGTGATCATTTTACTTAATTTTTATTTATTATAAGTTTTCTATCTTAATAAACCTAATCGTTGAAAGTTAATTATCATTTTATAATTGCAAATTGTAGTGTTTATGTTGTTTACTTTCATATTTGTTTCATATTACTAAAATATATTAGTTATTTATGACTTATGGATCATTGATATGTGTATGTAAGTTCATAATGATTACTTAAATAATTAGTTTTATTTGGCATATAAACTCTATGAATTTATGATTTGATTTTACAATATGAGTTTACCGGACAAAAATGAGTCTACTTAAACTCTTGACGATGGTCACATTTCCAATATCAATTTGTGTGATAATTCCATCATCTCTTTCTCATATGAACACAATTCTTACAGGTCAACATACTTGATGAAGATACACTTTTTATCTCAGAGACCCAACTTCCCATACTTATGGGTGTCAAGAACATAGGTTGGGCATCCCCATTGCTAAAAGTAACTTATGCCTAGTTTACAACCAATCCAAAATTTGTAGGCAGTGGAAGAGACATACTTTGATAGTACAAAGTGACATATGTAAGCAACTATCAACTATGCATCTCTTTAATACGAATTTGGGAGATTTGCTTGTGCCATAATAGACCTGACCGTACCATCTAGGGTATGATTTTCTCATTTTCACAACACCATTTTGTTGCAGAATTCTCAAAATTGTTAGTTGCCTAATTATTCTTTTTTCATCATTAATCTTTTGAATAATTATGAAAGAAATTCAGTCAGTTCGCAAGCCCTTTTATTCTTGCTATGTAATTAATTCTCAGACATGTTCATAAATCGTACAAAGCAATATAGAACATTGAACTTAGGAGAGATCAAATACCCGACTCGTTGGCATAAATAATCATAAATAAATGTGATGAAGTATGAGAAAGCGTGCCTCCCTTGGATAGTCATCAGATCACAAATGTCTGAGTGGATTAATCGCAATGAAACTCAGCACGCTTTTCTTTCCCAAATGATTTTCTTATCTGCTTGCAGACTAGACATTCATCACAAGTTGATAAATTAATTTTGGCGATAGAGACTATGATCCCTTCTTTAGTTAGTCTACTCATTCGATCTTGTCCTATATGCCCTAACTTGGCATGCCAAGTCTTGACACTTTCATTTATATCAGCACTGTGACACAAATGAATAACTACTAGCAACACATGTGACATTCAAAACATATAAATTATTTTCAAGAAAAACACCATCCATTAAAATGTTCATATGTCTATAGCCAAAAGTCACTACATATCCATATGCATTATGATTGGTTATTGATAAGTTTCATAAAAAATTAGAGGCACATAAAACATCATGATGGCAAAATATTTTTTCATTGCTAAGTTGTAAAGTGCAACTTTCGATCACTTTGACTTTCACTCTTTTATTGTCTCCTATGTAGACGCATTTAGAGTCATACTGAGTCAATGAAACTTGACAAATTCCTCACATTCCTTGGCAATGTAATTTATTGCTCGGGAGTCTACAATCCACAAGGATGAATTTTATCAACCAGAACACAACTACAAATATATACAAAGAAAATACGGTCAAGACAAAGCTTCTTCTTCAACTCGGCGTAGTCACAAGGGAAGTGACCACAACCACCAAAAATTGTAGCATTTTGCTTTTCCTTTATCCACTTCACCACTATGTTTCATTTGGGTTGTTGATGTTCGATCTTATGTTGTCAATTATATCTGCTCGTTTAGCTAGGGTGTGATTTACGTGACCTTTTGGGTATAGAACTTTGTCATGCTTCCATTCGACGATTTCTAATGCTTGACTGAAGGATTTTTAGGATTTCAATATCTCATTCTGCATTTTTAGGTAATGGGTTACATCATCAAAAAATTTTATGTTGTCATTATGCATCAGGTTGACATGTATATTATCTCAAGATTTGGGGCATGACCAGATAACATCTTGCATCTATTGTGCATCATTGAGCACATGTTTGACATTCTTAAGTTCACATGTCATGGTTCTTAATTGTTTCCTCATCATGTGATTAGGGTGACTCCTATAGGAATCAAACTTCATGGACAACATCCTTAACTTGGATGTTGAGGTGATATACCAAAATTCTTGATTGTTGCCTACATTTCAAATGTTTTTTAGTAAACCTCAAACTCACACATGACGAAGTCTTCCATTGTACTCAGCAATAGAATTAGAGCAACAAAACTCTTCTTTGACTAGGTCTCGTATACCTCAACATCCCTTTTGCATTGACAGTGTTACTAGGTGTCGATATAGCATGACATTAGCAATGCTTAACGGCTCGAACAGGCTCCTAATAATTTTGGTTACAGATTTCAATTAGGCATCGGACAGGCCAAATATGCTCGTTAATTTAACGAATTATTATTGAACCACCTAATAGACTTTCAAACTTATCTGGCTAGTTAAGATCTAATATATCTTAATGAACGGATCCGTTGGCGGATGAACAAGGTAAGCCCATTAATTTTTCTAGAAAATAATATGTTCTTTTCATTTATTTTTAAATTCGACATTTCTCTTTCTACATTTTCTTATATTCTTTTCTTGATGCATTAATAAAATAATATAATATTTTATCTTTTTACTCATTATATTTTCATTAATATTTTATCTTTTACTCATTTGTTTATTTATTTTTTTCATTAATAATTAAACAAATCAATTAATAATGGATAAACTACTTATACTCTATTATTAGGTAAATATTAATATATAAGTTTATTACGTATTATTGATAGACACTAAATAAGAAATAATTAATTCTATTAAAATACTTAAAATTATTAATGGATTAACAATTAGATGAATATTTGACTATTGGATATCAAGAAAACGACTGAAATATAATGTTCGGCATGTTATTCCTTCGATCCCGATAACTTATTGGATGAATTTAGACCAAGTGAACTTACTCATTATCGCATCGGGTCGAACTACGGACTGATCATTATCACACCAGTACATGACGTATTTGATGATCTCTAAGACGTTGTTCGTCTAAAGGATAATTTTCATCATCAAGTTTGTCCCTTTTGTTCAAGTCGACAATTATGGACTTTAATGTCATGATCTCAAAAGGTCTAGGTTAAGAGGAGCAATATATGTTATCTATGTTTTAATTTGTCGCAAAGATTCAAAATAATAAATGAGATAATTCAAGGTTAATGACATGTCGTTATATTTCCACTAATCTTCCACCATCCCAATGATAATTACCACTTATTAAATTAATAATGTGACATGTTTGCTAGAAATTTGGATCAACAAATAATAAAAAAATGTTACTATATCTCTCATTTTCTCATTCATAAAAAATCAAAATAATTAGACATACTGAATAGTTCATGATTCTTTTTTTTTGTTTAAGTAATTAGACAAACTAATTATTACATATTTATCTCTCTAGGTTTAATGAAACATGATTATATATTATGATAAATCATGTTAGAGAAAATTAACTAATTATTAGTTTTCTGACATTATTAACATGGCATGCATTTTTTTAAAATTTTCAATAAATAAAAAATAATATGTAAATTATGAAGTCATTAAAATTTACAAATCCTGCATGCTTCTAAAAAATCATGGTTAGTTACATACTCAAAATTTATGTAATTAAGTTTCTTTCATGCATATATTTAATTTCAAATGAGATTAATTTAATTGCATGAATTAGCACTAAGAAGTAAGATGCAACTAAAGTTAATATATGAATTTAAAATATGATAGAAAATTACAAGAATTTTTTCATATTTTTCTTCATTTTCTATAATTTTCTATCATTTCCAAAAATGATAATTTAATTTCATTATTGTCACAAAGCAATAAAATACAATTAAAAATTACATTGTAAGTCAGAAAAATTATATAAGTTTTTAGAAAAAAATTCCACGGTTTCTTTATTTTCTATCATTTTCTCAAAATTTTAAAACATTTCTCCCTTTTTAAAGAAAAGGTAAATAAAAAGGAATGAAAACTGGTGGCAACAGAGACAGCCATTCTCCAAGTGTGTTTTGTGCCTACATGGGCCGTGCCACGCTCTAGGTCGCGCATGGCTGCATAGGCTTTGGCCTATGCACACATTCAAGTCACGCTTGAGCCACTCTTCACTTTTTATAAGGACACAAATACTTCCTTTTTCTGTGGGCGAAAATCTTTTGGAGAAAATTTGTCAAGATCGTGATATCAATTTGTTGAAACTAATACTAGTAATATTGGAGAGGTTCGTGAAATATCTCAAATGTGGAAGCAAATCGTTACGCCGCTTTTCTATGAACATTTGACGAATTGCACTTATATATGTGATCGAAAATCAAATCATATAAAAATGAAACACATTACTACGACTCAGATCCAAGAGAAAAAGAAGAGAGCAAAAATAAGAGCGTATCACTGGGTGAAAGAGGTGGCTACACAAATACAAAAGCATTCAAACATATCTTAAAACTATGCACATCATAATACTCCACTCATAAAACTATACATCACATCATAATACTCCACTCGATCACTTACTGCACTTGGGACATTATGGCTATGCACTGGGAGGCCAGCCACAAGGTATGTTATGCCATGGCACGGCCTCGGGGAGCAAAACTGTTTTATTAGTAGGTGCACATTATAAAATATAATTAAATGATATAAAAGATTAAATTGCATATGATAAGTAAAAATGTCTTATATAAAAATAAAAAGTCAATATAGTTTTAAATATAAATAATGTCATTGTTGTAATTATCTTATTTTTACATTAAGCCTACTCTTTTATATGAGACAAAATGCAAGGAAACTATTATTATATATATATATATATATATATATATATATATAGAGAGAGAGAGAGAGAGAGAGGAATATTAGGGTGCTACCACACCTTTGTGATAGCATCGTGCGACCACATCTTCAGGATCGCCCGATTCAAAATGGACGAACGAGATCTAAGCGCCGGTTCAGGTGGAAGGCAGATGCGGTTCGGCCTGCGATTTGGTGAGTTGGCTCAGCGGGCAAGAGGTTGGTTCGCATCACAGCGGCCTCTCTATGCGATAGCGGCGGGCGACGGAGCTCTGGCGAGAGGAGATCGACGAGGGTGATTCGGATGGCGGCGAGCGACGGAGCTCCGGCGAGAGGAGATCGACGAGGGCGGTTGCGGCCCCTCTCTGTTCGACGGCTGCAGGCGACGGAGCTCCGGGCGACGAGGGTTGGCGACAAGCTGCATGTCTCCTCCCCCTTCTCTGCTCGACAGCGAGGGGCATGACGGTCCCTCTCCGCGTGATGGCGGCGGGCGACAAGCTCCCACTTGCCGCAGCCGCAGCCGCTTCCGACGCAGTCATTGTCAAAAATAGAAGAGTCATCGTCGATCATCTCCCTCGCCGCCCGGAGGAGAGAAAGGGGTGAATTGATCATCTCCTCTCGTCGATCATCTCCCTCCCCACGCCGACCCTCCCTTGCCGGAGCTCCCTCCATCGCCTGCTGCTCGCCACCTCCTCTGCCTCTGGCCTCCACCCCCGAACCCTCACCAATCGCCCCATGGTAGAGCGCCCTCGTGCTTCGCCGAACTGTGGACGATGCTCGGCGGATGTTGAGCTTCGCCGATCTTGTCGAAGGGGGAAGAGCGGATATCGATCTCGCCGTGCCAAAGGGGAAGAGTGGATCTCGATTTCACTGTGCCGATAGAAGACGGATCTCGCCGAACCACGAAACCCCTCATCGCTGCCTGAGTGCCGCCGCCATCATCGTCATCATCGGCGCAAAGAGGGGAGGAGATGCACGGACGCAAACCGGACGCGCTGCAAGAACCGAGCCGCGATGTATGAACTGACGCACGAACTTGCACTGAACCGGCACGCATTCATTGGGGCTGTCCATCTGAGATCCGACGGTGTAAAATTGTGGTCGCAAGGTGCTACCACAAAGGTGTGGTAGCACCTTAATATTCCTTATATGTATATATATATATATATATATATATATATATATATATATATATTGAAGGTTATCATTAAACTTTATCATATATTAACATAAGCAATAAAAATATAAAAAAGCCATTAGAATCAAGAACATTGGTATTATATGACTTTGCAACTATTATAAACATGTGATGATAAGAGGAAAAAAATAAAATGATACTTTGTACAATAAAAATGATAAAATTAGAAAATAATCAGGATACTTAGAATAAAAAGGAAATGTGATTTTTAAATTCATGACAGTATTAAAGGGCAAAAATGTTTTCGAACAAAAATCAAATTATAATGTTCATGCATTTGTATGCTATATGATCATGCACGACATAGATGTCAAACCATGTCAGGCGTGGCCATGGTCCGACGCACCTTGCATGATTATGTGGCCATGTAAATGCATGGACGTTATGGACAATTAAAGCATATGATATAGAGCCATGTAAATTAATCGGATGATAATAAATTTGGTGACAACTCATGTAACATCCCATATTTTAATCAGGGGCATATTGGACTTTTGGACCAAACCCTTGACTTCTCTATATAAAGATTTAGAACTCTCCTATTTACCTTTTTCTCCATTTCAACTCTTGACGGCTAAGGTTTGAGGAGGGGAAGAGGAAGGAAGAAAAGGAGGATCAGGAATATTAAGGTATGTAAAAGGGATCCAACCCTTCTCTTTCCTCTCGATGTTTGCATGATTGGATTGAGAGATCCAAGAGCACCTTAGTTCTTGATAAGAATTGTGATTGATTGTGCACTATTAGATCTGATCGAATTACTTACTTAGGTTCATGTGTTAGGGATCCATGTTTCATGATCCATGTTTTAGATGTATTTGGGGAGGAACCCTAGATCCACATGAATGAAGAAAAGTGCATGTTCCATATGTTTTCATGGTCCTAAATGCCTAGAAAATATGCCTAGAATGTTTTGAATGTTTTCGATTGTTTCTCCAAAATTTGGACATCAAAATTTATGAAATTTTGGGTTGGACGTCAACTTTTTGGATGCGACATGGGCGTGCCGACTATCGGAACAGCCATGACTACGAGGCTGGAAGCCGACCAATCGTCCAAGGTATTGACACAACCATGACGAATTCTATCATGACCGTGACATGCTAGGCACGACCATGATACTCCAATCACTACCATGAGCGAGAGATCTATGGAACGAGTCCAAATCTAGACTTGCTCACGACCATTTTTCCTAGAAGCACAACCGCGAGGAAGGCTAGCACGGTCATGACACCCCCAGACGGTGACCAAAACTTAGCAAAAAAAGGGCTTTCACAGGCCTCGGTCACGGGCATGCCATGATCGTGATCGATCAACAATGACCTCTATGTTATTTTAAAAGCTATTTTTAAGGTAATTATAGTATGTATTGATACATGATGATTTATATGACACCTAGATGTACGAGATGCATGCACAATCGTAACTAGGTTGAAAATATGAAGATTGAGAGATGTTAAATGATTGAAATCATAAAGCACCCAATTGAATTATACGTCTCTCAACTCACTGTCAGGAATAATTGTGCCATGCTTCTTGTGTGTAAGTATTTTCTTCGAGAAATAATTGTGCCCTACATCTTGGAGTAAGTATTTCCTTAAGAAATAATTGTATCTTACCGGCAACAATATGTATATTTCTAATCACCTTCCGATGATGGAAGCCTTGGCTCCGAGGTAGCCTATTGTGAAGGCAACAATATGATAAGTGTACTGACTAATTGAAAGTACAAAGTAACCCTGAGGAGGTTTACTGAGGCAAGGTAATGATAAGTGCTAATCACTTAATGATACCCACAGGATGATGGCTGATGTACTATATTTTGTATGATGATGACTACATGATGTTCCCATGCCATGATATTAATGCATGATGATAATATGAATGATTTGACATGTAGATTACACTGTAGGTACATGACATATATGCATATTTCTTTTATGATATGAAATTGTTTACATAAGTTATGTAGTATCTTATTTAGGATGCATTTGCATACTATAACTAAAAAATCATGCATCCTGGATTCATAACTGATATGTTTGGATGAATATTCAGCTCATGACGACGAAGTTGTACATAACATAAGAATAAATAAAGTTATGAGCCATAGATGTCTTGTTTTAAAAGTATTCTATGAAATGATTTTTTTTCCTTTTCCTATGACATTAGTTCATATATTTTATCAAAGTATTCTGCTAAATTTTAGATGATTTTATTCTATTTAAATAAGTGGTAGTTTCCGTTCCATTCATATGAATTATTTTATTTTATAATTATGTGATGACGAATGGATTAACATTGTCGAATTCTCTTAATTGTCTTTAGCTTTTAGGATAGATTTTTTAGGTATTACAACTAAATTTAGTACATAATTAACTTTTTATATTTTGTTCTATACTTAACACACGCTTACACAAATTAAAGTCATTATCACGAGCATAGAGAAAATTATAACGTTTTAAGAAAGGAAATGAGTCCTTTCATATTCTTGATATTATCTAATTATCATATTTTTCATAAAATTGTATTATTTTATTCATTACATCTTTATAATAGTTTAAATAAATGGTTTAGCTGCCGACGAAATTTGAAAATTTACTGGCAGACTAAAAAGGATAAGCAATTTCGCACATTAAAATTCAACAACGAGTGTTTAAATTTTTTTGTCATATAACGAATAACGTTTATAAGCTAAAAATAACCTTTCTTATTTTACAAATATCCATTCTTATTAAAGAAAAAACTATTTTTTTTTCTTTGCTCAAGTGCTATATCCTATTTCTATTTTTATTAAATATATGGAAATAATAATAGAAAAAACTCGACTCGTCTTAAGCTCACGCATTTCCCTCCTATATACGGAAGGTAGAGAGATAGAGAGAGAAAGAGATAGAGAGAGAGAAAGAGAGAGTGCAACAACAACTCCGTGAATAGAAAGAACGTCCCCGAACTGCGCCAAAACAGAGGTGCGTTTATGGCAACCACCTCTCCATCTCCTCCAAAACCCTGAGGTCCCTGGCCCCCAAAACCCCTCGCCATCCCGCCAGATAACGCCGCGAACCAACGCGAAGAAGGTGGGAAGCCCTGAAGGAGGGGGAAGGATTCGTCTCCCTCCCAGCGGTTTTGGACTTCGACGAAACCCCAGGCACGTGTTCCTCCGCCGCCGCCGCCGTCGTCGTTTCGGCTCTTTCTTTTGGATGCTCACTTGATTCACGAGCAATATGAGTTTTTTTCTTTGGCTTCTTGCAGTTGTTTCCTATATTTGTGTGTTTTTCCTGCGGTTTTGGATTTTATTTGGTTCGATTGTTCTTTCTTGACGTGGACAAATTTGCTTCGCATCGACATGGTTTAACCCTGCATTTGTAGCGAAATCTTGTGTTTCCCAGTGATGTACTTTTGCGGCCGTCGTCCTGCGTGCTCAACTAAACCCCCGCCCCCCAAAGGAGTTTATCCGATGGTTTGGGCTCTTTCTTTAGGATTGTCTCTTGGTGCACGCGCAAGTTAGTTTCTTTTCTTCTTTGTGGATTCCTCCATGTGATTTTTCGCCTTATGAAATCTTAGTTCGATTATTTCTTCTTGAAGTGGAGAAATTTGTCTTCTTTGCGGCGGTAATTTCTCCCATTGGTGGCGGAATCTTTTCTTGCCTAGTGACGTACTTTTGTGATTAAGGAAAGGAAGAACCATGTCGTCCAGTCGCGATAGGGTGCAGAAGGCTTGCGAGGCAGCGAAGGCGCTGGGGATTCCCACGAGCTCGACGAAGCCAGTTTTGAAGAGACTCCTCAGAGTGTACGAGAACAACTGGGAGTACATTGAAGCTGATAACTACCAGGTTCTCGTGGATGCCATATTTGACACGGAGGAAGCTCAGGTGAATGCTTCTTGGTGACTCCTTGTGCTGGTAACTTGCGGGTTTAAAGGCATTATTCCCTTTCTGACAATGATACTCTTTTTGTAATTCATTCTTTTTAGGATGGGGGTACAGGGGACCAGCCAATCGTTGATGTATGGGTGCTTGTTTCTTTGTGTTACCAAAAACTGCTTTTTTTCTCTGAGGTAGTAACTACTTTTTTCTGTGGTATCATTGACAAATCACTGGCGAATTGATAGCAGGGTGTTGGTGCGAAGAAAAATGATGTGGAAGGAAGTGGAAATTGCCATTCCTATGGAATAAGAGTAAGAGATAGACAAGATGAGCAGCACATGCTGCGCCCTGAGTTATCCAGCGAAACTTCACCAAAGAGGCCAAAACTGGAACAAGAAGATATTCTTCATGTTCAGCATCAGCAGAAAATGAATGATCTTGCTTTGATATCTAGAAATACTGGAAGCATGACTAAACCTGCTGAGCCTCAACGTTATTTTAGGGGAAAAGCACCATGTCAACCATTGGCTATAGATAAAGCCATTGGTTCTTATCCTTTTGACAGAGTTGATGAAGTTTCCACATATGTGAATCATGCTTCTTCGAGCTCTATACTTAATATTCAACCTCTACAAGCTGAACTGTCTGGACTTGTCATGAGGCGAAAAGGTAAAGAGGCAATTGATGAGGCATCAGGAAATTCCTTCATTGTCAAAGAGCCAATTGTGGATGTTTATTATGCTAATAATACCTGTCTTGATGTTTGGCGGAGTTGGCACAATCTCATATATGGTTTTTTTCTTCATGATTTGTCATTGAATTTATTACCCATTACCAATTGGTTGATATGTGCTGGTTTTATGTCCCCTCGTAGGAATTCTTGTGGGCCTTATTTTAACTTTCTACTTGAATAACCATCATTCATTGCTCAAGAGATATTCTATATTAAGGGAAGTCTTGTCGTGCCTAAAAAGGATAATAGATTTTTATTTGTAATTTCTAATTAACAAGTTCATTGTGGTATTTGCAACATCTTCTGATTGTACTTGTTCTACATTTCTTGATACATTGATTATACAAAAGGTAACTTCATAGTGTTTCCTTTTTCAGCTGATCATGAATGCATGAACCAAGGAGATATGTTGAAGGTTTCTTCAACACATAAGGAAAAAGAAGATAGCAGCCCTGGTTTACTTTGCAAATCCACAATGGATGGAGAAGGAAGTCTTCAAGATGATGCGTATAAGAGGAAAACATCTCATATTATAGCTGATCGAGAGCTTCCTTCTATCATCGATGTAGCTTCTTCAAAATCAGGAGAGATAAAACTTTCATTCAGTTATAGCTGCCCTGATAAAGCTGGTTTCCATGTGTCAGATATAGAGGAAGTTTTTAAAAGGGTAGAAGATAAATGCTTTAAATCGTATAAAATTCTTCAACCTAGTTTCTCCATTGGGAATATCATGAGGGAACTGTGCCAATCTTTTCTTGAATTGAGTGCTGAATCCCCTGAAGACAAACAGGAGACTAGTTTTGGTAGAATACCAGCATTCTATGGAGATTTATCTCAACCAACAGGACCAGAAAGATCAGGAATCATAATCAGGAATGGCAGTTTATCTAGCCAGAAAGCCTATGAGAATAGTATAAATAGAAAAACTAAAAAGGACAAGGAACCTGATATTATTGAGTATTCCAAGAGCATGTCAGGAAACATGGTAGTTGTCCAGAAGCCACAGCTTACTCTTGTTGAACCAAAACCAATACATGATGTGAATGATATATCTAAAGGCGAGGAAAGAGTTAAAATATCGATTGCAAATGATATTACCGATGAGAAATACCCACCTTTCTTTAACTACATACCCCACAATATTGTCTACCAGAGTGCATATATTAATGTGTCTCTTGCACGTATTGGAGACGATGATTACTGTGCAGATTGTTACAATGACTGTTTAGCTGCACTTATCCCTTGTGCCTGTGCACGAGAAACAGGGGGTGTATTTGCTTACACATGTGGTGGCATCATGAAAAAGGAATTATTGAATGAATACATGTCCATGAACTATGAAACACAAAAAGATCGGCTTTTCTATTGCAAAGAATGTCCGTTAGAAAAGTCCAACAATGAAGCTGCACCTGAGGCATGCAAGGGTCATATGATAAGAAAGTTTGTTAAGGAATGCTGGAGCAAATGTGGATGCAGCAAGCAATGTGGAAACCGTGTGGTACAGAGAGGCATCAAATACAATTTGCAGGTCAGGTTCCTCACTCTCTAGAGGTTTAAGATCACAATAATGTGTCTCCCTGTAGATTTTGCATGACATATTTGAAATCATGTCGCAAAGTTTATTCGAAACTAATGAAGGTATGCTTTCTTAGGTTGAAATGTTTATTAGTTTTCTTCATTACTAGTACAGCTCCTATTATATGTACGAATTTCTCTTGGATATTTTTTCTATCCATTTTGATTTGCTTGAAGTGTAGGTATTTTATACCCCTGAGGGAAAGGGCTGGGGACTGCGTACACTCGATGAATTGCCTAGAGGTGCTTTTGTATGTGAATATGTTGGAGAAGTGTTAACAAACACTGAGTTGTATGATCGAACTATACAAGCTACTGGTAGAGCCAGGCATACATATCCAGTATTATTGGATGCTGATTGGGGTTCAGAAGGTTCGTTGAAAGATGAAGAAGCACTTTGTTTGGATGCAACATTTTATGGCAATGTTGCAAGGTTTATTAACCATAGGTATACACCTGATATAATTCATGATTCTTGGAGCCACTTTTAATGTTGTTTTCTCGTCATGGTTAATTTTGCGAACATGATGTTTCACAATTCTGTAATGCCACCATCCATTTATTTACTCTTAAGATATTTTATTTAAGGGGTTTGGGAGTTTCCAATCCTATACAGCACAACAGTAAATTATGAAAAGTTTTCTTAGTTGTTTTTGGAAGTTCTTTTCTTTGTTTAGTTGTTTCTTAATTACTTTGGGGTTTTTTTCTCAAAAAGATCATTTGGGATGAACTTGTGAATCTTACCATGCCTTTACTTCAAAAAAAAATTCTACCATACTTTCTATTTTGGAATGTAAGAAATAAATTAAAAGATTTGGGCACTACTAAAGAAAACTCTATGATCGCCAAGGATCCATGTTATGTCAGTATTTCCCTGTATCACTTGATATGAGCTGATATCAACTCAACCTATTTTTTTAGTATGTCTATTATGTTTCATATCGAAAGGGATGTTGTTGATAATCTTTTCAGGTGCTCTAGAAGGATGATGGATCCATGACATATTTATTTTTTATGGAAATTGTTGTTGAGGACATCTTTGCTACATCTATGAAATTTAGCATGACTATTTTTTTTTTGAGAAGGGGAAGGATGACCACCGGTTTGGTTGTCATCCATGTATATATATCATCAAGGAGAAAACATCATGTACAAGAGAGAAGCTCTCCAGTAGAGAGCGACAAAAAAGGATGCTAGTCAAATCCCCCAATCCCGAAGAAAAGAAAACATGTGATGTACAATCTTATCCACTTGACATCTCTCCCCACAAAAAAATGACACGGTTGCGCTGAAGCCAAATGGCCCAGGCACCAGCCAGAAAGGATGCCATCGAAGGTCTCCAATCTAGGCTCTGTCGACGCCGATCCCTCATAGAACGCCATAAATCATATGCCGACAAGGGAATGCCGCCCATGCTGCTCATCCTGGACCACACCTCTCGAAATTTAGCATGACTATTATGATTCATATGGCATGGGATGGCATGTTAAGTCTCTAAATGATGAGGGATCCATGACAATGCTAATCCTTGATGGAAATTGTTGTCGAGGATATCTTTGCTAAATCTATAAAATTGACTTACTTTTTATTTCATAAATTTTATGGGAAGTCTTTCATGTAGTGTACTTGAAAATGACAATTGTATCAACCATGTTCCAGCATATAAATATTATCTTAACTTGTGGTTGCTTGGAAACTATATTTTGTTTTTTTTGTTTTCCAGTTTTTCTAGATAAAGAAGCTTCCTCCCTAGATTTTTTTTCAGGTTGATAAAAAATTGCATATAGATTTAGAAGTTCTTCCTCTTTAAAAGAGGGGAAAATGTTTTCAGTCACAATTCTTCTAGTGTCATATGTATAAAGTAATTATTTTTTCTAACTTGTTTCTATTGCACAACTAAATACTTGAAGATAACTTTTTAAGAGGAAACCATATTTTCTCATGCAATGTTTTTCCAAAAATAATATTTTCCTGCAGAAATTATTTTTAACTAAAGAAGTGCATTTTGAGTCACAACTGTGCATGATATATTGGTAATGCTTCAACTGTGACCTATTTAATATGCTTCTGGATTTTACCTTCTCTTTCTTGAAAGTTTGGATTTAAGTCAATGAAAATCACTTGCAAAAAAAAAAAAAAAATCATTGCTGTCTAGATATTTGTATTGATTGTTTGAAAATTTTCATTGATTTTTTTATCTTCTCTTTTGTGAAGCTACTGTACTTATGTGTGAAGCATAAAATATTTAATAATTTGCTTATCTCCCTTCTTTTCAAGTCATTGATATGATAACCAAATTGTTGGATGCTTGAGCATCCCCTTCCTCTTGTGAACTTGATACAAGATGTTGAAAAGTGTCTAAACATGTTAATTATTCTAAGTGTGCTCTTGTAAGTGTTAATTTTTTTTATTTTTAATCGTTTCTTTACACTGTTGTTTTTCAAATATTCTGTGTTTCATTCTTCCAGATGCTCTGATGCGAATTTAATTGGAATTCCTGTTGAAGTGGAGACTCCTGATCGACATTACTACCATGTATGTGATACAAACATTGTCAATGTATTCATAAATCATGATAAAATAAAAGGAACAAAATATCTTGAAAACTAACGATTTGCAGCTTGCCTTTTTCACGACGAGGAAAGTGGAACCTCTTGAAGAACTTACATGGGTAAGTATGTCGATTTTGATAATTCCAAAATGAATCAAAATATGTGATTTATGTGTACTTTTTATTGGCATGTGCACTATTTTATCTCTCAAGAAATAAGTGCATCCTTAAAAAAAAGAAATTACCGCATTAGTTTCTCTCTCAAAAAATGTGCATTGTTTTATGTAATACCAGATTTTGTACAAGTTGACCAATGAGAGAATTGCATGTCAAAGCTGATGCAGGAAGAAACTTTCATAATCTCTGTTTATGCAAATATGTTGACAAGAATTTCAATAATTAGCATTTTGATTACATTACATGGTTTTTGGAAGTCCTCAATAATTAGATGGTACAAAGGACAAAATATTGTTTTCTTTCCCTTTCTCCGTTTATAGACATATTTTTTACATTAGGTGTTATATAGTAATGGACATCTCAAAGTTGTGTTAGGATGTGCCAGCTCATCCTGCAGCAAAATTTCTCAATAAAATAATGGCCATAGATCCGAAATAGTCGTGGAGGCTTTCTTGTTTGCAGTGTAATGTGAAACATGCTAAATGCAGCAACTCACAATTTGAGCTTGCTTGACACTATTAACAGGTATATATGATGCCTTGATATCTTTTATGTGAATTTCCTTTTCAGAACTTAGCCGTTTATTAGTCATTATGGAATGAATTTCATGGATCAACAGCTTGGTTAATTATCCCTTCTCCCCCTCAAAAAAGAAAGAAACCTTGAACAGTTTATTGTATTCTTTGTGAACAAAAGTCGGAACACAATTTGAGATGATTTTTAAATTAAAAAGGTTAATTGATTTTCTTTGAGAATACAATAATCTACTTTAGATGTTCCTTGTTCTTCTTGTGCATTAACACTGTGATATGCTGTCTTTACTCTAAAGCATGGTTATCAGAAAGTAGATTTAACCACTGAGAAAACTTTATTTCACAGGTGTCAATGTGAAATTTTTACTCATTCCATCCTTCCAACATCTTATCAATGACCCAAACAGCATCATATTCATAAAAAATGCTTATGCTTACCAATGTTGTTAAACTCTCAAGTCAAGCTCTTAAACTCTTACGAGTTCGAGAGTTAAGTAGGTAAAACGAATCAAATCGATATAAAAATCTTAAATATCTTAGAGTCTTATATTTTACATTAGTATTAATTTTAAAAATTTTCATAAAATTTTATAAACTCTAAAGTCTATACGATTCTATACGGGTTTAAATGATTGTATACAATTACACACAATTATTTATTTTTATAATAAAATAGTTTTTAAAATCTTAAATATTTTATTTAATTAATTTATCTGTCATTTAGAGTGAAATTAGTATCATGATTAAAAATTTTAGTGCAACCATTTTACTTAAATTTTTAATAGACATAATTGCTGATAGTTAGTTAAATGGTAGTACTTAGTATTAGTTTGTACCACGAGTCAATTCTATGATAAGTTTACGGAATAGAAAATGACTTTATTTAAACTTTCGAACTTGACGACATTGATGCTTACCATTGTTTTTTGAGAGGCTGATGCATACCATTGTTGCTCACATTTAATTTTTACTAGCCTCTTTTTTTTTTCCTGTTTCTAGTTATACTTCATATTATATCTTGATGAGTTAGATATCTTTGTATCTGTACCCATTGTTTTATGCTTCCTGTTTTGCATCTGATCATAAATTCTGTTTCCCCATGTTGTTATTTGTGTCTAGATATTCCAATAAATCTGTTCCAGCATTCTGATATGGATCACAGGGTTCATGTGAATTTGGTTTTGTTGCAGGATTATGGAATTGATTTTGATGATCATGGGCACCCAATCAAAGCATTTAAATGTCACTGTGGAAGCCAAGTTTGTCGGGACACGAAGCATGTGAAGCGTTCTAGTACGTTGTCATTTAAGAAAATAATATTTAACTTACATACCCGTTTGGTATTTATTTTTGTATAAGGAAAGAAAGGGAAAATTATTTTTTTACAACGCTTTTAATTATAATATTGTTTTCACATATAGCTCTAAATTATAAAAGAGATGCGTGTTCTTTTCTACCAATTGGGTTTACAAATTTTACTTTTTGGACTTATCCTATTTTTTAACTTACAACAACAACAACAAAGCCTTATCCCACTAGGTGGGGTCGGCTACATGGATTATACGACACCATTCCGCTTTATTAGTAACCAAACCTTTCGGTATTATTCGTTGATCCATGTTCATAAGATTCGATAGAATTTTACGCTGGCTGTCGGGGCCTAACACAACCCTCCTCCTTTATCCGGACTTGGGACCGACTATAAAACATAGGCAGAGTTATTTTTTAACTTACATTCTTCCATTTCATAAAAAAAATTATTAACTTATTTTTAATATCTTTTAATGATTACAACAAACAATTTAAAAGAAAATAATATTAAAGTAAGGATACAAATGATTTTTTGTAATTATTAAACTATAAAGTTAACAAAGTTTTGAATGATAAATCAAGAATAGTTCAGTATCAAATTTTAAATGTATGACTGAAGGTTAGTTGTGGAAAAAATATATTTATGGGGGGTGTTAGATGGAGTAACCTATTGGAGACACAAAAAAAAAAAAAAAAAATGAAAACTTGTCGTTTACCTAAATAGGATCCGTGAGCAGGAAGTCCACAGTATTTTCTTATGAGTTGATTAGGATGTCATGTATAATTGTTATACAATTTAACAAATGAGATATGTTAACCGTTCTGTTTTATACTCTCAACATAGTTTCCTATTTCATTCCATCTTCCTTGCATCATCTAAATTAAGATTTAAGAATCATAAAATGTCCTTTCCTTTTGTATTACCCACAATGTAAGGACCTAGTACAAGTAGTAAGCAGAAAACTGTCACTTTGACAAAAAAAAAAAAAATCAGTAATAAGAGTTGGCGCAATTGGTCAAAATTAGATCATTTACTTATTCTATCAAGGGAGCATTAGTTGGCAAAATAATTTAATCTATATATTTTTACTGTCATCCAAATGTTCCACATTGTAAGACATTATTCTATCGCAGGAAAGAAATTGAGATGAGGGGAATCTCCAAAGAAAGTATTGCCATATTGCTGCTTGTCTTAGGGTAAAGAGGCATACTCTAGAATTTTATTCTTGATGATCTTATTCTTTTGCTATTAACAGGTATACTATAGAATCCTATCTGTCATCAAGTTTTTTTGTTTCTAGAAGCCTAGAAATAAATATAGCGTACGGTTGACAGTTATAAATTGGCAAAATTTCAGATACTGGTATTCCTGCTAGATGTTGACAATATTCCTGTTCTTAACGTAAACATGTGTTGATTAGCATGCAAAACATTTTTTTCGGTTCTCATTCAATATTTGTGAGCATTGCTTAGGCTAATTTGATATCTTCTTGAAGCGAAAATAGATTGATTACCATGTAAATAAACTTTTGTAGACTATCCATTCTTTTTATGCTGATTATAACAAATAGAATTGCGGTTATACTTACAAGATTCTGTAAAACATATTCCGAGGGTGGGCCTGTGAATTCTGTGAGAAGAAAAAGACATGTTTTCCATAAATTTGAGATAATTTTGAAAGGATTAACACATACAAAAGGGAGGCAACAGGGCAGGGGTTTGGAAAGCCATTGTTTATAAGAAGCAGAAGATACTCGAGGAGAACGATAAGGTCAAGAATGACTCAACTGAATCGTACTTGACATCTGCAGCTCAAGTTAGGATTAACATAATTCTGTTTGTTTTCGTTTTGTTGATCAAATTATGCATAAATCAGATGGGTTCATGCCTCAAGGCATGATAAATTCCTGCTACTGAGAAGAAGGAAAAAAAAAAAGTTGTATACGTACATGGATCTAGTAAAAATATGTAATCTGGGTTAAATGATTCCAATTTCACCATTATGGTACACGGCTCAAAAGGCTAAACTAAAGCGCTTCTAACCAGGTTGGTCCATGTGATTCATTGGTGTGAATAGTCTCAAATTTGATTTTTAAAGTCAATCATTTTTAATAGGAGAATATATATTTGTCACTCTTTCATCTGGATTCTAAATTAGTTGAATGTTATTTAGTCTTGGACATAAAGACAAGAAAAAAAAAACCCTTCTGATAAGATACTTAAAGATGACAATTCTCAAAGTTCGAAGATCCCCATGAACAAATTTTTAACATACACGTAGATGGTGTGGTGTAAAGGTTATATTGAACGGGCTGTGTATCAGAATTAGTCGAAATTACTGCTCTCGATTGGATGTGTAATGGGGGTAATCAATTGGGTAACGAGGCACGGTTTAGGTGCAGAAGCGGCAAATGCATTTGTGAGGGGGCGAACAAGCGTATCATAAATGCAATTTCCGTGCATTTTTTTTCTTTTTTTGAGGTTGTGTACCCATTATTTATTTCTTGATTAGATCATGCATATTTGATCTATACAAACATCTTACAATGGTGCACAAATTACCAAAACGTTGAAGATGGGACGAACCATATTGTACACAAATTAATGTAAAAGTGGATAGATAATAAGATGAGAATGGCCAAGAACTAATTTAATTCGATTAACATCCCAAAAATTCTTCTTCAAAATTTAAGTCAATTTACTGTGCTCAAATTTAGAAATAGGAATATTTGTTCACAGAAACACAAGGATTTATGGGAACAAAAGAGAACTAAAAGATGATGAACGGGCAGAAGCTTCAACATTAAACAATGGCATTGGCGGCACTGGCAATCCTAGGCCACAGGTCAGCACACTCCTTACCAATGGGTCCGGTGATTGCAGAACCTAGAGAATAACAAAGAAGTCACTAATTGGCATCATGACAGTTGAATCTATGGAGACAAAAAGTGTCACAACTGAAAATCCCTTGAAGTCCCAGGAAAGAGAACTCTGTTCACAGGGTATAGCAACCAGTTGCAACAGAAAACAAATAACATAATATCCGTTTGCACCTTTCATTTCTCCTTTTGGGTTCACAATGACTCCAGCATTATCTACAAAATTAAAAAAAACAATATTAGTTACTGAATCATTCGCCAAGAACTGGAAAATTCAGATTTCACATAAGAATAATTTTGTACAAGAAAATGAGAGATTTTTCTTCAAGCATTAAATCAGAGACGAAGGAAAACATGTCCGTTTCTGTTTTGATGCCAGAACTTGGCTGGAATATATCCAAGTTCGGATAAATTATGCCAACACCATCACTTTTTGAAATGGACCCATTAGAATTTGAATTCCAGTCAACGCCCAATATTCTTTCAAAACCAAGAACTTGAATACTTGATGGAGACGGGAATTCGCCAGCATTCAGCATTTGTGAATATTCTTGTCTCTTGCTATACGTCACGTCATTGAGAACTTGCAACCAAACGTCAAACTATAACTTTTATGTGACATCTAGATAGAAATTAAATTCTACCGAGTTCTGACATTCATATGCAGAAAGTTCAACTGCAAGAAAATTCACTCAAAATATTTCCAATCAACTTAGAAATATCATTAGATTCATCTATAAAAATATTCATGTGTTTGAAATTTCATCATAAATTTAAACATGTTGTGTTCACTCCAAATGACATAAAATTTTCAGTATCTAAAATCTTTGGTCAATGCCAGTGAAACAAATCTCTCTTGTTGGAGAGATATTTCTAAAAACTGACAGCTTCTTTTCTGAAAAGAGAGAGCCGCTAATTAACTAAGTATGAACAATAAAATGTATTTAGTATGATCAATCACGCAAGATGCATCAACATGCCAGCTAATTAATTGAAAAACTGAACTGCTAATAGAAAATTCCCCAAAGGAAGAGCAATCAATGCAAAGAGATTAAACATAATTTGCTACGAAGAGCAATCAATGCGAAAATTCCCCACAAGGAAGAGCTTCTTGTGACTGCAGTAGGAAGTTCACAAAGAACTTGCTACGAATGAATCTACAACAAACTGGTTGTTTCATAAAATGTAATGGATTCTTTCACCTCCAAAAACCTCATCAATTTAGTGACACGTAACAAAACAAGTATCCTAACAGAATCACAAATATCTTCTGGACGAATTTTGTCAACAGTTTTGGAATGGAAGACATTGGAGAATGTCCTGCTCAATTAAATGTTAAGAAATGCATGTCTCGTGGCCATTCTTAAAGGTGAGAGCCGCAATGCGACTACTCCAGGCAATGGCATATGGCACCACAGAAAATTGGCGATCATAAACTCAGATATCTAATTGACGTACCATACTGGTATTTGGTCCTACATTTAAACGCATCACATTCTATTAAAAAAAAAAGAAGACATGCTATTAATAAAATGTTACTAGTTTGGCTTCCATCAAAGCTTATGGTCTCATAAGCTCAGACATCGGACATACTGAACGTTAAAATTCTGAGTTTAGCTGCTATCGCAAGAAAACTAGATGCAAAGCACGACAAACAAATAAAATAAAAAAGAAGCTAAAACGATACCTTCGAAGTACATGTAGACACCATCCTTTCGGCGCCAGGGCTTCCTCTGCCTGACAATGACCGCAGGCATGACCTTCTTCCTGAGATCAGGTTTCCCCTTCTTAACTGTAGCCATAACCATGTCCCCCACGCAGGCGGAAGGAAGCCTGTTCAACCTACCCTTGATCCCCTTGACGGAGATAATGTAGAGGTTCTTTGCGCCGGTGTTATCGGCGCAATTAACAGTCGCCGCCACCGGCAGACCCAGCGACATCCGGAACTTATTTCCGGCCGACCCTCCACGTCCTACAAACCACCAAAAGCATCAATAGTTACCAATAGTTCGTGGGCAAACAATAATTTCCTTGGAAACTTCAAATCAAAAAGGAAAAAAAAAAAGAATTTTCAAATCAGTAAGTATAATATAACGTTGAAAGTAGACATAAAATTTGAAAAAAAGTAAGCATTTTTCATCTACTGCGATGGATAATTTGCTCAAAAAAGAAAGAACAAGGAATCAATCAGAAGATAGAATAAAGGAAAAATGCGGTTCTTACAGCTGAAAATAAGGAAATGTGATCCGGGATAAACAAATTCATACATCGAAACGTCAGAAATTTCCAAATCAATAGAAAAAGAAATGGAACGCAAAAGGATCGACCAAAAAAATGGATAAGAGAGACGAATTCGGCGATCTTTTTACCTCGCTTCGACATCTTCGAAAACAAAAAGAAGCGCGAGACGACAAGCGCCGAAGAGATCGATGAGAAACTTCACTAGGGTTTTGTTTGGTGGGTACGTGGAATCAAATTACCATCGACACCCTGCGGTTCCTTGTTGGGCTGCGTGGGGAACATTTGATAAATGGGTCGGGCTGCACAAATATGGCCCGTTTTAAATTCTCGACTTACGAGTATATTTTTTTTTGTCTTCAATATTGAAATACAAATATAAAATTTACCGACTTAATAATAAAATAAAATTAGCTTTTTCACGATTTAATTTGTTTAGGTGCGTAATTTGCTTACTGGAACAATATTTGTTCATAATATCTTTTAAAATAGCTTTTACGCACAAGCATATTATGAAGCATTTATATGATATAGTGCTTGCCCAATGTGTTATGTGCATAATTTGCTGAACGGGATATGTAAGTATAACAAACAAACTTATGGTTCATCTAATCGCTCATAAGGAGATTACAATTACATCGTGCCAGACAAAATGTAACCACCTGGATTTTTAGAAAATAAATAAAGGTTTATTTTCATTAATGGATTTGAAAATCCCTATCATAATTTTCTGAAATTATTTAATTTCGAAATTGATGAAAATTATGAGATAAGTTGGAAGGATTAGATGAAATTTGAAAAGAAATAAAATTGTTATTATGAAATTATTAAGTAATTTTGACTTTAATTAAATATGAGAAATTATGGAGTGATTAATTATTGATGGATGATCAAGATTGATTCTAACAAAGTTTAAAGTCCAATAAAATTGAAAATGATATCTTGCACTATAAATAGACATTAAAGAGGTGGCTGAAAATTCTCCTTTGGCCAAAACAGAATTATGTCCCACGAGCCTCTCCTTTTTCTCTCATTTTCATGCGAATCGAGACACTTCCGAGAGCACGAGGTGGTTGGATTCAAAGCCGGCATATAGGAGAACATTCAGGTGGTGGCCATGAATTTCGGAACGTGGACAGAGAAGCCGATCAAAGTTAGCTTCTGGACAACTCGCGTAGGTCGAGGATTTCGATTGGTTTTTCAGCCAACTTTAGGTACGTAGGAGGAATTCCTATGTCGTCGGTTTTTCGCGACATGAAATTATATTCCCTTCTTTGTATCGAGAATCCATTGATGCATAGTTTAGACATCATATGACGTGGTCGGAAAGTCGCGTTTCTCCATCAGCGGCAGAACTCGGTCCAGATTTTATAAAATTCGGACCGAGTTGAACTCGGAATCGGATCAGGTTGACATACCTAGCCCAAGTTCCTATTGGCCCGACCCGGATTGTGCTTCGACGCGGCACAGGTGCAGCGCGATCGCGATGGAAGTGAACTGGCCGACCCAGCCCGAATTTGCCTTGGCCGAGGTGATATTGAGCGTCTTCGAACGCGGTCCGTGTTCTACCCGACGAGGGCCGGATTTTGATGACAGAAAACATAATTTGGGATATTTTATTATGAATAATTGAATAGTTACTATAATTAATTGTTCTTGATCATCACTAATACCGATCATATCGTTAACAGATCTAACCTTATCAAATTTATTATATTTTATTTGAGATTATTGTTATTGTTATTTCATCAGATCTTGTTATCCATTATAGTATTGATTCAGTAGTTTTCCCATTATTTGGTCCTTGCTTAATCTAAAGTAAATTGTTAAAAATAAGTCCATTAGGTAAACAAGATAAAAGATGAAAAATATTGGGTCTACATGTTCTCCGATTGTCTCTAAGCTCCTTGGACCACATTGTTATTGATATGGATATTGTATGAGGAGATAGCGTACCTAGATGTTTGAGACGTCATTCTTTAGAGAAGCTATAACTGTCCTGTGGTGATCATGGCCCCCGCCATCACGAAGCTATTGTTAGCACAATTATTGAAGGATGACTTATTGTGACTTGATCCCTCACTGGCCTACATGAAAGAGACGTGAAATTTCTATTAATTGATCAAACGCTTCCTGTTGAATTGGATAACTCCAAAGATTGAATTAAAATTGAATCAAATTAAATTGAATCATGATCATTCAAATTTTTTGTGTTGACTGACTTTGTCTCCACCCATTAAATTGAATAGAAACTAATATTGTCATTGATTTATTGAGCATTATTGATTTATTTATTATTGTTATAGTTAGACTTTATGTACCGAATATTTTTATACTAATAAATTTTCCTCTGCATCTGAATTCATGCAGATGAGACGATGATAGATGATGGTGATGTAGGTGGCCAGATTTAGTGACAGAGATATTACACATGGTGTAAAATTGTGTCATACTAGTTTTGATTATTAGTTGTTACATTTTCGCATTTTTAGTATTGTGAAGTCATGGATGTTTCCAGCTCATCGACATGATGGATATTTAGATGATCTTATTATCATTTTCGTATTTAATAGAATTTATTTTCCGTAAAAATTATTTCTTATAGAATTGTGTAACGTTTCTAAGACGACTTAGAGCACGTGAAGGTCACGCGAGTTTCGAAACGTTACACAAAATGTTAGACTCTTTTCATATTGTTTCTTTTTAATTATCTTTTAATTACATAATATCTTTTTTTTTAAAAGAAAGCAATAACAAATGATGGGCACTTGCTGACACAAAGTTGAATTCTTGCATTTCTCATTTTAAGCTCTTTACAAATACCGTGGACTCTTTTAAAAAGGACCAAGACTCCAAGGTCCTCTTTAGATGTAGAGAGGACACAAAATAGTTATAACACTCTTCACTGCTCAAATTTACTCACTTCTGTATATATATTCTGCCTGAAAAATGTATAAAAGTATGGTTGTTAAAATTGGACCGGACCTGTTAGTTCAGCTAGTTCAAACACGAGCTAGCAATTGGTTCAGTTTAGATTGATTGCAAAATCGTAAATGAAATTAAACTGGACAAAAACCAATTCAACCAGTAAAAATCGATTAACCATTGAACCAAAAAAACCCGGTTCAGTATTTAAAGTGAAAAAAATAGATAATAGGAAATAAAAATGTAGAAAGGAATGTAAAAAATGAAAAAGTATTTGAATTGAGAATTGGTATAAATTGAAACAAAAATAAATGTGAAAAATTAATTGGAGAGAGGAATTCATGGAAATAAAAAGGAAATAGTAATAACTTTTAAAATGAAAACTAATATTCTTTTCTTTTTATGAGTAGGAGAGAGAAAATAGTCATAAAATTAATAACTTAAAGTTTTTTATATGAATATAATTTTTTTAAATATATGTGTATTATAAAAAGGAAATTAATATGGAAATTGATAGGGAGAGAGGAATTAATGAAAATAGAAAAATAAAATTATTAAAATGAAAATAAAGAAAAAAATAAACATGAGAGTGATAATGTAAAAAAAATACTCTTGAACAATAAAATAAAAGAATTAATATAATATATCAATAATAATTCAAACTCTTTTAATGAATATTAAAATTTATTTATTATATTTTATTATGAATTATAAGTTAGAACTATCTTTTTATGCATTATATAATATTACTTATGTATATATCTATAAAGTTCTTATAAATAATATTGATTTAATAAAATTCGGTTGGGTAGATGGTCCGGTACGCCTTAATAAGGCTCACCTCATTCTCTACTCCACCAAATCCTTTTGCCCAACTCATGGCATATATCTTCCAAATGCTCCCTGACCTCCGTTGCCTCACTTGTCAATGATGCCATTTCCTGGATCCTCATTTGTAGCCAGTTCAAAGGAGCAAATCAGAGTGCCCAATCAAGACCATGTCATCTTGGGTCTGGAGATCAGTCAAGAGTACCTTTTTGCCAATAATCTTTCTTTATGTAGCGACCATCAAACCAAAGTTTGGCTGTCTGCAATAGAAATCATTTTGCCACTTTTTATTAATGTTTAAAGCAAGGTGTGGAATCAGCATATTGGAGATGAGAATGAGGTCAGCCTTGTTAAGGCAAAAGCATCACTACAAGGAAAACCAATTTTTGTGTCCAACAAATTTGACGCAAAAGAAAGTCTATATGACAAAAATATTATATTTGTGACAAATTTGTGTCAGATTTGAATTTAATGCAAAATCGTTGGAAGCAAACTTTCACCGTCGGATTTTTCTCCTGCAAATATTTTAGTGGATGCTCTGTCGGACGCATGCATCAAATTCACTTTGACGTTGAAGTGGACACAAATTATCCTTTTCTCCGACTCAAATTCAAACACAAGATGTCATTTTCTAACGCAAATTCGGACATAAATTCCACCACAATATTTAGTTAGCATCTGATACATTCTGACACAAATTTCATCACAAAAGATAAAAAAAAAACTCAAATTTTGTAGCCTTATAATAATGGTGTATCGGATCATCCTTGCTATAAATTATAAGCAATAATGGAGACATTTCTGAATGTATGAAATCGAACAGACCACTTTCATGCTCATACACAAGCTTCTGAAATATATCATGAAAGAGAATGATAATAAATGAATAAAATATCCAATTTCAAATGTCAAAAAATGATTTCTGTTAACCAACACATATACATATTTAACCAATTCCATAATCATGCCTACTCATAGCGGTTTCATGTGCTATCCTTTTTGTGATATTTGAGGTTCATTGATAACGAATAATAGGACGTTGATAAAATGCTAAAAAAACTACAGCAATGCCGTCAATTGCTCGATCACAAAAGATTTGAGAGCTGGGAGGATCAGCCACCATTGGAAGCATAAATACATGATTCATTTGTATATTTAGAATGAAATGGAGAGGATCAATTGCATAGACATCAGCATAAAACTCCGGCAATGTTGAACAAAAAATGTTAGGATGAAAACATGATATATGACTAATAATCAAAGGAAAAATGTTATGGTAATGTTGATCTCATCTTAATTACTTGAGCCATGTTGTCATTTTACTTTATAACAGGAGAAGAAGAGGGGTTGTTGAGGAAGTAAAATAAATGATGGTCTTGGAATCCAGATGCTTTGGAAACAACTAACATCAGTGGCTAAATAATAAAAGATAATATATTTAATACGTAAACATTTATATCTTTTGTATTGCACATCAAATTATAATATATATCATTCCAAGTTCAACTGACCAGTTCAATCATTTTAACTAAACCAACCTGACCGGCAGCTCTTCCAGTTGGCCGTTCAATTCAGTCTAAACAACATTGTTCTAAGTCTTTAGTTCTCAATAAATTTATCGCATAAAAACTATGAAGAAAGAACTTTATATGGTACTTATATGCATAAAGATTGAGGCTCACTTGAACTTGCTAGATCACTTCTTGTTCATCTGAGTTAGCAAGTACTTGAATTTGGGTATTCTTCAAGATATTGGAGAAAACTGCACATCAACTAAGAGCTTTTAACTTTTAAGAAACAAAATTAATATAATTAAACATGAGAAATAAGTGATATTCTCCAAGATGCATCATAGAAAGTAATTTGGATTCAACTCCTCTTAAGATCTACGAACAGAAGTGAAAGCATTTTTTAGAAGAATTTGGATCTTAGAGCTGAACATAGACAATGGCAATGATCCATCCATGTGAATGTGAGAGCTCCTAGTTTAGGTACACGTCATGCATGCAAATAGGGACATGGAGGAGTCTAATCTTGTTTAGCATGCTTTCATTAGCACAAAAATACATTAAAAGATATTACAGGTTTCCTGATAAAATTAAATTTCAGGAAAAAATAAATCTAAAACTTGGAATTTACCATTGGAATCATTCAATGTTTTTTTGAAAAAAAAAATTAAAGTACAATCTAGTTGCTGAGGCAGAGTAAAAAAAATTAGGAGTAAACTCCAATAAAGCTTATGTACGATAATTTTGCATTGCAGCAGCACATGCAAGAAGACAACGTGAATACACAATAGGAATTAAAACTTTTATAAGAAGAATAAAAGTTCTGAAACCATACTGACCCCATCAAGTTCCTTTCGTTGGTTTAACAGAATAAGAATCTGACACCACCGAAGCTAAAATTTCCTTAATCCTGAAATTGATCATCAATCATTCCTGCAACAGCGAAGGATATGGGAAAAAAGGGGGGACATGAGGGCAATAAATCATGAAAATGACCAAGCCCTGTTGTCTGTAGGGGAGATGGCTACGAAGTTTCAAATCTGTGCACCATGTCCACATTCCTCACTATGTCATCCATCATTAAGAGAAAGCACGGGCAACGAAAGAGAGAAAGCAAAAAAATCCAAGAAAAGTTGGCTTTCCATTAGCTTTTCCACAGAAGCAGAACGACACCCACAAAAAACAATTCAATGGATACAAGGAACACAATCTGCTTTGCATATTCACAATTTTAAATTTACAGCACCCAATCAAGTGGATGAGAAGAAGCTTCACCTCTCAGAGGGATGGATGACGGACTGTTGGCGGTGTTCAACAATGAGAAGACAGAGATGGAGAGAGACGGTGGAACTCCAATGATAGCACTGATGAGATGGGCTTCAATGTCGGTGATGGCGTCTGTGAGCGCAAGGTATGCGAGATTTGGAGTATGACATCGATGGAAAAACCAGGAAACACACAAAAGAGGAAAAATACCTTTTCAAATTAGTGAAGATCGATGATTTGGCTCTGTGTGGTTGAGCGCCAGTAGTCGGCCGTGACAATGATCGACGGTGGTCGAAGATGATTGCCGGCGTTCAAAGAGCGAGTTCGATCGCAGCAGCCCATGATCGATGAACCCAACATTCGAATGACAAGAAATAAAAAGCTAAAACCCTAAAAAACTACGATAAGCGGTAGAAACATTCAACACTTCTTAGCGTTGAATGCAAATGGGACGCATCATTTGATCTAGACCATCCCAACTTGCGCGGCAGATCATGGATCGGACACAAAGAATGAATAATAAGTCAATTTTAGCGGCAGATGGATGGACGGAGGCAATTAGTGAGTTTTTTTTTTTTTTTTTTTTTGCGTTGGATCTTAATCAGACGATAATTATCCGACACTAATCATTAACTTTCTTGTAGTGCAAGGCGTGGAATCGGCATGTTGGAGACAATACAAGTGCATCATGCGACGAGGGGGCTCGTGAAGCCTTGGAGATTGAATTTCGCGAGGCTTTCGTGTGGCCTCCTGGTTTAGTCAAGATATTGTTCGCTTTGAACTTTTTGTCCACACAAATTTAAAAATACATATGGATAGATAAAGAAAGTAGTTACATATAGGTCAAGAATCATCTTCGTGTTTTGCTCATTTGAGACTATTCAATCAAATTATCTTAGCTTAGACCTCATGTCGTTACAATCTTCCTTTCAAAGAGGCACAACGTCTCATTGAGCGATCCATATTTGACTTATGGTCCGTATTTTTCACATTGCTCAAGTGGGCACACAAGATCGACTCTCTGATACCATTATGTAATACCCCCAACTCAATTAAGATATTATTATCTTTGCATTTTTGACCCACACGAATATAAAACGTGCCTTGAGATGTGAAGGGGATAGTTACGTATAAGCTCACGACCATCTTCGTGTTTTTGTTCATGTGAGACTATTTAATCAAACGTTCTTGGTCCTTAGACCTCGGGTTATTACAATCCTTTCCCCCTTAGGGGGCTCACTATTTAACGATCCATGTTGGTTCGGCCCGTGTTTCCTATTATGTAACACTCTCGGCTCAATATATTATTCGCTTTGGGCTTTTGGCCCGCACGAATTTAAAACGTGTCTTAATAAGTGAAGGAGTAGTTACATATAAGTCAATGACCACCTCTGTGTTTTGCCCATGTGAGACTATCCAATTAAATCATCTTGGTCCTTAAACCTTTGGTTGTTACAATCTTCCCCCTCATAGAGCTTAATGTCTCCTTTGAGCGATTTGTGTTGACTCATGACTCGTGTTTCTCACATAGCTCAAGTTTGCATGCGATGTCAGCTCTGATATCATTCTATAACACCCCTCGTCCCAATTAAGATATTATTTATTTTAGCCTTTTGGTTCACACGAATTTAAAACGTATCTTGATAGGTAAAGGGAATAGCTACATATAAGCTCATGATCACTTTTGTGATTTGCTTAGGTGGGACTATTCAATCAAACCATCTTGATCCTTAGACCTTAGGTCATTAAATCTTATTCCCTTTGAACGATCCATGTTGGCTCATGGCCCGTGTTTATGTAACGCCTAAAAAATACACCCGAAATCACCACCAAATCCTCTTTCGATGCACGTCTTTTACTTTTGTTTGGACTTTGACTAACCACGATTAATCAACAAAAGAATACTTAATCGCGAAAGCCAAAGTAACATAAAATCTTAATGCGAACATAAACTTCATAATGCAAATAACACACTTCAAATTAATACAACTCGAAAGACCTTATTTTGAGCATAACAACATTTATTCAAAAATAGAAAAGACACTTGAACTTAGATTACAAGCAGTCTTGTCATGAGCATCACCATCCAGCAAATTACCAAGACCTTTATTCCTGCACATTTGCGGGATCCGGTACAGAGGAGAAATTCTTCTGGTGAATATTTACTCAGTATGTAATATCCAACATAAAAATAAACGTTCATATGCATCAATTCACAACATTATAAAGATAATATTCTTTTCGTAGAAGACATAAACAACATAATCAAAAGCATATAAGTGCCACATGCAACATGAATAATATCATTCATAGCACATGAACATATCATACATCATTTTCATTTATTTCCCTTATATCTTTGCCTTCTTTAACTTTCATCATTTTTCCTTTAACTTATGTCTTAGAAGTTATATATTGAACTTATTCATAGCACATGAACATATCACACATCATTTTCATTTATTTCTACCTTATTTAACTTTCATCATTCTTCCTTTAACTTATTCCTTTGTTCTTATTATCTTGAAGAATTCTTTATTCTTTTAGGGTACATCATATCACTTCATGCATCATCTCATCAATGGTTATACACACAACGACGATCTCCTATCATGGAGCAAGAATCCAAGAATTCTAATTTATTGCATAGGGTGGAGAGTCTTGTACAACAGAAATGATGGTGACAGTATGTTAGCTTCACCGACTTATAATTTCACTATTTTTCCTTCAACTATACTATCCATCCCGATCTTTGACTTTCGTTCTCTCATATCAATCCGTGAGAATGATGACCCTCCTTTTACAACTTTTATCTTGATTACACTAGCATTTCTATCTTTGTATATAATTTTTTTGTCTCATATGATAATTGAAGCATCAAGTAATAGAGAGATTGAAGCATACATCCTACTTGTTAAGAAGTAACACATCACATATCGTACTCACAATTTAATCATAAATAACTGAAAGAATATCAAGACAAGCATAATCGATTTAGAAGAGGAGCTTTAACTTAAAATACTCCTAGCTAACCGAGGGAATCACATCAACTTAAATTCTAAATAGTAAATAGAAAAGAAATAATTACATAATGTAGAATGCTATGGTGCTTATAGAAGATGCGATTCGTGCATGCTACGAAGTCTAAGTTCCGCTTGATGGAAAATTAGCATGCAAGGTTCATTTCGGTGCAGAAATTATAATATGATAACAAAGCTACTTTTTACGTTCTACATGCCCTTATCTGACACCTAAAGTAATCATTAGACTATGGCAGAGAGAGTAACATGACAAAGTTGAAGTCATACTCCAGTGACGTAAGTAAATAGTTCACAGCATAAATCATATAAATTTTATTTAATTATTTATCTCTTAAATATGCAATAACAGGATAATTAAAGAAGACTATATAACAGGATAATTAAAGAAGACTATGCTCCTGATTGTCCATTTATCTAAATTGAGCTCAAATATATAACTTGGATTAGTCATTCATTTAATGTCGATATCAACATCACGACTAACTAATGCGGTATATTAATAATAATAACACAAAGAATAATGACCATCCATTTTAGCATAAAGATTCTGACATAATTAGGAATCACGAAAAAATATTAGTTAAAAGCATATAGTTATCCTTCCTAATCCTTACTACATGTATACACCATATCAATACGGACAAGGCTGTCTTAATTATTAAAAATCATACCATAATACATGTCAAAACTTTGCCAATTACCAGATTGTTACATGGTATCGATTCCATAACTTACACTACTAGAAAAACGCTAATTACCGACGGTCCGGACCGTCGGTAATCAGCCCGAAAACCGTCGGTAACGCAACTACCGACGATTTTTCAGTCAGAATCGATCCGTCGAAAAAACGCTCGTCGCAAACGGATTTGCGACGGTTGAAAAAATTCGTCGAAAACATCGACGGTTCTGGCCGTCGGAACAGTCCCCGGCGGTTCGACCCGTCGAAATTTTCCGACGGTTGCGACCGCCGGAAAAGTCCCCGTCGGTTCGAACCGTCGAAATTTCCGACGGTTGCAACCGCCGGAAAAGGCCGGCGGTCCAAACCGTCGAAATTTCCGACGGTTGCAACCGCCGAAAAAGACCGGCGGTTCGAGCCGTCGCAACTTTTCGACGGTCATAATTGTTGAAACTTTGGACGGGCGCCGCAACCGTCGATCTTTTGACAGTCGCAATCGTCGCAAATAATTTTTTAAATATAAAAAAATTTAGCGGCCGGATCGGGCCGCGGCCAGCTCCGGTCGCAAGCCGGTCGATCCGGCCGCTAGGGCCGGATCCGCCGCCAGGCGGCCGGATCTAAACGCCCGGCGGCCGATCCGGCCGTTGGAGGCCGAATCCGCCGCCAGGCGGTCGGATCCGAACGCCCGACGGCCGGATCCGAACGTCCGGTGGCCGATCCGCCGCCAGGCGGCCGGATCCAAACGCCCGGCAGCCGATCTGGCAGCTGGAGGTCGAATCCGGCCGCCTGGCGGTCGGATCCGAATGGCCACGGCCGGATCCGGCCGACAGCGGCCTTTGGCCGGAGAGAGAGACGCCGGCGCGGAGCGGGAGAGAGAAAGAGAGAGAGAGACGCCGGTGCGGGAGAGGGTCGCCGTGCGGGAGAGGGTCGCCGGCGTCCGGCGTGGGAGGGCCGCCGGCGTTCGGCGCGGGAGAGCGTGCTCGCGGCCGGGAGAGAGAGAGGAGAGGAGGGAGAGAGAGAGGAGTGGAGGGAGGAGGGAGAGAGAGAAGAGGGAAGAGGAATATATATAAAGGGAAAAAAATTTAGAAAGAAAGCAGGAAAAGGGAAAAAAAAGCCGATAACGAAATTTTAATTACCGACGGTTTCGACCGTCGATAACATAAATATTAAATATTTTTATAATTACCGACGATTGTGACCGTCGAAAATATATTTAGTTAAATATAATGATTATTTTTTATTTTACCGACGGTTTTAACCGTCGGTAATCGTTATCGACAGTCAAAACCGTCGGTAATTGCGACGGTTTGGACCGTCGCTAGTTATATTAATAAAATACTTTTTATATGATATTATTATACATTTACCGACGGTTACGACCTTCAGAAATTGCGGCGGATGGATATCCGTCGGAAATATCGACGTTCCTAATCGTAAAAAATTTAATAATAATATAAAAAATACATAATTTAATTTTTTTATTTCCGACGGTCGTAGCCGTCGGAAAAGTCGTCCGAAATTATGACGGATGGATATCCGTCGGAAATATCGACGTTCCTAATCGTCGAAAAATTAAATAATAATATAAATTATTTCCGACGGTCATAACCGTCGAAAAATCCGTCGGAAACGGAACCGTAAAAAAATCCATCGCAAATTACGACGGATTTAGAACCGTCAGAAATTATCCGTCGGAAAATCACGATTTTCTTGTAGTGTTATATACATGCATTTAACAATTAATCAAAAGGAACATATGCATGTGATTAAATAAGACGAACACTATTATGATCTTGCACATTTCTATTCATACGACATCATTGTGAGCCTTAGCCAATTTCCAATATGCAACTATAGCTACACATTTAGTCAAGTATGCAACTAATTTATACTACAGCATAAATATTACTAATCACTATTTACATGGACATAAATACCATGGAATATTCGGTCACGCAGTTTTATTCTACCTGACGAGTATCATGAAAACTTAGGTACCTTGCCAAAAACATTCTATCAAATCCTTACGTCGTTTTGCTAAATTCAAGTCATCCGAACATGTGGATTAAATATGAGTTCAAGGCTATTGCCAAATTTCATATTATCATTCCAATTATTTAAGATCTAAATAGTTTGATCAAAATCTAGATCAAACCAATATACGATATATTATATGGATCCCCGTTACATACCGTTTTGACAATCCTTTCTTCCTCGCGTTCTTCATTTTATTTCTTCTCCTTCATTCCTTTCCCATGTACCCGTCTACTTGTTTCTCCTTTATCTCCTATTGCAGATTTTCAACCGTGAGTGGAGAGATGGGAGAAAGGAAGAGTGAGAGAAGATTATTATTGGAGGGATTTAATGTTGGATTTTCAGAATTAATCCAACCCATTAAGAAGATAAATTTATTTAAGTTAATTAAATCTAATTAATTTGTGGTCTTTTTCTCTCTCCTGGATGTGTGCACGTGAAGAAAAAGGTGGATTTTCTTCTCTTTGCACCGGAAGCCGCTGAGAGTTCTTAGAAAAGAAAAAAATGATATATAGTCTAGAACTGATTAAAAAAGAAAAAGAGATTTTTTCTTTGGCCAACGGATAAAGAAAAAAAAGAGTTAGAGAAGAGAAGATGGTTGAAAAAGAAGACAGAAGAAATCTTCTTGAAGAGCAAAAAATAAAAAACAGAGTCAGATTGGGAGAATATCTGAGGTTCTATTGATACTACACTTATAGAGAATTGTAGTAATTATGTGATATTATTCTTACTGTTATTTCAGTATTTTTCAAAGAAGAATTATTTATCCCAGTAAATTATTATTCGGATTTGAGCAAAATCCGAAAGACATTGTACTCTATTATTAAATTAGTGATATTGCTCTGTGATTGCCCCGTAGTTTTTTTTCTTCTTGTTGAAGGGTTTTTTATGCGAGAATTGATAACAATTAAATGCTAGCAAGTGCACTAGTCGCTCAAGTAATAAAGTGTAAAAGTATAGTGTCGAACCCACGAGGAATTAACTTACTTAACTAAACTAATTTCAGAGGCTAATAGGAGACGACATAAAGTTTGTTAAAAGATGAAAAAAATAAAATAATAGAAAAATAAAGACTAAAATTAAATTAATATAATCTAAACTAATGATGCGTAAGTCCTTAGGAGATAGGAACAATTTGTAATTTCTGTAAAATCATAAATATAAAGCTCAGATTTAGTTTTTAGATGGATTAAGGACACTGAAAATATGATCTCCCGCATGGGTAAATCAACTATCTTAAGACATTAATAATCTGAAAGTATTTCACACGAATATGCCTTCAATTATTTTGAACTTAAGATGCAATACGCTATAATCCCTATACTACAGAATCGTCCGCACGGATCAATTCATGCAGACCATATAATCTAATATGTCGCATGGTTTCTACTAGATTACGACACCATTTACTTCAACAATAAGTTAAGAATCAATTCAACAGAAAATGATGAATTAAGGGTTGATCACACTACACAGTTCAAGGCTATTGCCAAATTTCATATTATCATTCCAATTATTTAAGATCTAAGTAGTTTGATCAAAATCTAGATCAAACCAATATATGATATATTATATGGATTCTCGTTACATACCGTTTTGACGATCCTTTCTTCCTCGCATTGTTCATTTTATTTCTTCTCCTTCTTTCCTTTGCCGTGTACCCATCTATTTATTTCTCCTCTATCTCCTATTGCAGATTTTCAATCGTAAGTGGAGAGATGGGAGAAATGTAGAGTGAGAGAAAATTATTATTGGAGGGATTTAATGTTGGGCTTTTGGAATTAATCCAGACCATTAAGAAGATAAACTTATTTAAGTTAATTAAACCTAATTAACTTGTGGTATTTTTCTCTCTCCTGGATGTGTGGCCACGTGAACAAGTCTTCTCTTTGCACCAGTAGCCGCCGAGGGTTCTTAGAAATAGAGTATAGAATTGATTGAAAAAGAAAAAAGAAATTTTTTCTTTGGTCAATGGATAAAGAAAGGAAGAGCTAGAGAAGAGAAGATAGCTGAAAAAGAAGACAGAATATTTCTTCTTGAAGAACAAAGAATCAAGAACAGAGTCAGATTGGGAGGATTTTTGAGGTTTTATTGATACTACAATTACAGAGAATTATAGTAATCAGGTGATATTATTCCTACTATTATTTCAGTATTTTTCAGAGAAGAATTATTTATCCCAGTGAATTATTATTCGAGTTTGGGCAAAACTCGAAAGACATTGTACTCTATTCTTGGATTAGTGATATTGCTTTGTGATTGCCCCTGATTTTTTGCCTTCTTGTTGGAGAGTTTTTCCACATAAATTTGGTGCCTCTTTTACCTATTATTATTTTATTGTGCATCGTGCTTGACTTATATTATTTAATTCACACATAAGAAGAGGAATTAAATTCCCAGCAAGTGGTATCAGAGCGCGGTTAATTGGAATTTCTTTTATGTAAATTAAATGGAGGAAAACTATTTTAACGGGATGATCAAATTAACATTGAATAATTATTTAGTTTGGAAAGCTAGGCTGGATGACTTTCTTTACTGCAAGGACTTGTTTGATCCCGTTGAATTAGGAGATAAAAAGTCGACAAAGAAAACTAATGAAAGTTGAAAAAAGATGCACAGAAAAGCTGTTGAGATGATTAGGCAATTTATTGATATCAACATTTTTCATCATGTTGCTCAAGAGACAGATGCACAAGTTTTATGGAAGAAGCTACAAGATTTATATGAAAGGAATACTGCTCATAATAAAGCTTTCATGATTAGAAAACTGATGAATTTGAAGTTTAAAGATGGAAATTCGATTGTTGAACACTTGAGTTTCAGGAAATCGTAAATTAGTTGGGAGAAATAAAAATAATCCTTGATGATGAGATGCAAGGATTAATGCTCCTGAGTTCCTTGCCAGATTCATGGAAAACTTTGGTGATAGCACTTAGTAATTGTGCTCCTAATGGTGTGGTATCACTCGCCATGGTTAAATATTGTTTATTTAATGAAGAAACAAGGAGGAAGAGCATGAGAACAAATACTACACAAGTTCTTGTGACAGAGAATAGAGGCAGAGATAGAAGTAGAGAATCAAAAGGTCTTGGCAACAATAGGTCACAGTCAAGAGGAAATTTACATGTCATCACTGTGGCAAAGAGGGACATATCATAAGAAATTGTAGAGACCGGAAGAAGCAACAGAATGAGAAGAATAAAAAAGATGCAAATGATCAGAGTACTGCTATAGTGGCATTAGGCGAGATTTTATATATGTTTTAGAAGAAATGGAAGAATACAATGTCATAGACTCTTCAGTTGAATGGGTCATCGATTCAGGGGCTTCGCATCATACAACTTCATTTAAAGAATGCTTCAGTGTGTACAGGACTGGTGATTTTGGCACAATGAAAATGGATAATAAGATAGAGTCTAAAATTGCAGGAATTAGAGATGTATATATTCGAACAAAGATTGGTTGTGAGTTGTCAGACACATACCAAATTTACGTCTCAATCTAATTTCTCCTCGACTTTTGGATCAGGAAAGCTACTATAGTCACATGGGTGATAGAAAGTGGAAATTGATTAAATGATCCATGGTTGTTGCCAAAGGAAAGCTATCAGGGTCTTCTACAAAACTCAAGTGAATTTGATTGGACAACCAGTTAATGCAATAGATGAAGAAGCTTCACTAGATTTATGGCACAAAAGATTAGGACACATGAGTGAGAAAGGAATGTAGGTTATGGCGAGGAATTTTCACAGTAAATTTCTGAATACTTGTGATGATTGTCTATTTGGTAAACAGTGCAGGGTGTCATTTGTGTCCTATTCTAAGAAGAAGGAAAATGAGTTGGATGTGGTGCATTCTGATGTGTGTGGTCCCATTGAGGTAAATTCTTTATGTGACAATAGATATTTTGTTACTTTTATTGATGATGCTTCACGAAAATTATGGATTTATTTTATGAAGACAAAAGATCAAGTATTTCAGATTTTTCAGAAGTTTCATGTCACGGTGGAAAAGGAGACAGTAATTATCTGAAGTGTCTTCGCACAGACAATGGTGGTGAATATACGTTTCAAAAATTTGAAGATTATTGCGTAGAGCATGGCATCCGACATGAAAAGTCAGTACCTAAGACTCCAAAGCACAATGGTGTTGCTGAAAGAATGAACAAAACCATTCTAGATAGAGTTAGGTGTATGTTGAGGACAACTATTGGAGTGAAGCTGCGAATATTGCATGCTACCTGATTAACATATCTCCATCAGTTCTTTTGAATTCAGTTACTCCTGAGAAAGTGTGGACTAGTAAGAATGTACTCACACTTAAAAGTTTTTGGTCGTAGAGTTTCTGCACATGTGGCAAAAGAACAAAGACAGAAATCTAATGAAAGGACTCAAGAGTGCATATTTCTGGGTTATGGAGATGTGGATTTTGAATATAAGTTGTGGGATCTAGAGAAGAAGAAAATCATCAGAAGCAAATATGTGATTTTTCATGAATTAGAAACTTTGGTAGATTTCAGGAAATCAAAGAAGCAAAGCAGTGATTATGTACAAGGTGAACTTGAAAATAATGAGCCAGATGTGGATACAGATGATGCAAATATAGAGAATTTTGTGCAGGGGGAGCAAGATGCTACTCCATCTCGCTAATCTACAAGAGAGCGCCGTGCTTCCACTAAATATCCAAGTTCTGAGTACTCAGTGATTACTGAAGAGGAAGTGCACAAATCTAAGGATAAAGCCAGAACGAGGTGCCGGATTGGTCGGCATGAAGATCAAACGATGATTCTCGATGGAGCATCTCCTTCTCATGGGCTGGAGGGGGAGATTGTTGGGCTTTTGAAATTAATCCAGCCATTAAGAAATAAATTTATTTAAGTTAATTAAATCTAATTAATATGTGGTCTTTTCTCTCTCCTGAATGTGTGGCCACATGAAGAAAAAAAGGTGGATTTTCTTCTTTTTGCACCAGTAGCACAGAGAGTTCTTAGAAAAGAAAAAGAGTCTAGAGTTGATTGAAAAAGAAAAAAAATGATTTTTTCTTTGGTCAACGGATAAAGAAAAGAAGAGCTAGAAAAGAGAAGAGGGCTGAAAAAGAAGAAAAAAGATTTCTTCTAGAAGAGCAAAGAATCAATAACAGAGCCAGATTGGAAGGATCTCTGAGATTTTATTGATACTACAATAACAGAGAATTGTAGTAATAAGATGATATTATTCTTACTATTATTTTAGTATTTTTCAAAGAAGAATTATTTATCCTAGTGAATTATTATTCGGGTTTGGGCGAAACCCGAATGACATTGTACTCGATTCTTGGATTAGTGATATTGCTCTGTGATTGTCCCGTGATTTTCCCTTCTTGTTGGAGGGTTTTCCACATAAATTTGGTGTCTCTTTTACCTATTATTATTTTCTTGTGCATCATGCTTGACTTATATTATTTAATTTACACATAAAAAGAGGGATTAAATTCCCAACATTTAACTGTAGTGGGGGACTATGGCGTGAGAAGGGCTCCTCCCTCATGATCCATTCTCTCTCTTTTTTTTTTCACAGTTACTCTCAAAACTTTGATAATGGCTTCATGCAAGATCACCTCATGCGATGCAAAATCCTTAGCTAGATTGCATATGTTCCTTAGGTGCAATTTTGCTAGCACTAGGCTTTCATCAGTTTACCACCACAGAAACTTTTCTATTTATGGAGTATAAAAAATTAGCCACTTAATGTTGCAGCAGTTGTGTGATATGATACGTTATATGTAATGATTTGAAATCCATCGTAAAAGTTTTGGTCATTTACGATAAGTTCGCGTCGTTAGCCCATTTAGCATACGTCATTTAATAGCAAAAGACTTCAACATTTTAGCAAAAATCATCATAAACAAAAACTTTCTATTAATCATATAACAATTACTATTCCATAGGGTATTAATGCCTAAAAACTTCATTATACATTAGTAGTCTCAGTGTTCATCTAGAATCATAGACTTTAACCACCCTAAGCATGTGCAACACTTCGTCGTGAGTTTGAGCTGTCATTCATTAATTAATCTTGATTACCTGCACGGATTCAAAGTACATTTCCTAGTTAGAGTATGTAAGGATCATGTATGCCATAATATCCTATCACATGATACTACACGCGATACATCATTATCATAATAATAATAACTTATGAACATGCATGCCATGAACTATATCATGACATAACTTTTCATTTCCACTTCCACTATCATGTACATCTTAAGAGTTCCTTTATAACTCCTTAATCCTTACTTACTTCTTGAATTCTTTCATACTTTACATTTCCTTAAGGTTCTACAAGAAAACAAGGCATCTGTGGCGGATAATTCCGTCACAACATAAGTGTATTCCATCACAAACGCTCTTCTGTGATGGAATTGTGACAATCTGCATCCGTCACTAATTTTTTACCCACAAATTGTGTTGTGACAGATTATTTTCGTCATAAAAATAATTGTGACGACTACGATCGTCACAAGATTAAAAAGTTATTTTTGTCACAAAAATTTGATAAAATAATTAATAAAATGAGTATTCTGTCACAAATGTGATGATTTTTTGACGGATTACTGACTATTAATTTGTGACGGTTATATGTTGTGATGATTTTTATGACAGATTTGTGATTATTTTGTGATGATTATGATTGTGATAGACTTGTGACAAATTTCACGTCGACGTTTTGTGAAAAATTGTGATGATTTGCTATTAATTATTTTGATGAAGTTGTGATGGAATTTTATGTAATTATTTAATATAATAAATTTACAGAATTTTTAGTGAACCAATAATTATGTGACAATTTATTTTCTAAATATATGACTACACATAAATAATTATACAATAAAAATAATACAATGCAAGATATTCATTTCTAAACATGCCAAAGATCATATAGTTCAAACATTTGTAATTAAAATATTCGAAATATTAAATCCACTACATAAGTTTAGATTATCCAAATTTAAGAATGAAACTTTAAGAAAATTGTAGTCACACAACATATCCACTTTTTTCCTTGATGAATTATGATCACTTCTCCGTATAAAAAGTTGAAACATGTAATCAAATATATACATAAAATATTAAAATCCAGTGATTTAAATATTAAAATAATGAAACATCATAAGATAGTGAGATATAAATAAGAGAAATTACCTTATTGACGTAACAGAATCTCCAGAAGGTGATTGACTACTTGCTTGTTGAGTAATTTGTAATACAAGTGTACGAATATGTTCTTCCATTTCAGCATTCATTTTTTTTAATGTGATCATCTAATTCTTGTTGCAATTCTTGTCGTACTTCTTCATGCACTTCTTCTCTTATACGTTGCAAATCATCATCAGTAGCAACATTTGAAGAACAGTCACCCATGTGCTTTGATACGTCATAACCTAAATTATTTACTAGTGATTGAGCATATTTTCTAGCACCAAATTCATATACTCTTCCTTTTGTTAGAGCTCCTACCGCATCAATCCACATAGCAGCATCAAATCCTGCTTGAGAGCTAATATCTGAACCATATTTGGTGTTAAGAGATGCATTATAATCCTCCTGAATTTAACACAAACATAATATGTTAGAAAAAGTAAAAGAATATATAAGGTGGATGAATAAATATTTTTTTGTTAAAAACTTACACAAACTTTTTTTGATTTTCCATCAACATATTCACCAGTTTTTTCTTTGCCTCAACGCTTATGACAATGCTATGGTTGTCTGGCTAACTTTTGTGCCTACAAAAAGAAAATAAAACATATGACTAGAACAAGTTGGAAAAAAATTAAATATTCAAATAGTGTAGTTAATATACAAGTCTTATCCAGTGCTCTGTCACAGTGGTATGTTTTGTGATTCCACCCTCTTTCTTAGTGAGCCTATTTTGTTTTGCAGTCTCTGATTTTTGTTGCCACTCATCTTTCATCCACAAATCAACCATGTCATTCCAAACATCTCCTCTCATCCATGATGGTCCAAAAACTTTGGTTTCACTTATATGCATATTATTATGTCTCTTCATCACATGACATCTTGCATGATATAGTGCGAGAGATTAGAGATCATCAGATTGCTCCCACACATGTCTTGCCTGAAAATAATCAAATTAATGTTAAAACATTACAAAAGTTTCTTGCATACAAATCACACTATTGACCTTGATTGTTAAATAACACCTTAAATGCATTCAACATCCTTTCATGAGTTTCTTGCGGCACTTTTTTCCAACATATACAAGCATTTTGCATAAAATCTTTCACTATCATACCAACTGTCCGAGTAATCGAATTAGGAATGAAACTACATGATATAATAAAAAAATAATTAGATTTACAAATGTGAAAGATATGTATAAACTTTAAAAAATAACACAATAGTGAAGAATTAACCTGTCACAATTCAGTATTATAAATATTCGATCAGCTTGATTATTAGCTGCATCCATGCCATGATTTACACCCCTCGTTCTTGATGACATGGAATCATCAAAATCAGCTCCTACTTGATCTTCATTGTTGATTTAGGTAGCTTGTTCTTGAGCTAATTGTGGTGGTGTTGGAGCAACCACAATTTGAGAAGTTGAACTTGTAGAATCCCTGCCAGAATTTATCTCATTAGTTCTTCCAGAGTCAATGCCTCTTCCACCAACACCTCTCCCTCGCCCTTTTCGTGAAGTTCCACCCCTCACCATTTTCTTACAAGAAAGAAGAGAAAATAAGTTAATTATATAAGAAATATTTTTTAAAAAATTGCACACATAAAATTTAATAAGGTTTTTCTTAAAAAAGTCAAGACATACAAAACCAACTTATTCATCATCATCATCACTAAAGCAAACAAAATCCTCCTCCTCTTCTTTCACCAGTGCCTCATCATCATCTACGTCATCATCCTCATCCTCATTTTCGTTCTCATCCTCTTTACTTCTCTCTTCTACTTCATTCACATAATCGAAGTGCCTTCCATCAACAAGGAGATTTGGCTCATCAAGTTCGATTGTTGATTCAACTAAAATAGGAGTAGACATCTCATCTTCCTGATAATAACCATCAATTGTAGGAATTGAGTCTTTATATTCTGCATCATATGAAGGAATGTCTATTCTTCCTCTTGACTTTATGCATACAAGCCACCAATATTTCCTTTCTCGATTTGTAGATGGGTAAGATATATAATAAACTTGTTGAGCTTGTTCTGCAAATACAAATGGCTCATTTGTTGATAATATAGATGCATGACGAATTTCAACTAGACCATATCGAGGATGAACTTTCAAGCCTTTTGCCGTGTCAAACCAATCACATTTAAATAAAACAATTGAATTTCTAAAACCAGGATAATTTAATTCCAAGATTTCAACTAATTACCCCATAATAATCTTGTTCGTAGTCATTATATACACTTCCTTTTATACACACTACTATTCTTTATTTTTCTTCCTTGACCTTGATGAATATCAAATATGAATCCATTTGAGAAATATCCCTTGTAACATTTCACTCTACGTGAAGGACCTTGTACTATATCTATGATTCGAGTATCTACTTCATTCATATTTACCTATAAAAGAATAATGATTAACAATTATGGTATAGTTATGTTATTATTAAAAGTACAAAAATTTCATAGTTTCTACTTACATATTGCTTTAGCCAATTTGCAAACATACTCTCATGTGATCTCTCTTTCTTCTCGTCACTAATATTTGGATTTATTTGATGTAATACTTCATCATACATCCTATAGTTGCATGAATAATTATTAATAATAAAAAATCATAAATTATATAAATGACATTTCTCAAAAAATAGTAATCAAAGCATAGTGCATAAAGTTATCCATTTTTCTTTAAACTTTTTCAGTATTTTAACTTTAACCATTCGAGGTTTGTATAATCAAAACATAATTTTATATGTTATTAAAACTTTGACCCAACAATCTCCTCCTTTTTTATGAAGACAAACCAAGAAATATGAAAAATGTATAAGTTGCAAAAAAGTTATAAAATTCTTGATAAATTAATTTTACCCCCCTAGCAAGTTAATTGTAAGGTACTCTGCATATAAAATAATATTCACATAAATATTAATTGTAAGGTACAATGGTAGATATTCACATAAATATTAATTGTAAGGTACTCTGCATATAAAGTAATAATCATATCATATTTCTCCTATAGTTATCCCCCTTTTATTTCATCAACAAGAATAATTTGTATATGAAACATATAAGACCATATGTAACTCCCCCTTAATCATATTTTCAAAAATTTGTTCTTCCCCTTTTTTCATATAATGGACATGTAAAGTATTGCATCATAAAGGTTTTAAGATACAACTCCCCCTAAATTTATGACTATTTCATAATGGTAAAATTGAGACAATTTGATGGAATCCAAAAAATATATTTATGAATCAAAATATGGCATAGAACTTTGAAACAACAATGATATCCATGATATGTCAAAAATAGAGTTGAACATGCTCCCCCTATCACTATGACCAATTTTTTTTTGTTCCATTCTTTTCTTTTAGAGAAACAGTCATTTTGGAATTTTTTATTTACTTTTGAGTGAAATCAAAAGAATAGGATTAACACTTAAAAAATGCAAGAGTATTCCCAATGATACTTTTACCATAACTTTTGTGCCTTCACATTTCCATTCGTCTTTTGCTTTACATGTGAGGCACACCTAAAAAGCAATCAAGTAACTTTTGGTACCCAAACTTCTTTGAGTCCAATTTTGTTAGATGATGTTCCTTTTGAAACCCAAATCATGCCATTTTGACATTGTTTTCTAACTTTGCATTGATAAGCATAATGTCCATTAAGTCTGCATGTAAAACAAGTAATATGTGATTTTCTATCATAGGAATGATTAGATTTCCAAGAAGAGTTTTTATTTCCAAAATGATTCCTAAGATTGCTTTTCGTTATATGAGAAATAGTCCTTTCATTATTTTGTGTACTTTTCAAAAAAGTATTTTCTTGCTTTCCCTTTTCCAAAGAACATGCTAATTTTACTATTTCACAAGCATGTGTAATTTCTAGAGAATCTATTTCGTTTTTCAGTTTTTCAATCTCAAGTAGTAATTTTTCATTTTCCTCTTTAATTAAAAAATATCTTTTTATGAGAGAGAAAAGTTCATTCACATCTAAAGAAATATTTTCTTCGGAAAAGTTCGATGAGTTATTATTTGAAATTGAAGGATTAGAAATTATCTTATCGCTGTGTACCATTAGGCACAAGCATGCATTCTCACTAGAAGAACTTGATGAGTCATTTGATTCATCTTCACTTGTCTCTTCATGCTTTTTCTTCTTCTCTTTGTGAGATATCTCCTTTTTGTCTTTCTTTATGAGACTTGAGTGATGTTTACATAATCCTCTTTTCAGCTTCTCACTCTTTTCTTTGGGTTCACCAACTTGAGATATTTGTCAAGTTATCTTGTATAGCGGGCGAGTTTCTTTTCATCCACTTCTTCTTCACTTGAGTTATCTTCATTTTCGCTTGCTTTCAAAGCCAATGTCTTCTTTTTGGGAGCATTGGATTCTTCTTCTTCTTGGATTCCGATCTGCTAGAAGTGAGCCAATAAGATCATCAAAATCTAATTTGTTCAGATCCTTTTCTTCAATCACCGTCATTTTTGTATGCCATTGGAAGGAGAGAGACCTGAGAATCTTTTTTCACTTTTAGGGGTTAGTTCTAAGCTCACCCAAAGAGGCTAAGTCATTCACAATATCATTAAACCGAGCAACCATATCATTTATGGATTCATTTTCATGCATCTTGAGGGAATCATATTGATGATTCAAAATATTTAATCTAGATTCTTTGACTTCATCCGTTCCTTCATAAGTAGTAATGAGTTTCTTCCAAATTTTGGTTGCACTTTCACAATTAGAAATCCGATTGAAATCCGTTGAATCTAAAGCACAATAAAAAATATTCTTTGCTTTCCAATCCAATTTTGAAATTATTTTTTGTCTTTCGTCATGTTCGGTAGGTAAATTTTCATGAAGATAATAACCTTTTTCAACGATATCCCACATGTTAATATCAATAGAATAAATGTATGCTTGGATTGTTAATAACCTTTTTCAACGATATCCCACATGTTAATATCAATAGAATAAATGTATGCTTGTATCGATGCATTTAAAAGGGGAGGATGACTAATTGATTTTCCTTCAGCGAAAACAAATCCACTTGATGCCATAGCTCTTAAGATGGTTAAATCTTAAAACAAGATAATTGAATCTTAAAAAGACTAGATCTAAAAACGATTAGATCTTAAAACAAAATGATTCAAAAAATTAAAATAAGAGCAACCCGCTTTGATACTAATTGTAGGATCCCAAATGGCACCAAGAGGGGGGGGGGGGAGGGGGAGAGTGGATTGGTGTTAAATAAAAAATGTTGATTTCACAAAGATCGTCGCAGAAGCACAAAATCGATTCTTTAAAACCTTTTAAAATAAAGCAATTCAGATCATAAGCATAATATGAACGGGGAGAGAGAGAGAGAAAATCAAACGCAAAGATACGGTGGTTGACGAGGTTCGGACATACCTTGGCCTACGTCCCCGTTCTGACTTCTCAACCTTGAGACCGTCGGAGATTCTACTAATCCATTTCTTTATTCCAAATGGGGCAAGCAAGAAAGCCCTTTACATCAATCACCTTTTCTACACTTTGAGAGGCAAGGCAATCTCTCCTCCAAGGAAGCTAATCTTTTTCTCTCGCTCAAGAGGTAAGATTTAGAACCTCTTTTACACAGGAGCTCTTTCTATTTTTTTCTGAACAAAATGTTTTTCTCCTTTACAAAGCTAAGCTCACATGAGTGGAAGAGAGAAAGAAAGAAAAATATAAATGATAAATTCAAAAGAAATGATCTTATTTTGATTTCTTGAAGTTTTGCTTCAATACTTGGATGAATGCCTTTGCTTCTGGCTTTGACACTCTTTTTATAGGCTCTGGCATGTGGAAAATTCGTCCTGAATTAATTCCACTTTTTTCTCCTTGAAATATAGCCGTTACTGTTCATTTGAGTAATGGACGGGGCGACCGCATTTATGGATGATCGATCGGTCTATATGGCCATTGTGCTAATTTCTCCAATTGTCGTAGCTGGTCGGTCGACCGGACTATCGACCTGTGTCTCGACCGGTACAGTCTCACAGTTTTGATTTCCGCCCGTTGAGTTGTTCGGTCGGCTGGTGCATCGACTGGCATGTCGACCGTGTAATCTCGACATAGATTTGAGCAGTTTATGCATTGACCGGTCGATCGGCATCTCCGATCGGTCGACCGGTATCTCCGATCGGTCGACCGGACTATCTCGACCGGCCTTCATAGCTTCGACCATCAGGTTGACCACTCTACACTATTTTGAGCATAACGTTTTGCATAGTTATCTAAATTAGATGATCTTGGAGTCTATGGAAAGCTAACAGAATTATCTACAACTTTGATATTCAATATTCACCCAAAACTAATGAGATCAGTGCCAATTATTTAATCAAAGTGTAGTGCATAAAGTTATCCATGTTTCTTTAAACTTTTTCAGCATTTTAACTTTAACCATTCGAGGTTTGTATAATCAAAACATAATTTTATATGTCATTAAAACTTTGACCCAACAGTAACCTTTCGATAAGTATATGACAATCATGAATTTTTAAACCAAAAAATCTACTATCGTCAGCACTCATGCATCGAGATTTAATTGAAGCATAGCCATCATGTAATTTTAACCCTTTAAGGTAGATCCGAACATCTCTTTGTTGTTCTTGACTTAGTGTGAAGGAAGCTTTAGGTTTTACAACCCTCCCATTTGAATGTATTAATTCCAACTCAGGTCGCTTGCAATATTTAGCCAAATCTTCTCTAGCTTTAGTGTTATCTTTTGTTTTATTCTTAACATCCATCACCATGAAAAATATATTCTCAAACACATTCTTCTCAACATACATCACATCAAGATTATGACGAATTAAATTGGTGTTCCAATAAGGCAATTCCCAAAATATACTTCTTTAGACCCAATTGTGTTGCACACCAAATTCATTTATCTTTTTATTGCCAGCTTTTGTTCCAAAAGTGACATCAGGGAGTTTAGAAATCCGAGAAAGCAACTCCTGTCCAGACAGTCGTGGAGGAGGCAAGCCTTTCTCAAGAATTCTTTTTTTAAACTTATTCATTTATTTCCTATAAGGATGATTCTGAAGTAGGAATTGTCTATGACAATCAAAAAAAGAAATCTTCCTTCCACTATCAAGGTGAAATGACTTTGTGCACTCCATGCAATATGGTCATGTTAATCTACCATGAGTACTCCAACCAAACAACATGGCATAAGCTGGAAAGTCACTAATTATCCACATGAGTGCTACTTTCATTTGAAAGTTTTGTTTCTTACATGCATCATAAGTGTTGACCCAACAGTCCACAATTCCTTTAACTCATCAACTAGTGGCCTCAAGAACACATCTATATATTTTCCAGGACTTTTAGGGTCGGGAATGACCAAAGTAAAAAACATGTATGGACTTTTGTTGCACATGCCTGGAGGCAAATTATACACAGAAATAATTAATGGCCAACAAGAATAAGGAGTACCAAATTGTCCAAAAGGATTAAAACCATCAGTGCAAAGACCAATTCGCACATTTCGTGGATCTAAAGAGAAGGAAGGATGAGTTCGATCAAAATGCTTCCAAGCTTCACCATCAGCAGGATGCGCCATAAATCCTTTTTGATATTTATTAGAAGCATGCCATGTCATATGCTCTGATGTTTTCTCTGACATAAATAATCTTTGAAGTCTAGGTGATAATGGCAACTATCGCAACACCTTATGAAGCACATCCTTCTGTCTATTATGGTGCATTGTTCTCGGTTTATATCGAGAATGCCCACAAACATGACAAAATAATTTATCTGCATTTTCCTTGTAATATAAGATGCAATTGTTAATACAAGCATCTATCTTCTGATAGCCTAGGCCAAGTTTTGCCATCTTTTTCGACTTATAGAAATTAGGTGCATGCTTCGCACCTTATGGCAACATTTCTTTTATGAAGAAAACAATGCGATCATAACACTTCTCACTCATGTTAAACTTTGACTTAATGTTTAATAGTCGCGACAATGCAGATAGTTTTGTATGCTTTTCACAACCTTCTCAAAGTTGCTCAACAACATCATTTAGTAATAAATAAAACTCTGAAGCTTCTAAATTTGGGAGTTCATTTACCATTTCACCTCCATCAGTAAATTGATTGAAATTAGGTCCTGCGGCATCCATTACCATGCTTATAAAAAAATTAAAATGCACAACATCACCCATATTAGATGTTGCAGATTCAACTTTTTCTCCATGAGCATCCCAAATTAAATAGTCCTTTTTGAATCCTTTCATTCAAAGGCGAATGGATATTGTACCCCTATCATGAAATAAAAAATTCTTGCACTTTAAACAAGAGCATCAAATTCAGTGCGCAGCCTGCATACACTGACTGCTAGGTTCAACAACCGTGCGCTAACATCGGGGGTGCAAGGCTGCGTCACAGCAGTTTGCAACATAGCCCTATGCAAGCAGTGCTTTTGCCAGCGCTTGACGTAGGGCTACAAAAGTCCTGCGTCAGGCAGCCCTGACACCCTGCGTTAGGCAGCGCCTGACGCAGACGCAGGGCTTGAAAAGCCCTGCATTAGGCAGTGCTTGAAGCAGACGCAGGGTTTGAAAAGCCCTGCGTCAGGTAGCGTCTGCAAAAGCCCTACGTCAGGCGCAGCAAAAGCCCTGTGCGCCTAACGCAGGGCTGCAAGGCGGCTGCGTCTGGAACCGTGGCGCTAGGGTGCACAACGGCAGTTGCAGCAGCCCCCCTACGCCTTGGCGTCAGGCCCTTTGTAGTGAGGGCGTGGAGATGAGAGGAGAAGAAAAAAATTACCTAAGAGATGAAAACTTGTTTGCTCAGGTAGAATTAGGTAGTTCTTTATTTCTTTTTTTATAGCAATAAAAACATTTGGTGAATTAAAAAAAAGTTATAATATTGTGACCAAAAGATAAATAAATAAATGTGAGCATAATATGACAAATATGTTGTGACGATTTTATATTTATCACTTTTGAGTCACTAAATATTTTAATTAAAATAGTGGTCACAAAAATGTCACAAAAATATGACAGATTTCTGATGGACGATCTTGTGACAAATATTATCATTACATATCGGTCACTAATTCATATCGGTCACAAATTTCTCACAAATTTATTAAATATTATGATAGAATTATTTCGTGACAAAACATCCATCACAAAAAGTATGTTTTCTTGTACGTATATATAAAGATCTTCATCCTTTGTATCTTCTTTATAACGATCTTCACAAAAAAAGGCCGTGGAGATGGTTGATTTATAAACCTTTGGATCTTCTTTCATTCTTTACTATGTTTCTTCATGTGTCATCTTCATCCTTCATCTTTATCACATAATATCATCTTGACTTTCATTCCATATCATAAGTCATATTTTAGGAATACACATCATAATAGTGAGGGACTTTATTCCTAGTCATCTTTAGGAATACACACACTTTATGATGAGGGACATTATTCATTAGAAAGTATATATACAGATGCAAGACTTTACTTTTCAAGCTTAGATCCCTTTGAAATACATACATAAGTATAGAACTTTATTTCATCGTCATCTTAACTTTCTTTTTTTGTTATAAGATACTTCGAAGTTAAACTTCACTTTTCTTCGTACTTTATCTTATAATATCTTTCATCTTTACATTAAAAAAATCTCAAACACGTTTTCTCATCTTTACATTCAATACATACTTTCATTATATTCATCGTATACCATGCTTCATCTTTGCTTAATAATCAGTACATGGTGACATCATTACATTGATTAATAGGGATATGAAAAATCTCAAACATCTTTTAGGTGATGACATTATTTCTCAAAGAAGTCTTAGTCACCATCGAATGAAAGGCATTTACTTTTGGAAAATCTCAAACACCATATGAGTGATGAATTTATTTTTCAAAAAAGTCTCAATCACCGTGAGGTGAAAGATATTTCCTTCTTACCCCTTCTTTCATCTTTACCACATCATTACATTAGTTCATAGGGCACTGAAAAATCTCAAACACCTTTAAGATGATGACATTATTTCTCAAAGAAGTCTCAATCACCGTGAGGTGAAAGAAATTTACTTCTTGCCCTCATCTTTTATCTTTGTTTAATTGAAGGCTTAGAGCAACATCATTACAACTTGGCCAATGGCCCCTAGAAAATCTCAAACACCCTTTCAGGTGATAGCATTATTTCCTAAGAAGTTTCTATCACTATAAGGTGAAAGGCATTTACTTCTTTAACATAATAAGTACCGAGGCATTTCCTTCAATTTTATACTTTATTACGGTAATCAATACATCAAACATTCACATCAATCTTTTTTCATCTTTTAGCCTAATTACAACTGAGCATATCTAAACGTGTGTCTAGATGATCGTCAATACATCAATCAATATTTCATAAATAGCATCATATATAGAATGTGTGAAATGTCTTAAAGCATTATACATAAACAAATAATGTATTTGGAATTTATATAAACATTTAAAGAAAATGCATAATATTAACATAACAATTGTTGGCATAAATAATAATATGTCACTTTCCTTCTTTGACAATTCTAACACATCATCAATCAAAACATTATAATTCAGCACATGGATGTTCATTTTGATTTATTCTAATTTTCCTGAAAACTATACTTTCATGGGAGTCACATATAAAATTTATGGGTTTTATCTTTTTAAAATTTAATACTAGAAATTCATACAACTACTGAGATCTATTCTTTACATAGTATTCTGGCAGTAGACACTACAATATTAATAACTTAATATGTACTTGTTATTTTACAATTATTTCAGTTTCTATAGAATGCTAATACAAACTATTAACTTGTGCATAAATTTAAAACCCTAATTCAATATTTATAAATTAATATAGATTTTACATATTCATCTCTCCGTTACCCGAGACAGCATGATAGTAATCCAATTTTTGGATCATAACTATTTTTATACATCTTTAAATATGATGAAACACATGTTTTGGAAACTAGACTTTGAGGGCTTTCTATCCATATATTATTTGTAATTTTTGAATAAGTAAAACCTACCCAAATAATTATTCGAAAGACAACTATGAATTTAATAGATTATGCAATATAAATAATGAAATAATCATTCATGCAATCTTCATTTATGCAACCCTCAATCAAAATCCCTATCAAGAACGAGGTATTCTTGAAACTCTCAATCCAACCAAAGATATCATTGAGAGGGAAGAGAGGGTTTGGATCCCCTTTACATATTCTTCCTCAATGTTGACCCCTTTCCCTTGTCCATGTTCTCTTCCTCTTTATCCTCTTCCTCCTTGTTCTTCTATTTTATTTTTTCTCCTCTATTGTTGCTGTCACATGGGAGAGATAAGAAAAGAGATGAGAGGAAAGATTTGGGACTTTTTATAGAGTCTAACCTAGGGTTTCCTCCAAATGACTTAAATACCCTTATTTAAAAATTGGGGTTGTTACATTATAGTTGAATAAAAAACCGCATCACAGATAGAAATTATCATAAGCATTCTATTTGCATTCTGAATTTTTCAAGGATTAGATCATTGACATAAGGAGGCACTTTACTGAATACCAGAAAGATTTCTCTATGAAAATGTTTTGCATTTGAATATGAACTAGTTGGTACGGTAATACATGTCCTATGTAACATCTCATAATTTTAAAAGTAAATAAAAAGGGAATAAAAATTGTGTGGAAAAAAAATTGACCCATATATATAGGCCACCGTTGGATTATGATCCAGTTCACAAATAGACACTTGTTTGTGTACATCTTGATGGTACTTATTTTTTAACAGTCAGATCATGATCCAATGGTGACCCATATATATGGGTCACTTTTTGTCCCATATAGTTCTTACTCTCAAATAAAAATTGTTGTGGTCAGTTCCAGGCGTCATAAGTAGCAAATGCCAAAAATGAGACTACTAACAATAATTTGAAAAAGTCAATTTGATTTTCCTTCTCTTTTTTTTCAATGTTTTCATAACTGGATCGACGACCGGATCAAGCTCATTATCGGGTCGCGATTGGACCGATCCGATCGGGTTTGACCGGATTAAACTCATTTTTATTAAAATAATATTTTTTATAATAATTATAAAGATATAATATAAGTTATATAAATGTTGTATAATAACAAAAATTAATATAACATAATTTTTATTTATTAAAAGTTTTAATAATGATAAATAATAATTATTAACATATAAATAGATTATTATTAATTTAATATCTATTATTTAATTATAATAGATGCTATATTAATAAATTTTATCTTAAATTATTCTTATTTCTTTTTCCTTTAACACATTCCTTTTTATTTCCTTTATTTATACTTAAGACCTTTGATTGATGAACTCAACATATTGTGGGATGAGGGCGTGTTTACTTGTGACAAATCTAGGAAGCCAAATTTTATTATGAGAGCTGCATTAATGTGGATCATAAATTATTTTTTAGCATATGAAATGCTCAGTGGTTAGAGTACAAAAGGTAAACTTACTTGTCTCATATGCGGAAAGGATATAAAATCATTTTATTTGAAAAATAGTATAAAATTATGCTAGTTTAATTGTCATGGGATGTTTTTGCATGCCAACGGAGAATTTGATGCGTCACGATCGAAACTCATTTAAAAAGAATACAACTGAGTACACATTGCCTCCAAGTTGTATGACGGGATAAGAAGTGCTAGAGCAAGTAAACAAACTTAATCAAGTCTCATTTGGGTTGAAAGCCGGTTCTTACAAGTAAATTGGGTTTGAAAGTGAACATAATTGAGAGAAAAAAAGTATTTTATGTGAGTTTTCTTATTGGTCTTCAAACTTAGTACGACATAAATTGGACGTCATGCATGTGGAGATGAAACATATTTGATAATATATTCAATACTATTGTGGACGTTAAAGAAGAACAAAAGATAGCATACAAGTGCGTGAAGACATGAAAGTTATATGCAGAAGACCAAAATTAGATTTATTTATCTTCAAAATGAAAAATACAAGAAGTCAAAAGCTACTTATGTGTTAGACAATAATCAATGAAAAGTGGTTTCCAAATGGGTCAAACAATTAAAATTTTCATATGGATATGCATCAAACATATCTTGTTATTTTAACATGAAAAAATGGAAGTTACATGGTATGAAGAACTTTTGTCATATTTTCATGCAAAAGCTGCTTCTAATTGTCTTTAAAGAACTTTTGTCAAAGGCCAAAATCAATAGACTTATCTATGTTCTTTAAAGACCTTTGTACATCCAACATTCGTGGAAAATATATGTCTTGGTTAGAGTCTTATATTGTCATTACCATGTGCAAGGCTGAGAAGATATTTCTTTGATGTGGTGAGCACTTAATTGTACATCTTCTATATGAAACAAAAGTTGCATGCCCGATTCACTATCGGCACTACAACAAATTTGGTTTATTGCCACAAAATAATATCCACAACATTCTAGTTCGTGGTAATAATCATATCTTATAGTCATGATTATTATTTTTGTGAGTATTAATGAACTTGTAGCCACAAGTAATTTATATCATGGTAATAATCATTTAGCAATTGTTATGAAGATTTATTTTGTGGCAAATAATATATGTAATTGCCACAATTTTGATTTTCGTAATAAACTATATTCTTTATCCTCAATATTAGTCACAAAAATTTCATAACTAATTGTTGAAGGCAATATTATGCTTTTGTTACATTTTAAAATTTTGCGGCAAATAACATGTAAGATTTCTATAAAAGCTTAATGTTTGATTCATACTTTATTGATCAAGAAATATCATTTCAACATTATTAATTGTACATAGATATATATATGTGTTTTGTTGATAAAATTTCATTAATAATTGTTATTCATTTATGTTGAACTAAAAATTGTACGATTTAATTAATCACCTAGATTGTTTTATAAATTATTATTATTAAAATATAAACTAAATATCATATTTTTTAAATTCTAATATTTATTTATGTTAATACTTAGATGATAATTTTTTTATAATAATATTTATTTATTCCTTAGATGATAAATTAAATTCTTTGCTTTTTATTTTTATGTATGTCTAACTTTTTAAAATTATTTAACTTTGATTGGGATTTAGGTCATATATATACATATTTATTTCTTTTACATTATTTTTTATTTCCTTAAATAAATGACTTGAACCCCAAAAAATTTATTCTTTATTCTAAGATAAAATTGTCATGTATTTTTTCCTTTTACTGCAAAAAAGGAGAATAATAAGGATTAAGGGTATAAATATTGCTATTTAACCTAATGTATTTTCTTCCGGTACTTGTCTGTCGCATTCATCTTCCTCCACGTTTCCTACACCATATTCATCTTACTTCAGTAGGTATGCCTTCTACGTTCCTCTTCCCACTTTCTCTTCCCAGCCTACTATATTTGGCAGGGATGCTTTGCCATGCAGAGGTACAGCAGGGACGCGGCCGTCTAGAGCGCTGGGGCAGCCATCGACGGCTGCCCATTGCGCAGAGGCAGCCGTCGAGCCCTGCCTTTGCACGAGAGGCGGCTCATCGGCCGCCTCACGCGCTGGGGCAACCATCGAGGCCACCTCTTATCGAGAGGCAGTCGGCCAACTGATTCTCACGCAGAGGCGGTCCCAGTGTCGCCGGCCACCTCAGCGTGAGAGGCGGCTGTCAAGGGCATGTGAGGCAGCCAATGAGCGATCTCTCGCATAGAGGCAACCATCGGTAGTCGCCTCAGTGCGAGAGGCGGCTCGTGTGACCACGTCACGCGCTAGGGCGGTCGTCGAGGGCCGCCTTTGCGCGAGAGGTGGCCAATGAGTGACCTCACGCGCAGAGGCGGCTCGCTGGCCGCCACACGCGTTGGGGCGGCCTTCAAGGGCCGCCTCTGCGTGAGCGGCAGCCATCGAGGGCCGCCTCACGTGCTGGGGTTGCCATCGAGGGCTGCCATTGCCCCAGAGGTGGCCGATGAGCGGCTCTTACGTAGAGGGGCACCCCATGGTCGCTGCCTCTGTGCCAGAGGCAGCTTGCAGGATGCTTCACGTGCTGGGGGCAGCCATGGAGGACAGCCTCCGTGCGAGATGCGACCATCAGGGGCTACCTCCGCTTGAGATGCGACCGTCAACGCGAGAGGCAGCTCGACAACCTCCTCATGCACGGAGGCAACTTCCCACATGCTAGCGCTAGAGGTGGCTCATTGAGACCGAAATGCAAAAGTGAACTTAAGAAATAAAATGAGAACTATTGGCTTTAACATATGAATTGTTAATATATGATGTTGCAGTAATCAAGATTACTATAGTCATGATATTTTAAAAGAAGGGCGGAAATGTATTAGCACTAAGAAATCGATATGTTGGTGTCGCAATGTAATTGCGAAGTACTAGGCGGTCATTTTTTAGAAGAAAAGTTTCTGGTATGACACTACTTTCTATAATAATTGTGATATTTTCTAAATATGCTTTTTGTTGTTCTATTATTACCATTTGAAAATGTACTATTTAACTAGAAATGAAGTGCGATTAATTCTAACAACCGTAAAAATCTAGTGGTACACCATTGTGGAGGTTCGAAGTCTTTTCTCCATCTTCATGATATGGTATGTTACAAAATAAGGTATCTATTTATTGGACAAAATGGAGGTGTTTATCATTTAAAGGACATTATGCCTCTCCTTGGATTAAAAATTTATGAACGATGTTTTGATCCATTTACGGTTAACAATTTTTAATATGATATTTGATGCATGCATTTTTATACATGTTTTACATGCTTCATTTAGGTTATTTTTCATTGTTTTTACCATTGCATGCATCTACTTTCTTATTTATTTTCTTAATTTCTTTTGAGTCCAAAGCTACCCACTTCTGTCTAATTTTATTCTCAGGATCATCATTTTGGAGGTGCAAAGTGATCGAATCGGAAAAACATGTAAAATGAAGCACAAAGAGCACGTATGGTTAAGTTTAAGAAGAACCTAGGCTGGGCTGACATCATACCCGAACCGGGTTGGTGTTAAAATCTGATTCCGAATCGATTTCCACACGAAAATAAAATCTGAATAGAACCCGACCCGGGTTAGTACAAATCAGCCAAACTGGCAGATCACGTGATTTTTCGGACGACTTTAACTTGGATTTAAATAGCAAACTCAACTCAGTACCCTAAAAGGCTGCCACCCCTATAAATATGGATGTATCACGAACCCAAGGAGCATGCAATCTTGGAGTTTGAAGCCCTAGCTGCACCAGAAACGAGAGACAAAGTTCTACTGCGTGCCACCGCAAATCAATTGAAGAAGTAGAGATTTCGTGATTTCGGTTGATCGTTTGGAGCATAGTTTCGGCCAAGGCTTGTTCCAGAGACGTTCACCACCACATGGGAGTTTGATTCATAATTTCTAATCTTTATTTTATATTTTCTCCCTCGAATTTGATGTTAATCCTTCCGATTATGGATTAGTTTAGTTGTTAGAGGAAGACTACGTTCAACCTTGGTTTTCTCTTAATATATTTTATTGTTTAGACTTCTGAGAACATGGTTATGATGTGGATTTCATGCTTAATATGAGTTTATTAGTTTCTTGCAATAATTTCATATAATTTCACATAATTCTGCAAGGAAAAATTGATCGGATTCTTCTCTGTGAAGAACCCGAGTCGAGTCGAATACAACCCGGACCGAGTTCCTTTATTATTTCTGCGGAAGAGAAAATTTTGTGTTAGCCCGGGCCGAGTTTCATCTGACTCGAGCTGAGTTTGGTCATTTTGGTGTTTTTGTTAGTAAATTAGTTTTAATTGCTAATAATTATGTCATTAAACGGTGGTTTCAGCTTAAGGCATCTTAGATAAAGTAAATTGGAGTTGATCGAGTTTTCGATATCTTTAATATTACTTCTATTTAAGATAGTTAGGTTCTCAAGTTTTTGAGTCCTTTACTTTAAGCAACCGTTTCATATTAATGCATCTTAGTTCGGAATATATTAAAGTGGATTGAGTTTTCAATGTGCTTTGATTATATTCTTTACTAGGGTAGTTAGGTTCTCAAGTTTTTGAGTCCTATACCTTTTATCCGCTTATTTTCTAAAAGAAGTCTATATTTGATTAACTGTTAATTAAGAGAATACGATAGAGATACGAAGTCTAAACTCTATTTTCTCTCACATTATTAAGGGCATCATTATTTCAGATTGTCATCAATTTGAATCACTTTTATTTAAAATCAAATCTTGTTATTCTCTCAATTAATAAACTTAAGTCAGAAAGATAAGAATCTAGATTTGTCATCGTGGGTTCGACACTCTATTCACTCTTTATTACTTGATACGATCTAGTATACTTGCTAGTATATTTGCGCTTAATTTTCACGCATCAATATTTCTTCCTATTTTTTGTATTAGTTTTTCATTGTCAATTAAATTTATTGTTTAGATTTAATTATTTCTTTGTATGATATTAAATGTTAAATTGTAGTAACTTCTTATTTGTTTGTACAATATATAGCGAGATTCTACTAATACTATTGGTGGTGAAATTAAGATACACAAACATGTTCATTTCAAAAGGGGACAGGATGAAATCATGATGAAGCAAAAGAAAAATATGTATGAACAATTTATAATTGTGCATAATTATAACCATTTTATTTTAAATTATTTTTTTGTTGATTTATTTTATAGGATGCCATAGTTGTTACACAGGCTGAGATCATGGAAGTTATATAATATGGAATAGAACTATCAACGACATAAGAACAAAATTTTCAACAAGTAATGTGTACAAAACTAGGATATTTTCAAGGTTTTAGGTTATGGTGTGTGTCCTTCTTCAAGGGTTAATACTATCACACAAGAACAATTGGAAGAAGAGAGGTGATGGCATGATGAAACTGAGAAACATTCTCAAGAACATTTGCAACTTATAAAATCTCAACAGGCACATATTGAATCTTAAAAAGAACAAATTCAAGATCAACAAGAAAAGATGGATGCGATGGAGGATCGTCAAAGAAAGATGGAAGATAAGTTGGAAGCTTTATTTCAATTATAAGACTTAGATTATGTTAACTTTGTTTTAGCATGGATTTCTTTATATTGTTGTGTCATAGAATGCTTTGATAATGTAGTTGAAATTTCTTAATAGTTTTATTTTGCATGAATCATTGTCATTGAATCCTATGATCAATAGCATGAGAATTTACAAAATAATATCATTTATAATTTATCATTTTTTATTTTATGGAATGTATCTACTCAATTATTTTATTTCATGTTTTATAGATAAAATTATTTTTATCTATAAAATAATTTGTGACTAACAATTAAAAATGATCAATTATTTTTAATTTCATATTACAAAAACTTTTGGCTACATATGATGAAAATTCTACTCGTAATTGTTATATATTGTTTGTGGAAATAAAATTTGCTAATAGTCACAAATATAATTAGCCATGAAAGCCAATCAATAATTCCCATGAAACTTTCCTTGTCAATATCAATGTATTTGCCACGAATGATATCATTATCCACATTTGTTAATGTTTAATACTTACATAAATATTTGTGGTTACTATGATATTTATAGCCATAAAACTAACCTTTGTGGTTATTGATTAGGTGCAATACCATCAATATCCACGAGTTTCTGTCACAATTTTATCCGTGACTAATAATTTATAATCACAATAATTGAACTTATATTCATGAAATAATTTGTAACTATAGATCGTATTTATTTTAGTGCGATGGTTGTATCCTTTAGAAGGATGCATGTTATAAAAAGGAAGGCGAATGATAAGATAAAGACTCAAGGCTCTATATGTGAAGCATATTTCATTGAGGAGGTATCCAACTTCACTTCAATGTACTTTGAGCCATGCATACAATCGTGAGATATGAAAGTTCTAAGAAACGATGAGGGTGGTGACGAGGAAGTTAACAAAAATATTTTTTTCATATTCATGTAGCCATACCATCTTCTATTGAGTGTTAGAGATCTCACATAAGTTGAGAATTATATGCTTGCAAATTGTAATGAGATGGCACCGTGATCTCAAGTAAGCAAATTTATTTAATATTTTATAAAGTCTAAAATTAATTATTGCTATGTGATTTCACTAATTGACAATCTTCGAATTTAGGAAATTTGAAGAATTGAAAAGAGAAATCAATCCTTTAGTTTCCAATGATGAATTGTTGAAACTAAGATATGAACATTTTTCCTCTTGGTTGAGAAGTGAAGGGAGGACTCTTTCTGATTGTTCGCAAATTTTATTTTTTTATAACTTTTAATAAATCTTGCCTTTCAATATAGGTTATCAATGACTGAATAATCGATTTGAGAATTCGAGAATTCAATTACAATCTATACAAACAAGTTTGTAGTTATTGTGGCGTCATAGTTAATGGATATAGATTCCATACAGAAGAATATAATCGACAATGTTCAACTATCAATAGCGGCATATGTGTTTTGGAAAGCATGTACAAGGACAATGATGCATGCAAAATACAACATATTTTAGTTAATTATTTTAATTAAATTTTCTATAATTTGATCATGGCATGCATCATTTTTAGTCACTTTTAATCATAATTCCGGATTTATCAATTTTAATTATTTAAAATCGCTGAATATTTTAATTGTGGATGGATTAACTATATTTTGATAATTATTTGCAGGAAAATTCGAATCTCGGCCGAAATTCAAAGAAATTCCTTACGGCCGAGATTTGGCTTTACACCCAAGTCGTTACGGCCGAGATTCAAAAGGAGTAACAAGATTTAATTCTTTGTTACGGCTAACATTTGAAGGCGTAAAGATAAAATGTTTTTATCTTTTGGGCGTAACAGGAGAAGTCCTTCCTTACGGCCGAAGTCTCGTCCTTCCTTACGGCCGAAATTCGGAGGGCGTAATGGCCTGAAGATGAAGGGCGTAACAAGATAAAAATAAGTTTATCTTTGGGCGTAACAAGACATTTGAAGGCGTAAGATAAAAGGATTTTTATCCTTTGGGAGTAATGGAAAGGAGTAAAGAAAAATAATTTCGTTACGGCCGAGACTCTTTGGGCGTAAAAAAGATAAGAAAGATTTATCTTTGGGCGAGTTGATAAAATGATTTATCTTTGGCCGAGTTTAAAGTTAACCGTACGATGTTACGGCCGAGATCAAATTGAAGGTCGTCCGCACCCTATAAATACGTGAAGAATCCATCGTTTCAATTGGTGCTCTGAAGTTCAGGTTTCTTCCACGGCGAGTCGTGAGCTCTGCAGGCTACGACCAAGAGGAGAGAAGTGCGACGGCTGGAAGTTGACCGCGACCTTGATCAAGTCCGAGAGGCTGCCCGACTGTCTGCCCGTGATCCGAAGCTTCGACTTTTGTCTATTTGGGTGTAATTCTTCCAATTATTATTACTTTGTTATTATCTCTCCAGAATTTCTAGGATGAACTCCATATTTTTATTTATTTCATTTTAGGAGATTATTATTGAAGGGAAATTATTTGACCCTATATTATTTGTTTTAATCTTTTCTGATCAATTAATTAATTGTGCTTAATGCTTTTAATTTAATTATTTGGATTTCTGAGTTGAGTACTTACCAGTTTGTGGATTATTTAATTTCAGAATTCATTAATTAAATTAATTGATTTTATGTGAAATTAATAATTGACATAAATTTGATAACTAGTGTGTGGAGAATCAAGTTTATGTGGTCTGTTAATCTAACCAGTTTGTGGAATGATTAATAGTCTAGGATTTTCATATTAATGCATCTTAATTTTAATCTTATCTGACGAATACCAGTTTGTGGGACTTTAGGTTTGATTAAATTTAAGATAGTTTGATTTACCGGATTAAATAGCAGAATTACCAGTTTGTGGACTCTGTGATGTTAATCTTGTAAATTAATAACTTGAGAAAATTTCTAATCCATCTTTAAAGATTGAATTTATCTTTTATGGTTCAAATATTTATCTTGATCTATTTTCATCCTAAGGCCTAACTTCAACACCACTATCTTATCTTTATCTTATTTTCCTTATTTTATTTCATAAAACCTCTTTCCCAAAAATCCATGTTTTTCCTCTCTTATTAATTTATAATTTCAGATATTGAATTAATAATATTCCTCGTGGGTTCGACACTCTTACTCCTATTACTATATTACTTGAGCGACTAGTGCACTTGCTAGCAAATTTTATTGTTACAAATACAACGCATCAGACAATGAGTTAGATTACTACGACATTATAGACAAAATCATAGAGTTGTCCTGTTTGAAAACATTTAACAAAGTCATTGTGCTAAAATGTTGTAGGTTTGATTCAGAAAAGGGCGTTAGAGTCGATCAAAAGTTTAAATTGATGGATATTAAGCCGCGATCAAGACTTCAATCATATGATCCCCTCGTATTAATAGAACAAGCACAATAATTATATTACACTAAGTATCCATAAAAAAGAACTAAGGATGAATGGTGGACGTCATGCGAAGTGAGAAGTGGATTATTCTTATAAAAAATAGTGGTAGATGTAGTGAAACATCAACCATATACAATGATGTGTCGGTAGATGATTACTATCAAGAAGATCGAGTGAACACGATGTTTGACGTAGTCGAAGAAGTTGAGATATTCAATTAGTCGATGACATTAGGCCAATGGCAGAGTTTAATTCAAATGACCTTTTTAAAAGAGAATGTTGGCAATTTCATTGATGATGACTCGAATGAAAATTATAGTGACAATGATGAAGATGATGAAAATAAATGGGAATACGAGACAATCGATTGAATCACATAGTTATTTTAACAAATTATAAAATTATGTATTTCTAACTTTATAAATTAAATATAATAATAACATGAGGTTGATAATTTTTCTTAGGTATGGTTACTAGAGGTCGAGCTTATGGATCGTCCCGCTCTTCGAGGTGCTCACTCCCTATGAGTGAGTTATCTCGACTACCAGGTGATATATTTATTGTGTAACTTATTTATATTTGACATGTAATAATTAAATTAATTTTTTAATGGTGACATTTAATAATTAAATTAATTTTTTTAATGAGGCGGAGGGCCGCAGAGGTAGAGAGCGAAGGAGGGTGGGCCACAAAGGAGGTCGGCGCAGGGCAAATCGAAGGAGCATCGGGCGTCGGAGCAGCAAGTGGGCGAGTTCGATCGTCGGAGCAACGAGCATCGATCGTCGGAGCACCGGGGTCGGGCGAGTTCGACGCGGGTGACTTTGCCTTTCGGAGCAGCAGGGTCGGGTGAGTTCGACGACGGCATGTTCAACGAGGGCGGGGTTGGGCGTCGGAGCAGCGGGCATTGACAGCCGGGCATCGTCGGTCGCGGTGAAAATCGGCGAGTGTAACAATAAAAAGTGAAAATGCAGAAGAGGGGTTAAGGATTTAAGTTAAGTATTTAGCGCCTCAAATAACGTGGCGCTACATAGACGCTACGGAGATGCCATACTCGAGACGCTATTTCGAGGTTGTAGGGATGCTATATCAAATTTTCTTCCTAATTTAAGATCATATGTGTAAGATTAAGTGATAATAATATGTATATGTGCACGAGTTATAGATGTCTATTTATATGTCAATATGTGCCCGATTAAGTGAGGGTAATAAAAAGTTAGCTAATGCGGCTCTATAGAGAAGCTAATGCGTCACTAAGATATATTAGCGACACAATAGCATCGTAGCAGCGTCTCTACAAACTTAGCATAGCACATTAGAGATGCCAGGGAGACGCTAAAAGGTTTTCTATATTCTAATTTTTTTATTATATGTATGTAATTTGTTTTATCAAGATAACGTCTCATCGCATTGTGCCCCATTCCAGTCATTTTGTTCCCTTCCCACAATCTAAAAATTATGGAATGCATATATAATTACTCATGTATGTATATAAGATTATAAGTCTATATGTATATGTGTATATAACAAAATTTTGTATATATATATATATCTAATATATGTGTATGTATATTTCTACATGTGAGAGATTAAGTCACAACAATGTGTATATATATCTATATGTATTATAAGTATATACGTGTATGTATATGTCTGTATATGTGGGAGATTAAGTGACAATAACGTATATATGTATACGTATTACAAGTATATATATGTATGTATATGTTTATATGTGTGAAATTAAGTGATAATAATATGTATATGTGTACTTATTATATATCAGTATAAGTATATACATGTATTTATATGTCTATATGTGCTCGATTAAGTGAGTGTAATAAAAAGTCTGCTACTGCGATGCTATATAGTCGCTAAAACATATTAGTGACACAATAGCATCGACATAGCATCTCATTGTGTTAGTGTCCCAATAAGGAGACGCTAGACAGACGCCAATAATGTCTCTCTAGCATCGAGCATAATTGTGGCTCTAGTGTGGCGCTATGTAGACGCGATTGAGGCTCCACGGAGATGCTAAAATAAGAATATAAAAATAATATATGTATAATTAAGATATGATATATATTGTATGGATAAGTAACATATATAATATATGTAACAAATTATATATTTAGGATCACTCCTATGATGTAGACATATATAAATAATTATGTAGGAATACATATATATGTTGAAGGTACATATAAAATATTTAATCTATTTATTAATTAAAGTATAGTATAGATAATATGTAGGGTTGCGTCAAAATAGATAACATATTGCGATATAAATATAAATAGACTATATATAATTATCTATTTCTTAATTAACATATATAGTTATGAGATGCCAAGTAAGTGTTAAAATAGTGCTTCTTCATATTGGCGTCTACATAGCGTTTTCTTAAATGTGATGCCATATAGCGTCTCAAAAGATGCGATGCTAGCATCGCGTCAAATTTTTGTCGATGCGAGAACAACGCTAGGTTCTCCCGCGCACTTTCGCTTCATGACGCGCAATAATAGCGGCTACCTAGCGTCGCTATGGTGCCTTCGTTAGCGTCTATTTCTCGAAACGCTAAGACAACGCTAATGTGATGCTATTGAGAGGTAAGTAGCGTATCTATTAGGGACTCAAGTGAGATGCCATAACGGTGCTCGTGGCGTCGATTTAGCGCCACCATTTTCCAAGACGCTATTTTGCGTCGCTAATCGTCAGTTTTCTTATAGTGGACAATTAGTCCACCACTGACAGGGCACATAGTTAGATCGTCATATAGTACGTGATCCATTGGTAGGTCATCTTTCACGCATGACGACGATCGACGTATCGCTCTAGGTTATTTCTTGTGTATTTAATATATCTTCTACATGTAACTTTTTTAACTATTTTTTTTATGGTGATAGTTGCTCCACCGTTGATTGGGCACATAGTCAGATCATCACATATCAGGCGGTCCATTGATGGGTCATCTCGATAGCACGACGTATCACCACAGGTTATTTTTGATGTATTTAATAAATTCAAATACATGCAACTATTTTAACTATTTTTTATGGTGATAGTTACTACTCCGTCGTCAAGACTGATGGACGCTTCTCCGCATTCCAGCGTCCACTCCATACAACTAAGCGATGGCGGCCTTCATATTATAACATGTTATATTTATTGTTATTTAATTTATAATTGTCATGTAATTACATTAATCATATCTTATTTTAACGGTGTTAGTTGCTACGCCATCGCTATGACAAGTAGTCGGATCATCACATTCTGACGAGCAGACTGCCATAGATCAAACCACAGTAGAGATCACACAAGGTGATAACTTTACTATATATATCAATTATCATTAGTTTAATTTTATATTACACTAATAATTTATTCTGTACTAGGGCCCATCAATCATATCAAATCTTCTCAGCCTACCCCAGCTACAGTGGATGATGATTCCTTTTCGGCAAAAGAAAAGAGATTCCATGATAATGGGGTGGTCACCGTCAACATCATTGCTCGACCGTAATTTAAATAAAATATAAATTTGTTATAGTGTTGATTATAATTATAAAATTAATTCTTCTTTGTAAATTACAGGATCACTTTCACATTCGCTTTTACTGTGCGGGATGTCAGTGCACTTGTCCTTGCCCACTTGCCGGCAAGGGCGGAATCGTGGAAAGAGGTCCCAATTGAAGTGAGGGGCAACGTCTTTTGCACATTTACCGTATGATCATTTTTTATGTTAGATAATTTATTTTATATTATTTTTAAATTACTAGTTTTCTTAATATTTTTAAGAAGTAAATCAGTTTCGTGTTGAGCTCAATTTGGGGACGATTCAGAGATGCTTTGCGGTGGCTGTGAAACGATTTCGGAATCACCTATATAAGTTTCGCAAGATCTTCACGTCCACCGACCTCAGTATCGAGCGAGGCATATAGTCATTAGGCGCCTAGTTTAGGAGTCCTTATGTAAGAAGTGATAACTAAGGTTTATTCAGGATACAGTCATTAGGCGCCTAGGAACAATCACTAAGGTTCTTAGGAGGATCGGAGGATATGCAGATAGCCTATCTACTCTGAGTTCATCCGCCGCACCTGAGCTAACATTAGGCAGCACCAGGGGACTTAATTTGAAGCAGCTTTCTCAGCATCCGGCTCCGATCTTGTAGACAATTCAGGGCATCCTCCAGCTTCAGACCCAAACCCCACGAGGCTAAGGACCGAGTACATCAGCGTCGAATGTCAGGAATGACATCAATGTCGATAATAATTTGGGATAGAAACTTTTATAAATTTTGGTAACTATTATGATGTTTCACACGAGTTTGTTATGTTATTAACATTTTTGTGATGTTTATTATTTTTTTGTTCATTACTTTTTATTTTTTTATTGTTATAAATGTTTAGATCATTGAATGTGAAGAATGCATGATGCATGCAAAATACAACATATTTTAGATTATTATTTTAATTAATTTTTCTGTAATTTGATCATGGCATGCATCATTTTTAGTCACTTTTAGTCGTAATTCTGGATTTATTAATTTTAATTATTAATTCTTTGAATATTTTAATTGTGGATGGATTAATTAAATTTGGATAATTATTTTGCAGGAAAAATTGAATTCATGATTATCCGATTATATTTGTTCAAGAATGGACGTTTCGGTCGATAATCTTCAACCCCAAAGATGATAAATCACCAAAGGTTATCCGTATCGGCCGAAATTCTAAAGAATTTATCATTACAGTCGAGATCTCTGTTTATCACTCGAGAACTCCAACACCGATTCAAAAGAGGTGTTACGGCCGATAACTCAAATGAAATCATCACTTTGGCCAAAATTAGAGAGAAAATTTGTGTTTTTGGCCGAGATATGAAGGGGTAAAGATAAACGATTTTATTTTTCTTGGGCGTAACAAGATTAAATTCTTTATTTTGGCCAAGATATGGAGGGGGTAATGATAAGAAGTCTTCCTTACGGCCGAGATTCGAAGGGAGTAAAAGGATTTATCTTTGGGCATAAAGATAAAAGAATTTCGTTTTGACCGAGATTCAAAAGGGGTAAAGATAAAAGGATTTATCTTTTGGGCGTAATAGTTAGAAGAATTATCATTTTTTGGCCGAGTTTATCTCACAATTTTAAAGTCAACCGTACGATGTTACGGCCGTGATCCGCTTGAAGGCCGTCCGCACCTATAAATAGAGGAAGATACCGTCATCCCAACTGGTGCTCTGAAGTTCAGGTTTCTTCCACGGGGAGTCGTGAGCTTTGCAGGCTACGATCAAGAGGAGAGAGGTGCGACGGCTGGAAGTTGATCGCGACCCTGATCAAGTCATAGAGACTGCCCGACTGTCTGCCCAATTCGAGAGCTCTACTTCTATTTTGGGTGTAATTCTTCCAATTATTATTGTTATTTTGTTATTATCTCTCCAGAATTTCTAGGATGAACTCCATATTTTCAGGATTATTATTTTAGGGGATTATTAATTAAAGAGAAATATTTGGATCCTATTTTATTTGTTTTAATATTTTCTGATCAATTATTAATTGTGCTTAATGCTTTTATGTTAGTTAATTGGATTTTTGAATTAGGCTATACCAGTTTGTGGAGTGTTTGATTTCAGAATTCATGATACTAATTTTAATTGATTTTATCTGAAATTAATAATTGACATAAATTTGATAACTAGTGTGTGAAGAATCAAGTTTGTGTGGTCTATTAATCTATACCAGTTTGTGGAGTGATTAATAGTCTAGGGAATCCAATTTAATGCATCTTAATTTTAATATGATTTTGAGGGTACCAGTCATGGAGACTTCAATTCTTATTGAATTAAGATAGTTCTATATGATTAGATTGAGGGATGCCAGTCGTGGAGACCGCAAGATAATCATGTTAGATTACTTTAGGGAGACTCTAATCCATCTTTAAAGATTAAATTTATCTTTTATGGTTCAAATATTTATCCTGATCTATTTTCATCCTAAGGCCTATCTTCAACACCATTATCTTATCTTCATCTTATTGTCTTTATTTTATTTCATAAAACCCCTTTCCAAAATTCCATGTTTTTTCTCTCTTATTAATTTATGAATTCAGATATTAAATTAATAATATTTCTCGTGGGTTCGACACTCTTTACTCCTTTTTACTATATTACTTGAGCGACTAGTGCACTTGCTAGCTATTTTATTTTGCTACATCATAAAACGCATCAATGCATTATATATACGCATTGTAAATTGTATGGGAAGGGAAGGGACGACTAGGGGTGAAAAGGGACAAAAGAACTGGTATTTAGTGTCTCCTTAACATTTCAATAGCGACACATCAGGTTGGGCATGATATGAAACATATCGAATTTAGCGTCATTTTAGTGTCACTTTGGCGTTGCGAAAGTTAGCACCACAAGAGTTAGTGCCAACTTAGCATCGCAATAGGGATACTATACTATATCATATTAGTGCTACAATAATGTCGAGGTGACATTGCACATGAGCGCCACCTTGGCATCTACCTAGGGCTGACAATTAGATACTATTCGACATCTAAGTAGCGCCACCGTATGTGGCAAGGAAACTATCTTTGGGATTATTTTAGCGCCACATTAGCGTCAAAATATCATCCATATTTAGCATCATATTGGCGTCTTGATGGCATCAACATTATCAACACCGCTTTAGCATCGAACTAGCACCTCTAATTATTGCTTCACAATGCGACTTATAGTGTATCCTAATGTGAGACTAGCATCGTCGTTTGCTTAGGTGCCATGGTGACGATAACAATTATCGAACGTCAGTGTCTCTTTAGCGTGGCATCGAGTCGACGCTAAAGTGTGGCTATTGCTTTTAGCCACGATTTAGCGTTACTTTAGCGTCACCAATATGAGTCGTTATTATGCATATTTCTTGTAGTGGACTTTGTATGTCACATATGATGTACTCTTTCATTTTATTCCATTAGCTTCCGCATTTTCCTTTTTAATTATTGCAATATTTTATTTTAAAGTCTTTCGCTTGCGTGTCACCTTTATTGACCATTTGGATCAACAAAAGGTTCAGAGTTGTACCAAAAAAATAGCACACGAGAGGAGATTTCACGTACGCTACGAGGTCGAATTTCAGGATGTTGCAGAAAAACTAATCAAATTTAGGAATAGTGTTCCCAACATATCTAAAAACAAAATCAAGGAATTGATCTTGTAGGAAACACTTTGTGTTAATATGACTATAGCACATAGCTCAAGCATGCATTAATTCGGTGAACATCAAATAAAAAAGGAGCCTATAGACCAAGCAAGCCTGAATTTGCCCAGCTAGTCTTTGTCCTTGTTATTCTCATTGCAGCGGGTGATGTATCAAACTCTTTGGTATTTCCTGATAATTAAGAATAGATATCTTCCAATGATTCTGTAACATATCCAATTTCTCACTTAAGGAAAGAATTCAAAAATGGGAATTAATACAATTATTAAGGGAATTTGAAATGAATTCCAAGAAAAAAGGAAACAGATGAAATAGAAAACGGCTGACCAGGGGAGGGATTCCCTCTCCTGATTGCGCCCACGATCGGCCGGCCCTCTGGCCGCCCGATGCTATAAAAGGGGCGATAGGAATGCCCTCGCCCCCTTTGGACTTTCTCCTGCCGACAGCAGCTTTTCCCCTCCATTTCGTCTTCTTTCCTATCTACTCCGGCGGACGCGCGAAGCAGAGCAGGCGGCAACGAACGAACAACAATCTGACACCCAACGACCTTCGACGCACGGTGACCCTTCCTCGATGTGCGCAAGGACCAGGCGAACTCCCTTCGTCGACTAGGAATGACCAACGACCGACTGTACGACAATAGCAATCCGGCGAACCCGAAAATCGACGAACAGAGGTACCTTAGATTTAAATCCCCTAGACGAAGAAATATAGATCTAATGTTGCACATCATGTCATCATAGTGATCATGAATGCCATAGATATATTTTTCATGTTGTGATATGCTCGATCCGACGACCGGAAGCTCGTCGGAGATGGAGAAGACGACCAGCGCAGTACCTGCGCAATGGAACCCGGCCCGCGTCATCCATGACAGGGCCTGGGTAACACCTAAACGCGGTCCGAGTCTATGTAGACCCGAACCGAGTCGCCTCATCGGCGATGTCGAGAGAACGTGACCAAAAACCCGACCGGGTTAGACGATAACCCGGCCTGGGTCTTACCGAGTCGGATTAAGTGCGAATCCGACTCGATGTCGCCCAATATATTGTCAACGACCCGGCCCGAGTCAACCCTCAACTCGGACCGGGTCATGCACAGAAACTCCTTGACTGAGACTCAGCCCGAGTTCCCATCAACCCGGCTCAAGTTCTGTCGGCCAGAAATGCGGATTTTTCCGTTGAGTTCAATCCTTCGGAAGTTAGGTCCCCTTTTGCATCAAAATCATGTGAAATCTTATCTAAGACTCTAAAGATCACAATGAACCTTATCTTTTCCTAAGGAGGATCCAACTCTTTAGAGAAAAGGAATCTCCGCCTTTATTGATTCTAAACTTTATCAAAGATAATTAAAGAAAAGCAAAGCAAAGATAAAGATGTGGGATTGCAATGTGCCGCCCCCAGTGTATAGAGCAAAGATCATGGTATTGTATAGAGAGGGGCTGGTAGTTAGCTGAGGAGACAGCGAAACTACGGACTTCGATGACCACTATTCCTGAGATCTCAGGTCTTCTCCCACCTTTATCTCGAAGAAGGGTGATGCAATGGTCACACTCCTTCCCCCAGAGATTATAGTATTGAGCCAGAGGAACAGGTAGCTAACTGAGGAGACAGTGAACCTACAGGTTTCTTAATTGACCACTGTTCCTGGGGTGCAGATTCTCTCCCACCTACATTCCAAATTGGGTGAGGAATTAACACCCACCCCTTTTTCCTCTTTGGGCTTATTGGCCTCAGAGATTCAGAGAGGCACCTCTGGCATCCCAACTTAATAACGTCGAGCTCGCATAGGACAACAAACTTTAAGGATATCATAGTAATGTAAAAGATGTAGTGCAACTCACAGTAAAGCAGATGCAAAGTAAGGTATTGTATAGTATGGCATTGACATGGTATAATAAAGTATGGAATATGGTGTTGTGAAGATAACGTAGAGTATTGTAAAGACAAAGTATAGTTATAACAAAGAATAGAGCATAGATATGGATAATGTTAAAGTATGAGGTATGGCTCATTATAGTCAATGTATAAAAGCCGAGGTCTACAATGGTTTATCATTGATATATTGTTTCAATGTTCTTCACTGAATCTTATTTCATCGTCTATGTTCTATTGTACTGGGCATCTTTGCTCATGGGTATTTGATTCCCTTGCATTGGGATTTTGTAGGTGAGAATGCTAACTGGCGAGGTGTTGGAGGGCACAGAGCTTGCAGGAGGCTGCACATGACTATTCTATCATCAGGCTTACTTCAATTGAATTTAGTGTTATGATTTTCATGTTATTCATAGACATCATGTTATTCTGCTTATTAACTTTCTTTCGCCTGTTGAACTTCATGAGATCTTTGAACGCTTGACATCTTGTTATCACATGTATGGGTGAACTATGTCTGATATTCTGACTATTGAACTTTCGCATTAAAGTCCTTTATTATATTTTATTGATACCATGTGTGCACTTTGTTGAATGGTCATGGTCAATAGTGTAGTAGGCAGTGTAACGCTCCCGAGATCAACCTGACTGTCTACGTGACAGGAGGGGAGATTTTGGGGGCGTTACAGTTTGGTATCAGAGCCTAAATTCTTGGCTCCCTCATTGATCATAGTAGAGTAGATGTTCTTGCATAGCATTTATTGTTCATATTGTTTCATAGCTCAAAGTAAAGTCATGTGCAAGCTTCTCAAGCATCTGCGGCTCCACTCCTCAAGTAAGTACTAAGTACATTTTCATGAAAGGATACTTATGTTATTGAGCTAACTTGTTCCTATAGATGCCTCTGCGCCGCATAACGTCCAGAGTGGTACGTGGCGGAAGCCGAGTGTTCTGGGTAGCTAAAGCAGTTATGCACCCACCCACTGCTTCGGCTCAAGAACCGGAGCATGCGCAAGTACCAGCATAGGATTGCGGACGTGGTCGCGGACGTGGCCATGGCCGTACGATTCCACCTCCTCCTGCTCCAAAAGAACATAAGCATTCTGATTTGGAAAGCGTGGGAAGCAATAATCCAGTGATGCCTTCCCCGCCAGTTGAGACATCTGAAGAAAGGAAACGAAGGAGGAACTTGCAGATTATATGAGGACGCATCAACAACCCCATTTGTCTGTCTTCAGATGAAGAAGAAGAAGATCCTGAACCAAACAGAGGATTGCAAAGCCGGGAACAGGATGATGCAGATGCATGCCCGGACAGCCCTATAAGTCAGACAGACCCAGAACCATATTGCAGCTACTGCGATCAAGATGGGCATTTCGAAGAAGAATGCCCGAATCCTCCTAAGCATGAGAAGGACCCCGGGAATGAACCTGGGGAACCTTCTCGACGTAGTGATTAGTATTGAATAGTTCTTTGATGTTGAAGGCCTTAGTGTGCCTTAGATAGATACTTATTATTTTGCTTTGACTAACCTTACCGTAATATTAACTTTTGTTTTCGTGGATATTGAGCCATAAGGTCTCAATTTTATTTTTATCTAAGATTTTTACTTTGGTTAAAGATCTTTGATTCTATGCTAGTTCTCAAATATTCTCATGGTTTTTTTATAGATGTCTCCTCAAAGAAGGTCACAAGCATCCACCAGTGAGAATGAAATCCATAACGAAGGGGAGACCCCTTTCATTCTCCCACCTCCATCTTATCCTCCACTTCCACCTTCTCCTCCTCCACCTGAACCACTAGTATAGCAAGGACATCAAGTTCCTCTTCCCTGCACACTACAAGAGTTCTGGAGGTCGAAACCTTCGATGTTCAAGGGAGAAGGGGACATCGAAGTAGCTGAACAGTGGATAGAGACAATAGAGGACAAGTTCGATATCCTCGACGTCCCTGAGAACAAGAAGGTGCTGTTTGCTGGAGACAACCTCCAGAAGGACGCAAAGGAATGGTGGAAGGCAAAGAAGGCCACCAGCTTTTCGAAAGTCAGAATTGTTGCCTGGGAGGACTTCAGCAAAGCATTTGAGACGCGATACTTCCCTAAGTTCCAAAGGGATTTGAAATAGAAGGAGTTTCTAAACCTAGAGCAAGGGACCATGACAGTGGCCCAATACATGACAAAGTTTGTTCGACTAAGGAAATACTCCAGGTTGATTATGGACGAGCAAGACATAACAAAGCGCTTTGTGGATGGACTGAACCCCACCTTAAGGTCCCAGACAAGACCAGGAAACTGCAAAACCCTAGATGAGGCGGTCAGTTTGGCTACACTGACCGAGAAGGACCACCAAGACAAGAGGGTCCAACAGAATGTAGGGCAGGGTTCCCAGTACCAGTAATAACAACAATTTAGAGGAAGCAACCGTCAGCATCAACGATGGGATAATCGGCCTCGCCCTTACCCAGCGCCTCAGCAATACAACCGCCTGCAACAACAACCCTACCGTCCTTCACAACAAGCTCCTCCTCCTCAGCAATAGCAGCCACAACAGCTGCAACAGAACCCAAGGCACCCTCAGTAGGCGCAAAGACGCCCAGCCCAGTAGCAGAGGCAACGGCCTCCCAGAGCCTCTCAGGTACCACCCGCACAACTTGAGCAGGTTTTATGCAATACTTGTGGCAGGACCCACGCTGGGGAATGTCACATGAAGTCTGGAGCATGCTACTATTGCGGTGAAATGGGCCACATCGTAGTAAACTATCCAAGACGTGGACAACAACAGTTGGTGCAAGGAAGACTCTTCAATTGAGAAGATGATGCGCCACAGAATGACGCTGAGGTCATTCGAGGTACGCTATTCGTAGCTAAATTACCTACTACAGTATTGTTCGATTTCGGTGCCTCCCATTCCTTTATATTTGAAGAGTGTGCCAATACATTAGGGTTAACTACAATGAATCAAGATCATAAGATGAATATACTTACTCCACAAGGAACTCTGATTACCACAAAGTACCTTCCTAATGTCCCCATAGAGATAGAGAAAAAGAACTTTCCTGCAAATCTTATCATCATCCCTATGAGAGATTATGATATAATTTTATGCATGGATTTGTTAACCTCCCATGACGCTTCTATCTTGTGCAAACAAAAGAAGGTGATTATATGTACACATAGTACAAATAAAGTTATTGTCAGAGGCATTGCACAGAAAGAACCAAAGATCATAGTGTCTGCCATGAAGGCACATAAACTACTCCAAAAGAGGTGTAGAGGTTATCTGACAAGTGTTACCAAAATAGCAGAACCAGCCAAGACCCCTCAAGACATAGAAGTTGGGAGGAAATTTCTTGATATATTTCCTGATGACGTTAGTGGTCTACCGCCAAGAAGGGAGATAGACTTTCATATTAAAGTGACACCTGGCACAGCACCTATCTCTAAATCTCCATATCGCATGGCCCCAGCAGAGATGAAGGAATTAAATAACCAGTTTCAAGAGCTGCTGAACAAAGGCTTCATCAGACCTAGTATTTCACCATGGGGTGCACCGGTCCTCTTTGTCAAGAAGAAGGACGGATTGTTAAGACTTTGTATCGACTACAGGATGTTGAACAAAGTCACAATAAAGAATAAGTACCCGCTACCTCGCATCGATGACTTATTTGATCAGCTGTCCAAAGAAAATGTGTTCTTTAAGATTGATCTGAGGAGCGGATACCATCAGCTGAGGGTAGCAGAAGAAGACATTTCAAAGACAACATTCCGATCAAGATATTGTAATGCCGTTTGGGTTAACAAATGCCCCAGCAACATTCATGGATCTCCGGAATCGAACTTTCCACCAACATCTGGATAAGTTCGTAATTATCTTCATTGACGATATCCTCATCTACTCGCCAAGAATAGAGCAACACAGGGAACATCTGAGAATAGTATTGGAGACTTTGCGAACAAAGAAATTATACGTAAAGTTTTCCAAATGTGAATTTTGGCTAGAACAGATGATGTTTCTTGGTCACATCGTCTCCAAAGATGGAATTGTAGTGGATCCGGCAAAGGTAGAAGCAGTATCCAATTGGACCTAACCAAAGAATGTCTCCGAGATCAGGAGCTTCCTTGGTCTAGCAGGCTACTACAGACGCTTCATCAAGAATTTCTCCAAAATTGCATTGCCGCTGACCAAGATTACAAGCAAAGGAGAAAAGTTTATCTGGTCGCCCAAGTGTGAAAAAAGTTTTCAAGAGTTAAAGAAGCGGCTAATTTTAGCACCAATCCTGACGTTGCCATCGGGCAATGGTGGTTACGTAGTTTACAGTAATGCTAGTGGTACATGATTGGGGTGCGTATTGATGCAACATGGGAAAGTAGTGACATACGCATCCAGACAGTTGAAGAAATATGAGGTCAATTATCCAACACACGACCTCGAATTGGCAGCCGTAGTGTTTGCTCTCAAACTTTGGCGACATTACCTATATGGAGAATAATTTGTGGTCGACACTGATCACAAGAGCTTGAAGTACGTCTTCACACATAAGGATCTGAATATGTGCCAAAGACGACGGATGGAGTTCTTAAAGGACTATGAGTTCTCTATCATTACTATCCAGGTAAAGCAAACTCAGTGGCGGATGCACTTAGTCGAAAGTGGGAAGGATCTGTTTCCTTCATGCGCCTTTGACAATTTGAAATGATGGAAGAACTTTGCAAGTGGACACCAAGGGTAAGACATGACGGATCCTTAATGATGATGCAACGTATAGTACCAGACATGATCGAAAGAATCATTGAGGCACAAGTAGAAGATACAGACTATTAGAGTATGATGATAAAGACTAGTCTTGAAACTATAAATTTCAAGGTCTCTTCAGATGGTGGCATCAGGTACCTGATCGTTTATGGGTACCGAATAATCCTGAACTCCGAAGGGAAGTGCTAGATGAGTGCCACAAGTCTGAATTTGTAATTCACCCAGGAAGTACAAAGATGTATAAAGATGTACAGAGGAGTTTTTGTTGGCCAGATATGAAAAAAGAGATCGCAGAATATGTCTCCAAATGTATAGTGTGCTAACAGGTCAAGGTAGAACACCAGAAACCTCAAGGAATCTTGAAGAGTCTGGGCATTCCACAATGGAAGTGGGAAGAAATATCAATGGACTTCATCACCGGCTTACCCCGGACTCAGAAGGGGCATGATGCCATTTGGGTAATAGTGGACCGACTCACTAAATGGGCTCACTTCCTACCTATCAAGGTAAAATAATCTCTTGAAAGTCTAATGGATCTATATGTGTAGGAGATTGTTCGACTACATGGGATTTCGTCAGTCATTGTGTGTGATAGAGATCTCAGATTCACATCAAGATTCTGAAAGAGCCTCCAAAATACTTTTGGGACTAGGCTTTGCTACAGTATAGCCTTCCACCCTCAGACCGATAGTCAATCAGAAAGGACAATCCAGACGCTGGAAGATATGCTTAGAGCATGCGCTTTGGATTGGCATGGCAACTGGGACAAATATCTTCCTCTCATAGAGTTCTCCTACAATAACAGCTTCCATGTTAGTATTGGGATGTCTCCCTTTGAAGCACTATATGGTCGACCATGTGCTCCCAGGCATGTTGGGGCGAAGTGGGCGAAAGGAAGATCTTGAGTGCGGAATTACAAAAGCAGACCCAAGAGTACACAAATAGGGTGAAATTGATAAAGAGTAGGATGAAATCTGCTCAAGATAGTCAGAAGGCCTATGTAGACAAGAAACGTCATGAACATACCTTCAAGGTAGGGGATCAAGTTCTGCTTAAGGTCTCCCCCACCAAAGGAGTGATGCATTTTAGTAAGCGTGAAAAATTGAGTCCAAGGTATGTAGGCCCATTTGAAATTTTGGATATGGTCGGAGACTCAGCTTGCAGGTTGGCCCTACCCCCAGCATATGCTAAAGTACATAACGTCTTCCACGTTTCATTACTCCAGAAGTACAATCATGACTACGCTAATGTATTCAAAATTGAGGAACCAAACCTCAAGGAGGATCTGACATATGAAGAATAACTCACAGATATATTAGAATATCAAGAACACCAACAAGGGAAGAAGAGGATACCACTAGTCAAAGTAGCATGGAAGCATCACCAAGAAAAAGAGGCAACCAGGGAAGTAGAATCAGAAATGCGAGAGAAGTTTCCTGAACTATTCGGTAAGTCCTGACTCTTATCAAAATTTGAGGACGAATTTTCTTTTAAACGGGTAATAATGTAACATATCCAATTTCTCACTTAAGGAAAGAATTCAAAAATGGGAATTAATACAATTATTAAGGGAATTTGAAATGAATTAAAAAAAAGGAAACGGATGAAATAGGAAACGACCGACCAGGGGAGGGATTCCCTCCCTTGATCGCGCCCACGATCGGCCGACCGATGCTATAAAAGGGGTGAGAGGGAACGCCCTCGCCCCCTTTGGACTTTCTCCTGCCGGCCGCCACTTTTCCCCTCCATTTCGTCTTCCTTCTTGTCGACTCCGGCAAAAGCGCGAAGCAGAGTAGGTGGCAACGAACGAACAACAATCTGACGCCCGACGACCTTTGACGCACGGTGACCCTTCCTCGACGTGCGCAAGGACCAGGCGAACTCCCTTCTCCGACCAGGAACGACCAACGACCGTCTGTACGACGACAGCAATCCGGCGAACCCGAAAACCGACGAACAGAGGTACCTTAGATTTAAATCCCCTAGACGAAGAAATATAGATCTAATATTGTGCATCATGTCATCATAGTGATCATGAATGCCATAGATATATTTTTCATGTTGTGATATGCTCGATCCGACGACTGGAAGCTCGCCGGAGATGGAGAAGATGACCAACGCAGTACCTGCGCGATGGAACCCATCCCGCGTCATCCATGACCCGGCCCGGGTAACACCTAAATGCAGTCCGAGTCTATGTAGACCCGGACCGAGTCGCCTCATCGGCGATGTCGCGAGAACGCGATCAGAAACTCGACCGGGTCAGACGATAACCTGGCCCGGGTCTTACCGAGTCGGATTAAGTGCGAATTTGACTCAATGTCGCCCAATATATTGTCAACGACCCGGACCGAGTCGACCCTCAACTCGGACCGGGTCATGCACAGAAACTCCTTGACTGAGACTCGGCCCGAGTTCCCATCAACCCGGCCTGGGTTCTGTCGACCAGAAATGCGGATTTTTCCGTTGAGTTCAATCCTTCGGAAGATAGGTCCCCTTTTTCATCAAAATCATGTGAAATCTTATCTAAGACTCTAAAGATCACAATTAACCTTATCTTTTCCTAAGGAGGATCCAACTCTTTAGAGAAAAGGAATCTCTGCCTTTACTGATTCTAAACTTTATCAAAGATAATTAAAGAAAAGTAAAGCAAAGATAAAGATGTGGGATTGCTATGTGCCACCCCCAGTGTATAGAGCAAAGATCATGGTATTGTATAGAGAGGGGCAGTTAGTTAGTTGAGGAGACAGCGAAACTATGAGTCTTCGATGAACACTGTTCCTGAGATCTCAGGTCTTCTCCCACCTGTATCTCGAAGAAGGGTGATGCAATGGTCACACTCCTTCCCCTAGAGATTATAGTATTGAGCCAGAGGGACAGGTAGCTAACTGAGGAGACAGTGAACCTACATGTTTCTTAATTGACCACTGTTCCTGGGGTGTAGGTTCTCTCCCACCTACATTTCGAATTGGGTGAGGCATTAACACCCACCCCTTTTCCCTTTTTGAGCTTACTGGCCTCAGAGATTCAGAGAGACACCTCTGGCATCCCAACTTAATAACGTCGAGCTCGCATAGGATAACAAACTTTAAAGATATCATAGTAATGTAAAAGATGTAGTGCAACTCATAGTAAAGCAGATGTAAAGTAAAGTATTGTATAGTATGACATAGACATGGTATAGTAAAGTATGAAATATGGTGTTGTAAAGATAACGTAGAGTATTGTAAAGAAAAAGTATAGTTATAACAAAGAATAGAGCATAGATATGGTTAATGTTAAAGTATGAGGTATGGCTCATTATAGTCAATGTATAAAAGCCGAGGTCTACAATGGTTTATCATTGATATATTGTTTCAATGTTCTTCACTGAATCTTATTTCATCGTTTATGTTCTATTGTACTGGGCATCTTTGCTCATCGGTATTCGATTCCCCTGTATTAGGATTTTGCAGGTGAGAATGTTAACTGACGAGATGTTGGAGGGCACAAATCTTGTAGGAGGCTGCACATGACTATTCTATCATCAGGCTTACTTCAATTGAATTTAGTGTTATGATTTTTATGTTATCCATAGACATCATGCTATTCTGCTTATTAACTTTCTTCCGCCTATTGAACTTCATGAGATTTATGAACTCTTGACATCTTGTTATCACATGTATGAGTGAACTATGTATTTGATATTCTGATTATTTCCGCATTAAAGTTCTTTATTATATTTTATTGATGCCACGTGTGCACTTTGTTGAATGGTCATGGTCAATAGTGTAGTAGACAGTGTAACGCTCTCGGAGTGAACCTGACTGCCTACGTGACATGAGGAGCGATTTTGGGGGCGTTATAGATTCACTAGCTTGCATGAGTGATATAAATTGATTAGCTATTTGTATTGATATTTAATGCACACATAGTTGGCTTACAGTTTGGTGATAATAATTTTGATTATGCTGTTCTGATATTGGTTTCTGTAATTAGAAAAATATTGATGAAATCATTAGTTAACTTTATGTAGAAGTAGAACAATGATTGGTTGACTCGAACCAAAATCGATAGCATTCAGAAGCATGCAAACATACCAAAGAAATAAAAGGATAACCACGATAAACACAACAAATGATAAAAGTCTGGACTACTTGATCTTTCGATATACAGAATTGCCCTAATTTGCTTGTTTAATTAGCATCATCTCAGCCCTTTAAAAAGACAGCAAGCCAAGTATATATACAAGACTGTAACCCTCGTGCAGTTCAAGAGAAGAGCCAGAAAATTTTATTCAGATTATTATCACAAAGCCCCCTCTTCTGCATGCCCAATAAAAGAAAAACAACAGGAGAGCAGTACATGCATGCACTTCGGTGATCTTATGCAAGAAAACCAAGCTTTTCGCCATTCTTCTTGGCCAGGCGGATCAGACCTTGTCTCTGTTTGTTGTCTGCCCCTATGGTTTTGCAGAATTCGTTGATGACCTGCCCATTATATATGCAATTGATGTTCGTAAATATATTGTTCCTTTTTTCCCTTCTTTTGCATGCAGATGTAATCGTCAGCAGCTGAACTGATTAACTAGTTTTGACGCTTTGCTGCGTACGTACCTGGGAATGTAGCGCGATGGCCTTCCCTCTCAGCTGGTTGAACCGCTTCTTTCCGACGATGTTACGAGTGAGGACGACCAGCGGCGCGAAGACGCCTTTGCCCTCGTTCACGTTGCCCATCCGAGGGGACGACTGCCGCGGCCGTGCGGCTCGCGCCGGGACGACGGCCGTCGCGAGCGGAGTCACTCGGTCTTCGCTGCCGACGAACGACGAGGACCGGCTTCCATGGAGGGCTTTGAACCCTGTGGGTGCTGACAGAGAGACAACCATGGTGGTGACCGGAGGAGGAGGAGGAGGAGGGGGGAGAGAGAGAGGTGTCCACGATGCTGCAGTACAAAAAGTAAGGAGTTGTTCAAAGCTTCACTGGAGAACACACAAAACAAGAGGTGGCCAGGAGGCCATCGAGGCCTCGGGTGCCTTTTAGCCACACGTTGGAGATCTTGAGGATGCAATTGGCTATTGGTGGTGGTCAGTGTTGGGCTCCGCTTGTGATTAAATCACCACCGCATATTAATTAATTAATTAAAAAGGTAAAAAAAAATATTTCTTTTGAGATCACCACCTGCCGAGGCGGGTTCCTTACATATTAATTTCTTTTTACTATTTTCTTGTTGAATAAGCTAATTACTTAACAATTTTGAAAAGAAAATAAAATATGCAGAAAACGAAAACATTGTCTCAATTTTCCGCTGCTCCAGTCCGAGTAGTGATGGTCCAATTGAGGCCCATTTAGTAATTGTGACCAAATTTACTTAGCTAGAATTCTTTTTGGTAGCCAACTTTTAGTATTAGAAGTTGTTGATTGAATGTTGATTTATCATTGAGTTCAATTAATTTAATTAACTATTCAATAATAACAAATGAGATTCTTAATTTCTATGTTCACACACGTACTAATCCACCCAATCTAACTTTTTCATTAGGTCATTATGTCCCATTTTTTTGTCGGCGGTGAACTTTTCATTCTCTCCCCTCCAATCTTCAGCCTTCGTGAGTTTCATTCTCTCCCTTTTGATCGCTAGCCTTGAATACATTTATTAATAATGTCTTGAATCTTATCTCAATCGGAAACTCATTTGGACCTCAAGACATTTCGAAGTAAAATGACTCTCTCACACTACGGGGGTCTCGCTATATGGGGTATTGATTCGAAATTAATTTATTTTCTTATCATGAGATAGGTGTCTTAATTTTGAGGGATTAATTCAGAGTCTCAATCGATATTCCTATTATCTGTAAAGGCCTATATAAACTCCCCAGGAGGTCTGAACAGAAATAATCTGAATTGTAATATTTTTTTTGTTCTTATCTAATAAAATTCTACGTCACCTTAAATTTCTCACTTTTTCTTGCGGTGCATAATTTAAATCCTCCCAACATTCAACGTAAATTCTAAACTATAAGTTGAACTTATATAAGAATGCATTTGCATTTATAAATCATAATACACATCATATCGTATTGTAAATTCTAAAACTTCGTTCGATTTTATGTGGCAATGTAGGAATTATTATAATCATTCCATGAGAGTAAAGCATTAAGAGACGTTTCTCTAGAGATATTTTTTATTGATTATTAGATAATATAATATTAAATTATTTGAATTTACTATATTACTCTATTAACTTGTGACAGATAATTAGTAATTTGATTGTCTATAATACTTATGAAGTAATAATGTAGATTGCTTATGTGAGGGATGACAATTCATATTGTCACTTGAATTGTAATTTTCTTTGTCCTTTGAAGATGTAACACCTTCGAAATTAGCCCAGAATGCGTTACACGATGGACAATATAATGGTTGACACCAGATCAATGAAACATGACAAGATTAAGCAGCGGAAAATGATTAACATTTTAAATCCAATCTACTGAAAAACATAGCGGAAACGATAACATAATAACCATATGACAATAAGTCCATCTAACATCAAAGTATACATGACAGATAACTCAAATATATAAAATGACTCGAAGTCTACTAATACGTCAAAATCCAAGATAATACATCGCAAGGACTATAGGTCGACTAATACATGACTCATAAATACTATAACATATTATGGCTCAACATAAGGCCAACATCATGTGCTAACGACCCTCATGAGCTCTCCACCAACTTCAACCTACTCTTCCATACTTGCATGAACCTCGATGCAGGGGAGACCCTCCTCCCATTAGTTATATGTAAGGGACATAAAAATAAACAATTCAACAATTCAAGAAACGTTTCGATTATAGCGATAATCAATGAACAATAAAGATATCAAAATAAATTATGAAAGTCAATTTTCAATTTCACATATCCATTGCATTAATACCATTTAATGCCCAATTATTCATATCGATTGTGGTTAAGAACATCCAATTGCATTCATCCATTTAGTGCACAATATTTCACAATAACAATATGTTCTTGCCAATTATTCAATTATCTTGACTAGTTATCAAACAATCTTTAGTGAGACTTTACCAATAAGTTGAGGTACTTGGTTGTCCTTGAGCCATTGGCCAGCCGAGCCACGTGTCATGCCCTTACGCTTCAGACATGAAACATCAAACATACGGCTAGGCCAAACCCTGCTCGATTGTCGATCAGCTGACGTGAACTTTATGTGGGTAAGAATTTCTCGCACTAAAAGTAATTATAGTCGTGTTTAAAGTTTACTCTAGAGTTCACACAACTGCAAGTGCATAGATCGAGTAGAAACCCTGAGTGTCGTAACCCCATTGATTTAGATCGGTTATCAATCTACTTATATCTCGAAAGTTGTCACAAAAGAATTGAGAAGAAATCAAATAACACAGATATAGGAAAAACAAAGAAAGAATTAAAGGGGATCAGAATATAAGAGAATAGATTCCCTTGTGACGAACTCATTAAAGCTATTGCATCTTAGTTCACATCTTATGAGTCGAATGATATTTCAATTTTATTGTGCGAATCAATTACTCTATCTCTAAACTCGCCGATCTCTCTTTTAGCTCAGAGAGAGATAGCCGTTAAATATTAGATTAGGATTGATTGGTTAGTCGATCTCTCATCCTAACCAAAAGAAAAGGATGATCTTTTAATCTTAAAGTACCAATCCATCTATCATAATCCGAGCAATTATAACGAATCTAACACCACTAGTCACTGTTATGGACTCTCACCTCACAACAGATAAAATGATGAACCTCTCAGTCTCTCAAAATCGCCAACATAATATTACTGAAAACACTGCAAGTGAACACAACCAGTTCCTTCTCTCGAATGGAATGAGTTTTTAACAAAAATAACAAATCTCTTGATCTGATTGAAATTGGATGCAAATAGTAAGGTTGTAGTGTATCAAGCAAATAAAAACTAGGGGTTAAAAGCACAACATCAGAGAACTAGAATAGTAGCATCAACAAAGTATCATCACAAGGAAATCAGAATTCCTTTAGCTCGACATAAGTTTGGATAAAATCAATAATTCTCCTCTCCACATTCTTCTTCTTCCCTTCCTTTCTTTAGCTTCCCCTTCGTCTCTCCTTTTTGCTGCCCCATTCCTCGTCTCTCAGCCTCCTTTTCTTTCTCCCTGTTAAGAATTTAAAATTTGAAGAGTAGTTAGTCCCCTTTTTACGCGTTCAACTCCACTACCAATAACAGGTAAAAAGTGTTTGAAATATAATAAGATTTTACGACGAATAGTGATCCGTCTAAATTTTCAACAGTCACAACCGTCGGAAATAAAAATAATAAATTATGTAATTTGTTATATTATTATTTCATTTTTTTGACGATTAGGAACGTTGAAAGTTTTGACGGATATCAAACCGTCGTAATTTTCGACGGTCCTGACCGTCGGTAAATAAAAAATAAAAAATTATATAATTTATTATATTATTATTTTATTTTTTGATGATTAGGAACGTCAAAAGTTTCGACGGATATCCAACCGCCATAATTTTCGACGGTCCTGACCATCAGTAAATGAAAAATAATATAATATAATGAGTATTTTATTAATATAATTAGCGTCAGTTCAAACCGTCGTGATTTCTGATTGTTCTCAGTAAGTGAAAAATAATATAATATAAAAAGTCTTTTATTAATCTAATTAGCGATAGTCCAGACCGTCAAAAAATAAATATTATATATATGAATGTAGTATTTTAGTATTATAATTAAATAATTTTCGACGGTCTTGACCGTCGGTAACTTTAAAAATAATTAAATATCATATTCAAATATATAATAATAATATATATTATTAATATTTGCTTACTTTCCGACGGTCATAGCCGCGGGGGCCAAATCCAGTCGCTAGCTGCCGGATCGGTCACCTGGCGGCTGGATCTGGCTATGGGGACCAGATCCAGCCGCGGGCGGCCGGATCGAATAATTTTTTTTATATTAAAAAAATTATTTTCGACAGTTGCGACCGTCGAAAGTTTTGATGGTCACAAGGACCGCCGAAAGTTTTGGCATTTGCTACCGCCAAAAGTTTCGACGGTTGGGATGGCCGCCGAAAGTATCGACGGTTTCAACGACCGCCGAAAGTAGCGGCGGCCGCAACCGTCGAAAGTTTAAAAATCCATCGAAAATCATCATTTTCGATGGTTTTTGGAAAATTACAGACCGTCTGTAATTCCCTTTCTTCTTGTAGTGATTAACATAATTATTAACAGACTTCTTATAAATAAGAGTTGAGCATGAGTAGGATTAGTCGTCAAGCTTTTAAGGCTTCAATATAGCCACTTTCTTCAAGCCATAACCCTACACTAAGAGCATTGAATTGGATCACAAGATGCTTCAAATTTTGTCAAGTTGGCAGGGTGTTCTTGAACATAGTTTCAAAAAGTCACAAAAGAGGCCATAGCTATGGGAAATAAAAACATCTCTTTACTGGTAGAAATGAAATGTTTCAATGTTGTTTCATAAAACAATGAATTTGTTCATTGAAAATGTAAAGAGGAATGTAACAAGATAGGATTAGAAATGTACCATGTCGCCCTCTCCCCCAAGCTTAGAATCGACACTGACTCAGTGTCGATCATGCCAAGAAGAGGGACCAAGGGGGATTGCAACTCAAGCAGACGATCAGTGACTTGTTGTATGTCACTAAGGGTCATGAAAATAGAATTTTGCTCCACTTCAATTCCTTGAATTTTTTCTTGATGAGCGAGGCCTCGTTGTTTCAGGTTATGAAGTTGGTCCTTTAATGCCTGGATGTCTTCATGTTGGCGAGCTGTGGCTTTTGCTAGTTTGGTTACATGTTCCAAAATAAGGTTCAATTTGGCAGAGGAGGTAAGATACGGAGATTGTAAGGCATCTGGTGCAGATGAAGAGGAAGAAGCAGCGACATGTCGTCTAGTTGTTCTTAGGCCAGAAGGAGCTCGTGCAGATAGAGTGTATTCTATTGTTAGGGGGGAAGCGTTGGGATTGGTCTTTTGGCTTGGATGAAGTCATTCATCCCCCAGTTCCGGCCTTCTAAGATAGAAGATTGTTGGGGATTATGCAGCTGGAACAGAGTTGAAGGGTCAAATTGTCGCCAAAAGTGCTGGCCATTAACTGTAAGAAGGACTCCTTCTTGATTTAGAAAGTCCAGGTCAAGTAGAGTTGCTGGTATTGGGTTGGTGTCACCTAAGAAAACATAGTGATCGACAATTGGTGTGATGAGGTTTCCATAGAGAATCTAGTTACACTCGCGGGTGGATTCCTTGAGTATACTTTGCATAAGAAAAGATGCAAGGTTAACCTCTATTTTAGATAGGAGACACCTGTTGGGTCAAAGTTTCAATGACATGTGAAATTATATTTTGACGAAACAAACCTCAAAAGATTAAAATGCTGAAAAAGTCCAAGAAAAAGAGATAACTTTATGCACAAACTTTGATTACATAATTGACTATGAAATGATTATATTTTGGATGAATATTCGCAAAGTTGTAGAGAATTCTGTTAGCTTTCCATAGACTCCAAAATCATCTAATTTGGATAACCGTGCAGAAAGTTATGATCAAAATAATGCACGTCGGTCAACCTGCCGGTCGACGCAAAGAAGACCGGTCGAGACATACCGATCGACCGAATAGAAGATGCCGGTCGACCGATAGCTACTGAGGCCTACTCCGGACGACGTCGAGATCATACCAGTCAACAGTCCGATCGAAGCACCGATCGACCGATCAGCTCAACGGCTATAAATTAAAACTGCGAGACTGTATCGGTCGATAGTCCGATCGACCGACCAGCTGCGGTAACTGGAGAAATGGCGCAACGGTCACATAGACCGATCGACCGGTCCAGAATTTCGGTCGACCGGCCTCCGAGTCAAATGAACAGTAACAGTCAAATTTGAAGGAGAAATTTGTGGAATGATTTCTGGACGAATTTTCCACACATTGAAGGCTATAAAAGGAGTGCCAAAGCCAGAGGCAAAAGCACCAATTCACTCATTGAAGAAAAACTTCAAGTTGTCAAAGAGAGATCATTTCTTGAAGTTTTCATTTTATAGTTTTCTCATTCTTTCTCTCTTCTTCTCTTGTGAGCTTAGCTTTGTAAAATAGAGAAACACTTTTGTTCAGAAAAATTAGAGAGAGCTCCTGTGTAAAAGAGGTTCAAAATCTTACCTCTTGAGGGAGAGAAATAGATTAGCTTCCTAGGAGGAGAGGTTGCCTTGCCTCTCGAAGCGGAGAAAAAGGTGGTGGTGTAAAGGGCTTTCTTCCTTGCCCCATTTGGAACAAAGGAAGTGCTAGTGGAATCTCTGGCGGTCTCGAGGTCGAGAAGTCGAAGCGGGGACGTAGGCCAAGGTGTGGCCGAACCTCGTCAATAAACCACCGTATCCATTTGAGTTTGATATTCTCTCTCCCTCACCCCATTGATATTGAATTTATGATCTGAATTATAAAGGATTTAAGAATCGGTTTTGTGCTTCCGCGACGACGGTTTTTGTTGAACACCAATTCACCCCCCTCTTGGTGCCCTTTGGGATCCTAAAATTGGTATCAAAGCGGGTTGCTCTTGTTTTGATCTTTTGAATCTTCACGTTTTCAGATCTAATCATTTTATCAATCATCTTGTTTTAAGATTTAACAATCTTCAAGAGCCATGGCATCAAGCGGATTTGGTTTTGCCGAAGGACAATCTATTAGTCGTCCTCCCCTTTTAAATGAATCAAATTTTGCATATTGGAAAATTAGAATTCAAGCATATATTTGTTCTATTGATATCGACATGTGGAAAATAGTTGAAAAAGTTTTTATGTTCACGAAAAGTTACCTACTGATTCTAAAGAAAAAGAAAAGATTTTTTCAAAACTTGATTGGAATGCGAAAAATATATTTTATTGTGTTTTGGATTCGACGGAGTTTAATCGGATTTCAAGTTGTGAATCTTCAACCAAGATTTGGAAGAAGCTCATCACCACTTATGAAGGAACCGACAAGGTTAAAGAATCTAGATTGAATATTTTAAACCATCAATATGATTCTTTTAAAATGCATGAAAATGAATCCATAAATGATATGGTAGCTCAGTTTAATGATATTTTGAATGGCTTAGCCTCTTTGGGCGAGCCAAGATCTAACTGCCAAAAAGTGAAAAAAGATTTTTAGGTCTCTCTCCTCCAAATGGCATACGAAGAGGACCGTAATTGAAGAAAATGATTTGAACAAATTGGATTTTGATGATCTTATTGGTTCACTTCTAACCTATGAGATCTCAATCCAAGAAGATCAAGAAGAAAAAGAATATCTGCACCTGCCATTTTCCCATTGAGGCCGAACCTCTGCAAGGTTCGTCCACGGAGGGTTACTTCACCGTCGAGAAAGGATGGCCCAGCTGCGCCAGGTAAAAAAAAACATTGGCATTGAAGGCAAATACAATAGAAGAAGACTCAAGCGAAGAGGAAGTGGATGAAAAGAAACTCGCACTCTACACAAGAAAATTGGATACGTATCTCAAGTTGGTTAAGAAGAAAGACAAGAACGAGAAGCCAACAAGAAAATCATACAAGCACCACAAAGAAGAAAAATCTCGGAAAGGTAAAAAGAAAAAATATGAAGAGTCTAGTGAAACAAGTAGTTCATCAAGCTCTTCTAGTGATGAAGCATACATATGCTTGATGGCACACGACGATGAGGTACTTTCTAACCCTTCAAATTCAAATTATGACTCATCGAACTCTTCCGAAGAAGCTCTTTCATTAGATGTGAATAAAGAACTCTCATCTCTTATAAAAAGATATTTCTCACTTAAAGAAGAAAATGAGAAGTTAATACATGAGATTGAAAAATTAAAAGAAGAAAAGGATATATGTCTTATGGAAAATGAAAATTTCAAAAATGAAATTGAAACTTTGGAAATTACACATGCATGTGAAATTGTAAAACTAGCATGTTCTTTAGACAAGGTAAAGAAGGAAAATGACCTTTTGAAGAACTCACAAAATAAGACTATTTCTCATGTAACGACAGATAATCTTAGGAATCATTTTGGACATGAAAATTTTTATTGGAAATCCAAACATAGAAAATCACATCTCAAATGTTTTACATGCGGATTTCATTGCCATTATGCATATCAATGTAAAATAAGAAAATCATTACAACATGGCATGATTTGGGATCCAAAAGGAACATTATCTAATAAAATCGGACCCAAGAAAGTTTGGGTACCAAAAATTACTTGATTTCTTTTCAGGCGTGCCTCACATGCAAAGGACATATGTAGTTGGAGATGTGAGGGCACAAAGGTTATGGTAAAAGTATCATCTATCTTTTATGTCACTCAAAAATTCAAAACTACAATTTTTTTTTTAAAAAAAGAGGAACATATAAATGAAAATTGGTAATAGTAATAGGGGGAGCATGATTAAATTTTATTTTGACATATCATAGACATCATTGTTGGATCAAAGTTTTATGCCATATTTTGATTCTTAATACATTTTTGTTTTTGGCTTTCGTAAATTGGTTTTCATTATAAAATAGCCATAAATTTAGGGGGAGTTATCTTTCAAAACTTGCAATATTCTACATTACTCTACATATCTATTATATGACAAAAATGGGGAAGAATAATTTTTTACTAAGGGGGAGTTACATATGATTTCTTATATGCTTCATATATAAACTATTCTTTTTGATGAAACAAAAGGGGGAGAAGTATATGAGAAATATGATATGAATATCGCTTTGTATGAAAAGTACCTTACAACTAATATTTATGTGAATATCTACTATTGTAAAGAAAGCTACGTGTTAGGGGGAGTAAAATTGCTTGTACAAGAATTTTACAACTTTTTCATAATTTATATATTTTTCATATTTCTCGGTTTGTCTTCATCAAAAAGGGGGAGATTGTTGGGTCACAGTTTCAATGACATGTGAAATTATATTTTGATGAAACAAACCTAAAAAGACTAAAATGCTGAAAAAGTCCAAGAAAAAGAGATAACTTTATGCACAAACTTTGATTACATAATTGACTATGAAATGATTAGATTCTATTAGCTTTCCATAGACTCCAAAATCATCTAATTTGGATAACCGTGCAGAAAGTTATGATCAAAATAGTGCACGTCGGTTAACCTGCCGATCGACGCAAAGAAGGCCGGTCGAGACGTACCGGTCGACCGAATAGAAGATGCCGGTCGACCGATAGCTATTGAGGCCTACTCCGGACGACGTCGAGATCATACTGGTCGACAGTCCGATCGAAGCACCGGTCGGCCGATCAGCTGGCTATAAATCAAAACTGCGAGACTGTATCGGTCGAGACACCGGTGGATAGTCCCGTCGACCGACCAGCTGTGGTAACTGGAGAAATGGCGCAACTGTCACATAGACCGGTCGACCGGTCCAGAATTTCGGTCGACCGGCCTCCGAGTCAAATGAAAAGTAACGGTCAAATTTGAAGGAGAAATTTGTGGAATGATTTATGGACAAATTTTCCACACATTGAAGCCTATAAAAGGAGTGCCAAAGCCAGAGGCAAAAGCACCCATTCAATCATTGAAGAAAAACTTCAAGTTTTCAAAGAGAGATCGTTTCTTGAAGTTTTCATTTTATAGCCTTCTCATTCTTTCTATCTTCTTCTGTTGTGAGCTTAGCTTTGTAAAAGAGAGAAACACTTTTGTTCAGAAAAATTAGAGAGAGCTCCTGTGTAAAAGAGGTTCAAAATCTTACCTCTTGAGCGAGAGAAATAGATTAGCTTCCTAGGAGGAGAGGTTGCCTTGCCTCTCGAAGCAGAGAAAAAGGCAATGGTGTAAAGGGCTTTCTTCCTTGCCCCATTTGGAACAAAGGAAGTGCTAGTGGAATCTCCGGCGGTCTCGAGGTCGAGAAGTCAGAGCGGGGACGTAGGCTAAGGTGTGGCTGAACCTCATCAACAAATCATCATGTTCATTTGAGTTTGATTTTCTCTCTCTCTCTCTCTCCCCATTCATATTGAATTTATGATCTGAATTATAAATGATTTAAGAATCGGTTTTGTGCTTCCGCGATGGTTTTTGTTCAATTGATACTTTCAATTGAACACCAATTCACCCCCCTCCTCTTGGTGCCCTTTGGGATCCTACAACACCAGATAATGAAGAGTTCGTTGGTAGAGACTAGGTCCATCTCATAATTGTTCGGGCTGATTAAGACAGTATTGGTGAGGAGAATGTGAGGTATCAAAAAACAAGGTTTTTGAGATGTTGGCCGACTAGTTGAAGGAGATTGTCGGCACGTCGTCCTGTAAGTTGATACCATACCTCAAAAATGGGAAAAATCTGGTGGAGGGGTTTTGTGGCCTATGTTGGGGAGGTTTAGAAAATGGGCGAAGGTGTCGAGGCTCATGGAGAAGTCCTGATCATAAAGACGGAATTCGATGTGCTCAGGGACACCATCGTCGTCAATGTTAGTGGAGTACACTGTTTCGACGAACTCTGCTGCTACCTCTTTTTAGAGGTCCCAGCATTTCATGAAGAAGGGTAGAAGGCGTGATCGGTGGAGAAGAATTCTTATTTCGAGGGTTGGAAAATCTAAGAACTTGGTGGAGGAGAAATTTCTACACCTGGTATTCAGCAGGCGCTGAGCTTCCTCGCTATTTTCCGACTGTCGCATGTTAGAAGTTCATCGTATTCTGACGAGCTGTTGGTGTCGGAGTCCGATGATGACCGCGTCCGCTTCATGTTGCCGACCGGCTCGGAGGTCTTGCGGGCTTAGGAGATTAGGGATTGCGGGAACGTCCTATGGGTGATGTGCAGTAGATGTTGAAAAAAAAAGAAATAGTGGGTTATATGGAGAATCGAGGCGTCGTTGGCCTGGTCGTGTGGGATTGAAAAAGGTGGGCAATTTGGTAGATATGGTACTAGATTCTGTTAGAATTCTCAACTAAATCTATGAGATGTACTTTTCAGGTGGTATTCTTATATTTTTTTACTTGTGTGGGTACTGACGTGGCTGATGACCGTTTATTTGATTGGGTTACCTCCCTATAGCGCCTTTTTTTAAAGTTGTTGGCTCGACTTGCGACTTTAATTTTTTAATGCTCCAGTTGCAGGTGTAAAACTTCCTTGAACATTTCTATGCCGGGATTATAATGTTTCGACCTTTGTCCGTTGACTTTAAAAGTTTCTGAATGGTTGTTTTTGATGTCCACCGCTCCGTGAGGGTATACTCTTTCAACTGTGAATGGTTTCGACCATCTAGTCCGCAGCTTTCCTAGAAAAAGTCATAATCGGGAGTTCAACAATAGAACTTGGTTGCCCTCCTTAAAGTCTTTTTTCAGTATGTGAATATCATGCCATTTCTTTGCTCCTTCTTCGTAAAGGCGGGAGTTGTTGTAAGCATCTAGTCTCAATTCGTCTAATTCATTGAGCTGCAATAATCGTTTGCCATAGGCTGCTTGAAAGTCGTAATTGAGTGCTTTGATCGCCCAGAAAGCTTTGCGTTCTAATTCCACAGGTAGGTGGTAGTGCTTGTCATAAGTCAACTTGAATGTTGTTGTTCCTATCGGTGTTTTGTATGCAGTTCGGTATGCCCATAATGCTTCATTGAGTTGCCTACAATTTTTTCTCGTTATCTTCTCTAAGATCATTTTAATCTCTCTATTCGAAACATTTGCTTGCCCATTGGTTTGAGGGTGATATACGGTAGAGACTCGATGTTTAACTCCATATTTAAACAATAAATTTTCAAAACTTCGTTCAATAAAATGTGAACCTCCATCGTTGATGACCAACTTGGGGACCCCAAATCTTGGGAAGATAGTTTCTTTAAAGAGCTTGATAACTGACTTTGAGTCTGTTGTGATTGTAGGAACTGCTTCAATTCATTTTGAGACATAATCAACTGCTAGAAGTATGAACTTGTACCCGCATGAGGGAGGGAAGGGTCCCATGTAGTCGACTCCCCGCACATCAAATATTTCTATTTCAAGTATAGGCTATTGGGGTGCTTCATTTCTTCTACTTATGTTTCTAGTTCTTTGACAAGTATCACATGATTTCACGAAATTGGTTGCATCCTTGAACAGAGTAGGCTAGTAAAAACCTATTTGAAGAACTATAGAGGCTATCTTCTAATTTCCTCCATGACCACCATAAGGTGATGAATGGCACTCTCGTAGAATGGCAAATTGTTCTTTCTCTGGTATACACCTTCGATATATTCCATCAATACATTTTTTGAAAAGAAATGGCTCATTCCAAAAATAGTGTCTAATGTCAAAAAAGAATTTCTTCTTTTGTTGAAAAGATAAATCAGGTCGTAAGACTCCTGAAGCTAAATAGTTGGCATAGTCTACGAACCATGAAAATTGTGCTTCCTGAATTGAAAACAATTGGTCATCAAGGAAGGAATCATTGATAGCTCTATAATTGCCAGGATTATTTTCCTGCTCAGATAGTTGGTGTCGAGAAAGGTGATTAGCTACTTGTTTTTCTGCTCCCTTTTTGTCTTTGATTTCTAGAACGAACTCTTGTAACAGAAGGATCCACCTAATCAGTTTAGGTTTGGCATCTTTTTTAGAAATCAAGTATCGGATGGCTTGATGGTCAGTATATACGATGACCTTAGAGCTGACTAAGTAAGATATGAATTTATCCATTGCAAATATAACTGCTAGGAATTCTTTTTCTATTGTGGCATAATTGATCTGTGCTTCGTCTAAAGTTCTGCTAGCATCGTAGATCGCGTGTTGCTTCTTATCTTCCCTTTGTCCTAATACTACTCCAACAACTTAATCACTGGCATCGCAGATGATTTCAAAGGGTAGAGACCAATCTGGCAGTTGGATGATTGGGGCTATCGTGAGAGGTCTTTTCAGAGTGTTGGAAGCTTTTAGGCTGTCCTCATCGAATATAAATTCTACTTCTTTGGATAAGAGTTTTGTTAATAGCCTCGCAATGAGAGAAAAGTCCTTGATGAATCTTTGATAAAATCCAGCATGTCCAAGAAAATTTTTGATTCCTTTGATGTTAGTAGGTGGAGGCAATTTTTCAATAACTTCTGTCTTAGCTTTATCAACTTCAATGCCCTTGCCCTGAAACATTGTGTCCTAGGACTACGCTTTCTTGTACCATAAAATGGTGTTTCTCCTAGTTCAACACTAGGTTAGATTCAGCACATCTCTATAGTACCTTGCAGAGGTTGTGCAGGCAAACTTCGAAAGTGGTGCCATACATCGAGAAGTCATCAATGAAAACTTCCATTATTTCTTCGATATAGTCAGAAAAAATCAACATCATGCACCTTTGGAAGCTTGCTGGAGCATTGCATAGCCCAAATGGCATTCTCCTGTATGCAAAGGTTCCATACGGATATGTAAATGTGGTCTTTTCTTGATCATCTGGGTGAATAGGGATTTGATGGAATCCAAAAAATCCATCTAGATAGCAGAAATATGAGTGGTTCGCCAGCCTTTCTAGCATCTGATCGATGAAAGGTAGGGGAAAGTGGTCCTTTCGGGTGGCTTTGTTTAGCTTCTTGAAATCAATGCACATCCTCCATACTGTGACAGTTCGTGTGGAGATGAGCTTGTTTGATTCTATCTTTATTACGATCATTCCACGCTTTTTTGGCATGACCTTCATGGGGCTCACCCATTGGCTGTCTGATATGGGATAGATGATTCTGGCATTCAAAAGTTTAATCACTTCCTTTTTTACTACTTCTTTCATTGGTGGATTAAGTCTTCTTTGTCTCTCAACGAATGGACTGAAATCCTTTTCCGTGTGAATGCGATGCATGCAAATAGAAGGATTGATTCTTTGAGATCATCTAGAGTATAGCCAATAACATGTTTGTAGGCTTTTAGCTTGTCTAGTAGCTGTTGAAGTTGATTCGATTTTAAATTTGCGCTGACAATCACTAGGTAGGTGAAGTCTTCTCCTAAAAATTCATATATGAGGTTTTGAGGAAGTTTCTTCAATCGGGTTTTAGATGTTGAAGTTGATTCGATTTTAAATTTGCGCTGACAATCACTGGGTAGGTGAAGTCTTCTCCTAAAAATTCATATATGAGGTTTTGAGGAAGTTTCTTCAATCGGGATTTAGTGGTTTCTTCGAGCTAGATTGTTGCACGAGCTCAATAGGTTGATCCTCCTGTGAGTTGTCTAGGTGTTGTATCTATGTTGAGAGCATATGACTTGTAAGAATCTTAGCTTCTTCTTCTATCCATAATGATGATTCTTGAGCCTCGAGAGATACTTCTAAAGGATCAGATATATGAATAACTGATGCTACCTTCTAGATTAGGGGATCTACTTGCTCAGGTTGGAGGTGATAATCCTCCATGTCCAGATAGTTGATAATATGATTCAACCTATATCATCACCTATTTGAAAAGTAAAACGACCTTGTTTGACATCTATTACTGCTCCTATGATAGCTAGAAATGGTCTTCCTAAAAGAATGGGAGTTTGATTGTCTTCATCCATATCTAGGATCATGAAGTCAGCTGGTATGTAGAAATTCTGGATCGGTCCGCCAATTGGAGAGATATATTAGTGGGCTTAATATCGCCCATTTCAAGTTTCCTACATAATGAAAGAGGAATGACACTTACAGAAGTACCTAGATCGCATAAAACTCTTTGTATCCTTCTGTTTCCAATTTCACGTGGTATAAAAAACTCCTAGGGTCCTTAAGTTTCGGAGGTAGTTTGTTTTGAATTACGGCACTGGCTTTAGCCGTTAGCGCAACTATTTCATTTTCTTGTATCCTTCTTTTCTTTAATAAGATATCTTTGAGGAATTTTGCATAAATTATCATCTCTTGTATGGCTTCAACGAAGGGTACATTAATATAGAGCTTCTTTAGGATTTCAACGAACTTGCCAAACTGATGATCCTGTCTGGATTTCTCAAGAGCTTTCGGGAATGGTACCCGAGTAGAATAGCTAGGAGATCTTCTGAAGTCTGTTGCTTGGCTTCGTTCTGCTCCTTTAGCTTAGTCTCTGGTTGAGCTGCTTTATCTCATTCTGAAGCTTCCGTGTTTCCTGGTGTCGCGACTTCTAATCTTGTTTTCTTGGTATTTTCAATTGTTTTCCCACTTATCAAGGTTAGAGCTTGAATTTGTTCTTTCGAATTCTTCTCTAGTTGTCCAGGTAGAATTCATGATTGTCTTGAAGATGATGCTGCCTGTTCGGCTATCTGTGTTTCCAACATCTTGTTATGATTGGAGAGGCTTTCGATTTTCTTAAACATCTTTTGCATCGGGGCATCTTGTTTCAACATGTACTTTTCCATCATTGATTCAAGCTTACTCATAGAAGATGAACCCTGATCAGGCGAAGAGTTTTGAGGTTGTGTTCTTTGATTGAATCTATTTTGCCAGGCAGGAACTTGGGCTTGCTGATGGTTATCTCTATATGAAAACTTCGGGTTATTTTTCCATCCAGGATTAAAAGTGTTGGAGTACTGATCATTATTAGAAGGATATGGACCTATCGCGTTTGCCTGATGTTGATGTCCTTGTTGCTTTAGTAGTTCACAGTGTATAGAAATATGATCGGATGAACCACATATTTCACAGCATCTGGTTATCATATTAATAGTAGGGGTAGCTTCGTTGAGTCCTAGCCTACTAATTGCCTTTTGAACAATGTATTCCACCTTAGAAGAGAAATCCTCACCATCTAGTCGTGTCTGAGTGAAAGCATTTGGCTCGTTGGACCTTGAGTGAGTGAAGAAAGGTTGATTCCTTGCTATTTCTTCTATAAGTTGGTATGTTTCATCTACATTTTTCTTTATAAACACACCATCCACAGCATTGTCGAGTGCCATCTTTGAAGCATAATTAAGTCCATTGTGGAAGGATTGGACTAAAATCCATTTGCTCAAACCATGATGGGGGCACGATCTTAGCAATGTCTTAAACTTTTGCCAAGCTTCATACAATGTTTCTTGATCTTTTTGAACAAAACTGATGACTTGGTTCCTGATCTTAATTGTCTTACTTGGAGGAAAATATGCTGACAAAAAAGCCTTTACCAATTGTTGCCAAGTGGTTAATTCCTGTGGTTCCAGTGACTGTAGCCATTGTTTGGCTTTGCCTCTTAGTGAAAGAAAAAAACTCTTGATCTCAATGCTTCTGGTGAAACTCCATTCAGCTTTGTTGTCTCGCATATTTCTAGAAAGTCTTTGAGATGTTGATTCGGATCCTCGTCTGGAGTTTCTCCAAATTGGTTCTGTTGGATCATGGATCAAGGAGGATTTCAATTCGAAATTGTTAGCTTGAATAGTTGGGTTCAAAATAGCAGACTCTAACCCATCTGCAGTGGGGGTATAGAGTTCTTCTAGCTAGGGGATTGGTGGTTGAGGTTGTTCTTGTTGTTGAGCCATCATCTCTGCTCCAAAATCAAAATTCAGTTCGATTTCTGTTGATTGAGTGCTACATGTTCCTTCAGTCAGAGGTGTTCTATTCTTATATTCTCGTACTCTTCTTTTGGAAGTTCGATCAATTTCAGGATCTAATTCAAGCAGTTGTTGCGAGTAGTTCTGGGCATATACTAGTCCCTAAAATCAAAGGAAAGAATTCAACAATGAATTAAAAGATTAGATAACAAAAGATATAAATAAAGAGCAATGATCTAAATCCCCGGCAATGATGCCAAAAACTTGACGTGAACTTTATGTGGATATGAATTTCTCGCATTAAAAGTAATTCTAGTTGTGTTTAAATTTTACTCTAGAGTTCACACAATTACAAGTGCACAGGTCGAGTAGAAACCCTAAGTGTCATAACCCCATTGATTTAGATTGATTATCAATCTACTTATATCTCGAAAGTTGTCACAAAAGAATTGAGAAGAAATCAAATAACATAGAAAAATGATTTATAGGAAAAACAAAGAAAGAATTAAAGGGGATGAAAATATAAGAGAATAGATTCCCTTGTGATGAACTCGTTAAAGCTATTGCATCTTAGTTCTCATCTTATGAGTCGAATGATCTCTCGATTTTACTGTGCGAATCAATTACTCTGTCGCTAAACTCGCCGATCTCTCTTTGAGTTGAGAGAGAGGTAGCCGTTAAATATTAGATTAGGATTGATTGGTTAGTCGATCTCTCGTCTAACCAAAAGAAAAGGGTGATCTTTCAATCTTAAAGTACCAATCCTTCTATTCTAATCCAAGCAATTAGAACGAATCTACACCACTAGTCATTGTTATGGACTCTCACCTCACAATAGATAAAACGATGGACCTCTCAGTCTCTAAAAATCGCCAACATAATATTACTGAAAACACTGCAAGTGAACACAACCAGTTCCTTCTCTCGAGTGGAATGAATTTTTAACAAAAACAACAAATCTCTTGATCAGATTTAAATTGGATACAAATAATAAGGTTGCATTGTATCAAGCAAATAAAAACTAGGGGTTAAAAGCACGGCATTAGTGAACTAGAATAGTATCATCAATAGAGTATCATCACAAGAAAATCAGAATTCCTTTAGCTCGACATAAGTTTGGATAAAATCAATAATTCTCCTATCCACATTCTTCTTCTTCCCTTCCTTTCTTCAGCTTCCCCTTCGTCTCTTCTTTCTGCTGCCCCCTTCCTCGTCTCTCGGCCTCCTTTTCTTTCTCCCTGTTAAGAATTTAAAAGTTGAAAAGTAGTTAGTCCCCTTTTTACACGTTCAACTCCACTACCAATAATAGGTAAAAAGTGTCTCAAATATAAAAAGATTTTATATGAATCTAGTGGATTTAACTATAATAATTATAAACAAAATAAGGGATGATCATCAGCTCCCTTTCAGACGTGTCACAGATCCTACAAGAAGAAGCCGGATTTCCGACGGTTTATTTTCGACGGTCTGATATCCGTCTGAAATATTGATAGTTTTTTCGACGGATCGTGTAAACCATCAAAATTTTCGTCGGATATTTTTCGACGGTTCTAGCCGTCTCAACTTTTGACGGTCCAGAATTTGTCGAAAACTTTCGTCAAAAATTTTAGTTTTTCGACGGTTCACCTATTCGTCAAAACTTCCAGCGGTCTTAGCCGTCGAAATATTTCAACGTTGGTCCGATATTATTATTTTAATTTTTGATGGTTTTGACCGTCGAAATTTGCGACGTTTGATGCAACCGTCGATATTTCGGCGGTCAGACCCATGGGAACGTTTGACGCAAATTTTTTATAATATTTTTTATTTTTCCGACGGTTAGAACCGTCGGAAATAACTAGAAATTAATTATCAAAAACAAATTATTTGATACTTTTCGACGGTTTGAGCCGTCGAAAATTAGTTGTGGAGTCGACGAGTGAAGCCATCGATATAAGTGTTTTGACGGTTTAAACTGTCGATACATATCGACGGTTCTAACCATCGACACGTAGTCGTTGATAGTATCAATGGTTACAACCATCGATAGGTATCGACGGTTTAAACCATCGATAGTATCGACGGTTAGAACCGTCGATACTCAACCTTCTACGGCCGAGCCCGCCAGTTGGACCGTCGATATTACCGACGAATGTTTTACAACCGTCACAAAATGATTTGCGACGAGTATTTTTTCGACGGATGAATTCCGTCGGAAAAATTGTCGATAATACAATTACCGACAATTTTTGGGCTAATTACAGATGGTTTTGATCGTCTGTAATAAGCATTTTTCTTGTAGTGAGACACGACCCGGATGCACAACGAAACACCCACCCAGGGGAGAAGAGAGTGAGGCTCTAAGTTAAGAGGAAAATTAGAAATATTATTGAGCAATCTCAGATTGTCCAAATGTGTTTATAAGCCTAGGAGTACATGTCCCTTTATAGGGTCAAGGAGCACCAATTCCTACTCTAACTATGGACCTAATCCTATTAGGCATGCAAGCCCTTCTATAGAAAAACCTCCTGAGAAAGGAGAGGAAATCAAATCCCCTGAAGCGTGAAGAAATCTCGGCCAGATCCATCTCCTACTCAAGTTTGGACCGCCATGCGCCCGCCTGGTGCTCGGCCGTGCCCGGCTAGGAGGAATCCATGTCCCACATGGATTCTGGAGCATCTCCCCCCCTAGCTGTTCTCCGCTCCTTCTTGGACTTGATCTTCAACTCCAAGTGCCACTCGATTAGGGACATCATCCGGCCATTCAGGAATTATCCCAAGTCCTACTCACCTTAGGAAGAATCCCAACCACACTCCTTCTCACAGTAGGTCTCCATGAACCCTTGCACTTCTCCATGCACTCATCCTCCTACTCATGATAGGAGTTCAAGCCTTCATCTCCCTGGAATCCTCTCTACTCGTTGAACTCCAGGAGCTTCATCGTCCGACTCCTATTCCCACTAGGAGTAGGAGTCATCCCGGCCGCGGCCGCCATCTTCTGCGCGTGGCCATGCCAACTCGGGGCGCGTCCATTACGGTCAGGGGTGACAATCCTCCCCCACCGAAGTCGTTGCCATCCCGGAAACTCCTGTCCGCCTCATGAATTTGTTGGTGAGCTCATATCGTTCACTAATCCTCATGTCTCCCCCTCACAGAAGAATCTTTTACATCTTCGTAGAATCTCTTCAGCATACTCACGTGGAACACCAGATGGATTTGTCGCAGTTCTTTCGGAAGACCCACCATATAGGCCACTTTCCTACTCGCTTGGTGATGATGAAGGGACCCTCGTACCTTCGCACCAACCCTTGGTGTAGGCTCCTAAGTGCTTCGAACTGACGAGTTCATAATTTCACAAGAACTCTATCTCCCACCTGGAACTTGACATGCCTCCGCTTTTGATCAGCGAACTTCTTCATCTTGCACACTGACTTGTCCAAAATAGCCCTTGACGCCTTGTGGTTGTCCTGCCATCCTCGTGCCACCTGGTTCGCCGTCGGGCTCTTCCCCGCGTACCTGGTGTCACTGCCTGCCCCCCAGTGATGATCTCGAACGCGCTTTGTTGCGTCATCTCGCTCTTCCGCATGTTGTACGAGAACTGTGCGACGTCCAAGATCTCTAGAAGAGAAGCGCAGCTCCATCCCAGGAGCCGAAAGAGCTCCCTCCAGAAGTGTCTTGTGAACCTCGGATCACGATCGCTGACGATAATCTCAGGTATACCGCAGTACTTCACTACATGCTTGACAAACAAGCGGGCTACCTCTTCCGCCGAGCAATGTTTTGGAGCCAGAATGAAGGTTTGATACTTGAAAAACTTGTCGATCACCACCATGATCGATTTCGCTCCCCCAGATTTTGGCAAGGCTGAGATGAAGTCCATAGTCACCATCTGCCATGGACGCTCCGGTACAGGCAAGGGTTCCAGCAACCGTACCAACTTCTTCTGCTCAAGTTTGTCCTGCTGACACTTGAGACATGTGCGCACATATGCCTCGACATCCGCTATCATCTGAGGCCAAAAGTAGGAGTCTTCAACCAATGCCAGGGTACGAGCCGCTCCCGGGTGGTCTGCCCACTTCGAGTCATGGCAATTCTTTAGGATCGATCACCGTAGACCCTCCAGTCATGGAACGTATAGCCGACGTCCCACAGTGAACAAGAGTCCATCTTTCATCCAGAATCATCATGATTTATCCTCCTCGATAAGTTGAAGTAACTCCACAGCCTTAGGATCCTGCTTCAATCGCTCCCGGATATGATCCTTGAAGTCCATGTGGATAGCGTTTATCGTCACAAGCTACGCCTTGCGACTTAGGGCATCGGCCACCACGTTGGTCTGCCCCGTCTTGTATTCCAAGACGTAATAAAACTCCATCAAGAAGTCCTGCCATCATGCTTGCTTCGGGTTCAGCTTCTTCTAATTCTGAAAATAAGATGTTGCCACATTGTCCATTTTCACAACGAACGTGCTCCCAAGAGATAATGCCTCCACGTGCACAAGCAATGCACCACTACGGTCATCTCCTAATCATGGACCGGGTATCGTTGTTCAGCCTCATTGAGCTTTTGGCTCTCGAAGGCCACCGGGTGTCCCTCCTGCATGAGAACGCCACCCAATGCGAAGTCAGATGCGTCCGTTTGCACCTCAAACGGTTGAACGTAGTCGAGTAGACGCAAGCACGGCTCCTCATCTGCTGCGTTCTTCAGGTCCTTATTGCCTTCGCGCACTTCTTTGACCATACACACTCACGTTTTTCTTTAGAAGATTGGTGAGGGGCACGGCCCATTGCAAGTATCCTTCGATGAACCTCCTATAGTAGTTGGCGAGCCCCAAAAATGACTGCATCTCCGGAACACTTGTTGGCAGCTCCCAGTCGAGAATAGCTTGGACCTTCACCTTGTCCATGCTGATCTTCCCGGCTTTGATGTGGTGCCCAAGGAATATCACTTCCGATTGGGTAAAAGAGCATTTCTCCAACTTGACAAATAGCTCATTCTCTCGCAGCAACCTGAACACCTCCTCGAGATGTTGCACATGTTATGTGAGTGTCTTCGAGTATACTATGATATCGTCCAAGACACTTGTCCAACAGTGGGTGAAAGATCTTGTTCATCATTGTACAAAAGGTTGCCGATTCGTTCGTGAGGCCGAAGGACATCACTAAGAACTTGTATGATCCATACCTCATCACACACATAGTTTTGGCCTCGTCCCCTTCCGCAATCCTCACCTTCCAGTACCCGGACCTCAGGTCCAACTTGGAGAAGGACCTCGCCTTTCTGAGTCGGTCGAAGAGTTCTTTGATCAGCGAGATCAGGTATTTGTTCCGCACGGTAATCTTATTAAGAGCCCTGTAATGGATGCACATCCACATCGACCCATCCTACTTCCTCTGAAATAAGACCAGCACCCCATAGGGTGCCTTCGAGGGCCTGATGAACCCAGCTTTTAGCAACTCGCTCAGTTGTTTGCGAAGCTCCTCTAGCTCTGGAGGTGCCATGCGATACGACCCCATAGCCGGAGGCTTAGCACCTAGTAACAGGTCAATGGTGTGATCGATATCTCGGTGAGGAGGAAGTCTGCTCGACAATTCTAGTGGCATTACATCCTTGTATTGCTCCAGAAGCCTTTCCACTTCATCCAGATGCCGTGAACCTTAATGCCGACTTTGTTCAACTTCAAGGCTGCCAAGTAGGTGACTTCATTCCGACGCATGCCCTTGTTAAGTTGCATTGCAGAAAGTATCTTGAACTTCACGTTGGCTCTCGTCACGGACACTTCATGCGATGCTTCTTGAGATAGAAAACGTAACTCCTCTTGGGAAAGTCTTATCTATTGGAACGATCCAAGAACTCCATGTCGAGGATGAACTTATGGTCATCCATATTGACGATTGCCATGGTGAGCGCTCCTTCCCAATCTCCCACCTTCGTGTGGACATCCTTGGCCGTACCAAGGATTGATTGGGAGGCTGTGTTCATGGTCTTAATCAAGCATGGCTCCTTGACATACGCTATGTCAGGTCATGCCGCTTCACTTGAAGCCATGAAGTTGAGCGTGGTTCCAGTATCTAACAGAGCGATCGAAGTGTGGCCATTCACTGCCACCTCCGTGAACATCAGGCCCTTAGCGGCCTTTTTCACGTCCTTCATCGGAAGTGTTGCGGCAACAGTCATCAAGGCCATTATAGGCCCAATGTGTTGCAGCACCTTGCTCGGTGTCCTAAGTAGACGCCATGGTCAAGAGGCCTGTCTTCTTGTCGCACTCCCTCGCGTAGTGCAGCCCTCCACAGATAAATCATCTGACCGTCTTTTTGGCATCACCCTTCGATGTCATCGCCTTCTTGTCCCGCTTATCATTTTTCTTGCCATCTGGTCGGGCTTCATCCTTGCTCGACTTGCCCATATCCTTAGCCTGTGCGTTAGGATCTCGGTTTGCTGAAAACTCCATGAAAGCTTTAGCAGTGACCGATGCTTCCTTCATGGTCGTTATCTTCTGACGTCTCAGCTCTTGAGCAGCACATGGTTTCAATCCCCGAAGGAAAAAGAACAACTACGTCGACTCCTCCATGACTCCGGGTATTTCCAACATAATTGGCTAGAACTTTTTGATATATTCCCTCATGAAACCCATTTGCTTAAGAGAGGTCAGTTTGTTCATGGCCACCTCTTGTGCGTTTTCGGGGTAGAATTGTCTCTTCAATTCTGCCTTAAAGCCCGCCCATGACTCTATCGCAATCCCGTCATCTTCCTCCATTCGATACCACCACAAGAGTGCACCATCCACCAGATAGCGCACGGCCATGTCGATCTGGTCCTTCTCGACCATGATCTTGCTCGTCTTGAAACCCTTTTCAAGACACCAAAGAAAATCATCGATGGTCGTCGCCTCTCGTGTCCCATCATATTTCTTCGATTCCGGTCCTAAGAACTTGGGCACCAAGGTCCTCGACCGTAGCCCTCCTACGTCGAAGAGCAGGCCTTTGAGCAGCAATAGATCTGTCTCGAAAGCCTTGAGTCGTGCATCCATAGCTTCTCCTATGGCTACAACGTGAGCGAGTAGCTCCTGGTGCATGGCTACTCCCTGCTCCAGGGCCAAGTTGTGGTCGCCCACCGTTGCTTCTAGGCTATGGACTGCCTCGTCCGTCTCCCAAAGACTTTGCTCTAGCACCTCCATAATCTTCTCAATATGGTCGCGGGGGTCTTTGGACTTTGCTCGAGTATTCTTCTTCTTTTCCCCATCGTTTGCACCTTGGACTCGACCTCGCCCGTGTCCAAGCCTCCGACGAACAGATCTTACTCGACACGGCTTCTCATTCTCCAGACATAGTCAAAACTTAGGCTCTGATACCATGTTGCCACACCCTTACACTTCAGGCCTGAAACACCAGGCATGTGGCTCGGCCAAACCCTACTCGATTGCCGATCAGCCCCCTTTCGGATGTGTCCCGGACATGACCTGGATGCACAACGAAACACTCGCACAGGAGAGAAGAGAGAAAGACTCTGAATTAAGAGGAAAACTAGAGAATATTATTGAACAATCTCATATTGTCTAGATGTGTTTACAAGTCTAGGACTACATGTTCTTTTATAAGGTCAAGGAGCACCAACTCCTACTCTAACTATTGACATAATCCTATTAGGCATGCAAGCCCTTCTCTAGAAAAACCTCCTGAGAATAGGAGTGGAAATCAAATCCCCTGAAGCATGAAGAAATCTCAGCCAGGACCATCTCCTAGTCGAGCTCAGACCGCCACGCGCCTAGCCGTGGCTGGGGTGCGCCCAGCTAGGAGGAATCCGAGTCCCACTCGGATTCTGGATCACCTCCACGCCATGACTTGTTCTCCCCTCATTCTTGGACTTGATCTTCAACTCCAAGTGCCACTCAGTTCAGGGACACATCCGGCCATCTAGGAATTATCCCAAATCCTACTCGCCCTAGGAAGAATCATGGCCGCACTCCTACTAACAGTAGGACTCCATGAAACCTTGCACTTCACCACGCATTCGTCCTCCTACTCATGAAAGGAGTCCAAGCCTTCATCTCCCTGGAATCCTCCCTACTCATTGAACTCCAGGAGCTTTGTCATCCGATTCCTATTCCTATTAGGAGTAGGAGTCATCCTAGCCATGCCCGCTCGGGGCGCGTCCCCTATGGTCAGGGGTGACACGGTCGCACTGCATCCAAATGACAACCCCACAGGTATGTCATTCCCATTACTCTCATCATGTGAGCACATACATTAAATCTATATCCATCCAGCAAGGGCAAAGTACTTAACATCAACATGCCATTTCAATAAAATGATTCATTTTAATCCTACGGCTAGGCATGCAAAGTTGGATTCTCAGTGAGACAATCAGTAGCATGGCAATACATCTCAACAAATACATTAAACATGGCATAGCATGGAATAACATGGTACAATGACAATTGATAACGGAATAATAGGATTAAACATTAAAAACAATTCATTTTAGGTCGGTCGGTCGTAGTTTCCCAACTGGCTAGTCGACCGCCATACGATCGGCCGTGATAAGGGACTTTGTCGGTCACATTTCAAGTTCTGACCGGTTGATCGTTCCATCAATCGGCCATGATCAGGGGCTTTGTCATTCACTATTCATTATTGAGCAGTTGACTGGTTGCATTTTGGTGATCGATCGGTACCGATCAGGGATGCTTTCGGGCGCATTTTTATATCCCATCGGTCAGCTGCTCCGACGATCGACCATGATCAGTGGCGTTGTTGGTTACATCACTATAGAGATCGACCGTTGGCATCCGGTTGGTCGACCGATCTAAGCTGCAAAATAATGATTTCAACAATTTCGAGCTGGCAATCTCTATATCAAACACCCTACTTAACATTTTAAGATTTCTCTACGTATTTCATGCAAGAAGGATCCATAAACATGTAAAACTCTGAGAAAAGAAGCCCTAATCCAACAAATCCATGTCTTGCATAAACCCTTCCATAAACTGTTCCAAGAAATGAACTGTCAGCAAAACCATTCGATTCCAATCCATTAAGTCAATCTGACTCCAATACAATGAGAGAAAAACAATCATAAGCCCTCATTCCCTTGGCTAGAAGGAATGGGGATGAGTTCACCCTTTACATACCTTAATTCCTAAATGTTTCTAGGGATGTTTCCTCTTCTTCTAGCTTTTCTTCACCCCCAGCTGAGTTCTCCTTCAGATCCTTGGTCTCCTAGCTCCTCCCTTTGTTGCTGGAAGCCTAGAACACCATGACCAAGCCCTTGAGCTCTTGAAAAATATTGCAGCCAAATGGGGCAGACGAGAGGAGAGAGGGAAGAGGGTTGGAGCTACTTTATTACACCTTTTGCCATGGATGGATTTTCCCTCTAACTAACCATGCTTTTAGGGTCTCTTGTTCTACTTTTTGCTTTAAGATTCTGAGGACCACTTTGCCCCTAGGATTCCATTGTTGTTGAGATTCCTTTTGTCCATTGAAAAATCAAGGTGTTATAAAAGCTTTAATTAAATAAATTATAAAACTAGTTAAATAAATTATAAAGCTAATAAAATATCTTAGTTCATTATTTTGAATATACTCTTATCATTTCATGTAAAAAATATTAATTATTTTATAATTTTTAATTTTATGAGTGAAAAAATATGTTTATGATTTAAGTTTATGGAGTTCAAAATACATTATATAAATTTAAGCATAATTATTTTGATTAGGGGTATATTGGTAAAAATTATATATTAACTCATAGGTCTTTGTTTTATTACAAATAATTAATATGGATTGTGAGATAGATTATTTATGCATATTAAACAAAGTAGTGTGCATTTATGGCAATTTGACAAGTGGTAAACTATGATCATAATGTACTATTGTACATTTATTATGATGAGAATATTTATTGATAAATCAGTCCAGACGTGAGGTCTCTTATTTTGCATTACTTTCTTTGTAATCTAAGAGAGAAACTCTTTTAAGAATGTAATTGCATGAATAATTCTTATGATTTTATTGAATGAATTTAGTGTAATGCCGGCTTGGTTAAAAGGGAAAAAAATGAAGAAGATAAAGTTGTAACTGAACAGAAGAAAGAGTGAAAACAAAGAAAAGGAAAGGAAGATTTGGATAGATTAAACAAATTTGGAGATAAAGAAATAAACTTGACTCCAACTAGAATCATACCTCCTCTCTCTTATAAATATGGGTCAAACCAAAATGTCAGCGGCCCTAATTTCCTACGTGCTGCTCTCCTTCTCCTTCAAAACTTCACAAGCTATGATTTTAGGCTTAAAGCATGTTGTACATGATTCTGCGTAATCCCTAATCATAGTCCATTGACATAAGATGATGCATGATGCCAGCAATCAATGTAAAGATGATAGAAAAATCCTTTGAGTCAATACGCAATTTTCCGCATAACAAGACCCGACCCAGATTCACTATAACCCTGCACGGGTAGGACCATGCCCGAACCGTGTTCGCCGAAACTCGGCCTGGATCTGCCATTGTTGAGCTCTAGAGCTCTGCATGAACCCAGCACAGGTTCATGACAACCATATCATAAATATTTTTCATTGCTCAAGAAATGAAATTGTTGAATCATATCATAAATATTTTTCATAGCTCAAGATAGGTTTCAATAATACGGATAATAATCTTTGCTTGAAATAATACCATAAATGAAACAAGTCTACTCACATTATGCTTTATCTTTTCAAAGATGTTTAATAAATTTTCTCCCTTCCACTTGTATCTTGATTGTTTCCTATGAGCAATAATGCACTTTCACTTTTCAATCACTAATAAAATAATATGCAATGCAAGCTCATGATGCATGAATACTTATGCACCTTAAAATGCTTATATTCTCTTCTAGTTCTAATATCTAAATTAGGCATTTATATTCATAAGCTATTTCACACTTGGAACAACTCAATTTTTCAAAACTTAATTAGGTGGTGTTTCAGGATTCTAGACTGAGTGTCCGTCAAGAAATTATTCATAACTTCTTAACCATAAGGTCAACTTTTATGATTCTTGATGAATTAGAAACTAGACTTACTAATCACCAAATATAATTAAATAATTTCAAGTGAGCGAGTCATAAAGGTTTAGACAATTGGACCTAGAGTTTGGGTTTTGGCGCACTATGTGTAACTGAAAAAATAATTTTATAACTTTCTCAATACTTATCTATTTAACGAGATTATAATTTTCCTGAAAATAGAATTAATTATTATTTTGTCATAAAAATTTTAGAATTTAATTCCATATATGACCTTCTAGAAAAAATAATCAGTTAGGTTCATGTTCTGTCAATGTCTTGAAACCTAATAGAAGAGGCCATACGAAATGAAAAATTCATTTCTCCACACATTCATGTCCAAATTGGATGATTCTACCTCTCACCGAACCCTTGTATGTCTAAATAAAAATGCAAACCCTAATTCCTAGTATTCTCATCATTCCCTAATTTACAAGCTAAACATGCATTTGACCCGTGACGGAATAGGTGACTTGTGAAGATTGATTCATAACTTCCTCTATACAAACGAGTTTTAGGTGATTCTAATGGCCATGGAAAGTAGCATCGAAATAAATAATTTCAGAATGGTTTAAAACGACAAAGAAATGAACATCTCAAACAGAAGGTTGATATCTGAATTAAGAACTCACCTAAAATAGTCAACCTTCCCAATTTTCTCTAGTATGTTTCGCTCGATTTTTACCTTTGTTAATTTTTCAGCTGTGAAAGGATAAAGATAGTAGCTTACATATTGTTTTCAGAATTTTCAGAGGTCACATGGTGGTTCAAAAAAATGTCTCATTAAGCAGCTGTTCACTTGTCTGCTTCAGCTGCTTGGAACCCTGTGTTTTAACCCTAATTAAGCTTAACTAATGTTACTTAAACATATATATTTACATTACTTTATAAAGTTTATTGATAATTAAGTAATCATTATGCTCTAATCGGAATATTAATTACTATATACAAATATCACTAAATGAACATCCAAACTAACTTAATATGTTAATTAAATGCACGATTATGCAAAGATGAGGTTTGTGTAGCACGTACGTGACATGCAAAATTGTCTTTGATGCCTTGTATAGGATACCCTATTGCTCACCTTCATTTTGGAATAAAGTAGGTGAAAGAAAGTTTCTAAATGCCAAAGAGCTTAAATAGACAATAAATATGTCAAGAAAGTTGAATTGGAATGAAAGAGGATGAAGACAGCTAAGGCACTAAAAAAGTTTTAGACCAATGAAGGTCGATGAGAGTAGATCCTCTGCCCATATGATTTTTCTCATGTTTTGTCATGATGTTATGAAGCTGATCTTGCTCCTAAAAGCCTTAATCGATCCCTTATGATCAAAAGATGTAATGATAGGTTAAGAAAGATAAAAGAGGAAAGGAGGGTTGCCATTACTTATCTAAATAGGAGTTACAATCTTGTATGAGTCAATCCCCTTTTCATGGAACATTTATCATGGCATTGATTTCCCTTTGACATATTGATGACTTAGGTAGCTACACATTATTGTGTTTGCATGACATATCCTAAGGCAGGGAATTTTTTTGTCAACTAGATGAATGATGAAGTGAAAAGATGAATCACACCATGAATAAAAGATGAAAGGAAATGTATATGATGAAAGGACCTTCGCCTTAATGGATATGATGATGAAAGGACTACATCCTTATGATGATGAGGATGGAACAATGATGAACAAATGCCTTTCAAAGATAGACTATCACACGAATGACCTAAAAAGTTTCTTTTTGGTAATCTTCTACCTCATGAATAAATTCAACGCTCGACTTGGTTAAAAAGGAGAAAAATGAAGAAGATAAAGTTGTAACCAAACAGAAGAGAGAGAGAGAAAAAAAAGAAAAGGAAAAGAACATTTGGAGAGATTAAACAAATATGGAGATAAAGAAATAAACTTGATTCCAACTAAAGTCATATCTCCTCTCTCCTATAAATATGGGTCAAACCAAAATTTCAGCCGATCCTAATTCTCTAGGGTAGAGAGGTGAAAGTATTTGGTGTTGCGGTCACCCTTCCGGAGCCAATTAGTTTTAGACTTGGACCACTACTTCATGAAGGTGGTAGGCCGATCTAAGGGACACAAGCTCAACATCCGAGAGGCCACGACGGGCATCGGCGGCCTCTAAATCAGAGATATTTTCAAGGGTCAACTGTGCCCGAAGCTCAAGCCGGCCAAGGGTGTGACGATTCCAATGGAGGGTGTTTGTCTTGATGGCGTGAGTATCGGAGGTGGAAGTGGGTGAGTTAAATGTCCAGTGGTGGAGGACAATATCGCGAGCGGCAAGGTAGGGAGCCAAAAAGTTCATACTTGAAGGATTGAGAGTTGGGGCACGAGGTGTTCATTTGTAGAAAGAGTGGGGCATGGTCAAAAGCATGGCAAAGAAGGGTGGCAAGGTGGAGGTTTGGAAAGTGGTTGGGCCAGTGGTGATTTACGTAGAGTCTGTCGAGTCTACTAAGAATACGAGTGAGGCTAGAGCGATTGTTGCACCATGTATAACGAAGGCCGGAGGCTTGGACATCCAAGAGACCATGGAGGTCAATAAGCTCAAGGAGGGTACGAGAGGAGGTAGTGAGAGAGAAATGTGAGCCACCCAGTTTGTTAGAGGCTGATAGAACGTAGTTAAAGTCACCAATCAAAGCCAAGGGAATGGTGGAGGTGTCAAGGTTGTGAAGGGAGTTCCATAAAGTCTTACGTAAAGAAGGTGGTGTACTAGCATAAACACAAGAAAATAAGAACGTAAAATCGCAAAAAGTAATGACAGCATGCAATATTTGTGAGGAAGCATGGAGAGAAGTCATCTGAGTGTCTCAGCCGTGCCAGGCCAGGACAATGTTGTCGGAGGAGCCATACACAGTGATGAAGGTGCCTTGTCAGGCAGAGCCAAGGTGGCGAATAACCTGTTTAGACTTTACATAATCTGAATGTGACTCTTAACAAAATTACAAAATCAAGGTGGTGATTCCTAACAAGGGTGGCTAATCTATCACGAACTTTTTCCCTAAAGGAGCCCCGACAGTTCCACGTGAGGATGCGCATTCAGGAGAGAGAGGTGAGAATGTCCTTAGGCCCGGGTGGAACTTGCACAGACGAACAAAGGAGTTAGGATCTAGAAGAGTCAAGAGGGGAAGTCTTACCTTTTGGTCTACCGGCGGCGAATAAGCGATGGTGCCGGAAGCGGAGCTCGGGGGGCCCTGGATTTCTTCCTATCAAAGCGAAGGGGTGGAGGAAGGAGGTCGTCATCATGTTCCTCATCGGAGATGTCAGCAATTGAGGTCTGGTCAGGGTCAAGAATGGGAGGGGGGAACCGCAAGAAGGCGTGTGGTAATCGAAGCGACCATCTCATGGGTTAGAGATGGGGAGTGGGGAAGCTGCTACGGAGAGGAGCGGCCAGAAAGCGGAGTGGAAGCATGAAGGGGGACTTGGGAAGGAAGATCAGTCGCAGCCATTCGTCCGAGATGGGGTGACGTCAGAAGAGAGCAAGCGTCAGGCGGCGAATTAAGTACTACAGATGAATGGTGAGGATCTAATGAGGGAGGAGTGAGTCGTGGAGATGATGCCACCTAGCGAGTGATAGGGAGCAAGGGGGGAAAGTGAAGGTCATGAGAACCTGTGTTTGTTGAGGCGAGATGGAGGCCGTTGGTGGGAGATCGGGCGGAGGAAGGGAGATGGATCGCTAATGTGGCAGGCAGATGAGGTGGTGTGTTTTGTTGCAGCATGATCCACACCAATGGCAGCAGATTGGATGGCAAGGGGAGAGTGTGTCCCTCGGATCACTGACATGGCATCCGAATGACTGGCAACATAATGGTCACTAGCAGGGGGTCGATGATGTCATCATGATAGGAGCCAACGGTAGGCAGGTTGGCACCGGAGCCGACACCGACGCCAGAGCAACTCCCGACACCTGCATAGATGGAGCCAATGGAAAGCTAGGAGTAGGCAGACTCACCCTAGGTGGACTCGGAGCACATAGCCAGGGCCCATACAGGAGCATTGTATATATGCTGGTCAGCCGACGAGGAGGGACAAGCGGGGCAGACATCTAGATGATGGCCAACATGGCCGTAGCTAAAACAAATGAAAGGAAGGTTCTCGTACATGGCATGTTGGAAGTGATGGTTGCCTAATGGAGGGCGAATCCAGATGCCCTAACGAATGGGCTTGGACATGTCAATTTCAACACAAATGCAGACAAGAGGAAGGTGATCAGCACAAAAGACTTCTTCATCGACCCGAAGCAGGGTGTCGAAAGTAGAGGCAACACGTTGGAGGGAATGGGGGTTCATAAGCTCCAGATGCAAGTCCGGGAAGCAGATCCAAGTTGGGGTAGCCATTGAGTGATCACCGTGTGGGCAGAAAAAGGGTGGAACCTGATCGATACATAGCAAGTTGCCACCAAAGCACCAAGGTCCACTAGTGATTACCTATAGGTGTTTAGACGCATTAGCAAAGGAGAAGAGAAAGAAAGAGTTACCAATGGCAAATATTCGAAAGGGGGTGAGGTAGTCCAGAGTTTGGGAAGCTCAAGCTACTGGGTCGCAATATCACCAACGAAGCGACCAAGGAGGCAAAGCTGGAGTGTCCGAGAGCCATCGGCAATCTCCGCTTTTGGGATGATGACATCAATTATAGAGTCTTTCAGGTGACGGAGTTGGCGAGGAGAGATGGCCTTATGAGTATGGGGTCATGGACCGGAGCTGCGAACCGTGTCCGACCAGGAGCGTCGGTGAGGGAGTGGAAGGATAGATCTCGAGGGGTGAGGGGTTAGGAGGGAGGTTGGAGCAGTGGGTAAGTTGTCAACAGAAGGTGGTTGCTGCTAGGAGGACTCTAGGTAAGAGGAAGCTGGGAGGATGGGAGGAGGGTTTTAGCGCACTTCGCATGGTGGCGTGGGCGGTGCCCGGCTGGGCCGCCGGAGGAAGGTCCTGGAGACACAGTCACAGTGTGGAGGGGGCACAGTCATGGGAGGAGAACCGAAGGGTGCGTTTGGAAAGTGGAACCAGTAACGCACCCCTGAGGCAGATCCAGACCATAATAAATGTGGTAGAACTAGGGTCACGTGACATTGGTTCCAACCAGCTTCTTGTAGCTGATGGTTCTCTTTTTTTTGGAAAACGACGTGACCTTTTTTTTGCAAACTCTTTTTCTCTTTTAGTTTTTTCTTCTTTTTATCTATCTTATATATAGTAATTTATTTATTATATGTAAGATATGAATAATAGTGAACTAATATAATAATATTTATTACTTAAAAATTTCAATATTCCATTAAATATAAATTATTAAAAAGTGATTCTTTATAATTAAATAATATATATTTTTAAAAAATGTTTAGTAAAAAATTTATATTATATACTTTAATTTTTATTTATTAAAATATTATATTTTATATTTATAATACCAAATTTTAATTCAAAACCTATTAAAAATTAATTCATCACATCTACTTTTTTTTATCACATCAACTCCCTAGTTTCTTATCATTACGTTCTACTTCATCCAAACACACCTTGAACTAATATATCTAATCAAACTATTCATTGGAATTCAAAGGAACTTTAGTTCCACGCACCGCAAAGAGATACGCATATCTCTTCTCTAAGACTCTTTGTGTAAAATGTGAGTTGACTGAAGGAGAGGTAATTCTTGTGTGTGAATAGTTATAAAGATCGAGTCTAGTCAGTAGGGGTGTTCACGGGTCGGGTTTGACCCGATCCGTAAACAAACTCGACCCGACCCAACCCGACCAGGGCCGGGTAGGGTCGGGTTACCCGACCACCATTATTATTTTTATTTTTTAATATAAAAAACATTTATTACTTTATTTTAATATTAAAAAAATATTTTTAAATACCAAGACGTATTGTGTTAATATTTGTATATTTTTCTACATTTAAAATAGTTTATTGTATTTTTTTTCAATTTTTAATGATATAAAACTTTTAAATTAATAAAAAGTTCATTTAAAATTGAAAAAAATAAAAATCTGAGTCATCGGGTCAGATCGGGTCAACTCGAGTTGGAATTCTCCAACTCGAACAAGACCCATGGTCGGGTCGGATTTTCGGATTCACTAGGTCGACTCCCGTGAACACCCCCCTATTAGTCAAAAGGGTTATTTGCTCGAACTACCCCTAAACTATCACGATTTTTTAGATCTAACCCCAAACAATGAACATCATTTTTTGGGTCCATAAACTATCACGATTTTTTAAATTTGATCCTTTCATCCAATTTTGTCAACTTTTCGCTTATCTTTGATTTTATGCATTTGTGAAAAATCCATTATACCCCTGCCACGCAATGGAGTGATAGTCTATTATTACTTAAAATAATATATAATAATAGATATAAAAAATATTTTTTTAAAAAAAGGCAAGGGGGATGACGCCCCACTACAATCGTCGGTGATGGCTCGGGGGGCGAGGCGGGGCGGGCAGGGGGGGCCTTGTTCTTTCTCACACCGTGCAAGGGAGAAAAGACGGGCCGACACCCCTCCCCCCCGAGCAAGCTCGCACAGGGCGTCGCCCCTTGTTCTTCCTCCCGCAAGGGCGCGCCGGCATCCCCCGTTTTCTTCCTCGCCATGTGCGAGGAAGAAAAGGGTGGCCGACGCACTCCTGAGCGAGCTTGCACGCCGCCTAGCTCGCGTAGGGGCCGTCGGCGCCCCCACGAGCAAGCTCGCGTGCCGGCGAGCTCTCGAGGCCCTCCCCCCCCACCCCCCTTCTTCCTCGCCACACCGAGGGAGAGGCCGACGCTGCCTCATGCACCAGCGAGCTCGTTCAAGCGGCGCAGGCCCCCCTTGTTCTTCCTCGTTGTGCACGAGGGAGAAAAGAGGGGCCGACGCCCCCCTGAGCGTGCTCGCGCACGGGCCCGCTCGCTCAGGGGGGCGTTGGCCCTTGTTCGTCGGCCTACCAAGGATCACTTGAGCATCCACATCCTCGACTTCGAAGTCAGCCAGGGCAGCCACTACGTCATCCTCCCATGCGCCCTAACGGACCGCTGACGACACCACGCCGTAGCAAGCCCACCGCCGAACGTCAAGATCACCGCCATCGCAGACCCCACGTCACCGTTCACGAACACTAACAAGTCCAGCCTTCGAGCCATCGGCCACCGGATCGAGAGGCTGGCAGAGTGGTCCAAACTCACGGTCCGGTTCAATGTCGTCAGCCGTCGTGCGTTGGAGCTGGACGTAGCCGCGCTGGGATGCGAGCTCGGGGAGGCCTTGGCCGTGAACCTGCCCTTCGTCCTATCGCACGTGGCTGACAAGAGCATGTCGCCGTCGAACCCCTACGACAAGCTCCTCCGGCGGGTACACGCGCTCCGCCCGCGCATGGTGGTCCTTGTGGAGCATGATATCAACACAAACATGGCCCCCGTTCGCCGGTAGGTTCGCAAAGGCATGCGGCCACTACGGCGCGCTGTTGCAGTCGCTGGCGCCACTGTGCGACGGGACAGTGCGGAGCACGTCCGAGTGGAGGGCGGCTTGGCACGAAAAGGTGGCCAATTCGGTCACGAGGGATGGCGCGGACCGGGTCGAGCGGTGCGAGGTCTTCCGCAAGTTAGTAATTATTTTTTATATTTATTATGTATTATTTTAAAGGTTAGAGGGGGTAATTTGGACTTTTCATAAATAAAAAAATGAAATTAATGGGAAACATGAGAAATCGATGTAAGGATCAAATTGAAAAAAAAAACGTGATAATTTAGAGACTCAAAAAATAAAATTCGTAGTTTGAAGTTAGATTTGAAAAATCGTGATAGTTAGGTGGGACACGAAGAAATAACTCTAGTAAAAAAAACAAATGAACGTGGAAGTATATTGAGGGAATCAATATTGATTTTATAAAGGACACTTTTTATTCTTTTTGTGATGCACATATTCTTAGTTGCTTTACCAATTTTAAAAATAAAAATATGTTGATAAAAAAGACATGAAAAATTAAATCAAATACGGGAAGACTATTTTGTCCTCCTCCAATCAACTTAATCGAATTCGAGTTGCGGTGGAGGCATCATGAGGCACGTGGTCATCGTCGCCTCCGCCTCCCGGTTAGCCGCCGCCTGGCTCGTCGCTGCCCAAGATGATCGCCGCGACGGCTGCCGCGTGCGCTGCGAACAGGATGTCCAGCAGCGCTACGGCCCTCCTCCGGTCCTCCTCCAACACGCACCATGTCCCGCCTTCGGCGCCGGCAACGCCGCACCCTCTTGGCGCGAAGACCTTGAGGGACACGCAGGCTTGGAGAGCCCACGATCCCCTGAGAGCAATGCCCATTGCGAGAGCCACGTCGGCAGCGAGCGCCGACGGCCTCGCCGCCAGGGCGAATAGGCGGCCGCGCAGCTGACGGTAATGGCCAATCCGAGATCCGCGGCGCGGGTGCCGACGGGGGACGAAGCCGGGGGCGAGGAGAGGGGAAGGAGGTCGGAGAGGAACGCGAGGACGGCGAGGAGAAAAGCGAGGTCGTCGATGAGTGCCAGGCGGCGGGAGAATGGGAGGAGGACGAGGACGAGCCAGAAAAGGGCGAGGGAGGCGGCGCGGACGGCGAGAGTCGGACGGTGGAGGGCGACGGCTAGGGACGCGTACGCGGAGGCAGCGACCGTTAGGAGGAGAAGGGCGGCCAGGAGGTCTGGGTTGCGGAAGTAGGCGGCCGGAGCGCGATGGTGGGCGTGGAGGTCGTCTTCGCCGGCAGCCGCCTTGGCAGAGGAGAAATACCAGGGGCGGCAGCGGAAGGAAGAGGGCGACAAGGCTCGGTGGCGACGAGAAAGGGCGAACCATAACCGTCGGATCCCCATCGGATAGAGGAAAAGGAATGCGGAGATTGGAGCTGCCAGTGTGCCCAATTTGCTCCTTGATCTCTCTTGTTCCATTATTACTGTTGTTACTTGTAAATTATGCATGTACATATTATATATATGTGTTCCGACTCCCTAAGAATATTTCAAATTATTCATAGTTCTGATTAAAAAACTAATTCGGCCTCAACTATTACACTATCTTTAGTAGATATAATCAATATTGTAATTCATATTCTATGAAGGTGGTTTTGCATTTTTTTAAAGAAAAATATAGCATAAATTATTATATAAACATATATCCTATAGAGACATCTTGAATTCTTCTTGGAAAATTTCCTCTTTTTTAGGTGAATATATTGTCGGATAAATAATAGTGAATTGACCATTTCAGAGAAGAAACTAACAACATATACTTGAGTTGAAGACAAGTTTAGATTGGAAGCTAACCTAAGAGGGTTTTATTATTGTAATAACAAGGATTTTCTAATTTGGGCTTAATGGTTAATTTGGACCCAATACTCTTTAAGTCCCTTGTATAAGAAATTTAAATCTTTTGTTAAGCTCTTTTTCTCCACCAAAAAGTCTCTTGACGTCTAGAACTTGAAGATGGAGAGAACCTAAGTAACATGGAGAAGGAAGAAAATAAAGAAGAAGAGGAAAAAAGAGGAGAAAGGTATGTTAAGGGGATTCAACCCCACTCTCCCCTTTCAATGATATTTTTATTTGGATTGAGAGTTTCAAGAACATTCAATTCTTGATAGGGATTTTGATTGAAGGTTGTATGATTTATGTTACATAATCTGTTAAATTCATGACTATTTTATAATAATTATTAGGATAAGTTTTGCTTATCAAAAAATTACAAATAATATATAGACGAAATCTAGTTTCTAGAGAAATTTGTTTCATCTAATTTGAAGATGTACAAAAATAGTTATGATCCAAACATCGGAATACTATCATACTGTCTTAGGTAAGCGCAAGATGAAATTGTAAAAAATATCGTAAATTGAAAATACTAAATTAGGGTTTGAACTTTATTCATAAGTTAAATGTTCGTGTTAACTTTTTGTGAAAATTGGAATAGTTTGAAAATAACAAGTATAAGTTAAGTGATAATATTTTAGTGTGTGCTGCAAGAATACTATACAGAGAATAAATTCTGATAGTTGTATGAATTTCTAGGAAAAATTCCTAAATCTTGATAATGAATGAAAAATTGCATGTTTTAATATGTTCTATGATGCATAGATGCTAAGAGATCATACCTGAAATATTTATGATGTTTTACACTTTTTATTGGAGTTTTAATTTTAAAAATCGAGAATTTCAAGTAGAAGATCGGAAGGATGCTGACAAGACCGTGCCAGGTCCCGGAATGCCCGTGATAGAGTGGCTGGAAAATGGCCAAATATAGACTTCTTTCACACCCGTGACAATATATGTCATGGTGTGACATGCCTAGAGCTCGGCAGTGACTATACAGTCACGACCCTGATAGAAGGATGTTAATTTTAGGGCTTTTGTCATGGTCGTGATAACCTGTTTAACGGCCGTGAACGATTGCTAAAAACTTATATCATATTAAATGTAATTTTCAAGGCATTAATAGTATTTATTTATGTTTGTTAATTGTATAAGAACCTACACACAAGTATATACATGTTTCCCATGTAACTAGGTTAAAACATAAAGATTGAGCGATGTAATTATTTGTTGATTGAAAAGCATAATGAACCAAATTGTGGATGATGTTACATGTTGAAGTTTTATGGCTCTTTATCGGATTTTTATTCGGAACGATCGTTACACATATAGACAATGGTGTGTCATTCTGATGTCGCCCCCAGAATGATCGTTACACACATCGACAATGATGCGTGCATTCTGATGTCGCCTTAGGACGAGAGGGGAGCATCGTCACCAAAGCCTAGCTAGCCTATTGAGAGGGCAACGACATAAATCCCAAATGTCGGAAGATATAACCTTAATGAAAGGGCCAATGATCGATCGAATGGAAATGATGTCCCACGAAAGTGGAAGTCCAAAAGGGTTATGAAGCACCCTAAGGAAAGTTATGGAGGCATATGGTTATAGTAAGTATACTTCACTTATGTACCTGTAGATTGAATTGATGATTGTATGAATGTCCATGCTATAAGTATGATGATAGTGATTACATATTCCTTCATGCTTTATATTATTGAATGACATGTAGATCATATGTTAAGTACATGACATACATATTGTTTCCTTCTTATATTATGAAGATGATGATGCATATCATATAGTATTCTGTATAAGATCATAACATCGCATGCATGACTTTTCATACTCTAACTAGGAAAACCCTTGCATCCTCGATCCGTGCAGGTGCACAATGATTGGATAGATGGCGGCTCAGCTCATGACAATAAAGATTCCATAATGGTCTATAAGTCTTAGAGTCTTTATGTTTTAGAAGTCTTCTGATTATATTTTCAAAGAGACGTTTGAATGGTTTTTCAATTATTTTAATTGCTATTAGTGATGATGTTTATAAGTGTTTTCAATTTTATAAAATTACTTTGATGTTTTAACGAATTTTTCCGCATTAATTGAAAGACTATTTTATCTCTTTAATGGTGATATATCTTCGCTGTAATTAATAGAAAATCATATTTTATTATCATTATGTGATGGCGAACGTGCTAACACAACAAAATGACTTAATTGTCCTTGGCAATTGGGGATGAAATTTCGGGGTGTTACAACTTCAATTACTCGCGTCATTAGGCTAGGGACCATAATTGAACAAGTTTTGTTCTATCATAACATATTATTATCATATAATATATCTGAGTCCCAGCCTTTAATGTCATTTCTCATTCAAAAAAAATCAACAACATCTACTTTTCTTCACACATTCTTTCTTATATTGCATGGAAGTTTAATAGAAAGTGAAAGTTTTACAACTATTTTCACCCCTTTATTTGTTATGTTTTGCTTTTTATTATACTAGTACAACACCCACGAGTTGCATGGTGAGAAAAGAATAATTAATAAGCATGTACCGAGAATTTTAAATAAGCTATTTTCATTAAACATGTAAATTCAATAGAAAATAATAATAATTATGTGAAACGTATAGAAGTTTCAATATAAATTAAGATTTATTGTTTATTTCATAACCCTCCTAAAAACCATGACTAGTTTTTCCAAATGTAAAAATAATATTTTTGTGACATGCTTAGTTTTTTAACAATGTATATAATAGTAAAACTTTAATAGACTAATTTATTCTACGAAAAATACTATTTTAAAAATAATCCTAAATACTAATGAACTCTGAATGCTTGACCTAAAAAAAATGTCCTAAATTTGTGGCTATATGCTTGCATGCATTCCACGTGTTCATAAGACTAATGAATGATTCTACCATAATTTAGGAACTACCCAATCTATATTTTGTATTTAGATATAATATAAAGTCATCCTCATGATAATTTTATAATTAGGATGAGGAGCTATCTCCTTTCATTACTACATTTTATATTTGTAACACCTCATATTTTTATGAAAAAGCATATTGGACTTTGGGCCCAAAATCCTAATGACCTCTTTATATGAGTCCTAATTCCTCTTGTTAACCTCTTTTCTCCATCTGACCTGTTGACGGCTAAGGTTTGAGGAATGAGATCTTAAGGAGCAAGGAGGAACCAGGAAGAAGAGGAAGAGAAAGAAAGGAGAGAATGATCAGGCATATAAAGGGGATCCAAACCCTCTCTCCCCTCTCAATGAATTTGATTGTATGGATTGAGAGATTTAAGAATACCCTAGTTCTTAGTAGGTATTTTGATGACGAATTTACTATAGTTCATGAAATCTGAATTTTGATCATATGTTCAACATTAAGATCTATCATTAATAGATCCATGTGCTAGGGATTTTTATTGGAAAATCATGTTTTTATGCTTTGGGAAGAAAGGAACCCTAGATTTGATTGAATGATTATTTTTCCACGTTCTTCATGTGTTTTCTAGTTCTAAGACGTCTATAAATGTTTAAAAATGTTTCATATGAATTACCCCATGTTTATACATCAAAACTGATGAAAAATCGGACTGGATGGATGAACTAAGGCATTTTGTCACAGCCATACTGTCGTGGTCATGATAGTGTAAAACACAACCGTGACCATGTGGTCACGACCGTGACAGAAAGGGGCGAAGTTCAGGGTTTTTGTCACGGCCGTGACCAACCCAATCACGACCGTGATAGTTCAAAAAATGGATTTAAGTCATATTTAAGCTATTTTTAAGGTATTTACTATTATGTAATAATGATTGATGATTGTATATGAACCTAGATATACGAAGTGCATGAACAATCATAATGAGGTTAAAATCTGAAGACTGATAGACGTAAATTATTTGTTGATTGTGAAAATAATGAACCAAATTGAACAATATTGTTACTTGTCGCCCCTCAAACTGATGATAGAAAATATTGTGCTCTGCTCCATTGTGTTAGAATTTCCCTCCGTAAATTAATGTGTCATTCACCTTGAAGTTAGCATTTCCTCTAGGAATAATTGTATTTTATCGGCAACGATATGTATATTTAATATTTCCACCCACCTTCAGGTGACGGGCCTCAACTCCAAGGCTTAAATAGTTTACTGGAGGACAACGACTTGATTCTTCATAAGATCAAAGATTGAACTGACTGCTGAACTGAAAGGACTGATGACTATGAAAGTGGAATCTAAAGGGTTATAAAGTAATCCTGAGGATATTACTGAAGCAACATAATGACAAGTGCTAGTCAGTTGGTATGCTTGTTGTTACTGATTGACTATTATATGATGAAAAAGATTTCATATCAAATATGTTTAATGTTACCGATGACATTATGATATGGATAAATGACATCTTTCTTATGATTATGGCATAATATTCATGCATCTTCATGTCATGAATATAACTGATATATATGTCATGTAATATCCTATTGATGATGCACTATATTCCACATTGGCCTTTACATACTCTATCAGAGAAAGCCTGAACACTGGATCCGTGCAGATAACTAAAATTCTTGGATGAATGGCTGATCAACTATGATGGCAAAGTTACACGTGACAAGAATAAATGAGTGATGAGTTTCTAGAGTTATGTTTAGATGAATTTTATAAAACATCGAATATTTTTCCTAGTTTCTATGACATGATGTTGCAAGTATTTTATTAAAGTCTTCCGCTGAATTAATGATGGTTTTTATTTTATTTTAGTTTCCGCTACTATTATATGAATCATTTTATTTTAATGATGTGATGGCGAACGAACTAGCATTGCCGAATTCTCCTGATTGTCCTCTAACTTTTAGGGTGGATTTTCAAAGTGTTACGATATTAGTAACAAAATTTCAAATTATTTTGTGTCCATGTATGAACACATCAGCTATGAAAATGTTGAATCCACCGTTTCGCTACACCGAGATAACCTTAGGATGTGTTTGGCAAAATTGAAAAAAAATCTAGAGATTGAAAATTTTCCAATTGCTTGGATATGGGACAAATTGACTTTTTCTTAATACTTTTTAATATAATATTGATGAGAGAAAAACACTTGCTATCGTCTAAAACCTAGTTGTAGGACAAACATTAGTTAAAATTTCAAAGAAAATAAGTAAACTTCAAAATTAGCTAGCAATCCAATGATTCCAAAATGAACTTCACATCTTTAACCTGACTATTGGAGCACAAATTAGGCAAAACACGATATTGTACTTCCATCTTTGCTCTATATATATGATTAATTGCATACAGAAAAATAGGCATTATTTATCATTAATATTTATAATGTTGTACGATCTCCTGATACATTTAGATATGATTTAAGAAAGAAAAAACAACTTTTCTTATATCTTTTTACGGGATGATTCATCACACACCTCTTTTGCCATACATCAAATATGGTTTGCTTATATTTTAAAACTTAGAGCACCGTGTTTGATACAAAGCATTTATTTTTTTATTATTTAAATATTATAATTTATGATTAAATTTATCATATATTTCTTAAATGAGATAATATGTACTTATTAAATTAATTTGATAATAAAAGCGTAACGGTTCAAAATTTATATCCTAAAAGCCAAGGGCAATTAGAGCATTCAACTGTCATAGTCCGTTCACTATCACATAATCATAATAAAATATGATTTTTATCTATTATTGTAACGACCCCAATTTTTGAGAGTTAGAAAAATAATATTTTATTATTTATTTTGAGAAAAATGACCATTAATATTATTATAATAAATAATTCCGAAAATAAAGGAAAATAGGGGAGGAGTTTAATTAAGGATAAAAATGTATTATGGGATATTTATTTAAATTCGGAATTATTTAATTATTAAAATAAATCAAAATTGTTAAAAGGGATTAATTAAAAGATTAAATTTGATTAGGATTGTAAGTTATAGATGAATTGGAGATAAAGATTTAAGAGCCCTATAAATAAACTTTGAGGGTCAGTCGTCAAAGGAATTTCATTTTCTTTGGTTCTTGGTGTCCGACGGCAGAGGCATGGTAAGGCATGATTCAACGTCGAACGGCTACGAGGTACGTAGGGAGGATCCATAGGTTCTTTGATTATTTATTTATTGAGATTGCTATTTCTAAATTGAAAAAAAAAGTTTGGCCAACAGTACTTTGTGCCTAAGGGAAAATGAAAAAAAAAAGAGTTTTTGCACAGAGGGAAACATTGATTTTTTCCAGTTCTAAATACACTGGTGGAAATTCGGTTTTCTTAAGGTTGAGAGAGAAGATCTAATATTAATGCAAATGACGTGGAGAAAAATCTAGAGAGGGAAGTGAGAGAAAAGGAGATTTTCGGGCGTAGAAGAATTATTGAGAGAGAGACCGTGACACAGGAGAAAAAAAAATAGAGAGATAGATTGTAGGAGAGAAATCGGCCGTGATGTAAGGAGAAAAAAAAAGAGGAAAAAGAAAAGAAAATAAACAAACGTGTGTGCAGGTGATATGGAGAGAGAAGGAAGAAAAAAAGGGTGTGGCACTTCGTGAATAGGAGAGAGGAAAGTAAATAATAGGAATTGGATTTACCATAAGAGAAAGCATAAAAAAAATAGAATAAAAATATGGAAAGAAATTTTTATTGAATTATTTCTAAAGCCGAGAAAAAGGGATAAAAAAAAGAACTTATAGAAAAAAAAAGACCGAGAGTGGTATCAACAGAAAAACATTGATTTTATTGCTACTATTATTATTTGAATATTACATATTGATTGTATTGATCATATAATGTTTTCATTCCTAATTATATTGTTATCATATCTTATCATCATATGAGATCATATTATCATCGTATTTGATTATATTTTGTTATCATATCAAATTTGATGATTGATACTGATCCCGTAGCCTTTTTGATTGGGTCTTATTTCACCTAAATTAAATTGCTAAAAGATAGACATTTTAGGTAAACAAGATAAAAGCCGAAAGCTACAGGACCCATGTTCACTGATTGCCACTAAGCCGGGACCAATTGAATTGAATTAAATTAAATGGGGCAGATAGTGTAAAAACTATGGCTGTGCTGTGTATGGCCACTCGTCCCCCACTATACACGAACCCATTGAATCGTATCGGGCTTGCCGTGGCACTGATCCCCCACTGGCCTGCATGAAAGTGGCATGGTGTCTCTTAATTGACTGAGCGCTCCTCATTGAATTGGATAACTCCGAACATTATAAATTGAATTGAATTGAAATAGAATCGAATTAAATTGAATTGGATTGAAACTAAATTGAATTGAATAGATCATGGTCATTTGGAATACCGGCGTTGATTGGCATTGCCTCCGCCCATTGAATCGAATTGAATTGTAATTGACCAATGACCATTGATATTGAATTGAAAATTATTAAATTGAATAGTGTCATAGTGATCAGACATTTAATTGCTAAATCAATATTGATCGATCATCTGATCTTTTTATGATCCTTCCTATTGATTTATGACTTTATTGTCCTATTGTTATATTGAATCATCGATCCAATTGATTAGGCAATTATTAATTGCTATATCTATTGATTGGTCTTTTGACCATAACTTGATATAGTTGCTCATGTTGATAAATCGTTATATTGTAAATTGATTATTATATTGATTGCTCAATTGACTCATCATTGATTATATCTTATTTTCGATTGGGCATATTGATTATTTAGTAGACCCTACGTACTGAGTATTTTTATACTCATGGATATTTTCCTGTACCTGGATCCGTGCAGGTGAGAGTACTTTGATAGAGGATGATCCTGCAGGTGGCTATGCTCAGTGATAGACAGATGTTGCACATGTTCTAGATTGAGTTGTCTAGTTTTTATTATTTCCGCATTTATTAGAATTGTGAACTTATTAATATTTTAATTATTTTGAATATAATGGATTATTAGCTGTTATTATTGAAAAAGTCTTCCACATTTATTGTTTATATTTCGCAAAAATGTTTTATAGAAAATTGAGTAGCGCCTTTGGGACGACTCTGAGCACGTGAAAGTCACGTGGGTCTCGGGGCGTTACAGAAGGTATCAGAGCCTAAGGAGAGACACTTCTTAGCTGTCTCTAATAGATAGAATTGAGTCCATGTGCAACTGTCACGAGCAACCACTGCAGCCATCCAGTAGGGTAAAGTAAGTTTTTCATTGCGATATCGATATTGAATTCTTACTTATTGAATTGTATCGTATTGTTTATTGTTGGATGAGCACAGATGCCTTTCAAGTTGATGACCTCTCATCAACTTTATCGTGGATCGAGAAATAGATATCGACGAACCAATTCCCAAAATGCATAGGATGATGGTCAAGCGATCCAAGGCCCACGAGTAAATAATGAATGAGCCGATACACATCAGGAGGAACATATGAATCTCGTTCAACATATAGAGAATATAGCAATACCTATGGTGATGACGTTTCTCCTCACGATGATTGAAAAGAGATGGTTAAAAGTTTTCTCAGATTACAGCCTCCCCAATTTGACGGGAAGGGCGACTTCGAGAAAGCCTATAGGTGACTGGAAGAAATTGATCAGACTTTGATGAAAATAGACTGCGATGAGAATTGCAAGACTATATGTGCTACGATGCGTTTGACATGTGACGCTAGGCATTGGTGGAAAGCAACAAAGGCTAGCACATTCTCCAGGAAGAACCTGATTTTTTTGGAGAAAGTTTAAAAAGATCATTATTTACCTATGTTTCCCGAAGAGCGAGAAAACGGAAGGAATATCGAGATCTACAACAGGATACCATGACAGTCGAGGACTACACGATCGAATTCTTAAAGTTTGAGAAGTATGGTACTCGACATCAATCAGATAGAAATCGCGTTAAGCAATGGGTGGAAGGTCTCAAGCCAAGCCTCCGAGGATGGGTAAAATGTTGTAACTATCAGACCCTTTAAGTTGCGAAAGAGTTTGCTACCATGCTTGAAAATCACAACATAACAAACACAACTCAACCGAATCAAGAGGATATAGGTAAGATCAAAATCATATTTGGAGTAAAGATAGAAGACATCAAAGAAGAGAGAAGCGACATCAAGAAAACTACAACTGAGGAAGGCCATATCCAACACGGAATGATCCTCCACCACATAGAGAATTATGTAACTACTGCCACAAAATGCATCTCGGTGAATGTTATTGGATGATGGGAGCATGCCTAAATTGTGGCAGGATGGGTCACTTCGCAAGAGATTGCGATGAATCAAAATGGGTTGAACCTCTACGACAACAATAGGCCTCCAAGAATGGTGCTGAAATCACCCAAATAGATTGATATATTATGACATATGGCTTGAAGCTTAATCAAGTCGAAATTGTAATCTCCACTCCAACTAGTCTTTAGATATTTTGCATATCCAAATAGCATGTGTTATATGGAATGAATATAGTTTATAGTTTACTTTTCATTAAAAAAAAATTGACCATTGAAAAGTAGAGTGTTTAATGGAAGCACTCATATGACAATATTTCTAAGGAGGTTATCGATTAGTTGGTGCTCATAATTTACCGTAAAAAGTCGAGCAGTCAAACTCAATAGAAAAAGTGATGAAGTGCACACATAATGGTATGGAAGAAGGACAACATCCAAGTATGTTGAAAAATTATAGTATAGTTATTACTACATTGGTTAACCCAAGATCGATGATATTCCAATATATTCGTCAAGCCTAGAGGAACATGCATAACATTTGCAGATTGCACTGCAAACATTAAGAGAAATGAGTATGCGCCAAAGTATCGAAGTACAAATTTTGGCAGAGTGAGATAAATGTTCCTCAAAAATATCATTGACATAAATGTAATATCAAAAGATGGATGCTATGACCAAATGGGTTCAACCAAAATGTGTGTTAAAGAAAAAAAAAGGAACATCCTTAAACATGCAAGATATTTTCGAAGAGTCGCACCAGATTACTATGTGACAGAATATGAGCATTGAGCAATTGTATCATCCAAGTCAGTCTAGTGACCAACAGTGATGGTGCAAGGATAACAACACATCTTACATGCAATCGAAATTACTATGGAAGGTCGGCAAATGAAAGTGAAGCATCAGAAGTCACATGGTGTACTACAAGACCTTGAAAATCCTCAATAGCATTAAAAAAAAAGAAAAGATAACGATGGATGTTATTAGAGGGCTTAACATGGACACAATGTGATATGGGTAATAGAGGATCGATATATTAAAATAGCCAATGTCATACCCATTAGAGAAAGATTAGTCCATCGAAAGCCACATGGTTATTCTTTTTTTAAGGAGGTTATGCGATTACATGGAGTACTGATCCATTGCGTCGGATAAGAATTTATAGTGCATAGTCCAATTCTGATGGAGCATCTATAGAGTATTTGTGATGTGGTTAAATTTCTACGTTGCCTTCCATCCACATATGGATGAGTAGTTTGAATGGACAATTCAGGCCTTAGAAAATATGTTCTGAAATTGTGCATTAGACCGGAGTGATAGTTAGAACAATCAGCTCCCACTAGCGAAGTTAGTATGTGGCAACAGTCGCCACTCTGACATAGGCATGTCACTTCATAGTCATGTATGGAATGCATTATTGCTCACCTATCAGCTGGAGCGAGATTGATGGACAGTTCGTTGATGACAATTCTCGTCATGAGAATAACTGACGCACATTCAAAAGGATGTTGACAAAATTTGCTTCATCAAGAAATGTTGAAGGTAGTCCATATGAGACAAAAATGGTAGGCTGACATAGTGAGATTACAAGAATTGAATCAAAATGAAGATCTAACATACGTAGGACACATCATGAAGATGAAGATGACATTTTAAAACGGAAAATTGAAATCAGAAAAGATCTTTCAAATTTGTTAGGTAGATGATGTAGTTTCGTTTACGCAAATTCGAGGACGAATTTATTTTTAAGGAGGTTATGATGTAACGACCCCAATTTTTTAGAGTTAAAAAAATAATATTTTATTATTTATTTTGAGAAAAATAACCATTAATATTATTATAATAAATAATTCCGAAAATAAAGGAAAATAGGGGAGGAGTTTAATTAAGGATAAAAATGTATTATGGGATATTTATTTAAATTTAGAATTATTTAATTATTAAAACAAATCAAAATTGTTAAAAGGGATTAATTAACAGATTAAATTTGATTAGGATTGTAAGTTATAGATGAATTGGAGATAAAGATTTAAGAGCTCTATAAATAAACTTTGAGGGTCAGTCGTCAAAGGAATTTCATTTTCTTTGGTTCTTGGTGTCCGACGGCAGAGGCATGGCAAGGCATGATTCAACGTCGAACGGCTACGAGGTACGTAGGGGGGATCCATAGGTTCTTTGATTATTTATTTATTGAGATTGCTATTTTTAAATTGAAAAAAAAAGTTCGGCCAACAGTATTTTGTGCTTAAGGGAAAATGAAAAAAAAAGAGTTTTTGCACAGAGGGAAACATTGATTTTTTCCAGTTCTAAATACACCGGTGGAAATCCGGTTTTCTTAAGGTTGAGAGAGAAGATCTAATATTAATGCAAATGACGTGGAGAAAAATCTAGCGAGGGAAGTGAGAGAAAAGGGGATTTTCGGGCGTAGAAGAATAATTGAGAGAGAGACCGTGACACGGGAGAAAAAAAAATAGAGAGATAGATTGAAGGAGAGAAATCCGCCGTGATGTAAGGAGAAAAAAAAAGAGGAAAAAGAAAAGAAAATAAACAAACGTGTGTGCAGGTGATATGGGGAGAGAAGGAAGAAAAAAAAAGGGTGTGACACTTCGTGAATAGGAGAGAGGAAAGTAAATAATAGGAATTCGATTTACCATAAGAGAAAGCATAGAAAAAAAATAGAATAAAAATATGGAAAGAAATTTTTATTGAATTCTTTCTAAAGCCGAGAAAAAGGGATAAAAAAAGAACTTATAGAAAAAAAAAAGACCGAGAGTGGTATCAACAGAAAAACATTGATTTTATTGCTACTATTATTATTTGAATATTACATATTGATTGTATTGATCATATAATGTTTTCATTCCTAATTATATTGTTATCATATCTTATCATCATATGAGATCATATTATCATCGTATTTGATTATATTTTGTTATCATATCAAATTTGATGATTGATACTGATCCAGTAGCCTTTTTGATTGAGTCTTATTTCACCTAAATTAAATTGCTAAAAGATAGACATTTTAGTTAAATAAGATAAAAGCCGAAAGCTACAGGGCCTATGTTCATTGATTGCCATTAAGCCGGGACCAATTAAATTGAATTGAATTGAATGGGACAGATAGTGTAAAAGCTATGGCTGTCCTGTGTATGGCCACTCGTCCCCCACCATACACGAACCCATTGAATCGTATCGGGCTTGCCGTGGCACTGATCCCCCACTGGCCTGTATGAAAGTGGCATGGTGTCCCTTAATTGACTGAGCGCTCCTCATTGAATTGGATAACTCCGAACATTATAAATTGAATTGAATTGAAATAGAATCGAATTAAATTGAATTGGATTGAAACTAAATTGAATTGAATAGATCATGGTCATTTGGAATACCGGCGTTGATTGGCATTGCCTCCGCCCATTGAATCGAATTGAATTATAATTGACCAATGACCATTGATATTGAATTGAAAATTGTTAAATTGAATAGTGTCATAGTGATCAGACATTTAATTGCTAAATCAATATTGATCGATCATCTGATCTTTTTATGATCCTTCCTATTGATTTATGACTTTATTGTCCTATTGTTATATTGAATCATCGATCCAATTGATTAGGCAATTATTAATTGCTATATCTATTGATTGGTCTTTTGACCATAACTTGATATAGTTGCTCATGTTGATAAATCGTTATATTGTAAATTGATTATTGTATTGATTGCTCAATTGACTCATCATTGATTATATCTTATTTTCGATTGGGCATATTGATTATTTAGTAGACCCTACGTACTGAGTATTTTTATACTCATGGATATTTTCCTGTACTTTGATCCGTGCAGATGAGAGTACTTTGATAAAGGATGATCCTGCAGGTGACTATGCTCAGTGATAGACAGATGTTGCACATGTTCTAGATTGAGTTATCTAATTTTTATTATTTCCGCATTTATTAGAATTGTGAACTTATTAATATTTTAATTATTTTGAATATAATGGATTATTAGCTGTTATTATTGAAAAAGTCTTCCGCATTTATTGTTTATATTCCGCAAAAATGTTTTATAGAAAATTGAGTAGCGCCTTTGGGACGACTCTGAGCACGTGAAAGTCACGTGGGTCTCGGGGCATTACAATTATAGTGGAAACTTAAAAATAATAAAATAAAAATTGCAGAAGACTATATCAAAATATCAAAAGTAGTGTTATAGATTTTGGAAAAAATAACTAATGGCCATTATTAAAAATAGCTTTGACACTAACAAACTCTATCATATAACTCCAATTAAGCCTAGACCAATTGTACAATCTTCTCATCATGAGTTGAGGTCATCGTCCATACTTTAGTTATTTATACGGATCCAAGGTGTAGAATTTTTCAGTTAGAATATGTAAAGGCCATACAATACGATGTCATGATCCTAAGTAGGATACTACATAATTGCATATTCATTTTCATATAGTAGAAAAATAAAGATATATATACTTAACTTATGAACTACATGTCAATCAATCATAACATCTATCATCATGCAATATTAAAAAGCATGGTAAGACATGCATCTATTTATCATCATACAAATAGTAAGAAAACATTTATAACAATCATACAATTTTCATAGGCATATATGTGATTTGCACTTATTTTAACCATTGCCTCATTACTTTCCTCAGGGTTACTTCATAACCCTTTCGAACTTCCACTTTCATAAGCATCAATCGATCAATTCTACCCTCACAATAGGCTAGCTAAGCCTAGGAGACTCCCCTCTCGCCCGAAGGCGACTTAAGAATACACACACCATTATCGATATGAGAATGATTATTCTTGAAGAAAATACATACACCGAAGTGTAAGAACGATTATTTCCTTAAAAAACTGATAAGGGCCATCAAGAACGATATGTAACATCATCTACAACTGAGTTCATTATACTTTTCAAACAATAATCAATTACGTCACTCAATCTTCATATTTTAACTTAGTTACATGTATTTCATGTATTTAGGTGATAGTTAATACATCAATCAATATTTCATAAATAACATTACATATTAAATGTACAAAGCATCATAAGGCATTATACATTCATAAATCATTTCATATGAAATCTATATAATCATTTAAAGAGAATACACAATATTAACATGACAATAGTTGACATAATATGTCACTTTCCTTCTTTGACAATTCTGACACATAATCAACCGAAACTTATAACTCATTATATAGTCATTCTTTTTACTTAATTCCAATTTTTCTATGAACTGCATTTTAACATGAATCAAATTTTATCTTTTTATTATTTAATCCGAGAAATTCATATAGATATCAAAATCTATTTTCTACGTAGTATTTAGGAAGCAGACATTAAAATATTAATAACTTATTCTATGCATATTATTTTCAAATGATTTCAAATACAAAAAGGTATAACCAACCTTTAACTTGCTCATAAATTTCAAACCCTAATTCAGGACTTCTAATTCATGATACATTTTACAATTTTCTCTCACTGTTACTAATAGACTTCGAGTTATACATAATTATTTTTATACATCTTCAAATCGGATGAAACAAATTTATGTTAAAAATAGACTTCGAGTTATATATATATATATATATATATATATATATATACATATATATGTGTGTACGTATAGGCCGATTAAGATGAACCCTTAATTATGTAACCCTCAATCAAAATCTCTATCAATAACATTATATTATTGGGTCTCTCAATCCAAACAAATATAGAGAGAAAGAAATTTTGAATTCCCTTTACTTTGCTCTTCTCTTCTTTCATTCTCTTTTTCTTTGTGCTCTATCTTCATCCTCTTCCAATCCTAACCTTTAGGTGCATATATGAGAAAAATCTAGAAATTTAAACTTTAAATAGGAAAGATCACCACGATTTTAGCCCTAAGACCAAATTGTGTTTCATTTAAAAGTTAGGATTGTTACAAAAAGTAACATTTAAAACTAAATAAATTTTGATCATTAAATTAATTATTATATTTATTAAAATGACCTCATTATAGCTTCCAATAGTCGGATGATATTAAATTGATTGAATTTATTATTTGACTAATAAAATTAATTAATATGTAATTATTTTATCATGTTCTAACACGTCATATTTCATATATACATTTTCCTCTTTTTTTTTCCTTATCTGCACTCTGTACTTTAGATAGTAAGAAAGAAAAAACAAATACTTACCAAAATAAGAGAACAGCGAAAGTTCGTTATGTTTGGACTTCGGAAAATGTTCTTAGGCAAAATAAAATTAAAAAAAAAAGATTTTTCGGAAGAAAAAAAAAGACAAAATAAACGTCGAGTTAAATAAATCTATTGAAAAAAACAATTAACTGCACCACCACATCACGTCGCTGGCATTTTACTCCCTTTGTTTTCGCGCGTTTTGCGATCCCTCGTCTTCTTCCTCCCTCTCATTCTTCGTGCTTACAGGGAGCCGCCCATCGCCCCCAACCACCACGTCCTCGCCGTTCGTGCTGTCCGTCCTCGAGGAGGGAGCAGAGCGGAGCGGGACGGGGAGCATCCGAGGGCCGTCGGCGGCGGGATGATCCGCCGGCGACGCCACTCCGCCGGGAGCTCGTCGTTCCTCGATGACGCCGCCGGTGAGGGGATCGCCGGCGTGGGAAGCGGAGGCGAGTTGGAGTGGCCTTTCGGGCACCTCGACACCCTCGACCGCGACGAGATCCGTGAGACCGCTTACGAGATCTTCTTCACCTCCTGCCGCTCCTCCCCCGGCTTCGCCTCCTCTTCCGCCGCCACCAACACCTCTCCTTCCTCCCCTGCCGCCGTCGTCACGTCCTCCCGTTCCCCCCTCCCTTATTACTACGACTCCGCCTCCTCCTCCGGCGTCGACCTGCCCCCGAAGGCCGCCGGGGGCGGGACCGGCATGATGGTCGTGAATAGTCGGGTGAAGCGCGCGCTGGGCCTGCGGACGCGGCGGGCCCCGATCATGCGCGCCATGAGCCACCTGGGGTCCTCACCGCTGGTGCCCGCGGCCGGCGGCGGGGCGAAGGCTAGGCGGCCGCTGACGTCGGCGGAGATCATGCGGCAGCAGATGGGCGTGACCGAGCATAGCGACAACCGCCTCCGCAAAACCCTCACGCGCAGCCTCGTCGGGCAGGTTCGTCGCCGTCCCGTCTCCCTTCCATGTCTGCACGAATTAAACTGCAGAGCTCATTGATCATTAATAGCATAAAAAATCCTATCTTTGATTAGATGAGCAAGAGGGTGGAGACGATCGTGCTCCCCTTGGAGCTCCTGCGCCACCTGAAACCTTCCGAATTCGGCGACATTAGCGAGTACCACCAATGGCAGCGGCGGCAGCTCAAGATCCTGGAAGTGGGCCTCCTCCTCCACCCTTTGGTGCCGCTGGAGCGGCTCAACTCCGCGGGGTTAAGGTTCAGCGACATCATGCGCGCCAGCGAGCACAAGCCCATCGACACCACCAAGAACTCCGAGGGCATGCGGGCGCTCTCGAACTGCGTTATGGCGCTGTCGTGGCGCAGCCACTCCGGGGTTCCGATCGACATGTGCCACTGGGCCGACGGCTACCCGCTCAACATTCACCTCTACCTCGCCCTCCTCCAATCCATCTTCGACCTCAGGGACGAGACGATAGTGCTGGACGAGGTGGACGAGCTCCTCGAGCTCATGAAGCGGACGTGGAACATCTTGGGAATCAACAGGATGGTGCACAACGTGTGCTTCGCCTGGATTCTCTTCGAGCAGTACGTGACGACAGGGCAAGTAGAGCCCGATCTGATCAGCGGGACGCTGGTCATGCTGGTGGAGGTGGCCAACGACGCCAAGAGGCCCGACAGGGAGCCGGGCTACGTGAGGGTCTTATCCGCGGCGCTGGCGTCGATGCAGGGCTGGGCGGAGAAGAAGCTGTTGGATTACCACGAGTGGTTCGACAAGGGCTCCGTGGGGGCCATGGAGAACGTCCTCTGCCTGGCGCTGTCGGTCTCCAAGATCATCATCGAAGACCTCGCTAGCAATGGAAATGTCGGCCTGCTGCTCATGCGCGAGAACAACGTTCCCAGCACCTTCTCATCTCAGAGCCGCGTCGATCACTACATAAGATCCTCCATGAAGAGTGTTTTCACAAAGGTCAGTGGAATCTGTGCAGACTGAGGTTCAATTTCCTGATTCAGACACTGTCCGTGTCCGCATGATACTAAATTCTTTGAATACTGCAGGTGCTTGAGAATGGCAATGGGAAAGTAGACAGCATGGTCGTGGAAGTAGACGAGGACCCCTGCGAGACCTTGCTGCACCTAGCCAAAGAGGCAGAGAACTTGGCGTTGATTGCGCGGGAGACTTACAGCTCCGTGCTGAAGAGATGGCATCCGGTTCCGACCGCCATCGCTGCGGTGACTCTCCACGGCTGCTTCGGCGCTGTGCTGAAGCAGTACGTAGCGAGGATTTCGGGCCTGACAAATGAGCTGGTCAGAGTCCTGCAAACAGCAGGGAAGCTGGAGAAGGTTCTTGTTCAGATTGTTGTTGACGATTCAGCTGATTGCGAACATGTGGGCAAGTCCATCATCAAAGAAATCATACCTTACGATGTGGATTCCATTGTTCTGAACCTCATGAAGAATTGGATAAGTGAAAGGTTAAGAGCGGGGAGGGAGTACCTGAATAGAGCCAAGGAAACTGAGGTGACTGCATGATAAAGTTGATATCGTTGAGAATGGCGTCCAAATTAGCGTTCACTTTTCTAATCCATCACCATATGTCGACATCTTTGTCTTTTTGTACAGAGTTGGAACCCCAAGTCCAAGCAAGAGCCATACGCTCAGTCCGCCATGGACCTCATGAAGCTGGCCAAGTCGTCCGTGGATGAGTTCTTTGAGATCCAAGCAGGTGCCAGGGATGAATTGGTTCAAGACCTTGCAGACGGGTTGGATTCCTTGTTTCAGGACTGCACAACCTTTGTTGCATCATGCGGTAAGATTCTTCCGCATCCAATGTCTCCTTGATCTTTGCATGAGTAATGAGCGCTTAAACTCTTATCCACCATTAATCATACTTAAACGTAGCATTAATAACATGAATGATAAATTAAATTATATGCTTCTAAGCAAGTAGCAAAACTGCAGACATATGGTTGGGTACGTAATCTAGTTGCATGTTCATTTTTTTTGTAGGATCCAAGCAGATATATATCCCTAAACTTCCACCACTTACAAGGTGCAACCAGGACTCGAGAGTCCTCCAGCTATGGAAGAAGGCGGCCACCCCATGCAAAGCCGGCATCGACCCCAGCTTGATACCGGTGCCATGCAAGGCTGGCATTGATCGGAGCTTGCTGAAGCCCGTCCGCCGGCCCGGCGGAGCCGGCGATATCACCCACCACCCTCGCCCCACGGCCAGCCGGGGCACGCAACGGCTCTACGTCCGCCTCAACACACTGCAGTACCTCCTCTCCATCCTCCACTCGATCGACAAGTCCCTATCTTTCTTCTCTCGCAACGGCGCGTCGGCCTCGCCAGGCGTCACTCGCCGCCGTATGGTTGCCCCCACTCATTTCGACCAAGCTCGCGCCTCCATCAGCTCATCCATCCTCCACGTCGCCGAGGTCGCCGCCTACCGCCTCATCTTCCATGACTCCTCCCAGACCTTCTACGACACTCTGTACCTGGATAGCGTGTCCGAGGCGCGCATCCGCCCCACCATCCGGACGATGAAGCAGAACCTTTCGCTGCTGTCGTCCCTGCTCACTGACCGCGCGCAGCCGCTGGCGGTGCGGGAGGTAATGAAAGCGTCCTTCCAGGCCTTCATGCTGGTGATCCTGGCGGGGGGCAGCAGCCGGGCGTTCGCTCGGGGCGACCACGACATGGTGGTGGAGGACTTCGCGACCCTGAAGCGGCTGTTCTGCAGCAGCGGCGAAGGACTTGTGTCGGAGGATGTGGTGGAGAAGGAGGCGGGGGCGGCGGAGGGCGTGGTGTCGCTCATGAGCCTCCCGACGGAGAAGCTGGTGGAGGAGTTCAGCTTTGCGGCGTGCGAGGCCAGCGGGCTTGGGAGGTCGCTGGAGAGGGTGCCGATGCCGCCGGCGACAGGGAAGTGGCACCGGTCGGACCCGCACACGATGCTCAGGGTCTTGTGTCATCGGAACGACGACGTGGCCAACAGGTTCCTCAAGCGGACGTTCGACTTGCCCAAGAGAAAATGAGCTAGAAACTCCATTAATGGTGGTCAGTCGACCTTGGCCTTGAACAGCTTTAGATGTCAGTATGTGCACTTCATATAAATGCATAATTATATAGGACTAATGAAGCGCCATGAACGCAGTAGAGAGAGGTGGGAGATAGGGAGGAACCGGGGAACCGGGAAAAGGGGAGAGAGAAGAGAGGACGTTGGTTTTTATCATTAATTTTGTTTCGCCTTTCTTTTTTTTATACTGCTTAATACATGTTTACAAAGTAGATTCTGTTACGTTACATGAAGGATTAATTGTTCTTTCTGACTGTTGCTTGTGCTATGAACCTTTGATCCTATAACACATTGAGACGTATACATGTGACCTTGTCGACACCATCTCTTGTAATGTATTTATAACGCATAAGAACGATAATTCATATCAATTGCTAATAAATTATTTATTATTGTATCCCCTAGTTTGATTAAAGAGCTTTTGTAACCTATCACGCTTTTTAAAAAAATAAAAAAAATTCAAATTCAAATTACTGCAATAACGCACATAACCTCCCACAATTAATTCCATAATTTGAAAACCCCCTATTTATGACCATAACAGCCAAGATATTGCCTGACCCTTCCATTTCTCTGTTCATTATTTCCTCTCAGTTCCCATTTTCTCATTTTCCTGGTTCTTGCTTGACTATCTGAAATAACCAGCGGCTGAAGGTAGGACTCCAGTAGGGGTGAGGAGGGGACGCGACAAACACTCCACCCACTTGAAGATCCATCTGCAAATCGTCAAAAGAGATGGAATTTCTTTAATGCCTCAAAATCGGCCCTCCTCTCACGTAAATAGTCAGGTTAACTCCGGAGACGCTACACTACTTGTTATGCTCTTGATCATAATATGACTTTGATCATTCAACAAACACGTGACAGTGAATACAATAATAATAAACTAAACCATGACATTATTGCGTACGATTGAAACATAAATGTGCAATCCACCCGGAGGAAGGAAATGTCAATAATATCCAACAAATCTAAGCAAATGACCACATGTTCATTCTCAAAAGAGGAGACCAAATTATCCGTCGGATGCAAAAATGAATTGTCCAACTAATGCAAGTAAAAGGAACTGGACGCTATAGAGTTCAATGAGTCATGTGCAGTCAACCCCAAGCTCTGCGTCCTCCATCAAACCTCTTTAAGTAGGATGCTCATAGGTAAAATCTCAAATGCAGGGCATGGAATACCCGTGAGTGAAAACATCTAGTACAATATAATCATAGGCTATAAAATGATAATCAAATCATATTTAGATTAACAATGGATAAACAGTAAAATAACCATACTTTACCTTGAACGAGTGATCTTTTCTTTTCTGTCATAATCAATACTTTTGTACAAAGGAAATAAATCATTCTTTATTATGTCTATACTTTGTTCTTTACTATGTCCATGCTCTGTTCACAATACTTTGTCTTTACTATGCCATACTCTGTACATTACCATACCATGCTTTACTACGCTTTGTTTTACCATGAGTTGTACTACATCTTTTACATTAACTATACAGTCCTTAAAGTTCGTTGTCCTATACAAGCTCGATATTGTTAGGTTGAGAAGGCAGAGGTACCTCTATAACAACTTGTAAAGCTAGGGATGCTCACATTGGGAAAGGTGTAATGTCAATGTATACCCTTTTCGGAATACAAGTGGGAGATGACCTGTACCCTAGGAACGGTGGTTGTTAAGGACCTGTAGGTTCACTGTCTCCTCAGCTCAGCTATTTGTCCCTCTGGCGCTATAAATATGTAATCAATATAATGCCCTTTTTGGGGAAGAAGAGATGCCAATGCATAACCCTTTTCGGAATACAGGTAGTGATGTGATTTGTGTGGAGTATGATTAATTTGCTGTTTTATGGCTTGGAATTGAGAAAAATACAATTTACTGAAATATGATCAAAACTCCCCACTTCACTCTCCTGCAAGTGCACAGGTTAGAATAGTAGACTCAAATGTCATATCCATAATGATTTGAGGGCTAAAGACTCAGTAAGTAGACTAGACTAATCCTAAACTAAGATAGCTAAAACAACAAATAAGTGAAGGTAAGCACAGAATTAAACTATGACTAGGAAATGGCTCTTTTTGGTATTAAGATGATTAATGTGGAATGAAATCTAATTACTTAACTGAAAACTTAAAGGTGATTAATCATTAATGATAGATTCTCCTAGGAATGGGGTTCATCTAATTCAGCTATGGATGGATTAGAACAATTCAACAATGCAAGTCATATCAGATTCAACCTATAAAAGGACTATTCTCACAGTGTAGTAGAATTAAACTAAATATCATATTCTCATATGAATGTTAGCTAGGTTGATTCAGAAAGGATTCTTACTGATGTTAAGTTATCATTATGCACAGCACTTAGCATTTACTGACATATTAACAGTCTTCTCAGATTTAGCAAAATCAGTAAAGTCTAAAGATAGTACCACAACTAATCAACAATTACAATGATGGAACAATTGATTCGATTAGCCATACATAAACATATTCAGATCCAACACAAATGTCAATGCTCTTGGTTTATCTCTAAACATCAAGAGAACCTTTAATCAACCTCTTGGCTGCCAATAAAGTGAGGTTCACATTAACAAAAGATAATTGGATACATCAAACTCATAACCACAAATTGGAATCAAGTAACCTATCATTGTTCTTAGTTCATTTCTGAATAAGAAGAAAATCTGAAGTTAACTTTTCAGTTGCCATTACAAGCAGGACTCCCAATGATAAAGAAAATAGATTCCAACAATATCAGAATTGTATCAACATTAGAAAGGAAAATAGCATTGTCCATCATCCATCCATAACTACAATTAGCCTACTACCCTATCCTAGAAGAGCTGGAACTTAGCTCCTCATAGATGCTAAGATTAATACAAAAGAGATGGGACTCAATGCAAAACATTTTGAAATCAGAAATAAGGAATCTGTTGCCAGAAATCAGAATGTAGCTCTTTTTCTCCTCCTTCAGCTCTCTGGTCCAGCAACCCTGCAAATGGAGGCTCTCCCCTCATTCTTCCTATCATCCTCCTTTTATATGGTCATTCCTCACCCTTTGATGTAAATCAGAAGCTTCCATTGCTTCTAATTAATGCCATCTGTCCTAGTCCTTTCTTTTTCCAGCAGATTCCATTCAGCTTTTTGGGCAGCTAGTAGTAGTCCCCTCCTCCTTTTTCAGCTGGTTGCACACTTGGATAACTTGCTGGAAGATCAAGAACAGCAAGCATCAAGCTTCTCAAATAGAAATTAAACAAATAGATATTAGGATAGCATATAAAAATAGCTCAATTATCAAGTGCAGCCTAGTATTATGCAGAAATGATAAATGTATGTACTTTAGGCATAATTGTCCAAATGTAGGTAGTTCAGGGCCTCGGTGCACATCCCCGGCAACGGTGCCAAAAACTTGACGTGAACTTATCGTGATTGTGAAATTTTGGATTCTCACACAAGAAGTAATTTTAGTCACGTTTTAATTTTACTCAAGAGTTCACGTAATTGCAAGTGCACAGGTCGAGTAGAAACCCTGAGTGTCATAACCCCATTGATTTAGATTAATTAATTACTCTACTTATACTCCGGAAGTTGTCACAAAATTATAAAAGAATAAACTAGATGAATGGATGAACATGGATCAAGAGTACGAAAGTAAGATAAGAGAAGATCAAGGAGTGAAAGAGGAGATTCCCTCGTAATGAACTCGTTGAAGCTATTGCAATCGCCGTATCCGACTTACTGATTTTAAACTCTCACTCTTATCTCTTAACCTATCAACGTATCTATAAATCAAAGAGAGAGTAGCCGCTAATCATCAAATTAAGATTACTGATTAATAAGATTCTCATCCTTAATCAGTAGAAGAGTTCGATCTCTCGATCTCTTACAACTCATTCTTTTAATCTTAATCTAATGATCAAAATGCAGATTAACACCTCACACGACTGTAAGGATTCTCATCTCATAACAGTCACTATGACAGATCTCTCGATCTTTCTAACAAATAATGAACCAGCAATTACTAGAAGCATAACAAGTAATATGGCTGATTTCTCCTCTCAGATGAAATCAGCTAGCGCAGAAAAACAATTGATATCTCGATCTAATTGAAATCAGATGTAAATTCTAAACAGTCATGCATCACGTAAATGGAATGAGGAGTCAACTTCAAGATATCAAAAAGTCAGAATAAAAGTTAGCATCAACAAAGTTTCATCACGAGAGAATCCCAAAATTCTTCTTTAATCATCTTCATTCTTCCCAGTCTTCGTCTTCTTCTTCTTTTCCTCTCCTTCTCCTCGGCCGTCCCCCTTCATCCGGCTTCCTCTCTCCCTTTTTGTTTCATCCCCTACTCAGAATTCAAATTTCGAAAAGCGGTTAGTCCCCTCTTTTACTCATTCAACTTTTTCACTAAAAATTGATAAAAACATTTAAATATGCCCAACTTTTATGTAAATTTGTGAATTTAATTACAGTGATTATAAGTACATAAAAGAGGTGATCAGGTACTGCATGGATCTATTAGTAAAATTAATGCATTATTAGTATTGGATGTGAAAATGGGGTTACTTTCACGCATGAGAATGCGTCACAGCGTCAAACATATTTTTGGTGGCAGCTACAGTACCCTTGCATGATTTCTGTGCGACAGTTCTCTTCCATATAATATATATTATATGTATATATTCATATAGTAATTTTGGGTATAATAGTGATGTCATGATATGAATATTCTTACTAGTCCTCGCCGCATAATTTCCCATGCTTCTCTAGTGAATCTTTTCTTTGATCTTATATTTGATTACACTATTATATTTTAATCGCTAGTAGATTTATTATATCGGATGTCTTTAATGTTCTAATTATGATATATTAAATCAGTGAACTTCATGGTCTCCCCACGATTTCGTCAGTGGTTCTAATTAATTTTAATACTATCACGATGATAATGTTAGAACAGATTGACGTCCAATCCCTTTTTGGAAAATCATCCATGAACTTTCAAATGGACGATCGTTTGACCTTTTAGGCGTACAATTTGTGGACGAAGGACATATGATCATAATGAAACCCCATGATTTTATAAGTCATGTCCACATGATTAAAGACTTGCTTATATGAATATGAAAAAATGAGTCGAAGCTGCCTTGCTCCTTACGGCCTTGTTTGATCCGAGCGATCAAAAGATAGGTCATGGCTTATAAGGTCATGATGGAGGGTTACCATTTGACCTATCTAGATGGGAGTCTCTCCTTACAAATATTTTCGCTTTACGCGAGGTCATCTTGCCTGACGGGACACTCGCCGTGGCGCTGATCCCCACTGGATAGCTACACATTTGTATGCCTACAATGATATAGCCTAAAAGTGAATAGCTCTTCCAATTTATCAACATGAATGGTTAAGAGACGAATGAATGGACTTTGTCCTTATGAACATGAATATCATTAAGAATGATGAATATGAACAATGAACATGAACCCGAATATGGAAAAGAAATGAAATGAAATGAAAAGGCATATATTATTATCTCCTTTATCGACTCCTCTATTATGATTCACTCTTATATTTGATTCCCATGTTTACCTCATGCTTATTCTGATGAAACTAATTTATGACTTGTACGAACTCACTCTTAGCTTTATACTAATGGTTGAGCTTGCTCCCCTGTGTGATCATCACATGTACTTCATGATGATTGTGAGTCGTTGATGTGTGCGCGGCGACTACAACTTGGTGGCGTATGCATATGGTTATCATAAGATCTAGATGGAGTCTTTATCTTTTAGCATACCGAGTTGTATTTTCATTTGGATGAGACCTATAGAGTTGTATTATGGCATGGACCTTTATATGCCCTATGTGAGACTTTGATGTACCTTTTATTCATTTAACTTTCACATTTCTTCATATTATTATTGTAATGTTTTATCATTTATTAATCAAATAGACTAATATTCCATAAGACATTAAATGCCTAAACTCTTCATTACATCATTCGCCTCATTGTTCATTTAGAATGGACTTATTTAACCCTAAACATGTGCAACACTTCGTCATGAGTTTGAACTGTCATCCATCAATTAATCATGGCTACCTGCACGGATTCAGAGTGCAGAATTTTCTAGTTAGAGTATGTAAATATCATACATGTCATGCTATCCTATCATATGATACTACATGAGATGCATCATCATCATAATAACAATAATATACGAACATGCATGCAATGAACTATATTATGAATATATGACAATACATCATGCTTACATTCATTCATCATACAACATTCATGTAACATAATCATCATGTCATACTTGCTTCACTTCTGATCCATCATCTGCAAGTAGCATGCAATAGAAACATACATTCATATCATTCATCACATACACAACATATCATTTCATTTCACATTCATTGACATGTACATTCTAAGAGTTTCTTCATAACTCTTTGATCCTTACTTCTTGACTTCTTTCATACTTTACATTTCCTCCGAATTGTTTTATAACTCTTTGGATCTTATTTAATCATTCTTTTCTTTCTTTATTATGTGATCCTTATTTCTTCATATATCATCTTCATCCTTCATCTTTATCACATAATACCATCTTGACTTTCATTCCATATCATAAGTTATACTTAAGAACACACACATCATAATAGCGAGAGACTTTATTCTTTGTCATCTTTAGAAATACACACTTTATGATGGGGACATTGTCCTTTGAAAAGTACATACATAAATGTAGGACTTTACTTTTCATCTTTACTTCATCATCATCATTATCATCCTAACCTTTAGTCTTTGTTATAAGATATTTTGAAGATAACTTCACTTTCATTCTTATTTTATTTTATAATATTTTTTATCTTAACATAGTTGGAGAATCATATCACATCATCACATTGGCTTGCTAGGCCACATCCTTGGAAACACGCACATCATAATAGTGATGGACTTTATTTCGAAGAATACGCACACTATAATAGTGGGAGACTTTATTCCGAAGAATACGCACACTATAATGGTGAGAGACTTTATTCCAGATAATACACACTTTCTTATGAGGGACTTTGTTCTCTCATAAGCACATACGCAAATGCAGGACTTTACTTTACAGGCTTAGGTCCCTTGAAGTGCATATATAGGTGCAGGACTTTTCTTCTCACTATTGATGAGTGACGAGGATATTCTTCTTCAACTTTAGGCGCATTATGCTTTACAATACAACAATCATTCATATCAATCATTCTTTATCTTTTAGCCTAATTATGAATAAATATGTCTAAACGTGTGTCTAAGTGATCCTTAATACATCAATCAATGTTTCATGAATAGCATTATATATGAAATGTATGAAACATCAAAAAGCATTATACATCAACAAATAAATATATTTGGAATGTATATAAACATTTAAAGAAAATGCATAATATTAACATAACAATTGTTGACAGAAATAACAATATGATAACCTTCTTTATTTGACCATTCGGACACATCATCAATAAAAAAATTATATCTCAATAAATAGATGTTCATTTTAATTGATTCTAATTTTTCTGAAAACTATACTTTCATAGGAGTCACATAGAATTCATGGATTTTATTTTTTGGCATTTAATCCCAGAAGTTCATACAATTATAGAGATAAATTCTTTACATATTATTCTGGCAACAGACACTAAAATATTAATAACTTAATCTATACTTGTTCCTTTCAGATGGTTTCAATTTCCACATAGAGATAACTTGTAAATAAATTTCAAACATTAATTCAGTATTTTCCAATTTATGATAATTTTTATAATTTTGTCTATTACTCGAGACAAAATGATAGTGGTCCGATGTTTGAATCATAATTATTTTTATACATCTTTAATTAGATGAAACAAAATTATGTGGGAACTAGACTTCAAGGATTTTCTATCCATATAATATTACAAAATAATCATGAATTTAATAAATTATGCAACATAATAAAAAATAAAAGTGTTCTTAAAACTCTCAATCCAAACAAAACATCATCTCAAATTGAGAGGGGAGAGATGGATTTAATTCCCCTTTAAATACCTTTGAATTTTAGATCTAAAATCTCTCTTTTCCTAATCATTTTGTACTTCTTCATCATCTAAAAGTTTCTAGGTCTTTTTGTCATTTTCTTAGAAACTTTGATCTTTTCTTTTTTAATCTTAAGACATAGTCACGGTAAAAAAAAATAAGACTTTAGATCTTCTAGCTTTAGACTCCTCTTGGTGGAGAAGAAAAAAAGAAGAGGAATTAACGGATAAATTTTTTAAGAAATTAATAAAATTATTAATCCTTTATATAAGATTTAAAAGTTTTGATCAAAAGTTCGCGACGTTTGATAATATTGCTGCTAAATTTCCTCTTCTATCTAAAAGGAAATTCCTATTCTGAGCATCTTTCATGCTTTATTTGTCTTCCTCAATTGATGATTCTTAAGAATAAAAAATGCAAAAAATGTTTTATTCCAAGTTTCAACTTTTGGAATAATAAAGAAAAAAAAATATCAGCCACGCATGCAAATTTACAGCTACAATTACTAACAGCTTTAGCAGGTTTTGAAATGTTTGCGTTCCCATAACCATGTACAAGTACAGAGTTTCAGGTACATGTACCACACATGAAGCTGCAGTCCAGCAATCCAAATTAAAGAATCAAATTGTCTCTTCACATGGTGATGGCAACGTATCTCCCCTTGTGTTCCTAAAAGCTATAGATAATTTTTTTAATGATAACGGTGGTTCTTGGATCCATGCATATTTGGAACGTGTATTTTTCATATTGTTCATTCAGCGCTTCTTGATTTCAAAGGTGTAATTGAGTTCCAGGTGGCATCTCATGTCATCATCTTCAAACTGCAAGAGAAAGTTTCGAAGAGAAATCGAAGGAAAATCAGTGCAAGTTGATAGAAGAAATAAAAAGTAAGAAAACACTTTTGGGCAACAAAATTCATTCAAATTTAGTCCATCGGAATTGAGTTGATTTAATTTACATATGAACACGATTTATTTTTTAAGAATTTAAGTGTATTTACTTGTTCAGAAAGAGTTTTCATTTATTGGTTATTTCTGCACTATCCTTGCATAGAGAAGACCTCATCAAGTGAGATAATCTCATGCATGTCAATTAAAGAATGACAAAATGTCATGCAGATACTTTTTGAGGAATGTTATGCAGATTCAACTCAAGTAAAGAAGATTTGCAAAAATTAAACATGAATTTAACTTCATGGATCCAAATTAGTTTGTAAAGCTTACATGATCGCACTGTTCTCCAAATGTCCGTCATCTCTAACATACCTTAAGTTTGGCAGAGTAAGTTCCACGAGCAAGCACGCCAGATGGAGTGGTCTCTTCTTCAAGCAAGTGTTCATATGGTTCACGTTGAGGAGCAAATGTGCCAAGCATGCCTTTGCTTTGATCCACTGGCATAACCAATTAATGAAACTCAGTACTAGCAAAATCGAAATTTGAAATAACCCTTTTTTTTTTACTATCAACAACCATCTAGGGACATAAATATCTTCTGAAAAATTGTCATTAAAATAATAAAAATAAGGCAGATTCTTATTCAACCAGGCAGCAATATTTATTAAAGATCCAAAATTCATCTCAGTTGATAAACCACTGAAGCCAGAAATGTATACAGACCTCAGTTACTATGCAAGAGTACAACAGAAAAGCATGCATAACATTCGAAAGCTAGCAAGGTAAATTATGAACCAACTTAAGAATTGACTGCAGTATCTTTCCCTGAATAGTTCGAAGCAGAGGATACCAGAAATTCCTAGTTGCCTAGTCCTGTGCATTTCTTAGATCCCATTTTTAATTTCCTGAGGCAGTATACTAATTTCAATTTAATTCCAGAAAGTGGCCCCAGAGAGGATTGAGGAATTAGTCATCATTCTTAACTCAAATGTCCAAAGCATATGACTAACAATCAGCCCTCTGGTTGTCACATGTCAAATAACAATAGCTAGAAAACTACAACATATGTTAAAACTCTTGAAGGATTTGACTTTCATGATTATCTAGCTTGTATGTTTAAACGACATTTCAACTTCAACTAAATTAAAATGTAACATTTTGTGGTTATATGTTAGTCATCCTTTCTTGTTTCAAAAGAGCATTTTGTGGTTATATTATTTAGTGAACGTTGGAGTCAAAGGGTTTTCGTTTAAGTAGGAATAAAACAGAATATATGCATAGCAATTTCACAAATAAACAACTTAGAGACGATTTGAAAGTTAAGCTAGGGGAGGATATAATTCCTCAAGTGACAAAGTTTAAATATTTAGGATCAATTGTAAGACAAGATGGTGAGATTGATGACGATGTTAATCATAAAATTCAAGCTGGTTGGTGTAAGTGGAGGAAAGCCACTGGAGTTCTTTGTGATAGAAAAGTACCCAATAAAGTTAAAGGAAAATTCTATCGTACTGCTATAAGACCGGCAGTGTTATATGGTAGTGAATGTTGGGCTATGAAGGGACAACATGAACGTAAAGTGGAGGTAGCCGAAATGAGGATGTTGAGATGGATGTGTGGTCATACAAGATTAGATAAGATTAGGAATGACCATATACGTGAACGAGTCGGAGTGGCTCCTATTAGTGAAAAAATGGTAGAGAATCGTTTGAGATGGTTTGGTCATGTTCAGAGAAGACCATTAGATGCGCCAGTAAAAAGAGTAGATCAAATAATCTGGAGTCCGATTAAAAGAGGGAGAGGGAGGCCAAGGCGGACACTTGGCGAACTAATAGAGCAAGATCTATTGGTGAATAATATACCGAAAGGTTTGGTTACTAATAGAGCGGAATGGCATCGTATGATCCATGTATCCAACCCCACCTAGTGGGATAAGACTTTGTTGTTGTTGTTGTTGAATGTTAGTCATGCAACACAAATTGTAGTTTTGTTGTGCAATTTGGTACTTAGGAAGTCAGGAATCTAAGATCGATATGAGATATCTACCTTTGAGTCCTCTCTTCCACACTGTGTTCGAGTAAGTTAATCCAGAGACAATGTTATGTTTAACACTAAATGTAAGCTTGAGCCGATACTGTGATCCCTCTTTTAGAGTAAAGAGAACACGATTATCATTCCCAGCAACCGGCAAGGTTGTGACTGTTTCAGCACAACCCTCAGATACAACTCCTATTGAGTGGAATACAACTTCGGGTTCAACTTGTCCTGAAAATGGTACAAATATCAGAAGCAAGATCAACAACATTCTAATAGAGAGCGACATAAAAATGCAAATTGAACCATCTAATTCTCCAACACAGCCAAGGAGCTGCTCTTTCCACCTCCTCAAGCTTTCATCCTCCTGCACAAAATAACATGTTGGTTTTCTGAGTGAAAAAAGATCAAGCATATGCCTTGAAGAAATATTATACAGCTTCGATATCATAATATATCCATACTATTATGGTTAAAGAATTTGCAAGTAGTTCATGTATGGGAGAGTAGGTACTACCTTTTCCAAAGAACTGAGGCTCAATAATAATCCTTTTGATGCAAGGGTAATTACGAAGGAAGAGAAGATAAAAATCATTAATTACCTTTTTCTGAGTGATCGGAAATTGTTCAACTGCAATGAGATCTATAATGAAGCTAAAATCCAACCAGGCCTCATATCTATTTCTCATTAGAATATGTTCTGTTTTCTTTTCTTAGGATTAAGATCCTAACCGATCACATACCAATTCTAGTATTTCTTGATAAACTAATTAAATCTTAAAAACTCAACATAATAGGGGGAGATTTATAGTTCTATCATCTCTAGCTTTCCTCAAGAGGTGTTATAAAGGGAATAAACATATGGTTCTCTCTTTTATCAATCCCTAATCAGTATCCGTTGTTGAACATGCACATCCAATATTCAGTTAAAGTATGAAAACGTGAGATTAATGGATGAGGATATAAAAGCATAATGCAACATTATGAGATATCCAGAGAAGCATAATTGCATGCTCCATTAACTTGAGGTTTGGACCCAATAGGCAGATAAAATCTTGCACGTATGCAAATTTATGATGTTGATAGGCTAAGGTTAGAACCAAAATACAAAAAGCTAGACTGAAAAAGAAAACACAATACAACTTTAAAGCTCAATTCATTGCTGCTACTCAGGAAATATATGGAGATATTGTTCAAATTAATTCCTGGACATATAGGCTGTGTTTGGATGGGGATTTGCGGGTGAATTACGCAAATCCCCCCACGAAAGTTCCCGTGGGACCTATGGGAACTTTCGTTCGGTCACAGCTCTTAGTTCTTCGAAATGTTCTAGAACTTGTTGCTCCGGATAACGTTGCACATGGTTCCTGGTAGGGGCTATATACCATCTAATGATTTCAATTTAGTTCCGGAGGAGTATCCAAAAACCAGTCCCATTGAAGTTCAAATATAGGTGAAGAACCTTGCAAACAGATTCCATTCTACGTACATTCTTTAATGTCAAAATAAGCAAAATGTTCCTCCGAGCTACATCCAGAACGACCAGTTATCACAGTTGAAGACAATTCAAATGACATGAACTGAATAGAACAAAGGAAACCTTCTTCTAAGAAAGAACGCATGTGAAATCAAAACAAGACAAGACATGCACCCTGAACTCTGCAGAATGATAGTTAAAACGTTGCGGTAAACTGCACAGTTTACGTAGATTGGCATTGGGGAACGAATTAAGATTTTGGATGATCACTTGGGCACAAACTCTCGTCACTCCAACAATAGGCAGAAAACCAACGAGAGGAGCTAAGGTAAAGCGCATTATACAAAGAACAAGTTGACTGAAAGCTTCACAAGACCCGGATCAAAACCCAAATCCAAGAGAGCACCCAAGAAAACGAACGCAAATATGAGCATTCCAAGATGTAGCACCTCTTCCAATCGACCATTTACCAACTCGACAACACAGACCTTCAAACAAACGGTGAAGCGACACGATCACGCACAAGACGAAGCAAAGCAAGCGTTAGATGGCGAGGGAACCTTGTCTTTCTCCAGTTGATCCTTGAGCGGGATCAGGGGGGACGGGACGAACTCATCGGAGGCGCCTCTGGCATCCTCCTCCTCCCCTTCCTCGTCCTCCTCGCTTCCGCCCGCCTCCGCAGCACCCACAGAAGCCGCCGCCTCCTCGGCGGCGGGGGCGCGGAGCTCAACGGGGTCGCACTCCGGCGCAGATCCGGCCAACGCTGACGAACTCTCCGCCTCCTCCCTTGGGCATCCTCCTTCCTGCATCGTGGCGCAAAACCCTCGCGGATGATCGAAATCTTTGAATGTTCCAAAAGGAGTTAATGCGAATCGGAGAGAGAGAGAGAGAGAAGAGAGAGGGGGAGAGGAGTTTTGATTTGAAGTCCCTCTCTCCCTTTTACTTTTAACGAGCGGAGAAGAGTACACAAACATTAACATTTTTACACCCAGTCAAAGGCTCACTTTATGGTCAAATGCGGAGTCTAATTGTTTAAATCAAGTTGTCGGAATGGAATTTATGTTCCGATGGGTGCGTGCGGGTAAGTCGGTGCAGCCTTTTGAGCCAAGATTAGAAAAATTAGGAGGAATGTTCCAGAGGGAATTTATGTTGGTAATATATTGGAATTATTAAATTAAATTGTGATATGTTCCCCCTTTTCTTCAAAGTTAAAACTTAAAACTTATATATTTATCCGTCTACGGCATCTTAGTGCAAAATATGAAGGAGAGATCCTCTCCCCAAAAGTATTAGAAGCGCAAGTTCTTTCAAAATCAAACGTTCGATTACATTTTTTTAAAATAGTGGCGCAATTTTAAAGAAGCAAAAAGTTACCGTTTTAAATTGGTAATGTTCTTTAGTCTAAAACTCTCGACAAATAGATTGAAACTTCGGAACATCCACTCGAAAAGCGTGATTAAACTTTTATTTTTTTAAAATGGCAATCAATTAAAATAAGAGAATTATATGAAAGCAAGTTAGACTTTCTTGTTCCTAAATCAGTTAATTATATATATATATATATTATTTTTAGGATGAATTGATTGCACTTGTATTCTTTAGTTGTTGTAAGAGAAAACATTCTTGTTAAGTCATTTATGAGGAATATTTTTGTAACACCCCGAAATTTTCCTAGAAACTAGAGGGTAGGAGAATTTGACAGTGCTAGTCCGTTCGACATCACATTATCAAAATAAAAAGATAGACATAACTATTGTGAAAAAATCATTAATCATGAGAATAAAATAAAACTTTTATTTTTAGCGAAAGTTTTAAATAAAAACCATTGTAATTAATTTCCTAAGAAAAATTAAGAGTTCATTAATAAAGAAAATATCTCTAAAATAATAGTCTAACGGACTCATGACATTATTCTTAGTATAAACCATGTGCAACATCACTATCATGGATTGAGTCAGTCATCCATCCAAGCATATCAACTATCTGTACGAATTCAAGGGAGTATATAAAAGCCAAGCAGTACATGTGATGCATCCTATGCAGGATACTACATGACATAGGTATATGACGATTTCATAATAATAATGAACATATATGCATGTCATGTCATAGTCATAAAAATATACATATCATTAGTTCATAACTTAAGGTCATCGGTAAAATATTTGACATGTAAATATCATTATCAGTTCATCAGTCAGTCATTCAATATAGTAGGCATATGATGCATGCAAAATACAACATATTTTATATTATTATTTTAATTAATTTTTCTGTAATTTAATCATTGCATGCATCATTTTAGACAATTTTTAGCCATAATTCCGGATTTATCGATTTTAATTATTAATTCTCAATATTTTAATTGTGGATGGATTAACTTTATTTTTTTAATTATTCTGCAGGTAAGTCGAATTAACGAATATACCGAAAGTTATCTTAAGACGTAAAAACGAGAAGATTTTGGTGTCACGGTTGAAGATTTATCATTACGGCCTAGAATCATTGGGCGAAATGGGAATGAAAGAATGATCTTTACACCCAAAGACTTTACGGCCGAGATGATCACATGAAGGCGTAAAGTTGAGTTTATCACTTCATTAGATAAATTTTATGTGATTTCCTTGGGGGTAAAAATTTTGCAACTTGATATTTTTGGGCGTAACATGAATTAATTCATGCTTACATGGCCGAAACGTATTGGTCAATTGATGCATGCAAAATATAACATATTTTAGATTATTATTTTAGTTAATTTTTCTGTAATTTGTTCATGGCATGCATCATTTTTAGTCACTTTTAATCGTAATTCCGGATTTATCAATTTTAATTATTAAATTCTCTGAATAGTTTAAATGTGGATGGATTAACTATATTTTGATAATTATTTTGCAGAAAAATTCGAATCTCGGCCGAAATTCAAAGAAATTATTTCTTACGTCCGAGATTTGGCTTTACACCCAAGTCGTTACGGCCGAGATTCAAAAGGAGTAACAAGATTTAATTCTTTGTTACGGCTAAGATTTGAAGGAGTAAAGATAAATGATTTTATCTTTTGGGCGTAACAAAAATTAAATCCCAAGTCCTTACGGCCGAAATTTGGAGGGCGTAATGGCATGAAGATGAAGGGTGTAACAATCAATCGAGTTTATCTTTGGGCGTAACAAGATAAAAATGAGTTTATCTTTGGGCGTAACAAGATATATGAAGGTGTAAAGATAAGAAATTTTATCTCTTTGGGCGTAATGATAAAATGATTTATCTTTGGCCGAGTTTATCTTATAATTTTAAAGTTAACCGTACGATGTTACGGCCGAGATCAAATTGAAGGCCGTCCGCACCCTATAAATACGTGAAGAATCCATCGTTTCAATTCTGCTCTGAAGTTCAGGTTTCTTCCACGGCGAGTCGTGAGCTCTGCAGGCTACGACCAAGAGGAGAGAGGTGCGACGGCTGGAAGTTGATCGCGACCCTGATCAAGTCCGAGAGGCTGCCCGACTGTCTGCCCGTGATCCGAAGCTTCGACTTTTGTCTATTTGGGTGTAATTCTTCCAATTATTATTACTTTGTTATTATCTCTCCAAAATTTCTAGGATGAACTCCATATTTTTATTTATTTCATTTTAGGAGATTATTATTGAAGGGAAACTATTTGGACCCTATATTATTTGTTTTAATCTTTTCTGATCAATTAGTTAATTGTGCTTAATGCTTTTGATTTAATTATTTGGATTTCTGAGTTGAGTACTTACCAGTTTGTGGATTATTTAATTTCAGAATTCATTAATTAAATTAATTGATTTTATGTGAAATTAATAATTGACATAAATTTGATAACTAGTGTGTGGAGAATCAAGTTTATGTGGTCTGTTAATCTAACCAGTTTGTGGAGTGATTAATAGTCTAGGATTTTCATATTAATGCATCTAATTTTAATCTTATCTGACGAATACCAGTTTGTGGGACTTTAGGTTTGATTAAATTTAAGATAGTTTGATTTACCGGATTAAATAGCAGAATTACCAGTTTGTGGACTCTGTGATGTTAATCTTGTAAATTAATAACTTGAGAAAATTCCTAATCCATCTTTAAAGATTAAATTTATCTTTTATGGTTCAAATATTTATCCTAATCTATTTTCATCCTAAGGCCTAACTTCAACACCATTATCTTATCTTTATCTTATTTTCTTTATTTCATTTCATAAAACTTCTTTCCAAAAATTCATGTTTTTCCTCTCTTATTAATTTATAAATCCAGATATTGAATTAATAATATTTCTCGTGGGTTCGACACTCTTACTCCTTTTTACTATATTACTTGAGCGACTAGTGCACTTGCTAGCAAATTTTATTGTTACAAATCAAACGCATCATCAATAATACGTCATTTTGGCCGAGATTAGAAGAATGGACTTATGGTTTTGGCCGAGATTGAAGAGACTTATCGTTTTGCCCGAGATTAAAAGAAGGGTGTAAAGATAAGAAGAGTTTATCATTTTCATCGAGACCGTATCAAATTTTATCCAGTGAATTTAAATCCAGCCGTAGGATTTACTGCCGTAGTCAACATGAAGACCCGTGTTCGCACCTATAAATAGATGACGACACCATCGATCCAATTCATGCTCTGAAGTTCATGTTTCTTCCACAGTTGAGTTGAAAGCTCTGCAGGCTTCGACCAAGAGGAGAGGAGCCGACCTCTTACGCCCGGACAAGAGCAGACATCTCACTGCCGGTCTTCATTACCGGTAACTTCGTTACGCCCTCTCCACACCGCCACCAGGTTCCTTACGGCCGCAAACACCATGATCATCGACTCCGACTGAGGTTCCTCATCGACTTACCCCTTTACGGCCGACACTCCAGCATATATTACGGCCGAGACGCTTCCTCAACTGAACGAGCTCTCTTCACCAAGTAGCTTTTCTCCTTACGGTCGAAACTTCACCCGACCGAGCGCCACCGTTCTTGATTTCTCTTCCTATCAAAATGAGGCGATTTGCTAATATATGGAGGGGACGTCACGAACGACGACATCCGAATGCTCAGCCGGTCCCACAACCCTCACAACTAATATCCTACTCTGGAGACTATTATTGGACTAAGCCAGAGTATCAAGCTCGATATGAACGGATGTCTAAGATTCAAATTCATGCCACTAGATTTTCGGATATCGAATTGCTCAGGGAGTATAATTTACTTGCAAATATTCATCTATTATTTTCTCAACTTGGACTCTCTGACTTTGTGCATTCCTGGTGGCCAACTTATGAAGTACTAATTATGAAATTTCTCTCATCCTTGGAGGTCTTTAATTTAGATGGCAGGAATTATGATCAGCCCCGCATTTCAACTTTATGGGCGACCCTTTACTTTGACTCTAGGAGAGATTAATAATATTTATGGATTTCCCAACCATGGGTCTCCTTCTGTACCTGATGACTTTGATGCTGAAACTTTTTAGAAACAGATAACAGAAGAAGACCGATTGGTTTGGAACACAGCTAAAGATAGCTCAATTCAGAATACTATTTTGCGCTACGTCCATCGCATGCTAAGCAACACCTTAAGTGGATGTAGTGATAATGACGGTGCTGTCTCAGAGGGAGAGTTATACCTCATCCATAGCATGCTCCACAGGACTCCTGTTAATGTGGGTGCCTTCATCATTCGTCGATTGCAGCGTCGCACTACTCATCGTGACGGTAGCATTAATATGGCCGCCCTTCTCACACCTATTGCTCAGCACTTACAACTTCACTTGGATGATCTCAAAGCTGTGCCAGGAAACACCCACCTCACTCGTAGGACCATTCATGCTATGGGTCTCGTGACGACCAACAACTCAGGGTTCAACATTTTTATTTTTAAAAGCCACAATCAAGAGGTGCCTTGCTCAGATTGAGATGCTTTTACGCCAATTAATCCAAATAATTGACTACTTTTTAGGCAGGTCGCAGCTCCATTAATCTCACCTATAGGACCATCTGTCCTAGTTGATCAGCCAAATCAGGATGAAGTCTTCTCCTGGTTTGATTCTACTGATTATGCAGTGGCTCAACAGTACTTCCAGCAGCCACAAGTCTTCTAGGCTGTATCACCGGCAGCTTCCCGACATGAGGCATCTACCCTTTCACCCTGTATGCCGGTGCCTTCTTCGATTCCATCTCCAGCACAAGAGAGCTCTTCAGATTCCTCGTTCATACCGGCCACTCCTTATGAGGAACGCGATCCGATGAAAGTATCTGCCCCTTTACAGAAACCTATGCGGAATCACTATATAGTACCAGAGCCTACTTTCACTTCAATCCCAGAGCAGACATACTATCCGCCTCCGTCACCTCAGCCTGACTATGGTTCCATGCAAAACTTATGGGAATCAATGTACGATGAGCAACTTCATCAGGCAGGAGAGTTTCACGCTTTTTAGGAAGAGCAACTTCGTCAAGCAGGAGAGTTGCACACTATTCAAGAAGATCAACTTAGACAAGACCAAGAGTTGACTAACATTCGAGCTGGCTTTAGAAATATGGATGATCATCAGGGTCGCTTTGAATCCCTCCAGAATCAGCATGTTCGCATGACGAGGCGCATCCATAAGTATCATATGCGCCAAGGACATATTGGCTACCATCCACCTTCGCCACCCCACTGACAATAAATTTGGTTGTGTCTTTTCCCTTTTTTTATTTTTATTTCTTTATTTTTCCTTTTTATTGAGTATGTATCACTTTCCCTTGCTGGCTTAACACTGAGGATAGTGTCTGGTTCAAGCTTGGGAGAGTTTGCATTTCATGCATTGCATTTTCCCTTATTTTTCTTTTTATTTGCTTATGTTTGCATGTATTTCTAAAAATCCAAAAAAGTGAAAAATTGAAAATTTTCCCAAAATAAATACCATTGCATGCATTTATTTTGGATACCATCTTACAAACTCTTGTCTTACTGTTTTAATTATCTTTTAGTAAAAGTTCAAAGACATGTTGTTAATTGATGGAATTTGAATATTTTTCGTTCTTATCACTTGCTATTTTAGTATCAAACTTATGGACTATGTGCTTATGCTAAATAGAATTATGAATGCCTAGACGACAAAATCATGTTCATGCCTTTTTATTTTTTCTGTTAAGTCTTGGTAGTAGTAGCCTTTTTTTATTGATCATATTAAGTACTCCTTGAGCTTAAAAAAAAGTGAAAAAAATAGTGAAAAAAATGAATAAAGTTATGTGTAGGCACAAAAGTGTTATCCGGAACCAAGGTGTGTTCGGGTAATTAGATTCGTAGGGGTTCATGCCTGGCGACCTAAGGGCAACTACTCTGGAATCCGTCGATCGAAAACCTGCTACATGGACCATCTTGTGGAATATGGAGAAGCACAGGAGTACTGAACCATGGCTAAGTTCGAACTCTTCATTCAGAACCTTAGTTGTTTGGGCAAGTAAACTCGAGGGATGCCTTATCACCTATGGTCTTAAGGCCATCTGGTCTAGGAGTCATCAGTCCAAAACCCACTACATGGTCTTCCTTGTGCAATCCTGCTTGAATATTAGAATTTTTAAAATGATTGAAAATAAAAGAAAAAAAGATAAAGAAAAAGAAAAAAAAGTTTTAAGCTCAATTAGTACTTATGTGTTCAATATTAATGCTAGTATTTGACAAACAATTTATTTTTCTGCAAGGCTGAATTTGAGATTGTTTAAATTTGTATAGAATTCAGAACCTTTATGAAGCTAAGTGCATGGAAAATAGTGAGATACTGAGTAGTAAGTGTACAGAGAAATTGTGTGAGAAAATTAGTCAATTGACAATGTGGGGCTACGATGGATCTTTCTTGAGCCTTGCTTTGAATTTTTGCTTGAGGACAAGCAAGATTTTAAGCTTGGGAGAGTATGATGCATGCAAAATGCAACATATTTTAGATTATTATTTTAATTAATTTTTTGTAATTTAATCATGGCATGCATCATTTTAGACAATTTTTAGTCATAATTTCGGATTTATCAATTTTAATTATTAATTATCTGAATATTTTAATTGTGGATGGATTAACTTCATTTTTTTTAATGATTCTGCAGGTAAGTCGAATTAACGCATATATCGGATGCTATCTTAAGGCGTAAAAACGAGAAGATTTTGGTGTCACGGCTGAAGATTTATCATTACGTCATTGGGCGAAATGGGAATGAAAGAATGATCTTTACACCCAAAGATTTTACGGCCGAGATGATCACATGAAGGCGTAAAGTTGAGTTTATCACTTCATTCGATAAATTTCATGTGACTTCCTTGGGGGTAAAAGTTTTGCAACTTGATATTTTTGGGCGTAACATGAATTAATTCATGCTTACATGGCCGAAACGTATTGGTCAATAATACGTTGTTTTGGCCGAGATTAGAAGAAGGGACTTATGGTTGTGGCAGAGATTGAAGAGACTTATCATTTTGGCTGAGATTAAAAGAAGGGTGTAAAGATAAGAAGAGTTTATCATTTTGGCCGAGACCGTATCAAGTTTTATCCAGTGAATTTAAATCCAGCCGTAGGATTTACGGCCATAATCAACATGAAGACCCCTCGTTCGCACCTATAAATAGAAGACGACACCATCGATCCAATTCATGCTCTGAAGTTCAGGTTTCTTTCATAGTTGAGTCGAAAGCTCTACAGGCTTCGACCAAGAGGAGAAAGGTGCGACGGCTGAAAGTTGATCGCGACTCTGATCAAGTCCGAGAGGCTGCCCGACTGTCTGCCCGTGATCCGAAGCTTCGACTTTTATTTGTTTGGGTGTAATTCTTCCAATTTTTATAATTTGTATTTTATTATCCTCTAGAATTTCTAGTATGAACTTCATGTTTTTATATCTTTTATTTTAGGAGGTTATTAATTGAAGGGAAATGTTTGGACCCTATTTTATTTGTTTGAATCTTTTCTGATCAATTATTAATTGTGTTTAATGCTTTTATGTTAGTTAATTGAATTTTTGAATTAGACTATACTAGTTTGTGGAGTGTTCAATTTCAGAATTCATTATACTAATTTTATTCGATTTTATATGAAATTAATAATTGACATAAATTTGATAACTAGTGTGTGGAGAATCAAATTTGTGTGGTCAATTAATCTATACCAGTTTGCGGAGTGATTCTAGAGAATCCAATTTAATGCATCTTAATTTTAATATGATTTGAGGATACCAGTCGTGGAGACTTCAATTCTTATTAAATTAAGATAGTTATATATGATTAGGTTGAGGGATGCCAGTCATGGAGACCCCAAGTTAATCATGTTAGATTACTTTAGGGAGGCTCTAATCCATCTTTAAAGATTAAATTTATCTTTTATGGTTCAAATATTTATCCTGGTCTATTTTCATCCTAAGACCAACTTCAACACCATTACCATTATATTATCTTATTTTATTTTCTTTATTTTATTTTACAATTACAAAACCTATTTCCAAAAATCCATATTTTTTCTCTCTTATTAATTTATAAGATCAAATATTGAATTAATAATATTCCTCGTGGGTTCGACACTCTTTACTTCTATTACTATATTACTTGAGCGACTAGTGCACTTGCTAACGATTCTATTTTGCTACATCATTTTACGCATCAGCATACCAAGTGAATAGCACTTGTCCTTGCCTTGCCTCAGTAATATCCTCGGGGTTGCGTCATAACCCTTTGGATCCCACTTTCATGGTCATCAGTCCTTTCAGTTCAGTCTTTGATCTTATCAGTAATTGAAGAATCAAGTCGTTGCCCTCTAGTAGGCTAGCTAGGCCTTGGAGTCGATGCTCCGTTGGAAATATACATATCATTTTCGGTAAGATTTAGTTATTTCCTCAGGAAATGCTAATCCTAAAGCGCACGGCACAGTAATTTTTCGAAGGAAATTCTCACATAATGAAACATGGGACAACATTTCCTGTTATCATTGTGAGGAGCGACAAGTAACAATATTCTTCAATTGGTTTCATTATCATCACAACAGTTTACATCGCTCAGTCTTCAGATTTTTACCCTAGTTACGACTGTCCATGCATTTCGTATATCTAGGCTTATATACAATCATCAAATAGTAATATATAATAATAAATACATAAAAAATAATTTAAATATAATATAAATCAGTTTTTTGGTCTGTTATGTCCGTGATAAGGTTCATCACGGCCTTAACAGACATGGTCACGTCCGTGATTGACTCTGTCACGGGTGTGACATAACGTTGGCGCATAAGCCTTTTGTCACGGCCATGATAGAATACGTCACGGCTGTGACAGAAGGCCTAGCACATCCATCTCCAGCCTTTCTGTCACTGGCATGATGATGCTCGTCACAATCGTGACAGAGGTCGCTGATCCGCGCTGCCTCACCTATTTTTGCTCGATTTTCATCCAATTTTGATCAAATCTTTTAGAAAAAATCACCTTCAACATTATAAATGATTCATACACAATTTACAGACTAAAACATCATAGATCAGATCAAAACATGTAAAATCATGCATTTCTCAAAATTTAAGGTTCTTCCTAGCATATGGACCTAATCATGAATCCTAGCATATGGATCTAATCATGAATTATAAGAATAATCTCAGATCTCATAAAACTTATAAAAGTCCACATCAAATCCCTCAGAGCAAGGTGTCGTATTTCTCTCAATCAAATCATTAAAACATTGAAATGAGAGAGAGGGGTTGGATCCCCTTTACATACATTTCAATCCTAGTTTTCTCTTCTTCTCTTTCGTCCTCTTCTTCCTCCTTGTGCTTCCTCTTGATCCTCCTCCAAACCTGACCGTCAAGTGCACATATGAGGGAAAAGAGTTTTTAGGAGAGGTTTGGACTTTAAATAGGAGGAGATTATGAGTTTTGGCTCAAAAGACCGTATTGCCCTTACTTAAAATCCTACAATATTGACAATTGTGACAACATTTTTTCTTCTATTTGTAATGCCACCAACACCTCATTCCAATTGCTAATGGCCATTAACCAACAAACTTGACCTGGACATAGACCTAGAGGTGAAAGTAGTTCGAGTTGAGTCGATTTTTGGGTTCAAAAAAATCATTTGTTATTTTTTAGTCGGTTTTTTAAATCACAAAAATCATTCTAAAATCATTTAGGAAAAAAAATCATCCTTTAGTAGGTCAATTTTTTCGGACCCCTATTTTAATAAATAATATTTTTAAAATATATAATAAATTAGAATTAATATTAATATTAACTTATTTAATTTTATAACTAAATATAGGATATAGTGTTAGAATTATTAAATTAGAGTGTCATAAGAATATATTAAGCTATATAAAAAAATATTACACCAATAATAAAATAATTGATTATATCTAAATTAATTATATAAATAAAAATTAATAATTTTTTTGAGTTCTCTAATTTTTTCGTATTCGGTTCTCTAATTTTTTATTTTTTGGATCAAATAAATTTTTAGATTCGGTCGAATTTTTTGTGAATTTATTGTTGCACTTTCAATATTATTCTCGTATCAAAATTCCACATAATTTAACAATAACATGCATTGAGAAACTAAACACCATCAAGTACAAAGCAATGCAGGCTTGATTGATCTCCGTGGCAGAGCTCCAAGTTGGCGATGACTATGAAGTGTAAAAGGCAATAATTAAATAGTCCCCAGCCTATGCATATGTGAAAAAAAAGGAATACAATTTAGAGTAAAAATGTTAGAGAAGCTATTTTTTTCGTGCATGCATCTAATAATATTTTTTATTAAATAGTTGATTCATGAAGAATAATATATAGACACACATCAATACAATAACTTATAAAGACCATTTTATTTTAAAGTTAAAAACATAAAAAGCATACCAAAAAATTCGCTGATAAATACATACTTATCATGTACATGAGTTAAAATATGACTCCTCCTTGAATATTGTTTCATGAAACATATTTCATCCCAACAGTGTGTTGATCCAAAAATCATATTCTAAGTGTTTTGATGATAGAAAATAAGAAAAATGATGTACTAATGGTGTTCGAAGTATTAGTATGAACAGGTTAAATATTTTTCAAAAGAAAAAATCGTCGTAAGATTTCTGCAGCTAAAATGGACGATCGAAATCCTATCGGCGTCCGCTTTGACATATAATGGACGACCGAGAGAGATGTGGAACGGCCGCTAATTACAAAGAGAACAAATATTTTAAATCGGATGACCGAATCACTTTCGGACAACTGTTCTGGACGTCAATTGAAAGAACATGTACAAAATGGATGACCAAAGTCGTTGTCGGAATGACCGCTAATTACAAAGAGAACATACATTTTTAAATCGGACGATCGAATAATTTTCGGTCGACCGTTCTAAGCATCAAATGAAAGAATGTGTACAAAAATAGATGACCGAAGTTACTGCCGAAATGATAGTTAATTATAGAAATCACAAACATTTTTAAATCGAACGATTGAATCACTTTCAGCCGACTGTTCTGGGCAACAAAGGCAACGATAATAGCTAATCCTTCTAGGGACTACCACAAATGGACGACATAGAAAAGACACGATAACGACTATTTTTCTATACAAACCAGACACCCGATACTATAATGGACAACCAATGAGCATACGACAAAAATGCGCAACGACTAGTTACTATACAAAACGGACGTCAGAAATCAAAACGGATGACTGTTTCAGAAGTGACGGCACAACTCTTTTAAAAAGGTTTTGCAACGGCCATATTTTCAAGAGAAGCTTATAAAAGGAATTCAAAAGACTGAAGAAAGATTATCCAAGAAGGAAAAATTATTATTTTCAAGTCCAAAGCATTTTCTTGAGCTCAATCTTGCAAATCATCCTTTCCCTATTATAGTTCATAAGTGTGAGCATTCTTTGTAAAAAGAGAGAATTGGGAGGAATTCTTGTGTTCTTATTTAGTGAGTTTGAGATCTCCTTGTAAGAAGAGGTGTGCCTTAATTCTTGAGCGAAGAAAAAGAAATTGTGGTGTAGAAAGAGTTATTCTCTCCCTATAAGAAAAGGGAAAGCTAATGAATCTCCAACGATCTCGATATGTCAGGAAGTTAGAGTGGGGACGTAGACTAAGGAATTGGCCGAACCTCGTCAACATATTGTGACTTTCTGAGTTTTGATTCTTCTTACTTGTCTTTTACTTGCTTGTGATCATATTTTTTAAAAATTGATTTTTACGATTTTTAGTTGTATTTTTTTTATACACCAACTCATCACTCTTTTGGTGTGTTTGATCCTACAATTGGTATCAGAGTCAAGTTGCTCTTATTTTAAAGATTTAAACATATTTTGAGCTATGACATCAAACGGTTTTATTTTGGGCGAAGGCCAATCCACAAATCGTCCTTTGCTTTTTAATGCTTCATTTTTTGCCTATTGAAAAATTAGAATGCAAGCTTATGTATGCTCTATTGATATTTGGTATATAATTGAAAGTGGATTTGATTAACATGGAAAATCACCTTTGGAATATGCCGATGGTGAGAAATTACTTGTAAAGTTAGATTGGAAGACAAAAAATCATCTTTTTTGTGCTTTAGATGCAACAAAATTTAATTGTGTTTCTAATTGTCAAAATGCTTATGAAATATGGAGAAAACTTATTATTACACATGAAGGTACTGAAAAGGTTAAGGAATGTAGACTAAACATTTTGAATCATTAATATGATTCTTTTAAGATGTATGAAAATGAATTTATAAATGAAATGACTGTACATTTTAATGATATTGTGAATGACTTAGCCTTTTTGGGTGAGCCACAGACTAACTCTCAAAAAGTGAAAAAGTTTCTCAGGTCTCCTTTTTTCAAGTGGCACACAAAAAAACCGTGATTGAAGAAAATGACTTGAACAAATTAGATTTTGATGATCTCATAGGATCTCTCTTGACCTATGAGATTGGAATCAAGGAAGATGAAGAAATAAGTATTTTCAAAAGGAAGACCTTGGCTTTGGAAAAACAAGTCAAGAAGATGAAGATGTAGATGAAAAGAAGCTAGCGTTATATGCCAAGAAGCTTGATAAATATCTTAGATTTTTCAAACAAAAGAATGATTTCTCCAAAAGAAGATCATCAACAAGTAAAATTCAAGTAACTTTCTTTGAATGCAAAAAGATTGGACATTATAAGAATGAGTGTCCAAGTCTAGTAAGAAAGAAAAGGAGTGAGAAAACTCAAAAAAGAAAAAGAAACTCTTCATGCCACTTGGGATGGAAGTGAAGATGAAGAGAATGACTTCAAAATATTCTTAAGTAATGATGAAGAAGCTTACATATGTCTAATGACAAATAGCCATGAGGTATCATCGAACTCATCCGAATTTAGTGATAACGAATGTTTTGATATGCATGATGAGTTTAGAGTTCTTATAGATAAATATAGATGCCTTAAAAAGAAATATGATGATTTGAAAGTAGAATTTGAAAAGTTAAAAAATGAACATGATTCCAAAGTATGTGAAAATTGTAACTTACTAAATGATGAGAATTCTAGTTTAAAATTTATGATTGAAGCCTTGAAAATGAAAAACAATATTTTGAAATTATCTTGTGAAAAACAAACTTGTAGTATTGAATCTTTGAAAAATGAGAATCATGTTTTAAAAGATGAACTTGAAAAGTTTGCAAATGATGGAAAAACACTAAATGCAATGCTATCAACACAAAGACCTTCTAATAAAAATGGACTTGATTTTAGCTCATTTGATACTAAGAAGGATAATAGGATTCTATTTGTTAAAGAATCACAAAATCTTCATGCAAAATCACATATCACTTATTTTCATTGTGGCTATGAAGGACATTATTCTTATGAATGCAAAATTGGAAAAGGGATACATAGTGATATGAAGAAGATTTGAGTCCCTAAAAGGACATCTCTAACTAAAATGGACCCAAGCAAATTTGGATACCAAAAGGATGAGAATCTTAATGTCTTTCTTGTAGAAAAATCCAAAGATCAATGAAAATAAATGATATTTAGATAGTGGATACTCAGATTGATGATTGGTGATCTATCAAATTTCATTATTGTAGAAAAGAAAAATGTAGGAAAAGTCACTTTTAGAGATAATAGCAAAGGAAGTAATTGATATAGGTAATGTTGGTAAGAATGATAAAGTATACCTAGAGAATGTTTGGCTAGTTGAAAACTTAAAACATAACATAATTAGCATAAGTCAATTATGTGATAAAAACTATTTAGTAAAATTTGAAAAGGACAAATGCTTGATTCTAGATGAAAAGAAAGATGTTCTACATATGAGTTTTAGATACAATAATGTATATAAAATTGATTTTGAAAACTTAAAAAATGAAAAATGTCTTAGTGTTATGGATGATGATATAAATCTTTGTCATAGAAGATTAGGACATGTAAATTTTAAGTTGTTAAATAAACTTTCAAGTCATGAATTAGTTAGAGGTTTACCCAAAATTAAATTTGAGAAAAATAATATTTGTGACTCACGTCTTAAAGGTAAACAAATAAAAAATTCTTTCAAATTAAAGGTGTTATTAGTACACATAAGTCTCTAGAACTTTTACATCTTGACTTATTTGGACCTATTGATGTAGCAAGTTTAGGAGGAAAAAATATGTATTTGTGATCATTGATGATCTCTCTCATTTTACTGGGATTATCTTTCTCACAAGTAAAGATGAAACTATAAGCATATATTCTAAATTTTCAAAAAGAATACAAAATGAACTTGGACTAAAAAATATAAAAATTAGAAGTGACCATGGAGACGAATTTAAAAATTACAAATTTGAATTATTTTGTGAAAAAATGGAATTACACATAATTTTTCTACTCCTAGAACACCTCAACAAAATGGTGTAGTAAAAAGAAAAAAATAGAACTATTCAAGAAATGGCTAGGACAATGATAAATGAAAATAATTTGCCTAAGTATTTTTTTTTGTGGAAGCCGTTAACACATCATGTTATGTTTTAAATATAATTTTACTTAGACATCTTGAAAAGAAAACATGTTTTGAAGTTTTATATGGAAAAATGACAAATATTTCATATTTCAAAGTATTTGGTTGTAAATGTTATATCTTGAATATCAAAGATAAATTATACAAATTTGATGCAAAATGTGATGATGGTGTATTTCTTGGATACTCTAGTACAAGTAAAACACATAGAGTGTATAACAAAAGAAGATTAATTGTTAAAGAATCTATCAATGTTAAATTCAATGAAGCCAATGATTTTTTTGATGAGGAAGCAAGTGAATGATGAAGAAGAAGAAGAAATAAAAGACAACTTGAAGATATACAAATAAAAAATGAAGGCTTGGAAGAAGTGAGAATGGATACTTCAAATGTGAAACAAATGGAATAACCATAAGTGGAAGATAATCAATTTATTCCAAAGAATTGGAAACATGCATCATCACATCCACTTGACCAAGTTACATGTAATATAAATGAAGGTATAAAGACTAGACATTTCTTGAAAAATTTGTGTGCATTTTTGGCGTTTCTTGCACAATTTGAACCTAATAATATTGATGAGGCCTTGAATGATTCAAATTGGATATATGTTATGCATGAAGAATTAAATAGTTTTGAAAGAAATCAAGCTTTGAAGCTTGTAGAAAGACCAAAACATTATCCCATAATTGGTACTAAATGGGTTTTTAGAAATAAACTAGATGAAAATGGCATCATAATAAGAAATAAGGTAAGACTTGTAGCAAAAGGTTATTCATAAATAGGAGTTGATTTTGAAAAAACTTTTGTTTCTATTGCTAGACTTGAGGCTATTAGAATGCTTTTAGTTTTTGCATGTTTTAGAGGATTTAAACTTTTTCAAATGGATGTAAAATAAACTTTTCTAAATAGTTTCATAAATGAAGAAGTTTATATTGGGCAACCTGAAGGTTTTGGAGATCCGAATTTTCCTAATAATGTATTCAAACTTTCTAAAGTTGTTTATGGGCTTAAACAAGCTCCTAAAGCTTGGTATGAAAGATTAAGTACTTTTTTAATTGAAAACGGTTTTCAAAAAGGGAAAGTTGATACCTACATTATTTTTTAAACATTAGAAAAATAATATTTTAATAGTTCATATTTATGTTGATGATATTGTTTATGGTTCCACTAATGAATGCATGTGCAAAGAATTTGAAACTCTTATGCAAAAAGAGTTTGAGATGAGTGTTGTAAATGAGCTCACATTCTTCTTAAGATCACAAATCAAGCAAAACAAGAATGAATTTTTTTTCAATCAAGAGAAGTATACAAGGGAGTTGCTCAAAGATTTGGAATGGATAAAATGTAACCCAAGTTTAACTCCCATGAGTACTACAACAAAATTGAATAAAGATGAGAAAGACAAATCCATTAAACAAAAGCGGTATTGAGGTATGATTGGTAGTTTGTTTTAATTGACGACATCTAGACCGAATATCATGTTTAGTGTATGCTTATGTGCAAGATTTCAATCCGTGCCTAAAGAATCACACTTAGTTGCCGTTAAGAGAATATTGAGTTATTTAAAGCATATTTGTGATTTAGGCATTTGGTACGATAGGAACTCTTCTTTTTACTTACATGCCTACACCCATGCGGGTTTTGCTAGAAGTAAAGTTGATAAGAAAACACTAGTGGGATGTGTTGCTTTCGTAGTAGCTCTTGTAGGATCCGAAGGCACCAAGAGGGGGGGGGGGGGGATGAATTGGTGTTAAAACCAAAAATGTCAATTTCATGAAATATGTTACGGAAGCTTAAAATTGATTCATTAATCTTTTAAATCAATGCAATTCAGATCACATACATAATATGAGAGGGAGAGAGAGAGAAAGCAAACACAAAGAACACAGTGGTTGTTGATGAGGTTCGGCCACACCTTAGCTCCGCTCCAACTTCTCGACCTCGAGACCGCCAAAGATTCCACTAAACTCTTCCTTTGTTCCAAATGGGGCAAGGAAGAAAAGTCTTTTACATCAACCATATTTTTTCCACTTCGAGAGGCAAGGCAACCTCTCATCCTAAGAAGTTAATCTTTTTTCTCACTCAAGAGGTAAGATATGGAACCTCTTTTATACACAGGAGCTCTCTCTATTTTTCTAAATAATTATTTCTCTATTTTACAATGACAAGCTCAAAAGAGTGGAAGAGAGAAAGAAGAAAAAGACTAAAATGAAAACTTCAAGGAAATGATCTTCTTTTGATAATTTGAAATTTTCTTCAATGCTTGGATGGATGTCTTTGTTTCTGGCTTTGGCACTCCTTTTATAAGCTTTATCATGTGAAAAATTCGTTCAGAATTTGTTCCATAATTTTCACCTTCAAATATAGCCATTATTGTTCATTCCAGCCGGGGACCGGTCGACCATATTAATGGACCGATCGACCGGTCTATATGACCATTACGCTGATTTGCTCAGTTACCGCACCTGGTTGGTCAACTGGTACATCGATCGATTTTGTCTCGATGTCAATCGGGGCAGGCTTAGTATTGATCGATCGATTGGCATTTCCATTCGATCGATCGGTATTGTCTCGACCGACCTTCTTTGCTTCGACTGGCAGGTTGACCGATCTATAGTATTTTGAGCATAACATTGTGCACAGTTATTCAAATTAGATAATCTTATATTCTATGGATAGCTAACATGATTCTCTACAATTTTGATATTCATCATTCATCCAGAATATGATAAGACCATAGTCAATTATTTAATCAAAGTTTAGTGCATAAAGTTTTCCCTTTTTCTTTAACTTTTTCAACATTTAACTTTAATCTTTCGAGATTTGTATCATCAAAATATAATTTTATATGGAATTAAAACTTTGCTCCAACAATCTCTCCCTTTTTTATGAAGACAAACCAAAAAATATGAAAATTATATAAATTGTGAAAAGTTGTAAAATCTTGTAAAGTCAATTTTACTCCCCCTAAAACTTATATTTCCTTATAATGATAGATATTAACATAAGTAATAATTGTACGGTACTTTTCATATAAATTTAAATTGATATCATATTTCTCCACCTTTTGTTTCATAAAAAAGAATAATTTCTATATGAAGCATATAAGAAACAATATGTAACTCCTTAATCATGTCATCTTTAAAGATGTTATTCTCCCCTTTTTCATATAAGAAACATGTAAAGTCACAAAAATTTGTTTCATATATTAAATATGGGATAGGCAAAAATTATTCCCCCTAAATTTATGGCTATGAAATCAAATTGATCTAAAGGTCATGAAAGCCACAAGTTTTAAAAAAAATTGTATTAAGAATCAAAATTTTGCATAAAACTTTGATGCAACAATGATATCAAATGATATTTCAAAAAAAGTTTAACATGCTCCCCCTATCACTATTACCAATTTTCATTTATATGTTTTTTCTTTTCAAAGAAATAGTAATTTTGAATTTTTGAGTGAAATAAAAAAAATAGATTATACTTTTACCATAACCTTTGTGCCTTAACATTTTCACATGTCCTTTGCTTTGCGTGTGAAGCACACCTGCAAAAACAATTATGTAACCTTTGTAACATAAATTTCTTTGGGTCCTATTTTGTTAGACATTGTTCCTTTTGGAACCCAAGTCATTCCATGTTGAAATATTTTTCCTACTTTGCATTGATAAGTATAATCGCCATGAAATCCGCATGCAAAATATGTAATATGTGATTTTCTATCATAGGAATGATTGGATTTTCAATAAGAGTTTTTATGTACAAAATGATGCCTAAGAGTATTTTTCGTTACATTGGACATGAATTTATTTTGTATATATTTTAAAGAGGCATTTTATTTTTTTAATTTTTCTAAAGAGCATGCTAGTTTTACAATCTCACATTCATGGATAATTTCCAAGGAATCAATTTCATTTTTCAAGTTTCCATTTTCCACAAAATATGTTTTTTATTCTTCTTTTAATTTTTTGATCTCATGTATTAATTTTTCATTTTCCTCTTTAAGTGAAAAATACTTTTTTATAAGAGAAGAAAGTTATTTATTTACATCTAAAGAGATGTTTTCTTCGGAAGAACTTGATGAGTCATTATTTGAAATTGAAGGACTAGAAATTATCTCATCGTTGTGTGCCATTAAGTATAAGTATGCCTCTTCACTGGAAGAACTTGATGGATCATTTGATTCATCTTCACTTGATTTTTCGTGCTTTTTCTTTTTCCTTTTTTGAGATATCTTTCTTTGTGGTATTTGTATGTTCTTCTGGTTGGCTTCTTATTCCTTGCTTTGGATTTTATCAACTTGAGATATTTGTCAAGCTTTCTTGTGTAGCGTTCGAATCCCTTTTCGTCCACTTCCTCTTCACTTGAGTCGTCTTCCTTTTTGTTTACTTTCAATGCTAATGTCTTCTTTTTGGGAGCATTTTCTTCTTCTTCTTCCTAGATTCCAATCTCATAGGTCAATAGTGATCCAATTAGATCATCGAAATATAGACTATTCAAATCCTTTTCTTCAATCACGGTCGTCTTTATATGTCATTTGGAGGAAAGAGACTTGAGAATCTTTTTCACTTTTTGAAGGTTAGTTCTTGACTCGTCCAAGGAGGCTAAGCCATTCACAATATCATTAAATCGTACAATCATATCATTTACGGATTCATTTTTTTGCATTTTAAAAGAATCATGTTAATGATTTAAAATATTTAATCTAGATTCTTTAACTTTATCCATTCTTTCATAAGTAGTAATGAGTTTTTTCCAAATCTCATTTTCACTTTCACAACTAGAAATCTGATTAAATTTCATTGAATCCAAAGCACAGTAGAAAATATTTTTAGATTTCCAATCCAATTTTAGAAAAAAGTTTGTCTTTCGTCATAGTCTAAAGGTAATTTTTCATGTAAATAATAGTCTTTTTAAAAATGTCCCACATGTCAGTGTCAATGGAACATATGTATGCTTGAATCCTAATTTTCCAATAAGCAAAATATGATGCATTAAAAAATGAAGGACGAACAATCGATTGACCTTCAAAAACTAAATCTACTTGATGTCATTGCTCTTAAGATGGTTAAATTTTAAAATAAGATGATTAAATCTTAAAACAAGAGCAACCGACTTTGATACCAATTGTAAGATCTCAAGGCACCAAGAGGGGGGAGGGTGAATTGGTGTTAAAACAGAAAATGTCAATTTCACGAAATACGTTGCAGAAGCTTAAAATAGATTCGTTAATCCTTTTAAATCAATGCAATTCAGATCATAAATATAATATGAGAGGGAGAGAGAGGAGAAATAAACACAAAGAATATGGTGGTTGTTGACGAGGTTCGGCCACATCTTAGCCTACGTCCCCGCTCCGACTTCTCGACCTCGAGACCGCTGGTGATTCCACTAAACTCTTCCTTTGTTCCAAATGGGGCAAAGAAGAAAACCTTTTACATCAACCGCCTTTTCTCCGCTTCGAGAGGCAAGGCGACCTCTTCTGTTAGGAAGCTATCTTTTGTCTTGTTCAAGAGGTAAGATAAGGAACCTCTTTTACACAGGAGCTCTCTCTATTTTTCTGAACAATTGTTTCTCTCTTTTACAATGGCAAGCTCACAAAAGTGGAAGAGAGAAAGAAGACTTCAAGGAAAGGATCTTCTTTTGATAACTTGAAATTTTTCCTCAATGCTTGGATGGATGCTTTTTCTTCTGGCTTTGGCACTCCATTTATAGGCTTCAACATGTGGAAAATTCATCCAGAATTTGTTCCACAATATTCTCCTTAAAAATAGTTGTTACTGTTCATTCCAGTCGGGGACCGATCGACTGCATTAATGGACCGGTCGGCTGGTCTATATGATCATTGCACTGATTTGCTCAATTACCCCAGTTGGTCGGTCGACCAGATTATCGACCGGTACATCGACCGGTTTCATCTCGACATTGACCGGGGCAGGCATTTCCATTTGGTCGACCGGTATTGTCTCGACCGGCCTTTGCTTCGATCGGCAAGTTGACCGACCTGTACTATTTTGAGCATAACATTTTGCCTAGTTATCCACATTAGATAATCTTAGATTCTATGGATAGCTAACATGTTTCTCTACAACTTGATATTCATCATTCATCAAGAATATGGTAAGACCATAGTCAATTATTTAGTCAAAGTTTAGTGCATAAAGTTATCACTTTTTCTTTAAACTTTTCAGCATTTAACTTTAATCTTTCGAGATTTGTATCATCAAATATAATTTTATATGGCATTAAAACTTTGTTCCAATAGCTCTCATATCTCACGGACTAGTAAAAAGTAAAACTCCATCGTACTCTCTACGTCGAGGCCAAATATATAGCAGCCGGTAGTTGTTGTGCACAAATATTATGGGTAAAACAACAGTTACTTGATTATGGTATAACTTATTCAAGTGTACTCATGAAGTGCGATAACACAAGTGCAACAGAAATTACCTTCATCATTTTATGACAAAGCACATTGATTTGAGTTATCATTTCATTAGAGAATATGTGACACTTAAGGATATTGCTATTGAACATGTGCCTACCGAAATTCAACTTGCGGATATTTTTACAAAACTCTTAAGTGAGAAAAGATTTTGTATGCTTAGGTGTGAACTTGGGATGTTAGGAACTTCATTGCCTATCAATTCACCTCATGAGTGACTTGGCAAGTATCATTTGTGAATCGAATTGAATATAACATCATGTTGCACAACACGTACATCCAGACTGGTCGACCACTAGTATATCGGTCGACCATTTTACATTTGACCGGATGCCCATTAGGTTATCAAATGTCCAATTTTACTTGCCAAGATATGCAGTTCTAGATCGGGCGCCCGAAAGTGTTTCGGATGTCCATCAGAGTTATACGATTCCTATACTATGAAAATGAAAGGTGATCGTAATGCGTAGATGTGATAAGGTCACCCGAAATGACATCGGTCGACCATTTCAATGCGATATAAAAGGCGTCGACCCAAAAAATTTCCCAATTTCTTTGAAACCCTCAATTTAGGATGATCGGTCTCGTGTCTACGCCCGCCGCTGTCGCGCTCAACCTTTTGGTATCACCAGCGACCTTCTTATTTCTGATGACCTTCTTTGTTTCCGGCGACCTTCCTAGTGCTCGTAGTCCTCCACAATGGGCAACAGGCTCTCCAGTCACTAGATCCCTCCAGTTGCTTCCGTCACAATGGCAAGACGCAACAAAGCTTGGAGCGGCAACCGAAATAACCTGATTCCATCCGACGACTCTCCAGCAAGCTCTCTAGTCACCAGCGAACTCGATTCAATCTCCCAGTCACCGGCGTCAACTTGGTTTGAACAATCGATTTCTCTCTATTCGCATTCATTTTTTCTCAAATGCTCATCTTTTTTGGCGCCATCACCATTGCATGTTCTCTCAAGTGATTCTTCGGCATCTCTCCCTCTATCGGCCTCCCTATGTCTCTCTTCTTCTTTCACGTTTTGATCGCATGGTATGGACCTATTAGGGCACTAATTTCTTTTCTGTTCACCGTCGTGTCATTCTCGCTATCGTTCTTGCCATCTTCTTTTGTTCTCGCCACCCCGGCATCGTCACTCACTGCGATTGCGCCCCGAAGCTGTTAATCTTGACACCGTCGTCCTTTCCTTTTGCTTCCATCGACTAGACATCCTCGTCGCCACCCACGTTTTGTCCTCTTATTCTCGTCGCCCCAGCGCCATTACGCCATCTCCTCCTACTCTCATCGAAAAGGCTCTATCAGCCTTACCATCGAGTCATCCTCACCGTCATCATCGAGTCGTCCTCACCGTCATCCTCACCGACAACGTCGCTCCTCCTGTGTCTATCGACCTGCTGTGTAATGATGGTCGATCGTTTGCTACAGCGGTCGACCCTTCTTTGAGTATTGGGATGGTTGATTCTCTCTTTCGATCTCATTCACGACTTGATTCTCCGAAAGATTTGTGAAACATGCCATCAAACAAAAGCTCATTACTGGTCCTTGAAAGAGAAAGGTACTAGGGTCCTCCTCTCGCCCACCTTTAGCTTCACTAACACTGCCTCTAGAAGAGTTTGATTCTCTTCTATTTATCGATGTTCCTACTGCCTTAAATTTCGAATAACTCTATGTCTCTAGAGAGGTAGCATGTGGCATTCGGGTTGATTGGAATTATCTTAATATGAAGTTTGTTCATGATCTATTTTATGGCATTGGGTGGCTCCTACTCCTTGACATACAAGAACTTGTATACCCAAGGTTGGTTAGAATTTTCTATGCCAACCTCAAATTCTCCGAATCCTGATCATATGTGATGTCTAAAATCCTCAGTCATAACATTAAAGTCACTGCATCCTTAATTTGTGAGATCTTTGACATTCTCAAAGGGAGACTTACAGACATTGCGACTCATAAGTAGCCCTCCGACATCTCTATCACTAAGGCTCTTGAAGTTGTCTTTTGTGGTGAAGTAGAGAACTTTCCAATGAAAGAGATTCTAAAGAAGTTGACTCCCTCACTTCTTGTTGCTCATCATATTGTCAGTTATATTCTATTCCCTCGATTCGGGCATTACACCTATATGACCTTTTATGACCTACGCCTTCTCTATTGTCTTCTTCGTAGGGATGGCAACCGCCGCTGTTCGGGGCGGGGGACACCACCCCCGCCCCGACCCCGACGATCCGCCCCCGCCCCCGACCCCGCCCCGAATCCCTAGTTCGGGGGAAATTTTATCCCCCGCCCCGAACCCCGCGGGTCCCCGCCCGAATCCCCGCGGGGAATCCGATTCCCCGAATTTTTATTAAAAAATTAGAAAAAATTAGAAAAAAAATCACAAAAAAATAGTGCTCGCGCATAGGCAAAATCTCCGCCGCGCGGGGCGGCGATTTCGCGCAGAGGCGCGCGGCGGCGATTTTGCGCAGAGGCGAAATCGCCTCTGCGCGTGACGACGATTTCGCGCAGAGGAGAAATCGCCGCCGCGCGGTGGCGATTTCGCGCAGAGATTGTCGTCGCCGCTTTGAAAAAGATGTCACGGGGATCCAATGGGGCGGGGGCAGCCCACCCCGCCCCGATCCCCGAATGAGGGGTCGGGGGCAATTTGCCCCCCATCCCCGCCCCCGCGGGGAAAAAAATCCCCGAATGCGGGGCCCCGAATGGGGATTCCCCGTGGGGCCCCGTTTGGGGGCGGGGATGTTGCCACCCCTACTTCTTCGCAATGACCTTCCTCCGGTAAACTTTGGAGCTTACATGATTCACCATTTCACATCCGTCAAAGAGAAAATAGGTTCTACGCACTCTCATTATTCTTCATTTTGATTATTTTCTTACTCGGATCTTTTCATGATAATGGTATCATTATTCTTGAGATGGAGCCACGCTATACTGAGCGACACACTATTATCATTGGGAAAGCCACTTTAAAGCGCAAGGAACTTGTCTTTGATGAAAACAACTAGCTCTATGCCACGAAAGGGCAAGAGGCACCACGATATTCTGATTCTGATGATGCTGCTGGTACAGAGGTTCCCACAGGGGCTACTATGGAGGATACCAGACCCTCATGGGGCTATATCTACATCCCACACCTGCGCTGACTAGTGCATGGCGTTCTTCTACAGTTACTTCACGTGATAAGTGGGATGGGATGATCACACGCATGGATGACATCAATAGGCGTATGGATGACACTCAAGATTGCCTATTCGCATATTTTCACTCTCAGGGCTTCGACACTTCATCTTATGAGTGAGCTGCGCCTCCACCACCCGACAATGCTCCGAATACTTAGTTTTCTTCATTTGTTTTTTGATGTTTTGTTCCCCACTTTGATGATGTCAAAAGGGGGATGTGTATTGTGACGAAGACTATGATGTGATGTATGGATGGATATGTTGTTATCTTATCTTGACTATATTGTGATGTATGGATGAATGTTGTTATCTTATCTATGAATGGATGTTTTTATCTTATATTATCTTATCTTTTATGTCTTTGTTATATTTATGGATGCTATGTATGAGGATGGATGGTTTGATGGTTCTATATGGATGTTGTTATCTTATGTTTTATGTCATTGTTATGTTTATGGATGTTATGTTATAAGATTATCATTTATCAAAAGATAGGCATTGATTGAGGAGGAGTAATTCACATCTATTTGATATCATATTAGAAGATAATTACTGATTAAGGTGGAGAAATTTACATTTTGTCATTTATTTATCTCCTCGTCACTTTGTTTGTCATCATAAAAAAGGGGGATATTGTTGGTCCAACCATATTTTAAGTATTTTGATGATAGCAAACAAGGAAGATGACGTATTAATGGTGTTCGAAGTGTTAGTGCGGACAGGTTAAATATTTTTCAAAAGAAAAGGTCATCGTAAGATATTTGCAGCTAAAACGAACGACCGAAATCCTATCGGGTGTCTGCTTTGACATATAATGGATGACCGAAATGGATGTTGAACGATCGCTAATTACAGAGAGAACATATATTTTTAAATTGGACGACCAAATCACTTTCGGTCGACCGTTCTGGGCGTCAAATGAAAGAACATGTACAAAACTAGATGACCGAAGTTGCTGTTGGAACGATCGCTAAGGACAGACATTTCTAAATCGGACGACCAAATCACTTTTGGTAGACCGTTCTGGGCAGCAAAGGCAACGACAATGATAATAGCTAACCCTTCTACGGACTATCACCAATGGACGACTGCGTAGAAAAGATATGACAATGACTATTTTTCTATACAAAATGGACGCCCGATATTCTAACAGGCAACCGCCAAAAAGGCGCAACGGCTAGTTCCTGTGCAAAACGGATGTCCGAAATCAAAACAAGCGATCGTTTCAGAAGTGACAGCACAACTCTTTTAAAAAGGTTTTGCAACGGCCATATTTTCAAGAGAAGCCTATAAAAGGAATTCAAAAGACTGAAGGAAGGTTATCCTAAAAGGGGAAATTACTCTATGGCATCTTTCAAGTCCAAAGCATTTTCTTGAGGTCAATCTTGCAAAGTTCCTAAGTGTGAGCATTCTTTGTAAGAAGAGAGATTGGAGGGAACTCTTGTATTCTTGTTAGTGAGTCTGAGAGCTCCTTGTAAGAAGAGGTGTGCCTTAACTCTTGAGCGAAGAAGAAGGCATTGTGGTGTAGAAAGGGTTATTCTTTCCCTACAAGAAAAGAGAAAGTTAGTGAATATCCGACGGTCTAGAGGTTGGGATGTCAGAGAGGGGATGTAGGCCAAGAAGTTGGACCGAATCTCATCAATATATTGTGTCTTCCTGAGTTTTGATTCTTCTTACTAACCTTTTACTTGCTTGTGATCATATTTTCTAAAAAGCAACTTTTACATTTTTGGCTATATTTTTTATATACACCAATTCACCCCCCTCTTGGTGCCTTCGATCCTACTTAGACATATATATGTAGAGAGAGAGAATAGTGATATATATATATATATATATATATATATATATATATATATACCAACTATGCAATACTCTAACTAAAATATTATCTTGGACTGGTTCTTTGATCAGAATATCAATTAAGAAAAAGATTTAAAAGAACTATTATTAAATATATCAATAGATGCGAAGTCTAATAAGATACCTAATATGAAACATAACATCAATAATCATCAGATCCTAAGGCAGAAGTCTAGTAAAGAAACATCTATGACATAATAACTAAAGTGAAACGAGAACAATAACCTAAATCACTCCATGTGCACTTCACCATCACAAACAACATCAGTCCCTTGAGCTCATACTAATTACCTACAAGATCAATGCAGGGGATACAATAATTCATAAGTTTTGGAGCTCAATAAGTGGATAATAAACCAATAGATAGATAGTAACAATAAAGAAGCATGGGGTTAGTATAATCAATCATAATAATAATCATCAATGAAAGTCAATGAACAAAAGTCAGTGCCATACTTTAATATGAATCGATGGAACAAATTAATGTTATGCCTTGAGTATAATCAAATGAATAATCAATACTATACTTTGATCAATATCAGTGGAATAAATCAATACCCTGCGCTGAATAAGATCAATATTATACCATGGGGAGAATCAATAGAGTAAATCAAAACTATGCCTTGGATAAAATCAATAGGAGAATCAAGGCTGAGTAAATCAATATACCAATCTGATATGGTTCATAACACTTGATATACACTACTGGGGATCCAACGAAAGAAATCAATACACTAATTGTCAATAGATAGAGATCAATGTGATGTCTATAGGTAAAATCAAGTTGTGTAGGAACAATATAATAAATCATTGAGTGAACAATAATAATATCATATGAAGATTATGATCATTGAAATGAATCACTTCAATGCTCTAGATTACTCTATTCAATATTTCGATGTCATATGGCATGCTTTGAATTAATGTGCATATTTCAATGATCTATACTATGTGCTGAGTGTATTTTCAATGCTTTAACTAGAAGTTGTAATCAACTTATATATTTCTGATATGCAATGTCACTAATTAATGTATTCGTTACAATGCGGACTCATGTACTTTCTGAGTGGCCAATGATTGTGCACATCACGATGATCATTCTATCTAAAGGGGAGTATCATCTTTCGTTAGACGATGGGGAAAAATCATGCAACGAGGACGAATTATGCCTCAACACTGACTACTATGTTATGCTATGAGCTATCGTCAATATGTAGTATGAGCACCAAGCTTTTATCTTTAATTAACTACGTTATCATCTTCGTCCAAATTGAGACTTAGTCATAACACTACAAGAAAAATAACTTTTAGCGATCATAATTAATGAAGAGACCCAAATCTAGACGTTAAACACTATTATTAATGATCAGATAAAAATCTAGTCGTCAACAATAAGGACCAGAAATAAACTGGTCCTTAATATTTTTATGACTTGCCGTTAAAAGTTAACTATAAGAACAAGATTGGACTTGATGTTAAAATAATAAAATTAACGACTATAATCATGTCATTAAAAATATTGATGAGTCAAATAAAAAAATCTTAAAATGATATTTAGAAGATACATTTCTTTTCATTTTGTTTTCTTCTTTTAATCTTTATATTCCTTCTTACCCAAAAATATTATTATTTTAAAATTAAAATAAAAAATTAAATTATACTTTATGTTTTAATATTACTGTTCAAGTTTTAATATCATTAATAAAAGATAAACAAATATCTTCACTTTTAATTTTTAATATTTGTTTTTGTTAATGGAATTAGGAATGTCAATATCTCTTTACTTATAATGATCAATAATATTTAATTATTCATGTTTTATTTTTATTTCTGTTTAACTATTTCATTTATTTAACTTCGATTAGAATTTAATATATATATTTCGTAAAAAAATTATAAAAAGATAAATATAAATTATATATTATTTTAAGATCAAAGCTAAAAACATTACTTTTATCATCATAATTTTGTTAATAACCATTAAAATATAACTAATCATCTAATTCTAAGTTTCTAACCTAATATTTTTTATCTATTCTTTACACCAGCAAGGGACGAACAACCCGTTGTCATCTCCTACTCCGATGTGCTGCACGATAGCGCGAGAGGTGGCAGAGGCAGCCCCGACAGGCGCGTGGCCGCCCCTGCTCGAGAGGCGGCTGTCGATGGCCACCTCTACTCGAGAGGCGGTCTCCTCTCGCGCAGAGGCGACCATCGGGGCTGCCTCTACGCGAGAGGCAGCCATCAACGGCCGCCTAACGCGAGAGGCGGCCACCAGGGGCCGCCCCTACGTGAGAGGCAACTTGACTACCTCTGCTTGAGAGGTGGCCGTCAAGAAAATGGGTGGCTGCCTCTCGTGCAGAGGCGGCCGCCAAAGTCGCCTCTCGAGCAGAGGCGGCCATCGACGGCCGCTGGCGGCCCCCTCTGCCCGCCTCTCGCGCAGAGGCAGCCCCAATGGCCGCCTCACATCAGAGGCAGTCGACGATGGCCGTCTCATGGGCCCTGACGCCCGCCTCTCGCGTAGGGGCAGCCGTCCTTGAATGAGAGGGGGCCGTCAGAGCTGCCCTTGCACGAGAGGCGGCCGTCGGTGCCGCCTTTGTGCGTGAGGCGGCCATGGGCCACTGCCTCAAGTGCCCGACGGCTGCCCCTGTGCGAGAGGAGGCCACCGCCCTCGGTGGCCGTGCCTCACTCTGTGGCGGCCGTCAAGGAGTTCTGGGCCAATGCGATAAAGTTGGGTTGTCCCGTCATCATCTCTCTTGTCATTGATGTCAAGCACATTTTTTCACAATTTTTCTTTGTTTACACATATTTCTTGACTTGTCCACAGATGTATTGCATGCATGCATCTCACATTACGTGGTAATTATGTTAGTGGATAGATATTAACTTGATTTTTATTTTTTTATTGCTATAGGCGAATATGACTTCCATTGCAGTTTGGAAAATGGATTACATCGATTTCAAAAATGTCAAAGAAAAATTTTATTGCACCAGGTGTTCTTGGAAGAGGGCGGGAAAAAAGATCTTTGTGCTCCTTGGGAGTTTTTGACGACATTTCACTTGTGATTAATAAAAGAGAAACTCTTCATATCAATGGAAGTCAAAGATTTCACATTATTGTAAAAGTTTTAAGGTTTGATCATTTATTAAAATTATTATGTTTGTGATTCCTATATGATGTTTATATTATCTATAACATTATTGTGTATGTTATATGTTAATATAGGATGCAAGTCAAAGAAATACAAGATATGAAGTAAAATTAATTATGCCACGCCGCGTTGGCAACGAGTCTTTCAGAGAACTCATTTATCAATAGGAATTAATATTAAAGTATTAATATTATTTTCTTTTATTTTTTTCTTGATATCTCATTGTCTTTTATGTAAAGGGTGGTAAAGATGGTACCCCACTAGATGTTGCAACTATTTTTTTTTTGAGGCACGCAAGAAAAATAACAAGTTTGTCGAACTAAAGGCCGTTGAAAGATATGTATATTTAATAACAATTTTTCATTTAATCTCCATGAAATGTGTATAATATGAGTTTATATTTTTGTAGGTTGAAATACAAGAGATTGACGGATATGAATATCTCTTGGCGGATTTGAATTTTTTATTGGTGAGAATACTATCTTAATTGCTTCTAACCAAAGTTAGTTTTAGTTACTGTAATAGTAATTCTCATTTTTATTTTACAGATTTTTTTATGAATATTCGTTGGATTGGGAAGGAAGATGAATGGAAGAGTTATTTGGAAGTTTTGCTATATTTTTTTGAACATGTTCTTTTAGAAGAGTTATTTGGAATTTGGTAAACATTTGAATTAAAATGTTGGATGTTGCATATGAATATTTGAGTTTAATATTACATGGATAATTGATTTGTTACTTGATGTTTTGAACATGAATGAATTTGAATCTTGTCAAATATAGAATTTTTAAATTTTAAAAATGTATTAATGATCATATATTTGTCCTCGAATAATAATAATAATAATAATAATAATAATAATAATAATAATAATAATAATAATAATAATAATAATAATAATAATAATAATAATAATAATAATAATAATAATAATAATAATAATAATAATAATAATAATAATAATAATAATAATAATAATAGCGACAAGAAAAGTGGCCCTTAAAAAGTTTCTTCTAACATATAAATAATATCTTTAGCAACTAGTTGGGTGATCCTTATAAGTTATAACAGGGACCAACATACTAGTCACTATTGAATTTTTTTAGGGAAGAGAATTATGATGGTCTCTAAAAATAATCAACGGCCAGTTATTCACACTGGATGCTAAAACCTTTTAGCAGGGGGCCTATAGCGAAGAGTTGCGATCAGTTTTTTCTTGTCGTTGATGATTATTAGCGTCAAGATGATAACTTTTAATGACTACAAATCTCTTCGCTAATGACTTAATTTCTTGTAGTGTAAAAGATCATGTAATCGATGGAATGAAAGAGGATCAAACCTCGGGTATTATCTATGCAACAACAATGCTATGAATATGTACAATCATGTGAACGATAGAATCAGAGAGTGATTGATATGGAGAAATATATATACTTTTCATTTTTGTTCAATATGCATTTATCTCATGTTTTGATATATTTTCATGCTCGAACACATGCTTTATTGTTGAAATACAACTTTTATGATTTCTTCACATCTATCTTATGATAATCAGCATTCCTGTGATATTATTACTTGTTTTCCATATAGAAATCTCAGCTAGCAAAATACGAGGGCATGCGAGAATATGCCCTAAACATGCACGCATAGGGACATACATGTGTATACACAATACTTGGACACTTAGGGGAATTGAGACTAGACAACATACTTCAAGAAGCCAGTTCATCCAAAGCAACAAACAACAAGAGAAACATGTCTTTCCATGTCATGCTTGCAGATTTCCTTGTACAAAAAGGAAGGAAGCTTCCTATACACTTTTATGGATAGATGTGGACAAAATAGTTGCTGGAAAAGCTGGACAGGTGGCAAGCTGACCACAAGAGCATATTCCTTTGGCTGGAACAGTGGACAAGTGGCAGTTAAGAGGGAGAGGGAACACAAGATTCTTTTGGCTGGAAAGGTGACAGAAAAAGACAAGGGAGTTGGTGAACAAAAGCTAGATAGATGGCACTAGATTACAAGTCTATAAAAGGGCATGGTGGCTGCCTATGAAAGAGGTTCCAATCTTCTAATCTATTTGACATTACTATTGCTAGAAGGCTGGAAGCAGTCTCCTTCCTTCCTTCTTTTCTTTCTTTTTCCTTTTCTTTTTTTCTTCTTTCTTACTAATAATGTGTAGTTAAAAAACCAGCTAGTGGATGGGGGATGTGATTGTTTCAGATGTTTTCTTCTCTGTTTATTTTTTTATCTTCCCTTGTTGTTAGACTATTCGATTCCCCTACTATTCTAATGAATCATTTCTTGTTTCATCCCTCAATTATTGGTTGAGTTTGAGAGTTTGTTTCGAATGCAACCCGAGAGGAAGTTCTACCCTCTGTTCAGCCGAATACCAAGTGGTGTAGAGGTCGAACAAAGTTATCTTCTTGCAGCTTAGACAAGCTTTGTTTCTACGATTTAGTGTTTCTGTTAGGGTGATTGGTAGTTTTTTTTAGTTCAGGCAATGCAGGTTCCTTGATTCCGCGCCCAAGAGGGACGCTTTCCTTTGAAGTCCTATATGCATGCTGAGAGATGGGACAAAGATTCAATAACCAAAAAAGAAATCAAGAGCTACATGTTTTGGAACTGAACTTGTTTCTCTCCTTAATTCGCATCACCATCCTCTTTTTTGTTTTGGTCTGATTCTTATTGATTCTTTGGTCTCCTACCTTTATTGTCAGGCATTCTTATAGTCTCTTTGAGCTAACTTTGGAAGAATTTAAAAATGTTCTACATCAAGAATTCTCACTAAGCTGGGTTATAAAAAGTAGAGAGACACTTAGGCAATTATTGCAATATGAATGCTAAGAAAAGTAGTCGGCAAATAGGTTGGAAGCGATAAGTTTTACCCTGAATATTGCTTGAGGACAAGCAAACATTTAAGTTTGGGGCAATTTGATCACTTCCTATTTTACCCGTCTTTATCAATAATCCAGATATCAATTTTGCCATTTTTAGCATGATGAATTCTGTTTAATTACAAAGTAGTGATTATTATTTGGCCTTTTTGAATTGGTATCTTGGAAGGTAACCACTTTTTGAAATTTGAATTTTAGGAGAAGAAAAAAGAGATAAAAGGGGCAGGCAAGAAGGGGAGAGAGAGAAGACAACAGGGGGGAGATCAAAGAGAGGAGAATATTAGTGTTTAGAGAAAAAAAAAACAAGGGAAGAAACTTTCATTCTGCCTATGTCAATGCTCGACTAAGAACTTTTGTTTCCTGTGGTGTAATTTGTGTTGCTACTATGACGTGATTCCCTTTTTACAACTGTATCCGTTAGATGACTATTGAATCATTTTAAACTTCATTGTGAATGGTTTGATCATACTTAATTTCTATAGATTAAGAAATCTTCCTTTATTCATATTCTATCTCATTCGAAAGAAGGGATGGAGTTTCTTTAAAACAATTTGCAATTGCATTCCTTTCAACGAATCTTTCTATTTTTGAATTGACTGAGAGGTCTATTTAATCACATTGTGAGGTGAGAATCCGCAATGTTCTCAGTTGTCTTGGATTGAGTTTCTGCTATGTTTAGGATTCTGATTTAGATATTGAAGAGAATCGAGAGATCACCTTTCTTAATAGTCAAGTTCAGAGATCAATTTATTATTATTCATAATCTACCTACTATCGGCTTAATCCCTAACATTCCAAGAGAGATTGAGGGATGAGCGGGAAGATTTGGACTATTTTCACAGGTAAGAATCAAGAGATCATCCTCCTCACATAGGAATCATATCACAGTAGTAGCCAATTCACAATAAGAAATTTCTCATCTTATTTAGAATATTTACTTCAACAACCTCTTTCTATTTCTTTCCTGTTATTAGCAACTGTGGCAATATTTGAGATATAACAAGATTGAATTAATATAAGTCAATAGGGTTATGAAACTCGTGGTTTCTACTTGACCTGTATACTTGTAGTAGTGTGGACTCTAAGTAATTGATTTAAAATTGGATGATATTTAGTTGTTGTCAGAGATCACGACTCCTAAAGTCTGCATCAAGTTTTTGGCGCCGTTGCCGGGGATTTAGATTATTCTTTCCTATTTATATATCTTACCATTTATTTTCCTTTGCATTATAATTCCCTTCATGTTTAATTTCTCTATTCACAGGAACCTTATATGCCTAGGGCTAGCCAAAAGCAATTGCTTGAACTAGACCCTAAGATCGACCAAACGTTCAAAAGGAGAGTGCGTGAACATAGGAGTAAAACACCTTCAGACGAAGAAATAAGTTGCCCTCAAAAAAAAGAATTTGAACCGAATTCTAATTCAGAAGAAGAAATGATGGCTGAACAACAAAATCAACAGCAACCTCTTGTGCCCTCCCTCAAAGAACTCCATACTCCCACAGCAGATGGGTTGGAGTCAACTATTTTGTAGCTAGCCATTCAAACTAATAACTTTGAACTAAAGTCTTCTCTGATTTTAACAATTCAGCAAAACCAATTTGGAGAAACCCAGAAGAAGATCCGAACCAACACCTCAAGAATTTTTTGGAGATATGTGAGACAACAAAGCTAAATGGAGTCTCATTAGAGGCACTTAGACTAAGAGTCTTCTCTTTTTCACTAAGATGTAAAGGCAAAACAGTGGCTACAATCTCTTGAACCGAGAAAATTAACTACTTGGGAGCAATTGGTGAAGGCCTTTCTATCTGAATACTTTCTTCTAAGCAAGACAATCAAGATCAGAAATCAAGTCATTGGATTTGTTCAAAAAGATCAAGAAACACTCTATGAAGCGCGACAAAGATTTAAAGCATTACTCAGATCATGTCCTCATCATGGTCCGAGCAAATGGATTTTAGTCCAATCTTTTCATAATGGGCTATACTATGCCTCTAAGATGGCACTCGACAATGCTGTCGATGGTGTTTTCGTAAAGAAAAATGTCGATGACGCTTACTAGCTCATTAAAGAAATAGCAAAAAATCAACATTTCTTAGCCCATTTGAGGTTCAATGAATCCATCGCTTCTACTCAAACACAGTTAGATGGTGAAGATTTTTTTCCTAAAGTGGAATATATCATTCGGAAGGCGATCAACAAACTCGAACTTAATGAAGCCACACCAACTGTCAACGTGATATCTAAATGCTATGAAATATGTGGTTCACCTGATTATATTTCCATACATTGCAATTTACTGAAGCAACAAGCTCATCAACATCCAGCAAATGCAGTAGGGTCCTATCCTTCTAACAATAACCCTTATTCCAATACATTCAATCCTGGATGGAAAAACAATCCTAAGTTCTCTTATAGAGACAATTATCAGCAAGCCCAAGTCCCTGCTTGGCAGAGCAGGACCAATCAAAGAATGCAAACTCAACCTCAACTTCAACACCAGAACCCTCCCATTCACCACGGACAATCCTCGACGAGCAAACTTGAATCGATGATGGAGAAGTACATGTCTAAACAAGATAGTCTAATGCAAAAGATGTTTGAGAAGATCGAAAATCTCACAATCCACAATAAAAATGTTGGAGACACAGATAGCCCAACAAGCTGCATCATCTTTAAGACAACTAAGAATTCTACTAGACAACCACAATAGAATCCGAAGGAGCAATTCCAAACTATAACACTAAGAAGCGGGAGGATGACCGAAGATATAAAAATGACAAGAGTATAAACTTTAGAACCAAAAGACAGGGAAATCCCAAAGCAGGAAGATGTAGCTCAGTCATATGCTGAATTAAAAGAGCAAAAGGGATTCAAACGATTGAAAACTTTAGAAGGCCCTCCCAACTGCTCTTCACGAGTACCATTTCCTAAATCCCTTGAAAGAAGTCGACAGGATCAATAGTTTGGAAAATTTGTTGAAATTTTAAAGAAGCTCTATATCAATGTACCTTTCGTTGAAGCCATCCAAGAGATCCCAGCCTATGCTAAATTTCTTAAAGATATCCTAACAAATTAAAGGAGAATTCAAGAGAATGAAATAGTGGCACTGATAGTTGAAGCCAGTGCCATTATTCTAAACATATTTCCTCCAAAACTTAAGGACCCAAGAAGTTTCTCTATACCTGTGAGATAGGCAATCGAAGAATTCAAAGAGCCCTATGTGATCTAGGAGCCTCTGTAAGTGTGATCCCCCTCTCTTTGTGCAAAAAACATGAAATGGGAGATACTAAGACCACCAATATGTCTCTCCATTTAGCGGATCAATCCATCAAATTTCCCCAAGGAATTTTGGAAGACATACCGATAAAGGTAGGGAATTTCTATATACCAGCTGACTTTGTAGTCCTGGATTCATGTCAAACAAGATCGTCTCACTTTTCAAATAGGCGACGACATTGTGGAGTTTTGACTAAATCAGATCATTAATTTCCCGAACATGGAAGACTACTACTTCCAACCTGAGCAAGTGGACCCTTCGATTTAGAAAGTCTCATCTATCATCCATATATCTGATCCCTTAGAAGTCTCCCTTGGAGCTCAAGAATCATCATTATGGTGTGAAGAGGAAGCTCAACTCTTAATTAGTCACATGTTGCCTGAACTAATTCAAGATCTTGACAATCTACAGGAACGTCAAGCTCTCAAATCTAGGTACGAACCGAGTTTAAAAAAACAGCCCAAACTTGAACGGAAGAAGCTGCCCCTGAATCTCAGATATGAATTCGTAGGAGAAGACTCTACTTATCCGGTCATCGTTAATGCAAACTTGGAATCACAACAACTCCAAATGCTATGCATCATGCTGAAGACTTATAAGCATGTTATAGGATACACTCTAGATGATCTTAAAGGGATAAATCCCTCCATTTGCATGCATCGTATTCCTATGGAGAAGGATTTTAAACCATCTACTGAGGGACAGAGGAGACTCAATCCATCTATGATTGAAGTAGTAAAGGAATAAATCCCTCTATGCAGCCTCCATGTCCTTTTATAGACTTGTAATCTAGTGCCACCTGTCCAACTTTTATTGACAAACTCTCTTGTCTTTTTCTACCAGCTTTCCAGCCAAAAGAATCTCGTTGTTCCTCTCCCTCTTAATTGCCACCTGTGGTCCTTCCTGGCTGCCTCCTTTCAAGTTGTCCAGCTTTTCCAGCAACTATTTTGTCCACATCTACTCATAAAGATATAAAGGAAGCTTCCTTCTTCTTGTACAAGGGAATCTGCAGGCATGACGTGGAAAGACATCTTTCTCTTATTGATCGCTACTTTTGACAAACTAGTTTCTTGAAGTCTGATGTCCGGTCTCGAATTCGCCTAAGTGTCCAAGTATGGGGTATAGACCTATATGCCCCTATGTGTGTGTGTGGAGGGGGGGCACATATTCCCACATGCCCTCATGTTTTGCCGGCTGGGATTTCTATACGGAAAATAATCAAAACAAATAATAATATCTCAGGAACGCAGATTATCATAAGATAGATGTCAAGAAATCATAAAAGTTGCATTTAAATAATAAAGCATGTGTTCAAGCATGAAAACATATCAAAACATGAGATAAATGCATGTTGAACATAAATGAAAACTATATATAATTTCTCCACATCAAACTCCTCCAAACTTAAACATTTACTTGTCCTCAAACAAAATTAGGAACTTAGGGTCAAAAGTTTTTGCATTTTCAGGACCACATTATACGTAACACTAATCTCCCTAGCCTTAGACTCATTCTATCTTAACATTATTACACATTTAAGGTTTTTTAACCCCTACCTTAATAATCCCTAAAGCAAGTACTCTATGGTTATCATTTTTTTTAATATACACATAATCTCATCCAAGAATGTGCACATTCCCCTGACTTGTATTAACACTAAAAGATGATCTGTACATGTAGGGAACACTTATTGTCCCTAGATTCACCCTTGTTTATTTTTGTATTTTTCTTATTGTTGTGACTTCTCTTTAGTTGTACAATGAGAAACTAAAAAGAAAAAGAGAGTTTTCACTTAGCATTTTCCTTGCCTTTGTTTTTGAGAATACTAGGCTTGGGTGCTAGTGGTGCCATATATGACATACTCTTGTCTTCCTCGAGTGAGAGGACAAAGGAGTAGTTATTCAAGAGAAAGATAACATGCCCACAGTCTTCCCCACATTTTCTTTCTAGAATACTCGTGTGAGGTGCTTGGGACTTTTATTAAAAAAAGAGCAAAAATATTTCCCAATACACAAAATAAGAGAAGTGCATAAATGAGGGCATACATACTATACAATTTATTATTATTACAATGCAGCAGATCATAGTTTAGTATCATACAAATAGGTGCAAGTGCAAGATCTATATGGGATTATATGGAGGGTCAGCCTACATGTCATATACTTTGATCTCATGCCAAGGTCATTTATGCCAATATATTTTACTTTAGAAATGTTCAGGACAGATTAGTCATGAAGACTATATGATCAGTAATGTCATGCATAATGTTCCATAATTTGTAATTGATTACATGCAAAAGTCTAAGTGGTGTTTTTTTAAAGTTGCAGTGATAAAATTTTAGAAAAACAAAGATCGAAGAAAAAAAATTAAAACTAAATCACAATGATATGTTCTGCAAAAATTAATGACTGGTAGGTTCAGAAAATCATGCCATGGAGCTCTCCTAAACTTAAGTTCAATATTGTCCTTAGTGTTATTAAGATGGGAGAGACTATTCAAATGGGGAGATGAGCGGGTTGGGGCATGTGTCTATTTCTTCAATTTTTTTGTGACTTCAGTACACCTTCATGAATATTCATCAATGAATATTACTCTCCTTGCCTGCATAGAAAAATATTAGATCACTTGTCAGGTTTGCACAATAACTAAAAGTAATTAAAATTTACAAAAAGGTGTGAAATCAATGGCATCTCAATAAATGGGGGCAGGTTCAGTAGTTGTGATTTCAGAAGTGAGTCTCACTAGCAATTGGATTGGGGCTGCTTGCTTCCTGCAAAAACAAAGAAAAACAAAATGAACTTATTAGATTGGGTTGCCTCCCAACAACCACCATTGTTTATAGTTCAATACTAGACTTGGTGCATCAAACCCATTTGTCTTCAGTGGATGGATTTTCAGTTGGTATCCAACAGGTTTGGACAACTTTCCTCTATCAAATACAAAGGTCCTTGGGCCATGTTTGAATATGAAGAGATTGGACCAATTAACCTTTAACTTCACCAAAAGTAGCTTGAGACTTCGGTTGAATGGTTGATTTCAATCTTCGGCTTGAATCTCTTCATGCAAGTTATCATTTTCATGGTAGACTTTGGGCTTTACATCACAGGCAAATGGTGTATTCAATTCTGCATATAGGTCTTGATGTATGGCGACAATTCTTTGACATGAAGTATCAACATGAAATAAACCTTCACTACAAGAAAAATTGATATTTTTGACGGCCTAAACCGTCAGAAATTGTGAAGAATTCATCTCAAAAGAAAGTTTATGAGGAGTTTTCCAACGGGAGAAAACAGTCGGAAAATGGCTGATCGTAAATATTTTTTTGATGGCTATACTCGAGTCGTCGGAAGTTCCCAGAGTTTGGGCTGTGGAAAAATTCCCACGGCTAGAACCATGGAAACATTTTTCCCATGGCCAAAGCCGTGGGAATTATTTTTTTCAAAAATAATATTTTTTTTTAAAAAATAATAATTTGAAAACAATTAAGTAATTTAATAAATTAAATAAATTTGAATAATTAAATTAAATTGGAATAAAAAATTAAATTGCAATTTTTTTATTAATTCCAAAGAAATTAATAATTTAAACAAATTAGAATACATTTAAATAAATCAAATAACAATTTTTTTATTTCTCCTAATCTTCGAGTTCGCGGTCACCGTCGTCATCGTCGTCTTTGTGCTGGCCACGCATTATTTTTTTCATTTCTCTTTGTTGACGCTCCTCAAATGCTTGTTGTCGCAGCTCATATTCTTGTCGAGCCTCTTTTCGGACCTTTTGTTGGACTTCCGATAGACATTGCTCTCACATGTTATCGAATATTTGTCGCACATCTTTACTTGGATAACCAGATATTGATTTCCAGGCATATCCATTATCCGCGTGACTAGCGGAAGATCTGAGAACATAGATGCACCCCTTCTTCACTCCAACATGATCCGACCATAATTGTCAAGAGGTTAATGGTGTCGCCCCCTCCTGCATGACATGTGTATGGTGCTCGGCTTCTTTTGCTTTTTTAACTCTCCTGTCAATTTACAAAGTGACCACTTGTTAATTCATTCCTAATAAAAGATACGTTATGAATTATACTCCTACGTATGTCTCCAAAGCAAACGATGAAACCCATTCGGAAATTTTCTTTTGATGAGTTTTAAGAAAAATCTATCTTTCATGGGTGCTTTACCCATCTCTTTTTCCTGCAATTAAAATCAAAGTTAGAACATTAAATTCATTAAATGAAATTACAAAGTTACAAATGTTTACTAGTATCCTCGCAATTATCGATGTAGATACACAACCACCCACATACAGGCATGGTCCCTGGTCGGGTTCACGATTTGTCTTCGCTTTTTCGCACTTGGATTTGTACATTTCAGTGGACAACTTAGCTAATAACTCAGTCCAAACTACCTCTGAAATCCATGGGCCATTCTCCTGCAGCCCGTGCATCAACATTGAGGACAACCTAGAATTAAATGCCTTCCACATTTGCTTTGTATGCTCGGGGTCCCACCATACATCAGCCTTTAAAGGAAGACATTTGGATTAAAAATAAATAACAAAAAATTTGTATTGTAATCCATAAAGATTTGTTAGTAAGCAAATGAATATTATAATATGAAATTTTATAAGTAGCATATGTCTTATAGCAAAAGGAATATCTCTCAATGTAAGCCATGACTCTGTGTATGACTATCGAATTTGCTTAGTACAAGCAGCTGCAACAGGTTTTGATGGGAATATACATATATATTAAATAGATGCTAAATATATTCACAATCACTTACCTGCAACTACAATCTGACAATAAATATTTCTTATACTGATTTCTCGATGTAAAAGCATTAGTGGAGTCTTCCGGCATTTGCATCTCCATGTCGGCAATGCCAGGCATCTATGTCCCCATGTCCTCCGTTGAGTCATTGTCCGAAGGAGGGTCCAATACAGTCTATTGTTGTAGTATGTGAATCCCCGTAGGTCTAGGCATAATGGCCTTCTCTCCACCTCCTTCTTTTTCTTTAGAAGGAGTGGCCTTCTCTTTTCCATTCATTTGTCCTTCTCTTTTCCCTTACTTTTTCCTTTACTAAAATGAATCGTCTACAAAAAAAATAATTTTTTCAATAATAAATTAACTTGTCACTGCACAATAAAAGTGTAATTGCTTCACATTAACTTAAAATTTGGCCACTATCCTTTGTCCCATCTTCAAAAATTGAATCGTACGTATAACTCGGGAACCAAATTCCAATATCTGAAGGCGCTTATGAAAAAGAAAGAATTAATCTAGATTCGTGTGAAATGCTAAATCTATTTAATAAAATACAAACACTCACGAGAAGGTAAAGAATACAGATGTGATTCACTCTCGTCAGGCAACAATTTGTGTGGAGACATTGTAAATCCTATTTGCAACAATTTGAAAAGCATAAATCAAAACTAAATTGTGCTTTGGCATTTTAAACAAGGACACCTAATAGTTCCTTCTAGTTCAAAATGTATTGACAACCATCATTATTAGTTCTATTATACATCCACCGATGATTAACGCATGTCTGTAACAATCATATTACTTAAATTACTAAAGTAATCCTATAAGAACTAATTTAAATTAATAAAGTAGATAACAATAATAACAATTTGAAATTATTTGATCTCGCCGCTCATGGCCATGAACGGCCAGATCCGGTCGCTTACAACCGACATGGCCTCATCCAGCCGTTCACGGTCTTCACGACCATGAACGGACAAATTCGAACATTCATAGCCGTTGACGGTAAGATCCGGCCATTATATCCCTATCTGGCTATTCAAGGTTGTGAAGATCTGATCCGGCCGTCATATGCAAGATCTGGCCGTTCATGATCGTGATGGTTGTGAATGGCCGGATGAGGCTGTGAAGATTGTGGAAGGCCTGATTTAGCCGTTCATAGCCATCACGGCCTGACCCGACCATCATGGCATGACCCAGCCGTCATGGCATGACCCAGCCGTTCACGACCATGAACAGCCAGATCCGACCGTTCACAACCGTCACGACCTCGAACGGCCAGATTCAGCCCTTCACAGCCATCACGGCCATAAACAGACATATCCAGCTGTTCACAATCGTCATGACCTCGAACAGCCTAATTTGGCCCTTCACAACTATCATGGCCATGAACGGCCAAATCGAGCATATGACGGCCGGATCTTATGGTCAATGGGCGGATCTAGCCATTCATGGTCATGACGGCATGAAGGGTCGAATTTGGCCGTTCGAGGTCATGGCAATCGTGAACGGCTGGTTGAGGCCGTGACGATTGTGAACGGTCGGATTTGGCTGTTCATGATCGTGATGGCCGAATGTAATGGTGAACGATCGGTCCTGACAGTGATGATCAAAGGAAGCCGACTTCCTGCGTTGGCGACAATCGCGGCAAGCCGGATGTGGCTTGAAATGGCCATCTCCGGCCAGATCTCGCCAAGATTGAGAGGGAAGAAGACATCGTACCATAGATGGTGGGATCGGCCGAGGGGTGCACGCGTGCTTCCAAAAGGGGATCTCCGGAGCGATAGCAGGTCAGCGGAGGCGTGTGCGCGTCCTTCGAACGTCGATCGCTCAAGCAGGAGCAAGGATTGTCGGCAGCATCCTAGAGAGCAGGAGTAGGTCATCGATCGTCGGATCATGAGTGGTAGTAGGTCACCGAAGCGTGTCAGAGCAGGTGCAGATCGGCGGTCGCCGAAGTCAACTAGGGGACGTGCAGGGGAAAAGTAAACGAGAAGAGGGGGGACCGGGATAATTAATGGATGATATTTCGACGGATTTACTGATGGTTTAACCCATCGCTTTTTATAAATAAAATATTATTTTTGAATTCCCATGACTGTAGCTGTCAGAAATTCCCACGGCTACAAGCGTCGTAAGTTCCCACTGCTACAACCGTCGAAATGTCCCACGGCTTCGGCCATTGGAAAGCCTTTAATCGGTGTTGTAATATAAAATATTACTTTAGTTTTCCCATGGCTACAGTCATGAGAAGTTTCGGCAATACGACCATGCGAAAGCCGGTGCGTTATAATATAAAATATCATTTTAATATTGAATAAGTGTTGTAGTAGAAAATATTATTTTAGTTTTTCCACGGCTATAGCTGGGAAGTTTTGACGGCTACGGGCTTGGGAACGCCATCCTTTTAATACGACCGAGGCTATATAAAAAATTATTTTAGGTTTCCCACATATTCATCCGTGGGAAGTTCTGATGGCTATGTCCGTGGGAAAGCTGGGGCATTATAATATAAAATATTATTTTAATATCGAATAAGCATTGTAATATAAAATATTATTTTAGGTTTCCCACATATTCATCCGTGGGAAGTTCTGATGGCTATGTCCGTGGGAAAGCTGGGGCATTATAATATAAAATATTATTTTAATATCGAATAAGCATTGTAATATAAAATATTATTTTAGTTTCCCCACGGCTACAATTGTGGGAAGTTTCGACGCCTACGGCCGTGGAAAAGCTATGACGTTATAATGTAAAATATTATTTTAATATTGAATTGGCATTGTAATAGAAAATTATTATTTTAGTTTTTCCATGGATATAGCCGTGGGAAGTTTTGACGGTGGCGTTCGTGACAAAGCCAAGGCATTATAATATAAATTATTATTTTAATATTGAATAGGTGTTGTAATATAAAATATTATTTTAGCTTTCCCATGGCTTCAGCCATGGGATGTTCCGACGGCTACGGTCGTTGGAAAGCCATCAGCCATGGGATGTTCCGACGGCTACAGTCGTTGGAAAGCCATCCTTTTAATATGATCGAGTTGTTATCATATAAAAAATTATTTTAGGTTTCCCATGGCTGTAGTTGTCACTATGACCGTCGAAATGACATCCTTTTAATATGAAATAGACATTGTAATATAAAATATTATTTTTTTAATTTCCTACGGTTGGAGCCGTGGGAATTTCTAACAGCTTTAAAACCATCAGAAGTTCCGATGGGGGTGGCCGCGAAAACTTCCAACATTTGTGCGGCCGACATAGGTTGTGATGGTTTAGGCCGTGGGAAATATTTGCATCTCTATTTCGGAAGGATGCTTTTAGCCGTCTAAAAATTTGTCGAAAAATGCGAGGGATAAGCGACCATCGGTAATATCCATCGAAAATATCAATTTTTCTTGTAGTGCTAACTTTAGAAATTCTTCATCTTGATTGGAGAATTTAGCTTCTCCAGGATCTTCATCTTGTTTCAGCAACTACTTATTGATTTTTCTGTTTAGAAATGTGTTGCTGTCATTTCTTGAAATACTTGATCTTGCATCATGTCTTTAGTGATATAATTATTTTCTTCAACTTCAAATTTTTGTAATTCCTCTATGCAGTCTTTGGCTTCTATCTTAATAGGCTGGCAGTTTCAGCTTGGATGGTGCATTGTTGGTTGGTGTAGAAGGTGTCTTCAGCTTCTGTATAGGTATGGACAGTTGTGGAGTTGGCTTTAACTATTGAGGATTTCTAATTGTTGGCTTCAAATTCAGCTGCACACTCCTTCTTTCGAATGCCTTCTGTGTATTGAGCTGTAGCTTTCTTCTCAGCCTTCTTCTCTTCATTGTCAAAGTTGATTTTCTTAGCTTCTATATTATGAAACTCAACAAAAGGTTCAGTAGTAAAGGGTTCATGACTTGCACTTTTAGGTGGCATGCTTTGACTTTGATTCTTAGGCTTGGTTTTTGTTTGTCCAAAATAAGTGTCAAGTGACTTAGGTAGAGAGTAGGTTTGAGGACAATTTGTTCTTCTACGATTCTTCTCTTAACTTATAGGTCTTCAATCTTATCAAACAACTCCTTCATTGATTCATTCTACACTTCCTGCTGCTTGATTAGCTTCTCCATCATTAGTTTGATTTCTCTTCAAGTGAGGCTTTATGATTCAAAAACCCCTTATAGTCCTAACAGATTTTGAAAAGTAGATTTCTAAAATTGAACTTCCAATAGTCTTGATTGTGTTCGAAGTCCTTCAATTTTAGTAGACAACTCCTCCATCATCTTACATTGCTTCATTGGTCTACAAAATTTTGCATCATAATTTTCAGCTTGAGCTCTTCTATATGTGTTGTTGTATGGTATTGTTGTTGAATTTCAAGTGGAGTGACATTGGTAGGTTCAGTTGGAAGTAGTGATTCCACTTGAGTGAGCTAAGGGTGTGCACCTTGTAGGATCCCAAAGGGCACCAAGAGGAGGGGGGTGAATTGGTGTTTAACCGAAAATATCGATTTCACAAAAATCATCGTGGAAGCTTAAAATCGATTCTTAAATCCTTTACAATTCAATATTAGAGGGAGAGAGAGAGAGCGAGAAAATCAAACAAAAGGACACGATGGTTGTTGACGAGGTTCGGCAACACCTTGGCCTACGTCCCCGCTCCGACTTCTTGACCTCGAGACCGTCGGAGATTCCACTAGGACTTCCTTTGTTCCAAATGGGGCAAGGAAGAAAGCCCTTTACACCACCGCCTTTTTCTTCGCTTCGAGAGGCAAGGCAACATCTCCTCCTAGAAAGCTAATCTATTTCTCTCGCTCAAGAGGTAAGATTTTGAACCTCTTTTACACATGAGCTCTCTCTAATTTTTTTGAACAAAAGTGTTTCTCTCTTTTACAAAGCTAAGCTCACAAGAGAAGAAGAGAGAAAGAATGAGAAAACTGTGAAATGAAAACTTCAAGAAAATGATCTCTCTTTGCAACTTGAAGCTTTTCTTCAATGAGTGATTGGGTGCTTTTGCCTCTGGCTTTGACACTCCTTTTATAGCCTTCAATGTGTGGAAAATTCGTCAAGAAATCATTCCACAAATTCCTCCTTCAAATTTGACCGTTACTATTCATTTGACTCAGAAGTCGGTCGACCGCACTTCTGGACCGGTCGACTGGTCTATGTGACCATTGCACGTTTTCTTCAACTTCTGCGCTTGATCGGTCGACCGGTCCGTCGACCGGTACAGTCTCACAATTTTGGTTTGTAGCCGTTGAGCTGATCGGTTGGCCGCTGCATCGACCGGTCTATCGACCGGTACAGTCTCGCGATTTTCATTTGAGCAGCTTATTCCTTGATCGGTCGACCGATTTCTCAGATCGGTCGGCCGGACTATCTCGACCGGCCTTTCTTTGCTTCGACCGGCAGGTTGACCGACCTACACTATTTTGATCATAACGTTCTGCACGGTTATCCAAATTAGATGATCTTGGAGTTTATGGAAAGCTAACAGAATTCTCCAAAACTAATTAGATCAGTGATAGCTATTTAATCAAAGTGTAGTGCATAAAGTTATTCATTTTTCTTTAAACTTTTTTAGCATTTCAACATTAATCTTTCGAGGTTTGTTTCATCAAAATATAATTTTATATGTCATTAAAACTTTGACCCAACACACCTAACAATTGATTTTGCTTATAAGCTGTAGGATAATAGTGTTGTCCATTGTAAAAGAGATTGTTTTGATATCTTCATGGACTTGGATCTCAGGCATATGAATTAGAAAATTGGTTGCTCCATGGATAGCTATGATTATCCATGTGAAACTACTCATATTATTCATGTTGAATGTAGGAGTGCATTTGACTACAATAGGATTGAGAACTTGTCGGAGCTTTCAGCATGTATTTTGCAATTGCATTTCCTATTATGGTTTCAACTCTACAAGCAAAACTATCACAACTTTCAAATTTTGGCATTTCACTTGAATGACAAGAATTCCACACATCATGTATCCATCTTGAAAAATTCAGATCCATCACTACTTCAGTCTCAATAAATGTTTATTGAATTCTCACAAAACCTATTCAAAATCTAAAATATTTCTACACATTAGAAACTTAGGATACAATTTATAGAGTAAGTGCAGAAATCTGAAAATTGAAATATGAAACATAAAATTTCAAAATTTGAAATTTGATATAAATCAAGGATCAAAAGGACAGTTCAGTAATGTTTTTGCACAATAGGAGCTTAAGATCATATAATAAGTGTAGATAATTGAAATATGAAATTAGAAATCAGAATTATGACATTTGGAATACGAAATTTGAAAGCTGAAATTTGAAATCTGAAATATGAAGTCTGATATTTGATATCTGAAATATGATGTAAACAATCAAGAATCAAGAAGCTATCAAGTTCAGCAATACTCATGGAATAAGAATGCAGGTTTAGGAATTTCAACATGTATAATTATTTGCAATTTTAGCAATCAGAAACATGATGATTGTTTGCACGTTCAGCAAGGTATGTTCAACAATTTTCAAGATGTAGGTTAACATAAGAATTCATGTTCAGTAATGTTTCTACACAATAAAGACATAGAATGCAATTTCTAGAATGTGTGAAGAAATCTGAAATTTGAAGTTTGACACCTAAAATTTGAAATCTAGCGTGTGCATTCAGCAACGTTTCTGCACTACAGAAAACTTAGTAAATGCTTTTTAGCATGTGTAGAATATGAAGTTTCAGAATTTGAAAGTCAGCAATGCAGAAGGAAAATATTGAAAATGATAACTGCAGGATCTAGAGAAAAGAAAAGTGCAGAAAGTTAAAATCTACTTTAAACAAAAAGAAAAAATCTGTTAGACTATAACTAAACTAAATATCCACAGCATGATGAAATATAAGCAATGCATATAAACAAGACTTAGCTAAATGAAAATAGAAAATCAAGTATGACAAATTAAAACTTGTCCCCGGCAACGGCGTGAAAAACTTGATGCGTCAAAAATCGTGTGATGCGAAGGGCTCAAAGTAACAAAAATTACTACACTTCGTATGGAAGGGTCACGTATCAGGAGCGGTTACCCCTAGACGTTTGCTTACCCCCACACAAGTGGCTACCCTTACTTCACAAGAAAATATTGAATTAATCTTTAAAATTTATAATTCCTCAACACAATCATGATGAGAACAACAAGTATATGACAGTCAGTGTAGTACTTGAGGGTCGATCCATAAGGACAAAGCTTAAAAAGTTCACGCTTGATAAAACCATATAGAAGGAAAAGCTTAAGTCTAGGAAAGTCGATTGAAATGAGAAACTGAAATGTTAGAAACTAGAAATGAGAACAAATAAAATTACTCTATTTTTTATAAGTTTTTAATGCAAAGGTAGACAAAGATAAATATAGATAAATAGTAGGTCTAGGGGACATTTTCACTCGGGATTAGTGTTCTATGTGCTTTAAATTATGGTTAAGATTTCATACTATCCCTCAGCATGCGCATGGGCATGTGCTCGTGATAAATAACACTTTGCTCATTCGATGACACTCTCGTGTACGTGGATAGCCCAGCTCGTGCATATTGATGTGATTATCTATTCAAATTAGGCATCACTCTCGTGTGCATTAAGCTAGTAGATGAATCAAATTCTCAACGATTGAGCTGGTTTCGCACAATCTCAATCTATGGGTTCGCTAGGAGATAATTGAAGATCCAAAATGACCTCTTGGCTGAGCTGAACTCATGTTTGTGAAGATAGCTCTCTCGGGTGAGAACCTCTATAGTCGAGAATTCCACAATACATAACGAGTTCAAGAAATTAAGATCCTATCTAGAAATGAAGATCGTGACTCAAGATTATCTCTCTAAGGATGACTCTGTGACTGTTTGCCCTCTCAGATCCTCGTGCAGAGGATAGAAGTTCCCTCTAATCCGGTACTCATGTGATTATCCATAGTGCGTCAGGAGGTCTATGTAGCGGGTTTTCGATCGACGGATCCCAGAGCAATTGCCCTTAGATCGCCAAGCATGAACCCCTACAGATCTAATTACCCGAATTCACCTGGGTTCCAGAATACACCCTTTTTCTAGGGCTTCACTAGGCCTTCTTTTCTTTATACTAATTTCACTTGTTTGTGTAACTATTGTTGAGCTTGACAGCATTGGAGTATTCAACAAAGATAAGATTATTGACAAGCTATCATAAAACAAAAATTTGAGCATGAACAAGACTTAGCAGCCTTCTTCAAACCATGACCCAAAGCTAAGTCACTAAATGGTAATTAATCATGAAGTACTTTGAATTTCATTGACTAGCAAGATGTTCTTGAACATGACTTGAAAAGAAGCAAAAAATTATCAAAAGTTTGCGAAAGTTATAGGAGAGTGGAAACATCTCTTACTCTCAAATATCAGTTGTTCCATATTGGGGCTGAATTGTTATGAAGAGGGTAAAAGTAGGTAGAAAAGCATACATTCAAGCAACAGGATTCAAAGAAAACATTTATGACTCAATGATTAGTAAGCAACAATGAGTAATATAGACAGTATTCAAGCAAGTGAATAAAAAGAGTAGAAATGTACCATGTTTCCATATCCCCCAAACTTGGATTCAACACTGCCCTCAGTGTTGATCATGCCAGGAAAAGGGACCGGGAGGAGGAGCCAGCTCGAGTAATCGATTAGTGACTTGTTGTATGTCACTAAGGATGGTGAAGAAAGAATCCTGGATGGTCTCAATGTTCTGGATTCTGGTAGTTGTGTTAAAGCCCTGTTATTCCAAATTGTTGAGCTGATCCTTCAAGGCTTGTATATCGTTTTGTTGTCGAGCAGTGGCTTCCACCAAATTGGTCACCCATTCTAAGATGATATTAAGTTTTTCTGATAAGGTGACGAGTGCAAAATGAGGGGCGTGTGGGGCTGAAGATGAGGAAGAAGCAACTGCTCGAGCAGTTCGAGTTTTTCTTGGGGCTTGAGGAGCTCTTGGAGATTGGATAGATTCAAAGAGAAAGGGGGTAGTGCCGGAATTGGTCAGGGGATTTGTATAATGTCGTTCATCCATCAGTTTCTTCCCTGTAGGATTTCGATTCTTCTTGGATCAGGGTGTGAGAGGAGTACCATAGAATCGACTAATTTCCAAGAATGTCGGCCCTTGGCAGGGATAGGATTCCTTCTCTCAGGACGTCTAAGTCGAGATTGTTGGCTGGTAGATGCTTGGTATTGCACAAGAATATGCAGTGTTCAGCGATGATCATCCCTTATTTTGCTTATAATTATTATAGTTAAATCCACTAGAATGATATAAAATCTTATTACTTTTGAAACACTTTTTACCTATTATTGGTAGTGGAGTTGAACTAGTAAAAAGGGAACTAACTACTTTTCAAAATTTGAATTCTAAACAGGGAGAAAGAAAAGGAGGCCTGGAGAGAAGAAAGGGGACACAAGAAATAGGAGATGAAGATGGAGGAAGTTGAAGAGAAGAGGAGAGGAAAAAGAATGTGGAAAGGAGAATCATTGATTTTATCCAAACTTATGTTGAGCTAAAGGAATTTTGATTTCCTTGTGATGATACTCTATTAATGCTACAATTCTAGTTCTCTGATGCCGTGCTTTTGACCCCTAGTTTCTATTTGTTTGATACACTGCAACCTTATTATTTGCATCCAATTTCAATCAGATCGAGAGATCTGTTGTTTTTGTTAAAGACCCATTCCATTCGAGAGAAGGAACTGGTTGTGTTTCCAGTAATATTATGTTAGTGATTTTTTAGAGATTGAGAGGTCCATCGTTTTATCTGTTGTGAGGCGAGAGTCCATAATAGTAACTAGTGTTGTTAGATTCATTCTAATTGCTCGGATTAGGACAGAAGGATTGGTAATTTAAGACTGAGAGATCATCTATTTCTTCTAGTTAGGACGAGAGATCGACTAACCAATCAGTCCTAATCTAATATTTAACGGCTACCTCTTTCTCAGCTCAAAGAGAGAGTAATTGATTTGCACCGTAAGATCGAGAGATCATTCAAGTCATAAGATGAGAACTAAGATGCAATAGCTTTAACGACTTCATCACACGGGAATCTACTCTCTTATATTCTGATCCTCTTTAATTCTTTCTTTCTTTTCCCTATAATTCATTTTTCTTTGTTATCTGATTTCTTCTCAATTCTTTTGTGACAACTTTCAAGATATAAGTAGATTGATAACCGATCTAAATCAATGGGGTTACAACACTCGGGGTTTCTACTCAACCTGTGCACTTGCAACTTTAGAGTAAAATTTAAACACGACTAGAATTATTTTTAGTGCGAGAAACTCATATCCACATAAAGTTCATGTCAAGTTTTTTGCGCCATTGCCGGGGATTTAGATCATTACTCTTTATTTATATCGTTTGTTATTTAATCTCTTAATATTCATTGTTGAATGCTTTCCTTTGATTTTAGGGATTAGTATATGCCAAGAACTAGTCGCAGACAACTGCTTAAATTAGACCCTGATATCGATCGAACTTTTAAAAGAAGAGTGCGAGAACATAAGAATAGAACACCTCTGACTGAAGGAACAAGCAGCACTCAATCAATAGAAATCGAGCTGATATCTGATTTAGGAGTAGAGATGATGGCTCAACAACAAGAACAACCTCAACCACTAGTTCCCTCACTGGAAGAACTCTATACCCCCACTGTAGATGGGTTAGAGTCAGCTATTTCGAAGCCAGCTATTCAAGCTAACAATTTCGAGTTGAAATCCTCCTTGATCTCCACGTTCCAACAAAACTAATTTGGAGGAACTCCAGACGAAGATCCGAATCAACATCTCAAAGACTTTTTAGAAATATGCGAGACAACAAAACTGAAAGAGTCTCACTAGAAGCATTGAGATTAAGAGTTTTTTCTTTTTAGCTAAGAGGCAAAGCCAAACAATGGCTACAATCACTGAAACCACGAGAATTAACCACTTGGGAACAATTGGTGAAGGCTTTTTGTCAGAAGATTTTTCTCCAAGTAAGACAATTAAGATCAGGAACCAAGTCATCGATTTTGTTCAAAAAGATCAGGAAACATTGTATGAAGCTTGGCAAAGGTTTAAGACATTGCTAAGATCATTCCCCCATCATAGTTTGAGCAAATGGATCCAATCCTTCCACAATGGACTTAATTATGCTTCAAAGATGGCACTCGACAATGCTGCGGATGGTGTGTTTATAAAGAAAAATGTTGATGAAGCATACCAACTTATAGAAGAAATAGCAATGAATCAACATTTCTTAGCTCACTCAAGGTCCAACGAGCCAATTGCTTTCACTCAGACATGACTGAATGGTGAGGATTTCTCTTGTAAGGTGGAATACATTGTTCAGAAGGCAATTAGTAGGCTAGGACTCAACGAAGCTACCCCTACTGTTAATATGATAACCAGATGTTGTGAAATATGTGGTTCATCCGATCATATTTCTATACACTATGAACTACTGAAGCAACAAGGAACATCACGCAAACGAGATAGGTTCATATCCTTCTAATAATAATCACTACTCCAACACTTTTAATCCAAGATCGAAAAATAACCCAAAGTTTTCATATAGAGATAACCCTCAGCAAGCCCAACTTCCTTCTTAGCAAAACAGATTCAATCAAAGAACACAACCTCAAAACTCTTCGCCTGATCAGGGATCATCTTCTACGAGTAAGCTTGAATCAATGATGGAAAAGTACATGTCAAAACAAGATATCCTGATGCAAAAGTTGTTTGAGAAAATTGAAAGCCTCTCCATTCATAACAAAATATTGGAAACACAGATAGCCCAACAGGCATCATCATCTTCAAGAGAACCAAGAATTGTACCTGGACAACCAGAGAAGAATCCGAAAGAACAAGTTCAAGCTGTAACCTTGAGAAGCGGGAAAACAATTGAAAATACCAAGAGACAAGATTAGAAGTCACGACGCTAGAAAATACGGAAGTTCAGAACGAGATAAAGTAGCTCAACCAGAGGCTAAGCTAACGGAGCAGAACGAAGCCAAACAACAGACTTCAGAAGGATCTCCTAGCTATTATACTCGAGTACCGTTCCCTAAAGCTTTTGATAAATCCAGATGATCAGCAGTTCGACAAGTTCGTTGAAATCTTAAAGAAGCTCTATATTACCCTTCGTTGAAGCCGTACAAGAGATGCCTGCTTATGCAAAATTCCTCAAAGATATCTTACCAAAGAAAAGAAGGATACAAGAAAACAAAACTTTTAACTGCTGAAGCCAGTACTGTAATTCAAAACAAACTACCTCCGAACTTAAGGTCCCTAGGAGTTTTTCTATACCATGTGAAAGTGGAAACAAAAGGATATAAAGAGCTTTATGTGATCTAGGTGCTTCTGTAAGTGTCATTCCTCTTTCATTATGTAGGAAACTTGAAATGGGCGATATTAAGCCCACTAATATGTCTCTCCAATTGGCGAACAGATCCATAAAAATCCCACAAGAAATTTTGGAAGACATACCAATTAAAGTAGGGAATTTCTACATAGTTCATGGTCCTAGATATGGATGAAGACAATCAAACTCCCATTCTTTTAGGAAGACCTTTTCTAGCTACTGCAGGAGCAATAATAGACGATAAACAAGGTCATCTTACTTTTCAAATAGGTGATGGTACAGTCGAATTTCGGTTGAATCATAATATCAACTATCCAGACATGGAGGTTTATCACCTCCAACCTGAGCAAGTAGATCTCCTAATCCAGAAGGTAGCATCAGTTATTCATATATCCAATCCTTTAGAAGTATCTCTCGAGGCTCAAGAATCATCATTATGGACAGAACAAGAGGCCAAGATCCTTACAAGTCATATGCTCTCAATACATATACAACACCCAGATAATTCACAGGAGGATCAACCTATTGAGCTTGTGCAACAGTCTAGCTCGAAGAAACCACTGAAACCTGAGTTGAAGAAACTTCCTCAAAACCTCAGATATGAATTTTTAGGAGAAGATTTCACCTACCCAATGATTTTTAGCGCAAATTTAAAATCAATCAACTTCAACCGCTACTAGACAAGCTAAAAGCCTACAAACATGTTATCGGCTATACTCTGATGATCTCAAAGGAATGAGTCTTTCTATCTGCATGCATCGCATTCACATGGAATAGGATTCCAAACCATCCGTTGAGGGACAAAGAAGGCTTAATCTAGCAATGAAAGAAGTAGTAAAAAAGGAAGTGATTAAACTTTTGGATGCCAGAATCATCTGCCCCATATCAGACAGCCAATGGGTGAGCCCCATGTAGGTCGTGCCAAAAAAGGGTGGAATGACTATAATAAAGATAGAATCAAACAAGCTCATCTCCACATGAACTGTCATAGGATGGAGGATGTGCACTGATTTCAGAAAGCTAAACAAAGCCACCCGAAAGGACCACTTTCCCCTACCTTTCATCGATCAGATGTTAGAAAGGCTTGGAAACCATTCCTATTTCTACTATCTAGATGGGTTTTCTGGATTCCATCAAATCCCTTTTCACCCAGATGATCAAGAAAAGACCACCTTTACATGTCCATATGGAACCTTTGCATACAATAGAATGCCATTTGGGCTAGGAGAAATATCATTTTATGGTACAAGAAGGCGTAGTCCTAGGACACATTGTTTCAGGCAAGGGCATGATAAAGCTAAGACAGAAGTTATTGAAAAATTGCACACACCCACTAACATCAAAGGAATCAGAAGTTTCCTTGGACATGCTAGATTTTATCGAAGATTCATCAAGGACTTCTCTCTCATTGCAAGGCCATTAACAAAACTCTTATCCAAAGAAGCAGAATTTATATTTGACGAAGACTGCCTAAAAGCTTTTGAAACTTTGAAAAGAGCTCTCACGACAGCCCCAATCATCCAACCATCCAATTGGTCTCTGCCCTTTGAAATCATGTGTGATGCTAGTGATCAAGCCGTTGGAGCAGTATTAGGACAAAGGAAGGACAAGACGCAACATGTGATATATTATGCCAGCAGAACCTTAGATGTGGCACAGATCAATTATGCCACAACAGAAAAAGAATTTCTAGCAGTTGTATTTGCAATGGACAAATTCAGATCCTACTTAGTCGGTTCTAAGGTCATCGTATATACTGACCATCAAGCCATCCGATACTTGATTTCTAAAAAAGATGCCAAACCTAGACTGATTAGGTGGATCCTTCTACTACAAGAGTTCGATCTAGAAATCAAAGATAGAAAGAGAGCATAAAATCAAGTAGATGATCACCTCTCTCGGCTCCAACTATCAGAACAGGAAAATAATCTTGACAAATATAGAGCTATCAATGATTCCTTCACTAACAATCAATTGTTTTCAATCCATGAAGCACAATTTCCATGGTGCGCTGATTATGCCAACTATCTAGCCTCAGGAGTCTTACGACCTGATTTATCCTATCAACAAAAGAAGAAATTCTTCAGGGACATTAAATACTATTTCTGGAATGAACCATTTTTCTTAAAAAAAATGTGCTGATGGAATATATCGAATGTGTATACCAAAGGAAGAACAATTTGCCGTACTACGAGAGTGTCATTCATCTCCTTATGGTGATCATGGAGGATATCAGAAGACAACTTCTAAAGTACTTCAAACGGGTTTTTACTGGCCTACTCTGTTCAAGGATGCAACCAATTTCATGAAATCCTGTGATTCTTGTCAAAGAACCAGAAATATAGGCAGAAGAAATGAAGCACCCCAACAACCTATACTCGAAATAGAAATATTTGATGTGTGGGGAGTTGACTACATGGGACCCTTCCTTCCCTCATGCGGGTACAAGTTCATACTTCTAGCAGTTGATTATGTCTCAAAATGGATTGAAGTAGTTCCTACAATCACAACAGACTCAAAGTCGATTATCAAGCTCTTTAAAGAAACTATCTTCCCAAGATTTGGGATCCCCAGGATGGTCATCAGCGATGGAGGTTCAAATTTTATTAACAAAGTTTTGAAAATTTATTACTTAAATATGGAGTCAAACATCGAGTCTCTACCGCGTATCACCCTCAAACCAATGGGCAAGAAGAAGTTTTGAATAGAGAGATTAAAATGATCTTAGAGAAGATAGTGTCAATAACGAGAAAATATTGGAGTAGGAAACTCAATGAAGCATTATGGGCATACTGAACTGCATATAAAACACCGATAGGAATGACACCATTCAAGTTGATTTACGGCAAGCACTGCCACCTGCCTGTGGAATTAGAACATAAAGCTTTCTGGGCGATCAAAGCACTCAATTATGACTTTCAAGCAGCCTCTGACAAACGATTACTGCAGCTCAATGAGTTAGAGGAATTGAGACTAGATGCTTACAACAACTCCCGCCTTTACAAAGAACAAGCAAAGAAATGGCATGATATTCACATACTGAAAAAGGACTTTAAAGAGGGCAACCAAGCTTAGTCGTTCAACACCCGATTATGATTTTTTCCAGGAAAGCTGCAGACTAGATGGTCGGGACCGTTCATAGTTCAAAGAGTATACTCTCATGGAGCGATGGACATCAAAAATAGCAATTCAAAAACTTTTAAAGTCAACGGACAAATGTTGAAACATTATAATCCCGGCATAGAAATGTTCAAGGAAGTTTTACACCTACAACCGGAGCACTAAAAGTCATAAGGTCGAGCCAACGACTTTAAAAAAAGGTGCTATAGGGAGGCAACCCAACTAAATAAACGGTCATATGCCACGTCACACAAGGTTAAAAATATCATAATACCACCTGAAAAGTACATCTCATAGATTTACTTGAGAATCCCAATAGAATCTAGTACCATATCTATCAAACTACCCACCTTTTTCAATCCCACACGACCACCCCAGCGACGCCTTGATTCTCCACATAACCCACTATTTCTTTCTTTTCCAACATCTATTGCACATCACCCATATGACGTTCCCGCAATCCTTAATCTCCTCCACCCTTCACGGCACGTCCCAGAATCGCCCTAAGCCCGCAGCACCTCCGGGCTGGCCAACAACATGAAGCGGACACGGACATCGTCGTGCTCCGACACCAACAGCTCATCAGAATCCAACATGCGACAGTCGGAAAATAGCGAGGAAGCCCAACGCCTGCTGAATACCAAGCTTAGAAATTTCTCCTCCACTAGGTTCTTAGATTTTCCAACTCTCGAGCCTCTTGGTTTGTTTGATGACAAAAGAACTCTCCTCCACCGATCATGCCTTCTACCCTTCTTCATGAAACACTGGGACCTCTACAAAGAGGTAGTAGCAGAGTTCATCGAAATAGTATACTCCACTAGCATTGACGACGATGGTGTCCTTGACTACGTCAAATTTCATCTTTATAATTAGGACTTCTCCATGAGCCTCGACACCTTTGCCCTATTTTTTCTAAACCTACCCAACATAGGCCACGAAACCCCTCCACCTGCTTTTCTCATCTTTGAGGTTTGGTATCAATTTACAGGACGATGTACAGACAATCTCCATCCAACATCTCAAAAATCCTATTTTCTGATACCTCCACATTCTCCTCACCAATACTGTCTTAATCCACCAAACAATTATGAGATGGACCTAGTCTCTACCAATGAACTCTTCATTTTCTGGTGTCTCATTTCTAACACAAAAGTTAACCTTGCATCTTTTCTTATGCAAAGTATACTCAAGGAATCCACCCGCGAGTGTAACCAGATTCTTTGTGGAAATCTCATCACACCAACTGCCGAACACTATGTCTTTCTAGGTGACACCAACCCAATACCAACAACTTTGCTCGATCTGGACTTTCTAACTCAAGAAGGAGTCCTTCTTACGGTTAATGGCCAGCACTTCTGGCGATAATTTAACCCTTCAAATCTGTTCTAGCTGCCCAATCCCCAACAATCTTCTATCTTAGAAAGCCAGAACTGGTGGATGAATGACTTCATCCAAGTCACAAGACCAATTCCAACACTTCCCCCTCACAATAGAATACACTCTATCTACATGAGTACCTTCTGGCCCAAGAACAACTAGATGACATGTCGCTGCTTCTTCCTCCTCATCTGCACCAGATTCCTTACAATCTCCGCCTCTTACCTCCTCTGCCAAATTGAACCTGGAACAAGTAACCAAACTTGCAGAAACTACAGCTAACCAACATGAAGACATCTTGGCATTAAAGGACCAACTTCATAACCTAAAACAACAAGGCCTTGCTCATCACGAAAAAAATTCAAGGAATTGAAGTGGTGCAAAATTTTGTTCTCACGACCCTTAGTGATATACAATAAGTCACTGACCACCTTCTTGAGCTGCAACCGCCTCGGTCCCTCTTCCTCGCATGATCGACACTGAGGGCAGAGTCGATTCTAAGCTTGGGGGAGAGGGTGACATGGTACATTTCTACTCCTTTCTTGTTACATTCCTCTCTACGTTTTCAATGAACAAATTCACTGGTTTATGAAACAACATTGAAACATTTCATTTTAAGAGATGTTTTAAATTACCCCATAGCTATCGCCTCTTTTGTGATTTCTGAAACTATGTTCAAGAACACCATGCCAACCTGACAAAATTTGAAGCATCCCATGATCCAATTCAATGCTCTAAGTGTAGGGTTATGGCTTGAAGAAAGTGACTATATTGAAGTCTTAAAAGCTTGACGACTAATCCTACTCATGCTCAACTCTTATTTATAAGAAGTTTGTTAATAATTATGTTAATGCTAACCATTTCGGTGCAGTGTTAAGTTTAGTAAAAGTGAAAAAAGTGAAAGTTAAAGGCAAAGAAAAGAGGACTGGTGTAGCCCCAGAAAGTACAAAAAGGGTGTACTCCGGAAACCTGGGTGAATCTGGGTGATAGATCCGTAGGGGTTCATACCTGGCAACCTAAGACTATCTTGGGATGTGCCGATCAAAAACACGTTACATAGATCACCCAGTGCACTATGGATAATCACATGAGTACTTGATTGATAAAAAAAAGTTAGAATTAAAAGAAAGTCCATACTGCACTAGTGCATTCAGCATTAATGTTCTTATTATCAGTCCATCTTATTTTAATCTTTTGACTATGAGCTGAGTTAGGAGGAAGTTAAAAATGTCTGACTTTTAATACCTTCATTAAAGCTAGGTGTGTGGAAAAGAGAAGAGGCACTTGAGCAAAGAATATAAGGTCTGAATGTCAAAATATTAGTTGGAAATCAAGGTGGAGACTTAAACTTTTTATCTTGAACATTGCTTGAGGACAAGCAAAAAGCAAAGCTTGGGGGAATTTGATCATCCCTTATTTTGCTTATAATTATTATAGTTAAATCCACTAGAATGATATAAAATCTTATTACTTTTGAAAAACTTTTTACCTATTATTGGTAGTGGAGTTGAACTAGTAAAAAGGGGACTAACTATCTTTCAAATTTTGAATTCTAAATAGGGAGAAAGAAAAGGAGGCCTAGAGAGAAGAAAGGGGACATGAGAAATAGGAGACGAAGGGAGGAAGCTGAAGAGAAGAGGTGAGGAAAAAGAATGTGGAAAGGAGAATCATTGATTTTATCCAAACTTATGTCGAGCTAAAGGAATTTTGATTTCCTTGCGATGATACTCTCTAATGCTTCTATTCTAGTTCTCTGATGCCGTGCTTTTGACCCCTGGTTTCTATTTGCTTGATACACTGCAACCTTATTATTTGCATCCAATTTCAATCAGATCAAGAGATCTGTTATTTTTGTTAAAAACATGTTCCATTCGAGAGAAGGAACTGGTTGTGTTCACTTGCTGTGTTACTAGTAATATTATGTCAATGATTTTTTAGAGATTGAGAGGTCCATCATTTTATCTGTTGTGAGGCGAGAGTCCATAACAGTAACTAGTGTTGTCAGATTCGTTCTAATTGCTCGGCTTAGGACAGAAGGATTGGTAATTTAAGATTGAGAGATCACCCTTTTCTTCTAGTTAGGATGAGAGATCGACTAACCAATCAGTCCTAATCTAATATTTAACAACTACCTGTTTCTCAGCTCAAAGAGAGATCAGCGAGTTTAGAGACAGAGTAATTGATTTGCACCATAAGATCGAGAGATCATTCAACTCATAAGATGAGAACTAAGTTGCAATAGCTTTAACGAGTTCATCACAAGGGAATCTACTCTCTTATATTCTGATCCTCTTTAATTCTTTTTTTGTTTTCCCTATAAATCATTTTTCTTTGTTATCTGATTTCTTCTCAATTCTTTTGTGACAACTTTTAAGATATAAGTAGATTGACAACCGATCCAAATCAACGGGGTTACGACACTCAGGGTTTCTATTCGACCTGTGAACTTGTAGTTGTGTGGACTCTAGAGTAAAATTTAAACATGACTAGAATTACTTTTAGTGCGAGAAACTCATATCCACATAAAGCTCACGTCAAACGATCACTGAGATGTAATTTCCACATATGACAAGACTGCACTCACAGGTTGCCTCTTTAAGCAAGGTTTGCATGAGAAAATCTCCAAAGTTAACTTCTGTGTTCGTCAAAAGACATCATGGAACATAGAGTTCATCAGTTGAGATTAGGTCCATGTCACAGTGGTTGGGGCAAATAAGAATGGTGTTAGTGAGCAGGATGTGGAGGAATTGGAAGATTGGATTCTTTAACTTGCGACCCATGAGTTGGTAAGGATCGGTGGTGCATATCCTTGTCAACTGATACCAAAATTCAAATATTGAATAATCAAGGGGAGGGGTTCGAGAGCCAGAATTAGGGAGATCAAAGAGATGGTTAAAAGTATCAAGGCTCAACAAAAAGTGCTTGTTGAAGAGGTGGAAGTCGATGTGGTCGGGTACGTCATCATCATCACAGTGCACACTGGTCACCATTCCGATGAACTCATTCGCTACCTCTTCATCGAGGTCCCATTGTTTCTAAAGAAGGGAATTGAGCATGCCCGGTATAACAAAGTTCGGACATCATCGAAAAATTTGTGTTTCAGATGTCGAGAAACCAGGTGGAGGTGAACTTCCTGTACTAGCTATTTTTCTAGCGCAGCGCATCATCACTGTCTACTAGTCTTCTACCTCTCGAAGGCCGCCGTAGGAGACCATCAGGGCATAAGCGATGTTGATGAGACTCTGAGATGCTTTCGGAGTTAGAGTCAGAGGAAGAACGCACATGCTTCATCGCTCCTAGTCTTGGTTGCCGAGAAGTGAGGTAGAGAGTAGTAGTCGGCGAGGGTTTGCAAAGGATTTGGGGGTGATTTTTGTGGGCAAGGGATGTCGCGAGTGGCTGAGTCGGGAGAGAAGAGAAAGAAAATATAGTTGATATTGGAACTAGAATTGTCGCCAACTTGGTGTACGTGGGAAAGTGGGTAATTTGGGTGGTTGTGAAGATATGTTCATAGATTCTGTTGGGATTCTCAATCGAGAATCTATGTAATGCACTTTTCAGCTAAACTTGAAAGACTCTGAGGTTGATGTGGCTACTGACGTGGCATATGACAGTTTATTTGATTGGGTTGCCTCCTAGTAGCACCTTTTTTTAGAGTCGTTGGCTCAATAGGGTACCTGAATCATCAAAGGGTCGGCTGTAAGTATAAGACTTCTTTGAATCCTTGGCTCTGGGTTGTACCATTTCAGTCGTTGTCTGTTAACTTTAAAAAAATTTATTTGCCATTTTTTATGTCAATGGTTCCATGATGATAGACTTTCTCAACAATAAACGGTCTTGACCACCTTGTTCGGAGTTTTCCTGGGAAAAGTCGTAAGGGGGAATTGAACAGTAAAACTTGATCACCTTCTTTGAAATCTTTCTATGGTATGTGGTTGTCATGCCATTTTCTTGCACATTCCTTATAAAGACTGGAGTTGTTATAACATCTAGCCGGAGTTCATCCAGTTCATTGAGCAATAGCAGTCTTTTTTCGTTGGCTACTTGAAAGTCAAAGTTGAGCATTTTGATGGCTCAAAATGCTTTATGGTCCATTTCTACGTGTTTACCGTAGATCAACCTGAATGATGTCGCTCCTACTAGAGTCTTGTACGTAGTGCGATATACACATAGTGCTTCATTGATTTTCTTACTCCAATCCTTTCTTGTTACCAAAATTGTCTTCTACAAAATCATTTTGATTTCTCAGTAGGCGTTTGTGGATGATATGTAGTGGATACCCTATGTTTGACTCCATATTTGATCAGTAAATTTTTTAAACTTCTTTCAATAAAGTGTGAACCTTCATCGTTGATAACTAGTCTTGATACTCCGAATCTTGGAAGATACTATCCCTGAAGAGTTTAGTGATAGATTTTGAGTCTGTTGTGATTGTGAGGATCACCTCAATCCATTTGGAAACATAGTCTACTGCTAGGAGTATGAATCTATAGCCGAATGAGGAGGGAAATGGACCCATATAATTAACTCCCCAAACATTAAAGATATCCACTCCTAATATTGATTATTGAGGTGCTTCATTCCTTCGGCCTATGTTTCCCGTTCTTTGGCAGACGTCACAGGACTTGACAAAATTCACTACGTCCTTGAAGAGAATTGGCCAATAAAACCCTATTTGTATGACTTAGAAGCCGTCTTCTGATCTCCTCCATGGCCACCATAAGGGGATGAATGACATTCCAGAAGTATTGTAGCTTGTTCTTCTTTTGGGATACATCTTTGGTACATTCCATCTGCACACTTCTTAAAGAGGAACAACTCATTCCAGAAGTAATGTTTGATGTTCGAGAAGAACTTCTTCCTTTGTTGGTAGGAGAGATCTGGTTATAGAACTCCTGAGGATAAGTAATTAGCATAGTCAACAAACCATGGAAGCTTTTCAGCTTTAATTGAAAACAAATGGTCGTCTGGGAAGGAATCATTGTTGATTTGATATCCTTCGAGATTATTTTTCTCTTCTGATAATTGAAGTTGAGAGAGATGATCTGCAACTTGATTTTCAGTTCCCTTTTTATCTTTGATTTCCAAGTCGAATCTTGTAATAGGAGGACGAGTCTAGACTTGGAATCTTTCTTAGAAATCAAATGTCGAATGGCCTGGTGATCGGTGTATACGATAACTTTGGACCCCAATAGATAAGATCTAAATTTATCCATTGTGAATACAATAGACAAGAATTCTTTCTTTGTTGTGGCATAATTCATCTGTGCTTCATCCATAGTTTTGCTAGCATAATAGATCACATGTTGCTTCTTATCCTTCCTCTGTTCAAGTACTGCCCCAAGAGCTTGGTCATTGGCATCACACAGAAGTTCAAATGGTAGTGACCAGTCGGGTGGCTGGATAATTGGAGCTGTCGTGAGTGCTTTTTTCAGTGTATTGAAGGCTTTTAGACAATCTTCATCAAATATGAAATCAACTTCTTTGGATAGGAGCTTTGTCAATGGCCTTGCAATAAGTGAGAAGTCCTTGATAAATCGACGGTAGAATCCGGCATGTCCAAGGAAACTTCTGACTCCCTAGACATTCGAAGGTGGAGGTAATTTCTCTATGACTTCTGCCTTGGCTCTATCAACTTCAATGCCTCTGCCTGAAACAATATGACCCAATACTACGCCTTCTTCCACCATAAAGTTGCATTTCTCCCAATTTAGTATTAGATTTGTCTTAGCACATCTTTGTAATACCTTGTAGAGGTTGTTTATGCAATCTTCAAAAGAGGTTCTGTATACTGAGAAGTCATCTATAAAAACTTCCATGATTTCTTCAATGAAATATGAGACAATAGACATCATGCACTTTCGAAAGATTGTGGGGGCATTGCACAATTCAAATGGCATTCTTGTATAAGAAAAGGTCCCATATGGGCATGTGAAAGTGGTCTTTTCCTGATCTACGGTTGGATGGGGAACTAAAGAAACGCAGATAATCCATCTAGATAACAGAAATAAAAATGATTCGCAAGTCTCTCCAACATTTGATCAATGAAAGGAACAAAGAAATGATTTTTTAGGCTGGCTTTATTCAACTTCCTGAAATCTATGCACATCCTCCATCCTATGACAGTGCGTGTAGAGATAAATTTATATGAATCGGTTTTGATCACAGTCATGCCACCCTTCTTTGGCACAAACCTACCCATGGACTGTCTGAGATGGGATATATGATTCCTATGTCTAGTAGCTTAAGTACTTCTTTCTTTACTATTTTTTTCATAGATGGATTGAGTCTCCTCTATCCCTCAATAGATGGTTTAAAATCCTTCTCCATAGGAATACGTCATGCAAATGGAGAGATTTATTCCTTTAAAATCATCCAGAGTGTATCCTATGACATGCTTATAAGACTTCAGTATGACGAGCAGCATTTGGAGTTATTTTGATTCCATGTTTGCATTAATGATGACCGGATAAGTAGTCTTCTCTTAGGAACTCATATCTGAGATTCTAGGGCAGCTTCTTTAATTAGTTCATGTTTGGGCTATTTTTTTAAACTTGATTTTTCCCTAGGTTTGAGAGGTTGACTTTCTTGTAGATTGTCAAGATCTTGAATTAGTATAGGCAGCATGTGACTTGTTAAGAGCTGAGCTTCCTCTTCACACAATAATGATGATTCTTAAGCTCCAAGGGAGACTTTTAAGGGATCAAATATATGGAAGATGCGACTTTCTAAATCAAAGGGTCCACTTACTCAGGTTGGAAGTGGTAGTCTTCCATGTTCGGGCAATTAATGATCTGATTTAGTCGAAACTCCACAATGTCGTCGCCTATTTGAAAAGTGAGATGACCTTGTTTGACATCAATCACTGTTCCCGCAATAACTAGAAAAAGGTCTTCCCAAAAGAATAGGAGTTTGAATGTCTTCGTCCATATCTAGGACTACAAAGTCAACTGGTACATTGAAATTTCCTTCCTTGATCGGTATGTCTTCCAAAATTCCTTCGAAAAATTTGATGGGTCGATCCGTGATGCGTAGAATTTGTAACAAATAAATTTGCTAGCAAGTGCACTAGTCGTATCAAGTAATAAAGTAGAGAGTAGAGTGTCGAACCCACGAGGAGCTAGTTAAATCTAATCTATATCAATAATCTACTAGGAAAAAAAAGGGTGTTGTGATATGAAAACAAAAAATTAAAGTGCAAAAAATAAATGATAATAAATAAAAGAAATTGGTGCTGAGCCTTGGAAATTATGGATGATTAATGTAAAAATAAACGTGTAAGATCCTCTATAATAGTTGAGTTATAATAGAAAATAATAGATTCGATTCTTATGACGGATTAGGAGTACCTAAAATATTGACCTCTTAAGATGAGTAAATCAAAATCTCTAACAAAACTAACAATCGCAAAACGATGAGTCAATTATTAATTTTACAGAGAATTAAGATGCATGAGTATATCTCCTATACTATAATTCACCCACAAATCTTCATAGAATAATAGACCGCACGAAATTTGACACAAATAATGAGTTACCGAATACGCATTATGTATGCTTCAACTTAAAAGTAAAAGATAAATTATCAAAGCAATAATAATTCCTAAAACTAATCACCCCACATACAGTTTTGTAATCTAATCTCAGAAATTAAACTACTTATCAAAAGACAATGAACTCAACATGCATAATCAAAAGAAACTGAAAAAGTTTAATTAACTCAGCTAATAACAAGGTTCAAACAATTTTTCTTCTTGAAAAGAATATAAAATATATATTACATAAATAATAAACTATAAGAACTAGGTAAAAGATAGAAGAAGAATTCTCAGTCTTCGGGACCTCTGGACCGTTGCACAACACAAACGATAAGTTACTGTGTAGCCTTCTCCTTTGGGTGATCTTCACGCTTCAAAATTCGTCCTCTGCAAGATGGCATGGCTCCCAAGTCTCAAGCACTACATTTTCTACTATCTCCTAGGGCCTTTATTTATAGCCTCAAGGGGTCCCAAGGGTTTTCGTAGAGTTTCAGTTTGATTGGGAGTCTTTTTATATCAAAATAATAAAAAATTAGAATAGACTTTGATTGGACTTTAAAACCATCCAAAACTTCTCCAAATTCATGTAAATATGTTTCCTAATAATTCCTGAAGCTTAAGATAAAGTTTGGGTTCAATTTGAACTTTAAATTCCCAATAAAAGTCAAAAATATCTCGAAAACAGCTTCGTAATAGCCCATAATAGCCCTGTAACGGTCCTAACAATGATTGTCACATTTCGTAACACTGATTTCACGGCCCAAACAACAAATCGGAGTAAAAGTTCAGATTTCATGGCCCGTAACATTCTGGTCATGGCGAGTAGCTAAATTATGCATTAGATCTAAATTATAAGTTTAAGGATGAAGAAAATTAGTTCTAAGTTTAATGTCCTTAGCTCGACTGTGACATAACATATGCTAAGACTAGTATGAAATTATCAATTAAGATAATGCAGTTAAGGAACAATCTCACCGGGTTTTGTGTGATCGTGAATACTCATAGTGGTTGAGATTGATCGACTTGGAAATCGCAATCCGTTTGGAATATCAAATCTTTTCCTTTGGTAGAAGCTTCAATTGTCATTGTTGATTGAAATGTGGAGATTGAATGACATTCATCTGGAGATTGATCTTCTTGTTTTTGTGATGATGTAGGAGTCAATGGTTGATTTGAGGATGATGAAGGCTTCACATGCTTCTGAGGCGGAGTTGGACTTTTAGGCCTCCATTGCTTTGTCAAAATTTTTGGAGATGAATGTGAACTCCTTTGATTCTGTATTGAATATGAAGAATGGACTTGAATCTTCAGAGGTGGACCCTTGGGTCTCCATTGCAATGATGTGGTTGTTGATGTGGATGGAGTGTTCCTATCCTTTGGTGGATTATGAATTTGAGATGGTTGTAGGATCGAAAGCACCAAGAGGGGGGGAGTTGAATTGGTGTATAAAAATCTAATCGAAAAAGTCGTAAAAGTTGATTTTTAAAAAATGCGATCACAAGCAAGTAAAAGATAAGTAAGAAGAGCAAGAGAAGAGCAAGAGAAGAGAAAGATGCAATATATTGACGAGGTTCGGCCCAACTACTTGGCCTACGTCCCCGTTCTGACTTCCCGACCTCGAGACCGTCGGAGATCCATTAGCCTTCTCTTTTCTTGTAGGAAGAGAATAACCCTTTTCACACCACAATGCCTTCTTCTTCTTCACTCAAGAGGTAAGGCACACCTCTTCTTACAAGGAGCTCTCAAAACTATCTAAACAAGAACACAAGAATTCCCTCCAATTCTCTCTTCTTACAAAGAATGCTCACACTTAGCAACTAGAAGAGGGAAGGAATGATTTGCAAAATTTAGCTCAAGAAGAATTCTTTGGACTTGAAGGAAGCTCTAGAGTGATTTCCCTTGCTTGTATAACATTCCTTCAATCTTTTGAATCCCTTTTATAGGCTTCTTTTGAAAATATGGCCATTGTAAATCAATTCAAAAGTGTTGTGTTGTCAGCTCTAAAACGATTGCCCATTTTAATATTGATCGTCCGTTTTGCACAGTAACTAGCCGTTATCCCTTTTGTCGCATATTCAACGATCGCCCATTATAGTATCAGGCGTCCGTTTAATAAAAAAATATATCTGTTGCTTTTGTCTTTTCTGTGCAGTTTTCCATTGATCATAGTCCATAGAAGAATTATAGCCGTTTAATTAATTCTTGCTTCCATAACGGTCGCCTGAAAGGGATTCAGTCGCCCGAAAGGGAATCGGTCGACCGATTTACAATTCCCGTGCTCTTTGTAATCTACGGTCGTCCATACAGCAACCTCGATCGTCCGATTTCCACATTTTTGTTCTTTTTTGCCCAGAACGATCGACCGTTAACATTTCGGTCATCTAATTTAGAAGTGTCCACACTCTCTGTAATTTGCGATCATTTATCGCCAACTTCGATCGTCCGATTTATACATTTTTTACCTTTACTGCCCAAAACGGTCGATCGTTAATGTTTCGGTCGTCCGTTTTAGAAATGTCCATGCTCTCTGTAATTTGCAGTCGCTGCAACTGTAATTTTGGTCGTCCGTTATATACTTTGATCTTTCATGTAATACATATAATGGTCGATCGAAAATAAATCGGTCGCCCGATTTAGGAGTCATTTCTCTATGGAATTCACAGTCGTTCTAGCTTCGCTTGGGTCGTCCATTATAAGTCAAAACGGTCGCCCATTATAATTATGATCGACCGTTTATCCTGCAGAGAAATATTTTGACTCTTTTTCTTCGAAAAATATTTAACCTATTGACGAGAACTTTTTGTGAATGTGGAATTTGGAATTATCGCACTAAAAATAATTCTAATCACATTTAAATTTTACTCTAGAGTTCACACAACTGCAAGTGCACATGTCGAGTAGAAATCCTGAGTGTTGTAACCCCGTTGATTTAGACCAACTACTAATCTAACTACATCCCAAAAATTGTCACGAAATGATTAAGACTAAATCGGATAATAAAGAGATGAAACGTGGATTAAGAATAACGAAAGAGAATGAGAAAAGATCAAATGTGATAGAAGAGATTCCCATGTAATGAACCCGTTGATGCTATTGCAAATTGTTAGTGTTTGACTTACTGATTAAATGAACTCACTAAGGCGCGAATGAAGTACTATGTCTTCCGGCTCAACGATCTATCTTTGAACCGAAAGGAGAGTAGCCGCTAATCACTAGATTAGAACCACTGATTAATAAGATTCTCATCATTAATCAGAAGAAGAGTATGATCTCTCGATCTTCGGCAACTCATTCTTTTATCCTAATCAGAGCGATCAAAATACAATTGACACCTCTCACAACTATCAAAGGCTCTCACCTTGTAACAGTTCCTATGGTAGATCTCTCGATCTATATATGACTATTAAATCATTAATCACTAGACACACAACAAATAATGTAGCCAATTTCTCATCTCAAATGAAACTAGTTAAAGAAGAAATAGTCGATCTCTCGATCTAATTAAAACTAAATATAAATAATAAGACTGCAATGTATCAAGTAAATAGAAATGAGGAGCAGATGCGCAGCATCATAGAGTCAAAAGAGCAGCATCAACAAAGTATCATCACAAGGGAACCAAAAATCCCTTTTAGTTCATCTTGAATCTTTATAGCATCAATCTTCTTGTCTCCAGACTTCACCTTCTGCTCCCCTCTGCTCTCCTCCTCCATTCTAGGTTCTCTTCTCCCTTTTTTTCCTTCCTGTTCAGAATTGAAATTTTGAAAAGTAGGTAGTCCTCCTTTTACTCATTCAAATTTTCTCATAATAATAATTAAAAACTATTTAAATATGCTAAGATTTTATGTAATTTTATGGTTTTAACTATATTAATTATGAGCATAATAAGAGGTGATCAAATTCCCCCAGACTTAGCTTTTTGCTTGTCCTCAAGCAATGTTCAAGATAAGAGAGCTAAATCTTCACCTTGCTTTCCGGCCATTCTTTTAATATACAGACCTTGTATTCTATGCTCAAGTGCCTTCTCTTTTTCTTCATTCCCTGACTTTAATGAAGATATTAAAAGTGAGACATTTTTAACTTCATCCTACTCGGCTCAAAATTGAGAAATTAAGTGAGATGCTAGAAAATAAGAATGTTAATGTTGAATCTACTTGTGCAGTTGAACTTTCTTTTGATTCTTATTTCTTTTCATTTATCCAGTACTCATGTGATTATCCATAGTACTCAAGGTGGTCTATGCAGCAGGATTTTGATCGGCACATCCCAGGGCAGTTGCTCTTAGGGTACCAGGCATGAACCCCTACGGATCCACTCACCCAGATTCACCCTAGTTTAGGAATACACCCTTTTTGTATCTTCTGGGGCTGCATTGGCCCTCTTTTCTTTTGCTTTTAACTTTTGTTTTGTTCAATTTCAACATTTCATTTTCATTGGGTTCAATACTGCACTAAAGATATTAGTATTAACATTCTTATTAACAGTCTTTTAAATTGGGGGGTTGAGATGTGAGCACAAGTAGGACTGGTCATCAAGCTTTTAATATTTCAAAATAGCCATTTCCTGCTAGCCCTAACCCTTCACTTTAGGCATTGAATTGGGTAATGAAGTATGTTAAAATTTTGACATGATTAGCAAGATGCTCTTGAACAAAGTTTCAGGAGGTTGCAAAAGAGGCTTTGGCTACCGGGAAAATTCAACATCTCTTACTGTACTGCTTGGAGATAATTTGTTGCAGTATATTAAAAAAATTCATTTGAAAGAAAAAAAAGGGACAAAAATGGTAATGAGATTGTGAAAAATGTAAATGAGAATGTATCAAGGAGAGAGTAGAAATGTACCATGTTGCCCTCTCCCCCAAGCTTAGTATCGACTCTGTCCTCAGTTTCGATCATGCCAGGAAGAGGGACCAAGAGGTGGTTGCAGCTCTAGTAAACGATCAATGACTTGTTGTATGTCACTGAGGGTTGTTAGAATAGAGTTCTGGACAACCTCTATTCCTTGAACTTGCTATTGATGCACCAAGCTTTGTTGCTCCAAAGTGTGCAGTTGGTCTTTGAGTGCCTGGATGTCTTGGTGTTGACGAGCTATAGCCTCAACAAGTTTGGTCACATGTTCCAGGATGAGATTCAATTTGTCGGAGGGGGTAAGGGGTAGAGATTGGGAAGCATCTGGTGCTGATGAAGAGGAAGAGGAGACAACGTGCCTTCTAGGGGTTCTAGGACCAGATGGAATTAGTGGAGATATCATGTAATCTAGAAACAAAGGGGGAGTGTTGGGATAGGTCTCGTAACCTGGATGAAGTCATTCATCCACCAATTCCGGCCTTCCAGGATTGAAGATTGTCGAGGGTTGGGCAACTGGAATAGGGCGGATGGGTTAGACTGTCGCCAAAAATGTTGGCCATTGACCGTGAGGAGAACTCCTTCCTTGGTCAAGAAGTCTAGATCAATCAATGTTGCAGCTATTGGGGTGGTGTCTCCTAGGAAGACATAATGTTCGGCTAGAGGTGTGATGAGGTTGTTGCAAAGAATCTGATTACATTCGCGGGTTGATTCCTTAATCAAACTTTGCAAGAAAAATGACGAAAGGTTAACCTCTATGTTAGAGAGAAGACACCAGAGGATAAAAAGTTCATCAGCAGAAACAAAATCCATCTCATAGTCATTAGGACGGATTAGAGAATATGGAAGTATCGAAAGACAGGGTTCTTATGATGTTGGCTGACTAAATGTAGGATGTTATCAGTACGTCGGCCGGTAAATTGATACCAGACTTCGAATACAGGGAAAGCAGGTGGAGGGGTTCTGTGGCCAGTATTAGGGAGGTTCGGGAAATGAGCAAGTGTGTCAAGGCTCATGGCGAGGTCATGGTTGCATAGATGGAATTTGATATAGTTTGGAACGTCGTCCTCATCAAAGCTGGTGGGATATAGAGTTCCTAAGAACTCGGTTGATACCACCTTGTAGAGGTCTCATCGTTTCATGAAGAAGAGTAAGAGACGAGATTGGTGGAGTATGGTTCTGACATCATCAAACAATCCGAGGGGCTCGAGAGTGGGAAAATCCAGAAATCTAGTGGAAGAGAAATTTCTGCACCTAGTGTTTAGGAGGCGTTGAGCTTCTTCGCTATTTTCCGGCTGTCGTATGTCAGATGTTGGGTGCAGGAGACCGTCCAGACATAGCCGACGTCTGATGGACTCAGAGGACTGTTGGTTTCAGATTCGGACCATGTACGAGTTCCCTTCATATTGTCGGCCGATTGTCGAGGTTGTCTGCGATCTTATGGGGGGTTGCTCGGAAGATGATGGAAGGCTGTTAGGGATTTTGGGTGGCCGAAGTGCAGTAGGTGTTGGAAAAGAAATAGTGGGTCGGGTGGAAAAGCGACATGGGGGTGTTCGTGTGGGGCTTGGAAAAGTGCGTATTTTTATAGATATGGTACTAGATTATGTTCGGATTCTCAACTAAATCTAAAAGGTGTACTTTTCTGGTGATTTTCTAATAGTTTTGGCCTTGTGTGAGTGTTGACGTGGCTGATAGCCATTTATTTGGTTGGGTTGGCTCCCTATAGCTCCTTTTTTTAACATCATTGGCTCGACCTTATTTCTTTTAGTGTTCCGATAGCAGGGGTAGAACTTCTTTGAACTTTGCTACATACGGGTTGTAGTGTTTTAATTTCTGTCCGTTGACCTTAAAAATTTTTGAGTTGTTGTTTTTGATGTCTACTGCACCATGAGGATATATTTTTTCAATGATGAATGGTCCGGACCATCTTGTCCTTAGTTTCTCGAGAAAAGTCATAGTCAGGAGTTGAATAGCAGAACTTGGTCGCTTTCCTTAAAACTCCTTTTCAGTATATGCATGTCATGCCATTTCTTTGTTCTTTCTTTATAAAGGCGAGAGTTGTTGTAGACGTCCAGTCTTAGTTCATCTAACTCATTGAGCTGTAGTAATCGATTTCCAAAGGCTTCTTGAAATCATAATTTAGCATTTTGATTGCCCAGAAAGCCTTGTATTCCAATTCCACAGGTAGGTGACAATGCTTGCCATAGATTAACTTAAATGGTGTTGTTCCGATTGGTGTTTTGTATGCAGTCCGGTACACCCACAGTGCTTCATTTCTTCTGCCTATATTTCTAGTTCTTTGACAAGCATCACAAGATTTGACCATATTGCTTGCATCTTTGAACAGAGTAGGCCAATAAAAACCTATTTGAAGAACTTTAGAAGGCGCCTTTTGATATCCTCCATGACCACCAAAAGGAGATGAATGGCACTCCTGTAGTATGGCAGATTGTTCCTCGTCTGATACACATCTTCGATATATTCCATCAGCACATTTCTTAAAGAGAAATGGTTCATTCCAAAAGTAGTATTTAATGGCCGAGAATAATTTCTTCTTTTGTTATAAGTCAGGTCATAGGACTCCGGAGGCTAAATAGTTGGCATAATCAGCGAACCATGGAAGTTATGTCTTCTGGATCGAGAACAGTTGATCATCAGGGAAGGAATCATTAATGACTCTATGAGTGCCAGGATCAATGTCCTGTTCTAATAGTTGGAGTCGAGAGAGGTGATCAGCTACTTGATTTTTTGTTCCTCTTCGGTCTTTGATTTCGAAATCGAACTCTTGTAATAGAAGGATCCATCTGAGTAGTCTAGGTTTGGCATCCTTTTTAGTAATCAAGTATCGGATGGCTTGGTGATCGGTATACACAATGACTTTGGAACCAACTAGGTAGGATATGAATTTGTCCATTGCAAAAATTATTGCTAGGAATTATTTTTCAGTTGTGGCATAATTGATCTATGCTTCATCCAAGGTTCTACTGGCATAATAGATTGCATATTGCTTCTATCCTTCCTCTATCCCAATACTGCTCCCACGGCTTGATCACTAGCATCGCACATAATTTCAAAGGGCAAAGACCAATCAGGGGGTTGGATGATTGGGGCTGTTGTAAGGTCTCTTTTCAAAGTTTCAAAAGCCTTTAAATAGTTTTCATCCAATATAAACTATGCTTCTTTAGATGAGAGTTTTGTTAAGGGTCTTGCAATAAGAGAAAAATTCTTGATAAAACGTCGATAAAATCCTACATGTCCGAGGAAACTTCTGATTCCCTTGATATTAGTAGGTGGAGGTAATTTTTCAATTACCTCTGTCTTGACTTTACCAACTTCAATGCCCTTGCCTGAAACAATATGTCCCAGGACTACTCCTTCTTGTACCATGAAATGACATTTCTCCCAGTTCAACAGTAGGTTGGATTCAGCGCATCTTTGTAATACTTTTCCCAAATTCTGCAGGCAAATTTCAAAGGAAGTGCCATACACTGAGAAGTCGTCTATGAATACCTCCATTATTTCTTCAATACAATCAGAAAAGATTGACATCATGCATCTTTGAAAGCTTGCTGGAGCATTGCATAATCCAAAGGCATTCTCGTGTATGCAAAGGTTCCATAAGGACATGTAAAGGTAGTCTTTTCCTGATCATTTGGATGAATAGGAATTTGATGGAATCCAAAAAATCCATCTAAGTAGCAGAAGTAAGAGTAGTTTGCCAGCCTTTCTAACATTTGATCGATGAAAGGAAATTCAAAGTGGTCCTTTCGAGTGGCTTTGTTTAGCTTTCTAAAATTGATACACATCCTCCACCCGGTTATAGTTCGTGTGGAAATGAGTTTGTTTGACTCTGTCTTTACTACAATCATTCCACCCTTTTTTGGCACGACCTGCACGGGGCTCACCCATTGACTGTCTGATATGGGATAGATAATTCCCACATCCAAAAGTTTAATCACTTCTTTTTTCACCACTTCTTTCATTGCTGGATTTAGCCTTCTTTGTCCTTCTATGGAGGGTTTATAATCTTTTTCCATATGAATGCGATGCATGAAGATGGCAGGGTTAATTCCTTTGAGATCGTCCAGAGTATAATCGATGACATTCTTGTAAGCTTTTAACTTGTCTAATAGCTGTTGAAGTTGATTTGTCTTTAAATCTGCGCTCACAATCACTGGGTAAGTGAAATCTTCTCCTAAGAATTCATACCTGAGATTTTGAGGAAGTTTCTTTAACTCAGGCTTCATTGACTTCTTTGAGCTAGACGGTTGCAAGAGATCAATAGATTGATCCTCTAGTGAATGGTCTGAGTGTTGTATCTTTGTCGAGAGCATATGACTTGTAAGAATGCTTTCTTCTTCTTCTGTCCACAAAGATGATTCTTGAGCTTCAAGGGATACTTCTAAAGGATCAGATATATGGATAACTGATGCCACCTTCTGTATTAGTGGATCCACTTGCTTAGATTGAAAATGGTTATCTTCCATGTCTAGATAGTTTATAATATGATTCAACTAAAATTCGACTGTGTGATCACCTATTTGAAAAGTAAGGTGACCCTCTATTACTACTCCTGCAGTAGCCAGAAAAGGTCTTCCTAACAAAATGGGAGTTTGATTATCTTCATCCATGTCTAAAACCACGAAGTCGGCTGGTATGTAGAAATTTCCTACTTTGATTGGTATATCTTCCATAATTCCTTATGAAATTTTTATAGATCAATCTGCTAATTAGAGAGACATATTCGTGGGCTTGATATTACCCATTTTGAGTTTCCTGCATAAGGAAAGGGGAATAACGCTCATATAGGCACCAAGATCACACAAAGCTCTTTGTATCCTTCTGTTTCCAATTTCACAGGGTATAGAAAAACTCCAGGGTCATTTAACTTCGGAGGTAATTTGTTTTGAATTACAGTGCTGGCTTCAACAGTTAATGCAACTTTTTCATTTTCTTGTATCCTTCTCTTCTTCGATAAAATGTCTCTGAGAAATTTTGCATATTCTGGCATTTCTTGTATGGCTTCAACAAAGGGTACATTAATATAGAGTTTCTTCAAAATTTCTACAAACTTGCCGAACTGTTGATCTTGTCGGGATTTCTCAAGGGCTTTAGGGAATGGTATCCGAGCAGAGTAGCTGGAATGTCCTTCAGTAGGCTGTTGCTTGGATCCATTCTGTTCATTCAATTTGACCTCTGGTTGAACCATTTTATCTTGTTAAAAAATTCCCTTGTTTCCCTCTGTCGAGACCTCTGATCTTGTTCTCTTGGTATTATCGATTGTTTTCCCACTTCTCAAGGTTACAGCTTGAACTTATTCCTTCGGATTCTTCTCTAGTTGTCCAGGTAAAATTCCTGGTTGTCTTGAAGAAGATGCAGCCTGTTGAGCTATTTGTGTCTCCAGCATTTTGTTATGAATTGAGAGGCTTTCAATCTTCTCAAACATTTTATGCATCAGAGTGTCTTGTTTTGACATATACTTTTTCAACATTACTTCAAACTTGTTCGTAGAAGATGATCCTTGATCCGGCGAAGAGTTTTGAGGTTGTGCCATTTGACTAAATCTATTTTGCCAAGTAGGAACTTGAGTTTGTTGAGGGTTGTCTCTTTAAGAAAACTTTGGATTGTTCTTCCATCCAGGATTGAAAGTGTTAGAGTATGGATCATTATTAGATGGATAAGGGCCTATCGCGTTTGCTTGATGTTGATGTCCTTGCTTCTTTAGTAGTTCAAAGTGCACGGAAATATGATCAGATGAACCACATATCTCACAGCATCTTGCTATCATGTTAATAGTAGGAGTAGCTTCATTGAGTCCTAGTCTACTAATTGCCTTTTAACGATGTACTCAACTTTAGAAGAAAAATCTTCACCATCAAATCGTGTTTGAGTGAAAGCAATTGACTCATTGGACCTTGAGTGAGCTAAGAAATGTTGATTCCTTGCTATTTCTTCTATAAGTTGATAAGCCTCGTCTACGTTTTTCTTTATAAATACACCATCCGTAGCATTATCAAGTGCCATCTTTGAAGCATAATTCAGTCCATTGTGGAAAAATTGAACCAAAATCCATTTCCTCAAACTGTGATGGGGACACGACCTTAGCAATGTCTTAAACCTTTGCCAGGCTTCATACAATGTCTCTTGATATTTTTGAACAAAACTAATGACTTGATTTTTGATCCTAATGGTCTTACTTGGAGGAAAATATTCTGACAAGAAGGCTTTTACCAGTTGTTCCCAGGTAATTAATTCTCAAGGTTCCAGTGACTGTAGCCATTATTTGGCTTTACCTCTTAATGAAAAAGAAAAGACCCTTAATCTCAATGCTTCTGGTGATACTCCATTCAACTTCGTTGTCTCGCATATTTCCAGAAAGTCTTTAAGATGTTGATTCGGGTCCTCATTTGCAGTTCCTCCAAATTGGTTCTATTGGATTGTGGAGATTAAAGAGGATTTCAACTCGAAATTGTTGGCTTGAATAGCTGGCTTCGAAATAGCTGACTCTAGCCCATCTGCAGTGGGAGTATAGAGTTCTTCCAATGACGGGACTGGTGGTTGACGTGGCTCTTGTTGTTGAGCCATCATTTCTGCTTCTAGATCAAAATTCTCTTCGAGCTCTATGGATTGAGTGCTGCTTGTCCCTTCAAGAAAAGATGTTCTATTCTTATATTCTCGCACCCTTCTTTTAAAAGTTTGATCAGTTTCAGGGTCTAGTTCAAGCAATTGTCCGCGAATGTTTCTGGGCATATACTAATCCCTGAAATCAAAGAAAAAGATTTAACAATGAGTATTACGAAATCAACTAAACAAGGATGTAAATAGAGAGTAATAATCTAAATCCCCGGCAACGGCGTCAAAAACTTGACGTGACCTTTTTGTGAATGTGGAATTTGGAATTCTCGCACTAAAAGTAATTCTAATCGCGTTTAAATTTTACTCTAGAGTTCACACAACTGCAAGTGCACAGGTCGAATAGAAACCCTATGTGTCATAACCCCGTTGATTTAGACCAACTACTAATCTAATTACATCCCAGAAATTGTCACAAAATGATTAAGTGTAAATCAGATAATAAAGAGACAAAACATGGATTAAGAATAACGGAAGAGAATGAGAAAAGGTCAAATGTGATAGAAGAGATTCCCTTGTAACGAACCCGTTGATGCTATTGCAAATTTTTAGTGTTCGACTTACTGATTAAATGAACTCACTAAGGCGCGAATGAAGTACTCTGTCTTCCGGCTCAACGATCTATCTTTGAACCGAAAGGAGAGTAACCGCTAATCACTAGATTATAACCACTAATTAATAAGATTCTCATCCTTAATCAGAAGAAGAGTATGATCTCTCGATCTTCGGCAACTCATTCTTTTATCCTAATCAGAGAGATCAAAATACAATTGACACCTCTCACAACTGTCAAAGGCTCTCACCTTGCAACAGTTCCTATGGTAGACCTCTCAATCTATATATGAATATTAAATCAATAATCACTAGACACACAGCAAGTAATGTAGCCAGTTTCTCCTCTCGGATGAAACTAGTTAAAGAAGAAACAATCGATCTCTCGATCTAATTGAAACTAAATATAAATAATAAGACTGCAATGTATCAAGTAAATAGAAATGAGGAGTCAGATGCGCGGCATCATACAGTCAAAAGAGTAGTATCAACAAAGTATCATCACAAGGGAACCAAAAATCCTTTTTAATTCATCCTGAATCTTCATAGCATCAATCTTCTTCTCTCCAGCCTTCTCCTTCTGCTCCCCTCTGCTCTCCTCCTCCATTCCGGGTTCTCCTCTCCCTTTTTGTTTCCTTCCTGTTCATAATTGAAATTTTGAAAAGTAGTTAGTCCTCCTTTTACTCATTCAAATTTTCTCCTAATAATAATTAAAAACTGTTTAAATATGCTCAGATTTTATATAATTTCATGGTTTTAACTATAGTAATTATGAGCATAATAAGAGGTGATCACCTATTCACACTAACACTTCAAGCATAATTAGTACATCATTTTCCTTGTTTGCAATCATCAAAATACTTAGGATATGGTCTTTGGACCAACAATCTCCCCCTTTTTGATGATGGCAAACAAGGTGACGAGGAGGTTAATAAATAACAAAATGTAAGTTCCTCCCCCTTAAATTATGCTTATCTTGTGACATCAAAAGATATTATTTACTACCCCTCAATCAAAGCATATTTTCTTTCTTTATAAGACCTAATGATATCAAAAAAACAAAATCATAATGACATAAAAAGCATATCCATTCATACATAGATAACAACATAATCCATCCATACATACATGTTCAACATAGTTTTCATCGCATAATCACAAGTAGGAGTGCAACATCATAAGCACACATAAAGTCACCTAAACATCACATAAGCACATAAAGTCACATACATAATCTCCATCATACATATAGTCACAAATACATAGTCTCATAAATAACACACATACATAGTTTCCATCATATACATTATCCCCCTTTTGACATCATCAAAATGGGGAACAAAACAACAAAAATAAATGAAGACTAAGCATACGGAGCATCGTCGGGCGGAGGAGTCGCAACCTGCTCATAAGGTGAAGTGTCGAAGCCTTGAGAGCGAAAGTATGCAAAGAAACAGTCCTGAGTGTGACGATGATCAATAGTGCTCCATGTGTGCAGTCATATCATCCAAGCGTCTATCAATCCTGTCCATGCGTGTGATCACCCCGTCCATACGTGTGATCATCCCATCCCACTCATCACATGAAGGAACTATGGATGCACGCCAAGCACTCGGTGGCACAGATGGAGGACGTATGTATTGCTCCCAAGAAGGTCTGATATCCCCCATAGGAGCTCTCGTAGGAACCTCTGTACCTACTCCATCATCAGAGTCCGAGTCTTGTGTCTCTTGTCCTTTCTTTGCAAAGATCCATTCATTGTTAGCGAGGACAAGGCCCTTCCGCTTCAACGTGACTTTCCCAATGATATCAGTAAAGTCTCTCAGAATATGATGGCTCAGTCTCAAGAACAATAATATCTTTCTGACGAAAGATCCGAGTAAGAAAAGAACCACAGTGAAGAATCATATTGTGAGAGCGTTTGGAGTCTATCTTCTCTTTGGTGGAGATGAAGTGATAAATCATATAGGCTCCAAAGTTAACCGGAGGGAGATCATTTCGAAGAAGACAATAGAGAAGGCGTTGATCATAGAAAGTCATATCAATGTAATAACCGAGGGAATAGGATGTGATTGACTATATGATGAGCAACAAGAAGAAGAGGAGTCAACTTTTTTAGAAGGCCTTCCATGGGAAAGTTATCTACTTCACCATGAAAAACAACTTCAAGGGGCTTCAGTGATAGAGATATCGGAAGGCCACCTATGAGTCGCAATGTTAGAGTCCTCCTTTGGGAACATCAAAGGTCTCACAAATCCAAGATTCAGTGATCTTAATAGTACGCCCAAAGATGTGAGATGTCACATAAGATTTAGAGTCAGGAAATGACATATTTGCATAGAAAAGTTGAACCAACCTAGGATAGACAGGTTCTCTAACATCAAGAAGGGGAAGCCAACCTATGCCATCAGGACAAAATTCATGTTAAGGGAGGTCCAATCTACTCTCATGCCATGTGCTACTTCTCTAGAGGAATATAAATGTTCAAAATTGGATGCAATAGATATGTTGGCAAATAAAGAAGAATCAAATTCTTCAGGAGACGTTGGCGGAGAGTCTGATGGTGGACGAGAAGAAGAATCTGGTTCTTTCCTCTCGCGAGGACCAGCAACAAGTTTCTTTTTAGGAGGCATTGGTCACAAGATTAGATTCAAGGAGTAAATCAAGAATCGACAGACAAACACAGAATCGAAAAAAAGAAACGATCAACCACTGTGAAGAACATCGACCATTTTTGTATAGGACAAAACAGCCTATCGTTTGATCAATCAATTTCAAAATCAAACTTTACAATCATTCATTCACACGACAGAGCATAGAATCAACACGACAAAAACAAGTGGATGACGACTACTTGTGGATCGTGATCGAGAGATTCGAGAGACAGAGATGAGAGCCCATATGTTATCAAGGTCGAATCACATTCGAAGGCACCTGAAAGAGTTAGAGCTAGAGGATCGTTCAATTGATGAATTTGGCCGGCTACTAAATTCAACTCACAGGTAGGGTCGCCGGACGAGGGTCGAGAATGATCATCAAAATCGAATTCGCCGGAGTTGGTGGTCGTTCATAGTGGCATCACCCTCTGAGCAGCACCATCGGTGGTGACGACGGACGAGATGTTGAGGCGGCGCTCACGGGCACAACTTGCGGACGTGCTCCACGCGTGATGGGGGAAGCGGCGGCGGTGGCGGGGTGCAGTTCTTCGGCATGTGCCTGACGGTGGGCATTGGAACGATGAAGAAGATCGCTGCCGAAGTCTGCGGATCGTAGTCTACGCTGAAGAATTCCTACCGAGGAGAATCGCCGGAGAGGAATCGCTGAAATTGACTCTGCCGAAGTTGATTTTGCCGCTGTCAACTAAGCGATTTCCGATGTGGATCGTCGGAGAAGTCGAGTAGGATCTTCAGAGAAGTCAAGGAGATCATCGGAGGTGATGGCCGAGAGAAATTGCCGGGAAGAATCGTCGAAATTGAAAACACAAAAGTTGATTTCTCCGTCGATAGAGCGACTAAAAATACCCTTGAAGGAGATCGATTCTTCTTGTAGAGATCGCCGTAGGTCAGTCAACGATGTGGAGGATTGTTGCCTGAGAATGATCGCCGGAAAAGATAGAGTTTTCTGGTGATATGGAGCGACGGTGGCATAGAGGGTCGACCGATATCGAATTTGGGGAAAGATTTGGGAAAAATTTATCGGCGGCCCTTTTATATCATGTTGAAAATGGTCGACCGGTATTATGTCGGGCGACCATTATCACTTAGACATTATAGTCGATCCATTTTGTTTTAACGGTCGTCCGAAATACGTTCAGGCGATCGTTCTAGAAGTGCGTACTCCGAAGAGAAAATCAGTCGTTCGGTAACTTAAATGGTTGTCCGGTCATATCCTATAATGGTAGACCGATATTATAATAGTCGACAAGTCTGAATGTATGTGTTGTGCAACACAATTTTATATTCAATTCGATTCACAAATGATACTTGCATAACCAAGTCACTCATGAGTTGAGTTGAGATGCAACCAAGTTCCTAACATTCCAAGTTCACATCTAAGCATACAAAATCTCTCCTCACTTAGGAGTTTTATGAAAATATCCGCAAGTTGAATTTCGGTGGACGCATGTTCAATAGCAATGTCCTTAAGTATCACATGTTCTCTAATGAAATGATAGCGCAAATCAATATGCTTAGTTCTAGAATATTGAATTGGGTTTTTAGTCATTTCTATTGCACTTGTGTTATCGCACTTCATGGGTACACTTGAACAACTTATACCATAATCAAGTAATGATTATTTTACCCATAATATTTGTGCACAACAACTACCGGCTGCAATATATTTGGCCTCAGCGGTAGAGAGTGCGATTGAGTTTTGCTTTTTGCTAGCCCAAGGATAAGAGAGCTACCAAGAAAGCAACACATCCCACTAGTGCTTTTCCTATCAACTTTACATCCGGCAAAATCCGCATCAGTGTAGGCATGTAAATCAAAAGATGAGTCCCTATCATACCAAATGCCTAAATCACAAGTATGCTTCGAATAACGTAATATTCTTTTAATGGCAACTAACTGTGATTCTTTAGGTGCGGATTGAAATCTTGCACACAATCATGCACTAAACATTATATCCTGCATAGATGCCGTCAAGTAAGGTAAACTACCAATCATACCTCTATACCTCTTTTGATCAATGGATTTGCCTTTCTCATCTTTGTCTAATTTAGTTGTAGTGCTCATGGGAGTTGAACTTGGCTTGCATTCGTCCATTGCAAATCTCTTTAGCAACTCCCTTGTATACTTCTCTTGATTAAGAAATATTCCATTTTTGTTTTGTTTGACTTGTAATCCTAAGAAGAATGTGAGCTCACCTACAAGAGTCATCTCACACTCTTTTTGCATAAGAGATTCAAACTCTTTGCACAACCATTCATTAGTAGCACCATAAACAATGTCGTCAACATAAATATGAACTATTAAAATAGATGCTTCAAAAATAATGTAGTATCAACTTTCCCTTTTTGAAAACCATTTTCAATGAAAAAAGTACTTAGTCTTTCATACCAAGCTCCAGGAGTTTGTTTAAGTCCATAAAGAGCTTCAGAAAGTTTAAATACATGATTAGGAAAATTTGAATTTTCAAAAACTTGAGGTTGCTCAACATAGACTTCCTCATTTATAAAACCATTTAGAAAAGTCAATTTTACATCCATTTGAAAAAGTTTGAGTCATTTAAAACAAGCAAAAGCTAAGAGAATTATAATAGTCTCAAGTCTAGCAACGGGAGCAAAAGTTTCTTGAAAATCAACTCCCTTTATTTGTGAATAACCTTTTGCTACAAGTCTTGCCTTATTTCTTATTATGATGCCATTTTCATCTAGTTTGTTTCTAAAAACCCATTTAGTACCAATTATTGTATAATCTTTCGGCCTTTCTACAAGTTTCCAAACTTGATTCCTTTCAAAATTATTTATTTCTTCATGCATAGCATTTATCCAATTTGAATCATTCAAAGCTTTATCAATGTTACTAGGTTCAAATTGTGCAAGAAATGCCAAAAAAGCACACAAGTTTTTCAAAGAGTTTCTAGTCTTTATACCTTCACTTATGTTACCTATAACTTGATCAAGTGGATGTGATGATGCATGTATCCAATTCCTTGAAATAATTTGATTATCTTCCACTTGTTGTTCTTCTATTTGTTCCACATTTGAGATATCCATTCTCTTTTCTTCCAAGTCTTCATTTTGGATTTGCATGTCTTCAAGATGTCTTTCCACTCCAACTATTTCTTCCTCATCATCATTCACTTGCTTGCTTATCCAAAAATCATCAGTTTCATTGAATTTAACATTAATAGATTCTTCAACAATGATTGTTCTTTTGTTATATACTCTATATGCTTTACTTGTACTAGAGTATCCAAGAAACACACCATCATCACATTTTGCATCAAATTTGCGTAATTTATCTTTAATATTCAAGATATAACATTTATAACCAAACACTTTGAAATATGAAATATTTGGCGTTTTTCCATATAAAACTTCAAAACATGTTTTCTTTTCAAGAGGTCTAAGTAAGATTATATTTAAAACATAAGATGTTGTGTTTACGACTTCCGCTTAAAAATACTTAGGCAAATTACTTTCATTTAGTATTTTCCTAGCCATTTCTTGAATAGTTCTATTTTTTTTCTTTCTACTACTCCATTTTGTTGAGGTGTCCTAGGTGTAGAAAAGTTTTGTGTAATTTCGTTCTCTTCACAAAACAATTCAAATTTGTAATTTTCAAATTCACCTCCATGGTCACTTCTAATTTTTGCAATTCTTAACTCAAGTTCATTTTGTATTCTTTTTGCAAATTTAGAGAACATGCTTATAGTTTCATCTGTACTTGTAAGAAAGATAGTCTAAGTAAAACGAGAGAAATCATCAACAATCACAAATACATATTTCTTTCCCCCTAAACTTACTACATCAATAGGTCCAAATAAGTCAAGATGTGTACCAATAATATTTTTTAATTTGAAAGAGCTTTTGATTTGTTTACCTTTAAGACATGAATCACAAATATTATTTTTCTCATATCTAATTTTGGGTAAACATCTAACTAGCTCATGACATGAAAGTTTGTTTAACAACGTAAAGTTTACATGTCCTGATCTTCTATGCCAAAGATTTTTATCATCATGCATAACACTAAGACATTTTTCACTTTTCAAATTTTCAAAACAAATCTTGTATACATTATTATATCTAAAACCTATATGTAGAACTTCCTTGTTTTCATCTAGAATTAAGCAATTGTCCTTTTCAAAATTTACTAAGTAGTTTTTATCATATAATTGACTTATGCTAATTAAGTTATGTTTTAAATTTTCAATTAGCCAAACATTTTTCAAGTATAATTTGTCATTCTTACCAACATTACCTATACCAATTACTCTTCCTTTGCTATTATCTCCAAAGGTGACTTTTTCTCCATTTTTCTTTTCGAATGTAATGAAGTTTGATGGGTCACCAGTCATATGTCTTGAGCATCCACTATCCAAATACCATTTACCTTCATTATCCTTTGGAGCTCCCTACAAGAAAGACATTAAGATTCTCATCTTTTTGGTACCCAAACTTGTTTGGGTCCAATTTGGTTAGTGATGGTCCTTTTAGGACCCAAATCTTCTTCATACCACTATTTAATCACATTTTAACTTTACATTCATAAGAGCAATGTCCTTCATAACCATAATGAAAACAAGTGATATGTGATTTTACATGAAGATTTTGTAATGCTTTAACAAATAGAATCCTTTTATCCTTCTTAGTATTAAATGAGCTAAAGCCAAGTCCATTTTTGTTAAAAGGTCTTCTTTGTGTTGATAGCATTGCATCTAGTATTTTTCCACCATTTGCAAATTTTTCAAGTTTACCTTTTAAAACAATATTCTCATTTTTCAAGATTTCAACACTACAAGCTTGTTTTTCACAAGATAATTTTATGGTATTGTTTTCCATTTTCAAAGCTTCAATCATAAATTCTAAACTAGAGTTCTCATCATCTAGTAAATTATAATTTCCACAAACTTTAGAATCATGTTTATTTTTCAAATTTTCAAATCATCATGTTTCTTTTTAAGGCATCTATATTTTTCTATAAGAATTCTAAACTCATCATGGATATCAAAAGATTCTCTAACACTAGATTCGGATGAGTTAGATAATACCTCAAGGCTATTTCCCATTAGACATATGTAGGCTTCTTCCTCATCACTTGAGGAGGTATTGGAGTCATTTTCTTCATCTTCACTTCCATCCCAAGTAGCTTGAAGAGCTTTCTTTTTCTTCTTCAAATTTTCTCCCTCCTTTTCTTTCTTAGCTAGATTTGGGCACTCATTCTTGTAGTGTCCAACCTTTTTGCATTCAAAGCAAATTACTTGATTTTTGTTTGTCTGATGATATTCTTTTGGAGAAGCCACCCTTTTTCTTTTGCTTGGCAAATCTAAGATATTTGTCAAGTTTTTGGCATACAAGGCTAGCTTCTTTCCATCTAGATCTTCATTTTCTTCACTTGTTTCACTTTCATCCATCTTTGCTTTCAAAACCAAAGTCTTCCTTTTGGAAATACTTGTTTCTTCATCTTCCTTGATTCCAATCTCATAGGTCAAGAGGGATCCTATGAGATCATCAAAATCTAGCTTGTTCAAGTCCTTCTCTTCAATCACGGTTCTCTTTGTGTGCCACCTGGAAGAAATGGACCTAAGAAATTTCTTCACCTTTTGAGAGTTAGTCTGTGACTCTCCCAAGGAAGCTAAGTCATTCACAATATCATTAAAACGCACAACCATTTCATTTATAGACTCATTTTCATGCATCTTAAAAGAGTCATATTGATGATTCAAAATATTAAGTTTAAACTCCTTAACCTTATCGGTACCTTAATGTGTAATGATAAGTTTTCTCCAAATTTCATAAGCACTTTGACAATTAGAAACACGATTAAATTCTGTTGCATCTAAAGTACAAAAAAGATGATTTTTTCCTTTCCAATCTAATTTCACAAGTAATCTTTCACCTTCGGTGTATTCCAAAGGTGACTTTCCATTCAAATCAAAACCATTTTCAATTATATCCTAAATATCAATATCAATAGAGCACACATAAGCTTGCATTCTAATTTTCCAATAGACAAAATTTGAAACATTACAAAGTGGAGGATGAATCATGGATTGACCTTCACCCAAGCTAAAATCATTTGATGCCATAGCTCAAAAGATGTTTAAATCTTTAAAACAAGAGCAACTTGGCTCTGATACCAATTGTAGGATCGAAAGCACCAAGATGGGGTGAATTAGTGTATAAAAATCTAACCGAAAAAGCCATAAAGTCAATTTTTAGAAAATGCAATCAAAAGCAAGTAAAAGACAAGTAAGAAGAGCAAGAGAAGAGAAAGACGCAATATGTTGACGTGATTTGGTCCAACTCCTTTGCCTACATCCCCGCTCCGACTTCCCGACCTTGAGGCCGTCGGATATCCATTAGTCTTCTCTTTTCTTGTAGGGAGAGAATAACCCTTTTTACACTACAATGCATTCTTCTTCGCTCAAGAGGTAAGGCACACCTCTTCTTACAAGGAGTTCTCAAAACTATTTAAACAAGAAAACAAGAATTCCTCCAATTCTCTCTTCTTACAAAGAATGCTCACACTTAGCAACTAGAACAGGGAATGGATGATTTGCAAAATTTAGCTCAAGAAGAATGCTTTGGACTTGAAGGAAGCTCTAGAGTGATTTCCCTTTGTATAACATTCCTTCAATCTTTTGAATCCCTTTTATAGGCTTCTCTTGAAAATATGGCCGTTGTAAATCAATTCAAATCGCTCAAGAGGTAAGGCACACCTCTTCTTACAAGGAGTTCTCAAAACTATTTAAACAAGAACACAAGAATTCCTCCAATTCTCTCTTCTTACAAAGAATGCTCACACTTAGCAACTAGAACAGGGAATGGATGATTTGCAAAATTTAGCTCAAGAAGAATGCTTTGGACTTGAAGGAAGCTCTAGAGTGATTTCCCTTTGTATAACATTCTTTCAATCTTTTGAATCCCTTTTATAGGCTTCTCTTGAAAATATGGCCGTTGTAAATCAATTCAAAAGTGTTGTACTGTCAGCTCTAAAACGGTCGCCCGTTTTAATATCGATCGTCCGTTTTGCACAGTAACTAGCCGTTATCCCTTTTGTCGCATATTCAATGATCGCCCATTATAGTATCGAGCGTCCATTTAATAAAAAATTATATCCGTTGCTTTTATCTTTTCTGTGCAATTTTTCGTTGATCGTAGTCCGTAGAAGAATTATAGCCGTTTAATTAATTCTTGCTTCCATAACGGTCACCCAAAAGGGAATCTGTCGATCGATTTAGAATTTCCGTGCTCTCTATAATCTGCGGTCATCTATACAGCAATTTCGGTCGTCCAATTTCCACATTTTATTTTTGTTCTTTGTTGCCCAAAACGGTCAATCATTAACATTTCGGTCGTCCGATTTAGAAGTGTCCACGCTCTCTATAATCTGCGGACGTTCATCCCCAACTTTGGTCATCCGATTTATACATTTTTTACCTTTACTACCTAGAACTGTGGACCGTTAATGTTTCGATCGTCCGTTTTAGAAATGTTCGCGCTCTCTGTAATTTACGGTCGTTCCAACTATACTTTCGGTCGTCCGTTATATACTTTGATCTTTCATGTAATACATATAACGGTCGACCAAAAATAATCGGTCACTCGATTTAGGAGTGTCGTTTCTCTCTGGAATTAACAGTCGTTCAAGCTTCGCTTTGGTCGTCCATTATAAGTCAAAACGGTCGCCCATTATAATTACGATCGACCGTTTGTACCATAGAAAAATATTTCGACTCTTTTTCTTCGAAAAATATTTAAACCTATTCACACTAACACTTCAAGTATAATTAGTACATTATCTTCCTTGTTTACTATTATCAAAATACTTAGAATATGGTCTTTGGGCCAACAATGGTGTCGTTATCTTCGCTGGAACTTTCAAAAGTGTGCACCTCCTACGTATTTGTCCATCCTCAATTATGTATGGACTTGTCTCTTTCACACACCATGTTGTTGTCCACCTTTCTGGATAATAATATCTTAGCGGGAGATGCATGAATTATTATACAAGTTTTACATACATCATTTAGATTATTTTTCATAACCATTGCATCCATCTATTTTTTCATTTCTTTCTCTAAAATTTATTAGCGTCCAAAGCTGCTACCAACTTTCATTGTATTTTAATCTCAAAAGTGTCAAGTAGGAGCTGCAGAGCGACTGTCCCAAAAGAGCGCGGAAATCAGAGCAAAAGAACCCGGGCCGAGTCATCAGTACACCCGGGTTGGGCCAATCGTTAGACCAAACCCGAGTCAAATTTTGCGCGACAGAAAAACCCGGGCCGGGTTTGCTTATCAGATATATATTATCAGATGGCTCAGATTTTCGCCTTGTTAAACACGAAGATAACATCTCAAAACGGCATGCAACCCTAGGGGTACGTTCTCCCCTATAAATACTACTGTTTGGAGGCTTTGTACGCATCCCCGATCTCGTGAATTCTCGTGCCCTAGCCACCCAACATCCGAGAGAAATTTCTGTAGTGCTGAATTCTGAAGCAACTTGGAGTCGTTCACCACACGGTTGAGGCTCGTGACAGAGGCATCACCGGACTCTAGGAAGCATACTTTAGTAATATTTCTGATGAAATTCTTGTTTATTATTATTGATTTGATGTCAAAATAATTCTGTATGGAGTAGTTTTATTATTAGGGGAAAACTAAGTTGAACCCTATTTATCTCTCAATTTATTTGGATATTAGACCTCTGTTAAATTGCAATTCATGCATGGTTAATGTTAGAATATTGGATAATCTTTATGTCGCGTTATTCTGCAAGTTTTTGCATGATTAGCCATTAAATTCTCTTCAGAAATTCAATTTGATTCACGAATTCTACAATCATAGAACCCGGATCGGGTATCATCAAACCCGGGCCGTGTTTTGTCTCCGACTGAATCACTGTTGTCCTACTCGATGGAGCCCGGACTGAGTTGTTTGTGCCCGGGCAGAGTTGTTCGGAACCTGGGCTACTTCTTCTCTGCTCGGGCTGTGTTGATTGGGCAGCGTAGAGCGAGGGTTTTCTGTCTGATCCGAGCCGTGTTCTATATAACCTAGGCCGGGTTAGAGTGTGTTTCTGTCGGAACCGAACTTTATTTTACAGACCCGGGCCGAGTTCTGCAGAACCTGGGCCGGGTATTAATTTGGGGTTTCTAATCGCTATACTTCGAATTTGATTGTTATTACTTGTGGATTTGGAAGGATTTTTAATCTATGCATTCTGATCATGGTTATGTGCAATTTAATTGAGTTTTCAACTGGTTGGACTTAATCTTGATTAGAATAGTTAGGTTCTCGAGATTTTGAATCCTTTATATTTAACGATCCTTCTTCGTGCTTAATGCATCTCGATTAAAATTGAATTATTGTGTATTGAGTTTTCTACTTTAATCAGAGATAATTAGTTCTCAAGTTTTTTTTAGCACTATATTTATGTGTATAAGTTGCATTTTAAAGCAATTTGGTTCAAAGTGAGATTAGAGTTGATTGAGGTTTCAACGGCTTTAATGGCACTTTTATCGGATTACTTTGATTCTCAAGTTTTTTAGATCAATATTTATAAGCAACTCTCTCCATTAGAAGTCTAATTGGTGATTTATTGATTATTTGAGAGATAACAGGGGGATACGAAGTTAGACCCTAACTCATCATTATTATTGATTTTTCCTCTACTAAGCACCGTTTTCATTCGTTTTCTCACTTCATTTTTCTTAATTGAATAATTGAAAGTTGATTCCTCGATTGATTTTTCACAAAAACTTTTAGAAAAAAAGATTATTAATCTTCAGTCCTCGTGGGTTGGACACTCTATTTACTCTTTATTACTTGATACGATCTAGTATACTTGCTAGTATATTTGTGCTTAATTTGCACGCATCAGTGTGCATCATCTTTCTTGATAGTGACATGGGCATAAGATGGTTGCAGAATTTTCCTCAATGTTTTCTTCAAATGTGCTGGCAACTTGAGGAATTAATTCTGCAATTTGCTTTTCAAGTGTATAAATTCTAGCCTACATCTCTTCGAAGTTGATTTGAATGTCTAAATTTTGTGGAGGAGGAGATGGCATATCACTAGCAATGTTTTGCCTTCTAAGCAGGGTCAATTTCACCTCCCAGTTGTCAATTAATTCATCTTGCGCTCTGAGCTTCTCTTCAATTATTGCAATGAAATGGTTAAACATCTCCTGGAGGCTGGTTGTTGGCTCATGTGATGATGTAGATTCGAGTATTGATATAATAGCGCCATCTGCCTTCTTGCTTTGTTGCCTAATGTTGTCAATTTGCCTCTCCATATTTTCAATTTGATATTATTGAGTGGAGAGTTTCTTCAGCAGAGGATATAACAATTATTTGAACATGGTGGATAGATCTTGTGATAAATCTTCATTTTGGAATTGTTAATGCTTCCCTTTAGTACTTTGTGATCGTGTAGGGGATTGAAAATTTTGAACAGATCACGTCCTGGATTCTTATAACGAGCTACCCTCTGAAGAAAAATGATATAATACTAGGAGTTCGAATGGACCATTGCTTTTTGATCCAAAAATTGAAAAGTCATTGCGACAGTCTAGAAAGATTCAAAAGAGCGAGGAAATGGCATATCAACGTCAAAATCAAGAGCTCAATGTGAATCTTAATCCGAACCTCAACCTGAAATAGCCACCACCATACAGAATGATGCGAGACTATATGCTGGGTCAAATTCACGATGAGTCAAATAGCATTATACTGCTTGATGCAGCTGTTAACCATTTCCAGATCCAACATGGTACACTTCAAATGGTACAAAATGATCAATTTAGTGGTAACAAAGATGAGGACCCTTTGCTCATGTTTGAAAATTTTTGCGACTATGTGCCACCTTTAAATTTCACGATGTTACCGATGATGCCGTGAGGCTACGTTTATTTCCTTTTTCTCTGTGTCTACTTGGTTGACTACATTACCTCCTGGAACTGTTACCACTTGGAAGGATATGAAACACAAATTTTATAATAAATACTGTCCTCCACAAAAAGTAGCCAGACTGATTGCTAACATAAAATCTTTCTATCAACAGGATGCAGAAACAATGTATGAGGCTTGGGAGCGATTCAAGGAGCTGATAAGCCGAATTCCACATGATTACATGCCACTTTATGAACAGATCCAATACTTTTATAATGTTGCTACTCTACAGGTTAGGGATAAGATTGATACTTCTGCAGGTAGCTCGATGTTGGACAAGTCACCCGAAGACATTTACACGATCATCAAAAACTTGCCTATCAATAATTGAAAAAACGATAGAGATCAAGTACCACGACAAGACAATTCTTCATCTCTCTCTGAACAGGTAGAAGCTCTCAACAAAAAGGTGGAACAACTTCTGATGAATAAAAATAATGCCCCAGTCAAAGCAGCTCATAACATTACTAGGTGTGATTTTTGTGGTGAAGGTCACCCCAATCATGAATGCCCATCTAGTAACTCTTCATCAACTCAATTTGAGAACGCGAATTATGTTACTAACAATTCTTACAGGGATAATCAAGACCCGTAAAAATATGGATTTGGTTTAAAGGTTCAACCCAACTACTCTTGGGTACACAATAGGGGGATGGCTTCCCCTGGTTTCCAACCACGCCATGAAGAAAGACCTCGACCTGAACCTAAATCAAACTTAGAAGATATTCTTGCAAAATTTATTTCTATTTCTGATTCTAAGTTTAATAACGTTGAGGCATCCATCAAGAATTTGGAAAACCAAGTAGGACAATTGGCTAACATAATTGCAGGTCGTCAGCCAGGTTCACTCCCCAATGACACAGAGAAGAACCCTCGAGAAGACGCAAAGGCAATCACTTTGAGAAGCGGCATGGAAATTCAAGAACCCCAACAACCTCAATCTGAACCAATGGTTGAAGAGAAAATTGAAGAATCACTAGAAGAGCAACATGAAGCAATTCCAACACTACCACCACCGAAAGGAGACAAGAAAGCTGAGAAATTTACCACTCCTGCAAAGCCAGGGAATCTGCCATACCCCCAGAGATATAGACAGGAGCAACTTGATAAGAAATTTTCTCGTTTCCTTGATATTTTTAATCAGATTCATATTAATATTTCTCTTTCTGAAGCTCTTAAATAGATGCCTACCTATGCAAAGTTCATGAAGGAAATCCTGACCAACAAGAGGAAGATCGAAGAGACTGGTCTGGTTAAGCTTTCTCCACAATGTTGCTCGGTGTGCAAGCAAGACATTCCATCAAAAGCAAGGGATCCAGGGAGTTTTATTATACCATGTGTTATAGGAGATTTTTATTGCTCTAAGGCTTTATGTGATTTAGGTGCTAGTATCAATTTAATGCCTTATTCTATTTTTTTAAAGCTTGGTTATGGGGAACTCCGTGAAACTTCAATTATGTTATAGTTTGTTGATCAATCTGTGAAAAAACCGAGAGGCATGTTGGAAGACATACTTGTTAAAGTTGATAAATTTATTTTTCATGCAGATTTTCTCATTCTAGATATGGATTCTGAGCCTGACACTACAATCATACTAGGCTGAGCTTTTCTAGCGACAAGCAATGCATTGATTGATTGTCCAAAAGAGTCAATAATGAGGAATTATGTTTTAAAATTTCAGATTCTTTGAAATATCATGTTTCTTCATGTTACTCTATTGACACTTTAGATGATGATACTTCAGATGAGCTTGATGTAGTTATTCCTGAAGTGGTGATGAATCTGTATGCTCATGACGAAGATTTGATGGATAATTCTGAAGTGGTCAAAGAACCTAAGGCAGTGGAAAAACTCCCTCTGGAAACTTCCACAGCAGAAGAATTGCAAAACTCTTCATCGCGCCCTGAACTTAAAGCTTTACCTTCTCATTTAAAGTATGCATATCTGGACACTGATTCTTTTTCCTGTTATTATTTCTATAGATCTCACCGAAGATATGGAAACCCAACTGCTAACTATCTTGAGAAAGCACAAGAAAGCCATTGCGTGGTCAATTTCTGACATCAAAGGAATCTCGCCCTCTATCTGCATGCACAAGATCCTTATGGAAGAGAACTATATGCCAACTGCCCAATGTCAATGCCGTCTTAACCCCCAACTCAAAGAGGCAATAAAGAAGGAGGTGATTAAGCTCCTAGATGTAGGTATTATTTATGCTATTTCTGATAGTCCTTGGATTAGTCTTATTCATGTTGTTCCTAAAAAGGGGGGCATTATTGTTATTAAAAATGCAAGCAATGAATTAGTTCCTACTAGGACCGTTACTGGTTGGCGTGTATGCATAGTCTATCGCAAACTAACGAAGCTACACGAAAAGATCATTTTCCATTGCCGTTTATAGACCAAATGCTTGAGCGTGTTGCAGGACATAGTTTTTATTTTTTCTTAGATGGTTATTCAGGATATAACCAAATTGTCGTGGCACCTGATGATCAGGAAAAGACAACCTTCACATGTCCTTATGGAACATTCGCTCACCGAATGATGCCTTTTGGCTTGTGCAACGCTCCAACCACATTTCAACGATGCATGATGGCGATCTTTTCAGACATGAATGAGAAGATCCTTGAAATCTTTATGGATGATTTTACTCTATTTGGAAGCTCTTTTGAAAATTGCTTGACTAATCTTTCTGCTGTATTACAGCGATGCGAGGAGATGAACCTAGTTCTTAATTGGGAAAAGTGTCACTTTATGGTAAAGGAGGGCATAGTTTTGGGTCACAAAATCTCTGAAAAAGGGATAGAAGTTGATCAAGCTAAAATCGATGTCATTGCAAGGTTGCCTCCGCCCACATCTGTGAAGGCAGTGCAAAGTTTCCTTGGTCATGCCAATTTCTACAGGAGATTCATCAAAGATTTTTCAAAAATTGTCAAGCCACTCACTAACCTCCTCTCTAAAGATGTCAAATTCTTGTTTGATTCTAATTGTTTGTTTTCTTTTGAAACTTTGAAGGAGAAACTAATTTCTGCGCCAGTGGTAGTGACACTAGATTGGAGCTTGCCTTTTGAACTAATGTGTGATGCTAGTGATGGCTCTGTAGGTGCAGTTCTCGGGCAAAGGAGGGGCAAGGTGTTCAGAGTCATTTACTATGCCAGTCGCACTCTCACGCCCATTCAGATGAACTATGCGACTACTGAGAAAGAATTTTTGGCTATTATATATGCATTTGATAAATTTTGATCATATTTGATTTGCTCTAAGGTTGTTGTGTTCACAGATCATGCGGCAATTTGACATTTGATGGCCAAGAAGGAAGCAAAACCACGACTATTGAGATGGATACTTTTGCTTTAGGAGTTTCATGTCGAAGTTGAGGACAAGAAGGGAATAGAGAATGTTGTTGTAGACCACCTCTCCCGACTTGAGTCAACACCCACTGACGGAAATGCTATCTTAGAAGAATTTCCTAATGAACAAATTTTCTCAATCTCCCTTTTGGAGGAGGCAAAGGCAAGTGATGAACTTCCATGGTTTGCTGATTATGCTAATTTCCTTGCAGAAAAATGGATTCCCTCTGGATGGACCACGTAGAAAAAGAGAAAGTTCTTCGCTGACATCTCCCATTATCTTTGGGAAGATTCATACTTGTTTAAGATTTGTGCAGATCAGAATATTCGTAGGTGCATACCTAAAAGTGAAGTTCAAAGCGTTCTACAATATTGTCATGACGGAGAGGCTGGAGGACACTTTGGTCCCAATTGTACCGCAGCCAAGGTTCTAGAAAGTGGGTTGTATTGGACAACCCTATTCAAAGATGCACAGGTATGTTGTAAGTCTTGTGATCGTTGCCAAAGAACAGGTAATATCTCTAAACGCGACGAAATGCCTCTAAACAATATTTTTTATTGTGATATATTTGATGTTTGGGGCATTAACTTTATCGGACCTTTCCCTAAGTCAATGAACAATGAGTACATTCTAGTTGCTGTGGACTATGTGTCTAAGTGGATTGAGGCAATTGCCACTCCTACTAATGACGAAGAATATTTTTACTCGATTTGGTACACCTAGAGCTATCATCAGTGACAATGGCACACACTTTTGCAATCGTTTGTTTGCAGGATTAGTGGCTAAGTTTGGAGTCACCCACAAGTTGAGTACCCCTTACCATGCTCAGTCATGTGGCCAAGTAGAGGTCTCAAATCGAGAAATTAAGCGCATCTTGGAAAAAATAGTTAACTCCTCTAGAAAAGATTGGTCTCTCAGGCTAGATGATGCACGGTGGGCCTATCGCACTCCATTTAAAACACCCATAGGTATGTCACCATATAGATTAGTTTATGGAAAGGCATGTCATTTACCTATAGAATTGGAACACAAGGCTTACTGGACTACAAAATTTTTAAATATGGACCCAACCTTGTCGGGCAATGGGCGACTACTGAAACTTAACAAGCTCGAAGAGTTCCAAAACAATACTAATGAGAATAGTAAGATCTATAAGGAGTGAACAAAAAGATGGCATGACCAAAATACTCAAACTAAGGACTTTCAACCTGGTCAACAAGTACTCCTTTATGAAAGCAAACTTAGATTGTTTTCGAGTAAACTCAAGTCTAGATGGACGGGGCCATATATAGTAGTCAGTTCTTCTCCTTTTGGAGCTGCAGCGATTCGATCACTAGACAGAAAACACACATTCACAGTCAATGGACACAAGCTCAAGCACTATTTGAGTGGTGTCAAACCTGCACAAGTTAACTACATGATTCTGCACGAGCCCTAAGCCAAGGCGGGCAAAGTTAAGCTAACGACTATAACTTAGAACTTCTCTGCCTAAACCCTTATCTTTTAGTACAGATTTTTATTGTGTCTTAGTTGTTTTTCTTGGCTTTTCAATTTCATTTCATTACGTTCGGTCTTCTAGTCTTTGATTCGTTTGACATCAATTTTTGCATTTCTTTAATCATTACTCATTCTTTTTAACTACCAAACCCGGCCCGGGCATGTTTTCCACGAACTCATGTCAGATACTCCTAACCCGGACTGGGTCGAAGTCACCGCACGATCCGCCGCCTCTTCTTCCAAGATCCCATACCCGGGCCGGGCCACCAAGAACCCGGGCCGAGCTATTTGACCGTTCTACATATGATTCCGGCGTGTTCCCAAATTCGCCATAAAGATGCGAATCCGGCCGTTGATCTGCCAACCAACTGCCATCAAGATGGGGCATTGAACTTTGCATGATTTTTGGAGTAGAAGGCCACCTACCCGGGTCGGATTGGTCTACAAAACTCGAGGCAGTGGCCATTGCAGGTCCACATCGTCGGATTTCCATCCTCCTTCTCCGACGCTGGCACTTCTATGTTCTTCGACGTCGGCTAGCGAGATTTCACGCCGCCTCTTCTGACAGTTCCGGCGGCCTCTGCTCCAGATACATCGCCTCTTCTTCTCGGATCTGCCGCGCCCGGCTTTCTTCTTCCCAGATCCGCCACCGCCTTCTTCTTCCCAGATCCACCGCGCCACCGCCTTTGCTCCTATTCTGCCGCCCAGTGACTTCGCCATCGCCCCCTCTTTCAAAGATCCACAGGCCTGATGCACTTGGTCGCTGATCTTCTGCACACGAAGCCGCTGCAACTCGCACCGCGTCCGCCGCACACCTTCGCTCCGACCCGGGCCGCGCTCACTTCAACTCGGGTCATGCCGAGCAACTCGAGATGACTCCTCCTCTTCAGCCAGGGCTGTGTCCACAGTACACCCTGGCCGGGTACTTCGTCCTGCAGCGTCTGTCGAGTACTCTTCAACCCGGGCCGAGCTATCGTCAACCCAAGCCCGGTACTTCGTCCTGCAGCGTCTGTCGAGTACTCTTCAATCTGGGCCGAGCTATCGTCAACTCAGGTAGGGTACTTTGTCCTGCAGCATCTGCTGAGTTCTCATCAACCCGGGCTGAGTAACTTCAACCCGGACCAGGTTTGATGCACAGTTCACATCAGAAGCGATATTCCATATTGCAACCTCGTCGGAAGTCTGTTGTCCGTTGATTTCATGACACTGAAGCTCCCCGACAGGAAGAATGACCGCCATGACCCACCGATCTGGAGTTTAGGGATTTTACCCAATGCAAACGCTATCGGCAGACGTTCTTCTTCACTATTACTCCCACTCGGTATGCATGTCACAACACCATGGTAGATTTGAATATTGATGCTGACATTATGTTACTCTTTGAGAGGGTGGGGATGCGGACCTTTCTGGATCAACGGTGGCCAACATGAGAAGTTGTGCCATGAGTTCTTCGATTCTTATGCTTATGTGTGCTCTGCTCGGCGCCATCGAGTTAGCTTTCGGCTTTTTAATAATGAATATGGCTTTTCTATGCCGGAGTTTAACTCTATCTATGGATTTCCCCTACTGGAGTCTTCTGCCACTTCTCCTAAATTTCGGGGAGCTGCCTACTGGAAAGCTATAACAAATGATGAGCCCTTCCTTCCTTCCCGAGCAAAGGCGAGTCTTATTCAGAACCTAGTATTTTGATATGTCCACAGGATCATCTCTTATACCATCTGTGGTAGAGAAGAAAGTGAGGGTGCCATTAATACTAAAGAACTGGAGATATTATGGGCTATGATGGAAGGAAGGCAGATTAACATCGGCGCCATCTTAGCCGATAATTTTCAGAGACAGGACTCCAGGGCTTCATGCAAAGTCATAAATGGCGGGCTGATTACTCCTATAGCCCTCTATCTGGGACTTGACATGTCCTCTCTTGAGCCTATCGAGCCCACATTTATTGGGATGACCACGGTTCTTCAGATGAACCTTGTCGAGAGGACTTCAGGTGGTCTGGTTTTCAAGTTTCACAATAGAGTTGAGACACTGCCATGCTCTGATGCTGATCGTTTCACTATCTTTGATCATGCGAACTGGATATACTTTCCCTCGTTGAGACACGTGGAGCCTCGCCACATAGCAGACCCTCATGCACATTCAGATTCAGATGATGAGGATCCAGTACCTCTGCAGGACGAGGGGCCTTCACAGCACCCACAGCCATCCTTTATGGCTCCGAGTCGACCACTACAGCCCGAGTCCACATCTCAGACGACTTATGCATCTGCCTCTGCCAATTTTGATGTCTCAGCTTTGCAGGATACATTAGCCGCATTTCTTGAGGGTTAGGAGCGACAGTACAAGCTTATGCAGCAACACTATAAGCTTGAGCAGTTTTGACAGGACTCAAGCTCAGTTTTGACTGCTTAACGACCGCCAGGATCACCTTGAGCAGTTGGTTCAGGACTACTTCGGGCAGTATCCACCACCTCCATCGCCTCTAGAGATGGGCTAGCTGGTCGTGTTTTTTCCTTTCTTCTTTTCTATCTTTTTTAGTCTTTCATCTTGTACACCTTACCTTGTCTGGCTAACACTGAGGATAGTGTTTAGTTCAAGCTTGGGGGAGATTGCATTTCATACATCATATTTGCTTATTGTATTGCATCATCATGTTTGCTTTCTTTTAGTTTATTTTAGTATTGCATGTTTGCTTTATCTTTACATCTTATGAAAATCCATAAAAATTTAAATTTTTTTAAAAATCACAAAAAATATCATTCACCATCATTTTCCTTATTGTTTGTTCTACTTATTGGCACTTAAGTGAAATTTAAGGACACCCTATGCACTTATGAAATTCTATTGTCATAATTTTATCTGTTCCACCACCTTAGTATTGGGTAATTTGGAAAGTGTGTGTTGCCAAGTAAAATTATGGATACTTAGACCACTGATTCCTGTTCATGCTTGCATTTCATTTCTTATTTTTAGTTTATGTCTTGATGGTAGTAGCCTTTTTATTGAATGCATAAAGTATTTTGTGAGCTTAAAATAAATAAATCTGAAAGAGGGTTAGTTAAATCCCAAAAGTTATAAAAAGGTATAATTGTGTTATCCGGAATTTGGGTGTGTTCTGGTGATTAGATCCGTAGGGAATTCTTGCCTGGCGACCTAAGGGCAACTGCTCTGGGATCCATCGGTCGAAAGCTCGCTACATGAACCACCTTGCGCAACATGGAGAAACACAAGAGTACCAAATCAGTAAAAGGGACAAGTTTTAAACGATGCATAACTGTGTTATCCGGAACCTGGGTGTGTTCGGGTGATTAGATGCATAGGAGATTCTTGCCTGGTGACTTAAGGGCAATTGCTCTAGGATCTGTCGGTCGAAAGCCTGCTACATGGGCCACCTTGCGCAATATGGAGAAGCACATGCGTAATTGATGCGTTGTAATTTGTAACAATAAAATTTGCTAGCAAGTGCACTAGTCGCTCAAGTAATATAGTAAAAAGGAGTAAGAGTGTCGAACCCACGAGGAATATTATTAATTCAATATCTGGATTTATAAATTAATAAGAGAGGAAAAACATGGATTTTTGGAAAGAGGTTTTATGAAAATAAAATAAATAAAATAAGATAAAGATAAGATAGTGGTGTTGAAGTTAGGCCTTAGGATGAAAAATAGATCAGGATAAATATTTGAACCATAGAAGATAAATTTAATCTTTAAAGATGGATTAGAAATTTTCCCCAGTTATTAATTTACAAGATTAACATCACAGAGTCCACAAACTGGTAATTCTGCTATTTAATCCGGTAAATCAAACTATCTTAAATTTAATCAAACCTAAAGTCCCACAAACTGGTATTCGTCAGATAAGATTAAAATTAAGATGCATTAATATGAAAATCCTAGACTATTAATCACTCCACAAACTGGTTAGATTAACAGACCACATAAACTTGATTCTCCACACACTAGTTATCAAATTTATGTCAATTATTAATTTCACATAAAATCAATTAATTTAATTAATGAATTCTGAAATTAAATAATCCACAAACTGGTAAGTACTCAACTCAGAAATCCAAATAATTAAATTAAAAGCATTAAGCACAATTAATTAATTGATCAGAAAAGATTAAAACAAATAATATAGGGTCAAATAATTTCCCTTCAATAATAATCTCCTAAAATGAAATAAATAAAAATATGGAGTTCATCCTAGAAATTCTGGAGAGATAATAATAAAGTAATAATAATTGGAAGAATTACACCCAAATAGACAAAAGTCGAAGCTTCGGATCACGGGCAGACAGTTGGGCAGCCTCTCGGACTTGATCAGGGTCGCGATCAACTTCCTGCCGTCGCACCTCTCTCCTCTTGGTCGTAGCCTGCAGAGCTCACGACTCGCCGTGGAAGAAACCTGAACTTCAGAGCACGAATTGAAACGATGGATTCTTCACGTATTTATAGGGTGCGGACGACTTCAATTTGATCTCGGCCGTAACATCGTACGGTTAACTTTAAATTTATAAGATAAACTCGGCCAAAGATAAATTCTTTTATCATTACGCCCAAAGATAAATCCTTTTTATCTTTACTCCTTCAAATGTCTCGTTACGCCCAAAGATAAACTCATTTTTATCTTGTTACGCCCTTCATCTTCATGCCATTACGCCCTCCGAATTTCGGCCGTAACATCTTATCTTCATGCCATTACGCCCAAAAGATACAAACATTTATCTTTACGCCTTCAAATGTTAGCCGTAACAAAGAATTAAATCTCGTTACTCCTTTTGAATCTCGGCCGTAACAACTTGGGTGTAAAGCCAAATCTCGGCCGTAAGGGATTTCTTTGAATTTCGGCCGAGATTTGAATTTTCCTGCAAATAATTATCAAAATATAGTTAATCCATCCACAATTAAAATATTCAGCGATTTTAATAATTAAAATTGATAAATCCGGAATTATGTTTAAAAGTGACTAAAAATGATGCATGCTATGATCAAATTATAGAAAATTTAATTAAAATAATTAACTAAAATATGTTGTATTTTGCATGCATCAGTAATCAATTCTATAAATCAATAAGAAGGTGAATATAGTAAAATTAAGCTCACTCTATACTTTTTGCATTCAACATGAATGCTATTATTTGATAGACTATATGTTTTCTTGCACGGAGCTGAACTAGAATAAGTTTAAACTGTTTAAGATCTATAAATTTTATAAGGTTGGGCTATGGATTGTGGTTAGATACTTTGGTGATGGACTTGTAAAACGATGGTAGTGGAAAAGTATTAGTCATGGGGTGGAGACTATGATGGTTCATTTATGATTCTTGAGTCTTGCCTTGGAGCTTGCTTGAGGACAAGCAAGAGTTCAAGCTTGGGGGAATTTTATGCATGCAATATTATACATGTTTTACATACATATTTAGATTATTTTTCATTTTAATCAATGCATGCATCTATTTTTTCATTTATTTCTCTAAAATTTGTTAGAGTCCAAAGTTACCAACTTTTATTGTATTTTAATCTCAGAAGTGTCAAGTTGGAGGTGAGAGCGACTGTCCCGAAAGAGCGCAGAAATCAGAGCAGAAAAATGGCGGAGTCACTATCCTGAAGAAGAACCCTAGCTGGGTCATCAGTACACCCGGGTCGGGCCAATCGTTAACCAAACTCGTGTCGAATTTTGCACGACAAAAGAACCTGGGCCGAGTACATTATGACCCGGGTCGGGTTTGCTTATCATACATATATTATCAGACGGCTCAGATTTTCTCCTTGTTAAACATGAAGTTAACATCTCAAAATGGTGTGCAACCCTAGGGGATGTTCTACCCTATAAATACTACAGTTTGGAGGCTTTGTACGCACCCCCGATCTCGTGAATTCTCGTGCCCTAGCCACCCAACATCCGAGAGAAATTTTTGTAGTGCTGAATTCTGAAGCAACTTGAAGTCGTTCCGACGAACCCCTGGGACGACCACACGGCCGAGGCTCGTGACAGAGGCATCACCGGACTCTAGGAAGCATACTTTAGTAATATTTCTAATGAAATTCTTGTTTATCATTATTGATTTGATGTCAAAACAATTCTGTATGAAGTAGTTTTATTGTTAGGGGAAAACTAAGTTGAACCCTGTTTATCTCTCAATTTATTTAGATATTAGACCCCTGTTAAATTGCAATTCATGCTTGGTTAATGTTAGAATATTGGATAATCTTCATGTCGTGTTATTCTGCAAGTTTTTGCATGATTAGCCATTAAATTTTCTTCCAAAATTCAATTTGATTCACGAATTCTACAATCATAGAACCCTGACCGGGTATCATCAAACCCGGGCCGCATTTTGTCTCCGATTGAATCGTTGTTGTTCTAGTCGATGGAGCCCGGACCGAGTTGTTTGTGCCCAGTCCGAGTTGTTCGGAACTCGGGTTACTTCTTCTCTGCTCAGGCCGTGTTGACTGTGCAGCGTAGAGCGAGGATTTTTTGTCTGATCCGGGCCGCGTTCTATAGAACCCAGGCCGGGTCAGAGTGTGTTTCTGTCAGAATCGAACTTTATTTTACAGGCCCGGACCAAGTTCTGTAGAACCCGGGCCGAGTTCTGCAGAACCCGGGCCGGGTATTAATTTGGGGTTTCTAATCGCTATACTTCGAATTTGATTGTTATTACTTGTGGATTTGGAAGGAATTTTACTCTATGCATTCTGATCATGGTTATGTGCAATTTGATTGAGTTTTCAACTGGTTGGACTTAATCTTATAGTTAGGTTCTCGAGATTTTGAATCCTTAATATTTAACGATCCTTCTTCGTGCTTAATGCATCTCGATTAAAATTGAATTATTGTGTATTGAGTTTTTAGAAATCATAGTTTTATTTTAATCAGAGATAATTAGTTCTCAAGTTTTTTTAGCACTATATTTATGTGTATAAGTTGCATTTTAAGGCAATTCGGTTCAAAGTGAGATTAGAGTTGATTGAGGTTTCAACGGCTTTAATGGCACTTTTATCGGAATAGTTTGATTCTCAAGTTTTTGAGATCAATATTTATAAGCAACTCTTTCCATTAGAAGTCTAATTGGCGATTTATTGATTATTTGAGAGATAACAAGGGGATACGAAGTTAGACCCTAACTCATCATTATTATTGATTTTTCCTCTGCTAAGCACCATTTTCATTCGTTTTCTCACTTCCTTTTTCTTAATTGAATAATTGAAAATTGATTCCTCGATTGATTTTTCACAATAACTTTTAGAAAAAAAGATTATTAATCTTCAGTCCTCGTGGGTTCGACACTCTATTTACTCTTTATTACTTGATACGATCTAGTATACTTGCTAGTATATTTGTGCTTAATTTGCATGCATCAGTGTGTATCATCTTTCTTGATAGTGACATGGGCATAAGATGGTTGCAGAATTTTCCTCAATGTTTTCTTCAAATGTGCTGGCAACTTGAGGAATTAATTCTGCAATTTGCTTTTCAAGTGTATAAATTCTAGCCTACATCTCTTCGAAGTTGATTTGAATGTCTGAATTTTGTGGAGGAGGAGATGACATATCACTAGCAATGTTTTGCCTTCTAAGCGGGGTCAATTTCACCTCCCAGTTGTCGATTAATTCATCTTGCGCTTTGAGCTTCTCTTCCATTATTGCAATGAAATGATTAAACATCTCCTGGACGCTGGTTGTTGGCTCATGTGATGATGTAGATTCGAGTATTGATATAATAGCGCCATCTGCCTTCTTGCTTTGTTGCCTAATGTTGTCAATTTGCCTCTCCATATTTTCAATTTGATAATATTGAGTGGAGAGTTTCTTCGGCAGAGGATATAACAATTATTTGAACATGGTGGATAGATCTTGTGATAAATCTTCATTTTGGAATTGTTGAGGCTTCCCTGTAGTACTTTTTCTTGATGATGTTGCCTCGTTATTAATCTCATATTGCTGGACATCAAGATTATTTCCCTCATATTGGGGTTGAGCTCGGTTTATAATCATTCATTCCAAATCGCTTGAGCAATTTTTTAGTATATTTTTTCTTGATTTAAGAAGACTTCATCCTTGATTTGCTTCACTTGTAGTCCTAAAAAGAATGTAAGATCACCTACAAGACTCATTTCAATTTTTTTTCATAAGAGATTCAAAATCTTTGCATAAGCTTTCGTTAATGGGACCATAGATTCATCAACATAAATATGCACTATTAAAATAATATTTTTCATATGCTTTAGAAACAATGTGGTGTCAACTTTTCATTTTTGAAATTTTTTTCAATTAAAAAACTACTTAGTCGTTCATACCAAGCACTCGGGACTTTCTTTAATACATAAAGTGCATTTGAAAGTTTAAAAATATGGTTCAGAAAATCAAGATTTTCGAAGCCCTGCAGTTGCTCAACATAAATTTCTTCATTTATAAAACCATTTAAGAAAGAGGATTTTACATCCATTTGAAAAAATTTGAAACCTTTAAAACAAGCAAAGGCCAAAAGTATTTGAATGGCTTCAAGTCGTGCAACAAGAACAAAAGTTTCATCAAAGTCAATTCTTTCAATTTGTGAGTAACCTTTGGTCACTAATCTAGCGTTGTTTCTCACAGTGACACCACTTTCATCTAGTTTGTTTCGAAAGATCCATTAGATTCCAACTATTGGATGATCCATGGGTCTTTCAACAAGTCTCCAAATTTGGTTCCCCTCAAAGTTATTTAACTATTCATGCATAGCATTAATCCAATTTGGATCATTTAACGCATCATCTGTGCAAGAGGGTTAAACATGAGAAACAAAACATGAAAAAGCACAAAAAATTTTAAATGAGATTCGAGTTTTGATTCCATCACCTATATCACCAATGATTTGCTCAATTGGATGTGATGAGGCATTTCTCCAATTCTTGGGATCACTTTTGATACATCAAGATCATGATCTTCAATTCTATCGAAGTCTTCTACTTTCTCTTCAATTTGGTTTCCTTTTTCTTTTTCAACATTTACTTCGTGAGGTGAACTTTCTTTTAATTGAACCTTCTCTAAAATACTTGTCACATGCTTGATCAAAATAAGATCATTAGTTTCTTTAGACATAACATGCATGAATTCTTCAATCAAAAGGGTCTTTTATTGTATACTCTATATGCTTTGCTAGTACTAGAATAATCAAGGAAAATAGAATCATCACACAGCATCCAATTTCCTAACTTTTCTTTATTATTCCATATAAAGCATTTGAACCAAAAAAAAACCCTGAAATATGAAATATTTGGTCTTTTTCCATAAATGAGCTCAAAACAAGTTTTATTTGTTAGAGGCCTTATCAAAATTCTATTTAGTACATAACATCAGGTGTTTATAGCTTCTGCCCATAAATATTTTGAAAGATTGCTTTCATTTAGAATGGTTCTTGCCATCTCTTGTATATTCCTATTTTTTTCTTTCAACCATTCTATTTTGTTGATGTGTTCTAGGTGTAGAAAAAATATGCAAAATATCATTTTCTTCACAAAATAATTTAAAATTATGATTTTCAAACTCTCCACCATGATCAGTTCTAATTTTTGAAATTTTTTGGTTAAATTCATTTTGTACTCTTTTTGTAAATTTAAAAAATGCACGAAAGACTTCATCTTTATGTAAGAGTAATACAATCCAAGTAAATAAAAGTAATCATCTACAAGCACAAAAATATATTTATTTCCACCTAAGCATGTGACATCAATAGGCCCAAACAAATCTAAATGCATGAGTTCTAGGCTTATACTAGTACTAATGAAGTCTTTGGATTTAAAAAACTTTTTGATTGCTTGCCTTTTAGAAAAGAGTCACACATGACATCTTTCTCAATTTTTATTTTAGGTCATCCTCTTACTACTTCATTTTAGTAATATTCTTTAATAATTTAAAATTCACATGACCAATCTTATATGCCATAAGGTTGAGTCATCATGCAATGCACTTAAACACTTTTCATTTTCTAAGTCATCAAAATCAACTCCCTAACTCACTCTCTACTACAGTGCACAGGTCAATTGTAATAACCCTAAATGTCATATCCACAGTGATTTGAAGTCCTAGACTACCTAAAAATAATTTAGACTAATCCTACTTGAAGTGGCAAAAAAAGATTTTAAAGTGTTTGGAAAACAGATTTTTAAAAGTATGCAGAATGATAATTGTTTTGAGGTTTTTGAAAAGTTAACTAAACTGAATTATAAATGCTAATCTAGAGGCTAAAAGAGTTTATCTATCAATGAGGAAGGCCCTCCTAGGAATTGGGGTTCATCTAATTTAATTATGGATGGAAATGGACAAGTTATCACTTTGCAGTCAAATCTAATTCAACCTTCAATATGGTTGTTTTCACAGCTCAATTAAACCAGAACTAAATAATATATTGTCATATAATTGTTAGCCAAGTTGAATTAGAAGAGGATCCCCACTGAAAATCAAGTTATCATTAAGTTCAATCCAAGTCACCTTGCTGATTTTTTGACAATTCAATAAAATCTGAAATGATAAGTTCTAAATTGCACCTTGAAAATGAAGGGAATGCTTCAATCAACTAAACAGGGATGAAATCAATCTAATATTAGTGCAAATGCTCTTGGTTTATCTCTAAACTATAAGAGGACTTTAATTCAACCTCTCGGCTCAATTAAAAATGAAATCCACACTTAACACTAGATAATTGGAACCAATATGCATAGAATCACAAGTTTGGAAATCAGGAATTGTCTTTGCTCCTTGCTTCATCTTTGAATTACAAGGAAGGTCATATGACCACCTCTCAGTGGTAGGTTAAAACAGGGTTTATACAAAGGCAATCAGATTTCCAATTAAATCAGAAAATTAGAAATCAGCAACATTGAAATTAGTGATTAGCCAATGGAAATCACAAATTTGAATCATAGAAATGTCAAGCATCTTAATCCATTTCTGAACAAGATTGGGACCAATATTCAACCTTTCAGTTGCTCAATAAATCAAGTTCCCCAATGACATTCAGATTCAAATAACTCAGAAATCTGAAATCAAGAAGTTCAGAAATTAGAAAATCAGCATCAATTACAAATTAGAACCCTAGGAATGTCATTGCATCTTGATCATTTCTGATCTAGAATGAATCCATAAGATAACCTCTCAGTTGTCAACACAATTGGGGCTCCACAATGACAAAACAGATTCTAATAATTCAGAAATCAGAAAGGCATTCAGAATTTAGATTTCAGAAAAATCAGATTTCAGATTATCAACTAATTTGGAATTCAGAACTTGGCATTGGTTCTTAATTCATTTCTGAACAAAGATTAGACCAAATGATAACTTCTCAGTTGCAAATACAAATAGGGTCTTCCAATGACAAGATCAAATCCATAACAGTTCAGATTTCAGAAATCAGGAATTCAAAAGATTCAGTGCAGGAAACTTAAACTTATCCCTAATCCATCCACAATATGTATTAGACTACTACCCTATCCTAAGAGGCATGGAGTTTAGCTTCTCATAATTACAAAGCTTGATACAAAATATAGTGAAAAACAGGAGGAATTCATCTTGTGTTAGGAGCTGTCAACAGAAATCCCTCAGCACTTCAGCTCCAGCTCCAAACCCTTACTGCCTCCACTCTCCTCCTGCAATGGCCAGCCTCCCCTTCTCCCTTAGGATTTCCAGCTTATATATGGCCTATCATCACCCTTAGATCAGCATCCAAATGTTCCATAGCCTTGATGTAAGCCACCTATCCAGATGATCCTGAAGATTTCAACTGCTGCAGCTTTTTGGACCACCAAATCAGTGGTCCCCCCTACTTTTTTCACATTTTTGCAACATGTTTTCCCTGTTACAAAGGATAGAACACCAAGCATCAAAGTGCTCAAATAGTTTATGAACAAATAAGGGTAGGGAAAGCAACTAGGATCAGCTCAAATGTCAAGTATGATTAAGTGTTGTGCAGAGTTGCAAATCAAGGTTAAAAATGATAACTTATAAATGCCCGGAATGATAACTTTGCATAAATCTTGGAAAATGATCAAATATGGATGGTTCAGAGCATTGAAGGCATCAAATGGATTTGGGTGGCAAGTGAGTGAAGTCAGAAATCAAATATGAATGAGATTTCATAGGAATGATAACTTGGGTGTCAAAACGATAACTTAAATGCCTTAAAAACGATAACTTGTCATAACTTTGGTTGTGGTTATCCAAATGTGATCAAATTTGAACAGCAATGAGTTAGGAAAATAATATAATGAATGCCTAAGGTGCAGAATTAATAGTTTTGCATGTCAAAATGATAGTTTTGCCCTTTAACGATAACTTGGCATTGGAAAAAATGATAACTTGTTCAAATGGACTTAAAATTTTGCACAAGTTGAGATATGACCATCCAAATATAATTCATTCATGATAATAATGGATTTAGGGCAAGAAAATCATTGAAAATCAGTTCACTCAAAATAATGATAACTTGGCCTATTGGAGTGATAACTTGTCCTAAAAATAATAACTTGGCATAGAATTTAAATATTTATGGATTTTGGCATCTCAGAACCTCTATGCACATGGAATTAGGTATAAAATGAGGAAGATCAACTAGTTATCACAATCCATGCATTTCAAACATAATTGGCCAAAAGTTGGGCAATTAAGGGACTCGATATGGGTGAAATGCATCCAAAATGGGATAAAAAACTACAATGATCAGCTAGTGATCACCAACATGCAAAAGTTTTCCATTTTCATCAAGTATTAGACACTTTTTCCTTTTAAAATTCAAGGTAAATGTTTTTTGTCACAAAGTTGACTAATCAGATTGTGCTTCAAGTTATTTACTAGCCATATATTTTCAAGAAATATTTCTTTCATTTTTACCAATGTTACCTATACTGACAACTTTTCCTTTTGCATTGTATCCACATCTTCGTTAGCAATGTTCTTTTGGGAATCCAAACCTTTTTCATTCCAAAAATTTTACCATTTTCTAATGTTGCATTCAAAAGAATAATGACCATATGCACCACAATGAAAACAAGTCAAATTTGAATTGTGCACACTCGAAACCCTCACAAATAAGATTCTTGAATCATACATTTTTTTTCAAAAGAGTTCTAACCAAGACCTTTCTTGTTGGATGTACCGTAAAACTTTTGAACTTTTTCTTCTAGTTCATCTACTTTTTTATTTAATATTTCTATCTCAATTCTTTGTGAACTAATACTTAAGTTGTCGTTCTTCATTTTTAGTTCATCAATTAGGAATTCTAAACATGTGTTCTCATCATTTAATGATACGCACTTCTTACATGTATCATGATGATTATGTTCTTCATTTTTTACTTTTTTTCAAATTCTACTTTCAACTTATGATGTCTCATTTTGAGTGAACCATATTTTGAATAAGCTTTCTAACTTCCTCATGCATATCAAAAGTACTTAATTCATCAATTGATGAGTTAAAATATACCTCAAAATTTTCCATGAGTAAAGATAAGCTTCATCTTCATCTCAAGATTTTGCTACCTTTTTCTTGCTCACTTTCATTCCAAGTCACTTGATGAGTTTTCTTCTTTTTCTTTGAGGATTCAACCTCTCTATCCTTTTTCACAAGATTTGGACATTCATATTTGTAATATCCAATCTTTTTACATTCAAAGCAAGTGATTTGAGTTTTTCTTGTTGACTTTCTTCTAAATAATTCACCATTCTTTCTTTGCTTGGAAAATCTTAAATATTTGTCTAGCTTTTTTGCATAAAACGCCAATTTTCTTTCATCAACATCCTCTTCATCTTCACTTGTTTCTTCTTCATCATTTTTTATTTTTAAGTCTAGGGCCTTTTTCTTTGTGACATTTACCTCCTCATCTTCATTCATTCCTATCTCGTAGATTAATAATGATCCTATGAGATTATCGAAGTCCAACTTGTTTAGATCATTTTCCTCAATCACGGTTCTTTTCATGTTTCATTTTGAGCAGGGTAACTTGAGAAACTTTTTCATATTTTGAGCATTAGTCCTTGGCTCACCCAAAGAGGTTAAGCCCTTCACAACATCATTAAAATGAACAACTATACTATTTATAGTTTCATTTTCAAGCATTCTAAAAGAATCATATTGATGATTTAGAATATTTAACTTAGATTTCTTAACTTTCTCAGTTCATTCATGAATAATGATGGATTTTCTCCATATTTCATTTGCATTTCGACAAGTAAAAATGTGATTAAATTTAGCAGTGTCCAAAGCACAATAAAGAAGGTTTTTCACTTTCCAGTCTAATTTAACTAAAGACTTTTCTCCTTCAGTGCAACATGATGGTGATTTTCCACGCAAATTAAAACAATTTTCAATTACATCCCAAATGTCAATATATATGGAGCATACATAGGCTTGCATTCTAACTTTCCAATATGCAAAATTTGATGCATTGAAAAGTGGAGGGTGGTTGGTTGATTGGCCTTCACTAAGAACAAAATTATTTGATGCCATGACTTTTAAAGATGTTTAAATCTTAACAAAAGAGTAAACTTAGCTCTGATACCAATTGTAGTATTGAAAGCAACAAAGAAGGGGGTGTAAAAGATTAATTCTAAATCTTAAATTCCTTTTCAAATAGTTTTTCCTTTTAAAAACTTTATGAGAATGTAAATGCAATTAAAGCACAAAAGCAAAGAAAATAGTAGAGAGAGCAAACACAAGATTTGTTGACGAGGGCCCCAACGCCTTGGGCTACGTCCCGCTCCTGAAGACCGTCAAAGTTTCACTATCTTTCTTTTTTCTTAAAGGGAGCGGGAAACCCTTTTTACATCAAAAACACCTTCTTCTTCGCTCGAGAGGCAAGGCAAACCTCTTATCGCACAAGAGCTTTCAAGATTATAATTTTAAACTCTCTCTTAATCTCTCTATTACAAGTGCTCATGCTTTTTAAACAATGGAGATAATGAGAAATAGAGTTTGCAAGAAAGATGATAAATAATTTGATCTTCAACTTTGTAGGAACTCTTGAATGCTTGTGCCCTCTTTGCTATCTGTGAGGGATCGATCGACCAATGTCATCAGCCGGTCGATCGGTCAATATGACCATTGCAATATTTGTGAAGTTCTTCTAATCGATCGACCGGTAGTATGACCAATGCTTCGATCAGCATTGACTTGATTATTTTGTTTGATCGACCGGTACTCCGATCTGTAAAGCAACTGACATTCTCTCGACATTTATTGACTCTTGCTTTTCCTTTGTTCAGTCGATCAGTAAAGCGACCGACATTCTCTCAACTTTTTTGGGTATGTCTTTTCTTCTAAGCGATCGGCGAGTGCTTCAGTCGCTCAAGCGACCAACATTGTCTTGACATTTTTAGTTGTTTCTTCAAGTTATCATTCGATCAGTCGATTTGACCTGTCAATTAGTATATCAATCGATTAGTCTCCAATTTTCTTATTTTAATATTTCAACTTCACAAGTTCTTTCATATGCATATTCTTCTTATTTTACACCAATGTTGTCATCACTCAAGTATAGCAACTTTTGCATCCAATTACATTTGTTATCATCAAAACATGGAGACAAAACATAGCATTCAACATGTGACATACCTCGAAGGGGAAAGCCAAAGAAGTACAATAAGCTCGCATGTACCCATTGTGACAGATTTCACTTTGAGGAATGCTATTACAAGACCTGGGCTTGTCTAAATTGTGAGAAGAAATGACACTTTGGAAGAAAGTGCCCCGACAAACCCAATGATAATTAGGACAAAAGCAAGAGCAAAATGTTGGGGAAATCTCAACAAGGAAGGGCGTACAACACGAAAGCGGAGGAAGTCCTTTAGTTCAACGATGTGGTGCAAGGTATGCTCCTTAACACGAGTTGTCATGCAAAGATTTTGCAATCATGTAAAAGCATTTTAGTATGGAAAGAAAATTGTAGAAGTAGGTTAAGTATATGAGTGCGCACCAGAAGCGTGTTACATGTTAAAGTTCAGGGTAACATCAAGGTTATGTTTATAACCTAGATAAGAAAATGCGAGGATGATTTTTTATTAAGGGGGAAGAATGTGATATCCTAAAAAATTAAAATGACCGAAATGGCCCAAAAGCAAAAGCATCTTTAGGGTAGTCTTGTCCTTTGTCAAAAGAGGTTGAAAATACTTAAACACTCTTAAAAAGTAAGAAATCTCAAGTGGTAGTTTTCTCTTTTAATGGAAGAAGCAAAAAATGGACAAAAATACCCCAAAAGTGATATTAATTAAAGGGCAAACTTGTCTTTCGTGTGAAGCTGAAAATCACCAGCAAAAACCCCCAAAACCCTCCTCTTCCTCCCTCATTCTTCTCCATTTTCAGCCATAGAGGAGGAGTTCGATTGGGGAAGAAGGAGAGCAAAAAGAGGAGGAAGAAATCTCTAAAAATGTTTAGGGACTGTGGTATGTAAGGATGAAACCATTTTCAATCAATCTAATATATGGGTTGAGAGATTGAGTCTGGTTTCTTTCATTTGTTTGGATTTGAGTTTCCTTATCAAATTTGAATATTTTTTATATCATTTTTATGGCTATTTATTATGGATTCATGTTGGAAGTGTTAGGACTCAAGTGAGAAGCTAGGGAGTAAAATGTTCATGAGGAATGTAATTACTTTTTTCTCATGTTTTCTACATTCTTATGAATCTTAGATGCATTGATCCTATATGACATCAATATAGGAATTTATGTGGTAGAAAAAACTTGTGATAAGAACCCTAGTTGTGCAAAAAATTTATTGTATTGAGGTTGTGAGGAGAAAATTAGGTAAGAAAATGTTTTTCACCTACTCTTTCTACAAAATACTAGCAACCCAAATTCTAGTCTTATAAACTATAAAGCAAATATTTAAGAGGTAGCGTAGCACTTTGAAAATATTGGGAGATTTTATTTTTGCCATTTAACCCATACTGCCGAAGTTGCCACACACGCAGAGGCGACCATCGATGGCCACCTCCACGGTCACTCTTCTCATGCGTAAAGACAACTTCGACGACTGCCTCACATGCAAAGGCGGCGACTCCGGTGGCCCTATCACGTGCAAAGGCAGCTTTGACAGCCGCCTCACATGCAGAGTCAGCCGCCGAGGATGCCTCTCACGCAAAGGCGGCTTCGATGGACGCTCACACATAGAGGCGGCTTCGACGTCTGCCTCACACATAGAGGCAGTCTTCGAGGGTCACCTCACTCACTTCGGCGGCTTCAGTGGCCATTTACGCACAGAGGCAGCTTCAGCGTCTGCCTCACACACAGAGGCGACCTTCGAGGGCCGCCTCACTTGTAGAGGCGGCTTCAGCGGCCACCTCACGCGTAGAGGCGGCTTCAGCGGCCACCTCACGCGTAGAGGTGGCCACCTCTTTGCCGAAGCCACTTAAGTTGAGGTCCGTCCGTGGCTGCTGACGTGCGAGGGAAGACGAGGTGAGGAAGATAACGTGAGGAAGGCGAGGGTCACGTATCTTGAAGAAGAATAGAATCATCCACTCTAAAAGAAAAAAATAGCTTAAAAGAGTATTATTTATACCCTAATCATTATTAACATTTTGTTATGACAGAAAAAGCAAAAGTTTTTTTAGCTTTGATCTTAAAATAATAAACATTTTTTATTTATGATTTCAACATTTTTTTAATAAATAAAACATAATGTAATATATATATATCTCAAATTCTAATCAAGTTAAAAATTCAAGAAAAGTTAAACATACATAAAACACATTAATTAAATATTATTAATTGTTATAGATAAAGAGATGTCAACATTCTTAATTAGTCTACACCATTCACAATATAGCATTAAAAATAAATATTGAAAATTAAAATCTATGATATTTGTTTATCGTTCATTAATGATATTAAAACTTGAAAGATAATATTAAAACACAAAGTATAATTAATTTTTTATTTTTTTAATCTTAAAATAATAAATAATAATATTATTGGAAAAGAAGGGATATTGAGTGAAAGAAGAAACTATAATAAGAAAACAAAATAAAAATAATCATATCTTATAAATATCATTAATACTATTTTAAGGGATTTTTTTATTTGATCCACTAATATCTCTAAAGACGAGATGATAATAGTTAATTTAATATTTTAACGTCAAGTCTAATCTGATTCTTATAGTTAACTTTCAACGACGTCATAAAAAATTTAAGAACCAATTTTCTTTTGGTCCTTATTGTTGACGATGAGAATAATATTTAACGACCACATTCAGATCTCTAGTTAATTATGTTCGATAAAAGTCTTTGTTCTTGTGCTGAAAATTGTTCGAGTTCCTTGCCTTGCTACAAGGCAGCATGAGCTTGAATGTCTACTATGAAAATATTGTGACTTGTTGAAGCATGAAAGATACGGATGGACTGCTTCATCCATGACCTCAACCCTAGATTGAAGATGAAGCTACTATGTGTGGAGCCAAAAACTTTGCAAAAAGGCCATAGCACAAGCCATGAAAATTGAAAGGAAATTCGAAACTCAAAATAGTGCCAAGGGCAAGTCACCAAAGAAGGTGAATTGATATGAGAAGGGAGACGGGGAAGCCCTATGACTTACCTTAAAGGGGAGAGCTAGGGAAGTACGGCAAGCCCGCATGGACTCGTTTTGAGAGATTTCACTTTGGGGAATGTTCTTACAAAATCAAGGTTTGTCTAAATTGTGAAAAGAAATGACACTTTCAAGTGAGTACCCCGAAAAGCGCAATGATAATTAGGACAAAATCAAGAGCAAAATGGTGGGGACATCTCGACAATGGTCTACAACATGATAGCCAAGGAAGATCTTTAGTCCATCGATGTGGTGCAAGGAATGCTCCTTATCGCGAGTCATCATGCAAAGATTTTGCCATCATGTAAAAGCATTGTGGTATGGAAAGAAGATTGTAGAAGTGGTTTAAGTATAAGAATGCACACCGGAAGCATGTTACATGTTAAAGTTCAAGGTGACGTCGAGGTTATGTTTATAACCTAGATAAGAAAATTTGAGGAGGAATTTTTATTTAAGAAGAATAGAATGTATTATCCTGAAAGAAAATAATTAAAATGACCAAAACGTCCCCGAAAGCAAAAGCATCTTTATAATAGTCTTGTCCTTTGTCAAAAGAGGCTGAAAAAGACTTAAACACCCTTAAAAGGTAAGGAATCTTAGGGGATAGGTCTGTCTTTTGATGGAAGAAGCAAAAATAGATGAAAATACCCCCAAAAGTGAGATTACTTAAGGGGAAAACTTGTATTTTGTGTGAAGCTGAAATCATGAGCTAAACCGCCCAAACCCTCCTCTTCCTCCCTCATTCTTCTCCATTTCCAGCAGCCATTTTCTCACTTGAATCTCCATTGCCATGGTGCCCTAGGAACTCAACAAGGAGGAGAAGAAGAAGAAGAGGCATAGCAGGCCATAGAGGAGGAGTTCGATTGGGGAAGGAGAAATATCTAAAAAAGTTTAAGGACTACGGTATGTAAGGATGTACCTATTTTCAATCCATCTAATATATGGATTGAGAGATTGAGTCTGATTTCTTTCATTTGTTTGGATTTGAGTTTCCCTTATCGAATTTGAATCATTTTGATTTCATTCTTATGCCTATTTATTATGGATTTAGTGCATCTTTCTTAGTGCAATTTGTTAAACTACCCTCTCAAACTAAGACACGTGAGATTAGTAATTAAGAAAACACCTAGACATTCAGCAAAAACCATTCGCACATTTATAAACATATCAATCAAATAATTATAACTCTGTTAAAATAAGACAAACGGTTGTTGCATTGCATAAGTTAAGAAAAGAATATATCTAGAAACATAAATCAATCAACAAGCCCTAGCTGGCATATTAGTTCAACATACAAAGGGACGATGAAATGTCCATATCCATGATACTAAGTGATGCATGCAAAATACAATATATAACTAGCCATGCATTTAATCTTATTTTGATTCTTTTTCTAATAGCATGCATCAATTTATGACCTTATTTGATTTAATTTTATAAAATAAAATTATACTATTTTATTGCATAAAATGCAAGAGAAATGAGTTACGAAGCCATCGGATAAAACGGCATTGAGATCGGAGTTAAAACAAAACCAAGAATTGCAAATTAGTGAAAGCTAGCAAGGCTGAAAATTTGAATATAATGGGTTATGATGAAGATGTAACGGTCATAATAGAAGTAGTGTTACAAGCCTCTAACGAACCATTTTAATAGTAATTTCAGCTTAAAAACTTTCCCAAGTAATGGGCTATGATCAAAATATTATGAGCCATGAAATTCACATTTCTACTCCGATTTGGATACTATAAGAACTATTATATCACTGTTGCAGACCGTGAGAAGCCATATTTAGGCCGTTACGAAGTTGTTATGGGACGTTACGAAGTTGGATTTCGATATTTCTTTGACTTTTCTCATAATTCATTTGTAGATCGACTCCAAATTTTATCATAACTCACAGGGATTATTAGAAATATATCTACTTGGAATTAAAGGAGTTTTAGATGATTTTAAAGTCTAACAAGAGAAAAGTCTGAATTTACTTATCTTAACACAAAGACTCCCAATCAAATCAAAACTCTACCAAAACCCTTGAAACACCTAGAGGCTACAAATAGAGGCCATAGAAAATAGAAAATGTTGTGCTTGAGACCTAGGAGTCGTGCCATATTGCTGAGGATGCACTTCGAAGCTTGAATATGAACAAAAGTAAAAAGTTGTGCAGTAACTCGTCATTTGTGTTATGCATGTAGGATCCCAAAGGGCACCAAGAGGGGGTAAATTGGTGCTCACTTCGAAAATGCCGATTTCACAAAACTATCGCGGAAGCTTAAAATCGATTCTTAAATATTTTACAATTCAGATCATAAATTCAATATTAGAGGGAGAGAGAGAGAGAAAATCAAATACAAATAGACAAAGTGGTTGTTGATGAAGTTCGGCCACACCTTGGCCTACGTCCTCGCTCTGACTTCTCAAACTCGAGACCGCCAGAGATTCCACTAATCACTTCCTTTGTTCCAAATGGGGCAAGGAAGAAAGCCCTTTACACCACCGTCTTTTCTCCGCTTCGAGAGGCAAGGCAACCTCTCCTCCTAGGAAGCTAATCTACTTCTCTCGCTCAAGAGGTAAGATTTAGAACATCTTTTACACGAGCTCTCTCTATTTTTTCTGAACAAAAGTGTTTCTCTCTTTTACAATTCTATGCTCACAAGAAGAGAAGAGAGAAAGAATGAGAAAGCTATAAAATGAAAATTTCAAGAAATGATCTTTCTTTGACAACTTGAAGTTTTTCTTCGATGAGTGAATGGGTGCCTTTGCCTCTGGCTTTGGCACTCCTTTTATAGCCTTCAATGCGTGGAAAATTCCTCTAGAAATTGTTCTACAAAATTATTCTTCAAATTTGACCATTACTATTCATTTGACTCGCAAGCCGGTCGACCGCACTTCTGGACCGGTCGACCCGTCTATGTGACCGTTGCGCGTTTTCTTCAACTTCTGCACTTGATCGGTCGACCGGACTGTCGACTGGTATTGTCTCAACGTCATCCGAAGCAGACTCAGTAGTTGTCGATCAACCGGTATCTTCTATTCAATCGATCGGTATCATCTCGACCAGCCTTGTTTGCTTCGACCAGTGGGTTGACCAACCTGCACCATTTTGATCATAACTTTTTGCATGGTTATCCAAATTAGATGATCTTGGAGTCTATGGAAAGCTAACAGAATTCTTTATATTCCACATTCATCCAAAACTAATGAAATCAATGACAATTATTTAATCAAAGTGTAGTGCATAAAGTTATCCATTTTCCTTTAAACTTTTTCAGCATTTAAACTTTAATCTTTCGAGGTTTGTTTCATCAAAATATAATTTTATATGTCATTAAAACTTTGACCCAACAATCTCCCCCTTTTTGATGAAGACAAACCGAGAAATATGAAAAAGATATAAGTCGACGAAAAAGTTGTAAAATATTGTAAAAATAATTTTACTCCCACTAACACTTAACTTTCCTTACAATGGGAGATATTCATATAAAGTATATTCAGGTCATATTTCTCCTATATTGCTCCCCCTTTTGTTTCATCAAAAAGTCATTTGTTAATGAAGAATATAAGAAACCATATGTAACTCCCCCTTAATCAATTCTTTAAAAAAAATTATTCTTCCCCCTTTTTGTCATATATTAGATATGAAGAGTATTGCAAGTTTTGAAAGATAACTCCCCCTAAATTTATGGCTATTTTATAATGAAAACCAATTTATGAAAGCCAAAATAAAGATATATTAAAAATATGGCATAAAAACTTTGATAAAACAATGTGATATCCACGATATATGAAAATAATGTTTAATCATGCTCCCCCTATCACTGTAACCAATCTTATATATATTCCTTCTTTTTTTTTGTTAAAGAAATAGTAGTTTTGAAATTTTTGGGTGAAATAAAAAAGTAAGTGATACTTTTACCATAACATTTGTGCCTTCACCACTTGTCCTTAGCTTTGCATGTGAGGCACACCTGAAAAGTAATTATGTAATTTTTTGTATCCAAATTTCTTTAGATCCTAATTTGTTAGACAATGTTCCTTTCGAAATCCAAATCATGCCATGTTGTGTTGATTTTCTTATTTTGCATTGATATGCATAATGCCCATAAAATCCACATGTAAAGCATTTAAAATGTGATTTTCTATCATAGGGATGATTCCTAAGATTATTTTTCTTAACGTAAGAAATAATCTTATTTTGTATATCTTTCAAAGAGGCATTTTCTTTCTTTACTTTTTCCAAAGAACATGCTAGTTTTACCACTTCACATGCACGTGTGATTTCCAAAGTATCAATTTCGTTTTTTAGTTTTTCATTTTCCAAAAAATATGCATTATTTTTCTCTTTTAATTTTTCAATTTCATGTATTAATGTTTCATTTTCCTTTTTAATTGAAAAATATCTTTTTATAAGAAAGGAGAGTTCTTTATTCACATCTAAAGAAGGAATTTCTTCGGAAGAGTTTGATGAGTCATAATTTGAGTTTGAAGGGTTAGAGACTACCTCACCGTCGTGTACCATCAAGCATATGTATGCTTCATCACTAGAAAAGCTTGATGAACTACTTGTTTCACTAGACTCTTCATATTATTTTCTTTTTACCTTTCCGAGATTTTTCTTCTTTTTTATGTTTGTATGATTTTCTTGTTGGCTTCTCATTCTTGTCTTTCTTTTTAATTAACTTGATATACTTATCTAATTTTCTTGTGTAGAGTGCGAGTTTCTTTTCATCCACTTCCTCTTCACTTGAATCTTCTTCTATTGTATTTGCCTTCAATGTCAATGTTTTCTTCTTGGGGGCTTTTTCTTCTAGATCTTCTTGGATTGAGATCTCATATGTTAAAAGTGAGCCGATAAGATCGTCAAAATCCAATTTGTTCAAATATATTTCTTCGATCACGGTCCTCTTCATATGCCATTTGGAGGAGAGAGACTTGAGAATCTTTTTCACTTTTTGGGGGTTAGATCTTGGCTCGCCCAAGGAGGCTAAGCCATTCAAAATATCATTAAACTGAGCAACCATATCATTTATGGATTCATTATCATTTGATGTTTTAAAATATTCAATCTGGATTCTTTAACTTTGTCGGTTCCTTCATAAGTAGTGATGAGTTTTTCCCAAATCTCGGTTGCAGTTTCACAACTTGAAATCCGATTAAACTCCGTTGAATCCAAAGCACAATAGAAAATATTCTTTGCTTTCCAATCCAAATTCGAAAAAAAAAATTTGTCTTTCGTCATGTTCGGAAGGTAATTTTTCATGTAAATAATAGTCTTTTTCAACAATATCACACGTGTTTAAATCAATAGAACATATGTAGGCTTGAATCCGAATTTTCCAATATGCAAAATTTGATGCATTTAAAAGTGGAGGACGACTAATTGATTGTCCTTCAACAAAACAAATGTACTTGATCCCATAGCTCTTAAGATTGTTAAATCTTAAAAAATGATTGAATCTTAAAAATGATTAGATCTAAAATGATCAGATTCAATAAAAAAAATGAGATGATTCAAACAAGAGCAACCCGCTCTAATACCAATTGTAGGATCCCAAAAGGCACCAAGAGGAGGGGTGAACTGGTGTTCAATTTGAAAATGTCAATTTCACAAAAATCATCGCGGAAGCTTAAAATCGATTCTTAAATCTTTTACAATTCAGATCATAAATTCAATATTAGGGGGAGAGAGAAAGAAATCAAACACAAATAGACATAGTGGTTGTTGACGAGGTTCGGCCACACCTTGACTTACGTCCCCGCTCCGACTTCTCGACCTCGAGACCACCGGAGATTCCACTAATCACTTTCTTTGTTCCAAATGGGGCAAGGAAGAAAGCCCTTTATACTACCGCATTTTCTTTGCTTCGAGAGACAAGGCAACCTCTCATCCTAGGAAGCTAATCTATTTCTCTCGCTCAAGAGGTAAGATTTAGAACCTCTTTTACACAAGAGCTCTCTCTAATTTTTCTGAACAAAAGTGTTTTTCTCTTTTATAATTCTATGCTCACAAGAAGAGAAGAGAGAAAGAATGAGAAAGCTATAAAATGAAAACTTTAAGAAATGATTTCTCTTTGACAACTTGAAGTTTTTCTTCAATGAGTGAATGGGTGCCTTTGCCTCTGGCTTTGGCACTCCTTTTATAGCTTTCAATGTGTGGAAAATTTGTCCAAAAATTGTTCCACAAATTTTTCCTTCAAATTTGACCGTTACTGTTCATTTGACTCGGAGGCCGATCGACCGCACTTCTGGACCGGTCGACCAGTCTATGTGACCGTTGCGCATTTTCTTCAACTTCTGCGCTTGATCGGTCGACCGGACTGTCAACCGGTATGTCGATTGGTATTGTCTCGATGTTGTCCGGAGCAGGCTCAGTAGTAGTCAGTCGATCGGTATCTTCTATTCGGTCGATCGGTATCATCTCGATCGGCCTTGTTTGCTTCGATTGGTGAATTGACCGACCTGCACTATTTTGATCATAACTTTTTGTACGATTATCCAAATTAGATGATCTTGGAGTCTATGGAAAACTAACAGAATTCTCTACAACTTTATTCCACATTCATCCAAAACTACTGAGATCAGTGACAATTATATAATCAAAGTGTAGTGCATAAAGTTATCCATTTTTCTTTAAACTTTTTCAACATTTCAACTTTATTCTTTCGAGGTTTGTTTCATCAAAATATAATTTTATATCATTAAAACTTTGACCCAACAGTGCAATGGTTCGAAGGTTCCAAAGGCTACCTCTATCTTTTATTTAGATGTTCTTTTACCTATTTTTCATATTTTATCTTTGTTGTAATACAGATTTTATTTCTTGTTTGAAAGTAAAAACTATTTGAACCTTGTTATTAGTTGAGTTAATTAAACTTTTAGGTTTCTTTAGATTATGCACGCTCAGTTCATTACCTTTTAATGAGTAATTTTATTTCTAAGATTATATTATAAACCTATTTGAGGGGTGATTAGTTTCAGGAATTATTATTACTTTGATAGTTGATTTTTTACTTTTAAGTTAAGGCATACATAGCGCGTGTTTGATAACTCGTCATTTTTGTCGAATTGTGTACAGTCTGTTATTTTGTCCAGTATTGTGGGTGAATAGTAGCTTAGGAGATACATATTAATTCATCTTAATCTTTTGCTAAATTGAGACTCGTCATTTGCGGTTTTCAGTTTTGCCAAAAAAATAAAATAGTTCAATTTAATCGTATTAGAGAGGTCAATAATTTAGGTCCTCCTAATTCATCATAAGAATCGATACTACTATTTATTGTTACAACTCAACTATTACAGATAATCATACATGTTTATCATTACATTAATCATCCATAATTTCCAAGGCTCAACACAAAGTTATTTGCTTCTCATTTATTTTTTGTACCTTTAATTTTCTTTCACCACAAAATCATTTACTTTTCCTAGTAGATTATTGAGATACATTAGATTTCAATAGTTCCTCTTGAATTCGACACTCGATACTCTACTCTCTACTTTATTACTTGGTATGAGTAGCGTACTTGCTAATAAATTTATTTGTTACAAACTTAACGCATCAAGTTTTTTACATCGTTGCTGCATTCATAATTCTTAGTCTATCTCATATAAACTACTTTGAGAATTTTTAATTTTTATTTTACTTTTAGTATTGTGTAATCTTTTCAGGAACTATCTTTGGTACACAATTGGATTATCAATGCTCACTCTCAGTGACGAAGAAAATGACTATCATTCAATAAGTTGAGGGAAACGACACTGTTGTCAAACAACTAAGAAGGAGTTAAGGCACGTTAAGGCAACATCATCAAGACAAACAACTACGAAGGAGCCCCAACAAGTTCAGAATGAAGGTTCATCGCGAGATTTATCTACCATGCTCCAACAATTCTTAGATCATTTTCTAAAGAAACTCTCCACTCAACATTAATAAATTGAAAATATGGAGAGGCAAATTGACAACATCGGACTACAAAGTGAAAGGACAGACAGAGCCATTACATCAATACTTGAATCTACATCAGCACATGAGCCAATGACCAGCCTCCAGGAGATGTTTAATCAATTCATTACAACAATCGAAGAAAAGCTCAAAGTGCAAGATGAATTAATTATCAACTTGGAGGTGCAACTGGCCCAATTTAGAAGCCAAAACATTTCTAGTGATATGACATCGCCTCCTCCACAACATTCATATATTCAAATCAAGTTCGAAGAGATGGAGACCAACATCCACACACTTGAGAAGCAAGTTGCAGAATTAATTCCTCAAGTTGCTAGCAAATACGAAGATAACATCGAGGAAAATTCTGGAATCATCTTGTGTCCATGTCACTACCAAATAAGATGAAGGCCACAAATAGAATATTACACAAAAAAAATGAACACAATGGCAAGGATCCAAGTTCATACATAATTGAGGATAGACAAGTACGAAGGAGGCACACACCTTCATAAATTCCAGCCAACATAATGACACCATCTCAAAAAATTCATAATCCATCAACAAATGAGAAGAGCACTCTAGCCACATCAGCAACAAAGACCACATTGTTGCAATGGAGACCAAAGAGTCTACCTCTAAAGATCAAAATCAATTCTCTATGTTCAACACAGAATCAAAGGAGTCCACATTTATCTCGGACAAAATAGCGGAGGCCTAAAAGTTCGCCCCACTCTTAGGAGCAAATAGAACATCCAGATGCACAATATTATTCGATCACCACACTTCAATCAACAAGCACAATTGAAGCTTTCTACCAAAGCATTGATATTCCAAATGGACTTCAACTTGTAAATCTCCACCATTGTCCTAAACAATCAATTAATTTGATGAGTTCGTTCCTTTTATTGTTCTTACACGTTTTAGAATATCTTCAAAGTTTTAGTGGAAGACGCACACTTAGGAGAATCCATATATTCCAAGCCCAACGATCTCACAAAGAGCGTACATAGGTCAGATTGATAATAAAGTGATTGTATCAAATCCAAACTTCATTGAGTAGGTTGAATCATCAATTAGCTGATTTTTCTTCTTTTTTTATTATTTTAAAATACCTAATATAAATTAAGTTCTTTTAAGAATATGAATATGAGTTTTTCCAACATCAAAAATAATTTTAAAGATGTAATATATTTTATTTTAAAGAATTTTAAATTTTAAATTAGATAAATTTTATTTAATTCCTTTTAAAAAAATGACTCATGAGTCTGATTGATCGGTTTCAAATTAAACTTTGAAACTTGCATTTGATTAATTGATGATGGAATTTTAATTTGAGGGGGCAACTCAATAGAGATTGGATTGGTTCAAGTGGTCCAGTTTATTTGCTCTTCCCCATCTGACCAATTAACATAGTATGGATATGCTTTTTGTCATTTGCATTTGTCTTCACTTAGAGTTAAACGGCGGAAATTAGATATCTCATTTGAAAATACATAATTAAGTATAGGATAATCGTATAATAATTTGATAACCTCAAGTATTAACTTGATTGTTATGATATATCACTTTTAGTCCGAATGAATTAGTTTAGAAGAAATAATGTTCGTGACGAGTGAACTGAATATATAAAAGGGCGTTATACATCATTGTAACTTACAGCAAATATTTTGCCTACCTTAATAATATACAGGAAAAAAACAACGTATGTTTCAGTTACTGTATCATAATAAAAGAGAACATGTTTTTGAAGAAAAGGGAAAAGAAATCTAACACTTTATCATTCATCTAGTTGCAATCTGTCGGGGGAAAAAGAGTCATTAGGAATATGCGCACTAATTAAAGATTAAGTCACGATCCACCATCGAGTCCGAGTGCCGCTCTGAGTTGACTGTCAAATAATTTTCCGCATTCATAAAAATTACAATCGAAGAGCTGCTAGTCGCTCCACCCAACCCCCGCCTACGAAGAGCCATAATTTGTTGAAAATGAAAACACATGCACTATTACACACTTTTTTCCCTGAACAAATTTAGCCCGCATCTAAAAATATTTCCTTCAATTGTTTCCTGTCTGCATGAACAGAAAACAGCTAAATAATAACTATTCGGGCAGCAGCTGATCGGCAATAACAATAAGGTCAAGGATAGCTATTTCAGGAAGAAACATCAATGCAGCAGGCCTCTAACTCAGAGATGGAGTTGGAGGACGCGGATATTGTGCTCCCGTCGATTACCAGATCTGAGCGCTCTCCTCGGAGGCTAAAAAAAGCTGCAAATCCTACCATTCTGGTACCAAAGCAAAGGAAAATGAAAAGGGGCAAGGCTGTGAAGGCAGGTAAGTACACTAAATCCGACATAGATGATTAAACTGATATTGTCATTATGCCACAAAACCCCCTGGATCTTAATTCATGAAAATTGTATCATGGAACTGTCGAGGTGCTTTTCGTAGTAAGGTCAGAGACTTTTTTTGTAATTTAAATAAAAACCAAAATCTTGATATCCTTGTTTTACTTGAAACTCATGCTGATGTTCCCAATTCTGCTTTGGTGGTCCGCCATTCGGGCCCGGCATTGTGTGGCTGCTGGAGTCCCGGCAGCGGTGTCGTCGGTGGCTTGATCCTGGCTTGGCGACAGTAGAAGGTGGAGCTTTCACCGGTTAGGCTATGTGCACAATACATTCGTGCGATTGTTACCATAGAAAACTTCTCTTTTATGCTCACTGGTGTGTATGCTAGTACTAATCACATTACGCGAAAAGACTTATGGAATGAATTGGCAGGCATTAAGGTAGAGGCCCTTGGGTAGTGCTAGGAGACTTTAATAATATTCTCAATCTTTCTGAGAAGCGAGGAGGAAGGCCTTTCAGACACTCTCCTTCCTCCTCTACTCTTAGAAATATGATCCATCAGCATGGCCTTATTGACCTCAATCCACCTGGGCAGGGTTTCTCCTGGTGTAACAATAGACAAGGGAATGCTAGAATTTTATGCAAACTTGATAGAACCATGGTTAACTCTTCGTGGCTTCTTAAGTTTCCAAATGCTCTGGTTAATACTTTATCTACAACTGCTTCTTATCACTCCCCCTTATCCTTAATTATGAGGCCAATCTTGGTCGAAATCGTCTATTCAAATATGAGCACTTCTGGTTTGAATATGGACAGGCTAGAAAAATTGTGAAGAATTCTTGGCAACATGACAATCACACTAAATTCCTCTACTATTTGTTACAATTAGTTAAGGAGAAAACCATACATTGGAACAACAACGACCTGGGCAAACTTGAGGTGAGAGTAAAACATACTTGTAATCACATTAATTACTTGGAGACTAAAGATGAGTGCTTTGGTCTTACTCATTTTGAAATTTTAAAATTAAGAGAGCTTTACCATAGGCATGCTGCCTTATTTAGGCAAATTAGTCTTAAGTGGTGGAGTAAGTCTAGGATAAATTGGATTCAAAATGGGAATAAGAACACCGAATACTATCATCTTAGTACCACAATTAGGCAGAGACAGAACCATATACGCTCAATTAGGGATAATAATGGTAACACCGTTGAAGGCACTACTGACATTATGAACTATTTTACTAATTACTATACCTCCTTATGGGCTCCCCCTCTACCTCACAGTAGCACATCACCCTGGCCTAATCTTCCCTCCTTAGATACTAATTGGCATGCTTCCCTGTTGGCTCATGTTACCCCTAGAGAAATCAAGGAAGTCTTTTGGTCTATGAACCCTGGTCGGGCTTCTGGACTTGATGGCTTCACCCTAAAATTTTATATGCACTATTGGGACATCATCGGAAGTAAATTCATTACTATCATTCAAAACTTTTTTAATAATTATGTTTTTCCTCCTGAGTGGGGGCAGACTGCACTTAAATTTATTCCCAAGAAGAACAACCCCCAAGCTGTGACTGACTACAGGCCCATAAGCTTATGTAATGTTATTTATAGGGCTGTCTCCAAGATCATTGCTAATAGATTGAGACCCACATTACCCTCCATCATTGATTCTCGTCAACCTGCTTTCATTAAAGCAAGATCAATTCAACATAATATTTTAATAGCTCAGGAAATGGCACATACTTTCTCAGGGTAGGAAAATTTTTTTTATGTTTATGGCTGATATGGCCAAGGCATTTGATAAAGTATCCTGGTCGGCAATCAATTCTGTCATGCTTAAAATGAATTACCCTAAAAAATTTATTGCTTGGATATCCTGTTGTGTTAAGTCTGCCAATTTCTCCTGTTGGATGAATGGGGAGCAGTCTCCTTATTTTCCCTCTCATCTTGGCATTCGCCAGGGGGACCCCATTTCTCCATACTTATTTACTCTAATTTCTCAAGTCTTATCTTCTATGCTTAATGATGTTGTTTCCTCTAATATCATTATTCCTTTCAGCATTTGATCTTTTACTTTGAGCCATATATTATTTGCTGATGATCTTTTATTGTGCTTGAGGGCTATCATTAAGAATGCTAGAAAGATTCAAGATGTTTTAAAGGCTTATGGCACTCTCACTAATCAAGCTGTGAATGTTGAAAAATCTGAACTATTTTTTTGGCTTAAGCTTAATCTTTCGCATAAGAGGAAAATCATGCAAACTCTCAATATAAGACAAGGCATTTTCCTTTCTACTATCTTGGTGCTCCTATTTCCTATAAGTATATTAGTCAAAGGTCTTCATGACAAGTGTGTTTCTAAATTATCTGGTTGGAGAGGTAAGATGCTTAACATGGCTGGTAGAACTGTTCTGATTAAATCTGTGTTAAATTTCATACATATTCATACAATGTCATCTATTTATATCTCAACTGGTCTAATCAATTCTTTGGAGAAATATTTTAGGAATTTTTTGTGGTCAAACAAGGGCACTAACACTAGTATGCACTTGCTAAGTTGGAAGGTGGTCCAATCTCACCATATGCAGGGTGGCTTGGGGATCAGGAACCTTCACTGGATTGGGACTTCATTGCTAGCTAAGAGAGTTCTTAATGCACTTAATGGTGAGCAGAACATCTGGGCTAATCTAGTACAATGTAAGTATGGACCCCTTGAACCTTGGAAGAATTTGGACATCAGGTATACCTCTTGGCCCTGGAAAATGATTGTTCAGACTATGCAAGATATTAGATTTGGTATGAAAAAATTTATTTCTTCTGGGACTTCCACTTCTGTGTTTGTTTTTCCAAAACCCCATTCTCGCATATGCCTACATACATTAACATGCATGTATCCTTTGACTTGCTCCATGTTAGTGATCTGATTGAAAATAATTCATGGAACCTATCACTTATCAATGACCTTTTTGCTTTGTCAATTGTAAATCTCATTACTGTGATTCCTTTGACCCCATCTTATTGCTCGGCCGGTGATGACCGATGGATCTGGACTGCTAATCCACAAGGTGAAGCTCGGTCTAGCTTTGTTTACATCTCTGAGTCGCCAGCTATCCCTGCACTCGGCACCTGGTAGACCTGTTTGGAAGCACTTGTGGAAAGTTAAGGCCCCACCTAAGATTAAAATGTTTCTGTGGAAGCTTACTCATTCTCGGCTTCCCACTCTTGATATGATTGCCATGTTTAATCCTCATATAAATACTTGATGTTTTCTTTGTGGCCTTGTTATTGAAACGAATGTCCATATATTCTTTGCATGTTCTTTTGCTAATGAGCTTTGGTCTCTGGTTCAGAGTAAGCTTTCCTATGCCTTTTCCTTTAGTGCCACTTGGCATATGGGTGATTGGATACGTTAGGGACTGGACTTGTCCACCTCTTCGCATGCCAAGCTTTCCTTTATTATTGCTATTTGTTTGTGGGGTATTTAGATTGCTCGTAATGATGCACATTTCGCTTCCAAACAAGTTGCCGTGTCTAATGTCTGGGGTCGGGCTTTGGCGGGCTCAAATGAGTTCATCAGATCCACCCTACCTGAGGCCAATTGCCCCCAAGACCTAATCTGCATCCGGTGGGAGGCCCCGCCTTCTACTTGGGTGAAGGTCAACTCGGATGGATCCTTCACTTGCCCGGGAACTCGAGTGGGGCGAGGTTTATTATCAGAAATGCTAACGGATCCTTTCTTATGGCAGGTGCTTTACACTGTGTGGCGTGCAATGTTCTATGGACTGAGACATGAGGCGCACTAGCTAGTCTTAGAAGATGCAAGGAGGCTGGTCTCAATCGCGTTTGGCTGGAGAGTGACTCATCGAACCTCGTCGCAATCGTCAACGACAAATCTGCTTGCCCTTAGAGGATTTTGACTCTTATGCATGAGATTCAACAAATCATTTCCCATTTTGAATATTTTAAATATACACACCGTTATAGGGAAACTAACCAAGTAGTTGATTATTTAGCATGGACACTTTTTGAGATGTAACTCCTCCTCCGGAGATTCTCAATTTTTTATACTCGGACTCGTTGGGAGCATATATGAATAGATAACTTTTTCTTCCAAAAAAAAAAAGCATACTTTGAAGTAAGGAGTTATAGTAGGTACTGTACATAAGTCTATACCGACAGTCCGGACAATAAAAAAGATTTTACTAACCACAAAGAGATACAGGTGAAAAGTGAAACAACATGCACAGATACATAGAGAATCACATCCACATTTATCTTGGTACGTATGTTTAGACTCTTTGCCAACCAGACGAGACAAAAGGCTTTGCTAACCACAGAAGAACAGGAAAAAGTGGAACCCACAAGATAAAGTGGACCATATCCACATTTTATGTTCACTGCAAGAGGCAGACAATTTTTCATGACATGGCAATTCATTCCATCTCAGTAGCAGATCAGTTACTTGGAAGATAACAGAAAAACATGAGTTCTTTGTATTCGTTTGAAAAGTAGAGCAGTTTCAACAGCAGCTTTATTGGAAAGTGACAAACTATACCCAGATATATACCTCACATCCCCCAAAATGTCATACATTTCATGAGTAACTACCCATAGCACAAACTGAAGGTTATGTTAGGTTTTTGTTTTAGCAATTTCTACATCCCTAGCTCTGCGAAATGACACCCACAGCTTGGTCAGAGCTAAGGCAGAAGATAACGGCGGCACAAAACAACTCAGTTGACTGCACTCCTATGAAAATCTTGGGCAGCACCAAATGGTCAGCGTGAAGGGCAGAGACCTTTTATGCATCCTTTTTCATCCACTCATAGCGGCCAGGCAGCGGTCGATCATTCACCACGTCATAGTTGTACCTAATTACAATGCCACGAAATCAGAGCCAAGATAAGGGATTTACATATTGTGGCATACTCTATACTTGCAATATTTGAAGAGTTTAGTTAGTTTATACATGAGTACCCCACTAATAAGTTGCATCACATTTTATCTTGTGTTTATTCAATGGATACAAAAGCCACAATTATAAACAACAAAATGGCAATTAATTTTAATGCATTTTCCAGGAACATAAGCAGAGATTGTAAATAAACCTTCGGTGGTATGTGAAGAGAGAAAAGAACATTAAGAGAACAGAGAGAAAGAATCCATACTTGATTTGAAACATTCTTTGTTGGGTTTGCTCTGTTAAGGAGAAGAACTCATGCATTTCAATTTCAGACAGGTTACAGTTAGGAATTATTTTCTCTGTTCTGTTCTTCCTTGAAGTTGGCATAATATGCCTAGTTGTAGAACCAGGAGCCTCCAAACTTTCTGAATCTTGCATCAGGCTGCATGGAGAGAACTCCCTGGGGCTCCTATAACCAAAGCAAAGATACCATTGATTGAACAATTACAGATTACTTTCTTTAGAAAAAAGTCACATATATTATATAATATTGGCTGAAAAAAAATATCACCGGATGAGATCCGAAATTGCAAATGGTAACATCAGTTATTTCTTTGGTAGTTTCCTGACCAAATAGAAGGACACTACATCTTTTTATTGAAAAGGTGATATCATTCAGAAGAGAGATCACCTTAATATAGGGAGGTTCATCTTACCCCTCACTCTTCTTTAACTGAGCCATCATAATATACTATTATTAACAGATTTTACTTGAAATCTGCTAATGTTATGATGAGGAAAAAATGCTATTAAACAGAATATAAAATGACTAGCAAACCCTCAGCTATCATAAAAAAAAGTAGCAACACAGAGACCAAACAAGTACTTAATTTACAACTGCCATTAAGATCCAAATCTAATTGCTTTCGTGCACTATCACAGTATCATTCACGGAAAATATGAATTCGAACATATTCAGATCGCTGTGTTGGGTACGGATCATTAACCATTGCAGTAGATACTATAGCATCATCTACCCACATTAAAACTTTGAAAGATGTCAGTAAAATAAATGTACAGCAGCTTTCACTAGATTCTAATACATGATCCATGTAAAGTACACTCAATTAAAGCTTCCAAATTTATGTCCAGTGAAATAATTGTACACCTTTGGCAAATCAGAGACGTAAATGACCTTTTTCAGTATTAGAAATTGAATGACTTGCCTAGCCTCATAAAATTCATCTCAGCTCCAAATTGGTGAAATTAATGCACTTCAAATGCCCATACAACACCTCGGAATATAGTAAAACAAACATCACATATAATAGAAACAACATACTTCCATCATGAAAACAAAGAAACATGTTAACCAACTAAAATAAGATATCAATTCATAATGGACTATGATAATTTCCAAAAACAATCTGAATAAATTTAGGGTACCTCGTGGTCAATCATCCCTGTCCCCTCCAAAAAATAATTAATTTAGGGTTTCAGATAGCACTGTAAGATACTGATGGTTGACAGTGCAAGCCAGAAGAATCAATTGACAGGAAAGAAGAGAAAGGTAAATAGCTAAAAAAGGAGAAAGAGGACATAACTTTTCCAGTCTACAGAATCTTACCAACAGTACATTCTAAATAGCTTGGGTGAAATTCTTCAAAACTCAAAAGACAAGGATCTCATTTGGAGTGTGCGTGTGTGCAAGCAATATAACACACATTTCCCTGTGAAAGGGGAAAAGTAGGACCAGGATAGACAAAGCAATGGGATGACAGAGGGTAAAAGGCTAAAATCGCACAAGATTCAGGAGCTTGGGTTTTTTTTTCAAGCATTCAGTAGTTTCTGAACCTTAAAATAAAGAGAAAATTAAAAAAAAAAAGGTTGACAACTATAATGAGGATAAAACAATGGATAAATGTAAAACACAGCTTTAACTTTTGCAGAGAAGTCCGAGAGGAACCAAGAGGGTAATAAATGCTAAACAACTTCAAAACACACATCAGATACAGTTCAAGAGTTTGAAAAAAAGTTTTCAACAGAAGATAGAGAACAAGCGTAAGAAAGTACAGCAAAAAGTGTGGCAAAGCCTTAATATCCGGAGGAGAAAAACAAAAAAAAACCTGAAAAATCTCAAGTTTTTAGTTCAACAATCTATTTTTTTTAATCCAGACTCTTAGATTAAGAGAAATTTTACACTCCAATTTAAGGTTGAAATAAAATAGTCAAAACGAAGAGGAAAAGAGGGAAAAAAATTAATATTCCCCTCCATTCTTCTCTTTTAAAATTCTGAAAAAAAAATTTTCTCTTCTCCTCTCCTTCTTTACCCTTCTTTCATCTCAATCCAACAAAAGTGTTACACTGTATTCAGAAATTTTTTTTTCTCTTTCCCTCTCCTTCTTTATCCTCATTTCACCTCAATCCAACAAAAATTTACACTGTATTTGGCAAGAGGCTCGTTAAGAAGAAAAGAAGAGAATCAAAGGAAAGAAAAAAATAAGAAAAGGAAAGAGAAATTTGATACAAAATAACACAAATAGAGAAAAAGGAAGAAAAAAAAAAAATGAAGATTTCCCTTCATTCCCCTCTTTTAAAATTCTATCTAAACAAAGGAAAAAAAGTTTTCCACTTTCCCTCTCCTCTTTACCTCCCCTTTTTACGCTCCTTTCACCTCGATCCAAAGGGAAATGGATATTTTAGAATAGTGATTACTGAACAGAGCAGAGAGAGAAATTTACCTGCTATTCTCGGGCTCAAGAACGTTCTCCCCAAAAGAGGCCTCGACGCCGCCATCGAACTCTGGCAACGCCGTCGGCGCCGCAATCCCGCCGTCAACTTCGGGCAAGCCCTCGCACTTCCCCCTATTCGACCAGAAGCACCTGCTCATAGACACCGATCCCTGCGAGCTCGACTTTCCAGAGGTTTCCTCTGGTTTTCCATCACCGCCGTAAGCATTGTTAGGACTCTGGTGCGGAGTCTGTGGGCATGCCGCACCAGCGGCGGCAACGACAGCAGCGGCAGGCTTGGCTTTGGCCACAAAGTTCCTCTCGAGGCGGCGGCTGCGGAGTTGGAGGTACGCGTACGGGTCCTCTGTCGGCGACTGCTGCGACGATGGCGTGGCCGGCGCCGCCGGCGTCTTCTGGAGCCTCTGCAGCGCGAGGGCCCGAGCACGGGTGCGGACGCCCAGGAAGGGCTTCTGGGGTGATTCCACGAGAGCCGCCGCCACCACGCCACTGATGACCTTGCCTTTCCTTACGTACTTTCCCATCGGCAAAAGGGCGCCTTTTCGCTTCAAAAACTCAGCCTTGGTGCTCCAAAAATACCAACCTTTATGGCAGAATCGAAGACTCTTCCGCCGAAAGATCCAAACTTTGAAATCAAAGCGAATGGAATCGAAGGGAAGACGAGGGTTGAGGCGTTCCGTTTCAGCAAAGTGGAGGAAGCCAAGTGGCGAACGGGGTGAGGAGGGAGGAGACAACGGCGCCACACGAGGGGCCTGTGAGAAGGTGAGAAAAAGCTTATGTAAACACGCAGAGAGAGAGGGGGTGGTGGTGGTGGTGGTGAAAAAATCTTGGTGGTTTTGGTGCGTGTAAAAATCGAGTCTTTAGGACTGCGACATGCAAGGGTCGTTTGTAAACGGAAATCGGGATTTCTTCTAAATTTATTTAATTGGAATAGAATTTTATTTGACGATGATGATGAATAATGTGATTGATGTAATAAAAAAAAAATAGATATGATGGATGAATTTTTTATGTATTTTAAATTTAAAATAATTATTATAATTATGAAGTATAATTTTATTATTAACTAAAATAAAATTGCAAAATAAAAAAATTTGTTAAAATTTATATTATTTAAATATAAAAAATCATTTATAAAATTACTTACATTTAATGAAATATTAAAATTTTTTATTGAAAAAATTGGTAATAAATAATATTATATTAATCACTTGTTAAAATCATTTTATATTTATTAAATAACTTATTTTAGAAAAAATATTATGTGAGAGAAAAAAAAGAAAATGAATTTTGAAAAGAAAAAAGAAAATGTCATGTCAAAGTGAAAAAAAGAGCAACCTTCGGTTCCATCTTTTTAAGTAGAACTAAAATGGTGGAATCAGGATCATGTGACTCCGGTTCCACCAATATTATTTTCTTTCGAAATCTGATTTCGAGACGGTGTTTGACAGAACCAAGCGAAACAAGATCGCAGTTCTCCATAAACAAATGACCGCGTAAAGGATGAGTTTCAATCCTGCATTCACGAGGGAGGAGAAACAAAATGGTTTGAGGGGCAAAATGGGAAAATTACATGTGTTCTGATTTCTTATGCATATATTCAATAGATTATTAATTTAATTGATTAAAAAAAGTTACAAAGTCAAATCGTGAAAATATCCTTCTCAATTATAACACATCAATTGGTTGAATCCAACAATTTGTTCTTTTGGCATTTGTGTTTTGACCTTATTTAATGCACAATCAATTATTAATTTTTGGATAATTTCCTTTAACATCTTTGTGAAATGTTATTTTTATCCTTAGTTTTATGTTGCAATAAAAATTTTAAAAATAAAAAATAATCAATACAAATAAAAATGTCATTTCAAAGTTACTAGAAAAAACTTAACAAAAAAATTGGGTAAAGATAAAGGACTTAAATGTTAAATTTAGTCAAATTCAAGAACTAAAATTTATAAATTTAGAGGACGGTGTAAGAAATGAAAAAAAGTTATAGTATAGGGGTGTTAAAGAAAAAAAATCTAAATTTTCATATAGATACACAATTTGAAGCTATTTAAAACTTATAATTTGATTTAAATTATCATGTCACCATCATGATTTATTAGGTCATATTAAGGGTGACCTTATTGTCAATTTTATTAGTGTTTGATATTTTTATTAGGTCACTTTTTTTTATTAGTGTTTGATATTTTTATTCCTATCTAATAAAATGGAATGACATCTTTTTAGAGTACTAATAATGATACCCATATTTAATTATGGACTCGATTATAAGAATTTTGTTATTTAATATATTATACTCAAGGATGGCGCCCTATGGTAGTATTAAATTACAAGGATGGCCTTCCATAAGTGAATATCTTTTTTTTTTCAACGGTTCATATGTTATCGAACCATTGGGATCATGTGAGGGCATATTCTATGTAAAAAAACAGGATGAGGGGTGATGTTCCAAGGCAAAGAGTGGAGATAACACACAAAAGAAAATCTCTATGAAAGTGACTTGTGATCTGGAAACATGGAGATAAAAATAAAATAAAATAATAGAACTTGAAAAATGACTTTGTTGCAAATTTGGACAAATTTGGAGATCCGAATTAACCATGTATAATTAGAAATGTATAAGAATAATAGTATAATTCATGGAGCGTCTAAAAAACTCATTTAATTATTCACCTAAGCAAAGTAGTGAGGCCAAAACTAATGACATATATCCTAAAAGAAGAAGCGAAATCCAAGGAGTTTATTTATGATTTTTTAGGTCAAAACTAATGAGCATGTGCTAATAGGACCCAAAGCAAAGACAAGTGTAACACCTGAGATTTTTAAATCAATGGCAATATGATTTTTGGGTCAAAATTCTCATAATCTTCTCTATTTAAAGTCTAATTTTTTTCTAGAGACTCTTTTTCCTCACATGTGCACCTCTCACAGCTAGGTTTAAATAAGGATCAAGAGGAAGCAGAAAGAGGAAGAAGAGGATGAAAGATAAGAAGAGACAACTAGGATTGAAGTATGTAAAGGGGATCTAATTCCTCTCTCCCCTTTCAATGGATTTGATTGCATGAATTGAGAGATATAAGAACACACTAAATTTTAGTAGGGATTTTGAAGAGGAATTTACTGTAGTTCATTAGACCTTAATTGTATTATATGTTCATGTTAAGAACAATCAATGTGCTAGGACTTTTATTGGAAAAATCATGTTCATATGATTTGGGAAGAAAGGAACCCTAGATCTTTAAAAATGTATGATCTTGCATGTTTTTTATCTGCTTTATGATACTTTATTGACTGCAAAACATATATGAATTGCTCATAATGTTGAAGATGATTTTCTCCAAAAGATTTGATCAAATCTGGGTAAAAATCGAATAAAATCGAACTGAAAAGGAGTGGTGGCGGCCTTTGTCACGACCGTAACAGACCCCATCATGCCCGTGACAGAAGGGTTGGAGGGCGGACAAAGTTTGACTTCTGTCACGATCGTGACAAACTCATCTTGCCCGTGATAGAAGGATGAAAAGAAGGAACGTAAACTAGCATTTTGTCACACCCGTGAAAACTGTTGTCATGGCCGGACAGGTCAGCACATTTCATGACAAAAAGGGTCGAAGTGGGGTTCTGTCATGGTCATGACTAACCCTATCACCGCCGTGACAGCTAGAGAAACATATTTAAGTTATAATTTATTTTCAAGGTATTTACTATTAAGTAATTATGATTGAAGATTGTATATGAACTTAGATACATGAAATGCATGGACAGTCGTAACTAGGTTAAAATATGAAGACTGAGAGATGTAAAATATTTATCATTGTGATAATAATGTACCCAATTGAAGAATACTGTTACTTGTTGCACCTCAAACCGATGATAGAAAATATTGTGCCCTGCTCCAATGTGTTAGAATTTTTATCAAGAAATTACTATGCCCTGCACCTTGGAGTTAGCATTTCTGGGGGAATAATTATATCTTACCCAAAATGGTATGCATATTCTTACGGAGCCTTAGCTCCAAGGCCTTGCTAGCTTATTGGAGGGCAACGACTTGATTATTCAATTACTGATAAGATCAAATACTGTTACTGATTGAAAGACTGATGACCATGAAATGAGACCCAAAGTGTTATAAAGCAATCCTAAGGGTATTACTGAAGCAAGGTAATGACAAGCATTAGCCATTTGGTATGCTTACTGTTACTGACTGACTGTTACATGAGGAAAATGATTTCATGTTAAATATGCTTATTGTTTCTGGTGACATTATGATATGGATAATGGCATGTTTCTTATGATTATGGCATAGCATTCATGCACCTTCATGTCATGAATATAACTGTTATATATGTAATGTAGTATCATGTTTTAGGATACATTACATGTCACTGCATTAGCCTTTACATACTTTAACAGGGAAACCCTACAACCTCGATCCGTGTAGGTAACTGATATGCTTAGATGGATGGATGGCTGCCTTAACTCATGATCATGAAGTTGCACATAGTCTAAGCTACAAATAGTGTCATGAGTCTACTAAACTACTATTTTAGAGATGTTTTTTCTGATTACTGAACTTTTAGCTTTATTTATGACATTAGTTGCAAAGGTTTTAATTTAAGACTTTCGCTAAAAAGACATTTTATTTTATCTCCATGATTAATGATCTAGTGTAGCATCCCAAGGCACCAAGAGAGGGGGTGAATTGGTTTTTAATCTAAAAATATCAATTTCATGAAAATCATTGCGAAAGCTTAAAATCGATTCTCAAAATCTTTTAAATCAATGCAATTCAGATCACATCAAACACAATATGAGAGGTAGAGAGAGAGATAAAGCAAACACAATGCAAGCGGTGGTTGTTAACGAGGTTCGGCCACACCTTGACCTACGTCCCCGCTTCGACTTCTCGACCTCGAGATCGCTAGAAATTTCACTAGAACTCTTCCTTTCTCCAAATGGGGTAAGGAAGAAAAAGCCCTTTACACCAACCACATTTTCTCCGCTTCGAGAGGCAAGGCAACCTCTATTCCTAGGAAGCTAATATTTTATCTTGCTCAAGAGATAAGATTTGGAATCTCTTTCACACATGAGCTCTCTCAATTTTTCTGAAAATGATTTCTCTCTTTTACAATAGAATGCTCACAAGAAGAGAAAGAGAGAAAGAAAAGAAAATTTAAAATGATAACTTCAAGGAAAAAGTTTTTCTTTTGATTTCTTGAAGTTTTGCTTCAATGTTTAGATGGATACCTTTGCTTCTGGCTTAGGCACTCCTTTTATAGGTTTCAGCATATGAAGAATTTTTCCATAATTTTCTCCTTCAAATATAGTCGTTACTGTTAATTCCAGCCGAGGACCGATCGACCTCATTAATGGATCGGTCAACCGGTCTATATGACCGTTGCGTTTATTTGTTCTCTGATCGCAGCTGATCGATCGACCAGACTATCGACCGGTCAGTCAACCAGTATTGCCTCGGCATCAATCGGGGCAAGCTCAGTTTGAATCGATCGACCGACATCTCCATTCGGTCGACCGGTGTTGTCTCGTTCGGCCTTCTTGGCTTCGACCGACAACTTGCTCTATTTTGAGCATAACTTTTTTCATAGTTATATAAATTAGATAATATTGAATTCTATGGATAGCTAATAAAAAGTCTCTACAATTTTGGTCATTATTCATCCAAAATATGATAAGACCTTAGACAATTATTTAATCAAATTTTAGTGCATAAATTTATCCCTTTTTCTTTACACTTTTTCAACACAACTTTAATCTTTCGAGATTTGTATCATCAAAATATAATTTTATATGGCGTTAAAACTTTGCTCCAACAATCTCCCTTTTTTTTATGAAGATAAATCGAGAAATATGAAAAATATATAAGTTACAAAAAAGTTGAAAAAAATTGTAAAATTTTTGTAAAATCAATTTTACTCCCCCTAACACTTAGCTTTCCTTACAGTGATAGATATTCACATAAGTCTTAATTTTAAGAAACTCTTCATATAAAGTGATATAGTGATCATATTTCTCCTCCTTTTGTTTCATCAAAAATAATAATTTGTATATGAAACATATAGGAAACCATATGTAACTCCCCCTGAATCACCTTGTCTTTAAAAATTTTTCCTCCCCTTTTGTCATTAACATGTAATATATTGCATCATAAAGAATTAGTATGCAAAACAAAAAATAACTCCCCCTAAATTTATGACTATTTTTTAATGGTAAAATGAAAACAATTTGACGAGAGCTAAAAAATATATTAAGGATCAAAATATTGCATAAAATTTTAATACAACAATGATATATCCATGACATGTCAAAATGGAGTTTAATATGCTCCCCCTATCACTATTACCAGTTTTCATTTATATGTTTCCTCTTTTAAAAAATAGTAATTTTAAATTTTTGAGTGAAAAAGAATAGATGATACTTTTACTATACCTTTGTGCCTTCATATTTCAAATTCCTCTTTTGCTTTGCATGTGAGGCACACCTGAGAAATTATGAAACAATTATGTAATTTTTGGTATCCAAACTTCTCTAGATCCTATTTTGTTAGTTAAGGTTCGTTTTGGAACTCATATCATCTTCATTCTGATATTCATAGAATTCTTAATTTTTCATTCAAAGGCATAGTGATCATGAACACCACAATAATGACAAATAGTAAATGGTTTAATGAAATGATCATGAACATATATCAATTTTGAATGATCATGACGAGAAGCATTATAATGTTTAACATTAAAAGAGCGATCATAAGAATGTTTATTCTTCAAATAATAATCATTAACATGCTTTGATTTTGAAGAATAATAATACTTTAAGTAGTATCCACATGAGTTTTTGTAATCTTTTTTCAAATTAATTTTCTTACAAAATGTATGGACAATAGACTTTTTAGCTACTTTGCAATTATTAATTGTAGATTTTTTAAAATCATCATTGATAATGCTTTTCAATGGCATATCAAGTTTATCATTCGAAGATTTTTGGAAGAAAATAATTTTGTTTTTCAAAATTTATTTTCATTTTCACATGTATTATTTTCCTTTTTCAAATTTTCATTTTCAACTAAACATACATTCTTTTCATTGTTTAAATTTTCAAAATCATTTTTGATAATATGAAGATCATTCGCCAAGGTTTCATTTTGAACTAAACAAGCATCTCTTTCTTTTTTCAAAAATTTAAACTCATTTTTCAAAGCAACATATTCATTCATTAATGTACCATTTCTCTTTTTAAGAGAAAGATGCTTTTGAATAAGAGAAGCAAATTCTTTATGAACATCAAAAGCGATATCAATATCATCATTACTATCACTAGAGGAATAGGATGAAGTTGATGTTATCTCATCATCCTCACTTTTTGCCATTAAGCATAACATATTATCTTTGGATGTCATAGATGTAGAATTATCGTTTTCTTCATTGTCCACATCCGTTGTGCTCTTTTTGTCAAAGTCACTCTCTTCATAACTATTTAATAAAACTTGCCAAATTTCATGAGTAGTGGAGCAATTAGAAATAAGATTCATGCTATAAGAACCTAAAGAGGAATAAAATACATTTTTGGCATAGTAGTCAAGTTTTTCGATCGACATTTGAAAATCGTTATATTAAAAAAAATGGAAGATCAATAGAAACACCATTTAAAATCTTCTTTGGCTTTTCAAAACTATTTTCTATAACTTCCCACATATCAAAATCAATGAAACACAAGTATGCCTTCATTCTAATTTTCTAAGAAAAAGAATAGTCTTGAAAACTCGGTGGGTCGAAAATTGAAAATCCCTCTCTAAAAAATAGTGTCATGCTCTAAAAGATGATTAAAACTTAAAATAGGACTATTAAATATTAAAATAAGAGCAACCCGCTTTGATACCAATTGTAGGATCCCAAGGCACCAAGAGGGGGGTGGATTGGTATTTAATCCAAAAATATCGGTTTCACAAAAATCATTGCGGAAGCGTAAAATCGATTCTCAAGACCTTTTAAATCAATGCAATTTAGATCACATTAAACACAATATGAGAGGTAGAGAGAGAGAGAAAACAACACAATGCACGCAGTGGTTGTTGACGAGGTTCGGCCACACCTTGGCCTATATTCCCTCTGACTTGTCGACCTCGAGACCGTCAGAGATTCCACTAGAACTCTTCCTTTCCAAACGGGGCAAGGAAGAAAAAGCCCTTTACACCAACCACTTTTCTTCGCTTCGAGAGGCAAGGTAACCTCTCCTCCTAGGAAGCTAATATTTTCTCTCGCTCAAGAGGTAAGATTTGGAACCTTTTTCAAACAAGAGCTCTCTCAATTTTTTTGAAAATGATTTCTCTCTTTTACAATAGAATGCTCACATGAATAGAAGAGAGAAAGAAAAGAAAACTTAAAATGATAACTTCAAGGAAAAAGATCTTCTTTTGATTTCTTTAAGTTTTGCTTCAATGATTGGATGGGTGTCTTTGCTTCTGGCTTTGGCACTCCTTTTATAGGCTTCAGCATGTGAAACATTCATCCATAATTTGTTTCATAATTTTTTCCTTCAAATATAGTCGTTACTGTTCATTCCAGCCGGGGACCGGTCGACCACATTAATAGGCTGGTTGACCGGTCTATATGATCATTGCGCTTATTTGTTCTCTGGCCGTAACTCGTCGATCGACCGAACTATTGACCGGTCAGTCGATCGGTCAATCAATCAGTGTTATCTTAGCGTCAACCGGGGCAGGCTCAGTTTGGATCAGTCAACCGGTGTTATCTCAATCGGCCTTCTTTGCTTTGGCCGACAAGTTGACTTTGATCAACCAGCTATTGAGTACCAGGTTGACCCTATGCCGGTTAGAGCAGTCCATGGCTTTGAATTTCTCAGTGATAATATCCAGCTAAGCTTCAGCCTTGTCCAATGAACATTGGGGGATGCAGTTTTATAAATCCTTCTATCCTGGAACTCGAGTGACCAGAGTGCCTCGAGTCCGCGTTTCCATTGCACGAGCCATGCTGGTCATGCTCTCAATCAGTTCCCTTTGGTCCTTGAAGTGTTTGAAGGACCTCCTGGCTCCATCCTTCACAAAACATTAACCAACCAGCATTAGATGGTTAATTTAAACAATTCATCATATGGCACACAATATGCATACTCTTTACCCTTGGATGGCTGCTCAAGATAGTTGCACATGGACACATGGACTTAGACACTTAACAGTTCATTGACATATTTAACATAGGTCCAAACCTTTGCTCTATATTGTAACACCCCAAAATTTTCACCCTATAAGCTAGAGGCCAATTAGGTCATTTTGGTAGTGCTAGATGTTGGAGCAAAGTTTTAACGTCATATAAATTATTGATGATACAAATCTCGAAAGATTAAAGTTAAATGCTAAAAAAATTTAAAGAAAAAGGGATAGGGCATGTTTATCAACACCTATGGTACACAACCACTCAACATGACAGTGAGGCTTCAACTTTCACCCATGACAAACTAGTCCAATTATTGTATACACCCTTGTTTGCAGGATTTTTTTCATACTATTGCCCCTTTCTAGCTGGCATGTAGCAGAAACCCACACAGCCGCATACCCATTGTATGCCTCACATGATAAGAAAATTATCTAAGAGTCTTGTTCTCATGCATTTGACAAATCATTAGGACACGGGGTAGGTCAAGTTCAGGAAAAATAGATAAACATGCTCTCAAAGCTACATGACCTATACGGGAATGTTACATCTTCATCCTTGGGCAAAATACTGCAATGGCTCGAAGGCCAAAAAAAGAAGAAAAAAACTGTTGTGACAACAACCACAGGTGCATCATGTATTCCGCATCACCTGTCAATCAATAGTATTATACTCTGTGTGATTCAAACAAACAAAGGAATGAAGCAATTCATGTTATCGAGGATGGGATAAGCATTAATGATAAATTACATTGACAATGAAAAGATCAACAACTTAGTGCGAAATTCATCAGTTGTCTTGTAGCGCCAATAGAATACAATGTAGAAGATGACATATCACAAGGAACAGAAGGCTAAGTTAAGTTGCCAGTCTACTCATGCATTTGAGCATTTTTAATGATATTATGATTGTCGATTTTAAGTTTGCGAACAAAAGTGTTTCCGCGATAATAGTAACCTAAAAATTGTGAAGCCAATGGAAAGTTGAATGGAATTGATGTTGAAAATGAAATGTATGAACAAAACCATGGAATAGAGCTAATTTTGGGTCATTGTCTACTTTAGCTGTTTTTGGCATCCCTAGTATTTTGGGTCAGGTCCACAACCATTTATGAGAAGGTTTATTTATTTCAAGGTGGAAAAGAATTACTAAACAATTTTAGTGCATCATGTTTTATACAAAACTACTAATCATACTATGTATAGAAAAATGAAATGTAGAAATGAGTTCAAAAAAACATCAAAACAGAGTACTTAGTGCCTCTCTCCTTTCCTTATTAAATAACTACAGCATGTACAAATATTGAATCAAGGTCTTTAGGCACTCGATGATAAGTATTGATATGGATGGTGAACATGGGCCAGATACATGATCAGAGAAGCAAACAATGAATCAATGGCCTGAATATAAGGAGAATGACCAATGTGCTCGTTATTATATATATCCTTCCAGCAATTGAAGTCTTTTGCAAGTATATAATCTATACATGGAAAGTATTAATGTCATTATGGAGAAAAATGTTCATTGTTTGTTGTCGTTGACACTTTTGCCTGATTCCTAATTTCTCTTTTCACAGATAGCATCACAACTTGGACAGATATGCATAAAATTCAGGTTTTGCATACCTTCAGTTGTTTGATTCATGGGATTAGCTTCATCATCCAAGTTCTCATCCTCTTGCAAATTTTCATCATCTTGAATCATATTTTCATCTTGCACCAAATCATGATCTTCTGCAAACTCATTGTACTGTAATGGAACATCATGGCGCACACGATGAAGATTTGAAGGCAATGTATACCCATTTTCTTGTGGTGTTCTTATATCTGTAACTACCTTAGACTTTGCTCTTGTGACACTAGAATGAAGAAGAATTAAATGCTCCTAAATTCCATGAAGTTCTTACTCCATTTCCTTTCCCCCTTCCTAAGGAACCTGGTGCAATGAAAGCATGCTGTTGTTTTTTATGTGGATGACATCCCACGTCCAAATTTAGTAATTGGCATATTGTACCTAAAAAGGAAAATAAACCATTTAGAAAAGAAAGTGATGATATTGATTATTAACATAATGAAAACATAAATAATTAAAAATGACTTGTTCATTAAAAAAATACTGCACCTTCATCAATATTTTGTGTAAAATTTCTAGTGTTGTCTACTTCATTCACTTCTTGCACGATGTCAAAAGTATCACGAGGTTGCACCTTTTGAACAACATGCCACCCTTTATTGGAAAGATCGGTGGCATAAAAAACTTGTGATGCTTGATTGGCAAGAATAAAAGGCTCATTTGTTTTCAAAAAATCGTCCACGGTTAACACTTACAATATCATATTCATCTTTTCTTATCCCTCTTTCTTTATCATGCACATCAAACCAATTACATCGAAATACAAACACTCTTTTTTCTATGAGAAATTGTAATTCAATGATACTAGTTAAAACTCCGTAATAGTCAATGTTTTCAATATCTTCATCATTTTTGCCTATTACAACTATCCCACTATTCTGAGTTTTAAATTTTTTATCGTATTCTTCTACATGAAACCTATATCCCTGCACAATATACGCCTTAAAACATGTGATGTAGTTTGTAGGCCGACGTGACAATGAGAGCAAGTCCTTCATGAGTGGACTATTATCTTTTTTATATAATCTGGAAACCTATCAAGACGAAGATAGATTATAATATAAATTCAATTAGTTAGAATTTTTTTATCAAATACATTTTTTTTGTGATATACTTACCCTAACTTTAAACCACGCAATAAATTGTTTATTCCATTCCATATTAGACATCTGACCAAACATATTTGCTCGCATTTGTGCAAATTCTCTACAAAAAGTAATGAAAAAAGCCTATTAATTAAAAATCAACAAAAAAATACAAAAATCAACTTTGTTAAAGAATCTATTACTTACTCCAAATATTGTTGAACTTCATCACAATTTCTCAATATATATATATATATATGTGTGTGTGTATCTGCTCCAATTCATATGCACTGAGAATGCTTTGTTTACCTGCTCCCAAAGCTCTTCCTCATTGATGAAAAAGAGATAATCCTCCATTTGACTTAGTTATATGGCCATCAAAATTCCTTTCTGGTCTATTGAATTTTGTATCCATTTTATTTATATACCTTGAACATAGGGTCATACATTCATTTGCAATATAACACACAACAATAGAACCTTCTGGATGAGCTTTATTATGAATAAATGATTTTAAAAAGTATAACCATCGCTCAACAGGATACATCCAACAATAATGAACTGGTCCACCAATCTTAGCTTCAATATCTAAATGAATTGGCAAATGCACCATGACATCAAAAAATGAAGGAGGAAAAATGTTTTCTAATTTGCATAATGTTATAGAAATTTGAGATTCCAAAATCTTCAACTCATCCATCGTCAAAACCTTTGATCCAAGAGTTTTAAAAAACAAAGATAGCTCAATAAGTGGCTCGCACACAGATTTTCATAACATGCCTCATATTGCAAGAGGGAGTAAATGTTGAAAAAGACCATGACAGTCATGACTTTTTAAGCTGAAATCCGACAATCCTTAATGTTGACACATTGAGAAATATTAGAAGAAAATCCATCTGGGAGCTTTAGTTCTTTTAGAAAGGAGCATAACTTATGTTTCTGAGTGACAATGTGTAACATGCATGAGGTATCTCGTATGTTTCTCCCATTTTTGTTGGGTGTAGTTCTGATCTTATGTTCATTACTTGTAAATCCAATTGACTATTGATATTGCCCTTTGTCTTTCCTTTGATATTCATGATTGTACCAAAGATATTGTCATAAACATTTTTCTCGATATGCATTACATCTAAATTATGACGTAATAAGAGAGTTTTCCAATATGGAAGGTAAAAAAAAATACTTCTTTTGTTCCAATTATCTTTCCTATCATCATGTGATATCTTAATCTTTTTCTTCTTATCCTTTGTTAATTTTAACTCACAAAGATCTTGCATTTGATTTAGCATATCATCACTAGAAAAAAATTTAGGTGGCAACCTTCGTTCTCTAGTGCCATCAAATGACTCCTTGTCATTTCTCCATCTATGATTAAGAGGAAGGAATCATCGGTGATCCATGTAACAATGTTTCTTTCCATTAGCTAATATCATAGAAGATGTATCTTTATTGCAACAAGGGCATGCCAACTTTCCTTTAGTACTTCATCCAGACAAATTTCCATATGCTGGAAAATCATTAATTGTCCACATTAAAGCTGCACGTAACATAAATTTTTGTCTTGTTGATGCATCAAAGGTCACAACACCAAATTCCCATAACTCATTTAATTCTTCGACTAATGGTTGGAGATAAATGTCAATGGCATCTCCAGGACTATGTGGACTAGAATAAGCATAGACATAATGAAGTTCTCTTGCTTCATACATATCCATGGTGGTAAATTATAAGGTATAACTACTACAGGCCAAATGCTATAAGGAGTTTTTGAATTATTAAATGGTTGAAAACCATCGGTAGCAAGTCCAAGACGAACATTGCGAGGATCAGCGGCAAATGATTGATGAAGTTCATTAAAGGACTTCCATACAAGTGAATCAGAAGGATGTCTCATTGTGCCATCATCAATTTTGTTGTCATGATGCCATCTCATTAGGAAAGAAGTTTTAGTGGACATAAACAATCTTTGAAGCCTTGGCTTTAGTGGGAAATAACATAAAGTCTTTGCTAGTAGGTTTTTACCATTTTGACACTGATTCTCCACTATTTTTACCCTTCCTCCACCTAGATTCACCACAAACTTTGCAAAAGTCAAGAGAGGCATCATCAACATGCATCAATTTTGTTATAGGAAAGTCCGAGGTCTTGAATTATCTTTTTTGCTTCATAATAGGGTTTTCAAATCTTCCAATTGAGAAGGAGAATCAACATGGCAGTCCATAAAAGAATACTTTTACTACAATTTAGAAAACGTTAAATGTCAGGAATATATGCAATGTAAGTTTACCTTTATTGAATTATCTCTAATAACTGATCGAAGCTTTCTCTTTTCCAGATTGCATAAGCTTATTACACCAGATGAATCTCCATATTCCAGAAGAGGTTGACCATTTAACAAAATAGAGTAACTAAATATAAGAAAAGATCAACGTAATAGCAAGATTGATCTACAAAACAGATTTTTTGCTGCCACAACAAAAGCACAAATTTCACATTAAGTTGCAAAAATGCACTGAATGCTAAAAAATATGGTGCCCTGACACAAGGAGGGGGGAGGGCGTTTCTACCGTCGTCGGTGGAGGAGAAGGGGGACTGAGGCATGACGCAGTTAGGGGGGGTTGTGGGGGGCGCTGTCCGACGGCAGCGGGAGACCAGGCCGGGGCGCGCATGAGCGGGTGGGGGGGCACTACAAGAAAATCATCATTTTCCGATGGGCAATTTTCGACGGATCGAAATCCAACGCAATTTGCGACGGATTTTGCGACGGAAATATTTCTGACGGTCCGAACCGTTGGAAATTGAAAAAATAAATTATGTAATTTGTCATATTATTATTTCATTTTTTGACAATTAGGAATGTCGATATTTCCGATGGATATCCATCCGTCGCAATTTCCGACGGATTTTCGATGGTCCGAACCGTCGGAAATGAAAAAACTAAATTATGTAATTTGTTATATTATTATTTTATTTTATTTTTCGACGATTAGGAACATCGATATTTCCGACGGATATCCATCCATCGCAATTTCTGACGGATTTTCCGATGGTTATGACCGTCAGAAATAAAAAAAATAAATTATATAATTTGTTATATTATTATTTTTTTTTCGACGATTAGGAATGTCGATATTTCCGACGGATATCAATCCGTCGCAATTTCCGACGGTTGTAACCGTCGGTAAATGTATAATAATATAATATGAGGATTATTTTATTAATATAATTTGTGACAGTCCAAACCGTCGCAATTTCCGATGGTTCCAACCGGGGTAATAATTAACGACTGTTCAAACCGTCGGTAAAATAAAAAATAAATAGAATATAAATTAAATGATTTTCAACGGTCACAACCGTCGGTAATTTTAAAAATAATTAATATTTATTTTTTCGACGGTGAGAATCATCGGTAATTAAAATTCCGTTATCCCGCTTTTTTTTCGTTTTCTCGCCTTCTCATCTTTCCTATATATATATATATATAACCCCTATCTCCTCTCTCCCTCCTCTCCTCTCTCTCTCTCTCCCTCTCCCTCTCCCTCTCCCGGCCCGCGAGCACCGGACGTCATCAATCCTCTCTCGCACCGGACGTCAGCGACCCTCTCCCGCACCGGCGACCCTCTCCCGCACCGGCGACCCTCTCCCGCACCGACGACCATCTCCCGCACCGGCGACCCTCTCCCGCACCAGACGTCAGTGACCCTCTCCCGCACCGGCGACCCTCTCTCGCGCCGGCGACCCTCTCCCGCACCGACGACCATCTCCTGCACCGGCGACCCTCTCCCGCACCGGACGTCAATGACCCTCTCCCGCACCGGCGACCCTCTCTCGCGCCGGTGTCTCTCTCTCTCTCTCTCCGGCCCGGATCGCTAGGCGGCCGGATCCGGCCACCCGGCTGCTGGCGTTTGGATCGGTCGAGATCCTGGCGTTGGCCGCCGGCTGACTAATTTTTTTATATTATAAAAATTCTTTGTGACGGTTTTGATCGCCGAAACTTTTGCGATCGTCCGACGATCGTCGAAATTTTCGGCGATAGCAACCGTTGATATTTGCGGTGGTCGACCAAACTGTCAAAAACTTCGACGGTCGTGACCGCCGAAGTTTTCGATGGTTTCGTCGACCGCTGCAAATATCGGTGGTCATGACCGTCGAATTATCGACGATTTTGTAGACCGTCGCAAATATCGATGGTCGTGACCATTGAAAATCTGTCAAAATTTCCAGCGGTCCTTTCAAAATCCATGGTTTAAATTTTTTTTTATGCCCTATTCGAATCAGTTTCGACTTTCATTCTCGACCGTAACGTTTTAATTGTTTGAACTTTTCACATCGATTTGATTTCGTTTTGGCCAAAGTGGTTTGTTCTATTTGATTTGATTTCGTTGCTTTACGGCCATAAAGAATCGACTTAATTCAGTTTCGGCCGTAATGATTATTTGTCGCCATTCGTATTTCAATTGCTGTTACGACCGAGACCTGGATAGCTTTTTGTTTTACGGCCAATTGAATCATGTCGATTTCATTTCGACCGTAATGGTAATCTTCTGACTCGCTTCGGCTTTAATAGCAATCTTTATTTGAAATTTACGGTCGAGATTTACTTTATCCACATGATCGAATTGATTTCTTTCTTTGCGCATTGAATTAAATAAGAATTCGATTAATGCACGATTTTACGGGCAAAAAATCTCCCGCACATACTTTTTACGCTTTGGATTTTCTTACTGCCAACAATTATTTTCTAAACTACTTCTTGGCCATAATGTTTTCAACTTTATTTTACGCCACGATTTATTGATTTCAAGTTTTCTTTCTCGGTCGTAAAAAAGTTTTCTTTCATGTTTTCTAAACTACCGTGAAAAATCCATAAAATGTTTTCAAGTTTATTTATGGATTTTCTTTCTCGGCCGTGAAGGATCACGTTCGACTTAATTTTTATCGATTTACGGCCGATATGAATCTTACTCTTCTTCGGCCGTAAAGGATTAAATCGTCGACGTTGCGTTCGATTTTTATTTCGGTCGAACATCCTGTTTAGTTTTCTTTCTTACGGCTGAAATTCCACACTAACTAGTTTGTTACGACCGTAATTTAATTGGTTTACGCCTTCACGTTGATTAATCACTTTCGACACTGTTTTATGATTTTTACGGCCGAATGAGCCTCGGATTACTAATCTAATTTTGGCCGTAAATCTATTTCTGTATTACGGCCGATTAATCTTATTTCCTCTCTGAAAATAATTTTTGCTAATGTCTGATTATTAACTTTGCGGCCGTAAATTAGTTCTGATTCGTTTTGTGCCGTTTGTTACATCATCGTTAATTCTTTCAAGTTTTACGGCCAAACGAGCACATAATTTTTATGATCATCTATTCGATTTACTTCCGGTCGAGATGTTATTTTTGGCATTTGAATTGGTTTGAAGAGCGTTTGGCGGTCGTAATTCGTTTTGGGATAATTATTCTCTGACCTAATGAATTTTTTTTAATTCGATAATGGCCGAAAGATTTTTATCTTTATCAATTTAAATCTTATTTCTTCGTGACCTATTATCTGTATTTCTTTTTATTTATTTTTGTATATATATATTTTTTTCTTTTATTTTACTGAAAATTAGTTGTTGCAGGTACTATTGAAGATTTAATCACAACTAATCCTGGACTCGTCTGATAGTTCCAGACAGCACACTAGGAGTTCAAATTCAATTTTGGAATTTGATCCTGAAATTGAAAGAACTGCTCGCCGATTAAGAAGAGATATAAGAAGAATGGCTGAACAAGCACGCAACAATGAGCAACGAAATGAATTAGTTCCGTCACAAAATAATCGATGGGAAAATGAAGAGGAACTCTCTATGAGAGAATATGTCTCGGTCAGATATAATGATCGAGAATCATGCATTGTGCTGCCTGAAATCAATGCAAATAATTTTGAGAATAATCCTGCAATCGTGAGGATGATACAATCATCCCAATTTGGAGGAGGATTTCATGAAGACCCTCACAATCACCTTGACAAATTTCTTGCTACTCTGAGCACCTTTAGAAATAATAATGTTTCTACTGAAGTTATTCGTCTTTTATTATTTTCACAATCTTTACGTGACAAAGCTTCCACTTGGTTTAAAATTTTGCCTGTAGGATCGATTCACTCATGGTTGGAGCTGGTAGAAAAATTTGTTGGAAAATATTGCCCACCACAAAAAGCAGGTAAATATCGAAGAGAGCTGAGGGCATTTGTTCAAGACGATAACGAGATGTTATAAGAAGCCTGGGAACGATATAAGGAACTGCTGGCCAGAGTTCCTGATAATAGAATTCTAAAGTGGCAAGTGATGGAAGATTTCTATCATAGATTACGACTTGCATATCAAGATAAGCTCGACCAATCAGCAGGAGGGACAGTGTTGGGATCTAAACGCCCTAGTGAGATATAGGATATTATTGAAGTTGTAGCCCTCAAGTCAAGTCAAGAAAGGAGACCATCTCGCCAAACTCAAGATGTACATGCTGCACAAGGAATACAATCTTCAGAAATAGTGGCTCAGCTGGAGTCACTTAATAAAAAATTTGAGCAGATGATCTCACTAATGGGAAATTCCAGCAATTATAGCCCTACAAGTAACACTTCAGATTCAAATCAAATTGAAAATGCTAACTTTATTTCCAATCCATTTTACAGGAACAACGATTATGGTTGGAGACACAATCCGAAGTTTGCCTATAATCAGAATCAAGACCAACTTTCTGGTCCATCAAAAGATTATATACTGAAAAGACAACCTGATACTCCCCAATATCAATCATCAAATCACATGCAGGAGATGATGGCATAGATCATAGACACCATGCAAGCGTTGCAAAAGAATATGGAATCTAGAGCCACGAACCAAGATGCATCAATTCGAAATTTAGAAAGACAACTGGGCCAGATGGCGGCACAACTGACTGGACGTACACCGGGCTCTCTCCCAAGCAACACAGAGAAAAATCCAAGGGGAGAAGAGCAAAATAGGCCTTGATTTTTATCAGAACTAAGTCAAGCTGACGACTATAAATAAGAACTATTTCTATCCTTTTTTATTTTTTATTTTTATTTTTTTAGATTAGCTAATTAGTTGTTAATTAATATCTTAGTTTTGGGAGATAGTTTTATTTTATTTTAATTAGGCATCTTATTTTTATTTTATATCGAGTCATCTAATCGATATTTCTTTTTGTGCACGGAGCAGATTCGGATACGTTGACAAGCATTAACACGTCGGGCTGGACATGACAAGCCGGGACGTATAGCAGGCCGTAAAAATCGGAAAATGTACGCCGTCACCGCTGCTCCCTTACGCCCAAAGTGCCACGCCTCCTATTCTTTACGGCCGAGCTTCAATACCGCCCTTCCTTTTTTCCGGCTGAAGTGACTACGCCTTTTCTCCCTTACGGCCGAAGTTATGCCGCCCCTCTCACCATTACGCCCTGTGCGTTATGGCCAAGCTTCCACCGGAGCTGACTCCTTACGCTCGGACGAGCGCCGAACACCAGCGCCACCACCCATTCCTTACGGCCGATCCTCACACCACGCTCTCTGCTTACGGCCGAAGTTCTTCATCAACTACGGCCGAGGTTCTTCATCAACCAGCTCTTACGGCCGAGATTGCACGGCTGAGATCTTCATCAACAAAATTTTGCAGCCAAGCTTTTACGGCCGAGACTCTCCATTATCGGCTGAGATCCATCACTTATCGGCCGAGATCTCCTCTCACCGACACCTTCATCGATATATATATTGAGGCCGAGCATCTCTCCACCGAAAATAAATCCAGTTGTATCTTTTCCCTTTTCTTTATTTTTATTTCTTTAGCTTTTCCATATTATCTTTACTCTTTCCCTTGTTGGCTTAACACCGAGGACAGTGTCTGGTTCAAGTTTGGGGGAGTTTGCATTTCATGCATTGCATGTTTCTTTCTTTTTATTTGCTTATGTTTGCATCTATTTGTAAAAAAAAATCCAAAAAATTGAAAAATTTCTAAAAAATACCATTGCATGCATTTATTTTTGCTACCATCTTACAAACTCTTGTCTTATTGTTTTAATTATCTTTTAGTAGAAGTTCAAAGATATATTGTTAATTGATGAAATTTGAATGCTTTTCTTTCTTATCACTTGCTATTTTAGTATCAAACTTATGGACTATGTGCCTATGCTAAGTAGAATTATGAATGACTAGACGACAAAATCATATTCATGCCTTTTTATTTCTTTTAAGTCTTGATAGTGGTAGCCTTCTTATTGACCATATCAAGTACTTTTTGAGCTTATAAAATAAAGAAGGGTTAGTTAAACCCCAACAAAAAAAGTTGAATAAAGTTATGTGTAGGTACAAAAGTGTTATCCGAAACCAAGATGTGTTCGAGTAATTAGATCCGTAGGGGTTCATGCCTGACGACCTAAGGGCAACTGCTCTAGGACCCGTCGATCGAAAATCTGCTACATGGATCATCTTGTGGAATATGGAGAAGCACCGGAGTACTGAATCATGGCTAAGTTCGAACTCTTCATTCAGAACCTTGGGTGTTCGGGCAAGTAAACTCGAGGGGTGCTTTATCACCTGGTGCCCTAAGGTCATCTGGTCTGGGAGTCATCAGTCTAAAGCCCGCTACATGGACTTCCTTGTGCAATCCTGCTTGAAGATTAGAAATTTTAAAATGATTGAAAATAAAAATGAAAAGAAAAAGAAAAAGAAAAAGTTTTAAGCTCAATTAGTACTTATGTGTTCAATATTAATGCTATTATTTGACAGACAATTTATTTTTTCGCAGGCTGAATTTGAGATTGTTTATATTTGTGTAGCATTCAGAACCTCTATGAAGCTAAGTGCATGGAAAATGATAAGATGCTGAGTAGTAGGTGTGCAGAAGAACTGTGTGAGAAAATTAGTCAGTTGATGATGTGGAGGCTATGATGGAACTTTCTTGAGTCTTGCTTTGAGTTTTTGCTTGAGGACAAGCAAGACTTTAAGCTTGGGGGAGTTTGATGCATGCAAAATATAACATATTTTAAATTATTATTTTAGTTAATTTCTCTGTAATTTGATCATGGCATGCATCATTTTAGACCACTTTTAGTCGTAATTCCAGATTTATTAATTTTAATTATTAATTCTCTGGATATTTTAATTGTGGATGAATTAATTAAATTTGGATAATTATTTTGCAGGAAAATTCGAACACGTGAATATCCGAGAACACCAACGTATTGGCCGAAATTTAAAGAATTTATTTCTTACGGCCGAGATTTGGCTTTACCCCCAAGACGTTTTGGCCGAGATTCAAAGGGGGTAAAGATAAAAGGATTTTATATTTTGGGCGAGATTACAAAGAAGATGATCACTTTTTGGCCGAGATTCAAAGGGGGTAACAATTAAATGATTTTATCTTTTGGGCGTAACAAGATTAAATTCTTTCCTTACGGCCGAGATTGTTCGGGGGTAATGATAAGGACTCTCCTTTATTACGGCCGAGATTCGAAGGGAGTAAAGATAAAAGAATTTTATTTTGGCCGAGATTCAAAGGGAGTAAAGATAAGAAGGATTTATCTTTGGGCGTAATGATAAAAATGATTTATCATGTTGGCCGAGTTTATCTCATAATTTTAAAGTCAACTGTACGATGTTACGACCGGGATCAAATTGAAGGCCGTTCGCACCCTATAAATACGTGAAGAAACCATCATCCCAAGGTGTGCTATGAAGTTCAGGTTTTCTTCCACGACGAGTCTTGAGTCTGCAGGCTACGACCAAGAGGAGAGAGGTACGACGGCTGGAAGTTGATCGCGACCCTGATCAAGTCCGAGAGGCTGCCCGACTGTCTGCCCGTGATCCAAAGCTTCGACTTTTATCTATTTGGGTGTAATTATTCCAATTATTATTATTTTGTTATTATCTCTACAGAATTTCTAGGATGAACTCCATATTTTTATTTATTTCATGTTAGGAGATTATTATTGAAGGGAAACTATTTATACCCTATATTATTTATTTTAATCTTTTCTGATCAATTAGTTAATTGTGCTTAATGCTTTTAATTTAATTACTTGGATTTCTGAGTTGAGTAATTACCATTTGTGGACTATTTAATTTCAGAATACATTAATTAAATTAATTGATTTTATGTGAAATTAATAATTGACATAAATTTGATAACTAGTGTGTGGAGAATCAATTTATGTGGTCTATTAATCTATACTAGTTTGTGGAGTGATTAATAGTCTAGGATTTTCATATTAATGCATCTTAATTTTAATCTTATCTGACGAATACCAGTTTGTGGGACTTTAGGTTTGATTAAATTTAAGATAGTTTGATTTATCGGATTAAATAGTAGAATTACCAGTTTGTGGACTCTGTGATGTTAATCTTGTAAATTAATAACTTGGGAAAATTCCTAATTCATCTTTAAAGATTAAATTTATCTTTTATAGTTCAAATATTTATCCTGATCTATTTTCATCATAAGGCCTAACTTCAACACCACTATCTTATCTTTATCTTATTTTCTTTATTTTATTTCATAAAACCTCTTTCCAAAAATCCATGTTTTTTTCTCTCTTATTAATTTATAAATCCAGATATTGAATTAATAATATTCCTCGTGGTTTGACACTCTTACTCCTATTAGTGTCGAACCACGAGGAATATTATTAATTCAATATCTGGATTTATAAATTAATAAGAGAGAAAAAAAAGATGGATTTCTGGAAAGAGGTTTTATGAAATAAAATAAAGAAAATAAGATAAAGATAAGATAGTGGTGTTGAAGTTAGGCCTTAGGATGAAAATAGATCAAGATAAATATTTGAACTATAAAAGATAAATTTAATCTTTAAAGATGGATTAGAAATTTTCTCAAGTTATTAATTTACAAGATTAACATCACAGAGACCACAAATTGGTAACTCTACTATTTAATCCGGTAAATCAAACTATCTTAAATTTAATCAAACCTAAAGTCCCACAAACTGGTATTCGTCAGATAAGATTAAAATTAAGATGCATTAATATGAAAATTCTAGACTATTAATCACTCCACAAACTGGTATAGATTAATAGACAACATAAACTTAATTCTCCACACACTAGTTATCAAATTCATGTCAATTATTAATTTCACATAAAATCAATTAATTTAATTAATGTATTCTGAAATTAAATAGTCCACAAACTGGTAATTACTCAACTCAGAAATCCAAGTATTAAATTAAAAGCATTAAGCACAATTAACTAATTGATCAGAAAAGATTAAAATAAATAATATAGGGTCTAAATAGTTTCCCTTCAATAATAATCTCCTAACATGAAATAAATAAAAATATGGAGTTCATCCTAGAAATTCTGTAGAGATAATAACAAAATAATAATAATTGGAAGAATTACACCCAAATAGATAAAAGTCGAAGCTTCGGATCACGGGCAGACAGTCGGGCAGCCTCTCGGACTTGATCAGGGTCGCGATCAACTTCCAGCCGTCGTACCTCTCTCCTCTTGGTCGTAGCCTGCAGACTCAAGACTCGTCGTGGAAGAAAACCTGAACTTCATAGCACACATTGGGATGATGGTTTCTTCACGTATTTATAGGGTGCGAACGGCCTTCAATTTGATCCCGGCCGTAACATCGTACGGTTGACTTTAAAATTATGAGATAAACTCGGCCAACATGATAAATCATTTTTATCATTACGCCCAAAGATAAATCCTTCTTATCTTTACTCCCTTTGAATCTCGGCCAAAATAAAATTCTTTTATCTTTACTCCCTTCGAATCTCGGCCGTAATAAAGGAGAGTCCTTATCATTACCCCCTCCAAATCTCGACCGTAAGGAAAGAATTTAATCTTGTTACGCCCAAAAGATAAAATCATTTAATTGTTACCCCCTTTGAATCTTGGCCAAAAAGTGATCATCTTCTTTGTAATCTCGCCCAAAATATAAAATCCTTTTATCTTTACCCCCTTTGAATCTCGGCCAAAACGTCTTGGGGGTAAAGCCAAATCTCGGCCGTAAGAAATAAATTCTTTGAATTTCGGCTGATACATTGGTGTTCTCGGATATTCACGTGTTCGAATTTTTTTTGCAAAATAATTATCCAAATTTAATTAATTCATCCACAATTAAAATATCCAGAGAATTAATAATTAAAATTAATAAATCTGGAATTACGACTAAAAGTGGTCTAAAATGATGCATGCCATGATCAAATTACAGAAAAATTAACTAAAATAATAATATAAAATATGTTATATTTTGCATGCATCAGGTTTACCGTAGATTACAGAGAGCAACGCCCTCTCTAAATCCGATGACCGTTGTGGTATTGGTCAACCATTGTAGGTCTTTCGGAAGACCGAACTGAGCGTCGGATCGATTGCAAATTACAGAGAACAATGCCCTCTCTAAATCGGACGACTGTTGAGGTATTGTCGACCGTTGTAGGTCTTTCGAACGACCGAACTAAGTGTCGAATCGATCGCAGATTATAGAGAGCAACGCTCTCTCTAAATTCGATGTCCGAATAGGTTTCGGACGACCGTTCGGCCAATGTCGAGATGAATTTGTTCCTAGAATAGTCGGCCGTTAAGGTATCGATCGCCGTTTTGGGCCGACAGAACACATATTTCTACAGATTCTTTTCTTTCCAATCATGCCTACTTTGACATATTGAGCACAGATTTTGCTCTACACATCACGTGAATCATTATCAACATTCTTGGTACACTAATACTGAAACAAATGGGGTTTTCACATAAGGCATCCAACATTCTAATCACATTCATATATGTACATGAGCATTAAGCAATTTCATTAAGAGCTAAACATAAATAACAATGAGCATCCTAGTTTTAGACATGATTAGCAATAGAGCATTAATCTTAAATAAACATGAAGCATACTAATGCTAATATGAATGTCCCTTAATTATCACTTCAAGAATCCATGGTTGGTTCTCTATGCCCTAATACAAATATAAAAGCATCATTAGGGGGTGATTAGAGGGTTTTGATCCCCTCAACATACCTTGATTAGCAAGACTTAATTGCTAATTTCTTCCTCTCTTTTCCTTTCTTCCTCTCCTAGCTTATACAACCCCTGTCTTCTAGCCTTCTTCCTCTTTCTAGCCTTCTGCCGAGAACTATAGTGGAAGAGGGTTATGTGAGAGATCAGCTATTTGTAGCTAAGTGATAGGAGCAAGAAAGAGAGGAGGGAGCTTACTGTAGCTACAGGGATCGAGTCACTGTAGCTCCAAGGTGCTGACCGAATGGAGAGAATGCCAATCACTGTAGCTGAGTGAGGTTTTGTTGGGGGTTGTCAGCTGGTAGAGCAAATGGGGAGAGAGAATGAGGTGATTAGGTGGTAAAAGATGCCTTTAGGGCATTATTTTATCACTTTTGGTGGTGGGCTCTTGGGCTTGGTGCGTCTAGGCTATGTTTACAACCTACCCCTTAAATAAAAATTCGTCCTCAAATTTTAGCAAATCTTAAATTCCTTATCGAAAAGTTTCGAAAACTTCTCTCGCATTTCCTCTTCAAGCTTCCAAGTAGCTTCTTGCCTACGGTGATGCTTCCATGCCACTTTGACCATTGGTATGGTCTTGTTCTTGATAATCCATAATCTCTATAGGTTGTTCCACATATGTCAAATCTTCCTTGATATTTGACTCCTCAATCCGAATCACATTTGCTTCATCATGGACATACTTCCGGAGCATAGATACATGAAATACATTGTGAAGTCTTGCATATGAAGGTGGTAATGCTAGCTTGTAAGTCGCTTCTCCAACTTTCTCAAGAATCTCAAATGGACCAATATACCTTGGAGTCAACTTTCCTTTCTTGCTAAATCTCATGACATCCTTGGTTGGTGAAACCTTAAGCATTACATGGTTACCAACTTCATAAAGTTGCTCTCTTCTCCATAGATCTGCATAGCTCTTTTGCCTACTTTGTGCCGTTAGCATCCTTTGCTTGATAAGTTCCACCTTGTCAACATAAGTGGACCAAATCCGGTCCAAGATATCTTTCTTCTCTGGTTTCACTCCAACATGCCGGAGAACGACAAGGTCTTCCATACTAGGCTTCAAATGGTGCCAACTTGATGCTAGAGTGATAACTATTGTTATAAGCAAATTCCACCAAAGGGAGGTGGTCATCCCAATTTCCATGCCAATCTAAGGCACAAGCTCTAAGAATATCTTCAAGAGTTTGAATTGTTCTTTCACGATTCTCAATCAACAAGATAAGAAATTATTTATGTAAAGATGAAAGATGAAAAGATGAATGATGAATGACTTGGGACATAAAAACAAAGATGATAAAGATGAAGAAAGCACCTATGAGGATGCAATATGAATGTCCAATTGTCGCATCATATTATGATATGAATAAAGATGACAAAGTAAAATAGATCATGCTGTGCATTAGATAGTGATAAGTATGATGATGAGTTATGATATGCTTGAGCATAGTATGAGATGTTGTATGTTTCAACTATAACACCCCCAAAATTCGGCCCCAATTTTTTTGTCGAACCCTAGGTGACGTTACTTTTCATAACCTAATTTCATAAAAACCTTGCAGTGGAAACATAATAATAAATATAAAACAATAGCATTATAAAATAGTGGAAGACTTCTAAACATATAAAATCCCAAGATAATAAACTAGCCTATGGGCCAAATAGACTCTAACATAATACCCAACATAGGGTTCATCATACATAAATGAGTTCAAGTAAAAGTACATGACTCCAACGAGGCCCATAAGCCATACATAGTTCACTCTTATAATAGTTCATCATAATGATACAACATAAGTAAGATAACTTGGGTCGTAGCCTGACCCATCCATGTGCAATATCTCCGTCACGAGGCTCTCGCCGTCGAACCTAAACATCGTCCATACTTACACGGATCTATGGGGTGCAGGGGATTTCTCCCGTTAGAGTATGTTGAGGCCCATGCATGCTATGATCTTATAACATAATTTTTATATATCATGGCATTTACTTTGCAACATAATGGAACATAACTTATATGCATGCTATGAGCTACTTATGCACACTATATAACATATGAGCAATATGATCATAGCAAGATAAGGTAAACATATAACATTTTCATCTTATGCCAAAGCATATCATAACTCATCATATCACTATATTAATGCATATCATGATCTTGTCTTACTTTCCTTTGTCATCTTTATTCATGTCATAATATGATATGACAAGTGGACATTCATATTGCATCCTCATAGGTGTTTTCTTCATCTTTATCATCTTTGTATTTATATCCCGAGTCATTCATCATTCATCTTTTCATCTTTCACCTTTGCTTAGATAATTTCTTATCTTGTTGATTGAGAAGAGTGATGGCTCATAGGTCATAACCCTCACCCATAGGTGAGGTCTTAACCCTCATCCTTAGATGAGTTCTTATCCCTCTCCCGTAGGCGAGGTCTTAACCCTCATTCGTCAATGAGGTCTTCCCCATCCATCAGTAGAGTCTTAGGTAGGGTACCGATTGGTCCCAAGAGAAATGTCATACCTTAATCAATCCGTCTTTTAGTCATGTTCATCAATACATACAATCATTCAATACATGTTGCATATTTTAACCCTATTTACGGTCATACAAACTTCAAATCATGCTAAGTGTGGACATTCAATCATCACCTAATCATCTGTCTAGAACGGGCGATCGTTTTAGTTTCAGTCGACCGTTGGACTAAGTATCGGACGACCGAAAGTCGATCATTATGGTCACTTGAACGATTGAACTGGGTGTTGGGTCGACCGCATATTACAGAGAGCAACTGCTGCTCTAGATCGGGCGACCGTTAGAATATCGATCGACCACTATAAGCCTTTCAAATGACCAAACTGAGCATCGGGTCGACCACATATTACAGAGAGCAACGACTGCTCTCTATCGGATGATCGTCAGGCTATCGGTCGACTGTTATGAGGCTTTCGGACGACCGAACTTGGCGTTGCGTCGACCACAGATTACAGAGAGCAATGCCCTCTCTAAATCCGACGACCGTTGGGTATCGGTCGACCGTTGTAAGTCTTTCGGATGATCGAACTGAGCGTCGAATTGATCGCATGTTACAGAGAGCAACGCCCTCTCTAAATCGACGACCATTGGGGTATCGGTCGACCGTTGTATATCTTTCGGATGACCGAACTGAGCGTCGGATTGACCACAGATTACAGAGAGCAATGCCCTCTCTAAATCGAACGTCCGAATGGGCTTCGAACAACCGTTCGGCCAATGTCGAGACGAATTCGTTCCTAGAACAGTCGACCATTAAGGTATCGGTCGCCCGTTCTGGGCCGATAGAACACATATTTCTACATTCTTTTCTTTCCAATCATGTCTACTTTGACATATTGATCACAGATTTTGCTTTAAACATAACATGATGTTGGGTCAAAGCTTTAATGACATATGAAATTATATTTTGATGAAACAAACCTCAAAAGATTAAAATGCTGAAAAAGTCCAAGAAAAAGATATAACTTTATGCACAAACTTTGATTACATAATTGACTATGAAATGATTAGATTATGAATATTCATAGCAAATTTGTATAGAATTCTGTTAGCTTTCCATAGACTCCAAAATCATCTAATTTGGATAACCATGCAGAAAGTTATGATCAAAATAGTGCAGGTCGGTCAACCTGCTAGTCGACGCAAAGAAGGCCGGTTGAGACATACCAGTCGACCGAATAGAAGGCGCCGGTCGACCAATAACTACTGAGGCCTACTCCGGACGATGTTGAGACTGTACCGGTCGATAGTTCGGTCGAAGCACCGATCTACCGATCAGCTCAACGGCTATAAATCAAAACTGCGAGACTGTACCGGTCGAGACACCGGTCGATAGTCCGATCGACCGACCAACTGCGGTAACTGGAGAAATGGCGCAACGGTCACATAGACCGGTCGACCGGTCCAGAATTTTGGTCGACCGGCCTCCGCGTCAAATGAACAGTAACGGTCAAATTTGAAGGAGAAATTTGTGGAATGATTTTTGGACGAATTTTTCACACATTGAAGGCTATAAAAGGAGTGCCAAAGCTAGAGGCAAAAGCACTCATTCACTCATTGAAGACAAAAATTCAAGTTGTCAAAGAGAGATCATTTCTTGAAGTTTTCATTTTATAGCTTTCTCATTCTTTCTCTCTTCTTCTCTTGTGAGCTTAGCTTTGTAAAAGAGAGAAACACTTTTGTTCAGAAAAATTAGAGAAAGCTCCTGTGTAAAAGAGGTTCAAAATCTTACCTCTTGAGCGAGAGAAACAGATTAGCTTCCTAGGAGGAGAGGTTACCTTGCCTCTCGAAGCAGAGAAAAAGGCGGTGGTGGAAAGGGCTTTCTTCCTTGCCCCATTTGGAACAAAGAAAGTGCTAATGGAATCTCTGACGGTCTCGAGGTTCAGAAGTCGGAGCGGGGACATAGGCCAAGGTGTGGCCGAACCACGTCAACAAACCACCGTGTCCATTTGAGTTTGATTTTCTCTCTCTCTCTCTCCCCCCATTCATATTGAATTTATGATCTGAATTATAAAGGATTTAACACCAATTCACCCCCTCCCCCCCCCTCTTGGTGCCCTTTGGGATCCTACAACACCAGATAATGAAGAGTTCATCGGTAGAGACTAGATCCATCTCACAATTGTTCGGGCTGATTAAGACAGTATTGGTGAGGAGAATGTGAGGTATCAAAAAACAAGGTTCAATTGTTTCTAGCTGAATTCTTTCCACCTAGCAAAACTGATAACTATAGGAACTAGATTATCATGTTTTACCAATTGGATCAGGAGAACATATGTGATGTATGACAAAGACTCCAAAGCTTGTTGAGGGCATGTCTATACCATGGATTTGAGAAATGGCAGTTGGTCTACTATTTCCACAATGGTCTGAATTTTCCATCTAAAGTGGCATTGGACACTACTGCAGGAGGGATTTTTGCCTCCAAAAACATTGATGAGGCCTACCAATTAATTGAGAACATGGCCAAGAACCACCATTTCCTTACACATGACAGGACAAGGAGGCTATCCAATGAAAATCAAGTCAACAACATTGCTGTCTAGATTGAACAAGGGTTGCAAAGGCATTGGAGAAGCTGAATTTGTCACCTAATGTCAACAAGACTTCCAATTTTGAATCAAGGTGTGATGTGTGTGGAAATCAGGGCCATGTCACTGAGAGTTGTAACATGATAATGCAGCAACATGAGCAATCCATAGACCAAGTTAATGCTGTAGGGAATTATGGAGTGAAGCCCCCTGCTGAAATCTATACTCTAGAGAATAGGAACCACCCCTACTTGTCCTACAAGGCTAACCATTACCAAGGACCATAAGTGCAGAATTCTAATTGGCAACCTAAGATTTTGCCAAGGAACTAGCCACCTCCATATGGGAATCAGTCTTCAACCACTATAATGCAAAGACCTCCTTATGAGCAGCAACCACAAACTCAACTCACTCAATTCTCAAAGATGAAAGAGTTGCTGCAACAAATTCTAAAAAAACAAGAGAAGCAAGAGGAGGCAATGCGGAAGCTAACCAATGGATATGAAGCCTTAAGTGCTAATCAAAAGTTGCTTGAGAGCCAAATTGCCCAACAAGCAAGCACCTCCACTAAACAACCTATGTTCTTCCCTGGACAACTAAAATTGAACCCCAAGGAACAAGTTCAAGCTGCCCAGCTCAGAAGTGGGAGGATTGTTGAAGGACCAATGAAGAAAGTAGAGGACAATCCAATCCAAGTGAACCCAAAGTCCAAAGCTGCTGAAGAACCAGTTGAACCACAGGTAGAAATCAGAAATCAGGGCCCTCAAAATGAAGCCAAGACCAGAATTTTTGATAAGGTGCCTTTCCCTCAAAGATTGGTTAAGGCTAGGCAAGATCAGCAATATGGGAGGTTTCTTGAAATGTTGAAGAAATTGTATATCCATGTGCCATTTGTTGAGGCCATTCAAGAGATGCCTTCATATGCAAAATTCCTTAAGGAAATCTTGACCAAAAAAAGGAGAATCATGGAGCTAAAACCTCCTCCTAGTCCAGGGGATTCATATATCATACATGAGGATTCTAGAGATGAGAAGCTAGTAGACTTCTGGTACAATGAAGGAGGGGTACATCCAAGTGAAAAACAAAGGCCAATCATTAACAAACAAAGAGATCCATACTTGATTACTGAAGCTGTCAACATATTGAGATCTCTACTTGATCATATCATACTATTCAAACCTCCTTGACATGAAGAAGATGGAACAATGTCTAGCCTAAGACACTAAAGTAGGGCACTTCTTGGGAGGTAACCCAAGCCATTTTACACTTAATCTTTCTGTTTTGCAGGAATAAAGAAGGGAGGAATCAGATCAATCCACAAATGACAATTAGGGAGTACCCCTACCCTCATTTTTTATTCTCTCACTGAAATCCTAATGATAACTGATAGTATCTTTTCATTCATGCTGAAATCATCATATTAATATCTGAATCATCATTCATATCAGTTATCCTAATCCATCATAGTTGAATTTTAGTGCATTTTAGTGAACTTCCATGCATTGTCGAATTGTGCACCCTAAAAATCTGATATTGAATACCCACTGATGTCTCTTGTTTCCCTGCAGGATTAGCTGCAATTCATGAAGAATGGACCACCCTAAGACTCAGATTGAGATGCAAGAACCATTGGAAGAGATAAATTGCCAAATTCCAAGAATTTCCTACCCTCCCAACTCTCTCCCTTACCTTAATTTTCATCACTATGGACAGTGCTGAGAATAAGCTTGGGGGAGGAAACCTGGTGCTTTTCTAACCTTTACACCATGTTTTTAATTTACTTTAATGTTTATATCATCAATTACCACCAGGTTATCATTGTTTGAACAAGTTATCACTCGGTTATCATTTTTTGGGCTCAACTCAATTCCTGAATTTATTTTAACTTTGAAATGGGTAAAATACTTCACTATAACAGTTCGTACACTCCAATACCAAGTGGCCCTTTAATTGACATTATCAATTCAGATGCATTTGAATTAATTTTCAGCTGAAAATTTTTCTTTTTGTGGGTAACACTAGCTGACATTCATGGATTAATTGGAAAGTAGAAGATGTCTAGAAAGGAGTCAAGGATCTTGCTGCTATGTTAAATAGGAAATCTTGACTATTTGCATTCAAGGGTCTAAACTATACTTGAGTTTGAACCATTGCTCATTTCATGAACAGAATAGGAAAAGAAAAAATGGAAAAAGGAAAAGTGAAAAGTTGCATTCTACATTTCATGCATACATGAATAAAGAGAGTGAAAATTCCAAAAAGGAACCTCTCCTGAACAAAGTCAGGATTTTTATCCTATGACCAGCATGAATAAAAATCAGGTCTTGACCTATTTATTTGCATTTTCATTAATAAAAGTCAGGTGTTAAACTTGTTTAAGCAGTGAAAAATCTGTTCATGAAGAGATTGATGTTTCAAACTTTTTAGTAAAGTTGACAATCCTTGAAATCTAAATTAGTTAATGTTAGTACTTCTTTTGATGACTTAAATTTGCTTTAACCTTTGTAACTCCTCAACTAGAATTTGGGAATTGGAAAGAATGGGATGGAGTGTTGGCAAAGTGGGAAACTCATTGGACTTAATTCAGCTAACTTTTGATTCATTTGTGGACTGTTAATTCAAGTTTGTCCTAAATTTCTGAATATTTTGCTTGAGGACAAGCAAAAAGCTAAGCTTGGGGGAGTTTGATTACTAGCTGATCATAGTATGTTTTTAACCCATTTTCTATTCAAATCATATATATCGAGCTCTCATTTTGCCTAACTTTTGGCCAATTGTGTTTGAAATGCATGGATTGTGATAACTAGTTGATCTTTCTCATTTTGTACCTAATTCCATGTGCATAGAGGCTCTGAATTGCCAAAATCTATTAATATGTCAATTCTATGAAAAGTTATCATTTTCATGTGCAAGTTATCATTTTTCTACTTGAGCTGATTTCTAGTGATTATTTTGCCCTAAATCCACTGCCATCATGAATGAATCATATTTCGATGATCATATTTTAACTTGTGTAAAATTATCAATCCATTTCACAAGTTATCATTTTTTAATGCCAAGTTATCGTTTAAGGGAAAAATTGTCATTTCGATATGCAAAACTATCAAATCTTCACAAAGGCATTAAGCAATCATTAACTTACTGTCTTAACTCGTTGCTGTTCAAATTTGATCTCATTTGGATAACCACAATCAAAGTTATGATAAGTTATCATTTTAGTGGCTAAACGTTATCATTCCGGGTCACTAAGTTATCAACACTATTAAATCCTATCTACATTTGATTTCTGATCTCATTTACTTGCCACACTAATCCTTTGATGCCTTTAATGCCTTGAACCACTTTTATTTGGATAATTTTCACGATTAGTGCAATGTTATCATTTTCGGGTTCCAAAAATCATTTGTTTTGATTTTGGTTTTCATTTCTGCACAACACTAAATCTTATTTGATGTTTGAGCTGATATATATCATTGTCTTAATCTTTATTTGTTTAAATCCTATTCAAGGCCTTTGATGTTTGCTGTTGTGGATCTTCTAGCAGGTATAACAAGACTGCACAAAGAGGAAAAAGTAGGGGGGACCACCTACTTTTGCTGTCCAAAAGCTGCTGCAGCAGCTGGAATTTCAGGACCTGGACAGGTGGCTTTCATCCAAGGTTATGGAACATTCTGATGCTAATCAAAGGATGATTAAAGGCCATATATAAGCTGAAGAAACCCTGGAATCAGGAGGGGGAGCCTCCATTTGGAGGCTGGCCATTGCAGGGTTTTGGGCAGGAAGGAAGCAAGGTTTTGGAGCTCAAGGCTGCTGCAATCTCTGTCGACAGCTTGGAATCCAGGATGAATTACTTCTGTTCTTCACTCTTTGATGTATCAAGCTTTGTAATTATGAGGAGCTAAATCTTATGTCTCCTAGGATAGGGTAGTAATCTAGATTAATTGTGGATGAATTAAAGACTAGTCTGATTCCTACACTGATTTCAATTTCTATTTCCTGAAATCTGTTTCATATGAACCTGAGTCTTGTCTTTGTAAGGTCCTACTTGTATTTACAATTGAGAAGTTGTCATTTGATCTAATCTTGTTCAGAAATGATCCAAGAATCAATGCCAAGTTTTTAGGTTCTAATCCAATTAAGAATCTGATTTCTTGAATTCTGAAATCTGCTTTTTCCCCCAAATCTGATTTCTTATTTCTGAATTTTGTGTTCATCATTGTTGAGCCCTAATTCAATTGATAACTGAGAGGTTACTTAAGATTTTCATTCTTGTTCAGAAATGAATCAAGAGGCAATGGTGTTTCCAAGTTTTTAATCCCTGAATTATTGCAAACTTCTCAATGCTGATTTCTGAATTTCAATTCTGATTTCCTGAATCTTTGGATTCTGTTTTGCTGTTGTAAACCCTTGATCTCATTAAATCACTGAGAAGTGAATCTTATGGATACTTTGTTGTTCAGAGATGAACCAAAGAGCAATGGCAAGTCTGAATTCCAATGAGTGACATGTGGTGAATTTCAATGTTTGCTAATGCTGATTTCTGAATTTTTTAGGTTGCTGATTTCCTAAAATCTGTGGGATTCTTCTTGTCATTGTAAACCTCTGATTTTATTCAATCACTGAGAGGTGATTTTAAGGTTGTCTTGATGTTCAGAGATGGACCAAGAATGCAATGACATTGCTGAATTCCCATATGAAATGTAGGTGCTAATTTCATTCAATCCCTTGGTAAAAATGTGGATTTCATTTGAATTTGCAGCTGAGAGGCTGATTTAAAATCCTCTTGTAGTTTAGAGATAAACCAAGAAGCATTTGCATCAATATTGAATTGATTTCATCCATGTTTAGTTGATTGAAGCATTTCCCTCATTTCCAAAGGGCAATTGAAAGTTATCATTTCAGATTTCACTAAATCATTGAAATTCAGCAAGGAACTAAATTTTGAGCCTAATGTTGACTTGATTTCAGTCAGGACCTCTTCTAATTCAACTTAGCTAACCAATCATATGAGAATATGATAATTAGTTCAGGATTAATTGAGCTGTGAAAGCATAAATTTTTCAAGTTGAGTTAAAATTGACAATGTATTGATAACTTGTTCCATTCCATCCATAATTAAGTTAGATGAACCCCAACTCCTAGGAGAACTTTCCTCATTGATAGTTAATCCTTTTGAACCTCTAGTTTAGCATTTACCATTCAGTTTTGATAACTTTTCAAAAATCTATTTTAACTATTTAAAGAAATTGGTTTTCACTTTCTTTCAATTTCTTGAAATTTTAACTTTAGTTAAGGCTAATCTAGATTGTTTAGGGAGTCTTAGGCTTCAAATCACTGTGGATACGACATTTGGGTATACTACAATTGACTTGTATACTTGCAGTAGAAAGTGAATTAGGGAGTTAAATCAAAAATTGAAAAATCTGAAATTTGATCCCAAAATCAGCAAGTTATCACTACACTCCTCAATATCACTACCAATCCGCATAGCTCTTTTGCCTACTTTGTGTCGCTAGCATCCTTTGGCTTGATAAGTTCCACCTTGTCAACATACATGTGGATGAAATCCGGTCCAAGATATTTTTCTTCTCCGATTTCACTCCAACATGCTAGAGAATGACAAGGTCTTCCATATAAGATTTCAAATGGTGCCATCTTGATGCTAGAGTGGTAACTATTATTATAAGCAAATTTCACCAAAGGGAGGTGGTCATCCCAATTTTCATGCCAATATAAGGCACAAGCTTTAAGTATATCTTCAAGAGTTTGAATTGTTCTTTCGCTTTGGCCGTCAGTTTGAGGATGAAATGTCGTGCTAAAATTTAGCCTCGTTCCAAAAGCATTTTGGAGACCTTTTCAAAATCTTGAAGTAAATCTGGGATCTCTATCCCAAACAACAGAAGCTAGAATTTTGTGCAAACGGATAATTTCATTCACATGTAACTCTACCATGCTTTCCATGCATTGACTCACTTTCATGGGAATAAAGTGAGCCGACTTCGTCAAATGGTCCACTACAACCCAAATTGCAACATGCCCTTTCCGGGTTCGTGGTAGTCCTATCACAAAGTCCATAGAGATACTTTGTCATTTCCATTCTGGTATAGGTAAGGATTGTAACTTGCCACAAGGTCTTCGGTGTTCAATATTGACTTGTTGGCAAACTATATACTTAGCTACATACTTGGCCACTTTCTTCTTCATGTCTTCCCACCAAAAATTTCTTTGCAAGTTCTTGAACATCTTGGTACTTCCGAGATGAATGGAGAATTCGAACTTATGATACTCATTCAAAATCTCTCTTCTTAGTGCTTTATCTTTTGGTACCCACAAACGGTTCTTATATCTAATTGCTCCATCTTCGCCATACTTGAAGTGATTCCTTTCCCTTTTGCATACATTAATCATTCTTGCATACTCCGGATCTTTTATTTGAGCTTCAATAATTCTTCTCACTAAGCTTGATTTGATCACATGATGAGTCATACACATGATCCTTCGGCCACAAATGCTTGGGGCCCATTGCACTATACTTTCCGCAAGATTCCACTTGTGTACACTTAAACATCCAAGTGATCATTTCCACTTGCGACTTAGTGCATCGGCAACTACATTTGCCTTCCCGGGATGGTACAATATAGCGAACTCATAGTCCTTAAGGAACTCAAGCCATCTTCTTTGTCTCATGGTCAACTCCTTTTGGGAGAACACATACTTTAACCTCTTATGATCCGTGTACACTTCAAAATCTTCACCATACAAATAATGGCGCCATATCTTTAATGTGAATACCATCGCCTCTAGTTCTAAGTCATGAGTTGGATAGTTGACTTCATGCTTCTTCAATTGCCGAGAAGCATATGCCACCACCTTGCCACGTTGCATAAGCACACAACCTAATCCGGTACACAAGCATCACTATAAATGACATAACCTTCACTTCCCAAGGGAATGACTAGTATTGGGGCCGTGGTGAGTCTCCTCTTGAGTTCTTGGAAGCTTGTTTCACATGCTTGTGGCCATATAAACTTCTCGCCTTTTCTTATCAACTTTGTCATAGGTGCGACTATCTTGGAGAAATCTTGGACAAACCTTCTATAGTATCCGGCAAGTCCCAAGAAACTTTTAATCTCAGTCACATTCTTAGGCCTATTCTAATTAGTCACTGCTTCAACTTTAGCCAGATCCACGACTACTCCATGTCTTGATATGATATGTCCAACGAACATTACTTCTTCAAGCCAAAATTCACACTCAGAAAATTTGACGCAGAGCTTGTTTCTTCTCAAGATTTCCAACACAATGCGAAGATGTTCTCGATGCTCTTTCGGGCTTGATGAGTTGATGAGGATGTCATCCACAAACACGATCACAAATTTATCCAAGTATGGACGAAGGACCCTATTCATCAAATCCATGAATGCGGCGGACGCATTCGTTAGTCTAAAAGGCATAACAAAAAACTCATAGTGTTCATACCTTGAACGAAATGCCATCTTGGGAACATCTTGCTCGGCTACCCTTAATTGGTGGTAGCCAGTCCTTAGGTCGATCTTTGAGAAAATCGATGCCGACGATAATTGATAAAAAAGATCATCAATTCTTAACAAGGAGTACTTGTTCTTTACCGTCACATTGTTGAGCATTCGTTAATCAATACACAATCTTAAAGAGTCATCCTTCTTCTTGACAAAAAGCACTGGTGCGTCCCATGGTGAGACACTTGGCCTAACAAATCCCTTGTCCAAAAGCTCTTGCAATTGGGTCTTCAATTCGTGCATCTCTGCTGGGGCCATTCGGTAGGGCGGCTTCGAAATGGGCGCGGTAACCGAAAGTAGTTCAATGTTGAACTCAACTTCCCTTCTTGGTGGTAATCCCGCAATGTCTTCTAGAAAGGAATCCCTTCTTGGATATTTTTTTATCACATCCAAGGAATCAAGTGCCTTGGATTGTGAATCCATCTTGATGACACTTGTCAAGAATCCTCTTGCCCCTTTCTTGATCATCTTTCTTGCCTTAGTTGCTGAAATTAGCACTTTGACTTCCTATGAAGGAATTCCTCGAATGAAGGTGGGTTTTCCATGATGATCACCTATAAAAATTTTCTTTTCTTTGCAATACATGCGAGCATCATTATAGGATAACCAAAGGAAGCAATATAAGATCACATGGAAATTTTTTTCTATATATTTCTATAGATACATTGGGGACATATCTTCTAATGGCTACCATTCCAGTTAAGTCACTACTTCTAGTTGACAATTAGTAACTGGAGGCCTTACTTCTAGCATTCTAAGAAATGCATGGGATATAAAGGAATGTGTTGCACTTGAGTCAAAAAGATCATTTGCATAGTGTCCGGCAATTAGAATATTACCTTGGATCACATTATTTGCTTGGGTGGCTTCATCAACTTCCATGGTGAACACCCTTGCTGGAGCTCTTGTTGGGTTTGCAATCATTTTTCCTTTGTCCTTATTGTTCCCTCGCTTCTCCGGGCAATCTCTTATGTAGTGGCCCATCTTGCCACATTGTAAACATGTTTCGGCCTTGAAGCAGTATTCACCGGAATGAGGCTTCCCACAAGTAGAGCACGTGGGTCTTGTTTGCTCCACCTTCTTTGGAGTATGATATGGTGCTTTCCTTGGGTTCATCCCTTGAGCTTTTCCTTCATGCTTCTTGATTATTTTTTCTTTAGCACTCATCTTTTCGTTGTACTTCCTCTCACGTTCGGCGGCAAGTTCCACCGCATCCTTCATAGTGGTGCAACGACCACTCCTAACCCAAGGTTGTAATCCGGGATGCAAGCCATTAATGAACCTCTTGGTCCTCTTCAGTTCATTTTTATTGAGTTCACCATACTTTTCTAGCAATGTTGTTAGGATTGGACCAAACAACGACTCGGATAGGTGTCCGTTTCAAGTCGAACCGATTGGACCAGTCTGTTGGACCGGATAATAATAAAATATTATATTTAATATATACCTATGTCAAAATGTAATTATACAAAAAAATAACAATCATAAATCATAAATTTTAAATTTAAGATTTCATGTTAAAATTATTACACACTTTATAAGCGAAAATCCTATTGAAACTCGTTATTATATATAAATTTTCTATTCTTTAAAATTTTTATAAATATTTTTTCCAAAATATTATGAAAAGATTATATATTCTATAAATAAATATATAGTATAATTAGCGATTTATTAAATTTGAACTTATTAAATATTAAACTAAAGAAATTTTAAATTTGTGTATATATTTTTTTATATATATAATACCATACTATATTAAGTATGTTATTGTTTTATTGTATATTATGCATATATCAAAGAAGTTTGCACCATTCATCTCTAACTAATTTATCTAATATAACAAATAATATATAATATAATAAATATATAATTAACTTATATTATAATATACATTTATGATATTAAAATTTTGGATGAAATAATAATCCATAAGTTAAAGTTCAAAGTTTAGTAAATTCTAGACTAAATAAAGGAAAAAAGAGCAAGTAATGTGTACAAACATAGTTCCATATTGATAATACTAGTAACACGAGAGTAAATGGACAATTATAAATAAAGGAGGACACTACTGGGTCATTGTGATTCTTTATGGAGAAAATCCATTTTTGGATATTTTTCAAATTTATAAAAATAAATTTTATAAAATTATTTCTTAACAAAAGAAATAATAAAAAAAATTGGTTGGCCTAAAACCGCGGTTCAACCCGATTTTCTCTTATTTTGGCCAGTTTTGACCGGTTCTTGACCGGTTCAACTAGGGGTCCGGTTTTAGATCTTATACCAAGCCATCTTAGTGGCCAATCGATGGTCCGACCGGTCCGACCGGTCGGTACAGTTCGGTTCTAATAACACTATTTTCTAGCCTTATAAACGTGTTCAAATATAGATCCACAGTCATGTTGCTTTGGATGAGATTGAGAAATTTGTCCCTCTTCTTTTCCTTAACGTGCTCCGGGAAGAAGCGAGTCTCGAACACTTCCATGAAGCTCTCCCAATCAACCTCTTCCTCACTCTCGAAAGTAGTCATAAAGAGTGACTTCCACCATACTTTAGCTTGGCCGCAAAGGTGATGTGGACCTTGCAATCTCCGGGGCATCCCATGACCTTGAGGATATCCCCTACCTCTTCAATCCATGATTCAGCCAACTCCGGCTCTCCTTCTCCATCAAACTTTGGAGGTTGAATCCTTAGGAACCTCTCAATGGTGTAATCCGGTTCGTTGTTCCTTTGAGCATTTTGTGCCGCTCGGATTAATCCATCAAGGAAAGCATTCATTTCATGTTCCTCATTAACAATTGCCCGTCTTGGTTAGCAACATCATTAGCATGAGTTAAACATAGAAGAACATATACCTTTAGGTTCGGTGACACCTCATGACGATTGCACATGGACTTTACACTTAGACTTTTTAGCCAACCAATGGCTTACACATCTTAAGACCTAATACATACAAGCCAAAACTATGGCACTGATACTAATTGTAACACCCCCAAAATTCGGTCACAATTTAGTTGCCGAACATTAGGCGACGTTACTTTTCATAACCTAATTTCATAAGAACCTTGTAGTGGAAATATAATAATAAACGTAAAATAATAACATCATAAACAGCAGAAGACTTCTAAACATATAAAATTTCAAGATAATAAACTAGCTCATGGGTCAAATAGGCTCTAACATAGTACCCAACATAGAGTTCATCATACATAAATGAGTTCAAGTAAAAGTACATGACTTCAATGAGGCCCATAAGCCATACATAGTTCACTCTTATAAGAGTTTATCATAATGACATAACATAAGTAAGATAACTTGGACCGTAGCCCGACCCATGCATGTGTAATATCTCCGTCATGAGGCTCTCACCGTCGAACCTAAGCCTCGTCCATACTTGCACGGATCCATGAGGTGTAAGGAATTTCTTCCGTTAGAGTATGTTGAGGCCCATGCATGCTATGATCTTATAACATAATTTTTATATGTCATAGCATATACTTTGCAACATAATGTAACATAACTTATATGCATGCTATGAGCTACTTATGCACACTATATGACATATGAGCAATATAATCATAGCAAGATAAGGTAAACATATAACATTTTCATCTTATGCCAAAGCATATCATAACTCATCATCATACTTATCACTATGCTAATGCATATCATGATCTTGTCTTACTTTTCTTTGTCATCTTTATTCATGTCATAATATGATGTGACAATATTGCATCCTCATAGGTGCTTTCTTTATCTTTATCATCTTTGTCTTTATGTCCTGAGTCATTCATCATTCATCTTTCATCTTTGCTTAAATAATTTCTTATCTTGTTGATTGAGAAGAGTGATGGCTCATAGGTCATAACTCTCACCGTGAGGTCTTAACCCTCATCCTTAGATGAGGTCTTATCCCTCTCCTGTAGGCGAGGTCTTAATCTTCATTCGTCAATGACGTCTTCTCCCATCCGTCGGTGGAATCTTAGGTAGGGTACCGATTGGTCCCAAGAGAAATGTCATACCTTAATCAATCCGTCTTTTAGTCATGTTCTTGCATATTTTAACCCTATTTAGGGTCATACAAACTTCAAATCATGCTAAGTGTGGACATTCAATCATGACCTGATCATCTGTCCAGAACGGGCGACCATTTTACTTTCGGTCGACCGCTGGACTAGGTATCGGTCGACCGAAAGTATTTCGGTCGACCGTTATGGTCATTTCGGACGACTGAACTGGGTGTTGGGTCGATCGCAGATTACAGAGAGCAACGGCTACTCTAAATCGGGCGACCGTCAGAATATTAGTCGACGGATTTAAGTCTTTCGGACGACTGAACTGAGCCATGGTTTTGGCTCGTATATATAGAGTTTTAACATGTCTAAGTCGTAGTTTTGGCTTGAATGTTGTAAATTCTAAAAGTTAAGAGCCATGGTTGAGCTCTTATGTGTTATGTTATAGTAGAGGTAAGTTATAGACTTGACTCATGTATGTTAAGTCTTAGGATGCATAAGCCATCGGTTGGTTAAAACGTTTAAGCGTTATGTCTAAACGTAAAGATCCATGTGCAATCATCATGAGGTACCATCGAACCTAAAGGTATATGTTTTACTTTAATTGTGTAATGTTAGACATCGATGCATGGTTATTGTATGTCGATAGATGGATGTGAATTATCCAACGAATGAAGGCATGAGTCAAGTTATGGAATGTGATGAAGGCTCGTGCCAAGATTCTTTGATGAGGTTTTTAAGTCTCAATCCTCCTATGTTCAACGGCATTGATGATCCAGAGAAAGCTAAAGCATGGTTGATAGTATCATCGATATCTTCAAGGTGGTGAAATGTCCAAGGGAAAGTAAATTGGAGTATGCCGTGTATAGCCTAATGGGAAAAGCGAAGCAATGGTGGAATTCCACCCTTAAGTCTGAGTGCGACAAGGAAGAAAAACCATCATGGCGGAAATTCATGATGGATTTTAAGAATCAATACTTTTCACGAAGTATGAGATCGCAAAGGCAAGAGGAGTTTCTTAACCTCCAACAAGGTGACATGTCTGTTAACGACTACGCAATTAAGTACTTCCAACTCGAAAAGTATTGCACATTAGTAAAGAAAGAAAAGATGCGAGTGAAACGCTTTGTGAAGGGACTCAAGTCCGAACTAAAGGGTAGGATGTTGTGTTAAGCAACTAAGACAATGGAAGAAGCAATGGAGTTAGTTGTTGAACTAGAAAAGAAGCTCGAAGATGGAGATGTAATTTCTAACAGTAACACATCAAAGACGACGACCAAGCAAGGAAAATGGAAAGAGCAAAGGAATGGACCCTATATGGGTTCTAAGAGAGGAGAATCACATAGGAGCAAAAATCAACGCCGCCATTGCGGAAGGTTTCATTTAGGCGAATGTCGCTTCAAGATTGGAGCATGTTTGCAATGTGGAAGGATCAGTCATTACAAGAAGAATTGCCCAGAGAAACGAGATGTCAACTTCTCAAGAATGTTGGAACAAGTTCACACCATGCAAGTTGAAGAAGCTCACCAAGTTCCGGATATGATCCAAGGTAATCGTCGCTTAACGTTTAAGTGATCATACCAATTATAATGTGTGTGTGCATGATAGACATAATGATCACTTGAAATGTTAAAAAGGAATATTCTAAGTATAAGACATGTAATCATAAAGCATAGAAATAAAGAAAGTTAAGAAAGGCTATCAAGATTAAGGTGTGGAGAAAATTAGAATTGTTTTACTTAGGCCTACATGACTTAAACGCAAGTGTTGGGCTAGATAATGTGACACTTAGAGTAAGTTAAGTATTAGAGTAGCGCAATGGAAGCGTGGCACAAGAACGATCTCCATCTCATAAAGATAAGTAAGGATCTATGATTTACACCAAAATCTTGGAAATACAAAGTGATATGAGGGCATGGTTAGGACCATCACCAAGAACTGTTAGCAAGAGACTATTAAGGGATAATATTGAAGATGCATGAGGAAGGCAATGTTGGTGCACATGAAGAACTGAAGATAAATTGAGCAACTGATAGAAGGATTTTTGTTTAAAATTTAGTTAATGAGTAGAGTTGCATAACAAAAATGTGACTGAAGAACGATCTCAATTTCTTGAGATTGATTAAATATATGGGATTCCCATGGAAATCTTGAAATAGTAAGTGATTGTGATCGATTAGTGGAGATGAAATGCAAAGGCCGATAAAGAGAGACCACTGAGAAATGCGCATTGGATGTCACAAAGGAGAGATCATACTGATGTATATGATGAGCTAATGACAAATGGAACAACATGGATGAAGATATCTATTGCACAAGATTCTATAGAAAAATTCGAGAATGAATTTTATTTTAAGGGGGGTATATTGTAAGATTCACAAACATCAAATGAAAAGTAAAATAAAAAGAAAAAATAAATAAATAAAAGAAATCTAGAGTCACTTAAGGCCCATTAGAAAGTTCATTAGCCTATTAAGCCTCTAACTAAAGTATAAAAGATGAGTTAATGCCCTAAACCCCTAGAACCATCTCTTTTTCACCTACCCTCCTCTCATTTCTCTCCATCTACCCACCTACCACATCACTCCCAAAACCCTCTCTAATATGCTACAGAAATCCATCATTTGCTCAAACACTCTCTTCTCTCAGCTCCCTTCCTAAGTCTTTCTCTCCTTTTCCCTCTCATACTCCCTCACGTCAACTCACAGCAAGGAAGAAGAAGGCCGTCATTCCATCTCTATTTCCTCCCTCTTTCTCCATTGTCATCTCACGGCCAGCACACAAGGAAGAAGGCTCATCACTCTCTCATCTCTCATCTCACTCATGAACAACAAACCACCCCAAGCAAGCTCCCTTGCTCTTTCATTTCTCTCTCTTGCAATCACATGGCATCAGCATCAAGAAACCCCCAAGTTCTCTACCTTCTCTCTTGCTCACCCTCTCCACTCACAGCTACACAGCAGAAAGAACCCATCTCCAATTGATGCTCACACTCCACTCTTCCTTCCACTCGTGAATCACAGCAGCACCAAGACAACAACATCACCACACCCTTCCTCTCATTGGCCCTCTTTCTCACTCTCCCTAGCAGCAATCGTGCAGCAAGAATAGGAAGCGAAGTTCACCACTATCACTCACCACTAGGATAGCAGCAAGAGAAAAGGAGAAAGAGAGAAGAGGGCTGCCACAGGAAAGAGAAGAAGAAGGATTTGGATTAATAGGGTTGTAACATAAACTCTAAAGGTATGTTTGAGGGGATCCAACCCTAATCTCTCTCCCAATGTATTGCTTGAATGTTTGGATTGGGATTTAGGAACAACGTTTGATTCCTACATGATAGAGATTTGGAACATTAGAGTAGAATGCATGATGCCTATGAGATGTTTGTGACAATGCTACATGAGAATCATAATATAAGAAGTGATGCTTAACTTGAAAGAATGACATCTATAATCTTATTAAACTAGCATGATATATAAATGTTAATAAAGTATATTGAGGGGATCCAAACCCTCTAATCACCCCCTAATAATGCTTATATATTTGGATTAGGACATAAAAAACTAATTGTGTTCTTGGAATGGATGATTAAGGGACATTCATATTAGTATTAGTATACTTCATGTTTTATTAAGAATACTGTTTTATTGCTAATCATGTCTAGAATTAGGATGTTCATTGTTACTTATGTTAGCTGATAATGAAATTGCTTCGTGCTCATGAACCTATAAGAATATGATTAGCATGTTGGATGCCTATATGTGAAAACCTCGTTTGCTTCATTGTTACAGTACCAAGAATGTTGATAAATGATTTATGTGATGAGTAGAACAAAACTTATGCTCAATATGTCAATGTATGCATGATTGGAAAGAAAAGAATGTAAAAATGTAAGACCTGTCGGTCCAGAACGAGCGATCGATACATTAATGGCTGACCATTCTAGGAATAAATTCGTCTCAACATTTATCGAACAGTTGATCGATACTCCAACGGTTGTCGGATTTAGAGAGGGTGTTGTTCTCTGTAATCTTCGATCGATCCGATGCCCAGTTCGGTCGTCCGAAAGACCTACAAATTTAGAGAGCACGTTGCTCTTTATAATCTGCGATCGACCCAACGCCTAGCTCGGTCGTACGAAAGCCTCGTAATAGTCGACCGTTACCCCAATGGTCACCCGATGTAAAGCAATCATTGCTCTCTGTAATCTGCGATCGACTCAACACTCAGTTCGGTCGTCCGATATCCGGTCTAGCGATTGATCGAGAGTAAAACGGTCATCCATTCTGGGCTGATGACTTGGTTATGATTGAATGTTCACACTTAGTATGATTTGAAGTTTGTATGACCTTAAATAGGGTTAAAACATGCAACATATATTGAATAATTATATGTATTGATGAACATGACTAAAAGACGGATTGTTGAAGGTGTGGCATTTCTCTTAGGACCAATCGGTACCCTACCTAAGACTCTACCGACGGGTGAAGGAAGACCTTATTGACGAATGACGGTTAAGACCATCTACGGGAGAGGCTTAATACCTCATTTAAAGATGAGGGTTAAGACCTCACCCATGGATGAGGGTTATGACCTATGAGCCATCAATCTTATCTAAGTAAAGATGAAAGATGAAAAGATGAATGATGAATGAATTGAAACATAAAGACAAAGATGTTAAAGATGAAGAAAGCATCTATGAGAGTGATATGAATGTCCACTTGTCACATCATATTATGACATGAACAAAGATGACAAAGTAAAGTAAGACAATATCATGATACGCATTAGCATAGTGATAAGTATGATGATGAGTTATGATATGCTTTAGCATAAGATGAAAATGTTATTTGATTACCTTATCTTGTTATGATCATATTGCTCATATGCCATATATTGTGCATTGATAACTGATATTCAGGGAGTTGAGTGATAACTTGCTGATTTTGTGTAAGAAATGTAATTTTTCAATATTTGGTCTAACTCCCCAACTCACTTTCTGTAAGTGCACAAGTAAGTTGTAGTGGACCCAAGTTGTCGTATTCACAGAGATTTGAAGCCCTAGACTCCCTAAAAACAATTTAGACTAGTCCTACTTAAAGTGGCAAAAACAGATTTTTAAAGGGAAATGAAAACAGTTTTTTTAGAAAAAGCAAAATGATAATTGTTTTGAGGTTTCTGAAAAGTTAACTAAACTGAATTATAAATGCTAATCTAGAGGCTAAAAGGGTTTATCTATCAATGAGGAAGGTCCTCCTAGGAATTGGGGTTCATCTAATTTAATTATGAATGGAAATGGACAAGTTATCACTTTTTTTAGTCAAATCCAATTCAACCTTTAATATGGCTGTTTTCACAGCTCAATTAGACCAGAACTAAACAATATATTGTCATATAATTGTTAGTCGAGTTGAATTAGAAGAGGATCCCTACTGAAAATCAAGTTATCATTAAGTTCAATCCAAGTCACTTTGTTGATTTTTTGGCAATTCAATAAAATTCTGAATGATAACTTCTAGATTTCACTTTGAAAATGAAAGGAATGCTTCAATCAACTAAACATGAATGAAATTAATCCAATATTAATGCTAGTGTTCCTTGGTTTATCTCTAAACTACAAAAGGACTTTGATTCAACCTCTCAGCTGCAATTAAAAATGAAGTCCACACTTAACATTAGATAACTGGAACCAATATGCATAGAATCTCAAATTTAGGAAATCAGAAATTGTCATTGTTCCTTGGCTCATCTCTGAATCTCAAGGAAGGCCTTAAAACCATCTCTCAATGGTGGATTAAAGTGGGGCTTAACAATGACAATTAGATTTCCAACAAAATTAGAAAACAGAAATCAGCAAGATAACTATATAAGGAAACTCAGGAATGTTGTTCATTGGAACTCAGCACTTGCCAAATGCTTCTTGGTCCATCTCTGGACAACAAGAAATCCTAAGTTCCACCTCTCAGTGATTAAATGAAATCAGGGGTTCAAATGGCAAAGCAGATTCCAAGGAAATCAGGAAATCAGAATTGGAAAAACATATTTCAGAAAGTAAGAAATCAGAACTCTAATTGGGATTGCATCTAGAACTTGGCATTGGTTCTTAGTCCATTTTTGAATAAAAAACAAATCATAAAATAACCTCTCAGTTGTAGATATAAGCAAGATCATACAATGCCAAGAACAGGATAGAAATAGATGAGTTTTGAATGCAGAATCAATAATCAGAAAATCAAAAATTATGAAATCACTGCAGGAAATCAGAAATGTCCATACACATCCACAATTAATCTAGACTACTACACTATCCTAGGAGAGCTAAATCATACTAAATAGATTAGAAAATTGATATAAATCATCCTGCAATTAGTTGATATGAAGGCTGTCCACAGAAAATCAGAATGTTGCAGCAGTTCCTTCTCCAGCTCCTCCCTTCTTCTCTGGTCCAGAAACCCTCCAAATGGAGGCCTTCCTTGGTTCCTCCAAAAATTTCCACTTATATATGTGTCATGTCCACTCTTTGATCAGCATCAAAAAGTTCTATTCCCTTGATTTCAGCCATCTGTCCAATGGTCCCTGCATTCCAGCTGACTGCAGCAGCTTTAGGATAGCAAAGGTGTGGTCCCCCCACCTTTTTCCACCTTTTTCTAACTTATTTTCCCTGCTACAAAATTCAAAACAGCAAGCATGAAGATCCTTAAATGAGATTTTAATAAATAAGGATTAGGATAATGATAGTTGCCAGCTCAAACATCAAATGGGATTTAGTGTTGTGCAATAATGGAAATCGATATGAAAAATTGATAATTTTGAAACCCGAAAATGATAACTTTACACTAATCATGAAATTTATCCAACTACAAGTGGTTCATGGCATTAGAAGCTTCCAAGGGATTAATATAGTAAGTGAATAAGGTCAGAAATCAAATGTGGATAAGATTTCATAAGAGTGATAACTTGGGTGCCAAAACGATAACTTAATTGCTTTAAAAATGATAACTTGTCATAACTTTGGTTGTGGTTATCCAAATGTGATCAAATTTGAACAGCAATGAGTTAGGACAATAATATAATGATTGCTTAATGCCTTTGTGTAGATTTGACAGTTTTGCATATCGAAATGATAGTTTTGCCCTTTAACGATAACTTGGCATTGGAAAATGATAACTTGTTCAAATGGATTTATAATTTTGCACAAGTTGAGATATGATCATCCAAATATGATTCATTCATGATAGTAATGAATTTAGGGCCAGAAAATCAGTTCACTCAAAATAATGATAACTTGGCATATGAGAGTAATAACTTGTCCTAAAAATGATAACTTGGCATAGAATTGAAATATTTATGGATTTTAGCATTTCAGAACCTCTATGCACATGGAATTAAGTATAAAATGAGGAATATCAACTAGTTATCACAATCTATGCATTCTAAACAAAATTGGCCAAAAGTTGGGCAATTTAGGGATTCGATAGGGGTGAAAGCATCTAAAATGGGATAAAAATCTATAGTGATTAGCTAGTGATCAAACTCCCGCAAGCTTAGCCTTTTACTTGTCCTCAAGCAAAACATTCAGAAATTAAGGACAAACTTGAATTAAAAGTCCACAAATGAATTAAAAGTCAGCTGAATTGAGTCCAATGAGTTTCCCACTTTGCCAACACTCCATCCCATTCTTTCCAATTCCCAAATTCTAGCTGAGGAGTCATAAAGGTTCAAGCAAATTTAAGTCATGAAAGAAGTGCTAACATTAACTGATTTGGATTACAAGGATTGTCAACTTTACTAAAAAGTTTGAAACATCAATCTCTTCATGAACAGATTTTTCATTGCTTAAACAGGTTTGAAAACCTGACTTTTATTCATGAGGATGCAATAAATAGGTTTGAACCTAATTTTTATTCATGCTGATCACAGGATAAAAATCTTGGCTTTATTCAGGAGAGATTCTTTTTTGGAATTTTCACTCTCTTTATTCATGTATGCATGCAATGCAAAATGCAACTTTTCACTCTTCCTTTTTCATTTTTCTTTTTCTACTCTGTTCATGAAGTGAGCAATGGTTCAAACTCAAGTATAGTTTAAATCCTTAAATGCAAATAGTCAAGATTTCCTATTTAACATGACAGCAAGATCCTTGACTCCTTTCTAGACATCTTCTACTTTCCAATTAATCCATGAATGTCAGCTAGTGTTACCCACAAAAAGAAAAATTTTCAGCTGAAAATTAATTCAAATGCATCTGAATTGATAATGTCAATTAAAGCAAGAAGACTAATGGCCAAGTTGGCCACTTGGTATTGGAGTGTACTAACTGTCATAATGAAGCATTCTACCCATTTCAGAGCTAAAATAAATTCAGAATTGAGTTGAGCCCAAAAAATGATAACCGAGTGATAACTTGTTCAAACAATGATAACCTGATGGTAAATGATGATATAAGTATTAAAATAGATTGAAAATATGATGTAAAGTTTAGAAAAGCACCAGGTTTCCTCCCCTAAGCTTATTCTCAGCACTGTCCGCAGTGGTGAAAATTACGGCAAGGGAGAGGATTGTGAGGGTATGAAATGCATGGAATTGGGCACTTGAATCTTTTCCAATGGTTCTTGCATTTCAATCCAAGTCTTCAGGTGTTCCATATTTCATGATTTGCAACCAATTCTGCAAGGAAATAAGGGATATCAGTGAAATATGCAATACCAAATTTTTAGGGTGCACAATTCATCAATGCATTGAAATTCGCCGAAATTCAGCTATGATGGATTTGGATAGCTGATATGGATGATAATTCAGATGTTGGTATGATAAATGTGGCATGATGGAAAAGATAATATCAGTTATCATTGAGATTTCAGTGGAAAAATCAAATTTAAAGTTAAGGGTACTCCCTAATTAAAAGTTTGTGGATTGATATGATTCCTCCATTACTTATTCCTGCAAAATAGAAAGATTATGTATAAAAAGTCTTGGGTTGCCTCTCAAAAAGTGCTTTTTTTTAATGTGTTAGGCTAGACATTGTTACAACTCTTGATATCAAGGAGGTTTAAATAATATGATATGATCAAGTAGAGATCTTAATTTGTGGACAGCTTCACTAATCATGTATGGATCTCTTTGTTTGTTAATAATTGACCTTTATTTTTCAGTTTGAATCCCTCCTCCATTGTACCAGAAATCTCTTAACTTCTCATCTCTAGAATCCTCATGTATAATATATGAATCCCTTGGACTAGGAAGAGGTTTCACCACCAATTGAGAGGAAGTGTCCTGAGTTGAATTGGTGTGGGGTTCAACAGTGAAAACCTCCTGAACTCCATTCTGAAATTCTGAACTTCCTACTGATTTGAGTGAATTCATAGCAGATTTGTAGGCTTTGGCTTTTGGATCTTCTAATTCTCTCAAATGATCAAACATGAGGCATTTCTGCAATGGGTCTTCAATTGGGATTATTGCTGAGGCCTGTCTGGCCTTGATCAATCTTTGAGGGAAAGGCACTTTATCAAAGACCCTGGTCCTGACTTCATTTTGAGAGTGTTGATTCTGATTTTGATTTTCCAACACAGTCCCTTCATTTGACCTTTCTGTAGACCCTGAACTTGTACTTACTTCAGCTGAATTGCCCTCAATATTCCTCATTGATTCTTCTATAATTTTCCCATTTCTAAGTTGGACAGCTTGGACTTGCTCTTTGGGGTTCAATTCAGGTTGTTCAGGGAGAAACATAGGTGGCCTAGTCGAGGTACTAGCTTGTTGAGCAATCTGATTTTCAAATATCTTTTGATGAGCACTCAAAGCCTCATATCCATTTGTTAATTTCTGCATTGTCTTCTCTTGCTTCTCTTGTTTCTTTAGAATCTGTTGCAACAACTCTTCCATCTTTGAGAATTGAGTGGGTTGAGGTTGTGGTGGCTGCTCATAAGGGGGTCTTTGCATAGGAATGGTTGAGGACTGATTTTGATATGGAGGGGGCTGGTTCCTTGGCAAAATCTTGGGTTGCCAATTAGAATTTTGCATAGGTGGCCCTTGATAATGATTGACCTTGTAGGAGAGATAGGGATGGTTCCTATTTTCTGGAGTATAGAATTCAACAAGTGGCTTGACTCCATAATTCCCCACAGCATTGACTTGATCTATGGATTGCTCATATTGTTGCATTATCAAGTTGCAACTCTCACTGACATGGCCCTGGTTTCCACATACATCACACCTTGATTCATAATTGGAAGGCTTGTTGACATTAGGTGACAAATTCAGCTTCTCCAATGCCCTTTGCAACCCTTGTTCAATCTGGACAGCAATGTTGTTGACTTGATTTTCATTGCATAGCCTCCTTGTCCTGTCATGTGTAAGGAAATGGTGGTTCTTGACCATGTTCTCAATTAATTGGTAGGGCCTCATTAATGTTTTTGGAGGTAAAAATCCCTCCTGCAGTAGTGTCCAATGCCACTTTAGATGGAAAATTCAGACCCTTATGAAAATAGTAGACCAACTGTCATTTCTCAAATCCATGGTGTGGACATGCCCTCAACAAGCTTTGGAGTCTTTGCCATGCATCACATATGTTCTCCTAATCCAATTGGTAAAACATGACAATCTGGTCCCTGAAATTGTCAGTCTTGCTAGGAGAGAAGAATTCAGATAAAAACAATTGGACAATGGATTCCCAAGTAGCTATCTCTTTAGGTTTGAGGGTCTTGTACCATATCTTTGCCTTGTCCTTGAGTGAGAAGGGGAATAGACTCATGTAGATAGCATCCATAAGTGTATTATTGAAGTGGACAATGCTGCAATTCTCCTTGAAGTTGTCAAAGTGTGAAATTGGATCCTCATTTCCCAATCCAGCAAATTGGTATTGCCCTATCATTGTAATTAGTGCTGGATTCACTTCAAAGTTGGCGGCTGGTGCTAGGACTCCATTCCCTTATTGATTTCTGACATTACTAGGGGAATAGCAATCCTTTAAGGTTCTTGGTGTAGCCATATTGCCTTGCTCCTCTTCCTCTTCTTCAAATATCCTTCTTCTTGCCTCCAACCTTTGCAATCTTCTTCTTCTTAAGAATCTTCTTTCAGGCTCAAGATCTGATTGATAATGTTCCTCTTGATTGTCCAAATCCTGCATAAATGAATTCAGAAGTATCAAATTGAGAAAACAAAGAAAACTAAACAAAATTGGAAAACATTTGAAATGATAACTTGCAAAAACTAAAAATTGGCGTAACAAATGGACTAAAAATTAATCTAAAACTAATATAAACTATTTAAGTTAATCTAATTGACTTCAAATCCTCGGCAACGGCGCCAAAAACTTGATAAGTGATATTCAGGGAGTTGAGTGATAACTTGCTGATTTTGTGTAAGAAATGCAATTTTTCAATATTTAGTCTAACTCCCCAACTCACTTTCTGCAAGTGCACAGGTAAGTTGTAGTAGACCCAAGTTGTCGTATCCACAGAGATTTGAAGCCCTAGTCTCCCTAAAAACAATTTAGACTAGTCCTACTTAAAGTGGCAAAAACAGATTTTTAAAGGGAAATGAAAACAGATTTTTTAGAAAAGCAAAATGATAACTGTTTTGAGGTTTCTGAAAGGTTAACTAAACTGAGTTGTAATTGCTAATCTAGAGGCTAAAAGGATTTATCTATCAATGAGGAAGGTCCTCCTAGGAATTGGGGTTCATCTAATTTAATTATGAATGGAAATGGACAAGTTATCACTTTTTTTAGTCAAATCCAATTCAACCTTTAATATGGCTATTTTCACAGCTCAATTAGACCAGAACTAAACAATATATTGTCATATAATTGTTAGCCGAGTTGAATTAGAAGAGGATCCCTACTGCAAATCAAGTTATCATTAAGTTCAATCCAAGTCACTTTGTTGATTTTTTGGCAATTCAATAAAATTCTGAATGGTAACTTCTAGATTTCACTTTGAAAATGAAAGGAATGCTTCAATCAACTAAACAGGAATGAAATCAATCTAATATTAATGCTAGTGTACCTTGGTTTATCTCTAAATTATAAGAGGATTTTGATTCAACCTCTCAGTTGCAATTAAAAATGAAGTCCACACTTAACATTAGATAATTGGAACCAATATGCATAGAATCTCAAATTTGAGAAATAAAAAATTGTCATTGCTCCTTGGCTCATCTCTGAATCTCAAGGAAGGCCTTAAAACCATCTCTCAATGGTGGATTAAAATGGGGCTTAACAATGACAATAAGATTTCCAACAAAATCAGAAAATAGAAATAAGCAAGATAACTATATAAGGAAACTCAGGAATGTTGTTCATTGGAACTCAGCACTTGCCAAATGCTTCTTGGTTCATCTCTGGACAACAAGAAATTCTAAGTTCCATCTCTCAGTGATTAAATGAAATCATGGGTTCAAATGGCAAAGCAGATTCCAAGGAAATCAGGAAATCAGATTCAGAAATCAGAATTGGAAAAATAGATTTCAGAAAGTAAGAAATCAGAACTCTAATTGGGATTGCATCTAGAACTTGGCATTGGTTCTTAGTCCATTTCTGAATAAAAAAACAAATCATAAAACAACCTCTCAGTTGTAGATATAAGCAATGCCAAGAACAGGATAGAAATAGATGAGTTCTGAATGCAGAATCAAGAATCAGAAATTATGAAATCAGTGCAGGAAATCAGAAATGTTCATATACATCCACAATTAATCTAGACTACTAGCCTATCCTAGGAGAGCTAAATCATACTAAATAGATTAGAAAATTGATATAAATCATCTTGCAATTAGTTGATATGAAGGCTGTCCACAGAAAATCAGAATGTTGCAGCAGTTCCTTCTCCAGCTCCTCCCTTCTTCTCTGGTCCAGAAACCCTCCAAATGGAGGCCTTCCCTGGTTCCTCCAAAATTTCCACTTATATATGTGTCATGTCCACCCTTTGATCAGCATCAGAAAGTTCTATTCCCTTGATTTCAACCATCTATCCAATGGTCCCTGCATTCCAGCTGATTGCAGCAGCTTTAGGACAGCAAAGGTGTAGTCCCCCCACCTTTTTCCATCTTTTTCCAACTTATTTTCCCTGCTACAAAATTCAAAACAGCAAGCATGAAGATCCTTAAATGAGATTTTAATAAATAAGGATTAGGATAATGATAGTTGCCAGCTCAAACATCAAATGGGATTTGGTGTTCTGTAAGAATGGAAATCGATATGAAAAATTGACAGTTTTGAAATCCGAAAATGATAACTTTGCACTAATCATGAAATTTATCCAACTACAAGTGGTTCATGGCATTAGAAGCATCCAAATGATTAATATAGCAAGTGAATAAGGTCAGAAATCAAATGTGGATAAGATTTCATAAGAATGATAACTTGGGTGCCAAAACGATAACTTAATTGCTTTAAAAATGATAACTTGTCATAACTTTGGTTGTGATTATCCAAATATGATGAAATTTGAACAGCAATGAGTTAGGACAATAATATAATGATTGCTTAATGCCTTTGTGTAGATTTGACAGTTTTGCATATCGAAATGATAGTTTTGCCCTTTAACGATAACTTGGCATTGGAAAATGATAACTTGTTAATTCCGAACACGGCCCGGGTTTCACCCGACGCGGGCCGGGTTCTGGAGACAGAAAACGTAAAATTGTGATATTTTAGCACAGATAATTGATTAGTTGTTACAATTGTTCCTAAATTGTATTTTTAACAGATCTAACCTCATCAGACTTTTATTAGGTTTGATTTGAGATTATCTTCATCGTTACCATACCTGATCTTATTATTCTTTATGTTATTGATCCAGTAGTTTTCTTCTGATTGGGTCATTGTCTAATCTAAAGTGAATTGTTAAAGATAGGTCTTTAGGTTAAACAAGATAAAAGATGAAAACTACTGAGTCTCCATGTTCTCCGATTGTCTCTAAGTCCCCTGGACCATTATTATTATAGTATTGTATGGGGCAGATAGTGGACCTAGAGGTTTGAGACGTCATCCTTTAGGGAAGCTATGGCTGTCCTGTGATGACCATGGTCCCCCGCCATCACGAATCTATTGTTAGCGCTATTATTGGAGGGCGGCTTGCCGTGGCTTGATCTCTCACTGATCTACATGAAAGAGACATGGAGTTTTCCATAATTGATTGAGCTCTTCCTAATTGAATTGAATTGAATCGAATTGAAATTGAATAGAATTGAATTGAATTGAAATTGAATTGAATTGAATTGAAATTGATTAGATGCCATAGTGATCATGCATAATTGTTAATTGATAATTGATTGATCATTTGATCTCTTACCTGATCTCATCATTGAATTATGGTCTTATTGATTATTGAGCTCTTTTATATTATCCTATCTTGTGCTCTATTGTTTCTAATTGATTATTGATTATTATTTTATTATTGAACACTATTGATCTACTTATCGTTATGGTTACACCCTACGTACTGAGTATTTTTATATTCATGGGTTTTTTCTTGCATCTGGATTCATGCAGGTGAGATAATAAAGGATGGTGATGCAGGTGGTCAGGCTCAGTGACAGAGATGTTGCACATGGTGTAGGATTTAGTTCTACTAAATTAGCTTTTCTTTTTCGTATATTTAGTATGATGGAGTCATGGACGTTTTCAGATCCTTGACATTATATATTGATAGACGATCTTTTATTAATTCCGCATTTTATAGAGTTTTATTTCCGCAAAATTTATTTACATAGAATTGCGTAGCGTCTTTGGGACGACTCTGAGCACGTGATAATCACATGGTCTCGGGACGTTACAGTGGCCGTAGACGGTGAACAGTCGCAGCTGGTTATCATGCAGGCGAACGAACGGTTAAAAAAAGGGTGAATCGGTGGATGCGCCAGCACACGCCGATTCTTTGCGCTAGCACATGATTCCATTGCGTGCTGGCAAACAATGATTCGGGTTGGTATTGAATTCAGTTTTCCCAAGGTAGACTCATCAGGTCGTGTTTTTGACAACATTGGTAATGAATATTAGTTGTAGCTGGACCTTTGTCCTTTTCTTTCCCGTTATTTTGGCGCTTGCTGATGGTAATTTAAGATTTTGTTTCTTTTGAGTAGCAAGTGTAAATTTGTACTACAGGCTCATGCCATGGTGTTTATTATCCAACCTTTGTATTCTGTGTAGCCAAATTACTGTTTGCACACATTTTCTGGGCACAACTCTCAAGTGACGTCTCTAGATTTTCATCCGAAGAAAACAGACCTTTTGTGTTCTTGCGACGGGAATGGTGAAATTCGGTTCTGGAATGTCAGCCAGTTTGCATGCTCGTGTGTTTCTAAGGTTGATACTCAACAGCAATGGTTCCATTCTTATTCAGATCTTTCTATTTATTAATAGTACGTCAATGATTTTTTTTTTAATTTATGTCGGACAGGGAGGCATGGTACAGGTTAGATTTCAGCCTAACAATGGACTACTAATGGCAGCTGTGTTAGAAAATGTGGTGTCGATTTTTGATGTGGAGTCTGATAGAAAGAAATGTCTTGTTCAAAGCATTTATCACATTATGACTTTGGAATTGTCATACTGCATTCATCATACCCGCAATAAGCTTTTTTCTTTCTCAAACTGTATAGCTGCGATTTATTTCCAGGGCCACACGAAAGAGGTGCAGTCCGTTTGTTGGGACAATAGCGGCGATCTCCTTGCATCAGTTAGTCAGGATTGTGTAAAAGTGTGGTCGCTAGCTACCGGGGACTGCATTCACGAATTATGCTCCAATGGAAACAAATTCCATTCATGCGTTTTCCATCCAAACTACCCAAGTCTTCTGGTCATTGGAGGGTATCAGGTATTTCTCAAAGTGCCATCTGCAGTTACTACTATGGATGATCCTTGACGTACTGTTTTATTGACATGATGCAGTCCTTGGAGCTTTTGAACATGGTGGAGAACCAAACGATGACAGTCCAAGCACATGAAGGCTTGATCGCTGGTCTGGCGCCACATGGATAGTGGCGTCTGCGAGCCATGACAAATCTGTCAAGCTGTGGAAGTAGGTTCGTCTAATTTATTTACTTAGGTTCTTTGATAACTTTGGTGTCCAAGTGAGTGTAGGCGAAAAAAAAAGAAAAAAAATTACAAGGGCAGTGAGAAATGTGTCCTAGGGGATATGACGAGTCTTGTTCTGTTACCATATATTCTACTTTTTCACATTTGAATAATATATTCTTTCCAAAATAAAATGATTGATGATAAGCAACTTGTACGTATATGCCTCCCGTATTTCCTAAAATAAAAGCTCTATTAGCAATAGAGAGTTTTGAAATAAGAATCGAAACTATAATATATCTGTTATCAGTAAAGTTTATATACAGGAAGATACCATATAGTCCATTGTATTGTAATTACACGTGTTTGCTTTTGTTCAATGATTTGGTTTTATTCGTTTAATTAATAACTCGATCATTAGTAGATTGGACTCGATAAGAATAATATTGTCAGTCTAACGCAACTATATTTTTATTAAATTAAAATGATAATTTTACATATATAGTCATATAACTGGAGAGTATTTATGAATATTCATATAACGACTCCAATAATAACAATTATTTACTCATTGGAAAATACGATTTAAGTTTTTCGAACTTTGACTTATTTGTAAACATTTTAATAATTTTACCTAAAATTACTTATTATTTTCCTTTCCTTTTTTCCTCATCCTCGGTACTCTCCTTTATGTCAAACTTCCTTTCTTCCACAATTTCGTTATATTTTGAGAACAATAAATCGATGCTTCTTCAGTTGAAAATTTTCTTTTGTCTCAACTCGTTTGATGCATTTAGTTGATTATTGTTGACATAGAAATAAAAAAAATGACCGATGGAAATTAGTGTATAAACTACTCTCGAACTTGATTTTTGTATTCGTAGAATTTTTTTTTTGTTGTGATGACAGAATTGGGAAAAAATGATATATGAGAACATTATATATCGCGAGTGCATTCACGATACTTTTAAATGATCAAATATTATCCGTAGTCATTATTATAACTTACCATCTGTGACATCTCAACATTTGATCGTTTGCAGTCATTCTTTCCTCAGTTGAAAGTTGAAACATTAAGTATGCAAAAAAAAAAAAAAAAAAATCTTTTCCTTCTCTCTCCTCTTCATTCCTTCTGTCAAAGATCAAAAGTGGCCAGATGTTACCTTGTAGTTATTAAAGTGTTTTATAATACGTGCAAATTTCATATTTATTCATGGCAAATGATCTTTAACTCATAATTGGAAGAGAACAAACACAGGATACTGCTTAATACGTGCAGATCAAAAGTGGCCACATGTATTTGATACAAACTGCTTAAAATGATTTGATCAACAAAGCGATTCGAACACAGGATATATATCATACACACCGTTCAAAGTTTCCACAAATATATTAAACGCACACAAACACCAGTCTTCCACCTTCAAAAGCATATGTAATGAAGTATTATAGGTTCCAACACAAGATCAACTTTATTGCAACACAGTCTCTACGATACTCTCCTTACCCTCACAGCCAGCTCGATCGATCACTCATACAACTTGGTCGCCGTTCCTCAATCTATCACGCTGCGTCTTCAGCTTCTCGATCTCGTTGATTATGTCCTGCATCCGGGCGCGATCGGTGGCGTTCCGCAGTTCCTTTTCCAGACTCTCAAGCTGCCTAGCCACACTGTTGAGCTGTCGCACAGTTGCATATGATTGAGAACATTTTCAGATCGAATGTCTCCTACGCATGCACGCACGAGAGAGAGAGAGAGAGAGAGAGAGAGAGAGAGAGCAAACCTTCCGGCTTGGCCAGCGGCCGATGCCGATCCTACGGCACGCATGCTTAATCGCAGTAGAGCAGAAGCCGAGCTCCCTGGCGGCGTGCACTATTGCGCGATTGAAGAATGGTGACAGGTCGTCTATAGTCAGATTCCCTGCCCGCTCTCTCTGTCACCACCAGTGAACAACAAAAAGGAAATATAAAGAGAGAGAGAGAGAGAGAGAGAGAGAGAGAGAACAAGATTGACATGGTTCACTTCATGTTATGCATGCAACAGACCTACCTCCTTACCTGCAATGCTAAACCAGTCTTCGGAATAATGCTGCGAGTTCGCACGCGTGGCCGCGGCGGGCGAGGCCTGCTTGGCTCTTCTTGCTGTGCAGCATTGGAAGGTTGCGCCTCCATCTGATCAACCGGCGGCGACGGCTCTTCGCCGGGTTGCGTCTTGTTAGGTCGAGAAGAAGCTGCAGCCAATGCAAGCAACTGTGGTGTGTAGTACAGGTTGCATGTTCACGATAATATAACACACCATGCATGCAATAGCGACGTGTGATGATCAGATGGATGATGACGCACCTAACGTTTGATCGTCAGGGCCTGGAGCCTCAGGAGTTAGCTCGTGGCCGGAGCCGTAAGAGGACGAGTCGGACGGTGAGAACTCCGGCTTGGCGTCCTCCACGCAGTTGTAAAATGTCGATGCGAAGTCCATGAGAACGGCTGATCCGTCTTCAATCACAAAGTTGAGGTAGAGCGCAAGCAGCCATTTCGTCCACACGAACGGATGGTTGCTCATACTGCAACACGTGCACACATGATCATACAAATAATCTAATTATCACAAAATAAATTGGAGAAGAAATCAGAAGGAACTAATTTACAGATCTGAACTTGCTACTCACTCCAAATAGTAGTGTTCCTGACGAACGGAATTCTGATCGAAAATTTCGATCTGGAACCGAAGGTGATCGAAGACATCCTTCCCTCCGTGGAGAGTGACCCTCACGTTCCTGGTGCCTAGGCAGAACAAAAATGATCAGATTAGTTTAACGACAACAACGCGAATCTATCAACTCAAATTTGTGATCAGATCCATCGTATATTTGCCGCATGCATTGCATGCACGTATACGCATCTACCATTGGTGTGCATGATGTCCCTGAGATTGTAGCAATCGTTGCATTCGAAGTCCCCCGGTGAGTAGGGGACGGTGAGAGGTTTCCTGTAGGACTCGGAGTCGATCCCCAAGTTCACGTCGACTTCGCGGGCCAGTCGCTGGAGCAGGGCCTCGATGAAGCCCATGTCCCAGGGGCTCCCCTCATGAATGCCATCAGCTTTGTTCTCGGCGGCGCCACAGCTCCGGCCCCGCTGACGGTTTGATGGCGACGGCCGGGGAAGAGGCGCGGGCGGTGGCGGCAGCGCGGGCGGAACGGGTATCTCCAAGATCATCTCATTCGGCTGAGGCCCCCGCAGCGGCTTCAGGTCCAGGTGCGGGGGATCGGAGTAGTCGAAGAACCTGAGTATGTCTTCCCCGTCGTAGTGATCGGAGGATATGTTTTTGACGGGTTGATTCATAACTTATTACTTATACGTAGTGAAAGAAAGCTGTAAGTTACCTGGCGCCAACGCCGCGGCTAGCTCTTGCCGTGTTTGCGGTGGCGGCGTCGGCGCGGGCAAGGGAAGGAATGATGGAACGTGATCACATGATAGAAATCACAGCGGCGCTGCGTGTTGGGAGAGGAGGAGGAGGTGGTGGTGGTGAAGGGGAGAGCTCGTGTTTGGAATTTAAATGCGATGCGGCAGGTGACGGACGCTGTTGTGAGCGCCTTGGCGACCGTTGGCGCCGCCGCTGCACCGCTTGGTGTTTGAAAAAAAATGGAACGAGGCGCGCGCGCGCGGGGCGTCGGATGCATGGAGCGGAATGTTAACGTGTGCGATCGATCACGACGATCGCGTCGTTTGATATGTCCGGCGGCATCTTTAGATTTGTATGGTATTTAATTTGAGATGGCGTTGACTGTCAACAGTTAACGTGCAATTATGAAGATAATTCTTTTCAAAAGATAACATCATAAATGGAGAATTATTATTATTATTATTATTATTATTATTATTATTATTATTATTATTATTATTATTATTATTATTATTATTATTATTATTATTATTCGTACATTATTTTGTGAAGAGATCTCTCGATCATCATCATCAAGCTGGAAAAAAAATTCTATAATATTAATTAGGTTGAATTCAATTATTTTTCTCTCTCAAATTTCCACTTTTAATCGTTTAGTAGAATATATAAAAGTTCAGATAATATGTTTACTAAATTAAGTTTGTAATTTAAAGATTAAAAATTCTAGAAAATATTGAATTTAAAATTATAATTAGTGAAAAGAATGATTTGATAAGAGGATAGTGATAATATGTTTGGCATTATTAACGGTTTGATAAGAGGATAGTGATTCAACTAGCGGATAGCGGATTAACTAGCGGATAGCCGATAATGAGTAGGGGACGATGATTAGCGGTTATAACAAATAAGTGTTTGGTAAACTTAGCGGGTGGATATAAAATGACATAATTAGATATATGACAAATTATTTTATTTAAGCACAATACAAATTCTATTATAATACAATAAATTGAATATTTATATCTTAATTAACTAAAATAAACTTTACAACTAATTTTTTGTTAAAAAATATAGAAATTTATATTGACAATAAATTTTATATACTGCACCCATAATATATAAATATTAATTGTAAAATTATTTTTTATTCATTCTTAACATATAAATAATTTGCATCTAATTAAGCATGAATATAAAATTAAATATAGTTAAATGATTATAAAATAAAAATGAGAAAATAATAAGATAAGTTAGAAAGAAATAATATATTTGAATAAGGGTAAAATTGAAAGATTTTATAAAACACTAACCTCTAAACGCTAAAAGGAGTAATTTTTAAATATTTTCATATAAAATGCTAAACGTTACTTATTTTTATTATTTATCAAATAAAAAAATTAACGTTTGAAATGCTACTTGAAACGTTATTTTGATGTTGTCAAACAGAGTCATAGTGTAGTGGCAAAGAAGGTCATTTGAATCAAACGTTATTTTTTACAATTACCTATAATTGAAAACCAATATGAATATGTGAAATAAAAATCCTCTGCATTTTAATGACAATACCCTTTGGAATGCCTTAACTAATTAACATGAATATTGTCTTTTTCATTGTAAAATTCATTTCCCTCTCTTTGTTTCTTGGTACTTTTTATGGCAACTCCTTATTATATTTCTTCTTTCTTTATTTCCTTTATTGTTCTCCTCAATCTCTTATTTTTTAAAATCTTTTCTTTCCTTTTCCTTTTTTCCTTAATTATTTTCCTTTATCCTTCTCCTTTATTATTTCTATTTTGGTTATTCCTTATGACAATTTTTTTATTTATTTTTATTTTATTATTTTTATCACCTTCCATTTTTGTCATATATATAAGACACAATGAGAAATATGATATAATATAAAGTTAAATATGGAATTAATAAAATATTAGAGTAATACAAATTCATAGATTAAATAAGACTAAAGAAGATTACGTAATCCGAATTACTACGATATATGTTATAAATACATGTTATTATTATTATTATTATTCTTCCTCTTTTACATTTGAATTTAGCATTAGACAAAAAAATTTATAATTTCTCGCCCCCCAAAAAAAAATTGGGATCAGAAAACAATGAAATGGTCAAACGATAAAGCAAAAAAATCCAGGACAGGAAACCGTACCGGGTCTAAATTAACATAAACTAAATTAAATTCGTCGAGCATTCGAACACTTGGCAGAGAGTTGACGGTTGCCAACAAGTATTTAAAGTGATCCCTCTCCCTGCTCTTCCTCATCATTTCTTCCTTCTGCGCACACCCCTACGAGCACCCTGCAGTAATATCTTCTTCTTCCCCTTCCTGTAAACTTATCCTGAGGCCTTAATTCTTACAATGGCGAGCATGGCTCTCACTGCTGCCCTCACCAAGTTCGGCACCCTCGGCCGCCTCTCCATCGCTCGGAGAACCCGTTGGGGCTCCCGAGTTCTCCTCACCTCCGCCTCACGGCCGCCGCAGGTTAATTGCCTTGCGTCACTTTGACTATATCTATTGGAAGATTGATATCGATGCATGCAGATCGATCGATGCGCTACATATATATCAAAACTTGCAGGAAGCATGATTTCAGGTCCATGCATGTACACTGATTCAATATTCCATAAAAGAAAGCACTACGCTTTGACAGGGAAACCTCGGAGAGGACGCGATGAAGTCGATGGCAGAGGAGGTCGGCGCCGAGATGAACGCGATCCCCAAGGAGATGAGAGGGATGGCGAGCGCCGCTGCAGCCCGGAAAGTACGTACGGCACACGCAGTGGAGCGTCTCTCTTCGCGTGTGGTGTTTGCAGGCTCTTGATTTGTGGAACAGCAATTGAGAATTCTGATCTGAAGTACGTGGTTGTGTTGCATGCATGCAGCCGGAGTACGTCACCTACGAGAACACCGAAGACGACGCGGTGGAGACGGTGGTCGACGACGCGGTGCGAGGCGTGAGCAAGGCGGCCGAGAACGTGAAAGAGATGGCCAGCGCTACCGCCTGCCAGGTACTGCACATGTGATCGTGCTGCATGCAGAACTGTGAACAGATTGATCTGATGATTGTCGTAAAAGCTTTCAAAGAATCCAAACTTGAAGAGAGCATGCGATGCCGATTCTTCTTTGCAGGTGAAGGAGACGACGAGGAACATTGGGGACAAGGCGAAGCAGGTGGCGGAGGACGCATGGGATTCGGCCAAGGAGACCGTGGAGAAGGTGAAGGACACGGTCATAGGGAAGGCCGAGAGCGCCAAGGAATGCATCAAGGACAACGCCGAAGCCGTGAAGCATGCCATGAACACTAAGAACCCTAAATAGACGAACCCAACGCCGGCCGGCTGGCGTGGTCGACCACCGTCGGGGACGACGCGCCGCCTGATCAGTCTCGCGGCTTGTGTCGTGTTGTTTGACTAAGTAATACTGCGTACATTGACGGGAACCAAAACTGGCACCGTCATCGTATATCATGCGTAATTAGACTCTGTAGGTAATTAATGTTGTGTTCTTGCGACATCTTGCGAGAGCGCTTGGTTGCAATCCCAGATCTTACGCGATCAAAATATAGAAGTGTCTAAATTTTCTAGCCTATTAATCAGGCCATACGATGTAAAAAAAAGCTTGTGCATTTACCCTGTTTGCTATGTTAAAACTAATAAAAACAGGTATGGCTTGTTATAATTATTCTCCTTATGTCTCATCTATTAGTTAATAAATTTTTTTTGTGTATGTGACTGATGGTACAGCGTACCTCTTGAGCTCTAACATATAGAGGATCATTAAAATAACAATACAAAACACATTAAAGAGGAGAGAGGAAACAAATTAAGGAGTGTGTACCGTAGCACACACATGGTCACTCGAAGCTCCAGATATCATAAATTCTCACAAATTCGGATTTCATAATTGAGATCCTTGCATCAGGTCTACTGATTAAAGAGAGAGAATGAGGTAGGTGTTGCCATGAGAAGATGGAAGAAGATGAGTGAATGGAGGTAGGCAAACTCTAGGGAATTATTTACCCTCTCTCTTGCATTACCTTTTGAGGAAGATGAGAATAGCCTCTACCAGATAGGTGCAAGGAAGAGGGTACAGCGTACGACTGATGGTACAGCGTACCTCTTGAGCTCTAACATATAGAGGATCATTAAAATAACAATACAAAACACATTAAAGAGGAGAGAGGAAACAAATTAAGGAGTGTGTACCGTAGCACACACATGGTCACTCGAAGCTCCAGATATCATAAATTCTCACAAATTCGGATTTCATAATTGAGATCCTTGCATCAGGTCTACTGATTAAAGAGAGAGAATGAGGTAGGTGTTGCCATGAGAAGATGGAAGAAGATGAGTGAATGGAGGTAGGCAAACTCTAGGGAATTATTTACCCTCTCTCTTGCATTACCTTTTGAGGAAGATGAGAATAGCCTCTACCAGATAGGTGCAAGGAAGAGGGTAAATGAAAATTTTGTAGTCTCTCTCACCTTTGAATTAACCAAGTACCCTTCAAAAGAACTGCTCATTTCATCCATTATGCTTTAGCTAATCTGTTAACATGTAACGTTCTGGTTTTAAAAAAAAAAGGGTGTAATTAAGTTAAAAGGGAAGGGCATTTTGGACCTTGTACAGGAACGGACAGCAGAAAAAAAAAAGAAGTCTCGCATGAAAAAAAGGAGCGCTGTCTTCCCCAACCCCGATGCCACAGTACCCGCGCGGATGCTCCTGCCGCCGCCACTTCCGGCCGTCGGATCTCTCCCGTCCAGCCACCGTTTTTCGCATGAGAGGTACCGATGGAAAGAGGATGACGAGAGGAATGTTTAGAAATATAGTATGAGATGATCGGTCCACCGTGCGCGATGCAGTGAGTGAAAAATGTGAGGAGGCTAAAAATTCGCCGACGACGATTCTGACTCCGATTCGCACCGATCCTTCTCCTAATGAGTTGTACATCATTCTCAGCTCGATTAGGATCATTTGGAGGGATTTTATCCATGTTTTTGTCCAAATCACATAGGAGGCCGAGATTTGGGACTTTTCGGCGAACTTTTCCGACGTACAGATGGTGAACTCCGGTCGAGCTCATCTCGACGTTCTAGTAGGTGCACACATGAGGCAAAAAGAAATTTGGTTGCTGTCCGTATAAAATTAGTCACTAATCTTTTATTTTTAGGTTCGTAGGTTTCGGATTCCGATCGTTCTCCGACGACCCTTCCGGCGACTCATTGTCGTATCGTGGTTGGTAAGCGAAAAGGAATGTATATTTGATTTGATTTCAGTGATGTGAACAAATTTAAAATAATTTATTTTATTGTTGATGAATAAGACGTTCGGTGGTTCTTCTCGACGTTTCGACGGGTGCGGTGATTCTGAGAGCGACGACTATAGTGGTTGTGGTATGAACGTCGGACAATTGAAAATAATTATTATAATGTAGATAAGGTTCTAATTACATTTTATTTAAAGTTTGATTGAATTTTGCTTATAGGAGGTTGCTAATCGGAAAGCGATAGTTCGTGGGTTGTTGTGATTTGATTAGGCTGTTATTAGACGACGAAGCCTTCTTTTCCTTTTTGGTAAGTACTATAGCAAATCAATAATAGGACTTGATTTATGATAAGCACGCCGAGCAATTATGAATAGTAAATTATCAAGTTTATTTTATAATATTAATTAATCAAGTAACGAATATGATAGATTGTGTTTACTTTTAATTGGATTCGGACGAGGGGATAATTTGGGGACTTGACGAATTCAAGGTGAGGGAATTTATCTCAATTGATATGAATTGTTAAATCCTTCGGGGTGAAGACATTGTTCCACACTACAAGAAAAGTGACTTTTAGTGACCATAATTAACGAAGAGATTAGAAGATGGTCGTTAAATATCATTTTTAATAATTAGAAAAAATTCTGGTCGTCAACAATAAGGACCAAAAAAATTTTGGTCCTTAATATTCTTATGACTGGCCGTTAAAAGTTAACAATAAGGATCAGAAAAAATTTGGGCCTTAATATTCAAATTAACAACCAACATCTTGTCGTTAAAAATATAAAAGAAGAAAAGAACAAGTAAGTATAGCAACATAGTCTCACATTCATTATAGTAGTATGATGAGAGCAAAGAGACAAGTATTAATAGAGGAGGAGACTAATGGACTAATGTAGGGTTTTATGGAGAAGGTCCATCTTTGGATCTTTTCTAAATTTAAAATAATATTTTTTATCAGATTATTTGTTCACAAAAAAACTTTAAAAAATTGGTCGGTTCATCCAAAATATGATTAAATCCGGTGATGTCTTTAGCGACTAGATGAGTGGTCCTTATAAGTTATATAAGGGACCAGCATACTAGTCGCTATTGAATTTTTAGGGAAGAGAATTATAGTGGTCCTTAAAAAAATCAACGGTCAGTTATTCACAATGGACGCTAAAACCTTTTAGCGGCGGGATCTATAGCGAAGAGCCGCGACCAATTTTTTCTTGTCGTTGATGAGTATTAACGGCAAGATGACAACTTTTAACAACTACATATCTTTTCGCTAAAGACCTAATTTCTTGTAGTGCCACTTGATGTGGAATGGATTTTCGTGATAGTTTCATTCATGCATATTCATATATTTGTATGCTTCATATGTGTGTCATCATATGACTTGTACCATTTTATTATAAATTTTTAGAAATCCATCAAAATTTATTCTTGTGAAATTGAAGTGAATAATTGATTTTTTTGAAAGGAAAGTTTATATGATGGTTTCAATCCTAAGCTTCTATTTGGAAATTGCATTCATGCATCATGTGCATTTCATATAAAAACCCGCATATGGCGGAGTGTTTTCACCTCGGAGGATTGGCCAACTCCGAGTAGACCAGTTGGGGTCCGATTTGCTCTGTGTCGATATAGTGACACGAGGAGCAGGTTCAACACCCTGAGTCATGACATGAAGGGTGGAATTAGAACGACCATCCTGTGGCGATATAGTGACACGAGGGATGGAATGGAAAAAGAAAAGAAACAAGCTCTCTGTTAATATAATGACACGAGGAGCGGTTCAACGTCCTGTGGCGATATAGTGACACGAGGGACGGAATTAGAACAACCACCCTGTGACGATATAGTGGCACGAGGGGTGTGTGAAGAAGCGCTCGATTTACGAGTGGTATGGATATCCGTGATTGATGATGTTTTTCCAACTTATATTATATATATGCTTTTTACCATGCATGTGCACCCATGATATTCATTTTGCATGATCATTATGTGAATGAGTTTCTTTAGAAGAAGAGTGGATTTTAAATATTTCTTGAAAATAAAGATGTTGATTTTGCGACGATTTTAATACTTGAGGTAGTTGTTTTAACTGACTGAGCTTAATCCATGCTCATCCCTTTTTCTTTAATGTCAACAGGAAAGGAATACATATACTGCATGTTTGTTTGAAAAAAAGTATTAATTCAAAAGGGATAGTGTGTGAGATTTTACGGAGAGCGCATCCGTCTTAACGTTATTCTTTTGATACTTATCGTTTCTTTTAAACTGGATATTATGATTTTATTTATCTCGACACCGCCTGATTTTGGGTTGTGGCCCATGATTTATTATGGATATAAATTGATTGATGGGAGTTGAGGCTCTACGGTTTATGGATGAGATGATATGGGTGAGTCCCTATATGAAATTGGATAAGGGCTTGTGACCCTTAATGAATTTTGGAAAGCATTCGATATGTTTTGTTGGTGTAATAGTTTTGAGATGACACTTTTGGGCTCGAGTCCCATATTCTTGATAATTATAAATTGCCAGTGATGCATATTAAATCTTATAAATTGCATGTGATGATTAAAGTTTTGAAATTAATTGTTGAAATGAGATATATATATATGAATTGTTGTATATGGCAAATAGACGAATTTACGCATACATCATGCCGAAATTTTTGAAAATTTTTAGAGTTAGTTTATTTTTGAAACGTTGATTTTCCGTTGAAGATTCGAATTTGAATTTAAACGATTGGTTTCTGGTTTCACCCCTTGTGGCGCCAAAAGAAGTCGAAGGACGTCACAAGTCATGATATCAGAGCTTAGGGACAAGATCCAATTCACGGAGTGTGGGTAGGAATGAGTAGTTGCATATTATGTTTGTGCATGTACTTTTGCATGTGAAATTGTTGTTATGAAATTGTTATATGCTATGCTATGAGGTTCATGAAACGAAATAATTGCTATGGCTATTCACTTGGAGAGATTACATATTTGATGCATAAATAAATGCAAGCATGTTGGATAACATGAGAAAGCTTTATTATGTCTTGGGGTACATGAGCAAAAACACATTTCGTACTAAAAGAATTGATGGTAGACCATATGGTTAATTGAATGCCTAATGATAGGTCATGGATTGCATTGTGATAAAATTTTTAAACATTTCTATTTGACTTACATGAATTGAGATGCTTAGATGCATATGTAGCGATGCTATTTCTCTCATCCTATGATAATATCATGTTGTATTAAAATAAAGTTATTATTTACTACTTATGCAAACTTTGAAAACTTGAACGTAAGACATGTGTTAAGTGTAGAAAATTTTAATCTTAACGTGAATCTCATGACAACATGGGTAATGGGTATTTGTATTGGTGTATGTTTATAGCACACATGGGTGTGTAATTATGCATGATAAATAGAATGCAACGCTAATGTCGTAAAAAAAATCACAAACAAAGTATGACAACCACGAGATAAAGAGGATCATGTTAAAGTTGGTTGGTTCGTTAATTGGTACAATTGCACGTTACCATCATATTGAAAAGTGTTGATGAGCCAAGTGTAGTTGAGATAATCTTGTTTGTCAAAGGATTGTTGTGTTGTTTTGCTAGCAAAGTGGGTCAAGTGGAAATGATAGTGACAAATATGTGTAAATAAGATTAAAAGAAAGTTAATATTATGACAGGGAATGTCCAAGTGGGCATTCAAAATGAGGCAATTCGGCGAAAAAAAAGGGAAGAGAAGAGACACACCAAGGTCCCATCAGTTGACATTATTTTGGATTTAAGGGAGTAAAAATACGAAATGTATAGACGAGGAAAAATTTAAGTAAGGCATATGACAAATAGATAAAAAAAAAGAATTAAAAGTCGAATCAGAGTTCAAGTGATTGTTTGTGTAAAATTTGTCTCATTATTAGGAAAGAGGGAGCTTAAAATCCATCTGCACTAATCTTGATGAGGTCGAGGATTAACTGGCTTGTGGGACCCGAAGTCTAGGCGTAGATCTTGTTGTATACAAGTTTATATCGAAAATTATCTTACTAGTTCAAACGGCTGAAGATTAAAATCCTTAATATAAGTCGTATCTCATATGACCTATAGTACAATTCGAGGATACTCTCAACAAAACACATTATGATTTAAACTTTTATAAAAAAAATTTTGGTAGCTACTAAGGGTAAAGCAATAAAAAAATTATATGTCCGCATGTTGACAGATGAAAAGAATCAAGTGCAGCAATCAAATTGTAGAAATTAGCGGTATCACAATAGAACCTTTGAACACATTGCGAGTCCCTTGATCATCTCAATGTAGGGACCGAAACATAAGAATAATAACCCTCATTCGTATTCATATCGATAAGTATCCAAATGCCAAAATATCCTTAGATTATGGGAAAAGTCACTAATTTATCAAGTCAAACGTAAACTCGACATAAATTAATTTGCTTAAAGAAATTATTAAGCTAAGAATATATTTTTGTATGTATGACTTAAGTGACTTTCGAAAATTTTGGAGATAGTCAAGATAATAAGAAAATTCGTATTCGATATGAATGAATCATATCAAAGATGGTATAATGTATGTGGATGTATAGATTACTATCCAGTTGTGAATCTTTGGGAATAAATCGACTTAAGAGGTGATAATAAAATATTTCAGATGGTTTATAGTGGGAAATAACTTAGAACGATAGATGAAACATCTTGAGATTTGTTAATTTCGAGAAGAAAAAAAAGAAGGAAATTATATATTAATAAGGGAGAATTTGATGAGACTAATTATGGAAAATTTAAATTAAGATTGTGTACAAAACTTTGAATGAAAAGCTAAATGGATAGAGGTCTTTAATAGAGTGAAATTATCCAATTTTTGAAATAAGTATGTTTCTATGGATGTTGTATTTAGAGTTTTAAAAAAAAAGCGATACAAAAAGTGATGTGGAAAGAATTTGATGAATTAAATTTATACAATTACATTGAGGAGGATGGATGGTAGTGGTTCATACTAAATTGAGAATAGATGGAGAACGATATAAGTTTTTATAGTTGTGCAATCTATTCAATTTGTCTTAAGTTAATTGATTGATCATATCGACGTCTTTGATTATCACCTAGAGTATGCTGGGTTGGAGTTTTCGAAAGATTGATTAGGGTGGGATGCCCTCTAGTCATCGATCGAAAACTCGAACCTAACGGTAGATGTGTTGATTAAAAACTTATCAGGAGAGCGATTGGAGTGGGACGCCTTCCAATCCTCAATCGTAAGTTTGAGTCAACACATCATGTGTCATAGTTGATAAATGATGAGTTGTTTCAGTAGTACTTTTATATGAAGACAATTTATGATTTAAGATTGGATGATGCAAGATTATGAATTTTCTTCGTTAGTCTCTAAAGAAGGTTGGTGGAAGAAATTTTAAATGGAAGAAATTAAAATATAATTTTAATAACATAATTGTATCGGGAGATTCATTTGGAAAACAATTTTCATTAACAAAATCAACAAAAAAAAAGTTGTGTTAAGAAAGATTCATTGGTGGTGTTAGAAAGATTCTTTAAAACGAAATTTTATGGAAATGAAAGATAGACATCATATTGGAGTTCTTGTGATGTCGTTATAAATCTAGGGATGTCGGTGCTATAGATGGAGTCAATTGAGTTCCAAGGATGTTAAAAACTTGTGGAGGACAAATTCAATATGGGGAACTCTGATTTGTAATTGCAACCAATCTTTCTTAAAAAAAAAGCTTGACCAATTGTGGTATATATATATATATAATATTATTATCCGAATTTTACAACGGTGATCAAAATTTGATGGGATAAAATTTTAGCTTGAATACTAATTCGAATTAAATTTTAGTTTTAAAGAAAAAGGTTATTTTTGAAATTTAAATACAATCATCATAATAGTAATAAGTAGTAAAAATAAATAAATAAATAAACTATTGATTCCATTCGATGAGGATTAGAGAGTAAGACAAGTGGTGTATATATAAGTTTATATAAACAAATTCTCATCTAGTTAACCCCTAGCAATTTCGAGGACGAAATTATTTTTATGGATGTTGTAATTGTAACGTTCTGGTTTTAAAAAAAAGGGGTGTAATTAAGTTAAAAGGGAAGGGTTTTGGACCTTGTGCAGGAACGGACAGCAGAAATAAAAAAAAATTCTCGCGTGAAAAAAAAGGAGCGCTGCCTTCCCCAACCCCGATGTTACAGTACCCGCGCAGATGCTCCTGCCGTCGCCACTTCCAGCCGTCGGATCTCTCCCGTCCGGCCACCGTTTTCACATGAGAGGTACCGATGGAAAGAGGACGACGAGATGAACGTTTTGACATATAGTATGAGATGATCAGTCCACCGTGCGCGACACAGTGAGTGAAAAGCATGAGAAGGCCGAAAATTCGCCGGCGACAATTTCGGCCCCGATTCGCACCGATCCTTCTTCTGGAGAGTTGTACATCATTCTCAGCTCGATTAGGATCATTTGGAGGGATTTTAACCATGTTTTTGTCTAAATCACATAGGAGGCCGAGATTTGGGGCTTTTCGGCGAACAAACGGTGAACTCCGGTCGAGCTCATCTCGACATTGTAGCAGGTGCACACATGAGGCAAAAAGAAATTAGGTTGTTGTCCGTATAAAATTAGTCGCTAATTTTTTATTTTTAGGTTCGTAGGTTTCGGATTCCGATCGTTCTCCGACGACCCTTCCGGCGACTCATTGTCGTATCGTGGTTGATAAGCGAAAAGGAATGTATATTTGATTTGATTTCAGTGATGTGAACAAATTTAAAATAATTTATTTTATTGTTGATGAATAAGACGTTCGGTGGTTCTTCTCGACGTTTCGACGGGTGCGGTGATTCTGAGAGCGACGACTATAGTGGTTGTGGTATGAACGTCGGACAATTGAAAATAATTATTATAATGTAGTTAAGGTTCTAATTACATTTTATTTAAAGTTTGATTGAATTTTGCTTATAGGAGGTTGCTAATCGGAAAGCGATAGTTCGTGGGTTGTTGTGATTTGATTAGGCTGTTATTAGACGACGAAGCTTTCTTTTCCTTTTTGGTAAGTACTATAGCAAATCAATAATAGGACGATTTATGATAAGCACGCCGAGCAATTGTGAATAGTAAATTACCAAGTTTATTTTATAATATTAATTAATCAAGTAATGAACATGATAGGTTGTGTTTACTTTTGATTGGATTCGGATGAGGGGATAATTTGGGGACTCGACGAATTCAAGGTGAGGGAATTTATCTCAATTGATATGAATTACTAAACCCTTCGGGGTGAAGACATTGTTCCACCTGATGTGGCATGGATTTTCGTGATAGTTTCATTCATGCATATTCATATATTTGTATGCTTCATATGTGTGTCATCATATGACTTGTTCCATTTTATTATAAATTTTTAGAAATCCATCGAAATTTATTCTTGTGAAATTGAAGTGAATAATTGATTTTTTTTAAAGGAAAGTTTATATGATGGTTTCAATCCTAAACTTCTATTTGGACATTGCATTCATGCATCATGCACATTTCATATAAAAACCCGCATAAGGTGGAGTGCTTTCACCTCGAAGGATTGGCCAACTCCGAGTAGACCGGTTGGGATCCGGTTTGCTCTGTGTCAATATAGTGCACGAGAAGCAGGTTCAATGCCATGTGTCGATATAGTGACACGAAGGGTGAAATTAGAACGACCATCCTGTGGTGATATAGTGACAGAGGGATGGAATGGATAAAGAAAAGAAACAAGCTCTATGTTACGAGGAGCGGTTCAACGTCCTGTGGTGATATAGTGACATGATGGACGAAATTAGAAAACCACCCTGTGGCGATATAGTGACACGAGGGGTGTGTGAAGAAGCACTCGATTTACGAGTGGTATGGATATTCGTGTTTGATGATGTTTCCCCAACTTATATTATATATATGATTTTTACCATGCATGTGCACCCATGACATTCATTTTGCATGATCATTATGTGAATGAGTTTCTTTTGAAGAAGAATGGATTTTAAATATTTCTTGAAAATAAAGATGTTGATTTCGCGATAGTTTTAATACTTAAGGTAGTCATTTTAACTCACTGAGCTTAATCCATTCTCACCCCTTTTTCATTAATGTCAACAGGAAAGGAATACATATATTGCATGTTTGTTTGAAAAAGGTATTGATTCAAAAGGGATAGTGTGTGAGATTCAGCGGGGAGCGCATCCGTCTTAATGTTATTCTTTTGATACTTATCATTTCTTTTTAAACTGGCTATTATGATTTTATTTATTTTGACACCGCCTGGTTTTGGGTTGTGGCCCATGATTTATTATGGATATAAATTGATTGGTGGGAGTTGAGGCTCCACGATTTATGGATGAGATGATACAGGTGGGTCCCTATCATGGAATTGGATAAGGGCTTGTGACCCTTAATGAATTTTGGAAAGCATTCGATATGTTTTGTTGGTGTAATAGTTTTGAGACGAAACTTTTGGGCTCGAGTCCCATATTCTTGATAATTATAAATTGACAGTGATGCACATTAAATCTTATAAATTTTCTGTGATGATTAAAGTTTTGAAATTAATTGTTGAAATGAGATATATATATGAATTGTTGTATATGGCGAATAGACGAATTTACGCATACGTCATGCCGAAATTTTGAAAATTTTCAGAGTTAGTTTATTTTTGAAACGTTGATTTTCCGTTGAAGATTTGAATTTAAATTTAAATGATTGGTTTCCGGTTTCACCCCTTGTGGCGCCAAAAGAAGTCGAAGGATGTCACATAACAAATAGATAAATTGTTAGTTAGTTATTAACAATTTTAATCCCGTGGAGAATATGGTTTTGCTTTGATCCATATTTTATTAGGTAATTTTATTCTTTTGGTTTTATCTTGTTGTTAGTGTCCATGACTGGAATAGTGTTCTGGTTCATAGTTTGTTATAGGTATGAGTTAATGGAAGTGTAACATGCCTCAATCTGAGCCGTTGATTTTAGATCTACGATTTGGATTATTTTAACATTTTCCCTCTCTCTTCTCTCTCGCGCTCTATCTTTTCTCTCTCACATCGTGTTCCCACTGCCGATCGCTCTCCTCCCTCCGATCACCATCAATGATGACCTATCTTTTGGGTCCTTCTTCTCCGAGCGCGATTGCCGACCGTCGCTGACCTCTACGAGCACCCGCCCCTTCCTCCATTCACAAGCATCGGCCCCTTCCTCCGATCGCCATCCAACGAGCACCTCTGGCCTTTTGATCGTCGACCTCCCCTCCAATCACCTCTCCCCCCATCCTTCGATCGCCTTCCTGCGAGTGCCCCTGAGTTCACTATGAGAGATCGATCTCCCCTCCCCTCCCCTACGAACGCCGCCCACACCGATGACGCCCTGCATGTGCCCATCGATGACGAACCCCTCCAAGCGCTGGCAACCCATGTACGAGCTCCTCTTCTCCAATCACGCATTCTATCCTCCCCTATCTCATCCCCCGTCCTCTGATCGTCGTCCCGTCCTCTAACCGTCGCCCCCATCCCTGATCCGTGCCGCCGCCGTCAATCCAGATCCATGTCGCCATCGAGATTGATGTGATCTCTCTTCCTTTTATCCTGAGTTGATGTGATCTAAGTATCATGAATGGGAACAGGTGATGCGGGTAAATCTCGAAGAACGAGGGCTATGGGTGGCGATCCACAATGATGAGTTTGAGCACCGCAAGGATCAGTTATCCTTAGTTGCCCTTCTTCGTGTAGTGTTGGTTGAGATGCGGTCAACTCTCGCGTTGAAAAGGACAAAAAAAGAGGTGTGGGAGGCAATACAGGTGGTGTGCATGGGTATTGATCTTGTGTAGGAGGCCAACGCCCTAAGGCTAGTGAAAGAGTTCAAGAAGATTAATTTCAAGGATTGTGAGTCTGTCCATGATTTTGTTATATGCATCAGGGGGCTTGCAAGCAATTTGCAGGCACTGGACGTGATGGTGGAGGAAGTGCGCATCATAGAGAAAATCCTCTGAGTTGTGCCGCCACGATATTCACAAATTGCACTTTCGATTGAGACGCTACTTGATCTTAAGACAGTCTCAGTTGAAGAACTGTGCGTGCAGCTGAGGTTGTTTAGACATTGGCGCTATTACTGATAAGGCTAGTTGTCTCCTTCTAGCAGCTGTGTGACACCATGGTGAAGATGACTTCCGAGGGCAAGCCATGTCGTCGAGGCAGATGTCGTAGCATATATGGACATTAGGCGAAAGAGTGTAGGAAACCATGCCGTGAGCACAAGGAGGATGCTCCTATCATGAAGGTGGAGAGCCAAGTGCAGCAGCCAACGTTGTTGATGTCTACCATGACCACTGAGGAGCACTCTGGCATGCATGCCATACACCTCAACAAGAACAAGGTGTATCCGACGTACCAAGACGACGAGGAGTGGGTACTCGACACTAGCGCGAGTAACCACATGACAGGGTAGGTCCGCACTCACGTCACTCGATGAGAATGTGCACATGTATGTACAATTCAAAGATGGCTTTGTCGTCGAGATTTGCAACCTCGAATCGGTGGGATGCATACAAGGGATCATGTCCATAAGGTACTCACAGGGGTGTTGATCTAGAAAAATTATACGTACTTTTCATCTATGTTCAATATGCATTTATTGCATATTTTGTTATGTTCTTAAGCTCAAACACACGCTTTATTGCTGAAAAGCAACTTTTATGATTTCTCCAAATCCATCTTGTAAAATATTGTAATATGCATTCATGGGATGTTGATTGTTTTCCATGTAAAATTCTCAATCGATAACACATGGGGGAATGTCTCCACCTACACACCACATATGGTGTGCACAAGTGGATACACCCACATGGACACTTAGGTGAATTTGAGAGCAGACAACACGATTCAAGAAGGCAGCCTGTCCAAAGCAGCAAACATCTTGAGGAACATACATTTCCACGTAAGCTTGGCAGAATCCCTTGTACTAGAAGAAGGAAGCTTCCTCTAACACTTTATGAGCAGATGAGGACAAGGGAGTTGGTTAATAAATGGACATGTGACAAGCGTGAACTAGAGTATATAGTTGAGAGAGAGGCAACCAAGAAAAGAAGGTTCTAGATAAAGCATGTTCCAGATTCAAAGTAGGAAGAAGACAAAGTAGCAACTGGAAAAGCTATAAAAGGTGGAAGCTAAGAGGGAGGCAGCCAAGGAGGGACCACAAGCTTATTCCTTTGGCTAGAAAAGTGAGCACAACAATACAACAAAATAACTACATGTGTGGATAGGTGGCACCAAACATTAAGACTGTAAAAGGACATGGAGGTTGCCCATGAAAGAGGTTCTGAAGGTTCCCAATCCCTAAAGGAGGTTGCGACAACAACCTCCCTTCTTCTTTTCTTTTTTCTTTTCTTCTTTTCCTCTTTTCTTGTTTATAATGTGTAATTGAACCAACTAGCTAGTGGCTAAAGGATCTATGATTGACCTTTTGTTTTTGAACTTATAATTTCCAGTTTATAATAGGCAGCAACCATTTACTTTCTTCTTTTCCTCTTTTCTTGTTTACTATTTCATTGGTTCCATTATTCCATGCTTCTTTGTTGTTGTGGTTTTCCTAATGTCACTTTGGATTGCCAGATATGTTGTCATTGGTTGGTTCACCCATTGCATCTTAGTCCGAGAGGGTTACATTCTTCTCCAGATCAAATTTCAAGGTCGAGAGGTAAGGAGCTTGAAGCCAAATTCTTTAAGCAAGAGACAATATTGGTCGATTCCTTCGATGAAGGTGACTCCCGCATGAGAGAGTTTAGTTCGAACAGCCTTCAATTTGTTTTCTGATTTTATTGAATCATGAGAATTTAGTTTGGACAATTATCGATGAAGGTGTCTCCCACTCGAGAGGGTATTCACAGTTTCTAGCTAAGGCATTCGAGCCGAGAGTTGGGTGGCCGATACTAGGATATGGTTCTCCAAGTTTCAGCTTCCATATTTTCCATTTTCGAGATATGATCCCCTTTTCTTAGAACTTTGACCATACATTTTGACGCTCGTACCTTACTTCTGAAAGGGTACTCTATTCGCTAGCCATTGGATGTGTGCCGAGAGGTGGGGCTACAGCTGAATTGTGTCTAAGGAGGTGCCAATGGTCAACCCACGATGAGACTGAGAGACGGACCTGGAGTACCCCAAGGTCATTCGTCTTACTGAAGTTCTTCCTTTGTCCGAATCGTTTTTGGTTTTATAGTGTCGGTGACTCCCGCTCGAGGAGTAATCTACTCCTCAGCTGTCACATGCATGCCGAGAGGTGGGGGGGGGGGAGAATTGAGTTGTGTCTAAGAAGATACTGATGACTATAGGTAGGGCCGAGAGGTCTACTAGAGTTAGAGGATCCACCCGAGAGGGATTATTATTTGTCAGCATTCAGTACACTCTGAGAGGTTGATTGAGCCTTGACTTATGTCTCAGGATTCCTTTAAATCCAGAGGAAATGGGCATCTGCTACTAATTAAATGGTTTTACATTAGTTCAAGAAATATAAGTCCCGAAACAACCCTAGTGTTTATCTACTCTAATCTTTGTATAATTTTTTATTTGTTGTGATTTCTTCCTTGTAGCATTTCACTTTCTCACTTTAAACAACACATTCATATATTTAGCTTTAACTTCTAAACAGTTTCAATCAAATGTGAACTTTTCAACGTTGTCTTGTGGATCGACCCTTAAGTACTACACTGATTGTTGTTTTTACATTTCAAGAAACATAAGTCCCGAAAAAACCCTAGTGTTTATCTACTCTAATCTTTGTATACTTTTTCCTTAAAAATCCATAAAAAATAGTGTAATTTTATTTGTTGTGATTTCTGTTTTGTAGCATTTCACTTTCTCACTTTAAACAACACATTCATATATTTAGCTTTTCCTTCTAAATAGTTTCAATCAAGTGTGAACTTTTCAATGTTGTCTTGTGGATCGACCCTTAAGTACTACACTGATTGTTGTGCACTTGTAGCCTCATCGTGTGTACTAAGAATTTATAAATTTTAAAATTTATTCAAATTTTTTTATGAAATGAGCATGTCACTCAAGTCACAACATTAAACTGCCGTGTCAGGTGTACTACGTACTGAAATTAAAGAGCAATATTGAGAGTCTTGGGCAGCTAGAAGAAGGAGGCGCAAAATCGAGCTTGAGTGTGGATTTTGTAGCATGTTCCATATTGAGCGCACACTGTTGGTCCGCATGCCACGCACCCATAATTGACTGTATTTGCTAAGGATCCATGTTGCAGTGTTGGTGTCTAGTATGTGTGCTAGAATCATCTAAATTTTCGAGCTCTCTGAGAGCTGGGATTGAAGCACATGGTGGAAGGCCTACCTTTGATCAAGAGGGTGGAAGAATTTTGTGATGACTGGGCATTGGGCAAGCAGCAGCACTTCCCATTCTCGCATGCTGTAGTGCATTGTGGTGAACAAAGTTTGAACCTGTTTCACATCGACCTTTGTAGAAAAATCATGTCAAGAACTCTGGGTGGTAAAAACTACTTCATGCTTACTGTTGATGATCATTCATCATTTCATGTGGGCAGAGCTGCTCGCGCAAAAGACAAAGTTTTCAAGGCATTCAAGTGGATGGCTGAAGGCTTTCAGGTCTGATCGAGAGGGTGAATTCAATTCCCTGGAATTCCAAGCTTATCGCAATCAGCACAACATCAAGCACTTCACCACCACACCTTAGTCACAGACAACAAAATGGCATCGTCGAACACCAAAATGGCACCAGGGTGGAGATGGTGCACTACCTCTTGAAAAGAAAAACATGCTCAATTGTGGGGTGAGGCAGTGATGACGACCGTCTACATCCTCAATTATGCGCCAACACGATGTTTAGATGGAAAGATGCCATATGAGTCCAGGTACAACCGAAAGCCTAATGCCGAGCATTTGCGAACGTTTGGGTGTGTCGCCCACGTCAAGTTCCTCGACCCTCGGTATGGTGTTTTTCGAGTATGAACATGGAATGAAAGACTATAGGGTATACAATCCAGTGGCCAAGAAGCTGCATGTCGCACGCGATGTGGTGTTCAAGGAACACAGTGCATGGAACTGGATCGAGGAGAACGATGATGCTAACCCACCAACCTCATTCGAGGTTGAGTACTTCATCGTGGTAAGAGGTGCACCAGCATGTGATGCTAGGGCCAGATGTAGCCACAATCTCCGACAACTCCAGAGCCATCTCCATCTACACGAGCAGGTGCAATGTAATGACCCAGCCCTCGAGGCATTAGAAGCACTTTCTTTCTTCTCTTTTTCTTGTTTTTTTGCTCGAGCGTCCGATCGCTACTTCTATCATCCTATGATACTTGAAACTCATATAAAATATATCTTTGTCTTGTATTCTTCACATATAGAAACACTAGTATTCACATATTAAATAGTGACACCTTTAAATTTTATTACAAAGTAATGTACTCAAAGAAAACTCTCCAACACTCAGTTCCATGTGCCATCACTAGTCATGGGCATCGACCACCGTGCCTTTGACCTGTAGGATCCAAGTATAGGAAAATATATGCATATATATTGTACATAAATGTACATATATATGCATAATCTCCATGAGCAAAGACTCAAACGTAGGGCCAAAATAATATTTATTCAAACGCACTAACATATAACTTACTTAAAACATGAAGCATTCATTTGATCAAGAATGATAATATCATGATCTACCGATCAATAATATTTATCATTGCTCTAAAAACATGGATAATCATATCCTACCATATCAAAACATATGTTCTTGCACTTAAGCATTTTCATATAAGCATGAGCTTTCATTACACATCATAATAAAATCATATTATATCATTTCACAAAACCATTATTCGTGTATCTAATAATTATCATATAAATATTGTTACCACATCATTCATATCAACGTGTTTCATATAATTATAAAACATCACAATCAATAATTCATTAGATGTCATGCTCTTTAAAGTGGATGTATGCAAAAAGAATGATGCATTTACATGTCATACCACCAACTGGTTAGAGGCATCTCTTTCAAGATATCTGTCGACCCTACCGAGGAAGTTGATGGATTCAAGAGGTGGTTCCTATGAATTCAAATGTGGCTCACATTGATTTCACAATCTAGTTCACATGATACTTAGCTCCAAACAACCTAAAATCTTTTTTTGGATATCTGTCGACCCTATAAGATATTTCAACCATATAGGTGTAAACTGTAGACCGTACCAGGTCTTTCATGTTGAATCCCTTATTTTGATGACAACAAATTAAATTGGACATAAAGTTACTAATCTATGCTCAATTGATGATATGCAGGTGTAGGAATGATATGACCTCATTTGTAGAAGAAATCACTAGTTAAAACAATAAAAATAAAAATACAACATACAACCGGTTGACCGGCCATGGAGACCGGTTGATTGATAATAGTTGAAAAAATGATGAGACAATACCGATCGACGGTCTGGTCATTGCACCGGTTGACCAGTCAGTACAATAGTGAATTCAGAAATGATGACACTATATCGGTCGACACTGAGACTATATCGATCGATGTACCGGTCGATTTTGAGATGTACCGATCATCGAGACGTTACCAATCGATGCATCGATCGAAGGACCTGTCGATCGGACAGCGCATAAAATCGTAGATATGTTGCAACAGTCATATTGACCGATCGACCGGCCCATTAATGCGGTCGACCGGTCACTATGAAAGATGAACAGTAATGACTATTCTTCAAGGAGAATATTGTGGAAGAATTTTTGGGCGAAATTTTCACCTGTAGAAGCCTATAAAAAGAGTGCTAAAGCATGAAGAAAACTCATCCAAGTAAGCAAAATCATTCAGAAGTTCCTTTCTAGTTCTTGAGCCCAAAATTGCAATTTCTTCCCTTTTCTTTTCTAAATCTTTGAGTGTTAGAAACCTTTGTGAAAGAAAAGAGTTAGGGGAAAATATTTTCTTTCTGATTTAGTGAGAATTGAGAGCTCATTGTAAAAGAGGTGTGTCTTTCCTCTTGTGCGAAAAAGAAGGTGTGTGGTGTAAAGAGGGTTGTTCTCTCCCTACAAGAAAAGAGAAAGATAGTGGATCTCCAACGGTCTTGTGGTCGAGAAGTTTGATCACTAGCTGATCACTATAAGTTTTTATCCCATTTTAGATGCATTTCACCCATATCGAGCCCCTAAATTGCCCAACTTTTGGCCAATTATGTTTGAAATGAATAGATTGTGATAACTAGTTGATCTTCCTCGTTCTATACTTAATTCCATGTGCATAAAGGTACTGAAATGTCAAAATCTATGCCAAGTTATCATTTTAGGACAAGTTATCACTCCTATATGTCAAGTTATCATTATTTTGAGTGAACTGATTTTCAATGATTTTCTTGCCCTAAATCCATTATTATCATGAATGAATCATATTTGGATGATCATATCTCAACTTGAGAAAAATTTTAAGTCCATTTGAACAAGTTATCATTTTTCCTATGCCGAGTTATCGTTAAAGGGAAAAACTATCATTTCGACATGCAAAACTATCAAATCTGCACAAAGGCCTTATGCAACCATTATATTATTGTCTTAACTCATTGCTGTTCAAATTTGATCACATTTGGATAACCACAACAAAAGTTATGACAAGTTATCATTTTTAAGGCAACTAAGTTATTGTTTTGGCACCCAAGTTATCATTCCTATGAAATCTCATTCATATTTTATTTCTGACTTCACTCACTTGCCACCCTAATCCATTTGATGCCTTCAATGTCCTGAACCATTCATATTTGATCATTTTCCAAGATTTATGCAACTCTGCACAACACTTAATCATACTTGACATTTGAGCTGATCCTAGTTGCTTTCCCTACCCTTATTTGTTCATAAACTATTTGAGAACTTTGATGCTTGGTGTTCTATCTTTTGTAGCAGGGAAAATAGGTTGTAAAAAGGTGGAAAAAGGTGGGGGGGACCACTAACTTTGCTGTCCAAAAAGCTACTTTCTGCAGCTGTTTTTAGGACCAGAGGACACTTGGCACAATCAAGGCATAGGGAATTATCTGATGCTGATCTAAGGGTGATTAAAGGTCAGATATAAGCTGGAAACCCTAAAGGAAGAAGGGGGGAGCCTCCATTTTGGAGGGCTGGTCGGCCATCACAGTAAGGAGCAGATTGGAGCAAGGATTCATGCTGGAGAGGGGCTATTCTTGAGCTGAAGAAGCTGATTTCTGTCAACAGACCTGATTCCAGGATGGATAGCTTCTATTCTTCATTCCATTTTGTATCTATGTTTGTAACTATGAGGAGCTAAACTCCGTGTCTCCTAGGATAGGGTAGTAGTCTAGATTAATTGTTGATGGATATGGACATTTCTGATTTCCTGCACTGATTTCATAATTTCTGATTTTCTGATTCTTGATTCTGCATTCAGAACTCATCTATTTTTATCATGTTCTTGGCATTGTATGATCTTGCTTATATCTACAACTGAGAAGTTATTTTATGATCTGTTCTTGATTCGGAAATGAAACAAGAATCAATGACGAGTTCTCGGTCCAAATCTGATTTCCTGAATATGATTTTTCCTGAATTCTGATTTCTGAATTGCCCAAATCTGTTTTCATCATTGTGGAGCCCTAATTGATTTATAACTGAGAGGTTACTTATGGTTTCCTTCTTGTTCAAAAATGAATCTAGAAACAATGGTGTTTCCAAGGTTTAACTCTTTGATTTGTTACAATTCTTCAATTCTGATTTTCTGAATCTTCAATTTTGATTTCCTGCAAATTTAGGAACCTGCTTTGCTAGTTGTTAAGCCTCTGAATCCATTAATCACTGAGAAGTGGGTAAGATAAAAGACAAAAAATATTAAATGACGAACTCTTTTTATGATGGATAAGTATGGACTGACTTCGGTCAGTTATGGGCGGACTAGGGTTAGTTATGGGCTTGCTCTGTCAGTTATGATGATGATGATGGATGGGTTGAGGCAGGCCTCCTCGTGGGTTGAAATATATCACAAATAAGTCAAAGATGAATAATAAGACGATGAATAAGATGAAAACATATGAATAAAGAATCTTTCTTATGATGATTGCCTTTTGCCACCCTATTATGATGATTTACTTATGATCTCCTTGTTCACTTATTCATATGTCACTTTACATATTTCCTTTACCCTTATGATGATCATGATTACTTCCTCTTATATGAAGATGATGTCCTTATGATTCATGTCTAGTATCATGATCTTATGATTATTTTTATCTTACTTCCATACTGAGTAACAAAACTCATCGGGAGGTTTCTCTCCTGCATGTTCTTAAATGCAGGACCAGGTCAGAATGATGAAGGTGATCAACGGTGACCGATCAAGCTTAGGTGGTTGTACATGGGTGTCTTGTGTCCTTTAAATTATGGGATAGATTTTCTTTTTCGCATATTGTGATGTTACACGCTTTTTAGTATTATTTAATGATGATTAGTGTTCTGCTTTATATAATGATGAGTTGACTAATCAAAGTCCTATTTTTCGTCAATATGATGCACACGTAAGGATGATCCGTAGCGTCCTCTGAGTATATTTTGCCATGTGGCGAGGTCCAATTTGAGGGCGTCACAATGACAACATGTTCATGGATGTAAAACTTGCATTGTTTAATATCGATTGGTGCGTCGAGCTGGCATGCCAACTGGTCATGATTCGATTAGCTTAACCAGGTTCAACCATTACAACATTTTTTCGTTAGAAATCCCATGATATCCTTCGAAAAATTTAATTTTCGACGGACTTTCTGACGGGTACATGATGTTGAAAAATTGCTCATTGGTAAATGATTACGTCAGTCCCTTCAGTATTTCTGGTGGGTTTACCTGTCAAAAGTTTCGAAGGATGTTCCCCGTTCGAAAACTCCTGTCAAAAGTTTCAAAGGGAATGCTCCCTTTGGGACTTCCTACAGTATTGACCCTTCAGAGGTTCCGACGGGAGTTAACCCGTCGAAGTTTCTTTTTTAAGGATAATAAAAAAAATGGACACTTGCAGTTGGATTCGGCCATAGGCATCCGATCTTGTCGAGAGTGAGGGAGAAGGGTCATCATCGTTCTCGCCGGAGCCACTAGACGGCCCATCAGTTGCCCCATGACCAGATCCGACAGTACATGACCGAATCGGCCGCATGGAAGCTAAGCTGGCCGCTTGCCATCGGATCACTATCGTAGCATCCATTGCCAAGAGAGAGAGAATGGGGGGGAGGGTGGTTGTTGTTGTTGAAGGTGCGGGTTCACCAAAGTCATTGTTACCAGAGCCAAGAGAGGGGGGGGGGGGGTCAAGAGGGAGATCAAAAGGAGAGAACAAGAGATGAGAGAGGTGAGAGAGAGAGAGAGAGGTGGAGAGAGACGACGAGAGAGGGTGGCCGATCCAGCCCCCTGTGATCGGCTGCAAGGCGACGGATCGTGGCTGAATTCGGCCGTAGCCGACTACATCCAACAATCGGATCTAGCCGCCATTGACAGGATGCGACCGCCAAGCATCGAGAGAGAAGGAGAGTGAGATGAGAGAGAGCGCCGGAGGTCTTCATTGTTCGTCAGAGCCAAGGGAGAGAGGAAGAGGGAGAGGGAGAGGGAGCGGGAGAGATAGGAAGAAGGGGAGAGAGAGAGGAGGCGACAAATCCAATCAGCATGTGGCCTGATCGGCCACCTGTGTCGAGAGAAGAGAGTGAGATGAGAGAGAGCTAGAGGTCGTCGTCGTTTGCCAAAACTAAGGGAGAGAGAGTGTGAGAGAGGAAGAGGGGGAGACAGAGGGAAGATACTTTTATCATAATATATATATATAATTACCAATGGGTCCTCCTTTGATAGTACCAATGAATTTTCATCCATCAGTAACACTAATATTAAAATATTAATTGTATACTTAAATAGTCTAAAGATGAAACAAAAAAAGGACGTCTGTTCCCCTAACAGAAGACCGATTATTTTTTTATTAAAAATGGATGTCTGATCCCCAAATAGATGACCGATGAACCATGATATAACGGACGCCCGATTCCTTATCGGACGGCCGGTGGATACAAACAAAATGAGCGTCTGAATCCTCTAACGGATGACCACTGAACTATGTCAAAACGGAATATCGCTCAACTTTTGGACATCTGATCCTAGGACAAAGAATGAACATGACCTTAATGAACAATCATAATTTAATTAATCTTTGTCTCCTTGATTATCCTTTCCTCTATGATCCTTTATGATGATTTGGAGCCACCTTTGCTTCCTACAGTCTTGATTGATTTATGCGATCAAAATATATGTTCATAGTTAATAAAGATAAAAGATGATGGATACCATTGCCTACCTAGATGGAACGTTAGTGAAAGCCTTGTGTGAGACACTTTCCTTGATGAGTTATTGACAGTCTTCTGTGAGGTATTCCTCTTGCAAATGTTACCACCTTATGCCAGGTCATTCCTGCAGATGTGATCACTAGCTGATCATATTAAGTTTTGACTTCATTTACATTTAATTTGACATGTATCGAGCCCCTAAAATTGCCTATATTTGATTAATTATGCCTAGAATGCATGCATTTATCATTTCTGCATAACACCAATCTACATCTAGTAATTTAGCTGATTTTTAACCCTTACTTGTTTAATTCCTATTTGAGGACTTTGATGCTTGATGTTCTTTCTCTTCTAGCAGGTGTTATAAGGGTGCAACTGGCTGGAAAAGGGGGGGGGGACTACTGATTAGCTGTCCAAAAAGTAGGAGAATCTGCTGGAATTTCTGAAGGCTTGGACAGATGGCACAATCGGAAGCTATGGAAGCTTCTGATTTGCATCAAAGGGTGCACAATTCACATAAAAAAATTGGAGAAATCCGGATGGCGAGGGGGGAGCCTCCATTAGAAAAGGTGGCTGGACCAGGGAGCTAAAGAAGGAAGGAGCTGAAGAGAGGCTGCTGCAATCTGATTTCTAGTCGACATATTTTTACCCTTTTGATTTCAGAATGTCTTGCATTGTTATCTCCTTCTATTTTGTATCAAACTTTATATCTATGAGGAACTAAATTCCAGCTCTCCTAGGATAGGGTAGTAGTCTAATTGCATGTTATGGATGGAGTTTGAACAATGCTGATTTCCTTTTCTGATATTGATACTATTCTGATATTCTGATTTCCTGATTTCTGTGGAATCTGTTTTGTCATTGTGAAATCCTAATTTTATAGGCAACTGAGAGGTTGATTTATGATTTCTTTCTTGTTCAGAAATGAATCAATATGTAATGATGAATTCTTAGATTCCTATTCCAATATGTGATTATGTGTTTAATGCATCCAATCAACTTGTGTTAATGTGGACCTCATTTGCATTTGCAACCGAGAGATTGATTTTATGTCACCTTGATGTTTAGAGATAAACCAAGAATATTAGCATTAGTATTGGATTTAATTACATTTCTGTTTGGTTAATTGAGTCAATTGTTCTATTATTATGAATGTTGATTAGTTGTGGTATCAATTTTAAACTTACTGATTTGCCAAATCTGAGAGGATTTTGACAATATCAGTAAGGTGCTAAATCTTGTGCTTAATGATAACTTAATATCAGTGAGAATTCTTTTCTAATACAACCTATCTAACATTCATATGAGAATATGATAATTAGTCCTGATTTAATTACACTGTGAGAACAATCATATTTCAGGTTGAATTAGATTTGACTTGCATTGCTGCATTATTCCAATCCATCCATAGCTGAACTAGATGAACCCCATTCCTAGGAGAATTTCTCATTAGTTGATAATCTCCTTAGGATGTTCGAGTAAAGTTCGATGATCAAGATAGCATTGTGGATCTTCGACAAGAAGAAAATATAATCAAGAAAACTTACGTTCATTCACAAGATCAAGAGCAAAATAACTTTAGGCTACCATAGAAAACCATTTACAAAGTGGGCATACAACTACAAATCAGATCCAACTTCTCAATGTGCTACAAATTGGGTCGCATGAAGAGTCAGCATAATTTGGGCCAAATAAATCATGATTTAAACATATTATTTGGAATTTTCGGAATTAATTAGATATCGGATATGCTTTTGAGACTTGTAATAGAAATTGAGTTTGTTATTTTAGTAAATTAGTTAGGTTACTTGTAGGCTAAGTTAGGATATTTTCTTCCAACCCAAATAATGTTTTTATGTCTATAAATACTGGTACTCATTGTTATTGGAGACATCTTTGAATCTATTAAAAATTTGACTTAATTGCTTTTGCTGTGAGGAAACTCCTGCAACCCGTTCTTCGAGAACTTCCACTGTTAATTACAATATTTGTAATATTGTGATTAAATCCATTTATTTATAATATCGATTGCTTGGTTCATTGTAATCTTGATGTTGATATTTCGCTGCCTGAAAATATGTTTAATCTCGTTTCTTTGATTATCGTATATTATTCTGGTCAATCAAGGCATTATTCTTGAGCATCCAAATGCAAAAGATATTTTTGAGAATAGAATAATTAGACTCAAGGAAGGGTGATCTTTGATTTCATTCCAATTCTGAACCTTTAATATCTATTCTTATTTGACAACATTTTCTTGATTTCTATTCCAAATTCAAATTCAAGTATTCTTTTGAACTTGTTGTTGTATCTTTTGTTGATTATGCTATTACTTGGTGAAATCAATTAATCATTAATAGGCACAGAAATCGAGAACCTCAGTTGAATACTGGGATGACATGAAAATTATATTGAGAAGATTTGTTCTTCCATCATATTATCGTGACTTACGTATGAAATTGCAGGCTATGTCGGTAGGGATCAAAGACTATTGAAGAGTACTATAAAAAAATGGAAACGACACTCATCTGCACCAACATAAATGAGGATCCTGGAGACACAATTGCGAGATTCATATGTGGGATGAATGGAGAGATTTCTAGAGTTGTGGAATTGCAAGAATATTTGGAGTTGGATGAAATTCTGCATAAGGCTATAAAGATTGAGAAGCAATTGGAGGAAGATATTCATCCAAATAGCAAATTTGAAAGTTCAAATTCTTCTTGGAGATCAAAATGGCGTGCAATTCTAAGTCAGTTGATAAGCCAACTCAAAAATTGGAGGATAAAAACAAGGTTGAACATTCTAACTCAAAGGATAACGGTATTGCCTCTAATAGTTCATAAAGGACTCGAGATATTAAATGTTTTCGTTGTCTTAGTTTAGGTCATATTGCTTCATAATGCCCAAATAAACATGCTATGATCATGATGGACAATGGTGATATTGCATCTGAAAAAGAGTCACAAGAGAGTGAAGGAGAAGAAACTAGGGAAGAAATTGAAGAAGTTGGGAAAATTTTCACGATTCTTAGAACATTACATATAAATGACCAAGAAAACACTGAAGAACATCAAAGAGAGAACATCTTTTATGTTCGTTGTCATGTGCAAGATCGAACTTGTAGACTGATCATTGTTAGTGGGAGTTGTGTTAATGTGGCAAGTAAGTTTATGGTTGACAAGCTTGGTTTACACACTTTGAAGCATCTCAAACCTTACAGGCTTCAATGGTTAAATGAAAATGGAGAGCTCAAACTTAGTAAACATGTATTGATATCATTTTCTATTAGGAAGTATGTTGATGAGGTGTTGTGCGATGTTGTACCTATGCAGGCATGCCACATCTTACTTGAGAGACCTTGGCAGTTTGATCGACGTGCCACACATGATGGTTATATGAATCGCAATGGTTTCCACAAGGACAATCGTCATAGCACACTGGTATGATTACTATCACACTAAGTGTTTAAGGAGCAATTGCAAATAAAGAAGTCCATGGCCACTTATTATAAGGAACTTTAAAATGCTAGTTAAGTTCAGCCAACACAAAAGGAGAGTGAGAATAGAGTTGAAAATCAGAGTGGAAAAACTAATGATGTAAAAGTGAGCATGGTGAAAGAAGAGAAATGAAGAGTTGAAAATCTGAGTGCAAACAACGAAAAGGAAAAAGTGGGCAGGGTAAGAAGAGATGAGAAGCAAGTGAGCAAGAAAGATAAAAAAAATGAGTCATGTTGCTAGAGTGAGTGAAAATCAAGAAGTTTATAACTCAATGAGGCCAATGATCTTGTTATTATACAAGGAGGTCTACTTATCTAATGCTAACACTCCTCTACCTAGTGTTGTTATTTCTTTATTGCAAGAATTTCAAGACATCTTGCCTGATGAAATACCTTCAGGTTTATCTCCAATTAGAGGTTGAACACTAGATTGACTTCATTCTGGGTGCACAAATTCCAAATCGTCCATCTTACCGAAGCAACCCTGAAGAAACAAAAGAGTTACAAAGGCAAGTAGAAGAATTCATTTGACTTATTTGTGAGAGCATGAGCCCTTGTGTTGTCCTGTTTTACTAGTGCCAAAGAAAGATGGGACTAGGCGAATGAGTGTTGATTGTCGTGCAATAAATAAGATTACGATAAAATATCGACATCCTATTCCTCGATTTGATGATATGCTTATGAGTTACATGATTCTATTATATTTTCTAAGATTGATTTAAGAAGTGGGTACCATCAAATCTGAATGAGAGAAGATGATTAATGGAACATTGCCTTAAAAACCACACAAGGTTTATATGAATGGTTGGTTATGCCATTTGGTCTCACGAATGCACCTAGTACTTTTATGAGATTAATGAATCATGTCTTGCGTGCTTTTATAGGCAAATTTGTTGTTGTGTATTTTGATGACATCTTGATTTATAATAAGTGTTTAACTAATCATATTGAACATTTAAAACTTGTGCTCGAGACTTTAAGGCATGAAAAGTTATATGCTAACATGAAAAAGTGTGACTTCTGCATGGATAGAGTACTTTTTCTTGGCTTTGTTGTTAGTTCTAAAGGTGTAGTGGTTGATAAAGAAAAATTCAAGGCAATGAAAGAATGACCTACACCGAAGCCGGTGATGGATGTGCGAAGTTTTCATGGGCTAGCTAGCTTCTATCGCAGATTTGTGCCAAAATTTAGCACTCTAGCTTTTCCTTTGGCCGAAGTAAAAAAGAAAGAATATTGGCTTCCGATGGACAAAAGAGCAGGAGAATGCCTTCAACACATTGAAAGATAAGCTAATTTCAATTCCTTTACTTGTTTTACCTGATTTTACTAAAACTTTTGAAATAGAATGTGATGCTTCAAGAATTGGTATTCATGTTGTTCTAATGCAGGAAGAAAGATCAATTACTTACTTTAACGAGAAACTCAGTGGCACAGCTCTTAATTATCCCTGATAAGGAGCTTTATGCATTGGTGAGAAATTTAGAGACTTGGCAACACTATTTGTGGTCAAAAGAATTTGTCATTCATTCAAACCATGAATCCTTAAAACATTTGAAAGGACAAGGTAAGCTAAATCGACGACATGGTCACTGGGTTGAATTCATTGAAAAGTTTTCTTTTGTTATCAAAAATACAAATGGAAAATAAAACATAGTTGTTGATGCGTTGTCACGAAAGTATACACTTATCTCATTATTTGACGCAAAAATTTTAGGTTTTGAATATTTGAAAGATTTGTATGAGAAAAACCCTAGTTTCTCTATAGTGTTTAAAGCTTGTGAAAAAATTGGTTTTGAAATTTTTATAGATTTGAAGGGTATTTGTTTCACAAGAATAAACTATGTATTCCTCAATGTTCTTTGCGTAAATTGCTCGTTAAAGAATCACATGAGGGAGGATTGATGGAGCACTTTGAAGTTTTGAAAACTTTAAAAATTCTGAAAAAACATTTCTTTTGGCCTCACATGAAGAGAGATGTCCAACGACATGGCGATAATTGCATAGCATGCAGGAAGTGTAAATCTCAAATTAGGCCTCATGAATTATATATACCTTTGTCAGTTCCTAGTCATCCTTGGACTAATGTTTCTATGGATTTTGTTCTAGCTTTGCCCTGGTCTAGAAATGGAAAAGATTCTATATTCGTTGTTGTTGACAAGTTTTAAAAATGGCACACTTTATTCCTTCTCGTAAAACTAACAATGTTACTCATGTTGCATATTTATTCTTTAAAGAGGTTGTGTGTCTACATGGCATTCCAAAAGTTATTGTAAGTGATAGGGATGTCAAATTTCGGAGCCACTTTTGATGTGTTCTATGAGATATGTTTGGTACAAAATTTCTATATTCTACCACTTGTCACCCACAAACTGATGGGCAAATCGAGGTAGTAAATCAAACTCTTGGTACTTTACCGTGTGCTGTGATAAAGAAAATTTTGAAATCTTGAGAAGAATGCTTGCCTATTGCTTATAATAGAACATTGCATACATCTACCAAGTTTACTCCTTTTGAAGTTTTTATGGCTTTAATCCATTAACTCCTTTAGATTTGATTCCATTGCTAGTGAAAGAAGTTGCTAATCTAGATGGCAAAAGGAAAGCTGAATTGGTTAAGAAGGTTCATGAGAATACTAGGGATCATATTCTTCAAAGGAATGAATAAGTTGTTAGTCACTTAAATACCAAGAGGAATAAGATTACTTTCTAGAGATTTCGTTTGGATACATTTCAGAAAAGAGATATTTCTACAAGAATAAAAATCAAAGTTATATCCATGTGGAGATGGTCTTTTCAAAATCATCGAGAAAATAAATGACAACGCCTATAGAGTTGACTTGCAGGGTAAGTATCAAGTGAATTCTACTTTCAATGTTACTAACTTGTCTCTTTTTGTTTTTAATGCATATTCGAGGACGAATCCTTTTGAAAAGGAGGGGAATGATATGAACTTGGAAGTTTCCATAAATCCAACCGATGAAATAAGGATGTTTGAGAAAAGTTCGATGATCAAGATAGTGTTATGGATCTTCAAGAAGAAGAAACTGAATATAATCAAGAATACTTATGTCCACTTATGAGATCAAGAGCAAAACAATTTCAGGCTACCATAGAAAGTCATTTACAAAGTGAGCATACAACTATAAATCAGATCCAACTTCTCAATGTGTTATAAATTGGACCGCACGAAGAGTCAACATAATTTGGACCAAATAAATCATGGATTAACCATATTTATTTGAAATTTTTGAAATTAATTAGATATAGAATATGCTGTTGAGATTTGTAACAAAAATTGAGTTTGTTATTTTAGTAAATTAGTTATGTTACTTATATGCTAAGTTAGGATATTTTCTTCCAATCCAAATTCTATTTTTAGGCCTATTAATACCGGTACTCATTGTTATTGGAGACACCTTTGAATTTATTAAAAAATTGGCTTAATTGTTTTTGTTCTGAGGGAATTGCTTCAACCATTTCTTTGAGAAGCTGATAATTATAAGATTTATAATCTTGTGATTAAATCCATCTGTTTATCATGTCGATTGTTTAGTTCATTATAATCTTAATGTTAATATTCCGCTGTCTAAAAATTCATTTGATTTTGTTTCCTTGATTATCATATATTATTCCGATTACTCAAGGTATTATTTTTTAGCATAGTATAAAAAAGTTTCAATTTTTTGTGAATTTTGGGTGATGTTACATATGATATGAACATCATTTCTAATGCACATAAACATATAGATCTATTCTTGAAATATGTGATTTTAAATTTGAAATGATAAATTTTTATTACTATCCAATAGTATGCTGCTTCATTAATAGAGGAAAGTCTTTATATATATATATATATATATATATATAATATGCATATAACTAGGTCATAAATTCATATATGCAATGGCAATTATTTGTAATTACCACTTAAATCTTCAACCCCCATCGGGTTGATGCTTTGTACGGCTTGGTCGGCCGAAACTGTAAATGTGATTAAATAATTATTGAAAATTCTTTTTTAAGCAAACAAAAACCTTTTAGTGTCGGGCCTCCGACTATTTAAACAAACTTTTATACTTATTTTTTTATTTAACAAATGTAATTGTGTAATGTGTTAAATCAAATAAGAAATAACAACGTCCGAAGAACAATGAAGCAATCAATCATGCATGTGTAATTATTTTTTTCTCAAATTTACTATCATTTAACTAATCCGTGTCTCGGAGGGGGTCTTATCATTAAGTAGTATACTACTTAACTGGAATTCAAACTTAACTCAGTAAAAGTTAACTGGAGATATGGAAAACTAAAAACCAGTAGTGAACAGATTCTTGATCTTGATGTAATAAATAAATAAATACATAAATAATCGACTATACCGGGAAAAAAAATACAGTTGAGTTAAAAGGGAATGTACCTTGAAAACGGAAAGAAGAGACGCTCATACCTGTAACTCTCCTGTGCCCATGGCTCACCACCAAACTTAGCCAGGCAACAGCCTGTGAGCATGGTTCCATACGGCTGTCATTTGGCTCAGGCGTTCCAACAAACAACTGCAGAACATTTATTTTCTCTCCTCTCTCGACCTCAGAACGTCGCCGGCATCAAGGGACGACGCAGCAGCAGAAGCGCGGCAGAAGGGCCAGCTGCACCATGGACGCAGCGGGCGGCGCCAGCCTCCGGAGCCGCAGCCACCATCGCCGGCGGCACACGGAGCCCGCTCTGGTCCCGCAGGTCCCGTTCCATCACCTCCAGATCTCCATCATCTCGGCGCAGGACCTCCACCCGGCGACCCGGTCGATGCACACTTACGCGTCGGCGTGGGTGGACCGCGACCAGAAGTTGTACACGAGGTTGGACACCTCCGGCCGCAGGAACCCCACGTGGAACGACAAGTTCGTGTTCCGCGTCGGCGACGCCTTCCTCAAATCCGAGACTGCCGCGGTCACGATCCACCTCCACGCTGCCCGCGGCTGCTTCAGCCTCGGCGCGGACCACCTGCTCGGGATCGTTCGCGTCGTCATCAGCGCCCTCCGGCCCACGGAGCGCGTAAGCCGCGTCGTGGCCCTCCAGGTCCGCCGCCCGACCTCCCTCCGGCCGCAGGGTATCTTGAACGTGGGAGTCGGCCTCGTCGGCGCTTACATGAGGAGCATGCCCATGTACTACGATCCCAACGCCCCTTCGGCCTTCGCCTACAAGGACGTGTTGGGTGGACGGCGAACGGTGTCGCTGCCCAAGATCACTGGTAATGATGCCGCCGCCGCCAATTACGGCCAGTCCTCAGACCAAAACAAGTGGCAGCTGGAGAGGAAGCAGTCGGCGGAGATGGGGAACACCATGGGGGAGCGGGAGAGGAGGGAGCTGCAGTCGAAGCTCGATAGGTGGAAGCTGGAGATGACGCCGGAGCGCGAATTGACCAATGAGTCCGCCGGCGTCCTCCAGAGGAAGAAGAAAAGTGCGTGGAACTCGTGCTTTTGTGGAGGATCAGTCACAGAATATAACTTGCAAAACTGTCGAGGGAGGAGAACATGTGAGATTTTAAAAGAAAATAAAAAAAAAACTAAAATTTAAATAAATAGATTGGTGCGCCTCTTAGAGTTAAATCATTCTAATAAATATATTTGTATATAATTAGTGATACCTAGCTTTCATTATGATATATGAAATTTGACAAATTATTATACAAAACTATTCTTTGATTTTAGTAATCAATATAAAAACTTTATGATATCGAGAAAAAAATGGTTATAAAAATATCTTGATACTAAATTTATCTTTATTTTTTTGCTATTGCTTAAATAACTACTTGAGGTCAAAATAAAATTGAAAATAATGCATTGGCATATAAGTTGATCTATAAATGAGCAAAGTTAAGATATGTTGAATCTTTGTAACAATCTCAAATTTTAAATTAAGATTATTTGTGCCTTTTAATCAAAATTCTGATGTAAATTATATATGAGGATCAACAATCTTATTAATTCTCAAAAAATCTAGACGATAAGAGATCTATAATCATATTCTTTATGATGGCTATATTTTAAGATCAATAAAAAGAAAATTAAGGTTTTTAGAAAAATGACAAGAAGACCTAAAAACATCTAGAAAAATGAAGAATGATACAAGATGATTAGGAAAATGAATTTTAGATTTAAAATCTAAAAGATATGTAAAGGAGATTCAAACTCCTCTCTCCTCTTAATGATATTTTTGTTTGGATTGAGAGTTTCGAAAACACTTTGTTCTTAATAATAATTTTGATTGGGGTTGGATGAATGAGAGTTTCATAATTTATGTTGTATAATATGTTAAATTCATAGTTGTCTTTTAATAATTGTTTAGATAGATTTTATTGTCTAAAAATTACAAATAATATGAATGGAAAGCCCTCGAAGTCTAGTTTTCATAAAAAAATGTTTCATCTGATTTGAAGATCTATAATAATAATTATGATCCAAAATTTGGACTACTATCATGCTGTCTCGGGTATAGAAATATTGAATTAGGATTTGAAATTTATGCACAAGTCTATATTATTGTTCTACGTCAATTGAAATCATCTGAAAAGAACAAGTATAAATTAAATTATGAATATTTTAGTGTCTGTTACTAAAATATTATGTAAAGAATATATCTCGGTAGTTGTATGAATTTCTTAGATTAAATGCCAAAACAATAAAATTCATGAATTTTATATAGATTCTTATGAAAATATAGTTTACAGAAAAATTAGAATCAATTAGAATGAGCATCTATTTATTGGGATATCAGTTGACATATTATAATTTATGTCAAGAATTGTTATATTAATATTTTACATTTTCTTTAAATGGTTATATACATTCCAAATACATTTATTTGTGGGATATAAGTTGACATATTATAATTTATGTCAACAATTGTTATATTAATATTTTACATTTTCTTTAAATGTTTATATACATTGCAAATACATTTATTTGTTGCTGTATAATGCTTTATGATGTTCATACATTTTATATGTGATGCTATTCATGAAACATTGATTGATATATTGATGATCACCTAGGTGTGTACGTTTAGATGTGGCTAAAAAATGAAGAAAGATTGATGTGAATGCTTGATGTATTGATGATCCTAATTGTAATATCCTAAATGGAAAAAAAAGAGAAAGAGCCCACACGCACCTGCAGCCCAAAAGCCCATCTCATTAAGCTATGCCCAAATAGCTAACTTTACTCCTTGCTTTTCACCTACCAGCTGACCACTACCAAAACTCCTCCATTGTTGCTACAGTAATCACCCCATCACTGCCGAGAGCTTACACTTCTCACCCCCTCTGGCTATGGTAGCTTTCACTCTTCTCATTTGGCCAACATCAAGGAAAAGTAAGGAAGTAGAGTAAGCACTCACCCCTTTCACTCATCTCAACATGGCAGCTCACCTATTGTCTCTCAACCACTGTAGCACCATTAGGAGTTTTGGACGGCAGCAGCTTGGCTAGGAGAGGAACAAGGGAGAAGAGAGGAAGAAAATAGAGGTTTAGGACATTGTTATTAAGATATGTTGAGGGGATTCAAAACCCTGAAATCTCCCCTAATAATGTATGTATGTTTGGATTAGGACATAAAGAACAAGCCATTTTCTCTTGGAATGATTAGGGGTTGTTTGTGTATGCATTAGTATGCTTCATGATTCATGATAATTACTGTTCTATTGCTAATCATAATTAGAATTTAATATTTCTTACCATCCATGCTTGGTTCATGACTAGTTTCATTTATTTACTACACATCAAGATGATGAGTGGACTCAATGTCCTTTATGAGAAACCTTTATTATGTTCTTAGTATTTGTGTTAAAATGCTCTTATATGACTCTCATGATGGGTAAAATGTGTGCCCCAAAGTGGGGATGGATGTATACTTTAGATGTGTTTATATACATGTGCAAATGGGGAGAAATAGACAAAAATAGGGGAAATGCCGCCTGTGACTTGGGCACGGCCATGATGGTTGAAGCACGGCCATGATGCCCGTAGGATTCCATGCCTTAGCATAAAAATGTCTAAACAAATAAAACGGGCATTCTGTTATGGCCATGACCTTGTGGTCACATAGTCGTGACACCCCAGAACACCTTGCCTTAGAATATTTGGAGAACGAATGAAAACAATCATTCTGTTACGGGCGTGCAGGTACAGACATAGACAATTCAACTATGCTGGCACAATCGCCAATCCATGAAGGCTCATGACCCGAGCACGGCCATGACATATGTGAGCATGGTCGTGACCTTATACTGTCCTTAGAAAACGTCTGTGTTTTGCCATGCCGAACAATAATACTCTTGTGCCTATGTATGGGCACGACTGTGACCTATTGTGGCACGGTCGTGATTTGTCTAGAAGATGTGTGTGTTTGAATTGCCCACACTTAGCATGATTTGAAGTCTGCATGACCTTAATCAGAATTAAAACATGCAACATGTATTGAATAATTGTATGTATTGATGTGTGTAATTAAAACACGGATTGACATGAAGGTGTCTTGTTGTAATCGTGGAGGGAAACACGACGTCACTAGGTAGCTTAAGTGGCTCGTTCCTAGGGAAATTACTACATTGATGTGAATAGTGGGGAGTGTGATTAACTTGCTGATTGATTGGAATCTATGCACAAAATGCAAAAGACTAAGGTCTAGGCATAGACTATGCACAAATGAAAACAAAATAAGGTCTAGGCGTAGACTATGCACAATATGAAACTGAACAAGGTCTAGGCGTAGTCTATGCACTCCTCACTTCACTGAACTGCAAGTGCATAGATCAGAGTAGTTAACTCGAATGTTATAACCACAATGATTTGAAAGGTAAGATTCACTAACTAATCTAAATTAATCCTAGACTAAGTCAACTCTTTTTGGTGTTTTAAGGTGATTTATATAAAATGATAACTAACAGATAATGAAATGTTCTCTTAGGAAAGGGTTCATCTAATATTCTGTTATAGAATGGATTAGAACAACTTAGCAATACAAATCAAACCAGATTCAACCTGTAAAGATTGCTCTCACAATGCATTAAAGTTAGAATTAAGTATCATACTTTTATATGAATGTTAGTTAGGTTGATTCAACAAGAATTTCAACTGATATTAGATTATCATGAAACCTCTAGCTCAACGCATAAATACAATCAGATCCACAAACTAGTGCTAATGTTCTTGATTTATTTCTAAACATTAAGGGAATCTAGAATCAACCTCTCGATTTCCATTCCAATATGAGATTCACATCAACAAAATCTAAATGGATGAATCAATTCTCAGCATGGAAAGATTAGAACCAGGAAATCAACTCAACAGAAATCACAATTAAAGTCAAATATAGAAACTAATTGTTAATGTTCTTGATTCATTTCTGAATAACAAGAGTATCTAGAATCAACCTCTTAGCTGCCATTACAAGATGTGATTCACATTAACAAGAAGTAAAAGGATGCATTGAGATCTTGACATGGATTAGAACCAGAAAACGTGCTAATGTTCGTTACTCATTTCTGAGTAAGAAATGAATCAAACATCAACTTCTCAGTTGTCAATCTAAAACATGATTCACATCAACAGAAAACTAATTCAAAAACATTGAAAGACTACATTAACATTAGTGGCAAAAGTGTTGTTCAATCATCCATCCATAAATAGAAATTAAACTACTATGTTATCCTAAGAGAACTAAGATTTAGCTCCTCATAAGTGATGAAGTCAATAGAAAACAGAAGAAGAACTGAATAAAAAACATCCTAAAACATAAAGAAGAACAAACAACTATAAAACTCCAAACTCTAGCAAGCAAACCCCAACCTCCAGCCCAAATGGCTAGGAGAGGAGATCCCCTTTTTTGCTCCTGAATATCCCCTTTACATATGGCATTGCCTCTCCATTTGATCCACATTAGAAGCTTCTATTCTTCTAATTTTTGACACCTGCCCTAGTCCCCTCTCTTTGCAAAAAGATTCCTTTCTTGCTTTTGGCAGATTGCAGACTTGTGGTCCCCTTTTTTTCCAGCAATAATGCTTATTTTTTATCCTTGATTTGACGGCTGAAATAATATGAATAACAAGCATCAAAACTCTCCAATAGAAATTAGACAAATAAGAATTAAAACCGTGTATTATCCAGCTCAAATGTGCAAATGTAAGATAACATTATGCTGAAAAAATCAATGCATGTATATCAGGCATAATTATCAAAATATGAACATTTCATGACTTATATGCACATGAATTAAGGTGGAAAATGAGTAGAAATTTAGTATGATCAGCTAGTGGTCATACATCTACAAGGTGGGATTTCCAAGTGGGACTAAAATGATCCCGTCCTAGCTAGCCAAGGACCCGCAAGTCAACATGGTCTTCCCAATTACCAAGAAAAGAAGCTATCTAATCAAAGATTGAATTTGAAAAGATGAAGTAAAGATGGAAAGTAAAGTCTTACATTTGGATATGTATTTTTCAAGGAACAATGTCTCTCATCATAAAGTGCGTGTATTCCTAAAGATGATTAGGAATAAAGTCCTCACTATTATGATGGGTGTGTTCCTAAGTATGACTTATGATATGGAATGAAAGTCAAGATGGTATTATCAGATGAAGATGATTTAATCACCTAAAATGATGCTAATGTATGTTCCCTTGTCATATGATGTTATGAATGAAGATGTTAAAGTAAAGCAAGATAAATTATGATATGCTTTATCATAAAGACAACTTATAATGTGCCTTAGCGTAATGTTAATTTATTTTATCTTTCCATGATGACATGTTCACATACCATATAGTGTGTATAAATAGCTCATAGCATGCATATGATTTATGTTTCTTTATAATGCAATGCATATTCCATGACATGTAGAGATCATGTTATAGACTCATAGCATGCATGAGCCTCAACATACTCTAGTTGGAGAAATCCATTGCACCCATGGATCCGTGTAGGTATGGATGAGGTATAGGTTCGACGACGAGGGCCTCATGACAATGACATTGCACATGGGTTGTTCGAGCTACAGCCCAAGTATCTTTTATTACGTTATGTATGATGATGAACTCTTTAGAGAGTCGAGTATGTATGGCCTACGGCCTTTGAGTCACATACTTTATATGAACTCATTTATGTATCATGAACCCTATGTTGGGTATTATGTTAGAGCCTATGTGGCCCATGGGCTAGATATGTATCTTGTGTTTTTATTAGTTTATGAAGTCTTCCGTTGTGTTTTATGTTATTGGATTTTATTATTATTATTATGTTTTCTGCTGCAATATTTTATGAAATTAGGTTATGTAAGTAATGCCGCCTAGTGTTCTGCAACTAAATTGGGGTCGAATTTTGAGGCCGTTACAATTAGTATCAGAGCCATAGTTTGACTTATACGTATTAGGTCTTAATATGTGTAAGCCATAGGTTGGTTAAAGTGTCTATGTAAAATGTCCATGTGAAATGTCTAAGTGTAAAGTCCATGTTCAATCGTCAGGTGCCACCGAACCTAAAGGTACATGTTCTCTTATATTTAACTCATGCTACCAAGGTTACTATCTTTGTTTGAATGTGGATGTAGATGCCTCCAAGACGTGCAATTGCCGATGAGGATCATGAAAGGAATGCTTTCCTTGATGGTTTAATCTGAGCGACAAGGAACGCCCAAAGGAACAATGTCTCATATTATTCCATTGAGAGATTTTTAAGGCTTGACCCTATAAGGTTTGATGAGGAGGGGGATACGGAGTTGGTCGAATCATGGATTGAAGAGATAGGAGATATCCTCAAAGTTATGGAATGCCTCGAGGATCGCATGGTGATGTATGATACACATCACCTTTGTAGCCAATCTAAAGAATGTTGGAAATCTCTCTTGAAGACCATCTTCGGGAGTGAGGAAGAGGTTGCTTGGGAAAGTTTTGTATAGGTGTTTGAAGCTCGCTTCTACCCGAATTACGTTAAGGAAAAGAAGAGGGATGAATTTTTCAATCTCACTCAAGGCAACATGACAGTGGACCAATATATAAGCACGTATCTAAAGTTGGAGAAGTATGGTGAGCTTAATGAGAATGAACTTACGAGGACTAAGAGGTTTGGGCTACAATCTTGGGTCATGAGTGGTCGTTCTACCACCTTGAAGGATACGGTGGGAGTTGCCGCCGAGCATGAAAGGAAATACAATGAAAGGAAGATTGTCACGGGAAAAGCCATCAGGAAGCATGAAGAGAAAGCACAAGGGAATAGTACCGTTCTCCAAAGAAGTTAGAACAAGCTAAAGGTGTATGCACTCAATGTGGGAAATATCACTCCGGTGAATGTCGCCTCAAGGTCGCAACATGCTTACAATGTGGCGAGATGGGTCACTACATAAAAGATTTCCCGGAAAAGCGTGGGGACAATCGTGACAAAGGAAAGATGGTTGCAAACCCACCAAGAACTCCAGCAAGGGTGTCTACTATGGAAGTTGATGAAGCAGCAAATTACGTGATCCAAGGTGACATCCTTGTCGTTGGACATTACGCAAATGTTCTATTTGATTTGGGTGCAACACATTCTTTCATATCTCATGCATTTGTTAGAATATTATAAGTTAAGCCTCTAGTTACTAATTGTCAACTAGAAGTAATGACTCCTACTGAAATGGTAGCCACTAGAAGGTATGTCTCCAATGTATCTATAGAAATAGATAGAAACAATTTTCCTTGCGAACTTATTTTGCTTCCTAGATACATTATGATGTAATCTTAGGGATGGATTGACTATCCTACAATGATGCACGTATGTATTGCAAAGAAAAGAAATTTTTTATAGGTGATCATCATGGAACACTGACGATGATTCGAGGAATTCCCTCCAAGGAAGAAAAAGTGCTAATTTCGGTAACTAAGACAAGCAAGATGATCAAGAAAGGAACAAGATAATTTTTGGTAAGAGTCATCAAAATGGATTCTCAACCGAAGGCACTTGAGTCCTTGGATGTGGTAAGAGAATATCCCGATGTCTTTCCGAAAGACATCTGCCACCAAGAAGGGAAGTTGAGTTCAACATTGAACTACTTATGGGAATCACCCCATTTCAAAGTCGCCCTACCGAATGGCCCCGACAAAGATGCATGAATTGAAGATCCAATTATAAGAGCTTTTGGACAAAGGATTCATTAGACAAGTGTTTCACCATAAGGTACACCGGTATTCTTTGTCAAGAAGAAAGATGATTCTTTAAGGTTATGCATCGATTACCGAATGCTCAACAAGGTCACAGTGAGAACAAGTATCCATTGCCAAGATTTGATGACATCTTCGATCAATTATCCTCGTCATTGGTTTTCTCAAAAATCGACCTAAGGAGCGGCTACCACCAATTGAGAGTGGCTGAGCAAGATGTTCCAAAAATGGCATTCCGATCAAGGTATGGCCATTATGAATTTTTTGTTATGCCTTTTGGACTAACGAATGCACCCGCCGCATTCATGAATTTGATAAATAGGGTCTTTCATCCATACTTGGACAATTTCGTGATTGTGTTCGTGGATGATATCTTCATCTACTCATCAAGTCCAGAAGAGCATCGAGAACACCTTCGAATTTTGTTAGAGACACTAAGAAGAAACAAGATTTATGCCAAATTTTCTAAGTGCAAATTTTGGCTTGAAGAAGTAATGTTCCTTCGACATATGTATCAAGGCATGTGTTGTTGTGGATCCGGCCAATGTAGAAGCGGAGACAAATTGGAATAAACCCAATAATGTGACAGAGATTAGAAACTTCTTGGGACATGCTGGATATTATAGAAGGTTTATCCAAGATTTCTTCATGATAGCCGCACCAATGACGAAGTTGACAAGGAAGGGAGAGAAGTTTATATGGTCACAAGCATGTGAAGAAAGTTTTTGAGAGCTCAAGAGAAGACGCACAACAGTGCCAATTCTAGTCATTCCTTTAGGAAGTGGTGATTATGTGATTTATAGTGATGCTTGTGTTACCGGATTAGGTTGTGTACTTATGCAACATGGCAAAGTAGTAGCATATGCTTCTTTGCAATTGAAGTATGAAATCAACTATCCAACTCATGATGTAGAGTTAGTGGCGATAGTGTTCGCACTGAAGATATGGTGTCATTATTTGTATGGCGAAGATTTTAAAGTGTACACGAATCACAAAAGCTTAAAGTATGTATTCTAACAAACGGAGTTGAACATGCAGCAAAGAAGATGACTTGAATTCCTTAAGGACTATGAGTTTGCTATATTGTACCATATGGGAAAAGCTAATGTAGTAGCCGACGCACTAAGTCGCAAGTGGGAAGGATCACTTGGATGTTTAAGTGTTCACAAGTGGAATCTTGTGGAAAGTATAGTGCAATGGGACCCAAGCATTTGTCGCTGAAGGATCATATGTATGGCTCATCATGTGATCGAATCAAGTTTAGTGAGAACAATTATTGACGTTCAAAGAAAGGACCTGGAATATGTAAGGATTTTGTCGAAGAGAAAGAAATCACTTCAAGTATGGTGAAGGAGCAATTAAATACAAGAACCGTTTGTGGGTACCAAAGGATAAGGCACTAAGAAGAGAGATTTTGGATGAGTACCACAAGTACGAATTTTCAATTCATCTCGGAAGCACTAAAATGTTCAAGAACTTGCAAAGGAACATTTGGTGGGAAGACATGAAGAAGAAAGTGTCTAAGTATGTAGCTAAGTACATAGTTTTCCAACACATCAAGATTGAACACCGAAGGCCTTGCGCCAAATTACAACCACTACCTATTCCTGAATGGAAATGATAAAGTATCTACATGGACTTTGTAGTGGGACTACCCCGAACTCGGAAGGGGTCATGATGCAATTTGGGTTGTAGTGGACCATTTGACGAAGTCGACTCACTTTATTCCTATGAAAGTTAACCAATCCATGGATAGCATGGTTGAGTTATATGTGAATGAGATTATCCTTTTGCATGGAATTCTGACGTCCATTATTTCGGATAGAGATCCAACGTTTACTTCAAAATCTTGGAGAGATCTCCAAAATGCTTTTGGAACAAGGATAAATTTTAGCACGACAGTTCATCCTCAAATCGACGGCCTTAGCGAAAGAACAATTCAACTTGAAGATATGCTTAGAGCTTGTGCCTTAGATTGACATAAAAATTGGGATGACCACCGTCCTTTGGTGGAATTTGCTTATAACAATAGTATCGAGATGGCACCATTTGAAGCCTTGTATGGAAGGCCTTGTCCTTCCCCAGCATGTTGGAGTGAAAGGAGGAAAGAAAGATATCTTGGGCCAGATTTGATCCAAATGTATGTTGACAAAGTTGAACTTATCAAGCAAAGGATGCTAGCAACACAAAGTAGACAAAAGAGCTATGCGGATCTAAGAAGAAGGGAGCAACTTTATGAAGTGGGTGACCATGTCATGCTCAAGGTTTAACCCCATCACTGCCGAGAGCTCACACTTCTCACCCCCTCTGGCTACACTAGCTTTCACTCTTCTCATTCGGCCAGCATCAAGGAAAAGTAAGGAAGTAGAGTAAGCACTCGCCCCTCTCACTCATCTCAACATGGCAGCTTACCTATTCTCTCTCAACCACTGTAGCAGCTCCATTATGAGTTTTGGACAGAAGCAGCTTGGCTAGGAGAGGAAAAGGGAGAAGAGAGGAAGAAGATAGAGGTTTAGGACATTGTTATTAAAGTATCTTGAGAGGATCCAAAACACCAAAATCTCCCCTAATGATGTACGTATGTTTGGATTAGGGCATGAAGAGCAAGCCATTTGCTCTTGGAATCATTAGGAGTTGTTTGTGTATGCATTAAGATGCTTCATGATTCATGATAATTACAGTTCTATTGCTAATCATAATTAGAATTTAATATTTCTTACCATCCATGCTTAGTTCATGACTAGTTTCATTTATTTACTACACATGAAGATGATGAGTGGACTCAATGTCCTTTATGAGAAACCTTTATTATGTTCTTAGTATTTTTGTTAAAATGCTCTTATATGACTCTCATGATGGGTAAAATGTGTGCCCCAAAGTGGGGATGGATGTATACTTTACATGTGTTTATATACATGTGTAAATGGGGAGAAACAGACAAAAATAGGGGAAATGCCGCCTGTGGCTTGGGCACGGCCATGATGGTTGAAGCACAGCCATGATGCCCGTAGGATTCCATGCCTTAGCATAAAAATGTCTAAACGAATAAAACGGGCATTCTGTCATGACCATGACCTTGTGGTCGCACGACCGTGACACCCCAGAACGCCCTTGCCTTAGAATATTTAGAGAATGAACAAAAAACAATCGTTCTGTTATGGGCATGCAGGTATGGACATAGACAATTCAGTCATGCCGACACAATCACCAACCCGTGAAGGCTCATAACCCGGGCACGATCATGACATATGTGAGCACGGCCGTGACCTTATATTGTCCTTAGAAAACATTTGTGTTCAGCCATGCCGAACACTGTCACACCAATGCCTATGAATGGGCACGGCTGTGACCTATTGTAGCACGACCGTGATCTATCCAAAAGATGTGTATGTGTTTTAATTGTCCACACTTAGCATTATTTGAAGTCCACATGACCTTAATTAGGATTAAAATATGTAACATGTATTGAATGATTTTATGTATCGATGTGTATAATTAAACAACGGATTGACACGAAGGTGTCTTGTTGTAATCGTGGAGGGGAACACGTCATTACCATCTAGCTTAAGTGGCTCGTTCCTAGAGAAATTACTACACCTACAAGGTGGGATTTCCAAGTGGGGCTAAAATGATCCCGACCTAGCTAGCCAAGGACCCGCGAATCAACATGGTCTTCCCAATTACCAAGATAAGAAACTATCTAATGAAAGATAGAAGATGAAAATATGGAGTAAAGATGGAAAGTAAAGTCTTATATTTGGGTATGTACTTTTCAATGTCTCCAATCATAAAGAGCGTGTATCCCTAAAGATGATTAGGAATAAAGTCCTCACATTAAGATGGGTGTGTTCCTAAGTATGACATGATATGGAATGAAAGCCAAGATGGTATTATAAGATGAAGATGATGTAATCACCTAAAATGATGCTAATGTTTGTTCCCTTGTCATATGATGTTATGAATGAAGATGTTAAAGTAAAGCAAGATAAGTTATGATATTGTAACGCCCCGAGACCTATGTGACTTTCATGTGCTCAGAGTCGTCTCGAGACGCTACACAATTGTATATAAAACTATTTTTGTGGAAATAAAAACTATGAAATCTAGAATTAATAATAACAACATATAAAAATCTATAATATTAAGGAGCTGGAAACGTCCATGACTCCAAAATATTAAAAATAAGAAAAATAATAAGTAATCTAATAATCTAGTAGGACACAATCCTACACCATGTGCAACATATCTATCATTGAGCCTGATCACCTGCATCACCATCTTCTATTATCTCACCTACATGAATCCAGATGCAAGAAAAAACTCATGAGTATAAAAATACTCAGTACGTAGGGTTTAACCATAACAATTTACAATAAATCAAATGTGCTCAATAAATCAACAACGATATGAAATGATAAACAATAGAGCATTAGAGAGATCAATATGGTAGGAGCTCAATAATCAATAGGTCAATACATCAATAAATCAATAAAGCCATGAATTAGTAGAGGATCAAGTAAGAGGTCAAAAGACCAATCAGTATCAATGAACAATTATCAATAATCAATTACGCCTGATCACTATGGCACAATCCAATTTAACAATTACAATTCGATTTCAATATCAATGGTCATCGGCCAATAATAATTTTCTATACAATTCAATGGGCAGAGGCAAAGCCAATCAACGCCAAAATCTGGATGACCATGATTTCAATTCGATTTCCATTCAATTCAATTCAATTTGATTCAATTCAATCTTTTAAGTTATCCAATTCAATAGGGAGCGCTCGGTCAATTAAGAGAAAAAATCCCATGTCTCTTTCATGTAGGCCAATGGGGGATCAAACCACGGTGAGCCCCCCTCCAATAATTGCACTAACAATAGTTTCGTGATGGTGGGGGACCATGGTCATCATAGGACAACCATAGCTTTCCTAAAGGATGATGTCTCAAACCACTAGGTACACTATCTGCCCCCATACAATACGCTAACAGTAATGGCCCAGGGGCTTAAAGACAATCGGAGAACATGGAGACCCAGCAGTTTTTATCTTTTATCTTGTTTACTTAATGGACCTATCTTTAATGATTTGGTTCAGGTTAAAAAAGGACCCAATCAGGAAAAAAACTACTAAATCAATACTATGGTTAATCACATGATCAAGTGAAACACTAATATCAATAATCTCAAAGTCAGATCTGAAGAGTATGATGAGGTTAGATCTGTTAACAATATGATCATGGATGATCTTGGACAATTAGCCGCAATAACTATTCAATTATCTATAACAAAATATCTAAAAATAGGTTTTTCATCTCCGAAACACGGCGCACGTCGGGTAGAACCCGGGCCGCATTCAGAGATGCTCAATATCACCTCGGCTAGGGCAAACCCGGGCCGGGTCAGCTGGTTTATTGTCAATCACTATCACGCCACAACACGAGCCGAGCCAAGCCGAAGCCAGAACCCGAGTCAGGCAATTGCAACCCGGGCCGGGTTTGTCAACTCGATCCAGTTTCGAGCACAACTCGGTTTGGATTCTAAGAAATCTGGGGTGAGTACAGCAGAACCCGAACCGGGTTTTGCCGTCGACCAAAAAACCCATTATGATGTGACTTTCCGACCACAATAACTATGTCATACGATGTCTAAACTATGCATATGATATATCATTGGATTCTTGGTACAAAGGAGAAGAGAGTAGGGTTCTAAACTATGCATACGACATAGGGATTCCCCCTACGTACCTAAAGTTGGCTAAAAAACTAACTGAATCCCCCTGCCTGTGCGAGTTGTCTAGACACCGACTTTGGTCGGCGATATCTCTCTGTCCATGTCCCGAATCTTATGCTCACCACTTGGAAGATATTCTCCTATGTGCCAGCTTCGAAATCAGCCACCACATGCTCTCAGGGGTGCCTTGATTCGCATGCAAATGAGAGGATCTTGGGATAGAATTCTATTTGGTTGAAAAAGGGTTTCCAGCCACCCTTTAATGCCTATTTATAGGTGTATGCTTGGGATTTCAATTCTATTAGGCTTTGGACTCTTTAATGCCATCCATAAATAATTAATCACCTCATAATTTCTCAAATTTAATTAAATCCGAGATTAATTATTTTCCCATCATAACAACTCAATTAAATCCAATCCCTTTCAATTTTCCTCTTATCTCTTTAGTCATCTTTTCCAATTTTCCTTGAATTTCGAAGTTATTTAAATCCAGAATATTAACATTGGGATTTTCAGATCCATTAAATTAAAATAAATATCCTTTGTTCATTTTCTGAAAAATCTGAGTCGTTACAGATATGCTTTAGCATAAAGACAAGTTATAATGTGCCTTAACATAATGTTAATGATGTTATATGTTTATCTTATCTTGCCATGATGATATGTTCACATGCCACATAGTGTGCATAAATAGCTTATAGCATGCATATGATTTATGTTTCATTATGATGAAATGCATATGCCATGATATGTAGAAACCATGTTATAGGATCATAGCATGCATGAGTCTCAACATATGCTAGGTAGAAATCCCCTGCACCCATGGATCTGTGCAGGTATGGGTGAGGCATAGGTTCGACGGCGAGGGCCTCATGATGATGACATTGCACATGGATTGGTCGGGCTACGGCCTAAGTATCTTTTATTACATTATGTATGATGATGAACTCTTTAGAGAGTCGAGTATGTATGGCCTATGGGCCTTTGAGTCATGTACTTTATATTAACTCATTTATGTATCATGAACCCTATGTTGGGTATTATGTTAGAGACTATGTGGCCCATGGGATAGATATGTATCTTGGGGTCTTATTAGTTTACGAAGTCTTCCGCTATGTTTTACGTTATTGGATTTTATTATTATTATGTTTTCCATTGCAATGTTTTATGAAATTAGGTTATGTAAGTAATGCTGCCTAGAGTTCAACAACTAAATTGGGATCGAATTTTGGGGACGTTACACTAATAAAATATGAAATTAAAGGAAATGTCTCAGCACTAATCATGTTAAAGATGTAAATGTCTTTCACCTTAGGGTGATTGAGACTTCTCAAGAAATAACGTAATCACCTAAAAAGATGTTTGGGATTTTCTAGGGACCATTGGCTGATGTTGCTCTAAGCCTTCAATTAAGCAAAGATAAAAGATGGAGAAAGAAGTAAATTCCTTTCACCTCATGGTGATTGAGACTTTTTTAAAATAATGTTATCATCCAAAAGGTGTTTGAGATTTTTCAATGCCCTATGAACTAATGCAATGATGTGGTAAAGATAAAAGAAGGGGTAAGAAGTAAATGTCTTTCACTTTATGGTGATTGAGACTTCTTTGAAAAATAAAATCATAAAGTGTTTGAGATTTTTCGGAAGTAATTGCTTTTCACTTTATTGTGACCAAAATTTCTTTGGACAATAATGTCATCACCCAAAAGTTTTTTGAGATTTTTCAATTCCCTATTAACCAATGTAATGATGTCATTATTAAGTAAAGATGAAACATGATATATGATGAATATAATGGAAGTAAGTATTGAACATAAAGATGAGAAGTAAATGTCTTTCACCTTATGGTGATTGAGACTTCTTGAAAAATAATGCCATCACCTAAATGGTGTTTGAGATTTTTCGATGTAAATATGAAACATATCATATGATAAAGTAAGAATGAAAATAAAGTTTAACTTCAAAGTATTTTATAATAAAGAAAGTTAAAATTATGATAAAGTAAAAATGAAAAATAAAGTTTTACAAGACATGAAAGTTCACATGTTATTGTTATTATGATTATTATGCATTCGATTCGTATCATGTGATAGGATATCATAGCAAGCATGACCTTTACATAGTCTAATTGAAATATCTTATGATCTGGATTCGTGCAGATAATCAAGATTAAGTGATGGATGACAGTTCAAGCTCATGATAAAATGTTGCACGTGGTTAAGGTTAAATAAGTCATATGATTCTACATGAACAATGAGCTATAATGTATTGAAGGTTTTAGACATTTGATGTCTTATGGAATATTAGTCTTTATGAGTAATAAAAAGTCTTTAATTTATTATGACTTTATCTAAATGTTTTTCACTATAAAATGAAGTATGGCGAACGGGCTAACGACGTGAAATTCATCTAAATTTTCAAAACTTTTAGGATGGATTGCAGGTCATTATTGTAACAACCCTAATTTTTTATAAAAGGGCGTGATGGGTATTTGGACCCAACATGATGACTCCCCTATATAAAGAGACTAAATCCTCATTTTGACCCCTTTTTTCTCATTCGTTCACGCGATGACTAGGGCTTGAGGAGAGGAAACTTGAGGAGAAAGTAAGAAGAAGAGAAAGAGGAAGAAGGAGAGGAAGAGGTCCCAAGATTAAGATATGTAAAGGGGATTCAAGCCCCTCTCTTCCCTCTCAATGGTTTTAATGATTGGATTGAGAGCAATATGACACCAAGATCCTATTAGGAAATTGATGAGGACTTTCATAGATTTGATGAGATCTGAGATGTTTTCTTATGAATCATGCTTAGATCTAAGGGTTAGGGTTCATAATTAGAAATTTTTATATGCTTTAGGGGAACCATGGATCTCGATGTATGCACAATGTTATGTGTTTTGGTTTTATTTATGATGTTTTATCGTCCGTAAATCATGCTTAAATCGTAGTCAGGATTTGATGTATTTTTTCCAAATGTTTCTAGAAAAATCTATGAAAAATCGTGTTGTATGGACGAAACCACGACTTCTATCATGACCGCGATTAATCCCATAACGTTCGTGATAAAAAGGTTGGAAAATGACCCAAAAGATGGTGTTTTGTCACACCCGTGACATACTATCACGGTCGTGACAGTGTCAAGCACAACCGTAACCATGTGGTCACGACCTTGATAGAAAGGGGAAAAGTTCAGGATTTTTGTCTCGGTCGTGACCAACCCAATCACGGTCGTGACAGCCCAAAAAATGAATATAAGTTATATTTAAGCTATTTTCAAGGTACTAATATTATATACTGATTGATGATTATATATGAACCTAGATACACGAAATGCATGGACAGTCATAATTAGGTTAAAATCTAAAGATTGAGGGACGTAAACTATTTGATAATTGTGATAATAATAAACCCAATTGAAGAATATTGTTATTTGTTGCCCCTCAAACTTATGATAGGAAATATTGTGCTATGCTCCATTGTGTTAGAATTTCCCTCGGGAAATTGCTATGCCTTGCACCTTGGAAGTAGTATTTCCTAGGGGAATTATTGTATCTTAGCGGCAACGGTATGTATATTTTCATTCTCCTTCGGTTGATGGAAACTCGTGTCACGCCCCACTTCTTCCATGTCACAAGACGGGGCTGGGACGCAGGCGGCGTCCAGTTTGGCAGAATGCCCACTTTGGCATTATGCCCGATTTGGCATAATGCACAGTTTGGCATAATGCGCAGTTTGGCAGAACGCCCAGTTTGGCAGCGGCAGCGGCAGCAGTGCAGTGCAGCATGCACCCGGGCAGCGGAGGGGCGATTCCGTCCCAAGCCAAAATGGCAGGTCCCAAACTAACTATCATGTTGGCAAGTGTCGAGGACAGCTGGCCATGAGTAATCAGATGTGGTTACTCCCTAGAACAAGGTGGCAGCTAGAAGGATATGATGAGATGCATCATATCGACCGAAGATCGTGGAGGATCTTTGAAGAACCTGGTCAGCCAACTAACTCCAGGAAATCAGGAAGGATCTCGAGAAGATTAGCGTGGATCAGGGAGATCATTCCAGGCGGATCCTGAAGAGAAGATCAGGGAAGATCTTGAGGAGAAGATCTTAACGCCAACAAGGGAATCAAGGAGGATCCCTTGATACCAGACAGGGTGATCGCGAGGATTATCCTTGGTGCAGATCTTGCGAAGGAGATCAAGGGATTTGGAGAATCATATCCCAGCACCTAAAGGGGGTTTTGCAATCATAGGAGATCGGAGAGGATCCCTATGGTCTTTGCTAGAATCAGGGAGTGAGTTATTGTTGTAACCACCCCATTCTTGTATAAATAGACCCTAAGGGTCAACCTTGTACATCACCGATCGGAGTAGCGATCGAGTCAATGAAGTCGAAAGCTTTCCCCCATATCTGAGAGTCTCTCCCTTCTATCTTGCTAGTGTTTCTTGTTGTGCTGGTGCAGGGACGTCCATCATAACGTCTGAGAAGAGGCTGCTTGATCCCTCGTGAAGGAAGGAGTCAAGGCCGCACACCTTGGTTTCTAGGAGCTGAAGCTAAGGCCGTGACAAGTGGTATCAGAGCTAGAAGTGCTTATCCTGACTCTGATACCAAGTGGTATCAGCGCTCGATTTCCAGCAATGATGTTGGGAGAAGAAGGACCCTCAGCGAGGTCGCACCGTGGAGGTCGAGATTGCCACAGGCGGTGCTGGTCATGGCATCATCACGGGCGGTGGGGAGAAGCGTCAGGCGACTGGAGGCCGATCCAAGGACCCTGCAAGTCCCTTGGAGAAGCAAGTCGAGTCGTTGGGGCTGAAGCTCCAGGAGACGGACGAGGTGGTCCGAGATCTGGAGGCGGTGGCGGGACAGCATGGTCTAGCCTTGGAGGAAGGCACGATCGCGCTGCAGGAGATGGAGGCGAGACTACGGTCCATGAAATAAGCTATGGAGACCAAAGTCAAGGCGATGGAGGCCGACCTCCTATTGCTCAAGCATCACCTCGTTGATGCAGGAGGGCTGCAAACGAGGACGAAGATCCCGAAGTTCACCGGTCCCGAACCGAAAAAGTTTGATGGCGCGCGAGAGGCAATGGTCATCGACGACTTCATTTGGTCCTTGGAGAAAGGCTTCAAGACCAGCAAGATCTTGGTTGAGAAAGACCAGATCAATACGGTAGTGCACTATCTGGTGGATGGCGCTCTCCTATGGTGGCGGTGCATGGAGGAGGAGGTTGCCAAGGGAAGGGTCATCATCGACACTTTGGGCGACTTCGTGAAGGAGCTGAAGAAGCAGTTCTACCTGGCAACGCCCAGGAGGTTGCCATGAGGAAGTTGACGGCGCTTCGTCAAACCGGCTCGGTGAAAGAGTTCATCGAGCAATTATAGTCAATCATGCTGGAAGTGCCAGGAGCTATGGAGGAATCCACATGGTTGTTCTTCTTCCCTGAGAGGCCTCAAGCCTTGGGCGGCTCTAGAGGAGAAGAGGCAGAAGATCTCAACCATGAAAGAAGCTCTGGTCGCGACGGAGGCTTTGCAGGAGTACTCGGCTGACAAAAACCTTGGCGCGCAGGTCAAGCATAGGGGCGAGTCGATGAAGGACGAGCCCAGTTCTATGGCAAGGGAGGCGATCATGGCCTTGAGCACGGCGGCTGCGAAGTTCCCGAAGGACATGAAGGGGGCCACAAAGGGCCTAGTGTTTGCAGAGGTCTTGGCAAATGGCCACGCCACGACCGCCCTGTTTGATACTGGGGCCACTCACAACTTCAAGGCGGGGCAGGAGGCGGCATGTTCCAGGAGGTAAGGGTGACCCAGGAGGGGTTACATTTATTATCTCAGGAGGGAGCTGATCATGAAGTGCCCGTGAAGAGGGAGAGCATCCGACCCAGAATGCTCTCGGCCATGGTTGCGGAGGTGGGTCGCGAGGAGGATCCAGTGCAAGGCATGGTAGATAGAGAGAACTTCCAGATGTTCCAGAAGACTCTCGACGAACTGGAGGTTCGTATGCTAAGACAAGAAGATCTTAGGGGCGAGGTGCTGTCCTTGAAGATGAAGTTCAAGATTGCACTTGCGAAAGAGGTGGTGCAAGTAGAGAAGGGATTCCACGATAAGTTCGAGCTCCTGGAATCTGAGATGGCACTACTCTGCTCTTACATCGAGGAGTGCATCTGGGCGCGGACGATGCATGGTGACGAGTTTGGTGAAGGAGAAAACCCACCAAGTTCTTTGGCTTCTCGGCAATCAGGGGCTAGGTCGCAGGATGGGAGAGCAGCGAAGCGCAAACGCAAGGTACGCGAGTACTTTGAATGTGGCGGTCCACATCGTCTGCGGGAATGTCCGCAGAACACATGCGGGTTGATCGAGTTAGAAGGATCATCTGAGAAGGCGTGCAGAAGAAGAAGATGTAGTCTAGATAATCAAAGCGGGTGGCTTTATGCTGGAGCTGCAGGATCTTTTCTGGGTGAAGAGACATGTAGGACAAGGAGCTATCCTCGGTTTGACCCATCATCGGGTCATTCCTCATGAAGCCGTAGAAAAGGGGCATGGTGGACATGCTGGCCCCGACCCTCCCAAGGTCGTTGGCTCAGGACGGAGCCACCGACGAGGAGAGGACGTTGGATGTTAGCACGAGACATCTTGGTTGGTAGGAGCATACTACCAGCCCGGGACTTCAAGTGAGCAGGCAGGTGCGTGGAGGCATCGAGATAGAAGTCCAAGACATGGCATGCAAGTCATGTCCTGGGGCAGCAACAAGGAAGTTGCGTCCCGACGTCTTCAGTGGAGTGAAGATGGCGCGCCTTCGGACAGCAAGGTCACACGAGTACACGTGAGGTCCTACTTGGGGGTGTGGGATGCCGACCATATCCCGAGACAACAGCAAGGAAGCGATGTCTCAAAGATCTTCAACGGACCGAAGATCAGTGTAGGGTGGCACCTTCGGACAGCAACGTGGCACTGAGGAGCAACACACGGTCAATGGCTCAAGTGGAGGAGCATGGCCAAGTTCGGAGGGCGCGAGGCATTCCGAACAGTTCAAGATGCGAGTTGAAGGCTTCTTGGACGAAGGAAGATGGCAGCGACAAGGCATTGTCGGGACGCCAATGGTTTGGGTGGGGGAGGATGTCACGCCCCACTTCTGCCATGTCCCAGGACGGGGCTGGGACGCAGTGGCGTGCAGAGCTGGGACGCAGGCGGCGCCCAGTTTGGTAGAATGCCCACTTTGGCATTATGCCCGATTTGGCATAATGCACAGTTTGGCATAATGCGCAGTTTGGCAGAACGCCCAGTTTGGCAGCGGCAGCAGTGCAATGCAGCGCGCACCCGGGCAGCGGAGGGGCGATTCCGTCCCAAGCCAAAATGGCAGGTCCCAAACTAACTATCATGTTGGCAGGTGTCGAGGAGGACAGCTGGCCGTGAGTAATCAGAGGTGGTTACTCCCTGGAACAAGATGGCAGCTAGAAGGATATGATGAGGTGCATCATATCGACCGAAGATCGTGGAGGATCTTTGAAGAACCTGGTCAGCCAACTAACTCCACGAAATCAGGAAGGATCTCGAGAAGATCAACGTGGATCAGGGAGATCATTCCAGGCGGATCTTGAAGAGAAGATCAGGGAAGATCTTGAGGAGAAGATCTTAACGCCAACAAGGGAATCGAGGAGGATCCCTTGTTACCAGACAGGGTGATCGCGAGGATTATCCTTGGTGCAGATCTTGCGGAGGAGATCAAGGGATTTGGAGAATCATATCCCAACACCTAAAGGGGGTTTTGCAATCATAGGTGATCGGAGAGGATCCCTATGATCTTGGCTAGAATCAGGGAGTGAGTTATTGTTGTAACCACCCCATTCTTGTATAAATAGACCCTAAGGGTCAACCTTGTACATCACCGATCGGTGTAGCGATCGAGTCAATGAAGTCGAAAGCTTTCCCCCATATTTGAGAGTCTCTCCCTTCTATCTTGCTAGTGTTTCTTGTTGTGTTGGTGCAGGGACGTCCATCATAATATCCGAGAAGAGGCTGCTTGATCCCTCGTGAAGGAAGGAGTCAAGGCCGCACACCTTGGTTTCTAGGCGCTGAAGCTAAGGGAGTGACACTCGGCTCCAAGGCCTAGCTAGCCTACTGGAGGGCAATGACTTGATTCTTCATTTACTAATAAGATCAAATACTGAACTAACTGACCGATGACCATGAAAGTGGGATCCAATGGATTATGAAGCAAAGAATTGCTAGTCACTTGGTCTGCTTACTATTAATGATTGACTGTTATATGATGAATAAGATTTCATGTCAACTATGTTACTGTCACTGATAATATTATTATATGAATAAATGACATGTTTCTTATGGTTATGACATGATGCATGCAAAATATAACATACTTTAGTTTATTATTAATTAATTTTTCTATAATTTGATCGTGACATGCATCATTTTAGGTCATTTTTAGTCATAATTCTGAATTTAGCAATTTTAATTATTAATTTTCTAAATATTTTAATTATGAATTAATTAAATATGGGCATTTATTTTGCAGGGTAAGATGAGTAGATCGGATTATATCACTTTGAGCTCAATTTAAGTGGTGTTGCATTTATCCAATTTCAAGGATCGGACGACAAACTCATTATCAACTCATTTTATCAAGTTGAATTACCGGGCACAAAGTTGTTAGCTTAAGTTTATCGACCAAAATCATATCTAAAAGAAGTTCTTACGGGCGTGAAAGCAAGATTAATTCTATCAGCTTGAGCTCCTAGATTTATCTTTATGGAATTATCGACCGTGAAACACATCACCAAGAACTTTTTGGGCGATATAGGGATGAAGGAATTATTTTTACCCCAATATCTTATTACATGTCTTATTGACCGAGAAGCATCACATCTAGGGCGCCAAATTAAGGTTATCACCTTGACTAGATGATATCTTACGTTAACTTTCTTGGGGGTTAAAGAAATTCAACATGATTTTTATGGGCGTAACATGAAGATAATCTATACATGGCCAAAATTTATTGGTCAACAATCAGACGTATGACGTATTGTTGGGCGTGATGATTAGAAGAAGTTATCATTTTGGCCGAGATTAGAAGACGGGTGTGAAGTTGAAGGAAGATATCTAAAGAGACCATGATCAACTTTTATCTAGTGGGATTTAAATCCAGTCATACAATGAATCAACCATGACCAACTTGAAGTCCGCATATACCTATAAATACATGATCATTCATTTATTATGGTGGTGCTTTGGAGTTTGGATTTCTTCCACAGTGAGTTGTGAGCGACGGCTGATCTAGATGCTTCAACAACATCCGAGGATCCTGATTTATTCTTGGTGTAATTTTTCCAATTATTTTTATTATTTTGTTATTATCTCTCTGCAATTCTAGGGTGAGCTCCATGTTTTAATTATTTTATTTTAGGAGATTATTATTGAAGGAAAATTCGGTGAACCCTTATTTTATTATTGAATTTCTTTTGATCCACTTTTTAATTATATTTAATGATTTTGATTTAATTATTTGAATTTCTGAGTTAAGTAATTATCAGTTTGTGGATTACTTGATTTCAGACTTTATTCAGTTAAATTAAATGATTTATTGTGAAATTAAAAATTGACATAGGTCTAATAACTAGTATGTGGAGAATTAGATCTGTGTGATTTGTTAATCTATATCAGTTTGTAGAGTAATTAATATTTTCGGATTTTCATTGTAATGCATCTTAATTTTAATCTTATCTGCATAAATACCAGTTTGTGGGACTTCAGTTTTGATTAAATTTAATATAGTTTAACTTGCTTGAATAAATAACAAAATTACTAGTTTCTGGACTCTTTGATTTTAGTCTTGTAAAATTAATAACTTAGGAAAATTCTAATCCATCTTAAGAAATTTAATTTATCTTTTTGGTTCACATATTTATCCTTAATTTGTTATCATCCTAAGACCTACCTTCAACACCATTATCTTATCTTATTATCATTTTATTTTTAATATCTATTTTATAATTAGAAAACTTATTTTCAAAACCTATGTTTTTTCCTCTCTTATTAATTTATAACTGCCCTTTAGCTTTTAGGGTGGATTATCGGGCTGTTATAGTTGGTATCAGAGCATGCTTAGGACCTATGTTAGGCATATCATAGAACTGTTAAGTGTTTAAGTCCATATGCAACTGTCATGAGCAGCCATCCAAAGTTAAAGAGTATGCAAGTTTGTGCCATATGTATGAATGTTTTATATTAACCATCTAATATTAGTTAATTACTGTTATGTTAGGGATGCAAGCAAAAAGTCTTCCAATGGGAATGCTAATAATGACATCTAAGTTTGATAGTATTGTCAAATTGACTATGGGTAATATAAAATATGAGATATGTGAATGTCATCATAAATTTTAAGGATAAGGGACATGTGATAAGAAATTTTTAAAAATGGTATGCATAATTGTTTATGCAATTGAACAAGTTTTCGTGATCTAAAGACTATGAAATGACTAAGGAAACTATGGTGAAATTCAATTTTCACAAGGCCAAATAGAAAGTTCCCTAACTGATAAGGTGATAAGCATGGGGTGGCAGTTTGACGTAACAATGCCACTAGGGAGGGTCTTCACTAGGCAGTACCTTCCAGAGACACCGATGATGATTGAGGGAGTTGATTATTTAGCTGATATCACAGTGCTATCTATGATAGACTGTGATGTCATATTGAGTATGGATTAGTTATTGTACCATGATTCTTATATGATGCCAGTTTTGTGATCTTCTACGGAATTCCATTTAAGGAAAAGAAGATGATGAGGAAAGATGCTGAACAATGGTTGCCAAGGAATTTTGGTGAGTGTCATCAAGGGAGATTTCCAACCTAAGCAACTAGAAGAAATTGAAGTGAGGAGGAACTTTTCAGATGTGTTTCTTGATGAGTTTTTGAGATACCTCCGGAAAGAAAAATTGATTTCCTCATTGAGCTAATATCAAGGACGGCTCTAATCTCCAAACCTCCATACAAGATGGCACCAACTGAGATGAAAGAACCAAAGATCCAATTACAGGAGTTGCTGGATAGAGACTTTATTAGGCCAAGTGTGTTCCCATGGGGTGCACGTCCTATTTGTGAAGAAAAATGATGGATAATTGAGATTATGTATTTATCACAGGATACTGAACAAAGTGACCATCAAGAATAAGTACCCACCGCCTAGAATAGACGATCTTTTTTATCAGTTATCTTCTGCATCAATTTTCTCAAAGATCGACTTGAGGAGCGGATATTATCAGTTCAGGGTGGTTGATGAAGACATAGCAAAGTTAGCCTTCAGGACAAGGTATGGCCATTATAAATTTTTTGTTATGCCTTTTGGATTGACAAATGCTCTTACAACATTTATAGATTTGATGAACAGGATATTCAAGCCTCACTTGGATAGTTTGTGATACTATTTGTGGATGACATCCTTTTATATTCATCATGTCCTGAAGAACACAAGAAGCACTTAAAGATTGTTCTGGAGACTTTGCAGCAACATCAATCATATGCAAAGTTTTTCAAATGTGAGTTCTGGTTGGAGCAAGATATGTTTCTAGATCATATTGTTTCAAAGGAAGGCATTTCTGTGGACGCAACAAAAATTGTAGTTGTTGTCAACTAGGAGAGGTCAAAGACAGTAACTTATATCATTTTAATATTCCTTTTGAGTAAAATGAATCCAAACATAAAGAGGAATTCAAACATAAAGCTTGAAATTTGGATGATCTCAAGGGGAAACATGTTAAAAAAAGTGGATAGGATGACACAGTGAAAGTTGAACATGGAATGACCAAAACTTTCATACAGTTTTTGTTCACTAAAATTACCACATCAATAATATTTTCCTTAAGCCATTAATATAACTAGAATATCTTAAACTGATTTTACAAAAATCATCGTGGAAACTTAAAATCGATTCATTAATGTTAAATCAATACAATAGCAATTATATCACATGCATAATTAAAGTCAATCTTACTCCCCTAAAACTAAGCTTTCCTTACAATTATGAATATGCACAGAAGTCTTAATGTAAGGCACTTTTCATATAGAGTTATATTCATGAGATCCATGTAATAAATCAAGGGTTATATATATTTCTCCTATATAAATTTCTCTTCTGTTCTTATCATATTTTCCCTATATTTCTCCCCTTTTGTTTCATCAAAGAGTAGTTTTCACATGAAACATATAAGAAACAATATTAGATACAATATGTAACTCCCCCTTAACCATGTCAATCTTTTTAAATTTTTTATTCTCCCCCCTTTCGTCATATAAGATACAATATGTAAAGTGTCATAAGAGAGATGAAGATCATTTTTATTTTTTTATCACATCTATAAGAATTGTTTCATGTGATAGGCAAAAATAACTCCCCCTAAGGTCATGACTAATTTATAATAACAAAACATAAAATAAAATGAATAACACTTCTCAAAAAATTATATAAGGAATCAAAATATTGCATAAAACTTTGAGACAACAATGATATATCAAATTTAAACTAAATAATATCAAGTACCCAAAGATTTGACAATAAGGGTAATAAGTGAATGGAGGAAATGATATTTCGAACTTTTGAACAAGCTCCCCCTATCATTGTGATCAATTTTCGTCCTCTTTCTATCTTTCTTGAGTTCTTTACATGTTTCCTTTTTTCAAGGAACCAATAACACTATAATATTATGAATGAATAGTGAAAGCTTGGTTTTCATAACAAGAAGATTTTACTCCTAAATCATAAGGGACATGCCAAGATATGATAAAATAGTTTTGTAAATCATGAGAATGTAGATCCATGCACATGTAAGTCAAATAATTAATATATTTCATGGTATGACATAAACATCTTAGATGTAAATACATATATAAATTTTCATTTGTGCAACAGAAATATCATTTAATCATCATTCCAAATTTGATGGTCAAATGTCATACGATATAGGAAAGATTCCATATATTTATGCATATTAATCTTATAGCACGAGATTCCATATGATAACAAGTTATGACCACATAAATTTATGCATATTAATCTTATATCACAAGATTCTATATGGAAAGACAACTACAAATGTAACATATAAAAATTTGTTTTTCAAATTTTGATTAAAATTTCAAACTTTGTTTTCTTTCAATTGCAAACTCACAAAGCATTGAATGTGATAAATAGTAAAGTCCAAATAAATAGCATAGGCATTTCCAAAGTTTAACATATTAAGATATGTCCAAAAATGGACTTTTGAACAATCATAAGTTTATACACAAATTATGATAAGTAGTAGATAAATATAAAGCACAAATATTTGTCACACACATGTATATCCAATTTTTCATTTCTATGTTCAAAATGATATTTTTACCATAAAATTTGTGTTTGCACTCCTTCAAATCCATTCTTCCTTTTCTTCCTTTGTCACAAGATAATAATCAAAATTGGTGACAAGAAATGAAACTAAAAAGGTATTAAAAGTTTAGCCTTTTACACTTTCTTAAAATGTTAATAGCTATTTCAAATTACGGATAAGAGAAATGACTTTCATTAAATGTCATCATAATTTGAAATATGAAAGAATAGGATTTATGTCAAAATATTTCACAAAGATTAGCATTGAAATCAATTTTGATAGAAGATATATATAGCAAGTTAAAAATGATCTCTTAGTGATATGCTTTATTTTAAACATGTGCATAAGCATAGAGTTTAGCAATCACATGTATTATGCAATAATTTTCAAATGTCACATCAATATGATCAATCATCTTATTCCAAATCATAATATGCATGTGTGTCCAAATGATATAGTATAATAAGTCAGAATTCATAGACTAAGGCTCATAACACAAGAGTCATATAAATCTTGTGCCAAACATATTTATTATAAATATGAAGTCTTCTTTATAAATAAAAAAGAATTATTCAAATTTAGAAGTCTTTTTCTTTTGCTAAATTCAAAGAATAGTCATGATAATAAGCTTGTCAAAGGTAAAAATAGACATATATTTCTCTTTCCTTGGCATATGAACAAGATAGATTTTGCAAGTATATTATCACAAGTCAAAAGAAGATATTATGTATTAATTTCAAAATTCTCCATAAATTTGCATTTCAAAATATTTAAAAGATATTCACTTCTTATATCAAGATCTTAGAAGATCAAGTGTCATCAACAAAATGTATGTGAGAATCAAATTTCAATCAAACAAAGTCATTTACTATTTTTCATACATAAAAATATGATTCTTTTATACATTAAAATCATATGCATGATATAATCACATTGAATCACAAATATCAAGATGCAAAATAGTACACAGTATTCATATAAATCAATTATACATGCTTAATTCCAAAATCAACATATTTTGAGTGTGAGGAATCATGCATGCAAGCTTTAGTATTGATATGAGTGTCCTTGTTTTTTATAAATATGATTTTCACATTGAATTAATAAGATAGTCCAAAAATGTCAAATTATCAACCATTATGCATGTGACATATTCCCATCAAATATATTTAGGCATCATGATTAATATAGACATTTTCAAAATTAAATGAGCAACATAATTATTGTGTGCAAAAGAATCATAATAAAATATTATCTTTATGCATATATCATGATAATAGATTGACAGATTCAAGATATAAATATGCATCATATAAAAATGAGTTCAAATTTTCATTTTCATATACCAAAATACTTTTACCGTAAACTTTTATGCTTCCAACTCATTCCAACTTCATTGTTGTTTTTCTTTTCATGTCACACAACCACAAAGTGTGTGCCTTCACTTTACTTGAAGCATTCTTTTTCATTCCTTGTGAAGCACACCTACAAACAAAAATCATTTGCATTTTGGTACCCAAACTTGATTGGGTCCAACATGATTAATTTTGGTTCCTTTAGGAACCCACATCAATTTCATGCTCATATTGATAGATTTTTTAATTTGTCATTCAAATGAATAACTACCATGATATTTACAATAATAAAAAATAGTAGATGATCTAATGGAGTGATTATGATGATATCCAAACTTCAAAGAATCATTATGGGAGACATGAGAATTTTTAGCATCAAGAGAACTATCATAAGAGAGCTTATTTTTCAAATCATAATCATAAGAATGCTTAGGTTTCAAAGAATAATAATATTTCAAATAATATCCATTTGTGTTTTTATAATTTTTGTTTGAATCATTTTTCTTGTGTGGTGCATGAGAAATATTCTTTTTAGGAGTTTTGACAACATGAATAGCCTTCTTAACATTATTAATGTTTTTGCAAGAACTAGAAATTTTTTTATCTAAGAATTTCTGTAAATAAGTATTTTTCTTTTGTAATTCATCATGCAATACAATCAATTTTGAATTCTCAACTCTTAGAAATTCATAAGATGCACAAGATAATGAAAGAGGATCATTTTTCCTTTTTAAGGTATCTATTTGAATTAAGCATGCATCATTTTTTCATTTTTAAGGCATTTATTTGAATTAAGCATGAATCATTTTCCTTTTTTAGAGAATCATAGTTATCTTTCACGATATAAAAATCATTTATTAAAGTTTCCTTTTTCTTTTTGAGAGAAAGATGCTTTTGAATAAGAGAAGTAAATTCTTTATCAACATCAAAAACAATATCAACATCATTATCACTGCCATTAGTAGAGGAATAAGATGAAGTTGCGGTTACTTGATCATCCTCACTTTTTTCCATTAAGCATAACACTTCATTCTTAGATGTCGTGAATGTAGAACTATCATTTTCTTCATTGTCCACATTCAACGTGCGATTTTTGTCAAAGTTGCTACCTTCGTAAATTTCTAACAAAACTTGCCAAATTTCATGAGAAGTAGAGAATTTGGAAATAAGATTCATGGCATAAGAATTTAAAGATGAATAAAAGACATTTTTGGCATTGTAGTCAAGTTTTTCGATCGACATTTGAATATCGTCATATTCAAAGAAAGAAAGATCAATAGAAACACAATTTAAAATCTTTTTTGGCTTTTCAAAACCATTTTCTATAACTTCCCACATATCAAAATTATTGGAACATAAATATTCTTTCGTTCTAATTTTCCAAGAAGCAAAAAAATAGTCTTGAAAACTCGGTGGGTAAAAAATGGAAGATCCTTCTCCAAAAAATTGTCCCATGCTCCAAAAGATGGATAAATCTTACAAAAAGAAACGACAGGAACCTTGCTCTGTTACTAATTATAAGATCACAAGGCATCAAGAGGGGGTGAATTGGTGCTAAAATTGAAAATACTGATTTCACGAAAATCATCGTGGAAGCTTAAAATCGATTCGTTAATATTCAAATCAACACAAAATCGAACATATCACATGCATGATAAGATAGGCAGGAGAGGAAGAGAGAAAGACAAACGCAAAGTGCACGGTGCTTTGTCGACGAGGTTCGGCCAAATCTTGGCCTACGTCTCCGCTCTGACTTCTCGACCTCGATCAAATGTTCAGAGCTAAACAACTATTAAAATATCATAAGAAAACTCCACAATCTCTCTTTTACAATTTGGAACCTCAAACAAGAGTAAGAGAGAAAGAAATGAAAGATTTGTAACTTGGAGCTCAAATAAACTTCTCAAATATTCTTTCCACTTTTTCTTGAAAGTCTTGATCATTCATACACCTTTTGGGTCCTCTTTTATGGCCTTCTTAACTCCATTTAGCCGTTGGGGCTTCTTTCCTAATTTTGAGACCAAAATATGACCATTATAGTGCATTCTGCGCGCTGATTGATCGACTGTCTTGCACTATTTTAAACATAACATTTTGCATAGTTATCCAAATTAGATGATTTTTTATTCTATGTAAAGCTAACAACATTCTCTACAACTTTGATATTCATAATTCATCCAAAATATAAGGATTTCATAGTAAAATATTGATTCAAATTTCAGTATACAAAATTGTCCATTTCAAATAAAACATTTTAGACCTTTACTTTTTTTTACATAATTTTTCATACTAGCATCCAAATGAGATGATATTCGATTCTCTACAAAGATAAGAGAATTATAAATAACTTTTATATTTACCCATAAATGTATATCTCGTGAGAAGATAAACACATATTAATTGAAATTTTAAAGCATGAAACAACTCAATTCTATTTACACCTTTTTTGGCATTTTAAATATAATTCTAAACGTTCAAAAGTTTGTATCATCAAAACACAATTATATTGGACATAAAAACTTTGCTCCAACAATATAAATATTATGCCAAACATATAAATATGAAGTATTCTTTATAGATAAACAAGAATTATTCAAGATTAGAGGACTTCTCATTCATATTTTCATGTGTCTTTTCCTTTGACATACACTAAACATAGCAAGGGTAAAAAAATAGACATACAATTCTCTTTCTTTGACATGTGAACAACATGGAATTTGCAAGTATATTATCACAATTATTATATCAAGATCTTAAAACATCAAGTGTCATCAACAAAAAGTATGTGAGAATCAAATTTCAATAAAAAAAAGTCATTTACTTTTTTTCACTCATAAAAATATGATTCTTTTATACTTTAAAATCATAGGCATAATATAATCACATTAAATCACAAATATCAAGATGCAAAATAGTACACAATATTCATATGAATCAATTATATACGCTTAATGCCAAAATCAACATATTTTGAGTGTGAAGAATTGTGCATGCAAACTTTAGTATTGATGAGTGTCCTTGTTTTTCATAAATATGATTTTCACATTCAATTAGTAAGATAGTCCAAAAAAGTCAATTTATCAACCATTATGCATATGACATATTATCATCAAACATATTTAGGCAACATGAGTAATATAGACACTTTCAAAATTAAATGAGCAACATAATTTCAGTATTCACAAGAATCATAATCAAATATTATCTTTATGCATATATCATGATAATAAATTGACAAATTCAAGACATAAATATGCATCATATCAAAATGAGTTCAAATTTTCATTTTAATATACCAAAATATTTTTACCGCAAACTTTTATGCCTCCAACTCATTTCAATTTCATTGTTGTTTTTCTTTTCATATCACAAAGTGTGTGCCTTCACTTTACTTGAAGCATTCTTCTTCATTCCATGCGAAACACACCTACAAACAAAAATCATTTGCATTTTGATACCCAAACCTGTTCGGGTCCAACATGATTAATTTTGGTTCCTTTAGGAACCCACATTAATTTCATGCTTATATTGATATATTTTTTTAATTTGACATTCAAATGAATAATGACCATGAGAATTACAATAATGACAAATAGTAGATTAATAGAGTAATTATGATGATATCTAAACTTCAAAGTATCATTATGGGAAACATTAGAATTTTTAGCACCAAGAAAACTTTCATAAGAGAGTTTACTTTTCAAATGATAATCATGAGAATGTTTAGGTTTCAAATAAGAAGAATATTTAAAATAATATCCATTTGTGTTTTTAAAATTCTTATTTGAATCATTTTTTCTTTTGTGGTGCATGAGAAATATTCTTTATAGGAGTTTTGACAATATGAATAGGCTTCTTAACATTCTTAATGTTTTCCAAGAACTAGTAATTTTTTTATCTAAGATTTTTGTAAACAATATTTTTCGTTTGTAACTCATGCAATACAATTAATTTTGAATTCTCAACTCTTAAAGATTCATAAGATGCATAAGATAATGAAAGAGAATCATTTTTTCCTTTTTAAGGTGTCTATTTGAATTAAGGATGCATCATTTTTCTTTTTGAGAGAATCATAGTTATATTTCATGATATGAAAATCATTTATTAAAGTTTTCTTTTTCTTTTTGACAGAAAGATACTTTTGAATAAGAGAAGTAAATTCTTTATGAACATCAAAAGCAACATCAACATCATTATCACTATCATTAGTAGAGAAATAAGATGAAGTTGAGGTTACCTGATCATCCTCACTTTTTTTCCATTAAGCATAACACTTCATTCGCAGATGTCGTGAATGTAGAATTAGCGTTTCCTTCATTGTCCACATTCGACATGCAATTTTTGTCAAAGTTGCTACCTTCGTACCTTTCTAACAAAACTTACAAATTTCATGAGAAGTAGAGCATTTAGAAATAAGATTAATGGAATAAGAATCTAAAGAGGAATAAAAGACATTTTTGGCATTGTAGTCAAGTTTTTCAATAGACATTTGAAGATCGTCATATTCAAAGAAAGAAATATCAATGGAAACACCATTTAAAATCATTTTTAGCTTTTCAAAATCAATGAAATATAAATATGCCTTCATTCTAATTTTCCAAGAAGCAAGAGAGTAGTCTTGAAAACTCGTGGGTCAAATTGTAAAAGATTGTGTCATGCTGTAAAAGATGGTTAAATCTTAAAAAAAGAAATGAGAGCAACCTTGCTCTGATACCAATTGTAGGATTACAAGACACCAAGAGGGGAGTGAATTGGTGTTTAAATTGAAAATACTGATTTCATGAAGATCATTACGGAAGCTTAAAATCTATTCATTAATGTTAAATCAACACAATAGCAGTCATATCATATGCATAATAAAGTACGAAGAAAAGGGAGAGAAAAGATAAACACAAGATGCACGGTGGTTTGTTGATGAGGTTTGGACACATCTTCCACTAGTACCTTCATTCGTTCCAGATGGGGCAAGGAAGAAACCCTTTACAAGTCTTGTCTTTTCTCCTTTTCAAGACACAAGACACACCTCTTTCACTTGTCTTTTCTTCGCTCAAGATGAAAGTCACAACCTCTTTTCACTAAGAGCTAAACAACTATTAAAATATCAGAAGAACACTCCACAATCTTTCTTTTACAATTTGAAACCTCACACAAGAGTAAGAGAGAAAGAAATGAAAAATCTGCAACTTGGAACTCAAATAGACTTTTCAAATGTTCTTCACACTTTTTTCTTGGAAGTCTTGATCATTCCTACATCTTTGGGTCCTCTTTTGATATCCTTCTTAACTTCATTTAGCCGTTGGGGCTTGTTTCCTAATTTTGTGGCCAAAATATGACCTTTATAGTCCATTCTGCACGTTGACTGATTGACCGTCCTGCACTATTTTATGCAAAAATTTTTGCACAGTTATCCAAATGAGATAATTTTTTATTTTATGGAAAGCTAACAAAATTCTCTACAGCTTTGATATTAATTATTCATCCAAAATATAATGAGATCAAAGTCAAATATTGATTCAAAGTTCAGTATACAATATTGTCCATTTCAAATAAAATATTTTAGGCCTTTACTCTTTTATACATAACTTTTTATACCAGTATTCAAATGAGATGATATTTGATTCTATGAAAATCTAACAATATCATATAACTTTTATATCACTCTCTTGATCCAAATCTCATTATAGAATACTCAACTATTAAATGCAAGTTTAGCGCATAAAATAAACTTCAAATTTAACTTGTTGAGCTTTAATTACACATAACTTTTTATGTGGTTGTCCAAATGAGGTGATTCTTGATTCTCTAGAAAGATAAGATAATTCTCTATAACTTTTATGTTCATCATTAATGTAAATCTCGTGGGAACATAAACAAATATTAATAAAAGTTTAATGCATGAGGCAACTCATTTCTATTTAAACTTTTTTGGTATTTTAAATGTAACTCTAATCTTTCGTGGTTTTGTATTGTTAAAACATAATTATATAGGGCATAAAAACTTTGCTCCAACAAGTTCATCATTCCCAACGTCTTGGACTTCATCATCGTAAGCTCTGTCCCAATGGCCACGAGTCATCGAGCTGAAAGAGAGTTGCAAAAATATGAAGTTTGTAACATAATTATGCTCGTTGTGCCGATTTATTCTTCTGGTAATAGCCATGTCATAGTACAAATGGACCCTTGTAGTACGAATCTGTTGTATTCATTCGATAATTTGTAAAGGACTCTTTCATTTGAATAGGATTTTCAGTTTAGATATTTTTCTTTCTCTTTTTTTCTCTACCATTTCGTTCGTTTTCATCTTCCTCACTTCCGACGTTCTTTTCCTCCACCTCCGGTGACTGCAGGTGAACCATCGGGGAGCTCAAAGTTTGACATGGTATGTTGTTGGTGATCCATCTATGCTCATGCTTGTTGTGCTTGCTTCGACACCGTCAGCTGCCGGAAGTTTCTTGCCGTTCAACTCCATTGAAGGTCGTCGCAGGACATAGCATTGTCATATTCCATGACACCTGAAAGTCCTAGAGATGATGAGATTGGTGAGTTTCTTTCATTCGCAATCGTGCTCTTTGTTTCTTGTTCATCCTCTTCTTGTGATTGAATTTTCTGATCTTTTATTCTCAATACATCTTGTTCTGCATTTTCTTCCACTTCATACCTTGTTTTCTTCTTGTGTTTCCTTCTTTTAAACGATCGGAGTTGTTGTCAATCAAGTTTTCTTTCATCTCATTTTCCTTAACCTTCTTCTCCGGCAACGTCCACTTCACAGTTGGTTCTAGATTGATATGGCAAAACCATTTGGAGCACTCCAATTACCATCTTATTATCCTTCTACTTGTTGATCTCTCGTTCTATTTTTTGTCAAGCTCTACATCCTCTTTGTTTCTTTCTTAGTCTAATGTTATTTCATTTTTTTTGTCACCATTGTGATAGCTTTCTTCATGTTGGCGCTTCTTCCCATCGCCAACTTGAGGCGATGTTCGTCATGGGTGAATTGCCATGCATTGCTGGCCGCAAATGGTGTTCGATGATTGTTCGATATAATTCATCAACTCATCTATCTTCTTGCTTGGTTATCAGGTGTTCTTTTAGTGTAAAACTCATGGATGACATCTTCAACTGTCGTCGCGTCTCAGATTGCCTCTTGCATATATGTCGTTTCCAGATGTCTTGAGCTGTCGCTTGTTTCAAGTGCCGACGAATCATGTTGTGCAAAGTCTGATGATTGGCATATGTGCTGCCTCATCGGCGACGCATTCGATGGAAGTTTTGTTCGAAGCGTTCACTACAAGAAAACTGACGATTAGCGGCACACAATAGCATCTTAAAATATGGTGACGCTAAATCGACGCCACTAGCGTCGTCATGGCATCTCAGTTGAGTCCCAAATAAGAGACGCTACTTGCCTCAAAATAGTGTCTCTTTAGCGTGTTCTTAGCATTTCAAAAAATAAGCGCTAACGTAGGCGCCATTGAGACGCAAGATAGTTGCTATTATTGCGCGCCATGAAGGGAAAGTGCGCGGGAGAACCTAGCGATGTTCTCGCGTCGATAGCTTTTGACACGAATCTAGCATTGCAAGAATGAGACGCTATTGAGACTCTATGAAGAAGCTAACTGGCGTCACATTCAAGGCGACGCTATGTACACGCCATTGTGATTACTTGGCATACCTCCATAAGTTATTTAAGAAAAAGATAACACGATGCTACGTAGACGCCAATGTGATTACTTGGCATATTTGTGTATGTTAATTAAGAAATAGATAACTATATATAGGCTATCTATATTTCTATCGCTATATGTTATCTATTTTGAGGAAACCCTATATATTATGCATACTATACGTTAATCAATAAATAAATTAAATATTGTATATGTACTTTCAACATATATATTTATTCATACATGATTACTTATATATGTCTACATCATGGTGGTGTTATTTATCCACATATATGTATTCCTACATGATTACTTATATAATTTGTTACCTATATTATATATGTTATTTATCCATACAATATATATGATATCTTAATTATACATATATTTATTCATAATTATGAAATTATGGTAGTTGAATTAGCATCTCCATGTAGGCTCAATAGCGCCACACTAGAGCCGCAATCCTGGTCGACACCAGGGAGACACTATTGGCGTCTCTCTAGGGTCGCCATACTGAGACGCTAATCGCATTAGACCCTACTTTGACTCTATTGTGTCGCTAATACACGTTAGCGACTCAATAGCGTCTGTATTACACCGTAGTAGCCGACTTTTTATCACACTCGCTTCATCGGGCGCATATAGACATATAAATACGCGTATATACTTATACTTATATATAATAAGTACACATATACATATTATTATCACTCAATCTCGCACATATAAATATATACATACATATATATACTTGGAATACGTATACATATACACGTTATCTATATATGTCTCGCACATATATAGACAAATACATACATGTATATACTTATGATACATATAGATAAACACATTAATGTTGTGACTTAATCTCTCACATGTAGAGATATACATACGCATATATTACACACACACACACAGATATATACACATATACATATAGACTTATAATACATTAATAATCGTATATGCATTCCATAATTTTTAGATTGTGGGAAGGAAACAAAATAACTGGAACGGGGCACAATGCGATGAGACGCTATCTTGATAAATAAAATTACATACATTATAGTAAATTAGAAATAGAAAAAACGTCGATGCTACTACGATGCTATTGTGTCACTACAAGTTCTTAGCGACGCATTAGCCTCTCTATAGCACCGCATTAGCCGACTTTTTATTACCTCACCCAATCTCGCACATGTAATGTTAAATTAGGAAGAAAATTCGATATAGTGTCTCTACAGCCAAGAAATAATGGCTCGATGTTGGCGCTTATGTAGCGTCTAAGTAGCATCGTGTCTTGATAAGGCGCTAAACACTTAACTTAAATCGCTAACCCCTCTTCTTCGTTTTCACTATTTACTATTACCGTGACCGACGATGCCATTTTCACCATGACCGACGATGCCGACAGTCGACGCTCTCCGCTCCGACGCTCAATGTTCGACGCCGACTGCTCTGATGGCCGACGCCCGACCCCGAGCCTTTGTCGAACTCGCCATCTCCGCCCGTTGCTCTGACGCCCTCCGCTCAATGCCTGACCCGGAACCATCGTCGAACTCACTGGCTTCGCCCCCTGCTTTGACGCTCGACGCCCAACCCCACCCTTGTCGACCTCCGCCTCCTCTGCCTCCGTCACCTCCACCGCCCTATGCCGACCTCCGCCTCCTCCGCCACCCTCTGCCTCCTCCACCTCCTCTGCTTTCCGCCTCCTTCGCCACCCTCGGCCTCCTCCGCCGCCTCTGCCTCCTCTGTCTCAGCTGTCTCCGCCTCCACCTCCTCAGCCTTCCGTCTCCTCCGTCGCCCTCCGCCTCCTCCGCTGCCTCTGCCTCCTCTGCTTCCGTCGCCTCTGCCCTCCGCCTCCTCTGCTGCTCCTCTATCCAGTGCCGGCCGTCGCCCGCCGCCTTCCTCCACCACCGCCCGCCGCCATCCTGCTCCAGTTATTCAAGTACAAGAACGCCACCATCAATGTTAAGTTAATTACTAATGCATCTTAAGTTAATTATTAATGCATGTTAAGTTAAATACTACTTAATTACTTGAAACTATTGTTGTTAAGTTAATTACTAATGCATGTTAAGTTAAATACTACTTATTATTTGAAAGTGCTACTGTTAAGTTAGTTATTAGTAAATTAGTAGTGCAGGTTAACTTAATTACTAGTTAAGTTAACCTAACGCATGTTAAGTGAATTACTAGTTAAGTAGTTGAAAATAATCTAAGGACTAGTTATTATATATCATGTTAAGTTATGGTAAATGCATGAGCAGAACAAATTTGTTCCATGATTTGGAGTTATTAGAAAACAAAGCTGATAGATTTTTTTTCATAATTCTAGTACCTCTTTTTTTATCATGTTCTCATAAGTTTTACTAAGGATGTACTTCCACATTCTTGGTAATAAAATGAGATTATGAAGTACTTGAAACATGTGATTTTGGACTTCGTAACTGCAAAATCAAATGTTTCAAGTACACGAATTTATTGACATATGGCTTAATGTTGTCCGTTATAGAAATGACAAAGCCAGATCGTAGTTGGATTCATCGTTGGAATGATAAACGTGGCGTTAGAACTGAAGAATATAAGGATGGTGTTGATGAATTCATTAATGTGGCATATCAAAATGAAGGTGTTGCTTCTTCATATGGTGAAATCTTATGTCCATGCCGGAAATGCAAATGTTATCAGTGGAAAGTAAGATATGATGTGCAGAAGGATTTATACTACAACGGTTTCTTACTGACATACACAAATTGGTTCTTTCATGGCGAAGAAAGATGGGCTAAAGAAACAACTAATGTAGATATCATTGTGGGTGACTCGAGCAATCCGTCCAGGGACATGATACGAGATGCAATGTTAGGAGAAAATGTTGACAAAACATTGATTGAAGAGGACCCGAAACCTTAGTCTTCTAAGTTTTATAATCTTCTCGAAGAAGCAGATGAACCTTTATGGTATTGATGCATGAAGCAAACTACACTTTTTGCAGTGGCACAACTAATGAACTTGAAATCAAAATTTAATATGAGCGAAAGTTATTTTGACCGAATGCTTGCCATTATTAAGAGTATGCTTCCAGCTTCAAAGAAATTATCGTGATATTTTTTCAAGTGCAAATGTTTGATGAGAGATTTAGAGTCAGAATATCAGAAGATTGATGCATGTCGCAATCATTGCATGTTGTACTACAAAGAAAACAACTCACCTATAAGTTGTTCTATTTGTGGCGAGCCCAGATACAAGCCGAAAAAGAATTCTCAAAGTTCGAGAAAAATGTGGCAAATGCAATATTTAGATACTTTTCCATTGTTCCAAGATTACAATGACTATTTCTTTCTGAAAAAACTGCATCATTTATGAGGTGGAACAGAGAAGGGGCACGTGATGATCAAAATTCAATTACACATCCTTCGGATGCGGAGGCATGGAAACGATTTGATGCACTTCATTCAGCTTTTTCTGCAGAATCACGCAATGTTAGATTAGGACTTTGCACTGATGGCTTCAACCCATTTGGCTCATCAAGTACTGCTTATTCATGTTGGCCGATTTTTGTGACACCTTATAATTTGCCTCCAAGCATGTGTATGAGACGAGAGAACATATTTCTTACCTGCATGATCCCAGGTCCTCGATCTCCTGGTAAATGTTTAGATGTTTACTTAACACCTTTGATTGATGATTTGAAGATGTTGTGGGAGGATGGCGTGTTTACCTATGACAAATCTAAAAAGCAAAATTTCATTATGAGAGCCGCATTAATGTGGGCCATAAGTGATTTTCCAGCATATGGAATGTTGAGTGGTTGGAGCACAAAAGGTAAACTTGCTTATCCCATATGTAAAAAGAATACAAAATCATTCTATTTGAAAAAATTGTAGGAAAGTTTGCTGGTTTGATTGTCATAGGATGTTTTTTTCCACTGGAGAATTCGATGCGTCACGATCGAAACTCATTTAAAAAGAATACATCCGAGAACACTTTGTCTCCAACTCATTTGATGGGACAAGAATTGCTAGAGCAAGTAAACAAGCTTAGTGAAGTCTCATTCGGATTGAAGGCCGGTAGTTACAAGCAAATTGGGTTTGGAAGTGAACATAATTGGGAGAATAGAAGTATTTTTTGGGATTTGCCTTATTGGTCTTCAAACTTGGTACGTCATGCATGTGGAGAAGAACGTATTTGACAACATCTTCAAGACTATTATGGATGTTAAAGGAAGAACAAAAGATAGCATACAGGCTCGCGAAGACATGAAATTAATATGCAAAAGACCAGAGTTAGATATCATTCATCTTCAAAATGGTAAATGCAAAAAGCCAAAAGCTACTTATGACTTGAGCAATGATAAAAGAAAAGTGGTTTTCGAATGGGTAAAGCAATTAAAATTCCCCGACGGATATGTATCAAACATATCTCGTTGTTTTAACTTGGACAATGGGAGTATAAATGGGATGAAGAGTCATAATTGTCATATTTTTATGCAAAGGCTGCTTCCAATTGCCTTCAAAGAACTTTTGCCAAAGTCCATCTGGGAGGTTTTAATAGAATTATCTATGTACTTTAAAGAACTTTATGCATCCATCGTTCGGGGAGAAGACATCTCTCGGTTAGAGGCTTCTATTGTGATTATCGTGTGCAAGGCTGAGAAGATATTTCCACCTTCTTTCTTTGATGTGATGGAGCATTTGATTGTACATCTACCATAAGAAACAAAAGTTGCGGGTCCGGTTCAGTATCGATGGATGTATCCTTTCGAAAGGTGCATGTTATATTTGAAAAGGAAGGCGAAGAATAAGACATAAATTGAATGCTCCATATGTGAAGCATATTTCATTGAGGAGGTGTCAAACTTCACTTCAAAGTACTTTGAGCCACACATACAATCAGGACACACCCAAAACGATGATGGTGGTGAAAGAGAAGTTAACATGAATATTATATCCATCTTCAAGTACCCATGTCGGCTTCTTGGTACAGGACACAAAGTTGTCTTGAATGATAGAGATCTCACAGTCGTTGAGAATTATGTCCTTGCAAATTGTAGCGAAGTGACACCGTATCTCGAGTAAAACAATTTGTTTTAATATGTTATATAATTTAAAGTTAATTGTTGCTATATGATTTCATTAATTGACAACTATAAATTCAAGAAATTTGAAGAATTACAGTGAGAAATCAATCTATTAGTTTCAAACGATCAGTCATTGAAACTATGAGATGAACATTTTGCCGATTGGTTAAGATGTGAAGTGAGAATTCTTTCCGCTTGCTCAACTATTAATAGTGGCATATTAATAGCGGCATATGTGTTGTAGGAAGCATGTACAGGGACAACGACTTTGATTACTATGGTGTTATAGAAGACATCATAGAATTGTCTTATTCGGGAAAATCTAAGTCGTGGTGCTAAAATATCGTTGGTTCGATCCAGAAAAAGGAGTTCGGATCGATCAAAAGTTTAAATTGGTGGATATTAACTCTCGATCGAGACTTCAGTCATACGATCCATTCGTATTGGCGGAACAAGCACAACAAATGTACTACACTAAGTATCCATCACAAAAGAACCAAGGATGAATGGTGGGCGTCATGCAAGGTGAGAAGTAGACTATTCTTAACTTAAACAATGGTAGATGATAATGAACATCATCCGTACACAACGATGAGCCCATGGATGATTACTATCAAAAAGATAGAGTGAATGAGATGATTGATGTGGCTGATGGAGTTAAGAATTTTCAATTGATCGATGACGCAGAGTCAATGGAAGAGTTCAATTCAAATGACCTCTTAGAAGTGAGCTTTGATAATTTCATTGACGATGACTCGAACCAAGATTATAGCGACGATGATGAAGATAATGAAAATGAATCAGAATACGAAACAAGCGAATGAATCTCGTAGTTCCTCTAATGACACAAGCTTCTTACTTTTTTTTAGTTATATATGGTTACCGATAATAAGAGAAGATTGTTACTTTTTTTTCAGTCATGGTTACTAGAGGTCGAGCATCTTGGTCATCTCTCTCTTCTAGGCATTCACTCCATATGAGTCAGCCATCATAACCACCAGGTAATATATTTATTGTCAGTTGCTTATTTATATTTGATTATAATAGTTAAATTCATTTTTTAATAATATCATGCCGTCGACGAGGCACGTAGCCGGATCGTCACATAGTAGGCGATCCATTAGAGGGTCTGCTCCGTGAATCACTCCAGGTACGTGTCACATTGTAGGTGATACATAGTAGGAGATAGAGTTTTCCAAATATTTTGTTTTGTGATAGTTGCTCCATCATCGACGGGGCACATAGTTGGGACGTCTCGGTCGCACGACGATGATCGGTATGTCACACTAGGTTATTTTTTGTATATTCCATAATTTTAAATAGGAGGAAAATTTTATGTATTTTCTTATTATGACAGTTGCTATGCCACCGCCACCGTTGAGATTATCGGATGCTTCACCACATTCTAGCGTTGGCGACGACATCTTACCCCGGGTGATATGTTTATTATTATTGACATTATATTTCTCAGTTAATTATATTAACTATTTTTTTAATAATGTCAGTTGCTACGCCGCCGATAGCACAAGCACTTGGCTCATCACAATCTGACGAGCGGACTGCCATAGATCATTCTGCGGTAGACATCAATCGAGGTGAGAACCTTACTGTACATATAACAATTATCATAACTTTAATTTAGCATGACATTAATGATTTATTTTGTATTAGGGCCCGTAGATAATGTCGGACCTTCTCAGCCTACCCCAGTTGTACCGGATGATGATTTCTCTTCGAGTTATGAAGAGGGATTACACTATAATGGAGTGGTCACTGTGAATAATATTGCTTGACCATAAGTCAAATAAGTTGTACGCGTTTTGTTATAGTTTTGGTTATCATTGAAAATTAATTCTTCTTTGTAATTGGCAGGACCACTTTCATACCCGCTAGTACCATGCGGGATGTCAGTGCTCTCGTTCTTTCCCACATGCCGGAAGGGGCAGGATACTGGAAAGATGTCCCAATTCAAGTGCAGTATGACATCTTTCGAGCCTTTATGGTACGATATTCTATTTGGGTTAGATAATTTGATTTATATTATTTTAAAAATACTAACTTTCATCAGGATCTTAGTTTAGGGACGATCCAGAGAGCTTTTGAGGAGGTCATTGCGAAATGTGTCCGAAATCGATTATACAAGTTTCGCAAGGTCATCACGTCCACCGGCCTCACTTTGGAGCAAGGCATACAAAGATGCCCAAGGCATATTAGTGATCACCTCTTATTATGCTCATAATTACTATAGTTAAACCCACAAAATTACATAAAATCTGATCGTATTTAAGCACTTTTCAATTATTATTAGGAGAAAATTTGAAAGAGTAAAAGGAGGACTAACTACTTTTCAAAATTTGAATTCTGAACATAGAGGAAACAAAAAGGTGGAGGAGAACTTGGAAAAGGGGGGACGACAGGGAGAGGAAGGAAGAAGGTGGAGGAGAAGAAGATTGATGTTGTCAAGATTCATGATGAACTAAAGAGGATTTTTGGTTCCCTTGTGATGATACTTTGTTGATGCTACTCTTTTCTTTTTATGATGCCGCACATTTGACTTGTCGTTTTTAATTACTTGATACACTGCAGTCTTATTATTTATAATTAGTTCCAATTGGATTGAGAGATCGATTGTTTCTTCTGTAAACTAGTTTCATCTGAGAGGAGAAATTAGTTACATTACTTGCTATGTTTCTAGTGATAATTGATTTAGTATTCATATATAGATCGAGAGATCTACCATAATAGCTATTGTGAGGTGAAAGCCCTAGACAGTTGCGAGAGGTGTCAGATATATTTCAATTGCTCTAATTAGGATTAAAGAATGAGTTATCAGAGATCGAGAGATCATCCTCTTCTTCTGATTAAAGATGAAAGTTTGATTAATCAGTAATCCTAATCTAGTATTTAACGGCAACTCTCCTTTCGGCTCAAAGAGAGGTCGACAAGCCGAAAGATAGAGTAATTATCTCACGCTCCAGGTACAAAAAATCATTCGATTCATAAGCTGAAGATTAAAATGCAATAGCATCAACGGGTTCATTATAAAGGAATCTCTTCCGTTACATTCTAATCACTTCTCACTTTCTTCCATTATTCTTTCTCTAAGTTTCATTTCTTTATTATCCGATTTACTCTTAATTATTTTGTGACAACTTTCGGGATATAAGTAGATTAGTAATTGGTCTAAATCAACGGGGTTACGACACTCAGGATTTCTACTCGACCTATGCACTTGCAGTTGTGTGAACTCTAGAGTAAAATTTAAACACGACTAGAATTACTTTTAGTGTGAGAAATCCACATCCACATAAAGTTCACGTTAAGTTTTTGGCGCCGTTGATGGGGATTTAGATTATTACTCTCTATTTACATCCTTGCTTATTTGATTTCATAATACTCATTGTTAAATCTTTTTCTTTGATTTCAGGGATTAATATATGCCCAAAAACAATCGTAGACAATTGCTTGAACTAGACGCTAAAATCAATTAAACTTTCAAATGAAGGGTGCGATAACATAAGATTAGAACATCTTTTATTGAAGGTACAAGTAGCACTCAATCCATAGAGCTCAAGGTGAATTCTGATCTAGAAGTAGAGATGATGGCTCAACAACAAGAGCCACTTCAACCGCCAGTCCCGTCATAGGAAGAACTCTATACTCACACTACAGATGGGCTAGAGTCAGCTATTTTGAAGCCAACTATTCAAGCCAACAATTTCGAGTTGAAATCTTCTTTGATCTCCACAATCCAACAGAACCAATTTGGAGGAACTCCAGATGAGGACCCGAATCAACATTTTAAAGACTTTCTGTAAATATGCGAGACAACAATGTTGAATGGTGTCACCAGAAGCATTGGGATTAAGGGTCTTTTCATTTTCATTAAGAGGCAAAGCCAAACAATGGCTACAGTCATTAGAACCCCGGGAATTAACTACCTGGGAACAACCGGTAAAAACTTTCTTGTCAAAATATTTTCCTTCGAGTAAGACAATTAAGATCAGAAATCAAGTCATTGGTTTTGTTCAAAAAGATCAGGAAACATTGTACGAAGCCTGGCAAAGGTTTAAGACATTGCTAAGATCGTGTCCCCATCACGGTTTGAGCAAATGGATTTTAGTTCAATCTTTCCAAAATGGATTGAATTATGCTTCAAAAATGGCACTTGATAATGCTGTGGATGGTATATTTATAAAGAAAAACATAGATGAAGCCTACCAACTTATAGAATAAATAGCAAGGAATCAGCATACCTAGCTCACTCAAGGTCCAATGAGCCAGTTGCTTTCACTCAAACACGATTGGATGGTGAGGATTTTTTTTCTAAAGTGGAGTACATCGTTAAGAAGGCAATTAGTAGACTAGGACTCGATGAAGGTACTCCTATTGTTAATATGATAGCAAGATGCTACGAGATATGTGGTTCATCTAATCATATTTCCGTGCGCTATGAATTATTAAACCAGCAAGGACATCAACATCAGGCAAATGCGATAGGCCCTTATCCATCTAATAATGATCCATACTCTAACACTTTCAATCATGGATGGAAGAATAATCCAAAGTTTTCCTATAGAGACAACCCTCAGCAAGCTCAAGTTCCTACGTGGCAAAACAGATTCAATCAAAGAATACAACCTCAAAACTCTTCGCCAGATCAAGGATCATCTACTACGAGTAAGCTCGAAGTAATGATGGAAAAGTATATGCCGAAACAAGACACTCTGACGCAGAAAAATGTTTGAGAAGATTGAAAGCCTCTCCATTCATAACAAAATACTGGAAACACAGATAGCCCAACAGACAACATCTTCTTCAAGACAACCAGGGATTTTACCTGGACAACCATAGAAGAATCCAAAAGAACAAGTTCAAGCTGTAACTTTGAGAAGTGGGAAAACATTTGAAAATACTAAGAGAACAAGATTAGAGGTCTCAACAGAGGGAAATGAGGAAATTTCTGAACAAGATAAAGTAGTTCAACCAGAGGTTAAACTGAATGAAGAGAATGGATCCAAGCAATAGACTATAGAAGAACATTCTAGCTACTCTACTCAGATACCATTCCCTAAAGCCCTTGAGAAATCCGACAAGATCAGTAGTTCGGCAAGTTTGTAGAAATCTTGAAGAAACTCTATATTAATGTACCCTTTGTTGAAGCCATACAAGAGATGCCTGCATATGCAAAATTTCTCAAAGATATTCTATCGAAGAAAAGATGGATACAAGAAAATGAAACAGTTGCGTTGACTGCTGAAGCTAGCACTGTAATTCAAAACAAACTGCCCCCGAAACTAAAAGGCCCTAGGAGTTTTTCTATACCATGTGAAATTGGAAAAAGAAGGATACAAAGAGCTTTATGTGATCTTGGTGCTTCTGTGAGTGTTATTACCCTTTCATTATGCAGGAAACTTGAAATGGGTGACATTAAGCCTACGAATATGTCTCCCCAATTAGCAAACCGATCTATAAAAATTCCACAAGAAATTCTGGAAGATATACCAATCAAAGTAGGGAATTCCTACATACTAGCTGACTTCGTGGTCCTAGGTATGGATGAAGACAATCAAACTCTCATTCTGTTAGGAAGACCTTTTCTAGCTACTGTGGGAGCAGTAATAGATGTTAAACAAGTTCGCCTTACTTTTCAAATAGGTGATGACATAGTCGAATTTCGATTGAATCATATTATCAACTATCCAGACATGGAAGATTACCACCTTCAACCTGAGCAAGTGGATCCACTAATAAAGAAGGTAGCATCGGTTATCCATATATCTGATCCTTTAGAAGTATCCCTCGAGGCTCAAGAATCATCTTTATGGACAGAAGTAGAAGCCAACATTCTTACAAGTCATATGCTCTCGACAAAGATACAACACTAAGACAATCCACTAGAGGATCAATCTACTGATCTCTTGTAACAGTCTAGCTCAAAGAAGCCAATGAAACCTGAGTTGAAGAAGCTTCCTCAAAATCTCATATATGAATTCTTAGGAGAAGATTTCACTTACCCAGTGATCATCAGCGCAAATTTAAAGACGAATCAACTTAAACAACTATTAGACAAGTTAAAAGCCTATAAGTATGTTATCGACTATACTCTGGACGATCTTAAAGGAATCAACCCTTCTATCTGCATGCATCGCATTCATATGGAAAAATATTATAAACCTTCCATAGAAGGACAAAGAAGGCTCAATCCAGCAATGAAAGAAGTAGTGAAAAAAAGAAGTGATTAAACTCTTGGATGCGGGAATTATCTATCCCATATCAGACAGCCAATGGGTAAGCCATGTGCAGGTCGAGCCAAAAAAGGGTGGAATGACTGTAGTAAAGATAGAGTCAAACAAACTCATTTTCACACAAACTGTAACTGGATGGAGGATGTGTATTGATTTCAGAAAGCTAAACAAAGCCACTCGAAAGGACCACTTTCCCTTACCTTTCATCGATCAGATGTTAGAAAGGCTGGCGAACCACTCTTACTTCTACTATTAAGATGGATTTTCTAGATTCCATGAAATTCCTATTCATCCGGATGATTAGGAAAAGACCACCTTTACATCTCCTTATGGAACCTTTGCATATAGGAGAATGCCTTTTGGAGTATGCAATGCGCCAGCAAGCTTTCAAAGATGCATGATGTCAATTTTTTCTGATTATATTGAAGAAATAATGAAAGTATTCATGGACGACTTCTCGGTGTATGGCACTACCTTTTAAATTTGCTTGCAGAATCTTGGAAAAGTGTTACAGAGATGTGTTGAATCTAACCTAGTGTTGAACTGGGAGAAATGTCATTTCATGGTACAAGGAGTAGTCCTAGGACATATTGTTTCAAGCAGGGGCATTGAAGTTGATAAAGCTAAGACATGAGTAATTGAAAATTTGCCTCCCCCTACTAATATTAAGGGAATTAGAAGTTTCCTTGAACATGCAGAATTTTATCGATGTTTCATCAAGGACTTTTCTCTTATTGCAAGACCCTTAACAAAACTCTTATCCAAAGAAGCAGAGTTTATATTCGATGAAGACAATTTAAAGGCTTTTGAAACTTTAAAAAGGTCCCTCACAACAGCCCCAATCATTCAACCCCCTAATTGGTCTTTACCCTTTGAAATCATGTGTGATGCTAGTGATCAAGCCGTGGGAGCAGTATTGGGACAAAGGAAGGATAAGAAGCAACATGCAATCTATTATGCCAATAGAACCTTAGATGAGGCACAGATCAATTATTCCAGAACCGAAAAAGAATTCCTAGCAGTTGTTTTTGCAATAGACAAATTCAGATCCTACCTAGTCGGTTCCAAAGTCATTGCGTATACATATCACCAAGCCATCCGATACTTGATTGCTAAAAAGACTACCAAACCTAGACTAATTAGGTGGATCCTTCTATTACAAGAGTTCGATTTAGAAATCAAAGACCGAAAAGGAACAGAAAATCAGGTAGCTGATCACCCCTCTCGACTCCAACTATCAGAACAGGACATTAATCCTAGTAATTATAGAGCTATTAATGATTCCTTCCCTCATGATCAACTGTTCTCAATCCAAAAAGCACAACTTCCATGGCTCGCTGATTATGCCAACTATTTAGCCTCAGGAGTTTTACGACCCGACTTATCCTATCAAAAAAGAAGAAATTCTTTTCAGACATTAAATAACTATTTCTGGAATGAACCATTTCTCTTTAAAAAATATGCCGATGGAATATATCAAAGGTGTGTACCATAAGAGGAACAATCTGCCGTACTGCAGGAGTGCCATTCATCTCCTTATGGTGGTCGTGCAGGATATCAAAAGACAGCTTCTAAAGTTCTCCAAATGGGTTTTTATTGGCCTACTGTGTTCAAGGATGCAATCAATCTTGTCAAATCTTGTGATGCTTGTCAAAGAACTAGAAATATAGGTAGAAGAAATGAAGCACCCCAGTAGCCTATACTCGAGATAGAAATATTTGATGTATGGGGAGTTGACTACATGGGACCCTTTCCTCCTTCATGCGGGTACAAATTTATACTCCTAGCAGTTGATTATGTCTCAAAATGGATTGAAGCAATTCCTACAATCTCAGTGGACTCAAAGTCCGTTATCAAGCTCTTTAAAGATACAATCTTCCTAAGGTTTGGTGTTCCCAGATGTAGGAACCCAAAGGGCACCAAGAGGGAGGTGACTTGGTGTTAAATAAAAAATGTTGATTTCATAAATATCATCGCGGAAGCACAAAACCGATTCTTTAAAACCATTTAAAATAAAGCAATTCAGATCATAAGCATAATATGAACGGGGAGAGAGAGAGAGAAAATCAAACGCAAAGACACGGTGGTTGTTGACGAGGTTCGGCCACACCTTGGCTTACATCCCGCTCTGACTTTTCGACCTCGAGACCGTTGGAGATTCCACTAAAACTCTTCCTTAATTCCAAATGGGGCAAGGAAGAACGCCATTTACATCAACCACATTTTCTCCGCTTCGAGAGGCAAGGCAACCTCTCCTTCTAGAAGCTAATCTTTTTCTCTCGCTCAAGATGTAAGATTTAGAACCTCTTTTACGCAGGAGTTCTCTCTATTTTTTTCTAAACAAAATGTTTCTCTCTTTTACAAAGCTAAGTTCACAAGAGTGGAAGAGAGAAAGAAAGAGAACTAAAAATGAAAACTTCAAGAAGAATGTCTTCTTTTGATAACTTGAAGTTTTTCTTCAAGGCTTGGATGAGTGCCCTTCCTTCTGGCTTTGGCACTCCTTTTATAGGCTTCTGTAAGTGAGAAAGTCATCCAAAAATTATTCCACAATTTTCTCCTTCAAATTTGACCAATATTGTTCATTTGACTCGGAGGCCGGTCGACCGCACATATGGACCGGTCGACCGATATACTTTCTTTTAAGAAAAATGTGATCATTGGCAAAATTTGCACTGTCCAATCGATCGGTACAGTCTCGACATTCTGCTATTGAAATTGGGCATCGTTCTGGGTCGGTCGACCGATATTCTTGGCCGGTCGACCTGTGTTCCTGACCGGTCGACCTATTTTCCAGTCGCTAACTTGACCGCCCCGCACTATTTAAGCATAACTTTTAGCACAGTTATCCAAATGAGATGATTTTTTATTCTATGGAAAGCTAATAGAATTCTCTACAACTTTGATATTTATCTCAAATCCAAAATCTAATAGGATCATAGTTAATTATTTAATCAAACTGTAGTACATAAAGTTATCTCTTTTTTTTAAACTTTTTCAGCATTTTAACTTTAATCTTTTGAGGTTTGTATCATCAAAATATAATTTTATATATCACTAAAACTTAGATCCAACACGCAATGGAGGATCACATTTCATCGAAGTTTCAAAAAAGTGCTGCTTAAATATGGAGTCAAATATCGGATTTCTACCGCGTATCACCCTCAAACCAATGGGCAAGCAGAAGTTTCGAATAGAGAAATTAAAATGATTCTCAAGAAGACGGTCTCGATAACTAGGAAAGACTAGAGCATGAAACTCAATGAAGCACTGTGGGCATATCGGACTACATACAAAACACCAATTAGAACGACACCATAAAAGTTTACTTATGGCAAGCATTGTCATCTACCTGTGGAATTGGAACACAAGGCTTTCTGGGCAATCAAAATGCTAAATTACGATTTTCAAGCGGCCTTTGGAAATTGATTACTGCAGCTCAACGAGTTAGATGAATTGAGACTAGATGCCTACAACAATTCTCGCCTTTATAAAGAAAGAAAAAAGAAATGGCATGACATGCATATACTGAAAAAGAATTTTAAGGAAGGCGACCAAGTTTTGCTATTTAACTCCTGATTACAACTTTTTTCCGAGAAGCTAAGAATGAGATGGTCTGGAACATTCGCCATTGAAAGAATATATCCTCATGGCGCAGTGGATATCAAAAACAGCAACTCAAAATTTTTTAAGGTCAACGGGCAGAGATTAAAACATTACAACCAATGTGCAGCAAGGTTCAAAGAAGTTTTACACCTACAACCAGACCACTAAAAGAAATAAGGTCGAGCTAACGATGTTAAAAGAAGGCGTTATAGGGAGGCAACTCAACCAAATAAACAGCTATCAGCCACATCAGCACTCACACAAGGCCAAAAGTATCAGAATACCACTGAAAAGTATACCTTATAGACTTAGTTGAGAATCCCAACAGAATCTAGTACCGTATCTACCCAAGTACCCGCTTTTCCAAATCCCACATGAACACCCCCGTGTCGCCTCATTTCTCCACCCGACCGACTACTTCTTTTCCAACACCTACTGCATATCGGCCACCCAAAATCCCTAACAGTTTTTCATCCTCCTCCGAGCACTCCCCTAAGCCCACAGACATCCTTGACAACTGGCCGGCAATATAAAGAGGGCACATCATCAGATTCTGAGACCAACAGCTCCTCCGAATCCATCAGGCGCCGGCTACGTCCGGACGGACTCCTGCACCCAACATCTGACATACGACAACCGAAAAATAGCGACGAAGCCCAACGCCTCCTAAACACCAGGTGCAGAAACTTCTCCTCTACCAGATTTCTGGATTTTCCTACTCTCGAGCCTCTTGGGTTATTTGGCGACATCAGAACCATACTCCACCGATCTCGTCTCTTACCTTTCTTCATGAAACGATGGGACCTCTACAAGGAGGTATCGGCTGAGTTTTTAGGGACTCTATATCCCACTAGCTTTGATGTGGATGGCATTCCAAACCATATCGAATTTCGTTACCACGACCTCGCCATGAGCCTTGACCCTTTTGCTCATTTTCTGAACCTCCCTAAAATCGGCCATAGAACCCCTCCACCTTCTTTTCCTGTATTTCAAGTCTGGTATCAACTTACCGGATGACGTACCGACAACATTCTCCATTTAGTCGACCAACATCTTAAAAACCCTATCTTCCAATACCTCCATATCCTCCTCACCAAAACTATACTAATCCGTCCCCTACGAGATGGATTTTGTCTCTGTTGACGAACTTTTTATCATCTGGTGTCTCCTCTCTAACACAGAGATTAACCTTGCATCATTCTTCATGCAAAGTTTGCTCAAGGAATCAACTCGCGAGTGTAATCAGATTCTTTAGAGCAATCTCATCACACCTCTAGCCGAACATTATGTGTTCTTAGGAGACACCACCCCAACAGCTACAACATTGATTGATCTAGACTTCTTGACCCAGGAAGGAGTTCTCCTTACGGTCAATGTCCAACACTTCTGACGACAGTCTAACCCATCCGCTCTATTCCAGTTGCCCAACCCTCGACAATCTTCTATCCTGGAAGGCCGGAATTGGTGGATGAATGATTTCATCCAGGTTACAAGCCTATCCCAACACTCCCCCCATTGCTCCTGAATTACATTATAGCTCCACGAATTCCACCTGGCCCAAGAACCCCCAGAAGGCACATTGTCTCCTCTTCTTCTTCATCTGCCCCAGATGCCTCACAATCTCTACCCCTTACCTCCTCCGATAAATTGAACCTCATCTTGGAACAAGTATCCAAACTTGCTGAGGCTATAGGTCATCAACACCAAGACATACAGGCACTCAAGGACCAACTGCACACTTTGGAGCGACAAGGCTTGGTGCATCAACAACAAATTCAAGGAATAGAGGTTGTCCAAAACTCTGTTCTAACGACCCTCGGTGACATACAATAAGTCACTGATCGTTTACTTGAGCTACAACCACCTCTGGTCCCTCTTCCTGGCATAATCGACACTGAGGACAGGGTCGATACTAAGCTTGGGAAGAGGGCAACATGGTACATTTCTACTCTCTCCTCGATACATTCTTATTTACATTTTTCACAATCTCATTACCATTTTTCAATGAATACGGTTTTGTTTTGTGAAACCATATCACATTAACACATTGCAACATATTATTTCCAAGTAGTAAAGTAAGAGATGTTGATTTTGCCCCGTAGCCACAGCATCTTTTGCAACCCCCTGAAACCATGTTCAAGAACACCTTGCTAATCCTATCAAAATTTTAACACACTTCACGACCCAATTCAATGCTTTAAGTGAAAGGTTATGGTTAGCAGAAAGTGGCTATTTTGAAACATTAAAAGCTTGACGACCAATCCTACTCATGCTCATCTCTCAATCATAAGACTGTTAATAATTATGTTAATGCTAACATCTTCAGTGCAGTATTGAGCCTAATAAAAATGAAATGGTGAAAATGAACAAAACAAAAGTTAAAAGCAAAAGAAAAGAGGGTCAACGTAGCCCCAGAAGGTACAAAAAGGGTGCATTTCTAAACCTAGGTGAATCTGGGTGAGTAGATCCGTAGGGGTTCAACCCTAATAGCAACTGTCCTAGGATGTGCCGATCAAAAACCGGCTACATAGACCACCCAGGGTGCTACGGATAATCACATGAGTACTGGATCAATAAAAAGAAATAAGAATTAAAAGGAAGTCCATACTGCACTAATATATTCAGCATTAACATTCTTATTTTTTGTTCATCTCACTTGATTTTTCTAATCTTGAGCTGAGTAGGAGGAAGTTAAAAATGTCTCGCTTTTAATACCTTCATTAATGTCTGAGTATGTATGAAGAGAGAAGGCACTTGAGCAAAGAATATGAGGTCTGAATATTAAAAGAATGGCTGGAAAGCAAGGTGGAGACTTAGCCTTCTTATCTTGAACATTGCTTGAGGAGAAGCAAAAAGCTAAGCTTGGGAGAATTTGATCACCTCTTATTATGCTCATAATTATTATAGTTAAACCCACGAAATTACATAAAATCTGATCGTATTTAAGCACTTTTCAATTATTATTAGGAGAAAATTTGAATGAGTAAAAGGAGGACTAACTACTTTTCGAAATTTGAATTCTGAACAGAGAGGAAACAAAAAGGTGGAGGAGAACCCGAAAAAGGGGGGATGACGGGGAGAGGAAGGAAGAAGATGGAGGAGAAGAAGATTGTTGTTGTCAAGATTCATGATGAACTAAAAAGGATTTTTGGTTCCCTTGTGATGATACTTTGTTATGCTACTCTTTTCTTTTTATGATGCCACGCATTTGACTTCTCGATTCTAATTACTTGATACACTGCAGTCTTATTATTTATAATTAGTTCCAATTGGATCGAGAGATCGATTGTTTCTTCTGTAAACTAGTTTCGTCTGAGAGGAGAAACTAGTTTCATTACTTGCTGTGTTTCTAGTGATAATTGATTTAGTATTCATATATAGATCGAGAGATCTACCATAATAGTTTTTGTGAGGTGAAAGCCCTCGATAGTTGCGGGAGGTGTCATATGTATTTCAATTGCTCTAATTAGGATAAAAGAATGAGTTATCTCATCAATTCATCAGCGTAATCTAGCAACGTCCAAGCTCAATGTCTTCTCGCCAACTTCTTCAGTAGAATGTCGGTGTCTCGATAACGTCCCCAACATTCAGCCCCAATTTAGTTGTTGAACCCTAGGCAGCGTTACTTTCATAACCTAATTACATAAAACATTGCAATGAAAAATATAATATAATATAAAACACCAATATCATAAATAGCATAAGACTTCTAAACATATAAAATCCCAAGATAACAAACTAGCGCATAGGCCAGATAGGCTCTAACATAGACCCAACAAAGGGTTCATATTACATAATGAGTTCCAATAAAAGTACGACTCCAAAAGGCCCATAAGGCATACATAGTTCACTTCGACAAGAGTTCATCATAACGACATAACGTAACATAAAGTAAGATAACTTTAGTCGTAGCTCGACCCATCCATGTGCAATATCTCCGTCATGAGGCTTCTTTTCTAGTTCAACAACTAACTTCATTGCCTCTTCCATTGTCTTAGGAGCTTGACACATCGTCCTAGACTTTAGTTTGGACTTGAGACCCTTAACAAAGTGATTCACTCACATCTTTTCCATCTTTACTAATGTGAAATACCTTTTGAGCAGGAAGTGCTTAATTGCGTAATCGTCCATCGACATGTCACCATGTTTAAGAAACTCCTCTTCTTTTTGTTCCCTCTTGCTTTGCAGAAAGTATTGATTCTTGAAGTCCATCACAAATTTCCACCATGATGGATTTTCTTCATTGACGTACTTAGACGTAAGGGTAGAATTCCGCCATTGTCTCGCTTTTCCCATCAAGCTATATGTGGCACACTCTACCTTGCTTCCCTTAGGGCATTTCATCACTTTGAGAATATTCATCATATTATCCAACCATGCTCCGACTTCCTCCGGATCATCAATGTCGTTGAACATAGGAGGATTGAGGCTTAAAAACCTCATCAAAGGTTCGTGGCATGAGCCTTCATCACATTCCATAGCTTGGATCGTGCCTTCGTTCATTGGGCAATTCTCATCCATCAACAATCATACAATAGCTAGACGTCATGGTCTAGTTAAATTAATATACATACTTTTAGGATCGGTGGCACCTCATGAAGATTGCACATGGACTTTACACAGACATTTCGCATGGACACTTAGCCAACCTATGGCTTATATATCCTAAGACCTAATACATGTGAGCCAAAACTACGGCTCTTATACCAACTATAACGTCACCAAAATTTGACCCCAATTTAGTTGTCGAACCCTAGGTGACGTTACTTTTATAACCTAATTACATAAAACATTACAGTGGAAAATATAATATAATATAACATCAATATCATAAACAGGGGAAGACTTCTAAACACATAAAATCCCAAGATAACAAACTAGCCCATGGGCCAAAGAGGCTCTAACATAGACCTAACAAAGGGTTCATATTACATAATGAGTTCCAGTAAAAGTACATAAATCCAAAAGGCCCATAAGCCATACATAGTTCACTCTGAGAAGAGTTCATCATAACGACATAACATAACATAAAGTAAAATAACTTGGGCCATAACCCGACCCATCCATGTGCAATATCTCCGTCATGAGGCTCTCGCCGCCGAACCTAAGCCTCGTCCATACCTGCACGGATCCATGGGGTGCAGGGGATTTCTTCCATTAGAGTATGTTGAGACTCATGCATGCTATGATCTTTAACATAATTTATATAGGTCATGGCATATGCATTACAACATAATGGAAACATAACTTATATGCATGCTATGAGCTACTTATGCACACTATATGACGCATGAGAAAAATCATTATGGCAAGATAAGATAAACATATAACATTTTCATACTATGCTAAAGCATATCATATTTTATCAATGTAAAGGAATATCATAGCTCATCATTATACTTTCATTATACTAATGCATATCATGAACTTGTCTTGTTTTACTTTGTCATATTTTATTCATATCATGATGTGACAAGAGACATTCATTTGCATCCCCATAGACACTTACTTCATCTTTATCATCTTTGTCTTTATGTTCCAAGTCATTCATCATTCATTTCATCTTTCATCTTTACTTAGGTAATTTCTTATCTTGTCGATTCAGAAGAGTGTTGACTCATAGGTCATAACCCTCACCCATAGGTGAGGTCTTAACCCTCATTCGTAGACAAGGTTTTACCCTCTCTCGTAGGCGAGGTCTTAACCCTCATTCGTCAATGAGGTCTTCCCCCACCCGTCGGTGGAGTCTTAGGTAGGGTACATGTTGGTCCTAAGAGAAATGCCACACCTTCATCAATTCATCTTTTAATTACCTTCATCAATGCATACAAATCATTCATACATGTTGCATCTTTTAATCCTATTTAAGGTCATACAGACTTCAAATCATACTATGTGTGGACAATTCAATCATTACGTATCTCTGGGACTGGTCACGGTCGTGCCACTATGTTGAAGCAAAGATTTTATGCCCTATATAATTATATTTTGATGATACAAACCTTGAAAGATTATAGTTATATTTAAAATGCTGAAAAAGTTTCAATAGAAATGAGTTGCTTCATGCATTAAACTTTCGATTAATATTTTGTTCCCATGAGATTTACATTAATGGGTGATAAAAGTTATAGATAATTCTCTTATCTTTGTAGAAAATCAAGAATCACCTCATTTGGATAACCACATAAAAAGTTATGTTTAACTAAAGCTCGAAAAGTTCAAATTGAAGGTGATATTTTTATGTACTAAGCTTGCACTTAATATTTGAGTATTCCACCATGAGATTTGGATAAAGAGATTAATATAAAATTTATATGTAATCTTATTATCTTTTCATATAATTAAGAATCACCTCATTTGGACAACCGTATAAAATGTTATGCCAAAAATAGTGAAGGTCAACAATTGAAGTTGATACTTTTATGTGCTGAACTTGCATTTAATATTTGATTACTTTATCAACTGATTTGGGATAAGAGGTGAGCATGAAATTGTAAAACAAGTTGTTAGATTTCCATATAATTAAATATCATCTCATTTGGATAGTTGTATGAAAAGTTATGTATAAAAGATTAAATGTCTAAAATGTTTCATTTGAAATGGACAACTTTGTATACTGAATTTTGAATTAATTTTGAACTATAATCTCATTATATTTTGGATGAATGATGAATATCAAAGTTGTAGAGAATTCTGTTATCTTTTGATGCATGCAAAATACAATATATTTTAGATTATTATTTTAATTAATTTTTCTATAATTAAATCATGGCATGCATCATTTTAGACCATTTTTAGTCGTAGTTCCGGATTTATCGATTTTGACTATTAATGTTTCAAATATTTTAACTAAAGAGGAATTTACTTAATTCTTATAATTATTTTGTAGGTAATATGAATCGGCCGTAAAGAATTATATTTCGGCCGAGATGATCTCATGGTTGGATAAATTACATCTTACTTCATTGGGGGTAAAAACGAATGCAACTTAAATTTTGGGCGTAACGAGATCACAATTCATCATTTTGGGCAAGATTACAAAGAAGATTATCACTTTTTGGCCGAGATATGAAGGGGGTAAAGATAAAAAGATTTTATCTTTTGGGCGTAATTGCAAGAAGACTTTTCGTTTTGGCCGAGATTTGGGGGGGGTAAAGATAAGAAGCCTATCGTTTTGGCCAAAATTGAAGAACTCATCATTTTGGGCGTAATGATAAGGACTCTTCTTTGTATTGGCCGAGATTTGGAGGGGGTAACAGAAAGAAAACTCATCGTTTTGGCCAAAATTAGAAGATGTTATCATTTTGGGCGTAATGAAAAGATGTAAAGATATGAATTATTTATCACTTTGGCCGAGATATGAAGGGGTAAAGATAAAAAGATTTTATCTTTTTGGGCGTAATGGCAAGGAAATCAGCATATCGGCCGAGATTCCAAGGAGTAAAGATAAAAGAGAAACTATTGTTTTGGCCGAGGTTTGAGGGAGTAAAGACAAGAATGTTTATCTTTTTGGCCGAAATTCAGAGAGAGAAACAAAGTTTATCGGTCCTAATCAAATCAAGTTTTATCTCACAAATTTAAAGTTTGACTGGGATCAAATTGAAGGCCGTCCGCACCTATAAATACCTGAAGAAACCATCATTCCAATTCGTGCTCTGAAGTTTAGGTTTCTTCCACGACGAGTCGTGAGCTCTGCAGGCTACGACCAAGAGGAGAGAGGAGCGACGACTGGAACTTGATCGCGACCCTGATTAAGTCTGAGAGATTGGCCGACTGTCTGCCTAATTCGAGAGCTCTACTTCTATTTTGGGTGTAATTCTTCCAATTGTTATTGTTATTTTGTTATTATCTCTCCAAAATTTCTAGGATGAACTCCATACTTTTATATCTTTTAATTTAGGAGATTATTAATTGAAGGAAATTGTTTGGACCTATTTTATTTGTTTTAATATTTTATGATCAATTATTAATTGTGCTTAATGCTTTTATGTTATTTAATTGAATTTCTGAATTAGGCTATACCAGTTTGTGGAGTGTTTAATTTTAGAATTCATCATACTAATTATAATTGATTTTATTTGAAATTAATAATTGACATAAATTTGATAACTAGTGTGTGGAGAATCAAGTTTGTGTGGTCTATTACCAGTTTGTGGAGTGATTAATAGTCTAGGGAATCCAATTTAATGCATCTTAATTTTAATATGATTTTGAGGGTACCAGTCGTGGAGACTTCAATTCTTATTAAATTAAGATAGTTCTATATGATTAGATTGAGGGATGCCAGTCGTGGAGACCGCAAGATAATCACATTAGATTACATTAGGGAGACTCTAATCCATCTTTAAAGATTAAATTTATCTTTTATGGTTCAAATATTTATCCTAATCTATTTTCATCCTAAGGTCTAACTTCAACACCACTATCTTATCTTTATTTTATTTTCTTTATTTTATTTTATAAAACTCATTTTCAAAATCCCTATTTTTCCTCTCTTATTAATTTATAAATTCAGATATTGAATTAATAATATTCCTCGTGGGTTCGACACTCTTTACTCCTTTTTACTATGTTACTTGAGCGACTAGTGCACTTGCTAGCTATTTTATTTTGCTATATCATTTTAACGCATCAAGTTTTTAGCGCCATTGCCGGAGAATATTTTATTAATTAATTTCTGATTTTTATAAATTATTAGGAGATGTAATTAAATTGTAAATAATTCTTTGTAAATATGTACTATTTAGTGTAATTATTTTTTTTGTGAATAATCTAATATTTTTCTTTTGCAGATAAAGGTCATGAAATTTTTTTTATTTTGTCAACTTTCGGCTTAAATTCTGACGCCGATTGGATTTTTCGGATCACACCGTCGACTTATGATTTTACGACCGTAATTTATCTTGTCGGCTTTACTTGTTTTACAGTCTCTCAATGAGTTCTAATCTTCTATTTTACGGTCGTAATGTTTATCCGAATGTTGTTTTACGCCATGTTGATTTGATTTTATTTTGGCCAAAATGGTTTATTCTATTTCGGCCGTAAAGAATTGACTTAATTCAGTTTCGGCCATAATGATTCATTATTAATATCTTCGCTATTTTAATCTCTGATTTACGGCCGAAGGTTGTCGACGTAATGACATATTCCTTTTCGGCCGTAATGTTTATTTGTCGCCTTAATAGTTGGATTCGTATTTCAATTGCTGATACAATTTGTGTTACGACTGAGACGTGGACAACTTTTTGTTTTACGGCCAATTGAATCATGTCAACTTCATTTCGGCCGTAAACTTCTAATCTTCTGACTCGCTTCGGCTTTAGCCTTTAATAGCAATCTTTATCTGAATTTTACGGTCGAGATTCTCTTTATCCACGTGATCGAATTGATTTATTTCCCTTAGCACACGGATTGATTAATTATTCAATTTTGTGGCCGAGAAGTGTTTGCGGCTGACGCTATCTCGGTCGTAATCTAACGAGTTTTACGCCTGCGTACCTATTCACGTTGATCCCTTCGACACTGTCTCATGGTTTTTACGGCCAAATCAGATTATTTTATGTCCTACTACTCTAATTTTGGCCGGGATCTTGTGTTTGGCGGCGGTCAAATCTAATTATCTTCTCTGATTATTGACTATGCGGCCGTAAATTAGGTTTTGTGCCGGTGTGTTGACGTCATCGTTAATTCTTCCAAGTTTTATGGCCGAACGAGTGCATGATTTTTTACAATCATCTATTTGAATTACTTTCGGTCGAGACGTTATATTTTGAATTGGTTTGATGAGTGTTTGGCGGCCATAATTCGGTTTCGAATAATTTTTTTCTCTGACCTAATGAATTTTTAATTCGATAATGTCCGAAAAACTTTTATTTTATCAATTTAAATTTTATTTCTTCGTGACCTATTATTTGTATTTCTTTCTGTTTATTTTTTTAATTTTTTGTATATATTTTATCTTTCTTTCTTTTACTGAAAATTGGTTGTTGCAGGTACTATTGAAAATTTAATCACAACCAATCCTGAAATCATCTGATAAGCGCACTTGGAGTTCAAATCCAATTTTGGAATTTGATCCTGAAATTGAAAGAAATGCTCGCCGATTAAGAAGAGATATAAGAAGAATGGCTGAACAAGCACGCAACAATGAGCAACGAAATGAACTAGTTCCGTCACAAAATAATTGGCGAGAAGATGAAGAGGAACTCTCTATGAGAGAATATGTCTCGGCCAGATAAAATGACCGAGAATCATGCATTGTGCTGCCTGAAATCAATGCAAATAATTTTGAGATCAATCGGCAATCGTGAGAATGATACAAGCATCCCAATTTGGAAGAGGATTTCATGAAGACCCTCACGATCACCTTGAAAAATTTCTTGCCACTCATAGCACCTTTAGAAATAATAATGTTTCTACCGAAGTTATTCGTTTATTATTATTTCCACAATCTTTACGTGACAAAGCTTCTACGTGGTTCAAAACTTTGCCTGCAGGATCGATTCATTCATGGTTGGAGCTGGTAGAAAAGTTTGTTGGAAAATATTGTCCACCACAAAAAGCCGGCAAATATCGAAGAGAATTAATGACATTTGTTCAAGACGACAATGAGACACATTATATGAGGCCTGGGAACGATATAAGGAACTGTTAGCTAGAGTTCCTGATAATAGGATTCCAAAGTGGCAAGTGATGGAAGATTTCTACCATGGATTGCAAGCTGCAGATCAAGATAAGCTCGACCAATCAGCAGGAGGGACAGTGCTGGGATCTAAACGTCCTAATGAGATACAAGATATTATTAAAGCTGTAGCCCTCAAGTCAAGTCAAGAAAAAAGACCACTTCGTCGAACTCATGATGTGCATGCTACAGAAAGTAGAAATTCTTCTAAAGTAGTGACTCAACTAGAGTCACTTAATCAAAAATTTGAGCAGATGATGTCATTAATGGTGTGCAACAACTATGGAGGAGGACATGCGAGCAATTATTGTCCTCAAGGTAACATTTCTAATCCTGATCAAATTGAAAACGCTAACTTTGTCTCCAATCCATTTTTCAGGAACAATGACTATGGTTGGAGGAACAATCAGAAATTTCCTTATAGGTCAAATCAAGGGCAAGTTTTTGAGAAATTTCAGAATCAAGTTCATCCACAAAATTATACACTTTTGAGAAGGCAACAAGAAGCTCCTGCTCAACAATCGACTAATCCCATGGAAGAGATGATGGCAAAAGTTATTGACACTATGCAAACCATGCATAAGACAATGGAAACAAGGGCAAACAATCAAGATGCTACAATTAGGAATTTAGAAATGCAAATAGGGCAGATGGCCAATATGATGGCAGGTCGTGCACTAGGGGCTCTTCCAAACAATACAGAGAAAAATCCTAAAGAATAGACCAAAGTTGTGACAGAAATAGTTGAGAAGTCTGGTATCAGATCCCCTGCCAAGAGTTGATCATAATGAAGAAACTGCAGCATCAAATACACAAGATCAGACCGTTGAGGATATCAACTTGAAGAAAAAAGAAACTGACAATTCAAAAAATACCAGCAACATAAAGGATCTGCCCTATCCACAGAAATTTCGCAAAGAACAACTAGATAAGCAATTTTCTCGCTTTCTTGATATTCTGAAGCAATTATCTATTAACATTCCTTTTCATGAAGCTTTATAGATGATGCCGAGCTATGCTAAATTCATGAAGGATATATTATCTTCAAGAAGAAAGTTTGAAAACACTGGGAGAGTAATGTTGACATCGGAGTGTAGTGCCATTTACGATCGAGATATACCTAGAAAAATGAAAGATCCTGGAACCTTCACCATACCTTGCACTATAGGAAAATTCTTTTGCACACAAGCTTTGGTGCTAGTATAAGTTTAATGCCTCACTCTATATTTGTGCAGCTAGTTTATGGAGAACTAGAAGAAACAAGCATGACTCTTCAATTTACAGATTCTTCATGCAAGAGACCTCGAGGAATATTAAGAGATGTTTTGGTAAAAGTTGATAAATTTGTTTTTCCTGCATATTTTATTGTTCTGGATATGAAGGCAGATGAAAAAACCCCCATCATCCTCGAGAGACCATTCCTAGCAACATGAAATGCACTCACAGATGTTCAACAAGGGATGCTCACACTTCGCGTCAACAATGAAGACATCACTTTCAATATAAAAAATTCCCTCAAACAACCTTTTGATCACTCATCCTGTTATGCCATTGATTCTTTAGAAGATGACACGACTGATGCTTTTGATGATATTGTTGCAGATTTTGTTTCAGATCCATATGCTAAGGAAGCTTTGGAAATGATAGAGGATTCTAGAGGAATTGTGGAAGAGGATAATGCGCCAATAACAACAGAGACGCTCAAGGAGGAAATCGAAAAATTGGATTGTCCTCCAAAATTTGAACTTAAAGAACTTCCATCTCATTTGAGATATGCCTTTCTTAAAAATGATACTTACCCAGTTATCATATCTGTTGATTTGACAGATGACATGGAAAACAAACTTTTAGAAGTGTTGAGGCAACACAAAAGAGCAATCGCCTGGTCGATCTCAGACATCAAGGGAATATTGCCTACTATTTGCATGCATAAAATTTTGATGGAGGAAAATGCCAAACCAGTTGCTCAGTACCAAAGAAGGCTCAACCCAACTTTAAGGGAAGTTGTGAGAAAGGAGGTCATCAAACTCCTTGATGCTGGTATTATATATGCCATTTCTGATAGTTCATGGATAAGTCATGTGTAGGTAGTCCCTAAGAAAGGAGGAATCACTGTGGTAACTAACAAAAATAATGAATTGGTACATCAAAGAATAGTTACAGGTTGGAGAGTCTGTATGGACTATAGGAAGCTTAATGATGCCACCCGCAAGGATCATTTTCCGTTACCTTTTATTGACCAAATGTTGGAGCGTGTTGCAGGTCATAGCTATTATTGTTTCCTAGATGGCTATTCTGGATACAATCAAATAGTAGTAGCACCTGAGGATCAAGAAAAGACAACGTTCACATGTCCTTATGGAACGTTTGCCTATAGAAGGATTCCATTTGGTCTATGCAACGCTCCAGCAACATTCCAAAGATGCATGATGTCAATTTTTGCAGATATGAATGAGAAAACTCTCGAAGTTTTCATGGATGATTTTACACTTTTTGGTAGCTCTTTTAATAATTGTTTGGATAACTTATCTCTAGTTTTGCAGCGATGTCAAGAAAAAAATTTGGTCCTTAACTGGGAGAAATGTCACTTCATAGTTAAGGAGGGTATAGTGCTTGGCCACAAAATCTCAGCAAAAGGAATTGAAGTGGATAAGGCCAAGATAGATGTTGTTGCAAATCTGCCTCCTCCAACCAATGTGAAGGGCATTCGAAGCTTCCTTGGGCACGCAGGATTTTATCGCCGTTTTATCAAAGATTTTTCAAAAATGGCTAAACCCTTAATTAATCTTCTTGCTAAGGACACAAATTTTGATTTTAATTCAGATTGCCATACTGCCTTTAATCTGTTAAAAGAAATGCTAATTTCTGCCCTTGTTTTTGTAGCACCAGACTGGTCTCTACCATTCGAGCTAATGTGTGATGGAAGTGATGGTGCCGTAGGAGCTGTTTTGGGGCAAAGAAAAGATAAAACATTTCATGAAATATATTATGCAAGCCGAACATTGAATGCTGCCCAACTAAATTATGCAACAATAGAGAAGGAGTTTCTTGCTGTTATTTTTGCTTTTGATAAGTTTAGATCATATCTAATTTGTTCAAAAATTATTGTCTACACAGATCATGCAGCTACCAAGCACTTGATGAGCAAACAAGATGCCAAACCTAGACTAATCAGATGGATACTACTTTTGCAAGAGTTCGATGTGGAAGTAAAAGACAAAAAAGGGACTGAAAATTTATTAGCTGACAACCTATCCCGTTTGGAGCCCTCTCCAAAAGAAGTCACAGACATACTTGAAGAATTTCTAGACGAGAAACTTTTTTCTATCTCTACAATTTTTTAAATTTCTGACACTACACCATGGTTCGCTGATTTTGCTAATTACCTTGTAGGACATTACATTCCAAAGGGCATGACCACTCATCAAAAAAGGAAATTCTTATCCGATGTCAAGAATTATCACTGGGAAGATCCTTACCTTTTTCGACTATGTGCAGATCAAGTAATTCGACGATGTGTTCACGAAAATGAGATTGAGAATATCCTAAGTCATTGCCATGATGGACAAGTTGGAGGTCACTTTGGACCCAATCGAATAGCGGCTAAGGTACTTGAATGTGGACTATATTGGCCAACCATTTACAGAGATGCAAGAAACAACTGTAAGTATTGTGACAAATGTCAAAGGATAGGTAATATTTCTCGTCGAGATGAAATGCCTCTCACAAATATTTTACAATGTGATATTTTTTATGTTTGGGGCATTGACTTTATGAGACCATTTCCTAAATCCTTTAACAATCAATACATCTTAGTGGCGGTTGATTATGTTTCCAAATGGGTAGAAGCTGTAGTCACACCAACAAATGAGGCCAAGGTAGTTGTCAACTTTCTAAGAAAAAATATTTTTACTCGATTTAGAACACCTAGGACTATCATAAGTGACAATGGAACACGTTTCTGTAATAAAATAATGTCAACTCTTCTTAATAGATTTGGAGTCAAACATTTTTTGAGTACACCATATCATGCCCAATCTTGTGGACAAGTGGAAATTTCAAATAGAGAGATAAAAAGGATTCTAGAGAAAACTGTAAATTCATCTAGAAAGGATTGGTCCTTGAAATTAGATGATGCACTCTGGGCATATAGGACTGCTTTTAAAACACCCATAGGTACTTCTCCTTATAAATTAGTTTTTGGAAAAGCATGTCACCTTCCGGTGGAACTAGAACACAGGGCTTATTGGGCAACAAAATTTTTAAATATGGATCTAAAATCATCACAATTAGAAAGGTTATTACAATTAAATGAGCTTGATGAATTTAGACACTATGCATACGAAAACAACAAGCTATATGAAGAACGCACAAAAAATTTTACATGACATGCATATTAAACATAAAGAATTTTTACCTGGTCAACAAGTGCTTCTTTATAATAGCAAACTCAGATTATTTCCTGGAAAACTTAAATCAAGATGGACCGGACCTTATGTTATAATTAATTGTTCACCCTATGGAACTTTTGAGATTGAATCATTAGACAAAAAACAAAGACTCAAAGTGAATGGACATAGATTGAAACTTTATCATGGTGGCACTTATTATCATAATCTTTCTATGATCACTCTCTATGATGTGTGAAATTTGAGATCAAGACTAAGTCAAGCTGAAGACTATAAATCAGAACTATTTCTATCCTTTTTATTATTTTTTTTCTTTAGATTAGTCTTTAATTAGTTTGTTGATTAATATCTTTAGTCCTGGTAATAGTTTTATTTTGTTGAGTCATCTGCGGAAGGAGAGAACTTCGGCCATGACATCAAGGGTGTAAAATCCGACATTCGCTCATGATCAAGTTTACTACGTTCACTATTGGACATGACAGGACGTCGGACATGACAAGGCGAGACGACCTCGTCATTGCAACATTTACCCTTTCTTTTCCCTCCTTACGGCCGAGATCTTCATCCACAAACCATTGCGGCCAAGCTATTACGGCCGAGACTCTCTCCCGTTGCGGCCGAGAAACCAGCCTTAAGCAAATCGCGGCCGAGATATTCATCCACAACACATTACGATCAAGCCGACCTCTATAAATTTCGGCCGAGATTTCTTCACCATCAAGTATCAACCGAGATCCATCAATTATCGGCCGAGATCTCCTCTCAATGACACCATTTGCGGCCGTGAAGTTTATAACATTGCCACCACAAGAATCTCGGCCGAGTCTCTTCAGCTTTTACGGCCGACACATTCATCGACATGTCTTCGTACGGGCTGAGTATCTCTCCACCGACATATATATTCGGCCGAGATCATACAATTATTGAGGCCGAGGACAAGCACTTCATAGCAAATACGGTTGCGTCTTTTCCCTTTTTCTTCATTTCTTTATTTTTCTTTGTTATTTAGTATGTATCTCTTCCCCTGTTGGCCTAACACTGAGGACAGTGTCTGGTTCAAGCTTGGGGAGTGTACATTTCATGCATTGCATTCTTCATTATTTTTCTTCTTATTTACCTATATATGCATTTAAAAAAATTGAAAAATTGAAAAATTTTCCAAAAATACAATTGCATGCATTTATTTTTTGCTACCATCTTACAAACTCTTGTCTTATTGTTTTAATTATCTTTAAGTAAAAGTTCAAAGACATGTCGTTAACTGATGAAATTTGAATGCTTTTCATTCTTATCACTTGCTATTTTAGTATCAAACTTATGGACTGTGTGCTTATGCTAAATAGAATTATGAATGACTAGACGACAAAATCATATTCATGCCTTTTTATTTATTTCTTTTAAGTCTTGATAGTAGTAGCCTTCTTATTGACTATATCAAGTACTTTTTGAGCTTATAAAAAAAATTTGAATAAAAAGAAGGGTTAGTTAAACCCCAACAATTGAAAAAAAAGCATAAAGTTTTGTGTAGGTACAAAAGTGTTACCCGGAACCAAGGTGTGTTCGGGTAATTAGATCCATAGGGGTTCATGCCTGATGACCTAAGGGCAACTGCTCTGGGATCCGTCGATCGAAAACCTGCTACATGGATCATCTTGGGGAATATGGAGAAGCACAGGACTACTGAATCATGGCTAAGTTCGAACTCTTCATTCAGAACCTTGGTTGTTCGGCAAGTAAACTCGAGGGGTGTCTCGTCACCTGTTACCCTAAGGCCATCTGGTCTGGGAGTCATCAGTCCAAAGTCCGCTACATGAACTTCTTTGTGCAATCCTGCTTGAAGATTAGAATTTTTAAAATGATTGAAAATAAAGTTGAAAAAGAAAAAAAAAAGAAAAAGTTTTAAGCTCAATTAGTACTTATGTGTTCAATATTAATGTTATTATTTGACAGACAATTTATTTTTCTACAAGGCTGAATTTGAGATTATTTAAATTTGTGTAGCATTTAGAATCTCTATGAAGCTAAGTATATGGAAAATGATAAGATGTTGAGTAGTAGGTGTGCAGAAGAATTGTGTGAGAAAATTAGTCAGTTGACAATGTGGAGGCTATGATGGAACTTTCTTGAGCCTTGTTTTGAATTTTTGCTTGAGGACAAGCAAGACTTTAAGCTTGGGGGAGTTTGATGCATGCAAAATACAACATATTTTAGATTATTATTTTAATTAATTTTTCTATAATTAAATCATGGCATGCATCGTTTTAGACCATTTTTAGTCGTAGTTCCGGATTTATCGATTTTGATTATTAATGTTTTAATTATTTTAACTAAAGAGGAATTTACATAATTCTTATAATTATTTTGGAGGTAATATGAATCGGCCGTAAAGAATTATATTTCGGCCGAGATGATCTCATGGTTGGATAAATTACATCTTACTTCATTGGGGGTCAAAACGAATGCAACTTGAATTTTGGGCGTAACGAGATCACAATTCATCATTTTGGGCGAGATTACAAAGAAGATTATCACTTTTTGGCCGAGATATGAAGGGGGTAAAGATAAAAATATTTTATCTTTTGGGCGTAATGGCAAGAAGACTTTTCATTTTGGCCAAGATTTGGAGGGGGTAAAGATAAGAAGCCTATCGTTTTGGCCAAAATTGAAGAACTCATCATTTTGAGCATAATGATAAGGACTCTTCTTTGTTTTGGCCGAGATTTGGAGGGGGTAACGAAAAGAAAACTCATCATTTTGGCCAAAATTAGAAGATGTTATCATTTTGGGCGTAATGGAAAGGTGTAAAGATATGAATTATTTATCATTTTGGCCGAGATATGAAGGGGTAAAGATAAAAAGATTTTATCTTTTTGGGCGTAATGAAGGAAATCAGCATATCGGCCGAGATTCCAAGGAGTAAAGATAAAAGAGAAACTATTGTTTTGGCCAAGATTTGAGGGAGTAAAGATAAGAATGTTTATCTTTTTGGTCGAAACAAAGTTTATCGGCCGTAATCAAATCAAGTTTTATCTCACAAATTTAAAGTTGGACCGAGATCAAATTGAAGGCCGTCCGCACCTATAAATACCTGAAGAAACCATCGTTCTAATTCGTGCTCTGAAGTTCAGATTTCTTCCACGACGAGTCGTGAGCTCTGCAGGCTACGACCAAGAGGAGAGAGGAGCGACGGTTGGAAGTTGATCGTGACCCTGATCAAGTTCGAGAGGCTGCCCGAACTGTCTGCCCAATTCTAGAGCTCTACTTCTATTTTGGGTGTAATTCTTCCAATTATTATTGTTATTTTGTTATTATCTCTCCAGAATTTCTAGGATGAACTCCATACTTTTATATCTTTTATTTTAGGAGATTATTAATTGAAGTAAATTGTTTGGACCTATTTTATTTGTTTTATTATTAATTGTGCTTAATGCTTTTATGTTAGTTAATTGAATTTCTTAATTAGGCTATACTAGTTTGTGGAGTGTTTAATTTCATAATTCATCATACTAATTATAATTGATTTTATTTGAAATTAATAATTAACATAAATTTGATAACTAGTGTGTGGAGAATCAAGTTTGTGTGGTCTATTAATTTATACCAGTTTGTGGAGTGATTAATAGTCTAGGAAATCCAATTTAATGCATCTTAATTTTAATATGATTTTGAGGGTACCAGTCGTGGAGACTTCAATTCTTATTAAATTAAGATAGTTCTATATGATTAGATTGAGGGATGCCAGTCGTGGAGACCGCAAGATAATCATATTAGATTACTTTAGGAAGACTCTAATCCATCTTTAAAGATTAAATTTATCTTTTATGGTTCAAATATTTATCCTAATCTATTTTCATCCTAAGGCCTAACTTCAACACTACTATCTTATCTTTATTTTATTTTCTTTATTTTATTTTCTTTATTTTATTTTATAAAACTCATTTTCAAAATTCCTATTTTTCCTTTCTTATTAATTTATAAATTCATATATTAAATTAATAATATTCCTCGTGGGTTCGATACTCTTTACTCCTTTTTACTATATTACTTGAGTGACTAGTGAACTTGCTAGCTATTTTATTTTGCTACATCATTTTAACGCATCATCTTTCCATAGAATAACAAATCATCTCATCTGGATGTTCGTGTGAAAAGTTATGAATAAACGAGTAAGGTCTAAAAAGTTTAGATTGACAACTTTTATGAACTGAACATTGATTGAATATTTGACTATGATATCATTAAATTTTCAAGAATGATTAATATCAAAGTTGTAGATAATTTTGTTATCTTTCTATAGAATAAAAAATTATCTCATTTGGATAACGATGTAAAAAGATGTGTATAAAAGAGTGCAGATCTATCAGGTTGTCAATGACAAACGAATGTCCGAAACTATATCGGTCGACCGTTATGGATGAAAAAGGATGAACACTTTAAAACGGACAACCGAAGCTACTGTCGGAACAATCGCTAATTACAGAGAACAAAGACATTTGCAAATCGAACGACCGAAACTATAATGATCGATCGTTCTGGGCAACAATGAACAAAAATGTGGAAATCGGACGACTGAAGTCACTACATGAATAATCGTAGATTACAGAGAGCACGAACATTTCTAAAATGGACGACCAAATCACTTTAGCTCGACCGTTATGGGAGCAAAGGCAACGACAACGGCTAAATCCTTCTATAGACTATCATCAATGGATAACTGTAGAAAAAACAAATCAACAGCTAGTTTCGTTCATAAAATGGATGAACGAAACAGTAAAGGTCGACCGTTACCGTTCAAAATGGATGACCAAAACTAAAACAGTCGACCATTTTTGGGGTGACAGTGCCACTTTTCAAATTGATTTACAACGGCCATATTTTCGAAAGAAGCCTATAAAAGGGATTCAAAAGGCTGAAGGAAGATTATCCAAGCAAGGCAAATTACTCTAGAGCTTCCTTCAAGTCCAAAGCATTTTTCTTGAGCTTAATCTTGTAAATCATCCCTTCCCTTTTCTAGTTTCTTAGTGTGAACATTCTTTGTAAGAAGAGAGAATTAGAGGGAATTCTTGTGTTCTTATTTAGAGAGTTTTGAGAGCTCCTTGTAAGAAGAGGTGTGTCTTACCTCTTGAGCAAAGAAGAAGGCATTGTGGTGTAGAAAGGATTATTTTTTCCCTACAAGAAAAGAGAAAAGCTAGTGAATCTCCGACGATCTCAAGGTTGGGAAGTCAGAGCGGAGACGTAGGCCAAGGTGTGGCCGAACCTCATCAACAAACTAGCATGCATCTTGTGTTTATCTTTCTCTCTCCCTCTCCTTCCTACTCTATTATGCATGTGATTTGATTTCTATTGTATTGGTTTAAATATTAACGAATCGATCTTAAGGTTCCGTGATGATTTTCAAAAAATTGTATTTTTGATTTAAACACCAATTCACACCTCCCCTCCCCCCCCCCCCCCCCCCCCCCGTCCCCGCTCTTGGTATCTTGTGATCCTACAATTGGTCTCAGAGCAAGGTTTCTCTTATTTTAAAGATTTAACCATCTTTTAGAACATGACACTATTTTGGAAGAAGGTTATTCCATTTTCGACCCACCGAGTTTTAAAGACCATTCTTTTTCTTCTTGGAAAATTAGAATCAAAGCTTATAGTTATTCTATTGATTTTGGTATGTGGGAAGTTTTGAAAAATGTTTTTGAAAAGCCAAAGAAAATTATAAATGGTGTTTCTATTGATCTTCCATCTTTTGAATATGACGATTTTCAAATGTCAATTGAAAAACTTGACTACAATGCTAAAAAGCTTTTATTCCTCTTTAGATTCTTATAGTATGAATCTTATTTCTAAATGCTCCACTTCTCATGAGTTTTGGCAAGTTTTGTTAAATAGTTATGAAGGGAGTGACTTTGACAAAAAGGACACATCATATGTGAACAAAGAAGAAAATGATAGTTTTACATCCACGACATTAAGAGATGAAGTGTTATGCTTAATGGTAAAAAGTGAGGATAATGAGGTAACGTCAACTTCATCTTCTTCCTATAGTGATAGTGATGATGATGTTGATATTTCTCTTGAAGTTCATAAAGAATTTTCATCTCTCATTCAAAAGCATTTATCTCTTATAAAGAAAAATAAAACATTAATGAATGAGTATATTGCTTTGAAAAATGAGTTCGAAATTTTGAAAGAAGAAAGAAATTCTTTTTTAGTTCAAAATGAAACTTTGATGAATGGTTTTCATATTATGAAAAATCATTTTGAAAATTTAAAAAATGAAAAGAATGCATGCTTAATTGAAAACGAAAACATGATAAAGGAAATTGATTCACTCTCGTTGGAAATTAAAAATTATGAAGTTTTGAAGGTAGAAAACTCAAAATTGATTATATTACAAAATGAATCACAAAAGAAAATAACTTCTTTACAAAATGCTTTACATGATAAAAGTGCTATGCCTTTGAAACATACTAGGAATGTTCAAAAGCCTATTAAAATGTTTGCAAACTCTAATGATTATAGATAGGAAATAAACTTGAAGAAAAATGTCAAAAATACAAAAGGATATTATTTGAAAAATTATTATTTTTCAAAACCAAAGCATGCTAATGATTATTATTTGAAGAATAAACATTATTATGATCGTTGTTTTAATGTTAAACATTCTCATGCTTCTCATTATGATTATTCAAAGTTGAAATATGATGACAATCATTTTGTTCTACCACCTACTATTTGTCATTATTGTAATGCTCATGATGATAAACATTTTATTTATGTTCTAATTGATGTTATTATTATAAATTTATTGATGTTTAATTTTTTTTGAATTAACTATATTGATGGGTTTGCTGTTATTCTGTTATTATTACAATTTATTAAGGTGGTAAATTACATGAATTACTATTTTTCCTACATGTGTGTATATAATTAAATAGGTATTATATCATGAATTGATGTTAAAATTAGAAATTTGCATATTGCATTTGTACTTATAAGTTCACAAAGGTTTCATCTCACCACTAATATCATGGGTTTATATATATATATATATATATATATATATATAGTTTATACACTAATATATACGTGTAATATTTAAAAACATCTGGTAGAATCGGTCATGTCGTGTTACGTGTTCACGATTTACGTATTTCTCCGGCTCTCCATGCCGAGTCTGTTTCACGTGTTTGACAACATTGGCCTTGTGTTCTTACACACTATTGGTCACGGCCATGCCCATACATGGGCACAGGCATGCCACTGTTCGGCACGGCTGAACACGATCATTTTCGTTCTTTATATAATCACAGTCATGCTCACATACGTCATGGCCGTGCTCGGGTCATAAACATTTACGAGTTGTCACTTTAGCCGAACCGTGTTGTCGCACGGAGATCGCGATTTGATCGCGCGCCGTGAAAAAACTGAACTGTGCAGACACATCATCGCGCGTGATGTGTTCTGCCTAACATCTCATCCAAGTCTCTCTACCCTATAAAAGGGGACCCATACCATAGGTCCCAAACACGCTTTCGTGAGGTTCTTCTAGAGGCACTTGTGTTGTGGCAAAGAGTTCCATTCCTAGCGGTTCGGTTCCTGATCCTGAGGTGCAAGTGCATTCGTCAAGAGTTCGTGGAAAAGCTCCGACGATCCACTTCCGCTGCAAAAGGTATTCCGCAACCTCTAGAATTTATATCTATTATAAATTCTAACATTGGTATCAGAGCTTTTTTAGGTTTTTCTCGAACTCTGATTGCGCTGGAAAAAAATAATATTTGTTATTATTTTTGTGTTTTGCGCACCTCGGTTGTATGACCACAATCGAGGGACAAAGTAGAGTTTGTCATCACAAATATATTATGGATGAACCTAGACCATAATATATTTTTTGGATTTATTTTAATATTTTTGGCGATATTTTCAGATTATTTTTTCTGCATACATTGCAGCAAAAAAATAGAAAAAAATGAAGAAAATTGTTCCAGCAGGCACACGGCCCGCTGGAAGGCCTAATGTGGGTGCAAAGGAGTTGCACATATGATAAGTGGAAAATTGGGCTGGCTGAGAGGCCCAACAACCATTTTTTTTCTTTTCTGATTTTCGCTAGAATTTTAAAATAATTCAAAAACTAGAAAATATTTATTATAAAATCTCAAAAAATTAGGAAAAGTTTTTTTTTCCTTAGAATTTTTTATGTAAGATTGCATGCAATTTAATGTTATTAAACGAAAATCATTTGTTGATTTAGAGCATTAAATTAAATGATTAGATTTGCATGTCAATATCAAATATTGCCTAATAAAAATTGTTATCATGCATGAAATAAATATTTTTCTTTTATGTATGTCATAATGATATTTATTTCTGTGATTAAAATTTTGACTATGTGGGTATGTCCAATCTTGTTAAGCATGATAATTTGCCTAGAATTTCAAATTGATTTGAAATTGATTAAATTAAAATTAATTCCTTTTATGAGAATTAATAAGATGGCAATACTAATTTTGGCTATGTGCTAAAATACATGTTTCATGCAATCCTATAATAAAATAATTAGTTGGTCCAATTATACATACTATAGGAATTAAAGAATACATGAAACATAGGTAGTTCTTTTGTAGGATTAAGGCACCTTGAGATTCAAATATTATCACAATAACCAATGTCTTTCTATTGAGTGGTGTGCGACCCGAAATGCATGTCCAGAAAGGTTCCAAGGAACTGACCTGGTGCATGGTCAACACAGTCTCTAGAAATAGGATTGATGTGTGGCAATAGGAGCACAATTTTTTCTAGTGTGATGTCGAGGCGAAGGATAGTGCGAGATTATTTAATTGACACCCCTCGAAGAAGAGCTCCCATTGCACTAGTCCTGATTGTTCTGGTCATATTAGAAATAATTTGGTGCACCACACAAAGTGAATTTCAGTGATTTTGAATTATAAGTTGATTCAAAATATATAGAGTAGAAAATTTTGAATTATGTGTTGATTCAAAATTCAAGCATTTAGATTAATTTTGTCGCATTGTTAAAATAATGAATGATAATATTTTTTGGAGATAGTGGGAGATGAGTGGGAGTCTAACAACCTCTCGATGCCACTACTTCATGAATATTGTTATTTCATTTTTTATATTATTTGCGGACAAAATTACAACATGCATAACATTAATTTCTCCTATTTTTGTGACCAAATTAGACCATGGGTTCCAAAACAATAATTGTTGACCTGAATAAGAATGAGAAGCTCAATGGCGACAATTATGATATTTGACAATGCAAGGTCCAATATCTTCTAGAAGAACAAGAGGTCTTGGAGATCATTAACCATGTTGTCAATGAATCTACACCTGGAAATAATGCCCACCGCCAGAGGGACATGGAGGCCTATCAAGCATGGACCAAAAAGAATCGCATTGCTCGCATTATGTTGCTGAGCATGATGAATAATTCTCTCCTACGCAAATTCGAAGTCTATAAGACAGCATTCAAAATGTGGGCGACGCTTCGCAATAAGTATGGGGTCACCATGACCATCAAGCGCCGAATGCTCACAGTCAAGTTTGACTCCTATCGGAAGCAACCAAATCATACGATGAGGGAGCATATCCAAGAGATGTCTAACATGATCCGTGAACTCAAAAGTGCGGGACAAGTGCTCGATGAAGAGCAACAGGTGCAGGCTCTGATCCGCTCTCTTCCAAAAATTAACATGTGTTGTAATTTGATGCACAACGAAGGTGTCAAAACTTTTGACCAAGCTGCTCGCCACATTGAAATGGAGGATGAGGCCCTACAAGCCATGAATCAATCCTCTGAAGCATTAGTTGCTGATAATGGTGGACAAAGAGCTGGTTTCCAATCCAAGAGAAAAAGGTCGCATAAGTGGCAACAACATAAAAAGAACGGAGATGCTAGATAAAAGAAAGCCCAAGGCCACCAGCGCAAACGTGGAAAATGTGGCGGCAAGGTAGACATCAATAGAGTAAAGTGCTACAATTGTAGCAAACGTGGTCATTTTGCTTGTGATTGCACTAAGCCAAAGAAGGTTTGTCCTGATCACAATTCTTTTTCTTATGTCTCAAGTTATGCCTTAATTGTTGAAACTCATCCTTCGTGGATTGCATATTCAGGAGCCACCGTCTATGTAGCAAGAGATCGTGGGGCCTTCATGAAATTTCGCGGGGAGAAAATGGATTTACGTTGGAAACAACGAAAGAGTTAAAGTTAAAGGCATTGGATCGTGCAAGTTAGAACTTAGCAATGACCAAATTCTTTATCTTCACGATGTTCGATATGCTCCAGCTTTTAGACAAAATTTACTTTTTGTGTCAGCATTAGATGGTTATGTAATAAGTTTCCAAAGGAAACAAATGACAATATGTCATGACAATGTTCTTCTATGCAATAGTTTTCTCAATAATGGTTTCTATGTTTTAAATATAACATCTGTTGCTAATAGTTATTCTTTTATATCATCTATTGATGTGAATGATAGTGCCAACATTTTCATACCAGACTAGGACACATTGGTCAAGATCGAATGAATAGACTTGCTAGAGAAGGTCTCTTGGGGTCTCTCACAAAAGTTGATCTTCCAACTTGTGAGGAATGTCTAGCTGGTAAGAAAACAAGAATACCATTTGGGATGGGAAAACGCATCGAGTACCCATTATAATTAATCCATTCGAACATATTTGGTCCGATGAATGTTCACACAAGACACGGTTTTTCTTACTTCATCACGTTTATTGATGATTATTCACGTTACGACGTTGTATACTTGATTTCTCATAAGTTTGAATCTTTGATTGTTTAGTACGATTCATGAACATGATAGAGAATCAAGTAAATCGCAAGATTAAAGCCTTGTGAACTGACCGTGGACGCGAATATCTCTCTGACTTATTCAAAAAGTTATGTGATGAAAAAGGTATAGTTAGGCAACTAATAGTACCGAGAACTCCGCAACAGAATGGTGTTGCGGAAAGACAAAATCGTACCTTATTTGATATGGTCCGATTCATGATGGTGGAAGCTAATCTTCCAATTTCATATTGGGGAGATGCACTATTGAATGCTGCCTACATTTTAAACCGTGTACCATCAAAATCTATTTCTACCACACCTTATGAACTTTGGACAGATCGAAAGCCTAACCTTAGTTATTTGTGCCCTTGTGGTCGCGCAACCTATGTTTTAAACAACTCCCAAAAGTATGGGAAGTTAGGTTCCTAGAGGGTAGAAATGTATCTTTATAAGATATTGTGAAACCTCCAAGGGCTATGTAATCATAGGAGAAAGAGAAGTTGGTACGGTAAGGGAAATCGAAAGTAGAGATGTGACATTCATAAAGAATGAGTTTCCTAAGCAAGGCGAGATTGACAAGGGACTTCTCCTAGATGAAGAAGAAGATTCCGAGTTGATGGCACAAGCGGATCAACCTGTTGAGGAGTTAGTCTCATCCGTACCACAGCTTGATCTGAGTGGCAGAGATTTGCAACCGCCAACTGACCAATCTGAAAGTTCTCTTTGACAAACTACTAGAAAACATGTTCCGCGCTGACAATTTAAAATCGAAGGACTGTATGAAGATGGACCACATGAGGTCAACATAGTAAGTCTGGAAGATGAACTTGAGCCAAAATCTATCAAAAAGACTCTCTCGTCCCCTGCTAAGGAAGAATGGATTAAGGCAATGGAGGAATCGTTAGGGTCCATGCAGAAAACTCAAGTCTGGGACTTGGTTGATCTTTCGCCAAGCCATAAGGCAATTGGGAACAAATGAGTTCTCAAAATTAAACGTGACGTGGATGTATCAATTGAGAGATATAAACCCTGCCTAGCGGCGAAAGGTTTCACCCAAACTACAGGTGTTGACTATGAAGAAACTTTTTTGCACCTGTTGTAAGGTTTGCTTCAATTCGTCTAATATTAGCTATAGTCGCACATATGGACTTAGAATTACATCAAATGAATGTAAAAACCACATTTCTCAATGGAGAACTAAATGAGAAAATTTACATGTAGCAACCTCAAGACTTCGTTGTAAAAGGAGAAGAGCGTAAAGTTTGCAAGCTGTGTCGGTCCATTTATGGACTTAAACAATCATCTTGACACTGGTATCTGTTCATCAATCAATCATTTCGTACGGTTTTAACATGATTGATGAAGATCACTGTGTGTATGTCATAAGTCTGAGGATAATTTTGCTATCCTGATGTTTATATGTGGACGACATTCTAATAGCTGGAAATAATAAAGACTATGACATTACCATTAAGCAATGGTTGTCCTCCATGTTTGAGATGAAGGACATGGGTGAAGCACCATACATATTGGGTGTAAAAATCCAATGCGACCATTCCAAAAGATTCCTTGCTTTGTTGCAGAAATCATATATAAAGAAGGTTTTGGAACAATTCCTTATGGATGGCTGCAAATCTATTGACACTTCTATTATGAAAGGCGAGGTTTTAAGCTTGGACATGTGCCCTAAAACTTCAGAGGAACAAAAGGAAATGTCCAATGTTCCCTATGTGAGTGTGGTCGACAACCTAATGTACGCTATGATGTGTACTCAACTGGGCATATGTTTTACCGTGGGACTAGTTAGTTGATATCTGGCTAATTCGGGATGCCAACACTGGAAGGCGATGAAGATAATCATGAGATACCTCAAGGGTACTGCAGATTTTGAACTGTGCTATCATGGAGGAAGTTTACGACTTGTTGGATTCACTGATGCCGATTGGGTTGGTGAGGTTGATAAATGAAAATCCACATCTGGATATATTTTCTTGCTCAGCAATGATGCTGTTACTTGGAGTAGCAAGAAACAAGATTGTGTGGCACTGTCAACTATGCAGACAGAATTCATAGCTTGTTCAGTGGCAGTACAAGAGGCCTTATGGCTTAGAAGATTCCTTCAAAACTTGAGGATTTCTAAGAATGCAATGAAGAAGATGATCTTTTAGTGTGACAATCAAGCAGCCATAGCTTATGTGAAGGACGAGAAATACCATTGCAAAGAAAAGCATATCGACACGAAGTACAAGTATGTACGAAATCAAGAAGTCAAAGAGGAGATCTCAGTTAAGTACATATCAATGCATAATATGATTGATGATCCGTTCACCAAACCATCGTCAAGAGGGGCATTCTTGAGACATGTAAATGTCTTAGGGCTGCGTAGATGATGCATGCAAAATATAACATATTTTAGATTATTATTTTAGTTAATTTTTCTGTAATTTGATCATGGCATGCATCATTTTAGACCACTTTTAGTCGTAATTCCGGATTTATTAATTTTAATTCTCTGGATATTTTAATTATGGATGAATTAATTAAATTTGGATAATTATTTTGCAGGAAAATTCGAACACGTGAATATCCGAGAACCCCAACGTATCGGTCGAAATTCAAAGAATTTATTTCTTACGGCCGAGATTTGGCTTTACCCCCAAGACTTTTTGTCCGAGATTCAAAGGGGTAACAATTAAATGATTTTATCTTTTGGGCGTAACAATATTAAATTTTTTATTACGGCCGAGATCCATAGGGCGTAAAGATAAAAGAATTTCATTTTGGCCGAGATTCAAAGGGGGTAAAGATAAAAGGATTTATCTTTTGAAAGAATTATCATTTTTGGCCGAGATTTATCCCGTGAATTTAAATTTGGCCGTACATCGTGATCAAATTGAAGGTCGTTCGCACCCTATAAATTGATCACTTGCTGATCACTATATGATTCTAACCCATTTTAGATGAAATTCATACATATGGAGTCCCACTTTTACCTATTTTTGGGCCAATTATACTTGGAATGCAAACATTGTGATAACTAGTTGATATTCCTCATTTCATACTTAATTCCATGTGCATAGAGATTCTGAAATGCCAAAATCCATTAATATTTAAATTCTATGCCAAGTTATCATTTTGAGGACAAGTTATCATTCCTAAGTGACAAGTTATCATTATTTTGAATGAACTTATTTTCAATGGTTTTCTTGCCCTAAATCCATCATTATCATGTATAAATCATATTTGGATAGTCACATCTCAACTTGTGCAAAGTTTTAAGTCCATTTGAACAAGTTATCATTTTTCAAGTGCCAAGTTATCGTTAAAGGGCAATTCTGTCATTTCGACATGAAAAACCATTAATTCTGCACAAGGACCTTAAGCAATCATCTTATTATTGTTCTAACTCATTGCTGGTGAAATTTCATCACATTTGGATAATCAAAACTCAAGTTATGACAAGTTATCGTTTTTAAGTCATATAAGTTATCGTTTTTGGGGCACTCAAGTTATCACTTTTAGGAATCTCATTCATATTTGATTTTTGACCTCACTCACTTGTCACTCTAATCAAATTGATGCCTGAAATGCTTTGAACCACCCATATTAGGACATTTCCCAAGATTTCCATAAAGTTATCATTCCGGGCCCTTGAATTCATTCATATCGATATCGGTTTTCATTCTTGCAACACACCAATTCCCTTTTTGCTATAGATCTGATTTTAACTACTGTCCTAATCCTTAGTTGTTTAAATATTATTAGAAGACTTTCATGCTTGATGTTTTGGCCCTTGTAGCAAGTGGAAAAGGTGGCCAAAAGGAAGAAAAAAAGGAGGGGGGACCACTAGCTTTTTGGCTGTCCAAAAAGCTGTCACTGCTGGAATTTCAGGGCCAGGGGACACATGGCTGCAATCAAAGCACAAAGAATGTTCTGATGCTGATCCAAAGGTGGGGAGAAGTGATATAAAAGCTGGATTTTTCTGGAGAAAGAGGAGGCTGGTCATTCAAGGGTTTGGAGAAGGCAAGGCTGCAAAGGATTCTGGTGGAGGAGCTGCTGGCCAGGAAGCTTCAAAGAACCATGAATTGTATCTGTTTCTTACCCCATTTGATGTCAAATCTTGTAAATATGAGGAGCTAAACTCCATTTCTTCTAGGATAGGGTAGTAGTTTAGATTAGTTTTGGATGGATATGGACTGTTTTATAATTCCTGCACTGAATCATTTCTGATTTTTAGATTTCAGAAACTTCTTTACTGATTTATGCTATGCTACTATTAGATCTAATTGTAACCAATGACTGAGAAGTATTACTTGATCTAATCATTCTACAGAAGTGGATTAAGAATTAATGCCAGTTTTCTGATTTCATTCAATTGCAATTCTGATTTCTGATTTGGTTTTCTGATTTCTGAATTTGATTCTTATAAATATCAGAATCTGTTCTTCATTTCTAACTTGGTTAATTGAGTCCTTGGGATGTTGGTATTGTCCCCATCTTATTCAGAAATGAATCAAGATTGTTTGGGCAATCATTTGACTCAAATCAGATTTTCCATTAATTCCTGAACTGAAATCAGAAATCTAATTTTTCTGGTTTTACATTTCTGAAATCTGATTTGTTATAAATCTGATCTTGCCATTTGAAGACCCCATTTGTATTTATAACTGAGAAGTTATCATTTGGTCTAACCCTTGTTCAGAAATGAATCAAGAATCAATGGCAAGTTCTAGATACAAACCCAATTAGAATTCTGATTTCTATTTTCTGAAATCTGATTTCTTGAAATCTGAATTCTGATTTTCTTGGGCTGTTTGAATCTGATTGTCATTGGGGATTGAACTAATTGAACAACTGAGAGGTTGACATCTATCCCAATCTTGTTCAGAAATGAATTGAGAAGCTTTGACATTCCTATGATTCAAAACTGATTTGGTTTTTCCTGATTTGAATGAATTGAATGAGTTGCTGATTTTTTGGTTTCCTGAATTCCAAAATCTGATTTCTTGGGCTTTTGAATCTGATTGTCATCAAGGATTAGATAATTGAATAGTTGAGAGGCTAATATATGCCATGATCTTATTCAGAAATGAATCAAGATCATTTGACAATTCAGAATTCAAATCTGATTTTTTTCCAAAATCTGATTTCTTAGTTTGATTCTAAATTCTATTTTCTGATTGTTTGGAATCTGATTTGCCAATTGTTAATCCCTATTTTATTCAAATCACTGAGAGGTGTACTCTAGGAATCCCTTGTAATCCAGAGATGGGTCAAGGGGCATTTGGCAAACTTGAATTCCATCAATCCACATTGCTGATTTTTTCAGAAATGTTGATTTCTGTTTTCTCATTTTTCTAACTTCTGATTTCCATTGTCAACCCTCATATTAATCCACTACTGAGAGGTAGTCTTAAGGGCTTCTTTGAGATCCAGAGATGGGCCAAGGAGCAATGGAAATTGTGAACTCATGTGGCCATATGTTTTGCATTTCCAATTGAGTGTGTTTGTGTGGATTCCAATTTATTTTGCAACCGAGAGGTTGATTTTGAATCTCCCTTGAATTCAGAGATGAATCATGGAACACAAGCACCATTATTGAGTATATTTTATCCTGGTTTGGTTGATTGGAATGATTCCATCTTTTTATGATTGTAAATGCAAGTTATCATTCCAAACTTCCTTGAATTGCAAAAAAATCAGCATTGAATCTTTCTTTTGAGCCCAATGATAACTTGATTTTCAGTGAGGACCCTCTTTTGATTCAACCTAGCTAACAATTATATAATCATATATTGCTTAGTTAGAAGCCAATTGAGCTATGGGAACACCCATTTTCAAGTTGAATCAAAAGTTGGACATTTAGTGATAACTTGTTCCATTCCATCCTTAATTAATTTAGATGAACCCCAAATCCTAGAAGAACCTTCCTCATAGATAGTTAAACCTTTTTAGACTTCATTCTAGCATTTATAATTCAGTTTTGATAAATTTCCAAAACCCAAAAATCTGTTATCATTTCACTTTCTATAAAAAAAAAATCTGTTTTCACTATTCATTAAAAATCTATTTTTAGCCACTTAAGTAGAACTAATCTAAATTGTTTTAGGGTGTCTTAGACTTCAAATTCTTGTGGATACGACAACCTGAGTCTACTACAACTTACCTGTGCACTTGCAGCTAGTGAGTTGGGAGACCCAAAAAAATGAAAAATTGACATTGTCTTTAATTTCAGCAAGTTATCACTAGAAAACCCAAATATCACTATCATAAATACGTGAGGAAACCATCATCCCAAGGGGTGCTCTGAAGTTCAGGTTTTCTTCCACGATGAGTCGTGAGTCTGCAGGCTACGACCAAGAGGAGAGAGGTGCGTCGGCTGGAAGTTGATCGCGACCCTGATCAAGTCCGAGAGGCTGCCCGACTGTCTGCTCGTGATCCGAAGCTTCCACTTTTATCTATTTGGGTGTAATTCTTCCAATTATTATTATTTTGTTATCTCTCCAGAATTTCTAGGATGAACTCCATATTTTTATTTATTTCATGTTAGGAGATTATTATTGAAGGGAAACTATTTGGACCCTATATTATTTATTTTAATCTTTTCTAATCAATTAGTTAATTGTGCTTAATGCTTTTAATTTAATTACTTAGATTTCTGAGTTGAGTAATTACCAGCTTGTGGACTATTTAATTTCAAAATTCATTAATTAAATTAATTGATTTTATGTGAAATTAATAATTGACATAAATTTGATAACTAGTGTGTGGAGAATCAAGTTTATGTGGTCTGTTAATCTATACCAGTTTGTGGAGTGATTAATAGTCTAGGATTTTCATATTAATGCATCTTAATTTTAATCTTATCTGACGAATACCAGTTTGTGGGACTTTAGGTTTGATTAAATTTAAGATAGTTTGATTTACTGGATTAAATAGCAGAATTACCAATTTGTGGACTCTGTGATGTTAATCTTGTAAATTAATAACTTGGAAAAATTTCTAATCCATCTTTAAAGATTAAATTTATCTTTTACGGTTCAAATATTTATCCTGATCTATTTTCATCCTAAGGCCTAACTTCAACACCATTATCTTTATCTTATTTTCTGTATTTTATTTCACAAAACCCTTTTCCAAAATTCCATTTCTTCTCTCTTATTAATTTATAAATTCAGATATTTTATTGATAATATTCCTCGTGGGTTCGACACGCTTACTCCTATTTACTATATTACTTGAGCGACTAGTGCACTTGCTAGCGATTTTATTTTGCTACTCCAACACATCAGTAGATTATAAACGCAATAATGTACTCAAATTTTCAATGAATAAAATATTATTTTTCTTTCATAAATTCATTCTTGTGAATTCTTGTTATGCATGTGAAAAGTATGTCGATGAGGCCTAGATTTGTTCACTCATATGAACAAATATTTCTGGCGCTCATGAAGATAGCGAGCGGAATGGACTATTTGAGTCATAGTGTGATTGTTAAAACATGAGTTTTAGTAACTTAATGTCGCTTGATTTAGAGAGACAGAGGCCAGATACGAGATTCAAATTTGGCGCTATTGGATAGTGAGCAATTTGAAAACTTGGGTCAAGCGTTAAAAGGTAACGACTGGACTTAAGTCTGTGCGGTGTATAATTAAACAGAGTTAGACATACACTCCTTCAGTGGGAGTCTCCACCGTAGTACTTGTGTTTAGTACCAAGTACGCAAAATCGACCTAGAGAGACATGATGAATTGATTAGTTCGATGGTCATCATGGTGTGAGTTTCAGGCAGATGACATGCTTGTTACTTTAACGGGGTACTCCAAGGTGAAAAGTAAAGTAGCCTGTCGAGCCACGTCTAGAAAAGCAGCTAATTCATTACTAAGACACATGAGAATGAGAGAAAGAATTGTTATGAGCTGCATTAAGTTTTCACATACAATTGGCCAACTATTTTTGAAAAATAGTGTATATGAAAGATAGTTACCACGGAGCAAGACATACATTGTCTTGGCTATGCTGCAAGATAGATTTAGGGCATAATGAGTTACATTATTTGAGCATTTCTTGGATCATGTGTGAGCTGTCACCCTAACAGGCATGATATACACTCTAGAGATAGTTGAGTGATTGAAACTTAACAGGTATCTTTCTAGCTCCTATAAAGAAGCATGCTTGTACTCGTGGGTCACACCGCACATTTACTAATTCTGGATAAATAAAAGTACAATGCCCAATGCAGGCAAGTGGGAGATTGTTGGATAATGCCCACATGGGGCATTATGCGCGGTGACAAGCGCGGACCGTGTGCAACGCGCACGGATCATGCTGTCACAAACGCGGATCGCGCAACGCGCATGGGCCGCGCAACCCGCACGCGCACGGAGCGCGCGATGCGCAAACTAACGGCGTAGTCACGCACACGGACCGCACGGGTCGGATCGCGATTTGATCACGCGCTACGAGAAATGTGGACTACGCAGACAGGTCATCGCGTGCGATGGACGAGCGTGATGTGTTCTGCCTAACTTCTCGTTCAAGTCTCTCTACCCTATAAAAGGGGACCCATACCATAGGTACCAAACACGCTTTCGAGAGGTTCTTCTAGAGGCACTTGTACTATGGCAAAGAGTTTTGTTCCCCGGAGGTTCGATTCCCAATCCCGAGGTGAAAGTGCATTCGTCAAGGGTTCGTGGAAAAGCCCCGACGATCTGCTTCTGCTGCAAGAGGTATTCCTCAACCTCTAGAATGTATATCTATTATAAATTCCAATAAATCTCATCATGAGGAATAGAAATTTTACACATCTCATCTAAGATTAACAATCTAATCGTAATAAGGATGAAGTACATAGTAGGTTTAAGTACATTAAGACAACTAACATATTCAAATGTATAGAAATAAGCAATTTCTTCATATCTAAGCATAAATGGGGATGAAGCATCATAACTTTACTCTTGATTAGCAATGAAATAGTAACTTTAACTAATCATACAATAATACAAAAAAAATCATGCTTATCTTTAATCATATAACCTAAGAAGATATAAGTTGATCTTCAAATCCTTAATCATTTATTCATGCATCATTCAAGGTTGAGATTTGGATTTTGAATTTCCTCAAACATATCTTTATGATTTACGTTAAAATCTTAATATTAATTCTAACATTTTCTTCTTCGCTTCTTTCTTCCTTCATCCTGATGTGTGGCAGCTTCTCCCTCTTTCTTCTTCTTGTTGTGGATGAGCTATGGGGTGGAGGTTAGGTGAGAGGAGTTGTTGCTTCTCCCTGGGTGCTGGCCGTAAGTCCCTGAGTGAGCTGAGAGAGTGATAGAGTAAGAGGGAGACCTTGCTATGATGTTGCTGTCAGTGAGTTGACAGGAGGGGGAGAAAATGAGAGAGGGAGAGCTAGAGAAGAGTGAGGGAGAGAGAGGAATGGATGAAGGCCTTCTTGCTTGCTGTTCGTGAGAGAGAGAGAGAGTAGAGATATGGTTAAGTGGAGGAAAAGAAATGAAGAGGAGGCTTCTTGGGGTGCTGCTCGGCAGTCTTGGAGAGAGGAGAGACGAGGGTGTTGTGAGAAGGAGAGTAACTTTCGGATGGGTGTGTGGAGAGAGAAAAAATGAGAGTAACTATGGAGACTGCGGTCGACCGGTGTTGGGTGGACGTAGTGACTTGTAGATGTTCGATAAAATTCCTAGTAATTGATGTTCCTCCGATGTCTTGATTTCTTCAAATTGCTGTTGTCATGCTTATTCCCGGGATCAACTTGTTGAGGGCGTGTTGGAGAGTTCATGTAACGCCCCCAAAATTCGGCCCCAATTTAAAACTTTGCCGAACCCTAGGCGACGTCACATTGACATGAATCTGACCTAATTTCATAAAACTTTACAGCGGAAACATAATATAATAAACATAAACAATAATATCATGAAAACAACGGAAGACTTCATAGAATAACCCAAGATACATAACTAGCCCATGGGCCGCATAGGCTCTAACATCAAGACCCAACAAAGGGTTCATAATACATAAAGGAGTCCAAATAAAAATAAAAGACTCAAAGGCCCATAAGCCATACATAACGTAAATGAGATAACTTGGGCCGTAGCCCGACCAACCCATGTGCAACGTATTCGTCATGAGGCCCTTGACGCCGAACCTAAGCCTCGTCCATACCTGCATGGATCCATGGGGTGCAGGGGATTTCTCCCGTTAGAGTATGTTGAGGCCCATGCATGCTATGATCCTATAACATAATGTCTATATGTCATGGCATATGCATATCATCATCATAGAACGTAAATCATATGCATGCTATGAGCTACTTATGCACACTATATGGCATATAAACATATCATCATGGCAAGATAAGATAAACATATAACATCATCATCATTATATTAAAGCATATCATAACTTATCATTATGCTAAGACATATCATCATTTATTTTACTTTACTTTAACATCTTCTTTCATAACATCTTATGACATGGGGACATACATTAGCAACCGATTGGTGCTACATCAGCATCCTCATCTTTATGTCCCAAGTCATCTTTGGAAAGTACATATATATTGGTAAGACTTTACTTTCCACTTTACTTCGTCTTTTCATCTTCTATCTTGATTAAGATAGTTTATTATCTTGATGATTGGGAAGACCATGTTGATTCGCGGGACCTTGGCTAGCTAGGCCGAGACGATTGCCCCATACTTGGAAGGATTCGTCCCTAGGAATACGACACATCAGCTAGCATGTGAAGACTTTATTCTCCTCCACGATTATAACAAGACACCTTCATGCCAATCCATCTTTTATTTACATTCATCAATACATACATTCTTTCATCACATGTTGCTTGTTTTAATCCTATTTAAGGTCATACATACTTCAAATCATACTATGTGTGGACATTCAATCATAACAAATCATCTATTCAAAACGGACGACTGTTTCTTTAACGGTCGACCTCTGGACTATGTATCGGGCAACCGGTCAGATTATCGGTTGACCGATATGGACGTTTTGGACGACCGAAAAGGAGTTTTGGTTCGACCGCTAATCACAGAATGTAACACTCTTCTAAATCGGACGACCGTTGGAAAATTGGTCAACCGCTATAGGTCTTTCGGACGTCCGAAATGAGCTTCGGATCGTCCGCTAATCACATAATGTAACTGCTACACAAATCGGACGACCGCTGAGGTATCGATCGACTGATACATGACTTTCGGACAACAAAAACAAGGCGCTCGGACGTCCCCTAATCACAGAATGTTTTGACTACTCATAACGGACAACCGTTGGACTATCGATCGACCGGTACACAATTTTCGGATGACCGAATCAAGGCGTTCGGATGTCTGCTAATCACAGAATGTGTGACCCTTCCAAAACGGGCGACCATTATAGAATCGGTCGACCGTTGGACAGAGTACAACACTACAACAGTCTCCAGAGCGGTCGACCGATACATTATCGATCGCCCATTCTGGGCCGACAGACATACGATTTTTACGTAATCTTGTTTACAATCTTACATACTTTCAACATATTGAATACAAAAGTGATTCCACACAACATATGAAACATTCTTAGCATTCTAATAGTGAAATAAGCAGTGTATTTACATGAGGACATCAAACATGCTAATAACAATCATGGAGGTGCATGAACATTGAATAAATTCCTTTTTGAGCTAAAATAAGAAGCATTAAACATCTTACTTCTAAACATGATTAGCAATAGAACAGTAAACATGATAAACATGAAACACATTATATTCTAATCAAGATTGGCAATGAACATGAATCTCTAATGCATAATCCCTAATCCTTAAGCTTAAGAACAAAGGGTTTGTTCTTCATGCCCTAATTCATACATTCACACATCATTAGGGGAGAGCTTAGGGAGGATTGGATCCCCTCAAATATACATCTTTCACTAATCATCACATAGGTTATACATGAACATTTCCACTATCTTAATCTTAAACATATAAAGGGATTTACCTAAGGAACGTTAAGAATTACTAATCATATTAATACGAATAATAAAAGTCATCATAATGAATTAAACATGGATAGCCATAAATATTTTAATACTAACATGATTAGCAATTAAATGATCACTTTAACTAACCATTAAATAATGTAAATAAGTCATGCTTATCTCCAATCATATAACTTAAGAAGATCGAAGTTGATCTTCAAATCCTTAATCATTCATTCATGCATCATTAAGGTGAGATTAGAATTTTGAATTCTCTCAAACATATCTTAAGAATTTAAGTTAAAACTCTAATCTTAATCTTAATCCTTTTCTTCTTTTTCTCTTTTCCTTCTTTCTTTCTTCTTTCTTCTTTCTTCTTTTTTCCTTTTCTTCTTCTTCTTCCTTTCTTTCCTCTTTCCTCTTCTTCTTCATTAGCTGGCACTCTCCTTTGCTCCTCTTTTGCTGTCCGAGAGATGGAGGGAGGGAGAGAGTAATTTGCTTTGATGTTGCTGCTGTTGCTTCTTGGAGGAAGTGTTGTGGACATGAGAGAGAGTGTGTGTGCAAGTTGGTTTCCCCTTGGTGTTGCTGCTACTGTCCGTGAGATGAAAGAGAGGAGAGTTGATGGAGAGAGAGCATGAGTGGGAAATGTATGTTGCTTGGAGAGGGGAATGTTTGAGTGGCCTCCTTCCTTTGCTGTCGGCTGGGAGAGAGAATGAGGGAGGCAGGGAGTGAAGGTGAGTGAGAGGTTCCTTGCTGCACATGAGAGTGGAGGGCCTTCTGGTTGTCCTGCCGAGATGTGGAGAGTGAGTGGAGTTGGTGTTGCTTTGCTTGGGGGAGCTTGCCGGCTGGAGAGGTTAGGAGATGAGGGAGAAGAGCGTGAGGAAATGGGAGGGGTTAGGTGAGCTTTAGGGCATCTTAAGGCTTTTATACGTTAGATTTAAGGCCTCTTATGTTAATGGACTTTATTGAGCCTTTAAATATCTTTATATTTCTTTTTATCTATTTTCTTTTCCTTTTTCTTTTATATTACTTTTGAGAATATTACAGTTCATCATTCCAGGCACCCTGGAAATCATCTCTCATAGGCTCTGTCCCAACTGCCATGAGTCATCAAGCTGAAAGACGGTTGCAGAGTTATGAAGTTATGTTCCTTGTATAGATTTATTCTTCTTGTATCAGCCATATGATAGTATAAATAGATCTCTGTGTTCGAATTACGGGTGGCAATATTCCCCACCCCCGCGGGGATTCCCCATTCGGAGCCCCATATTCGGGGATTTTTTTCCCGCGGGGGAGGGGATGGGGCGGGGATCGGGACGGGGATCGCCTTCTCTTTCGGGGATCGGGACGGGGGTAGTTCCCCCCGCCCCGTCGGAGTCTCGAATCCTCGATAAATTATTTATAATTAATAATTATTATAATTATATTTATTAGATTACATCTTAATCATCCATTTTACATATATATATAACATTAAACCCTAACAAGTAACAACCCTCTTCAAGTCTCAAACCCTACAACCCAATCAGCCGTCGGCGCCGCCGAAAGGCCCGAAACCACTCGCCTAGCCGTGGTCGTCGTCATGTGATTGTCGTGGGCGGCGGCCGAAAGGGGCGGCGGCGTCATCGTGGTCAAGGGCGTCATCGTCGAGGGCGGGTCATCGTCAAGGGGATCGCCGTGGTCGTCGTGGGCGGCGGCCCAAAGGGGCGGCGGTGTCATCGTGGTCGAGGGCGTCGTCGTCGAGGGTGGGTCGTCATCGAGGGGATCGCCGTTGTCATCGTCGTGTGGTCATCGTGGGCGACGGCCGAAAGGGGCGGCGGTGTCATCGTGGTCGAGGGCGTCGTCGTCGAGGGTGAGTCGTCGTCGACGAGGGGATCGCCGTGGTCGTTGTCATGTGGTCGTCGTGGGCGACGGTGGCCGAAATCGTCTGCGCAGAGGCGATTTCGCCGCCACCCCTTTCGGCTGATTTCGCCTCTGCGCAGAGGTGAAATCGTCGCCGTGTGGTCGTCATGATCACATCTGCGCACTGCGCGTAGAGGCAATTTCGCCTCTGCGCTGCGCGCAGCAATGAAATCGCAGAGGCGAAATCGCCGCTGCGCGCAGAGGTGATCACCTCGCGCACTGCACACAGAGGTGACTCACCTCTGCGCACTATGCAGACCATTTTTTTTATTTGTGATTTTTTTAATTTTTCACATTTTAATTAATTTAATTATTTACATTTTAATTAATTTAAAAAATTTGGGAAATCAGGTTCCCCGCGGAGATTCGGGGCCCGCGGGGATCAGGGCGGGGGATAAAATTTCCTTCGGACCGGAGATTCGGGGCGAGGTCGGGGGCGGGACGGGTCGTCGGGTTCGGGGCAAGGGTGGTGTCCCCCATTCCGAACAACGGCGGGTGCCATCCCTAGTTCGAATCTGTTGTATTCATCTGATTAAATTGTAATGGACTATTTCATTTTGAACAGATTTTCCATTTTAGCTACTTTTCTTTCTTTTTTTTTCCCGCGTTCTCTACCATCTACCATTTCTTTCGCTTTCATCTTCGACGTTCCTCTTCTTCTCCACCTCTGTCGACGAAGATTGACACAACCACAAAGTCCATTAACCAAAGCCTGCAGGGCACCAAAACCTCAACAAATCTGCAACTTCGTTTCAATTGTTCCTTTACGTTGGGAGTCGGATGATAAAATTTGCAAACGTTATTGAATGTATGTACAAGAACAAGAATCTCTATTCAAATTGAATTAATCAATAGTAATAACAAATTTATCCTAATAGATTCTTGTTGCAAGTTTTAGTCACCACATCGCCCTAGTCTTCTCGCGTCGGCTGCCATACTTCTCAAGTAATAATGCTATTTTAAAGTGAACTTCTCAAATTTTTTATAATAAATGATTATTCAATACAACATAATAAAAGATGTGAATTTTCATTATCTATCTACAAAATAAAATATATATTGTAGTAAACTTAATTTTATACGTCGGACACAAAAATGTGTGTTCTTTTGTACCCACCTAATTCTCATTGAGAGAAAACGGAATAGCATTTTCTTTGTAAAGTTGAAGCCAACGCCCATGGAAAATACATTAATTAAATATAATTTACTTTTTTTATCCAAATCCAAGATTTAGCTATATTTTTTTTACCGAAAAAAGATAATAAAACTTTGATTCCGATATAAAATCTAAAACTACTAAATATAAATCATGTGACATGGTGTAAACTTTGTAACTTCACGAAATAATAACAAATATGATTAATTATGTTCAACAAATATGATTAATTGAACTGCTATAATTTATTTAGTCTTAAATAATACTTTTTATTATCAAATTATCCCAATAAAATATATTATTTCATCTAAAAATATATAATTAATCTAATCATAAATTATAATTATAAAATTATTTAAATAATGAGATGGAGGTGCTCTACATGCTCATTAACCTCTCTATAAAAATATTACAATTAATGCCGTTTCATAACTATGAATGCCAAGTTTGAAAATTCATTTATTTTGCTCTAATATTCAATTCAAAAAGTTGATTTGAGGCTACAGACATGAGTTTGATTCTTATATACGAAAAACATAATTGATGAAGTGTTGATTATGATGACTTTAAATATTTATTTTGATCATTTTAAATATTTTAATGATAAATATAATAGAAATGTCGAATTCAAATTATCATTAAATAGATTATTAATGAAAGGCTGCCCATAATCACACATATATATATATATATATATTGCCCATAATCACACACATATATATATTCCATTTGAATTCCACTCCTTTCCGTGTGCTCTGTTTCGTTTCCCTTGTTTTGACTACACACGCCGACAGAAACGGAACCTTTTTGTTCCTTTTCCTCTCCTCGTGCGTTGCATCATTTGACTTCCTGGACAGGGACACGCACCACCAGACGAGCTGTTGCAACACAGCTGCTCGACCTGAATCCTCTCAGAGCGCGAGAGCTGGGACAACCCTGGACGTCGCCTCCGAATCCTTCCCGGAAAGTAAGTGTCCTCCTCTGCACCATCCTTCGCACGATCGCCTCCATCCCTCCCGTTGTTACTTTGATTGCTGCGTCCTTAGCTTGTTTGTGATCGTGTTGTTTGGTCTGGATCATATGAGTTTGCACAGGTCCTGACAACTCTTTTATCTCTGATGTGTTTGGGATCGCGATTGATTTCGGTAGGAAAGGATAAAATTCACATGCTCAGTGAAGATGGCTTGTTTGCTTGGTGATATCGTTTGAGAATTCTGGAAGTTGGAACTGCCTACAAGTCTAGATATTTCTCTTGAATGCTTTTTTTTCTCAATGAATGTGACATTGGATTTGTGAATTATTGTGATATATGTATGAATGATGAATTCCTGCCGCCATCAGATGAACAGATCCGTTGACATTCCTTTCTATATCTGTTAGTACCGCCCAAAGGGCAAAATGATTACCTTACTTATCTATTGCCAACTCTGCTTGTTTGTCGAATTATAAAATCTGATGAATTTGTGTCAAGCCCGAGTTGATTCTAGTGTCTAACATCATAACTGCATATTTTGGTAGAAATTTAATTAATGACTGGCATTACCTGTATAAGTCCAGATATCTAGATAAAATTTCTCCGGCATTACCTTTATAAGTCCAGATATCTTGCTTTAAGTAATAGAACATGTTGATCCTTACATATATATTCCCCCGCTTGCACAATAAATGATTCAGCTAAACCTTCCTTTTTTTCTCTTTTTGTTGTTGTAAGTGTATCCAAGAGCGAAGGTAAGTGACGGGGCATATTTAATAGCTAAAGAAGATGAAGCAATAGATTTCATATTAAGAGTTGTTGAATCTCTCTCTTTAGAAGTACAACCTTCTTCGGGAGTTCCAGAACCACCCAAACTCGGTAAAATTGATTTTTCTTCATAATCCAGTATTTTGTTCAGTCATTTTTTCTTATCAATATTGTAATTTGAACATCTTTGATGTTGCTGGATTTGTAAAATTTGTTCATAGAAGTTAACATGATTTTATGAACTGGTATGCCCAACACTTCTGTTGGCTTTATTTTCGAATAATAACATCTTTTCTGTCTGGCATCCACTGATACAATTAAACATGTCGAAATATTAGTCTATGGTCCTTGCCATTCTATAGGCATTTCCTCCAAAATAAGATTTTTCATGAAGCTACTTATGAAAGGGCAGTGAGAGTCTTAAAAAAGGGGGTTAGGTTTACAACATAGGAACAGATGATCTTCATCTTTTACGTTGTAAAAGGTTTGATGTTGTTTAGGCAATTGGTAGCCATAATTATCACGTTTGTCATCTTCAACATTACTATCTCTTAAATAAACCCATTCCAATCACATCCAATTTTTTATTGTTGAAGCTCATGCGAATGAAAAAAATTAGACCTAATGAGATATATTTATAGTGGGTAGTAATTACATTGTACAGAGTCAGTATTCTTTTTTGAGGGGTACAGAGTCACTATTCTGTAGTTCAAAGACAAAAATACTGAAATTACTCCTAAAAAGACAGAAAGTAGCCTTCATTTCTAACATCCTCTAAAACCATTCAACCCATGGAAGAGTTATTAAATGCATGTAGTAGTTTTATAATCCTCAGCGCATGCCCTTTTAGCTTCTTCTGACAGGATTTTGAACTGAGCTTGAAAACTCATTACTTTCCGATTACTTATTGTTCAACATGAATAATGTTTTCATGTTTAATTATTTTCCAAAAAGAACATTATGTTTGATAATTTCAATTTTGTAATATCCTTATTGTTGTGAGCTATTAAGCAAACTTTGGGAACTCCAATTAGTGTCTTCTTTTAGCCTAATGTGATTTTCAGTTATTAAGATTGTAATGTGTATATCCACACCGGCCATTATATCTTGCTTCCATGTAGTTTCTTTGTTGTGCATAACAGCCATTTTCTGTAAGTTTTAATCGTACAGTTTTGGTCATGTACAGAGGGATGACTACACAACTTTCATCCTTTTGCTCTCAGAAATAGATATTCAAATTATGTCAATTACTTATATCAGTATTGCTTATTATGTATCTTCTGATAAAAACTCAGAAACGAAGTACAAGGCTAACCCTTCTGCTCCACGTGCCAAGATTTCTGTGACTGATCACCCCAGGATCTCTCCAGCATCATCTACATCCAGACACAAAGGTTTACATGTTCTGTTTTAGGCTGATTCAACAATACAACAAACGATCAAGTCATAATTCTTATTGTGAAATCCAAATGACAGGGAAGATCACTAGAAGTTTTCCTGGGGACAACAAGACAAAAGCCAGAGCTAGTTCAGTTCCACGGCCTCGTGCTGTCATATCAAGTCCAGGTACATTATTGTGTAGTATCGGAAATTTTTTGCATTAAATCCGAGTTTGAGACATCTATTGTTCAATGTTCTTCAATTCAAAAAATGGAGGAGAGAGGATAATTTTGTAACAAAAAACAAATTAACTGATTTTATGACAAGAAATTCTTGCTCAAGTTGTTCAGATTTCCAAATCTTGTGTGGACTTATTGCCTCAAAATATTTATCCATGTGAAGTTGTTTTGCACTTGACAAATTCCAGTTGCCAATCAGACTTTGAAGCTATCATTTAAATGGTACATTATCGTGTATGCAATTGGCTATTCAGGTAAATGCGACTAATGTTAAATCTTTCCTTTTATCATTAGTACTCGAAGACGAAGAAGGAATAGAGACAATAGTTCTATAAAATTTATCATTTCTCATGTTTTTTGTCTTTACTGGTAGATGATAAATGCTGTTACTTTTGTACCATGCTTATGATTTGAACGGGTGTATTACAATTCATTTTTATTGTTGAATTCTTCACCTAGACTGGCCAGGTGTCTCAAGATTATTCATTCTTTTTCTTTCAGATAATGATGATTTGATAGGAAACCGAAATCGATTATGCATGGAAAGACAGTCAGAACCCCAGAGCTCAAGTAAAAATCTGCTATCTGAGCTTAAGTTGAGTCACAAGAATGGTAGATCTCAAAGCCTTTCCAGTACAAAAATCAGCAAGGTATCTTGTTTCACTGGTCATACAAAAGATAGAAAGATTATTACTCCAAAAATTCCTGAACTGAGAGCCAAGGTGTCTTCTCAACCGGAGCCGAGAATACCTGTAAGAAGAGAAAAATCAGACTAATGCGTGCTGTTGATACCATGAATCAAAGATTTCTGTGAAAACATGGTTGATGCTTGGACTCCGGTAGAGAAAGCTATTTTTCTAGTGAGTCCTGTATATATTGTTGTTTCAGGTGATATCCTTATGCACGTGGATTTGCTTATTTAAGTGTCATCTAATTCATATGAGATTACTGTTGAGTCATACAAGTTGATCACGTATATTGTAATTGTACATATAAGAAACTTAGTACACGTGGCATTGAGTTTTGTACAAACGACAGTTATAATTGTCATGTATATAAATGACTACAGATTGTACATATGTCTTTTGAATAAGAATTCCTCTTTCATCTGGCTTTACATATTACAAACAATTCTCTACTGGTTCTTGTTGATTCTTCTTATCATGGTATCAGAGCAAGAATCATATTGATTCTTATGATGATTCGTAAGAGTTCGCGGAAGTTGTTGCAGCTCCTTCGCCATTACTCTGCTTCACCATCAGATGTCTTGATCAGTGCGAGTTCCAGGTTCAAGATTCGTCTGAAATTGCGGATTGATTGATTCTGTATGGTTACCTCTGGTTTATCCCTTGGATCTATTGGAATTGTTGCTGATTGCTGCTTGATCTTAATCCTGTTCAGTTTTTGAGTTTCTTGATCTCAGTCATCATTTGGATCGAATTCATTATCTCTCTTGTTCTGAATTATGGCTCAAGAAACAGGGAATGTTTCAAACCGAAATCTCATTAGTATTGATCAGATGAATTCTAATGGTCCTGGAACCCCTTTAATCTCTTTCAAGTTAACTGGTCTTGATAACTATGCTTTGTGGAATTGAGTTATGAAAATTGTCTTGTTGAGCAAGAATAAGTTTTCTTTTGTGGATGGCAGTTTTAATCGTGATTCTGTGGAAGAATCTCTTAAAGGATTGTGGGATAGAGTAAATGCTATTGTCTTATCATGGATCATGAATGCGGTTTCTAATGACCTGTTGAGTGGAGTGATTTACTTTGATAATGCATCTTTAGTGTGGGCAGATCTGAAGGCGAGGTTTGATAAACCTCATGGAACTAGGATCTTTCAAATCCTGAAAGGAATTTTATACCTTACATCAGGAAAATATGACAATATCTACATATTTCACAAAAATGAAGTATCATTGGGATAAAATGTCATCTATTATAGAAATGCCTTCCTGTTCATGTGATAAATCTATTAAATATGTGCAGTTTAATCTAGACATGCATCTGTATCAGTTTTTTATGGGGTTGAATGACACATATGCTCAATAAGAAGTCAACTTACAATTCCATTGTTTGCTTACTTGTTTGAGTCCATATAAAGACTTATTCAATTTGCATACTAGTTGATCTTCTTTCTTATGAAAACCTTGAGAGGATTCCATATATACCTCTTCCTCTAAATCCCCTTGTAAGAAGGCATTATTAACATCCATTTGAAAAATAGGCCAAGAGTGCATTGCTGCCAAAGCTAATGCTATCCTGACTATTGTGATTTTTGTTACCGGAGAAAAAGTTTCATGATAATCTGTCCCATATTGTTGATTGTAACTCTTTGCAACTAACCTGACTTTGTATTTATCCAGAGAACCATCAGCAAAATATTTGATTTTATAAATCCATCGACATCCAATTGCCTGTTTACCCACTGACAGTTTTGTTATAGTCCAGGTTTGATTTAGTTCTAGTGCTCTAATTTCATCCTTCATAGCTTGAATCCAATTATCATTTGATTTGGCCTGTTCATAAGTGTGTGGTTCATTATCTGAGATGGATGCCAAAAAACACTGATATTGTGGAGATAGATTCTTATAAGAAACATAATGTGCAATAGGATAAAGAACTTCTGTCACATTCCCTCTTATCTGAGAGGTTGAAGAATTGGTAAGTGTAAAAGCATAGTCTTTATGCCAAATAGGAGGTCTGGTATGCCTTAATGGCCTTCTGTCCTGTCCTTCTATTGAGACAATCTGATCAATAATGGAAGATGAAGATGGAGATGGACTAGAGGAAGATGAAGAAATAGAAGAAGATGGCATATTAATTCAAGAACTAGGCAGAGGAAAGGTAGGATCTGAACTGTGGTTATAGGAATCTCAGGTGATGAATTATTATTGTGATCAATTGGAGTAACAGTAATATCAGTGTTATCAGAAATAGGAACCGAAGGAGCATTTGGGAACAAAGGACTGTCATGATTCAAGGACAGAGATGTGGTATTAGAATGGAAATGAAATATATTCTCATGAAAAATAACATCTCTGCTAACAAAGAATTTGTGGTGAAGTGGATTATAGAGTCTATATCCTTTCTGGGTGGAAGAATACCCCATAAAAATACAAGATATGGCTCGTGTGTCAAATTTGTCCTTGACATTGACATCTGTGACAAAAGCTTGGCATCCAAAAACTCTCAAATTGACATATTGTGGAGCTTTGTGGTAAAGTTTTTCATATGGTGTCAAATTGTTCAAAATAGAAGATGGAATTCTATTAGCCAAATAGACAACTGTTTGAACACATTCACCCCAAAAAGTTAGAGGAACATTAGAATGAAATTTTAATGCCCTCGCTATGTCAAGAAGATGTCTACGTTTCCTTTCAATAATACCATTTTGCTGTGGGGAATAAACACAACTACTTTCATGAATGATGCAAAGGAAGATAAAAAATTATTCCATTGAGAATTGCAAAATTCAGAACTATTATCAGTTCTTATTCGTTGAATAACACCTTGAATTGAGTATGAACATAGGATACAAATTGCTGAAGGCAAAAAAATGTCACATTTGAACTGCATTAAGAAAATCCAAGTATATCTGGTGTTATCATCAACAATGGTAACAAAAAACCTTTTATTGTCATGGGTAGGGTAATTATATGGTCCCACACATCCATGTGCAACAAGTTAAAAGGTTCTTTGGCAAGAGAAGTACCATTGGAAAAAGGTAAACAAGTTTGTTTGGCTAGTGGACAAATGGAACAATTCAATGTTTTATATATATCATCAGAATTTGAAAGAAATGATAATAGTTTCAATTTGGAAACTGATGTATGACGAAGTCTGTGATGCCAAAGGTTACAAGAGGAACTGCAAGAGGTGAGTGAAACAAAAGGTTGAGGACAATTGAGAAAAAAATGTTGTCGATTATCATCAACAAAAGGCTATCAGCAGCATGTCCATCATTCCTCCCATTCATCAGGTAATAAAGCCCATTCTTTTCTTTACCAATCCCCTTCACGTTTCCATTGGAAAGGTCCTGTAACACACATGAAGTAGGGATTTAGAGGAAGAGGTATATATGGAATTGCCTCAAGGTTTTCATAAGAAAGAAGATAAGCTAGTATGCAAATTGAATAAGTCTTTATATGGGCTCAAACAAGCAAGCAGGCAATGGAATTGTAAGTTGACTTCAGCCCTGATTAATAATGGATATGTTCAGAGTTTAAATGACTATTCACTCTTTACCAAAAGGAACAATGATAGGATTGTTCTGATGCTTATATATATAGATGATATTCTCATTACTGGGAATGATATTTTTTTTTATCAATGAGCTGAAGGGTGTGTTAAAGAAGAATTTTAGAATTAAAGATATGGGAGAAATGAAATATTTCTTAGGCATTGAAATTGCAAGGAACAAGACTGGAATGGTGCTAAATCAGAGAAAGTATGCCTTGGAATTGATATCCGAAATAGGTTTATCTGCAAAACCAGCTTGTACTCCATTGGAAGTGAATAAAAAATTTACTTCCATTGAGTATGACAAATTTCTGAACTTTAATACAGAAGACAAGGCTCTAATTGATCCATCTGTTTATCAAAGATTAATAGGACGTTTGCAATACTTTATGCTGTACAAACTCCAAGTCAGTTTATGCATGCACCTCAGGAATCTCATATGGAAGCTGCTAAACGGGTGTTGTTAGATATATTAAAGGAAAACCAGGGATTGGAATATAATACAAAGCCACTTCTTATAGCAAAATTGAAGCTTACTGTGATTAAGATTGGGCATCTTGTCCCATTTCAAGAAAATCAGTCACAGGCTATTGTATCAAGTTAGGAAATAATTTGATTTCATGGAAGGCTAAAAAGCAAAAGGTAGTTTCTCGATCTTCTACAGAAGCAAAATATAGAAATATGGCAGATACAACTTCAAAGATTATGGATTGAAGGAATACTTGCAGACATTGGCATTAATCCATCTCAATCGACTATAATTTTCTGTGATAATAAAGCAGCCTTACAAATTGCAACAACTCCAGTTTTCCATAAGAAAGCAAAACACATTGGCACAGATTGCCATTTTATTCGAGACAGAATTAAATCAAAAATATTGCAGGCCTGTTACATTTCTTCAAAGGATCAACAAACTGATGTTATGACAAAGGGGTTATGCTCTGCTCAACATGAAAAACTCATTGATTGCCTTGGAATGTATGATATACATAAATCATGTCAACTTGAAGGGGGTGTGTTGAGTCATACAAGTTGATCACGTATATTGTAATTGTACATATAAGAAACTTAGTACACATGGCATTGAGTTTTGTACAAACGACAGTTATAATTGTTATGTATATAAATGACTCTGAACACTACAGATTGTACATATGTCTTTTGAATAAGAATTCCTCTTTCAACTGGCTTTACATATTACAAATAATTCTCTACTGGTTCTTGTCGATTCTTCTTATAAATTACTCATACTCTATGCTCATCCCCAAGATATTTGTTGGAGGTGGATTTTGATAGTGGAGAGAATTGTAAAGTACAACCAAAATATTTTAAAGAGTACTTCTAAGGTTCATGTTGTACTGCATGATCGTGGCAGCTAAATAAGTCTGATTTGTGTACTCAGAGTAGTAAGTTTGAGGAGTTTAAAACATCCTGAATAGGACAGAGGTCATGATAGTTGTTTTAAATTGATGTTGCACAATCCATAACTTAGAGCTTCTATATCGCATTTGGTTATATTCGTGAGAATAGCGAGATATTCACATGTCATTCCTCTACAAAACGGGTATATCGGTATGTGGTTTTATTCATAATATGGGATATCCATTTCTTGAGTAATTTTCATGAATGGTTTCATAACTTTGATTTATTTTCTTTTTGATCAAGTTTCTAATCAAAAGATGTCCAAATTTTGCATATTTTTTATCGGATGTCCCCTTTATATGAGATCATAGGTCTTTTCATTTCATGTTGACATTGTCTGCATAAAAATAATAATGTGGTTTTGTAACTCATTTTGGATTGCCAACCTGTGTAATTCAAATGACTTCAAACTTTACACAATTTTCACCGGAGGTCCCATTTATTTGAGATAATTAGTTTTTCGATTTTAGCCAACAATTGACAAATGAAGACAACAAAAAGAACATTGACGCATATGACTTGGTAGAGCCACATAAACATCTTAACCTTAAAAAAGAAGCATCCGATTCAACTAGGAAAAAAAACATTCAATGATTGTACCCTAAATTCTTCTTTTCTCAATTGGTGCACAACCCTCATATGAAATCCTCCATCCAATCTTCATTCCTTGGTCGCCACGTTCAGTTGTTGCAAGATCCGACATTTGATCCACCTTGTGTTTGCCTCTCTGGAATTGGCAAGAGTTTTCCCTTGTCCATGTTTCCCTCCTTTTTCATTCGTCCATATTATGTTTGATAACCTTATTCTTAAAGAAGTTTTTTTTAACCATGACTTATGAGTAATTCATGAGCAGTATTTGTTTACAAAATCCTACCGTCACAAAAAAGAAAAAAAAACTTTAAATAATTAGTTAGGAATTATTCAAAATTCATCTTCCTTCTTTCTATTTTTTAAAAATCATTTTGATAATTTTTTTCCTTTCCAAACCACTAGTTATGGATGATTTGGAACCAAAGCTTTAGTTCGAATTTTTATGAATACAAAATATTTATACCGTCAGATACATGACGGGTGACCTAACCGAATTAGTTGAGTTCAATGTTGGACCGACCTTTAATTTGTGTGGATAGTGCATTCTTTAGCATTGCATGGATTGAACCATCGGTATTACTTCCCATACACCAAGGGCTGTCTATGTAACAACCCAATTTTTAAATAAGGATATTTAAGTCATTTGGAGGAAATTTTAAGAAATCCTAGGCTAAACTCTATAAAAAAACTCCTAAACTATCCATCTCATCTCTTTTCTTATTTCTCCCACATGACGACTGCAACCTAGGAGGAGGAAAAAAAGGAGAACAAGGAAGAAGAAGAGGGCAAAGAGGAAGATGACATGGACAAGGAAAAAGGGATCAACATTGAGGAAGAACAAGACCATAGGTATGTAAAGGGGATCCAACCCCTCTCTCATCTTTTAATAGTATTGAGTCTCAAGAACACCATGTTCTTGATTGGGATTTTGATTGAGGGATTGTATTGATAGGATCATTAGATCTGAATGATATTTATGCCTAGATCTATGTGCTCGGATCCATATTAGATTGTCATGATTAGATGTGTTCTTTATGCCAAAATCTCCCTATAGATGAATTTGGGGAAGTCCTAAATCTTGATAATGAATTATAATTGCATGTTTTAATGTGTTCTATAATGCATAGATGATAAGAGATCATACATGCAGTCTTTATAATGTTTTAGATTGTTTTTACTAAAGTTTTGATATCAAAAATTGAGATTTTCGGATTGAAAATCAGGATTCTAGGACGTTGGCACGACCGAACCCTATGAATGGCCATGGACAAGAGAACGAGGTCGAGCGATTAAATGGATTTTGATCACGCCCATGACACTTTTGTCACGACTGTGACAAGGCCAAGCACAGTCGTGATCAACTTGATCACGATCGTGAGCAGCGACGAATCTGAAATTTAGTTAAGGTTGGGAATGGCTATGAAAGGTTGATCATGACCACGACAACTCTAGACACGGCCGTGACAAGGGTAAGAATGATCGTGATTGTGATGGGCAAGGCCGGGCATGGCCATGATATTTTTGGGCATGGTTGTGATGTTGGAAAATGCCTTGTAAGATGTATTGAACATATTTTCTAATGTATATAGGTTATATATGGATGTGTATTGATTGTATATGACATGTAATTCATGCTCAGCATAATTAGACTAAAAGATGAAAGATTGATGTGCTTGTTTGATGTATTGATGACTAATGAAGTATGAAATTGACCTCAACACACATTATGTTAAAGAAGTAAATGACATTCACCTTATGGTGTTTGAGATTTCCTAGGGCCCAACAGTTTAGTTGTAATGATGTTTCTCTGAACCTTCAATTAAGCAAAGATGACAAATGAGGGCAATAAGTAAATGCCTTTCACCTCACGGTGATTGAGATTTCTTTGGGAAATAAAGTCATCACCTAAAAGGTGTTTGAGATTTTTCGGTGTCCTATGAACTAATGTGGGTAGGAAGTAAATGCCTTTTACCTTACGGTGATTGAGTCTTCTTTGGAAAATAAAGTCAACACCTATAAGGTGTTTGAGATTTCTTAGAATTAAATGCCTTTCACTTTATGGTGACTATGACTTCTTTGAGAAGTAATGCCATCACCCAAAAGGTGTTTGAGATTTTCTAGTTCCCTATTAACAAATGTAATGAAAGTAAGTATAATGAAAGTAATGCCATCACCAAAAGTAATGCCATCACCATGTATTGATTATTAAACAAAAATGAAGCATGGTATATGATGAATATAATGAAAGTAAGTATTGAAGGTAAAGATGAGAAGTAAATGATGCTTTTCATCTTATGGTGATTGAGACTTCTCGAAAAATAATGCCATCACCTAAAATGTGTTTGAAATTTTCCAATATAAAGATGAAAGATGTCATAAGATAAAATAAGAATGAAAGTGAAGTTTAACTTCTAAGTATCTGATAACAATGAAATTTATAATGGTGATGAAGAAGAAAAGATAGAAAGTAAAGTCTTACACTTATGTATGTACTTCAAGGGGACCTATGTCTAAGAAGTAAAGTCCAACATCTGTATATGTACTTTCTAAGTAACAACCTCCCCCATCATAAAGTGTGTGTATTACTAAAGATGAATAGGAATAAAGTCCCTCACTATTATGATGCATGTGTTCCTAAGTATATGACTTATGATATGGAATGAAACTTAATATGGTATTATGAATAAAGATGAAGGATGAAAATGACACATGAAGGATCACATAATAAATAAAGAAAAGAAGAATAAAAAAAATCCAAAGGGTTATAAAGAAACTCATGCGTAAAATGATATAGCAAAATAAAATCTCTAGCAAGTGCACTAGTCGCTCAAGTAATATAGAAAATAGGAGTAAGAGTGTCGAACCACGAGAAATATTATTAATTCAATATCTGAATTTATAAATTAATAAGAGAGGAAAAGCATGGATTTTTGAAAATAGGTTTTGTAAGTATAAAATAAAATAAAGAAAATAAGATAACAATAAAATAAGTTAATGGTGTTGAAGTTAGGACTTAGGATGAAAATAGATTAGGATAAATATTTGAACCATAAAAGATAAATTTAATCTTTAAAGATGGATTAGAGATTTCCTAAAGTAATCTAACATGATTAACTTGCGGTCTCTACGACTGGCATCCCTCAACCTAAGCATGTAGAACTATCTTAATTTAATAAGAATTGAAGTGTTCCACAACTGGCATCCCATCAAATCAAATTAAAATTAAGATGCAGTACCTTGGATTCCCTAGACTGTTAATCACTCTACAAACTAGTATAGATTAACAGACCATACAAACCTAATTCTCCACACATTAATTATCAAATTTATGCCAATTATTAATTTCATATAAAATCAATTAACTTAATAAATAAATTCTGAAATCAAATAGTCCACAAATTAATCCAAATAATTAAATCAAAAGCATTAAGGGTAATTAAATAATTGATCAGAAAAGACTAAAACAAATAATATTGGGTCCAGATAGTTTTCCTTCAATTAATAATCTCCTAAAATAATAATCCTAAAAACATGGAGTTCATCTTAGAAATATTGGAGAGATAATAAAAATAATACAGAAAATAGGAAGAATTACACCTAAAGAGATAAAGGTCGAAGCTTCAGATTACAGGCAGGCAGTCGGGCAGCCTTTCGGACTTGATCAGAGTCGCGATCAACCTCCAGCCGTCGCACCTCTCTCCTTTTGGTCGTAGCCTACAGAGCTCATGACTCAACTTTGGAAGAAACCTGGACTTCAAAGCACGAATTAGGACGATGGCTTCCTCCTTTATTTATAGGTGCGGATGGTCTTCATGTTAATCACGGTCATGAATATCATACGGCTGCATTTAACTTCGCGAGATAAAATTTACGTCATCGATAAAACTTTTGTTAATGATAAAAAGTTATCCATTTTGCACCAAGTGATAAACTCCTCTTTTGATTCTCGACCATCAAACTTAGTTAGAGATGATGTTTTGCACCGAATGATCAATCGATTATCACGGCCGATAGTCTCCATCCTTGGTTAATGATAGAGTTTTGCACCCAAAGATATTGGCCGCAATAGATAAATATTGGTTAAGGATACAACTTCTTCTCTTTGGTCCCAAAATCCTCTTCATGGTTGGATATTACGGCCGATAATCTTGATTGGATATGGTGTTTTGCCCCCAAGGATTTCACGGCCGATAATCACCATGGTTAAGGATGAAACTTTTATCGCGTTGTGCCCGCAAAATTCAGAATGAGTTTAATTATTGCCTAATGATGGATAGAATATGAGTTTTGCGCCCAAAGATACAAGACCGATAATCACTTTGTATCTGAATTACGGTCGATACGTCCGATAATTCATTTATCGGCTTTTCCTGCAAAATAGTTATCATAATTTAATTAATCCACCCACAATTAAAATATTCAGACAATCAATAATTAAAATCGATAAATCCAAAATTACGACTAAAAAGGGTCTAAAATGATGCATGCCAGGATCAAATTACAAAAATATTAATTAAGATATTATACTAAAATATGTTATATTTTGCATGCATCAAACTCCCCCAAGCTTAAAATCTTGCTTGTCCTCAAGCAAAATTTCAAAAGCAAAGCTCAAGAATAGGGTTCCATCATAGCTTCCTTATTGTCAATAGACTAATTTTCTCACACAATTCTTCTGCACACCTGCTCCTTGGCACACAATTCAATAGACTAATCACTCTCCATGCACTTAGCTTCATGGAGGTTTTTAATGCTACACATATTTAAACAATCTCAAATTTAGCCTTTTAGAAAAATAAATAGTTTGTTTAATAATAGCATTAATATTGAACACATACGTACTAATTGAGCTTAATTTTTTTTCACTTTGAGAGTTCTAATCTTCAAGCAGGATTGAAAAAGGAAGTCCATGTAATGAGCCCTGGACTGATGACTCCTAGACCAGATGACCTTAGGGCAATAGGTGATAAGGCACCCTTCGAGTCTATTTGTCCGAACAACCAAGGTTCTGAAGGAAGATGCGAACTTAGTCATGATTCAACACTCCTGTGCTTCTCCATATTGCACAAGATGGTCCTTGTAGTAGGCTTTCGATCGACGCATTCCAGAGTAGTTGCCCCTTAGGTCACCAGGCATGAACCCCTACGGATCTAATTACCCGAACACACCTTGGTTCCGGATAACACTTTTATACTTATTCATAACTTTATTAAAACACTTCTTTTACTATAATTTTTTTTCAACACACATTTTTTTAGCTCAAAGATATTTAATATGGTCAATAAAAAGGCTACTACTATCAAGACTTAATTAGAAATAAATAAAAGGCATGAACATGATCTTGTAGTCTAGACATCCATAGTTCTACTTAGCATAGTCACATAGTCCATAAGTTCAATACTGAAATAGCAAGTGATAAGAGAGAAAAGCATTCAAATTTCATCAGGCTATCAACATGTCTTTGAACTTTACTTCAAGATAATTAAAACAGTGAGACAAGAGTTAGTAAGATGTAGCAAAAATAAATGCATGCAATGGTATTTTGGGAAAATTTTCATTTTTTTCAATTATTTTTTGGATTTTTGATATAAATGCATACATAGTCAAATAAAAAGAAAAATAAAGAAAAATGCAATGCATGAAATGCAAACTCCCCTAAGCTTGAACTAGACACTGTCCCCAGTGTTAGGCCAACGAGAGAAAGAGATGTAGACTCTGAAATAAAAAATAAAGAAAAGAGAAAAGGTACAACCGGATTTATTGTCTATGTGACGGCGAAGGTGGCAGTGGCCGAAATGACCTTCACGCATATGATACTCATGGATGTGTCTCCTGATCTTGGTGCTTGCTCTCGAATTGTGGTAAACTCCTTGGCTACCGGTGTTGTAGAGTCTCGGTCGTGAAAAGGAAGTTGAAGAATGTCATGGCATCACGGTCGTAAAAGTTGGCCATATTATATGTCGATGCGGAGTCTCAGCCGTGTGGACGTCGATGAATTTGCTACTTCAGAATGGTCGTAATGTGCGCAAGGGAGAAGGAAGATGCCGTAAACAATGGTAAGGTTGGCGGCCAAGAAAAGGAAGTTGGTGATGTGTTTTGATACTTAATGATTGTGTCCTAGCCACAATAATTGTTGGTTAAGCATCTTGTAAGGAACTCTTGACTGCAAACAAAGTGGGACGATGATTGATTCGTCTTTTGCGCCCATGATGTGTCCGAGATCGTCAAGGCTATGTGTCGTCCATCATAAGTCAGCATATGATCCGCTCGCCGAGGTGCGCTGTGATGTCTATCAGGTGTCAGCATGTATCATTCACGTAGACTTGATGCATGCAATGGCGGAGCGCTGAGTCCAAGTATCCGAAAATACATTGCTTATCCGAATTTCTCTCCTTGCACGAAAAATAATTAGATGACTCCAAGACTAAAACTAATAAATTACAAAAACTTAACAACTAATTAAAGTCATAACTATGAGTCTATGAACTAAAGAAAGAGGTTAAAAGGTAACTAATCTTCATTTAATTAACTAAAATATCTAAAGCCTTAACTAAACTAATTAAATCAAATTAAAGACTAACCAACTTAATTTAAAATAGTCGCAAAAGAATTGGTTGTGATATAATTTTCAAATAATTTCTGCAACAACCAAGTATCAGATAAAAAGAATTAATTAGTTTATCCAAAGGTTTAAATTAGTTGTGATTAGATTTTCACTCAAGTCCTGCAACAACTAATTTTCAGTAAGATAAGAGAGAAAAAATATACAAAAATAAATATGAATAAATACAAATAATGAGTCACGATTAAACAATGTAAATAAGTTTAAGAATATTTTGTCGACGGTGGCTGAAATGATTTTTTTCAAAAGTCGATAATTATGATTCAAAAGATATAAGCGAAGTTCATAATTAGAAAACAATACCGCAAGGTTTAATCAAATTGTCTCAATATTTGATAATGAAGGAGCCGAGAATCTAGAGATATATCATTCCGTAACAACTTTGAAAATTCGAATCTCGAACTAAATGTGGCGTAAAAGATAATTTATTCGAAACTTTAAGGCACCAACAACTTTAAGGAAATTAATCAATAGTAATTAATCATTATGTGGCCAAACATGGAGTATTTATTTTACGGCAATGTTATTAAAACCGGACCGAACCGGCCGCTTCGACCGGTTCAACCACGAACCGGCCGGTGATCCGGTCCAGTCAAGTGTCAAAACTCGTTTTGACATTGAACCGGGCAAAATTAGTTGAACCGGGCGATTGAACCGGACTGGTTGAATCGGACGGGTTGAACCGGTTCAACGCAGAATTTGAAAAATAAGAAAGTTAAATGAGAAAGAAGGAAAGAAATATAAGGAAACTTAAAGAAGAAAAAATATCATATCTATACAATTAAATAGGAATTGATATAAAAATGGTAAGTATTTAAAATTGAATAATATTAGAATAGAAACATATCAAAGGACATAAAATAAAGAAAATAAAAAGGAAAGTGTTAAATAAAAAAAAAGAAATAAGAATAATTTAAGATAAAATTTACTAATATAACATCTATCATCATTAAATAGTAGATATTAAATTATTAATAATTTATTTATATTATCATTATGAAACTTTTAATTAATAAAAATTATGTTATATTATTTTTTAATATTTTTAATAAGTTATTAGTACAATATTCATATACTATATCATATCACTTATGCTATATCTTTATAATTATTATAAATATATTATTTTAATAAAATTCGATTCAATCCGATCGAACCCGATCAGACCGGTCCAACCACGACCCAGTGATGAATACGATCTGATCGTCGGTCCGGTTCTGAAAATATTATTTTACGGTCGAATAAGATCAATAAGCCGGCATGAAAGTCAGCTAAATTCTAGGCGTAATCAGGGAGAAAAAACAGGGTGATATCAGAAATTTGCAGAGAAAAATCGAGACGCCAACAGATGGTGATAAGCAAAATAGTTGGGCACAAAAATCATGGGGAAATCCAATTAGAAATCAGATTGGGCGCCATATAAGGAAGACAATTCCAAAATTATTGGCGTAATATGAATTGTGTTTGGTAATAAATCGGCGTGATATCATGGAGAGAGAAAATAATAGAGTTTGATTCATGTAATTTGTCACCATTAAATTAGGAAATTGCGAGCGTAAAGAGATAAGCGCTAGGCATAATTAGGAAAAATCAAAGTGATATTATTGAAATTTGCATGTGCCAACCTCACGAATAGAGAACAAAATTGGCATTGGACTATCTTTAGTTTTACGCCATGTATAGAAGAAACATGATCGTAATTAAAGGGGCATTACCATAGATAGAACATCACTTGGATTGGGCACCAAAGAAGAGAAAAATTCAGATAACATGGGTGCAATACCATGTAAAGAGAAAAAGAGTGGTAATCATAACAGCTAAGTTTTGCGCCATATTATTCGAAAAGAATCAACATAATAAAAAAAATCCATGGCGGCATATCAGATGGAGAAGAAACGGCCGAAATAGATAAAATTTAACTACATTTAACTTCGCAAGATAAAATTTACGTCATCGATAAAACTTCCGTTAATGATAAAAAGTTATCCATTTTGCACCCGGTGATAAACTCCTCTTTTGATTCTTGGCCATCAAACTTAGCTAATGATGATGTTTTGCACCCAATGATCGACTGATTATCACGGCCGATAGTCTCCATACTTGGTTAATGATAGAGTTTTGCACCCAAAAATATTAGCCGCAATAGATAAATATTGGTTAAGGATACACTTCTTCGCTTTGGCCCCCAAAGATCCTCTTCATGGTTGGATATTACGCCCGATAATCTTGATTTGATATGGTGTTTTGCCCCAAGGATCAGAAAAGATTAAAATTGACCAGAAAAGATTAAAACAAATAATATTGGGTCCAGACAGTTTTCCTTCAATTAATAATCTCCTAAAATAATAATCCTAAAAACATGGAGTTCATCTTAGAAATATTGGAGAGATAATAAAAATAATATAGAAAATCGGAAGAATTACACCCAAAGAGATAGAGGTCGAAGCTTCAGATCACGGGCACACAGTCGGGCAGCCTTTCGGACTTGATTAGAGTCGCGATCAACCTCCAGTCGTCGCACCTCTTTGATGCGTAAATTAATGTAGCAAGATGAAATCGCTAGCAAGTACACTAGTCGCTCAAGTAATATAGAAAATAGGAGTAAATATATCGAACCCATGAGGAATATTATTAATAAAATATCTGAATTTTTAAATTAATAAGAGAGGAAAAACATGGATTTTGAAAATGGGTTTTATGAAATCAAATAAAGAAAATAAATTAAAGATAAGATAAGATAATGGTGTTGAAGTTAGTCCTTCGGATGAAAATAGATCAGGATAAATATTTGAACGATAAAAGATAAATTTAATCTTTAAAGATGGATTAGAGTCTCCCTAAAGTAATCTAACAAGATTAATTTGCGGTCTCCACAACTGACATCCCCTCAAACTAAGCATGCAGAACTATCTTAATTTAATAAGAATTGGAGTCTCCACGACTGGCATCCCATCAAATCATATTAATATTAAGACACAGTAAATTGGATTTCCTAGACTATTAATCACTCCACAAACTGGTATAGATTAATAGACCACACAAACTTGATTCTCCACACATTAGTTATCAAGTTTATGTCAATTATTAATTTCATATAAAATCAATTAAAATTAGTATAATCAATTCTAAAATTAAAAACTCCACAAATTGGTATAGCCTAATTCAGAAATTCAATTAACTAACATAAAAGAATTAAGCACAATTATTAATTGATCAGAAAAGATTAAAACAAATAAAATAGGGTCCCAACATTTCCCCTCAATTAATAATCTCCTAAAATAAAAGATATAAAAACATGGAGTTCATCCTAGAAATATTGGAGAGATAATAAAATACATATGATAAAAATTGGAAGAATTACACCCAAAGCAAAAGCAAAGATCTCAAATTGGGCAGACGGTCGGCAGTTCTCCAGCCGTCGCACCTCTCTCCTTTCAGTCGAATCTTGCAGACTCTCGACTCGATTGGGGAAGAAAACCTAAACTTCAGAGCACGAGTTGGGCTGATGGCTTCCTCCTCTATTTATAGGTGCGGACGAACTTCAAGTTGATATCGTTGATAACATCGTACGGCCGAATTTAATTTCGTGAAATAAAACTGAGTGGCTTACGATTCTATCCACTTTGACGATAAAAGTTTCACGACCGATAAACTCTATCAACTTCATTTATCCTCTGTAAATCTCGGCCACAAAATCTGGTTTGCGCACAAGGATTGCTTAATGGCCGCTTGATAAATTGGTTAAGGATAAAACTTGGACACTTTTGCGGCCGATATTCTTGATACGAGTGATGTTTTGCCCAAGATTAGTTAGAGTTCTTGGCCGATACACCTTGGTTAAGGATACATCTTTGGCGTTGGAGTTCTCGGCCGATAATATTGGTTGATGATGATATCACGGCCGCAAAGTCCATTATCGCCTAATGATGGAAAGAATTGAGTCAAAGATAATCCGAATTGTGGTCGATAATCACATTACATCTGAATTGCAGCCGATACGTTCATTCTTGATAAAATGTAATCCTTGGATAATCATGTATTCGATTTTTCCTGTAAAATAATTATCACAATTTAATTAATCCATCCACAATTAAAATATTCAAAGAATTAATAATTAAAATTGATAAATATAGAATTACGACTAAAAGTGATCTAAAATGATGCATGCCATGATTAAATTACAGAAAAATTAACTAAAATAATAATCTAAAATATGTTTTATTTTTCATGCATCACTCTCTCCTTTTGGTCACAGCCTACAGAGCTCACGACTCAACTATGGAAGAAACCTAGACTTCAAAGCACGAATTAGGATGATGGTTTCCTCCTCTATTTATAGGTGCCGATGGTCTTCATGTTGATCACGATCGTGAATATCATACGGCTTCGTTTAACTTCGCGAGATAAAATTTACGTCATTGATAAAACTTTGGTTAATGACAAAAATTTATCCATTTTGCACTCAGTGATAAACTCCTCTTTTGATTCTCGGCCATCAAACTTAGTTAATGATGATTTTTTGTACCCAATGATCATTTGATTTTCACGGCCGATAGTCTCCATCCTTGGTTAATGATAGAGTTTTGCACCCAAAGATATCAGTAGCAATAGATAAATATTGGTTAAGGATACAACTTCTTCGCTTTGGCCCCCAAAGATCCTCTTCATGGTTGGATATTACGGTCGATAATCTTGATTTGATATGGTGTTTTGCCCCCAAGGATTTCACAGCCGATAATCACCATGAAGGATGAAACTCTTATTGCATTGTGCCCGCAAAATTCTTCTCGATAGGTTCATGGCTGCAAATTCAGAATGGATTTAATTATTGCCTAACGATGGATAGAATATGAATTTTGCGCCCAAAGATACAAGGCCGATAATCACTTTGTATTTGAATTGTGGCCGATACGTCCAATAATTCATTTATCGACTTTTCTTGCAGAATAGTTATCAGAATTTAATTAATCCGTCCACAATTAAAATATTCAGAGAATTAATAATTAAAATCAATAAATCCAAAATTACGACTAAAAAGGGTTAAAATGATGCATGCCAAGATCAAATTACAAAAATATTAGACTAAAATATATTATATTTTGCATGCTTTAGCAACCCTGAGGATATGTAAAATATGAAAGAAGCCAAGAAGTAAGGATCAAGGAGCTATGATGAAACTCTTAGAATGTACATGGTAATGAAAGTGAAATGAAATGATATGTCATGATTATGTATAAATGATATGAATGTATATTTCTATTGTATGAAACAAATGATGAATTTGAAGTATGCGAGTATGACATGATGTTTATATTTCATGAATGTTATATGAAGAATGAGTGCGAGTATGATGTAATGTCATGTAAAATTCATGATATAGTTAATGGCATGCATGTTCATATGTTATTGTAATTATTATGATGATGCACCACATGTAGTATCATGTGATAGGATATCATGACATGCATGATTTTTACATACTCTAACTGAAAAACCATGCACTCTGAATCCGTGCAGGTAACCAAGATTAAATGATGGAACACAACTCAAGCGCATGATGAAGTGTAGCACATGCTTAGGTCTAATAAGTTATTGATGCTATGTACTGAAGTCTATAGGCATTAAGGTCCCATGAATTATTAATTGAGAAGATGTTATATATTTAGTACAAAGTTTTTTATTTATCATGGATTTCAGTAAAATGTTAAAGTTTTCGTTGTTAAATTATGTATGGTAAATGAGCTACCGACGTGAAATTGTCCTAAATGACCAAAACTTTTAGGATGGATTTCGAGTCGTTACAATCTATCGAAAAAAGGTGTTTTTAAAAGAAATAAGTAAAATTAATTTTGAATAACTCCTAACTCGTGACTTAATTTTTTTTACCAACAACATTCTTTTCATTTTTTTTTTCATTGTAAACTAATTCTACTCAATAATAACTCCTAACTTATAGCTAAAAAAGAAGTGCCTTAAGAAGAAGAGAATATATATAAATGAGAAATAGTACACACGCATATATATATATATATATATATATAATGAGAAATAGTAGAACATTGAAAAGAGGGTGTTGTTTGGCATCTCAATTATTGTTTTTAGAATAAGATTATCTCATTCCAAAGAACTATTAATTTTTTTTAGAATAGAGATGGGAATAAAGCAATTCTTGATTTTATCAAGAACTACTTATCTCTAATATTTCCTTGTTCACAAGGATAAATATTTTTTAAAAAAACTTAATATTGCTCCTCATAATTATTTGAGGTTAAGCCTACGTTTGGATTGAAGTAAAAGAAAGGTAAAGAGGGGGAGGGGAAGGGAAAAAAATCCCATAGTTTGAATTAAACTTTAAATGAGGAGAATGCAGGGAATGGAAGGGACATTCCCCTCCATTTGTGTTGATTTATTTCAACTCCAATTTGGGGTGTAGAGGAGGAAAAAAAGTAAATTTCTCCCTTCCCTTCTCCCTTATTTTTCTCCACTTACATCATCTCATCTTCACCTCTGTTCTTGGGGTTTACAAGATACATTTCTACCACATTATCCCCTAATTGGATGGAAAATAAGATCACTACATCTAGGGTTCATAACATAGAAAATAATTAGGTAAAACTAGTCACATTTCATATGAACTAACCCATCATCCTAGCATTCTCCACAAGAATACATAACAATGAGCGTAGGAATGTACTCAAAAGGATTTAAAGAAAGCTTAAATCCAATCAATGAAAGAAAACAAGCTCACTCAATCCATTTGTTAGATGGATTATGAATGGATTCACCCTATTACATACCTCAATCCCTAAATGAATTTAGGATGTCTTGTTTTTCTCCTAGCTCCTCTCGTTCCCTAGGTGAGCTCCTCTTTGGTTGCTTGACCTCCTAACTCCTCCCCTTGATGATGAATGCCTAAAACACGATGGAAGAAGTTCTTTGAGATCAAAAGAAGGTGCTACCATTTTGAGGGAAGAGGGGAGGAAGACAATAGGGTTTGAGGTTAGGGCTATTTTTTGCAATTTGTTCCAAGTGATCAAGTTACCCTTCAATTATCACAAATTTTAAGGGTATTTTTGTCTTATTAAAACAAGGTTATTACATTCTACCCCCATTAAATAAAAATTCATCCTCAAATTTTCTTGAATGTAAATTTTGAAAAGTTGAGGAAACTTTTCCCGCATCTGGCTTCGAGCTCCTAAGTTTTCACACCTTGAGGATATCTCCACCCCACTTTGGTCATAGAGATCACTTTGTTTCGGAGGCAATGTTTCATGTATTCCAAAATTTTCACCGGTTGCTCCTCATATATCAAATCTTAATTGAGATTTGGTTCCTCAAACCTTATCACGTTGGAGTCATCATAATGATATTTTCTTCACATGGACCACATTGTGGATTTTGCATAAGAAGGTGGCAACATCAACCTACATGCTCCATCGCCGACTAGTTCTAAAACTTCAAATGATCCAACATACTTTTTCAATTTGCCTTTCTTGATAAAATGCATGACACCTTTTGTTGGTCACACCTTATGAAGTACCAAATCCCCTTCACTAAATGTTTGTTCTCTCCTTCGTTGGTCGACATAGCTCTTTTGCCTACTTCTCTCCTTGAGCATTCTTTTCTTAATTATACCAACCCTTTAGGAGTCCTCCTTTATCGTCTTAAGGCCAAAAAGCCTCCTTTTACCAACTTCAGCCCAACACGTAGGTAATCTACATCATCTTCCATACAAGATCTCATAAGGTGACATCTTTATAGTAGCATGATAGCTATTGCTGTAATCTCTATCAAGTGGAGGTGATCATCTCAACATGTCTTCTTGTGGGTGAAAAGTCGGGCTGTACTTAAATCTTTACCAAATGCTTGTTGGAATCCTCCAAACCGTGAAGTGAAATACTTATGTGATTCTTGGAATACTCTCATTATATTTTTTTAATAATTATGTGACAAATTGACATGGATATGAATTTTTTTAAAAAAAGATCATATAATGTCAATAAGAAACTTTTTTACAATAAATTTTCTGAAAATTGTATGACATATTATTTTATGCATATTAGTGTTATTATGCATATTTATTAGTGCATGAAAGTGTCATGTTATTTTGTCATACATTGTATATGATTATGAATTTAAAGTAAAATTCATGCACACATGTTATTACATGATATTTTAAGTGTAGTATGTCACACTTAAATTGAATTTCCATATGAATTAAATATTCATGCACATAATTATGTTACATTTACTTAAAGTGTATTTAAATGTGACACTTATGTAAATTGACATGATAATTGAGACCACGAATTATTAGTGCATTATGTAATTGGACTATATAATACATGCATTATATTATGAATTATTTACTGATGTAAAAAATTGAGAATTAGTTAACGTAGATGTAGATGTGTTAATAATCATATGATTATATGTATGTCTATTATAAGGCTTATGATAATTATAAGAATGTGTCAAATGATATTGATTTATATGTACATGAATTGTATGATTATTTGTGTGCATATTATACATTCATATATGTAATTTATGATATTTTTATCTTGGGTGCATAAATATTTGTGATTATGAATGTGACATGCTACATAAAACTTAGGATGAAAAAAAATATGTATTTGTCTAACTTTAGAAAAATTATCAAACATAGGTAGTCCAAATAAGACTAAGACATCTAAATTATATGATGTCATGGTAGAATTTTTTTTTGTTGAATAGTGTGTGACATGTGCATGTCTAGACAAGTGTTGTAAAGAGATTGTTAGTGAGAAATTTAGTACCCTCTTTCTTTATGGATTTACCTAGTGAACTACTAGTGTCGTCTCCAAAAAAATTATTATGTTCACATTACACCTTGATATTATTTTAAAAAAATTGGTGACGAGGCAAAGGGGTGATGATTTTCTAATTGGCATCTTGCATATGCAAGGAAGAGCTCCTATCACAGAACTCTGATTGTCCTAACCAAATTTTTTAAAATGTTATGTTGATCACATCATATATATTTTTAGATGATTTTGGATATTGGTTTTCCAAAATGATTAGATTAGTATCTTGGCGCAACATATTATTTTTAATAAATGATAATTATTTTTCGGATAGTGGGAGCATAGTGATCATCTCGATAGCACTGCCTTAAAAATATTATTATGTCATTATTGATGAATATATATGACAAAAAGATATGTAGAAAACTAACTCATTTCCCTTATATAATTTGATCAAGATAATGACACAAATTAAGTGTAATTACAATATGACTAAGTAAAAAGGAACAGGTCAAGAGTGACACATGACAAAAGATGATCTTTATAGAACACAATCAATATGATGATTCTCACAATCTTGAGGTAACGGAATAATCAAAGATAACTCTATCATAAGTTGTATTCATACCAGATACATTTTGCGAAAAATTTTGGTCATGCATTTTCTTAGATGATCACATAGTAGTGATCTTACTCACGCCTAGTGAGCATGGTAAGTTGAGCATATAGTTGATGTTTAGTGAAAACATCAAAGTTTTTTGACACCTTTATTTGAAGAATGATGTGTCATCTTCAATCGAGATATTTGTCGTCTACGTCAAAATTAAGATATTGTTGCAAGTTTTGAGAGGAGATCATGGTTCTAAAAAAAATGTACAGATACTGTGAAGGGCTCATGCTACTCATGTCGATGAGGGAAGTGTGGTGACAAAGTTAGTATTAGCAAACAATGTGTTGCACATGTGGCAAATACGATACTTTTTGCTCATAATTGCACTGAGTCAATAAATGTTTATATGATTGTATCAATAAATGTTTATATGATTGTATGTTAGTTTTCTTGGATAATAATGTTGTTGCATTGCTGAAACTCGTCCTTTGTTGACTATAGATTCTTGGAACAACTTATCATGCAGTTAAAGAATAATGAATTCTTTATATGACTTAAAGAAATAATTGGAAACACCATAAAAAAGGGAGTTAAAAAGATTATGACTTGCAAAATTCAATTTTGCAATAGATAAATCTTTTTATCTTCATTGTCCTACAGCACTACTTTTTTAAAGTGGATATGTGTAAAGTATCTACATTTTTTATTTTTGGACAAACGTAGCTATGTATTCACGTTTATCATTAAATTTCATATTTAATGAAGTTCTTTTATAATAATTTTCTCTAAAATGATTTTCTATGTCTCGATTACTTTAATATTCAAGTTGAATATTTATGTCATATGTGACATAAATAAGTATGCCAAAAGTCTTAACAAGTCAATTTGTGACATTTTTATGAATAAATATAGACTAGCTTGCTAAAGTTATTTTGTCTATTTTTGTGACAATGTCTAATTGACAAGGAAATAATAAAATTGTTTACGAACAAAAAATATTCAATACTCCATTTGTGCTTTATTGAATGTCTAAGATTCTATATAGTTTTCTTTCATCACATTTTCACATTATAAAAACATACACATGATTTATCTAAGTTAGTAACATGAATTATTCATGAACTTAGATGGAGACTCAATTATGATTGCAAGATTAATGTCTTTCTAACTAAATTGATATAGCGAAATGATCAAGACTTATTCAAATAGTCTAGTGATGAAATAATATAGTCATGAGATTAACTATATTTCGCAATGTTAAGTGTTGCGGAAATAATGAAGCCATAATCTACTTGAATGTATCTTTTAAGTAGAATGGTGCAAATAATTTTTCAATTTGTATTTAAAATGTTGTTGTATTTAGTGTTGCCTACCACTTCTAAATCGGTAAGAGTTATTGAAATAACAAGTAGAGATATGACATTTATGTATATATTTTCTTGGCTGATCGAGATTAAATAACATATTCCCTTTAGAAGTTGAAAATTTAGAGTTGACAATGTATACGGATTGATTTGTGGTTAGTCCGCATTCTATTCTCACACTTTAATCCGAGTGGAAGTAATTCACTGCCAACTCATGATTAATGTTCATTTATCATATAAGTAACTCTAAGATGATAACAATAAGAAGATAAAAATAAGCAAACTAAAGAGACCAGACTCGATTGGATAATGATTAACCACCATTCTTGTCATCATATGTTATTTCCAGCATTGTAGGATTTCGTGTGCTATCAATCAATCCTCCTACATCACTAGCCGACAAGGGATCGCAATCGACCTTTGGCATGACAATGCTTCTCGAGTTCATCAGCACTTACCTCAAAGTGTGATGTCCTAGTAGCAAAATGGTGCCTCATGCAAACATCCATTGCTTGGGGTGGCACTCCTCCATGGCCATGAACGCTTCGACAAAAGCTTCTAAAACTTCATTATCCATGTGGACATAGTCCAATGATCCCTTGATGTTGTTGTTGCAACCTCATGCCTTCACAAATATCTTTTTCAAGGTCACGAGGATGAAGCTTTCTCCACCACTTGAACTAGATGTTGGATGTTGGTTGCTTCATTTATAATATCCTAAAAATTTAGATGGCCAAATTGACCTCAAAAGTAGATGCACCTCAAGAGTAGCCTTGTCTTTTGATGGATAGTCACAAATGGTCTTAAAAAAAGATGAATCTTATGGGCAGATTGGTCTTATCATACCGCATGAAACCCATGCGGATGACACACATTTTACCTTGAACGACCGAATGTGATTTGGGTTCCACATTCTGCTGGGCTCCCGGCAGTGTGTCACTAGTGGCCTAATCATGGCTTGGCGCCAATAGAATGTGAAGATTTTGCATATTCTCATTAGTGCATCTTATATTCATCCTCTAGGTACTGTGGAAACCTTGTTACCATTGTTTATGCGAGTACAAACCTTGTTTTACATAAAGGACTATGGAAGGAATTAAAATGTCTTAGGACTGAGTACATTCCCTAGGTATTACTTGGGGACATTAATAACATCCTTGGGCCCTCAGGGAAGCCAGGGGGCTTGCCCTTTAGGAGCACCCCATCCTCCACTGCCTTGAGGCTCTAGGTCTCATTGGCCTTCCCTCATTTAGTTTAGGTCAAATTTGGTGTAATAGTCGAATTGGAAATGCTAAAACCCTCTGCAAGCTAGATGGTGTAATGGTGAACTCACACTAGGTATTGCATTTTCCCTTTGCTTATGTACTGGCACTCCCTAGAGATGTGTATCTGATCATTCATCCTTAGTTTTAAATACCATGCACACACAAACCAAAAAACCATTTGTTCAGCTATGAGCACTTCTGGTTTGAATATGAATAGACCAAGACAATTGTGAAACAAGTATGGCACAGTAGAAGCTTTGATTCACCCCTTCTAAGGATAAAAAAAAATAGAATAATTCATTGGAATATCCACGACCTAGGTAAGGTCAGGGTCAAGCAAACTATGGAGGAAATTCAAACCCTTGAAACTAAGGACGAGCTTATTGGATTATCTGATATTGAGACCTTCCAATTAAGAGACCTATACCCCAAGCATGTTGTCCTTTTGAGACAACTAAGCATAAAATGGTGAGGGAAGTCTAGGATTAATTGGATTAACAATAGGGACAAAAACACTAAATTTTATCATCTTAGTAAAAGGCATAGGCAAAATAGAATCCATTTCCAGTAACGGCCAAGCTGAGTAGAGCACTCAGGGCATTCTAATCTATTTTACTTCCCACTACAAATCCCTTTGGGCTCCTCCTTCACCTACCTTAAATGAGATTCACCCCTATCTTGATCTTCCAATTTTGAGCTCAGATTGGCATCAATCCCTCCTAGCCCCAATCTCCCCCTCTGAAATCAAAGAGGCATTCTGGGCTATGCACCCAAGTAAGGCTCCTGGACCTGACAGCTTTATTTTGAAATTTTATAGACAATACAAGGACATGTTAGGTGCTAAGGTCATCTCCATCATTTAAAACTTTTTTGACCATAACATCTTACCTATGGAGTGGGGGCATACAACATTCATCTGTAGGATCCCAAAGGGCACCAAGAGGGGGGTGAATTGGTGTTTAACCAAAAATATCGATTTCACGAAATTCGTAGCGGAAGCACAAAACCGATTCTAAAAACCTTTGCAATTCAGATTATAAACACAATATGAACGGGGAAAGAGAGAGAGAAAATCAAACGCAAAGACTCAATGATTGTTAATGAGGTTCGGCCACACCTTGGCCTACGTCCCCGCTCCGACTTCTCGATCTCGAGACCGTCGAAGATTCTACTAGCACGTCCTTTGTTCCAAATGGAGCAAGGAAGAAAGCCCTTTACACCATCGCCTTTTCTCTACTTCGAGAGGCAAGGCAACCTCTCCTCCTAGGAAGCTAATCTATTTCTCTCGCTCAAGAGGTAAGATTTAGAACCTCTTTTACACAGGAGCTATCTCTAATTTTTCTGAACAAAAGTGTTTCTCTCTTTTACAAAACTAAGCTCACAAGAGAAGAAGAGAGAAAGAATGAGAAAGTTATAAAATGAAAACTTCAAGAAATGATCTCTCTTTGACAACTTGAAGCTTTTCTTCAATGAGTGAATGTGTATTTGCCTCTAGCTTTGGCACTCCTTTTATAGCCTTCAATGTGTGGAAAATTCGTCCAGAAATTATTTCACAAATTCCTCCTTAAAATATGATTGTTACTATTCATTGCACTTCTGGACCAGTCGACCGGTCTATATGACCGTTGCGCCATTTTCACTGTTTCTGCACTTGATCGGTCGACCGGACTGTCGACAGTATGTCGATCGGTATTGTCTCAACGTCATCCGAAGCAGACTCAGTAGTTATCGGTCGACCGGTGTCTTCTCGACCGGCCTTCTTTGCGTCGATCGACAGGTTGACCGACCTGCACTCTTTTGATTATAACTTTCTGCACGGTTATCCAAATTAGATGATCTCGGAGTCTATAGAAAGCTAACAGAATTATCTACAACTCTGGCATAGATCAGTGATAATTATTTAATCAAAGTGTAGTGCATAAAGTTAACTATTTTTCTTTAAACTTTTTTAGCATTTCAACTTTAATCTTTCGAGGTTTGTTTCATCAAAATATAATTTTATATGTCATTAAAACTTTGACCCAACAATCTCCCCATTTTTTATGAAGACAAACTGAGAAATATGAAAAAGATATAAGTTGACAAAAAAGTTGTAAAATCTTGTTAAAACAATTTTACTCCCCCTAACACTTAGCTTTTCTTATCAAATATATTCAGGTCATATTTCTCCTATACTTCTCCCCCTTTTGTTTCATCAAAAAGTAATTTGTAAATAAAATATATAAGAGACCATATGTAACTCCCCCTCAATCAATTTTTCAAAAACTCTATCCTTCCCCCTTTTTGTCATATAACAGATATGTAGAGTTTGCGACATAAGGTTTTGAAAGATAACTCCCCCTAAGTTTATGGCTATTTTATAATGAAAACCAATTTATGAAAGACAAAATAAAAATATATTAAGAATCAAAATATGGCATAAAACTTTGATTCAACAATGATATTCACGATAAAGTTTAATCATGCTCCCCCTATCACTATTACCAATTTTCATTTATATGTTCCTCTTTTAAAAAATTGTAGTTTTGAATTTTTGAGTGACACAAAAAATAGATGATACTTTTACCATAACCTTTGTGCCTTCACATTTTCAATTCCATATGTCCTTTGCATGTGAGGCACACCTGAAAAAGTAATCAAGTAACTTTTGGTATCCAAACTTCTTTTGGTCCGAATTTGTTAGATAATGTTCCTTTCGAAATCCAAATCATGCCATGTGCATGTGATGATAATTTTCTTATTTTGCATTGATAAGAATAATGGCCATGAAATCCGCATGTAAAACATGTAATATGTGATTTTCTATCATAGGAATGATTGGATTTCCAATAAGAGTTTTTATGTCCAAAATGACTCATAAGATTATTTTTTGTTAGTTGAAAAATAGTCTTATTTTGTGTATTTTTCAAAAGGGCGTTTTCTTGTTTTATTTTTTCTAATTACATACTACTTTGACAATTTCACATGCATGTGTAATTTCCAAAGTTTCAATTTCATTTTTAAGATTTTCATTTTCCATAAAACATATATCCTTTTCTTCTTTTAATATTTCAATTTCACATATTAATTTTTCATTTTCCTCTTTAATTGAAAAATATCATTTTATAAGAGAGGAGAGTTCTTTATTTACATCTAAAGAAAGATTTTCTTCGGAAGAGCTTGATGGGTCATTATTTGAAAGATTAGAGGTTACCTCATCGTCATGTGCCATTAAGCATAAGTATGCTTCATCACTGAAAGAGCTTGATGAGTCACTTGTTTCACTTGACTCTTCGTACTTTTTCTTCTTACCTTTTCGAGATGTCTTTTCTTTGTGATTTTTGCTTGATCTTTGGGTAGGCTTCTCATTCTTTTCTTTCTTTTTCACCAACTTGAGATACTTATCTAGTTTTCTTGTGTAGCGGGCGAGTCTCTTTTCGTCTACTTCTTCTTTACTTGAGTCTTCTTCATTTGCATTTGCCTTTAATGCCAATGTTTTCTTCTTGGGAACTTTTTCTTCTTGATCTTCTTGGATTGAGATCTCATAGGTTAGAAGTGAACCAATTAGATCATTGAAATCCAATTTGTTCAAATCTTTTTCTTCGATCACGGTCATCTTTGTATGCCATCTTGAAGAAAGAGATCTGAGAATCTTTTTCACTTTTTGGGGGTTAGATCTTGGCTTGCCCAAGGAGGCTAAGTCATTCAAAATATCATTAAATCGAGCAACCATATCATTTATAGACTCATTTTCATGCATCTTGAAAGAATCATATTGATGATTTAAAATATTCAATCTAGATTCTTTAACTTTGTCGGTTCCTTCATAAGTGGTGATGAGTTTTTCCCAAATCTCGGTTGTGGTTTCACAACTTGAAATCTGATTAAACTCCGTTGAATCCAAAGCACAATAGAAAATATTCTTTGCTTTCCAATCCAATTTTGAAAAAAAAATTTGTCTTTTGTCATGTTCGGAAGGTAATTTTTCATGTAAATAATAGCCTTTCTCAACAATATCCCACATGTTTAAATTGATAGAACATATGTGGGCTTGAATCCGAATTTTCCAAGATTGAAAATTTGATGCAATTAAAAGGGGAGGACGACTAATTGATTGTCCTTTGGAAAAAACAAATGCACTTGATGCGATAGCTCTCAAGATTGTTAAATCTTAAAACAAATGATTGAATCTTAAAAATGATTAGATCTAAAAACCGAGATGATTCAAAAAGATCAAAACAAGAGCAACCAGCTCTGATACCAATTGTAGGATCCCAAAGGGCACCAAGAGGGGGGGTGAATTAGTGTTTAACCAAAAATATCGATTTCATGAAATTCGTAGCGGAAGCACAAAACCGATTCTTAAAACCATTGAAATTCAGATTATAAACACAATTTGAATGGGAAAAGAGAGAGAAAATCAAATGCAAAGACTCGGTGGTTGTTGACGAAGTTTGGCCACACCTTGGCCTACGTCCCCACTCCGACTTCTCGACCTCGAGACCGCCGGATATTCCACTAGCACTTCCTCTGTTCCAAATGGGGCAAGGAAGAAAGCCCTTTACACCACCGCCTTTTCTCCGCTTCAAGAGGCAAGGCAACCTCTCTTCCTAGGAAGCTAATCTATTTCTCTCTCTCAAGAGGTAAGATTTAGAACCTTTTTTACACAGGAGCTCTCTCTAATTTTTCTGAACAAAAGTGTTTCTCTCTTTTACAAAACTAATCTGACAAGAGAAGATGAGAGAAAGAATGAGAAAGCTATAAAATGAAAACTTCAAGAAATGATCTCTCTTTGACAACTTGAAGCTTTTCTTCAATGAGTGAATGAGTGCATGTGCCTCTGGCTTTGGCACTCCTTTTATAGCCTTCAATGTGTGAAAAATTCGTCCAGAAATTATTTTACAAATTTTTCCTTCAAATTTGACCGTTGCTGTTCATTTGACTCGGAGGTCGGTCGACCGCACTTCTTGACCGGTCGACTGGTCTATATGACCGTTGCGCCATTTTCACAGTTTCTGCACTTGGTCCGTCGACCGGACTGTCAACCGGTATTGTCTCGATGTCGTCCGAAGCAGGCTCAGTAGTTATCGGTCGACCGACATCTTCTGTTCGGTCGACTGGTGTCTTCTCGACCGGCCTTCTTTGCGTCAATCGCTAGGTTGACCGACATGCACTCTTTTGATCATAACTTTCTGCACGGTTATCCAAATTAGATAATCTTGGAGTCTATGAAAAGCTAATAGAATTTTCTACAATCTGGCATAGATCAGTGATAATTATTTAATCAAAGTGTAGTGCATAAAGTTATCCATTTTTCTTTAAACTTTTTTAGCATTTCAATTTTAATCTTTCGAGGTTTGTTTCATCAAAATATAATTTTATATGTCATTAAAACTCTGACCCAACATCATCTTCATCCTTAAGAAAACTAACCCGAAAATTGTGGCTGACTATAGACCTATTAGTCTATGCAATGTCAATTATAGGGTTGTATATAAGATAATTGCCAATTGTCTTCATCCTACCCTACCATTTATCATTCACCCATGTCAATTTTCTTTCATTGTAGGATGCTCAATACAGGACAATATCCCGATTGCTCAGGAAATTGCACATTCACTTTCTCAGGGCAGGAAAAAAATCTTTATGTTTAAATCTAACATAAGGCATTTGATAGGGGCTCCTAGTCTAGGTCAACCATGCATAGGATGAATTTTTTGGACAAATTGATAAATTGGATCATTACTTGTCTCCTTACTTTCCACCCAATCTAGGCATTCGACAAGGAGACCCCCTCTCTCCTTATTTATTTACTATCATTTCTGAAATTCTCACCTTTATGCTTAATCATGTTGTTACTTTAACTCATATTACTCCTTTCAGTATTTGTACCTTCAATATGAGTCACTTGTTATTTGCCAGCAGTCTTCTAATCTCCTTAAGAGCCACTTCTAGAAATGCCAAGAATGTTCATGATATTTTGAATGCTTATGGAAGTCTTACTCATCAATCTATTAACACCGATACACTATAAGAAATATGCCAAATAGCGACTCCACGATGCAACGCTAAACAGTGGCTAAAGAAAATAGCCACACTTTAGCATCGGCACGATGTCACGAATAGGATGCCGACGTTCGGTAACTGGTAGTGTTGTCATGGAGGCAACGATAACCATGATGCTACTAGAGTCACATGTCGACGCTAGTTCAACGTTATAATGACGCTACAAGTCGCGTTGCGAAATAGTAGTAAGTAATGCTAATGTGGCGCTAAACGGCATTGATTTCAACGATGCCAATGGCATGCTAATATGACGCTAAATCTGGACGCTATTGTGACACTAATATGGCGCTAAAATCATTCCTAACTCGGTTTCCTTGACGTTGCCTATGGTGCTACTTAGACGCCAAAGCGTCGCTAAGATGTGACGCTATCTCGACACTATGGTAGCGCCAAAATGATATCGTATAGCGCCTCTAGTAAGATGCTAAAAAGGCATTTAAGTGTTACGACGCTAACGCTAAAGAGACGCAAAATACGATATGTTGAATATGGTGCCCAGCCCTTGTGCATCACTAACTAGCAAATATTTTTCCCCATTTCACCCCTATTGTGTTCTTCCCTTCCCATACAAGTTTGATTATTCAATTTTGTATCTACATTACCATGCATCATCGATGCTCGTCAAATCGAAACAACCCACTTATGTGAATGTGGGCTTCGGCTTCGAAAGTCTATTAACTTTTTTTCTTTTTAGACTTTCTCCGTCAATCTTCATTCATCATAGATAAACATGAAACACATGGACTTTGTTATAAAATAAGTGAAAAATAATTCAAAAGTAAACTTACTTACCACATTTTACATAAGGGCTCTCAAATTGGGCGCCTAATATGCTTTGGGCATCTATGTATGACATACTCCAAACTGAGGTGGGCGGATGTGATGACCTTGCGAAACTTATATAGATGATTTCAAAGATGTTTCGTAGCCACCTCAAAGCATCTCCAAATCGTGTCCCCAAAATCATCTTAAGACGAAACTAATTTGCTTCCTAAAAAATATTATAAAAGTTAGTAATTTAAAAATAATATAAAATAAATTATCTAACACAAAAAGATCATACGGTAAACTCCTGAAAGATCTCATCCCTCACTTGAATTGAGACCTCTTTCCATGAACCTGCCCCTTTTGACAAGTGAGCAAGGACAAGACCAATGACATCCCCCATAGTAGAAGCAGATATGAAAATGGTCCTGCAATTTACAAAGAAGAATTTATTTTTTAATTATAAGCAAAACTAAAATAAAATTTATAGAAATTGTTTAACTTATAGATGAGCAATGTTGCTGACAATGACCACCCCATTATTGTGAAATCCCTCTTCTTCTACCAAAAAGAAATTAGCTGGGTAGGCTGAGAACATGATCGACGTGCCCTCGTACATAATAAATCATTAGTGTAATATCAAATTAAACTAATGATAATTGATATATATGCAGTAAAGTTCTCATCTCATGTGATATCTATCGCTGTCGTATCCATTGTAGTCTGCTCATCATAATGTGACGATCCGACTACTTGTCTCATTCGGCAACGTAGAAACTGACGCCATTAAAATAATAAATGATTAATGTAATTTCATTACAAATATAAATTAAATAATAATAATGTCACACTCAACTCCATGACTAAGTTTTAATCATAATTATCCTACTCTTAATCTTATTAAACTATCTTAAAATAAATCCGGCAAAATTTCCTCCCTTCTTTGTCTTGGTATTACTCACTGATACATATAACAAATACAAATAGATTTATCAACATTTAATAAGAAGAACATAAGATATATCATTCACATTACATCATCATTTTTTTCGCACACTATCTAACGTATAGTACCTCAAATAGTTATGTCACATATAACCTCATAGAATATTTCTACTCTCCATTTCATCACCTATAGTTATAGTTATATAATTCATACATGCATGCCAAAAATAAAAGTGAAGAGGAAATAAAATCGCTCCAACAGCTCGACCTCTTCTATATGCATCAAAAGTAGGCTTCGAGTCGACTCAACTCGAGAACCTAGAATTATTTAAAAAATTCAACAAGGGTAACGTGAGCAATAATCATTTGCTCAGTGAGTGGAATAAAAGTACAACATAGGAGAATAATACAAATGCATATAACATTTAAATAATCACATTTCTTTCATATGAGAAAACATTTAAAGCATAACATACATAACATAAGTTGTCAAATCATATGAATTTTGATATGAATATAAGTAACTCAAGATATCATCATGTTCATAATTAAACTCCACGCATGTGTCATTGCACATATTCGTCATGGGTCGATACATATCCCTCCATGATTATGTGTCATAGAGTTAAGCAGAGCTTCATAATTATGAGTCTCGAATACGTAGAGCATATGTTGGTCAATATGTATCCCTTCATGATTGTGTGTCGTATAGTTAAGCATCACAATCATAATTCTCGGATATGCAGAGCATACCATGGATCAATGCATATCCCTCCATGATCGTGTGTCATACAGTTAAGCAGAGCTTCACAATCATGACTTTCGGATACGCAGAGCATAACATGAGTCAATACATGTGCGCAAGGGCAAAAACACCCGATATATACCCCAAAGGCATCATGCATATCGAATGTGGTCCCCTTTTCAACTAGCATGGACAATAAACACATGTAGTTTAACAATATCCAAAATACACGAGTCATAATCAGATATCAATATCAAGTAAAACTTATTTTAACTTCACAAGCATTGTTTCCTGAAAATATTTAATGTAAAAGTTTAGTCCACCTCATATGAAATTCTCGAAATATATCATAAATATCTTTCATAATTGAAGATATGTTTCAATAAAAATAATAATAATAATCTTTGCTTGAAATGATATCATAAATGAAAGAAGTAACACATCATTTTTCTATGGTGTAAATTTACCCACTCACCTTGTATGTTATGTTTTCAAGGAGGTTTACTTAGATTGTTAGTTTCCTACAAGCAATGATGTCTAGTTACTTTCCAATCATTAGTAAAAATAATATGCAATGCATGATCATGTTGCATGAATATTTATACACCTTAGAATGCATGTAATTTCTTCTAAGTATTTAGTATTCAATCAGGTGTCTATGTCCATAGGATATTACACACTTCAAATTACTTATTACTACCTAATCTCCCAAGTGTTACCTCAGATTTACAGACTGAGTGTCTATTAATAAATAATTCATAACTTCTCAAACCAATGACAAAATATTATGATTCTAGATAAATTAGAATAAGGTTTCCAACCCCCAAATATCATTAACTAATTCCAAGTGAATAAGTCATAAAATCCAAGGTAATCTGACCTAGGGTTTGTGTTCTGGTTAATTGTGTGTCACTAAAAGATTAATTTATATGTTTCTTCATACTAGCCTATTTAATAAGATCATAATTTTCATGAAACCTATATTTCCTTATTATTTAGTCATAGAAATTAGAGAATTTAATTCCTTGTATAACCTTATAATAAAAATAGTCAATTCAGATCGTGATCTCTCAATGTTTTAGAACCTGACAAAAGGAAATAATTCATTTCTCCACATCTACACATCCAAATTGGATGATTCCACTTATCACAGAACCCTTGTAAAGTATAATTAATCATATTCAAATTTCAAACTCTAGTTCACTCTATTCCAACAATGACGTAATTTACACATTGAACCTCTATTTGACTCGGGATAGGATGAGTGACCAGCAAAGCTAAGTTCATAACTTTCTCTATAAAACTCTCTTTTAGGTGATTCTTGAGACCATGGAAATCTAAGTTCTAACCATGCAAAATTTATTACTTTATGGACAATGAACCATGAAGATATGAGTATATGAACTTGAGGGTCAGTTTTGGATCCACAGATTCACCTTAAACCAGCAACCTTGTCGAATTTCTTCCGGTCATTCCTCTGAGTATTTCGTCTTTATAATTTTTCAGATACCTTAGGATAAGAATAGCTCTGTTATATTTTTTTTCATATTTTAACACGTCATATGATGGATCAGAAAAAATAGATTTCTAAGTGAGCTGCCTGCTTCAATTGCTTGAAACCCTATTGGCTGAAGTGAAGGTCCAATCATATTATTTTGTTAAGAGTTAAGTGATCAACCTATAATTAACTTTAGTTAATCATAGTTAAACATGTGTATTATAATATTTACGAATATTAAAATTGATTCCTGATAATCTTATATAGTTTCTTTATAATGCTTATCGATAATGTAATTATCATTATTCTTTAATCCAAATGTTAAATACTACACATAAACTTGACTATATAAGCATCAAGACTAACTTAATATGCTAATTAGATGCACGATTACATAAAAATAATATTTATGGAGCATGTCCGTGACAAATAAATATATCACCTCACGCAATATGTCAATTGTCATTGCGTGGTCATGTGGAGTAGACGTTGGAATGTGGAGAAGCGTCCATCAGTCTCGGTGGTGGCATAGCAACTGTCAGCATAAAAAAATAGTTAAAACAAAATCATGTATTTAAATTTGTTAAATACACATAAAATAATTTGGGGTGATACATTGATCATCGCCTGCAATCAAGACGACCACCAATGGACTATCCACAATGTGATGATCTGACTATGTGTTCCATCGATGGTGGAGCAACTATCACCATAAAAATAGTTAAAACAATTGCATGTAGAAGATATATTAAATACACAAGAAATAACCTAGAGTGATACGTCGATCATCATCCTACGCGAAAGATGTCCCACCAATGGACTGCCTACTATGTGACGATCCGACTATGTGCCCCGTCGATGGTGAAGCAATTGTCACCAATAAAAAAATTTTAACTAATTGTTACATGTCAAATATAAGCTACACAATAAATATATCACTTGGTGGTCGAGGTGGCTCACGCATAGGGAGAGAGTGTCTGGAAGAGCGAACGATCCAAAAGTTGGACCTCTAGTAACCATACCTAAAAAAATTATCAACCCTGTGTTATTATTATATTTAATTTATAAAATTAGAAACACATAATTTTATAATTTTCTAAAATAATTATGTGATTCAATCGCTTGTCTCATATTTTGGTTCATTTTCACCATCTTCATCGTCGTCACTATAATCTTGGTTCGAGTCATCGTCAATGAAATGTGTACTCTTGGAGGCAATGTGTACTCAGTTGCATTCTTTTTAAATGAGTTTTGATAGCAATGCATCGAATTCTCTATTGGAAAAAACATAACCAACATACCTTCTTACTATTTCTCAAATAAAATGATTTTGTATCCTTTTCACATATGGGGCAAGAAAGTTTACCTTTTGTGCTCCAGCCACTCAACATTCCATATGCTGAAAAATCGCTATGGTCCATGATGCATGCAAAATACAACATATTTTAGTTAATTATTTTAATTAAATTTTCTATAATTTGATCATGGCATGCATCACTTTTAGTCACTTTTAATCATAATTCCGGATTTATCAATTTTAATTATTAAATTCTCTGAATATTTTAATTGTGGATGGATTAACTAAATTTTGATAATTATTTTGCAGGAAAAATTGAGATTAAAATGGATTGTGTTGTCTCGGCCAAAATTTCAAAGAATTTATCATTACGGCCGAGATTTGGCTTTACACCCAAGTCATTACGGCCGAGATTCAAAAGGAGTAACAAGTTTAAATTCTTTGTTACGGCCGAGATATGGAGGGGGTAATGATAAGAAGTCTTTCCTTACGACCGAGATTTGGAGGGCGTAATGGCATGAAGATGAAGATTTTTGGCCGAGATTCAAAAGGAGTAACAAGTTTAAATTCTTTGTTACGGCCGATATTTAAAGGGGGTAAAGATAAATGGAATTTTATCTTTTGGGCGTAATGGCATGAAGATGAAGGGTGTAACAATTAATTGATTTTATCTTTTGGGCGTAACAAGATAAGTTCCTTCCTTACGGCCGAGATTTGGAGGGGGTAATGGCAATGAAATCATTCTTTTGGCCGAGTTTTTCTTTGGGCGTAACAAGATATATGAAGGTGTAAAGATAAGAAAGATTTATCTTTGGGCGTAATGATAAAAGGATTTATCTTTGGCCGAGTTTATCTCATAATTTTAAAGTCAACCGTACGATGTTACGGCCGAGATCAAATTGAAGGCCGTCCGCACCCTATAAACACGTGAAGAATCCATCGTTTCAATTAGTGCTCTGAAGTTCAGGTTTCTTTCACGGCGAGTCATGAGCTCTGCAGGCTACGACCAAGAGGAGAGAGGTGCGACGGCTGGAGGTTGATCGCGACCCTGATCAAGTCCGAGAGGCTGCCCGACTGTCTGCCCAATTCGAGAGCTCTATTTCTATTTTGGGTGTAATTATTTTAATTATTATTGTTATTTTGTTATTATCTCTCCAGAATTTCTAGGATGAACTCCATGTTTTTAGGATTATTATTTTAGGAGATTATTAATTGAAGGGAAATGTTTGGACCCTATTTTATTTGCTTTAATCTTTTCTGATCAATTATTAATTGTGCTTAATGCTTTTATATTAGTTAATTAAATTTCCGAATTAGGCTATACCAGTTTGTGGAGTGTTTAATTTCAGAATTTATTATACTAATTATAATTGATTTTATTTGAAATTAATAATTGACATAAATTTGATAACTAGTGTGTGGAGAATCAAGTTTGTGTGATCTATTAATCTATACCAGTTTATGGAGTGATTAATAGTTTAGAGAATTCAATTTAATGCATCTTAATTTTAATATGATTTTGGGGGTACCAGTCGTGGAGACTTCAATTCTTATTAAATTAAGATAGTTCTATATGATTAGATTGAGGGATGTCAGTCGTGGAGACCACAAGTTAATCATATTAGATTACTTTAGGGAGACTCTAATCTATCTTTAAAGATTAAATTTATCTTTTATGGTTCAAGTATTTATCCTGATCTATTTTCATCCTAAGGCCTAACTTCAACACCATTATCTTATCTTTATCTTATTTTCTTTATCTTTTAAAACTCATTTTCAAAATCCATGTTTTTCCTCTCTTATTAATTTATAAATTTAGATATTGAATTAATAATATTCCTCGTGGGTTCGACACTCTTACTCCTTTTTACTATATTACTTGAGCGACTAGTGCACTTGCTAGCAAATTTTATTGTTACAAATTTTACGCATCAGTCCACATTAATACTCTCTCATAATGAAATTTTGCTTCTTAGATTTGTCATAAGTAAGCACGCCATCCTCATACAATATATTGAGTTCATCAATAAAAGGTCTTTAGTAAACATCTAAGCTTTTGCTTGGCGATCGAGGACCTAGGATCATACAGGCAAGCAATATGTTCTCTTGTCTCATACACATATTTGGATGAAAACTATTTGGTGTGACAAAAATTGGCCAACATGAATAAGCAGTGCGTGATGAGCCAAATTGTTGGGCAAAAGTTTTTAATGACATATAAAATTATATTTTGACGAAACAAACCTCGAATGATTAAAGTTGAAATGTTGAAAAAGTTTAAAGAAAAATGGATAACTTTACGCACTATGCTTTGATTAAATAATTGTCACTGATCTCATTAGTTTCGAATGAATAGAGAATTATGTTAGCTTCCATAGACTCCAAGATCATCTAATTTGGATAACCGTGCAGAAAGTTATGATAAAAAAGAGTGTAGGTCGGTCAACCTACCGGTCGACGCAAAGAAGGCTAGTTGAGAAGATACCGATCGACCGAACAGAAGATGTCGGTCGACCGATAACTACTGACCCTACTCTGGACAATGTTGAGCCAATACCGGTCGATGTATCGGTTGACCGATCAAGCGTAGAAGTTGAAGAAAACGCGCAACGATCACATAGACCGATCGACCGGTCCAGAAGTGCGATCGATCGCCCCCGAGTCAAATGAACAGTAATGGTCAAATTTGAAGGAGAAATTTGTGGAATAATTTTTGGACGAATTTTTCACACATTGAAGACTATAAAAGGAGTGTCAAAGCCAGAGGCAAAGGCATCCATTCACTCATTGAAGAAAAACTTCAAGTTGTCAAAGAGAGATCATTTCTTGAAGTTTTCATTTTATAGCTTTCTCATTCTTTCTCTCATCCTCTCTTGTGAACTTAGCTTTGTAAAAGAGAGAAATGCTTTTGTTAAAAAAATTGAGAGAGCTCCTGTGTAAAAGAGGTTCAAAGTCTTAACTCTTGAGCGAGAGAAATAGACTAGCTTCCTAGGAGGAGAGGTTGCCTTGCCTCTCGAAGCGGAGAAAAGGTGGTTGATGTAAAGGGCTTTCTTCCTTGCCCCATTTGGAACAAAGGAAGTGATAGTGGAGTCTCCAGCAGTCTCGAGGTCGAGAAGTCGGAGCGGGGATGTAGGCCAAGGTGTGGCCGAACCTCGCCAACAACCACCGTGTCTATTTGTGTTTGATTTTATCTCTCTCTCCCCGTTCATATTGTGTTTATAATTTGAATTGCAAAGGTTTCAAGAATCGGTTTTGTGCTTTCGCTACGAATTTTGTGAAATCAATATTTTCGGTTAAACACCAATTCACCCCCCCCCCCCCTCGGTGCCCTTTGGGACCCTACACAAATGAGTTGAACCTGTCGGTGCAAAGTCCCAATCTAACATTACATGATTCTGCTGTAAAAGTCGAATGGAGTGCATCAAATAGTTTCCATGTCTCAGCATCTGACGGATGTATAATGGAACTCGGATCATCATGTGCCCTTTTTTTCTACCACCTCATGAATGATGCAATTTTCTCAAAAAGAAATAGACGTTGCAATCTTGGAACTATGGGAAAGTATTTGAACACTGCATTTGCCACATTATTTTTCAAAATTTGACAATTCTTTCACAGTTTATAATCTGGGCACACCACAAATAGAACACTAATAAGTAAGTTGTTTTCCTTGTAATACGACATAAATGGTTGCGACTCCAAGCCTAAATTTATCTTCAATCTTTTGCCCTTGTAAAAATTTCCCGACAACCTCTGATGCCGAAAGCATACTCTTGATAATGGCAACCATCCTATCAAAATAACTTTCGCTCATATTAAATTCTGATTTCAAGTTCAACAATTGTGCCACTTCAAAAAGTGTACTTTGCTTTGCGCATCCATCTAATAAATGTTCTTCAGCTTCTTTTAGAAGGTTATAAAACTTAGAAACCAAAGGATTCGTGTCTTCCTCAATAAATGTTTTGCCAACATTTTTTGCTAGCATTGCATCTCGTATCATGTTCATGTATAGATTGCTCGACTGGCCCACATTGATATCTATCTTAGCATCAACTATTATCTCTTTATTCCATCTTTTTTCTCTATAAAAGAATCAATTTGTGTATTTTAATAAGAAATCATTGTAATATAAATCCTTCTATACATCATATGTTACTTTCCACTGATAACATTTCAATTTCCAGCATGGGCATAAGAAGCAACACCTTCATTTCCATATGCCACCTTAATAAATTTATCAACACCATCCTTACATTCTTCTATTATAATGACATGTTTATCCTTCCAACAACAAATCCTACTACGATATGTCTTTGTCATTTCTATAATGGATAGCTAGTTAATCTTCTTGCATATGGATATCATAAGGATTAATTTCCACCTTTTTTCTAATAAATTTTGAGTCAGACTTAACTTGAAAACAATTGCTGACCAATAAATTATCATATTTTGGTGTCTCTTTTTACAATATTCTCATTTTAATATTTTGGGGTCTCTTTTTTCAATATTTTCATTTTATTTACCAAGAATGTTGATCCAAATTCTTAATAACTAAAATGAGAACATGACCAAAAGAGACACCAGAATTTGATAAAAACATTGATAAGTATTTGGTTTCAAATTGCATCTGACTTAGAATTTACTAGAATAAGTGAAGTATTTTTTTGTGATGAGAGGATACAACATCAATAATTTCATATTGGATCAAGATAATTGAGATACTTTAAATAATTGGTTTGTCGGCTTCATTGCCTTAAGCTTTTTATCATCCAAATGGAGTGACACTAATTCGAAACATTTAAAAACAACCTCGATGTTAAAAAATTATAGATTATAAATAATGCTCCTACAGCGGAGAGGCGAGACTGTCAGAGTTGCAGGGAGAGGTCAGATATCAGAGCTTAGGTTTAAGATTATGTAGACAGTATTACTTAAGTTTAATGTTAGGTGACATTATCTGCATTAGATTAATAGTGCATGCTTTAGATTATTTTTCTTATTTTATATTTTTAAGGGGTAAACATATCACCACATGAGTGATGTGGTGAGGGTCAATTTGATATTATTGGCCTTTGTAAATTTGCTCCGTCTGACGGTCGACCTATTAGGAGTTCATTTTCATCTCATGCATTATGCATCAATACAGGGTGTGGCATTTGATGTCAATAATGATCCTCCCTATGTGATGATGTGATCATATTGGGTCCATCAATAATGTTTCATGATGGCAATGTTAGGAATCAAACTATCATAGTTAATTTCTTGCAAAAGATGTAAATGAATATGGAGTGAAGTAGCTGAGTGGGAAATGATGATAGAGTTCATTTCTTTAAATATTCAAGACTATAGTGTCTTACCTGAAGTGGGTCATCATGCCACTTCACATATTTTAAGAAAGAAACTTATTTTGGGTTATCAAGAAAATCAAGAGTTACATTTTCTGATAAATGTTAAAACTATCCCCTCTTGCATTATTGATATAGTAATGATAGAGAAGTTGATTAGGAAGGAATGAGGAACATACGTTTCTTCTCTCATTGAGATAAATGTAAAAATGTCACGATTGGAAGATATTCCAATCATATCTGAATTTGTTAAAATACTAATATCTTCTTAGATTATGTACCAAGGAGATAGAGGGAATTATTTATGGATATAGTCCATAGAACCATTCCTACTTCTAACACTCCTTATTGTGTAACACCTATAAGATTAAAAGAATTATAGGAGCATTCTGATGAGGTGTGCATTCAGTCTCAAAATTCTGAATTTCGGACTTATTCTTCAAGAAGAAGGGTAATTTCTTTAGTTGGGCATGAATTATATACATTTTAAGTGATTGTGAAGAATAAGAATGGGTAACTTGTTTGATCAATTACAAATACTACTAGATTCTAAAAAATGACTTTAAAATATGGATACCATTAGCTAATGTTAAAAAAAATGTTTTATCTCAACCTCTATATACATGGAACTCGATATGATCATTATGATTTTTGACCATCAAACCACTCGTAAACTTACGTTCTCTCAATTTTGAAAGTCATGTACATCATGAGAAATATTTAAACACTATTTCACAAAATTATTATGGGAAAAATAAAAGTAAGAGCCAAGTTATGAGTAAGTTTTGGGTTGACCTCATGATATTAGATCATGTCAATTCTAAGAAAAACAAATTATGCACTTGATATGTATGATCATCTGATATCTCTGAATGACTTTGATCAATTATTTATCAAGCAACCTTTCTTCCTAATATAGAAAGAAAGCATGACGTGTTCCCTTGTACCAAATCTAAGAAAATATGAAGTAATCATTTTATGATTGAGTAGGAATAAGCTTGTTGATTGAAACAAGAACTTATCACCTAAGCACAACTAGTTTGTATTTTACATTGTAAGGGAATGCAAATAAAAGAAAAATCACATCCTAAGATATTGTGTTATAAAAGTGTTACAATGAGACATTGTATTTTGGAATAAACACATTTGAACCTTATGAAAATATGATGAAAGGATACTTAAAAGCCACCATTTATAGTTTTGTATTTAACATACATTGGATTACTTATATGTATGAGAATAAGATAATAGTTATGTATTACATCATGGATATTCAAAGAAAAAAAACTCTTTGAATTTGAACACTATAAGTGTTCAATTTTCAAGTGATTATGGTTATCCAAAATTTTGAATAACCTATATATAAATTGTCTTTGAAGCTTAATTCTACAAGATTGAGATTGATTCGAATAAAATATGTGGATAAGAGGATAGGAAAAATCAGAATAAAGTATTGTTATGTTATTTTGAATAGTCAAAATCAGTTTGTAAATGTGCTATAAATAACATAAGTGAAATATGAATATGATCATGAAAACTTTATACATATATATATATATATATATGAATGATCCTTATTATGAAATTATAAATTACTTGTGTTGGATGTGTAGATAGTAAAGTATGAGTTTTGTTCTTCGGGTTTGATAACATCAAATCTCAACAAGATTATAGGAGATACTGAAGGTTCTATAAGGACAATCAGTAAGAGAATAGATGCTTGTAATCATATGAAGACATTATGAGATGTTTATATTAATAAGAAATGATAAATATTTTATAGAAATGAATAATAATATTAGACAACGCATAAGGGTTGGAGAACTAATCATCAAATCAGTTTAGTGTTGGGAACTGATACATATTTGATGTGATTCAAATTATAAGATGATCATTACATTATCATCATCTAATGTGAATTATTATCAGTGATCTTGAAATTACTATGAAACCTTGAATTGCTATATTGATATTAGAATTATTGTAAATTTTCAACCCATAGGTGTCAAACAACATTCATTGTTATGCATTCTGAATCATTGACAATTCTTGATTAGTTGTTATCGATTACAATTCCTCATATTTGGGAAGTGAATTTTTACTCATCCTTACCTATGACATCTAATATAGGGTGATTGATTAAATCACCATTGTCACTTCTTTATGGGTGATAAATGATTTGCCATTTCAGACTTTAGTACGTTCATCAATTTCAGAAGTTTTGCGAATGAGTGATTGGAGGGGGACGCCTCTCTGATCCTCGATCGCAAACTCAAATCGACTCACGAAATGTTATTTTGAAGTTTAACGAATGAGCGATTGGAGGGGGACGCCTTTCTGATCCTCGATCGTGAACTCAAATTGGCATTTCACTATTGTAAATCAATTAGAGACGAAAAGTCTTATTCACAGAACTCATTATTGCTTATACTCTAACCATCATTCCTATGAATAATAGTGATCATATTTGACTTATGGATGCACAATAATCGATGGTTATTCTGTCGTTCCCTTTATCCAATGTGTCATCTTCTTTTGCTTGTCATGATAGGCTCACATAATTGTTGAAGTACTACCCATTGTTCTTGTTATCCATAAAATTTGTCCAATATTTGGACATTTCCTTACAATTAGTGTTTCACTCATGATCTTAGTACTTACCTTTATGGGAACTTTGTATAAAATTAACTATGGGTAACATGATTAGATGAAAGAATTAATTCTTTAATGGAATTTTAAGTCCGCACATTAGGAAAATGTTATAGCCAAAAGAATATAATAAATGCAGGAATATTGTGAAATATCAAGAAAGAAATAAAAGGTAATTAGAATAGTGAATTCACAAGGACAACATTACCTACGAAAAAAATATAAAGGAAAGTTATAACCACGATACATAGGACCATATGAGATTCTAGAATGTATTGGGTCAACTGTTTATTTGCTAAATTCTACCACTAGAGATATTGTGTATTCATGATATCTTCAATGTTTCTTCGATGATATTGATCAAATTCCTTGCAGACAAGCTCATCAATTAACAAGTCATCAACACAAATTTTTGTCCGTGTCCATCTCTAGTCATTTGGATCAAGATCCTTTTCTTTTCCTTATATAAGTCCCTAAACTGCAATGACTGCTTATAGTCATTGGCTATTGTAACTATGATGATCAGAAATATATTAAGTAAGATTCTTAAACCATCGTATGTATCCTTTGTCCAGTCTTTAGATAGAAGTCTAACAACTACAGATATCAAAGCTTAAGTCATCAGAATGATCAATGTCAAATCTTTGTAAAGCAACCTAAACAAACATCTAGAATCTTCTTGGTGATTTTTTTGACATACTTGTTGAAAAAAAAAGATATTCTGCTTGTCAATATGTCATGAGCAAGTGAAATGGAGATCTTCTTTGCTATTCCATGTAGTCCTCTATTATTTTTCAAAGCCTTGGACATATCATTTTAACATAATCTTACTTTTAATTATCATTTTAAGTAAGTTTAAATGCTTATATAGTCATGGTTGCATGTAGCAACTAACCCTTGGATTAAAGTATAATCAAAATTAAATTATCGATAAGCGTTATAAAAATATTATATAAGATTATTAGGAATAAATTCTAATATTTGTAAATATTATAATAAATATGTTTAACTATGATTAACTATGGTTAATTAGAGGTTTAATATTAATTTTTAATAAAATAATATGATTGGACCTTTATTTCAACCAATAAGGTTTCAAGCAGCTGAAGCAGGCAGCTCACCAGCTGCAAAGTAATGAATTTTTCGAACCGCCATACGACGTGTTAAAAATCTGGAAAAAAATATATAAATCACTTATTGGTATCCTCCGCCAGCAGAAAAATTTGCAAGATGAAACCTCTAGCCGAACGTCCTCAAGAAATTCGGCACTTTTGCTGAGTTAAGGTCAATTTGTGGATCCGAAATCAACTCTCATCTTCATACGATCATATCTTCGTAATTTGTTCTTCATATAAACCTGAAATTTTGTATGTTCATAACCTTCGATGTCAGCGTTCTATGACCACAAGAATCATATAAAAAGGACTTCTGTAGAGAAAGTTATGAACAGAGAACCGTAAGTCGCTCACTCTGTCCCGAGTCAGAGACAGGTCCATCTTGTAGATTAGGGTATGATTAAAATAAATAGAATTAGGGTTTGAAATTTATGCATGTTAAATTATACTTCACAAGGTTCGGTGAGAAGTGGAATCAGCCAATTTGGATATGTAGAGGCGGAGAAATTAATTTTCATCTCATAGTGAGTCTTCTGTCAGATTCCAGGACATTGACAGATTGCGACCCGAATTAACTATTTTTGTTATAAGTCTATATAGAGAGTTAAATTCTCTAATTTTTATGAAAAAATACTAATGAAGTCTAGTTTTCAGGAAAATTATGCCCTAGTTAAATGGACAAGTCTGAAGAAATATATAAATCAATATTTCAGTGATACACAAGTCTCTCAGGACACAAACCCTAGATTAGATTGCTTGGGATGTCCTAACTTATTCACTTGGAATTTGATAATGATATTTGGGGATTGAAAACCTTAGTATGTCTAATTTCTAATTTATCCATAATCATAAGATTTGCTCATGTGGTTAAGAAGTTATGAATTATTCATTGACAAGTACTTAGTCTAAAACCCTGAAACAGCACATAGTTAAGCTTTGGAGAATTAAAAAGTTGTAAGTGTGGAATAGCTTATGAATATAAATGTCTGAAATTAGAAATTGGTATTAGAGGAGGTTATATGCATTTTATGGTGCATAAGCATTCATACATCATGAGCATGCATTGCATATTACCTTACTAGTGATTGAGAAGTAAGAAGACATTATTGTTTGTAGGAAAACCTCAAGTTGCTAGTGAAAGGGAGGAAATCGAATAAACCTCCTTGAATTGATAAAGTACAAGGTGAGTGGGTAAATTTACAACATAGCAAAATGTTATATGTTAGTTCTTTTATTTATGATATTACCTCAAGCAAAGATTATTATTGTTATTATTGAAACATATCTTGCGCTATGAAAAGTATTTATGATATGATTCAAGGATTTCATATGAGATGAAGTAACATCTTATACAAAATTATTTTCAGGGAACAATGCTTGTGAAGTGAAAATAAGTTTTGCTTGATAATGATATGAGATTATGACATGTGTATTTTGATATTGTTAAACTCCATGTGTTCATTAGCCATGCGGTTTGAAAAAGGTCTTTGGGACTGCATTCGATATACATGAAGCCTTTGGGGCGTATATCGGGGTCTTTGCCCTTTGGGGGCTGCTCTGCGTGCACGTATTAACCCATGATCGCTCTGCGTATCTGAGAATCATGATTAGGTGGCACACAATATGATTGGGATACGTATTGACCCATGATTTGCTCTGCGTATCTGAGACTCTTAATTGTGAAGCTCTGCTTAATTGTATGATACACAATCATAGAGGAATACGTATTGACTCATTATTTGCTCTGTGTATCTGATACTCTTGATTATGAAGCTCTGCTTAACTGTATAACACATTATCATAGAGGGATACGTATTGACCCATGATGAGTATGTGCAATGACACATGTGTGGAGTTTAACTATGAATATGATGATATCTTGAATAATTTGTATTTATGTAAACGTTATATGATTTGGAAAGTTATGTGAAATGAGTTATGCTTTAAATGTTTTCTCATTAAAAGAAATATGATTATTTAAATGTTATATGCACTCGTATTGTTCCCCTATGTTATATGCACTGAAGCTTGGTTTGATGCATATAGAAGAGGTCGAACCGTCGATGCATTGCTATTTTTCTTTCACTTTTATTTTTTTCTTCACTTTTGTTTTTGAAAAATGCATGTAATAGATAATCCTAGATGTTGTAATTAAGTTTGTGAGAGATTCTTTGTAAGGTTATATAAAACTTGATCCTGTGGGGTGTTATATGTGAGGTGGTTAGTGAAAAAAATTATAATGATAATATGTGGATGATATATCTTATAACTGTTTATTTGATCGTGTGTATGTGTGGGCTAATAACACAAAGAATTAAGGGAGGGAGGTTTTGCTGATTTTATTTTTGAAATTGCCAAACATAATTAAGGAAGGTAATAGTTGGAATTACAACTTAGTCACAGAGTGAGGTGTGACAGGGTTTGGTATTCCACCCCAACTATTACCTTAATCACAAACTCTGTCACACCCCACTCTTTGACTAAGTTGTAATTCCAACTATTACCTTCCTTAATTATGTTTAGCAATTTCAAATATAAAATCAGCAAAACCTCCCTCCCTTACTTCTTTGTGTTATTAGCCCACACATACAAAAGATGCATATATATATTCATCACGATCAAATAAACAGTTATAAGATATATCATCCACATATTATCATTATAATTTTTTTCACTAACCACCTCACATATAACACCCCACAGCATCAAGTTTTATACAACCTTACAAAGAATCTCTCACAAACTTAATTACAACATCTAGAATTATCTATTACATGCATGTTTCAAAAACAAAAGTGAAGAAAAAAAATAAAAGTGAAAGAAAAATAGCAATGCTTTGACGGTTCAACCTCTTCTATATGCATCAAATCAAGCTTCGAATCAACTCAACTCGAGAACTTATAATCATCTGAAAAAAAAATAAACAAGGGTAATTTGAGCAACAATCGTTTGCTCAGTGAGTGGAATAAATGTACAACATAGGGGAACAATACGAGTGCATATAACATTTAAATAATCATATTTCTTTCAATGAGAAAACGTTTAAAGCATAACTCATTTCACATAACTTTCCAACTCATATGAACTTTTACATAAATACAAATTATTCAAGATATCATTATATTCACAGTTAAACTCCACACATGTGTCATTGCACATACTCATCATGGGTCAATACGTATCTCTCTATGATCATGTGTCATACAGTTAAGCAGAGCTTCATAATCAAGAGTCACGAATACGCAGAGTAAATCATGGGTCAATACGTATCCCTCGATGATTGCGTGTCATACAGTTAAGCAGAGCTTCACAATCAAGAGTCTCAGATACGTAGAGCAAATCATGGGTCAATACGTATCCCAATCATGATTGTGTACCACGCAATCATGATTTTCAGATACGCAGAGCGATCATGGGTCAATGCGTGCACGCAGAGCAGCCCTCAAAGGGCAAAGACACCCGATATACGCCCCAAGGACTTCATGTATATCGAATACAGTCCCAAAGACCTTTTTCAAACAGCATGGCTAATGAACACATGGATTTTAACAATATCAAAATACACATGTCATAATCTCATATCATTATCAAGTAAAACTTATTTTCACTTCACAAGCATTGTTCCCTGAAAATATTTTTGTATAAGATGTTACTTCATCTCATATGAAATCTTTGAATCATATCATAAATACTTTTCATAGCGCAAGATATGTTTCAATAATAACAATAATAATCTTTGCTTGAGGTAATATCATAAATAAAAGAACTAACATATAACATTTTGCTATGTTGTAAATTTACCCACTCACCTTGTACTTTATCACTTCAAGGAGATTTATTTGATTTCCTCCCTTTCACTAGCAACTTAAGGTTTTCCTACAAACAATAATGTCTTCTTACTTCTCAATCACTAGTAAGGTAATATGCAATGCATGCCCATGATGTATAAATGCTTATGCACCCTAAAATGCATATAACCTCCTCTAGTACCAATTTCTAATTTCAGACATTTATATTCATCAGTTATTCCACACTTAAAACTTTTTAATTCTCCAAAGCTTAACTAGGTGTTGTTTCAGGGTTTCAGACTAAGTGCCTGTCAATCAATAATTCATAACTTCTTAACTACATGGGCAAAGCTAATGATTCTGGATTAATTAGAAACTAGAAATACTAAGGTTTCCAATCCCCAAATATCATTATCAAATTCTAAGTGAGTAAGTTAGGACATCCCAAGAAATCTGACCTAGGGTTTGTGCCCTAGCAGACTGTGTGTCACTGAAATATTGATTTATATATTTGTTTATACTTGACCATTTAACTAGGAAATATTTTTTCTGAAAATAAATTTCATTAGTATTTTGTCATAAAAATTAAAGAATTTAACTCGCTATATAGACTTATAACAAAAATAGTTAATTCAGGTCACAATCTGTCAATGTCCTGGAATCTGACAAAAGACTCACTATGAAATGAAAAATTCATTTCTCCGTCTCTACACATCCAAATTGGATGCTTCCACTTCTCACCGAACCATTGTGAAGTATACTTTAACATGTATAAATTTCAAACCCTAATTCTATTTATCCCAATCATCCTCTAATCTACAAGGCGGACCTATCTATGACTCGGGACAGAGTGAGCGACCTACGGTTCTTTGTTCATAACTTTTTCTACGTAAGTCCTTTTTGTATGATTCTTGTGCTCATAAAACGCTGACATCGAGATTATGAACCACTCAAAATTTCAGGATTTATGAAGAACAACTTACGAAGATATGTTCGTATGAAGATGAGAGTTGATTTCGGATCCACAAATTGACCTTAACTCAGCAAACTTGCCGAATTTCATCAGGCTACTCGGAAACTGATCTGATGTTGGAAATATTTCAGCTTGCAGATAATACGAATAAATGATTTATATATTTTTTCAGAATTTTAACACATCATATGACGGTTTGGAAAAATCGTTTTCTAAGTAGCTGGTGTGCTGCCTGTTTCAGCTGCTTGAAACCCTATTGGTTGAAATGGAGGTCCAATCATATTATTTGGTTAAAAATTAATATTAAACCTCTAATTAACCATAGTTAATCATAGTTAAACATATTTATTATAATATTTATAATTATTATAATTTATTCTTAATAATCTTATATAATTTCTTTATAACGCTTATCGATAATTTAATTATGATTATGCTTTAATCCAAAGATTAGTTGCTACACGTAATCATGACTATATAAGCATTTAAACTTACTTAAAATGATAATTAAAAGTAATATTATATTAAAATGATATTTGTGGAGCACGTCCGTGACAATTCTCCTCTCCTTAAAAAAATTTCGTCCCCGAAATTTAGATAATGAAAGACACCCGATATACGCCCCAAAGGCTTCATGTATATCGAATGCGGTCCCAAATACCTTTTTCAAACAGCATGGCTAATGAACACATGGAGTTTAATAATATCAAAATACTCATGTCATAATCTCATATCATTATCAAGTTAAGCTTATTTTCACTTCACAAGCATTGTTCCCTGAAAATATATTTATATAAGATATTACTCCATCTCATATGAAATTCTTGAAACATATCATAAATATTTTTCATAGGTCAAGATATGTTTCAATAATAACAATAATAATCTTTACTTGAGGTAATACCATAAATAAAAGAACTAACATATAACATTTTGCTATGTTGTAAATTTATCCACTTACCTTGTACTTTATCACTTCAAGGAGGTTTATTCGATTTCCTCCCTTTCACTAGCAACTTGAGGTTTTCCTACAAATAATAATGTCTTCTTACTTCTCAATCACTAGTAAGGTAATATGCAATGCATGCTCATGATGTATGAATGCTTATGCACCCTAAAATGCATATAACCTCCTCTAATATCAATTTCTAACTTCAGACATTTATATTCATAAGCTATTCCACTCTTAGAACTTTTTAATCCCTCGAGAAGAGGCAACTTGAGAGCGAGAGGATCAAATAAGAGAAAAGTATCCATACTTATTCCCTAAAATAGGTAACCAAATTTCGGTGATGAAATTTTTTTTAAGGAGGGAAGAATAGTCACGGACGTGCCCTAGAAATATCATTTGTGCATAATCATGCATTTAGTTAACATACTAAGTTAGTTTGGATGTCCATTTAGTGATATTTGTATATAGTAATTGATATTTCGATTAGTGCATAATGACTACTTAATTACCGATAAACTTTACAAAGTAATTATATAGGATTATTAGGAATAAATCATAAAATTTCTAAATATTATAATATATATGTTCATATAGGATTAAGTAAGCTTAATTAGGGTTAAAATACTTAGTTATGACAAAAAAAATGTGATTGGTCATCACTTAAGTTCCAAGCAGCTGAAGTAGACAGGTGAGAGCTGCTCAAAGGGATATTTTTCCAAACCATCATAAGACATCAGAAAATTCTGAAAAACATATATAAGCCACCTAACATTATATTTTCACCGTAGAAAAATTATCAGAGGAAGAACGCGAGCGAACCGACCTGGGGAAAATCGGGAACGTCGGCTGTTCCAGGTGAGTTTCGATCCGAAATTTTTTTTCTGATTGAGAGAATCATTACATGGTGATAAACGAACCATAAATTATGAAATTTTTTATGGTTCATCCATTCGAAGTTAGCTTTCCATGACCTTTGGAATAACCTAAAACGAAGTTTTATAGAGGAAGTTATGAACTTACCTTCACAAGTCACTCATCCTGTCCCGAGTCTAATACAAGTTCCATTTGTAAATTAGGGCACGGTTAGAATAAGTGAATTAAGGTTTGAAATTTGTATATGGTTAAATAGACATTCCAAGGGTTCGGTGAGAGGTGAAATCATACTATTTGAACTTGTATTTGGGGAGAAATGAATTTTTCATTTCATAGTGATGCTTCTGTCAAATTCCAGGACATTTACAGATTGCGATGCGAATTAACTATTTTTGTTATAAGTCTGTATAGCGAGTTAAATTCTCTAATTTTTATGAAAACCTATTAATGAAGTCTAGATTTCAGGAAAATTATGCCCTAGTTAAATGGACAAGTATGAAGAAACATATAAATCAATATTTCAGTGACATACAGTCTGCCAGAGCACAAACCCTAGGTCAGATTGCTTGGGATGTCCCAACTTACTCACTTGGAATTTGATAGTGATATTTGGGGGTTGAAAACTTCAGTATGTCTAGTTTCTAATTAATCCAGAATCATAAGATTTTCCCATGTGATTAAGAAGTTATGAATTATTTATTGACAGACACTCAGACTGAAATCTTGAAACAACACCTAGTTAAGCTTTGGGGAAATTGAAAAGTTTCAAGTATGGAATAGCTAATGAATATGAATACCTGAAGCTAGAAATTGATATTATAGAGGATTACATACATTTTAGGGTGCATAATCATTCATGCATCATGAGCATGCATTGCATATTACCTTATTAGTAATTGAAAAGTAAAAAGGCGTTATTATTTGTAGGAAAACATCAAGTTGCAAGTGAAAGGGAGGAAATCTAATAAACCTCCTTGAAGTGATAAAGTAAAAGGTGACTGGGTAAATTTACAACATAAAAAAATGTTATATGTTAATTATTTTATTTATGGTATTACCTCAAGCAAAGCTTATTATTGTTATTATTGAAACATATCTTGAGATATGAAAAGTATTTATGATATGTTTCAAGGATTTCATATGAGATGGAGTAACATCTTATACAAAAATGTTTTTAGGGAACAATGCTTGTGAAGTGAAAATAAGTTTTATTTGATAATGATATGAGATTATGACATGTGTTTTTTGATATTATTAAACTCCATGTGTTCATTAGCCATACTGTTTGAAAAAGGTTTTTGGGACCGCATTCGATATACATGAAGGCTTTGGGGCGTATACCGGGTGTCTTTGCCCTTTGGGGGCTGCTCTGCGTGCACGTATTGACCCATGATCGCTCTGCGTATCTGAGAATCATGATTGGGTGGCACACAATCATGATTGGAATACGTATTGACTCATGATTTGCTCTGCATATCTGAGACTCTTGATTGTGAAGCTCTGCTTAACTGTATGACACACAATCATCGAGGGATATGTATTGACCCATGATTTGCTCTGCGTATTCGTGACTCTTGATTATGAAGCTCTGCTTAACTGTATGACACATGATCATAGAGGGATACGTATTGACCCATGATGAGTATGTGCAATGACACATGTATGGAGTTTAAATATGAAAATTATGATATCTTGAGTTACTTTTACTTATGTGAAAGTTCATATGATTTGACAAGTTATGTTATATATGCTATGCTTTAAATGTTTTCTCATATGAAAGAAATGTGGTTATTTAAATGTTATATGCTATATGCACTCGTATTGTTCCCCTATGTTGTACTTTTATTCCACTCACTGAGCAAATGATTGTTGATCATAAAACCCATTTTAAATATTTTTTTTCAGATACTCGTAAGTTCTCGAGTTGAGTCGACTCGGAGCTTGTTTTTGCTGCATATAGAGAAGAGGTCGAGCCGCTGGAGCGCTTTAATCCCCCTTCACTTTTGTTTTTGGAAGCATGCATGTGTAATAGATAGTCTTAGACTGTAATTAAGTCTGTGAGGAACTTTTTGTAAGGTTGTATAAGACTTGATCCTGTGGGGTTATATGTGAGATTGTTTGTGAAAAAAAATATGATGATAATATGCGAATGTCATATCTTATAGTTCTTTTTAAACTTTGATGAATATATATATACATCTTTTGTATGTGTGGGCTAATAACACAAGAAAGTAAGGGAGGGAGGTTTTGTCGATTTTATTTTAGGAATGGCTAAATGTAACTGAGATTATGATAATTAAAATTAGAACTTAATCACGGAGTTGGGTGTGACAGTTTTGGCATGCCTTGGATTAGTCCCACATGCATAAGTCACGGGAGATATGCTGGGTATATATGGTCATATGTCCTTCACTAGGTGTGACGCGTTAGAAAACCGTGAACCTAGGGTGGGGGCAGAGCGGACAGTATCACATTGAGTATAGAGGTGAGCCGCTGCGCTACTCTGATACCAAGTGACGCGTTTTGGTAAAACCGTGTGGGCTTAGCCCAGAGCAGACAATATCACACGCTAGTGGGGAATGTTACATCAGAGGAGGGCGATGGTAGCGTCGGGGTTCGATGCTTGGGCCGAGAGAGCAGCAACGATGACATTGATGGATGTCGGCATGGTGAGGACGTCGGAGAGCTGTAGGAAAAGGTCGGAGGAAGGCGACGGTGGCGTCAAGGTCCGATGCTTGGGCCGAGAGAGCGGCAATGATGTTGATGCCAGACACCGGCACGGTGAGGATGTCGAAGAGCTACAAGGAGAGGTCGAAGGAGGGTTGCAGCGGCTTCGGCATCCGTGCTTGGGCCGGGAGAGCGTGGGAGCTGCAGTGGTGGCAGCGTCGAAGGACGTTGAAGTGTCGAGAGAGACGACAAGGAGAGAGAGTGTGTGCTAACTAGGACGATGGCGGCGACGGTGAAGCGGCAACGACATCGACATGGTGAAGACGTCGGAATGGCAATGGCGGAGAGGCAAGACGAGCAGAGAGGGAGAGGTCGGAGGAGGGCGACGGTAGCATCGGGATTTATTGCTTGAGAGCAATGGCATCGGAGGACGCCGAAGTGGCAAGAGAGACAGCAAGGAGAGAGAGAGAACACTAACCAGGATGATGGTGGGGAGATGGAGCGGCAACGACGGCGATGGCAGAGCGACGATGTCAGTGCGGTGAGGACATCGGAGCAGCAATGACAGAGGACATCAAAGGAGAAGGCAAGAGTGGCGTACAATAAAATAGTAAAGAGAGGAGAAGTTAAGTTAGGGATTTAAGGTAAGTTTTTTGTGCCGCGAACACATGCGACAGCTACTTCATCGCTAAAGAGGCGCCAAAAAATAATTAAAAAGAAATCGTCTAGAGTTGCAATGCTAAGAAGGCACTATCGTGACTCTAAATTAGTGTCGCATATATGCGACGCAAGTCAAGGCTTCGGTGTTGCCATAACGTTAATTTTTTTCTAATTAAAATTTGAAGAAAATTATATCCCTTAATGGATTATCATAATTTTGTAACTAAGGAGATAAAAATACAATTTATAGCTAATTAAAATTTAAAATATTTGAATTAATTTATAGATAATTAACATATATATGATATATGTTGTATATGTAAATTATATATTGAAATACGTGTATATGTATATGTATGTGCAGGTATTCATATTAAATGAACTATTTTATACATATATATTGTTTATATTAACGAATGTACATATAACTTTATATTTCCTAATTATATAAGCATATGCATGCATATATGCACATAAGTTTATATTATCTAATTATATCAACATATGCATATATACTCATACATGTATATATACACATATATGTATATATACACATATATGTATATATACATATATATAAACTATAGTGAAATATGGCTTTTTATTTCTATAATATATATGTATGTATGTATGTATGTATGTATGTATGTATGTATGTATGTATGTATGTATGTATGTATGTATGTATGTATGTATGTATGTATGTGGGTGTGTGTGTGGGTTTCTATTTATATAGACACACACATATATATATGTATGTATGTATGTATATTTGTACCTATGTACATATATATATATTTGTATCATGTACATATATGTGTATTGGTATTTATGTATATCTAGGAATACATATAGATTAATATTTAATCTATTTATTCATTAAACTATAGTATACATATAGGTAACTAGGGCTGAGCACGGACCAGGTGGGGGTCGAGCTAGTCCGCACCGGCGTGGTCAGCGGGGAAATAAACTCGACCCGGATCATATCCGGTCTAGGACTTGATCCATGGTTATGGATACTCGACGGGTTTCAGATCAGGACGGGATCATAGACACGCACCAGCCCAGTCAGCCGAGAAATAAACCCAATTTGGATTATATCCGGTACAAGACCAGATCCATTGTTATGGAAACTCGACGGGTTTTGGTTCAGGACCGGATCCATAGACTAAAAATTCGATCCATGATCCGGCCCTGGTTCCAGTTATTTTATAATATGAATGGATAATCTTGCATGCTATCCGCTGCTACCTACTACCTTCTACCCAATAACCCGTCGAAATACCTAGCCCTAGCGTGCAGTGTGATGTTGTTTCTACCCAATAACCCGTCGAAATACCTAGCCCTAGCGTGCGGTGTGATGTTGCCCTCGATCGTGTGGTGTGGCGTGCCGCCGCCCGCCGCCCATTTCCATTGCTTCCGATGACAGTTGCTTATCGTTTGCGACATGTATAGCATCATATTCGGTGTGCGATTGAGGACAGGACAGAGATCTCACTCATCAGTGGCTTGCAATCAATCTCTCCGAAGACGTGCTTCACTACAAAGCTCTCCTCCATCCACTACACTTCCTTGTAGTTGCTCCCTAATATTTCTTCTTCGCACCTAGTAGTCTTGAGATCCTACAAGCACCAAACTCGGATAGAGCTTTCGCTTCGGCCCCAGCTTCAGCTCGGTGAGGTGGTTCACCTGCTTGTTCAGGGGCATCACCCCGGGCCCCTCCTCTTGGCCAGCATCTCTGATAGGATCCCATGATCTTCCTTCCACGCGGTGTCCAATCTACCGCAAAACTCCTGCAATGCCAAGTAGAGCTTGTGCTGGAATATCTTGGGCTCCACCATTCCTCTCGTACTTCTTGGAGACCAGGAGCTGCTTCTTGTAGATCTCCTTCTAGTCATAGCTGGCGATCTCCGCGGCATTCTCAATGAAACCCAGTTATAAACCCAATTTTATTCTCGGTTTTGGGTTTGACCCGGTCCCAGCCAGTCGTCTGATCCGATCCCAGAACTGCCTGGGACCGGGTCCGGTACCAGGTCAGAAAATTTCTAACCCAACAAAACCCGGATCGGGTCCGGGTCAAAATGAACCCAAATCCGAACCCGGATTTTCCCTATATTATAGGTAGCATATATAGTTATACAAATTAACATTACCTACTTAAATACAAATCAATATAGATATATATATGAATTTCTATTCTATATATATATATATATATACAGAAATCACGTTTATGTCACAATGGAGTTGCCAAAAGTCAACGCCAATATCATGTTGCGTTTTAATGTCAATTTAGTGTCGCATCAACATGACGCTAATTTAGCATCGTGCGTTGTGGACACCAATTCAGCGCTACAGTCTACTACACATTTCCATGTTTTGGCGTGATATTAGTGGTGCCATAGACGGCGCCACTTTTAGCGCTAACAACGTGTAACGCTAATGCGATGCTAAATAGAGGCTACTAAAAGGAAATTATGGAGTCGCTATTGAGACTCCATAGGCATTGAATTAGCATCGCGTGAATGAAGTCGCTAATTCGTGTCGCTATTTGACATATATATTTCTTGTCGTGATAAATCAGATTTGTATTTTCCTGTTAAGCTAAACCATACACGTAAAAGTAAAATTATACAAATCCTAAAAATTAAGCAAGCCTTCCCTTTAATTTTCTGAGTGCTCCTATTTCTTTTAAATATAGTACTAGTTGACAATAGCAAAGTCTGAGAGATAAGTTTGCTTATCGCCTTGCTGGATGGAAAAGTAAGATGTTTAATTTAGCAGGTAGGAGTATACTCATTAAATATGCATTAAACTCTATCCCAGTTCATACTCTTTTCTCAATTTACATTTCTAGAGGACTGATCAACTCCTTAGAGAAGTGTTCTAAATCTTTCTTTTGGTCAAATGGTGTTACAAAAATAGGAATGCACTTTCTTGGATGGAGTCTGATGCAATCTCATTAACCATAGGGCAACTTGGGCATTTGGAATCTGCACTGGATTCGCTCTTCTCTCCTTGCTAAGCGGGTATTAGGGGCACTAAATGGTGCCCAAGACAACTGGTCGAGGCTAGTTAAAAGTAAGTATGGTGCTTTAAGGCCCTGATAAACATCACATGTATCCCCCTTGGCCCTCGAAATTAATTAATATGGTGATGCTTGAAAATAGACTTTGGCGTTTGTAAGTTTATTGCTAATGGTGACTCCAAGTCTGTATTGTTTGATCTATAGATTTTCAACACTCCTTTATCGCATATGCCCACATTTATTAACATACATGCCCCGCTTGATTTGCTAAATGTTTGTGACTTAATTGTGCATGGCTGTTGGAATTTGGCATTGCTTTGTGAGTTCTTTGGCTAGTGTCTTGTTAATGCTATTACTGCAATTCCTTTAGTTCCTTCTTCTTTTGAGGCTGGTGATGATTGGTGGATCTAGTCAATTGATCCGCATGGTGATGCAAAGGCTAATTCTGTTTATTTCTCACTCAACCGCCAGCCTAATTTGTAGTTGACTCCTGATCGTTTTGGAAGCACATTTGGTTCATTATAGTCCCATCAAAAATTAAAACCTTCTTGTGAAAACTTGCCCATTCTCGTTTACCCACTCTTGATATGATTGCTACCTTTAATCCAAGCATAATCATTACTTGTAGTCTCTGTTGAAATGAATAGTCACATTTTCTTTGCATGTTATATTGCTTCCTCGCTTTGGTTCCTTGCCCAGAGTGAGTTTGACTATACCTTTTCTTATCTTGATTCTTGGCACGAGGGGAATTGGATCCGGAAAGGAAACAATCTGGAACCCACCTCGGCAACCAGGATACATTCCATCATTTTCTTCTATTTATGGGGTATTTGTTTAGCACACAATGATGTCCCTTTTGCTTCTAAAGAAGATGTTGTTTCAGCTATATGGAGATGGGCTCTCGCCAGCACAGCGGAGTTCATCAGATCCAACTTTCCTGGGGTTAATTACCATGAAGACTTTATTTGGGTTCGATGGGAGGCCCCACCACTTGGATGAAGGTTAATTTCCGTGGATCCTTCACCAAACTCGAGTTAATTTCGATGGATCCTTCATCATTATTCAAAATTCTAATGAGTCTTTTCTTATGGCAAGGGTTCTTCGTTGTATGGTCAGCAAGGTTCTTTGGGCTGCAACGTGGGGGGCGCTTGCAGGAATTGAAAAATGCGGTGAAACTGGGTTTCCCTGTGATGGGAAAATCCGAGAACAAGAAGAGAAGATCGCAGAGAGATTGCAGAAAAATAAAGGAGACACACGAAATTACCCAGGTTCACCCTTGAGATGAGGGCTACGTCCTGCAAAGAGGTTCCACTATATCGTTTAGGTTTACAGCCGCCACACCAAATTACATCAGAAATTAGGCTATTTATAGCCTCTCCAAACCGGGTTTAAAACCCAAACAAACAGAGAAAAAACCTAATCCGAACCACACGGGCCGGCTAAACAAAAGCCCAAAACCCGTCTAGGTTTCGGGGACCGTCTACTATCAATGTCTCCACCCCAATCAGCATCTACATGGCCCACAATATCCACATATCCGCTAGTGGACCGCCGTCGGGGGGCGGGGCCCCCCGAACCCCCCCTTTCGTTCGTACGCCAGCAATACTGTTAATTGGGTAATACTCAGATTCCCCTAAGCTCACGTGGGCGAACCCGGTATGAGAAACAAGGGGCCCTGAAGTATTCACCAACTCTAACATTCTCCCACTTGGTGGATACTTCACACCAATGAGAGCCTTGCCAGCAACATTCTTCTTCAATCCGACAGCAGTAGAGCACCACTCAAACTTTACACCTGTAACTGCTTTAGTCAGAAAATCAGAACTATTCTCTGTTGTATCAACCTTTTCAAGCTGAACCTCTTTCTTTTCCACCTTTTCCCGAATAAAGTGGTATTGGATGTCAATATGCTTTGTGCGTGAGTGAAATGCGGGATTCTTAGCTAACTGAATAGCACCTTGATTATCACATCTCACCTCTATAGCACCTTGCTCAAATCCGAGCTCCAAGCACAACCGTCGTAGCCATATGGCCTCTTTTGCAGCATGAGTAAGAGCCATATATTCTGCTTCTGTAGAAGAAAGTGCTACCACGCTTTGTCTCTTGCTCATCCAACTTAGTGCAGCCCCAAATAAAGTAAAAACATATCCGCTAGTGGACCGTCTACTATCAATGTCTCCACCCCAATCAGCATCTACATGGCCCACAATATCAAGCATCTTTCCTTTTCCCACACCTTCAAAGCACAAAGCAAAATCTGAAGTTCCACGAAGGTACCTGAAAACTCTCTTGATAGCATTCCAATGTTCCCTGCCTGGGTTAGACATATACCGACTCAAGACTCCCACTGCTTGGGCTATATCTGGACGCGTGCAAACCATGGCGTACATCAAGCTGCCCACTGCACTTGCATATGGCACACGGTCCATCTCTTCGGCTTCTTCATCCGTCTTCGGGCATTGCTCTGCAGAAAGTTTGGTTCCTAGAGACATAGGAGTACCCACTGGCTTGCAGTCCGACATGTTAAATTTCTTCAACACTTCATTTATGTACTTCTCCTGTCCTAGCCACAACTTTTGCTTCTGACGATCCCTTCTAATCTGCATACCCAAAATAAAATTCGCTGGCCCTAAGTCTTTCATCTCAAACTTCTTGGCCAACAAATCCTTCACTGAATTCACCATCTTCATACTGTTTCCAATCAGCAACATGTCATCCACATACAATGTAAGAATGACAAACTGATCTCCAACTCTCTTCACATAAACACAATGATCTGAATCTGAACGTACAAACTTGAGTTCGAGCATGTACGTATCAAACTTCTGGTACCACATCCTTGGCGACTGCTTCAATCCATACAGAGACTTCTTCAATTTGCACACCAGCTTCTCTTTACCTTGAACCTCAAAGCCTTCTGGTTGTCTCATATATATCTCTTCCTCCAAGTCCCCATGAAGGAATGCCGTCTTCACATCCATCTGCTCTACCTCAAGATTATATGCTGCTGCCAGAGATAGAACAAATCTGATTGAAGTCATTTTCGCCACGGGAGAAAAAATCTCATCATAGTCGACTCCCTCAACCTGAGAGTACCCTTTAGCTACCAGCCTCGCCTTGTACTTCTCTACAGACCCATTCGGTTTCAGCTTTCGCTTGAACACCCATTTGCAACCAATTGCCTTTCTATCCTTAGGCAATTTACACAAACTCCACGTTTCATTCTTATCCAGTGACTGCATCTCATCTGCCATAGCAAGCTCCCACTGATTTGCATCATCCATAGACCTTGCATCTTTTACAGAACTAGGTTCTTCTCCGATGATGCTCAAAGCATGAAACGAACTCAGAGCACTAAGAGAGTATCTCAAAGGTGCTCTTCTTTCTCGTGTCGATCTCCTGAGAACTGGTATGGTAGTATCAATATCTGGGTCTTCATCTGAATCTGCATCTTCAACTTCATTAACCAAGTCCTCTTGATCCGGTTCTATAACAGACTCAACTGAAGTATCTTGTGCATCCACCTCTGAAGTTTCAGAATCAGAATCTTCTTCAAGCACTACCACTTTCTTAGGTTCATCACCTTTTTGAACTTCAACTTGGGAACGTGATTCACGGAAAACAACATCCCTACTGTAAACAATAGTCCTTGACTTTGGATTCCACAGTTTGTAGCCCTTGATCCCTTCCTTGTATCCGACAAATATGTTCTTTTCAGATTTACTATCAAGCTTACCCCGCTTTTCCTTGGGTATATGAACATATGCGTCACATCCGAACACCCGAACATGAGACAAATTTGGCTTCTTCCCAAACATTGCCTCATAAGGTGTCTGATCCTTCACTGATGAGGTCGGTGAGCGGTTCTTCAGGTAGTTTGCTGTGGCTACAGCTTCTGCCCAGAATTCTTGCCCCAATTCAGCCCAACTCAGCATACATCTAGCCTTCTCTATGAGTGACCGATTTAACCTTTCAGCTACTCCATTCTGCTCAGGTGTATATGGAGTTGTCTTCTGCCTAGCAATACCATTGTCCACGCAGAACTGCTCAAACTTATCTGAACAAAATTCACCTCCATTATCTGTACGAAGAACCTTGATCTTGCAGCTCAATTGATTTTCCACCAAAACTTTAAATTCTCGAAACTTATCGAATACATCTGATTTATTCTTGATAAAATAAATCCAACTGTATCTCGAAAAATCATCTATAAAAGAAACATAGTACCTGGACCCTCCAATAGATGGAGTCGGAGTTGGTCCAAAGACATCACTATGAATCAGTTCGAGAATCTTCGTTGCTCTTGAACCTGCGTGTTGAAAACTGACTCGGTTCTGTTTTCCATGGAGGCAATGTTCACAGAACCCGAAGCCCACAGAACAATCCGGAACTCCTTCTACCATCTGACTTGATGCTATAGTGGAGAGTCCTTTTTCACTGATATGGCCTAATCTCCGATGCCACAACATAGATTTGCTGTCTTCATCTTCTTTGGCCTCTTCAGAAATAAATCCGCAGCCCACAGATATTGTCTCTCCGAGCAACTTGTACAACGTGCCATAGCGAACCCCTCGTGCAATTACAATCGACCCTCTGATCATCTTGCACGAATCCTTGTCGCAACTGAATATAACACCCGAGTCAGCCATTGTACCAACAGATAATAAACTCTTACTCATAAGTGGTATATGCATCACATCTGGTAGAGTCTTCACCGTGCCATCATTCATCCTCAACTTCACCCTGCCACGTCCAACAATCTGAACTGCAGTGTCATCTCCGAGCATGACATCCCCACCATTATACTCCTCATATTCACAGAACCAGTGTTTATGAGGCGTCATGTGGTACGAAGCACCAGTGTCGATAAGCCATACATCTTTATCTGACTGTGCCGTACATGCAGAAGCCACATACATATCTCCTGCCTCAGCCTCCTTTTTGTCCGAGGTTGACTCAGCTTCTTTCTTATGAACCGGCTTGTTTTTGCAATCTCGCTTCAGATGGCCCCACTCTTGACATCTCCAGCATTGCACCTTCTTATCCTTACTCTTCGAACGCCCACGAGATTTGGATCTCCCTCTCTGATTTTGATTCCTTTCTGGTTGCCTTCCTCTGGCCGCCAGCGCCTCTTTACCAGAACTTGCTGATCCCTCTCTCCGTATTTCCTCTGATAACAAGGCAGCACATACACTTTCATACGAAAGTTCTTTATCCCCGCCACCAATCACAACAATCAGATTGTCCCATGAATCCGGCAGCGAACAGAGCAATGTTATTGCCTTATCATCATCTTGAAACTTAACACCGATTGATACAAGTTGACTGATCACCGTGTTAAAGTTATAAAGATGGGTAGAAAACGAGTCACCCTCCTGCATCCGAAGATTGTACAATTTCTTCCTCAGAAATAACTTGTTAACCAACGACTTACTTTGATATAGGGATTCCAACTTCCTCCACAGATCTCTGGCAGTAGGTTCGCCCATCACATTCGTAAGAATTGAATCCGCGAGACACAGCCGAATCAAACCCTTCGCCTTTCTATCAATCCGATCCCACTCTTCGATCGCCTTTGGATCTGCCTGACTGGAGGAGGCCTCGTCCGCGACCTTCGCCGCCTCCATGCCTGGTCTCTCCTTCTCGATTGCCGTCCAAAGATCTCGATCACAAAGGAGATCCTCCATCTTCATCTTCCAGAGATCAAATCGTGTTCCATCAAATTTTTCTATCTCGATTCGCGATCCTCCTGACATCTCGAATAAACCCTAATTCCTCGAACAACCTGTGCTCTGATACCAATTGATGGGAAAATCCGAGAACAAGAAGAGAAGATCGCAGAGAGATTGCAGAAAAATAAAGGAGACACACGAAATTACCCAGGTTCACCCTTGAGATGAGGGCTACGTCCTGCAAAGAGGTTCCACTATATCGTTTAGGTTTACAGCCGCCACACCAAATTACATCAGAAATTAGGCTATTTATAGCCTCTCCAAACCGGGTTTAAAACCCAAACAAACAGAGAAAAAACCTAATCCGAACCACACGGGCCGGCTAAACAAAAGCCCAAAACCCGTCTAGGTTTCGGGGACCGTCTACTATCAATGTCTCCACCCCAATCAGCATCTACATGGCCCACAATATCCACATATCCGCTAGTGGACCGCCGTCGGGGGGCGGGGCCCCCCGAACCCCCCCTTTCGTTCGTACGCCAGCAATACTGTTAATTGGGTAATACTCAGATTCCCCTAAGCTCACGTGGGCGAACCCGGTATGAGAAACAAGGGGCCCTGAAGTATTCACCAACTCTAACATTCTCCCACTTGGTGGATACTTCACACCAATGAGAGCCTTGCCAGCAACATTCTTCTTCAATCCGACAGCAGTAGAGCACCACTCAAACTTTACACCTGTAACTGCTTTAGTCAGAAAATCAGAACTATTCTCTGTTGTATCAACCTTTTCAAGCTGAACCTCTTTCTTTTCCACCTTTTCCCGAATAAAGTGGTATTGGATGTCAATATGCTTTGTGCGTGAGTGAAATGCGGGATTCTTAGCTAACTGAATAGCACCTTGATTATCACATCTCACCTCTATAGCACCTTGCTCAAATCCGAGCTCCAAGCACAACCGTCGTAGCCATATGGCCTCTTTTGCAGCATGAGTAAGAGCCATATATTCTGCTTCTGTAGAAGAAAGTGCTACCACGCTTTGTCTCTTGCTCATCCAACTTAGTGCAGCCCCAAATAAAGTAAAAACATATCCGCTAGTGGACCGTCTACTATCAATGTCTCCACCCCAATCAGCATCTACATGGCCCACAATATCCACATATCCGCTAGTGGACCGCCGTCGGGGGGCGGGGCCCCCCGAACCCCCCCTTTCGTTCGTACGCCAGCAATACTGTTAATTGGGTAATACTCAAATTCCCCTAAGCTCACGTGGGCGAACCCGGTATGAGAAACAAGGGGCCCTGAAGTATTCATCAACTCTAACATTTCCCTGGAAGTTGATTCTAGCCAACCTTGAGGCAATCATTAACAAAAAAATCAAGACGCCCATGGAGGATATGGACACTAAAGCAAGAACTACGGCAGATTACCTCAGCTTTTGAATATTTGAAATGCCGTCATTGTTATATGGAAACCAATACTGTAGCTGACCACCTAGAAAATAGGGGCAGGTTGAATTTTTTGGACACTTTTTGGACAGAGACTTCACCTTAGTGTTATGTATTTAGTCTCCTCTGGAGCCTTCATTAGTAGATAAGCATTTACTTAAAAAAAAAAAGACATTTTCAGAACATCGCTGCACTCTGACGATTCTTTCACCCAACCTGGAGCCTCGAGAGGGGCAGGGTTCATTAATTCAAAATCCTAACTACTCATGTTTCAGGCGCGAGATTGACGATTGATACCGTGTTGATTGCGAAGGCGTAGGGTGCTCTGGCGGGTGTCCAGCAATGTCCCAACCTTGGATTCTCTCGTGTCTGGACGGAGGGTCAACTCCTAGTGGAAATCTCAATGCCCCTAGAGGCTTTGGACTCGAATGAATGAACTATGGCAAATTATTTTTTAATATTCAGCATTTCACATGTACGCATTGCCTCCGGCAAGTCAATCAGCCAATATGAATCGACAAACATCTTTTGACTTCTTTTGATACTTTTTAAACGGAGACTCCTCTGAATTTTGTACCTGACTGAGCTTTTAGTAATAGATAATTATCTTTCATTAAAAAAAAACGTATTCAAATGACAACTTTTTTTCCCGTGAAGTTAAATTCATCAAGATATGACATAATGTTGTTACAAAGAATCTGTACCTGTTAATCTTTCTTTTTCTCCCTCAAAAATGACACTGAACTGATGCAGAACTTAAGAGGCAGAAACAGCAAATGACGTTGGACACATGAATGCAACGTTGTCTATATAACCATAGCTCCCAAATATTCATCAAAATGATAAATAAAGAAGGAATGTGAGTGCAATCAGATCGGTCATCTTGAGAATAGTTGAGCAGCACTGAGACTGCATGGAGAGGTTGAGTCCCGGAGACAGCCACAAAATTCATCTTCATCCATAGGAAATGGAGTTGGAAGAGCATGGTCTGGGATTATGCCAACCTAGTTGAATGTGGTCAAGGAGAAGATCAACAGGTTATAAAACAAACAAGAGAACAATAATTTAGGAATATTATTTTAGGCACGCACTCGTCCAAGAAATTTTCTAACACACCTAATTAGAAAATTATCACTTAATAAGAGAATTATCAAAGTCAATTAAACATAAGTTCGAACCAAGTTAACCATATATATTTAGAGTACTCCAAAAGAAGAGTGAAGTTGGAAGCAGAGTTGACTTCTACAATTCCAAACTACAATGACTTTTGGTTAAATTAACACTTTAAGAGTACAATGAAACGACTTAAATCAGATAACGGTATGGAGCAGTATCAAAAGAATATAATATCAGATGTCAACGAACACTTTGAGTATACAAACATTAGATATTCCGAGTATAAGATCATTAGATACTCCATGCAAAGAGGACAAGTTTGCCCCCACCTTGTCAAGGTTCGATTAATCACCAACAATGTTAGATACACTGGGGTGCTCAACTGCTGTGGAGGTAGACTTTATGTTGATAATATGGAGTCAAATCCCAGGTACTATACGTCAAATATTGAATAATAGGTCACTTTGCATGAGGTTTCATACAAGAATATGCAATAACCAGAGTTGTGTTTTTTTTTTTTCAAAACTTCATGGCAGTCTAGTGTGTGCATGTCCCCTCACGACTAACAATTTAACTTGACAACATATGATCCTGGTGGGTGCGGAGCTTAGATGGCGCGTCGTCCCGCTTTCTGTGGTGAGGACACAGTAGCCGCCCATCGTCGGGGGCCTCTCCCCAGCGGTACCCCCCCCCCCCCCCCACCGCCAGCGACTACAAACTCTGGCGTTCTGTCCTGGCGCCGGCGACCTACCCTGGCGGCAGCTCGATGGCAAATGAGACCCTCGTTTCCGGCATGGGGAAGACGCTCTGGATTCCCTTCGGGATCCCTAGCTGCCGGCGCCCGCTCCCCCCTCCTTCCAGGCGAGCGTGCTCAGTGTCCCTCTCTCCCTACTCTTCCCCTGTACCCCAAACTCACTAACATTGTCATCCACCACCACCTCCTCCTCTGTTTTCCCTGGTTTCATCGAGGTCTCTGGCATCACGTTTCCTCTTCCTCTCCCTCCTTCAACCATCTGTGTCTGCGAACAGACCTCACCGCCACACTGCTTGGGTGGCCTTTGCCAAGTTCTGTGCGCTCGCTTGGCAGGCTGCACCGACCCTCCCGGGGCATCCTCCGGCAGCCCTGTGACTTTTTTCTCTGCACCTCTGTTTGCCTGCGCCTGTCCTGCGCTCATCGGAGTCCTGTCCCTAACAGACCTCACCGTCGTTTTCATCTCCCCGGTGACCTTTGACAAGTTGGGTGCGCTCGCTTGGCAGGTCATTTAGTCTGCTCTCGACGATCGTGACTCACCTTCCCCTGTGCCTCTGCTCTGGTGTGCAGTGGGAGGTGACGAGGATCTCGCCACTCCCTCTCCCACATCGGACGTAGTCGCCGGCCAGGTGCGGTGTGCAGCGGAAGGTGACGGGAATCTCCCCTCTCCCTTCCCCACACCGGGTGGCCGTTGATTGACCGGAGCATGGAGACTGATAACGACGCGGCCGTGCCCATCATGCGTCACAGGGCACTGGACTCCGGAGACAGCTGGAAGACTTGCGAACGTCATAACGATGACCACTACCGTCAACGTCAACACCATCGCCAGCCACCGACCCACTGTTACAGATGCCTGGCAGGATGGCCACTTCGCCCGGAGCTGCTCTGGCCCATTGTGTTCTCTCCAGTGCAGGGGTGAGGGCCATCGGAAGTCCGACTGTCCTCGCGCTCCGCGGATAAGATCGCAACAGACACCGCCGACGGACAGCGAGCCAGCTTCAGCAGCGCTGTCACCGCCGCCTTTTCACATCTCGGTACCATGGACACCAGAGATTCAACGGAATGCTGAATTCCTCACCGGATGCATCGTCGGCGAAACCAATGGTTCCTCCCCTGACCTCGCGATGCCGCGCACGGTGATTGTGACCAGCGTCAGGAGGTTGCGTTATTGGATGGAGACCGGATCTTCTATCGGTGGTAGATTCCTGGATAGCTCGCTTTTCGTTGACGGCCCACCTGCGGAGACCGGGGGACGGCACCGACTACCTCATCTCCTGTGTTTATGGACCTTGTTCTGCGTCCTTGTGCGGTATTTTGTGGGAGGTGCTTCGTGTCATTGCTGGGTATTTTGTGGGAGGTGCTTCGTGAGCTATGTTGCATAGGTACGGGTACGGGATACGTCAATTTTTTAAAAACTAGGGTACGGGTACGGCAATATATTTATATAATAATTATATTGTAATGATAAAAATATAAAATTTACAATTAGTTAAGTAATTCATAAACAATATATCATTTTAGTTTCTCTAATTTTTTCCTAAACTGATTCCTGGTTGACTTTGGTTGGCTCCCCTGACTACTCACGAGAAGAAAATAACAAATGATTGTCTTTTTCCCTACTCATTTTCCTTATTTTTTCCTTAACGTGGTCTACTTTTCGTCGGATAATAAACTCTTTTGCCGCTGATTAATTTCTTGTTTCACCAGGATGATTTTTTGTGTTTATTTTTCTTGTTGTTCTCTTTTCTGATTTGCAAAGGTTCACAACCATTTTTTTTCTCTCCATGACTTGCCTCTCATACCCACAGCCTACCCAGACGTACCATTTCTCTTACCCATTTCTTTAAAATAATACTTTTATGTTGGGTACGCACTGGGTACGTATAGGGGCGTACCCAGTGCGTACCGTACGCGTACCCGTACCCGGTACGTACCGGGTACGGGTACTCCAGCCAATCTGGCGTACCCATGCTTCATAGTTCGTGAGGCACGCGCTCACCTCCCAGATGCTCAGTGGCTGATCGGAGGCAACTTCAATGTCACCCTTGACATGGAGGACCGGCCTGTCCAACGCCGAGGTTGGGATAGAGGTGCAGAGGAGTTCCATGACTTCATTGACTCACAGTCGTTGGTCAATTTCCCAGCCACCAACAGTCGATTCACATGGAGGAGCACAGTTGCACCTTCGACCAGATCGAGGATTGACAATTTTCTTGGCTCACTAGAGCTAGCAGAGACTCACCGTGGATGTTCATGCTCTTGATCGACCATTATCGGACCACACTCCCCTCCTGTGGCGGTCCAATGACGATCAGACAGCGCTCCCTATTCCGCTTCGAGTGCTCATGGCTTTTGGAGGACAGCTTTCGTCAGCCAGTGGCATAGGGTGGCGCCCTCGGATTCCGCTGCCAGGACACTTGCGACGCGCCTATCCAGCCTACGTTCTTTCCTCGATCAACACCGCCGGTAGATCGAGGAATAGGCTCGTCGTACGACGGATGCCCTTGAGACCATTGCTCAGATGGACCGCATGGAGGATTCCCGCCATCTTAATGACTCAGAGGTTGAGGAGCGCAGACACGCACAGGAGACTATACAAATGGAGGATAGGATCCCGACAGACCTGGCTTCAGTAGGAGGATGCCAACACTAGGTTCTTCCACTTGTATGCTAGCTCTCGACGGAGGGCTAACAGGATCGAGCAGCTAGTGATACAGGGGCCGACCATCAACACATTGGGGAACACATCACATCATACTTTCGCGCCACCTCTCGGTAGCTACCACTGGGCCCATGGCAGTGGGCCCCCGATGATATTCCTCGACTATGACTTCCCTGTCTTCTTCTATAGGGAGTTCTGACCACTGGTACGACATGACGTTGTTGCAGTGATTCAGGAGTTCACGGACGGGAATCGGGGCATTGAGTGCCTCAACCGATTCCTGCTATTCCTACTTCCGAAGCGCACCCCGGCGGAGCGGGTTGAGGACTCCCGGCCGATCGCCCTATCCAATGCCATCTATCTTCCGGTGGCTCGGGTACTGGCGAACCGACTTCACGACGTACTTCCGGCACTGATTCATCCGGCACAATAAGCTTTTATTCAAGGCAGATCCATCACCGACAGCTATACCAGTGCAGCAGAGATCATTGCCCAGTGGAGGACTACCACCCAGACCGTCTTATGAAAGGTTGACTTCTCCAAGGCCTATGATACACTATCGTGGTCCTTCTTATGGCATGCCCTATCGGTCAAGGCTTCCTAGCGACCTGGATTGCATGGATGAAGCGGTGCATCACCTCCGCTTCTGTCAATGGGGCACGATCAGGAGAGTGGGTCCATCCACAGAGGGGTCCAACAGGGATGCCCTTTTGCCCCCATGTCGTTTGTCCTAGGAGTTGATGCACTCGCCAGATGCACTCAGGCCTCCTACGAGGCGGGACTCTTTCGTGGCTTCGCCACGAGCCTCGTACTCCTCATTCAATATGCGGATGATATAGTTTTCTTCATTGAGGACTCTGAGCAGGCTCGTCGGGTGGCGATTCTTCTGGATCTTTTCAGCGCGACGACTGGACTCCAGATTGACCATGCCAAGTCCTCATTCATTTTGTTTGGCAAGGTTCCAAAGGAGGCCGACCATTGTGCATTCCAGCTTCATACCCCGATCAGTGCCCTTCCGATCACTTACTTGGGACTTCCGCTTTCGGACCGCCGCATTACTTCTAGAGGGTGGACGCCAGTCATCGAGCGTATGGAGCACAAACTTCATGGTTGGAGTGCACGGCTGCTATCACGTGGGGGATGACTCGTTTTGCTACGATCAGTGCTCTTGGCCCTCCCGACATACTATATGTCAGTCTTGCCTCTACCAGCTTAGGTTCTCAAGCGACTCGACTCGAAGCAATTTTTTTCTGGCAGGGGCATGGCCCCGACCGTCGCGGCGTCCACTTGGTTGACTAGACCACCATCTGTCGACCTACCGCTCAGGGAGGCCTAGGGGTCCATGATTTACGGTATGCCAATTGGCTCTTCTAGCCCGTTGGCTCAAACGGACTATGGGGCCAGAGGATAGCCTATGGCGTTCAATTTTGTATACTTGCTATGGCCGGGTTCTATCATGGGAGTCGAGATTCATTTTATCCCGGCATCATCTTTCAGGCGAGGTGTAGCTGCCATAGCACCGCAAGTTCGCACCCTTATGGTTCCGTCCGTTGGCTCGGGGACGGATTTCTCCTTCTGGCGGCACACCTGGACAGCTAGTGACCCTCTGGCAAAGGCCTTTCCCCGTCTATGGGCCCTCTCGACTTTCCCCGAGGTGACGGTTGCGGACACCTGGTCCGTGGAGGGGGAGTCAGGCTCTGGTACTTGGTCTCCCCGTTCAGAGCACACCTGTCAGATCAACGCTTCACAGACTTATTGGCCCTTCACCAGCGATTGATCGAGATACGCCCGAACTAGTCCAGGTCAGATGGATGGGTTTAGCTATCAAAGTCGTTCTCCGCGCGCAACCTCTACATTCGCTTTCTTCCCACTTTTACACTACCAGAGGACTTCAGGACGGATTGTAGACTCATCTAGCGTGCTCAGGTGCCGCTAAAAATCAAGATCTTTGCTTGACTTTTACAGCGCGGGCGGCTTCTTACCAGGACCTACAGGGCATGATGGGCACCACACAGTGACACTTCATGTTATGTTTTGCAGCGAGTCAGCCGAGGACATCACCCTACCTTTTCTTCGACTGCCCCACATCTCGGGCCATATGGCAGCAGACTACCATTGCAACCATTTCACTGTCAGATTCTGTTTCCATGTGGCAGACCTTCTGAAGCATGTTGCGTCAAAGACAGAGTTGGCGAGCGCCATTGATGACCTTTTTGGCCGGGGCCTAGGCCATTTGGCTTCAGCGCAATCGGATCATTTTTTGTGGAGAGCGATGTCAGCCTAAGCGTTTGTATACCACATCTCATTTCTTATTAGAGAGCGGGGTTTTGGCTAGCTTTTGTGTTGGGACCTTGGTCACCTTTTTGTTGCTCCCTTCGAGAGCCCACACCCGTACATTCTCCATAGTTTTATATACATTACTGGATGACAATCACAACCCTGGTAGTCATCCTTTTTCTGCTAAAAAAAAATGAATATGCAATAACCATGGGCATTTTTCAGATACAGAATTCAAATGCCATTGGAACCACAGCAAAGAGGATGACTGTAAATCAGGCGTTAAGTCATCCATTTATCACTGAGAAGTGATGCTGATTTTCTGACTAAAGAACGCTGTTCGTTGTGTTACTTGAATACATATTTTGCACATCTAATTCTTTGGCATTTCTGTCTTTGCACTGGCGCAATGGAGCTTTAAGTTGGGACTGCACTGATGAGGCACGCATAAGATGTGTTGGTTAAGAGGCTCTCCTTCATGGCCCTTATCATTGGGATTTGTTTCTGTTCCTTGTAAGACAACTCGCCAAAGGCGTTCTGATCTCTTGTAAATCATTATTGATTGTGACACCTATGAGATAAAACAATTACTATTTCCATAGTTGCTATTTGTCTTTTATAATTTTCTTATGTTAATTGACATTCAGAATTATGCATGTGTGCTGGTGGTGTAATGAATGTGTTTCTTGTGAACCTTTAAATATCTGCAGTTTTTTGCGTAGGGAAAAAATGAACATTGTCTGCATTTTGGAAATTATATTTCTCCAAATTGTAGATTTCTTCTACAATTTAACTCCGCCTATGTTTTATAGCCGGACCCAAGCCCGGATAAAGGAGGAGGGTTGTGTTAGGTCCCGACAGCCAGCGTAAAATCCTGTCGAATCGCATGAACATGGATCAACGAATGCGGAATGACGTCGTATGATCCATGTAGCCGACCCCACCTAGTGGGATAAGGTTTTGTTGTTGTTGTTGTTGTTGTTGTTGAAGAACACAACCTGCAATATTCTTAACCTAATAGTTCTGAATCTTTTGATGAATCGTGCTAGAACAGGGAAAGCCAATTTCTTTCATCAACTGCAACCAGTAAAAGTGAGTTGAAAACTTCTTGGGGTCATTGTATAACTATGTAATGCCATTGTATATGAAACGAAACAATGGGGAGGCAAATTTCACATTTCATCTTTCAGAGCAATTAGAGGAGAGGAAACCATGATCCAGATAGGTTGGAATGTAAAGGATTCAAGTACTGTTCACAAGCTTTCTGTGGTTTTATTTGTTATAGTTCTACGTAAAAAGTTGTTCTTCAACTCAATGATTTAGTTTGCAACTTCTCACTGAAGAACAATAAGGTGAAACACTCAAAAGATTAATGCATAAATACACACCTTGTTGATATCAGTATGAGCAGGAGTCTCATATCGAGCTACAGTGACAGCTAATCCAGAACCATCAGAAAGTTCAAAAACTGATTGTATTTTCCTGTATAGATCAATGAAAATATAGTTAAAAGAAAGGTATGGCTTTGGGTCCAGTTTAAAGTTGTAGTACCTACCCTTTCCCATAAGTGGGCTCTCCAAACAAAACAGCTCTTTTATTATCCTTCAGAGCTCCAGCTAATATTTCACTTGCACTTGCAGTTCCTTTATTGACCTATTAAATTGAAGAGAGCATGAAAAAAGATTACAAACAAAAGCATATTAATGCATCCAATTTCCTCAAGACATCAAAGCCCTATGAAGTTTCAGAATTGGAATGCCAAACATATACCAGCACAGCTAATGGTTCTGATGCTGCTATAGTGCTGCTTCCATCTGCCTCATAAATATCTCGAACCCCACGAATGTCACATATATACACAATAACGCCTTTGTCCAACCTTAGCATGAAGAAAACAAAGTGAGTTGAGAAGTTGCAGCCATATGCAATAGCTATTATCCAACATAACAATATGCATCACTCTGAAAATGAACAAAAACACTAGAATGATATGAGGTAAATGTTAAAGAATCAAATAAGTCGCCCACACAGACCCATGCGTCCGCCGTTGCGCTTCAGTAAGCGCGCTGTTGCCATCTGAGGAGGAGAGAAATGAAGCCTCCGGACCCTGCACTTTCCTTCCCTCTTCTTCCGCCTCCCTCCCTCCGCCACATTCTTCAAACATCCAAAATCTCTCGGATACACTCTCTCGCACAAGAACAAACTCGCTCTCAAAATGTTGTCTCCACACTCATCAAACACCCCACGGCGGTCTGAGGTGGTGCGGAGTCAGGGGTCAGGTACATCCCACCCTCTCCAAATGTCTAAGCAGCGTCTCCAAGTTATTCAAGAAGCCTCAAAAGATGAAGTCAGTATCAGCGCTGAAGAGATGCATTAACGCTCTTAGGATTTGCAAATGGGTCTTATGGCTAGGTTTGTGAGCAGTGACATCTCTTTGGATAAACTCAAATAGGACCTTTCTACCTTGTGGGCGATAACATCGTTAACCCATATCATTGATCTTGGTAATTTTTACTACCTTTTTTCTCTTTGATAATGAACCTGATCGACTAAAGGTGATTACTAGTAGTCCATGGACTTATGAAGGTAGTATTTTATCATTATCTCAACCAAAATAATTTTTTCGGCCTTATGATGAACATATCTCCTCATTGCCCGTCTGGATCCAGCTTCCAGGCATGGCGTATGAGCTGTGTAAAAAGGGAACTCTTTTTCGTATTGCCTCCGGTTTTGGTACCCTCCTGAAGATTGACGATCACACAGTAAGAGGAGAAAAGATGTGGTATGCCCACATTTGCATAGAGCTCAATCTCTTGGCACCGGTGAAGATGGGCACTTGGATATCTCTGTCGAATGGATCTCGCTAATTTTAGAGAGTTTCTTATGAAAACATTCATCTAATTTGTTTTAATTGCGGAACTTAGGTCATAGGCTGGATCAATGCCTGGGGCGTGGACCGGACGGTAGTTTCTGTATGGTACTTGGTTACGCTTATTCCCACCCCGACGTCGGCCTTCTACTTGGTAGCTGGGAGGCCACTGGCAGGGAACGTTGCTGCGTGGGGCCGATCACGGCCACCCCTGAGGCTGAACTGGCGTCGATCATGGCAACCACTGAACCAGAGCGCCACGTGGATCCAAAAACCGGGTTCAGGTAACCATTTTGATGCCCTGGCGATGGTTGATTCTGAGCCTTCCGATGCTGATGCAAGCCGTCAAGAGCCGCTGGATGCGAGATGTTCATCCATCATTCAGCCAACTGTTACATGTGAAGCTTTTATCGAGGCGCCGCACGTGACCGATGCTGGCAGGATCAAGCGGATCTTGCCACGTCCCCTTATGTCAGATCAGGACATGCATTGGATGGACACCACTATAGCATATTTCCCTCCAGAAACCCTTTCTCGCTCACCCTCTAAGCGCCCTAATCTGCATCAGGGAGGGCACACACACACACACACCCCCACCCCCCCTCTCCCCTCTCCCAAGGGATGGCGCAACAACACCCTTTTCCTTCTCTTTCTATGGGTGCAGGGACATGGTTACCCATGTTCAGCGGTCTCTCCACTCTCCAGCATATTCAGAGACTCTACTCTCATCCCATGGGGAGATTGAGGAGCAGGATGTGGACATGATCCCCGACATCCACATCGAGCCAAGGAGAACCCGCAAAGCAGCACGCTGTTCTCACCGACTGGGCCAAATCTTGGCTCCAAAATCAAGCAAGGAAAGAAGAAGTCAGGTAAATAAAGTGATTATGGATCTCCTCAAAAAGTAATACTTCGCTATCTTGTATGCAGATCCAGGGAGCTGCGGCAGCTTCCGGACTAGGAATACCTCCCGACATATAATGCAGATTATCACACGGAATTGTAGAGGCGCTCTTCAGAGTAAGGTGCGCAATAACATTTACAATATAGTTCAAACACATCACCCGGATATCATAATTCTATTAGAAACACATACTACTGATATCAACTCCGACAAGGTCATTAGAAGATTAGGTAGACAATGGACTGGGATTTCACATGCAGGAAGTGGTGCCTCTGGTGGCATTATTATAACCTGGAAAATAGGAGCTGCCAAGGTAACAAAGATAAATACAAATGCTCAATACATTCATGTAATATTTACTATTAAAGTTTTTTCTTTCTTATTAACAGCTATTTATGCTAGTACATTACCTGCTATTAGAAATGATCTCTAGAAAATGCTTTCAGCTTTTCATTTTGATGACATTCCTTGGCTATTAACTGGGGATCTGAATCGTTTACTCACATCATGACAAAAAAAAGGGGGGGAGAGTGGGGGCGCTCCTTTTAAACTTACAAAATCAATTAGACTTTTCAGAGAGCTCGTCCACAAACAAGGCCTGATGGACATTCCTCTCTTAGGTAATTGATACACTTGGTGCAACAATAGAGCAAACTTAGCTAGGGTTTTATGCAGGTTGGATAGAACCTTCATTAACCACCATTGGTTAATAAGATACCCAAATATCAATTAAACACCCCATGCCCCAATTTTTTGAACACTAACAAGAAGAACAATCACCCCTGAACTTTTAAATATGAATATTTTTGTTTGAATATCAGGAACCAAAGAATATTGTCTCAAAGGTATGGCAAAACAGAAATCAAAGCTGTTCCATACACCAAGCATTGATCAAGGTTAGAAATCAGACCTGTAGATGGAACGAAACTGGGTTGGGTAGGCTGGAGAATAGAGTACAAATCGTTAAACAAGACATCAGAACCTTAGAAAAGAAGGATGGAAAACAAAGGCTAAACAGATAATGAATGTAAACAGTTCAGGACTTTATATAATCAGCTTGCGGTGTACCTTAGATAAATTAGTGTAAAAAGGTGGAGCAAATCAAGGGTTAGCTGGCTAAAAGATGGAGATAAAAAATACAAAGTTTTTTCAACTTAAGCACCATCATCAGGCAGAAAAGAAACAAAATTACCACAATTGAAAACCAGGAGGGAGCTATCATATCTAATAGTGGGGACATACAAAACCTATTTGTCTCTCGTTACACTGCTTTGTGGGCTCCTGATCCTCAAGAGCCCATACAAATCTCTTCTTGGCCCTCTCTTCCCTCTCTGCAGGGGACTTGGAAAGCCAGTCTTATTTCTCTGATTACAGAAACTGAAATCAGGAATACTTTTTGGACAATGGCATCAGGCAAGGCCCCTGGCCCTTATGGTTTCACATGAGTTTTATAGGAATTATTGGGATATTGTAGGAAAGACTGTAGTACAAGAAATACAATCGTTTTATTCAAACTAGGATCCTACCTCAAGGAATAGGATTGCTATACCTTTATCCCAAAAAAACCAAGTCCCAAATTAATCTCAGATTATAGGCCTATATCCTTATGCAATGTTATTTACGGAGTGATTGCTAAAATCTTAGCTAATAGGCTAAAACCAACTTTGCCTGAACTAATTGATAACTCACAATCAGCTTTTATGTCAGGTAGGACAATTCAGGATAATATATTGAAATCGCCCATTCCATTAAGAAGGGAAGAAAGAAATATCTTATACTAAAATCTGATATGGATAAAGCTTTTGATAGAGTGTCTTGGGATGTCATAACTCAAATATTAACTATCATGAATTTCACTGATCAATTCATTTTCTGGAGCAAATCCTGTATTCAATATCCTCATTACACGTGTTATTAATGGATCATCATCACCTTATTTTAAGAGTAATAAGGGCATTCGGTAGGGAGACCCTCTCTCTCCTTATTTATATTAATATCTCAGGTGTTCTCCTCACTTCTTTCCCAGGAAGTTAGCGATGGTTACATTAAACCCTTTAGATCAGGAAGTTTTTCTCTGTCATTTGGTGATATGACCCGGGAAATGCCTATAATTGCAGCCGGCAATAGAAGAATGCTTTAGTAAAGTTGGATGATCATGGTGTGGATCTCAGGCATAAGGAAATTGAAAATAATCAAGAATGTTTGGAATTTGCAATTGATCCATTACAAGCACCGGGGGGTCCATCTAGTTGCTTGGAGCAGTATTTGTCGGCCCACCTCTCAGGGCGGTTTGGGAGTCCGAGACCTCCGCTGCACAAACTGGGCTCTCCTGGCTTGGTGGATGCAGCGGATCATGGGGTCAGAGGATAGTCTATGGCGCAGGGTCTTCAACATATGCTATGGGCGTGATCTCTCTTGGGATTCTAGGACCATTATGCCACGTGGGGCCTCATCCTTTTGGCGTGGAGTGGCGGCGCAGATCCCTCAGGTCCGCCCACTGATGGTTCCTTCCCTTGGCTCGGGGGAAGTTTTCTCCTTTTGGCGGCACGACTGGGCCCTCGGAGGTTCCCTCGCTGAGGCGTTCCCCCGTTTATGGGCCCTCGCGGCGGACCCCGATGCGACGGTAGCGGAGACATGGGCCGAGGATGGTGCCCCAGGTTCGGGTTCCTGGTCTCCACTCTTCATATCACGCCTCTCTGATCAGCGTTTTGCGACACTTCATCAGCAGATCGCTCCATTCCGCCCGGATCAGTCCAGACCCGATGGTTGGCTCTGGTTATCTGAGTCTTTCTCTGAGTCTTTCTCGGCGCGCAGCCTTTACATTCGTTTCCTACCGCCCATCACTCTGCCAGAGGATTTCAGTTTTGACTGAAGACTTATATGGAGGTTGCGTGTGCCGTTGAAAGTCAAGATCTTTGCTTGGCTTCTACGGCGCGGACGGCTTCTCACTAGGCGGTACAGGGCGAGATGGGCACCTCACAGTGACACATCTTGCGTACTATGTGACGAGGCGAAGGAGGACATCACCCATCTATTCTACGACTGCCCGACTTCTCGTGGCATATGGCAGACCAGCATCGCGGGCCTCTTCTCATTGGGTTTGGAGACTGTGTGGCACTCCCTTCGTGGTTTAGCCCATCACAGACAGGGATGGAGAGCGTCTTTCGCGACCTTTTTGGCCGGTGCCTGGGCCATTTGGCTTCAGCGCAACCGGACCATTTTTTGTGGGGAGAGATATCAGACTGAGCGCATTGTACACCACATCCTTTTTCTTATCCAGGAGTGGGGTTTTGTTTAGCTAGGATACTCCTTATTTTTTGTCGTTGCTCTCCCTTTGAGAGCTCACCTTTGTACATGACTTCCAGTTCACAGTTATATATATAGATGGATGACAACCACGAACTCTGGTGGTCATCCTTTTTCTTCTCAAAAAAAAAATCCATTACAAGGTCGAGTTAGATCAGATCCAACATCTCAACATGTTACGAATCGGAACACATGAAGAGTCAACATGACTTGGGCCAAATAAATCATGGTTTAACCATATTTATTTGAAATTTTCGGAATTAATTATACATGAAAATTCTGCTGAGATTTGTAAGAGGAAATTGAGTTTGTTATTTTACTAAATTAGTTAGGTTACTTGTGGGCTAAGTTAGGTTATTTTCTTTCAGCCCAAAGTCTATTTCTAGGGTCTATAAATACTGGACCTCATTGTTATTTGAGACATCTTTGAATCTATAAACAATTTGGCTTAATTGCTATTGCTGTGAGGGAACTCCTGCAACCCGTTCTTCGAGAACTTTCGCCGTTAATTACAAGGTTGACTATCTTGATTAAATCCATCTATTTATAATATCGATTGCTTGGTTCATTGTAATCTTGAGGTTGATATTCCGCTGCCTTGAAAATTCGTTTGATCTCGTTTCTTTAATAATCATATATTGTTCCGGTCACTCAAGGCATTGTTCTTGAGTATCGTATCAGTTGGTATCAGAGCCGCGTTTTCGATTCGATTTTCTAGTTATCTTCCATTATTCCAGTTTTTTCCCCTATTTCAGTTTTGAAAAAAAAAACACAAAAAATCTGGTTTGTTTGGACTTCAAATCCTAGCCATCTTCCTTATTTGCTTTCTTTTGTTTTTCAAACCGCATTCTTCAAATTCTGCTACAGTTTAAAAAAAAACCACAAAAAAGTTCTGCTCATTTATTCTTGAAGCCCTAGTCGTCATCCCTCTCTATTCTTCAAAGTCTGCTACATTTCAAAAAAAACTGAGAAAAATAAATCCGAAAATAGAAAAAAAAAGGAAAGTGTAAGAAAGGGAGAAGGGAAGAACAGAAAAAAAAATCTGAAAAAAAAATTCGAAAAAAAATCTGAGAAAAAAAAGACTAAAAAGGAAAGTGCAAGAAAGGAGAAGGGAAGAGCAAGAAAGAAAATTTCTGGAAAATAAAATTCGAAAAAAAAAAGGCTGAAAGAAAGGATTCAAAAGAAAGAGGAAAGAAGAAAAAAGGAAGGATTATTTCTGGAGAAAAGTGCAAAGAAATTTTGAGAATAGAGCAATTTGACTCAAGGAAGGGTGACCTTTGATTTCATTCCAATTCTAAATTTTTGATATCTATCCTTTTTTACAATCTTTTCCCTGATTTCTATTCCAAATCAACTTCAAGTATTATTTTGATCTTGCAATCATATTGATAAATTAGACTGATTTAATTGCTCATTGCCTTGTGTTGACTTGCATTAGTTCTCTTAGAACTTGTTGAAGGGTTCAAGACAAAAAAAAAAGGTCGAGTGGTGAGTACAATTTAGGAAAAAGCCAAATAGAGTTGAGGTAAAATACGAGTGTCACCATATGAGGTATTGAGATTGCTTTTATCATTAACATTTGCTGCAGAAATTTCTCACAATGTCAACAGGAAATGACAAAGAGCTTAATTCTAGAAAAGAAGCAATTAATCAAGCAAGAATGATGGAGGTCATCACACAACAGTTTCATTGTCTTGGACATATGATTACTGAACTGCACGACAGGTAGATGTGCAAATTGCACAGCTACAACAAGTTATACAACCAAACCATAGAAGAGATCGCCAAAGACACCGTGCTCTTGATGATGATGGGCAAGATGATAAAGAGATGAAAGCGAAAGATGATAAAAGTGGGAGAAGGCATAGGAGTGTTCAGATTGGAGGGAAAACACATGAACGAGAAAATATTTTCTATGCGCGTTGTTGTGTTTTGGACAGAACTTGTAGACTAATTATTGATAGTGAAAGCTGCGTCAATCTTGCTAGCCATTACATGATGGAGAAGTTGGGGCTACCAACCTTAAAGCACCCAAAACCATACAAACTTCAAGGGATAAAGATGGAGAAGTCAAAGTGACCAAATAGGTGCTTGTGTCATTTAAAATTGGAAGATTTAATGATGAAGTATTATGTGATGTAATGTCAATGCATGTTTGTCATATCCTTTTGGGGCGACCATGGCAATATGATCGAGGTGTGACACATGATGGAGCTACCAACCGTTATAAATGTCACAAGGATGGAAGAAAGTATACTTTCGCATCATTACCACATCAAGAAGCATACACAGAGCGGTTGCAACTTAAGGAGCGTGTAGCAGCTTACAACATTGAGAGGAAGAGCATGGTTGCACAAAATCACTTGAAGAAAAATTTTCGTCCACATAGCAAATCTGAAAGTTCAACTTCTGCTTGGAAACCAAAATGGCATACAGATTACAAGGCTGGACATTCCAACTCAAGGAATACAGGTTATATTACTTCACAATGTCCAAATGAACATGCTATGATAATGATGGACAATGGTGATATTGCATCTAAAGAAGATTTGTCACAAGAGAGTGCAGCTTCCTCAGGAGAAAAAAGTGAAAAAGAAATTGAAGAAGTTAGGAAAAGTTTGATTGCACAACATCACTTGAAGAAAAATGAAGCTGATTGTACAGCAACTCCAAACAATTCTGAGAGTTGTGAGGAAGACAAAGATGAAAAATATGAGTGTCACAACTTGAGTGATGAAAGTGATAGCCACACAACTTTTGAGTGCTTAGAAAGGTCATCTTCTGAAAGCATTGAGACGAAACATTTAGATGCTGGGTATTACAAAAGTTGTGAGAATGAGAGAAGATTAGATCTTGAGTGTTTAGAAAGGCCACCTCCAGAGAGATATGAGCAAAAAGACTTGAGCGTTGAGGCAAAAGAAAGAGAATTCAGCAATTTTTCTCCTAACACTAATCATCTTTTGTCTTTTGATTCTAACTTGTCCATGCAGATATGTTTTTTTTTTTTTTGAGAGGCCATGCAGATATGTAGGAGTGGAGTATATGAAGATACAAATTCTATCATGCAAAGATTTGAAAGAGGTTGTATTGATTTTATAACGACTAGTTTGAAAAGTCCATCTCTTACCTTTGAAACTTTATATTTGTTTGATGTGACTAACTTGCAAGTTTTAATTGAGAGAAGTATTGAATGGTATGCAAACATTAGATCTTAATTTTCTATTCCACTTTGCTCTTCATTGAGTGCTGACACACTGTATTTGAGCCATATGTTGAAATTTTGGAATGAATATTTTCTAGTCCTGAACACTTTTGATTGGTTGATTTTGATTTCAAGATTTTCTGAGCCTAGAACCTTATTCATTTCTTTAAATTCATCTTTGTGCTTTCCTAAAATCAATTCTGCGGATGATGATTGCAATCTTTCATATAATTTTCACATCATGATTCGAAAATTCATTGCATTTGCATTACTTGGACTTTTGTTCATTTTTCATCGAAGATTTGTGATTAATTTCTTTGGAGATATCTTGATTAATAGCAGTCATTTGCAAGATAATTTTGATGATGTTTTGGTTTGTTGCAAGGAATTGCATGATTTCCTTTATAAACCAAGTTGTTTGCTGCGTTATGGAACTTATGATATTTCACTTGCAGATTTTAAAGGTCCATTTAATTTTGAGGAAAAAGATGTTCTTATTTTGGAATTACTTGACAATCTCCTTGTTAGAACTCTAATTTCGTGGAATACATTGCACACTTTATTTGATAGGATCCTTATGCTCAAAGGAATGTCTTCAAAGTTTCGCACTTTGTTTCTTAAAGTACCATTGTCACATGGGCATAAGATATTTCATCCAGGTGAGTATAATAGTTACATTACTTTCTATATTATTTATGTTGTTTTTCCTCTACACTTGCTGGATCTTAACAGGATGATAAAAATGAAAAATTATTGCAGTTCTGAAAGAGATACATCATCCCATCCGACACATGAAAGGGAAGTATCAATATCTCCATTATGCGTGTCCTAAATTATTTGATAAAAATTTAGATATGTGATAGGTTATATTCTCTTTATTGTGAATGTAGATTCGAGGACGAATCCTTTTGAATAGGAGGGACATGATATGAACCAAAATATATTCTTCTTAATGGAAATGCAGATTCGAGGACGAATCCTTTTGAAGAGGAGGGAAATGATATGACCCGGGAAATGCCTATAATTGCAGCCGGCAATAAAAGAATGCTCTAGCAAAGTTGAATGATCAAGATAATGGTGTGGATCTCAAGCATAAGGAAATTGAAGATAATCAAGAATGTTTGGAATTTACGATTGATCCATTATAAGATCGAGTTAGATCAGATCCAACTTCTCAACATGTTACGAATCGGGACACATGAAGAGTCAACATGACTTGGGCCAAATAAATCATGGTTTAACCATACTTATTTGGAATTTTCGGAATTAATTATACATGGAAATTCTGCTGAGATTTGTAAGAGGAAATTGAGTTTGTTATTTTACTGAATTAGTTAGGTTACTTGTGGGCTAAGTTAGGTTATTTTCTTTCAGTCCAAAGTTTATTTCTAGGGTCTATAAATACTGGTCCTCATTGTTATTTGAGACATTTTTGAATCTATAAATAATTTGGCTTAATTGCTATTGCTGTGAGGGAACTCCTGCAACCCGTTCTTCGGGAACTTTCGCCGTTAATTACAAGGTTGGCTATCTTGTGATTAAATCCATCTATTTATAATATCGATTGCTTGGTTCATTGTAATCTTGAGGTTGATATTCCGCTGCCTTGAAAATTCGTTTGATCTTGTTTCTTTGATTATCATATATTGTTCCGGTCACTCAAGACATTGTTCTTAAGTATCGTATCATTTGGCCTAGGCAAATGATCTTTTAATCTGTATTGAAGCAACTGCCTCAATTGTAAAAGGTTAAAAGATATTGTGGAGCGATACAAAGCTCTCACAAACCAAAAGATAAACTTAGACAAGTCTGCTTTCTACATTCTAGAAGGGAAAATCTAAAGTGTATCCTGGAACTCAATAATGGGTCTTTCCCTTTTCTATATGTTGGAGTGCCCATTTCTTATAAATCTCTAAACAAATAGCAAGTAGCTCATATTTCCAACAAGGTATCTGGGAGGCAAGCAGGGTGGAACATGAAAACCTTATCTCAAGCAAGAAGAACAACACAAAATCAACTCAACTCTAAACATGATTCCTAATTATTCCCTCAGTTCAGTTTATCTGTCCTCTGGATTTATTGAGTCATTAGAAAAGCTCTAATGTAGCTTTCTATGGGGCATCAAATGGTGAGAGGAAATTCGTTTCAAAAAAAAATTGGTGAGAGGAAATGTTTGCACTTAATTAACTGGCAAACGTTCAGTTGCATAAGCATGTGGGCGGTCTTGGGGTAAAGAATTTACACTATTTCAGAGATGCTTTGTTAGCAAAAAGACATCTAATCTAGCTATTTTGAATCATAAACCTCAATCTTCTGTGGAAATAGTAATTAGCAAATATGGCTCCCCACATCCCTGGTATACTTCCACAACCCAGCCATATAATTTGGCCTGGAGTTGGAGTTTAATGTTGCAATCCTTAAACAATATTAAACTAGGACTTCAAAAAACTCATTCGTGATGGGAAAAATACTGATGTCTTTGTTGATCCTTGGATTTCTAATATACGACTTTGTTACAAGCCTACTTTTGTGAACATGGATAACAATTTAATATCACTCAAAGTTGCTGACTTTATAACAAATGCTACCTGAAATGTAGGGGTGTTCACAGGTCCGATTTGACCCGACCCGTGAATGGATCCGACCTGACCAAACTTTGGTCGGGTCCGGTCGGATCGGATCACTCTTTTTTTTTTTTGTTATGACCCGACCCAACCCGACCACGGCCGGGACGGGTTGGGTCGGGTCCGGTGGTCGGGTTCTTTTTTTTATTTTTCTTTTATTTTTCAATATAAAAAAGCATTTATTATTATATTTTTAATACAAAATAAAGTATTTTTAAATAAAAAAAATATTATTTTAAATATTTATATACTTTTTTGCATTTACAATAGTTTATTTATATTTTTTAAAAATTTTAAATGATATAAAACTTTGTTGTAGCCGACCCCACCTAGTGGGATAAGGCTTTGTTGTTGTTGTTGTTGTTTAAATGATATAAAACTGTTAAATTAACTTTAAAATCATTTAAAATTTAAAAAAAAAAAGAAAAAACTGGGTCTGTCCGGTCGGGTCGGGTCGGATTTCCAAGTTCACCGGGTGGACCCAACCTGGTGAACACCCCTACTGAAATGTCTCTCTTTTGTCTCTATTTTTCCCCTTGCATTATTTCTCGGATTTTAGCAATTAATTTGCTTACTTCCCCCTATGATAATTCGTGGATCTGGGCTCCTGAAACTTCAGGCATGCCCCCAGCAAAATATGTATATAAATTAGCAGGCCCCCTTGCTCTGAGCAGTCAACTGGATGGCCGAGACGGAAAGCTATATGGTGCATTAAGGTTCCCCCAAAGATACACAATCTTTCTGTGGAAGCTTGCCCACTATCGCCTGCCCACATGCGATATGCTGCCAAAGTTTAATTCCTCTCTTAATGCTGGTTGTACATTCTGCAATACTGCAATTGAAACCAATCAACACCTTTTCTTTGCATGCCCTTTCTTTGCCCAGGTGTGGAACATCTTTCGGGCGAAATCAAGTTTTACTTTATCTTACTTGCATTCTTAGTCAAATGGTGATTGGATACTTGAGGGGGACTCTCTTGATTCCCTCACACGCCCTAAGATGTTAACACTCTTTGCCTTGTGGCTTTGGGTAATCTGGCACGCTAGGAATGATGCTCATTTTAATCCTCCTTGGCAACCGCAACTGTTATATAGGAAAGAGCTTTGGCTAGCATGATATTACACTCTCTCCCCTATTATGAGGGGATTCCCCATTCGAATCATCCTTTGGTTCGATGGGAGCCTCCGCCTTGCCACTGGTTCAAGATGAACTCGGACGGCTCCTTTGTGAGCAATGGCAATGCGGGGGGTACAGGCTATGTGGTCAGGTCTGCTAACGCAAGCTTTATTTTTGCAAGTGCCCAATTCTTTCAGGGTCCTTCGGTGCTGGAGGTAGAGGCTAAGAGTCTGCACGATGGATTGCGTAGATGTATGGCTAAGGGATTGCAGAAAGTTCAAGCTGAATCAGATTAGGCTATTTTGGTCTCTTTAGTTAATCGGCAGCAACAAGCACATTGGAGAATCAGAACTATCATTGAGGACATCTGGAGAATCATTCCTTTTTTGAAGAATTTAATTGTAACCATAATAAACAGATTGGCAAATACTACTGCTCATTTTTTGGCCTCTTATACGAGGCAAACGCGTTGCGATATTTTGCGAAGATGGGCCCCCTGATGGCCTTCTTCATTTTTTGCATGCGGATTCTCAAGTTATTAACATCTAAGCATATTTCTCTTTTTCAAAAAAAAAAATCGCCCAACAAAGCTCATGCTCTTCAGTTTTCTAGTTGCTGTCTTTGGAAATTTCTCCAATGTCCACAGCCAACCTATAGTTATTCAAATATTGACTGATTATGCAGAAGCAAAATGACATATTTGAAAAATGAAGGGACGTGGATATGCAGGAGCAACCATAATGTTTTCTCATGAAAAGTATTGTCAGAGAAAAGCTGAAATAACACGAGTGGCTTGATGAAACACTTTGTAGCAAGACCGTATTGAGCATGAGAGCCCCATATGGACTTTTTTTTAGGGGAGCCCATATGGACTTGTAGAGTCTGATACAGACCATATGTGTTTTCATTTTTTTTGTCTCTTTTCAACTTCGAGGTTGGGTCATGGCGTAGCGACAAGTAGCAAGGAACAAAAGCATCGATGATAGCAGCAATGCAAACTTGGAACAAACTACAGCAAGTAGCTGAAAGTTACCAGATTTTTGCAATCTCGATGCCTTCTGGAAAAAGACCACCACTACAGAAAAAATAATGTATAAGAAATGAGTAATATAAAAATAGGAGGTTATTCAGCAAAACAATGACTTACTGTTCTTTCTTCCAAAAAGGGAAAAAGATACTGACCTATTGTTACGGAGATCTAGTACGAAGGATTTGACACCATTGCTTCTCATTTTCTCAATGGCATCCTTAACTGCTCCTGAAAGAAAATTGGAGAAGTCAAATGCAACACTTACTTTTCCTCATGGAAAAAGCCCCCATATCAATTACCAGCACACATTTTTAAAAGAGAGAAGAAAAACCAACAATAGCGAGAAGACCCTTTCATGTTCACAAATCATCTTCACAAATTTAATCCTTTTATTTAGGAGAAAAAGGATGACCACCAGGATTGTAGTTGTCATCCATATATATTTCACATATCTAATCTTAAAAATCTTAGTTGTTACGAGTTTTCAGTCATTAATTAATTTAGCAATATTGCAGTTTTGATGTCATGCCAAATCATGAAAATAACAAAGTAGTCTTGAACTCCCCTTAAAAAGGAAGAAAAAGAAACATAGTACTCTTGAACTAAAAAAATCAAGCAGAAAACTAACCTGAAGCATTCTGATTAAAAGATGTCAGCTTTATATACCCAATCTTGGAATTATCAATTCCTGATCTTGTAATCTCGCAAACCCTAGACTTGACTGGATTTAAGGTGACCTTTTCTCGCCTAATCACAAGCTTAAAATATCAGCAATGTGGAGGCTAGTGTACTTGTTGAAAGCAAAACTTGATAACAGTCAAACAGAAAAGTCAGGACATGCAAATGATTAGATATGTAATAAAACAATTACCCCAGGACCATATCTTTGATCCGAGTTCCCTTGCGAATGGATAATTTCACAGAGCTCCCTTCAGTTCCTCTGAAAAGAAGACATTCATGAGCAAATACAACAGACATTGATGCGACAGAAATTCACGATTGAGCACAGATCAGAACAAATTAACTTAACCAATGGTAAAGTTAAATATACAAGAAATATTAAGTCACTAGTGCAAAATGAACAATATTATGAAATGCATTGCACTTAGTAATCTAATAATATCCAGCAGATTTCAAATTTCCATATAAAATTCCAGATATGGAAAATACATTTTTTTTTACAATTTCTCATATGCATAGTTCTGAAGATGGGTTTAAAATTTGAATTCGCAGATAGGATTAGCCTTTCACACAACAACAACAACAACAACAAAGCCTTATCCCATTAGGTGGGGTCGACTACATGGATCATACGATACTATTCCGCTCTATTATTAACCAAACCTTTCGGAATATATTCGTTGATCCATGTTCATGAGATTCGACAGAGTTTTACGCTGGCTGTCGGGGCCTAACACAACCCTCCTCCTTTATCCGGACTTGGGACCGGCTATAAAACATAGGCGGAGTTCACAATTTGCAAAGAAATGATATAAATTGCTTAGTCATTGGCCGATAGACCTCAACCAGAGAAGATAAGGATTGAAGAAGTTCTGATGTTAAAACTCGCTATTAATGAGTGGTCCATTCAGTTGGTCAAGCAAGTTGTCCACAGGCATCGGAATTATTATCTATTGTGTTGAATTACCAAGAAGACGACCCCACCTAGTGGGATAAGGCTTTGTTGTTGTTGTTGAATTACCAAGAACTCAAATGGTTTTAACCATAGCCTTGAGGAGACTGGTTGACTGCCCCAGTGTGCTTTGTCAGGTGTATCATATAACAGCCACAAAAAATACAGTTGTTGCTATCACCAAGCTAAGTTTCATTTACCAAAACCATAAAGTAACATCTAAACATTGTCACCTCATGATGATTTTTAGAAAAGATACATAACGGAAATCCTTGTTATATCACTAAAAAAAAATCCAAAGATTAATATATACGCGAGCAGATCATATAAATGAAAATAGAGAGGTAAGTATTTTCATTAAAACATTTCAGACATGAATAGGAGGAAACTGTCTATAGTTGGGAGTGTTGATAGGTAAATCAGCATCACATCAAGACCAAACATAAGTACCATTTTTTCCATAATTTGCGGAATACCTACTTATGTAAAAGTTTCTATGGCCTCAGATGCCTCCCACTGTCAAAAAGAGGCATCCAAGCTTTTACTTACCACAACAAAACAGTAACATCTAAGTCTGAGTTTTTATTTTACGATTATTTCTTTTAAACACCCCTTGAACTATTTTCTTTTGCATCTAATCCTAAACTATTAACTTACAAACTCTAGTCATGAGCTAAGAACATGAACCACTAACTAAAAATAGTTGCACATAATATAAAATAAGGGTACCACTATTGTCACTCCAAAAAAACATTATTCCACTCCTCCATATGAATAGTGGACATTTTTACTCTTATTTAATAAAATAACGTGATAATAGTATTTTTGGAGTGACAACAGTGTCACCTTAAAGTAAAACTTCTAACTCAATTTCCAGAGATGTTGACCTTCCCTAAAAATGCAATAAACTAAGATTACCTTCTAAGTACATCGTAAGTTCCAAAGTCATCCTCCAGGTCTCTTTCGTTGACTCGAGAATCGAGGTTTCCAACATAAACACGAGATCCTCCAGGATTAGCCTTTCACACAATATTAATAAAATAGTTTATTTGAATTTATATATGTATATTACTCTATGGAAACATATCAACCATGCACATACAGGACCATTGAGAAGCATGTGTCATATGTGCCCTCAAAACACCGTCATATTTATGTATGCAATTCATATTATAAGAATAAGTTTCTGGAATAAATACTCCACACTTTGGAAATGGACTCAATGGAAATGCAAAAAGTTTGACACGCATGGTAGTCATCAGTTAAAGAAAGAAAAATATTAATGTGTATAGCTCTCCCCTGCCCACCAAACAATCAAAATGGAGAACCAAAAAGAAAAAAAAACAAGAAGAACACAAACAAAACAAACAGACAAAAAAGAAATAAGAAGACAAACACATAAAACAGCAAGAAAAAAAATGTTAACAAAAGAAACTAAAAAGTAATTCACACTTCTGGTAGTGTATTAAAAGGCAATAACAATTTCTGTGAGATAACTTGAGCTATTAAAGAATTTGCATGGTTAGAAGGTATAAGAGGACACAATAGGGGGACATTGCCAAATTGACAATTTCATCCATAAAAGAATTTGAACTTAGTGTTTTCTCAAAATAAAAGAATAGTGTGTAAAGAGAAATTAGCAAATACACCTTTTTCAGAACAGAAGTCTAGTGACAAGCAACTCAAATCGAGGCAAAAGGTAGATTCTCACTGTAGCCTTGTTGCAGCATCATATATGTCCATGGCTTCTGTACTTGCATCATCAATTGCCAAGATGACATCTCCAGGTAGAATTCCAGCTCTGTCAGCAGGTCCTCCTGGAGATGCCGAAACCACAACAAGCCCTGTGACTGAGTCGTTAAGTGCTAACAGATAGCCAATTGAAAAGCCTACACCTGTAAGGGCACCTTGCGTGCCAGACTGCCTTCAAAGAAGATTGTCACCAGTTTCAAAATAAAGCTCACCTAATGTCGTAAATTGAAACATCATGAAATGAAGAGAGAATAAATTTGGTTCACCTAAGGAACTAATAGTCAGTGGATTTGTGAGAAACATGAACTAAATAAGAGTCATAGCACCTTGCGTGCCAGACTGCCTTCAAAGAAGATTGTCACCAGTTTCAAAATAAAGCTCACCTAATGTCGTAAATTGAAACATCATGAAATGAAGAGAGAATAAATTTGGTTCACCTAAGGAACTAATAGTCAGTGGATTTGTGAGAAACATGAACTAAATAAGAGTCATACACGCAAACTCTTGAACTTTTCAGGCTCTAAAAACCTAGTGAAAGGGTCATCCAAAGTAGAGAGCATTTTCTTTATAGCCTCATCTGAAAAATAAAAACAAAAAGATAGTACCAAACTGGACAAGTAGCTCTCCATTTATTCAGGAGCACCAAATTAGTCTAACATATTAATAATCTTAAGTTGATTTAGTAAGCAAATTAATGAGAAAAATACATGTCTCCTCTCGTGTATTCATAGGCTCATTCCTAAGAGCATTCTCCCTGTAACGGAACCAACTTTGCCCATTGAATGTTTTGTCATCGTAAGCACGGTCCACAGTCCTCCATGCTTCAAGGAAAAGCAGATTTTCCTCTGTAAGTGCCCCTAAAATTAAGCCATGAACAAGGGAGTTAGAATTTGAAGGGTATATTGTTTCAGCAATAGCATTTCGGAATAAAGTACTTACATGACCTTGTCTTGTCAATGCTCATAGACACTGTCGTGAGAAGCATCATTCCGACAACTAGCCGAATGATAATGTTAAAGACATTGAGCTTGAACATTCCTTGCCAACTACATCGCACAACATTGCCAAAGCCAACTAGCATTGATAAACCACGAGAAGATATAAGCCCAGATGCCCATGACATTGAAGAAAGTAACTTCCATTGTAAACACTCGAACTCTTCAACATCCTCAACTTGCTTATAACACTTTGCCTTTCCCACGGACCTCTGTGATAAACAGTGAAAAGAGCTAGAAAAGTAGCCTATAAAATTGTAGCGCAAATCATAGACCCACCAAACCTGATATAAGAAGAATTCAAGATATAAGTAGATACAAAGATTCATGTTAAGAAAAAGCAAAGCATAGAATAAAAACAGCAAAGATACATCATGACGACAACAACAGCAACAAAAAACATTCAACTTTTAGCAATTAATTCTTCAATGAAGCAGAACGCCACATGAGGCAACGGAGTAGAAAAAACGCAGACTATTATGAATTGCAATCACAACTTTGATGCAAAATGCAACATGAGGCAACGGAGTAGAAAAAACGCGGACAAGAGTGTAGACTAATATGTAGCAAGGTCGTAGAATAAAAATGTTATCACGAGCTATGTATTCCAAGAAGCTACACATTGAAGATTCACGGGCAACAAAGATTACAACACCATGTACATAGCTGCAAACAATGAAATGACACACAATAACTCAAACAGTTCACAATTAAATCAAAATATTGCAATAGTGAAACCAAGAAAAGATACAGCAGATAAAAGACACAACAGAGAGTGGGGAAAAGGGGGGTGGAGACAGAGGTACAAATTTTTCTGTGGGATTCTTGATAAGGCTTGATCTAGAACAAGGGCGATGGGAGCGGCAGCCATGCTTTTCAAGCCGACCAGAGGAGACGATGTGGGGAAGAGGCGTCGGAGATGCAGCAGTAAAGCAGCCAATACCAGCATCGTCTGCTGAGGCCCTCAATCAAATGGACAGAGAGAGAGAGAGTGTGAAGAAACCACTAGTAGAAATTGTGAAGATTGATCGAAGACCAAGAGGTGTGTTGTGTTTGCAGACAATAATATGCTATTCCTGAAAACCTTTTCCTCAGTAAAAAATATAAAAGTTGTATATATATATATGTATATATATATATGTTTTCTCTTGTTATTCAACAAACACTAGTGCCTCCTTACTTATAATAAAGGTAGGCAATACAAGAAAGGAGAATATGTTAGAATATTACTCCAGAATATCAGGGATATTATCCCAAAATATCTAGGATATTGTTTCAGAAAATCTAGGATACTAATCCTGAATAATATTACAAAGATATGGAAAGATATGCAAATGATATTTCAACAATATATATATGTTTATATACAAAGAAGTACAACTATGGACATCATATTACTCATATTTTTTTTATTTTTTCTGCCCACTATTTTATTTTCGATAACATCTTCTTATATTTTAAGAAAATGGTAATCGGCTCAAAAATGTAAAGGGATGTTCAGATGTTAAAATTGTCCAAGCATATTTTGAAACTTTTTTTTCTTCTGAAATACTATAGAAAATTTTGTGTGCATAATAAATTGTATATAATTGGAAAACTATTTTCAGACTGTATATTTTTGTTTTAAAGTTAAAAGACCTCTCATGTGATTTATATAAACATAATAAAGAGTGCCCAATTAGCAGAGAAAGGTGAAGTCGCAAAAGGGACAACACAAAAATGCAGCCCGCTAATATTACAACCTTTTTTTAGAGGGCAATATTGCAACTTTAGAAGATAACTAATTCTATAATTACTCGGTGCTTAATTAAAGGTTTCTTACTATCCTTGTTCTAAACATTTTTATTTTTAGTTTTTTTAGATTGAATATTAACGTTTACTTTTCAGTTCATGGGGATTATGAAGCAAAGTGGAAAGGCATTCTTCCCACATAATTCCAAACATTAAATTCTTTTGTTTTAATAATTTTTTTCAACTATATACATACAAGAACCAGGTTTATAAATGAACTTTGATTCAAGTAAAAGGCAAATGACCTCTATGTGCACGTATTATGCATATAGACACCATCAGCACCTGGCATGTATTTTCAGAGAATCAAGAAATTAATGGATATCGTTGAGCCAACCACAGTAAATCGTAAACTGTGTAATGTCTTGAATGACACAAAGAAAACTTAGATAGCATATAAGGTCATATACTTCTATCAACCTCCCACTTGACCTATAAATACATAATATTAAAGGAAACAATCTGCATTCATGATATTGAATTGGCCCTGAAATATTACTAAAATCATGGATCCTACTAAACAGAATAGAAAAGAAAATTCTCCAAAAGCACCCTATACAAGCGCAAACATGCCAACAATTTCTGTAGCATTCACTCACATCATATTAACAATGTCAAAAGAGGTACTTTGACCATTGAAGTTGAACATGAGCATGTTTCCAACTACTGAAATACGGTATCATCAGTCTGATAGATGCTGGAAATTTTATTTGAAAGATTATATGCTGGAAACTGTTACAGAAGTAATGTCTAGTCCATTGATAGACTAACTGCTTCATGTTTATGCATGCCAACAGTCAAAATATACCATAAAATCAAACAATGCGACCCAAGCTAAATCTTTAGTTAAGCATTAACACTGACAACCTACAAGATCTAGAAAGAATGGGTCTAGGGTGGACTCAACACATCTACTCTTATTCCAAAAGCACCAGATGGCATAAAAAATCGAGACAAAGGAATGCACGGAGGGAGGAAGCTTGATGCTCTTGGGTTACTAGATTAAGCTGACAAGAAAATAGATTAAGCTGAGAAGAGATTTGTCAAAAGTAAGTCCAAGCTAATGCATTTGTAACAACCAGCAAAAGATAAAAAAAATGAAGATAATATAACGTGATGGATAACACTGCTGGGGGATAAAGTTCAATACAACTCAAAGTTGGAAAAGAAAAAGAGATAAAATCTGATTTCATTATATATATAGAATCAGATTTATACATTAAATCCGACGACCTCTTTTCTTTTTTCTTTTCTCCCCGTGCTGTTGTTCGGGCGCAACAAGAGCAGAATTTCTCACGCCTTTGCTGGAATTCTGCAGAAGGTGGCCGAGAGGAAATTAGGGAAGAAAATAGGGGACGCGGCCGTTGATCGGGAATAGAGGTGGGTGAATCGAAATCACCTTGCATGCCCTCTGAATTATCTCAATTCATGCCCGAATCGTTATGAAACGAATATGAATATGATTCAAGTTATTGTTTTTAATTGTTTGTTTTCTTGAATTCTTTGATTGGTTGATTGTTGCATGCCTAGTTATTTTCTGTTTGTTATATTTCTGTATTATTGATTGCTAAGGTGTAAGATTTAGATAGGGATTTCGTTTTCGGTCTTACAACGCAATTTAATTTTTTTAAAAGTAGAAGTATTACGGCCGTAAGAATTGTTTGGCCGTAATTTTCTTACGGTCGAGAAAAGGGATAGAGAGAAGAGAATTTCGGCCGTAAAAGGAATAGAGAGAATAGGGTTCGGCCGTAAAAGAAGAGAGAGAATATAATTTCGGCCGTAAAAAGAATAGAGTTCGGCCGTAAAAGAAGAGAGAGAATATAATTTCGGCCGTAAAAAGAAGAGAGAGAAAAGAAGAGAGAGAAAAGGGAAATAGGTTGTTACGGCCGAAGAGTTAGATTTCGGCCGTAATAAAATGGAAAAGAAAAAGAGGGAATATGTCGGCCGTAAAAGATGTCGGCCGTAATAGATGTCGACCGTAACAGATGCGTTTTACGGTCGTAAAAATCCGAGAAGTTGAGAGAGAGAGAGACGAAGAGAGAGAAAAGGAAAGATGGATTGTTACGGCCGAAGAGTATAATTTTACGGCCGTAACGGGATAGGCCGTAACGGATGGGCGTAACAGGTGATGGCCGTAACGAAATAAGAGTTGAATTATTACGGCCGAAGTAGAAAAGAAAATAGGGTTTTTACGGCCGTAAGGTGAAAGAAATTCTCGGGCGTAAAATCCAAAGGATTAGGGTTTTACGGCAGTAAGGTAAAGAAATTCTCGGGCGTAAAATTCAAAGGATTAGGGTTTTACGGCCGTAAGGTGAAAGGATTTTTTGGGCGTAAAATCCAGCAAAAATTCATCTATTAATCTCTCTTTATTTTTATATGAATATTATTGATTTCCTTATAATTCCAACATGAACTCTTTGTCTTGATTTACCTCATACCGATCATATCTCCTTCATCACATGATACAAAGAATGAAAAGATAATAAAAGTGATTAATAAGTTCAGATGAAAGATTAATGATGGGTTGCCAGTCCAAGCCAAGTGCAACAAGATAAGGGTCGCTCCCTTGGTCATGGTTTGATCACCCATTGACCCGCACAAGGCCGTATCGTTTGCTGGGCATACCCCAAGAATTAAAGGCACTTCAAAGTCACCCTGATTGTTAATTAATAACCAAGATCGACAAGCATGTTCAAGTTCAAGTTCAAGTCAAGTCAAGTATGTCATGATTCCAAGTTTACTATGTACTATTGATCCTCATGATTCATGATATCGCTGATCTTATTCTTATTATGATCCATGATACTTATATGTTATCTTTCATGTTCAAGTTAAGCCTGATTAATTATCGTTGATTATTATATTCATGTTATGCATTGTATATCATGTGGTTCCCCACTAGGCTGTAAAGCTTACGGGAGGACCTCCTCCCCTGTGTCTGATTTCCACAGGACCAGGTCAGTAACGTGGTGGAGTAGGCGTGTGGTGATGAGGCTCTGGCGATAGGACAGCACATGAACCATAGGGCTTTTAGAGTGTTATTTAGTTTTCATTTACCTTCCGCAATTTAAATTCATGATGTAGAACTCAGTTTATCTCTTAGTAATGACATAGTTATTTTTAGACTTCCGCATAATCATGTTATCTTCTTTTAATTTATTATTTTTCCGCTGACGTGTCTCAGTTTTTGACTGAGATATGGTCAAGTTATAGCATGACGTAGCGTCTCCAAGTTGATCTTCGCCACGTGGCGGGGGTCGATTTGGGGGCGTTACATTTATGGTATCAGAGCCTAAAGTTAGGACTCTCTTGACGTCCTAGTGTATAGAATAGTATAGTATGGTAAAAGGTTCATGTGCTATCGCCGTGCAGTCGCCACACCCTCCACCGAAAAGTAATGTAAGTCAAGTTTATGTTTAAGATAAGTTATGATTTATTGATGCATGATTTTATTGTATGAATAGAGGATAAGCATGTCACGACGGTCGGAGCGTATTCAAGAGCAAATGGCCAGAGCGGACCGAAATCTGTATGAGGCATCGGAAGGCCCACTTCCTGAGATGGGGGCCCAGCCGGGTCGCGGACGTGGCCGTGGCCGAGGTCGTGCGCCAGGCCGCGGAAGAGGTAGAGGCCGCGCAGCTAGAGCGCCATTAGAGGAGCATGTGGATGAGTTTGCTCCACCTGAGGGTAGCCAGGCAGGAGACAGCCCACCGGCGTCAAGGCGTCGTAATCAGAGGGCACGCCATGAAGCAGTAGAAGACACCATCCAGGCTTTCCTGAAGTTGCATCCGCCTCATTATGATGGGAAGGCGGACTTTTTCAAGGCTGAAGAATGGATTGAGACTATGGATCGGATTTTTAAGCTGATGAGATGTACTGATGAACGCAAGGTCCTGTATGCCACACACATGCTTACTGGTACTGCGATGGGCTGGTGGAAGACTACAAGGGCCACCAGGTTCAGAGGGATGGAAGAAGAGGACATAGCATGGGATGAATTTAAGAAGGCCTTCGTGGCGCGCTACACTCCTGAACATGACCGCATCAACAAACAAGAGGAGTTCCTGCAACTGCAACAGGGAACCATGTCTGTGGCAGATTACCACACCCAGTTCATCCAACTGGAACAATATTGCCCAATGCCATTTGAAGGACGTATTCGGGCTAACAGATTCATTAATGGACTACAGCAGGCACTGAAGACTGAAGTCCTGTCTGGGGATTGTGAAGATCTAGAGAAGGCTGTGAGGTTAGCCACACGTATGGAAAAGGATCAAGCTGAACGCAAGGCCAAAGCTCCAGCCAAAGCAATAGAGCAGCCCAGGCCTCGAACGGATGATCATCGGCCATTTAGGAGGAACGATCGCCGCGATCGGCGTTACAGGCCATACCAGCAGAGAGAAGCCCCAAGACAAGCTCAAGCTCAACCACGGCCTGTGCCAATGCAAGCACAGCCACTGAGACAACTGCCACCGCCACCACGTCAGCCACAAGTGCCACAGAAGCCTGTATGTCCTCACTGTGGCCGTCACCATGATGGAGAGTGTCGTAGACTGAGCGGCGCATGCATTCAGTGTGGACAGTTCGGACATTTCATCAGAAATTGCCCACAGGCTGCTAGAGGAGGCCGAGACAATCGAGCAGCAGGAGGTACAAATCCCGTTGTGCAAGGTCGTGTGCACAATCTGGAAGCTGATGCAGCCCAAAATGATAATGATGTCATTAGAGGTACCCTCCCGATCGCCAACTTGTCTGCTACTATTTTATTTGATTCTGGGGCCACACACTCGTTCATTTCAGAGTCGTGTGCCCAAACTCTTAGTCTACCTCAGAAGCAGATGCCCCATGCTATGCGTGTGAGTACACCTATGGGAACTCTCCATGCTGTCAAGTACATCCCGAATGTACCTGTCAATGTAGACAAGAAAAATTTGTCTGCAGACCTCATAGTCATCCCCATGGTGGATTATGACGTCATTTTGGGGATGGACTGGCTTTCATATCACGATGCAACTTTGCAATGCAAACAGAAGAAGATCGTTATAGGGACGCAAGGCAAGCCCAAGGCAGTGATCAGAGGCACTCCATCAACAAAGAACAAAGTCATTGTCTCAGCGATCAAGGCACAGAAGCTATTGCAGAAAGGATGTTGTGGGTACTTGGCTAGTGTGGTCAAGACGGATGCACCTGTCACTGAGCTTCAACAGATAGATGTGGTGCGGGAGTTCCCAGATGTGTTTCCTGAGGACACATCCGGATTACCACCGAAACGGGAAATCGACTTTAAAATAGAGCTCCTCCCTGGGACTGCACCCATCTCTAAAGCACCATACCGTATGGCACCTGCTGAAATGCAGGAACTGAAGAAGCAGATACAGGAGCTACTGGACAAGGGATTTATCAGACCAAGCGTCTCACCCTGGGGCGCACCGGTCTTGTTTGTCAAGAAAAAGGACGGCTCCCTGCGGCTCTGCATCGACTATAGAATGCTCAATAAAGTGACAGTGAAGAATAAGTACCCCCTGCCTCGGATAGATGACCTTTTCGATCAACTGTCAAAAGCATCAGTGTTCTCTAAGATAGACTTACGTAGTGGCTACCACCAGCTGAGAGTGGCAGAGGAGGACATACCGAAAACCGCTTTTCGATCAAGATATGGCCACTACGAGTTCTTGGTCATGCCATTTGGACTGACGAACGCACCTGCCGCGTTCATGGATTTAATGAACAGGGTCTTCCGACCATATTTAGACCAGTTTGTCATAGTGTTTGTGGATGACATTCTGATCTATTCTTCCAGTCCAGAGCAACACCGAGAGCATCTCAGGATAGTATTGAAGATCCTAAGACAACACAAGCTTTATGGCAAGCTTTCAAAGTGTGAATTCTGGCTGAAGGAGATCATGTTCTTGGGACACATAGTCTCCAAGAAGGGCATTGCAGTAGACCCCGCAAAAGTGGAAGCGGTGACGAATTGGACTAGGCCGAAGAATGCTTCTGAGATTCGCAGCTTCCTTGGCTTAGCGGGTTATTACAGGAGGTTTATCAGAGACTTTTCCAAGATTGCTGCACCCCTCACAAATCTTACAAAGAAGGCGGAAAAATTTATCTGGACAGACAAATGTGAGCAAAGCTTTCAGACTCTAAAGGACCGTCTGACTTCGGCACCGATTCTCACTATACCGACAGGCAGTGGAGGTTTTGTGGTCTACAGTGATGCGTGTGGAACAGGATTGGGTTGTGTCCTGATGCAACATGACAAAGTAGTGGCTTATGCTTCACGGCAACTAAAGAAGCATGAGGTCAATTACCCCACACATGACTTAGAATTGGCGGCTGTGGTCTTTGCTTTGAAGATCTGGAGGCACTATTTGTATGGAGAGACGTTCGAGATCTTCACTGACCACAAGAGTCTCAAGTACATTTTCGATCAGAGGGATCTTAACATGAGGCAACGACGATGTCTTGAGCTCCTCAAGGATTATGAATTTGCTATCAATTACCATCCGGGTAAAGCAAATTCAGTCGCCGATGCATTAAGCAGGAAGTGGGAAGGCTCGCTAGCTTATATGAGGCTACGCGAGTACGAGATGCTGGAAGAAATTGAGCAATGGTGCCCCAAGCTGGGAACAAATGGAGCTTTATGGATGATGCATCAGATGAAGCCCAGTTTAATTGACAGGATCATAACAGCTCAGAAAGTAGATCCTGAATATCAGAAGATTCTGAAGAGGTGCCAGAATGAACCAGCAGATTTTCAGATCTCTGCAGATGGGGGGATTAGATATCAGGACAGGTTGTGGATTCCCCCTGACGCTGATGTCCGACGAGAGGTACTGGATGAGTGCCACAAGTCGGAGTTCGCCATCCACCCCGGTAGCACCAAGATGTATAAGGATGTACAACGCAGCTACTGGTGGCCGGACATGAAAAGAGAGATAGCAGAATATGTATCCCGATGCCTGGTGTGTCAACAAGTCAAGATTGAACATCAGCGGCCATATGGCAAGTTGAAGCCTTTGGAAATCCCACAATGGAAGTGGGATAAGATCACTATGGATTTCGTATCCAACTTGCCTAAAACTAAGAAGGGTCATGATGCCATATGGGTAGTCGTGGATCGTTTCACAAAGGCAGCACACTTTATTCCAATCCGATGGAAGCAATCAGTGGAGAGTCTGCTAGACTTATATGTGAGAGAAGTGGTCAAACTCCATGGGATCCCAGAGTCCATAGTGTCTGATCGAGACCCCAGATTCACTGCCAGATTCTGGAGGAGCATGCAGGAAGCTTTTGATACGAGGCTCAACTTCAGTACAGCTTTCCACCCTCAGACAGATGGGCAGTCTGAGAGGACCATCCAGACACTAGAGGATATGTTAAGGGCCTGTGCACTAGATTGGCAGGGTAGTTGGGATGAGCACATTCATCTGATTGAGTTTGCTTATAACAACAGCTACCATTCTAGTATTGGTATGGCACCATTTGAAGCCCTGTATGGACGACCTTGCCGTTCACCTGCTCACTGGAGTGAAGTCGGCGAGGAAAAGATCATGAGTAAGGAAGAAGTGAAAGAAGCAGTGGAATATGCTGAAAAGATAGAATTGATTAAGCAAAGGATGAAGACTGCTCAAGGAAGACAAAAGAGTTATGCTGACAAAGGCAGACGAGAGCAGATCTTTCAAGCTGGAGACCAAGTTCTTCTGAAGGTATCTCCCATGAAAGGAGTCATGAGATTCAGTAAGCGAGGAAAGCTTAGTCCTCGCTATGTAGGCCCATTTGAGATACTCGAGCTGGTAGGCGAGGCAGCATGCAGATTGGCTCTACCCCCATCTTATGGGAGAGTGCACAATGTATTTCATGTATCCATGCTCAAGAAGTACAAGCACGATGCTGCAAATGTTCTAAGGATAGAGGAGCCAGATATAGCTGCAGACTTGACCTTCGCTGAGTATCCAATACATATAGTGGATCGCAAAGTACAACGTCAGAAGAACAAGGATGTCCCCATGGTCAGAGTAGCTTGGCGTCACCATAGCGGAGATGACGCGACATGGGAGCTCGAATCGGAAATGCGCCAAGAATTTCCCCACCTTTTCGGTAAGCCCTCTACTTAGTGCAAAATTCGAGGACGAATTTTCTTTTAAGGGGGTAAGAATGTAACAACCAGCAAAAGATAAAAAAAATGAAGATAATATAACGTGATGGATAACACTGCTGGGGGATAAAGTTCAATACAACTCAAAGTTGGAAAAGAAAAAGAGATAAAATCTGATTTCATTATATATATAGAATCAGATTTATACATTAAATCCGACGACCTCTTTTCTTTTTTCTTTTCTCCCCGTGCTGTTGTTCGGGCGCAACAAGAGCAGAATTTCTCACGCCTTTGCTGGAATTCTGCAGAAGGTGGCCGAGAGGAAATTAGGGAAGAAAATAGGGGACGCGGCCGTTGATCGGGAATAGAGGTGGGTGAATCGAAATCACCTTGCATGCCCTCTGAATTATCTCAATTCATGCCCGAATCGTTATGAAACGAATATGAATATGATTCAAGTTATTGTTTTTAATTGTTTGTTTTCTTGAATTCTTTGATTGGTTGATTGTTGCATGCCTAGTTATTTTCTGTTTGTTATATTTCTGTATTATTGATTGCTAAGGTGTAAGATTTAGATAGGGATTTCGTTTTCGGTCTTACAACGCAATTTAATTTTTTTAAAAGTAGAAGTATTACGGCCGTAAGAATTGTTTGGCCGTAATTTTCTTACGGTCGAGAAAAGGGATAGAGAGAAGAGAATTTCGGCCGTAAAAGGAATAGAGAGAATAGGGTTCGGCCGTAAAAGAAGAGAGAGAATATAATTTCGGCCGTAAAAAGAATAGAGTTCGGCCGTAAAAGAAGAGAGAGAATATAATTTCGGCCGTAAAAAGAAGAGAGAGAAAAGAAGAGAGAGAAAAGGGAAATAGGTTGTTACGGCCGAAGAGTTAGATTTCGGCCGTAATAAAATGGAAAAGAAAAAGAGGGAATATGTCGGCCGTAAAAGATGTCGGCCGTAATAGATGTCGACCGTAACAGATGCGTTTTACGGTCGTAAAAATCCGAGAAGTTGAGAGAGAGAGAGACGAAGAGAGAGAAAAGGAAAGATGGATTGTTACGGCCGAAGAGTATAATTTTACGGCCGTAACGGGATAGGCCGTAACGGATGGGCGTAACAGGTGATGGCCGTAACGAAATAAGAGTTGAATTATTACGGCCGAAGTAGAAAAGAAAATAGGGTTTTTACGGCCGTAAGGTGAAAGAAATTCTCGGGCGTAAAATCCAAAGGATTAGGGTTTTACGGCAGTAAGGTAAAGAAATTCTCGGGCGTAAAATTCAAAGGATTAGGGTTTTACGGCCGTAAGGTGAAAGGATTTTTTGGGCGTAAAATCCAGCAAAAATTCATCTATTAATCTCTCTTTATTTTTATATGAATATTATTGATTTCCTTATAATTCCAACATGAACTCTTTGTCTTGATTTACCTCATACCGATCATATCTCCTTCATCACATGATACAAAGAATGAAAAGATAATAAAAGTGATTAATAAGTTCAGATGAAAGATTAATGATGGGTTGCCAGTCCAAGCCAAGTGCAACAAGATAAGGGTCGCTCCCTTGGTCATGGTTTGATCACCCATTGACCCGCACAAGGCCGTATCGTTTGCTGGGCATACCCCAAGAATTAAAGGCACTTCAAAGTCACCCTGATTGTTAATTAATAACCAAGATCGACAAGCATGTTCAAGTTCAAGTTCAAGTCAAGTCAAGTATGTCATGATTCCAAGTTTACTATGTACTATTGATCCTCATGATTCATGATATCGCTGATCTTATTCTTATTATGATCCATGATACTTATATGTTATCTTTCATGTTCAAGTTAAGCCTGATTAATTATCGTTGATTATTATATTCATGTTATGCATTGTATATCATGTGGTTCCCCACTAGGCTGTAAAGCTTACGGGAGGACCTCCTCCCCTGTGTCTGATTTCCACAGGACCAGGTCAGTAACGTGGTGGAGTAGGCGTGTGGTGATGAGGCTCTGGCGATAGGACAGCACATGAACCATAGGGCTTTTAGAGTGTTATTTAGTTTTCATTTACCTTCCGCAATTTAAATTCATGATGTAGAACTCAGTTTATCTCTTAGTAATGACATAGTTATTTTTAGACTTCCGCATAATCATGTTATCTTCTTTTAATTTATTATTTTTCCGCTGACGTGTCTCAGTTTTTGACTGAGATATGGTCAAGTTATAGCATGACGTAGCGTCTCCAAGTTGATCTTCGCCACGTGGCGGGGGTCGATTTGGGGGCGTTACAGCATTAATGTAAAAAAAGAGAGAAGAAGGGGTATTGACCCATGACTCTTTAACCCAAGATGCCCACTTAACTCAATGGCTTAAACCCACTTATTAATACCTAAACATAAAAGGAATAGATGATGCCCTAAAACCCATTCTTCTAACCCTCCCCATTAACCACCAGAACTCCCAATACCCAAGGAACTTCCCGTTGCTGCAGCTTCAGAGCAAGAAGGAATAGAAGAGGAGTCAGCAAGCGGCAGGAAGAAGATAGAAGAGAAGAAGAAGATAGGAAATAGGGTTTGGATGTAAACCCTAGAAGGTATGTTCAAGGGAATCCAGAACCCCATTTCTCCCTCAATGATAATTTTGTGAATGATTTGAGGTGTTAAGAACAGCCGCGAATGCAGCTGCTGCGGTTTGTCACTTATAATTGGGACTAACTTTAGGGGCGATATTTTAATAAAATTAGGACGTCCCCAGTTCTAATTGCGATGCTTGGAAGCTACATCAATCGCAATATCAAATGAAATAAAATTCCACGCAATCTACCCCGCCCCATAGTTAAATTTGTTCTTTCCGGGACCAGTTTTAATCTTGCATGGAGAACATGTTCAACAAAGCAGGATGGTTGCAATTTTACCAGAAAACAGCAATAAAGTCCCAATGTTAAAACAAGAAGCCCCACACACTGAAAAAAATACGACAACATCCGAGTTCGCCAACATTAGCTACCACTCCCGGGGCTTACCGAATTCACGTAACAAAAAGGAAGATCTTACGGAGCGGAAGCGAGAGGATCCATACATCAACCGTTCTCCTCCCAAAAGAGAGAAGAGATACAGCAGACAAAAAAGAGACGACAGAAATTGAGCAAACGAAGAGAGAGAGAGAGAGAACGAGGTGCGAATTTTAACTGTGGGATTCCTCAGCCTAGAACAAGAGCGGTGAAAGCAGCAGCCATGTTCGAACCGACCGGAGGAGACGATGAGGGGAAGCAGCGTCGGAGATGCAGCAGCAACAACCAGCATCGTCGGCTGAGACCCTCAATCAAATGTGGTGGAGGGGGGGGGGCGAGGAAAAGGAGGGTGGAAATTGTAGTGAACTAGATTGATCCAAGACCAACCAAGAGGTCGTGTCTTGTGCTTGGGGACAATAAAAAAAAAGGTAAAGCTCGGATGACATGGAGCTGATGCGGAAGCCACGTATCCAGATTCTTTTTTGTTTTGGATTTTAAATATTACTAGTCTTAAATTCCGTACCATGCACGAATGAATATTATAAAAATAATATAAAATTAAAATAATATAATTTATAATAATTAATAAAACTAATTTTTTAGCATTTAAATGTGATAAATAAGTTAATCTATTTTAAAAAATTTCAAATTCAATTTAAATCTATCAAGACCTCATTTCTTAAATTACTTTTTTCTTAAATAACTAACTATTTTCCAAAAACAGAATTTTTTTATGATTTGTAAATTTGTATTTATTTTATAAGAAAATTTTTATTTTTATTGGACTCAAATAGAATTCTTTGTTTAAATTATTTTCTAAATTTTGAAAATAAGGAATCTTTTCTAAAAATGAAATAATTGTACGTTACCTTTTAGAAAGAAAAGATTATTTATTTTAATCTACTCAAATTGATAAAAAAGGAAAAAAATTAATCTTAATTTGACTTAGTCTGAATTATTTATTTTAAACTATTTTTATATTTCGAAAACAACATGTTCCCTTTTAGAACAATATTATTTTTATCTATACATTTTTCTTAGAAAAGAAAATATTATTTATTTCAATCATAACTAAAGAATTTGTTTATAATAAAAATACTCATAAATATAATATTCTTTTATTTCAAAATTTCCAAAATAAAAAATAACTACAACATATCATTTAGAAAGAAAATAATTTATTTTGATGTACTCAAATGGATAAAAGGAAAAGATTAATATTAATTTGACTCAAATTAAATTTTTATTTTATATTATTTTTTAATTCCGAAAATAACAAATTATTTTTTTATTTAAGTAATATCTTTTAGAAAGAGAATAATATTTATTTTAATCATACTCAAATTGATAAAAAAAGTTTAATATTATATGACTCAATTTGATAAAAAAAATTATATATTGTTACCTGTAACAGACTTTTTATGATTAGTTCTATGTTTTAGATTTTAACTTATTTTTTATTTTATAAATTTTTAGTTCTGAAAATAACAAATTAGTTCTTTTACTTTTTTTACCTTATATAACATACTATTATAAGATTAGTTGTCTTTACTTTTAATCATACTCAAATTGATAAAAGAAGAAATATTAATCTTAATTTGACTTAATTTAAATTTTTATTTTATATTATTTTTAAATTTATAAAATAAAATAATACTTACAAAATATCTTTTAGAAAGAAAAATAATTTATTTTAATATACTCAAATGGATAAAAAGAAAGGATTAATCTTAAATTGACTCAAATTAAATTTTTATTTTATATTATTTTTTATTTCCGAAAATAACAAATTATTTTTTACTTACTAATATCTTTTAGAAAGAGAATAATATTTATTTTAATCATACTCAAATTGATAAAAAAAATTTAATATTATATGACTCAATTTGATTAAAAAAAAGTTTTATATATTGTTACCTGTAATAGACTTTTTATGATTAGTTCTATGTTTTAGAATTTAACTGATTTTTTATTTTATATTATTTTTTAATTCAGAAAATAAGATTTAAACTTCTTAATTATGTTAATTATTATTATTTGACATGTGTCATCGTTATATTCCGTCACTTGTCGCGCACGAGTTTTATATTAATTTTTAAATCCGAAAATAACAAATTATTTTTTACTTACATATTATCTTTTAGAAAGAAAATAATATTTATTTTAATCATACTCAAATTGATAAAAAAATTTAATCTTATATGACTCAAATTGATCAAAAAAAAATTTATATATTGTTACCTTATGTAACAGACTTTGATTAGTTTTATCTTTTAAATTTAAACTGAACTTTTAATTATGTTAATTAGTATTATTTGACATATGTCGTCGTTATATTCTGCCACTTGTCGTGCTCTCGACTCTTATGCTTTTACCTCTACTTTTATATATATAGATTATGAAAACAGTTATATCGGAAGAACAATTCTGAAAAAGACCAAATAAATTAGGCTAAAATAAGATCAACAAATGATATAATAATAAATTCATTTTATAATCAATTCTAGATTTTAACATTTAATTTAAACATGTTTATTTGTGTTACGAAAAATAATACGCCCAAAATTAAATCTGCTTTTTATGTTTAACTTCATTTCATTCTCAATTGTTTGTTAAGGTTTCTTTTTTTCAATTTAATCCTACCAAGATCGGCGTTTAATGTATTGCTATTAGCAATGAGCGTTACATTATTTACAAATTTTTTTAGCGATTTAAATGATATTGTTTATTTATAATAAAAAATTATTAAGTAATATACAATTTTTATTAGAAGGGTTTAATGTAAGTGTGAAGTTATTTTCGTATGAAGCGGCTTTACATGTATTTTTTTATTTTTTTGCATATCTTTCTTCATTAGATGATAATTGATAATAACAAAAATATGATTTAAATCATCAATAAAAATTATATTCATCATTTTTAAAATTTTATGAGTAGTACATTATTATCCTACAATCATTTCTTTTAACTTTTGGTGTTATAAAACTATTTTTGTTATTATCAATGAATTTCTAAACTATTGATGAAGAAAGATATTAAAAAAATAAAAAAATATATGTGTAAAGTCGTTTCACACGCACTTCACACGGAAAGTGCTTTACACGTAAATTAAACCCTTACTAAAAAGGTAATGCATATAAAAATTAGTTATGTTACTTGTATATTACTTATGTTGGTATTGGTGTTGTTCTAATACAGGAAGGAGGAAGACCAATCACTTATTTTAGCGGAAAACTTAGTGGCACAACTCTTAATTATCCCACATATGACAAGGAGTTGTATGCATTGGTGAGAACTTTAGAGACTTGGTAACACTATTTGTGGTCCAAAGAATTTGTCATTCATTCATACCATAAGTCCTTAAAACATTTGAAGGGACAAGATAAGCTAAATCGACGACATGATCACTGGGTCGAATTCATTGAAATGTTTTCTTTTGTTATCAAATATAAACATAGAAAGGAAAACATAGTTGCTGATGCGTTGTCACGAAGGTATACAATTATCTCATTACTTGATGCAAAATTTTTGTGTTTTGAATATTTGAAGGATTTGTATGAGAAAGATCCTGATTTTTCTATTATGTTTAAAACTTGTGAAAATTTAAATTTTTTTTACAAATTTGAAGGATATTTATTTAACAAGAATACATGAATTTCTTGTTTAAAGAATCACATGCAGAAGGATTAATGGGGCACTTTGGAGTTTTGAATACTTTAAAAATTTTGAAAGAACATTTCTTTTGGCCGCACATGAAGAGAGGTGTGCAACAAAATTGTGGTAATTGTATAGCATGCAGGAAGACTAAATCTAAAATTATGCCTCATAAATTATATATGCCTTTGCTAGTTCCTAGTCATCCTTGGACTGAAACAAAAAGTTTCCATGGATTTTGTTCTAGGTTTTCTTCGGTCTAAAAGCGGAAAACACTCTATATTTATTGTTGTTGACAAGTTTTACAAAATGGCACACTTTTTTCCTTGTCGTAAAACTAACGATGCTACTCATGTTGCAAATTTATTCTTTAAAAAGGTTATGCGTCTACATGGCATTCCAAAAACTATTATAAGTGATAGGATGTCAAAATTTTGAGCCACTTTTAGCATGTCCTATGGGGTAAGTTGGGTACAAAATTGTTATATTCTACTATTTGTCACCCACAAACCGAGGTAGTAAATCGAACTCTTGGTACTTTACTGCGTGTTGTGATAAAGGAAAATTCGAAATCTTAGGAAGAATGCTTGCCTCTAATTGAATTTATTTATAATAGAACATTGCATACATCTACCAAGTTTACTCCTTTTGAAATTGTTTACGGCTTTAATCAATTAACTCCTTTAGATTTGATTCCGTTGCTAGTGAAAGAAGTTGTCAATCTCAATGGCAAAAGAAAAGCTGAATTGGTTAAGAAAATTCATGAGGATACTAGGAATCATATTCTTCAAAGGAATGAACAAGTTACTAGTCGCTCGAATATCAAGAGGAAGAAGATTACTTTCCAGCCAAGAGATTTTGTTTGGATGCATTTCAGAAAAGAGAGATTTCCACAAGAACGAAAATCAAAGTTGCATCCACGTGGACATGGTCCTTTCAAGATCATTGAGAAATTAATTACAATGCTTATAGAGTTGACTTGCAAGTATCAAATGAGTTCTACTTTCAATGTTATTGACTTGTCTCCTTTTGATTTTAATGCAAATTTGAGGATGAATCCTTTTGAAGACGAGGGGAATGATATGAACTTGAAAGATTCAATAAATGCAATCGATGAAAATAAGAATGTTCAAGTAAAGTTCGATGATTAAGATGGTACTATGGATCTTCGAGATGAAGAAACTGAATATAATCAAGAATTCTTACTCCCACTTATAAGATCACGAGCAAAATAACTTCAGAAGACAATAAAAAATCATGTACAAAGTGGGCATGCAATTACAAATCGGATCCAACTTCTCAATGTGTTACAAATTAGGCCGTATGAAGAGTCAGCATAACTTGGGCCAAATAGATCATGGTTTAACCATATTTATTTGGAATTTTTTGAATTAATCAGATATAGAATATGCTGATGAGGATTGTAACAAAAATTAAGTTTGTTATTTTACTAAATTAGTTAGATTACTTGTGGGCTAAGTTAGAATATTTTCTGTTAGCCCAAATTTTATTTCTAGGGCCTATAAATACTGGCACTCATTGTTATTTAAGATATCTTTGAATCTATTAAAATTTGGCTTAATTGCTTTTGCTGTGAGGAAACTCATTCAACCCATTCTTCAGAAACTTTCGCTATTAATTACAAAGTTTGTAGTCTTGTGATTAAATCCATCTAGTTATAATATCGATTGCTTGGTTCATTGGTAATCTTGAGATTGATATTCCACTGCTTAAAAATTTGTTTGATCTCATTTCTTTGATTATCATATATTGTTCCGATCACTCAAAGCATTATTTTTTAACATCGTATCACTGGGCATGAGATACGACATCACAAAATATCGAACAATACTAGATTGTCATGATAGTGCATGACGACAGTTCCTGAATGTGACACGCGTACTCTGAGTTACATGACGTTTGTGTAATGCGACCTCTTGGTATGAGTAGCGCAAGACCATCATGGCAGCGCATGTGGACACTCTTGACACAGCACAACAATTCAAGATTCCCGACTACGTGTCTAGGTGGTGATCTACTCGAGTGAGCGATGCATGACCGTCCCAGTTAGGTGGGACGATCAATCCGTCATCATAGTGCATGATGGACGTTCCTTGACATGTATGAGGAACTTACTGCGGGGCATGACTGGACGTGCGGTGAGGAAGCTTGCCAAGCATTTCTCGTTGGCGTCCATGATCAAGGACCATGGTACAGTGCACCTGAGCATAGTGGAATTTTTGAGCGGAAGCACTTTTCCTACGCTAGGGTGCTTCGCGACGACACAAGCGAGTCATCGTCGCATGGTGATCTGAGTAGGATGAACTGCTCTGATACCACTTGTCATGGGATCATTCTCAAAAATGAGATCTCGTACGATGACTAGGTGAAGGGGCACCTAGCCATGCCTATTTTGAGTTTGCAGCAGAAGATTTATAGTCGAAACAACTATGCTGAGAATCGCTCTTATAGACATTCGATCACGGATATGACCAGAGTGTTGGACTACTCATCATGGGGTCGTGGCATTAGTGCATTGCGATGCTAATACAGGCGTTTGGACGCTGAAAGTCCGAAGGGACAACCGATATACCATGGGGCACCGAGAAGGGTCACCGATGTTGGTTGTCACCCCACGCTCAAGGCCAAATACTAGAATTAAGAAAGCTTACTTATATTAAATATGATGAAACATAACATACATCTGGGCTAAGAAGACACTAATGAAATCCTCCTTAATTTATCGTAGGTAGAAGAGTTTTGTTACAAAATGGAAAATGTAAAAGGCATACCCTACAGGTACAACTTGGGTATTCATAAGGACGGCCTTACAAGATAAATGTCCTAATGGCGAATAACTTGGTACTCCGCAATATTACGCAATGCGAGATGGTTGCATGTGTTCCATGATTTGACGTTGAGCGGTCGAGCGCTTTAAGTTAAGCAGCCCCGATGCCGCAAGGCTTTGCGCGTCGTGTCATGGGAAAATACCCCATGACACTCGCCCGCCGATGAGCTCATAGAGGGGCCATCAACCTCCTTATTTCTTCCTTGTCACATGCAAGGAAGACGCGAGGGGGCCGGCGCTCCCCTCTGTAAAGAGCTCACGCGCCGACGAGCTCGTAGAGGGGGCATCGGCCCCCCTTTTCTTCCTCGTCATAGCGAGGAAGTCATGAGGGGAGTTGGCGCCCCCCTTTCCCCCTTCTCCAAGCGTGATAGAGAAAGGGGGTACCGACCATCCTTTTCTGCTTCGTCGACCGTGAAGCGAAGGAGAAAAGGAAGACCGACGCTCCCCTTCGTGGGTGGCGAGGGAGAAAGGGGGTGCTGGCCCCTCTTTTCTGCTTCGCCGGCCATGAGCCGACAAAGGGAGAAGGGCACCCCCGTTCGGTACTGTTGGAGAAAGGGGGTGCTGACCCGTCCGATGTCGATGGAGAAGGGGGGCCGTCGGCCCCCTTTTCGTGATCTTTTATTTTTAATATGATTTTATTATATATTTTTATTATTTTATTCTTTTTTAGATGAAGTGGCAGCCACGTAACCTAGGCAATCGGAAAACTACTATCATCGGTCAAGTGGATGAATCGTGCAATAAAATCAAAATTGGGGAATGTTCTAGTTACAAATTAAAGTTGGGTGACCGTTCAGATATCGACTCAAAGTTTAAGGATGATCCGTGTAATTTACTCAAAACCGACACCTAAATTTTTAGGTAATGATATGTTTCATGGAGGTCGGAGAAAATTCTACATGACCGATCGCTCAAGGTGACAGTTCTAACCCTAATATGACATGATCATCTTTCATTTTGTCACTTGTTCTCCAGAGGTTATCAAATTTAATTCCATTTCTCCCCTATGAGTCTTATTTTATTGAGCTTTAAAATCAAGTTAATCAAATTTCTATATAAAATGTTATGTTCTCATCTTTAAGGTACTATCATTCTATTCATCGAAATAGTTACCTGATTTTGTAAATTACATATTAAATCCATTAGTGGATAGAATTATTTGATAATTTAGGGGAAATAGGATGTTGATGTTAGGTTTCATTTACAATTATAATCACTCAAAATGATATGTGTAGGAAATGTTATAAATATTTTACCAAACCTCACTCAATCTATCAGAATATAACTTAGGGCAGATTATGGTAGTAGTTGTTAAATTTATTATGATCAGTCTAGAAAGATATAAAATCTAGAAATTTTATGAGGTGCATCCTATGAAGTATAAGTTTAGATAAAATAAAAAATACTTGAAAAGTAATATTTTCTATTTTATATAAATAATAAACGTAAGGTCACTCAGCCTGTCAAAACACAGAAACAACATGAAAGTTAGGTTCAATGTTAATTTTTTCAGAACAATCTATAATGAAATAAAATATGAAACTTATACAGGTTAAGGATTTTGCAATTTATAGTTAAATAAAATTGGAATTATTCAATTTTATTATTTATATTAAAAGATATTAATTTTATGTCATAAGGTATGCAATCTCCTAGGTTATAAGATGAACTCTCATGATTGATCAATTAATTAAGTTAGATTAAAAGGCATGAGAGATATATAGTAATGATTGTTGTGTCCCTGTAGGACATGTTGATATGAATTTTGTTTCACAAAGCATAGAATCTGCCAAAAAGAAAAGATGTTTATCCTAAATAAGGTTGTGTTATAGGAATTGCATATTGTTAAAATAGTAATATCTTTTAAGGAGAATATATGACTTGCCTATATCATGTAATAGGTGTTTATGTTGATTGCATGTCTTAATAATATTATGAACATATACTATTGTTATAGGAAGGAAGACTAAGATAAGTAAAAAGGGAAGATGATCTTGACTTAAGATGTAAGAATTTAGAGGGAGCAAGTCAAAGAAGAGGTATGTAGGGTGTATACATGTGCTTTTATTTCATTCATTGTTATAAGAATTTGGTTATGATATATGCAACATGAAAATTTATGCATAATTGTGGATCCATAACAAATGATTAAATCAATACTTGCACAAATGCTATGTCATATTTTTATCTCATATGATAATTAAGAGATTATTATATGAATGTAAAAGAATGTATGAAAAATAAACTGATATGGTATAGATATGAATAAGTTCCTGCATATGTTTGCTATTAAGAAAACTATATATATTTCATGACATGACACGAGATGATATGATATGACAAGATATGATAGAAAAGGACACGACATGACATATTATAAGGTGACGAGATATGATAGGACATGATATAATATGCTTGGGTTATGCGCATGCATTACATCTCATTACCATGCATGCACATTACCTCTATTGGGCGACCGTTTACCCTTACATAGTTGAAAGACTTGCAAGATCAATAGTTTACTTTGCATGGTTGAGAAATTTTGTAAGGCCGATAGTTTACCCTTGCATGGTTGAAAAATCTTGTAAGGTCGACAGCTTACCCTATAAAGTTGAAAGACCTAATAGGGACGTTAGATATCTCGAATAGGATTTTAGGTTGTTTGGAGCTAAGCGTCATGTGAAACAAATTTTGGAATCAATGTGAGCCACATTTGAATTCACATGGGCCATCTCTAGAATCCATCAACATCCCCGGTAGAGTCGATAGATATCACGAAAGGGATGCCTCTGGCTAGTTGTGATATGACATGTGCATGCATCATTCTTTTTGCATACATCCACTTTAAAGAGTATGACATCTAATATATTATTGATTGTGATATTGTATAGTTATATGACATGATTTGATGTGAATGATGTGGTAATAATGTTTGTATGACAATGATTATATGTATGAACAAGGATTTTAATATAAGATGGTATAATTTTATTATGACATGTAATGACAGCTCATGCTTATATGAAATAGCTTAAGTGCATGAACATGTACTTTGATAAGATAAGTTAGGATAACCCATGTTTTTACAGCAATGAAAAATATGTATGAAACTTTAGAATTCTTCAGATTATATTATCGTTTTGATCATTTATATGCTTCATGTTTTGAATAAGTTATAAGTTAGAGTCTTTTAAGAAATATTATTTTGAGCCCTACATACAAGACTTTGCTCATGGAGATTATGCATATATATGTACATTTATGTATAATATATATGCATATATTTCCTTGTACTTGGAGACACGGGTGGTCGATGCTCATGAAAGTGATAACACATGGAACTGAGTGTATGGTTTTTCTTCGAGTACATTATCTTGTAATATTATTTAAAGTTATCAGTTTTTGATATATGAATATTATAGTTTCTTTATATGAATAATACAAAGAAAAGATTTATTTAATATGAGTTCTATTTATGACAAGATGTTAGAAGCAGCGATCGGACTCTCGAGTAAAATAGACTGGCTCGAAGGTTCGGGTCATTACATTAAGTGCACTCTATAGTTGGGTAGTATCTTTGTAGGAATAGTTAGTTATGATTGCATGATTCTTATGAAATTGATTTAAGATTATCATGTCAAAGCATGGCATAACATAACTTGTAGGATTCTTGATGGAATGTTTGTTGTGCGGTCTATTAAACATTACCATAATATGGATGTTAATAGTTTAGAATCTATAAGTTAATGCATCTTGATTTTTGTTTAACTAGTTTACGATCCTAGACGGAGTGATTCTTGTTAAACTTGAAATTGAGATAGTTTGATTTATCCTGGTAGGAAATCAATAATTGTAGTAGGTTCTAATCCGTCATTTGAAATGAACTTAATATTCTCAAGTGCTATCAATTTGTCTATCTTGTAATTCATTATCCTAAGCACCTGTGCATTAGTAGTTTAATTTAGTCTTAGTTTTTTTTATCTTTCTATAATTTTATTTTTGCATACTACTATCCCAAATTGTATGTCATCTCCTATTAACCTCTAAAATTTGATAGACGTGTAAATATTTTCTCGTGGAATCAATAACATTTATTCTTACACTTTATTACTTGAGCAACTAGTGCATTTACTAGATATATCATGCATCATCTAATATCTTATAACATATAATTGCATACATAGCAATTAAATAAGTTTATGAGTGCACATAGCACATATTCCTATAACATATAATTGCGTATCCTATCATGTAACGTGTAATCACATGAAAACCATTAAGCACAAACACTTTTTTTTATATTTTGCATATGACAAATTGCACGTTGTATAATCTAAAATATATAAAAATTATTATATAACTCATACTGATGTGAAATAAAATTTCGGTGTTAGAGGACTTCATCAAGTATAATTAGCACAAAAGTCATAATTGAGCTCATTATAAAATGACTTTAGAAAATTATACGATTGCATTGTATTCTATTTCACTTTTGAACTTTGACGGATTGTAGAGAGCTTAGTATAAAATTCATAACTCTTCATATAGACACCCTATAATATGGAATAGAATTTCTAATAAAACTACACTTCTCTTGAAAACATACCAACTTTATACTTTTTATCATTGTATATTAATCTAGGAAAATTCTTAAATATGGAGATGTTCTATAATAATTTTGAAACTGACAAACTAAGTATTATGCATTATAAAATTTATAATTCTCAGTAAACATACAATTTTCATAAAATTCTACTTGGTGCAAAAAGGTTACACCTACAGGTTTCTATTCCTTGAATTACGATATGCTAAGTATTTGAATTACGATCAAATTATCATTTTAACCTAACAACTTTATCGAATTACTTGACTATAATGATCAATAATTTCATCCTAAAAGTAATGAGTAAATTTCACTAATCGACCTGCAACTTTATCCACTTCCCAACTCTATCCTCCAACTTTATTTTTGTAATAAGGTTGACCTCCAACAATAATCTTATTTCATTAGTTGTCCTTTTTACTTAAGATCACTTATTTTTTTGTTACAAAATCTATATGAGATGTTTCTCTCTCCTTCACGCGTGCAGGTGTCCTACGTGGTATGTTATTTTAAAAACAAATTAAATATAAAATATTAAGGTAATATTAAAATAATATATAAAAATTTCTAAAGAATAAAAAAATGAGGGGACGTGCCCCCTCGGCGCATGAGCTCTAGCTAACGCTCAAGCGTTAGAGGGGGCACACCCCTCTTTTTTTTATTTTTTTATTTTAATATTATCTTAATATTTTATATTTAATGTATTCTTAAATCATATGACACATAGGACACCCACACATGTGAAGGAAAGAGAAACATGCCACGGAAGTCACGTAAGCGGAAAGAAAGTGATTGCAAGTAAAAAGGACAATTGATGAAATAAATTCATAGTTGGAGGAGAGTTAGTTACAAAGTAAAGTTAGAGTATAGAGTCGAAAAAGTAGATAAAGTTGAAGAGCATTTAGTGAAATTGACCCTACAACTTAATTAAATATTGATTTAGTTCTTCTTTTATTGTGAGATAAATGTTCTAGTGATCAAAATTATGACAAACATCCAATTAAATTAGCATAAATATCAAATCCTAACTTAATTGAGGTTAACTAATGGAACTAATAGTTAAATAACCTGATCATTATGTTTCTTTGATAAATTTTTAATGTAGATGAAAATATCATAAGTGTTAATTTTTCAGGTAGCTAATAGCTAAATAACAAAGTTGAAATGGTTAAGTAAATCAATTTCAATAGAAAGAAATGAATGATTAATTTAATTAGTGGTCGTGTGCGATTCCACCACTCGATACAAATAATTTATGATGGTATATTTTAACCTTGTCCGGTTGAGTGTTTACGCCCAGGATCTTACCTCCTCAGATCCACCATAACATGCCTCCACCTCATCCCCTAACTCCTCCACCTGGTCACACCTCATCTCCAAGTTCAGGTAAAACAGAAACTTAGGCCCCATTTGATAAACAAACAGGCTGATCTCACCTAAACTCTGACTTTTTTATTTTCTATCTGTCGACAAGAACTAAACATGTAATAATGACATTTGACTACTTAAACCATATTCTCACTCTGTTTGGATGTTGCACCTTGAACATTGGCTTAATCTTGCTCTTGCTCCTTTATCAAACGGGGCCTTAGGGTGCTTTAGCCACCCTCACCCACCCTTGACAGTTACATATGGGGAGAGCAACAAAAAGGAAACTAAAAAAAGCAACAAAAAGGAAATTAAAAAAAATAACTTTCTTATTGCTGGCCGAATGGGAAGAGTTAGGAAAAAAATAAATGAAAGGGCCCTATGTTGGTCGCTGGCTGAGTCGGGGTAGATAGGAGAGAAAGGAGGGGAGGAGAATTAGATGAAAAGGAAAACAAGTCCAAAAGAAGTTAATGAATCAAGTCCAAAAGAAGTTAACGAATTAAAGGTATGTAGGAGTTGGATCCATTTAATATTTGTTGTTAATCTTTATCAACTGATTGAATTGATAAGAAAAAAAATTACAGTTAGAAACATGAAACCAATTAAAGAAGCATACATTAGTTTTAAATTTTAGAAGCTGAAGGTTGAGTTGGCTAATAAAATATTTTAAGTTATTAAAAAAATCTGAAAATTGGATCACATGATATCGAAGAGTTATAGTTTACAGAAAAGAAAGAATTATTTAAAAATCACCTCTATTTAAAAGGTTATGTGTTAATTGGTTCGAAGATATCTTGTTGTCCAACAAAAGAAGTAGGCCTAATTAGAAATTATGCTGCAAATTTTATACTTTGAAGTAATTTATGAATTTTATAGGTCCAAACTTACCTGAACGAAAGTTCTATTGAAATTGGAATCATTTCAAAATAATTTGTGTAGCAGGAGTTATGAGGAGAATAATTGGTACCTCTCAATTTTTAGAAGTATGAACAACATAATGAGATGTATGTGTTCACAAAAAACTTTGTAGATAAATTAAGATGAGTAAAAAACTAAAGTTAATATATGTTGTACATTATACAGTCTAGTTTTGCTGAATGTTGAAATCAAATTTATTGGATATATGTAGAGAAGATTGTGTGTTCATCTTTAGAGTGCTATCACTCAGTCTTCTAAAATTATTATCCAATTTTATAAATTAGATATTAAATCACATATAATAATATTACTTGATAATTTAGAGTGAGGAAGATACATATTTCAGGCTGCATATACATTTGGAATCGCTTTAAAATGTTGTGTATATTGGATGTAATAAAGATTTAACTGAGCCTTACTCAGTCTGTCAAAATAAAAGTTAGGGCAGGTCATACTACTAATTGTTGAAATTATTGTGCTCGCTTCATAAATATATAGATTTTAAGAATTTTATTATTTAAGCCTCATGAGGTCCTCTTTCAAAAAGAATTGAAAGTACATAAATATGATTTATTAATTAATATATAATCATACAATCAATGTTAGTTAGTCTAGCTGAACAAAGAATCAATAGAAAATCTATGCTGAATATTGATTTTCCTGAGAACCAACCCTCAGGAAATAAAATCTCAAATTTTTACTGGCCAATTTGTTGAAGTCTTTATTCATATAGAATTGGAATTATGATATTTTACTATTAATAATAAAATATATGACTTTTATTTTACAAAGTATGTAATCTGTCAAGGTACAAGATGAACTCTTAAGATTGACCAATTAATTAAACTACAGGATTGAAGGCATGAGTGATACATAGCATTGATCATTGTTCACACCATAGTGTTGATAAGAACATATATTATTGATATATGATTGGAAGAATAATAAAGAAAAGAAAACGGAGAAGTTTTTCGATATCACTTATAACAGGTAAGTTGGTTTCTCCTATTATATGTGCACCTTTTGTGAGTTCAGTGTGGCATTGGTTGTTATATGTATTGAATATGTCTTTTGTTATTATGAAAAGTATGTTTGGAATGATTGATTAATTGATTGTACATTTGAAAAGCACATATGATACATTATGGGTTGATATTATAAAATGCAATTATATTTTGTTTGAATGAATGCTCGATATGATTCATCTTCTAATATTTGAGATATGATTGTTCATGATGAATCAGCATCTATTTGTATCATGCATCTGCATGTGTGATGGTTGGAGCTAAATGCTACTTCACTTATCACGATGTGAACTACTTCTAAATTCAATCAATCATTGTGTTCCCCAGAGGGGATGAGATACAATGAAGCTAAGTACTATGTGGAGTCAAGTGCTACATCATGAGAAGTTGCGATTGGAGCCACCTATAGAATATGTAGTGACCGTCAATAGAATTCATCTATCGTTATTTGATATGTTCTTTGAAAAGGATGAGGTAGAATGGAGACAAGTATCATGCGGAGTTAAATGCAATGTCATGAGAAGTCACGATGGAAATCATCTTTAGAATCCGTAAGGGCCACCTATAGAATCCACCTACCGACTATACAAACTAGCTAGTTGGTGATCCATGCATTCATACGAGAGTGTTACATATGTATGCATATGCTTGAGATGTTTAAATATTAGTGATTGTAAATTGAGTGTGATGATTCTAACTATTAGTTTGTATATGCAACTTCCAAATATATGAAAATACTTGTTACTGACATTATGATTATTGCATGTCTTTTTATGTCTCTCTAAATTGATTAGTGGGTAATACATAGGTTATAAGTTATCAACCAAACTTTTTTTTGCTCACTCTGTTATTTCTAATATTTTTCATATTAGTATATCTATTTGGATAGCACGAGTCAATAATCCTAGAAGAGTTATCCCTTTTGATCTTAAGGTATTGAGGGTTGTATCTCTCATGTACTTTTATTAGGATATTGAGAGAGTTGGTTATACTTATCCTTTATACCAAATTTGTATTTTATATCGAAAACAAGTTCATTTGTGAAATATATAACTTAAGGAATATCAGTATGCTAGGATCATCATTAGTTGTGTAGTTGTTTAATGATATTTTTATTCCTTATATTATATATATAAAAAAAATTATATCAAGCTTCCGTAATCTTTTTCAATTTTATTGATCGTCCATAATGAGTTGTGAACAACGGGTTAAATCGGGGTTGTGACACTGATTGACCTTGGGTTTAGTACATAACTTTCGGTGTAAATATTCAATCACTACATTTCCAAAAGAGGAGAAAACTAGACTTTAACAAGACATTGATTTCATTTCATAAATTTTGGAGGTTTGACAGATATAAGAACATAATTATAAGTTACAACTTCAAATTTCAACACTAGTTGGGGTTTGGTCTTCGTCTTAAAAGTTCCTCTTTTTATAATCATATGAAATAAAAGATGAGGGAAAGATCAAAGATCAGGGATGACTTTTTTTAATAGAATTCATATGGATAATTTATAGGAGAGGAGCTTTCAACTAATGTAAAAGAATCCCTAAAGATGAATTCTTGATTTGTTGTTTACTTTCTTGTTTTCGTTCGTTTTGTTGCTGCCTTCTTCCACTCGGATGGGTAACCCAGGTGGTCTTAATAGGTGATAGAAAGATAAGTCTTGAAGGTCTATATACTATGGATACCGAGCTAAAGTTAGTTGGAAGCAAACTCCCTTAGTTGCCCTTGTAGTTTCCCCTATTTACATCATATAAGTAAATGGCTTGTTACTTTTCCTATTATTTATTCATTTACTTAAGACATTACATGTAAATAAAAAAACTACTCCACATTTTAATTCAGATAATGTTGTTCGAAAAACTTTCTACATGGTTGTCCAAATAAGATAATGTTGGATTCTATGGATAGCTAACAGAATTCTTTACAACTTTGATATTCATCATTCATCCAACATTATAGCTAATTATTCAATCAAAGTTTAGTTCATAAAGTTGTCCATTTCTATTTAATCTTTTTGAGCATATAACTATAGTCTTCGAGGTTTGTATCATCAAAATATAATTTTATAGGGTATTAAAGCTTTGCTCCAACAATCTCCCTCTTTTTTATGAAAACAAATTGAGAAATATGAAAAATATATAAATTACAAAAAAATGCAAAAAATTGTAAAATGAATTTTACTCTCCCTAAAACTAAGATTTCCTTACAAGGATAGATATGCACATAAGTACTAATTGTAATGTACTTTTCATATAAAGTTATATTCATATATATATAACTTTCCTTTATATTCATATCATATTTCTCTTGTATTTCTCCCCCTTTTGTTTCATCAAAAAGTAATTTGCATATGAATCATATAAGTAATAATATGTAACTCCCTCTTAATCATATCAAAAAAATATTTATTCTCCCTTTTTGACATATAGGAAATATGTAAAGTATCGCATCATAAGAATTGTTTCATACATAATATATTTGATAGTTAAAAAATAGTCCCCCCCCCCCCAAATTCATGACCGATTTATAATGGCAAAATGTGAAATCAAATGTATAACATGTCCCATATCATAAAAGATCAGGACATTGCATAAAAATTTGAGACAACATTGATATAAGGGTGCGTTCACTGCATTGTCATTTAACATTACTTAGCAATGTAGATTGCCGCTATGAAATATTGTCACTTGTTAAATTATCAGCAATGTACATTACCTTATTTATTATGCATAAGTAATCTATCTAGCAATCCATATTATTTATTTATAAAAAAATACAGATTTATGAATTAATAAATAGCTTTTACCAATATACCCCTAATCAAAAGAATTATGTCTAGATATATAAATTATTTTTAACTTCGTAAACTTAAATCACAAATATATATTCTCGCCTATAAAATTAAAATTTGTAAAATAATTAATATATTTTAAATTATGATAATAATATAGTCATAATAATTATAGTATTTATTTGATTAATTTTATACTTTATTTAATTATTATTATAATTTATTCAATGTATTTTAGAATTTATTTAAATAAAACTGAAAAGGACAAATGGGGAAAGTAAAATTTATAAGATTGTAACCCAAGTGGTAATGTAGATTGTCTACCCTCCCATAGACAATCTACAATACCACTTCATAGGCAATGTGGATTGTCTGGGTAATGCAGATTGTCCATTACCTGTCACAAGTGAACAAGGTAATGTGGTGGGCCCAGGTAATTTAATACAACATTACCTGGTAATCTACATAGATTACCTCTAGAGAAACGTTCCCTAAATGATATGTCAAAATTAAATTGGATTATATCAAATAATCAAGAATTTAACAACTAAAGGTAACTAGGTTATATTTAAGATGAGTGACATAATATTTCAAATTTTTGAACAAGCTCCCCCTATCATTATGACCAATTTTCTATTTCCATCTTCCCTTAGTCCTATATATGTTTTCTTTTCTTTCAAAGAACTAATGATGTAACATTGTGAATAAAAAAACTTTATTTTTATAACATGATGATTTTAAGCTTGAAACATAAGCGAAAAAACAAAAATGTAAGTTTATGCTCATGAGATCCAGGGAATGATATTTTTAATAATTCTCTAAAATTTTGGTAATATTTAAAAATTTTCAATTTGCATATCCACAAAAACACAAATGTTTAATTGAAAAGAATAACCAATTTTTCATGCTCATAATATGAAGTAAGTGATACTTTTATTTGTAAATAATACTTTACCATGACCTTTGTGTCTTCACATTTTCAATTCCACTTGTCCTTCGCTTTACATGTGAGGCAACCTGAAAAATAATTATTTAATCTTTGGTACCCAAACTTCTTTGGGTCTAATTTTGTTAGTCAAGGTTTCTTTTGGAACCCATATCATTCATTCCATATTGAAATTGTTTTCCTACTTTGCATTGGTATGCATAATGAATATGAAATCCACATGCAAAACAAGTAATATGTGATGTTTTCACGGCTTTGTCATAAGAATTATTAGATTTCCAATAAGAATTTTCATGTCAAAGTATTTCCTAGAATTACTTTTCTTTGCGTAAGAACTAGCCTTATCATTATTTTGTGAAATTTTCAAAATAATATTTTCCTTCTTTACTTCTTCTAAAGAACATGCCATCTTTACAATTTCAATGCATGCATAAATTCCAAAGAATCAATTTTATTTTTAAAGTTTTCATTTTCCATAAAATATGCATCCTTTTCTTCTTTTAATTTCTCAAACTCGTGTAGTAATTTTTCGTTTTCCTCTTTAAGTGCAAGATACCTTTTTATAAGAGAGAAAAATTCTTTGTGCACATCAAAAGAAATATCTTCTTCAGAAGAACTTGATGGATACCATTAGGCATAGGTATGCATCCTCACTAAAAGAGCTTGATGAGTCACTTGCATCACTTGACTCTTCATACTTTTTCTTCTTCCCTTTCTGAGATGTCTCTTCTTTGTCATTCTTTGTATGACTTGAGTTTCTTTCTTGGTGGTGTTTATATAATATTCTCCTTGGCTTCTCATTCTGTTCTTTATTTTTCACCAACTTGAGATATTTGTCAAGCTTTCTTATATAGTGTGCTAGTCTCTTTTCGTCTACTTCTTCTTCGCTTGAGTCTTCTTTCATTTTGTTTGCTTCCAATGCCAATTATTTCTTTTTGGGAGCCTTTTCTTCTTCTTCTTTCTAGATTCCAATCTCATAGGTTAAGAGAGAACCAATAAGATCATCAAAATTTAACTTTTTCAGATCTTTTTCTTCAATCACGATCCTTTTTGTATGCCATTTGGAGGAGAGAGACTTGAAAATTTTTTTCACCTTTTGGGATTAGTTCTTAGTTCGCCCAATGTGGCTAAGTCATTCACAATATTGTTAAACCGCACAAGCATTTCATTTATGGAGAATTATCATGCATTTTAAAAGAATCATATTGATGATTTAAGATATTTAATCTATATTCTTTAACTTTATACATTCCTTCATAAGTAATAATGAGTTTGTTCCAAATCTCATTTACACTTTCACAACTAGAAATCTGATTAAACTTCGTTGAATCCAAAGTATAATAAAAAATATTATTAGCTCTCCAATAAAGTTTTGCAAATCTCTATCGGTATATTCTGAAGGTAATTTTTCACGTAAATAATAACCTTTTTGAACAGTATCCCACATGTCAATATCATTGGAACATATGTATGCTTGAATACTAATTTTCTAATATGTAAAATTTGAAGCATTAAAAAGTGGAGGATGACTAATTGATTGTCCTTAAAAAAATCTAAATCTATTTGATGCCATAGCTCTAAAAGACATCTAAATCTAAAAACAAAGAGCAACCTGGATCTGATACCAATTGTAGGACCCCAAAGGCACCAAGAAGGAGGGGGGGGGGGTGAATTGGTATTTTAAAATCGAACATATTGATTTTACAAAATGCGTCAGGGAAAATTAAAATTGATTTGTTAAACTCTAAATCAATGCAAATCATATCACATGCATAATAATATGAGAAGGAGAGGGAGAGAGAAATCAAACACAAAGAACACAGTGGTTATTGATGAGGTTCGGTCACACCTTGGCCTACATCTCCGCTCCGACTTCTCGACCTCAAGACCGCCGGAGATTCCACTAAACCCTTCCTTAGTTCTAAATAGGTCAAGGAAGAAACCCTTTACACAAAATCACATTTTCTCTGCTTCGAGAGGTAGGGCACACCTCTCCTCGTAAGAAGCTTATCTTTTCTCTAGCTTAAGAGGTAAGATATAGAACCTCTTCTTCTCAGGAGCTCTCACTCAATTTTCTAATAAAAGGTTTCTATCCTTTATAATATCATGCTCACAAGAAAAGAAGAGAAAAAGAAGAGAAGCTTGAACAATAACTTCAAGAGAATTATTTTCTCATGATAACTTGAAGTTTACCTTAAATGCTGGGACAAATGCTTTTTCTTCAGGTTTTGACACTCCTTTTATAGGTTTCTATATGTGAAAAATTCGTCCAAAAAATTTTCCACAATTTTCACCTTGAAAAATAGTCATTACTATTCATCTTAGCCTGGGACCGGTTGACCGTACTAATGGATCGATCGATCGGTCTATATGGCCGTTGCGCAATTTCCTTAGTGACCGCAGTTGATCAATCTATCGATCGGTGTGTCGACCGGTATAGTCTCATCATTTTTAATCTTCGACTTTTGAGCTGATTGATCGACCAGTGCATCGATCGGACTGTCGACCGGTGTAGTCTCGACATTGAATTGAACAATCTGTGCATTGATCGGTCGACCGGTACGTCTGATCGATTGACGGGCTTTCACATCTTCGACCGACAAGTTGACCGCCCTGCAATATTTTGAGCATAACTTTCTGCATGGTTATTCAAATTAGATAATCTTGGATTCTATGGATAGACTTCTTTACAACTTTGATATTCCTCATTCATCCAAAATCTAATGAGATTTTATTCAATTATTCAATCAAATTTTAGTTCATAAAGTTGTCCATTTCTATTTAATGTTTTTCAGCATATAACTCTACTCTTTCGAGGTTTGTATCATCAAAATATAATTTTATGGGGCATTAAAACTTTGCTTCAACAATGTATTCATATAAGTATAAGAATACAAATAGAAATGTATGTATATAAATATAAGAATACAAGAAATGTTATCTTCAATGCGTAGCTATTAGCGACGCTAATGGGCACAAACTTGTTAATAAATTCATTGAATGTACATAAATAAAAGTACACACACACATCTATATATAAATTCATATATATACCTTTGTTGATTTGTATTTAGTAGGTAATGTTAATTTGTATAACTATTTATGTTACCTATATATACTATAGTTTAACATATATATTGATATATATATATGTATTTGTTGATATATTTAGGTAATATAGACTTATAATAAAATTTTTGTTGATATAAACTTATAATTAGGTAATGTAAACATATCTTGATACAATTATGTGTATATATGCATATGTTGATATAATTAGATAGTATATATGCATATGTTGATGTGATTAGGTATACATATATGTTGATATAATTAGTTAATATATATATATATATACACATATATGTTGAAATAATTATGTGTATATATATTTGTGTGTATAGATTCATATGTTGATATGATTAGGCAATATAAACTTATATGTGTATATATGCATATTTTGATATAGTTACGTGTATATATATGTTGATGTAATTAGATATGCAGATATAAAATAAGATATATACAAGATATATCATATGATATCTTAATTATTATAAATTATATTTTATATCCTAAATTAATGAATATAATGTCCTCCATAGTTTAATTAAAAAAAATAAAAAATAACTTATTGGCATCATAGTAGCCTCAAATTAGCGTCTCCTTTTGGCAACGGTAATTTAGAGTCACTTAAACGCCGCCTTAGCATCGTCATACTAACCGAATTCTTTCACTTGCGTCGTCGTAGCGTCGCAGTCCGACTTTTCATTCGGCATCTAATTAGCGCCGCGTTGAATGTGCGATGCTAAATAATTACTTTTAACACTAACCCCTCTTTCGTTTAATATTTTTACTAAAGTCCCCTTCCTCCCTTCATCGTCATCGTCTCCATCCTCGTCGTCGACGTCATCGCAGTCGCCGCTCCTCTTGTCGCCTTGTCTCTTCCTCACTGCCTTCGTCGTCGTCATCGGCATCCTCTTCGCCATGTCTCGGTTAGAGTCTTCTATTGTGGTAACAGTGTGCAAGGCCGAGAAAATATTTTCACCTTCTTTCTTTGATGTGATGGAGCACTTGATCGTACATCTTCCACATGAAACAAAAGTTGCAGTGCCAGTCAATATCGGTGGATGTATTCGTTCGAAAGATGCATGTTGTATTTGAAAAGGAAGGCGAAGAATAAGGCAAAGATCGAGGTTCTATATGTAAAGCATATTTCATTGAGGATGTGTCAAACTTCATTTCAATGTACTTTGAGTCACACATACAATCGTGACACATGCAAGTTCCAAGAAATGATGACAGTGGTGAAGAAGAAGATAAAATAAATATTTTATCCATCTTCAAGTACCCATGCCGGCTTCTTGGTAAAGGACACAAAGTTATGTTTAGTGATAGATATCTCACGCTGTTGAGAATTATGTCCTTACAAATTGTAGCGAGACGATGTCGTACATCGAGTAAGTCTATTTATTTAATATGTTATAAAATTTGAAATTAATTATTTCTATGTGATTTTATTAATTGACAACTATGAATTTAGGAAATTTGAAGAATTACAACATGAAATCATTCCTTTAGTTTCAACGATGAATTGTTGAAACTAAAAGACGAACATCATGTATTCAGAGAAGTATAGGAATACAAATATACATGTATGTATATAAATATAAGAATACAAGAAATGCTATCTTCAATGCATAGCTATTAGCAACGCTAATGTTAATAAATTCATTGAATGTACATAAATAAAAGTACACACACAGACATACATATATACCTTTGTTGATTTGTATTTAAGTAGGTAATGTTAATTTGTATAACTATACATGTTACCTATATATACTATAGTTTAACATATATATCGATATACATATGTGTGTATATATATGTATTTGTTGATATATTTAGGTATTATAGACTTATAATTAAATTTTTGTTGATATAAATTTATAATTAGGTAATATAAAATATCTTGATACAATTATGTGTATATATGCATATGTTGATATAATTAGATAGCATATATGCATATGTTGATGTAATTAGGTATACATATATTTTGATATAATTATTATATATATATATATATATTTGTGTGTATAGATTCATATGTTGATATGATTAGGAAATATAAACTTATATGTGTATATATGCATATTTTGGTATAATTAGGAGTACATATATGTTGATGTAATTAGATATACAAATATATAATTAATATATACAACATATATCATATGATCTCTTAATTATCTATAAATTATATTTTATATCCTTAATTATCTATAAATTATATTTTATATCCTAAATTAATGAATATAATGTCCTCCATAGTTTAATTAGAAAAAAAATAAAAAAATAACTTATTGGCATCACAGTAGCCTCAAATTACCGTCTCCTTTTGGCAACGATAATTTAGAGTCACTTAAATGCTGCCTTAACGTCGTCATACTAACCGAATTCTTTCAGTCGCATCGCCATAGCATCGCAGTCCGATTTTTCATTCGGCGCCTAATTAGCGTCGCATTGAATGTGCGATGCTAAATAATTACTTTAACACAAACCCCTCTTTTCGTTTAATATTTTTACCGAAGAAATGATGATGGTGGTGAAAGAGAAGTTAGCATAAATATTTTATCCATCTTCAAGTACCCATGCTGGCTTCTTGGTGAAGGACGCAAAGTTATGTTTAGTGATAAAGATCTCACACTATTGAAAATTATGTCCTTACAAATTGTGGCGAGATGACATCGTACCTTGAGTAAAACTATTTATTTTAATATGTTATAAATTTTGAAATTAATTATTGCTATGTGATTTTATTAATTTACAACTATGAGTTTAGGAAATTTGAAGAATTACAACATGAAATCAATCCTTTAGTTTCAACGAACATTTTGCCGATTGGTTGAGATGTGAAGTGAGAACTCTTTCCGATTGTTTGCAAATATTATTATTTTTATAACTTTTTAATTAACTGTCTTTCAAAATTTTATAGGTTATTAATGACTCAGTCACATATTTGAAAATTCGAGATTTAGTTCATGGACCACAGACAGAAGTTTTTAGTTATCGTGGCATCATAGTTAATGGATACGGGTTCCACATAGAAGAATATAGCCGATAACGTTCAACTATTAATAGCAGTATATGCATTCTAAGAAGCATGTACGGGGACAATGAGTTTGATTACTAAGACGTTATAGAAAATATAATAGAGTTGTTCTATTTGGAAAATTTGAACAAAGTCGTGGTGTTAAAATACTATTGGTTTGATCTAGAGAAAGGAGTTCGAATTGATCAAAAGTTTAAATTGGTGAATATTAACTCTCGATCGATACTACAGTCATACGAGTCATTCGTATTGGCAGAACAAGTGCAACATGTATTACACTAAGTATCAAGAAACGATGATTATTCTTAGCAGAAATGATGATGGATAATTGTGAAACATCTATCATACCGAATGATGTCCCGGTGGATGATTACTATTAAGAAGATCGAGTGAACAAAATAACTGATGTAGTTGAAGGACTTAATATTCAATTAGCGAATAACACCATGGAAGAGTTTACTTCAAATGATCCTTTGGAAGCGAACGTTGATAATTTTATTGATGATTACTCGAATAAAGATTATAGTGATGATGATGAAAATGAATCAGAATAGGAGACAAGCGATTGAATCATGCAGTTGTTTTAAAATTATGTGTTTCTTTTCTTATAAATTAAGTATAATAATAATGCAATGTTGATTTTTTTCAGATATGGTTACTACATGTTGACTGTCTCATTTTTCTAGGCGGAGTGACACATATCGACCACTAGGTGATATTTTATTTATATAATCACTAATTTGTGGTGATATATATTGCGTATTTTTAATGTTGATAGCTACTGCACCATCGACAGGTCATGCAGCTGGACCATCACATGTAGCTGGATCGTCACATGCAGCTAGATCGTCACAATCACATGATGTTGATCAACATGCACCCCACATTACACTAGGTTAATTTTTGTGTATATAATTTATCTTTTATATGCAACTCGAATTTGAACTATTTTTTTATTTATGACAATTGCTATGCCTCCGTCGAGACACATAGACGTGTCTCCACATTCTAGCATCCTATCGTCACATGATATTACGTTAGGTGATATTTTTATTATTTTTTAATTTTTTTCATGTAATTATATTAATCATTTTTTATTTTTTAATGGTGTTACTTGCTACTTCGCCGATGGGAAAAGTAGGCAGATCGTCACATTATGACGTTCACTCGATCGGTGAGCTAACACCATCACACGACGATGATCGGCATGTCATGGATTAGACACCGATAGCTACTGCACATGGTGAGAAATTTAGTGCATGTATCATTTAATGCATATATCATTTATTTAGTTTGAGTTGGTATTACAGGATTTATTCTTCAGCAATGTCCGTCGATTATCCCAAGCCTTCTCAACCCGCCCCTGCTACAAGGATGATTCCTCTTCGTCTAAAGAGGGATTCCATGATAATGGGTGATCATCGTGAATAATATTGCCCGACCGTAAGTTGGATACATTTTATAAATTCTATTTATAGTTCACATTTTCATTTGAAAACTAATTATTTTCTTGAACTGCAGGACTATTTTTTTTATCCCGCTTCTACCGTGCAGGATATTAGTACTCTTGTCTTCGCCCACTTGATGGAAGACGCAGGATCATGGAAGGATGTCCTAGTTGGATGAAATCTTTCGCACATTTATGATATGATTTATGTTATTTTGTACTATATAATTTATTTTATATTATTTTTTAATTACTAATTTTCATATGTTTTTAAGGATTCAAATAAGTTTCATTTAGATCTTAATTTGGGGACGATCCTGAGAGCTTTTGAGGAGGTGATTGCAAAATGCCTTTGAAATTATTTGTATAAATTTCACAAGGCCGTCATGTCCACTGACAACAGTATTGACCGGGGCATACAAAGATGCCCGGGGCACATCAAACACCCAGTTTGGGAGTCACTTTGTAGGAAATGGTGAGTAACTTTACATTTGTACTGTTTCTATTTAATTTATAATTTTACAAAGTCTAACTTTTTAATGTTGATACAGGATGGATGAAAATTGACAGAGGAAGTCTGAAAAAGCAAAGGTGAATAAACTTTCGAAGCCCGAGGCTCACATCCACACTGGTGGGTTGATTCGATTTGACGAGCATCGACAGTGCATGGTAATGTATATACAAAAAGTTGCTAATCAAATTTTTATCTTATATTTATTTATTCGACAAAATTTGAAATTTTGTTGCATAAGGAAAAGAAAGGTGTTATCATTGATTTTCGTGCAATGTACGAGGCCACGCACAAAAGTAAAAAGACCAATTATGAGATGGTCATGCTCACTGCCGTCAGTAAGTTTCATCACGTATTTATTTGTTTGTTCGCATTAGTGTAAAATATTTCTCAAATGTACAATATTTGAATTTTTTAGGAAGCGTATGATGAAAAAATGGCCGAAAAGTATAGAGATCCTAGTGCTCAGCTACCAACGTATCTCGAAAATGATTCATATTTTTAATGTTATAACATTATATGATTTTATATAATTTATTTACTTTGTGGGGTATGTTGCTATTTGGGAGGAGGTGGCCAGCATGACGCGAGGAGGATACCTAAGGGGCCTCGGAACAGTCGCTCAAGTTCCCAGGAGAAGCAGAGGATGTGCAGACAGCCCATCTTCATCCGTCGCACCTGAGTTGATGTTGGACAACATCAGGGGACTAATTTAGGAATAACTTTCTCAGTAGCTTCCTCAGCAATTGGCTCCAATTTTGCAGACGATTCAGAGCCTCCTTTATCTGCCGCGAGGCCAAGGGCCGAATATGACATCTTCAAATGTCAGGGATGATGTGGAACACGATCGTGATGTAGGACGATAGATATTTTTGTAACTTTGAACATGAATTAATTTTTTAATATGACTTTATATTATGATTTTTGTGATAATCTTCTTACTTTGAATCTTTAGTTTATTTTGTTATTAATATGTTGAATGCATATGTATATGCATTGTAAATTGTATGGGAGGGGAAGGGATGAAATGGGGCTATTGTGGTGGGGAAATATTTATAATAGTGTCGGATTAGCGACATAATATCAAAGTTAGCGTCACATCCGCGTCATTTTAGCACTGACAACGAGAGAAATTCGCGTCACATTAGCGTCAGTATGGCATCACATAAATTAGTGCCTCTTTAGCATTGACAAGTGTGATGCTAAAGTCGTTCCTTACAACCACTTAATAGCACACCATTAGCGTCGCTTCAGCGTCACAATTTGGCATCGGTATTGCCTTTTTAGCGTCATGTGTGTAATGGGATTTAGTGGAAGCATAGCATCACTTTTGCATCGCAATTTTTAGCGTTGTGTTTGCATTGGCTTTTGGGATGCTAAATTGGTTTCCTTCAATCGGATAATAGTGACACTATAGCATCGCTTTGGCGTTGGCCATTGATGATAATAGCGTCGAGAGTTTTTAGGTGCTATGACGATGCTATTAGTGCTAGAACTCTTGCATCATGGTTGATGGGGCACTACATCGACGCTAATCTGTCGCTACTATTTGTAGCGCCGACTTAGCGCCATGTCAGAGATGTCTTGATGGCATCACTAATGAACAATTTTCTTGTAGTGCATGTTCCTATGTTCCTATCTCCTAAGTGCAAAATAAATCACAAGTGGATAGCTTTGGACTCAAAATAATTTAAGAAAATAAATAGAAAATAGATGCATCCACTAGTAAAAATTACAAAAATTAATCTAAATGTCATATGAAAAATATGTATAAAAATGCATATATAAAAAAGTATTGGGATTGCATCATTTATGATGCATACTAATATGTCAAAATTTGTCATAGTTATTGTAATAAATATTTGAATGAGTTTTAATCATTAAGCAATTTCAAGTAATATATGATGAAAGTTTAGTTTTCATTGAGTTTTTATTCATCTAATTTGAAAATCAGACTACCGTCTTGTTGTCTTGGGTAGTAACGAGATAAAATTACAAAATCCACCATACTTTGGAAATATTGGATTGAGTTTAAAATTTATGGATTAATTAAAGTTTTATTTTATCTTTCTATGGCATTTAGATTTTAGAGTCACTTGAAAATAACATGCAAAAAAGTAGTTGTTAATATTTTAATGCATGAAGTTAAAATACTGCATAGAAAATGGAATTTGAATTTCTGGGAATAAACACCATGAAGATAGTTTGTAGAAAAATCAAAATCAGATGTTCATAGATTGAGTTATTATTTTTTTTATTGATGATGTGCCACAATTGTCTAATTAGGAAAGTGATGTATTATATTAGTTATGTCAATTGAGTTATGATAATATTCTGATTTTTTTATTTAAATGTTTATATTCCCCAAATGTATTGATTTTCTAACATATATTGCTTTATGACTGATAGTGATATTGAGGGGATTTAGTGATAACTTGCTGATTTTTGGGTCAAAAGTCAATTTTTTCAATTTTTGTTTCAACTCCCTAACTCACTCTCTACTGTAGTGCACAGGTCAATTGTAGTAATCCTAAATGTCGTATTCATAGTAATTTGAAGTCCTAGACTACCTAAAAACAATTTAGACTAATCTTATTTAAAGTGGCAAAAATAGAAATTCAAATGGAAATAAAAATAGATTTTTCAGAAATGCAGAATGATAACTGTTTTGAGGTTTTTGAAAAGTTAACTAAACTGAATTATAAATCCTAATCTAGAGGCTAAAATGGTTATCTATCAATGAGGAAGGTCCTCCTAGGAATTGGGGTTCATCTAATTTAATTATGGATGGAAATGGACAAGTTATCACTTTTTAGTCAAATCTGATTCAACTTTCAATATGGCTGTTTTCACGGCTCAATTAGACCAGAACTAAACAATATATTGTCATATAATTGTTAGCCAAGTTGATTAGAAAAGGATCTTCACTGAAAATCAAGTTATCATTAAGTTCAATCCAAGTCACCTTGCTGATTTTTGACAATTTAATAAAATCTGAAGTGATAACTTCCATGAATGAATTCAGAAGTGCGGCCATATTGCCTTGCTCCTCTTCCTCTTCTTCAAATATCCTTCTTCTTGCCTCCAACCTTTGCAATCTCCTTCTTCTTAAGAATATTCTTTCAGGCTCAAGATCCGATTGATAGTGGTTGTCCAAATCCTTCATAAATGAATTTAGAAGTATCAAATTGAGAAAAGAAAGAATACTAGACAAAATTGGAAAATTGGGAATGATAACTTGCAAAAACTGAAAATTGGCCTAATAAATGGATTAAAAACTAATCTAAAGCTAATCTAAACTATCTAAGTTAGTCTAATTGACCTCAAATCCCCGGCAATGACGCAAAAAACTTGGTAGTGATATTGAGGGGGTTAGTGATAACTTGCTAATTTTTTGGTCAAAATTCAATTTTTTCAATTTTTGTTTCAACTCCCTAACTCACTCTCTATTGCAGTGCACAGGTCAATTGTAGTAACCCTAAATGTCATATGCACAGTGATTTGAAGTCCTAGACTACCTAAAAATAATTTAGACTAATCCTATTTAAAGTGGCAAAAATAGGAATTCAAATGGAAATAAAAATAGATTTTTCAGGAATGCAAAATGATAACTGTTTTGAGGTTTTTGAAAAGTTAACTAAACTGAATTATAAATGCTAATCTAGAGGTTAAAAGGGTTTATCTATCAATGAGGAAGGTCCTCCTAGGAATTGGGGTTCATCTAATTTAATTATGGATGGAAATGGACAAGTTATCACTTTTTAGTCAAATCTGATTCAACTTTCAATATGGCTGTTTTCACGGCTCAATTAGACCAGAACTAAACAATATATTGTCATATAATTGTTAGCCAAGTTGAATTAAAAAAGGATCTCCACTGAAAATCAAGTTATCATTAAGTTCAATCCAAGTCACCTTGCTGATTTTTGACAATTCAATAAAATCTGAAGTGACAACTTCTAAGTATAGTCACAAAATAAGGAGTTCACTTCAATTATCTATGCAGGAATGAAACTAATTCAATAATAGTGCTGGTGCTCCTTGGTTTATCTTTAAACTACAAGAGGACCTTGATTCAACCTCTCGGCTGCAATTGAAAATGAAGTCCACACTTAACACTAATTAATTGGAAACACTATGCTTATAATCACAGGTTAGGAAATAAAAAATTGTCATTGCTCCTTGGTTCATCTCTGAATCTCGAGGAAGGCCATAAGACCACCTCTCAGTGGTAGATTAAAATAGGGTTCTACAAGAACAATCAGATTTCCACCAAATCAGAAAAACAGAAATCAGCAACACATTGAAAACAGGGAAAGCCAATGGTGATTACAAAATTGAACCATAGAAATGTCAAGGTTTCTTAATTCATTCCTGAACAAGATTGGGACATATGATAACCTCTCAGTTGTTCAATTAATTCAGTCCCCAATAACAATCAGATACAATTAACTCAGGAAATCAGAATTCAGGAAGTTCAGAATTAAGGAAAATAGAAATCAGATTTTCAATCAAAATGGAATCCAGAAACTTGGAATGGGTTCTTTGCTCATTTCTAATCAAAGATTAGACCAAATGACAACTTCTCAGTTGTAAATACAAGTAGGGTCTTCCAATGACAAGAACTAATTCAGATCAATACAGATTTCAAAATTAATTGAGAACTTGATTCAAATGAGGAAATCAGTTTTGTCCCTAATCCATCCACAACATATATTAGACTATTACCCTATCCTAAGAGGCATGGGATTTAGTTCTTCATATTTACAAAATCAGATACAAGATAGAGTGAAAAACTCAGATAAATCATCCTGGATTGGCTCTTGTTGACAGGATTTCCAGCAGCACTTCAGTCCTCTTCTTTGCTCCAAACCCTTGCTGCCTTCTGCTCCAATCCTGCAATGGCCGACCTCCCTCTTTCCCCCAAATTTCTTCAGCTTATATATGGCCTTTAAATACCCTTAGATCAGTATCAAAATGTTCCATATCCTTTGATTGTGCCAAGTGTCCAGTCCTGAAATTCTAACTGCAGAAATCAGCAGCTTTTTGGAGTGGTCCTCCACCTTTTTCCAGCTTTTTACACTTTGTTTTCCCTGCTAGAAGAGGTAGAACACCAAGCATCAAAATTCTCAAAAAGGAAATGAACAAATAAGGATAAGGAAAGCCACTAGGGTCAGCTCAAGCATCAAATAAAATTTGGTGTTATGAAGATGTGAAATCAGTAATTAAAATGATAAGTTTGAGGACCCGGAATGATAACTTTGCATAAATCTTAGAATATGATCAAATATGGATGGTTCAGAGCATTGAAGGCATCCAAGGGATTAATATGGCAAGTTAATAAGGTCAGAAATCAAATGTGGATAAGATTTCATAGGAATGATAACTTGGGTGCCAAAACGATAACTTAATGCCCTTAAAAATGATAACTTGTCATAACTTTTGTTGTAGTTATCCAAATGTGATCAAATTTGAACAGCAATGAGTTAGGACAATAATATAATGATTTCTTAATGCCTTTGTGCAGATTTGACAGTTTTGCATATCGAAATGATAGTTTTGCCTTTTAACGATAACTTGGCATTGGAAAATGATAACTTGTTCAAATGAATTTAAAATTTTGCACAAGTTGAGATATGATCATCCATATATGATTCATTCATGATAGTAATGGATTTAGGGCAAGAAAATTATTGAAAATCAGTTCACTCAAAATAATGATAACTTTGTATATTGGAGTGATAACTTGTCCTAAAAATGATAACTTGGCATAGAATTGAATTATTTATGGATTTTAGCATTTTAGAACCTCTATGCACATGAAATTAAGTATAGAATGAGTAAGATTAACTAGTTATTATAATCTATGCATTTCAAACATAAGTGGCTAAAAGTTGGGCAATTTAGGGACTCGATATGGGTGAAATGCATCTAAAATGGGATAAAAACTTATAGTGATCAGCTAGTGATCAAACTCCCCCAAGCTTAGCCTTTTGCTTGTCCTCAAGCAAAACATTCAGAAATTAAGGACAAACTTGAATTTACTATCCACAAATGAATTGAAAATCAGCTGAATAAGGTCCAAATGAGTTTCCCACTTTGCTAGCATTCCATCCCATTCTTTCCAATTCCCAAATTCTAGTTGAGGAGTCACAAAGGTTAAAGCAAATTTAAGCCATGAAAGAAGTACTAACATTAACTAATTTGGATTACAATGATTGTCAACTTTACTAAAAAGTTTGAAACATCAATCTCTTCATGAATAGATTTTTCATTGCTTAAACATGTTTGAAAACCTGATTTTTATTCATGAGGATGCAATAAACAGGTTTGAACCTGATTTTTATTCATGATGGTCACAGACTAAAAATCCTGGCTTTATTTAGGAGAGGTTCCTTTTTGGAATTTTCACTCTCTTTATTCATGTATGCATGCAATGCAAAATGTAGCTTTTCACTTTTCCTTTTTCCTTTTTCTTTTTCTATTCTATTCATGAAGTGAGCAATGGTTCAAACTCAAGTATAGTTTAGATCCTTAAATGCAAATAGTCAAAATTTCCTATTTAACATGGCAGCAAGATCCTTGACTCCTTTCTAGACATCTTCTATTTTTCAATTAATCCATGAATGTCAGCTAGTGTTACCCACAAAAAGAAAAAAATTCAGCTGAAAATTAATTCAAATGCATCTAAATTTATAATGTCAATTAAAGCAAGAAGACTAATGGCCAAGTTGGCCACTTGGTATTGGAGTGCACCAACTATTATAATGAAGTATTCTACCCATTTCAGAGTTAAAATAAGTGAAGGAATTGAATTGAACTCGATTAGTGATAACCAATGATAATCGGGTGATAACTAATGATAACTTGGTCGAAACAATGATAACTTAGTGAAAAATGATATATGGACATTAAAACAGATTGAAAACATGGTGTAAAGGTTAGAAAAACACAAGGTTTCCTCCCCCGAGCTTAGCCTCAGCACTGTCCATAGTGGTGAAAGTTAAGGCAAGGGAGAAGATTGGGAGGGTATGAAATTGATGAAATTTGTGCATTTGATCCCTTCCAATGGTTCTTGCATCTCAATCCAAGTCTTCAGGTGTTTCATTCTTCATGAATTTCAACCAATCCTGCAAAGAAGTAGGGGATATCAGTGGGGTATTCAATATCAGATTTTTAGAATGCACAATCCAGCATTGCATTGAAATTCACTAAATCTGCACTGAAAATTAGCTAAGATGGATTGGGATAACTGATATGCATGATGATTCAGATATTAATATAATGATTTCAGCATGAATGAAAAGTTAATATCAGTTATCAATAGGATTTCAGTGAGAAAAATTAAAATTAAGGGTAGGGGTACTCCCTTTTTGTCAATTTGTGTATGGATCTGATTCCTTCCTTCTTAATTCCTGCAAAATAGAAAGATTAAGTGTAAAATGACTTGGATTACCTTCCAAGAAGTGCCCTGCTTTAATGTCTTAGGCTGGGCATCTTTTCACTTGAATTCAGCTAGGCAAATCTTGCAATTTCAGCACCTCTTTAGCTGAATCTTGAGCTGTGGGATTATATAGTTTCAATATCTGTCCATTGACCTTAAATATGTCATCCTTATCATTCAGAAGGTCTACAGCTCCATAAGGATAAATTTTGTGGACTTTGAAGGGTCCACTCCACCTTGATTTCAACTTTTCAGGGAATAATTTCAACCTTGAATTAAACAACAATACAAAGTCTCCAACCTTGAACTATTTCTTCAGAATTCTGCTATCATGCCAACTCTTGGTCCTCTCCTTGTAGAATTCTAAATTATGGTAGGCATTTAGCCTAATTTCATCCAACTCATCCATTTGTAGAAGCCTTTTCTATCCACATGCTTGCATATCAAAATTAAGTGCCTTCACTACCCAATATGCCTTGTGCTTGAACTCAATTGGTAGATGACATGTCTTTCCATAAACTAATTTGTAAGGAGAAGTGCCTATAGGGATTTTATAGGCTGTCCTATATGCCCAAAGTGTCTCATTTAGCCTCAAACTCCAATCCTTCCTGGTCAATGAAACTATTTTCTCCAATATGGCCTTGATTTCCCTATTTGAAATTTCTGCTTGGCCATTTGTTTGAGGGTGATATGCAGTGGAGACCTTATGCTTAACTTCATATTTGTTTAGGAGGTTCTCAAAACACTTTTCAATGAAATGGCTCCCTCCATCACTTATGACTACCCTTGGGATTCCAAATCTTGGGAACATAATCTCCTTGAACAATTTGATGACAGCCCTGGAATCAGCAGCAATGGTTGGAATTGCTTCTATCCATTTAGACACATAGTCCACAGCCAATAATATAAACTTGAATCCACATGAACTAGGAAATCGGCCCATATAGTCAATGCCCCAAACATCAAATATCTCCACCTCCAGAATTCCTTGTTGTGACATTTCATTCCTTCTTGAGATGGAGCCTGCTCTTTGGCATTCATCACAACTTTTCACATACAAATGGGCATCTTTGAATAAGTTAGGCCAATAGAACCTAGATTGTAGCACCTTGGCAGTAGTCTTTTGAGTGGCTCCATGTCCACCATATGGAGATGAGTGACGTTCATACAAAATTGATTGGAATTCAGTTTTTGGTACACATCTCCTGAAAATGCCATCAGGGGACTTTTTGATTAGAAGAGGGTCATCCCAATAGAAATCCTTCAAGTCGTGGAAGAACTTTTTCTTCTGTTGATAAGAGAAGTCAGAAGGGATAATTCCACATACCAAATAGTTAACAATATCAGCATACCAAGGGGTAGGGGCAGCTGATATTGCCATCAAAAAGTCATCAGGAAAGGAATCATTGATGGAGAGTGAGTCACTAGAGTCCTGAACTCCTTCCATCCTTGATAAGTGGTCAGCAACTAAGTTTTATGTCCCTCTTTTATCCTTGATTTCAACATCAAATTCTTGTAGCAATAGGATCCATATTATGAGCCTTGGTTTTTATTCCTTCTTGTTAATCAAGTGCCTTATTGCTTGGTGATCAGTAAATACAATCACCTTGGATCCAATTAGGTAAGATATGAACTTATCAAAGGCAAACACAATAGCCAACAATTCCTTTTCAGTGGTAGCATAGTTGACTTGGGCTTCATCCAATGTCTTCCTAGCATAACATATAACATAGTGTTTCTTCTCCTTGGTTTACCCCAGCACAACCCCTACTGCCTGGTCAGAAGCATCACATTTCAAAAGGCAATGCCCAATCTGGTGGTTGCACTATGGGAGCTGATATAAGAGCCTCCTTCAAGTGGTTAAAAGCCTTTAAGCATTCCTCATCAAATTTGAACTCCACATCTTTGGCCAGCAGCTTGGTAAGAGGCCGGGTTATCATTGAGAAGTTTTTGATAAACCTTATAGAAGCCTGCATGCCCCAAAAAGCTCCTAATTGCCTTGACATTCTTTGGGGGTGGCAACTTCTCAATTGCTTCAATCTTTGCCTTATCCATTTCAATTCCTCTACTAGATAAAATATGTCCTAGAACAACCCCTTCCTGGACCATGAAATGACATTTCTCCCAATTGAGAATTAGATTTGATTCCATGCACCTTTGTAGGACCCTTGTCAAATTTTCTAGACAAGCTTCAAATGAATATCCATATACTGAAAAGTCATCCATAAATACTTCCATTACTGAGAAGATAGACATCATACATCTTTAGAAAGTGGCAGGTGCATTGCATAGACCAAAGGGCATTCTCCTATAAGCAAAGGTCTCATATGGACAAGTAAAGGTTGTCTTGTGCTGGTCCTGAGGGTGAATGGGAATTTGCAGGAAGCCTGAATATCCATCTAGATAACAGAAGTAGGAGTGCCTTGCCAACCTCTCTAACATTTGGTCAATAAAGGGGAGAGGAAAATGGTCTTTTCTTGTAGCCTTGTTTAGCTTCCTGAAGTCTATACACATTCTCCACCCTATAACTGTTATGGTGGATATCAACTCATCTGAATCTGACTTCACTACTATAATCCCTCCCTTATTTGGCACTACTTGCACTGGGCTGACCCATTCACTAACTGAAATGGAATATATAATTCCAGCATTCAGCAATTTCAACACTTCCTTTTTGACCACTTCTTTCATACTTGGGTTGAGTCTTCTTTGGCATTCAATGGAGGGCTTGTAGTTGTCCTCCATGGAGATCCTATGCATGCAAATTGAGGGATTGATACCCTTAATGTCATCAATAGAATAGCCAATTACCTCCTTGTACAACCTTAATTTTTTCAGCAACTCTTCAACTTGATTCTTTGGCAAGTTTGCATTGATGATAACTAGAAATGTTGAATTCTCCCCCAAGAATTCATACTTCAGGTTGTTGGGGAGAGGCTTGAGTTCCAATTTGGAAGAATTGGCTTAAGCTGAGTTGCCTTGTTCACCAGTGATAACTTGATGCACTTCACACTGAATTCCTGAGTTTTCCACTGATTTTGACAGATTCAATGCTGATTGGTATGCTTCAGCCTTTGGGTCTTCTAATTCCCTCAAATGATCAAACATAAGGTACCTTTGCAATGGATCTTCAATGGGTATTATTGTTGTGGCTTGCTCCACAATTTGATCAATCTGTCCATCCTCAAAATCATCCTGTTGACAAGCTGGCCTACTGATAACTTGTGCAAGGTTGAACTCTATCTTGTCTTCACCAATTTGGAAGGTCAATCTCTCCTCCTTAACATCAATGACAGCTCCAGCAGTATCAAGAAAGGGTCTTCCAAGCAAGATGGGTATATTCAGATCCTCATCCATATCCAAAACTACAAAGTCCACTGGTATATAAAATTTTCCAACCTTTAAGGGTATGTCTTCAATGATTCTATGGGGATATTTGATGGACCTATCAGCCAATTGTAGAGACATGTTGGTGGGCTTTATATCTCCTACCTCAAGTTTCCTGCATAGGGACAAGGGTATAACACTTACAGAAGCACTCGTCACACATGGCCCTTTGGATCTTTCTATTTCCTACCTCACATGGAATGGAGAAACTCCTTGGATCCTTTAGCTTAGGAGATAACTTATTTTGAATTATTGCAGAAGCCTCTTCAGTTAGTGCAATAGTCTCACATTCCACAATTCTCCTCTTCTTTGTTAATATCTCCTTGAGAAATTTTGCATAAGAAGGCATCTCCTGAATGGCTTCAACAAAAGGCACATTGATGTATAACTTCTTCAAGATTTCTAAAAACCTTCCATATTGCTGATCCTGCTTGGCCTTTACCAACCTTTGAGGGAAAGACACTTTGTCAAAACTCCTTCCATTGGCCTCATTTTGAAAGTTCCTTTTCTGATTTCTCACAGCAGCTTCTTTAATTTCTTTTTCTTTAGGTTCTGAACAGTAGTGTTCCTCAGCTGAATTTCGTTCCACATTCTTGGAGTTTGAATTCTCTTGAGCTGGATTGGCCTTTACATTTTGCATTGGCTCTTCAACCAACCTTCCACTCCTAAGTTGAATGGCTTTGGCTTGTTCTTTAGGGTTCATCTCTGGCTGTCCAGGAAAGAATAAAGGGGTCTAGCTGAGGTGCTAGCCTGCTGAGCAATTTGACTTTCAAGCATTTTCTGATTTGCACTCATGGTTTCCAATCTAGAATTGATTTTCAATATTTCCTCTCCTTGGCTGTCCTGCTTCTTCAATATTTGTTGCAACATTTCCTCCATCTTTGAGAATTGAGAAGGCTGAGCTTGTGGAGGTTGCTCATAAGAGGTACTTTGCATTGGAGCATTTGAGGGTTGATTTCCATATGGAGGTGACTGATTTCTTGGCAAAATCTTGGGCTGTCAACTGGAATTCTGCATTGATGGCCCTTGATAATGATTGGCCTTGTAGGAAAAGTAGGGATGGTTCCTGTTTTCTAGAGTATAGAATTCAGAAGGGGGTTTCACTCCATAATTTCCCACAGCATTGACTGAATCAATAGATTGCTCATATTGTTGCATTATAAGGTTGCAACTTTCTATGGCATGGCCTTGATTACCACATACATCACATTTGGATTCAGGGGTGATAGCCTTGCTGACATTAGGAGTGAGGTTCAGCTTCTCCAAGGTCTTGTACAGCACCTCTTCAAATTGAGAAGACAAATTATTCACTGAATTCTCAACAGGGGGTCTCCTTGTCCTGTCATGGGTAAGAAAATGATGATTCTTGGCAATATTTTCTATCAATTTGATGCAAAGATGCCTCCTGCAGCTGTGTCAAGTGCCACCTTGGATGGATAATTCAAGCCCTTATGAAAGTAGTTGACTAGCTACCACTTTTCAAAACCATGGTGTGGACATGCCCTCAACAGCCCTTGAAGTTTCTGCCATGCATCACAAATATTTTCCTGGTCCAATTGGTAAAACTTGACTATTTGATCTCTGAAATTATCAGTCTTGGAAGGAGGGTATAATTCTGATAGAAATAATTGCATAATAGATTCCCAAGTGACCACTTCTTCAGGTTTGAGAGTCTTATACCAGATTTTGGCCTTGTCCTTGAGTGAAAAAGAGAATAGCCTCATGTATACTGCATTCATAAGAGTATTATTGAAGTGTACTGTGCTGCATATCTCCTTAAAGTTGTCCAAATGTGAGGCTGGATCTTATGTCCCTAATCCAAAAAATTGATACTGCTTAATCATAGTAATAAGTGTTGGATTCACTTCAAAGTTTGCCATAGGTGCTAGACCTCCATCTCCAAGTTGATTTCTGATATTGCTAGGTGAGTAGCAATCCTTCAAAGACCTTGGTGCGGCCATATTGCCTTGCTCCTCTTCCTCTTCTTCAAATATCCTTCTTCTTGCCTCCAACCTTTGCAATCTCCTTCTTCTTAAGAATATTCTTTCAGGCTCAAGATCCGATTGATAGTGGTTGTCCAAATCCTTCATAAATGAATTCAGAAGTATCAAATTGAGAAAAGAAAGAATACTAGACAAAATTGGAAAATTGGGAATGATAACTTGCAAAAACTGAAAATTGGCCTAATAAATGGATTAAAAACTAATCTAAAGCTAATCTAAACTATCTAAGTTAGTCTAATTGACCTCAAATCCCCGGCAATGGCGCAAAAAACTTGGTAGTGATATTGAGGGGGTTAGTGATAACTTGCTAATTTTTTGGTCAAAATTCAATTTTTTCAATTTTTGTTTCAACTCCCTAACTCACTCTCTATTGCAGTGCACAGGTCAATTGTAGTAACCCTAAATGTCATATGCACAGTGATTTGAAGTCCTAGACTACCTAAAAATAATTTAGACTAATCCTATTTAAAGTGGCAAAAATAGGAATTCAAATGGAAATAAAAATAGATTTTTCAGGAATGCAAAATGATAACTGTTTTGAGGTTTTTGAAAAGTTAACTAAACTGAATTATAAATGCTAATCTAGAGGTTAAAAGGGTTTATCTATCAATGAGGAAGGTCCTCCTAGGAATTGGGGTTCATCTAATTTAATTATGGATGGAAATGGTCAAGTTATCACTTTTTAGTCAAATCTGATTCAACTTTCAATATGGCTGTTTTCACGGCTCAATTAGACCAGAACTAAACAATATATTGTCATATAATTGTTAGCCAAGTTGAATTAAAAAAGGATCCCCACTAAAAATCAAGTTATCATTAAGTTCAATCCAAGTCACCTTGCTGATTTTTGACAATTCAATAAAATCTGAAGTGACAACTTCTAAGTATAGTCACAAAATAAGGAGTTCACTTCAATTATCTATGCAGGAATGAAACTAATCCAATAATAGTGCTGGTGCTCCTTGGTTTATCTTTAAACTACAAGAGGACCTTGATTCAACCTCTCGGCTGCAATTGAAAATGAAGTCCACACTTAACAGTAATTAATTGGAAACACTATGCTTATAATCATAGGTTAGGAAATAAAAAATGGTCATTGCTCCTTAGTTCATCTCTGAATCTCGAGGAAGGCCATAATAATCTTAACCTGTGTGCGGCTGCAAATGGGGTTCTACAAGAACAATCAGATTTCCACCAAATCAGAAAAATAAAAATCAACAACACATTGAAAACAGGGAAAGCCAATGGTGATTACAAAATTGAACCATAGAAATGTCAAGGTTTCTTAATTCATTCCTGAACAAGATTGGGACATATGATAACCTCTCAGTTGTTCAATTAATTCAGTCCCCAATAACAATCAGATCCAATTAACTCAGGAAATCAGAATTCAGGAAGTTCAGAATTAAGGAAAATAGAAATCAGATTTTCAATCAAAATGGAATCCAGAAACTTGGAATGGGTTCTTTGCTCATTTCTAATCAAAGATTAGACCAAATGACAACTTCTCAGTTGTAAATACAAGTAGGGCCTTCCAATGACAAGAACTAATTCAGATCAATATAGATTTCAGAATTAATTGAGAACTTGATTCAAATGAGGAAATCAGTTTTGTCCCTAATCCATCCACAACATATATTAGACTATTACCCTATCCTAAGAGGCATGGGATTTAGTTCTTCATATTTACAAAATCAGATACAAGATAGAGTGAAAAACTCAGATAAATCATCCTGGATTGGCTCTTGTTGACAGGATTTCCAGCAGCACTTCAGTCCTCTTCTTTGCTCCAAACCCTTGCTGCATTCTGCTCCAATCCTGCAATGGCCGACCTCCCTCTTTCCCCTAGGTTTCTTCAGCTTATATGTGGCCTTTAAACACCCTTAGATCAGCATCAAAATGTCCCATATCCTTTGATTGTGCCAAGTGTCCAGTCCTGAAATTCCAACTGCAGAAATCAGCAGCTTTTTGGAGTGGTCCCCCCCTTTTTTCCAGCTTTTTGCACTTTGTTTTCCCTGCTAGAAGAGGTAGAACACCAAGCATCAAAATTCTCAAATAGGAAATGAACAAATAAGGATAAGAAAAGCCACTAGGGTCAGCTCAAGTATCAAATAAAATCTGGTGTTATGAAGATGTGAAATCAGTAATTAAAATGATAAGTTTGAGGACCCGGAATGATAACTTTGCATAAATCTTGGAAAATGATCAAATATGGATGGTTCAGAGCATTGAAGGCATCCAAGGAATTAATATGGCAAGTGAATAAGGTCAGAAATCAAATATGGATAAGATTTCATAGGAATGATAACTTAGGTGTCAAAACGATAACTTAATGCCCTAAAAAATGATAACTTGTCATAACTTGTGTTGTAGTTATCCAAATGTGATCAAATTTGAACAGCAATGAGTTAGGACAATAATATAATAATTGCTTAATGCCTTTGTGCAGATTTGACAATTTTGCATATCGAAATGATAGTTTTGCCCTTTAACGATAACTTGGCATTGGAAAATGATAACTTGTTCAAATGGATTTAAAATTTTGCACAAGTTGAGATATGATCATCAAAATATGATTCATTCATGATAGTAATGGATTTAGGGCAAGGAAATCATTGAAAATCAGTTCACTCAAAATAATGATAACTTGACCTATTGGAGTGATAACTTGTCCTAAAAATGATAACTTGGCATAGAATTGAATTATTTATGGATTTTGGCATTTCAGAACCTCTATGCACATGGAATGAAGTATAGAATGAGGAAGATCAACTAGTTATCACAATCTATGCATTTCAAACATAATTGACCAAAAGTTGGGCAATTTAGGGGCTCGATATGGGTGAAATGCATCTAAAATGGGATAAAAACTTATAGTGATCAGCTAGTGATCAATGACATTTGTGTATTTTACATCATGTTATTTATGTGTTATGATGTCGAGTGGTATAACCAGAATGACCATTAGATATTCTAGTGTAATATGGATGAAATTATATGATTTTCCTTGAGCTTGGTTTTAAATTAGGAGCATGAAACATTATGTGTAAATTTTAAATGTACAACATATACTTTTTTTAGTATAATGTAAGTTTTAAATAAATCTTAGACTAACCCAATACACATGGATGAAGAATTAATTCTAAGCTAAATCTAGGTATCTTAAATGTAAAAGCTAACTACCAAGAAAATATACTATCTTTGTGAAACACAATCGTTGTGTTGCTTCACAAACTTCTCCGAAAAATCCTCTTCAAACTTGATTCATACTAAGTAGTAACGCACGACTCTCAGGTCTCAAGCACCACATTTTTTTGTCTCCTAAAGCCTCCATTATAGCTTCCAGGTGTCCAAAAGATTTTGAGTTTCAATTCGATGGGAGTCTTGTCATATTAAAACAAGAAAAAATTGAATTAAATTTCAATACTAAGTAGTAACGCACGACTCTCAGGTCTCAAGCACCACATTTTTTTGTCTCCTAAAACCTCCAGGTGTCCAAAAGATTTTGAGTTTCGATTCGATTGGGAGTCTTGTCATATTAAAATAAGAAAAATTTCAATTGAAATTTAAAATCATCGAAAACTCCTCCAATTATAAGTAAATATATTTCCTAATGCTCATTGAAATTTATGATAAAGTTTGAAATACATATGTACTTGAAATTTACAAAAAAGTCAAAGAAATATCTAAATGTAGCTTCGTAACGGTCCATAGCAGCTTTGTAATGGTCTAAATGTGATTTCTTATAGCTCGTAACAGTGATATAACGACCCTTACAATGTTCAAATCAAAGTAAAAGTATGGATGTCACGGTGCATAACATTATGTCATGGTCCATTACTTGGGCAATTCTTTAGGCTGAAACTGCTATTTTAACGGGTTGTTAAATGCTTGTAATGCCCCTTCTATTATGTCCGTTACAGTTGCATCATGACCCGTTATATAACCTCAGTAGCTTTCACTAATTTGCAATTTTTTGGATATGTTTTAACTCTGATTTAAGTGTCATTTTCTCTAGTGGCTTCATGGCTTTTTTTCTCTTGCATTTTCTTAATTAAACCACAAAATGTCAGTAGAATTTTACTTTTTTATAAAATTAAAGCAAATAATTTCATAAAATGATGAGTGATATATAAAAATGAATCAAAATAAGATTGCGACTAATAATATGTTGTATTTTGCATACATCAATCTCTTCCAAGCTTAGATACTAGCTTGTCCTCAAGCAATGTTCAAAGTAAGGCTCCAAATAAGTGGTCAATCATCGGTTCCATCCTGTCAATCAACTACTTTTCTTAGCATTAGATTTTATGCATTTATCGTCAAAGTATCTCTCTAACCTTTCCAGGTACCCAACCTTGTAGAATTTCTAAAAATTAGACATATTTAAACTCCTTCATGTTCAACTCATGCAAAAAAATATATAGTCTATCAAATAAGAATCTCAATGTTGAAAACATAAGTGCATACTTAGCTTATGCATTTTTACCTTTTTTTTTAAGTTTTTTATTTGTTTTTCTCATTCATTTTTTTCGGTGATTTAGTACTCATGCGCTTCTCCATATTGTGCAAAGTAGTCCATGTAGCGAGCTTTTGACCAACGGATCTTACAGTAGTTGTCCTTAGATTGCCAGACAAGAATCTCTTACAGAGCTAATCACCCAAACACACCAAGGTTCCAAGTAACACATTTATACTTCTCTTTATCTTTATTTTTCGGTCTTTAGGGTTCAACTAACCATCTTTTCTCTTTTTTTATTTTTCAACTATAAGTTCAATAAGTGCTTAAGCGTTCAACAAAGAGACAATTATTATCAAGACTAATGAAAAAATAAAAAAATAAGAGCATGAACAAGAATTCATCGTCTAAATATTCATAGTTCTACTTAGCAGCATTTCGCATTCCAAGATACCCAACACTAAGGCGATAAAAGATAAAATAATAGTGCTTCGACGTTCAATAATTAACAGGATGTCTTTGAATAATGCTTGAAAAAATAAGCAAATAATAAGACATGAGAAAATGAGATGTAAGATTTTTCAATATAGCATGATGGATATTTCTAAAATTTTTCAACTTGAGACACAAGCAAATATGAAAATAAAACATTATGAGAAAATAAGCTTGCAACAATAAAAAAACACATGATGCATGAAATTGTAAATTCCTCCAAACTTGAACTCAATGCTATGTTGAAATGAGATTCAAAAAATATTATCCACATCATTTTGTATTTTAGAAAAAAGAAAATTAATTATGAAATTAGTGGATAGTTGTGGTGATGTGGTAGTTATGGTCATGGGGTAATGTAATTAATAGTACTAGTGTCTTAGTGGTTGAGTGTGTGCATGATCACCCACTTATTTAGGCATGATCTCCATGTTGTTATCTTTCATCTTCTGAAGTTGTAAGCCTATTTATAGGGCATCTCATTCTCAATTTTTTCAAGGTAGAATATATCATGCAATGACATTTCCTTTTCTTAAAAAATTGTTCCTTGCTTACTCTATTATGTGATGAATTATTTTTCTAGTTTATCCTTTAATTTCTAACAAGTTTGATATCAAAGCAGGTTGCAAAATACTTGGGTAGGAGAAGACATCATTTGCATATTCGAAGTTGATAGCAAGTTCAATTAATCAGTGCTTCAACAAGCAAAAGTGTAGAGCAAATTATGGTTGCAAATGATGGTAGTGTAAGTTTCTCCCAACCTTTGATTCCTAATTTCAAAGGTGATAATTATGAGTTTTGGAATATCAAAATGAAGACTTTGTTTATGTCACAAGACCTTTGGGAATTGGTTGAGAATGGATATATATATTCAGATGAAGAAGGGAAATTAAAAGAAAATAAAAAGAAAGATGCAAAGGCATTGTTTCTTATTCAGCAAATTGTGCATGGGACTATTTTTTACAGAATTATAGGTGCAGTTATCTCAAAGCAAGCATGTGGTATATTAAAAAAAGAGTATCAATGAACATCAAAGGTAATCATAGTTAAATTACAAACTCTTCGTCGAGATTTTGAGATATTGTTTATGAAATCAAATGATTATGTTCAAGAATTTCTATTAATAGTAACAATTATGGTTAGCCAAATGAGATCTTATGGAGAAAAGATTGATGATAAAACTGTTGTTGCTAAAGTTTTGAGAAGTTTGACCTCAAAATTTGATTATGTGTAGCTGCAATTGAAGAGTCTAAGGATTTATCTATATTCTCTTTTGATGAACTAATGGATTTTTTGCAAGCACATGAAGAAAGAATGAGCAGATTTACAGAAAAAGTTGGAAAAAGCTTTTCAAACCAAAGTAGAAGCACATTGATGTGATTGTAATAAAGGTCATGGTCGTGGCGAATTTTGTGAAAGAGGCCGCGGCAAAGGAAGATTTGATGAACAAAATGAGTACGAACAACAACCATCAAATGGGTACAAAAGCAAAGTTCAATACTACAACTGTAAGAAACATGGCCCTATTGAGGCAATTTGTTGGACCAAGGTATAGCAATTAGTAAATTTTGTTGAAGAGAAAGAAGAGGAAAGTAAGTTATTTATAGGCCTATTCTCATTCTAATGATACAAATGAAATTTAAATTTTTGATGTAAACTTATCGTAGTTATGAAATTATGGATTCTCACACAGGAAATAATTCTAGTCGCATTTTAATTTTACTCTAGAGTTCAAGTAACTGCAAGTGCACAGGTCGAGTAGAAATCCTGAGTGTCGTAACCCCATTGATTTAGATCGAATACTTATTCTAATTATGTCCCGAAAATCGTCATGAAATCATAAAAAAATAAATCAGATGAATGAATGAACATAGATTAGAATAACAAAGCAAAGTAAGAAAAGATCAAGGATTGATGGAAGAGATTCCCTTGTAATGAACTCGTTGATGCTATTGCAATTGCCGTGTTCGACTTACTGATTTTATAAGTTCACTCTATCTCTCAGCCTATCGGTGTATCTATAAATCAAGAAGAGAGTAGCTGCTAATCACGGAATCAAGATTACTGATTAATAAGATTCTCATCCTTAATTAGAAGAAGAGTTCGACCTCTCGATCTCCTACAACTCATTCTTTTAACCTTAATCAAGTGATCAAATGCAGTTGACACCTCTCACGACTATCAAGGGTTCTCACCTCATAACAATCACAATGGTAGATCTCTCGATCTTTAAATGAAGAGTAAACCAACAATCACTAGAAACATAGCAAGTAATGTAACTAATTTCTCCTCTCGGATGAGATTAGTTAAAGCACAAAACAATTGATCTCTTGATCTAATTGAAATCGGGCATAAGTTCTAAACAGCCATGCATCAACATAAATAGAAATGAGGAGTCAAATTCGCAACATAAAAAAGTCGGAATAAAAGTCAGCATCAACAAAATTTCATCACAAGAGAATCAAGAAACTTCTTTAGTTCATCTTCATTCCTCCTCTCTCTCGTCTTCCTCTTTTCCCCTTCTACCTTCTCCTCCCCCCTTTTCGGCTTCCTCTCTGCCCTTTTTGTTTCCTCCCTGCTCAAATTTTAAATTTTAAAAAGTAGTTAGTCCTCCCTTTTACTCATTCAAATTCTCCACTAAAAATGATAAAAAAACATTTAAATATGATCAACTTTTAGGTAAATTCATGGATTAATTATAATGATTATGAGTACATAAAAGAGGTGAATCTATGTAGCAGGTTTTTGATCGGCACATCCTAGGGCAGTTGCTCTTAGGGTACCAGGCATGAACTCCAACGGATCTACTCACCTAGATTCACCCTGGTTCAGGAATGCACCCTTTTTGTATCTTCTGGGGCTTTCTTGGCCCTCTTTTATTTTGCTGTTAACTTTTGTTTTGCTTATATATATATATATATATATATATTTCTCTTTTGGTTCCATACTGCACTGGAAGATATTAGTATTAACAATTCTATTAACAGTTATTTGAATTGAGAGGCGAGCTTAAATAGGATTGGTTGTCAAGCTTTTAATATATCAAAATAGTCACTTTCTGCTAGCCTTGACCCTTTCACTTTAAGCATTGGATTTGGTTGCAAAGTATGTTAAAATGTTAGGGGAACTAGCAAGATGTTCTTGAACAAAGTTTCAGGAGGTTGCAAAAGAGGCTATAGCTACAAGGCAAATTTGAACTCTCTTACTGTACTACTCGAAGCTAATATGATGTAGTGTCAATTTGCAATGTGAAAACTTGTAAAATTTGAATGTAAAATTTTGGAAAGGTGTAAATATATCAAGATCAAGGAGAGAGTAGAAATGTACCATGTTGCCCTCTCCCCCAAGCTTAGAATCGACTCTGTCCTCAGTGTCGATCATGCCAGGAAGAGGGACCCGGAGTTGGTTGAAGCTCTAGTATGCGGTCAGTGACTTGCTGAATGTCATTGAGGGTTGTTAGGATAGAATTATGGACATCTTTCACTCCTTGTACTCACTGTTGGTGCACCAAATTTTGTTGCTCCAAATTATGCAATTGATCCTTAAGTGCTTGGATATCCTGGTGATTGCGGGCTGTGGCTTCAGCAAGTTCTGTCACTCGGTCCAGGATAAGGTCCAGTTTGTTGGATGTGGTGAGTGGTAAAGATTGAGAGGCATCTGGAGCTGATGAGGAGGAAGAGGAGACAATGCACTTCTAGGAGTTCTAGAACCAGAAGCGATTTGCGAAGTGGTCTTGTAGTCCAAAAGTAATGGGGGTAATGTTGGTATAGCCTTGTGACTTGAATGAAATCATTCATCCACCAATTCCGGCCTTCCAGAATTGAAGTCTGTCAAGGGTCAGGCAACTGGAAGAGGGCGGATGAATTAGATTGTCACAAAAAATGTTGGTCGTTTACCGTGAGAAGAACACCTTGTTTGGTCAAGAAATCCAAATCGATCAATGTGGCAACTGTAGGGGTGGTGTCTCCTAAGAACACATGGTGTTCTGTTAGAGGTGTAATGAGGTTGCTGTAGAGGATTTGATTACTTTCGCGGGTTGACTTCGTAATCAAACTTTACAAGAAAAATGACGCGAGGTTAACCTCTGTGTTGGACAGAAGACACCAGAGTATAAAAAGTTCGTTAGTAGAAATGAAATCCCGCTCATAATCATTAGGAAGGATTAGGATGGTATTGGTGAGAAGGATATGGAGATATGAAAGAACAGGGTTCTTAAGATCTTAGCCGACTAGATGTAGCATGTTATCTGTACGTCGACCAGTAAGTTGATACCAAACTTCGAATGTAGGGAAGGAAAGTGGAGGGGTTCGGTGGCCAGTATTAGGGAGATTCAGGAAATGAGCTAGAGTATCTAAGCTCATAGCGAGATCGTGATTACACAAATGAATCTGGTCAGGAACACCATCTTCATCAAAACTGGTAGGATATAGAGTTCCTAAGAACTCGACTGATACCTCTTTGTAGAGGTCCCATCATTTCATAAAGAAAGGGAGGAGACGGGATTGGTGAAGTATGGTTCTAACATCATCGAATAGTCCGAGGGACTCGAGAGTGGAAAAGTCTAAGAACTGAGTAGAAGAAAAATTTCTGAACCTGGTGTTGAGGAGGCGTTGAGCTTCGTTGCTCTTTTCCGGCCGTAGGACGGATGTTGGTTGCAGGAGACCATCCGGACGAAGCCGACGCCTGATGGACTCAAAAGAACTGTTGGTCGCGGATTCAGACGATGTATACGCGTCCTTTTCATGTTACCGGTTGGTAGGTTGAAGATTTCGACGATCGTAGGGATGGAGGACGCCTGAGGTTTCTCGGAGGATGGTGGAGAGCTGTTAGGGATTTCGAGTGGCCGAGGTACAATGGGTGTTGGGGAAGGAATTAGTTGGTCGGGTGGAAAACGAAGCGACGTGAGGGAGTTTGTGTGGGACTTGGAAAAATGGGTGTTTGGGTAGATATGGTTTTAGATTCTATTGGGATTCTCAACTAAATCTAAAAAGTGTACTTTTAGGTGATTTTTCTGATACTTCTGACCTTGTGGGTGCTGACATGGCTGCTGACCGTTTATTTGGTTGGGTTGCCTCCCTGTAGCACCTTTTTTTAATGTCGTTGGCTCGACCTTATTTCTTCTAGGTGTAAAACTTCTTCGAACCTTACTGCACCTGGATTGTAACGTTTCAATCTCTACCCATTGACCTTAAAAATTTCGGAATTGCTATTTTTGATATCCACTGCACCATGGGAATATATTTTTTCGATAATAAACGGTCCAGACCATCGCGTTCTTAACTTTCCGGAAAAAAGTCATAGTCGGGAGTTGAATAACAGAACCTAGTCGCCTTCCTTAAAACTCCTCAATATGTGCATATCATGCCATTTCTTTGTTCTTTCTTTATAGATGCGGGAATTGTTATAGGCATCTAGTCTCAGTTCATCTAACTCATTTAGCTATAATAATCGATTTTCAGAGGCTGCTTGGAGATCATAGTTCAGTGTTTTAATTGCCCAAAAAGCCTTATGTTCTAATTCCACCGGTAGGTAACAATGCTTGCCATAAATCAACTTGAATGGTGTTGTCCCAATTGGTGTTTTATATGCAGTCCGGTATGCCCACAATGCTTCATTAAGTTTCAGGCTCCAATCCTTCCTTGTTATTGAGACTATTTTCTCGAGAATTATTTTGATCTCTCTATTCGAGACTTTTGCTTGGCCGTTGGTTTGAGGGTGATAGGCGGTAGAAATTCGATGTTTGACTCCATATTTGAGCAGAAACTTTTTAAAACTCCGTTCGATAAAATGTGATCCTCCATCACTAATAACCAATCTGGGTTATTATTAAATCTTTGAGCAGCGAGGAGTTTTGAGGTTGTGCTCTTTGATTAAATCTGTTTTGTCAAGTGGGAACTTGAGTTTGTTGAGGGTTGTCTCTGTAGGAAAACTTTGTATTGTTCTTCCATCTAGGATGGAAAGTGTTAGAATATAGATCATTATTCGATGGATAAGGACCTATCGCATTTGCCTATTGTTGATGTCCTTGCTGTTTTAGTAGTTCACAGTGCACAAAAATGTGATCAGGCGAACCACATATCTCACAGCATCTTGCTATCATGTTGACAGCAGGAGTAGCTTCATTGAGTCCCAGTCTACTAATTGCTTTTTGAACTATATACTCCACTTTAGAAGAAAAATCCTCACCATCAAATCGAGCTTGAGTTAATGCAACTGAGTCATTAGATCTTGAATGAGCTAGGAAATGTTGATTCCTAGCTATTTCTTCTATAAGTTGATAAGCTTCATCTACATTTTTCTTTATAAACACACGATCTGCAGCATTGTCAAGTGCCATTTTTGAAGTGTAATTGAGTCCATTGTGGAAGATTGAACCTAAATCCATTTGCTTAAACCATGATGATGACATGACATTAGCAATGTCTTAAACCTTTGCCAAGCTTCATACAACGTCTCCTGATCTTTTTGCACAAAACCAATGACTTGATTTCTGATTCTTATGGTTTTGCTGGGAGGAAAATATTCTGACAAAAATGCTTTTACTAGTTGCTCTCAGGTAGTTAAATCCCGGGGTTCCAATGATTGTAGCCATTGCTTGTCTTTACCCCTTAACGAGAAAGAGAAGACCCTTAATCTCAATGCCTCTGGTGATACTCCATTTAACTTGGTGGTCTCGCATATTTCCAGAAAATCTTTAAGGTGTTGATTTGGGTCCTCATTTGGAGTTCCTCCAAATTGGTTCTGCTGGATTGTAGAGATTACAAATTATTTTAACTCGAAATTGTTGGCTTGAATGACAAGCTTCAAAATCGCAAACTCCAGTCCATCTGCAGTGGGAGTATAGAGTTCTTCCAATGATGGGACTGGTGGTCGTGGTTGAAGTGGCTCTTATTGTTGAGCCATCATTTCTGCTTCCAAATCAGAATTCTCCTCGAGCTCTATGGATTGAGTGCTGCTTGTACCTTCAAGAAATGATGTTATGTTCTTATACTCTCACACCCATCTTTTAAAAGTTCGATCAATTTCAGGGTCTAGTTCAAGCAATTGGCCACGAATGTTTCTGGGCATATACTAATCCCTAAAATCAATAGAAAAGATTCAGCAGTGAATATTACTAAATCAACTAAGCAAGGATATAAATAAAAAGTAAATAATCTAAATCCCCGGCAACGGTGTCAAAAACTTGACGTGAACTTATCGTAGTTATGAAATTATGGATTCTCACATAGGAAATAATTATAGTCGCATTTTAATTTTACTCTAGAGTTCACATAACTGCAAGTGCACAGGTCAAGTAGAAACCCTGAGTGTCGTAACTCCGTTGATTTAGATCGATTACTTATTCTAGTTATATCATGGAAATTGTCACGAAATCATAAAAAAAATAAATCAAATGAATGAACAAACATAGATTAGAATAACAAAGCAAAGTAAGAAAAGGTCAAGGATTGATGGAAGAGATTCCCTTGTAATGAACACGTTGATGCTATTGCAATTGCCGTGTTCGACTTACTGATTTTATAAGTTCACTCTATCTCTCAGCCTATCGGTGTATCTATAAATCAAGAAGAGAGTAGCTGCTAATCACAGAATCAAGATTACTGATTAATAAGATTCTCATCCTTAATCAGAAGAAGAGTTCGACCTCTGGATCTCCTACAACTCATTCTTTTAACCTTAATCAAGTGATCAAATGCAGTTGACACCTCTCACGACTATCAAGTGTTCTCACCTCATAACAATCACAATGGTAGATCTCTCAATCTTTAAATGAAGAGTAAACCAACAATCACTAGAAACATAACAAGTAATGTAACTAATTTCTCCTCTCGGATGAGATTAGTTAAAGCACAAAACAATTGATCTCTCGATCTAATTGAAATCGGGCATAAGTTCTAAACAACCATGCATCACATAAATAGAAATGAGGAGTCAAATTTGCAACATAAAAAAGTCGGAATAAAAGTCAGCATCAACAAAGTTTCATCACAAGAGAATCAAGAATCTTCTTTAGTTCATCTTCATTCTTCCTCTCTCTCGTCTTCCTCTTTTCCCCTTCTACCTTCTCCTCCTCCCTTTCTGGCTTCCTCTCTGCCCTTTTTGTTTCCTCCCTGCTCAAATTTTAAATTTTAAAAAGTAGCTAGTCCTCCCTTTTACTCACTCAAATTCTCCACTAAAAATGATAAAAAAAATTTAAATATGCTCAACTTTTAGGTAAATTCATGAATTAATTATAATGATTATGAATACATAAAAGAGGTGATCAATTTTAGACGGTGATTGGTCTAATCATACGACTAGAATGAGATCATTATTTAAAGTGATTTATGAGGCAGTGAAAAGACAACTCAGATTTGGAGATGATGAACCTTTGTAAGTTGAGAGAGAATGTACAATTGCTATTCGGCAGAATGATGGCTAAGAAAAAATTCTCCATGTTGTTTTTTGTGTTCCTAGTTTGAAGAATGATCTTTAAAGCATTGGACAGTTGATGGCAAGTGGTTATTCTATTTTGTTCGATGATGATGTTTGTTTGGTCAAAGATAAGAAATCTTGACAGATTATTATAAAAGTTGCTGTGGAAAAAAAAATCACATGTTTCCACTGGATTTTTCAGATTCTTGTGCATTTTCAGTTCATCCAATTTCTGAGGCTAAACTCTGGCATTTGAGGTATGGTCATCTCAACATTAATGGATTGAAATTATTGGCTAGAATGAATATGGTTGTTGGTATTCCAAAAATTGATTCTCTTGATGAAGTACGTGAAGAATTCATTTTTGAAAAGCAATGCAAAAAGTCATTTCCTTCAGGAAAATCCTATAGAGAAAATATCCTTTTAAAATTATTTATGTAGATCTATGTAGACCTATGCAAACAAAGTCATTCACTAGTAGTCAATATTTTGCATTATTTATTGATGATTATTCTCGCATGAATTGGATATATTTTTTTAAGTAGAAATTTGAGACATTCATGTGTTGAAAAAAATTCAAGGCTATGGTGGAACATAAAAGTGGTTATCACTAAAAACTTTGCGCACAGACAGAGGTGGTAAATTTTTATCAAATGAATTTAACCATTTTTGTGAAGAATAAGGAATTCAAAGATAGCTTACAACTCCATATAACCTCAGCAAAATGGTGTTGGTAAAAGGAAGAACCGAACAATTGTGGAAATGACAAGAAGTTTGCTAAATGAGAAGAATGTTCCCAATACTTTTTGGGCTGAAGCAGTTGTAACTATAGTATATTTTTTGAATATTTCTCTAACAAAATCAATGCAAAATTAAACTCTCTATGAGGAATGGAAAGGTTGCAAACCGAAAGCAAGTCATTTGGAAGTTTTTGGGTGCATTGCATATGCTTTGAATAATTTTGAAAATTGTCAAAAGTTTGATGACAAGTCTAAGAAATATATTTTTATTGGCTATTCTATTCAATTCAAAGCTTATCGATTATACAATCTTTCTATTAACAAAGTAATTATTAGTAGAAATGTTATCTTTGATGAAAGATGCAGTTGGACATGGGAGGAGACAAATAGAACTAATGTGGCTGATTTGCAAATTTTGTTTCCTATAGAAGGCAAAAATAATACTGTTGCAGCAATTTCAGCAAGAAATGAATGTATTCCAAATGGTGGCAACAATTACTTAGAAAATTCACCTAACTCTGCGCCAAGAAAATTTCGTTCTTTACAAAAAAATATATGATTATTGTCAATTTACGTCTCAAATTCGACATGCTTGGAAGAAGCAATGGAAAAGGAAGAATGGTGCAATGCAATTAAAGAAGAAATGATGTCTATTGAAAGAAATCATACATGGGAGTTAGTTGATTTGCTTGACAACAAAAATTTGATTGGTTTGAAATGAGTTTTTAAAATTAAATATTGGAAGTATTCAGAAGCACAAAGCAAGGCTTGTAGCAAAATGTTATGCACAAGATAAGGTATAGATTTTGAAGAAACTTTTTCTCATGTTTCTCGTCTTGAAACAATGAGATTACTTCTCGCCTTAGCTGCTCAATTGCAATGGCCTATTTATCAACTTGATATAAAATTAGCTTTTTTGAATGGTGATTTGAATGAAGGTGGTTATGTCAGTCGACCAGAAGGCTTTTTTTATCAATGGCTAGATTGACAAAGTCTACAAATTGAGAAAGGCTTTGTATGGCCTTAAGCAAGCTCCTCGTGCATGGTACAATAAGATTGATTCATTTTTTTATTGACAATGGTTTTCACAAAAGTGAAATTGAGCCAACACTTTACTTGAAAGAAAAAGGGGGAATTTATTATAGTTTTCCTAAATGTCGATGATATTCTCTATATGAAATCTTCTCAATTACTTGTGGCTGATTTTAAAACATGCATAATGATAAATTTTGAAATGATAGATTTGAGGCTATTAAACTATTTTCTTGGTATAGAAGTGGAGCAAGGTGCTGAAGGCATATTTATTTCTCAAAAGAAATATGCTAATGATTTATTAGACATATTCAATATGCTCAACTGCAAAGCTGATGCCACTCCTATGAGTGTGAATGAAAAGCTTAAACTTGATTACGGTACAGGTCATGCCGATGAAAGAACATTTATAAGTTTAATTGGTGGCTTAATTTATTTGACTTACACAAGACCAGATTTATGCATTCTCCATGAAAACATCATTTTGGAGCAGCCAAGCGCATTTTGTGCTATATTGCTAGCACGATGGACTTTGGAATTTCATACTCTAAAGTTTATAATTTTAAGTTGTTTATTTTTACTGATAGTGACTGGGCAGGAGCTTTGAATGATAGAAAGGGCACTTCAGGAAGTATTTTTAGTCTTGCATCAGGAGCAATTTCATTGTGTTCAAAGAAGCAAGCAACTGTTGCCCTCTCATCTTTTGAAGCAGAGTGTATTGCTGCTACATCTGCTGCATGTCACGCAATATGTTTAAAAAGAATTTTGTTGAATCTCCATCAATCACAGAATGAAGCAACAATTATTTTTTGTGATAACAAATCAACAATAGCAATGACCAAAAATCTTGTTATGCATGGATGAACAAAGCATATTGAGATACGCCATCATTTTATTCATGAATTAGTGGAGGATGAAGATATCAAATTGAAATTCTGTGGCACAGATGAATAAGTGGCATATTTGTTCACTAAAGCTCTTCCTATTCACAAGCATACTTTTTTCACAAAATTGTTTAGAGTTTGCAATTTTGAATCAAGGGGGAGTGTTGAAATGTGATTCAAAAAAAATATTATCCTCATCATTTTATATTTTGGAAAAAGAAAATTAATTACAGAGTTAGTGGATAGTTGTGGTGATGTGGTAGTTATGGTTATGAGGTAATGTAATTAGTGATACTAGTGTGTTAGTGGTTGAGTGTGTGCATGATCTCACTTTTTAGACATGGCATGATCTCCATGTTCTTATCTTCCATCTATTGAAGTTGTAAGCCTATTTATAGGCCATCTCATTTTCAGTTTTTTCATGGTAGAACATATCATATAATGATATTGATAGTGATATTCATGAGTAATGTGATAACTTGCTGATTTTGTGTAAGAAATGTAATTTTTCAATATTTGGTCTAACTCCCCAACTCACTTTCTGCAAGTGCACAGGTAAGTTGTAGTAGACCCAAGTTGTCGTATCCACAGAGATTTGAAGCCCTAGACTCCCTAAAAATAATTTATACTAGTCCTACTTAAAGTGGCAAAAACAGGAAATTAAAGGGAAGTGAAATAGATTTTTAATTGTGTAGAATGATAATTATTTTTGGGTTTTTGATGAGTTATCTAAACTGAATTATAAATGCTAGATTAGAGGCTAAAAGGGTTTAACTATCAATGAGGAAGGTTCTCCTAGGAGTTGGGGTTCATCTAACTTAATTATGGATGGAATGGAACAAGTTATCAATATGTATCACTTCTAATTCAACTTGGAAATGGGCTGTTATCACAGCATAATAAACTAGGACTAATTATCATATTTTCATATGATTGATTAGCTAAGTTGGATTAGAAGAGGTCCTGACTGAAATCAAGTTAACATTAAGATCAAGATCAAGTCCCTTGCTGATTTTTGACAATTCAGTGAAATCTAAAATGATAACTTTCAATTGCACTTTGAAAATGAGGGAAATGTTTCAATCAACTAAACAGGGATGAAATCAATCCAATATTAGTGCAAATCTCCTTTTTTATCTCTAAACTACAAGAGGATTTTAAATCAGCCTCTCAACTGCAAATTCAAATGAAATCCACATTTTCACTAAAGGATTGGATGAAATCAGCACCTACTTGCATTTGGGAATTCAACTATTGTCATTGCATCTTTGTTCATCTCTGAACATCAAGATAACTTTAAAATCACCTCTCAATGATTGAACAAAATCAGAGGTTTACAATGATAAAGAAGAATCCCACAGATTTTTTGAAATCAGATTTGAATTCAGGATTGAAAATCAGAAATCAGCATTCAAAGGTTTGCAATAAATCAGGGATTAAAAACTTGGAAACACCATTGCTTCTTGATTCATTTCTGAATAAGAATGAAACCATAAGTAACCTCTCAGTTATCAATTAAATCAGGGCTCAATAATGATAGAAAACATATTTGAATAATTCAGAAATCAGAAATCAAGAAGTTCAGGAAATCAGAAATCAGGAAGTTCAGGAAATCAGAAAGTAAGAAATCAGATTTCTAATTGGGATTGCTTCTAGAACATGGCATTGGTTTTTTATTCATTTCTGAATAAGATTAGATCAAATGACAACTTCTCAGTTGTAGATACAATCAGGACCTTACAATGACAAGAAACAGATTCATATCAAACAGATTTCAGGAAACAGAAATTGAAATCAATGCAGGAATTCAGACTTGTCGATATCCATCCACAATTAACCTAGACTACTACCTATCCTAGGAGACATAGGATTTAGCTCCTCATAATTACAAGCATATATACATCATATAATGAAAAACAAATGCAAATCATCCTGGATTGAAGACTTTCGGCAGCAATCAGCAGCACTTCAGCTCCAAAACCAGCTTCCTTCCTGCAATGGCCAGCAACCCTCCAAAATGGAGGCTCCCCTTTCTCCCCTAGGGTTTCCAGTTTATATCTGATATTTAATCACCCTTAGATCAGCATCTAAATGTCCCATAATCTCTGATTGTGCCAAGTGTCCAGTCCTGACATTCCAGCTGCAGAAATCAGCAACTTTTTGGAGTGGTCCCCCACCTTGTTCAACCTTTATACACTTTGTCTTCCTTGCTAGAAGAGGTAGAACACCAAGCATCAAAATCCTCAAACAGAAAATGAACAAATAAGGATAAGGAAAGCAACTGGGATCAGCTCAAATGTCAAGTATGATTAAGTGTTGTGCAGAGTTGCAAATCAAGGTTAAAAATGATAACTTATCAATGCTCGGAATGATAACTTTGCATAAATCTTGGAAAATGATCAAATATGAATGGTTCAAAGCATTGAAGGCATCAAATGAATTAGGGTGGCAAGTGAGTGAAGTCAGAAATCAAATATGAATGAGATTTCATATGAATGATAACTTGGGTGCCAAAACGATAACTTAGTTGCCTTAAAAATGATAACTTGTCATAATTTTTGTTATGGTTATCCAAATGTGATCAAATTTGAACAGCAATGAGTTAAGACAATAATATAATGGTTGCATAAGGCCTTTGTGCAGATTTGATAGTTTTGCATGTCAAAATGACAGTTTTGCCCTTTAACGATAACTTGGCATAGGAAAAATGATAACTTGTTCAAATGGACTTAAAATTTTGCACAAGTTGAGATATGACCATCCAAATATAATTCATTCATGATAATAATGGATTTAGGGCAAGAAAATCATTGAAAGTCAGTTCATTCAAAATAATGATAACTTGGCCTATTGGAGTGATAACTTGTCCTAAAAATGATAACTTGGCATAGAATTGAAATATTTATGAATTTTGGCATTTCAGAACCTCTATGCACATGGAATTAAGTATAGAATGAGGAAGATCAACTAGTTATCACAATCTATGCATTTCAAACATAATTGGTCAAAAGTTGGGCAATTTAGGGGCTCGATATGGGTGAAATGCATCTAAAATGGGATAAAAACTTATAGTGATCAGCTAGTGATCAGATATTTCCTTTCTTCAAAAAATATTTCTTGATTACTTTGTTATGTACTAAATTATTTTCCTAGTTTATCCTTTAATTTTCAACACTATCTTTAGTGTTGAAAAGAAAAACCCATATGAGTATAAACATGATAATAAAAAATAGAAAAGTAGAAAAGGAAATGATACAACCGGATCTGTCCCAAGTTAATGGATGTGGAAGTTGTAGGAACTAACCATGAAGAATTGTAGTGTCCTTGGTCGATATAAATTTGTGCGTCTATTTTTGCTGCTTGTCTAATCAAGTTCGAGGAGGATGCTTTCTCTCTCTAACTCTTTTCTCCTTTTTTTTTCTTTTCAATGTTGTTACTAGTCATCAAGGCCAAGTAATAATGTAATAACTAATATAATAGGTCATGAAATTGAGATTATTATCATTACAATATTGTTTTCTCCACACGTTGTTATTCTAATAATGTCCGAGCAATATTGGTTCCTTCTGAGAGATGATGACCAGTGATATGTTGATAACAACTTTTTGAAGCAGTCACGGGACATGACATGCAAATAATAGTTGTGATTCAGACATCTTCTTCCTTTGCTTTGTAATTTTGCCAAATCTAAAGGACGATGTCAAAACAGTTCGTTCATGATTGCATCAAGGTGTTGGAGGGAGCTGCCAAGATGAGAGTACCCGACCACCGATAAATGAACTTAAAGAGACTGCCAACAAGATTTGCAACTAAAGCTCATAGGAGTTGGAGAATGTTGGCATCGATGTTCATGTCTTCATTGTGGAGTACTTGCCGAATAGTGTGCTGGACATGCAGGTGGCTAAGGGCTGCCATAAACCATCAAAGATCGCTAGATTTCATTACTATGAAGTTGCCACTACGAAAACGAGGAAGGTCATAGTTGATGACTGTGATAGTACGCCTCCAATAGATGCCAATAGGTTGTCAATCAAAAGTGGGGAATATGATATGCTGGTGATGTAGATTGTTATTGAAGTCGCTGGATTCAGCTACTCATAGAAACTTGCCGACTGACGACGAGGATCATTGTAATGCTTCTTCGAGATAGAATACGAATGACGTCACCGAATTCTACAACTCATTGGAATTGAAGATCTAGTTTCCTGCTGTGAACAATAGAGTCAGTCAAGTTCATTGCTCATAAAAGCTGGAGGAGGAAGATTTGGATGGTTGTCACTCGTAAAATTCCTCCGGAGCTGACGCATACATGCAGAACTAATTAAATCTAATCTATCTCAATAATTAAATACGGAACAATAGAGTAGAGTTGTCGATACCATGAGGATCTAATTAAATCTAATCTATATCAATAAGATACTCGGAGAAGAAATGGTTTGGTGGTAAGAAAAGATTAAGCGAAGAAATTAAATGACATAAAATAAAATAAGTTAGTGTTGAGCCTTAAGATTATGGATGATTAGTGATAAGGATAAACTAGTATGCACAATGATTGAATTAAAAAAATAATAACCAAGTTGAGTTCTCAAGACGGATAGGATAAGTTAACGATTTCAACTCTGAATAGATTTGACTATCTTAATTCTCGCAACAATTTGAGATCGTTATGCTGAGTCAATCTATAATTGAACAAAGTATTAAGATGCATTAAATGGTAAATCCTAAACTAACAATTATCCTACGCTGGGTATAATTCAGTAGACCGTAGAAAATCAAGCGCAAATGCTAAGTTACACGATTTCTATTATGATTGTGTTAACTATCAATTTAAATATCAATACTTTGAAAATTATTAAACCCTAATACTAACCAGCCCATAACTAGTTTGTAGTCTTATCTCATATGGTAATCTCAGAAAAGAGCATTAAACACCACAATCATAATCAAAAGAAACTAAACAACCATGTTAATTCAAATATAATCAACAAGTTCATGAAGTTTTCTAGTCAAAGTAAATATCTCTATTATAGAATAAATTAGACATAAAAGTATGGGCAAATAGCATCCAAACAATTATTAGAATACAAAATCCATAGTTTCTGATGATTGTTCCGAAACACAATCGTTATGTCGCTCCACAAACCTCTTCAAACTTCAAATTTGTCCTCAGTAGTTATGCACATTTCCCATGTCTCAAGAACAACATTTTTTTTGTCTCCTAGAGCCTCTATTTATAGCCTCCGAGTGTCCCAAATATTTTGGTAGAGTTTAGTTTGATTGGGAGTCTTTCCATATTAAAACAAGAAAAAATTAGCTTAAACTTCAATGGAACTTCAAAACCATCCAAAACTCTTCCAATTCTAAGTAAATATGTTTCCTAATGATCATCGGGACTTATGACAAAGTGAAATCGATCTGCACTTGAAATTTCTAAGAAAAGTCAAAGAAATCTCCAAATCCAGCTTCCTAATGGCCCATAATAGCTTCATGACAGTCTAAATATGATTCACAACCCGTAACAATGATATAATGTCCCTTATTGTGTCCATATTTGAGTAGAAGTGTTGATTTCATGTCCCATAACATTCTAATCATTTTTTATTACTCGGACATGTTTTTAAGCTGAAACTACTATTTTAATGGGTCATTACAGGCTTGTAATGCCCCTTCTGTTATGGCATTACAGCTTCATTGCAGCTCATATATTCAATTTTCAACCTTAGCAGCTTTCATTAATTTACAATTTCTGCCTCTATTTTATCTTCGATTTGAGTGTTATTTTCTTCAGTGAATTGGCAACTCTTTTCTCTGGCATTTTCTATAATAAAACACAAAACTTGGTAGAACTTTTTTTATAAAATTAAAGCAAATAAACTCATAAAGTGATGCATTCTATATAAAAATGAATCGAAATGAGATTAAATGCATGACTAATAATATGTTATATTTTGCATGCATCACATGACATAATTATTCTTGTTGTAATGAATTGTGGTGCTATGCTTGAGAATTATTTATATGACAATAACTTAAAGCGCCCTTAAGAAGAAAAAAATATCCATTGTTAAACCTGAACCTCTTCGAGGAGGGATGTTGGGGATTCTAATCATCACCTTTAGGTGATTAGGTCTGATTCGGTTTCCCATCCTCTCGTTGAAAATATGCCACTGATTGTGATGTTTCTTTGCTCTTTACATTGAAGCCCACCTGAATCTCTCTAAACATGGATTATGTTAGCACTAGGCCAAATGTGATGCAAATTAATGAGAGAGAGCAAAAGCAAGGATTTGTGGCAGACAAAATTGTGTATACTGCCTATGGAGTTTTCTCATATATATATACATACATATATATATATATATATGGTAAAATGATTCTGTTGAGCACCATTTGCTTCACACAGTGTGAAGCGGATCATCAGCCATCCAGATCAAATTGGATGGCTGATACAAATGCGCATGAGATATTGACGAGATTTTGTGTCTCACGAGTTATTAAAAGCTGACCCCCTCTGAATCTCTCTCTCTCGATCTCTATCCCTTAATCGATCTAAGGCTGCGACAACGGTGGCGACGATGAGGCGATGACGGCGAGTCGATGGCGGCAGCGAGTCGATGGCTGAGACGAGTCGACGATGGCTACGAGTCCATGAGGCTGCGATGGCGAGGTGATGGCAGTTGCAAGGCGATGGCGACGGTGAGGCGATGGCAGTGAATCGATGGTGGAGGCGAGGTGATGACGGCTATGAGTCCACGGCGGCAACAACGGCTGCAAGGCGATCCGATCTCTCCCTCTGCTCTCACCCCCTTTCTCCTCGACCATCGTCGAGCTGCAAGGTGATGACGGCCGTGTTATAAGATGCGATCTCTCCCCCAACTCTCTCCCACTTTCTCCCTGATCTCCCCTCCGGTGACTGCGAGGCGAAGCAACGGTGACAATGACGGTGAGTGCAGCACGAGGGTGAGGGTCGAGATCGGCAACGGTAGTCGCTGCAACTCGATTGCGTGAGAGAGAGAGAGAGAGAGTGAGTGAGAGAGAGTGAGTGAGAGAGAGAGAGAGAGAGGGAGGAGCGGCTGGCGATGGAGGAGGCTGGCCGGCGATGGAATTTGGCATGCTTCGAGAGACATAGAGGGAGAGGAGGAGGGAGAGGGATCATCCACCATATCAAATCTAGACAGCATCTGATCTGATATGATCTAAACCGTCCGATTTGATCTGGATGATTCAGATGTCACTTCACACGGTGCTGAGCAGGAGGTTCTCAGCACACACACACACACACACACACACACATATATATATATATATATATGTAGGAATTCATACTTAACAAACTATGAACTAGACCCTATTCCAACCATGGACACTAAAACAAGATAAAACAAAAAAGATAAAATTACCTAACAGAATATGGATCAAAACAAAACACATATCCTACACGGGATTAAACTTTTTAACAACTAACTAACAATTTATTTATTTATTAACACATCACTCCTAATCCCGCTGCAATTGCACTACTCTTAGCCCCCATCGAAACTCAACAAACTTTACTCATCCCGGTGGAGGCGAGGTGATGACGGCTATGAGTCCACGGCGGCAACAACAGCTGCGAGGCGATCCAATCTCTCCCTCTGCTCTCACCCCCTTTCTCCTCGACCATCATCGAGCTGCAAGGTGATGACGGCCGTGTTATAAGATGCGATCTCTCCCCCAGCTCTCTCCCACTTTCTCCCTGATCTCCCCTTCGGCGACTGCGAGGCGAAGCAACGGTGACAACGACGGTGAGTGCGGCGCGAGGGTGAGGGTTGAGATCGGCAACGGTGGTCGTTGCAACTCGATTGCGTGAGAGAGAGAGTGTGAGTGTGTGAGAGAGAGAGAGAGGGGGAGGAGCGGCTGGCGATGGAGGAGGCTGGCCGGCGATGGAGTTTGGCATGCTTCGAGAAACATAGAGGAGGAGGAGGAGGGAGGGGGATCATCTCGTGAGATGATCCTCAGCAACCAGATCAAATCTGGACAGCATCTGATCTGATATGATCTAAACCGTCCGATTTGATCTGGATGATTCAGATGTCGCTTCACATGGTGCTGAGCGGGAGGTGCACAACACACACATATATATATATATATATATATATATATATATATATGTATATATATATATATATATAGGAATTCATACTTAACAAACTATGAACTGGACCCTATTCCAACCATGGACACTAAAACAAGATAAAATAAAAAAGATAAAATTACCTAACAGAATATGGATCAAAACAAAACCATATCCTACATGGGACTAAACTTTTTAACAACTAACTAACAATTTATTTATTTATTAACACATCACTCCTAATCCCGCTACAACTGCACTACTCTTAGCCCCCATCAAAACTCAACAAACTTTACTCATCCCGGTCAGTATATCCGCTAGCTGATCATTGATGCCAATATGATTAGCATCCACCTTCTTCTTTTCAACATAATTTTGTATAAAATGAAAATGGATGCCAATATGTTTGCTTCTACCATTACGTACTGGATTCTTACTGAGCTCAATAGCTGATTGTTATTTGTGGTGCTTCCTTCCCCGTCAATTCACTAAGAACACGACCGAGCCATATTCCTTGACAGCACTTTCTGTGTACTCTACTTCACATGGTGAAAGTGCTACTACTTCCTGTTTCTATAACGTCTAGTTGATCAAACTCGAACAAAAAAAGACAACGAACCCGCTGGTGCTCTTCCTGTCATCAGTTGTCTCTAGCACGATCACTATCACTGAACTCCACTAACTTAGATTCAATAATTGCGACTTCTTGTACCGACAATCGTAGATGATCGGTCCTACCAAGTATCGAAAGTTTTGTTTCATAGCTGCCCAGTGATTGGTCATAAGAGCCTCCATGTACCTGCTCACAATCCCAATGGATAGGATAGATCAGGTCGCGTATTGACGAGATAACACAAACTTCCAACCAAGTTGTGATATCTTGTTGCATCCACATGCTCACCTTCTCCCCTCTTACTAAGCTTAAGTCGATTCTCCATTGAAGTGTGACACAAATTACACCCAACCATCCCTGCTTATTCTAATATCTTAGCAGCAAATGCAATCTCACATATGGTAATCTCTCCTTCCTTTTGGCATACTTCAGCTCCCAAGTAGTAGCTCAGTACACCAAGATCACTCATGCTGGATTTTTCTTTCATTTCAACCTTGAATACGTCAATGTCTTCCTTGCTAGGCCTGATGATGATGAGACCATCAACATACATTCCGACCAACAAATAATTTTGGTCTGAGCCACATGCTCTAGTGGATTCTTCATGAATCCGATCCCAGGTAGCTCCTTGTCAAGCTTGGCATTCCAAGCTCGCAGTGCCTGTCGCAACTCATATAGAGCCTTCTTCAACTTCAAAACCTTACCATGCAGCGCACAGTCTCCATTCATGCCACTAGCATGAATACTTCGTCAAAGTCTACTCCATGACGTTGTTGTGCATACCCCTTGGTGATGAGACGGGCATTGTGTTCGACAATGTTTCCGCCAGGTCCTTCTTCTCTTTGAAGATCCACTTTAGTCCAATCGCCTTGTGTCCTAGTGAGAGCGCAGTAGGTTCCCATGTCTTGTTGTCATGGATGGATTCCATTTCGGCCTCCATTACTTTTTGCCGTGCGCACTCCTCTAAAGTCTCTTCTACACTTGATGGCTCCTCAACTGAAAATAGGCATAGATCGTTGTAGTCATACTCGATGATCTCTTCAGTAGTGTCGAGAAGATCCTGCAATGTTCGATATCGCTGCGGTGCTCCCTCGAAGTCATAGTGTGCCATCAGTCGGAGGTGTCGCGAAGCCAACTGCTAGCGTTGCATGTAATATCCATATTATAATCAATTGAATATATGTGTTGTAGTATAGGTTGTAATGTCACGTATTAATATAATAAGAATTTATAAAATTTAATGAAAACACTAAAATATGATTAATAATCATATTATAATAAAGCATATCCTCTTTTGGTTAATTATGCATGTGATTTGTTAAGATTAGATTTAAGTCTAGTGGACCAATCAAATGTCGCCAAGTGGCATATGGAAAATATATATGTGCAACAATAATTAATATATAAAATATGTGTATAAATTACATGAATTACATTATACTAATTGATATTTAATAATAATTAGCTCATCTTAATTAGGGATGAAATTGATGATTTTGAATGTCAAATTTTGATTGGACAAGAATTCTAACTCATGACATGCAAGCTGCCAGCAAGCTAGCAGCTTGCCACCTCATGCTTAGTCTATTTTTCCAACCGACTTACTCAGGTGATAAAAATTTGGAATAATTCGTAGGGTCTTATCCTTCTCTGTAGACAACACACAAAAAATGTGAAACCACGACTCCTTCTATGGACTTCGAAGGAAATTCGATAAGAATATCATTAAAGGTGAAGATTCTAACCCTAGTATGATAGTGTTCTTTCATATCAATTCTTCCTTAGAAATTATGAAAATTAACATGTATGATTCTTTTTTAATCAAATTTATATGAGATTTCGAATCATATTATTGGAGTTATAAGATGAAAGTTATGTCATCATGTTTAAGGGTCTATCATACTTAAAATGGATATGTAACAATATAATTTAATTTAACTATATAGATGGGACTTAACGTAGCGTCTATTTCCAATTGAAATCATTCTAAAATATTATGTCTACCAAAAGTTATTGATTTATCATTCTACATGACCATTTCTGTCAAGATGAAGAATATATCAGAACATGAGTCAGGTTGAGAAATTTATTGTGATAATTATAGAATGATATGAATCATAATTTTTTATGGGTTATGCCTAATGATGTGTAGTTGTATGAAAAGTTAGAATCACATAAAAAGGGAAAGTTTGTAGGAGTTATAAAATGTTAAATTGAACATTACCTTGTCTGCCATTATAAAACTTAGAACAAAACATGATCTTATTTGTCAATATTATTATGATAATTATTTGTTAAGATAAACCTTAAGAATTTTAGGAACGATACTGAATGTATACTTTCAGAGAAAATTTAAAGTACTGAAATAGACTCATTTACTAATTGATAAAAATTTTAGAAGCAATGTCACTCAGTCTGCTAGAAGATAGAACTAACGAGTAAATTTCAGGGATGGTCACCCAACTTATAAGGTGTTCCCAGTAAGGTCACTCAACTTTGTTTTGTAACTGAAAGGTCATCCAACTTTGTGAAACTTTCACTCGTGGCCATCGTGACCGGTTATTGCTCGTTTACCGGTAGATTGCCTACGTGGATGCCCTGCTATCCGATGTGTCATCTACCACATCAGAAATAACTTAAATGTACTTCTCTCCTACGTGTCATCTCAGTTGGCTAATGTCTGGCTACAAGTACCCTAGGATCCCATTCTTCACCAACCGTCGGGATCGCATGCCTGGCGCTGGAGCCAAGGTAGACGCTGGCCGCATCGATGACGACACCCGCATCGCCACCCTCTCGGACGTGGACTGCTTCCTGCATGAGAACTTCAACACAGATAAAAGGGCCATTTCACCAACAAGATCATCCATCTGCCGTTGACCAGATCCGTGCCTCGCCGACCATTTCCATCCGCCGCCGACGAGATCTCCGACTCACCGACAAGATTTGCAAGTCGCCGACCTTGCGCAGCGGTGACCCCCGAATCCGCGAATCCATGACCCCGCTAACCTCGCGCAATGGCTACCCCCTCGCCAACCTCGAGCGTAGTCGTTACCACGTCGACCTTGCAAAGTGGCGATCCCCGAACCCGCCGACCTCACACAGCGGCGACTCCCCTCCCTCGCCGCACAGCCATGACCCACTAACCTCATGGAGCCCTCAAACCTCTCACACCACCGAGCATGATGCCTCGCCTCCATGTGTCGCCATCGAGCTCGCCTCCGTGTCACCGCCGAGCTTGCCCCCAGGTGTCGCCACCGAGCTTTCCTCTCGGTGTCGCCGCCGAGCTCTGCCCGACTTACCTGCCTCGTGTATCTCCACTGAGCTCCGCCCCACTTGCCCGCCTCATGTGTCACCTCCGAGCTTGGCCTCATATATCAGGCAACGATTGACGTGGCAGTGATACGTCAGACAATGGGGTGTCTACATAGGTAATCTACTGGTAAACAAGCAATAGCCGATCGCGATGACCACGAGTGAAAGATTCACAAAGTTGGATGACCTTTCAGCTAGGAAACAAAGTTGATTGACCTTACTGGGACACCCTATAAGTTGGATGACCATCCTTGAAATTTACTCCAGAACTAACACAAAATATAGGTTGTTGATTTTCTTGAGAAGCAATCATAAGGAAATAGTATCTCAAACTTTTACTGAATAATCATGAGGTTTGATCATATATAATATAAGATATGAATTTTGTTCCACAAAGCATACAATCTGCCAAAACAAAAAGATGTGAATACTGAATAGGGTATATGAATTGCATTGTTAAAGTAATAATATCATTCAACTTAAGGAGAATATATCATTCTTATAGTACCATGAGATAGATGTTTATGTTGATCTCATGTCTAAATAATAATATGAACATATATTATGGTTATAGGAAGGAATACTAAGATAAGTAAAAACATAGGATGATTCATTGGCCTAAGGTGTAAGAATTTAAAGGGAGCAAGTTAAAGAATAGGTATGTAGAGTGGATCCATGTGCTTTTATTATTTTTCTTGTTTATAAGTTTTTAGTCATGATACATGCAATTTTATGCATCATCGTGAATTCTTAAGAAATGTTAAAAATAAATACTTCTGCAAGCACTATGTTATATTTTGTTTCATATGATAACTAAGAAATTGTTATATGAGTGTGAAACAATGTATGAAAATGAATTGATATGATATGTCAATATTATCCATAATTACATCATTACATGATTATTGCTATTAAGACAATGATACATGATACTGTATGACATGATATTATGTGATATGATGATATGGCATAACATGGCACAACATGACAAGATATAATAGAAAAGGACACAACATGACATGACATGTTATAAAATTACATGATATGATGTGATATGACATGCTTGGGTTATGCATATGCATATGCATTACATTTCATTATCATGCATTTGCGTTACCTCCATCGAGCAGCAGTTTAACCTTGTATAGTTGAAAAACTTGCAAAGCTAACAGTATACCCTTGCATGGTGTTTTAAAAGACCTTTTGCAAATCACTTTTCGAAAATCAATAAAACCAATCAGAAGAAAATAATGATAAAGAGTGAGTAAGAGAGCAAACACAGAGAGACACAACATGTTGACGAGGTTCGGCCTCAACTCTTTGGCCTACGACCCCGCTCCGACTTCTCGACCATGAGACCATCAGAGATCCACTATCTTTCTCTTTTCTTGTAGGGAGAGAACAACCCTCTTTACACCACACACCTTCTCCACTCAAGAGGCAAGGCACACCTCTTTTACAATGAGCTCTCAATTCTCACTAGATCATAAAGAAAATATTTCCGTCTAACTCTTTTCTTTCACAAAGTTTTCTCACACTCAAAGCTTTAGAAAAAAAGGAAAGAAATTGCAATTTTGGGCTCAAGAACTAGAAAGTAACTTTTGAATGATTTTGCTTGCTTAGATGAGTTTTCGTCATTATTTGGCACTCCCTTTATAGGTTTCTACAGGTGAAAATTTCGTCCAAAAATTCTTCCATAATTTTTTCCTTGAAAAATAGTCGTTACTGTTCATCTGGCACAGTAACCGGTCGACCGCATTGATGGGCTGATCGACCAGTGAATATGATCGTTGCAGCATATCTACGATTTTATGCGCTGTCCGGTCGACTGGTCCTTTGATCGATATATCGATCGATAACATCTCGACATCGACCGGTACATCTCGAAATCGATCGGTACATTGATCGGTATAGTCTCGGCGTCGACTGATATAGTGTCGTCATTTTTGAATTCACTGTTGTACTGACCGATCGACCGGTGCAATGATCGGACCGTCGACCGGTATTGTCTCATCATTTCTACAGTTGTTATCAATCAATCGTTCTCCATGGCCGGTCGACCCACGTATGCTGAATTTTTATTTTTATCATTTTAACTGACGATTTCTTCTGCAAATGAGGTCATATCAATCCTACACCTGCGTATCATCACTTGAGCACATATTAGTAACTTTTATGTCCAATTTGATTTGTTGTCGTCAAAACAAGGGATTCAACAATCTCCCCCTTTTTTATGATGACAAACTAATTGGACGATAAAGAGAGAGAAGGAAAGAAGATGAAATGTAAGTAAATAGTGAGCAAGCTCCCCCTATATTTATGCATATTTCACATTTTATCCCCTAAATAAATGGCCTTTATATTCTCATAATAATTTGAGGTAATATGAACATATGGCACAAAATAGATATGAAATCAAATAAGGCACATTCATCGTGAAGAAAAAGCATCACATTACATTCATAGTCAATAATACATCATGTGTTCATGCACTAACAAATGTGACTGTAGTCACTACAAAAATGGTGCATGACACCCAAACACATAGCAACTAACTAAGGTACATCGAAGAAGCTAAAAATATAACATCATAACATCATTCCAACTTCTCCCCCTTTTGATGTCATCAAAGAGTGAGATAACTCAACTAATGCCTATGTGACATTTTCATGGATGGATGAAGATTCCTATAGGATGATTTGACGGTGTAGTGGATATTTTATCCACCAAACACCATACTAATGCCATCTGCCATTGGTAGATAATCGGAAGGTCAACCATGGGTGACAAATGAATAAAAATAAAGTAAGGGGCACACAATGCCAAAGAGGTGGCAGAGTTGGTTAGGATCAAAGCGAATGGGTATGCCAAGGACATAGGTTATGATGGCCTCTCGAGTGATCGTCATGTTCGCATAGAAATGACGAACAAGACGGGGATACACATGCTCTGTGAGAGAAAGAAGTGGCAGCCAACCGATGTTTTCAAACATTTCTTGAACATCTGGAATGTTCAAAATGTCTCAATCAACGGTGTAAGCAACATCTGACATCACGAGACGCATACAAGGCATCAAAAGAAGTAGAAATGGCCCTGGTGACAAAGATATGACTATCAAAATCAGTAAGATCAGTGGAAGGTGGCTGATGAGCACGTCCATGGTATCGTCCTCGTCCACGATCTCATCCACGTTGGACAGGTGCAAGTTGTGGTTCCAGTTCGAGGTCAAGTTCGGGCTCATGTGGAAGGACTTGAATGCTACGTGCACCTGAGCCATAGAAATGATGACGGCGCTAAAAGACTAGCCGAATACGTGAATACCCGTCATTATTGTCGGCCATGGATTCAACAATGGTGGTCAGAGAATGAAATGATGGCTGGACGAAATGGAATGGTGGAAGAGATCAACGGCGGCTGCGAGAGGGTAGACGTGGAGAGGACAATGGTGACATGGCGAGGAGGAGACTGTGACGATGATGAGCAGAGGGAGGTCAACAGAGAGATCACCACTGAGAAGAGGGATTTCAACAGAGATGGATTTGGACGCTGAGGGAACCGAAGAGAAGAGGGAGTTGTACGGAGAGGGTGGCTGAAGAAGAATGAGACGACGATCGTGGCAGAGTGGAAGAGGTTAGTGGCATTGGGCGATGGCAGGAGATCGGCGTCGGTGGTTGACGAAGAGAGAAGAGGAGAGTAGAGGGGTGTCCGGAAAGCAGAGAGGCGGCCGATCGATGGACGTCTATGATCGGACGAAAGGTTTGACGACTGAACGGTGAAGAGGGAGATCAGAAGCGAGGAGGTGGCGGTCGAGAGGAAGGTCGACGGCGGCTGCGAGGGTTTTTGATGAAGAGGCAGCTGGGAAAAGAGGGTGGCGGCGGTCGTCGAAGGAAGTACAGAGGCAGCCGAAAGAGCTAAGATGGCGGCAGAGACGGAAGGAGGAGAAGAGTAGAGGAGAGAATGATCGTGCGGTGATGACGATGGCCTGACGATCGGCAGCGACATCACTGGAGGTTGGACGGTGGTGGCTAGGGCAGCGGTCGAGTGAAGAGAAATAAAAAGGGTCGATCGATCGAGTAGTCAATTCCTTATACATGTGTGATTTTGGCATATACCGGTCAACCAGTTGATCACTAGCTGATCACTATAGTTTTTTATCCCATTTTGGATGCATTTCACCCATATCGAGTCCCTTAATTGCCCAACTTTTGGCCAATTATGTTTGAAATGCATGAATTGCGATAACTAGTTGATCTTCCTCATTTTATACCTAATTCCATGTGCTTAGAGGTTCTGAAATGCCAAAATCCATAAATATTTAAATTCTATGCCACGTTATCATTTTTATGAGAAGTTATCACTCATATATGTCAAGTTATCATTATTTTGAGTGAACTGATTTTCAATGATTTTCTTGCCCTAAGTCCATTACTATCATGAACGAATCATATTTGGATGATCATATCTCAACTTGTGCAAAATTATAAACCCATTTGAACAAGTTATCATTTTCCAATGCCAAGTTATCGTTAAAGGGCAAAACTATCATTTCGACATGCAAAACTATCAATTCTACATAAAGGTCTTAGGCAATCATTATATTATTGTCCTAACTCATTGCTGCTCAAATTTGATCACATTTGGATAACCACAACCAAAGTTATGACAAGTTATCGTTTTTAAGGCAATTAAGTTATCGTTTTGGCACCCAAGTTATCATTCCTATGAAATCTTATCCATATTTGATTTCTGACCTTATTCACTTGCCATCCTACTTCCTTTTATGCCTTCAATACTCTGAACCATCCATATTTGATCATTTTCCAAGATTTATGCAAAGTTATCATTCCAGGTTCTCAAACTTATTATTTTAATTACTGATTTCATATCTTCATAACACCAGATTTTATTTGATGTTTGAGCTGACCCTAGTGGCTTTCCTTATCCTTATTTGTTCATTTTTTATTTGAGGACATTGATGCTTGGTGTTCTATCTCTTCTAGCAGGGAAAAATAGGTTGCAAAAAAGGTGGAAAAAGGTGGGGGGTACTACCTTTGTTGTCCAGAAAAAAGTTGTCTTCTGCAGCTGCAAGCAGGACCTGGACACTTGGCACAATCAGAGATTATGGGACATTTAGATGCTGATCTAAGGGTGATTAAAGACCATATATAAGCTGGAAACCCTAGGGAAGAAGGGGGAGGGTCGGCCATTGCAGAAATTAGAGAGGGCATCAAGGGTTTGGAGCAAAGAGTTGGAGCTGAAGTGCTGCAAGGATACTTCTAGACAAGCTTGAATCCAAGATGATTTCCTTCTGCTCTTCACTATATTTTGTATCAAACTCTATAATTATGAGGAGCTAAACTCCATGTCTCCTAGGATAAGGTAGTAGTCTAGGTTAATTGTGGATGGATGTGGACATTTCTGATTTCCTGCACTGATTTCATAATTTCTAGTTTTCTGATTCTTGATTCTGCATTCAGAAGTCACCTATTTTTGTCCTATTCTTGGCATTGTATGATCTTGCTTATATCTACAATTGAGAGGTTGTTTTATGATCTGTTCTTGATTTAGAAATGAAACAAGAATCAATGACAAGTTCTAGGTCCAAATCTGATTTCCTGAATCTGATTTTTCCTGAATTCTGATTTCTGAATTGCCCAAATATGTTTTCATCATTATGGAGCCCTAATTGATTTATAACTGAGAGGTTACTTATGGTTTCCTTCTTGTTCAGGAATGAATCAAGAGATAATGGTGTTTGCCAAGTTTTAACCCCTGAATTCTTGCAACTTTTCATTGCTGATTTGCAAATCTATTTTTTTTCAAATCTGTTTTCCTGAAATTCCTAAAATCTAATTGCCATTGTTAAGCCCCACTTTAATCCACCATTGAGAGATGGTTTTAAGGCCTTCCTGGAGATTCAGAGATGAGCCAAGGAGCAATGACAATTTCTGATTTCCCAAACTTGAGATTCTATGCATATTGATTCCAATTATCTAATGTTAAGTGTGGACTTCATTTTTAATTGTAGCTGAGAGGTTGAATCAAAGTCCTCTTGTAGTTTAGAGATAAACCAAGGAACACTAGCATTAATATTGGATTGATTTCATCCCTGTTTAGTTGATTGAAGCATTCCTTTCATTTTCAAAGTGCAATTTAGAAGTTATAATTTCATATTTGATTGAATTGCTAAAAATCAGCAAATGAGTTGGACTGAACTTAATGATAACTTAATTTTCAGTGGGGATACTCTTCTAATTCAACTTGGCTAACAATTATATGACAATATATTGTTTAGTTCTGGTCTAATTGAGATGTGAAAACAGCCACATTGAAGGTTGAATTAGATTTGACTATAAAGTGATAACTTGTCCATTTCCATCCATAATTAAATTAGATGAACCCCAACTCCTAGGAGGACCTTCCTCATTGATAGATAAACCCTTTTAGACTCTAGATTAGCATTTATAACAAAGTTTAGTTAACTTTTCAAAAACCTCAAAACATTTATCATTTTGCTTTCCTAAAAAAATCTGTTTTCACCACCCTTTAAAAATATGTTTTTACCACTTTAAATAGGATTAGTCTAAATTGTTTTTAGGTAGTCTAGGACTTCAAATCACTATGGATACTACATTTGGGTAACTACAATTGACCTGTATACTTGCAGTAGAGAGTGAGTTAGGGAATTGAACCAAAAATTGAAAAAAATTTGACTTTTGACCCAAAAATTAGCAAGTTATCATTCAACCCCCGAATTTCACTTATCACCAGTCATGTCCAACGATCGACTTAATAGTTGTTTTTCAGTAAACGATCCACCGATTGATGGATGTCAACCGGACGCAGTCACATATCGATCAATCGATGAATCATATTGGTCGACCGATCCTAGTCTGACAGTCATTTTTTTGAAATTTTAATCATTGAAAACTAGTTCCATTAATGTAAGTGTTATTGCAATACTTTTAAAGTTCAATTCATGTCAAAAGTGATATTTCATAACTAAGTCACTTTTACTCAGAATTGATATGCAATCAAGATTCAATCATTCCTAATTCCCTTCTAAGCATGCAAAACCGTTCTTCACTCAAGAGTTTTGTAAATATGTCTGCAAGTTGAACTTCAGTGGATACATGTTTAATGGTAATGTTTTTAAGGGTCACATGCTCTCTAATAAAATGATATCGCAAGTCAATATGTTTGGTCTTAGAGTGTTGAATTAGATTTTTGGTCATTTCTATAGCACTTGTGTTATCGCACTTCATGGGTACATTGGAACAACTCACACCATAATCAAGCAGTTGTTGTTTTACCCATAAAATTTGTGCACAATAACTACCGACGGCTATATATTCGGCCTCGGTGAAAGTGCGATGGAGTTTTAGTTCTTGGTAGCCCATGAGATGAGAGAGCTACCAAGAAAGCAGCACATTCCACTAGTGTTTTTTCTATCAACTTTACACCCGACAAAATCCGCATCAGTGTAGGCATGCAATTCAAATGAGAAATTTCTATCATACCAAATGTCTATTTCACATGTATGCTTTAAATAGCGCATTATCCTTTTTACAGCGATTAAATGTGATTCTTTGGGAGCGGATTGAAACCTGGCATACAAGCATACACTAAACATTATATCTAGCCTAGATGTCATTAAATAGAGCAAGCTACCAATTATACCTCTGTACCTTTTTTGATCCATAGACTTGCCTTTTTTATCTTTGTCCAATTTTGTAGTGATGCTTATAGGGGTTGTGCTTGGCTTGCATTCATTCATTCTGAATCTTTTAAGCAACTCCCTTATATACTTTTCTTGATTGAGAAAAATGTCATCCTTGGATTGTTTCACTTGTAATCCTAAAAAGAATGTGAGCTCTCCTACAAGACTCATATCAAATTCTTGTTGCATAAGAGTTTCAAACTCTTTGCATAGGCATTCATTAGTAGCACCATAAATAATAACATCAACATAAATGAAAATTATTAAAATATCATTTTTAACATGTTTTAAGAATAATGTGGTGTCAACTTTCCCTTTTTGAAAACTATTTTCAATAAAAAATGAACTCAATCTTTCGTACCAAGCTTGAGGAGTTTGTTTCAATCCATAAAGAACTTTTGAAAGTTTAAAAACATGATGATGGAAATCTGGATTTTTAAAACCGTGAGGTTGTTCAACATAAACTTTCTCATTTATAAAACTATTTAAAAAAGTCGATTTAACATCCATTTGAAAATAGTTTAAAATCTTTATAACATGCAAAAGCCAAAAGCATTCGAATTGCCTTAAGTCTAGCAACGGGAGCAAAAGTTTCTTCAAAATCAATCATTTCAATTTGTGAGTAACCCTTGGTCACTAATCTAGGCTTTTCCTCACAATGACACGATTTTCATCTAATTTGTTTCGGAAGATCCATTTGATTCAAATGATGGGATGGTCCTTGGATCTTTCCACAAGTTTCCACACTTGATTTCTTTCAAAATTATTTAAATCCTCATGCACTGCATTTATCCAATTTAAATCTTCAAGTGCTTCATCTATATTGCTGGGCTCAAAATTTGCAAGGAAAGCCAAAAAAGCACATAGATTTTTCAAAGAGTTTCTAGTTTTTATACCTTCATTTATATTACCTATAACTTGTTCGAGTGGATGTGATGAGGCATGTGTCCAGTTTCTTGGAATGATTTGGTTCTCCTCAATTCGAGGTTCTTCCATTTCTTCCACATTTGAATTGTCAACTTTAGCTTCTTCTAATTCCTCATTTTGCACATCATCAAGTTGTCTTTGTACTTCAACTATTTCTTCCTCATCATCATGTGCTTGCTTGCTCATCAAAAATTCATTAGTCTCATTGAATTTAATATTAATAGACTCTTCAACAACTAATGTTCTTTTGTTATACACTCTATAAGCTTTACTTGTACTTGAATAACCAAGAAAAATGCCATCATCACATTTGGCATCAAATTTCCTAGTTTATCTTTGATATTCAAAATATAGCATTTACAACCAAAAACTTTGAAATAAAATATATTTGGTTTTTTTTCCATACAAAACATCAAAACACGTTTTCTTCTCAAGAGGTCTAAATAGAATCCTATTAAGAACATAGCATGATGTGTTTACGTCCTCGGCCCAAAAATACTTTGGCAATTTGCTTTCATTTAAATTTCTTCTAGCCATTTCTTGTATATTCTATTTTTCCTTTCTTCTACTCCATTTTGTTGAGGTGTCCTAGGAGTGGAAAAGTTATGAGTAATTCCATTTTCTTCACAAAATAATTCAATTTTATGATTTTCAAATTCGCCTCCATGATCACTTCTAATTTTTGAAATTTTTTGTTCAAGTTCATTTTGAATTCTTTTTCCTCCTAAACTTACTACATCAATTGGTCCAAATAAATCAAGATGTAAAAGTTTCAAAGATCTATGTGTATAATGACTCCCTTTAATTTAAATGAGCTTTCAGTTTGTTTACTTTTAAGGCATGAATCACAAACATTATTTTTTCTCAAATTTAACCATAGGCAAACCTCTAACCAATTCATGATTTGAAAGTTTATTTAGTAATTTATAGTTTGCATGTCCTAATCTTCTATGCCATAAATTTATATCATCATGCATAACACTAAGACATTTTTCATTTTTCAAATTGTCAAAGTCAATTTTGTACACATTATTGTATCTAAAGCCCATATGTAAAACTTCATTATTTTCATCTAATATCAAACACTTGTCTTTTTCAAACTTGACTAAATAGTTTTTATCACATAGTTGACTTATGCATTATGTTTTAGGTTTTCAATTTGCCACATATTTTTTAAATACACTTTGTCATTCTTACCAACATTATCCATACCAATTACTCTTCTTTTTCTATTGTCTCCAAAAGTGACTTTTCCTCCATTTTTCTTTTCCAAGGTGATGAAGTTTTATGCATCACTGATCATGTTTCTTGAGCATCTACTATCTAAATATCATTTACCATCATTATGCTTTCGAGCTCCCTACAAGAAAGAAATTGAAAGTCTCATATTTTTGGTACCCAACCTTGACAACTAGAAATCCGATTAAACTCAATAGGATCCGATTAAAATATTTTTTACTTTCCAATCAAGTTTTACCAAAAGTCTTTCTCCTTCGGTATATTCCAAAGGAGATTTTCCACGTAAATCAAAATCTTTTTGAACAATGTCCCACATATCAATATCAATAGAACAAACATAGGTTCGCATTTTAATTTTCCAATATGCAAAGTTTGATGCATTAAAAAATGGGGGACGATTAATTAGATTAACCTTCAGAAAAACTCAATCCACTTGATATCATAGCTCTAAAATATTTAAATCTTAAAACAAGACAATTAAATCTTAAAACAAGAGCAACCTGCTCTGATGCCAATGGTAGGATCAAAAGCACCAAGAGGGGGGAGGGGGGGTGGGGTGAATTGGTGTTTTAAAAAACTTTTTTCAAAATCACTTTCCGAAAATCAATAAAACTGATCACAAACAAATAATGATAGAGAGTGAGTAAGAGAGCAAACATAAAGAAACACAATACGTTGACGAGGTTTGGCCTCAACTCTTTGGCCTACGTCCCTACTCCGACTTTGATAAGTGATATTTAGGGGTTGAGTGATAACTTGCTGATTTTTGGGTCAAAAGTCAATTTTTTTCAATTTTTGGTTCAACTCCCTAACTCACTCTCTACTGCAAGTATACAGGTCAATTGTAGTTACCCAAATGTCATATCCACAGTGATTTGAAGTCCTAGACTACCTAAAAACAATTTAGACTAACCCTATTTAAAGTGGTAAAAACAGATTTTTAAAGGGTGGTGAAAACAAATTTTTTTAGGAAAGCAAAATGATAACTATTTTGAGGTTTCTGAAAAGTTAACTAAACTGATTTATAAATGCTAATATAGAGTCTAAAAGGGTTTATCTATCAATAAGGAAGGTCCTCTTAGGAATTGGGGTTCATCTAATTTAATTTTGGATGGAAATGGACATATTATCACTTTTTTAGTCAAATCCAATTCAACATTTAATATGGCTGTTTTCACAGCTTAATTAGACCACAACTAAATAATATATTGTCATATAATTGTTAGCCAAGTTGAATTAGTAGAGGATCCCCACTGAAAATCAAGTTATCATTATTTTCAATCCAAGTCACTTTGCTGGTTTTTTGTCAATTCAATAAAATCTGAAATGATAACTTCTAAATTGCACTTTGAAAATGAAGGGAATGCTTCAATCAACTAAACAGGGATGAAATCAATCCAATATTAATGCAAATGCTCCTTGGTTTATCTCTAAACTACAAGAGGATTTAAAATCAGCCTCTCAGTTGCAAATTCAAATGAAATCCACATTTCCATCAATGAATTGGATATAAATCAGCACCTAATTCATATATGGGAACTCAGCACATGCAATTGCTCCTTGGTTCATCTCTGAACAACAAGGAAACATGTTTTCCTCTTCCTTTTCTTCCTCTGATCATTGCCTCGACCTTGGTGCTCGGTAGTCGGCGTCCCTACCCCTGTTGGAGGCAGCGGTCGAGTGTGAGGGGAGGACGAGAGAGGCGCATGAAAACAAGGGAGAAATTATGGCTAGCTTGTAGGGAAAATAAAGGGGCTGATTGGTTTGTTTTGATTTCATATTTATAGGGGAGGAATTTGAGTTGTTGGCACAACTCGAACTCTGATTTGTTTCCCCTTTAACTTCTCCTATTATATTTTTATCTTTCTTTCTCTCTTCTTTTGATTTTTTATTCTTTTTCTCTTTCTTCAGTTCGGCTACAACTTTATCTTCTTTGTTTTTTTGACCAACCATCTTAGTCGTTACGTTATAAACCCCTTAAAATAAAATTCGTCCTCGAATTTAGTCATCGGATAGGAGTTTATCAAAAAGGTAATTTCTTAAGTCATCTGTGTGATCCCTCATCTCTCACTTGGAAAGGCATTGGTTCATCATTGTTCTTTGTTATCATCTTAAGGACATAGTCCTTCCTTCATCATATGCATTAGGACATGGGTCCTTTTATCATATAATACTTCCTTTCATCTTTCCATTCATCATGTGGTTCATCTTTTCATTTTTTCCTTAGTATAATCCGGAAAATAAAATCTACTTCAGGGTATGTCACACCAACACAATAATGTGTTTATATCTAAATCATCCATATGTCAATTAGAGAATTATTTTAGGTTGTAAACTCTTCTTTAAATAGGTCATGTTGATCCTCTTTTCATCTTGTATATTCCTTAACCGAACAAACTAACTTTTGGTCACAAGATGCCAATTAAGACATTCAAGAGCAAAGTCAGCTTCATATCATCATGAGAAAAACTTGAGGATATCATGACATCATTTGGGTCAATTTTGGTTTCTAATCAAATCAGTAATTTTGGATCAAATGACTTCTTGAGTAAGTGAAACCTTTAATACAACTTGATCATCAAGTTTAAAAATCCATTTACATTAGTATAAAATTTCTATCATGCCTGGGCTATCTTCAGCCTCTTTATATCGAATCAACTTTCTTGACTTGTTCATTTTGTCTATCTCAGCTCTTTGGTATTTAGAAGCTTCCTTTCACATACCTCATTCCCACATGTAGGTAAGCAGCTATACAAAGTCTCAAAAGAAACCTTACAAATGACATATTTATCCTTAACATTAAAATGTCATCATGCAGCGTAACATAAAATCAATAAACGGATGAGAGATACGACATTATCTCATGATTGTTTCAATGAGAGTAAGCATAAATAATTAGAATCATAAATGTCGATCCTAAGATTGAGTCATGAAGGAAGCATATGATATGGTTGATTATACAACAATGGGATGTCATAAGAAAATCAAGAAGATTTATTATTTACATCATGAATAGATCATCATGTGAATCATTCCTTAAGTATAGGGTGGTCATCATATGAATCATCATCGTAGGATCATTTCTTAATTATATGATGGTCATCATGTAAATCATTAAGTGGATCATTACGATCAACAATGACATAGCCTAGCATGGTGGGAGAAAATTATCATGAGGATCATTAAGATCGGGCAATGTTGATATAAAGTACATTGATTTATAAAATCGATGATCATCATAAAAGAATCAATAGTGTCATTGAACATAATCCATCATCATTGATAGTCATCATCTTTATAGAACATAACTGATCATAAATCATATAATCATTATACATGATCATAAGGATCATTAGGATTAGCACTGACATCATTAGATAAAATTGTCATCCTAAGGCCATCTTTATATATGTGGGATCCCAAAGAGCACCAAGGGGGGGGGGGTGAATTTGTGTTCAATCCGAAAATATTGATTTCATAAAAATCATCGCAGAAGCTTAAAATCGATTCTTAAATCCTTTGCAATTCATATTAATTATAAACACAATATGAGAGGGAAAGAGAGTGAGTGAAATCAAACACAATGAACACGGGTGGTTGTTGACGAGGTTCGGCCACACCTTGGCCTACGTCCCCGCTCCGACTTCTCGATCTCAAGACCGTCAGAGATTTCACTAAAAATTTCCTTTGTTCCAAATGGGACAAGAAAGAAAGCCCTTTACACAATCACATTTTCTCTGCTTCGAGAGGCAAGGCAAATCTCTCCTCTAGAAAGCTAATCTTTTCTCTCGCTCAAGAGGTAAGATTTGGAACTTCTTTCACACAGAAGCTCTCACATTCTTTCTGAAAAAATAGTTTCTCTCTTTTACAATAGAACAATCACAAGAAGAAAATAGAGAAAGAAAGAAAGCTCTAAATGATAACTTCAAGAGAAATGATCTTCTTTTGATTTCTTGAAGTTTTACTTCAATGCATGGATGGGTACATTTGCTTCTTACTTTGGCACTCCTTTTATAGGCTTCAGCATGTGGAAAATTTGTTCAGAATTTGTTTCACAATTTTCTCTTTCAAATATAGCCATTACTGTTCATTCCAGCAATGGACCGGTCGATCGCATTTATGGATCGGTCGACCGGTCTATATGACCATTGCGCAGATTTTCTAGTTACCGCAGTTGGTCGGTCGACTAGTTTGTCGACCGATGTGTCGACTGACATTGTCTCGACGTCGACCATGAAAGCTCATGTATTTGTCGGTCGACCGGCAACTTCAATTGGTCGATCGGTATATCTTCGATTGGCAGGTTGACCAACTTGTATTATTTTGAGCATAACTTTTTGCACAGTTATCAAAATGTGATAATCTTGGATTCTATGGATAGCTAACAGGAAACTTTAAAGTTTATGATTCATCCAGAATCTAATAAAATCATAATCAGTTGTTTAATCAAAGTGTAGTGCATAAAGTTGTCCCTTTTTCTTTAAACTTTTCAGCATTTTAACTTTAATCTTTCGAGGTTTATATCATCAAAATATAATTTTATATGTCATTAAAACTTGGATCCAACAATCTCCCCCTTTTTTATGAAGACAAACCAAGAAATATGAACAAATATATAAGTTGCGAAAAAGTTGTAAATTATTGAAAAATCAATTTTACTCTCCCTAACACATAGCTTTCCTTACAATGTTAGATATTCACATGAATATTAATTTAAGGTATTCTTCATATAAAGTTATATTTAGATCATATTTCTCCTATATTTCTCCCCCTTTTTGTTTCATCAAAAAGAATAATTTGTGTAAGAAGCATATAAGAAATCATATGTAAGTCCCCCTTAAATAGAGTATTGCATCATAAAGATTTTAAAATATAACTCCCCCTAAATTTATGACTATTTTATAATGGTAAAATGAAAACAATTTGATGAAATCCAAAAAAATATATACCAATGATACTTTTTGTAACATTCCCCACCAGCGTGTGATATTGTCCGCTCTAGGCCTCAGCTCGCACGGTTTTCTCAAAACGCATCACACCTGGGGAAGGACATATTCCCATATATACCCAGCATCTCTCCCGTGACTTATGCATGTGGGACTAATCCAAGGCATGCCCCATGCATCCTTCCCCCCTTAGGGGACTCAACGTCCTCGTTGAGTGATCGCACCCCACTATGCACAGAGGCTCACGCGGAGTGGCTCTGATACCATATGTAATATTCCCCACCAGTGTGTGATATTGTCCGCTCTGGGCCTCGGCCCGCACGGTTTTACCAAAACGTGTCACACCTAGTGAAGGACATGTTCCCATATATACCCAGCATCGCTCCCGTGACTTATGCATGTGGGACTAATCCAAGGCATGCCCCATGCATCAGGTGTGACTTGGATTAGTCCCACATGCATAAGTCACGGAAGAGATGCTGGGTATATATGGGAGCATGTCCTTCATCAGATGTGACGCATTTTGGTAAAACTGTGCAGGCCGAGACCTAGAGCAGACAATATCACATGCTGATGGGGAATGTTACATATGGTATCAGAGCCACTCCGCGTGAGCCTTTGTGCATAGTGGAGTGCGATCACTCAACGAGGGCGTTGAGTCTCCTAAGGGGGGAAGGATGCATGGGGCATGCCTTGGATTAGTCCCACATGCATAAGTCACGGGAGAGATTCTGGGTATATATGGGAGCATGTCCATCAGGTGTGACGCGTTTTGAGAAAATTGTGCGGGTCGAGGCCTAGAGCGGACAATATCACACGTTGGTGGGGAATGTTACATATGGTATCAGAGCCACTCCGCGTGAGCCTCTTTGCATGGGGGGTGCGATCACTCAACGAGGGCGTTGAGTCCCCTAAGGGGGGAAGGATGCATGGGGCATGCCTTGGATTAGTCCCACATGCATAAGTCACGGGAGAGATGCTGGGTATATATGGGAATATGTCCTTCACCAGGTGTGACGCGTTTTGAGAAAACCGTGCGGGCTGAGGCCCAGAGCGGACAATATCACACGCTGGTGAGGAATGTTACATATGGTATCAGAGCCACTCCGCGTGAGCCTCTGTGCATGGTGGGGTGCAATCACTCAACGAGGGCGTTGAGTCCCCTAATAGGGGAAGGATGCATGGGGCATGCCTTGGATTAGTCCCACATGCATAAGTCACGGGAGAGATGCTGGGTATATATGGGAACATATCCTTCACCAGGTGTGACGCGTTAGAAAATCGTGAGCCTAGGGTGAGGGTAGAGCAGACAATATCATGCTGAGTATAGAGGTGAGCCGCTGCGCTACTCTGATACCAGGTGACGCATTTTGGTAAAACCGTGCGGGCCGAGGCCCAGAGCGGATAATATCACACGCTGGTGGGGAATGTTACATATGATAATAAGAGAAAACCGTGCGGGCTAAGGCCCAGAGCGGATAATATCACACGCTGGTGGGGAATGTTACATATGGTATCAGAGCCACTCCGCGTGAGCCTCTGTGCATGGTGGGGTGCGATCACTCAACGAGGGCATTGAGTCCCCTAAGGGGGGAAGGATGCATGAGGCATGCCTTGGACTAGTCCCACATGCATAAGTCAAGGGAGAGATGCTGGATATATATGGGAACATGTCCTTCCCCAGGTGTGACGCGTTTTGATAAAACCGTGCGGGCTGAGGTCTAGAGCGGACAATATCACACGCTGGTGGGGAATGTTACATATGGTATCAGAGCCACTCCGCATGAGCCTCTGTGCATGGTGGGGTGCGATCACTCAATGAGAGCTTTGAGTCCCCTAAGGGGGGAAGGATGCATGGGGCATGCCTTGGATTAGTCCCACATGCATAAGTCACGGAAGAGATGCTGGGTATATATGGGAGCATGTCCTTCATCAGGTGTGACGCGTTTTGGTAAAACCGTGCGGGCCGAGGCCCAGAGCGGACAATATCACACGCTGATGTGGAATGTTACATATGGTATCAGAGCCACTCCGCGTGAGCCTCTGTGCATGGTGGGGTGCGATCACTCAACGAGGGCGTTGAGTCCCCTAAGGGGGGAAGGATGCATGGGGCATGCCTTGGATTAGTCCCACATGCATAAGTCATGGGAGAGATGCTGGGTATATATGGGAGCATGTCCTTCATCAAGTGTGACGTGTTTTGAGAAAACTGTGAGGGTCGAGGCCTAGAGCGGACAATATCACACGCTGGTGAGGAATGTTACATATGGTATCAGAGCCACTCTGCGTGAGCCTCTGTGCATGGTAGGGTGCGATCACTCAACGAGGGCGTTGAGTCCCCTAAGGGGGGAAGGATGCATGGGGCATGCCTTGGATTAGTCCCACATGCATAAGTCACGGGAGAGATGCTGGGTATATATGGGAATATGTCCTTCACCAAGTGTGACGCGTTTTGAGAAACCGTGTAGGCTGAGGCCCAGAGCGGACAATATCACACGCTGGTGGGGAATGTTACACTTTTACCATAACCTTTGTGTCTTCACATTTCCATTCGTCCTTTGCTTTACATGTGATGCACACCTGAAAAACAATTAAGTGACTTTTGGTACCCAAATTTCTTTGATCCTACTTTATTTGACAATGTTCCTTTCGGAACCCATATCATTCCATGTTGATATTTTTTGCATTGATATGCTTAATTACCATTAAATCCACATGTAAAACATGTAATATGTGATTTTCTATCATATGAATGATTGGATTTCCAATAAGAATTTTCATGTACAAAATGATTCCTAAGATTATTTTTTGTTATAGAAATAGTCTTATCGCTATTTTGTGTATTTTCAAAGAGGCATTTTATTATTTTACTTTTTCTAATGAACATGCTAGTTTTTATAATTTCACATGCATGTGTAATTTCTAAAGTTTCAATTTCATTTTTGAGATTTTCATTTTCCATAAAACATATATCATTTTCTTCTTTTAATTTTTCAATCTCATGTATTAATTTCATTTTCCTCCTTAATTGAAAAATATCTTTTTATAAGAGAGGAGGGTTCTTTGTTTATGTCTAAAGAAAGTCCTTCTTCGGAAGAGACTGATGAGTTATAATTTGAATTTGAAGTGTTAAAAGTTACCTCATTGTTGTGAGATATTAAGCATAGGTATGCTTCATCACTGGAGGAGCTTGATGAGTCACTTGTTTCACTTGACTCTTCATACTTTTTCTTTTTACCTTTTTGAGATGTCTCGTCTTTGTGATTTTTGTATGATCTTCGTGTAGGCTTATCATTCTTCTCTTTCTTCTTCACCAACTTGAGATATTTGTCAAGCTTTCTTGTATAGCGGGCGAGTCTCTTTTCGTCCAGTTCTTCTTCACTTGAGTCATCTCCATTTTCGCTTGCTTTCAAAGCCAATGTCTTCTTTTTGGTAGCATTTGATTCTTCTTCTTCTTGGATTCCAATCTCATAGATTAACAGTGAACCAATAAGATCATTAAAATCTAATTTGTTCAGATCTTTTTCTTCGATCACCGTCCTTTTTGTATGCCATTGGGAGGAGAGAGACCTGAAAATCTTTTTCACTTTTTGGAGGTTAGTTCTCGGCTTGTCCAAAGAGGCTAAGCCATTCACAATATCATTAAATCAAGCAACCATATTATTTATGAATTCATTTTCATGTATCTTGAAGGAATCATATTGATGATTCAAAATATTTAATTTAGATTCTTTGACTTTATCCGTTCCTTCATAAGTAGTAATAAGTTTCTTCCAAATTTCAGTTGCACTTTCACAATTAGAAATCCGATTAAAATTTGTTGAATCTAAAGCACAATAAAAAATATTCTTTTCTTTCCAATCTAATTTCGAAAAAATTGTCTTTCGTCATGTTCGGAAGGTAATTTTTCATGTAAATAATAGCCCTTTTTTAACAATATCTCACATGTTTATATCAGTAGAACATATGTAGACTTCAATCTTAATTTTCCAATATGCAAAATTTGATGCATTTAAAAGGGGAAGACGACTAACTGATTGACCTTCGGTAAAAATAAATCCACTTGATGTCATAGCTCTTAAGATGGTTAAATCTTAAAAAAATGATTAAATCTTAAAATGATTGGATTTAAAAATGATTAGATCTTAAAACAAGGGCACCAAGAGGGGGGTGAATTGGTGTTCATTTCGCAAATATCGATTACACAAAAATCATCGCGGAAGCTTAAAATCGATTCTTAAAACCTTTGCAATTCATATTATAAACACAATATGAGAGGGAGAGAGTGAGTGAAATCAAACACAATGAACACGGGTGGTTGTTGACGACGTTCGGCCACACCTTGGCCTACGTCCCCGTTCCGACTTCTTGACCTCGAGACCGTCGGAGATTCCACTAAGAATTTCCTTTGTTCCAAATGGGGCAAGGAAGAAAGCCCTTTACACAACTACCTTTTCTCCGCTTCGAGAGGCAAGGCAAACCTCTCCTCCTAAGAAGCTAATCTTTTCTCTCGCTCAATAGGTACGATTTGGAACCTCTTTCACACAGGAGCTCTCACAATCTTTCTGAAAAATAGTTTCTCTCTTTTACAAAAGAACACTCACAAAAAGAGAATAGAGAAAGAAAGAAAGCTCTAAATGATAATTTCAAGAGAAATTATCTTCTTTTGATTTCTTGAAGTTTTACTTCAATGCTTGGATGTGTGCCTTTGCTTCTCGCTTTGTCACTCCTTTTATAGGCTTCAGCATGTGAAAAATTCGTCCAAAATTTTCTCTTTCTAATACAGTCATTACTGTTCATTCCATCAATGGACCGGTCGACCGCATTTATGGATTGGTCGATCGGTCTATATGACCGTTGCACTAATTTGTCTAGTTACCGCAGCTGGTCGGTCGACCAGTTCGTCGATCGGTGTGTGGACCAACATCGTCTTGACGTTGATCGTGAAAGCTCATGTATTTGTCAGTCGACCGGCATCTTCAATCGGTCGACCGGTATATCTTCGACCGGCCTTCTTTGCTTCGACGGGCGGGTTGACCGACCTGCACTATTTTGAGCATAACTTTTTGCACAGTTATTCAAATGAAATAATCTTGGATTCTATGGATAGCTAACAGGATTCTCTACAAATGATTCATCTAGAATCTAATAAGATCATAATCAATTGTTTAATCAAAGTGTAGTGCATAAAGTTATCTATTTTTCTTTAAACTTTTTCAGCATTTTAACTTTAATCTTTCGAGGTTTGTATAATCAAAATATAATTTTATATGTCATTAAAACTAGATCCAACAATATAGAACATAGTTACTCTACCTTTTGATCATGTATAATGATTAATGTCATGTATCATCTTTTCATTAGGTTTCCAGTGCTCTACCTTTTTCATATTGACATATTGGTTTTTTTATATAACATGTTTTGTATCTTCATGTTTCATGTCATTACTATTTGGTCATTCTTATACATCTTTGTACTTCCCAAACGGATCGCAACCAGACTTATGGTTACATCCTTATACTTCTTTGTACTTTCCAAATGGATCTCATTCCAGACTTGTAATATTCATCTAATACTTTTCCTTATAAGACATAATCCCAAATGGATCGCAACCCAGACTTATAACATTCATTTGACATTTCTCCATGTAGGGCTTCATTGTTTGAGTCCTACATACGTAGCTCCTTCATCATGTCATATCCAACCTCATGAAGACTAGCGAACCTTATCACTTGTGTCTAAGTGCATGTGTAACCGAGTTCATTTTACCAAAATGGTACTTCATAGAGAACTCAAAATCTTTCCAGAACTTCATATCATCCTTGTTGTCAGGGTATGACTAAAAGAAAGCATACTTAAGGCTCTTTTGATCGATTAACACGTCAATCTTTTCTACATAAATCTAGGCATAGTCTGAACACAATGTTCATAAGGACCTAAAAGTTTGAGGACTATTCGTCAGTCCAAATAGCATCACTAAAATCCATAATGATCAATATATTGATGATGATTATTTCCATTACATCTTCTTTAGCAACCCGAAGCTTTTGGCACCCACTTCATAGGTTGATCTTAGTGAACATTATGGCCTTAGATAAGTCATCTATAGACACTAATCAATACTTGTTCTTGATGGTTTCCCTGTTTAACATTTGGTAAACAATACCTAATCTTCATAGAGTCATCCTTCTTTTTTACCAAAGAACAAGAATGCCTAAAGGTGAAACACTTAATTGACATTAAGAATCCCATCATAATCCTCCTAAGAATTTCTAAGCGATGTGACTTATCTTCAATCGTCATTTGTACCACTAGGACGTACTTTATGGTATGAAGTTATTTTTAAAGAATCATCATCCTTAAAGGTAGCTTATGTCATGCAAGGATCAACAAGCTCACTAATAGTGTTGTCCTTTATCATATGATTCGGTAAGATTGGTAATGAAATCATGACAATCATTGTAACTTATTCTTTCATACCATGAATAACTATAAAGATTGAAGTCACATATGAAATCAATAATAGAGATTTGATCAAATCATCATCGGATAATTACTTCATCATCTTAGCATGATGGACAATATATAGTGTGTCATGAAAAAGATATGATAAGATAATATGGAAGATAAATGTTGACATGTCAATTGTCACATCATGAAATTGTTCTAAGAATCATGAAGATCAGTATTGACCCAAGCAAGTATCACAAGTTAAGAGTCATCATCTTAATCATTCAGCTTATGAAAGAGGGACAAACTTACTTGACATGACTTCAGATGGTGCAGTGACTGCTCGTGGCACTTTGCACAAGGACCATTACATTATAGGATCATAAAGACAACAGAACATAAGAATGCCATGACATTAGGCTCTGATACCTCGTTGTAATGCACTTAAATCGCATTCCACCACATGGCAGAATACGCTTCAATGATGCTACGTGTCATCCTTACATATACATCATATTGACCAAAAATAAGACTTTGACTAGTCAACTCATCATCACATAACACGGAGACTAATCATCATTAATTAATACTAAAAAGAGTGAACATAAGTTTTACAACTCAGTATGAAAGTAAGATAAAAATAATCATAAGATCATGATACTAGACAGGAATCATAAGGACATCATCATCATATAAGAGGAAGTAATCATGATCATCATAAGGGTAAAGGAAATATGTAAAGTGACATATGAATAAGTGAACAAGGAGATCATAAGTAAATCATCATAATAGGGTGGCAAAAGCCAATCATCATAAGAAAGATTCTTTATTCATATATTTTCATCTTATTCATCGTCTTATTATTCATCTTTGACTTATTTGGAGTATATTTCAACCCACGGGGAGGCCTGCCTCAACCCGTCCATCATCGTCATCATAATTGACAGAGCTGGCCCATAACTAATCATAGTCAGCCCATAACTGAAGTCAGCCCATACCTGTCCATCAAAAAAGGAGCTCTCCATTTAACATTTTTCATCTTTTATCTTGCAGCTTTTAGTTTATCTTTATTAGGATTCAAAGTATGATCAAAATTTTTGTCATCATAAAAGAGAATCAAAGGCTCATAATAATCGAGGGTCCAAATCATCATCATCACATAAGATTTAATCAACACTACAAGATAGGATCATGGAGAGAAATGAGAGGTGCATGAATATCATAATCATCATCATGACTTAAATCAGGATTAAGCACATGAATCAGGGGTCAAAAGGTCGTAAAATTCACATCATGCTTATCAGAACCCGGACCGAGTGTGGCAAAACCCGGGCTGAGTTCATAGGGTGTACTTCGGGCAAACTTTGCCTGAACCCGGGCTGGGTCTGGGTTATACCCCAGTCAGGTTCGATCATCTTCTCGGGAAAAGCCTTCGCGGACGCGACGTCGACATAGACATAACTCGGGTCAGGTCCTGATCATACCTAGGTTGTTCGGGCTTTGAAAGGTCGGTCAACCGTTTCGACAGATTGGTCGCCCAATCGATAGTTTTATCGTGGTTATAGCCCCGGCTAAGTTGTCATCAACCCGAGCCGGGTTCATCTTCGTCGAAGAGCTCTGAGCTCTTGACAATGGCGGATCCGAGTCAAGTTTCGACGAACTCGATCCGGATATGGACCTGCTCGGGCCGGATTGCAGAGAACCCGTGCCGAGTTTCATTATGCAGAAACTGCGCGAACGCGCAGAGAGTGCTCCGATCATTTTTTTCGGTGATGGTCGGCCTCAAGAATCATCATAATCTATGGTACTATAACTATAGATTAACGAGGGCATGTTTCAAGCCTAAAATCAAGATTCTATGATGAATTTGTCCTAGTTCCATACCTTGTGAAGTTTCCATTAAACCTCATGTTTTCCTCTTCCTTTTCTTCTTTTTCTTCCTCTGATCAATTCCTCGGTCCTAGTGCTTGGTAGTTGCTGTCCCTACCCCCTGTTGGAGGCTATGGTCCCATGTGAGGGGAGGACAAGAGAGTCGCACGAAAATAAGAGAGAAATTAGGGCCAGTTTGTAGGGAAAATAAATGGGATGATTGTTTTGTTTTAATTTCAAATTTATAGGGGAGGAATTTGAGTTGTTGGCACAACTCCAACTCTGATTTGTTTCCCCTTTATCTTCTCATATTATATTTTTATCTTTCTTTCTCTCTTCTTCTTTTCTTTTGTTATTTCTTTTCTTTTTGTCTCTCTTTAGTTCGGTTAAAACTTTATCTTCTTTGTTTTTTTGTCCAACCATCTCGGGTGTTACAGTCATGGCCATGAAACTAAAGTTCACAATCTTGAATAGTGTGTCACTATTGTGAAAATGAAGCTCACACCCAAGAATTATGTTTATATGATTGTGAAAATAAGTTTCATAAGCATGACAGAACATGCTTTCTTTCCCCTCTCGGTCACAACTATAACAAGATTTTCACAATGTAAAATGTGTTTGTCACAATCGTAAAAATATATTGAATAGGCATGATAGAATATAATTTTTTCCTCATATTCCTACCTTTTGCTCATGGTTGTGACGTATGTCACAATTTGTCACGGCCGTGAAACCCAATTTCACAAGCATGTTAGGGTCGTTTTTCATCCTTTTCCAACCGTTCGATCATGATTGTGACTAGGCCAGTGACAACTCTTGTTACGGGTACAAATTCAATTATTTAGTCATGAAAGCATCGGTTTTTTAAGCACAATCTTAAGTAAAAACATAGAGATCAATATTATCATTTTCACAGGCATTTAGAAAATGTGCAGATTATAACAATATGATTTGAGACATATTAATCGTATAGCTTATCATCCCTTATTTTACTCATGATTATTAATGTTAAAACCACCACATTTCTATTAAACTCCTGTTACATTTACAACATTTAGGCTATTATCTAGCTTTTTCTTTGAATGAGTCAAGGAAGCTAACTACTTCTCAAAATTTGAACTTGAACAGGAGAGAGAGATAAAAGGAGGGACCGGAGGGGAGATGATCACTTGCTGATCACTATATGTTTCTAACCCATTTTAGATGTAATGCATACATATCGAGTCCCACTTTTGCCTATTTTTGGGCCAATTATACTTGGAATGCATACATTGTGATAACTTGTTGATATTCCTCATTTCATACTTAATTCCATGTGCATAAAGGTTCTGAAATGCCAAAATCCATTAATATTTAAATTCTACGCCAAGTTATCATTTTGAGGACAAGTTATCATTCCTATATGTCAAGTTATCATTATTTTGAATGAACTAATATTCAATGGTTTTCCTGCCCTAAATCCATCATTATCATGTATAAATCATATTTGGATAGTCACATCTCAACTTGTGCAAAGTTTTAAGCTCATTTGAACAAGTTATCATTTTTCAAGTGTCAAGTTATCGTTAAAGGGTAATTCTGTCATTTCAACATGCAAAACCATTAATTCTGCACAATGACCTTAAGCAATCATTTTATTATTGTTCTAACTCATTTCTGGTCAAATTTCATTACATTTGGATAACCACAACTCAAGTTAACACAAGTTATCATTTTTAAGTCATATAAGTTATCGTTTTTGGGCACCCAAGTTATCACTTCTTAGAAATCTCATTCATATTTGATTTCTGAATGCACTCACTTGTTACTCTAGTCCATTTGATGCTTCTAATGCTTTGAATCACTTGCATTTGGATAATTTCCATGATTTGTGACAAGTTATCATTTCTGGCCCCTTAATTCATTAATTTTGATACAAGTTTTCATTCCTGCACAACACCTAATATCATTTGATATCTGAGCTAGCAACTATCATCATCTTAATCTTTATTTGTCAAAACACCATTCAAGGTCTTTGATGCTTACTGTTTGGGGATTTGTAGCAGGGAGAAAGGTGGCCAAAAAGTGGAAAAAGTAGGGGGGACCATCTACTTTTTCCTGCACAAAAAGGTGTTGCAGAGGCAGATTCTTCCAGGACTGGACATGTGGCTCAAATCAAAGGATAAAGAACAATCTGACGCAGATCCAAGGGTGAATAGGAGTCATATAAAAGGTGGAATTTCTGGAGGAGGAAAAGGCGGCTGGTCATTCAGGGTTTTGAGCAAGGAAGGAGGCTGCTGCTGCTGGCCGAGAAGCTTCAAAGAACTATGATTTGTATATGTTTCCCATTCCATTTGATGTCAAGTTCTGTAAATATGAGGAGCTAAATCATTTCTTCTAAGATATGGTATTAGTTTAGATTAGTTTTGGATGGATATGGATAGAATTTGTAATCCTGCACTTTAATCAAATTTGTTTTCAGATTTCAGAACCATTTTGCATTGATTCATGCCATTGATAGGTCTTATTTATAATCTATAACTGAGAAGTTATCTTTAGATCTAACTCTTGTTCAGAGATGAATTAGGAATCAATGGCATGTTACTGGATTTCATTTTATTGCAATCTGATTTCTGAATTCCAGTTTTCTGATTTTCTGAATCTGATTCTAATTTGTATGGTTCTGAATCTGATTCATGTGACTATTAAATCTGTTCTTCATTTCTAACTTGATTAATTGAGTCTTTGGGAAGTTGCTATTGTCCCTATCTTGTTCAGAAATGAATCAAGATTGTTTGGACAATCATTTGACTCAAATCAGATTTTTCCACTGATTTCTGAATGAAAACTAGAATTCTGATTTTTTCTAATTTCCTATTGGAATTTGTTTTACCAATTGAGTCCCCTGAATTCTTCCAATCACTGATAAGTGAACTTTAGGGATGTCTTGTAGTCCAGAGATGGGTCAAGAATCAGTTGGTAAATTAGATTTCCATTGATTTAAAATTCTGATTTCTAAAATACTAATTTTCTGGTTTCTGATTTTCTGAATTTCTTGAACCTGATTTTTTCTGAACTTTTGGATCTGAATGTCATTAAGGATTGGATTAATTGAACAGCTGAGAAGCTAATATATGCCCTAATCTTATTCAGAAATGAATCAAAATGTTTGACAATTCAGGATTCAGAAATCTGTTTCTTTCAAAAATCTGATTTATGAATTTATTTCTGAAATCTATCCTGATTTTTTTTTATTTTGTTTGGAATTTGATTTGCCAATTGTTAATCCCTATTTCATTCAAATCACTGAGAGGTGTACTCTAGGATTCTCTTGCAGTCCAGAGATGGGTCAAGAGGCATTTGGCAAGCCTTAATTCCATCAATCTACATTGCTGATTTTCCTGAAATATTGATTCATGTTTTCTTATTTTAATTAAATTCTGATTTCCATTATTAAGCCTCATTTTAATCCACTACTGAGAGATAGTTTTAAGGCCATTCTTGAGAGTCAGAGATGACCCAAGGAGCATTGGATAATCACTAAATTTCCCATTAAAGATTTGATGCCTTTTGATTCCAATTAATTAATGATTGTATGGAATCCATTCCTAATTACAGCCGAGAGGTTGATTTCAATTCCTCCTGAAATTCAGAGATGAATCAAGGAGCACAAGCACTAATATTGGATAGATTTCATTCTTGTTTAGCTAATTGAAGTGATTTTATTAATTTGTGATTGCATCCATCAAGTTATCACTGTAGATTTCCTTGAAATTGTAAAAATCAGCATTGAACTTTCTTTTGAGCCCAATGATAACTTGATTTTAAGTGAGGATCCTCTTTTGATTCAACCTAGCTAACAACTATATAATCGTTTATTGCTTAGTTAGAGGTTAATTGAGCTGTGGGAACAGCCATTTTCAGGTTGAATCAAAAGTTGGACATTTAATGATAACTTGATCCTATCTATCCTTAATTAATTTAGATGAACCCCAAATCCTAGAAGAACCTTCCTCATTGATAGTTAAACTTTCCTAGATTTTAATCTAGCATTTATATCTCAGTTTTGATAAGTTTCCAAAACCCAAAATTCAGTTATCATTTCACTTTCCATTAAAAATTTGTTTTCACTTTCCTTTGAAAATATGTTTTTAGCCATTAAAGTAGAACTAATCTAGATTGTTTTAGGGTGTCTTAGACTTCAAATTCTTGTAGATACGATAACTTGAGTCTACTACAACTTACTTGTGCACTTGCAGCTAGTGAGTTGGGAGACCAAAAATTGAAAAATTGACCCTTTTACTTAATTTCAGCAAGTGATGCGTTGTAATTGTAACAATAAAATTTGCTAGCAAGTGCACTAGTCGCTCAAGTAATATAGTAAAAAGGAGTAAGAGTGTCGAACCCACGAGGAATATTATTAATTCAATATCTGGATTTATAAATTAATAAGAGAGGAAAAACATGAATTTTTGGAAAGAAGTTTTATGAAATGAAATAAAGAAAATAAGATAAAGATAAGATAATGGTGTTGAAGTTAGGCCTTAGGATGAAAATAGATTAGGATAAATACTTGAACCATAAAAGATAAATTTAATCTTTAAAGATGGATTAGGAATTTTCTCAAGTTATTAATTTACAAGATTAACATCACAGAGTCCACAAACTGGTAATTCTGCTATTTAATCCGGTAAATCAAACTATCTTAAATTTAATCAAACCTAAAGTCCCATAAACTGGTATTCGTCAGATAAGATTAAAATTAAGATGCATTAATATGAAAATCCTAGACTATTAATCACTCCACAAACTGGTTAGATTAACAGACCACATAAACTTGATTCTCCACACACTAGTTATAAAATTTATGTCAATTATTAATTTCACATAAAATCAATTAATTTAATTAATGAATTCTAAAATTAAATAATCCACAAACTGGTAAGTACTCAACTCAGAAATCCAAATAATTAAATCAAAAGCATTAAGCACAATTAACTAATTGATCAAAAAAGATTAAAACAAATAATATAGGGTCCAAATAGTTTTCCTTCAATAATAATCTCCTAAAATGAAATAAATAAAAATATGGAGTTCATCCTAGAAATTCTGGAGAGATAATAACAAAGTAATAATAATTGGAAGAATTACACCCAAATAGACAAAAGTCGAAGCTTCGGATCACGGGCAGACATTCGGGCAGCCTCTCGGACTTGATCAGGGTCGCGATCAACTTCCAGCCGTCGCACCTCTCTCCTCTTGGTCGTAGCTGCAGAGCTCACGACTCGCTGTGGAAGAAACCTGAACTTCAGAGCACCAATTGAAACGATGGATTCTTCATGTATTTATAGGGTGCGGATGGCCTTCAATTTGATCTCGGCCGTAACATCGTACGGTTAACTTTAAAATTATAAGATAAACTCGGCCAAAGATAAATTCTTTTATCATTACGCCCAAAGATAAATCTTTCTTATCTTTACTCCCTTAGAGTCTCGGCCGTAAGGAAGTTATTTTATCTTTACTCCTTTCCATTACTCCCAAAAGATAAAAATCCTTTTATCTTTACGCCTTCATATATCTTGTTACGCCCAAAGATAAACTCGATTGATTGTTACACCCTTCATCTTCATGCCATTACGCCCTCCAAATTTCGGCCGTAACATCTTTATCTTCATGCCATTACGCCCAAAAGATAAAATCATTTATCTTTACTCCTTTAACTCTCGGCCGTAACAAAGAATTTAAACTTGTTACTCCTTTTGAATCTCGGTCGTAACGACTTGGGTGTAAAGCCAAATCTCGGCCGTAAGAAATAATTTCTTTGAATTTCGGCCGAGATTCGAATTTTCCTGCAAAATAATTATCCAAGTTTAGTTAATCCATCCACAATTAAAATATTTAGAGAATTTAATAATAAAAATTAATAAATCCGGAATTACAATTAAAAGTGACTAAAAATGATGCATGCCATGAACAAATTACAGAAAAATTAACTAAAATAATAATCTAAAATATGTTATATTTTGCATGCATCAAACTCCCCCAAGCTTAAAGTCTTGCTTGTCCTCAAGCAAAAATTCAAAGCAAGGCTCAAGAAAGTTCCATCGTAGCCTCCACATTGTCAACTGATTAATTTTCTCACACAATTCATCTGCACACCTACTACTCAGCATCTTATTATTTTTCATGTTCTTAGCTTCACAGAGGTTCTGAATGCTACACAGATTTAAACAATCTCAAATTCAGCCTTGTAAAAAAAATAAATTGTCTATCAAATAATAGCATTAATATTGAACACATAAGTACTAATTGAGCTTACAACTTTTTCTTTTTCTTTTCATTTTTCAACTTTATTTTTAATCATTTGAAAATTCTAATCTTCAAGCAGGATTGCACAAGGAAGTCCATGTAGCGGGCTTTAGACTGATGACTCCCAGACCAGATGACCTTAGGGCACCAGGTGATAAAGCACCCCTCGAGTTTACTTGCCCGAACAACCAAGGTTCTGAATGAAGAGTTCGAACTTAGCCATGATTCAGTACTCATGTGCTTCTCCATATTCCACAAGATGGTCCATGTAGCAGGTTTTCGATCGACGGATCCCAGAGCAGTTGCCCTTAGGTCGCCAGGCATGAACCCCTACGGATCTAATTACCCGAACACACCTTGGTTCCGGATAGCACTTTTGTACCTACACATAACTTTATTCAACTTTTTTTTTTATTATTATTATTATTTGTTGGGGTTTAACTAACCCTTCTTTTTTATAAGCTCAAAAAGTACTTGATATGGTCAATAAGAAGTCTACTATTATCAAGACTTAAAAGAAATAAAAAGGCATGAATATGATTTTGTCGTCTAGTCATTCATAATTCTACTTAGCATAGGCACATAGTCCATAAGTTTGATACTAAAATAGCAAGTGATAAGAAAGAAAAGCATTCAAATTTCATCAATTAACGACATGTCTTTGAACTTCTACTAAAAAGATAATTAAAACAATAAGACAAGAGTTTGTTAGATGGTAGCAAAAATAAATGCATGCAATGGTATTTTTTTAGTAAATTTTCAAATTTTTCAATTTTTTTGGATTTTTTTACAAATAGATGCAAATATAAGCAAATAAAAAGAAAGAAACATGCAATGCGTGAAATGCAAACTCCCCCAAGCTTGAACCAGACACTGTCCTCAGTGTTAAGCCAGCAAGGGAAAGTGAAAAGATAATATAGAAAAGCTAAAGAAATAAAAATAAAAATAAAGAAAAGAGAAAAGATACAACCGGATTTATTGTCGGTGGAGAGATGCTCGGCATGATGAAGGTGTCGGCCGCAAATGGTGTCGGTGAGAGGAGATCTCGACCGATAATTGATGGATCTCGACCGATAATGGAGAGTCTCGGCCGTAAAAGCTTGGCCGCAAAATTTTGTTGATGAAGATCTCAGCCGTGCAATCTCGGCCGTAAGAAACTGGCCGTAATGGTGAAACTTCGGCCGTAAGGAGTTGGTTCGGTCGTAACGAATAGGTGGTAGCACTGGTGTTCGGGCGTAAGGAGTCAGCTCCGGTGGAAGCTTGGCCGTAAAGAATAGGAGGCGTGGCACTTTGGGCGTAAGGAAGCGGCGGTGACGGTGTCGGTTCTTCGGTCGTAAAACGAAATCGGCGTGGAAGCTTGGCCGTAACGCACAGGGCGTAATGGTGAGACTTCGGCCGTAAGGGAGGAAAAGGCGTAAGGGTAGCGGAAGCACCTCGGCCGTAATGCAGAGAGGGCGGCGCGCGGTGGCTTCGGCCGTAAAGAAGATTGATCTGCACCATACAAGAGGGGGTAGGATTTTTATAGATGAATTTTCGGGCGTAATCTGACCTGTCCCACGTGACGACGCAGTGAAAAGTCATGTCCGGGCGTAAAAGCATGCATTTTTCCAAGGCACGTCCGTGGTCTCCCTGTCATGTCGGAGCTTTGACGATTTCCAAGATGTCCGTGGTCTGCTGGTGTGACATCTCAGCCGTAACGGAATGGTGGCAGGGCGTAATGACGGTTCTTTTCTTCGGTCGCTTCGGCCGTAATGGAAACGGTGGGTGGCAGTTTGTCTTGTCATGTCCGAGCTTGATGCATGTGTGACAACTCGGCCGTAATGCACACGTAACGAGGGTGGCAGGGCCTAATGTCCGAGCTTCGGCCATAGAGAGAATCAATTCTTTGGATTTACGCCCATGCTTGGAGTTGACGCCCCTGAGTTTATCTCTCCTTACAAAACATTAAATATTAATTAAATTAAATGACTCCATAATAAAATAAATGTCTAATTAAAAGTAAAACTATCACCGAAACTAAGATATTAACAACTAATTAGACTAATCTAAAAAAAATGAAAAAACTAAAAATAAAAAGGATAGAAATAGTTCTGATTTATAGTCGTCAGCTTGACTTAGTTCTGATGAAAATCAAGGCCTATTTTGCTCTTCCCCTCTTGGATTTTTCTCTGTGTTACTTGGGAGAGAGCCCGGTGTACGTCCAGTTAGTTGTGCCGCCATCTGGCCCAGTTGTCTTTCCAGATTTCGAATTGATGCATCCTGACTCGTGGCTCTAGATTCCATATTCTTCTGCAATGCTTGCATTGTGTCTATGATCTGTGCCATCATCTCCTGCATATGATTTGATGATTGATGTTGGGGAGTATCAGGTTGCCTTTTCAGTATATAATCTTTTGATGGACCAGAAGATTGGCCTTGGTTCTGATTATAGGCAAACTTCGGATTATGTCTCCATCCATAATCGTTGTTCCTGTAAAATGGATTGGAAATAAAGTTAGCATTTTCAATTTGATTTGAATCTGAAGTGTTACCTGTAGGGCTATAATTGCTAGAATTTCCCATTAGTGACATCATCTGCTCGAATTTTTGATTAAGTGACTCCAGCTGAGCCACTATTTCTGAAGATTGTATTCCATGTGTAGCATGTACATCATGAGTTCGGCGAGGTGGTCTCCTTTCTTGACTTGACTTGAGTGCTACAGCTTCAATTATATCTTGTATCTCACTAGGACGTTTAGATCCCAGTAATGTCCCTCCTGCTGATTGATCGAGTTTGTCTTGATCTGCAGGTCGTAATCCATGGTAGAAATCTTCCATCACTTGCCATTTTGGAATTCTATTATCAGGAACTCTGGCCAGCAGTTCCTTATATCGTTCCCAGGCTTCATATAACGTCTCGTTATCGTCTTGAACAAATGCCCTCAGCTCCCTTCGATATTTGCCTGCCTTTTGTGGTGGACAATATTTTCCAACAAACTTTTCTACCAGCTCCAACCAAGAATGAATCGATCCTGCAGGCAAAGTTTTAAACCAAGTGGAAGCTTTGTCACGTAAAGATTGAGGAAATAATAATAAACGAATAACTTCAGAAGAAACATTATTATTTCTAAAGGTGCTCAGAGTAGCAAGAAATTTGTCAAGGTGATCATGGGGGTCTTCATGAAATCCTCCTCCAAATTGGGATGCTTGTATCATCCTCACGATTGCGGGATTTATCTCAAAATTATTTGCGTTAATATCAGGCAGCACGATGCATGATTCTCGATCACTGTATCTGGCCGAGACATATTCTCTCATAGAAAGTTCTGCTTCATCTTCTCGCCGATTATTATATGGTGGAACCAGTTCATTCTGTTGCTCCAGTCTCTGATTGTCGCGTGCTTGTTCTGCCATTTTTCTTATATTTCTTCGTAATCGACGATAGGTTCTTTCAATTTCAGGATCAAATTCCAACAGTGGATTTGAACTTCTAGTGCGCTTATCAGAAGATTCCAGGATTGGTTGTGATTTAATTTTCAATTAGTACCTGCAACAACCAATTTTCAGTAAGATAAAAGAATAAAATAAAATATATACAAGAAGAAAGAAATTCAGATAATAGGTCACGAAAAATGAGTTTTTTACAAATAAAGTCTTTTGGCACGATAGAATTTGAAAATTCGTCATTAAAATTAATTTTCGAGAGGAACTTTTCAGAAATTCTTCAAACCAATACGAATACCAAAAATTAATATCGACCGAAAGAATTTATGATGATGTAAGAAATCGCACAAAATAAGTCCGAACTAATTTGCGGCCGTAAAGTTAATAATCAGAAATAATCAAAAATTATTTTCAGAGAAGAAATAAGATTGATCGGCCGTAATTACAGAAATAGATTTACGGTCGTAATTAATCCGATGCTCGTTCGTCCGTAAAAATCATAAAATAGTGTTGAAAGGGATTCAACGTGAAGGGGTAAAAATTAGCATGGCGATGAATTATCTCGGCCGAAAAAAATTGAATGAAATGTTGCCAAATGAATCATTACGGCCGACAAAGAATATAGTTCATATCGGCCGTAAAACAATGAAAGTTCAGTCGAACGAGAGGTAAAACATCAACACATATAAATCGGCCGAAAAGGAGTAAAATCCATGTCGGATGATCCATTACGGCCGAGACAAACTAAATTGCTTCGGCCAAAACAAAGTCAAATCAAAAGTTCAAACTATATAATGTTACGGCCGAGAATAAAAAAATCACAAATAAATTGGGGTCGTAAGATGGCGTAAAAACAAATGTTCAGAAATTTTACGGCCGTAAAACTATGAGATCAATTCTCGGTCGTAAAAAGAAAACATGAGATCATTCTCGGCCGTAAAAAAAATTAAATCGTCAATTAAGACGAGGTTACATCGGTCGAGATGAAGTCAACACGAGGCCGTAAAGAAAAATAGGGTTTCGGCCGAAATAAAAAAAATTGAATCATTACGGCTGAAAGTGAATTAAGAAGATTCTTTACGGCCGTAAAACAACGAAATCAATTCCATGACGTAAAACAATGTTCGGATAAAAACATTACGGCCGAAAAGATTGAAAGTTTAGAATTCAGAAATCATTCATTGCGAGGCCGTAAAATTAATAAAGCTGACACATTAAACCTCGGTCGTAAAATCATAAGTCGACAGTGTAATTCAGAAAATTCAATCGGCGTCGGATTTTAAACCGAAAGTAGACAAATAAAAAAAATTATCGTAACCTTTATCTGCAAAAGAAAAAAAATGTTAGTTTATTCACAAAAATAATTAAAACAATTAATACATATGCACAGAGAATTATTTACAATTTATTTACATCTCCTAATAATTCATAAAAATTAGAAATTAATTAATAAAATATTCTCCGGCAACGGCGCCAAAAACTTGATGCGTTGTAATTGTAACAATAAAATTTGCTAGCAAGTGCACTAGTCGCTCAAGTAATATAGTAAAAAGGAGTAAGAGTGTCGAACCCACGAGGAATATTATTAATTCAATATCTAGATTTATAAATTAATAAGAGAGGAAAAACATGAATTTTTGGAAAGAAGTTTTATGAAATGAAATAAAGAAAATAAGATAAAGATAAGATAATGGTGTTGAAGTTAGGCCTTAGGATGAAAATAGATTAGGATAAATATTTGAACCATAAAAGATAAATTTAATCTTTAAAGATGGATTAGGAATTTTCTCAAGTTATTAATTTACAAAATTAACATCACGGAGTCCACAAACTGGTAATTCTGCTATTTAATCCGGTAAATCAAACTATCTTAAATTTAATCAAACCTAAAGTCCCACAAACTGGTATTCGTCAGATAAGATTAAAATTAAGATGCATTAATATGAAAATCCTAGACTATTAATCACTCCACAAACTGGTTAGATTAACAGACCACATAAACTTGATTCTCCACACACTAGTTATCAAATTTATGTCAATTATTAATTTTACATAAAATCAATTAATTTAATTAATGAATTCTGAAATTAAATAATCCACAAACTGGTAAGTACTCAACTCAGAAATCCAAATAATTAAATCAAAAGTATTAAGCACAATTAACTAATTGATCAGAAAAGATTAAAACAAATAATATAAGGTCCAAATAGTTTCCCTTCAATAATAATCTCCTAAAATGAAATAAATAAAAATATGGAGTTCATCCTAGAAATTCTGGAGAGATAATAACAAAGTAATAATAATTGGAAGAATTACACCCAAATAGATAAAAGTCGAAGCTTCGGATCACGAGCAGACAGTCGGGCAGCCTCTCGGACTTGATCAGGGTCGCGATCAACTTCCAGCCGTCGCACCTCTCTCCTCTTGGTCATAGCCTGCAGAGCTCACGACTCGCTGTGGAAGAAACCTGAACTTCAGAGCACCAATTGAAACGATGGATTCTTCACGTATTTATAGGGTGCGGATGGCCTTCAATTTGATCTCGGCCGTAACATCGTACGGTTAACTTTAAAATTATAAGATAAACTCGGCCAAAGATAAATTCTTTTATCATTACGCCCAAAGATAAATCTTTCTTATCTTTACTCCCTTAGAGTCTCGGCCGTAAGGAAGTTATTTTATCTTTACTCCTTTCCATTACTCCCAAAAGATAAAAATCCTTTTATCTTTACGCCTTCATATATCTTGTTACGCCCAAAGATAAACTCGATTGATTGTTACACCCTTCATCTTCATGCCATTACGCCCTCCAAATTTCGGCCGTAACATCTTTATCTTCATGCCATTACGCCCAAAAGATAAAATCATTTATCTTTACTCCTTTAACTCTCGGCCGTAACAAAGAATTTAAACTTGTTACTCCTTTTGAATCTCGGCCGTAACGACTTGGGTGTAAAGCCAAATCTCGGCCGTAAGAAATAATTTCTTTGAATTTCGGCCGAGATTCGAATTTTCCTGCAAAATAATTATCCAAGTTTAGTTAATCCATCCATAATTAAAATATTTAGAGAATTTAATAATAAAAATTGATAAATCCGGAATTACGATTAAAAGTGACTAAAAATGATGCATGCCATGAACAAATTACAAAAAAAATTAACTAAAATAATAATCTAAAATATGTTATATTTTGCATGCATCAGCAAGTTATCACTAGAAAACCCAAATATCACTACCAGGAGACGAAGGAGGGATGAATGAAAGGAGGAGAGGACAACAAGAGATCTAGAGACGAGAAGGAAGGAGAGGAGAAGAAGATGTCTAAAAACTTACTGATTTCATTGAAGCCTATGTTTGGCTAAACTCTTATTCCTTTTGTGGTGACATTGTGTTGATGTTGTGATTCTAAACTCTCTGATGCTGCACCTCTAAACTGCTAGTTTATTATGCTTTTGATATACTGCAATTTCTTTAATCGCACTTAATCTTCATCAGATCGAGAGATCTCTTCATCGATTTCACCGTGTCTCATTCAAGAGAAGGGACAGGTTGTTCCTTTCTGCAATATCTCATTAGCATAGTTGCCATCAATTACAAGTGGCTGAGAAGACCATTTCGATATCTGTTGTGAGGCGAGGGTCCATAATAGTGACTAGTTATTTTATATTCATTCTAATTGCTCATATTAGGGCCGAAGGTAGGTATTTGACGATCGAGAGATCGATTTCTTTTCTGGTTAGAATGAGAGATCATCTAATCAGTCATTCCTAATCCATCTATTAACGACCTATTCCTTTTAAACTCAAAGAGAGATTGGCGAGTTTAGGAAGAGAGTAGTTGATTCAAAATGATCAAATCGAGAGATCATTCACCTCAAATAAGAGAATTGAACCCCAACGCATCGACCAATTTATCATAAAGGAACTTTCTCTTCTGAATTCTAGTTTTTCTACCTTAGTTACACCTTTTATTCTATACTTATCTTTTAAAATTTTGTGACAACTTTTAAGATATAAATAGATTAACAATTCAATCTAAATCAGTGGGGTTACGACATTCGTGGCTCCTACTCGACCTGTACACTTGCAGTAGTGAGAACTCTAGTGCAAAATTTAAATGCAACTAGAACTTTATTGGCTGGTGTGAGAAATTACATCTTCTAAGGTTCACATCAAGTTTTTGGCGCCATTGTCGGGGATTTAGATCATTGTTTTCTATTTATATCCTTTGCTATTTAACTTTTTAGCATTATAACCTCTATTGTTTAACTTTTAATCTTTTGATTTCAGGAGATTCATATATGCCCAGGACTACCTACAAGCAACTAGAAACTGCTTGAATTAGATCCTGAGATTGAACGAACTTTTAGAAGGAGAGCGCAAGAACATAGGAGTAGAACACCTCTGACTGAAGGAACGAGTCATACTCAATCGACAGAACTGAATCAAATTCTGATTCAGAAAGAGAAATGATGGCTCAACAACAACAAGAACAGCAACCACCTACGGTTCCTTCTCTAGAAGAGCTCTATACCCCTACTGCTGATGGATTGGAGTCTGCCATATTGAAGCTAGCTATTCAAGCTAATAACTTTGAATTGAAGTCTTCAACAATTCAACAAAATCAGTTTGGAGGAACCCTAGATGAGGATCCAAATCAACATCTCAAAGATTTTTTAGAAATATGTGAAACGATGAAATTAAATGGAGTTTCACCCGAAGCACTTAGATTGAGAGTTTTTTCCTTTTCTCTAAGAGGCAAAGCCAACCAATGGCTACAGTCACTTGAACCAAGAGAATTAATTACCTAGGAACAATTGGTGAAGGCTTTTCTATACGAATATTTTCCTCCAAGCAAGGCAATCAAGATCAAGAACCAAGTTATTGGATTTATTCAAAAAGATCAAGAAAGGCTTTACAAAGCTTGGCAAAGATTCAAAACATTACTAAGATCGTGTCCTCATCATTGCTTAAGCATGTGGATTCTAGTTCAGTCCTTTCATAATGGACTTAATTATGCCTCAAAGATGGCACTCGACAATGCTACCGATGGTGTTTTCATAAAGAAAAATGTCGATGAGGCATACCAACTCATAGAAGAAATGGCAAGAAATCAGCATTTTTTGGCTCATTCAAGGTCCAATGAATCCATAGCCTCTACTCAAACACGACTGGATGGTGATCTAAAGTGGAGTAGATCGTTCAAAAGGCGATCAGCAGGTTAGGACTCAATGAAGTCACTCATACTGTCAATATGATAATGAGGTGCTGTGAAATATGTGGCTCATCTAATCATATATCCGTACACTTTGAACTATTGAAGCAGCAAGGTCATCAACACCAAGAAAATGCGATAGGCTCTTGCCCTACCAATATGATCCATATTTCAGTACATTCAACCCTGGATGGAAAAATAATCCAAAATTCTCTTATAGAGATAACTATCAGCAAACTCAAGTTCCTACCTGGTAGAACAAATCCAATCAAAGAATACATCCCAGAACCCTCCAATTGATCAAGGGTCATCCTCTACAAGCAAGCTTGAATCGATGATGGAGAAGTATATGTCTAAACAAGACACTCTTATGCAAAAGATGTTTGAGAAAATCGAAAGCCTCTCCATTCATAACAAGATTTTGGAAACACAGATAGCTCAACAAGTAGCATCATCCTCGAGACAATAGGGAATTATGCTCGGACAACTAGAACAGAACCCAAAGGAGCAAGGCCTAGCTGTAACATTGAGGTGTGGGAAAGTAATCGAAGACACTAAGAGAACAAGACCAGAAGTCTCGATACCAGAGAACATGGAAACTTCAAAGCAAGGGGAAGAAGTTCAACCAGATGAAAAGTTAAAAGAACAAAAAGAAGCCAAACGGCCGAAGACCTCAGAAGGACATTCCGGCTGCTCTACAAGAGTACCATTCCCTAAAGATCCCGATAGAATCAGCAGTTCGGCAAGTTTGTTGAAATCTTAAAGAAACTTTATATCAACGTACCATTTATCGAAGCCATTCAAGAGATGCCGACTTATGGAAAATTTCTCAAGGATATCTTATCAAAGAAAAGAAAAATATAGGAAAACAAAATAGTCATGCTAACTATAGAAGCCAGCGCCATAATTCAAAATAGACTGCCTCCTATAGGATCAAAAGCACCAAGAGGGGGAGTGAATTGGTGTATAAAATCTTCCCTCTAACTCTTTTCTTTTACAAAGTTTTTTTCACACTCAAAGCTAAGAAAACAAAAGGGAAGAAATTGCAACTTTGGACTCAAAAACTTGAAAGGAGCTCTAGCGTGTTCTTACTTGCTTGGATGATCTTTCCTCAAGCTTTGGCACTCCTTTTATAGGCTCCTATAGGTGAAAATTCATTCAAAAAGTCTTCCACAATTTTCTCCTAAAAATAATAGCTGTTATTGTTCATTTGATTGTGTGGTCGATCGACCGCTGCGATGGGCCGGTCGACCGATCAATATGACCCTTGTTGCATTTTCTTTGATTTGACACTGTCCGGTCGACTGGTCCTTCGATCGGTACATCGACCGTTAATGCCCCGACATCAATTGGTGCATCTCATCATCGATCAGTACATCGATAGGTATAGTCTCGACGTCGACCAGTATAGTCTCGTCATTTCTAAGTTCATTGCTGTGCTCACCGATCGACCAATGCAATGATCGGATTGTCGATCGGTATTGTCTCATCTTTTCTTCCGCTAAATATCAATCGACCGGTTACCTTGGCCGGCCGACTGGTCGTGTGCTGAAAAAAATTTCCGACTTAATTTGGCGATTCCTTGTGTGAATGAGGTCATATCAATCCTACATCTGCATTATTATCACTTGAGCATATATTAGTAACTTTTATGTCCATTTTGATTTGTTACCATCAAAACATATGATTCAACACCTCCAAAGCTTAAGAATCCCGGGAGTTTCTCTATACCTTATGAAATTGGCAACAGAAGAATTCAAAGGGCTTTGTGCGACTTAGGTGCTTCTGTCAATGTCATTCCTCTTTCATTATGTAGAAAACTTGAAATGGGTGACATTAAGCCCACTAATATGTCCTTCCAATCGGAGGATCGATTCATAAAAATCCCACAAGGAATTCTGGAAGATACATCGATCAAGGTAGGAAATTTCTACATACCAGCTGATTTCGTAGTCCTATATATGGTTGAAGACAACCAAACTCCCATCCTTCTTGGAAGACCTTTCCTAGACACTACTGGAGCAGTAATTGATGTCAAACAAGGTCATCTCACTTTCCAAGTAGGCGATGACATAGTGGAGTTTCGGCTAAATCAAATCATCAATTGTCCAAACATCGAGGATTATCATTTTCAGCCCGAACATGTGGATCCTCTAATCCAAAAGGTTGCATCAGTCATTCATATATCTGGTCCTTTGGAAATTTTCCTTGGAGCCCAGCAACCATCTACTATGGACAGAAGAAGGAGCTCAGCTTCTTACAAGCCATATGCTTCCAGTATTGATACAATATTCGGACAATCGACAAGAGACTCAACTTGTCAAGCTCGGACAAGCATCTAGCTTGAAGAAACAACCTAAACCTGAGTTGAAGGAACTGCCCCAGAACCTCAAATATGAATTCCTAGAGAAGACTCCACCTACCCAGTGATTGTTAACGTGAATTTGAAGTCTAGTCAGCTTCAAATGTTGCTCGACAAACTCAAATCATTCAAACATGTCATTGGTTATACCCTGTATGATCTCAAGGGAATTAACCCCTCAATTTGCATGCACCTCATCCACATAGAAAAGGATTTTAAACTATCCATCGAAGGACAAAGAAGACTCAATCCAGCAATGAAGGAAGTGGTGAAGAAAGAGGTGATTAAGCTTCTGGACGCATGAATTATCTATCCCATTTCAAATAGCCAATGGGTGAGTCCCGTGCAAATCTTGCCAAAGAAGGGTGCAATGACCATGATCAGGACCGATTCAAACAAGCTTATCTCCACACGTACTATCACAGGATGGAGCATGCGCATCGACTTCAGAAAGCTGAACAAAGCTACTCGACAAGATCACTTCCCCCTACCCTTTATTAATCAGATGCTAGAAAGACTGACGAATCACTCTTATTTCTGCTATCTAGATAGATTTTCCGAATTTCTAGAGACCCCCATTCACCCGAATGATCAGGAAAAGACCACTTTTACATGTCCGTATGGGACCTTCGCATATAGGAGAATGCCATTCGGGTTATGCAATGCTCCTGCAAGTCTTCAAAGGTGTATGATGTCAATTTTTTCTAGCTTTATCGAAGAAATCATGGAAGTTTTTATGGATGACTTCTCGGTTTATGGCACCACTTTTGAAGTATGCCTGCATAACCTTTGCAAAGTATTACAGAGATGCGCCGAGTCCAATCTAGTGTTGAACTAGAAGAAATGTCACTTTATGGTCCAAGAAGGTGTAGTCTTGGGTCACATTGTTTTAGGCCGTGGCGTTGAAGTTGACAAAGCTAAGACAAAAGTCATAGAAAAGTTGCCCCCACCTTCTAACATCAAAGGAATCAAAAGATTTCTTGGTCATGCCGGCTTTTATCAAAGATTTATCAAAGACTTTTTTCTAATTGCAAGACTGCTAACGAAACTTTTATCCAGGGAAGCTGACTTTATATTCGATGAAGACTGCTTAAAAGCCTTCAACGCATTGAAAAAAGCACTCACAACAGGCCCAATTATCCAACCACCTGATTAGTCATTATCTTTCGAAATCATGTGTGATGCCAGTGATCAAGCTGTTGGAGCAGTGTTAGGACAAAGAAAAACACGTAATCTATTATGCTAGCAGAACTCTATATGAACCACAAATAAATTATGCCACAATAGAAAAAGAATTTATAGCCGTAGTGTTTGCTATGGATAAATTCATATCATATCTAGTCAGGTCCAAGGTCACAGTCTATACTGACTACCAAGCTATTCGACACTTGATTTCCAAAAAAGATGCCAAGCCCAAATTGATCAGATGGATCCTTTTGTTACAAGAATTCGACTTGGAGATCAAAGACAAAAAGGGAGTAGAAAATCAAGTTGCTGATCACCTCTCACGAATTCAGCTATCAGAGTAGGAAATAACCCTACCAATTACCAAGCCATTGATGATTCTTTTCCTGATGACCAATTGTTCTCAATTCAGGTCGCACAACTTCCTTGGTTCGTAGACTGTGCTAACTTTCTAGCCATAGGAATCGTACGACCTGATCTCTCCTACCAACAAAAGAAGAAATTCTTCTCTGACATCAAACATTTTTTTTGGAACAAGCCATTCCTCTTCAAAAAAATGTGCTGACAGAATATATCGAAGATGCGTTCCAGAAGAAGAGCAACTCCCCGTACTTCAGGAATGTCATTCATCCCCTTATGTGGTCATGGAGGACATCAAAAGACAACCTCCAAGGCCTCCAGACAGGTTTTTATTGGCCCACTCTATTCAAAGATGCAACTAATTTCGTAAAATCTTGTGATGCTTGTTAGAGAACCGAAAACATCGGCAGAAGAAATGAGACACCCCAACAACCAATACTAGAGATAGAAATCTTTGATGTATGGGGAGTCGACTACATGGGACCATTCCCTTCCGTGTTCGGTTACAAGTTCATACTTTTAGCAGTAGATTATGTTTCAAAATGGATTGAAGCAATTTTCACAGTCACATCATATTCAAAGTCCGTCACTAAGCTCTTCAAAGAGATTCAAAGTTGAAGAGCTTAAAAGTCCGCAGACAATCTAGTATTACGCTCAATTATGAGATCTCTGTTATGATGGAGTTAACCCCAAAGACTAGTTTGTAATCTAAACTCATAGCACGATGTTTTCAAAAAATAAGACGAAGCACGCCACAATCATAATCTAAAAGAACTAGCAATTATATTAATTCGATATTAAACTGGTTCATGTAGTTTTCCAAAGGAAAATACAAATCTCTATCACAAACTGGACAATCAAAAATGAAAATAACAAAGTAATAGAGCATCCACAATAGGAAGAGATCAAAGGTTCTTGCTTTAGATGATTTCTAGGACAATCTTGGAGCCCTGGCGTTGAGTTGCTCCTCCTCCTTCTCCAGCAATCTTCCTCAACCTTAATTGATTTCTTCTGCAATAGGCACGTCTCCCAGGGTCTCAAGCATGAATTTTCAATTCTTCTGAGGTCTTCTATTTATATTCCCAAGGCTTTCGATAAGTCTCGCTAAGTCGGGAGTCCAAAACTTATCCAAAGGATAATATGTAGTTTAAACTTCTTTTTGACTAAAAATCTCGTGATTTATCTCCAATTCCCCGCTCTTATCATCAAATAAATCTTCTAGAAGGTTAGGCACTGTCCTAACACCTCGATTCGATCAAAATTCGTTCGAGAAATCAACGATCAGCAAAATCACCACACTTAACGGCCCGTAATAGGATATTCACGGCCCAATTCAATTCTGATTCGAAGTCTTCATATAGATATTACGACCCATAACAACGATGTAACGGCCTATAACTCGGAAGATTTTGCTTTCGACTTCTGTGTGCTGTGATTATCCCTTTACGGTGCATAAGTTGGGTTCGTGATCCTTGTCTTACGACCCGTAATGAATTTGACTTGTTCTTTTGCGGGCGTAATTCATGAAAGTTGACATGTCTACTGATATAACGGGTCGTTAGATGCCTATTATGACCCGTAATATTTTTGGCATGATTTTATACCCTTCTGTATGCATCGTGATGGCTCCATTATGCCACGTAATATAAATGTATTCAAGTTCCCTTTTATTATGTGTGGGCCGTTAAACACAAGTTACGATCAGTCAAGGAAGGGATCAAACTTGGATACAGGATGTAATTCTAGATGATGACCCGTTAAATTCTTCTTCGACTCAACCCTTCATTCTGTGAGATCCGTTAAAAATGTGTTACAGCCCATCATAAGTTCTGACGATGGTTCTGTGAGTACCTGAAAACTTCTTGAGGACCCGTGAACTCGCTTCTGAGATGTGAATGTTTCTCTGTGCGATCCACGAACTCTTATTAACGGTTCATGTCTTCAATGTGTCGGGGCGTTAGAAATCTCTTATGGTCGTGACAAATCAGAGCGCATCTAGCATTCTTTCTGTGAGAGCCGTGAACTGCGTCTTGCTGGCCATAAAGAAATGTTGTTTTCTACTTCTTAGGCTATTTCTTCCTTCTTTTTTGCTTGGATATTTTTCTTTCATAATTTTCCGCCAAATTAAGATATTTTCTTGGAAAATGATGCACATCTAGGTAAATGAGGGTTCAAGAAAATAATTGTAATAAATATAATAAAATGGATGCATGCCATGAGAAAATTACAGAAATAAACCTAAATGCAGCTTGAATTAAATGTTATAAAATTCATGCATTAAACTCCCCAAGCTAGAATATTTGCTTGTTCTCAAGCAATGATCAAAGCAAAACTCAATAGCTGGTCTGATGATTGTATCCACCCTGGTTATCAACTATTTTTCTCAGCATCTAGTTTTATACCTCTATTGCTGAAGTGTCTCTCCACATTCCAAAATAACTCAGCTTTGTGAAATTTCTAAATGTAAGACATTTTTAAACTCCTCCGTAAACAGCTCTAAATTTTATTGAGAAAGTAGTATCCATTGATAAGAATATCAATGTTGAATAATCAAGTGTATCCTGAGCTTTTACACATTTCATACTGGTTGCAACTTTTCTTAGGAATTCAAGTGATCCATGTAATTGGCTTTCGACCGATGGATCTCATAACAGTTCCCTTAGGTCGCCAGACAAGCGTCTCCTACGGATCTAATTACCCAAACACAACATAGTTCCAGATTAATTTTATTGATTTGGTACTCATGTGCTTCTCCATATTCCGCAAGGTGGTCCATGTAGCGAGTTTTCGACCGACAGATCCTAGAGCAGATGCCCTTAGATTGTCAGGCAAGAATTCTCTACGGATCTACTCACCCGAACACACCAAGGTTCCAGATAACAACTTTTTGTACCTCCTCTTACTTTTTGGGGCTCCACTAGCCCTCTTTCATATACACATATCATTTGAATTCTTGAACTTTATTTCGTTCAGTCACACTTGAACAGTCAAAAGGATATGATTATCGAAAGGAGAAATATATTAAGTATTTTAACAAAAAGAAACCAAGAGCATGAAAAGGATTTGTCGTCATACAATCATGATGTCACTCAGCAACTTTCTTGTTACCAATTTCCCAACACAAGAGCAATAGATTCATAAACATTCAATGCTTTGAATTTTGTTTTACTAGCAGGGTGTCCTTGGTCATAATCTTGAAAAGAAGCAAAGAATCAAGCAAGAGGGTGATTTGAAACTTTTTTCAGAACATAAAAGAAATGAAGACAAACTATAGAAAATAGGGATGCAACGCTGAACCTAAAGACATGATACATGCAATATGCAACTCCCCCAAGCCTGATCCTAACACTGCCCCCAGTGTTTAAGATTGGACTCATAAAAGGGATAGAAGCATGATAAAGAAACTAGAAGATGAAAGAAACTGAAAAAGAAAGAACGTGAAAAAGACACAACCCTCTAAGCCATACGTGGTGGTGGTGGTGGGGGAAGGAAGAAGCCATAGTGTCCCTATGCTGTGTGGTACTCATGCATTCGATGAACCATAGCATTTGTTTGCTCCTGGCTCTCAGCAAGATCATGGATATCTGCCCGCATATCACGGATCTCAGTGGCCTGACGAAGCTGCTCATCATGAATAGCTCGCAGCTCGAGGTGCATCGTCCGTTGCTCAACATGCATGAGGCGCTGCTCGGTCTGCATGGTAAGTAAGAGCTGGTGCATAGCGGAGAAATCAGTCAAACCTGTCTGCGGTGGATCAATGCGCATCTGATCCTCAGTGCCCTCTTGAGCAGAGCTCAAAGGCCCTCGATCCTGTCATCGATGACGGTGGGTTCTCGGAATGTGTGGCTATGCCGCTTGAAGATAAACCCAATTCGCTTTGTTGGCAGGGTCGAAGCGCTCAGGTATGCAAGGAATAGTCATATCAGAATCACGGAGGCGAAAGTAACAACCATCATAAGAAAGCATCCAAAGGATGAAGAGAAACCATCCAAGGGATGAAGTTGATCTAAATCAAGCCCGAGGTGAAGTGCTATGGGTGTGACTAAGCCACCTATCATGATTGTGCCCTTCACCTTGTTAGTTATCCGCAGAAAGGAATGAAGCAAAAAAGTGTCGACGTTCACTGGAGTGGAAGAAGTCATGCAATAGAGAAGAAAAAGTCATTTACCGGCCCATTGTCGTCTCCTCGCCCATAGATAGTGTTGCTGAGAATCCAATGCCCATAACGTAGAACAGGATTCTGAATAAGAGTAGACTTCGCCCTCTGAAAGTTCAGGTGGTCCTCACCGGTAATACAGTTCTAGAACTAAAGCGGCTGAAATTCCTTTGGGATTTTGAGTTGGCCCCATGTGGAAACTAGTATATACCATTGAACTCTTCAAGTGACATCTCAAACTCCCTATCGAACAACTGGAATGACACTTTGGCTTGTCGACATCTAGTGGCTTCGAGATGCTCGACCTGTAATGAACACATAAATTCTATACTCAGGTCAGAATAGGTGGGCCACCACTGCTGGTCGAAGTGCCCCATGCCAAAATTGGAGAAGAGTTGGACTATAAAGTCCTGCAAATTACAAGAAAGCATCACTGCTCGATCCGCAAACCGAGTCGGAGTTATCGGCAAGAAATCCAAAGTCTGCTCCCTCCTCTTAGCTTCTTCTAAAAGCCATTCTCTTTCTTCTAGGGTGCTATGCAGACTAGGGCAGGCTCATGCTCGATGACAGTGTCTGGTGTGGATGGCCGGTGATGAATAGGAGCTTTGGTATGAGGAGCCATGAAAATGATGTCTCTGAAACTAGAAGAGAGGGCCCGAGATCAAACTCACAGCTCTAACGAAGCTTCATAGCCCTTCTGCGTACTATAATGGATCGTTATATGATTATCGCGGCCCTTATAGTAGCTAGATGCAGGGGATCACCGGTCGTGAAGTGCTGCTTATGGCTCACAAATGATCAGCACGGGTCGTAAGGTGCTGATTATGTTGTCCAGAGGAGAGATGATCAGTGATTTGTGGATCGAAGGAGGGCGTCTTCTCCACCACTGATAACTTGCCGGTGTAGAGAAAAGTGGTGACAGTGCTGGAAGAACAACGATCGTCAGCGAAGCAGTCGGCCAAAATATGAAAGAGGAACAATCGTCGGTGAAGAAGTCGGGCGTTACTGAAAGAGGATCGTGGTGGCGAAGGCGGAACTCAATGAATTTCGATAGCGGAATGGTCGAACAGAACCCGGGAAATCTTTTCACCAGTGGAGGTACGTGCTTGAAGAACAGTCGCCGGAGTTGCGCAGGTTAGATTGTGTTCGCCGGAGGTCAAGAGGATGAAGATGGGGGCGTGAAGAACTCTCTCAGATCCTGCGCTTATATAGACATGGTAAGAAAGGGTCATTACCGATTGATAACGGCCCGTAATAAACATTTATGAAGAGTCATTAGACAGAAATTAATGGGCATTTAGTTCGATGATGCCATGTGTCTGTCACGGGTGTGATGTGCAGTTAACGAAGCATTGATGAAGCAGCTTTTGATCGGGTCGTACGGGGCATGTGTTACGGAGCAACATGACGAGTCATTATATATGACTTAAAATGGGTCGTGAAGGTCAGCTAATGACTCATAATTAATAATATTCGGTGTGGCTCAAAACTGTGAAGGGCATGAGAGATAACACACGACCCGTTATAATATGAAGAAAGGCTTTCACGAGGTCGGTGGTGTATGTTAACAGGTCGCAATATGGAGATAACAACCTGTTAAATGACTCTGCTAACTGACAAGTGTTTTAATGGGGCGTATTTGAACAAGGAGGGCCGTAAATTGGGCTAATGAGGTGAAATATTTGCACGAGTTGTGACTTACGACCCATTACAATAAACTGATGTCCCATAAAGTTGTGGACATGATGACTGAGGGCTACTGATTGACCCGTTAAACAAGTGTAACGGTCCGTAATGAATAGACTCAGATATTAGATGCCAATGTGAGACTCATGAAATGCTCCTTACGACCGGTTAAGGATGAACTTAAGATACTGTGATCTTCGTGAGACATAGTGTATGACCCATAATTTGTGCTAAATGGCAAAGTTGAGTTTCTCAAAAATGTTACGGGACGTGATTTAAATACTACGACCCGTTAAAGAATCTTAATGCTTTCAAACTGGCTTAACGGGTCATATCCTAGAGTGACGGGTCGTGAGTCGGGTAATTGACAACTGGGACTAAGGTTAGGAAGAGCTTATGGATCGTTAAGTTAAACCCACAACCCGTAATTCATCCAAAACTTGGATTATACACTCTGTGTTGTGCGTGAACTAGACTGCACGGCCCGTAACATCTTGCGTGAGGGCGTGAACTAGATTTAACAACCCGTAAGGTTTACCAAAAATATAATTGTGCTTTCTGGACCTTGATGATGCTGATAAAATTCGTTAAAAATGAATAAGACTTAACCAGAAACTAGAAACACATAATAAAATCAATATCTAACTAAGTTAAAGTTCCTAATCTAAATAGAGATAAGGGTTTAGACAGAATAGTTCTAAGTTATAGTCGTTAGCTTGACTTTGCCTCATTTGCACTAAGGTTCTTCTAAAGTGATCGTGTTCATGTCAAGATTAAAATTTCCCCCAAGGTAATACTTAAGCCTGTGGCCATTGACCTTGAATCTAGAAGTATCGTCTAAGGTTCGAATTTGAATGGTGCCATGGGTTGAGGGGTTGACAACTACATAGGGACTAGTCCACCGTGATCTAAGTTCTCCTAAGTAAAGATGCAAACGACCATTATAGAGGAGTAGTTGTTGACTAGGTAGGAACTCTACATCCTTAATATGTTTATCGTGCAATTGTTTAGTGTGTTCCTTATAAAGTTTACTATTTTTGTATGCCTGCAATCTGAATTCATACAATTCATTTAATTTTATACCCCTTTCTTTTCCAAATGCCTCTAAGACGAAATTCAGGAGTCTCGTTGCCCAGTAAGCTTTACGCTCTAGCTCGACAGGGAGATGACAAGATTTTCCAAATACTAAATGATAATGGGACATACCTATGGCTGTTTTAAATGTTGTCTTATAGGCCCAAAGAGCATCATCTAACTTACTAGCCTAATCTTTCCTATATGCATTCACCATCTTTTCTAGAATTCTTTTAAGCTCTCTGTTGGAGACTTCTACTTGCCCACAAGTTTGATCATGATAGGGTGTGCTCAGTTTGTGGGTGACTCCAAATCTGTTAAGTAATTTGGCAAAAGCTTATTACGTAAATGAGTACCATTGTCACTGATTATAGCACGAGGTGTACCAAATATGGTAAAAATATTTTTCCTAACAAATTTGACAACAGTTTGAGCATCAGTAGACACTGTAGCCTCATCTTCTACCCACTTTGACACATAATCGACGGTGACTAGTATGAATTCCTTACCTAAGAACTTCGGAAATGGACCCATGAAATCAATCCCCCAAAAATAAGAAATATCAGAGTATAAAATATTGTTAAGAGGCACTTCATTTTTGTTCGAGACGTTATGTGGCCATTGGCACTGATCACATGACTTACAGTAATTGCGTGCGTCGTTGAATAAGGTTGGCCAGTAGAGTCCGCATTCCAATACCTTGGCAGTTGTTCAGTTGGGTCCAAAGTGCCCTCCCACCTATCCGTCATGACAATATCATAGTATTTTCTTGAATTTATCTTCGCGTACACACCGCCGAAGGATCTGGTCTGCACACAAATGGAAGAGATGTGGATCTTACCAATGATAATTCTTCACATCAAAGAAAAACTTTCTTCGCTGATGATGACTAAGACCTTTCGGGATATATCCTCCTGCAAGAAAATTTGCCTTGTCAGCATACCATGGAATAGGTTTAGAGAATTCATTATTTTCAAAAACAAGAAAAATTTTCTCGTCTGGAAAGTCTTCAAATATTTTTGTTTCTGCATTTGGGGCAAGTTCCAGACATGACAAGTGATCAGCAACTAAATTCTTCGTTCCCTTCTTATCCTTAACCTCCACGTCAAATTCTTGTAGAAGTAGGTTCCATCTTATTAGGCATGGATTCACATTCTGCTTGGCAATCAAATGCCTAATGGCCTCATGATCTGTAAAAATGACAACTTTGGAACAGATGAGATAAGAGAGAAATTTATCAAATGCAAAAATTATAGCTAGAAGCTCCTTTTCTATCATCGCATAATTCAGTTGGGCAGATTTCAATGTCCAGCTAGCGTAATAAATGACGTGGAATATCTTCTCTCGTCGCTACCCTAAGACAGCTCCTACAGCACCATTGCTTGCATTGCACATGAGCTCGAAGGGAAGGCTTCAATCTGGTGCTAAAACAATAGGGGTAGAAATCAATTTATCCTTCAACAAGTTAAATGCATTAAGACATTCAGTATCAAAAATAAATTTGGCATCCTTTGCAAGTAAATTTGTCAAAGATTTTTATATCTTGGAGAAGTCCTTGATAAAACGCCGGTAAAAACCAACATGTCCCAAGAAACTTCGAACGCCTTTCACATTTGTGGGAGGTGGTAAGTTCGCAATAACTTCTATCTTGGCTTTATCTACTTCAATGGCCATCTCCGAGATCTTGTGACCAAGAAATTATTCCTTCCTTTACCATGAAGTGGCATTTCTCCTAATTAAGTACTAAATTCGTCTCTTCGCATCTCTGCAAGACAGTCGAAAGATTCTGCAAGCAATTAGTGAAAGAACTACTAAACATATAAAATCATCCATGAACGCTTCTAGTATTTTTTCATTCATGTCCGTGAAGATCGACATCATGCATCGTTGGAAGGTAGCTAGGGCATTACACAAACCAAAAGGCATTCTCCTATAAACAAACGCCCCATATGAACATGTGAATGCCATCTTCTTTTGATCTTCTGGAGCTACTGCAATCTGATTGTAACCCGAATAGCCATCAAGGAAGCAATAGTAGCTGTGACCTGAAACACGCCCAAGCATTTGATCAATGAAGGGCAAAGGAAAATTATCCTTTCGTGTTGCGTCATTCACCTTTCGACAATCTATACAGACATGCCAACCTATTATAGTATGCTGTGGTATGAGCTCATTATTTTTATTACTATACTACCATCATACTTCCTTTCTTTGCTACTACCTGTACTAGGCAGATCCAATGGCTATCTGAAATCGCGTATATGATCTCAGCACCCGTAACATAATAACTTCTTTCTTTACCACCTCCTTCAAAGTGGGGTGGTCTTCTTTGAAATTGTACTATTGGTTTCGTATTTTCCGCCATTAAGATCTTATGTTGACATATAGTCGGAGATATGCCTTTAATATATGAGATGGACCACATGATAGCCTTCTTATGTTTCCTGATCATGCTAAATAGTTGCTCTTTCATGTCACTCATTAAATCTGCAGAAATAATTATAGGATATCTGCTAGAAAAGGGCATAGCGAAGGTGAGATGGAAGGGTTTTGAGTTCAAGTGTTGGTGGTGGAATAGCATCATTGTCTTCTATTTTCTTTGTTATATCTTTTTTTCAATTTTTCCACCGAAATTGGCACAGTCACTTCTTCATTGTTCTCCAGAAGAAGGATCTGGAACAATGTCAGGAACAATAGCATCAAACTCGTCAGTTGTGTCATCATCATAGAAAAGCAAGGGGGAAATTCAGGAGGCTGTTTCAGGGAGTTGCAAATGTTGAAGCTCATGTCTTCTTCGTTCACACGAAGGGTTAGTCGCCCTTGTTGCACAACTATCAAAGTATTCCCTGTTGGCAGAAAGGGTCTTCCCAATATAATCGGAGTCCTCTCATCTGTCTTCATGTCCAACACAATGAAGTCCGCTGGAAACACAAACTTGTCCACTTTTGCTAGCACATCTCTTAGTATTCCTTTTGATCTTTTTGTAGAAGAATATGCAAACTGGAGCACCATTGAAGTGTCTTCAAGTCCTCCATAACCTAACTGCAAGAAAATAGAATAGGGCATTAGATTACTAAATCACAAAGTGCTCTAGCGCAATGATAGTTTCCAATAATGCATGGTATCATGAAGCTGCCAGGATCCTTCTGCTTCCTTGGTATGTTACATTCATATATTGTGCTACACTCTTTTTTCATCTTTATTGTCCCCATAGCTCCGATGTTTCTTTTTCAAGAGAGAACATCCTTCATAAGTTTGGCATAGCTCGGCATCAGCTGTAAAGCTTCATGAAAAGGTATGCTAATTGTTTCAATATCTCAATGAAGCGTAAAATCTACTTATCTAACTGCTCCTTGTAGAGTCTTTGCAGAAATGGTAGTTCTCCCATTTGCTTTAGGATATCTGAGATGATAGCCTCATTCCCTTTCGAATAGATTTGAAGAAGGGTGTCCTCTTCATCTAGATTTTCCTTGGTTGATTTCTGGAATCCCTCTCCTTCCATGTTTTGTGACTTTCGTGGTATTGGGTTTTCCAGTTGTTTGCCGCTCATAAGTATTACAGATTTGGCATCTTCTCTCGGGTTCTTTTCAGTATTGCTTGGGAGGGAACCATGTGCCCTTCCAGCGATAAGATTCGCCATCTGTCCAACTTGCATCTCCAAATTTTGAATTGAAGCTTCCTGATTGTTGACACAGGTCCCCATTATTGTTTGCAGGTCTCTAGAGAGTTTGTCGAGCATTGTGGAGGAACCTCAAGTTACCTTCAGTAGAAAGTGAAATTGTTTGGAGGCTGGACTTGCAGCAAATGTTGTCCCAGGTTTTGTCTATATGAAAATTTTAGATTGTTTCTCCACGCATACTCATTATTCAGCTCCCTAAAAATTGGATTAGAGTCATAGTTAGCATTTTCAATGTGTGCAATCTCTAAAGAGTTACCTGCTGGACATCCTGAGTTGGATGTCCTCCTCCACATTGCTGGCACACCATCAAGTTCAGCATCTTGTCGAACTTTTGATTTAAGGACTCCAGATGACCACTAGTTCAGAATTTGTTTCTTTAGTTGCATGCACACCATGAGTGCGGCGAGTAGGTGTTCTTTCTTGGCTTGACTTCAAGGCACGTGCTTCAATAATATTATGAATTTCACTTTGTCATTTGTTTCCCAGCACTGTTCCTCCAGCGGATTGGTCCAACTTGTCTTGATCCGAAGCTCGTAGCCCATGGTAGAAATCTTCCATAATCTGCCACTTCGGAATTCGATTGTCCGCTACTCTGGATAGCAACTCTTTGTAGCATTCCCAAGCCTCATAAAGAGACTCATCATCTTTCTACACAAAAGCTCGAAGTTCTCGTCTATAATTTCCCACTTTCTGAGGTGGACAGTACTTTCCAATGAATTTCTCGACCATTTTCAGCCAAGTATGAATCGATCCTTTAGGCAAAGTCTTAAACTAGGTAGACGCCTTATCACGTAGGGATTGAGGAAATAACAAAAGACGAATAGTATCTTTAGGAATATTGTTGTGTTTAAAAGTGATAACGGTGGCAAGAAATTTATCTAGATGACCGTGAGGACCTTCGTGAAGTGCTCCCCCGAACTGAGATGCTTGGATCGTTCTCACAATTCCTGGATTGATCTCAAAGTTGTTGACATTGATGTCAGGAAGTAAGATGCATGATTCCTTATCACTGTATCTTGCTAATACATATTCTCTCATGGAAAACTCTTGTTCATCATCATGTTGGTTGTTGTTTGGCTGTTCTCCTTGTTGAAGTTGATGATTACGTGCTTGTTCAACCATCTTTCACAATTTTTTCTTCAACCTACGTTATGTCCTTTCAATTTTAGGATCAAACAAAAGATGTCCTTTTGAATTCCTTGTATTATGATGTGATTGTAATGCTCGAAGTATCCAGGTTCAAAAATTGCGCGCTAATGCGTCAGTGTAGTCTTGTACAATCACAAATCAGAAATGTATCAAAGGAATCAAAAATTTCAGAATGATATAAATTCTCAAAGTAGTAAATTAGAACAGAATTTAAAACAATTTAATTTATAGTTCCCCGGCAACGGTGCCAAAAAATTGATGCACAAAATATGTAACAACGCAATAGCTAGCAAGTGCACTAGTCGTATCAAGTAATAGAGTGTAGAGTAGAGTTATCGATCCCACGAGGAACTATCTAAATCAATCCTATCCTAAAGACCTACTAAGAGAAGAAAGGGTTTTGTGTGTGTAAAATAGAAATATAAAAGTTTCATAAAATTGACGTATTGACAATTAAAAGTAAGTGGTGAAGAGCCCTAAAGATTCTGGATGATCAAAACTAAGGTTGACTCACATGAAACAAAAAACATTGAACTTTTAACAATAAGTTTCGGAGTTAATTCTCAAGATGGATTAGGATCACACAAAGTAACGATTTAAGCGTTGATTAAATCGAACTATCTTATTTCCTGAAACTTCAGAGTTCTCTAACGATGAGTTAACCTCTTGATCAACAAAAAACTAAGATGCATGAAATTATAAATCCCAAACTAATAATTATTCTCGTCGGATATAATCTATTAGACCGCAAACAATCTAGTATTGCGCTGAATTACAAGTCTCTGTTATGACGGAGTTAACCTAAAAGTTAAGATTTTATTTATTGAAAAGTGTGACGCTCTGAACTTAATCACCCCAAAGACTGGTTTTGTAATCTAAACTCATAGTACGATGTTTTTAGAAAATAAGACGAAGATACCACAATCATAATATAAAAGAACTAGCAATTATATTAATTTGATACTAAACTAGTTCATGCAGTTTTCCAGAGGAAAATACAAATCTCTATCACAAAATAGACAATTAAAACTATGAAGAGATCAAAGGTTCTTGCTTTAGACGATTTTTGGGACGATCTTGGAGCCCTGACGCTGAGTTGCTCTTCCTCCTTCTCCAGCAATCTTCCTCAACTTGAATTGATCTCTTCAGCAATAGGCACAGCTACCGGGTCTCAAGCATGAATTTTTAATTCTTTTGAAGTCTTCTATTTATACTCCCAAGGCTTTCGATAAGTCTCGATAAGTTGGGAGTCCAAAACTTATCCAAAGAATAATCTGTAGTTTAAACTTCTCTTTGACTTAAAAATCTCGTGATTTATCTCCAATTCCACTCTCTTATCATCAAATAAATCTTCTAGAAGGTTAGGCACCATCCTAACATCTCAATTCGATCAAAATCCTTTCAAAAAATCAAGGATCAGCAAAATTAGCGCACCTAATGACTCATAATAGGTATTCACGGCCCAATTCAATTTTGATTCGTAGTCTTCGTATAGATGTTACGGTCCGTAACAACGATGTAACAGCCCGTAACTCGGACAATTCTACGTTCGACTCCTGTGTGTGCCGTGATTATCCCTTTACGGCGCGTAAGTTAGGTCTGTGATCCTTGTCTTACGACTCGTAATGAATTTGATTTTTTATTTTGCAGGCATAATTCAAGAAAGTTGACATGTCTGCTGATATAACGGGTTGTTAGATGCCTACTACGACCCATAATGCTTCTAGCAAGATTTTATGACCTTCTGTAAGCATCGTGATGGCTTCGTCACGCCTCGTAATATAAATGTATTCAAGTTCCCTTTTTATTCTGTGTGGGCCATTAAACACAAGTTACAACCAGTCAAGGAAGGGATCAAACTTGGATGCAGGTTGTAATTCAAGATTACAACCTATTAAATTCTTCTTCAGTTCAACTCTTCATTCTGTGAGACCCGTTAAAAATGTCGACCCGTCATAAGTTCTGACGATGGTTCTGTGAGTACCGTGAAGACTTCATGATGGCCCGTGAACTCGCTTCTGAGGTGTGAATGTTTCTCTGTGCGGTCCGTGAACTCTTACTGACAATTCATGTCTTCAATATGTCGGGGCATTAGAAATCTCTTACGGTCAGTGACAAATCAAAGCGCATCTGGTATTTTTTCTATGAGAGCCATGAGCTGCATTTTGTGGGCCGTAAAGAATAGCAGCAGGGCTGGTTACGGCTCGTAAGAAATGTTGTTTTTTGCTTCTAAGGCTAATTTCTTCTTTTTCGCTTGGATATTTTTCTTTGATAATGTTCCACCAAACTAAGATATTTTCCTACAAAATGACGCATATCTAGGTAGTTGGAGAGTTCAAGAAAATAATTGTAATAAATAGAATAAAATGGATGCATGCCATGTGAAAATTATGAAAATAAACCTAAATGTAGCTTAAATTAAATGTTATAAAATGCATGCATCACTAAGATGACTAACATGTTAATAAGTAATAAAGGTATAACACATGGAAAAATACCCACACCTACCTAAATAGATCACGAACATAATGATCTACATGCCTTCTAGGTTGTCTTGATCGTCGGTAGCCTGCAAAATAAGAATTAAATAAAAATGATTATATAAGTTGACATAAAAAAATGTATCATACCTTAATAAAAGGGCATTTCCGTTTGTCTTGTCCACTCTTTCCGCGAGCTCCACAACTTCTCTTCTTGGAATCTTTTTTCAACATGGAAATTTCAGCTCCCGATTTTATCCTAGATACATTTCTTGGTCTACCTTTGGTTTTGACATGAAACAGATCACGAAAGAGGAATTGAGGTTCTTGTATGTTGACAGAGATTGCTTGACTTATAGGCATTTCACTAGTACTTGGTTGACTTACATAGATAGATTTATTTTCCATATGAAATGTCATAAATTTACTTACAACATCATCCATCATTGGAATCCCAAAATGTAAATACTTCCTAGACAATAAACCCATTTCTTGTACTCGCCATGCATTACTTTGCCAAGCCAATTTTTCTAGTGGAGTTATGTCATCATCACTGCAGGATATAGTGCTCAGGCAATTTGAACGTGCATTTGAATACCTTGCATTTATTGTCCAACGTTGAAGGATATATTGCTTAGGTAAATATCCCACACCTTTTTTGTGGAGAATTGTTATGATGTGGCAACAAAAAATGCCCTCTTGTTCAAATTTTTTGCATGAACATTTTATAAAGATTCCTTCATCATGACTAAATTCCACAATATTCTTACCTTCATCTACACCTCCTACTAGATAAACTGAGTAGAATGATTTGTCATCATCCTTATAAATCTTACCAGCATAAAAATTGAAGGCTTGTGTATATTTTTGTTGAAACTTGCAAAACACACAAATGTGTCTTTCCCGCGTCGATCTCTAATGGATTATGTGTAAGATAGGTAGGAGCAGAGTTCATAGTGTGAAAATCTTCTCGTTCTTTAACTCCATGATGGTTTTGAATTGCTTTGTCATATTGTTGGACAAAATTTGAGAGTGAAGTATTTGCATTAACAAATCCAACAAAAAAAGCATTTATGCTTTTTGCCCTTTGAGTAGTACGCATGTCTGCAGTGAAAACATATTTAAAGTATAATTAAATCAACTAATTACGCTTATTGTACATACCCTCTAACCAATGACCATCTGGGAATATCAAATTTTATTTTCAAATAGAGCCAACCCTTTTCAAATGAATCTATGCTTGCATATTCGTAAAGCCACTTGTTATATTCTACTTTAAGGGGCCGTTTGGTTCAAGAATAAAGGGTATAATATCTCGATATTATCAAGAATATGACCAAACATGACGTGAAATAAGGTTAAACAGGTCAAACTTCGATTTCGATGAAACCACCTAGGAGAACGTGAAACCACCTTTTTCTTCACAAATAACGAATATTTTAATTCTTTTGAAATGATAGAATAGAGATATTCTCTTTCTTTTTCATTTTTTCCACCGTTTCGTATTTTTCATTATTTGACTAAAAAATATTATATTCTAATTTGTATTATTATTATAATAATAAATGTAAACTATTTATAGTAAAATATTTTTATTATAAAAATATTAAATATTTTTCTTTCAACCAAACAGGATGCAGAATAGGAATATAATTAGAATATGATATCCTTTAGAATAAATTGTATTATTCTGATTAAGAAATTCTTTAACCAAACGGCCCCTAAAAGTGTCACGTGCATACAAGTATTGTAGATGAGTCATTGCATTTCTCACAATGTGCCAAGTGCAGAATATATGATGAGTGTTTGGAAAAATATTTCTTATAGCATTCTCCATGACAATATCTTGATTAGTAATTATGCAAGTAGGATGCTTTTCATACATGTATTAAGACCATTTAGAGAACAACCAAGTACGTGTCTCCTTGGTTCCGTCAACAAGTAGAGCACAACCAAATAAATATGATCTCATATGATGATTAATTCCAGTGAATGGAGCAAATGGCATTCTTAAATTATTTGTTCGATATGTAGTATCAAATACAACGACATCTCCAAAAGTTAAATAATTGTTCCTTGATCGGCCATCAGCCCAAAAAAAAATTCATTACAGTTCCATCTTCATCCAACTCTCGTTTATCAAAAAAACCCAACTCACCACATGCCTTATTTTCAAAATAAGATATGATATTTAGGCATTTAGATGAGAAGTTTCCTTTTCTTTTTGTTCTAATATTATCAATGCAACCATGAGCTGTTACAAGGGGCTCACCAGACATATTAAGTGCTCTAGCTATCTACGATGGACTTATGCCAAATTTGTGTAGGTTTTCAATAGCCTCTTTCGAGGTTGCCGAGATTTTTTTTTGAGATTGTAAATATTTAACTTTCGAAGGAGTTGTCAAAGAATGACTATGTACTTCGTGAAATTTTCTTATCTCCTACTTGCCATCCTGCTGCTGTGCAACATATAAATGAGCAAGACAACCATCTCTAACTACTCTTGTTTGTTTAATTTTTTTTCCAAACCCTTGCTTCAGAGACTTATGACCTTCTTTAGAACAAATGAAAGTTCTATTTATAACTTTTCCTATAGCCGTAGACTTATGTGAAACATTCACCTCCTCGTTACTTTCTCCACCTTCGATATGTTCACGAAGACTCTGATTGTCAACTTCTTCAACAAATTCAGTATCATCCTTTTCAATAATACCTAAAAGATAAGAACTTAATTTAATTCACAAATTATGCGTGCAATCGTATTACAAAATTGGATTAGAACTTAATTTCATTATAACTCCTCATAAGATTAACCAGCCAGGTGGTCTACCTGTGATGGAGTCAGCGGTGGTGAATTGTCAGAAGCGAAGGTTATCAAGCGATGGATTGGTCGACGGTGGCGAAGGTTATCAGGCGGTGGATTAGTCAGCGGCGGCAAAGGTTATCAAGCAGTGGATTGGTCGGCGGCGGCGAAGGTTATCTCATGGGGGCGATGAGGGTGAGATCGTAGCAGGATCGGGTGGCAGCGGGCAACCTCAGCGACAAAGGGGGTGTTGATGGCTTGTTCAGAGCAAGATCTGTGGCGGCGGGCGATCTCGACAAAAGAGAGGGCGGGCGTCGGGGGCTTGATCAGACTAAGATCAGGCGGCGGTGAGCGATCTCGGTGAGAGAGCGAGCATTAAGGGCTTGATCGGAGCAAGATTGGGCAGCGGCGGGCGAGATCGACGAGAGAGCGGGTGTCGGGGGCTTGATCAGAGCAAGATCGGGCGGAGGGAGGCGAGATCGACTAGAGAGCGGGCGTCGGTGGCAAGGAGAGAGAAGGCGAGGAGTTTCTCGCCTGCCGACATGAGGGTTCCCCGCTGCGACGTCAGTGTGCGGATCGCGGGGATGGCGCCGGTGTGCTACTATCTCATCTTCGCTTGAAGAAAAATCCTCTAGTGAGCTATGAACCAATTTGGAAGGAATGCTTGGCCAACTCATATCAACAATTGAAACCAAGCTCATTACTCAAGATCAACTAATTCAATCCTTACAGGCCCACATGACCCAATTGAAGGACCACATTATAAAAAGCTCATAAATTCCTCCTTCGTAACCTCTTGACATTCAACATAAATTTGATGAGGGTGCGAAAATTAGAGTACTAGAAAAGCAAGTTGCATACCTTTCTTCTCAAAAAGATGCACTTCTAAAGGTCTGCAACACTAAAAATTTTCCAATCATCTTGTGTCCATACCACTATCAAAACTATTATCAAAAGTGGAGGCCACTAGACATTATGAACAAAGAACATGGACTTCGGAGTGGAGGATAAAGGAGACAAGTGAGTACATACTAGAAGCTGGGAAGGTTCGACGGAGGAGCTTGCCGAAGTCCCACCCATAGCAACAAACTTGCCTCAAAGTCCTCCACCACAAAAGGAGAATAGCATATCAATTGCACCATCAGCATCATCAACATTCAAAGCACCAACCTCACCCAAGCAATGGCGACCGAAGTGCACAACGTCAAATCAACATGTAGAGAAAACACCATCTCAAGTCAAAGGAAAAGCTAAAATTACTGAAGAAAGGTTACCAAAACTTGGAGAAGGTTGGGTATGTATTCACTCGCACCTATGTTGAGCTCACCATGTTCGACGTACATGAAATCATCACTTTCTCTCAGTGAGATTGTTCCTTATTGCATATCTTATTCAAGTTTATCATTTCATATAATGATATCATCTAGTTTATATTAGTGTTATCGAGTATTAGGCTAATTTTTTCTTTTAGATTGAGTCTTAGTTTGATTTTTTTTCTTTGTTTTTAGGTTAATGTTATTTTTCTATTTAGATTGAGTCTAGATAAATTAGTCATCTTTATGTCTTAGTTGAAGTTTGTTAGTTACTCCATTTTGCATCTTCACTTTGTAAACATTTGACATTAATATCACTTTCTCCCACTAACAAAGTTTCTACAGCAATGAACCTATCCCACACTACTACTAAACCCAGGCGACTATAACTTCTTTTCAATTTCTGGATCATTTGATTCAATGAATGACCCGAGCTTAAAACAACATGGTCCAGTGATATGTGTCTCATCAAAATTGCATTTCCACCTCTGGCACCATGATATTTTCCTCATTGTCACACCAACACCGAGAGCCATGACATGCTACAACTCTGTCATGACGATCATTTGATGCAGGAACATTATGGATTCTACTTGCCTTCGCTTTTGCCACCTCCATAGTGGGACCAGTCGATCGTTTCTTTTATTTCTTTTTCTTAAGTCTTTGCATTTTCAAGTTTTATACTCCCTACCTTATTTGGCTAACACTGAGGATAGTGTTTAATTCAAACTTGGGAGAGATTGTATTTCATGCATCACATTGGGTTTCTGCAGTTGCATTGCTTATTTACTTAGTTTATTGCATATTTGCTTTGTGTCTTGCATCTTATGGAAATCCATAAAAAATTTTAAAAAAATCAAAAAATCACAAAAATACCATTCACCATCATATTTCTTCATTGTTTGATCTTCTTAATTGCCTAAGTAAAATTCAAGAACATTCTCTATACTTATGAAATTTTATTGCCATAATTTTACTTGTTCCATCGCCCTAGTGGTGGGTATATTGGAAAGTGATTGTCGCCAAGTAAAACTATAGATACTTAGACCACTAGTTCTTGTTCATGCTCGCATTTTATTTTTTATTTTTATTTTGCATCTTGATAGTAATATCCTTTTTATTGAATGCATAAAGTATTTAGTGAGCTTATGAGAAAAAATCAAATAAAAAGAAAGAGGTTTACTTGAACCCCAAAAGGAAAGTTGTGAAAAAAAAATCAAGGCAAAAATTAAAAAAATGAGATGATTACAGGTGTGTTATCTGGCACCTTGGTGTGTTCGAGTAATTAGATCTGTAGGGGATTCATGTCTAGCAACTTAAGGCCAATTGGTCTAAGATCTGTCGGTCGAAAGCTTGCTACATGGACCATCTTGGGTAATATGAAGAAGCACATAAGTAGTTAAACCTAAAAAATGTAATAAAATAATAAAATAATTAAATAATTAAAAAAATATATAATCTCATTATTTACTTTTTCTTTCAATATTAATACTATTATTTGATAGGCTATATGTTTTCTTGCATAAAGCTGAACTAGAATAAGTTTAAATTGTTTAAGAGCCCTTACTTTTATTCTTCTTGAACTTGTTGTCTTGTTCATTTTTCTTTTGAGTGTCAATCTCCCTGACCAATTTTGATGCTAAGGAGATTGTCTTGGCTATGGTTTCAGGATCATCAAACTTGAGGTTCATACTGAGGCAAGGATTTAGCCCATTCACAAAGTGATTGACCCTTAATTTTTCATCCTCCTTTAAAGGACTATACCTCTCAAGTTCCAAAAACTTGTTGAGGTATTTTTCCACTGTCATACTGCCTTGTTGCAAATTCATGAATTCAGCTTGTTTGTTCCCCTTGGGGGGGATAGTGACTCCTGAATGCCTTCTTAAAGTTCCTCTAGGTAATCACATCTTCATCTTCAAATTGGATCTTAAAGTTTCTCTAGGTAATCACATCTTCATCTTCAAATTGGATCTTAGTTACTAACTTCCACTAGTGATGATCCTAGTCAACTAGCTTATGGGTAGCTAGGTTGATTCTATATCTTTCTAAGCATTCTGAGCAATCCATTGCCCTGAACTTCTTCATGATCACATCCACCCAAGCTTACTAATCCCATTGAAGGTTAGGGTTGTAATTTCAGTAACATTTCAATCCTTGAGCTCGAGCAACGAGAGTGTCTCGAGTCTACATTTCTTTCCATAGCATGAGCCGTTCGGATCGTACTTTCAATCAACTCCATCTGACCTCTTGAGACATGGCCTCTAGATGAGCCTCCTTCTTCCATCCTTAACATAACAATAATTAACCACACATTAGTTGGTCAATTATAAACATATATAACATAACTTAAACACTTCATACTCTTAACCTTTAATGGCTGCTCATGACGGTTGTACGTGGACTTAGACTTCATATCATCACATTACTTAGACTTATGTCCTAACTTGAATCTGAAACTGAAACCAACAGTAACGACCCGAAATCCTCCCTAAAATTGTTTAGCATTTATGGTAATTTCATGTCATTAGCCCATTTGCGATACATCAATTAATAGGGAAAGGCTTAACAATTTAAAGAAAATCATAATAATTAAATGCTTTCTATTAATAAAATAGACCAATATTCCATAAGACATTAAATGCCTAAAATCTTCATTACATCATTAACCTTTCATTTAGAACCATAGGACTTATTTAACCCTAAAAATGTGCAACACTTCATTATGAGATTGAGTTGTCATCTATCACCTAATTTCGGTTATCTGCACGGATCCAGAGTGCAGGGTTTCCTAATTAGAGTATAAAGTAATGCATGTCATGATATCCTATCACATGATACTATATGTGATGCATCATCATTATAATAACAATAACATATGAACATGTGTGTCATGAACTACATCATGAATCTTACATGATATTAAATCATGCTTACAATCATTCTTCATTCTTGAAACATAAATATCACGACATACCTGCTTAACTTTAGACCCATCGTCTATAAGTATCATACAATAGAAATATACATTTATATCATTCATAAATATTCATGAGATAACTTATTATTTTATTTCACTTTCATTGTCATGTACATCTTAAGGGTTCATTTATAACTCCTTGATCCTTATATACTTCTTTATTTCTTTTATACTTTACATTTCCTCGTGGTTGCTTTATTATCCTTTGGATCTTCTTCCATTCTTCTTTCTTTCTTTATTATGTGATCCTTCACGTGCCATCTTCATCTTTATCACATAATATCGTCTTGACTTGTATTCCATATATAAGTCATATCTTAGGAACTCACATCATAATAATGAGGGACTTTACTCCTATTCATCTTTAGGAATACACTCAATTTATGATGAGGGACATTGTTCCTTGAAAAGAATATGCATAAATGTAAGACTTTACTTCTCGAACTTAAGTCCCTTGAAATACATACATAAATATAGGACTTTACTTTTCATCTTTGCTTCTTCATTATCATCTTAACTTTTTTATTATAAGATACTTTGAAGTTAACCTTCAATTTCATTCTTTATCTTATAATATCTTTAATCTTAACATAGTTGAAAGAATCTTACCAATATCATCACATTGGCTAGCTAGGCCACATCCTTGGGAACACACTCATTATAATAGTGAGGGATTTTATTTCAAGGAATACACACATCATATAGTGAGAGACTTTATTCCGAGAAATACGCACACTTTCTGATGAGGGATTTAGTTCCTTGAGAAACAGATACACAAATGCAGGACCTTACTTCACGGGCTTAGGCTTAGGTGTGCAGACTTTGCTTCCCACCATTGATGAGTGATAAGGACATTCAACTTTAAATGCATTATGCTTTGCAATACATCACTCATTCTTCATCTTTTAGCCTAATTACGGATGAACATGCAAGTCATATATATAGGCTCATATACAATCAACAATCATCAATACATATTATTAATACTGAAAAAACTTTTAAAATACCATATAGGTCCGTATCAGTCGGTCATGGCCATGACAGAGATGTCACGCTCATGACCGTAAACTAGAAGGTCCCTTCACCATTGTTCACGATCGTGATTGGGGTGTCAAGACTGTGCCACATCCATCATCACAGTCGTGCTCCTATGATCACGATCGTGCTGGGTCATCATCATGGACGTGCTCCCTTTGAGAACGATCATGAGCGAGTCATCTTACTCATCCTTGTACTCGTTCACGGTCGTACAGTCCATCACGGTCGTGCTCAACACTCGTCCATGTTTCTTTCTTCCTCACGGTCGTGTGGCATTTCACGATCCTGATAAAAGGCTATCACGATTGTGTCAATAACTTGTTGATTGGCTGATTTCAGTCTCTTGGCCATGGCCGTTTCAGGGGTCGGCACGGCCATGCCGGCACTTCAGAACCCAATGTCCAACCCGAAATTTCATAGATTTCGATGTAAAAATATTAGAGAATTCAGATCAACATCCTAAAACATTAAAGCATAATTCCTATGCGTTTAGGCATTCATAAAACATATGAAAATCGCACAATCCAGACTAATAAACATCTAGAGTTCATTACCCCAATACATGTAAGAACATAATTATAATCCATTAATCCCTAGTACAACAACAACAACAACAAAGCCTTATCCCACTAGATGGGGTCGGTTACATGGATCATACGACGCCATTCCGCTCTATTAGTAACCAAACCTTTCGGTATATTATTCACCAATAGATCTTGCTCTATTAGTTCACCAAGTGTCCGCCTTGGCCTCCCTCTCCCTCTTTTAATCGGACTCCAGATTATTTGATCTACTCTTCTTACTGGCGCATCTAATGGTCTTCTCTGAACATGACCAAACCATCTCAAACGATTCTCTATCATTTTCTCACTAATAGGAGCCACTCCGACTCGTTCACGTATATAGTCATTCCTAATCTTATCTAATCTTGTATGACCACACATCCATCTCAACATCCTCCTTTCGGCTACCCCCACTTTACGTTCATGTTGTCCCTTCATAGCCCAACATTCACTACCATATAACACTGCTAGCCTTATAGCAGTACGATAGAATTTTCCTTTAACTTTATTGGGTACTTTTCTATCACAAAAAACTCCAGTGGCTTTCCCCCACTTACACCAACCAACTTGAATTCTATGATTATGTAAATATAAATATGAATTTCATTTAAAACTTTTCATATCTAATAAATTATCATGCATCCCTTAATCACAATTCATTATGAGAGATGTCCCATGCTCTCAATCCAATACAATAAAATAATTGAGAAAAGAAAGAAGAGTTGAATCCTCGTTACCTAGATGTTAATCTCTTTTCCCTTATCCATATCCTCTTTTTCTTTACCCCTTCTTCCTCGGAAGGATTTAAGTGCTTTTTATGAAGTCTAACCTAAGATTTCCTATAATTTTCCCCAAATGACTTGAGTACTCCTATTTAAATATTGGGGCTGTCAGATATAAAGCAAAAGTGAAAATTTGAGCAATATTGGTGAAGTTGAAAGGTAAACATTGAAGAGCAAGTCCCCGTTTAATTAAATTAATATGAAGAAAAAACTGTGAAGAGCAAACTCCTGGGATCGTTGTTTGCATAAAAGAGAACCATCACCAGTAAGCTCCAATTGTATTGTATTGCAAAAACTCAAGGATAGCCTGAGAACCTTGCATCCAAAACTTATGTGAAAACATGGTGATTGTCTACAATTCCAACCACGAAAGTCCCCTACTCCTCTATATTCGGGAAAAAGGGAATGAGCGTATACATGATACAGAGAATAATAATAAGTAAACATTAGGTTTTCCAATGTGAAACCAACACGAGTTCACTTGACACCTCATAAGAAAACGAAAAACGAAGGATGCATCTACCTATCCATCAGAATAGACTTAAGCTGCTGCTTCTGAGTAGGCGTTCCGGCTAACTTGATTTCCCCCTTGCCGTAGGCCTCTCCTGTAAAAGCCATTTCCCCTCGGCCTATTATTGTAGTCCCTATCATTGTTATCCTGTCCTGAGGTCCTTCCGTAACTCCGACCACCAAGTCGCCCTCTTGGAGCATCTGACTGGTACCCTCTCCCTCTTCCTGTCAAGGAATGGTTTATATGAGAAGTCAAAATAAGTAAACCATTAATTAAAAAGGATTTCATATCCTGCTCCAGAAATCCTCCTCTGCAAAACCTTCATCAGAAGTTTTCAGGTTGTATCTCCTCTCAAAAAAAAAATGATTAGGTCATCAACTTTTATGAAAATTAAGATTGTAGATGTCAATTAGTATGAAACCCTAAATTGGCTTAACCATGGGAAATGAACTAGTAGATATTTCTTTTAAGGGAGATTGTTCATGTCTGCTTGGAAACTGGTAACTAGTTCATTTACTAATGTGCCTTTGTTTCTCTCCTCAAAGAAGTCTAATAGAGTATATGATTTTCTTTTCACGAACTGGATATTAAAAGGGAAACTCACTTCCTCCTCGGCCTATACCACTGTTGGGTCTCCGCTCCTCGACATATATCTCCCTTCCATTTAATATAATTGGAGATGCCTGCAGGGACGCAACCATATTAACAGGAATTTGACTGAAAAAGATGAGTTATAGTAAATAAATATCAGTATAATGAATTCAATGTCATTAAAGCCCCTAAGAAATTCGACATCACTAAAAGCGAATCAAGTGTCAGTATAACAGTTTCAGTTCCAAAATGGATGAGAAACCTATCTATATAGCCATTAGCCACCACCCAAACAAGAGAAAAAAAAGGATCAAGGATTCCAAATGCTATTGGACAAAGGCTTAATGCTTTCTCACAGACAAAATAATGACTAACAAATATTTATTTGCTGATATGTGTAGACCTTTATGAATATGAGAAGCAGAGAAAATTAGAAAGCAAAAGCTGTTACCAATAAAATCACAGTGATGTTTTAAAACAGAAACTTCACAACTCATACAAAACCAAATATTTCATTCACTAGAATTGTTAGGGGGACAGAATAGAGACCAAGATGGATCTGGTTCAGATCCATCTTACCACAACTTTATTCTTAGTCTATAACAGACTTGAGTTTCCTTAGAACTCCGAAAAATATGATGAAAATCATATTAGCATTAATAATACAACCAAGAGGCTGGCATTTATGACACATGGACGACATCTTTATACAACAACAACAACAAAGCCTTATTCCACTAGGTGGGGTCGGCTACATGGATCATACGACGTCATTCCGCTCTATTAGTAACCAAACATTTCGGTATATTATTCACCACTAGGTGGGGACGACATCTTTATAAGTCCTCTGAATATTAAAATTAGCATCACAGAAAGAATCAGCTTAGTACAAATTTTATTTAACTGACCCTTAATGAATTCTGAACACCACTAAGATCCTCAAATTCAACAAACGCATAATAACTGCCTGTATCCTGCACGTTGAGAAATCAAAAGTAAGAAGCTTAGTATGACCATTTCAGTACATAGAACATAAATAAACATTTCAACCTTGCGGCTCCTTATGGCAACACCATCAGGTCTTATTCTCCCAAAGTTCTTGAACTCGTGCTCAAGGTCAGCTTCAGAAATAGAAGGATGAAGGTTGCCAACATAAACAGATTTTGGTTCACCTGATGCACAAAGTAAGAAAAATAATCAAGTTTGTTCTGAATTTATGATGTATATGCAAATGAAATTTGAGACTCACCATCATATTCAAATGCTGCAACCTCCTCCACTGCCTCAGGGCTCGACTTCTCAGGTCCCCTGGATATTGAAGAATAGGCTTGCTGGGTTGGTGGTTGCTGCCATTCAGAAGATACTGTAGATGGATTTCTTAAAGGAGCTGACTGAGGTACAGAGATGATAGAATGTGCTTTTGCGCTTCGAAGCTGGAAGGTAATGAAATTATACACACCAATGAAATAAAATGCAAAGACTAACAGAATCAGGATATAGAAAAAGAATAGTTACAATGGAAGCATATGTATGCTTTGGTTGTTCTTCAACATGATCCTCAAGTGGTGGAGTTGAGTCATGCACAATGTTTGTTGTATTTTGAAATGAGACAACAGGTTCCTCTGCAGGTGTTTCATCAAATGCGTCATCAGGCTGAGAATCATGATGGTGAGACTCTGGGATGTACATATCAACTATGTCAGCTTGTTCAACAGAAGCCTGAATCACAAAATCCCTGTTCTGGACTTCCCCTCCAGGCATGTAATCAGGAACTGTTGCAAAATCCATTTAATTACAGCAGAGCATATAAGAATAAGCACAAGTTAGAAGTTGGTATGACAACAGGAACAACATGAATTATCATATATTGCTATGATGCGGATCAAATATTAGATTTTCCAATCTCACAAATAAAAGAATCAATGTGAATAATAACATTAGTGTGTAATATCAGTTATGAACAATGATCCACCACTGGACATGCTAATGCTATATAATTCTGAGCGTTAAGAAGGAACAATATGGTTGCAATAACATTTGAAAAAATACGAAAAATGCAGAGAAATAACATGGCAGAAAAGATACCAGAAACCACAGTTTTTTTGAGAGCTAGAGAAAGAAAGAAACCACAGATTATTGTATGAACTATAAAGACAATATATAAAAACATTTGAGACAAAGTTTGATAAGATTGATTGATACTTCACTCCCCAAGTGGCATAGGAGTAACCACTAATGAAAACAAGAAAAAGTTTTCAAGTGACCCTACATTAGACTTTCAAGAAGTACGAAGTAAAAATACAGAACTAATGAGATGAATCCATGAGACCAGGCTGGAAGAAATTTGTGATGAGATTAGCTTGGGGAGAAACTACGTCCGTAACTAAAAACTAAACCACCGCCCGCCTCCAGCAGCCCCTGCCGGCGGCGCCACCAGTCGTTTCCGACATTCCCTGTCGGAGGCGCCACCTTCCACACCTCCGGCAACCTAAGACGGCGTTCGCAAGTCTCTCTGTTATCGCCCAATCACGCACAATGCGGCCCTGACTCCAGCATCTACGTGACGGCTGGACAGCCATCTCCCGTTCACGATCGTCTCGCAGGCCGGCCACCCACTGCTTTCGTTGTCTGGGCGAAGGACACTTCGCTCGATCGTGCACTGCCCCTGTTCGCTGTCTCGAATGCAAGCAGGATGGACACCGGAGGGCCCTCTGCCCTCAAGCTCAAAGGAGGCGACCTGCCACGCCGGTGCCTACCTCCCCTTTGCTCGACAACGCGCCGCCGCCTGTTGTCACCGTCCCTTGGTTGGCGCAGATGCAGAGCGCCAAAGCATTTTTACTTTCGTGTCTTGTTGGTGAACCGACCGGTGGACCCCCAGACCTGCCGGCCCTTTGCTCGGCCATCATCGCGAGTGTTGGCGCCTCGCCGCCCTTCCACCTTAGCTGCATTACGCCGGCGACATGGTTGCTGGTCCCGGGCTCGCCTCAGCAGCACGAGACTCTGCTGACGATGGCATCCCCTGTCTCGCCGGCGTGCTGCGTCCAGTGGCGCCCCTGGAAGGAGAGTGACGGTGCGGTGCCTGCGCCGGCGTGCGACAGGGCTGTCATCGACATCCTTGGCCTCCCTCTTCACCTCTTGCAGCCTGACGTCGTCGACACGCTCCTTCAGCTGTCCACTGTCACTCTCTGCCGGCGATGGGTTCGCCTGACCTATCGGCCGTCTCGGCGGAGGTGGCGCTGCAGCCTGGCGTCTCCATTCCCCCGACCGTCACCCTTCATTGTGGCACCGCGTCCTTCCTGCTACGGCTCCAGCGTCACGTTGCTACGGCCTCGTGGGCTGACGTCGTCGCCGGCGGTGCTGCGCCACAGGGGCGTGGTCGGACATCGCCCACCGAGGAGCACGATGGGGCACGTGAGATGGTGTACGGCCCGACTTTAATTCAAAACACTGTACCTGCTACAGTGTCAGCTACTGTACCCGGGACAGCTGTCGAGCATATGAGCCGGCCCCCTCCCCCACCCACTATTATCCCTCAGCCACCTCATCCAACCACATCCACCCGTGGCACCAATCCGCCCTGCCAACACAACTCCTTCCCGCCACGTCAGCCCCACCCAACTCCCTCCACTCAACACCCCCCCAAACCCCACCATCGGACCACCCGGCACACCCCACGCACACCCGACCCGAGTTCCAGCCGCACCCAAACCCCCAATACAATCCGGACCGGGCTCCCCCCCCCTCCCTTCGACCCGTGCCGGGCGACCTTCCACACCTCCTTCCCTCGACACTCTCCTCCGGCGCCTCCACTGACGCCGGCTCATCTCTCCGGCGAGCCGTTATCCCCAGCCCACTTCCTCCACCAGCCTCCCGGCAGCAGCCGCTCTCATCCCCTCCCAGAAGTGGACGTCGGGCGGCATCCACAAGGGTTTATGGTCGCCGCCGGCATGCAGACGTTTCTACCGCCGCCGTGCCACCGGAAGCCACCGCCACGCCGCGGAAGCCACCGCGGCACCTATATCCCAGGAGACCCAAGGGTCCTCGGCGAGCAGGACACCTCCTCCTCCTCCCCCTCCGGCGTTACCTTGATGCCACCGGAGACGCCCCCGGAGGTGGACCATACGGCGAGCGAGCCCTCTCTCCTCCCGGGGCGCTCGGACGATGATGTTCTGGACGTCGCTGCCCGGGCTGGCTTTCGCCTGTCTACGCGACATCCCCGCCCGTGACCAGAAGTGCGCCGGAGGCCACTGGGAATTCACCGCCCCTCCCAGCGGTTTCTAGTGCTCACTCGGGGCGGCCCCAGGCGGCGCGTTGCAGTGGGTCGAGATTCACCCACGGGCGGGATGACTACAGTTTCCCTATGAAGATTCTCACATGTAATGTTCGTGGCCTTGGGGACGTGGGGAGGCGTCGAACCCTTGGCCGTTATTTGTGGGAATGGGAGGTTGATGTGATTTTCCTTCAGGAGACTAAGCTTATGGAGTGCAGCACTCAGATGTGGGAGCATATTGGTGGCACTCGGCTAACCCAGCACATTTGCCTTGGCTCGGTGGGGCAGTCTGAGGGTTGTATCATCGGGTGGCGGGCTGACCAGTTCACTCTTGTGGATTCCTGAACCGCCCGTTTCTCGATGACGGCCCACTTGAGGCGTAGCTCCGACGGTTCAGCCTATCTTCTATCATGTGTATATGGCCCCTGCTGGGGCTCTCTTCGGCCAGTTCTTTGGGAGGAGTTATCGGAGGCCCGCCTCCATCTCCCTGATGGCCGATGGTTGGTTGGTGGCGACTTCAATGTCACCCTGGACATGGATGATCATCCTTCTAGACGACAAGGGAGAGACCTTGGGGCTGAGGAGTTCAGAGACTTTATTGATTCTCAGTCGTTGATGGATCTCCCGGCAACGAACTGCCGTTTCACCTGGCGGAGCACGGCGGCTCCCTCATCGAGATCCCGGCTTGACAGATTCCTCGGCTCATTGGAGTTGGTAGAGGCGCACCAGCTTTCGGTTGTTCAGGCTATGAACCGACCTTTCTCGGATCACACACCTCTTTTGTGGAGATCCGGAGATGGGCAGCATCTACGTTCCCTCTTCCGATTTGAGAGGTCATGGCTTTTGGAGGAGGGGTTCAGACAGGCGGTGGCCGACCATTGGCGAAGTGTTCCAGCTTTGGACTCTGCTTCGCGGACCCTCGCTGACAGGCTTTTCAGCCTTAGGCATTTCCTTCTGGACCGCCGGAGACAGATCCGGACGGACCGGGAGGTACGGAGGACCGAGGCTTTGGAGATCATTGCCCAGCTCGATCGGGAGGACTCCCGCCACCTCACGGAGGCCGAGGTGGACCAGCACAGGCGGGCCTAGGTGACCATAAAGTTGGAGGACAAGTTGGTGGAGATTCAGTGGAGGCAACGCTCCCGGCAGACCTGGCTTCAGGAGGGAGATGCCAACACTCGTTTCTTCCACCTGTACGCGAGCTCGCGGCGGCGGGCTAACCGGATTGACCAGTTGGAGGTGATGGGCCAGATGATCACCGGCCACCACCGCATTGAGACTGCCATTGCGTCTTTCCATCGGGACTATTCCAGACGACGTCCTGTCTCGGCCTGGAGTTGGCTCCCCAGAGGTATTACTTGTCTTACTGATGAGCAGTCTTCCATGTTAGTGCAGACCATCACTGAAGAGGAGGTCACCGACGCGCTCCACGACCTCAACAGCGAGGGCTCCCTCGGCCCTGACGGCTTCCCGGTCTTTTTCTACAAAGAATTCTGGTCCATGGTAAAGGAGGACGTCATGGCGGTCATTTAGGAGTTTTCGAGTGGGAAGCATGGTTTCGAGCGCCTGAACCGGTTCCTACTTTTTATGCTGCCCAAGCGCACGCTAGCAGACAGAGTGGAGGACTTTCGGCCGATCGCTTTATCCAATGCCATATACCTCGTGGTGGCTCGGGTACTAGCTAATCAGCTCCAGGAGATGCTCCCTGACCTCATCCATCCTGCTCAGTCGGCCTTAGTACACGGCAGATCCATCACTGATAGCTATGCTATGGCTTCTAAGATCCTAGCACATTGGAGACGCACCAGCCGACAGGCCTTCCTTTGGAAGGTAGATTTTTCCAGAGCATATGATTCTCTCTCATGGTCTTTCCTTTGGTATTCATTACATGTGCGAGGTTTCCCTGCGACCTGGATCGCCTGGATGAAGCGGTGTATCACCACCGCTTCTTTCTCGGTCTTGGTTAACGGATCGATGGCTGGGGGCTGGGTGCAGCCCCAACGTAGAGTCCGACAGGGATGCCCCCTTGCACCCGTGCTATTCACATTGGCGGTTGACGGCCTTGCCCGCCGAGCCACCCAGGAGGCATGTCGCTCCGGCCTATTCAGTGGATTTGCTGGAGGCCTCGTGCCATTGCTTCAGTATGCTGATGACACCATCTTCTTCATCGAGGGTTCAGCTCTGGAGAGATTTTCTCATTTTGGCAGCACGACTGGTCTCCAGGCGGGCCACTTGCTGATTCTTTCCCCCGGCTACCGGCTCTATCGGCACACCCTGATGCATCTGTCGCGGAGTGCTAGTCTCAGAGGGGTGAGCCCGGGACTGGCTCCTGGACCCCCCTCTTCAGATCTCCACTCTCGGATCAGCGGCTTTCTGAGTTACTAGCCCTTCACGAGAGGATTGCTCCCTTCCATCCTCACCCGTCCCGATCTGATGGCTCGGTATGGATATCAGGTGCCTTCTCGACACGCAGTCTATATCTCCGTTTCCTGCCGGCCCTCACCAACTCAGAGGACTTCAGAGTTGATTGTAGACGTATCTGGCGTTCCCGTGTGCCGCTTAAAGTCAAGATCTTTGCTTGGCTTCTAAGACGGGAGCGGATCCTTACCAGAGTATATAGAGCGAGGTGGGCGACGCATGCGAATACTTCCTGCGTTATGTGTGAGGAGGCGGCGGAGGATGTCACGCACCTGTTCTTCAGCTGCCGTGTGGCTCGGGAGGTATGGTCCCGGGCGTCCATCACAGGTGGCGTGTTATTGACGGTGGCGGACTTCTGGCAGAGCATGAGGGTTTTGGGTCTACAGAGGTTGAGTTGGAGGCTTCTTGTGACGACTTTTCTTGCCGGTGCCTGGACTATTTGGCTTCAGCGCAACCGGGTCATTTTTTTATAGGGAGAGATGCCAGGTGGACAACATTATATACCACATGTTTTGCCTTCTTCGAGAGTGGGGTTTTGGTTAGCACTTTTTGGCTCTTGCCGCTCTCCACCGGAGAGCTTCCCACTTGTACATGATGTTTCTTTTTGGTGATATATATATACATGGATGAAAACCTAACTGGTGATCATCCTTTCTCCTCTCAAAAAAAAATGTGCTACGAAGCCATTAACAACTGGAATGTGAATGAACAACCATGAGTGATGCTCCTTTGATTTATACTTTCTAAAATATCTAATTAGGATACCATACCTGCCTCAGGAACCGAACTTGGAGGTGTCATGTTGCTTTCAAGACTGTTATGAACTAATGTTGTTGCTGGGTGTTGAATGTTTTGTTCCTCCTCAAAGAACTGAAAGACATCATTCAAAATGAAATACCCTTTCTCCTGAGGTGCAAGAAAAAACGTCTGGACAAATCTCCTCTGAGAATTATAGCCTCTAGTTTGAACAAAGCCAGAGACCATCACCAGCACTCCTCCATCCCAAGAATTCATAAAGTGAGCAGTTTTTATTTCAATCCCAGTGAAATCCAAAGTCATAATGAGAGAATGGATTTGCTGCAAGAATCCCCGGAAACATCATCAATAAGAATATGAACATACAAAACACTCTTCCAGTAGAATAAAATGATCCCAATAGGAAAATCTTGTCAAGATCTCCTTGTCATCTGCAACATCATGCTTTTTCAAAAATAAATTTATCGCTTTATTACATGTTTATGATGGAATGTCAACAAGAAATACAGGACAAATTACTGCTCAAGTAGTACAAAATATCCAAACAAGAAAAGCTTGTGAAACACCCAAGTATATACAACTCTTAACACCATAATTTTGACAAAAAGAACAATCTCAAAACTGGAGCTTACATTTAGATGCCAACATATATACACATGTCTATATAAGTGTTAATGGAACGTAATAGTGATAAGATAGAGATTTAATATTAGCAATGATTGAATAGTAGAAATCACATATAAGAGAGCTCATTTGCCTACTGTCAATGCCTGATTTTCCCACCTAAGTTTACTTCAACAGTAACTAGCAGATTAAGAACATATTTTTACATATAACATACAATATTAGCAGAAGAAAAATATAATGCCAGTTCAGTAAGACCTAAAGATAGATTTCTTTAAATTTTAAATCACCTTGAAACACAAATCTTTCTCATTGAAAATCCGTGTCCATTAAACAGGTTACAAAACAAGTAATAGTTCATTAATCGAAGTGCCTACTGTTTGATTTGTTTTTTTATTTTCAGGGAGCCTGCTGTTTGAAATGAGAATTCCTTTAGGCAATTTCCTTCTTTATACCACGACTAACACCCGAATAAAAGAAAAAGGATAATTTTCCCTGTGCACACCACCCAGCTGCACAATTTCTTTCTTTGTATCACTACCTAAAATATTGTTCCCCTCAAAAAGCTAAAATATTGTTAAAGAAGATGCTAGATGATAAAGATTAAGGATCAGTACAGAGGGGAATGCTTGGCCAGGAAAGTAAGTCATCAGCCATGATGATAAAGATTAAGGATCAGTACAGAGGGGAATGCTTGGCCTGGGAAGTAAGTCATCAGCCATGACTGGGGGTCATGCCTCTGACATGCTCACAGCACACATGCGGAATCATGGTTCACATATCAGGATGACTAGTCTTATTTCAATGCAACCATAAAGGGGAAAGCTATCAATATTCATCGTATTCTTTAGGCCACAAAATAATACACTTTTACCACATTTCAGTGCCCAATTACAGTCAACATGTTTGCTCTCACTTCTCTTTTGCTTAAATTTCACAAAAACAAAACAACACATATGTGTGTCTGCACAAAGAATAAATTGTTAATGTTGAATGCAAAGTTCCTATTGTTTTGAAATACATGCATTTATCTCCTCTCACGGTTCCAAAAAATTAATTGTGCCGGGTAGATGTTTCTAAAATTTGAATTATATGGTTGGATTAATTCATTCATTTTTAATCCTTTTCTATTAATAAAGTTCCCACTGATGCGTTGGCTAGAACCAAGAAAGGTTCTTATGTTATCATCTCATTCTCTAGAGATATTCAACTTGGGGTTTCTTGGTTCATATTTTAAACAAACATCCAAAATAAAACAAGGATTTCTGAGTCAATATTCCAAGAAAATTTCATTTTAAGTTAACAATTTACATCACTGATAAAAAGATAAAAATAAGACTAAAAATGAAACTAAGATAGATGTTATTATAGCACAAGTGTAAGGATCTTAAACACAAACACAACTAATTTTTTGAGAAAAACAAGCACAGCTAATAACTTAAGTTTGAGAGAACAAATCTCCATAATAAACAGTCTCTATGGAGTGAACCAAGCTCCAATTACGAAGTTGACAATTAGATTTCAAAGACTGAAGATAAACCTAGAACCCACCAATGTATGATAACATGAAAAGTTAGTTTAACTATATAACTTGATTAGTAATTAGAATTTTTTTCTTGAGGTATGTAACTAGCCATTATACTTCTAATCAGTTCACTATCTTCCTAACTAGTACAAAGTAGTATCCCATCAATCAATTTGATGCAGAATCTTTTGAATAGAGAAATAAACAAGCTATGCTGCAAGTTGCTGCAGTTATATCTGAAAAATAAAATACTGTTACCAAAACGTCGCCAAGCTCACAAGGAAGCAAATTTAAAGGTTTAAAGGTGTGTGATATCTTGTGATCCACATGTTTACAAAATTGTCTGAACACTGTTTACGATTCAAGAGGTTTCGAAATAATGTATCTCTTTGCAGTCTTAGAATTGGTCAATTGCAAATTACAATTTCATTTTCTCAAAGCATTTAATATTTTCTTTAGTGATTTCAACGACTTTTTGCACAGCCATTTATTATTTCATCTAACTAATGACACCTGACATTCTTAAGATATAAGAAAATTGGAAAAACATCTACATCTCATCATCATATATGGAAGGATATTTTAAGGACCGATTATACCAAAACGAATCCTGTTATACTTTTCATGATTTCTCAAGATCAGCTGAAGCGACTACTTTTATCTCCAATTAGCCTGAAATAGATCCTTCTCCTGCAACTACAGATCTTCAATGGCTTACCCAACCGCCAGGGTTCCTAATTCCTCAGTTACAACAGCCACTAAATATTACAACAACCAACGCCTCTCCGTGTATCAGAACAAGCCAATTCAGCCACAGAAAGCAAGCAAGGAAAAAGAACAACTTTGATGCATCGATGCAGCGGATGAAGTAATTCTAAAGAAGAAAATAACAAAAGATGCATTTCTCTCCTCTTCAATTAGGTAAAAAAAAAAAAGTCATCCTTCAACCCCAAAAAAAAATGGAGTGGAAGACGAAAAAAAAAGACGCCAACTTTACCATGATGGAGTTCGCTGTCTCGGCCGCGTCGCCGTCAATTCGCATCACGCTGCTCGCGTCATTGTAAAACTGGTACATCATGTCCGGCTGCTGTTGCAGCAGGTGGTAGTACTGCCCAACGAAGAAGGTTCCAACCTACCACCACGTCCCCCAAAACAAGCAGGAAGAAATAAGTGAGGATAAAAATAGCAAAATGCGGAGGAGTCATTCATTTTCCGATTGGATTTACCTGAACAGCACTGACTTGACCTGGATACGCCGCCGCCATGGCCGTCACAACTCGAGACGCAGGGAGAAGAACAAAAGCGGATAGATAGTCCCCCAAAAACCCTCCTCTCGCAGCACGCAGATCACAGCAAAAGAAATAAAAGAAACAAAACTGGCGACAGAAGCCCTTTGTTCACCTCGAAGTAGATCCGCCTCGCCCCGCCAAAGTCGATCTTTCGATCTCTGATCGCCGAAGAGACGCAGGATTCGAGCGAGAACACTCCGATTCTTCGAAGAAATTATCCCCCTTTCCGCCCCCAAAAAAACTATAAAAATCTCTCCTTTTATGCACCCGGCGCAGCTTTGAAGCGGGGAACTCGCGACGGGGGAGAGGGAGAGAGAGAGGCGTAAAAGGTCGCGTGCTACAATGCGCCAATAGGGGGCTGGGGAGTGCGCAATCCTAGCGAAAAGGAGATCAGGACCGTTGGATCTTGAACTCCATCAAGATTCGTGTGATGTGGCGGATAACGTGGCACTTGTCGGGGTGCGGAGATCAGAGGCATCACGTCTCGGCCGTCCGTTTTAAAGTTGATCCGTTCGAATCCGTCGGATGGGGATGGGGCGAGGGTTTATTCTGAGTCAAAAGTGCTTTGACCACAGATGAGATCGAAGAGCAGCTTATTATTAGTTTTTTACTTTAAAAAAGAAATTAACAGCTGCAGGGTTTTAATTTTAATTTGCAATTTAAACGATAAATAAATTTAAACGGGCTTTCACCAAGTTTTCAATTGTTGAATTTTAAACATCTAAATTCCTTCGTCGTCATCCAAACCAAAATATATTTAAAACTTATTGTACGCTTAAAATTACTATTTTCTTTTTTGTGATCATGATTATTTATTAAAAAGATTATTAGTTTTTTGGGTTAGTTATTATTTTATTGTATTTTGTTAGTAAAACAGTACATTCGATTGTGATTATGATCGTCACCGGTCACTAAGTTTTATAATATATATTTGATTAATTTTGGGCATAAATTGTTTTTAATGTTAGTTTAAAAAATTTAATTAGTCTGAAAAATGAATGGATAGAAATTCCGTTAGAAAGTCTACGATAATTCGTGCATGAAATGATAAGTTCAAATTATTGTCATGACTAAACTTTGCGGCGTTGTTGTTTCTCGGAATATTTGGGATTTAATGAGGAGGATAAGATTGCTTCCTTTGTCGTTGTGTTGTCTATGATTAATTTTCTATTTAATATAATACATTTGTGACAATGACACAAGTATAATGGTGTCAGGAAATTTAAGTTCTCAGGCCGGATATGTGAAGCCTGATTAAGAAAATAATATTTTATTAATGGAATAAAAGAAATAAAATGAGAATTTGGAAAAAAAATAAGAGTATAGTTAAATTTTTTGGAAAAAAATAAATTTTGAATTTGAACGGAATCATACATTTATCTTATAAAGTTTAAATTTAAAATCAATCAAAAAATTCTCTCCCCCTCCTCATGAATTCCTTCTTTTTTGGGGAAAAATATATATTGTATATTCTTGAAATATCCTGAGATACGATAATACAACAAGTGAAGGAGAGTCTGAGAGGAGTTCTCAAAACGTATCAACCACGATGTGATCCATCAAAGTTGATGACGTAGACAACCCCATTTGCTTTCCAATAGCAATGTTGAATTCCCAATGTTCAAAAGAAAGTAGGAGAGACATTATATCATTACCAAATGTTTGATGTACTATGGGTACGCAAATAATTTTCTGATGATATTCGCAAGAACTATGGAGTCGGGTGTTGTGATGACCTTTATAATACCCAACTTTAAGTGTAACACATCGAAATTTACTAAAAATTTTATTATTAGATAACGTCGAACTTTTGAGCGACCGAAATCAAAATGGACGCACGATGTCGCAACAAGTCAGCAGCTTAGTCGATGCACAACCCGACGACCGAAATATTTTTGAACATCTGAAAGTGCAATGGGCAGAAATGAAATGATCTGCATTTTGATCTCTCTCTCTCTACCACTAAACCAAAAGATTTGTAACTCTTCTACCCATGATTTGAAGAGTTATGGCCAAAACCCCCACTATGATGCTCTTTAAAATACATCTTTCTCTTTCCTTCAATTTCTTCATCTTCTCTCATTCATTCTTTCTCTTCTTGTCCATTCATGTTCTTCTCCTTGGTCTCGAGCAAACACGAAAGGGCAGGTCCGTCGAATTCCTCGACCTAGGAGGACAAGGAGGATGCAGCTAGAGCTTAATCCAGTAAGGAGAAGAACCAACGGTGTGTTTTTGGAATCTAGTTCATGGGATGAGTTTCCTGAGGAAAATCACATATTCTAATGTTATAAAAGGGTTAAGGTTCGTGCTAGCATGGGTAGGAATCATACTTTATAGTTATCAAGATGATATTGATATGTTTTCCTTTGATTCTTGATCATGGTCAAATGATTTGCATATTTTATATGAGTTGTTAATATGATGAATGATTAGATTTGTTAGTGTGCAATTTAGATAGTTACTTAATGATTTATTTCATGTCTTTCAATTAATAGTTACATCGATTGGAACTACAATAGATTGGAAATTGTTTTATGCTTGAAGATAAGGAATCGACCAGTTATATTTTATGAAGGAATATGAGATGAATGATATGTTTCGGATAACATTAATGATTAGATATGTCTCTGAATCATACTATGTATTATGTACTATGTTAAATTGTGTTAGATCTTGCTTGCATTGAAAACTAATTGAAAATGTAAGGATTCTGCAATGATCTGGGCTCTGTCGAACTGAAGTGGATGACCGAAATTATTTCGGACGTTCGATTCAGCTTGACAAGAGTATAGCCACAGTTATATCGGATGTTCAAAATTTAATCGATGGTCAGAATGAAAGTTCAAAATTCTTTCATATGACCAAACTAAAAAATGTCGAGACTCAGAAATGACAAAGATAACTAGTCGATAAAATTTTTTCGAGTGACCGATTTGGACTATCACATTATCATGTCAGAAGGGCCTCCGATGGTCGTCGAGGAACCATCCCTGACCGAGGAAGATGACATTGTTCCTAGCGAACGACCAGCCTAGTTTCGACCTATCGAAACTCTCGACCGAAAGTCCGAGAGATACGTGATACAATGGATGACCGAACTCCTGCCGATCGAACTGATCATATATAACCTTGGAACGATCGATGGATGAACACAAAATGGACGACCGCAACCTTTTCGGTTGACCAATGGATAGAAAAAATGGACATCCGCTCTCCTTTCGGATGACCTGAATGAATCACAACCTGACGACCGCTCGACTTTCGAGCATCCCTTCTATGGACAGAATACGACTTTAACTAAAGCCACTTGTTTTAATATGTTTCTGTCCAATTGATTGATTATCGAGCATTATGAACTGAAAGATGATCGGGAGCCACTTTTGCTCCTTGTAGTCTTGATCAATTCATAGATTAAAAGAGAGACTCATAAATTATAAGATAAAAAGGAGAGTTACCATTTGTCTATCTAGATAGGAGTCTCTCACTACAGATGTTTTCACCTTGCACGAGGTCATCTTGACCGACGGGGCTAGTCGTGGCATTGATCTCCATTGGCTCATCATGGTCTAGATAGTTATGCACTTGTGCGTTTGTAGTGGTATTTTCTAAAAGTGGAGAGCTCTTCCAAATGGATAAGATGGAAAAACATAAAAATATGAATGAAAAGACTTTGTCCTTATGTACATGAACAACGAATATGAACAATGAATATAAACAATGAATATGGAAAAGAGATAAAATAAAAAGACATGAACTATGATGATGATCTCCTTACTGATTTTCTCATTATGATTCTCTCTCATAAGTGATTTATATGATTGTTCACACTTATTCTAAATGGAATCATCCTATGATCTGTACGAACTTACACTTAACTTTATGCTAACAGTTGAACTTGCTCCCTTGTGTGATCCCCATAGGTACATGAGATGATTGCGAGACAATTGATGTGTGTGTGATGACTATAGTTCAGGTGGTTATCTTAGAGTCTAGATGGAGTCTTTTTCTATATCGAGCTGTACTTTCATTTGGATGGGACTTATCGAGTTGTATCAGACATGGACTCTTATATGTTACAATTGATGTACTCCTTTCTTATTTGATTTTAGCTTCCATATTTCTCATGTTTATTTATTGTAATATTTTATTATTAAGTCTTCCTCTTATGTGTTCCTCTTCTTGACCTCTGTGTCAACGAAAGAGTAAAAAAGGGACCGAAGAAAGTAGCGACCAAAAGGAGATTTCGTCATATGGCGAGATCAAATTTTGGGGCATTACATTAAGCATAGCTAAATCCTGCTAACAGCTAACATCCCATATGCCTCCGGCTTCGAAATTAAAAGATTCTCCCTTGTAAATGTCCTTGCACAAATAAGCGTGCTACTAGAAGAACAAAGTACAAACCCTATGCTCGATGAAAGAGCCATATGTTTAAATTTAATTCAAAAAGTTGGCAAAAGCACCCACCAGAACCATTGGAGGTCTTGGGGGCTAATGGCCTCAAGTATGTGATGTGTAATGTACTCATTAAAACCGGCCATAGCACATTGCCAAACTATTTGAATGGTTGTGATTTTGGACCAAAGGAATATGTCATTGTGCATGTTCCACAAGTTCCAAAGGCAAAATGCAAAGAGGAATAGCAATTTTAGTTTTGAGCTAGAATCCAGACTCCAACCCTCATAGATCCAAGAGGCAAAACTCCATGAATCAATAACCTCAAAAGTAAATTTTAGCTCAGAGTGAATGTAACAACCCCAATTTTTAAATAAGGATATTAAGTCATTTGGAGGAAATTTAAGAAACCCTAGACTAAACACAATAAAAAACCCCCAAACCCTCCCTCTTCTCTTTTTTTCTTATTTCTCCCACGTGACGGCTACGACCTAGGAGGAGGAAAAAAAGGAGAACGAGAAAGAAAAAGACAGCAAACAGGAAGAGGACATGGACAAGGGAAATGACACTAACATTGAGGAAGAGCAAGATCATAGGTATGTAAAAGGGATTCAAATCCCTCTCTCCCTCTCAATGATGTTTTTGTTTGTATTGAAAGTTTCAAGAACACCTCGTTCTTGATAGAAATTTTGATTGAGGGTTGCATAAATAAGGATTGTATGAATGAGAGTTCCATGATTTATGTTGCATAATCTATTAAATTCATGACTATTTTGTAATAATTATTTAGATAGGTTTTACTTATCCAAATTACAAATAATATATGGATGGAAAGTCCTCAAAGTCTAGTTTTCACAAAAATATGTTTTATATGGTTTGAATATATATAAAAATAGTTATGATCCAAACATCGGACTACTATCATGCTATCTCGGGTAACAACGAGACAAAATTGTTAAAAGTATCATAAATTGGAAATACTGAATTAGGGTTTGAAATTTATTCACAAGTTAAAGGTCCGTGTTATCTTTCTATAAAAATTAGAATCATTTTAAAAAAAATAAATATAATTAAGTTATTAATATTTTAGTGTCTGCTGACATAATACTATGGCTCTATTTGACATTATTAGCAGTTTGATAGCAGATTAGCTAGCGGATGATGATTAGCGGTTAGAGATTATAACAAATAAATATTTGGTAAATTTAGCGATAGAATTAGCTGATAAATATAGAATGATAATTAGACATATGACAAATTATCTAATTTAAGCACTATACAAATTGTATTAAAATTAAATAAATTAAATATTTATATCTTAATTAAATAAAATAAATTTTCATAACTATTTTTTTTGTTAAAATACATAGAAATTTATATTGACAATAAATTTTATATATAGTGCACCCATGATATAAAAGTATTAATTGTGAAATCATTTTTTATTCATTGTCAACATATAAATAATTTTAATTAATTAAGCATGAATATAAAAAGAAATATAGTTAAATGATTATAAAATAAAAATGATAAAATAATAAGATAAGTTAGAAAGAAATGATATATTTGAATAAGGGTAAAATTAGAAAAAAAAACTTTAAAAAGCTAACCTCTAAACACTAAAATCTAGTAGAAGTAGCTTTTCAATATTTCCATATGAAACACTAAACATTACTTACTTTTGTCATTTACCAAATAAAAGAATTAGTGTTTCAACTGCTAAAGGCTACTTGAAATGCTAATTTTGGTGTTGCCAAGCAGAGCCTATGTAAAGAATATATATCTCATTATTAGTATGAATTTCTGGGATTAAATTCTAAAAGGATAAAATCCATAAATTTTATATGTGATTCCTATGAAAGTATAATTTTCAAGAAATTAGAATCAATCAAAACGAACTCCCATGTATTGAGTTATAATATTTTGATTGATGATGTCTTAGAATTGCCAAAGAAGGAAAGTGACATATTATTATTTATGTCAACAATTGATATGTTGTTATTATGCATTTTATTTAAATGTTTATATACATTAAAAATACATTATTTGTTGATGTATAATGCTTTATGAGGTTTCATACATTTTATGTATAAAGCTATTTATGAAATATTGATTGATGTATTGATAATCATTTAGACATACGTTTAGATATGCTCAGTCATAAGTAGGCTAAAAGATGAAGAAAGATTGATGTCAATGTTTAATGTATTTATGACTATAATAAAGTACGAAATTGAATGAAATGTCTCCGCACTCATTATGTTAAAGAATTAAATGTCTTTCACTTTATAGCGATTGAGACTTCTCAGAAAATAATGCCATCACTTGAAAAGAATGTTTGAGATTTCCTAGGGGTCATTGGCTTAGTTGTAATGATGTTGTTCTAAGCTTTTAGTTAAGCAAAGATAAAAGACGAGAGCAAGAAATAAATGTCTTTCACCTCACGGTGATGAGACTTGTTTGGGAAATAATGTCATCACCTAAAAGAGTTTAAGATTTCCCTGTGCTTTATGAACTAATGTTTTGATGTAAAGATGAAAGATGAGTGTAAGAAGTAAATGTCTTTCACCTCATGGTGATTGAGACTTTTTTGGAAAATAATATCATTATCCGAAAAGTGTTTGAGATTTTCTAGTGCTCTATGATCTAATGTAATGATGTGGTAAAGATGGAAGATGGGTAAAAAGTCACTACAAAGAATTATGTTATTAGCGAAGAGATATGTAGTCGTTAAAAGTTATCATCTTGACGTTAATACTTATCAACAACAAAAAAAATTGGTTGCGACTCTTCGTTAAAAGGCTTTAGTGTCCAATGTGAATAGCTGGCCGTTGATTTTTTAGGGACCATCATAATTCTCTTTCCTAAAAATTCAGTAGCGACTAGTATGCTGGTCCCTGATATAAAATAAAAGGACCACCCAACTAGTTGCTAAAGATATTATTTATATATAGAAAAAACTTTTTAAGGACCAATTTTCTTCTCGATATTATCATTATTATTATTATTTGAGGACAAATATATAATCGTCGATATATTTTTAAAATTTTAAAATTCTATGTTCGATAAGATTCAAACTCATTCATGTTCAAAACATCAAGTATCAAATCAATTATCCATACAATATTCAACTCAAATATTCATATGCAACATCCAACATTTTAATTCAAATGTTTACAAAATTCCAAATAGCTCTTCTAAAAGAACATATGCAAAAAAATATAGCAAGACTTCCAAATAACTCTTCCATTCATTTTCCTTCCCAATCCAACGAATATTCACAAAAAATCTGTAAAATCAAAATGAGAATTACTATTGACAATAATTAAAAATAACTTTACTTAGAAGCAACTAAGAAGTTTACTCACCAATAAAAAATTCATATCCGCCAAGCGATTCATATTGTGGGAAGTGTAAATTCAGCTTGTACAATCTCTTGTATTCGGCCTACAAAAATATAAACTCATATTAATACACATTTCATGAAGATTAAATAAAAAACTATTATTAAACATACATATCTTTCAATGACCTTTGGTTCGACAAGTTTGGGCCACCATTTTTACCACGATTTACATAAAAGACAATGAGATATCAAGCAAAATAATTAAAGAAAATAATATTAATATTTTAATATTAATACTTAGTGATAAATGAGTTATCTAAAAGGCTTGCTGCCATATTGCAGTGTGGCATAATTAATTGTACTCCATTTCTTGTATTTCTTTCACTTGCATCCCATATTAACATATAACATACACATTAATGTTATATATAATATAAACATCATAGTAGAAAACATAAACATAATAATTTTAATAAATGATCAAACCTTAAAACTTTTATAATAATATGACATCTTTGACTTTCATTGATATGAAGACTTGCTCTTTATTAATCATAAGTGAAATGTCTTCAAAAACCCCCAAGAAGCACTAACACCATTTCCCCGCACTGTTCCAAGAACACCTCGTGCAATAAAATTTTGCTTCGACGCTTTTGAAGTCGATGTCATCCATTTTCAAAACTTGGCAACGGAAGTCCTGTTCACCTATAGCAATAAAAAAAATAAAAATCAAGTTTAATATATATGCATTAAGATAATTACCACAAATGTGAGACAAGTGCATGCAATCCATATGTGGACAAGTCAAGAAATATGTGTAAATAGAGAAAAATTGTGAAAAAAATGTGCTTGATGTTAATGCCGAAAAAGACGATGATGGGATGACCCAACCTTGTCGCAATGGGCTAGAACACAGGCAACCGCCTCAGAGGGCGGAGGGGCCCTGATGGCCGCTACAACATGAGGGGCAGCCGCCGAGGGCGGCGGCCTCCTCTAGCACAGGGGCGGTCGTCGGTGCGCGTGAGGCGGCGGCCCCGACGACCGCCTCTCGTGCAGGGGCAACTATGACGGCCACCTTTGTGAGTGAGGCAGTCTTCGTCGGCCACCTCTGCGTGAGAGGCGACCGTCGATGGTCGCCCCTGTGCGAGGCGGCCTCGAGATCGCCTCTGCGCGAGAGGCGACTATCGGGGCTGCCTCTATGCGAGAGGCGGCCGCCGAAGCCGCCTCTGCACGAGAGGAGGATATCGGGGCCGCCTCTGCGTGAGAGGCACCCGCCGAAGCCGCCTCTGCACGAGAGGCAGCTGTTGAGACCGCCTCTGCATGAGAGGCAGCCAAGCCGCCTCACGCGCAAGGGCGGCCTCTGTGCAAGAGGCGGCCAGCGACGGCCGCCTCTCTGCACGTGAGGGGCTGCCTCTGCGCTTGAGGTGGCCCTGATGGCCGCCAAGCGACCGTCTGGGGGCTGCCTTTGCCGCCTCTTGCGCAACTCGTGGGACTCTATCAATAGGAGATGATGGATCATTTGTCCTGAAGAGAAGAGATAAAAAAAAGCGAAGAAAATAGATAAAAAAAATGATAGTAGGTATAGTGAAAAAATAGGTTAGAATTAGATTATTAGTTATATTTTAATGGTTATTAATAAAATTATGATGATAAAAGTAATGTTTTTAGTTTTGATCTAAAAATAATAAATATTTTATATTTATATTTTCATAATTATTTTAGGAAATATATATATTAAATTCTAATCGAAGTTAAATAAATGGAAAAAATTAAACATACATAAAAATAAAAATTGAATAATTAAATATTATTACTTATTATAAGTAAAGATATATTGAAATTCTTAATTCCATTAACGAAAATAAATATTGAAAATTAAAAGTGAAGATATTTGTTTATCTTTTATTAATGATATTAAAACTTGAAGAATAATATTAAAACATAAAGTACAGTTTAATTTTTATTTTGAATTTTAAAATATTAATGAATAATATTTTTGGGTAAGAAGGAATATAAGAAATTAAAAAAGAAAAGAAAATGAAAAGAAATATTTCTTCTAAATATCATGTTAAGATTTTTTTTTATTTGACTAATCAATATTTTTAACGACAAGATTATAGTCATTAATTTCAATAGTTTAACGTCAAGTCTAATCTTGTACCTATAGTTAGCTTTTAACGACAAGTCATAAAAGTATTAAGGACCGATTTATTTATGGTCCTTATTGTTGACGACCAGATTTTTATCTGCTCGTTAATAATAATGTTTAACGACTAGATTTGAATCTCTTCGTTAATTATGGTTGCTAAAAGTTATTTTTTTGTATTGAGTAAATGACTTTTCACTTTGTGGTGATTGAGACTTCTTAGGAAAATAAAACTATCACCTATAAGGTGTTTGAGATTTCTTAGAAGTAAATGCCTTTGACTTTATGGTGATTGAAACTTTCTTGAAAAATAATGTCATCACCCAAAATGTGTTTGAAATTTTTCAGTTACCTATTAAACAATGTAATGATATTACCATGTATTGATTATTAAGCAAAGATGAACTATGATATATGATGAATATAATGAAAGTAAGCATTGAAGGTAAAGATGAAAAGTAAATGCCTTTCACCTTATGATGATTGAGACATTTCGAAAAATAATGCCATCATCAGAAAGGTGTTTGAGATTTGAAAGATATCGTATGGTAAAGTAAGAATGAAAGTGAAGTTTAACTTCAAAGTATTTTATAACAAAAAAAGTTAAGATAATGACGAAGTAAAGATGAAAAATAAAGTCCTACACTTATGTATGCACTTCAAGGGGATCTAAGTTTGAGAAGTAAAGTCCTGCATCTGTATATGTACTTTCTAAGGAACAATGTCCTTCGTCATAAAATGTGTATTCCTAAAGATGATTAAGAATAAAGTCCCTCACTATTATGATGTGTGTTCCTAAGATATGTCTTATGATATGAAATGAAACTCAAAATAGTATTATGTGACAAAAATGAAGGATGAAGATGACCCGTGAAGGATCACATAATAAAGAAAGAAAACAAGAATAAAAGAAGATCCAAATGATTATAAAGCAATTCTGAAAAAATGTAAAGTATGAAAGAAGTCAAGAAGTAAGGATCAATGAGTTATGAAAAAACTCCTAGGATGTACATGATTATAAAAGTGAAATGAAATGATAAGTTATGTCATGAATGTATGAATGATATAAATGTATGTTTCTATTGTATGATATTTGCAGATGATGGATTTGAGGGAAGCAAGTATGACATGATATTTATATTTCATGAATGTTATACGAAGAATGAATTTAAGTATGATGTAATATCATATAAGGTTCATGATATAGTTCATGGCATGCATGTTCATATGCTGTTATTATTATTATTATTATTATTATTATTATTATTATTATTATTATTATTATTATTATTATTATTATTATTATTATTATTATTATTATGCATCGCATGTAGTATTATGTGATAGGATAGCATAACATGCATGACATTTACATACTATAACTAGAAACCCTGTACTCTGGATCCATGCAGGTAACCAAAGTTAATTGATGGTTGGTAGCTCAAGCTCATGACGAAGTGTTCCACATGCTTAGATTTAAATAAGTCCTATAATTATATTTGAACATTAAGGCTAATGATGTACTGAAGATTTAAGCATTTGATGTTTTCTGAAGTATTAGTTATGATATGAGTAATAGAAAATTTTTATCTATTATGATTTTCTCTAAATTCTCAAGTCTTCCATGGTTAAATGATGTATGACGAACGGACTAACGACGTGAAATTTCCCTAAATGCCTAAAATTTTTAAGGGTGAATTTCGGGTCATTACAATGAAAAAGTTCCTAAAGTTGTTGGGTCATGTGACCATTTGATTCCAACTCAATACCACATAGGTGACAAACAACATTGATAGAGGGATTAAATTGAAGAATAGCATCAAGAGTAGGTAAGCGATCGTGTGTTAATTTTCATGGGAAAATATGGACCTCAGGGGCTGATAGGAATATGCCATATCTTCTTCCAAAACTGCCATCCAGATTTTGATGTTGGTAAGTGCTGGTGATTTATAAAGTTATAAATAGTTTTAGCACTTGCATGCATCCGAGGTTCAGACCCACATGTCATCACAAGCCAAAACAAGAAGATGAAGGGATATAATGCATGAAACCAAAGATTCACCTAAAACTTGTTTAAGATGTGAAGTCTCCATGTTTATTTTTAATTAATTCTGACATCAAAAGATCATTTAAAGAAACATTCACATTCATAAAAATAGGTTTCCGATAAAGAGGGATATTGAACAACTATGAATTTAGCAAGATACTTGTAGAGCAACCATTGCACAATTCACATACCTGATCTAATATCTTGCATAGATATTAGAATTATTTTCCAACTCCATGCCATATTCTTATGGATTTAATTACCATAGCATGGTGCTATCAAGATCTGGGCCACCCGATCCTTCATCCATGGTCTACTAATGTTGATCTATCTCGACCATCCGATCCTTGATGGACGGCCGAGATTAGCTTTTTTTCTTTCAATAACTTCGGCCGTAGCCCTCCTCTCTCTCTCTCTTCTTCGTCCACGCAGTCGCCCTCTCCTCTCTCTTCTTCGTCCGCTCTCTTTTCGTCCGCGCAGTCGCCCTCTCCTCTCTCTTCTTCGTCCGCTCTCTCTCTCTTCTTTGTCCACGGCACCGTGCGCTCGAGCCGTCCGCCTCCGTCATCGACAGTCGTCGTGCTCTCGCCCTGCCTCCGCCGCTCTCTCGCCTTGTCCGCGGTGTCGCCTTTCGCCCTCTCGCCGAGATCGGCCACATCCGACGCGCGATCCGGCCACCTACGCGCGATCCTGCCAGATCTGCATGATGAGACGAGGGGGCAGTGACGTCGGCATGCGTGAATCGTGAAGGTCGACGAGGTCGGGCGACGGCGAGGGCTTGCAGAAGAGCGGCGAGGAGAGAGAAGGGCAGAGGAAGAATGAGAAAAAAAAGTGGCGATGGTTAGGGTTTATGGGAAACAAATTGGTAAAAAGAAACTCATATATGAGCCGTCGATCGTGAATCGGACGAGTGTAAATACACGCGCAATCTAAGCCATCGGTTATCAATCCAGCGGTCGTAATCTTGGGAGCATGATGCTACCAACTCATTTGGTAGCATAGGAATTAAACCCTATTCTTATTGATACCCTCCATGTTCAAGGGATGAGGCATACCATATTTACCGATTACTAAGTTAGCCCAAAGAGAATTCTCATTGTTAAGCAGATTTACAATTCAGCAGTGTTTGACAATCGATTCGATCAATTCCGATAAACAATATGATGTTTGGCAAAACTGAAATTGAAACCTGAGGTGGAAACTGAATGGCTCAGTCCCACCGTCTAGCACTTTAGTGGTCAGCCCAATTTTTTTGGAAACTCTTTTTTTCTTGATGTGACTTTTCTTTTTCTTTCAAATCTTTTTATAGTCTTATTTTCTCTTTCTTACATTTCTCATGTAATTTTGTATTAAACATAATATATTATTATAAAATGATTAATTTAGTATTATTTATTATTTGTCATATTGGGCAACATTCTTATATTTTGTTAAAATCTAATTTATTATAACTATTATTTATTATATTTTAATAGAGAAATATTAAAAGTAGTAGCAGGGTGCGATCCTAAAGAAGAAGGACAAATCCTTATGGCTGTGCATCGATACCGGATGCTGAACAAGGTTACCATCAAGAACAAGTACCCACTACCCAAGATCGACGACCTGTATGACCAACTGTCCAAGGATTTGGTGTTTTTGAAGATCGACTTGAGGAGCGACCACCAGCTAAGGGGCACAAAAGAGGATGTGCCGAAGATCATTTTACGATCATGCTATGGCCATTACGAGTTCACGGTCATGCCCTTCGGATTGACAAATGCCATAGTAGCTTTTATGAATTGATGAACAAGGTGTTCAAGAAACACTTAGATTAGTTTGTGATAATTTTCATAGACGACATTTTGATCTACTATTCTAGTCTAGAGCAGCACCAGGAGCATTCACGGATCATCTTGGAGACTTTGCGGCAACACCAACTCTTCACAAAGTTCTCCAAGTGTGAGTTCTGGATAGAGTGCATGATGTTCTTGGAGAACATTGTGTCGTAGGATTGCAGTGGATTGAGCGAAGGTTGAGATAGTGACCAACTAGGTCAGATCCAAGAATGCGATGGATATCTGCAGTTTCCTCAGTCTAGCAATATACTACAAGTGCTTCATCCAAGATTTTTTTAAGATTGCAGCCCCGCTAACCCATTTGACGAAGAATGATGAGAAGTTTATTTGGACAAAGAAGTGCAAGAATAGTTTTGAACAACCAAAGAATTGATGGACCTCCGCTCCGATCCTCACCCTTCCATCGGGGAGCAGAGGGTACATCATTTATAGCGACGCTTGCAACACCAACCTTGGATGTGTCCTCATGCAACACGGGAAGGTAGTGGCCTACGCCTCGAGGCAGCTGATCCGATCTAGAGCTGGTAGCGATCGTGTTCGCAGTGAAGATCTGGAGGCATTACATGTATGGTGAAGAGTTTCAGGTGTTCACCAACCACAAGAGCATGAAATATGTCTTCATCCAAAAGAACCTCAACATGCGACAGCATAAACGGATGGAGTTCTTGAAGGACTACGAGTTCGCAATCAACTACTATCCTGATAAGGCAAACTCGGTGGCTAATGCTCTCAGATAGAAATGAGAGGCTTCTTTGGCCTTACTGCAACTCCACAAGTATGAGATGATTGAAGAACTAAACCAGTGGAATTTTTGAGTTGCAGGTGTCATGGCCATTCTGATTATGCACTAGCTACAGTCGAGTCTGATCAGCAAAATCATCACTACACATATGGTCGATGATGCATGCATATTTATACATATTTTACATGCATCATTTAGGTCATTTCCATAGTTTTTATCATGGCATGCATATCTTTTCTTATTTACTTTTCTAAAATATGTTAGAGTCAAAAGCTACTCATGTTTGGCTTGTTTTGATTTGAGGATTATCAATTAGGAGGTGCGGAGCGATTGTACCCAAAGAACGTGGAAATCGAAGCATAAACATGATGTTACACTATTTTGTACAAGAATCCGGGCTGGGTGATTATCACACCAGGGGCAAGCTGATCGTGAGATCGAACCTGACACGGATTGTGCGCGATGCTTGAACCAGGTCAGGTACCGTGGAAACTCGGGCCGGGTTTGCTTATCAAATGATGCTTTATCATATGGATCAAACTTTTGCCTTGTTTAACATGAAATTAATGTCCTAAAACGGCATGTAACCATAGGGAAACATTCTCCTCTATAAATACTATTGTTTGAAGACTTTGGCCGGATCCCATGCTCATGAATTTTCGTGCCCTAGTCACTGAGAAGAGGATTGTTCACGGCTGCTGCTATTGTGCGTTCCAAAGATTTTCTCCATACTTTTCGGCGATCTTTTGCGATGCCCACTCAACCAAGGAGCAGAGCAAAAGCATCAATAAACTCCTCTGAGTCCCCTCTGTAGCTTCTAGTAGAACTTTCATGCTTATCTTTCTCATATTGATGTCAAAACGATTGTCTATAGAGTAGTTCTATCATTAGGGGAAGACTGAAGTTGAACCCTAGTTTTGCTCTTGAATTATTCTAGATTTTAGACTTCTGTGAACCAAAGTTTAGCCTTTGCTTAATGCTTTTATCATAGCTAGATAGATTTATATATTTATTATTAGCTATTTTGCAATAATGGCGTGTGAATTTTGTGCATGATAATTAATTTGAATATCGCTAGAATCTATTTTATATTGAACCCGGGCCAGGCTTTATCAACCCGGGCCGGGCACCTATACAATTCGGGTCACATCTTGTGACCCGAGTCAAGTCGTCTGCGCGTTGATTTTCCAGACTCAACCCGGTCCAAATTATCATGAACCCGGGACGAGTTAGGCTATTATGGGCTCAATTTTTGATGATCTGTTTGAGACCATGAATTGTGAATTATTATATGATTGATTTCAATATTTAATAACATAGATCTGCATCTAAAAGCATCACTATTATCGTAGATTAAAAGTTGATTTGTTTAACATCTTTTATGTATTGATAATTGTGATAGTTAGGTTGTCTTAACCGAAACCTATATTGTTAGCGATCTTTCCATCACATAAATCTAATAATGTTTTAATTGTTAATTAAGAGCAAACTAGGGGGATACACCCTAACTTCATCATATATTGACTCTTCTTTGAATTAAGACACGTCTTTCATTTTCCATTTCTGATTAATTTTTGTCTTTTACTTTTTGTCTGCAACACAACGTGAATTTAAACGTCCTCACAATAACTTGTTAGATTAGAATAATTTAAGTCATTTGTCCTCCTAGGATCGACAACTCTTACTTACTCTTTATTATTTGAGACCTAGTATACTTGCTAGTATTTTGCGCGTATAATTCTCGCATCAAGTTTTTGGCGCCGTTATTGGGGACTAATTGATTTTTATTTTTCTTTCTTATTAGTTATCTGTGAGTTTTATTACTTTTTTTTGTGATCGTGAATGATTTGCAAATTTAGAATAGATCACGTCCTTGACTCTTCAAGCGAGCTTCTTCCTTTAGGAAGACGACATAGCACAAGAAGCTCAAAGGGACCTTTGCTTTTTTATCTAGAAATTGAAAGATCATTATAGTAGTATAAGAAAATTCAAAAGAGTAAAGAAATGACTTACCAACATCAAAATAAATAGCTAAACGTGAATTTGAATCCAAATCTCAATCTGAATCAACCACCGCCATACTGAACAATGAGAGATTATATGTTGGGGCAAATTCATGATGGCCCAAATAGCATTATTCTGCCTGATGTAGCTGCTAATCATTTTTTGATAACATGGTACCCTTCAAATGGTACAAAATGGCCAATTCAATGGTAATAAAGATGAAGACCCCTTTGGTCATGTTCAAAAAATTTCACAATTATGTGCTACTTTTAAGTTTCATGATGTTGCTGATGATGTTGTGAGGCTACGTTTATTTTCCTTTTCTCTTAGGGATAGAGCTTTGATTTAGTTGATTACATTACCTCCTGGAACTATTACCACTTGGGATGAGATGAAACAAAAATTTTACAATAAATACTGCCCCCCCCCCCCAACAAAAGGCAGGCAGACTTATTGCTAATGTAAAATCTTTCTATCAACAGGACAACATAAATGATCTATGAAGCTTTGGGGCGGTTCAAGGAGCTGATAAGATGAATGCCACAAAATCATATGCCACTTTATGAACAAATTCAATATTTTTATAATGAATCTACTCCACAAGTTCGAGATAAAATTGATACTTCTGTAGGTAGTTCGATGTCAGACAAGTCACCTGAAGATATTTACACGATCAACGAAAATCTGGCTCTCAATAATTGGCAAAATGATAGAGATCGGACACCTCGACGAATTGGCATAAATCAAGTAGACAATTCATCATATTTTCTGCATAGGTAGAAGCCCTCAACAAGAAGATGGAACAACTCTTGGCGAATAAATATGAAGCTCCATACTCACTTAAAGCAGTCCATAATACAATCAGATGCGATTTTTGTGGCGATGGGCATCCCAATCATGAATGCCCCACTGGTAATTCTTCCTCAAATCAGTTTGAAAATGCAAATTATGTTGCTAACAATTCTTACAAGAATAATCATGATCCTTTTAAGTATGGGTTTGCTTTGAAAGTTTCAACCAAATTACTCCTGGGTGCAAAATAGAGGGATGGTCCCTCCTGGTTTTCCATCACGTAATGAAGATAAGCCTCGAGCTGAATCAAAATCTAATTTGGAAGATCTCCTTGCTAAGTTTATTTCTACTTCTGATTCTAAATTTACTAACATGGAGGCTTCAATAAGAAATTTGGAAAGCCAGGAAGGACAATTAGCTAATATTGTTACATGCAGACAACTAGGGACACTTCCTAGAAACATAGAAAAGAATCCAAGAGAAGAAGCTAAAGCTGTCACACTGAGAAGTGGAAAAGAAGTACATGTTCCTGATCAAACATCAAAGCCAACGCAGAAATCAAACTCTTCAAGGGACTAGGAAGCTGAACAACATGAATATGAAGAAGAAGTTCCTACCCCACAACCACAGAAGTCAAGAACTCAATCAGAGAAGTACATCATTCTAGCAAAAATGGGAAACCTTCCTTATCCCCAGAAATATCATCAAGAACAATTAGACACTCAGTTTTCTAAATTTCTTGATATCTTTAAGCAGATACACATTAACATTCCTTTTCATGAAGCTTTGAAATAGATGCCAACATACGCTAAGTTCATGAAGGACATACTTTCCAAGAGAAGGAAGATTGAGGAAACTGGCATAATCAAAGTATCATCCAAATGCTGTGCTGTGAGCAATAAAGATCTGCCTCTAAAAGAGAAAGATCCAGAGAGTTTTACAATACAATGCACTATAGGAAATTTTTACTGTTTTAAGGCTTTATGCGATCTTGGTGCTAGTATTAACTTTATGCCTTACTCCATTTTTTTAAGCTTGGTTGTGGATAATTGAAAGACACCACAATCATGCTCCAACTTGCGGACAAATCTGTTAAAAGACCTAGAAGCATATTAGAGGATGTGTTTGTTAAAGTTGTTAAATTTGTTTTTCCCGCAAATTTTATCATCCGCGATATGGACTTTGAACCATAAGCTCTAATTATTCATGGTCGACCTTTTCTTGCAACAGGAAATGCTATCATAGATGTCCAGCAGGGACAACTTACGTTAACGTTTAACAATGAAAACATTAGTTTTAAGTTATCTAATTCTCTTAAATAACCTTTTGATATCTCATCTGGGTACTCTGTTGACATTTATACTGATGATATGTCGAATGAATTAAATGAAGTTGTTCCAGATATAATCACTGATTCTTATCTGGTTGATGAAGAATCTCTGGACAACAATGAGGAAACATGAGACATTGAGGAAGTAGAGAACATTCCACCACAAGCAACAAGAGTTCAAGTATCTGCACAACCACCACCTCGCCCTGAACTTAAAGATTTGCCATCTCATTTGAAATACTCTTATCTTAAAGATGACACTTATCCTGTTATTATTTATGCAGATCGCACTCCCCGAAATGGAAGAAAAATTACTAGTTGTCTTGCATCAACATCAAAAGGCTATAGCTTGGACCATCGCTGATATTATGGGAATATCACCTTCCCTTTGCATGCACAAGGTTCTGATGGAAGACAACTACAAGTCGGAGCGGGGACGTAGGTCAAGATGTGACCGAACCTCGTCAACAACCACCCGTGTTCATTGTGTTTGATTTCTCTCACTCTCTCTCCCTCTCATATTGTGTTTATAATATAAATTGCAAAGGTTTTGAGAATCGATTTTAAGCTTCCGTGATGTTTTTCGTAAAAATGATATTTTCGATAGAATACCAATTCACCCCCCTCTTGGTGCCCTTTGGGAGCTTACAATTGGTATCAAAGCGAGTTGCTCTTGTTTTTAAGATCTAATCATTTTTATATCTAATCTTTTTAAGATTTAATCATTTTTTAAGATCTAACCATCTTAAGAGCTACGACATCAAATGGATTTGTTTTTGCCGAAGGACAATCAATTAGTCGTCCTCCCCTTTTAAATGCATCAAATTTTTCATGTTGAAAAATTAGAATTCAAGCCTACATATGTTCTATTGATATAAACATATGGGATATTGTTGAAAAAGCTATTATTTATATGAAACATTACCTTTCGAACATGACGAAAGATAGAAATTTTTTTCGAAATTGAATTGGAAAGCAAAGAATATTTTTTATTTTGCTTTGGATTCGACGAATTTTAATTGGATTTCTAATTGTGAAAGTGCAACCGAAATTTGGAAGAAATTTATTACTACTTATGATGGAATGGATAAAGTCAAAGAATCTAGATTAAATATTTTGAATCATCAATATGATTCCTTCAAGATGCATGAAAATGAAATAAATGATATGGTTGCTCAATTTAATGATATTGTGAATGACTTCGCCTCTTTGGGCGAGCTGAGAACTAACCCCAAAAAGTGAAAAAGATTCTCAGGTCTCTCTCCTCCCTATGGCATACAAAAAGGATGGTGATCGAAGAAAATGATCTGAACAAATTGAATTTTGATGATCTTATTAGTTCACTTCTAACTTGTGAGATCGGAATCCAAGAAGAAGAAGAATCCAATGCTCCCAAAAAGAAGACATTTGCTTTGAAAGCAAGCGAAAATGAAGATGACTCAAGTGAAGAAGAAGTGGACGAAAAGAAACTTGTCCGCTATACAGGAAAGCTTAACAAATATTTCAAGTTGGTGAAATTTAAAGAAAAGAGTGAGAAGACAAAAAGAGGATTATGTAAACATCGCTCAAGTCTCATAAAGAAAGACAAAATGGAGACATCTCAGAAGGAGAAGAAGAAGAAATATAAAGAGTCAAGTGAATGTGAATCAAATGACTCATCAAGCTCTTCTAGTGATGAAGCATACTTTATGCTTAATGACATACAACGATGAGATAACTTCCAGTCTTACAATTTTAAATAATGACTCATGAAGCTCCTCTAAAGAAAATCTTTCTTTAGACATAAACAAAGAACTCTCCTCTCTTATAAAAAGATATTTTTCAATTAAAGAGAAAATAAAAAATAATACATGAGATTGAAAAATTAAAAGAAGAAAAGGATATATATTTTATGGAAATAAAAATCTCAAAAATGAAATTTAAATTTTAGAAATTACACATATCATGAATATCATGAATATCATTGTTGTGTCAAAGTTTTATGCAGTATTTTGATCCTTAATATATTTCGTCTTGGCTTTCATCAAATCGCTTTCATTTTGCCAATATAAAACAATCATAAATTTAAGGGGAGTTATCTTTTAAAATCTTTATGATGCAATACTTTATGACAAAAGGGGAAGAATAAATTTTTGAAAGTATGATTAAGGGAGAGTTGCATATGGTTTCTTATATGCTTCATATACAAATTATTCTTTTTGATGAAACAAAAAGGGAGAAATATAGGAGAAATATGATCTGAATATCACTTTATATGAAGAGTACCTTACAATTAATATTTATGAGAATATCTACCATTGTAAGGAAAGCTATGAGTTAGGGGGAGTAAAATTGATTTTACAAGATTTTTACAACTTTTTTGCAACTTATATAGTTTTCATATTTCTCGATTTGTCTTCATAAAAAGGGAGAGATTATTGGGTCAAAGTTTTAATGATATATAAAATTATATTTTAATGATACAAACCTCGAAAGATTAAAGTAAAGTGTTGAAAAAGTTCAAGTAAAAATAGATAACTTTATGCACTACAATTTTATTAAATAATTGACACTGGTCTTATTAGATTCTGGATAAATCATGAATATCAAATTGTCGAGAATCCTGTTAGCTATCCATAGAATTTAAGATTATATAATTTGGATAACTGTGCATAAAGTTATACTCAAATAGTGCAGGTCGGTCAATCTGCCGGTCGAAACAATGCCGGTCGACTGAATGGAGATGCCGGTTGACCGATCCGAAATTGGTTGAAGCTGAAACAATATCGATCGACTTATCGGTTGACAGTCCGATCGACCAACCATGGGCTGAAGTTGAAGAAATGAGCGCAACGATCATATAGACCGGTCGACTGGTCCATTACTCAAATGAACAGTAACATTCAACCTTCGGACTTTGAACTTGGTTAGAAGGTTCTCTTGTATAATAGTAGACTCAGATTGTTCTCGAGTAAACTCAAATCGAAATGGACAGGGCCTTTTATAGTTGTCAGTTCCTCACCTCATGGGGCAGTTGATTACGAACAATATCGGATAATCAAATATTTAAAGTGAATGGGCATTGCTTAAAGCACTATTTAGGGGGTACCCATCCTGAAGAGTTGCATTCCATTTTTTTATTTGAGCCCTAGTTCACAGAGGGCAAAGTCAAGCTAACGACTATAACTTAGAACTTTTCTGCCTAAACCCTTATCCTCTAGCGTAGATGTTTCCTTTTATCGAGTGTTAGTTGCTTCCTTTATCTTATCCATTCCATTTCATGCATTTGCTTTTCTGGCCTTTAAGTCATTTGACATCAAATTATGTATTTCTTTAATTATTACTCACCTTTTACTATTGATAAACCTGACCTGAGCTCCCTTGAACTCGGGTCGTGCTATTTTTTTATTTCCATGAACTTATGTCAGGTACACAAAACTCGGGCTGGGTTGTTATACACCCGGGCCAGGTAGAAGCCGATGCACAAGTCGCACACGGCCCGATCATATCAGTAACCTAGCCCGCGTCTGCACAACCTGGACCGAGCTTCTTCCACGATTTCTTTGCCAAATTTTCGTGCAAAAAATCCGGCCAACGAGATTCAATTTTTCAACAAAGATTATGCCCGTTGAGCTGCCACCTACCTGCCATTATGGCAGCTTTACATGCTTTCCTCCCCCTCCGACGCCGGTGGTTCTTCACGCCCTTCGCTACGAACGCCGATGCTACCTCAACCTCAGCCGTGCTCTTCTTTGTCTCGCCCTCCACCAGATCTACCGCACAGCGATCGGATCTGCACTGCCCATCGTGCTGCCATCATCAGCTCCACCTTCCTCCATCGTTGTTGGATGCTTTCGCCCTTTGCGACACCGCCGACGCCATATCTGCTCCTCGTCGTCACTAGCACCGCACCACCGCCATCATCCCCTCAATCAAACATCCACAGCCCGACACTCAACCCGGTTGGCGATCTTCTGCACACGGGCCACGCTGACCGAATCCAACTCGCACCCGTTCGGCGATCTTCTGCACCGCGCCCGTCTCATGCCACCACCAAGACCCGGGCCATGCTCCTCGCAATTTGGCCAGTGTCTGCGCTCCTCTGCAACCTGGGCCGCGCTAATTGTATACCCGGGATGGGTTCTTCATTCGACCCAGCATCTGCTACGTCCTTTCCAAGCCGGGCCGCACTATCTACATACCCGAGTCAGGTTTCGTGATCAAACTGCATGGGGAGACATTCTTCATGATGACACCTCGCCGGAAGTTTCTAGTCCATCGCTCTAATGATTCTTCGGCAGCTGACAATGAAGCTCTCCGATCGGATGAACCACCAACACGACCTACTAGTCTCGAGTTCCGTGACTCTACTCAATGCAAACACTATTGGCAAGCGTTCTACTTCACAATTTCCTCCACAGTACGCATGCTTCAAAATGATGGCGGAGTTGAATATTGAGTCTAATATTATGCTACTCTTTGAGAGGGTCGGGATGCGAAACTTTCTAGAGAAACGGTGGCCAATATATGAGAAATTGTGCCATGAGTTCTTCAGCTCCTACACTTATGATTGCTCTGCTAGACGTCATCAGATTAGCTTCCGGCTTTTTAATAATGAATACAACTTTTCTATGCTGGAGTTCAATTCTATTTACGGTTTTCCTCTACTGGAGTCTTCTGCTACTTCTCTTGAGTTTCATGGAGCTGCTTTCTGGAAATCTATAATTATAACAAATGATGAGCCCTTCCTTCCATCCTGAGCAAAGTTAAGTCTTATTTAGAATCCGGTGTTTCCATATGCTCACAGGGTTGTCTCTTATATCATCTGCGGTAGAGGAGAAAGCGAGGGTGCGATTAATACTACGAAACTAGAAATATTATGGGTTATGGTGGAGGGAAGACAGATCAACCTAGGCATCATCTTGGCCGACAATTTTTAGAGACAGGCTACAAAGACTAGATGCAGAGTTTTGAAGAATCGACTGACCTCCGCTCCGATCCTCACCCTTCCATCGGGGAGCAGAGGGTACATCATTTATAGTGACGCTTGCAGCACCAACCTTGGATGTGTCCTCATGCAGCACGGGAAGGTAGTGGCCTACGCCTCAAGGTAGCTGAAGAAGTACGAGGTAAATTATCTGACACATGATCTAGAGCTAGTAGTGATCACGTTCGCACAGAAGATCTAGAGGCATTATATGTATGGTGAAGAGTTTAGGTGTTCACCGACAACAAGAGCCTAAAATACATCTTCACCCATAAGGACCTCAACATGCGACAGCATAAATGGATGGAGTTCCTCAAGGACTACGAGTTCATGATCAACTACCATCCCGGCAAGGCGAACTCGGTGGCTGACACTCTCATTAAAAAATGGGACGCTTATCTGGCCTTACTGTAGCTCCACAAGTATGAGATGATTGAAGAACTAAACTATTGGAATTTTTGAGTTGCAGGTGGCATGGCCATTCTAGTGATGCACTAGCTACAATAGAGCCTGGTCAGCAAAATCATCATTGCACAGATGGTCGATGATGCATGCATATTTATACATATTTTACATGCATCATGTAGGTCATTTTCCATAGTTTTTATCATGGCATGCATCTCTTTTCTTATTTACTTTTCTAAAATATGTTAGTGTCAAAAGCTACCCACGCTTGGTTTATTTTGATCTCAAGATTATGAATTAGGAGGTGCGAAGAGATTGGACCCAAAGAACGTGGAAATCAGAGCATAAACACCATGTTACACTATTTTGTACAAGATCTGGGCCAGGTGATTGACACACCCGGGCCAAGTTGATTGTGAGACCGAACTTGACACGGGTTGTGCGTGACGCTTGAACCCGGGCCGAGTACCATGGAAACCCAGACCAGGTTTGCTTATTAGATGATGTTTTATCAGATGGCTCAAACTTTTGCCTTGTTTTCCAGGCTCAACTTGGGCCGGGTAATCTTGAATCTAGGCCGAGTTCGGTTATTCCTAAGTCAATTTTCGATGATCTATTAGAGACTGTGAATTGTGGATTATTATGTGACCGGTTTTAGTATTTAATAACATAGATCTACATCTGAAAGCATCATTATTATCTAGATTAAAAGTTGATTTGTTTAACGTCTTTTATCTATTGATAATTGTGATAGTTAGGTTGTCTTAACTAAAACCTATATTGTTAGCGATCTTTCCATCACAGAAATATAATTATGTTTTGATGCATGCAAAATACAACATATTTTAGATTATTATTTTAATTAATTTTTCTGTAATTTGTTCATGGCATGCATCATTTTTAGTCACTTTTAGTCGTAATGTTTTATCAATTTTAATTATTAATGTTTTGAATATTTTAACTAAAGAGGAATTTACGTAATTTTTATAATTATTTTGCAGGTAAAATGAATCGGCCGTAAAGAATTATATTTCGACCGAGATGATCTCATGGTTGGATAAATTACATCTTACTTCGTTGGGAGTAAAAATGAATGCAACTTGAATTTTGGGCGTAACGAGATCAGATTTCATCATTTTGGGCGAGATTACAAAGAAGATGATCACTTTTTGGTCGAGATATGAAGGGGGTAAAAATAAAAAGATGTTATCCTTTTGGGCGTAATGGAAAGAAGAACTCATTGTTTTGGGCGAGATTAGGATAAAGGATTATTGTTTTGGCCGAGATTTGGAGGGAGTAATGATAGAAGACTTTTCATTTTGGCCGAGATTTGGAGGGGGTAAAGATAAGAAATGACTCATCATTTTGGGCATAATGATAAGGACTCCTCTTTGTTTTGGCCGAGATTTGGAGGGAGTAACGGAAAGAAAACTCATCGTTTTGACCAAAATTAGAAGATGTTATCATTTTGGGCGTAATGGAAAGGTGTAAAGATATGAATTGTTTATCATTTTGGTCAAGATATGAAGGGGGTAAAGATAAAATGATATTTATCTCTTTGGGCGTAAAGATAAAAGAATTTTATTTTGGCCGAGATTCAAAGGGGGTAAAGATAAAAGGATTTATCTTTTGAAAGAATTATCGTTTTTGGCCGAGATTTATCCGTGAATTTAAATTCGGCCGTACATCACGATCAACAGGATCCGTCCGCACCCTATAAATACGTGAAGAATCCGTCGTTCCATCGTTCAGGTTTCTTCCACGGCGAGTCGTGAATTCTGCAGGCTACGACCAAGAGGAGAGAGGTGCGGCGGTTGAAGGTTGATCGCGACCCTGATCAAGTCCGAGAGGCTGCCCGATTGTTTGCCAGATTCGAGATCTCTATTTTGGGTGTAATTCTTTCAATTTTTATGATTTATATTTTATTATCTCTTCGAAATTTCTAGGATAAACTCCGTGTTTTTAGGATTATTATTTTAGGAGATTATTAATTGAAGGGAAATGTTTGGACCCTATTTTATTTATTTTAATCTTTTTTGATCAATTATTAATTGTGCTTAATGCTTTTATGTTAGTTAATTAAATTTCTGAATTAGGCTATACCAGTTTGTGGAGTGTTTAATTTCAGAATTCATTAATTAAATTAATTGATTTTATATGAAATTAATAATTGACATAAATTTGATAATTAGTGTGTGGAGAATCAAGTTTGTGTGGTCTATTAATCTATACCAGTTTGTGGAGTGATTAATAGTCTAGAGAATTTAATTAAATGCATCTTAATTTCAATATGATTTTGGGGGTACCAGTCGTGGAGACTTCAATTCTTATTAAATTAAGATAGTTCTATATGATTAAATTGAGGGATGCCAGTCGTGGAGATCACAAGTTAATCATGTTAGATTACTTTAGGGAGACTCTAATCCATCTTTAAAGATTAAATTTATCTTTTATGGTTCAAATATTTATCCTGATCTATTTTCATCCTAAGGCCTAACTTCAACACCACTATCTTATCTTTATCTTATTTTCTTTATCTTTTAAAACTCATTTTCAAAATCCATGTTTTTTCTCTCTTATTAATTTATAAATTCAGATATTGAATTAATAATATTCCTCGTGGGTTCGACACTCTTACTCCTATTACTATATTACTTGAGCGACTAGTGCACTTGCTAGCTATTCTATTTTGCTACATCATTTCAACGCATCAAGTTTTTTGCGCCGTTGCCGAGGAGTATTTATTAATTAATTTCTCATTTTTATGAATTAGTAGGAGATGTAAATAAATTGTTAATAATTCTTTTTAAATATGTACTATTTGTTTTAATTATTTTTTTGACTAAACGAACACTTTTCTTTTGCAGATAAAGGTCGCGACATTTTAGATTAAAATTGTTGACTTTGGCTAATGCTTTACGAAATTTCGGATTACTGTTGACTTATGATTTTACGACCGAGATCTAATGTGTCATCTTTATTAATTTTATGGCCTCGCAATGAATGATTTCTGAGTTCTAAACTTTCAATTTTGCGGCCGCAAAATTTTAACTTCTATTATGAGCTTAAGGATCATCCTATTTGATGCTAAAATTGTTTTAATTAGTGGCCGTGAAATTCTTTTTGTTTTGCGGCTGTAGAAATTGAAATCTTCTGAATGTGCACGTTTGATCAATTGCGTTTCGGCTTTAATGAACCCGTAAGAAATCTTTACGCCAGCAAGCTTTTAACTGACAAACTCTTATTCAATTTTACTGCCGGTATTTCACTTCATCCAGATCGAATTGAATTCTCTCTCTTGTGATATGATTGATTAAGCTTGCAGACGAGAATTTAATCTATGATAATCCATTATCTCATTTTTTCTTACGGCCGAGAATGATCTCATGTTTTCTTTTTACAACCGAGAATTGATCTCATGGTTTTGCGGCCGTAAAATTCCTTTTATTATTGATTTGACCTCTTTCGGCTTTAATAATTTTGAAAAATATTTTACACCGCAAAAGTCTTTGCTTATATTTTGCGACTGGCAAATTTAATCTGAGTTTTACGACTGAAACTTCACGATCGAATTGTTTTGCGGCCGATAAATTTCTGAATCCTCTTTGGACGTTGGTTAAATCTCTTGTGTTAATCATTTTGTGCCTTGGATTTTCGTCTCGGTAATCCTGTTGTGCATGTCTTTTGCGGCCGAGAATTGTTTCTTACTCTGGTTTTACGGCCGATATTTTCTGAACATTTGTTTTTACGCCATCTTACGACCTTTTCGGCCAGTTTATTTGTGAATTTTTCTTTCTAGGACATCAAGGATCACGTTCGACTTAATTCTCATCGATTTACGACCGATATGATCCTCGGCCGTAATGATTCATTTGTCGACATTTCGTTCGATTTTTATTTCGACCAAAGGTTGTTGACTTCGATTCTTTACACCTAGAGTTTTATATGCGAGGAGTTGATTAATTCTTTACGCCGCAGAAGTCAATTTAATTCTCTTTCGACCGAGATGATTCATCGTCGTGTTAATGTTTACGCCATATTATGATTTTGTTTCGACCGTAATTTAACGAGTTTTACGCCTTCAAGTTGATTAATCCTTTCGACACTGTTTCATGGTTTTTACGGCCGAACGAGTGCATGATTTTTACGATTATCTATTTAATTTACTTTCAGTCGAGTTATTTGGCATTTATATTGGTTTGAAGAACCTCCGTTTGCGGCCGTAATTAGGTTTCTGAAAAGTTCCTCTCGAAAATTAATTTTAATGATGAATTTTCAATTCTATCAGGCCGAAAGACTTTATTTGTTAAAATCTCATTTTTTCGTGACCTATTATATGTATTTCTTCCTTCTTGTATATATTTTTATTTTATTTTATTCTTTTATCTTACTAAAAATTGGTTGTTGCAGGTACTAATTGAAAATTAAATCACAACCAATCCTGGAATCTTCTGATAAGCGCACTAGGAGTTCAAATCCACTGTTGGAATTTGATCCTGAAATTGAAAGAACCTATCGTCGATTACGAAGAAATATAAGAAAAATGGTGGAACAAGCAAGCGACAATCAGAGACTGGAGCAACAAAATGAACTGGTTCCACCACATAATAATCGGCGAGAAGATGAAGCAGAGCTTTCTATGAGAGAATATGTCTCGGCCAGATACAGTGACCGAGAATCATGCATCGTGCTGCCTGATATTAATGCAAATAATTTTGAGATAAATCCTGCAATCGTGAGGATGATACAAGCATCCCAATTTGGAGGAGGATTTCATGAAGACCCTCACGATCACCTTGACAAATTTCTTGCTACTCTGAGCATCTTTAGAAATAATAATGTTTCTACTGAAGTTATTCGTCTTTTATTATTTCCACAATCTTTACGTGATAAAGCTTCCACTTGGTTTAAAACTTTGCCTGCAGGATCGATTCACTCATGGTTGGAGCTGGTAGAAAAATTTGTTGGAAAATATTGCCCACCACAAAAAGCAGGCAAATATCGAAGGGAGCTGAGGGCATTTGTTCAAGACGATAACGAGATGTTATATGAAGCCTGGGAATGATATAAGGAATTGCTGGCCAGAGTTCCTGACAATAGAATTCCAAAGTGGCAAGTGATGGAAGATTTCTACCATGGATTGCGAGTTGCAGATCAACACAAACTCGACCATCAGCAGGAGGGACAGTACTGAGATCTAAACGCCCTAGTGAGATACAAGATATAATTGAAGTTGTAGCCCTCAAGTCAAGCCAAGAAAAGAGACCATCTCGCCGAACTCATGATGTACATGCTACACAAGGAATACAATCTTCAGAAATAGTGGCTCAGTTGGAGTCACTTAATAAAAAATTCGAGCAGATGATGTCACTAATGGGAAATTCAAGCAATTATAGCCTTACAGGTAACACTTCAGATTCAAATCAAATTGAAAATGCTAACTTTATTTCCAATCCATTTTACAGGAACAATGATTATGGTTGGAGACACAATCCAAAGTTTGCCTATAATCAGAATCAAGGCCAATCTTCTGGTCCATCAAAAGATTATATACTGAAAAGGCAACCTGATACTCCCCAATATCAATCATCAAATCACATGCAGGAGATGATGGCACAGATCATAGACACAATGCAAGCGTTGCAAAAGAATATGGAATCTAGAGCCACGAGTCAGAATGCATCCATTCGAAATTTGGAAAGACAACTGGGTCAGATGGCGGCACAACTGACTGGACGTACACCGGGCTCTCTCCCAAGCAACACAGAGAAAAATCCAAGGGGGGAAGAGCAAAATAGGCCTTGATTTTCATCAGAACTAAGTCAAGCTGACGACTATAAATCAAAACTATTTTTATCCTTTTTATTATTTCTTTAGATTAGTCTTTCATTAGTTTGTTGATTAATATCTTTAGTTGTGATAATAGTTTTTATTTTGTTGAGTCATCTGCGGAAGGAGAGAACTTCGGACATGACAACAGGGCGTAAAATCTGACACCTGCGCAAACTTTCCTCTTACGGCCGAAGTCTCACACCGTCTCCGCTGCTCTCATACGCCCGGACAAGAACTGACGCCGTCATCGCCACTCCCTTACGCCCAAAAACACCACAACACATTACGGCCAGTTCCTTACGGCCGAGATTGCACGGCTGAGATCTTCATCAACAAAATTTTGCGGCCAAGCTTTTACGGCCGAGACTCTCGATTATCGGCCGAGATCCATCAATTATCGGCCGAGATCTCCTCTCACCGACACCATTTGCGGCCGTGAAGTTCATAACACTGACACCACAAGAATCTCGGCCGCGTCTCTTCAGCTTTTGCGGTCGACACCTTCATCGATATATATATTGAGGCCGAGCATCTCTCCACCGACAATAAATCCGGTTGTATCTTTTCCCTTTTCTTTATTTTCATTTCTTTAGCTTTTCCATATTATCTTTACTCTTTCCCTTGTTGGCCTAACACTGAGGACAGTGTCTGGTTCAAGCTTGGGGGAGTTTGCATTTCATGCATTGCATGTTTCTTTCTTTTTATTTGCTTATGTTTGCATCTATTTGTAAAATAATCCAAAAAAAATTGAAAAGTTTGAAAATTTTCTAAAAAATACCATTGCATGCATTTATTTTGCTACCATCTTACTAACTTTTATCTTACTGTTTTAATTATCTTTAAGTAAAGTTCAAAGACATATTGTTAATTGATGAAATTTGAATACTTTTCTTTCTTATCACTTGCTATTTTAGTATCAAACTTATAGACTGTGTGCCCATGCTAAATAGAATTATGAATGACTAGACGACAAAATCATATTCATGCCTTTTTATTTTAAGTCTTGATAGTAGTAGCCTTCTTATTGACCATATCAAGTACTTTTTGAGCTTATAAAAATTGAAAGTGAATAAAAAGAAGGGTTAGTTAAACCCCAACAAATGAAAAAAAGAAAAAAAAATGAATAAAGTTATGTGTAGGTACAAAAGTGTTATCCGGAACCAAGATGTGTTCGGGTAATTAGATCCGTAGGGGTTCATGCCTGACGACCTAAGGGCAACTGCTCTAGGATCCGTCGATCGAAAACCTGCTACATGGACCATCTTGTGGAATATGGAGAAGCACATGAGTACTGAATCATGGCTAAGTTCGAACTCTTCATTCAGAACCTTGGTTGTTCGGGCGAGTAAACTCGAGGGGTGCTTTATCACTTGGTGCCCTAAGGTCATCTGGTCTGGGAGTCATCAGTCTAAAGCCCGTTACATGGACCTCCTTGTGCAATCCTGCTTGAAAATTAGAACTTTTAGAATGATTGAAAATAAAAATAAAAAGAAAAAGAAAAAGAAAAAGAAAAAGTTTTAAGCTCAATTAGTACTTATGTGTTCAATATTAATGCTATTATTTGACAGACAATTTATTTTTCTGCAAGGTTGAATTTGAGATTGTTTAAATTTGTGTAGCATTCAGAACCTCTATGAAACTAAGTGCATGAAAAATGATAAGATGCTGAGTAGCAGGTGTGCAGAAGAATTGTGTGAGAAAGTTAGTCAGTTGACAATGTGGAGGCTATGATGGAACTTTCTTGAGCCTTGCTTTGAATTTTTGCTTGAGGACAAGCAAGACTTTAAGCTTGGGGGAGTTTGATGCATGCAAAATACAACATATTTTAGATTATTATTTTAATTAATTTTTCTGTAATTTGTTCATGACATGCATCATTTTTAGTCACTTTTAGTCGTAATTCCGGATTTATCAATTTTAATTATTAATGTTTTGAATATTTTAACTAAAGAGGAATTTACGTAATTTTTATAATTATTTTGCAGGTAAAATGAATCGGCCGTAAAGAATTATATTTCGGCCGAGATGATCTCATGGTTGGATAAATTACATCTTACTTTGTTGGGGGTAAAAACGAATGCAACTTGAATTTTGGGCGTAACGAGATCAGATTTCATCATTTTGGGCGAGATTACAAAGAAGATGATCACTTTTTGGTCAAGATATGAAGGGGGTAAAAATAAAAAGATGTTATCCTTTTGGGCGTAATGGAAAGAAGAACTCATTGTTTTGGCCGAGATTAGGATAAAGGATTATTGTTTTGGCCGAGATTTGGAGGGCGTAATGGCAGGGAAATTTGGTTTTGGCCGAGATTCAAAGGGAGTAATGATAGAAGACTTTTCATTTTGGCCGAGATTTGGAGGGGGTAAAGATAAGAAATGACTCATCATTTTGGGCGTAATGATAAGGACTCCTCTTTGTTTTGGCCGAGATTTGGAGGGGGTAACGGAAAGAAAACTCATCGTTTTGGCCAAAATTAGAAGATGTTATCATTTTGGGCGTAATGGAAAGGTGTAAAGATATGAGTTGTTTATCATTTTGGTCAAGATGTGAAGGGGGTAAAGATAAAATGATATTTATCTCTTTGGGCGTAAAGATAAAAGAATTTCGTTTTGGCCGAGATTCAAAGGGGGTAAAGATAAAAGGATTTATCTTTTGAAAGAATTATCATTTTTGGCCGAGATTTATCCGTGAATTTAAATTCGGCCATACATCACGATCAACAGGAAGATCCGTCTGCACCCTATAAATACGTGAAGAATCCGTCGTTCCAAAGTGTGCTCGAAAGTTCAGGTTTCTTCCACGGCGAGTCGTGAGCTCTACAGGCTACGACCAAGAGGAGAGAGGTGCGACGGTTGGAGGTTGATCGCGACCCTGATCAAGTCCGAGAGGCTGTCCGATTGTTTGCCAGATTCGAGATCTCTATTTTGGGTGTAATTCTTTCAATTTTTATGATTTATATTTTATTATCTCTCCAGAATTTCTAGGATGAACTCCATGTTTTTAGGATTATTATTTTAGGAGATTATTAATTGAAGGGAAATGTTTGGACCCTATTTTATTTGTTTTAATCTTTTCTGATCAATTATTAGTTGTGCTTAATGCTTTTATGTTAGTTAATTAAATTTCTGAATTAGGCTATACCAGTTTGTGGAGTGTTTAATTTCAGAATTCATTATTTAAATTAATTGATTTTATATGAAATTAATAATTGACATAAATTTGATAACTAGTGTGTGGAGAATCAAGTTTGTGTGGTCTATTAATCTATACCAGTTTGTGGAGTGATTAATAGTCTAGAGAATTCAATTTAATGCATCTTAATTTAATATGATTTTGTGGTACCAGTCGCGGAGACTTCAATTCTTATTAAATTAAGATAGTTCTATATGATTAAATTGAGGGATGCCAGTCGTGGAGATCACAAGTTAATCATGTTAGATTACTTTAGGGAGACTCTAATCCATCTTTAAAGATTAAATTTATCTTTTATGGTTCAAATATTTATCCTGATCTATTTTCATCCTAAGGCCTAACTTCAACACCACTATCTTATCTTTATCTTATTTTCTTTATCTTTTAAAACTCATTTTCAAAATCCATATTTTTTCTCTCTTATTAATTTATAAATTCAGATATTGAATTAATAATATTCCTCGTGGGTTCGACACTCTTACTCCTATTACTATATTACTTGAGCGACTAGTGCACTTGCTAGCTATTCTATTTTGCTACATCATTTCAACGCATCATGTTTTAATTGTTAATTAAGAGCAAAATAGGAGATACAAGGTTTGAACCCTAACTTCATCATATATTGACTCTTCTTTGAATTAAGGCACATTTGTCATTTTCCATTTCTGATTAATTTCATTCTTTTACTTTCTATCTGTAACACAACGTGAATTTAAACGTCCTCACTATAACGTGTTAGATTATAAAATTTTAAGTCATTAGTCCTCGTGGGATCGACAACTCTTACTTACTCTTTATACTTGATTCGACCTAGTATACTTGCTAGTATTTTGCGCATATAATTCTCGCATCAGTCGACACAGAATACATGAAGATGTTCAAGAGGTGCCATAATGAATTAGAAGTTTTCAAGGTCGACAATGATGTGGGATCAGGTATCGGAACTGTCTCTGGTTCCAAATGACGTGAGGGTCAGAAGAGAGGTGCTTGATGAAACCACGTCAGAGTTTGTGATACATTCGGGCAACATGAAGATGTACAAGGATGTCATGCGTAGCTTCTAGTGGTACGACATGAAGAGGAGATAGCCGATTACGTCTCCAAGTGCTTGATATGCCAATAGGTGAAGGATGAGCACCAACGACCGTACAGATTAATGAAGCCGTTAGGAGTGCTAGAATAGAAGTGGAAAAATATCACAATGAATTTTATCTCACGTCTGCCCAAGACACAGAATGGTCACGACACCATTTGAGTCATGGTCGACAGGTTGACAAAGGCAGTGGAAGTAGTTAGTGGAGAGCATACTGGAGGTGCATGTACGAGAGATCATTTGACTTCATAGTATCCGAATCTCGATTGTATCAGACCGGGATTCCTGGTTCACATCAAGGTTCTAGAAGAGTTTATAGAAGGCTTTCGACATGAGACTGAGCTACAACTCAACCTTCCATCTATAGATAGACGAACAATTAGAGAGGACAATCCGGACCCTAGAGGACATGCTCTGAGCTTGTGCCTTGAATTTAATGGTAGTTGCGATGAGCGACTATCATTGATCGAGTTCTCGTATAAGAACAACTTTCACTCTGACATCGTCGTAGTGCCTTTCGAGGTGATGTATGGGAGACCTTGCTGATTGCCCACACACTAGGGCGAGGTCGGCGAGCGAATAGGTACGAGCGAGGAGTTGGTAGTCGAAGCTCAAGAGCATGCAGATACAATGGATATCATCAGGAAGATGATGAAGACTGCATAGTTATGACAAAAGAGCTACACTGACACGAAATGTTAAGAGCAGATTTTCAGAGTCGGAGATTAGGGACAACCGAAGTTATCTCTGATGAAGGATGTCATGCAATTCAGCAAATGAGGGAAGCTCAATCCTCAGTTTGTTGGCTCATTCGAGGTTCTCAAGCTAGTCGGAGATGGAGCACACAGATTGGCCCTACCTCCTTCTTACAAAAGAGTTCACAATGTCTTTCACGTCTCCATTCTTTGGAAGTACAAGCATGATGACGTCAACATCACCAGGATCAAAGAGCCAGACTTGAAGGAGAACCTCACCTATGCGGAGTATCCCACGAGGATATTAAAGTACAAGGTACAATACCGGAAGGACAAGGAGCTACCACTAGTCAAGGTCGCATGGAAGTATCATCATGGGAAGGAAGGTACATGGGAACTCAAGTCCGAGATGCGCAAGGAGTTTTCACACTTATTTGGTAAGCCCTACTATGTACAGGATTCGATGACGAATCCTTTTTCTATGGGTATTATAATGTAATACACCAAAATTTCATAAAATTTAAAACTTTCTATTAATACTGACATCAGATCAGCGGACACCTGAAACCTAGAACGAACGCCTATTATCACAACAAAAATGACAACTTAGTCGACGCACGACCGGACGCCCAAAACTTCGGGCATCCAGAAGTGCAACAAACAGAAGCTGAAGGGGATCGGTTTCGATATTCTCTTTCCTCCATTATACCCAAGTAATGCTTGAGATTTGTAACTCCTCCAGCATGATCTTGATGCTTCAATGGGCATGAAACCCCTACTTTATATACCTATTAACTCTCATTTCTCCCTTTCCTTCATATCTCATTTCCTTCATTCTGCCAATCTTTGTGCTTTTGCTCCATTGTCGTCTTGACCAGAGAGTTTAGGAGGAGTTCCTGCAAGTGCTAAGGGCACAAGGAACACAAAAGGGAGAGGAGAACGAGGCTAGAGTTTCCACACTCAAAGATTCAATTGAACGATCATAAAAAAGTAGTGCAATTCAGAATTTGGGTAATAGGGTAGAAATCCTGAAAGTTTGCATGTTTGTTGGATTATTTGAGGTTTAAGTTTCATAAGATTTTAGTTAGAAATCATGAATTTTATTATTGCTATGAATAATTACAAATGGATCTTTTGCTTGATGTCGATGTTATTGACATGAAAATATGCTATATTGACATGATGTTAATTGGATGTTCAATACACATTAGAATAAATAAAGTATGCACCTCTATATATTATAGATATGATTGAATATTATGCAAATGGTGAAGATATGATCCTGATATGGAAAATATTATGATGCATGTGACATGTAGGAATTTAGATCTATGCTCACACAAGGTACATAATGTAAATGTAATAAAGATATTGTGATTACCTCGACATCGTACAATATGATAGGAAAATATCTTGAAATGTTTAGATCTATGTTTTGTGTGAAAACTTGGTGAAAACTTAAGGATTCTGTAATGACCTGCTTCTCTGCTGATCTGGAACGGACGATCAAAACCTCTTTTGGACATTCAATTCAGCTTGACAAGAGTATAATGACTTCTATATCAGATGTACGAAACTCGATCAGACGATCAATATGGATTAGAATGAAAGTTCGAAACTCCTTCATATGACTAAACTGGAAAATATCGAGACTTGAAAGGCAACGATAGCATGTCAGTTGATCGAAAATATTTTGATTGACCGATTTGAATTATCATGCCGGAAATGTCTTCTAATGATGGACAGGGAAAATGATCCCCGATCGATCAAGTTTTAGCAGACCAAAAGTTCGAGAATCTCATTAGATTATGACGAACAATCGAAAACCTTTCAGTCGGCCAATTCACATACGGCCTTGTAAAGGCTGATGGATAAACTCAAAATAAATGACCACCCTTTTTGGTCGACCAATGGATAAAAATAAAAACAGGCGTCCGCTTCTCTTTCAGACGACCTTTGAATGCACACCAAATGGTGGCGTTCGATTTGTACACAGAAAGAACACGATTTTAATCTATACCACTTGATTTGATAAGTTTTTGTCCACCTGATTGATACCGAGTAATATGAACCAAAAGATGATTCAATGCCACCTTTGCTCCATACAATCTTTATTGATCCAAGTGATCGAAAGAGACACTCATGATTAATAAGATAAAATATGAGGGTTGCCATTTGTCTATCTAGATGGAAGATTCTCCTCTACAGATGTTTCCAACTTGCACGAGGTCATCTCGCTCGACAGGGCACCATCCATGGCACTGATCCCCCATTGACCCACCATGGTCTAGGTAGCTACACATTTATGTATTTGCAATGATATTCCCTAAATGTGAAGAGCTCTTCCAACCTATAGATAAGATGAAAGAAAATGAATGGCTAAAGATGAAATGAAGGGCTTTGTCCTTATGAATATGAACAATGAACAATGAACATGAAATGAAATGAAAAGACATAAACCATGACGATGATATCTTCATTGATTCTCCATGGTGATTCTCTCTTATGCGTGATTTATATATTTGTGTTGTGGGTAAAACATCGAGGATCGATGAACAATCAAAACAACGAAAGAAAGAGAAGATGAACATAAAGATTTAACGTGGTAAAACCCTCTTGATCAATATGAACAAGAGAGAAACATCTACGGCTAAAGGAGGCCACCGCCATAAGAAATCCACTATTAGCAAAAGAGAGTACATCACGATAAAACCCTAACCCTAACGGCCCAAGCCCTCCTGTCACGCCCTTACGCTTCGGATACGAAACACCAGACATGCGGCACGACGAACCCTGCTCGGTCGCCGATCAGGTCTCGTTTGGACGTGCCTTGGACCCCGGCCGTACACGCCCCGGATGCACAACGAAACACCCGCCCAGGAAGAAGAGAGGGAGGCTAAGAGTTTAGAGGAAAACTAGAGAATATTATTGAGCAATCTCAGATTGTCCAGGATGGTCTTACAAGCCTTGATTACATGTCCTTTTATAGTGCCCAAGAGAAACAACTCCTAGTCTAAGTTAAGGACCTAATCCTATTAGGCATGCAAGCCCTTCTCTAGAAAAACCTCCTTGGAGTAGGAGTAGAAATCCAGCATCTTGAAGTCCCTGAAGAATTTGGCCCCTTCAAAGTCCATCTTGAAGACAAACTGGCCAGGCCGCCCTCCTGGCGCCCTGCCATGTCCGGGGCGCGCCCCAGGTGCGCCCGCCGGGACAAGTCCTAGTCCTACTAGGACTAGGACTATTTTCCTGTGGCCTCTCCCCATCTTTAGTCCTCCTATGATTAGGACTTCATCTCCAAGTGACCCTCGATCCAGAAGGAAGTTCCGTCCGCGCCCAAGTCCTACTCGACCTAGGAGAGGTCCGAATTCCTATTCCTACTAGGAGTAGGAATCCTTCCGATCCTGCACTTCTCCACGCGCTCGTTCTCCTACTCACGATAGGAGTCCAAGTCTTCATCTCCAGAAGCTCCTCCCGCCTCGTCGGACCTTCGGAGTGTTGGACGACTCCTATTCCTACTAGGAGTAGGAATCGCCCCGGACACGCCCGCCTCCTCGCGCGCATGGCCACGCCCGCTCGGGGTGCGCCCTTCAGTGGGCAGGAGTGACATCCTCCCCCACCAAAGTTGTTGCCGTCCCCGGCAACTCCGGTGCGCCTCTTGAACTTGTCGGTGTGCTCATGTCGTTCACCAATCCTCGTGTCTCCACTTCATGCCCAGAGTCTTCTGCATCCCCGTAGAATCTCTTCAGCATGCTCATGTGGAACAATGAATGGATCTGTCACAGTTCTTTGGGAAGATCCACCTTGTAGGCCACCGTGCCTACTCGCTTGGTGATGATGAAGGGACCCTCGTACCTTCTCAACAACCCTTGGTGCAGGTTCCTAAGTGCTTTGAACTGACGCGTTCGTAACTTCACAAGAACCCTATCTCCCACCTGGAACTCGACATGCCTCCGCTTCTGATCAGCAAACTTTTTCATTTTGCGCACCGCTTTATCCAAGATGGCCCTCGACGCCTTGAGGTTGTCCTGCCAACCACGCGCCACATGATACGCCGCCGGACACTTCCCCATGTACCTGGCCGCTAGTCCTGCAGGTGTCACTGGCTGCCTCCCAGTGATGATCTCGAATGCGCTTTGTTGCATCGCCTCGCTCTTCTGCATGTTGTACGAAAATTGTGCAATGTCCAAGAGCTTGGCCCAATCCTCCTGATTGGCTGCAACAAAGTGCCTCAGGTAGATTTTCAAAAGATGGTTGGCCCGCTCCGTTTGGCCATCCGTCTGGGGGTGGAAAGCTATCGAGAAGCGCAGCTCCATCCCTAGGAGCCGAAAGAGCTCCCTCCAGAAGTGACCCATGAACCTCGGATCACGATCACTGACGATGATCTCAGGTACGTCCCAGTATTTTACTACATGCTTGACAAACAAGCGGGCGACCTCTTCCGCCGAGCAATGCTTTGGAGCCGGTATGAAGGTTCCATACTTTGAAAACTTGTCGATCACCATCATGATCGATCCCGCTCCCCCAGATTTAGGCAAGGCTGAGATGAAGTCCATAGTCACTATCTGCCATAGACGCTCCGGTATGGGCAAGGGTTCCAGCAACCCTGCCGGCTTCTTCTGCTCAAGTTTGTCTTGCTGACACTTGAGACATGTCCTCACATATGCCTCGACATCCTCTGTCATCTGAAGCCAGAAGTAGGAGTCCTCAACCAACGCCAAGGTACGAGCCGCTCCTGGGTGGCCCGCCCATTTCGAGTCATGACAGTCCTTCAATATCGACCGTCGAAGACCCTTCCATCGTGGCACGTACAACCGACGTCCCACTGTGAACAACATCCCATCTTTTGTCCAGAATCATCGTGACTTGCCCTCCTCGACAAGTCGAAGCATCTCCAGAGCCTTAGGATCCTGCTTTAATCCCTCCCGGATGTGATCCTTGAAGTCCATGCGGATGGCGCTTATCATCGCAAGCTGCGCCTTGCGACTTAGGGCATCGGCCACCACGTTGGTCCGCCCCGTCTTGTATTCCAAGATGTAATCAAACTCCGCCAAGAAGTCCTACCATCGTGCCTGCTTCGGGCTCAGCTTCTTCTGATTCTGAAAGTAAGATGTTGCTACGTTGTCCGTCTTCACAACGAATGCGCTCCCAAGAAGATAATGCCTCCATGTGCACAAGCAGTGCACCACCGCGGTCATCTCTTTATCATGGACCGGATATCGTTGCTCGGCCTCGTTGAGCTTCCGGCTCTCGAAGGCCACTGGGTGTCCCTCCTGCATGAGGACACCACCCAATGCGAAGTCGGAAGCGTCCGTTTGCACCTCAAACGGCTTCCCGTAGTCGGGTAGACGCAAGCACGGCTCCTCCGTCACTGCGTTCTTCAGGCCTTCAAATGCCTCCATGCATTTCTCTGACCATACCCACTTCGCGTTCTTCTTCAGAAGGTAAGTGGGGGGCGTAGTCCGTCGCGAGTATCCCTCGATAAACCTTCTGTAGTAGTTGGCGAGTCCCAAGAACGATCGCATCTCCGGAACGTTCGTTGGCGGCTCCCAGTCGAGAATAGCTTGGACCTACCCCTTGTCCATGCTGATCTTCCCGGCTTTGATGTGGTGCCCAAGGAACATCCTTTCCGATTGGGCGAACGAGCATTCCCCGAGCTCGTTCTCTCGCAGCAGCTTGAACACCTCCCCGAGATGCTCCACATGCTCTGCCAGCATCTCCGAGTATACCACTATATCGTCCAAGTACACCACCATGCACTTGTCCAATAGTGGGTGAAAGATCTTGTTCATCATCGTACAAAAGGTCGCCAGTGCATTCGTGAGGCCGAAGGGCATCACCAAGAACTCGTATGATCCGTATCGCGTCACACACGTCGTCTTGTCTTCATCCCCTTCCGCAATCCTCACCTACCAATACCCCGATCTCAAGTCCAACTTGGAGAAGAATCTCGCTTTTCCGAGTCGGTCGAAGAGATCTCCGATCAGCGGGATCAGGTACTTGTTCCGCACGGTGATCTTGTTGAGTGCCCTATAGTCGATGCACATCCGCATCGACCCGTCCTGCTTCCTCTGAAATATGATCGGCGCCCCATAGGGTGCCTTCGAGGGCCTGATGAACCCAGCTTTCAGCAACTCGTTCAACTGTTTCTGAAGCTCCTCCAGCTCCGGAGGTGCCATGCGATACGGCCCCATAGCCGGAGGCTTCGCACCTGGCACCAGGTCGATGGCGTGATCGATATCTCGGCGAGGAGGAAGTTTGCTCGGCAGCTCTGGTGGCATTACATCCTTGTACTGCTCCAGAAGCCTTTCCACTTCCTCTGGGATGCCTTGAACCTTGAGCCCGGTCTCATTGAGCTTCAAGGTAGCCAAGTAGGTGACCTCCTTCCGACGTATGCCCTTATCAAGTTGCATCGCCGAAAGCATCTTGGACTTCACGCTGGCCCTCGTCGTGGCAACTTCATGCGAAGCTTCCTGAGATAGCAAACGAATCCCCTCCTAGGAAAGTCTCACCTCACGGAACGCATCCATGAACTCCATGCCCAGGACGAACCGATGGTCATGACGATCGTCACGGTGATCGCTCCTTCCCACTCCCCCACCTTCGCGTGGATATCCTTGGCCGTACCAAGGATTGGCTGGGAGGCCGCGTTCACGGTCTTGATCAGGCCTGGCTCCTTGACATACCGTATGCCAAGTCATGCCGCTTCCCTTGAATCCATGAAGTTGTGCGTGGCTCCAGTATCTACCAGAGCGGTCGAAGTGTGGCCATTCACTGCGACCTCCACGAACATCAGGCCCTTCGCGGTCTTCTTCACTTCCTTCGTCGGGAGCGTTGCGGCAGTAGTCGTCAGCGTCATTATAGACCCCATGTGTGCTGCTCCTTGCTCGGTGTCCACGGTAGATGCCATGGTCGAGAACCCCTTCTTCGTGTCGCACTCCCTCGTGTAGTGCGGCCCTCCACAGAGGAAGCATCTGACCGTCTTCTTGGCATCTCCCTTCGATGTCGTCGCCTTCTTCTCTTGCTTATCGTTCTTCTTGCCACCTGATCGGGCTCCGTCCTTCCTGGACTTGCCATGATCCTTAGCACCCGCGCTAGGATCTTGGCTTGCTGAAAACTCCACCAAAGCTTCAGTAGTGACTAATGCTCCGTTCATGGTCGTTATCTTCTGATGTCTCAACTCCTGAGCCGCCCATGGTTTCAACCCCCTCAGGAAGAAGAACAACCATGTCGACTCCTCCATGCTCCCGGGCATCTCCAACATAAGCGATTGGAACTTTTCGATATATTCCTTCACGGAACCCGTTTGCTTGAGAGAGGTCATCTTGTTCATAGCCACTTCTTGTGCATTGCTGGGTCTCGTCTCCTTCCTCCATCCGACGCCACCACAAGAGCGCACCATTCACCAGGTAGCGCACGGCCATGTCGATCTGGTCCTTCTCGATCACGATCTTGCTCATCTTGAAACCCTTTTCAAGACACCAAAGAAAATCGTCGATGGTCGTTGCCTCCCGCACACCATCATATTTCTTCGGTTCCGGTCCCAAGAACTTGGGCACTGGGGTCTTCGATCGCAGCCCTCCTGCATCGAAGAGAAGACCTTTGAGCAGCAACAAATCTGTCTCCATGGCTTTCATCCTTGCATCCATAGCCTCCTCTATGGCTGCAAAGCGGCTGGACAGCTCCTGGTGCGAGGCCCCTCCTTGCTCCAGTGCCAAGCTGTGTTCTCCTGCCGCGGCTTCCAAGATACGGACCGCCTCGTCCGTCTCCCGAAGACTTTGCTCCAGCGCCTCCATATTCTTCTCAATATGGTTGCCGGGATCTCTGGACTTTGCTCGCGTATTCTTTTTCTTTTCCCCACCGTCCGCACCATGGACTCGACCCCGGGTCGTGTCTTCAGCTTCCATCGAACTGCTTATGCTCGAAGCACCTTCTTCTCCTGACATAGTCGGAACCTAAGCTCTGATACCACATTATCATGCCCTTACACTTCGGATATGAAACACCAGACGTGCGGCACGATGAACCCTGCTCGGTCGCCGATCAGCCCTCGTTTGGACGTGCCTTGGACCCCGGCCGTACATGCCCCGGATGCACAACGAAACACCCGCCCAGGAAGAAGAGATGGAGGCTAAGAGTTTAGAGGAAAACTAGAGAATATTATTGAGCAATCTCAGATTGTCCAGGATGGTCTTACAAGCCTTGATTACATGTCCTTTTATAGTGCCCAAGAGAAACAACTCCTAGTCTAAGTTAAGGACCTAATCCTATTAGGCATGCAAGCCCTTCTCTAGAAAAACCTCCTTGGAGTAGGAGTAGAAATCTAGCATCTTGAAGTCCCTGAAGAATTCGGCCCCTTCAAAGTCCATCTTGAAGACAAACTGGCCAGGCCGCCCTCCTGGCGCCCTGCCATGTCCGGGGTGCGCCCCAAGTGCGCCCGCCGGGACAAGTCCTAGTCCTACTAGGACTAGGACTGTTTTCCTGTGGCCTCTCCCCATCTTCAGTCCTCCTATGATTAGGAGGACTTCATCTCCAAGTGACCCTCGATCCAGAAGGAAGCTCCATTCGCGCCCAAGTCCTACTCGACCTAGGAGAGGTCCGAATTCCTATTCCTACTAGGAGTAGGAATCCTTCCAATCCTGCACTTCTCCATGCGCTTGTTCTCCTACTCACGATAGGAGTCCAAGTCTTCATCTCCAGAAGCTCCTTCGTCGGACCTTCAGAGTGTTGGATGACTCCTATTCCTACTAGGAGTAGGAATCACCCCGGCCACGCCCGCCTCCTCGCGCGCATGGCCACGCCCGCTCGGGGCGCGCCCTTCAGTGGGTAGGAGTGACACTCTGCTTCTGCCACAGATCCTCATTTTTTTCTTTTTATCATTTTTTCTTTCATAATTTTGGGTACAAGTAATTCAAGACACATCAATAATTTGTTTCATGCATTTTCTGATGGATTACCTTATGACATATACGAATTCATGCTTAGCTTTATGCTAACGATTGAACTTGCTCTCCTATTTGATCCCCACAAGTATATGATATGGATGCGTGCTTGGTTGATGTGTATGCGTCGACTATAGTTCGGGTGGTGCGTGCACATGATTATCGTGTAGTCTAGATGGAGTCTGTTTCATTTAGTTAATGAGTTGTATTTGGATTATGTGTGGGACCTATAGAGTTGTATTATGGCATGGACTTGATGTACCTTTATCTTATTTTATCTAGCTTCTGGATTTTTATTTCTTAAGTTGTAATGTTTTATTTTAAGTCTTCTGCTTGTGTGCATTCTTCTTGACCATCTAGTCAAGGTCAACAAAATAGTCAAGTACCGAAGAAAGTAGCTCACGGGAGGGGATTTCACCACGTGGCGGGGTTATTTTTGGGACTTTACATTTTAAGAGTATGTTAATATGCAAAAGAATTAGTAAAGAAGCTTAGTTTTAACAAAAAATAATATACATGATAATAAACTATATTTATACCATTAGATTCGATGTGTTAAAAGTAGGGTTATTTTATTATACTTGAATATTTATTGTATGCTAAGAGTGTACATGTTAGGAAATACTTAATGACGTTCAAAAAGTAGCTAAAATCAATTGTTGTTATCTTTAAATTTTGATAATCTATGATAAGATTAATTCATTAAACCACATCTGAACTATGTGATGCATGCAAAATACAACATATATAGTTATGCATTTAATCACATTTCAATTCATTTTCATATAGCATGCATCATTTTATGGCCTTATTTTTTTTAATTTTATAAAAGTACAAATCTATCCAAATTCTATATTTTATTGCAGAAAAAGGAATAAAATTGAATTATGAAGCTACTAGAGAAAATTAGACTCAAATCGGAGTTTAAACGGAGCCAGAAAGTGAAAACAAGTGGAGGTTGCTAGGGCTGAAATTGAATATAACGGGCCATGATGAATGTGTAACGACCGTAACGGCAAGGGCGTCACAACCCTATAATGACCTATTAAAAGGCTCAATTTTGAGTCAGAAACTTGCCCGAGTTACGAGCCATGAAATCTAAGTTATGGGGCATTAAAACCACACTTCCACTCCAATTTAAACACTATGAGGATCGTAAAATCAGAGTTATGGGTCATGAAAAGCACTGTTAGGGCCGTTACAAAGATGTTGTGGGGCGGTTGTTTTGGAGATTTCTCCGACTTTTCTTAGAAATTTATAAGTCCAGATCGAACTCAAACTTTATCTTAAGCCTCAGAGATCATTAGAAAACATATTTAATCAAATTTGAAGATGTTTTGGATGGTTTCAAAGTCCAATCAAGGTCTATTTCAATTTTATTATTTTGACATAAAAAGACTCCCAATCAAACTGAAACTTTACCAAAACTCTTGGGACATTTAAAGGCTATAAACAGAGGCCCTAGGACAAAGAAAAAGGTGTGCTTGTGGTTCTTGGAGGTGCCTGAGACCTAGGACCTATGCTACATTGCAGATAACGAATTTTAGAGTTTTTCGGTATTTGTTCGAGAAAAATTGCGAAGCAACTCAACGCGTGTATTTTGCAGCAATCCAGAGATCATTGGATGCTATGAATTCGGTCTTCTAATTATTGTTTGGATGCTCTTTACTCAAATTTCATTTTTTCTATCTTTTATGTACTATGGATTTTTATTGTCTACGAGAAAAATTCATGAACTCTATTGTTAGATCTGACTTAATATAATTATTTCAGTTTCTTTTGATTGTGATTGCTATGCTTAATGCTTTCTACTGAGATTATTATATTTTGAGATAAGACTACAAATCAAATTTGAGGTAGTTAGTTTTAGGATTTAATAATTTTTAGCAAATCATTATTTAACTTTAGAGTTGAAGCAATCATAACACGAAACTAGTAACTCATTGTTTGTGCTAGATTTTGTGCAGTCTATTAATTTATACCCATCGTTGGATGACTGTTAGTTTAGGAATTACAATTTAATGCATCTTAATATCTTTCTTAACTAAAGGTTAACTAAGCATTTGTGATCCTAAATTTTGCAAGACTTAAGATAATTTGATTTACTCGACGTAGAGGTCAATAATGTAAGTAATCCTAATCCATCTTAAGAACTGAATTTATTCATCATCATTATAATTCAATCTTCATAGTTGTTCATGTGAGTTAATCATCCTTATTTTATTTTCTATTATTTAATTTTCTGTATCTTTATTTTTTGTTTTTATATCACAACACCATTTTCTTCTGTTAATAGATTATTAGGATAGATTAGATTTAACTAGTTCATCGTGGGTTTGACACTCTACTCTCTACTTTATTACTCGATATGACTAGTGCACTTGCTAGCAAATTTATTTGTTACAAATTCAACGCATCACTATGACAATTTTTCGCTTTTAACCCTAATATATGAACTTATAGTAGCGCGCCTCCAAACTATACTGTGATTTTTACTTTAATCTATCTGCTATTTTTTTAATGTTTTTCTACTTATGTAGTGACCAAACTATCCTTCTATACTCTATTTTAATGTTTACAATTTTAAAATAATATATACAAAATGAGGGGGTGCTTCCTCCTCCCCTTGTCGGCGTTGGAGGGAGGAGGTGGCGTCCCGACGCGCTACGTTCAATTCATATACTAAGGTTAGACGTTGAAAATCCTATAGGTCATGCTGGGAGGTTTAAGAAATTAACTCTTTATGATATTATAAAGTTTATGAAAAAATTAATTATTATTTTTAGTTTACTATATTGATCAATAATTTATTGAGCATCATCATATATTTTTTGTAAGTTAAAATTAATGAAAATATAAAAAAAACAATACATATAATAATTTGACTTGCAAAGAACCCTTGGCATCAATATAACAAAGCATAGAAACAATGATGATAAGAAAAATTTTGGCAATGTGTCATCATAAATAATGTAATAGAATACAGAGTAGAAATTGTCCCTTGTATCAGCTATCACAAATGAGAAAAAGCTTCACCAAATACAAGCTAATTTATGAACAAATGAGCATTTGCCGTGTACTAATGTATGAGTAGTAGCCCCCTACCAGCAATTGATCTGCATGACAAATCAAAATTAAGTTCAGAGAAAACCAATGTCGGATTTGCTTTGAAGCATCTCTACTCATCCATACATCCTTGATCAGACTTTAGGATTTCTTGCCCAGAGCTAAGCTAATTCTCATGGCTCGGCCTTCTAGTTCCTGCACATCAATACTCAAATAACTAACATTTTTTTCCGGTAGGAATACTCAATTAATAATTTGATCAGAAACAAGAACACTAATAATGTACGGAAGCATAGATGGGCTAAGTTTGAGCTTAATTAGTCCTGCTTAAAGATAAAAGATACATGCACATTACTGTGAGCAAGGAAGAAGAAACAGGTCAAAGATACTTACCACTCCATTAAGAGTTTGCAGGGCGTTCTCCATCTCCTCCTTGGCGGAGTAGCAGACGAAGCCGTAACCCCGGGATCTGCCGGTGTCACCGTCGTAAAGGACGCGAGCGCCGACCACGTTGCCGTAGTCCTGGAACATTTGGGTGAGGCTTTCAGACGTGACAGACCAAGATAGATTGCCTACAAAGAGCTTGAACTCGCTCTCAGGGTACAATGGCGCCTTTGGCTTCGGCTTGTCGGAAAAGTTCACCCTCATTGTTCGGCCACCATATTGCTGGATTTTTGTAAACGATGAACTGATCGTGAATACATCTGCTACATGATCACCATGTCTAATTATCAGGAAAAGATAAAACTTACACTTCTGTCGAGATTGTTGATGACTGCTTGGCAATCTTCCACAGTGCTCATGGTGACAAAGGCAAAACCTCTGCTTCTTCCAGTCTCCCTGTCGTAGAGCACCTGCAAAGCGGACCGCAATTTCTGAAGGTTTCATGCTTCTGAATCCATCAGATCAGAGAACAAAATCTGATTAGATATATAATCCTAACCTCAACCATCTCCGGACTGGCATACTCTTGGATGATCCCTGCAAGTTGAGCGCTGTCACAGTTGTACGGAAGGTTGCCAAAGTACAGTTTCGTGTTCTGTGAGGTGGCTCTGGGCGGGGCCGCCGCCTCCGACTGCTGGTCCCCTTCCTCGCTTTGCTCCTCCTCCGCCGCTGGCAATGGTTCGCCTTCCTCCTCCTCAGTCGTTGCAGCCGTCTCCTCTTGGACAACAGCGGCAAATGTCGACCTGTGTGGTCTTCCGGCGCGCGGAGCAACGGGTAGGACCAAGGAGGTGCTGTCTTTGCTGAAATGGGTCAGGCTCGAAATGCGGCAGCCGCGAGGGCACACGAGGCGGAGAACGACGTCGGCGCCGCCGTGTGAGAGCTTCGAGGGGAGGCGCGGAGAGATGGTGGCGGAGAAACAGGAGCCGACGGGGGCGGAAGCCATTACGAGCGGACCGGTGCTGGAGCACTGGTATCAGTACGTAGTAGTATCAGTTGGAAGGTGGCGATCGAGTTATAGAGATGAACATGAGAAAGGTCGACGATGAAGCATGGGCTGGGGTGGGGGGTGAGGGGGCACTGGGGAGAGAGAAGAGGAGGGGGCTCGAGTCAGTTTATCTGCAGTGAGCGTGGGATATTACGTGTGACGTGGACGCTGTGGAAGCCAATAGCGAAGGATGAGAGGAAATATGCGATAAGGTCTTATTATGAACTTATGGACCGGTTATTTCGTGTTTCCAACTAGGCTTCAATATGGGATATTAGGTTTTGGGTGTTCGACCTTTGTTCACCACTAGGATTTCAACCGATAGAATTTTAGGTTTATATTACTCAACAATTTATATTAGCTAAGAAAACGTTACTTCTCATTAAATTATTTGTAACGCCCCGAAATTTGACCCCGCCACGTGGCGAGAACTCCTTTCGGTCGCTACTTTCTTCAATCTTTCTTTGACTCTTTTATTGACCCAAATGGTCGATAAGAATAACATGTAAGAGGGAGACTTAAATAATAAAATATTACACAATAATATGACGCAATGCGGAAGCTAAATAAATAAAAGATACATCAATATCTCACATAGGGCATATAAAGGTCCATGCCATAATAAAGCACCATAAGTTCCATCCAAATGAAAATACAGCTCGATATGTTGAAAGTTAAAGACTCCATCTAGACCCTACGATAATCATGTGCACACGCCACCAAGTTGTAGTCGTCGCACACACATTAACTCGGCATACATCCATATCAAGTACCTGTGGGGATCACACAGGGGAGCAAGCTCAACCATTAGCATAAAGCTAAGTGTGAGTTCGTATAAATCATAAATTAGTTCCATCATAATAAGCATGAGATAAGCATGGAAATCAAGTATAAGAGTGAATCATAATAGAATAGTCGATAAGAGGATCACAGTTCATACTTTTTCATTTTCTTTCTTTTTCATGTTCAGTCTCATGTTCATTGTTCATATTCATTGTTCTTGTTCATATTCAGGTTCATAAGGACAAGGTCCTTCCATTCATCTTTTGGGCCATTTATGTTCTTTCATCTTATTCATAAATTGAAAGAGCTCTTCACTTTTAAGGAATACCATTGCAGAACATATCAGAGTGTAACTATCTAGACCATGATAGGCCAGTGGAGGATCAATGCCACGGCTAGTGCCCCGTCGGGCAAGATGACCTCGCACAAGCAGAAACATCTGTAGGGGAGAAACTCCCATCTAGATAGGCAAATGTTAACTCTTCTTCTTATAAATCATGGACCTATCTTTTGATCACTTGAATCAATCAAGGCCGTAGGGAGCAGAGGTAGCTCCGTATCATCTTTAGGTTCATATTTTTCATTATCAATCAAGTGGACAAAAACTTATTAAATCAAGGAGTTTAGATTAAAGTCAGAACTTTTCTGTTCACATATTAGATGCCTGAAAATCTAGCGGTCGTCCGGTTGAAGTTCATTCAGTGGTTGTTCGAAAGGGTAGACGAACTCCCGATGTTTATTTGCGTTCGTCAGTCGATTGAAACAGATTTGATGAGTAGTCGATCTTGAATATCATGTAATTGGAGAAAATAGAAGTAGGGATTTCTTCTTAAAAAAATCAGAAACTTATCTAACACTTCAGAGAAATAATTATAGGACATAAAAGTGCATGTAAACAATACTTAAATAATTGTAGGACATAAAAGACACACTATAGCGTAGAGATAACTGTATAATGCCCATGGTCCTTATGTTTTTCATGCACAAAAGAGACAATCATACAAATAATGGACAGCACCAAACTATGCAGACATTATGATAACATTATAAATAAAGAAAAACATTACAAGATTGAGTGATTGACATGGAGTGGACAACTCTATAAGTCATCTCATAAAATCAGCGGTGGCATTAATCCATATGATTACGTTAAAGCTTTCCTAAGTAACAACAAGGTGTATGAGTCACGGATATTATTGTTATTATTACCTTAGTATCTAAATGCACAGCTGATATACATCTAATCAAACCAAGTAACATTGCAGGAACTAAAATGCGTAACCAATAAATTCGAACAGCCTGGAAAAAGACAGAAAAATAACAAGGCATAACATCAATACAGTAGCTTCTTTCATTTGATCCCTGTATAGACTTTAACCCCTGGATGAAATAGCCTATTTTTTTTATCCTTAGTATCATGAGGTCAGCATATAGGATCCACGATTTAATCTGATGCGCAGCATGCATATGAAAAAACAGAAGAACAAAGGACCGAATTTAATTAAATCAAATATCACTCTAGATGAAAATTATTCAAAGCGATCCTTTTTCCATCATCCAGCATGGGTCTAAAATTTATCGAAGTCTTAAATTCTTTCGGAAAATTCATATGATTTAGATCCCGAAAACACACCTTCTTGTTCGTCGTCGGTTCGTCGCTTCACCGGAGCAAGTCCTAGTCTCGTCCTCCTCCTCGTCTTGCGTCACATACACCCGAAGAACCTGCCGGAGTTCTTTCTATGTCCTATGGCCGAGCACGAACAGGGCAGGAGCAGAGAGAGAAATGAGAAAGAAAATTAGGAAGAGTGAGGGTACAACTGGTACTTTATGGTCATAAATTTTGTGGTTTGAAATCTCAGATTTCATGGAGGAAAAAGGGGTTACAAATCTCATGTATTAATTGGGTGGTGTTAATTGGGTGTAATGGTACATTAATACAAGGATTTGGTTTTTTTATTATATATATACATATATATATTTTGAATGTGGTACGTTACAATATAATACCCATAGAAAAAGGATTCGTCACCGAATCCTGTAAGGAAATAAGTGCGGAAACTCTTTGCGCATCTCGACTCGAGTTCCCATGTCGCTTCCCGTCCTTAGTGGTACTTCCATGCGACCTTGACTAGTGGTACCTCTTTGTCCTTTCGATACTATGTTTTGTGCTCTAAAATCTTTGTGGGGTACTCTGCATAGGCTAGGTCTTCCTTTAGATTTGGATCTTCTATTCTCGCAATATTCACATCATCATGCTTGTATTTTCGGAGCATCGAGACGTGAAAGACATTGTGAACTCTTCCGTAGGAAGGAGGTAAAGCCAACCTGCAAGCTCCATCGCCAACTAACTCCAGAACCTCGAAGGGACCAACAAACCGAGGACTGAGCTTCCCTCGTTTGCTGAACCTCATAACACCCTTCATCGGAGACACCTTCAGTAGTACCTGATCTCCAGCTCTGAATATCTGCTCTCGTCTCTTCTTGTTAGCATAGCTTTTCTGTCTGGACTGTGCAGCCTTCATTCTCTTCTGAATTACTTCTATAGTATCAGCATACTCTTGGGCTCTGACTGCCAACTCCTCGCTCATAGCTATCCTCTCGCCGACCTCGCCCCAGTGTGTAGGCGATCGGCAAGGTCTTTCGTATGTAGCCTCAAAAGGCACCATGCCAATGCTAGAGTGGAAGCTGTTATTGTATGAGAACTCGAGCAGCGGGTAAATGCTTATCCCAACTACCGTGGCAATCTAAAGCACATGCTCGGAGCATGTCCTCCAATGTCTGGATCGTCTTCTCGGACTGTCCATCTGTCTGTGGGTGGAAGGCTGTACTGTAACTCAATCTGGTGAAAGCCTTTTGTAGATTCTTCCAAAATCTCGATGTGAATCGGGGATCACGATCCGACACGATCGAGACTGGAATCCCATGAAGTCGGATAATCTCTCGTACATATACCTCCAGTAGGCTCTCCACTAACTGCTTTCACTTGATCGGAATGAAGTGAGCTGCCTTCGTCAACCTGTCGACCACGACCCAGATGGTGTCATGGCCCTTCTGTGTCTTGGGCAGACCTGAGACAAAATCCATCGTGATGTTCTCCAACTTCCATTGCGGTACCCCTAGCGGCTTCATCAGACCATACAGTCGTTGGTGCTCAGCCTTTACCTGCTGACATACAAGGCACTTGGATACGTAGTTCGCTATCTCCCTCTTCATGTCGTGCCATCAGAAGCTGCGTTTGACATCCCTATACATCTTCTTGCTGCCCGGATGTATCACAAACTCTGACTTATGGCCTTCATCGAGCACCTCTCATCTGACTGTAGCATCATTCGGAACCCAGAGACGGTTCTGATACCTAATCCCTCCTTCATTGCCAACCTTGAAGTCTTCAGGTTCATTCTGACACCTCTTGAACATCTTTGTATACTCGGTGTCGGCCATTTGTTCTGTGATGATTCTACTGATCATGCTTGGCTGTAACTGGTGCATCATCAGTATTGCCCTGTGTCCTGCAGTTCGAGGATTCCACTGGTTAAGTTCCTCAATCATCTCATACCTGCGTAGCTGGAGGAAAGCCAACGAAGCCTCCCATTTTCAATTGAGAGCATCGGCGACTGAGTTCGCCTTGCCGGGGTGATAGTTGATCGCGAACTCGTAGTCTTTGAGGAACTCCATCCATCGTCTCTGTCGCATGTTTAGGTCCTTTTGGGTGAAGACGTATTTCAGGCTCTTGTGGTCGGTGAACACCTGAAATTCTTCACCATACAAGTGCCTCCAGATCTTCAGAGCGAACACGATCGCTGCAAGTTCCAGATCGTGCGTCGGATAGTTCACCTCGTGTTTCTTCAATTGTCGTGAGGCGTAGGCCACTACCTTCCCGTGCTACATGAGGACACATCCCAATCCAGTGCCACAAGCATCACTGTAAATTGTTTACCTCCGCTCCCTGATGGCAGAGTGAGGATCAGAGCGGAGATCAATCTGTTCTTCAGCTCTTGAAAACTATTCTCGCACTTATCTGTCCAGACAAACTTCTCATTTTTCTTCGTCAAATGAGTGAGTGGAGCTGCAATCTTCGAAAAATCTCGAATGAAACGCCTGTAGTAGCCCGCTAGACCGAGGAAGCTGCCGATCTCAATCGCATTCTTCGGTCTGACCCAGTTGGTCACTGCCTCGACCTTCACTGGATCTACTGCTATGCCTTGTCTGGATACAATGTGCCCCAAGAACATCATCTGCTCCATCCAGAATTCACACTTGGAGAACTTTGCGAAAAGTCGATGCTGACGCAAAGTCTCCAAGACGATCCGTAGGTGCTCCCGGTGCTGCTCTGGGCTGGAGGAGTAGATCAGGATGTCGTCCACGAAGATGATCACAAACTGATCCAAATGCTGTTTGAATACCCTGTTCATAAGATCCATGAATGCTGCTGGGGCATTCGTCAGTCCGAAAGGCATGACCGTGAACTCATAGTGGCCATAGCGTGATCGAAAAGCAGTCTTCGACACATCTTCTTCTGCGACTCTCAACTTGTGGTAGCCGCTTCTCAAGTCGATCTTTGAAAATACTGAGGCCTTCGACAGTTGGTCAAACAAGTCGTCGATCCTGGGCAATGGGTATTTATTCTTGATCGTGACCTTGTTCAGCATTCGATAGTCGATGCAGAGTCATAGCGATCCGTCCTTCTTCTTAACAAATAAAACCGGAGCACCCCAAGGGGAAATACTAGGTCGGATGAACCCCTTGTCGAGTAACTCCTGAATCTGTTTCTTCAGCTCTAGCATCTTCGCCGAGGCCATGCGGTAGGGAGCCTTGGAGATCGGTGCCGTCCCTGGTGTCAAGTCGATCCTGAAGTCGATCTCTCTTCTCGGTGGTATTCCAGAAATGTCCTCTGAAAAGACATCCGAGAAGTCTCGTACTATGTCAATCTGATGCAGAGTTGGTATCTGTGCGTCGGCTATTGTCATGCTCGCCAAGTACCCTCGGCATCCCTTTTGTAGCAGCTTGTGGGCCTTCATGGCGGATAATATGATTCCGCTGTCCGGCTTCGATGTACCTCTGATCATCGTCTTCTTATTGCTGTGGTTGCCGATGATAACCTTCTTTTGCTTACATACAATCGATGCATCATGGTATGACAGCCAATCCATACCTAAGATGACATCGTAGTCCACCATGGGGATTACAATCAAATCGGCGGAAAAATTTTTCCCATCCACAACCACTAGTACCTCGGGAAGGTATTTCGCCATGTGGAGGGTCCCTATTGGTGTCTTTATATTCATACTGTGTTCCATCCCTTTTATAGGTACACTAAGGGTGGAAACACATGCCTCAGAAATAAAAGAGTGCGATGCACCCGAATCAAACAATACAACCATAGGAAGACCTGCTATGAGAAGAGTACCTCGGACGTTGTAGAGACGTCCTAGTACCCCTCCTGCACCTCTCTGGTTCTTCGTCGGGCAATCTCTGACGAAATGTCCGGCCTTGCTGCATCCAATGCAGGTGCCGTTCTTCATGCGACACTCCCCTCTATGGGGCCTATTGCAGTAGACGCAATTGGGCACACCTTGTTGCTGGGGTGCCGGTGGTTGTCTCGGAGGTTGCGGAGCAGGTGCATATCGCTGAGGTTGTGGCTGAGGTTCACATTCGTCATTAGTCAGTATCATTCTATGCATATTCTTAAATCACTTTACTTCTACATCACCTGGGGCTGTGATGCGTAAAATGTAGCAAAATAGAATCGCTAGCAAGTGCACTAGTCGCTCAAGTAATATAGTAATAGGAGTAAGAGTGTCGAACCCACGAGGAATATTATTAATTTAATATCTGGATTTATAAATTAATAAGAGAGGAAAAACATGAATTTTTGGAAAGGGATTTTGTGAGAGAAAATAAAGATAAGATAATGTAGTGGTGTTGAAGTTAGGCCTTAGGATGAAAATAGATCAAGATAAATATTTGAACCATAAAAGATAAATTTAATATTTAAAGATGGATTAGAGTCTCCCTAAAGTAATCTAACATGATTATCTTGTAGTCTCCATGACTGGCATCCCTCAATCTAATAATATAGAACTATCTTAATTTAATAAGAGTTGAAGTCTCCATGACTGGTACCCTAAAAAACATATTAAAATTAAGATGCATTAAATTAGATTCCCTAGACTAATAATCACTCCACAAATTGGTATAAATTAATAGACCACACAAACTTGATTCTCCACACACTAGTTATCAAATTTATGTCAATTATTAATTTCAGATAAAAATCAATTAAAATTAGTATCATGAATTCTGAAATTAAACTCTCCACAAACTGGTATAGCCTAATTCAGAAATCCAATTAACTAACATAAAAGCATTAAGCACAATTAATAATTGATCAGAAAAGATTAAAATAAAAAATAGGATCCAAATATTTCCCTTAAATTAATAATCTCCTAAAATAATAATCTTGAAAACATGGAGTTCATCCTAGAAATTCTGGAGAGATAATAACAAACTAACAATAATAATTGGAAGAATTACACCCAAAATAGAAGTAGAGCTCTCGAATTGGGCAGACAGTCGGGCAGTCTCTTAGACTTGATCAGGGTCGCGATCAACCTCCAGCCGTCGCACCTCTCTCCTCTTGGTCGTAGCCTGCAGAGCTCACGACTCGCTGTGGAAGAAACCTGAACTTCAGAGCACCAATTGAAACGACGGATTTTTCACGTATTTATAGGTGCGGACGGCCTTCAATTTGATCACGACCGTAACATCGTACGGTTGACTTTAAATTTGTGAGATAAAACTTGAGTTGATTACGGCCGATAAACTTTCCTCTCTGAATATTACGCTCAAAAGATAAATCCTTTTATCTTTACCCCTTTTGAATCTCGGCCAAAATGAAATTCTTTTATCTTTATGCCCAAAGATAAATCCTTTTACTCCCTTCGAATCTCGGCCGTAAGAAAAACTTCTTGTCATTACCCCCTCCATATCTCGGCCAAAATGATATCTTTACTCCTTTTCATTACCCCCAAAATGATGACATCTTCTAATTTTGGCCAAAACAATTGGTTTTCTTTCCGTTACCCCCTCCAAATCTCGGCCAAAACGAAGAAGAGTCTTTGATTGTTACGCCCAAAACTCAAGTTGCATTTGTTTTTACCCCCAACGAAGTAAGATGTAACTTATCCAACCATGAGATCATCTCGGACGAAATTTAATTCTTTACGGCCGAGTCATATTGCCTGAAAAATAATTATAAGAATTAAGTAAATCCCTCTTCGGTTAAAATATTCAAAACATTAATAATCAAAATCGATAAATTCGGAATTACGACTAAAAGTGACTAAAATTGATGCATGCCATGATCAAATTATAGAAAAATTAATTAAAATAATAATCTAAATTATGTTGTATTTTGCATGCATCAAACTCCCCCAAGCTTAAAGTCTTGCTTGTCCTCAAGCAAAAACTCAAAGCAAGGCTCAAGAAAGTTCCATCATAGCCTCCACATTGTCAACTGTCTAATTTTCTTACACAATTCTTCTGCACACCTACTACTTAGTATCTTACCACTTTCCATGCACTTAGCTTCATAGAGGTTCTGAATGCTACACAAATTTAAACAATCTCAAATTCAGCTTTGCAGAAAAATAAATTGCCTGTCAAATAATAGCATTAATATTGAACACATAAGTACTAATTGAGCTTAAAACTTTTTCTTTTTCTTTCTTTTTTTTCAACTTTATTTTCAATCATTTTAAAAGTTCTAATTTTCAAGCAGGATTGCACAAGGAAGTCCATGTAGCGGGCTTTAGACTAATGACTCCCAGACCAGATGGCCTTAGGGCACCAGGTGATAAAACACCCCTCGAGTTTACTTGCCCGAACAACCAAGGTTCCGAATGAAGATTTCGAACTTAGCCATGATTCAGTACTCATGTGCTTCTCCATATCCCACAAGATGGTCCATATAGCAGGTTTTCGATCGACGGATCCCAGAGCAGTTGCCCTTAGGTCGTCAGGCATGAACCCCTACGGATCTAATTACCCGAACACACCTTGGTTCCGGATAACACTTTTGTACCTACACATAACTTTGTTCTTCTTTTTTTTTTACTATTTTTTTTTCACACATTTTTTTTAAGCTCAAGGAGTACTTAATATGGTCAATAAAAAGGCTACTACTATCAAGACTTAAAAGAAATAAAAAAGCATGAATATGATTTTGTCGTCTAATCATTCATAATTCTACTTAGCATAGGCACATAAATTAAAACAATAAGACAAAAGTTAGTAAGATGGTAGAAAAAATAAATGCTTGCAATGGTATTTTTTGGAAAAAATTTAAAATTTTCAAATATTTTTTAGATAAATGCATACATAGGCAAATAAAAAGAAAGAAACATGCAATGCATGAAATGCAAACTCCCCCAAGCTTGAACCAGACACTGTCCTTAGTGTTAGGCCAACAAGAGATATAGATATAATAAAAAGAAAAAATAAATAAATGAATAATAAAAAGGGAAAAGACACAACCAGATTTATTGTTGGTGGGGTGGCGAAATGTTCGACTTCGGCCTATACGAAGACATGTCGATGTTGGTGTCGGCCGTAAAAGCTGGAGATTCTCGTAGTGGCAGTGTTATGAACTTCTCGGCCGCAAATGGTATCGTTGGAGATAGATGGTTTGGCGGTCGGTATTCCATGAAGACATTCTGGCCGAAATATGTGGTTTCTCGGCCGCAAAGAGAAGGTTCTCGGCCGCAATAATTAAGAGTCTCGGTCGATAAAAGCTTGGCCGCAAAATTTGGTGGATGAAGATCTCGGCCGATAATGGGGAGTCTCGACCGTAAAAGCTTGGCCGCAAAGTTTTGTGGAGGAAGATCTCGGCCGAGATTTTCTTAAGGCTGGTTTCTCAGCCGCAACGGGAGAGAAAGGGCCGCAATCGTAGGTTGGAGATCAGCAGCTTTGGTCAAATCCATTGGAGTGTGGGCGCAAACTCGGTGTCCAATGTGTCCGACGTTCTCCCCTTGCACATAAATTAATTAGATGACTCCATAAAAAATACAATAAATGTCTAATTAAAAATAAAAATAAAATAAAACTATCATCAAAACTAATTCTATCTAACTAAGATATTCGTTAACAACTATTCAGAAAAATAAAAAGAATAGAAATAGTTCTGATTTATAATTGTCAGCTTGACTTAGTCCCGATGAAAATCAAGGCCTATTTTGCTCTTTCCCCCTTGGATTTTTCTCTGTGTTGCTTGGGAGAGAGCCCGGTGTATGTCCAGTCAGTTGTGCCACCATCTAGCCCAATTGTCTTTCCAAATTTCGAATTGATGCATCCTGATTAGCGGCTCTAGACTCCATATCCTTTTGCAATGATTGCATAGTGTCTATGATCTGTGCCATCATCTCCTACATGTGATTTGATGATTGATATTGGGGAGCATCAGGTTGCCTTTTCAGTATATAATCCTTTGATGGGCCAGAAGGTTGGCCTTGATTCTGATTATAGGCAAACTTCGGATTGTGTCTCCAACCATAATCGTTGTTCCTGTAAAATGGGTTGGAAATAAAGTTAGCATTTTCAATTTGATTTGAATCTGAAGTGTTACCTCTAGGGCTATAATTGCTCGAATTTCCCATTAGTGACATCATCTGCTCGAATTTTTGATTAAGTGACTCCAGCTGAGCGACTATTTCCGAAGATTGTATTCCTTGTGCAGCATGTACATCCGGAGTTCGGCGAGATGGTCTCCTTTCTTGACTTGACTTGAGGGCTACAACTTCAATTATATCCTGTATCTCACTAGGGCGTTTAGATCCTAGCACTGTCCCTCCTGCTGATTGGTCGAGCTTATCTTGATCTGCAGCTCGCAATCCATGGTAGAAATCTTTCATTACTTGCCACTTTGGAATCCTATTATCAGGAACTCTGGCTAACAGTTCCTTATATTGTTCCCAGGCTTCATAAAATGTCTCGTTATCGTCTTGAACAAATGCCCTCAGTTCCCTTCAATATTTGCCTGCTTTTTGTGGTGGGCAATATTTTCCAACAAATTTTTCTACCAGCTCCAACCATGAGTGAACTGATCCTGCAGGCAAAGTTTTGAACCACGTAGAAGCTTTGTCACGTAAGGATTGTGGAAATAATAATAAACAAATAATTTCAGTAGAAACATTATTATTTCTAAAGGTGCTAAGAGTGGCAAGAAATTTGTCAAGGTGATGTGAGGGTCTTCATGAAATCCTCCTCCAAATTGAGATGCTTGTATCATCCTCACGATTGCCGGATTGATCTCAAAATTATTTGCATTGATTTCAGGCAACACAATGCAAGATTCTCGGTCATTATATCTGGCCGAGACATATTCTCTCATAGAGAGTTCTGCTTCATTTTCTCGTCGATTATTTTGTAGCGGAACTAGTTCATTTTGTTGCTCCAGTCTCTGATTGTCGCGTGCTTGTTCAGCCATTTATCTGATATTTCTTCGTAATCGGCGAGAAGTCCTTTCAATTTCAGGATCAAATTCCAAAATTGGATTTGAACTCCTTGTGCGCTTATCAGAAGATTACAGGATTGGTTGTGATTAAATATTCAGTAGTACCTGCAACAACCAATTTTTAGTAAGATAAAAGAATAAAATAAAATAAAAATATATATAAGAAGAAAGAAATACAAATAATAGGTCACGAAAAAATAAGATTCTAACAAATAAAAAGTCTTTCGGCCTGATAAAATTGAAAATTCTTCATTAAAATTAATTTCCGAGAGGAACTTTTCAGAAACCTAATTAAGGCCGCAAACGGAGGTTCTTCAAACCAATTCAAATGCCAAATAACTCGACCGAAAGTAAATCAAATGGATAATCATAAAAATCATGCACTTGTTCGGCCGTAAAACTTAACCATGTGTCAACATTATGGCCGTAAAAGCAATAATCAGCAAAAATAGAGAGGATAATGAGATTGATCGATCGCCAAACATATCTCGGCCAAAATTAAATTAGTTGAGAAATTGAATAATTCGAGGCTCGTTCGGCCGTAAAAACCACGAAACAGTGTCGAAAGAGATTAATCAACATGAAGGCGTAAAACTTGTTGGATTATGGGCGAAACATATTCGTAAGATGGCGTAAAAATTAGCACGGCGATGAATTATCTCGGCCGAAAGAGAATTAAATTGACTCCTGGCGTAAAGAACCAAAGTCGAAAACTTGATTCAATGGGACGTAAAACAGAAAACTATCAGAGTTTCGGCCAAATCAAATGAAACTTGAGAATCAATTCTTAAGTCGCCAGATGATCCATTACGACCGAGAAAGAAAAGTCGACAAATAAACTGGCCGAAACAGGGTCAAATTAATCTAATGCGTTCAGAAATATTTTACTACCGAGATGAAGTCGACATTATTCAATCGACCGTAAATCAGAGATTAAAACAACAACGATATTAATAATGAGTCATTACGACCGAAACTGAATTAAGTCGATTCTTTACGGCCGAAATAAACTAAAATAAATTGGACAAAACAAAATCAAATCATGGTGTAAAACAAAATTTAGGCAATTAAAACATTACGGCCGTAAAATAAAAGATTAGAACTCGATATTGTGAGGAATCAATGTGAAGGCGTAAGACTTGTTAAATTATGGCCGTAACAAGGTCGAATTAAAATTCCGAACAACCAGATTACGAATTCATCAAAGTCGGCTGCAAACAAGATGACGAGAGTAATTCTCGGCCGTAAAAATCATGCGCTAATGAAATTCCACGGTGTAACAGAAAAAATAATATGAAAGAGAATTAACCAACGTCATACTTGTCGCAAAGAAAATTTCATAAAATTGTCGGCCGCAAAATCCAATGCGAAAGAGAAATAAATCAATTCAATTAATAAAGTGAAGTTTCGACTGTAAAACTCAGATAAAATTTTCCAATCGCAAAAAGATAAAAGTTTATCGTTAAATGTCTTTTGTGGGCGTAAACTTTTTCTCGAAATTCAAGTCGAAATGAAGTCAAATCAAACCTAAACGTTCAAATGATTTCAATCTTGCGGCCGCAAATCCAAATCGATGTGAAATCAAGTATGATCATTAAGTAAAGTTTACAACAGAAGGCAAAATTCCGGCTGCAAAATTGAAAGTTTATAAATCAGAATCGATACATTGCGAGCGGTAGAACCAGTAAATCGTAAAATCGTAAGTCCACGTAATTCGAAAAATCCAATCGGCTTAACAAAATTTAAAAAATGTCGTGACCTTTATCTGCAAAAGAAAAAAATATTGAATTATTCACAGAAATAAAATAATTAAAATAAATAGTACATATTTACAAAAAATTATTTACAATTTATTTAGATCTCCTAATAATTCATAAAAATTAGAAATTAATTAATAAAATATTTCCCGGCAACGGCGCCAAAAACTTGATGCGTAAAATGATGTAGCAAAATAGAATCACTAGCAAGTGCACTAGTCGCTCAAGTAATATAGTAATAGGAGTAAGAGTGTCGAACCCACGAGGAATATTATTAATTTAATATCTGGATTTATAAATTAATAAGAGAGGAAAAACATGAATTTTTGGAAAGGGATTTTGTGAAATAAAATAAAGAAAATAAAGATAAGATAATGTAGTGGTGTTGAAGTTAGGCCTTAGGATGAAAATAAATCAGGATAAATATTTGAATCATAAAAGATAAACTTAATCTTTAAAGATGGATTAGAGTCTCCCTAAAGTAATCTAACATGATTATCTTGCGATCTCCACCACTGGCATCCCTCAATCTAATCATATAGAACTATCTTAATTTAATAAGAATTGAAGTCTACACGACTGGTACCCTAAAAAACATATTAAAATTAAGATGCATTAAATTAGATTCCCTAGACTAATAATCACTCCACAAATTGGTATAAATTAATAGACCACACAAACTTGATTCTCCACACACTAGTTATCAAATTTATGTCAATTATTAATTTCAGATAAAAATCAATTAAAATTAGTATCATGAATTCTGAAATTAAGCACTCCACAAACTGGTATAGCTTAATTCAGAAATCCAATTAACTAACATAAAAGCATTAAGCACAATTAATAATTGATCAGAAAAGATTAAAATAAATAAAATAGGATCCAAATATTTCCCTTAAATTAATAATCTCCTGAAATAATAATCCTGAAAACATGTAGTTCATCCTAGAAATTTTGGAGAGATAATAATAAAATAACAATAATAATTGGAAGAATTACACCCAAAATAGAAGTAGAGCTCTCGAATTGGGCAGATAGTCGGGCAGCCTCTCGGACTTGATCAGGGTCGCGATCAACCTCTAGCCGTCACACCTCTCTCCTCTTGGTCGTAGCCTATAGAGCTCACGACTCGTTGTGGAAGAAACCTGAACTTCAGAGCACCAATTGAAACGACGGATTCTTCACGTATTTATAGGTGCGAATGGCCTTCAATTTGATCACGACCGTAACATCGTACGGTTGACTTTAAATTTAGTGGATAAAACTTGAGTTGATTTCGGTCGATAAACTTTGTTTCTGTCTCTGAATCTCGACCAAAACGATAAACAATTCTTATCTTTACTCCCAAAACGATGAGTTCTTTTACTTATTACGCTCAAAACGATAGCATCATTTTATCTTTACCCCCTTCAAATCTCGGCCAAAATAGAGATTTCCTTGCCATTACGCCCAAAAAGATAACTATCATTTTATCTTTACCCCCTTCATATCTTGACCAAAATGATAAACAATTCATATCTTTACACCTTTCCATTACGCCCAAAACGATAACATCTTCTAATTTTGGCCAAAACGATGAGTTTTCTTTCCGTTACCCCCTCCAAATCTCGGCCAAAACAAAGAAGAGTCCTTATCATTACGCCTAAAACCATGAGTTCTTCAATTTTGGCCAAAACGATAGGCTTCTTATCTTTACCCCCTCCAAATCTTGGCCAAAACGTCTTGGGGGTAAAGCCAAATCTCGGCCGTAAGGAATAAATCCTTTTGAATTTCGGCCGATACGTTGGTGTTCTCAGATAGTCACGTGTTCGATTTTTCTGCAAAATAATTATCAAAATTTAGTTAATCCATCCACAATTAAAATATTCAGAGAATTAATAATTAAAATCGATAAATCCGGAATTACGACTAAAAGTGACTAAAATTGATGCATGCCATGATCAAATTACAGAAAAATTAATTAAAATAATAATCTAAAATATGTTGTATTTTGCATGCATCGGGCTGACGAGGTGCGGGCTGGCGGGGAGCCTCACGCTGTGGCTGTTGATAGGGCTGATGGCGGTGATCGCGGCGTGCATCTCTGCGAGCTGGGCGGCGATCTTCCCATCTTGGCTTAGCCGGCTCTGCTGCTCGTGCTGGCTCTTTCTTCAGTTCTTCTTTCCGCATCTGGATCTGTCGTTCGATTCTGTATGCCATGCGAACAACACCATGCAAGTCGATCTCAGCTCCGTAGATAGCTCTCTCACGAATGGTGTGGTGGAGACCGTCAATGAACTGCTTGGCGCGATCTGTCTCATCCATCTTGTCCTTACTATAGCGTTCCAACTGGATAAAGCGAGCATGGTACTCAAGTTTCCTTGACGCAACTCTTTGAATTCTTTGGACTTCTCCTTCCTTCTAAAGGAAGGGGCGTACTGGGCTTCAAATAGTTCCTTGAAATTACTTCAGGGGATAGCCCTCTGATCCAGAAAATTGGTCGCACGTGCCGTCTCCCACCAATCGCTGGTCCGACCGATGAGCATGTGGACGGCATAACGAACCTTGTTGTCTTCGCCACATCTGCTAGTGTCGAACAAATTCTCTATCCGAGTAAGCCATTGGACTGCCTCTTCATAATTCACTACCCCCTGAAATAGGGCGGGTGCAGTTTTAGGAACTCCTGAATCGTATCCTCCCTGGGAGGAGCCATCGGTGGTGCTGGTGCTACTAGAGGAGGAGGTGGTGCCTGGTACATCGGCACTGAGAATGTCGGCTATTGTGAAGGCGGTGGGAGCTCCAGCTGTTGTACTGGAGGGAGCTCCTACTACAAATCCTCCCCTACTTGACTCTCAGGAGCAGAGTCAAGTCCATCAGTGACGATCTCTGGGGTAGCCGCAATGCGATCACCTCTGCGTCCGCGCCCATGACCTCTGTCACGTCTGGCTGCTGAGCGTGTCATGGGAGCCATCTATAAAACATAACAATTCATTTCAATAAACAATTCATAACTTTAAAAATCAAAATACTTCTTACCTTACTTTGCGGCGGTTGAGTGTGGCGATAGCTCTGGTGGGTGCACATGGACCATACTTAACCTATGCTCTATATCTAGGACGTCAAGAGAGTCCTATCGTTAGGCTCTTATACCATAAATGTAATGCCCTGAAATTTGACCCCACCACGTGGCAAGATCTCCTTTCGGTCGCTACTTTCTTCAGTCTTTCTTTGACTCTTTTATTGACCCAAATGGTCAATAAGAGTAACACGTAAGCGGGAGACTTAAATAATAAAATATTACACAATAATATGATGCAATGCAGAAGCTAAATAAATAAAAGATACATCAATTTCTCACATAGGGCATATAAAGGTCCATGCCATAATACAACACCATAAGTTCCATCCAAATGAAAATACAACTCGATATGTTGAAAGTTAAAGACTCCATCTAGACCCTACGATAACCATGTGCACACGCCACCAAGCTATAGTCGCCGCACACACATCAACTCGGCACGCATCCATATCAAGTACCTGTGGGGATCACACAGGGGAGCAAGCTCAACCGTTAGAATAAAGCTAAGTATGAGTTCGTATAAATCATAAATTAGTTCCATCACAATAAGCATGAGGTAAGCATGGAAATCAAGTATAAGAGTGAATCATAATAGAAGAGTCGATAAGAGGATCATAGTTCATACTTTTTTATTTTCTTTCTTTTTCATGTTCAGTCTCATGTTCATTGTTCATTGTTCATTGTTCTTGTTCATATTCAGGTTCATAAGGACAAGGTCCTTCCATTCATCTTTTGGGCCATGTATGTTCTTTCATCTTGTTCATAAATTGGAAGAGCTCTTTACTTTTAAGGACTACCATTGCAGAACATATCAGAGTGTAACTATCTAGACCATGGTAGGACAGTGGGGGATCAATGCCATGGCTAGTGCCCCGTCGGGCAAGATGACCTCGCACAAGCGGAAACATCTGTAGGGGAGAAACTCCCATTTAGATAGGCAAATGGTAACCCTTCTTCTTATAAATCATGGACCTATCTTTTGATCACTTGAATCAATCAAGGCCGTAGGGAGCAGAGGCAGCTCCGAATCATCTTTAGGTTCATATTTTTCATTATCAATCAAGTGGAAAGAAATTTATTAAATCAAGGATTTTATATTAAAGTCAGAACTTTTCTGTCCACATATCAGACGCCTGAAAATCTAGCGGTCGTCCGGTTGAAGTTCATTCAGTGGTTGTTCAAAAGGGGAGACGAACTCCCGATGTTTATTTGTGTTCGTCAGTCGATTGAAACAGATTTGATGAGTAGTCAATCTTGAATATCATGTAATTGGAGAAAATAGAAGTAGGGATTTCTTCTTAAAAAAATCAGAAACTTATCTAACACTTTAGAGAAATAATTATAGGACATAAAAGTGCATGTAAACAATACTTAAATAATTATAGGACATAAAAGACACACTATAGCGTAGAGATAACTGTATAATGCCCACGGTCCTTATGTTTTTCATGTACAAAAGAGACAATCATACAAATAATGGACAGCACCAAACTATGCAGACATTATGATAAAATTATAAATAAAGAAAAACATTACAAGATTGAATGATTGACATGGAGTGGACAACTCTATAAGTCATCTCATAAAATCAGCGGTGGCATTAATCCATATGATTACGTTAAAGCTTTCCTAAGTAACAACAAGGTGTATGAGTCACGGATATTATTGTTATTATTACCTTAGTATCTAAATGCACAACTGATATACATCTAATCAAACCAAGTAACATTATTTTATGGTCATAAATTTTGTGGATTGAAATCTCAGATTTCATGGAGGAAAAAGGGGTTACAAATCTCATGTATTAATTGGGTGGTGTTAATTGGGTGTAATGGTGCATTAATACAAGGATTTGATTTTATTTGGTTTTTTTATTATATATATATATTTTTAATGTGGTATGTTACATTATTAATAGTATATGTAACACCCGATGATAAAATAAAAGAAGATAAAATGGTTCAACCTGAATAAGAAAAAGAGAGAGAAAGTAAGATGGAAAGATAAATATTAAAAAGGATTTTGGTTTGAAGCCAACCATGAGTTGGATGAAAGATATTTTTATCTTTTATTCAACTCTAATTCAAACTCCTCTTTCCTATAAATAAAGCCAACACACCTTCTCTTATTCATTATTTATGTTTTCCCTTCCCCCTCCCACATGTTTTCCCCATCCTATCTCTCCACGAAGTGGACATGCCACGTCTGTAGAGACGACCTCGGAGACATGGACGATGCACAAGACCAGAGGTGGGGAAAGAAGAAGAAGAAGAGAAAGAGGAAGAACATGAAGAAGAAGAGAAAGGATGTGAGATTTCAACGGAAACTTTACAAGGTATGGAACCAGGGTAGATTCATCATAGAATCTTGATTTTAAGCTTGAAGCATTCTCTACTTGATCTCTAGTTATAGTATTATGAATTATGATGATTATTGATGTCGACCATTGGCGGAAAATTGATCGAAAAATGTATTGCGCGACGCAGTATTTCTCCGCAAGACGAACCCCGCCCAGGTTTCTCCGTGCCCGGCCCGGATTAAGACATGCCCGGACCGAGTTTGTCAGAACTCGGCCCGGATCCACCATTGTCGCACTCTCCGAGCTTTGCAATCGGACGAACCTGACCCGGGTTGAAGATGACCCGGCCCGAGTTCCGTCCACTGCGAAGAGGTCGGGTGCGACAAAGCCCCAACTTGACGATGACCCGACCCGGCCCGTGTGTAACCCGAACCCGGCCTGGGTTTAACCCTATTTTTCCGAGAATGATGTTCGATGAACTTGGCTCAGGTTCTACCTGACTCGGCCCGGGTTCCGATGCTGCTTAGATAATTTTTAAGATCTCTGGTTCCCTAATCCATGTAGTTAATCCTGATTCAAGTCATGATGATGATTATGGTATTTATGCCTTTACTAATGGTGATGACCTACATGACGCATGAGCTTATTATCTTATTATGATGACTTAATATAGGTCTAATCATATAGGTGATGACACTGATTCATATCCATCAAGGTTGATCTATTTATGATGATGATTATGCACATCTGATTTCCTCTCCATGATGATTTCACCTATTCGTACCTTGTAGCTCTAATTAAGTCTCATATAGTGATGATTATGTTTAACACCCTTCATCAGTATGATTCGTTGATCCTTTCTTATGATGACTAAATCTTAATCATGATCCTTATGTCACTACAAGAAAATTAGGATTTTTCGATGGACAATTTTTTTACGGAAGAAATTCTTCACAATTTGCGATGGATTTTGCGACGGATAAGAATCCGTCGAAATTTCTGACGATTACAACTGTCGAAACTAAAAATAATAAATTATGAAATCTATTATATTATTATTTTATTTTTTGACAGTTACGAACGTCAAAAGTTTCATCCGTATCCGCCGATAAGTGGAAAATAATATAATATAAGTAGTATTTTATTAATATACTTATCGATAGTTTAGACCGTCAAAATTATCGACGGTCTAGACTATCGATAAATTAAAAAAATTAAATATTATATATTATAAGTAGTATTTTATTATTATAATTATCGACAATTCAGACCCTCAGACATTTCAACGGTCTGGACCGGTAACTTTGAAAATAATAAGATATTATATAATGTAAGTAGTATTTTATTATTATAATTATCGACAGTTTAGACCGTCAAAACTTTCAAGGTCTGGACCGTCGATAACTTTAAAAATAACTAAATATTATATAAGTAGTATTTTATTATTATAATTATCGACAGTTGAGACCGTTGGTAATTGAAGAAATAATTAAATATCATAACCATATATATCATAATATATATATGTATTAATATTTCCGACAGTCAGGACCGCCAGAACTTCCGACGGCCCAAGAGCCGTCGCAAGTTCCAATGGCCTTGGCCGTTGGTAATAAAAAATAATTCTCCCCCTACTTTTTTTTTCTTTTCCCCTCTCCCGCTATTTTCTTCCTTTTCCCGCTTTCCCCTCTCTCTACCTATGTCGAAAGTTTCGACGAATCTGTATCCGACGGTAAGTGAAAAATAATATAATATAAGTAGTATTTTATTAATATAATTATCGATAGTTCAGACCGTCGAAATATAAGTAGTATTATTTTTATATTCTTAATCATGAAATTATGATGGTTGAATTAAAAGACATAATTTGTTACAAATTATTCCATTTTAGCGTCTCATTGGAGTCTCAATAGCATCTACCTAGCGCCACACTAGAGCCGCAATTATGGTCGATGCAAGAGAGACACTATTGGCATCTCTCTAGCGTCTCCTTAATGGGACGCTAACACGTATGAGACGCTACGTCGACGCTAGTGTGTCGCTAATATGTTTTAGCGACTCAATAGCGTCTCTATTGCGCCGCATTAGTCGACTTTTTATTGCACTCACAGACTCACTTAATCGGGCACATATAGACATATAAATACACGCATATACTTATACTTATCTATAATAAGTACACATATACATATTATTATCACTTAATCTCGCACATATAAACATATGCATACATATATATACTTGGAATATGTATACATGTTATTATCAATTAATCTCGCACATATATAGACATATACATACACGTATGTACTTATAATACATATAGATGTACACATTGTTGTGACTTAATATCTCACACGTAGACATATACATGCACACACACACACATATATACACACACAATTTTGTTATATACACATATACATATCGACTTATAATTTTATATACATACATGAATAATTATATATGCATTCCATAATTTTTAGATTGTGGGAAGGGAACAAAACGACTTGAACGGGGCACAATACGATGAGACACTATCTTGATAAAGAAAATTACATACACATAATAGAAAATTAGAATATGAAAAACCTATTAGCGTCGCTCTGATGTCTCCAACTTGAGATGCTAAGTTCTAGAGATGCTACTATGACGCTATTGTGTCGCTAATATATCTTAGTAACACATCGGCTTCTCTATAGCGATGCATTAGCCGAATTTTTATTAACCTCACTTAATTGGACACATATTGACATATAAATAGACATCTATAACTCATGCACATATACATATAATTATCACTTAATCTCGCACATATATTCTTAAATTCGGAAGAAAATTTGATATAGCGTGTCTATAGCCTCGAAAGAGCATCTCGGTTATGGCGCCCCTGTAGCGTCTATGTAGTGTCACGTCAATGTGAGGCGCTAAATACTTAACTTAAATCCCTAATCCCTCTTCTGCATTTTCACTTTTACTGTTACGCTCGCCTGCCAATTTTCACCATGATCGACGACGCTCGACACCCTTTGCTCCGACGCCCGATGGTCGACGCCCGATGCCCGACCCCACCCTCGTTGAAATTGTCTCGTCGAACTTGCTCGACCCAACTGCTCCGACGATCGAACTCGTTCGCGTCGAACTCGCCTGACCCCACTGCTCCGACGATCGACGCCCATTGCTTCGACGGTCGAACTCGCCTGCCCACTGCTACGGCGCCCGCTGCTCCTTCGATTCGCCCTGCGCCGACCTCCTCCGCCCAACCGCCCTCCGCCACCCACCGCCTCCTCCGCCGCCATCCGCCTCAGCCGCCCTCCGCCTCGCCCTCCGCCCATCATTTGTGCTCCTCCGTCCAGTGTCGACCGTCGCCTGCCGCCATCCTTTCTCCACCGCTTACCCTCCTCTGTCGCCCGCCGCCATCCTTCTCCGCTTAAGAAGGTATGAGCCCATCACCATCCATTATGTAAACCCTAGTAAATTTGCTATTTTTTAATCTAATGCATGTTAAGTGAATTACTAGTTAATTACTTGAAACTAATATAGTCAATTTTCTATTTTTTAGTCTGATACCATGTTAAGTTAATTATTAGTTAATTACTTAAAATTAATCTAATTCCTATTAATTACTTGAAATTAATGTACTTCCTAGTTCATAGATGGTTGAGTTAATCATAATGTTCGACATTTATGAGTGATTCCTGGTTGCGTGCTACTTTGTTCCCCACCTCTCTTATAGTAAATGCATGAGCAGAACAAATTTGTTCCACGATTACGAGTTATTATATTATAGTTTCCCTTAAGATGATTGAACTTAATTTGAAATGAATTACTGATAGATTTTTTAATACGACGATCAAGTACTTGAAATATGTGATTTTGGACTTTGTAACTTAAAAATCACATGCTTGATTCTGAATATGACGATCATGTACTTCAAAATCAAATGCTTATTTTTATTTGATTATAATAGTTAAATTCATTTTTTAATAATGTTAGTTGCTCCGCCGCCGATGGGGCACGTAACTAGATCATCACAAAGTAGGCGATTCATACCCGCTTTTAATAATGTCAGTGCTCTTATTCTTTCCCACTTGCTGGAAGGGGCAGGATCCTGGAAAGATGTCCCAATTCAAGTGCGGGATGACATCTTTCGAACATTTACGGTATGATCTTCTATTTGGGTTGCATAATTTGTTTTATATTATTTTAAAATTACTAAGTTTTAACATATTGTGTAGGAGACAAATCAGTTTCATCCGGATCTTAGTTTAGGGATGATCCGAAGAGCTTTCGAGGAGGTTGCTGCGAAATGCCTCCGAAATTGATTGTACATGTTTTGCAAGGTCGTCACGTCTGCTGGCCTCACTTTGGAGCAAGGTATACAAAGATGCTCCAGGCATATTAGGTGCCCGGTTTGGGAGTTCTTATGTAGGAAGTGGTAAGTATGTTTACTTTTAAATTATTTTTATTAAATTTATAATTTGTGAAAGTCTAAGTATTTGATGTTCATAAAGGACGGATGAATGATGGCAAAGGAAGTTGAAAAAGGCAAGAGTTAACTGACTTTCAAAGCCCGATGCCCACATCCACACAAGGGGGTCGATGCGATTTGACGAGCATCGACGGCACATGGTAGTTTACATACAAATTCAATTAATCAAACTTTTAACTTATACTTATTTTATAAATTTATAAACTTTATTGTAAACTTTATCAAACTTTACAGTCCCGTGGACTTTCGCGTGGCCTACGAGGCCATGCATAAGAGTCAGAAGACCAATGACTTTGTCATGCCAACTGTCATAGGCTTCTAGTAAGTCTCATCACATGTTGATTTGGTTGTTGACGTTAGTGCACTATTTTTGAAATGCGCAATGTTTAAATTTTTTAGGATGAGTATAATGCGAAATGGCTGAAAAGTATGGAGATGATCCGAGTACTCAGCCACCAGGTAATGTTTCTTGGAAGGGATTTATGTTTTTAATTTGTGTTTTTTGATGTATAATTTACATATTATATGATTGTATAATTTTTCTATTTCGTAGAGGACTCTGTTGTTTGGGAGGAGGTGGTCGGCATGACATGAGGAGGATACTTGCGTGGCCTCGGCACAGCCGCTCAGGTAACTAGGAGGAGCGGAGGATATGCAGGCGGCCCATCTGCTCCGAGCTCATCCGCTGCACCTGATATGACGCATCAATTGCAGCAATTATCACAGCAGCTATTGGAGCAGATATCGCAACAAGTGTCGCAACAAGTGTCCGCTCTGCTATTGTAGGTGATTCAGGGATTCATCCCGACGCAGAATCAATCCCCGCGAGGCCAAGGACCGAGCACGTCGGGACCGAACGTCTAGAACGACAAAATAACTCCCAAACCTAGGATAGAAACAAACCATGGATAGAAATTATACTTTTGTTACTTATAGAGTTATTATTAGATATATGTGTAGTTTGTTAGTAGTTTATTACTTTTCATATTCTTAAATATTGTGCCTGTGATGCTTTCATATTATTCCTGTGATGAATATGAATGCATTTATATCCTTTATATAATTGTATGGTGTGGGAAGGAAAAAATGTGGCTGTAATGGGTAAAAAAAATCTGTAGTTAGTACCTCTATAGCATCACCCTAGCGTCACCCAAATAGTCGACTTTATATTAAATATATCATCCTTAGCATCACTTTAACATCTCCTTCGCGTTGACATATCACATCACCTTAGCGTCTCATTGACGATGCAACAAAGATGATGTTGGCCTCACAAAAGCGATGAAATAGCATCAACTAATGCATAACATTAGAGTCTCTTGAGCGCTAGAGTAGCATCTCCTAAGTCGCGCCACGTTAGCGTCTCCTTAGCGACATCTGTCTACTGCTCCCAACTAGACATCACACGTCTTCGTAACGTCGAGATAGCGTCAACTATTGGCTCTAGTAGTGTCTCCTCTTTTGTTGGCTCTAGTGTGATGCCATTAACCACCGACTACTAGCGTCGCACTTTAACGGCGCTATTTAAACACTAAAGTGGCGTTATATGTTCTAGAGACTCAATAGCGTCTAGTTCATTGGGCCGCTATTCCTTGATTTTCTTGTAGTGGCCCGACTTATCAATCGATCATTTGGTAGATAGGCTCAGTGTAGATTATTGCAGTCCTTAGGTTTTTCAATCAATTTTCTCACATAAAATACTTCTAAAGTTCGTCACATCATGTATCTATCAAATATTAACAATAGGAAGTGTGATATCCCTAAATTAATCATACATGATTAGATGTAGAATGGTATGTTATGTTATTTTATGATATTGATAGTATTGTGAAGGTCATGTTAAGGCATAAGCTTCAATGTTAATTATTGAAATGCAAAGGCAACATAAATTTTCTTAAGGCATGAAAATGTGATTTTCGAAAAAGAGAAAATTTAGAAAAATAAAGTCTTGGTGATTGTTCCTATATGTGAAAGCATTCTAAAAGTGTTTTTTAATAAAGTTTCGGTGGTATCTTAGTTAAAATATAGACACAAAATTGAAAATTTTGTAAACTCATGATTTTATTTTTCAAACAAAAAATTAGATTTTGATTCCTTAGATATCTATTTTTCTAAATATTTTATTTGAATCCAAATGGGGAAAGTTTCTTAATTACATATTGTAATATCCTAAGTAAATTAACAAATGAAAAATTTTAACTATGAAAGTTATCTATTATGTTTTGTATGATGATGAAAGTTATCTATTATGTTTGTAACTAAATATATTTCCTACTATTTGTTGTCTCTATGAATTGATTGATTAGCTATGATATGTAATTAGGATCACTCAACGATGACGTTGAGTCTCCTAAGAGGGGAAGGATGCATGAGGCATGCCTTGGATTAGACCAACATGCTTAAGTCACGGGAGAAATGTTGGGTATTTATAGTAGTATGACCTTGACTTGATAGGACACGTTTTGATAAAATTGTGTGGGCAATGGCCCAAAGTGGAAAATATCCTACGCAAATGCAAGGATGTCACAGGAAGCATCCAAATATCATTCAAGACTCCTAATCAATATTCCATTCTCAAAACTTTCATAAAGTTGGCATCGAGTTCCTTTCATAACAATATAGTAAACTTAATCAAACACTAAAATCCACCAACTCAGATAAGGTAACATATATAAACAACTGCAATGTATGGAGTCACTCATACAAGAGATTGTTGGGCCTTGGATCTCTCGGCTGAACCCAACTTAGCTTGCAGCCCATCGACAACTCACAATTTGAGTCAGCCACCTTGATCTCTCCCTTTTATGATGTTCGAGAGCCTAAAACAAACTAGATCTAGGCTTCTTTGTTGCTGAAGAGAGTAGTGACGCCCCTTGCTCCTTGTTGAGATTATGGATGGAGGAAGAGTCTTGATGGCCATCGCAGCATGACTAACACACAAAGGTTTTTCACAAGTTCGCAGCAACATGGAGAAAGGAAAGAGAAAAGAAGAGATGGTTTCGAGTACCATGGACTCCAAGCAAGAGAGAAAGAGAAGGTATTCTTGTTATTAAAAAACCAACAACACGAGGGAAGTCTCCTTCCCTCATTTCCTTTTTATTTTTCTTTTTTCCCCTATTAAAATGTCTCCAACAATGCATGTAACTAACTGATGTCCACACTACATGTGACATATATGTATGTAATTGCATTACAAATGTATCATGCCCCTTACTAATTTTTTCTATATAATCATGCAAGTAGTTAGGCCTCTTTCTCTCTCTTACTGGTAGCTTCCGAGACATAACATTTCCCTCCCTCATTGGAGAAACCCACCTCATCCTCGAGGCACGTATTAGAAAAATTCTTTCTGCAACATAGCGTGATCCTCCCAAGTAGCATCTTCTAAGTTCTAGCCTTCTCATTGAACGAGAACTTGCTCAGCAAAATGTCCTTGGCATTGTATGACTCTAGAAGATCATATTGCCAATGGAACCATGATAGGATCATCAATTGCGGTTTTCTTTGGGAGATCCACAGATGTCTCCACAATGCCATGAACTTTTTCAACTTAGAAACATGAAAAACCGGGTGTAGTTTAGAAGAGCTAGGCAAAGCCAACTCATTAGCCACTGAACTTATACATTTAAAACCAGAAAAGGGCCATAAAACTTAGGAGAAAGCTTGTGAGAACTCATTTGTGCAATGATCCTTGTTTATAAAGTTGGAGCTTAACAAAAACCAAATTTCCCACATCAAATGTTTTATCAACCCTATGTTGATCTGCTAAATTCTTCATCCTATGTTGGGCTCGAATTAGATTTTGTTTTAAAAGTTTCAACACATCATCTCTTTCTTTAAGTTCCATATCCACAACTCTTCCACATGAGCTTGATACCTAACATAAGCATGAATTGTAGGGGGTTGTCGACCATACACCACTTCAAAAGGTGTTAGCTTGGAACTTGTATGATAAGAGGTATTAAATGAATACTCTGCCCAGCTTGGAACTTGTATGATAAGAGGTATTAAATGAATACTCTGCCCATGGTAAAAAGGTAAACCAGGTATGAGGTTTGTCCATAGCAAAAGCTCCTTAGGTACTGCTGCAAGCATCTATTAATCACCTTGATTTGTCCATCAGATTGGGGATGATAAGCAGAACTCATATTCAATTTAGTGTTACTTAAACTAAATAATTCCTTCCATAAAGCACTCATGAAAATTGTGTCTCGATCAGACACTATAGTCCTGGGAAAGCCATGTAACCTGACTATCAAGGTTACAAATAATCTTGCAACTTTTGCAGCAGTATAATGTGTTGGCAAAGGACCAAAATGACAATATTTGGATAGTCGATCCACCACAACTAGTATCGCAGTATTTCCTTGAGAAACTTGTAGCGAAGTAACAAAGTCCATGAAAATATCTTCCCACACTCTATCTGGAATAAGTAAAGGCTGCAGTAGGTTGTGACATTGCAGTTCCTGATGAAATCTTCTACAGATTTCTTAATAAATTCCAATAAAATTTTGTACATAATCTTTTATATGTCTTTAGCACTCCTAAATGTCCTCCATACAAAGATTCATGAAATTCCTTGAGCAGTAGAGAAATTATCAGAGAACTAGAGAACAAAAATATTTTTCCCTTTTTATATATAAGACCATCTTTAACCACCCAATTTGTTTTGTCCTTTTCTCCATCTTGTATTTCTTTGTAAAGTTGCTACCATCGAGGAATGTCAATATAATTCCTCTTGATTTGATCAATGATGTTAAAAATTGGCATAGTTAGACTACAAAAGAATCTCACAGGATCGAGGTGCCTTGACAAGGCATCTGCCACCCTATTGTCCACTCCAAGTTTATATAACCCCTGTATAGTCATATCCCAATAGCTTTGACACATATTTTTATTGATCTTGAGTCTGAATCACTTGAGTTAATAATTCTTTTAAGCTTCAATGGTCAGTTCTGATAGTGCAATGGTGTCCCAACAAATATTGTCTCCAATTTTTAATAGCTTCTACAATGCCATACATCTCTCTTACATAAATTGAAGCCCTTTGCATAGAAGGAGATAGATTCTTAATGTAATAACAAATTGGATGATTATATTGCAAAAGTATAGCACCAATTCCCATACTAGAGGCATCCATTTCCACCACAAATTCCTTAGAAAAATCAAATAAAATTAAAGTAGGAGTTGTGACTAAAGATTCTTTGAGAATGTTGAATGCCTTTGTAGCTACTTCAGACCAACTGTCCTTCAATAAGTCACTTAAAGGACTATTTATACTTGCACAACCTTTGATGAATATTTTATAGTATCCTACTAATCCTAAGAATCTCCTTAATTATTTTAGGGTTGTTGTTTGAGGACAATCCTGCTATTTTCTTCTCATCTGTCCCCACACCTTGATCGGACACTATATGTGTCAAGTACTCAATGCTCTTCTGAGTAAAACTACATTTGCTTTTATTTAGGTAAAATTATTGTCTTGCATACATTTTAAGGCAACATGTAAATGGCGCAAGTGAGCTTCCAGATTTTGACTATATATTAAGATATCATAAAAAATACTATCACAAACCTTCTTAAGTGTGGACTAAATAGTCTATTCTTAACATCTTGAAAAGTTGCAGGTGCATTTGTAAGGCCAAATGGAGACCAAAAATTCATAAAGCCCTTGAGGTGTCCTAAAGTCAATTTTATGTACATTCCTTTGACTCATACAAATTTGATGATAGCCAACCCTTAGATCCAATTTTGAGAGGACCGTTGCCCCATACGGTTCATAAAAAAACTCATCAATAGTTGAGATAGGAAATTTATCTTTAACAATAACACATTTAATGCCCTATAGTCCACACAAAACCTCCAGGTTCCATCCTTTTTTTTAACTAACAAACAGTGAAAGAAAAAGGACTAGAATTGTGCTGAATTACCCCTTGCTCCAAGATCTCCTTCACCAACTTCTCAATTTCAATTCTCTGAAAATGAGGATATCTATAAGGCCTTACATTTATAGGTTTAGTACCATGAAGCAAATGAATAGTGTTGTGTTTATCTAAAGGGAGGTAAGGAAGTTGTGTCATAAAAGATAGATTCAAATTGACTAAGAACCTTATTTAACATTTCATGTTCACTTTGGGCACTACTGATTTCATCTTCATTACTCATTGTAAGATGCCAATAAGTCAATTATATCATCAACAATAATCATTTTTTTCAACTGATGAAAATTGACCCCTTCAGGACTCAATTTGGTCATTCCATTTAAAATTACCTTTTGATGCTGCCATGTGAAACTTATTTAAAGAATATTATAATCCATAGTGACAGGTCCTTTTTTCTGCAACCACCGCACTCCCAAAACCACATCAGCTCATTCTAATGGCAACACAAAAAAATCCTCTTGAAAAGTTAATTCTTGCATGCAAATTTCAATGTTAGGACACATTCCCTCACATCTCATTCTTTCTCCATTTCCAATCATGACATTAAAGTGGATTGAGAGAACAACTTGAAGGCCCAATCTACTCACTGCTTTTTGTTGTATAAAGTTGCGAGTAGATCCACTATCAATTAAAATGATGATTTTCTTTCCTTTTATCTTACTTTCCAATCTTAATGTTTGAGGGACAAACAATCCTAATAGAGCGTGGAGACTAATCTCTAATGCTTCCTGATTAGTTTCTTCTATTTGTATTTCTTTTCCTCGAATGTCTTCCTCCTTACCCAATGTTGCCAGCAATAAGAACTTTGACTTGCATCTATGACCACAATGAAATTTTTCATCACAGTTGTAACATAAACTTTTTTCCTTCACTACAAGAAATTAGAACATTAGCGAAAAGATATGTGGTCGTTAAAAGTTGTCATCTTGCCGTTAATACTCATCAACGATAAGAAAAAACTAGTCTCGGCTTTTCGCTATAGGTTCCGCCGCTAAAAGATTTTAGCGTCCAGTGTGAATAACTGGTCGTTGATTCTTTTTAAGGACCACTATAATCCTCTTCCCTAAAAATTCAATAGCGACTAGTATGCTAGTCCCCTATATAACTTATAAGGACCACTCACCTAGTCACTAAAGACATCACTGGATTGAATCACATTTTGGATTAACCGACCAATTTTTTAAAGTTTTTTTGTGAACAAATAATCTAAAAAAATATTATTTTAAATTTGGAAAAGATCCAAAGATAAACCTTCTCTATAAAACTCTACATTAGCCTATTAGTCTCCTCCTCTATTAATACTTATCTCTTTGCTCTCATCATACTACTATAATGAATGTGGGACTATGTTTCTATACCTACTTGTTCTTTTCTTCTTTCATATTTTTAACGACAAGATGATGGTCGTTAATTTGAATATTAAGGACCAAATTTTTTTCTGGTCCTTATTGTTGACTTTTAACGGCTAGTCATAAGAATATTAAGGACTAGAATTTTTTTGGTCCTTATTGTTGACGACCAAAATTTTTTCTAGTCGTTAATAACGATATTTAACGACCATATTTGAATCTCTTCATTAATTATGGTCACTAAAAGTCATTTTTCTTGTAGTGCTTCTAGCCAACATCTTAGTGGTTGTTAATCTTCTTATGGGTAAGTTGGATGCTATTGATATGGTCTTGATATTATTAGAGTTAGAAACCGACCCCTCATAATAGGTTCGATTAGGTTTAAAAGATGTTTTGAAGCTAATATTGTTGAGCTCATTTGAGTTACAACCTTTGGAGCAGCTGAAGTAGTCTGAGGTTTACTCCACTATTGTTTGGTAATTGAATTTTTCTTCTTGTAATTTGGCAATTCCAGAATTTGGCTGAAAATCTTGCACCTCCCTCCTGATGTGAGGTTTGAGTTCTGAAATAAAGCATGACAACAAGATAGATTCAGATAGACCAATTACTCTATTAGACAAAGCCTCAAACTAGGGTATGATATTCCAAAATTGTGCCCCGTTGAATTAACTTTGATAAAGCACCATGGTGGTCCTCAAATTTTGAAGGTCTAAACCTTGTCTCCAATGCTTTCAAGAAGTGTGATAAGGAACTGAGTTGTTGATTTTTATGCATCCATTGATACCATTGCAGAGCTGGTCCTTCAAATGCAAAGCTACCATGGAAATTCTATCTTCCTCAGATGCATTATAAATGATGGAATGTATATTTTGTTTACTGAATCCAAAGAATCCAGTCCCCTACTTGCTGCATCAAAAAGTATTTTTCAAAATAACCCAATCCTTTTTTTCTAAGACCCGCTTAAAATAGGGTGCAAATCACTTGACTCTTATGGTATTTTACTTGAGGTTTCTATCATTCTACCCTTGTGTGATTCATGTATGTTTGAGTAATAACAATGAGAATTGTTCGATTTTCAAAATCCAACTTAATGGATCTTCTCATGAAAACCTGGGGATCTCCAATTCCTCGGTGTCACAAAACTTTCTCTTCCATGAGAATCTAAGATTCCTCTATTGACTCATTTCGAATAGTATCATTTCTTGCAGCCATAGAGTCTAGTCATTGAGCTAACTCTTCATATTTTGCACTTAAATATATGATATTGACATGGAAATCTAATCATTTAATTTAATGCTCTAAATCAACAAATGATTTCTTTTTAATAACATTAAATTGCATGCAATATTACAAAAAAAATTTAAGGAAAAAACAAAATTTTCCTAATTTTTCAAGATTTTATAATATACATTTTCTATTTTCAGAATATTTTAAAGGGTTATTTCCTCTGACCACCCCTAAACTATCACGAATTATCACATCTAATCCCAAACTACGAACTTTATTTTTTGGGTACCTAAACTATCGCGATTTTTCCAGTTTGGTCCTTCCGTCCAATTTCGTCGACTTCTTAATTTATTTTTTTTGCATTTATGAAAAGACCATTATACCCCTGCATTAGTCCACTTTTACCAAAAAATATAATAATGAATATAAAAATAATTTTAAAAAAAAGAAAAACAAGAGAGAGAGGGGGCCCCCCCTTCGTCGACGACGACGAAGGGAAAGAGAAAGGGGGGTCGGCGACCCCCCCCCCCCCTCTTTCCCGGCGCCGGAGAGATGGGGGGAGGGGGGTTGCCACCCCCCCCCTCTGCGTCATCGTCGACGTTGACGACGTCGCAGAGGAGGGCGGCGCCGAGAAAGGGAGGAGGGGGGGGGGGGGGGCGCCGCCCCCATGGTTCCACAAGGCATGGATTTTTTTGTGATGATTTCTTAACTGCTTGCAAACAAATCTTCAATCTCAACGAAAGCACCAAATTGTTGGGCCTTGGGTCTCTCAGCCGAACCCAACTTAGCTTGCAGCCTACGACTCACAATTTGAGTCAACCACGTGCATCTCTCCCTTTTATGATGTTCAAGAGCCTAGAAATACCAGATCTAAGTTTCTTTGTTGTTGAAGAGATTGGTGACGCCCCTTGCTCCTTGATGAGATTATGGATGGAGGAAGAGTCTTGATGGCAACAACAATATCACCAACACACGAAGGTTCTTCACAATTTCACAACAACATGGAGAGAGGAAAGAGGAAAGATGGTTTCGAGTACCATGGACTCCAAGCAAGAGAGAAAGAGAAGGTATTCTTGTTATTCAAAAACCAGCAACACGAGGGAAGTCTACTGCCCTCATTTCCTTTTTGCTCTATTAAAATGTCTCCCCATAATGCATGTAACTAACTAATGTCTACACTACATGTAACTAACTGATGTCCACACTACATGTGACATGTATGTAATTGCATCACAAATATATCATGCCTCTTATTTATTTTGCTATATAATCCTGCAAGTAGTTAGGTCTTTTTCTCTCTCTTACTGGACAAAACAAACATCCTAATTTGGATTCCAACATGCTTATCAATCAAGAGAAATAATCTCAATTACCGACAAGTCATCATAAGTCACTATCATTTCTTTCTAAGCATGGAAATCCTACTTGACAAAAAGAATCATAGTAAGCATGAGGACCAAATCATATTTAAATAGAAAACTTGCCAATATCATGCATACCCTCCTAGGCATAGTAACATCATTCACAATTATAGTTCATTATTTAAAGCACTAATCAAATTTCTTAAATATGTTTCTACCCTCAAGAATATATGTCCCATGGTAAAGATCTCATTTAACGCACCTTATATCCTTTGGTTCTTTTGTTTGCTTGTCCTTTTAGTTCCCTGTTCTTCAACTTCTCCTTCACTCCTTCCACGTCTTACAACCCCTCCGAGCACATGTGCCAAGAGCAAGAGAGAGAGGAAAATGAATAGATTACCAAAAGAGAGGAGTAGAGGAGTGAAGGGTGGTATTAAATAGTATGTGAGAGGTGGAAAATGGTGTTCCTTGGCGGCAACTTCTCCAGTGTTATGTCTTTACATTTAAATTTCGAAAGAAAAAACAAGTGAGTTTGCATCTTTTCGATGAAAATCGTAATCCAATGGGCGTGCGTTTCTCCCAATGGCGCCCATTTTGATGACGATAGTGTGCTATTATCATTGTTTTCTAAATTCTTGAGGTGTTACAATACACAAATAATTTCTCTAGTAATTGAAATAGACTTATTTATTTATAGTAAAAAGTTAATAAATAATGTACATTGACTTTTACTAGGATATAATCGGTGTTGGTAAGTAATTCAAATGACCTACAAATTAAAATAAAATAAACAAGATGATATAATGAGCTCCAATAATTTAATTTCATATTGTTAGTAATTTAAAAAGATTATCGACCCTTTAGTTTTGAAATTTTTATTGAATCCAATACTAGATAATCTAACTAGAATCTGGTTATAATGGATTCAAGATGAATTGCCATTTTTGAAATCTGATCAATTATCCAATCAATTCTTATTTTCTTAATTAAATGAAAATTTGTTTTTAGTTTAGCAACTATCATTATATTGTATTAACATGGAGTATTTTGTGTATTTAGAAAACTATTTTAAATGTATGGGAAAGCTTAATTTTATTTTTAACCAATATAATTAATAATTAATATTTTTCTAAAAAATGCGAGAATAATTTAATTACTTGACCTGATCTATTCAACACAATGGAGGTTGAATTGGATCGCATTTGGGGTCGCTTTTCATCAAACCAACCTAACTCGACTGTATAGTAATCAAACCGAGTCAAATTCTAAATCCACAATAAAAGTAATCATGTATTAATAATTTTAGAGTACTTTCCCAAAAAAAATGTGCTTCACTCTCTATAACACTCCAAAATTTTCCCGCATATGTAGTTAACTTGATCAAGTGTTTAAGTTGACTATTTTCATCTATCTAATATAATTTAATATAACACCCCTAATTACATTTAAGTTAATTAATTTAATTGTAAATAGTTAAGTAGCTTAATCAAATAAGGATTTAATAAGTAACTCCTTGATCCAAGTTCGATCAAATTATCATATTGAAATATTAGTGTGTATATATATTAATTATTATGATTAATTAACTCTCATGCAGAAACTTTGAGATAATAATCAATTATCAAACGCTTTGACTTGACCTAATTATCCGTATTGTTACTAGTTATTTAATGATCAATTAATTAGTACATATAAATACTTTGGCAAATTAATGACTGTTATTTACTTAATTAATTATGATAAATAATTTTATTTCTCTTATTTATTGTTCAATTTATATTGGAAAAAAACCACATTACACTTAACTACTTAATATAATAATTCTTCTTATTCTATTTCTAGCTCACCCCACCTTCCACCTACCCTTGTATGACCTGCATGGAGACATGGTGCAAGTTAGTTGACACCTCATACTTGCACGTCCTTTGTTAACCCGACCGCAATACTATACATTCTTTTTTTTTTAAGGAAAGATCACATAATCATTAATATAGCAGCGCGAGTTGTCAAAATACAGAGATTGAAGGGCTTCCGAAGATGGATGGCCCTCCCAAAAAATGTCGTACGACAGACGACGAGCATAGTGAGCAAAAAAATGTGCTACGTAATTAGCTTTCCTATTACAATGTGAGATCTTGTTATGCGCAAAAAATGAAAGTAAGCTTGTAATGTCCCTGGAGATATGTCTGATAGTCCACGGTGCTAGTTTAGAGCTGTTAATCGTGTTCATCAGGATTTGAGAGTCCGTCTCGATATGAAGGAATGCAATGCCCATCCGAATACAGCACTTAACCCCCTCCAGCAAAGCCCAAGCCTCAGCCTCAGCCTCAAGTGCCCCCCGACATCTTCTCACGAACGCACCTGCAGCCAAGAAAGAAAAGTTGTGAGAGCGACATATAAAACCAATACCCCAAACTCACCAGAAATAGTGAAAGCGCCATCCGTGTTAAGTTTAGTCCACCCTGCTGCCGGGGCTCCCATCGGGCCAAGGATAGGCCATGGGGCGAAAGTGCCTCAGAACCTAGCAATTGAAGTAATCATCATAGATAGACAAGACTCTCTGCCAAACCGACTCTGTGGTTGCCATCTTGGAATTAAAAACTACCTCATTCCTAGCACACCACAATTCCCACAGAAACACACCAATAAAAGATCTCAACTTTAATTTTCGACTAGGATTCAAAGTAGATCTTTCAAGCAACCAAGCCATCAGACCAATGAGGAAAAAGTTCAAAAATAAACTTGAGCTCAGCTTAGGCAATGGACCAAAACCGAACAGCGAGAGGGCAAGCAAAAAATAAATGATCCACCGTTTCAATATTTGATCCACAAATCTTGCAAAAAGGATTTAGAGAAGGAATAAAACGAGTTAAAATATCAGCAATGGGGAGCCTTCTATGTAGCATTTTCCAAAGAAAGGCTCTGATTTTAGGAAAAACACAAAACTTCCAAAGAAGATTCCAAGGTGGCATATTAGGCAGTTGTTGAATCCCAGATGGCCGTCTAGGCAAAGTCGGCGGTAAAGAGTTGTCCATCATGAATCTGTACACAGAATTAGCTTTAGCCATACCATGGGTATCCATAACCCAATGCCAGGAATCATCACTGGCAGCGAGAGGTAAATGCGGAGATAGAATGCAAGTAATCAATTCAAGACCAAAAAGCTTAGAGAGTGCAACATGATTCCAACTATTATTAGTGATAAGATCTTTAACTAATAAACCATGAAATATGCAATTGACATTTATATATGAAGGTTTCCAAGCAAGAGACACACTAAAAATCTAAGGATCATTTAAAACGGATGTGTCATTGCCATTACCAATCATTTTAATAAAACCAAGCTTTGTGCAATTCATTGTATTCATGATAGCTCTCCAACACCATGAAGTAGATCGGAGAGAATCAGGTTGTGTCCACGGATGAGAAATTCCATACTTGTGTCTAATAAGCTGCATCCGGGAAACATTTTTATTGTTTAATAGATCAAGGACTCTCTTAGCCAGTAAAGATATGCGGATATACTTGAGGTTCTTAATGCCTAGGCCCCCACAAAGTTTGGGCAGCTGCACAACATCCCAATTGACAAGGTGGGTACCCCTCTTACCACTACCCGGACTCCAAAAGAAAGTTTTGTTATGCTTCTTAATGGTATCAATAGCAATGTAAGAGGAACTGGAGACTACACAGGGATGGAATTAATGACAGAATTTATGAGGACAACTTTGCCAGCTTGATTAAGAAGGATCTGCGTCCAACCAGTCAATCTGTTAGTAATCTTATCAATGATGATTCTTTGAGCATTAATTGGGATATATATGTAGGAAATGTGAAAACCAAGATAAGACAATGGGAAATAACCAACTCTAAAGTTTAGGATATTATGTATAGTATTCTTCCTGACAGCTACCAATTTTGGGGGTAGAAAATTTCAGATTTGTTATGATTAACCTTTTGATTAGTCAAGTCCTCATAGGTCTTGAAAACACTCTTTAAGGAAATACAATTTGACTTGGTTGCAGCAATACAAATGAGGAGGTCATCAGCATGCATCAGATGGCTAAGCTTAAAAGAGTTAATAGAATAAGGAATCAGGGACCCAATGTGGACTTGGTGATTAATAAGTGAGGTAAGTACCTGTGATACCAGTATGAATGGATAAGGGGACAGGGGGTCACCCTACCTAATCCCCCTATGACTGATGAAAGGAGGAGAAATTGATTAGTTTATGTGGCAGGTGATAGTTTACCAATTGGATGCTTATGCCCTCACACATATTGTTACCGATATATTTTTATATTACATAATTATAACTAAGCTTATTAGACACCTAATTTTAATCATGGAAATATTAAAAATATATAGATTAGTTATAATTAGGTAATGTAAAAATATATCGGTAATAATATGTGTGAGGGCATAAGCATCCAATTGGTAAACTAAGAATGTATAGTATTGCGGTGGGGTTAACAAAGGGCGTGCAAGTATGAGGTGTCAATAGATATAAATAATATTTCCATGATTAAAATTAGGAGATATATATAGCTGATATAATATACTCAGTCCCCAACTTTCCATCAATATCCATTCATGAGCATCTTCGAAACCCCTTGCCTCATCTCAGTAAATTATTTAGACTACTACTGACAACAAACAAAAAAAGGTCATCTAACTTAAGGGTATTTTTTATAATTCCAATAAGATCATCAAACTTTACTTCGTAATAATACGATCATCGAACTTTAGAAATGATTCAATTGCGGTCATCACGACTGGTTATTGCCAGTAAATCGATAGATCACTGATGTGACGCTGATGTAGCACCACAAAAGCATTTTCTCTCTTCTTCACGTCAGATTAAAAAAATAAAAAATCATGTCATCATTTTTGTATCTACATGGTCATCCATCTTTTCAAAACTTTTTTCAACTTTTCAAATTTTCAATTGCAATCATCATTAAAAACTTAAAATTAATAATAATAATAATGATGATGATGATGATGATGATAAATATAAAAAATAAAAAAATTGAAGGCTCTTAGACTAACTCGGTACATTTTTTGGCATGACCCATTCGGTTTGAGCCACCAAATTTTTTATGTGCATTAAATATATAATATTAAGATAATTATTTTAAGTTTTAAATGATGGCTCTGATAGAAAATTTGAAAAGTTGAATGACCTTATCTAAAAGTTTTGAAAATTAGATGACCATGTAGATACAAAATTAAGTTTGGACAAAGTAGAGACAAAAATATTGACATGACATTTTTATTTTTTTAATGACATGGAGGAGAGATAAAATGCTGACGTGGTACACAAAAGTATCCTTGTCAGTGCCACATCAGAGATCTACCAATTCACTGACTATAACTAGTCGTGATGATCGTGATTAATGTAATATCCTAATTTTCCATTAAGGGTAATTTGGACTTTTTATCCGAACCTCATAATTTCCTCCTACATAAGGCATCTTTTCTTTCTTTTTCTCTCTTTAATTCACATCTTGACGGCTAGGGCTTGAGGAAGGAGAAAGAGGAGATTAGGGAGAAGGAAGAAGAGGAAGAAATAGGAGGAAGATCTAAGATTAAGGTATGTAAAGGGGATCCAAACCCCCCTTTCCTCTCTCAATGTTTTTCATGATTGGATTGAGAATTTGAGGGCACCTTGTCCTCATAATGAATTTTGATTGAGGGTTTGATTCCATGATTAGATCTATACCATGTGCAAGGTTTTGAATTAGATTTGTTATTAGGGTTCATGTTCTTCCTATTGTTCATGATTTGGGGATGAACCCTAGATCTGGAAATTTGAATGTTTTTACATGTTTTTCATGCCCTTTTGTTTCTAGAATGCTTAGGAAACATATATGTATTGATTCATAAGGTTATACATCAATTTTCCAAAGTTTTTGATGAAAAATCATGGAAAAGTTGAGGGGCGACGTAGTTTTCCAGCACTCGGTCATGGCCGTGGCACACATGTCACGCTCGTGACTGAAAGGCTGAAAAATGGCTAAGACAGGGCCTCTGGCACACCCGTGACAGCATATGTCACGGCCGTGATAGATTAGGCATGACCGTGACACACGGTCGTGACAGGGAACAAATTTTTAAGGGCTTCTTTCACGGCCGTGACGGCTTGTATCACGGTCGTGACAATGACAGAAATCTAGTACAGTATCTTAAATGTTATTTTCAAGGTTTTAATAGTATGTATTGATGTGTGATGATTGTATATGAACCTAGATACACGTATATGGATGTTCCCACGTAACTAGGTTAAAACATGAAGATTGAGCAACGTAATTGTTTATTGATTGCAAAATATAATGAACCCAGTTGTGAATGATGTTACATGTCGACCCTCTGTCCCTTTATCGAATATTTGCCCGGTGAATACACTCTAGTGTCACCCTCGGGCGAGAGTCCGGAATGATCGTTACACACATCGGCAGCGGTGTGTACATTCTGATGTCACCCTCGGGCGAGAGTCCAGAATGATCATTACATACATTGGCAACGGTGTGTACATTCTAATGTCACCTTCGGATGAGAGGGGATCATTTTCTCCATAGGTTATCTAGCCTATTAAGAGGAAAACGACATAAATCCCAACTATAAAAAGATATAACATTAATAGGAAAGGGCCAATGATCGATGGAATGGAATGATGTCCCACGAAAGTGGAAGTCCGAAAGGGTTATAAAACAACCCTAAGGAGATTATTGAGGAATGTTATGGAATGATGTCCCATGAAAGTGGAAGTCCAAAGAGTTATGAAGCAACCCTGAGGAAAATTATGGAAGCAATGGTTATGGTAAGTGTACTTCACTTATATGTCTATGAATTAAATGAATGATTGATATGAATGTCCATACTTTATGTATGATGATATGATTACATGTCTGCCATGCTATTATTATAATGCATGATGATGATAGAATGATGTTAATGTTAGACATGTTTACATGTCTTCCATGCAATTACTTATGTGCATGATGAATAGAATGATGTTAATATTTGACATGTAGATCATATGTTAAGACATGACATGCATATTGTTTACTTCTTTTATATAAAGATGATATCATGTAGTATCCTATATAGGATCATCACATCGCATAGCATGGCCTTTACATACTAGGAAAACCTCTGCACCTTGGATCCGTACAAGTGCGTAATGTTTGGATGGATGGCGGCTCAGCTCATGGCGAATAAGATTGCAAAATAATCAAGAATGTTAAGAGTCAATTGTCTTAGAGTCTTTTGACTATGTTTTAAAGATATGTTTTTTACTATGGATTCCCAATGTTTTAATTGCTATTAATGATGATGCTTAGATGTGTTTTCAATTCTATAACATTACTTTTGATGTTTTATCGAAGTCTTCCGCCATATTTTCAAAGGAATTATTTTATATTATTTAATGGATTTATGCTTCTGCTGATTTTATAGAAATCATATTTTATTATGATTATGTGATGGCGAATGAGCTAACACAATCGAATGACCAAATTCTCCTTAGTAATTTGGGGGTGAAATTCAGGGTGTTATAGTTAAAATTTTTCTAAAGTTCGATGACCGTGGTGTTATAAAATGAAGTTGGATGACCTTACTAGCAATACCACCTAAGTTAGATGAGCATGGATGAAATTTACTCGATGACAAGCAAGGTAACTGAATTGAAGCCAATTGGTTAGGATGTAATTAAGAAAGATAGAAGACAATTCACATGGATGAAGCTATATATGATGAATCTTTTGTAATTTATTACTTCATATCATTGAACAATTATTCTTAATAATTATTAGGTCGGTCAAGTTTCAAATTGATAACAAGAGTATGTCGATTTGAAGTTATTCAATAGAAGTTAATAGTTTACAAAACCTCTAGATGTTGTTTCATGTGTGACCAAAAACTGTGTGCAATTAATCAAATGTACAACGTCATTTAAAAATTATGAACTTTATACAGCACGAACTTATATGAGTTTGATATTACAGGCTTAGCAATCATATCAAAATGATATGTATACAAAGAGTTGTGTTTAAATTAATGAGCATGTCTTCCTTCCGAGCAATATTAGCATAATAGAGATTGCACTATAAATTATATTCTTACAATTAAAGTATGAAATTATGTGTTCTACACATAACTTAATTCAGGTTTTAATCCAATTGAACCACTTCAAAAGGAGTTTAATTAACGGTAAAAAATGTTACAATGACTACATTTATGTCTTTTAGATTTTGAAACCCAAAAGTATCTATCACCATGAGAATTTTTTTGAGAATTATATAAGACAATATAGATTATGAAATTAAGCAAGTTCAAACCCTTATAATTCTCATTTGTTTGAGCTTTGGAATTAGATCAACTAGAGTTCTGATGAAAACATTGTGTTAATCATAAGGGTTTTGTCATTGTATCTCCTCACTATTATATGTTTTTCAGCTTTTGTAAATTCTTTATTAAATCTAACATTGCACATGATTATTTCACAATTTAGAGTCATAAGGATATGGATGCCAGGTTTAGTATCCATTTGGAGTCACTCGAAAAGGTTGTGTATAGTGGAAGTAAGAAATATTAATCGAAATTTACTCAGATTGTGAAATTAAAGTTAGGGCAGATCATACTACTAAATGTTAAAATTATTGTGCTCACTTTGTAATGATATAGATTTTAATAATTCTATGAGGCAAACAATAGGAAGTATGATTTTAGAGAAAATTGGAAGTATTAAAATAGGAGTTGTTTACTAATTTATTTAAATAATAAAAGCATGGTCACTTAATCTGTCAGTACCTAGAAATAACATGAAATTTAGATTGAATTCTAATTTTCCTAAGAACCAATTATAATGAAGTAAAATATGAAACTTTCATAGATTACTGTTCTTATAATCGGGAACCATACAAAAGTGGAACGATGAAATTTGATTATAAATGTAAGAAGATATGAATTTTTATTTACCATATATGCAATTTGCCATAATATAAAATAAACTCTTGTGATAAATAACTACTTAGGTTATAAGATTAAATGCATGAGTGCTAACCTTTGTAATTATTTGTATTCATGTATGACATGCTAGTATTCAAAACAAAGTAGTAATATGATTGTTATTATTATGGTTATAGATAAGTTGATTTCTCCTATTTTATGTATTCACCTCTTATGAATTTAGTGTGGCATTTATTGTTATATGTATTGTCTATGTATTTCGTTCTTATGAAAAGTATATTTGAATGATTGATTGAGTGGTTGTGCATTCAAGTGCTAAATCGTGAGAAATCATGATGAGAGACACCTTTAGAATTCATAGAGCCCACCTCTAGAATCCACCTATGTCTATGTGATCTATTCCTCGAAAGGATGAGGTAGAATGGAGCTAAGTACATTGCTGATCACAATGGAAGCCACCTCTAAAATCTATCTACTAATTATACAAATTGGTTAGTTGGTAATCTGTGCATTCATATGAGAGTGTTGCATTTACATACATTTGCTCAACATGATTTCAATAAAAATGTTGTATATATAATTTCTTGATGTATGAAAATTTTGATTTTGATATTATAAATATTGCATATCATTTTATGTCTCTCCAAATTGATTAGATGATAATACATATTATGAGTTATCAACTTACTGAGCTATTTTAGCTCAATATGTTGTTTCTAATATTTTTCAAATTAGTATAGCTACTTGGATCGCACGAGCTCATAATCTCCTTTGTTGCTAAGGTATTGAGGGTTGTTGTTTCTCTCGTGCCCTTTTATTATGATGTCAAGAGCGGTGGTTATTTGCACTATATATGCGTTATATTGTAACTTGTAATGAAGAATGAATATTGTTGAATGTAAAACTTAAGGTGTTTTTCGTCTACTCTGAATGATGATCATAAATCGCATAATTAGTTTAATGATAATTTTATTCTTATGTTATAAAAAAAATTAGCCCTCTTTCGTAATTTTATTTGATCATCTCTAATGAATCACGAACTCTAGTTTAAACCATAGTTTAAATCAAGGTCGTGATACTCTCTCCACGTTTCCTATAGCATTAGACATTGAAAAAAATGCGGGAACATATTTGGGTATCATACAGAGGTAGTGTTATTATGCCCAACATCGCTCTATATCAACATGTGTGTCCACTACCATTCGTCCCCCTACCATGCCCAGCAGGCCGACGACTCTGGTAGCATAGAGGAGCTGTGAGAGCATCACCGGTGGGTGTGGCCGATAAAGGGATGACCACCGGGATGCCGGTGAGCACGGGCGGTGAGAAGCGTACATGCGGCGAGACTGAAAGTGTCTGGCCAAGGTCGGGGGAATGGGGCAAAATTTACTAAGAGCAGGATGGGAGGGTCTGATGCAGCTCTGAGGGTGTCCGATCACCTACGTGGCTGGAACCCACAACACATGACATCAGTGCTGAAGGCGCATGGTTGGTGTGGTGCAGATGTTGTGGCGGTGGGGGTTGCAGGCGGTATGGAGGTAGCTGGTCGTTGGAGGATTGCCGACAGTTTTCCGTGGTGGAGAGGATTATGTGTTGGATCAGTGGTGATGGGAAAGAGGATTTAAAGTAGGGTCGGTGAGCTGTCAGCGTCCGACCGGACGATAGACGACTGAGGCGACCATGGCGGACGACAAGCGAGCACCTCCGCTCATGATGCAGACCCCTTAGAGTACCATACCTAGATGAGGAAGCTATCAATGCCCACGCTGAGAACCAGCGATGACGGGATGTTGTTTCCAGGGCGTAGGTCATCCTCGACGGTCTGACGGACAAATCCGGCGAGCCAAGCACTAGGAGGGCGATGGAGATGGGATTCTGCAGTTGTTGCGCCACCGCTTGTGCGATCTCCGGCCATTGGAGATGGAGAGGCAACCCTTGAATATCCACTGACCGGCGGATCCCTTGTGGCGCTCTTGCTGCTCCATCGTTTGCTTTCCAATGTCACCATCGGACCATGGTGCCTTGCGACATAGCAGTTTGGGTCGTCAGCAGATGGTTGCATTGCTGCACAAATCCGGGGATGAGCAGCCATAAGGATGAGGAGATTTGGCTCAGGTGAAAAGGAGGTGAAGCACCAACTCCGACGATAACAGCCGAATGAAGAGCCATCGACTCTGGTGGATGCCGCTGATCTCGCCAATGACACAGTCACTGAGGATGTCTACACCTCTTTGGATCTTCGGCAACCATGGTAACGTTATGGTGGGAATCGTCATAGCATCATTCGTAGGGGGAGTGTGCAGGACAGGGGACTGTTTGCCTCAACTGTAGTTGGGAGCAAAGCGACTACCGGTGGCCCTCACCCTTACACCGGAGGCATCGGGAGGGCCAGGGCAGTCTCTTGCAAAGTGACCGCCTTCCAGGCACCGGAAGCAGTGAGAAGACAGTCGGTGGTGCGAGCGAGTTTCGCAGGCTCAAGTAAAGGTGGTCCAACCATCGACCAGATGCAGGTGCAGCCTTGCATCATGGTCCAGCTAGTGGTGGTGACGATGGTCGCTGGAGGCAAAAAGTGGTGCCACCGGTAGGCTATGCTGGAGGCAGGGTGTGGAGCAGGTCGCTAGGGCATTGAGGTGGGGAGCGAGTTGCTAGGGATCAAGATAGTGGATCCTGTTGCTGGCGGCGAGAGTCGCCGGAGGCAGAATGTGGCGTCGCTAGTAAGGTTTGCCAGAGGAAGGGTGTGGAACGGGCCGCTAGGGCATCAGGAGCAGGTCCAGACTCACTTGTCGCTAGGGTGTCAAGGCGTGGAGTGGGTCGCTAGGGATTCCTGCTGGCGGTGGTGACGATGGCACCATTGACGGGGGTCGCCAGAGGCAGAAAGTAGCATCGTCGGCAGGGTTCGCCGGAGGCGAGGTGTGGAGCAGGTTGCTAGGGCATCGGGAGCAGGTCCAGGCTCACTTGTTGCTAGGGCGTCGAGGTGTGGAACAGGTCGCTAGGGATTCAGGAGTAGTTCGCTCAAAATTTCAACTCCTCTATTTCCATTGCTTTTTACTATTGTCACATCTGTTACGCTATTTCGATCATTATGATTGTAATGGACCAATGATTAATATAACTGCCATTTACTTTAATGACCATAGCATACACATATCCAACATCTTCCACTTTATCAATATGATCATGGTATGCAACACTCCCACTATCCATGAGTGCTAACTAAAGATGTTATCCTAATGTCTTAAATATTCGTAAGACTTTGTATCGATTCAATTATTCCCGAGTCTCATCAAATCAAATATTTGATGAATATGACAATTATAATTATTTTTATAAAATAATTAATCAATATGTTTACACTCTCACTATCTATGTATTGTAATCAAGGATATTATAGGTGTCCACAATTCATAAGACTTCTATCCGACTCAATAATTATCGAGTAACATCAAATCAACATGTTTTATTAATATCCCTTATTTAATCTTCTTAAAAAAATCAGGTAACATGTGACTGGTAGACATATAGATCATTGTCACTTTTTTTATTATGTCCTCAGTATAGTGATACTTACCTCAGTGTGTTTCTTATTTTAATTGTTGGGTCTACTATGTAGAAAGTTTGTTGCAACTTGATTATCACAACATTTTAGTCCTATGACTAGATTGAGCACTAGTTCCTGAAGATAATACCTGAATCATATATTGCATATTATTTCCTATTACATACAATATACTCAGCCTACAATGTGTATCTCAGCACACATCTTATTTCTTTTAAATAACTTTAAGAAACAGTTGTATCATCTGATAAAAAAGAGTAATCACATGTGAAAATTTAATTAGTATATCATCATTGAACTTCACATCTAGATATTCTATAGCCTTAGGGAATTTGCTCCATATGTTAATATCAATTGTACAATTCTTTTCATATATGCAAATAATTCACAATAATTCCACATAGTCTTATCATGATTATTTTGATATTTGCTAACCAAGCTTATTGCATAATCTAACAAAGACCTTATATATTGTATCACATACATTAAGTTCCCCACATCACTTATACATAAAGTTCCTTTAAAGGATTTGTCTTGTATTGTGACCTCAACTTTTACTAAATCATTTTTACTACTACAAAAATATTTTAGTGTCTTATACACTATTCTCGACTCTAACTCAATGTCCTTGAGTTTTTGTTGAAATAATTTGAAATACCATATGATATTTCTTCTATTTTTATTTCAAAATTTCAACTTAACTTGAGCACTATGACATCATTTTTTTGAGAAAAATGTCACATACATATAATGACACTATTTCAGATTTATTCCAAATATTCATGATTTACTCCAAATGGGATTACCATCAAATGATATTTTACCATTATGTGACATTTTTTAAGCCCCTCGTGACTTTTTAGCCTATGTTATTTTCTTTATTATTTTTCATGAACTTTCATGTTCACAAATAACACCTGAACTCAATTCTTCATTAAGTAATATTTTCATGTACATATCACAATTACTAAGATCATTTTCATGTATCCTTAATTATTAATGAATAGGTTTCTTGAAAACTTTATTTCAACTTATTGAGTATAATCCTTGGCAACCAATCTTATTTTGTGCTATCAATAGTGTCATCGATCAAATGCTTTCTCTTGAATTCCCATCAACACCTTATGTACTTTGCCTACTTACCAGCAAGTCAAATAGCGTCAATACTTTGTTCCGATCGATTGAGTCAATTTTATACTTCATGGTGGTAGTCCATGATTCTAACTCATTAGAAAACATTGTTCTTTATAAACAATGGGATTTATGCAATCCTCTATATTAACATCGACTTAGTAATACGAAAACTTCGAACCCTGTACCATACATTCAATTGTACAAGTTTCATTTGTGGTCTCTTGTTGCTTGATTATACTCATGAAAATGTTAATAATAATAATAATAATAATAATAATAATAATAATAATAATAATAATAATAATAATAATAATAATAATAATAATAATAATAATAATAATAATAATAATAATATTGTTGTTGTTGTTGTTGTTGGTAAAGGATGAAAGTATAATTTAACTATAATGACCCAAAGTTCACAATAATAGTTTTGGACAATTAGGAAAATTTCACGCCATTAACTAGTTCACCTTAAATTATTTAACAATGGAAGACTTTAACATTTTAAGAAAAAAACATGAATAAATAAAAACTTTGTAATAATCATGAAACATCTTTTCAATTAAATAAGTCATGGGACCTCAACGTCTAAAGACTTCATTGCATAGCATCACTATTCAACTAAAACTTTGGGAATTCTAAGCATATGCACCACTTCTTCATGAGCTTGGGCTGTTGCATCACTTTATCTTGGTTACCTGCACGGATCTAGAGTGCATGGTTTCCCATTTAAAGTATGTAAATGTCACGCATACCATGATAACCTATCACATGATTCTACACGTGATGCATCATCATCATAATATCATAAACTTATAATCATGCATGTCATAAACTACATCATGATCCTTACATGATATTACATCACAGATATCATATTTGACATGGTATACATTATACCACAAATAATGTAATATAGCTTCTTTGTTGTAGAACCATCATCTTCTACAAGCATCACCGAATAAGAATGTACATTCATAATCATATGTGGCATATAACCTATCATTGTATTCCTTTTTATTACTATGTAATTTCTAGAAGTTTCTTTATAACTTCTTTATCCTTACTTATTACTTGACATCCTTTCTTTCTTTCTTTTCATTCTTTAATTTACATTTCCTCGAAGTTTGCTTTTATATCCCTTTGGAATTCCCCTTAAAGTACATGCATAAATGCAGAATTTTTTTTTCATCTTTACTTTATTATCACCTTAACTTTTTTTTCTTTGTTATAAGATACTTTGAAGTTAAACTTCACTTTCATTTATACTTTATCTTATAACATCTTTGATTTTAGCAATCATTGGATAATCATGTCAACATCATCACATTGACTAGTTTGGCCACATCCTTGGAAACACACATTATAATAGTGAGAGAATTTATTCCGATGAATAGACACTTTCTGTTGAGGGACTTTGTTCCTTGAGAAGCACATATACAAATGCATAATTTTACTTCGTAGTCTTAGGTTCCCTTGAAGAACATACATGAATGCATGACTTTGCTTCCTATCATTGCATTGCTGACTGACAAGGACTTATTCTTCAATCACTACAAGAAAAGGGAGTTTTAACGACCAACTATTAATGTCGAGATAAAAAAATGGCCATTACAAATAGTCAATAGTGGCAAGAAAAAAATATGGACATTCTTAAACACATTATTAGCGAAGGAGAAAATTGCTCGTCGCAAAATAGTAAATTTCGGTCGTTAAAAGTGATTATTAATGACCATTAAATTTTATAATCATTAATTATATATAAATTAAGATCAAGTAGGCGTGCAATTAATATTTTATTTGGTGGGAACTAAACATTTCCCTCCACTAATTTTTTAGAAAATGCCAATTTTTAAAAAATAAATTAACTTATGTATTTAGTTAACTTAATTACATGTTATAAAATTTAATAGAAAGAAAAAAAAGGAAAAAACTTTATAAAATATAATAGAATCTCTAAAAAAACATGTTATAAAATTCATTAGAAAACCTAGCATTTCCGAATTCTTCTTCCTCCTTCTCCTCCTCACAATCTACCATGCTAGCGATCGAAGCTTCATCCCCTTCTCCTTCGCTGACAGCGGATGCACCAGCGTCCTTCTCCCCCCTCCCAACGCGCACACCAGCCGTCCTCCCCCCGCCCATGGTCCCCCTTCCCCGCCACTGCCGAACAGTGAACCCCCCCACTCCCACACCGCCCCCTGCCAGCATCCCGGTCCTCCCCACCCCTTTTCACCCCCACCCATGCGACATTGGCATCTGGGTGGCATCACCTTCCAGTCACGGATGCACCTTCCCCACCACCACTGACAGAAGCAGCCCCCACCACGGGTCCCTCGACTCCGGCGAAAGAGCCCCCTCCCCCCGACGTCAGGATCCTCGCCGCCGACATCCTAGTCCCCCTTCCCTGCAGCCGCCGGCAGAAGCGTCCTCCCCTCCCATGTGGAAAAGCACCATATTTTTAACATTTAGTGCATTTTTTGCAGCTTATTGTAAAATTTGTGCTTTTGTTGTGGAAGCAAAAAAAATCTGTTTAGTAGGTCAACGAAACCCTAATTAGAGTTGGATGTGCGCATCTCAAGGTGATGTTGAACCCCTTTGTTTTCCTTTGTTACATGTTTGAGTGTTATTTTTGCAATCGACTGATGCTCTTAATCTCGTAATTTGATCAACACTTTCTGCGATTGTTATAGAAGCTATTGTTGTATGATTTAATGTCTATGAGACCATTAGTTAAAGATCGGAAATCGGAGTTGATCTGGAAGAAAAGGGTGGAAAGGTTTCTGCGCACCATTTGTCGGAACACTGGCCACATGTGTGGATGGCATCATGGTAGGCACCTACACAAAGATACCGGATTGGGAGTGGGGTGGTGGAAAAGGTAGTCGGCAGCGTCAAGGAGAAAGGGAAAGGTCCTAAAACCTAGACCTCTTAGGTTAATTAAGGTTTGATTCAAAATAATTCTTTAAACTGAATGTGGGTCAAGTTCTTAATTTCGAGTCACTAGATTAGCTGCTGAATCAATAGTTTATTTATACAGTTAAAGTCCATCAAAATGTTGTAAAATTATTGAGTTTACTTTTGATAGATATAGTTGTGTTCTGGTGCAATTTGAGTTGGGCTACTTATTAATAGTGATCAGACTTTCTGAACTCATTTACTAGATTAATTAGAAAAGTTGCAGATTTTCAATATTGGTTTTCTCTTACTGAAGGTAACAAAATTTCATCTTTTTTGGCTTTTTCTCCATGAAAATTATGCTCTGTTGGAGGATCTTAGGAGATCATAGAACAATATGGAAATTGACGAACGAGTATCAGAACGATAAGAGTACACTACAAGAAAAGTGACTTTTAGCGACCATAATTAACGAAGAGATTCAAATGTGGTCGTTAAACATCATTTTTAACGACTAGAAAAAATTTTGGTCGTTAACAATAAGGACCAGAAAAATTCTTTTCCTTAATATTCTTATGACTGGCCGTTAAAAGTCAACAATAAGGACCAGAAAAAATTTGGTCCTTAATATTCAAATTAACGACCATCATCTTGTCGTTAAAATTATGAAAGAAGAAAAGAACAAGTATAGAAACATAGTCCCACATTCATTATAGTAGTATGATGAGAGCAAAGAGACAAGTATTAATAGAGGAGGAGACTAATGGGCTAATGTAGAGTTTTATGGAGAAGATCCATCTTTGGATCTTTTCTAAATTTAAAATAATATTTTTTATTAGATTATTTGTTCACAAAAAAAATTTAAAAAATTTGTCGGTTCATCCAAAATGTGATTCAATCCGGTGATGTCTTTAGCGACTAGGTGAGTGGCCCTTATAAGTTATATAGGGGACCAATATACTAGTCGCTATTGAATTTTTAGGGAAGAGAATTATAGTGGTCCTTAAAAGAATCAACGGCTAGTTATTTACACTAGACGCTAAAACCTTTTAGCGGCGGGACCTATAGCGAAGAGCCATGACCAGTTTTTTCTTGTCGTTGATAAGTATTAACGACAAGATGACAAGTTTTAACGACTTCATATCTTTTCGCTAATGACCTAATTTCTTGTAGTGGTAATATGGTGCCACTCTAGCTGTCCAAGAAACGGAAGAAACAAGAACCAAAAAATGGGTATTGTTCCTTATCTTTTACGCTTAATCATTTTCTGTTGCAGTATAGATATTGATCTAATGCAATTCCTGATGTATGCATTTTCTGAAAACTACATATTAGTTCATATAGTTGAAAACATAAATGCAAGTATAGATAATTTCATATAAGAGAAAAAGAAAATAAAGTTCCATCTAGTGATTTTAGCAGCTTTATACTCTCACTACAAGAAAATGGGCAATTAGCGACAAATTTTTGAAACAAATTTTTTCGTCACTATATGCGTCACTAATAGCGATAAATTTACTACGAATTAGCGACCAATCAATTGCGACAACATCAGCGACAAATTTGCGAAGCAACATTTCTTGACGACTTTTTACGACAATTCAGCGACAAAAGAGCGACAAAATGTTTTGCCGCTGTACTTGATTTTTAAATTTTCATAAGATATATATTGGCGACAACAAGGCGACAAAAATAGCGACAAGTTCTCCCAAAATCATTAAACCTTTTGAAAAAATTAACATCAACCCCAACCCATAAGGAAAAAATCGTGCCCTAGTTCGCCTTCATTTGTTGTTGCCTGTCGCCGCTGCCGCCTGCCCTGTCGCCGCTGCCGCCTACCCTGTCGCCGCTGCCGCCTGCCCTGTCACCGCTGCCGTCTACCCTGCCGCCGCTGTCGCCTGTCGCCGCTGCCGCCTGCCCTGTCGCCGCTGCCGCCTGCCCTGTCGCCGCTGCAGCTGCCCTGTCGCCGCTGCAGCTGCCCTGTCGCCGCTGCCGCCTGCCCTGTCGCCGCCTGCCCTGTTGCCGTTGCTGCCTGTCGCCGCTGCCGCCTGCCCTATCGCCGTGCGTTGCTGCAGCCTGGAGACGTGCGCTGTTGTAGTCTGCAGTCGTGCGCTGCCGCCTATTGCTGTGCATTGCTACCGTCTACTGCCGTGTGTTGATGCTGCCTGTCGGTGTGCGTCACTCATCGTGAGTTGCAGGTACCCCCTTCCTCCCTCCCTTCCTCTCTCATTCAATGGTGTATCCGTTTGATTGATCAAAACCTTCCTATTTCCCTGATGTTTGATTCGTTTCATTTTTTAAAGGTACCATAGTTTTTTTCTTGCAGAACCTATATTCTTGCAGACAAATAGATATCGATATCAACAAAGTAAAAAAAATGCATGCCACTAAATGCAGAAATATTTAGATGCTTGATCATATGATTAGCTAGCCCAACTGATTGACATCTGAACTATTACTTACGTGCATCATATATAGTTCTAGGACTTCTCTTTGCTGGATAGTTGTATGTTCCATATTCTATTGTGTTATACCCAGCATCTTTGATTATCGAACTGAAATAAGTATTTGCATCCATATCAGTTTCTTGATTAAAAGTGTTATCATTCATATCTTTAATCCAAATGAACTGAGGAATTAATTTTTATTCGATGTCCAATGTGGTTACATAAAATTTACAAGACATATAGCAGCGCATAAGCAAGCAACAACTTTCCTTACCCAGATTCCTATTTATATTGCTCTATAAGTCCAAAATGTTCATATTTAATGTTGGTTTGTTAATCTGGCTGGTGGGTTTGAATATCGATCGAGGAAGTTAGTAGCCCTCTGGACTCACCACCGTTGGGAGATGAATAACCGTAAACATTCCATGTTTTCAGGCTTGTCTAAACAATTTGCTATTAGTTCCCCTATCTTATTATTTTCTTTGAACTATTAGTTTTTTTATTTGCAAATTAGATTCACATGGAAAGTACACTTTTCTATATCTTTGTACTAGTACCTATCCTAGTTTTTGAACTTGCTAATCTAACAACTATATAACGATCGATGATACGGGTTATTGAAAAATATCTTGAGGAGACGTGCAATATTTATTTTCCAGGATATTAGCATCCTTAAAGATTTCTGTGTTTTGGTTTTTGCCTCATGATTTTATGATTTCTTTTCTCTTAATTGCCATCTATCCTCTTAGCTATAGTCAGTAGCTAAATTTTGACAGGTTTTGACCACATATTGTTGGAGATTAATAGTATGATATTCTAGGATAATATTCTTGGATTTCTAAAGAGAACTTCTATTCATCTTTGTTCCATTTATTTTTATATTGTGCTCGATAATGATTTATGTATTATTTTGTTTGCTAGCCTTATTCTTGGATTTCTAAAGAGAACTTCTATTCATCTTTGCTCCATTCATTTTTATATTGTGCTCTATAATGATTTATGTATTATTTCGTTTTCCAGCTTTAAGATTGCTGCATATGGTTTCAACTATATTGATGTCTAATTCCTCATTTATCTTCAAATATTTAAAATTAATATTGATGATAAAAAAAAGGGTTTTCTTTTCCTTTTTCTTTAGCTTCATGTAGAAATCTCAATCTGCTCACATCAACTTAAGTAACTTAATTTAGTAGTCTTCATGTAGAAATGCCTTCTCTTAACTTATATTGTATTTTGCATTTGAATTAATTAAATATCTATAGTTGATTATCTAAAGACAATTATTTATTTTAATTTGTTCAGTCATTAGTCACAATGAAACCTAATCGAAGTTGGATTTTGCTTTGGAAGGACGAACATGGTATTGTGACCGAGGATTTTCAAAATGGAGTAGATGAATTTTTAAAATTCTCATATGAACAACAATATGCAGCCGATCCTCATGGTCGCATCCGTTGTCCATGTGCAAAATGTAAAAACAATAAATGGAAAACAAGATACTATGTGGAGATGGATTTATATAAGAAAGGATTTTGGTTGAACTATTTAAATTGGACTTTGCATGGAGAAACAAAATGAAAAGGTGAAAATTCTACAACTATTGAGCCATCAGATCATATAGAAATGACCAATGCATACATGGATATGGTAAGAGATGCAGAAATGGGTGACACGATCCACCAAGAGCAATCAAATTTAGAAGAAAATCCAAATCCAACAGCTTCAAAATTTTATAACCTCCTAAAAAATGCTAATGAGCCTTTATGGGATGGTTGTGAAAAACAAAGCATCTTATCTGCTATATCACAGTTGATGAATTTAAAATCAGAATATAATATGAGCGAGAAGTGTTTTGATCGAATGATTAGCATTATCAAGACTATGTTACCCGAATCCGAAAAACTTCCAGAAAACTTTTATAGGTGCAAAAGAATGATGAGTGAACTTGGACTAGAATACCAAAAGATTGATGCTTGTCGTAATCACTGCATGTTGTTTTACAAAGATGATACTAATCTTACAAGTTGTCGTGTTTGTGGAGAGTATCGATTCAAACCAAGAACAAATTCTAGCACGAGTCAAAGGAATATTCCTTTCACAGTGTTTAGATATTTTCCTTTAGTTCCTAGACTGCAACGTATGTTCTTATCTAAAAATACTTCACATTTTATGCGCTGGCACACCGAGGGAATGCGGAGTGATCCATCGCTTATAACACATCCGTCGGATGCAGAAGCATGGAAACATATAGATTCAACCTATCCAATTTTTGCTGCTGAAACTCGTAATGTTAGATTAGGTCTTTGCACATATGGCTTCAATCCATTTGGTGGAACAACAACTACGTATTCTTCGTGGCCAGTGTTCGTTACACCTTATAATTTACCACCAAGTATGTGCATGCGAAGAGAACACATATTCCTGACTTACATGATTCCTGGACCGAGATCTCCTGGTAAGAGTATACATGTGTACCGAAGACCTCTTGTTGATGAATTGAAGATGTTATGGGATGATGGTGTCTTGACATATGATAGATCAAAGAAACAAAATTTTATAATGAGAGCAGTTCTCCTATGGACTATAAATGATTTTCCTGCATATGGCATGCTCAGCGGATGGAGTACTAAAGGAAAACTCGCTTGCCCAATATGTGGAAGATTCACAAAATCATTTTATTTAAAACATGATAGGAAAGTTTGTTGGTTCGATTGTCACAAAATGTTCTTGCCTCTCGAACACTCAATGCATCGTGATAGAAACTCTTTTAAAAAGTCAACCATAGAGAAGAGTTTACCACCAAGTAGAATGAGTGCTACTGAATTATTTGAGCAAGTTGACATGATCGATCCTATTACATTTGGATTGAAGTCGCCATCTAATAGACAACCATGATATGGGGTTAATCATAATTGAGAGAAAAAAAGTATTTTTTTGGGAGTTGCCTTATTGGTCCTCGAACTTATTACGTCATAATTTAGATGTTATGCATGTTGAAAAAAATGTTTTTGATAACATCTTTAACACTATGATGGACATTAAAGGCAAAACAAAAGACAATGTCAACTCAAGGGAGGACTTAAAACTTATATGTAAACGTCCAGAGTTAGTACTTACAATGGAAAGTGCATCAAGCCAAAAGCCACCTATGTATTGTCAACTGATCAGCGGAAGCTTGTTTTTGAATGGATAAAACAATTAAAATTTCCCGATGGATATGTATCTAACATTTCTCGTTGCATAAATGTCGATGAAGGTAAGATTTCAGGGATGAAGATCCATGGCTGCCACATATTTATGCAGAGATTAATTCCAATTTTTTTTTGAGAATTTTTGCCTAAATCCATTTGGGGTACCATCATAGAATTTAGTATATTTTTTAAAGAATTATGCTCTCGTAATATTCGTAGAGATGACATGATGCATCTTGAATCATCCATCATAATGACTTTATGCAAAGCTGAAAAAATCTTTCCACCATCATTTTTTGATGTTATGGAACATTTGGTGATGCACCTTCCATATGAAGCAAAAATTGTCCCTACAATTTAGGTGGATGTACCCATTTGAGAGATGCATGTTATATCTTAAATGAAAGGCAAAAAATAAGGCAAGGATTGAAGGGTCAATATGTGAAGCATATTTTTTGGAAGAAGTTTCATATTTCACATCATTATATTATTCACCTGAGATTCAAACGAGGCAAACTCAAGTTCCAAGGAACGATGGTGGTGGTGAAGAAATTTTTAAAAATTGCTTATCAATTTTTAAGTTTGCAGCTCGACCGATTGGAAAAGCGCAAAAGTTTATTTTAAGCGACAATGATTTGAATATTGTGGAGAATTATATTCTCGTCAATTGCCCCGAAGTGGAACCATATTTAGTGTAAGCATATGACATTAAGTCATTTCATCAATAAAATTTTATATAGAAGTCTAAATAATATCTAATATTTATTTGTTTTGATAATTAATTAGGAATTTTGAAGAATATCAAAGATAGTTAAATCCTTATATTACCGATGAACAGATTTTGCAAATTAGAGATGAACAATTTTCTTCTTGGTTTAAGACACAGGTGAATAAGAAATTTTCAACTTATAATGAATTATGTATTAATTGAATTTATATTAATTCAACTATAATGAATTATGTATTAATTTCTTAGGTACAAAATGGCATGATATCATAATTGCAGATTCAAAATCTTAGTTATGGACATTCGAAAAGAGTAACAACTTACAACGGCATCATTGTAAATGGTTATAAGTTTCATACAGAAGAATATGGAAAAAATAAATCTACAATGAATGGTGGCATATGTGTTCGTGGTTCTTTGTATGGGGAAAATGAGTTGGATTATTATGGCATCGTCGAACAAATATTGGAGTTGTCATATCTTGGAAAAAAATACTATTTTTGTACTACGATGTCGGTGGTTTGATCCACAAAATGGGGTTAAAATAGATCAAGTTTATGGTTTTGTCGATGTTAAACACAAGTCAAGGTTCAATTCGAATGATCCATTTGTTTTGGCTGAGCAAGCACAACAAGTTTACTTCACCAAATACCCTTCATCTAAACGTGGTATTGATGAATGGTGCGCTACATGTAAAGTAAAAAGTAGATTATTCATGGAGGAAAAAATGAATAATGAAGGCACAACAATTGATGACATGTTACACGATGATTTTTATCAAGATGATAATAATATTGGTGTAACAAATATTATAGTGGAAGAGAATGAGACAACTATATTGCTTGATACAAATGGTCCATTGGAAGAGGTTAATATAAATGAGATACATTCTTCATTAGATGCAAAAGAGGATGAATTTATAAATGATGACAACACTAGTGATAATACAGAAGAAGAAGAGGAGGAAGAAGAAGAAGAAGATTCTTTTTTCAGCATTTAAAGGCTATTTAGCACATTTATTTGAGTATAAAGGTTATTCATCTTGTTTCTTATTTTCATCTTGTTTTTCAGTTTCTGTTTTTCTTATGTTCATCTTGTTTTTCAGTTTCTGTTTTTCTTATTACCTTTTTTCTTATGTTCATCTTGTTTTTTAGTTTCTTCAATAATCCATCAGAAATCATTCGATGGATTATCCTGGTTGTGCTATTCTCCCCTGGCCTTTGTAACTAGCTACCTGCATTGCAGAAACTCTAAAATCTGCATCCAGAATAGGATCCTAAATGCCTTAATGTATAATTCATGGTCATATAGAACTTTATTCTATTTGGATAAATATCTAACACTATGTGGTGCTCAATAAATAAGCAGAACTTAGAGATAGAACATTACCACACCAAGCATTTCTGAAAGGAAGTGCACAGACAGCTAATCATCCAATTACTTGATCCAGATGTTTACTGCATGACATGATATTCTGTTACTATTCCATGTGAACATATTATCCCTATGATGATTTTGACATTAGTCAGCATTTGACATCATAACTAACATCCATGATGCATTTTCTTGTCTGTCAAAACCACATCACATCGTCATAACATAGGCAAAAGAAAGATACATGGGCGTGAAAGATATATACGTACAAGCAGAAATTTATAAGTTTCATTCCTTATCCATGTCTCAATTGATTAGACTGCAACGATATGCTGATTTCGTCTCATGAAAACTTCATTTTGAAATGTTTAATCTAGACTTAAACTTTAATCTAAGTATATCTTGTTTTATAGATACAATGATGGATATCCTCTTCTTTCAGAAATGTCTAAATGATGAAAGATCCTTCTTGATCTTTGGTGGAGCTTTTATATGTCTTATATAACTGGGTATCTTAGAACAACACCAGTATATGTTCTTGTCATTGAGTTACAAATATTAGCAGTTCTCAGATTATATATGTGGAATAACTTCTTGATTAGATGATGAGATTACTATATCTGAGCTGCATGATATGTAAAGTATAAAAATATATGAAGTAGAGAGAGATTGTATATCAATATAAATAATGTCTATAAGACAACTAAGGCATGCTAATCAAATAGCACAATGTGAGACATCTTGGAAAAAGTAATCCTGTCACTTGAATTGGAAACAATGTTGTTAAATTACTCGCATGTATTTTGACTGTGAATAATTTCTTGAACTATGAAGTTGAATATGCTTGTGAAGCAAAGTTGTCAGCACAATTTGTTTCTTCCATTCTGCAGATGAAACAAATAAGTTTCTTAAAGTTACTGTCTCACAGAGACATAATCAACCATGTTTCAGCAACCTTATTGCCCATGAGCAAACAAGATGCAAATTTATATATCAGAAGACATGTAAAGTCCATTCATGTTGATCACCTGCTGCACCACATTTACAAGCATTTCCTTTCTGTTTGTAACTACAACATTTACAATCATCATTTTGTCTTCACTAGTATCTTTATTGGATGTGGTCATTTTTGCTTGTTTCTTCCACATCTTGCTTGCTATTCTCTGCTGCAACTTCAACATTGGTCTCTGCGGCATCACCAGTACTAGGGCTTATAACTTCTGCAGATAGGTTTTCAGATGTTGAAATGACTGTATAGCGATAAATTTAAGTAAAGAAAAAAAAGTATTTTCTAAATGTACAGCGATAAAAAGATTGCTTGAACACTCTTGAAAAGTGATAACAGTATTAGCTCTCAAATTGGCGTCAAATTGGCGACAAGGAACTCAAGTTTTTTACATTTTTAGATTATGGCTACTCGCGGTAGAGGTCGTGGTAGAGTGCGCACCACATCTTTGCCACCCCGTTCAAGCGGTTCGAGTTCTACTTCACCTAGTAGAGCGGTAATGAATTATAATTTATGTGATTTAATTTTGAATTGAGCTCACACTACATCTTTCTCACATGTGCTTGGTGAAGAAGGGATAGGTGACACTTCGACTCCTGCTCCTAATTTGGGGGGCTCTGATATTCCTTCACCACACACATTGACACCTGATTTGGTGGGATCTGCTACTCCTTCACCTGACATATCAGGTAATTAATTATAACTTGTATAATTTGTTTTTCAATTGACTATTTTAGTACTAACTTGTAATAGGGACTTCAACTCGACAACCAACAATTGTTGGTCTTGAGAATTTGCCATATGGAATCATTCCGCCTAGTGGCATTATGGTTGATGACCCGATCAATCCGTAAGTTGAAGAATCATTTAATTAATTTTAATATCAAAATGAGTTGGTTTCTAACCATTTTTATATTTTTCAGAAGAACTTTTATACTTGGAAGCGTCATTCGAACTATTAGTGACATAGCCATAAGTCGACTCCCCGAAGGTGCATCTTCTTGGAAGCAAATACCAATTGGTTTGAGAGACGCTATGTATAATGATTTTAGGGTAAATTTTTTTTAATAATTTCAAATTTAATAATTTGGACTTGTTATTACATATTTATTTTTTTTTTTTTGTTGAATAGGGAAGATATAAATTTCAAGAGGGTCTCCATGAGTTGACCATAAAAAAGCTTTTTGCATCGATTGCTTCTCGTCGGCTTAGTGGTGTTCTCTATAATTATCGGGAAGCCGCAATGAAAGCAACCAATGGTAATATATTAGAAGCGAAAAATAATGTGCCCGTGGGGATAGCTGGAGATGTTTGGGCATCTCTCTGTGATCATTGGTATGTTGTAAAAGTTAGAATTTAATGATATAGAATTTTAAAATAATGCATTACATTATTTCTCATTTGTAGGAACGACGACAAGTGGAAAAAATGGTCTGTAGCAGGCAAACAAAATAGCACCGCTATGGTAGAATCGTTGCGGCACACGGCAGGATCTGTGGGATTTGTTGAACATAAACTTCGAATGGTAATTTCTTAGGTTTAATAAATTTGATTACTCACTTTAATTACAATGTCAACTTTTATAATGAGATGAAATGTTTATAATGTTTTATACATAACATTTATAATGTTTTTGATAGGAAAAAGCTACTCAAGGTGTGGTCAGTTATCGAGATGTGTATAAGGAAACGCACACTAGTAAAAAGACTAATGAATTTGTCACCGCAAAAGCACAACATGTTATCGTATATTTCAAACACTTTTCCTCTTTGTATATTGAATGATTTACTTTGAATAGTAATTTTTATGTATCTAATTTTATAATTAATATTATTTTCAGGATAGTTACGATATGTTGTTGGCAGAAAAGTATGCAGATTCACAACCCCCTCAATTTGATGCAGAGGTATGGCATCAAGCTGTCGGACTTACTAGTAACGGGAGACTTCGTGGTATGGGTCCTTTCCCATCTTCAATCATGGGCGCTTCTTCTACTGGTCCTTCATCCTGCTTGGGCGACACTCCTCCCATGATTCCTCTACATGAAGTAGAGACTACCGTTAGGAATATAATACGACAAGATGTTGGACCAATGTTTGATGCGATAATGAGTTATATGCGTGATCATGATGGGAACAGACGACCTGATTCAGGACATGATTAGGGATTACATCTTATGACATTTTTATATAAATTGTGGTATTAGGGATTACATCTTATCGAGATTGTCTACTTGTGATATTATATGATATTTAGACTTTTGATGACATTATGTGATGTTATGCGATATTTTAGATGAAGATATTTAGACTTTTGATGATATTATGTGTTATTTAGATGGATTCACAGTTTTTGAGAATTATGAATGTAAATGGATTTTCTTATTTTTTTAATATAATTTTTTTAAAAAAAATTCTGAATATTAGCGATGAATTTGCGACGAGGCCCGACTAAATTATTATCTCTATTAGCAAGCCATCTACGACCATTTAGGAACAACTTAGTGATGGAATTAGCGACCACTAAGCGACAAATCCACGACAACCATCAGCAGCTTAGCGACATGTTGGCGACTAATTCGCCACTATTTATTATCGTTATTAGCAAGCAATCTACTAGCAACAATTTAGTGATGGATTTAGCGACAACTAAGCGACAAATCCGTGACAACCATCGACAAGTCGGCGAGGAAAAAGTCGACAAGGACAATAATTGTGGTGGCAGCTTAGCGACATGTTGGCGACTAATTCGCCACTATTTAACGACGAATTTGCAACAGATAACATTTGTCGCTAATAGCGAGTAATATTTAGCGACAATGATGTTTTGTAATAAATTCGTCGCAAAATGCTCGCAGACTTTTTTAGCGACTAAGTGGCGGCAAACTGGCGACAAAACTATTTGTAGCTAAATCGCCTTATTCTTGTAGTGTATATTTGATGACTTGATCTGCATTAGAAATCTAAATCGAGTTAGATTTTAGGATCTTGACTTGATGTGATAAAATTGACAAATGTACTTCTTTACAACTCTCTCTCATAAAATGTACTAAGAGACTATCATAACTTAGCTCTCTTAGATTTGATTTCATTGTGGTGTTTTGGCTATTAGCATATGTTTCTCTTTGATGATTATTTGCTGTTTCATGCTCTTACAGTGAAGCAGAATTTATCTTGAAATTTTCTATTCTTGTCTCAAAATTTTGAGAGAAGCTTTTTTCTCATATGAATACCAGCCTAATACATCAACATGCAGGTCATGCCCTGCTTACGGTCATGGTATGACATTTTCTTCAACCATAGCATGAACTTTTGCATAATTATGTTTAATAATTTTATGAACTTTTGCATGATATTATTTTTTTCATGTCTCACACTTGTGAGCTAGCTATGGAAAAATCAAAGAAGGCTTGTTTTTTTTCTGAAGGGAAGATGTTTAGTTATTAGCAAAAATATTTTCAATAGACAAAAAATTGGACTGCATCATGTGACGTGACGTGAACCCCAAGTGATATGGTTCCCACAAGGCTCCTTGTGTCTGCCCGACGGTGCGGACGATTTTTTTATCCTCACCTTAGTTAACCTCTTTTCAAAAAGTAATGCGAACATAGAAACTAATTAAAAAGAAATTAAGAAAAATATAATATGGGACATCTCCCTTAATTGCTTAATCATAAGCAGAAAACTGCATTTCTCACATCTCGTTTCTTAATCATACAATATCTTTTTCATATCTATTGAGGGATGGATCGTATTGGTTACTGGAGTTCATGAGGAAGCTCAGGAAGAAGACCCGCTTAATGCTTTTGGTGAATATGGACAGATAAAGAATTTACATTTAAATCTGGATCAAGGCACTGGGTTTGTGAAGGTAAACTTGCTAGTTCAATTATTCGCCTGTTGAAATGTTAATTTTCATCTTATCTACAGATGGTCGCAGCCATGTTTCGATCATAGAAAGCAACGGACTGGAGGTCAACGATCATTTGTTGTAACATTATCCTTTGCTCTTTAACGTATTCTTGTTTCGATTGGGAATTATTGCAACCCATTATCCATATTCCGCTGCTAGCACTTCTCATAAAACCTTTTTTCTCATTAATTTGCCTAGGATGGATTATCTTTGTTTAGTGATTATATATCTACTGATATATTATTATTGACATTGATTGTTATGAGCCCTTTTTTTCTCATACTCCTGGAAATGTGAATTAGTGACAAGGAAAGACAACAAAATCGCGTTCTAGAGGCTAGTGGATGCATATGGATGTACTTATCTCATTTACGTGCTGTTGATGGTGGCTCTAGTGTGTCCACTGCAATGTCTTCTTTGATCCGCTAAAATACACTGGGCCATTGTTGCCTCCAGCTGCAGCTTTAGCTCCGACGCTTTGGCTTGAGTTTCATTTGTGGTGGGCTTGCCCTTCTGAAGCACAGGCTGGTGAGGTGGAATCCCAGTGGCGTGCCATGAAAAAAGGATACAATGAAGCTGTCAAGGTATTCTTGCGCTCCTTCAATAAATGTGCAAGTATAGTTAGTTGTGTTTTTTTTCGATAACGAGGTGTGTACTGGAATGACATTTTTTTAAACAAATACTGGAATGGTGTGTTATTGACAACACAGAATGTATCTAGTTGTCACGTATAAATTATGTTTTCTCCTATAATTTCAAGCCAAAGAAATTGCAGAAGTAAAGGCTAAGGAGCTTGAAGGATGAGTTGATTTACTGGCTGAGCAACTACAGAAAGAAAAGCAGCTCACGTACTCAGCTTTAGCTATGGCTAAAAAAGTTACAAGAGGGAATCAAGACTTGAAACGTGCAGTGCAATCACTTGGATGTAAAGTGCATTTTTTGGAGGGAAGGAAGAAGATTGATGGGTTAAAAAATTTGAATGCTAAATGTTATTGATCTTGACTACTATGAACATTTGTTAGCATGTATAATTATTCTTTATTGAAGTTATACGAACAATTCATTCTGGTAAATTGATTTAACTTTTGTATTATTATTTGCGAGTTTGTTATTAATTGAATGATTGTTGAGTAAGTGCATTGTAGATCATGTGTCATTTAAATTAATGTTTCATAAAGTTCATGGTCATTATATAACTTTAAAGACCGTTATTGGGTTTTAACGATCGGATTAATGGTCATAGACGATTATCAACGATAAAGATTATGATGTTCATTAATGCATTTTGATACTTTTAACGATGGGATTACTAGCCGTTGAAGATTATCAACAACAAAGATATTTCTCGTCATTAATGTATTCGACGACCAATTAAATGGTCCTTATATGGATTTAATGGACGGATTTATTCTAGTCATGGATGATTTTTAACGACGGGATTACTAGCCGCTGAAAATTATCAATGAAAAAGATATTTCTCGCCATTAATGTATTCGACGGCCAACTAAATGGTCGTTATATGGATTTCACGGTCGGATTTTTTCTGGTCATTGATGACGACGGGATTATTAGCCGCTGAAGATTATCAACGACAAAGATATTTCTCATCATTAATGAATTCGACGACCAACTAAATGGTCCTTATTTGGATTTAATGATCGGATTTTTACCGGTCGATGATGACGTTTAACGGCCGACACTTCTAAGTCATCACTTCTAAGTCATCGTTATTGACTTTTAACGGCGACATCTATAACGACCGGTGACGACAGAAAATACTGGTTGCTAATGTCCAATAACGACCGGATTTTGATCATTAACGACCAGATTTCCCTTCTCTAATGATGTGTTCTCTTGTAGTGAATTTTAGGTGCATTATGCTTTTATACATCAATCATTCTTCATCTTTTAGTCTAATTACGTCTGAGCATGCATTTCGTGTATTCATGTGCCATATACAATAATCAATCATCAATACATAACTTATATATGTTGTAATATGTTTAAAACATCATCCGTGTCAATCTGCATTGCTCATGGCCATGACACATTGATCACGCTCGTGCTAGTGCTTAGTCACGATCACGATCCTTGGAATTCATGATCGTTACAATGCCTTGCACCCTTCAGTCTCTCACTCACGGTTGTGCCCAAGTAATGTAACAGCTGTGATAGTATCATCATGGGCATCACAATGCCTGTCTTTTCCTTGTTCGGCTATTTCTCGCTCACGATCATCGTGCCTAACTCATTCATTGTCGTGACAGGTTTGTCACAGTTGTGGCTGAGTCCTTTCTTCAACCATTTTGGTCACAACTGGTGCGGGACCTGACACAGCTGTGCCATCATCTTGTAAGCTCAATCTTCAACCTGAAATTTCAAAATTTGAGGAAAAAACTTTAGAAAATCATGCATATGATATGTAACTATCTTAAAGGACATTTAATACATCTAATAGGCATATAAGATGAATAAAATCATGAGAATCATAATATAATAAGGAATTAGGGTTCTTCTCCAAAACATACAAAATCGTATATTTAAAGTTAATCTTAACATATAATCTTTGTAGCCCTCGATCACAATCCCAAATAGAAACTAGGGTGTTCCTATGTCTCTCAGTTCAAATATGAAATCCATTAAGAGGTAAAAAGGTGTTGGATCCCCATTACATACTTAGAACTTTTATCTTTTTCCCTTGTCCATGTCCTCTTCTTCTTTCTCGTTCTCCTTTTCTTCCTCCTTTAGGGTTGTAGCTGTCACGTGAGGGGAGAAATAAGAAAAGAGAGAAGAGAGAGGGTTTATTGGCTTTTTATAGAGGCTAGCCTAGGATTTTCTTCAAATGACTTAAATACTCATATTTTAAAACTCGAATTGTTACATCATTCCCCTCTTAAAAGAAATTCATCCTCAAATTTTATTCTCACTTAGGCACTCATATAATTTTCTTCATTATCTTTTACATTAATTAATTTATGGCAAAAGATACTAATGCATGAAAAATTATATAGATATGTATAATATTAACATAATCATCATTACCTAAAGGGTTATCTTAAGTCTAAGTCTCATCAACCTCCATGGCATGAAGTCTACCTATAGTTCTCTATTGTTCATCATTTTGTTTGGCCTTGCCTCCTTGCACTCTACTTTTTTCGACAGTTTCTAATATAGTGTCTCATCTTGTCATATTGGAAGCATGCTCCTGATTTCATGTGGCATTCTCATTTGTGAAACTTACAACAGTGTGAGCAAGGTGGATGTCCTTGTCCATCTCCCTTTCTCTTATAAGGTTTAGATTCCTCATCTTTTTTTTTTGTCTTTGTTCTTCTTGAACTTCTTACTTTGTTTATACTTCTTCTGGGTGTCCACTTCCAACCAACTTGGAATATAGAGAGATTACTTTGGCCATGATTTCTGGATCACTGCTCATAATAATCATCCTAAGGTGAGAATTCAATCCTTTGATGAAGTGTCTGATTTTTACATTCCATCCTCTTTTAGAAGACTATATCTCTCAAGTTCTATGCGCAAAGCATAATAAATTTTGTGCCTTTTGCCCTTTTTCATTAAAAACAGGAGTAAAACCCGAGAAGAGGCGCGCGCGAGAATTTTTCCACACCTGAAAAATTTTCGACCGAGTCCATTTTTTCATCTCAATCATCTCACCATATGCATTAACATGCATGAAAACGTCAAAAATTTCACGTCTTTTGGCCTTCTTGGTTGAAAATAGGAGTAAAAGACGCGATAAGGCGCGCACGCGAGTTTTCGCCCCCCCTAAAAAAATTTTCGTCCGAGTCCATTTTTTCATCCCAATCATCTCACCATGGATCAACATGCACGAAAGCGTCAAAACTTTCACGTCTTCTGACCTTCTTGCTTGAAAATAGGCATAAAAGCTGCGAAAAGGTGCGGGAGAAAATTTTTGCACCCCCGAAAAATTTTCGCCAAAGTATATTTTTCCGTCCCAATCATCTCATCATGCATCAACATGCACGAAAGCATCGAAAATTTCACGTCTTTTGGCCTTCTTGGTTGAAAATAGGCGTAAAAGTTGCGAAATAAGGCGCGGGCGAATTTTCGCACCCCCGGAAAATTTTTGCCTCAGTCCATTTTTTCATTCCAATCGTCTCACCATGCATCAACATGCACGAAAGCGACGAAAATTTTGCATCTTTTGGCCTTCTTGGTTGAAAACAGACGTAAAAGCCGAGAAAAGGCGCGCGCGAATTTTTCGACACCCGAAAAATTTTTGCCCGAGTCCATTTTTTCATCTCAATCATCTCACCTTGCACACGCACGAAAGCGTCAAAAATTTCATGTCTTTTGGCCTTTTTTGTTGAAAACAGGCGTAAAAGCTGTGAAAATTTTCGTCTTTGGTGGAACTTTCGCACCCTCGGAAAAATTTCATTTGAGTCCATTTTTTCATCCCCATCATCTCACCTAGCATCAACATGCATGAAAGCATCGAAAATTTCGCATCTTTTAGCCTTCTTGTTTGAAAACAAGCGCGAAAGCTGAGAAAAAGGTGCGCGCGCGAATTTTCGCACCCCCGAAAAATTTTCGTCCGAGTCCATTTTTTCGTCCCAATCATCTCATCATGCATCAACATGCACGAAAGCATAAAAAATTTAACATCTTTCGGCCATCTTGGTTGAAAACAAGCGTAAAAGCTACGAAAAGGTGCGCGTGTGAATTTTCGCACCACCGAAAAATTTTCGCCCGAGCCCATTTTTTCGTCTCAATCATCTCACCATGCATCAACATGGACGAAAACATCGAAAATTTTGCGTCTTTTGGCCTTCTTTGTTGAAAACATGCGTAAAAGCCGAGAAAAGGCTTGTGCGAATTTTCTCACACCCATAATTTTTTTGCCCGAGTCCATTTTTTCGTCCCAATCATCTCACCATGCATCAACATGCACGAGCGTCAAAAATTTTGCGTCTTTTGGCCTTCTTGGTTGAAAATAGGTGTAAAAGTTGACAAAATTTTGCGCGCGCAGCGAATTTTCGCACCCCCAGAAAATTTTTGCCCGAGTCGATTTTTTCGTCCCAATCACCATGCATCAACATGCACAAAACATAATAAATTTTGTGTCTTTTGGCCTTCTTCATTAAAAACAAGCGTAAAAGCCGAGAAGAGACGCGCGCGAGAATTTTTTCACACCTGAAAAATTTTCGACCGAGTCCATTTTTTGTCTCAATCATCTCACCATATGCATCAACATGCACGAAAACGTCAAAAATTTCACGTCTTTTGGCCTTCTTGGTTGAAAATAGGCGTAAAAGACGCGATAAGGCGCGCACGCAAATTTTCGCACCCCCGAAAAATTTTTGCCCGAGTCCATTTTTTCGTCTCAATCATCTCACCATAGATCAACATGCACGAAAGCGTCAAAACTTTCACGTCTTCTGCCCTTCTTGCTTGAAAACAAGCGTAAAAGCTGCGAAAAGGTGTGGCCGCGAATTTTTGCACCCTCGGAAAATTTTCGCCGGAGTCCATTTTTCCGTACCAATCATCTCACCATGCATCAACATGCACGAAAGCGCCAAAAATTTAGCGTCTTTTGGCCTTCTTGGTTGAAAATAGGCATAAAAGTCGAGAATAGGTGCGCGCGCGAATTTTCACACCTCCGGAAAATTTTCGCCCGAGTCCATTTTTTCGTCTCAATCATCTCACCATGCATTAACATGCATGAAAGCGTAAAAAATTTCACGTCTTTTGGCCTTCTTGGTTAAAAACATACGTAAAAGCTGCAAAAAGAGGCGCGAGCGAATTTTCGCACCTCTGGAAAATTTTCGTCTCAGTCCATTTTTTCGTCCCAATCATCTCACCATGCATCAACATGCACGAAAGCGTCGAAAATTTTGTGTCTTTTGGCCTTCTTGGTTGAAAACAAGCGTAAAAGCCAAGAAAAGTCGTGCGCAAATTTTTCGACACCCAACATCTCACCTTGCACATGCACACAAGCATCAAAAATTTCATTTCTTTTGGCCTTTTTGGTAGAAAACATGCGTAAAAGCTGCGAAAACACGCGCGCCCGAATTTTCGCACCCCGGGAAAATTTTGTCTGAGTCCATTTTTTCCTCCCAATCATCTCACCTAGCATCAACATGCACGAGAGCATCGAAAATTTCGCGTCTTTTAGCCTTCTTGTTTGAAAACAAGCGCGAAACCTGAGAAAAGGTGCGCGCACGATTTTTCCCACACCCGAAAAATTTTCTCCCGAGTCCATTTTTTCGTCCCAGTCATCTCACCATGCATCAACATGCACGAAAGCGTCGAAAATTTCGCGTCTTTTGGCCTTCCTGGTTGAAAACAGGCATTAAATTTGCAAAAAGGTGCGCGCGCGAATTTTCACACCCCCAAAAAATTTTCGTCCGAGTCCATTTTTTCGTCTCAATCATCTCATCATGCATCAACATGCACGAAAGCATAAAAAATTTCACGTCTTTCGACCTTCTTGGTTGAAAACAAGCGTAAAAGCTGCGAAAAGGTGCGCGCGTGAATTTTCGCACCGCCGAAAAATTTTCGCCTGAGCTCATTTTTTCGTCGCAATCTTCTCACCATGCATCAACATGGACAAAAGTGTCGAAAATTTCGCGTCTTTTGGCCTTCTTGGTTGAAAATAGGCGTAAAAGTCGAGAAAAGGCTCGCGCAAATTTTCCCACTCACAAAAATTTTTCGTCCGAGTCCATTTTTTCGTCCCAATCATCTCACCATGCATCAACATGCACGAGCGTCAAAAATTTTGCGTCTTATGGCCTTCTTGGTTGAAAACAGGCGTAAAAGCTGACAAACGGCGCGCACGAATTTTCCCACACTCGGAAAATTTTCGCCCGAGTTCATTTTTTCGTCCCAATCTTCTCACCATGCATCAACATGCACAAAGCATTATAAATTTTGTGTCTTTTGGCCTTCTTCGTTAAAAACAGGCATAAAAGCCGAGAAGAGGCGCGCGCGAGAATTTTTCCACACCTAAAATATTTTCGATCGAGTCCATTTTTTCGTCTCAATCATCTCACCATATGCATCAACATGCACGAAAATATCAAAATTTAATATCTTTTGGCATTCTTGGTTGAAAATAGGCGTAAAAGACACGATAAGGCGCGCACTCGAGTTTTCGCACCCCCAAAAAATTTTCGCCCGAGTCCATTTTTTTCGTCCCAATCATCTCACCATGGATCAACATGCATGATAGCGTCAAAAGTTTCACGTCTTTTGGCCTTCTTGCTTGATAACAAGCGTAAAAGCTGCGAAAAGGTGCGCACGCGAATTTTTGCACCCCCCGGAAAATTTTCGCCGGAGTCAATTTTTTCATCACAATCATCTCACCATGCATCAACATGCACGAAAGCATCAAAAACTTTGCATCTTTTGGCCTTTTTGGTTGAAAATAGGCATAAAAGCCGAGAATAGGTGCGCGCGCGAATTATCGCACCCCCGGAAAATTTTCGCCCGAGTTCATTTTTTCATCTCACCATGCATCAACATGAATGAAAGTATTGAAAATTTCACGTCTTTTGGCCTTTTTGGTAGAAAACGGACATAAAAGCTGCGGAAAGAGGCACGGGCGAATTTTCGCACCCCCGGAAAATTTTTGCCTTAGTCATTTTTTTCGTTCCAATCGTCGTCTCACCATGCATCAACAAGCACGAAAGCGTAGAAAATTTTTGCATCTTTTGGCCTTCTTGGTTGAAAACAGGCGTAAAAGACGAGAAAAAGCGCTCGCGAATTTTTTGACACCCGAAAAATTTTCGTCCGAGTCCATTTTTTTCATCCCAATCATCTCACCTTGCACATGCACGAAAGCGTCAAAAATTTTGCGTCTTTTGGCCTTCTTGGTTGAAAACAGGCGTAAAAGCTGCGAAAACACGCGCGCCCGAACTTTCGCACCCCCGGAAAAATTTTGTTTGAGTCCATTTTTTTCGTCCCAATCATCTCACCTAGCATCAACATGCACGAAAGCGTCCAAAATTTCAAGTCTTTTAGCCTTCTTGTTTGAAAACAGGCGCGAAAGCTGAGAAAAGGTGTGCGCGCGAATTTTTCCACACCCGAAAAATTTTTGCCCGAGTCCATTTTTTGGTCTCAGTCATCTCACCATGTATCAACATGCATGAAAGCGTCGAAAATTTTACGTCTTTTGGCCTTCGTGGTTGAAAACAGGCGTTAAAGTTGCAAAAAGGTGCGGGCGCGAATTTTCGCACCCCCGAAAAATTTTCGTCCGAGTCCATTTTTTCGTCCCAATCATCTCACCATGCATCAACAAGCACAAAAGCATAAAAAATTTCACGTCTTTCGGCCTTCTTGGTTGAAAACAGGCGTAAAAGCTACCAAAAAGTGCGTGCGTGAATTTTCGCACCACCGAAAAATTTTCGACCGAGCCCATTTTTTTGTCCCAATCATCTCACCATGCATCAACATGGACGAAAGCGTCGAAAATTTCGCATCTTTTGGCCTTCTTGGTTGAAAACAGGCGTAAAACCGAGAAAAGGCGCGCGCGAATTTTCCCTCACCCGGAAATTTTTCGTCTGATTCCATTTTTTCGTCCCAATCATCTCACCATGCATCAACATGCACGAGCGTCAAAAATTTTGCATCTTTTGGCCTTCTTGGTTGAAAACAAGCGTAAAAGCCGACAAAAGGCGCGCACAAATTTTCACACACCCGGAAAAATTTCGTCCGAGTTCATTTTTTCGTCCCAATCATCTCACCATGCATCAACATGCACGAAAACGACAAAAATTTCACGTCTTTTGACCTTCTTGGTTGAAAACAAGCGTAAAAGCCGCGAAAAGGCACGCGCGCGAGTTTCCGCACCCTGAAAAATTTTCGCTCGATTCCATTTTTTCGTCCCAATCATCTCACCTTGCATCAGCATGCACGAAAGTGTCAAAAATTTCGCGTCTTTTGGCCTTATTGGTTGAAAATAGGCGTAAAAGCTGTGAAAACACTTGCGCCCGAACTTTTGCACTGCCGGTAAACTTTCGTCCAAGTCCATTTTTTCATCCTAATCATCTCACCTAGCATCAATATGTACGAAAGCGTAAAAAATTTCGCGTCTTTTGGCCTACTTGGCTGAGAACAGGCACGAAAGCTGACATAAGGTGCGCGCCTGAACTTTCGCACCCCTGGAAATCTTTCGCCCGAGTCCATTTTTTCGTCCCAATCATCTCACCACGGATCAACATGCACGAAAGCATCCAAAGTTTCACATCTTTTGGCCTTCTTGGTTGAAAACAGGCGTTAAAGCCGAGAAAAGGCGCTCGCAAATTTTCCCACACCCGGAAAATTTTTGCCCGAGTCCATTTTTTCGTTCCAATCATCTCACCATGCATCAACATGCACGAGCGCAAAACATTTTGCGTCTTTTGGACTTCTTGGTTGAAAACAGGCGTAAAAGCCGACAGAAGGCGCGCGCGAATTTTCACACACCCAGAAAATTTTCGCCCGAGTTCATTTTATCGTCCCAATCATCTCACCATGCATCAACATGCACGAAAATGTCAAAAATTTCACGTCTTTTGGCCTTCTTGGTTGAAAACAAGCATAAAAGCCGAGAAAAGGCGCGCGTGCGAGTTTCCGCGCCCCTAAAAATTTTCACTCGAGTCCATTTTTTCGTCCCAATCATCTCACCATGGATCAACATGCACGAAAGCGTCGAAAGTTTCACGTCTTTTGGCCTTCTTGGTTGAAAATAGGCGTAAAAGCTGCGAAAAGGTGCGCGCGCGAATTTTTGCACCCCCAGAAAATTTTTGTCCGAGTCCATTTTTTCGTCCCAATCATCTCACCATGCATCAACATGCACGAAAGCGTAAAAAATTTCGCATCTTTTGACCTTCTTGGTTGAAAATAGGCATAAAAGCCGAGAATACGTGCGTGCACGAATTTTTACACCCCCGAAAAATTTTCGCCCGAGTCCATTTTTTCGTCTCAATCATCTCACCATGCATCAACAAGGACGAAAGTGTTCAAAATTTCACGTCTTTTCGCCTTCTTGGTTGGAAATAGACTTAAAAGCTGCGAAAAGGCGCGCAGGCGAATTTTCGCACTCCAGGAAATTTTAGCCTCACTCCATTTTTTCGTTCCAATCGTCTCACCAAGCATTAACATGCACGAAAGCGTCGAAAGTTTCACGTCTTTTGGCCTTCTTGGTTGAAAAGAGGCGCGAAAGCTGAGAAAAGGTGCGCGCGCGAATTTTTTCACATCCGAAAATTTTCGTCCGAGTCCATTTTTTCGTCCCAGTCATCTTACAATGCTTCAACATGCATGAAAACTTCGAAAATTTCATGTCTTTGGGCCTTCGTACCCATGAAAAATTTTCGCCCGAGTCCATTTTTTCGTCCCTATCATCTCATCATGCATCAACATGCACGAAAGCGTCGAAAATTTTACGTCTTTTGGCCTTCTTGGTTGAAAACAGGCATAAAATTTACGAAAAGGTGCACGCGCGAATTTTCGCACCCCAAGAAAATTTTCGCCCAGGTCCATTTTTTCATCCCGATCATCTCACCATGCATCAACATGCACGAAAGCGTAAAAAATTTCACATCTTTTGGCCTTCTTGGTTGAAAACAGGCGTAAAAGCTGCGAAAAGGTGCGCGCACGAATTTTCGCACCCCCGAAAAATTTTCATCCGACTCCATTTTTTCGTCTCAATCATCTCACCTTGCATCAACATGCACGAAAACGTATAATTTTGCGTCTTTTGGCCTTCTTGGTTGAAAACAGACGTAAAAGTTGCGAAAAGGCGCGCGGGCAAATTTTCGCACCCCTGGAAAATTTTCGCCCGAGTCCATTTTTTCGTCCCAATCATCTCACCATGCATCAACATGCAAGAAAGCATCGAAAATTTCACATCTTTTGGCCTTCTTTGTTGAAAATAGGCGTAAAAGCCGAGAAAAGATACGCGCGCCAATTTTTCCGTAGCCGAAAAATTTTTACCCGAGTCCATTTTTTCGTACCAATCGCCATTCATCAACAAGCGCGAAAGGGCCGAAAATTTCAGATCTTTTGGCCTTCTTGGTTGTAAACAGGCGTAAAAGCAGCGAAAAGGCGCGCGCGTGAATTTTCACACCCTCGAAAAATTTTTGCCTTAGTCCATTTTTTCGTCCCAATCATCTCACCATGCATCAAATGCACGAAAGCGTCGAAAATTTTGCGTTTTTTGGCCTTCTTAGTTGAAAGTAGTCATAAAAGACGCGAAAAGGAGCCTGCACGAATTTTCGCACCACCGAAAAATTTTCCCCCGAGTCCATTTTTTCGTCCCTATCATCTCACCATGCATCAACATGCATGAAAGCGTCAAAAATTTTGCGTCTTTTGGCCTTCTTGGTTGAAAACAGGCATAAAAGCCGAGAAAAGGCACGCGGGAATTTTTTGACACCCGAAAAATTTTCGCCCGAGTCCATTTTTTCGTCCCAATCATATTACCTTGCGCATGCACGAAAGCGTTGAAAATTTTGCGTCTTTTGGCCTTCTTGGTTGAAAACAGCCCGAACTTTCGCACCCCCGAAAAACTTTCGTCCGAGTCCATTTTTTTGTCCCAATCATCTCACCTAGCATCAACATGAATGAAAGCGTCGAAAATTTTGCGTCTTTTGGCTTCTTGGTTGAAAACAGATGTAAAAGCTGCGAAATGGCGCGCGGGCGAATTTTGGCACCCCGAAAAATTTTCGCCCGAATCCATTTTTTCATCCCAATCATCTCACCATGCATCAACATGCAAGAAAGCGTCAAAAATTTCACGACTTTTGGCCTTCTTGGTTGAAAATAGGCGTAAAAGTCGAGAAAAGGTACGCATGCCAATTTTCCCGCAGCCGAAAAATTTTTAACCGAGTCCATTTTTTGGTACCATTCATCAACATGCGCGAAAGCGCTAAAAATTACAGATCTTTTGTCCTTCTTGGTTGAAAACAGGTGTAAAAGCAGCGAAAAGGCGCGCGCGTGAATTTTCACACCCCCGAAAAATTTTCGCCTGAGTCCATTTTTTTCATCCCAGTCATCTCACCATGCATCAACATGCACGAAAGCGTCAAAAATTTCGCGTCTTTTGGCTTTCTTGGTTGAAAACAGGCGTAAAAGCCGAGAAAAGGCGCGCACGAATTTTTCCACACTCGGAATATTTTCGCTCGAGTTCATTTTTTTGTCCCAATCGTCTCACCATGCATCAACATGCACGAGCATAAAAAAATTTGCGTGTTTTGGCCTTCTTGGTTGAAAACAGGCGTAAAAGTCAACAAATGGCGCGCGCAAATCTTCCCACACCCGGAAAATTTTCGCTTGAGTCCATTTTTTCGTCACAAACATCTCACCTTGCATCAACATGCACGAAAGCGTCGAAAATTTCATGTCTTATAGTCTTCTCGGTTGAAAACAGGCGTAAAAGCTGCGAAAAGGTGCACGCGAAAATTTTCGCACCCCCGAAAAATTTTCTCCCGAGTCCATTCTTTCATCCCAATCATCTCACCATGCATCAACATGCACGAAAGTATAAAAAATTTTGTCTTTTGGCATTCTTCGTTAAAAATAGGCGTAAAAGCTAAGAAGAGGCGCGCTCGCGAATTTTTCCACACCCAGAAAATTTTCGCCCGAGTCTATTTTTTCATCTCAATCATCTCACCATGCATCAACGTGCACGAAAACGTCAAAAATTTCACATCTTTTGGCCTTCTTGGTTGAAGACACGCATAAAAGCCGAGAAAAGGTGCGCGCACAAGTTTTCGCACCCCCGAAAAATTTTCGCCTGAGTCCATTTTTTCATCCCAATCATCTCACCACGGATCAACATGCACGAAAGCGTCCAAAGTTTCATGTCTTTTGGCCTTCTTGATTGAAAACAGGCGTAAAAGCTGCGAAAAGGTGCGCAAGCGAATTTTTGCACGCCCGAAAAATTTTCGCCCGAATCCATTTTTTCGTCCCAATCATATCACCATGCATAAACATGCACGAAAGCGTCAAAAATTTCGCGTCTTTTGGCCTTCTTGGTTGAAAACAGGCATCAAAGCCGTGAATAGGTGCGCGCGCGAATAATCGCACCCCTGAAAAATTTTTGCCCGAGTCCATTTTTTCGTCCCAATCATCTCATCGTGCATCAACATGAACGAAAGTGTCAAAAATTTCACATCTTTTGGCCTTCTTGGTTGAAAATAGGCGTAAAAGCTGCGAAAAGATGCGCGTGAGAATTTTCGCACAACGAAAAATTTTCGCCCGAGTCCATTTTTTCGTCCCAATCATCTCACCATGCATCAACATGCACGAAAACGTCGAAAATTTCATGCCTTTGGGCCTTCTTGGTTGAAAATAGTCGTAAAAGCCGTGAAAAGGCGCGCGTGAATTTTCGCACCCCAGAAAATTTTCGCCCGAGTCTTTTTTTCATCCCAATCATCTCACCATGCATCAACGTGCAAGAAAGCGTAAAAAATTTCATGTCTTTTGGCCTTCTTGGTTGAAAATAGGCGTAAAAGCTGCGAAAAGGTGCGCGAGCGAATTTTTGCATGCCCGGAAAATTTTCGCCCGAGTCTATTTTTTCGTCCCAATCATCTCACCATGCATCAACGTGCACGAAAATGTCAAAAATTTCACGTCTTTTGGCCTTCTTTGTTGAAGACAGGCGTAAAAGCCGCGAAAAGTCGCGCGCGCGAGTTTTCGCACCCCCGAAAAATTTTCGTCCGAGTCCATTTTTTTGCATCAACATGCACGAAAGCGTCAAAAATTTCGCGTCTTTTGGCCTTCTTGGTTGAAAACAGGCATAAAAGCCGCGAATAGGTGCGTGCGCGAATTTTCGCAACCCCGAAAAATTTTCACCCGAGTCCATTTTTTCGTCCCAATCATCTCACCATGCATCAACATGAACGAAAGTGTAAAAAATTTCACATCTTTTGGCCTTCTTGGTTGAACACAGGGTTAAAAGCTACGAAAAGATGCGCGCGAGAATATTCGCACCTCGAAAAATTTTCGTCCGAGTCTATTTTTTCGTCCCAATCATCTCATCATGCATCAACATACATGAAAGCGTCGAACATTTCGCATCTTTTGGCCTTCTTGGTTGAAAACAGACGCAAAAGCCAAGAAAAGGTGCACACACGAATTTTCCCACACTTGGAAAATTTTTGCCCGAGTCCATTTTTTCGTCCCAATCATCATCTCACCTTGCACATGCACGAAAGCGTCAAAAATTTTGCGTCTTTTGGCCATCTTGGTTGAAAACACGCTTAAAGATGCGAAAAGGCGAGCGCGCAAATTTTTGCACCCCCGGAAAATTTTCGTCCGAGTCCATTTTTTTCGTCCCAATCATCTCACCTTGCATCAACATGCAGGAAAGCATAAAAAATTTCGCGTCTTTTGGCCTTCTCGGTTGAAAAAAAGTGTAAATGCTGCCAAAAGGTGCGCGCGAACTTTCGCACCCCCGGAAAACTTTTGTCCGAGTCCATTTTTTCGTCCCAATCATCTCACCTAGCATCATCGTGCATGAAAACGTCAAAAATTTTGCGTCTTTTGGGCTTCTAGGTTGAAAACTGGCGTGAAAGCGGCGAGAAGGAGCCTGGGCGAATTTTCGCACCCTCGAAAAATTTTCGCCTGGGTCCATTTTTTCGTCCCAATCATCTCATCATGAATCAACATGCACGAAAGCGTCAAAAATTTCGCCTCTTTTGGCCTTCTTGGTTGAAAACAGGCGCAAAAGCCGAGAAAAGGTGCGCGCACGAATTTTCTCAAACCCGGAATATTTTCGCCCGAGTCCATTTTTTCGTCACAATCATCTCACCATGCATCAATATGCACGAAAGCGTAAAAAATTTCACGTCTTTTGGCCTCCTTGGTTGAAAATAGGCGTAAAAGCTGCGAAACGGCGCGCGCGCAAATTTTCGAACCCCCGAAAAATTTTTGCCCGAGTCCATTTTTTTCGTCTCAATCATCTCACCTTACATCAACATGCATGAAAGCGTAAAAAATTTCGCATCTTTTGCCCTTCTTGGTTGAAAACAAGTGTAAAAACTTCGACAAGGCGCGCGCGAACTTTCGCACCCCCAGAAAACTTTCGACCGAGTACATTTTTTCATCCCAATCAACTCACCTAGCATCAACATGCATGAAAGCGTCGAAAATTTCGCGTCTTTTGACCTTCTAGGTTGAAAACAAGCGTGAAAGCGGCGAGAAGGCGCCTGGGAGAATTTTCGCACCCTCAGAAAATTTTCGCTCGAGTCCATTTTTTGTCCCAATGATCTCACCATGAATGAACATGCACGAAAGCATCGAGAATTTCGCGTCTTTTGGCCTTCTTGGTTGAAAACAAGCACAAAAGCCGAGAAAAGGTGCGCGCGCGAATTTTTCCAAACCCGAAAAATTTTCGCCCGAGTCCATTTTTTCATTCCAATCATCTCACCTTGCATCAACATGCACGAAAGCGTAAAACATTTCGCGTCTTTTGGCCTTCTTAGTTGAAAACAAGCGTAAAAGCTGCGACAAGGTGCGCGCATGAACTTTCGCACCCCCGGAAAACTTTCGTCCGAGTTCATTTTTTCGTCCCAATCATCTCACCTAGCATCAACATGCACGAAAGCATCGAAGATTTCGCGTCTTTTGGCCTTCTTGGTTGAAAATAGGCGTGAAAGCTGTAAAAAGGCGCGCATGCGAATTTTTGCACCCCCAAAAAATTTTCTCCCGAGTCCATTTTGGCGTCCCAATCAACTCACAATGCATCAACATGCACGAAAGCGTCAAAAATTTCGCGTCTTTTGTCCTTCTCGATTGAAAACAGGTGTAAAACCGAGAAAGGTGCATGCGCGAATTTTCCCACACCCGAAAATTTTTCTCGCGAGTCCATTTTTTCGTCCCAATCATCTCATCATGCATCAACATGCACGAAAGGGTCGAAAATTTTACATCTTTTGCCCTTCTTGGTTGAGAACAAGCGTAAAGGCTACGAAAAGGTGCACGCGTGAATTTTCGTACCCTCGGAAAATTTTCGCCCCAGTCCATTTTTTTCTCCCAATCATTCATCATGCATCAACATGCACGAAAGCGTCAAACATTTCACATATTTTGGCCTTCTAAGTTGAAAACACGCGTAAAAGCTGTGAAAAGGTGCGCGCGCGAATTTTCGCTCCCCCGAAAAATTTTCATCCGAGTCCATTTTTATCATAATCATCTCACCTTGCATCAACATGCACGAAATCGTCAAAAATTTTGCGTCTTTTGGCCTTTTTGGTTGAAAACAAGCGTAAATGCTGCGAAAAGACGCTCGGGCAAATTTTTCGCACCTCCGGAAAATTTTCTCCCGAGTCATTTTTTCGTCCCAGTCATCTCACCATGCATCAACATGCACCAAGGCATCGAAAATTTCGCATCTTTTGGCCTTCTTAGTTGAAAACATGCGTAAAAGCCAAGAAAAGGTGCGCGCGCCAATTTTCTCGCACCCGAAAAATTTTCGCCCAAGTCCATTTTTTCGTCCCAATCATCTCATCATGCATAAACATGTACGAAAGCGTCGAAAATTTCGCATCTTTTGGCCTTCTTAATTGAAAACACGAGTAGAAGCCGAAAAAAGGCGCGCGTGAATTTGCGCATCCCCGGAAAATTTTCGCCCAAGTCCATTTTTTGTCCCAATCATCTCACCTTGCATCAACATGCACCAAAGCGTCGAAAAATTTACATCTTTTGGCCTTCTTGGTTGAAAACAGGCGTGAAGCCCACGAGAAAGCGCGCGCAAGAATTTTCGCACTCCCGGAAAATTATCGTCCGACTCCATTTTTTCATCCCAATCATCTCACATTGCATCAACATGCACCAAAGCGTCGAAAAATTCGCATCTTTTGGCCTTCTTGGTTGAAAATAGGCGTGAAGCCCGCGAGAAAGCGCGCGCAAGAATTTTCGCATCCCTGGAAAATTTTCGCCCGAGTCCATTTTTTCATCCCAATCATCTCACCATGCATCAACATGCAAGAAAGAGTTGAAAAATTTATGTCTTTTGGCCATCTTGGTTGAAAATAGGCATAAAACTGCGAAAAGGCGCGCGCAGCGAATTTTCGCACCCCGGAAAATTTTTGCCCGAGTCCATTTTTTTGTCCCAATAATCTCACCATACATCAACATGCGCGAAAGCGTCGAAAATTTCGCGTCTTTTGGCCTTCTTAATTGAAAACACGAGTAAAAGCCGAGAAAAGGCACGCGTGAATTTTCGCATCCCCGGAAAAGATGAAAAAATGGACTCAGGCAAAAATTTTCGGGGGGTGCAAAAATTCGCGCTCACGCCTTCTCGCGACTTTCACGCCTGTTTTCAACCAAAAAGGCCAAAAGACGCGAATTTTTTGATGCTTTCGTGCATATTGATCCAAGGTGAGATGATTGGGACGAAAAAATGGACTCGGGTGAAAATTTTTCGGGGTGCGAAAATTCGTCGCGTGCCTTTTCGCAGCTTTTACGCCTGTTTTCAACCAAGAAGGCCAAAAGATGTGAAATTTTCGACGCTTTCGTACATGTTGATGCATGGAGAGATGATTGGGACGAAAAAATGAACTCGAACGAACATTTTTCGGGGTGCAAAAATTCGTGTGCATGCCTTTTCGCAGCTTTTACGCTTGTTTTCAACCAAGAAAGCCGAAAGATGTGAAATTTTTTACGCTTTCATGCATGTTGATGCAAGGTAAGATGATTGGGACGAAAAAATGGACTCGGGTGAAAATTTTTTCGGGTGGGAAAATTCTCGTGCACGTCTTTTCGCTGCTTTTACGTCTGTTTTCAACCAAGAAGGCCAAAAGATGCAAATTTTTCGACGCTTTGGTGCATGTTGATGCAATGTGAGATGATTGGGACGAAAAAATGGACTCGGGCGAAAATTTTCGGGGGTGTGAAAATTCGCACGCACGCCTTTTCGCAGCTTTTACGTTTGTTTTCAACCAAAAAGGCCAAAAGACGTGAAATTTTTGACATGTTCGTGCATGTTGATGCATGATAGGATGATTGGGACGAAAAAATGGACTCGAGCAAAAATTTTCCGAGGGTGCGAAAATTTGTGCGTGCGCCTTCTCGCGGCTTTCACGTCTGTTTTGCGCACGCACCTTTTCGTGGTTTTTACGCCTGTTTTCAATCAAGAAGGTCAAAAGGCACAAAATTTTCGAAGTTTTCGTACATGGTGAGATGATTGTGATGATTAAATGCACTCGGGCGAAGATATTCCGTGGATGCGAAAATTCGCGCGCACCTTTTCTCGGCTTTTACTCGTGTTTTCAATTAAGAAGACCAAAAGACGCGAAATTTTCTACGCTTTCATGCATGTTGATGCATGAAGAGATGATTGGGACGAAAAAATGGACTCGGGCGAAAATTTTCCGGGGTGCGAAAATGCACGCGCGTGCTTTTTTGCAACTTTTACACCTGTTTTCAACCAAGAAGGCCAAAGACGTAAAATTTTCGATGCTTTCGTGCATGTTGATGCATGGCGAGATGATTGGGACGAAAAAATGGACTCGGGCGAAAATTTTCTGCGGTGCGAAAATTTGCGCGCGCGCCTTCTTGCGGCTTTCATGCCTGTTTTCAACCAAGAAGGCCAAATGACACAAATTTTTTGACGCTTTTGTGCATGTTGATGCAACGTGAGGTGATTGGGACGAAAGAATGGACTCAGGCGAAAATTTTTCGGGGATGCGAAAATTTGCGCGCACCTTTTCTCGGCTTTTACTCGTGTTTTCAATTAAGACGCAAAATTTTTGACGTTTTCTTGCATGTTAATGCATGGAGAGATGATTGGGACGAAAAAATGGACTCTGGCGAAAATTTTCTGAGGTACGAAAATTTGCGCGTGCGCCTTTTCAACCAAGAAGACCAAAAGACATAAAATTTTCGACGCTTTCTTGCATGTTGATGCATGGTGAGATGATTGGGATGAAAAAATGGACTCGGGCGAAAATTTTTCGGGGGTGCGAAAATTAGCGCGCGCCTTCTCGCGGACTTCACGCCTGTTTTCAACCAAGAAGGCCAAAAGACGTGAAATTTTTGACGCTTTTGTGCATGTTGATGCATACGAAAAAATGGACTCGGGCGAAAATTTTCCGGGGTGCAAAAATTCGTGCGTGCGCATTTGCTTTTACGCCTGTTTTCAACCAAGAAGGCCAAAAGACGTAAAATTTTTGACACTTTCGTCCATGTTTGATGCATGGTTAGATGATTGGGACGAAACAATGGACTCATGCAAAAATTTTTCGGGGGTGCGAAAATTCGCGCGCGCGCCTTGTCGCGGCTTTCACGCCTTTTTTCAACCAAGAAGGCCAAAAGACGTGAAATTTTTTATACTTTCTTGCATGTTGATGCATGGTGAGATGTTTGGGATGAAAAAATGGAGTCGGACGAAAATTTTTCGGGGGTGCGAAAATTCGCGCGCGCGCCTTCTCGCGGCCTTCACGCATGTTTTCAACCATGAAGGCTGAAAGACGAGAAATTTTTGACGCTTTCGTGCATGTTGATGCAAGGTGAGATGATTGGGATGAAAAAATGGGCTCGGGCGAAAATTTTCCAGAAAACACATTGAGGTATTCCTCTACTGCCATTCTTCGTTGTTGCATTTTTATGAACTCAGTTTGTTTCTCCTCCCTAACATGTGGAAGGAGGTAATGATTCATGAACACCTTTTTGAAGTTTCTCCACGTAATCTCATCTTCGCCATTAAACTGTGTCTTGGTCACTTATTTTTACCATGGCAGCTAGGTTGACCCTATGCTTGTCAAAGCCATCCATTGTCCTAAACTTCATCATGATCACATCTAGCCAAGCCCTAGCCTCCTATCTCTATTACAGATTTGAAGATGAAACTTTAGAAATCTTTCAATTTTTGAGCTCGAGTAGAGAGAGTGACTCGAGTTTATAGCATGAGCCACATAGGTCATGCTTTCAATCAACTCCATCCGACCATTTGAAATATAACCTTTAGATGAGCCTCCTTCTTCCATCCATTTTATAACATTAATTAACCATCCATTAGTTGGTCAACTATAAACACATATAACATAACTTAGACATTACATATTCTTAACTTTTGATGACTGCTCATGTCGGTTGAATATGATCTTAGTCTTCTTAACATTACATTATTTAGACTTAGGGCTTAACTTTTATTTTGATACCAACTGTAATGACTGACATCAATCTTAATATTTTTTAGGCATTTAGGAAACTTTCACACCGTTAGCTCTTTTGCCTTACATCACTTAACAACGAAAGACTTAACATTTTAACAAAAAAAAACATAATTAATAAAACTTTGTAATAATCATGTAACATCTTTTCAATTAATAAGTCATGGGACCTCAATATCTAAATACTTCAGTACATAGCATCACTGTTCAACTTGAACTTTGGGACTAATTTAATCCTAAGCATGTGCAACACACTTAATCTTGGTTACCTGCACGGATCGTGAGTATAATATTTTTTAGTTAAAGTATGTAAATGTCATGCATGCCAAGATCACATGATTTTACATATCATCATAATATCACAAACATATAAACATGCATGTCATGAATTACATAATGATCCTTATATGACATTACATCATAGATATTATATTTGACATGGTATACATGAAACCATAAATAACATAACATACCTTCTTTTTGGATGCCCACTCGGAACCCTAATATCTAGAGCTACTAGTCCGACGTTGAGTAAAGAGTAGAGCGGTATTCCGTTGACCAAATGATGACTTTAGAAATCGAACCTGAAACTATTAGATCCCAACGGGCATAATCTTGCCAGCCAATTGTGCCAACCAAGATCGATTATACCTTTCTTTATTTTGAAATCATCATCTTCTACAAGCATCACAGAACATATATTCATAATCCTACATGGCATAGAACCTCTCATTGCATTTTTTTATTATTATGTACCTTCTAGAAGTTTCTTTCTAACTCCTTTATAATTACTTATTACTTGATATTCTTTTTTCTTTTTTCTTTTTCCTTTTTTTCTTTACTTTACATTTCCTCAAAGTTTGCTTTATAACCCTTTGAGCCTTTCATTCTTTATTGTTTCTTTATTATGTGATACTTTGAAATGATTCTTCATCTTTCATCCTTATCATATAATATCATCATCTTAACCTTCATTCCATGTCATAAGTCATACCTTAAAGAACACACATCATAATAACAAAGGACTTTATTCCTAAATCATCTTAGGGTTGAGCACACCTAGTTGTCCGAGAAATATTCCTGGACCGATTATGAATTAGGTCGGGACCAGGTCAAACAAATGAAAAACATGACGAATTCTGGATCAGGACCGAGTCTAGTGTTTAAAAACTCGACCTGGTTATAATAAAAAATACTAATCATGTTTATATAATTTTAATTATTTGTTCATTTTGAAGTGCTAAAAAAATATTGTGTTATTATATGATATATTGATATAATATTTTGGTAAGTTAATGTTTATTCGATTAAATTATGATTTAATATTCCTAATGATCTTGATTATATATATTAATTTTTAAATAGTTTTTTTGATCCGGTCTATATGATCGGTACCGATACTAGATCCAAAAATTTTTTACCCGAAAAAAACCGGGTCGGGTCTGGGTCAAGGTGAATCCAAACGTAACCCGGGTTTGCTCAGGCCTGAATCATCTTTAGGAATACATAAACTTTCTGATGAGAGACATTGTTCCTTTGAAAGCACATACATACATACATTCATAACTTTACTTAACATGTTTAATTCCCCTTGAAGTAATGCATAAGTGTAGACTTTTACTTTCTATTTTTATATTGTTATAAGATACTTTAGAGTTAAACTTCACTTTCATTTATACTTTATCTTATAACATCTTTGATCTTAGTAATAATTGAAGTATCATGTCAATATCATCATATTGACTAGTTAGACCATATTCTTGGAACATGCACATCATAATGTGATAGAATTGTGAAAAACTTTTTATTTATATTATGGACCTTAGATCCATAAAACAATATGCTACTTATGAAAAAATTGAAATCTTATATCAAAATACAATGTATGGATGATATTAATTGTCTAAACAAAAATTCTTGAACGACGAAGAACCACTACTCACTACATCAAAACAATTTCAACGAGAGACTTTATTTCGAAAAATACACGTACTTTCTGATGAGGAATTTTACTTCGCGAGAAGGACATAACGCAAATGTAGGACTTTAGTTCACGGGTACATTGCAAAACTTTGCTTCCCATCATTATTTTGATGACGGACAGAAAAGTTAACAATGTTAATAGCTTGAGATTAATATAAAAAAATCTATAAGTGATTAATCATATTAATAAACTTGCAATCAGCAAATCACGGGCCGATAACTCTTCAGCGAGTGCTCAAACTTGATCGGGCCCATTTATCCTACCAGGCCGAAACCGTATCAGTTTGATGACGTGGCCTCTTATTATTGGCTCGATTCGACATCGTGGATTTATTAGCCTTTTTTTTTCTCTTGAGTGGCTCATCCTCCAAATTCCCAATTCGCACCACAAATCCCCCTCTCAGTTATCTCCGGAGTCCACATGGCGGCCTCCGCTTCCACCTCGTGCCTCCTCCGGCCCATCGGCGGCGACGTTCGCCGGATCTCCGCCACCGCATCCTCGTCCTACCCTCCGACTCCCTCTCCGCTCCGCGGCCGAAGGCACTCCCTCCTCCTCCTCGCCTCCCCGATCCCAATGTTAGCGCTGGCCTCCTCCCAGTCGGCGGCGCGGGCGGCGGACATACCGCTCTTCGGGATTCGGAAGAGGATAGAGAAGATCGAGAAGGCGGCCGAGGAGATCGGGAAGGAGGCGGAGGTGATCGTTGAAGAAGGAGAAAAGGTGGTGGAGGAGGGCTTCGTGGCGGCTGAGAGGGAGTTCCAGGCGGCGGAGAAGGAGATCGAGAGCGAAGCCTCCGGGTTCTCCGTGGCCGGGGACTTGGTGCAGGCCGCGACCGTGGCCGGGGCGGAGGCCGTTGGTGTGCTCGTCGGGCTCTCCGTCGTCAACGGCATCCTCGCGCCCGACCGCCAGAAATCCTAGTGAGGGCGGCGGGAATTGATGCCCTATCGACCGCTGTAATCTCGTTTCTGTTGTAAAATATTATCCGACTCATTTCTGTGCCACTACTATTTTTTCTTGCTCGGGTCATCAGAAAACTTCGCCATTCTTATAAATGAAATTGGAGTGAGGATAAGAATTTGGATTGCTAATTATGAAATTGAATTTAGTTATGCTGATTTTGAACCAAATGTGGCAAATATATTGAGAAAGGATTTAACGGGCAGGTTTGTACATTTTGTATTGGAGTTTTTTATATAAATTTTACGATGATTGAATTATTAGTATTCTTAAGGGCTTAATTTGATTTAGAGTGAACTTCGTAAATTCTCTGTATTCTTCTTTGTTTGTGTGATATCTTTCTTCTTTTCGTAACAAATTAGTATAGAGTTTTTGAGTTCGCCAGCGATTCTCGATCAAATAGGAAGATGATGTCGTAAAATGTAAGCGTGGAGAAGTTCACTCATAGAAAATAGTTTCGACTTGTGGTAAATCAAGATGCGAGCTTCTAAAACACGATGCGAGCTTCTAAAACACAATAAGGAGTCTGAGCGTCGCTCTAAAACGTGTCAAAGAACAAATCAAAGAAGGAAAACTCGAAGGATAAAAAAAAGGAGATCGAGGAGAAGGTGCACTCAGGCGTTATTTGGTTTCGGGTTAACAGATGAAATAAGGTCTTAATCATTGGAATATCGTCAAACACGAGCTGAATTAGGATTAAGAGGAGATAAGTGTCGCACGGTTTACGATGGATGTTTAATCTTGTCGGGCCAATATTTTCTTCGTATTCCATCGTTTTTGTATTTTTCGTTTTTGTTGGATTAAAAAAATTCATCGTAATCCATTCAACTTCACGAGTTATGTAATTCTCCTCCTAGATTAACTATTTTGCAACCAAACAGCGCCTCAATGATTTTGTTGTGTCTGACGGAAGAAGTGATAATCAAGGTCACAGAAGAAGAAAAGGTAATCGATCTGTGATTGAGATTCGAGAGTTTGTATATGACGAAGTCTTTCTACAATAAATTGTTATTGAAGCAACGTCTGTTCGTCTTTCGTATGCAAGAATACTCATCTAAAGGAACATCTTGATCAGTTAAATTCTTTGTTAAAGAAACTGAAAATTATCGATGTTAAGATCGAGGATGAAGATGTTGTCTTAATTTTTTTAGTTTCGCTTCCTCCGACAATTTTGTTCAGTCTATGATTATCGAAAAAGAAATTATAAGTATGGAAGAAGTATGATCGAGTCTTCATACTCGTGAATTTCGACATAGGACGTCTGAAAATTTTGCAGAAATTCAGGTTGCGAGTTTGATATCGATCGCGAAGAATGGATAGTCCTCGAATTTGAAAAAATCCAAGCCAAAGAAGAAGAAAATCACTGCGAAAGACATTTGTAATTACTGCAAGGAACCATGTCATTGAAAGAAGGATTGTCCGAAAAAGAAGAAGGCCCCCGTTACGGTGGCGCATAAAACTAAAAATTCTGAAGATTATTTGGTTCTAGTCGCTTCTGATCAAGGATGTCTAGAGGATGGTTGGATTCTTGATTTGGGGTGTTCCTATCATATGACCCGAATAAAGAATGGTTATCATCTTATCAGAAAAATAACGGTAGAAATATCATCATGGGCAATAATGCGTCATGTCAGATAGTTGGGATCAATTATGTGCAGATCACGACTCATGACAATCTTGTGAGGACCTTGACAGATGGTTGTCATGTTTCGCAACTATAGAAGAATTTGATATCACTTGGAGTTTTGAACTCTAAAGGGTATCAGATCAATGCTGCTTGAGACATTTTCACGGACATGAAGGGTGATGCTACAGTTCTAAAAGGAGTCAGTCAGAAGTCTTTGTATATATTATAAGGCAAGACAATCTCTGATGTTGCTGCAGTGGCAAATTCATCCAAATCATATATGTCCAAGCTGTGGCATATGCGGCTTGGGCATATGAGTTAGAACGGGATAAATATTCTCAGCAATCAATATCTTTCGGTAGGTCAGAAGATATCTAAAATTAAATTTTACAAGCACTGTGTATTCAGCAAATAACGAAGACTTCAGTTTGGCAAGACAATGCGCATGACGAATGTGACACTTGATTACATTCATGCCGATTGTTGGGGTTCCTCTCGTGTTTCAGAACTCCCTGTCCGTGATTGATGATCACTCGAGAATGACTTGGATATTCTTGATGAATAACAAGAGTGAGTCATTCAAGGCCTTCAAGCAGTGGAAGGTTTTGGTGGAAAATCAGACATTGAAGAAAGTAGCGCATTTTCGCACTGACAATGATCTGGAGTTCTATTCCGTTGAATTCGATCAATTCTACAAAGATAAAGGCATTGTTAGGCATCGCACAGTCAGGGATACTCCACAGCAGAATGGAGTTGTAGAAGGAATGAACATGACACTTTTGGAGAGGGCAAGGTGCATGCTCTCTAACGTTGGCCTGAATAGGGCATTATAGGATGAAGCTGTTAACACAACTTGCTACTTGATGAATCGAAGCCCGACGACTACAATATGATCTCAAGATCCCTAGAAATCCTGTTGATTATTTTAATCTAAAAGTTTTTTGTTGTCCAACATACTATGATGTCGGTGAAGTAAAGTTGGAGCCAAGGGTCAAAGACGGGTTGTTCGTGGGATATGGTGCAGGAGTAAATGGCTACATAATTTGGTTTCCTTCGGAACACAAAGTCATCCATAGCAGAAGCGTGACCTTTGATGAAACATCAATGCTTCAGTTGAAGGTCGAGGCTAAAAAGAGTGTTAGTAAACAGAAGGAGTTTGAAATCACTCTAATTGAGGATGATGTTGAAGGATGACATCACGAAGCAGAATCAAAACATGAAAAATCTAATGAATAAGTTGAAGAGTCAATTGCTGCTAGAGGTGACCCTTACGAATTATAAATATGGCTCCCATCATGATTTCTCATGATGTAGCACTTAGCTCCAGCCTATCTCATCCCATTTATGGGAACATAAATGATGCATTCGACTTTAGAGGTGACTCTCATCGTGATTAGTGATATAACACTTAGCTCCAACTACCATACATGCATACAAATATATGTTGATGCATGATTCAACATATAACAATTATACATCTCAAATAACAGATGATGAATTATATCAAATGCTTTTCCAAACGAAACATTATTGCATTCCTCAAAATCAATTCATACATATCACATATGCTTTTCAAATGTACCATCAATTGATCAATCATTCAAAAGATAATTTTCATATGAACTTGCCAAAAGATGCATTCAATATATATAACAATAAATGCCACACCGAATTCAAAAGAGGTGAATACATAGAGAGCAGAAGAAACCAACAAACATCACCTGTCCAAGTACTTTTTATTTTATCTAAAAGAAGACGTCCTAGGGTGCAACCATAAAATTTCTTGAATTTATATCCCTCTGGACTGAACGCAATAAATTTAACAAGTACTAACGCAATAAATCCAATTAACCTGATTCTAAATCCTACAATTTTTTAAGAACTCTAAGATGCCGAGATCATGTTGACAACTTTCGGATAAGGTTTGGTGTTCAGCAAAGAGGAAATTTCATGTAGATGGACTAGGGTTTGATCCACACCACAAGAACATTGACATAGAAGCAAAAAGAGATCTTGGAAGCTCACAAGAACATATTTTAATATGAATTTCATAGGGATAATTCATAGGAAAGGGGTAATCAGCTTACCCAATAGGAAGCCCTAACAACTAACCCTTGATTTCCTCTTCCTTTCTTCTTGTTCTCCTTGGCTTTGGTTGCTGCCTTGCTGAAGTCGAATGGGTGCTCAAATAGGGTAAATAGATAAGATTTAGGTTGTATATATACCTTAGATACCGACCTAAAGTCGGTTGGAAGTGAGTGTCCAACTTTGCCCTTGGAGTTCATCTTATTTACACGAATATCATTTAAGTAAATGGCTTATCAATTTTTCTATTATTTACTTTATTTATTCATTGCAACTCTACCATGTCAGGTGTTTTATTGTCATCTAGAAGTACAAGAAATTGTGTGAGTGTAAATTATTGCACTACAAATCAAAAGGACAAACAATAGATAGGATAAGAATGCACCTACAACAATAAACATTAAGTCACATAATTGGCTATTTACACCTCGGGTGATTGCTCATGACATGAAAAATGGAATCTTGCTCTGATACCACCTGTAACGATCTAGACCCTCGAGCCAGCGGAGGCGAGTTTTTTTTAGCGTCCGATCACAACTTCTATCATCTTGTCATAAATAGAACTCATATAAAATCCATTGCTTTTGTATTTTGAACGTATAAAAGTTCTAATAGACATAAATTAAATATTGGCATTTTAAGTATTATTAAAAGGTAATATTCTCAAAGAAAAACTCTCCAACACTCAGTTCCATGTATCATCCTTGTCATGAGCATCGACCACCTGTGCTTTTGACCTATAGGATCCAAGTACAAGGAAATATACGCATATATATATTGTACATAAATGTACATATATATGCATAATATCCATGAGCAAAGGCTCGTATGTAGGGCCAAAATAATATTTCTTTAAAGGCACTAACTTATGACTTATTCGGAACATGAAGCATTCATTTGATCAAGAATGATAATATTATGTGAATAATTCTAAAGGTCGATACATATTTATCATTGTTCAAAAAACATATCATATCCAACCTTATCAAAATATATGCTCATGCACTTAAGCATTTTCATATAAGCATGAGCTACCTTACACATCATAATCATATCATATCATATCGTATCATATCGTATCATATCATCTATAATATCATATAACAATCCTTGTTCGTACATGTAATCATTATCCTATAGACATTATTGTCACACCATTCATATGAAAGCATATCATATTATTATAAAATACCACAACCAATAATGCATCAGATGCCATGCTCTTTAAAGTGGATGTATGCAAAGAGAATGATGCATGCACATGTCATATCGCCAACTAGTCAAAGGCCTCATATCACCCCGTAGGGTATCATATCATCCCATGTAATGAGGTACCTTCCATGCAGAAAACATATCATCCCTGACGAGAGGCATCATATCGTCGAGTAGGACATCATATCGTCTCTATCGGGGAACATATATTATCTCGTAGGATATCATAACATACCATGAAAATGGGTTACCTTCCTTGCATAAGACATATCATTCTGATCAGAGGCATCATATTATCTCGTAGGACATCATGTCATCCTTATCGGAGAATAGGTGCTGAGGCACATGGGTGCCAGTGGGCGCAAGTGCACCACTGAAAAAATAACTATTTTTTATTAGTACATATTACACAAGTCAATGGTGGCGCAATGGTAAAGCATTTAGAGTGGTTTATGAGCACCTTGGATCAAAACCCATATCCCATTGCATTTTAAATCATATTAGATGTCAAAAACCTTTGAAAAGCCTATGAAGGAGATAAAAAAAAATTACTATGAAGCATATCCCCATCAAATTATTTTCAATTAGGATTCTGAATTCTTTTCCTATTATTTTTCAAATAACTCAACTCTATTTAATCTAACTTTTTTCTTCTACCAAATCACGTCTCTCAATTGTTTTTTCACGTTGGCTCTAATTAAAGGTAATTTGTATCCTATCTTTTAAATTTATAAAAGTTTTTTCCTAAATTTTTGTGTAAATTATTACCAATTTATATTAATTTTTTTCAAAAATAATATATTTCACTATATTTTTATTCATAATAATTAGTATTGTCATTTTTATCAATTATATAATGAATAATATATTCTTTAAATAGTAGTTCATTTTTCTTAATTTCCATACTTTTTTTCCTATCTATAGACATTTTTTTATTCATACATGTTGAAAATGAATAAAATTATTTTACAGCTCATCATGATGTTAGAGAAATATTTTAAAAAAGATCACATCCATCTCAAATTTCAATTCAAGGCGAAGGAAGTGGAACAAATTATGACTCAAAATCTTCAAAAAGGAATCAAATTAATATAAGCACTCTTCTTGCAAACCCTAGAGAAAGAAGAAAAACGTCTAGTTATCATTCTAACGATCAAGATGAAATTAGGAGATATTATTTATTAAGAGGGCCTTTCCAACCTAGAATTCATGCTTTCCCTCAAACAAAAATTGGTGAAAAATTACATCGATTCAATTTTGATTGATTCAATCAATATCCGAATTGGTTGGAATATAGTATTACAAAAGATGCAGTATTTTGTCTATGTTGTTATCTTTTTAAAACTGATATTGGAAATCAAGCCGGAGGATATGCCTTTGTCATAGAGGGTTTTAGAAAATGGCATAAAAGAAACAGACTCAATATTCATATTGGCGGTTTTAGCAGTTCTCATAATCAAGCTATCAATAAGTGTGAAGTCTTAATGAATCAAAATCAATCTATTCGATTGGCTCTCAACAAGCAATCAAATCAAATGAAAAATGATAATCCTCACGACGAATCTAAAGATTCTGCAAATAAAGGAAATTTTCTAGAGCTTCTACAATTTCTTGCTGATCATAATGAAGATATAGGTAGAGTTGTATTGAAAAATGCACCTAGAAATCAACAAATGGTATCACTTAATATTGAAAAAGATCTTGTGATGTCATTCTTGATGATTTCAAAGATGACATATTCGAAATTTTGGTTGATGAATCTTGTGATGTCTCAAAAAAGGAACAAATGGCAGTGGCTTTACGATTTCTTGATGAAAAAGGATATGTTAAAGAACGTTTTCTTGGTCTTGTTCATGAGTGATACATGTTCTTCCTCTCTTAAAAAAGCAATTGAGTTGTTACTTTCTCAACACAATTTGAGTATATCAAGAATAAGAGGCCAAGGTTATTATGGAGCAAATAATATGCGAGGTGAATTCAATGGTCTTAAAGCTTTGATTTTTTGGAGAAAATGAGTCAGCATATTGTGTCCATTGTTTTTCACATCAACTTCAATTAACATTAGTAGCTGTGGCAAAGGATCACGTTGATGTTGCATGTATTTTTAATTTGATTACCATTCTTATTAATTTGGTTGGAGCATCAAGTAAACGTCAGGACAAGCTAAGAGAAATTCAAGTTGCTAAAGTTGTTGAGGCATTGATAAATGGTGAAATACAAAGTGGTCAAGGCAAAAATCAAGTAACTACTCCCAAAAGAACAAGTGATACAAGATGGGGATCACATTATTTGTACTCTTGTGAATTTGAAGGTTATATTTTCAACATTGATTGACTTATTAGAGTTTATTAAAGACGAACGACTTTAATGTGAGAAAAGAGGCAAAGCACATTTCCTTTTAAAGTATTTGCAATCATTTGAGTTTGCATTTAGCTTACATCTGATGATAAATATATTGGGGATTACAAACATCTTATCATTGGCATTATAGAGGAAAGATCAAGATGTTATAATGCTATGACTTATTAATGCATGCAAAGAGCAATTGCAAAGAATGAGGGATGAAGAATAGGAATTACTGATGAAAGATGTTCATTCTTTTTGTGAGCAGAATGGTATCTCTATACCTAACATAGCTGATATATTTGTTATTGAAGGTAGATCACGACATAAAGCCCCACAAATAACAAATCTACATCATTATTGTATTGATTTATTTATCATAGACAAGTTGCTTCAAGAGCTTAATAGCCGCTTTAATGAGACAAATATGAAGTTACTTCTTTGCGTAGCCTTTCTTAATCTGGTCAACTCCTTTAAATCCTTCGATATTGCAAAATTAGTGAAGTTGGGTCAATTCTATCATAATGACTTTTTTGAAGCAGATCTGTGATACTCAAACATCAACTTCAAATTTATATTGTTGATATGCGTTCAGATAATCGTTTTCAAATTTTGATGGAACTTGGCGATCTTTCTCAAAAATTGGAAGAGACAAAGAAGCATATGGTATATCCATCAGTTAACTTACTTTTGAAGTTTTCTTTAATTCTACCTGTGGCAACTGCAAGTGTTGAGAGAGCTTTTGTAGTGATGAATATTGTGAAGACAAAGTTGAGTTATCGAATAGGTGATCAATGGATGAATGATTGTTTAGTAACTTACATTGAAAAAGATATATTTTGTAATATTTCCAATGATGTCATTATCGACAGATTTCAAAAAATGAAACCTCATCGAAATTAATTTTTTGAAATAATACTTTTATTTTTTTATATAATTATTCAATTTTCCTATGAGATGAAAGTGAAAGTGAACCCGCTATAAAATATTCCTGGCTCTGCCACTGCCGGGGAACATATATTATCCCGTAGGACATGGCAATCCCATGAAAATGAGGTACGTTCCCTGCATAAGGCATATCATCCCGGCAGAGGAAATGCAAATGAATAATAATGAGATGCAATGCATATGCATGAGCTAAGCATATCATATCCTGTCATATCGTATCATATCATAGCATGTCATTTTATAACATATCATGTCGTGTCGTGTCATTTTCGATCACGTCATATCATATCATATAATATCATATCATGTCATATAAGCTCTTGTAATAAATAATTGCACACATAACAATTTATACACTTTTACAAGTGTACATAGCACCTATTCAAATAACATATCATTTGATATCATATCATATAATCAAAGGAAACCATTAATCAATTTCTAAATTCACATATCTTATGGTCATTTAAGCACAAACACTTTGTTTCTATTTACATATAACATATTGCGCACTATACAATATAGAAGGTATACCAATTAGTGCATAATTCCTATCAATGTGAAATCAATTTTTAGGGACAGAAAGCATCATCAATTGTGATCATCAGAAAACTCATAATCTAACTCATTATTAAATGACCTTAGAAAATTTTATAATTAAATTATATTCTATTTCACGTTAAAACCCTTACAGTGAATAGTCTAAAACTCATAACTTTTAGAATTATACATCCTATCACATGAAATGAAATCTCTAATGAAACTAGACTTGCTTAGATTGAAATAACACATAATTTTCCTCATTCTATATTAATCTACAAATCTTTCTAATTCTGGAGATGTTCTGTCATGATTGTGATGCAGACAGTGGGTTGTGTCTTATGAAATTTATAATTACTAGTTCACATATTAATTTACTAAAATTCCAATTGTTACAGAAATTACATGCTTATATTTCTATCCCTTAAATTATAGTATGAAACTCTAAGTGTGAAATTTATGACCAAATTATCATTTCAGCCTAGCCACTTTCTGGAAATAGCATGAGTGACCCCTAGGGTTTCATACATAACTTTCTGTGTAGGTATCCAATCAATCCAATTCCAAATTTCATTAATAGTAGACTTCCACAAGTATTTACAGATGCAATTTCATAATTTTATATAATCTATACTGATAAGCATATAATTTACAAGCTAACTATATTATTTCCAAGAACAACATCGACACACTCACTATGTTGCAGATAACTTATTATATAGATATGATTTTGTGATGACTCCAAATCCTATGAAAACTAGACTTTCTGAAGATCATGTCACAACAATTTCATATTTTTCCAATCACTTTGATATTTATTTACTAATTGCAATTTTCAGCCCTGTGAGAAAACAGCAAGCACATGTTCATAACCATATTTGATTCCATTGGATAAATCATTTAATTGAATTACTACAATGAATTCAATCATAAAAAAGATTAGAAAGAATCCGCCCTATATGCCTTATTAATCTCTTTCGCTATTCCCTTGGTTTGCTTCTTCCTTTGGTTCAGCCAGCCACAAAGTAGAGAAATTTCTTTCCTTTTTATTCCCACTTCTCTTTTCAATTCTTCTCTCCTATCCTTCTTTTTCTCTTCCTCATTTCCTTCTCTCTTAATTCTCATCAGCGGAAGCAATGATGGAAGTAACAACACCCTTCTTTCACCCAGCCAAGATATGCCTTCTCTCCCTCCTTTCCATTATTGGCCGACACAAAGAAGGAAATAAAATCCTCCTCCCCCAAAGTCGGTAAGTCCTCCCACTTAAATGGGTAGCATGATGCTCCTTAGATACATGGCCATGTGATTTTTTATCTACGTTAGATTAAAAAAAGCGTGGTTCACTATATACACTAGCTCGGTTCACTATAGCAAATCATGGTTCATGGCCGGTTCAGATCCGTATGGTGTCGGTGAGGCGGTCAGGTGATCCTCCGACGATCGTGTGGCGATGTCAGCGAGGTGAGGTAGCAAGGCGGCGAGGCACATGTGACGAAGCGGTGAGGCGAGTGCGCGGTGTGGCAACGATGGCGAGGCGAGCACTCGAAGGGCAAACGCGTGGCATGACAGTGAGGTTGCGTCAGCAAGGGGGCGACATGGTCCGTTCAGATCTGGATGGTGAGGCGGCCAGATGATAATTCGACGATGGTGCGGAGATGTCAGCGAGATGAGGTAGTAAGGCCGCGAGGCGATTGTGCGACTAGGCGGCAAGTCGAGTGGTTGGTGTGGCAACGACGGCGAGGTGAGCGCTCGGAGAGGCAAACGCGTGGCGTGACAGAGAGGTTGCATCGGCAAGGCAACAAGATTGTAGCAGCGAGGCACAAATCGTGCGATTCATCGATTTCATATATGGATTGGATCATGTGATTCACCAAAAATGGGTGAACCGATCATGCGACGAAGTGAGGTGGTTCACCGATTCTGTGATTTCAGCGGGGAGATAGTGCGGAGACTTCGCGATTTCGTGGGCGGTGGCAAGAAGGAAGCGAGGTCCGACGAATTCACAATTTCAGCAGTGAGATGCAGAGCAGACGGTGAGATGGCAGAACGAGCTGGTGCGGTGAATACGCAATTTCGCAGGCAGTGGTGATGCAGGAAGCAAGGTCCGGCAACTTTGCAATTTCACGGTGAGATGACAGTGCAGGCGACGTGATCGTACGATGATGTCGTGATTTCATGGGCGGTGGCAACGTAAGAAGCGCGATCGGCAATTTTGACGAGAGGTGACAGTGCAGGCAGCGAGATTGTACAGCGACATCGCGATTTCACGGCCGGTGGTTAGGTAGGAAGCGAGGTCCAACGATTTCACGGCAAGATGGAAGTGCAAGCAGCGCCGGCCCCTTCCATCTGCCGGCGACAATGAGGCCGCCGGATGCCCCTCTAATGTTCCCAACGATAGAGATGTTGGAGTGGGCGGCGAGTGGCATGCCGTGGCCGAGAGAGAAGCGATCGACGATCATGGTGAACATGTTGAACCGGTTTCGAACCATGCGAGATGCATATTGTTAAAATCCATCCAAAAGTTGAGCCAATGATTCTCTTATCTTTGAATGCTTTCCTTGCGATTTTCCTCTAAACTCGGGGCTCATTTCGTTCAACCTCATCGTTGATCATCCAAGATGAACCCCCAAACTCGATGGTCCTTCTCCCCTACTCCCGTTCGTTCGTTGGCTATGCAATTTGATGGAGAAAACATGTTACGAAAACATTAATAGAAAAACCAACAAAAACAAGGCATCCAAAGTCGTTGTTCACCTTGATTGTTATGGGCTCGCCTTCAGCGATGCCTCCAGTGTCCGGTAGCATGTTCCTCAGCTCCTAGACGTGGCCACATGAGAGAGGGACGTGAGAGGGGTTTGACGGCTAGGGCAAACTTTGTTGAGGTAGAAAGGGTAGTTTATAGCGAGGGGAAAGTTGGTTATATCCTTTGAATTGGATAAGTTTCCAACTTCTTATATGAATCTTATTTGTTTGAATTTAATTTGATTCCTTTTTTCTGAAAACAAGAAGAAAAAATATTGAATAAATTTTGATAAAAAATATCAAATTATTATATAATAGAGAGAATAGATCTAGGACTTATTTGGTTCAAACACGGGGAAGGAAAGATAATAGAAAGCAAGGAAATGAGAAAAAGAGTGAACGTAGGTGAAAATTTTAATTATATTTAGATGGAGTAAACAAGGCGAAGATAAGTTAATAAGAGTTAAGTAATAATTTCTTTTGGAAATATGTACTTCATGTTAATTAGAAGTGGACAAAATATGAAGAAAGTAGTTTAAATGACAAAGGGCATACGTTTAAATGCGAAGGTACCATAAGGACAAGTGAAAGTAGTTTTCTCTTGATCCTCTGGAGCAATATGAATTTGGTTATATCCTGAATAACCATCAAGAAAATAGTAGTAGCTATGCCCAGCTAGTCTTTCTAACATTTGGTCCAAGAATGGCAATGGAAAATGGTCTTTCCGGGTGGCGGTATTTAGCTTTCTATAATCAATACATACTCTCCACCCCGTGATTGTCCGAGTAGGAATTAATTCATTCTTATTGTTTTTCACGACAGTCATCCCTCCTTTTTCCAGGACACATTGGACAGGACTCACCCAAGAACTATCAGAAATTGGGTAAATGGCACCCGCGTCCAACCACTTCAATACTTCATTTCTGACCACTTCCTTCATATTTGGATTCAACCTTCTCTGGTGTTCTATGGTCGGCTTGTGGTTCTCCTCCATGAAGATTCTGTGCATGACAATTGAAGGGCTGATGCCCTTGAGGTCAGCTATGGTCCACCCTATGGTTTGTTGTTTTTCTCTCAACACTCTTAACAATTTATCTAGCTGCACAGGTGAGAGATCTGCACTTACAATCACAGGAAGTTGCTCATTAGATCCCAAAAATGCATATCTTAAATGAGATGGTAGCGGCTTAAGCTCTAGAGTTGGAGGTGAGATATGAGATGGTGGGGACAGTGGCTTATCTTTCCCTAGCTCTTCATATTTATTACCTCTCACATATGATTGTTTGGTGCATGTTTGGAGAGCATAGGTTTCTTCTTGAGTGTCATCTTCTTTCATATTTAAATTCAGTAAAGCTTGTTCAAGGGGATCTTCGTGCACCATCATTTTCAAGACTCCTTGTGCCAAGTCGTCAATACAATCTGCAAAGAAAACTTGATCAGTTAAGGAAGGAAATTTAGAAGATTTTGATAAGTCAAATTCTACTTTCTCTTCCCCAATAGTGAATGAGAGTTTCCCATTCTTCACATCTATGAGAGCTCCGGCTGTGGCTAAAAATGGTTTACCCAAAATTATGGGTATCTCTCTATCTTCCTCCATGTCCAAGACAATGAAGTCCACAGGTAAAAAAAACTTGTCCACCTTCAGAAGGACATTCTCTAGAACGCCCATGGAGTAGGTGATGGAGCGGTTTGCCAATTGTAAAGACACAGTAGTGGGCTTGAGCTCTTTTAACCCCAGTTTCTTGCATATGATTAGCGGCATCAATGATACACTTGCCCCCAAGATCACACAACGCCTTGGCAATGTTCAAGTTACCAGTAGTACAAGGGATAGAAAAACTCCCTGGATCTCTTAACTTGGGTGAGAGTTTTCTTTGAATTACTACACTGCACTCTTCTTTCAATGCGATTGTCTCGTGTTCCTCCAATGATCATTTTTTTGACATTATTTCTTTCAAAAATTTGGCATATGCAGGAATTTGAGCAATGTCATCTGCAAAAGGGATATTGATGTACAGTTGTTTGAATAGTTGGACAAAATTTTCAAACTGTCTGCCCAATTTAGGCTTTTGAAGTCTCTGTGGAAACGGAATTGGGGGTACATAGAGAGGTGGAGGCTTATATGAAGGCTCTGATGGTTCAGAATCATTGGTTGGTTGTTCCTCTTTATTGTTTTCCACCACTTGTTTTTCTTTGCTTGTGGTTTTGTTCAAATGGCTCCAATGCTTTGCCACTTCGCAATTCCACTACCTTGCAATGCTCACGAGGGTTCATCTGAGTCTTACTTGGCAAGCCGTCCTCTTCTCTGGAATTTATGGAGCTGGCTATTTGTCCCAATTGGTATTCCAAATTTCTATTTGAAGTAATAAGTTGTTCCATTCCTTTCTCAATTTTTTCAAATCTATCACTTGTCGCATTTGCTAACTTTTCGATCGCAAGCTCCCAAGATTGTTTCTTTTCCACCTGAGGTTGCGGCGGTGGTTGTTGATACTAGGGTTGTTGCTGAAATGGGGGTTGGTATGGGGCTTGATACTGTGGTCGAGGTGGAATGCCAGGAGATGGCGGGCGTATTTGCTGAGATTGCCCAGTTTGATTTCCCCACGAAAAATTAGGGTGATTTCTCCATCCCGAATTATATGTAGTGGCATACGGATTGTTTCCTTTGCTTTGATTTGTCACATAACTTGCTTATTCTGGTAACATACATTCCAAACTATTATGGGGTCCCCCACATGTGTCACATATTACGTGCGACGTAGAAATCTAATTTGCTTGGGCTTGGTTCATATTAGCCATCAATTGCACTAAGGAATCCACATTGGCATTCAGTTCTCTGTAATTATCATTTTCCCTCACAAAAGCTGCCCTAGACGGTCCCTCTTCATAGTCTTCATCATTCATGGCCAGCTAATCCAATAGATTGCAAGCTTGAGTGTATGGTAAATTCATAATGGATCCACCGGCTGCTGCTGAATCAATGTTAAATTTCATACTGGACGAGAGGCCATTGTGGAATGTCTCTATTTGGAGCCAAGCAGGTACCGCATGGTGTAGACATTGTCTTTGTAACTTCTTAAATCTTTTCCATGCACTGCCAAGATATTCAATTTCTTTTTGCTTGAAGCAAGTGATTTCATTCCTCAACTTAATGAACTTGCCCGGAGGAAAGAATCTCTTCATAAAAGCTTGGAATAACTCATCCCATGTGTTGAACGCTCTCGGAGGTTGCGAGTCTAACCAGTCTTGTGCTTCATCCCTGAGAGAGAATGGAAAAAGCTTCATCTTGATGGCATCTTCTTCGACGCCATTCATTTTGATAGTGGCGCACATTTGCAGGAAACGATTGATATGAGATAGAGGGTCTTCATTGCGTTCCCCTCTAAATTGATTCAATTGCACCATCTGAATAAGCCCAAACTTCAGTTCAAAATTATTTGCAGCAATCCTCGGGCCCACAATACTCGGGGTGGTGCCTCTATAAGACCTTCTGACTAGATCCCTCATTGGAGGTTCAACTTCCTCTATCTGCTACTGTTGTTGTTGGCATTCTTCCATGTTCAGTATTCTATTCTGATTGTTGGCCATTTGTTGTTCTCTTCTTGCTTTTCGATTTGCTCGGCACTGTCTTTCAATTTCAGGAATATATGGTTCAAGTGCCCTGTTTCTGTGGTGCATACACAAAAAAGAAAAAGAAATTTTTGTCTAGATTAACAAATAAAATCAAAATTCTAATATTGACGCTCTTCCCCGGCAACGGCGCCAAAAACTTGACAAAATCTCCCGCAAGTATATGGAGTCAATGTCGTAGTATATAAAATATCGTCCCACAGGGAAGAGTTCAAGTAATAGAATTATATGATTCTAATTGATATCTAAACGATTAGAAAGGGGTGAAATAATAATAAAACTGAATAACAGTGAACTGCCGAAATGAGTGAAGAAAACGATGAGAAAGAACGAGAATTGATTATGAGAAATAAATGAGAATAAAAGTTCTCGGGTTTGAATCCACCTAGGGTATTGATCATAGGGAATTTAGAGATAATAAAATCATTAGTGTTCTACTCAATCTTCAAAAGTCATGCATCTACTTTTCAGGCAAACACAATTCTAATCAAAATAATAAACGCCTACTTTCGTGGTCATTTAAATTATTTTAATTGCATTATAAGCCAAGATTCACAAGTAAAATGATTATCCTTATTTCTAAGAAACAATACATTTCATGTCATTCATTCGAACTAATCTTAATGAAATACTTTCGTATTCAGGAAAATCTTCGGTCGCTTAACTAGGTGGCCAATCTAATATAAGCATTACATGAAGCACATGAAAGACAAAGAACACATCAGATCCAATAAAAATATTTCCTAAAGATCAACCCTAGGTTTCATCAAACCCGAGAAAAAGAAGTTAGCCACGCATGGAGAAGGAAATCATCATTGAAACATAAGAGTTCATAAAAAGAGAATGAGTTTAAGTCTCAGAAAGATATAAAAATGTAGAGAAAAATAAACGTTCGTCCCAACCGTCTTGATCTCCTCCAAAACAAGGTCTGCCCCCCCTCAAATCCCTTTTATAGTCCCCTCAAATTAGGGTTACAAGAAGGCCCAAAATACCCAAAAAATCAGCCCAATACAGTCGAGATAGATATAATACGGTCTGGTCATATTTTCCAAGGCGAGTGTAATACGGCCTGAATTTGCTTGATACGGTCTATTCTCCTTCAATACGTTCGGACCGTAATTTTTGGTGCGAATGTAATACGGCCTAGAGACGTCCAATACGGTTGACACGCTGATAATATGGGCTGGCCGTATTGTCCTCATTTCATGGTGTTTCCACGTCTTTTTGTCGATATTCGGAAGTTCCTAAAATATGTAAAGAAATGGTGTAGACTCCAAAATCTTCAACATATATAATCCAATAAATAGAAATATAGCTTTAATAAGTTGATAATTATACCACTATTAATGTATAAATACTCAATTATCAACTACCCCTTTTAAAAGGTAGCACCATCATACCTCTACTAATCACCATCCGATTCATGATGGATGGTAGATTGATTAATTGGACAATTATTTAATCCACCATCCATCATGAAATGGACGGTGATTAATAGGGGCATGATGGTGCTACCTCTTAAAAGAGGTAGCACAATCATTTTTTCCGTATGGAGTTTAATGTTTGTGGTACACCTTTTAAGGGGTAGCACCATCATATCTCTACTATTCACCATCCAATTCATGATGGATGGTGGATTGATTAATTGGACAATCTTTTGATCCACCATCTATCATGAAATGGACGGTGATTAATATGGGTATGATGGTGCTACCGATTAAAAGAGGTAGCACAATCATTTTGTCCCAGGTTTAATGTTTGTGCTACCTCTTTTAAGAGGTAGCACCTTCATACCTCTACTAATCACCATCCAATTCATGATGGATGGTGGATTAATTAATTGGACAATCTTTTTTATCCACCATCCATCATGAAATGGACGATGATTAATAGAGGTATGATGGTGCTAGCTTTTAAAAGGGGTAGCACAAATATTAATCCCTTTCATGATGGATGGTAGATTGTTTAATCGGACAATCTTTTGATCCACTATTTTTCATGAAACGGATGGTGATTAATATGAGTATAATGGTACTACCGCTTAAAAGATGTAGTACAATCATTTTTTTCGTATGAAAGGGTTTAATTTTTGTGCTATCCTTTTTAAGAGGTAGCACCATCATACCTCTACTAATCACCATCCAATTTATGATGGACGGTGGATTGATTAATTGGATAATATTTTGATCTACCATCCATCATGAAATGGACGATGATTAATAGGGGTATGATGGTGCTACCTCTTAAAAGAGGTATCACAATCATTTTTTTGATGGATTTAGCCTCCGTCGGTAATTCCAAAGGACATTACTTGTTGGTATTTAAAATAATATCATTTATTCTCTATATTTATATATAATATTATTATTAAAAATTAATAATAGTATATGTATTGATATTAATTATATGTATTCATATATATGATTATAAATATTAGTAATATAATATTATGTTATAAATATTTTATAAAAATGGAAGAGAGATATGTATTATATTATAGACATTAATAATATATTATTATTTTATTTACTGAAGGATAGTGTCGTCAAAATTATCGAAGGATTTACCCCTTTTAAAAGGTAGCACTATCATACCTCTACTAATCACCTTCCATCATGGATGGTGGATTGATTAATTGGACAATCTTTTGATCCACCATCCATCATGAAACGGATGGTGATTAATAGGGGTATGATGGTGCTACCGCTTGAAGGAGGGTTTAATGTTTGTGCTACCTCTTTTAAGAGGTAGCACCATCATACCTCTACTAATCACCATCCAATTCATGATGGATAGTGGATTGATTAATTGGACAATGATCCACCATCCATCATGAAACGAACGGTGATTAATAGGGGTATGATGGTGCTACCGCTTAAAAGAGTACATCACATCATCTAAACACAAGTCTATGCAATAGTATAACTCGATAGGTCCAATACATGACTCCAAGATATAAAAGACTAGATAAACTCTATGATAACTATGTGCACACGCCATCCAAGCTGAATTCATCATGCACACATCAACTTGACATGCAGATAACTCATATACATGCAGGGATCACATAGTGGAGCAAGCTCAACTATTGGCATAAAGCTAAGTGTGAATTCATAATACGTCACTGAGATAATCTATCTAAATAAGCATAAAGCAAACATAAGATAAGATTCAAGTATGGTGATAAATCAAACAGGATCTTCGCGGTTCCATGTATTTTAATTTTATTTCTTTCTTTTTTATGGTCATGTTCATATTCATAAGGACATAGTCCTTCCGTTCATTTTTAGCCATTCATTTCATTTCATCTTGCCCAAGGATTGGAAGAGCTCTCCAGTTTTATGGAATACCACAGCAAACACACAAAGATGTAATTATCTAGACCATGGTAGGTCAGTGAGGGATCAGTGCCACGACAAGTATCCCATACGGGAAAGATGACCTCGCAAGGTGGAGTGCCTCACACAAGACTGGTAACCTCCGTATGGAGTGTCTCACAAAAGGCGGATAATGTCATGAAAATTGTTGTTTAAATCAGAGTTCGTGACTTATTATGGACGATTAAATAAAGTTGAGAAAGATTGCGGAAATGTGATGAATATTTTATATATAACATAAGAATAAAAATATCATTAAACAAATTATACAACTTATGATCATTCAGAGCAGACAAATATTCCTTAGGTCTACATTAAAAAATATTCATTCTTCTTTACAAGATTTCATATAAAAAATAGACATAACTAATTCTCCCAATATTCTAACAAAAGAATATGAGAGACAATTCTTCTCAATATTTTACTACCAAGGGTAATTGAACTCTTCTAAGATTATCACTTCACGCACGATCCCCAAACAACTATATTAATATGAAAAATGTTAGAAACAATAGAGTGAGCTAAAATAGCTCAGTAAATTGATAACTCATAGCCTATGTGTTACCATCTAATCAATTTGGAGAGACATAAAAATACGTGCAATAATCATAATATCAATATCAATATTTTGTTATATGGGAAGATTATATATACAACTTTATAAGAAAAATCATCGCACTCCAATTGCAATCAATTTCCTTTGAATCATATCATATGCAAATGCAACACTCTCATATGAATGCACTGATCACTAACTGGCCAGTTTCTATAGTCGATAGGCAGACTGTAGAGGTGACTTCCATCGTGATTAGCGATGTAGCACTTAACTCCATTCTATCTCATCCCTTTCGGGGAACAGATCAAATAGCGATATGTGGACTCTAGAATAAATTTCCTTGGGATTGCTTTATAACCCTTCGAACTTCTACTTTCGTGGGACGTCATTCCATTCGATTTCGATCATTGACCACTTTATTAAGGTTATATCTTCCGATAGTTGGGATTTATGTAATTGCCCTCTCAATAGGCTAGTTAGGCCTTGGAGACAATGCTCCCCTCTTACCTTTAAGGTGACATCAAAATGAACCATCGTTGTTGATGTGTAACAATCATTCTAGAATCACGCCCGAGGGCGACATCAGAATGGCATACTGTTGTCGATGTGTGTAATGATCATTTCGGATAAAATATGATAAAGGGCCATAGATAGTCGACATGTAACATCATCCACAACTGGGTTCATTATGCTTTTCAATCAACAAACAATTATGTCGCTCAATCTTCCTATTTTAACCTAGTTACGTGTAAAACATGCATATACGTGTATCTAGGTATTTATACAATCAACAAACATCAATACATATTGTTAATATCTTAAAAATTACATTTAATATGTTATATAAAGTTTCAGCAACGGTCACGACCGTGAGATAGGTTGTTACGGCCTTGACATAAGCTCTAAACAACCCCTCGCTTTGTCACGGTCGTGACATGATGCATCACGATCATGACAGGCTTCATCACGGCCGTGACAATCTTTCTGTTTTTGTTGCGGATGTGATAGAAGGCTATTTTTTGTCGTTATTTCCACCTTTCTGTCACGGGCATGATAGACTGTGTCACGGCCATGACAGAGTCCTACAATTCTGCCGCTCAATCGATTTTTACACGATTTTTCATCCAAATTTAGGGAAAATGATATACAATCTCATGAATCATTTCAGACATTTTTTAGACATTATAGGATCAAAAGGACATCAGGAAAATATTAAAACATTTAATTTCAAAGATTAGGTGTCATCCTCAAATCATGAACAACAAGATGAACATATGAACCCAAACTATTAAATCTAATCATAAAACTTGTACATGGAATAGATCAAATCATGAAAATATATACATGCATTGATCTAGTGATTTCCATGAACAAGAATTCCTCAATCACAATCCAATAAGAGAACATGATATCCTCTTGCTCTCAATCCATTATAGGAAGAACACTGAGAGAGGAGAGAGGGACTTTGAATCCCCTTTATGTACCTAGATCTCAGATCTTCCTTCTCTTTCTTTCTCTTTTTCCTCTTTTTCCTCCTTATTCCTCTCTTTCTCCTTCCTCAAGTCCTAGCCGTGAAAGATTCAGGTGGAGAAAAGAAGTAAACAATAGGAATAGGGAGCTTTATATAAAGAATATTATGAGGTATTGGATAAAAAATCTAAATTGCTCCCAATTAAAAATATGAGGTATTACAAGGAGTTAAGAAAAAAAAGAGAAATTTATAGCTCAACAGTTGGAAAGAGAGACATGAGTGCACAGTTGGGCAACTCTTGTAACGATCCGAAAATTCACCCTAAAAGTTTTGGTCATTTAGGGCAATTTCGCGCCGTTAGTTCATTCGCCATACATCATTTAATAGCAAAAGACTTCACAATTTAGAGAAAATCGTAATAAATAAATAAAAATTTATATTAATCATATCATAACTGATACTTTAGAAAACATTAAATGCTTAAACCTCCAGTATATCATTAACCTTAATGTTTAAATAGAACCTTAGAACTTATTTAACTCTAAGCATGTGCAACACTTCGTCATGAGCTTGAGTTGCCATCCATCGTTTAATCTTAGTTACCTGCACGGATCCAGAGTGCAGAGTTTTCCAGTTAAAGTATGTAAAAGTCATGCATGTCGTGCTATCCTATCACATGATACTACATGCGATGTACATTCATCATAATAACAATAATATATGAACATGCATGCCATGAACTATATCATAAACCTTATATGACAATACATCATGCTTACATTCATTCATCATACAACATAAACATCGTGTCATACCTGCTTTACTTCGGATCCATCATATGCAAGTAGCATGCAATAGAAACATACATTCATATCATTCATCACATATATATCATATCATTTCATTTCACATTCATTCTCATGTACATTCTAGGAGTTTCTTCATAACTCCTTGATCCTTAGTTCTTGATTTCTTTCATACTTTGCATCTCCTTAGGGTTGCTTTATAATTCTTTGGATCTTATTTTATTCTTCTTTTCTTTCTTTATTATGTGATCCTTCATATGTCATCTTCATCCTTCATCTTTATCACATAATACCATCTTGACTTTCGTTCCATATCATAAGTCATACTTAAGGACACACACATCATAACAGTGAGGGACTTTATTCCTAGTCATCTCTAGGAATACACACACTTTATGATGAGGGATATTGTTTTTTAAAACTTACATACACATATGCAGGACTTTACTTCTCAGGCTTAGGCCCCCTTGAAGTATACATGAGTGTAAGACTTTACTTTCCCTCTTTACTTCATCATCATCTTAACTTTTTTTGTTATAAGATACTTTGAAATTAATTTCACTTTCATTCTTACTTTATCTTGTAACATCTTTGATCTTAACATAGTTGAAAAAATCATATCACATCATCACATTGACTAGTTAGGCCACATCCTTGGGAACACGCACATCATAATAGTGAGGGAATTTATTCTAAGGAATACGCACACTATAATAGTGAGAGACTTTATTCTGAAGAATACGTACACTATGATAGTGAGGGACTTTATTCCAAGGAATACGCTGAGGGACTTTGTTCCCTGAAAAGCACATACACAAATGTAGGACTTTACTTCGCGGGCTAAGGTCCCCTTGAAATACATACATAGGTGTAGGACTTTGCTTCTCAACTTCAATGAGTGACACATTCTTCAACTTTAAGTGCATTATGCTTTGTAGTGCATCAATCATTCTTCATATTTTAGCCTAATTACGACTGAACATGCATTACGTGTATTTACGTGTCATATAGAATCCATACACATCCATACATACCTATATGCATAAAGAAATAGGTTTAAAATAACTTGGCTTTCATTTCTAGTCAGTCGTGAAAGTTGTGTCATGCACGTGACAATGGCCTATAATTCATCTGCATACCATCACGATCATGACATGTTATGTCACGGTCTTGCCGAGTCGTCGTCATGGTCGTGACCTGGTTGGTCACGTCCGTGCCCCACTCCATCACGGTCATGACAAAGTTGTCACGGTTGTGACTGAGTGCTAGTTTCACCCATCTTTTGTCACGGTCGTTCCGAGACCTGGTACGATCATGCCAGTGTTTTGGAAATCCAATCTTTCATTTGAAATTCTTAAATTTTGAGATTGAAACTTCAAGAAAAATAATCTAAAACATCATACATATTTCAGGTATGATCTCTTAGGATAGTTCCTCGTGTGGCTTGAGTTGTCTTGAAGCATAAGCTATCACCCTTCCATGCTGCATTAACACACATCGGCATCAATGTACACTGTGTAGCCTCCAACTCTTGTGAGAATTGTTAGCACTGGTGCAGTGGTCAATCTCTTCTTCAGCTCAAGGAAGCTCTCTTCACATTGATGTGTCCAATTGAACTTTTCTTTCTTCCTGGTCAGCTTTGTCGTGGGAGCAGCAATCTTGGAGAAGTCTTGGATAAACCTTCTGTAGTAGCTGGCCAATTCAAGAAAACTTCTGATGTCGGTTATCATCTTTGGCCTTTCCCGATTGATGACAGCCTCTACTTTATTTGGATCCACTGAAATCCCTTCTTTTGAGATTATGTGCAAAAACATCACTTGCTCTAACTAGAATTCACACTTGGAGAACTTCACATATAACTGATGTTGTCTCAAAGTCTCCAGAACTATTCGCAAATGCTTCTGGTGTTCTTCAGGACTTAATGAATAAATCAATATATCATCGACGAACACAATTACAAATGTGTCGAGATGGGCTTGAAAACCCTGTTCATCAAATCCATAAATGTTGCAGGAGCATTCGTTAGTCTAAAATACATAACCAGAAATTTATAATAGTCATACCTTGTCCTAAAGGCCATTTTTTTTATAATATCTTCATCAGCTTCTCTGAGCTGATAGTATTCACTTCTCAAATTAATTTTTGAAAAGACTGATGCTATGAATAGTTGGTCAAACGGATCATCACTTCTGGGCAGAGGGTACTTGTTATTGATGTCCATTTATTCAATCTTGTAATCTATGCATAACCTTAGTGACCCCATCCTTCTTCTTCACAAACAGGATAGGAGCACCTCATGGGGACACACTTGGCCTGATAAAACTATCTAGCAATTCTTGTAGTTGAGTCTTCAAGTCATTCATATCTATTGGTGCTATTCTATATACAAGTTTTAAGATAGGAGCCGTCCTTGACGTCAGCTCAATATGAAAGTCGATCTCCCTTTCCGGAGGTAATCCTAGGAGCTCATCGAGAAATACTTCAAGAAAGTCCCTCATCACTTCAAGTTCTTGTAGTGGTTTTAGGTTAGAAATCACTCTTGACGATGCTTGCTAGAAATCCTTGACAGCGCTAGTTCAACATCTTGGTTGCCTTCATTGAGGACATCATCTTCTTCTTCTCCTTTGATGAAATTCTGCAAAAAATCACAGAACTGTCATCTTTCTTTTCTATCTGGACCTTCTTCTCTTGACATCTCAAGTAGGCATCATGGTAGGATAATCAATCCATGCTTAATATTACATCATAGTCTACCATGGGTAGCACTATGAGATCAGCCGAGTAGTTTACTCTCTCTATCATCACTAGGTCTCTAGGGGATACCCACCTATTGGAGGCTCTCCCTAGTGGCGTTGCCACCTCAAGTTGCCACTTCATATTTTCCATTTTAACATCAATTAACTTTCTATTTGTCCTTGTGAAAAATAAATTTTCACTATAGGTTCTTTAGTCATTTTATAGTCTTTGGACTAGAAAATTTTGTTCAATTGTCATGAACAAATATGCATATCATTTTGGGCAATTTCTTATCACATGTCCATCATTATTATGATTCACAATGAGATTCACATCTCTCTTGTTACATATTGCCCATAGTTAATTTGACAACACTATCAATCATGAACGCAATAATTAGCATTCCCGTTGGAAGAATATTTTTCTTCCATCATTAACATAACAATAATCAATCACACATTAGTTGGTTAATTTAACAATACAATCAATGGCACAATACTTACATACCCAGTTTTGGATGGTTGCTCATGACGATTGCACATGGACTTAGACATTTATCAATTCTATAACATACTTAGCATAGGTCCTAAGCATGCTCTGACACCAAACTGTAACACCATGAATTTCACCCCCAAATTGCTAAGGACAATTTGGTCGCTCAACTGTGTTAGCCCGTTCGCCATCACATAATCATAATAAAATATAATTTTCTATAAACTCAACGGAAGCATAAATTCATTAAATAAGATAAAATAATTTCTTTGAAAAGATAGCGGAAGACTTTGATAAAATATCAAAAGTAATGTTATATAATTTAAAATGTCACTACTAACCAATCACTACAAGAAAACTGCGTTTTTTCGATGAGTCATTTCCGGCGGAACAAAAAATTTCGCAATTTGCAACGGATTTTGCGACGGATAGATTTTCGTCGAAATTTCCGACAGTTGCAACCGTTTGAAATAAAAATAATAAATTATCAAATTTATTATTTTATTTTTTGACAGTTAGGAACGTCGAAACTTTCGACGGATACATATGTATCCGTCGAAAGTTTCGATGGTCATAACCGTCGCACTACAAGAAAATGAAGATTTTGCGATGGATAATTTCTATCGGAAATAAAAATAATAAATTATAGAACTTATTATACTATTATTTTATTTTCTGACGGTTTGGAAAGTCAGAATTTTCGACGGCTATGTATCCGTCGAAAGTTCTGACGGTCCGGATCGTCAGTAATCGTAAAAAATAATTAAAAATTATAATCTTATATATCATAATATATAATATAATTATATTTTATATTATTATAATTACCGACGGGTATGGTCCGAACCGTCGGTAATCGTAAAAATGATTAAATATTATAATCTTATATAATATAATTAGTATTTTATTATTACAATTACCGACGGTTCAGACCGTCGGAAGTTCAGACGGTCCGGACCGTCGGTAATGGAAAAAGTAATTAAATATTGTAATCATATATATCATAATATGTAATATTATTAGTATTTATTATTATAATTACCGATGGTTCGGACTGTCGAAAGTTCAGACGGTCGAAATTTTAGACCGTCGAAACTTCTGACGATGAAAACCGTCGATAAAGTAAAAATATTATTTTATTATTACATTTTCGACGGTCAAAACCGTCGATAATTTAAAAATAATCCCGCCCCATTCCCCGCCTTTTTTTCTTTTCCCACTCTCCACTTTCTTTTTCCTTCTATTTATTCATTCACTCTACCTCCTATTCATCCACTTCTATTAATCTTAGTTCTCTCTACCTCCTCTCTCTCTCTCCCGGACGACGACGGAAGGATGACCCTCCGGTGACCTCTCTCGCCGGCTGCCGGCGACCTCTCTCTCTCTCTCTCCATTCTCTCTCTCGATCAACCACTGCCGGCCAGATCGGCCGCCAGGCGGCCTGATCCGGCCGGCTGCGGCCAGATCGGTCGGTCGCCAAATTTTTTTTATATTTTAAATATTGTTTGCGATGGTCGCAATCGTCGGAACTTATCGATGGTTCAACAATGATCGTGACTACCGGAACGTATTGACGGTCGCAACCACCAATAACATTTTGACGGTTGCAACCGTCGAAAGTTCGATGGTTGCGACTGTCGAAATGATTCGAGCTGTTGCAACCGTCGAAGTTTTGACGGTCGCAACCACCGGAAGTTTCGACGATCGCAACCGTCGAAACTTTCGATGGGTGTTTTTCGAACCGTCTAAAATAGTTTGCGATGCCACCTTTCTCGACTGATCATTTCCGTCGATAAATTCATCGAAAACTTCTATTTCTAATGGATTTTCTCCATTTTTCGATGATTTTGACCGTCGAAAATTCGTCCTTATATTGACCGTCAAAAAATACCATTTTTCTTGTAGTGTATAAAAATCTTAAAAACCATAGTCCAACATATCTCTTCAAAAACATAGTCAAAGGACTCTCAATATAAGGACTCTAAGACTCTTAAACTAGTGTGTAATCTTTATTGTCATGAGCTAAGCCGCCATCCATCCAATCATTATGCACCTGCATGGATCCAGGGTGCAGAGGTTTTCTTGTTAGAGTATGTAAAGGCCATGCATGCGATGATATGATTCTATACAAGATACTACATGATATGCATCATCTTCTTTATATAAAAAAAGTAAACAATATGCATGCCATGTTTTAACATATGATATACATGTCAAACATCAGCATCATTCTATCATCATGCACATAAGTAATTGCATGGAAAACATGTAAACATATCATCATTCTTGTAGTATGGAGTATTCATAACAATCATTCATTCAATCCATGGCCATATAAGTGAGATACACTTACCATAACCATTGCCTCCATAACTCTTATCAGGGTTGCTTTATAACTCTATCGGACTTTCACTTTCACGGGGCATCATTTCATAACTTTTCTTAGGGTTGCTTTATAATTCTTTGGACTTCTACCGTGGGACTTCATTCCAATCGATTGATCATTGGCCCTTTTCTATTAACGTTATATCTTCCGATAGTTGGGACTTATATTATTGCCCTCTCAATAGCTAGCTAGGCTTAGGAGACAATGCATCTCACTCGAAGGTGACATCAGAATGCACACACCATTGTCGATGTATGTAACGATCATTCTAGATTCTCGCCCGAGGGCGACATCAGAATGCACACGCCATTGTTGATGTGTGTAACGATTATTCCAGACAATTTTTCGATAAAGGGCCATAGAGGGGCGACGTAACATCATTCACAACTGGATTCATTATGCTTTTCAAACAACAATCATTTACGTCGCTCGATCTTCATATTTTAACCTAGTTACGTGAGGAACATGCATATGCTTGTATATAGGTTCATATACAATCATCAAGCATCAATACATACTATTAATATCTTAAAAATAATATTTAATATGCTATAATAGTTTTATGTCATGTCACGGCCGTGATACAGGCCGTCACGGTCGTGCCGACTCTATCACGTGTGTTTTCACGAGCATGCCAAAGGCCCTGTCTTAGCTATTTTTCAAGCTTTCTGTCACGGGCGTGACATGTGTGTCACGACCGTGACCGAGCGTTGGAAAATTGCGCCGACTCTCGACTTTTTCACGATTTTTCATCAAAAACTTTGGGAAATTGATATACAACAATATGAATCAATAAATCTATGTTTTCTAAGTATTCTAGGATCAAAAGGGCATGAAAAATATGTAAAAATATTCAAATTTCCAAATTTAGGGTTCATCCCCAAATCATGAACATTAGGAAGAACATGAATCCTAATAACAAATCTGATTCTAATCCTTGCACATGGCATAGATCTAATCATGAAATTCTATTCATGCATAGATTTAGAACAAAAATCCTTAATCAAAATTCATCATGAGGACAAGGTGCCCTCAAACTCTTAATCCAATCACGAAAATCATTGAGAGATGAGAGAAATGTTTGGATATCTTTTACATACCTTTAAGGTTTAGATTAAAATTCTATTAATCCTAATCTTAATTATTCTTCTTTCTTCCTTCTCCTCTTCTTCTTGATGTGTGGCCGAACAATAAAGAGATGTAGGGAGTGAGAGAGTGAGGAAGACAAAGAGAGATATGGGAGAGATGGGAATTACTGTAGCTAGCTTGAGGGTGGCTGTCGGCTAATGTAGGAAGGAGAGAAATGAGATGGCAAAAATAATTAGGTGGTGGAGGTTTAGGTCATATTAGAGTACTTATAGTTTAAGTTTTAAAATTTATTAGACTAGTGGACTTTCTAGTTAAGCTTAAATGATTATTATTTTCTTTTATTCTTTTTTTTAGAATATTACAAATACTCTTGGACCAAATTTCTATTTATTACAATTCTCCCCTCAATCCTTATAATTCACAAATGTCGGTCACCGAAAGTTGAGTTTGAAAGGGAGGAGGGGAAGGGGAAGGGAATGGAAGCAGACGTCTGGCAAAAAGACACCGAGCACATGCTCCGTTTTTTTTTATTGGTGACCCGTGGACCCGCCTCCACCTTCACGAAATCCAACTTCTTCCTTTTATTATTTGTGAAAATCGAATTTGAAATCCTAATAAGGTGGGGTTGATAAATTAATATACGAGCTAACTTTAGTAAATAATTAATCAAGTAGTTGGATCACACAACCATTTAACTTTGTTCAACTTATTAATATTCTCTCTATCCATATAAGTATATACTAAATTATTATCTCCATGATTTCAATAAAATAAGAATACGAAATAAGTAAAGTACGGAGATGGATTTCATTGAGTAATAAATAAATTTGAAAGATCTTCCCCTATTATGATTACTATAAAAAATAATTAACTGACGAGTTAAAATTGATGCAACAAAATTAATATATAAGAATATATTATAGCTACAGAATTATTAATCTTTACTCCAATTATTATTTTTTTATAAAATAACATAAAAGTGTACATACTAAATAATTTTTTATTTTAAAAAATAAATAATATAATTAAATATACCACGTAAGTGTATGAGCACGTGAATTTCATTGGAGTGTAAGGAAACAAAATTTAAGAAGATTCCATCCGAAAACAAAGGAAAAATGATTTCTAAAGTAAAGAAGAAATATAAAAATTTTAAATTTTAAAAACTACCTAAAATGTCCAATGATAAAAATTAAAATAATATCAATTTCAAATAATTTTAACTAATGTTATAAAACTCAACTGATCTTTAACCATCTTAATTTTTATAAAAGGGCATAATGAACTTTTGGGCGCAACATAATGACTCCCCTATATAAAGAATTTCTTTTTTTCACATTTGGATTCATGATGGTTAGGATTTGAGGAAGGAGATCTAAAGAACAAAGATGAGGAAGAGGAAGAAAAAAATAGATTGATTAATTAAGAAGATTTAGATATGTAAAGGGATCCAAACTCCTCTCTTTCCTCTCAATGTTTGTATGATTGGAATGAAAAAATTAAGAACACCCTTGGTAGATATTGTGATTGAGGGATTTCATGTCGCTCTCTAAATCTGATCTGATTTTCATGCTTAGAATTGTATACATCTAATGGTTAGATTTGTATGTTGTATTATTAAGGGTTACATCTTAATTTGTTTAAATTCGTGACGCTTGCAATAATTATTCGAATATGTTTTACTTATCCAAAAATCATAAATAACATATCGATGGAAAGCCCTCGAAGTCTACTTATTAAAAAAAAATTGTTTCATTCAATTTGGAGGTGTATAAAAATAGTTATGATCAGAAAAGCAAACTGTGATGCGGTCTCGAGTAATAGCGAGACAAATTTATAAAATGTGTCATAAATTGGAAATGCTGAAATAGGGTTTGAAATTTATTTGCAGGTTAGAGATCGGTTATATCTTTTTGTGAATTTTGGAATCATCTGAAATAATGAGTTATAGTATATGTTATTAATATTTTAGTGTTTGCTGCCAAAATACTATGTAGAAAATAGATTTTGATATTTGTATGAATTTCTGAAATTAAACAAAACAAGATAAAATTCATAGATTTTATATGTGATTACTAATAAAGTCTAGTTTCCTGAAAAATTGGAATTAATCAGAAAGAATGTCTTTATATTAAGTTATAATTTTTTTATTGATGATACATTAGAACTGTCAAAAAGGGAAAGTGACCTGTTATATTATTTATGTCAACTTTGTTATGTCCATATTATGCATTATTTTTAAATGTTCATGCATTCAAGATGAAATGATTTGTGGATGTATAATATCTCATGATGTTTTGTACATTTAATATGTGATGCTATTTATGAAATATTGCTTGTTTTATTGATTCACCTAGATACACGAAATGCATGGACAGTCATAATTAGGTTAAAATATAAAGATTGAGCGATGTAAACTATTTGATTATTGTGATAATAATGAACTTAATTGAAGAATACTGTTATTATCGCCCCTCGAACTAATGATAGGAAATATTATGCCCTGCTTCATTGTGTTAGAATTTTTCTCAGAAAATTATTGTGCCCAGCATGATACGATACTCAAGAACAATGCCTTAAGTGACCGGAACAATATATGATAATAAAAAAAACGAGATCAAATGAATTTTCAAGGCAGCGGAATATCAACCTCAAGATTACAATGAACCAAGTAATCGATATTATAAATAGATGGATTTAATCATAAGATAACCAACCTTGTAATTAACGGCGGAAGTTCCCGAAGAACGGGTTGCAGAAGTTCCCTCACAACAAAAGCAATTAAGCCATAATTTTCATAGATTCAAAGATGTCTCAAATAACAATGAAGACCCATATTTGTAGACCCTAGAAATAAACTTTGGACTGAAAGAAAATACCCTAACTTAGTCCACAAGTAACCTAACTAATTTAGTAAAATAACAAACTCAATTTCTGTTACAATACTCGTCAGCATATTCCATAATTAATTAATTCCAAAAATTTCAAATAAATATTGTTAAACCATGATTTATTTGGCCCAAGTTATGCTGACTCTTCTTGCGGCCCAATTTATAACACATTAAGAAGTTGTCTTTAATGCAACTTGATCTTGTAATTTGATCAATTGTAAATCATAGATATTCTTGATTATATTCAATTTCCTTATATTTGAGATCCACAATATTGACATCATCATTCAACTTTGCTAGAATATTCTTCTATCACCCGATTGCAATTATAGGCATTTCCTGGTTCATATCATTCCCCTCATCTTCAAAAGGATTCGTCCTCGAATCTGCATTCACAATAAGGAGAGTATATCCAGGATCATATCATTTCCCTCCTCTTCTAAAAGATTCGTCCTCGAATCTACATTCACAATAAGGAGAATATAACTTAGCACATATATGAATTTATTAAAAATTTTGGACACGCATAATGAAAATATTTATACTTCCCTTTCATGTGTCAAATGACCTGTACGATGTATCTCTATTAGGATTGCAAGTATGATTCCTCAATTATACCATGATGTTATGATCCTGCAAGTGTAAAGCAAGAACAAGATAAGTAATATGAAAAGTAATGTAACTCTCATACTCACCTGGATGAAATATTTTATGCCCATGAGATGATGGTATTTAAAGAAACAATTCACGAAACTTTGGAGACCTTCCTTTGCGCATTAGGATTCTATCAAATAAAGTGTGCAATACATTCTCAAGAGCGAGGAGTTCAATATGCAAGTTGTCTAGTGGTTCCAAGATAAAAATATCAATTCCCACGAAATAAAATGAATCCTTAACACGTAAAAGTGAAATATTATAAGATTCATAATCCAGCAAAAAACTTGGCTTATAAAGGAAATCATGCAAGTCATTACAACAAACCAAAATATCATCAAAATTATCTTACAAATGACTGTTATTAATCAAGATATCTCCAAAGAGATTAATCCCAAATCTTTGTTGCAAAATGCATAGAAGTCTTACTAAAGCAGATACAATGAAATTCTCGATCATGATGTGAAAATATTATATGCAATATTGCAACCATCATCAACAAGAATGATCTTAGGAAAGCACAAAGTTGGATGTAAAGAAATGAATAAGATTATAGGCTCATCAAGAAATCTTGAAATCATTATCAACCAATCAATAGTACTCAAGACTAGAAAATATTCACTCCAAAATTTCACCATATGGCTCAAATAAAGTGTTTCAACACTCAATGAAGAACAAAGTGGAATAGAAAATTCAGATCTAATGTTTGAATGACACGGAATTCTTCTCTCAATTAAAATGTCAAACACATCCAACAAATATAAACTTTGAAAAGTAAGAACTGGTCTTTTCAAACTAGTTGTCATAAACTCAAAATAATACTTAAAGTTGATATGGAATAGAAATCAGGAAAAAGATTGTCAAAAAGGATAGATATCAAAAATTTAGAATTGGAAAGAATTCAAAGTTCACCCTTCTCAAAATTTTGTTTGCACTTTTCTCTCTAGAAATATTGTCAAAAAAAGGACAGATATCACAAATTCAGAATTGGAAAGATATCAAAGTTCACCCTTCTCAAAATTTTATTTGCACCTTTTTCTCCAGAAATAATCTTTCCTTCTATTTTCTTTCTTCTTTCTTTTGAATCCTTTGAAGAATAAAGAGGGATGACGGCTAGGGTTTCAAGAATAAATGAGCAGATTTTTTTGTGGTTTTCTTTTTTTTAACCTGTAGGAGTTTTTGAAGAAAACAAGGATGACGGCTAGGATTTGAAGAACAAACGAAAGCAAATAAGGAAGATGTCTAGGATTTGAAGAACTAACTAACCATATTTTTTTGTGTTTTTTTTTTTCAGAAACTGAAATAGGGGAGCAACAAAATAAGGGAAGATAACTAGAAAATCGAATCGAAAACACGACTTTGATACCAACTGATATGATACTCAAGAACAATGCCTTGAGTGATCGAAACAATATACGATAATCAAAGAAACGAGATCAAACGAATTTTCAAGGCAGTGGAATATCAACCTCAAGATTACAATGAACCAAGCAATCGATATTATAAATAAATGGATTTAATCACAAGATAGCCAACCTTGTAATTAATGGCAGAAGTTCCCGAAGAACGGGTTGCAGGAGTTCCCTCACAGCAAAAGCAATTAAGCCATAATTTTCATAGATTCAAAGATGTCTCAAATAACAATGAAGATCAGTATTTGTAGACCCTAGAAATAGACTTTGGGCTGAAAAAAAATACCATAACTTAGCCCACAAGTAACCTAACTAATTTAGTAAAATAACAAACTCAATTTCTGTTACAATACTGTTAGCATATTCCATAATTAATTAATTCTAAAAATTCCAAATAAATATGGTTAAACCATGATTTATTTGGCCCAAGTTATGCTGACTCTTCGGCCCAATTTATAACACATTGAGAAGTTATCTTTGATGCAACTTGATCTTGTAATTTGATCAATTGTAGATCGTAAATATTCTTGATTATCTTCAATTTCCTTATGCCTGAGATCCACAATATTGTCATCATCATTCAACTTTGTTAGAACATTCTTCTATCACCGACTACAATTATAAGCATTTCCTGGCTCATATCTTTGCACCTTAGAGTTAGCATTTTGTTGGAAGAATAATTGTATTTTACCGGCAACAATATGTATATTTCCATTCGCCTTCGAGTGATAAAGCCTCGGCTTCAAGACCTAGCTAGCTTACTGGAGGGCAACGACTTGATTCTTCAATTACTGATAAGATCAAAGACTGAAGTGAAAGGATTGATGACGAAAATGGAATCCAAAGAGTTATAAAGGAACCGGAGGATATTACTAAAGCAAAGTAATGACAAGTGCTAGCCACTTGCTATGCTTATTGTTACTAACCGACTGTTACTTGATGAAAAAGGTTTCATGTCAAATATGCTTACTATTACTAATGATATTATGATATGGATTGACATGTTTCTTATGATTATGACATGTCATTCATGTATGTTTATTTCATGCTTATAAACTGTTTATATATATCTAGTATCCTACTTTGGATGCATGTCATTGTATGACCTTTACATACTCTAACTAGAAAATCCTACACCCTGAATATGTGCATGTAACTGAAATGCTTGGATGGATGGCTGAACAAATCATGATGACGAAGTTGCACATGCCATAGGAATAAATAAGTCTCGAATCTTTATATTTATGTTTAAATGAATTTTATGAAACAACAAATATTTTTCCTAGTTTCTATGACATGATATTGCAAGTATTTTATTAAAGTCTTCAACGAATGAATAATAATTTTCGCTGCTATCATATGAATCATTTTATTTTAATGATGTGATGACGAGTGGACTAGCACTGTCGAATTCAGTCAAAAATGAGTTCTGACCCGATGGTTTTGATTGACCCGACTAAAACAAGTTGTAAAATATAAAAAATTAAAACATAAAAAAATTATTAAATTTTTTTGAACATATTATTTATATGGGATTAATGTACCTCCATAGTACCTTATGGTATGAAGGGATATCGAGCACCTTTGAATAACTGATCTAGAGGACTATTGAGCGCATATGAATCAACAACTTTGATTAAGAATGATTAAATCTCATCATTTAACATTATTTAAGTGTATATATATATCAATGCTGTAAAACCCGGCCCGATGTCCGGCCATGAAAATGGCTCGCGGTCACCTCAAATCCGTCCTTGAGATTGACCCAGTCAAACTCGGTCAAAATCCGAGTTCAACCGGCCGACCCGGTGGTTTTGGGTGACCGATCGGTCAAGATAAAAAATAAGTTTGAATTTTTTTTTAAAAAAGTTAGGACACATTACTTACACACACATATATATATAATTCATGTTCTAACTTTTCTTCTTTTTACATAATATATCACCGATATTTCTTTAACTTATAATTATGAATATTTCTTTAACTTATAATTATGAAGATTTTATCATCTTTTAGATAATAATTATTTAATTGATAGTTACTTTATTATATTATTTGAGTTATTATACCATTTTATTTTACTTTATTATGTTTTGATTTATTTAATATGCATCTTACAAGGATGTTAAGAATACCAAGAAAATTTATTTAACATATTTTATTTTTTATTAACTTATATCATTCAATCCGATTTGTCCTTTCGGTTCGACCCGGTCCGACCGATTCAACTTGACCCGGCCATCAATCTGGATCGGTGGTCGGATCGTATTTTATAATATTGATATATATATAATTTATCGATATTTTTATTTATTTTTAATTACTTCGTAATATTTTTTGTTTAACAATATTTCATTGATGATTTTAATTTATTATTATATTATTTTATCTAAATTATTTTATTTTACTTTATTCTATCATATTTTATATCTTTCCTAAATAAAATATTACATATTAACACTATTACAATGATCTCTTTAACGTGTTTATGTTTTCTATTAATTTATGTTATTCAATCTGCCAACCATTCTGTTCGACTCGACTCATTTGATAATTTGAATCATTGGCCGGGTCGGATCTTACGGCATTGATTTTAACTTATATAAAATTATTAGTTTAACATAAAATTGAAGTAAACACGCATTTTTATTAAAAAAAGTATACATAATAGATTGTGATATTAATTAAAAACATTTAGCACATGATACCAATTTATGCACTAAAATACTTCTTAATAATATTATTGAAAATTAGTAAAAAGTACATAACCTTCGACTAAAATGTAATAATGGAACTTCTTTTTCGTTTAAAAGTACATCCTCCTAATAAAATGACAACGATATATATAACAATGATTATAGTACTAAACAAACAAAGGAAAATAAATATTTATGACGTATGGCGACACATGGGCCGAGCTTCATAGGACACCTCTCTTATCTTCTTGTCGATCCACATCTCTCACTGCAGTCCTCGCAACCAGAAGCCGATCGACGCAGCCACCGCACCACTCCACTCTGAGAGTTCTGCTGCCTCTTCGTTCAGATGGCCACCGACGGACAGGTCATCAGTTGCAAAGGTGCGCGCCGCCAAGTTTTCGTTTTCCATCCCATTTCGATCTCGTTTCCCGCGGGTTCTGATTCATATTTTTCCCCTTATGGTTTTTGATGAAGAATAATGCATCTGTCTTTTTACTTGTTCCGTTTGGGGTCACTGGATCTTTTCTTTTCACTTTTTATTCCTCTGACCAAACGATGATGCAGTCTTTGAAGGGAAACTTAGAAGGGAAAAATGACTAACTGTTGAATCGTAGTCCTATAAACAAAAGACTGCTTTTTTTTCTTGTATTGTTTAGATTTATTTCCGGTTTCGTAGCCTTTCTTTGGTGAACAAAAATGGGAGGGAGTACTTGATGAATGAATGAATTCGAATGAGATGATGATGTCAAAAATGCAGCTGCTGTGGCGTGGGAGGCGAACAAGCCCCTCGTCATAGAGGACGTGCAGGTGGCGCCGCCGCAGGCCGGGGAGGTGCGGATCAAAATCCTCTTCACGGCCCTCTGCCACACCGACGCCTACACCTGGAGCGGCAAGGTATCAAATTTACCTACATTTTTCCTCGATTTGAACCAGGGGATTTTAGGCCTTATTTGTCCTGCGTTTATATTATTCTTCATCACCCTTCTGTTGATATATAAGAAGGTGTGGGTTGTTTTTAATCAATTTCAAGCTTCAAGCTTCTAGAGAACAATGAAAAGTATACACAGAATTGGTGCAAAAATTATCTTGGGGATGTGTTTGATATTTATTACTAGCGTCTTATATCACCTTACAAAGTCTGTATTAGGTAGTCTAATGCAAATTTTATCCACCATGCAGGATCCCGAGGGACTTTTTCCATGTATTCTTGGCCATGAGGCCGCTGGGTATGCTAATCGCCTTTAATCTATGTTAAACAGTTGTCTTTTATGGGATTACTAACAGCTATTTGGGGGCAGGATTGTTGAGAGTGTTGGTGAAGGTGTCACGGAAGTCAAACCTGGGGATCATGTCATCCCTTGTTACCAAGCTGAATGCAGGGAATGTAAATTCTGCAAATCTGGAAAAACCAACCTTTGTGGTAAAGTCCGTGCTGCTACTGGTGTTGGAGTTATGATGAATGACCGCAAGAGTAGGTTCTCCATCAATGGAAAACCTATTTACCATTTCATGGGAACATCCACGTTCAGCCAGTACACAGTTGTGCATGATGTCAGCGTTGCTAAAATAGATCCACAGGCCCCTCTTGAGAAGGTCTGTTTGCTTGGTTGTGGTGTTCCTACAGGTAAATTATGACTTGATCTTTTTTTAGGTGATAATGACTTATCTTTCCTAGGCGTGATGACTGCTTGCAGCATACCTTGGTCAGGTTCCTAAATTAGTGATAAAGTGTCTAATCTAATATTTTACTCAAGCTGTGTTGTAGTCGAACCTACACCATGTAACCATGGGGCCTTTGATGGTCAAGATATTTTAGTTGAATAGAAAAGAACAAAAATGTTGTCTTTGCTCATTTCTATTACCATGGAGATGGCATTTCTAGAAGTTCCCTTTTAAATTACTTCTGTATAAGAATAAAGGGTTTTCTATTTGGATATAACAACAGAGATCCATATTGTTATGGTTTGTCAGACCCTTCAAAGACGTAAACCAAATTCGTAACTGCTGGTTATGGTGCTTTTGCTGTTCTTCATTTCCATCCTCATGATATTCTAGTGTTTTTTTTCCTTTCTAAGGTCTTGGAGCAGTATGGAATACAGCAAAAGTGGAAGCAGGATCAATTGTTGCTATTTTTGGCCTAGGCACAGTTGGACTTGCAGTAAGTTATCTCTATAATATCGAAAATTTGTATGAAATTTTTTTTCTTTTTTCTGCTATTCAATAAGCTTCTTGATAGGTTGCAGAAGGAGCTAAAACAGCAGGAGCATCTCGAGTTATTGGTGTTGATATTGACAACAAAAAGTTTGATATAGGTATTGCTTTGAACATTAAAAAAGACATCACTTGAGCTTGCTAAGCAATCCTTCTCCTTCTCCTTCCACCATTAACTTATTTGAGAAAAAGACGCAGCATTTCATAATCCATAGTTGATTCGGACAAAATGTTATCCTGATCACATAATTATGATGGTTGAATCCTGTGTTGACTCATATTCAGTGCTTTCAATACTTAATCTTCAGTTGGAAATATTTAATAGCATGTTAAACCATGAAATACATGTATGCTTATGCTAAACCATTTGATTCTTGTTTTTTGAAATGAGAAAGGATGAGTAGCAAGCTGGTAGCCATCCAAAAGTTTCATTAATAATAACAGTAGGGGTTACAAAAGTTTGATAAGAAGGCCAAACTTCAAGGCCATGAAACAAAAAAGACAGCATCACACTACTCCATATCAAAGATGACCTCTTTATTCCACATTGTTATCACACTTGCATCCCAGATGAGGAGTTGACTAGAGCCACACCGGTCATCCCATAGTACAAAACACCTATTTCCTGAGGTGGGCACTGTTCATCATTTAAAGGTCGCAGACCCCAAGGCCGCCTTATGTAGCTGGATGGCTCGTGATCTTTGAAGTGTTGGGTTATGGGCACGCTTTCGCTTGACACCACAAGCCTGAACCACCAAAGCAATGATGTCCGGGTCACATACCAGAATGGGTTCAGAATCAGCCAATGCAGTTGAGTCTGCAGCCACATCTGACGTGTTGTACCCTGTTCTGGCTCTGCTGCAGGATTCTGGTCAATCATCACAGTCTGCTCGAGTCCCAAATGAGTGAACCCCAAAACCAAGCAAGGAGCTGCCTGTGCCAACAAGGGTCCAACAGCGACTGCCTCATCTCCCATGGCAAAAGTTCTTGGAGATGGTGGAGAATCTGCATTCATAATTTATCTAGCCATGGCGCTTTGTTCTTCAACTGATGCCTCAGGTCCTGGGTTAGTGGCCGTGGGCTGAGTGGTCCCTAAAGCCAGGCGGCAGAGCCATGGTGACAGATTGAGAGGCTAGAGATTGGGCATTACGGGCCTCGGCCATCTGAGAGTCATGGCCGGAGGCCATGGGGATGGGGATGGGGATGGGGGGAGGGGAGGGGTGGGTGGGTGTGTGTGTGTGTGTGCATGCGGGTGCCCTCCCCAGGGCTGGAGTGGTCATTCACCAGCTGGATCCGGCGAACTCTGGCGAGTGAGGCCGAAGGAGATGCACGTGAGGCTGGTGAGGAGGCTGAAGGAGATGGGCTGGTTTGGGTTGGAGATGTTGAGGTGGGGTCCACTGTCTGGGATGGTGGTGAAGGTGGGTTGGAGGTGATGGTGATGCGGGGTCGCCGATGGCTGGAGGGTCGCGGTGGCACTGTAGCAGAATGAGGTCGGGGCTGAACGGGTGAGTCTGGCTCGGGTCTGATGGACGTTGGAGATAGGTTGGGAGGGAGGTGGCCATCTGTTAAGGTGCCACCATATGCTCATGTGTCACACTGACGTGTGTGAGATGCAGGCAGATGGACAGAGCTTGGGGTCAACGCCATTTTGGGAGAAGATGTCACTCGGCCGGCAGTGACATCTGCCCATGACGCCATGGTACCCGAGATTCGCAGCTGGAGGTGATGATGGTAGATGCTTGCACGCAACACCAGCGCCTGGCGTGATGTAACTCAGGTGGAATGGTGGCGACGCGGCCACAGCTCCGATGATCTGCCGTGTGAAAGCTGCAAAGTCCAGAGGGGTGCCAAAGAGGTCGCCGATCACACGTCCCTGCAGGAAAGCCACGCTCTGCTGGAGCTCCAGTGACCAAGGGATGGTCACAGAAGGACCAGAGGATGCCATGGCGGCGGCCATCATTGGTGTTGGCTTGCACTGAGTTGGGAAGGCGAGAAGGTCAGGTCGCTCGCCGGTGACCATCGTCGCCACAGCGGATGCATCTCATGGGCACCACGTAGAGCCGTGTGACATGCCCCTCCTGCAGGCATCTGGAACAGTTGAGAGACGGGCCTAGTCATCGTTCGAGGGGCGTTGGGTGAACAAAGGTCGCCCACCCATCACTGAGGCGTTTGACCATGAGACGCATGGTGAACAGGGCTGTGGCGCCACCGACAGGGTTGTCAGAGACGGAGAGTGGAGCAGGAAACGGGTGGAGAGTTGGGCAGGAGGTTGGAGGAGTGTGGAGTGTGGTGGTGGGGGTTGAAGGAGGTGCCGGTGAAGCAGCAGAACAGAGGCGGCTGAGAGGAGAAAATTTGCCCGGCGAGAGGGCATGTGACGGAGGGGAAAGCTGAGAAGGAGAAAAGGGTGGTGGGGTGCAGGAGATGGAGTTGGAAGTGGTCGGAGTACAGCAGGTGGCACGATGAAGTGTAGCAGGAAACAACGCGGCATAGACAGCAGGAATAAAAGGCGGATTGCCGCTGGTGGCGCCGGCGGTGGCACCACTGAAGGGGGTCACCGGCGATGGCAGTGGCACCGCCGGGGTTGAGCCCCCGCGGTGGGTAGTCTTGTGGCCTGAAGGTATGCCATGAACGCCCTAGGTACTGTAGCGAGGGTCTCGAGAGCCTTATCCCAATGTTGTTACTAATTATGGTCACCATTTGATTCTTGTTATGTGATATATCTTCGTTAAACACTAGATAATAACTCTTGAGGCACCTCTTTCTCAAATAAATAAATAAATAAAAAATAAAGAGCCCCTGAGGCAGCTCACTTAGAAATCTTTTGACTGACATGTTAAGATATTTCTATTTTTTCCATCTCTTCTTTAAAAGGAAAAGAAAATTCCTCCATGTCTTACTAAGTTGTATATTTTTGAGATAACAGAGATGGATTTGTAGTTATCCCCTTTTTCAAGAAAAAAAACTAAATGTATAAAAGTGGATTTATTGTAAAGATTAGGCCATATGAACCGAAGAGGCAAGTGAGGTTTATGGAAACTCTTTGCTAACACTGCTGAAAAAACACCTTGCTGAGCTGCTTAGACCCCTTTGGATTTGAAGTTTTTATTAGGTTTCATTTTCCTGCCCTCTGTTGGTAACCTTGAAGAAGTTTGATGTACGCAGAGCATTAAAGTCAGAAGCTTGAAACCTGTAGTAGTGTTTATTGGTGCATATCAAAATGAATCATAACATAAAAGTTGGTACTCTGTCACCTTTTGCTGCTCTCTCCGAGAGCTCTCACCTGTACATCTTCTCATACTTTCATATATATACATTGCTGGATGACAACTACAACTTTGGTAGTCATCCTTTTTCTGCTCAAAAAAAAAAAAAAGTTGGTACTCTTCTGTAGCTTCTCGTTTAGTTTGTCTGGCCGTTTACTTCCTACATCCATTTCTCAGTCCATCATTGTCCATATTCCATCCTTTTTTTTTGAGAACATATTCCATCCTTCGCAAAGGTAAATTGTCTTCCCAAGGCATTATTGTACTTAGGTATGTCACAACTGAAAATGTACTGCTCATGAATGATCATTGTTTCATTATATTCCAGAACTAGTTAAAGAACAAATAGATGCTAATGTTTTTATTAGTTTTTTTTATCTAGTGAAATTGAAAGATAGCCTACCTTTTCATCCATGATTTCTGAATACTTCAAATGCATTTTTTCTGCAGCCAAGAATTTTGGGGTTACCGAATTTGTTAACCCAAAAGATCATGAGAAACCGATACAGCAGGTCCTTGTTGATCTCACTGACGGTGGTGTTGACTATAGTTTTGAGTGCATTGGAAATGTTTCTGTCATGAGGGCTGCTCTTGAATGTTGTCACAAGGTGAGAGAGATCGTACAAGGTTTCCTCTATTTGCTGTGGCTTCTGTTATCTGGGATTGTTTAGCAGTGTTTGGTGTAACTGGATTTTTGTGCTCCCGTAAACTATTTACTCTTTTTTTCTTCATTCCAAATTCTCACGTTTTTTTAATGCATTTTCTCTTTTTGAAACTGGTGGTAGAATGATTTGAAACTCCAATATTTCCTCTGGCAATTTGATCTTTGAGTACTTATAATTATAAGAGACAACAGTTGGTTCTTCAGTGTTAAATCCTTGGCCGTTTGAATTTTTTTCCAATATATTATGTGAGGCCTGCATGCACGTTCTGTAATGTCGGATACATTTCTCATTTTGAGTGATTTTTTGATTGGTTGTGTTTGTATAATAATGCAGGGTTGGGGGACATCAGTAATTGTTGGAGTGGCTGCTTCTGGTCAAGAAATAAGCACCCGGCCTTTCCAGCTCGTCACTGGACGTGTCTGGAAAGGAACTGCCTTTGGTGGCTTCAAAAGCCGTTCTCAAGTACCATGGCTTGTTGAGAAGTATCTGAAGAAGGTACCTAGATTTGTAACTTCCCAAAAGTTATGGGGAGAACACTCTCACTCTATTTTTTTTTTCTATTTAGAATTTCAACTGATTAATAAAAGGTTAGGAGGTTGAATGACTTGCAATTAAATCAGTTTTCAATTTGACAGAACAATCTCTGAAAATGTTCAATCTTATGTCACAGGAAATCAAGGTGGACGAGTACATCACCCACAATATGACCCTAGGGGAGATCAACGAGGCTTTTCATCTGATGCATGAAGGTGGCTGCCTTCGCTGTGTCCTTGCGTTGGACCCATGAAACAAAGTACCATTGGAGATGGTTATCGATCTTGTTTGAGCAGTGAGGTAGAATAAGGCCTTGAATTGTGAGTATTGTTATGCACCTTTGTCTGCGTATCTGTAGTTGACTGGTGCATCGATGAACTCCCTTGATGCTTTCCTTGCCTCCTTTTCCTTGCCTCCTTGTCTGTTGATTAGTTGACCTGGGTTTGTCAATGAAGTAACCAAACTCTTAAAGGAGTTCAATATGATCATTGCACCCACTTATATAGTTTCTCATATGTTATTTTGTGGGTTATTTTTTTATACCCCCTCTTTTTTCGCATCTAATATTAAAATATGAACTTAATTTTTTTGTATTTTGCGCATTTAATATTAAAGTATGAACTTATTTTTTTGTATTATTAAATTATAACAAATTTTTTACTTTAATCCTTTCGTCTATTTTTATTAAATTTTCTTGTTATCTTTGTTTTTTCTCATTTATGAAAAAAATTAAATTATTCTCCCTCTAAGATTTAGTTTTCCATTGATGTGTTTTAGAGACAGGGATAATTTAGTTTTTTATAAATAAAAAAATAATTCACGATAATTTAGGTTGCATTTGGATTGGCGTGACTTTTTTTTTAATTTTTTTCCTTTGTTTTCTTATTTTCAACTCTTTGGCATTTATTTTATAAAATAATTTATTTATTAAATATAAAATATTTATAATAAAATATTAATGTAATATTATTTGTTACTTATTATTTCATAAAAAATAATATTTTGTTACATATAATTAATTAAAAACTGATTTTTATATTTAAATAATATTTTTTACCAAAAAATCATTCATAAAAAATGTTTATTTATACTTTTATTTTTATTAATAATAAAAGTATACTTTATATTTATAACAATTATCGACGGCTGAGATTACGTCGTGATTTTTTTTCCTTATGACCTCGACCCTACTATGTGCTCTCCTCTCTCTCTTCTTCCCCAGTGGCCCAGCTCGAGCACTCCACCCGTCGCTATGCGATCCTCCTGCCGCCGTGCGCTCGAGCCCTCTGCCCGTCGTCGTGCACGTGCATCCTCTCGCTGCCGTTCATCCTCCTTGTCGCCGTGCGATCCTTCCCGTCGCTATGCGCTTGAGCCCTCCGTCTGTCGGCGTCTGATATCTCACCGTCCCCCGACCAGATCTACGCGTTCTCCAGCTCTCTCGCCCCTGTCGCCGCTCTCTTGCCCTCATCCAACGCGTTTTTAGCCAGATCTGCGCGTTCTCCTGCCGTCGGCCATTCTCTTGCCTCCGGCGCCGCCGCTCGACCAGCGCCGCTCTCACGCACGCCGCCGACCTCTCTGGCCGACGCTCCCCGCCGACCTCAGGGGCGATCCACGACCTCCTCACCTGGTGGCCTCCTCACCGACGGCCGACCCTTCGATCTCGCCCAACGCTCGATCTCCTCGCCCGACGGCCCAATCTCGCCTCGCCCACTACCCGAGAACCCGATCTCGCCCGACAACCTCCTCGCCGACGGTGACACTCCGATCTTGCCCAATGCTCGATCTCCTCGCCTGACGGCCCGAACTCGCCTCGCCCACTACCCGAGAATTGTAGCCGCCGCCCGTTAATCTTGTGAAGACCACATATTTGTATTGATAATTAACTTGTTCTAAATTTCATTCATTGAAAGATGTTTCAGTGCAAGTTTGCACTTGGATGTGGTTCTTGTATCCAGTTCTTGTAAGTTGAACATGATTGTTGTAAGTTAGAACATGATTGTTGACGAAATGGACTTCTCATTATCATTAGGAATGTTCTATTTTTCATCGCTGTGGGTGAATTCTATCTCATTTGCCTTCAAATATCATCCCACGGATGCATAAACAATAACCAATTGTAACATAAACATCTATATCATTGAAATTCCAACATTGTTACGACTCGACTTGAAATTACAACAAATTTCATCATCGAAATTGAGAAGTTCAGCAAACAAATTTCATCTTGTGAGGTGGCGGCGATGAGGGATCGCGACGGCGGTGGCGAGGTATCAGGAGGCTGCGACTGTGGCAAGCGAGGCAGGGGGGTGGGGGGGGGGGGGGGGTGGGTGGGGAGCGAGAGAGCGGCGGGGGGCGGCGTGCGAAAGAGCGGCAGCAGCGTGCGTGAGAGCGGCGGCGCTGGGGACGAGAGAGCATCGGCGGGGGATGAGAGAGCATCGGCGGGGGACGAGAGAGCATCAGTGGGGGGCGAGAGAGCATCGGCAGGGGGCGAGAGAACGGCCGGCGGCTGGAGAACGTGCAAATCTGGCCGGAAACAAGTCGGATGCAGGCGAGAGAGTGGTGACGGGAGCGAGAGAGCTGGAGAACGCGTAGATCTAGTTGGGGGACCGCGAGAGATCAGACGCCAGCGGGCGGAGGGTTCGAGCGCACAACGGTAGGAAGGATCGCACGGCGACAGGGAGGGTGCACGACGGCGGGCGGAGGGCTTGAGCGCATGGCGGCGGTCGGAAGGCTCGAGCGCACGGCGATGGGTAGGATCGCACGGCGGCGGGCAGAGTGCTCGAGCGCTGGGCTGCTGGACGAAGAAGAGAGAGAGAGAGGAGAGCACACAGTAGGGGCCGAGGTCATAAGGAAAAAAAACCACTACGTAATCTCGACCGTCGATCGAGGATCGGACGGTCGAGATTGATCAAATCGTGTCCATCGTGGATTTCATCATGGGCGGCCCAGATATCATGGGAATTAAACCCTTTATCACATCAATTTTTTGGTTTCATTCTATTCACATCAAGTTGAGGAAGATAAAAGTAAACTTAAAACTTCTTGCGTTCACAAGTTGATAATTTTTTCGCTGCATAGCAATTGCATCAAATGGGACTATGGGGCAGACGAGGATTTCAGCAACAAACATATACCGAATCCAGTGATGTACCAGGAGCTTTTCTAGAAAGTTTAATTTGAAAATTTCTGCTTCTCAGGTTATTAGGTTTGTGATTGTTAGATTGCGTACTTGAACTTTTATTCACAAAAGATTCTATTTTCCCCAACCTGAACAACTTTTTATCTTTGTCGTTGAATTGCCGAACGATTCGGTCGGTACCAATTTTTTAATGTAAAGATGTTACCCTACAAATTTAAATCATATAATTGATGCTGAATATACAACTACACACGAATTTGCATAACAAGTACCAATTGGCTGAACTGAAGAACATGTGCAGTTCACTGAAAAGAAATCACCTGAATTTTCTCTGAGAAAGGTCAACAGTCCAGCGGATTGGTTTGGTTCATCTGACAAGTATTGCTCTCCCTTAATTTAATCTCGAGTACATTTTTTTTATAAACAAAATTGCTGTTATCAAGAACAAATTTAATTAAACTACCTGCGTTAATCAACTTTTCCATAAATTAAAATAAACACAAAGAGTTATATCTATATATTTCTAGTTTTAACGCTTACTCTCTTAGGTGTGGGTAAATTGACAATTTTTAAGAGGAAAAAGATATATTTTTTTAGGGTTCAATTTTGATGTTCCTATCTCATCTCATTCCTTATTTTTTACATCATCAGATTTTTATCTAACGGTTTATGATTGAATTTTTCAAATAATTTATCACAATTGAACAAAGATTTGTTGATGAAGACGAAGAAACAAGAAAAGGTAGGGAACACTTACATTTTTTTTTCATCTTTTTAATAAGAACACATGGGCTTTGAATTTAAAATTTCTCCATCCTGTTTCAACAATTTCATGGTAACTCAAAAAGAAAATGTATTAAAAGTATATAATCGAATTGTTGGCATATCATTTGAAGATCCAAAGACTTGACTGACGGTCGGTCGCGTTGATAAGTTGTGGAATTAATTCTTTGCATGTCCGTTGAAAATATAAACCGTGTTGACTTCTAAACTTGTAAGGTGTCTCGTTAAGAAGAAGTAAAATAATCGACAAAGTAATTGGAGTTTGATATTTTCAACGTGATATTTTCCACTGTAATATAATTTACCTGACGCAAAATAATTTGTGCTTTTGAATCATTCGCCTACTTCGCTGTAAACTATTATATTTACCTATGAGTCATGAAAAATGTATCACATGTTTAATATGCGCTATTAGACTTTTCGTAATTTTTTTCTATTTCCTATGAGGCTTCTTTACTATTAAAATATTACATATAATTTTGTATGCATTAGCATGAAATAATTAAAGTGTAACGCCCTCGAAGTCCGGCCCCAATATAGATGCTGAACCCCGGACAACGCTACTTTTAACTTGACATAATTTCATAAAATTTTGCAGCGAAAACATAATATAATAAAACTTAAGACAAATAACATCTTAACAGCGGAAGACTTCATGAATAATTAATACAAACTCAAGATAATATAATCTGGCCCATGGGCCTAATAGGCTCTACGTATACCCAACAATGGATTCTTTTAACATAATGAGTTCAAGTTAAGTACATGACTCCATAAGGCCCATAAGCCATGCATAAAGATTCTTACAAGAGTTCATCAAATGACATAACATAAGAAGGATAACTTGGGCCGTAGTCCGACTCGTTCATGTGCAATGTCTTCGTCAAGAGGCCCACACCGCCGAACCTATGCCTCATCTATACCTGCATGGATCCATGGGGTGCAAGAGATTTCTCCCGTTAGAGTATGTTGAGGCCCATGCATGCTATGACCTTATAACATAATTTTTACATGTCATGACATATGCATTTCATCATCATGGAACATAAATTATATGCATGCTATGAACTACTTATGCATACTACATGACATGTGAGCATATCAACATGGCAAGATAAGATAACATGTAACATTATAATATTTAAATCAAACATGTCATCACTTATCATCATACTAATGCATATAATGTCTTATCTTACTTTGCTTTATCATCTTTCATCATGTCATGATATGGTGACAAGTGGACATTTACATAGCATCCTTATAGGTGCATACTTCTTTAACATCTTTACTTTATGTCCCAAATCATTCATCATTCATCTTTTCATCTTTCATCTTTTCTTAATTACTTTCTTATTTTGTTAATTGGGAAGACCATATTGAGTTCGTGGGAGAAGGGCTAGCTAGGCCAATATGTTGGGGTCGCAGGAAGCCAATAGAGACGCCACTAGGGGTGGAACTCGCCTCCTGGGTCCACGGATGCCCAATAGAGACAACACACTTGGGGTAGAACTCGCCTCAATTTATGGAAACGCCATACTAGGGGTGGAACTCGTTTCCCCGGGAAATGCCGCCACTTGGGGGCGGAACCCATTTCCCCTCATCGATTGTAACAAGTCACCTTCACGCCAATCCGTCTTTTACTTGCTTTCATCAATACATACAATCAGTCATACATGCTGCTTATTTTAACCATATTTAAGGTCATACATACTTCAAATCATACTATGTGTGGTCATTCATTCATAGTAAATCAGCCTTGCAAATGGACGACCATTTTGGGTAATGGTCGACCATTAGTAGAGTATCGGTCGACCGGTCGGGTTATCGGTCGACCGTTATGGTCCATTCGAACGACCAAAATCAGATTTCGGTTCGTCCGCTAATCGCAAAATGTGACACTCTTCTAAATCCGACGACCACTAGAGTATCGGTCGACCGTCATTAGTCCTTTCGGTCGACCGTCATTAGTCCTTTCGGACGACCGGAAATAGTTTTCAATTCGATCGCTAATCACAGAATGTGTCAAACGTTTCGACAACGCATATTGGACGACCGTTATTAAATCGGTCGACCATTACATTGCTATCGGACGACCGAGACAGGGTGTCTGGTCGACCGCTAATCACAAAATATTTCTACCCTTCCAAAATGGGCGACCATTACATAATCAGTCGACCGTTGGACAGAGTTTTATACTACAATGGTCTCTAGAACGATCGACCGATACATTATCGATCGCCCGTTCTGGGCCGACAAAAATTCGACTTCTACACTATTTCATTCCAAATCTTTCATACAATGTCATATTGAACACATACTTGATTCCAAACATCATATAGGGCATTTCTTAGCATTCTTGGCATTCTAATCATGAACCATAAAGAGATCTTCACATGAAACATACAACATGCTAAAACACACTTATAATGTACATGAGCTTTACCTAACTTCATAATAAATCAACATAAAGACAATAAACATTCTATAGTAAGTATAATGAGCACAAAAGCATTAAACTATGAATCACATGGCATTCTAAGCATGAATAGCAATAGCATAGTAATCTAAAGAGGCATAATATCTAATGCACATTTTCTAACCCATTCTCTCTAAGAACAAAGGGTTTGCTCTTATGCCCTAATCCATACATCCAAAACATCATTAGGGTGAGGTGGGAAGGTTTTGAATCCCCTCAACATACCTTAGTAGTTAAGCTTAAATCCCTTAATCACTTCCTTCACCTCCTAGATGTTCCAGCCCTTTCTATCTCCTTGATGTTGCTGCCAAGAACCAGAGTGAGAGAGAGAGTGATGTGAGAATTTGTGTCACCGTAGCTGAGTGAGGGTTGGGGTGATTACTTACTGTAGCTAAGTGATGCTTGCCTTGGGGGATGGCCGTATGGAGCTTAGAGAGAGTGAGATGGGTAAAAGAGGTTCACTGTAGCATGGAAATGGAGACTTTTGAGGGGGTTGTCGGCAGGTAGGTGATAAAAGGGGTTAGGGTATTAGTGACTTGCTTTTATATGTTGGGTAACATAGTGTAAGTGGGCTGGTGGGCTGAGTGCGTGCGTGGCTTCTTCTTGCTTTATTTTTTTCTTTTTTGATTTTCCTATAGGATATTACAACCTACCCTCCTTAAATAAAAATTCATCATCGAATTTTAGTAATTCTTAAATTACTTACCGAAGAGTTTCGGAAACTTCTCTCGTATTTCCTCTTCAAGTTCTCATGTTGCTTCTTGTTCACGATGATGCTTCCATGCCACTTTAACCATAGATATGGTCTGTTCTTGAGATGCTTCACTTGATAATCAATAATTTCTATAGGTTGCTCCACATATGTCAAGTCCTCCTTGATATTCGGCTCCTCAATCCGAATCACATTTGCTTCATCATGAACATACTTTCGGAGCATTGACACATGAAAAACATTATGAAGTCTAGCATAAGAGGGTGGTAAAGCTAACTTATAGGCTGCTTCTCCAACTTTCTCTAGGATTTCAAATGGTCCAATATATCTTGGGGTTAACTTTCCTTTCTTGCTAAATCTCATAACACCCTTGGTTGGTGAGACTTTGAGCATTACATGTTCACCGACTTCATAGAGTTGTTCTCTTCTTCTCATATCCGCATAACTTTTTTGCCTACTTTGTGCCACTAACATTCTTTGCTTGATGAGCTCCCACTTTGTCAACATACATATGAACCAAATCCGGTCCAAGGTACCTTTCCTCTCCAGTTTCACTCCAACATGTCGGAGAACAGCAAGGTCTTCCATACAAGGACTCAAATGGAGCCATCTTGATACTAGAGTGATAACTATTGTTATAGGCAAATTCCATCAAAGGAAGGTGGTCATCCCAATTTCCATGCCAATCTAAGGCACAAGCTCTAAGCATATCCTCAAGTGTTTGGATTGTTCTTTCGCTTTGACCGTCTGTTTGAGGGTGGAACGCCGTGCTAAAATTCAGTCTTGTTCCAAAGGCATTTTGGAGTCCTTTCCAAAATCTAGAAGTGAACATTGGATGTTTATCCGAAACAATAGAAGCTGGAATTCCGTGCAAACGGATAATCTCATTCACATATAATTCTACCATGCTCTCCATGGTTTGACTCACTTCCATAGGAATAAAGTGATCCGACTTCATCAAACGATCAACTACAACCCAAATTGCATCATGTCCTTTCCAGGTTTGTGGTAATCCTACCACAAAGTCCATAGAAATACTTTGCCACTTCCATTCCGGAATAGGTAAAGGTTGTAGTTTACCACAAGGCCTTCGATGTTCAATTTTAACTTGTTGGCAAACTATGCACTTAGCTACATACTTGGCCACTTTCTTCTTCATGTCCTCCCACCAAAAGTTCCTTTGTAAGTTTTTGAACATTTTGGTACTCCCGGGATGAATAAAAAATTCAGACTTGTGATATTCATCCAAAATTTCCCTTCTTAACACCTTGTCCTTTGGCACCCATAAGCGGTTCATGTACCGGATTGCTCCATCTTGGCCATACTCAAAGTGATTCCTTTCCCTTTTGCATACATTGATCATCCTTGCATATTCCGGGTCCTTCCTTTGAGCTTCAACGATTCTTCTCACTAAGCTTGATTCAATCACGTGATGAGTCATACACATGATTCTTCGGCCAAAAATGCTTGGGGCCCATTGCACTATGCTTTCCACAAGGTTCCACCTGTGAACACTTAAACATTCAAGTGATCCTTCCCACTTGCGACTTAGTGCATCGGCCACTACATTAGCCTTTCCGGGATGATACAATATGGAGAACTCATAATCCTTGAGGAACTCAAGCCATTTTCTTTGTCTCATGTTTAACTCCTTTTGAGAGAACACATACTTCAAGCTCTTATGGTCCGTGTACACTTCAAAGTCTTTTCCATACAAATAATGACGCCATATCTTCAATGCAAACACAATCGCCACCAACTCTAGATCTTGAGTTGGATAGTTGACTTCATGTTTCTTCAATTGCCTTGAAGCATACGCAACTACTTTGCCATGTTGCATGAGTACACATCCCAACCCGGTACCACATGCATCACTATAGATTACATAACCTCCACTTCCCATGGGAATGACTAAGATTGGTGCCGTTGTAAGTCTTTTCTTTAGCTCTTGGAAACTTGCTTTCATGCTTGTGACCATATGAACTTTTCGCCTTTCCTTGTCAACTTGGTCATAGGAGCGGCAATCTTGGAAAAGTCTTGGATAAATCTTCTATAGTATCCAGCAAGTCCCAAGAAACTTCGAATCTCGGTCACATTCTTGGGCCTATTCCAATTCATCACCGCTTCAACTTTTGCCGGGTCCACCGCTACTCCATGTCTTGACACAATATGACCCAGAAACATAACCTCTTCAAGCCAAAATTCACATTTGGAAAACTTGGCATAAAGCTTGTTCCTCCTCAACATCTCCAACACGATGCGGAGGTGTTCTCTATGTTCTTCAGGGCTTGATGAGTAGATGAGGATATCATCCACAAATACTATCACAAATTTGTCCAAGTATGGATGAAAAACCCTATTCATCAAATCCATAAATGCGGCGGGCGCATTCGTTAGTTCAAAAGGCATAACAAAAAATTCATAATGTCCATACCTCGAACGAAATGCCGTTTTGGGTACATCTTGCTCGACTACCCTTAGTTGGTGATAGCCACTCCTTAAGTCAATCTTGGAGAAAATCGATGCCGATGATAATTGATCAAAAAGATCATCAATTCTTGGCAAGGGGTACTTGTTCTTCACTGTCACCTTGTTGAGCATTCGATAGTCGATGCACAACCTCAATGAGCCATCCTTCTTCTTGTCAAATAGTACCAGTGCGCCCCATGGTGAGATGCTTGGTCTAATGAATCCCTTATCTAAAAGTTCTTGTAGCTGCGTCTTTAGTTCATGCATCTCCGCCGGAGCCATTCGGTAAGGCGGCTTCGAGATGGGAGTGGTCCCCGGAAGTAGTTCAATGTTGAACTCAACTTTCCTTCTTGAAGGTAGTCCCGCAATGTCTTATGGAAAAACATCGGGATATTCTCTTATCACATCCAAGGATTCAAGTATCTTGGATTGTGAATCCGTCTTGACGACGCTTGCCAAAAATCCTCTTGCCCCTTTCTTGATCATCTTGCTTGCCTTAATTGCTGAGATGAGTACCTTGGCTTCCTTGGAGGGAATTTCCCTAATTATTATAGGCTTTCCATGATGGCCACCTATACAAACTTTCTTTTCCTTACAATACATGTGAGAATCTAAGATAATCAATCCATTCCTAAGATTACGTCATACTCTACCATGGGAAACAATATGAGGTCACTTGGGAAATTCTTTCCATCTATCTCTATGGATACATTGGGGATATATCTTCTAATGCCTACCATTCCAGTAGGGGTTACAATGTCTAGTTGACAAAGGGCGACTAGAGACAACTTTTAGCATGCTTGCAAATGCATGAGAGATAAAAGAATGGGTTGCACCCAAATCAAATAGAACATTGGCATAGTGATCGGCAATTAGAATATTACCTTGGATCACATCATTGGCTTGGGTGGCTTCATCAACTTTCATGGCAAAGACTCTTGTTGGAGCTATTGGTGGGTTTGCCACCATTTTTCCCTTGTCTCAATTGCCCCCTTGCTTTTTCGGGCAGTCTCGTATGTAGTGGCCCTCCTTATCACATTGTAAGCATATTCCGGCCTTCATGAGACATTCACCATAATGACTTCTCCCACAATGTGGGCATGTGGGCCTAGTTGGTTCTACCTTCTTCGGAGAGTAATAAGGCGCCTTCCTTGGACTATTCCCTGGGGCCTTCCCTTCATGCTTCTTGATAGCCTTCCCTTTGGTATCCCTCCTCTCTTGATACATTCTTTCATGTCCCGCAGCGAGGTCCACTGCGTCTTTCATGATGGTGCAGCAACTGCTCCTCACCCAAGGTTGCAGTCCGGATCTCAAGCCATTTATGAACCTCTTCGTCTTTCGGAGCTCATTCTCATGGAGCTCCCAGTACTTTTCCAACCTCAGGAATATTTCCACATACTCTCCTACGGTCATACTTCCTTGAACGAGGTTGAGAAACTCATCTCTCTTCTTTTCCTTTACGTGGTCTGGGAAGAAACGAGCTTCGAATGCTTCCACGAAACTCTCCCAATCCACATTCTCCTCACTCTCATTGGTGGTCTTCAACCGTGCTTTCCACCATGCCTTGGCCCGGCCACAAAGGTAATGTGTGGCATACCTCACTTTGCGATCTTCGGGGCACTCCATAACTTTGAGGATGTCCCCAACATCTTCGATCCATGACTGCCAACTCAGGATCTCCTACTCCATCAAACTTTGGGGGCTGGAGCCTAAGGAATCTCTCTATAGAATAATCCGGCTCGAGACTTCGTTGGGCATTTTGTGCCGCCCGGATTAGACCATCAAGAAATGTATTCCTTTCTTGCTCCTCATCAACGATTGAACGTCTTGGCATCTATATTCAAAATCAATAAACATAACATCATCATTAGCATGAGTTAAACATGGAAGAACATGTACCTTTAGGTTCGGTGGCACCTCATGACGATTGCACATGGACTTTACATTTAAACATTTTAGCCAACCTATGGCTTACACATCCTAAAAATCTATACATATGAGCCAAACTATGGCTCTGATACCAATTGTAACGCCCCCGAAGTCCGGCCCCAATATAGATGCCGAACCACGGACAACGCTACTTTTAATTTGACCTAATTTCATAAAACTTTGCAGCGGAAACATAATATAATAAAACTTAAGACAAATAACATCTTAACAGCGGAAGACTTCATGGATAATTAATACAAACCCAAGATAACATAATCTGGCCCATGGGCCTAATAAGCTCTACGTATACCCAACAATGGGTTCTTACAACATAATGAGTTCAAGTTAAGTACATGACTCCATAAGGCCCATAAGCCATACATAAAGACTCTTACAAGAGTTCATCAAATGACATAACATAAGAAGGATAACTTGGGCCGTAGCCCGACTCGTCCATGTGCAATGTCTTCGTCAAGAGGCCCACACCGCCGAACCTATGCCTCATCCATACCTGCACGGATCCATGGGGTGCAGGGGATTTCTCCCGTTAGAGTATGTTGAGACCCATGCATGCTATGACCTTATAACATAATTTCTACATGTCGTGTCATATGCATTTCATCATCATGGAACATAAATCATATGCATACTATGACTACTTATGCATACTACATGGCATGTGAGCATATCAACATGGCAAGATAAGATAACATGTAACATTATAATCTTTAAATCAAACATGTCCTCACTTATCATCATGCTAATGCATATCATGTCTTATCTTACTTTGCTTTATCATCTTTCATCATGTCATGATATGATGTGACAAGTGGACATTTACATAGCATCCTTATAGGTGCATACTTCATCATACTTCTTTAACATCTTTACTTTATGTCCCAAGTCATTCATCATTCATCTTTGCTTAGTTACTTTCTTTTTTTGTTGATTGGGAAGACCACGTTGAGTTCGTGGGAGAATGGCTAGCTAGACCAATATGTTGGGGTCGCGGGAAGCCAATAGAGACGCCACACTAGGGGTGGAACACGCCTCCTGGGTCCGCGGATGCCCAATAGAGACAACACACTTGGGGTGAAACTCGCCTCAACTTATGAAAACGCCACACTAGGTGTGGAACTCGTTTCCCCGGGAAATGTCGCCACTTGGGGCGGAACCCATTTCCCCTCCTCGATTGCAACAAGTCACCTTCATGCCAATCCGTCTTTTACTTGCTTTCATCAATACATACAATCAGTCATACATGTTGCTTGTTTTAACCCTATTTAAGGTCATACATACTTCAAATCATACTATGTGTGGTCATTCAATCATAGCAAATCAGCCTTCAAAACGAACGACCATTTTGGGTAACGGTCGACCATTGGTAGGGTATCGGTCGACCGTTATGATCCATTCGGACGACCAAAATCAGACTTCGGTTCATCCGCTAATCACAGAATGTGACACTCTTCTAAATCGGACGATCGTTGGAGTATCGGTCGACCGTCATTGGTCCTTTCGGATGACCGAAAATGATTTTTCGGTTCGCCCGCTAATCACAGAATGTGTCGAACGTTTCGATAACGCATATCGGATGACCGTTATTAAATCGGTCGACCATTACATTGCTATCGGACAACCGAGACAGGGTATCTAGTCGACCGCTAATCACAGAATGTTTCGACCCTTCCAAAACGGGCGACCATTACATAATCGGTCGACCGTTGGAAAGAGTTTTATACTACAATGATCTCCAGAACGGTCGACCGATACATTTCGGTCGCCCGTTCTGGGCCGACAGAAATTCGACTTCTACACTATTTCATTCCAAATCTTTCATACAATGTCATATTGAACACATACTTGATTTCAAATATCATATCGGGCATTTCTTAGCATTCTTGGCATTCTAATCATGAACCATAAAGAGATCTTCACATGAAACATACAACATGCTAAAACACACTTATAATGTACATGAGCTTTACCTAACTTCATAATAAATCAACATAAAGACAATAAACATTCTATAGTAAGCATAATGAGCACAAAAGCATTAAACTATGAATCACATGGCATTCTAAGCATGAATAGCAATAGCATAGTAATCTAAAGAGGCATAATATCTAATGCACATTTTCTAACCCATTCTCTCTAAGAACAAAGGGTTTGCTCTTATGCCCTAATTCATACATCCAAAACATCATTAGGGTGAGGTGGGAAGGTTTTGGATCCCCTCAACATACCTTAGTAGTTAAGCTTAAATCCCTTAATCACTTCCTTCACCTCCTTGATGTTGCTGCCAAGAACCAGAGTGAGAGAGAGAGTGATGTGAGAATTTGTGTCACCGTAGCCGAGTGAGGGTTGGGGTGATTACTTACTGTAGCTAAGTGATGCTTGCCTTGGGGGTTAGCCGTATGGAGCTTAGAGAGAGTGAGATGGGTAAAAGAGGTTCACTGTAGCATGGAAATGGAGACTTTTGAGGGGGTTGTCGGCAGGTAGGTGATAAAAGGGGTTAGGGTATTAGTGACTTGATTTTATATGTTGGGTAATAGAGTGTAAGTGGGCTGGTGGACTGAGTGCGTGCGTGGCTTCTTCTTGCTTTATTTTTTTATTTTTTTGATTTTCGTATAGGATATTACATAAAGACTTCCCTTGAGGATGGTATTGGTGAGGCTTAAGACATCTCTCACAAATTTCGAGTTGGAGGTAATTGGCCTTCACAGTAATGGACCTTATATTTATGTGCATGTCATCCGTCAGAGGATCCATCGACCGTCTCATTATCGCCATCCCGGATCCAAGTACAGGGCAAAGTTCAATGAGACAACTCAGTATGTAGGATCACCCATTACGATGAACAATATGAACCATGGAATAATATCAATATCACTATCAATTCTATCAATAAACAATCTAGAGGACACCTATATATCAATTAATAATAATTAATTGATCAATCAAAATAAATATCTATATCATTAATTACTTATGAGCAATATCCATCAAATTCAATTTAGCTATCTTAAATTAATTATCAATTGACCATAAGTCAACGAAGGTCATAATCAACAATTATCAATTATTAATTCTATGAACAATTTACCGATTCAATTATCTATCATTCATTGTGGAGTAATTCAATTATCAGTCAAGCGCTAGGGCGAAATCAATTATCTATCCACCACTAGGCGCAATTCGATTAAAATTTCAATTCAATTCGATTATCGATAATTAATAATATCTCAATTCTATTCGATAATGATTGTCAATTCAATACCAATTACTTTTAATCAATCATCAATTGGCCATAAATTAGTGAAGGCCACAATTCGACAATTAACAATTCAAATTGGGCAAAGGTCAATGGTCAATTCCCAATTGGCCAAAGGGCAATGAAGGCCACAATAATAATTATCACTACAAGAAAATAGGCTATTACAGACGGTCAAAACCGTTTGTAATTCGACGGGTAGCGTCCGTGCAAAAATGAGGCATCGCAAACTATTTGCGACGGTTATTTTTGAACCGTCGACATCTTCGACGGTCCAGTTGGTGGGCGCGACCGTCGAATATTGAAGTTTTAAGACGGTTTGAGTCGTCGATATGTATCGACGGCTTGAACTGTCGATACTTTTGACGGTTCAAGCCATCGATATGTATCGACGGTTTGAGTATCGACAGTTTAAACCATCAAAAACTCATATCGACGATTTGACCCGTCGACTCCACAGCTGATTTTCGACAGCTCAAACTATCATTAACTTCAGACGATTAAAACCATCGATGCTTAGCGACGGTTGAGACCGTCTATAAGCTTGCACGGACGGTTAGAACCGTCGATAAGTATCGAAAAAATCCGTTGTCGATAATTAATTTTCAGCTGTTTCCGACGGTTCTAACCGTCGGAAACCAAAAAAAATTAAAAAAATGCTGAAACCGTCGATAAGAACATATGGGCTTTGAATTTAAAATTTCTCCATCCTGTTTCAACAGTTTCATGGTAACTCAAAAAGAAAATGTGTTAAAAGTATATAATCGAATTGTTGACATATCATTTGAAGATCCAAAGACTTGACTGACGGTCGGTCGCGTTGATAAGTTGTGGAATTAATTCTTTGCATGTCCGTTGAAAATATAAACTGTGTTGACTTCTAAACTTGTAAGGTGTCTTGTTAAGAAGAAGTAAAATAATCGACAAAGTAATTGGAGTTTGATATTTTCAACGTGATATTTTCCACTGTAATATAATTTACCTGACACAAAATAATTTGTGCTTTTGAATCATTCGACTACTTCACTGTAAACTATTATATTTACCTATGAGTCTTGAAAAATGTATCACATGTTTAATATGCGCTATTAGACTTTTCGTATTTTTTTTATTTCCTATGAGGCTTCTTTACGATTAAAATATTACATATAATTTTGTATGCATTAGCGTGAAATAATAAAGACTTCCCTTGAGGATGGTATTGGTGGGGCTTAAGACATCTCTCGCAAATTTCGAGTTGGTGGTAATTGGCCTTCACAGTAATGGACCCTATATTCATGTGCATGTCATCCGTCAAAGGATCCATCAACCATCTCATCATCGCCATCCCGGATCCAAGTACAGGGCAAAATCCAATGAGATAACTCAGTACGTAGGATCACCCATTACGATGCACAATATGAACCATGGAATAATATCAATATCACTATCAATTCTAACAATAAACAATCTAGAGGACACCTATATATCAATTAATAATAATTAATTGATCAATCAAAATAAATATCTATATCATCAATTACTGATGAGCAATATCCATCAAATTCAATTTAGCTATCTTAAATTAATTATCAATTGACCATAAGTCAACGAAGGTCACAATCAACAATTATCAATTATTAATTCTATGAACAATTTACCGATTCAATTATCTATCATTCATTGTGGAGTAATTCAATTATCAGTCAAGCGCTAGGGCGAAATCAATTATCTGACAATTCAATATCAATTACTTTTAATCAATCATCAATTGGCCATAAATTAGTGAAGGCCACAATTCGACAATTAACAATTCAAATTGGGCAAAGGTCAATGGTCAATTCCCAATTGGCCAAAGGGCGGGCAATGAAGGCCACAATAATAATTATCACTACAAGAAAATAGGCTATTACAAACGGTCAAAACCGTTTGTAATTTGGCCAGAACCATCGGAAATGACGTTTTCCAACGATTTTTTCGACGGATAGCGTCCGTGCGAAAATGAGGCATCGCAAACTATTTGCGACGGTTATTTCTGAACTGTCGATATCTTCGACGGTCCAGTTGGCAGGCGCGGCCGTCGAATATTAAAGATTTAAGACGATTTGAGTCATCGATATGTATCAACGATTTGAACTGTCAATACTATTGATAGTTTAAACCATCGAAAACTCATATCGACGGTTTGACCCGTCGACACCACACATGATTTTCGATGGCTCAAACTGTCATTAACTTCAGACGATTAAAACCGTTGATGCTTAGCGACGGTTGAGACCGTCTATAAGCTTGCACGGACGGTTAGAACCGTCGATAAGTATCGAAAAAATCCATTGTCGATAATTAATTTTCAGCTGTTTCCAATGGTTCTAACCGTCGGAAACCAAAAAAATTAAAAAAATGCTGAAATTGGCTGTCCGAACAGATAATACAACACAATATTTGGATCCATTTGGGTCATAATAAGTAACAAAGCAAAGATAATATCACAATACAACACAACACATGTAACTATCACATAATTGTCCAAACACAACACAATGTCCAAACATAATATCCAAACACCATTCCAAACACAACACATAATTGTCCAACACCATTACAAACATTTTAATGTTTTAGAAACATAAAAATGGTAAGCAAAGCAAAGAGAAGTCTTGGTCACGATGAAGATGGACACATGGGCTGACATAAGAGATGTCGCGCCTTTCCCGTCGGATCTCAAGAGCTTTTCACAAGACAATTTGAACATCACTGCACAACACAAAGAGTCAGGAGAAAGTTAGTACCTTCTAATCATCTACAGCAGCTTCTTCTAGAGGAATGTGTACAAAAACTAGAGGAAGAATTTGAATTCATCATTCTTGTAACATGCGAGATACATTCTAAAAATTATTACATAATGGCTTTCCAACGACATCACCTACAACACAATGTATCATAATATTAAAAGAGCTAATAAGATCATTTTGGACAAGAATGGAAACACCGAATTCTGCATAGGTTGCATGACAGAAGAAATATAATACAATAAAACTATATTGCATGGTGGGATTATAATCTCTAAATATAAAACTATATTGCATGACAGAAGAAATAGAAGCCACAACTGCTACACATTCAAAAGAGGACTTTAAAGTCAAACAATAAAAGCTTGCAAAAAGAACCAAGTACATGATTTGGAACCAAAATATGATGAACCAAATTGAAACATGTTGGATTGAGACAAGTAAAAACCCTTTTTGTTTGCTCTTAGGATGAACCTACAACAATAGTGCTAGAAGACAAAATATCACAAATAATGTCTCAATCAGACAAAATAAGAAAATAGTAGAAACAAGAAAATATATAAGAGATTTTGGAGGTCATCCGGAGAGCTGTAAGGAGGAAACATATTCATGAACACAGAAATCATGATTTTGAATTCAATAAATCATGTGTACCAAGGCACATAGAGAATATTATCACGCGACCCAGTTCAAAACGAGCGCAACACAACACACAAAAAACTATAGAACTAAATCTACCTCATCGTCCTCATCGTTGAATTCGCGACGCATGATGTCACGCACCATTTTCTTCATTTCTTTCTTGGTACGACATTCACATTCATGGAACTCCTTTCTGAGCTCTTGCATAACCTCTTGTCTGATCTCTTCCCTAATCGAATGCCTCATCTGATCCATAATTTATTGCATACCTTGACCAGAGGAACCTGAACCCGAAGTAGATTTACGACCATATCCAATATCTGCTGTACTGACAGAAGATCTGAGGCCGTAAATGCGACCCTTCTTCACCCCGACGTGGTCCGTCCAAAGTTGTCTTGGGGTCAGCGGTGTGATCCCCTACTGCGTGGCTTGCATAATGTGCTCGACTTCTTTTGTTTTGTAAGACTCCTGAAATTAGGAAAAAAATCAACGATACTAAAAAATATTATAGAACAACGACAATTTTACTATCTTATAGATTTACTTGAAATTTTTTAAAAAAAAGTGGCACATAAATTTACATACATATGTCTCCCGAGCAAATGATGAAACCCATTCTTTGTTCTTCTTCTGATGAGTTCAGAGAAATACTTCGTGCTGAGTAGGTGGTCTACCCGTCTTTTTCTCTTGAAGTTAAAAATGTCAAATAAAGTATAATATTTTGTCGACACAATATTGAAAGACCTTACCATTTTCTTGGCAATCGTGCTCATGGATACACATCCGCCCGAATGCAAGCATGCTCCCTGGTCGGACTCTCGACTTGTTTTTGCTTTTTTGCACTTCAATTTGTACTCATCGGTGGACCACTTTCGTAGCAATTCGATCCAAACGGCCTCGGGGATCCAATTGGGCCGTTCTCTAGCAGCTCGAGCTTCCGAAAGCATCGCAGACAATCTCTTCGAGCACCGAGAATTAAAAGCCTTCCACATTTGTTCCAAATTCTTGGGCTCCCACCACACATCAGCTTGCATGTATATAAAAATATTTAAAGTAGTATGAAGATAAATTTTAATGATCAAGTTGGCTTCTAAGGATATCTGAAATTCATTAAATAACATCTGTCTCATGGCATAAGGAACTTCCCTCCATGTAAGCCACACATCAGTATATCTATCTTGCAACACTTTAGTTACTGCCACAGTCGCGAGTTTTGACGGTACAAACCTAGAAGAATACAAAATTATAAAATGGATGGGTGAATCACAAAATGAATAAGGATTCGAAATACATAAAATAACACTTACCCTAAATTCCCATATAGCTGTAAGTAGGCTTTGTGCACACGATTTGATGAAGTCTAGTCTGAGCCTTCCACGGAACAAGGAGCTCTAATGGGTTCTTCCGGCAATTGTGTCTCCAGGTCCGCAATATCAGCGTGAGAGGAAGGAAACGGCGGAGGAGAAGAACGTTCTATTATGCGAATGCCCATGACTGATCTAGGAGCCGACAGAGTAGAATTATCTCTAGGGACGACCGGCTCCTTTCCCTTATTTTTTCTTTTACCAAAACGAAACATCTGCATGATACAAAATTTAATCTAAGTTAAATTTACAATTGATACAAAACTCTAATGTGACAACGTCTCGACCTGACTATGTTCGTCTACATCTTGTGTCGCATCTTCAGGAATGGAATTGTACGTATAACTAAAGAACTAATTCCTAATATTCGGAGGCACTTATAAAAAATAAACAAATTAATTCGATTAAGTTTATGCGTAAAATTGTGATCATTATTTCAAACACTCACGAGATGGAAGCGAATATGAAAATGCACCGTCCTCGTCAGGCATCCGTCGATCCGATTGATCATCAACATGCATCGCTAACGCATCAAACAATATGGCGAGAGATGATAATTTGAATAAACCATTATGATACAACATCAATATTAGTCGTAATTGAATAATTCGTAAGATAACAACAGTCATAATACAAGATCCCGATAGTCGTAGGATAAAAATACAACATGAGCATGACATTAGGTAATAATAATATTAGTCATCATCTGAGTTACCACATGACTAGTACTCATCATCATCATCTGAAGATGACGTAGTTTCAAATTCATCTTCGTCCGAAGCATTCTCATCATTTTGTATGTCGGCATTATCGAAGTCTTCAAATACTTGTTCTGAATCTTGTAGATCATCGACTAATTCGGTGTCTACAATAGGGGCCACAGAAGTGTGTGAGTCATCTTGATATGCACACTGCAACACATCATCAATTTCTATCCTGCTTCTTGCCTTCGTCTTTATTACAACCCACCATTGTGCTTTGTCCCTAGTCTTCTCCGGATATGGCACATAATATACCTGTCTTGTAGAAGACGGAATAATGAAAGGATCAAAACGATCATAACACCTATTGTGACGTATTTCAACTATTTTGAAATCTTTGTAAACTCGCATCCCTCTCCTTTCCTTTGGATCAAATCAATTATACTCAAACAATGTGACTCTATTACCTCCAGTGTATTACAACTGAATTATGTCTTTGAGAATACCGTAGTAGTCACGCTCATTTTGTCCGTCCATGGATCCTTTGACACATACTCCACTGTTCACGATTTTCTTCCCGATCGACCAAGTTTTCGTGTGAAACTTATAACCGTTCACAAAATACACCGGCCAACTTTTCACCTCTCGAGCCAGTCCCCATGCCAAATTATGGAGACCAGACGCCGTGCCGGTACTGAGAACCTAAAAAGAAAATGAATGTCAAGAATAGATCATGAAGACTTCAAATTGACGAACATCATTAGAGTTACCTGATCCTTAAATCATGGTGCGAAGTCATTCTCGATTCTATCTTGAACATGTTCTTCAGGGACGTTGTAGTACCGCAAGAAAGCACTACATACAAAAAGATGACTAAATCAAAATGTTGTTTGGGAAGATAAAAAAAATAACGCATGGAGAATAAACTTACTTAATGTACCCTTGCACCTCCTGCGTGTTTAGAAGGACATGATTCGTGGCAGACTTGAATTCTGCATCACTCAACCATCTACTTCTTGGCTTCCCAAAATGTCGTCCTAACTGATTGAAGATCGACAAAGATGCGACAGCAGACTGTTCTTCTAGAACTTCATCATTTCGATGAACTCTGGTCCTCGCACACTTAACATGGGACTCAAAATAGTAGGAATAGAAGTACGAAATCTCTTGAATCATATATGTTTCACATATGGATCCTTCGACACGTGCTTTGTTCTTAATCGTCCTTTTAATTCGATTAAGGTATCTTTCAAAAGGATACATTCACCTATATTGTACTGGTCCTCCTACCCTTGCCTCATGTGGCAGATGAATAGGTAAGTGCTCCATGGAATCAAAGAATTCCGATGGAAATATTCGTTCCAACTTACATAATATTATCGGAATATTACGTTCCAATTGGGTCATATTTTCCACCGTTAATGTTGTCGAACACAATTCCTTGAAGAATTGACTCAATTTCATTATCGGCTTCCAAATCTTGTCCGGCAGTGAAGAAAATGTAGGAAGAAGTAAAGTTTCCATGAATATGTGACAGTCGTGACTTTTCATGACAAACAAACGCAAGTTATTCATGTCCACACATCGGGTCAGATTTGACGATAACCATCCGACATTCTCAGCTCTTGGATCCATCGACACACTTGAGTCTTCTGCTCTTTAGTGAGAACATAACTTGTCTTTGGCTTAGATAATCTACTGTTAGGTAAAGTAGCTAAGTGCAACTCTGGCCTTCGACAGTACTCCTTCAAATCTAGTCTCGCCTTTAGGTTGTCCTTTGTTTTATCCTTAATGTCCATTACAGTGTTGAATATATTTTCAAACACATTTTTTTCAATGTGCACGACATCCAAATTGTGACGTATCAAACAATCAGACCAATAAGGTAAATCCTAGATTATACCTCGTTTGGTCCAATTATGACAAACACCATACTCATTGTATGTGACATTTGGGTCGTCGACAATTCTGCATAAAGCATTGACAATAGGACGTAATTGAGCTCCTGAGCGTCTGACCGGAGCCATGTCTTCTACAACCCTATTCCGTCGAAATACATTTCAGTTATTTCTGTACGGATGATCAGCTGTAAGAAATCGTCTATGACAATCAAACCAACTATTTTTACCACCATTTGTCAAAGTGAACGCATCTGAGTGTTCCATGCAACATGGACAAGCTTTCCCTACTGTCATCCAACCAGACAACATCCCATAGGCAGGAAAATCATTAATGGTCCACAATAAGGTAGCTTTCAAGGTGAAGTTTTGTTTGGTCGACACATCATAAGCGACGACACCATCTCACAGTTCTTTTAACTCGTCTATTAGAGGCTGTAAATACACATCTATCCTCTGTTTAGGACTGTGAGGACCAGGAATAATGCATGTAAAAAATATATAAGGTGAGGACATACAAATTTTAGGTGGCAAATTATATGGTGTTAGTACGACCGACCAACAAGAATAAGGAACTGAAGTCTGACCATACGGTGTAAAACCATCTGCACATAACCCGAGCCTTATGTTCCTTTCGTCCCTAGCAAAATCAGGAAGCTTACGATCAAAATGTTTCCACGCTTCACCATCTGATGGGTGAAGCATGACACCTTCAGAAGTATTATGCTGTGCATGCGACTTCATTTGCGACGCTGACCCTATAGACGAGTATAGTCTTTTAAGTCTTGGAATAAGAGGCAAATAGTGCATTCTTTTCATAGCCACTTGAATCTTGTTCGTTCAACCCCACAAAATTTGCATTCATTTAGATTGATGTCGTCGCCATAATATAACATACAACCATCACGACAACAATCTATTTTAGTTGAGCCAAGACCAAGTTTACTAACCAATCTTTTTGTCCTATAAAACATTTCAAGAATGCGAGCCCCAGTTGGTGTGACCTCTTTTAAAATATATAGAAATTCATCAAAACACGCATGTGAAAAATTATGGTCGGCTTTCAGATTTAACAATCTAACAGCAAGTGATAGTTCCGAATGACTTTCACACCCGGGCCATAAGGGCTGGCTCGATGCGTTTAGCAAGTCATAAAAATCTCTTGCTTCTGGATTTGGTGTCTCTTCATCCTGTTCAAATCTAATATTCCCATACTCAGTTGCAGCTGCGTCATAAACTAACTGTTCATATTGCGAAGTAAATTCTTTTTGAGGATCGACAAAATGGACACCTGGATTTGGTATGCTTGTCGAAGGTGCTCCTTCACCTAAATCATCACATTGCCAATAATTGGGTTTGAAACCCTTTCTGTATAAGTGAACCTTAACTGTATCTAGTGTCTGTAACTTTGTGCTAACACATTTCAAGTAAGGACACCTAATTGTTTCCTCCCGTTGATATTGAAAAGACTGACAAGCCACACTAACATAATAGTCAACGCCATCTATGAATTCTTGTGTTAAACCTCTACGACCAGGATTATTTCTATTGTACATCCATCGACGATCGTTCAAATCTGACATAATGTCTGCATTATTTGCAAGTTATAGTAATTAAAAATTTTGTAATAAAACCGGTCAAAAATTAAAAAAACATCGTAAACATCGAAGAAATAATCGTAAACACTAATTACAACTAATCAGGAACAAATCATAAACACTCTTATGAACTGAAAATAAATACCAATTAAAATAAATAAGAACTAATGAATGAAATCTAAAGGAAAACCCAAGTCGAAGTCTAGCTTTTTAAAAAGAGGAGAGCAAATTGGACAACTACAACAAGTTATACAACCAAACCACAAAAGAGATCGTCAAAGACACCGTGCTCCTATTAATGAATAGATGGAAAAGGAAGATGATGAAGCCTTTATTATAAATTGGAGAAGGCATAGACGTGCTCAGATTGGAGGAAGAATACATGAACGAGAAAGAGATAGAGATGCTACTGATCCAAACACATGTTCAATTAAATTATCTCTTCCTACCTTCCAAGGTAAAAGTGATCCTGACACCTATATTGAATGGGAACAAAGAGTATAAAGTATATTTCATTGTCATAATTACTCTGCTGAGAAAAAGATTAAACTTGACACTATATCTTTTGCTGGTTATGTTATTACTTAGTGGAATCAATTAACCATTAGTAGGCGCAGAAATTGAGAACCTCCAATTGAAAATTGGGATGAGATGAAAATTATATTGAGGAAAAGATTTGTTATTCCATCATATTGTTGTGACTTACGTATGAAATTGCAGACTATGAGGCAAGGATCAAAGACTGTTGATGAGTACTATAAAGAGATGAAAATGACACTCATCCGTGCCAACATAAAGGGGGACTTTGAAGACACAATTGCAAGATTCATATGTGCGTTGAATTGAGAGATTTCTAGAGTTGTGGAATTGCAAGAGTATTTGGAGTTGAATGAAGTTCTGCATAAAGCTATAAAGGTTGAGAAGCAATTGAAGAAAAATATTCATCCACATAGCAAATTTGACAGTTCAAGTTCTGCTTGAAAATCAAAATAGCACGTAAATTACAAGGCTGAACATTCCAACTCAAGGCATACAGATCATATTTCTTCACAATGTCTAAATGAACATGTTATGATAATGATGGACAAAGGTGATATTGCATTTGAAGAAGAGTTGTCACAAGAGAGTGTAGCTTCCCCTAGAGAAGAAAGTGGGAAAGAAATTGAAGAAGTTAGGAAAAGTTTGGTTGCACAACATCATTTGAAGAAAGATGAAGCTGATTGTACAATAACTCAAAATAATCATGAGAGTTGTGAGAGAGATAAAGATGAAAAATATGAGTGTCACAACTTGAGTGATAAAAATGAGAGCCACAAAAGTTTTTAGTGCTTAGAAAGGCCACCTTTAGAAAGCATTGAAAGGAAACATTTATGTGTTGAGTGTTGTTAGGTCTTGAGTGCTTACAAATGCCACCTTCAGAGAGTTTTGAGCAAAAAGAGTTGAGTGTTGAGACAAAAGAAAGAGAATTTAGTATTTTTTCTCTTAACACTAATCATTTTGTCTTTTGATTCTGATTTGTCCATGCAGATATGTATGAGTGGAGTATATGAAAATACAAATTCTATCGTGCAAGGATTTTGAAAGAGGTTGTATTGATTTTGTGACAAATAATTTGAAAAGATTATTTCTTGTTTTTGAACATTTACATTTGTTGGATGTGATTGACTTGTAGGTTTTAATTGAGAGAAGTTTTGAATGGAAAGAAGGTCTCCAAAGTTCCATGATTAGTTTCTTCAAATACTATTGTCTCATGGGCATAAAAATATTTCATCCAAGTGAGTATGAGAGTTACATTATTTTTTATATTCCTTATCTTGTTCTTGCTTTACATTTGCAAGATCTTAACATCATGGTATAATCGAGGAATCATACTTGCAATCCTGATTGAGATACATCGTGCTGGCCATCTGACATGTGAAAGGGAAGTATAAATATCCCCATTATGTGTGTACTAAATTATTCAATAAATTCATATATGTGATAGATTATATTCTCCTTATTGTGAATGTAGATTCGAGGACGAATTCTTTTGAAGAAGAGAGAAATGATATGAGCTTGGATATACTCTTCTTATTGTGATTGTAGATTCGAGGACGAATCCTTTTGAAGAGGATTGAAATTATATGAATAAAAAATGCTTACAATTGCAGCCGGTGATAAAAAAATCTTTTAGCAAAGTTGAATGATCAAGATAATGTTGTGGATCTCAGACATAAGAAAATTGAAGATAATTAAGAATATTTGAGATTTATAATTGATCAAATTACAAGATCAAGTTGCATCAAATTCAAATTCTCAACAAGTTACAAATTGGAGCTGCACGAAGATTCAACATAATTCGGACCAAATAAATAATGGCTTAACCATATTTATTTGGAATTTTTAGAATTAATTATACATGGAAATTCTGATGAGATTTGTAAGAGGAAATTGATTTGCTTATTTCATGAAACTAGTTACCTTACTTGTAGGTTAAGTTAGGACCTTTTCTTCCACCCCAAATTTTGACTTCTTGGGTCTATAAATATTGGTATATGTTATTATTTTAGATCATCTTTGAATCTATTAAAAATTTGACTTAATTGTTTTGTTGTGAGGGAACTCCTGCAACTCGTTCTTTGGGAACTTTTGCTGTTAATTACAAGGTTTGTAATCTTGTGATTAAATCCATCTATTTATAATATCGATTGATTGGTTCATTGTAATCTTGAGGTTGATTCCGCTGTCTGAAAATTCATTTGATCTCGTTTCTTTGATTGTCATATATTGTTCCGATCACTCAATTCATCTGATCAGTTAATTGCACGGAAGGTACTTTTTCTTAATTTTCTCATGTGCCTTGTAAATGCTAATTCTCTTTTGGTTGTATATCATAATCTTACTATTCTTGGATATGCAGTTTTGGCATATAGTTGGTTAGATCAACTAACAAATATATGCCTCTTCACCTTCGTGTTCTGTTCCACAGTTTCATTGCTTTATGCTAGTTTTCTATCCTTCTATTTAGGGATGGCAATATCCCCCGCCCCCTACGGGGCCCCGCGGGGAATCCCCAATCGGGGCTCTGAACTCGAAATTTTTTTTTCCGTGGTGTCGGAGATGGGAAAAAATTGTCCCCGAACCCTCTTTCGAGGATCGGACAGGGGAGTTGTCCGCGCATCGTGGGGCTCCGAATCCCCGCACCCAAGTGAGTGCACAAAAGTAGTCCCACATTGATAGTGGTAGAAAAGTGAGAGTAAATAGACAAGTATAAATGAAGGAGGAGACTAATGGCCAATATGAATGTTTATGGAGAAAATCCATTTTTGAATATTTTCCAAATTTATAATAATATTTTTTATCAAATTATCTCTTAGTAAAACAATTTTAATAAAAAAATTTGGCTGAACCAAAAAATGTGGTTCAACTTAGTTTTGACCGATTTTAATTGGTTTTAACTAATTTTTGATCGGTTCAATTCGGTTCAATCTGGTCCAAACTAGGGTATGACTTTTGGGCTTAGAGCGCACTCGTTTGGGTTCATTCTAGAAGAGGGCCACGGGGGTTCGAGGAATCGGGGTCCCCGTGGGCCTCGAACCCCCGCGGGGATCGGGGCGGAGGATAAAATTCTCTCCAGACCGAAAATTTGGGTTGGGTTCGGGGGCAGGGGCTGGTCGACGGGGTCGGGGCGGGGGGAGTGTCCCCCGCCTCGAACAGGGTCGGGTGCCACTTCTACTTCTATTACTATGATGATTGTTATATTTTTTTTCCCAAAGATACTGTAGGAATTTCTTTGATTCTTTATCATTTTTTTTTGTAATGTGGAAGATATCTTTGCCTAGCTGATTCATCAATAATAGATCATAACTCTTACCACAATAGACAAAGTTCCAAAAAAGAATAAACTTTATTTATGTATATCAATCTCTATATTTTGATTAGTCACCCATACAGTGTTTTTAAAATACGATATCATAAGTATTTAGGGATATGGAAAATCCTATCAGTCGATGCCAATGTTTACTTTGAATGCAGCTCTACTTACTCTTATTTGCAGTTTGTAATACATTTAAGAATGAAACAGAGCTATGAGATAAAGATGGTATAATTTGACATGAAACATGTTCCTAATTTCTCATTTTAAACTTATAACTTCTTTTATGATGTCACTTCGCATGAAACTGTATTTGTACGAGGTTAGGATATATCTTTTGTATGTAGATTCCATATATATATATGACAAAACGAGTATTCTTTTTCATGTGTTCCTTTTTGTTCTACTAAGAAGCTTCTCAAAGCACACATTTCATGTGGAGCTTGATTTGGCTCAAATCTGGCACAAGTAAGCCGCATAGAAAGAGAATTTTCCTTTCTTTAAGAAAGAAACCTTTCGTGACTGGATGACTTCTAAAATACTAATCATTCGTGCATATTCCCCAGCACATCCTACGTCCTAGTTTTTATTTATTATTATTTTTTATGAAAAGACTAGTTACATGGTAGATTGCGGAAATTATTTTATAACTGCCAAACCATGTGTTGGTATGGTTATATGTTGCATCACTATATGCGTATTTTCACCCACTGAAATAGCTCCTCCGTGTATCGTCAAATCCAGGGGTGTATTCAGTAGTCTTGAATCTCAAAGCAAGATCAGTTGCCATTAAAAAGGCATAACGCAAGGACAGATTCTTGTAGCTCTTCCAATTATGCGCTCATTACGAAGGTCATATTTTGGCAACTATATTTGTTCTTGGAGATAAAAACATGGACCACTTTGCTGCAACAATTTTTGGTGGCAGAATGGATGGGGATCCCAATGACAGTGCATCATAAGGGATGAAATCGAAAGTCAATCGTTTAAATTCAAATTTAAATTTTTAATTAAAAAATTAATTTTTAAAAAATAAACTATCTCTAGAAAATTTTCAAAATTTTTGACACGACGTATGCGTGAATTCGTCTATACGTCATGTACAACAATTCATATATATCTCTTCACAGACAATTAACTTCAAAACTTTAACATCACAGACAGTTATAAGAACATTACTGACAATTCAACTAATAGTAAAAAGGATGGGACGCATGCCCAAAATAGTGAGTCACAACTCACTCTCAAATCAAAATCACGAGCTAGATGCTCATAAACCATATAACGTGAGCGTCCATCGCCCTACATCATAAATCTAACATCTCACAAAATCTTACAAGCATTCTTCAAATTAGCAATTCGTATAAGAAGGCAAATGAAATACAAGGTAACTAAAATATCGACCAACGCCTCTCACACATGACCAATCCCTGCTCCTTTATATTTCTTATTTTATGCCAAGCAAGCAAGTATGTAAGACTTTCATTCAGTACTTGAAAAAAATTAAACAAGAGGAGTGAGCATGAAGAGGCTAAGTGAGTAAAATGATTATCTCAAATATTAAAACAGCGAAGAAAAAACTAACATTTTCATTTTCAGAAATTATTCCAAACCCTTCTCATTTCTCCAAGAAAAGTTAGTAAAATAATTATCATACCGAAATGAATGCTATGAATGCACATGCATGATAATAAGATAACATCATAAAACTTGGGGAAACATCATTAAATATGGATATCCAATCTCCTCAATGGAGAAATCAATCTCACCCCTCGTATCCCATTGGCACAGGGTGGTTGTTCTAACTCCATCCCTCGTATCCCATTGACACAGGACATTGAACTGTCCTTCATATCCCATTGACATAGGGCTTCTCATCTCTTCTTTCCATCACTCCTATCCCATTGACACAGGGCTTCTTATCTCTTCTTTCCATCACTCGTATCCCATTGACATAGGATGATTGTTCTTATTCTACCCTTCGTATCACTATATTGACACAGAGTGTTGAACCTGCTCTTCGTATCCCATTGACACAGAGCATACTGAGCCCCAAATCGGTCTACCCGGAGTTGACCAATCCTCCGAGGTGAAAACACTCTGCCTCATGCGGATTTTACATGTAATGCATGAATGCAATCTCAAAATGAAAATCTACAACTTGAAATCATTATACTAAAGAAACATTTCATTTCAAAAGTAAATCCTTCATTCCAAGTAACAGAAAAAACTTGTATCAATTAAAGACTTCCACATTTCATAATAAAAACATCACACGTCATATGAGAGCACATATAAGAAGCATACGAATAAATATGATTTTTACATGGGGAAAAATTATCACGAAAATTAGTCCCATGTCGGATGGGACAATATCATCACTCAAAGGAGTTAAGTGGTTCATATCAAATTGAGATAAGTTCCCTCACCTTGGATTCGTCGAGTCCCCAAATTATCTCCTTGTCCGATTTCAATCAAAAGTAAACACAACCTATCATATCCATTATTTGATAAATTAATATTATAAAATTTAATTGATAATGCACTCTTCGCGACAACTCAACATACTTATCACAAGCTAAGTCATATTATGAATTTGCTAAAATACTTTCCGAGAAGAAAAAGAAGGCCTCGTCGTCTAGTAATTGCCTAATCGAATATAAACAATCGAACCGTCGCCTCCGATTAACAATCCTTATAAGCGAAGTTCAAATCAATTTTTAAGACAATTTCCAATTCGGACTTTCACTACATTATAAAAATTCACTTCTAGTTATCCGAGCATTCATATCACAACCACTGTAGACACCGCTCTCAAAATCACCGCCGCACCCGTCAAAATGTCAAAAATCCACCGAACGCCTTATTCATACAAAATAAAATAAGTTACTTTAAATTTGTTCACATAACTGAAATCCAATCAAATTCACATTCCCATTCGCTTAGGAACCACGATACGAGAATGAGTCACTGGAAAGGTCGTCAGAGAACGATCGGACTTCGAAACCTACGAATCTAAAAAGGATTAATGACTAATTATTATACGGACAACAATCTGATTTCTTTTTGCCTCACGTGTGCACCTACCAGAATGTCGAGATGAGCTTTACTAGAGTTCTCTGTCGGTTCGCCGGAAAGGTCACTGGAAAAATTCGTCAGAAAGCCCCAATTTTGATCTCCTACATGATTTGGAACAAAGTCATTATTAAAATCCCTCAAAATGATCCTAATCGACCTGAGAATGATCGGTGCGAATCGAAGCCGAAATCATCGTCGAAATCGTCGCCGATGGATTTTCCATCTTCCTCACTTTTTACCCTCACTGCGTCATGCACAGTGGACCGATCATCTCATACCATATGTCAAAAATGTTCATCTTGTCATCCTCTTTCCAAAGACACCTCACACGCGAGAAATAGTGACCGGGCGGAGGAGAACGAAGCGTCGAAAGGGGCGACAATTGAAGAGTTCGTGAGTACTGTAGCATGTCGAGAGAGAGGAAGATGAGTGATCCCTTTTATTCTTTTTTTTTCCTGATGTCCTTTACTGCAGAAGGTCCAAAATGCCCTTCCCTTTTAAACTTAATTACACTTTTTTTTTAAATGTTACATATAATGCGTGGGACTTTGCATAGGATTCCTATTAATGCTTTGAAATTTTCATTAATTCTTTGAGACTCGTGCGACATAAATTTTCATTGTTGTGGTGAATCGAATTATTTATATATTTCAGGGCATCTCCATATAATTTGCTTCAGATTTACTTGACCTTATGAGCGTCGTGTAATAATAAATTAAGATCCTATGTGAGATGAAAAAGTAGGACAATATGATCTGTGAACGGTACAAACAATTGATAATTTGTTTGATCAAATGAATGATCAATCATATAGTTCTTACTTTGTATGTGTTACTTTAATCACACATGTGTATGGTGTGGGAAAATATTTTTCCCAAATATATGGGAGACATCGTTGGATCTTGATGGGAAAGAAGAATGAGAAAAGTTGTCTTGACCGATTTGACAAGAACTACAGTTGAACATTTTGGAGAACTATGATCCGATTCTTCTTCGTGAGGGAGAATTGCGGTCTCGCACTCTGCGATGCCACCTCTCATCATTCCCAGATTGCGTATCATCCCATTAGCCGAATTTTGTAGCAAATTCTATTTCAATTCCATTTGAAATGATAATTCGGAATAGGGTGGTTTCTTGGGCCTCCGCTAGTACTTGGATCTAGAAATTACATTCATTTCTAGTTAATAACTTCATGACCGAACTAGAGGAAGAACCCTGGCTAAGTCCGTGCCAGCCGCGCATAGAGATTGGCTCTCGATCTATATAGTCAATTTCTTGCATATGCACCCTGAAAGCGAGAGCTAATAATTATTAAACTCAACATGAAGGAGGAGAAATAAATAATTGTAACCTAGTCTTGGGGATCTACCATTATAGTCCCTAGCTTTTGTCTCACTAGCAAAGTGTTTCTGGATAATTCAAATAGAAGAAATTTGATGTCTGACTCGGGCCTATATGACATGACCGATCGAGCCTCCGCACACTAGGGCGCTTGCAATTTTCTCATTTGAAAGAATTTGATGCACGAAAAATCATGCATTAGTTAGGCTATTTAATTTGCATAATAAGAGCCTTTTGTGGTTAAGAAAGAAGAGAATTGATTTGTTTGTATAAATTTCTTTAAAATTTGATTTCTACCTAAATTTGGATAATTTCATGTCAGGAAATCAAAACGATAAGAAAATGGCCAGAAACAGTGGAAACTCAAGCATAAGCCTCTGTCACTGCCATGCCTCTCTTAGTCATGGCCGTGCCTCTCTTAGTCACGGCCGTGCCTCTAAGAATGCATGAAAATGACTCTGTCACGAGCGTGCTGAAGTTGTGTCACGACCGTGCTCTCTTGAAGATGCCAAACGACTTGGTCACGGCCGTGCTGAGGAGATGTCACGACCGTGACTATATGTGGAGCTCATTCATGATTCTGTCATGGCCATGCTGGAATGCTTAACGGCCGTGAGCGCATTGCCAAAAGACATCATTCTGCCACGACCGTGAAAGCTAGTGTCACAATCATGACGACGGATGGTTAGGTATTTTTAAAGCAAATTTTATCCACCTTTCGGATAGATTTTTACTTTCTTCCTTTGGGGGATGAGAAAACTTATAAAAGGAGACAGAAGAGGACTTGTAAAAGCATCTCTAAAGGATAGAATTGAAGCTTACAAAGAGAAGAAGAGCCGGAAACTCGCAAGAGCACGTGCACAACGACTAGAGTTCTTTGTTTTCTTTTCCCAATCTTTTTCATTAGATTTGAGGTTTTTATTCTCAAATTTATTCTTTCATTAGGGTCATCTTAGTTCAACCCTATTTATGTTTTGGAAGTCTTTCTTAATATTAGTTTTAGTTTGAATCTTTAATAGCATTGCAATTTCATGTTTAATGCTTTTCTTTGATTCCATGATTTATGATTTGATTGCTATATGAGAAAAAGTGATTATTCCATGTTTAGTTTATAGGATTGATCTTATTTATTGCATGCCACAATTAGGGAAATTGAAAGAGACCTAATTTATGCAGTTATTAAGGTGACTTGAGAAATCCCTTAATATTAATTCCGTTTTAATGCATCTTATGATTAATTAAGTAAATTAAAAAAATGAAAGGATTCATTTATTATAATTTATTCATAAGATAGTAGCTAAATCCTGAAACATTGGTTAACTGAATTTGGAATTCAACTTTATTATTGATTCAATTAATTCTTTGTTGAGAAAATTCGTTACATTTTAGGGGTGATAATTAGGTGCCTTAATCATCCAATCCTTATTTCACCAGGTGATCATTTCTTTAATATCATCATTTTATTTTTATTCGCATCTAAAATCATATACTTTCTTAATTTCTCAATTAATAAGGTTAAAATAAAATCTAAGTTATTAACGGTCCTCGTGAGAATGATAACTCTACTCATTCACTTTATTACTTGAGCGACTAGTATACTTGCTAGCGTTTGTTATCAATTTTACATGCATCAAGACTCAACGTGCATTTTGTTGCATTGGGATTTATGGCCTATGGTTTGGTTACTGCGATGGATGGTCATACATGCCACTCTAATTATCGGGTCTAGTTTTCTCCCGAGGGATAAGGAAGAATAGGGAGCCATTTACTAGGTTTCTCACTATGGAGAGCACTTGATAGAAACTTACTTTTCTTCTATGGGGCAAGAATTTGTCGAATTCCCATTCTGAATGGTTGCCCTTCCATCTCCCCTTCTTTAATGGCTCGTGAGCTTGGTCTTACTTCACCTCTGAGAAAGGAAAGAAAACTTCCATATCCTCTGCCTTTTTCATAACAAAAAAACAAGTAAGATGAAACCCTCTGACTTGACGAGGAATCCATTCTCGTGAACAGACATGTGACATCTTCTTAGCACCTAAAAGTTCCATGTTAGAAATAGAAGAATAGTAAGTTGCAAATTAGGACCCTCAATTGGGATAGGGGTTGAGGTAAATAAATGAATTAATAAAGGTAGTGTCCTCTTGTGCCTTGATCAAATTTGGAGGGAGGACTCTGATCCGTACCTCCTTGCTTTAACAAGGACTTTCTAGAGGATGGATCATTGCTCTACCCTATCTCAATTCATCATTTCGAACCTCTCTCTCCAATGAATGGTTCTTGACATGTATTTCCCCTATATATGGTTGTGGGTTGAGTTGAGAATGGTTTCATATTCTCGTCCAATGAAGGGAGGTCGAGGATTTCCAATGCTCTCGGGACGGGTGATCTTTCTATATTAACATAACAGTTGGAAAAATCATAGGCCTGGAAACCTTCATGCCTCTAGAAGCTTCTACAAGGCTTTGAACAAGATGCTATGGAGACGCGATCTAAAACTCAAGCCAAAAAAAACCTCAGATGCTTCAAGCATTTCATTGATGGCTTCTGAACCTCATCGCTTCCCCTAAACAAACTAGTTCAAGACTAACTTTTTCCATTAATTTAAGATGTTGCACCGGGTTTCTTCTCTAATGGTCCGATCAAGATCCACAACCATGCCCGGTACGAGTGAAAAAATATTTCCCCACACCTTGCACTACCTATCTCAAGAGCTTCTAAGAGTCATAAATGTTTTTGTCTTTAGCTTTTGAGTCGTGACAATAACGCCCCCAAATCGCACCATGCCATGTGGCAGAATACGCTTCGGGAATGCTTACGTGCATATCATGTTGATGGAAAATAAGACCTTGACTGGTCAACTCAACATTAATAAAAGAGGAAGACTTAATCATCATTAAATAATAAAAGAGTGTGACATCTTAATAAGCGGAAGACTGATAAAGAACTTTATGTGAGTCCAAAGGAAAGCTAATACGTCAAACTAAAGGACTCAAGATACCCATGTGCAACCACCTACGAGCTCGATCTATCACCATTGGCCACCTTCATCATTAAGATCTGGTCCTGCATTTAAGAACATGTAGGGGAGAACCTCCCAATGAGTTTTACAACTCAGTATGGAAGTAAGATAAATATCATCATAACATTATGATACTCGACAAGAATCATAAGGACATCATCATTATATAGAAAGAAAATATGCATCATCATGATTTGAATAAAAAGGATTCTTGTAACATATCATATGGATAGGAGATCACTAAGATCATAAGAAATTCATAAATCATGTCATCTTCTTGAGATCATAAGATCAAGGACCAGGATAGATAAAAATACATCATCATAGAATGACATGCGTCGATCATCGTGATTATAATGTCATCATCATATAAAGTTTCATGAGAAATAATTGTACGAAGTTAGAAAATCATGAATTGTATCAGTTTCTTTAGATCATATTAATAATAGATCAAGAGATCATGAAAAGATCATCATAAGTGTGACAAGAGCCACTAATCATCATAAAGAGATTTCATTATTAATATGCTTCATCTTCTTCATCATCTTATTATTCGTCTTTGACTTATAGTGGGGTATATTTCAAACTAGGTGGAGGCGTGCCTCAACCCCGTCCATCATCATCATCATAACTAGCAAAGCCAGCCAATAACTGACCGTAGTCAGCCCATAACTGACCGAAGTCAGCCCATAACTAACCGAAGTTAGCTCATACTTGGTCGTCACCAGTCCATGATAAAAAAGAGCTCTTCATTTAACATTTTTCATCTTTTATCTTGCAGGTTTTAATTTATCTTTATTAGGACATAAGGATCACGATCAAAATTTTGATCATCATAAGAAAGGATCAACGAATCATATTGATCAATGGTCCTAATCATCATCATCATCATTATATAAGACATAATCGGTACTACAAGATAGGATCATGGAGAGAAATCAGAAATATATGAACATCATAGTCATCATCATCATAAGCTAGATCAAGATCGATGGATATGAATCAGTGTCATCATGGATATGATTGGATCTAAATATAAGTCATCATAAGGTCATAATAGACATCATCATCATTTAAGGCATAAATAACATAATCATATCGCGACTTAGATCAGGATTACGCATGTGAATCAGGGGTCTAAACATCATAAAATTATCATAATTGGTATCGGAACTCGAGCCGAGTGTGCAGGAATCCAGGCCGAGTTCATAGGGTGTTCTTCGAAAAATTGGGCTAAACTAGGGTCAAGTTCGGGTTACACCCGGGCCGGGTTAGGTCGTCGTCGAGTCGGGGCAGCCATCGTGCTCGACTTCTTCATCGTGGATGGAACTCGAGCCGGGTCATCATCAACCTGGGCCGGATTCGTCCTGTTGCAGAGCTCGGAGAGTACGGCAATGGCAGATCTGGGCCGAATTCCTACGAACTCGGTCCGACAAAGGACCTGCCTGGGCCGGGTTCTTCTTGCACAGAAACTACGTAGACACGTAGTTCGCGTTCCGATCATCTTCTCTGGCGATGGCCGACACCAATCATCATCATGTGACATCATACAATACTAGGAACTAAATAGGACATGCTTCAAGCCTAAAATCAAGATTCTATCATGAATCTATCCTAGTTCCATATCTTGCAAGTTTTTGTCCAAGAAACTATTTACTCTTCTTCTTCCTCCTCTTTCTTCTTCCTCTTTCTCTAGACGTTCTTCTCCGTCCAGATACGTTGTAACAAGGTTCACGTCTCTCGGCTGCCCTCCTATTAGCGGCAATAGCCCGGCGCGAGAGAAGGGGAGAGAGATGCACAAAATTTGAGAGGAAATTATTGCCGGCTTGTAGAGAGAAAAAGGGGCTGCTTATAAGAGGAGATTTAGAGTTTTGGTTGGAAACAAACTCCTCCTTAGATCTGATTTGTTTTAAACTTAATTCCTTTTTATCTTTTTCTCTCTCTTCTTTTTCTTCTCTTTCGGTTTCCAGTTTTATCTTTTCCTTTTTTTTGTTTTCCAACTAGGCCGGGCGTTACATTATAAACAAGTTAAAATAAAATTTGTCCTCGAATTTAGTCATCGGGTAGGAGCTTAGTAACAAAAAGGAAACTTCTTGGTCATTCGTGCGATGGTCCGTCACACACTTAGAAAGGTATTTATTCGTCATCGTTTCATTTTCATCATCTTAAGGACATAGTCCTTCTGTTATCATATGCGTTAGGAGTTCCTTTTACCATAATATACCTTAGGGCAAAGGTCCTTCCATTATATAACATTTTCTTTCACCTTTTCCTTTATCATATGGTTCATCTTTTCATTTTGCCTTTGCTAAAATTGGGAAATAAAATCTACTTCAGCCAACACAACAATGTGTTGATATCCAAATCATCCATATGTTAATTAGAGAATTGGCTCATATGAGATTGTAAACTCCTTTTTAAATAGGCCATGACAATCCTCTTTTCATCTTGCATCTTCCTTAACCTAACATCCTAACTTTTGATTACAAGGGATCAATTAATATCTTTGGAAGCAAAATCAATTCCAAATCATTATGAAAAAACACATGATGATGTCATGACATCATTTGGACATATTTCATTTTTTGATCAAATGAGTGATATGAATCAAACACCTTCTTAATAGGAGAAAACTTTGTTGGAGATACCTTTCATACAACTTTATCATTAGGTTTAAAAAAATTCATCTACTTCAGTCTTTCTTGGCATAATTTTTTTTTCATGCTTGAGCTATCTTCATCCTCTTTAGATCAATTCAAATTTCTTGGCATGTTCTTTGTTTACCTCAGCTCTTTGGCATTTAGAAACTTCTTTTCATCTACCTCATTCCTATATGTAGATAAGTATTATGGTATCCTATACAAGGTCTCGAAGGAAATCTTACAAATGGTATAATTCTCCTTAACAATAGAAGTCATCATGAACAATGACATAGAATCGATAAGCATCGATGGGTGGAAGACAAAGCATTGTTTCATGATTGATTCCACAAAAGTGATCATCATAATCACGAACATATGACATGTTCATCGCTGATCCTAAGACTAAGGTCATTAAGGTAGCATATGATATGGTTAATTATACAACCATGGGACATCATGAAAAAAAATCAAGAAGATTGATTATTTGGCATCAAAAGATAGTCATCATGTGGATCATTAAGATCAACAATGGGATAGCCTAGCATGGTGGGAGAAAATTATCATAAGGGTCATTAAAATGAAGTACATCGATTTACAAGATCGATGATCATCACAAAGTGTCATTGAACATAATCCATCATCATTAGCAGACATCATCTTAATGGACACAATTGATTATAAATATCAGTATGGAAGTAAGATAAATATCATCATAAGATCATGATACTCGACAAGAATCATAAGGACATCTTCATTATATGGAAAGAAAATATGCATCGTCATGATTTGAATAAAAAGGATTCTTGTAACGTATCATATGGATAGGAGATCACTAAGATCATAAGAAATTAATAGATCATGTCATCTTCTTGAGATCATAAGATCAAGGATCAAAATAGATCAAAATACATCATCATAGAATGACATGCGTCGATCATCGTGATTATAAGGTCATCATCATATAAAGTTTCATGAGAGATAATTGTACGAAGATAGAAAATCATGAATTGTATCAGTTTCTTTAGATCATATTAATAATAGATCATGAAAAGATCATCATAAGTATGATAAGAGCCACTAATCATCATAAAGATATTTCATTATTAATATGCTTCATCTTTTTCATCATCTTATTATTCATCTTTGACTTATAGTAGGGTATATTTCAACCCATGGGGAGGCCTGCCTCAACCCGTCCATCATCATCATCATAACTCGCAAAGCCAGTCCATAATGGACTGTAGTCAGCCCATAACCGACCGAAGTCAGCCCATAACTAACCGGAGTCAGCTCATACTTGGTCGTCACTAGTCCATCATAAAAAAGAGCTCTCCATTTAACATTTTTCATCTTTTAACTTGCAGCTTTTAATTTATCTTTGTTAGGACATAAGTATCATTATCGAAATTTTGGTCGTCATAAGAAAGGGTCAACGAATCATATTGATCAATGGTCCTAATCATCATCATCATCATTATATAGGACTTAATCGGAGCTAAAAGATAGGATCATGGAGAGAAATTAGAAATATATAAACATCACAATCATCATCGTCATAAGGTAGATCAAGATCGATGGATATGAATCAGTGTTGTCATAGATATAATTGGATCTAAATTTAAGTCATCATAAGGTCATAATAGAAGACATCATCATTTAAAGCATAAATAACATAATCATATCGCAACTTAAATGAGGATTACGCACGTGAATCAGGGGTCTAAACATCATAAAATCATCATAATTATTATTGGAACCCAAGCCGAGTGTGGCAGGTATCCGGGCTGAGTTCATAGGGTGTACTTCGGAAACTTGGGTTAAATCTGGGCCGGGTTCGGGTTACAACCGGGCCGGGTCGGGTCGTCGTCAAGTCAGGGCAACCATCGCGCCCGACTTATTCATCGTGGGTGGGACTCGGGCCGGGTCATCATAAACCCGGGCCGGGTTCGTCCTGTTGCAGAGCTCGGAGAGCGCGACAATGGCGGATCCGGATCGAGTTCCTACGAACTCGGTCCAATGAAGGACCTGCCCTAGCCGGGTTCCAGTGAACCCGGGCCGAGTTCTTCTTGCACAGATTTTACGCAAACACACAGTTCGCCTTTCGATCATCTTCTCCGGCGATGGCCGGCACCAATCATCATCATGTGACATCATATAATACTAGGAACTAAATAGGACATACTTCAAGCCTAAAATCAAGATTCTATCTCGAATCTATCCTAATTCCTTACCTTGCAAGTTTCTGTCCAAGAAACTATTTACTCCTCTTCTTCTTCCTCCTCTTCTTCTTCATCTTTCTCTGGACGTTCTTCTCTATCCAGATACGTTGTCTTGGGGTTCACATCTCTCGGCTGCCCTCCTATTGGCGGCAGTAGCCCAGCACGAGAGAGGGGGAGAGAGACGAACGAAATTTGAAAGAAAATTAGGGCAGTCTTGTAGAGAGAAAAATGGTATACTTAGTTTAATTTGGCTTCATATTTATAGGATGAGATTTAGAGTTTTAGTTGGAAACAAACTACTCCTCAGATTTGATGTTTTTTAAACTTTATTCCTTTTTATCTTTTTCTCTCTCTTGTTTTTGTTTTCCAACTAGACCGGGCGTTACAGTGACGATTTGGCAATGGTTTTGTCACAATTCCATATTCAATGTTATTAATACCTGACTTGACTAATGTAATATTTATGCATGAGCAAAATGATAAAACTTTGACCATACTCTAGAAATCGAATTCAAACTATTAGGTTTTGTTGGTTCATAGAGACAACTTTATTAATAATGCCTTGAATCTGAACCCAGTTAGTCCCCCTACATAGTTAGGCGCTTCAGCAGAATTCCCCTATGGGTTTTTTAGGGTATTCTGTATGTGATTCGGATTTGATTTATTTCCTTATCACGAGATAGGTGTCCTATTTTCAGGGGATTTATTTAGAGTCCCAGTCCGTATGTAATTCCTATCATATGTCAAAGGGAGTGCCTATATAAACTCCCTAGGGGTCTAGACAGAGACCCATCCTTGTAATCATGATTATTCCATAACAAAGAGCCGCCGCCATGTTTTTCTCTTCGTGCGTATTCTTCTGTGTTTCGTGCGATCCCTCTCTCCCTCTTTTCGTAACAAACTAGTATCAAAGTCTTAGGATTTGTCAGTGGTTCTCGATCAGTAGGGAGATGGTGTCGCACAACGTGAGCGTGGAGAAGTTCAACGGCAGGAATAGTTTTGGGTTGTGGCAGATCAAGATGCGGGCGCTTCTGAAGCAACAAGGAGTCTGGGCGCCGCTCTCAAACGTGTCGAAGAATAAACCAAAGGAGGAAGACTCGAAGGGCAAAGAAAAGGAGATCGACCTCGCAACTTTGGCGGCACAGGAGGAGAAGGCGCACTCGATGATTCTGTTGTGTCTGACGGATGAGGTGATAATCGAGGTCGCAAATGAAGAAAAGTGGCCGGTCTGTGGTTGAGACTCGAGAGTCTGTATATGACGAAGTATCTCATCAACAAGTTGCTGTTGAAGCAACATCTGTTCTCTCTCCGCATGCAGGAAGGTACCCCTCTGAAGGAACATCTTGATCAGTTAAATTCTTTGTTGATGGAACTCAAAAATATCAATGTTAAGATCGAGGATGAAGATGCTGCCCTAATTCTGTTAGTTTCACTTCCTCCATCATATGAAAATTTCGTTCAGTCTATGATTATCGGGAAGGAAACTATAAGTCTGGAAGAAGTAAGATCGAGTCTCCATACTCGTGAACTTCGGCATAGGGCATTTGAAAATTCTACAGAGACTCAGGACGCGAGTTTGATATCGACTGCAGAGAAGGGACAATCCTTGAATTTGAAGAAATCCAAGCCGAAGAAGAAGAAAATCACTGCGAAAGACATTTGTAATTACTGCAAGGAACCAGGTCATTGGAAAAAGGATTGCCCGAAAAAGAACAAGGCCCCCGTCGCTGCAGTGGCACATGAAATTGGGAATTCCGAAGATGATTTGGTTCTGGCTGCTTCTGATCAAGGATGTCTGGAGGATAGTTGGGTTCTAGATTCGGTGTGTTCCTATCATATGACTCCGAATAAAGAGTGGTTCTCAACTTATCAGAAGATTGATGGTGGAAACGTCATCATGGGCAACGATGCAGCCTGTCAGATAGTGGGATCGGTTCTGTGTAGATCAGGACTCATGACAATCTTGTGAGGACGCTGACAGATGTCCGCCATGTTCTGCAACTGAAGAAGAATTTGATATCACTTGGAGTCCTCAACTCTAAAGGGTGTCAGATCAATGCTGCTGGAGGCATCCTCACGATCATGAAGGATGATGCTACGGTTCTGAAGGGAGTCAAACAGAAATCCTTGTATATACTACAAGGCAAGACAGTCTCTAGTGTTGCTACAGTGGCTAGTTCAACCAAAATTAGATGTGTCCAGGCTGTGGCACATGCGTCTTGGGCATATGAGTCAGAACGGGATGAATATTCTCAGAAAATAAGGTCTTTTGGGAGGTCAGAAGATATCTGAAATTGATTTCTGCAAGCACCGTGTATTCGGCAAATAACGAATGTTTCAGTTTGGCAAGGCAGTGCACAGGACGAAGGCAACACTTGACTACATCCACGTCGATTGTTGGGGTCCCTCTCGTGTTCCATCATTAGGAGGTGCGAGGTACTTCCTATATGTGATTGATGACTACTCGAGGATGACTTGGGTATTCATGATGAAACACAAGAGTGAGTCCTTCAAGGCCTTCAAGCAGTGGAAGGTTCTGGTGGAAAATCAGACGTCGAAGAAAGTGAAGTGTCTTCGCACTGACAATGGTTTGGAGTTCTGTTCTGCTGAATTTGACCAATTCTGGAAAGATTAAGGCATTGCCAGGCATCGCACAGTCAGAGATACTCCACAACAGAATGGAGTTGCATAACGAATGAACATGACACTTCTGGAGAGGGCAAGGTGCATGCTCTCTAACGCTAGCCTGAATAGGACATTCTGGGCTGAATCTGTTAACACAACTTGCTACTTGGTGAATCGAAGTCCGGCGACTGCGATTGATCTCAAGACTCCAACTGAGGTATGGTCAGAAAATCCTGCTGATTATACTTGTCTGAAAGTTTTTGGTTGTCCAGCATACTATCACGTCAGTGAAGGGAAGTTGGAGCCAAGGGCCAAAGAAGGAGTGTTCATGGGATATGGTGTAGGAGTGAAGGGCTACAGAATCTGATCTCCTTCAGAACACAAAGTCATCCACAGCAGAAGTGTGATCTTTGATGAAACATCAATGCTTCAGTTGAAGGTGGAGGCTGAAGAGAGTGTTAGTAAACAGGTGGTCGTTGAAATCACTCCAATTGAGGATGATGCTGAAGGACCGCATCAAGAAGCAGAGGCAGAACTAGAAGGCGAAGAATCTGATGAGCAACCTGAAGAGGAGTCAATTGCTGCTAGACGTCCTCGCAGAGAAGTGGGTCCTCCTAAACGATATGATTTCGAGGACATGGTTGCTTATGCACTACAGGTAGCTGAAGAGGTGGAGTCCCCAGAGCCGTCCTCTTATAGGGTTATAGGGATGCCATCACATGTGCCGAATCTGAACAGTGGATCGCTGCTATGGGTGAGGAGATGGATTCTCTTCACAAAAATCAGACGTGGGAGCTGGTCAAGCTGCCTAAAGGCAGAAAGGTTGTTAGCTGTAAGTGGATCTGCAAGAAGAAAGCTGGAATTCCAGGAGTTGAAGACACAAGATACAACTGGTTGCTAAAGGTTATAGTCAGAAAGAAGGTGTGGACTACAATGAGATATTCTCACCTGTTATTAGACATACTTCTATCAGGGTGCTACTTGTTCTTGTGGCACATCAGAATCTAGAGCTCGAGCAACTAGATGTGAAGACTGCTTTCCTTCATGGAGAACTTGAAGAAGACATTTTTATGAACCAACCAGAGGGATTCTCCATTCCAGGAAAGGAGAATCAAGTTTGCGGTCTGAAGAAATCTTTGTATGGCTTGAATCAGTCTCCAAGATAATGGTACAAGAGGTTTGATAGCTTCATGATCAGTAAGGGATTCAGTCGAAGTCCCTATGATTGTTGTGTATACCATAAGAAGGTGAAGGACGACTCCACCATCTATTCATCTATTTGCATCTGATGACATGCTTATTGCTGCCAGAGACTTGACAGACATTCAGAATCTGAAGAAGCTCCTCAGTGCAGAATTCGACATGAAGGATCTTGGTGCAGCACAAAAGATTCTGGAGATGGAAATTCTTAGGGATCGCGCACAGGATAAACTCTTCTTATCTCAGAAAAGTTATACTGAGAAGATTTTATCCAGATTTGGAATGTCAGGAGCGAAACCTTTGAATACTCGATCAGCTGCAAATGTTCATCTTTTTGTTGCCTTCGCACCAAAATTAGAAGCAGAGAAGGAGTACAGGTCTTGGGTTCATATGCTAGTGCAGTTGAAAGTCTGATGTATGCCATGATATGCACAAGACTGGACATTGCTCATGCAGTCAGTGTTGTCAGCAGATTCATGAGTGATCCAGGAAATGAGCACTGGCAAGCAGTGAAGCGAAATTTTCGGTATTTGAGAGGAACATCTGATATTGGCCTCATATACAGAAGTGATAAAGAGTGTTTGGTTGTAGGGTACTCAGATTCAGACTATGCTGAAGATGTTGATGGAAGACGATTTATGACAGACTATGTCTTCACTTTGGGCAATTCAGTTATTAGTTGGAAGGCCACACTTCAGCCATCAGTTACATTGTCCACCACAGAGGCTGAATACATAGCACTGACAGAAGCTGCCAAGGAAGACATCTGGTTAAAAGGCTTAGTTGGAGATCTTGAATTATACCAGGAGCATACTATAGTGCACTGTTACAGTCTAAGTGCAATATGTTTAGCCAAGGATCAAGTACATCATGAAAGAACCAAACACATTGATGTCAGATATCACTTCATCCGCACTGAGAAGAGGATCAATGTGAAGAAGATTGGCACAAAAGACAATCCAGCTGATATGTTCACCAAATATGTTCCTCATGGCAAGTTCCAGCATTGCTCTATCTTGCTTAACATTAACACTTGGTAAAATTCCCGAAGTAGGTCTAGAGGCAGCGTGGCACGGTTTTGTGTGATCTGAAGACGATTCAATTCAAGGTGGAGATTTGTTAATAATGCTTTCAATCTGAATCCAGTTGGTCCCCCTACATAGTTAAGCGCTCAGCAGAATTCCCCTATGGGGGGTCTCAAATTTTTTAGGGGTATTCTGTATGTGATTCGGATTTGATTTATTTTTTTATCACGGGATAGGTGCCATATTTTCAAGGGATTTATTTAGAGTCCCAGTCCGTATGTAATTCCTATCATCTGTCAAAGGAAGTGCCTATATAAACTCCCTAGGGGTCTAGACAGAGACTCATCCTTGTAATCATCGTTATTCCATAACAAAGAGCCGTCGCAGTTTTTTCCTCTTCGTGTTCTTCTGTGTTTTGTGTGATCCCGCTCTCCCTCTTTTCGTAACAAACTTTATTTATTAATTGTGCCAACCTGATTTCGAACTCATATGTAATGGTACTGCAGACTGAACTGAATCTTGCCCAAACTCGAATCTTAATCGATAAATCGACATCATTTCAGTTGATGAAGAAATGTTCCAATCTACCAAACTACCAATCAAAAAATTGTCACCGAAGATTTGAACTCTACCTCCGAACACAACCTCCCTCGCAGAAATCAGCATCAAATGTTGGGTCGAATTTTCTAACTCCAGCTCTTCTCATCAAGGGGACTCTCAAACTCTTTTTAAAAAGTCCTCAGGTACGCTTTCAAGTACTCCAACCCGCCGTTCCAAAGAACAGAAAAAAGCAAAAAAATTGATGTTACTTTTTTTTCCCTACGAGAGGTACTACATCCTCTTATTAAAAAAAAGTAAAAAAAATCCTTCCTAACAACTCACAGTTGCACAAGTAAATTTTGTCAGACTTTTAGTGGTAAACTTTTTACGTGAGTATTAGAAAAAAAAATTTCGGCTAAAGCTTTATAAGGACTTAGGATTTACCTTTTTCTTTCCATTACATGATATAATCTTGTTATACTCACACGCAATTATATTTCCATTTTCTATTAAATTATTAAATAAACAAAAAAAAAAACAAGGCGAAAACCTTTTCAGTTTCTTTTTTTTTATTTGGGAAGAAAAAGAACCTTCTCAGCTTCTCTCAACTCTGTGTATGGGTTATCCCTTTGGCCGATTAATCACAAATGAAACGATTATAACCGCAAAAAAAGAAAAAAAAATCAAACAAATGTTGTTATGCCTCCTCTTATTCTTACAAAGACAAACCTGAGCTTCAAAAACTCAATTAATAGAGAATGAATTTCATGCATCTATGCAATCCTATTCATTTGAAGTTGATTATATTTTCATTTACAAAAGTGTTTTTGCTTTAGCTCCTATAGCAACACGCCTTGTTATGCTCCGCATAGTAACGAACTCTTCGGCTGCTGAAGGGTGGATTCCGACCTGTAGTGAAGACAAAATTTCCATCACAAAGAGAAAGAATAAACTGCACAGAAAATTCTCACAGCCCCTGCAACAAAAAGAAATCTAATTTTGGGGGATGCAGGTTTTTGTGTAACGCCCGAGAGATTTTAAAAGAAAAAAAGAGATAAAAGAGGAAAGGATTAAATTTGAATAGGAGGAGATGAAGAAGGAAAAAGATTTAAAACTAATTAGAAAAAGATAAAGATGGAAACAAAGATTTAAAATCACCTATAGAGAAACAAAACAGATCTTTTAAAGTCCCAATTAGTTTCAATCTCCTCTTCCCTATAAATATGTGATTAAAATGAATTAAACAACCCTTTTCTCCCTGCAAGCCAACCCTAGCATTGCCCCTCAGTTTCGTACATCTTTTCGTTGGCCTCTCACGTCAAGTTGTTGCCGGACGACAGGAGGGGAAACAGAGGGTCTGGATGACGCGCTTGGACAGAAGGGAACATCCGGAATAAAGAGAAAAAGGAAGACGAAGAAGAGGAGGAAGAATACGAAGAAGAAGAGAAAGGATGTGAGGTTTCAATAGAAACTTCACGAGGTATGGAACTAGGATAAATTCTTCTTATAATCATGATTTTAGACTTGAAGCATACCCTAATTTATGCGTAGTGTAAAATAATATTCTGTGATGATAATTGATGTCGGCTATCGCCGAAAAAGTCGAACGGAGTGCGAATTGCGCGTCTGCGCAGTTTCTGCGTAAGAAGAATCTGGTTTGGGCAGATCCTTCGCCGGACCGAGTTCATAGGAACTCGGCCCAGATTCGTCATTGCTGTGCTCTCTGAGTTCCGCAATCGGACAAATCCGGGCCAGGTTGAGGATGACCCGGACCGAGTTTCATGCGCGGCGAATAGTCGGGCACGATGGCTGTCCGACAAGAAGATGACTGGACCCGGCCCGGGTGTAACCCGAACCCAGCCTGACTTTTCCCTGATTTTTATTGAGGATGACCATGCATGACCCGACTCGAGTTTCACCCAACTTGATCCATATACATATCCATCGATCTTGATCTATCTTATGATAATGATGATGATTATGATGTTCATATATTTCTGATTTCTCTCCATGATCCTGTCTTTAAGTCATATATATAATGACGATGATGATTAGGACCCTTGATCAGTATGATTCGTTGATCCTCTCTTATGATGACCAAATCTTAATCATGATCCTTATGTCCTAATGAAAGATAAATTAAAAACTGCAAGATAAAAAATGAAAAATGTTAAATGGAGAGCTCTTTTTATCATGGACTGGTGTATAGGATGACTCCGGTCAGTTATGGCTAACTTCGGTCAGTTATAGGCTGCGTTTGTCAGTTATGATGATGATGATGATGATGGACGGGTTGAGGCAGACCTCCCCGTGGGTTGAAATATACCCCATTATAAGTCAAAGATGAATAATAAGATGATGAAGAAGATGAAGCATATTAATAATAAAATCTCTTTACGATGATTAGTGGCTCTCGCCACACTTATGATGATCTTTCCATGATCTCTTGATCTATTATTAATATGATCTAAAGAAGATGATTCAATTCATGATTTTCTATCTTCATACAATTATCTCTCATGATTCTTTATATGATGATGACCTCACAATCATGATGATAGACTTTTGTCATTCTATGATGATTTATTATGTTATATCCTGATCTTTTGATCTTATGATCCCAAGAAGATGAATTCTTGATCTATGAATTTCTTATGACCTTAGTGATCTCCTATCCATATGACACGTCACAAGAATTATTTTATTTATATCATGATGATGCCTATTTTTTTTCTATATGATGATGATGATGTCCTTATGATTCTTATCTAGTATCATGATCTTAGAATTATTTCTATCTTACTTCCATACTGAGTTGTAAAACTCATAGAGAGGTTCTCCCCTGCTTGTTCTTAAATGCAGGACTAGATATTAATGATGAAGGTGGCTAAAAGTGACATATCGAGCTCGTAGGTTGCTGTACATGGGTATCTTGAGTCCTTTAGCTTGATGTACTAGTTTTCCTTTGGACTTACATGAAGTTCTTTATCAGTCTTCTACATACTAAGATGTCACACTCTTTTATTACTTAATGATGATTAAGTCTTCTGCTTTTATTGATGTTGAGTTGATCAATCAAAGTCTTCTTTTTGGTCAATAAGATGTACACATAAGGATAACCCGTAGCGTTCCCGAAGCGTATTCTGTCACGTGACGGGGTGCGATTTAGGGGCATTACAGTTAGGTATCAGAGCCTAAAGTTAGATCATTCTCATGTCCTAATGTATGATGTCATGGTCTATGTGCAAAGTGCCACGAGTAGTCACCGCGCCAACTGATGTAAATCCAAGTAAGTTACATTTTCCACTTAGAAGCTAAATGATTATGATGATGGCTCTTATGCTTATATAAGATCTTAATTATGCTTAGGATTCTTTTCTACATGATCCAAATTCATGATGATTAATGATGAAGTACTCTATGAATATAGAATGATCATAAGATGTGACAATTGACATGTCTCATATGGCTTGTTCATGTCTTTTTCATATCATTCTTACATTGTCCATTCTGTTAAGATGATGAAATATTGATCCAATGATTTGATGAAACACCTATTCTTGATCTCATGTATGATCCCCTTTTTATATATTGATCTGATTATCAATCAAAGAAGTATTCTCTTTATGATGATGTTTAGGGAAGGCTCACGTCAAACGTAGGTCATGGTGAAAGTTATTAATTTAAATTGATCTTATAAAGATGATGATTGATATGATTCCATTATCAATATTACCGAATCATATGATGATGTCACTACCCACAATAATGGACAACGCTCTTAGTGATCCTATTGATCTTTTGCATGACATAAACTACTTTGTGGATGATGACCTTATGAAATAATTTCATACCATGAAGTATGTCCTAGTGGTACAAATGATGATGGAAGATAAGATATTTTCTTCACATCGGTTAGACATTCTTAGGAGGATTATGATGGGATTCTTAGTACCAATTGAGTTTCCTCCTAAGATGTATAAGTATTATGCAAGAAGAAAATAGTTATCAGTACCCAAGTGAACTAAAAGCTATAGTTAGAAGTTGAGTGTCATATCGACCTCCTTTCAAGCATGACTTTGATTTCAAAGGCCCCATGACACATTAACTAAAGAGATAAATTCAGTAACTTTAAGACAAGTGGTTTATGAGACCGAGGGTCTCATTTCTAGATGTTCCACTTCATTTGTAAGTAGAATGATGACTCTATGAATCTAGAGATTTATTAACAAGTTGTTAAATAAAACAATTATCAAGACGTAAGTGTTTGTTACCATGCAAAGATGACCAATTTAAGGCTAGGTATTCTCAAGATCGATTTATGAAGTGAGTACCAGTAGATTCGAGTTGTTGAAGAAGATGTAATGAAGATAGTTTTCCTGACAATGAATGATCACTATAAATTGAGTGATGCCATTGGAATAAAGAACACCCCTCAAACTTTTAGGTCCTCATGAACATTGTGTTCAAACTATGCCTAAATTTATGTAGAAAAAGATTGAAGCGTTCATCGATCAAAAGAGCCTTAAGTATGCTTTTTTTAGTAGTACCCTAATATGTGACAATGAAGATGGCATGAAGTTTTTGAAAGATTCTGAGTTCTCCATGAAGTACCATTTTGGTAAAATGAACTCGGTTACACATGCACTCAGACACAAGTAATGTTCGCTAGGCTTCATGAGACTGCGTATGAAATGATGAAGGAACGATGCATGTGGAACCCAAAATGATAAAGTCCTAAAAGAGCAATACTGGATAAATAACATAAGTATGAGTTGCGATCCATTTGGGAATAAGTCTTATAAGAAGAAGTATTAGATGAATATTATAAGTCTGGGTTGCGATCCATTTGGAATTATGCCTTATAAGAAAAAAAGGAATATTATAAGCCTGGGTTACGATTCATTTGGAAAGTACAAGAAGTATACGGATGTAACCATAAGTCTGGGTTACGATTCATTTGGGAAGTACACAGATGTATAAGGATGGACAAACAACAATGACGTGAAACATGAAGATATAAAAGTATGTTCTAAGTACTCAACATGTGTAGAAAAAGTAGAGCATAAGAAACTTTATGAAAAGATGATGCATGACGTTAAAAATTTTATATAAAGATGACCTTACCTAGGAAGATAGTCCTATCTGATGATGCCAATGCTAATCCTAATGATCTTTATGATCATGTACAATGATTATATGATTTATAATCAATTGTGTCCATTAAGATGATGACTGCTAAGAATGATGGATTATGTTCAATGACACTTTGTGATGATCATCGATTTTGTAAATCGATGTACTTGATTTTTAATGACCTTATGATAATGATCCTATGATGATGATGTATCTTTTGATGCCAAATAATCAATCTTCTTAATTTTCTCATGATGTCCCATGGTTGTATAATCAACCATATCATATGCTACCTTGATGACCCTTACTCTTAGGATCAGCGATGATCATACCATATGCTCAATGATTATGATGATCACTTTTATGGAATTAGTCATGAGATAAGGTTTTATTTTTCCACCCATCGATGCTTATCGATTTTTGTCATTCTTCATAATGATTTCTATTGTCAAGGATGATTATGTCATTTACAAGATTTCCATCGAGACATTGTATAGGATACCATACTGCTTACTTACATGTAGAAAGGAGGAAGGTGAAAAGAAATTTTTAAGTGCCAAAGAGCTGAGATAGACAAAATGAACATGCCAAGAAAGTTGAATTGATATAAAGAGGATGAAGACAGCTCAGACATGATAAAATTTTATGCCAAGAAAGACTGATGTAGATGGATTTTTAAACCTAATGATAAAGTTGTATGAAAGATATCTCCAACTAAGTTTCTCCTACTAAGAAGGTGTTTGACCCATATCACTCATTTGATCGAAAATTGAAATATGTCCAAATGATGTCATGTCATGACATCCTCAAGTTTCTCATGATGACTGAAGATAATTTTTCTTCTAAAAGTCATAATTGGTCCCTTGTGACCAAAAGTTAGGATGTTAGGTTAAGTAAGATACACGATGAAAAGAGGATTGTCATGACTTATGTAAAGAAAGTTTACAACTTCGTATGAGGGAATTCTCTATTTGACATATGGATGATTTAGATGAAAACACATTATTGTGTTGACTGAAGTAGATTTTATTTCTCAATTATAACAAAGGCAAAATGAAAAGATGAAACATATGATGAAAAGAAAATGTCATATGACCTTTGCCCTAAGGTATATTATGATAAAAATAACTCATTGTTCCAATGCATATGATGACAGAAAGACTACGTTATTAAGATGATGGAGATGAAACGATGATGAACAAATGCCTTTCTAAGTGTGAGATGTACCATCGCTCAAATGACCAAGAAATTTCCTTCTTGTTAATAAGCTTCTACCCGATGACTAAATTCGAGGACGAATTTTATTTTAAGGGGTTTATAATGTAATGCCCGGGAGATTTTAAAAGCAAAAAAAGAGATAAAAGAGGAAAGGATAAAATTTGAATAGGAGAAGATGAAGAAGGAAAAGATTAAAACTAATTAGGAAAAAATAAAGATGGAAACAAAGATTTAAAATCACCTATAGAGAAACAAATCAGATCTTTTAAAGTCCCAATTGGTTTCAATCTCCTCTTCCCTATAAATATGTGATTAACATGAATTAAACAGCCCTTTTCTCCCTGCAAGCCGACCCTAGCATTGCCCCTCAATTTCGTACGCCTTTTCGTCGGCCTCTCACGTCAAGTTGCTGCCAGATGACAAGAGGGAAATAGAGGGTGTGGATGACGCGTCTGGACAGAAGGGAACGGCCGGAATAAAGAGAAAAAGGAAGACGAAGAAGAGGAGGAAGAACATGAAGAAGAAGAGAAAGGATGTGAGGTTTCAACGGAAACCTCACGAGGTATGGAAATAGGATAGATTCTTCCTAGAATCATGATTTTAGACTTGAAGCATGACCTAGTTTATGCCTAGTGTAAAATAATATTCTGTGATGATAATTGATGTTGGCCATCGTCGAAAAAGTCGAACGGAGCACGAACTGCGCGTCTGCGCAGTTTCTGCATAAGAAGAACCCGGCCTGGGCGGATCCTTCACCGGACTAAGTTCATAAGAACTCGGTCCGGATCCGTCATTGCTGTGCTCTCCGAGTTCTGCAATCGTACAAATCCGGCCCGGGTAGAGGATGACCCGGACCGAGTTTCATGCGCGGCGAATAGTCGGGCACGACGGCTGTCCGACAAGAAGTTGATTCGACCCAGCCCGGGTGTAATCCGAACCTGGCCCATCTTTTCCTAATTTTTACCGAGGATGACCATGCATGTCCCGAACCGAGTTTCACCCAACTCGGCCCGGGTTCCGATACTATCAAGATGACTTTTATGATCTTTTGATCCCTGATTCATGAGCATAGTCCTGATTTAAGTCGTGATATAATTATGTTATTTATGCCCTTAATAATGATGATGTCTATTTCGACCTTATGATGACTTAATTTAGATCCAATCATATGTATGACGACATTGATCCATATCCATCGATCTTGATCTATCTTATGATAATGATGATGATTATGATGTTCATATATTTCTGATTTCTCTCCATGATCCTATCTTGTAACTCTGATTAAGTCATATATATAATGATGATGATGATTAGTATCCTTGATCAGTACGATTCGTTGATCCTTTCTTATGATGACCCAATCTTAATCATGATCCTTATGTCCTATTGAAAGATAAATTAAAAGCTGCAAGATAAAAAATGAAAAATGTTAAATGGAGAGCTCTTTTTATAATGGATTGGTGACGACAAAGTATGGGCTGTCTCCGGTCAGTTATGGGCTTGCTCTGCCAATTATGATGATGATGATGGATGGGTTGAGGTAGGCCTCTCCATGGGTTGAAATATACCCCATTATAAGTCAAAGATGAATAATAAGATGATGAAAAAGATGAAGCATATTAATAATAAAATATCTTTACGATGAATAGTGGCTCTCACCACACTTATGATGATCTTTCCATGATCTCTTGATTTATTATTAATATGGTCTAAAGAAGATGATTCAATTCATGATTTTCTATCTTCATACAATTATCTCTCATGATTCTTTATATGATGATGATCTCACAATCATGATGATCGACTTTTGTCATTTTATGATGATTTATTATGATCTATCCTGATCTTTTGATCTTATGATCCCAAGAAGATGACATCTTGAACTATGAATTTCTTATGATCTTAGTGATCTCGTATCCATATGACATGTCACAAGAATCATTTTATTTATTTCATGATGATGTCTATTTTCTTTCTATATATGATGATGATGTCCTTATGATTCTTGTCTAGTATCATGATCTTATGATTATTTCTATCTTACTTCCATACTGAGTTGTAAAACTCAGAGAGGTTCTCCCCCGCATGTTCTTAAATGCAGGACCAGATCTTAATGATGAACGTGGCCAACGGTGACAGATCGAGCTCGTAGGTTACTGCACATGGATATCTTGAGTCCTTTAGCTTGATGTACTAGCTTTCCTTTGGACTCACATGAAGTTCTTTATCAGTCTTCCGCATACTAAGATGTCACACTCTTTTATTACTTAATGATGATTAAATCTTCTGCTTTTATTGATGTTGAGTTGATCAATCAAAGTCTTCTTTTTGGTCAATAAAATGTACACGTAAGGATGATCCGTAGCATTCCTGAAGCGTATTCTGTCACGTGACGGCCGTGCGATTTGGGGGCATTACATTTTGTGACATGGAATCTATGTGATGATTATTACAAAATAATATTCTAGTACTTGTTTAAATGGACCAATCAAATGTTGCAGAAACATCCCAAGTTGCAGTTCATTTACATAGGGGAGAGATTGATCCCAAGTCTAATGTTAGAAACTATAAAAAACATCGAATAGGACTGGTTCACGAAGCTATCAAAAGCCGCAAGTTTCTTTCATGCTCGACCTTCAAGAACACCCTCCTCCTTCGGTCTGTTACCCGGGTCGTCGTCCGGTCGTGGTAGGTGGATCGTCGTACGGTGGTCAGCTGATCATAACGTCATGCATGACCGGACGCAAACGCCCATCCGTCCAAGGATCGTGCCCTAACGCCAGCAACCTCCACATGACAATGAGAGTGGTTTTCATGGCGGGGCCGACGACCCTGGACCTTGCCATTTTCATCCCTTTTCTTGAACCGTTGGATCGTGCCTCATTCCTCTTTAGTGAACTGCGGCTCTTTACTAAACCACGCACAAACGCAGGATGAACCGCACACACTAAATGTGGCCATCGGATCCGCATCCAATGACCGCATACAGGGGAAGAATAATCATACATTAAATCCTTTAATCATTGTCTACGAACAAAAATAAGAGAAACTGATATTGGATCCAGAACACATTCAACAAAATATCCTACTTGAAATTTATATGCATAATTATCTGTGTAAAGTCTCCCTCAATGCCTTTACTTGCATAATTTCAGGTGCAACTGGTCCACACATAGATGCACCAAGGACTTTGTGAGACTCTGAATCAACCACAAGTTTCATCACAGTCTTTCCTTGACGTTTGGCATCACATAAGAAAATAGCAAATGAATGAGCTTAATTTTTCAACAATTTGTTATGAGATGGTACGTGTTATCATTTAACATTTTGTCTCTCGAAACGGAAGTATAATATAATCAGATGCATCTGGTCCACATAGATGCACCAAGGACTTTGTCCGACTCTGAATCGTCCACAAGTTTCATGACAGTCCTTTCTTGACGTCTGGTATCACATTAGAAAATAGCAAATGAATGAGCTTAAATTTTTCAACAATTTGTTAGGAGATGGTATGTGACGTCCTTCGACTTCTTTTGGCGCCACAAGGGGTGAAACCGGAAACCAATCATTTAAATTCAAATTCAAACTTTCAACGGAAAACCAACGTTTCAAAAAATAAACTCTGAAAATTTCCAAAAATTTCGGCATGACATATGTGTGAATTCGTCTATACGCCATGCACAACAATTCATATATATCTCTTCACAGACAATTAACTTCAAAACTTAAACATCACAAGCAATTATAGGGTCATTATTGGCAATTCATCATATAGCTAAAATCGTGGGACGCATGCCAAATAGTGAGTCTCAAGCTCACTCTCGAATCAAAATCACGAGCCAGATGCTCGTAAATCATATAACATGAGCGTTCATCGCTCCACATCATAAATCTAACATCTCACAAAATCTTGCAAGCATTCTTCAATCTAGCAATTCGTATAAGAAAGCAAATAAAATTCAAGGTAACTAAAGTATCAACCACGCCTCTCACACATGACCAATACCTGCCCCTTTATATTTCTTATTTTATGCCAAGCAAGCAAGCATGTAAGACTTTCATTCAGTACCTGAAAAAAAATTAAACAAGAGGAGTGAGCATAAATAGGCTCAGTGAGTAAAACGACTATCTCAAATATTAAAATAGCGAAGGAAAAACCAACCTTTTCACTTTCAAAAATTATTTCAAACTTGTCTCATTTCTCCAAGAAATTCATTCAAACAAGTATCTTACCGAAATGAATGCCATGGATGCACATGCGTGATAAAAAGATAACATCATAAAACTTGGGAAAACATCATCACACATGGATATCCAATCTCCTCAATTGAGGAATCAATCTCACCCCTCGTATCCCATTGACACAGTGTGGTTGTTCTAATTTCGTCCCTCGTATCCCATTGACATAGGACGTTGAACTAGCCTTCGTATCCCATTGACACAGGATGGTTGTTCTAATTCCATCCTTCGTATCACTATACTGACACAGGGTGTTGAACCTGACCTTCGTATCCCATTGACACAGAGCATATCAAGCCCCAATCGGTCTACCCGGAGTTGACAAATCCTCCGAGGTGAAAACACTCCGCCTTATGCGGGTTTTTACATGTAATGCACATGACGCATGTATGTAGTTTAGAAGTTTAGAATTAAAAATCATCATATGAACTTTCTTTTTCAAAAATCAAACATTCACTTCAATTTCAAAAGGATAAACTTCGACGGATAACCCAAATTTCATAATAAAATATCATAAGTCAAATGATGACACACATATGATGCATACAAATATATGAATATGCATGAAGAAAACTATTACAAAAATCCATTCCACATCGGGTGGAACAATATCATCACTCCGAAGAGTTTAGCAATTCATATCAATTGAGATAAGTTCCCTCACCTTGGATTCATCGAGTTCCAAATTATCTTCTCGTCCGAATCCAATCAAAAGTAAATACAACCTACCATATTTGTTACTTGATTAACTAATATTATAAAATAAATTTGGTAATTCACTATTCACAACTACTCGACGTGCTTATCATAAACCAAGTCCTATTATGGATTTGCTATAATACTTACCAAAAAGGAAAAGATGACCTCGTCGTCTAGTCACAGCCTAATCAAATCACAACAACCCATGAACTATCGCTTTCCGATTAACAACCTCCTATAAATGAAATTCAATCAAACTTTAAATAAAACATCATAATTAGAACCTTAACTACATTATAATAATTATTTTTAGCTGTCCGACATTCATACCACAACCACTATAGTCACCGCCCTCAAAATCACCGCCGCACCCGTCAAAATGTCGAAAGGCCGTCGAACAACTTTTTCATCCAAAATAAAATAAGTTGCTTTAAATTTATTCACATTACGAAAATCTAATCAAATGCACATTGTTATTCGCTTACCAACCACGATATGATAACGAGTCGCCGAAAGGGTCGTCAGAGAACGATCGGAATCCGAAACCTACGAACCTAAAAATAAAAGATTAGCGACTAATTTTATACGGACAGCAACTTAATTTCTTTTTGCCTCATGTGTGCACCTACTAGAACGTCGAGATGAGCTCGACCGGAGTTCACCATCTGTTCGCCAGAAAGTTCACCGAAAAAGTTCGTCGGAAAGCCCCAAATCTCGGTCTCCTATGTGATTTGGACAAAAACATGGCTTAAACCCCTCCAAATGATTATAATCGAGCTGAGAATGATGCTCAACTCACCAGGAGAAGGATCGGTGCGAATCGTAGCCGGAATCATCGCCGGAATCGTCGTCGGCAAATTTTCAGCCTCCTCACGTTTTTCACTCACTGCGTCACTCATGGTGGACCGATCATCTCATACTATATGTCAAAACGTTCATCTCGTCGTTCTCTTTCCATCAGTACCTCTCGTGTCAAAACGTTCAAACTAACCTGAAGATCAGAAAAGATGAGGAAAGCTTTTCAGCATATCCTCCTCTAACTCCCATGTAGCCTCTCTCTCTGTATGATTCTTCCATAGCACTCTAACCATAGGTATCTCACGCCTGCGTAGCTATCACACCTCACATGCTAATATCTGAGCGGGCTCCTCCCGATATGTCATATTCTCATTTATCTCCACTGGTTGTGCCTCAATCTACTGATATTCTCTAAGCAAACACTTTTGAAGCTTCTATATGTGAAACACATTATGAATCTTCGCTAATGGTGGTGGCAAGGCAAGGCGATAAGCTACGAGTCCTACTCTCTCAAGCACCTCGTAGGGTCTGATAAATTTAGGGCTCAACTTTCCTTTCTTTCCAAATCGAAGAACACCTTTCCAAGGAGAAATCTTCAAGAAAACTTTATCTCTGGCTGCATATTGTCTCTCACATCGTGACTTGTCCGCTAGTGCTTTCTGACGATCCTGAGCTTCCTTTATTCTTTTTCGTATAATGCCAATCTTTTCCACGGTCTCCTGAACTAAGTCCACATCCGTCAATTGTCTTTCACCATCTTCATCCCAATAAATGGGGGTACGACATCTCCGGCCATACAAGGCCTCAAATGGCGCCATGCGAATGGTGTATTGATAACCATTATTATATGCAAACTCGGCCAACGCTAAATGATCATCCCAACATCCACCATGATCCATCGCACTAGCTCTCAACATATCCTCCAATGTCTGTATCATCCGCTCCGCCTGTCCATCAGTCTGTGGGTGAAAATCCGTACTAAAATGCAACTTCGTCCCTAAGGACTCAAGTAACTTCTTCTAAAATCTGGATGTGAATCTAGGGTCTCTATCAGAAACAATGACTTTTGGTATGCCATGTAACCGAACAATCTCATCTATAAATAATCGTGCCAACCGCTCCAATGAGTAAGTAATCTTGATCGGTAAAAAATGTGCTGATTTTGTCAATCTATCCACTATCACCCACATAGTATTATGACCCTTCTTAGTGACTGGCAATCCTGTCACAAAATCCATATTAATCTTTTCCCACTTCCACTCACGTATAGGTAATGGATTCAACTTACCACAAGGAGCTTGATGTTCAGCCTTAACTTGCTGACATACTAAATAGTGAGATACAAACTCAGCCACATTCTCCTTCATTCCCGGCCAAAAGTAATTTTGCCGTAGATTTCTATACATCTTGGTGCAACCTGGATGTAATGAATATGTTGCATTATGACTTTCTTGCATCACTTCATCTCTCAAGTCATATGCTCTAGGTGTAAATAATCTATCTTGATACATGAGAGTCCCGTCCTTACTTACATGATAATGCTTTTCACCACGACCAGCTTTTAGTTGATCCATAAGCATAAAAGTGCCTATGTCAACCTTCTGTACCTATCGAATCATATCCAATAACACTGGCCTCACACGGAGGTTGCACAACAAACCTCCATAACCATCCACTCTCAAGTGGCAAATCATTCTCGTAAGCTCCTCAACAGGAGAGACCACGCATAAGTCCTCTAGTGTCTCACCATACCTGAACTTTCGGCTCAGTGCATCAGCAACTACATTTGCTTTTCCTGGATGATACTCGATTGTTAGGTCATAATCCTTAATGAACTCCATCCATCTTCGTTGTCTCTGATTAAGTTCTTTTTGTGTCTTCAGCTCCTTCAAACTTTTATGGTCAGTGAAAATCTCGACATGCTCGCCATATAAGTAATGTCTCCATATCTTCAATGCAAATACTACAACCACCAACTCTAAATCATGAGTAGGATAATTGACTTCATGAGGTTTCAACTTCTTTGATACATAAGCAATTACCTTCCCATGTTGCATCAAGACACATCAAAGTCCTTGACGTGAAGCATCACTATAAACCACAAAATTTTCTCTACCTTCTGGAAAGGTCAAAATTGGTGCTGACACCAATCTATTCTTCAATTCTTGAAAGCTGCTCTCACACTTCTCTGTCCAAACAAATTTGGCATTCTTCCTTAGCAACTGAGTAAGTGGTCCAGCAATGGTAGAGAAACCCTGCACAAACCTCCTATAGTAACCTACCAATCCAAGAAAACTACGAACCTCTCTTGCATTTCTTGGTGCTTCCCACTTCACAATAGCTTCTATTTTGGAAGGATCAACTAGAACTCCTTCAGCTAATATGACATGCCTCAAAAACACCACTATATCTATCCAAAATTCACATTTGGAAAATTTAGCAAACAACTTGTTCTGCCTCAAGGTCTCCAACACTGCTCTCAAGTGTTGTTCATGTTCACTTTTGCAAGAGGAATGGATTAGAATGTCATCAATAAATACAATGACAAACACATCAAGAAATTCTCGAAGTACCATATTCATCAACCCCATGAATGCTACAGGAGCATTCGTCAATCCAAATGGCATCACCAGAAACTCGTAATGCCCATATCTAGTGCGAAATGCGGTCTTCTTCACATCCTCATCTCTAATCCGCAATTGATGATATCCAGACCTCAAGTCTATCTTAGAGAAGACCTTTGAACCACGCAATTGATCAAACAAATCATCTATTCTCGGTAAGGGATATCGATTCTTTATGATCACCTTATTCAGCTGTCTATAATCAATGCACATCCTCATTGAGCGATCTTTCTTCTTCACAAATAGTACAGGAGTTCCCTAAGGTGACACATTGGGTCGGATAAAACCCAAATCAAGCAACTCTTGTAATTGCTTCTCCAACTCCTCAAGCTCAACAGGTGCCATTTTATATGGAGGAATGGAGATTGGTGCTGTACCTGGAATAAACTCTATTTCAAAATCCATCTCTCTTTGTGGTGGTAGACCAGGCAATGCGTCGAGAAAAATATCAGGAAACTCTTGCACAATAGGCAACTCTTCAAGCTTAGGTGGCTCACAATTCAAATCATGAATATGAGCTAAGTAAGCATCACACCCATCTTCTGGCTACCATAGTAGATATCACATAAGTGGGTAACATTCTTCTATCACCCCCGAAAATTACCTCATCACTACAAGGCAATGTCAATTTCACTTCTTTAGCAAAACAATCCACTACCGCTCGGTAAGTGGAAAGTCAATCCATGCCTAGAATGACATCAAATCTCTGTATGTCTATAGCAATAAGATTAGCCAAAAATTCTTTATTACATATCACAAGTACACATTCCTTGTATACTTGTCTAGCAATCAAAGCATCGCCTGAAGGTAGGACAACAGACATATCAATGGATAAGGAAGAAGGCTCCATATCCAACAATGATCCACATGCATATGAAACAAATGAATATGATGCACCAGGGTCAAACAAGGTAGTCATATACTTCTTATTGATGAGAATGGAACCTGTAACCACCTCAGGACTGGCGACTGTCTCCTCACGAGTCATGGCATAAACCCTAGGCTGTCCTCCTAACCAACTCTCTGTCCACTGGCTGCACCGGCAATAGCTTTTCCCTTATTAAGGGAACTAGTAGATGGAGTCCTCCCTGATGTATCAGCCTGTCGTGGAGCAATGCGTGGTCCACCACGAGCATCAGAAAACTGAGTACTAGCTACTGGTCTGTTACATTCATATTTCTTATGTCCTTTTTCACCACAATTAAAGCATGTAGGTACTCTGCCCATATCCGACCAGCATCTACCCGGGTGATGCTTTCCACAAGTGCCACACCATACTACGTCTCTATTATGATCTCTCATCTGAAAGCCCCGATCTTGAGATCTAAAATCAGCCCTCTGATCACCTCACCCTCCTGTCATGTTAGGTATCCCTCTAGATGATGGTGGCTGAAAGTATGCATTCACTCTTCCTGTTTTTGGATTGAAGTTACCTTGGCCCATTTCTTGTCGCTTTTTGTTGCGATTTGCCCACATTTTGCCTTCCTCCACTTATTCCTCAGTCTTAAGTGCCAAATTCTTTGCTTCCACATATGTCCTACATTCAGTGCAAGCAATTTGAGTTTTGATCCTCTGTGCCAGCTTCTCCAGGTAAATGATTTTCTTCTCCTCATCTGTGGACATCAATCCTGGACAAAACTTACACAACTATTCAAATTTGATAGTATAGGCAGCCACTGAATCATCCCCTTGTCTCAAATTTATAAAGTCTCTTACTTTATTAGCACTATGTGAAACTGGGATGTAAAAACTGCAGAATTCTTTCTTGAAGTCCTCCCATGTCCAGGTGAGTCCATATTCTTCATATTTTTCCTCCCACCAAGACAAGGCACCCTTAGTCAGTAAGAACTCAATGCATGGCATCTTCTTGTCATCATCTAAACCCATCATCTTGGACACACGTTCCAATTCTTTCAGCCATGTTTCAGCCTTAGCAGGATCTTGCTCCCCTTCAAATTCAACAACACCATTCAATTTAATTTGGCGCACTAGTAAGTCAATGCGGCTAGGCAAGGCCTCAACTTCAGGGGCAAGTGGCATAGATTCTCTAAATTGTGTTTGTGGCTCGACTCGGATCTCATCGCGAGTTCCTCCCGCATGGGAGCTACTCTAGTCCCAGATCCTCCTGAACCGTCCACTCAAACACGACCTCTCTGTCGGGTCACGGGCGCCATGCTGCATTTAATACCACAAACTTCCTTAGTGCATCCCATAAAATCTAATCACAAAAATCTTTACTTGACAACTCATTACAACAATATATGTATCCATCATACCTCCTGGCACGGTGGTTCCTTTAAGCATTTAACATATAATTCCATCCATATCAATACCCTATTAAGTTTATTCACAAACAACAATCTTATACCCAACATAAAATAATTCAACATAATGTTGTCCGTTATGTTGTAGTTCATATATATAAGCACATAGCACAAATTCACAATGCAATTTCATAAAAAATTCTTATGCAATAATACATACACCAACATAACATGCAACTACCCATTCCTACCCACACTCCGTGATTTCGATCTAATCCCTAAGCTCTGATACCATAACTTCTGACGTCCTTTGACTTCTTTTGGCGCCACAAGGGGTGAAACCAGAAACCAATCGTTTAAATTCAAATTCAAACTTTCAACGAAAAACCAACGTTTCAAAAAATAAACTAACTCTAGAAATTTCAAAAAATTTCGACATGACGTATGCGTAAATTTGTCTATATGCCATGTACAACAATTCATATATATCTCTTCACAGACAATTAATTTCAAAACTTAAACATCACAAGCAGTTATAGGGTCATTACTGACAATTCATTATATAGCTAAAATCGGGGGACGCATGCCCAAAATAGTGAGTCTCAAGCTCACTTTCGAACCAAAATCACGAGCCAGATGCTCGTAAATCATATAACATGAGTGTTCATCGCTCCACATCATAAATCTAACATCTCACAAAATCTTGCAAGCATTCTTCAATCTAGCAATTCGTATAAGAAAACAAATGAAATTCAAGGTAACTAAAGTATCGACCACGCCTCTCACACATGACCAATCCCTGCCCCTTTATATTTCTTATTTTATGCCAAGCAAGCAAGCATGTAAGACTTTCATCAGTACCTGAAAAAAAATTAAACAAGAGGAGTGAGCATAAATAGGCTCAGTGAGTAAAACGACTATCTCAAATATTAAAATAGCGAAGGAAAAACCAACCTTTTCACATTCAAAAATTATTTCAAACTTGTCTCATTTCTCCAAGAAATTCATTCAAACAAGTATCTTACCGAAATGAATGCCATGGATGCACATGCGTGATAAAAAGATAACATCATAAAACTTGGGAAAACATCATCACATATAGATATCCAATCTCCTCAATGGAGGAATAAATCTCACCCCTCGTATCCCATTGACACAGGGTGGTTGTTCTAATTTCGTCCCTCGTATCCCATTGACATAGGACGTTGAACTGCCCTTCGTATCCCATTGACACATGGCTTCTTACCTTTTCTTTCTATCCCTCGTATCCCATTGACACAGGATGGTTGTTCTAATTCCACTCTTCGTATCACTATACTATCCCAGATGCTTCGTATCCCATTGTCACCGCTCTAAAAATCACCGCCGCACCCATCAAAATGTCGAAAGGCCGTCGAACGCCTTTTTCATCCAAAATAAATAAGTTGCTTTAAATTTATTCACATCACAGAAATCTAATCAAATGAACATTCTGTCACACCCAACTCCGTGACTAAGTTCTAATTTCAATTATCATAATCTCAGTTACGTTTAGCCATTCCTAAAATAAAATCGGAAAAACCTCCCGCCCTTACTTTTTTGTGTTATTAACGCACAAATACAAGATGGATATATATTCATCAAAGTTTAAAAAGAACTATAAGATATGACATTCTCATATTGTCATCATATTTTTTTTTTCACAAACCATCTCATATATAACTCCACAGGATCAAGTCTTATACAACCTAACAAAAAGTTTCTCACAAACTTAATTACAACATCTAAGACTATCTATTACATATGCATGCTTCAAAAGTGAAGGGGGATTAAAGTGCTCCAGCGGCTCGACCTCTTCTCTATATGCAGCAAAAATAAGCTCCGAGTCGACTCAACTCGAGAACTCACGGGTATCTAAAAAAAACATTAAAAATGGGTTTTATGAGCAATAATCATTTGCTCAGTGAGTGGAATAAAAGTACAACATAGGGGAACAATACGAGTGCATATAGCATATAACATTTAAATAACCACATTTCTTTCATATGAGAAAATATTTAAAGCATAGCATATATAACATAACTTGTCAAATCATATGAAGTTTCATATAAGTAAAAGTAACTCAAAATATCATCATTTTCATAATTAAACTCCACACATGTGTCATTGCACATACTCATCATGTGTCAATATGTATCCCTCTATGATTATGTGCCATACAGTTAAGCAGAGCTTCATAATCAAGAGTCACGGATACGCAGAGCAAATCATGGGTCAATACGTATCCCTCTATGATTGTGTGTCATACAGTTAAGCAGAGCTTCACAATCAAGAGTCTCAGATACGCAGAGAAAATCATGGGTCAATACGTATCCCAATCATGATTGTGTGCCACCCAATCATGATTCTCAGATACGTAGAGCGATCATGGGACAATATGTATCCCTCTATGATTGTGTGTCATACAGTTAAGCAGAGCTTCACAATCAAGAGTCTCAGATACGCAGAGCAAATCATGGGTCAATACGTATCTCAATCATGATTGTGTGCCACCCAATCATGATTCTCATATATGCAAAGCGATCATAGGTCAATACGTGCACGCAGAGCAGCCCCAAAGGGCAAAGACACCCGATATATGCCCCAAAGGCTTCATGTATATCGAATGCAGTCCCAAAGACCTTTTTCAAATAGCATGGCTAATGAACACATGGAGTTTAACAATATCAAAATACAACGTCATAATCTTATATCATTATCAAATAAAACTTATTTTCACTTCACAAGCATTGTTCCCTAAAAACATTTTTGTATAAGATGTTACTCCATCTCATATGAAATCCTTGAAACATATCATAAATACTTTTCATATCTCAAGATATGTTTCAATAATAACAATAATAAGCTTTGCTTGAGGTAATACCATAAATAAAAGAATTAACATATAACATTTTGCTATGTTGTAAATTTACCCACTCAACTTTTACTTTATCACTACAAGGAGGTTTATTAGATTTCCTCCCTTTCACTTGCAACTTGATATTTTCCTACAAGCAATAACGCCTTTTTACTTCTCAAACACTAATACGGTAATATGCAATGCATGCTCATGATGCATGAATGATTATGCACCCTAAAATGCATGTAATCCTCTCTAATACTAATTTCTAGCTTCAGGTATTCATATTCATAAGCTATTTCATACTTGAAACTTTTCACTTTCCCAAAGCTTAACTAGGTGCTATTTTAGAATTTCAGGCTGAGTGTCTGTCAATAAATAATTCATAACTTCTTAACTACATGGACAAATCTTATGATTCTAGATTAATTAGAAACTAGACATACTAAAGTTTTCAACTCCCAAATATCACTATCAAATTTCAAGTGAGTAAGTTAGGACATCACAAAAAATCTGACCTAGGGTTTCTGCCCTGGCAGATTGTGTGTCACTGAAATATTGATTTATATGTTTCTTCATTTTTGTCCATTTAAATAGAGCATAATTTTCCTGAAATCTAGACTTCATTAGTATTTTTTCATAAAAATTAGAGAATTTAACTCGCTATACAGACATAACAAAAATAGTTAATTCGGGTCGCAATCTGTAAATGTCCTGGAATCTGACAAAAGCATCACTATGAAATGAAAAATTCATTTCTCCCAAAATACAAGTTCCAATAGTATGATTCCACCTCTCACCGAACCCGTGGAATGTATAATTAAGCATATTTAAATTTGTAACCCTAATTCACTCTATTCGAACCGTGCCCTAATTTACAATCGAAACTTATATCAGACTCGGGAGAGGATGAGTGACATGCGAATTTAAGTTCATAACTTCCTCTATAAAACTCATTTTTAGGTGATTCCAGAGACCATGGAAAGGTAACTTCGAACGGATGAAGCACACAAAATTTCATAATTTATGGTTTGTTTATCACCAAGTACTGATTCTATCAATCAGAAGAAAATTTTCCGGATCAAAACTCACCTAGAACAGTCGACGTTCCCGATTTTCCCCAGGTCGGTTCGCTCGAGTTCTTCCTCTGGTAATTTGTCTACGGTGAAAATTTAATGTTAAGTGACTTATATATTTTTATCAGAATGTTATGAGGTCTTATGGAGGTTTGGAAAAATATCCCTTGGAGCAGCTCTCACCTGTCTGCTTGAGCTGGTTGGAACTTAAGTGATGGCCAATCACATTTTTTTGTCATAACTAAGTGTTTTAACCCTAATTAAGCTTACTTATACTATTTAAACATATATATTATAATATTTAGAAATTTTATGATTTATTCCTAATAACCCTATATAATTACTTTATAAAGTTTATCGATAATTAAGTAGTCATTATACACTAATCGAGATATTAATTACTATATACAAATATCACTAAATGGACATCCAAACTAACTTAGTATGTTAATTAAATGCATGATTATGCACAAATGATGTTTCTCGGGCACATTCGTGACAATTCTCCCCTCCTTAAAAAAATTTTCGTCCCCGAAATTTGGTTACCTGTTTCAGAGAATAAGAATGGATACTTTTCTCTTATTTGATCCTCACGCTCCCAAGTTGCCTCTTCTCTTGAATGGTTTTTCCAAATCACCAAAACTAATGGAATGTTTCGATTTCGTAGTGCTTTTTCCTTTCTTCCGATAATTTGCACTGGATTCTCTTCATATGAAAATCCTCTCGTACTTGAATATATTGGGGTTCCAATACATGAGAAGGATCTGATCGATATCGTTGAAGCATTGAGACATAAAGACATCATGAATACGTGATAACTCTGGCGGTAGCGCTAATCGATATGCAACTGGTTCAATACGTTCTAAAATTTCATACGGTCCTACATATCTCGGACTTAACTTTCCTTTCTTTCCAAATCGTATAACACCTTTCCAAGGTGAAACTTTTAAGAAGACTTTACTTCCCACTTCATACTCCATTTCTTGACGACGTTGATCTGCATAACTCTTTTGTCGATCTTGTGTTGCCTTTAACTTTTGTTTAATGATTTTTAGGTTTTCGACTGTCTCTTGTACTTTCTGTGGTCCCAAAAGGACTCTTGCACCTTCTCCATCCCAACATATTGGTGTCCTACATTTTCTACCATATAATGCTTCTAAAGGAGCCATCTCGATATTTGAATGAAAACTATTATTATAAGCAAACTCTGCTAATGGCAAGTGTTCATCCCAAGATCCCTTAAATTCTAGAATACAAGCTCTGAGCATTTCTTCAAGTGTTTGAATGGTTCTCTCTGATTGATCATCTGTTTGAGGATGAAATGAAGTACTAAACTAATTTTGTACTTAAGGCATTTTGTAAACTATGCCAGAATCGAGAGGTAAACCGAGGATCTCTATCAGAAATGATAGATGTTGGAATACCATGTAGTCTCACAATTTCATCAATGTACAACTTGGCTAATGTATTAAGAGAACCATCCTTTCGAACTGGTATAAAATGTGCTGACTTGGTAAGACGATCAACTATTACCCAAATAGTGTCATGATTTCATTTCGTTCTTGGTAAATCCGTTACAAAATCCATAGTGATTTCATCCCACTTGTATTCTGGTATCGGAATTGATTGAAGAGTTCCAGTTGGAGATTTGTGTTCTGCTTTTACCTGCTCACATATTAAACATCGAGAGATATATTCTGCTATGTCTTTCTTCATACCGTGCCACCAAAAGTTTCTCCTCAAATCTCTATACATCTTAGTATTTCCTGGATGTATAGTATAAGACGAACAATGAGCTTCCTCCATTATTTCTTGCCTAAGATTTCCAACATTGGGAACACATAACCTGCTGCCAAATATTAAAGTCCCATCATCCTTTAATGAGAATTGTGTTTGCTCTCCGTTCTTTACTTGATTGATGATTTTCACTACCTCTTTGTCTTGATCTTGTACTTTGCGTATCCTCTCGGCTAGAATGGGTCTAATTCTAAAGTGTGCCAACAGTGCTCCTTTTTCACTTGTCTTCAACTCAACTCCTGAGGATTTTAGTTCAAGTAGCAGTGGTAACTGATAAACTTTTATATGGGCTAGAAGACTCGATGATTTCGGGCTAAGTGCATCTGCAACCACATTAGCTTTACCCGGATGATAATCAATTATGCAATCATAATCCTTTAGTAACACCATCCACCTTCTTTGACGTAAATTTAATTCTTTTTGTTTAAGGAGATATTTCAAACTCTTATGATCCGTAAAAATGTGACATGTCTCTCTATAAAGATAATGCCTCCATATCTTAAGAGAAAAAATAACTGCCGCCAACTCTAAATCATGTGTTGGGTAGTTTAACTCATGTGGTTTGAGTTGTCGAGAAGCGTGTGCAATAACTTTTCCATGTTGCATTAGAACGCAACCCAACCCTTATTTAGAAGCATCACTATATACCATAGAACCTCCATTTTCTGTTGGGAGTGTTAACACTAGAGCATATGTTAAAAATCTCTTTAACTTTTCGAAGCTATCTTGGCATTGCTCTGTCCATTCAAACTTTACATTCTTTCGAAGAAGTCTAGTTAATGGACCTGCAATCATAGAGAAACCTTCAATAAAACGTCGATAATATCCCGCTAGGCCAAGAAAACTTCTCACTTCTGTTACACTTTTTAGAGGCTCCCACTTCAATATTGCATCAACCTTTGCTGGGTCCACACAAATGCCCTCTGCTGAGATTACATGTCCCAGAAATACTACTCAGTTGAGCCAAAATTCACATTTACTAAACTTTGCAAATAATTGTTTCTCTCGAAGTATTTGCAAAATAATTCTTAAATGCTCTTCTTCGCTTCGAGAATAGACTAGTATATCATCAACGAAAACAATCACAAACTTATCCAAATAAGGTTTGAAAACACGATTCATGAGATCCATAAAAGCTGCGGGCGCATTTGTTAAACCAAATGGCATCACCAGAAATTCATAGTGTCCATACCGAGTTCTGAAGGGAGTTTTGGCAATATTAGCATCTTTAATTCTCAACTGATGATATCCTGATCTCAAGTCTATTTTTGAAAATACCTTTGCTCCTTGCAGTTGATAAAAAAGATCATCGATCCGCGGCATTATTCTTTATAGTAACTCTATTTAATTGTCTATAATCAATGCACAACCGCAATGTTCCATCTTTCTTTTTCACGAATAATACTGGTGCACCCCAAGGAGAAACACTCGGCCGGATGAAACCCTTGTCTAATAATTCTTGTAATTGTAACTTTAACTCTTTCAGTTCTGTTGGTGCCATTCGATAAGGAGTAATAGATATGGGTGTTGTTCCTGGAATAAGGTCAATTCTGAACTCAATCTCTCTTTGCGGTGGTAATCCAGGAAGATCCTCTGGGAAAATATCTACAAATTCATATACGATTGTAATATCTTCCAATCGTGGTCCTTCTACCTTAGTGTCAATCACAGAAGCAAGGTAAGCTTCACATCCCTTCTTGATTAGTTTTTGTGCCACCATTGTAGAAATAATACAAGAGGGAAGAATTTGACGTTTACCATAGAAGATAACTCTTTCTTTTTCGGGTGACTCAAAATAAACTTCTTTCTTAAAACAATTTATAGTGGCATGATGACGAGCTAACCAATCCATTCCCAGTATGACATCAAAGTCTTGAATATTTAGAGTTTGACTTCCAGGAATTGTCTCCCACCAATCCAATGCATCTTTTTGCAACAAAGAAACAATATAATCAAACTTTTCTTCATTGGAGCACTGCATCTGATTAAATATTCTATCCATACGCTTTAACCATGCCTCTGCCTCTGATGGGTCAACTGTATTTTCAAAATCAACTGCACCTTGTTTTCTAATTTTGTCGTAGAACCTATTTCTTTGCATAACTTGGGAGGTCAGGTTTACTCCACTCATAATAGCCCTTAAAGCTTGTGCAAGAACTTGTGCAGCACTTTGATTCTCAGAAGGATTGACTTGCTCAACAACATGAGGAAGTCTTGATGGACCCGCTGGGATCTCATCATTATGTAAGGGAGGATTATCATTCACATCTTGTGCGACACCTTGTACCGATGCATGAGATGAAATTAATGGACTCCTATTAGGTCGACCGCCTGGTGGAGCAGAATGACTTGGGCCAATAATAACAAATTGGCCATCGCCACGATGCCTACGCGGTGGCATTTTTACCCCTTCAAAATGAAAATAAAAAGAAAGTCAAAAGCATGCACGATCAATCTAATGCAAATAATGTCACCTAGCCTTAACTTAGGTTATACTGTCTACAGAATCTTATAACCTAAGCTCTGATACCAAAAACTGTCACACCCAACTCCGCGACTAAGTTCTAATTTCAATTATCATAATCTCAGTTACGTTTAGCCATTCCTAAAATAAAATCGGCAAAACCTCCCTCCCTTACTTTCTTGTGTTATTAGCCCACAAATACAAAAGATGGATATATATTCATCAAAGTTTAAAAAGAACTATAAGATATGACATTCTCATATTGTCATCATATTTTTTTTTTCACAAACCATCTCATATATAACTCCACAGGATCAAGTCTTATACAACCTAACAAAAAGTTTCTCACAAACTTAATTACAACATCTAAGACTATCTATTACATATGCATGCTTCAAAAGTGAAGGGGGATTAAAGTGCTCCAGCGGCTCGACCTCTTCTCTATATGCAGCAAAAATAAGCTTCGAGTCGACTCAACTCGAGAACTCACGGGTATCTAAAAAAAACATTAAAAATGGGTTTTATGAGCAATAATCATTTGCTCAGTGAGTGGAATAAAAGTACAACATAGGGGAACAATACGAGTGCATATAGCATATAACATTTAAATAACCACATTTCTTTCATATGAGAAAATATTTAAAGCATAGCATATATAACATAACTTGTCAAATCATATGAAGTTTCATATAAGTAAAAGTAACTCAAAATATCATCATTTTCATAATTAAACTCCACACATGTGTCATTGCACATACTCATCATGTGTCAATATGTATCCCTCTATGATTATGTGCCATACAGTTAAGCAGAGCTTCATAATCAAGAGTCACGGATACGCAGAGCAAATCATGGGTCAATACGTATCCCTCTATGATTGTGTGTCATACAGTTAAGCAGAGCTTCACAATCAAGAGTCTCAGATACGCAGAGAAAATCATGGGTCAATACGTATCCCAATCATGATTGTGTGCCACCCAATCACGATTCTCAGATACGTAGAGCGATCATGGGACAATATGTATCCCTCTATGATTGTGTGTCATACAGTTAAGCAGAGCTTCACAATCAAGAGTCTCAGATACGCAGAGCAAATCATGGGTCAATACGTATCTCAATCATGATTGTGTGCCACCCAATCATGATTCTCATATATGCAAAGCGATCATAGGTCAATACGTGCACGCAGAGCAGCCCCAAAGGGCAAAGACACCCGATATATGCCCCAAAGGCTTCATGTATATCGAATGCGGTCCCAAAGACCTTTTTCAAATAGCATGGCTAATGAACACATGGAGTTTAACAATATCAAAATACAACGTCATAATCTTATATCATTATCAAATAAAACTTATTTTCACTTCACAAGCATTGTTCCCTAAAAACATTTTTGTATAAGATGTTACTCCATCTCATATGAAATCCTTGAAACATATCATAAATACTTTTCATATCTCAAGATATGTTTCAATAATAACAATAATAAGCTTTGCTTGAGGTAATACCATAAATAAAAGAATTAACATATAACATTTTGCTATGTTGTAAATTTACCCACTCACCTTTTACTTTATCACTTCAAGGAGGTTTGTTAGATTTCCTCCCTTTCACTTGCAACTTGATGTTTTCCTACAAGCAATAACGCCTTTTTACTTTTCAATCACTAATACGGTAATATGCAATGCATGCTTATGATGCATGAATGATTATGCACCCTAAAATGCATGTAATCTTCTCTAATACCAATTTCTAGCTTCAGGTATTCATATTCATAAGCTATTATGGTTTGTTTATCACCAAGTACTGGTTCTATCAATCAGAAGAAAAATTTCTGGATCAAAACTCACCTGGAACAGTCGACGTTCCCGATTTTCCCCAGGTCGGTTCGCTCGAGTTCTTCCTCTGGTAATTTGTCTACGGTGAAAATATAATGTTAAGTGACTTATATATATTTTTCAGAATTTTCGGAGGTCTTATGGTGGTTTGGAAAAATATCCCTTGGAGCAGCTCTCACCTATCTGCTTGAGCTGGTTGGAACTTAAGTGATGGCCAATCACATTTTTTTGTCATAACTAAGTATTTTAACCCTAATTAAGCTTACTTAATCCTATTTAAACATATATATTATAATATTTAGAAATTTTATGATTTATTCCTAATAATCCTATATAATTATTTTGTAAATTTTATCGATAATTAAGTAGTCATTATACACTAATCGAGATATTAATTAATATATACAAATATCACTAAATGGACATCCAAACTAACTTAGTATGTTAATTAAATGCATGATTATGCACAAATAATGTTTCTAGGGCACGTCCGTGACACATTCTTATTTGCTTACCAACCACGATATGATAATGAGTCGTCGAAAGTGTCGTCGAAAAACAATCGGAATCCGAAACCTACGAACCTAAAAATAAAAGATTAGCAACTAATTTTAGATGGACAGCAACCTAATTTTTTTTCCTCATGTGTGCACCTACTAGAACGTCGAGATGAGCTCGACCGGAGTTCACCGTTAGTTCACCTGAAAGTTCGCCGGAAAAGTTCGTCGAAAAGCCCCAAATCTCGGCCTCCTATGTGATTTGGACAAAAACATGGTTAACACCCCTCCAAATGATCCTAATCGAGCTTAGAATGATGTTCAACTCACTAGGAGAAGGATCGGTACGAATCAGAGCCGAAAATCATCGCCGGTGAATTTTTGGCCTCCTCATGTTTTTTACTCACTACATCGCTCACTGTGGACCAATCATCTCATACTATATTCAAAACATTCATCTCGTCGTTCTCTTTCCATCGGTACCTCTCGTGCAAAAAATGGTGGCCGGAAGGGGGAGATCGGGCGGCCGGAAGGTGGTGTGGCGGGAGGTCCTGCGCGGGTTACTGTAGCAGCTCGGGGAAGAAGATGATGCGTTTATTTTTTTTTATACTGACCTTCCCTGTAAAATGACCAGCATGCCCTCACTTTTAAACCTTATTACACCTTTTTTTTAAAAATGTTACATGGTATGCGTTATCATTTTGTTTCTCGACATGGAAGTATAATATAATTAGTAAACAAAATTACAATTAAATAGACAAACAGGCATGGATGTCAGATACCCGGAGATTGTGTTCCTCGTTGGATTAAATGTGAACGTGTAAACAAGAACATCATTCTTCCCTTGTTCCACGGTTTACTGCTCACTGAGACCTACAACTTAAAGTGGTGGAATGCTACAAAACAAGAACCCATGTCATGAGAGAAGCTAAACAACAATCATATTTGTTGTGTTATTTATCACGTAAAATGGATAAACAAATACATAAGTTCTACAGAAGCAGCAGAATAAATTTAGCATCTATTTGACTTTTAGGTACATGTTATAGCCAACATATACACCGCATCAGATGGAAATGTCTTTCAGTACAGCATACAACGTTGAGAGAAAATGTGGATGCAAGTACCAAAACACAGCACATGGCACATCATGATAATCAGGCTTAGTTGGCAGTCCACCCAATACAGTTTTCTGCAAAATGAAAGAGGACATGGAATCTGTAGTTGCTAGCGGTGTACATCATAAAAGTGAAATCTTATTTCCCTCATGAACTCCCCCCCCCACTCTCTCTCCCTAATTTATTAATTGGATTAACCTATGTATCAGGTCCTGTCTTATCATGTATTATCAATAACAAACCCGCACCGGGGCTTGCGTAGACCCACTCTCTCCATATCTTTTCATAATTGTATCTCAAATATTCACTTCTTTACTACAACAACATATTGAACTTGGCCGCATCATTCCCTTCAAGTTCCACACCTTCTCCCTTAGCCACCTCTTGTTCGCTAATGATCTGTTGGTCTGCATTCGTGCCACCCTGGCCAATGAGAAACATCTCAGATCTATTCTCTCCATTTACGAGTCTCTTACGGCCAGTGCATCAACTCTCCTAAGTCCACTGTGTACTTCCGTAATCGTCTCAATTCTCACCGGAGGCAGGCTCTCGTGCTGGCCCTCGGTATCTCCCAGGGTCACTTCCCATTGAACTACTTAGGAGTTCCCATCTCTGCTAAATATATTCCTATGCGTGACTAGGGCCTCCTCATTAAGCATTTCTTCTCCAAGCTCTCCGGCTGGAGGCGTAGGCTGCCGTAGTTAGGCGGGCCGAATGACCTTGATTAACTCGTCTCTCATCTCTTCCTACTTACTTTCTGGGACTTCCTATCTCTCTGCTAGTACCCCTTGTTCCCTCGATTGTCTCACCAGATCCTTCCTGTAGGACTCTAGTAATGGGCGTTGGGGTCTCCACCTAATTCATTTGTCTACCGTTCAGCTCTCTCGTGTGGATGGTGGCTTACCTTTCAGCTCTCTCGTGCGGACGGTGGCTTAGGTAATTGCAATTTCCATCTCATCCACGCGTCCCTGTTGGCACGTCGAATTTTTAGCCTTCTGACCATCTCCCAATCCCCCTGGGCGCGTTTGTTTACGACTAAGTATGGCTCTATATCTCTTTGGAATGTCTCTCCATCCATGGGTACCGCTTGGTCTTGGCGTCTCCTAACTGACTCCTTCCCATCTCTGTGACTCGATTTCATTAAGACGATTGGGTCTGGTCACAATACCTCCATTATTTTTTATCCTTGGATTTCATCCATCCCTCTCAATCGCTTACCTACCTTTCTTAATATGGAGGTTGACATTAGTTCCCTCAAAGTCTCGGACCTTATCATTGATTTCTCATGGAACTCCCCCCCCCCTTTGTCCCAATTTTTTTGTGATTCAATCTGTGATCCTATTTGCGGTAAATACATCCCTCGATCCGCCTATGATGATGCATGGGTTTGGGTGACTGATGGGAATGAGCTCCCTAACGCTAGCTCGGTTTATAAATTCATGTACCATTAGGCCTTGCCGTCACCTGCGGCTGGACGACAACCTTGGACCGTGATTTGGAATATCTTTGTTCCTCCCAAGTTCCACATCTTCGTGTGGAAACTTTTGCATAACCGCTTACCCACCTTGGACTACATCCTCACTTTTAATTCTTCCTGCCCGATCTGTGGCCTTGCTCTTGAAACCTCTTCCCATCTCTTCTTTTCTTGCCCTCTCGCTCTCCAGCTCTGGGATATTTTTCAAGCTAATCTCCACTTCAAATTTTCCTTCTGTTCCACCTGGGACGCTGGTTCCTGGCTCTAGGAAGGTGCTTCTCTGGATCGTCTGTCTAGGAATCACCTTTTATCCTTATTTTCTTTTTGCCTCTGGTCTATCTAGAATCTCAGGAATGATATTCACTTTCGGTCCAAGTTTGCAACCGCCGCTGTGCTCTGGGAGAAGGCTCTGGCTGGCTTCCATGAATTCTCTTCTAGCAAAACCCATGCCCCTGAGGCACCTCACCCCCAGGATTTCCTGCGGATCCATTGGGAGCTCCCCTCCCCAAATTGGGTCTCTCTCAATTCGGATGGCTCGTTTATTCGAGCCAGTGGTCAAGGGGGATACGGCTTTCTGCTCTATTCTTATGATGGTTCCTTCATTTTTGCAGGTGCTGGTATGGCGAACGTCTCCTCCGCTCTTCACTCGGAGGTCTAGGCGCTCCTTCAGGGTGTTCGTGCATGTGCTGCCAGAGGCTTCACGCATGTTTGCATCTGCTCCGATTCTGAGGTTCTTGTTCACCTCGTCAAGCGTCACCGCCCTTGTCCTTGGAGACTACGCAACCTGCTTTTTGACATTTGGGACTATCTTCAACGCCTTGCGCCTACTAACATTGTGTTTCGCCCTAGGGCCTTTAACTCTGCTGCAGATCACTTAGCATTTTTTGGCCGCCAAAATGATGAGCACTTTTAGGTGGATGGTCCTTCTTGAGGCCTCCATCAATTTTTGTACTCTGACTCTACGAGTCACACTTTGCTTTAATATATTATACTTTTCATTAAAAAAATGAGCAGATATACTACGGAAAAGCAAGTTCCTTCCATTAATGCCACTGGGATTAGATTCAGTCGGTTTCTAACATCAGCAACAGCCCATATGCTAGGAATATTAGTGCAAGAATACTCATCAACCTTACAAAGGACATACTACAACAATTAATGAGAACCTTAAGTTTATGTAAAATACTCAATTTCCATGATCAAACAATTGTAATGAAGGCTTCTTCAGGAGGAAAAGTTTTTTAGGGATAAAAGGGAGGAAGACTTATTAATTATTTAAAACATTTTGTACTAACCACCAAGTCTTTAAGCATATTTGTTTTTGAGACAGTTCTTCGCATAAATAGACTAGCAGAAGTAACTAAACTATGAGTTGCAATAGCAACCTTTTTTTCTGAAAGAAAAATAGGATGTTGACACGGGTCAATCATCCATTTATTAAAATAGCAACCTTGATAGCTCCTGCCTCATCAACCTCAACGTCAGCAACTTGTAAGTTTAGCCTCTTTGAGTTTGGGCCCGGCCTGCAATCACCAGCATTTGTTTTATCTAAAACATCATATTCTTTACATGTGATACAACAAAGAGACCAATCCAAAGAACAAACATTTGTAGAATACTTACCATATCGATAAGTATATTCTGTTGAGAACTAGTTCATGTTATCAAATTTATCACAGTATTTCTTATATGATTGTGCAGAGAGGCATCCAGTCGAAGAAAACACACCAATCTGAAGTAGACGGCTGTCTGGAGGTATGTGGGAGAGTGAATCAACAGTAAAATTTGGAATGGCATCTGAATTTCCTCTTTGTGATAATCTTAGTCATATGTTTCATGCAGTCATTATTATCTCTATGTAGGTGCTCTTCTATTTAAAGTCGAAGGTTCATATCCAACGGAACTCTCATTTTATCTTAAATTGAAGGTTATCATGGCTGCTATTCTTATTTAAACTAGCCATACGATTAGACTTGATAAGCTAACTGTCTACCCTGAAAGCCTTGTAAGGAAGATAATTTTTACACTCTCCATCTCATGTAGGTTGCTGACAACTTTTTCTCCACCTACACAATTAAGAGTGGAAATAATTTTTACTCCAAAGGTCACAACTTCTCTGGTACCATATTGAATTCGATGAACTCATCATATATCTTAAGAACTTAAGTTAAGGAAGAGATTCATTGTATTCTATGATATTAATCCCCCCTCACATGGAGGTTGCTAGCACCTTTCGAACTCTAATATCATGTCAAACTTCATGAGCTATGATGCGTAAAATGATGTAGAAAAATAAAATCGCTAGCAAGTGCACTAGTCGCTCATGTAATATAGTAATAAGAGTAAGAGTGTCGAACTCACGAGAAATATTATTAATTTAATATATGAATTTATAAATTAATAAGAGAGGAAAAATATGGAATTTTGGAAAAGAGGTTTTGTAAAATAAAATAAAAAAAATAAGATAAAAATAAGATAGTGGTGTTGAAGTTAGGCCTTAGGCTGAAAATAAATCAGGACAAATATTTGAACCATAAAAGATAAATTTAATCTTTAATGATGGATTATAGTCTCCCTAAATTATTAACTTGACATGATTAAATTGTGGTCTCCACAAACTGGCATCCCCTCAATCTAAGTATGCAAATTAAACTGTCTTAATTTAATAAAACTTGAAGTCTTCACAAACTGCCATCCCATCAAATCATATTAAAATTAAGATGCATTAAATTGGATTCCCTATACTATCAATCACTCCACAAATTGGTATAGATTAACAAACCCCACAAATTTGATTCTCCACATACTAATTATCGAATTTATGTCAATTATTAATTTCAAATAAGATCAATTAATTTAATTAATGAATTCTGAAATCAAATAGTCCACAAACTGGTAAATACTCAACTCATAAATCTAAATAATTAAATCAAAGGCACTAAGCACAATTAACTAGTTGATCATAAAAGATTAAAATAAATAATATAGGGTCCAAATAGTTTCCCTTCAATAATAATCTCCTAAAATGAAATAAATAAAAATATGGAGTTCATCCTAAAAATTCTAGAGAGATAATAAAACACAAATTATAAAAATTGGAAGAATTACACCCAAAATAGATAAAAGTCAAAGCTTCAGATCACGGGCAGAGTCGCGATCAACTTCCAGCCGTCGCACCTCTCTCCTCTCGGTCGTAGCCTGTAGAGCTCATGACTCACTGTGGAAGAAACCTAAACTTCAGAGCATCAATTGGCACGAAGGCTTCTTCACGTATTTATAGGTGCGGACAGCCTTCAATTTGATTACGGTCGTGATATTGTACGGTCGAATTTGATTTTGTGAGATAAAACTTGAGTTGATTACGACTGATGAACTTTGTTTTCCTCTCTAAATCTCGGTCAAAATTGTAAGTTATATTGCTATTATACCCAAAAAGATAAACTCTTTTTATCTTTACTCCCTTCTTCAAATCTCGGCCAAAATCTAAATTCTCTTCTAATCTCGGCCAACACGATGACTTCTTCTTGTAATCTCGGCCAAAATGAGGAGTCTTTGATCATTACGCCCAAAACTCAAGTTGCATTTGTTTTTACCCCCAACGAAGTAAAATGTAATTTATCCAACCATGAGATCATCTCGGCTAAAATTTAATTCTTTACGGCCGATTCATATTGCCTGCAAAATAATTATAAGAATTAAGTAAATCCATCTTTAGTTAAAATATTCAAAACATTAATAGTCAAAATCGATAAATCCGGAATTATGACTAAAAGTGATTTAAAATGATGCATGCCATGATCAAATTATAGAAAAATTAACTATAATAATAAACTCAAATATGTTGTATTTTGCATGCATCAAACTCCCCGAAGCTTAAAGTCTTGTTTGTCCTCAAGCAAAAATTCAAACCAAAGCTCAAGAACAAGGGTTCCATCATAGCTTCCATATTATTAACCGACTAATTTTCTCACACAGTTCTTTTGCACACCTACTACTCAGCACCTTATCATTTTCCATGCACTTAGCTTCGTAGAGGTTCTGAATGCTACACAAAATTAAACAATCTCAAATTCAGCCTTGTAGAAAAATAAATTTTCTGTCAAATAATAGCATTAATATTGAACACATAAGTGCTAATTGAGCTTAAAACTTTTTCTTTTTCTTTTTTTTTCTTTTTCAACTTTATTTTCAATCATTTTAAAAGATTCTAATCTTCAAGCAGGATTGCACAAGGAAGTCCATGTAGCGAGCTTTAGACTGATGACTCCCAGACCAGATGACCTTAGGGCAACGGGTGATAAGGCACCCCTCTAGTTTACTTGCCCGAACAACCAAAGTTCTGAATGAAAAGTTCGAACTTAGCCATGATTCAGTACTTTGTGCTTCTTCATATTCCACAAGATGGTCCTTGTAGCAGGTTTTCGATCGATGGATCCTAGAGCAATTGCCATTAGGTTGTCAGGCATGAACCCCTACGAATCTAATTACCCGAGCACACATAGGTTCCGGATAACACTTTTGTACCTATACATAAATTTATTCTTTTTTTCACTGGGTTTAACTAACCCTTCTTTTTATTCTCTTTTTTTTTATAAGCTCAAAAGTACTTAATATGGTCAATAAGAAGGCTACTACTATCAAGACTTAACAGAAATAAATAAAAAGGCATGAATATGATTTTGTCGTCTAGTGATTCATAATTCTATTTAGCATAGGCACACAGTCCATAAGGTTGATACTAAAATAGCAAGTGATAAGAAAGAAAAGCATTCAAATTTCATCAATTAACGACATGTCGTTGAACTTTTACTAAAAGATAATTAAAACAGTAAGACGAAAGTTAATATGATGGTAGCAAAAATAAATGCATGCAATGGTATTTTTGGGAAAATTTTCAAATTTTCACTTTTTTTTCAGAAATACATGCAAACATAAGAAAATAAAAAGAAAGAAACATGTAATGCATGAAATGCAAACTCCGCCAAGCTTGAATCAGACACTGTCCTCAGTGTTAGGCCAATAAGGGAAAGTGATACAGATTCAATAAAAAGGAAAAATAAATAAATGAAAAATAAAGAAAAGGTAAAAGACACAACCGGATTTACTATCTGTGGGATGGCGATGGTGGTTGGTAACCGAGATGTCTTTGGTGCATATGATACTCATGGATGCGCCTCGTCATGCGAACATGCTAATTCTAGAGGGATTCGAAGCGACCCTGACGATCATCCATATTTCTAAAGTCAGCTCGAATGTTGGTCATCACTTGGGCATGTTGAAGTTATTCTTCTTGAATAGCGTGCAGCTCTCCTGCTTGACGAAGTTGCTCTTCCTGAAAAACATGGAACTCCCCTGCCTGATGAAGTTGCTCATCGTACATTGATTCCCATAAGTTTTGCATGGAAGCATAGTCAGGTTGAGGTGGCTGAGGTGGCAGAGATGGATGGTAAGTCTGTTCTAGAACTGAAGTGAAAGTAGGCTCTGGTGCTATATAATGATTTCGCACAGGTTCATATAAAGGAGCAGATACTTCCATCGGCTCGCGTTCCTCATAAGGAGTAGCCAGTATGAACGAGGAATCTGAAGAGCTCTCTTGTGCTGGAGATGGAATCGGAGAAGGCACCGACATATAGGGTGAAAGGGCAGATGCCTCATGTCGGGAAGATGCCGGTGATATAGCCTAGAAGACTTGTCGCTGCTGAAAGTACTGTTGAGCCGCCGCATAATCAGTAGAATCAAACTAGGAGAAGGCTTCATCCTAGTGTGATTCAACTGGGACAGATGGTCCTGCAGGTGAGATTAATGGAGCCGCGACCTGCCTAAAAAGGAGCAAATTATTTGGATTAATTGGCATAAAAGCATCTCGATCTGAGCAAGGAACCTCTTGATTGTGGTCTTTAAAAATAAAAACTTTATTCTCTAAGTTGTTGGTCTTCACGAGACCCATAGCATGAATGGTCCTACAAGTGAGGTGAGTGTTTCCTGGCATAGCTTGGAGATCATCCAAGTCAAGTTGTAAATGCTGAGCAATAGGTGTGAGAAGGGCGCCCATGTTAATGCTACCTCCACGATGAGTAGTGCGGCATTGTAATCGACGAATGATGAAGGCACCCACATTAATAGGAGTTCTGTGGAGCATGCTGTGGATGAGATATAACTCTCCCTTTGAGATGGCACCATCATTATCACTGCATCCACTTAAGGTGTTGCTTAGCATGCGATGGATGTACCGCAGAACAGTATTCTGAATTGAGCTGTCTTTAGCTGTGTTCCAAACCAATTGAAATTATATCTTTTTGTTAAATTTCGTCCAAAATTTATTACGATACTTTTTTATCTACTTGCAATTTAATTTCAGTGGAACGATTCATATTGAAATTTTTCATATTTTTGACTCATTTTGTATCTAAAAAATAATCATCGCCAACAAGTTAAATCCTTATTGATTAATTGTGACTCTTTAGCTGCATGTATTACATTTGTATATATATTTTCTTTGTTTTGTATTTTTTTATTTTTATTTCTGACAATTAGTGTTGCAAGTATTATTGAGAATCTAATCAAAACTAATTTAATCCTCTGGATATATTTCACACATTCTAATCGGACGTTTAATTTCTTTTTATCTAGCACTTGGTTGTTGCAGAAAATATTTGACAATTTTATCACAACCAATTCTCTATTCTGCTAGTTTTTAAATTAAGTTAATTAATTTTTATTTAATTAGTTAGTTGATTGTAATTTTAATTAATTTAGTAGTTTATCTGTTAGTTAGTTTGGAGTCATCTAATTAATATTTTATTTTGTGTAAGGAGAGACTTTTGGATAAGTATCATTCAGGATAGTGTGCATTACGTATATCGGAGTATGCAACAGCACGATGACAACAGGGCGTAAAATTCGACACCTGCGCAAACTCCACCACCTGACCTCGTTACTACCACTATTACGCCATGTTCCTCTTACGACCGAGCATTTCCACCTTGCGGCCGAGCCAGTTGCCACACCACGCCACCTGTTCTCCGTCGAGATGCCACACCGGCCACCAGCTGACCACGGACGAGAACAACAAGACAACACCGGAGCAGAAATCTGACGTCTGCATGCACGAGTCCAATCGAAAAAATGCATACTGTTGCTTTGCACCCCAATTCCAATGGACATGACTCGTCACTGCATACCATCACGTCAAAACAGGCAAGTTTACGCCCATCTTTCATCCATAAATCTTACCCCTTCTCGTGCTTTGCAGATCAAGCTCCTCTTTACGGCCAAAGTCTCACCGTTGGTTCTACCCTATTTCTTGTGGCCGAAATCTCGGCTACTATCCATCACCGATCTCTTACGCCCGGACTACCGACCCATTACACCCGCACGAGCGCCGAACACCACTGCTCCCTTACGCCTTCTAACTGCACCGCCACGCCGCCTATTCCTTACGGCCGAGCCTCCATTCCACCCTATTCCTTATGGCTGAAGTCTCACCGACGTCACCACCGCTCCCTTACGCCCAAAAGCACCGCCAAAAGCATCCCTTACGCCCAAAAGCACCGCCACCAGGTTCTTTACGGCCGTGAACGCCACGGTCATCGGCTCAAGCAATACTCCACGGCCGAAGTTCTTCATCGATGTCTTCCTTACGGCCGAGGTCCTCTTTGCCTTACGGCCGAAACCTCAGCTGCCAAGTCCACTGAGCCGGCACTTTTCCTTGTTGATCTCTTCCTATCAAAATGAGGCGATTTGCTAATATATGGAGGGGACGTCGCGAACGACGACATCCAAATGCTCAGTCGGTCCCACAACTCTCACAATTAATCTCCTACCCCAGAGATTATTATTGGACTAAGCCGGAGCATCAAGCTCGATATGAACGGATGTCTGAGATTCGAATTCATGCCACCAGATTTTCGGATACCGAATTGCTCAGAGAGTATAAATTACTTACAGATATTCATCTATTATTTTCTCAAATTGGACTATCTGACTTTGTGCATTTCTGGTGGCCAACTTATGAAGTACTAATTATGAAATTTCTCTCATCCTTGGAGGTCTTTAATTTAGATGACAGGAATTATGATCCGCCCAGAATTTCATTCCAACTTTATGGATGACCCTTTACTCTGACTCTAGGAGAGATCAATAATATTTATGAATTTCCCAATCATGGGTCTCCTTCTGTACCTGCTGACTTTGATGCTGAAACGTTTTGGAAACAGATAACAGAAAAAGCCTTTTTCTAGTAGTGATGAATCACGATTCATAGCTTTTTTTCATGGTTCAAAACCATCCACTATGAACCTCTCTTTGTTACCCAAGGTTTATGTTAAATTAGATTAGTCAACCATCTATCTCAAAAGTTTACCCCGTTTGGACATTATATTCTTAACATTTCCCATTACTTTGGGGTTGTTGGCACATTTAGTCTGGTTTAGCCCACCGCATCAACAACTAAGATAGGATATCATTTTAATCATGAGCTATATTATCATTTGAACTCGGGATCTCTCGATTTTGTTTTGAATTAGGTTACGTTCTTTTTTTTTCTTTTCTAGGAGAGGCATTAGATTACCTTCTTGTCATCATTTTACCCCTAAAAGAATGTGAATATTTTTTTTTGAGAAGGGGAAGGATGGTTGCCAAAAGGCGCAACCATCCAGATTTATTGATGCAAATGTCAGTTACATTGGATCATATCATTACACAAAACATGTTATATTACCCATCCAACTATGCACCATATGCTTAGCAAATGCCACAACATTTTCAATGTAAATCCGTTCGCCTCTAAATGTGGCTCCATTGTGTTGAGACCATAAGGACCACAAGAACGCAATTGGGATTGCTCGTTGTTGCTTCGATGTATAGATGATGATATCCCGTTGATGACCTCCAAATCGGTATGTTCTCCAAAATAATATGCTGAAATTGTGTTCAACCAGTGACATCCTGCATCCATACAGCCCTTGCCACAGTACAATCAAAAAATAGATGCTCCGGATTCTCATCATTATCCTCACACAATGAGCACATGATGCTTATTACAGGATACCATTGTGATAAAAGGTTTTTAGTTTGCAGTCGCTGATGTCTGAAAAGCCATGCAAAGATTTTAATACGGAGAGGAATTTTTAATTGCCAGATAAGGTTACAATCCATCCGCAATTCACCATCATTCGTCCTATTATCCTCATCCAACAATTTATATACAACACTGGTTGAGAATTGACCTGTAGTCCATACCCAAGAGTCTCGTCTGGAATTGTCTGGTGCTAACCCGTCAAACCTCTCGAATAGGCAAAGGAGGTTGTCTACTCGTTGATCTGATAGTGCTAAGGCAAAGAGAGGTGTCCAAATACCATTAGATAGCAAGGATTCTTATCCACAATCAGCAATAGTAGTCTGTCGATCTTGTGCTAAGGCTGCTATTCATGGAAAAAACACCGAAAGGGGAGTGAAGAGGCCCAAGCGTCTTCCCAGAAGTGAAACATTGTAACCGATCCTAAGGATGGGGAGAAGAATCATCGAAGCTTTGCGGTAACTGATTGTATAGCCTTCCAACAAGACGAATGGCCCTGGGATGATGTTGTCCTATTGTCAAGTGGGGAATGACCATGGCAAGCATGTATGATAACTGAACAAACATCTTGTTATTGGCTCAATAATTGGTATGTCCATTTTGACAAGAGTGCGTCATTCATCTTTTGAAGTTCTCGGACACCCAACCCACCCTTTGATTGTGTCCTGCACACTTCTAACCATGCAATTAGATGGAGGCCCCGACTTGAGCTACCAGAATGCCTCCAAAAAAACCTCCTCCTTGAGACATCAATGCGACAGAAGAGGGACATGAAATACACAGGAATTGTTGACAGCACTGAGCGGACTAAGATCAACCAACCACCAAGCGATAAAAGTCTTGAACTCCATCTGTCTAGCCGTCTCTCCACTTGCTCAATAACTAGAGTCCAATCTTTGTATAGTAACTTTTTGTCCGAGAGTTGTAATCCGAGATAAGGTAGAGGAAGACTACAGATAACTGTTTGGAGCACCAGAGAACATTGACTTTCTTCTTTTGTATCCATACTAAATGGTATGAATGATGACTTGGAATGATTAATGGAAACACCCGAAAAGTCACCAAAAAGGCCAATGAGTAAAGCAATCCTTCTTGCTGCCACCTCAAAGCCTTCTATAAAGAATAAGGTATCATCAGCATATTGTAACAAAGGGACACGTGTACCTTGGTTCGGGATTGGGCAAAAGCCATAGAGAATGCCCTCATTGTAAGCTGAGAATGTGCATCTAGCTAGAGCATCAGCAGCAAGAACAAACAACATAGGGGCCAGCGGACACCCCTGTCGAACTCCACATTGGGGTTGTACCCATCCACCAATAGGACCGCCATTAATAAGAGGAGAGAAAGAAACAGTGCATACACACCATTTCATCCAAGAGATCCAACTGTTTGGAAAGCCACATCGATGAAGAGAGCTCCATATGAATGACCAATCTAAGGAATCATATGCCTTGGAGAAGTCGACTTTCTAGAGAAACCCATGTTTGCCTGTTCGTCTCCAGAAAGAAATAATTTTGGACGCCATTGAAAAGTTGTCCATTATAGAACGACCTGAGATGAATGCTGATTAGACCGGATGTATAAGGGAGCCCAATACTACCCGTAGATGGTTTGCAAGAACTTTGGCCACTATATCATAGATGGCATTTGAAAGTGCATTTGGTCTGAACTCCTCAACTCTTTCAACTGATGTCTTCTTTGGAATGAGAAAGAGAGAATTTATTCAATCTCTCAAACCCATAGTTTCCGGTAGCAAACTCTTTTGATGACAGCCATGACATCCTTGCCAATAACACTCCAAAATTCACGAAAGAAAAAGACAGGAAAGCCCGCACCCTCACCTTTTAAGTCTCGAAGTGCCTGAAGGGTCTCTTCCTCAGAGAACTCCTGCATAAGCTCAAATGCTAGAGTTTCAGACAGTTGTGGCATATCTCGGCCATTCCATAACCATCTCTGGGAGGGCGACGTCTTGTGAAGTCCTTAAAGTGTTGAGCAATTGCTTCTCCAATTGGAATTCTTCCTATAATCTCCATGTCCCCAGCTAGTAGCAGGTCCAAATGGTTGGTTCGATGTCGACTACTAGTGCACATATGAAAATAACGAGTATTTGCGTCACCTTCCCAAAGCCAGAGCTGACGAGATCTTTGGCGCCCCTGAATTTCTGTTGCGGTCCTCAGCTATAATATCTTGGTGTCTCTTCGTGTCAATCCTCTCTTGTGTTAAGAGTTCCCTATTGTCTTCTATTCAGTCAAATTGAGATATGGCAGCAAAGGCATCAGCCATTCTTCGCGAGCGTTCCTCCTAGATATGAAATTAGATGAGCGAAACAAAACTAGTCCACACAAGAGGGAGCGCTAAAATTATAGATATAATTATGAGTATTTTTCTCCTTTCAAATTAAAAAATGGTGAGTGTTTTTCAAATGACACAAGCTTTCAGGATAGATTATTAGCTTGATGCATGCAAAATACAACATATTTTAGTTTATTATTTTAGTTAATTTTTCTATAATTTCATCATGGCATGCATCATTTTAAATCACTTTTAGTCATAATTCCAGATTTATCGATTTTGACTATTAATGTTTTGAATATTTTTACTAAAGAGGGATTTACTTAATTCTTATAGTTATTTTGCAGGCAATATGAATCGGTCGTAAAGAACTAAATTTCGGCCGAGATGATCTCATGGTTGGATAAATTACATCTTACTTCGTTGGGGGTAAAAACAAATGCAACTTGAGTTTTGGGCGTAACGATCAAAGACTCCTCGTTTTGGCCGAGATTACAAGAAGAAGTCATCGTGTTGGCCGAGATTAGAAGAGAATTTAGATTTTGGCTGAGATTTGAAGAAGGGAGTAAAGATAAAAAGAGTTTATCTTTTTGGGCGTAATAGCAAGATAACTTACAGTTTTGGCCGAGATTCAGAGAGGAAAACAAAGTTTGTCAGCCATAATCAACTCAAGTTTTATCTCACAAAATCAAATTTGACCGTACGATATCATGACCGTGATAAAATTGAAGGTTGTCCGCACCTATAAATACGCGAAGAAGCCGACGTCCCAATTGGTGCGCTGAAGTTTAGGTTTCTTCCACAGCGAGTCGTGAGCTCTGCAGGCTACGACCGAGAAGAGAGAGGTACGACGGCTGGAAGTTGATCGCGACTCTGCCTGTGATCCGAAGCTTCGACTTTTATCTATTTTGGGTGTAATTCTTCCAATTTTTATAATTTGTGTTTTATTATCTCTCCAGAATTTTTAGGATGAATACCAGATTTCTATTTATATCATTTTAGGAGATTATTATTGAAGGGAAACTATTTGGACCCTATATTATTTGTTTTAATCTTTTCTGATCAATTAGTTAATTTTGCTTGGTGACTTTGATTTAATTATTTGGATTTCTGAGTTGAGTAATTACCAGTTTGTGAACTATTTCATTTCAGAATTCATTAATTAAATTAATTAATCTTATTTGAAATTAATAATTGACATAACTTTGATAACTAGTATGTGGAGAATCAAATTTGTCTGGTCTATTATTTTATACCAGTTTGTGGAGTGATTAATAGTCTAGGGAATCCAATTTAATGCATCTTAATTTTAATATGATTTGATGGAATGCCAGTTTGTGGAGACTTCAAGTTCTATTAAATTAAGACCGTTTAATTTGCATAATTAGATTGAGGGGATGCCAGTTTGTGGAGACCGCAATTTAATCATGTCAAGTTAATAATTTAGGGAGACTCTAATCCATCATTAAAGATTAAATTTATCTTTTATGGATCAAATATTTATCTTGATCTATTTTCATCCTAAGGCCTAACTTCAACACCACTATCTTATCTTTATCTTATTTTCTTTATTTTATTTTACAAAACCCCTTTTCCAAAATTCCATGTTTTTCCTCTCTTATTAATTTATAAATTCAGATATTAAATTAATAATATTCCTCGTGGGTTCGACACTCTTACTCCTATTACTATATTACTTGAGCGACTAGTGCACTTGCTAGCGATTTTATTTTGCTACATCATTTTACGCATCAAGTTTTTGGTGCCGTTGCCGGGGAATATTTTATTAATTAATTTCTGATTTTTATAAATTATTAGGAGCTGTAATAAATTGTAAATAATTCTTTGTAAATATGTACTATTTGTTTTAATTTATTGTGAATAAACTAACATCTTTCTTTTTGCAAATAAAAGTCATGGGATTATAAGTTGATTTTGAATTAAATTTGCTGACCTTCGGCCGATATTCTCCTCTATTTTAACATTTTGACACTGAGTGGATTTTTTATTAATTGGATCTTTCTGATTACAACTTAGGGATTTTACGACCGAGATCTTTTTTTTGCGTTACTGGTTTTACGGCCTCGAAATTTTCAACTTTTGTTCTGCGCTTAACGATCATCTTATTTGATTCTAAATTTAGTTGATATAATTAGTAGTCGTAAAGTACTCTTTGTGTTCTCGGCCGGAATGATATAACCTTCGGAATGTTGGATTTGACCTTGTTTCGGCTTTAATGACTTCGGGAAAAAAATTACGCCTGCAAAATACTCTGTTTATCCGACAAACTTTATCTGAGTTTTACGGTCGAAATTTGACTGTATCCATGATATCGAATTGATTTCTTTCTTTGCGCATTGGATTAATTAAGAATTCATTTAATGCATGATTTTACGGGTGATAAATCTCCCGCACATATCTCGTGTTCTTTTTACGCCTTGGATTTTCTTACTACCGACAATTATTTTCTAAAACTTCTTCTCGGCCGTAATGTTTTAAACTTTGTTTTATGCCATGATTAATCATATTGATTTGAGGTTTATTCTTTACGCCCTATTTGGATCACGTTTCGACTTAATGTACAATTTACGCCCGGTATGAATTTATTCCTTCTCCGCCGTAATGATTCAATTGTCGACGTCAGAGTTGGTGTAATACTACATGATTCTCAACTTTCGTTCGATTCTTATTTCGGCTGAAACCCTGATACTTTTCTGTTTTGCAGCCAATTGAATTAGGTTGTCGACTTCATTTAGATTCTTTACGCCTAGAGTGGAGTTGATTAATTTTTACGCCCAAGTGTTGATGAATTATCTTTCGGCCGTAATGATTCATTATTAATATTTTTTGCCATTTTAATTTCGGGTTTCGGTTTGGCCCCAATCGTTTATAGAATTTTATTTTGACGCCTTATCGAAATTTTATATCCGACAGTTAAGAAATTGAAATTCAATAATTATTTTCGGATGTGGAAATTTTGTCGGATGATTTTTTTTGAAACGTTTGGACAAATAACTTGCGATTAAATTTTTTACAAGATTTCGATGATATTTGTTATTCCTGGATACCAGCTACTTGGTGTTTACTCAAGCTAAAAACTCCTAGCAGCCATGAAGAAGCTCAATCTACTAACCATGAAATTGAGCTGAAATTGAAGAAACATCCGAAGCCAGAGCTCAAGGAACTTCCTCAAAATCTCAATTATAAATTCCTAGGAGAAGATTACACGTATCGGGTTATTGTCAATGCAAATATTGACTGTAACGCCCGAGCCCTAACTGGAAAATAAAATAAAAAAGGAAAAGAACATAAAGATAAAGCTCTTGGAGCACAAGAAGCATCTATATGGTACGAGAATGAAGCTCAATTCTAACTAGATACTTGGTGTTTACTCAATTTGAAAACTCCTAGCAGCAATGAAGAAGCTCAATCTACTAACCATGAAACTGAGCTGAAATTGAAGAAACATCTGAAGCCCGAGCTCAAGGAACTTCCTCACAATCTCAATTACGAATTTCTGGGAGAAGATTACACATACCCGGTTATTGTCAATGCAAATATTGATTGTAATGCCTGAGCCCTAACTGGAAAAGAAAATAAAAAAGGAAAAGAAAATAAAGATAAAACCAAGAAGGAAAAAGATAAAATCTAGATCAGATTTTTAAAGGAGTTGGTTTCCTACCAAAATAACTTTTCCCAAAAAAAAGAGGCCAAAACGAGCCAAGAAGCCGCTTTTTGTTTTCTGCGAATTCGACCTAGAAATTCTTCTATTTTTGTGAGCCCTTGTTTTGCTCTAGTGCTTGAACCACCGCCGCCCATGCAGAGGACACACCGGGGGATGTGGACGACACTGGATGTACGCCTGAGCTGAGAGGAGCAGGCCGAGGAAAAAGAAGAAGATTGTAGTAACAGTTTCTTGGGCAGAAACTAAAAGGTACGGAACTAGGGTAGATTTTTCCAAGAATCATGATTTTTGGACGTGAAGCATGCTATGATAGATCCCTACTATTAGCCTCTTGATTTATGATGACTCTGACTGTCGACAGTTGTCGGAATCATCAAACCAAATGCAAACTGCGCGTTTGCACAGTTTTCTGCAAAGAAGAACCCAACCCGAGTTCACTGGAACCTGGCTCGGGCAGGTCCTTCGCCGGACCGAGTTTGTGTGGGAACACACCCCGGATCTCCCATTGCTATGCTCTCCAAGCTTTGCAACAGGACGAACTCGGCCCTTGTTGAAGATGACCCGGACCGAGTTCCACGCACAGTCGGGCGCACGGTCGCCATCACTAGAAGAAGACCCGACCCGGCCCCAGTGTAAACCAATCCTAGACCGGGTTTACTCTGATTAATCCGAGGACAATGTTAGAAGAACTCGACCCGAGTTCCACCTAACTCGGCCCGGGTTCTAATCAAATTAGGTTGATCTTTATGATCTTTTGAGCCCCAATTTATGTCATTAATCCTAATCTTAATGATGATGATGATTATGATGTTTACGTCCCTGATTTACTCTCCATGATCCTATTCTGTAGTTTTGATTATGTCTTAATAAAGATTAATTAAAAGATGCAAGATAAAAGACGAAAATCATTAAATGGAGAGCTCTTATTTTATGATGGATTGTGATGCGTAAAATGATGTAGCAAAATAAAATCGCTTGCAAGTGCACTAGTCGCTCAAGTAATATAATAAATAGGAGTAAAGAGTGTCGAACCCACGAGGAATTTTATTAATTCAATATCTGAATTTATAAATTAACAAGAGAGAAGAAAAACATGGAATTTTGGAAAAAAGGTTTTGTAAAATAAAATAAAGAAAATAAGATAAAGATAAGATAATTGTGTTGAAGTTAGGCCTTAGGATGAAAATAGATCAGGATAAATATTTGAACCATAAAAGATAAATTTAATCTTTAATGATGGATTAGAGTCCCTCTAAATTATTAACTTGACATGTTTAAATTGCGGTCTCCACAAATTGACATCCCCTCAATCTAAGTATGCAAATTAAACTATCTTAATTTAATAAGAATTGAAGTCCCCACAAACTGGCATCTCATCAAATCATATTAAAATTAAGACGCATTAAATTGGATTCCCTAGACTATTAATCACTCCACAAACTGATATAGATTAACAGACCACACAAATTTGATTCTCTACACACTAGTTATCAAATTTATGTCAATTATTAATTTCAAATAAAATCAATTAAAATTAGTATAATGAATTCTAAAATTAAACACTCCACAAACTGGTATATCATAATTCAGAAATTCAATTAACTAGCATAAAAGCATTAAGCACAATTAATAATTGATCAAAAAAGATTAAAATAAATAATATACGGTCCAAATAGTTTCCCTTCAATTAATAATCTCCTAAAATAATAATCCTAAAAACATGGAGTTCATCCTAGAAATATTGGAGAGATAATAAAATACAAATTATAAAAATTGGAAGAATTACACCCAAAACAAAAGTAAAGATCTCGAATTTGGGCAGATAGTCGGGCAGCCTTTCGGACTTCCAGCCGTCACACCTCTTTCCTGTTGGTCGAAGCCTGCAGACTCACAACTCGCCGTGAAAGAAACCTGAACTTCAAAGAACGAATTGGAACGACGGCTTCTTCACGTATTTATAGGTGCGGACAGACTTCAAGTTGATCTCGGCCGTAACATCGTACGACCATCTTTAAATTCACCGGATAAAAGTTGATCAAGGTCTCGGCCAAAATGATAAGTTCTATTACGCCCAAAAAAATAAACTCTTTTTTATCTTTACTTCTTTAAGTCATGGCCAAAACGATGATTTCGCCCAAAATGATAAATCTCTTATCTTTACACCCTAATCTCAGCCAAAACAGTAGTCCTTCTTCTCATCTCGGCCAAAATAACGAGTATCTCGGCCAAAATATATGCCTTATGCCCAAAGTAATCAGCTTTTACCCCCAACAAAGTCTATCTAATGGTGATCAAGTCAACTTTACGCCTTGGATGTGATTATCTCGGCCGATACGAAAGGATTTGGGGTAAAGATAATTTCATTTTGCCCAAGATCTTTTCATGTGGATTTCGGCCAATAATTCCATTTTACGCCCAAAACAGATGAGGCCACAAATGTCGTCCACTTATGATTTTACTCTTATCTCAATTACTCATTAATCCATTCGTTAATTCAGTTTGCCTACAAAATAATTATAAAAATTAAGTAAATTCCTCCTTAATTAAAATATTCAAAGCGTTAATAATCAAAATCAATAAATCCAGAATTATGATTAAAAATGATACACAATGATGCATGCCATGATCAAATTATCGAAAAATCAACTAGAATAATAAATTAAAATATGTTATATTTTGCATGCATCAGACTTGTGACGACTAGGTTATGGGATGACTTCAGTCAGTCATCTACTGATCACGGTCAGTTATGGCCTGGCTCTGCCAGTTATGACGATGATGGACGGGTTGAGGCAGGCCTCCCCGTGGGTTGAAATATACTCCAAATAGGTCAAAGATGAATAATAAGATGATGAAGAAGATGAACACTTATGAATAATGAATAACTTTTATTATGATCAGCTTTTTGCCACTCTTCTCATGATGATTTAATTATGATCCTTTGATCTCTTATTCATATGTCCCTTTACATGCTTCCATTACTGTTATGACGATCATGATTTATCTCCTTTATGTTTTATGATGATATCCTTTATGACTCTAGTCTAGTATCATTATCTTATGATGATATTTACCTTCCTTCCATATTGAGTTGTAAAACTCATAGGGAGGTTCTCCCCTGCATGTTCTTAAATGCAGGACAGGGTCAGAAAGATGAAGGTGCTCAACGGTGACAGATCGAGCTCGTAGGTGGCTGCACATGGGTGTCTTAAATCCTTTTGGACTCTTATGAAGTTCTTTATCAGTCTTCCACAAATTAAGATGTCGTACTCTTTTTATTATTTAATGATGATTAGACTTCCGCTTTATATGATGTTGAGTTGACCAGTCAAAGTCTTCATTTTGGTCAATATGATGTATGATGCGATAAAATTTGTAACAAATAAATTTACTAGCAAGTGCACTAGTCGTATCAAGTAATAAAGTAGAAAGTAGAGTGTCGAACCCATGAGGAACTAGTTAAATCTAATCTAACCTAATAATCTACTAAGAGAAGAAAATGGTGTTGATATGAAGAGAGAAAATAAATGTGCAGAAAATTAAATAACAAAAAATAAAATAAATTGGTGTTGAGCCTAGAATTATGGATGATTAACTGACATGAATAACCATGAAGATTGAATTATAACGATGATGAATAGATTCAGTTCTTAATATAGATTAAAATTACTTAAATTAATGATCTCTGCGCTGAGTAAATCAAACTATCTTAGTTTCCGCAAAACCTAAGATAACAAACGATAAGTTAATCTTTAGTTAAGAAAGACATTAAGATGCATTAAGTTGTAATTCCTAAACTAACAGTTATCCTCGTTGAGTAAAAGCTGATGGACCGCACAAAATCTAGCACAAACGATGAGTTACTAGTTTTGTGTTATGATTGCTTCAACCTTAAGTTAAGAATTGATTCGCTGAAATTATTAAATACTAAAACTAACCACCCAAAATCTGGTTTGTAGTCTTATCTCATAATATAATAATATCAGTAAAAAGTATTAAGCACAATAATCATAATCAAAGGAAACAGAAATATTATTTTAATTCAAATCTAACAATGGTTCATGCAATTTTCTCGTAAAGAATAAAAATCTCTATTGCATAAAAGGTATAAATAATAAAATCTAAGAGCATCCAAACAATGATTAGAGGACAGAATTCTTCGCCTTCGATGATCTCTGGATCGCTGCTGAGTTGCTCCGCAGTTTCTTCCGAACAAACATCCAAAAAACTCTAAAATTCTTCCTCTGAAATGTAGCACGACTCCCAGGTCTCGAGCACCTCCAAGCACCCCAGTCCATATTTCTTTGCGTCCTAGGGCCTCTATTTATAGCCTCTAGGTGCCACAAGGATTCTGGTAGAGTTTTGATTAGATTCGAAGTCTTTTCATGTTAAAATAATTAAATTCGTAATAGACTTTGATAGGATTTTAAAACCATCCAAAACTCCTTCAAATATGAGTAAATATGTTTTTTAATCATCCCTGAGGCTTAGGATAAAATTTGAGTTCGATCTGTACTTAAATTCCCAAGAAAAGTCGAAGAAATCTCGAAAATAACTTTCGTAAGGGCCCATAACAATTCTGTAATGGCCCTTTCTCAAACTGGGCTTTTTAATGGGCCATAACGGGCTGTTCACGCCCCTGTTGTTACGGTCTTTAGGCTCATATAATGGCCCGTTATATTCACTCAGGACTGGCAGCCTCCACTAATTTGCACTTTCTCCGTTTTAACTCCGATTTGTGCCGTTTGTTTATGTGGATTCTTGACTCAATTCTCTTGCTTTTTTTGCAATAAAACATATAATTTTGGTAGATTTTAATTTTTATAAAATTAAAGCAAATAAGGTCAGAAAATGATGCATACAATATGAAAAGGAATCAAAATGTAATTAAATGCATGGCTAATTATATGTTACATTTTGCATGCATCAAACTCGCCCAAGCTTAGATACATGTTTGTCCTCAAGCAATGTTCAAAGCAAAGCTCCAACCAAAATGGTTAATCGTCGCTTCCACCCTGTTATTCAACTAGTCTTCTTAGCACTAAATTTTATACATTCGTCGCCTAAGTGTATCACCACTTTCCATAATAACATGGCTTTGTGAAATTTCTGAATGAAAGTCATTTTTAAACTCCTCCAAATTCAGCTCTGAATAATAAGAAAATAATTCTTGAAAATAAAAATATCAATGTTGAATATACAAGTGTAAGATGAGCTTTTATTCATTTATTACTTTTATATTTCTTCGCTTAGAAACTTTTCATTATCATATTTTTTTCACTTTTTTTTTTATTTGGTACTCATGTGCTTCTCCATATTGCACAAGGTGATCCATGTAATGGGCTTTCGACTGACCGATCCGAGAGCAATTGCCCTTAGGTCGCCAGGCAAGAATCCCCTACGGATCTAATTAACCGATCTCACCAAGGTTCCGGATAACACATTTTTGTACCTCCTCATACTTTTTGGGGCTTCACTAGCCCTCTTTTGTATATGATGATAATTTGACATGTATTTATTTATTAGTAAGCTCAACTACACTTGAATGTTCAATAGTGATATAATTATAATAAAAAATAAATAAATAAGAGCATGAATAGGACTTGTCATCAAACATTCATAGTTTCACTAAGCAACTTTCTTCAAATCAATTATCCAACACGAAGGCGATAAATGATAAAATAATAATGATTCAAATTTCGTTAATTAACAAGATGTCCTTGAATAGTGCTTAAAAATAAGTAAATACTAAGACATGAGAAAATAAGATGCATTTTTCAATTATGAGAAACATTTTTTTCTGATGATTTTTTAATATAAAATGCAAGCAAATATGCAACTGAAACATTAAGGGAATGTATGCTTGCAATGCAATATAAAAAGATATACATGATGCATAAAATTGCAAACTCCGCCAAGCTTGAACTCAACACTGTCCCCAGTGTTGAAAATCAAACTTGTAGGAAACCAAGGATATCATAATGAAAAATATAAACGTAGAAAAGGAAATGAAACAACCTGATTTATCTTGAGTCGATGGATGTCGAAGCCGTAAGAAGAATCCTGGTGTCTTTGACCGATATAAATTTGGGCATCTTTGTTTCCTACTGTTCTTCAATTATGAGGAGGAAATTTTGTTTCTTTTCTCTTTCTGTATTTCACTTCTTTTATTCTTCATTATTCCCTCTCTCTCTCTTTTCTTCTCTCAATGTTTGTTTTTGGGTCGTAAGGGGCAAATAACGGCCCGTGTGGTAATGTTATCGAGCCTTCTATGTGATTTAATGGATCGTTATGAAGGGATCACGACCCTTTTGTGCGATAAACGAGTCATGATCAAGAAATCACGACCCTTTCAGTGGCGACAAATATCAAGCATAGATGTCACGGGTCGTCATAGCTCGTGCATGGCCTTCAGTAGATGCGCACGGGTCGTGAGAAGCTGTTGACGCCCTTGATGTAGTAGATAACGGACCTGCAAAGAATAAATATGAGAGATTAATAAGAATAAGGATCGTTACATGAACTTTGCGGGTCGTGATATCATATGGCTTAGGTGTAGGGTCATAATATGAAAGTGTAATGGGTCAGATGGCTTTGGCGTAGGGGTACAATCTTAACAGGTCGTGATGCATGGGTCACGCCCCATAATAACTGAGATATATGGATTGTTAAACATTGTGATAGTCATTAATTTTGGCTTATGACCCATGAAAGTTGAAGCCCCGTGAACAATGAAATTTGCCATCTTCACAGGGATGACCAGACAACTTATGGCTCGTTAATGTCGGGTAACGACCCGTGCTGTGTAGAATAAAAATTTTGGAAGCCACTATGAAGTTTGTGACCCAACATTTACGACTCGTAACATAACCCTTGAACTCTACATCGGCTTAACCATAATCATATGGGCCGTGAATGGTTATTACGACCGGTTATGCTGATCCGCACATGGTATAAAGCACTGTGAGACCCGTTACAATCCACCTAAGTCTCGTGAACATGAAATAGTTCCATTAATACCCACAGTGAGACCCGTGAAAGTGTGGTTAAGACTCATGGGATATGGCTTAACAAAAATATGGAGGTGTGCACATAATGTCACGGATCGTGACATTAGACTTACGGCCCGTAAAGCTTAACAAAAGTTTTACCGGGTCACTAATATATCCATGAAAGAATAATAACGACACGTGAAAAATAAAAGTTCAAAATATGGATCACTGTGAGATCCATAATAAAATAATTATGCCCCATTAAGATTATGACTCAATAAGATTTTGCGTGATGAAATAAAGTTAGAGTCGTAATACTGTAGTAACGACCCGTAATATTTAAGGAACACCTGTGACATGGAAATAACGGCCCATGAACAATAAAACGAATATAAAATTGGCTTGTGACCTACAAAGACCTGTTAAAAAAATTAAAATAAAAAAAATAAAAATGACAGAAGGAAACTAAAGAGACTAAGCAAATAAGATAATCAAACTAACTAATCTAACATGAACTAAATTAATCTAAATTAAATTATGTGAAACATCTAAAAAGTTTAAGGATTGAGAAATAAAATAGTTCTACATTTAAAGTTGCTAGCTCGACTTTGATATGGCATATATGCTGAGACTAAAAAGTAATTATCAATAAGAATAATATAAGTAGATATGGAACAAACTCGCCGGGTTTAATTAATTTGATCAGGAATGCTTGTCGTGGTGAGGCTCAGCACATGCGATGTTGGATGATGCCTCCGTTTTTGGTTAGATGTCATCATCTGGTGGTGGCGGTTCTTCATGTACAGAAACTCTTTGAAGTTGAAGTTGAGAGGTGTGTTGCTGCTGAACTTGAATTGTCGAGCGGTACTTTGGTCGCCACTGGAGTGTTGTAGGTGGAGAAGATCGTGTTGACATCAGCGAACTACTTTTCTCTTTCAAAGATTTTACAGATTGCACGAAGGAGATATGCGGTGATTTGCAGCCAACTATGGGTGATATACTCTTCTCCTTCGATGGTGGCTGAATTGGAGACAACAATGTAGGAGTGATAGGAACTTCCACAGGCAGGCCCGTCCTTTGAACGTTCCCATCTTTCATGATGTATTTACTTGTCTCTTTAACACACCATTGAGTCGTCAAGTCCTTGCTGAAAAATTTACTTCTTGGTGCCATGAATATTGATAATGGCATGAGCATAAGATGACCTTCGAATTCTCTTCGATGTTCCTTGGACATTTAGAAATTAGAGAACTCAGTTTTTCAACTTCATTCTCTAGTGCATCAAATTTTGATTCCAAAGCCTCGAACTTGAGTTCGTTGTCAAATAGTCGAAGAGAATCGTTGACTTCAATTTGCTTCTAAAGTTTGGATAACTGAGACTCCAAATTCTGGATGTATTAGTTTTGCATTGTCAACCTTCTATCAATTGTTGTGGCAAATTGACCAATCATCTCTACGAAGTCAAAAGTTGATGATTTAAATTCAAGAATTGATGCCACATCCTCATCTGACTTCTTGTTGTGCTGCCTCATATTATGAATTTGTCTCTCCAAATTTTCGATTTGATAATTTTGTGTGGAGAGCTTCTCAGCAAAGAATCCAATAATTCTATGAGTGCAGTAGATGGATCTCAAAATATATCTTCCTTCTTTTCTTATTGAGGCTTCTTCTTTGTGCATTGTTTTGACAATGATGCCTCAAATTGAATTCCATCTTGCTGGAGAGCAAGAATATTTTCCTCGACTTGTTGGTTTGTTGTCATTTTGTTCATCTTCGTTGAGGTGTGTATATGTGCCCGAGATGATCCGGTTGTGTACAAAAGATATTACCAGAAAAGCTTACACAACACTAGAAGAAATAAAAAAATAAAGTAAAACATAAAATAAAAATTCTCAAAGTAGTTTATATGAGATAGACTAAGAATTATGAATATAATTTCCCGGCAACGGCGTCAAAAACTTGATGCGGTAAAATTTGTAACAAATAAATTTACTAGCAAATGCACTAGTCGTATCAAGTAATAAAGTAGAGAGTAGAGTTTCGAACCCACGAGAAACTAGTTAAATCTAATCTATCCAAATAATCTACTAAGAGAAGAAAATGGTGTTCATATGAAGATAGAAAATAAATGTGCAGAAAATAAAATAAATTGGTGTTGAGCCTAAGGATAATGGATGATTAACATTGATGATTAACTGACATGAACTACTATGAAGATTGAATTATAACGATGATGAATAGATTCAGTTCTTAAGACGGATTAGGATTACTTAAATTAATGATCTCTACGTTGAGTAAATCAAACTATCTTAATTCCCGCAAAACTCAAGGTCACAAATGATGAGTTAATCTTTAGTTAAGAAAGATATTAATATGCATTAAGTTGTAATTCCTAAACTAACATCCTCGCTGGGTAAAAACTAATAGACCGCAAAAAATCTAGCACAAACGATGAGTTACTAGTTTTGTGTTATGATTGCTTCAACCTTAAGTTAAGAATTGATTCGCTAAAATTATTAAATCCTAAAACTAACCACCCCAAATCTGGTTTGTAGTCTTATCTCAGAATATAATAATATCAGTAAAAAGTATTAAGCACAACAATCATAATCAAAGAAAACCGAAATATTATATTAATTCAAATCTAACAATAGTTCATGCAGTTTTCTCGTAAAGAATAAAAATCTCTATTACATAAAAGGTATAAATAATAATTAGAGGATAGAATTCTTCACCTTCGATGATCTCTCGATCGCTGTTGAGTACACGCGCTGAGTTGTTCCACATGTTCTCCCGAACAAACATCGAAAAAACTCTAAAATTCTTCCTTTGAAATGTAGCATGACTCCCAAGTATCAAGCACCTCCAAGCACCACCAAGCACCCCAGTCCATCTTTCTTTGCCTCCTAGGGCCTCTATTTATAGGCTCTAGGTGCCACAAGGATTCTGGTAGAGTTTTGATTTGATTCGAAGTCTTTTCATGCTAAAATAATTAAATCCATAATAGACTTTGATAGGACTTTAAAACCATCCAAAACTCATTCAAATCTGAGTAAATATGTTTCTTAATCATCCCTAAGGCTTAGGATAAAGTTTGAGTTCGATCTGGACTTGAAAGTCCCAAGAAAAGTTGAAAAAATCTCGAAAATAACTTTCGTAACGGCCCATAACAGGTCTGTAACGGCCCTTACAATGTCTAAATTGAATTCTGACTCAATTTGATATTTTTAACGGGCCGTAACGGGCTGTTCACGCTCCTATTGTTACGACCTTTACGCTCATATAATGGCCCGTTATATTCACTCAGCACTGGCAGCCTCAACTAATTTGCAATTTCTGGCTCCGTTTTAACTCCGATTTGAGAGCCATTTATTTTTGTGGATTCCTGACTCGATTCTCTTGCTTTTTCTCAATAAAACATATAATTTGGGTAGATTTTCATTTTTATAAAATTAAAGCAAATAAGGTCAGAAAATGATGCATGCAATATGAAAAGGAATCGAAATGTAATTAAATACATGGCTAATTATATGTTATATTTTGCATTCATCAATGTACACGTAAGGATGACCCGTAGCATCCTTGAAGCATATTCTGTCACGTGATGGGGTGCGATTTGGGGTTGTTACAGTTAGGTATCAAAGCCTAATGTTAGGGCATTCTCATGTCTTATTGTATGATGTATGGTCCATGTGCAAGTGCCACGAGCAGTCACCGCACCACCTAAAGTCAAGTAAGTTTATTTTATCTCATAAGATGTATAATGTTCTAAATGTCATGATGTATGATGGTGTAGATGGCTCCAAGCCGCGCTATTGCTGGTCGAGTTTGGGGTCATAGACGACCCCGAGGTAGCGACAGGACTGCGAATCAGCAACAAGAGGGAACGGACCAGAACGAGGTCCAAATGAGTCAGGCTCATGTAGTGGAGCCGTCAGTTCAGTCCCCACTAGTGCAGCCCCCACCATCACGGGTACCAACAGTTCAATCCGTACTGACACCATCTATCCAGGTTGCACCAACTATGACACCATCAGCTCAGCTTCCTTCTATCCAGCCCCTGCCTGTGCCACCGGTGTCCTCTAAGGACACTATTCAAGCATTCATGAAGTTGCGCCCTCCAAAGTATGATGGCTTAGGCGAATTTGACGGACTATAAAGGAAAAGCTGCAATAAATGAACTGTGGTGAAGACAAGAAGGTCGTGTTCGCCACCAGTGTTCTAACTAATGATGCTTTGGACTGGTGGAGAATTGTTGTCAACACCAAGTATGAGGGACAAAACGTCATCCCTTGGGAGCGCTTTTGTGAAGCTTTTGAGGCGCGCTATTTCCCTGAGTACCAGCGCGCACTAAAGCAAAGGGAATTCTTACAACTGAGTCAAGACCAGATGATTGTGGCATAGTACCATGTCCAGTTCATTCATCTTGAGAGGTATAATATTGTCAAGATGAGCGACAGGCAGAAGGCAGACCACTTTTGCCATGGTATGAATCAGACCATCAAGGCTAACACCTTAGCTAGTCAATGTGCAAATCTGAGCTTGGCGGTTGAACTAGCAATGGAGAGGAACTATGCTAGAGAGCAGAAGGCGGTCAGGGATGTGAAAGGAAAGGCTCCCATGCAGCCCCCTGCGCAAAACCAATCCCGCTGGAATGACAATCGCTAGAATTGAGGAGGACCTAACCGCAGAGACCAATGTCAGGATAACATGATGAGGTCATATGAGCCTCATAATGCTAACCATCAGCAACAGCCCCAGCGTCAGTCCCAACGTCAGCAGCCCCAGCAGCAGGCGCAGGGTGCTGGTGCTTGCCCACACTGCATGAGATTTCATATTGGGGAATGCAAGATGAAGGTGGGAGTTTGCTTGCACTATGGCCAACAAAGACATTTCATTCGTGATTGCCCTACCAAAAAGGATGATCCCACACCAGCTCCGCGTGACGCAAGAGGTGGGAACAATATGGTGCGTGGAAGAGTCTTCCATATGGAAGAAGATGCGGTGCTAGCAGACACTGAGGTTATTAGAGGTACACTATCCATAACCGGTCTCTCTACCACTGTCCTATTTGATTCGGGTGAATCACACTTCTTTATATCTAAAGATTGTGCTACTGCTTTAAGTTTACCTCCACATGATATAAGCCATCCTATGGAGATAATTACTCCTATGGGAATGCTTTACACCATGAAGTACCTTCCTGAGGTACCAGTAGAGATACAAGGCAAGAATTTTTCGATAGATTTGATAATAACTCCAATGACGGACTACGATGTCATTCTTGGTATGGATTTGCTATCCTACCATGATGTAGCTGTTATATGTAAACAGAAGGAAGTGATTATTGGTACCCAAAGTGAATGCAAGGCTACCGTTAGGAGTACCACAGGCAAGGAAGGAAAGGTTATCATATTTGCCATAAAAAGCACAGAAGATGATATAGAAAGGATACAGAGGTTTCCTAGCAAGTGTGATGAAGATGGATAACCCATGGACCCAACTACAACAATTGGATGTAGTTCAGAAATTTCCTGATATTTTTTCCGATGACATCTCCTGATTACCACCATGATGAGAGATCGATTTTCATATTGATCTCCTCCCAAGCACTGCCCCAATCTCGAAGGCCCCTTATAGGATGGCACCGGCTGAGATGCATGAACTAAAAAAGCAAATTCTGGAACTCTTAGATAAGGGGTTTATCGGGCCGAGTGTATCTCCTTGGGGTGCTCCAGTGCTATTTGTCAAGAAGAAGGACGGCTCTCTAAGACTATGCATTGACTACCAAATGTTGAATAAAACAATAGTCAAGAACAAGCCTCCACTGCGGATCGATGATCTTTTCGATTAGCTATCAAATGCCACGGTATTTTTCGAGATCGATTTACGAAGTAGCTACCACCATCTTAGAGTAGCCGATGAAGATGTATAGAAGACAACTTTCTGATCAATGTACGGTCACTATGAATTTTTAGTGAAGCCTTTTGGATTGACGAACACCCCTACAGCTTTCATGGATCTCATGAACCCGGTGTTCAGACTGTACTTGGACTAGTTTGCCATCATCTTTCTAGATGACATCCTGATTTATTCGAAAGACCCAAAACAGCACAAGGAACATCTGAAGATTGTGTTGGAGAAGTAAAGACAACACACGGTATATGGCAAGCTATCGATGCGAGTTCTGGCTTGACCGAGTTATGTTCCTTGGACACATAATCTCGATGAAGGGCATTTTTGTGTATCCTGCCAATGTAGAAGCAGTATCTCACTAGCCAAGGCCAAAATATGCCACCGAAATCCGCAGTTTCCTCGGATTGATAGGTTATTACCACAAGTTCATCAAGGACTTTTCGAAGATTGCATCTCCCTTGACGAACCTAACGAAGAAGGGTGTAAAGTACATATGGACACAAATGCGAGGATAGTTTTCATGAACTGAAGGGCAGGTTGACCACTGCACCCATACTTACCATTCCATAAGGTACTGACAGATATGGGGCATACAGTGATTCTTGCGGTACTGGATTGGGATGCGTGCTCATGCAACATGGAAAAAGTAGTCGTGTATGCATCCAGGCAGCTGAAGAAGCATGAGGTGAACTACCCAACTCACGACCTTGAATTGGCAACGGTTGTCTTTGCATTGAAGATCTGGCGACATGATGCATGCAAAACATAACATATTCTAGTCTATTATTTTAATTAATATTTTTGTAATTAGATTATGACATGCATCATTTTTTGTTGTAATTCCAGATTTATGGATTTGAATTATTAATTCTCTGAAAATTTTAATTGTGGATGGATTAGTTAAATTTTAATAATTATTTTGTATGAAAATCTGAGTATATCATTATCTAGGGATTATCGGCCGAGATACAACTGATTTATCAAGTTGAATTATCAGTCGCAAGTCGTTAGCTTATGTTTATCGGCCGCAATTCAAATACAAAGAGATTATCGGCCGTAAAAAGCATCGAATTCTATCATACAATGCAAAATCTTTGGGCGCAAAACACACTTGGTCATCATTAGCCGATATTATATCATGATAAAGTTGTTATCGGCCGAGATACAAATAAGAAGTTTTATCATTGGGCGCAAGACATCATCCTTAACCAAGGGAGATGGAGATTATCGGCCGAAACCTCCAATAGAATCATTGGGCGCCAAAGGTAGAAGTTTTTATCCTTAACCAAGTTTTATCATCGGCCATTACCCAATCATTGGGCGCAATAGACCATCATTAACCAAATTTAGTGGCCGAGAACAAAAGACTAGATTATCATGAGGCGCAACGGATAATTTTTTATCATCAACTCAAGTTTTATCACGCGAAATTAAATTCGGTGGTACGATATTCACCACCGTGATCAACATGAAGACCCGTCCGCACTTATAAATAGAGGAAGGAAGATATCATCATCAATCCAATTCGTGCTTCGAAGTGTGGTTTCCTTCTACGGTGAGTCATGAGTTCTGTAGACCATGACCAAGTGGAGAGAGGTGCGATAGCTGAAAGTTGATCGTGATTTTGATCAAGTCCGATAGGCTACCGATTGTCTGCCCAGATTTGAGATATCTGCTTTTGCCTTGTGTAATTCTTTCGATTTTTATCATTTGTATTTTATTGTCTCTCCAGAATTTATAGGATGAACTCCATGTTTTTAGGATTACTATTTGATTTTATATGAAGTTAATAATTGATATAAATTTGATAACTAGTGTGTGGAGATTCAAGTTTGTATGGTTTGTTAATCTATACCAGTTTGTGGAGTGATTAATAGTCTAGGGAATCCAATTTAATGCATCTTAATTTTGATATGATTTGATGGGATACTAGTTGTGAAGACTTTAATTCTTATTAATTAAGATAGGTCTGCATGCTTAGATTGAGGGATGCCAGTCGTGGAGACCGCAAGTTAATCATGTTAGATTACTTTAGGGAGACTCTAATCCATCTTTAAAGATTAAATTTATCTTTTATTGTTCAAATATTTATCCTGATCTATCTTCATCCTAAGGCCTAACTTCAACATCATTATCTTATCCTATTATTATCTTATTTTCTTTATTTTATTTTATAATTGCAAAACCTATTTCCTAAAATCCATGTTTTTACTCTCTTATTAATTTATAAATTCAAATATTGAATTAATAATATTCCTCGTGGGTCCGACACTCTTTACTCCTTTTTACTATATTACTTGAGCGATTAATGCACTTGCTAGTGATTTTATTTTGCAACATCATTGTACGCACCAAGTTTTTGGCGTCGTTGCCGGGGAATATTTATTAATTGATTTCTGATTTTTATAAATTATTAAGAGATGTTAATAAATTTTAAATATTTTTTTGTAAATAAGTTTTTTTGTAAATCCTTATTTTCTGTAAATATATATTGTTATACTATTTGTTTTAATTATTTTTATTTATGTAAATAATCTAACATCCTCTTTTGCAGATAAAGGTCACGGGCTAAGTTTCGGATTAAAATTTGTTGGCTTTCTACTGGAAATTAATTCTTGTGCGATCTATTTCAACTGAAATTTTATATCACGAGGATTCATATTCTGATTTCCTGGTTTACACCCTAATTTATCTCTCTATGTTTTACGCCATGAGAAAGCTCGATTGAACCATGATTTTGACGCCCGTATTACTGTCGTGAAATTAATCGCCTTATGTTTTGTGCCTCTGTTTGTCGAGATAACCAAGTTTCTTTTGCGCCTCTATTCTATTCATTTCACGGCAGTAATTCTCATATTTTTTATTGTCTTGCGCCTTATACCAATCAAGCTTTTGATTTCTATTATTAATCATTCTCTGATCTCATGGTTCTTTAGCGGCCGAAACTTTCAACATGTTAATCTAATTTCGGCCGAGATATTGATAGCTTTTGTTTGACGGCCAAGCAAATCTGTCTCTGAGATATTTCTTTCATTTCTTTTGCTCCTTGGGTTGTTTAAGCATTCGATTAGTGCATGACTTTGGCACCCGTGTGTTTAATTTCGTTTCGGTCGTGCTTTAAGATTTGGCGCCTCAAGTTTCAAGATTAATCATTTGTGGCCGTATTAGGATTGTGTTAGTTATCCGAATTTCTTAATGATGATAAATTACATGAATCATCCCTTATTATTGTCATTTTTTTCTCCGTGATCTAGAGCGCTGATTTTTTTAAGTCACTATGATCCTCTAATTTGGGATTTAATTCTTCATGATGCCCTAATATATTGTCTCTAGTTCCCGATTTAGCGCGTCAATAATGTTCGAATTATCTTCCCAAGATATGCACAAGCTGGAACTATCTCAAATTGCGGCCATTTTCTTCTGCATGCCAACTTTTTCTCTCACATGATCATACAATTTCAGAATTTTCTTATCCATGTTTGAAGCTTTTAATTTTTCTCAGCAAGATTTTTTTACCATGATATCACCCTCATTATTTTCTGATCACGTCCAGCATTTGTTTCTCCATAGTATGGCGCCATCTTATCATCCTGATTTTTTTCTTTGATAGTGTCTCATATTCGATTTGTCTCTCTCCTTCTTTGACGTCAAATCCAAATTTTTACAAGTGCTGATTGTTTTTATTGCTTTGTCACATTGCGCCTGTAATTTCGGCCGATTTTTCTTCTCTACATTTAATCAACACAGCAGGTAATCACGCCCAATTATCTTTGTGATCACCTGCCGATTTTATTATTATTTCATTATGCGGAATATTCAGCTGTGATTTTTGCAAGTGAAACTCTTATTTTGTGCCTATATTTCTGGATTTTATTATTGCTCATTTTTGCAAATATTCTGTTTTGACTTACTAATTTCCATTTGCTAATCTAAATACTTATTGATTAATTCCTCCATAATTTTTTGTTTTTTTTTCTATCACCCGATATGTTTTAATTTTGAACTTTTGCTTTGCGGGTTTTGATTCTTATTATGGCCGTGACATCAATTTATTACAATTTGGCACCTCTTTTAATTTGCTGAAATTTTGTCTTGCACAAATTTTGATTTGACTTTTAATTGTGATTTTCCTTCGCCATGGATTTAGTTGATTTCACGTCCGCTTGTTGATTTTATTCCCTTATGGTCATCAAATGAATACCCTATGTTGGGCACCCCAATGATTAATTTCCTTGAAGCTATTGGTGTAAGTAATTTATCTTTTACACCGCATTTAGTTCGAGATTCGGATTTTCAGAGTTGTTATGATATGATATATCTCTAGATTATCGACACCTTCATTGTCGAATATTGAAACAATTTGATAAAACCTTTCGGTATTATTTTTTTATTATAAAATTCACTTATATCTTTTGAATCGTAATTATCGACTTTTGAAAAAAAAGAAATCATTTCAGCCACTATCAACAAATTATTTTTAAACTTATTTACATTACTTAACTGTGACTCATTATTTGTATTTATTCATGTTTATTTTTGTATATTATTTTTCTTCTTTCTTATCTTATTGAAATTTAGTTGTTGCAGGACTAGAGTGAAAATCTAATCACAACTAATTTAATCCTTTGGATAAATTTACATCTCGCACATTCTGATCAGATGTTTAATTCTTTTTTATTTGATACTTGGTTGTTGCAGAAATTATTTGAAAATTATATCACAATCAATTCTTTTTCGACTGTTTTATATTAAGTTGGATAGTCTTTTAATTTAATTAGTTTAGTTAAGGTTTTAGATATTTTAGTTAATTAGATGAAGATTAGTTACCTTTTAATCTCTTTGTTTAGTTCATAATTATTACTTTCGTTAGTTCTTAAGTTTATGTAATTTATTAGTTCTTGGACTCATCTAATTAATTTTTGCATTTTGTGCAAGAAGAGAGAAAGACAATTTTTTTTATAGAGATATTAGCACTTGTAGCCATGGGCCATGCACGTGAACATGCTATAACCATAGCTGGGCGCCAAATGCACAAGATGCATGGCTGCCAAATCCAATCACCTTACAATTGTATTGTTGAAATCACCTGACATACGGATTACATGACACATCATGGGCGTAAAATGCTATGCGACTAGTACAGGTCGCCTGACTACCCGACAAGACGAGACGAACCAGGCACCAATGATCAATAAATTGCGCTTGTCTGCAATAATGAAAGGACCATATGGGTGCAAAATCCGTGAAGACAAGTTGACTGACCAAGTCAAGCTGTCCTATACACTACATGCATGCACTACAGTTGGTGCCCGGATTCCAATCGATGTGACGAATCGTCACAGCAGTGCAGGTAAGTTAGGCGCCCATTATTGTTTTATAAATACTTACCCTTGTATTTGCTTTGCAGATGAACACGAAGCCAATCTCCAACCTCCGTTGCGCCGAACGTTTCTTCGTACCGGCTGAGTCTCTGTTCACCGACATATATATATTGTGGCCGAGACCCTTCATGGCCAAGGATTTCATCGATCTTTTGCGCCTGTCATGACATCATGTTCGAGTCTTCACAAAACATATTGGCCGCCAACTTTACCACTCTTTTGCGGCCGAGACCTTCTTTGCACACATCACAGCCGTTCTGAAGTAACAAATTCATCGACGTCCCTCTTCATGGCTGAGACACTTTACCGTACGATATTCACGACCGTGATCAACATGAAGATCCGTCCGCACTTATAAATAGAGGAAGATATCATCAATCTAATTCGTGCTTTGAAGTGTGGTTTTCTTCTACGGTGAGTCGTGAGCTCTGCAGTCTATGAACAAGAGGAGAGAGGTGCGACGGTTGAAAGTTGATCGCGACTCTAATTAAGTCCGAAAGGCTACCGCTTGTCTGCCTAGATTTGAGATCTTATTTCATTTGTTTTAGTCTTTTCTGATCAATTATTAATTGTACTTAATGCTTTTATGTTAGTTGATTGGATTTCTGAATTAGGCTATAGCACTCTGAGTGTTTAATTTCAGAATTCATAATGCTAATTTTAATTGATTTTATATGAAATTAATAATTGACATAAATTTGATAACTAGTGTGTGGAGAATCAAGTTTGTGTGGTCTATTAATCTATACCAGTTTGTGGAGTGATTAATATTCTAGGGAATCCAATTTAATGCATCTTAATTTTAATATAATTTGATGGGATTGCTAGTTGCGGAGACTGCAATTCTTATTAAATTAAGATAGTTCTGCATGCTTAGGTTGAGGGATGCCAGTCATGGAGACCGCAAGTTAATCTTGTTAGATTACTCTATAGAGACTCTAATTCATCTTTAAAGATTAAATTTATCTTTTATGGTTCAAATATTTATCGTGATCTATCTTCATCCTAAGGCCTAACTTCAACACCATTATCTTATACTATTATTATCTTATTTTCTTTATTTTATTTTATAACTACAAAACCTATTTCCAAAAATCCATTTTTTTCCTTTCTTATTAATTTATAAATTCAAATATTGAGTTAATAATATTCTCCGTGGGTTCGGCACTCTTTATTCCTTTTTACTATATTACTTGAATGACTAGTGCACTTGCTAGCAATTTTATTTTGCTACATCATTTTACGCACCACGACACTACCTTTATGGAGTACAGTTTGAGGTGTTCATCGATCATAAGAGCCTCAAGTGCGTGTGAACCTTCCCACTTATGTATAAGATCCTGAGTATACAAAGATGATGGGAAGATGTTAGAAAGAAGAAGAAGATTATAAGCTCTCAACAGATGATGGAATTCGATACAACAATCGACTGTGGGTCGCAAGTCATGAAGACCTTAAAAGAGAAGTAATGGATGAATGACACAAGTCTGTGTTTGTGATCCATCCTGACAGCACTAAGATGTACAAGAATGTGAAAAGAACCTTCTGGTGGAACGACATGAGCCCGATCTAGCAACAAGTTAAAGTGGAACATGAGAAGCCTTACGGAAATATCACATCTCTCGCTATCTCACAGTGGAAATGGGAGGATGTTTCCATGGATTTCATAACATGCTTACCCCGTACTCAAAAGGGACATGGTGCCATATGGGTAATTGTGGATTGGTTAAAAAAGTCTGCACACTTCTTACCCATAAAGTCCAAACAGTCAGTGCAGAGTCTCATGGATTTATATGTTCATGAGATCATCAGACTTCATGGGATCCCCACCTCCATTGTATCAGATTGGGATCCAAGGCTTACAACCAAATTCTGAAGATGTTTACAAACTCTTTTGTAACGAGGCTAAATTATAGTACGACATTCCATTCACAAACGGACGGTCAGACAAAGAGGACTATCCAAATGGTTGAGGACATGTTAAGAGCTTGTGCCCTTGATTGGGAGGGCAATTGGGATGATCACCTACCACTTATTGAGTTTGCATATAATAATAGTTGTCATTCCAGCATTCGCATGGCCCCCTTTGCAGCTCTATATGGGAGACCATGTCGTTCACCTGCATGCTGGAATGAGGTAGGTGAAAGGAAGATCTTGGATGCTAAAGAGCTGAAATAAATAGAAGAATATTCTGCAAGTGTAGAACTAATACAACAGAGGATGAAGGCAGCTCAAGCACGATAGAAGTTTTATGCTGATAAAGGATGACGTGAACAAAATTTTCAGATAGGTGACCAAGTACTCCTGAAGGTCTCTCCAACTAAAGGAGTTATGAGGTTCAGCAAAAGAGGAAAGCTCAGTCCAAGATATGTTGGTCATTTTGAGGTACTCGAGCTAGTTGGAGAAGGTGCTTGCAAACTAGTATTATCCCCTTGATTTATGATGACTCTGACTACCGGCCATCTAGGGAAAAGTCGAACAAAATGCAAACTATGCATCCCCGGCCCTGGTTCACTGGAACCCAGCCCGGGTAGGTCCTTTGCCAGACAGAGTTCGTGGAAACTCGACCCGGATCCGTCATTGCTACTCCCTCCGAGCTCTACAACTGGATGAACCTAGTATGGGTTGAAGATGACTCAAACAGAGTTCCACGCACAATCGGGCGCGACGGTCACCATTTCTAGAAGAAGACCGAACCCGGGACGGGTTTAAACTGAACCCGGCCCAGGTTTACTCTGATTACATCGAGGACAATGTTAGAAGAACTCGGCACGAGTTCCACCTGACTCGGCTCGGGTTCTAATCAAATTAGGTTGATCTTTATGGTCTTTTGAGCCCCAAATTATGTCATTATTCCTAATTTTAATGATGATGATGATTATGACATTTATGTCCATGATTTACTCTCCATGATCCTATTCTCTAGTTTTGATCATGTATGAATAAAGATTAATTAAAAGATGCAAGATAAAAGACGAAAATCGTTAAATTGAGAGCTCTTATTTTATGATGGACTGCTGACGACCAAGTTATGAGCTGACTTCGATCAATTATGGACTGACGACCACGGTCAGCTATGGGATGGCTCTGCCAGTTATGACGATGATGGACGGGTTGAGGCAGACCTCCCCATGGGTTGAAATATACCACAAATAAGTCAAAGATGAATAAGAAGATGATGAAGAAGATGAACACTTATGAATAATGCATAACTCTTATGATGATCGGCTTTTTGCCACTCTTCTCATGATGATTTAATTATGATCCTTTGATCTCTTATTCATATGTCCCTTTACATGCTTCCATTACTGTTATGACGATCATGATTTATCTCCATTATGTTTTACGATGTTATCATTTATGACTCTTGTCTAGTATCATGATCTTATGATGATATTTATCTTACTTCCATACTGAGTTGTAAAACTTATAAGGAGGTTCTCTCCTGCACATTCTTAAATGCAGGACAAAGTCAGAAAGATGAAGGTGGCCAATGGTGACAGATCGAGCTCGTAGGTGGCTGCACATGGGTGTCTTGAGTCCCTTAGGTTTATGTGATAGATTTCCTTTTCCGCATATTAGATGATGTATTAGTTTTCCTTTGAACTCTTATGAAGTTCTTTATCCATCTTCCTCAATTTAAGATGTCTTACTCTTTTTATTATTTAATGATGATTAGACTTTCACTTTATATGATGTTGAGTTGACTAGTCAAAGTCTTTATTTTGGTCAATATGATGTACACGTAAGGATGACTCGCAGCGTTCTCGAAGCGTATTCTGCCACATGGAGGGGTGCAATTTGGGGGTGTTACATTGACTCAGAACAACCTTAGAAACTACTTTCAAAACTGAAGTCATATAAGCATGTTATAGGTATATGCTCGATGATCTTAAAGGGATTAACCCCTCTATTTGTATGCACCGCATTCCCATGGAGAAGGATTTTAGACCAATGATTGAAGGACAAAGAAGATTGAATCTGGTCATGAAGGAAGTTGTCAAGAAAGAAGTACTCAAGATATTGGATACAAGCATCATATACCCCATATCAGATGGCCAGTGGGTAACACTACAAGAAATGGCGTCAGTTGCAAAGAAGTATGTAGTCATTAAAAATTATCATCTTGATGATAATACTCATCAAAGACAAGAAAAAAATTGGTCACGACTCTTCGCTATAGGTCATGCTGCTAAAAGATTTTAGCATTTTCTATAAAGATTTTAGCGTCCACTATAACTGGCCGTTGATTTGTTTTATGGACCAAAATAACTTCCTTAAATGTTCAATAGCGACTAGCACTACAAGAAAATAGCCAATTATAGACAGTCAAAACCATCTGTAATTTGCCAAAAACTGTCGGAAATGACGATTTTCGACGGATAGCATCCGCGCGAAAATGACCACTCAACTAGTTGACATAAATTCTTTAGTGGCCTAAATATTAGTCTCTAAAGACATTATTTATGTGTTACAAGAAATTTTCTAAGAACCAATTTTCTTTTCGCTATTATTATTATTATTATTATTATTATTATTTGGGGACAAGTATCCGGTCATCAATACATTTTAAAATAATAAAATTCTATATATTTGACATTCAAACCATAAAGTATTTTCAAACTTTAGAATTCTATATTTGGTAATATTTGAACTCATTAATGTTCAAAAAATCAAATATCAAATCAATTATCCACACAATATTCAACTCAAATATTCATATGCAACATCCAACATTCATTCAAATGTCTACAAAATTCCAAATAACTCTTCTGAAACAACATGTTCAAGAAAATATTGCAAGACTTTTCTTCCATTCATCTACCTTTTCAATCCCACAAACATTCATAAAAAATATGTAAAATCAAGATGACAATTATTATTGTGTACTCATCAATAAAAAATTCCAATCCTCCAAATAGAGTCATTGTTGCTTCAAAAGAGGGTTGCAATTAGAATAAAAATCTATTGGAATAAAACATGTATAATAAAGTAGCACATAAGGCATAGATCAATTTTTTTATTCTTACTAACCTTATGATTCAAGTGATTGTTCATAAGATTGTTTTTTTTAAATAAAGATTCAATAATATTAAGTAATTGCTCGGTTAGAGTCTGAGTACAAAAATTGAACAAGATCGGGAGGTGGTTTGTCCATCCGAAAGTTTGTCATTTTGCAGCTGCGTGCAACCAAAATGCACGAGGTAGTCCGCGGCTATATTAGCACTACGGCTATGGTACGATACAAATGGTGGGATTAATAATGGAGATGGTTGCCCAGATGTCAGTGACGATCCCGCTTAATTGCCATGGGCAGCAAAGCTCCCTGTTGAGTGTCGCTGTAATAAATTTGAATGTGTGAGATTCTGAGTTCCTTGCATTTCTCAATCTCCAATGCCGCGTTAGTGCCTGCAAAAAAGAAAGGAGCCATCATGAGAGGCGTTTAGGTAACCAATACCCCCAACTCCAGCTGGCCCAAGTGAGCCATCAGAGCTAAAGACAGCCCAGTGCTGGGGAGGGGGCTCCCACCAGAGCCGCATAAGCGGATCTTAGGGGCAAATGCCCCAGGTGCGTGGGCGCCAGAGTAATCATGAAAGCCGGCCAAAGCCCTTTTCCAAACCAATTCCACGATTGTACGCGGGGCCCTAAAGTGCACATTATTACAAAGATTTCAAAGCTCCCACAGGCAATAAGAGAAAATGGATAGGAAGGATTTTTTTTACTACTGATCCAAGTCGGCTCCCTCATGGATCCTGGAGCCGAGGTGCCAAGAAGAGGAATGTTGGAGTGTAAAATGCTTGCACTGTAAGATGTTCCAAAGGCACTGCGCAATGTGACATTGAAAAAAGAGGTGGGAGTTCGTTTCTTGGTGGAGACCACAGAGGGAGCAAGCTGGATCAATAGTATTGTCGAACATGAGAATAGAGTCTAGTGTGGGCAACTTATTGTGTAGGAGTTTCCAAAGAAAAATGTGAATTTTAGGTGGAGCCAGAATCTTACAAACACTTTGCCACGGCGGCAGTCCAGTGGGAATCGGCGGCATAGACTGGCGACTAATATGATAATAAACTGACTTTGCATTTGCGCATCCGTAAGTATCATTCACCCAGACCCATGCATCATCATTGGCTATGGTAGAAATGTAGATGCGATGAATTTGAGAGCATAGGTCTATGCCAAAGGAGGCTGAAAGGAATTGAAGAGTTCCAGGAGCCATCAGAGATAAAGTGGTTGACCATGATGTTATCAAGGTTCATATCGATGTTAATGTATGTGGGGAGACGTACGAGACGGATGGTGGATATGCAGGGGTCCAGGAGAATAGATGTTGAACACCCAGAGCCAATACTCTTAATGAAACTAGTTCTAAGAGCGTCGATAGAGTTTAGGAGCATTTTCCATGAGTCAGCGATATGGGCGCGGGGCATGTCCTCCCAGATATTGAGGGCCCCATATTTAGCGTGCGTAAGGTTGGTCCAAATTGTAGTGCGATTGTTTAGCAAGTCCTATATGCGCTTTGCTACGAGGGAGTGCCTAATGTCCATCAAATTTCTGATGCCTAGTCCCCAAAGGTTCCGGGGAAGTTGGACGACGACCCATCAATTGGGCCCTACGATGACCGCTGTCGAGATCCCAAAGAAAAGAGCATGAGAGCTATTCAATGGATGCAATGTGTCTCCCAAGAGATTTGTCCCACTCGGTGAGTGGATAGGAATGAAGGCTAAGGTGGTTCTGATAAGGGTAGTGTGACTAGCTTGGTTAAGAACCCCTCGCCGCCACCTAGCGAGGCGAGCGGAGATCATGCCAATGATGGTGGTTTGATCACAGTTGGGGATATGCCTAGGAGAGATGGGAACCCCCAGGTATTGGAAAGGAAAAGAGCCAATTTTGAAGTTTAAGATTGAGTTGAGTTGCTGACAGCGCCGAGTATTGAGGTGGGGAAGGAGAAGTTCGGATTTCTAAGTATCTACTTGCTGTTTGGTTAGGTACTGGAAGATGTCAAGAATTTTTTTGAGATTAGTGCAATTTCGTTTCGTTGCCTTTAAGCAGATAAGTAAGTCGTCGGCGAATAGGAGGTGGGTTAGGCTGAATGAGCGAATATGAAAAGGTTGGATGTGACCCGCAGCCACATGTTGGTTCATAAGAGAAGAGAAGACCTGGGAAGTTAGTATGAACATGTATGGTGAGAGTGGATCCCCCTGTCTAATACCATAGAACCCTTGGAAAGGCTAAGATGCCTCACCATTGATAATGCGGGAGAAGACCGGGGAGGTCACGCAAATGTGAATCCAAGCAATGAATTTATCTGGGAGTTGAATTTGTGTAAGGATGGAACAAAGTGCGTTCCAGGAAACCTGATCAAAAGCCTTCTCAAGATTAGCTTTGAGTAGCATAAATTTCTGACAGCCAGAGTTTAACGAATGAGCTAATTCCTGGGCAATCATGATGTTGTCGTGGATAGATCTTCCGAGAACAAAAGCAGATTGATTATCGTCAACGAGAGAGTCTAGAGTGGGGCATAGGTGGTTTGCAATGATCTTAGATAATAATTTATAAAGGACATTACAGACGATATGGGCCGAAAATCCTTGACTCGCCTAGGATTAGGTGACTTCGGGATAAAGATGAGGGATGTTTTGGGCCATTAGTGGGTAGGATGTTGGAGATGAAGAAGTTCTGGATTTCCTTAACGATTTGGTCTCCAACGATGTCCTAATAGGACTTATAGAATTCAACTGTGAAGCCGTCAGGCCTTGGAGCCTTGCCCGGAGGCATGCTCCAAAGGGTGTTGGTGACCTCAGAATTCCTAATTGGGTCCAGGAGAGAATCGTGCCATGTATGGTTTAAAGAGGGGAGGCTAGGCCAGCAGTCTAGATGTATAGTCTACGGTGGGGAACGCTGCCATAGACATCTATATAGTGGTCCACAAATAGCGATTTAATTAATGCGAGATCAATGTTGTAGTTGTTGTTATTATCAATAATAGAAGAGATTTTATTCTGTCTATGCCTGACCACCATGGATAAATGAAAAAATTGAGTGTTCCGATTACCCTGGTGGAGCCAGGTAGTTCTGGACTTGCTCCACCACTTTAGGTAATTTGCCGAAGGAATGCAGCGTGACGATGGTAGGCCAAGCGCAGGAGCCCGAGCTCATGTGAAGAGAGGCTGCGCTGAGTATCAATGGTTTCTAACCTAATGATGTCCTGGAGAGCGAGGCCGGCATGGGTTTCAAGTCTACCAAGGGAGTCCTTGTTCCATTTAAGCGTGTCGCGCTTAATTAGGTTTAGGGCATGGGAGGTGGTACAGGTAGGGGAGGTAAAGGACCAGTGTCGTTTCACGATGTCCCTGGGTTCAGGGTGAGAGAACCGTAAATGTTCATACTTAAATTTCATCGGCCTGAGTCCATGGGAGGTCAGTCTGTAGGAGGAGGGGTCGTGGTCGGAGACACGATGGGGGAGAGTGGGGAGGGTGATGTTGGGAAAAGAGTCTATCCAGTGATAATTCACTAGGGCACAGTCAAGGCGGCAGAGGATGCACGCCATACTGATGTGAACTTTATGTGGATGTAAATGTCTCACTCTAAAAGTAATTTTAGTTATGTTTAAATTTTTGTCTAGAGTTCACACAACTGTAAGTGCATAGGTCGAGTAGAAACCTTGAGGGTCGTAACCCGTTGATTTAGGTTAGTTATCAATCAATTTATTTCTCATAAGTTGTCACAAAATGATTAAAAGTAAATCAGATGTTACAGAAACACAGTTATAAAGAAAATAGGAAGGGAGAGTAAAGAAGGATCAAAATGTTATGGAAGAGATTCCCTTGTAATGAACTCCTTGAAGCTATTGCATCCTAATTCTCATCTCATGAGTCAAATGACCCTTCGATCTTATTATGTGACTTCATTACCCTGTCTCTAAACTCACCGATCTCTCTTTGAGTTAAGGGAAGAGTAGCCGTTAAATGTTAGATTAGAATTGATGATTAGTCGAGCTCTCATTGATGTATGCAAAATATAACATATTTTGGATTATTATTTTAGTTAATTTTTCAGTAGTTTAATCATAGCATGCATCATTTTAGATTATTTTTAATCATAATTTCAGATTTATTGATTTTGATTATTATATTTTGAATATTTTAATTGAGGAGGAATTTACTTAATTTTTATAATTATTTTTGCATGCAAGCCGAATTAATGGATGGATCGGCCGTAAACCACATTATTTTGGGAAAAAATACGTATGCACATTTTGGCCGAGATGATCATAGCCAAGGCGTAAAATTAATATGTCTGACTTCTTTTGGGGGTAAAAGAAATGACGTGAAGATAAGAAGACTTATCATGTTGGGCGTAATCCATACATTTTGGGCGTAATGACTCATGTTTTGGCCGAGATTAGAAGAAGGGAGTAAAGATGAGAAGAGTTTATCTTTTTGGGCGCGATTAAAAGAACTTATCATTTAGTGGCTGAGAACAAAGAGAACTTTATCATTTTGTGGCCGGGAATGAAAAGGCGCAAAACTCATAACCTTTTATCATTAACCAAAGTTTTATAAATGCAGTAAAGTTTATCTCGCAAATTTAAAATTGGTCGTATGATATTCACGACCGAGAACACCTTGAAGTCCGTCCGCACCTATAGAAACCATCATCCCAACTCGTGCCTTGAAGTTTGGTTTTCTTCCACAGCGAGCCATGAGCTTCGCGGGCTTCGACCAAGAGAGAGATTTGATCGGACGACTGATCCAGACGTTCCGACGACATCCGAGGATCCTATTTTATTCTTTGTGTAATTCTTCCAATTACTATTATTTTGTTATTATCTCTCTGCAATTATAGGATGAACTCCATGTTTTAATTATTTTATTTTAGGAGATTATTATTGAAGGGAAATTCTGTGAACCCTTACTTTATTATTATTGAATTTCTTTTGATCAATTTTTAGTTGTGTTTAGTGCTTTTGATGTAATTATTTAAATTTCTGAGTTAAGTAATTTCCAGTTTGTGGACTACTTGATTTCAGATTTTATTTAGTTAAGTTAAATTATTTATTGTGAAATTAAAAATTGACATATGTTTAATAACTGTGTGGAGAATTAGATCTGTGTGGTCTATTAATCTATCCCAGTTTGTGGAGTGATTAATATTCTAGGATTTTCATATTAATGCATCTTAAATTTAATCTCATCTGCATGAATACCAGTTTGTGGGACTTTAGTTTTGATTAAATTTAAGATAGTTTGATTTGCCAGATTAAGTAGCAGAATTACTAGTTTGTAGACTCTATGATTTTAATTTTGTAAATTAATAATTGGGAACATTCTTAATCCATCTTAAGAATTTTAATTTATCATTAATTTATTATCATCCTAAGACCAACTTCAACACCATTATCTTATCTTATTATTATTGTGTTTTCCTTGTTCTATTTTATAATTACAAAATCCATTTTCAAAATCCATATTTTTCCTCTCTTATTAATTTATAAATTCAGATATTGAATTAATAATATTCCTCGTGGGTTCGACACTCTTACTCCTATTTTTTATATTACTTGAGCGACTAGTGCACTTGCTAGCGATTTTATTTTGCTACATTATTTAACGCATCAAGTTTTTGGCGCCGTTGCCGAGGAATATTTTATTAATTAATTTCTGATTTTTATGAATTATTAGGAGGTGTAAATAAATTTTAAATAATTTTCTGTAAATAAGTTCTTTGTAAATAAATTTTGTATTCTGTAATTTCGTATTATTGTACTGTTTGTTTTGATTATTTGTGTAAATAATCTAATATTTTTCTTTTGCAGATAAAAGGATCACGGGATTGTTAAGTATTTATGGATTAAAGTTTGCTGACTTTCGGCCGATATTCTCCTCTATTTTAAATTTTGACACCAAGTGGTTTTTTTTTTATTAATCGGATTTTTCAGATTATGACCGTAATTGACTTTTATCGGCTTTACTGGAAATATCGCTCTCGTTTTGTCAACATAATCACATGCACAAAACCTTTTGATTTTTTGTTTTGCGGCCGTAAAAGTTTAATCTTCTGAATTTCTTCATACAATCTTGATTTGACCTTGTTTCGAACAATTTATATGTGGTTATGTTTTACGTCCTATTTAGATCACGTTTTGACTTAATTCACATTGGTTAATGTCCGATTTACGCCCGATATATTTGCCGTAATGATATATTTGTCGACTTTTGTTATACGTAATGATATATTCCTTTTCGACCGTAATGTTTATTTGTCGCCTTAACAGTTGGATTCATATTAATCGACTTTCAATTTGCCGATACAATTTTTGTTTCGGCCGAGACATGGATAGCTTTCTGTTTGGCGGTCAAAAAAACAAATTGTTGGCATCATTTTGGTTCTTACGCCGAGGGTTTGTTTATAGGGATTTAATTAATTTTTACGCCTAGCAGTCAATTTAATTTTCTTTCGGTCGAGATGATTAATTGTTAATATTTTTCGCCGTGCTTACGCCTTATCAGATTTTGGGGATTATCCGATAGTATAAATTTATATAATTATTTTCAGATACGGTTTGGGGACTCTATCATTTGGAAATTTTATGTCTCGTGCGATTAATTTTCTTTAAACATTTTGGTGTTATTTTTTATTTGTGAAATTTATTGAACTTATCTCATTCTGTCGAATTTTGGATAATTTATTATGAAATTTTCTCTTTATTCTGATCTGCATGGAATTTAATTTGAGTCGATCAATTCATATTGAATTTTTTTTCATATTTTCGACTCATTTGTATATCACGAAAATAGTCAATGCCAACAAGTAAATCTTTATTGATTAATTGTGACACTTTATCTGCATGTATTATATTTGTGTATATATATATCTATATTTTGTATTATTTTTCTGACAATTAGTTGTTGCAGGTACTATTGAAGATCTAATCACAACTAATCCTGGAATCTTCTGATAGTTCCAGACATCCTGGAATTTGATCCAGAAATTGAAAGAACTGCTCGCCGATTAAGAAGAAATATAAGAAGAATGGCTGAACAAGCACGCAACAATCATAGACTAGAGCAACAAAATGAAGTAGTTTTGCCACAAAATAATCGGCGGGAAGATGAAGAGGAACTCTCTATGAGAGAATATGTCTCGGCCAGATATAGTGACCGAGAATCATGCATAGTACTGTCAGATATTAATGTAAATAATTTTGAGATCAATCCGACAATCGTGAAGATGATAGAAGCATCCCAATTTGGAGGAGGATTTCATGAAGACCCTCGCGATCACCTTGACAAGTTTCTTTCTACTCTAAGCACCTTTAGAAATAATAATGTTTCTACTGAAGTTATTCGTTTATTATTATTTTCACAATCCTTACGTGACAAAGCTTCTATGTGGTTCAAAACTTTGCCTGCAAAATCAGTTCACTCATGGTTAGAGCTGGTAGAAAAGTTTGTTGGAAAATATTGCCCGCCACAAAACGTAGGCAAATATCGAAGAGAGTTAAGGGCATTTGATCAAGATGATAACAATACATTATATGAAGCCTGGGAACGATATAAGGAACTGTTAGCCAGAGTTCCTGATAATAGAATCCCAAAGTGGCAAGTGATAGAAGATTTCTACCATGGATTGCGAGTTGCAGATCAAGATAAGCTCGACTAATCAGCAGGAGGGACAGTGCTAGGATTTAAACGCCCTAGTGAGATGCAAGATATTATTGAAGCTGTAGCCCTCAAGTCAAGCCAAGAAAGGAGATCACCTCGTCGAACTCATGATGTACATGCTGCACAAGGAGTACAATCTTCTGAAATAGTGGCTCAGCTGGAGTCACTTAATAAAAAATTTGAGCAAATGATGTCACTAATGGGAAATTCAAGCGATTATTGCCCTATGGGTAACACTTAAGATTCAAATCAAATTGAAAATGCTAACTTTATTTTTTTCAGGAGCAACGATTATGGTTGGAGACACAATCCAAAGTTTGTCTATCATCAAAATCAAGGCCAACCTTCAGGTCAATCAAAAGATTATATACTGAAAAGGCAACCTGATGCTCCCCAATATCAATCATCAAATCACATGCAGGAGATAATGGCATAGATAATAGATACTATGCAATCGTTGCAAAAGGATATGGAGTCTAGAGCCACTAGTAAGGATGCATCAGTTTGAAATTTGGAAAGACAATTAGGCCAGATGACAATACAACTGAGTGGACGTACACCGGGCTCTCTCCCAAGCAACACAGAGAAAAATCCAAGGGGAGAAGAGCAAAATAGGCCTTGATCTTCATCAGGACTAAGTCAAGCTGACGACTATAAATTAGAACTATTTTTTTCTCTCTTTAGAATAGTCTTTAATTAGTTATTAATTAATACCTTAGTTACATCAAATTAATTTGGGTGATTTTTATTTTTACTTATTTATTTTATTCTTTTTATGGAGTCATCTAATTAATATTTTATTTTGTGTAAGGAGAGAACTTCGGATAACTAAGGGCACATTATCACATTGGTGCGCTTTACATACATCGGAGACAACACGATGACATGCAGGGGCGTAAAATCTAACACCTGCACAAACGCTACCCACGTGACCTCGGACAGACAAGGCGAAATGACAAGACGACACAACATTGCACGAATTGACTCATCAAAGATTATTACGCCCTGCCACAATGCCCACCTCCTGACCTCGGACATGACAAGGTGAAACAAATGAATTGCCTTGGAAATCGGCCGATCAAATGCATACTGTTGCTTTTTTATCACCTCTTTTATGTACTCATAATCATTGTAATTAAATCCATGAATTTACATAAAAGTTGAGCATATTTAAATGCTTTTATCATTTTTAATGGAGAATTTGAATGAGTAAAAGACAGGACTAACTACTTTTCAAATTTGAATTTTGAGTAGGGATGAAATAAAAAGGGGCAAAGAGGAAGCCGAAAGAGGGGGGGAGGCTGAAGGGAAAGGGAGGAAGACGAAAGCTTGGAAGAATGAAGATGAACTAAAGAAGATTCTTGATTCCCTTGTGATGAAACTTTGTTGATGCTGACTTTTATTCCGACTTTTTTATGTTGCAAATTTGACTCCTCATTTATATTTGATGCATGGCTGTTTAGAATTTATGCCCGATTTCAATTAAATTGAGAGATCAATTGTTTTCTACTTCCACTAATTTCATCCGAGAGGAGAAATTAGTTACATTACCTGCTATGTTTCTAATGATTGCCGATTTACTGTTCATTTAAAGATCGAGAGATCTACTATTGTGGCTGTTATGAGGTGAGAACCCTTAATAGTCGTAGGAGGTGTCAACTGCGTTGTGATCACTTGATTAAGATTAAAAGAACGAGTTGTAGGAGATCGAGAGATTGAACTCTTCTTCTAATTAAGGATGAGAATCTTATTAATCAGTAATCTTAATTCAGTGATTAGCATCTATTCTCTTCTTGATCTATAGATATACCGATAGGCTGAGAGATAGAGTGCATTTATAGAGTCAGTAAGTAAAACACGACATTTACAATAGCATCAACGAGTTCATTACAAGGAAATCTCTTCCATCACTCCTTAATCTTTTCTTACTTCCCTTTGTTATTCCTAATCTATGTTCATTCATTCATCTGATCTATTATTAATAATTTCGTGATAATTTTCGAGATATAATTAGAATAAGTAATCGATCTAAATCAACGGGGCTACGACACTCAAGGTTTCAACTCGACCTATACACTTGCAGTTGCGTGAACTCTAGAGTAAATTAAAACGCGACTAGAATTAGTTCCTGTGTGAGAATCCATAATTTCATAACTACGATAAGTTCACGTCAAGTTTTTGGCGCCATTGCCGGGGATTTAGATTATTTACTTTTTTTTATTTATTTCCTTGCTCAGTTGATTTAGTAACATTCACTACTGAATCTTTTCTATTGATTTCAGGGATTAGTATATGCCCAGAAACACTCGTGGCCAATTGCTTGAACTAGACCCTGAAATTGATCGAACTTTTAAAAGAATGGTGCTGATGCATGCAAAATACAACATATTTTAGATTATTATTTTAATTAATTTTATATAATTTAATCATGACATGCATCATTTTAGACCATTTTTAGTCATAATTCCGAATTTATCGATTTTAATTAATATTTTTTTAAATATTTTAATTGTGGATGGATTAACTTCATTTTTTTTAATATTTTTCAGGTAAGTCGAATTAACGCCGAATGAGTATATCAGATGTTATCTTAAGGAGTAAAAAAATGAGAAGATTCATTACGGCCTGAAATCATTGGGCGAAATGGGAAAGAAAGAATGATTTTTACACCCAAAGTTTTTACGGCCGAGATGATCACACGAGAGAGTAAAATCGAGTTTACACCTTCTTTGGATAAAGTTACGGATGACATCATTGTTGGTAAAAGCAATGCAACTTGAGATTTTTTTGGGCGTAACATGACATGCATAGTTGTAATTTTGGGCGTAATGATTAAAGGACTCTTCTTCGTTTTGGGCGAGATTAGAAGAAAAGAATTTTATCATTTTTGCCGAGATTTGATGAAGAGAGTAAAGATATAAAAGTTTATCTTTTTGGGCGTAATGGTAAAATAACTTATAGTTTTGGCCAAAGTTGAGAGAGGAAAGTTTATCGACCATAATCAACTCAAGTTTTATCTCACAAATTTAAAGTCAACCGTATGATATTACGGCCGGGATCAAATTGAAGGCCGTCCACACCTAAGAATCCGTCTTTCCAATTCGTGCTCTGAAGTTCAGGTTTCTTCCACGGTGAGTCATGAGTCTGCAGGCTACGACCAAGAGGAGAGAGGTGCGACGACTGGAAGTTGATAATGACTCTGATCAAATCCGAGAGGTTACTCGACTGTCTGCCCAAATCTGAGGATCCTATTTTATTTTTGGGTGTAATTCTTCCGATTATTATTGTTATTTTGTTATTATCTCTCCAGAATTTCTAGGATGAACTCCATATTTTTAGGATTATTATTTTAGGAGATTATAAATTGAAGGGAAATGTTTGGATCCTATTTTATTTGTTTTAATCTTTTTTGATCAATTATTAATTGTGCTTCATGCTTTTATGTTAGTTAATTGAATTTTTGAATTAGACTATACCAGTTTGTGGAGTGTTTAATTTCATAATTCATTATACTCAGTATAATTGATTTTATTTGAAGTTAATAATTGACATAAATTTGATAACTAGTGTGTGAATAATCAAGTTTGAGTGGTCTATTAATCTATACCAGTTTGTGGAGTGATTAATAGTCTAGGGAATCCAATTTGATGCATCTTAATTTTAATATGTTTTTGAGGGTACCAGTCGTGGAGATTTCAATTCTTATTAAATTAAGATAGTTCTATATGATTAGATTGAGGGATGCCAGTCGTGGAGACCGCAAGATAATCATGTTAGATTACTTTAGGGAGACTCTAATCCATCTTTAAAGATTAAATTTATCTTTTATGGTTCAAATATTTATCCCGATCTATTTTCATCCTAAGGCCTAACTTCAATACCACTATCTTATTTTTATCTTATTTTCTTTATTTTATTTTATAAAACTCATTTTCAAAATCCATGTTTTTCCTCTCTTATTAATTTATAAATTCAGATATTTTATTAATAATATTCCTCGTGGGTTTGAAACTCTTACTCCTATTCTCTATATTACTTGAGCAACTAGTGCACTTGCTAGCGATTCTATTTTGCTACATCATTTTATGCATCAGGTGCGAGAGTACAAGAACAGAACATCCTTTCTTGAAGGTACAAGCAGCACTCAATCCATAGAGCTCGAGGAGAATTCTGATCTGGAAGCAGAAATGATGGCTCAACAACAAGAGCCACTTCAATCACGACCACCAGTCCCGTCATTGGAAGAACTTTATACTCCCACTGTAGATGGACTAGAGTTTGCGATTTTGAAGCCTGCCATTCAAGCCAACAATTTCGAGTTAAAATCTTCTCTAATCTCTACAATCCAATAGAACCAATTTGGAGGAACTCTAGATGAGGACCCAAATCAACACCTTAAAGACTTTCTGGAAATATGTGAGACAACCAAGTTGAATGGAGTATCACCAGAGGCATTGAGATTAAGGGTCTTCTCTTTCTCGTTATGGGGTAAAGCCAAGCAATGGCTACAATCATTGGAACCCCGAGAATTAACTACCTGGGAGCAACTAGTATAAGCATTCTTGTCAGAATATTTTCTTCCAAGTAAAACCATATGAATCAGAAATCAAGTCATTGGTTTTGTGCAAAAAGATCAGTAGACGTTATATGAAGCTTGGCAAAGGTTTAAGACATTGCTAAGGTCGTGTCCTCATCATGGTTTAAGCAAATGGATTTTGGTTCAATCCTTTCACAATGGACTCAACTACACTTCAAAAATGGCACTCGATAATGCTGCAGATGGTTTGTTTATAAAGAAAAATGTAGATGAAGCTTATCAACTTATAGAAGAAATAGCAAGGAATCAACATTTCCTAGCTCATTCAAGGTCTAATGAGTCAGTTGCATTAATTCAAACTCGATTTGACTGTGAGGATTTTTCTTCTAAAGTGGAGTATATAGTTCAAAAAGCAATTAGTAGACTGGGACTCAATGAAGCTACTCCTACTGTCAATATGATAGCAAGATGTTGCGAAATATGTGGTTCGCTTGAACACATTTTCGTGCACTGTGAACTACTAAAATAGCAAGGACATCAACAACAAGCTAATGCGATAGGTCCTTATCCATCGAATAATGATCCATATTCTAACACTTTCAATCCTGGATGAAGGAACAATCCGTAGTTTTCCTACAGAGACAACCCTCAACAAACTCAAGTTCCCACTTGGAAAAATAGATTTAATCAAACAGTACAACCTCAAAACTCTTCGTCGGATCAAGGGTCATCTTCCACAAACAAGCTAGAAGTAATGATGGACAAATATATGTCAAAAGAAGACACTCTGATGCAGAAAATGTTTGAGAGGATTGAAAGTCTTTCCATTCATAACAAAATGCTAGAAACTCAGATAGCTCAACAAGATGCATCTTCTTCAAGACAACCGGGAATTTTACTAGGATGGCTAGAGAAGAATCCAAAAGAACAAGTTCAAGCTGTAACCTTAAGAAGTGGGAAAATAATAGACAACCCCAAAAGAACAAGATTAGAAATCTCGACTGAGGCACACGAGGGAATTGGTGAACAAGGTCAAATGGTTCAACCAAAGGATACAATGAATGAACAAAATAAATCCAAACAATAGCTTATTGAAGGACATTCCAGCTATTCATCTCGGATACTATTTCCTAAAGCCCTTGAGAAATCTCGATAGGATCAATAGTTTGACAAGTTTGTAGAAATTTTAAAGAAACTCTATATCAATGTACCTTTCATGGAAGCTATACAAGAAATGCTAGCATATGCAAAATTCCTCAAAGACATTCTATCGAAGAAGAGGAGGATACAAGAAAATGAAATAGTTGCACTAACTGCTGAGGCAAGTGCTATAATCCAAAACAAACTACCTCCAAAGCTAAAAGATCCTGGGAGTTTCTCTATACCTTGTGAAATTGAAAACCAAAGGATACGAAGAGCTTTGTGTGATCTTGGTGCCTCAGTGAGTGTTATTCCTCTGTCATTGGGTAGAATGCTCGAAATGGGTGACATTAAGCCTACGAACATGTCTCTCCAATTAGCAGACTGATCTATAAAAAATCCATAACTAATTTTGGAGGATATACCAATCAAAGTAGGAAATTTCTATATACCAGCTGACTTTGTGATTTTAGACATGGATGAAGATAATCAAACTCCCATTTTGTTGGGGAGACCCTTCCTAGCTACCGCCGGAGTAGTGATAGACATTAAACAAGGTCGTCTTACTTTTCAAATAGCCGATGACACAGTCAAATTTTGACTGAATCACATTATTAATTACTAGACATGGAAGATTACCATCTTCAACTTGAGCAATTCATTGATATATCAGACCCTCTAGAAGTATCCCTTGAAGCTCAAGAATCATCTTTGTGAACAGAAGAAGAGGCAAGCAATCTTACAAGTCATATGCTCTCAACAAAAATACAACACCCCGACAATCCACTAGAGGACCAATCTGTAGATTTTATGCAACCGTCTAGCTCAAAGAAACCAACGAAGTCGGAGTTAAAGAAGCTTCCTCAAAACCTCAAGTATGAATTCTTAGGAGAAGATTTCACTTATCCAGTAATTGTCAGCGCAGATTTAAAGACAACTCAACTTCAGCAGCTATTGGACAAGTTAAAAGCTTACAAGCATGTCATCGGATACACATTGGATGATCTCAAAGGAATCAATCCTGCTATATGCATGCACCGTATCCATATGGAAAAGGATTATAAACCTTTCATAGAGGGACAAAGAAGGCTTAATCCAACAATGAAAGAAGTTATGAAAAAATAAGTGATTAAACTTTTTGATGCAGAAATTATCTATCCCATATCAGACAGTCAAAAAAAGGGTGGAATGACTGTGGTAAAGACAGAGTCGAACAAACTCATTTCCACACGAATAGTAACCGGATGAAGGATGTGTATCGACTTTAGAAAACTTAATAAAGCCAAAGACCATTTTCCACTACCTTTCATTGACCAGATGTTAGAAACGCTAGCAAACCACTCTTATTCCTGTTACCTGAACGGATTTTTTGTATTCCATCAAATTCCTATTCATCCAGAAGATCAGGAGAAAACTACCTTTACTTGTCCTTATGGAACCTTTGCATACAGAAGAATGCCCTTTGGGTTATGTAATGCTCCATCAAGCTTTCAAAGGTGCATGATGTCAATCTTTTCCGATTATATTGAAGAAATAATGGAGGTGTTCATGGATGATTTTTCAGTATATGGCACTTCCTTTGAAATTTGTCGGCAGAATTTAGGAAAGGTATTACAGAGATGTGCTGAATCTAATCTCGTATTGAACATGGAGAAATGTCACTCATGGTACAAGAAGGAGTAGCTTTGGGGCATATTGTTTCAGGCCGGGGCATTGAAGTTGACAAAGCCAAGACAGAAGTAATTGAAAAATTATCTCCGCCTACTAATATCAAGGGAATCAGAAGTTTCCTGGGACATGCTGGACTCTATCGACGTTTTATCAAGAACTTTTCTCTTATTGCAAGGCCTTTGACAAAACTTCTATCTAAAGAAGCAGAGTTTATATTTGACGAGCATTGTTTAGAGGCCTTTGAAACCTTGAAAAGAGCTCTTTCAACATCTCCAATTATCCAACCACCTGATTGTCTTTGCCATTTGAAATTATGTGTGATGCTAGTGATCAAGTTGTGGGAGAAGTATTGGGACAAAGGAAGGATAAAAAGCAACATGCAATTTATTATGCTAGCAAAACCTTGGATGAAGCACAAATCAATTATGCCATAACTGAAAAAGAATTCCTAGCAGTCATTTTTGCAATGGACAAATTCAGATCCTACCTAGTTGGCTCCAAAGTCATTGTGTATACTGATCACCAAGCTGTACGATACTTGATTGCTAAAAAAGATGCCAAACCTAGACTCCTCAGATGGATCCTTTTGTTACAGGAATTCGATTTAGAAATCAAAGATCAAAGGGGGACAGAAAACTTAGTAGCTGAACATCTCTCTCGACTTCAATTATCAGAACAAGACGTTAATCCTGGCACTCACAGAGCTATTAACGACTCTTTTCCAAATGATCAATTGTTTTCGATCCAGAAAACACAACTTCCTTGATTTGCTGATTATGCTAACTACCTAGCTTCCGGAGTTCTATGACCTGATTTGTCCTACCAACAAAAGAAGAATTTTTTCTCAGATATCAAATACTACTTCTGGAATGAACCATTTCTCTTCAAAAAAATGTGCGGATGGAATATATCGGAGGTGTGTACCAGACGAGGAACAATCTGCCATACTACGGGAATGCCACTCATCTCCTTATGGTGGTCATGGAGGATACCAGAAAATGGCTTCTAAAGTTCTCCAAATAGATTTTTATCGGCCAATGCTATTCAAAGATGCAATCAATGTTGTTAAATCTTGTGGTGCTTGTCAAAGAACTGAAAATATTGACAGAAGAAATGAAGCACCTCAGCAGCCTATACTTGAGGTAGAAATATTCGTCGTATGGGGAGTGAACTACATGGGACCTTTTCCTCCCTTGTGTGGGTACAAGTTCATACTTCTAGCTATTGATTATGTCTCAAAGTGGATTGAGTCTATCCCTACAATCTCAGCAGACTCAAAGTCGGTTGTTAATCTCTTTAAAGATATAATATTTCCAAGGTTTGGGGTACTTAGATTGGTTATTAGTGATGGAGGATCACATTTTATCTAACGGAGTTTTGAAAAATTGCTGCTAAAATATGAAGTCAAACATCGAATTTCTACAGCCTATCACCCTCAAACCAACAGGCAACCAGAAGTCTCGAATAGAGAGATCAAAATAATTCTCGAGAAAACCGTCTCAATACTAGGAAGGATTGGAGCCTGAAACTTAATGAATCATTGTGGGCATACCGGACTGCATATAAAACACCAATTGGGACAACACCATTCTGGTTGATTTATGGCAAGCACTGTCACCTACCGGTGGAATTAGAACATAAGGCTTTTTGGGCAATTAAAACACTGAACTATGATATCCAAGCAGCCTCTGGAAATCGATTATTGCAGCTCAATGAGTTAGATGAACTGAGACTAGATGCCTATAACAATCACTGCATCTATAAAGAAAGAACAAAGAAATGGCATGATATGCACATATTGAGAAGGAGTTTTAAGGAAGGTGACCAGGTTCTATTATTCAACTCTCGACTATGACTTTTTCCCGGGAAGTTAAGAATGCGATGGTCTGGACCTTTTATCATCGAATAAATATACCCCCATGGTGTAGTGAATATCAAAAATAACAATTCCGAAACTTTCAAGGTCAATGGGCAGAGATTGAAATGTTACAATCCAGGCGCAGCAAGGTTCGAAGAAGTTCTTCACCTGCAATCGGACCACTAGAAGAAATAAATTCAAGCCAACGACGTTAAAAAAAGGCACTAAAGGGAGGCAACCCAACCAAATAAATGGTCAGCAGCCACGTCAGCACCCGGATTGTAACATTTCAATCTTTGCCCATTGCAGGTGTAGAACTTCTTCGAACCTTGCTGCGCCTGGATTGTAACATTTCAATCTCTGCCCATTGAAATGTTACACTTTTTAGATTTACTTGAGAATCCCAACAGAATCTAACACCATATCTACCCAAACATCCACTTTTCCATGTCCCACATGAACTCCCTCATGTCGCTTTGTTTTCCACCCGACCGATTAATTCCTTCCCCAACACCCATTGTACCTCGGCCACTCGAAATCCCTAACAGCCCTCCACCGTCCTCCGAGAAACCTCAGGCATCCTCCACCCCTACGATCGCCGAAATCTTCAACCTACCAACCGGCAACATGAAAAGGACACATACATCATCTGAATCTGTGACCAACGGTTCTTCTGAGTCTGTCAGGCGACGGCTTCGTCCGGATGGTCTCCTACAACAAACATCCGACCTACAACGGCCGGAAAATAGCCACGAAGCTCAACGCCTCCTTAACACCAGGTTCAAAAATTTTTCGACGATGTCAGGACCATACTTCACCGATCCTATCTCCTCCCTTTCTTTATGAAGCGGTGGGACCTCTACAAAGAGGTATCCGTCGAGTTCTTAGGAACTCTATATCCTACCGGTTTTGATGAAGACGGTGTTCCTGACCACATCGAGTTTCGTATGTGCAATCATGATCTCGCTATGAGCCTAGATACTCTAGCCCATTTCCTGAATCTCCCAAATACCGGCCACCGAATCCCTCCACCTTCCTTCCCTACATTCAAAGTTTGGTATCAACTTACTGGTCGACGTATAGATAACATGCTACATCTAGTCGGCCACGATCTTAAGAACCCTGTTCTTCGATATCTCCATATCCTTCTCACCAATACTGTCCTAATCCATCCCAATGATTACGAGCGGGATTTTGTTTCTACTGATGAACTTTTTATTCTCTGATGAACTTTTTATCCTCGACAGACTTCAATCCTGGAAGGCCGGAATTGGTGGATGAATTATTTCATTCAAGTCACGAGGCCTATACCAACACTACCCCCACTACTTTTGGACTACAAAACCACTTCGCAAATCCCTTCTGGTTGCAGAACTCCTAGAAAGCGCATTGTCCCCTCTTCCTCTTCATCAGCTCCAGATGCATCTCAATCTTTACCACTCACCACATCCAACAAATTGGACCTTATCCTGGACCAAGTGACAAGACTTGCTGAAGCCACAGCCCGCAATCACCAGGATATCCAAGCACATAGGGATCAACTGCATAATTTGGAACAACAAAACTTGGTGCACCAATAGCGAGTACAAGGAGTGGAAGATGTCCAGAATTCTATCCTAACAACCCCCGGTGACATTCAGCAAGACACTGACCGCATACTAGAGCTTCAACCAACTCATAGTCCCTCTTCCTGGCATGATTGACACTGAGGACAAAGTCGATACTTAGCTTGGGGGAGAGGGCAACATGGTACATTTCTTCTCTCTCCTCGATCTTGATATATTTACATTTTTTTTCAAAATTCTACATTCAAAATTTTTTTCATTTTCATTGCATATTGACACGGCGTCATATTAGTTCCAAGTAGTACAGTAAGAGACTTCAAACATACCTTGTAGCCATGGCCTCTTTTGCAACCTCCTGAAACTTTGTTCAAGAACATCTGGCTAGTTCCCCCAACATTTTAACATACTTTACAACCAAATTTAATGCTTAAGTGAAAGGGTCAAGGCTAGCAGAAAGTGACTATTCTGATATATTAAAAACTTGACGACCAATCCTATTTAAGCTCACCTCTCAATTCAAATAACTATTAATAGAATTGTTAATACTAAAATCTTGAAGTGCAGTATGGAAACAAATGAAAAAGAAGAACCAAAAAGAAAAAAAATAATAAGCAAAACAAAAGTTAACAGCAAAAGAAAAGAGGGCCAAGAAAGCCCCAGAAGGTACAAAAAGGGTGCATTCCTAAGCCAGGGTGAATCTGGGTGAGTAGATCTGTAGGGGTTCATGCCTGATACCCTAAGAGCAACTACCCTAGGTTGTGCCGATCAAAAACCTGCTACATGGATTCCCCTGAGTATTATGGATAATCGCATGAGTACTGGACAAATGAAAAGAAATAAGAATTCAAAGAAAGTTTATACTGGACCAGTAGATTCAGCCTTAACATTCTTATTATTTGTCTTTCTTATTTGAATTCTCTGGCTTGAGCTAAAAAGGAGGAAGTTAAAAATGTCTTGTTTTTAATATATTCATTAAAGTCAGGAAATGAAGGAACAGAGAAGGCACTTAGGCAAAGAATATCATGTTGGTATATTAAAAGGTTGGCGGGAAAGCAAGATGAAGATTACTCCTATCTTGAACATTGCATGAGGACAAGCAAAAGGCTAAGCTTGGGAGAATTTGATCACCTCTTTTATGTACTCATAATCATTGTAATTAAATCCATGAATTTACATAAAAGTATAGCATATTTAAATGCTTTTATCATTTTTAATGGAGAATTTGAATGAGTAAAAGAGAGGACTAACTACTTTTCAAAATTTGAATTTTGAGCAAGGATGAAACAAAAAGGGGCAGAGAGGAAGCCGGAAGAGGGGGGGGGGGAAGGCTGAAGGGAAAGGGAGGAAGACGAAAGCTTGGAAGAATGAAGATGAACTAAAGAAGATTCTTAATTCCCTTGTGATGAAACTTTGTTGATGCTGACTTTTATTCCGACTTTTTGATGTTGCGAATTTGACACCTCATTTATATTTATGTGATGCATGGCTGTTTAGAATTTATGCACGATTTCAATTAGATTGAGAGATCAATTGTTTTCTGCTTTAACTAATTTCATCCAAGAGGAGAAATTAGTTATATTACCTGCTATGTTTCTAATGATTGCCGGTTTACTGTTCATTTAAAGATCGAGAGATATGCTATTGTGGCTGTTATGAGGTGAGAACCCTTAACAGTCATAGGAGGTGTCAACTGCGTTGTGATCGCTTGATTAAGATTAAAAGAATGAGTTGTAGGAGATCGAGAGATCGAACTCTTCTTCTGATTAAGGATGAGAATCTTATTAATCAGTAATCTTAATTCAGTGATTAGCATCTATTGTCTTCTTGATCTATAGATATACCGATAGGCTGAGAGATAGAGTGCATTTATAGAGTCAGTAAGTCGAACACAGCATTTACAATAGCATCAACGAGTTCATTACAAGAAAATCTCTTCCATCACTCAATCTTTTCTTACTTCCCTTTGTTATTCCTAATCTATGTTCATTCATTCATCTGATCTATTTTTAATAATTTTGTGACAATTTTCGAGATATAATTAGAATAAGTAATTGATCTAAATCAACGGGGCTATGACACTCAGGGTTTCTACTCGACATATGTACTTGCAATTGCGTGAACTCGAGTAAAATTAAAATGCGACTAGAATTAATTCCTATGTGAGAATCCATAATTTCATAACTACGATAAGTTCATGTCACTTTTGCGCCCCAATTCCACTGGACATGACCCTTCACTGCATGCCATCACGTCGGAACAGGTAAGTTTATGCCCATCTTTCGTCCATAAATATTTACTCCCTCTCATGCTTTGGCAGATCGAAGCACCGCCGTCTCCACCGCTCCCTTACGCCCAAAAGCGCTACGCCCCCTTGTTCTTTACGGCCGAGCCTCCACACCGCGCATCGAGATACCATCGTCAGCACCACCACCCCTTACGCCCGGACCATCGTCCCCCTATTCCTTACGGCCGCCAAAGCCACGGTCGTCTATATTCCACTGCCATAGACCGGCCGAAGTTCTTCATCAACTTCTTCCTTACGGCCGAGACTTCAGCCGTCAATTTCATCGACGACAGCACTGCAATCCAATCTCTCTCTTTGCCTTACGGCCGAGTCACCTTGCACTTGAGCTCTTCATCGAATCGGCCGACACTCCAGCATACATACATTACGGCCGACATATACTACGGCCGAAACTTCAGCCGACAAGTCCACCGAGCCGCCACCTTTTCTTTGTTGATCTTTGTTCCGATCAACATGAGGCGATTTGCTAATATATGGCGGGGACGTCGCAAACGGCGACATCCGAATGCTCAGCCGTTCCCATAGCCCTCATAACTAATCTCCTACTCGGAGACTACTATCGGACTAGGCCGGAGTATCAAGTCTGATATGAACGGATGTTTGAGATTCGAATTCACGCCACCAGATTTTCGAATACCAAATTGCTCAGGGAGTACAATTTACTTGCAAAATATTCATCTATTATTTTCTCAAATTGGACTCTCTGACTTTGTGCATTCCTGGTGGCCAACTTATGAGGTACTAATTATGGAATTTCTCTCATCCTTGGAGGTCTTTAATTTAGATGGCAGGAATTATGATCAGCCCTGCATTTCATTCCAACTTTATGGGCGACCCTTTACCCTCACTCTAGGAGAGATTAATAATATTTATGGATTCCCTAACCATAGATCTCGTTCTGTACCTAATGATTTTGATGCCGAAACTTTTTGGAAACAGATAACAGATGAAGATCGATTGGCTTGAAACACTACTAAAGATGGCTCAATTCAGAATCCTATTCTGCACTTCGTCCATCGCATGCTAAGCAACACCTTAAGTGGACGCAGTGATAATGATGGTGCCATCTCAGAGGGAGTGTTGTACCTCATCCACAACATGCTCCACAGAACTCCGGTTAATGTGGGTGCCTTTATCATTCGTCGATTCTATCACCGCACTACTCATCGTGGCGGTAGAATTAATATGGGCGCCCTTCTCACACCTATTACTCAGAACTTACAACTTGACTTGGATGATCTCGAAGCTGTGCCAGGAAACACCCACCTATGCTAAATAGAATTAGGAATGTCTAGACGACAAAATCATATTCCTGTCTTTTTATTTTTCTGTTAAGTTTTTATAGTAGTAGCATTTTTATTGACCATATTAAGTACTCCCTGAGCATAAAAAAATGTGAAAAAAATAGTGAAAAAAAATTGAATAAGGGGTTCATGCTTATGACCTAAGGGCAATTGCTCTGGGATCCGTCGATCGAAAACCCGCTACATGGACCATCTTATGGAATATGGATAAGCACAAGAGTACTGAATCATGGCTAAGTTCGAACTCTTCATTTAGAACCTTAGTTGTTCGGGCAAGTAAACTCGAGGGGTGCCTTATCACCTGTTGCCCTATGGCCATATGGTCTGGGAGTCATCAGTCCAAAGCCCGCTACAAGAACTTGTGCAATCCTGCCCGAATATTAGAACTTTTAAAATGATTGAAAATCAAAGTGAAAAAAAGAGTTTTAAGCTCAATTAGTACTTATGTGTTCAATATTAATGCTATTATTTGATAGATAATTTATTTTTCTACGAGGCTGAATTTGAGATTGTTTAAATTTGTGTAGCATTCTGAACCTCTATAATCTTGAGCCTTGCTTTGAATTTTTTTTGAGGACAAGGAAGACTTTAAGCTTGGGGGAGTTTGATGCATGCAAAATATAACATATTTTAGATAATTTTTCTGTAATTTAATCATGGCATGCATCATTTTAGATCATTTTTAATCATAATTTCAGATTTATTGATTTTGATTATTAATATTTTAAATATTTTAACTCAGGAGGAATTTACTTAATTTTTATAAATATTTTTGTAGGCAAGCCGAATTAACGGATGGATCGACCGTAAACCACATTATTTTGGGCAAAATACGTATGCACATTTTGGCCGAGAAGTTCATAGCTAGGGCGTAAAATTAATACGTCTGACTTCTTTTGGGGTAAAAGAAATGACGTAAAGATAAGAAGACTTATCATGTTGGGCGTAATGACTCATGTTTTGGCCGAGATTAGAAGAAGGGAGTAAAGATAAGAAGAGTTTATATTTTTGGGCGTGATTAAAAGAACTTATCATTTGGTGGCCGAGAACAAATAGAAGTTTATCATTTTGTGGTCGGGAACGAAGAGGCGCAAAGCTGATAACCTTTTATCGTTAACCAAAGTTTTATCAACGCCGTAAAGTTTATCTCGCAAATTTAAAATTCGCCGTATGATATTCACGACCGTGATCACCTTGAAGTCCGTCCGCACCTATCAATAGAGGAGGAAACATCATCCCAACTCGTGTCTTGAAGTTTGGTTTTCTTCCACAATGACTCGTGAGCTTCGCGGGCTTCGACCAAGATAGAGATTTGATCGGACGACTGATCCAGACGTTCCGACGACATTCGAGAATCCTATTTTATTTTTGGTGTAATTCTTCCAATTATTATTATTTTATTATTATCTCTTTGCAATTCTAGGATGAACTCTGTGTTTTAATTATTTTATTTTAGGAGATTATTATTGAAGGATATTACTTTATTATTATTGAATTTCTTTTGATCAATTTTTAATTGTGTTTAGTGCTTTTTATTTAATTATTTAATTTTTTTAGTTAAGTAATTACCAGTTTGTGGACTACTTAATTTCAAATTTTATTTAGTTAAGTTAAATGATTTATTGTGAAATTAAAAATTGACATAGGTCTAATAACTAGTGTGTGAAGAATTAGATCTGTGTGGTCTGTTAATCTATACCAGTTTGTGGAGTGATTAATAGTCTAGGATTTTCATATTAATGCATCTTAAAATTAATTTCATTTGCATGAATACTAGTTTGTGGGACTTCAGTTTTGATTTTATTTTGCTACATCATTTTACGCATCATTCATCCAAACCAGAAGAAGAGGATGATCTCTCGATCTTTAATTACCCATTCTTTATCCTAATCAAAGCAAAAGAAACACATTCGACTCCGCTAGTCATTGTAGGGGCTCTCACCTCACAACAGCTATTACGATGGACCTCTCAGTTTCTAAAAGAATGCTAAATCAAATGTTACCAGAAACACAACAAATAAACATAACCAGGGTTTTAAAGAGAAAACAACATATCACTCGATCGGATTGAAATCAAATGTGAATAATAGAATTGCAGTGTGTCAAATAAATAAAAACAAGGGTCAAATGTACATCATCATAGAACTAAAAGAGTAGCATCAACACAGCATCATCAGAAGGGAACAAAAAAATCCTTTTTAGCTCAACATGAGTTTTGATAACATCAATGATCTTTTCTCCGGGCTCTCCTCCCTCTATCCTTTGGTTCTCCTCGCCTCCTTTTTCTTTCTCCCTGTTTAGAATTCAAAAATTGAAAAGTAGTTAGTTCCCTCTTTTACCAGTTTGACTCCCTTACAAATAATAGATAAAAATCTCTTTAAATATGATCCGATTTTATGTTAATCTCATGGATTTAAGTACAATAATTAAGACCATAATAAGGGATGATCAAATTCCCCCCAGCTTAGCTTTTTGCTTGTCCTCAAGCAATGTTCAAGACAAAAGAGTCCAGCTACTCTTTTAGCATCAGACCTTATATTTTTTGCTCCAGTGCCTTCTCTCTTTCTATACACCCTGGCTTTGATGAAAGTATTAAAAGCAAGATATTTTTAACTTCCTCCTAACTGAGCTCAAAGTCAGAGAATATAAATAAGATGAACCGATAATAAGGATGTTGATGCTAAATACACTACTGCAGTATGAGCTTTCTTTTGATTCTTATTTCTTTTTATTGATCCAATACTCATGTGATTATCCATAGTGCTCTGGGTGATCTATGTAGCGAGTTTTTGATCGGCACATCCCAGGGCAGTTGCTCTTAGGTTGTCAGGCATGAACCCCTACGGATCTACTCACCCTGATTCACCCAAGTTCCGGAATGCACCCTTTTTGTACCTTCTGGGCTACACCAGCCCTCTTTTCTTTTGCTTTTTAGCTTTTAATTTTTCATTTTCACCAGGCTCAATACTACACTGAAATGGTTAGCATTACATTTAACAGATTTATAACTAAGAGGTGAGCATGAGTAGGATTGATCGTCAAGCTTTTAAGGTTTCAAAATAGCCACTTTCTTCTAGCCATGGCCCTACACTTAGAGCATTGAATTAGGTCATGAGATGCTTCAAGTTTTTGCCAGGTTTAACAAGTTGTTCTTGAACATTGTTTCAGAAGGTTGATAGTCAAATTGAGGAGTGTAGTGATAACTTGCTGATTTTGGGATCAAAATTCAGATTTTTCAATTTTTGGTTTAACTCCTTAACTCACTCTCTACTGCAGTGCACAGGTCAATTGAAGTAAACCTTAAATATCGTATCCACAATGATTTGAAGCCAAAGACTTCCTAAGACAATCTAGATTAATCCTACTTCTAATGGAAAAAATAGGAAATTAAAGAAAATGGAAAACATATTTTTAATTTTGGTAAAAGGATAACTATTTTTGAACTTTTGGAAAGTTATCTGAACTGAATTATAAATGCTAAACTAAGGGCTAAAAGGGTTTATCTATCAATGTGGAAGGTTCTCCTAGGAGTTGGGGTTCATCTAACTTAATTATGGAAGGAATGGAACAAGTTATCAATTTTTAGCTATAAAATGGCTTGGGTTACCTCCCAAGAAGTGCCCTACTTTAATGTCTTAGGATAGACATTGTTACAACTCTTGATATCAAGGAGGTTTAAATAATATGATGTAATCAAGTAGAGATTTCAATCTGTGGACAGCTTCACTAATCAAGTATGGATCTCTTAGTTTGTCAATGATTGACCTTTGTTTTTCAATTTGATTCCCTTCTCCATTGTACCATAAATCTACTAACTTCTCATTCCAAATCTTCTCATCTATGACATGAATCTCCTGGATCACCATCTTGTTTAAGCAGCCATTTCTTCATTGGCCTATTAAAATGCAGCATTATTGGATGATCTTTGAGCTCTTGGTTCCATCTTTCAGTGGGCGAACAATGATCTTCCTTCATTGAATGTTCCATTCCTTCTACAAATTTGAATTCTGCTATAGCCTCTATTTGGAAATAAATTTCTTCTGCTTTTGTATCCTCTTTGGCTATTTCAGTCTCATCATGTGGCTTTACAGTCATAACCTGTTGCCAAATGGAACATGAGATGGGTGAGACTTTGGAACTTTGAATGACTTCAAATGAACTAGTGCTTGCTTCAAGTTCAGGCCACTTCTTCTCTTTTGATGTTTCTTCATCTTTGACCCTAAGATGTTGACATTCTTCAACTGATCCATGATGGTTTGTGGAGCAAATTGCTTCAAGTAGAACATTTGGACAGTTGGGTGCAGGAGGTGACTCATCTTTAGGGATAGACAATAAGTGAATTATGTTGCAGCCCTCATCACAAAGGAGTGTATCTGATAGTTTCTTCAAAGAATCAAAATCAGAGTCTTCTAAAATTTGTTCTTCATTGGATGGTAACCTTATAAGTGGGTCTTCCATGTGATTCATTAAAGGTATCATTGGAGTAGCTTTTTCAGTAACTTCAGCAACTTGATCTTGTTTCTTGGCTTGTGCTTTAAGTGTGATAGGCTCCTTTTCAACTTCAGCCTCCATGACTACTACTTTTTCTTCATTCATCTCTTTCTCAATTCCCTTCTTTATTTCCTGAATTTCTTCTTTTGGAAGGGCAGATTGGATTTGTAGGGCTTCTTGACTGGACTGCAAACAAAGCTTGACTTCCAAGGCTTGATAACCAGCTTGAAGAACATCTGCTGCCATACATAGTTTTTCCATGTTTGCAGTTTGCTTTTCCTGCCTCCTCATGAAGTTCTCCAACATAATCTCCATTCTTGACACTTGTATGGATTGATTAAGTGTTTGCTAATTTTCTGAAATATCCATGGTTGCAACCTGAAAATCTGACACTTGACCTTGATTGTGATGGTAATACAAATGATTTTGTGAGTCATAAACATAAGGATTGCTGCTTGAGAAGTCTTCATCTCGATTCCTGTAAATTGAACTTTTATGACCATGTGAGGCATACATGTAAGCATTAGAGGGCTGTTGAAATTGTGGTGATCCTTGATTGCAATGAACTTGTGATGGTTCTCCAACATCAAACCATATTTTTGATGAGTTTTGAACACGACATCTTTCAACTATAGAATCCAATTCCTCCTGGCTCAGTGGTGTTTCACTTGATTGATAATAGTCATAGGACCAAGTTTGCCAACTCATATCCATCTTTTCTTCTTTCTCTCTCAAAAGTCAAATTCATAATTTCCTGCACTATAAACTTGTCATACAATGAGGTTAAGTGCAAGACATCAAAAACAGGAGTAAAGATTAAGATAAGATGATAAGGTTGAGTAGAAAAAGAAAATTCCAAAAAGAACTAATCCAATAAGAAAAATGATATACAAAATAGGACTGAACATAAACAATGGATGTGTATAAACAATGATAGCATAAGAAAGAGTAGAGGTCTCCTTGAAGTTCCAAATCCTGCATAAATTGAATTCAAAAGTATCAAATTCAGAAAAAAAGAAAACTAGACAAAAATTCAAAATTTAGAATGATAACTTGTGAAAACTGAGAACTAGGCTAATAAATGAACTGATAACTAGTCTAAAACTAATATAAACTATCTAAGTTAATATAATTGACCTCAAATCCCTGGCAACGGCGCCAAAAACTTGATAGTGAAATTGAGGAGTGTAGTGATAACTTGCTGATTTTGGGGTCAAAATTCATATTTTTCAATTTTTTTTTTAACTCCTTAACTCACTCTCTACTGTAGTGCATAGGTCAATTGTAATAAACCCTAAATGTCATATCCACAGTGATTTGAAGCCAAAGACTCCCTAAAACTATCTAGATTAATCCTACTTCTAATGGCAAAAACATAAAATTAAAGAAAATGGAAAACAAATTTTTAATTTTGGCAAAAGGATAACTGTTTTTGAACTTTTGGAAAGTTATCTGAACTGAATTATAAATGCTAAATTAAGGGCTAAAAAGGATTATCTATCAATGAGGAAGGTTCTCCTAGGAGTTGGGGTTCATCTAACTTAATTATGGATGGAATGGAACACGTTATCAATTTTTAGTCAAATCTGATTCAATCTTAACATGGCTGCTATCATAGCTGAATTTATCCAAAACTAATCATTATATTCTCATATAAATGCTAGCTAGATTGAATTAGAAGAGGATCCCCACTGAATATCAAATTATCATTAGGCTCAAACTCAAGTTCCTTGCTAATTTTTGGCAATTTAGTGAAATCTGAAATGATAATAATCAATTGCACTTCAATTTTTAGTCAAATCTAAAATGATGGAATTACTTCAATTAACTAAACAAGAATGAAATCAATCCAACATTAGTGCCAATGCTTCTTGGTTTATCTCTAAACTACAAAAGGATTTTAAATCAACCTCTCAGCTGCAAATGAAAATGAAATTCACATTTTCACTAATGAATTGGATAAAATCAGCACATAATTACATATGGGAACTCAGTACATGCACTTGCTTCTTGGTCCATCTCTGAACAGCAAGAAAATCTTAAGTACACCTCTCAGTGATTAAATGAAATCAGGGGCTTAACAATAACAAGGCAGATTCCACAAATTTCAGGAAATCAACAATGGAAATTCAGGAAATCAGCAATCAGAAAATTCAGAAATCAGCATTGAAGAGTTGCACAAATTCATGGAATTAAACCTTGGAAGTACCATTGTCCCTTGATTCATTTCTGAACAAGGATGAAACCTTAAACAACCTCTCAGTTATAATTTCAATTAGGGCTCCACAATGGTAGAAACAGATTCTATGAATTCAGGAAATCAGAAATGGGAAATCAGAAATCAACAATCAGAAAATCAGATTCTTAATTTGGTTTGAACCTAGAAAATGCCATTGGTTCTTGATTCATTTCTGAACAAGAATAGATCAAAGGACAACCTCTCAGTTGTAAATATTAATAGGATCTTACAATGCCAAGAACAGGTCCATATGAGTTTAGAATTCACAGAATCAGAAAATCAGTGCAGGAAATCAGAATTGTCCATAATCTATCCACAATTAAACTAGACTACTACCCTATTCTGGGAGAGTTAGAATCTAGCTCCTCATAGTTACAAAGTTTGATACACAATAGTAAGAAGGATTGATATAAAACATCCTGAACTAAGAGCTGTTGACAGGATATTGCAGAATGTTCAGCAGCACTTCAGCTCCTCTCCTTGCTTCCTTCCTGCTCAAAACCCTTGCAAATGGCCAGCCCCCTTCTTCCTTCTGGTTTCTCAGCTTATATCTGACCTTCCTACACCCTTGGATGCAGATGGGGAGGTTCTACTCTCTTGATTCAAGCCACCTGTCCAGTGGTCCTGAGATTCCAGCAGAAATCAGATGCCTTTTTTGGACAGCTAGCAGTGGTCCCCCCTCCTTTTTCACATTGTGCAACCTTGTTATACCTGCTAGAAGACCCAAAATAGCCAGCATCATAGTCCTCAAATAAGATTTGCCCTCAGTGTCGATCATGCAAGAAAGAGGGACCAGGAGGTGGCTGTAACTCAAGCAAACGGTCAATGACTTGTATGTCACTGAGGGTCATGAGAACAGAGTTTTGTACAGTCTCAATTCCTTGAATTTTTGGTTGATGTGCTAGGCCTTGTTGCTCCAAGGTGTGAAGCTGGTCCTTTAGTACCTGTATGGCTTCATGTTCGCAAGCTGTGGCCTCTGCAAGTTTGGAAACTGTTCCAGGATGAGACTCAGTTTGTCAGAGGAGGTAAGAGGCAGAGAGTGTAGAGCATATGGGGCCGATGAAGAGGAAGAAGTGATAACATGTCTTCTAGCTGTTCTCGGGCCAGATGGGACTCGTGGAGATATAATGTAATCTATGAGTAGTGGAGGAAGTGTTGGAATTGGTCTTGTGACTTGGATGAACTCATTCATCCAATATGTTATATTTTATTTGCATCAAACTCCCCCAAGCTTAAAGTCTTGCTTGTCCTCAAGCAAAAATTCAAAGCAAGGCTCAAGAAAGTTCCATCGTAGCCTCCACATTGTCAACTGATTAATTTTCTCACACAATTCATCTGCACACCTACTACTCAGCATCTTATTATTTTCCATGTTCTTAGCTTCATAGAGGTTCTGAATGCTACACAGATTTAAACAATCTCAAATTCAGCCTTGTAAAAAAAATAAATTGTCTATCAAATAATAGCATTAGTATTGAACACATAAGTACTAATTGAGCTTAAAACTTTTTCTTTTTCTTTTCATTTTTCAACTTTATTTTTAATCATTTAAAAGTTCTAATCTTCAAGCAGGATTGCACAAGGAAGTCCATGTAGCGGGCTTTAGACTGATGACTCCCAGACCAGATGACCTTAGGGCACCAGGTGATAAAGCACCCCTCGAGTTTACTTGCCCGAACAACCAAGGTTCTGAACGAAGAGTTCGAACTTAGCCATGATTCAGTACTCATGTGCTTCTCCATATTCCACAAGATGGTCCATGTAGCAGGTTTTCGATCGACGGATCCCAGAGCAGTTGCCCTTAGGTCGCCAGGCATGAACCCCTACGGATCTAATTACCCGAACACACCTTGGTTCCGGATAACACTTTTGTACCTACACATAACTTTATTCAACTTTTTTTTTTATTATTATTATTTGTTGGGGTTTAACTAACCCTTCTTTTTTTATAAGCTCAAAAAGTACTTGATATGGTCAATAAGAAGTCTACTATTATCAAGACTTAAAAGAAATAAAAAGGCATGAATATGATTTTGTCGTCTAGTCATTCATAATTCTACTTAGCATAGGCACATAGTCCATAAGTTTGATACTAAAATAGCAAGTGATAGGAAAGAAAAGCATTCAAATTTCATCAATTAACGACATGTCTTTGAACTTCTACTAAAAAGATAATTAAAACAATAAGACAAGAGTTTGTTAGATGGTAGCAAAAATAAATGCATGCAATGGTATTTTTTTAGAAAATTTTCAAAATTTTCAATTTTTTTGGATTGTTTTACAAATAGATGCAAATATAAGCAAATAAAAAGAAAGAAACATGCAATGCGTGAAATGCAAACTCCCCCAAGCTTGAACCAGACACTGTTCTCAGTGTTAAACCAGCAAGGGAAAGTGAAAAGGTAATATAGAAAAGCTAAAGAAATAAAAATAAAAATAAAGAAAAGAGAAAAGATACAACCGGATTTATTGTCGGTGGAGAGATGCTCGGCATGATGAAGGTGTCGGCCGCAAATGGTGTTGGTGAGAGGAGATCTCGGCCGATAATTGATGGATCTCGGCCGATAATGGAGAGTCTCGGCCGTAAAAGCTTGGCCGCAAAATTTTGTTGATGAAGATCTTAGCCGTGCAATCTCGACCGTAAGAAACTGGCCGTAATGGTGAAACTTCGGCCGTAAGGAGTTGGTTCGGCCGTAACGAATAGGTGGTAGCACTGGTGTTCGGGCGTAAGGAGTCAGCTCCGGTGGAAGCTTGGCCGTAAAGAATAGGAGGCGTGGCACATTGGGCGTAAGGAAGAGGCGGTGACGGTGTCGATTCTTCGGTCGTAAAACGAAATCGGCGTGGAAGCTTGGCCGTAACGCACAGGGCGTAATGGTGAGACTTCGGCCGTAAGGGAGGAAAAGGCGGAAGGGTAGCGGAAGCACCTCGGCCGTAATGCAGAGAGGGCGGCGCGCGGTGGCTTCGGCCGTAAAGAAGATTGATCTGCAACATACAAGAGGGGGTAGGATTTTTATAGATGAATTTTCGGGCGTAATCTGACCTGTCCCACGTGACGACGCAGTGAAAAGTCATGTCCGAGCGTAAAAGCATTCATTTTTCCAAGGCACGTCCGTGGTCTCCCTGTCATGTCGGAGCTTTGACGATTTCCAAGACGTATGTGGTCTGCTAGTGTGACATCTCGGCCGTAACGGAATGGTGGCAGGGCGTAACGACGGTTCATTTCTTCGGTCGCTTCGGCCGTAATGGAAACGGTGGGTGGCAGTTTGTCTTGTCATGTCCGAGCTTGATGCATGTGTGACAACTCGGCCGTAATGCACACGTAACGAGGGTGGCAGGGCGTAATGTCCGAGCTTCGGCCGTAGAGAGAATCAATTCTTTGAATTTACGCCCATGCTTGGAGTTGACGCCCCTGAGTTTATATCTCCTTACAAAACATTAAATATTAATTAAATTAAATGACTCCATAATGTCTAATTAAAAGTAAAACTATCACCGAAACTAAGATATTAACAACTAATTAGACTAATCTAAAAAAAATGAAAAAAATAAAAATAAAAAGGATAGAAATAGTTCTGATTTATAGTCGTCAGCTTGACTTAGTTCTGATGAAAATCAAGGCCTATTTTGCTCTTCCCCTCTTGGATTTTCTCTGTGTTACTTGGGAGAGAGCCCGGTGTACGTCGAGTTAGTTGTGCCGCCATCTGGCCCAGTTGTCTTTCCAGATTTCGAGTTAGTTGTGCTTGCATTGTGTCTATGATCTGTGCCATCATCTCCTGCATATGATTTGATGATTGATGTTGGGGAGTATCAGGTTGCCTTTTCAGTATATAATCTTTTGATGGACCAGAAGATTGGCCTTGGTTCTGATTATAGGCAAACTTCAGATTATGTCTCCATCCATAATCGTTGTTCCTGTAAAATGGATTGGAAATAAAGTTAGCATTTTCAATTTGATTTGAATCTAAAGTGTTACCTGTAGGGCTATAATTGCTAGAATTTCCCATTAGTGACATCATCTGCTCGAATTTTTGATTAAGTGACTCCAGCTGAGCCACTATTTCTGAAGATTGTATTCCATGTGTAGCATGTACATCATGAGTTCGGCGAGGTGGTCTCCTTTCTTGACTTGACTTGAGTGCTACAGCTTCAATTATATCTTGTATCTCACTAGGACGTTTAGATCCCAGTACTGTCCCTCCTGCTGATTGATCGAGTTTGTCTTGATCTGCAGGTCGTAATCCATGGTAGAAATCTTCCATCACTTGCCATTTTGGAATTCTATTATCAGGAACTCTGGCCAGCAGTTCCTTATATCGTTCCCAGGCTTCATATAATGTCTCGTTTCGGCACGATAGAATTTGAAAATTTGTCATTAAAATTAATTTTCGAGAGGAACTTTTCAGAAATTCTTCAAACCAATACGAATACCAAAAATTAATATCGACCGATATAATTTATGATGATGTAAGAAATCGCACAAAATAAGTCCGAACTAATTTGCGGCCGTAAAGTTAATAATCAGAAATAATAAAAAATTATTTTCAGAGAAGAAATAAGATTGATCGGCCGTAATTACAGAAATAGATTTACGGTCATAATTAATCCGATGCTCGTTCGTCCGTAAAAATCATAAAACAGTGTTGAAAGGGATTCAACGTGAAGGCGTAAACATTAGCATGGCGATGAATTATCTCGGCCGAAAAAAATTGAATGAAATGTTGCCAAATGAATCATTACGGCCGACAAAGAATATAGTTCATATCGGCCGTAATACAATGAAAGTTCAGTCGAACGAGAGGTAAAACATCAACACATATAAATCGGCCGAAAAGGAGTAAAATCCATGTCGGATGATCCATTACAGCCGAGACAAACTAAATAGCTTCGGCCAAAACAAAGTCAAATCAAAAGTTCAAACTATTATAATGTTACGGCCGAGAATGAAAAAATCACAAATAAATTGGGGTCGTAAGATGGCGTAAAAACAAATGTTCAAAAATTTTACGGCCGTAAAACCATGAGATCAATTCTCGGCCGTAAAAAGAAAACATGAGATCATTCTCGGCCGTAAAAAAAATTAAATCGTCAATTAAGACGAGGTCACATCGGCCGAGATGAAGTCAACACGAGGCCGTAAAGAAAAATAGGGTTTCGGCCAAAATAAAAAAAATTGAATCATTACGGCTGAAAGTGAATTAAGAAGATTCTTTACGGCCGTAAAACAACGAAATCAATTCCATGACGTAAAGTTCAAACAAAAATGTTACGGCCGAGAATGAAAACTGATTCGAATAGGGCGTAAAAAATTTAAACCATCGATAAACCGGGCGTAACAAGTCAAATCAATATCCATTACTCATGGCGTAAAAACAACGTTCGGATAAAAATATTACGGCCGTAAAGATTGAAAGTTTAGAATTCAGAAATCATTCATTGCGAGACCGTAAAATTAATAAAGCCGACACATCAAATTAAAGTCTTAAATCCATAAGTCGACAGTGTAATTTGGAAAAATCCAATCGGCGTCGGATTTTAAACTGAAAGTAGATAAATAATAAAAAAAATTATCATGACCTTTATCTGCAAAAGAAAAAATGTCAGTTTATTCACAAAAATAATTAAAACATATGCTAAGAGAATTATTTACAATTTATTTACATCTCCTAATAATTCATAAAAATCAGAAATTAATTAATAAAATATTCCCCGGCAACGGCACCAAAAACTTGATGCGTTTGATTTGTAACAATAAAATTTGCTAGCAAGTGCACTAGTCGCTCAAGTAATATAGTAAAAAGGAGTAAGAGTGTCGAACCCACGAGGAATATTATTAATTCAATATCTGGATTTATAAATTAATAAGAGAGAAAAAACATGAATTTTTGGAAAGAAGTTTTATGAAATGAAATAAAGTAAATAAGATAAAGATAAGATAATGGTGTTGAAGTTAGGCCTTAGGATGAAAATAGATTAGGATAAATATTTGAACCATAAAAGATAAATTTAATCTTTAAAGATGGATTAGGAATTTTCTCAAGTTATTAATTTACAAGATTAACATCACAGAGTCCACAAACTGGTAATTCTGCTATTTAATCCGGTAAATCAAACTATCTTAAATTTAATCAAACCTAAAGTCCCACAAACTGGTATTCGTCAGATAAGATTAAAATTAAGATGCATTAATATGAAAATCCTAGACTATTAATCACTCCACAAATTGGTTAGATTAACAGACCACATAAACTTGATTCTCCACACACTAGTTATCAAATTTATGTCAATTATTAATTTCACATAAAATCAATTAATTTAATTAATGAATTCTGAAATTAAATAATCCACAAACTGGTAAGTACTCAACTCAGAAATCCAAATAATTAAATCAAAAGCATTAAGCACAATTAACTAATTGATCAGAAAAGATTAAAACAAATAATATAGGGTCCAAATAGTTTCCCTTCAATAATAATCTCCTAAAATGAAATAAATAAAAATATGGAGTTCATCCTAGAAATTCTGGAGAGATAATAACAAAGTAATAATAATTGGAAGAATTACACCCAAATAGATAAAAGTCGAAGCTTCGGATCACGGGCAGACAGTCGGGCAGCCTCTCGGACTTGATCAGGGTCGCGATCAACTTCCAGCCGTCGCACCTCTCTCCTCTTGGTCGTAGCCTGCAGAGCTCACGACTCGCTGTGGAAGAAACCTGAACTTCAGAGCACCAATTGAAACGATGGATTCTTCACGTATTTATAGGGTGCGGATGGCCTTCAATTTGATCTCGGTCGTAACATCGTATGGTTAACTTTAAAATTATAAGATAAACTCGGCCAAAGATAAATTCTTTTATCATTACGCCCAAAGATAAATCTTTCTTATCTTTACTCCCTTAGAGTCTCGGCCGTAAGGAAGTTATTTTATCTTTACTCCTTTCCATTACTCCCAAAAGATAAAAATCCTTTTATCTTTACGCCTTCATATATCTTGTTACGCCCAAAGATAAACTCGATTGATTGTTACACCCTTCATCTTCATGCCATTACGCCCTCCAAATTTCGGCCGTAACATCTTTATCTTCATGCCATTACGCCCAAAAGATAAAATAATTTATCTTTACTCCTTTAACTCTCGGCCGTAACAAAGAATTTAAACTTGTTACTCCTTTTGAATCTCGACCGTAACAACTTGGGTGTAAAGCCAAATCTCGATCGTAAGAAATAATTTCTTTGAATTTCGGCCGAGATTCGAATTTTCCTGCAAAATAATTATCACAAGTTTAGTTAATCCATCCACAATTAAAATATTTAGAGAATTTAATAATAAAAATTGATAAATCTGGAATTACGATTAAAAGTGACTAAAAATGATGCATGCCATGAACAAATTACAGAAAAATTAACTAAAATAATAATCTAAAATATGTTATATTTTGCATGCATCAAATGTAATCTATGAGTAGTGGAGGAAGTGTTGGAACTGGTCTTGTGACTTGGATGAACTCATTCATCCACTAATTCCGACCTTCAGGAATAGTGGATTGTTGAGGATTGAGCAATTGAAATAAAGCTGAAGGATTAGATTGGCACTAGAAATGCTGGCCATTGACAATAAAGACTCCTTCTTGAGTCAAAAACTTTAAGTTGAGCAGGGTTGCAGCTATGGGATTGGTGTCTTCTAAGAAAACATAATGTTCGGCTATGGGCATGATGAAATTTCCACAAAGAATCTAATTACACTCACGGGTTGATTCTTTGAGCAAACTTTGCATAAGAAAGGATGCAAGGTTTATCTCTGTGTTAGAGAGGAGACACTAGATGATGAAAAGTTCGTCGGTAGAGACGAAGTCCATCTCATAGTCATTCGGGAAGATTAATATAGTATTGGTGAGGAGAATGTGGAGGTATCGGAAGGTTGTGTTTTTAAGATGTTGGCCGACCAACTGGAGGATATTGTTGATACGTCATCCGGTGAGTTGATACCAGACTTCAAATACAGAAAAGCAGGTGGAGGGGTTCTGTGGCTAGTGTTAGGGAGGTTCATAAAACGAGCAAAGGTGTCGAGGCACATGGAGAAATCCTGGTTATACAGACGGAATTCGATATGGTCGGGAACACCATCATCATCAATGCTAGTGGAATATACGGTTCCGATGAACTCTGTCACTACCTCTTTGTAGAGGTCCCATCGTTTCATGAAGAAAGACAAAAGGCGAGATCAATGGAGAAGGGTTCTAATGTCCTCAAACAAACCGAGAGGCTCGAGAGTGGAAAAATCCAAAAATCTAGAGCAAAGGTGTCGAGGCACATGGAGAAATCCTGGTTATACAGACAAAATTCGATATGGTCAGGAACACCATCATTATCAATGCTGGTGGAATATATGGTTCGGATGAACTCTGTCACGACCTCTTTGTAGAGGTCCCATCATTTCACGAAGAAAGACAAAAGGCGAGATCAATGGAGAAGGGTTCTTATGTCCTCAAACAAACCGAGAGGCTCTAGAGTGGAAAAATCCAAAAATCTGGTGGAAGATATTTTTCTACACCTGGTGTTCAGCAGGCGTTGAGCTTCCCCGCTATTCTCTAGTTGTCGCATGTTGGAGGTTTTTTATAAGTGGCTGTCCGAACGTAAACGACGTCTAATGATGTTCGCATCCTCTTCATGTTGCTGGCCGTCGCGAAGATGTCTGGGGGCTTAGGGCGATTGTGGATTGCGCTGAGAGGGGTAGAGGATGATTAGGGATTTCGGGTATGCCATTTTTGATGTGCGATAGGTGTTGGAAAAGAAGTAGTGGATTGTATGGGGAACCGAGGCGATGCTGGGGTGTTCGTGTGGGATTTGGAAAAAGTGGGCAGTTTGGTAGATATGGTACTAGATTCTATTGGGATTATCAACTAAATCTACGACATGTACTTTTCAGGTGGTATTCTGATAATTTAGGCTTTGTGTGAGTGCTGACGTGGCTGATAACCATTTATTTGTTGGGTTGCCTCCCTATAGCGCCTTTTTTTAACATCGTTGGCTCGACCTTATGTCTTTTAGTGCTCCGGTTGTAGGTGTACAACTTCCTTGAACATTGTTGCGCATGAGTTGTAATGTTTCAACCTTTGCCCATTGACTTTAAAAATTTCTGACTTGCTGATTTTGATATCCACCGCTCCGTGAGGATATATTGTCTCAATGGTGAATGGTCTTGACCATCTCGTTTGTAGCTTTCCGGGAAAGAGTCATGATCGGGAGTTGAATAATAGGACTTGGTTGCCTTCCTTGAAATTCTTTTTTAGTATATGCATATCATGTCATTTTCTTGCTCGTTCTTCGTAAAGGCGGGAGTTGTTCTAGGCATCTAGTCTTAATTCGTCTAACTCGTTGAGCTGTAGTAATCGATTGCCAGGCTGCTTGAAAGTCATAATTGAGTGCTTTGATTGCCCAGAAGGCCTTGTGTTCTAATTTCGCAGGTAGGTGACAGTGCTCATCGTAAATCAATTTGAATGGTGTTGTTTCTATCGGTATTTTGTATGCAGTCCGATATGCCCACAGTGCTTCATTGAGTTTCATGCTCCAATCTTTCCTAGTTATTGAGACCATCTTCTGAAGGATCATTTTAATTTCTCTATTTAAGACCTCAGCTTGCCCATTGGTTTGAGGGCGATACACGGTGGATATCCGATGTTTGACTCCATATTTAAGCAACAACTTTAAACTTCGCTCAATGAAATGTGATCCTCCATCACTTATGACCAATTTGGGAACTCCGAATCTTGGGAAGATTGTATCTTTAAAGAGCTTGATAACTGACTTTGAGTCCACTGAGATTGTAGGAATTGCTTCAATCCATTTTGAATCATAGTCAACTGCAAGAAGTATAAACTTATACCCACATGAGGGAGGGAAAGGTCCCATGTAGTCAACTCCCCAGACATCAAATATTTCTATCTTGAGTATAGGTTGCTGGGGTGCTTCATTCCTTCTGCCTATATTTCTGATTCTTTGACAAGCATCATAGGATTTTAACAAAATTGATTGAATCCTTGAACAGAGTGGGCCAATAAAAACCTGTTTGAAGAACTTTAGAGACTGTCATTTTATGTCCTCCGTGACCACCATAAGAAGATGAGTGGCACTCTTGTAGTATAGCAAATTGTTCTTCTTCTGGTATACACCTTCGATATATTCCATCAGCACATTTTTTGAAGAGAAATGGTTCATTCCAAAAATAGTATTTAATGTCCAAAAAGAATTTTTTCTTTTGTTGATAGGATAAATCAGGTTGTAAAACTCTTGAGGCTAAATAGTTGGCATAGTCAGCGAACCATGGAAATTGTGCTTCCTGGATTGAAAACAATTGATCATCAGGGAAGGAATCATTAATGGCTCTACAATTGTCAGGATTAATTTCCTGTTCTGATGGTTGGAGTCGAGAGAGATGATCAGCTACTTGATTTTATTCTCCCTGTCTGTCTTTGATTTCTAGATCGAACTCTTGTAGCAGGAGGATCCACCTAATCAGTCTTGGTTTGGCATCTTTTTTAGAAATCAAGTATCGGATGGCCTGATGGTCAGTATATACGATGACCTTAGAACCGACTAAGTAGGATCTGAATTTGTCCATTTCAAATACAACTCCTAGGAATTCCTTTTCTATTGTGGCATAATTGATCTGTGCCTAATCTTGAGTTCTACTGGCATAATAGATTGCATGTTGCTTCTTGTCCTTCCTTTCTCCTAATACTGCTCCAATGGCTTGATCACTAGCATCACACATGATTTCAAAAGGCAAAGACCGATCAGATGGTTGGATGATCACTAGCTGATCAATATAGTCTTTTATCCCATTTTAGATGCATTTCACCCATATCGAGCCCCTAAATTGTCCAACTTTTGGCTAATTATATTTGAAATGCATGGATTGTGATAACTAGTTGATATTCCTCATTCTATACTTAATTCCATGTGCATAGAGGTTCTGAAATGCCAAAATCAATAAATATTTTAATTCTATGCCAAGTTATCAATTTTAGGACAAGTTATCACTCCTATATGTCAAGTTATCATTATTTTGAGTGAACTAATTTTCAATGATTTTCTGACCCTAAGTCCATTACTATCATGAATAAATCATATTTGGATGATTATATCTCAACTTGTGCAAAATTATAAATCCATTTGAACAAGTTATCATTTTTCCAATGCCAAGTTATCGTTAAAGGGCAAAACTATCATTTCGATATGCAAAACTATCAATTCTGCACAAAGGCCTTAGGCAATCATTATATTATTGTCCTAACTCATTGCTGTTCAAATTTGATCACATTTGATAACCACAACCAAAGTTATCGTTTATAAGGCAATTAAGTTATCGTTTTGGCACCCAAGTTATCATTCCTATGAAGTCTTATTCATATTTAATTTCTGACTTCACTCACTTGCCACCCTAATCCATTTGATGCCTTCAATACTCTGAACCACCCATATTTGGACATTTTTCAATATATATTCAAAGTTATCATTCCGGGCATTGATAAGTTGTCATATTTAACCTTGATTTGCAACTCTGCACAACACTAAATCCTACTTGACATTTGAGCTGATCCTAGTTGCTTTTCCTATCCTTATTTGTTCATAAACTATTTGAGGACTATGATGCTTGGTGTTCTATCTTTTGTAGCAGGGAAAATAGATTGGAAAAATGTGGAAAAAGGTGGGGGGACCACTCCAAAAAGCTGCTGATTTCTGGAGCTGGAATGTCAGGACTGGACACTTGGCACAATCAAAGGATATGGGACATTTTGATGCTGATCTTAGGGTGTTGAATGGCCATATATAAGCTGAAGAAACCCTGGAAGGAATGGGGGGCCGGCCGTTGCAGGGTTGCTGAGCAGAAGGGAGAAGAAGAAGTTGGAGAAGAAGGCTGCTGAATTTCTTGTGGACAGAATATATTTCAGGATCTTTTGTATCTGTTTGGCCTTCTATCTTGTATCAATCTTTATAATTATGAGGAGCTAAACTCCATTTCTCCTAGGATAGGGTAGTAGTCTAATTAGTTATGGATGGGATATGAACAAATCTGATTTCCTGCACTGAAATCTGATTTCTGGTTTGCAATTCTGATTTCTGTTTTCTACAATCCTGAATTCATTGGATTCTAATCTTGACATTGTGAGATCTTATTTGTATTTACAACTGAGAGGTTGTCTTATGATCCATTCTTGTTCAAAAATGAATCAAGAACCAGTGACATGTTTTAGATCCAATCCCCAATTAGGAATCTGATTTTCTGATTTCTGAAATCTATTTTCCCATTTCTGATTTCTGAATTGTCAAATCTATTTTCATCATTGTGGAGTCCTGATTTCTTAGTAGCTGAGAAGCTAATCTTTAGGTTCCTTCTTGTTCAGAAATGAATCAAGAGACAATGGTAATTCCAAGGTTTTAATCCTTGAAATGTTGCAAACTATCCATTGCTGATTTCTGATTTTCAAATCTGATTTCGAAATTTGTTTTCTGAATTTGGGGAATCTGCCATGTCATTCTTAAACCTCTGCTTTAACCTACCACTGAGAGGTAGTCTTGTGGCTTCCTTGATGTTCAGATATGAACCAAGGAGCAATTGCATGTGCTGAGTTCCCACATATGAATTAAGTGTTGATTCCTATCCAATTCATTAATGGAAATGTGGATTTCATTTGAATTTGCAGCTGAGGAGCTAATTTTAAATCCTCTTGTAGTTTAGAGATAAACCAAGGAGCATTTGCATTAATATTGGATTGATTTCATCCCTGTTTAGTTGATTGAAGCATTCCTTTCATTTTCAAAGTGCAATCTAGAAGTTATCATTCAAAATTTTATTGAATTGCCAAAAAATCGGCAAAGTGACTTGGATTGAACATAATGATAACTTGTTTTCAGTGGGGATCCTCTTCTAATTCAACTTGTCTAACAATTATATGATAATATATTGTTTAGTTCTGGTCTAATTGAGCTGTGAAAACAGCCATATTGAAGGTTGAATTAGATTTGACTACAAAGTGATAACTTGTCCATTTCCATCCATAATTAAATTAGATGAACCCCAATTCCTAGGAGGACCTTCCTCATTGATAGATAAACCCTTTTATCCTCTAGATTAGCATTTATAATTCAGTTTAGTTAACTTTTCAAAAACCTCAAAACAGATATCATTCTGCATACTTTTAAAAATCTGTTTTTTCATTTCCTTTAAAAATCTATTTTTGCCACTTCAAATAGGATTAGTCTAAATTGTTTTTAGGTAGTCTAGGACTTCAAATCACTGTGGATATGACATTTAGGATTACTACAATTGACCGGTGCACTGTAGTAGAGAGTGAGTTAGGGGATTGAAACAAAAATTCAAAAATTTGACTTTGAACCAAAAATCAGCAAGTTATCATAAAACCCCCAAATATCACTATCATTGGATGATTGGGGCTGCTGTGAGAGCTTTTTTCAAAGTTTCGAAAGCCTTTAAACATTCTTCATGAAATATAAATTTTGCTTCTTTAGATAGGAGTTTTGTTAATGGTCTTGCAATGAGAGAAAAGTCCTTGATGAATCGTCGATAAAATCCTGCATGTCCAAGGAAATTTCTGATTTCTTTGATGTTAGTAGGTGGAGGCAATTTTTCAATAACTTCTATCTTGGCTTTATCAACTTTAATACCCCTGCCTGAAACAATGTATTCTAGGACTACCCTTCTTGTACCATAATATGGCATTTCTCCCAATTTAATACTAAGTTAGATTCAGCACATCTCTGTAGTACTTTTCCAAGGTTGTGCAGGCAAATTTCGAAGGTAGTGCCATACACCGAAAAGTCATCCATGAGCACTTCAATTATTTCTCCAATATAGTCATGAAAAAATTGACATCATGCACCTTTGGAAGCTTGCTGGAGCATTGCATAGCCCAAAGGGCATTCTCCTGTATGCGAAGGTTCCATCTGGACATATAAAGGTAGTCTTTTCCTGATCATCTGGATGAATAGGGATTTGATGAAATCCAAAAAATCCATCTAGATAGCAGAAATAGGAGTGGTTTGCAAGCCTTTCTAATATCAGATCGATGAAAGGTAAAGGAAAGTGGTCCTTCCGAATGGCTTTATTCAGCTTCCTGAAGTCAATACATATCCTCCATACAGTAACAGTTCGTGTGGAGATGAGCTTGTTGGACTCTGTCTTTATTATGGTTATTCCATCCTTTTTTGGCACGACCTGCACGGGACTCACCCATTGGCTATTTGATATGGGGTAGATAATTCCAGCGTCCAAAAGTTTAATCACTTCCTTTTTCACTACTTCTTTCATTGTTGGATTGAGCCTTCTTTGTCCTTCAACGAATGGTTTAAAATATTTTTTCATATGAATGCAATGGATGCAGATAGAAGGATTGATTCCTTTGAGATCATCTAGAGTATATCCGATAACATTCTTATAGGTTTTTAACTTGTCTAATAACTGTTGAAGTTAATTGGACTTTATATTTGCACTGACAATCACTGGGTAGGTGAAGTCTTCTCCTAAAAATTCATATATGAGATTTTGAGAAGTTTCTTCAACTCAGGTTTCAATGGTTTCTTCGAGTTAGACTGTTGCAAAAGCTCAGTAGATTGATCCTCTAGTGAATTGTCTGGGTGTTGTGTTTGTGTTGAGAGCATATGATTTGTAAGAATCTTGTCTTCTTCTTCTGTCCATAAAAATTATTCTTGAGAGTCAAGGGATACTTCTAAATGGTCAGATATATGAATAACTGATGCTACCTTTTGTATTAGAGGATCCACTTGCTCAGGTTGAAGGTGGTAATCTTTCATGTCTGAATAGTTGATAATATGATTCAACCGAAATTCGACTGTGTCATCACCTATTTGAAAAGTAAGACGACCTTGTTTGACATCTATTATTGCTCCTATAGTAGCTAGAAAAGATCTACCCAATAAAATAGGAGTTTCATTGTCTTCATCCATATCTAGGACTACGAAGTCAGCTAGTATGTAGAAATTTCCTACTTTAATTGATCGTGCCAATTGGAGAGACATATTTGTGGGCTTGATATCACCCATTTCAAGTTTCCTGCATAATGAGAGGGGAATAATGCATACAGAAGCACCAAGATCACATAAAGCTCTTTGTATTATTCTATTTCCAAGTCCACAAGGTATAGAAAAACTCACAGGGTCCTTTAGTTTCGGGGGTAGTTTGTTTTGAATTACAACACTGGCTTCAGTAGTTAACGCAACTGTTTCATTTTCTTGTATCCTTCTTTTCTTTGATAAAATATCTTTGAGAAATTTTGCATAGGCCGACATCTCTTGTATGGCTTCAACGAAGGGTACATTTATATAGAGTTTCTTTAAAATTTCCACAAACTTGCCGAACTGCTGATCTTGTCTGGATTTCTCGAGGGCTTTAGGAAACGGTATCCGAGCAGAATAACTAGGAAGTCCCTCTGAAGTCTATTGCTTGTCTTTGTTCTGTTCATTTGGCTTAGCCTCTTGTTGAGTTACCTTATCTTGTTCTAGAATGTCCTCGTTTCCCGATGTTGAGACCTCTAATCTTGTTCACTTGGTATTTTCAATTATTTTCCAACTTCTCAAGGTTATAGCTTGAACTTGTTCTTTTGGGTTCTTCTCTCGTTGTCCAGGTAGAATCCCTAGTTGTCTTGAAGAAGATGCTGCGTTTCCAACATTTTGTTATGAATGGATAGACTTTCAATTTTCTCAAACATCTATTGCATCAAAGTGTCTTGTTTCGACATATACTTTTCCATCCTTGATTCGAGCTTACTCGTAGAAGATGATCCCTGATCCGACGAAGAGTTTTGAGGTTGTATTCTTTGATTGAATCTGCTTTGCCAGGTAGGAGCTTGAGTTTGCTGATCATTATTGGAAGGATAAGGTGTAATATCCGAAATTTAATTCTCATATAATCTCATGGTTTAATGTATCATATGATCGATAAGCAAAATTGATGTATGCATTAAGGAATCGGTTATAACACATAGGATCGTTGAAATTGTTGAAAATTCTCTTAAGGCATGAAAATATAATTTTTGAAAATGTTGAAATTAAGAAAATTAAAGTCTCGATAATTGTTCCTATACATCAAAGAATTCTAAAAGTGATTTTTAACAATTTTTAGGAGGTGTATGGTTATGTAAAATGTAGACGCAAAATTGAAAAATATGTGGAATCGTAATTTTTGTGCTTCAGACAAAAATTTAGATTTTGATTCCTTGATTATTTATTTTTATAAATATTTTATTTGAATCCAAAAGGGGGGTAGTTTCTTATTTACATATAATGTCTTAAGTAAATGAATAAATAAATAAATAAAAGGAAAAAGGCAAAACTATTTACTTATTGTGTTTGGCCGACTTAAGGTCGGTTTACCCCTGCCTTATCTTTCTTTCTCTACATGTTCTACCACATCTTTTCACTTCCTCACCTATCCCATACGAAATCCAAGTGAAAGAGGCATTCTACTAGTGAAGCTATTTGAAAGAAGAGAAGGGAATTAGGGTTTTCGCATGTGGTGAGTTCATACTTCACTTCATTTTGATTTCAACTACATAACTTTCTAATTAGGGTTTCTCTGAACCTCTTCCATCTCATTCACTTTCGGATTTTAGTTAACCATGGGGCAAAACTCATGTTCTTCATGAGCAAAACTAACCCTAGCCATGTTCAATTGATTTCTGAATCGTTAGCTACATAATTTCATAACATAGGGTGGTCAAAAAATTATGAAAATTACTCTAATTGATCCTCTTTGAGTCTAGTGTCGTTGAACTTTGAAATCAAGTTAATATGATTTCTGTAGAGAAAGTTATGCTCTTATCTTTAAGGTACTATCACTCTGTCTTCTGAAATTGTTACCGCAACTGTTTGTTTTGAATTACAGCACTGGCTTCAGCAGTTAATGCAACTGTTTGTTTTTTCTTGTATCCTTTTCTTTGATAAAATATCTTTGAAAAATTTTGCATAGGCCGACATCTCTTGTATGGCTTCAACGAAGGGTATATTTATATAGAGTTTCTTTAAAATTTCCATAAACTTGCCGAACTATTTATCATGTTTGGATTTCTCGAGGCTTTAGGAAACGGTATCCGAGCAGAATAACTAGGAAGTCCCTCTGAAGTCTATTGCTTGAGTTATTTATATAGAGTTATGACACGTTACAATTTTTTATATAGAGTTATGACACGATACAATTTATATAGAGTTATGACACGATACAATTTTTTTAAAGCATTGTTATGATATCTTAAAATTGGAAGATGTTTTCACTCCCCTATAATCTCAGCCTTTATTTTTCTCTCAAGCCATGTTCAAGCACACCCTGCCAAACCAATGAAATTTAAAGCATTTCGTGACTACCATTCATTGCTCTAAGTGTAGGATCGTGGTCTGAAGAAAGTAACTAAGTGAAACTTTAGAAGCTTGATGACTACTCCTATTCATGCTCGAACTTTATCTCTACTAAGCCTGATAGTAACTATATTTTTGTTGAATGCTCCAGTGCAGTTAAGCCTAGAAAATGTTTAAAGAAGTAAGTTCAAAACAAAAAAAAGAGGGCTGGTTTAGCCTCAGAAGGTCCAAAAAGGGTGTACTCTGGAACCTGAGTGAGTCTGGGTGACTAGATCAGTAGGGATTCATGTTTGGCAACCTAAGAGCAACCGTTCTGAGATCTGCCGATAAAAAACTCGCTACATAGACCACTCAGTGTACTAAGGATAATCACATGAGTACCAGATCAATGAAAAGAAATTGCAATCAATAGTGAAAATGTCAATAAACAAAGACCTATGCTGCACTTGTGGATTCAACATTAACATGTTTATTTTCAGGCCACCATGTTCTATTTACGAGCTGAACATGGAGGAATTTAAAAATATCTTGCACCTAAACACTATCACTAAGCTGGGTCATTTGGGAAAGAGAAGAGGCACTTGAGTAAAGAATGTAAAGTTTGAATGTCGAGAAGAATAGTTGGCAAAATAGGGTCAAAATTGAGACTTTTATCTTGAACATTGCTTGAGGACAAGCAAACATCCAAGCTTGGGGGAGTTTGATCATCCCTCATTCTACTCAAGATTATTAATGTTAAAACTGCCACCTTTGCATTGAAATCCTTTCGAATCTAAAAAATTTGAGTTATTATCTGATCCTTTTTGAACAAATCTTTGGAAGCTAACTACTTTTCAAATTTTGAATTTGAACAGGAGAGAAAAGTGGAGAATAAAGGAGGAGCTGGAATGAAGAAAGCGACAAAAGAAGAGAGAGGAGGACAGGAGGAAATCCAGTGAGAAGAAGAGAGAAGAGGAGAAGATGATATCTAAAAACTTCTTGATTTCGTCAAAGCCTATGTTTGCCTAAACGTTATTTTTGTGTGGTGTAATTGTGTTAATGCCGTGGTTTTAAATTCTCTATTGTCGTACCTCTAAACTTCTAGTCTATTATGCTTTTGTTAGACTGCAATTTCCTTAATTGTTTTTAATCTTCATCAGATCAAAAGATCTATCTAATTGTTGTCATTCTGTCTCATTCGAGAGAAGGGATAGATTATTCCTTATTGCAGTATCTCATTAGTGTAATTGCCACCAATTACAAGTAGCTGAGAAGCTCATTTGATAACTATTGTGAGGCGAGAGTCCATAATAGTGACTAGTTGTCTTAGATTCATTTTGTTGATCGGATTAGGATCGAAGGTTGGCACTTTGACGATCAAGAGATCAATTTCTTTTCTAGTTCGGTTGAGAGATCAACAAATCAATCATTTCTAATCCATCTATTAATGACCTATCCCCTTTAAACTCGAAGAGAGACCGACGGGTTTAGGGCGAGAGTAGTTGATTCGCATTATAACGATGGAGAGATCATTTACCTCATGACATGGAATTAAAACCAATAGCATTAACTAATTCATCACAAAGGAATCCTCTCTTCTGAATTTTAGTTTTTCTTCGTTAATTCCTCTTTCATTCTACTCTTGTCTTTTAAATTTTTGTGACAACATTTGAGTTATAAATAGGTTAACAATCGATCTAAATCAGCGGGGTTATGACACCCATGGTTTCTACTCGACTTGTACACTTACAGTAGTGTAGACTCTAGGGTAAAATTTAAATACGACTAGAACTATATTGATCAGTGTGAGAAATTACATCTTCCAAAGTTCACGTCAGTAGCCTTCCTTCTCCAACTGCACTCCAACATGTGGGAGACTTGCAAGGTCTTCCATATAGTGCCTCAAATGGAGCTATCTTCATAGTGGAATGGTAACTGTTGTTGTAGGCAAACTCAGCTAGAGGGAGATGATCATCCCATTTACCTTGCCAATTTATTGCACATGCTCTTAGCATATCTTCCAAGGTCTGAATCATCCTTTCACTGTGTCCATCGCTTCGAGGGTGAAATGTAGTGTTGTAATGCAACCTTGTGCGAAATGCATGTTGTAGCCCTCTCCAAAATCTTGCAATGAATCTGAGGTCTCTATCTGATACTATGGAAATAGGAATCTTGTGTAATAGGATAATCTCATCAACATACAACTTCACCATACTTACAGCTAACTATCTCACATTATAAAGTAAGAAGCGAGCTGACTTGGTCAATCTATCAACGATGACCTAGATGACATCATGACCCTTCTGTGTCTTTGGGAGACCCACAATGAAATTCATTATGATCAATGTCTTTGGGCTCAACAATCTTGGTGGCTTCTAATGCTCAATCTTAATCTGTTGGAAGACTAAGCACTTGGAAACAAACTCTACTACATCTCTTTTCATGTCTCTCCACCAAAATGTTCATTGTAGATCCTTGAACATCTTAGTGGTTCTTGGATGGATAGCAAACTCTGACTTGTAGCACTCAGTTAGAATTTCTTCCTTAAGCTCTCTATCTTCAGGTACCCACAATCTATCTTGAAACCTTATGGTTCAATCTTCTACCATCCTATAGTCTGGGTGCCTTTCTTCACATAGAGCTTTCGTGTCCTTGTACTCTGGGCCTTATTTATGTGCTTGTGCTATCCTTGTTACCAAGTGAACCTAAATGACACATCAGCTTCCCCTGAGTACTTTCTTCAATGAGAGTCCATTTATAGATCCTTAAGCATGCCACTGTTCCTTCTCATTTCTTGCTCAAGGCATCTGCTACAGAGTTGGCTTTCCCCAACTGATGATAGTCTCTACTTTGCTTGGGTCCACTGAGACCCTTCCTTTGAAATTATGTGGCAATTCACATTTGGAGAACTTTGCATACGACTAGTGTTATCTCAAAGTTTCTAGAACTATTTGCAAGTGCTTCTGGTGTATCTCTAGACCTGATGTGTATATCAATATGTCATCTACAAACACAATCACAAATGTGTCAAGATTGGGCTTGAAGATCCTATTCATCAAATCCATAAATGCTACAGGAGCATTTGTTAATCCAAAAGACAACCAAAAATTCATAATGGCCATACCTCGACCTAAAGACCGACTTTGCAATATCTTCATCAGCTACTTTGAGCTGATGATATCCACTTCTCAAATTAATTTTTGAGAAGACTAATGCTGTGGATAGTTGATAAAAAAGATCATCAATTCTGGACAGAGGGTATTTTTTCTTGATGGTCACTTTGTCCAACATTCTGTAATCTATGCATTCCTCATTTACCCATCCTTCTTCTTCACAAATATGACAAGTGCACCCCATAGGGACACACTTGGCTTGATGAAGCTTTTGTCCAGCAATTCCTGCAATTGCATCTCTTTCATTTCTATTGGTGCCATCCTATAGGAAGGTTTTGAGATTGGAGTTGTCCCTGGCATGAGGTCAATATAGAAATCGATCTCCTTTTCCGGAGGTAATCCTGGAAGCTTATCGAAAAATACATCAGGAAAGTCCCTTACCACTTCAAGTTCTTGTAGTGGCTTGGGTTGGAAATCACTCTTGACAATGCTTGCTAGATATCCTCGACAACCATTGTTCAACATCTTGGTTGCCTTAGTTGAGGAGATCATCTTCCTCTTCTTTGACGGTACTCCGCGAAAAATCACGAAGTTACCATCTATCTTTTCTATCAATCTTAACCTTCTTCTCTCTACATAGCATATAGGCATCATGGTATGAAAACCAATCCATGCCCAATATAACGTCATAGTCTACAATGGGTAGTACTATGAGATCAACTGAGTAATTCACTCCTTCTATCATCACTTGGTCTTTGGGAGATACTGCCTAATGGAGATTCTCCCTAGCAGTGTTGCCACTTCATACTTCCCATCTTAATATTCCATTAACTTTCTATTTGTCCTTGTGAAAATTGAATTTTACTATCGTTTCTTTAGTCATTTCATAGTCTTTGGACTAAGAAATTTTGTTCAATTGTCATGAACAAATATGCATACCATTTTGGACAATTTCTTATCACATGTCCATCATTCTTATAATTCACAATGAGATTCACATATCTCCAGTTATATATTGCCCATAGTCAAATTGACAATACTATCAATCATGAATCCAATAATTAGCATTACCATTAGCAGATGTAGCAGCAATATACTCTGCTTCAAAAGATGAGAGGGCGACAGTTGCTTGCTTCTTCAAACCCCATGAAATTGCTCCTGATCCAAGACTAAAAATACTTTCTGAAGTGCTCGTTCTATCATCCAAAGATCCTGCCTAGTCACTATCAATAAAGTCAAACAACCTAAAATTAGAAACTTTAGAATACTAAATTTCAAACTCCATCGTGCCTGCAATATAGCGCAAAATGCGCTTGGCTACTCCAAAATGATGTTTTGTTGGAGAATGCATAAATCTGGATACAAGACTAACAGAAAAAAGATATATCTGATCTTGTGTGAGTCAAAAAAATTAAGCCACCAATCAAACTTGTAATTCTCTTTCATCAGCATGACCTATACTATCATCAAGTTTGAGCTTTTCATTCACATTCATAGGAGTGACATCAGTTTTACAATTGAGCATATTGAACCTGTCAAAAAAATCATTAGCATATTTCTTTTGAGAAATAAATATGCCATCATTCATTTCACTTCTATACCAAGAAAATAGCTCAATAGCCCCAAATCTGTCATTTGAAAATTTACCATCATGCATGCTTTAAAATCAGCCACAAGTGATTGAGAAGATCCCACATATAGAATATCATCAACATATAGGCAAACTATAAAATTCAGCCCCTTTTTCTTTCAAGTAGAGTGTTGGCTCAATTTCAATTCTGCGAAAACCATTGTCAATAAAAAATGAATCAATCTTACTATACCATGCACGAGGAACTTACTTAAGGCCATACAAAGCCTTTTTGAATTCATAGACTTTGTCTTCCTTGTCATTGATAACAAAGCCTTCTAGTTGACTGATATAAATATCTTCATTCAAATCACCATTCAAAAAAATTGATTTTATATCAAGTTGATAAACAGGCCAATGCAATTGAATAGCTGAGGCTAGAAGTAATCTCACTATTTCAAGACGAGCAACAGGAGAAAAAGTTTCTTCAAATCTATACCTTGCTCTTGTGCATAGCCTTTTGCTACAAGACATGCTTTGTGCTTTTGAATGCTTCCATGTGCATGATATTTAGTATTAAACACCCATTTCAAACCAACTATATTTTTGTTGTCAAACAAATCAACTAACTCCCATGTATGATTTCTTTCAATAGGCATCATTTCTTCTTTCATTGCATTGCGCCATTCTTCCTTTTCCATTGCTTCTTCCAAGCATGTCGAATCTGAGACAAATAAAGCAAATTGACAAGAATCATATATTTCTTGCAAAGAACGAAATTTCCTTTGGCACAAAATTAGGTGAATTTGCTGAGGAATTATTTCCACTACTTGGAACACATTCATTTCTTGCTAGTGCAGCAACAATATTTTTTTCACCATTTATAGGAAACTCAATTTGTAAATCAACCACATTAAGTCTATTTGTTTCCTCCCATGTCCAACTGCATCTTTCATCAAAGATAACATTTCTACTAATAATTACTTTGTTAGTAGAAGGATTGTATAACCGATAAGCTTTGGATTGAATAGAATAGCCAACAAAAATATATTTTTTGGACTTGTCATCAAGCTTTTGACAATTTTCATAATCGTTCAACGCATATGCAATGCACCAAAAAACTTTCAAATGACTTACTTTCGGTTTGCAATATTTCCATGCCTCATAGGGAGTCTGATTTTGCACTATTTTTGTTGGAGAAATATTCAGCAAATATGCTGTAGTTGCAACTGCTTCAGCCCGAAAAAGTATCTATAACATTCTTCTACTTTAGCAAAGTTCTTGCCATTTCCACAATTGTTCAATTTTTTCTTTCGGCAACACCATTATGCAGAGGTGTATATGGAGCTGTAAGCTGCCTTTGAATTTCCTGTTCTTCACAAAAATTGTTAAATTCATTTGATAAAAATTCACCACCTCTATCCATGCACAGAATTTTTATGTGATAACCACTTTCATTTTCCACCATTGCCTTGAATTTTTTTTAAACACATCAAATGTCTTCAATTTCTATTTAAAAAAATATACTCAATTAATGCGAGAATAATCATCAATAAATAATGTAAAATATTGACTACCACTGAAGGACTTTGTTTGCATAGGTCCACATAAATCTACATGAATAATTTCAAAAGGATACTTTGCTCTATAGGATTTTCCTACAGGAAATAACCTTTTGCATTGCTTTACAAAAATGTATCCTTCATACACTTCATCAAGAGAATTAATTTCTGAAAGACCAACAACCATGTTCATTCTAGCCAATAATTTTAGTCCATTAATATTGAGATGATACCTCAAATGCCAGAGTTTAATCTCAGAAACTGGATGAACTGAAAATGCATAAGAATCTAAAAAATTCAAAGGAAAATGCAAATTTTTGCCATATTAACTTTTACAATAATCTGTTCAGATTTCTTATCTTGGACCAAACAAACATCATCATCAAACAAAATAGAATAACCGCTTGCCATCAACTGTCCAATACTTAAAAGATTGTTCTTCAAAGTAGGAACATAAAAAACAGCATGGAGAATTTTTTTCTTTACCATCATTCTGTCGGATAGCAATTGTACCTTCTCCTTCAACTTGCACAGATTTATCGTCTCCAAATCTGAGTCATCTTTTCTTTGACTCATGAAGCACTTTAAACGATGATCTCAATCCAGTCATATAATTAGAACAACCACTGTATGAAAACCAATTTTTATTTGCATGATTAGAATTAGAATAAGCCATAAATAACTTACTTTTCTCTCCTTTCTCTTCAACAAAATTTGTTAATTGCCTTGCGTTGGTCCAACAATTTGTTTCAATATGCCCATGCTTCTTACAGTAGTAGCATTGAACTTTGCTTTTGTTCTCATTTGATGGTTGGTGTCTTTGCTCATTTTGTCCATCAAATCTTCCTCTGTCATGGCCTCTTCCTTGTCCTCTTCCACGATATCCGCCACGATCATGACCTCTATTGCAATCAGATCGAGATGCTTCTACTTTGGTTGGCTTGAAAAGCTTTTTCTTCAACTTTTTCTGTAAATCTACTCATTCTTGCTTCATGTGCTTGCAAAGAACCCATTAGTTCATCAAAAGAGAATATAGATAAATCTTTAGACTCTTCAATTGAAACATCTACATAATCAAATTTTGAGGTCAAACTTCTCAAAACTTAACAACAATAATTTTATCGTCAATCTTTTCTCCATAAGATCTCATTTGTCTAACCATAGTAGTTACACTTGACAAAAATTCTTGAACAGACTCATTTGAATTCATAAACAACATTTCAAAATCTCGACGAAGAGTTTGCAATTGAACTGTGATTACCTTTGATGTTCCTTGATAGTCTTTTGTTAATATACCCCATGATTGCTTTGAGGTAATTGCACCTGTAATTATGCAAAAAATAGTCTCATGCACAAGTTGTTGAATAAGAAATAATGTCTTTGCATCTTTCTTTTTGTTTTCCTTTAATTTCCCTTCTTTGTCTGGATCTGCATATCCATTCTCAACCAAATCCCAAAGGTCATGTGACATAAACAAAGTCTTCATTTTGATACTCCAAAACTCATAATTATTACCTTTGAAAATAGGAATCAAAGGTTGGGAGAAACTTACACTACCACCATTCGCAACCATAATTTGCTCCACACTTTTGCTTGTTGAAACCCTGATTAATTTCACTTGCTAGAAATTACAAATATGCAAATGATGTCTTCTTCTGCCCGAGTATTTCACAACTTGCTATGATACCAAACTTGTTGGAAATTAAAAGATAAACTAGGAAAATAATTCAGCACATAATAGATCAAGTAACAATTTTTGGAGAAACATTGCATGATATTCTTCTATACATTAAAACTCAAAATAAGATGACCTATAAATAGGCTTACAACTTCACATACAAGAAAACAACATGGAGATCATGCCTAAAAAGTGGGAGAACATGCACACACTCCACCACTAACGCACTACTACCACTAATTACATTACGTCGTAATCATAACTACCACATCATCACAACTATCTACTAACTCCATAATGAATTTTCTTTTTTCCAAAATACAAAATGATGTGGATAATATTTTTCGAATTACATTTCAACAAAAATAATATGACTTTCAATTAAATAAGTGGAAGCATAAAATAATTAATTAGGATAAAAGAATCCTTCAATAAAATGCGAAAAACTTCATGAAACATCAAAAGTGATGTTATAGAATTGAAAACAAATCTAAACATCATCACTAATAGCAATTTAAAGCATCTTAAATCCATAGTCAAAACATCTCTTAAAAATATATCAGACTTCTAAAACATAAAGACTTTGAGACTCTTGGACCAGTGTGCAATATCTCGTCATGAGTTGAGCCATTATCCATCCAATCATTATGCACCTACACGGATCCAGGATGCAGAGATTTCCCGATTAGAGTATGTAAAGGCCATGCGTACGATGGTGTGATCCTATACAAGATACAACATGGTATGTCTTATCATCTTTATCTAAGAGAAGTAAATAATATGCATGTCATGTCTTAACATATGAACTACATGTCAGTCATCAATAACAATCTATCATCATGCAATAACATAAGGCATGGAAACATGTAGACAATTCATCATACATATAGTATAAACAATCATAATAATCAGCAATTCAATCCATAGGCGCATAAGTGAAGTACACTTATCATAACCATCGCCTCCATAAATTTCCTCAGGGTTGCTTCATAACCCTTTGGACTTTCACTATTTTGGGACATCATTCCATTTCATCGGTCATTGGCCCTTTTCTATTAACGTTATATCTTTCGATAGTTGAGATTTATGTCGTTGCCCTCTCAATAGGCGAGCTAAGCCGTGGAGACAATAGTCCCCCGTAACACCTGAAGGTGACATCAGAATGCATACACTGTTGCCGATGTATGTAACGATCATTCTGGACTCTCGTCCGAGGGCGACATCGGAATGACACACAGTTGTCGATGTGTGTAACGATCATCCCAGACAATATTCAATAAAGGGCCATAGAGGGTCGACATGTAACATCATCCACAACTGGGTTCATTATGCTTTTCAAACAACAAACATTTACGTCGCTCGATATTCAGATTTTAACGTAGTTACGATTGTCCATGCAATTCGTGTATCTAGGTTCATATACAATCATCAATCAGTAATACATAATAGTAAATACCTTAAAAATAACATAAATCAATTTTTCGGTCTATCACGGCCGTGATAGGGTTCGTCACGGTCGTGACAAAAACTGAGCTTCCTTACGCCCCTCTATCATGGTCGTGACTGACAAAGTCGTGGTCGTGCTCGCTATCACGACCATGACAATCAGATTTTCACGGGCATGACAACGATGAATTTCACTTCTCGTCCTTTCATCACGGGCGTTCCAGCAGCAGTCACTAAAATATTAATAACTTAACTTATACTTGTTCTTTTCAGATGATTCTAATTTTCATAGAAAGATAATACGAACCTTTAACTTATGAATAAATTTCAATCTCTAATTCAATATTTCCAATTTATTATCTTTTTAACAATTTGGTCTCGCTGTTACCCGAGACAGCATGATAGTAGTCTGATATTTGGATCATAACTATTGTTATACATCTCCAAATCATATGAAACAAACTTCTTGGAGATTAAACTTCGAGGGCTTTCCATCCATATATTATTTGTAATTTTTGTTGTCCAAATAGTTATTACAAAGCAATCACAAATTTAATAGATTATGCAACATAAATCATGAAACCTTCATTCATGCAATCTTTATTTATGCAACTCTCAATCAAAATCTCTATTAAGAATAGGGTGTTCTTGAGATTCTTAATCTAAACAAAATATCATTGAGACGGAAGAGAGGGGTTAGGATCTCCTTTACATACCTTTCAATCCTCGTTTGATCCCTTCCTCTTTCTTCCTCTTTTTCTTCCTCTTTTTCGTCCTCCTTATTCTTTAGGTTCTCCCTCTTAAAGTTCTAGTCGTCAAGAGATATTTTGGTGGAGAAAAAGAGGTTAACAAGAGATTTAAGTTTTTTATATAGGGGTACTTAAGAGTATTGGGCCTAGATTAACCATTAAGCCCAATTAGAAAATTTGTGGTATTACACGTGAGCTCTACAGGCTACGACCTAGAGGAGAGAAATGCGATGGTTGGAGTTCGAGAGCCAGCCAATTGGCTACCCACATATGAGATTTCTACTTTTGTCTTGGGTGCAATTCTTCCAATTTTCATCATTTGTATTTTATTATCTCTTGAGCAATTCTAGGATGAACTCCGTGTTTTTATTATACTTTTTATTTTAGTAGATAATTAATTCAAGGGAAATTATTTGAACCCTATTTCATTTGTTTTAATCTTTTGATAATTATTAATTGTGTTTAATGCTTTTATGTTAGTTGATTGGATTTCTAAATTAGACTATACGAGTTTGTGGAGTGTTTAATTTCAGAATTCATGATGGTAATTTTAGTTGATTTTATTTGAAATTAATAATTGACATAAATTTGATAACTATTGTGTGGAGAATCAAGTTTGTGTAGTTTATCAGTTTATACCAGTTGTGGCGTGGATAATAGTGTAGAAAATCTAAATTAATGCATCTTACTTTTAATATGATTTGAGGGGATGCTAGTTGATGGAGAGTGCAATTTAATCATGTCGGGTTAATATTTTAGGGAGACTCTAATTAATCTTTAAAGATGAATTTTTTTGGTTAAAATATTTATCCTGATTTATTTTAATCCTAAGACTTAACTTCAGCACCACTATATTATTATTATTATTATCATCTTATTTTATTTTCTTTATTTTACTTTATAATTAGAAAACTTATTTTCAAAATTCTATGATTTTTCGTCTCTTATTAATTTAGAAGATCAAATATTATATTAATAATATTCCTCGTGGGTTCGACACTCTTTACTCCTTTTACAATATTACTTGAGTGACTAGTGCACTTGTTGGTGGATTTATTTTTCTACACCATTTCACGCATCAAATTTTTGGCGTTGTTGCTGAGAAACATTGATTAATTAATTTCCTATTTTTATAAGTTTTTAGGAGATGTAAATAAATTCCTGTAAACAAATTTTGTAAATAAGTCTTCTGCATTTTTTTTTATTTTTTTCTACAATTTGATGTAAATATTTTTTTCCTGTGAATACGTCCTGTTGTATTATTTATTTAATTATTTTTATTTGCGTAAATAATTCTTTTTCTTTTGCAGATAAAAATCATGAACTTTACATTTATTTTAGGATTAGAACCATTGTTGGTTCTCAGCAATGAGTTTCACTTAATTCTTTTAAAGTTTTATCACGCTAATATATTTTCTAATTCTTTTTACTGCTAATGGTTACTGTTTATGCTTGGTGCCTCATGATCCAATGACACTTATTGCTTTGAAGGCTACCTCGTAATCACTATTGAATTACATATTTTCGGTGAGTTAGCATACATGGTTTTGCAGACCCAAGTGTTGATTAATCTCCTTTTGGCCGTGAATTTTATTGCTAATATTTGGTGCCTCCATCTACTTTTTTTATCACGTAGTTAGCTCATTCATCTGAATTCCTTTTGGCGCCTGTGCATTTTGACAACTGTCTGAGTTTTATATTTCCGATGAGTTTGGCCCCCAACTTTTTTTAGATTAATTTGAATTCCAACAGTAAGTGTCGGAGTGTTTAGCACCACATTGGTTCTAGAATTTTAGCATTTTCGACATTGATTTTTCTTTCTTGGTCTACATTACTTTCTGTGCTTCAATTTAATTATTTTTAGAGCAATGAATTTGACACCTTCATTCTCGAATTTATAGACAATTTGATTAAACCTTTAGGTTTGGTTTCTGAATTTTGAAATTCATTAAATTTGTTGACGATTCTCGGCCAGAAAGACATCTTAATTAAATATTTTCTTTGATTTTGTTTTACAACGAATTTGTTTACAGCAGATCGATTCACATTGAATTTTTCCAATTATTAAAGCTTTTGGCTCACTTTGTATATCGCGAAATCAGCCATTGCCAACGATTTATTTTTGAACTCATTGATACTATTGATTAATCGTGACTCTTTATTCGCATGTATTATATATTTGTTATTGCAGGTTTTGTTGAGGATATAAACACAACTAATCCTAGAATCTTATAATAACTCCATACATCGTACCATGAGTTCAAATCCACTTTTGGAATTTGATCTTGAAATTGAAAGAACTGCTCGTCCATTAAGAAAAAATATCAGAAAGATGACTGAACAAGCATGCAACAATAAGAGATAGGAACAACAAAATAAAATAGTTCAACCACAAAATAATCTTCGTGAAGAAGAAGAAGATTTGTCTACGAGAGAATATGTCTCAGCAGGATATAGTGATAAAGAATCATGCATTGTGTTGACCGAAGTCAACACAAACAACTTTGAGATCATTCGACAATCATGAGGATGATACAAGCATAACAATTTGGCGGAGGACTACATGAAGATCCTCACAATCACCTTGACAAATTTCTGGCCACTCTAAGCTCTTTTAAAAATAATAATGTTTCTAATAAAATTATTCGTTTATTATTATTTCTTTAATCTTTACATGACAAAGCTTTTACATGGTTCAAAATTTTGCTTGTAGGATCAGTTCACTCATGGTTGGAGCTAGTAGAAAAGTTTGTGAAAAAATATTGTCCACCTTAAAAGGTAGGAAAATATCTAAGAGAATTCAGCGCATTTGTTCAGAATGACGATGAAATATTATATGATGCCTAGGAAGGTTGTAAGGAATTACTTTCTAGACCTGACAATAGATCCCAAAATAGCAAGTAATGGAAGATTTTTATCATGGACTCTGATCTTCAAATCAAGATAAGTTTGATCTTCTGCAGGAGGAACAATAGTTGGAGCTAAACGCCCTAGTGAAATACTAGATATTATTGAAGTTGTTGCCCTAAAATCTAGCAAAGAAAAGAGACCATCTCGTCAAACTCATGGTGTTCATGTTGCTGAAAGTATAAAATCTTTTGAAGTATTGGCTCAACCGGAATCACTCAATAAAAAATTCGAGCAAATGATGTTACTAATGGGAAATTCAAGCAATTATTGTCCTACTGGTAACACTTCATTCAAATCAAATTGAAAATGCTAACTTTATTTCCAACCCATTTTTCAAGAGCAACGATTATGGTTGAAGAAACAATCCAAAGTTTGCTTATAATCAAAATCAAGGCCAAACTTCTAGTGCACCAAGAAATTATATACCGAAAATGCAATCCGAAACTCTCCAATATCAATCATCAAATCATATAAAAGACATGATGGCACTGATAGCAGATACCAAAGTATATGGAGTCTAGAAGCACGATTCAGGAGGCATCATTTCAAAATTTTGGAAAACAATTGGGCCAAACGGCGACACAATTGACTGGACGTACATCGAGTTCTCTCCCAAGCAACGCAGAGAAAAATCCTAGGGGAGAAGAGCAAGATAAGCCTTGATCATCATTAGGACTAACTAAAGCTAAAGACTATAAATCAGAACTATTTCTACCCTTTTCTTTAGATTAGTCTTTAATTAGTTACTAATTAACACTTTAGTTACATTGGAATTAGTATGGATGATTTAAAAAAAGTAGGCATTTTAGTATTTTATTTATTTTTGGAGTCATCTAATTAATATTTCATTTTGTGCGAGGGGAGGAATTCAGATAATCATTTCTTCGGATATGACGACGGGGTGCTCCACATGCATGAAGTTATACGTCGGGGCACGTGAATAGTACATGTTGTCACCTGATGATGTCACAACGCACCTCGGCCAGCTGATCATATGAAAACTTATCACAGCCGATACATAGGTACCACATGACAACATTGTATATGACAATGCTAGGGGATAAATTTGTGACACCATAGAAGATTCTCTGATCAACCGACCACCTATCTCTATTGACTGCCATGTGAAGACCTCGCTGATCTCGCCGAGCCTCAAACATTCTGACACATCCCAAGGCAGTTGCTCTTAGGTTGCCAAGCATGAACCCCTATAGATCTACTCACTCAGATTCACCCAGGTTCCGGAATGCACCCTTTTTGTACCTTCTGGGGCTACACCAACATTCTTTTCTTTTGCTTTTTAGCTTTTACTTTTTCATTTTCACCGGGCTCAATACTGCACTGAAATTGTTAGCATTACATTTAACAGATTTATAAATAAGAGGTGAGCATGAGTAGGATTGGTCATCAAGCTTTTAAGGTTTCATAATAGCCACTTTCTTCTAGCCCTGGCCCTACACTTAGAGCATTGAATTAGGTCATGAGATGCTTCAAGTTTTTTTCAGGTTTAACAAGTTGTTCTTGAATATAGTTTCAGAAGGTCACAAAAGAAGCTGTAGCTATGGGGCAATATAAATGTCTCCTACTTTGCCGCTTAAAAGTAATAAAGTGTTGTAATGCAGTTTCATAAAACATAAAACAGTGAATTTGTTTATTGAAGATGTAAGGGATAATGTAGCAAGAAAGGAGTAGAAATGTACCATGTTGCCCTCTCCGCCAAGCTTAGATTCGACCCTGCCCTCAGTGTCGATCATGCCAGGAAGAGGGACCAGGAGGTGGTTGTAACTCAAGCAAACGGTCAATGACTTGTTATTTGTCACTGAGGGTCATGAGAACAGAGTTTTGTACGACCTCAATTCCTTAAATTTTCTGTTGATGCGCTAGCCCTTGTTGCTCCAAGGTGTGAAGCTGGTCCTTTAGTGCCTGTATGGCTTCATGTTGGCGAGCTGTGGCCTCTGCAAGTTTGGAAACTTGTTCCAGGATGAGGATCTGTTTGTTAGAGGAGGTAAGAGGCAGAGAGTGTAGAGCAACTGGGGCGGATGAAGAGGAAGAAGTCACAACATGTCTTCTAGCTGTTCTCGGGTCAAATGGGACTCGTGGAGATATGTGTAATCTATGAGTAGTGGAGGAAGTGTTGGAATTGGTCTTGTGACTTGGATGAACTCATTCATCCACCAATTCCAGCCTTCGAGAATAGAGGATTGTTGAGGATTGGGCAATTGAAATAAAGCTGAAGGATTAGATTGGCGCCAGAAATGCTGGCCGTTGACTGTAAGAAGGACTCCTTCTTGAGTCAAAAACTCTAAGTTGAGCAGGGTTGCAGCTATGGGATTGGTGTCTTCTAAGAAAACATAATGTTCGGCTATGGGCATGATGAAATTTCCACAAAGAATCTAATTACACTCACGGGTTGATTCTTTGAGCAAACTTTGCATAAGAAAGGATGCAAGGTTTATCTCTGTGTTAGAGAGGAGACACTAGATGATGAAAAGTTCGTCGGTAGAGACGAAGTCCATCTCATAGTCATTCGGGAAGATTAATATAGTATTGGTGAGGAGAATGTGGAGGTATCGGAAGGTTGTGTTTTTAAGAAGTTGGCCGACCAACTGGAGGATATTGTCGGTACGTCATCCAGTGAGTTGATACTAGACTTCAAATACAGAAAAGCAGGTGGAGTGGTTTTGTGGCTAGTGTTATGGAGGTTCATAAAACGAGCAAAGGTGTCGAGGCACATGGAGAAATCCTGGTTATACAGACGGAATTCGATATGGTCGGGAACACCATCATCATCAATGCTGGTGGAATATCCGATTCCGATGAACTCTATCATGACCTCTTTGTAGAGGTCCCATCATTTCATGAAGAAAGACAAAAGGCGAGATCAATGGAGAAGGGTTCTTATGTCTTAAAACAAACCAAGAGGCTCGAGAGTGGAAAAATCCAAAAATTTGGTGGCAGAGATTTTTCTACACCTGGTGTTCAGCAGGCATTGAGCTTCCTCGCTATTCTCTAGTTGTCGCATGTTGGAGGTTTGTTGTAAGAGGCCGTCCGGACGTAAACGGTGTCTAATGGATTCGGAGGAGCTATTGGTGTCCGAGTCCAATGATGTTCGCGTCCTCTTCATGTTGCCGGCCGTCGCGAAGATGTCTGGGGGCTTAGGGCGATTGTGGAGTGCGCTGAGAGGGGTAGAGGATGATTAGGGATTTCGGGTATGCCTTGTTTGATGTACGATAGGTGTTGGAAAAGAAGTAGTGAGTTGTATGAGGAATCGAGGCGACGTTGGGGTGTTCGTGAGGGATTTGGAAAAAGTGGACAGTTTGGTAGATATGGTATAGATTCTATTGGGATTCTCAACTAAATCTACGAGATGTACTTTTCAGGTGGTATTATGATAATTTTGGCTTTGTGTGAGTGCTGATGTCGCTGATAACCGTTTATTTGATTGGGTTTCCTCTCTATAGCGCCTTTTTTTAATGTCATTGGCTCGACCTTATGTCTTTTAGTGCTCCGGTTGCAGGTGTACAACCTCCTTGAACATTGCTGTGCATGAGTTTAATGTTTCAACTTTTGCCCATTGACTTTAAAAATTTCTGACTAGTTGTTTTTGATATCCACCGCTCCGTGTGGATATATTCTCTCAACGATGAATGGTCCAGACCATCTCATTCATAGCTTTCTAGGAATGAGTCATAATTGGGAGTTGAATAATAGGACTTGGTCGCCTTCTGTGAATTTCTTTTTCAGTATATGCATATCATGCCATTTTTTTGCTCGTTCTTTGTAAAGACGGGAGTTGTTGTAGGCGTTTAGTCTTAAGTCGTCTAACTCGTTGAGCTGTAGTAATCGAATGTCGAAGGCTGCTTGAAAGTCATAATTGAGTGCTTTGATCGCCCAAAAGGCCTTGTATTCTAATTCCACATGTAGGTGACAGTGCTTGCCGTAAATCAATTTGAATGGTGTTGTTCCTATTGGTGTTTCGTATGCAGTCCGATATGCCCATAGTGCTTCATTGAGTTTCATGCTCCAATCTTTCCTAATTATTGAGACCATCTTCTCAAGGATCATTTTAATTTCTCTATTCGAGACCTCTACTTGCCCATTGGTTTGAGAGTGATACACGGTGGATATCCAATGTTTGACTCCATATTTAAGCAACAACTTTTCGAAACTTCGAACAATGAAATGTGATCCTCCATCACTTATGACCAATCTGGAAACTCCGAATCTTGGGAAGATTGTAACTTTAAAGAGCTTTATAACTGACTTTGAGTCCGCTGAGATTGTAGGAATTACTTTAATCCATTTTGAGACATAGTCAACTGCTAGAAGTATAAACTTATACCCACATGAGGGTGGGAAAGGTCCAGTCAACTCCCCACACATCAAATATTTCTATCTCGAGTATAGGCTGCTGGGGTGCTTCATTCCTCCTGCCTATATTTCTGGTTCTTTGACAAGCATCACAGGATTTAACAAAATTGATTGAATCCTTGAACAGAGTGGGCCAATAAAAACCTGTTTGAAGAACTTTAGAGACTATCTTTTTATGTCCTCCGTGACCACCATAAGAAAGACGAGTGGCACTCTTGTAGTATAGCACATTGTTCTTCTTCTAGTATACACCTTCAATATATTCCATCAGCACATTTTTTGAAGAGAAATGGTTCATTCCAGAAATAGTATTTAATGTCCGAAAAGAATTTTTTCTTTTGTTGATAGGATAAGTTAGGTCGTAAAACTCCTGAGGCTAAATAGTTGGCATAGTCAGCGAACCATGGAAGTTGCCCTTCCTGGATTGAAAATAATTGATCATCAGGGAAGGAATCATTAATGGCTCTACAATTGCCAGGATTAATTTCCTGTTCTGATGGTTGGAGTAGAGAGAGATGATCAGCTACTAATTTTTTGCTCCCTTTCTGTCTTTGATTTCTAGATCGAATTCTTGTAGCAGGAGGATACACCTAATTAGTCTTGGTTTCGCATCTTTTTTAGAAATCAAGTATCGGATGGCTTGATGGTCATTATATATGAGACCTTAGTACCGACTAAGTAGGATCTGAATTTGACCATTGCAAATATAACTGCTAGGAATTCCTTTTCTGTTGTGGCATAATTGATCTATGACTCATCTAGAGTTCTACTGGCATAATAGATTGCATGTTACTTCTTGTCCTTCCTTTGTCCTAATACTGCTCCAACGGCTTGATCACTAGCATCACACGTGATTTCAAAAGGCAAAGACCAACCGGGTGGTTGGATGATTGGGGCTGTTGTGAGAGCTCTTTTCGAAGTTTTCAAAGCCTTTAAACAGTCTTCATCAAATATAAATTCTGCTTCTTTGGATAGGAGTTTTGTTAATGGTCTTGCAATGAGAGAAAAGTCCTTGATGAATCTTCGATAAAATACAGCATGTCCAAGGAAACTTCTGATTTCTTTGATATTAGTAGGTGGAGGCAATTTTTCAATAACTTCTGTCTTGACTTTATCAACTTCCATATCCCTGCTTGAAACAAAGTGTCCTAGGACTACCCTTTTTGTACCATAAAATGGCATTTCTCCCAATTTAATACTAAGTTAGATTCAGCACATCTCTGTAGTACTTTTCCAAGGTTGTGCAGGCAAACTTCGAAGATAGTGCCGTACACCGAAAATTCATCCATGAATACTTCCATTATTTATTCAATATAAATAGAAAAAATTGACATCTTGCACCTTTGGAAGCTTGCTGGAGCATTGCGTAGCCCAAATGGCATTCTCCTGTATGCGAAGGTTCCATATGGTCATGTAAAGGTAGTCTTTTCCCGATCAACTGGATGAATGGGGATTTGATGAAATCCAGAAAATCCATCTAAATAGCTGAAATACGAGTGGTTTGCAAGCCTTTCTAACATTTGATCGATGAAAGGTAAAGGAAAGTGGTCCTCCCGGGTGGCTTTATTTAGCTTCTTGAGGTCAATACACATCCTCCATCCAGTAACAGTTCGTGTGGAGATGAGCTTGTTTGACTCTGTCTTTATTACGACCATTCCACCCTTTTTTGGCACGACTTGCACGGGACTCACCCATTGGCTGTGTAATGTGGGGTAGATAATTCCAGTGTCCAAAAGTTTAATCACTTCCTTTTTCACTACTTCTTTCATTGTTGGATTGAGCCTTCTTTGTCCTTCAACGGACGGTTTAAAAACTTTTTCCATATGAATGCGATGCATGCAGATAGAAGGATTGATTCCTTTGAGATTATTTAGTGTATATCCGATAACATGCTTATAGGTTTTTAACTTATCTAACAACTGTTGAAGTTGATTGGACTTTAAATTTTTGCTGACAATCACTGGGTAGGTGAAGTCTTCTCCTAAAAATTCATATATGAGATTTTGAGGAAGTTTCTTCAACTCGGGTTTCAGTGGCTTCTTCGAGCTAGACTGTTGCAAAAGCTCAGTAGATTCACCCTCTAGTGAATTGTCTGAGTGTTGTATCTGTGTTGAGAGCATTTGATTTGAAAGAATCTTGGCTTCTTCTTCTGTCCATAAAGATGGTTCTTGAACCTCGAGGGATACTTCTAAAGGGTCAGTTATATGAATAACTGATGCTACCTTCTACATTAGAGGATCCACTTGCTCAGGTTGAAGATGGTAATCTTCCATGTCTGGATAGTTGATAATATGATTCAACTGAAATTTGACTGTGCCATCACCTATTTGAAAAGTAAGACGACCTTGTTTGACATCTATTACTACTCCTGCAGTAGCTAGAAAAGGTCTACCCAACAAAATAGGCGTTTGATTGTCTTCATCCATATCTAGGACTATGAAGTCAGCTGGTATGTATAAATTCCCTACTTTAATTGGTATATCATCCAAAATTTCTTGTGGGATTTTAATAGATCGGTCTTCCAATTGGAGAGACATATTTGTGGTCTTGATATCACCCATTTCAAGTTTCTTGCATAATGAGAGGGGAATAACGCTTACAGAAGCACCAAGAACACGTAAAGCTCTTTGTATCCTTCTATTTCCAATTTCACAAGGTGTAGAAAAACTCCTAGGGTCCTTTAGTTTCGAGAGTAGTTTGTTTTGAATTACAGCACTGGCTTCAGCAGTTAATGCAGCTATTTTGTTTTCTTGTATCCTTCTTTTCTTTGATAAAATATCGTTGAGAAATTTTGCATAGGCCAACATCTCTTGTATGGCTTCAACGAAGGGTACATTTATATAGAGTTTCTTTAAAATTTCCACAAACTTGCTGAACTATTGATCTTGTTTGGATTTCTCGAGGCTTTAGGAAACGGTATCCGAGCAGAATAACTAGGAAGCCCCTCTGAAGCCTGTTGCTTGGCTTCATTCTGTTCATTCAGCTTAGCCTCTGGTTGAGTTACCTTATCTTGTTTTGGAATGTCCTCGGTTCCCGATGTTGTGACCTCTAATCTTGTTCTCTTGGTATTTTCAATCATTTTCCAACTTCTCAAGGTTACAGCTTGAACTTGTTCTTTTGGGTTCTTCTCTGGTTGTCCAGGTAGAATCCCTGGTTGACTTGAAGAAGATGTTGCCTGTTGAGCTATTTGCGTTTCCAACATTTTGTTATGAATGGAGAGGCTTTCAATTTTCTCAAACATCTTTTGCACTAGAGTGTTTTGTTTCGACATATACTTTCCATCATTGATTCGAGCTTACTCGTAGAAGATGATCCCTCATTCAGCGAAGAGTTTTGAGGTTGTATTCTTTGATTGAATCTGCTTTGCCAGGTAGGAGCTTGAGTTTGCTGAGGGTTTTCTCTATTGGAAAATTTTGGGTTATTCTTCCATCCAAGATTGAAAGGGTTAGAGTATGGATCATTATTGGAATGATAAGGGCCTATCGCATTTGTCTGATGTTGATGTCCTTGCTGCTTCAGTAATTCACAGTGCATAGAAATATGATTGGGTGAACCACATGTTTCGCAACATCTTGCTATCATATTAACAACGGGGGTAGCTTCGTTAAGTCCTAGTCTACTAATTGCCTTCTGAACAATGTACTCTGCCTTAGAGGAGAAATCCTCACCATCCAATCGTGTTTGAGTGAAAGCAATTAACTCATTAGACCTTTATTGAGTTAAGAAATGTTGATTCCTTGCTATTTCTTCTATGAGTTGGTATGCTTCGTCTACGTTTTTCATTATAAACACACCATCCGCAGCATTATCAAGTACCATTTTTTAAGCATAATTCAGTCCATTGTGAAAAGATTGGACTAAAATCCATTTGCTCAAACCGTGATGGGGACACGATCTTAGAAATGTCTTAAAACTTCGCCAAGATTCATATAAAGTTTTCTGATCTTTTTGAACAAAACCAATGACTTGGTTTCTTATCTTAATTGTCTTACTTGGAGGAAAATATTCTGACAGGAAAGCTTTTACTAGTTATTCCTAGGTGGTTAATTCCCGGGGTTCCAGTGACTGTAGCCATTGTTTGGCTTTGCCTCTTAGTGAAAAAGAAAAGACTCTTAATCTCAATTTTTCTGGTGAGACTCCATTCAGCTTTGTTGTCTCGCATATTTCCAGAAAATCTTTGAGATGTTGATTCGGGTCCTCATCTGGTGTTCTCCAAATTGGTTATGTTGAATTGTGGAAATCAAAGAAGATTTCAACTCAAAATTGTTAGCTTGAATAGCTGGTTTCAAGATAGCCGACTCCAACCCATCTGCCGTGGGGGTATAGAGTTCTTCTAGTGATGGGACTGGCGGTTGAGGTTGTTCTTGTTGTCAAGCAATCATTTTTGCTTCTAAATCAGAATCCTCCTCGATTTCGGTTGATTGAGTGCTACTTGTTCCTTCAGTAAAAGGTGTTCTATTCTTATGTTCTCGCACTCTTCTTCTGAAAGTTCTATCAATTTCAGGGTCTAATTCAAGCAATTGTCTTCGAGTAGTTCTGGCCATATACTAATCCTGAGATCAAAGGAAAAGTTTCAACAAAAAGATATAAATAACAAAAGATATAAATATAGAGTAATGATCTCAATCCCCGGCAATGGCGCCAAAAACTTGACGTGAACTTTATGTGGATGTAAATGTCTCGCACTAAAAGTAATTTTAGTCGTGTTTAAATCTTTCTCTAGAGTTCACACAACTGCAAGTGCATGGGTCGACTAGAAACCTTGAGTGTCGTAACCCTGTTGATTTAGATTAGTTATCAATCTATTTATATCTCAAAATTTGTCACGAAATGATTAAAAGTAAATCAAATGTTATAGAAACACGGTTTATAAAGAAAATAGGAAGGGAGAGTAAAGAAGGATCAAAATGTTATGGAAGAGATTCCCTTGTAATGAACTCGTTGAAGCTATTGCATCCTAGTTATCATCTCATGAGTCAAATGATCTTTCGATCTTACTGTGTGACTTCATTACCCTGTCTCTTAACTCGCCGATCTCTCTTTGAGTTAAGGGAAGAGTAGCCGTTAAATGTTAGATTAGAATTGATGATTAGTCGATCTCTCATCCCAACCAGAAGAAGGGGGTGATCTCTCGATCTTTAATTACCCATTCTTTTATCCTAATCAAAGCAAAAGAAACACATCCGATTCCGCTAGTCACTGTAGGGGCTCTCACCTCACAACATCTATTATGATGGACCTCTCAGTCTCTAAAAGAATGCTAAATCAAATGTTACTAGAAACATCGCAAATAAACATAACCAGTTTCTTCCTCTCGGATGAAACGGGTTTTAAAGAGAAAACAACAGATCTCTCGATCAGATTGAAATCAAATGTGAATAACAAAATTGCAGTGTATCAAATAAATAAAAACTAGTGTCAAATGCATAGCATCAGAGAACTCAAAGAGTAGCATCAACACAATATCATCACAAGGGAACCAAAAAATCCTTTTTAGCTCGACATGAGTTTTAATAACATCCATGATCTTTTTCTCCGCGCTCTCCTCCCTCTCTCCTCTGGTTCTCCTCGCCTCCTTTTCTTTCTCCGTGTTCAGAATTCAAAATTCGAAAAGTACTTAGTTCCATCTTTTACCAATTCAACTCCCTTACAAATAATAGATAAAAAGTGCTTTAAATATGATCCGATTTTATGTTAACCTTGTGGATTTAACTATAATAATTAAGAGCATAATAAGGGATGATCAGTGAACTCGACACGTAAACTCGAAACGTAAACACGTAGAGTTTACGTCATAGATTTAAAAAAATAAAAAATCATATTGTATACCCTAAAGAATTTTTTATAATTGTTTTCCTACATCATTTTTTCAGTTGTAAAAACTTCAAAACTCACATATGTATAAGATAAATAGATTACTAAGTCAAAACAATAAATAATAGTGCAATCACTAAGAACAATGTAAATAGAATAAATTATGGATTGAAAAAAAGAAATAACTAAGTGGAAACTAAATGCTAGAAGATAATCTAGACTTGCAATTCGCATCATTATACAAAAAATGGCAACATGCCAGTTTAAATTATAGAATGATAGAATATTGAATTAACAAGTGATAAAAATGCTATATGAAATTTCTGCAACAGCAAGATGTACCTAAAAATAAGGATCTTCATTAACATACCTTAAGTTATAAAATATGTAAAAATAACATCAAAGTATTAATTACCCACAAAGGATTAATTATCCATTTTTTATTTCCAATTATACTCCCAGAAACTTCATTTAAATACCTAACTATAGCTATCTCCGAGTCTACCAATGATTGCACATGAGTTCACACGATTTTATCGATTTTACCAAAGTCTACTCGCGAGTCTAGGCGAGTTTACCACTATCACCGATTCTGAACTGAGTTCACTGGATTTTGGGCTCTAGAGGCTTGAAGTCGTCCGAGTTTACGACTCCAACTCACGAGTTTAAGAAGCTTGGAGTCCGGCACATGAGAGCTCTTATGATTCCTCGTTGATACCAGCCACTCTTTATGAAGAACGGGATCTGATGGAAGTGTCTTCCCCTATGCACCTATGCAGGAGCCTGAGCCCACTTATTTGTCCCCACTGAGCAGGCATATTAGAAACCTCCTCCACAACCTCAGCCATCACAACCTGACTATGCATTCATGCAGAGCCTCTTGGAATCCATGTACGATTAGTAGCTTTTCCAGGCAAAAGAGTTGCACGCTATTCGAGAGGAGGAAAATAGGGAGGCGGCAGAGCAATACTGACAGGGCCGAGGAGTTGACCACCATTCGAGCAGCCTTTACGGATATGCAGGAGCGCCAGGGTCACTTCGAGTCCCACTAGGATCAGGAGGTCCGCATGATGAGAAGCATCCATGACTGTCATATGAGCCAAGGACATTTCGGCTACCATCCATCTTCGCTGCCACACAGACAATAAATTATGTTGTGTCTTTTCCCTTTTCTTTATTTTTTACTTTTTTATTGAGTTTGTATCACTTCCCTTGTTAGGCTTAACACTGAGGACAATGTTTAGTCCAGGTTTGGTGGAGTTTGCATTTCATGCATAGCATATTTTCTAGTGTAATTTTCTTTGCATAAAAAAATGAAACATTTAAAAATTTTCTAAAATACCATGGCATGCATTTGTTTTTGCCAGCATCCTACTAAACATGTCTTATTATTTTACTTATCTTTTAAGTAAAATTTCAAAGACAGGTTGTTAACTCACGAAATTTGAATACTCTTCTTTCTTATCATATACTATTTCAAATATTGAGCCTATGGACCATGTGCCTATGCTAAGTAGAATTATGGATGTTTAGACTACAAGATCATGTTCATCCTACTTATTTAATTATTTATTAGTCTTGATTGTAGTAGCCTTTTTATTGACCATATTAAGTACTCTTTGAGCTTATTAACATAAAAAGGGTTAGTTTAATCCCCTAACAACAAAAAATAAAATAAAATAAAGTTGTCTATATGTATAAAAGTGTTATCTAGAACCAAGATGTGTTCGGGTAATTCGATCCATAGGGGTTCAGCCTAGTGACCTAAGGGGTATCCGTCGATCAAAAACTTACTACAAGGACCATCTTGTGGAATATGGAGAAGCACAAGTTGTTGAATCATGACTAAGTTTGAAACCTTCATTGAGAACCTTGGTTGTTCGGGCAAGTAAACTCGAGGGGTGCCTTATAACTTCTTGCCCTAAGACCATCTAGTCTGGAAGTCATTAGTCGAAAGCTCGTTACATGGACTTCCTTATGCAATCCTGCTTGAAGATGAGAATTTTTTAAATAATAATATGCTATAAAAACATCAATTAGTACTAATGTGTACGATATTAGTGCTATTATTTGACAGGCCATTTATTTTTCTAAAAGGCTGAACTTGAGATTGTTTAAATATGTTTAGCATTCAACATCTATATGAAACTAAGTACATAAAAAGTGGTAAGATATTGAGTAGTAGATGTGTAGAAGAACAATGTGAGAAAACTAGTCATTAATATGGAGGCTACAATGGGATTGTCTTGAGCCTTGCTTTGAATTTTTTGCTTGAATACAAGCGAGACTTTAAACTTGGGGAGTTTGATGCACACAAAATATAGCATATTTTAGTCTACTAATTTAATTAATATTTCTGTTATTTGATCATGGCATGCATCATTTTAGGACATTTTTAGTCATAATTCTGAATTTATTGATTCTAATTATTAATTCTCTGAATATTTTAACTGCAGACTAGTTTAATTAAATTTTGATAATTATTTTGCAGGACATGCCAGATGATGGATAAATAACCAGGCACAAAAGGTATAATTGGGGGATAAACTCAATGATCAATCAAAATTCTATCCATTATTAGACACAAAACTCTAGCATTAGCTGACATTTATCTTTCTCGACCGAGAAATGAAGCTAAATTAGTTTTAACGGCCGCGAAACAAACAAAGAAGCCATCATTAACCAATATTTTATCAGTTGTTATCGACCATGATGCAGATCAAGATGTTTTTAGCGGCCAAGACATTGTCATCAACAGGTGTAAAAGCCAATACTTTATCCCATTTGAAGTTATTATCGGCCGCAATTCAAATGCAAAGAGATTAAAGATCGTGAAACTTATCCAAGGGGAACTGATTTATGCGCTAAAGATATAAATAGCTTTTATCCTTAATCAATATTTTATTATTGTTTATCGACTGAGAATTTATCCTATAAAAGTTGGAGAATCAAAATACTTTATCTTACATGTGTTTTTATTGGTCATGAAGTTTTATCATCAGGCACCGAAGTAGATAAAGTTGTAAACAACTTGAGTCATTTTATGAATCAAGGATGTAACCAGATGAATTAGAGTTGGTCATAAAATATTACTGACCGTGATCAACATGAAGACCGTCCACACCTATAAATAGAGGAGGAAGCCATCAACTCAATTGGTGCCTTGAAGTCCAGGTTTCTTCCATAGCTCTGTAGGCTACGACTGATGCGTTGAATTTATAACAAATAAATATGCTAGTAAGTGCACTAGTCATATCAAGTAATAAATTGAAGAGTAGAGTGTCGAACTTACGAGGAACTAGTTAAATCTAATCTATTTCAATAATCTACTAGGAGAAGAAAAGGTTTTTGTGATAAAAATAGAAAAATAAAGGTGAAAAAACAAATGATAAACAAATAAAACAATTTGGTGCTGAGCCTTAAGAATTATGGATGATTAATATAAAGATAAACGTGTATTATCTTCTATAATAGTCGAGTTATAACAAAAAATAATAGATTAGATTCTTAAGATAGATTAGGTGTACCTATGGCATTGGTCTCTCGAGTAAACCAAACTACCTTAACTTCTAATAAAACTAATAACCGCAAACAAATTAAGAATTAAGATGCATGAGTTACCGAACACGTGTTATGTATTCTTCAACTTAAAAGTAAAAAAATAATTATCAAAGCAATAATAATTCATAAAACTAATCACTCCTTATACAAGTTTGCAATCTAATTTCAGAAATCAAATCACTAATCAAAAGGCAATGAACTCAACATGCATAATCAAAAGAAAATGGAAAGATAAATTAACTCAACTAATAACAGCGTTCTAGCAGTTTTCTTCTTGAAAAAATATATGGTCTCAAAAATAATAAACTGTAAGAACTAGGTAAAAGAGCATCTAACTAAAAGATAGAAGAACAATTTGTATCCTTAAAAACCTTTGGACGATCGCACAGCACAATCGACGAGTTACTGGACGATCTTTCTCCTTCGAGTTATCTTCAGGCTTCAAAACTTCTTCTCTGCAATAAGGCACGAATTCCCAATCCAAAGCACATAAGCACGACCAAGCATACATTTTTTTGTCTCCTAGGCCTTTATATATAGCCTTTAAGTGTCCCAAAGGTTTTGATAAAGTTTTGATTTGATTAGGAGTCTTTTTGTGTCAAAATAATAATAGTTCGGAATAGACTTTGATTGGACTTTGAAACCATCAAAAACTTCTTCAATTTTGAGTAAATATGTTTCATAATGACCCCTAGGACTTAGGATAAAATTTGAAATTGATCTGCAATTGAAATCCCCAAGAAAAGCAAAAGGAATCTTGTAACACCCCATAAGAGTTTCATAATAGCATGAATATGGCTTTTCACAGTCTGTAACAGTGGATTCGTGGCCCTTACAATGTCCAAATCAAAGTAAAAATTGTATTTTTATGGCCCATAAGATTCTGGTCACGACATGTAACTCGAGCATATTTTTAGCACGAATCTAGGCATTTAACGGCTCGTTACAGCTTCATCACGACTATGGCCCATAAGATTCTGGTCACGACATGTAACTCGAGCATATTTTTAGCACGAATCTAGGCATTTAACGGCTCGTTACAGCTTCATCACGACCTGTTATATTTAATTTCGGCCTTGGCAGCCTCCACTATGTTGGAACAATGTTTGTATGCTATATCTAATTATATATCGATGATACAAACCTTGAATAATCTGAGTCATATATTTAAAGTGCGAGAAAAATTCAATTCAAAATGGATTATTTTACGCACTAAACTTGAATTTAATATTTGAATATGTTTCATTCATATCTAGACTTACATGTGAAAGTTATATGTAATCTTGTTAGCTTTCCAATGAATCACAAATCACCTCATTCTGATATTGGTGCAAAACGTTATGTGCAAAATAGTTCAGAGTAGTCGACCAGCTGGTCTGGAGAATCGGTCGACCGGCCAGGTGAATCGGTCATCCGATTTGAACAAAAAACTCACAAATGGCAACATTTTCAAGACTGGTCGACCGACTGGAGGTATTGGTCAATCCGACCGCACACAAAACGAACTAAAATGGCTAGTTTTTTGCCAAACGCAAGGGCAACGATTATATTATCCAAAGAGGACTATAAAAGGGTTTCAAGGGGTGCAAAATCAATCAAGTATTGAAGGAAAACATCAAGCATCAAAGAAAAATCATTTTATTGAAGTTATTGAACCATATTATTGAATCTTATCCTCTTTCTCTCTTCTCTTCTTGTGAGTTTGATATTGTAAAAGAGAGAAACATTTGCTTAAAGATTTTTTTGTGAGCTCATGTGTTGAAGAGGTTTTATCTTACCTCTCGGGCTAGAGAAAAGATCAAGAGTTCTTCTTTGTAAACAAGGTGTGCCTACCTTTTGAAAGAAGAATCGAGGGTAAAAGCTTCCTAGGAGGAGAGGTGCACCTTACCTCGAGAAGTGGAGAAAAGGTGGTGTGTTGTAAAGGATTTCTTCCTTGCCCCATCTGGAATGAAGGAAGGTGTTTGATGGAACCTCTGGTGGTCTCGAGGTCGAGAAATCTAAGCGGGGACATAGACGAAGGTGTGGCTAAACCTCGTCAACAAACTATCGTGCACCTTGTTTTTGTCTTTATCTCTCCCTCTCCTTCCTACCTTATTATGCATGTGATTTGATTGTTATTGTATTGATTTAAAGTTTACGAATTCATTTTAAGCTTCCATGACTTATTTTGTGAAATCGATCTTTTCGATAAAACACCAATTCAACCCCCCCGATCCAACAGTTGGTATCTATCAAAGCAAGGGCAAGTTTTTAAAGATTTAACCATCTTTTAGAGCATGACACATATTTTTCAATAAGGTCGATCAGTTTTTCTTCCGCCGAGGTTTTGTGACTTAATTTTTTCACAATGGAAGATTTGCAGGCAAGCCTATTTATGTTCTCTTGATTATGACTTATGGGAAATAGTTGAAAATGGTTTTGAAAAGTCCTAAGAAAGTTATAAATGGTGTTTTCATTGATTTTTCGTTTCTCGAGTAGAATGATTTTCAAATTTCACTTGCCAAACTCGATTTTAAAGTTTCAGATATATTTTATTGTGCTTTAGATGTAGAAAATATTCATCTCATGAAATTTGGCAAGTTTTGTTAGATAGATATGAAGGGAGAATTTTTTTTATAAAAAGGGCACATTGAATGTGGACCAATAGGAAAGCGATAATTCATCATCCATAATGTCCGACGTTGATCCAAACTTATGTTTGATGAAAAAAAGCAAGAATGATGAGGTATCCTCCAACTCTTCTTATTTCTCTAGTAATGATGATGCTATTGATTTTGATGTGCATAAAGAACTTTCTTCTTTAATTCAAAAGTTTCTCTCTCTTAAAAAGAAAAATGAAATTTTGTTAAATGATTTTCATATAATGAAAAATGGTTATGAATTCCTTAGGAAAGAAAATGATGCATGCTTAGTTCAAATAGATATTTTAGAAAAGAAAATTGATTTTCTTTCATTCTATATTACTTGAGCGACTAGTCCACTTGCTAGCGGATTTGTTTCGCTACAACATTTTACGCATCAATAAGTGATGGAGGTTCTCATTTTATTGAAATAAGTTTAAAAAATTTGCTGGTAATCAAATATGGTGTGAAGCATCGAGTATCCACTGCCTATCATCCGTAGACCAATGGCAAACTAAAGTATCAAATAGAGAGATATAAATGATTTTGGAGAAAATAGTCACAGTGATTAGAAAAGATTGGAGCAAGAAAATGAGGCAATGTGGGCCTATGGAACTGCATACAAAACACCAATCGACACCACCCCCTTCCGATTGATTTATGGCAAGCATTGTCATTTGTCTATAAAGATGGAGCACAAGACATTTTGGGCTATTAAAACTACCACGACTCTGATTTAAACCTTGATTTTACTTACGGGTTGAGACCTAATATTGTAATCTTGTATAGTTTGCAGAAGCGTGCTATAATTCATTTAGAAGATACAATAATTAAGGTATCTAAACCACACCATTTGATATTATGTAGAGAAAGTACACTATGTATATTCTTTACTTAAACAAAACAAATATCACAAATCACAACAAAGTTATCTTTCTTGTTCTAATATGAAACATCCAAAATACTTCTCATTAGTCCTCTCAAAGGTACTTAACAAACCTAAGGCCTTTAAATCCTGATAGAGGATTACCATGCACAACCATAGACTGGCCTACTGGTCTGAAATATATTGAAAGTAACAATATGAGAAACCAACATTTCAGTAAGTAAAAAACTCATAATATGTGTTATCTCATATTCCATTTGAGTAAAACAAAATTAATATTATTTCTTCATGTTAGAAAGAGTATTAACTATTTTATTTTAGCATATATGATATAACAACAAATTATTATTAATTAACATGTTATCATATCATAAGATATGAACAACTCTATACCCTTATATGTCATGTCAAAGTACGATAATCATATATCATACATCAGATGAGACATCGACGCACCAACCATGAATGCATGGATGCATGAATCATGTATGGTTGTACATGTCATATCGCCAACTAGCCAAAGACATCCCTTTTGAGATATTTATTCACCCTAACGGGGAGGCCAATGGATTCTAGAAGTAGCCCTTGTGAATTTGATCACTAGCTGATCAATATAGTTTTTTATCCCATTTTAGATGCATTTCACTCCTATCGAGCCCCTAAATTGCCCAACTTTTGGTCAATTATGTTTGGAATGCATGGATTGTGATAACTAGTTGATCTTCCTCATTTTATACTTAATTCCATGTGCATAGAGTATCTGAAATGCTAAAATCCATAAATATTTTAATTCTATGCCAAGTTATCATTTTTAGGATAAGTTATCACTATTATATGCCAAGTTATCATTATTTTGAGTGAGCTGATTTCTAATGATTTTCTTACCCTAAATCCGTTATTATCATGAATGAATCATATTTGGATGATCATATCGCAACTTGTGCAAAATTATAAATCCATTTGAACAAGTTATCATTTTCTAATGCCAAGTTATCGTTAAAGGGAAAAATTGTCATTTGGACATGCAAAACTATCAATTCTGCACAAAGGCCTTAGGCAATTATTATATTATTGTCCTAATTTATTGCTGTTCAAATTTGATCACATTTGGATAACCACAACCAAAGTTATGACAAGTTATCATTTTTAAGGCAATCAAATTATCGTTTTGGCACCCAAGTTATCATTCCTATAAAATCTTATCCATATTTGATTTCTGACCTCATTCACTTGCCATCCTACTCCCTTTTATGCCTTCAATGCTCTGAACCATCCATATTTGATCATTTTCCAAGATTTATGCAAAGCTATCATTCCGGGTTCTCAAACTTATCATTTTAATTACTGATTTCACATCTTCATAACACCTGATTTTATTTGATGTTTGAGCTGACCCTGGTGACTTTCCTTATCCTTATTTGTTTATTTTCTATTTGAGGACTCTGATGCTTGGTGTTCTATCTCTTTTAGCAGGGAAAAACAAGTTGCAAAAGGTTGAAAAAGCAAGGGGGGACCACCTACTTTTTGCTGTCCAAAAAGCTGTCACCTGAGATATTTTCTGTCCAGAGGACACTTGGCACAATCAAGGCATAGGGGAGCACTTTGATGCTGATCTAAGGGTGGAGGAAAGGCAGATATAAACTGAGAACCCTAGGAAATCAGGGGGTCGGCCATTACAGGAAGGAGCAGATTTGAGCAAGGATTCATGCTGGAGAGGGGCTGTTCTTGAGCTGAAGAAGCTGATTTCTGTTGATTCCAGGATGGATAGCTTCTATTCTTCATTCCATTTTGTATCTATGTTTGTAACTATGAGGAGCTAAACTCCATGTCTCCTAGGATAGGGTAGTAGTCTAGATTAATTGTGGATGAATATGGACATTTCTGATTTCCTGCACTGATTTCATAATTTCTGATTTTCTGATTCTTGATTCTGCATTCAGAACTCATCTATTTCTATCATGTTCTTGGCATTGTATGATCTTGCTTATATCTACAACTGAGAGGTTGTTTTATGATCTGTACTTGATTCAGAAATGAAACAAGAATCAATGACAAGTTCTAGGTCCAAATCTGATTTCCTAAATCTGATTTTTCCTGAATTCTAATTTCTGAATTGCCCAAATCTGTTTTCATCATTGTGGAGCCCTAATTGATTTATAACTGAGAGGTTACTTATGGTTTCCTTCTTGTTTAGAAATGAATCAAGAAACAATGGTGTTTCCAAGGTTTAACTCTTTGATTTGTTGCAATTCTTCAATTCTGATTTTCTGAATCTTCAATTCTGATTTCTTGCAAATTTAGGAACTTGCTTTGCTAGTTGTTAAGCCTTTGAATCCATTAATCACTGAGAAGTGAATTTTAAGATTTTCTTACTGTTCAGAGATGAACCAAGGAGCAATTGCATGTGCTGAGTTCCTATATATGAATTAGGTGCTGATTTATATCCAATTCATTGATGAAAATGTGGATTTCATTTGAATTTGCAGCTGAGAGGCTGATTTTAAATCCTTTTGTAGTTTAGAGATAAACCAAGGAGCATTTGCATTAATATTGGATTGATTTCATCCCTGTTTAGTTGATTGAAGCATTCCCTTCATTTTCAAAGTGCAATTTAGAAGTTATCATTTCAGATTTTATTGAATTGCCAAAAAATCAGCAAAGTGACTTGGATTAAACATAATGATAACTTGATTTTCAGTGGGGATCCTCTTCTAATTCAACTTGGCTAACAATTATATGACAATATATTGTTTAGTTCTGGTCTAATTGAGCTTTGAAAATAGCCATATTAAAGGTTGAATTGGATTTGAATAAAAAAGTGATAACTTGTCCATTTCCATCCAAATTTAAATTAGATGAACCCCAATTCCTAGGAGGACCTTCCTCATTGATAGATAGACCCTTTTAGACTCTAGATTAGCATTTATAACTCAGTTTAGTTAACTTTTCAGAAACCTCAAAACAGTTATCATTTTGCTTTCCTAAAAAAATCTGTTTTCACCACCCTTTAAAAATCTATTTTTACCACTTTAAATAGGATTAGTCTAAATTGTTTTTAGGTAGTCTAGGACTTCAAATCACTGTGGATACGACATTTGGGTAACTACAATTGACCTGTATACTTGCAGTAGAGAGTGAGTTAGGGAGTTGAAAAAAAATTGAAAAAATTGACTTTTGACCCAAAAATCAGCAAGTTATCACTCAACCCCTCAATTTCACTATCAGAATTCAAATGGTTGATATTATTCCACAATTCGGTTCACATGGCACTTAAATCCAAATAACCTAAAGATCCTTTTGAGATATCTGTCGGCCCTATAAGGTTTTCCAACCAAATAGGGACAAGTTGTCAGCCTTACAATGTTTTTCAATTGTGCAAGGGTAAAATATTGATCTTGCAAGTCTTTCAACTCTACAAAGGTAAACTATCGCCGACAAGGATAATTCAAATGCATGGTAATGAGATGCAAATGATGATCCAATCATATCATGTCGTGTCATTGAATATAAGCTCTTGTAATAAATAATTGCACACATAGCAATTTATACACTTTATGAGTGCATGAAGCACCTATTCATATAACATCTAATTTTGTGTCACATCATGTATCATGTAATCAAAGAAAATCATTAATTAACTTCTAAGTTCACAAATCATATGATTGTATAAGCACAAACACTGTTTCTATTTGCATATAGCAGATTGCACATTGTACAATATAAAATATATAACAATTAGTGTATAACTCATATCGTTGTGAAACCAATTTTTAGTGGCATAAGACTTCATCAACTAAATCAACATAACACTGATAATTTAACTCATTATGAAATGACATTAGAAAATTATAGAATTTGACAATATTCTACTTCACTTTAGAACCCTGATAGACTGCACAATGCCTAGTATAAAATTCATAACTTTTTGAATCTACATCCTATCATATGGAGTGAAATTTCTAATGAAACTAGATTTCCTGACCTTGAAATAATACTGACCTTTTAATTTTTCTCATTCTATATTAATATACAAAGAGTTCTAGATCTGGAGATGTTTTGCCATGATTATGATATTGACAGATTGTGGGTTGTGCCTTATAAAATTTATAATTCTTAGTACACATAATATTTTACGAAATTCCAATTATAGACGTATAAGCCTATCCCTTAAATTAAAACATGAAACCCTAAGTGTGAAAGTTATGATCGAATTATCATTACAGCCTAACTACGTTTTGGAATAGTCTGAGTGACCCCTAGGGTATGGTACATAACTTCGTGTGTGAGTATCCAATCACCCAATTCTAAAGGCGGAAACTAGACTTCAACAAGTACTTCTGTATTTTATTTTATAATTTTTTGGAGATTTGAAAGATATAAGAACACAATTTAGAAGTTGTAGCTTCAATTTCAGCACTTGTTGGGATTTGTTGTTCATCTTAAAAGTTCATCTTTCATAACCATATGAAATAAAACATGGGGGAAAACTATAAGAAATTAGGGATGACTTGTTTTAATCAAACTTCATATGGATAATTCATAGGAAAGGAACTTTCAACTTACCAGAATTGAAAACCCTACAGATGAGCCCTTGATTTGTTGTTGAAATTCCTCCTTTTCCTTTTGTTTTTGCTTGCTTCTCTTGCTGCCTTCTTGAGGTGAGTTTCGTGTGTGTAGGGTAGGTGGCGAGGTGATGGACAAATAAGGATTGCTTTCTTATATATTAAAAATGTTGACCTAAAGTCGATTGTAGATGAAATTCCCAAAGTTCCCTTCAAGTTTTGCCAAAGGAACTACTCCTCATTTGAATTCAAATAAAATATTTAGAATATTAAATTTCAAAGTAATCAAAATTTGAATTTTGGTCTGAAGAACAAAATCGATCATTTTTCTAATTTTTTTATTTGTGTTATCATTTAGCCTAAGCAAAATTTTACCTAAAATTTATTAAAAATCATATTTAGGATATATTAACATAGGAGAACAATTACCAGGATTTTAATTTTCTTAATTCTAATATTTTCAAAATCATCTTTTCATGACTTAGGTGATTTTTGTCACTTTCTGCGTTCCAACACCTAAAATTGGACCTTCCGCTTTGAGATATATATTATGCATAAAATTATAACATAATATAACATTAATACATTTAATCATATATGATTGAGGTGGGGATGTTAGAAAAACACTCGCTGTGATCGAAAGAAGACTCCTACAACTGAATGAATTGGATGAACTCCGTCTCGACGCAACACAATGACTCTCATATGCACAAGGAACACGCAAAGAAATGGCATGATCATCGAATCCTACAGTTTAAGCTTTAAGGATGGTGACCACATTTTGTTATCCAATTCTCGACTACGACTCTTTCCTAGGAAGTTAAGGACAAGATGGTCATGTCCATTTTTTGTTCACAAGATCTATCCCCATGGAGCTATGGGTATATGAAATAACCAATGTTTTTAAAATAGGACTGGACGTCGAACTAGTGCATCAACTGGGTCATGGATTGACCGATTTAATCGAGTTCGACTGAATAGAACCGATTTTTTGTTAAAATATTATTTATTTATATTTAAAAGATATATTATGAATAAAACTCTAGAAAGAATATAAAAATATTCACAAAATATTGTTAAGTATTGATTATTAATTTAAATATTTTCAAAATGATATTTAATTAATAATTTTATTTTATTTTATAAGATTATTGTACTTAAATGCAAATAGAAGAAAAATAATAGACTCGTTATGTTAAAATCATAGGAAATATTTCTACTATTAAAAATGTGTTCACTCTTGAAATCCATTGTATTTAAAAGGCAGTAAGTTGAATGATCTAATTTTGTTTAAATTTATTATTCTAATATAAATATTATGAAAATTGAATAAATTATTTAACATCAAGAAAAATTAAAGAATGAAATTGATCCATATTCTTTTAATTTAAAAATACTTTTATTATTTTGTTATCCTGTTTAACTTTTTTAATTTAATTATTACTTAGATGAATAAATTTCCTTTTTATATCTTTTATTAAATTATTTCTCCTTCTTCAGTCAATTATTTCCATTTTTACTTTTCTCTCGCTTCCTTTTTTTCCTCTTTATATTTCTCATTTCATTCTCTAAAATTTCTCACTTTAAATGATAATTGAGTATTTATGCATTAAGTTTGATGTGATTATGAAATTATTAGAGTTATATTTCTGACTATTTGATTATATATGTTAAAGAATTCAGAGTCTACACCATTTCTTAACATGTTTTAGGAACTCTCGAGTGTCGATGTAAAAGGTGAGAAATCACCATAAAAAGGGAACAATACAATTGGACCATATTTTTTAACAACCAACCATATTGAAGATCACTAGGCCATATTACGCTCGCAGCAAGAAATGCGATTGGACCGTATCACTAATCACTGAACCATATCAACCACAGCACGACCGCATTACACTTGTATCAGAAAATACGACATGTCCGCATTGAAGCAAGCCAGCCCATATTGTTTTCATCCCAACCGTATCGTTTTGATGGAAAATACAAACAGACCATAGCTCTTTGACTGCGGCCATATTTTCTCTTGACCGACCATAGTAAGCTAATTTATGGGGCATTTTGGGCAGTTTTGTAACCCTAATTAAAGGGAGTATAAAAAGGGATTTTTTGGAGATGAAGAAGGGGTCCATACCTTATTTTTTAGAGGATCAAGATGGCTGGAACAACTCTAAATTTTCTCTGCATTTTTGTACTTTTCTTAGACGTAATCCATCCTCTTTTCAAAAATCTTGCATTTTGATATTGTTTTCTTTCTCTATGCTTGGCTAAACTCTATTTTCTAGGGTTAGATGAAATCTAGGGTTTGGTTATAGGGACGATTTTTACATGAACTGAGAGGCATTTTGTCATTCATATTTTCATGACATGTTTTATTGGATTGGCCATCTAATGAAACAACTTAAGGTCTTGTTGATTATGAAATTATTTCATCAAGATTAGTTCTAATGAATGATATGAAATGTATTATTTTTAGAAATAAGGATAACTATTTTACTCATGAATCTTGGTTTATAATGCAATCAAAATAATTTAAATGACCACAAAAGTATGCGTTTATTATTTTAATTAGAATTGTGTTTGCCAGAAAAGGAGATGCATGACTTTTGAAGATTGAGTAGAGCACTCATGTTTTCATTATCTTTAAAAACCCTTTGATCAATATCCTAGGTGGATTCAAAGCCCTAGATTTTTTCTTTTGTTAGCAATTCTTAAACAATTATCATTATCCTTCCGTCCTCCTTGATTTTTAAGTGATCATTCAGATTCTACATTTTTATTTAGCTTTTATTATCATTTACCCGTGTCTGACCATTTAGATAACATTTGAAATCATTTAATTATAATACTTGATCTCTTCTCTATGGGATGATATTTATATACTACGACATTGACTCTGTATACTTGCTTGGGATTTGTCGTGTTTTTGGTGCCGTGGCCACGGAAGAGCATCAGTATTAGAATCTCGATTTTATTTGACACAATCTCTTTTCTTTTTGGGGGATGCAACACAGAAATAGGGCACTAGAACTGTATAACCCGGAAATTGAAAGGTAGTGCCAAGCAAATCGAAGAGCACAAAGAGAGCAAATAATGGCTGAAAACCAAAATAGAGTGCCGAACATGGATGAGGGCCAACAACAAGAACTAGTGGAGGAGCTTGAACCTCCAATGAGGGATCTAGCTCTAATGTCTTATAGAGGCACCACCCCGAGTATAGTAGGCCCAAGGATTGCGGCCAATAATTTTGAATTGAAGTCTGGTCTCATTCAGATGTACAACTAAATCAATTTAGCGCAACGAAGATCCTCTATCTCACATCAATTGCTTCCTCCAAATATGTTCCGCCATAAAAATGAATGGAGTTGAAGAAAATGCCATAAAGATGAAGTTTTTTCCATTTTTCTCTCAAGGATGAAGCACAAGATTGGTTGGACTCTCAACATCTTGAAGAAATTAACACATGGGATGAGTTATTCCAAGCGTTCATGAAGAGATTCTTTCCTCCTGGCAAGTTTATGAAGTTGAGGAATGAAATCACTTGCTTCAAGCAGAAGGAAAATGAAACTTTGGGTAGTGCATGGAAGAGATTTAAGAAATTACAAAGACAATGTTCACACCATGTCGTACCTGCTTGGCTATTAATAGAGACATTCCACAATAGTCTCTCCCTAGTCTGAAATTTAACATCGATTCAGCAGCTGCCGGTGGGTCCATCATGAACCTCCCTTGCTCGCAGGCTTGTAATTTTTTGGACCAATTGGACATGAATGATGAAGATTATGAGGAAGGATTGTCCATGGCAGCTTCTGTGAGGAAAAATGAGAATTACAGAGAACTAAGTGCCAAGGTAGATTCCCTAGTGCAATTAATGGCTAACATGAATCAAGCTCAAGCAAATCAGGTCTCTACATCATACTCAATATGTGACACATGTGGAATGTATACTACTAGAACAAGCAAGGTACGTGGCAGATCAGAACAAGGGGAACAATCCATATGCCACCACTTATAATCTAGGAGTGAGGAATCACCCCAATTTCTCTTGGGGAAATCAAACTGGGCCATCTCAGCAAGCAAGGCCATCACCTCCGGGCATTCCACCTCGGCCGCATTATTAGGCCCCATACCAACCGCCATTTCAGCAACAATCTCAGTATCCACAACCACAACTACCACCTTTGGAAGAGAAGAAGCAATCTTGGGAGCTAGCTATTGAAAAACTAGCAAATGCAACAAGTGATAGATTTGAAAAAATTGAGAAAGAGATGGAGCAGCTCATTGCCATCAACAGGAACTTGGAATATCAAGTGGGACAAATAGCAAGCTCCATGAATTCTAGAGAAGAAGGCAGCCTACCCAGCAAAACCCAAGTGAACCCCCGCAAGCATTGAGAAGCTATGGAGTTGAGAAACGGCAAAGTACTGGTACCATCATCTAAGAAGGTCATGATAAAGGGAAGCAAGTGATGGATGTAAGCTCTGAAGAACCAATTCAAGAGTCATCAGGAATCCCATACAAGTCAATACCCCCATGTGTACCTCCAATCCCATTTTCATAAAGACTCCAAAAGCCTAAACTAGACAAGTAGTTTGAAAAGTTTGTTCACCTATTAAAACAACTACATATTAATATTCCCTTTGCAGATGCCATCACTCATATTCTAGCATATGCCAAGTTCTTAAAAGAAATCATGTCAAAGAAGAGATCCCTCGAAGAGCACGAGACAATTGCATTAACAGACAAATGTAGTGCAGTGATCGAGAGAAAATTGCCACCTAAGCTGAGAGATCCAGTGAGCTTCTCTATTCCATGTACCATTGGCAATTTGAATATTACCATGGCATTATGTGATTTATGGGCTAGTGTTTCATTAATGCCCCTATCCATATGCAAGAAATTGGCGTCGAAGGAGCTTAAGCCCACCACTATTTCCTTGCAACTCATAGATCTTTCCATCACCTACCCCGTGGGTGTATTGGAGAATGTATTGTTAAAGGTTGATAATTTTTTTGTACCTGTAGACTTCATTATGCTGGATATGGAGGAGGATAGAGAGATACCCATAATCTTGGGTAGACCATTTTTGGCCACGGTTGGAGCTCTCATAGATGTGAAGAATGGAAAGCTCACTTTCACTATTGGGGAGGAGAAAGTAGAATTTGACTTATCCAAATCATCTAATTTCCTTCTTTAACTGATCAAGTTTTCTTTGCAGATTGTATTGATGACTTGGCTCAAGAAGTCATGCAAACAATGGTGCATAGGGATCCTCTTGAACAAGCTTTCTTGAATGTGGATATGGAAGAGGACAACACTCTAGAGAAAATAAATTTTATCCAGGTGTGAAGAGACCAATTTAGTAATAAACTGGGAGAAGTGTCATTTTATGGTTCAAGAAGGCATAGGGTTGGGACACAAAATCTCCTCTAAAGGCATAGAGGTAGATAAGGAGAAGATTGAGTGTATTGAGAAATTACCTCCACCAACTTCGGTGATAGGAGTCAGGAGTTTCCTTGGGTATGCATGATTTTATCATAGATTTATTAAAGATTTCTCAAAAACTGCAAAGCTATTATGCGCTTTACTTGCCAAGGATACTAACTTTGTCTTTGATGAAGAATGTTTACTTGTGTTTAACAAATTAAAACATGAGCTTATTTCAGCATCCATTATGATAGCACTGAGCCTCCCATTCAAATTGATGTGCGACGCACGTGACCATGCAATTGGAGCAGTGATGGGACAGAAAAAGGAGAGACAAACACATGTCATCTACTATTCTAGCAGAACATTAGATGATGTCTAGCTAAATTACACCATGACAGGAAAAGAGTTTCTTTCAATTGTTTTTGCTTTGGATAAATTTCGTCCATATCTGATCGGCTCTAAAGTTATTTTTTTACTGATCATGCAACCATTAGATACTTGATGGCGAAGAAAGAAGCCAAACCACGTCTAATCCAGTGGATTCTACTCCTACAAGAATTTGACTTGGAGATCCTAGAAAACACTATCGCTGACCACTTGTCAAGATTGGAAGGACCACTAGAAAATGCAAAGATCCCAATCGATGGGGCATTTCCTAACGAGATGTTGTTAGCCATTGCCTCCTTATCTTGTTATGTCGATCTAGTAAATTATTTGATAAGAGGTATAATCCCCTCTGATTTTTCCTATCAACAACGCAAGAGATTCATGTGGGATGCTAAGCAGTACCTTTGGGAAGAACCATTATTATATAGGTTTTGCTCAGATGGAATTATTAGAAGTTGCATTCGGGAAGATGAGGTTTTTGCAATCCTGAACCATTGCCGATCCTTGCAATGTGGAGGACATTTTTCCATGAACAAAACAATGTCAAAAGTCACACAAAGTGGTTTTTACTAGCCAACCATGTACAAGGATGCAAAGAGTTTTGTGAGCTCTTGCGATAAATGTCAAAGGGTAGGCAATGTTTCTAGAAAGAATGAGATGCCCCAACAACCTATCATTGTGATTGAGCTTTTTGATGTACGGGTATAGATTTCATGGGTCCTTTTCCTTCTTCCTATAACAACCAATACATATTGATTGTAGTGGACTATGTCAGGAAGTGGGTGGAAGCAACTGACACCAAAGTGGTGCAAAAGTTTTTGAAAAAGAATATATTTTCTAGGTTTGGGGTACCCCGAGCAATTATAAGTGATGGTGGCTCTCATTTCTACAATAAGTTCCTAGACACACTATTGGCAAAGTACAATGTCAAGAATAAGGTCACCACATGTTATCACCCCTAAGCTAATGGGCAAGTAGAACTAGCCAATAGGGAGTTAAAGCTCATTCTTGAGAAAACCGTAGGGAATTCAAAAAAGGATTGGGCCTCGAAGCTCAATGATGCCTTGTGAGCATATCGAACGGATCTTAAATCTCCACTAGGTATATCTCCTTATCATCTGGTGTTTGGAAAGCCTTGCCACCTTCCTGTTGAGTTAGAACACAAGGCTTATTTGGCAAGTAAACATTAAATATGCATCTTCAACTTGCAGGTGCAAAAAGATTTATCCAATTAAGTGAATTAAAAGAGTTGAGACTTGAATCATATGAAAACTCCAAATTATACAAGGAAAATGTCAAAGCATGGCATGACAACTTGTCTTGTTATTTAACTCGAGAATGAGACTTCTTCCAAGTAAACTCAAGTCCAGGTGGTCCAGACCATTTCAAATCACCAAGGTGCTGAAGAATGGGGCTATCAAGATCATGAGTGAAGCTACTGGTCATTCATAGTCAAGACAAAGATTGAAGCCCTATCTACTACATGAAGAGCTTGAGTAAGAAAATGATCATTCCTTTGAATGATACACGTTGACGAAGAAAACTCCGTCGAGCTAACGACATTAAACAAAAGCGCTTATTGGGAGGCAACCCAAATCAACATTACTTTTTAAGCAGTTTTCTTCATTTATTACAAATAAAGAACACTGATGATATGGATGAACTTTATTGTAGAAAAATATTAGGAAAAATAGCAAAAACATCTACCAACGTGGCCTGGCTGTAAAAAACAAATCCACAATCGTATCAGTCTCACTGGGTCGCATCACGCTTGCACAACAAAATACGGTCCACCCGTATTAGTCAAGCAATGCTAGTGTTGATGAGATAATAGCCATATTAGGGGCGCACTATAAAATACGGCTCATCTGTATTGAAAGATGATCTCCCCGTATTGGAAAGAACCAAGTCGTAACAAACACACTAGTGGAAATACTGTTTGATCGTAATTATTTGCATATGGTCGTAATTTTTGCCACGTACATGTATTCATTAATACGGCCAAGTTTCGGGGGGCCGTTATCATCACGCCCATATTTTGATGGATCGGGCCGTATCAATCAACAAGCGCTTGTAATAATGAAGGCACGCCCGTATCAAGCAGCATACAAGTATAAACACTCAATTTTTTTTCTTCCTCTTCCTATTGATCCATTTGATTTTTCTAGGTCATAGCCGTCCGTGCTCCGCACCACCTTTGCGCCATCAACCGGTCATCATCTCCGGTGATCATGCTTCGTTGTTGGAACCACAAAAATGGTGACCATACTTCACTGCTGGAACCACGAAGATGGCGACCCAGCTTCGCTGCCTGAACCATGATAACTCCGAGCCGGAGACCCTGCTACGTTGCTAGAACCACGACGCCTGCGACGAGCCCCCACTTTGCTTCCAGCATTACGACAACTATTTCCACTCTCGCCAATCGCAACCCTACAACCACCCTCAATGGCTTCTGTCATCACCGACCTCGGTAACACTTCTTTGACTACTAGCCGAACCTCATAAATCATTAGGATTGTGATTGCAACATCGATCTAATTCATTGTAGTGCAAAGGAAGGGCAAAGCCAGAGATCAGATCTGATTCTAGACTACATTAACGCCTAACAAGTGTTCGACAAATTATTTCAAGGAACTTTGAACATCATCCTTGTTGATATGGCACCAAAGACTCATGGTGGATATCTTCGATGACCTCGACCTTCAAATGCCGAAGGTATTATCTTCATAGACGAAGCCCAAGAGAAGTATTATCTTATATTGAAGACAAGAGAATTGGTGAACCCTTGCTACTTGGAAGAAAGAACTATGATTGAGTTGGGTATTCGAGATGATGTGGATAGCCTGATTGACTCCCTACAAATGAAATACTTCATGTATACAAGATGGAAAACTTATGTCATGCCGACTCTAGGATTTTTGAGCTCTTTGGATGTCATGATTCCACTCGGCGCCGGGTACTCTGGACGAGTTGAATGATATTTATTAGTTGGTTACGTAGAATTAGTTTAGTTTTAGTGATAGTTTTATTTTAGCATTTTATTTTATTTTATTTTTATGGAGTTATCTGCGGAAGGAGAGAACTTCGGACATGACAACTCCGGCCGCAATACGACAACTCCAGCCGCAATCTGACACCGACAATGGAACCCGATGTTCATCGACAAGACAAGACATCTCCGGGCACTAAATCTAGCCGCAATGTCTAAATCAGGTTACACGTGGCAGGGAATCTCCGACACCGAGATGACCTTATGGGCAGAGCACTGCACGCACGAAGTGCGCCCGCACTCCAATGGATTTCACAGGTGAGTTCACGTCGTTTTATAAATACTTACCCATACTTCGTTTGCAGGTCGAAACGAAGCCGATCAACCCCCATTTGCGACCGTCTTTTCCTTCTTCGGCAACAAACAAGCTTGGACTCCGGCCGCCATCTCACTTTGCGGCCGACAATCTCTCTGTTCTTACTTGCGGCCGACACTTAATCGATTATCCGAGGATGTTGTCGTCGACCTTGTGTCCGTAACGTTCCTGGCTCGACGTGCAGAGAATCCGGCCGCAAGTTTCTTCTTTGTCAGTCGAGACGACCCCCACACGCAACAGAGGACGGACTCCAGCCAAGACCCTTTTCGTCACCTAATTACGGCCGGAGTCTCTTCGACGTTTCTTCGTACCGGCCGAGTTTCCCGCTTCATCGACTTCCGCACTCTTCACCAAGGCCGAGCACTTCAACGTCGGAAAAATTTATAATAAGGTGATTTGCTAATATTTGGAGGGGGCATCGCGATCGACGACATCCGGATGCTCAGCCTGCGCCGCAATCTTCACAGTTAATTTCATATCCAGGAGATTATTATTGGACCAAGCATGCTTACCAAGATCGTTTTGAAATAATGGCCGCTATACGAATCAATGCCACCAGATTTCCAAACACTGAGATACTGAGGGAGTACAATTTATTTGTAGATATTCATTTATTATTTTCTTAGATTGGCATTTCAGATTTTGTTCAACAGTGGTGGCCGACTTATGAAGTCCTTACTAAGGAATTTTTATCATCTCTCGAGGTCTTCAATCTGGATGGCAGACAATACGATCAACCTCGCATTTCTTTTCAGCTATACGGGCGACCCTTCACATTGACCTTAGATTATTTTAATAATATTTATGGGTTTCCCAACTATGGGGCTCGTTCTGTTCCTACTGATTTTCATGCTGAAGATTTTTGGAAACAGATAACTGAAGAAGATCGATTGGTCTGGAGCACAGCTAAAGAAAGCACAATTCAAAATCTTGTCTTGCGTTTTGTCCATCACATGCTTAGCAACACCCTTAGTGGACGAAGTGACAGTGATGGAGCCGTCTCAGAGGGAGAATTATTCTTGATCCACAGCATGCTTCATAGGACACAGGTCATTGTTGGTGCTTTCCTCATTCGTCGTCTTCAACGCCGTACTACTCTTCGGAGCGGCAGCATCAGTATGGGCGCCCTTATCACGCTGATAGCTCAACACTTCAGACTGGACCCGGATATCTTCAAGCTGTCCCAGGAATTGCCCACCTCAATCGACGAACTATTCTGGCCATGGGCCTCGCCAAGACTAACACTACAGGAGTTAAAGTTTTTATTTTTAAAGAGAGTGATTTGGAGGTGCCCTGTAGCGACCGAAATGCATTTACACCAAGTAATCCTGGTAATTAGTTACTTTTTAGGCAGGTCATAGCTCTAGTAATTCCACCTGCAGGACCATCTACCTCTGTCGAACAGCCGCACCAGGATGAGCCTTTCTTCTGGTTTGATTATGAGCTCAACACTACTTTTAGCAACCTCAGGAATTCCAAGCTGCATCACCAGCAGCTTCTCAATATGCCACATCAGTCCATTCACCTTATATGCCGGTGCCTTTGCTGATTCCATCTCCTGCACATGAGAGCTCTTATAACTCCTCATTTATACCGGCTACTCCTTATGAGGAATGCGATCCAATGGAAGTATCTGCCCCTTTACAGGAACCTGTGCAGAATCACTATATAGCACCAGAACCTACTTTCACTTCAGCCCCAGAGCAGACTTACTATCCACCTCCACCCCCTTAGCCTGACTATGCTTCCATGCAAAACTTATGGGAAATAATGTATGATGAGCAACTTCGTCAGACAGGGCAGTTGCACGCTATTCAGGAAGAGCAACTTAGACAAGCCCAAGAGTTGACCAACATCCAAGACAATTTTAGAAATATGGATGATCGTCAGGGTCGCTTCGAATCCCTTCAAAATCAGCATGCGCGCATGACGAGGCGCATCCATGAGTATCATATGCGCCAAGGACATCTCGGCTACCATCCACCATCGCCACCCCACAGACAGTAAATCCGATTGTATCTTTTCCCTTTTCTTTATTTTTCATTTCTTTTCTTTATTTTCCTTTATATTGAGCTTGTATCACTTTCCCTTATTGGCCTAACACTGAGGACAGTGTCTGGTTCAAGCTTGGGGGAGTTTGCATTTCATGCATTGCATATTTCTTTCTTTTTATTTGCTTATGTTTGCATGTATTTCCAAAAATAAAAAAATTTGAAAAATTGAAAAAAAAATTCCAAAAATACCATTGCATGCATTTATTTTTGCTACCATCTTACAAACTATTGTCTCACTATTTTAATTATCTTTAAGTAGAATTTCAAAGACATCATTAACTGATGAAATTTGAATGCTTTTCATTCTTATCACTTGCTATTTTAGTATCAAACTTATGGACTGTGTGCCTATGCTAAATAGAATTATGAATGACTAGACGACATAATCATATTCATGCCTTTTTTATTTATTTCTTTTAAGTCTTGATAGTAGTAGCCTTTTTATTGACCATATTAAGTACTACTTGAGCTTAAAAAAATGTGAAAAAAATAGTAAAAAAATAAAAGAGAATAAAGTTATGTGTAGGTACAAAGTGTTATCCAGAACCAAGGTGTGTTCAGATAATTAGATCCGTAGGGGTTCATGCCTGACGACCTAAGGGCAACTGCTTTGGGATCCGTCGATCGAAAGCCCGCTACATGGACCATCTTGTGGAATATGGAGAAGCACATGAGTACTGAATCATGGCTAAGATCGAACTCTTCATTCAGAACCTTGGTTGTTCGGGCAAGTAAACTCGAGGGGTTCCTTATCACCTGTTGCCCTAAGGCCATCTGGTCTGGGAGTCATCAGTCCAAAGCTCGCTACATGGACTTCCTTGTGCAATCCTGCTTGAAGATTAGAACTTTTAAAATGATTGGAAATAAAAGAAAAAAAAAGAAAGAAAAAGAAAAAAAGGTTTTAAGCTCAATTAGTACGTATGTGTTCAATATTAATGCTATTATTTGACAGACAATTTATTTTTCTACAAGGCTAAATTTGAGATTGTTTAAATTTGTGTAGCGTTCAGAATCTCTATGAAGCTAAGTACATGAAAAATGATAAGATGCTGAGTAGTAGGTGTGCAGAAGAATTGTGTGAGAAAATTAGTCAGTTGACAATGTGGAGGCTATGATGAAACTTTCTTGAGCCTTGCTTTGAATTTTTACTTGAGAACAAGCAAGACTTTAAGCTTGGGGGAGTTTGATGCATGCAAAATAGAACATATTTTAGTTTATTATTTTAATTAATATTTTTATAATTTGATCATGGCATGCATCATTTTTAGTCACTTTTAGTCGTAATTTTGGATTTATCAATTTTAATTATTAATTCTTTGAATATTTTAATTGTGGATGGATTAACTAAATTTGGATAATTATTTTGCAGGAAAAATCGAATTCATGATTATCCAAGGATTATATTTGATAAAGATTTATCCGTATCGGCCTAGATTTAGATGGATCGTGACGTAATGGCCGAAATCTAGAAGAATTTCATTCGTAGGCCGAGACATCCAATTTATCGCCCGAGAACTCCAATTCGCAGAAGTATTATGGTCGAGAAATCCATTTCAATCCTGTTATCGGCTGCAAAATCCAATAAATTTATCATTACCGGTCGATAACTCAATTCCTTGGGTGAAGTGATCGTTTTGGCCGATAACTCAAGGGGGTAAATATAAAAGAATCTTCATTTTGGCCGAGATTCCATGAAGGGGTAAAGAAGAAATCCATCATCTTTGGTCGTAATGATATTTTGGCCGAGAACAAAGAGAAGTTTATCATTTTGTGGCCAGGAACGAAGAAGTGTAAAACGGATAACTTTTTATCATTAACCAAAGTTTTATCCACACCGAGTTTATCTCATGAAATTAAAGTCTACCGTACGATGTTAGGACCGTGATCGAATTAAAGGCCGTCCGCACCTTATAAATACGTGAGGAAGCCGTCATCCAACTCGTGCTCTGAAGTTCAGGTTTCTTCCACGGCGATTCATGAGCTCTGCAGGCTTTGACCAAAAGGAGAGAGGTGCGACGACTGGAGGTTGATCGCGACCCTGATCAAGTCCGAGAGGCTGCCCGACTGTCTGCCCAATTCGAGAGCTCTACTTTTATTTTGGGTGTAATTCTTCCAATTATTATTGTTATTTTGTTATTATCTCTCCAGAATTTTTAGGATGAACTCCATATTTCTATTTATTTCATTTTAGGAGATTATTATTGAAGGAAAACTATTTGGACCTTATATTATTTGTTTTAATCTTTTCTGATCAATTAGTTAATTATGTTTAGTGCTTTTGATTTAATTATTTGAATTTCTGAGTTGAGTAATTACCAGTTTGTGGACTATTTGATTTCATAATTCATTAATTAAATTAATTGATTTTATGTGAAATTAATAATTGACATAAATTTGATAACTAGTGTGTGGAGAATCAAGTTTATGTGGTTTGTTAATCTATATCAATTTGTGGAGTGATTAATAGTTTAGGATTTTCATATTAATGCATCTTAATTTTAATCTTATTTGACGAATACCAGTTTGTGGGACTTTAGGTTTGATTAAATTTAAGATAGTTTGATTTGCCGGATTAAATAACATAATTACCAGTTTGTGGACTCTGTGATGTTAATCTTGTAAATTAATAACTTGGAAAAATTCCTAATCCATCTTTAAAGATTGAATTTATGTTTTATGGTTCAAATATTTATCCTGATCTATTTTCATCCTAAGGCCTAACTTCAACACCACTATCTTATCTTTATCTTATTTTCTTTATTTTATTTCATAAAACCTCTTTCAAAAAATCCATGTTTTTCCTCTCTTATTAATTTATAAATCCAGATATTGAATTAATAATATTCCTCGTGGGTTCAACACTCTTTATTCTTTTTTACTATATTACTTGAGCAACTAGTGCACTTGCGAGAGATTTTATTTTGCTACATCATCATATGCATCACGCATTAATGGCGGATCCGAGCCGAGTTGGGCAGAACTCGGTCCGGGATGGTCTTATTCGGGCCGGGTTTCTCATTCGTAGAAAACTGCGAGAGTTCACGGTTCTCAATCATTTCATTATTTCTAACAATCAACGTGATCATACATCAATATTACGGTCTAGGCAATCATGCATGGTTACAGGTTTGTGAGCATAACTAAAGTATTACATCAACTATGAGAAAGCAATCAACACATGTAATGGTCGAGGCAATTCGACATCTACGTAAATACTTAATGAAATGGTTTTAAGAATTTCGCAGAAATGATAGGTCAGACATTTTAGAGTTATCAGCTTTGTCTCCTATTTCTAATCATGATTTCTACCACTAGTTCGGCCCTAACCATGCATGATTCATTCAGAGACATAACCTATGAAATATATCCCGAAATCACACCTTAAAGCCTACGAATTTGTGGTTCGTCCGTGTGTGTGCTATTGCTGCTCACCTCGCCGATGTGCCTTCGCCTGCCTGCTACTGTCTGTGCATGTTGTTGGAGGAAGAGCACAGAGCGAGTGAGAGAGAGACGAAGGGAAAAATGTGAGGCGTTACAAAGTGATTATCGGCCTTGTATTTTTGGGTGCAAAACTCATATTCTATCCATTATTAGGCAATAATAATCCTTATGGATTTTGCGGCCGTGATCCTATCAACAAAGTTTTGCGGGTGATGCGTAAAATGATGTAGCAAAATAAAATTGCTAGCAAATGCACTAGTCGCTCAAGTAATATAGTGAAAAGGAATAAAGAGTGTCAAACTCAAGAGTAATATTATTAAGTCAATATCTGAATTTATAAATTAATAAGAGTAGAAAAACATAGGTTTTGAAGATAAGTTTTGTAATTATAAAATAAGATAGAGAAAATAAGATAATATGATAATGATCTTGGAGTTGGTCTTAGGATGATAATAGATTAAGAATAAATATGTGAACCAGAAAAGATAAATTAAACTTCTTAAGATGGCTTGGGAATTTTTCTAAATTATTAATTTACAAGATTAAAATCACAGAGTCCACAAACTGGTAATTTTGCTATTTAATCCAGCAAATCAAACTCTCATAAATTTAATCAAAACTAAAGTCCCACAAACTGGTATTCATGCAGATGAGATTAAAATTAAGATGCATTTATATGAAAATCCTAGATTATTATTCACAGCACAAAATGGTATAGATTAATAGACCACAGAGATCTAATTATCCACACACTAGTTATTAGACCTATGTCAATTTTTAATTTCACAATAAATCTTTTAATTTAGTTAAATAAAATCTGAAATCAAGTAGTTCGCAAACTAGTAATTACTAAACTCAAAATTTCAAATACTTAAATCAAAAGCATTAAACACATTTAAAAATTGATCAAAAGAAATTCAATAATAATAAAATAAGGGTTCACAAAATTTCCCTTCAATAATAATCTCCTAAAAATAAAATAACTAAAACATGGAGTTCATCCTAGAATTGCAAAGAGATAATAATAAAATACAAATGATAATCGGAAGAATAACACTAAGAATAAATCATGGCCCTTGGATATCGTCGGAGCGTCTGGATTAGCCATCCGATCAAATCTCTCTCTTGGTCGAAGCCTACAGACTCTCGGCTCACCGTAGAAGAAAACCATAGACGGTGGCTTCCTCCTTTATTTATAGGTGCGGACAGACTTCAAGTTGATCACGATTGTGAATATCATACGGTCAACTTTAAATTCACCAACATAAAACTTTGTTGATGATAAAAAGTTATCCGTTTTGCGCCTAATGATAAACTTCTTGATGATTCTCGGCTAGCAAACTTGGTTAACGATTATCTTTTGCGCCCAATGATTGGAGTTCTTGATCGATAATCTTGCTCATTTGTTAATGATAAACTTTTGCGCCCAACGATCTTGGCCGGTAATATGTTAAGGATAAAACTTTTGGATTTTGCGGCCGATAAACTTGATTGATATGGTGTATTGCCCCCAAGGATTTCACGGCCGATAATCACCATGGTTAAGGATGAAATTGTTATCGCTTTGTGCCCGCAAAACTCTTCTTGATAGGATCACGGTCGCAAAATCATAAGGATTATTATTGCCCAATGTTAGATAGAATATGAGGTTTGCGCCCAATGATACAAGGCCGATAATCACTTTGTACCGGTCGATACGTCCGGTAATTCATTTACTCATCTCTTCCTGCAAAATAGTTATCAGAATTTAATTAATCCGCGCACAATTAAAATATTCAGAGAATTAATAATTAAAATCGATAAATTCGAAATTACAACTAAAAATAATATATGCCATGATCAAATTATAGAAATTTTAATTAGAAAAATAAATTAAAATATGTTATATTTTGCATGCATTAAACTCCCCAAGCTTAAAGTCTTGCTTGTCCTCAAGCAAAAATTCAAAAACAAGGCTCAAGAACAAAGGTTCCACCATAGCTTTCATATTGTCAACTGACTAATTTTCTCACACAGTTCTTTTGCACACCTATTACTTAGTTTCATAGTGGTTCTGAATGCTAAACACTTTTAAACAATTTCAAATTCATCCTTGTAGAAGTGTAAAAAGTCTGTCAAATAAGAGAATTAATATTGAACACATAAGTTCTAATTGAGCTTATATTTTCTTCTTTTTCTTTCATTTTTTCAGCACAATGTTATTTTTAGCAGTTCTCATCTTCAAGCAGGATTGCACAAGGAAGTCTGTATAGCGGACTTTCAACTGATGACTCCCAGGCTAGATGGCCTTAGGGCAACAAGTGATAAAGGCACCCCTCGAATTTACTTGTCCAAACAACCAAGTTTCTGAATGAAGGTTTCGAACTTAACAATGATTCAGTACTCCTGTGCTTCTCCATATTCCACAAGATGGTCCTTGTACTAGGCTTTCGATCGACGAATCCCAAAGTAGTTGCCCTTAGATTGTCAAGCATGAACCCCTATGGATCTAATTACCGGAACACACCTCGGTTCTGGATAACACTTTTATACCTACACATAACTTTTTTTCAAAAACCCTTCTTTTTACTATAATTTTTTTCAACACTTTTTTTTAAGCTCAAGGAGTACTAAATATGGTCAATAAAAAGGCTTCTACTATCAAGACTTAACAGAAATAAATAAAAAGGCATGAACATGATTTTGTCGTCCAGACATTCATAAATCTACTTAGCATGGATATATGGTCCATAAGTTTAATACTGAACTAGCAAGTGATAAGAGAGAAAAACATTCAATTTCATCAACTAACAACATGTCTTTGAATTTTACTTAAAGATAATTTTACTTCAAGTTGATCACGGTCGTAAATATCTTACGGCCAACTTTAAATTTGGCTGAGATAAACTTGGTTAATGATAAAAAGTTATCCATTTTGCGCTTGGTGATAAACTTTTCTTTGATTCACGGCCACCAAACTTGGTTAATGATTATCTATTGCGCCCAATGATTGATTAATGGCCGATGATTAAACTTGGTTAAGGATAAAACTTCTCCACCCAATGATATTCTTCATGGTTGCATTTTACGACCGATATTCTTGATTGATGATGGTGTTTTGCCCCCAAGATTACTTGGAGTTCACGACCGATAATCACCATGGTTAAGGATAAAACTTTTATCACTTTGTGCCCGCTGATGCATACAAAATCTAAGATATTTTAATTTATTTTTCTAATTAACTTTTCTATAATTTGATCATGGCATACATCATTTTAGACCATTTTAGTCGTAATTATGAATTTATCAATTTAAATTATTAATTCTCTGAATATTTGAATTGTGGGCGGATTAATTAAATTCTGATAACTATTTTGCAGGAAAAGCCGAGTAAATGAATTACTAGACGTATCGGCCAGTACAAAGTGATTATCGGCCTTGTATCATTGGACGCAAAACTCATATTCTATCTAACATTGAGCAATAATAATCCTTATGATTTTTCGGCCGTGATCCTATCAAGAAGAGTTTGCGGGCACAAAGCGATAATAGTTTCATCCTTAACCATGGTGATTATCGGCCGTGAAATCCTTGAGGGCAAAACACCATATCAATCAAGTTTATCGGCTGCAAAATTCAAAAGTTTTATCCTTAACATATTACTGGCCAAGATCGTTGGGCGCAAAAGTTTAGCATTAACCAATGAGCAAGTTTATCGGCTGAGAACTCCAATCATTGGGCGCAAAAGACAATCATTAACCAAGTTTGGTGGCAGAGAATCATCAAGAAGTTTATCACCAGGTGCAAAACGGATAACATATTATCATCAACCAAGCTTTATGTTAGTCAAATTTAAAGTTGACCGTACGATATTCACTACCTTGATCAACTTGAAGTCTGTTCGCAATAATAAATAGAGGAGGAAGTCATCGTCCCAATGTGTGCTTTGAAGTGTGGTTTTCTTCTACGACGAGTCAAGAGTCTGCAGGCTTCGACCAAGAGAGAGATTTGATAGGACGACTGATCTAGACGCTCCGACGATATCCAAGGGCCATGATTTATTCTTGGTGTAATTATTCCGATTATCATTTGTATTTTGTTATTATCTCTCTGCAATTCTAGGATGAACTCCATGTTTTAATTATTTTATTTTTACGAGATTATTATTGAAGGAAAATTCTGTGAACCTTTATTTTATTATTATTGAATTTCTTTTGATCAAATTTTAATTGTGTTTAATGCTTTTGATTTGAGTTTTTGAAATTTTGAGTTTAGTAATTATCAGTTTGTGGACTACTTGATTTCATATTTTATTTAATTAAATTAAATGATTTATTATGGAATTAAAAATTGACATAGGTCTAATCTCTACCAATTTGTGGAGTGAATAATAATATAGGATTTTCATACTAATGCATCTTAATTTTAATCTCATCTCCATGAAAACCAATTTGTGTGACTTTAGTTTTGATTAAATTTAAGATAGTTTGATTTGCTGGATTAAATAACAGAATTATCAATTTGTGGACTCTGTGATTTTGATCTTGTAAATTAATAATTTAGAAAAATTCCTAATTGATCTTAAGAATTTTAATTTATCTTTTTTGGTTCACATATTTATCCTTAATTTGTTATCATCCTAAGACCAACTCCAACACCATTATCTTATTATCTTATTTTCTCTATCTTATTTTATAATTACAAAACTTATCTTCAAAATCTATATTTTTCTTCTCTTATTAATTTATAAATTCAGATATTGAATTAATAATATTCCTCATGGGTTTAACACTCTTTACTCTTTTTTACTATATTACTTGAGCGACTAGTGCACTTGCTAGCGATTTTATTTTGCTACATCATTTTACGCATCAAGTTTTTGGTGTCGTTGCTGGGGTATATTTTTATAAATTATTTATGAGATGTAAATAAAATATGTAAATTATTTTTTGTAAATAAACTTTTTTTGTAAATATTTTTATTTGTAAATCCTTCTTTTCTGCAAAATGTATTGTTGTACTCTTTGTGTAAATAATCTAACATCTTTCTTTTTGCAGATAAAAAGATCCGGGATTATCAATTGATTTTGGATTAAAATTTGTTGACTTTCAGTAGTACTCTATTCTATTTGAAAATTATGATGTCAAGTGGATTTTTTTTATTAATAGGATAAAGATTTGTTACTTGTGTCGACTTATGGATTTACGACCATGATTAATGTCTATTGACTCTGCTGAAATATCGTCGTATGTTTTGCGTCTCGTTCTACCTTAATTTTCTGAAGTTTATTTTTATGCCATGATTACTATTAATTTAGCTTTATTTCGACCGTGATAACAATGATAATGAATCGCCGAGAATTTTACTTTCCTGAACATTTGTTTTGCAGCTTCATTAATGCATGACTTTGAAGCTTCTGATTCAATTTTGTTTCGGCCAAGATGTGAATAGCTTTTTGTTTGGCGACCAAGCAAATCAAATTGTGTCCCAATTCACGTTGGTTTAATCTCTCTAAAATATTTCTTCGTATTCTTTTGCGCCTTGGGTTTAATGTTTTCTATTAGTGCATGACTTTGGCGCCCAACTAATTTCGCTTCGGCCATAATTGATAAGATTTGGCGCCTTAACTAATCACATATTATTTAATCCAAATTCTTTTGCGCCCTAGGGTTTTACCCTATCTCGATTATCTCTTTGAAATTTCTCTAATGTTTGAAATTTTACAACCATGATTGTTTATCAGGTTAATTCTCTCGGCCTTTTAGTGCCTCAATGATTGACTACAGCCGATTAATTCTTATGAAGGTTTTGCACCTAATCATCGTCAAGCTTCGATCATATGTTTTTATTGTCGATTTGAATTTCCACAATTCTGAAGAAATGGTTAAAATTTTCAAGATCCAATTGTAATTGTAGGATAATGTTGTTATTTCCTTATTAAATGTTGAGAATATCCAATAGTTTAATTGGGCTTTAATTATTCTTCTCGGATTCTACTTTCTTCATGAACTTTTCGACTCAGAAATAATTCACAAGTTTGATTTTTTCTAGATTTTGCGCCTCAAGTTCCAAGGTTAGTCACTTCCGATTTTTTTTCTTTTGTTCTTATAATTTGGATTTGTTCCTCAAATGCACCGATTATGCCAAGATTTTTTTTGGCCTTGGATTTTGTTTCTTATCCGAGTCTCTCTATGGCTGTTTGCGCCAATAATTTTGGATTTTTCTCTCTCTATGGAATGATGCTGATTTGCCGGATTCTCTTGCCCCAAATCCAATGTCCGATTGCGCTCGTAATTTCCGTAATGGTTTTTCCTCTCTACTTGATATGGCATAAAACTGAATTGATTTGATTTGTTTTCTATCTGTGATCCTATAATTTGGGGATTTGTTTGCGTCCGTAATTGGTCCGATTTTCTTCACACTCATGTCGTTGGCGCCTTCCATGCATATTTTCATGATATCACCTTGATTTTCTTCTGATATTGCGCCCCTAATTGGTCCGATCTATATTTCTTTATCATATTGCTAATTTCGGCAGAATTTTCTTCTCTATCTGATATGCCGCCATGGATTTTTTTATGCTGATTTTTTCCTTCATGATATGGCACAAAACTTAACTGTTATGATTACAATTCTTTCTCTTTACATGGTATTACACCCATGTTGCCAGATGACGCGATTTTTTTATCTCTCTATCATACCCTTGTAATTATGGCCGATTTACTTTTGTGGCCAACTGTTGACCTTTTCTAGAAGGAAGCCTATCGTCCCAATTCGTGCTTTGAAGTGTGATTTTCTTCTACGGTGAGTTATGAGTTCTGCAGGCTACCACCAAGAGGAGAGAGGTGCGACGGTTGAAAGTTGATCGTGACTCTGATCAAGTCCGAGAGGTTACAGATTGTTTGCCCAGATTAGAGATCTATGCTTTTGCCGTGGGTGTAATTCTTCCGATTTTTATCATTTGTATTTTATTATCTCTCCAAAATTTCTAGGATGAAATTCATATTTTAGGATTATTATTCTAGGAGATTATTAATTGAAAGGAAACTATTTGGACCCTATTTTATTTGTTTTAGTCTTTTCTGATCAATTATTAATTGTACTTAATGCTTTTATGTTAGTTGATTGAATTTCTGAATTAGGGTATACTAGTTTGAAAATTTTGAAACTGTGAGTGGATTTATTTTCGCTACCATTTATTTATACGCTATACCAGTTTTTGAAGTGTTTAATTTCAGAATTCATAATGCTAATTTTAATTGATTTTATATGAAATTAATAATTGACATAAATTTGATAACTAGTGTGTGGAGAATCAAGTTTGTGTGGACTGTTAATCTATACCGGATTGTGGAGTGATTAATAGTCTAGGGAATCCAATTTAATGCATCTTAATTTTAATATGATTTGATGAGATGCCAATTGTGAAGACGTCAATTCTTATTAAATTAAGATAGCTCCGCATACTTAGGTTGAGGGATGCCAGTCGTGGAGACTGCAAGTTAATCATGTTAGATTACTTTAGGGAGACTATAATCCATTTTTAAAGATTAAATTTATCTTTTATGTTTCAAATATTTATCCTGGTCTATTTTCATCCTAAGGCCTAATTTCAACATCATTATCTTATCTTATTATTATCTTATTTTCTTTATTTTATCTTATAATTACAAAACCTCTTTCCAAAAATCCATATTTTTCTCTCCTATTAATTTATAAGATCAGATATTTTATTAATAATATTCCTCGCGGGTTCGACACTCTTTACTCCTATTACTATATTACTTCAGCGACTAGTGCACTTGCTAGCGATTTTGCTACATTATTTTTACGCATCAACATATTATCAAGCATGAACTAGGGAACTATATGACATTGTTGAACCCCCCTCCCCCCCCCCCCCCCCCCCACATGATAGATTTATTTTGTAGCATCCTACATGATGCTCAATGATGATATTTAGCATTGTAGTAATAATGATGTAATAAATTTGCGTCTCATAATTGCATTTCTCTTCTTTAAATAAATAAATAATTTTTATCAAAAGTCACAAGTTCCTCACATAACCATAAAAATAAATAAATAAATAAGTGAGGAAAACTATGGGAACTCCTCTTCTCTATAAATAACTACTCCTCTATCCCATCACTTTAGGAAGACAAGAGTATGCCACTTATGGCACCACTAGCACCCAAGCCAAGTATTCTCGGAGGAAACGCAAGGAATGTGCTTAGTGGAAGTCTCATTTTTATTTTCAGTTCCCCATTTTACAAAAGAGGAGAAGTGGCAAAAAGGGGCCAAATGAAAAAAAAGGGTTAGTTGAACCCAAGGAGAGGTAATTGTCCTCTACATGCTTAAATCAACCTTGAGTATTAATGCAAGTGAGGTGCTAGTGCGAGGTCTCAGTGGATAATTATGTGAATGGTCAATTTGCAGGATAACCTTAATAAGCATCCATAGAGCACATACTTCAACGGTTCCGAGTCAAGGGTTAACAAATTTTTAATGTGTAAATAATGTTCAAGTAAAGAAGCCAGAGCTGGGGAGATATCATGTCACTTATAATGTGGTCAGAACCTAGTTCCTAATTTTTGCTCGAGGACAAGCAAAGGCGTAGGTTTGGGGGAGTTGATAATTGAGTATTTATGCATTAAGTTTGATGTGATTATGAAATTATTAGAATTATATTTTTGACTATATGATTATATATGGGGATGAGTACTTGAACCCAAGGAGAGGTAAATATCCCTTGGTCGACCATAGTAAGCTAATTTATGGGGCAATTTGGGCAGTTTTGTAACCCTAATTTAAGGGGACTATAAAAGGGATTTTTTTGGAGATGAAAAAGGGGTCCAAATCATTTTTTTGAGATGATCAAGATGGTTGAGACAAACTCTAAATTTTATCTACATTTCTATACTTTTCTTAGACTTAATCTCATCCTCTATTCATAAAATCTTGCGTTTTGATCATGTTTTCTTTCTCTAGCTTGGTTGAACTCTATTTTTGGTTATATGGATGATTTTTACATGAACTGAGTGGCTTTTTGTTATTCATATTTTCATGACATGTTTTATTGGATTAGCCATCTAATGAAACAACTTAAGGTCTTGTTGATTATGAAAGTATTTCATCAAGATTAGTTCAAATGAATGATATGAAATGTATTGTTCTTAGAAATAAGGATAACTATTTTACTCATGAATCTTGGTTTATAATGCAATTAAAATAATTTAAATGACCACGAAAGTAGGCGTTTATTATTTTAATTAGAATTGTGTTTGCCTGAAAAGGAGATGAATGACTTTTGAAGATTGATTAGAGCACTCATGATTTCATTATCTTTAAAAAACCTATGATCAATACCCTAGGTGGATTCAAAGCCTTAGAATTTTTCTCTTGGTAGCAATTCTAAAACAATTATTGTTGTCCTTCTATCGTCCTTGATTTTTATGTGATCATTCAGATTCTGCTTTCTTATTTAGTTTTTATTATTGTTTACTCGTTTCTAACCATTTAGATAATATTTGAAATCATATAATTCTAATACTTGATATCTTCTCCATGGGACGATATTTATATATTACGACATTGACTCTGTATAATTGCGAGGGATTTGTCAACCTCATCACCTACCTTTTTGTCCTTTCAAAATTACTTATTTCTTTCCTTTTTTATTTTATTGTATCATTCTAATTTTTAATTTTATATTTTTGTAAAATAAAAATAAAAAACTCGACTGGACTAATTTTTTTACTTGTGATAATAATCCATTTTCTTTCCTTTTTCATTTCATTCTACGATTCAAAATCTTACATTTTAATTTTTTAAATGCAAAAATTAAAAAATCGGATTGAACCGGTTCAACTGGTTTCCCGGTTCAGTCCAATTTTTTGCCATTTTCGATTTTGAAGAAAAAATGAACCGGATTGGCGGCTGGTTTACGATTGAACCGATCGAACCGGCCGATCCAATTTTACAACACTATCGGAGGTTTTTAAAGTCAACAGAGATATGTACAATCCAGGGGTTGAGAGTTTAAAGGAAATTCTATATTTGAAGCCGATTCAGTGATCTCACATTTTTTGAGTCGGGTTGTAATATCCTAATATCTTTTCTTGGTTAATTATATAATTATGAATTAATGAAGTTCATTAATCTTTTAATATATTTTCAATCCCATTGTAACATTATAATCATCTATTTAGGCAATTAATTTAATTAAGAATTAAAATTTTGTTACTTATTTTCTGGAGGTGAAATTAAGTTAATTGTGTCCTTATTTTTAGTTCTGAATCATTGGATTGATTAAATATATACTAGGACTAAGTTAACTAACATAGTTAGTTTGTAACTGATTTATCTAATTATTCTGTTAGCTAATCATATCTCATCTAACTAATGTTCTAATGGACCGGACCGCCCGGTCAGGCCAGTCGAACCATCGATCGGCCTTCACAACGGTCTATTACAAGCCCGAAAATTGAGCTTGTAATCAAATCAAGTTGAACCAATTCAAACCGATAAAAAACCAATTAAAATCGGTCCAAACTGGATTGAACCGCATTTTGGATGAACCGGCCGTTTCTTAATTTTTTGTTATAAAATAATCTGATAAAAATTGTTATTTTAAATTTGAACAGGATTCAAATATGGACTTTCTACATGAAACTCTATACTGGCCGATTAGTGATACAATGTTCAAGAACAATGCCTTAAGTGACCGGAACAATATATGATAACCAAAGAAACGAGATGAAACGAATTTTTAGGCAGTGAAATATCAACCTCAAGATTGCAATGAAGCAAGCAATCGATATTATAAACAGATGGACTTAATCACAAGATAGCCAACCTTGTAATTAATGGCGGAAGTTCCTGAAGAACGGGTTGTCGGAGTTCCCTCACAACAAAAGCGATTAAGCCAAATTTTTATAGATTCAAAGATGTTTGAAATAACAATAAACACTAGTATTTATAGACCCTACAAATAGAATTTGGGGTGGAAGAGAAAAGAATTAACTTAGCCTACAAGCATGGTAACTAGTTTCCTAAATTAACTAAAGGAATTCCTATTGCAACTCTCAGTAGAATTTCCAAATATAATTAATTCCAAATAAATATGGTTAAACCATTGACCAAATTATGTCGACTCTTCATGCGGCCCAATTTGTAACACATTGAGAAGTTGGATTTTATTCAACTTGATCTTCTAATTTGATCAATTGTAAATCACAGATATTCTTGATTATCTTCAATTTCCTTATGTTTGAGGTCCACAAAATTATCTTGATCATCCAACTTTTCTATAAGATTCTTCAATCGTTGGTTGCAGTTGTAAGCATTTCTTGGTTCATATCATTCCCCTCCTCTTCGAAATGATTCGTCCTCGAATCTGCATTCACAATAAGGAGAATATAACCCATCACATATATGAATTTATTAAATAATTTAGGACACGCATAATGGAGATATATACTTCCCTTTCTAATGTATCTCAATCAAGATTGCAAGTTTGATTCCTCAATTATAACATCATGTTAAGATCTTGAAAGTGAAAAGAAATAACATGATAAGTAATATGAAAAATAATGTAACTCTCATACTCACGTGGATGAAATATTTTATGCCCATGAGCTAGGAGTTCAATATGAAGTTGTCAAGTGGTTCCAAGATAAAAATATCTATTAACATCAGACGGTGTTATATTGCAGGAGTCATATCCAAGCAAATAACTCGGCCCATGAAAGTAATCATGCCAATCCTCGCTACAACTCAAGACATCACCAAAATGTTTACGCAAATGATTGCTATAAAAAAATATCACCAAAGAAAATAATGTCATATCTTCTATGACAAACATAGAGTCCAACTAATGCACATGCTAATGAGTTTTGAAAATGACATGGAAGATTATAACAATCATCAGAATAAATGATTTTAGTTGAGCACAAGGTTTGATTTAAGGAAATGAATAAGATTTTTGGTTCATAAAAAAATTTAGAAGTCAAAATAAGCCAATCAAAGATACTCAGTGTTAGAAAATATTCATTCCATAAATTCAATGTAAAGCACAAATAAGATGAACCGGCACCCAAAAAGTTAGAAAATGAAATAGAAAATTGAGGTCTAATGTTGGAATTCTATTTGACACATCTTTCATTTAAAACTTGCAAGTTAGTCACATTAAACAAATATAAAGTTTCAAAGGTAAGAGATGGACCCTTCAAACTAGTCGTTATAAAATCAATACAATCTCTTTCAAATCCTTGCATGTTAGAATTTGTGTCTTCATATACTCCACTTCTACATAACTGCATGGACAAATCAGAATCAAAAGATAAGATCTTTTTCATGTTAAAATTACTGAATTCTCTTTCTTTTGTCTCAGCACTCAAGTCTTTTTGCTCATATCTCTCTGGAGGTGGCCTTTCTAAACACTCAAGATCTAATATTCTCACAACTCTCATAATACTCAACACCTAAATGTTATATCTCAATGCTTTTCGAAGGTGGCCTTTCTAAGCACTCAAAAGTTGTGTGGCTATCATTTTCATCACTCAAGTTGACACACTCATATTTTTTATCTTCGTCTTTCACACAACTTAAGAATTGTTTGGAGTTGTTGTACAAACAGTTTCATCTTTCTTCAAGTGATATTGTGCAACAAGACTTTTCCCAACTTCTTCAATTTCTTTCCCACTTTCTTCTCTTGAGGTTGTTGCACTCTATTGTGACAACTCTTCTTCAGATGCATTATCACCATTGTCCATCATGATCATAGCACATTTATTTTGACATTGTGAACCAATATGACCTAATCCAAGACAATGAATGCATTTAATATCTTGAGTCCTTTGTAAGCTATTAGATGCAGTACCTTTATCCCTTGAGTTGAAATTTTTCGCTTTGTTTTTCTCCTCCAATTTTTGAGTTGGCTTATCAACTGACTTGGAATTTGCATGCCATTTTGATTTCCAAGCAAAAGTTAAGCTTTCATTTTTGCTATGTGGGCGAATATCTTTCTTCATTTGCTTCTCAACCTTTATAGTCTTATGCAGAACTTCATCCAACCCCAAATACTCTTGCAATTCCACAACTCTAGAAATCTATCGATTCAGCCCACATATGAATCTTGCAATTGTGTGTTCAGGATCCTCCTTTATGTTGGCGCGGATGAGTGTCATTTTCATCTAGTTATAGTACTCCTCAACAGTCTTTGATTCCTGTCTCATAGTTTGCAATTTCATATGTAAGTCATGATAATATGATGGAGAAACAAATCTTCTCCTCAATATGGTTTTCATCTCATCCTAATTTTCAAGTGGAGGTTCTCGATTTCTGTGCCTATTAATGGTTAATTGATTTCACCAAGTAATAGCATAATCAACAAAAGATATAACAACTAGTTTAACCTTTTTCTTAGCAGAATAATTATGACGATGGAACATACTTTCTACCCTTTGTTCCCATTCATTATGGGCATCAAGATGAATTTTACCTTGAAAGGTAGGGAGAGATAGTTTAATTGAACCTTTGTTTCGATTAATGACATCTCTATCTTGTTCCCTTTCTCGTTCATTTCTTCTACCTCCAATCTGAACACATCTCTGCCTTCTCCAATTTATAATAGAGGCTTCATCAACGTCCTCTTCCATCTCTTCATCATTAACAACACGGTGAATTTGACGATCTCTTCTTTGATTCGGTTGTATAACTTGTTGTAGTTGTACAATTTAATCGTTCTGCACATCTACCTCATCATGAAGTTCAGTAATCATATTGCCAACATGTTTAAAATGTTGAGCCATGACCTCCATCATTCTTGTTTGATCAATTTCTTATTGTCTAGGGTTAAGTTCTTTGTCATTTCCTGTTGGCATTGTGAGAAATTTCTGCAGCAAATGTTAATCATAAAAGCAACCTCAATACCTCACGTGGTGACACTCGTATTTTACCTCAACTCTATTTGGCTTTTTCCTGAGTTGTACTCACCACTCAGCCTTTTTTTCTCTCTTGAACCCTCCAACAAGTTCTAAGAGAACTAATGCAAGTCAACACAAGGCAACAAGAAATTAAATCAATCTAATTCATCAATATGATTGCAAGATCAAAAGAAATCTTGAAGCTGAAATTAAAATAGAGATCAGAAAAAAGGTTGCCAAATAAGGATAGATGTGTAATGAAATCAAAGATCATGGATTCATTGGATTAAATCATTCAAAATCACAAAAATTTCTTGTGGACCTTTCTCTCCAGAATGATTTTCTTTACTTCTGATGTGAACTTTATGTGGATATAAATGTCTCGCACTAAAAAATAGTTCTAGTCATATTTAAATTTTTCTCTAGAGTTCACACAGCTACAAGGGCACATGTCAACTAGAAACCCTTAGTGTGGTAACCCCATTGATTTAGATTAATTATCAATATATTTATATCTCAAAAGTTGACATGAAATGATTAAAAGTAAATCGGACGTAACGGAAACACAATTTATAGGGAAAATAGAAAGGGAGAGTAAAGAGGGACCAGAATGTTATGGAAGAGATTCCCTTGTAATGAACTCGTTGAAGCTATTGCATCCTAGTTCTCATCTTATGAGTCGAATGATCTTTCGATCCTACCGCGCGACTTCATTACCCTATCTCTAAACTCGCTAATCTCTCTTTGAGTTGAGGGAAGAGTAGCCGTTAAATATTAGATAAGAATTTTTTATTAATCTATCTCTCATCCTAACCAGAAGAAGGGGATGATCTCTCGATCCTTAATTACTCATTCTTTTATCCTAATCAGAGCAATTGAAACACATCTGATACCGCTAGTCACTGTTAGGGGCTCTCACCTTACGACAGCTATTATGATGGACCTCTCTGTCTCTCTAAGAATGCTAAATCAAATGTCACTAAAAACTCAACAAGTAAACATAACCAGTTCCTCCTCTTGGATGGAATGAGTTGTAAAAAAGAAAACAATAGATCTCTCGATCAGATTAAAATCAAATGTAAATAGCAAAATTGCGGTGTATCAAGTAAATAAAAACTAGGAGTCAAATGCACGGCATCAGAGAACTAAAAGAGTAGCATCAACAAAGTATCATCACAAGGGAACCAAAATCCTTTTTAGCTCCACATGAGTTTTGTTAACATCAATGAATTTCTCCTCCACCTTCTTCTTCCTCTTTCCCCCCTCTCCTCCTCGTCGTTTCCTCGCCTCCTTTTCTTTATCCCTATTCAGCATTCAAAATTTTAAAAGTAGTTAGTCCCCTGTTTACCAGTTCAACTCCACTCCCAATAATAGATAAAAAGTGCTTTAAATATCATCAGATTTTAAGTTAATAATTAAGAGCATAATAAGGGGTGATCAAATTCCCCCAAGCTTAGCTTTTTGCTTGTTCTCAAGCAATGTTCAAGACAAGAGGGTTAAGTCTCCACCTTGCTTTCCAGCTACTCTTTTAGCATTCAGACCTTATATTCTTTGCTCAAGTGCCTTCTCTCTTTTCTACACACCCTAACTTTAATGAAGGTATTAGAAGCAGACATTTTTAACTTCCTCATAATTTAGCTTAAAATCAGAGAATTCAAATAAAATGAACTGATAGTAAGAATGTTAATGCTGAATACACTAGTGCAGTATGAGCTTTCTTTTGATTCTTATTTCTTTTTATTGATCCAGTACTCATGTGATTATCCATAGTGCTCTAGCTGATTTGTGTAGTGGGTTTTTGAATGACACATCCTAGGACAGTTGCTCTTAGGTTGCCAGGTATGAGCCCCTACGGATCTACTCACACAGATTCACCCAGGTTCCAGAATGCACCCTTTTTGTACCTTATAGGGCTACATTAGCCCTCTTTTCTTATGCTTTTTGGCTTTTACCTTTTCATTTTCAACAGGCTCAACACTACACTGAATTGGTTAGCATTAACATAATTATTAACAAATTTCTAATTGAGAACTGAGCCTGAGTTGGATTGCTTTTAAGGTTTCACTATAGTCACTTTCTTCTAACCATAGCCCTCCACTTAGAGCATTGAATTAGATCATGAGATGCTTCAAATTTTGACAGGTTTAACAAGGTGTTCTTGAACATAGTTTCCGAAGGTCACAAAAGATGATGTAGCTATGGGGCAATACAAACATCTCTTACTTTGCTGCTTAAAAGTAAAATGTTGCAATGTAGTTTCATAAGATAGTGAATTTGTTTATTGAAAATGTAAGGGATAATGTAACAAGAAGGGAGTAGAAATGTACCATGTTGCCCTCCCCCCCAAGCTTAGAATTGACCCTGCCCTCAGTGTCAATCATGCTAGGAAGAGGGACTAGGAGGTGGCTGTAACTCAAGCAAACGGTCAGTGACTTGTTGTATGTCACTGAGGGTCGTGAGAATAGAGTTTTGTACGACCAAAATTCCTTAAATTTTTTGTTGATGCGCAAGGCCTTGTTGCTCCAAGATGTGAAGCTGGTCCTTTAGTGCCTGTATGTCTTCATGTTGACGGGCTGTGGCCTCTGCAAGTTTGGAAACTTGTTCCAGGATGAGGTACAATTTATCAAAGGAGGTAAGAGGCAGAGATTGTAAAGCATTTGGGGCAGATGAGGAGGAAGAAGTGACAACATGTCTTCTAGCTATTCTCAGGCCAAATGAGACTCGTGGAGATACAGTGTAATCAATGAGTAGTGGAGGAAGTGTTGGAATTGGTCTTGTGACTTGGAGGAACTCATTCATCCACCAATTTTGGCCTTCTAGAATATAGGATTGTTGAGAATTGGGCAACTGAAATAAAGCTGAAGGGTTAGATTGGCGCCAGAAATGCTGGCCGTTGACTGTATGAAGGACTCCTTCTTGAGTCAGAAAGTCTAAGTCGAGCAGAGTTGCAGCTATGGGATTGGTGTCTCCTAAGAAAACATAATGTTCGGCTATACGCGTGATGAGATTTCCACAAAGAATCTGATTGCATTCGCGGGTTGATTCTTTGAGCAAACTTTGCATAAGAAAGGATGCAAGGTTAATCTCTGTGTTAGAGAGGAGATACCATATGATGAAAAGTTCATCGATAGAGACGAAGTCCATCTCGTAGTCATTCAGGCGAATTAATACAGTTTGGTGAGGAGAATTTGGCGCTATCGGTAGACAGGGTTTTTAAGATGTTGGCCGACATAGTGGAGGATGTTGTCGGTACGTCATCCGGTGAGTTGATACCAGACTTCAAATATAGGAAAAGTAGGTCGAGGGGTACTCTGGCCGGTATTAGGGAGGTTCAGAAAACTAGCAAAGGTGTCGAGGCTCATGGAAAATTCTTGGTTATACAGACAGAATTCGATATGGTCGGGAACACCGTCATCATAACTGCTGGTGGAGTATACGGTTCCAATGAACTCTGTCGCTACCTCTTTGTAGAGATCCCATCATTTCATGAAGAAAGATAAAAGGCGAGATCGATGGAGAAGAGTTCTGATGTCCCGAAACAAACCGAGAGGCTCGAGAGTGGAAAAATCCAAAAATATGGTGGAGGAGAAATTTCTACATGTGGTGGTAAGCAGGCGTTGAGCTTCCTCGCTATTCTCTAGTTGTCGCATGTTGGAGGTTTTTTTGTAAGAGGCCGTCCGGACATAAATGGCGTCTAATGGATTTAGAGGTTATTGGTGTTAGAGTCCGATGACGTTCGTGTCCTCTTCATGTTGCCGAACGTCGCGAAGATGTCTAGGGGCATAGGGCGATTGCGGAGTACGCTCAAAGGGGATAGAGGATGATTAGGGATTTTGGGTACGCCGTGTTTGATGTGCGATAGATGTTGGAAAATAAGTAGTAGGTTGTATGGGGAACCGAGGCGACGCTGGGGTGTTCGTGTGGGATTTGGAAAAAGTGGGCTGTTTGGTAGATATGGTACTATATTCTATTGGGATTCTCAACTAAATCTACGAGATGTACTTTTCAGGTGGTATTTTGATAATTTTGGCCTTGTGTGTGTGTTGACGTGGCTGATAACCGTTTATTTGGTTGGGTTGCCTCCCTATAGCGCCTTTTTTTAACGTCGTTGGCTCGACCTTATAACTTTTAGTGCTCACTTCCTTGAACATTGTTGCGCATGAGTTATAATGTTTCAACCTTTGCCCGTTGACTTCAAAAATTTCTGACTTGCTGTGTTTGATATCCATCGCTCCGGGAGGATATATTCTCTCAACGGTGAATGGTCCCGACCATCTCGTTCGTAGCTTTTTGGGAAAATTCTTAATCAAGAGTTGAATATTAGAACTTGGTCGCCTTCCTTAAAATCCTTAATGAGTATATGCATATCATGCAATTTCTTTGCTCGTTCTTTGTAAAGGTGGGAGTTGTTCTAGGCATCTAGTCTTAATTCATCTAACTCATTGAGCTGTAGTAATCGATTGTCGGAGGCTGCTTGAAAGTGATAATTGAGTGCTTTGTTCGCCCAGAAGGCCTTGTGTTCTAATTCCACAGGTAGGTGACAGTGCTTGTCGTAAATCAACTTGAATGGTGTTGTCCCTATCGGTGTTTTATATCCAGTCCGGTATGCCCATTGTGCTTCATTGAGTTTCATGCTCCAATATTTCCTAGATATTTAGACCGTATTCTGAAGGATCATTTTAATTTCTCTATTCGAGACCTCTGCTTGCCCATTGGTTTGAAGGTGATATGCGGTAGAAATACGATGTTTGACTTCATATTTAAGCAACAACTTTTCGAAACTTTGTTCAGTAAAATGTGATCCTCCATCGCTGATGACCAATCTGGGGACCCCGAATCTTGGGAAGATTATATCTTTAAAGAACTTGATAACTGACTTTGAGGTATGAACTTATACCCGCATGAGGGAGGAAAGGGTCCCATGTAGTCAACTCACCACACATCGAATATTTCTATCTCGAGTATAGGCTGCTACAATGCTTCGTTCCTTCTCCATATATTTTTGGTTCTTTGGCAAGCATCGCAGCATTTAACAAAATTGGTTGAATTCTTGAACAGAGTGGGCCAATAAAAACTTGTTCGAAGAACTTTAGAGGCTGCCTTTCGATATCCTCCGTGACCACCATAAGAAGATGAATGGCACTCTTGTAGTTGGTCGATTGTTCTTCTTCTGGTATACACCTTCGATATATTTCATCAGCACATTATTTGAAGAGAAATTGTTCATTCCAGAAATAGTGTTTAATATCCGAAAAGAATTTCTTCTTTTGTTGATAGGATAGGTCAGATCGTAAAACTCCTGTGGCTAAATAGTTGGCATAATCAGCGAACATGTAAATTGTGCTTCTTGGATTGAAAACAATTGATCATCAGGGAAGGAATCATTAATGGCTCTATAATTGCCAGTGTCAGTTTCCTGTTCTGATAGTTGGAGTCGAGAGAGGTGATTAGCTACTTGATTTTCTGCTCCCTTTTTGTCTTTGATTTCTAGATCGAACTCCTGTAGCATAAGGGTTCACCTAATCAGTCTAGGTTTGGCATCTTTTTTAGAAATCAAGTATCGGATGGCTTGATGGTCAGTATATAAGATGACCTTAGAACCGACTAAGTTGGATTTGAATTTGTCCATTGCAAATACAACCGCTAGGAATTCTTTTTCTGTTGTGGCATAATTGATCTGTGCATCATCTAAGGTTCTAATGGCATAATAGATTGCATGTTGCTTCTTGTCCTTCCTTTGTCCTAATACTGCTCCAACGGCTTGATCACTAGCATTACACATGATTTCAAAGGGCAGAGACCAATCGGGCGGTTGGATGATTGGGGCTATTGTGAGAGCTCTTTTCAAAGTTTTGAAAGCCTTTAAACAGTCTTCATCAAATATAAATTATGCTTCTTTCGATAGGAGTTTTGTTAATCGTCTTGCAATGAAAGAAAAGTCCTTGATGAATCGTCGATAAAATCCTGCATGTCTAAGGAAACTTCTAATTCCTTTGATGTTAGTGGGTGGAGGCAATTTTTCAATAACTTCTGTCTTGGCTTTATCAACTTCAATACCCCTGTCTAAAACAATGTGTCCTAGGACTACCCCTTCTTCTACCATAAAATGACATTTCTCCCAATTTAACACTAGGTTAGATTCAGCACATCTCTGTGGTATTTTTTCGAGGTTGTGCATGGAAACTTCGAAGGTAGTGCCATACACTGAAAAGTCGTCCATGAACACTTCCATTATTTCTTCAGTATAGTCAGAAAAAATCGACATCATGCACCTTTGGAAGCTTGTTGGAGCATTGCATAGCCCAAAAGGCATTCTCCTGTATGCGAAGGTCCCATATGAACATGTAAAGGTGGTTTTTCCTGATCATCTAGATGAATAGGGATTTGATGGAATCCAGAAAATTCATCTAGGTAGCAGAAATAGGAGTGGTTTGCGAGACTTTCTAACATTTGATCGATAAAAGGTAGGGAAAATGGTCCTTACGGGTGGCTTTATTCAGCTTCCTAAAATCAATACACATCCTCCATCTAGTGACAGTTCGTGTGAAGATGAGCTTGTTTGACTCTGTCTTTATTACGGTCATTCCACCTTTTTTTGGCACAACCTGCACGGGACTCACCCATTGGCTATCTGATATGGGGTAGATAATTCTAGCGTCCAAAAGTTTAATCACTTTCTTTTTCACTACTTCTTTCATTGCTGGATTGAGCCTTCTTTGTCCTTCAACGGATGGTTTAAAATCTTTTTCCATATGAATGTGATGCATGTAGATAGAAGGATTGATGCCTTTGAGATCATCCAGAGTATATCTGATAACATGTTTATAGGCTTTTAACTTGTCTAATAACTGATGAAGTTGATTTGATTTTAAATTTGCGTTGACAATCACTAGGTAGGTGAAATCTTCTTCTAAAAATTCATATGAGATTTTGAGGAAGTTTTTTCAACTCATGTTTCAGTGGTTTCTTCGAGCTAGACTGTTGTAAAAGCTCAGTAGATTGATCCTCTTGTGAATTGTCCGAGTGTTGTATCTGCGTTGAGAGCATATGACTTGTAAGAATCTTGGCTTCTTCTTCTGTCCATAAAGATGGTTCTTGAGCCTCGAGGGATACTTCTAAAGGATCTGATGCTACCTTCCATATCTGGATAGTTGATAATATGATTCAACCGAAATTCGACTGTGTCACCACCTAATTAAAAAGTAAGACGTCCTTGTTTGACATCTATTACTGCTCCTGCAGTAGCTAAAAAATGTCTACCCAACAGAATGGGAGTTTAATTGTCTTCATCCATATCTAGTACTACGAACTCAGTCGGTATGTAGAAATTTCCTACTTTAATTGGTTTATCTTCCAGGATTCCTTGTGGGATTTTAATGGATCGGTCTGCCAATTGGAGAGACATATTTGTGGGCTTGATATCATCCATTTCATGTTTCCTACATAGTGAAAGGGGAATAACACTTACAGAAGCACCAAGATCACATAAAGCTCTTTGTATCCTTCTGTTTCCAATTTCACATGGTATAGAAAAACACCCTGGGTCCTTTAGGGTTTGTTTGGCTAATGGAGGGATGGGATGGGGTGGTGTGGTGAGTGATCGGGTGGGGTGGCGTGGTGTGTCATTAGAAAGTCCATGTTTGGATAATAAATTATATAAGATGTGGGGTGGGGTAACGAATGTTTTATTTTTATATAAGTCATTTTTATCCTTCAATATATATTTAAAGTATTAATGATCGTTAATTAGAGGTGAGCATGAACTGGGATGACCTAGTTACCCTCGTCCGCACCGGCTAGGATTTTCCAAATTTTTTTCCGACCCGATGGATAATTGGGTCAGGACCGAGTCTCATTTTTTTGACACTCGGCCGGGTCGGGTCGGGATTCCAATCCAAATTTTACGTCCCAACCCGATTGAATATATTATATTGATATTAAATTATTTTTAAATAGTATATTTATGTTTATTTTGAATTAAAATTTATATTTACTAAAAAAAATTATTTAATAAAAAATTATAGATAAATATGTATTCATATTAGAAAAAAGGATAATATATGATATATATCATTGAGAGAGAGAGAGAGGGAGGTGGTTTAATTTGGTAATAGATAGTCTATCTCTCTTCATTCCACCAATTTGGCGGAATGAAAAATGTGGTGTTTAAAGGGCTTAGCTATTCCACCCCACCCCTCTTAACTTAAATAAAAAATGTAGCCAAACATGGTGTAACTAATTTCATTCCCCCATATTACACCCCACCCGTTCATAGCCCTCAATCTAAACAGACCCTTAGTTTCGGGGGTAGTTTATTTTGAATTACAGCACTGGCTTCAGCAGTTAATGCAACTGTTTCCTTTTCTTATATTCTTCTTTTCATTGATAAAATATCTTTAAGAAATTTTGCATAAGCCGACATCTCTTGTATGGTTTCAACGAAGGGTACATTGATATAGAGTTTCTTTAAGATTTCCACAAATTTGCCAAGCTGTTGATCTTGTCTAGATTTGTCGAGGGCTTTAGCAAACGATATCCGAGCAGAGTAGCTAGGAGGCCCCTCTGAAGCTTGTTGCTTGGTTTCGTTCCGCTCATTCAGCTTAGCTTTTGGTTGAACTACTTTATCTTGTTATGAAATTTCCTTGTTTCCCGATGTTGAGACCTCTAATTTTGATATTTTCAATTATTTTCCCACTTCTCAAGATTACAGCTTGAACTTGTTCTTTTGGGTTCTTCTATAGTTGTCCAGGTAGAATCCCTAGTTGTCTTGAAGAAGATGTTGCCTGTTGAGCTATCTGCGTTTCCAGCATTTTGTTATTAATTGAGAGGCTTTCAATTTTCTCAAACATCTTTTGCATCAGGGTGTCTTGTTTCGACATATACTTTTCCATCATTGATTCAAGCTTACTCGTAGAAGATGGTCCCTGATCAGGCGAAGAGTTTTGAGGTTGTGTTCTTTGATTGAATCTGCTTTGCCAGGTAGGAACTTGAGATGGCTGAGGGTTATCTCTATATGAAAACATTGGGTTATTCTTCCATCCAGGAATGAAAGTGTTGGAGTATGGATCATTATTGGAAGGATAAGGGCCTATCGCATTTGCTTGATGTTGATGTCCTTGCTGCTTCAGTAATTCACAGTGCATGGAAATATGATCGGGTGAACCGCATATTTCGCAGCATCTTGCTATCATATTAACTGTGGGGGTAGCTTCGTTAAGTCCTAGTCTACTAATTGCCTTCTGAACAATGTACTCCACCTTAGAGGAAAAATCCTCACCATCCAATTGTGTTTGAGTGAAAGCAATTGGCTCATTGGACCTTGAGTGAGCTAAGAAATGATGATTCCTTGCTATTTCTTCTATAAGTTGGTATGCTTCGTCTACATTTTTCTTTATAAATACACCATCTGTTTCATTATCAAGTGCCATTTTTGAAGCATAATTCAACCCATTGTGGAAAGATTGGACTACAGTCCATTTGCTCAAACCGTGATGGGGACATGATCTTAGCAATGTCTTAAACTTTTGCCAAGCTTCATACAATGTTTTCTGATCTTTTTGAACAAAACCAATGACTTGGTTTCTGATCTTAATTGTCTTACTTGGAGGAAAATATTCTGACAGGAAAGCTTTTACTAGTTGTTCCTAGGTGGTTAATTCTCGTGGTCCCAGTGACTGTAGCCATTGTTTGGCTTTGCCTTTTAGTTAAAAAGAAAATACTCTTAATCTCAATGCTTCTGGTGAGACTCCATTCAACTTTGTTGTTTCGCATATTTTTAGAAAATCTTTGAGATGTTGATTCAGGTTCTCATCTAGAGTTCCTCCAAATTGGTTCTCTCGAATTGTGAAAATCAAAGAAGATTTCAACTCGAAATTGTTAGCTTGAATAGCTGGCTTCAAAATAGCCGACTCTATCCCATCTGTAGTGGGGGTATAGAGTTCTTCCAGTGACGGGACTGGCGGTTGAGGTTGTTCATGTTGTTGAGCCATCATCTCTTCTTCTAAATCAGAATTCTCCTCCATTTCTGTTGATTGAGTGCTACTTGCTCCTTCAATAAAGGATGTTCTATTCTTACATTCTCGCACTCTTCTTCTAAAAGTTCTATCGATTTCAGGGTCTAATACAAGCAATTTCCTGCGAGTAGTTCTGGGCATATACTGATCCCTGAAATCAAAGGAAAAGATTAAACAATGAATATTAAAAGATTAAATAACAAAAGATATAAATATAGAGTAGTGATCTAAATCTCCGGCAACGGCGCCAAAAACTTGACGTGAACTTTATGTGGATAGAAATGTCTCGCACTAAAAATAGTTCTTGTCGTGTTTAATTTTTTCTCTAGAGTTCACATAGCTGCAAGTGCATAGGTAGAGTAGAAACAATGAGTGTCGTAATCCCGTTGATTTAGATTAATTATCAATCTATTTATATCTCAAAAGTTGTCACGAAATGATTAAAAGTAAATCGGTATTAATGCAAACACAATTTATAGGGAAAATAGAAAGGGAGAGCAAAGAGGGACTAGAATGTTATGGAAGAGATTCCCTTGTAATGAACTCGTTGAAGCTATTGCATTTGAGTTCTCATCTTATGAGTCGAGTGATCATTCGATCCTACCGTGCGACTTCATTACCCTCTCTCTAAACTCGCCTATCTCTCTTTGAGTTGAGGGAAGAGTAGCCGTTAAATATTAGATTACAATTGATGATTAGTCGATCTCTCATCCTAACCAGAAGAAGGGGATGATCTCGCGATCCTTAATTACCCGTTCTTTTATCCTAATCAGAGCAATTGAAGCACATCTTACACCGCTAGTCACTGTTAGGGGCTCTCACCTCACGATTGCTATTAGGATGGACCTCTCAGTCACTAGAAACACAGCAAGTAAACATAACCAGTTCGTCCTCTCGGATGGAACACAACAGATCTCTCGAACAGATTGAAATCAAATGTAAATAACAAAATTGCGGTGTGTCAAGTAAATAAAAACTTGGAGTCAAATGCACGGCATCCGAGAACTAAAAGAGTAGCATCAACAAAGTATCATCACAAGGGAACCAAAATCCTTTTTAGCTCGACATGAGTTTTGATAACATCAATGAATTTCTCCTCCACCTTCTTCTTCCTCTTTCCCCCCTCCTCCTCGTCATTTCCTCGCCTCCCTTTTTTTATCCCTATTCAACATTCAAAATTTGAAAACAAAAGGTCCTTCGAGATTGGGGATCCATCTGGGATAGTAGGTGATGGAGTCAAGCAAGAAGAACCAAGAAAAGTCCACTTAAATTTGGATGGTAGGTCATTGGATCAACTTTTGCATAGATTTTAATAATAGATTTGCATGTTTTAAGGTCCACTTAGAACCGTAGTATTGTCTCCTACATACCATGAATAGTTCTATGTATTTATGTTACATCCCAAAGGTTTTACCTCATAAATAATTAATTTAATCAAGTCTTAATTAAGCTAGTTGTTTTTGTATTATTTAGTATAATTTGATGTTAACATTCAAATTCTCCCAAATTAATTGCAAAAGGTTAATTAAGCTTAATCAAGGATAAGTTAATGATTCGTTGACCAAAATATTATATTGTGATTATTATATATAAATTAATTATTTAACTTGTATAAGTACTTTGGTAAACTAAATATTTTTAGCTACTAGATCAACTATACCAAATAATTTAATGTTCTCTTGCCCCTGGTTTCACTCATATTGGAATATTTCATTAGAATAAATTAGTTGATATTTCACTCAAGCCACCTCACCACATATTGGATAAGTACACGTAAACACTAGGCCACCACCTAGTTTATAACAACTCCAATTTCGGGCCAAATTCATTTGGGTCCTTTGATTAAAATTCTAGACTAAGCTCTATAAAACCCTCAAACCCTCTCTCTCCCCTCTTTTCTTATTTCTCCCACTTGACGGCTACAACCTAAGAGCAGGAAAAATGAGGAGAACGAGGAAGAAAAAGAGGGCAAAGAGGAAGAGGACATGGACAAGGGAAAGGGGATTAATATTGAAGAACAATATCATATGTATGTAAAGAGAATCCAAACCCCTCTCTCCCCTCTAAATGATATTTTATTCGTATTGAGAGTCTCAAGAACACACTGTTCTTGATCGGGATTTTGGTTGATGGTTGCATAAATAAATATTGCATGAATGAAGGTTTCATGATTTATGTTGCATAATCTATTAAACTCGTAATTGTATTGTAATAATTATTTGATAGGTTTTAATTATCCAAAAATTACAAATAATATATGGATGGAAATTTCTCAAAATCTAGTTTCAAAAATTGATTTCAAATGATTTCGAGATGTATACAAATAGTTATGATCCAAACATCAGACTACTACCAAGCTGTCTCGAGTAACAGCGAGACCAAATTTTCAAAAGTATAATAAATGGGAAATATTGAATTAGGGTTTGAACTTTAGTCACATATTAAAGGTTCGTGTTATCTTTATGTGAAAATTGGAATCATCTGAAAAGAACAAGTATAAGATAAGTTATTAATATTTTAGTGACTGCTGCCAGAAAATTGTGCAGAGAATAGATTCTGTTGGTTGTATGAATTTCTAGAAAAAAGTTCTAAATCTTGTTAATGAATGAAAAATTGCATGTTTTAATGTGTTTTATGATGCATAGGTGCTAATAGATAATATCTAAAATATTTATGATGTTTTAGATTAATTTTATTGGAGTCCTAACCTCAAACAAATTGAATTTCGGGTGGAAGATCGGATTCTAGACCGCCAGCCGTGACCGAAAGATAGACCTAACGTCTTCAGAGCACTGGCACGATCGTGACATGTCCTGTCACGATCGTGACACTCCTAGTCACAACCGTGAGCGAGAAGGAAAATGAAAGGGGTGTTCTATGACACCCGTGACGTTTACTGTCACGGACGTGATAGCGACAAGCATGCCCGTGACTACGCTAGTCATGACCATGACAGAAGGGAAACTATGTTGGGGTTTTGTCACGATCGTGACCAACCCATCACGATCATGACCGAATAAAAAATAGGTTCTATGATATATTTCAAGTATATCATTATCATGTATTGGTGATTGATGATCGATGATGATTAATTGTGTATGAACGGAGATACAAGAAGTGTATGTTCAGTCGTAATCAGGATAGGGGATGAAATGATCTATGTGAATGCTTGATGTATAAAGTATAAAGTTGAAGAAAATATTTCGTACTCATTAATGTTAAAAAGTAAATGCCGTTCACCTTAGGGTGATTGGGACTTCCTAGGGGTCATTGCCTAGTTGTAATGATGTTACCCTGAGCCTTCAACTAAGCAAAGATGAAAGATGAGGGCAAGAAGTAAATGACTTTTACCTTATAGTGATTGAGACTTCTTGGGAAATGATGCCATCACCCAAGGTGTGTTTGAGGTTTCCCAGAAGTAGATGCATATCACTTTATGATGATTGAGAATTCTTAGGGAAATAATGCCATCACTTGAAACGGTGTTTGAGATTTCCCAGTGCTCTATGAACTAATGTAATCATGAATGATGAAGGCAAGAAATAAATGCCTTTCATCTCGTGGTGATTGAGACTTTTTGGAAAATAATGCCATCACCTAAATGGTGTTTGAGATTTTCTAGAGCCTTATGGACAAAGGTAATGATGATGTAAAGATAAAAGATGTGGTAAGAATTAAATGCCTTTCACCTTATAGTGATTGAGAATTCTTGGGGAATAATGCCATCACCCAAGGAGTGTTTGAGGTTTCCTAGAAGTAGATGCCTTTCGCTTTATGGTGATTGAGACTTCTTTGGAAAATAATACCATCACCCTAAAGGTGTTTGAGATTTTTCAGTGCCCGATTAACTGATGTAAGGATGTTAAATTGTATTGACTATTAAGCAAAGAAGAAGTACGTTATATGATGAATGTAATGAAAATAAACCATGAATGTAAGGATAAGAAGTAAAATGCCTTTCACTCACGATGATTGAGAGTTCTCGGGAAGTAATGCAATCACCTTATTGGTTTTTGAGATTTCCCAAGGTAAAGATGGAAGATATCATGTGATAATGTTAATGTATGCAAGGATATAATACCCCAATGATATCATAGGGAAATAAAAGAAAGAAAGATGAATGGATGAATATCCAAAGGGTTATAAAGTAATCGCGAGGAAATATAAGGTAAAGAATGAAAAGAAAGAATGAAATAATGTGAAGTAATGAATAAGGATTAAGGAGTTATAAAGATACTCTTAGAATACACATGACAATGGAAATTAATTGTAATGATATGTTTATGTGATGTATGTTATGTATGTTATAAATGTATTTTCTCATGGTATGGTTCTTGCAAATGATGACCCTAAGGTAAGACAGGTATGCTATAATGATTATGTTTCAAGAATGACAAGTTAATAATGAATGATAAGCGTAATGTATTGTCATGAGAGGATCATAGTATAGTTCATGGCATGCATGTTAATATGTTATGTTGTTATGATGATAAATGATGCATCGCATGTAGAAGCATGTCATAGGTTATCATGGCATGCATGACCTTTACTTTTACTCTAACTGGGAAACCCTGCACTCAGGATCCGTGCAGGTAAACAAGATTAAGTGATGGATGACAGCTCAAGCTCATGACGAAGAGTTGAACATGCTTAGGTTCAAATAAATGTTATGGTTCTAGTTGAACATTAAGTCTAGTGATGTAATGGAGATTTTAGACATTTAATATCCTATGAAGTATTAGTCATAATATGATTTTGACAAAAAATTTAATTATTATAATGGTTTTCTCTAAATTATTAAGTCTTTCGCTGTTAAATGGTGTATGGCAAATGGGCTAATGGCGTGAAATTTCCCTAAATGACCAAACAAACTTTTAGGGTGGATTTTTGGGTCATTACAGTTGGTATCTGAGCATAATTAGGACCTAAGTATAAGTAATGTAATGTTAAGAGGTCTAAGTCCATGTGCAACTGTCATGAGCAGTCATCAAAGGTTAAGAGTATGTAATGTTTATGTTATATGTATTTATAATTGACCAACTAATGGGTGGTTAATTATTGTTATGTTAAGGATGGAAGAAGGAGACTCATCTAGAGGTCATGACTCAAGAGGTTAGATGGAGATGATTGCAAGCGTGATCCATATGGCTCATGCTATGGATAAAAATGCAAACTCAAGCTGCTCGTGTCGCTCGAGCTCAAGAATTGAAAGATTCCTGAAGTTACATCCCCCAAGCTTCAATGGAGATAGAGATCTAGATAAGGCTGAGGCTTGGTTGGATGTGATCACAGAAAAGCTAAAGGCAATGGACTATTCAGACAAGCACAAGGTTAACCTAGCTACCCATCAGTTGGTTAATGAGGCTCGTCATTAGTGGAAATCAGTGACTTGGACGCAATTTGAGGACGATGATGAGATCACCTGGAGGGATTTTAAGAAAACCTTTAGGAACCACTATCTCCCTCTGCATGTACATGGGAAAAAGGTAGCTGAATTTATGGACCTCCAACAAGGTGGCATGGCTGTGGAGAAATATCTCAATAAGTTCTCAGAACTTGAGAGGTATAGTCCTCTGAAGGAAAATGAGAAGATCAGGGTTGATCATTTTCTGAAGCGACTGAATCCTCGCCTGAGGCAAGTGTGGCGATCCTGAAACCATGGCCAAAGCAATCTCCTTAGCATTCAAGTTGGCCAGGGAGATTGACTCCCACAAGAGATATGAACAAGAAAAGGAGTCAAGTACAAAAAGGAACAAAGGCAAGAAAGGAGGGATGAAGATTCTAAGCCCTGTAAGAAAGGTGATGACAACAAGGAACAACAATGTTGCCCACACAGTAGGAAATTTCACTTAGGCGAATGTAGAGTGGAAGTGGGGGATTGTATTCAGTGTGGCCAAGCAGGACACTTTATCAGGGATTGCCCTCGAAAGCGTGATGATTACAAGAGCAAAGGCGAGGCCAAAAAAAGTGATGGACAACAAAGAGCTGTAGGTGGAGTCCATGCCATGGAAGTTGATGAGACTCTGAACATGAACGATGAAGACTAAATTCTACACTAGGCTCCAATTTTGGGTTAAATTCATTTGGGCCTTTTGATTAAAATTCTAGACTAGGCTCTATAAAAATTCTGAAACCCTCCCTCTACTCTCTTTTCTTATTTCTCCCACGTGACGGCTGCAACCTAAGAGGAGGAAAAAGGAGGAGAACGAGGAAGAAAAAGATAGCAAAGAGAAGAGGACATGGACAAGGGAAAGGGGATTAATATTGAAGAACAAGATCATAAGTATGTAAAGGGGATCCATACCCCTCTCTCTCCTCTCAATGATGTTTTGTTTGAATTGAGAGTCTCAAGAACACCCTGTTCTTGATAGGGATTTGATTGAAAATTGCATAAATAAATATTGCATGAATGAAGGTTTCATAATTTATGTTGCATAATCTATTAAATTCATGACTGTTTTATAATAATTATTTGGATAGGTTTTACTTATCCAAAAATTACAAATAATATATGGATGGAAAGCCCTCGAAGTCTAGTTTCCACAAAAATTGTTTTCATATGATTTTGAGAAGATGCAAACATCGGACTACTGTCATATTGTCTCGGGTAACAGCGAGACCAAATTGTAAAAAGTGTAATAAATTGGAAATATAGAATTAGGGTTTGAAATTTTGTCACAAGTTAAAAGTTCATGTTATCATTTTGTGGAAGTTAGAATCCTCTGAAAAGAACAAGTATAAGATATGTTATTAATATTTTAGTGTCTGGTTTCAGAAAACTATGCAGCAAATATATTCTGTTGGTTGTATGAATTTCTAGAAAAAAGTCTTCAATCTTGTTGATGAATGAAAATTTGCATGTTTTAATATGTTATATGATGCATAGATGTTAAGAGATAATATACGAAATTATTATGATGTATTAGATTGTTTTTATTGAAGTTTTAACCTCAAAAAAATTGAGAATTTCAGGTGAAAGATCATATTCTGGACCGCCACACGGCCGTGTCGACTATCGAAACAGTCATGACCGAAAGACCAGCCAAACACCTTCAAGGTACTGGCATGACCATGACACTCCCAGTCACGACCGTGAGTGAGAAGAAAAATGAAGGGGGTGTTCTATCATGCCCATGACGTTTACTGTCACGACTGTGACAGCGACAAGCACAGACGTGACTATGCCAGTCACGACTGTGACAGAAGGGGATCTGTTTTGAGGTTCTATCACGGCCATGACCAACCCATCACGGTCGTGACCGAACGAAAAATAGGTTCTATGATATATTTAAAGTATATTATTACCATGTATTGATGATTGATGATCGATGATGGTTAATTGTGTATGAACGGAGATACGAGAAGTGTATGCTTCGCCATAATTAGGTTAGGGGATGAAATGATTAATGTGAATGCTCGATGTATGGATGACCCTAATAAACTATAAAGTTGAAGGAAATACCTCGGTACTCATTAATGTTAAGAAGTAAATGCCATTCACCTTAGGGTGAAATAATGACATCACCTGAAAGGGTGTCTGAGATTTCCTAAGGGCCATTGGCCTAATTGTAATGGTGTTACCCTAAGCCTTCAACAAAGCAAAAATGAAAGATGAGGGCCATAAGTAAATGACTTTTACCTTATAGTGATTGAGACTTTTTAGGGAATAATACCATCACCCAAGGTGTGTTTGAGGTTTCCCAAAAGTAGATGCCTATCACTTTATGGCGATTGAGACTTCTTAGAGAAATAATGCCATCACCTAAAATGGTGTTTGAGTTTTCCCAGTGCTCTATGAACTAATGTAATGATGAATGATGAAGGCAAGAAATAAATGCCTTTCATCTCGTGGTGATTGAGACTTTTTGGAAAATAATGCCATCACCTAAATGGTGTTTGAGGTTCCTAGAGCCTTATGGACAAAGGTAATGATGATGTAAAGATGAAAGATGTGGTAATTATTAAATGCCTTTCACCTTATAGTGATTGAGACTTCTTGGGGAATAATGCCATCACCCAAGGGGTGTTTGAGGTTTCCCTGAAGTAGATGCCTTTCGCTTTATGGTGATTGAGACTTCTTAGGGAAATAATGCCATCACCTGAAACAGTGTTTGAGATTTCCCGGTGCTCTATGAACTAATCTAATGATGAATGATGGAGGCAAGAAGTAAATGTCTTTCACCTCATGGTGATTGAGACTTTTTGGGAAATAATGTCATCACCTAAAAGGTGTTTAAGATTTTCTAGTGCCTGATTAATTGATGTAAGGATGTCAAATTGTATTGACTATTAAGCAAAGAAGAAGTACATTATATGATAAATGTAATAAAAATAAGCCATGAACGTAAGGATGAGAAGTAAATGCTTTTCACTCACGGTGATTGAGACTTCTTGGGAAGTAATGGCATCACTTTAATGGTGTTTGAGATTTCCCAATGTAAAGATGAAAGATATGATATGATAATGTTAATGTATGCAAGGATATAATGTGCCCCAATGATATCATAGGGAAATAAAAGGAAGAAAAATGAATGGATGAATATCCAAAGGTTTATAAAGTAAAGAATGAAAAGAAAGAAAGAAATAATGTGAAGTAATTAATAGGGATTAAGGAGTTATAAAGAAACTCCTAGAATACACATGACAATGGAAATGAATTGTAATGATATGTTTATGTCATGTATGTTATGTATGTTATAAATGTATAATCATAAGATTTTTAGCTTGTGGTTAAGAAGTTATTAATTAATTATTAATAGACACTCAGTCTGGAAATATGAGGTAACACCTAGTAAAGCTTTGGAAGATTGGATAGTATTAAATAGTTTGAAGTATGTAATAGCATATGGACATAGATAACTGAGATTGAACACTAATATTTAGAGGAAACTAGGTGCACTCTAAGAATCATAAGAATTCATGCATCATGATCATACATGGCATATTATTATTAATAATATTTGGAAAGTAAAATAGCATTATTGCTTGTAGGAAACCATCAAGCTACAAGTGAAAGGAGAAAAATCTAGTAAACCTCCTTGAAAAAATGAAGAACAAGGTGAGTGGGTAAATTTACAGTATAGCAAAATGATATATGATACTTCTTTTATTTATGGAAATATTTCAAGGAAAGACTATTATTATTATTGTTACTGAAACATATATTGAGTTATGAAAGATATTTATGATATGTTTCGAGAATTTCATATGAGATGGAGTAAATTCTTACATGAAATATTTTCAGGCAACAATGCTTGTGAAGTTAAAATAAGTTTTACTTGATATTGATATCTGATTATGACACATGTATTTTGGATATTGTTAAACTTCATGTGTTCATTGGCCATGCTAGTTGAAAAAGATCTTTAGGACTGCATTCGATATACATGAAGCTTTCGGGGCGTATATCGGGTGTCTTTGTACTTTGGGGGCTGCTCTGCGTGCACATATTGACCCATGATATGCTCTGCGTATCCGAGAATCATGATTGTAAAGCTCTGCTTAAATGTATGACACACAATTATGGAGGAATATGTATTGACCCATGATATGCTCTGTGTATCCAAGAATCATGATTTTGAAGCTCTTCTTAATTGTATGACAAATAATCATGGAGGGATACATATTAACCCATGATATGCTCTGCGTATTCGAGACTCATGATTATGAAGCTCTACTTAATGACACATGATCATGGAGAGATACATATTAACCCATGATATGCTCTGCGTATTCGAGACTCATGATTATGAAGCTCTACTTAATTGTATGACACATGATCATGGAGAGATACATATTGACACTTGATGAGGATGTGCAATGACACGTGTGGAGTTTAATTAAATTCATTTAATTTGGCAACTTATGTTATAACAGTTATTCTTTAAATGTTTTGTCATATGGAGAATATGATTATTTAAATATTATATGCACTTGTTCCCCTATGTTGTACTTTTATTCCACTCACTGAGCAAACGATTGTAGCTCACAATACCCATGTTGAATTTTTCAGATAATTCTAAGTTCTCGAGTTGAGTCGACTCGAAATTTGACTTTGATGCATATAGAAGAGATCGAGCCGTTGGAGCACTTTGAATTCCCTTTCACTATAAGCATATGTGTTGAAATAGATGATAATAGGAATGATCTGTGAAGTGATATGACACAATATTTGGAGCACTATATGTTAGATAGTGTGTGGAAAAAAAAAAGATGACACCTTGTAAATAATATGTCTTATATTCTTTTGATTAAACATTGATAAATTTATTTCTATTTGTTATATGTATCAGTGAGTAATACCAAGATAAATAAGGGAGGAGATTGTGCCGAATTTATTTTAAAATAGTTTAATAAGATTAAGAGTATGATAATTAGGATTAAAACTTAGTCACAGAGTTTGGTGTGACACCAAGCACATCTGTTATTTCTAAGAATACGTTTTGAGAGTTTTGAGGACTATGGGAGCCTTTTTTCCCTTTCCTTTTTCTCATATATTTAGGGATTTCACTAGATCATAAGTTGAGAATGATTGCTTCCTTTTATTATGTTGCGTAACAAGACATTTATCATGTGAGAGCTTCCCATATGCAAGTTGAAAGTTTATATATGACTTTGAATGAATTGGTTTTAGTTTAAGATTACATTTTTCGAGAAGTGCTGTAACGATCCGAAAATCCACCCTAAAAATTTTGGTCATTTAGCAAAATTTTGCGTTGTTAGCCCGTTCGCCATACATCATTTGATAGCAGAAGACATGACAATTTAGAGAAAATCATAATGGATAAAAACTTTCTATTAATCAAATAAACTAATATTCCATAAGACATTAAACGCCTAAAATCTTCATTACATCATTAGCCTCATTGTTCATCTAGAACCTTAGGACTTATTTAACCCTAATCATGTGCAACATTTTGTCATGAGCTTGAGTTGCCATCCATCACTTAATCTTGGTTACCTACACGGATCCAGAGTGCAAGGTTTTCTAGTTAGAGTATGTAAAGATCATGCATGCCATGTATCCTATCACATGATACTACATGCGATGCATCGTCATCATAATAACAATAATATATAAAATTGCATGCCATGAACTATATCATGAACCTTGCATGACAAAGCATCATGATTATCATTCATTCTTAACATGTCATTCTTGAAATATAATCATTTCCACATACTTGCCTTACCATGGGGTCGTCATCTGCATGTACCATACCATAAGTGTAATATTCTGAAATTTAGGCCAAGGGTATTTGGACCTTTTCACCAAATAATCCATGAATGTCAGCTAGTGTTACCCACAAAAAGAAATATTTTCAGCTAAATATTAATTCAAATGTATCTAAATTTATAATGTCAATTAAAGCAAGAAGGTTAATGGCCAAGTTGGTCACTTGGTATTGGAGTGCACCAACTGTCATAATGAAGTATTCTACCCATTTCAGAGTTAGAATGAATGCAGGAATTGAGTTGGGTTCAAAAAATGATAACCAGTGATAACCGAGTGAATATGAGTGATAACTTGTTCAAACAATGATAACCTGGTGGTAATTGATGATATAAACATTAAAGTAGATTGAAAACATGGTGTAAAGGTTATAAAAGCATCAGGTTTCCTCCCCCAAGCTTAGCCTCAACACTGTCCACAGTGTTGGAAAGTTAAGGCAAGGGAGAGGGTTGGGAGGGTATGAAATATATGGAATTTTCATTTGGTGCCTTCCAATGGGTCTTGCATTTCAATCCTACTCTTCAGGTGTTCCATACTTCATGAATTGCATCTAATCCTTCAGAGAAACAAGAGAGATCAGTGGGGTATTCAATATCAGATTTTTAGATGCATAATTCAACAAGACAATGGGATTCACTAAAGTTCACTGAAATTCTGCTAAGGTGGATTGGGACAACTGATATGCATGATGATTCAGATATTACTATGATGATTTCAGCATGAATGAAAAGATTATATCAGTTATCATTGGGATTTCAGTGAGAAAAATGAAAAATGAGGGTAGGGGTACTCCCTTCTTGTCAATTTGTGGATGGATCTAATTCCTTCCTTCTTTATTCCTGCAAAATAGAAAAGATAAGGTAGAAAATTACTTGGGTTACCTCCCAAGAAGTGCCCTGCTTTAGTGTCTTAGGCTGGACATTTTTCTACTTGAATTCAGCTAGGCAAATCTTCCAAGTTCAGCACCTCCTTTGCTGAATCCATGGCAGCGGGGTTGTACAACTTCAACCTCTGTCCATTGACCTTGAATATATCATCTTTGTCATTCAAAAGGTCCACAACCCCAAAAGGATAAACCTTGTGGACTTTGAAGGGTCCACTCCATCTTGATTTTAACTTTCTAGGGAATAACTTGAGCCTAGAATTGAATAGCAACATAAGGTCTCCTACTTTGAAATCCTTTTTCAGAATCCTGCCATCATGCCACCTTTTGGTCCTTTCCTTTTAGAATTCTGAATTATGGTAGGCATTTAGCCTAATTTCATCCAACTCATCCATTTGTAGAAGCCTCTTTTGTCCACATGCTTGCATATCAAAATTGAGTGCCTTCACTGCCCAATATGCTTTATGCTTCAACTCAATTGGTAGATGACATGTCTTCCCATAAATCAATTTGTAAGGAGAAGTGCCTATAGGAGTTTTATAGGCTGTCCTATATGCCCAAAGTGCCTCATTTAGCCTCAAACTTCAATCCTTTCTTGTCAAGGATACAATTTTCTCTAGAATGGTTTTTATTTCCCTGTTTGAGATCTCTGCCTGGCCATTGGTTTGAGGGTGGTAGGCAGTGGAGACCTTATGCTTAACTCCATATTTATGTAGAAGGTTCTCAAAGCACTTTTCAATGAAATGGCTCCCTCCATCACTTATGACCACCCTTCAGATTCCAAATCTTGGAAAAATTATCTCCTCCTTGTACAGCCTTAGTTTTTTCAGCAACTCTTCAACCTGATCTTTTGGCAAATTTGCATTGATGATAACAGGGAATGTTGAATTCTCTCCCAAGAATTCATATTTCAGGTTGTTAAGGAGAGGCTTGAGTTCCAATTTGGAAGAATTGGCTTGAGCTGAGTTGCCTTGGAGTTCAGCAGTGATAACTTGTTGCACTTCACACTGAATTTCTAAATTTCCAACTGATTTGGATAAGTTCAATGCTGATTGGTATACTGTAGCCTCTAGATCCTCTAATTCCTCCAAATGATCGAACATTAGGCACCTTTTCAATGGATCTTCAATGGGAATTATGGCAGAAACTTGCTGAACAACTTGATCTAGCTGCCCTTCCTCAAAATCATTTTCTTGAAAATTTGGCCTACTGATAACTTGTGTCAAATTAAATTCTATCTTGTCCTCCCCAATTTGGAATGTCAATCTGCCTTCCTTGACATCAATGACAGCCCCAGCAGTGGCTAAGAAGGGTCTCCCAAGAAGAATGGGGGTATTCAAGTCCTCATCCATGTCAAGTACCACAAAATCTACTGGTATGTAAAATCTGCCAGCTGTAGAGACATGTTTGTAGGCTTCAAATCTCCAACTTCAAGCTTCCTACATAGTGAAAGAGATATGGCACTCACTGATGCACCCAAATCACATATTGCCCTTTGAATCTTGTTATTTCAAATTTCACAAGGTATGGAGCAGCTTCCTGGATCTTTCAACTTGGGTGGCAATTTATTTTGGATGATTGTAGAGGCTTCCTCAGACAAGGTAATAGTTTCATGCTCCATAATCCTCCTTTTCTTGGTTAAGATTTCCTTCAAAAACTTTGCATAGGAGGGCATCTCTTGAATTGCCTCTACAAATGGCACATTTATATTTAACTTCTTAAGGATTTCAATGAATCTTCCATACTACTAATCATGCCTTGCCTTGATTAATCTTTGAGGGAAAGGTATCCTATCAAAGACCCTGGTCCTGACTTCATTTTGAGGGCCTTTGTTCTAATTTTCTCCCACAAGTTCAGCTAGTCGTTCAGCAGCTTTGGACTTTGGATTTACTTGGACTGGATTGTCCTCTACTTTCTTCATTGGTTGTTCAATAATCTTCCCACTTCTGAGCTGGACAGCATGGACTTGTTCTTTAGGGTTCATCTCTGGCTGTCCAGGAAAGAATATAGGGGGTCTTGCTAAAGTGCTAGCCTGCTGAGCAAGTTGACTTTCAAGCATCTTGTGATTGGCACTCATGGTTTCCAATCTAGAATTGATTTTCAATATTTCCTCTCCTTGGCTGTCCTGCTTCTTCAAGATTTGTTGTAGCATCTCCTTCATTTCAGTTTGGAATTGGGAGGCCTGACTTTGAGGAGGCTGCTCGTATGGAGGTCTCTAGATTGGAGCATTAGGTTGATTTTGATATGGAAGAGGTTGGTTTCTTGGCAAAATCTTGGGCTGCCAACTGGGATTCTGCATAGGGGGCTCTTGATAGTGATTGGCCTTGTAGGAGAGGTAGGGATGGTTCCTATTCTCTGGAGTATAGAATTCAACAGGTGGCTTGACTCCATAATTCCCCACAGCATTGACTTGATCTATGGATTGCTCATATTGCTGCATTATCAAGTTGCAACTCTCAGTGACATGGCCCTGGTTTTCACATACATCACACCTTGATTCATGATTTGAAGACTTGTTGACATTAGGTGACAAATTCAGCTTCTCCAATGCCCTTTGCAACCCTTGTTCAATCAGGACAACAATGTTATTAACCTGATTTTCATTGGATGGCCTTCTTGTCCTGTCATTTGTAAGGAAATGGTGGTTCTTGGCCATGTTCTCAATCAATTGGTAGGCTTCATCAATGTTTCTTGATGCAAATTGGTATTGCCTTATCATTGTCACCAAGGCTGGATTCACTTCAAAGTTTGCAGCTGGTGCTAGGACTCCATTCCCTTGTTGATTTCTGACATTACTAGGAGAATAGCAATCCTTCAAAGTCCTTGGTGCAGCCATGTTTACTTGCTCCTCTTTCTCTTCTTCAAAAATCCTTCTTCTTGCCTCCAACCTTTGCAATCTCCTTCTTCTCAAGAATCTTCTTTCAGGCTCAGGATCTAATTGATAATGTTCCTCTTGATTGTCCAAATCCTGCAAAAATGAATTCAGAAATATCAAATTGAGAAAAGAAAGAAAACTAGACAAAAATTGAAAATTGGGAATGATAACTTGCAAAAACTAAAAATTGGCCTAACAAATGGACTAAAAACTAATCTAAAACTAATCTAAACTATCTAAGTTAGCCTAATTGACCTCAAATCTCCAGCAACAGCGTCAAAAACTTGATAAGTGAAATTGGGAAGTTTAATGATAACTTGCTGATTTTTGGGTCAAAAGTAATTTTTTTCAATTTTTATTTGAACTCCCTAATTCACTCTCTACTGCAGTGCACAGGTCAATTGTAGTAACCCTAAATGTCATATCCACAGTGATTTGAAGTCCTAGACTACCTAAAAACAATTTAGACTAATCCTATTTAAAGTGGTAAAAACAGATTTTTAAAGGGTGGTGGAAACAGATTTTTTAGGAAAGCAAAATGATAATTGTTTTGAGGTTTCTGAAAAGTTAGCTAGACTGAGTTATAAATGCTAATCTAGAGTGTAAAAGGGTTTCTCTATCAATGAGTAAGGTCCTCCTAGGAATTGGGGTTCATCTAATTTAATTATGAATGGAAATGGACAAGTTATCACTTTATAGTCAAATATAATTCAACCTTCAATATGGCTATTTTCACAGCTCAATTAGACCAGAACTAAACAATATATTGTCATATAATTGTTAGCCAAGTTGAATTAGAAGAGTATCCCCACTGAAAATCAAGTTATCATTAAGTTCAATCCAACTCATTTGCTGATTTTTGGCAATTCAATCAAATCTGAAATGATAACTTCTAAATTGCACTTTGAAAGTGAAGGTAATGCTTCAAGCAACTAAATAGGGATGAAATCAATCCAATATTAATGCAAATGCTCCTTGTTTTATCTCTAAACTACAAGAGGATTTAAAATCAGCCTCTTAGCTGCAAATTCAAATGAAATCCACATTTCCATTTATGAATTGAATAGAAATCAGCACTTAATTCATATGAGGGAATTCAGCACATGCAATTGCTCCTTGGTTCATCTTTGAACATCAAGGAAGCCACAAGACCACCTCTCAGTGGTAGGTTAAAGCAGAGGTTTAACAATGACATGGCAGATTCCACAAATCAGGAAAACAAATTTGAAAATCAGATTTACAAATCAGTAATGAAAAGTTGCAACAATTCAGGGGTTAAAACTTTGCAAACACTATTATCTCTTGATTCATTACTGTGAATAAGAAGGAAACCATAGGAAACCTCTCATTTATAATTAAATCAGGGTCCCATAATGATGAAAATAGATTTGGATAATGCAGAAATCAGAAAAATCAGAATCAGAAATCAGAAAATCAGATTTCTATTTGGAATTGAATCTAGAAACATGGCATTGGTTCTTGGATCATTTTTGAACAAATATTAGATCAAATGACAACCTCTCAGTTGAGAATACAGATAGGATCTACAATGACAAGAATCAGGTTCATACCAATACAAATTTCAGCAAACATAATTGATATTAGTTCAGGAAAATCAGATTTGTCTATATCCATCCACAACTAACCTAGACTACTACCCTATCCTAGGAGGCATGGGATTTAGCCCCTCATGTTTACAAAGTTTGATACAAAATGTAGTAAAGAACCAAAGGAAATCATCCTGGAATCAGGGTTGTTGACAAAATTCAGGTCCTTCAGCTCAAGAACAGCTCCCTTCAGCTCCAATCCAGTCCTCCTGCACAATGGCCGGCCCCCTTTTTTCCCTTAGGGTTTCCAGCTTATATCTGGTCTTTAATTACCCTTAGATCAGCATCCAAATGTCCCATAATCTCTGATTGTGTCAAGTGTCCAGTCCTGACATTCCAGCTGCAGAAATCAACAACTTTTTGGAGTGGTCCCCCCACCTTTTTTCACCTTTATACACTTTGTTTTCCTTGCTAGAAGAGGTAGAACACCAGACATCAAAGTCCCCAAATACGAAATAAATAGATAAGGGTGAGGACAGATACTAGGACCAGCTCCATTATCAAATAAAATCTGATGTTATGCAAGAAAGTGAAATTAGTAAATCAATATGATACTTTTGAGGACCCAGAATGATAACTTTGGATTAATCATGAAAATTATCCAAATAAAAGTGGTTCAAGGCATTAGAGGCATCTAAGGGATTAATGTGGCAAGTGAATGAGGTCAGAAATCAAATGTAAATACAATTTCATAATATTGATAACTTGATGACTCGAAAATGATAACTTTTAGCCACTAAAATGATAACTTGTCATAACTTTGGTTACGGTTATCCAAATGAGATCAAATTTGAACAGTAATGAGTTAAGACAGTAAGCTAATGATTGCTTAATGCCTTTGTGCAGATTTGATAGTTTTGCATATCGAAATGATAGTTTTGCCCTTTAATGATAACTTGGCATTGGAAAATGATAACTTGTTCAAATGGATTGATAATTTTGCACAAGTTGAGATATGATCATCTAAATATGATTCATTCATGATAATAATGGATTTAGGGCAAGAAAATCATTGAAAATTAGTTCACTCAAAATAATGATAACTTGACATATAGGAGTGATAACTTGTCTTAAAAATGATAACTTGGCATAGAATTGAAATATTTATGGATTTTGGCATTTCAGAACCTCTATGCACATGGAATTAAGTATAAAATGAGAAATATCAACTAGTTATCACAATCTATGCATTTCAGACATAATTGATCAAAAGTTGGGCAATTTAGGGACTCGATATGGGTGAAATGCATCTAAAATTGGATAAAAATCTATAGTGATCAGCTAGTGATCATCAGCTCAAATTGGCTGATGAATACATAGCGAAGATGCCTTCAGATGAAGGTATGGCTATTATGAATTTTTGGTTATGCTTTTCGGATTGACAAATGCTCCTACAACATTTATCGATTTGAGGAAGACGATATTCAAGCCTCACTTGGATATGTTTGTAATTGTGTTTATGGACGACATCTTGAAGAACACCAAAAGCACTTAAGTATTGTTATGGAGATTTTGCAGCAACATCAACTGTACGCAAAGTTCTCCAAATGTAGGTTCTGATTGGAACAAGTGATGTTTTTGGGTCACACATCCTCATATATTCATCAAGTCTTGAAGAACACTAGAAGCACTTAAGGATTGTTTTGGAGACTTTGCGGCAATATCAATTGTAAGCAAAATTCTCCAAGTGTGAGTTCTAGTTGGAACAAGTGATTTCAAGGGAAGGAATTTATGTGAACCCAACAAAGGTTAAAGCAGTCATTAATTGGGAAGGACCAAAGACAGTGGCTGAAATCAGGAGTTTTCTAAGATTGGCCGGCTACTACAAAAGGTTCATCCAAGATTTCTCCAAGATTTCCTCACCAATGACCAAGTTGACCAGGAAGGGGAAAAAGATTAACTGGAATCAGAAATGTGAGGAAAACTTCCTGGAACTGAAGAAGAGATTGACTTCTGCACTACGGTTAACAATTCTTACTAGAGTTGGAGGCTACACGGTGTACAGTGATGCTAGTGGTACTGCACTGGGATGTGTATTGATGCAGCATAGAAGAGTGGTTGCTTATACATCAAGGCAGCTCAAGCCTCATGAGATGAACTACCCCAGCCTCATGAGAACTACACCACTAATGATCTAGAACTAGCAACAGTGGTATTTGCCCTAAAGATATAACACCACTATCTGTATGGGGAAGAATTTGAAGTCTACATTGACCATAAAAGTCTTAAGTATGTGTTCTCCCAAAAAGAACTTAACATGAGACAAAGAAGATGGTTAGAGTTTTTGAAGGATCATGAGTTTGTTATTCTTTACCATCCAAAGAAGGCCAACTTAGTGGCAGATGCTCTAACTAGAAAGTATGAAGGGTCAATGGCATGTGTGAGAGTCTAAAATGGACTCTAATTGAAGGAAGCACATAGGGAAAGCTGATGATGCACGGTCTCATTCAGCTTGAATTGGTGACCAAGATTGCACAAGCATAAAAGGAGGACCCAGAAAGCTCTATGTGAGAAGGGACACCCATACTATAAGACTGATGAAGATAGAACTATTAGGTTCCAAGGGAGAGTGTGGGTACCTGAGGACAAATATTTTAAGGAAGAAATTCTAACTGAGTGCAACAAATCAGAATTTGCTATTCACCTAGGAACCACTAAGATGTTCAAGGACCTTCAGAGAACATTTAGGTGGAATGATATGACAAGAGAGGTGGCAGAATTTGTTTCTAAATGTTTAGTCTACCAACAGGTGAAGATTAAACACTAGAAGCTACTAGGATTGTGATAGTGATATTTGGGTTTTCTAGTGATAACATGCTGAAATTAAAGAAAAGGTCAAATTTTCAATTTTTTTTGGTCTCCCAACTCACTAGTTGCAAGTGCACAGGTAAGTTGTAGTAGACTCAGGTTGTCGTATCCACAAGAATTTGAAGTCTAAGACACCCTAAAATAATCTAGAATAGTTCTACTTAAGTGGCTAAAAACAGATTTTTTATGAATAGTGAAAACAGATTTTTAATGGAAAGTGAAATGATAACTGGTTTTTGGGTTTTGGAAATTCTTGCAAAATAGAATTATAAATGCTAAATTGAAGTCTAAAAAGGTTTAACTATCTATGAGGAAGGTTCTTCTAGGATTTGGGGTTCATCTAAATTAATTAAGGATGGAATGGAACAAGTTATCATTAAATGTCCAACTTTTGATTCAACTTGAAAATGGCTGTTCCCACAGCTCAATTGGCTTCTAACTAAGCAATATATGATTATATAGTTGTTAGCTAGGTTGAATCAAAAGAGGGTCCTCACTAAAAATCAAGTTATCATTGGGCTCAAAAGAAAGTTCAATGCTGATTTTTGCAATTCAAGGAAGTTTGGAATGATAACTTGCAATTGCAATCATAAAAAGATGGAATCATTCCAATCAACCAAACCAGGATAAAATATACTCAATAATGGTGCTTGTGATCCTTGATTCATCTCTTAATTTCAGGAGGATTTAAAATCAACCTCTCGGTTGCAAAGTAAATTGAAATCCACACAAACACAATTCAATTGAAAATGCAAAATATATGACCACAGGAATTCACAATTTCCATTGCTCCTTGGCCCATCTCTGGATCTCAAGGAAGCCCTTAAGACTACCTCTCAGTAGTGGATTAAAATGAGGGTTGACAATGAAAATCAGAATTTAATTAAAATAAGAAAACAAGAATCAGCATTTCATAAAAATCAGCAATGTAGATTGATGGAATTAAGGTTTGCCAATTGCCTCTTGACCCATCTCTGGAATGCAAGAGATTCCTCGAGTACACCTCTCAGTGATTTGAATGAAATAGGGATTAACAATTGGCAAATCAAATTCCAAATAAAATCAGAAAAATCAGGATAGATTTCAGAAATAAATTCAGAAATCAGATTTTTGAAAGAAACAGATTTCTGAATCCTGAATTGTCAAACATCTTGATTCATTTCTGAATAAGATTAGGACATATATTAGCTTCTAAGCTGTTCAATTAATCCAATCCTTAATGACAATCAGATCCAAAGGTTTAGAAAAATCAGGTTCAGGAAATTCAGAAAACCAGAAACCAGGAAATTAGTATTTTAGAAATCAGAATTTTAAATCAATGGAAATCTAATTTACCAACTGATTCTTGACCCATCTCTGGACTACAAGACATCCCTAAAGTTCACTTATCAGTGATTGGAAGAATTCAGGGGACTCAATTGGTAAAAGAGATTCCAATAGGAAATCAGAAAAAATCAGAATTCTGGTTTTCATTCAGAAATCAGTGGAAAAATCTGATTTGAGTCAAATGATTGTCCAAACAATATTGATTCATTTCTGAACAAGATAGGGACAATAGCAACTTTCCAAGGACTCAATTAATCAGGTTAGAAATGAAGAACAGATTTAATAGTCACAGGAATCAAATTCAGAACCATACAAATCAGAATCAGATTCAGAAAATCAGAAAACTAGAATTCAGAAATCAGATTGCAATAAAATGAAATCCAGTAACATGTCATTGATTCCTAATTCATCTCTGAACAAGAGTTAGATCTAAAGATAACTTCTCAGTTATAGATTATAAATAAGACCTATCAATGGAGTGAATCAATGCAAAATGGTTCTGAAATCTGAAAACAGATTTGATTAAAGTGCCGGATTACAAATTCTATCCATATCCATCCAAAACTAGTCTAAACTACTACCCTATCATAGAAAAAATGGAGTTTAGCTCCTCATATTTACAAAACCTGACATAAAATGGAATGGGAAACAGATACAAATCATAATTGCTTCAAGGCCCTCGGCAGCAGCTCCTCCAGCAGCAATAGCTCCAGAAGGAAACCTCCTCCAGACCCTCAATGTCCAGCCCCCCTCTCTCCTCCGGAAATTCCACCTTTTATATCACTCATTTCCACCCTTTGATCTGCATCAGAATGTTCTAATCCTCTTGATTAAGCCACCTGTCCACTGCCTGGAAGAATCTGCACTGCTGTAGACAGCTTTTGGTGCAGGAATTCAGTGGTCCCCCATTTTTTTCTACTTTTTGGCCACCTTTTCTCCCTACTACATACCCCAAAACAGCAAGCATCAAAGCCCTTGAATGGTGTTTTGACAAATAGATATTAGGATATTGCTGGTAACTAGTTCAAATATGAAATGGGATTATGTGTTATGCAGGAATGAAAATCTATATGAAAACTTTATGGTTTTGAACCCGAAAATGATAACTTGTCACAAATGTTGGAAATTATCCAAAAGCAAGTGATTCAAAGCATTAGAAGCATTAAATGGACTAGGGTAACAAGTGAATGCAGTCAGAAATCAAATATGAATAAGATTTCAAAGGAGTGATAACTTGGGTGCCAAAAACGATAACTTATATGACTTAAAAACGATAACTTGACTTGTAGTTATCCAAATGTGATGAAATTTGATCAGCAATGAGTTAGAACAATAACAAGATGATTGCTTAAGGTCCCTGTACAAAATTAATGGTTTTGCATGTTAAAATGACAGAATTGCCCTTTAATGATAACTTGGCACTTGAAAAATGATAACTTGTTCAAATGGACTTAAAACTTTGCACAAGTTGAGATGTGACTATCCAAATATGATTTATGCATGATAATGATGGATTTAGGGCAAGAAAACCATTGAAAATCATTTCATTCAAAATAATGATAACTTGGCATATAATAATGATAACTTGTCCTCAAAATGATAACTTGGCATAGAATTTAAATATTAATGGATTTTGGCATTTCAGAACCTCTATGCACATGGAATTAAGTATGAAATGAGGAATATCAACTAGTTATCACAATGTTTGCATTCCAAGTATAATTGGCCCAAAAATAGGTAAAAGTGGGACTCGATATGTATGAATTTCTTCTAAAATGGGTTAGAAACATATAGTGATCAGCAAGTGATCAAACTCCCCCAAGCTTAGCCTTTTGCTTGTCCTCAAGCAAAACATTCAGAAATTAAGGACAAACTTGAATTAAAAGTCCACAAATGAAGCAAAGATTAGCTGAATTGAATCCAATGAGTTTCCCACTTTGCCAACACTTCATTCTTTCCAAAAGACTCAATTTCTAGCTAGGGAATCACAGAGGCTAAAGCAAATTTAAGCCATGGAAGAAGTACTATCAATAACATATTTGAATTGTAGGAATTGTCAACTTTACAAAGGGGTTGAACTACAAATCTCTTAATGAACAGATTTTCAATTGACCAAACAGGTTTAGCACCTGATTTTTATTCATGCTTTCTTTAGGAGAGATTTCTTTGGAAGTTTTGCTCTCCTAAATTTTTTTCTTTTTGCATTGAAGAGAGATTCCTTTGGAGGTTTTGCTCTCTTCCTTTTTTCTATGCATGCATGCAACTTTTTACTTTTCCTTTTTCTCATTTTTCTATCATGTTCATGAAGTGAGCAATAGTTCAAACTCAAGTATAGTTTAGATCCCTTTATCCAAAAAGTCAAGTTTTCCTATTTAGCATGGCAGCAAGAGCCTTGACTCCCTTCTAGACATCTGATATTACTAATTAAATCCATAAGTATCAACTAGTGTGACCCACAAAAAGGAAAATTTTTCAACTGAAAATTTCATTCAAATGCATCTGAATTTATAATGCCAATTAAAGCAAGAAGGCTAATGGCCAAGTTGGCCACTTGGTATTGGAGTGCACCCACTGTCATAATGAAGTATTCTACCCATTTCAGAGTTAAAATGAATTCAAAATTGAGTTGGGTCAAAAAAAATGATAACCGAGTGATAACTAGTGATAACTTGTGAAAACCAATGATAACTTGCAAAATCTACTGATAACCTGGTATGATTTATGATATGAACATTAAAAACAATTGAAAACATGGTGTAAAGGTTAGAAAAGCACCAGGTTTCCTCCCCCAAGCTTATTCTCAACACTGTCCTCAGGGTTGAAATAAAGGCAAGGGAGAGGGGCGGGTGGGATTGAAATGCATTAAATTGGGCATTTGAATTCTCTTGGCACTTCATCCAAAAACTTTGGGTGGTCTAACCTTCATTAGTTGCAACTGATCCTATAGAGAAACAAAGGATATCAATTGGTATGGAAGATTTGCAACTAATCAGATTTTTGAGTGCAGAATTCAACATTGCATTGGGAATTTCTGAAATTCACTGAAATTGGGCTATAGCAGATTGCGATAATTGATATGGGTGTAAATTCAGATGATGATATGATCAATGAAGCATAATGAGAAAGATAATATCAGTTATCATTAAGTTTTCAGTGTAAAAATCAGAAATAGGGGTAAGGGTACTCCCTGAATTTGAGACTTGTGAATTGAACCTGTTCCTCACCACTTATTCCTGCAAAAATAGAAAGATTAGGTTGATAATGGCTTGGGTTACCTCCCAAGAAGTGTCTTTCTTTAATGTCTTTGGCTAGACATTGATACAAGGTGAAATCAGCTAGGTGGTAGTGGCAAATCAGCTAGAATCAGCTCCTCCTTTGCAGAATCCATGGCTGTGGGATTGTAAAGCTTTAACCTCTGTCCATTTACCTTAAATATGTCATCTTTGTCATTCAGAAGGTCCACGGCACCAAATGGATATACTTTGTGAATTTTGAATGGTCCACTCCACCTTGACTTCAACTTTCCTGGAAAAATCTTTAATCTTGAGTTGAAGAGTAATACAGGGTCTCCAACCTTGAAATCCCTTTTCAGAATCCTTCCATCATGCCATCTTTTAGTCCTTTCCTTGTAGAATTTTGAATTATGGTAGGCATTTAGCCTAATTTCATCAAGTTCATCAATTTGGAGAAGCCTCTTTTGCCCACATGCATGCATATCATAATTGAGTGCCTTGACTGCCCAATATGCCTTATGCTTCAACTCAATTGGCAAATGGCAAGTTTTTCCATAAACAAGCTTGTAGGGAGAAGTACCAATTGGAGTCTTGTATGCTGTCCTATATGCCCAAAGAGCTTCATTCAACTTCAAACTCCAATCTTTTCTTGTCAATGAAACAGTTTTCTCCAATATGGCTTTTACCTCCCTATTTGATACTTCTGCTTGGCCATTTGTTTGAGGGTGATATGAAGTGGAAACTTTGTGCCTCACTCCATACTTAATTAGGAGGTTCTCAAAACACCTTTCAATAAAGTGGCTACCCCCATCACTTATGACCACTCTAGGAATTCCAAACCTTGGAAAGATAACTTCCTTGAACAACTTGATTACTGCCCTGGAATCAGCTGCAATGGTGGGAATGGCCCCAATCCATTTGGACATATAGTCCACAGCTAGAAGAATAAACTGGTAACCACATGAACTAGGGAAAGGCCCCATGTAGTCAATGCCCCAAACATCAAATATTTCCACTTCTAGAATTCCTTGTTGTGGCATTTCATTCCTTCTTGAGATGGAACCAGCTCTTTGGCATTGATCACAGCCCTTCACAAAGATATGTGCATCCTTAAATAAACTTGACCAATAAAAACCAGATTGAAGGACTTTGGCAGCAATCTTGTGTGTGGCTTCATGGCCTCCAAAAGGGGATGAATGGCATGCCTCCAAGATTTCCTGAAATTCAGATTGGGGTACATATCTTCTATATATGCCATCAGGAGATTTTCTGAATAGAAAGGGGTCATCCCAATAATAATCTTTCAAGTCATGAAAGAATTTCTTTCTTTGCTGATATGTGTAGTCTGGAGGGGTAATTTCACATGCAAGGTAATTGACCAAGTCAGCATACCAGGGAACTTGATTAAATGCCACAGCCATCAAACTATCATCAGGAAATGCATCATTGATAGGAAGTGTAGATGATTCATGTATCCCTTCCATTCTTGATAAGTGGTCAGCCACAAGATTTTCACTACCCCTTTTGTCTTTGATTTTAAAATCAAATTCTTGAAGCAATAAGATCCACCTGATTAGCCTTGGATTGGATTCCTTCTTGTTGATTAAGTGCCTCACAGCTTGGTGGTCTGTGAATACAATGACTTTGGATCCCACCAGGTATGGCCTGAATTTGTCAAATGCATACACCACAGCAAGAAGTTCTTTCTCAGTAGTTGCATAATTGATTTGTGCTTCATCTAGAGTCTTGCTGGCATAGCATATGACATAGTGCTTCTTCTCCCTGGTTTGTCCCAAGATTGCCGCTATAGCCTGGTCTGAAGCATCACACATGATTTCAAAAGGAAGAGTCCAATCAGGTGGCTGCACTATAAGGGCTGAGGTGAGGACTTCTTTTAACTTCTTGTATGCCTTCATACACTCTTCATCAAAATGAAACTCAACCTCTTTGGCCAGCAACTTGGTGAGGGACCTAGTTATCATGGAGAAATCTTTAATAAACCTCCTGTAGAAGCCTGCATGCCCCAAAAAACTCCTAACTGCCTTGACACTTGTGGGTGGTGGTAGCTTCTCAATCACTTCAATTTTTGCCTTGTCCACTTCAATGCCTTTGCTTGAGACCACATGTCCTAAGACAACTCCTTCTTGGACCATAAAATGACATTTCTCCCAATTGAGTATCAAGTTGGATTCCCTACATCTTTGTAGCACCTTTGTCAAATTGTCTAGGCAAGCATCAAATGAGTCTCCATATACTGAAAAGTCATCCATGAAGACCTCCATAATTTCTTTAATGAAGTCTGAAAATATAGACATCATACACCTTTGGAAGGTTGCAGGGGCATTGCATAAGCCAAAGGGCATTCTCCTATAGGCAAAAGTCCCATATGGACAAGTGAATGTAGTCTTGTGTTGATCTTGGGGGTGAATTGGAATTTGCAAGAAACCTGAGTACCCATCAAGATAACAGAAATGGGAATGCCTAGCCAACCTTTCCAACATCTGATCAATGAATGGCAATGGAAAATGGTCCTTTCTTGTGGCCTTGTTTAACTTCCTGAAGTCAATGCACATCCTCCAACCTGTAATGGTTCTTGTGGATATCAATTGATCAGAATCTGACTTCACCACTGTAATTCCTCCCTTCTTTGGCACCACCTGCATTGGACTGACCCATTCACTATCTAAAATGGAGTATATGATTCATGCATTCAGCAACTTCAATACTTCTTTCTTTACCACTTCTTTCATGGTTGGGTTGAGTCTCCTTTGACATTCAATGGAGGGCTTGTAGCTGTCCTCCATAGGGATCCTATGCATGCAAATGGAGGGATTAATACCCTTGATGTCTTCAATTGAGTAGCCTATCACCTCCCTATACAATGTCAACCTCTTCAGCAGCTCTTCCACCTGATCCTGAGGCAAATTAGCATTAATGATAACAGGAAAAGTTGAATTCTCCCCCAAGAATTCATACTTCAGATTGCTAGGAAGAGGCTTGAGTTCCAACTTGGAATTAGCTTGAACTGGATTGCCTTGGCATTCAGCAATGATAACCTGTTGTACCTCACCTTGAATTCCTGCATTTTCCACTGATATTGAATAGTTCAGTACTGATTTATATGCCATAGCCTCTGAATCTTCCAATTCTCTCAAATGATAAAAAATTAGACACCTTTGCAATGGATCTTCAATAGGGATTATAGCTGAAACTTGCTCCACCACTTGATCCAATTGCCCATCTTCAAAATCATTTTCTAGAAAACTTGGTCTACTGATAACTTGGGCCAAATTGAATTCTATCTTCTCCTCTCCAATTTGGAAGGTCAATCTCCCTTCCTTAACATTAATTATAGCCCCTGCAGTGGCTAGAAAGGGCCTCCCAAGGAGAATGGGGGTGTTCACATCTTCATCCATATCCAATACAACAAAATCAACTGGAATATAGAATTTACCAACTTTGAGGGGTATGTCCTCAATAATCTCATGTGGATATTTGATGGATCTGTCTGTCAGCTGAAGGGACATATTTGTTGGCTTCAAATCTCCAACTTCAAGTTTCCTGCATAATGATGAGGGTATGACACTCACAGAAGCTCCCAAGTCACACATGGCTCTTTGAATTTTTCTATTGCCTATCTCACATGGAATTGAGAAGCTTCCTGGATCCTTGAGCTTTGGAGGCAACTTATTCTGGATAATTGCAGAAGCCTCTTCAGTCAATGCTATAGTCTCATGCTCCAATACCCTTCTCTTCTTGGTTAGGATTTCCTTTAGGAACTTGGCATATGATGGCATTTCCTAGATGGCTTCAACAAAAGGAACATTTATGTATAGCTTCTTTAGGATTTCCAAGAACCTTCCATATTGCTGGTCTTCTCTTGCCTTGATTAACCTTTGAGCGAAGGTACTTTGTCAAAAACCCTTGGATTTGCTTCAATTTGAGGGCCTGAATTCCTGATTTCCTCACTTGGTTGTTCACTTGGCTTTTCAGCAACTCTTGAGTCTGAATTGGCTTGATTATCATCCTCTTTCTTCATTGGTTCCTCCAACATTTTTTCACTTCTGAGTTGGATGGCCTTTGCTTGCTCCTTTGGATTTACTTCTGTCTGTCCAGGAAAGAATAAGGGAGGTCTAGTGGATGTACTGGCCTGTTGGGCAATTTGTCTTTCCAACAATTTCTGATTTGCATTCATGGCATCCAATCTTGAATTTATCTTCAATATCTCCTCTCCTTGGCTGTCTTGCTTTTTCAGAATCTGTTGGAGCATCTCCTTCATTTCATTTTGGAATTGTGGTGCTTGGACTTGAGATGGTGGTTCATACAGATTTCTTTGAATTGGTGCACTTTGGCCTTGATTTCCATAGGGTGGTGGCTGATTCCTTGGCAGGATTTTAGGCTGCCAATTTGAATTTTGCATAGGAGCTCCTTGATAGTTGTTGCTCTTGTAAGAAAAGTATGGATGATTCCTATTTTCTGGAGTATAAAATTCAGCAGGAGGTTTGATTCCATAATTGCCCACAGCATTGATTTGATCCACAGTTTGGTCCGCTTGCTCATAATTAAGTTGCAATTCTCTGACACATGTCCTTGATTCCCACATACACAACACTTGTTTCAGAATTGGAAGCCCTATTGCCATTGGGAGTCAAGTTCAACCTCTCCAAAGTCTTGTACAGCACCTCTTCAAGTTGAGTTGACAATTGATTCACTGAATTGTCCATGGGTGGCCTCCTGGTTCCATGGGTAAGGAAGTGGTGATTCTTGGCTATGTTTTCAATGAGTTGATAAGCTTCATCAATGTTTTTAGATGCAAAGATGCCTCCTGCAGTAGTATCCAATGCCACCTTGCTAGGGTAGTTCAATCCCTTATGAAAATAGTTAACTAGCTGCCACTTCTCAAAACCATGGTGGGGACATGCCCTCAACAATCCTTGAAGCCTTTGCCATGCCTCACAAATATTTTCTTGGTCCAACTGATAGAATCTGACTATTTGATCCCTGAAGTTATAGTTTTTGAAGGAGGAAAGAATTCTGAAAGGAACAATTGATTCCCAAGTGGCCACCTCTTCAGGATTCAATCCTTTGAACCATGTCTTGGCTTTGTCTTTGAGTGAGAAGGGAAATAATCTCATATACACTGCATTCATGGGGATATTATTGAAGTTCACAGTGCTGCATATCTCCTTGAAATTGTCCAAATGAGATGCTGGATCTTCAATCCCAAGTCCAGAAAACTGACTTTGCCTAATCATAGAAATCAAGGCTGAATTAACTTCAAAGTTTGCCACAGGTGCTAAAGCAACTCCTCCTTGCTGATTCCTTGCATTGCTTGGTGAATAACAGTCCCTAAGAGTTCTAGGAGCTGCCATATTCTAATTTACAACTTCTTCAAATTCAAGGTTGTGTGCCTCTTCCTCTTCTTCTTCAAATATCCTTCTCCTTGCCTCAAGCCTTTGCAATCTCCTTCTTCTTAGAAATCTTCTTTCAGGCTCAGGATCTGATTGGTAATATTTCTCTTGATGGTCCAAGTCCTGCATAAAGAGATTCAGAAGTATTAAATTCAAGAAAGAAATGAAAACTAGACAAAAGTGAAAAGCTAAAAATGATAACTTGCAAAAACTGAAAATTAGCCTAACAAATAAACTAAAAACTAATCTAAACTATCTAAGTTAGCCTAATTGACCTCAAATCCCCGGCAACGGCGCCAAAAACTTGATAGTGATATTTGGATTTTCTAATGATAAGTTGCTGAAATTAAAGAAAATGTCAATTTTTCATTTTTTTTTGTCTCCCAACTCACTAGCTGCAAGTGCACAGGTAAGTTGTAGTAGACTCAGGTTGTCGTATCCACAAGAATTTGAAGTCTAATACACCCTAAAATAATCTAGAATAGTTCTACTTAAGTGGCTAAAAACAGATTTTTTATGAATAGTGAAAACAGATTTTTAATGGAAAGTGAAATGATAACTGGTTTTGAGTTTTGGAAATTCTTGCAAAACTGAATTATAAATGCTAAATTGAAGTCTAAAAAGGTTTAACTATCTGTGAGGAAGGTTCTTCTAGGATTTGGGGTTCATCTAAATTAATTAAGGATGGAATGGAACAAGTTATCATTAAATGTCCAACTTTTGATTCAACTTGAAAATGGCTGTTCCCATAGCTCAATTGGCTTCTAACTAAGCAATATATGATTATATAGTTGTTAGCTAGGTTGAATCAAAAGAGGGTCCTCACTAAAAATCAAGTTATCATTGGGCTCAAAAGAAAGTTCAATGCTGATTTTTGCAATTCAAGGAAGTTTGGAATGATAACTTGCAATTGCAATCATAAAAAGATGGAATCATTCCAATCAACCAAACCAGGATAAAATATACTCAATAATGGTGCTTGTGATCCTTGATTCATCTCTTAATTTCAGGAGGATTTAAAATCAACCTCTCGATTGCAAAGTAAATTGAAATCCACACAAACACAATTCAATTGAAAATGCAAAATATATGACCACAGGAATTCACAATTTCCATTGCTCCTTGGCCCATCTCTGGATCTCAAGGAAGCCCTTAAGACTACCTCTCAGTAGTGGATTAAAATGAGAGTTGACAATGAAAATCAGAATTTAATTAAAATAAGAAAACAAGAATCAGCATTTCATAAAAATCAGCAATGTAGATTGATGGAATTAAGGTTTGCCAATTGCCTCTTGACCCATCTCTGGAATGCAAGAGATTCCTCGAGTACACCTCTCAGTGATTTGAATGAAATAGGGATTAACAATTGGCAAATCAAATTCCAAACAAAATCAGAAAAATCAGGATAGATTTCAAAAATAAATTCAGAAATCAGATTTTTGAAAGAAATAGATTTCTGAATCCTGAATTGTCAAACATCTTGATTTATTTTTGAATAATATTAGGACATATATTAGCTTCTCAGTTGTTCAATTAATCCAATCCTTAATGACAATCAGATCCAAAGGTTCAGAAAAATTAGGTTCAGGAAATTCAGAAAACCAGAAACCAGGAAATTAGTATTTTAGAAATCAGAATTTTAAATCAATGGAAATCTAATTTACCAACTGATTCTTGACCCATCTCTTGACTACAAGATATCCCTAAAGTTCACCTATCAATGATTGGAAGAATTCAGGGGACTCAATTGATAAAACAGATTCCAATAGGAAATCAGAAAAAATCAGAATTCTGGTTTTCATTCAAAAAATCAGTGGAAAAATCTGATTTGAGTCAAATGATTGTCCAAACAATCTTGATTCATTTCTGAACAAGATAGGGACAATAGCAACTTCCCAAGGACTCAATTAATCAAGTTAGAAATGAAGAACAGATTTAATAGTCACAGGAATCAAATTCAGAACCATACAAATCAGAATCAGATTCAGAAAATCAGAAAACTAGAATTCAGAAATCAGATTGCAATAAAATGAAATCCAGTAACATGTCATTGATTCCTAATTCATCTCTGAACAAGAGTTAGATCTAAAGATAACTTCTCAGTTATAGATTATAAATAAGACCTATCAATGGAGTGAATCAATGCAAAATGGTTCTGAAATCTGAAAACAGATTTGATTAAAGTGTCGGATTACAAATTCTATCCATATCCATCCAAAACTAGTCTAAACTACTACCCTATCCTAGAAGAAATGGAGTTTAGCTCCTCATATTTACAGAACCTGACATAAAATGGAATGGGAAACAGATACAAATCATAATTGCTTCAAGGCCCTCGGCAGCAGCTCCTCCAGCAGCAATAGCTCCAGCAGGAAACCTCCTCCAGACCCTCAATGTCCAGCCCCCATCTCTCCTCCAGAAATTCCACCTTTTATATCACTCATTTCCACCCTTTGATCAGCATCAAAATGTTGTAATCCTCCTGATTAAGCCACCTGTCCACTGCCTGGAAGAATCTGCACTGCTGCAGACAGCTTTTGGTGCAGGAATTCAGTGGTCCCCCCATTTTTTTCTACTTTTTGGCCACCTTTTCTCCCTGCTACAAACCCCAAAACAGCAAGCATCAAAGCCCTTGAATGGTGTTTTGACAAATAGATATTAGGATATTGCTGGTAACTAGTTCAAATATGAAATGGGATTATGTGTTATGCAGGAATGAAAATCTATATGAAAACTTTATGGTTTTGAACCCGGAAATGATAACTTGTCACAAATTTTGGAAATTATCCAAATGCAAGTGATTCAAAGCAAGCATCAAATGGACTAGGGTAACAAGTGAGTGCAGTCAGAAATCAAATATGAATAAGATTTCAAAGGAGTGATAACTTGGGTGCAAAAAATGATAACTTATATGACTTAAAAATGATAACTTGTGATAACTTGAGTTGTGGTTATCCAAATGTGATGAAATTTGATCACCAATGAGTTAGAACAATAACAAGATGATTGCTTAAGGTCCCTGTGCAAAATTAATGGTTTTGCATGTCGAAATGATAGAATTTCCCTTTAATGATAACTTGGCACTTGAAAAATGATAACTTGTTCAAATGGACTTAAAACTTTGCACAAGTTGAGATGTGACTATCCAAATATGATTTATGCATGATAATGATGGATTTAGGGCAAGAAAACCATTGAAAATCAGTTCATTCAAAATAATGATAACTTGACATATAATAATGATAACTTGTCCTCAAAATGATAACTTGACATAGAATTTAAATATTAATGGATTTTGGCATTTCAGAACCTCTATGCACATGGAATTAAGTATGAAATGAGGAATATCAACTAGTTATCACAATGTTTGCATTCCAAGTATAATTGGCCCAAAAATAGGCAAAAGTGGGACTCGATATGTATGAATTTCATCTAAAATGGGTTAGAAACATATAGTGATCAGCAAGTGATCAGATTGTTTAATCCACTGCCCATACCTCAGTGAAAATGGTAGGAGATCACAACGGATTTTATTGTAGGACTCCCGAGGACACAAAAAGGACATGATGCTATTTGGGTCATTGTGGATAGATTGACCAAATCAGCTCACTTCTTACCATATAATGTGAGACAGTCAGCTGCTAGCATGGTATGGTTGTATGTAGATGAAATTATGCGGTTACATGGGATTACTATTTCCATTGTATCGGATAAGGACCAGAGTTTCACAACAAGATTCTAGAGAGGATTGCAACATGTTTTTGGCACAAGCCTGCACTATAGTACTGCCTTTCACCCTCAGAGTGATGGGCAAAGTGAAAGGACAATCCTCTGGAGGACATGTTGAGAGCATGTGCTATTGGCAAGGTAGCTAGAATGATCATCTCGTCTTAGCTGAGTTTGCCTATAACAACTATTATTCCTCCATAAAGATGGCACCATTTGAAGCTTTGTATGGAAGACCTTGTAGGTCTCCCATTTGTTAGAGTGCAGTTAATGAAGGAAGACTACTAGGACCTGAGCTAGTAGAGAAAAAAGCTGAGAAGGTAGATCTGATAAAGGAAAGGATGACCGCAGCTCAAAGCTGCTAGAAAAGTTGTAGACAAGAAAAGAAAAGAGCAGATCTACCAAGTTGGGAACCATGTACTACTAAAGGTATCTCCTACCAAAGGAGACATGAGATTCAGCAGAAAAGGCAAATTGACTCCTAGGTACATTGAACCATTTGAGATTCTAGAAAAAGTTGGAGAAGAAGCATACAAACTAGCATTGCCTCCTTCATATGCGAGGATCCATAATGTCTTCCATGTGTATATGCTTCATAAGTATACAAATGATAGCTCCCATGTAGTGGTGATTGAAGAACCAACCATCAAGGAGGACCTCACATATGAAGAGTACCCCAGAGTGATACATGAGTATGGTGAGCGTCTCCTGAGGAACAAGGTGGTGAAGATGGTAAAGATTGCATGGAAGCATCTGATGCATGCAAAATACAACATATAATTAGCCGCATTTAATCACATTTCGATTCATGGTCGTGACCTGCCTTATCGCAGCTGTGACAGACCGAAAAATGGATTTATGTTATATTTAATCTATTTTAAGGTATTTACTATTATGTATTATTAATTGCTGATTGTGTAAAAACCTAGATATACGAAATGCATGAAGAACCTTAACTATGTTAAAAATCTAAAGACTAAGCGACGTAAATTGTTTTATTGATTTTGATAATAATGAACCCAATTGAAGTATATTATCACTTGTGGCCCCTCAAACTAATGATAGAAAATATTGTGCCCTATTCCATTGTGATAGAGTTTCCCTTAGAAAATTACTGTGCCATGCACCTTAGAGTTAGCATTTCCTGGGGTAATAACTGTGTCTTACCGGCAAGGGTATGTATATTTCCATTCACTCTCGGGTGACGAAGCCTCGGTTCCATGGCCTAGCTAGCCTACTAGAGGGTAATGACTTGATTCTTCAGTTACTAATAAGATTAAAGATCGTTACTGAATTGACTGAATGAAGGAATTAATGACCATGAAAGTGTGAACCAAAGGGTTATGAAGTAACCCTGAGGATATTCCTGAAGCAAGGTAATGACAAGTGCTAGTCACTTGGTATGCTTAGCGTTACTAACCGATTGACTATTAGATGAGGAAAAGGATATCATGTCAAATATGCTTACTGTTACAGATGATTTGGGTATGGATTGACATGTTTCTTATGATTATGCATGGCACTCATGCATGTTTATTTTATGCCTATGCACTGTTTATATATGTCATGTAGTATCCTACATAGAATGCATATTATTGCATGGCCTTTACATACTCTAATTTAACTGAAATGCTTGAATGGATGGCAGATCAACTCATAATGGTGAAGTTGCACATGGCATAAGAATAGATGGAGTCATGAGTCACTATAATTTATGTTTAGAAGAGTTTTATGAAACAATGAATTTTTCTTAGATCAATGGCATGATGATGAAACTATTTTGTTAGTCTTCTGCTAAACAAAGGATGGTTTTACCTTATTTTAAATGTATTAGTTTCCGCTACATTGTTATTAAATCATAGTATTGTGATTAAGTGGTGGCGAACGGGCTAGTACTGCTGAAATGACCTCATTTCCCTCTAGCTTTTAGGGTGAAAATTTTGAGGTGTTACAAGTATACTCTTCTACATATATATATATATATATATATCTGTATGCATGGCATGTCTGCTACTTGAAGGGGCTGTTTGGAAACTAGAACCGGATGGAACCATCCTGGTTCCACTCGATTCCTCAAACACTCCAAGGGGCTCGGTTCCCGAGGTGATACCGAGCCTCCTTTTTTTATTTGATGCTTCTTTTTTCTCTTTTCAACTTTTTCTCTTCTTTTATCATTTTCTTTCTCTTTTACTTTCGTATATACAAGTAATTTATTTATTATATATAAACATTAATTATAAAGGATTCATATAATTTTATTTATACTTATCATTTCATTAAAAATATATTTCATTTAATATAAACTATTAAAAAATGATTTTTTATATTTAAATAATATAATTTTTAACAAAATTTTTGGCATAAATTTTTCTAATAAACTTTTTTCAATTTTTTTAACAAATTTTAAACTTATATTTATAATACATAGTTTTAATTCAAACCCCCACTAAAATTATTCCATTACATCTACTTTTTTCTGTCATATCAACTACCTTATTCCTCATCATTAAAATCCACCTCCATTCAAATACACACTAATATGTCGATTCAACTATTCACTTTGAATGTAATACTTCAGATTTTCTAATTGGACTTAATAGTTAATCTAGGCCAAATACTCTTAAGTACCCTTGTATAAGAGACCTAAATCCCTTGTTAACCTCTTTTTTCTCCACCAAACTCTCTTGACGGCTAGGGCTTGAAGAGGGGGAACCTGAGGAACAAGGAGGGAGCAGAGGAAGAATGAGAAGGAATTAACAATAAGGTATGTAAAGGGATTCAATCCCCTCTCTTCTCTCTCAATGTTTGCATGATTGGATGGGAGATCAAGAACACACTAGTTCTTGGTAGGAATTGTGATTGAGGGATTTCATGTGCCTCTCTAAATCTGATTTGGTTTTCATGCTTAGAATTGTATAGATATAACGGTTAGGTTTGCATGTTACATGATTAAAGGTTACATGTTAATCTGCCTAAATTCGTGACTATCTTTACAATAATTATTCAGATAGAATTAACTTATCCCAAAATTACAAATAATATATGGATGGAAAGCCCTCAATGTCTGCTATTCATGAAAATTGGTTTCATTCGATTTAAGGTGTATAAAAATAGCTATGATCAGAAAAACCAACTTCTATCATGTTGTCTCAGGTAGCAGCGAGACAAAATTGTAAAAGAAAAGAGAAAGAAAAAAGCTCTAAATGATAACTTCAAGGAAAAAGATCTTCTTGGAGTTTTGCTTCAATGCTTGGATGAGTTCCTTTGTTTCTGGCCTTGGCACTCCTTTTATAGTCTTCAGCATGTGAAAAATTCATCCAGAATTTATTCCACATTTTTCTCCATGAAATAAGCCATTATTGTTCATTCCAGTAGTGGACTAGTCAACCACATTTATGGACCGGTCGACCAGTCTATATGACCATTGCGCTTATTTGCTGACTGACCACAGCTAGTCGGTCGACCGGTACATCGACCGTATCATCTCGGCGTCGATCGGTATAGTCTCATCATGGAACCTGGGCAGTGTATGCATTGATCGGTCGATCGACATCTTGGATCGGTCGACCGGTGTTGTTTCATCAAAAAGAATAATTTGTATATGAAGCATATAAGAAACCATATGTAACTCCCCCTTTTGTCTTTAAGAAATTTATTTTTCCCTTTTGTCATATAATAAACATGTAACATATTGCATCATAAAGAGTTAGTATGTAAAAATAACTCTCCCTAAATTTATGACTATTTTATAATGGTAAAATGGAAATAATTTGATGAAATCAAAAGAAAAATATATTAAGAATCAAAATATGGAAGAAAACTTTGATACAACGATGATATCCATAATATGTCAAAATAAAGTTTAGTATGCTCCCCTTGTCACTATTACCAATTTTATATGTTCTCTCTTTTCAAAGAAATAGTAATTTTGATTTTTTAGTGAAATAAAAATTAGATGATACTTTTACCATGCCTTCACATTCCCAATTCCTCCTTTGCTTTACATGTGAGGCGCACCTAAAAAACAATTAAGTAACTTTTGCTACCCAAACTTCTTTGGGTCCTATTTTGTTAGACAATATTCCTTTCGGAACCGAAGTCATGCCATTTGGTGATGATTTTCTTATTTTGCATTAATAAGCATAATGGTCATAAAATCTGCATGCAAAACATTTAATTATGTGATTTTCTATCATAGGATAGATTGGATTTTCAATAAGAGTTTTTATGTCCAAAATGGTCGCTAAGATTATGATATGAACCAGGAAACGCATACATTGCAGCCGGCAATAGAAGATTGTTCTAGCAAAGTTGGATGATCAAGATAATGGTGTGGATCTCAAGCATAAGGAAATTGAAGATAATCAAGAATGTTTGGAATTTATAATTGATCCGTTACAAGATCGAGTTAGATCAGATCCAACTTCTCAACGGGTTATAAATTGGGCCGCATGAAGAGTCAGCATAACTTGGGCCAAATAAATCATGGTTTAACCATATTTATTTGGAATTTTCGGAATTAATTAAATATGGAATATGCTGATGAGGATTGTAACAGAAATTGAGTTTGTTATTTTGTTAAATTAGCTAGGTTACTTGTGGGCTAAGTTAGGGTATTTTCTTTCAGCCCAAATTCTATTTCTAGGGCCTATAAATACTGTTACTCATTGTTATGTTAGACATCTTTGAATCTATAAACAATTTGGCTTAATTGCTTTTGCTGTGAGGGAACTCCTGCAACCCGTTCTTCGGGAACTTCCGCTGTTAATTACAAGGTTGGTTATCTTGTGGTTAAATCCATCTATTTATAATATCGATTGCTTGGTTCATTGTAATCTTGAGGTTGATATTCCGCTGCCTTGAAAATTCGTTTGATCTCGTTTCTTTGATTATCATATATTGTTCCGGTCACTCAAGGCATTGTTCTTGAGCATCGTATCAGTTGGTATCAGAGCCGCGTTTTCGATTCGGTTTTCTAGTTATCTTCCATTATCTTGTTTCCCCCTGTTTCAGTTTTTAGAAAAAAAAACACCAAAATTCTGCAAAAAAAAATCTGGTTTGTTTGTTCTTCAACCCTAGCCGTCATCCTTGGATTCTTCAAAATCTGTTGCAGTTTGAAAAAAAAAATTCTGGTTTGGTTCTTCAAATCCTAACCGTCTTCCTTAATTGTTTTCTTTTGTTCTTCAAACCCTAGCCGTCATCTATTCTTCAAATCTGGTCAAATCTGGTGCAGATTTGAAAAAAAAAAATCCAAAAATAAATCTGTTTATTTGTTGTTGAAACCCTAGCCGTCATCCTTATTTATTATCAAGTTTTGTTGCTGTTTCAAAAAAAAAATCCGAAAATTGAAAAAAAAAAAGATCGAGAAGGAAAGTGCAAGAAAGGAGAAGGGAAGGTAGAAAAAAAAATTCTGAATAAAAAAATTCCGAAAATAGAAAAAAGACTGAAAAGGAAAGTGCAAGAAAGGAGGAAAGAGAAGAACAGAAAAAAAAATTAAAATTTTTGAAAAAAAAAATCCGAAAAAAAAAAGAAATAGGAGAGAAGAAAAAAAAAGGAAGGATTATTTCTGGAGAAAAGTGCAAAGAAAATTGAGAATAAAACAATTTGACTCAAGGAAGGGTGATATTTGATTTCATTCCAATTCTAAATTTTTTGATACCTATCCTTATTTGACAACATTTTCCTGATTTCTATTCCAAATCAATTCATTACACATCTATCCTTATTTGGCAATCTTTTTTTCTGATCTCTATTCTAAAATCAACTTCAAGTATTCTTTTGATCTTGCAATCATATTGATAAATCAGATTGATTCAATCACACATTGCCTTTGTATTGACTTGCATTAGTTCTCCTAGAACTTGTTGGAGGGTTCAAGAGAGGAAAAAGGATGAGTGGTAAGTACAATTGAGGGAAAAAGCCAAATAGAGTTGATAAAATACGAGTGTCACCACTGACTGTCACCACATGAGGTAGTGAGATTATTTTTTACTAACTTTTGTGGTAGCAATTTCCTACAATGCCAACAGGAAAGGACAAAGAGCTTAATTCTAGAAAAGAAGCAATTGATCAGAGAACAATGATGGAAGTCATGACGCAACATTTCCAACATCTTGAAAATATGATTACTGAACTTCATGATGAGGTAGATGTTCAAATTGCACAACTACAACAAGTTATACCACCAAATCAAAGAAGAAATTGTCAAAGACAGCGTGCTCCTGATGAACATGATGAAGAGATGAAACAAAAAGATGATGGAAGTTGGAGAAAGCATAAGCGTGTTCTGATTGGAGGAAGAAGTCATGATCAAGAAAATGTTTTCTATGCGCGTTGTTGTGTTATGGACAGAACTTGTGGATTGATTATTGATAGTGAAAGCTGCGTCAACCTTGCTAGCCATTACATGGTGGAGAAGTTGGGGCTACCAACCTTAAAGCACCCAAAACCATACAAACTTCAGTGGATAAACGATGGAGAAGAAGTCAAAGTGACTAAACAGGTGCTTGTGCCATTTAAAATTGGAAGATTTACGAATGAAGTATTATGTGATGTTGTGTCAATGCATGTTTGTCATATCCTTTTGGGGCAACCATGGCAATATGATCAATGTGTGACACATGATGGTGCTACCAACCGTTATAAATGTCGCAAAGATGGGAGGAAATACACTCTAGCACCATTGCCACCTCAAGAAGTATACGAAGAGCAGATGCAACTTAAAGAGCGTGTAGCAGCCTACAACATTGAGAGGAAAAATTCGGTTACACAACAACACTTGAAGAAAGAAGAAGCTGATTGTTCAGCAACTCCAAACAGTTCTAAGAGTTGTGAGAAAGGCAAAGATGAAAAATATGAGTGCCACAACTTGAGTGATGAAAATGAGAGCCACAACAATTTTGAGTGCTTAGAAAGGCCACTTTCTGAAATCATTGAAATGCAACATTTAGATGCTGAGTATTATGAGAGTTGTGAGAATGAGAGAAGATTAGATCTTGAGTGTTTAGAGAGGCCACCTCCAGAGAGATATGAGCAAAAGGACTTGAGTGTTGAGGCAAAAGAAAGAGAGTTCAGTAATGTTTCTCCTAATACTAATCATCTTTTGTCTTTTGATTCTGATTTCTCCATGCAGATATGTTGGAGTGGAATACATGAAGTTATATTTCCTATCATTCAAGGATCTAAAAGAGATTGTAGTGAGTATATGACAAGATGTTTGAAAGGTCCATCTCCTTGCTTTGAAACTTTATATTTGTTTGATGTGACTAGTTTGCAAGGTTTAGTTGAGAGAGGTGTTAAATGCCATCCGTCCTTTTCATTTTCATATTTGTTGGGTGCTGGCTCATTTTATTTATGTGTTACAATGAATTTCTGGAATGAATATTTTCTAATATTGAGCATCTTTGATTGGCTTATTTTGATATTTAGATTTTCTGATAAGAGTATAATCTTATTCATCTCCTTGAACCAACCATTGTGTCTTAGTAAAAACATTTCTTCAAAAAATTATTGCAGCTTGTCATATGATTTTTACATCACAAATGAGACATTTGCATCCATTGGAACTTTGCGTGTTTCCCACAAAAGATCTGTGATTATTTTCTTAAGAGGTATTTTGATTTATAGTAATAATTTACATGATCATTTGAGTGGAGTACATGAAGTTATAAATTCTCTCTTGCAAGGATTTAAAAGAGGTATTGAGTTTATGACAACTAGTTTGAAAAGACCAGTTCTTACTTTTCAAAGTTTATATTTGCTGGATGTGTCTGTGATTTTAATTGAGAGAAGAATTGAGTGGCATGCAAACATTAGATCTGAATTTTCCATTCCATTTTGTTCTTCATTGAGTGCTGAAACACTTTATTTGAGCCATATGGTGAAATTTTGGAATGAATATTTTATAGTCCTGAGTACTTTTGATTGGTTGATTTTGATTTCAAGATTTTCTGAGCCTACCTTATTCATTTCTTTAAATTTATCTTTGTGCTTTCCTAAGATCATTTTTGCAGATGATGGTTGCAATCTTTCATATAATTTTCACATCATGATTCGAAAATTCATTGCATTTGCATTAGTAAGACTTTTGTGCAATTTTCATCAAAGATTTGAGAGTAACTTCTTTGGAGATATCCTGATTAATAGCAGCCATTTGCAAAGTAATTTTGATGATATTTTGGTTTGTTGCAAGGACTTGCATGATTCCCTTTATAAGCCAAGTTGTTTGATGCATTACAGATATATTTCACTTGCAGATTTTAAGGATCCATTTTATTTTGAGGGAAAAGATGTCCTTGTTTTGGAACTACTTAACAATTTCCTTGTTAGAACTCTAGTTCCATGGCATACATTCCACATTTCATTTGATAGGATCCTTATGCGCAAGGGAAGGACTCCAAAGTTTCGCACTTTGTTTCTTAAAATACCATCGTCTCATGGGCATAAGATATTTCATCCAGGTGAGTATGAGAGTCACATTACTTTTTATAATACTTATGTCTTCTTTATCTGCACTTGCAGGCTCTTAACTTGATGGTAGGGATGAGAAATTGTGCTTGCAATTATCATTGAGATGCATCATGCAGTCATCAGACACATGAAAGGGAAGTATCAATATCCTCATTATGCGTGTCCTAAATTATTTAACAAATTCACATATGTGATAGGTTATATTTTCCTTATTGTGCATGTAGATTCGAGGACGAATCCTTTTGAAGATGAGGGAAATGATATGAATCTGGATATACTCTCCTTATTGTGAATGCAGATTCGAGGACGAATCCTTTTGAAGAGGAGGGGAATGATATGAACCAGGAAACGCATACATTGCAGCCGGCAATAGAAGATTGTTCTAGCAAAGTTGGATGATCAAGATAATGGTGTGGATCTCAAGCATAAGGAAATTGAAGATAATCAAGAATGTTTGGAATTTATAATTGATCCGTTACAAGATCGAGTTAGATCAGATCCAACTTCTCAACGGGTTATAAATTGGGCCGCATGAAGAGTCAGCATAACTTGGGCCAAATAAATCATGGTTTAACCATATTTATTTGGAATTTTCGGAATTAATTAAATATGGAATATGCTGATGAGGATTGTAACAGAAATTGAGTTTGTTATTTTGTTAAATTAGCTAGGTTACTTGTGGGCTAAGTTAGGGTATTTTCTTTCAGCCCAAATTCTATTTCTAGGGCCTATAAATACTGTTACTCATTGTTATGTTAGACATCTTTGAATCTATAAACAATTTGGCTTAATTGCTTTTGCTGTGAGGGAACTCCTGCAACCCGTTCTTCGGGAACTTCCGCTGTTAATTACAAGGTTGGTTATCTTGTGGTTAAATCCATCTATTTATAATATCGATTGCTTGGTTCATTGTAATCTTGAGGTTGATATTCCGCTGCCTTGAAAATTCGTTTGATCTCGTTTCTTTGATTATCATATATTGTTCCGGTCACTCAAGGCATTGTTCTTGAGCATCGTATCAGATTATTTTTTGTTTCATGAGAAATTGTTTTATTTTGTATATTTTTCAAAAGAACATTTTCCTTCATTACTTTTTCTAAAGAACATGCTAGTTTTACAATTTCACATGCATGTGTAATTTCCAAAGTTTTAATTTCATTTTTTAGGTTTTCATTTTTCATAAAACATATATCCTTTTCTTCTTTTAGATTTTCAATCTCATGTCGTAATTTTTCATTTTCCACTTTAAGTGAGTAATATGTTTTTATAAGGGAGGAAAGTTCTTGATTTACTTCTAAATAAAGGTTTTCTTCGGAAGAGTTCGATGAGTCATAAGTTGAATTTGAAGGGCTAGAAATTACCTCATCGTCGTGAGCCATTAAGCATAAGTATGCTTCATCATTGGAAGAACTTGACGAGTCACTTGTTTCACTTGACTCTTCATATTTTTTCTTTTTACCTTTCTGAGATATCTCTTGTCTGTGGTTTTTCTATGATCTTCGGGTAGGCTTCTCATTGTTCTCTTTCTTTTTCACCAACTTGAGATACTTGTCTAGTTTTCTTGTGTAGCGGGCGAGTCTCTGTTCGTCCACTTCTTTTTCACTTGAGTCTTCTTCATTTTCGTTTGCTTTCAAAGCCAATGTCTTCTTTTTGGGAGCATTGGATTCTTATTCTTCTTGGATTCCGATCTCATAGGTTAATAGTGAACCAATGAGATCATCAAAATCCAGACTATTTAAGTCTTTTTCTTCAATCACGGTCCTCTTTGTATGCCATTTGAAGGTGAGTGACCTGTGAAACTTTCTCACATTTTGAGGGTTAGTTCTTGGCTTGCCCAAGGAGGCTAAGTCATTCACAATAATGTTAAATCTAACAACCATATCATTAATGGATTCATTTTCATACATGTTGAAAGAATCATATTGATGATTTAGAATATTCAATCTAGATTCTTTTACTTTATCGGATCCTTTGTAAGTAGTGATGAGTTTATTCCAAATCTCAGTTGCACTTTCACAATTAGAAATCCGATTAAATTTCATTGAATCCAAAGAACAATAAAAAATATTTTTAGCTTTTCAATTTAGTTTTGGAAAAACTTTCTATCTTTCTTCATGTTCTGAAAAAAAAAATTCATGTAAATAATAATCTTTTTTAATAATGTCCCACATATTTATATCAATACAACATATGTAGGCTCGAATTCTAATTTTCCAATATGCAAAATTTGATGTATTTAAAAGAGGAGGACGACTAATTGATTGTCCTTCGGAAAAAACAAATCCACTTGATGTCATAGCTCTTAAGATGGTTAAATCTTAAAAATAAGCGATCAAATATTTAAATAATTATATCTTAAAATGATATGATCTTAAAACAAGAGCAACACGCTCTGATACCAATTGTAGGATCTCAAAGGCACCATGAGAGGGGGTGAATTGGTGTTAAACCGAAAATATTGATTTCACAAAAACCATCGCGGAAGCTTAAAGTCGATTCATCAGTCCTTTTAAATCAAAGAAATTCATATCATAAACATAGTATGAGAGGGAGAAAGAGATATAGAAAGCAAACATAAAATGCACGGGTGCTTGTTGACGAGGTTCAGTCACACCTTGTCTTATGTCCCCGCTCCGACTTCTCGACCTCGAGACTGACGGAGATTCCACTAAACTCTTCCTTAATTCCAAATGGGGTAAGGAAGAACGCCCTTTACATCAACCACCTTTTCTCCACTTCGAGAGGCAAGGCAACCTCTCCTCCTAGGAAGCTAATCTTTTCTCTTGCTTAAGAGGTAAGATTTAGAACCTCTTTCACAAAGGAGCTCTCACAATCTTTCTGAAAAATGGTTTCTCTCTATTACAAAAGAACACTCACAAGAAGAGGAGAGAAAGAACGAAATCTCTAAGTGATAACTTCAAGGAAAAAGATCTTCAATGCTCAAGATGAAAGAAAGAAGTTTTGCTTCAATGCTTCTTGGATGGGTGCCTTTGCTTCTGGCCTTGGCACTCCTTTTATAGGCTTCAGCATGTGAAAAATTCGTCCAGAATTTATTCCACATTTTTTCCTTGAAATATAGTCGTTACAGTTCATTCCAGCAGTGGACTGGTCGACCGCATTTATGGATCGGTCGACCGGTCTATATGACCATTGCGCTTATTTGCTGGCTGACCGCAGCTGGTCGGTCAACCAGTACATCAACCGATATCATCTTAGTGCCGACCAACATCTTGGATCGGTCGACCGGTGTTGTCTCGATCGGCGTTCATTCTGTCGACCGCTAGATTGACCGACATGCACTATTTTGAGCATAATATTTTGCATAATTATCCAAATTAGATAATCTTGGATTCTATGGATAGCTAACGGGATTCTCTACAATGTTGATATTTATGATTCATTCAAAATCTAATAAAATGATAGTCAAGTATTTAATCAAAATGTAGTGCATAAAGTTCTCTTTTTCTTTAAACTTTTTTAACATTTTAACTTTAATCTTTCGATGTTTGTATCATCAAAATATAAATTTATGTGTCATTAAATCTTAGATCCAAAAACTCAGACTATGAGATTTTCCAAATGTCTTCCCAGAGGACATCTCTGGAATGTCGTCTATAAGGGATATTGACTTCAAGATTGATTTGGTACCAGGGACGACATCAATCTCCAAGGCTCCCTACTGCGTGGCCCCCATGGAGATGCTAGAGCTAAAGAAACAGATCGAGGAGCTACTCGACAAGGGATTCATCCGACCTAGTGTCTTCTATTTGTGAAGAAGAAGGATAGATCCCTAGGATTTGTGCGTCGACTTGAGGAGTGGATACCACCGGTTGAGAGTTGGTGAAGATGATGTGTCGAAGGCTGTTTTTCGATCCCACTATGGCCATTGTGAGTTCACGGTCATGCCCTTTGGAGTGATGCATGCCTAGTAGCGTTCATGTGGGTGTTCAAGCAGCACTTGGATCAGTTTTTTATCATCTTTGTGGATGAAATTTTGATGTAATCCTCTAGCCCGAAACAACACCACGAACATCTACGGATCATCTTGGAGACTTTGCGCCAGCACTGACTCTTCACAAAGTTCTCCAAGTGGGAGTTCTGTATGGAGGAGATGATGTTCATAGGGCACAACGTATCAAGACATGACATCATAGTGGACCTAGCGAAGGTCGAGGCAGTGACCAACTAGGTTAGACCAAAGAATGTGACAAAGATTTGAAGTTTTCTTGATCTAGTGGGCTACTACAATCATTTCATCCAAGATTTCTCGAAGATTGTAGCTCCACTCATTCATCTGACGAAGAAGAATGAGAAGTTTGCCTGGACAGATAAGTTTGAGAGTAGTTTCCAAAAGCTAAAGAACAACCTGACTTTCGCTCCGATCCTCAATCTTCCATCGGGGAGCAGAGGGTATACCATCTACAATGATGCTTGCGACATCGGTTGTGGATGTGTCCTGATGTAGCAGGTAAGGTAGCGACTTATGCCTCGAGGCAACTAAAGAAGCACAAGGTGAACTATTCGACACATGATTTGGAGCTAGCAGCGATCGTGTTCGCATTGAAGATTTGGAGGCATTAACTATATGGTGAAGAGTTCGAGGTGTTCACTGACCACAAGAGCTTGAAGTATGTCTTCACCCAGAGACGATGGATGGATGGAGTTCCTCAAGGACTATGAGTTCACGATCAACTACCACCCCAGAAAGGCAAACTTGGTGGATGATGCTCTTAGTAAAAAATGGGAGGCTTCTCTGGCGTTCCTTCAGCTCCGCAAGTATGAGATCCTTGAGGAATTAAACTAGTGGAATCCTCGAGTTGTAGGTGATAGGGCCATCCTGATTATGCACCAGCTACAACCGAGCATGATCAACATAATTATCACAGCACAAATGGCAGACATAGAGTACACGAAGATGTTTAACAGGTGCTAGAATGAGCCTGAGGATTTCAAGGTCGGCAATGATGGAGGGATTAAGTATTGGAATTGCCTCTAGGTTTTGAATGACGTGACTATCAGAATAGAGGTGCTCGATGAAGGCCACAAGTCAGAATTTGCGATACATCTGGGTAGCACGAAGATGTACTGGGATGTTAGACGTAGCTTTTGGTGGCATGATATGAAGAGAGAGATAACTGACTATGTCTCCAAGTATTTGGTATGTCAGCAGGTCAAGGCTGAGCATTAGAGACCATATGAATTGATGAAGACATCATGATGGACTTCATATCCAGTCTGCCCAGGGAACAAAAGGGTCACGATGCCATCTGGGTCATGGTCGATAGGTTGACGAAGATAACCCACTTAATTTTGATCAAGTCGAAGCAGTCGATGGAGAGTCTGCTCAGGGTGTATGTACGAGAAATCATCCGAGTTCATGGTACTCCAATCTCGATCGTGTCAGACCGCAATTCCCAATTCACGTCGAGGTTCTAGAAGAGTCTACAAAAGGCTTTCGACACCTAACTGAGCTACAACACAACCTCTCATCCACTGATGGATGGATAGTCGGGGAGGACGATTCAGACATTGGAGGGCATGCTCCGAGCGTGTGCCTTGGATTGGCATGATAGTTGGGACGCGCACCTACTACTGATCGAGTTCTCATACAACAATAGCTTCTATTCCAGCATCGGCATGCCAACCTTTTGAGACGATATACGAGAGACCTTGTTGACTACCTGTGCACTGGGGCAAGGTCGGTGATCGGATAGTTCGAGTGAGGAATTGGTCATCCGAGCTGAAGAGTATGCAGATACAATGGATGTGATTCAGAAAAGAATGAAGACTGCATAGTCCAAGCAAAAGAGCTATGCTAACAGGAAGAGAAGAGAGCATATTTTTAGAACCGGAGACTAGGAAATGCTAAAGGTGTCTCCAATGAAGGACATGATGCAATTCAGCAAACGAGGGAAGCTCAATCCTCGATTGGTGGCCCCTTCGAGGTTCTCGAGCTAGTTGGAAGAGCTTGCAAATTGGCGCTACCTCCAACCTATGGAAGAGTTCACAATGTCTTCCATGTCTTGATGCTCTGAAAGTACAGGCACAACGATGTCAACGTTTCTAGGATTGAAGAGCCCAACCTGAAGGAGGACCTGACCTACACATAATACCCTACGAAGATCTTAGAGCACAAGATTCAGTATTGGAAGGACAAAGAGGTACCCCTAGTCAAGGTAGTGTGGAAGTACCACTACGGAAAGAGGTGATCCATGCATTTTAAAACATACAATTAGGCTTTCATTTAGGCTTATTTTGTACAATTTGCTCATAACATGCATCTATTTTTACGTTTATTTCTTTAAATTCTTTGAATTAGCCATCTACCTCTAGTTGGTGTATTTTGCATGAATTATTGAAGAAAACTTGCAGAGGAAGGGAATCAAAGAAGAATCACGTGAAATAGAGTCAAATCAACTTTTGAAAATTCAAGATTAACATCTCACAGGCGGTTACATACTTCTCATGGCTATGAAAGCGCATTCTCACGCACCAGTACCAAATTATTACAGCTCTCATAGAGCCGCTTCACAAGAAACCTCGATTTCATGGGTCGTTAGAAATGTCTCACAGTCGTGAAGACGAAGTTTCACGCACCAGCTCTCCCATTTCATGGACTGTACGAATCTTACTTCACAACTCAGAAACTTACATGACGTGACAAACTTATCATGGCCATTAAATTAGAATTTCATGAATACGCAAGTTTCACGACTCCCCTAGCAATTCAGAAAAGCAAATGTCATCACGGGTCATGAAATGATAACAACGGATCTCACAGAGAGGCTACATATGCTTAAATTAAGTTTCGTGGGCCGTTAATAGTATGTCACGGGTCGTGAAGTCACCAGAAGTTGCGCGCATCAACAATGAAAAGCCCGTATCACGGCCGTGGAGATATTCTCACGCCCCATGATGACTATAGCGAAGTCCGATTTCGACTATGTTTGAGCCGTTAAATCATAATCGGGGAGAGAAAAAAATTATTTTTGACATGGGAACTTATTTTTGAAAGAATTCTCAATGTACAAGGACTCAAACTTTTACCATATGTCCCATGATAAATTGGAAACAAATTAGACCAAAAATTTAGTAGTTTTACATGGCAAAACTTTCAAAATCAATAGGACTCTGAATTTACCTTATTTCACAAGGAAAAGGTTTTCATTTATTTCCAAACTTCATGGAAACCAGAGCATCTATAAAAAGGAACGTCTGGCAGCTAGAAACAATCTTGTTAGGGCTTGCAACCAAAGCTTTCAAGCCAAGAATGAAGGAGAACTTCTGAAGGACAAAGGAGAAGACTTTTGCACGGTAGGCTTAGGCGAGAATTGCACAACGGTTCATCATTGTTTCTAAATAGTACTCTTTGTTCTACATATTCTTGGGATGATATTTTAGATTTTCATGTTTTATCTACCTATCTTAGCACTCTAGATTATTCATTTTATCGTTTAGTTTTAGTTGCAAGAGTTTTAGTGTATGAACAATTTTTGATTTTTGATTAATCAAATAATAGCTAATTTAGTTTTTATGAACATGGTTGTTATGCTTAATGCTTTTCTTCAGGTTTTAATGATTTCTAGGTTGATTATAAACTGTGTAGAGTAATCAATTCTTAATTCATAATTTTTTGTTCGAATTGATTCTTAACTTTTATGTTGAAGCAATGCATGTCATAATCTAATGGAGTCGTGTGGAATATTAGATTGTGTTGTGTGCATAATTGACCCGTGCGGGCAATTAAGTAGTTTAAGGATTACAACATATTGCATCTTGAGGGTATATCCGTGCATAATACTTTCATATTATTATTGTCTTAAGATAGTTGATTTATCTGGTTAGGGAGATCATATCTTCATATATGTTCATATTATTATTGTCTAAAAACAAAATCTGAACTTCGTGTTTATACTTGATTTCACAGAAAATAAAGATTGTTCTAATCATTATAGATTATCCTAAGGACCTATGCATCGTTAGTTTTAGTCTTTAGTTTTAGGCTTTTATCCAAACTCTATGTCATCTCCTATTACTCCCTAAAATTAGTTTAGTTAAGTTAATTCCTCATGGGTTCGACACTCTACTCTTACACTTTATTACTTGAGCGACTAGTGGACTTGCTAGCATTTAATTGTTATCAATTAAATGTGTCGAACCATAGCATCAGTCCGCTATGCCTCTCAGTCAAAGTATGAACGTTGACCCGAATCTGGCAAAGCTCTGTATGAATAGTTTGCTATTCGGCATGCATCGTTATCAGTAATTGATTCACAAGAAGAGAAGAGAGAAAGAAAGTGTAACACCCTCAAATCGCACCCCGACATGTGGCAGAATACACTTCGAGGACGCTACGGGTCATCCTTACGAGTACATCATATTGATCAAAAAGAAGACTTTGACTGATCAATACATAGCAATATAGGCGGAAGACTAATCATCATTAATTAATAAAAAGAGTATGATATCTTAAAATGCGGAAGACTGATAACGAACTTTATATGAGTCCAAAGGAAAATAATACATCATCTAATATATGGAAAAAGAAAAACTATCCCATCATCTAAAGGACTCAAGATACCCATGTGCAGCCATTTACGAGCGCGATCTGTCACCGTTGGCCACCTTCATCATTCTGACCTTGGCTTGCATTTAAAAACATGTAGGGGAGAAACCTCCCTATGAGTTTTGCAACTCAGTATGTAAGTAAAGTAAAAACAATTATAAGATCATATCTTAGATGAGAGTCATAAGAACATCATCATATAGAAAGAAAATAAATATCAACATCGTCATATGGGTAAAGAGACCCCATAACTTGGCATATGGATAGGAAATTGATAGATTGTCATCTTCTTGAGATCATAAGATCAAATATCAGGATAGATAATAATAAATCATCATAAAGGAGGCAAAAGCCGATCATCATGATTATGAGATCATCATCATATAAAGAATAATAAGAAATCATTTTACGAACATAGATAATCATGAGTCGCATCATCTTTGTTAAAGTGTATTAATAATAGATCAAGAGATCATGAAAAGATCATATAAGTGGCAAGAACCAATAATCATCATAAAGATATTTCATTATTAATATTCTTCATCTTCTTCATCATCATCTTATTCTTCATCTTTGACTTATAGTGGGGTATATTTCAACCCACAGGGAGGCCTGCCTCAACCTGTCCATCATCATCATCATAACTGTCAAAGTCAGCCCATAACTGACCGGAGTCAGCCCATACCTATTCATCACCAGTCCATCATAAAAAGAGCTCTCCATTTAACATTTTTCATCTTTTATCTTGCATCTTTTAATTTATCTTTTATTAGGACATAAGGATCATGATTAAGATTTGGTCATCATAAGAAAGGATCAACGAATCATACCGATCAAGGGTCCTAATCATCATCATTATATAGGACTTAATCAGAGCTACAAGATAGGATCACAGAGAGAAATCAGATGTGCATAAACATCTTAATCATCATCATAAATAGATCAGCATTGATGGATATGAATTAGTGTCATCAAGATATGATCGGATCTATATCAAGTCATCAAAATAAGATAATAAGATCATGGATCATGTAGATCATCATCATTAGTAAAGGTATAAATAACATAATCATCATCATGACTTAGATCAGGATTAACCACATGAATCAGGGATGAGAAGATCATAAAAATCATATAAAAAGTGTCGGAACCTGGGCAGAGTTCATAAGGAATCAAATCGGGAAAACATGGCATAACCCGAGCCGTGTTCAGGTCACACCCGGGCCAGGTTCGACTTTGACAGATCGGTCGGCCGATTCAACGAATCGGTCGATCGGTCGGCAAAAGTCGCGGCCGAATGGGACTTCGTCGTGGAACTGCTCGGGCTGGTTTATCATCAACCCGGGCCGGGTTCTTCTTCATCGCAGACCATGGGTCTCTCGACAATGGCAGACTCAGGCTGAGTTTCGATGAACTCGGTCCGAGTATGGACCTACCCGGGCCGGGTTACACGAACTCGGGCCGAGTTTCATTATATAGAGACAATGCGGACGTGTAGAGGCATTCCGGTCATCTTTTCCGGCGACTACTATAACTAGGGATCAACTAGAACATGCTTCAAGACTAAAATCAAGATTCTATGATGAATCTACCCTAGCTCCATACCTTATTAGTTTCTGTCCAGAAACTAATCCTGTAGTCTTCTGATCAGGGACGAAAGGAGACGAAAGGGGCGCACGCAAGGGAGAAATCTAGGGTTGGCTCGTGGAAGAAACAAAAGGGGCTCATTTGTTTGATTCGGCCTCCTATTTACAAGTAAAGAATCAGAGTTTCAATCTAAAACAAACTTCTACCTGATTTGTTTCAAATTTTATCTTTTCCTTTTTTGTGTTTATATATCTTTTCTTTTCCTTTTTCTCCTCTTTTTCCCTCCCTAAATTCTCAGGTGTTACAGAAAGAAAGCTCTAAATGATAACTTCAAGGAAAAAGATCTTCTTTTGATTTCTTGAAGTTTTGCTTCAATGCATTGTTGGATGTCTTTGCTTCTGCCTTTAGCACTCCTTTTATAGGCTTCATCATGTGAAAAATTCATTCAGAATTAATTCCAGATTTTCTCATTCAAAACTAGCCTTTACTATTCATTTGACTAGTGGAATGGTCGAACGCATTTATGGACCGGTCAACCAGTCTATATGATCATTGTGCTTATTCACTGGTTGATCGTAGTTGGTCGGTTGACTGGTACATCGATCGTTATTATCTTGGTGTCGACCGGTATAGTCTCGTCATTGAACTGAGTTGCTCATGCATTGATCGATCGACCGGTGCCTCGACTAGTAATTCGATCGGTATCATCACGACATTGTCCGGAGTAGCTCATGTATTTATCGATCGATCGGTATCTCCAGATCGGTCGACCAGTTTTCTCTTGACTGGTTTTCATTGTGTCGATCGATAGGTTAACTGCCCTACACTCTTTTGATCATAACTTTCTACACATTTATCCAAATTAGATAATCTTAGATTCTATGGATAGCTAATAGGATTCTCTACATCTTTGATATTTATGGTTCATCCAGAATCTAATAATATCATAGTCAATTATTTAATGAAAGTGTCATGCATAAAGTTGTCTCTTTTTCTTTAAACTTTTTCAGCATTTAACTTTAATCTTTCGAGGTCTGTATCAACAAAATATAATTTTATATGTCATTAAAAATTAGATCCAACAGAAAGTTCAATGAAGTTTTGTTTCTTGCTAGCCCATGTGACGAGGGAGCCACCAAAAAAGCAGCACATCTCACTAGTGCTTTTCCTATCAACTTTACACTCGGTGTAGGCATGTAATTCAAATAGGGAATTTCTATCATATGCCTAATTCACATGTGTGCTTTAAGTATCACATAATCCTTTTAACAATAATTAAATGTGATTCTATAGGAGTGGATTGAAATCTAGCACACAAGCATACACTAAACTTTATATTTAGCCTAGATGATGTTAAATAGAGCAAGCTACCAATCATACCTCTGTACCTTTTTTTATCAATGGACTTGTCTTTTTCATCTTTATCCAATTTTGTAGTCGTGCTCATAGGGTTGTGCTCGGCTTGCATTCGTTCATCCCGAATCTTTTAACCAACTCCCTTATATACTTTTCTTGATTGACAAAAATTCCATCTTGGATTGTTTCACTTGTAGGCCTAGAAAAAAAGTGAGCTCGCCTACAAGACTCATCTCAGATTATTTTTGCATGAGCTTCAAACTCTTTGCACAAACATTCATTAGTAGCACCATAAACAATATCGTCAACTTAGATGTGAACTATTAAAATGTCATTTTTCATATGTTTTAAAAATAATGTGGTGTCAACTTTCCCTTTTTGAAAATTATTTTCAATTAAAAATGAACTCAATCTTTCATACCAAGCTCAAGGAGCTTGTTTCGATGCATAAAGGGCTTTTGAAAGTTTAAAAACACTATTAAGGAAATTTAGATTTTCAAAACCTTGAGGTTGTTCAACATAAACTTCCTCATTTATGTTGCAAAAGCCAAAATCATTTATGTTGTTCAACATAAACCATTTAAGTAAGCCGATTTAATATGCAAAAGCCAAAAACATTCGAATTACCTCAAGTCTAGCAACGGGAGCAAAAGTGTAATATCCATGATCTAATCCAAATTGGATTCTATATTAGATGATTATAATCAATTGAATATATGTGTTGCAGTATAGATTGCAATATCACGTATTGATATAATAAAAATTTATAAAATTTAATTAAAGCACTAAAGTATGATTAATAATAATATCATGATAAAGCATATTCTCTAATGGTTAACTATGCATTTGATTTGTTAACATTGGATTTAAGTCTAATAGACCAATCAAATGTTGTCAAGTGGCATATGAAAATATATATAATATATAACATATGTGAATAAATTACATGGATTAAATTATACTAAATTATATTTAATAATAATTAATCCATCTTAATTAGGGATAAAATTGGTGATTTTGAATGTCAAATTTTGATTAGACAAGAATTTTAACTCATGACATGCAAGCTGCCACCAAAGCAAGCAGCTTGCCATCTCATGCTTGGGCCATTTTTCCAACAGACTTCCACAGGTGATAAAAATATGGAAAAATTCGTGAATTTTAATCTTTCGCTCTAGGAAGCACAAAAAAATGTGCAGAGAATTAATCCTTCTCTGGAGTCCTAAAGAAATTCGACAAGGGAAACTAGTCGAGGTGATACATCTAACCCTAGGTTGATAGCTTTCTTCTTGAAGTGTTCCTTCGAATCAATTATTCTTTAAAAAGTAAGAAATTTAGTTTGGTTTCTCCCCCCTGAGACTACTTTTATTGAGATTTGGAGTCAACTTAATCAGATGCCGTTACAAAGTGTTATGTTCTTGTCTTTAACATACTATCAGTCTGTCCGCCAAAATTGTTACCCTATTTTGGAAAGTATGTAGTAATTTCAATATGTCATAGAATTAATTGATAATTTATGTCATACTAAGGTGTTAGGTTTCATTTAGTGGGAATCACCCAAAAAGGATATGTCTAGTGAAAGTTATAAATAGATAACCGAACCTTACTTAATCTGTTAGAATGGAACTTAGGGCAAATTAGGCTAGTATTAAATTTATTATGCTCATTCTAGAGAGATATAAAATCTATAAATTTTATGAGTTGCACCATATGAAGTAAAAGTTTAGATAAAATTATAAATACCAGAATGAGTGATGTTTTCTATTTTATATAAATCATAAACTTAAGGTCACTCAGCTTGTGTTTACATAGAAACAACATGGAAGTGAGGTCAAATGTTGATTTTCTTGAGAACCAACTATAATGAAATAAAATCTAGAACCTCTATAGATTAAGTATTCTGTAATATGGAGTTAAATAAAATTTTAATGATTCAATTTTATTATTTATATTAATAGATATGAATGTTATGTCATAAGGTATGCAATCTGCCAAAAAGAAAAGATGTTTGTACTAAATAGGGTTCAGTTATAGGAATGGTATATTGTTAAAGTATTAATATCATTCGATTTATCGATTATATATGATCCGTCTAGTACCATGCCATAGGTGCTTATGTAGATACTATGTCTTAATAATATTATGAACATATATTATTGTTATAGGAAGGACGACTAAGATATGTAAAGGGACGATGTTCTATTGGTTTGTGTGAGAATGTAAAGGGAGCAAGTCAAAGAAGTGGTATGTAGGGTGGATCTATGTGCTTTTATTGCATTGATTGTTTGTAAGCTTTTTGACATAATACATGAAATATGAATTTTTATGCAACATTGTGGATTCATAAGAAAAGCTAAAGTGAATACTTGTGCAAAAGTTATGCTATATTTTGTTTCATATCATAATTAAGGGATTGTTATAAGAGTGAAGAAGAATATACGAAAAATCAAACAATATGCTATTGACGTGAATAAGTTCTTTCATATGTTCCTAAAGTATCGCCATTATTCATGATTGTATAGCTATATGATTATTGATATTAAGACAATTATAGGATATGATATGATATAACATGATATGATATGACATAATCGAAAATGACACGACATGACATGACATGTTATAAGATGACATGATATGATACGATATGATATGCTTGGGACATGCATATGCATTGCATCTCATTATCATGCATTTGCATTTCCTTTGCAGGGATGATATGTATTATGCAGGGAAGGTACCCCATTTTCATTGGATGACATGATATCCTATGGGATAATATATGTTCCTCGACAGGGATGATATGATGTCCTATGGGATGTTATGATGCCTCTCGCCGGGATCATATGTCTTATGTAGGGAAGGTAACCCATTATCATGGGATGATATGATATCCTATGGGATAATATATGTTCTCCGACAGAGATGATATGATATCCCATGGGGGGATTTGATGCCTCTGGTCAGGGATATGTTTTCTGCAGGGAAGGTACTCCATTACATGGGATGATATGACACCCTACGGGGTGATATGATGCCTTTGACCAGTTGGCGATATGACATGTGCATGCATCATTCTTCTTGCATACATCCCACTTTAAAGAGCATGGCATCTAATGCATTATTGATTGTAATATTGTATAATTATATAACATGCTTTGATGTGAATGATGTGGTAACAATGTTTGTATGATAATTATTATATATATGAACAAGGATTTTGATATGAGATGATATGATCTTATTATGACATGTAGTGACAGCTCATGCTTATATGAAAATGGCTTAAGTGCATGAACATGTGTTTTGATAAGATAGGTTAGGATAACTCATGTTTTTACAGCAATGATAAGTATGTATCAAACTTTAGAATTCTTCAAATGATATTATCGTTCTTGATCATTTAAATGCTTCATGTTTTGAATAAGTTATAAGTTAGAGTCTTTTAAGAAATACTATTTTGGCCCTACATACGAACCTTTGCTCATGGAGATTATGCATATATATATATATATATATATTTATTTATTTATTTATATGTACATTTATCTAGAATATATATATATTTATATATATATGCATATATTTCCCTATATTTGAATCCTTCAAGTCAAATGCATGGGTAGTCGATGCTCATGATAAGTGATGGCATATGGAACTAACTGTTGGAGGATTTTTCTTTGAGTACATTATTTTGTAATAATATTTAAAGATGTTAATATTTGATATATGAATATTAGAGTTTCTTTATGTAAATAATACAAAGAAAAGATCTATTCTATATGAGTTCTATTTATGACAAGAGATAAAAGTAGCGATCGGACGCTCGAGTAAAATAGAAAAACAAATGCTTTCGCTGGCTCGAGGGTTCAGGTCGTTATAGGTGGTATCAGAGCAAGAGTTTTATGTGTCAATGTCATGAGCAATCACCCGAAGTGTAAAGACCCAATTATATGACTTAATGGTTATTGTTATAGGTGTACACTTATCCTATCCATTGTTGCCATTTTGATTTTGTAGTGCAATAGTTTACACTCACACAATTCCTGTAGTGTTGGACGACAATAATACACCCAACATGATAGAGTGGTGAAAATGAGTGCAGTTCTAGTTCATGATTATAATTACGATAATATGTATGATGTATGAGACAAATGATAGAAGATGGCAACAAGTTCAATATGATTGTGTTGTGTAGATATGATTGTGTAACTTATATTTAATGTCAAAGAAATTTTTTCGCTATGTATACCATTTTCATGTATAGTATGATATGATATGATTAGTTGAAAACATGATAGGAAGTCGAGGTGTCATGACCACCAACTATCCATCCTACTATGAGCCCTTGCATGCTTTATGGGTTAGCAAATAGGTTATGTAAATAAAAGGAATGATTTACTATGATTTATCATTATTATTTTGTTACGGGCGACATATGAGTTGTCATTGTGGAATTTTACATGTTTCAACCTAAGAAGTTTAAGATGTCATTTAGGGAGCTCATTGAAAGATGTATTAGAGTGAGACCTCCTCTGGTCATCGATCGAGAGCCAAAACAGACCGTAGAATTTACCATTGTTGATGTGCTGGTTGGAGATTAAGGGGGATTTAAGGGGGATGCCTCTTCATTCCTCAATCGCGAACTTGAACCCACATCTCAACATTGCAAATCAATAAGGGCAAAAAAGTACTTGTTCTCGATAAATATATAAATGTTTATGCCCTCGCCTTTATTATAAGAGACAATAAGTTAAAGCCTACAACTAGTGATTATCTGATAATTGGCAATTGTTGCCTTATCATAAAGTTGTTCCTAGATGTGTTTCTAGAGGAGCGGTTTCCTATGATAGAGACTCTATGGGTCATATCCTTGGAGTTACTTTAATGACATGGCAACATAAATTTAAAAGAAATGAAAAGACAAGTACAAGGACTTTTAGATAAAGGATTTATTCAATTCCATAATATCAACCTGCATAACCCAATTTTAATTTTCAAATGCAGAGATGAATTCAGGCTATGCATTGTCCATAAATAGCTAAATTGAATAACGATGAAGAATAAATAACCTTTACCGAAAAGAGATAGCTTGGTTGGCCAAATGAAAAGTGTATATAGTGCATTTTATGAATCCATATCAAGAAAAGATGATCATGACCCATCGCATGTGATTCAATACGTGAACCTATGAGAACAAATGTCACATAGAAAATAATATGATCATGAGTTGAATGGAAAAGCTAAGTGCTATGATTTAAGGTCAACTCTTCGCTAGAAGTGGGTGGTATTATGATATTCAAAAAGCCGCATGGCAAATCGGATACGAGATATATGATCAAAATCTATATTTAAGTGATTAATATGATATATCAAATTTCGAGGATGAAATTTTTTTAAGGGGGTTAGAATGTAATATCCATGATCTAATCCAAATTGGATTCTATATTAGATGGCTATAATCAATTGAATATATGTGTTGTAGTATAGATTGTAATATCACATATTGATATAATAAGAATTTATAAAATTTAATTAAAGCACTAAAGTATGATTAATAATAATATTATGATAAAGCTTATTCTCTTATGGTTAACTATGCATGTGAATTGTTAACATTGGATTTAGGGGGCATTTCTCTAGAGGTAATCTTTGTAGATTATTAGGTAATATTGTATTAAATTGCCTGGGCCCACCACATTACCCTGTTCACTTGTGACAAGTAATGGGTAATCTGCATTGTCCAGGCAATCCACTTTTCTATGAACTGACAATGCAGATTACCACTTGAGTTGCAATCTTTTCAATTTTACTTTTTGCATTTGTCCTTTACAGTTTTATTTAAATAAATTATAAAAACACATTGAATAAATTATAATAATAATTGAAAAAATTATAAAATTAATAAAATAAATATAATTAATTATTATGAATATAGTATTATCATATTTAAAAAATATATTAATTATTTTATAATTTAATTTTATGGGTGAGAATATATATTTGTGATTTACGTTTACAGAGCTAAAAATAATTTATATATTAAAACATAATTATTTTGATTAGGGGTATATTGGTAAAAGTTGATTATTAACTCATAAATCTTTATTTTCTTGTAAATAATTAATATGGATTGTCAGATAGATTACTTTGCATACTAAACAAGGTAATGTACACTGCTGGCAATTTAACAAGAGGAAATCTTTCTGAGAGGCAATTTACATTGCTAGGTAATGTTGAATGGCAATACAGTGAGCGCAAATTTTATTTATATGTGTAATGGACCAATCAAATGTTGCCAAGTGGCATATGAAAAATATCTGCGTAACAATAATTAATATATAACATATGTGAATAAATTACATGGATTAAATTATACTAATTTATATTTAATAATAATTAATCCACCTTAATTAGGGATGAAATTGGTGATTTTGAATGTCAAATTTTGATTGGACAAGAATTCTAATGACATGCAAGCTGCCACCAAAGCAAGCAACTTGCCACCTCATGCTTGAGCCATTTTTTCAACTGACTTCCTCTAGTGATAAAAATATAGAAAATTCGTTAAGTTTACTCTTTCTCTCTAGGAACCACACAAAAATTTGTAGAAAATGAATACTTCTCTGGAGTCCTAAAGAAATTCGACAAGGGCAACTAGTCAAGGTGATAAATCTAACCATAGGCTGATACCTTTCTTCATGAAGTGTTCCTTTGAATCAGTTATTCTTTAAAAAGTAAGAAATTTAGTTTATTTCTCCCCTCTGAGACTACTTTTATTAAGCTTTGGAGTCAACTTAATCAGATGTCGTTACAAAGAGTTATGTTCTTGTCTTTAACATACTATTAGTCTGTCCGCCAAAACTGTTACCCTATTTTGGAAATTATGTAGTAATTTCAATATGTCATAGTAATTTATATCATACTAAGTTGTTAGGTTTCATTTACAGTTGGAATCACCCAAAAATGATATGTCTATGAAAGTTATAAATAGATAACCGAACCTTACTCAGTCTGTCAGAATGGAACTTATGGCAAATTAGGCAAGTAATTGTTAAATTTATTATGCTTGGTCTAGAGAGATATAAAAGCTAGAAATTTTATGAGTTGCACCCTATGAAGTAAAAGTTTAGATAAAATTATAAATACCAGAATGAGTGATGTTTTATATTTTATATAAATCATAAACATAAGGTCACTCAGCTTGTGTTTACATAGAAACAACATGGAAGTGAGTTGAATGTTGATTTTCTTGAGAACCAACTATAATGAAATAAAATCTAGAACCTATATAGAATAAGTATTCTATAATATGGAATCAAATAAAATGGTTATGATTCAATTTTATTATTTATATTAATAGATATGAATTTTATGTCATAAGGTATGCAATCTGGCAAAAAGAAAAGATGTTTTTACTAAATAGGGTTCAGTAATAGGAATTGTATATTGTTAAAGTATTAATATCGTTCGATTTAAGGATTATATATGATCCGTCTAGTACCATGCCATAGGTGCTTATGTAGATACTATGTCTTAATAATATTATGAACATATATTATTGTTATAGGAAGGACGACTAAGATATGTAAAGGGACGATGATCTATTGGTTTGTGTGAGAATGTAAAGGGAGCAAGTCAAAATGAGGTATGTAGTGTGGATCTATGTGCTTTTATTGCATTGATTGTTTGTAAGCTTTTTGACATAATACATGTAATATGAATTTTTATGCGTCATTGTGGATTCATAAGAAAAACTAAAGTGAATACTTGTGCAAAAGTTATGTTATATTTTGTTTCATACCATAATTAAGGGATTGTATAAGAGCGAAGAAGAATGTATGAAAAATCAAACGATATGTTATTGACGTGAATAAATTCTTTCATATGTTCCTAAAGTATCGCCATTATTCATGATTGTATAGCTATATGATTATTGCTATTAAGACAATTATAGGATATGATATGATATAACATGATATGATATGACATGATAAAAAATGACACGACATGACATGACATGTTATAAGATGACATGATATGATATGATAAGATATGACAAGATATGAAATGCTTGGGACATGCATATGCATTGCATCTCATTATCATGCATTTGCATTTCCTTTGCAGGGATGATATGTATTATGCAAGGTACCCATTTTCGTGGGATGACATGATATCCTATGGGATAATATATGTTCCCCGAAAGGAATGATATTATGTCCTATGGGATGATATGATGCCTCTGGCACGGATGATATGTCTTATGCAGGGAAGGTACCCCATTTTCATGGGATGATATGATATCCTACGAGATAATATATGTTCCCCGATAGAGATTTTATGTTGTCCTACGGGGCGATATGATGCCTCTGGTCAGGGATGATATGTTTTCTGCAGGGAACGTACCCCATTACTTTGGATGATATGATACCCTATGGGTTGATATGATGCCTCTGACCAGTTGGCGATATGACATGTGCATGCATCATTATTCTTGCATACATCCCACTTTAAAGAGCATGGCATCTAATGCATTATTGATTGTAATATTGCATAGTTATATAACATGATTTGATGTGAATGATGTGGTAACAATGTTTGTATGATAATTATTATATATATGAATAAGGATTTTGATATGAAATGATATGATCTTATTATGACATGTAGTGACAGCTCATGCTTATATGAAAATGGCTTAAGTGCATGAAGATGTGTTTTGATAAGATAGGTTAGGATAACTCATGTTTTTTACAACAATGATAAGTATGTATCAAACTTCAGAATTCTTCAAATGATATTATCATTCATGATCATTTAAATGCTTCATGTTTTGAATACGTTATAACTTAGAGTCTTTTAAGAAATACTATTTTGGCCCTACATACGAGCCTTTGCTTATGGAGATTATGCATATATATTTTTTGTTTTTCACATAATGATTTTAGTGTACTATTTTTTATTTTCAATTCTTCAATTAAATATTACAAGCTAGAGTTTTCTTCATTCAATACATCAGACTTTTCACATGCTCTAACATTCATATTTTCTAGCTCTATTTTTAGATTGTCATTTTTCTTTCTTAGGCATCCATATTTATTAATAAGAATTCTAAACTCATTATGCACATTAAAGGGTTCACTATCACTAGAGTCAGATGAGTGAGATGATACCTCGTGGCTATTAGCCATTAGACATATGTAGGCTTCTTCATCATCACTTGAGGAAGTGTTGGAGTCATTTTCTTCATCATTGCTTTCCTTCCAAGTGGCTTGAAGAGTCTTTTTTCTTCCTTCTTGAATTTTCTCCATCTTTCTCCTTTTTGACCAAATTTGGACATTCATTTTTATAATGTTCAACCTTTTTACATTCAAAATAGGTTATTTGATTCTTGCTTGATAACGATCTTTTCTTGGTGAAGCCATTAATTTTCTTTTGCGTGGCAAACTTGAATACTTGTCAAGCTTCTTTGCAATATAAAGCAAGCTTCTTTTCATCAAGATCCTCATTTTCTTCACTTGTGTCTTCCTCATCTTTATTTGCTTTCAATACCAATGTTTTTCTTTTTGGAGCATTTGCTTCATCATCTTCCTTCATCAAAGTCTAACTTGTTCAAGTCTTTTTCTTCAATCATCATCCTTTTTGTATGCCATCTAGAGGAGAGGGACCTGAGAAACGTTTTCACCTTTTGAGAGTTAGTCATTGGCTCGTCCAAAGAAGCTAAGTCATTTACAATATCATTAAAGTGTACGACCATCTCATTTATAGATTCATTTTCATGCATCTTGAAAGAATCATATTGGTGATTTAGGATATTTAATCTAGATTCCTAAACTTTACCGGTTCCTTCATGAGTAATAATAAGTTTCTTCCAGATCTCATTAGCACTTCCACAATTAGAAATCCGATTAAACTTTGTTGGATCCAAAGCATAATAAAAGATATTTTTAGCTTTCCAATCAAGTTTCACCAAAAATCTTTCTCCTTCGGTATATTCTAAAGGAGATTTTCCACGTAAATCAAAACCTTTTTGAACAACATCCCACATATCAATATCAATAGAACAAACATATGCATGCATCCTAATTTTCCAATATGCAAAATTTGATGCATTAAAAAGTGAGTATGATTAATAGATTGACCTTCAAAAAAATTAAATCCACTTGATGCCATAACTCTAAAGATGTTTAAATCTTAAAAAAAAGAGCAACCTACTCTGATACCAATTGTAGGATCGAAAGCACCAAGAGGAGGTGAATTGGTGTATAAAAATTATTTCGAAAAAAAATATAACCGATCACAAGCAAATAACAAGAAAGCGTAAGTAAGAGATAAAGGGCAAACACAAAGAGAGATGACATATTGATGAGGTTCGGCCTCAACTCTTTGGCTTACATCTCTGCTCAGACTTTTTGGCCTCAAGACCGCTGGAGATCCACTATCTTTCTCTTTTCTTGTAGGGAGAGAACAATTCTCTTTACACCACACGCCTTCTTCTCCGCTCAATAGGCAAGGCACAACTCTTCTTACAAAGAGCTCTCAACTTCACTAGATCAAAAACAATGTTTCCATCTAACTCTCTTCTTTTACAAAGTTTTCTCACACTTAAGTCTTAGAAGAGAAAGGGAAGAACTTGCAAATTTGGGCTCAAGAACTTGAAAGAAGCTTTAGAATGATCTTGCTTTATTGGATGATTCTTCTTCAGGCTTTGGTAGTCCTTTTACAAGCTTCTACAGGTGAAAATTTCATCCAAAAAATCTTCCATAATTTTCTCCTTGAAAAATAGCCGCTACTATTCATTTGTCTTTGTGGTGGGTCGACCGCTTTAGTGGACCGGTCGACGAACCCTCGAATGAGCCTTTGAGTTGATCGACCGGTGCAATGACCGAAACATCGACCAGTATAGTCTTGATATTTTTGGAATTCATCTTGCACTGATCGGTCGACCGGTGCAATGATCGGACCATCGACTGGCATAGTCATGTCAGTTCTCCTGCTTCATATCGATCTACCAGAGGTCATATCAATCTTACACATGCATTGTCATCACTTGAGAGTACATTAATAGCTTTTATGTCCAATTTAATTTATTATCATCAAAACATAGGAATCAACTGGGTCGAAGTGCTCCGACTCGATGCAAGGAATGCGAATATCAGAATTGCTGAGCCGAAAGTAGAATCCATCATCAGGAATGCCTCCCCTCAACTCCATAGACTGAATGATGGAGGTGTCCAGCAAAGAAGATCCTCGTATATGTTGCAGCTCATCAAGGTCGAGTCCCAAGTGGATGGCGATACGAGTAATCAGGCCTCCAACGGCAATAAGACACTTATCTTTATTTGCAGCTTTGAGAAGTATGCGGGCCAAAAAAGCGCCCACATTCACTGGAGTGGAGGACATCATGCAATATAATACAAAAAGCTCTTGTGCATTGACTCCTCCGCTATTGTCGCCGCATCCAAACAAAGTATTGGAGAGGATCCTATGAGCATATCTGAGAACTGGATTCAAGATGTAGGTGGACTTGGCCCTCTGATAGTTCAAGTGCCCTTCTCTTGTAATGCGCATCCAAGAGTGTTAAATTTCTTCGAGATGCACAAGTTACCTTCGTTTGGGAACTGAAATATGGCATTAAAGTCGGCCAAGGAGAGATCAAACTCTCTATTTCATAGCTGGAATGAGATGGAAGCTTGCCAATGTCCCGAGGCCTCGAGGTGCTCCACCTTAAGAGAGCATAGAAATTCCATAGTAATCTCCTCATAAGTGGGCCACCACAGCTGCACAAAATAGCCCATGCCAAATGTTAGAAAATAAGGTGAGAATAAAAGCGCGGAGGTTCCATGATGTTACGGCAGTTGGATCCGCAAAACGAGTGGCATGACGCGCATAAAATCTAGAGTTTGCTCACGAATGCGTGCTTCGGTGGAGATCCATTCCCTTTTAGAAAGACAAAGAATCCATGATGTGGAGCCCTCTCTAGCATTGGAGGTCTCTTCTGTGTGACTATGTGAAATACCCCTGATTTTCATTAAGGGTAATTTGGACTTTTATCCAAACCCTCATTATTTCCCCCTATATAAGGCCTCTTTTCTCTCTCTTTCTCTCTTGAATCCACACCTTGACGGCTAGGGCTTGAGGAAGAAGAAAGAGGAGATCAGGGAGAAAGAAAAAGAGGACGAAGAAAAGGAAGAAAGAGAAGGAAGATTTAGGATCAAGGAATGTAAAGGGGATCCAACCCCTCTCTCTCCTCTCAAAGTTTTATTGATTGGATTGAGAGTAATAGGACACCCTGCTCCTATTAGGGATTTGTTTAAGAAATTTATGAGTTTTACCAGATCTGAGATTATTTTTTTATTGATTCATGATTAGATCTAGATGTTAGGATTGCACGATTTAAGTTGCATAATCTGCCTAGATTCGTGACTATATTTTCAACAATTATTCGGATAGGTTTTCTTATCTAAAAATTTCAAATAATATATAGATAGAAAGTTCTCGAAATTTAGTTTCCACAGAAATTGGTTTCGTATCATTTGAAGATCTGTACGAATAGTTATGATCAAAATACCGAACTGGTGTCGTACTGTCTCGAGAATTCGCGACTGTTTTATAATAATTGTTCAGATATGTATTTCTTATCCAAAAATTATAAACGATATTGGATGGAAAGCCCTTGAAGTCTAGTTTTCACAGAAAGTGGTTTCATATGATTTGGAGTTGTATACAAATAGTTATGATCCACAAATCGGACAAGTATCATTCTATCTCGGGTAACAACGAGATCAAATTGTAAAACATATAGTAAATTGGAAATACTAAAGTAGGCTTCGAAATTTATTCCCAAGTTAAATGCTCGTGAAAATTTGAATCATCTGAAAAGAATAAGTATAGGTTAAGTTATAAATATTTTAGTGACTTCTGCCAGAATATTGTGTAGAGAATAAATTCTAGTAGTCGTATGAATTTTTAAGAAAAAGTCTCAACTCTTGTTAATGAATGAAAATTGCATGTCTTAATGTGTTTTATAATGCATAGATGCTAAGAGATCATATCTAGAATATTCGTGATATTTTAAACTATGTTTATTGGAATTGAAATCTCAAAAATCGTGACTTTCGGGTGGAAGATCGGACCCCTAGGACATTGGTACGGTCGTGCTAGTCCCGGAACGATCTTGATAGACCGAAAGAATGATTTATGCTATATTTATATTATTTTAAAGATATTTACTAATATGTATTATTGATTGATGATTGTATATGAACCTAGATACACGAATTGCATGGACAGCCGTAACTAGGTTAAAATATGAAGATCGAGCGACGTAAATGATAGTTGTTTGAAAAGCATAATGAACCCAGTTGTGGATGATGTTATATGTCGCCCCTCTATGGCCCTTTATCAGATAATTGTCCGGAATGATCATTACACACATCGGCAATGGTGTGTGCATTCCGATGTCGCCCTCGGGCAAGAGTCCGCAATACACACATCGGCGACGGTGTGTGCATTCCGATGTCGCCTTCGAGCGAGAGTCCGGAATACACACATCGGCAACGGTGTGTGCATTCTGATGTCGCCCTCGGGCGAGAGTCCGGAATACACACATCGGCAATGGTGTGTGCATTCCGATGTCGCCTTCGGGCGAGAGTCCAGAATGATCGTTACATGCATCGACAACGGTGTGTGCATTCTGAGGTCACCTTCAGGTGATAGGGAGCATTGTCTCCTAGGCCTAGCTAGCCTATTGAGAGGGCAACGACATAACTCCCAACTATCGGAAGATATAACATTAATAGGAAAGGGCCAATGATCGATCGAATGGAATGAAGTCCCACGAAAGTGGAAGTCCAAAGGATTATAAAGCAACCTTGAGGAAAGTTATGGAATGATGTCCCACGAAAGTGGAAGTCCAATGGGTCATAAAGCAACCCTGAGGAGAGTTATGAAGGCAATGGTTATGGTAAGTGCATCCCACTTGTATGCCTATGAATTGAATGAATGATTGATATGAATGTCCATACTTTATGTATGATGATGTGATTACATGTCTTCCATGCAATTATTTATGTGCATGATGATAGAATGATGTTGATGTTTGATATGTAGATCATATGCTAAGACATGGCATGCATATAGTTTATTTCCTTTATATGAAGATGATGATGCATATCATGTAGTATCATGTGTAGGATTATACCATCGCATGCATGGCCTTTATATACTCTAACAATGGAAACCCCTGCATCCTGGATCCGTGCAGGTGCATAAAGTTATGGATGATGGTGGCTCAACTCATGACGAATAAGATTGCACAATGGTATAGGATGTTAATAGTCAATTGTCTTAGAGTCTTTTGACTATGATTTAAAGAGATATTTTGGACTATGATTTTAAGATCTTTTATTGGTTATTGATAACGGTTTAAATTCTATAACATTACTTTTGATGTTTTATCGAAGTCTTTCGCTATGTTTTCAAAGAAATTATTTTATCTTATTTAATGGATTTATGATTCCGCTGAGTTTATAGAAAATCATAACAAAAATTTATTATGATTATGTGATGGCCAACGGGCTAACACAATCGAATGACCCAATTGTCCTCGACAATTTGGGGGTGAAATTAGGGGGGTTACAGTTTGGTATCAGAGCATGCTTAGGACTTATGTTAAGTATGTTATTGAATTGATAAGTGTCTAAGTCCATGTGCAATCGTCATGAGCAGTCATCCAAAGTTGAGTATGTAAGTATTGCGCCATTGATTGTATTGTAAAATTAACCACTAATGTATAGTTGATTATTGTTACGTTAATGATGGAAGGAAAATAGTCTTCCAATTGGAATGCTAATTATTGCATTTATGATTGATAGTGTTGTCAATTTGACTATGAGCAAAGTGTCATAAGAGAGATGTGAATCTCATTACGAATCGTAGGAATGATGGACATATTAAAAAAAATACTTTGCCCAAAATTGTATGCATAATTGTTCATGATAATTGAATAAATCTTAATAGTTCAAAACTATGAAATGACTAAAAAGATTGTAATGAAGATTTAATTTTCACAGGGACATAAAAAGTTAATTGAATCACAAGATAGAAAGTGTGAAGTGATAGCTTGAGGTGGCAACACCATTAGGGAGAACCTCCACTAGGCAGGTATCTCCTAGAGACCCAGTGATGATAGAAAGAGTAAACTACTCAACTAATCCCATAGTGCTACCTATGGTAGTTTATGATGTAATATTAGGCATGGATTGATTTTCCTACTATAATGCCTATTTGAGATGTCAAGAGAAGAAGGTCCAAATAGAAAAGAAAAATGAAAATTCTGTGATTTTTCACGGAATTCCATCAAAGGAGAGGAAGTTGATGATCTCCTCAATGAAGACAACCAAGATGTTAGAGAAGGGTTGTCGAGGATTTCTAGTAAACATCGTCAAGAGTGATTTCCAACCCAAACCACTATAAGAACCTGGAGTGGTGAGGGACTATCCTAATGTATTTCCCGATAAGCTCTCAGAATTACCTCCGGAAGGAGAGATCGACTTCCACAGTGACCTCATGCTAAGGACGACTCCCATGTCAAAACCTCCCTATAGAATGGCACCAGCAGAGATGAAAGAGTTGAAGACCCAACTGCAAAAACTATTGCACAGAGGATTCATCAGGCCAAGTGTGTCCCCATGGAGTGCACATGTCCTATTTGTGAAGAAGAAAGATGTGTCACTAAGATTGTGTATAGACTACAGAATATTGAACAAAGTGACTATCAAGAATAAGTATCCTCTGCCATAGTTGACAATCCTTTTAATCAATTGTCCACAGCATGAGTCTTCTTAAAGATTGGTTTAAGAAATGGATACTATCAGCTCAGAGTAGCTGATGAAGACATCACAATAACAACCTTTAGGTTCAGGTATAGCCACTATGATTTTTTGGTTATGCTTTTAGGACTAACAAATGCTCCTGCAGCATTTATGGACTTAATGAACATGATTTTCGAGCTTCATCTCGACACATTTGTAATTGCATTCATAGATGATATGTTGATTTATTCATCAAGTCTTGAAGAACATCGGAAACATTTGCAAATAGTTCTAGAGACTTTGAGGCAACACCAGTTGTATGCAAAGTTCTCCAAATATGAATTTCAATTAAAGAAAATCTTGTTTTGGGACACATGATCTCAAGAGAAAGGATCTCAATGGACCCAAGCAAAGTAAAAGCTGTCATCAATTGGGAAAGACCAAAGACGGTGACAGATGTCAAAGGTTTTCTTGGATTGGTCGACTATTACAGAAGGTTCATCCAAGACTTCTCAAAGGTTGCTGCCCCAATGACAATGCTGACCAGGAAAGGAGATAAGTTCAATTGGACAAAGAAAGTGTGAAGATAGATTACTGGAGCTGAAGAAAAGATTGATCACTGCACCAGTGCTAACAATTCCCATAAGAGTTAGAGACTACATAGTGTATAGTGATGTCAGTGGGACTAGATTGGGTTGTGTATTGATGTAACATGAAAGAGTGGTAGCTCATGCTTCAAGACAACTCAAGCTACATGAGAGGAACTATTCAACACATGACTTGGAGTTGGCAGCGGTAGTGTTGCTCTGAAGATATGGAGACACTACTTATATAGAGAGGAATTTGAAGTCTTTACTGACCACAAAAGTCTCAAATATGTGTTCACTCAGAAGGAACTGAACATGAGACAAAGAAGATGGTTGAAATTTTTCAAAGACTATGAGTTTAGTATTCCCTACCATTCAAGGAACGCCAACTCTACAGCAGATGTCTTGAGTAGGAAATGGAAAGGGTCATTGACATGCTTAAGAATTTACAAATGGACTCTTATTAAAGAAAGTACTCAGGGGTGGCTGATGATGCATTGTGTCATTCAGTCTGACTTGATAGAAAGAATAGTATGGGTACAAAAACAAGATTCCCAGTACCAGGACATGAAGGCTCTATGTGAGAAAAGGTACTTAGATTACATGATTGATGAAGATGAAATCATCAAATTTCAAGATAGATTGTGGGTACCTGAAGTAAAGAGCTCAAGGAAGATTATTAGGACCAGAACTAATAGAAAAATATGCAGAGAAGGTAGATTTGATGGCAGGGTGTGTGCATTCCGATGTAGAACTTAGAAATATTACACACATCGGCAACGGTGTGTGCATTCTGATGTCGCCCTCGGGCAAGAGTCCGCAATACACACATCGGCGACGGTGTGTGCATTCCGATGTCGCCTTCGGGCGAAAGTCCAGAATGATCGTTACATGCATCGACAACGGTGTGTGCATTCTGATGTCACCTTCGGGTGATAGCGAGCATTGTCTCCTAGGCCTAGCTAGTCTATTGAGACGGCAACGACATAACTCCCAACTATCGGAAGATATAACATTAATAGGAAAGGGCCAATGATCGATCGAATGGAATGAAGTCCCACGAAAGTGGAAGTTCAAAGGATTATAAAGCAACCTTGAGGAAAGTTATGGAATGATGTCCCACGAAAGTGGAAGTCCAATGGGTCATAAAGCAACCCTGAGGAGAGTTATGAAGGCAATGGTTATGGTAAGTGCATCCCACTTGTATGCCTATGAATTGAATGAATGATTGATATGAATGTCCATACTTTATGTATGATGATGTGATTACATGTCTTCCATGCAATTATTTATGCGCATGATGATAGAATGATGTTGATGTTTGATATGTAGATCATATGCTAAGACATGGCATGCATATTGTTTATTTCCTTTATATGAAGATGATGATGCATATCATGTAGTATCCTGTATTGGATTATACCATCGCATGCATGGCCTTTACATACTCTAACAGGGGAAACCCCTGCATCCTAGATCTGTGCAGGTGCATAAAGTTATGGATGATGGCGGCTCAGCTCATTACGAATAAGATTGCACAATGGTCTAGGATGTTAATAGTCAATTGTCTTAGAGTTCTTTTGACTACGATTTAAAGAGATATTTTGGACTATGGTTTTAAGATCTTTTTATTGGCTATTGATAACGGTTTAAATTCTATAACATTACTTTTGATGTTTTACCGAAGTCTTCCGCTATGTTTTCAAAGAAATTATTTTATCTTATTTAATGAATTATGCTTTCGCTGAGTTTATAGAAAATCATAACAAAAATTTATTATGATTATGTGATGGCGAACGGGCTAACACAGCCGAATGACCCAATTGTCCTCGACAATTTGGGGGTGAAAATTCGGGGTGTTACACTATGGCAGCGAACGACAGACTTCACTTGTGGCCCCATGGTGCAGCTGGGCTGATCACGACTGTGAAAAGTAGATGACAGCCTGCGAAGAAGAACTCACAGCCATGAAATCTTTGTAACGGGCCTTACAAAATGTGAAACAAAAAACTAATGGGTTGTGATATCTATGTAACGGCCCTGACAGAAAGTGGAACAGGAGAATAATGAGCCCTTACAGAACGATCGATAATAGAGAAAAGAACTTCACGACAAATGATCTTGAAGTCACGGCTCTTGTGAAGTCATCGCCATCGCTTCATTCGATGCTTCGTTGGGGTCGTCGGAGTTGCTGAACGATCCAAGATGGCACTTGGTGATGAATGTGTGGTCGAGATGCATCTGTCAGTCATCGATGAAGGAAGAGGAAGGGTCGTCTCTATTATTGTCGTTGATTGGGACGACGCCTTTGAGAAGGGGAACGTCGGAGGTGAGGAAGAGGGTTGGAGCAGTGAAGTATGGCTGTCGGCGTCGACTCGCTAGTCGCGTAGAGGTCACCGGAGCCCTAATCGTTGATTAAGGTTGGCACAGTCTGATCTGGTCATCATGCCACCTGGAGTGTTAGAAAGGGTCACAATGGTCGCCAGCCGAAAGATTGCATTGACAGTCGATGACAGATGAAGTCCGTGCTGGGAGATTGCCGCCGAGTACACCATGATAGCAGATGAGAGTGCAGGTGTAATATCTCAAGATTTTACCTCATTAGTAATTTCAAGTGTTTAAGTTAGATATTTTTTTTCAAATTTTATAATAGTGTTATAAGTTAATTAATTTATTTGAAGACAATTAATTAATTTAATTAAGTATTTAATAAGTAACCCTTTGATCCAAGTTTGATCAAATTATGACATTGAATATGAGTATATGTAAATTAACTATCATGCGGAAACTTTAAGATAATTAATTATTTATTAAATGCTCTGACTTAACCAAACTATCTGCAATGTTATTAGTTTATTAATTAGCTCATATAAGTACTTTGGTAAATTAATGGTTCATGGCTGTTATTTATTTGATTAATTATCATTAATGATTTACCAACCTCTGATCTATTGTTCAACTTATTCAAAAAACCTGTACTATAATTAATTAGTAATATGGTAATTCTTCTCATCTGCTAAGTGGCTCACTTTAGCTTGCACCTACTCTCGTGTGACTGCATGCAACTTTGTGTGCAAGAAAGTTGACACCTCATATAATTTGGCAGCTCATGCCTCCACATCATCTGTTAACCCACAGGCCACAGCCAAACTATAATATCATATAATAATAAAGTCTGATACGTTATCAACTGGCTATGCCCTCATGCATGTTGTCACCGATCCATTTTTAATTTATCCAGGTGCAGTTAAACTTATTAGATGTTAATCTCTGATCCTAATTATTAATCATAGTCACAATGAAATATTATTTCTGCACAACCGCCTTAACTATATATATATATATATATATATATATATATATATATATATATGTCATGTACAGGTCCTCTACCTCCAACAGTTATCCATTGACGAGCACATATCCGATTCCCTTGGCTTATCCCAGTAAATTACCGGTAGAGTGAAACCAATCGGTTTGATGAAGGCATACGACAAGGAAGAAGGTATGCATGATAAACCTTTTGTAATTTATTATTTCAGATCATTGAACAAATCTGTTTAATAATGATTTGATCGGTTAGGTCTCAAATCATCAATACGAATATGTTGATTTTAAATTATAGAATTAAATAGATTATGAAATATGTGGATGTTTTCTCGTTTGACCGAGAAGTGCATGCTAATAAGTAAATGAAAAAAAAACATCATTTAGAATTATAAATTTTATACATCATGAACCTATTAAGTTTAATCCTTGAAGGCTTTCACGTTACATCAAAATGGTATATATAGAGAGAATTATGTTAAATACATGAGCATATGTTTTGCCGTTGGATAGGGTCGGTAGAACCGATAAGAAATTATGCTAAAAATTATATTCTTATAATTAAAATATGAAATTTATGTGTTATACACCTACCTTCACCTTAATTAAGGGTTTGATCCAATTGGAATTCCTTCCAAATAAGTCGAATGGTAACAAGTATAAATGGTATAATAGCTACATATAGGTTTATTCGATTTTGGGATAAAATATAAATATATGTAATCAGGTAATTTCTTGAAGCTTATGTAAGATAGTATAAATTATGAAATTAATTGAAATTAATCTTTAATGAGTCTAATTTAGTTGAGTTTTGGAATCAGATTTATTGGATATCCGTATAAAAAGTTATGCATTCATATTTAAAGTGCTATAATTCAGTCTTACGAAACTGTTTCCTAATTTTGTAAATTATATGTTAAATCCCAAATATAATCCGAGTATCTGATAATTTAGGATCATAAAGATACAGATGCTAAGTTCCATTTACAATTGAAATTTCTAGAAAATGAGTTGTTTACTAATTGATACAAATTACACGATCAATGTCACTCGATCTATTAAAACACAGAATTAATATTAGTTGAAGGTTGAATGTTAATTTTTCGAAAGACTAACCATAATGGGATAAAACCTAAAATAATTATTACTTAAATTTGGATAAGCTTACATTCATATAAAAGCTCTGAGATTTAGCTAGGTGTAACAAGAGATATCATTTTTATTCCACCAAGTATGTGATTTGCAGGTACGGGATGAACTCTTATGCCTAATCAATTAATTAAGCTATAGGATTGAACGCATGAGTAATATATATCATTGATCATTGTTTTATCCATACAAGACATGGTACTCACATCGTAGTATTAATAAGAACACATATTATTGGCATAGGACTAGAAGAATAACAAGGAAAAGAAAAGGGAAAAAGTCTTTCATATTGCCATAAGAGGTAAGTTGATTTCTCGTACTCTATGTTTTCACCTCTTTTGAATTCGGTGTGACATCGATTGTTATATGTATTGAATATGTTTTGAAATGTTATGAATTGATTTCAAGAAATGCAATTGTGAAATGTATATTTGAACGATTGTATGATTGCACATTTGAAAAGATATGTGATATGATATGAATGAGTTATGAGAAGTGCAATCTTGTTTGATTTGAAATGGTATTTGATATGATTCATCTTCTGATATTCGAGATATAATTGTTATATGATGAATCATGAGTCTGTATCTGTCTGAATTGCATGTTTGATGGTTGGAACTAAATGCTACATCGCTGATCACGATGGGAGCCACCTCTAGAATCCAATGCATCATTTTGTTCCCCAGAAATGGGATGAGATACATTGGAGTTGTGCCATGCGAAGCTAAGTGCCACATCGTGAGTAGTCGCAATGGGAGCCGCCACCTCTAGAGTCCACCTATCGCTATATGATTTGTTCCCCGGAAGGGATGAGGTAGAATGGAGCTAAGTGCTACATCGCTGATCACGATGAGAGCCACCTCTAGAGTTCACTTACCGACCACTGGCCAGTTGGTGATATGTGCATTCATATGAGAGTGTTGCATTTGCATGCATCTGTTTGATATGATTCGAGTGATATTGATGCAATTGGAGTGTAATGATTTTGATTAGAAAATTCTATATATTATTTTCAAATATATGAAAACACTGATTGTGATATTATATTTTTTTCCATATCTTTGCATGTCCCTTCGAATGTATTAGATGGTAACACATAGCTTATGAGTTATCAACTTACTTAGCTATTTTTGCTCATAATGTTCTTTTTAATATTTTTCAGATTCATATAGCTCCTTGGAGATTGTGCGAGGTAATAGTCTTAAAAGGGATTCTATAACATCTTTGATGGTATGATGAGAAAATTTATGTCTCTTGTATCTTTTTATTAAGATGTCGAGAGATCTAGTTATGTTTATGACTTACGTTAAAATAAGTTGTATAAAAAAAAGTTATTTTGTGAAATGTACAACCTAAGGAGTATCAGTTTGCTCTGAAATGATCACATATTGTGTAATTTATTTAATGATATACTTTTACTTTTATGTTATAAAAGAAGAGTAAATTACATCACATTTCTGCATTTCTTCATAATTTTATTTGATCATCTGTAATGAGTCGCGAACCCTGGTATAACTCACGGGTTAAATCGGGGTCGTGACAGCAGGTCTCCCTATGAACGCCGATGCTGGTGCTGATGATTGTCGGTGCATGCCGACGAGAAGAGGTGGTGGCTTGGCCGGTGATATAGAACAGCCAGCGATGGCTATGTTTGGGCGTCGAATAGGTCGACGCGTGGAGGTTGTCGGAGCCCCTATTGTTGTTCAGCCTAGCGTCAAAGGTCGGAGAAGACGGGCGGCAAGCACGGGCCGTGAGAAATAAATGCGGGAGTTGCATGGTGATGCGTTGGAATGATGTAGCAAAATAAAATCGCTAGCAAGTGCACTAGTCGCTCAAGTAATATAGTAAATAGGAGTAAGAGTGTCGAACCCACGAGGAATATTATTAATTCAATATCTGAATTTATAAATTAATAAGAGAGAAAAAAATTATGGATTTTGAAAATGAGTTTTAAAAGATAAAGAAAATAAGATAAAGATAAGATAGTGGTGTTGAAGTTAGGCCTTAGGATGAAAATAGATCAGGATAAATATTTGAATCATAAAAGATAAATTTAATCTTTAAAGATGAATTAGAATCTCTCTAAAGTAATCTAACATGATTAACTTGTGATCTCCACGACTGGCATCCCTCAATCTAATCATATAGAACTATCTTAATTTAATAAGAATTGAAGTCTCCACGACTGGTACCCCCAAAATCATATCAAAATTAAGATGCATTAAATTGAATTCTCTAGACTATTAATCACTCCACAAACTGGTATAGATTAATAGACCACACAAACTTGATTCTCCACACACTAGTTATCAAATTTATATCAATTATTAATTCCAAATAAAATCAATTATAATTAGTATAATAAATTCTGAAATTAAACACTCCACAAACTGGTATAGCCTAATTCAGAAATTTAATTAACTAATATAAAAGCATTAAGCACAATTAATAATTGATTAGAAAAGATTAAAGCAAATAAAATAGGGTCCAAATATTTTCCTTCAATTAATAATCTCCTAAAAATATGGAGTTCATCCTAGAAATTTCGGAGAGATGATAAAATATAAATCATAAAAATTGAAAGAATTACACCCAAAATAGAGATATCGAATCTGGCAAACAGTCGAGCAGCCTCTCGGACTTGATCAGGGTCGCGATCAACCTCCAGTCGTCGCACCTCTCTCCTCTTGGTCGTAGCCTGCAGAGCTCACGACTCGCCGTGGAAGAAACCTGAACTTCAGAGCACACTTTGGGACGACGAATTCTTCACGTATTTATAGGTGCGGACGGCCTTCAGTTTGATCCCGATCGTAATATCGTACGGTTGGAATTAAATTTAGTGGATAAAAGTTGATACGTTCTCGGCCAAAATGATAATTTCGCCCAAGGATAAACTCTTTTCATCTTTACACCTTCTTGGAATCTCGCCCAAAACGATAGGCTTCTTATCTTTACCCCCTCCAAATCTCGGCCAAAACAAAGAGGAGTCCTTATCATTACGCCCAAAGAGATAAATATCATTTTATCTTTACCCCCTTCATATCTTGACCAAAGAGATAAACAATTCATATCTTTACACCTTTCCATTACGCCCAAAACGATAACATCTTCTAGTTTTGGCCAAAATGATGAGTTTTCTTTCCGTTACCCCCTCCAAATCTCGGCCAAAACAAAGAGGAGTCCTTATCATTACGCCCAAAATGATGAGTCATTTCTTATCTTTACCCCCTCCAAATCTCGGCCAAAATGAAAAGTCTTCTATCATTACTCCCTTTGAATCTCGGCCAAAACCAAATTTCCCTTCCATTACGCCCTCCAAATCTCGGCCAAAATGAAAAGTCTTCTATCATTACTCCCTTTGAATCTCGCCCAAAATGATGAAATCTGATCTCGTTACGCCCAAAATTCAAGTTGCATTCGTTTTTACCCCCAACGAAGTAAGATGTAATTTATCCAACCATGAGATCATCTCGGCCGAAATATAATTCTTTACGGCCGATTCATTTTACCTGCAAAATAATTATAAAAATTACGTAAATTCCTCTTTAGTTAAAATATTCAAAACATTAATAATTAAAATTGATAAATCCGGAATTACGACTAAAAATGATGTATGCCATGAACAAATTACAGAAAAATTAATTAAAATAATAATCTAAAATATGTTGTATTTTGCATGCATCACATGGTGAACGAGGGAAAGCATCACGGGGCTGCCATTTCATTTCATGAGGTGTGAATAGTGGATTTGACCGGCGTGGACGCTGACACGTGACTCTAAGATCCGCCGATCGAAAGACTATTACATGGATAATCTTGCGCAATACGAAGAAGTACAGGAGTACAAAATTGGTGAAAAAAGAAAAATATAAGAGATGTATAAATGTGTTATCCGGAACCTTAGTGAGTCCAGGCAATTAGACCCATAGGGGATTCTTGCCTGACGACCTAAGGGCAACTGTCCTGGGATCTGTCGATCAAAAGCCCATTACATGGACCACTTTGCGCAATATGGAGAAGCATGAAATCACTTAACTCATGGAAAAGAAAGAGAAAAGAAATGAATAAATGAAAGCCCATCCCACACTTGTCTTTTCCACATTTATATTTTTATTATCAAAACTTATTTTCGTACTACTTGAAATTGTACTTCGAGGAGTTTAAAAATGTCTTATATTCAGAACTTTCACAAAGTTGGGATATTTTGGAATGTGATGAGACACTTTGACGTTGGATGTATAAACGATGTACTAACAAAATAGCTGAGAGGCATGGTGGAAACGATGATTAGATTATTGTTGCATGAGTCTTGCCTTGAACATTGCTTGAGGACAAGCAAATATCTAAGCTTGGGAGAGTCTGATGCATGCATTTTACGACATATAATTAGACTTGCATTTAGGCTTATTTTGTATAATTTGCTCATAGCATGCATTTATTTTTATGTTAATTTCTTTAAATTATTTGAAATAGCCATCTACCTCTAGTTGATGTATTTTGCAGGATATTGATGAAAATTGGCAGATGAAGAGAATAAAGAAGAATCACATGAAATGGAGTCGAAGGAGCCTTTCAAAAATTCAAGATTAGCATCTCACGAGCCATTACATACTTCTCACGGCCATGAAAGCGCATTCTCACGCACCAGTACCAACTCTTATGGCTCTCACAGAGCTGCTTCACAAGAAACCTTGATTTTGCAGGTCGTTAGAAATGTCTCACGGCCGTGAAGACGGAGTTTCACGCAGCAGCTCTCCCATTTAATGGACCGCATGAACCTTACTTCATGACTCAAAAACTTATGGGCCGTGACAAACTTATCATGGTCATTAAATCAAAAGTTCACATATATGCAAGTATCGTGGCTCCCCTAGCGATTCGAAAAAGCAAATGTCATCACCGGTCATGAAATGATAATATAACGAATCTCACAAAAAGGCTATATATGCTTAAGTTTCGCAAGCCTTTAATAGTATATTACGGGTCGCGAAGTCACTAGAAGTCATTCGCATCGACCATGAAAACCCGAATCACGACCATGAAGATATTCTCACGCCCGTGATGACTATAGCGAACATCGATTTCGACTATTTTTTAGTCATTAACATCGATTTTGACTATGTTTGAGTCGTTAAATCATAATCAAGGGCCGTGACAGACATTGTTTTCGACATGGAAACTTATTTTTGGAGGAATTCTCCACGCCCAAGGACTCCAACTCTTACCATATGTCCTAGAGATCAATTAGAAATAAATTAGACTAGAAATTTCAGAGTCTTACAAGGCAAAACTTTCATAATCAATAGGACTATGAATTTATCTTATTTCACAAGGAAAAGGTTTTTGTTTATTCTCAAACTTTATAGAAACTTGAGCCTTTATAAAAAGGGACATCAGGCAGCCAGAAACAATCATGCTAGGGCCTGCAATAGAAAAAAGCCAAGATTGGAGGAGAACTTCTGAAGGACAAAGGAGAAGATTTCTGCACAATAGACTCATGCTAGGATTGCGCAGGGTTTCAATGTTGTTTCTAACCTCTCTAATCTACATATTGTTGGGATGATATTTTAGATTTTGATGTTTTATCTATTTGTCTTAGCACACTGGATTATTAGTTTTAATTATACCTTTCTATTTTAGTTGCAAGAGTTCTAGTGTATGAACAATTTCTAATTTTTTATTAATCAAATAATAGTTAGTTTACTTTTTATGAACATGGTTATTATGCTCAATGCTTTCCTTCATATTTTAATGATTTCTAGGTTGATTATTAACTGTGTAGTGTAATCAATTATTAATTCATAATTTTTTGTTCTAATTGATTCTTAATTTTTACGTTGTAGCAATGCATGTCATAATCTAATAGAACTGTGCAGAATATTAGATTGTGCGGTCTGCATAATTGACTCATGTGGGCAATTAAGTAGTTTAAGGACTACAACATAGTGCATCTTGATTTCAATATGACTGAGGGTATATCCGTGCGGAATATTTTCATATTATTATTATCTTAAGATAATTTATTTACTTGGTTAGGGAGATCATATCTTTAGTGTCCTTAATTCGTCTAAAAATTAAATCTGAACTTCATGTTTATGCTTGATTTTACAGACATTACAAATTATTCGAATCATTGTAAATCATCCTAAGGATACATCGTTAGTTTTAGATTTTTATCTTTCTACAATTTTATTTTTTGCAACTCCTTTTTACCCAAAACCATGTTGTCTCATATTAGTCTCTAAAATTAATTTAGTTAAGTAACTTAATTCCTCGTGGGTTCGACACTCTATTCTTACACTTTATTACTTGAGCGACTAGTGCACTTACTCGCTATATTGTTATCGATTTTCACATCAGGAGGCGACATGGAAAATCGAGTCCGAGATCCGCAAAGAGTTTCCACACCTATTTGGTGAGTTCTATTCCTTACAAAATTCGACGACGAATCCTTTTTCCATCGGTATTATAATGTAACACACCGAATTTTTCATAAAATTTAAAACTTTTTACTATTTCTTACGCCGGACTTTTGGATGCCCAAAACCAAAATGGGCGCCTGATATCGCGACGAAGATGGAAGCTCAATCGACACCCTACCGGACGACTAAAACACCTTCAGGCGTCCAGAAGAGCAACAGACAGAAATGAAGAGATCAACCTTGATGTCTCTCTCTTCTCATTACACCACCATTACACCAAAAGATGTATAACTCATGCCCATGATCTGAAGAGAGAGTTATGACCAAAACCCCCCACCATTATGCTCTTAAAAGCCCACCTACTCTCTCCCTCTTTTACTTCTCCTTCATCCTCTCATCTTCCCTGGTTTCTATGTTTTCCTTTGCTCCATGATTTGGTTCCGACCAGATGATGTGGTGGCAAGTTCTCCAGTGTCGAGGGTGCACGAGGGAAAGTAGGACGAGGGAGGAACGATTGAAAGCTTCATCCTTTGTAGAACGCCCAAAAGAATCTTCAAAAACATGTGTTTTCGGGATCTAGTTCATGGGATAAGTTCCTAAGGAAATAGCATGTTTTTAAGGTTATAAAGGGTTAAGGTTCATGCTAGTATTGATAGGAATCATGCTTTATAGTTATTATGATGATATTGATCCATTTTTCCTTCGATTCTTGATCATGGCCAAATGATTTGTATGTTATATATGAGTTGTTAATATGATGAATGATTAGACCTGTTAGTGTACGACTTAGATAGTTACTTGATGACTTATTTCATGCCTTTAAATTGATAGTTATGTCAACTAGAGCTAAGATAGATCAAAAATTATTTTATGCTTGAAGATAAGAAATCAACGAGTTATATTATATGAAGGAAAATGATATGTTTAGGATGAGATTCATGATTATATATGTCTCTGAATTATACTATGTGTTGTTGCTTACATTGAAAACTTCATTGGAAACATAAGGATTCTGCAATGGCCTATAGCTCTGCTAAACTGAAGCGAACAACCGAAATCTTTCGGGCATTTGATTCAACTAGGCGAGAGTATAGCGACAGCTATATCGGACATCTGAAGCTCGATCAAACGATCGATATAGACTAGAACGAAAGTCCGAAACTCTTTCGAACGACTGAACTCAAAAAATGTCGAGACTCGAAAATAACGATGATAACCAGTCATTTTCAGGTGACCGATCTGGATTATTACATCGGAAGAGCTTCCAGCGGTCGATGAGGAATTTATCCTCGACCGACCGGGGAAGACAATAATATTTTCAGTGGATGAACGGTCCAATTTAGGTCGACCGAAAACTCAAGACCAAAAGTCTAAGAATTCCCTCATGTTATAACAAACGACCGAAACCCTGTTGGTCGACCAATCAGAATTGGCCTTAAAAGTTTGACAAATGAACTCAAATGGACGATCGCACCTTTCTAGTTGATTGATGAATACATGCAAAAATGGACGCCCACTCCTCTTTCGGACGATTGCTCGGATGACCGCTTGACTTTCGGGCATCCGATCTGTGGATAGAAAGAACATGACTTTAATTTACACCACTTGATTTGATAAGTTTCTATCCACCTGATTGATATCGATTGAGATGAATTCAAAATATGATTCGGAGCCACCTTACTCCCTACAGCCTTGATTGATCCAAGTGAAGATGAAAGGAGGGTTATCATTTGCCTATCTAGAGGAAGTTTCTCCCGACAAATATTTCTGCCTCACGCGAGGTCATCTTCCCCGATGGGCACTAGCCATGGCATTGATCCCTCATTGGCCCATCATTGTCTAGATAGCACACTTGTGTGTTTGCAATGGTATTCTCTAAAAGTGGAGACCTCTTCCAACCCATGGATAAGATGGAAGAATATGAACGGATAAAGATGAATGTAAGGACTTTGTCCTTATGAGTATGAATAATGAACAAGAACATGAACATGGAAAATAAATAAAATGAAAAGAAATGAACCATGATCTCCCTATTGATTTTTCATGATGATTCGCTCTTACATTTGATTTATATGCTTGCTTCATGCATTTTCTAACGAATTACTTTATGACCTATATGAACTCACACTTAGCTTTATGCTAAGGATTGAGCTTGCTTCCCTATGTGATCCTCACATGTACATGAGATAATTGTGAGCCAATTGATGTGTGTGCAGTGACTACAACTTGGTGTTGTGTGCACATGGTTATCTAGAGTCGTTATTGAGTCTTTTACTTGATATCGAGTTGTATGGGACCTATTGATATTGTACTATGACATGGACCTTTGTATGTCTTATGTCGAGACATTTGATGTACTTTTATGTATTTAGCTTCCACCTTTTGTTATATTCTTTATTGTAATAATTTCATTTAAGTCTTTCACTTATGTGTCAGTTTTATTGATCAACTTGGTCAATGAAAGAGCCAAAGAAGAACTGAAAAAGTAGTTATCAGAGGGAGATTTTGTCACGCGACGGGGTCGAACTTTGAGGTTACAAATTTTCTCTTCAAAGAATCACAGAGAAAATAAAGACAACAAATATTAAACATCAGCGTGCTCCGTACCGACATATTATTGCAAATGAAGGTGGGCAGGGTGCTAAGATTTCTTAAAGGTTGATTTCTCATAAGTCTATTATTTAGCCTCAATGATTATTGCCTATGACATCTTCATATGATTAGCCTTTGACATTTTCATATTCCTTCTCGGTAAATGAATATATTGCAGACGGGAGATTGGGTCAAACCTTAGCAAGGTTTTCGATAGGAATGTCTACTCCATTCCTATGTCTTTGCGCTTTTTAGCATGCCTAGCAAATATCATGGTTGAATTTCCATAAGGCCGGAGAGGGGAAATATATGTGGATGACACCTTTCTTCATTAAGAACTCTTCAGTAGCTCAAACGGACAACCATTTTAGTTGAGTTTTTTTAACGCAGCATTAGGCCTTCAAATAAAACTTTGATAAATTAGTATCATCCCTTTTTGGCATGACGCATGCGAGCCAATATGGATACTTTAAAGTTGTTCTAAAATATATTTCCAGTTATGCCTCATTTTTTTAACACAGCTAGAATATGATGTTCTTAAGAGAGCAGGAACTCGCAATTTTTTTGTGTTTTTAATCATTACAGGTAGGACCCACCTTGCTACCAAAATGCCCATTGACGCTCTAGTGACGATCTACTTGGAGCCAGAGTGATGAGTAATGAGGGTGAACACCCATCATGGAGCAAGAATAATCTTCACTGGGTAGTTAGTTTCAGTTTGATTTTTTTTGTTTACATCAACAAAAGACTCCACCAAGTCTTCTCGCCATCCTGAGTTCACATGAATATTTAACGTGATATTTTAGTTGAGCTATTAACTCGCTTATTTTTTATTTTAGAGTTAAATTGTAACGTCCCCAAAATCTGGCCCAAATATAGTTGTCGAACTCTAGGCAACGTTACTTTCATAATCTAATTACATAAAATATTATAGTGGAAAACATAATAATAATCAAATCTAATAACATAAAACACAACATAAGACTTCTAAACATATGAATCCCAAGATAACAAACTAGCCCATGGGCCATATAGGCTCTACATAGGCCCAACAAAGGGTTCATAATACATAACGAGTTCAAGTAAAAGTACATGACTCCAAAAGGCCCATAAACCATACATAGTTCACTCTTACAAGAGTTCATCATAATAACATAACATAAAGTAGGATAACTTGGGACATAGCCCGACCGTTACATGTGCACATCGTCGTCATGAGGCCTCCACTGCCGAGCCAAAGCCTCGTCCATACCTGCACAGATCCATGGAGTGCAACAAATTTCTCATGGCATATGCATTGCATCATAATGAAACATAATTTATATGCATGCTATGAGCTACTTATGCACACTATATGGCATATGAGTAATACCAACATAGCAAGATAGGATAAAGATATAACATCTTTACATTATGCTAAAGCATATCATGAACTTATCTTACTTAACTTTAACATCTTCATTCATATCATAATATGATATGACAAGTGGACCTTCATTTGCATCCTCGTAGGTGCTTAATTCATCTTTATGTCACAAGTCATTCATCATTAGTCTTTCATCTTTCATCTTTAATTACATGATTTCTTATCTTGCTGATTGAGAAGTAGTGTAGGCTCATAGGTCTTAACCCTCACTCGTAGGCGAGGTCTTCCCTCATCCATCGATGAGGTCTTCCTCCACCCGTCGGTGAAGTCTTCTCCCACCTGTTGGTGAAATCATAGGTAAGGATCCACGTAGGCCCCATGGGAGAGACACACCTTCATCGATCTATCTTTTAATTACATTCATTTCAATACATATTGCATGTTAATCCTATTTAAGTTCATACATACTTCAAATCATGCTAAGTGTGGACAATAAGTTTTGGACTGGTCACCACCGTGCCCACACATGGGCACAGGCGTGCCACTGTTCGACACGACTGAACACTTAGTTTTTAATGGCAGCATATGGTCACGATCGTGGCTCACATATGTCACGGCCATGCCAAGGTCACATGCGTTCACAGGTTGGCGTCCGTACCATCATGACTAAAATGCCTATGTCCGTACTTGCATGTCCGTGATAGAATGGTTGTTTTTCTCTCGTTCTCGAGAATCTTCCATGGCATGGGCTTTCTGGGGTGTCACGACTATGCGACCACAAGGTCACGGCCTTGACAGAGAGCCCTTTTCTTCACCTGATGCGTAATAATGCTACGGCAAAGACCACTGTTGGGGACATGGCCAAGCCCCAATTCGTCACGGCCACGCCCCAATTCGTCACGGCCGTGCCTGAGCTCCAAACAACACCACCTAGTTTTGCCTATTTTTCACTCATTTACACATATATAAAAACACCCTTGAGGTGTACATTCATTCAAGCATGAACAATAGGAACTTTACACATCTCATCTAAGATTTACAGTTAACCAAACTAAAACACGATAAGTAAAAAATGGAGATGTATGAGGATTTGCATAAGAACATCTAATCCACTAATCACAATCATATATAAACAAATGGCAACTTGATCATGAGCTTAATATAATTAATAAGAAACATCCTACTTCTAATCATGATCAGCAATAGAATAACCTAAGAAAACATGAAGCATCATATGCATAATTCCTAATCTTATCATCTAGGAAGATCCAAGTTGGTCTTCAAACCCTTAATCCAATCATTGATGCTTCATAAAGGAGATGAGAAGGGTTTTGGATCGCCTCAACATACACCTATTAACATTTATATGTGCTTATTTAATGTCATGTTAGTTTAATAAGATTATAAATATCATTCTTTCAATATAAATTCATTTCCCCATATTAAGATTTGCATGTAGCATTTTCACAATCACATAGTAAGCATCATGCAATCTTCTTTAATGTCCCAAATCTCAACATATAGAGTTTGTTCCTAAATCCCAATTCAAACAACAATCAATACATTGGGAGAGAGAATAGAGTTGGATCCCCTCAAACATACTTTTAGGGTTTATGTTAAAACCTTATTAATCCTAATCCCCATTTTTCTTTTTCTTCTTCTTCTTCTCCTTCTTCTTTCTTCTTCCTTCTTCCTCCTTGTGGAAACACCCTTCTCCTTCCTTGTTGTTGTCAGCAAAGTGTGAGGAAGAGAGAGAGCATGAGATGGGAGAGAGTGAGAGGGAAGGATGGGTGGTCGGTTGGTGTGGGGGAGGAGAAAAGAGAGTGAGAGGTGGGTGAGAGAGAATGAGATATTTAGGGAATAATGTATGGTATTTATACTTTGGATTTGGGGGTGTGTTAGGCTAATGGGCTTTTTAAATGGGCTTTAACTGGCTTTAGATTTCTTTTATCTATCTTCTTTTCTTTTTATTTTATTTTTTTAGAATATTACATAAATTTCACCAACTAATTTTCAGAATTTGAGCTCTGAAGAGTTGTCGGTTTGCAAATATGAGGAAAAGGAGGAGAAGAGAAGAAGACCGAATGTCTCGTAGAGGAAAAATTGTGAGGAAAACTACTATTCAAGAAAAGTTGAATTACAACTAGACAGGATAACATTACAATCGACTACAACTATTTGTACTCAATTATATTCAATATGATGATACATCAACTATTATCGACTTGTAACACTAAGATGAATAAAACTGATGTTGAACTCGTTCCGCTGCCGCAATGAAGCTGCAATATGCCGGTTAATTCCACAATCGGTGACGATAGGTGATGTGAGTTGGTAGTTGAGAGACAATCAACAATGCCAACATGAAGGAACACATGTGATGTGAAACTTGTGCCGTACATCTGCAACTCGCAGCTTAGCAACTTGTTGGTACCTATCATCATCGTCATCACCTATCATCATCGTCACACAGATCATCGTCGATTGTGGCCGGCATAGTGCAGCTTTATTGTAGCAGCAAAATGAGTTTAACATCAGCTTCCTTGTACTATTATATTGTCTATAGTTGAGTATAAATTGTTATAGTCCATTGTAATGTCATAATGCTAGTTGTAATTCAACTTTTCATGAAATGTATATTTCCTCTATGAGATAGACGTACGATGTCTTCTTCTCTTCTCCTTCTCTTCCTTCGATCTACAGCTCATTGAAGTTGATTATGCTTAATTAGTTACTTGTTGCGGAATACACCAACGAACTAGCTCAAACCGCCTCCGACATTCCTTGTCAGCGGTGCCAGCATTGCACGGCCATGTGCCCCAAAGTTCGACGTCTGGCAGATGGCTGGGCAAAACTCATTCGCACCCAACCCCATTCCAATCCCCGCCCATCAATCTGATGATATCGGTGCCTGGAGGAAGGGCACGTTGCTCGCAAATGTTCGGCACTCGTGCATTGCCTCTAGTGCAGGGGGAGCATATTGTTCTCCGAAATACCATTGCGCCTCACTTGGTGGCGCTACGAGTGCCATTGCTGTGGAGATGGAGGCGCTGACCATCTCCATGGTTTAGGATCCCAAAGGGCACCAAGAAGGGGGTGAATTGGTGTTCAATGCGAAAATATTGATTTCACAAAAATCATCGTGAAAGCTTAAAATCGATTCTTAAAACCTTTGCAATTCAGATTATAAACACAATATGAGAGGGCGAGAGTGAGAGAAATCAAACACAATGAACACGGTGGTTGTTGACGAGGTTCGACCACACCTTAGCCTACGTCCCTACTTCGACTTCTCGGCCTCAAGACCGCTGGAGATTCCACTAAACTCTTCCTTAATTCCAAATGGGGCAAGGAAGAATGCCCTTTACATCAACCACCTTTTCTCCTCTTTGAGAGGAAAGGCAACCTCTCCTCCTAGGAAGCTAATCTTTTCTCTCACTCAACACATAAGATTTGGAACCTCTTTTACTTATAAGATCTCACAATCTTTTTTGAAAATTGGTTTCTCTCTTTTATAATAGTACACTCACAAGAAGAGAAGAGAGAAAGAAAGAAAGCTCTAAATGATAACTTCAAGAGAAATGATCTTCTTTTGATTTCTTGAAGTTTTGCTTCAATGCTTGGATGGGTACCTTTGCTTTTGGCTTTGGCACTCCTTTTATAGAATCTAGCATGTGAAAAATTCGTCCAAAATTTATTCCACATTTTTCTCCTAGCAATATATCAGTTACTGTTCATTTTCTCCTATATTTCTCCCCCTTTTGTTTCATCAAAAGCATATAAGAAACCATATGCAACTCCCCCTTAATCATATTTTCAAAAATTTATTCTTCCCCTTTTGTCATATAATAGACATGTAAAAGTATTGCATCATAAAGATTTTAAAAGATAACTCCCCCCTAAATTTATGACTATGTTATAATGAAAATTAATGTATGAAAGCCACAGAAAAATATATTAAGAAATCAATTTTTTTGCATAAAACTTTGATCCAACAAAGATTATGTCAAAATAAAGTTTTAACATGCTCCCCGTATCACTATTACCAATTTTCATTCATATGTTCCTCTGTTAAAAGAAATAGTAATTTTGAAATTTTTGAGTGAAATAACAATAGTTGATACTTTTACAATAACCTTTGTGCCTTCACATTTCCAATTTCATATGTCCTTTGTTTTACATGTGAGGCATACTTGAAAAATAATCAACTTTTGGTACCCAAACCTCTTTGATATTTTGTTAGACGATGTTCCTTTCGGAACCCAAATCATGTCATGTTGTGATGATTTTCTTATTTTACATTGATATGCATAATGACCATAAAATACACAGTAAAACATTTCAAATGTGATTTTCTACCATATGAATGATTGGACTTCCAATAAGAACTTTCATGTAAAAAATTATTTCTAAGATTATTTTTTATTTCATGAGAAATAGACTTATTTTTTGAATTTTTTAAAAGATCGTTTTCCTTTACTTTTTCTAAAGAGCATGCAAGTTTTACAATTTCACATGCTTGTGTAATTTCCAAAGAATCAATTTTTTTTTCAAGTTTTCATTTTTCACAAAATATGTATTCTTTTCTTCCTTCAATTTTTCAATCTCATGTAGCAATTTCTCATTTTCCTCTTTAAGTGTAAAATACCTTTTTATAAGAAAATAAAGTTTTTTGTGCACATCAATTGAAATATCTTCTTCAGAGAAGCTTGATGAGTCATCATTTGAGTTTGAAGAGTTCGAAGTTACCTCATTGTTGTGAGCCATTAAGCATAAATATGCTTCATCATTGGAAGAACTTGACAAGTCACTTGTTTCACTTGACTCTTCATGTATTTTCATTTTATCTTTTTGAGATGTCTCCTTTTTGTGGTTTTTGATCTTAGAGTGGGCCTATCATTCTTCTCTTTCTTTTTCACCAACTTGAGATATTTATCTAATTTTCTTGTGTAGCGGATGAGTCTTTTTTCGTCAACTTCTTCTTCACTTGAGTCATCTTCATTTTCGCTTGCTTTCAAGGACAATATCTTCTTCTTGGGAGCATTGGATTCTTCTTCTTCTTGGATTCTGATCTCATAGGTTAGAAGTGAACCAATGAGATCATCAAAATCCAATTTGTTCGGATCCTTTTCTTTGATCATGGTCCTTTTTGTATGCCATTGGGAGGAGAGAGACCTGAGAATCTTTTTCACTTTTGGGGGGTTAGTTCTTGGCTCGCCCAAAGAGGCTAAGTCATACACAATATCATTAAATCAAGCAACCATATCATTTATGGGTTCATTTTCATGCATCTTGAAGGAATCATATTGATGATTCAAAATATTTAATCTAGATTCTTTGACTTTATATGTTCCTTCTTAAGTAGTAATAAGTTTCTTCCAAATTTCAGTTGCACTTTAACAAATAGAAATCCGATTAAATTCGGTTGAATCCAAAGCACAATATAAAATATTTTTATCTTTCCAATCTAGTTTTGCAAAAATTTTGTCTTTCGTCATGTTCTGAATGTAATTTTTCATGCAGATAATAGCCTTTTTCAACAATCTCTCACATATTTATATCAATAGAACATATGTAAGCTTGAATCCTAATTTTTCAATATGCAAAATTTGATGTATTTAAAAGGGGAGGATGATTAATTGATTGTCCTTCGCCAAAAATAAATCCACTTGATGCCAGAGCTCTTAAGATGGTTAAACCTCAAAAAAATGATCAAATCTTAAAATGATTAAATCTTAAAATGGTTTGATCTTAAAACAAGAGTAACCCGCTCTGATACCAATTGTAGGATCCCAAAGGGGACCAAGAGGGGGGTGAATTGGTGTTCAATCTGAAAATATCGATTTCACGAAAATTGTCGTGGAAGCTTAAAATCGATTCTTAAAACCTTTGCAATTCAGATTATAAACACAATATGAGAGAGAGGGAGTGAGAAAAATCAAACACAATGAACACGGGTGATTGTTGACGAGGTTTGGTCATACCTTGACCTACATCCCCGCTCTGACTTCTCGACCTCGAGACTGTCAGAGATCCCACTAAACTCTTCCTTAATTTCAAATGGGGCAAGGAAGAACGCCCTTTACATCAACCACATTTTCTCTACTTCGAGAGACAATGCAACCTCTCCTCCTAGGAAGCTAATCTTTTCTCTCGCTCAAGAGGTAAGATTTGGAACCTCTTTTACACAGGAGCTCTCACAAACTTTTTTGAAAATTGGTTTCTCTTTTATAATAGTACACTCACAAGAAGAGAAGAGAGAAAGAAAGAAAGCTCTAAATGATAACTTAAAGAGAAATGATCTTCTTTTGATTTCTTAAAATTTTGCTTCAATGCTTGGATGGGTGCCTTTACTTCTGGCTTTGGCACTCCTTTTATAGGCTCTAGTATGTAGAAAATTCATCCAGAATTTATTCCACATTTTTCTCCTAGAAATATAACCGTTACTGTTCATTTCAGCAATGGACCGGTCGATCGCATTTATGGACCGATCTATATGACCGTTGCGCCCATTTCTTCAACTTCTGCCCATGGTCGGTCGACCGGACTTTCGAACGGTTAGTCACGGCGTCAATCAGTTTTGGATCGGTCGATCGGCATCTTCCATTTGGTCGACCAGTATTGTCGACCGGCCTTCTTTGCTTTGACCGACAGGTTGGCCGACCTACACTCTTTTGTTCATAACTTTTTGCACGATTATCCAAATTAGACAATCTTGGATTTTATGGATAACTAACAGGATTCTCTACAACTTTGATATATGTGATTCATCTATAATGTAATAAGATCATAGTCAATTATTTAATCAAAGTGTAGTGTATAAAGTAATATCTTTTTCTTTAAACTTTTTCAGCATTTTAACTTTAATCTTTCGAGGCTTGTATCATTAAAATATAATTTTATATATCATTAAAACTTAGATCCAACACATGATTGTTCCATGGTCACCGGCGATACAACAAGACACTGAGTTTCTAAATGGATGTCTTCTTGGGGTAACCAGCAGGCCTGCTCCGAACCCTGTCGTCTTGCACTCTGCCCATCGCCAGCATGGGTGCTTCTCCTTCGTTTCATATCAGTCAAGTGTCGCTAACATCTTGACTGCTCATCCGGGGTCGCCACAGCACCACGACACCCTTCTGTCGTCGCCCTCCCTTTTGCCCTTGGGTACGCGAATCTGTTGGCGTCGGTGGATAGAGGTCGGGTTGACTACAAAGGAATCGGTGTGTCATCGTTGCTCGATTTACATCCACCTTCTCCAGCCGGAGATAGCCTTGGCAGTGGTGAACCAACTTGAGAAACCCTTCTCTATCCACATGCCCATTCTCGGGGCATTCAACATCTCGGTCGTCACTGTCGATGTCGAGATGCAATCTGTGGTCCGCCTCCCATCGCCGATCGTGTTGCACGTCGGTGATGGGTCGTTCCCCCTCCGACTACAGGCCTAGGGGAAGATAGCATCCTGGTTAGAGGTCGCTACTGCTCAAGGGTCATAGGCAAAGGCCGTCGGTCATTCTCCTTAGTCATCACGGGTGTCCACCACTAGAGGAGACGGTGTGAGTGGGTAGCACACATGAATCAGATTCACGCTTGACCATCGTATGTACTCCAGGGCTACACGTGACAGTCGTACGTGGACCAGTTGTCCACTATTTGAAGATCCCCACCTACCCATCAATCCAATCCACATTAACTCGGCGCCCGACCTGCAGACACCAAAGTCCGACCCACATCATCGTCCTCTACCTCAACAACCCAGCCTGATAACCTGATAGTGATATTTGGGTTTTCTAGTGATAACTTGCTGAAATTAAAGAAAATGTCAATTTTTCATTTTTTTGGTCTCCCAACTCACTAGCTGCAAGTGCACAGGTAAGTTGTAGTAGACTCAGGTTGTCGTATCCACAAGAATTTGAAGTCTAAGACACCCTAAAACAATTTAGATTAGTTCTACTTAAGTGGCTAAAAACAGATTTTTAATGAATAGTGAAAATAGATTTTTTTTATAGAAAGTGAAATGATAACAGATTTTTGGGTTTTGGAAATTTATCAAAACTGAATTATAAATGCTAGAATGAAGTCTAAAAAGGTTTAACTATCTATGAGGAAGGTTCTTCTAGGATTTGGGGTTCATCTAAATTAATTAAGGATGGAATGGAACAAGTTATCACTAAATGTCCAACTTTTGATTTAACTTGAAAATGGGTGTTCCCACAGCTCAATTGGCCTCTAACTAAGCAATATATGATTATATAATTGTTAGCTAGGTTGAATCAAAAGAGGGTCCTCACTGAAAATCAAGTTATCATTGGGCTCAAAAGAAAGATTCAATGCTGATTTTTTGCAATTCAAGGAAGTTTGGAATGATAACTTGCATTTGCAATCATAAAAAGATGGAATCATTCCAATCAACCAAACCAGGATAAAATATACTCAATAATGGTGCTTGTGTTTCATGATTCATCTCTGAATTCAAGGGAGATTCAAAATCAACCTCTCGGTTGCAAAATAAATTGGAATCCACACAAACACACTCAATTGGAAATGCAAAACATATGGCCACATGAGTTCACAATTTCCATTGCTCCTTGGCCCATCTCTGGATCTCAAAGAAGCCCTTAAGACTACCTCTCAGTAGTGGATTAATATGAGGGTTGACAATGGAAATCAGAAGTTAGAAAAATGAGAAAACAGAAATCAACATTTCTGAAAAAAATCAGCAATGTGGATTGATGGAATTCAAGTTTGCCAAATGCCCCTTGACCCATCTCTGGATTACAAGGGATTCCTAGAGTACACCTCTCAGTGATTTGAATAAAATAGGGATTAACAATTGGCAAATCAGATTCCAAACAATCAGAAAATAGAATTTAGAATCAAACTAAGAAATCAGATTTTGGAAAAAAAAAATCAGATTTGAGTTCTGAATTGTCAATGATCTTGATTCATTTCTGAATAAGATCATGGCATATATTAGCCTCTCAACTATTCAATTATCTAATCCTTGATGACAATCAGATTCAAAAGCCCAAGAAATCAGATTTTGGAATTCAGGAAACCAAAAAAAATCAGCAACTCATTCAATTCATTCAAATCAGGAAAAACCAAATCAGTTTTGAATCATAGGAATGTCAAAGCTTCTCAATTCATTTCTGAACAAGATTGGGATAGATGTCAACCTCTCAGTTGTTCAATTAGTTCAATCCCCAATGACAATCAGATTCAAACAGCCCAAGAAAATCAGAATTCAGATTTCAAGAAATCAGATTTCAGAAAATAGAAATCAGAATTCTAATTGGGTTTGTATCTAGAACTTGCCATTGATTCTTGATTCATTCCTGAACAAGGGTTAGACCAAATGATAACTTCTCAGTTATAAATACAAATGGGGTCTTCAAATGGCAAGATCAGATTTATAACAAATCAGATTTCAGAAATGTAAAACCAGAAAAATCAGATTTCTGATTTCAGTTCAGGAATTAATGGAAAATCTGATTTGAGTCAAATGATTGCCCAAACAATCTTGATTCATTTCTGAATAAGATGGGGACAATACCAACATCCCAAGGACTCAATTAACCAAGTTAGAAATGAAGAACAGATTCTGATATTTATAAGAATCAAATTCAGAAATCAGAAAACCAAATCAGAAATCAGAATTGCAATTGAATGAAATCAGAAAACTGACATTAATTCTTAATCCACTTCTATAGAATGATTAGATCAAGTAATACTTCTCAGTCATTGGTTACAATTAGATCTAATAGTAGCATAGCATAAATCAGTAAAGAAGTTTCTGAAATCTGAAAATCAGAAATGATTCAGTGCAGGAATTATAAAACAGTCCATATCCATCCAAAACTAATCTAAACTACTATCCTATCCTAGAAGAAATGGAGTTTAGCTCCTCATATTTACAAGATTTGACATCAAATGGGGTAAGAAACAGATACAATTCATGGTTCTTTGAAGCTTCCTGGCCAGCAGCTCCTCCACCAGAATCCTTTGCAGCCTTGCCTTGCTCCAAACCCTTGAATGACCAGCCTCCTTCATTCTCCAGAAAAATCCAGCTTTTATATCACTTCTCCCCACCTTTGGATCAGCATCAGAACATTCTTTGTGCTTTGATTGCAGCCATGTGTCCCCTGGCCCTGAAATTCCAGCAGTGACAGCTTTTTGGACAGCCAAAAAGCTAGTGGTCCCCCCTCCTTTTTTCTTCCTTTTGGCCACCTTTTCCACTTGCTACAAGGGCCAAAACATCAAGCATGAAAGTCTTCTAATAATATTTAAACAACTAAGGATTAGGACAGTAGTTAAAATCAGATCTATATCAAAAAGGGAATTGGTGTGTTGCAAGAATGAAAACCGATATCGATATGAATGAATTCAAGGGCCCGGAATGATAACTTTATGGAAATCTTGGGAAATGTCCTAATATGGGTGGTTCAAAGCATTTCAGGCATCAATTTGATTAGAGTGACAAGTGAGTGAGGTCAAAAATCAAATATGAATGAGATTCCTAAAAGTGATAACTTGAGTGCCCCAAAAACGATAACTTATATGACTTAAAAACGATAACTTGTCATAACTTGAGTTTTGATTATCCAAATGTGATGAAATTTGACCAGCAATGAGTTAGAACAATAATAAGATGATTGCTTAAGGTCCTTGTGCAGAATTAATGGTTTTGCATGTCGAAATGACAGAATTGCCCTTTAACGATAACTTGGCACTTGAAAAATGATAACTTGTTCAAATGGACTTAAAACTTTGCACAAGTTGAGATGTGACTATCCAAATATGATTTATACATAATAATGATGGATTTAGGGCAAGAAAACCATTGAAAATAAGTTCATTCAAAATAATGATAACTTGATACTTAGGAATGATAACTTGTCCTCAAAATGATAACTTGGCATAGAATTTAAATATTAATGGATTTTGGCATTTCAGAACCTCTATGCACATGGAATTAAGTATGAAATGAGGAATATCAACTAGTTATCACAATGTTTGCATTCCAAGTATAATTGGCCCAAAAATAGGCAAAAGTGAGACTCGATATGTATGAATTGCATCTAAAATGGGTTAAAATCATATAGTGACCAGCGAGTGATCAAACTCTCCCAAGCTTAGCCTTTTGCTTGTCCTCAAGCAAAACATTCAGAAATTAAGGACAAACTTGAATTAAAAGTCCACAAATGAAGTAAAGATTAGCTGAATTGAATCCAATGAGTTTCCCACTTTGCCAACACTTCATTCTTTCCAAAAACTCAATTTCTAGCTAGGGAATCACAAAGGCTAAAGAAAATTTAAGCCATGGAAGAAGTACTAGCAATAACATGTTTGAATTGTAGGAATTGTCAACTTTACAAAGGGGTTGAACTACAAATCTCTTCATGAACAGATTTTCAATTGTTTAAACAGGTTTAACACCTGACTTTTATTCATGAAATGCATATAAACAGGTTTAGCACCTGATTTTTATTCAAGCTTTCTTTAGGAGAGATTCCTTGGGAAGTTTTGCTCTCCTAAATTTTTTTTTTCTTTTTGCATTGAAGAGAGATTCCTTTGGAAGTTTTGCTCTCTTCCTTTTTTCTATGCATGCATATGACTTTTTACTTTTCCTTTTCTCATTTTTCTATCCTGTTCATGAAGTGAGCAATAGTTCAAACTCAAGTATAGTTTAGATCCCTTTATCCAAAAAGTCAAGTTTTCCTATTTAGCATGGCAGCAAGAGCCTTGACTCCCTTCTAGACATCTGATATTACTAATTCAATCCATAAGTATCAACTAGTGTGACCCACAAAAAGGAAAAATTTTCAGCTAAAAATTTTATTCAAATGCATCTGAATTCATAATGCCAATTAAAGCAAGAAGGCCAATGGCCAAGTTGGCCACTTGGTATTGGAGTGCACCCACTGTCAAAATAAAGTATTCTACCCATTTCAGATTCAAAATGAATTCAGAATTGAGTTGGGTCCAAAAATTGATAACCGAGTGATAACTAGTGATAACTTGTGAAAACCAATGATAACCTGGTATGAATTATGATATGAACATTAAAATCAATTGAAAACATGGTGTAAAGGTTAGAAAAGCACCAGGTTTCCTCCCCCAAGCTTATTCTCAACACTGTCCTCAGGGTTGAAAAATAAAGGCAAGGGAGAGGGGTGGGTGGGATTGAAATGCATTAAATTTGGAATTTGGATCCCCTTGGCACTTCATCTAGAAACTTTGGGTGGTCTAACCTTCATTAGTAGCAATTGATCCTGCAGAGAAACAAAAGATATCAGTGAAATAGTGAAATCAGAGTTTTGAGTGCACAATTTCAACAATGCATTGGAAATTTCTGAAGTTCACTGAAATTAATCTAAAACAAATTTGGATAACTGAAATGAATGTTAATTCAGATGATTATATGATTAATGTATCATAATGAAAAAGATATTATCAGTTATCATTGAGTTTTCAGTGGAAAAAATAAAAAATAAGGGTAAGGGTACTCCCTGAAGTTGAGACTTGTGAATTGAACATGTTCCTCATCCCTTATTCCTGCAAAAACAGAAAGATTAAGTGTAAAGTGGCTTGGGTTACCTCCCAAGAAGTGCCTTTCTTTAATGTCTTTGGCTAGACATTGATACAAGGTGAAATCAGTTAGGTGGTAGTGGCAAATCAGCTAGAGTCAGCTCCTCCTTTGCAGAATCCATGGCTGTGGGATTGTAAAGCTTTAACCTCTGTCCATTTACCTTAAATATGTCATCTTTGTCATTCAGAAGGTCAACAGCACCAAATGGATATACTTTATGAATTTTGAATGGTCCACTCCACCTTGACTTCAACTTTCCTGGAAAAATCTTTAATCTTGAGTTGAAGAGTAATACAAGGTCTCCAACCTTGAAATCCCTTTTCAGAATCCTTCCATCATGCCATCTTTTAGTCCTTTCCTTGTAGAATTCTGAATTATGGTAGGCATTTAGCCTAATTTCATCAAGTTCATCAATTTGGAGAAGCCTCCTTTGCCCACATGCATGCATATCATAATTGAGTGCCTTGACTGCCCAATATGCCTTATGCTTCAACTCAATTGGCAAATGGCAAGTTTTTCCATAGACAAGCTTGTAGGGAGAAGTACCAATTGGAGTCTTGTATGCTGTCCTATATGCCCAAAGAGCTTCATTCAACTTCAAACTCCAATCTTTTCTTGTCAAAGAAACTGTTTTCTCCAATATGGCCTTTACCTCCCTATTTGACACTTCTGCTTGGCCATTTGTTTGGGGGTGATATGAAGTGGAAACTTTGTGCCTCACTCCATATTTAATTAGGAGGTTTTCAAAACACCTTTCAATAAAGTGGCTACCCCCATCACTTATGACCACTCTAGGAATTCCAAACCTTGGAAAGATAACTTCCTTGAACAACTTGATTACTGCCCTGGAATCAGCTGCAATGGTGGGAATGGCCTCAATCCATTTGGACACATAGTCCACAGCTAGAAGAATAAATTTGTAACCACACGAACTAGGGAAAGGCCCCATGTAGTCAATTCCCCAAACATCAAATATTTCCACTTCTAGAATTCCTTGTTGTGGCATTTCATTCCTTCTTGAAATGGAACCAGCTCTTTGGCATTGATCACAACCCTTCACAAAGATATGTGCATCCATGAATAAACTTGGCCAATAAAATCCAGATTGGAGGACTTTGGCAGCAGTCTTGTGTGTGGCTCCATGACCTCCATAAGGGGATGAATGGCATGCCTCCAAGATTTCTTGAAATTCAGATTGGGGTACACATCTTCTGTACATGCCATCAGGAGATTTTCTGAATAGAAAGGGATCATCCCAATAATAATCTTTCAAGTCATGAAAGAATTTCTTTCTTTGCTGATATGTGTAGTCAGGAGGGGTAATTCCACATGCAAGATAATTGACCAAGTCAGCATACCAGGGAATTTGATTAATTGCCACAGCCATCAAACTATCATCAGGAAATGCATCATTGATAGGAAGTGTAGATGATTCCTGTATCCCTTCCATTCTTGATAGGTGGTCAGCTACTAGATTTTCACTTCCCCTTTTGTCCCTAATTTCTACATCAAATTCTTGAAGCAATAAGATCCACCTGATTAGCCTTGGCTTGGATTCTTTCTTGTTGATTAAGTGCCTCACAGCTTGGTGGTCTGTGAAAACAATAACCTTGGATCCCACCAGGTATGGCCTGAATTTGTCAAATGCATACACCACAGCAAGAAGTTCTTTCTCAGTAGTTGCATAATTGATTTGTGCTTCATCTAAAGTTTTGCTTGCATAGCATATGACATGGTGCTTCTTCTCCTTGGTTTGCCCCAGCACAGCTCCTACTGCCTGGTCAGAAGCATCACACATGATCTCAAAAGGGAGAGTCCAGTCAGGTGGCTGCACTACAGGGGCTGAGATGAGGGCTTCCTTCAACTTCTTGAATGCCTTCATACACTCTTCATCAAATTGAAACTCAACATCCTTGGCCAGCAACTTGGTGAGGGGCCTAGTTATCATGGAGAAATCTTTAATAAACCTCCTGTAGAAGCCTGCATGCCCCAAAAAACTCCTAATTGCCTTGACACTTGTGGGTGGTGGTAGTTTCTCAATCACTTCAATTTTTGCCTTGTCCACTTCAATGCCTTTGCTTGAGACCACATGTCCTAAGACAACTCCTTCTTGGACCATAAAGTGGCATTTCTCCCAATTGAGTATCAAATTGGATTCCCTACATCTTTGTAGCACTTTTGTTAAATTGTCCAAGCAAGCATCAAATGAGTCTCCATACACTGAAAAATCATCCATGAAGACCTCCATAATTTCTTCAATGAAGTCTGAAAATATAGACATCATACACCTTTGGAAAGTTGCAGGGGCATTGCATAAGCCAAAGGGCATTCTCCTATAGGCAAAAGTCCCATATGGACAAGTGAATGTAGTCTTGTGTTGATCTTGGGGGTGAATTGGAATTTGCAAGAAACCTGAGTACCCATCAAGATAACAGAAATGGGAATGCTTAGCCAGCCTTTCCAACATCTGATCAATGAATGGCAATGGGAAATGGTCCTTTCTTGTGGCCTTGTTTAACTTCCTGAAGTCAATGCACATCCTCCAACCTGTAATGGTTCTTGTGGATATCAATTCATCAGAATCTGACTTCACCACTGTAATTCCTCCCTTCTTTGGCACCACCTGCACTGGACTGACCCATTCACTATCTGAAATGGAGTATATGATTCCTGCATTCAGCAACTTCAATACTTCTTTCTTTACCACTTCTTTCATGGTTGGGTTGAGTCTCCTTTGACATTCAATGGAGGGCTTGTAGCTGTCCTCCATAGGGATCCTATGCATGCAAATGGAGGGATTAATACCCTTGATATCTTCAATTGAGTAGCCTATCACCTCCCTATACAATTTCAACCTCTTCAGCAGCTCTTCCACCTGATCCTGAGGCAAATTAGCATTGATGATAACAGGAAAAGTTGAATTCTCCCCCAAGAATTCATACTTCAAATTGCTAGGAAGAGGCTTGAGTTCCAACTTGGAATTGGCTTGAACTGGATTGCCTTGGCATTCAGCAATGATAACCTGTTGTACCTCACCTTGAATTCCTACATTTTCCACTGATATTGAAGAGTTCAGTACTGATTTATATGCCATAGCCTCTGGATCTTCCAATTCTCTCAAATGGTCAAAAATTAGACACCTTTGCAATGGATCTTCAATAGGGATTATAGCTGAAACTTGCTCCACCACCTGATTCAATTGCCCATCTTCAAAATCATTTTCTAGAAAACTTGGCCTACTGATAACTTGGGCCAAATTGAATTCAATCTTCTCCTCTCCAATTTGGAAGGTCAATCTCCCTTCCTTAACATTAATTACAGCCCCTGCAGTGGCTAGAAAGGGCCTCCCAAGGAGAATGGGGGTGTTCACATCTTCATCCATATCTAATACAACAAAATCAACTGGAATATAGAATTTACCAACTTTGAGGGGTATGTCCTCAATAATCCCATGTGGATATTTGATGGATCTGTCTGCCAGCTGAAGGGACATATTTGTTGGCTTCAAATCTCCAACTTCAAGTTTCCTACACAATGATAAGGGTATGACACTCACAGAAGCTCCCAAGTCACACATGGCTCTTTGAATTTTTCTATTGCCTATCTCACATGGAATTGAGAAGCTTCCTGGATCCTTGAGCTTTGGAGGCAACTTATTCTGGATAATTGCAGAAGCCTCTTCAGTCAATGCTATAGTCTCATGCTCCAATACCCTTCTCTTCTTGGTTAGGATTTCCTTTAGAAACTTGGCATATGATGGCATTTCCTGGATGGCTTCAACAAAAGGAACATTTATGTATAGCTTCTTCAGGATTTCCAAGAACCTTCCATATTGCTGGTCTTGTCTTGCCTTGATTAACCTTTGAGGGAAGGGTACCTTGTCAAAAACCCTTGGATTTGCTTCAATTTGAGGGCTTGAATTCCTGATTTCCTCACTTGGTTGTTCACTTGGCTTTTCAGCAACCCTTGAGTCTGAATTGGCTTGATTATCATCCACTTTCTTCATTGGTTCCTCCACCATTTTACCACTTCTGAGCTGGATGGCCTTTGCTTGCTCCTTTGGATTTACTTCTGGCTGTCCAGGAAAGAATAAGGGAGGTCTAGTGGATGTACTAGCTTGTTGAGCAATTTGGCTTTCCAACAATTTCTGATTTGCATTCATGGCATCCAATCTAGAATTGATCTTCAAAATCTCCTCTCCTTGGCTGTCCTGCTTCTTCAGAATTTGTTGAAGCATCTCCTTCATTTCATTTTGGAATTGTGATGCTTGGACTTGAGGTGGTGGCTCATATAAATTCCTTTGAATTGGTGCACTTTGGCCTTGATTTCCATAAGGTGGTGGCTGATTCCTTGGTAGGATTTTGGGTTGCCAATTTGAATTTTGCATAGGAGCTCCTTGATAGTTGTTGCCCTTGTAAGAAAAGTATGGATGATTCCTATTTTCTGGAGTATAAAATTCAGCAGGAGGTTTGATTCCATAATTGCCCACAGCATTGATTTGATCCACATTTTGGTCCACTTGCTGCATAATTAAGTTGCAATTCTCTGACACATGGCCTTGATTCCCACATACACAACACCTTGTTTCAGAATTGGAAGTCCTATTGCCATTGGGAGTCAAGTTCAACCTCTCCAAAGTCTTGTACAGCACCTCTTCAAGTTGAGTTGACAATTGATTCACTGAATTGTCCATGGGTGGCCTCCTGGTTCTATCATGGGTAAGGAAGTGGTGATTCTTGGCTATGTTTTCAATGAGTTGATAAGCTTCATCAATGTTTTTAGATGCAAAGATGCCTCCTGCAGCAGTATCCAATGCCACCTTGCTAGGGTAGTTCAACCCCTTATGAAAATAGTTGACTAGCTGCCACTTCTCAAAACCATGATGGGGACATGCCCTTAATAATCCTTGAAGCCTTTGCCATGCCTCACAAATATTTTCTTGGTCCAACTGATAGAACCTCACTATTTGATCCCTGAAGTTATCAGTTTTTGAAGGAGGAAAGAATTCTGAAAGGAATAATTGAACAATTGATTCCCAAGTGGCTACCTCTTCAGGATTCAATCCTTTAAACCATATCTTGGCCTTGTCCTTGAGTGAGAAGGGAAATAATCTCATATACACTGCATTCATGAGGATATTATTGAAGTTCACAGTGCTGCATATCTCCTTAAAATTGTCCAAATGACATGCTGGATCTTCAGTCCCAAGTCCAGAAAACTGACTTTGCCTAATCATAGAAATCAAGGCTGGATTAACTTCAAAATTTGCCACAGGTGCTAAGGCTCCTCCCCCTTGTTGATTCCTTGCATTGCTTGGTGAATAACAGTCCCTAAGAGTTCTAGGAGCTGCCATATTTTGATTCATAACTCTTTCAAATTCAAGGTTGTATGCTTCTTCCTCTTCTTCTTCAAATATCCTTCTCCTTGCCTCAAGCCTTTGCAATCTCCTTCTTCTTAAAAATCTTCTTTCAGATTCAGGATCTGATTGGTAATGTTCCTCTTGATGGTCCAAGTCCTGCATAAAGAGATTCAAAAGTATCAAATTCAAGAAAGAAATGAAAACTAGACAAAAATGAAAAGTAAGAAATGATAACTTGCAAAAACTGAAAATTAGCCTAACAAATAAACTAAAAACTAATCTATAACTAATCTAAACTATCTAAGTTAGCCTAATTGACCTCAAATCCCCGGCAACGGCGCCAAAAACTTGATAGTGATATTTGGGTTTTCTAGTGATAACTTGCTGAAATTAAAGAAAATGTCAATTTTTCATTTTTTTGGTCTCCCAACTCACTAGCTGCAAGTGCACAGGTAAGTTGTAGTAGACTCAGGTTGTCGTATCCACAAGAATTTGAAGTCTAAGACACCCTAAAACAATTTAGATTAGTTCTACTTAAGTGGCTAAAAACAGATTTTTAATGAATAGTGAAAATAGATTTTTTTTATAGAAAGTGAAATGATAACAGATTTTTGGGTTTTGGAAATTTATCAAAACTGAATTATAAATGCTAGAATGAAGTCTAAAAAGGTTTAACTATCTATGAGGAAGGTTCTTCTAGGATTTGGGGTTCATCTAAATTAATTAAGGATGGAATGGAACAAGTTATCACTAAATGTCCAACTTTTGATTTAACTTGAAAATGGGTGTTCCCACAGCTCAATTGGCCTCTAACTAAGCAATATATGATTATATAATTGTTAGCTAGGTTGAATCAAAAGAGGGTCCTCACTGAAAATCAAGTTATCATTGGGCTCAAAAGAAAGATTCAATGCTGATTTTTTGCAATTCAAGGAAGTTTGGAATGATAACTTGCATTTGCAATCATAAAAAGATGGAATCATTCCAATCAACCAAACCAGGATAAAATATACTCAATAATGGTGCTTGTGTTTCATGATTCATCTCTGAATTCAAGGGAGATTCAAAATCAACCTCTCGGTTGCAAAATAAATTGGAATCCACACAAACACACTCAATTGGAAATGCAAAACATATGGCCACATGAGTTCACAATTTCCATTGCTCCTTGGCCCATCTCTGGATCTCAAAGAAGCCCTTAAGACTACCTCTCAGTAGTGGATTAATATGAGGGTTGACAATGGAAATCAGAAGTTAGAAAAATGAGAAAACAGAAATCAACATTTCTGAAAAAAATCAGCAATGTGGATTGATGGAATTCAAGTTTGCCAAATGCCCCTTGACCCATCTCTGGATTACAAGGGATTCCTAGAGTACACCTCTCAGTGATTTGAATAAAATAGGGATTAACAATTGGCAAATCAGATTCCAAACAATCAGAAAATAGAATTTAGAATCAAACTAAGAAATCAGATTTTGGAAAAAAAAAATCAGATTTGAGTTCTGAATTGTCAATGATCTTGATTCATTTCTGAATAAGATCATGGCATATATTAGCCTCTCAACTATTCAATTATCTAATCCTTGATGACAATCAGATTCAAAAGCCCAAGAAATCAGATTTTGGAATTCAGGAAACCAAAAAAAATCAGCAACTCATTCAATTCATTCAAATCAGGAAAAACCAAATCAGTTTTGAATCATAGGAATGTCAAAGCTTCTCAATTCATTTCTGAACAAGATTGGGATAGATGTCAACCTCTCAGTTGTTCAATTAGTTCAATCCCCAATGACAATCAGATTCAAACAGCCCAAGAAAATCAGAATTCAGATTTCAAGAAATCAGATTTCAGAAAATAGAAATCAGAATTCTAATTGGGTTTGTATCTAGAACTTGCCATTGATTCTTGATTCATTCCTGAACAAGGGTTAGACCAAATGATAACTTCTCAGTTATAAATACAAATGGGGTCTTCAAATGGCAAGATCAGATTTATAACAAATCAGATTTCAGAAATGTAAAACCAGAAAAATCAGATTTCTGATTTCAGTTCAGGAATTAATGGAAAATCTGATTTGAGTCAAATGATTGCCCAAACAATCTTGATTCATTTCTGAATAAGATGGGGACAATACCAACATCCCAAGGACTCAATTAACCAAGTTAGAAATGAAGAACAGATTCTGATATTTATAAGAATCAAATTCAGAAATCAGAAAACCAAATCAGAAATCAGAATTGCAATTGAATGAAATCAGAAAACTGACATTAATTCTTAATCCACTTCTATAGAATGATTAGATCAAGTAATACTTCTCAGTCATTGGTTACAATTAGATCTAATAGTAGCATAGCATAAATCAGTAAAGAAGTTTCTGAAATCTGAAAATCAGAAATGATTCAGTGCAGGAATTATAAAACAGTCCATATCCATCCAAAACTAATCTAAACTACTACCCTATCCTAGAAGAAATGGAGTTTAGCTCCTCATATTTACAAGATTTGACATCAAATGGGGTAAGAAACAGATACAATTCATGGTTCTTTGAAGCTTCCTGGCCAGCAGCTCCTCCACCAGAATCCTTTGCAGCCTTGCCTTGCTCCAAACCCTTGAATGACCAGCCTCCTTCATTCTCCAGAAAAATCCAGCTTTTATATCACTTCTCCCCACCTTTGGATCAGCATCAGAACATTCTTTGTGCTTTGATTGCAGCCATGTGTCCCCTGGCCCTGAAATTCCAGCAGTGACAGCTTTTTGGACAGCCAAAAAGCTAGTGGTCCCCCCTCCTTTTTTCTTCCTTTTGGCCACCTTTTCCACTTGCTACAAGGGCCAAAACATCAAGCATGAAAGTCTTCTAATAATATTTAAACAACTAAGGATTAGGACAGTAGTTAAAATCAGATATATATCAAAAAGGGAATTGGTGTGTTGCAAGAATGAAAACCGATATCGATATGAATGAATTCAAGGGCCCGGAATGATAACTTTATGGAAATCTTGGGAAATGTCCTAATATGGGTGGTTCAAAGCATTTCAGGCATCAATTTGATTAGAGTGACAAGTGAGTGAGGTCAAAAATCAAATATGAATGAGATTCCTAAAAGTGATAACTTGAGTGCCCCAAAAACGATAACTTATATGACTTAAAAACGATAACTTGTCATAACTTGAGTTTTGATTATCCAAATGTGATGAAATTTGACCAGCAATGAGTTAGAACAATAATAAGATGATTGCTTAAGGTCCTTGTGCAGAATTAATGGTTTTGCATGTCGAAATGACAGAATTGCCCTTTAACGATAACTTGGCACTTGAAAAATGATAACTTGTTCAAATGGACTTAAAACTTTGCACAAGTTGAGATGTGACTATCCAAATATGATTTATACATAATAATGATGGATTTAGGGCAAGAAAACCATTGAAAATAAGTTCATTCAAAATAATGATAACTTGATACTTAGGAATGATAACTTGTCCTCAAAATGATAACTTGGCATAGAATTTAAATATTAATGGATTTTGGCATTTCAGAACCTCTATGCACATGGAATTAAGTATGAAATGAGGAATATCAACTAGTTATCACAATGTTTGCATTCCAAGTATAATTGGCCCAAAAATAGGCAAAAGTGAGACTCGATATGTATGAATTGCATCTAAAATGGGTTAAAATCATATAGTGACCAGCGAGTGATCATAACCCTTGCCGCATCCGAGTCAACTCATCCTCTCATTGGACCTTACCGACAACCCCCCCACACCCAAAACCTCACCAGACTCCACTCACCGAACTAGACCCGAACTCGAGCTTAGCAAGTCGCACCCAAACAAAGGTGCCACCTAACCACCTCAGCTCCCTCTCTCATCCCCCGTAGCCCACCCCAGCCTATCCATCCCGACAACGAGCTCCTCCACCCCACCGGCCACCTGCTGCTCTGACCACTCAACCCCTAATCCATCCCAACCACAAAAATCAGCCTCTCTGACGATGGTGATGTGTGCAAATTAAGCGCAAATATACTAGCAAGTATACTAGATCGTATCAAGTAATAAAGAGTGAATAGAGTGTCGAACCCACGAGGACTGAAGATTAATAATCTTTTTCTCTAAAAGTTATTGTGTAAAATCAATCGAGGAATCGACTTTCAATTTATCAATTAAGAAAAGGAAATGAGAAAATGAATGAAAACGGTGCTCAGCAGAGGAAAAATCAATAATAATGATGAGTTAGGGTCTATCTTCGTATCCCCCTGTTATCTCTCAAATAATCAATAAATCATCAATTAAACTTCTAATGGAAAGGAGTTGCTTATAAATATTGATCTCAAAAACTTGAGAATCAAACTAATCCGATAAAAGTGCCATTAAAGTCGTTGAAACCTCAATCAACTATAATCTCACTTTGAACCGAATTGCTTTAAAATGCAACTTATAAACATAAATATAGTGCTCAAAAACTTGAGAATTAATTATCTCTGATTAAAATAAGACTATGATTTCTGAAAACTCAATACACAATAATCAAATTTTAATCAAATGCTTTAAACACGAAGAAGGATCGTTAAATATAAAGGACTCAAAATCTCGAGAACCTAACTATTCTAATCAAGATTAAGTCCAACCAATTGAAAACTCAATCAAATTGTACATAACCATGATCAGGATGCATAGATTAAAAATCCTTCCAAATCCACAAGTAATAACAAACAAATCCGAAGTATAGCGATTAGAAACCCAAATTTAATGCCCGGCACGGGTTATGCAGAACTCGGCCTGGATTTGTAAAATAAAGTTCGGTTCCAACAAGAAAAACACTCTAACCCGGCCCGGGTTCTGCAGAACGCGGCCTGGATCAAATTGAAAACCCTCGCTTCTACGCTACGCAATCAACACGGCCCGAGCAGAGAAGAAGTAACCCGGGTTCCGAACAACTCGGCCCGGTGATCACTAGCTGATCACTATAGGTTTTTATCCCATTTCAGATGCATTTCACCCCTATCGAACCCCTAATTGCCCAACTTTTGGCCAAATATGTTTGAAATGCATAGATTGCGATAACTAGTTGATATTCTTCATTCTAGACTTAATTCCATGTGCATAGATGTTCTAAATTGTTAAAATTCATAAATATTTAAATTCTATGCCAAGTTATCATTTTTAGGACAAGTTATCACTCCAATAGGCCAAGTTATCATTATTTTGAGTGAACTGATTTTCAATGACTTTCTTGCCCTAAATCCATTATTATCATGAATGAATCATATTTGGATGGTCACATCTCAACTTGTGCAAAATTTTAAGTCCATTTGAACAAGTTATCATTTTTCCAATGCCAAGTTATCGTTAAAGGGAAATTCTATCATTTCGACATGCAAAACTATTAATTCTGCACAAAGGACTTAGGCATTCATTGTATTATTTTCATAATTCATTGTTGTTCAAATTTGATCACATTTGGATAACCACAGCAAAAGTTATGACAAGTTATCGTTTTTAAGGCAAACAAGTTACCATTTTGGAACCTAAGTTATCATTTCTATGAAATCATATTCATATTTGATTTCTGACTTTACTCACTTGCCACACTAATCCATTTGATGCCTCTAATGCTTTGAATCACTTACATTTGGACAATTATGACAAAATTATGCAAGTTATCAGTCCGGGCATAATGGTTATCAATTCTGCAAAGTTATATTAACTTTACTTATGCATAACACCAATTTATATTTAACATGAAAGTTGATTCTATCAGCCTTCTTAATACTTATTTGTCTAAATCCTATTTGAGAACCTTGATGCTTGTTGTTTTGTGTTTTATAGCAGGGGGAAAAGGTGGCTAAAAAGTGGAAAAAGTAAGGGGGGACCACTACTTTTTCTGTCCAAAAAGTTGCTGCAGCAGATGCAGATTCTTCCAAGCTTCCAGGACCTGGACAGGTGGCTCACATCAAGGATAAGGAACATTTGGATGCTGATCTAAGAGTGCACAAGACTCATATAAATGCTGGAATTTCTGGGGAGAGGGAGGGGGGCTGGTCATTCAGGGTTTTGGAGCAAGAGGCAAGGGTTTGAGAGTGGCTGCTGCTGGATTGCTGCTACTGGCCAAGAAGCTTCAAGCAAACATGATTTGTACCTGTTCTTCATCCCATTTTGTATCTGAGTCTGTAATTATGAGGAGCTAAACTCCATGTCTTCTAGGATAGGGTAGTAATCTAGGTTAATTGTGGATGGATATGGACTGAAAATTTATTATGCACTGAAATTATTTCTGATTTTCAGATTTTAGCACTGTTTTGAATTGGTTTTTTGCCATTGTTGGATCTTATTTGTAATCTATGACTGAGAAGTTATCTTTTAATCTAACTCTTGTTCAAAAATGAATTAGGAATCAATGGAAGGTTACTGAATTCTATTTTAATTGAAAAGTCTGATTTCTGATTTCCTGAATCTGATTTCCTGATTTTCCTGAATCTAATTTCCCTGGACTATTTGAATCCGTTTGTCATTGTGGACCTGATTAATTGAGCAGCTGAGAAGTTGATATTGTCCCTAATCTTGTTCAGAGATGAATCAAGATGTTTGACACTCCTTAAGATTCAAATATGTTTATTTTCCCAATCTGATTTCTGATCTGAATCATGTTTTCTGATTTCTTTGGGGTCTGTCTTATCAATTGAACCCCTGATTTCATTCAATCACTGAGAGGTGAACCTTAGGGATTTCTTGTAGTCCAGAGATGGGTCAAGAAGCAATTGGCAAGCCTGAATTCCAATGATTAATATTGTTGATTTCCCTGAATTGCTGATTTCTGTTTTCTTATTCCCTTGAATTCTGATTACCATTGTCAAACCTCATTTTAATCAACTACTAAGAGGTAGTCTTAAGGTCTTCCTTGAGAGTCAGAGATGAACCAAGGAGCATTGGATAATCACTGAATTCTCCATTTTAGATAGGATGTCTTTTAACCCCAATTAATTAGAGTATGTGTGGATTTCATTTTCTTTTGCAACCGAGAGGTTGATTTCAAATCCTCCTGAAATTCAGAGATGAACCAAGGAGCACAAGCACTATTATTAGATAGATTTCATCCTAGTTTAACTAATTAAAGTGATTTCATTATTTTATGATTGCAATTACAAGTTATCACTTCAGATTTCCTTGAATTGTAAAAATCAGCAATGAACTTTCATTTGGGCCCAATGATAACTTGATTTTCAGTGAGGATCCTCTTCTGATTCAACCTAACTAATAATTATATGATAATATGTTGCTTAGTTAAAGGCCAATTGAGCTGTGAGAGCAGCTATATTTCAGGTTGAATCAAAATTGAACTTTTAATGATAACTTGATCCAATCCATCCGTAATTAATTTAGATGAACCCCAACTCCTAGGAGAACCTTCCTCATTGATAGTTAAACATTTTTAGTCTTTAATCTAGCATTTATAATTCAGTTTTGACAAATTTCCAAAATCTCAAAAACAGTTATCATTTTGCATTTCATTAAAAATATGTTTTCACTTCTAATTAAAATCTATTTTTGCGATTTTAAATAGGATTAGTCTAAATTGTTTTTAGGTAGTCTAGGACTTCAAATCACTGTGGATACGACATTTAGGGTTACTACAATTGATCTGTGCACTGCAGTAGAGAGTGAGTTAGGGAGTTGAAACAAAAATTGGAAAAATTGACTTTTGACTTAAAAATCAGCAAGTTATCACTCAACACACAAATATCACTTATCATGCAGGCACAAACAACTTGGTCCGGGCTCCACCGAAAATAACAACAGTGATTCAATCAGAGACGAAACACGACCTGGGTTTGATGATACCGGGTCCGGCTTCTATGATTACATAATTCGTGAATCAAATTGAATTTCGAAAGAAAATTTAACGGCTAATCATGCAAAAACTTGCAGAATAACATGACATGAAGATTATCCAATATTCTAACATTAACCATGCATGAATTGCAATTTAACAGAAGTCTAATATCCAAATATATTGAGAGATAAATAGGGTTCAACTTAGTTTTCCCCTAACAATAAAACTACTCCATACGAAATTGTTTTGACATAAAATCAATACTGTTAAACAAGAATTTCATCAGAAATATTACTAAAGGATGCTACCTGGAGTCCGGTGATGCCTCTATCACGAGCCTCGGCCATGTGGTCGTCGTAGGGGTTCTCCTGAACGACTCCAAGTTGCTTCAGAATTCAGCAATGCAAAAATTTCTCTCGGAAGTTGGGTGGCTAGGGCACACGAATTCACGAGTCAGGGGATGTCCACAAAGCCTCCAAACTGTAGTATTTATAGGGAAGAACGTCCCCCTAGGGTTGCACGCCTTTTGAGATGTTAACTTCGTGTCCAACAAGGCGAAAATTCCGTCTGATAAGCAAACCCGGCCTGGGTTACAATGTACTCGGTCCAGGTTCTTCTGTCGTGCAAAGTCCGACTCGGATTTGGTCATACTTTCGGCCCGACCCGGGTGTACTGATGACCCAACCCGAGTTCTTCTTTATGATAGTGATTATGTCATTTTTCTGCTCCGATTTCCGCTCTCTTTTGGGACAATCGCTCTGCACCCCCAACTTGACACTCCTGAGATTAAAATACAATAAAAGTTGGTAGCTTAGGACTCTAACAAATTTTTGAGAAATAAATGAGAGAATAGATGCATGCAATGGTAAAAACTACGAAAAATAATCTAAATGATGTATGTAAAATATGTATAATAATGCATGCATCAAATTCCCCCAAGCTTGAACTCTTGCTTGTCCTCAAGCAAGCTCTAAGGCAAAACTCAGGAAACATAAATGAACCATCATAGTCTCCACCCCATGACCAATACTTTTCCACTGCCATCATTTTACAAGTCCATCACCAAAGTATCTATCCACAATCCATAACCTAGCCTTATAAAATTTCTGGATCTTAAACAGTTTAAACTTATTCTAGTTTAGCTCCGTGCAAGAAAACATATAGTCTATCAAATAATAGCATTAATGATGAATGCGTATGGAGTGAGCTTAATTTTACTTTATTCACCTTCTTATTGATTTATAGAATTGATTACTCATGTGCTTCTCCATATTGCGCAAGGTGGTCCATGTAGCAGGCTTTCGATCGACAGATCCCGGAGCAGTTGCCCTTAGGTCGCTAGGCAAGAATCCCCTACGTATCTAATCACCCGGACACACCTAGTTCTGGATAACACAGTTGTGCATCGTTTAAAACTTGTCCCTTTTACTGATTTGGTACTCTTGTGTTTCTCCATAGTGCGCAAGGTGATTCATGTAGCGGGCTTTCGACCGACGGATCCCAGAGCAGTTGCCCTTAGGTCATTAGGCAAGAATCACCTACGGATCTAATCACCCAAACACACCCAGGTTCTGGATAACACAATTATACCTTCTTATAACTTTTGGGGTTTAACTAACCCTCTTTCAAATTTATTTATTTTAAGCTCACAAAATACTTTATGCAGTCAATAAAAAGGCTACTACAATCAAGACATAAAATAAAAAGAAGAAATGAAATGCGAGCATGAACAAGAATCAGTGGTCTAAGTATCCATAATTTTACTTGGCAACATACACTCTCTAATTACCCAATACTAAGGCGATGGAACAGATAAAATTATGGCAATAAAATTTCATAAATGCACAGGGTGTCCTTGAATCTCACTTAAGTGCAAATAAGAAGAACAAACAATAAGGCAAAATGATGGTGAATGATATTTTTGTGATTTTTTGAAATTTTTAAATTTATGGATTTTCATAAGATGCAAAGATAATGCAATACTGAAATAAACTAAAATAAAGCAAACATGATGATGCAGTACAATAAACAAATATGATGCTAAACATTATCCTCAGTGTTAGCCAGACAAGGTAAGGAGTACAAGATGAAAGACTCAAAAAGATAGAAAAGAAGAAAGGAAAAGACAAGACCAGCTAGCCCATCTCTGGAGGCGGTGGAGGTGGTGGATACTGCCCAAAGTAGTCCTGAACCAGCTGCTCAAGGTGATCCTGGCGGTCGCTAAGCTGTCGAAATTGAGCCTGAGTCTCTTGATGGTGCTGCTGCATAAGCTTGTATTGTTGCTCCTGGCCCACAAGAAGCGCGGTTAATATATCCTGCAAAGCTGAGACATCAAAATTGGCAGAGGTAGATGCATAGGTCGTCTGAGATGTGGACTCGGACTGTAGTGGTTGACTCGGAGCCATAAAGGATGGTTGTGGGTGCTGTGAAGGCCCCTCGTCCTGCAGAGGTACTGGATCCTCATCATCTGGATCTGAATGTGCATGAGGGTCTGCTATGTGGTGAGGCTCCACCTGTCTCAATGCGGGAAAGTATATCCAGTTCGCATGATCAAAGATAGTGAAACGATCAGCATCAGAGCATAGCAGTGTCTCAACTCTATTGAGAAACTTGAAGACCAGACCACCTGAAGTTCTCTCGACAAGGTTCATCTGAAGAACTGTGATAATCCCAATAAATGTGGGCTCGATAGGCTCAAGAGAGGACAGGTCAAGTCCCATATAGAGGGCTATAGGAGTAATCAGCCCACCATTTATGACTTTGCATGAAGCCCTGAAGGCCTGTCTCTGAAAATTATCGGCTAAGATGGCGCCGATGTTAATCTGCCTTCCTTCCACCATAGCCCATAATATCTCCAGTTCTTTAGTATTAATGGCACCCTCACTTTCTCCTCTACCACAGATGGTATAAGAGATGATCCTATGGACATATCGAAATACTGGATTCCGAATAAGACTCGCCTTTGCTCGGAAAGGAAGAAAGGGATCATCATTTGTTACGGCTTTCCAGAAGGCAGCTCCCTGAAACTCAGGAGAAGTAGCAGAAGACTCCAGTAGGGAAAATCCATAGATAGAGTTAAACTCCGACATAGAAAAGCTATATTCATTATTAAAAAGCTAAGCTAACTCGATGGCGTCGATCAGAGCATTCATAAGCATAAGAACTGAAGAACTCATGGCACAACTTCTCAGACATCAGTCACCGTTGATCCAGAAAGGTCCGCATCCCCACCTTCTCAAAGAGTAACATAATGTCAGCATCAATATTCAAATCTGCCATAGTGTTGTGACATGCATACCGGGTGGGAGTAATAGTGAAGAAGAACGTCTGTCGGTAGCGTTTGCATTGGGTAGAATCCTTGAACTCTAGATTGGTGGGTCGTGGTGGTCGTTCTTCCTATCGGGGAGCTTCAGTGTCATGAGAGCGACGGAGAACAAACTTCCGGCGAGGTTGCATTATGGAATATCGCTTCTGATGTGAACTGTGCAACAAACCCAGTCCGGGTTGAGGCTAGCTTGGCCCGGGTTGTGAGCGCGGTCAGATGCTGCAGAACGAAATACCCACCCCAGGTTAAAGGTAGCTCGGCTCGGGTTGAGGAGTACTCGACAGACGCTGCAGAACGAAGCACCCGCCCCGGGTGTACTATGGACACGGCCCAAGCTAAAGAGGATGAGTCATCTCGTGTCGCTAGGCATGGCCCGAGTTGAAGTGAGCGCGGCCCAAGTCGGAGCGAACGTGTGCGGCTGACGCGGTGCGAGTTGCAGCGGCTTCATGTGCAGAAGGTCAGCGGCTGGGTGCGTCGGGCCTGCGGATCTTTGAAAGAGGGGGGCGATGGCAACGTTGATGGGCGGCAGAGTTGGAGCAGAGGTGGTGGCGCGGCGGATTTGTGAAGAAGAGGCGACGGCGCAGCGGATCTGGGAAGAAAAGGCGGCGGCGTGGCGGATCGGGAAGAAGAGGCGGCGGCGCGGCGGATCTGGGAAGAAAAAGCGGCGTATCTGGAGCAGAGGCGGTGGCACGGCGGAACTAGGCAGAAGAGGCAGCGTGAAGTCTCAGTAGCCGACGTCAAAGAAGATGGAACGTGCCGGCGTCGGAGAAGAAAAAGAACAACCGGCATGTGGACCTGCAATGCCCTGCTGCCCAGGTTTTGTAGAAGAATCCGACCCGAGTAGGTGGTCTTCCTCTCCGAAAATCATGCAGCATGAATACCCCATCTTGATGGCGGTTGGTTGGCAGTTCAATGGCCGGATTCACATCTTAATGGTGAATAAAAACACACCGGAGTCATAGCGTATAGCCTAAATGGCCCGGTTCGGGTTCACAGTAGCCCGACCCGAGTATGAACACCTGTGAAGAGAAAAGGAAGCATGACACGGCCCGAGTTTATGACGTGATCGGGCTGGGTGCAATATGGGCATCGCGTCTGCCCGGCCCGGGTCTATGTCAACCCGGCCCGGGTGTAATGTACCTGTTATAAGTTCATGTAAAGCATGCCCAGGCCGGGTTCAATGTGGCACGGGCCGGGTTTGGCAGTTAAAAAGAATGAGTAGTGATTAAAGAAATGTAGAAATTGATGTCAAATGACTCAAAGACCAAAAGACCGGACTTAATGAAATGAAATTGAAAAGATAAGGAAAAAGAAAACAACTAAGACACAATAAAAATCTATACTAAAAGATAAGGGATTAGGTAGAGAAGTTCTAAGTTATAGTCGTTAGCTTGACTTTGTCTGCCTTGGCTTAGGGCTCGTGCAAAATCATGTAGTTAACTTTTGCAGGTTTGACACCACTCAAATAGTGCTTGAACCTGTGTCCATTGATTGTAAATGTGTGTTTTTCGTCTAGTGATCGAATTTCTACATCTCCAAAAGGAGAAGAACTGACTACTATATATGGCCCTGTCCATCTGGACTTGAGTTTACCCGGAAACAATCTAAGTCGGCTTTCATAAGGAGGACTTGTTAACCAGGTTGAAAGTCCTTAGTTTGAATATTTTGGTCATGCCATCTTTTTGTTCGCTCCTTATAGATCTTACTATTCTCATAATCATTGTTCCGGAACTCTTCGAGCTCGTTAAGTTTCAGTAGTCGCTCATTGCCCGACAAGGTTGGTCCAGATTTAAAAATTTTGTAGGCCAGTAAGCCTTGTGTTCCAATCCTACGGGTAGATGACACGCCTTCCCATAAACTAATCTATATGGTGGCATACCTATGGGTGTTTTAAATGCAGTGCGATAAGCCCAGTGCATCATCTAGCCTGAGAGAGTAGTCTTTTTCTGGAGGAGTTAACTGTTTTTCCAAGATGCGCTTAATTTCTCGATTTGACACCTCTACTTGGTCACATGACTAAGTAGGGTAAGGGGTACTCAACTTGTGGGTGACTCCAAACTTAGCCACTAATCCTGCAAACAAACGATTGCAAAAATGTGTGTCATTGTCATTGATTATAGCTTTAGGTGTACCAAATCGAGTAAAAATATTCTTCCTTAAAAAATTAACAACTACCTTAGCGTTATTAGTAGGAGTGGCAATTGCCTCAACCCACTTAGACACATAGTTCACATCAACTAGAATGCACTCATTGTTCATTGACTTAGGGACAGGCCCCATAAAGTCAATGCCCCAAACATCAAATATATCATAATAAAGAATATTGTTCAGAGGCATTTCGTCGTGTTTAGAAATATTACTTGTCCTCTGGCAACGATTACAAGACTTACAAAATACATGTGCATCTTTGAATAGGTTTGACCAATACAACCCGCTTTCTAGAACCTTGGTTGCGGTACGATTGGGACCAAAGTGTCCTCCGACTTCTCCATCATGGCAATGTTGCAGAATGCTTTGAACTTCACTTTCAGGTATGCACCTGCGAATTATCTGATCTGCACAAATCTTAAACAAGTATGGATCCTCCCAAAGATAATGGGAGATGTCAGCAAAAAACTCTCTCTTTTTCTACGTGGTCCATTCAAAGGGAATCCATTTTTCTACAATGAAATTAGCATAATCAGCAAACCATGGAAGTTCATCACTTGCCTTTGCCTCCTCCAAAAGGGAGATTGAGAAAATTTGTTCATCAGGGAATTCTTCTAAGATAGCATTTCCGTCAGTGGGTGTTGACTCAAGTCGGGAGAGGTGGTCTGCAACAACATTCTATGTTCCCTTCTTGTCCTTAACTTCGACATCAAACTCCTGAAGCAAAAGTATCCATCTCAATAGTCGTGGTTTTGCTTCTTTCTTGGCCATCAAATGTCGAATTGCCGCATGATCTGTGAACACAATAACCTTAGAGCAAATCAAATATGATCAAAATTTATCAAATGCATATATAATAGCAAAATATTCTTTCTCAATAGTCGCATAGTTCATCTGAGTGGGCGTGAGAGTGCGACTGGCATAGTAAATGACTCTGAACACCTTGTCCCTACTTTGCCTGAGAACTGCACCTACAGAGCCTTCACTGGCATCACACATTAGTTCAAAAGGGGAGATCCAATCTGGTGTCACTACCACTGGCACAGCTATTAGTTTCTCCTTCAAAGTTTCAAAAGAAAATAGACAATCAGAATCAAACAAGAATTTGACATCTTTAGAGAGGAGGTTAGTGAGTGGCTTGGCAATATTTGAAAAATCTTTGATGAATCTCTTGTAGAAACCGGCATGACCAAGGAAACTTCACACTGCCTTCACAGATGTGGGGGGAGGCAACCTTGCAATGACATCAATTTTAGCTTGATCAACTTCAATCCCTTTTTCAGAGATTTTGTGACCCAAAACTATGTCCTCCTTTACCATGAAGTGACACTTTTCCCAATTAAGAACTAGGCTCATCTCCTCGCATCGCTGTAATACAGCAGAGAGATTAGTCAAGCAGTTTTCAAAAGAACTTCCAAATAGAGTAAAATCATCCATAAGTATTTCAAGGATCTTCTCATTCATGTCTGAAAAGATCGCCATCATGCATCGTTGAAATGTGGCTGGAGCGTTGCACAAGCCAAAAGGCAACCTTCGGTAAGAGAATGTTCCATAAGGACATGTGAAGGTTGTCTTTTCCTGATCTTCAGGTGCCACAACAATTTGGTTATATCCTGAATAACCATCTAAGAAACAATAGAAGCTATGTCCTGCAACACGCTCAAGCATTTGGTCAATAAACGGCAATGGAAAATGATCTTTACGTGTAGCTTTATTTAGTTTGCGATAGTCTATGCATACACGCCAACCGTAACAGACCTAGTAGCTTTATTTAGTTTGCCTCTGCCTTGCCATTGGTTCAAGATGAACACGGACAGCTCCTTTGTAATAAATGGCAATACGGACGGTGGAGGTTATGTGATTAGGTTAGATCTGCTTTGTTTTTGCAGGTTCCCAATTCATTGACTGAAGGTGGAGGTTAAGGGTCTACACGATGGATTGTGCAAATGTATGGTCAAGAATTTGTGGAAAATTCAACCTGAATCAAATTCGACTATTTTGGCTATTTTGATCTCTTTAATTAATTGCCAGCAGCAAGCACATTGAGAAATCAGAACTGATGATATTTGAAAAAATCATTCTTTTTTTTTTTTTTTTGCAATATATTTTGTAAAGATGGAACCCTCATGACCTTCTAAGCATATTTCCCTTTCAAAAAAAAAAGCGACAGGCCACACATCTTTGTTGACAACGACGTCCCCATCTTTTCCACACGAAATTGTGAAGCTACAATGACAACTTAGACTACGCTGAAACCTTGACGAATTAAGTTGCAGTTTCCCACATAAAAAAATAAGAAAAAATAAATATAAATGCTCCCTACCTCTTCCTTATCGTCTCCATCATCAATTTCCATCCAACTGTGTGAAGATCTGATAATATAAAAAATAAAAAATAGAGAATAAAATGAGGTAAGGAACACGTACATTGAACCCAAAAAATAATAAGATGAAACTATATATTGCGAGAAGATATAGCCATAACATCCGGCCGAAGATTGCCACAATGTTTATCACCAAATTATACAACATACATGAAATATCTTTTTCCCCCAAAAAATATAAATAAACATCCGGGAACTTCCAAAATTACGTCTGTTCTACTTTAAATTATTGCAGATCGGCAACTTGAAATACATTATAAGATGCACGGACACCTCTAGTTCTTTGTGCAGGACAGTAACATCTGAAACAAGAGTGAAGTGCACAAAAGGGTGAAACGAAATGATCCTTATAAGCAGTGAGAGCATAATTTGACTGTTGTGACAGATGCACAAAACCCAGAAATTAATCAAGTTTCACATTCGAGTAAAGAAGGGTGTCCCTCGTTAGCGGCATGTTCACCAAGAGGTAGATCTGCATAGTCAGCAACGATGTCAAAATGAGAACCGCAACAATACATTCTAAGAAAAAACAAAAAAAAATGCAGCTCGAATAAATGTGTGAAACGGAGGAGACAGCCTGAATGGAAAAATCAGGAGAAACATGCAGGTTGGTTACTACGTCAAGAAAAAAACTGAAAAACATAATGCTCAAATGAAACTACCATCTGTTAACAAAACTTTGAAGTCTGCATTAATGCATGAACCCATAATCCATAATAATAAATTAGACAACATACTTTAGTTGTTCTGGACAAAATGTATTAAAAAAATATGTACTATCACAACTCCAGCTATATACATATATGCCAGTAATTTGCCGAATGTAAGCTTTTTATTTGGAATGGTTTAGGTGAAGGCTTTTAATTCAAAGACAAATACTTAGAAGTTGTAACTAAAAGCTACTAATGTTTGCTCACCCCAATGAGAGTTGATATAAGAAGGATAATTCCAGTTATCCACGCCAAACTACGCCTTACGAGCAGGGTCTCAGAGTCTGTTGAATTAGCTGAAGTAGCTTCGTCCAGCAAACGTGAAATGTGGGCTGAAGACATCACATTTACCATCATTGCCAACTCTGAAGAAGCTCCATTGAATATGATAGCTCCAACAATCTTCCCTGCAGTGTTTAGCAATTTAAAAGAAAACAACTAAGATGGATAATTCGAGATAAAGAATACTAAGCTTAAAGTGAGTTTCAGATAGTTAACAATGCAAGGAAAGAATATGAATGCTATTCATTTTATAAAAACACAGTTGTCCTCTCTTGCATATCAAGGATAGAACACACAAATCAAACCACTTAAACCAAAACTTTACAAATTGAAACTAGTGCGCTTATTTTCCACTTTTTGGCACGGTTTCTGTATGGCTGAAACCATATATGATCACAATGTGCTTGGTAGAGCTTTTGCAAAGAACAAACTCATTTGTACCCAGGTCAACAAAAGCAATCTCAATAATCGATTTTTGCATGAATTCTTCAAGTTAACATCACTACTCTTATGAGTGTTCTTCTCAACATACTCTCCTCTCTCTTCTACAAAACTATGGCTTCAGATCCTCTTGCGTGACTATGGGAACTTGACTTTCTTATATACTCATTTGACTTTTATTATCCCTTTCTCAAGGTGATGAAATTGTGTATCACTACCACATCTATAGCTTCTCGAACAGCATGAATCTGGCTTACCTCAACATGATTCATCCCAACTCCCACAGTTATCTTAAAGATCACAATTGCAAAAAAACATGCAAATTTAGTGGCATAGTTTTTTCTCTTTTTTTCTGAAGAGGCAGTTCAGTGGCCGTTAATATCAAGGTAATTGCTCCCCTCAAAAAAAATATCAAGGTACTTGGTAAATTTCAGCAACTGTCATCCAACTTAAAGCGTATTTCAAATATGATCACTCAACTTCACTTAGTAACACCACGGTCATTAAATTACATAAATGTTTCAACCACGGTCATCACGATCAATTATCGCCCGTACCGGTGGATCACTGATGTGGCCTACATGGTACCACGTCAGCATTTTCTCTCCACTCCACACCATAAAATAAAAATGTCACATTAATATTTTCTCTCTCCTCCACCCAAACTTAATTTTGGATTTGTATGCATTCAACTTTCCAAAATTCTCAAAAACGGTCATTTTGAAATCACGATCATCATTAAAAATTTAAATAATAATAAATAATAAAATATTGAAGGCAGTCCGCCCAATTTTTTTACATGTATTAGATATATAATATTATAATAATTATTAATTATTAAATTAAGGAAATAAAAAAAGTAGGAAAATAAAATAGGGATTACATTTTTTTGCCTTAAAATTTAAACTAATAAAAAATAATAATATATGATATTATGATTATTAGATATATATTAAAAACATTTTTTAAATATAATATAGTTATAACGTATGATTAAAGATTTAAATATATAAAATAATAAAATAACTTCATACCACATCTGGTCGGGATAAGCCGTGCTTGTCGGGCACATGTCGAGTTGTACCTAGCAACCCGCGGCCGATGAAATCTCATGCGAAAAAATGCTTTATTCTTCTAATTATAATATTTTTTATTCGTGCAAATTTTAGAGCAATAAACGTAATTAGTGTTTAATTTTTCTAATTTTTTATTTCTCAAATTTAATCATGATTAAATTTTATAATATTATATATTTAATACACATGAAAAATGGGCGGCCTGACCCGACAGGATCATGTCCAAATCATGCCTGATTGATACAAGTGCCTTCAATTTATTATTTATTATTTTATTATTTTTATTGTTTTAAGTTTTTTATGATCATCACGACTTAAATTTTGAAAATTTTGAAATACAAAATTAAGTTTGAGTGGAGAGAAAAAATGTTGATGTGGCATTTTTATTTTTTTTAAATTTGACGTGAAGAGAAAATGATGATGTGGTGCCACGTAGGTATCCACGTCAACAAATCTTGGCAATAACCAATCGCGATGACCATGGCTAAAACATTTCTAAAGTTAGATGACTGGCGTTACACAGTCACGTTGGGTGAACATATTGAGAATAACCCCTAAATTGGACGTCGCTGAAATTTACATGGGTGATAGGAGACACATTGGAATAGAGAAGAATGAGCGATCGCCCACGGGGGATTCACTCACGTGGGCGCCACCACCAAACGTCGCTGGTGCCACCACAGAGAGAGAATGCAACCTCTAGCTTATGGAAAATTGTTTGCAATCATCGTTTTCATCGGCAATCGAGGGGGCAAATCTCCATGGGGGCTGGAATACAAACGAGTTGGAGGAGAGGACCACAATGCTACAAATGTCGTGCATGGGGACACCTGCAGAGACCCACACGCTGCCTAAAATGCAGGGGAACAGGGCATATTTGGACACAGTGCCCCTCGCAACAATGCCCAATTGCAAGAAGCATGCCGGTGGATAGAGAACATGCGACGGAGGATTGCACCGCTACTCTTGTGATTGATGCACCATGATCAACAGCACTACCCATGAATATGGCACATCTCAACCAACGTATCGTTGGTGTTTTCTTGGGGCCTACACCCACTGCTGAAATGATTGAAGCGGCACTTCCCTGCGATTCAAAATCCAAGATAAATGCAGCACGGCTGTCGGAATCATCCTTCATTGTGACTGGGCATATGGAACTGCCAGACAGCCAGATGAAACTGCCTAATGGTGCCATCATGCACTAGCATCGCTGGCCCATGGCGCAACAGGGGAGGAAGGTGGAACAGTGGAAAACTACACGGATGAAGCTATTGGGATCCCGCTGCACCTATGGTACAGATGATCGCTAACTTCGCCACTCTCATGGACCTTTCTTTTCCAACATATGACTGGCGATGTTTCTGCTGTGGAGGTTGAGGTGTTCATCAATGGGAACAGTTCTGTTTCTTCAGTAATCAATCTCAGATCTGGGGGCTTCAAATACCAGGTTCGAGTATCAAAGGTTCCTCAATCGTGGGCGGAGGTGGTCACCTGTCAACACCACCCTGTTCGCGAAGTCGGCAGAAAAAGTTCCGGTGGTGTGTAACCGACGTGGCAGTGACGCGATCAACATCCCGCTAATTCCGTGGACCCTGGCAAACAAAACAGGGAATATCTCCGATGCACAATCAAAAATGAAATCTTTGGTTGTTTGCAAGGCTGGATCAAATCAGGATGTAACTGCTCCACATGATGAGGGAGGGATCCACTATGGAGAAGTTGTTACACCAAAAATCAGATCGTTGGTTGTTTGCACAGCTGGATCAAATCAGGATTTAACTGCTCTCCATTATGAGGGAGGGATCAACTATGATGAGGCAGCTAAATCAGCTAGGGACAAATGGGACGGTGGGACCCAACAGATTCATTACTTGGAATGGAATCAACCCAAACTCAAAAGGCTGAAACTGACCCTGACACGAATGCAACTGACCTGGTAGCAGAAACACCTGAAATTACAATCAATCATCACACATATCAAAGGAAATTGGCAACGTCCTCACCTAACCTTATCACGCCAGTTTGGAATCATTCTGCCGAGTCAGGGAGAATACAACATAGTGGCAGCAGCTATGGACGTCAGGAAACAGTATGCACACTCCAGGACAAACCTTTCTGCTGGTAGTTCAGAAATCAAATAAATGAGGTGTGTTCTGACATGGAGGACTGCAGCTCTGTGGCAGGGGTTGATGACTTGGTTTAGACATGAAAATTCTTTCATGGAATGTCAGGGGACTGGGAGATAGTTCCAGATATGCAATTCTCCGAAAATATCTGGTACAATGGAGAATTGAGGTAGCCATGTTACAAGAAACGAAGTTAGAGGGTTGTGACCAACGTATGGTGTGACAAATTGGCGGGGACTTCTTGACAGGTTTTCGTGCTCTCGACTCCACTGGAAGATCAGGTGGATGCCTTCTATGCTGGAGTGAACACTTTTGACATGGCTGATCCGCACTCAGGAAGTCACTCAATTTCGCTCATTCTGACAAGACGATCAAGTGGCGTGTGTGTCACGGGGTCATTCTCGAACACTAGACCACGTACGGCGACTAGGCGGATAGGCACCTAGCCAAGCCTATTTTGAGTTTGCAGCGGAAGTTTTATGGTCGAGACGACTTTGCCGAGAGTCGCTCTTATAGGCATTCAATCACGGACATGACTAGAGTGTTGGACTACTCGTCACGAGACCGTGGCATTAGCGCGTTGCGGCACTAATGTAGGCGCTTGGGCGCTTAAAGTCCGAAGGGGCGACGAAGGGACCACGGGACGCCACGAAGGGACACCGATGTGGGTTGCCACCCCGCGCTCAAGGCCATGACATTAGAATTAAAGGAAAGCTTACTTGTATTAAATATGATGAAACATAACATACAATTGGGCCTCGGAAGGCACTAGTGAACTCCTCCCAGTGTACCGTAGGTATAGGAGTCTTGTTACATATTGAAGATGCAAAAGACGTACCCTACGGGGACGTCACCTACTTGGCCATTCATAAGGACGGCCTTACAAGATAAATGCCCTAAGGGCGGATAACTTGGTACTCCGCAATATTACGCAGTGCGGGGCGGCTGCATGTGTTCCATGTTTTCGGCGCTGAGCGGCCGAGGGCTATAAGTTGAGCGGCACTGGTGCCGCGAGGCTTCACGCTTCGTGTCACGGGAAACGCCCCGTGACATTCTCCCCCACCAAAGTCGGCGACGCCCCCGACGCCGTTGTCCGGGCTTCCTCGGGGCCTTCGTCTTGAGTCTTGACTTCGCTTGTCTCGTTCAATTCTGCCTTCCTTGCCTTGACTTCAACTTCACCAGCATCACACAACGCCAGGAATGCCCGCTCCTTGGGGTCTCGCTGAGGACTCCTCCCTCAGGCCTGCTTCGCTCGCTGATCCTTCGTCCAATCCGGGGTCATCACTTGTGCAGCGCCAGTGGAGTCCGCCATGTGCGGTCTGACTTCATCAAGCAACTATCCGTCCATCAAGTCTCTGTTGGCTTCACTTCTCTTCGACTTGCGCAGCGTCAACTTGTGTAGTTTGGCTTCTTTGGGGGTGAAACAACTCTTGTATGCCTTCAGGAATAGCGCGGAGAAAAGTTGTCTCAGGGTCGTGTAGAACACGATGAAGAGTCTCGTCATTCGACCTGCATGACTTGACTCAATGCCTTCATGTTGCGGATGGCCGCAGCATAAGGTCTCCCTTCCGTCGAATGCGAAGTACAGGACCATCTCACCCTCGATGATCATTCTTGAATTTCGACGGCTTGAAACAGCACAAGCCCTCCGATGTCGATGCTTGTAGCTTGTCTGCTTCGAGTGCCTGGGGTCGCTATGATGAGCGACAAGAGTCTTCCCACGGATACTCTGGGACGCTTCAGGTCTCTTTGTGGGCTTGACTCAACGTCTCTATGTTGCAAATGATTGCAACATAGAGTCTTCCATACCTCTGCCGAACGAAAAGCGCAGGACCACCTCCTCCTTGGTGATCACCTGATGTTTCGGCAGTCTTGAGGCGGGACAAGGTTCTTTGATATGACAATCCATGCCTTGTCCATCCAAGTCGCCATAGTGAGCGACGAGAGTCTCCCCACGTTTCCTTGTGGTTCAACTCGCTGTCCCCAAGTTGCAGATGACTGCAACATTGAGTCCTCCGTCCGTCGAGCCTTGAGAACCGCTCCACCTTCCCCTTGGTGGACAAGAGATATCTCGACGGTTTGAGGTGGAGCAAGATTCTTTGGTATAACATTCCGCACCTTGTCCACTCCCAGTCGCTATAGTGAGCGACGATGAGGGTCTCCCCACAGAGGTTCGACTCACTTCTCCTGCTTCGATGGGCGATCTTTATCTTCGGCATAAGTAGCTTCCTCCTTGCGACTTGAGCTTCTCTCCCCCACCATTGCCCTTGCCCAAGGGTTTTGGTGGTATGGCACTTGTTCCGATTGACTTGGCAGCGTCGACTAGTGAACGGAGGTTGGACGATCCGGTCGTTCCAACTCCTTCCTAGTCCAAAGCTTCTAACCCCTCTGCTTGAAGAGCACCAACACTGGGTCTTCATCCTCCTGGGAACACTGTAGGCGGAGCTCGGTGATTCCTTTCACTTCCTCCTCCAACATGCCCATCTGGCCGATGCTGAACAATGCGATCTTGACCTCCAGTCCCAACTTGTCAGGGTTTGCAGAATTGATGAACTGCCAATTCTTCCGTCCCATGTCTGGGATGCATGTTTGCCATATTCTACATTGTCGCGATGGCAACGCCATCCTGAGTTTGCCACATATTGCAGGGTTCTTGGGATATGCCTTCTTCCGATCCTGAGACCTCCTTTGAAGCTTTGACAATCCCTTTGGGGTATGGACGGGGCGAGATCGTTGTGCTCGTTCACGAAGAGGATGCACCTTAGATGCTCGTCCGTCCGCACCTTGGACAAAGTAATGTCACTGTGCTTGTCATCCTAGATCATGCACCTTTGACATACTCATCCACCGAGCGGCTTGACCCTTACGAAAGAGTAGCCATTCCGGGCCTTCACTAATCCGTGCGGATGCTTGTGAAGACGCTCCGCTTAGATAAGCGGACTGCGGTTGGTGAACTCGTGGCATGAGCTCCCAACATTACCTCCATCTCCATTTGAAGGGACGACATCGCCAATGTGTCCTTCAAAACCTTCGCCTTGCGATCTTTGGAGGCCGCTTCGATTACTCGAGGCGATGTCCGAAAGGAAAGGGCACTCCTTCCTTCGGTTGGCGGCAGAACGCTTGACAGCAGCATGTCAAGGTTCGCCAATGTTCGACGCTCAGACCATTTGCCAAATGGGTCGCTGAGTTGAGGTGTCGATTTGCGTTGGCATGTATCAGGTTCGTCCCACTCCTCGATGGATGACATTGCGCCGCTTGCGGGGCGACACTTGACGAGGCAGGCAAGGCTGACAGCTCGTCCGCGAGTGTTTGCAAGTAATCAACGCTTTGCTCCATTCCTGAAAGTCATCGTGGCGTGGCAGGAGATGCTGCGGCACGACAAGATGCTTGTGATTGATGCTCCTTGGCCGAAGGGATGATATCCTTTGGCCGAAAAGGGACCGTGAACCTTGACATTTGTCTTTAAGCCAACTTCTCCCGTGAAGCGGTTGTGCACTTCACGTTGCATGACTGGGCATGCAATGCGACGTCACAAAATACCGAGCAGCGCCAGGTCGTCATGATAGTGCATGACCGACAGTCCCTGAATGTGACACGGGTCCTCCGAGTTACACGACGCTCGTGTAAGCGATCTCATGATATGAGCAGCGTAGGACCATCATGCGGAGCATATGGTCACTCTTTAACGCAGCGCGACACTTCAGGATTCCCGACTATATACCTGGGGTGGTTGATCTGCTCGAGTGAGCGACGCATGACCGTCCCGGTTAGGCGGGGCGATCAATCCGCCATCATGATGCATGACGGATGTTCCTTGACACGACACGGGTGTATGAGGAACATGCTGCGGGGCACGACTGGGCGTGCGGCGAGGAGGCTTGCCTTGCCTTCCTCGTTGGCGTCCACGATCAAAGACCATGGTACCAGTGCGCCTGGGCGTGATGGAGTATTTGAGCGGAAGCACATTTCCTACGCCAGGGCACATTGCGACGACACAAGCGAGTCATCGTCGCTGGGTAATCCGAGCAGGAAGAACTGCTCTGATACCACTTGTCACGGGGTCATTCTCGGACACTAGACCACGTGCGACGACTAGGCGGATAGGCACCTAGCCAAGCCTGTTTTGAGTTTGCAGCGAAAGTTTTATGGTCGAGACAACTTTGCCGAGAGTCGCTCTTATAGGCATTCAATCACGGACATGACTAGAGTGTTGGACTACTCGTCACGAGACCGTGGCATTAGCGCGTTGCGGCACTAATGTAGGCGCTTGGGCGCTTAAAGTCCGAAGGGGCGACGAAGGGACCACGGGACGCCACGAAGGGACACCGATGTGGGTTGCCACCCCACGCTCAAGGCCATGACACTAGAATTAAAGGAAAGCTTACTTGTATTAAATATGATGAAACATAACATACAATTGGGCCTCGGAAGGCACTAGTGAACTCCTCCCAGTGTACCGTAGGTATAGGAGTCTTGTTACATATTGAAGATGCAAAAGACGTACCCTACGGGGACGTCACCTACTTGGCCATTCATAAGGACGGCCTTACAAGATAAATGCCCTAAGGGCGGATAACTTGGTACTCCGCAATATTACGCAGTGCGGGACGGCTGCATGTGTTCCATGTTTTCGGCGCTGAGCGGCCGAGGGCTATAAGTTGAGCGGCACTGGTGCCGCGAGGCTTCACGCTTCGTGTCACGGGAAACGCCCCGTGACATTCTCCCCCACCAAAGTCGGCGACGCCCCCGACGCCGTTGTCCGGGCTTCCTCGGGGCCTTCGTCTTGAGTCTTGACTTCGCTTGTCTCGTTCAATTCTGCCTTCCTTGCCTTGACTTCAACTTCACCAGCATCACACAACGCCAGGAATGCCCGCTCCTTGGGGTCTCGCTGAGGACTCCTCCCTCAGGCCTGCTTCGCTCGCTGATCCTTCGTCCAATCCGGGGTCATCACTTGTGCAGCGCCAGTGGAGTCCGCCATGTGCGGTCTGACTTCATCAAGCAACTATCCGTCCATCAAGTCTCTGTTGGCTTCACTTCTCTTCGACTTGCGCAGCGTCAACTTGTGTAGTTTGGCTTCTTTGGGGGTGAAACAACTCTTGTATGCCTTCAGGAATAGCGCGGAGAAAAGTTGTCTCAGGGTCGTGTAGAACACGATGAAGAGTCTCGTCATTCGACCTGCATGACTTGACTCAATGCCTTCATGTTGCGGATGGCCGCAGCATAAGGTCTCCCTTCCGTCGAATGCGAAGTACAGGACCATCTCACCCTCGATGATCATTCTTGAATTTCGACGGCTTGAAACAGCACAAGCCCTCCGATGTCGATGCTTGTAGCTTGTCTGCTTCGAGTGCCTGGGGTCGCTATGATGAGCGACAAGAGTCTTCCCACGGATACTCTGGGACGCTTCAGGTCTCTTTGTGGGCTTGACTCAACGTCTCTATGTTGCAAATGATTGCAACATAGAGTCTTCCATACCTCTGCCGAACGAAAAGCGCAGGACCACCTCCTCCTTGGTGATCACCTGATGTTTCGGCAGTCTTGAGGCGGGACAAGGTTCTTTGATATGACAATCCATGCCTTGTCCATCCAAGTCGCCATAGTGAGCGACGAGAGTCTCCCCACGTTTCCTTGTGGTTCAACTCGCTGTCCCCAAGTTGCAGATGACTGCAACATTGAGTCCTCCGTCCGTCGAGCCTTGAGAACCGCTCCACCTTCCCCTTGGTGGACAAGAGATATCTCGACGGTTTGAGGTGGAGCAAGATTCTTTGGTATAACATTCCGCACCTTGTCCACTCCCAGTCGCTATAGTGAGCGACGATGAGGGTCTCCCCACAGAGGTTCGACTCACTTCTCCTGCTTCGATGGGCGATCTTTATCTTCGGCATAAGTAGCTTCCTCCTTGCGACTTGAGCTTCTCTCCCCCACCATTGCCCTTGCCCAAGGGTTTTGGTGGTATGGCACTTGTTCCGATTGACTTGGCAGCGTCGACTAGTGAACGGAGGTTGGACGATCCGGTCGTTCCAACTCCTTCCTAGTCCAAAGCTTCTAACCCCTCTGCTTGAAGAGCACCAACACTGGGTCTTCATCCTCCTGGGAACACTGTAGGCGGAGCTCGGTGATTCCTTTCACTTCCTCCTCCAACATGCCCATCTGGCCGATGCTGAACAATGCGATCTTGACCTCCAGTCCCAACTTGTCAGGGTTTGCAGAATTGATGAACTGCCAATTCTTCCGTCCCATGTCTGGGATGCATGTTTGCCATATTCTACATTGTCGCGATGGCAACGCCATCCTGAGTTTGCCACATATTGCAGGGTTCTTGGGATATGCCTTCTTCCGATCCTGAGACCTCCTTTGAAGCTTTGACAATCCCTTTGGGGTATGGACGGGGCGAGATCGTTGTGCTCGTTCACGAAGAGGATGCACCTTAGATGCTCGTCCGTCCGCACCTTGGACAAAGTAATGTCACTGTGCTTGTCATCCTAGATCATGCACCTTTGACATACTCATCCACCGAGCGGCTTGACCCTTACGAAAGAGTAGCCATTCCGGGCCTTCACTAATCCGTGCGGATGCTTGTGAAGACGCTCCGCTTAGATAAGCGGACTGCGGTTGGTGAACTCGTGGCATGAGCTCCCAACATTACCTCCATCTCCATTTGAAGGGACGACATCGCCAATGTGTCCTTCAAAACCTTCGCCTTGCGATCTTTGGAGGCCGCTTCGATTACTCGAGGCGATGTCCGAAAGGAAAGGGCACTCCTTCCTTCGGTTGGCGGCAGAACGCTTGACAGCAGCATGTCAAGGTTCGCCAATGTTCGACGCTCAGACCATTTGCCAAATGGGTCGCTGAGTTGAGGTGTCGATTTGCGTTGGCATGTATCAGGTTCGTCCCACTCCTCGATGGATGACATTGCGCCGCTTGCGGGGCGACACTTGACGAGGCAGGCAAGGCTGACAGCTCGTCCGCGAGTGTTTGCAAGTAATCAACGCTTTGCTCCATTCCTGAAAGTCATCGTGGCGTGGCAGGAGATGCTGCGGCACGACAAGATGCTTGTGATTGATGCTCCTTGGCCGAAGGGATGATATCCTTTGGCCGAAAAGGGACCGTGAACCTTGACATTTGTCTTTAAGCCAACTTCTCCCGTGAAGCGGTTGTGCACTTCACGTTGCATGACTGGGCATGCAATGCGACGTCACAAAATACCGAGCAGCGCCAGGTCGTCATGATAGTGCATGACCGACAGTCCCTGAATGTGACACGGGTCCTCCGAGTTACACGACGCTCGTGTAAGCGATCTCATGATATGAGCAGCGTAGGACCATCATGCGGAGCATATGGTCACTCTTTAACGCAGCGCGACACTTCAGGATTCCCGACTATATACCTGGGGTGGTTGATCTGCTCGAGTGAGCGACGCATGACCGTCCCGGTTAGGCGGGGCGATCAATCCGCCATCATGATGCATGACGGATGTTCCTTGACACGACACGGGTGTATGAGGAACATGCTGCGGGGCACGACTGGGCGTGCGGCGAGGAGGCTTGCCTTGCCTTCCTCGTTGGCGTCCACGATCAAAGACCATGGTACCAGTGCGCCTGGGCGTGATGGAGTATTTGAGCGGAAGCACATTTCCTACGCCAGGGCACATTGCGACGACACAAGCGAGTCATCGTCGCTGGGTAATCCGAGCAGGAAGAACTGCTCTGATACCACTTGTCACGGGGTCATTCTCGGACACTAGACCACGTGCGACGACTAGGCGGATAGGCACCTAGCCAAGCCTGTTTTGAGTTTGCAGCGAAAGTTTTATGGTCGAGACAACTTTGCCGAGAGTCGCTCTTATAGGCATTCAATCACGGACATGACTAGAGTGTTGGACTACTCGTCACGAGACCGTGGCATTAGCGCGTTGCGGCACTAATGTAGGCGCTTGGGCGCTTAAAGTCCGAAGGGGCGACGAAGGGACCACGGGACGCCACGAAGGGACACCGATGTGGGTTGCCACCCCACGCTCAAGGCCATGACACTAGAATTAAAGGAAAGCTTACTTGTATTAAATATGATGAAACATAACATACAATTGGGCCTCGGAAGGCACTAGTGAACTCCTCCCAGTGTACCGTAGGTATAGGAGTCTTGTTACATATTAAAGATGCAAAAGACGTACCCTACGGGGACGTCACCTACTTGGCCATTCATAAGGACGGCCTTACAAGATAAATGCCCTAAGGGCGGATAACTTGGTACTCCGCAATATTACGCAGTGCGGGGCGGCTGCATGTGTTCCATGTTTTCGGCGCTGAGCGGCCGAGGGCTATAAGTTGAGCGGCACTGGTGCCGCGAGGCTTCACGCTTCGTGTCACGGGAAACGCCCCGTGACATTCTCCCCCACCAAAGTCGGCGACGCCCCCGACGCCGTTGTCCGGGCTTCCTCGGGGCCTTCGTCTTGAGTCTTGACTTCGCTTGTCTCGTTCAATTCTGCCTTCCTTGCCTTGACTTCAACTTCACCAGCATCACACAACGCCAGGAATGCCCGCTCCTTGGGGTCTCGCTGAGGACTCCTCCCTCAGGCCTGCTTCGCTCGCTGATCCTTCGTCCAATCCGGGGTCATCACTTGTGCAGCGCCAGTGGAGTCCGCCATGTGCGGTCTGACTTCATCAAGCAACTATCCGTCCATCAAGTCTCTGTTGGCTTCACTTCTCTTCGACTTGCGCAGCGTCAACTTGTGTAGTTTGGCTTCTTTGGGGGTGAAACAACTCTTGTATGCCTTCAGGAATAGCGCGGAGAAAAGTTGTCTCAGGGTCGTGTAGAACACGATGAAGAGTCTCGTCATTCGACCTGCATGACTTGACTCAATGCCTTCATGTTGCGGATGGCCGCAGCATAAGGTCTCCCTTCCGTCGAATGCGAAGTACAGGACCATCTCACCCTCGATGATCATTCTTGAATTTCGACGGCTTGAAACAGCACAAGCCCTCCGATGTCGATGCTTGTAGCTTGTCTGCTTCGAGTGCCTGGGGTCGCTATGATGAGCGACAAGAGTCTTCCCACGGATACTCTGGGACGCTTCAGGTCTCTTTGTGGGCTTGACTCAACGTCTCTATGTTGCAAATGATTGCAACATAGAGTCTTCCATACCTCTGCCGAACGAAAAGCGCAGGACCACCTCCTCCTTGGTGATCACCTGATGTTTCGGCAGTCTTGAGGCGGGACAAGGTTCTTTGATATGACAATCCATGCCTTGTCCATCCAAGTCGCCATAGTGAGCGACGAGAGTCTCCCCACGTTTCCTTGTGGTTCAACTCGCTGTCCCCAAGTTGCAGATGACTGCAACATTGAGTCCTCCGTCCGTCGAGCCTTGAGAACCGCTCCACCTTCCCCTTGGTGGACAAGAGATATCTCGACGGTTTGAGGTGGAGCAAGATTCTTTGGTATAACATTCCGCACCTTGTCCACTCCCAGTCGCTATAGTGAGCGACGATGAGGGTCTCCCCACAGAGGTTCGACTCACTTCTCCTGCTTCGATGGGCGATCTTTATCTTCGGCATAAGTAGCTTCCTCCTTGCGACTTGAGCTTCTCTCCCCCACCATTGCCCTTGCCCAAGGGTTTTGGTGGTATGGCACTTGTTCCGATTGACTTGGCAGCGTCGACTAGTGAACGGAGGTTGGACGATCCGGTCGTTCCAACTCCTTCCTAGTCCAAAGCTTCTAACCCCTCTGCTTGAAGAGCACCAACACTGGGTCTTCATCCTCCTGGGAACACTGTAGGCGGAGCTCGGTGATTCCTTTCACTTCCTCCTTCAACATGCCCATCTGGCCGATGCTGAACAATGCGATCTTGACCTCCAGTCCCAACTTGTCAGGGTTTGCAGAATTGATGAACTGCCAATTCTTCCGTCCCATGTCTGGGATGCATGTTTGCCATATTCTACATTGTCGCGATGGCAACGCCATCCTGAGTTTGCCACATATTGCAGGGTTCTTGGGATATGCCTTCTTCCGATCCTGAGACCTCCTTTGAAGCTTTGACAATCCCTTTGGGGTATGGACGGGGCGAGATCGTTGTGCTCGTTCACGAAGAGGATGCACCTTAGATGCTCGTCCGTCCGCACCTTGGACAAAGTAATGTCACTGTGCTTGTCATCCTAGATCATGCACCTTTGACATACTCATCCACCGAGCGGCTTGACCCTTACGAAAGAGTAGCCATTCCGGGCCTTCACTAATCCGTGCGGATGCTTGTGAAGACGCTCCGCTTAGATAAGCGGACTGCGGTTGGTGAACTCGTGGCATGAGCTCCCAACATTACCTCCATCTCCATTTGAAGGGACGACATCGCCAATGTGTCCTTCAAAACCTTCGCCTTGCGATCTTTGGAGGCCGCTTCGATTACTCGAGGCGATGTCCGAAAGGAAAGGGCACTCCTTCCTTCGGTTGGCGGCAGAACGCTTGACAGCAGCATGTCAAGGTTCGCCAATGTTCGACGCTCAGACCATTTGCCAAATGGGTCGCTGAGTTGAGGTGTCGATTTGCGTTGGCATGTATCAGGTTCGTCCCACTCCTCGATGGATGACATTGCGCCGCTTGCGGGGCGACACTTGACGAGGCAGGCAAGGCTGACAGCTCGTCCGCGAGTGTTTGCAAGTAATCAACGCTTTGCTCCATTCCTGAAAGTCATCGTGGCGTGGCAGGAGATGCTGCGGCACGACAAGATGCTTGTGATTGATGCTCCTTGGCCGAAGGGATGATATCCTTTGGCCGAAAAGGGACCGTGAACCTTGACATTTGTCTTTAAGCCAACTTCTCCCGTGAAGCGGTTGTGCACTTCACGTTGCATGACTGGGCATGCAATGCGACGTCACAAAATACCGAGCAGCGCCAGGTCGTCATGATAGTGCATGACCGACAGTCCCTGAATGTGACACGGGTCCTCCGAGTTACACGACGCTCGTGTAAGCGATCTCATGATATGAGCAGCGTAGGACCATCATGCGGAGCATATGGTCACTCTTTAACGCAGCGCGACACTTCAGGATTCCCGACTATATACCTGGGGTGGTTGATCTGCTCGAGTGAGCGACGCATGACCGTCCCGGTTAGGCGGGGCGATCAATCCGCCATCATGATGCATGACGGATGTTCCTTGACACGACACGGGTGTATGAGGAACATGCTGCGGGGCACGACTGGGCGTGCGGCGAGGAGGCTTGCCTTGCCTTCCTCGTTGGCGTCCACGATCAAAGACCATGGTACCAGTGCGCCTGGGCGTGATGGAGTATTTGAGCGGAAGCACATTTCCTACGCCAGGGCACATTGCGACGACACAAGCGAGTCATCGTCGCTGGGTAATCCGAGCAGGAAGAACTGCTCTGATACCACTTGTCACGGGGTCATTCTCGGACACTAGACCACGTGCGACGACTAGGCGGATAGGCACCTAGCCAAGCCTGTTTTGAGTTTGCAGCGAAAGTTTTATGGTCGAGACAACTTTGCCGAGAGTCGCTCTTATAGGCATTCAATCACGGACATGACTAGAGTGTTGGACTACTCGTCACGAGACCGTGGCATTAGCGCGTTGCGGCACTAATGTAGGCGCTTGGGCGCTTAAAGTCCGAAGGGGCGACGAAGGGACCACGGGACGCCACGAAGGGACACCGATGTGGGTTGCCACCCCACGCTCAAGGCCATGACACTAGAATTAAAGGAAAGCTTACTTGTATTAAATATGATGAAACATAACATACAATTGGGCCTCGGAAGGCACTAGTGAACTCCTCCCAGTGTACCGTAGGTATAGGAGTCTTGTTACATATTGAAGATGCAAAAGACGTACCCTACGGGGACGTCACCTACTTGGCCATTCATAAGGACGGCCTTACAAGATAAATGCCCTAAGGGCGGATAACTTGGTACTCCGCAATATTACGCAGTGCGGGGCGGCTGCATGTGTTCCATGTTTTCGGCGCTGAGCGGCCGAGGGCTATAAGTTGAGCGGCACTGGTGCCGCGAGGCTTCACGCTTTGTGTCACGGGAAACGCCCCGTGACATGCGCATCCTAGTCTCTTGTGTTTATGGACCTCAAGAGGCCACTCGACGACTGGAAATGTGGGAAGAATTAAGCCTCCTCCGAAACAATTACTCGGACGTATGCTGGATAATAGGAGGTGATTTCAATATCACTTAACACAATGGATCGCCCACCTAGGCGACGGGATCATGACAGGGGATCGGAGATGTTCCAAGTCTTTATTGATGCACATGGACTATTAGATTTCCCAATTTCTAATTGCAGATTCACGTGGAGAAGCGCAGCGTCCTCAAGGACAAAATCAAAACTTGATCAATTTTTGGGGTCTGTCAAACTAGCAAAAAAATTCCAACTGGCAACTGTTACTGCTATGGAGAGACCCTTCTCTGACCACACTCCCATCCTTTGGTCCACTATTGAAGGTTCCTCTCCTAGATCATACTTCAAATTTGAGAAGGCATGGCTTCAGGAATCTGATTTTCGCACATCGGTGATGGATGAACGGAGAAGGTACCCAACCTGTAATTCAGTTACAAGGACTCTAATGGACAAATTGAACCGCCTAGGGGAGTTCCTTCGTGGATACCAACGGGAACTTTACACAATCCGAGGCCAGAGGCTACTAGATGCCTTACTATCTATTTCCTTGTTAGACAGCCTTGAGGATACACGAGATCTATCTAGTGAAGAACTAGCTGATCGCAGACAACATCATGAAGTGGTGGCAATGAAGACAAGAAAGAGGAGATGATGTGGCGACAACGATCAAAACAACCATGGTTAAAAGAAGGGGATTCTTCCACATGTATGCGAGTAGACATCGGAGGTCTAATTACATCGAGCATCTTTCAGTTAATGAGGAAATGGTATCCGGTACACGTGCTGTCGGTGCAGCTGTGGCCTCACATTTTCAGGAATTCAATAAGCGTCGTCCTTTGGGGAATTGGGTATGGTTGAACAGGGAAGCTCCAAGACTCTCGGCGACTCAAGCTGAGGTGCTGACCTGTCCTTTTTCAGAGGAGGAAGTGTTGCACGCAATAAAGACTATGAAGAAGGAAGCCTCTCCTGGACCCGACGGATTCCCTGTCTTATTTTACCAAGAATTCTGGTCATTGGTGGGACCCGATGTTAAGGCAACATTGCAGGAATTCGCATCCGGCAATAGTGGCTTTGAAAGACTCAAAAGATTCTTTCTATTTTTTATCCCCAAAAAACCTGCCACTACACTTGTGACGAGTAAATTACACGAAATGCCCTCCAACTTTCACTTTTGCTCAGTCTTGCCCTCCAACTTCACTTTGTAACAGAGATGCCCTCCATCTTTTAATTCATTTCACCCGATGCCCTCTTTACCTAAGATAGGCGGTTTCCCGGTCGTCGAGCTGACGTGGCACACACGTGACGCTGACAGGACATTTTTTCTTCTCTACGCGCTGACGTGGCAAAATTAAAAAAATAAACATATTAATTAAAAAATAAAAAAATTGCCACGCGTGAGGCCCCAACCTCGCCGGCATCTCGCGCGAGACGCCGGCGAGAAGGCAACGGCGGGAGAAGGGGCCTCGACCCCCCTCTACGACCTCGCCGGTCGCCGGCGAGGTCGCGGAGGGGGTCGAGGCCCCCCCCCCCTTCTCTCGCCCGCCGACGCGCGAGAAGAAGGGGGCCTCGACCCCCCCTTCTCCCGCCGCCGGCGCACGAGAAGAAGGGGGGGCTTCGCCCCCTCTGTGACCTCGCTGGCGACCGGCGAGGTCGCAGAGGGGGGCGAGGCCCCCCCACCTCTCGCCCGTCGGCGCGCGAGAAGAAGGGGGGGCCTCAACCCCCTCTGCGACCTCGCCGGTCGCCGGCGAGGTCGTAGAGGGGGGTCGAGGCCCCCTTCTCTCGCCCGCCGGCGCGCGAGAAGAAGGGGGGCCTCGACCCCCCTTCTCCCGCCGCCGACGCACGAGAAGGGGGGTGAGGCCCCCCCCCTCTCGCCCGTCGGCGCGCGAGAAGAAGGGGGGCCTCGACCCCCCTCTGCGACCTCGCCGGCGGCGCGCGAGACGAAGGGGGTCCTCGCCCCCCTCTGCGACCTTGCCGGCGACCGGCGAGGTCGCGAAGGGGGGTCGAGGCCCCCCTTCTCCCGCCGCTGCCTCCTCGTCGGCGTCTCGCGCGAGACGCCGGCGAGGTTGGAGGGGTGGGAACCCCCACCTCACGCGTGGCAATTTTTTTTATTTTTTAATTAATATTTTTATTTTTTTAATATTGCCACGTCAGCGCGTAGAGAAGAAAAAATGTCCTGTCAGCGTCACGTGTGTGCCACGTCAGCTCGACGATCGGGAAACCGCCTATCTCAGGTAAAGAGGGCATCGGGTGAAATGAATTAAAAGATGGAGGGCATCTCTGTTACAAAGTGAAGTTGGAGGGCAAGACTGAGCAAAAGTGAAAGTTGGAGGGCATTTGGTGTAATTTACCCCACTTGTGACAGATTTTAGACCAATTGCACTCTCTTAACTCGATATATCTCATCATTGCTCGTGTTTTGGCTAACAAGTTACGACCAGTGCTAGATTTCTTGGTGCATCCGGTGCAGTCAGCATTTATTACAGGCCGCTCAATTTCGGATAGCTTCACTATGGCGTCAGAAATTATTTCTTATTGGAAACGTACTGGCAAGATGGGATTTTTGTGAAAAGTTGATTTTGCTAAAGCGTACGACTCTCTGAATTGGCGCTTTCTCTGGAGCTCTTTATCTAAAAGAGGTTTTCCATAACAATGGATTTCTTGGATGAAATGGTGTATTTGTACAGCTTCTTTCTCAACACTTATTAATGGCAACCCAGAAGGAGGGTGGATTCAACCTCAACGTGGGATTCACCAAGGCCTCTTGCTCCAATGTTATTTGTGATAGCTATTGATGCACTTGCACGCGGCACTTTCTCTTCATGTAATGCACGGCTTATCTATGGATTATCTGGAAACATGACCACTGGATCTTTACTTCCATTGCTGAATATGCAGATGATACACTCTTTTTTATCGAAGGATGGATGGGTGCGGCAAGAAGAATTTCCACTTTGATTGAGATATTTGGGGACTTTTCTGGTTTGATCATCAATCGTGCAAAGTCTTCTTTCATTCCATTTGGTATGGATGATCAATCAGCACTCGATTGCTCAACAATACTCCGAACAACGATTTGCAGCTTACCTATTCAGTATTTTTTTTTTTTTGAGAAGACCTATTCAGTATTTGGGTATGCCTTTATCCGAAAAAAAGATTTCAGTTCGGGATTGGACACCTGTAAATGAAAGAGTGGAACAACGACTTAAGGGATGGAGCGCAATATTACTATCTCGTGGGGGCCGACTTACTCTAATTAACTCAGTGCTTTCAGCCATACCTATCTATTATATGTTCATGCTTCTTTTGACTCAATCAGTGGAGGCTTGTATTGACTCTCTCAGGAGCAATTTCTTCTGGCAACACTCTAGTAGCACGAACCGAGCAGTTCATCTTATTGCCTGGAAGGAGGTTTGTCGACCAAAGGCTGATGGAGGATTAGGCATCCGACAGCTATACCAAACCAACATGGCCCTATTATCTAAATGGGCGTGTCGGGTCATGGGTGCATCCAATGATCTATGGTCATCCATCATCTTTGAATGCCATGGCGAAATCTTATCTTGGGAACGACAAATAGTACGCCCGAGAGGATGCTCATCCTTTTGGTCTGGGATGTTGGCTGCCCTACAGGTGCTAAGACCTTTTTCTATCATTAAAATTGGGGAATGGTCATATTCTATAATTTTGGGATGCTCCTTGGGCATCTATGAAAACTTTAAGTAGTTTATTCCCTAGGCTCTAAGCGATCGCTGAGCATAAAGATGCACCAGTTGCTGATTGTTGGTCACACTTTGGTGTGTGTGCTGGGATATGGCTCCCTTCTTTTTCAGCTAATCTTTTTTTTTTTTTGAGAAGGAAAAGGATGATCCCCAGTTTGGTTATCATCCATGTATATTTATATCACCAAAAAGGAACATCATGTACAAGTGAGAAGCTCTCCAGTGGAGTGCGGCAAAAGACAAAAGTTGCTACCCAAAACCCCACTCTCGAAGAAGGTAAAACATGTGGTGTACAATACTATCAACCTGACATCTCTCCCCACAACAAATGATCCGGTCGCGCTGAAGCCAAATAGCCCAGGCACCGGCCAGAAAAGACGCCACAGGAAGTCTCCAACCTAGACTCTGAGTACCCAGCGCCCTCATGCTCTGCCAGAAATCCACGGCCGCCAATGGAACAGCACCCGTAATAGATGTCCGAGACCAAACCTCTCGAGCCACGCGGCAGCAAAAGAACAAATGCGTGACATCCTCCGCCGCCTCTCCACACACAACGCAGGAGGTATCCGCATGTGTCGCCCACCTCGCCCTATAAACTCCGGTAAGGATTCGCTCCCATCGCAGAAGCCAAGGAAAGATCTTGACATTAAGCGGCAAACGGGAGCACCAAATGCGTCTGCAATCAGCTCTGAGGTCCTCTGGGTCGGTGGAAGCCGGAAGGAAACGAAAATAGAGGCTGCATGCCCAAAAAGCGCCCGATGCCCTTACCCAACCATTTGACTGGGTGGGATGAGGATGAAAGGGGGCAATCATCTGATGAAGAGCTAGTAAGTCAGAAAGCCGCTGATCGGTGAGTGGAGACCTGAAGAGGAGGGTCCAGGAGCCAGTCCCCGGGTCACTCCGCCACAAATGTGACGCAAGAGCCAGTAATCGAAGGAAGGAGTTCGCAAGAGGCCCCCCAGGAACCAGTCATGCCGCCAAAAGGAGAAGGCCTACCAGAGCCAAGAGATGGAATCATGAATGACCGCACACGCTAAAAAACGGCTGCCAACCCCCTCCAAAATGAGGAGCCCCGGGGTACGGTGGACTTAGAGTCCCATAAGAGATCACGAACATAACATGTGAAGAAAACCTCTCCGTAGGCTGTCGTCGGGCCCCATAATCCGACCCACCCATCGGGCAAGGAGTGCCCCGTTGGTGCAACGGAGATCCCGAACACCCAAACCACCCTGCGAGGTGGGCCTACATATGCTGCTCCAAGCCACAAGGTGGGCCTACATATGCTACTCCAAGCGACAAGGTGGGCCCTACGAGTGGGACTGCACCCTGCCAAAAGAATCTGCACCTTAGAGTCAATCCATGATAGTACCTGCGCGGGCATCTAGAGTACCGACATGAAATAGATCGGGAGGGATGAGAGCATCGATCGGAGCAGAATAAGACGACCACCACTAGAAAAAAGTCGAGAGCTCCAACCCTGGATATGGCGCTCCAGCCGCTCAATAATTGGGGTCCACCTCCGAGAGCCAATATATCAGTCCGATAGGGGTAGCCCCAAGTTAGTAATAGGTAGGGCTCCAACCGGCGTGTGCAGCTCTGCCGCGCATCCAATAGCGTCCTCCGTCGCCATGCCAAAAGGAATGAAAGATGATTTAGCATGGTTGATCTCAAGACCCGAGACCAACTCGAAGAGCTCCACCAAAATAGACACCTATCTAGCCTCAACCACTGAGCCCTCGATGAAAAAGACTATCTTCGGCATACTGGAGCAAAGGCACCAGCCCGCCGACAAAACCACTGAAAAGGCCGAATAGGTATGCCTCCTAGGTACATCGGGCGAGGCCATCAACTGCCAGTGTGAACCGCATAGGTGCAAGGGGACACCCCTGGCAGACACCTCGCTGGGGCTGCACCCAACCCCTGGCCATCGACCCATTAACTAGGACCGAGAAAGAAATAGTGGTGATACACCGCTTCAGGCAATCCAGGTCGCAAGGAAACCTCTCACCTGTAAGGAATACCAAAGGAAAGACCACGAGAGAGAATCATAAGCTCTAGAAAATCAACCTTCCAAAGAAAGGTCTGCCGGTCGCTACGTCTCCACTGTGCTAGGATCTCAAAGGCCATAGAGTAGCTATCAGTGATGGATCTGTCGTGAACGAAAGCCGACTAGGCAGGATGGATGAGGTCGGGGAGCACCTCTCGGAGCCGATTAGCTAGTACCCGAGCCACCACGAGATTGATGGCGTTGAACAGGGCAATTGGCCGGAAGTCCTCCACTCTGTCTGCTGGCGTGCGCTTGGGCAGCATAAAAAGTAAGAACCGGTTCACGCGCTCGAAGCCACGGTTCCCACATGCGAACTCCTGGATGACCGCCATGACGTCCTCCCTCACCACGGGCCAAAACTCTCTGTAAAAGAAGACTGAGAAGCCGTCGGGGACCCCTCGTTGTTGAAGTCGTGGGGTGCATTGGTGACCTCGTCTTCAGTGATGGTCTGCACTAACATGGAAGACTGATCATCAGTAAGACAAGTAACCCCCCTAGGGGACCATCTCCAAACCGATGAAAGACGTCTGGAATGGTCCCGATGGAAGGAGGCGATGGCGGTCCAGATGCGGTGATGGCCGGGGTGATCCTCTGGCCCATCATCTCCAGCTAGTCGATCCGATTTGCCCGCCGCCGCGAGCTCGCATATAGGTGGAAGAAACGAGTATTGGCATCTCCCTCTTGAAGCCAGGTCTGTCGGAAGCGCTGCCTCAACTGAATCTCCACCAACCTGTCCTCCAAGTGTATGGTCGTCTGGGCCCGCCAGCGCTGAGCCACCTCGGCCTCCGTGAGGTGGCGGGAGTCCTCCCGTCGAGCTGGGTAATGACCTCCAAAGCCTCGGTCCTCCGCGCCCCTCGATCTGTCCGGATCTGTCTCCGACGATCCACAAGGAAACGCCTCAAATTGAGGAGCCTGTCAGCGAGTGTCCGCGAGGCAGAGTCCGAAGCTAGTACACTCAACCAGTGCTCGGCCACCAGAACCTCAAGAAGCCAAGACCTCTCAAAGCGAAAGAGGGAACGCAGGGGCTGACCATCTCCGGATCTCCACAACAGGGATGTGTGATCCGAAAATGGTCGATCCATGGCATGTACCACCGACAGCTGCTGCGCCTCCACCAGCTCCAAAGAGCCGAGGTATCTGTCAAGCCGGGACATGGCCGAGGGAGTCGCCGTGCTCCGCCAGGTAAATCTGCAGTTCGTCGTCGGAAAGTCTGACAACGACATGGAGTCGATGAAACCTCTGAACTCCTCAGCTCCAATGTCTCTCCCCTGTCGTCTGGTAGCGCGATCATCCATGTCCAGAGTGACATTGAAATCACCACCGACCAGCCATCAGCCATCCGGGAGATGGTGGCGGGCCGCCGATAGCTCCTCCCACAGAATCGACGGAAGGGAGCTTGAGCAAGGGCCGTAAACACAGGACAAGAGATAGGCAGAACCATCATAGCTACGTCTCAAGTGGACCGTCATCGAAAAATGGGCAATCCAAGAATCCACCATGGTGAAATGGTCTGCCCGCCAACCGATGATACAACCCCCAGACTGCCCAACTGAGCTGAGGCAGATGTGCTGGGTTAGTCGAGAACCGCCGATCGGCTCCCACATCTGCGTGCTACACTCCATGAGTTTAGTTTCCTGGAGGGGGACCACCTCAACCTCCCACATCTGCGGCCAAGGGTTCGGCACCTCCCCGCATCCCCAAGGCCATGGACATTTAATGTAAGAACCTTCATAAGGAAACTGTAGTCGTCGTGCCAGTGGGTGAGCCACGACCCACTGCAATCCGCCGTCTGGAGCCACCCCGGGTGAGCATCAAGAACCACTAGGGGGACGGTGCACTCCAAGAGGCCGTCGACGTACCTCTAGTCGCGGGCGGGAATGTCGCCTGGTCAGCCTGATACCAGCCCGGGCAACGACGTCAAGGATGTCAGCATCCAGCCGTCCGGGGAGGAGGGCTCGCTCGCCGTATGGTCCATCTCCGGGGGCGCCATGGGTAGTGCCGAAGGGGGAGGAGTGGTTCTGCTTGCCGAGCATCGCTGGGCCTCCTGAGTCATGGGAGCAGCACAGGTTCCCGGCAGCGTGGCGGCGAGGTTGGAGGCGACGGCGTCCCGGCGGCGGCGACCGTATACTCCAGTGGACGCAGCCCGACGTCCCCTTCGCGGTGGAGATGGAGGCAGCTGCTGTCGAGAGCCTGGTGGTGGAGGTGGAATGGGGGCGACTGGCTGGAAGGCTGGGCCGGTGACGGTGGAGGCATCGGAGGAAGGCGTGTCACGGGAAGGGGGTGTGGGTTGTCGCGGCCCGGGTTGAAATGGGGGTTTGGATGTGGCTTGGGCTTGGGTCGGGTGTGCGTCGTGGGGTGCGCCGGGGGGTCTGGCCATGCAACTTAGGCAGGTGTTGGGTGAGGTCATTTGAGTGGGGCTGATGTGGCAAGGAATCTACGTGGAGAAAAGATTAGGTAGCATGGGTGGACGTGGCTTTGTGATATGGCTCGGGGGGTGTTGGAGGGGGCCGCTGGCGGGTGGGGGAGGGGACCGGCATAGGAGCTCGACAGCTGTCCCAGGTACAGTTTCTGGCACTATAGTGTGTACAGTGTTTTGAAATAAAGTGCGGCCGTACATCGTCTCACGTGCTCGCTTGTGCTCCTCAATGAGAGGCGGCCGGTCCCTTGTCTGTGGTGCTGCGCGGCCGGCGACGATATCAGCCCACGAGGTCGCCGCATCAATGCACCGGAGCCGGAGCAGGAAGGAGGTGGTGCCGCAGTGCAGGGTGATGGTCGGGGGAATGGAGGCACCAGGCAGCATCGCCACCTCCACAGAGACGGTCGAAAGATCAGGCGATCCCATCGCCGGCAGTGAGAGGGACAGCGGACAGGCAAAGGAACGTGCGACCGCCACGACTACGTCGGGTTGCAGGAGATGGAGAAGGCCATGGATGTCGATGACGGCCCTGTCGCGCGCCGGAGCAGGCACCGCGCCATCAGACTCCTCCCAGGGGCGCCACCGGACGCGACACTCTGGCGAGACTGGGATGCCATCGCAAGCAGCGCCTCACGCTGCTGGGACGAACCCGGTACCAGCAGCCACATCGCCGGCATTATGCAGCTGAGATGAGAAGGCGGCGACGCACCAACACACGCAATGACAGCCGAGCGAAGGGCCGGCAGGTCAGGGGGTCCACCGGATGGTTCACCGACGAGACACGAGCGAAGGAAGTCCGTGGCCCTTTGCATCTGCGCCGACCAGGGAACGGATACAGCAGGCGGCGGTGCATATCCATCGACTGCTGCTGATGTGGCAGGTCGCCTAAGGTGAACTTGAGGACAGAGGGCCCTCCGATGGCCTTCCTTCTTGCACTCAAGGCAGCGAACGGGAGCAGAGAACGAGCGGGCGAAATGTCCTTCTCCCAGACAATGGAAACAATGAGTGGCTGGCCGACGGGATGATCTTGACCGGGGGACGGCCGTCCAGCCATTGCTCGGCTGCTGGAGTCGGGGCCCCATCCTGAGCGAATGGACAAGAAAAGCAGAGGTCTGGCGGCAGGTGCCGGAAGCGTAGTGGTGGCGCCACTGTCGTCTGGTGGGGCGATCATCCATGTCCAAAGTGACATTGAAATCACCGCCGTCCAGCCATCGGCCATCCGGGAGATGGAGGCGGTCGCCAATAGCTCCTCCCACAGAATCGGCGGAAGGGAGCCTGAGCAGGGGCCGTAAACACAAGACAAGAGATAGGCAGAACCATCAGAGCTACATCTCAAGTGGACCGTCATCGAAAAGCGGGCAATCCAGGAATCCACCATAGTGAAATGGTCTGCCCGCCAACCGATGATACAACCCCCAGACTGCCCAACCGAGCTGAGACAGATGTGCTGGGTTAGTCGAGAATCGCCGATCTGCGCCCACATCCGCGTGCTACACTCCATGAGTTTAGTTTCCTAGAGGAGGACCACCTCAACCTCCCACTCCCTCTGATAGCGGCCAAGGGTTCGGCGCCTCCCCGCATCCCCAAGGCCACGGACATTCCATATAAGAACCTTCATAAGGAAACTGTAGTCGTTGCGCCAGTGGGTGAGCCACCGCCCACTGCAATCCGCCGCCCCAGGTGAGCATCAAGAACTGTTGGGGGGACGGTGCACTCCAAGCAGCCGTCGACGTACCTCTGGTCGCGGGCAGGAATGTCGCCTGGTCAGCCTGAAACCAGCCTGGAGGCGACAGCGTCCCGGCGGCGGCGGCGACCGTATACTCGAGTGGACGCAGCCCGGCGTCCCCTTCACGGTGGAGATGGAGGCAGCTGCTGTCGAGAGCCTGGTGGTGGAGGTGGAATGGGGGGGACGACTCGCTGGAAGGCTGGGCCAGCGACGGTGGAGGCGTCGGAGGAAGGCGCGTCACGGGAAGGGGGTGTGGGTTGTCGCCCGGATCGGGTCAGAGGGAATCCGGCCCGGGTTGAATTGGGGGTTTGGATGTGGCTTGGGCTCGGGTCGGTTGTGCGGCGTGGGGTGCGCGTCTGGCCATGCAACTTAGGCAGGTGTTGGGTGAGGTCATTTGAGTGGGGCTGATGTGGCAAGGAATCTACGTGGAGACACTTATCATTTGGAGGCACCACCTCCTTTCTGCTCAAAGAATAGATGACTTTGTTACACTTCTCAGACAACTTGAGAATTTTGCACTGACGCATCAAAGCAAGATCGCTGGCTTTGGACATCCAACCAATTCTCTGCAAAGAAGGTATACATGACATTGATCAGAGATGGGGGCTTGCAACTCGACACTTACAGATTGTCGGCTTATATGGCAATCAATTGCACCGCTATGCATTAAAATATTTGTGTGGCTCCTCCGGCGTGGGCGATTACTTACAAAAGCATATCGACTGCGGTGGCAGTCCTCTGCTGATGTTTTATGTTCTTTGGTTGTGTGGTTGCCAAGGAAGTTTGGATAGTTTCAGGTTGTCAATGGTTAGATGTCACTTCTGACATATTGTTCCTACAGTCATTTCAATTTGGAGGAAGACAACAGACCACAAGACTACATGGCACACGATGTCAATGGGGTTAGCTGTTGCTGTTCTATGGTCAATCTGGCACCAAAGAAATGCTTGTCTTTTTAGAAGAACGCGTTGGTATTTGGAAAACATCGTGACACACGCTGTTAAATTGGTTAAGTTGTGGGCTGATGATTTGTAAATATATCTATTTTTTTATGTAATGGCATAATCTCTCCTTAATAAAGCTGGATGCCTACACAATTGGTAGACATCCATATTCCTCTCAAAGAAAAAAAAATTAGGAGATACATTGAACGTGGAAACTAAAAAAAGGAAGAGATGGGCACACTACAGAAGATATCAACCGATGACAAAGCCGGCGCATATTGATATAATTATACATGAACGAGCTCTAAATAAAAAAAGAGCACCTTCTAGTAGTTAAACATCTCTAATATCCATGAATGAGCTCTCTAATTCCTTTTTTGTATGGAGAACAAGCTCTCTACTTCTAATATCGCAAAATTACATGATGATAGATGTAAAACTAATTATGATCGAAACCAACCTTTGTAAGAAGACAGTAATAAGTCAAACAACTTTGTAAGTGTCATCTGAAACAGCTCCAACCCCTGCTGAACAATGATCCCCTGGCCATATTCATCTTTGAGAACCTGCAACACATATGTTCTATTAATAAACTTACATAACAAGGACACCACAAGGAACATGTAGCACAAACATTGTAATGGAACCCAGGTTTAGAAACCCTTGGCATGGCAATGTGATCCCTCATTGAAACTATGATATACACAATCAAAAAAAGACACGGACTCCTGGTTGACAGATGTCTAATGTGTTTAATGAATGAATACTTAAATGGATATGATTGTCATTATTGAGAAAATAAATACGAAGTTGTATGTCTTGATATGAACTCTTCTATAGAAATTACTTGAAACAACAAAGGATCACCTGAATGCATAGTGCAGGGTTTTGAGTTATGTGCTAGACAACCAATTATCACAAAATGTTTATTAAGCAGCTCATTCACTACTAAGTCATACAGTGTCCAGGCCAAAAGCAAAAAGAAATAAAATATTAATAAACGAAACCTCACCTGAATGCCAACAAAACGTCCTGTCATAATTTCTGAAACAGAACTGCTTCCAGCTAAATCTTCATGTGTTTCCACTGCTCCCTTTGTATTTCTAACTAAAGAAGCCAGGCTAGATGCAAACTGAAGGTCTGCTCTCTGCAGCAAAGAAGAAAAGATCCTCTTACTCTCATTTCTTAAAAGTTAAGGAAATGCATGTATGTGAAACAAAAGTTTCCGACTCTATCTGTGAGTTGACACTGGAATGGTCAATCTAGCCTTTAGAAAGGTTCATCCAATATCACGAACAGACTTCCATCATTGACAAAGAAATTCACAAGAAAAAATGATAGTAAGTTCACATACATGTTTATAAATCATAATGAACATTGAGAAGACGAAAACAGCAGAACAATTATCTTCTCAGGACAAACTTTGCACAAATATGAGACATAGTCAAAGATCAATATCGAAGAGCCAGAATGACTTGTTCTGAGATCACTGAAGTTCGGTATTCTTACTTATATTCAAATGACAAAAAGGTAAAAAGATTACTAAATACTACATGTTAAAGCATACTCACAGTTGTTATTCCAGTTTAAATGTATTCCAATAACAAATGTATAAATTCACTGGATGAGACATGGTAAAATATACTGTAGAGCAGTCTGATTTATGACAAAAGATCTTCCACAACTTACAAATTCACAAAAATATATCGCTTATTGAAAATATCTTTTTTTACTGAGAATAAAATATTCAATTATATGACAAAAAGAAAATATTCAATTATATGGATCAAACATAATACAGAGACAATTTAAAAAGTCTATTCAAATGACAAAAATGTAAAAAAATCACTAAATGTTACATGTTGAAACACTCATGGTTGTCATCCGAGAAGTGAGAATCATATACAAGTGTGTGCTCTCGAAGAGAGCAACCAAAACACTAGAGAGTGTCTCCACTAAACAAAAACCCGCTCCCAAAGCAAAGAGGAAATGTGTACAATTTGTTGTCTGACACCGCTCCCTACAAAAAATCACTCGGTTCCGCTGAAGCCATCCCTGTACAAAAAATCAACTGGTCAAAAATGTCACCAATGACGCTCGCCATCACTGTCTCTGTCGAGCCAAAACTCATAGAAACTGTCATAGGGCCATGTGGCCAAGGGGTCTCGCCTTGTACGTCCTAGTAAGGAGTCGTCCCACCGCATAAGCCAAGCAAAGATCTTGACTTTCAGCTGTCCTGAAGTCCTTTGATGTCTCCGTGTCAGGAAGGAAACGGAGGGTAGAGGCTACGTGCGGAACAAGCTTCCGATGAAAGCTCCAAAACCATCCGTCCAAGCTAGAGTGGTCAAGGCAGAAAGGGGCAGAAAGGGGCAATACTCTGATGAAGGCTCTCTTTGGCAACACCAAAATTAGCGTTTCAAGTAGCCTTTAACAATTCAAACGCTAATTCTTTTGTTTGGTAAATGACAAAAACAAGTGGCGTTTAGCGTTTCGTATGAAAATATTGAAAAGTTACTTCTACTAGCATTTAGCAATTAGAGGTTAGCGATTTATAATTCTTTCCAATTCTACCCTTATTCAAATACATTATTTCTTTCTCAACTTATCTTATTATTTTCTCATTTTTATTTTATCATCATTTAACTATATCTCTTTTAGCCGACCCCACCTAGTGGGATAAGGCTTTGTTGTTGTTGTTAACTATATCTCTTTTATATTCATGCTTAATTAATTACAAATTATTTATATGTTAACAATGAATTAAAAATTAATTTAATAATAAATATTTTTATATCATGTGTGCACTACATAAATTTTATTGTCAAAATAATTTTTTATATATTTTAACAAAAAATTAATTGTGAGATTTTATTTTATTTAATTGAGATATAAATAATTTGTTTATTACATTATAATAGAATTTGTATAGTGCTTGAATTAAATAATTTATCATATGTCCAATTGTGTCATTTTACATTTATCAGTTAATCTACCGTTAAATTTATCAAACACTTATTTGTTATAACCTCTAATCGCTATCCGCTGATTAAATCGTTATCCGCTTATCAAATCGCTAATAATGCCAACCAAAGCCTAAGTGCAAGAAGCTCGATGAAACGCTGGTCTGAGAGAGCTTATCTGAACAAAGGGATCTAGGAGCCCGAGCTAGACCAAGTCTCTACCACGGTCGCGTCAGGATGTGTCGCCAAAGCGGAACGCCTCCGCCAAGGGGGCCCGGAGGTCCAGCCATGTCGTTAGAAAGAGAAGTCCACCCTGGAGCCAAGTGCGAAGGTCATAAGTGGACGTACCCGTGGAACAAGTGCCGCCAGCCCCCCCCCCAAGAGATGAAGCCCCGTGACGCAGCATGATCCTCGACTCTCAAGAGAGGTCCCGCCCATAGCAAGTGAAGAAAATTTACTGCCATAAATCATCCTTAGCCCCATGATCCACCTGACCCACCGAGCTAGGAGAGCTCAGTTGGTGCAGCGAAGGTCTCAAACCCCCAGACCGCCTTGAGGTAGGGCGGTAAACACTGCTCCATGCAACCAGATGATCTCCCCGTCAGTCAGAGTCCATGCGTCTATAATTTGAGCTGGTGCTCGGAGAACTATCATATAGTAGGTTGGGAGTGCCGAGTGGACTGATCGGAGGAGGATGAGCCGGACACCTCGAGATACAAGACGTGAACTCCAGCCCTCCATGCGCTCAATGACAGGAGTCCATCCGCCGGAGCTGATGTGTTGGCCGGAGAGAGGGAGGCCCAAGTATGTGCTCAGTAGTGTGTGGATCAGCGTGCAAAGGGGACGCAGGATGACTTTGTATGGTTTATCTAAAGACCAGTCGTGACACCAAAAAGCTCGACGAACACTCTACGAGCCTCCTACTCCGAGCCCTCAATGAAAAACACCCTATCATCAGCATACTAGAAGAGAGGAACCAAGCCCGCAGGGGTGTCGACTGCCAAAACGAAGAGCATAGGGCCAACGGGCAGCCCTAGTGGACTCCGCACTGGGGCTGAAGCCAACCACCTGATGCCGCCCGATTGATCAAGACTAAGAATGATGCGGAGGTGATGAAATCCAGGTCTTCGGGAAACTTCTAACCTGCAAAGAATGCCAAAGAAAAGGCCATGAGACAGTGTGTGAAAAAATCGACCTTCCATAGGAAGGCCTAACGACTGGTCCTCTAATGAGCTATGATCTCCGAGGCGATAGTGTAACAATAGGTGATGGCCCGCTCTGGGATGAATACCAGCTGCGCAGGATGGATCAAGTCCAAGAAAACCTCTCAAAGCCGGTTCGTCAATACCCACACCACCAAGAGGTAAAAGGCGTTGGACAAGGCAATCGACCGAAAGTCCTCCACTCTCTCAATTGGGGAGGAAGAACAACAAGAATCGATTTTGGCGATCAAAACCCCGCCTCCCGCTGGTGAACCCCCGGATGATGGCCAACACATCCTCGTGCACGGTCCTCTCTGTAAACCCAATGTGGCATCACTATTGAGGTCCCGAAGGGCCTCGATAACCTCTTCCTCAGAAATGTCCTGCACTAAAGAAGACTACTGATCATCAGTAAGACGAGGATGTCCCCTAGGGCCCACCACCATGGACCCGGAGTCCGTCGAACGGGGCGATGAGTAGGAGGTAATGGCTGCTCTAATGCTATGTTGGCCAGTGATCCGCTGGCCCTACACCTCAATCAAGTCGATCATGTTCGCCCTCCTCCAAGAGCTCACATACAAGTGGAAAAACGAGTGTTAGCATCTCCCTCCTATAGCCAGGTTTGCCAGAAGCGCTGCCTCCACTTGGTCTTCACAATCCAATCCTCCAATTGGATAGTCTCCTGGGCCCGTCTGCAGTTGTCCATCTCCGTGTCTAATCCTCTAAGCGGTCCATGTAAGAGATCACCTCCAGGGCATCCATCAGCCGTCGCTCCCGGTCCTCCCGAACCCGACGACTATGTTGGCAAAGGAAGGCCCGTAGACTGTCCAAGCGGGATACTAGGGTCCTAACCGCGATGTCCAAAGCATCGACACTTTGTCCGTGCTCCATCACCAGTTGTCAAAAATCATCCTCCAATAACCAAGGGCACTTGAAACGGAAAAGTGAGTGCCGCCTCTGACCATCACAAGAGGAGGGGTGTGATCCGAGAACGGTCAGTCCATCGCTTGAACATCTACTAACAGGTGAGCCTCCGCTAACTCTAGTGATCCAAGAAAGAGGTCAATCCTCGTTCTAACAATCAGTGCTGTTGTACTCCTCCAAATGAATCGATAGTTGGAGGTCAGACAATCGAATAACAACTGTGAGTCAATGAAGTCCCTGAACTCCTCGGCTTCGGCATCACTCCCCCGGTGCCTAATGGGGCAATCCTCCATGTCCAACGTGACGTTGAAGTCGCCCCCAATCAGCCATGAGTGTCCAGCAGGCGAGTACACTCATCGCGGAGCTCTTCCCACATGGTGTTGCGAAAAGAAGCCAAGGAGGGCCCATTGACTCCAAAGATGGCCGACATTGAGAATCTGGATATCCATGAGTCCACGAGAGAAATGGTCCCCTCGCCAGCCAATGATACACTCATCGAACTGGCCCACTGCCTAGAGGGAGAGATGCTCGGTCATGTGGGAGCCCCCAATCTGGGCCCACAGTCCCAAGCTGCAATCAACCAGCTTGATCTCTAAGATATCGGCCAAGGATCCATCGTCTCCCGAAGTCTCCCAGGCCCCATACATTCCATGTAAGGACCTTCGTTAAGTCACCGAGTCACACCCCTGAGTGGCCAGGCCTCTCACTTCTGACTAAACGCGCAGGCGTCAGCGTGTGGCGCAGCACTACAGCGTCCGCTACGAGGCAGACCTCATTATCCCTCCCAGTGAGAATGGGCGCGCTCGCTCGGCAGGTCAGAAGCATCCAGGTAAGTATCTTCCCCCCTCCACGGGGGTCAACTGCATGGAAGGTACGACGCGATAGTGACGCCAATAATGGCAGGGAGAGCCGGCAACCGTCGGTGACCCTTCTCCTCAGGATCGGGCTGTGCAGACTGAGTGTGCTGCGTGGGGGGGGCAGGCTGGATGGCGACGAGCAGCTGCGGGTGCGGCGAGGTGGTGGTGGAGGTAGGGGGGTGAATGAAGGGGTGGATTCAGGCCACCGGAGAATGGTGGATGGGCTGCCAGGGGAGGGCGCCCGGTCAGCCAAGGGGGGAGAAAAGGAGTGGGCTTGATCCCAGGCTGGCGACTCGGACCGGACCTGGGCGCAGTTGGTGGGGGGAGGCTCTGAAAGCCAGGTGGGGGAAGCTAGAGAAACCGGCCCAGGTGTGATGGCGACCCGGGTCGGACAGTGAAGGAGGGGGGAGGGGGGCCTGGGTGTGGTGGCAACCCGTCGGGCATTGGAGAGGGGGAGGGGGGGCCTGGGTGTGGTGGCGACCCGTCGGGCAGTGGAGAGGGGGGAGGGAGGCCCGGGTGTGGTGACAACCCGGGTCGGGTAGTGGAGGAGAGGGAGGGGGGCATGGCCCAGGTGGTCAGACCGGGTTGTAGAGGAGGTTGTGTTGGCGTGGCACGGGTGTAGGGGTGGCTCAGGTCAGGTTATGAGGGGGGGTGAAGTCAGGTGGAGGTCAATTTGAAAGGTTCCGTCCAGCTGTTAGTCGATATGTGTTCCCTCTGCTACCAGTCCATCAGTCGACATGCGTCCCAGTACCATCGTCCTCACCTACAGATCCAGCAGTGGAAGACCCGACGGATTTTTGTCTAGATCTGGTCACTGCCCAGGGTGTCGCTCAGCCTGCCACGAGTGTCGCCAAGGACGCCGGCTGCTTCAGGGGCTGGATATTGATGAGAAAGCTGGAGTCCATCACCTCCAGTACCACCAAACAGGGGGGGGAGGCGGGGTGCTGGCATCTCGATCTACGTCGAGACAGCAGACAGATCAGGCGAGCCGGTGACAGGAATGGCAATGGCAGTGGGATTGCCGAAACTGTGCACCCACCATGGGCGTAGGACATGGAGAGGGATTCCCCGGAGATGAACAGTGTGCTTCTCCGGCGGCAGCGAGCTATGCTCCGTCGTCTGCCCGCCATGGTCGCCAGTTCATGCGGCCATCAGGGGGCACCGTGGAGAGGGTCTCCAGTTCACAAGCAAGGCCGAACGCTGCTGAGGAGATCCTGGGACAAGTAGCCACAGCCGGGGCTCTATGCAGCTTAGATGGGATGACCTGAGCTCGACGAGGCAACCCCCTAGAAACTTCACCACCCCTGTACCTCTGGCGACCAGGGAATGGAGATGGTGGGTACCTCTTTGAGGTGCGTCGCCGAGGGAGTGGAGGCAGAGGCTGGCTGGCTGGCTGGCTGGGGCATGGGCATGCAGAGTGTCAGTGGACTTCCCCCCTGAAGCGGAAGCAACACAGAGGTCCAGTGCATGTGCGAGCATAGTGGCCTTCCTCCAGGGACTTGCAGCACCACTCGACGAGCGACAGACGCCAGCCTGCCACCGACAAGTGGAAGGGGGGAAAGCTCGGTGGAGCGTCATCCACCCATTGCCCGTGGGCAGGGGATGGTTGCACAGAGGATTTGCGCCGCCGGCGTGGATCGCACGAGACGAGAGTGTGGCGCTGCTCGGCAGGGGATGCCGGTGACGAAAGGAGTGGCGCCGCCGACAGGGCCTGTCGGCGACCATGGGGAAGACGAAGCCGAGGTGATAATTTTCAAGTGATCACGCCTTTTACTTTCCCAGTTCAAATTTATTCCAATGACAAATGTATAAATTCACTGGATGATACATGGTAAAACACACTGTAGAGCAGTCTGATTTATGACAAAAGATCATCCACAACTTACGAATCACAAAGTATATCCCTAGTTGAAAGTATCTTTTTTATTGAGAATAAAATATTCGATTATATGAAAAAAAGAAAATATTCAATTATATGGATCAATCGTAATACAGAGACAGTGGGCGAGAGTTGGACCTTTGCAAGATGAAGATTTATGACACCACCACTAGCCAAAGGAAAAGTCAATTCTCCATCTGATAACTTTGAAGCCACATATGAACCACCCAGCCACTTTGCCTACATAAAAAAAAGCATAACCACTACCGACTGCACTCATCATGTTCCTCCTCTATTGGATGTTATACAGTATAATGTTAAAGAAACTAAACTTACAAGGTTGTTAAATTCCTCAAGACAAGAAGCATCACATTCACTATCTAGAACGTCATCCAAAGGAACATGGGAAACCTTATCCTCACCTGTTGGGTGGCAAAGTAATATATCAACTTTACCAGTTACCAAAATAAGACCATGACATATCGTTCAAGATGTTACATTGGAAAATATAAGGCACCTGGGAGTTCAAGATTGGCTTTTTCAGTACCAACAATCCTACTTTTGAAGATGTTAACTTCTTGGTTGTTTTCATTCATAGTTAAATGTAAATCTGTAAAATCAAGCTACAAGGTAAGGCAGTGCTAAATATAAGTGTTGGTTAATCATTGAAGACATAACAATGCTGAGGATAACCTTCAATGCCAGAAACTTCGAGCATGAAAACAGCATGAGGCTTGTCAAAGGGATTTGGAACTAGAACCTCATTTAACTGTTACATCAAAGCAACGAGAGTGAGAATTTATAGGTAACAGATGGCTCGGATGAAGTCTTGAAAACTTTGTTACTGTTATACCTTGGATGAAGAATCAGCAGAAAGTGAGGAAGGTGCAAATCCAAGTAAAACAGACACAGTTGCTGCAACCTCATCCAATGCTATTGAGCTAGCGACCTGTGCAAATATCCAAAAGATCCAAAAGGCTTTGTCAATGAAAAATAGTTGTTTCAACATTGAAAATCTTATCTAAAAGCCAATAACCTAGCCTTGCAACATGACAAATACAGGTCCAAATAAACCAAATCGATAATTTATGTCACCTTGAAAGCACAAAAGATTCGAGCTTTTAACCTCTAATCTGACCATGAAAGCAACAAACTATCACCTTCTTTTCAAACTCATCGTCAGAAAGATCTCATTACTTCAACCCCTAGTTATGTATTCAACTTAACGAATAAAAATGCTCATTATAAACTAAAGAATTCCATCGGAATAGTTGACAATGATAATGAAGATAAAAGCAACAGATCGTGCTATTTACCTCCCTCGATTCATCGAATGGATGATTCCTAATGTACTTATGAGTTGAGCCATCGATGAAAGCAACCGAACGACTGCTCATCCCCTGGAATTATACAAAAAACGAGAATTTAGCGGAAAAACAACAAGATCCTAAGAATGATTCCGCCAATCCAAAAACAAAAAAGAATTCACAACTGGGGTCAAAATCAATGAAGAAATAGAGGGAAACCCTGGATTGAACGCAGAGCGAGGAGACCAGGAGCAGCAGATGGAACCTCGCGACGAGGCGCAGATCCATGGCGAATTCTGCTCAGGGGATCCGAAGGTGTCTAGGGTTCCAAGATCAAACTTGAAATTGATAGAATTCGGCACGAAGAGGAGGCGCAAAGAAAATAGTAAGAGGGCGCATATTATTTTATTATTGTTGTTTGTATGCGGTGGCCGCCCCTGCAGATGGTTGGGGCGGGGGTTGTGTGTGTTAGATGTATATATGCGTCCGCATAAATGTATCCTATACGGGATTACTTTAACCGTGCAAGATCATTCGATGTCATATTCACCGTTGATGTCTGTCCGTTTAAAACCGATCTATAAAACGAGAGAGATGACCGTAAAACATGTACTGGGCCTCTATGGATTTTAGAAAAACTAGCATAATGTTCGTGATGCCCGTTAACGCGTATCATTATTAAAACATATAATTACAAATACTAATAATAAATATAATTATTCATTTTGAATATTTTATTTATAAAATTTTGGTATATTATTTATCTACTAATATTTAAGTATATCTAAAATTGATAACATTTTTTAGTGTCTTCCCTTTTATATTTTTTCTGATTCTTTGAAATATGGTCAATGTAAAATTTGAAACTAAATAATTAATAACTTTTTATATCTTATAATTATAATAGATGGATTCACGAGAGAGTTCTATGTAGCATATTTTATCTTGCACTTCATGATATTTGTATAAAAATAAATTAACATTGATGTAAAGATAATTATATAATAGTTTGTTTTGGGCTTATGGCCCGCAAAATTTAAAACGCATATTGATATGTGAATAGGTAGCTACATATAAGTCCATGATCACCTTCGTATTTTGCCTATGTAGAACTATTCAATAAGATCATCTTGGTTCATAGACCTTAGGTCTTTACGATCTTCCCCCACAAAGGACTTAACATTCTCGTTGAGCGAGATTCGTGTTGGCCATGGTCCATATTTTCTACATGATTTAAGATCCCAGTAAAAGAATTAAAAGAAGACCAAGACCCCTCTTGAGAAAAATAAGGTGTGACTTCTCATGGGACAAAGATCCTGATAATGAAATTAAGGAAAGACCAAGACCCTCTTGAGGGAAACAAGGTGTAGTTTCTCATAGGACAAAAAGATCCCGGTAAAAGAACTAAGGGATGATCAAAACTCCACCATAGAGTGGACAAGGTGTGGCCTCTAACGGGACAAAAGATTTTGACCTAGTTAAAGTAAAGTTAAGATCGACGAGCTAACATGAACTTCTCAATCAACAAGATAAAAAGTTATTTAAATAAAGTTAGAAAATGAAAAATGAAAGTTGCTTATAGTGATTAAGATGAAGGACTTGGAACATAAAGATGACGATAATGATTAAGTATGCACCTAAAATGATGTAAAGGATGTTTCATAGTCATACGATATTAAAGATGGAGTCACTTAAAGTAACTAAGATGAATGATTTTGAAACATAAAGATAAAGATATGATAATGAAAGTATCTCAAATGATATTAATGTATGTTCCATAGTCATATGATGTTAATGATAAAGATGATGATACATGCTAGGTAAGATAAATGAATAATCTATATATATATATATATAATTCTAAGGATTTGACATCAGTTTCTAACTTCTATCCTTCCACCAAGTTCATTTATCTTTTTTGTACATTTTTTGAATTGTTAAAATGTGGTTGAGGCGTATGCATCTTCTTCTTCAGTTAGAATTTTCTCTCTCGTTTTAATTTGTTGCATTCCTTCTGCCTACAATTATTTCTATATTAATTCTCTCTCCTATTAATTTAGGAATTCTATTTCCGTGCATCACTTCATGTCTCTTACAACTTTCTATACAATTGATTTCTTGCCCATACAATATAGAGCCTTTAATATTCAATAGTATAATATATGTATATATATATATATCTGATATTCATATTGGTTTTTCCAAAATTTCCTAATCAATGTCAGCAGGATGGTAAATATCTTTCTCCATTACCATTCTTATTTATCTTTTTTAGAATTTTTCATCTAATTCATCATTTAAAATTTAATCATTAATCAGTCCACCCACTATCTCATTAATATCATACATGAATTTGACTTAAAAAAACTAAAACGTTATATTTAAAATTAAATATGACTTAAAAGACTTCAAAAGACCACTACTATATAACCAATATTAATAACATTTATTATGCAAAGACAACATACGTTAACTTAAAAGAAGATGAAAAGTTAAAGAGGAGTCTGAAGAGATAAAAAAAATTACAGAGAAAGTTAAAAGTCTCATTCACTTATTAAAATATTTGATACTTAAATATAAAGAAGATTAAAAGTCATGCGTGAGAGCATAAAAAGCTATTGAACTAATACAAGTCCAAACAACTTAAACTTCAAGACTTTTTAGTGGGGAAGAGTATCTCGTCTTCTGAATTCATATCAGTAGCTTGGCTTCAAATAGTCGACATGACCACCAAACTGAGCTTAATTTATCATCCTTCTCGCCGTCTGCGTCCTCACCACGACCTTCACTTTAACCCATCAGAAGGAGGACCCCGAGCTCTAGGAATGCACGGAGGAGTACTGGCAGCAGCCGCACTATGACCAGGGCATGTAGCAGAGTTGCGAGAGCCGGTGCGCACGAGCAGAGAGCCGCGAAGCGAGAGCACAGGCGCTTACTTCTTTGGCCGGAAAAGTTTTGACTTTCGAGCAGGAGGTGAAAACTCAACACGGCATCGTAAAGATCCTCCGGAACTTTTTGCGCAAGTCCAAGTTGTTGTTGGGGATCGCTAACTATCGCGTGGGCATCCTTGAAGCCAACCCGTATGCCTTTGTCATGCCCCATCACTTGGATTCGAATGTTATTTTGTTCGTCGCCAAAGGTATAATTAACAATTCCTTACCGAAAAAAGTATAATTAACAATTATATGACACTTATTTTCCTAAGGATATGCACCTAAAATTAGAAAGTATAATTAACAATTGTATGACACTTATTTTCCTAAGGATATGCACCTAAAATTAGAAAGTATAATTAACAATTGTATGACACTTATTTTCCTAAGGATATGCACCTAAAATTAGACTACGTGTTTGGTATATTTATCTTTTTTTCTATTCTTTTTAATTAATAATTATCTTATTCTAATTTTTCATCCATATTTTAATATTACTCCATGACCTTCAAGGTGATCTTTTTAACTTCCTCATCTAACCCTTCCATTTTCTTCCCAGTATTATTATTCTCTTCCCACGATGTAACTCACCCAAACTACAATTTAATAATTACTAATTATTCACAAAAAGTGGGAAGATAGTAATAAAAAAGAAATCAAACAAAATACAAAATTATGGAAGATAGTAATAAAAAAGAAATCAAACAAAATACAAAATTATTCAAAAAAAATTAAGCTAATTGATTTTATATATTTGTATTCTTTTTTATTAAATATTTAATGGAACAAAAGGATATATTGTATGTAATGCAATATATCCATTCACAATTTACTTCAAAAAAGATCAAGAACTATTATAAAACTATACAACTACATTGTGTTATCTGCTAGAAATAAATTGTGATATTTTTTTTCTAATTATGTTTAGGAGCATTGCATCTTATACTTTTTCTTATTATTCTTATGATTTTTTTTCTTTGCACCCTCTACTCAAATTACATGAGCATTTCAACGTTGTTAAGGAAGTTTATATGTTATAAAAATAAATTTCTACAAATATTTCAGTCTTTTTAAGTTTTTAATTGATAAAAAATAATTAAATATATTATTTGGCTCAATTAAATATGTGAATTCAGATTCAAAAAATATTAGCACTTTTAATAACCTAAAGATGTCTCCTTATCTAATGTTTTCTCCGATAACAAATAATTAATATTATCTCATCTTTGTTAATTGCGCGAAGTGCGAGGAGTTTCCCTAGTTTATCATAATGCAAGCACCTAAAAGAATGCTAATGTATGTCCCTTTGTTGCATTGATGTCATGAATGTTTTAGCATAATGATGTGTAATAATATACCTTAGCATTATGTTAATGATGTTATATGCTTAGCTTCTCTATGATGATGATTGTTCATATGCCATATAGCTTGCATACGTAGTCCATAGCATGCATATGTTTTATGTTTTCATTATGACGAAATGCATATGTCATGACATGTACAGATCATGTTATATGATCATAGCATGCATGAGCCTTAACATATTCTAATGGGAGATATCCTCTGCACCTCATGAATCTGTGCAGGTATAAACGATGCTTAGGCTCGACGATGAAGACCTTATGACGACGAGATTGCACATGTGATGGTCGGGCTATGGCCCAAGTTATCGTATGTTACTTATGTTATGATGATGGACTCCTTTGATAGTCAAGTATGTATGGCACATGGACCTTAGAGTCATTTACTCTTATATGAACTCACTTATGTATTATGAATCATATGTTGAGTATTACATTAGAGCCTATGTGGCCCATGAGCTAGATATGTATCTTGGGATTTATATGTTAGAAGTTTTTCGTTGTTTTCCATTATTGTTAATTATGTTTTTTATTATTATATTTTTCGATGTGATATTTTATATAATTAGGTTATGAAAGTAGCGTTGCCTAAAGTTCGACAACTAAATTGGAGTCAGATTTTGAGGACGTTATAGTTGGTATCAGAGCCGTAGTTTTGACTCTTATGTCTTAAGTCTTAATTGTGTAAGTCGTTGGCTAAAATGTCTCATGTGCAATCGTCGTGAGATGCCACCGAGCCTAAAAGTACGTGTATTATCTTAATTGAGCAATGCTAGACATTGGTATGCAATTATTGTATGATCGTAAATGGATATGAGTTATCCCATGAACTAAGGCATGACCCAAGTTATGAAATGTGATGAAGACTTGTGCCAAGAATCTTTGATGAGGTTTTAAGCCTCAATCCTCCTATGTTCAACGGCATTGATGATCCAAAGAAAATCAAAGTATGGTTGGATAGTATAATGAATATTTTCAAAGTGAAAAAATATCCAAAGTGAAGCAAAGTGGAGTGTGCCACTCATAGCTTGATGGAAAAAGCAAAGCAATGGTGAAATTCTACCCCTACGTCTAAGTACGTCTAACGAAGGAAATCCGACGTGGTGAAAATTTGTGATGGATTTCAAGGATCAATACCTTTCACAAAGTATGAGAGCAAAAGTAAGAGGAGTTCTTTAACCTCCAACAATGTGACATGTTTGTTGATGATTATTCAATCAAGTATTTCCAACTAGAAAAGTATTGTACTCTTGTAAAGACGGAAGGAATGAGAGTGAATCATTTTGTGAAGGAACTTAAGTTCGAATTGAATGCTAGAATGATGTGTGAAGCTCCTAAGACAATGAGCGAAACTATGGAGCTAGTTGTCGAAGTAGAAAAGAAATTCAAGTGTGGAGTTGTAGGCTTTAATGATAACACATCAATAAAAAATACCACGCGAGCAAAAGGGAAAGACCCAAGGAGATCACCTTACTATTCTTCAAAGAAGGTGGGACGAACTAGGAGTGTATACCATCAATGTGAAAAGAATCACCCCGGGGAATGTCGTCTCAAGGCTGGTACATGTTTGCAATATGGCAAGGCTGGCCACTATAAAGATTGCCCGAAAAAGCAAGATGTCAAACTCTCCAAAAATGTCGAGACAAATTCACGTCATGCAAGAATGAACAAGCTCACAAGTTCCTAATGTGATTCAAGGTAATCGTCACTTAATGATTAAGCAATATTATCGTTTATAATGTATGTGCATTATGGACATGTGAATCAATTGAAATGTTAAGAGAAATAGTCTAAGATAGGACATGTAATCATGGTCCTTAAAAGAAATAAAGTTAAGGAAAACCACCACGATCATGATGAAGGTAGTTAAGGTGACGGAAATTAGAATTGTTCTATTTAGGTCAACATAACCTAAATAATGTCATGAAAGGATCCAGAGTCAAATTAGGTAACTTGTCTATTGAGTATGTTATGTTAAGAATTAGAGTAGCGCAACGAAAGCGTGGCTCAAGGACGATCTCCATTTCATGGAGTTAAACAAAGTATCTAAGATTCACACTAGAATCATGGAAATACAAGATGATATGATGGCATAGTTAGAACCATCACCAAGAATCGTTAGCAAGAGACTGTTAAGCGATGCTATTGAAGACACACAAGGAAGGTCATGTTGGAGCACTCGAAGGACTAAAGATAAATGAAACAACGAGGATGGAAGATTCTTGTTGAAAATTAAGTTAATGAGTAGAGTTGCATAAAATGTGACTCAAGAATGATCTCAATTTTTTGAGATTGATTGGATATATGAGATTCCCATAAAAATCTTAGAGTAAGAAGTGACGGTGATCGACTAGTGAAGACGAAATATAAAGATCGTTAAAGTGAGACTATCGAGAAATGCGCACACAATGAGAGAGATCAAGTCAGTGTATAGGAGGAGCGAAAGATAAATGGAGCAACATGATGAGAAAAACTATTGTATAAGATTTTACAAAAAATCGAAGACGAATTTTATTTTAACGATGTTATATTATAATATTCTCAAAAATTAAATAAAAAATAAATAAAAAATAATTAAGGTCTAATTAAAAGCCCACGAGTCAATAAGCCCCAAATCCAAGTACAAAGACCACTCAATATGCCATAAACCTCTCACCTAACCTCTCCTCTTTTCTCTCCACGAGCCAACCTACTCACCCTCTCTCCTCTCCATCAACTCTCGGCAGCAACACCAAGAAGGAGCCATCATACACTCTCTCACTCTCCCTCACAGCAATAGACACCCACTCAGCTTCTCTCTCCTCTCCCTCACATCTCGGTTGGAGCAATCAAGCAAGTCTTCTCCACTCAAGCAACGCTCTTTCTCCCACTCTCTCCTCACACAAACAGCAAGAAGCACACTAGCAAGGAGCCCTCCATTCTCTCCAGCACAACACCACGTGACAGCAACAAGAGAAGAGGAAAAATAGAGTTGCCACATCAAGAAAAAAAAGAAAGAAGAAGAGAAAGAGAAGGAAAGAAAGGGTAAATAGATTAGGATTTTACGTAAACCTTAAAGGTATGTTGAGAGAATTCAAACCCTCTAATCACTTCCTAATGATGTTTAAATATATAGATTAAGGCATGAAGAACAAGCCATTTATTCTTGGAGTGAATGATGCGGGAATGTACATGATTATTTTGCATTATTATATGATTAATCTAAAGTTACTGTTACATTGCTAATCTTGCTTAGAATCATGATATTTTACTTTTATTTATGATTTAGATATGACGAAATTGCTTATTGCCATATATGAATATGTTTAGTAGTTTCAATGTTTTTGATGTAAGTACCTATGTGCACTATGTTTATTATGATGAGATTATTAGATTGCTAATCCTCTATGAGTAGTGTAAAGTTTCTACTGTTCATGCTTGGTTGAATGTGCACCTCAAAGGTGCTTATATAAGTATGTAAATGAGAGAAAAATGGATAGAAAATAGGGGAAATGTTGTCTATGAGTCGGGCACGACCATGATAAATTGAGGCACGACCATGACGAATTAAGTCACGGTCGTGACGCCTAATGTAAATCGTGCCTTAGCGACAAACTTATGTGAAAATGATATGATCGTTCTGTCACGATTGTGCCCGGGCGTGACCTTGTGGTTACATGATCGTGATGCCCTGAACATCTCATGCTTTAGAGAATTTCTGAGAATGGTCGAAAAATGATCGTTCTATCACGAGCGTGCAAGTACAAATAAAGGTAATTCAGTCGTGTCGGCTAAATCATTAGCCCGTGAATGACTAATGAGGACGGCATGACCGTGCCATAATTGGGAACGACCGTGGCCTTGTTATGCCGAGCAAATCGGTTAAGTATCCAACCATGACACACTTAGGCATTCTGTGCCTATGTGTGGGCACGGCCGTGACCCAAGGTGGCATGACCGTGACTAATGCTAGAGACATGTAATGATTGTTTTGTCCACACTTACCATGATTTGAAGTATCTTAAATAGGATTAAAACATGCTACATGTATTGAATGATTATATGTATTGATGAATGTAATTAAAAGACGAATTGATGAATGTGTCTTGTTGATGCCATCGGATGTAAGTGGGAGACCAAGACCCTGTTAAGGAAATAAGATGTGGTTCTCGGAAAAGACTAAGACCCCAAATAATAGTAGATAAGGTGTGACTTCTCATGGGACAAAAAGATCCTGATAATGAAATTAAGGGAAGACCAAGACCCCCTTGAGGGAAACAAGGTGTAGTTTCTCATAGGACAAAAAGATCCCGGTAAAAGAACTAAGAGATGACCAAAACTCCACCATAGAGTGGACAAGGTGTGGCATTCTCGAAGACCAAGACCCCACCTAAGAGTGGACAAGGTGTGGCCTCTAACGGGACAAAAGATCTCGGCCTAATTAAGTAAAGTTAAGATCGACGAGCCAACATGAAATTCTCAATCAACAAGATAAGAAGCTAAAGATAGAAGATGAAAACATGAAAGTTGCTTATAGTGACTAAGATGAAGGAGTTGGAACATAAAGAAGAAGATGATTAAGTATGCACCTAAAAGGATGCAAATTATGTTTCATAGTCACACGACGTTAAAGATGGAGTCACTTAAAGTAATTAAGATGAATGATTTTGGAACATAAAGACAAAGATATGATAACGAAAGTATCTTAAAGGATACCAATGTATGTTCCATAGTCATATGATGTTAATGATAAAGATGATACATGTTAGGTAAGATAAATGAATAATATGACTTGACATAAAGATGATTATCATAATGCAAGCACCTAAAAGGATGCTAATGTATGTTCCTTTGCATTGATGTCATGAATGAAATTGTTAAAGTAAAGTATATGATATGTCTTAGCATAATGATGTGTAATGATATGCCTTAGCATAATGTTAATGGTGTTATATGCTTAGCTTCTCTACGATGATAATTGTTCATATGCCATATAGCTTGCATACATAGTCCATAGCATGCATATGTTTTATGTTTCCATTATGACGAAATGCCTATGTCATGACATGTAGAGATCATGTTATAGGATCATAAACGAGAGAAATTTTTTGCACCCCATGGATCTGTGCATGTATGGACGAGGCTTAGAAGGCTTCATGATGACGAGATTGCATATGTGATGATCAGGCTGCAACCCAAGTTATCATATGTTACTTGTGTTATGATGATGGGCTCCTTCTAGAGTCAAGTATATATGACCTATGGGCCTTGAAGTCATTTACTCTTATATGAACTCACTTATATATTATGAACCCTATGTTGGGTATTATATTATAGCCTATGTGGCTCATGAGCTAGATATGTATCTTGGAATTTATATGTTAGAAGTTTTCTACTGTTTTATGTTATTATTAATTATATTTTTTATTATTATATTTTTTGCTGTGATATTTTATATAATTAGGTTATGAAAGTAACATCGCCTAGGGTTCGGCAATTAAATTGGGACCAGATTTTGGGGACGTTACAATTTAGGGGTGAAATTCGGGGTGTTACAATTTTGGTTCGTTTTGTACTCTTAGTTTACTATTTAATGGTTAGCTTATTTATATATACTTAGTTAAGATTTAAAGGTGCGTGAATCATTAACACTGCATTTAGTATTATTTAAAGTTAAATATCTCCATCTATTATTTAAAGTCATAGAGTCTTTCATACTTTCAATGCTTCAAAGGGACAGAAATAGAAATGATATTTAGTTGCATCCTAATTTTTATTTTATTTCTATAATTTCTCTCGAGATGACTCTCCTCCCTCTCATCTTATGTGGAAAAGAGAGTTGTCATCTTTATGACGCATTTATGATACAATATTTGTGATGACTCGTATTCCTTCATAATTTGTGCAGAATTTTATTACATCAAAAAAATATTATTAGAGATAGATAATAAATTAAATTTATGGCAATTTTTTTCTTTGAACACAAAATTTGTTGAAAGTTTGAAAATGATATATTTTAATATTTCTAAAGTTCAAATTTTGAGGGATCTATATTACATAATAATAAATTTTTGATATATTCTTCCTTCTTAATTTGTGATGGATTCAAAATTCGTTACAAACTACAAAGAAATTGTCGAAAGTTTTAAACAATATATTATTATTTTTTATATTTTAGGAATTTGGAATTTTAAATTTAAATATATTAAATAATGATTTAAATTTCTGACAAATTTTTAGTTTGCAATTTGCAAGAGAATAGATTCAAAATCCAATGCAAATTGTGAAAAAAAAATGTCAAATTTTTTTACAAAACATATTATTAAATATTTTTATTCTAAAAATTCAAACTTCTCAGCTCTAATGTTTATTTATATAATAATTTGAATTTCAAATGACTTTGTTTGTAATTTATGGTGGATTAAAAAACACCATAGTCTTATTGTTCTAAATGCAAATTGCCTATATTTAGCTGCAAATAGCATATATTTCATTTTGTTTACTTCGAAGTATGAGAGTGTTTCATCTATAAGTAATCTTTGTACATTATCAGGTAATATTTTATAATCTCATCCTATTAATTTGTGATAGGTAATGGGGAATTTAATTAGGCAATTCACATTGTCTAAGAAGTGACAATTTAGATTACCTATAATAGGAGATGTAATGCTAAGAATGGGTTGACTCTCATATAGTGACAATCTTAAAGTTGTGCATCTATTATGGAATGCACAAGTGAAGAACAAATTGTTTCCACGCATTGATGTTCTTTTTGAACAATTGACTTCGGTATCGGTTTTCTCATAAATCAATCTAAGGAGCGGCTATCATTAATTAAGGATACTCGAGTAAGACATTTTGATCAAGGTATGACCACTATGATTTTTTAGTTATGCCTTTGGGACAATGAATGTGCTTACATTTATGGATTTGATGAATATGGTCTTCCAACCATACTTGAACAAATTTGTGATCATCTTCGTAAATGACATCCTCATCTACTCATGAAGTTCGGAGGAGCATTTGGAACACTTTCATATTGTGTTAAAGGCATTAAAGAGAAATAAGTTATATGCCAAATTTTTGAAATGTGAATTTTGACTTGAAGAGGTGATGTTCCTTTAGCACGTTGTATCAAAGCATATTGTGTCCATGGATCCATCAAAAGTGGAAGCTGTGACAAGTTGGAATAGGCTGAAGAATGTTACCGAGATTAGAAACTTTTTCGAACTAGTCGAATATTATAAAAGATTCATCCAAGACTTCTCCAAGATAGTGACACTAATGACAAAATTGATAAGAAAACGTGAAAAGTTCATATGGCCCCAAGAAAGTGAATCAAGTTTTATAGAGATTAAGGATCTGTTTGATTCAAATTTCCTTAAGGAGAATAGAAGGGAATAGATGGGAAGTGAAACTAGGAGAAGGGAAAAAAAGAGAATGGGAATGAAGTATTCACCTTGTTTGGATGGAGAAACTAAATCGAAGGAAAAGAATAAATGTTTAATAATATTTTTCTGTGGACAATTATGTCCTTCATATATGTAATTGTATTTAAATTAGGTATGGTCATAATAGAAAATATATGGTCATTAGTTCTTTCCCCTCCTTTCCACCTCATTTTGGAGGGGATAGAAAAATGACATAATGGAGGAGAAATGAGGGAAAAGTCTCTTCCTTTCCTCTCTAACTTAAATTCTATCAAACAAGGGGAATGCATATCCCTCCCTTCCCTTTTCCATCCTTTACGATCCTTTTCACTCCCCACCAAATAGGCCCTAAGAGAAGACTCACAATAGCACCCGTCTTAGTCATTTCATCCTGAAAGTGGAGGATATGTCATCACTATGTGGCAGGGGCTTAGATTGTGTGCTTATGTAATATGACAAAGTGGTGGCATATGCTTCTCGACAATTGAATAAGCATGAAGTCAATTATCCAACACATGATTTGAAACTAGCAATGATAGTATTCACATTGAAGATATGGAGGTATTACTTGACATATGCGTTATCCTAAAAAGATTTGAATATGCAACATCCTCAAAGAAAATGAATTTGCCATAATGTATCATCTAGTAAAGGCAAATGTGGTGACCGACGTATTGAGCCAAAAGAGGGAAGGATCACTTGATTGCCTAACAACTTATAAGTGAAATTTTGTGGAAAGCATAGTACAATGGGCTCCTAATATTTGTGATTGAAGAATTATATGCATGGCTCATCTTATAATTGAGTCAAGGTTGGTGAGAAGAATCATTGAAGCTTAAAGAAGGGATTCAAAATATGCAAAAGTTTCCAAAGGAAAAGAAATCACTTCAAGTATGGAGAAAATAGAGTGATTTGTGGGTTCCAAAGGACAAGACATTAAGAAAGGAGATTTTGGATGAGTAGCACATATTCGAATTCTCAATTCATCTCGAAAACAAAAAAAATGTTCAAGAACTTCAAGTGAACTTTTGGTGGGAGGATAAGAAGAAGAAGGTGGCTGGGTATATGGCATAATCATGCATTTAATTAACATATTAAGTTAGTTTGAGTGTCCATTTAATAAAATTTCCTATATATTAATTAATATTTTGATTAGAACATAATGATTATTTAATTATCGATAAACTTTTACAAAGTAATTATATAAGGTTATTAGGAATAAATTATAAAATTTATAAATATTATAATATATATGTTTAAATATGATTAAGTAAGCTTAATTAGGGTTAAAACACTTAGTTATGTTATGTTAAAAAATGTGATTGGCCATACTTAGGCGAACAATTGCTTGGTGAGATATTTTTCTGAACTACCTTAAGATGTTAGAAAATTCTGAAAAAAATATATAAGTCACATATCTTTATCCTTTCATGGAAGAAAAATTATCAGAGGTAAAACTCAAGCAAAACAGACTGGAGGAATTCAGGAACATCGTTGGTTGTTTAAGGTGAGTTCTTGATCCGAAAATTATTTTTATGATTGAGAGGATCATTCCGTCATGTATATCCAACTATAAATTATGAAATTTTGTATTTCAACCATTCGAAGTTAGTTCTCTATGGCACCTAGAATCACTTAAAAATGAGTTTTATAGAGAAACTTATGAACTTAGCTTCACTGGTCACTCATCCTGTTTCGAGTCAGATACAAGTTCAATTTGTAAATTAGGGTACTGTTAGAATAGAGTTAATTAGAGTTTGAAATTTGGATATGATTAATTAGAGATTCCAAGGGTTCGGTGAGAAATGGAATTATCTTATATGGACATGTATCTTGGGATAAATGAATTTTGCATTTCATAGTAATTCTGTCAGGTTCCAAGACATTCTTTAATTTTTATGAATAAATAATAAAGAAGTCTAGTTTCAGAAAAAGTGTTATCTTATTAAATAGGCAAGTATGAAGAAATATATAAATCAATCTTTCAGTGACACACAGCCTACCAGAACACAAATTCTATGTCAGATTGCCTTAGATTTTATGACTTACTTGGAATTAGTTAAAGTTATTTGGGGGTTGGAAACCTTTCTAGTTTCTAATACATCCGGAATCATAAGATTTGACGTGGTTTAGAAGTTATGTATTATTTATTGACAGATACTTAGTCTGTAATCCTGAGACAACACCTAGTTAAGTTTTGGAAGATTGAAAAGTTTCAAGTGTGAAATATCATATGAATACAAATATTTAAAGTTGGACATTAGTATTATAAAATATTATATACATTTTAAGGTTCATAAACATTCATGCATCATGAGCATACATTGCATATTACTTTATTAGTGATTGGAAAGTAAAAAAACATTATTACTTGTAGGAAACCATCAAGGTACAAGTGAAAGGAAGACAATCTAATAAACCTCCTTGAAATGATAAACTACAAGGTGAGCGGATAAATTTATAACATAACAAAATGATATATGTTAGTTCTTTTATTTAGGATATTATTTCAAGTAAGATTATTATTATTATTATTGAAATACATCTTGAGTTATGAAAGATATTTATGATATGTTTCTAGAATTTCATATGAGATGAAATAAATTCTTATATGAAAAATTTTTCAGGGAACAATGCTTGTGAAGATAAAATAAATTTTACTTGATAGTGATATATGATTATGACATGTATTTTTTATATTGTTAAATTCAACGTGTTCATTGACCATGTTAGTTGAAAAGGTCTTTGGGATCACATTCGATATGCATGATTTCTTTGGGACGTATATCGGGTGTCTTTACCCTTTGAGGGATGCTTTGTGTGCACATATTGTCCTATGATATGCTCTGCATATCCGAGAATCATGATTGTGAAGCTCTGCTTACTGTATGACACACAAATTATGGAGAGATACGTATTGACCCATGATACGCTTTGTATATCCGAGACTCGGATTATGAAGCTCTACTTAACTATATGACATATGATCATGGAGAAATACATATTGTCCTATGATGATGATGATGTGCAATGAAATATGCGTGGAGTTTAACTGTGAATATGATGATATCTTGAATTACTTTTATTTATGTAAAAGTTCATACGATTTGGCAACTTATGTTATATGAGTTATGCTTTAAATGTTTTCTCATATGGAGAATCAAATTATTTAAATGTTCTGTGCATTCGTATTGCCCCCTTATGTTGTACTTTTATTCCACTCATTGAACAAATGATTGTTGCTCCCAATAGCCTTTTTGAAATTTTCAAATACTCGTAAGTTCTCGAGTTGAGTCGACTCGAGCTTATTTTGCTGCATATAGAAGAGGTCGAGCCGTTGAAGCACTTTTCTTTCCCCCTTCAATTTTGTTTTTGAAAGCATGCATGCAATAGATAAACATAGATGTTGTAATTAAGTTTATGAGAAATCTTTTGTAAGGTTGTATAAAACTTGATTCTATGGGGTGTTATATGTGAAATGATTTGTGAAACAATAGTGACAATATGTGAACATTATGTCTTATATCTCTTGAGTAAACTTTGATGAGTATATATGCATCTATCGTATGTATTGGCAAATAACACAAGATAAGTAAGGGAGGGAGGTTTTGCCGATTTTGTTTTTAGAATTGCTAAAGATGATTAATGGACGCAATAATTGGAATTAGAACTTAGTCACGAAGTTGGGTGTGATAGTTTTCCAACAAGTCAAGATTGAACACTGAAGGTTGTGTGACAAGCTTCAACTATTGTCAATTCCAGAATAGAAATGACAAAGCATCACCATTGACATTGTAGTAGGAATACTTCGGAACCAAAAGAGTCATGATGCAATTTGGGTCATCGTCAACCATTTGACAAAGTCGGCTCATTTCATTCTTATGAAAGTATCAATCCATGGATAGCATGATTGAGCTCTAAGTGAATGAGTTATCAGTTTGCATAGAATTCTAGCATCCATTGTTTTGGATAGGAATATAAGATTCACTTCAAGATTTTGGAAAGGTATACACAATTTTTTTGGAACAAGACTGAATTTTAGCATGATATCTCATCCTCAAAGAGAGGGATAAAGGTAGAGGACAATCCAAACTCTCGAAGACATGCTAAGAGCTTATGCATTGGCATGAAAATTGGGATGACCATCTTTCTTTGATGAAATTTGGCTATAATAATAGTAATCATTTTACCATTAAGATGACACCATTTGAAGCTCTTCATAGAAGTTCATGTCGTTCTCTAGCATGTTGGAGCAAAACCGATGAAGAACGATATCTTGGGTTGAAATTGGTCCAAATGTATGTTTGACAAGGTGGAGTTAATCAAGTAACAGATGCTAGTGACATTAAGTAGGCAAAAGTATTATGCGGACCAATGAAGAAGGGATCAAATCTAAAAAGTAGGCGAACATGTGATGTTTAAGATTAACCGCAAAGGCATGATGAGGTTTAACAAGAAAAGAAAATTGACTACAAAGGTATATTGGTCCACTTGAGATCCTTGAAAAAGATGGAAGTGGCTTATAGATTGGCACTCCTGCCATCATATGCAAGACCTCAATGTTTTTCATGTGTCAAGAAAATATGTCCATGATGACGTCAATATGATTTAGATCGAAAAGTCGAATACCAAAGAAGACGACTTATGTTGAACAACCAATCGAGATCGTGGATTATCAAGTGAAGCATCTTAAGAACAAAACTATACCAATGGTCAAGATGGCATGTTGTGGCCAAGAAGCTACATGGGAGCCTGAAGATGAAATACAAGAGAAATTATGGTAACTCTTTGGCAAGTACTTTAGATTTGAGGATGAATTTTTATTTAAGGGGGGTAGGTTCCAACATTCGAAAAAAAGAAGTCAGTAACACATAAGAGCCCAACTCCCAAGTAGCCCACCAGCCCAATAGAAAAAGCAAACACTTGAAAAGCAAATCTGCTCCACCTACCCCATTCGCCCGATCCACTTAATAGAAGCTCACTTGCTTACACCTCACTCTACCTCAACTCAAGACAACGGCGATGACATCTGGGAAGAAGCACACCAAGGCGGCAGCTCTGTAGTAAGGGACAAGAGGAAAGGCTAGTGAGATGATTGGCCACTTCGGCTAAGAAATGAAGAAGCTACAAAGTTAGGGTTTTAATCAAGATATATTTGAGGGGATTCAACCCTAATATTGCTCTTAATATTTTTTTATTGGACTAAGGGGCCGTTTGGTATGAGGTAATCTAGATATATTATCGATTATTTTATTTAAATGGCTATCACTGATTACTAGTAATTTTAATTGTTCTGGTAATCTTAATTACCACTTCACTAGTAATCCAAATAGTAGGCTGGGGAGGCGGCTTTTCAGATTACCAGTTGCTTGACATGCATTATGACAAAAATATCCATTCCATAAAATTTTTTAATTTCAATATTTTATTATTAAATAAATATCATTTAACTTCATCTCTTTTATTATTTGAATCTTTTATAAATAACTTATTTTTTACTCATCTTATTTTATCTATATTCACTTTTCTATTTTTTTGCTTTATTTATTTAGGATACTATATGATGAACATGTAAAACAATTTTTAGGGGTATTTTAGTAATTTTCTCTCTAACTATTTTAGCCATTATTTATGCTACCAATATTTGCCAAACACTATAATGTGATATTATCGATAATTAAAATAATGCTAATCTATTTAAGTGGTGATCTAAATTACCGGCTAATTAAATGGATAATACACCAAATGACCCCTAAGGGCATTGAAGAGCAATAAATTTATTCTTAAGCCAACAAGATTAGAGAAATGTGCATTAATGTTTCTCCTATATTTTTATGCCAAAATTACTGTTCATTTACATTATGAGCACGAGCCATGGTGGTAGGTGTTCATGGGCGGGAGCACGGACGTGCACCTAGGGTGTGAGGCCATGGGCATTCAAGGGTGCGGACAAGACTGGGATGCCCTTGGGCGTGAGAAAGATCCTTCATGATCATGACCATGTGGTGAAGCTCATACTTTTCTGGAATGGCCGTGACCATTGGACATACCCATGAAGGGATGGGCTACAAGGGAGGGAAAATCCCAACTTCACATTGCATTCCATATTATAGTATTAACCCAGTGAGAAGTGGAAGGTGAAAAAACCCAACCTTCGAGCATGGCTGTTACATTTCATGTTATATCCATGACACAACAAGAAGTTGAATGTGGGAAATTTCCAACCTTTCGGACACGATGGTGGCCAAGGGGTCTCACGACCATGACCAACCAAGCCCAAATTTTAAACTTTGAGCACGACCGTGACCAAGCATAGTGACGACCATGACCAATGTAATTGATGTTTATGTGAAGATGATTGCTTTCACCTAGAATCATAATGCATGGACAACCGTAAATCACTATAAGGAAACTACTGAATAGCAACGCAAATGAGTGTCACAAAACCAAGATACGCTACGTCGATGCCAATAGAGTCTCCATAGCGATGACATTGGGTCGACTAAATGAGATGCTAACTACCTCCCCATAGTTTCAATTTAGTGTCACGTTGGTGCTGTAGGTAGTCGCTGCTAAATGCGGCACCATAGAGACGCTACTTCACAGCTATTATCATGCACGAAAATGAGAAAATCCATGGTAGATTTTAGCATTGCATTGACGTTGACGATATGCAAAGCTAGGTTAGTGTCACATATACGACGAAGTCGATATGGGCGCCACCCTCTTGCGCTATCTTGGCGGTGAGGTAGCGGCTAAATTGATGCTAGATTAAGAGGCGACATTGGCGTTAGCACCTTGCGCTCTTTTGGCATCGACATGGGCGATGCTAAGTTAGTGTCATGATTATTGCGGCGCTAAAGAGACGCTGATTGGGCATATTGCGATGCTATGGTGTGGCAAAAGTGCCACTAACTATATTCATTTGTATTTAAGTAGGTAATGTTAATTTGTATAACTATATATATTATATATACTATTGCTCAATCTACTCCGAGTTCATCCACCACACTTGAGCTCACGTTGAACAACATCAGGGGACTCATCTCGGAGTAGATATCTCAGCAACTTCCTCATCATTTGGCTCCCATCTTGCAGATGATCCAGACTATGCTCTAGCCACAAACTCAGTCCCCATGAAGTCGATATCAGGAATGACAATAACGACGATAACAATTTAGGATAGAAACTTTTGTATCATATATATTTCATATGATCTGGTTATGACATGTGATATCATTTTGTTATCTTATTAACACTTTTGTGATGGTTATTTGTACTATTCTTTATTATTATTATCACCAATGTGAAGAATGCATTATATATGCATCATATAATTTGTATGGTGTGGAAAGGGAACAATACAACTAGAATGGGGCAAAATTATCAGGAATTAGCGTCATTTTAGCATTGAGATAGCGTCTCATGTTAGCATCACTTGAGCATCAAGATAGAGTCAGAGTTTAGTGTCTCCGTAGCTAACAAGTAGCGTCATAGGAAGCATAACCTTAGCACCATCTTAGCGTCGTAATAGCTTCACGTGTTTCAGCGCCATCGTAGCATTGGGTTAGTGATGCACATAGACCCCTTATAATGACACTTTTTGTATCATGATAACATCGTAATAACATCAACATGTGGCGTTAGTAGCATTACCTTTGTCCTTGGTGCCATTGCGAAGCTAGTAGCTACCGAATGTCGATGTCTCCGCTCTGCGATGCCATGTTGACGATAATGTGTGGCTATATTTTTAGCCACATTTTAGCGTCGAGTTAGCGATGCCTTGCTTGTGTCGCAAGTCGGCATATTTCTTGTAGTGAATAGGGCTAAACCTTGCCACGTGTATTGAATGATTACATATATATTGATGAATAAAAAATAAAAGATAGATTGATGAAAGTGACTTATTTTAATCATTGAGGGGAAGTCTACAGTAGGTATCATAAGTGTAAAGTTCCCAAGCAAACGAAATCTATGCTAAAGTGGTGTAAAATTTTCAATTAGGACAAAGAGATCCCAGCCTAGCTAGTCATGACCGACAAATCAACATGATCTCCTCAATCACCAGTATAAGAATATATCTAAGATGAAATGATTTGGGATATAAAGAAGAAGATGAAATGTTACGCATTCAAAGTATGCAAATGATGTATGTTACCTTGACATATGATGCTATGAATGAAGATGTCAAAGAAAAGCAAGATAAGTGCATAATGCCATGATGTTCCACTATGTTATATGATTATCCTATCTTGCAATGATGATTGTTCACATAGCATGTAGTGCATATGTAGCTCATAGCACGTGTGCCCTTTATTTACTATATGTTGAAAGACATGTAAAAATTATGTTATAGATTCATAGATAGCATGTATGAGCATCAATATACTCTAACGAAAGAAATTTCATGTACCCCATGGATCCATGTAGATCACTACAAGAAAATGGGCTCTTAGCGACCTAAGACTAGCGACGTTAGGGAGGCGCTATTACGTCTTCGTGATGAAGAGCGTCTCATTCGCGTCCAACTAGCGCTGCACACGTGGGACACTAGAAATCGGTGGCTACTGCCATCGCAAAAGAGTCAAAGAAAATGAGACGCTACTAGCACCACGTGTTGATGCTATCTCGACGTTATTAAGACGCGTGGTTTTTGGTTGTGCATAGAAGAAATGTGTCGCTACGTCGACATGCAAGTGGCGCTGGTTTTGAGGCGCTATTCCAGCGCCCATGAGTCGCTATTGTAAGCGCTAGGAAGGCGCTAAAGTGACGCAAATATGATGGTGTACGCGTCATCAATGAGACGCGAATATGGCACTAAGGACGATATATTAACTCAGCGTCAACTATCATTGCGAGCGAATGAGATGCTATGGAGATGCTACTTGCAGATTTTTTACCCATACAATCCTCATTTTTCCCCTTCCCACACCATACAATTATATAATGCATATAAAAATGCATTGATATTCATCACAGGCAATATAAAAACATCACAGGCAATAAAAAAGCATCACAGGCATAATATTTAACATAAGAATATGAAAAGTAATAAACCGAACTAACAAACTATATGTATATCTAAATCTATAAGTAACAAAAGCATAGTTTATATTCATGGTTTGTTTCTATCCTAGGTTTGGGAGTTATTGTTATCATTCTGGACGTTCGACCCAAACGTGCTCGGTCCATGGCCTCGTGGGGATGGATTTTGCGTCGAGATCAATCTCTAAATCGTCTGCAATAGCGGAGCCAACTGTTCCGACACCTGCCGCAATATCTGCTCTGATAACTGCTACAATAGCTGTTGTGATAGCTGCGTCATATCAGGTGCAGCGGATGAGCTCGCAGCAGATGGACCGCCTGCATATCCTCCGATCCTCCTAGGTATCTGAGCGGCTATGACGAGGCCACGCAAGTATCCTCCTCGTGTCGTGCCGGCCACCTCCTCCCAAACAGCAGGGCCCTCTACGGAATAGAAAAATTATACAATCATATAATATATAGATTATATATCAGGAAACACAAATTAAAAACATGACAAAACCAACGAAGAAACATTACCTGATGACTGAGTACTCGGATCATCTCCATACTTTTCGGCCATTTTTGCATTATAATCATCCTAAAAAATTTAAACATTTTGTATTTCAAAAATAGTGCACTAACATCAACAACCAAATGACAATGTCATGAGACTTACCAAAAGCCTACGAGCAGTGGGCGTGACTAGGTCGTTTGTCTTTTGGCTCTTATGTGTCGCCTCATAGACCATACGAAAGTCTACGGAACCCCCTTCTTTCTCCTCCTACAATAGAGTTTCAAATTTGATAACATAAGTATAAGTCAAAAGTTTGATAAATTGAATTTATATGTAAATTACCATGCGCCATCGATGCTCGTCAAATTGCATCGACCCCCCTGTGTGGATGTGGGCCTCGGGCTTCGAAAGACGATTAACTCATGCCTTTTCCGACTTCCTTTGCCATCGTTCATCCGTCCTTTGTGAACATCAAATACTTACACTTTCAAAATCTATAATTTTAATAAAAATAATTTAAAAGTAAACATACTTACCACTTCCTACATAAGGACTCCCAAACCGAGCGCCTAATATGCATTGGGCATCTTTGTATGCCCTGCTCCAAAGTGAGGCCGGCGGACGTGACGACCTTGCGAAACTTGTATAATCGATTTCGGAGGTGTTTCGCAACGACCTCCTCAAAAGCTCTCCGGATCGTCCCTAAACTACGATCCGGATGAAACTGATTTGCCTCCTACAAATAGAACGTTAAAACTTAGTAATTTTAAAATAAATATAAATCAAATTACACAACCAAAATAGAAGTTCGTACCGTAAAAGCTCGAAAGATCTCCCACACTTGAATTGGGACATCTTTTCAGGATCCTGCCCCTTCCGGTAAGTGGGAAAGAACGAGAGCACTAACATCCCGCACGGTACTAGCGGGTATGAAAGTGGTCCTGCCAATTACAAAGAAGAATTAATTTTCAATGATAACCAAAACTATAATAAAATTTGTACAACTTATTTAACTTACGGTCCAGCAATATTATTCACAGTGACCACCCCATTATCGTGTAATCCTTCTTCATCACTCGAAGAGGAATCATCATCCGGTACAGCTAGGGTAGGCTGTAAAGTTCCGACATCATTTACAGGCCCTAATACATAATAAATCATCATTGTCATACCAAATTAAAGTTGTGATAATTCATAAATGTACAGTAATGTTCTCATCTCGATTGATGTGTATCGCAACATGATCAGTGGCAGTCCGCTCGTCTGAATGTGTTGAGCCAACTGCTTGTGCTATCGGCGGCGTAACAACTGACATTATTAAAAAATAATTAATATAATTAATTAAGAAATGTCAATAACAATAAATATATCTCCTGCCGTAAGATGTCGCTCGCCAACGCTAGAATGTGGTGAAGCGTCCAATATTCTCGCCAGTGGCGGTGGGGTAGCAACTGTCATCATAAGAAAATACATAAAATTTGGCTCCTATTTAAAATTATGAAATATACAAAAAATAACCATCATTCGTTGTGCGATCGAGACGTCCCGACTATGTGCCCCGTCGGCGATGGAGCAACTGTCACAAAAATAAAATATTTAAAAAACTCTATCTCCTACTGTGTATCGCCTACAATGTGTCACGTACCTGAAGTGATACGCGGAACAGACCCACCAATGGATCGCCTATTATGTGATGATCTGGCTATGTGACCCGTTGGCGGCGGAGGAACTGATATTATTAAAAAATGAATAACTATTATAATCAACTATAAATAAGCAACCGACAATAATTATATTACCTAGTGGTTGTGATGGCTGACTCATCTGGAGTGAACGCTTGGAAGAGCGAGATGACCCAGATGCTCGACCCCTAGTAAGCATGACTGAAAAAAAAGAAAGAAGCTTCTCTTATTATCGGTAACCATATATAACTTAAAAAAAAAGTAAAAAGCTTATGTCATTAGAATAACTACGAGATTCATTCGCTTGTTTCGTATTCTGATTCATTTTCATCATCGTCGCTATAATCTTGGTTCGAGTCATCGTCAATTAAATTATCAAAGTTCACATCCAAGAGGTCATTTGAATTGAGCTCTTCCATTGACTCAGCGTCATCGACCAATTGAAAATTCTCAACTCCATTGGTCACATCAATCATCTCATTCACTCTATCTTCTTGATAATAATCATCCATGGGCACATCATTGTGTACAGATGATGTTTCATTGTCATCTACCATTGTTTCTGCTAAGAATAGTCTACTCCTCACATTGCATGACACCCACCATTCATTCTTGGTTCTTTTCGATTGATACTTAGTGCAGTACACTTGTTGTGCTTGTTCTGCCAATATGAATGGATCGTATGACTGAAGTCTCGACCGAGGGTTAATATTCACCAATTTAAACTTTTGATCGATCTGAACTCCTTTCTCTGGATCGAACCAATGACATTTTAGCACCACGACTTTGTTAGATTTTTCCAAATAAGACAATTCTAGGATGTCTTTTATAACACCATAGTAATCAAAGTCGTTGTCCCCGTACATGCTTCCTAGAACAGATATGCCACTATTAATAATTGAATGTTGTCGGCAATATTCTTCTGTATGGAACCGATATCCATTGACTATGATGCCGCAGTAGCTAAGAACTTGTTTCTTTGGGCCATGACCGAGATCTCGTATTTTGTTCTCTATGACTGAGTCATTAATAACCTACAAGAAAATTAAATAAAAACTTTATTAAAAGTTACGAACTTATAATAAGCACAAGCAGAAAGATTTCTCACTTCACATCTCAACCAATCGGCAAAATATTCGTCTCGTAGTTTCAATAACTCATCGTTTGAAACTAACGGATTGATTTCTCGCTGTAATTCTTCGAATTTCTTGAATTCATAGTATTCAATTAATGAAATCATATAGCAACAATTAACTTTAAATTATATAACAAATTAGAATAGATTGTCTTACTCGAGATACGATGTCACTTCGCTATAATTTGCAAGAACATAATTCTCAATGACGGTGAGATCTCTGTCATTCAAGATAACTTTGCGTCCTGTACCAAGAAGTCGACACAGGTACTTGAAGATGGATAGAATATTCATGTCAACTTCTCTTTCACCACCATCATTGTTTCTTGGAACTTGGGTGTGTCGTGATTGTATTTGTGGCTCAAAGTATTTTGAAGTGAAGTTTGACACCTCCTCAATGAAATATGCTTCACATATGGAGCCTTCAATTTTTGCCTTATTCTTTGCCTTCCTTTTCAAATATAGCATGCACCTTTCAAAAGGACACATCCATCGATACTGAACCGGACCTGCAATTTTTATTTCATATGGTAGATGTACAATCAAATGCTCCATCACATCAAAGTAAGAAGGTGGAAATATCTTCTCAGCTTGCATGGTAATCACAATAGAAGCTTCTAACCGAGAGATGTCTTCTTTTCGAAAGATGGATGCATAAAGCTCTTTAAAGAACATAGACAATTCTGTTAAAACCTCCCAAATGGCCTTTGGTAAAAGTTCTTTAAAGACAATTGGAAGCAGCCTTTGCATAAAAATATGACAGTCATGACTCTTCATCCCATGTATCTTCCCATTATCCAAGTTAAAACAACGAGATATGTTTGATACATATCCGTCGGGGAATTTCAATTACTTTATCCATTCGAAAACCACTTTTCTTTGATCATTGCTCAAGACATAAGTAGCTTTTGGCTTTTTGTAATTACCATTTTGAAGATGAATGATATCTAACTGTAGTCTTTTGCATATTAATTTCATGTCTTCGCGAGCATGTATGCTATCTTTTGTTCTTCCTTTAACATCCATAATAGTGTTGAAGATGTTGTCAAATACGTTTTTCTCCACATACATGACGTCCAAGTTATGACGTACCAAGTTTGAAGACCAATAAGGCAACTCCTAAAAAATACTTCTTTTCTCTCAATTATGTTCACTTCCAAACTCAATTTGCTTGTAACTACCGGCCTTCAGTCCGAATGAGACTTCACTAAGCTTGTTTACTTGCTCTAGCAATTCTTATCCCGTCAAATGAGTTGGAGACAAAGTGTTCTCGGATGTATTCTTTTTAAATGAGTTTCGATCACGATGCATCAAATTCTCCAATGCAAAAAAAAAATGATTTCGTATTCTTTCCACATATGGGACAAGCAAGTTTTCCTTTTGTGCTCTAACCACTCAACATTTCATATGCCGAAAAATCACTTATGGTCCACATTAATGCGACTCTCATAATGAAATTTTGTTTTTTAGATTTGTCATAGGTAATCACGCCATCCTCCCACAACATCTTGTGTTCATCAATTAAAGGTCTTAAGTAAAATCTAAACTTTTACCAAGAGATCGAGGACCCGAGATCATACAGGTAAGCAATATATTCTCTCGTCTTATACACATGCTTGGAGGCAAATTATAAGGTGTCACAAAAATTGGCTAACATGAATAAGCAGTGCTTGATGAGCCAAATGGGTTGAAGCCATCGGTGCAAAGTCCTAATCTAATATTGCGTGATTCTACAGAAAAAGCCGGATGAAGTGCATTAAATCGTCTCCATGCCTCCGCATCCGAAGGATGTGTAATTGAATTTTGATGTTCACATGCCCCTTCTCTGTGCCACCTCATAAATGATGCAGTTTTTTTAGAAAGAAATAGTCATTGTAATCTTGGAACAATCGAAAAGTATCTAAATATTGCATTTGCCACATTTTTTTGAACTTTGGAAATTCTTTTTCGGCTTGAATATGGGCTCGCCACAAATAGAACAACTCATAAGTGAGTTATTTTTCTTCTAGTACAACATGCAATGATTGCGGCATGCATCAATCTTTTGATATTCCAATCCTAAATCTCTCATCAATCGTTTGCACTTGTAAAAATGTCCCGGTAATTTCTCTGAAGTTGGAAGCATACTCTTAATAATGACAAGCATTCGGTCAAAACAACTTTCACTCATGTTAAATTCTGATTTTAAGTTCATTAGTTGTGCCACTGCAGAAAGTGTAGTTTGCTTCACGCATCCATCCCATAAAGGTTCATCTGCTTCTTCAAGAAGATTATAAAACTTAGAAGTCGAAGGATTCGGGTCTTCTTCAATCAATGTTTCACCAATATTTTCTCCTAACATTGCATCTCGTATCATGTCCCTGTACGAATTGCTCGAGCCGCCAACAACGGTATTTACATTAGTTGTTTCTTTAGCCCATCTTTCTTCGCCATGAAAGAACCAATTTGTGTATGTCAATAAGAAATCATTGTAATATAAATCTTCTGCACATCATATCTTACTTTCCACTGATAACATTTGCACTTCCGGCATGGACATAAGATTTCGCCGTATGAAGAAGCAACACTTTCATTTTGATATGCCACATTAATGAATTCATCAACACCATCCTTATATTCTTCAGTTATGACACCACGTTTATCCTTCCAACGATGAATCCAACTACGATCTGGCTTTATCATTTCTGTAACGGACAACATTAAGCCATATGTCAATAAATTCGTGTACTTGAAACATGTGATTTTGAACTTACGAAGTCCAAAATCACATATTTCAAGTACTTCATCGTCGAATCATAATCTCGTTTTATCACCAAGAATGTTGAAGTACATCCTTAGTAAAATTTATGAGAACATGATAAAAAAGAGGTTCTATGATTATGAAAAAGTTATCCAAAAGAGGTTCTAGTATTTAAGTTAACCTGCATTAGTAACTAATTTAATAACAATAATTTGAAGTAATTAAGTAGTATTTAACTTAATAGCAAAACAATCAAGTAATTAAGTCGTATTTAACTTAACATGCATTAGTTACTAACTTTCAAGTAATTAAGTAGTATTTAACTTCATGCATTAATAATTAACTTAACATGGTGGCGGGCTCATACCTTCTTAACTGGAGAGGGATGGCGGCGAGTGGCGGGCAGCGGTGGAGGAAGGTGGTGGGCGACGGCTGACAGAGGAGCACAGTCAGCAGGCGGACGAAGCGGAGGGGGGAGGAGGAGGAGGAGGAGGAGGAGGCGGTGGTGGAGGCGGAGGGTGGCGGAGGCGGAGGTCGGCGTGGTGGAGGAGGCGGTGGAGAAGGCGGAGGAGGCAGAGGGCGGCGGCGGAGGAGGGTGGAGGAGGAGGAGGCGGAGGCGGCGGAGGCGGCGGTGGAAGGCCGACGGAGGAGTAGGAGGCGGAGGGGCGCGGTGGAGGTGGCAGAGGGGCACGGTGGAAGAGACGGTGGAGTAGGCAGAGGGGCGTGGCGGAGGAGGTGGAGGCAGAGGCAGAGGGGAACGGTGGAGGAAATGGAGGGGTGCGGTGGAGGAGGCGGTGGAGTAGGCGGAGGGGCGTGGTGGAGGAGGCGGAGGCGGACGTAGTAGAGACAAAGGAGGCGGAGGAGGCTGAAGGCGTCGACGGCGGAGGGCGACGGAGGCATTGGGCATCGGGCGTCGGGTGTTGGAGGACTTCATCGTTGACGTCGGGCGTTGAGCGTCGGGCATCAGGCATCGGGCGTCGAGTGTCGGAGGGGTAAAAGTAAAACAGTAACAGTGAAAATGAAGAAGAAGGGTTAGGGATTTAAGTAAATTCTTTGGCGTCTCCCCAAGATGCGACGCTACGTAGACGCAATGTAGGCGCCGCTTTTATCAAAATTCGGCTAATGCGGCGCTATAGAGAAGTTAATGTGTCGTTATGTTATTGTAGCGACACCATAGCATCGTAGGGGCGTCGATTTTGATTTAGCGTCCCTTAATTGTGACGTCAGAGAGATGCTAATTATTTTTCTATTTCAAATTTTCTATTATGTATGTAATTTTATTTATCAATATTGCGTCTCATCACATTGTGCCCCGTTCCAATTGTTTTACTCCCTTCCGACAATCTATCATGTATGTATATAAAATTATAAGTCTATATGTATATATGTCTATAACAAAATTGTGTGTGTATGTATGTATGTATATATATATATATATATATATATATATATATATATAATATGTGTATGTATATGTCTACGTTTGGGAGATTCACAACAATGTGTTTATCTATATGTATTATAAATATATACGTGTATGTATATGTCTATATATGTGCGTGTCATATATAGATAACATGTATATGTATACGTATTCGAAGTGAATATATGTGTATATGTTTATATGTGTGAGATTAAGTGATAACAATATGTATATATGTACTTATTATATATAAGTATAAGTATATACACGTATTTATATGTCTATATGTGCACGATTAAGCGAGTGTGATAAAAAGTCGGCTAAGGCGGCGCAATACAGACGCTATTGAGTCGCTAGAGAAGTTTAGCGATCCTGTAGCGCCGAACTAGCGTCTAAAACTTATTCACATCTCAAGTTAGCGATGCTACAGAGATGCCAATAGTGTCACCATAGCTTCGACAATGTCAGCGGCTCTAGTTAGATGCAAAGTTGACGCTATTGAGTCTCCACGGTGACACTAAAATGGGTTAATTTGTAGCAAATCACTCTCTTAATTCAACCACCATAATTTCATGATTAAGAATATAAAAATAATATATGCATAATTAAGGTATTATATATATTGTATGTATAGATAACATAAATAATATAGGTAGCAAATTATATACTTAGGAACACTCCTATGATGTAAAAATACATATATATGTTGATAATACTAATATAATATTTAATTTATTTATTGATTAACATATATTATATATAATATATAGGGTTTAGGGTTTAAATATAAAACAAATAGCGATATAAATATAGATAACCTATAAATAGTTGCCAAGTAATCACTTTCATGTCTACATAGCATCGCCTATGCATGTGACGCCAGATAGTGTCTCTTTAGAGCTGCAATGTGTGTGACGCGAGGTTAGCGTCGAGAGATGTCGACACGAGAACGACGCTAGGTTCTCTCACACATTTTTGCTCTGTGGCGTGCAATAATAGCGTCTACGAGCGTCTCCAATGCGCCATCGTTAGCGTCTATTTCATGAATAGCCAAGAACACGTTAATGAGACGCTATCGAGAGGCAAATAGCATCTCATTATTGGGATGCAAAGTGGACGCCATAAAGACGCTAGTGACGTCTAGTAGCGTCACTACTATGCGACACTACTTTGCGTCGCTAAGCGCCCATTTTCTTGTAGTGGATATAGAGGAGACATAGGTTCGGTAGTAGAGAACCCATGACGATGATTTCACATGTGGTGGTCGAGCCAAAGTTATCTTATGTTAGCTTTCATATGTTGTTGAACTCTTATACCTTGTCGAGTATGTATAAACTATGGGTCTTGAGTTGTAAACTTTCAAATGAACTCATTAAGCTATTTATGTTATGCTAAACTCTATATTGGATCTATGACGTTAGATCCTATGTGGCCCATGGGTTAACTTGATGTTATCTTGATATTCATGTGCAATTGGAGTCTCGCGCTATGTTTTACGTTAATTGCTTCTACTTTATTGTGTTTTCGTTACAATGTTATATGTAATTAGGTTGATGAAGAATTATGTAAATGTAGCCAATAAATTGGGGCTAAATCTTGGGGGTATTACATTTATTGTGCTAGTAATCACAATAAGCTTCATGTGCTTGCAGGAAATACTACTTCACCTTGCTTTTGGAGTTTTCTGATATGTGAAAAAATGCCACTGTTTAAAAAGTACATGGCGAAGATCAAGAATGTGGTAACCTTTTTCTTGTATATATAATTGGGAGGTCTCTAGGACCAATTTTTAATGGGACTATAGTCCATGTGCTGAAGGTGAGATGTTACCAGGTCTTATATTGATCATTTTTTAATTGATCCATTTCCCTATGATTTTGAAGGAGTGGCAAACTTCATTTGTGCAAAACATATGTCCTTTTATTGTTTCATGGAGAAGTAAATGCAAGGTGACATCTTTTTCTCATCCTATCATGATTGAATCAACTGTAATGGTAATGATTTGGCAGAATCCATATGCTAGTGAAGTCATGGATCTAACAAATATTCTCAAAAAGACAAACCACAATTCTATATGTCTCTATAAATAATCTTTTATGCTTACATTTTAGAATTTGATGCATGTTTTCTAACACTATTATACTACAACTTTTTACCAGTTTCCTTTTGAGATTTGACAAGAATTCACTTTCTCGTAGGGCATTAGTCCTGTTCTCCTTTTAATTATCTTATATATGGGGTTGTTTTAATTTTAATGGTTTAATTCCAAACTTTTGGTAACAATGGTGTCAATTTCTTAATCTTATCTGTTTGTATTAATCTACAAGGGAAATCATTTGCTCAAATGTGTTGGGTTGTCAATGTAATAAGCCAATAATTTCTATTTGATCAATAGTGAAGCCTTTGTGTTTCTTGTTCTACAAATTTATCTAGTATTGAATATATAGGTCAAGGGATAAGCCCCTTCCATTGCTTTGCAAAACTAATGCTCTTCTCTTGGTAGATGCAAAAAATACTCTCAACATGCCTTCCTATCTATGTAAATGATGGGAGGGGAAACATATTGCCTTGCAAAATCATTCTATTTCCAGTCAGCAATTTCTAGATAAATTTTGTTGCATACACTGAAAAGTGAAGTGGTACCTCACCTCAAATCAATAAAAGAACAAAGAGATGTGAGGGAAACCAAGAATATAAAAAGGGGCACAAAGTCATGTCATTCATGTACTTGGACTAATTGCTACATTTGTGAATCATTAAAACTACTAGTATGTCAATGGAAAATCTTGTCTTCCAACTTAGTCTCCGAGTATCTATTTTAGTTTGTAGAGAAATTAAGCATCTTTTTGTCCCTTCATTGTTTTAGTATTTCAAACTCAATACAAAGGCAATTCAAATAGGATGTTCATCTTTTTCTGTTAGTATCTCATGCATGCAAAACACAACATATTTTAGATTATTATTTTAATTAATTTTTCTATAATTTGATCATGGCATGAATCAATTTTAGTCACTTTTAATCATAATTCCGGATTTATCGATTTTGATTATTAATGTTTTGAATATTTTAACCGAAGAGGGATTTACTTAATTCTTATAATTATTTTGCAGGCAATATGACTCGGCCGTAAAGAATTAAATTTTGGCCGAGATGATCTCATGGTTGGATAAGTTACATCTTACTTCGTTGGGGGTAAAAATGAATGCAACTTGAGTTTTGGGCGTAACGATCAAAGACTCTTCTTCGTTTTGGCCAAGATTTGGAGGGGGTAACAGAAAGAAAACTCATCGTTTTGGCCAAAATTAGAAGATATCATTTTGGGGGTAATGAAAAGGAGTGAAGATATCATTTTGGCTGAGATATGGAGGGGGTAATGATAAGAAGTCTTCCTTACGGCCGAGATACGAAGGGAGTAAAAGGATTTATCTTTGGGCGTAAAGATAAAAGAATTTCGTTTTGGCCGAGATTCAAAAGGGGTAAAGATAAAAGGATTTATCTTTTGAGCGTAATATTCAGATAGGAAAGTTTATCGGCCGTAATCAACTCAAGTTTTATCTCACAAATTTAAAGTCAACCGTACGATGTTACGGTCGTGATCAAATTGACGGCCGTCGGCACCTATAAATACGTGAAGAATCCATCATTTCAATTGGTGCTCTGAAGTTCAAGTTTCTTCCATGGTGAGTCGTGAGCTCTACAGGCTATGACCAAGAGGAGAGAGGTGCGACAGCTGGAGGTTGATCGCGACCCTGATCAAGTCTGAGAGGCTGTCCGACTGTTTGCCCAATTCGAGAGCTCTACTTTTATTTTGGGTGTAATTCTTCCAATTATTATTGTTATTTTGTTATTATCTCTCCAAAATTTTTAGGATGAACTCCATGTTTTTAGAATTATTATTTTAGGAGATTATTAATTGAAGGAAAATATTTGGATCCTATTTTATTTGTTTTAATCTTTTCTGATCAATTATTAATTGTGCTTAATGCTTTTATGTTAGTTAATTGGATTTCTGAATTAGGTTATACCAGTTTGTGGAGTGTTTAATTTCAGAATTCATGATACTAATTTTAATTGATTTTATCTAAAATTAATAATTGACATAAATTTGATAACTAATGTGTGGAGAATCAAATTTATGTGGTCTATTAATCTATACCAGTTTGTGAAGTGATTAATAGTCTAGGGAATCAAATTTAATGCATCTTAATTTTAATATGATTTTGAGGGTACCAGTCGTGGAGACTTCAATTCTTATTAATTTAAGATAGTTCTACATGCTTAGATTGAGGGATGCCAGTCATGAAGACCGTAAGATAATCATGTTAGATTACTTTAGGAAGACTCTAATCCATCTTTAAAGATTAAATTTATCTTTTATGATTCAAATATTTATCCTGATCTATTTTCAACCTAAGGCCTAACTTCAACACCACTACATTATCTTATCTTTATTTTCTTTATTTTATTCCATAAAACCCCTTTCCAAAAATCCATATTTTTTCCTCTCTTATTAATTTATAAATCCAGATATTAAATTAATAATATTCCTTATGGGTTCGACACTCTTTGCTCCTATTACTATATTACTTGAGCGACTAATGCACTTGCTAGCGATTCTATTTTGCTACATCATTTCAACGCATCAAGTTTTTGGCGCCGTTGCCGGGGAATATTTTATTAATTAATTTCTGATTTTTATGAATTATTAGGATATGTAAATAATTTTATGTAAATAAGTTTTGCAAATAAATTTTCTGTAATTCCTTATTTTCTATAAATATGTATTGTTGTACTCTTTGCTCTAATTATTTTTATCTGTGTGAAGAAACTAACATCTTTCTTTTTGCAGATAAAAGTCACGGGATTATCTAGTGATTTTGGATTAAAATTTCTGACTTGTGGCCAATACTTTATTCTAATTACGTCGAGAGGATTTTCTGATTAATTGGATAAATATTTTTTTATCTGTGTCGACTTATTTTTACCATCGTGATTAATTTTTGTTGGTTTTTATTGCCGGATGTGATTTCCCTCCATTAATTTCTCTTCCGTCCATTTTCTCGGGGTTTCCTTCCTAATCTACTCCGTTGATTTGATTTTATTTCGGCCGTGATGACATTGATAATTTTATTTTCTTGAACTTTTGTTTTACGCCTTGATTAAATGCATGACTTTCAATTCAAATTTGTTTCGAGACGTGGATAGATTCTGATTTGCTCACAACTAATTTATCTTTCCAAGTATTGCGCCCGTAAATTCTGATTTTTGTGGGATTATGCTTTTCTGATATCCCCAATTTCTTCTCTGATTGATATGGCGTAAATCATTTTTCTTCTCTGATTGATATGGCGTAAATCTAAATTGATTTGATTTTTTTTCTCTCTCTTTGTGATCCTATAATTTCGGGATTATTTTAATATCATCCCGCCTGATTTTGATTTTTTGCCTAAGCATATCTCTCTATCTATGGCACCAATTTGATCTATTCTTCTCGTGATTACGCCCAAATTTTATCTCCGGTATTCTTTTTCTCTTTCTATCATATTATGCCTTTATTACACACCCCTATTACGCCTGACATTTGTCGCCCAATTCATTTCCTATTACGCCTCGCATTTGTCGCCTAATTCATTTCCTATTACGCCCCTGATTACGCATTGCATTTGCCACCCAATTCATTTATTTCTATCATATTACGCCTTCCATCGCTCAATTTTCTCTATCATATTACGCCCCTGATTGGCGCTTCCATCTGTTTGCGCCAATGTTGTAAGACCCGACCCGGGCAGCGACCCAGATTATTTAACGGGTCAGGTCGGACCGGTCGGACTAGGTCGAACCGAATGGTCGGACCAAATAATATAAATTAATAAAATAATAAAATAAATTAAGGTGATCATTGTAATATTATTAATATGTAATATCTTATTTAGCAAAAAGTACAAAACATAATATAATAAAATATTTAGATCAAATAATATAATAAAGTAAGCATTAATTGAATCATCAATCGAATATTTTCTAAAAAATCTCGTGAGGTAATTATAAAAAATTAAAATATTGATGAAATATTATATATATAATAAAGAAGAATGTTAAACATAAATCTCAAATAAAGATATATATATATATATATATAATATTTTTTATAAGTTTTAATATTTTTATATGTTTTATTTTTTATGTATTTTACAACTTTGACCCGTCCGGGTCGGTCAAACCCGCCGGGTCGAGCGGTTGAACCCGGGTTTTGACCGGGTTTGACCGGGTCAAAGCGGGTCAATCTCTTGGCCGGGTTTTGATTGACCCACGAGCCGTTCTAATGCCCGGACACCGGTCTGACCAGTCGGATCGGCCGGGCCGGGCCGGGTCTTACAACAGTGGTTTGCGCCCAATTCATTTACCTCTTTCCTATTACACCCCTGATTACGTCTTGCATCTGGTTGTCGCCCAATTCAGTTTTCTCTCTCCATGGTATTACACCCATATTGCCAGATTTTCCTTCTTTGGCCCTCAATCCAGATTTCTATAAAAGCTGATTGCTATATCACGTCTTCAATGTTGGCCAATTTTCTCCTCTACATGATATAGCGCAAGATATGATTTATAGATTTTATTTTCTCCCAATGATATGTTTTCTGATTTTATTATTATGGTGGTTTTTGTCAATACTCGCGCGACATTTCCTCTTGCTGAAATCATGACACCTAGTGACATGCCTATGATTCCTGGATACTTGAATATTTATTGATCAACTCATCATAAATCTCGCCGTGATTGTTTTGAAAAAAAATTTGGTGATTTTATGACATTAATTTGTTGATTCCAGCCATGATTTTCTGAAGCATTTCGTCGATTGAGGCCCAATATTTTTTAAGCATTTTTAGTGAGGATTTCGACAAATTTATTTCATGCATGGCGCCTAACTGGTTTTTGGATTGAGAATGGATTTTAGTTTGATCACGCTAACTTCCATTTTCTGAATATTAGTTGCTGATTAAATCGATTATTGCCAAACTTTTTGGTGCGCAAGTTTTTCTGAAGAACTATGGCAATGGCAGATTTATTTTACATTTCAATGGCGCATATTATATTTTTCTTCGACGATTCTACCTTAATGACTTTGAACATAGATGCATATATATTGAGACTCAACGGATGTTAATTGAATACATTTTATAAAATTTTAATGCTTCGTGACTTCTGCTATATATTAAACTGTTGTATTTTTTTTCTATCTTCTTTCTTTTCTTTTGTCTTTAATCTGACACTTGGTTGTTGCAGAAAGTAATTGAGGAATTAATCACAACCAATTTTATTATGCTTTAATTTGAGTTATGGAGTTATCTAATGGAGAGATAATTTTTGACACATATGGACATGACGCCATAAACTAATGTGCATTTATATTACTGGACATCCAATAAAATTATGCTGACTGCGCCCTGCTGATACTAAGACGACTCACCTGCATGCATGAAGTTGTCATGTCAAAATTCTGGAGCCATGCACGTATTAAATCAAGACACCAACTTGACACTTCGGCAGACGATAATTCAAATTCAAGATTGGTCATTACACCTGTACAAGTCATCGTCTCGTCATCCTCGCGTGCCACTTACTGGACGATCATATCGTTCATCAATTGAGAGACCTGTTACGGCCGATGATATCACCAACTATTATGGCCGAACTTCCTCCTGATTGCGTCTGAGACTCTTCAACGAACACGGCTGCGATCTTCACCTACTGTTGATTGCGGCCGAGCTACTCCCTTTTTATGGCTGAAGACAACACCGAGACCCGCATCCACGACTATCATATGCGTCATGGACATTTCTACTACCACCCACCTTCGCTGCCACACAAACAGTAAATCCGATTGTATCTTTTCCATTTTCTTTATTTTTCATTTCTTTCTTTTTCCCTTTTATTGAGTCTGTTTCCCCTTCCCTTGTTGGCCTAGACACTGAGGACAGTGTCTGGTTCAAGCTTGGGGGAGTTTGCATTTCATGCATTGCATGTTTCTTTCTTTTTATCTACTTATATTTGCATGTATATTAAAAAAAAGTGAAAAACTGAAAAATTTCCCAAAAATACCATTGCATGCATTTATTTTTGCCGCCATCTTACAAACTCTTGTCTTACTGTCTTGATTATCTTTAAGTAAAAGTTCAAAGACATGTCATTAATTGATAAAATTTGAATGCTTTTCTTTCTTATCACTTGCTATTTTAGTATCAAACTTATGGACTATGTGCCTATGCTAAATAGAATTATGAATGACTAGACGACAAAATCATATTCATGCCTTTTTATTTATTTCTTTCAAGTCTTGATAGTAGTAGCCTTTGTATTGACCATATTAAGTACTCCTTGAGCTTAAAAAAAATGTGAAAAATTAGTGAAAAAAGGGAATAAAGTTATGTGTAAGTACAAAAGTGTTATCCGGAACCAAGGTGTGTTCGGGTAATTAGATCCGTAGAGGTTCATGCCTGGCGACCTAAGGGCAACTGCTCTAGGATCCGTCGATCGAAAGCCTGCTACATGGACCATCTTGTGGAATATGGAGAAGCACCGGAGTATTGAATCATGGCTAAGTTCGAAATATTCATTTGGAACCTTGGTTGTTCAGGCACGTAAACTCGAGGGGTGCTTTATCACCTAGTGCCCTAAGGTCATCTGGTCTGGGAGTCATCAGTCTAAAGCCCGCTACATGGACTTCCTTGTGCAATCCTGCTTGAAGATTAGAACTTTTAAAATGATTGAAAATAAAGTTGAAAAAAAAAAAAGAAAAAGAAAAAGTTTTAAGCTCAATTAGTATTTATGTGTTCAATATTAATGCTATTATTTGACAGACAATTTATTTTTCTGCAAGGCTGAATTTGAGATTGTTTAAATTTGTGTAGCATTCAGAACCTCTATGAAGCTAAGTGCATGGAAAGTGGTAAGATACTAAGTAGTAGGTGTGCAGAAGAATTGTGTAAGAAAATTAGTCAATTGACAATGTGGAGGCTATGATGAAACTTTCTTGAGCCTTGCTTTGAGTTTTTGCTTGAGGACAAGCAAGACTTTAAGCTTGGGGGAGTTTGATGCATGCAAAATATAAAATATTTTAGATTATTATTTTAATTAATTTTTCTGTAATTTGATCATGGCATGCATCAATTTTAGTCACTTTTAGTCGTAATTCCAGATTTATCGATTTTGATTATTAATGTTTTGAATATTTTAACCGAAGAGGGATTTACTTAATTCTTATAATTATTTTGCAGGCAATATGACTCGGCCGTAAAGAATTAAATTTTGGCCGAGATGATCTCATGGTTGGATAAGTTACATCTTACTTCGTTGGGGGTAAAAACGAATGCAACTTGAGTTTTGGGCGTAACGATCAAAGACTCTTCTTCGTTTTGGCCGAGATTTGGAGGGGGTAACGGAAAGAAAACTCATCGTTTTGGCCAAAATTAGAAGATGTCATCGTTTTGGGGGTAATGAAAAGGAGTAAAGATATCATTTTGGCCGAGATATGGAGGGGGTAATGATAAGAAGTCTTCCTTACGGCCGATATTCGAAGGGAGTAAAAGGATTTATCTTTGGGCGTAAAGATAAAAGAATTTTGTTTTGGCCGACATTCAAAAGGGGTAAAGATAAAAGGATTTATCTTTTGAGTGTAATATTCAGAGAGGAAAGTTTATCGGCCGTAATCAACTCAAGTTTTATCTCACAAATTTAAAGTCAACCGTACGACAAATTGAAGGCCGTCGGCACCTATAAATACGTGAAGAATCCGTCGTTTCAATTGGTGCTTTGAAGTTCAGGTTTCTTCCACGGCGAGTCATGAGCTCTGCAGGCTACGACCAAGAGGAGAGAGGTGCGACGGCTGGAGGTTGATCGCGACCCTGATCAAGTCTGAGAGATTGCCCGACTGTCTGCTCAATTCGAGAGCTCTACTTTTATTTTGGGTGTAATTCTTCCAATTATTATTGTTATTTTGTTATTATCTCTCCAAAATTTCTAGGATGAACTCCATGTTTTCAGAATTATTATTTTAGGAGATTATTAATTGAAGGAAAATATTTGGATCCTATTTTATTTGTTTTAATCTTTTCTGATCAATTATTAATTGTGCTTAATGCTTTTATGTTAGTTAATTGGATTTCTGAATTAGGCTATACCAGTTTGTGGAGTGTTTAATTTCAAAATTCATGATACTAATTTTAATTGATTTTATCTGAAATTAATGATTGACATAAATTTGATAACTAGTGTGTGGAGAATCAAATTTATGTGGCCTATTAATCTATATCAATTTGTGGAGTGATTAATAGTCTAGGGAATCCAATTTAATGCATCTTAATTTTAATATGATTTTGAGGGTACCACTCGTGGAGACTTCAATTCTTATTAATTTAAGATAGTTCTACATGCTTAGATTGAGGGATGCTTAAGATAATCATGTTAGATTATTTTAGGAAGACTCTAATCCATCTTTAAAAATTAAATTTATCTTTTATGGTTCAAATATTTATCCTGATCTATTTTCATCCTAAGGCCTAACTTCAACACTACATTATCTTATCTTTATTTTCTTTATTTTATTCCATAAAACCCCTTTCCAAAAATCCATGTTTTTTCCTCTCTTATTAATTTATAAATCCAAATATTGAATTAATAATATTCCTCGTGGGTTCGACACTCTTTACTCCTATTACTATATTACTTGAGTGACTAGTGCACTTGCTAGCGATTCTGTTTTGCTACATCATTTCAACGCATCAGTATCCAAAGATTAATTCGGATAAGGAAATGACTTTTTCAGTGAAAGTACTTTTTTTAGAAAAAGGTTAATTTCATCACGTGGAATCCTGGTACAAAAGGTGGGAGATTCCTAAAGGAGGGTGCTCCTCCCAAATATTATCACAAGAAGATGTGCGACCAAAATTAGCAAGGTAGTTTACCGACTGATTTCAATTACGTGGGTAGTGTGTTACATTAGTAGGTGCAAGGACAGTCAGAATGCTCCATATGTTAGTGAGGATTGCTCGAAGATGCCAAGGACAATTGAAGCTTCGATTGATGATCTTCACGAAGGTGTCGAAGTCCAAATAGATCTGAATCTTTGTATATCTACAATCGGCACATTGTTGGATCCCAAAGAGAAGAGCACGAGCCTCCATTTTGAGCATAGAATTGGCAAAATGGAAGGAAGTTCCCGAAAAATGAAAAAGACCAATATCAGAGCAGATGATGTAGCCATTGCCCCCACCCTAGAAGCCTCTACATAGGAGCCATTGATTTTAAACTTAACCCAAAGCTAGGTTGGGGGAGAGGGTCTTGTGGATGATGGTGTGAAAGCGGCTATAATTATAATTGCAACTGTGCCTCATGGCGACCTCAGCATAATCATGAAAACGATCCAAGACTCTCTTCTAGGAGATGTCCATGGTTGCACACCGAGCGTGAAAATGAGTTTTATTATGAATATTCCAAATTTTCCAAAGGCTAATGGTGAAGATGGAAAGGAAATGGCCCGATGATTGCATATGGACTCAAGAACCCAGATGCCATGAAGATGAAAACTGGAAGATGACGTGAACTTTTCGTGGTTACGGAATTTGGAATTCTCGCACTGAAAGTAATTCTAGTCACGTTTAAATTTACTCTAGAGTTCACGCAACTGCAAGTGCACAGGTTGAGTAGAAACTTTGAGTGTCGTAACCCCGTTGATTTAGACCAATTACTTATTCTAATTATATCCCAGAAAATTATCACGAAATGATTAGAAGTAAACTGGATAAAAAATGAACGTAGATTAAGAATAACAAAGGAGAATGAGAAAAGATCAAAATGTGATAGAAGAGATTCCCTTGTAATGAACCCGTTGATGCTATTGCATTTTCAGTGTTCGACTTACTGATTAAATGAGGTCACTAAGATGCGAATGAAGTACTCCATCTCCCAGCCCACCGATCTGTCTGTGAACCGAGAGGAGAGTAGCTGCTAATCACTAGATTAGAACTACTTATTAATAAGATTCTCATCCTTAATCAGAAGAAGAGTCCGATCTCTCGATCTTCGACAAATCATTCTTTTTATCCTAATCAAAGTGATCGAAATGCAATTGACACCTCTCACAATTGTTAAAGGTTCTCACCTCGCAATAATTACTATGGTAGATCTCTCGATCTATATATGAATATTAAATCAATAATCACTAGAAACACAATAAGTAATGTAACTAATTTATCCTCTCGGATGGAACTAGTTAATGAAGAAAACAATTGATCTCTCGATCTAAGTGAAATCAAATATAAATTGTAAGACTGTCGTGTATCAAGTAAATAGAAAGCAGGAATCGAATTCACAGTATCATAAATTAAAAAAAAAAGGGTAGCATCAATAAAGTCTCATCACAAGGGAACCATAAGTCCTTTTTAGTTCATCGTAAATCTTCACAGCCTTAATCTTCTCTTCTCAGCCCTCTGTTTTCCGTCCTCTCTCTTTCCGCCCTCTTCTCCTTCCTTTTTGTTTCCACGTGGATATTTGATTGACCTATCAGCTAGCTATAAGGACATGTTAGTAGGCTTCAAATCTCCAACCTCTATCTTCTTGCACAGTGATAAGGGAATTACACTAACAGAAGCACCTAAATCACACAAGACTCTTTGAATTTTCCTATTCCCAATCTCACAAGGAATTGAAAAACTTTTTGGATCTTTCAATTTGGGAGGGAGCTTGTTCTAAATTATGGCTGAGGCTTTTTCAGTTAAGGCTATGGTCTCATGCTCCATGATCCTTCTTTTCTTAGTCAAAATCTCTTTGAGAAACTTGGCATAAGATGGCATTTCCTGAATGGCCTCCACAAATGGCACATTAATGTAGAGTTTCTTCAGAATTTCTAGGAATCTACCATACTGTTGGTCTTGTCTAGCCTTGACCAATCTCTGTGGGAAAGGTACATGATCAAAGATTCTGGTCTTGATTTCATTCTGAGGATTTTTACTCTTGTTCTCCACCACATTTTCTTCAACAGCTTCTTCTACAGTCTTTGACATTGGATTGGCTCTAGCTGAATTGTGTATTAAAATCATATTAAAATTAAGATGCATTAAATTGAATTCTCTAGACTATTAATCACTCCACAAATTGGTATAGATTAATAGACCACACAAACTTGATTCTCCACACACTAGTTATCAAATTTATGTCAATTATTAATTCCAAATAAAATCAATTATAATTAGTATAATAAATTCTGAAATTTAAACACTCCACAAACTGGTATAGCCTAATTCAGAAATTTAATTAACTAATATAAAAGTATTAAGCATAATTAATAATTGATCAGAAAAGATTAAAGCAAATAAAATAGGGTCCAAACATTTCCCTTCAATTAATAATCTCCTAAAATAATAATCCTAAAAACATGGAGTTCATCCTAGAAATTTCGGAGAGATAATAAAATACAAATCATAAAAATTGGAAGAATTACACCCAAAATAGAAGTACAGCTCTCGAATCTAGCAAACAGTCGGGCAGCTTCTCGAACTTGATCAGGATCACGATCAACCTCCAACCGTCGCACCTCTCTCCTCTTGGTCGTAGCCTGCAGAGCTCACGACTCGCCGTGGAAGAAACCTGAACTTCAGAGCACGAATTGAAACGATGGATTCTTCACGTATTTATAGGGTGCGAACGGCCTTCAATTTGATCTCGGTCGTAACATATGGTTGACTTTAAAATTATGAGATAAACTCGGCCAACACGATAAATTCTTTTTATCATTACACCCAAAGATAAATCCTTCTTATCTTTACTCCTTTGAATCTCGGCCAAAAAGAGATAAAAATCCTTTTACTCCCTCCAAATCTCGGCCGTAAAGAAAGAATTTAATCTTGTTACGCCCAAAAGATAAAATCATTTAATTGTTACCCCCTTTGAATCTCAGCCAAAAAGAACATTTCCTTGCCATTACGCCCTCCAAATCTCGGCCAAAATGAAAAGTATTCATGCCATTACGCCCAAAAAGATAAAATCTTTTTATCTTTACCCCTTCATATCTCGGCCAAAACAATAATCCTTTATCCTAATCTCGGCCAAAACAATAATCCTTTATCCTAATCTCGGCCGTAATGATAAATTCTTTGGAATTTCGGCCGATACGGCACAATCCATCTAAATCTTGATTTTTCCTGCAAAATAATTATCAAAATTTAGATAATCCATCCACAATTAAAATATTCAAAGAATAAAATTGATAAATCCAGAATTACGATTAAAAGTGACTAAAAATGATGCATGCCATGATCAAATTACATAAAAATTAATTAAAATAATAATCTAAAATATGTTGTATTTTGCATGCATCAAAGTCCCCCAAGCTTAAAGTCTTGCTTGTCCTCAAGCAAAAATTCAAAGCAAGGCTCAAGAAAGTTCCATCATAGCCTCCACATTGTCAACTGACTAATTTTCTCACAAAATTCTTCTTCACACCTACTACTCAGTATCTCACCATTTTCCATGCACTTAGCTTCATAGAGGTTCTGAATGCTACACAAATTTAAACAATCTCAAATTCAGCCTTGCAGAAAAATAAATTGTCTGTCAAATAATAGCATTAATATTGAACACATAAGTACTAATTGAGCTTAAAACTTTTTCTTTTTCTTTTTCAACTTTATTTTCAATCATTTTAAAAGTTCTAATCTTCAAGCAGGATTGCATAAGGAAGTCCATGTAGCGGGCTTTAGACTGATGACTCCTAGACCAGATGACCTTAGGGCACTAGGTGATAAAGCACCCCTCGAGTTTACTTGCCCGAACAACCAAGGTTCTGAATGAAGAGTTCGAACTTAGCCATGATTCAGTACTCATGTGCTTCTCCATATTCCACAAGATGGTCCATGTAGCAGGCTTTCGATCGACGGATCCCAGAGCAGTTGCCCTTAGGTTGCCAGGCATGAACCCCTACGGATCTAATTACCCGAACACATCTTGGTTCCGGATAACACTTTTGTACCTACACATAACTTTTTCATCATTTTTTTTATTTGTTGGGGTTTAACTAACCCTTGTTTTTTTTATAAGCTCAAAAAAAGTACTAGATATAGTCAATAAGAAGGCTACTACTAATCAAGACTTAAAAGAAATAAATAAAAAAGGCATGAATATGATTTTGTCGTCTAGTCATTCATAATTATACTTAGCAGGCACACAGTCTATAAGTTTGATACTGAAGTAGCAAGTGATAAGAAAGAAAAGTATTCAAATTTCATCAATTAACGACATGTCTTTGAACTTTTACTAAAAGATAATTAAAACAATAAGACGAAAGTTAGTAAGATGGTAGCAAGAATAAATGCATGCAATGGTATTTTTTTAGAAAATTTTCAAAATTTTCAAATTTTTTTGGATTTTTTTACAAATAGATGCAAACATAAGCAAATAAAAAGAAAGAAACATGCAATGCATGAAATGCAAACTCTCCCAAGCTTGAATTAGACACGTCCTCAGTGTTAAGCCAGCAAGGAAAAGTGATACATACTTAATAAAAAAGGAAAAATAAAGAAATAAAAAATAACGAAAAGGGAAAAGACACAACCGGAGTTACTGTCTGCGGGGTGGCGATGGTGGATGGTAGCCGAGATTTCCTTGGCGCATATGATACTCATGGATGCGCCTCGTCATGCGCGCATGCTGATTCTGAAGGGATTCGAAGCGACCCTGACGATCATCCATATTTCTAAAATCGGCTCGGATGTTGGTCAACTCTTGGGCTTATCGAAGTTGCTCTTCCTGAATAGCGTGCAACTGCCCTGACTGAAGAAGTTGCTCTTCTTGAAAAGTGTGAAACTCCCCTGCTTGACGAAGTTGTTCATCATACATTGATTCCCATAAGTTTTGCATGGAAGCATAGTCAGGCTGAGGTGGCGGAGGTGGATAGTAAGTCTGCTCTGGGGCTGAAGTAAAAGTGGGCTCCGGTGCTATATAGCGATTCTGCACAGGTTCTTGTAAAGGGGCAGATACTTCTATCGAGTCGCGTTCCTCGTACTTTGCCTTAGGATTAGTTAGTTCTATTTCTCGACGGGGCCGGGAAGGGATATAACTCAGCGATAGAGTAGAAGGTATGAACGAGGAATCAGAAGAGCTCTCTTGTGCTGGTGATGGAATCGGAGAAGGCACCGGCATATAAGGTGAATGGACGGATGTGGCATATTGGGAAGCTGCCGGTGATGCAGCCTGGAATCCTTGTGGCTGTTGAAGGTAGGGTTGTGCTGCCGCATAATCAGTAGAATCAAACCAGGAGAAAGGTTCATCCTGGTGTAGCTGTCCGACAGAGGTAGATGGTCCTGCAGATGGGATTACTGGAGCTATGACCTGCCTAAAAAGGAGCCAATTATTTGGATTAATCAGCGTAAAAGCATCACGATCTGAGTAGGGCACCTCCTGATGGTGGCCTTTAAAAATAAAAACTTTGATCCCTGAGTTGTTGGTCTTCACGAGACCCATAGCTTGAATGGTCCTACGAGTGAGGTGAGTGTTTCCTGGCACAGCTTCAAGATCATCCAAGTCTAGTTGTAGGTGCTGAGCGATAGGTGTGAGAAGGGCACCCATATTAATGCTATCGCCACGATGAGTAGTGCGGCACTGAAATCGACGAATGAGGAAGGCACCCACATTAACAGGAGTTCTGTGAAGCATGCTGTGGATGAGATATAACTCTCCTTCTGAGACGGCACTATCATTATCACTGCGCCCACTTATGGTGTTGCTTAGCATGCGATGGACATAGCGCAGAACAGGATTCTGAATTGAGCTATCTTTAGCTGTGTTCCAAACCAGTCGGTCTTCTTCTGTTATCTGTTTCCAAAAAGTTTCAGCATCAAAGTCAGCAGGTACAGAAAGAGATCCATGATTGGGGAATCCATAGATATTATTAATCTCTCCTAAAGTGAGAGTAAATGGCCGCCCATAAAGTTGGAATGAAATGCGGGGCTGATCATAGTTCCTGCCATCTAAATTAAAGATCTCCAAGGATGAGAGAAATTCCATAATTAGTACTTCATAAGTTGGCCACCAAGAATGCACAAAGTCAGATAGTCCAATTTGAGAAAATAATAGATGAATATCTGCAAGTAAATTATACTCACTCAGCAATTCAGTATCTGAAAATCTGGTGGCATGAATTCGAATCTCACACATCCGTTCATATCGAGCTTGATACTCCGGCTTAGTCCAATAATAATCTCCGGGGTAGGAGATTAATTGTGAGGGCTGTGGGGCCGGCTGAGCATTCGGATGTCGTCGTTCGTGACGTCCCCTCCATATATTAGCAAATCGCCTCATTTTTATCTGGACAAAAATCAACAAAGAAAAGGTGTCGGCTCGGTGGAAGCGGCTGAGGTTTCGACCGTAGTATTCGATGAAGAGCTGAAGGTCGGAGGTGACTCGGCCGTAAGGAACTGGTTAATGAAGAACTTCGGCCGTAATAAGTAAAGCTCGGCCGGAGATTGGAGTTTGGCCGTAAGAGAGCGGCGGTGCGTGGTGGCTTGCGCGGTGGCTCGGCCGTAACGCACCCGGGGCGTAATGGGTCGTCTCCGGTCCGCGTTATGAAAGACCGGCCGTAAGGAACAGGGGCTCGGGAGACTTCGGCCGTAATAAGTAACAGAGGTTCGGCCGTAATGCAAAGGGGGCGTAAGGATCGGCGGTGTGACTCGGAACTTCGGCCGTAAGAGTAGATGAACCTCGGCCGTAAGGAACAGATGTCGATGAATAACCTTGCAATGCAGCTTCGGCGTAAGAGGCGGCGTGAAAGCTTGGCCGTAATGCAGAGGGCATAATGGTGAGAGGGGCGGCGTAACTTCGGCCGTAAGGGAGAAAAGGCGTAGTCACTTCGGCCGGAAAGAAGGAAGGGCGGTATTGAAGCTCGACCGTAAAGAATAGGAGGCGTGGCACTTTGGGCGTAAGGAGCAGCGGGGACGGCGTCGGCTTTCGTCCGAGCGTAAAGATAGCGGAGGCACCTCGGCCGTAAGGAGCAGATGAAATGGAGGCGGTGCTTGATCTGCAAAACACGAGATGTAAGATTTTATAGATAAAACTTCGGGCGTAATCTGACCTGTTCCCACGTGATGGCGCAGTGAAAGGTCATGTCGTAAGAGCTTGGCCGATTTTCAAGGTGATTCATCTGTTTCGCCTTGTCATGTCCGAGGTCAGGTGGCGGTAATGGGAACGGCTGTGGTGGCAGGGCGTAATGTGGAACCAGCAGCTCGTCTTGTCATGTCCGAGCTTCGGCCGTAAAGAGAACAGGTGGCAGGGCGTAATCGTTTTTTTTCGATTGGACTTGTGCATGCAGATGTCAGAAGCTTCTGTCTTGTCATTCTCGTCCGTGGTGTGATCGCATTAACATCTCGGCCGTAAAAAGACATCTAGCGTGATCCTCGGTCGTAACGAGGTGGCAGTGTCTTGTCATGTCCGTTGGAGTCTTTACGGCGTGGTCATCGAGGTGATTCTCGGCCATAACGAGGAACATGGCGTAATAGTATCTTGTCGTTTCGCCTTGTGTTTCCCCATGCATGGTGCATTCCTCGATCGACGTATGATTATCCGAATTCCGCTCGGTGCACAGAAAGAAATATCGATTAGATGACTCGATATAAAATAAAAATAAAATGTCTAATTAAAATAAAATTATCTCCCGAACTAAGATATTAAAATATTAATCAGTAACTAATTAAACTTATCTAAAAAGATTTAAATAGATAAAATAAAATAAAATAAAAAGGATAGAAATAGTTCTGATTTATAGTCGTCAGCTTGACTTAGTTTTGATGAAAATTTCACACATCATAGAGAGTGATCATAGAAAGGTTATGATAATAAGTGCCACCATGATAAAGTTTCAATCTATGTCCATTCACTTTGAGTCTTTGTTTTTTGTCTAATGATTCAATCTCAAAAGTTCCATAGGGTGAACAATTAATTATAACATAAGGTCCGGTCCATCTTGATTTAAGTTTTCCAGGAAATAATCTGAGTTTGCTATTATAAAGAAGTACTTGTTGACCAGGTAAAAATTTTTTATGTTTAATGTGCATGTCATGTAAATTTTTTGTGCGTTCTTTATACAGCTTGCTGTTTTCGTATGCATAGTGTCTAAATTCATCAAGCTCATTTAATTGTAATAACCTTTCAGATTGTGATGATTTTAGATTCATATTTAAAAATTTTGTTGCCCAATAAGCCTTGTGTTCTAGTTCCACAGGAAGGTGACATGCTTTTCCAAAAACTAATTTATAAGGAGAAGTGCCTATGGGTGTTTTAAAAGCAGTCCTATATGCCCAGAGTGTATCATCTAATTTCAAAGACCAATCCTTTCTAGATGAATTTACAGTTTTCTCTAGAATCCTTTTTATCTCTCTATTTGAAATTTCCACTTGTCCACAAGATTGGGCATGATATGGTGTACTAAAAAATGTTTGACTCCAAATCTATTAAGAAGAGTTGACATTATTTTATTACAGAAATGTGTTCCGTTGTCAGTTATGATAGGCCTAGGTGTTCCAAATTGAGTAAAAATATTTTTTCTTAGAAAGTTGGCAACTACCTTGGCCTCATTTGTTGGTGTTGCTACAGCTTCTACCCATTTGGAAACATAATCAACTGCCACTAAGATGTATTGGTTGTTAAAGGATTTAGGGAATGGTCCCATAAAGTCAATGCCCCAAACATAAAAAATATCACACTGTAAAATATTTGTGAGAGGCATTTCATCTCGACGAGAAATATTACCTGTCCTTTGGCATTTGTCACAATACTTATAGTAGTTTCTTGCATCTCTGTAAATGGTTGGCCAATATAGTCCACATTCAAGTACCTTAGCCGCTGTTCGATTGGGTCCAAAGTGACCTCCAGCTTGTCCATCATGGCAATGACTTAGGATATTCTCAATCTCATTTTCGTGAACACATCGTCGAATTACTTGATCTGCACATAGTCGAAAAAGGTAAGGATCTTCCCAGTGATAATTCTTGACATCGGATAAGAATTTCCTTTTTTGATGAGTGGTCATGCCCTTTGGAATGTAATGTACTACAAGGTAATTAGCAAAATCAGCGAACCATGGTGTAGTGTCAGAAATTTAAAAAATTGTAGAGATAGAAAAAAATTTCTCGTCTGGGAATTCTTCAAGTATGTCTGTGACTTCTCTTGGAGATGGCTCCAAACGAGATAGGTGATCAGCTAATAAGTTTTCAGTCCCTTTTTTGTCTTTTTACTTCCACATCGAACTCTTGCAAAAGTAGTATCCATCGGATTAGTCTAGGTTTGGCATCTTGTTTGCTCATCAAGTGCTTGATGGCTACATGATCTGTGTAGACAATAATTTTTGAACAAATTAGATATGATCTAAACTTGTCAAAAGCAAAAATAACAGCAAGAAACTCCTTCTCTGTTGTTGCATAATTTAGTTGGGCATCATTCAATGTTCGGCTTGCATAATATATAACATGAAATTTTTTATCTTTTCTTTGCCCTAAAACAGCTCCTACGGCACCATCACTCGCATCACACATCAACTTGAATGGTAAAGACCAGTCTAGTGCTACAACAACAGGGGCAGAAATTAGCATTTCTTTTAACAAATTAAAGGCAGCAAGACATTCTGAGTCAAAATAAAATTTTGTGTCCTTAGCAAGAAGATTAGTTAAGGGTTTAGCCATTTTCGAAAAATCTTTGATAAAACAGCGATAAAATCCTGCGTGCCCAAGGAAGCTTCGAATGCCCTTCACATTGGTTGGAGGAGGCAGATTTGCAATAACATCTATCTTGGCCTTATCCACTTCAATTCATTTTTCTGAGATTTTGTGGCCAAGAACTATACCCTCTTTAACCATGAAGTGACATTTCTCCCAGTTAAGGACCAAATTCGTTTCTTCACATCTCTGCAAAACTAGAGATAAGTTATCCAAACAGTTATTAAAAGAGCTACCAAAAAGTGTAAAATCATCCATGAAAACTTCGAGTATCTTCTCATTCATATCTGCAAAGATTGACATCATGCATATTTGGAATGTTGTTGGAGCGTTGCATAGATCAAATGGCATCCTTCTATTGGCAAACGTTCCATATGGACATGTGAACGTTGTCTTTTCTTGATCCTCAGGTGCTACTGCTATTTGATTGTATTCAGAATAGCCATCTAGAAAATAATAATAGCTATGACCTGCAACACGCTCCAACATTTGGTCAATAAAAGGTAATGGAAAATGATCTTTGCGGGTAGCATCATTAAGCTTCCTATAGTCTATACAGACTCTCCAACCTGTAACTGTTCTTTGAGGCACCAATTCATTATTTTTGTTTCTTACCACAGTGATTCCTCCTTTCTTAGGGACTACCTGCACAGGACTTAACCATGAACTATCAGAAATGGCATATATAATACCTGCATCAAGGAGTTTGATGACCTCCTTTTTCACAACTTCCCTTAAAGTTGGGTTGAGCCTTCTTTGATATTGAGCAATTGGCTTGGCATTGTCCTCCATCAAAATCTTGTGCATGCAAATGGTAGGAGAGATGCCCCTGATATCTGAAATAGACCAAGCGATTGCTTTCTTGTATTGCCTTAATACTTCCAAAAGTTTATTCTCCATGTCATCTGTCAAGTCAGCAGATATGATAACTGGGTAAGTGTTATTTTCAAGAAAAGCATATCTTAAATGAGATGGAAGTTCTTTAAGTTCGAATTTTGGAGGACAATCCAATTTTTCAATTTCCTCCTTGAGTGTCTCTGTTGTTATTGGCGCATTATCCTATCCCACAATTTCTCTAGAATCCTCCATCATTTCCAAAGCTTCCTTAGCATATGGATCTGAAATAAAATCTGCAACAATATCATCAAAAGCATCAGTCGTGTCATCTTCTAGAGAATCAATAGCATAACAGGATGAGTGATCAAAAGGTTGTTTGAGAGAATTTTTTATATTGAAAGTGATGTCTTCGTTGTTGACGCGAAGTGTGAGCATCCCTTGTTGAACATCTATAAGTGCATTTCCTGTGGCTAGAAATGGTCTCCCGAGGATGATAGGGGTTTTTTCATCTGCCTTCATATCCAGAACAATAAAATCTGCAGGAAAAATAAATTTATCAACTTTTACCAAAACATCTCTTAATATTCCTTGGGTCTCTTGCATGAAGAATCTGCAAATTGAAGAGTCATGCTTGTTTCTTCTAGTTCTCCATAACCTAGCTGCACAAATATAGAGTAAGGCATTAAACTTATACTAGCACCAAGATCACATAAAGCTTGTGCGCAAAAGAATTTTCCTATAGTGCAAGGTATGGTGAAGGTTCCCGGATCCTTCATTTTTCTAGGTATATCTCGATCATAAATGGCACTACACTCCGATGTCAACATTACTCTCCCAGTGTTTTCAAACTTTCTTTTTGAGGATAATATATCCTTCATGAATTTAGCATAGCTCGGCATCATCTGTAAAGCTTCATGAAAGGGAATGTTAATAGATAATTGCTTCAGAATATCAAGAAAGCGAGAAAATTGCTTATCTAACTGTTCTTTGTGAAATTTCTGTGGATAGGGCATATCTTTTATGTTGGTATTTTTTGAATTGTCCGTTTCTTTTTTCTTCAGATTGATATCTACAGTAGTATGATCTTGTGTCTTTGATTCTTCAGTTTCTTCTTTATGATCAACTACTCTTGGTGGGGAATCTGATCTCAGACTTCTCAATTGTTTCCCACTTCTAAGAGTCACAGCTTTGGTCTCTTCTTTAGGATTTTTCTTTGTATTGCTTGGAAGAGTCCCTGGTGCACGTCCTGCCATCATATTGGCCATCTGCCCTAATTGCATATCTAAATTCCTGATTGTAGCATCTTGATTGTTTGCCCTTATTTCCATTGTCTTCTGCATGGTTTGCATAGTGTCAATAACTCTTGCCATCATCTCTTCCATGGGATTAGTTGATTGTTGGACAGGAGCTTCTTGTTGCCTTCTCAAAAGTGTATAATTTTGTGGATGAGCTTGATTCTGAAATTTCTCAAAAACTTGCCCTTGATTTGACCTATAAGGAAACTTCTGATTGTTCCTCCAACCATAGTCATTATTCCTGAAAAATGGATTGGAGACAAAGTTAGCATTTTCAATATGATCAGGATTAGAAATGTTACCTTGAGGACAATAATTGCTCGCATGTCCTCCTCCACATTTGTTGCACACCATTAATGACATCATCTGCTCAAATTTTTGATTAAGTGACTCCAGCTGAGTCACTACTTCAGAAGAATTTTTACTTTCTGTAGCATGCACATCATGAGTTCGGCGAGATGGTCTCCTTTCTTGGCTTGACTTGGGCTACAACTTCAATTATATCTTGTATCTCACTAGGACGTTTAGATCCTAGCACTGTCCCTCCTGCTGATTGGTCGAGTTTGTCTTGATCTGCAGGTCGTAATCCATGATAGAAATCTTCCATCACTTGCCACTTTGGAATTCTGTTGTCAGGAACTCTGGCTAATAGTTCTTTATATCGTTCCCATGCCTCATATAATGTCTCATTATCGTCTTGAACAAATGCCCTCAATTCTCTTCGATATTTGCCTGTCTTTTGTGGTGGACAATATTTTCTAACAAACTTTTCTACCAGCTCCAACCAAGAATGAATCGATCCTGCAGGCAAAGTTTTAAACCAAGTGGAAGCTTTGTCACGTAAAGATTGAGGAAATAATAATAAACGAATAACTTCAGAAGAAACATTATTATTTCTAAAGGTGCTCAGAGTAGCAAGAAATTTGTCAAGGTGATCATGGGGGTCTTCATGAAATCCTCCTCCAAATTGGGATGCTTGTATCATCCTCACGATTGCGGGATTTATCTCAAAATTATTTGCGTTAATATCAGGCAGCACAATGCATGATTCTCGGTCACTGTATCTGGCCGAGACATATTCTCTCATAGAAAGCTCTGCTTCATCTTCTCGCCGATTATTATGTGGTGGAACCAGTTCATTTTGTTGCTCCAGTCTCTGATTGTCGCGTGCTTGTTCCGCCATTTTTCTTATATTTCTTCGTAATCGACGATAGGTTCTTTCAATTTCAGGATCAAATTCCAACAGTGGATTTGAACTCCTAGTGCGCTTATCAGAAGATTCCAGGATTGGTTGTGATTTAATTTTCAATTAGTACCTGCAACAACCAATTTTCAGTAAGATAAAAGAATAAAATGAAAATATATACAAGAAGAAAGAAATTCAGATACTAGGTCACCAAGAAATAAGATTTAAATTGATAAAAAGTCTTTCGGCATTATCGAGTATTCATTAGGTCGTCAAAATTAATGTCCAAGAGAAATTAACCTAATTACTGCCACCAAAATTCACAAAAAAATTATCAAATACGGCGAAAAATCAAAATTCGAAAACCAATTCAAATGCCAAACATTAATATCGACCGAAAGTAAATCACTTAGATGGTCTTAAAAATCAAGCACTCGTTCGACTGTAAAAACCATGAAACAGTGTCGAAAGGATTAATCAACTTGAAGGCATAAAACTCGTTAAATTACGGTCGAAAGAAAATCATAAGATGGCGTAAACATTAACACGGCGATGAATCATCTCGGTCGAAATAGAATTAAATTGACTTCTGCGGCGTAAAGAATTAATCAACCCTCGCATATAAAACTCTAGGTGTAAAGAATCGAAGTCAACAACCTTTGGCCGAAATAAAAATCGAACGAAATGTCGATAAATGAATCATTACGGCCGAGGAAGAGGACAATTCATATCGGCCGTAAATCGATGAGAATTAAGTTGAACGTGATCCTTGATGGCCGAGAAAGAAAAATTCACAAATAAACTAGCCGAAAAGGTCGTAAGATGGCGTAAAAACAAATGTTCAGAAATTTATTAAAGCCGAAAGAGGTCAAATCAATAATAAAAGGAATTTTACGGCCGCAAAACCATGAGATCAATTCTCGGCCGTAAAAAGAAAACATGATATCATTCTCGGCCGTAAAAAGAAAACATGAGATAATGGATTATCAGAGATTAAATTCTCGTCTGCAAGCTTAATCAATCATATCACAAGAGAGAGAATTCAATTTGATCTGGATGAAGTGAATTTCGACCGTAAAGATAAAAATTGTCAATTAAACCGAAATAAGGTCACATCGGCCGAGATGAAGTCAACATGATTGGCCGTAATGCAAAATAGGGTTTCGGCCGAAATAAAGTTGAATGAAACTTGAGAATATTACCCCAACTCTTACGTCGACAATTGAATCATTACGGCCGAAAGTGAATTAAGTCGATTCTTTACGGTCGTAAAACAACGAAATCAAATCAAATAGAACAAACCACTTTGGCCAAAATGAAATCAAATCCATGGCGTAAAACAACGTTCGGATAAAATTACGGCCGTAAAACCAGTAAAGTCGACAAAAATTAATCTCGGTCATAAAACCATAGGACGGCGACAAAATTTTAAACCGAAAGTCGACAATTTTAAAAAAACTTGAAGTGACCTTTATCTGCAAAAGAAAAAATGTCAGTTTATTCACAAAAATAATTAAAACAATTACTACATATTTATAAAGAATTATTTACAATTTACTTACATCTTCTAATAATTCATAAAAATCAGAAATTAATTAATAAAATAGTCCCCGGCAACGGTGCCAAAAACTTGATGCGTTTGAAATTGATGTAACAAAATAAAATAGCTAGCAAGTGCACTAGTCGCTCAAGTAATATAGTAATAGGAGTAAGAGTGTCGAACCCACGAGGAATATTATTAATTCAATATCTGAATTTATAAATTAATAAGAGAGAAAAAAACATGGATTTTGAAAATGAGTTTTAAAAGATAAAGAAAATAAGATAAAGATAAGATAATGGTGTTGAAGTTAGGCCTTAAGATGAAAATAGATCAGGATAAATATTTGAACCATAAAAGATAAATTTAATCTTTAAAGATGGATTAGAGTCTTCCTAAAGTAATCTAGCATGATCAACTTGTGGTCTCCACGATTGGCATCCCTCAATCTAATCATATAGAATTATTTTAATTTAATAAGAATTGAAGTCTCCACGACTGGTACCCCCAAAATCATATTAAAATTAAGATGCATCAAATTGAATTCTCTAAACTATTAATCACTCCACAAACTGGTATAGATTAATAGGCCACACAAACTTGATTCTCCACACACTAGTTATCAAATTTATGTCAATTATTAATTCCAAATAAAATCAATTATAATTAGTATAATAAATTCTGAAATTAAACACTCCACAAACTGGTATAGCCTAATTCAGAAATTTAATTAACTAATATAAAAGCATTAAGCACAATTAATAATTGATCAGAAAAGATTAAAGCAAATAAAATAGGGTGCAAACATTTCCCTTCAATTAATAATCTCCTAAAATAATAATCCTAAAAACATGGAGTTCATCCTAGAAATTCCGGAGAGATAATAAAATACAAATCATAAAAATTGGAAGAATTACACCCAAAATAGAATTAGAGCTCTCGAATCTAGCAAACATTCGGGCAGCCTCTCGGACTTGATCAGGATCGCGATCAACCTCCAACCGTCGCACCTCTCTCCTCTTGGTCATAGCCTGCAGAGCTCACGACCCGCCGTTGAAGAAACCTGAACTTCAGAGCATGAATTGAAACGGTGGATTCTTCACATATTTATAGGGTGCGGACGGCCTTCAATTTGATCTCGGCTGTAACATACGGTTGACTTTAAAATTATGAGATAAACTCGGCCAACACGATAAATCCTTTTTATCATTACGCCCAAAGATAAATCCTTCTTATCTTTACTCATTTGAATCTCGGCCAAAAAGAGATAAAAATCCTTTTACTCCCTCCAAATCTCGGCCGTAAAGAAGAAATTTAATCTTGTTACGCCCAAAAGATAAAATCATTTAATTGTTACCCCCTTTGAATCTCGGCCAAAAAGAACATTTCCTTGCCATTACACCCTCCAAATCTCGGCCAAAACGAAAAGTATTCATGCCATTACGCCCAAAAAGATAAAATCTTTTTATCCTTACCCCTTCATATCTCGGCCAAAACAATAATCCTTTATCCTAATCTCGGCCGTAATGATAAATTCTTCGGAATTTCGACCGATACGGCATAATCCATCTAAATCTTGATTTTCCCTGCAAAATAATTATCAAAATTTAGTTAATCCATCCACAATTAAAATATTCAAAGAATAAAATTGATAAATCTGGAATTACGATTAAAAGTGACTAAAAATGATGCATGTCATGATCAAATTACAGAAAAATTAATTAAAATAATAATCTAAACTATGTTGTATTTTGCATGCATCAAGGTGTAAGGGACTTGTACCAAATCTTAGCTCTATTCTTAAGTGAAAAAGGAAACGGTCCCATGTAAATAGCATTCGTAGGAGTATTATGAAAGTGGACTATACAACACATCTCCTTGAAATTGTCAATGTGTAAAGCTGGGTCTTTAGTCCCTAATCCATCAAATTGGTGCTGCCTAATCATAGTGACTAGTGCTGGATTCAATTCAAATGTGACAGCAGGTGCAATGGTTCTATCCACTGGTTGTCCTCTGACATTACTAGATGAATAATAGTCCTTCAATGTCCTTGGAGCAGCCATGACTTGATTGTTTATCTCCTCTTCAAATATCCTTCTTCTTCTTTGTTCTCTTGGCAATCTTCTTCTTGTATTGAATATTCTCTCAGGTTCAAGATCAGATAAATATAGATCTTCTTGACTATCTGAATCCTGCATAAATTGAAATCAAAAGTATCAAACTCAAATAAGAAAGAAAATCAGGTAGAAATGAAAAATTGAGAATGATAACTTGCTGAAACAGAAAACTAAACTAAAAATGAGAATGATAACTAGCCTAAAACTAATCTAAACCACCTAAAGTAAATCTAATTAGCCTCAAATCCCTGGCAACGGTGCCAAAAACTTGATGTGATTTGTGTGGAGTGTGATAGGCTTGCTGAATTATAACTCAGAATTGGAAAAAAAAGTGAAAATTTCTAAAATGTGATCAAACTCCTCAACTCACCCTACTGCAAGTGCACAGATCAAAGTAGTAGACTCAAGTGTCGTATCCACAGTGATTTGAGGGCTAAAGACTCACTATCTAGACTAGACTAATCCTAGACTAAGGTAGCTAAAATAGTGAAATAGAAAAGGGTAAAAACAAAATTGAACTATGGCTAAAAAAATGACTGTTTTTTGTGTTTTGGTGATTAATATGGACTGAAATCTAATTACTTAGCTGAAAATTAAAAGAGGATCAACAATTAATAATAGATTCTCCTAGGAATGAAGTTCATCTAATTCAGCTATGGATGGATTAGAACAATTTAGCAATGCATATCAACTCAGATTCAACCTATAAAAAGACTGTTCTAACAGTAGGATTAATTCAGGACTAATTATCATATTCTCATATGAATGTTAGCTAGATTGAATTAGAAAGGGATCCTTACTGATGTTGAGTTATCATTAAGCACATCACTTAGCCTTTACTGATATTGCCAACAATCCTCTCAGATTTGGCAAATCAGTAAACTCTAAGATGGTATCACAACTAATCCACAATTATAATGATGGGATAATTAATTCAATCAACCAAACAAGAATGTAACCAGATCCAATACTAATGTTAATGCTCTTGGTTTATCTCTAAACATCAAGGGAACCTATAATCAACCTCTCGGCTGCAGATGCAAATGAGGTCCACATTAACAAAAGATAATTGGATGCATTAGATTCATAACCACAGATTGGAATCTAAGAACTTATCATTGCATCTTGATTCATTTGCGAACAAGAAAGAAATCATAAATCAACCTCTCGGTTGCCAATAAAATTAGGATTTCACAATGACAAAATAGATTCCAACAAAATCAGAATATCAGAATTACATCAACATCAGAATGGTATCAACATCAGAAAAAGAAATCATCATTGCTCAAACTCCATCCATAACATACAATTAGACTAGTACCCTATCCTAGGAGAGCTGGAATTTAGCTCATCATAGATACAAAGATTGATACAAAATAGATAAGGAAAGCAATGCAAGGCATTCTGAAATCTAAAAATTTGAATATGTCGACAGGAAATCAGAATGCTCTTCCTCTTCAGCTCCTTCTTGCTCCTGGTCCAGCACCCTGCAGAATGGAGGCTCCCCTTGGCTCATCCGGATTGCTCAGCTTTTATAGGGTCATTAGACACCCTTTGATACAAATTAGAAGCTTCCATTGCTTCTGATTGTGCCATCTGTCCTATCCTCCTGAAATTCCAACAGATTCCATCACTTTTTGGGCAGCTAGCAGTGGCCCCCCCTACTTTTCTAGCTAGTTGCAGCCTTGTAAAACCTCCTAGAAGAGCAAGAATAGCAAGCATCAAAGTTCACAAATAAAAATGAAACAAGTAGGGATTAGGACAACAACTAAAATCAGCTCAATTACCAAGTGCAGATTGGTGTTATGCAGAAATGATAAATGCATGCATTCTAGGCATAATTAACCAAATGTAGGCAATTTTAGGGTCTCGGTACATGTCAAATTAAGTGTAAGATGGGTGAAAACTTAGTATGATCAGCTAGTAATCAAATGTTCGGCTAGAGGTGTGATGAGGTTGCTGCAAAGGATCTGATTACATTCATAGTTTGACTCCGTAATCAAACTTTGCAAGAAAAATGATGCAAGGTTAACCTCTGTGTTAGAGAGAAGGCACTAGAGAATGAAAAGTTTGTCGATAGAAATAAAATCCTTCTTGTAGTCATTGGGACGGATTAGGATGGTATTGGTGAGGAGAATATGGAGGTATCGAAAGACAGGGTTCTTAAGATATTGGCCGACTAAATGTAGGATGCTATCTGTACGTCGGCCGGTAAGTTGATACCAGGCTTCGAATACAGGGAAAGTAGGTGGAGGAGTTCTGTGACCAGTATTAGGGAGGTTCAAAAAATGAGCTAGAGTATCAAGGCTCATGGCAAGATCGTGATTGCACAGACGGAATTCGATATGGTCTGGAATGTCGTCTTCATCAAAGCTGGTGGGATATAGAGTTCCTAAGAACTCGACTGACACCTCCTTGTAGAGGTCTCATCGTTTCATGAAGAAGGATAAGAGACGAGATCGGTGGAGTATGGTTCTGACATCGTCAAACAATCCGAGAGGCTCGAGAGTGGGAAAATCCAGAAATCTAGTGGAAGAGAAATTTCTGCACCTGGTGTTCAGGAGGCGTAGAGCTTCCTCGCTATTTTTTGGTTGTCGTATGTCGGATGTTGGTTGATAGAGACCATCCAGACGTAGCCGACGTCTGATGGACTCGGAGGAGTTGTTGGTCGCAGATTCGGATGATGTCATGTTCTCTTCATGTTGCCGGCCAGTAAGTTGAGGATGTCGGCGATCTTAGAGGTGCAGGATACCTGGGGTTGCTCGGAGGATGATGGAAGGTTGTTAGGGATTTCGGGTGGCCGAAGTGCAGTAGGTATTGGAAAAGAGTTAGTTGGTCGGGTGGAAAATGAAGCGACGTGATGGTGTTCGTGTGGGACTTGGAAAAGTGGGTATTTGGGTAGATATGGTGCTAGATTCTATTGGGATTCTCAACTAAATCTAAAAGGTGTACCTTCAGGTGTTTTTTCTGATAGTTTTGACCTTATGAGTGCTGACGTGGCTGATAGTCATTTATTTGGTTGGGTTGCCTCCCTATAGCGCCTTTTTTTAACGTTGTTGGCCCGACCTTATTTTTTCTAGTGATCCGATTGCAGGTGTAAAACTTCTTCGAACTTTGCTGCACCCAGATTTTAATATTTTAATCTTTGCCCGTTGACCTTAAAAATTTCCGAATTGCTATTTTTGCTATCCACTGCGCCATGAGAATATATTTTTTCGATGGTGAATGGTCCGGACTATCGCGTCCTTAACTTCCCGAGAAAAGTCGTAGTCGGGAGTTGAATAACAAAACTTGGTCGGCTTCCTTAAAACTCCTTCTCAGTATATGCATGTCATGCCATTTCTTTGTTCTTTCTTTATAGATGCGGGAATTATTGTAGGCATCTAGTCTCAGTTCATCTAACTCGTTGAGCTACATTAATCGATTTCCAAAGGCTGCTTGAAAATCATAGTTCTGCATTTTGATTGCCTAGAAAGCCTTGTGTTCTAATTCCATAGGTAGGTGACAGTGCTTGCCATAAATAAACTTGAATGGTGTTGTCCCAATTGGTGTTTTATATGCAGTCCGGTATGCCCATAGTGCTTTGTTGAGTTTCATGCTCCAATCTTCCCTAGTTATTAAGACTGTCTTTTCGAGAATTATTTTAATTTCTCTATTCGAGACTTCTATTTGCCCATTGGTTTGAGAGTGATATGCAGTAGAAATCCGATGTTTGATTCCATATTTAAGCAGCAAATTTTCAAAACTCTGTTCGATAAAATGTGATCCTCCATCACTGATAACCAGTCTGGGAACCCCAAACCTTGGGAAGATTATATCTTTAAAGAGTTTAACAACCGACTTTGAGTCTGCTGAGATTGTAGAGATTGCTTCAATCCACTTTGAGACATTATCAATAGCTAGTAGTATGATCTTGTATCCACATGAAGGAGGAAAGGTTCCCATGTAATCCACTCCCCATACATCAAATATTTCTACCTCAAGTATAGGCTGCTGGGGTGCTTCATTTCTTCTGCCTATATTTCCAGTTCTTTGACAAGCATCACAAGATTTAACAATATTGATTGCATTCTTGAATAGAGTCGGCCAATAGAATCTTGTTTGGAGAACTTTAGAAGCCGTCTTTTGATATCCTCCATGAAACCATAAGGAGATGAATGACACTCCTGTAGTATGGTAGATTGTTCCTCGTCTGGTACACACCTTCGATATATTCCATCGGCACACTTTTTAAAGAGAAATGATTCATTCTAAAAATAGTATTTAATGTCTGAGAAGAATTTCTTCTTTTGTTGATAGGATAGGTCGAGTCGTAGAACTCCGGAGGCTAAGTAGTTAGCATAGTCAGCAAACCATGGAAACTGTGTTTTTTGAATCGAAAACAGTTGATCATCTAGAAAGGAATCATTAATAGCTCTATGAGTGCCAGGATTAATGTCCTGTTCTGATAATTGGAGTCGAGAGAGATGATCAGCTACTAAATTTTATGTTCTTCTTTGGTCTTTGATTTCTAAATCAAATTCTTGTAATAGAAGGATCCATCTAATTAGTCTAGGTTTGGCATCCTTTTTAGCAATCAAGCATCGGATGGCTTGGTGATCGGTATACACAATGACTTTGGAACCAACTAGGTAGGATCTGAATTTGTCCATTGCAAGGAATTCTTTTTTAGTTGTGGCATAATTAATTTGTGCTTCATCCAAGGTTTTACTGGCATAATAAATTACATGCTTTTTATCCTTCCTCTATCCCAATACTGCTCCCACGGCTTGATCACTAGCATCACACATAATTTCAAAGGGCAAGGATGAAATTGGTTGAATTTGTGCATTTGATCCCTTCCAATGGTTCTTGCATCTCAATCTAAGTCTTTAGATGTTCCATTCTTCATGATTTGCAGCTAATCTTGCAGAGAAACAAGAGATATCAGTGGAATCTGCAATATTAAAATTTTAGGAAGCACAATTAGACAATGCAATGAATTCACTAAATTTGCACTGAAATTCAGCTAAGATGGATTGGGACAACTGATATGCATGATGATTCAGACATTAATATGATGATTTCAGCATGAATGAAAAGATTATATTAGTTATCATTGGGATTTAAGTGAGAAAAATAAAAAATGAGGGTAGGGGTACTCCCTTCTTGTCAATTTGTAGATGGATCTGATTCCTCCCTTCTTTATTCCTGCAAAACAGAAAAGTCAAGTGTAAAATGACTTGGGTTACCTCCCAAGAAGTGCCCTACTTTAGTGTATTAGGCTGGACATTTTTCCATTTCTTCATGTCAAGGAAGTTTGAATAGTATGATATGATCAAGTAGAGATCTCAATTTGTGGATAGCTTCACTAATCAAGTATGGATCTCTTAGTTTGCCAATGATTGACCTTTATTTTTCAGCTTGATTTCCTCCTCCATTGTACCATAAATCTCCTAACTTCTCATCTCTAAAACCCTTATGTATGATATATGAATCCCCTGGACTAGGAAGAGGTTTCAACTCCAAATGGGAGGAAGTGTCCTGAGTTGAATTAGTGTGGGGTTCAACAGTGATAACTTGATACACTTCATTCTGATTTTTTGGATTTTCCACTGATTTTAAGGAATTCAGTGCAGATTGGTATGCTTTAGCCTCTAGGTCCTCTAATTCCTTCAAATGATAAAACATTAGGCACCTTTGCAATGGATCTTCAATGGAAATTATGGCAGAAACTTGCTGAACAACTTGATCTAGCTGCCCCTCCTCAATTTCACTTTCCTGAAAACTTGGCCTACTGATAACTTGTACCAAATTGAATTCTATCTTGTCTTCCCCAATTTGGAATGTCAATCTGCGCTCCTTGACATCAATAACAGCCCCAACAGTGGCTAAGAAGGGTCTCCCAAGAAGAATGGGGGTATTCAAGTCCTCATCCATGTCAAGTACCATAAAATCTACTGGTATGTAAAATTTACCAACTTTGAGGCCAATGATTCCATGTGGGTACTTGATGGATCTGTCTGCCAGCTATAGAGACATGTTTGTAGGCTTCAAATCTCCAACTTCAAGCCTCCTACAAAGTGAAAGAGATATGACACTCACTGATGCACCCAAATCACATATTACCCTTTGAATCTTCCTATTTCCAATTTCACAAGGTATGGAGAAGCTTCCTGGATCTTTTAACTTGGGTGGCAATTTGTTTTGGATGATTGCAGAGGCTTCCTCAGTCAAGGTAATAGTTTCATACTCCATAATCCTCCTTTTCTTGGTTAAGATTTCCTTCAAAAACTTTGCATAGGAGGGCATCTCCTGAATTGCCTCTACAAATGGCACATTTATATTTAACTTCTTCAAGATTTCAATGAATCTTCCATACTGTTGATCCTGCCTTGCCTTGATTAATCTTTGAGGGAAAGGTATCCTATCAAAGACCCTGGTCCTGACTTCATTTTGAGGGCCTTTGTTCTGATTTTCTCCCACAAGTTCAGCTGGTTCTTCAGCAGCTTTGGACTTTGGATTCACTTGGGCTGGATTGTCCTCTACTTTTTTCATTGGTTCTTCAACAATCTTCCCACTTCTGAGCTGGACAGCATGGACTTGTTCCTTGGGGTTCATCTCTGGCTGTCCAGGAAAGAATAAAGGGGGTCTTGCTGAAGTGCTGGCCTGCGGAGCAATCTAATTTTCCAGTATCTTGTGATTGGCACTCATGGTTTCCAATCTAGAATTGATTTTCAATATTTTCTCTCCTTGGCTGTCCTGCTTCTTCAAGATTTGTTGTAGCATCTCCTTCATTTCAGTTTGGAATTGGGAAGCCTGACTTTGAGGTGGCTGCTCATAGGGGTCCTTTGCATTGGAACATTTGAGGGTTGAGTTGCATATGGAGGTGGCTGGTTTCTTGGCAAAATCTTGGGCTGCCAATTAGAATTCTGCATTGGTGGCCCTTGATAATGATTGACCTTGTAGGAGAAGTAAGGATGATTCCTATTATCTGGAGTATAGAATTCAGCAGGGGGTTTAATTCCAAAGTTCCCCACAACATTCACTGAATCAATTAATTGTTCACCCTGCTGCATAATCAAATTGCAACTTTCTGTGGCATGCCCTTGATTACCACACACATCACACCTGAAATCAGGGGTAGAAGCCTTGCTGACATTAGGAGTGAGGTTCAGCTTCTCCAAGGTCTTGTACAACACCTCTTCAAGTTGGGATGACAAGTTGTTCACTGAATCCTAGACAGGTGGCCTCCTTGTCCTGTCATGGGTAAGAAAATGGTGATTCTTTACAATATTCTCTATCAATTGATAGGCTTCATCAATATTCTTTGATGCAAAGATGCCTCAAGTGCCACCTTGGATGGATAATTCAGGCCCTTATGGAAGTAATTAACTAGTTGCCACTTCTCAAAACCATGGTGGGGACATGCCCTCAACAGCCCTGAAGTCTTTGCCATGCCTCACAAATATTTTCCTGGTCCAATTGATAGAACCTGACTATTTGATCCTGAAATTGTCAATCTTAGAATGAGGGAAGAATTCTGATAGAAATAGTTGCATAATTGACTCCCAAGTGGCCACTTCTTCAGGTTTGAGAGTCTTGTACCAAGTCTTGGCCTTATCTTTGAGTGAGAATGGGAATAGCCTCATGTAGACTGCATTCATAGGAGTGTTGTTGAAGTGGACTGTGCTGCAAATCTTCTTGAAGTTGTCCAAATGTGATGCTGGATCCTCAGCCCCTAATCCAGAAAATTGGTATTGCCTAATCATGGTAATAAGTGCTAGATTGACTTCAAAGTTTGCCACAGGTGCTTGGCCTCCATCTCCTATTTGATTCCTGACATTGCTAGACGAGTAGCAATCCTTCAAAGTCCTTGGTGCAACCATATTCCCTTGCTCCTCTTCCTCTTCTTCAAATATCCTTCTCCTTGTTTCAAGCCTTTGCAATCTCCTTCTTCTCAAGAATCTTCTTTCAGGCTCAGGATCTGATTGGTAATGTTCCTCTTGATTGTCCAAATCCTGCATAAATGAATTCAGAAGTATCAAATTGAGAAAAGAAAGAAAACTAGACAAAAATTGAAAATTGGGAATGATAACTTGCAAAAACTAAAAATTAGCCTAACAAATGGACTAAAAACTAATCTAAAACTAATCTAAACTATCTAAGTTAGCCTAATTGACCTCAAATCCCCGACAACGACGCCAAAAACTTGGTAAGTGAAATTGAGGGGTTGAGTGATAACTTGCTGATTTTTTGGTCAAAAGCCAATTTTTTCAATTTTTATTTCAACTCCCTAACTCACTCTCTACTGCAGCGCACAGGTCAATTGTAGTAACCCTAAATGTCATATCCATAGTGATTTGAAGTCCTAGGCTACCTAAAAACAATTTAGACTAATCCTATTTAAAGTGGCAAAAACAAATTTTTAAAGGAAGTGAAAACAGATTTTTTTTCTTTTAGGAATGCAGAACGTTAACTTATTGTAGATTGCTGAAAAGTTAATTAAACTGAGTTGTAAATGCTAATCTAGTGTCTAAAGGGGTTTATCTATCAATGAGGAAGGTCCTCCTAGGAGTTGGAGTTCATCTAATTTAATTATGGATGGAAATGGACAAGTTATCACTTTTTAGTCAAATCTGATTCAACTTTTAATATGGGCTGTTTTTCATAGCTCAATTAGACCAGAACTAAATAATATATTGTCATATGATTGTTAGCCAAGTTGAATTAGAAGAGGATCTCCACTGAAAATCAAGTTATCATTAAGTTCAATTCAAGTCACTTGTTGATTTTTTGGCAATTTCAATAAAATCTGAAATGATAACTTCAAAGTATGGTCACAAAATAATGAAATCACTTCAATTAGCTTGGCAGGAATGAAACTTATCCAATAATAGTGCTAGTGTTCCTTGGTTTATCTCTAAACTACAAGAGAACCTTGATTCAACCTCTCGGCTGCAATTAAAAATGAGATTCACACTTCACACTAATTAATTGGAATAAAAATGCATAGAATCTCTAGTTTGGGAAATCAGAAATTGTCATTGGTCCTTGGCTCATCTCTGAATCTCAAGGAAGGCCTTAAAACCATCTCTCAATGGTGGATTAAAGTGGGCTTAATAATGGACAATCAGATTTTCCTGAATTCAGGAAATCAGCAATCAGCAATACACTTAAATCAGGAAAAACCAAAGGTGATTTTAGAATTTAATCATAGGAATGTCAAAACTTCTCAATTCATTTCTGAACAAGATTGGGATATAAGATAACCTCTCAGTTGTGCAATTAGTTCAATCCCCAATGACAATCAGATTCAGGCAAATCAAAAAATCAGAATTTAGGAAGTTCAGAAATCAGGAAAACAAAAATCAGATTTTCAATGAAGAAGGAATCCAGAAACTTGGCATGGATTCTTTGCTCATTTCTAAACAAAGATTAGACCAAATGACAACTTCTTAGTTGTAAATATAAGTAGGTGTTCCAATGACAAGAAAAATTTAGATTAATACAGAATTCAGAATTAATTGAGAACTTGATTCAAATGAGGAAATGAGTTTTGTCCCTAATCCATCCATAATATGCATTAGACTACTACCCTATCCTAGGAGAGCTAGCATTTAGCTCATTATAATTACAAGAATTGATACATAACAGGAAGAATTAATAAGGCTAAACATTCTAAAATCAAAAGAACAAAATCCCGTCCGCAGAAATCAGAGTTGCAGCCCTTCCTTCAGCTCCTTTCCTTCCTGATCCAGCCACCCTCCAAATGGAGGCTCCCCTGGTTCCAGGGTTTCTTCAGCTTATATATGGCCTTTAATCACCCTTAGATCAGCATCCAAATGCTCCTTAGCCTCTGATGTGAGCCACTTGTCCAGGGCCTAAAAATCCAGATGTTGTGACAGCTTTTGGACATCAAAAAGTAGGTGGTCCCCCCTTTGCTTTTCCAACCTTTTTCAGTTCCATTCACCTGCTAGAAGAGAAAGAACACCAAACATCAAAGTCCTCAAATAGGAAATAAACAAATAAGGATGAGGATAGCTACTAGGATCAGCTCAAACATCAAATATGATTTAGTGTTGTGCAGAATTGAAAACCAAAATCAAGACATGATTTTTGGAATCCGAAAATGATAACTTTGCACTAATCATGAAAATTATCCAAATAAAAGTGATTCAAGGCATTAAAGACATCAGAAGGATTAATGTGGCGAGTGAATGAGGTCAGAAATCAAATGTAGATAGGATTTCATAGTGTTGATAACTTAGTGACCCAGAATGATAACTTTTAGCCACTAAAATGATAACTTGTCATAACTTTTGTTGTGGTTATCCAAATGAGATCAAATTTGAACAGCAATGAGTTAAGACAGTGTTTTAGTAATTTGTTAATGCCTTTGTGTAGATTTGATAGTTTTGCATATCAAAATGATAGTTTTGCCCTTAAATGATAACTTGGCATTGAAAAATGATAACTTGTGAAATCGATTGATAATTTTGCACAAGTTGAAATATGATCATCCAAATATGATTCATTCATGATGGCAGTGGATTTAGGCCAAGAAAATCACTAGAAATTAGCTCAAATAGAAAAATGATAACTTGCACATTGAAATGATAACTTTGCATAGAATTGACATATTTATGGATTTTGGCAATTCAGAGCCTCTATGCATATGAAATCAAGTATAAAATGAGAAAGATCAACTAGTTATCACAATCCTTGCATTCCAAACATAATTGGCCAAAAGTTATGTAAAATAGGGGTTCGATATGGGTGAAATGCATCTAAAATGGGATAAAAACCTATTGTGATCAGCTAGTGATCAAAGGACCAATCAGGTGGTTGGATGATTGGGGCTATTGTAAGAGCTCTTTTCAAGGTTTCAAAGGCCTTTAAACAATGTTCATCGAATATAAACTCAGCTTCTTTAGATAGGAGTTTTGTTAAAAGCCTTGCAATAAGAGAAAAATTCTTGATGAAACGTCGATAAAATTCTGCATGTCCAAGGAAACTTCTGATTCCCTTGATATTAGTAGGTGGAGGTAATTTTTCAATTACTTCTGTCTTGACTTTATCAACTTCAATGCCCATTCCTGAAACACTATGTCCCAGGACTACTCCTTCTTGTACCATGAAGTGACATTTCTCCCAGTTAAACACTAGATTGGATTTAGCACATCTCTGTAATACTTTTACTAGATTCTACAGGCAAATTTCAAAAGAAGTGCCATACACTGAGAAGTCGTCCATGAATACCTCAATTATTTCTTCAATATAATCAGAAAAGATTGGCATCATGCATCTTTGAAAGCTTTTGCATAATCCAAAAGGCATTCTCCTGTATGCAAAGGTTCCATAAGGACGTGTAAAGGTAGTTTTTTCCTGATCATCTGGATGAATAGGAATTTGATGGAATCTAGAAAATCCATCTAGGTAGCAGAAGTAAGAGTGGTTTTCCATCCTTTCTAAGATATGATCGATGGAAAATGGTCCTTTCGAGTGGCTTTGTTAAGCTTTCTAAAATCGATACACATTCTCCACCCAATTACAGTTCGTGTGGAAATAAGTTTGTTTGACTCTATCTTTACTACAGTCATTCCACCTTTTCTTAGCACGACCTGCACGAGACTCACCCACTGGCTGTCTGATATGGGATAGATAATTCCCCCATCCAAAAGTTTAATCACTTCTTTTTTCACTACTTCTTTCATTGCTGAATTAAGCCTTCTTTGTCCTTCTACGGAAAGTTTATAATCCTTTTCCATATGAATGCGATGCATGAAGATAGTAGGATTGATTCCTTTGAGATCATCCAATGTATAGCCGATGACATGCTTTAGGCTTTTAACTTGTCTAATAGCTGCTGAAGTTGATTTGTCTTTAAATCTGCGCTGACGATCACTGGATAAGTGAAATCTTCTCTTAAAAATTCATACCTGAGATTTTGAGGAAGTTTCTTTAACTCAGGCTTCATTGGCTTCTTTGAGCTAGACGCTTGCACGAAATCTGTAGATTGATCCTCTAGTGAATTGTTGGAGTGTTGTATCTTTGTCGAGAGCATATGACTTGTAAAAATGCTTGCTTCTTCTTCTATCCACAAAGATGATTCTTGAGCTTCAAGGGATACTTCTAAAGGGTCAGATATATGGATAACTGATGCCACTTTCTGTATTAGTGGTCCACTTGCTCAAGATGGTAATCTTCCATGTATGGATAATTGATAATATGATTCAATCGACTGTGTCGTCACCTATTTGAAAAGTAAGATGACCTTGTTTAACGTCTATTACTGTTCCTGCAGTAGCTAAGAAAGGTCTTCCCAACAGAATAGGAGTTTGATTATCTTCATCCATGTCTAAAACCACGAAGTCAGCTGGTATGTAAAAATTTCCTACTTTGATTGGTATATCTTCCAAGATTCCTTGTGGAATTTTTATAGATCGGTTTGCTAATTGGAGAGACATATTAGTGGGCTTAATGTCACCCATTTCGAGTTTTCTGCATAATAACAGGGGAATAACGCTCACAGAGGCACCAAGATCACACAAAGCTCTTTGTATCCTTCTGTTTCCAATTTCACAAGGTATAGAGAATCTCCCAGGGTCTTTTAACTTCGGAGGCAATTTGTTTTGAATTATGACACTGACTTCAATAGTTAATGCAACTGTTTCATTTTCTTGTATCCGCCTCTTCTTCGATAGAATGTCTTTGAGAAATTTTGCATATGCTGGCATTTCTTGTATGGCTTCCACAAAGGGTACATTAATATAGAGTTTCTTCAAAATTTCTACAAACTTGCCAAACTATTGATCCTGTCGAAATTTCTCGAGGGCTTTAGGGAATTGTATCCGAGCAGAGTAGCTGGAATGTCCTTCAGTAGGCTATTGCTTGGATCCATTCTGTTCATTCAATTTTACCTCTAATTGAACCATTTAGTCTTGTTCACCAATCCCCTCGTTTCCCTCTATCGAGTCCTTTGATCTTGGTCTCTTAGTGTTATCGATTGTTTTCCCACTTCTCAAGGTCACAGCTTGAACTTGTTCCTTCGGATTCTTCTCTGGTTGTCCAGGTAAAATTCTTGGTTGTCTTGAAGAAGATGCAGCCTGTTGAGCTATTTGTGTCTCCAGCATTTTGTTATGAATGGAGATGCTTTCAATCTTCTCAAACATTTTCTGCATCAGAGTGTCTTGTTTCAACATATACTTTTCCATCATTACTTCAAGCTTGTTCGTGGAAGATGACCCTTGATCCGGCGAAGAGTTTTGAGGTTGTGCTCTTTGATTGAATCTGTTTTGCCAAGTAGGAATTTGAGTTTGCTGAGGGTTGTCACTATAAGAAAACTTTGGATTGTTCTTCCATCCAGGATTCAAAGTGTTAGAATATGGATCATTATTAGATGGATAACGGCCTATCGCATTTGCCTGATGTTGATGTCCTTGTTGCTTTAGTAGTTCACAGTGCACAGAAATGTGATTAGACGAACCACATATCTCACAGCATCTTGCTATCATATTGACAGTAGGAGTAGCTTCATTGAGTCCTAGTCTACTAATTTCCTTTTGAACGATGTACTCCACTTTAGAAGAAAAATCCTCACCATCAAATCGTGTTTGAGTTAAAGCAACTCGCTCATTGGACCTTGAGTGAGCCAGGAAATGTTGATTCCTTGCTATTTCTTCTATAAGTTAATAAGCCTCATCTATATTTTTCTTTATAAATACGCCATCCGCAGCATTATCAAGTGCCATTTTTGAAGCATAATTACGTCCATTGTGGAAAAATTGAACCAAAATCCATTTGCTTAAACCATGATGGGGACACAACCTTAGCAATGTCTTAAACCCTTGCCAGGCTTCATACAATGTTTCCTGATCTTTCTAAACAAAACCTATGACTTGATTTCTGATTCTGATGGTCTTACTTGGAGGAAAATATTCTGACAAGAAAGCTTTTACCAGTTGTTCTTAAGTAGTTAATTCCCGGGGTTCTAGTGACTATAGCCATTGCTTGGATTTACCTCTTAACGAAAAAGAAAAGACCCTTAATCTCAATGCCTCTGGTGATACTCCAATCAACTTGGTTGTCTCACATATTTCCAGAAAGTCTTTAAGATGTTGATTTGGGTCCTCATCTAGAGTTCCTCCAAATTGGTTCTGTTGGATTGTGGAGATTAAAGACGATTTTAACTCGAAATTGTTGGCTGGAATAGCTGGCTTCAAAATAGCTGACTCCAGCCCATTTGCAGTGGGAGTATAGAGTTCTTCCAATGATGGGACTAGTGGTTGAAGTGGCTCTTATTATTAAGCCATCATTTCTGCTTCTAGATCAGAATTCTCCTCGAGCTCTATGGATTGAGTGCTGCTTGTACCTTCAAGAAAGGATGTTCTATTCTTATATTCTCGCATCCTTCTTTTAAAAGTTTGATCAATTTGAGCGTCTAGTTCAAGCAATTGTCCGCGAATGTTTTTGAGCATATACTAATCCCTGAAATCAAAGAAAAAGATTCGGTAATGAGTATTACAAAATCAACTAAACAAGGATGTAAATAGAGAGTAAATAATCTAAATCCCCGGCAACGGCACCAAAAACTTGATGTGAACTTTTCGTGGTTATGGAATTTGGAATTCTCGCACTAAAAGTAATTCAAGTCACGTTTAAATTTACTCTAAAGTTCACGCAACTGCCAGAGCACATGTTGAGTTGAAACCTTGAGTGTCGTAACCCCATTGATTTAGACCAATTACTTATTATAATTATATCCCGGAAAATTGTCACAAAATGATTAGAAGTAAATCGGATAAAAAAAAATGAATGTTGATTAGGAATAACAAAGGAGAATGAGAAAAGATCAAAATGTGATAGAGGAGATTCCCTTGTAATGAACCCGTTGATGCTATTGCATTTTCAGTGTTCGACTTACTGATTAAATGAGCTCACAAAGATGCGAATGAAGTACTCTATCTCCCAGCCCATCGATCTGTCTGTGAACCGAGAGGAGAGTAGCTGCTAATCACTAGATTAGAACTACTGATTAATAAGATTCTCATCCTTAATCAGAAGAGGAGTCCGATCTCTCGATCTTTGACAAATCATTCTTTTTATCCTAATCAAAGTGATCGAAATGCAATTCACTCCTCTTACAACTGTTAAAGGTTCTAACCTCGCAACAGTTACTATGGTTGATCTCTCGATCTATATATGAACATTAAATCGATAATCACTAGAAACACATCAAGTAATGTAACTAATTTCTCCTCTTGGATGGAACTAGTTAATGAAGAAAATAATTGATCTCTCGATCTAATTGAAATCAAATATAAATTTTAAGACTGCCGTGTATCAAGTAAATGAAAGGAGATTCACAGTATCATAAAGTCAAAAAAAAGGGTAGCATCAACAAAGTCTCATCACAAGGGAACCAAAAGTCCTTTTTAGTTCATCGTAAATCTTCACAGCCTCAATCTTCTCTTCTTAGCCCTCTGTTTTCCATCCTCTCTCTTTCCGCCCTCTTCTCCTTCCTTTTTGTTTCCTCCCTGTTCAGAATTCAAATTTTAAAAAGTACTCAGTCCTCCCTTTTACTCATTCAAATTTTCTCCTAATAATAATTAAAAATTATTTAAATATGCTCAACTTTTATGTAATTTCATGGGTTTAACTATAATAATTATAAGCATAATAAGAGGTGATCAGAAGACAACCCCAAGCCAATGGTGGAGAATGAACCAAAGTTGGTGGGCTGCCGGGCACTCAAAAAAATAGGTGAATGTTCGTTTCCAAGCTGAGGCCACAAAGGGAATAGGAAGGATTGATGGTGATGTCGAACAAAAGGATGGAGTCAAGGGTGGGAAGCCGAAGGTGAAAATTTTCCATAGAAAACTATGAATTTTTTGGGGTATCAGAATCAGCCATAACATCTTCCATGACCGCCCTTGTAACATTGCCCACTCGCGTGTGATATTGTCCGCTCTGGACCACGGCCCGCACGGTTTTCTCAAAACGCGTCACACCTAGTGAAGGACATGTTCCCATATATACCCAGCATCTCTCCGTGACTTATGCATGTGGGACTAATCCGAGGCATGCCTCATACATCCTTCCCCCCATAGGGGACTCAATGTCCTCGTTGAGTGATCACACCCCACCATGCACAGAGGCTCACGCGGAGTGGCTCTGATACCATATGTAACATTCTCCACTAGCATGTGATATTGTCCACTCTGGGCCTCGACCCGCACGGTCTTCTCAAAATGCATCACACCTAGTGAAGGACATGTTCCCATATATACCTAGCATCTCTCCCATGACTTATGCATGTGGAACTAATCCAAGGCATGCCTCATGCATCAAAATAATTATCATGACCTGGTAAGTGAAATTGAGGGATTTAGTGATAACTTGCTGATTTTTGAATCAAAAGTCAATTTTTTCAATTTTTGTTTCAACTCCCTAACTCACTCTCTACTATAGTGCACAGGTCAATTGTAGTAACCCTAAATGTCGTATCCACAGTGATTTGATGTCCTAGACTACCTAAAGACAATTTAGACTAATCCTATTTAAAATGGTAAAAACAGATTTTTAAAGGGTGGTAAAAATAGATTTTTAAAGGGTGCAGAATGACAACTATTTTTAAATTTCTGAAAAGTTAACTAAACTGAATTGTAAATGCTAATCTAAAGTCTAAAGGGTTTATCTATCAATGAGGAAGGTCCTCCTAGGAGTTGGAGTTCATCTAATTTAGTTATGGATGAAAATGGACAAGTTATCACTTTTTTAGTCAAATATGATTCAACCTTCAATATGGCTGTTTTCACAGCTCAATTAGACCAGAACTAAACAATATATTGTCATATAATTGTTAGCCAAGTTGAATTAGAAGAGGATCCCCACTAAAAATCAAGTTATCATTATGTTCAATCCAAGTCACTTTGCTGATTTTTTGACAATTCAATAAAATTCTGAATGATAACTTCTAGATTGCACTTTGAAAATGAAAGGAATGCTTCAATCAATTAAATAGGGATGAAATCAATCCAATATTAATGCAAATGCTCCTTGGTTTATCTCTAAACTACAAGAGGATTTAAAATCAGCCTCTCAGCTGCAAATTCAAATAAAATCCACATTTCCATTAATGGATTGGATAGAAATCAGCACTTAATTCATATGAGGGAATTCATCACATGCAATTGCTCCTTGGTTCATCTCTGAACATCAAGGAAGCCACAAGACCACCTCTCAGTGGTAGGTTAAGGCAGAGGTTTAACAATGACATGACAGATTCCACAAAATCAGGAAAATAGATTTCAAAATCAGATTTGCAAATCAGTAATGAACAGTTGCAGCAATTCAGGGGTTAAAACTTTGCATACACCATTATCTCTTGATTCATTTATGAACAAGAAGGAAACCATAAGTAACCTCTCAGTTATAAATCAATTAGGGCTCCATGATGATGAAAACAAATTTGGGCAATTCAGAAATCAGAATTCAGGAAAAATCAGATTCAGGAAATCAGAAATCAGATTTGTAATCAAGATGGAATCCAGAAACTTGGCATGGGTTCTTTGCTCATTTCTAAACAAAGAGTAGACCAAATGACAACTTCTCAGTTGTAAATACAAGTAGGGTCTTCCAATGACAAGAACAAATTCAGATTAATACAGATTTCAGAATTAATTCAGAACTTGATTCAAATGAGGAAATCAGTTTTTGTCCCTAATCCATCCACAACATATATTAGACGACTACCCTTTCCCAAGAGGCATGGGATTTAGTTCCTCATATTTACAAAATCAGATACAAGATAGAGTGAAAAACTCAGATAAATCATCCTGGATTGGCCCTTGTCGACAGGATTTCCAGCAGCACTTCAGTCCCCTTCTTTACTCCAAAACCTTGCTCCAAGCTGCCCCCAATCTTGCAATGGCCGACCCCCTCTCATTTCCAGGGTTTCTTCAGCTTATATATGTCCTCTCATCACCCTTAGATCAGAATCCAAATGTTCCATAACCATGATGTAAGCCACCTGTCCGAATGACCCTGAAAATTCCAGCTGCTGCAGCTTTTTGGACCACCAAATCAGTGGTCCCCCCTACTTTTTCCACCTTTTTGCAACCTATTTTTCCCAGCTAGAAGAGATAGAACACCAAGCATCAAAGTTCTCAAATAGGAAATGAACAAATAAGGATAAAGGAAACCATTATGATCAGCTCAAACATCAAGTATGATTAAGTGTTGTGTAGAATTGTAAATCAAGGTTAAAAATGATAACTTATCAATGTCCAGAATGATAACTTTGCATAAATCTTAGAAAATGATCAAATATGGATGGTTCAGAGCATTGAAGACATCAAATGGATTAGGGTGGCAAGTGAGTGAAGTCAAAAATCAAATATGAATAAGATTTCATAGGAATGATAACTTGGGTGCCAAAACGATAACTTGATTGTCTTAAAAATGATAACTTGTCATAACTTTGGTTGTGCTTATCCAAATGTGATCAAATTTGAACAACAATGAGTTAAGACAATAATATAATAGTTGCTTAATGCCTTTGTACAGATTTGACAATTTTGCACATCAAAATGATAGTTTTGCCCTTTAATGATAACTTGGCATTGGAAAAATGATAACTTGTTCAAATGGACTTAAAATTTTGCACAAGTTGAGATATGATCATCCAAATATGATTCATTCATGATAATAATGGATTTAGGGCAAGAAAATTATTGAAAATCAGATCACTTAGAATAATGATAACTTGGCGTAGAAATGAATTTTAGCATTTCAGAACCTCAATGCACATGGAATTAAGTATAAAATGAGGAATATCAACTAGTTATCACAATCTACGCATTTCAACAATAATTGGTCAAAAGTTGGGCAATATAGGGACTCGATATAAGTGAAATGCATCTAAAATGGGATAAAAACATATAGTGATTAGCTAGTTATCATGGCCCCGATTTAAACCGGAATTCGCGACTTATTATGGATGATCAAATAAAATTAGAAAAGATTGCGGAAACATGATGTAAATTTTTTTTATAACATGCATAAGAATGAAAATATCATAAAATAAACTGCACAATTTATGATGATCCTTCAGAGCAAACCAATAATACTTAAGTTTTACATTGCATAAAATGATTTTGCCTTCTTACAACATATAAAATATTATATATGCATTACACATAATCAAACCTCTCGACATCCTAATAGAAGGATACGAGGGACTCAAATCTTTCCATCTTACCACGAACCCTTCAAATACTATCACCTTGCATGATTCCCAAGAATTATCTGAAAAATATTAGAAACAATATAGTGAGCTAAAATAGCTCAGTAAGTTGATAACTCATAGCCTATGTGTTACCAACTAATCAATTCAGAGTGACATAGAGCATGCAATAATCATAATAGAAAAATAGGCATTTTCATATATTTGATAATTACATATACAACATACTAATCAGAAATATCACACTCAACTTGCAATCAATACCGTATAAATCATATCAAACATATGTATGCAAATGCAATACTCTCATATGAATGTACGGATCACCAACTGGCCAATGGTCGGTAGGTGAACTCTAGAAGTGGCTCCCATGATGATCAGTGATGTAGCACTCCATACTACCTCATCCCTTTCGGGGAACAAATCATATAGCGATAGGTGGACTCTAGAGGTGGACCCTACGGATTCTAGAGGTGGCCCCCATCGTGACTACTCACGATGTGGCACTTAGCTCCGCATGACACTTAACTCCAGCCTATCTCATCCCATTATTGGGGAATAGAATAATGGATTGAACTCTAGAGGTGGCTCCCATCGTGATCAGCGATGTAGCACTTAGTCCAACCATCACATATGCAGATGCAAGCAGATGTAGATGCATGATTCATCATATAACAATTTCATATCAAAGATCAAAAGATTAACCATATCTTGTAATTCAAATATTAGAAGATGAATCATGTCGAACACTGATTCAAATGGAATAGGATTGCATTTTATTAAATAATTTCTTAACATACCACATATGCTTTTGACTTGTACTATCACTTGATCAATCATTTCAAATGGAACAAGATTGCACTTCTCGTAATCCATTCATATCATATCATATTTGGTTTTTCAAATGTGCAATCATACAATCATTCATATATACTTTTCATAGTTGCATTTCTCGAAATCAATTCATAACATATCCGAAACATATTCAATACTCTAAAAATTAATGTCACAGCAAATTCAAAAGAGGTGAATACATAGAATAGGAGAAATCAACTTACCTATAAAAGCTACCAAAAGATTTTTCCTTTTCTTTTTCACTACTTTACTCTTCTACTCCTATACAATAATAATAAGAAACACATCACTTCTATGATCTGAACAGAAGCCTATCACACATGAAACACAATTAATTGAAGAGGTACATGACCCTTGAGTATTTACTCTTATAACATAAGCAACTATTTATCATAAGAGTTCGCCTACTATTAAAACAGATTGTATACACAATGAAAGAAAATTCATATCTGCTTGAATTGATAACCAAATTTGTTCATTCCAATTTTTCTTACTTCCTGCTTACTAATATATTAATCTACAAAAAGTTCAGATCTTATTTCATTGTGGTTTGTTCACAGGAAAATCAAGATTCAGCTTAACTTCTATAGTATTTCTTTGTTCTGACGGACTGAGTGACCTTAATTGTTCTATTTATATAAATAATAAACAGGTCATATTTGGGTAACTTAAATTTTTTATAAATATAGACTTCATAAGTTGCAACTCATAAAATTTCTTGAATTATATCTATTTGTACTGAGCACAATAAATTTAACTAGTACTAGCATAATCTGCCCTAAGTTCCCTCCTGACAGACTGAGTAAGGCTCGGTAAATGATTTATAACTTTTGCTACACATATTATTTTCTAGTAATTCCAATTGTCAGTGAAACCTAACATCAAGTTATATAACATCTTAAGTTATCAAATAATCCCACGACATATTAGATTTAATACATAATTTACAAATTCGAGTAGAAATTTTAGCAGACAGAGTGATAGTAGCTTAAAGATAAGAGCATAACATTCCCTACAGAAATCATATTAACTTGATTCCACAGCTAAATGAACGTAGTCTCAGAGAAGATCAATAAGAATAAATTTCATCATTTTCTGACCAAACTAAGGTATGGAATTATGTAGCTAAATATTTGGAAACCAATTGAACATAGCTAGGGTTAATCTTACCCATGAACAACATGAGTTTTGCCCCATGTTCAAGTAAAATTCGAAAATGAATAGATGAGGAAGGTTGAAGGTCATCATAATTAGGAATTATGTAGTTAAAATCCAACGAAAATGGAGTAAGAACTTACCAAAATCTAAAATCCTAGCTTCAACTTATCTTCTTCCAATTCCTTCGCCCTTTTCCTCAAGTGTTCGGCCAAAGTGGTGAATAGGGAAGAGGAAGATAGTAAAAGGTGAAAGGATAAGTATTAGGAGGAAGGGGAACCAACTTGAGCTAGTGGAGGCTATTATTCCAAAAATACCCTTGGTATATGGCTTATTCACATGTAATGGATAAGTAAATGGCTTTTGCATTTTTCATTTATTTATTTATTTATTCCTTTACTTAAGACATTACATGTAAATACGGAACTATCCTCCATTTGGATTCAAATAAAATTTTTAGAAAAAAAATAACCAAGGAATCAAAATCTAGATTTTTATCCGAAGAACAAAAATAGTATGTTCACAGATTTTCCGATTTTGCATCTATGTTCTACCCAAGTAAAACACATCCTAAAAGTTGTTAAAAATCAAATCTATAATTCTTTGATATATAGGAATAATTACCGGAACTTTAATTTTCTTAATTCTAATATTTTCAAAGATCATGTTTTCATGCCTTGGACGAATTTTCGCCAAATTTCAGTGATCAAACACTATGAGTTATAACTCATGCCTTAACACATATATCAATTTTCTTATCAATAATATGATATAATATTAACCCATGTGATTACATGTGAATTAAATTTGGGATATTACATTCTACAAACCTTAAAATAAATTTCGTCCTCGAAATTTAACATATTTCCTTGTTCAACACCATATGAATAATTATCACACATGCTTTGTTTGAGGCCCTAGATTGCTAGCCATAAAATCTACGAAAGTGAAATAACTCCATATCAAATGACTTATTCTATCTGGTTTAGAATGTGATTATGTTTTCCTTCATATAATGTTCCATCATAAAGCTTCATTGTGGTGACCCAACTTGGTATTATTCTATCATTGGTCATCATGCAAAAGCCCAGATAGGAAAGTGTGGGGTTGAGAACAAAAATTAGCCAGGTAAGAATTGATAACCTTTTTATGCATCTTCCTAGACTATCATGATTGATTTTGTTTGAAAATATATTATCTAACGCATATCATACACTATATTTGACATTTATTTTGTCATTACAGTTTATCTTTAGTTTTGTTTTCATTATAAACATCTCATTGTTTTATTCATGCCTACAAAACTTAGGCATATCACTCATTCTACTCATATTATTATTATTATTATTATTATTATTATTATTATTATTATTATTATTATTATTATTATTATATTATTATTATTATTTTGTTTGGATAAAGTTCGAATAAAATTAATTGCAATAGTTATGAGGGTAAAATAAACTGAATCAGAGAGTTAATAAAATCGTGATTTATGCCTAATCCGGATAATAGAGAAAGTGTCATGATTCATATAAATTGATTATAATCTTAAAAAGAGATGATACATTAAATAAGGAACCACCACCTGGTGACTATAAGTCATAAACTATCTTTTACTGTCTACGAATAAAGGAGAGGGAGTGAGCAAAAATCAAATTAGGGTACATGATTTCCTTTTTTATATATATAATTGAATGTTTGTTCGAGTTCGCGATTAAGGATCGAAAAGGCGTCCCCTTTCAATCATTCTTTTGCTAGGCTCTCAACCAACACTTCATGATAGTAAAATCTATAACTTCAATCAAGCTATCGAATGATGACCAGAGGCAGCCACACTCCAATACATCTTTCGATAAACTTTCTAACTCGCTTTTAAACTCTCAAAGTTGATTGATATAACAAAGTCAACAATGAAAAATCATTAATCCCCATAAAATAGTGACAATGTTTATTCCATCAATCAATTATTCTAAGTGAGATGGAACAAGTAAGGACGAACTAAGGATCTATTGTAAATTGATGCTCAAAGATGGCAACTTTGGATAGGTAAAGATTATTCAAGAATCATTGATGATTCCAAAATTTGTAATGATGTATGGTGATTCAACTACTCGACTAGTGTAAGATGTGATGGACAAGGGTAAACAAAAAATCTGTACTAAATGATTGAATTACAACCAATAACGATCAATCAAGAATCATTAGTGATTCCAAAATCCATAGTGATGAGTAGGAAGTTGACAACGATTCTAATATCAACATCAATTCGAGAATTCAAAATGCTTTGACAATTATTAATGATGATTCTCAACTACTATAGATAATTTATTGAATAACAAATGATTTGGACCATACCAAGTAAGTATCACTTTTCAACATTAAACAAATTTGTTAGTTGGTTCTTTAACGCTTCATACCTAATTTAGTAGTGTTATATTTTGTCTTTCTCACAGATGTTTACAATTCCTTAAAAGATGAGACCACATATTGTCACAATAAAATTATAATCTATTCCCCTTGCTAATTATTCCCACCAAATTTCCCTTAGCACACATAACCTTCTTCTTTTTCAATGTGCTCAAACCTGGAAATGACAACTCGTAGTCATCCATACACACATCTAATAATGATGGATCCAAACGTGTATTACACAAATATTTACATATTATTTGACAAATTTCGTAAGTTTGTTTTCATACTATTTAGTAGGTACAGGTAACGAGACAGGGCTCCGGCAAGCAGCCGGTCACTCTGGACGTCAACAAATGAAGGTTCTATCCTGGAACTGCAGGGCGGCGATCAAAAGTAAGGTCCGGGATCTAGCTAACCTGATTCGAGAACTCCAGCTGGAACTTTTAATCCTGTAGGAAACGCATACTTCGTTGCAATCTGCTAAGGTTGTCATCCGTCATCTAGGGAAGACTTGGACTGGTTGTGCAGCGATAGGTACCTCCTCCTCTGGGGGAATCATTTTAGCTTGCCAAAATCGTGACATCAAGGTAACTAAAATCTCCTCCTGTGAGCAGCTTTTACATGCGATTGTGACTATCGACTCTTTCACTTTTCTAATTACATGTGTATATGCTAGTAACATCCCGGAAATTAGAATGAACCTTTGGTCTCAACTTGGCAATTTGCAAATAAGTGATTTTCCTTGGATTATTGTGGGTGTCCTTAACTCTTGCCTGCAACCGGAGGACAAGAAAGGTGGGCGTTCTTTTAAGTTAACAAGATCTATATGCTCTCTTAGGAACCTAATCAACACACATGGCCTCATTGATGTTCCCTTGAATGGAAACCAATACACATGGTGTAATAACAGACGTGGCCTTGGCCGCATCTGGTGCAGATTAGATTGGGTCCTTCTCAACGCACATTGGTTCATAAAATTCCCATCTCTCATCCTCAGTACTCTTACTCGTGTTTTAGATCATAATCCTATCATCCTAAACACAAATTCTAAACCTCATAGGTCTCGGGGATTCAAGTATGAGCCTTTCTGGCTTGAATACCCTGAGGCTAGAGAAATAGTTATTGACACGTGGAACCGTAGAACTGTGGGCACTCCAATACATGACTCGCTGAAGGATATTAAAGACCGTACCCTCTCTTGGAACAAAAACTCTCTTGGTAGGTTAGAGGATAGGGTAAAAACTATTAACTCCCAAATCAATTTACTGGAACAGAAGGATGAAAAGCATGGTCTCAATGATTAGGAACTATGCATATTAAGATCCCTTTACCACCTTCATGCTGCATTACTTAGGCAAATCACACTTAAGTGGTGGTCCAAATCGAGAGTTGCTTGGATTAGAAATGGCGATAAAATACAAAATTCTTCCACCTTAGCACAATGATTAGATACAAAAATAATCTTATTCAGAAATTGGAGCCTTCCAATGATTTTATTATAGATAGAGAGCATGACATTCTTAATGCTTTTGTTGAACACTACAAAACACTATGGCAATCTTGCCCCCAATCTACGACCCCTATATCCTCATGGCCTAACTTACCTAAGCTTGATAATAGCTGGCACCGACACTTAACTGCTCACATCACTCATGTGGAGATCAAGGACTCACTCTGGTCCTTGGCTCCTGGAAAGGCACCTGGTCTTGATGGCTTTACACTTGAATTCTATAAGACCTTTTGGGATATCATTGGTGAGGACATTACTACTGAAATTCAAACATTCTTTCAAACTGGGTTTATTCCACCTGATTGGACTCATACTGCCCAAATATTCGCGCCTAAGAAATCCAACCCAACCAGAGTTACTGACTATTGACCTATTGCTCTATGTAATATAATTTATAGGGTCATTGCCAAGATACTTGATCTGCGAATTAAACCTATTCTATCATACTTGATTGATACCAGTCAGTCTGCTTTTCTCCCTAATAGGTCCATACAAGATAATATCTTACTAGCTCAAGAAATCACACATTCCATGAACAAAGGTAGAAGGAAAACCATGATTATCAAAGCGGACATGTCCAAAGCTTTTGATAGAGTCAGCTGGAATGCCATAAAAAATGTCATGTCTTGCATGAACTTTCGACCTATCTTCAATAGATGGATTATGCACTGTGTGGAATCCCCCCTCTTCTCCTGTCAGGTTAATGGCATCGCATCCCCATACTTTAAAAGTCACTGTGGCATACGTCAAGGGGATCCCCTCTCCCCTTATCTTTTCATAATTGTATCTCAGGTTTTCTCCTCACTCATGAATTATGTTGTTACCTCGAATACATTGATACCTTTCAGTTTGCAAAACTTCTATAACAGCCACTATTTGAGGTCATTGTATTATATGCTGACGATATGCTGATAACTGTTGCAGCCACTATTAAAAATTATAAAGTCCTCATTAAAACTCTTGATTTGTACTACAACTTGACCAACCACCTCATTAATCCACAGAAATTTGAGGTCTACCTTCCTAGAAAGTTAAACTATAGAAGGAAACAAAGAATTCTTCAGTTGCTACAAATCCCTCAGGGAACATTCCCTTTTTCCTACCTTGGGGCCCTCATATCCCACAAATATATTACTAAAGGTCAACAACATACCCTAATTGGCAGAACTTCTAGACGTATTGAGGGTTGGCAAGCTGCCACCCTCAACATAGCTGGCAAAACTACACTCATAAAATCTGTTTTAAATACCATGCCAAACTATTCCTTAGGTGCCATGTATATCATTGATGGCCTTCTTGACACTCTTGAATGATCGGCTAGGGGCTTCCTATGGTCTAAAGGCAACAACAAGAGGGGGCTCCACTTGATTAACTGGGACACAATACAACTTCCTATCAAGTATGGTGGATTAGGTATCAGAAACCTCAAACATATCCGCACTTCCCTCTTAGCCAAAAGAGTTTTAATGATATTGAATAGCAATTCTTCTCCCTGGGCTCAATTAACTAAGGTTAAGTATGGATAGATCCACCCCTGGATGCCTCCCTGTTCTCATTCTAAAACCTCATGGTGCTGGAAAATGATCCTTAAGGTGCAACAAAATATAAAGCATGGTCTCAGGAAATTCATTGGTAATGGTTGCAACACTAATGTGATGAAAGCTCCTTGGTTATTCTGTACGCCTTTAAATTTCATGCCTACTTATATTAACATGCAAATTCCTCTCTCTGACATGAATGTTGCAGATCTTATGCTTGATGCGAACAATTGGAATCTGCCTATGCTATACAGCTGCTTTAGTGATACAATTGTTAATTACATCTTATCTATTTTTGTTTCACCTGCCAAGGATGATAAATGGGTGTGGTCTTATGATTCCCACGGGGAAGCTAGACCAAAATCTATCTATTATACATTATGCTGCCAGCCGCCTGTACCGCTGAGGTCTGGAGGGCCCAATTGGATGAAAATTTGGAATCTCAACATTCCACACAAAATCAAAATCTTCTTGTGGAAGCTCACCCATCGTAAACTACCTACCCAGTCTCTTTTGCTGCACCTCAATCTTAATGTTAATTGCCTTTGTTCTGTCTGTGGACTTACTCTTGAGACTGATGAACATTTATTCCTTAACTGTCCAGATTCCATTTCTATCTGGTCTACCTTCCAGTCTTCTCTCCAGCATAATTTTCTCTTTATGTCTTCTTGGTTGAATGGTGATTGGATTTTGGAGGGTGCCAATCTTGATACTGATTCCCAACGATGCCTTCATTCTCTTATAGCTCTTACATTTTGGGCAATTTGGCGACGTCGTAATGAGATCCATTTCACTGCCAAACGAGCAACCACCTCAGCGGTTTGGGCAAGGATTCTGGCCGGGTATTCTGAATATGAGACCTCCCATTATACTGAGGCGCATCACACACATGCACAATACTTTCCCCTTATGGAACTTCTGCGGGTCCGATGGGAGCCCCCACCTGCACCTTGGGCTAAGTTGAACATTGATGGCTCCTCCTATCATCGGTCGCTAGCTAGCGGGGTGGGGTTTTTAATTCACAATTCTAACTCAGATCTTTTGGTGGCAGGTGCTTCTAAATGTTACTCGCGTTCTGTGCTACAGACGGAAGCTCTAGGCGTCCTTGAGGGTCTCTGTATGAGTGTGAAGCTTGGAATTTCAAACCTCATCCTTGAAGCAGACTCTACAAATGTGGTGGACATTATAAACAACAGATGCAGAGCACCCTGGCGCTTTTGGTCCATTTTTGCTGAGATAGAACAACAAACACTGTATTCACTATCCTAGAAAAACAAACACCGTAGCTGATTATCTTGCTTCTCTTGGTCGTATGGGTCAAGACAACTTTTGGTTGGACAACCCACCTCCGGGGCTCCAACAATTGTTGTATGCTGATCATATGGGTCAGAACATCACTTAGTTAATGCAATCTAACTTTTCTTAAAAAAAAAGAATACCAATACTATGCCCATATTTTCTTCTTACTTTCTTCTCTGTACATCTAATTGAAATGTGTCCCAACTTTACCAAATATAAACTCTGAAGTAAATCCATATGGAGGTCATTCAAATTTTTAGATAACCAAAATTATGTGGAAACATATCAAACGTAGGGTGCTCAAATTCTTATTGCTATATTTTCTAATTCGAATATCAACGATATAAAACATACTATTTGATTATCAAACATGTGAATATATCTTTTCATTTTAATTGTAATAGTATAAATGATTGACTATAAGTACCCTCTTTGCCTAAAAGTATTTACCATAAAACACAATGTCTAATACCACTACGGACTTTGCAACATGTCGTCTTAAGCTATTAGCCTTTTTTAACTTATACATGTGTAACAATCTAAAATATGAATTAGTTATGCTCTAGTAGGCCCTCATTCAAATCAATAGTTTTGCTAATATATAGACATACTTAATTTATTTGATTCATGTTTTGTTTTTTTTCTCAAAATGTATACAAGAAGCATATCAAGTCCATTGGAGAAATAAATGATAACATTTGATCTGAATCACTTAGATATCTCAATTAATCTTGTGTATTGAGGCATGATTTATCTTTCTTATGACCATCATGACCCATCACTATATGGTTAAGCCAAAACACATACGAACTTTAACACTCACTTTTGTTTTATTTGGATTTTGCAAAATAAGGTTCCTAACTTGCATGTCTCCATGAGAAATTAAGATGTCATCAATAATATAATTACATTTTAATCAATGAATCATTTGATAATCTAATTCGATCCATAGAAATAGTTTGATATTGGTTAACCAAACGACTATCAAATACTCATAATAATTGTATTGGGTTTCAAATGTAAGCTTTGGAATATAACATTTTTTTAATTTTTGTTAATGGTATCTAAATCTTAAATTAGTCTTAAGGAATATACTAGTACTTTATGGTTGATCAAACAAGTAACCTACTTTCGATATGGTATTCTTTGTAGTAACTTGGTTCAGAAGTCTATAATTGTTGTCCAACTTGGGGATTCATCTTTCCTCTTAATGATTAAGGCTAAAACTCATAGTTTAATCAAATATAACCCCCATACGAAGACTCACATTGTTCTTCTTATGTCGAATGAGTATTAAAGTAGGGATAATTCTATGAAGAAGGTCAATAAAGAATTTCTCTATCAAGAATAGGTCAAACCACCTCTATAGAATAGAATTTAGATTCCCTAAACATAGGAACATTGTTCAAACTTTTTTTTTACCAAATAATCTAAGAACCTATGACATCCTTTTCAAAACAGCTTATTGGCATGCCTATAATAGATTCGAAAATATGTACTTACTTCCTTATTACTCATAAAATCAAATCATAATTGACTTAAAAGTGAGAAAATAGTTAGCTCCCTATAACAACCTAATCGTACATGATAAGAAGACAATTAATCCGCATCCAAAATTACATCAAAATCATACAAATACAAAACAATCATCTCAACAATCAAGTACTTGTCACACTTCCAACTAAGCAAGGCATTACCACAAAGTCTAGGAATCACAAAGCAGTACTTGATGGTTATCTGCTTCCTGATGCTTGCAAAATACAACATATTTTAGTTTATTATTTTAATTAATTTTTCTGTAATTTGATCATGGCATGCATCATTTTGTCACTTTTAGTCATAATTCAGGATTTATTGATTTTAATTATTAATTCTCTGAATATTTTAATTGTGGATGGATTAATTAAAATTTGATAATTCTTTTGCAGGAAAGGCCAAATACACAATTATTTAAGGGATTATATCAAACGAATTATTAAACGTATCACCTGAAATTCGAATGAATGTGATGTATCGGCCGAGAACTCCAACGTTTCGGTCGAGAACTCCAACTCCAATACAAAGAAGCTTATTGCTCGAGAACTCCGATTGAAATACAAAGAGGTGTTACGGCCGAGAAATCCAATTCAATCATGTTATCGGCCGCAAAATCCAAGAAATTTATCCTTACCGGCCGATATCTTTGGGTACAAAAGTTATCATTAACCAAGTTGAATCATCAACTAATCGTAAGGTGCAAATGAGTTTTGAGGCCGAGATTCAGAAAGTGATATCATCGTTTTGGCCGATAACTCAAGAAGGAAGATAAAAAGAGTTTATCTTTTGGGCGTAATAGCAAGATAACTTATAGTTTTGTGGCCGAGATTCAGAGAGGAAAACAAAGTTTATCGGCCGTAATCAACTCAAGTTCTATCTCACAAAATTAAATTTGACCGTACGATATCACGATCGTGATCAAATTGAAGGCTGTCCGCACCTATAAATACGTGAAGAAACCATCGTCCCCAATTTGTGCTCTGAAGTACATGTTTCTTCCACGGCGAGTCGTGAGTCTACAGGCTACGACCAAGAGGAGAGAGGTGCGATGGCTGAAAGTTGATCGCGACTCTGATCAAGTCTGAGAGGCTGCCCAACTGTCTGCCCGTGATCCGAAGCTTCGACTTTTATCTATTTTGGGTGTAATTCTTTCAATTTTTATAATTTGTATTTTATTATCTCTCCAAAATTTCTAGGATGAACTCCATGTTTTTAGGAATATTATTTTAGGAGATTATTAATTGAAGGGAAATGTTTGGACCCTATTTTATTTGTTTTAATCTTTTCTGATCAATTATTAATTGTGTTTAATGCTTTTATATTAGTTAATTGGATTTCTGAATTAGGCTATACCAATTTGTGGAGTGTTTAATTTCAAAATTCATTATACTAATTATAATTGATTTTATTTGAAATTAATAAGTGACATAAATTTGATAACTAGTGTGTGGAAAATCAGTTTGTGTAGTCTATTAATCTATACCAGTTTGTGGAGTGATTAATAGCCTAGGGAATCCAGTTTAATGCATCTTAATTTTAATATGATTTAAGGGTACCAGTCGTGGAGACTTCAATTCTTATTAATTTAAGATAGTTCTACTTGCTTAGATTGAGGGATGTCAGCCGTGGAGACGGCAAGTTAATCATGTTAGATTACTTTGGTGAGACTCTAATCTATTTTTAAAGATTAAATTTATCTTTTATGGTTCAAATATTTATCTTGATCTATTTTCATCCTAAGGCCTAACTTCAACACCACTATCTTATTTTTATCTTATTTTATTTTATTTTTGCAAAACTTATTTCCAAAAATTCATGTTTTTCCACTCTTATGAATTTATAAATTCAGATATTTAATCAATAATATTCCTCGTGGCTTCGACACTCTTACTTCTATTACTATATTACTTAAGCGACTAGTGCACTTGCTAGCGATTTTATTTTGCTACATCATTTTACGCATCAAGTTTTTGGCGCCATTGTCGGGGAATATTTTATTAATTAATTTCTGATTTTTATGAATTATTAGGATATGTAAATAAATTGTAAATAATTCTCTGTAAATATGTACTATTTGTTTTAATTTTTTTGTGAATAAACTAACATCTTTCTTTTTGTAGATTATAAGTTGATTTTGGATTAAATTTGCTGACCTTCGGCCGATATTCTCCTCTATTTTAACATTATGACACCGAGTGGATTTTTTTGATTAATTGGATCTTTCTGATTATGACTTAGGGATTTTATGACCGAGATCTAATTTTTTCTACTTTACTAGTTTAACGGCCTCGAAATTTTCAACTTTTGTTCTGCGCTTAACGATCATCTTATTTGATTCTAATTTTGATTGATATAAGTAGTAGCCGTGAAGTACTCTTTGTTTCTTAGCCAAAATGATATAATCTTCTGAACGTTGGATTTGACCTCGTTTCGGCTTCAATGACTTCGAAAAAATATTTTACGCCCGCAAAATACTCTATTTATCCGACAAACTTTATATGAGTTTTACGGCCAAAATTTGACTTTATCCATGATATCGAATTGATTTCTTTCTTTGCGCATTGGATTAATTAAGAATTCGATTAATGCATGATTTTACGGCCGACAAATCTCCTGCACATACTTTTTACGCCTTGGATTTTCTTATTGCCGACAATCATTTTCTAAACTACTTCTCTGCCGTAATGTTTTAAACTTTGTTTTACGCCACGATTAATCATTTGACCCTGTTTTGATCAGTTTATTTGTGGTTTATTCTTTACGCCCAATTTGGATCACGTTTTGATTTAATGTACAATTTACGCCCGTTATCAATTTATTCTTTCTCGGCCGTAATGTTAGATTTGTCGACTTCTGTTATACTTAATGATATATTCCTTTTTGGCCATAATATTTATTTGTCTCCTTAACAATTGGATTCGTATTAATCGACTTTCAATTTGCTGATATAATTTTTGTTTCGGCCGAGATGTGGATAGCTTTATGTTTGGCGGTCGATAAATCAAATTGTCGACTTCATTTTGGTTCTTACGCCGAGGGTTTGTTTATTGCAGTTAAATCCTCTTTCGGCCATAATGATTCATTATTTATATTTTTTCCATTTTAATTTTGGGTTTCGGTTTGGCCCAATCGTTTATAGAATTTTATTTTGACGCCTTATCGAATTTTATATCCGATAGTTAAAAAGTTGAATAATTATTTTCAAATGTAGTTTGACGACTCGATCGTTTAGAAATTTTGTTGGATGATTTTCTGAAATGTTTGGATAAATAACTTGCAATTAAATTGTTTGAAAGACTTCGATGTTATTTGTTATTCTTGGATTATCTTTTTGTTGAATTTCGGTCAGAATTTATTACGATATTTTCTGATCTACTTGCAATTTAATTTCAATCGAACGATTCATATTGAAAATTTCATATTTTTGACTCATTTTGTATCTCGAAAATAATCATTGCCAACAAATTAAATCTTTATTGATTAATTATTACTGTTTATCTGCATGTATTACATTTGTATACATATTTTTTATTTTTTATTTTTGTATTTTGTATTTTTTTTAATTTTTATTTATGACAATTAGTTGTTTCAAGTATTATTGAGGATCTAATCACAACTAATTTAATCCTATGGATATATTTCACACATTCTGATTAGACGTTTAATTTCTTTTTATCTGATACTTGGTTGTTGCAGAAAATATTTGACAATTTTATCACAACCAATTCTCTATTCTCCTAGTTTCTAAATTAAGTTATTTTTTTTATTTTATTAGTTAGTATTAATTTAGTAGTTTATCTGTTAGTTAATTAGGGAGTCATCTAATTAATATTTTATTTGGTGTAAGGAGAGAATTTTGGATAAATATCATTCAGGACACCTGCGCAAACTCCACCACCTGACCTTGTTACTACCACTATTACGCCCTGTTCCTCTTACGGCCGAGCATCACCTCGATGACCACGCCAGTTGCCACCACCACACCACCTGTTCTCCTTACGGCTAAGATGCACACCGCCCCCCAGCTGACCACGGACGAGAACGACAAGACAACACCGGTGCAGAAATCTGACATCTGCATGCACAAGTCTAATCGAAAAAAAATGCATGATGCTGCTTTTGCGCCCCAATTCCAATGGACATGACCTTTCACTGCTAGCCATCACGCCGGAACAAGTATTATGCCCATATTTTGCCCATAAATTCTTACCCTTCTCGTGTTTTGCTGGTCGTAGCACCGCCGCTCTCTACAGCTCCCTTACGCCCAAAAGTGCCACGCCCCCTGTTCCTTACGGCCGAGCTTCCACACGCGGACCGGAGCTGACCCCTTATGCTCGGACGACGCCGGCCAAGGTTCTTCATCGACCTCCATTTTACGGCCGAGACTTTAGCTGACTCACCACCAAATCTCTTCATCGAATTACGGTCGACATTCTGACATATAGTACCACCGAAACCTCAGCCGCCAACCCCACCGAGCCGGCACCTTTCTTTGTTGATTTTTTTTCCGAATTAAAATGAGGCGATTTGCTAATATTTGGAGGGGACGTCGCGAACGACGACATCCGGATGCTCAGTCGGTCCCACAGTCCTCACAACTAATCTCCTACCCCAGAGACTATTATTGGACTAAGCCGGAATATCAAGCTCGATATGAACGGATGTCTGAGATTCGAATTCATGCCACTAGATTTTTTGATACCGAATTGCTCAGGGAGTATAATTTACTTGCAGATATTCATCTATTATTTTCTCAAATTGGACTCTCTGTCTTTGTGCATTCCTGGTGCCAACTTATGAAGTATTAACTATGGAATTTCTCTCATCCTTGGAGGTCTTTAATTTAGATGGCAGGAACTATGATCAGCCCCATATTTCATTCCAACTTTATGGGCGACTCTTTACTCTCACTCTAGGAGAGATTAATAATATTTATGGATTCCCAAACCATGGATCTCTTTCTATACCTGCTGACTTTGATGCTGAAACTTTTTGGAAACATATAACAACTAAAGATAGCTCAATTCAGAATCCTATTCTGCGCTACGTCCATCTCATGCTAAGCAACACCTTAAGTGGACGCAGTGACAATGATGGTGCCGTCTCAGAGGGAGAGTTATACCTCATCCACAGCATGCTCCACAGAATTCCTGTTACTGTGGATGCTTTCATCATTCGTTGATTCCAGTGCCGCACTACTCATCGTGGCGGTAGCATTAATATGGGCGCCCTTCTCAAACCTATTGCTCAACACTTACAACTTGACTTGGATGATCTCAAAGCTGTGCCAGGAAACACTCATCTCACTCGTAGGACCATTCCTGCTATGGGTCTCATGAAGACCAACAACTCAGGGAACAAAGTTTTTATTTTTAAAGGCCACAATCAGGAGATGCCTTGCTCAGATCGAGATGCTTTTATGCCAATTAATCAAAATAATTGGCTCCTTTTTAGGCAGGTCACGACTCCATTAATCTCACCTGCAGGATCATCTGTCCCAGTTGATCAGCCACACTAGGATGAGCCTTCTCCTGGCTTGATTCTACTAATTATGCGGCGGCTCAACAGTACTTTCAGCAGCCACAAGTCTTCCAGCTTGTATCACCGGCAGCCTCCCGACACGAGGCATCTGCCCTTTCACCTTATATGCCGGTGCCTTCTCCGATTCCATCTCCAGCACAAGAGAGCTCTTCAGATTCCTCGTTCATACCGGCTACTCCTTATGAGGAACGCGAATCCATGGAAATATCTGCCCCTTTACAGGAACCTGTGCAGAATCACTATATAGCACCAGAGCCTATTTTCACTTCAGCTCTGGAGCAAACTTACCATCCATCGCCGCCACCTCAGCCTGACTATACTTCCATGCAAAACTTATGGGAATCAATGTACGATGAGAAACTTCGTCATGCAGGGGAGTTCCACGTTTTTCAGGAAGAGCAACTTCGTCAAGCAGGAGAGCTGCAAGAGCAACTTCGATAGGCCCAAGAGTTGACCAACATTCGAGCTGACTTTAGAAATATGGATGATCGTCAGGGTCACTTCGAATCCCTCCAGGATCATCATATTCGCATGACGAGGCGCATCCATGAGTATCATATGCGCCAAGGACATCTCGGTTACCAATCACCATCGCCACCCCACAGATAGTAAATCCGGTTGTGTCTTTTCCCTTTTCTTTATTTTCATTTCTTTATCTTTCCTTTTATTGAGTATGTATCACTTTCCCTTGCTGGCTTAACACTGAGGACAGTGTCTGGTTCAAGCTTGGGGGAGTTTGCATTTCATGCATTGCATTTTTCCTTATTTTTGTTTTTATTTGCTTACGTTTGCATGTATTTTAAATTTTTTTTTGAAAAATCGAAAAATTTTCCAAAAATGCCATTGCATGCATTTATTTTTGCTACCATCCTACTAACTTTCGTCTTACTGTCTTAATTATCTTTTAAGTAAAAGTTTAAAGACATGTCATTAATTGATGAAATTTGAATGCTTTTCTTTCTTATCACTTGCTATTTTAGTATCAAACTTATGGAATGTGTGCCTATGCTAAATAGAATTATGAATGTCTAGACGACAAAATCATATTCATGCCTTTTTATTTATTTCTTTTAAGTCTTGATAGTAGTAGCCTTTGTATTGACCATATTAACTACTCCTTGAGCTTAAAAAAATGTGAAAAACAATAGTGAAAAAAAAGAATAAAGTTGTGTGTAAGTACAAAAGTGTTATCTGGAACCAAGGTGTGTTCGGGTAATTAGATCCGTAGGGGTTCATGCCTGGCGACCTAAGGGCAATTGCTCTGGGATCCGTCGATCGAAAGCCTGCTACAAGGACCATCTTGTGAAATATGGAGAAGCACAGGAGTACTGAATCATGGCTAAGTTCGAACTCTTCATTCAGAATCTTGGTTGTTCGGCAAGTAAACTCGAGTGGTGCCTTATCACCTGTTGCCCTAAGGCCATCTAGTCTGGGAGCCATCAGTCTAAAGCCCGCTACATGGACTTCCTTATGCAATCCTGCTTGAAGATTAGAACTTTTAAAATGATTCAAAATAAAGTTGAAAAAGAAAAAAAAATGAAAAAGAAAAAGTTTTAAGCTCAATTAGTACTTATGTGTTCAATATTAATGCTATTATTTGACAGACAATTTATTTTTCTCCAAGGCTGAATTTGAGAAGTGCATGGAAAATGATAAGGTTCTGAGTAGTAGGTGTGCAGAAGAACTGTGTGAGAAAATTAGTCAATTGATAATATGGAAGCTATGATGGAACCTTTGTTCTTGAGCTTTGCTTTGAATTTTTGCTTGAGGACAAGCAAGACTTTAAGCTTGGAGGAGTTTGATGCATGCAAAATACAACATATTTTAGTTTATTATTTTAATTAATTTTTCTGCAATTTGATCACGGCATGCATCATTTTTAGTCACTTTTAGTCATAATTTTGAATTTATTAATTTTAATTATTAATTCTCTGAATATTTTAATTGTGGATGGATTAATTAAAAATTGATAATTCTTTTGCAAGAAAGGCCACATACACAATTATTTAAGGGATTATAACAAACGAATTATTAAACGTATCAGCTGAATGTGATGTATCCACCGAGAACTCCAACGTTTCGGTCGAGAACTCCAACTCCAATACAAAGAAGCTTATTGCTCGAGAACTCCGATTGAAATACAAAGAGGTGTTACGGCCGAGAAATCCAATTCAATCATGTTATCGGCCGCAAAATCCAAGAAATTTATCCTTACCGGCCGATATCTTTGGGTACAAAAGTTATCATTAACCAAGTTGAATCATCAACTAATCGTAAGGTGCAAATGAGTTTTGAGGCCGAGATTCAGAAAGTGATATCATCGTTTTGGCCGATAACTCAAGAAGGAAGATAAAAAGAGTTTATCTTTTGGGCGTAATAGCAAGATAACTTATAGTTTTGTGGCCGAGATTCAGAGAGGAAAACAAAGTTTATCGGCCGTAATCAACTCAAGTTCTATCTCACAAAATTAAATTTGACCGTACGATATCACGACCGTGATCAAATTGAAGGCTGTCCGCACCTATAAATATGTGAAGAAACCATCGTCCCCAATTCGTGCTCTGAAGTACAGGTTTCTTCCACGGCGAGTCGTGAGTCTACAGGCTACGACCAAGAGGAGAGAGGTGCGATGGCTGGAAGTTGATCGCGACTCTAATCAAGTCCGAGAGGCTGCCCAACTGTCTGCCCGTGATCCGAAGCTTCGACTTTTATCTATTTTGGGTGTAATTCTTTCAATTTTTATAATTTGTATTTTATTATCTCTCCAGAATTTCTAGGATGAACTCCATGTTTTTAGGAATATTATTTTAGGAGATTATTAATTGAAGGGAAATGTTTGGATCCTATTTTATTTGTTTTAATCTTTTTTGATCAATTATTAATTGTGCTTAATGCTTTTATATTATTAATTGGATTTCTGAATTAGGCTATACCAATTTGTGGAGTGTTTAATTTCAGAATTCATTATACTAATTATAATTGATTTTATTTGAAATTAATAAGTGACATAAATTTGATAACTAGTGTGTGGAGAATCAAGTTTGTATGGTCTATTAATCTATACCAGTTTGTGGAGTGATTAATAGTTTAGGGAATCCAGTTTAATGCATCTTAATTTTAATATGATTTGAGGGTACTAGTGGTGGAGACTTCAATTCTTATTAATTTAAGATAGTTCTACATGCTTAGATTGAGGGATGCCAACCATGGAGATTGCAAGTTAATCATGTTAGATTACTTTAGGGAGACTCTAATCCATCTTTAAAGATTAAATTTATCTTTTATGGTTCAAATATTTATCCTGATTTATTTTCATCCTAAGGCCTAACCTCAACACCACTATCTTATTTTTATCTTATTTTATTTTATTTTATTTTTAGAAAACTTATTTCCAAAAATTCATATTTTTCCTCTCTTATCAATAATATTCCTCGTGGGTTCGACACTCTTACTCCTATTACTATATTACTTGAGCGACTAGTGCACTTGCTAGCGATTTTATTTTGCTACATCATTTTACGCATCACTTCCTCTTTTCCTTTTTAGATAACATGCCATGGTAATACATATATAAATCCATTTATAGCGATGCATAGAGTCATAATTGATCAAAAGCAAATATCACAATCGCATTTCAAAATGTCATATATTAGTACATATATAACCTCACATTATAATCCTCAAACACACAGCACTCAAGCTAAATAACGGGTAGTCCACACTATAAGCATACCAATGATAACCTCACTATAACATAACAATGTCATCCTAGACATTGTTATGTAAACTTTGACCTAAGGGAGGACCTATTGCTCTGATACCATAACTGTCACGACCCTGATGTAAACCGTGATTTAAACCGGAGTTCACGACTTATTACGTACGATCAAATAAAATTAGAAAAGATTGCGGAAACATGATGTAAATTTTTTTTATAACATACATAAGAATGAAAATATCATAAAATAAACTGCACAATGTATGATGATCCTTCAGAGCAAACCAATAATCCTTAAGTTTTACATTTCATAAAATGATTTTGCCTTCTTACAACATATAAAATATTACGTATGCATTACGCTTAACCAAACCTCTCGACATCCTAATAGAAGGATACGAGGGACTCAAATCTTTCCATCTTATCACGAACTTTCAAATACTATCACCTCGCATGATTCCCATGAATTATCTGAAAAATATTAGAAACAATATAGTGAGCTAAAATAGCTCAGTAAGTTGATAACTCATAGCCTATGTGTTACCAACTAATCAATTCGGAGTGACATAGAAAAGCATGCAATAATTATAATAGAAAAATAGACATTTTCATATATTTGATAATTACATATACAACATACTAATCAGAAATATCACACTCAACTTGCAATCAATATCGTATAAATCATATCAAACATATGTATGCAAATGCAATACTCTCATATGAATGCACGGATCACCAATTGGCCAATGATCGGTAGGTGAACTCTAGAAGTGGCTCCCATGATGATCAGTGATGTAGCACTTAGCTCCATACTACCTCATCCCTTTCGGGGAATAAATCATATAGCGATAGGTGGACTCTAGAGGTGGCCCCTACGGATTCTAGAGGTGGCCCCCATCGCGACTACTCACGATGTGGCACTTAGCTCCGCATGACACTTAGTTCCAACCTATCTCATCCCATTATTGGGGAACAGAATAATGGATTGAACTCTAGAGGTGGCTCCCATCGTGATCAGCGATGTAGCACTTAGCTCCAACCATCACATAGGCAGATACAGGCAGATGCAGATGCATGATTCGTCATATAACAATTTCATATCAAAGATCAAAAGATTAACCATATCTTGTAATTCAAATATCAAAAGATGAATCATGTTGAACACTAATTCAAACAGAATAGGATTGCATTTTATTAAATCAATCCTTAGCATGCCACATATGCTTTTCAAATGTACCATCACTCGATCAATCCTTAACATTCTCGTAATCCATTCATATCATATCATATATGCTTTTTCAAATGTGCAATCATACAATCATTCATATATACTTTTCATAGTTGCATTTCCCAAATCAATTCATAACATATCCGAAACATATTCAATAATATAATAATTAATATCACACCAATTCAAAAGAGGTGAATACATAGAGTAGGACAAACCAACTTACCAATAAGAGCTACCAAAAGATTTTCCCTTTCCTTTTTCACTACTTTACACTTCTACTCCTATACAATAATAATAAGAAACACATCACTTCTATGATCTGAACAGAAGCCTATCACACATGAAACACAATTAATTGAAGAGGTACATGACCCTTGAGTATTTACTCTTATAACTTAAGTAACTATTTATCGTATGAGTTAGCCTACTATTAAGACAGATTGTATACACAAGGAAACAAAATTCGTATCTGCTTGAATTGATAACCAAATTTGTTCATTCCAATTTTGCTTACTTCCTGCTTACTAATATATTAATCTATAAAAGGTTCAGATCTTATTTCATCGTGGTTTGTTCACAGGAAAATCAAGATTCAGCTTAACTTCTTGAGTATTTCTTTGTTCTAACACACTAGGTGATCTTAATTGTACTATTTATATAAAATAAGAAACATGTCATATTTGGGTAACTTAAAATTTTTATAAACATAGACTTCATAAGTTGCAACTCATAAAATTCCTTGAATTTATATCTATTTGTACTGAGCACAATAAATTTAACCATTACTAGCATAATGTGCCCTAAGTTCCCTCTTGACAGACTAAGGCTCGGTAAATGTTTTATAACTTTTGCTATACATATCATTTTCTAGTGATTCCAATTGTTAGTGAAACCTAACATCAATGTATATAACATCCTAAATTATCAAATAATTCTACGATGTATTAGATTTAATATATAATTTACAAATTTGGGTAGCAATTTCGGCAGACAGAGTGATAGTACCTTAAAGATAAGAGCATAACATTCTTTACAGAAATCATATTAACTTGATTCCACAGCTCAATGAATGTCGTAGACTCAGAGAAGATCAATCAGAATAAATTTCATAATTCTTTGACAAATTCGGGAACATAGCTAGGGTTAACCTTACCCATGAATAACACGAGTTTTGCCCCATGTTCAAGTAAAATCCGAAATTAGGAATTAAGTAGTTAAAATCCAAACAAAATGAAGTAGGAACTTACCAAAATCTAAAACCGTAGCTTCAACTTATCTTCTTCCAATTCCTTGGCCCTTTTCCTCAAGTATTCGACCAAAGTGGTGAATAGGGAAGAGGAAGATAGTAAAAGGTGAAAGGATAAGTATTAGGAGGAAGGGGAACCGACTTGAGCTGGTGGAGGCTATTATTCCAAAATTGCATTTTTCATTCATTCATTTATTTATTCATTTACTTAAGACATTACATGTAAATTAGGAACTACCCCCATTTGGATTCAAATAAAATATTTAGAAAAATAAATAACCAAGGAATCAAAATCTAAATTTTTATCCGAAGAACAAAAATCATAAGTTCATAGATTTTTCGATTTTGCATCTATGTTCTACCCAAGTAAAACACCTCCTAAAAATTGTTAAAAATCACATCTATAATTCTTTGATATATAGGAACAATTACCGGAACTTTAATTTTCTTAATTATAATATTTTCAAAGATCATGTTTTCATGCCTTGGACGAATTTTTGCCAAATTTCAGTGATCAAACACTATGAGTTATAACTCATGCCTTAACACATATATCAATCTTCTTATCAATAATATGATATAATATTAACCTATGTGATTACATGTGAATTAAATTTGGGATATTACAGCCCTCCATATGGATGTGGCAGTAAAGAGCGGTGGTAAACAAAATTATAAATTGAGCTAGATTACGTCGATGTGTGAAGTATTGGGATCAAGAGTATCACAAAATATAGTATTCATTCTATGTTAGCTCAACAAAATCTCAAATGTATATGCTCCTGTGGGCGTACTTGGCTCCCTAGTAGGGGTATTCAAACGTACAGTACCCACACTCGAGCTCCTTCTACAACCAAGTTTTAAAAATTTATAATCCAAACTTATACTTCTCTGGCCATAAGTATATAGTCATCCTTACAGTATAGATCGGAGTCGAACTACAGAGAGAGAGGTTGCCTTTGTTTTTAAAATTTCAAATGAAAGAAGAAGAGAATCCGATTTAGATGATAAAACTAAACTACAATTACTGAAATCTAGGTGACGGGAATCAACAGTTTTGTGGTTTTAACTTTGTATTGTTTTTTTGTTTTTGCTTTTTTATATATGTGTAATGGAAATGTTAAATTAGAAAATAGAACTAAAAACCAAGATTAAGTCACAAATAATGTTAACTATCAAGGCTACGGGTTCTCCTCAAGAACAAACATATGTTAGCTATGCTTAAGAGATTCAGTTCAATTGGATATGAAATAAATCAATAAAACCTGAAAGTAGATCCCATTACTCTCGTATCAAGAATCACTTCAACCCAAATAAATTATTGAATAATGAAAATGGACCCCATTGCTCTCAGCATTTAGGATTAGTTCAGCCCTGATAAATCAACGAATCATGAAGATGGACCCATCACTCTTGTGTTTAGGATCACTTTGGCCTCTCCACTCTCTCTTCAAGGTTATAGATTCAACTATTTATAGGATATGAATATGTTCATCCTCTCTCGAGATGTTCAAAGGTTCTATCCTAATCACATAGTTCAACATCGACAAATCATTACACGAAATCTGTCAAATAGCGATGCATATTAACGACTCAACATTTGCGATGCTAATTCAATGCCAATAGCATCTCCATAGCAACTCAATTGGGTTGACAAAAGGAGATGCCAATTGCCTCTCAATAGCCTCTATTTAGTATCGCCTTAGCATTACCAAGTATTGCGCGGTAGGATGTCTCGACGATACTGCGACACTAATATCATGCGCCAACACCAAGTATTGCGCGGTAGATTATTGCACTGCATATATAATGTGATGCTAAATTTAGCATCACGTACTCGCGATGATAAATTGACGCTAACGGACGACGTGATGTTGGCGTTGGCTTCTGGCAGAATATATTTAAATAGAAGAACACATATATATAATTAAATAAAAATTCTCATATGTACCTATATTGATTTGTATTTAGGTAGGTGATAACTATATATGTGTATAGATACACACATATATATAGTAAGTATAAATGTGTTGATGTATATAAACACAAACACACACACACACATACCTAGATACAAATATACATATATTGACACGGATGCCATGCACCTAAACCACATCATATATAAAAATAATTAGGTAATTTAAATTTGTATACACATTTTTTAATATAGTACATTCTATTTATAAACATAGTGCATTTAATTTATATACCTACATGTATATACATGCATGTCAATATATTGTACATACAATATATATATGTAATATCTTAATTATATAAAAATTATTTTTATATTCTTAATCATGCAATTATGAGCATTGAATTAAGTGAGACGATTTTCTTCATTAGTGAAAATAAAAAATGAAATATAGGTGTATATGAAACATTAATACCAACATTTAGCACCACTATAGAGTTGCTATGGAGGCGGAGGCATCTAAGTAACTGGCACCATTGTAGCCTCGTGTTAGCGTCCCATTTTATTATGTCAATTTAGGTTGCATCCGCTGACGTCCTCCAATCTACTGACCCCCGACGTCCTCTGTTTGGCCTTTCCCCGCATTCCTTTGTTCGGTCATTCGTCCTCCATTTTGTGGAGCCTCATTACCGTCATCTCTTCCTCGATCCAGGCCGACTATCATCTCTTCCCCGACCCAATCCCCACCGCTGCCACCCTCCTCCAAGCTCGCCTTGTCAAGCAATCTGCCTTGTTGCCGTTGTCTCCTCCCCGATCGGGTTGCCGTTGTGCATTGCTGCCACCTGCTGCTTGTCGCTGGTACCCCCTTCCTCTCTCCCTCAATATCCTCATCTAACACCTCAACATAGACATAAGCGATAAGCCAACCCTCTCAATCTTATGTTCTCTCCATCAGTACATAACAAAAAAAAAAAAATACATATTCTAAACCTCCAAAAACACATAGGATGTTACCTAAAAGATCTCCGACATCGTTCTATGCCATATGATGTCATTTTCTACTAGTCTCTCACTTTGTATTGTCAAAGTTAGTGGCCACAACAAGCCAATGGCAGGAGAAGGAATATCTCTCATGTCTCCGTATCTTTCAATTGTATTCTCAAAGTGAGAAGGAATCTCTCACTTTGTATTGTCAAAGTAAATGTTTTTTTTGGTAAACATGTAATGTATGATGATTGACTGAGAGAACCATGCATGACTAGTCAACAAATATATTTTATTGAACCAGTAGAGAAAGGGATGTTGCTCATGAAAGAAACAAACGCTGATTCGCCAACTGTTGGGAAATGCCCACATTGGGCATTGGTGGGCCCACCTGGATCCCCTCCCGCAAGACGTGCGAGTGTGCTTCAATCAACATTAATGATGCGTGTGATACACCCTCTTGCCCAAGTCTCCCTCTCCTATAAAAGGGGATCCATACTAGAGTCCAAGGCATGCTTTGGTATAGGCTCATTCAGAGGTACTTGTACTGTGACAAAGTATTCCATTTCTCTGAGGTTCGATCCCTAATCCTGAGGTACAAGTGTGCCTGTCTAGTGTTCGTGGGCCCCCCGAGGATTCTCTTCCACTACAAGATGTATTATGCAACCTCTATGATTATAGATATTGTAAATTCATCATTGGTATCAGAGCTTTTTTTATTTTTCTTGAATTCGTGATTACGTTGAAAAAATAATATTTATTATTATTTTTAGGATTTACATCTCGGTTGTATGACTACAACCGAGGGATAAAGTGATCTTTGTCATCACAAATATATTATGGATGAACCTAGCTCATAATATTTTTTCCCTGATTTATTTTAATATTTTTGACGAATTTTTCAGATTTGTTTACATGTGTTGCAAGAAAAAAAAAAGAAAAACTATTTTAGCAAGCACAATGCCACTAAGAGGGCTTATATGGGTGCAAAAGTGTTTGTATTTATATGTTTTGACAGCTGGGCCACCGGTAGCAACCCAATATAGTTTCTTTTCAATATTTTTTTTATTTTTGTAAGAATATTAAAATAGTTAGAAAATAGAAAATGTATATTTTAAAATTTTGAAAAAAATGGAAATAAATATGTATTTTCCTTAGGATTGTTTTGTAAACATTGCATGCAATTTAACACTATTGAAATAAAATCATTTATTGATTTGATGCAATAGTTAAATGATTTAGATTTGCATGTTAATTGCAAAAAATTCCTAATAAATGTACTATCATGCATGAAATAAATATTTCCATTTATGTATGTCGTAATGATATTTATTGCTATGATATAAATTCAATTATGAAAGACATTTTGAATAATTTTTTAAATTTGAATTGAATTCAAAATTGGTATGCCCAAAATTTATTGCCAATGATTACCTTCCTAAAATTTTGACTGTCTTAAAATTATGAATTTATATTTAAAATTGGCAGGCCCAATTTTGTTAAGTATGACAACTTGCCTAGAATTTCTAATTGATTTGAAATTAAATAAATTAGATTAATTCCTTTGTGAGAATTAATTAACATGTAAGACAATATTTATTTTTAGCTATATGTTGAAATCAATGTTTCATGCAAGCCTATAATAAAGAATAATTAGTTGGTCTGATTATACATACTATAGGTAATTAAAGAATACATGAAACATTAGTAGTTCTTTTGTAGGACAAAGACACCTTGAGATTCAAATATTGTTACAATAACCAATGTCTTTCTATTGAGTGGTGTGTGACCCGAAATGTATGTCTAGAAGGGTTTTGAGAAACTGACTTGGTGCATGGTTGACGTAGTTTTCAGAAATAGGGTTAACGTGGGACAGTGGTGGCATAATATTTTCTGATGTGATGTCGAGACGAAGGATAGTGCGCGGTTATTTAATTGGCACCTCTCGAGAAGAGTCCTCATTGCACTAGTCCTCATTGTCCTGGTCATATTAAAAATAATTTGGTATGCCACACGAATTGAATTTTAGTCATTTTGAATTATAAGTTGATTCAAAATTTATAGAGTAGAAAATTTTGAATTATGTGTTAATTCAAAATTCAAACATTTAGATTAATTTTATCATTTTGTTAAAACAATGAATGATAATATTTCTTGAAGATCATGGGAGATGAATGGGAGTATAGCAACCTCTTGATGTCACTATTTCATGAGTATTGTTATTTTATTATTTATGTTTTTGCTGACAAATTATAACACGCATAACACTGATTTCTCCTATTTTGTGACCAAACTGGACCATGACTTCCATAATAATAATTGCAGACCTGAACATGAATGGAAAGCTAAATGACAACAATTATGATATTTTGCACTGCAAGGTCCAATATCTTTTAGAAGAGCAAGAGGTTTTGGAGACCATTAACCATGTTGTCAATGAACCTTCACTTGAAAATAATGCTCAACGCTAGGGGGACATGTAAGCATATCATGTAGCATCCCAAAATTTTCAAAAATAATTCTTTACATTAGCTTACCGGTCAACAAAAAGTATTTCGGGCGAGCGATTCGCCATCGCCAGATTCTTAAGTATGAAGCCAAATTAAATTTTGGCTCCTCCTTTCTCACTCAACCTTTGGAACATTGTGCAACCCTTCATGTTCATGACTCTTGGGGATTGAAGAGGCACAAAGCTTCATTCTCCATCTTCATAAATTTCACACCCTCCAAATTACACCCTTTCCTTTCATCTTCTCATTTCTTTCTCTTCCACCACTTTCCTTGTGTGTGCTCCATTGCTTGGGCTCGGCCAGAAGCCATTGGAGAAGGATTTAAAGGCACGGATCATGAAGGAGGACATGGAGAAAGAAGGAGGAAGGACTAGCACTTCAACCACCAAAGAAAACAACCGAAACATTGGCTAAAAGGTGTGTTGACGGAATCTGGGTTATAAGGTTACTTCAGCAGGTTTTATCATGTTATCTAAGGATTATTTAGACAGTATCATGCTAGGAGATGGGTAGTTCAATGCCTTAGTTAGTTACGTTGTTATGCATGCCGAGGTAATAGTTTTCGATGTTTAAAGTTGATATTATATGCCGAAATGATTGCTGCCGTGAAAGGTTGAAATGGCGAAAAATATGAGATGATCATATGCTTGATGTCATGCATGTTTAAGATCTTAAATGCTAAGATTATTGGATCTATGATAGTTGGCATGTTTAGGAATGTCTTTTGATAAAGTCGATAGTATGTATCAACTTGTGTTAAGAAGATTTGATATGCATGGATTTTCTTTGATATGACTCATGGAATTGATAGTTATGGAATGTTCACATAGTTGGTGAAAGGTTATGCATGATCACATGTAAAGGATAAGTACATGATATGAAGACAAAGATGATTATGATGCCTTCATGTTTATTTCGATGCGTATGATGAAGTTATGGATCATGAATCATGCCCACATGCTTTTCTGTTGTATTGTGTAATATTAGATATAGTTTAGATTGATTGTAAAATGTTGTGTTTTCGAAAACTAATTGAAAACATAAGGACTCTGCAATGACCTATGATTTTGCCCAGTAGAAATGGTCGACCGATTCTAAATCGGATGCCCGTTATCAACCCGACAGAAGATAGCGGATTATCGAAATGGACAACCGAAACTCCTTCAGGCGTCCGCTTTGATACTCCGATACTGATATCATTTGATCGTCCGTCATTCGATCGATAAAAGTGTTGTTTATGAGACTTGAGTAAAAATGGATGACCATTGGACTATCGGGCGACCGAAAGTTCAAGGCTGAAAACTCACAATTTTGCTCAAGGAAGAATCGGACAACCGCCGACCTTTCGGATGTCTGGTTTGCTCTCAGCCTGGGGACGGCCGACAGACATGCTATGACCAGGCGACCGCTCGCCCTATCGAGCACCCGAGGAACCTATGCACCGGGCGACCGTTTGACTATCGGTTGCCCGGAAGTGGACAGAGAATGATGTGACTATAAAACAAAATAATATGATGATTTGCTCTCGTCCACTTGATTGTTCCCACATCCCATGATTACGAACATTAACCTGGAGCCAACCTTGCTCCCAAAAGCCTTGATTGATCCTTATGATCAAAAGATAGGTCAATAAGTAAATAAAGATAAAGCATGAAATGGAGGAATGTCATGCTTATCTAGATGGGAAGTTACTTCCATTGAGAAGGCCCCCTCCTGCCCATGGGTAAGGCCCTCTTCTCCTACTGTCTACGAATGTTTCCGTCGTTAAGTGAGGCCATTCATACGGATGTTTTCACCTTGAGCGAGGTCATCCGTATAGGTGTTGCCGCCTTAGCGAGGTCACCCATTCCCTTTTAGGGGCATTGCCATGGCAATGATCCTCCACTGGCCCATGTTATGGCTAGGTACTTGCACCATGTGTGCGCATGTCATATCCTAATGAAGTGGAGAGCTCTTCCAACCCATAGATAAGATGAAAGATGAATGAATGGACTATGAACATGAACATGAATACAAACATGGAAGGAAAAAGAATGGAACAAGGAATGTTATGTCTTTCCAATGGAAAGATGAATACTCTCATGAGCCATGATTATTGACCATTGATGATGATCTTTCCCATCATGGTCCACGAATGAAAAAGAATAAAGGGTAAAGATGGTGTATGAAATAATGAAATGAATGTACCATTGTTCCATACATGACGGTCCCCATGATTTATTATGGTATTACTTATGATCGTTATCATGCTCATACTTTCTGAATTATCCTTATAATTCATATGTTATCACATTTAGCCTTGTGCTAACGGGAGGGTTCTCTTTCCCCTGTGTTGATTTCCATTGGTACTTGATTTACCTGTTATGCTCAGTTGTTGTGTGTGCGGAGATCCTTGCTCGGATGGTGTCTGTGCACATGGATATAGTAGTTGGCCTTTACTATTTTATGTCATCGAGTTGTACGTAAGACTTATTTGTATTTTGTAATATGGCGTGGTCCATGGATGCCTTATTGTGTCATGTGTTGTACCTTGATATTATCGAGCTTCCGCACTATATACTTGCATTTATGGACTTCTACCTATTCAACTTCCACATTTATGTCATAAAAATTGTATATTTTATTCTCCTAAGTCTTCCGCTTATGTGGTACCCTTCTTGACCGTCTGGTCAATGGAAGGGTCAATATGACAAAAGGAAATAGAGCACCAAAAGTACTGCTTCGAGAGGAGATCTCACCACGTGTCGGGGTCGAATTTCGGGATGTTACATTTATGGTATTAGAGCCAAATGCTAGGGCTCTCTTGACGTCCTAGATTATAGATGTATGCATGTATGGTCCATGTGCACCCATTAGAACAGTCGTCACACCAACAGTCGCAAAAGTCAAGTAAGGATTGCAAAGTTATGAATTTTGAGTATGATATCTTACCATGTATTTGTTATTATGTTATAGATGGCCCCGACTAGGCGCTCAGCATCCCTACGCGGAAGAGGCCATGGTCGTGGACAAGGGAGTGGCCACAGTATGGCTACTCAAGAGGTAGTTACCGACAGACTTGGCTTCGCTCCTAGGAGTCAAGTAGGAGAGGGTCTACAACAGGAGCTTCCTCCACTAGACGTGGGACAGGAGCTTCTGCCACCATCCCAGCAGTAGACATACTCCATCCCTATGTACCATGTCCCATTTCCATTCTCACCAGTAGGTCTTCTCGGTGAGGATCGGTTCATGCATTCCTGAGATTACATCCGCCCCACTTCAAGTGGACGGTGGATTATGAAGAAGCTGTCCATTGGCCTACGACCATGGAGAGGATTGTCACCCTCTCCAAGTGCAGTGGGGACCGCAAAGTGCTGTTTGCTACACATTTACTCACCGGTCGAGCCGGTGAATGGTGGGAGGTAGTTTGAGTGACGAAGTTCCCAGATCAGGAGATCATACCATGGGAGAGCTTCAAAAAGCTGTTTGAGGCCCACTGGCCCAGTATACTCCTCTTTACAAGAGGAAGGAGAAGAAGAAAGAGTGTCGGGAACTATGACAGCGCTTGATGTCCATGGCGGAGTACCATACATGCTTTATCAAGTTGGAATGTTACAACACCGACCGCATAGACGAGTCCGACCATGACGAGATGTTCCTCGATGGCCTCCACTACACCATACGTGAGAGGGCTATTTTTGGAGCCGAGATGGATTTACATGGAGTCCTTCGCATGGCGAATCAGATAGAGAGAGAAATCTAGATACGACGCAAAAAAAAATGAAGAAGGAGCTGGTACGAGCTAAACCGGCTAAGCCAAGATGGGAGGATCGCCGTTCCTCTCAGAAGAATTCACGACAAGACCATCGTCATCAATCGTATCAATGTCCGCCGTGTGAGGCTCCTTGTCAGCCTCAGCAAGCTCAGCGCCAACCCCAGGTGAGGTGCAAGAGTTATAGAATGACGTAAAGAAGTCGTAAAAATTTTTATGCTAGGAAATTTTGTAACCACAGAAATAGGTACGGATAACACCACCTCAACAACCACAATAGGGCATAACACTTTGTGAATTCTGCAGTCGGCCACACAAGGGGAAATGTCATGTGAAGAGGCCATGGCCGTGGACAAGGGAGTGGCCGCAATATGGCTACTCAAGAGGTAGTTACCGACATACTTGACTCCGCTCCCAGGAGTCAAGTAGGAGAGGGTCTACAACAGGAGCTTCCTCCACTAGACGTGCGACAGGAGCTTCTGCCACCATCCCAGCAGTAGACATACTCCATCCCTATGTACCATGTCCCATTTCCATTCTCACTAGTAGGTCTTCTCGGTGAGGACTCGGTTCATGCATTCCTGAGATTACATCCGCCCCACTTCAAGGGGACGATGGATTATGAAGAAGCTGTCCGTTGGCTTACGACCAAGGAGAGGATTGTCACCCTCTCCAAGTGCAGTGGGGACCGCAAAGTGCTGTTTGCTGCACATTTACTCACCGACCGAGCCGGTGAATGGTGGGAGGTAGTTTGAGTGACGAAGTTCCCAGATCAGGAGATCATACCATGGGAGAGCTTCAAAAAGCTGTTTGAGGCCCACTGGCCCAGTATACTCCTCTTTACAAGAGGAAGGAGAAGAAGAAAGAGTGTCGGGAACTATGACAGCGCTTGATGTCCATGGCGGAGTACCATACATGCTTTATCGAGTTGGAATGTTACAACACCGACCGCATAGACGAGTCCGACCATGACGAGATGTTCCTCGATGGCCTCCACTACACCATACGTGAGAGGGCTATTTTTGGAGCCGAGATGGATTTACATGGATTCCTTCGCATGGCGAATCAGATAGAGAGAGAAATCTAGATACGACGCAAAAAAATGAAGAAGGAGCTGGTGCGAGCTAAACCGGCTAAGCCAAGATGGGAGGATCTCCGTTCCTCTCGGAAGAATTCACGACAAGACCATCGTCATCAATCGTATCAACGTCCGCCATGTGAGGCTCCTTGTCAGCCTCAGCAAGCTCAGCGCCAACCCCAAGTGAAGTGCAAGAGTTATAGAATGACGTAAAGAAGTCGTAAAAATTTTTATGCTAGGAAATTTTGTAACCACAGAAATAGGTACGGATAACACCACCTCAACAACCACAATAGGGCATAACACTTTGTGAATTCTGCAGTCGGCCACACAAGGGGAAATGTCATGTGAAGAGGCCATGGCCGTGGACAAGGGAGTGGCCGCAATATGGCTACTCAAGAGGTAGTTACCGACATACTTGACTCCGCTCCCAGGAGTCAAGTAGGAGAGGGTCTACAACAGGAGCTTCCTCCACTAGACGTGCGACAGGAGCTTCTGCCACCATCCCAGCAGTAGACATACTCCATCCCTATGTACCATGTCCCATTTCCATTCTCACCAGTAGGTCTTCTCGGTGAGGACTCGGTTCATGCATTCCTGAGATTACATCCGCCCCACTTCAAGGGGACGGTGGATTATGAAGAAGCTGTCCGTTGGCTTACGACCATGGAGAGGATTGTCACCCTATCCAAGTGCAGTGGGGACCGCAAAGTGCTGTTTGCTACACATTTACTCACCGGTCGAGCCGGTGACTGGTGGGAGGTAGTTTGAGTGACGAAGTTCCCAGATCAGGAGATCATACCATGGGAGAGCTTCAAAAAGCTGTTTGAGGCCCACTGGCCCAGTATACTCCTCTTTACAAGAGGAAGGAGAAGAAGAAAGAGTTTTGGGAACTATTACAGGGCTTGATGTTCATGGCGGAGTACCATACATGCTTTATCGAGTTGGAACGTTACAACACCGACCGCATGGACGAGTTCGACCATGACAAGATGTTCCTCGATGGCCTCCACTACACCATACGCGGGAGGGCTATTTTTGGAGCCGAGATGGATTTCCATGGAGTCCTTCGCATGGCGAATCGGATGGAGAGAGAAATCCAGATACGACGCAAAAAAATGAAGAAGGAGCCAGTGCGAGCTAAACCGGCTAAGCCAAGATGGGAGGATCGCCGTTCCTCTCGGAAGAATTTACGACAAGACCGTCGTCATCAATCGTACCAACGTCCACAGCGTGAGGCTCCTCGTCAGCCTCAGCAAGCTCAGCGCCAACCCCAGGTGAGGTGCATGAGTTATAGAATGACGTAAAGAAGTCGTAAAAATTTTTATGCTAGGAAATTTTCTAACCACAGAAATAGGTACTGACAACACCACCTCAACAACCACAATAGGGCATAACGCTTTGCGAATTCTGTAGTCAGCCACACAAGGGGGAATGTCGTGTGAAGAACGACACTTGCATTGGATGCAGGAAGGTAGGGCACTTCGTGAGGGAGTGTCTGATGAAGAACGCAAGAGGCACCGGAGGTGCCAATGGAGTACCGGGACGTCTCTACCACATCCAAGCTGATGTCATTCAGCCAGATAACGACATTATCCGAGGTACACTTTCTATTGCTGGCCTTCCTATGGTTGTGTTATTTGACTCGGGTGCCTCACACTCCTTCATTTCCGAGGCGTGTGCCTCTACTCTTAATGTACCGGCTAGGGGGATGATGCATAAGATGCGCATTACGACACCAATGGGGATCATCCACACGGCAAAATACCTCCTGGAGGTATCCATCGCGGTGGATGGAATGAAATTTTCAGCAGATCTTATCGTAATCCCCATGGTGGACTACGACATCATCCTCGGTATGGATTGGTTGTCATACCACGATGTGTCGGTACTTTGTAAACAAAAGAATATCATCATCGCTACTCATGGTGGACTGAAAGCAATCGTTGGAGGACAACAATGCCAGATAACAAAGTGATAGTAACGACTACGAAGGCACAAAAAATGCTATGGAAGGTTGCCGAGGATACTTAGCCAGTGTCATGTGGCAGATGCACCCGCACCAGCCCTGCATCAGATTGAGGTTGTCCATGAGTTTCCAAATGTTTTTCCGGAGGACATTTCCGAACAACCACCGAGGAGGGAGATCGACTTTTGGATTGATCTATTACTGGGCACGACACTACCGCATGGCCCGACAGAGATGCAGGAGTTGAAGTAAATACAAGAGCTACTTTCTCACTGCTTTCCGTAAACTTTTATCGTAGCTTGGAGTTTTCTTGCTGCTTTCCGTTTTCTCGCTTGTATTGATCTGCTTTATATATGACATAAAGAATGGAATTTCATCCATGTTCGAATTGACATCAATAGCCAAGTGAATGCCAACTATCTTTCCGCGTGAGGGAATGAGAGTACTGAAACGATGTAATTGAGTCTGGACGTAGGGAAGGCTCGAGTGAATCCTTGAATCGACAAGGGGTTCATCCAACCTAGCGTGTCCCCTTGGGGTGCTCTTGTATTGTTTGTCAAGAAGAAAGACAGGTCGTTGTGACTCTGCATCGACTACAGGATGTTGAATAAGGATACAATGAAGAATAAGTATCCATTGCCACAGATTGATGACCTCTTCGACCAATTATCGAAGGCCTCCATATTTTTGAAAATTGACTTACGGAGCAGATACGAAGAGGATGTGCCAAAAACTGCTTTTCGATCGCGCTATGGACACTACGAACTCATAGTGATGCCGTTCGGACTAATGAACACCCCTGCAACGTTTATGGACTTGATGAACATGGTCTTTCGGCAGCATTTGGACTAGTTCGTGATTATCTTTGTGGACGACATTTTGATCTATTCATCCAGCCTAGAACAACACTGGGAGCATCAATGAATAGTCTTGGAGACCTTGTGTCAGCACAACTTTAGGCAAAATTCTCCAAGTGTGAATTTTGGATGAAAGAAATGATGTTCTTAGGACACGTCATCTCCAAGGATGGGATAGCGGTGGACCCAGCAAAGGTCGAAGCAATGACTAACTAGGTCAGGCTGAATAACGCGATAGAGATTCACAATTTTCAGTCTGGCAGGCTACTACCGGCGTTTCATCTGCGACTTCTCTAAGGTCGCAGCCCCGCTTACCAATTTGACCAAGAAGAATCAAAAGTTTGCATGGACCGACAAATGCGAAAGCAGCTTTCAGAAGCTGAGGAACCGTCTAACCTTTGCACCGATTCTCATCATTCCATCCGGAAAAGGAGGGTAAACAGTATACAATATTAGCTTGTGTACATGTTTGGGTTGTGTCCTGATGTAGTATGGAAAGGTAGTGGCCTATGCTTCTAGGCAGCTGAAGAAGCACGAGGCAAACTACTCGACGCATGATCTTGAGCTAGCCGCGATCGTATTCGCACTCAGGTATTCACGGTGAAGACTTTCAGGTATTCACGGTGAAGACTTTACGGTGAAGACTTTCAGGTATTCACGGATTGTAAGAGCCTGAAATACATGTTCACCCAGAAGGAGCTCAACATGTGACAAGGGCGATGGATGGAGTTCCTAAAAGACTATGAATTCGCCATCAACTACCATCCTGAGAAGTCAAATTCCGTAACCGACGCTGTTAGTCGGAAATGGGAAGGTTCATTGGAATTTCTACAGATACGAGATGATCGAGGAGATTAACCAATGGAACCTGAGGGCTATAGGACACCAAGCTATATTGATGTCACATCAGCTACGATCGACTTTGATTGACCATATTCTTGTCCGCACAACCAACAGATAGTGATTACTCGAAGATGCTAAAGAGGCGTCAATATGAAGTAGAAGACTTCAAGATCGACATCGACGGAGGGATCAGATACCAGAACCACCTTTGGGTTCCGAATGAGACAACAGTTAAAAGAGAGGTGCTAGACGAAGGCCATAAGTTCGAGTTTTCCATCCACCCAGGCAACATAAAGATGTATCGAGATGTATGTCGCAGCTTCTGGTGGCATGATATGAAAAGGGAGATTGCAGAATACGTCTTCAAATGCGTAGTGTGTCAGCAGGTTAAGTCGGAGCACCAGCGACCATACAGATTGATGAAACCCTTAGGGATTTCGGAATGAAAGTGGGAAAATATTATGATGGACTTCATATCAAGGTTACCTCGGACATAGTGAGGACACAACGCTATTTGGGTCATAGTTGATAGGCTGACAAAGGCAGTCCACTTTGTTCTGATTAAGTGAAAACAATCAGTAGAGTCTGCCCGAGTTGTATGTACGAGAGGTCATCCGACTCCATGACATTCTAGTCTCGATCGTATCGGATCGTGATCCCAGGTTCACGTCGAGATTTTGGAAGAGTCTACAGAAGGTGTTCGGCACCAGGCTGAGTAATAGCACCGCTTCCAACCACAGATGGTTGGACAGTTGGAGAGGACGATCCAATCCTTGGAGGATATGCTCTGAGCATGTGCCTTGGATTGGCACGGTAGCTAGGATGAGCACCTACCATTGATCGAGTTTTCGTACTACAACAACTTTCACTCGAGCATCGGCATGACACCTTTTGAAGCGATGTATGGGAGACCTTGCAGATCGCTCGCACATTGGGGCGAGGTTGGAGAACGAGCAGCCATGGGCGAAGAGCTCATAGTTCGTGCTCAAGAGTACGCCGAGACGGTCGATACTATTAAGAAGAGGATGAAGGCAACACAATCAAGGCAAAAGAGCTATGCTGACAGAAAACAGAGGGAACAAGTGTTCAAAGCTGGAGACCAAGTGCTACTAAAGGTGTCTCCGATGAAAGGGGTGATGCGGTTCAGCAAATGATGAAAGCTTAGTCCTCGATTTGTGGGCCCTTTCGAGATATTGGATTTAGTCGGTGAGGGAAAGTGTAGGTTGGCCTTGCCCCCTTCCTATGGGCTAGTGCACAACGTGTTCCACGTCTTCATGCTCTGAAAGTACGAGCATGATGATGCCAACGTAGCAAGGATTGAAGAACCAAACCTAAAGGGGGACTTGACCTACATGAGTACCCTATGAAGATTTTGGAACGCAAGGTGCAACGTCGAAAGGATCGGGACGTACCATTGGTCAAAGTCGCGTGGAAATTCCACCATGGGAAGGAGGTTACGTGGGAAGTCGAGTCAGAGATGCAAAAGGAATTCCCACACCTATTCGGTAAGCCTTACTTCAAGCAAGATTCTAGGACAAATCTTTTTCCATGGGTATTATAATGTAGCATCATAGAATTTTCAAAAAAAAATTTCTTTACATCGGCTCACTGAGCGACCGAAAGTGTTTCGGGAGACCAATTCACCGTGGCCAGATTCTTAAGGATGAAGCCAAATTGAATTTTGGTTCCTGCTTTCTCACTCAACCTTTGGAACTTTGTGCAACCCTTCATGTTCATGACTCTTGGGGATTGAAGAAGCACAAAGTTCCATTCTCCATCTTCTTTATAAATCCCACACCCTCCAAATTACAACCTTTCCTTTCATCTTCTCCTTTCTTTCTCTCCCACCACTTTCCTTGTGTGTGCTTCATTGCTTGGGCTCAGCTAGAATCCATTGGAGAAGGATTCAAATGCGCGGATCATGAAGGAGGATGTGGAAAACGAAGGAGGAAAGACTAGCACTTCAACCACTGAAGAAAACAACTGAAACATTGGCTAAAAGGTGTGTTAAAGGAATCTAGGTTATAAGGTTACTTCAGCGGGTTTTAGCATGTTATATAAGGATTATTTGGACTTAGTATCATGCTAGGAGATGGGTAGTGATGAGTAGAATTTGTAACAAATAAATTTGCTAGCAAGTGCAATTGTTGTATCAAGTAATAAAGTAGAGAGTAGAGTGTCGAACCCACGAGGAACTAGTTAAATCTAATCTACCTCAATAATCTACTCAGAGAAGAGAAGAGTTTTGTGGTGAAAACAAAAAATTAAAATTTACAGAAAATAAATGATTGATGCTTAAGGATAAAGTGGTGATGATCCCAGGAAATTTTAGATGATTAATGTAAAGTTAGACTTGTATGAACTTCTGAATCAATCAAATTATGACAGAAACACTCAGGTTGATTTCTGAGATGGATTAAGAGAACCTAAAATATTGACTTCTCTAGACGAGTAAATCAAACTATCTTTATTCCTAATAAGATCAATAATTGCATACGACGAGTCAATTAGTGATTTCACAGAGAACTAAGATGCAAGAAAATGTAACTCTTAAATTATTATTCACCCATACTTCTGGACAGAATAATAAATCGCACATTATTCGGCATACACGACGAATTACTGAATATGTGTTATATATGCTTCAACTTAAAATTAAAAGATTAATTTTCTGAATTAATTACTCATCGTATAGGTTTGTGATGCGTAAAATGATGTAGCAAAATAAAATCACTAGCAAGTGCACTAGTCGCTCAAGTAATATAATAATACGAGTAAGAGTGTCCAACTCACGAGGAATATTATTAATTCAATATCTGAATTTATAAATTAATAAGAGAGGAAAAACATGGAATTTTGGAAAAAGAATTTTGTAAAATAAAATAAAGAAAATAAGATAAAATAATGTAATGGTGTTGAAGTTAGGCCTTAGGATGAAAATAGATCAGGATAAATATTTGAACCATAAAAGATAAATTTAATCTTTAAAGATGGATTATGAATTTTCCCAAGTTATTAATTTACAAGATTAACATCACAGAGTCCACAAACTGATAATTCTACTATTTAATCTGGCAAATGAAACTATCTTAAATTTAATGAAACCTAAAGTCCCACAAACTTGTATTCGTCAGATAAGATTAAAATTAAGATGCATTAATATGAAAATCCTAGACTGTTAATCACTCCACAAACTAGTATAGATTAATAGACCACACAAACTGATTCTCCACACACTAGTTATCAAATTTATGTCAATTATTAATTTCATATAAAATCAATTAATTTAATTAATGAATTCTGAAATCAAATAGTCCACAAACTGGTAATTACTCAACTCAAAAATCCAAATAATTAAATCAAAAGCACTAAGCACAATTAACTAATTGATCAGAAAAGATTAAAACAAATGATATAGGGTCCAAATAGTTTCCCTTCAATAATAATCTCCTAAAATAACAATCCTAAATAAATTGGAGTTCATCCTAGAAATTCTGGAGAGATAATAAAACAATAATAAAAATTGGAAGAATTACACCCAAAACAAAAGTTGAGATCTCAAATTGGGTAGACAGTCGGGTAGCCTCTCGGACTTGATCAAGGTCGCGATCAACCTTCAGCCGTCGCACCTCTCTCCTTTTGGTCGAAACCTGTAGAGCTCACGATCCACTGTGAAAGAAACCTAAACTTCAGAGAACGAATTGGAACGAAGGCTTCTTCCTCTATTTATAGGTGCGGACGACTTTCAATTTGATCCCGGCCATAACATCGTACGGTCGAATTTAATTTTGTGAGATAAAATTTGAGTTGATTACGGCCGATAAACTTTGTTTAATGATAAAAGGATTATCCGTTTTACACCTCTTCGTTCCCGGCCACAAAATGATAAACTTTCTTCGTTCTCGGCCAAAACATAGGTCATTACGCCCAAAATGGATGGAATCTCGGCCAAAATGAAGATTCTTTTATCTTTACGCTCAAAAAGATAAACTCTTTTATCTTTCTTCTTGAGTTATCGGCCAAAACGAAGACTTCTCCCTTCTAATCTTGGCCGCAAAACTCGTTTGCACCCTACGATATCGACCGATAAGAATAAGATAAAATTGGATTTTTACGGCCGTAAAATTTGATTGATATTGATTTCTCGGCCGACACCTCTTTGTATTGGATTACTCGGGCGATAAACTTCTTTGAATTGGAGTTCTCGGGCAATAAACTTTTTTGAATTGGAGTTCTCGGTCGATAATATCCATCTCCCTTGATGTTTTGCGGCTGATAAACATAAACTAATGACTTGCGACTAATAATTCAACTTGATAAATCAGTGTTATCGACTTTTCCTGCAAAATAGTTATCAAAATTTAATTAATCCATCCATAATTAAAATATTCAAAGAATTGATAATAAAAATTGATAAATCCGGAATTACGAATAAAAGTGACAAAAATTGATGCATGTCATGATCAAATTACATAAAAATAATAATCTAAAATATGTTGTATTTTTCATGCATCAAACTCCCCCAAGCTTAAAGTCTTGCTTGTCCTCAAGCAAAAATTCAAAGTAAAGCTCAAGAACAAGGGTTCCATCATAGCTTCCATATTATCAACTGATTAATTTTCTCACACAGTTCTTTTGTACACTTACTACTCAGTATCTTACCACTTTCCTTGTACTTAGCTTCATAGAGGTTCTGAATGCTACACAAATTTAAACAATTTTAAATTCAGTCTTGTAGAAAAATAAATTGTCTGTCAAATAATAGCATTAATATTGAACACATAAGTACTAATTGAGCTTAAAATTTTTTCTTTTTCTTTTTTTTCAACTTTATTTTTCAATCATTTTAAAAGCTCTAATCTTCAAGCAGGATTGCACAAGGAAGTCCATGTGGCTTTGGACTGATGACTCCCAGACCATATGGCCTTAGGGCAACAGGTGATAAAGCACCCCACGAGTTTACTTGCCCGAACAACCAAGGTTCTTAATGAAGAGTTCGAACTTAGCCATGATTCAGTACTCAGGTGCTTCTCCATATTTCACAAGATGATCCATGTAGCGGGTTTTCGATCGACGGATCTCAGAGCAGTTACCCTTAAGTCGCCAGGCATGAACCCCTATAGATCTAATTACCCGAACACACCTTGTTTCCGAATAATACTTTTGTACCTACACATAACTTTATTCTTCTTTTTTTTCTTTTATTGTTGGGGTTTAACTAACCCTTCTTTTATTTCTTTCTTTTCTTATAAGCTCAAAAAGTGCTTGATATGGTCAATAAAAAGGCTACTACTATGAAGTCTTAAAAGAAATAAATAAAAAGGCATGAATATAATTTTATCGTCTAGTCATTCATAATTCTATTTAGCATAGGCACATAGTCCATAAGTTTGATACTAAAGTAACAAGTGATAAGAAAGAAAAGCATTTAAATTTCATCAATTAATGACATGTCTTTGAACTTTTACTAAAAGATAATTAAAACAATAAGACAAAAGTTAGTAAGATGGTAGCAAAAAATAAATGCATGCAATGGTATTTTTGGGAAAATTTTCAATTTTTCACTTTTTTTATTTTTAGAAATACATGCAAACATAAGAAAATAAAAAGAAAAATAAAGGAAAATGCAATGCATGAAAATGCAAACTCCCCCAAGCTTGAACCATACACTGTCCTCAGTGTTAGGCCAACAAGGGAAAAGGAAACAGTCTCAATAAAAAGGAAAAATAAAGAAATGAAAAATAAAAAAGGGAAAAGACACAACCAAATTTACTGTGGTGGTGAAGGTGGATGGTAGCCGGTTGTGACAAGAAGTCAATGAAGAACTCAGTCGATGGTGGCGCTTAAGGATGTCATTTTGACCGTCACACAGAGAGAGGAAAAGTTTGCGGTCGATAATGTACATCATGTCCGAGATCGTCGATGCTGTCCGGTGTTCTTAGTGATTTGTCCGAATTTCTCTCCTTGGACGAAAAATAGTTAGATGACTCCAAGACTAAAAGACAAGAACTAATAAATTAAAGAAACTTGACAACTAACTAACTAATAACTATGAACTAAAGAAAGAAATTAAAAGGTAACTAATCTTCACTAATTAACTAAAATATCTAAAGCCTTAACTAAACTAATTAAATTAAACTAAAAGACTAACCAACTTAATAAAATAGTAGATAAAAAAATTGGTTGTGATATAATTTTCAAATAATTTCTGCAACAACCAAGTATCAGATAAAAAAGAATTTAACGTCTAATCAGAATGTGTGACAAATTTGTCCAAAGAATTAAATTAGTTGTGATTAGATTTTCACTCAAGCCCTGCAACAACTAATTTTCAGTAAGATAAGAAAGAAGAAAAATAATATACAAAAATAAACATGAATAAATACAAATAATGAGTCACAGTAAAATTATTTTGTTGACAATGGCTGAAATGATTTTTTTTTCAAAAATTGGTAATTACGATTCAAAAGATATAAGTGAAATTCATAATAAGAAAATAATATCGAAAGGTGTAATCAAATTGTCTCAATATTCCATAATGGAAGTGTCGAGAATCTAGAGGTATATCATGGCGTAAAAGATAAATTATTCGACACTTTAAAGCACCAACCACTTCAAGGAAATTAATTAATCATAATTAATCATTGGGGTGCCAAAGGAGTATTTATTTTACCACCGAATAAGATAAAAAAATCGGCATGAAAGTCAGCTAAATTCTAGGCGTAATCAGGGAGAAAAATCAGTGTGATATCAGAAATTTATAAAGAAAAATCGAGATGCCAACAGATGGTGATAAGCAAAATAGTTAGGCACAAAAATCATGGAGAAATACAATAAGAAATCATATTGACGCCATATAAGAAAGACCATTCCAAAATTATTTGTGTATTGTGTTTGGTAATAAATCGGCGTGATATTCATGTAATCTGTCATCATTAAATTAGGAAATTGCTTGCGTAAAGAGATAAACGCTGCTAGGCGTAATCAGGAATTGCGGGCGAAATAGGAAATTGCGGGCAAAAAGAATAAACGCTGCTAGGCGAAATAAGAAATTGCGGGCGCAATAAATGGGCGCAAAACATATCAGTAGGCAATAAATGGGCGCCAAATAAATTGGGCAAAAATTCACAGTAGGCAATCTTGGCCGAAACAAATTGGGCAAACGATCAATTTAGTAAGCAATCTCGGCCAAAACAAATGGGGCAAAAAAAATCAAATCAGTTGACAATCTCGGCCGAAACAAATTAGGCAAGAAATCCACATCTCGGCCAAAACATATTGGTCAAGAAAAAAAATCGAATAATAAGAACTTGATTGCATCATAAAAATCGGTGGAAATTGCAGGCCTAAAAGTGGTAAGTGAAATTAGGAAAATCAAGGTGAATAAGGAAAGACGCCAATGACATGGATAAACAAATTCATCACGGAGAGAGAAAAATAAATGAAATAAATGAATCAAATCTGTTTAGATTTACGCCATCTTGCATGGACGCTAAAAATAGAAAGAGTCGTAATATTTTTGAGAGAGCTATACATCATCTGATGATTTGGAGGCATAATAGTTGGGCGCAAAACAAATCAGTAGGCAATCCAACACGAAATAAAATCAATAGGCAGTCATTACGGGCGCAATCCAATCCGGGCGCCAAATATGGACAATAACCATTTAGGCACAAAACAGAATCTACCCATATATCGGCCGCAACAAAATTCGGCGACAAATCAAATCCCGAAATTAAGTAGGCAATCAGTCGGGGTGCCAAATAATGGAGAGATATTAATAGTTGGCCAGAAAAGGAAGTCGGTCATAATTACAAGGGTAATATGATAGAAATAAATGAATTGAGCGGCAAATGCAAGGCGTAATCAAATGTTCGTTCAGTAACCTTGGGCGCCAAAATCATGAAATAATGTCAGACAATGTGATTAACTAGCGTGAATTGATAGTAGGGCCCAAAACAAAAACTCATCCATATCTCGGCCGAAATAAAATTGAATCAGAAACTTGAAAGTCATGTTTGTTGCCGTAAGAGAATTAAAAACGAAGGCGTAATAGAACCAAGTAATAATTTTTGAAGAGATTAACCAACGTATCAATTAATGTCAGCATGTATAGGCCACCAAACAGGAATATCATGGTCAGAAAAAAATGAGAGCGGCCGTAAAAATCAATTAAACTCCTTGGCACAAAACAAAAGTTGAGAAAATTAAAACATATTGGCCGTAAAACAGAAAGTTTAGACTTCGAAGTTTTAGGCATCAAATAAAGTTGACATAACCAGGCTCAAATCACAGGGCAACGATGCCATGCGTGAAATTGGTTAAATTACGATCGAGATAAAGTTGAATTAACATTTGTATCATCGCAAAACATATTCGGAGAAACTCAAATTACGGCCGCAAAATCAATCATTAGTCATGAACAAACTCATCAAACTCAGCAAAATAATTTCAGAGTTAATATAAACTTGGTTTGTTTCGGCCGTCGAAACAAACTCATCAAAGACGGCCGCAAAACAAGATTAAGAAAAACAATTGTCAGCCACCAAATAGAAACTATCGACATTTCAGCTGAAATTAGATTAGTTAAAAATAAAACAATCCAAGGCGCAAAAGAGATGAACAAAAATTAATTCGATCAGCTTGGATACTCGGCATGGATAAGTGAAATTGCGGCCGTAAAAAGATAAATAATTTCCGCTGCAAAATCAAAGAGTTGTCCGATAATTAACAGGATCTTTTGCGGGCGCAAAACTCTAAAATTTTTGAGTCATGAAGACGTAAAATAATAACAGCCGAAATGATTAATAACAGCCGAAACGAGGTCAAATCAAACATACGTTCAGAAATATTTTGCGCCCACAAATAGAAAATGTACTTCACGGCCAATTAAATCACAATAAGATGGTCATTAATCCCAAAGCGTAGAACAAAAATTAAATATTTGCGGCCGCAAAACTGAAAGACGATATTTCCAGTAGCAGACAAAATCAATCATGGTCGCAAAATCATAGGTCGACACTGCGAGGCACAAATCGTATACCGTATCTCAATAATTTGATGAGGCGTAAATAAAACTCTGTAGAACGATTGGGGCCAAATCGAAATCCGAGATTAAAATGGCAAAAAATATTAATCATTACGGCCAAAAGAGAATTAAACCGATACTTGGGCGTAAAAATCAATCAACTCCACTCCAGGCGTAAAGAACAAAAAATGAAGTCGACACAATTGCAGAAAACTATCAGTGGTTCGGCCAAAACAAAAATCAAATAAAACTTGATTATCCAACTCTTACGTCGACAAATGAATCATTACGACCGAGAAAAAGTAAAATTCATATCGGGCATAAATCGACAAAGTGAATTAAGTCGAACGTGATCCTTTACAGCCGAGATATAATTTGGCCAAATCAAAGTAAAATCAATATGAATATACCATGGCGTAAAAAAAATTCAGACAATTAAAACATTACGGCCGAGAAACAAACTTTTCAGAAGATTTCGGCCACCAATTAAAGACGATTATCTTGAAATAACCAGGCGCAAATCATATAAAGTCGATAATAATTAATCATATAAAGTCATAATCAGAAAAATCCCCTCGGTGTCAAAATGTTAAAATAGAGAAGAATATCGGCCGAAGGTCAGCAAATTTAATCCAAAATCAACTTATAATCCTGTGACTTTTATCTGCAAAACAAAAAATGTTAGTTTATTCACAAAAATAAAAATAATTAAAACAAATAATACATATTTACAGAGAATTATTTACATATCCTAATAATTTATAAAAATAAGAAATTAATTAATAAAATATTCTCCGGCAACGGCGCCAAAAACTTGATGCGTAAAATGATGTAGCAAAATAAAATCACTAGCAAGTGCACTAGTCGCTCAAGTAATATAGTAATAGGAGTAAGAGTGTCGAACCCACTAGGAATATTATTAATTCAATATCTTAATTTATAAATTAATAAGAGAGGAAAAACATGGAATTTTGGAAAAAGTATTTTATCAAATAAAATAAAATAAAATAATGTAATGGTGTTGAAGTTAGGCCTTAGGATGAAAATAGATCAGGATAAATATTTGAACCATAAAAGATAAATTTAATCTTTAAAGATGGATTAAGAATTTTCCCAAGTTATTAATTTACAAGATTAACATCACAGAGTTCACAAACTGGTAATTCTGCTATTTAATCCGGCAAATCAAACTATCTTAAATTTAACGAAACCTAAAGTCCCACAAACTGGTATTCGTCAGATAAGATTAAAATTAAGATGCATTAATATGAAAATCCTGGACTGTTAATCACTCCACAAACTAGTATAGATTAATAGACCACACAAACTGATTCTCCACACACTAGTTATCAAATTTATGTCAATTATTAATTTCATATAAAATCAATTAATTTAATTAATGAATTCTGAAATCAAATAGTCCACAAACTGGTAATTACTCAACTCAAAAATCCAAATAATTAAATCAAAAGCACTAAGCACAATTAACTAATTGATCAGAAAAGATTAAAACAAATGATATAGGGTCCAAATAGTTTCCCTTCAATAATAATCTCCTAAAATAACAATCCTAAATAAATTGGAGTTCATCCTAGAAATTCTGGAGAGATAATAAAACAATAATAAAAATTGGAAGAATTACACCCAAAACAAAAGTTGAGATCTCAAATTGGGTAGACAGTCGGGTAGCCTCTCGGACTTGATCAAGGTCGCGATCAACCTCCAGCCGTCGCACCTCTCTCCTTTTGGTCGAAACCTGTAGAGCTCACGATCCACTGTGAAAGAAACCTGAACTTCAGAGAACGAATTGGAACGAAGGCTTCTTCCTCTATTTATAGGTGCGGACGACTTTCAATTTGATCCCGGCCATAACATCGTACGGTCGAATTTAATTTTGTGAGATAAAATTTGAGTTGATTACGGCCGATAAACTTTGTTTAATGATAAAAAGATTATCCATTTTACACCTCTTCATTCCCGGCCACAAAATGATAATGTTTCTTCGTTCTCGGCCAAAACATAGGTCATTACGCCCAAGATGGATGGAATCTCGGCCAAAACGAAGATTCTTTTATCTTTACGCCCAAAAAGATAAACTCTTTTATCTTTCTTCTTGAGTTATCGGCCAAAACGATGACTTCTCCCTTCTAATCTCGTCCACAAAACTTGTTTGCACCCTACGATATCGGCCGATAAGGATAAGATAAAATTGGATTTTTACGGCCGTAAAATTTGATTGATATGGATTTCTCGGCCGATACACCTCTTTTTATTGGATTTCTCGGACGATAAACTTCTTTGAATTGGAGTTCTCGGGCGATAAACTTCTTTGAATTGGAGTTCTCGGCCGATGATATCCATCTCCCTTGATGTTTTGCGGCCGATAAACATAAACTAACGACTTGCGGCTGATAATTCAACTTGATAAATCAGTGTTGTCGACTTTTCCTGCAAAATAGTTATCCAAATTTAATTAATCCATCCACAATTATAATATTCAAAGAATTAACAATAAAAATTGATAAATCCGGAATTACGAATAAAAGTGACAAAAATTGATGCATGCCATGATCAAATTACATAAAAATTAATTAAAATAATAATATAAAATATGTTATATTTTGCATGCATCAGTTTGTAATCTAATTTCAGAATTCTTATCACTCATAAAAAAGCATTAAACTCAGTATATATAATCAAAAGAAATAGAATGATTTGATTAACTTGAAGAATAACGAGTTCAAACAATCTATATTTCTAAAACAAATATGAAATCTCTATTACAACAATAATAAACTATGAACAATTAAGTAAAAGAGCATCCAAATAAATATAGAAGAAGAACTCGTAGCCTTCGGGACCTCTGGACCGTTGCACAACACATACGCAGAGTTGCTACGCAATCTTCTCCTTCGGTTGATCTTCATGCCTCGAAATTCATCCTCTGCAATATGGCACGATTCCCAGGTCTCAAGCACAACCAAGCACGACCAAGCACATATTTTTCTGTCTCCTAGGGCCTCTATTTATAGCCTCTAGGTGTCCCAAGAGTTTTGATAAAGTTTCGGTTCGATTCGAAGTCCTTTCATGTTAAAATAAGTAAATTCAGAATAGACTTTGATAGGTCTTAAAAGCAATCCAAAAGTCCTTCAAATCTAAGTAGATATGTTTCTTAATCATCCCGAAGGTTTAGGATAAAGTTTGGATTCGATCTGTACTTAAAATTCTCAAGAAAAGTCGAAGAAATCTCGAAAATAGCCTTTGTAGCCCATAACATGGATTTAACAGCCCTTACAGTGTCCAAATCAAATTTTAACTCAAAATTGGACCTTTTAACGGGCCGTAATGGGTTGCTCATGCCCCTGTGTTACGGCCGTTACGGTCATATAATGGCTCGTTATATTCGTTTCAGCCTTCGCAACCTTCACTAATTTGCACTTTCTGACTCTATTTTAACTCTGATTTGAGTGTCATTTGTTTCTGTGGATTCCTGACTCAATTTTATTGCTTTTTCTGCAATAAAACATATAATTTGGGTAGATTTCCATTTTTATAAAATTAAAGCAAATAAGATTAGAAAATGATGTATGCTATATGAAAATAAATCAAAATGTGATTAAATGCATGGCTAATTATATGTTAAAATTTTGCATGCATCAAACTCCAAGCTTAGATACTTACTTGTCCTCAAGCAATGTTCAAAGCAAAGCTCCAACCAAAATGGTTAATCATTGTTTCAACCTTGTCACTCAACTACTCTTCTTAGCACTAGATTTTATACATCAATCGCCTACGTGTCTCACCACTTTCCGTAGTAGAATTTTTGAATGAAAGACATTTTTAAACTCCTCCAAATTCAGCTCTGAATATTAAGAAAGTAAATCTTGAAAATAAAAATATCAATGTTGAATACACAAGTGTAACATGAGCTTTTATTCATTTATTACTTTTATATTTCTTCACTTGGAAACTTTTCATCATCATTCATTTTTTTTCTTTTCACCTTTATTTTTTTCATTGATTTGGTACTCATGTGCTTCTCCATATTACGCAAGGTGGTCCATGTAATGGGATTTTGACCGACGGATTCCAGAGCAGTTGCCCTTACGTCGTCAGGCAAGAATCCCCTACGGATCTAATTACCCGAACTCACCAAGGTTCCATATAACAGTTTTTTGTACCTCATACTTTTTGGGGCTCCACTAGCCCTATTTTGTATATGATGATAATTTTACATATATTTATTTATTAGTAAGCTCATCTACACTTGAATGTTCAATAGGGATATAATCATTATCAAGGCAATATACATAATATAAAAATAAGAGCAAGAATAGGATTTGTTGTCAAACATCCATAGTTTCACTAAGTAACTTTCTTCAAGCTAATTACCCAACAAGAAGGCGATAAATGATAAAACAATAATGCTTCAAATTTCGTTAATTAACAGGATGTCATTGAATAATGCTTGAAAAATAAGTAAATACTAAGACATGAGAAAATAAGATGCAATTTTCAATTAAGCACAACAATTTATTTTTCTAATTTTTTTAATATGAGATGCAAGCAAATATGTAATTAAAACATGAAGAGAATGTATGCTTGCCACAAAATAAAAAGATATACATGATGCATGAAATTGCCAAATCCCCCAAGCTTGAACTCAACATTGTTCCTAGTGTTGGATATCAAACTTGTAGGACTCCAAATATATGATAATGAAAAATACAAACATAGAAAAGGAAATGAAACAACCTGATTTGTCTTGAGTCGATGGATATTGAAGCTGTAAGAAGAAGCCATGAAGAATCCATAGTGTCCTTGTCCGACAGAAATTTGGGCGCCTCAGTTTCCTACTTTTCTTCAACTCTGAGGCGGCAATTTTGTTTTTCTTTCTTTCTTCCTCTTCTTTTCTTCTTCTCTTTTTTTTGTTTTCTTCCATGTCGTTACGAGTCATGAAGAGCATCTAACAGCTCGTGAGGGAATGTTATCGGGTTGTATTGAAGAGCTCATGGGTCTTCTATGCATTTTAATGGGTCGTGATATGCAAATCATGTCCCTGACAATGGACATGTCGAAAATGCGCAGATAGTCACGATTTGTGGTCGCACGCTTACGACCTCTTAAAAGAGAAGCACGACCCGTGAGATGCAAATAACGGCTCTGACAAAAATAATTGAAAATGCTCTTAAAATGATACGGGTCGTGCTATGGAAGTCACAGCCCTTGCCGTGTGAAGGCGATGCTCATGCTCCTACGCTTATATAGAAAATGTTAGAGAGGGCTATTACCGAACGATAACGACCCGTAAAAAAATGTTATGTAGACCTTACTGTGACCTCTGTGAGGGGAGTATGACGACCCATAAACAATAAAACTGGTGTTAGTGAGGTACTGTGATATGCATGAGATTTTGGTGTCGACTCGTGAGATGTGGGTATCTAATTCGTAATGCGGTGTGATGAGGTTTTAAAGACCCATGAGTTTTTCATAAATCTAGGCAATGGTGCATCACGAGTCATGCTGAGATCGATCAGGCCATAAATCGGGGTGATTAAGGGTATCTGTTGGCTCAACAACAACTTGCGGGCCGTTATTCGATGATTACGATCCGTAAGCTCAAAGTCCCTAAGTACTAGACCTATTATGATGTGCGTGATCAGTAATTAATGACCCGTGACAAACCAACTTAATAGAACAACATTGAATATAACATCTGTTATAGGTCGTGAGATAGAGATTACGGCCCGTGAAATGTGCAAAACTTGAAATTTTCCACCATGAGACTCGTGATATAAAAATTATAGTCCGTTAAAGAAGAATACATGGTGTTATGTGAGATGTTATGGGTCGTGACATCAATGTTATGGCCCGTGAAGATCAAATGTACAAAATATATGCCACTGTGAGACCCGTGAACTACCGACGACGACCTGTGAGATATGTATAATACTCGTGAGAAGTGAATAATGACCCATGAGAACTAAAAATTTTAAAATTTTAATAAAATATAGCTTGTGACATGCAGAGACCTATAAAAAATAAAAATAAAAATGACAGAAGGAAACTAAAGAGACCAAGCAACTAAGATAATCAAACTAACTAATCAAACATGAACTAAATTAATCTAAACTAAATTATGCAAAAGATTTAAATTATAAGTTTAAGGATGAAGAAAATTAGTTCTAAGTTTAAAGTCCTTAGCTCGACAGTGATAGACTAATATGAAAATTATCAATTAAAATAATGTAGTTAAGGAACAGTCTCATCGGATTTTGTGTGATTGTGAATACTCGTCGTGGTGGAGATTGATCGACTCAGAAGTCGCAATTCATTTGGAATGTCAAATCTTTTCCTTTGGTTGAAGCTTCAGTTGTCATTGTTGATTGAAGTGTGGAGATTGAATGACACTGTCATCTAACTGTTCTGCTTGCTTCTGAAATAATGTAGGAGCTAATGATTGATTTGAGGATGGTGAGGGCGTCATATGCTCCCGAGGTGAAAGTGGACTCTTAGGCCTCCATTGTTTTGTCAAAATTTTTGGAGACGTATGTGGACTCCTCTGATTGACCTAGATCTTCAGAGGTGGACTCTTAGGTCTACATTGCAATGATGTGCTCTTTGTTGCTGACATGGATGGAATGCTCATCTCTTTTGTTGGTGGATTATGAATGTGAGATGGTGTCGTTATGTTGGCTGGAATTTCAGAAGGTGCATGCCTCCTTCGTACTTGTCCATCGTCAATTATGTATGGACTTGTCTTTTTCACACGCCATTGTGTTGTCCACCTTTCTAGATAATAATATCTTTGTGGCCTCCATCTTTCTTGATAGTGACATGGGCATATAATGATTGCTGAATTTCCTCTATGTTGTCTTCATATGTGCTGGCAACTTGAGAAATTAATTCTGTAACTTGCTTTTCAAGTGTATGAATTTTGGCCACCATCTCTTTGAATTTAATTTGAATGTCTGAATTTTGTGGAGGCGGAGATGATATATCACTAGCAATGTTGTGCCTTCTAAGCTGGGTCAATTGCACATCCAAGTTGTTGATTAATTCATCTTGCATTCTGAGCTTTTCTTCAATTGTTGTAATGAATTGATTAAACATCTCTTGGAGGCTGGTTGTTGGCTCTGATGTAGATTCAAATATTGATGTAATAGCTCCTTCTGTCCTCTTGCTTTGTAGCCTGATGTTGTCAATTTGCTTTTCCATGTTTTCAATTTGATAATGTTGAGTGGAGAGTTTCTTTAGAAGAGGATCTAACAATTGTTTGAGCATAGTAGATAGATCTTGTGATGAATCTTTATTTTGAACTTGTTGAGGCTTCCCTGTAGTACTTTGTCTTGACGATGATGCCTCAAATTGAATCTTATCTTGCTGGACAGCAAGGATGTTTCCCTCAACTTGTTGATTTGTTGTCATTTTGTTCGATGTCATTGAAGTGTCAAGATGTGCTCGTGATGATCCGGTTGTTTATAAGAGATATTATCTGAAAAACTTACACAACTAAAAGAAAAACAAGTTTGAGGACCTTGATACTTGCTGTTCTATCTCTTCTAGCAGGGAAAAAATAAGTTGCAAAAAGTTGGAAAAAGGTGGGGGGACCACTGATAAAGCTGTCCAAAAAGCTGCTGCCCTGCTGATATTTTTCTGGTTTAAACACATGGCACAATCAGGGAGAATGGAAGATTCTAATCTGCATCCAAGGGTGTAGGAAGGTCATATAAAAGCTGGAAAAACCCTGGAGGAAAAGGGGGCTGGCCATTGCAGGATTGTAGAGAAGGCAGCAAGGGTTTGGAGCTGGAGCTGAAGTGCTGAGGGATTTCTGTCGACAGCTCCTAGCACAAGATGAATTCCTCCTGTTCTTCACTCTATTTTATATCTACGTTTGTAATTATGATGAGCTAAACTCCATGTCTCCTAGGATAGGATAGTAGTCTAGGTCAATTGTAGATGGATATGGACTGAATTGAATCCTGCACTGTTATCAATTCTGATTTTTAGATTCCTGCATTGATATGAATCTGTTCTTGCCATTGTTAGATCCTATTTGTATCTATAACTAAGAAGTTATCATTTGATCTAATCTTCATTCAGAAATGAATTAAGAATCAATGCCAAGTTTCTGGATTTCAGTTTAGTTGAAAATCTGATTTCTGGTTTTCTGAAATCTGAACTTTCTGATTTTTGATTTTTTTTTACCTATTTGAATCTGTTGTCACTGGGGATTTGATTAATTGAACAACTGAGAAGTTGATATTGGTCTCAATCTTGTACAGAAATGAATCAAGATACTTTGACATTTTTATGATTCAAATCTATTTTCCCAATCTGATTTTTGAATCTGCATTCCTGAATTCTGATTTTCTGATTTCTTTTGGAATCTGATTTTCTATTTGAACCTCTGATTTCATTCAATCACTGAAAGGTGAATCCTAAGGATTTCTTTTTGTCCAGAGATGGATCAAGAAGCATTTGGAAAGTCTTGAATTCCAATGAATAACATTGCTAATTTCCTTGTGTAATTATCTTGCTGATTTCTGATTTCTGATTTCTTTGGAATCTGATTGCCATTGTTAAACCCTATTTTAATCTACCACTGAGAGGTGGTCTTAGGTCCTTCCTTGAGATCCAGAGATGGGCCAAGGAGCAATGACAATTGTGAATTCTAAATCTGTGATTATATGTCTTTTAATTCCAATTAATTAGTGTGAAGTGTGGACCTCATTTTAATTGCAGCTGAGAGGTTGAATCAATGTCCTCTTGTAGTTTAGTGATAAAACAAGGAACACTAGCACTATTATTGGATAAGTTTCATTACTGCCAAGCTAATTAAAGTGATCTCATTATTTTTGTGACCATACATGGAAGTTATCATTTCAGATTTTATTGAAAATCAGCAAGTGCCTTGAATTGAACCTAATGATAACTTAGTTTTCAGTGAGGATCCTTTTCTAATTCAACTTTGCTAACAATCATATGAAAATATATTATTTAGTTCTGGTCTAATTGAGCTGTGAAAACAACCATATTGAAAGTTGAATCAGATTTGACTAAAACGTGATAACTTATCCATTTTCATCCATAATTAAATTAGATGAACCTCAACTCCTAGGAGGACCTTCCTCATTGATAGATAAACCCTTTTAGACTCTAGATTAGTACTTACAATTCAGTTTAATTAACTTTTTAGCAATCTACAACAAGTTATCATTCTGCATTCCCAAAAGAAAAAGAAAAATATGTTTTCACTTCCTTTAAAAAATCTGTTGTTGCCACTTTAAATAGGATTAGTCTAAATTATTTTTAGGTAGTCTAGGACTTCAAATCACTATGGATATTACATTTACGGTTACTACAATTGACCTATATACTTGCAGTGGAAAGTGAATTAGGGAGTTAAATAAAAAATTGAAAAATTCCACTTTTGACCCCAAAATCAGCAAGTTATTTTTAGACTCCTCTATAGCACATGATGACCCCAAAATCAGCAAGTTATCTTTTGACTATCATGTTTTTGGCGCCGTTGCCGGAGATTTGAGGTCAATTAGATTAACTTAGATAGTTTAGATTAGTTTTCAGTTCATTCATTAGCCTAGTTTTCAGTTTTTGCAAGTTATCATTTTGAATTTTTCAATTTTGTCTAGTTTTCTTTCTTTTTTGAATTCCTTTATGCAGGACTTGGACATTCAAGGAGACCTCCACCTATCTAATCCTGAACTGAAAGAAGATTCAATAGGAGAAGGAGATTGCAAATAGAAGAGTCTAGGAGAAGAACTTTTGAGGAGTAGGCTACCAATCAAAACATGGCTGCTCCTAGGACACTTAGGGATTGTTATTCACCCAGCAAGTGCAGAAAATTATGAATTTGACTTTTGAGAGAGAAACAAGAAAAGATGGATATGAGTTGACAAACTTGGTCCTATGACTATTATCAATCAAGTGAAACACCCTTGAGCCAGGAGGAATTGGATTCTATAGTTGAAGATGTCGTGTCCAAAACTTTTCAAAAATATGGTTTTGATGTTGAAGATACATCACAAGTTCATTGCAATCAAGGATCACCACAATTTCAACAGCCCTCTAATGCTTACATGTATGCCTCACATGGTCATGAAAGTGCAAATTTCTGGAATCCTGAGGAAAACTTCTCAAGTAGCAACCCTTATGTTTATGACTCACAAAATCTTTTGTATTACCATCACAATCAACGTCAAGTGTCAGAATTTCAAGTTGCAACCATGGATATTTCAGAAAATCAGCAATCACTTAATCAAATGGAGATTATGTTGAAGGACTTCATGAGGCGGCAGGACAAGCAAATTGAAGCCTTGGAAAAATATGTATGAAAATAGATGTGCTTGGAGCTGGATATCAAGCCTTGGAGGCCAAGCTTTGTTTGCAGTCCAGTCAAGAAACCCCACAAACCCAAACTGCCCTTCTAGAAGAAGAAATTCAGGAAACAAAGATGGGAATTGAAAAAGAGATGAATGAAGAAAAAGAAGTAGTCATGGAGGCTGAAGTTGAAAAGGAGTCTATCACATTTATAGAACAGGCCAAGAAACAAGATGAAGTTGCTGAAGTTATTGAAAAAGCTCCTCCAATGATACCAGCAATGAATCACATTGAAGACCCACTCATAAGGTTCCCATCCAATGAAGAACTAATTCTAAAAAACTCTTATTTTGATTATTTGGAGAAACTATCAAATACACTCCTTTGTGATGAGGGCTACAACTCAATTCACTTATTGTCTATCCCTAAAGATGAGTTACTTCCTGCACCCAATTGTCCAAAAGTTCCATTTGAAGCAATTTGTTCCACTAACCATCATGGGATGCTATCAGTTGAATAATGTCAACATCATAGGGTCAAAGATGAAGAAACATCAAAAGAGAAGAAGTGGCCTGAACTTGAAGCAAGCACTAATTCATTTGAAGTCATTCAAAGTTCCAAAGTCTCACCCATCTCATTTTCCATTGGGCAACAGGTTATGACAGTAAAGCCACATGATGAGACTGAAATGGCAAAGGAGGATACAAAAATAGAAGAAATTTCTTTCCAAATAGAGGCTATAGCAGAATTCAAATTTGTAGAAGGAATGGAACATTCAATGAAGGAAGATCATTGTTTGCCTACTGAAAGATGGAACCAAGAGCTCAAAGATCTTCCAACAATGCTATATTTAAAGAGGCCATTGAAGAAATGGTTGCTTAAACAAAATGATGATCCAGGCGATTCATATGTCATACATGAGAAGTTTTGGGATGAGAAGCTAGTAGACTTCTTGCACAATGAAGGAGGGGTACATCCAAGTGAAAAACAAAGGCCAATCATTGACAAACTAAGAGATCCATACTTGATTAGTGAAGCTGTCCACAGATTGAGATCTCTACTTGATCACATCATAATATTTAAATCTCCTTGATATCAAGAGTTGGAAAAATATCTAGCCTAAGACATTAAAGTAGGGCACTTCTTGGGAGGTAACCCAAGTCATTTTGCACTGAACCTTTTTGTTTTGCAGGAATAAAGAAGGGAGGAATCAGATCCATCCACAAATTGACAAGAACGGAGTATCCTTACCCTCATTTTTCATTTTCCTCACTGAAATCCCAATGATAACTGATATAATCTTCTCTCATGCTGAAATCATCATATTATTATCTGAATCATCATGCATATCAGTTGTCCCAATCCACCTTAGCTGAATTTCAGTGCAGATTTAGTGAATCCCATTGCATTGTTGAATTGTGCATCTAAAAATCTGATATTGAATACCCCACTGATCTCTCTTATTTCTCTGTAGGATTTGATGCAATTCATGAAGTATGGAACACCTAAAGAGTAGGATTGAAATGCAAGAACCATTGGAAGGGACCAAATGCAAATTCCATATATTTCATACCCTCCCAACCCTCTCCCTTGCCTTAACTTTCCAACACTGTGGACAGTGTTGATGCTAAGCTTGGGGAAGGAAACCTGGTGCTTTTCTAACCCTTACACCATATTTTCAATTGATTTTAATATCCATCTATCATTTATCACCAGGTTATCAATAGATTTTGCAAGTTATCATTGGTTATCACCCGGTTATCACAAGTTATCAGTAGTTATCACTAATAGAGTCCAATTCAAGTTTTTCCTTTATTTTGACTCTAAAATGGGTGAAATACTTCATTATGACAGTTGGTGCACTCCAATACCAAGTGGCCAACTCGGCCATTAGTCTTGTTGCTTTAATTGGTTATTCAATTCTGATGCATTTGAATTAATTTAATGGGTGAATTAGTCTTTGGAATCTGATTGCCATTGTTAAACCCTATTTTAACCTACCATTGAGGTGGTCTTATGGCCTTCCTTGAGATCCAGAGATGGGCCAAGGAGCAATGACAATTGTGAATTCCAAATCTGTGATTATATGTCTTTTAATTCCAATTAATTAGTGTGAAATGTGGACCTCATTTTAATTGCAGCCGAGAGGTTGAATCAAGGTCCTCTTGTAGTTTAGAGATAAACCAAGGAACACTAGCACTATTATTGGATAAGTTTCATTCCTGCCAAGCTAATTGAAGTGATCTCATTATTTTTGTGACCATACATGGAAGTTATCATTTTAGATTTTATTGAAATTGGCAAAAAAATCAGCAAGTGCCTTGAATTGAACCTAATGATAACTTGGTTTTCAGTGAGGATCATTTTTTAATTCAACTTGGCTAACAATCATATGACAATATATTGTTTAGTTCTGATCTAATTGAGCTGTGAAAACAACCATATTGAAAGTTGAATCAGATTTGACTAAAAAGTGATAACTTGTCCATTTCCATCCATAATTAAATTAGATGAACCCCAACTCCTAGGAGGACCTTTCTTATTGATAGATAAACCCTTTTAGACTCTAGATTAGCATTTACAATTCAGTTTAATTAACTTTTCAGCAATCTACAACAAGTTATCATTCTGCATTCCCAAAAGAAAAAGAAAAATCTATTTTCACTTCCTTTAAAAAATCTATTTTTGCCACTTTAAATAGGATTAGTCTAAATTGTTTTAGGTAGTCTAGGACTTCAAATCACTGTGGATACGACATTTAGGGTTACTACAATTGACCTGTATACTTGCAATAGAAAGTGAATTAGGGAGTTAAATCAAAAATTAAAAAATTCCACTTTTGACCTCAAAATCAGCAAGTTATCTTTACACTCCTCTATATCACAATCATATAACGGCCCATTATATTCATTTCAGCCTTCACAGGCTTTACTAATTTGCACTTTCTCGCTCCATTTTAATTCTGATTTGAGTGCCGTTTGTTTTTGTGAATTTTTGACTAAATTCTCTTGATTTTTCTGCAATAAAACATATACTTTGGGTATATCTCCATTTTTATAAAATTAAATCAAATAAGATTAGAAAATGATGCATGCTATATGAAAATGAGTCAAAATGTGATTAAATGCATGGCTAATTATATGTTATATTTTGCATGCATCAGGTAGTTTGATGCCTGATCACTTGCTGATCACTATGTGTTTCTAGCCCATTTTAGATGAAATTCATACATATCGAGTCCCACTTTTGCCTATTTTTGGGCCAATTATACTTGGAAAGCAAACATTGTGATAACTAGTTGATATTCCTCATTTCATACTTAATTCCATGTGCATAGAGGTTCTGAAATGCCAAAATCCATTAATATTTAAATTCTATGCCAAGTTATCATTTTGAGGACAAGTTATCATTCCTAAGTGTCAAGTTATCATTATTTTGAATGAAGTGATTTTCAATGGTTTTCTTGCCCTAAATCCATCATTATCATGTATAAATCATATTTGGATAGTCACATCTCAACTTGTGCAAAGTTTTAAGTATATTTGAACAAGTTATCATTTTTCAAGTGCCAAGTTATCGTTAAAGGGCAATTTTGTCATTTTGACAAGCAAAACCATTAATTCTGCACAGGGACCTTAAGCAATCATCTTATTATTGTTCTAACTCATTGCTGGTCAAATTTCATTACATTTGGATAACCACAACTCAAGTTATCACAAGTTATCATTTTTAAGTCATATAAGTTATGGTTTTTAGCACCCAAGTTATCACTCCTTTGAAATCTTATTCATATTTGATTTATGACTGCACTCACTTATTACCCTAGTCCATTTGATGCTTCTAATGCTTTGAATCACTTGCATTGGGATAATTTCCATGATTTGTGACAAGTTATCATTTTCGGGCCCAAAACCATCAAGTTTTCATATAGATTTCTAATCTTGCATAACACCAATTCCCATCTGATGTTTGAGCTGGCTAATATCATTATCCTAGTCTTTATTTGTTAAAATCTCATTTAAGGATCTTGATGCTTGATGTTCTGGATTTTGTAGCAAGGAAAACAAGTTGGAAAAAGTTGGAAAAAGGTGAGGGGACCACTCTTTTGCTGTCCTAAAGATGCTGCAATCAGCTGGCCATTGTAGGGACCATTGGACAGGTGGCTGACATCAAGGAGAATAGAACATTGTGATGAGGATCAAAGGGTGGAGAGTAGTCATATAAAAGCTGGATTTTTCTGCAGGAAGAGAGGGGGCTGGACATTGGAGGGTTGAGGCAAGGGTTTTGGAGCAAGGCTACTACTGGAAGTTGCTGCTGGCCGAGACATCATCAAGAATTATGATTTGTATCTGTTTCCCATTCCATTTTTTGTCAAGCTTTGTATACATGAGGAGCTAAACTCCATTTCTTCTAGGATAGGGTAGTAGTTTAGATTAGTTTTGGATGGATATGGACAGAATTTGTAATCATGCACTTTAATCAAATCTGTTTTCAGATTTCAGAACCATTTTGCATTGATTCATGCCATTGATAGGTCTTATTTGTAATCTATAATTGAGAAGTTATCTTTAGATCTAACTCTTTTTCAGAGATGAATTAGGAATCAATGGCATGTTACTGGATTTCGTTTTATTGCAATCTGATTTCTGAATTTCAGTTTTCTGATTTCTGAATCTGATTCTGATTTGTATGGCTGTTGAATTTATTCTTCATTTACAATCTGATTAATTGAGTCCTTGGGAAGTTGCTATTGTTCCTATCTTGTTCAGAAATGAATCAAGATTGTTTGGACAATCATTTGACTCAAATCAGATTTTTCCACTGATTTCTAAAATGAAAACATGAATTCTGATTTTTCTGATTTCCTATTGAAATCTGTTTTTATCAATTGAGTCCCCTAAATTCTTCCAATCACTGATAAGTGTACTTTAGGGATGTCTTGCAGTCCAGAGATGGGTCAAGAATCAGTTGGTAAGTTAGATTTCCATTGATTTAAAATTCTGATTTCTAAAATACTAATTTCCTGGTTTTTGGTTTCCTGAATTACAAAATCTGATTTCCTGGGCTTTTGAATCTGATTGTCATCAAGGATTGGATTAATTGAATAGCTGAGAGGCTAATATTTGTCCTGATCTTATTCAAAAATGTATCAAGATGTTTGACAATTTAGGATTCAAATTTGACTTTTTCCAAAATCTGATTTCTGAGTTTTGATTCTGAATTCTATTTTCTGATTGTTTGGAATCTGACTTGCCAATTGTTAATCCCTATTTTATTCAAATCACTGAGAGGTGTACACTAGGAATCTCTTGCAGTCCAGAGATGGGTCAAGAGGCATTTGGCAAGCCTGAATCCATCAATCTACATTGCTGATTTTCCTGAAATGCTGATTTTTGTTTTCTCATTTAATTAACTTTTGATTTTCATTGTTAAGCCTCATTTTAATCCACTACTGAGAGGTAGTTTTAAGGCCATTCTTGAGAGTCAGAGATGACCCAAGGAGAATTGGATAATCACTGAATTTCCCATTAAAGTTTGAATGTCTTTTAACCCCAATCAAATAGAACTTTGTGTGAATTTCACTTTTCCTTGCAACCGAGAGGTTGATTTTAAATCTCCCTTGAATTCAGAGATGAATCATGGAACACAAGTACTATTATTGGGTATATTTTATCTTGGTTTGGTTGATTGGAATGATTCCATCTTTTTATGATTGCAATTGCAAGTTATCATTCCAAACTTCCTTGAATTGCAAAAATCAGCATTGAACTTTCTTTTGAGCCCAATGATAACTTGATTTTCAGTGAGGACCCTCTTTTGATTCAACCTAGCTAACAACTATATAATCATATATTGCTTAGTTAGAGGCCAATTGAGCTGTGGGAACAACCATTTTCAAGTTGAATCAAAAGTTGGACATTTAATGATAACTTGTTCCATTCCATCCTTAATTAATTTAGATGAACCCCAAATCCTAGAAGAACCTTCCTCATTGATAGTTGAACCTTTTTAGACTTCATTCTAGTATTTATAACCTAGTTTTGATAAATTTCCAAAACCCAAAAATCTGTTATCATTTCACTTTCCATTAAAAAATATGTTTTCACTACTAATCAAAAATTTGTTTTTAGCCATTAGAGTAGAAATAATCTAGATTGTTTTAGGGTGTCTTAGACTTCAAATTCTTGTGGATACGACAACCTGAGTCTACTACAACTTACCTGTGCACTTGCAGCTAGTGAGTTGGGAGACCAAAAATTGAAAAATTTGACCCTTTCTTTAATTTCAGCAAGTTATCACTACTCAATCCCAAATATCACTATCAATGCCTTAGTTAGTCACGTTGTTATGCTTGCCAAGGTAATAGGTTTTTATGTTTAATATTGATATTATATGCCGAAATGATTGTTGCCATGAATGGTTGAAATGGCGAAAAATATGAGATGATCATATGCTTGATGTCATGCGTGTTTAAGATCTTCAATGCTCAGGTTATTGGATCTATGATAGTTCGCATGTTTAGGAATGTCTTTCAATAAAGTCGATAGTACGTATCAACTGTGTTAAGAAGATTTGATATGCATGGATTTTCTTTGATATGACTCATGGAATTGATAGTTATGGAATGTTCACATAGTTGCTGAAAGGTTATGCATGATCGCATGTAAAGGATAAGTGCATGATACGAAGACAAAGATGATTATGATGCCTTCATGTTTATTTCGATGCGTATGATGAAGTTATGGATCATGAATCATGCCCACTTGCTTTCTGTTGTGTTGTGTAATATTAGATATAGTTTAGATTGATTGTAAAATGCTATATTTTCGAAAATTGATTGAAAATGTAAGGACTCCACAATGACCTGCGGTTCTGCCCAGTAGAAATGGTCGACCGATTCTAAATCGGACGCTCGTTATCGACCCGACAGAAGATAGCATATTATCGTCACGGACGACCAAAACTCTTTCGGGCATCCGCTCTGATAGTCCGATACTTATGTCGATTGATCATTCGAGTCGATTGTTCGACCGATAAAAGTGTTGTTTATGCGACTTGAGTAAAAACAGACGGTCGTTGGACTATCGGGCGATCGAAAGTTGAAGGGTGAGAACTTGCAGTTTTGCTTAAGGAAGAATCGGACGACTGCCAACCTTTCGGCCGTTTGATTTGCGCCCGACCTGGGAACGGCCGAGAGACATGCCATGATCGAGCGACCACTTGACCTATCTGGCGCCCGATGAAGTTATGCATTGGGCGACCATTTGACTATCGAGCGCCCGGTAGTGGACTGAGAATGATGTGACCGTAAAACAAGATAATATGACGATTTGTTCTCATCCACCTAATTGTTCCCACATCCCATGATTATAAACATTAACCTAGAGCCAACCTTGTTCCTAAAAGCCTTGATTGATCCTTACGATCAAAAGATAGATCAATAAGTAAATAAAGATAAAGAATGAAATGGAGGAATGTCATGCTTACCTAGACGGAAAGTTACTTCCCTTGAGAAGGCCCCCTGCCCATGGGTAAGGCCCCCTTCTCCTAATATCTATGAATTTTTCCGCCATTAGGCGCGGTCATTCATACAGATGTTTCCGCCTTAAGCGAGGTCATCCATACAGGTGTTGCCGCATTAGCGACGTCACCCATCCTCTTTTAGGGGCATTGTCGTGGCATTAATCTCCCACTGACCCATGTTATGGCTAGGTATTTGCACCATGTGTGCGCATGGCATATCCTAATGAAGTGGAGAGCTCTTCCAACCCACGGATAAGATGAAAGATGAATGAACGGACTATGAACATGAACATGAATACAAACATGGAAGTAAAAAGAATGGAACAATGAATGTTATGTCTTTCCAATGGAAAGAGGAACACTCTCATGAACCATGATTATTGACCAGTGATGACGATCTTTTCCATCATGGTCCACAAATGAAAAAGAATAAAGTGTAAAGATGTTATATGAAATAATGAAATGAATGAACCATTGTTCCATACATGATGATCCCCATGATTTATTATGGTATTGTTTATGATCGTTATCATGCTTATACTTTCTGAATTATCCTTATAATTCATATGTTATCACATTTAGCCTTGTGCTAACGGGAGGGTTCTCTCTTCTGCTTTTGTGGCACCTTTCTTCACCGTCTGGTCAATAGAAGGTTCAATATGACAAAAGGAAATAGAGCACTGAAAGTACCGCTTCGAGAGGAGATCTCGCTACGTGGAGGGGTCAAATTTTGGGGTGTTAGATATTCAGGCCTACTCTAGGAAGAATCTTATTATTCGAATTGCATTGCTGAGCATGATGAACAATTTCCTCTTGTGCAAATTCAAAGTCTATAAGACAACATTTGAAATGTGGGCGGTATTTCACAATAAGTATGGGGTCACCATAATCACCAAACGCCGGATGCTCACAGTGAAATTTGACTCTTATCGGAAGCTGATGTGAACTTTTTGTGGTTATGGAATCTGGAATTCTCGCATTGAAAGTAATTCTAGTCACGTTTAAATTTACTCTAGAGTTCATGCAACTGCAAGTGCACAAGTCGACTAGAAATCTTGAGTGTCGTAACCCCATTGATTTAGACCAATTACTTATTCTAATTATATCCTGAAAAATTGTCACAAAATGATTAGAAGTAAATCGGATAAAAAAATGAACGTAGATTAAGAATAACAAAGGAATGAGAAAAGATCAAAATGTGATAGAAGAGATTCCCTTGGAATGAACTCGTTGATGCTATTGCATTTTCAGTGTTCAACTTACTAATTAAATGAGCTCACTAAGATGCGAATGAAGTACTCTATCTCCCAGCCCACCGATCTATCTGTGAACCGAAAGGAGAGTAGCTGCTAATCACTAAATTATAACTACTGATTAATAAGATTCTCATCCTTAATCAGAAGAAGAGTTCGATCTCTCGATCTTCGACAAATCATTCTTTTTATCCTAATCAAAGTGATTGAAATGCAATTGACACCTCTCACAACCGTTAAAGGTTCTCACCTCGCAATAGTTACTATGGTAGATCTCTCGATCTATATATGAACATTAAATCGATAATCACTAGAAACACAATAAGTAATGTAACTAATTTCTCCTCTCGGATGGAACTAGTTAATGTAGAAAACAATTGATCTCTCGATCTAATTGAAATCAAATATAAATATAAGACTGCCGTGTATCAAGTAAATAGAAAGTAGGAATAAAATTCGCAGTATCATAAAGTCAAAAAAAGGGTAGCATCAACAAAGTCTCATCACAAGGGAACCAAAAGTCCTTTTTAGTTCATCGTAAACCAAAAGTCCCTGTTCAAAATTCAAATTTTGAAAAGTAGTTAGTCCTCCATTTTACTCATTCAAATTTTCTCCTAATAATAATTAAAAACTATTTAAATATGCTCAACTTTTATGTAATTTCGTGGGTTTAACTATAATAATTATGAGCATAATAAGAGGTGATCAAATTCCCCCAAGCTTAGCTTTTTGCTTGTCCTCAAGCAATGTTCAAGATAAGAGGGATTAAATTTCCACCTTGCTTTTCAGCCATCCTTTTAATATACCAACCTTGTATTCTTTGCTCAAGTGCCTTCTCTTTTCCTTTATCCCTTGACTTTAATGAAGATATTAAAAATGAGACATTTTTAACTTCCTCCTACTCAGCTCAAGCCAGAGAAATCAAGTGATATCAACAGAAAATAAGAATGTAAATGCTGAATCTACTTGTACAGTATGAATTTATTTTGATTCTTATTTCTTTTAATTTGTCCAGTACTCATGTGATTATCCATAGTACTCAGGATAATCTATGTAGTAGGTTTTTGATCGACACATCCCAAGGCAGTTGCTCTTAGGGTACGAGGCATGAACCCCTATGGATCTACTCACCCAGATTCACCCTGGTTCAGGAATACACCATTTTTGTATCTTCTGGGGCTTCATTGGCCCTCTTTTCTTTTGCTTTTAACTTTTGTTTTGCTCATTTTCAACATTTCAATTTTCATTGGGTTCCATACTGTAATTGAAGATATTCTTATTAACATTCCTGTTAATTGTCATTTGAATTGAGAGGTGAGCATAAATAGGATTGGTCATCAAGCTTTTAATATTTCAAAATAGTCACTTTCTGCTAGCCTTGACCCTTCACTTTAAGCATTGAATTAGGTTGTGAAGTATGTTAAAATTTTTGAAGGATTAGCAAGATGCTCTTGAACAAAGTTTCAGGAGGTTGCAAAAGAGGCTATGGTTACAAGGTAGGTTCAAAGTCTCTTATTGTACTGTTTGGAGATAATATGGTGCAATGTAAAAGTTTGTAATGAGATTTTAAAAATTTGTAATGAAATTACGTGAAAATGCAAATAAGAGTATATCAAGGAGAGAGTAGAAATGTACCATCTTTCCCTCTCCCCCAAGCTTAGTATCGACTCTGTCCTCAGTGTCGATCATGTCAGGGAGAGGGACCAGGAGGTGGTTGAAGCTCTAGTAAGCCATCGGTGACTTGCTGAATGTCACTGAGGGTTGTTAAAACAGAGTTCTGGACAACCTCTATTCCCTGTACTTGCTGTTGATGCACCAAGCTTTGTTGCTCCAAAGTGTGCAGTTGATCCTTGAGTGCTTGGATGTCGTGGTGTTGACGAGCTGTGGCTTTAGCAAGTTTGGTCAATTGTTCCAGGATGAGGTTCAATTTGTCGGAGGAGGTAAGGGGTAAAGATTGGGAGGCATCTAGTGCTGATGAGGAGGAAGAGGAAACAATGTGCCTTCTAGGGGTTCTAGGACAAGAAGGAATTCGCGAAGCTGTCTTGTAATCCAGAAGCAACGGTGGTAGTGTTGGGATAAGTCTCATGACTTGGATGAAGTCATTCATCCACCAACTCCGGCCTTCCAGGATTGACGTTTGTCGAGGGACGGGCAACTGGAAGAGGGCAGATGGGTTAGATTGTCGCAAAAAATGTTGGCCATTAACCTTGAGGAGAACTCCTTCCTTGGTCAAGAAGTCTAAATCAATCAATGTTGCAGCTGTTGGAGTGGTGTCTCCTAGGAATACATAATGTTCGGCTAGAGGTGTGACGAGCTTGCTACAAAGGATCTGATTACATTTGCGGTTTGACTCCGTAATCAAACTTTGCAAGAAAAATGATGCAAGGTTAACCTCTATGTTAGAGAGAAGACACCAGAGAATAAAATGTTCATCGGTAGAAACAAAATCCTTCTCGTGGTCATTGGGATGGATTAGGACGGTATTGGTGAGGAGAATATGGAGGTATCGAAAGACAGAGTTCTTAAGATATTGGCCGACTAAATGTAGGATGTTATCTGTACGCCGGCCGGTAAGTTGATACCAGTCTTCGAATACAGGGAAAGTTGATACCGAACGTAGCCGATGTCTGATGGACTCGGAGGAGCTGTTGGTCGTAGATTCGAACGATGTACGCGTTCTCTTCATGTTGCCGGCCGGTAAGTTGAGGATGTCAACGATCTTAGGGGTGCAGGATACCTGGGGTTGCTCGGAGGATGATGGAAGACTATTAGGGATTTTGGGTGGCCGAAGTGCAGTGGGTGTTGGAAAAGAACTAGTTGGTCGGGTGGAAAACGAAGCGACATGGTGGTGTTCGTGTGGGACTTGGAAAAGTGGATATTTGGGTAGATATGGTGCTAGATTCTATTGGGATTCTCAACTAAATTTAAAAGGTGTACTTTCAGATGATTTTTCTGATAGTTTTGACCTTGTGAGTGCTGACGTGGCTGATAGCCATTTATTTGGTTGGGTTGCCTCCCTATAACGCCTTTTTTTAACGTCGTTGGCCCGACCTTATTTCTTCTAGTGGTCCAATTGCAGGTGTAAAACTTCTTCGAACTTTGTGCACTCAGATTGTAATATTTTAATCTTTGCTCGTTGCCCTTAAAAATTTCCGAATTGCTAGTTTTGATATCCACTGTGCAATGAGGATATATTTTTTCGATGGTGAATGGTCTGGACCATCGCGTCCTTAACTTACCGGGAAAAGTCATAGTCGGGAGTTGAATAACAGAACTTGGTCGCCTTCCTTAAAACTTCTTCTCAGCATATGCACGTCATGCCATTTCTTTGTTCTTTCTTTATAGATGTGGGAATTGTTGTAGGCATCTAGTCTCAGTTCATCTAACTCGTTGAGCTACATTAATCGATTTCCAGAGGTTGCTTGAAAATCATAGTTCAGCATTTTGATTGCCTAGAAAGCCTTGTGTTCTAATTCCATAAGTAGGTGACAGTGCTTGCCATAAATCAACTTGAATGGTGTTGTCCCAATTGGTGTTTTATATGCAGTCCGGTATGCCCATAGTGCTTCGTTGAATTTCATGCTCCAGTCTTTCCAAATTATTAAGACTGTTTTTTTGAGAATTATTTTAATTTCTCTATTCGAAACTTATGCTTGCCCATTGGTTTGAGGGTGATATGCAGTATAAATCCGATGTTTGACTCCATATTTAAGCAGCAAATTTTCAAAACTCTGTTCGATAAAATGTGATCCTCCATCACAGATAACCAGTCTGGGAACCCCAAACCTTGGGAAGATTATATCTTTAAAGAGTTTAACAACCGACTTTGAGTCTATTGAGATTGTAGGGATTGCTTCAATTCACTTTGAGACATTATCAACAGCTAGGAGTATGATCTTGTATCCACATGAAGGAGGAAAGGGTCCCATGTAATCCACTCCCCATACATCAAATATTTCTACCTCAAGTATAGGCTGCTGGGTTGCTTCATTTCTTCTGCCTACATCACAAGATTTAACAATATTGATTGCATCCTTGAATAGAGTCGGCCAATAGAAACCTGTTTGGAGAACTTTAGAAGCCATCTTTTGATATCCTCCATGACCACCATAAGGAGATGAATGGCACTCCTGTAGTATGGTAGATTGTTCCTCGTCTGATACACACCTTAGATATATTCCATCTACGCACTTTTTAAAGAGAAATGGTTCATTCCAGAAATAGTATTTAATGTCTGAGAAGAATTTCTTCTTTTGTTGATAGGATAGGTCAGGTCGTAGAACTCCGAAGGCTAAGTAGTTAGCATAGTCAGCAAACCATGGAGGTTGTGTTTTCTGGATCGAAAACTGTTGATCATCTGGAAAGGAATCATTAATAGCTCTATGAGTGCCAGGATTAATGTCCTATTCTGATAATTGGAGTCGAGAGAGATGATCAGCTACTAAATTTTTTGTTCCTCTTCGGTCTTTGATTTCTAAATCAAATTCTTGTAATAGAAGGATCCATCTGATTAGTCTAGGTTTGGCATCCTTTTTAGCAATCAATTATCGGATGGCTTGATGATCGATATACACAATGACTTTGGAACCAACTAGGTAGGATCCGAATCTGTCCATTGCAAAAACGACTGCTAGGATTATCTTTTCAGTTGTGGCATAATTGATTTGTGCTTCATCCAAGGTTTTACTGGCATAATAAATTGCATGTTGCTTTTTATCCTTCCTTTGTCCCAATACTGCTCCCATGGCTTGATCACTAGCATCACACATAATTTCAAAGGGCAAGGACCAATCAGGTGGTTGGATGATTGGGGTTGTTATAAAAGCTCTTTACAAGGTTTCAAAGGCCTTTAAAGAATGTTCATCGAATATAAACTCTTCTTCTTTAGATAGGAGTTTTGTTAAAGGCCTTGCAATAAGAGAAAAATTCTTGATGAAACGTCGATAAAATCCTGCATGTCCAAGGAAACTTCTGATTCCCTTGATATTAGTAGGTGGAGATAATTTTTCAATTACTTCTGTCTTGGCTTTATCAACTTCAATGCCCCTGCTTGAAACATTATGTCCCAAGACTACTCCTTGTACCATGAAATGACATTTCTCCCAGTTCAACACTAGATTGGATTCAGCACATCTCTGTAATACTTTTCCTAGATTCTGCAGGCAAATTTCAAAAGAAGTGCCATACACTGAGAAGTCATCCATGAATGCCTCCATTATTTCTTCAATATAATCAGAAAAGATTGACATCAAGCATCTTTGAAAGCTTGTTGGAGCATTGCATAATCCAAAGGGCATTCTCCTATATGCAAAGGTTCCATAAGGACATGTAAAGATAGTCTTTTCCTGATCATCTGGATGAATAGGAATTTGATGGAATCCAGAAAATCCATCTACGTAGCAGAAGTAAGAGTGGTTTGCCAGCCTTTCTAACATCTGATCGATGAAAGGTAACGGAAAATGGTCCTTTCGAGTGGCTTTGTTAAGCTTTCTAAAATCGATACGCATTCTCCACCCAGTTACAGTTCGTGTGGAAATAAGTTTGTTTGACTCTGTCTTTACTACAGTCATTCCACCTTTTTTTGGCACGACCTGCACGGGACTCACCCACTGGCTGTCTGATATGGGATAGATAATTTCCGCATCCAAAAGTTTAATCACTTCTTTTTTCACTACTTCTTTCATTGCTGGATTAAGCCTTGTTTGTCCTTCTAGGGAAGGTTTATAATCCTTTTCCATATGAATGCGATGCATGCAGATAGTAGGATTGATTCCTTTGAGATCGTCCAATGTATAGCCGATGACATGCTTGTAGGATTTTAACTTGTCTAATAGCTGCTGAAGTTGATTTGTCTTTAAATCTGCGCTGACGATCATTGGATAAGTGAAATCTTCTCCTAAAAATTCACACTTGAGATTTTGAGGAAGTTTCTTTAACTCAGGCTTCATTGACTTCTTTGAGCTAGACGATTGTAAGAAATCTGTAAATTGATCCTCTAGTGAATTATCGGAGTGTTGTATCTTTGTCGAGAGCATATGACTTGTAAGAATGCTTGCTTCTTCTTCTGTCCACAAAGATGATTCTTCAGCTTCAAGGGATACTTCTAAAGGGTCAGATATATGGATAGCTGATGCCACTTTCTGTATTAGTGGATCCACTTGCTCAGATTGAAGATGGTAATCTTCCATGTCTGGATAGTTAATAATATGATTCAATCAAAATTCGACTGTGTCATCACCTATTTGAAAAGTAAGACGACCTTGTTTAACGTCTATTACTGCTCCTATAGTAGCTAAGAACGGTCTTCCCAATAGAATGGGAGTTTGATTATCTTCATCCATGTCTGAAACCACGAAGTCAGCTGGTATGTAGAAATTTCCTATTTTGATTATTATATCTTCCAAGATTCCTTGTGGAATTTTTATAGATCGGTCTGCTAATTGGAGAGACATATTAGTGCGCTTAATGTCACCCATTTCGAGTTTTCTGCATAATGACTAGGGAATAACGCTCATAGAGGCACCAAGATCACACAAAGCTCTTTGTATCCTTCTGTTTCCAATTTCATAGGGTATAGAGAAACTCCCGGGGTCTTTTAATTTCGGAGGAAATTTGTTTTGAATTACGGCACTAGCTTCAGCAGTTAATGCAACTATTTCATTTTCTTGTATCCTCCTCTTCTTCAATAGAATGTCTTTGAGAAATTTTGCATATGCTGGCATTTCTTGTATGGCTTCCATAAAGGGTACATTAATATAAAGTTTCTTTAAAATTTCTACAAACTTGCCAAACTGTTGATATTGTCGGGATTTCTCGAGGGCTTTAGGGAATGGTATCCGAGCAGAGTAGCTAGAATGCCCTTCAGTAGGCTGTTGCTTGGATCCATTCTGTTCATTCAATTTAACCTTTGGTTAAACCATTTGGTCTTGTTCACCAATCCCCTCGTTTTCCTTTGTCGAGTCCTCTGATCTTGTTCTCTTAGTGTTATCGATTGTTTTCCAACTTCTCAAGGTCACAGCTTGAACTTGTTCCTTCGGATTCTTCTCTGGTTGTCCAGGTAATATTCCTGGTTGTCTTGAAGAAGATGCAACCTGTTGAGCTATTTGTGTCTCTGCATCAGAGTGTCTTGTTTCAACATATACTTTTCCATCATTACTTCAAGCTTGTTCGTGGAAGATGACCCTTGATCCGGTGAAGAGTTTTGGGGTTGTGCTCTTTGATTGAATCTGTTTTGCAAAGTAGGAACTTGAGTTTGCTTAGGGTTGTCTCTATAAGAAAAATTTGGATTGTTCTTCCATCCAGGATTGAAAGTGTTAGAATATGGATCATTATTAGATGGATAAGGGCCTATCGCATTTGCCTGATGTTGATGTCCTTGTTGCTTTAGTAGGTCACATTGCACGAAAATGTGATCAGACGAACCACATATCTCGCAGCATCTTGCTATCATATTGACAGTAGGAGTAGCTTCACTAAGTCCTAGTCTACTAATTGCCTTTTGAACGATGTACTCCACTTTAGAAGAAAAATCCTCACCATCAAATCGTGTTTGAGTTAAAGCAACTTGCTCATTGGACCTTGAGTGAGCCAGGAAATATTGATTCCTTGCTATTTCTTCTATAAGTTAATAAGCTTCATTTATATTTTTCTTTATAAATACGCCATCCACAGCATTATCAAGTGCCATTTTTGAAGCATAATTACGTCCATTGTGGAAAAATTGAACCAAAATCCATTTGCTTAAACCATGATGAGGACACGACCTTAGCAATGTCTTAAACCTTTGCCAGGCTTCATACAATGTTTCCTGATCTTTTTGAACAAAACCAATGACTTGATTTCTGATTCTGATGGTCTTACTTGGAGGAAAATATTCTGATAAGAAAGCTTTTACTAGTTGTTCCCAAGTAGTTAATTCCCGGGTTCCTGTAGCCATTGCTTGGCTTTACATCTTAACGAAAAAGAAAAGAACCTTAATCTCAATGCCTCTAGTGATACTCCATTCAGCTTGGTTGTCTCGCATATTTCCAGAAAGTCTTTAAGATGTTGATTTGGGTCCTCATCTGGAGTCCCTCCAAATTGGTTCTGTTGGATTGTGGAGATTAAAGATGATTTTAACTTGAAATTGTTGGTTTGAATAGTTGGCTTCAAAATAGCTGACTCTAGCTGATGCGTGTAGAATTGATAGCAAACGTTAGCAAGTGCACTAGTCGCTCAAGTAATAAAGTGAATGAGTAGAGTTATCGTTCCCACGAGGACGGTTAATAACTTATATTTTATTTTGACCTTGTTAATTGAGAAATTAAGAAAATAGTTGATTTTAGATATGAATAAAAGAAAATAATAAAAATAAAGGAAATGATCACCTGGAGAAATAATGATTTGATGATTAAGGCACCTAATTATCACCACTGAAATGTAATGAATTTTCTCAACTTAGAATTAGTTGAATCGACAACAAAGTGAATTCCCAAATTTAGTTAACCAATGTTTCAAGCTTTAACTATTATCTTAAGAAATAATTAAAATAAATCAATTCTTTCGGTTTTTAATTTACTTAATTAAATCATAAGATGCATTCAATTGGAATTAATATTAAGGGCTTTCTCAAGTCACCTTAATAACTATACGAATTAGGTCTCTTTCGATTTCCATAATTGTGGCATGCAATAAATAAGATCAATCCTAGAAACTATTATGAAAATAATCACTTCTTCTCAGATAGCAATCAAATCATAAATCATGGAATCAAAGGAAAGCATTAAGCATGAAATTGCAATGCTATTAAAGATTCAAATCAAACTAATATCAAGAAAGGTTCCAATACATAAATAGGGTTCAACTAGGATGACCCTAATGAAGGAATAAATCTGAGAGTAATAACATCAAATCTAATGTAAAAGATTGGGAAAAGGAAACGAAGAACTCTGGCATAGACTAAGCACGTCCTCTCTCGAGTTTCCGGCAGAGCTTCGCTATTGTCCTCGATCTTCTCCTCTTTGTATGCTTTAAATCTATGCTCTAGGGATGCTTTTCCAAGCCCTCTTCTGCCTCCTTTTATAGGTATTTTTGTCTCCCAAGGAAAGAAATCGAAAATATATCCAAAAAGTGGATAAAATGACTTTAAAATGGCCTAACAGACCGCCGTCACGGCCGTGCAATGTTCCGTCACGGCCGTGACAGAAGGCTGAAAAATTACTTAGCCAAATTTCTGCTGGAATCTGTCACGGTCATGACAGAAACTGTCACGGCCGTGATAGTAACTTAGCCAATTTTCTAAGTGCTGAATCTTTCTGTCACGGCCATGACCAGAAGTATCACGGCCGTGACAGTCTTTTGAGCTGTTTTAGACCTTTTCTTATTTTCATTTCGACGTTTTCTCGTATCCTGCCATGAATAATTTTTAGATTTAGGTAGAAATCAAATCTAAATGAAATTATATGTAAACAAATCAAAACTCTTCTTTTTTAAACATAAAAACAGTGTAAAGTGTTAATCAAATGACCCAAATTAATATATAATTTTTCGTGCATCACCAGCCCATCTACAGTGGGAGTATAGAGTTCTTCCAATGATGGGACTGGTGGTTGATCTGGCTCTTGTTGTTGAGCCATCATTTCTGCTTCTATATCAGAATTCTCCTCAAGCACTATGGATTGAGTGCTTCTTGTACCTTCAAGAAAGGATGTTCTATTCTTATATTCTCGCACCCTTCTTTTAAAAGTTCGACCAATTTCAGGGTCTAGTTCAAGCAATTGTCCATGAATGTTTCTGGGCATATACTAATCCCTGAAATCAAAGGAAAAGATTCGGCAATGAGTATTACAAAATCAACTAAACAAGGATGTAAATAGAGAGTAAATAATCTAAATTTCCATCAACGGCGCCAAAAACTTGAAGTGAACTTTTCTTGGTTATGGAATTTGGAATTCTCGCACTGAAAGTAATTCTAGTCACGTTTAAATTTACTCTAGAGTTCACACAACTGCAAGTGCACAGGTCGAGTAGAAACCCTGAGTGTCATAACCCCATTGATTTAGACCAATTACTTATTCTAATTATATCCCGGAAAATTGTCATGAAATGCTTAGAAGTAAATTGGATAAAAAAATGAACGTATATTAAGAATAACAAAGGAGAATGAGAAAATATCAAAATGTGATAGAAGAGATTCCCTTCTAATGAACTCGATGATGCAATTGCATTTTCAGTGTTCAACTTACTGATTAAATGAGCTCACTAAGATGCGGATGAAGTACTTACTCTATCTCCCAGCCCACTGATCTGTCTGTGAATCGAGAGGAGAGTAGCTGCTAATCACTAGATTAGAACAACTGATTAGTAAGATTCTCATCCTTAATCAGAAGAAGAGTTCGATCTCTCGATCTTCGACAAATTATCCTAATCAAAGTGATCGAAATGCAATTGACACCTCTCACAACTATTAAAGGTTCTCACCTCACAACAGTTACTATGGTAGATCTCTCGATATATATGAACATTAAATCGATAATCACTAGAAGCACAACAAGTAATGTAACTAATTTCTCCTCTCGGATGGAACTAGTTAATGAAGAAAACAATTGATCTCTCGATCTAATTGAAATCAAATATAAATTATAAGACTGCCATGTATCAAGTGAATAGAAAGGAGGAATACAATTCGTAGTATCATAAAGTCAAAAAAAAGGATAGCATCAACATAGTCTCATCACAAGGGAACCAAAAGTCCTTTTTAGTTCATGTAAATCTTCACAGCCTCAATCTTCTCTTCTCAGCCCGCTGTTTAACGTCCTCTCCCTTTCTGCCCTCTTCTCCTTTATTTTTGTTTCCTCCCTGTTCATAATTCAAATTTTGAAAAGTAGTTAGTCCTCCCTTTTACTCATTTAAATTTTCTCCTAATAATAATTAAAATCTATTTAAATATGCTCAACTTTTATGTAATTTCATGGGTTTAACTATAATAATTATGAGCATAATAAGAGGTGATCAGAAGCGACCAAATCATACAATGAGAGAGCATGTCTAGGAGATGTCTAACATGATCCGTGAAATCAAGAATGCAGGACAAGTGCGCGATGACGAGCAATGCTCTGATCCGCTCTCTTCTTAGAAGTTGGGAATACATGAGTTGTAACTTGATGCACAACGAAAGTGTCAAAAATTTTGACCAAACTGCTTGCCACATTAAAATGGAGGATGAGGCCATTCAAGCCATGAATCAATACTCTGAAGCATTAGTTGCTAAAAATGGTGGGCAAAGAGCTGGTTCCCAATTCAAGAGAAAAGGGTCGCATAATTTGCAATCGAATAAAAGGAGTGGAGATGCTGGACAAAAGAAAGTCCAAGGCCACCAACATAAACATGAAAAATGTGGCAGCAAAGTTGACATAAATAAAGCGAAATGCTACAATTGTAGCAAACACCAACTTCGCTCGTGATTGTACTGAGCCTAAGAAGGTTTGTCATAACCATGATTCATTTGTCTTTGTCTCTAGTTGTGCCTTAATTTATGAAACTCATTCTTCGTGGATTGCAAATTCGAAAGCAAATGATCATGTAGCAAGTGAACGCGGGTCTTCGTGAAATTTTGTCGAATAAGTGCAGGAAGCAAATGGATTTACGTTGGCAACAACTAAAGAGTTGAAGTTAAAGACATTGGGATGTGCAAATTAGAACTTCACAAAGGCCAAATTCTTTATTGCAAATTAGAACTTCGCAATTGTAGCAACAAACTCGGCTATATTTTATAGCCGGTCCCAAGCCCGGATAAAGGAGGAGGGTTGTGTTAGGCCCCGACAGCCAGCATAAAATCCTGTCGAATCTTATGAACATGGATCAAAGAACTTCGCAAAGGTCAAATTCTATATGCTCCAGCTTTTAGATGAAATTTACTTTCTGTGTCAACATTAGCCAAGCATGGTTATGTAATAAGTTTCCAAAAGAAAAAAAATGACAATATGTCTTGACAATGTTCTTCTATGCGATTTTCTCGATAATGACATTTGTTGCTGATATTTATTCTTTTATATCATCTGTTGATGTGAATGAAAGTGCCAATATTTGGCATAAGACTTTAACACATTGATCAAGATCTAATGAATAGATTTGCTAGAGAAGGCCTCTTGGGACCTCTCGCAAAATTTGATCTTCCAACTTGTGAGGAATGTCTAGCTAGAGAGAAACAAGAACACCATTTGGGAAAGAAAAATGTGCCGAGTACCCATTATAATTATTCCATTCGGACATATATCGTTCGATGAATGTTCACGCACAGCACAATTTTTCTTACTTCATCACCTTTATAGATGACTATTCACGCTATGGTGTTTTATACTTGATTTTTCATAAGCCCAAAGTTTTGTATTGTTTTGTATGATTCATGAACATGGTAGAAAAATAAATTGATTGCAAAATTAAAGCCTTGCGAACCAACCATGGACGTGAGCATCTCTCTGACCTATTCAAAAAGTTATGTGATGAAAAGTGTATAGTTAGGCAACTAACAATACTAAGAACTCCGCAACAAAATCGTATTGCAAAAAGATGGAATCATATCTTATTTGATATGGTTCGATTCATGATGGTGCAAGCTAATCTTCCGATTTCGTATTGGAGAGATGCACTATTGGCTGCTACCTATATTTTAAATCGTATTTCGTTAAAATTCGTTGCCACCATTCGTTATGAACTTTGGACAGGTCGAAAGCCTAACCTTAGTTATTTGTGCCCTTGGGGTTGCACAACCTATGTTTTAAACAACTCTCATAAAAATGAAAAGGTGGGTATAAGAGGGCAAAAATGTATCTTTATAAGATATTGTGAAACCTAAGGATTATGTATTCTTAGGTGAAAGGGAATATAGTACAATGACAAAAATTTAAAGTAGAGATGTGACATTCATAAAAAATAACTTCCCTAAGCAGGGGGAGATAAACAAGGGACTTCTCTTAAATGAAGAAGAAGATCTCAAGTTGGCAGCACAAACGGATCAACCTATTGAGGAGTTTGTGTTCACTATCCCACAACTTGATCCAAGTGGGAGATATTTGCAATCGCAACTAACAAACCTGAAAGTTCCCTTCGATGAAATACTAGAAAAAATGTTTCACGCCAACGATTTAAAATCGAAGGACTGCATGAACATGGGACACATGAAGCCCACATAGTAAGCCTGGAAGATGAACTTGAACCCAAATCTATTAAAGAGGCTATCTCATCCCCTGTTAAGGAAGAATGAATGAAGACTACGGAAGAAGAGTTAGGGTCCATGAAGAAAAATTAAGTCTGGGACTTGGTTGATCGCCTGCCAAGCAGTAAGTCAAATGGGAACAAATACATTTTCAAAATTAGACATGGCATGGATGGATCAATTGAAGATATAATCCCCCCTATTGACGAAAGGTTTCACCCAAACAACGGATGTTGAGTTTGAAGAAACCTTTGCACTTGTTGTAAGGTTTGCTTTAATTCGCTTAATATTAGTTATGGGCGCACATATGGACTTAGAATTACATCAAATGGATGTAAATACCACATTTCTCAATGGAGAACTAGATGAGAAAATTTATATGGAGAAACCTCAAGGCTTCGTTGTAAAAGAAGAAGAGCACAAACTTTGTTGACTGAGGACTCAAACAATCATCTAGATAGTGGTATCTTTATAACACCAATAAAAAAATGATGGGAACCGAAGAGAGCTCGACGCTCTCTTCCTCTTCTTTTTCCCCTTCAATGCAATTGGTAGAATCCCTCTCCACTCACAAGCAAGGGAGGCCAAAAGGTAGAATCCCACCTTAAAACCTCCACCCTCTCCTACTTCTCCCATTTTCACCCTTTGTTTTCCTCATTCTGTCTGTGTGTCTATTGCGGGTCGCGGCCAGGGGACGAGGGAGAGTCACCGGCAGCTTCATTCAGGGTGAGCAACGTCGGAGGGCAATAATAGAGGAGCTGAGGCACGAACCACCAGGAGGACGAACCAGGGCAACGAACAAAAAAGAACATAGGAATTAAGGTGTGTTTTAGGGATCTTCTTCATTGATTGGTTTTTGGATGATATATGCATGCTTTAGGACCGAACTAGAAGTAGAATTCATGACTAGGAAGAGTAGAGAACTTGCCATGTGATTTTCATAGAGTTGCGAATATGCTTTTCATTGATTTCCATGCTCCAAATGAGTGCTATCATGATTGTCGAAACTTGCTCTGTATAACATGATTAATGCCCAACCATATGCATGCTAGAACTCTACAATAGCGTTTAGGAATTTACTCGTTTATGTGATGAAAACTTAGGGTTACTTATGCATGTTTTAGATAGTTAAATGTTATATCAATTCACACTTAAGATGCTATGATACTTGGTGTATTGCACCGACGAACACTAAAAAGATGAACTGATAAATTGTTTCGGCATAATGGAACCCAGCCCGGGTTCACTAAAACCTGGCCCAGGTTATGTCTAGTCTGGACCTAGTTCTGCTGAACTAGGTCCGGATCAGCCATTAACGCAGAGCTCGAGCTCTGTACGCACAAGCAACCCGACCCAGGTTACTATCGATCGGTCCCGGATTCATCACGAGGAAGATGATCGGGTGAGGCGATCATCTCGACCCAATCGTGCTTCAACTCGGCTCGGGTATGACCCAGACCCGGCCTGGGTTGTTGTTCGGATCCTTCCAAGATCAATCTCGTCGGAACTTGACCCAGGTTCTACCCATACTCAGCCCGGATTCTGACAAACAGGATCATGATTTCTATGATCCAGACCCCTAATTTATGTATTTGATTCCTAGTCTATTTCAAATGCTAATTATGCTCTGTACATCAATGATTTTTCTTCATGACTGAATTGAACGAATGGAATGTTATGCAAACCGGCTTATGACTTTTCCTCGAGACATGAATAAGAATGATCATGATCCTTGTGAACAACCATAAACTTTGATTATGACCTTTCACGGATCTCTAAAAAATGAAAGAAGAACGAATATAGAACGATCATTTTCCCTTTCGGTCGACTGGTGAACACCGATAAACGATCGTCCGCTCCCTTTCGGACGATCGCTGAATGGACTTAAGATAGACGATCCGATATGTGGATAGAAGAAAATGGTTTTAATCGAATCCCCGAATTTGATAAGCTTCTGTCCACCTGATTGAAATCAAATTATATGAACTTAAAGATGATTCAGAACTATGCTCCATACGGCCTTGATCAATCTACGAATTGAAAGAGAGGTCCACTGATGATGGAGGGAAGTTATGACAGCCTTGTGTGAGGCAGTTCCCTACAGTTTACATTTGCCCTATCTAAATGGGAGTATCCCCCTTATGGATGTTTCCACCTTGCACGAGGTCATCCCGTCCGACGAGGCTGGCCATGACACTGATCACTCACTCGCCCATGATAGTCAAGATAGTTGCACCTTACTATGCCTGCAATGTTATTCCCTAAAAGAAAGAAAGAGCTTTTCCAAAGTATAAAAGTATGAAAGAATGAATGGCAAAAAAGATGGAAGGAAGGACTATGTCCTTATGAATATGAATATGAACAAGAATCATGAACAAGAGTAAGAACAAATGAACATGAAAACAAACATGGAAAGAAAAGGAAGTGAAAAAGGCATGAACTATGAATTCTCTTTTATCTTCTACTTATAATCCACTCTTACATATGATTATATGTCTCCTTCATGCTATTTCTGACAGAACTAATCTATGATTTATACGAACTCACACTTAGCATTATACTAATGGTTGAGCTTGCTCCCCTGTGTGATCCCCACAAGTGCATGATGATGACACATATGTGTTGGTGTGTGCGCGGCGGCTATAGTTCGAGTGGCATGTGCACATTATCATGGTTGAATCCAATATGAGTCGTATGTTTCTACGTTATATTAGGTGGTACATCTATTTGGACTAGACATATCAGGTCATGGCCGACCGCAGGCTTTTTTATGTTTAGTACTCGTACTTTCACTTTTGCTACCTCATACTAGATGTATCTTTTGCTTTGACATACTTTTGTCTATGTTACTTTTGCATTCTCTTTTATCGTTGTATTATATTAATTGTTAAGTCTTCCTCTTGTGTTACTTTTCTTTACCATTTGAGTCAACGAAAAAGTCAAAGAAAAACTAAAGAAAGTAACGATCGAGAGGAGGTCTCACCACATGGTGAGGTCTTTCAAGGTGTTACATAAATTCCATAGATTAATGAAGATCACTGCATGTGTGTACATAAGTTCGAGGATAATTTTGCTATCCTAATGCTATTTGTGGACGACATTCTGATAACTAGAAATAATAAGGATTTTGTCATTTCCATTAAGCAATGGTCATCCTCCATGTTTGAGATGAAAGACATGGGTGAAGCAGCCTTCATACTGGATGTGAAAATCCAATGAGACCGTTCCAAACGACTCCTTGCTTTGTCGCAGGAATTATACTTAAAGAAAATTTTGAAACACTTTCGTATGGATGGCTGCAAACCCATTGACACTCTTATCATGAAAGATGAGGTTTTAAGTCTGGACATGTGCCCTAAAACTCTAGATGAACAAAAGGAAATGTCTAATGTTCCTTATGCAAATGTGGTCGGCATCTTGATGTACTCTATGATGTGTACTCGACCAGACATATGTTTTGTCATAGATACAGTTAATCGATATCAGATTAATCTTGTACGCCAACACTGGAAGGCGATGAAGATAATAATGAGATACCTTAAGGGTACTATAGTTCTTGCATTATTCTATCACGAAGGAAGTATACGACATTGGATTCACTGATGCCAATTGGGTTGGTGACATTGATGAACAAAAATCTACCTCCGGATATACTTTCTTTCTCAACGTATGTAACATTACATGGAGTAGTAAGAAACAAGATTGTATGATACTGTTAACTATGGAGGCAGAATTCATACAAGAGGCTTTAAGACTTAAAAGATTCCTTCAAAACTTTAGAATTTTTGAAAATGCAATGAAGAAGACGATCCTTCACTATAACAATCAAGCAGCTATTGTTTATGTGAATGACGAGAAATACCATTGCAAAGGGAAGCATATCGACATAAAGTATAAATTTGTACGAGATCAAGAAGTCAAAGAGGAGATCTCAGTTGAGTACATATCAATGCACAAAATGGTTGCTACGAGACGCATTCTTGAGACATTCCTAAGAGAGGCATTCTTGAGATATGTAAATGCCTTAGGACTACGTAGATTATAAATATAATGATGTACTCAAATTTTTTAAGAATAAAAATTATCTTTTCTTTGATAAATTCATTGTTATAAAGTTTTGTTATGCATATGAAAAGTATGTCGATCAAACTAGTTCACACGAACAAATACTTCCGCCGCTTACGAAGATAGCGAGCGAGAATGAAATATGTGAATCATCATGTGATTCTAAGAAAATGTGTTGAAACATGAGTTTAGTAACTCAATGTTTCTTGATTAAGAGAGGGAGAGGTCAGATGTGAGATTCAAACTTGACGCTATATAAGAGTGAGCATTTTGAAAACTCGAGTCGGGCGCTAGAAGGTAGTGACTGGACTTAAGTCTGTGTCATATAGGGCATACCGAGTTACATGATTATTTGAGCATTTGTTGGCTCATATATGAGCTGTCATGAATTACTAATGGGCATGACCTATGCTTTGGAGATAGTTGAGCAATAGTAAACTCTAACAAGTCTCTTTCTATCTCTTATAAGAGGCATGCTTGTACTCGTAGGTCGCATGACCCATTATCATTTTTGGATGAACGAAAGTGCAATTTAATGCCCAATGCGGACAAGTGGGAGATTGTTGTGAAATACCCACGTTGGCCATTGGTGGGCCACGTGCGTGACCCACCTATGGTAGCAGGTGGCTGTTGCCCCTCCCGCAATCATGCATATCGCGTGATGCACAATCAATATTAATGACACGTGTGATACACCCTCTCGCCCAAGTCTCCCTCGCCTATAAAACGGGACCCATACCAGAGGTCCAAGGCATGTTTTAGTGTAGGTTCTTCGAGAGATATTTGTGCTACGGAAAAGTATTCCATTCTCTTGAGGTTTGATCCCTGATCCCGAGGTGCAAGTGTGCCCATCCAATGTTCGTGAAAAAACCTTGACGATCCGCTTCCGCTGCAAGAGGTATTCCGCAACCTCTATGATTTATATATGTTATAAATCTGACACCAACTAAGATAGTTCTACTTAACCCTTCCAAATTGTTTAGGAGGTTCTCAAAACACTTTTCAATAAAGTGGCTCCCTCCATCACTGATGACAACTCTTGGGATTCCAAATCTTGGGAAGATTATCTCTTTGAAAAGCTTGATAACATCCCTGGAATCAACAGCTGAAGTTGGAATTGCCTCTATCCATTTGGATACATAGTCAATAGCAAGCAATATAAATTTGTATCCAAAGGAGCTAGTGAAGGGTCCCATGTAATCAATGCCCCACACATCAAAGATTTCAACCTCTAAAATCTCATTCTGAGGCATTTCATTCCTCCTTGAAATAGAACCTGCCCTTTGACATTCATCACAACTCTTCACATACAAATAAGCATCTTTGAACAAGGAAGGCCAATAAAAACCAGATTGTAGAACCTTGGCAACGGTCTTTTGAGTAGCTCCATGTCCACCATATGGAGATGAGTGGCATTCATTCAAAATTGATTGGAATTCATCTTTTGGTACACATCTTTTGAAAATTCCATCAGGGGACTTTTTGAATAGAAGTGGGTCATCCCAATAGAAGTCCTTCAAGTCATGGAAAAACTTTTTCTTCTGTTGGTAAGAGAAGTCAGAAGGAACAATCTCACATGCCAAGTAATTGACAATATCAGCATACCAAGGAGTAGGGGCAGCTGATATGGCCATTAGAAAATCATCAGGGAAGGAGTCATTGATAGGGAGTGATAGAGAATCCTAAACTCCTTCCATCCTTGATAAATGGTCAGCAACTAAGTTTTCTGTCCCTCTTTTGTTCCTGATTTCAACATCAAACTCTTGTAGCAATAGGATCCATCTTATAAGCCTTGGTTTTGATTCTTTCTTACTAATCGGGTGCCTCACTGCTTGGTGATCAGTAAATACAATCACCTTGGATCCAATTAGGTAAGATCTGAACTTATCAAATGCAAACACCACTGCCAACAATTCCTTTTCAGTGGTAGCATAGTTGATTTGAGCCTCATCTAATGTCTTGCTAGCATAGCAAATGAGATAATGTTTCTTCTCCTTGGTTTGCACCAACACAGCCCCTACTTCTTGATCAGAGGCATCACACATAATTTCAAATGGAAGAGACCAATCAGGTGACTGACCTATTGGAGCCGAAACAAGGGCTTCTTTCAGCTGCTTGAAGGCCTTCATGCACTCTTCATCAAAATTGAAATCAACATCTTTTCCTAGCAACTTGGTAAGAGGCCTGGTTATCATTGAGAAGTTTTTGATGAACCTTCTAAGAATCCTGCCTGCCCCAAGAAGCTCCTTACTGCCTTCACATTTGTAGGGGGTGGCAACTTCTCAATTACTTCAATCTTGGCCTTATCCATCTCAATTCCTTTACTTGAGACAATATGTCCTAGAACAACCCCTTCTTGGACCATAAAATGACACTTCTCCCAATTGAGGATCAAATTGGATTCCCTACATCTTTGTAGGTCAAATTTTCTAAGCAACTTTCAAAGGAATCTCCATATACAGAAAAATCATCCATGAAGACTTCCATAATTTCTTCAATAAAATATGAGAATATTGACATCATGCATCTTTGAAAGGTGACAGGTGTGTTACATAGGCCAAATGGCATCCTCCTATAAGCAAATGTCCCATATGGACATGTAAAAGTAGTCTTGTGGAAAGAAGTGGGAGTGCTTTTCCAATCTCTCTAACATCTGGTCAATGAAAGGAAGAGGGAAATGGTCCTTCCTTGTTGCCTTGTTCAACTTCCTAAAATCAATACACATCCTCCATCCTGTAACTGTCCTAGTGGATATCAATTCATTAGAATCTGATTTGACAACTATGATTCCTCCCTTCTTTTGCACCATCTAAACAGGGCTGACCCATTCACTATCTAAAATTGAGTAGATGATTCCAGCATTTAACAATTCTAGCACCTTCTTCTTCACTACTTCCTTCATTATTGATTGAGTCTTCTTTGGCATTCAATAGAGGGTTTATAGCTGTCCTCCATAGGGACCCTGTGCATGCAAATTGAGGGATTAATACCCTTAATATCTTCAATAGAATACCCTATTACCTCCCTGTACAGCTTCAATATTTTCAGCAACTCTTCAACTTGATCTTTTGGCAAGTTGGCATTGATGATAACAGGAAATATTGAATTCTCCTCCAAGAATTCATACTTCAGGTTAATAGGGAGAGGCTTGAGCTCCAATTTACAAGAATTTTCCTGAGCTGAATTGAGTTGGGGTTCAGCTGTGATAACTTGTTGAACTTCATTTCATTCTGATTTTCTGAATTTCCCACTGATTTTGAAGAATTCAGTTCTGATTGATATGCCTTAGCCTCTGAATCTTCTAGTTCCTTCAAATGATCAAACATTAGGAACCTTTGCAATGGATCTTCAATAGGAATTATAGTAGAAACTTGCTGAACAACTTGATCTACCTGCCCTTCTTCAAAATCATTTTCCTAAAAATTGGGCCTACTGATAACTTGTGCCAAATTAAATTCTATCTTATCCTCCCCAATTTGGAATGTCAATCTGCCCTCCTTGACATCTATGACAGCTCCTGCAGTGGCTAAGAAGGGCCTCCCTAGAAGAATATGGGTATTCAAGTCCTCATCCATGTCAAGTACTACAAAGTCTACTGGTATATAAAATTTGCCAACTTTGAGGGGTATGTCCTCAATAATTCTATGTGGGTACTTGATGGATCTGTTTGCCAACTGAAGAGACATATTTGTAGGCTTCATATCTCCAACTTCAAGCTTCCTACAAAGTGAAAGAGTATGACACTGACTGATGCACCCAAATCACACATTGCCCTTTGAATTTTCCTATTTCCAATTTCACAAGGTATGGAGAAGCTTCCTGGATCCTGTAACTTGGGTGGTAATTTGTTTTGGATGATTGCAGAAGCTTCCTCAGTCAGGGCAATGGTTTCATGTTCCATAATTCTCCTCTTCTTGGTCAAGATTTCCTTCAAAAACTTAGCATATGAAGGCATCTCCTGAATTGCCTCTACAAATGGCACATTTATATACAACTTCTTCAGAACTTCAAGGAATCTTCCATACTGCTGATCCTGCCTTGCCTTGATTAGCCTTTGAGGGTAAGGTACTTTGTCAAAGATTCTAGCCTTAACTTCATTTTGAGGACCCTTGTTTTGATTCTGATTTTCCAACACAGGCCCTTCATTTGACCTTTCTGTAGGCCCTGAATTTGTACTTACTTCAGCTGAATTGCCCTCAACATTCCTCATTGGTTCTTCTATAACTTTCCCACTTCTAAGCTGGACAACTTGGACTTGCTCTTTGGGGTTCAATTCAGGTTGTCCAGGGAGAAACATAGGTAGCCTAGTTGAGGTATTAGCTTGTTGAGCAATCTAATTTTCAAGGATCTTTTGATGAGCACTCAAAGCCTCATATCCATTGGTTAATTTCTGCATTGTCTCCACTTGCTTCTCTTGTTTCTTTAGAATCTGTTGCAGCAACTTTTCCATCTTTGAGAATTGGGTGGATTGAGGTTGTGGTGGCTGTTCATAAGGGGGTCTTTGCATTGGAGCATTTGAGGGTTGATTCTGCTATGGAGGTGGTTGGTTCCTTGGCAAAATCTTTGGTTTCCAATTTGAATTCTGCATAGGTGGTCCTTGGAAATGGTTGGCCTTGTAGGAAAGATAGGGATGATTCCTATTTTCTAGAGTGTAGAATTCAGCAGGGGGCTTGACTCCATAATTTCCTACTGCATTTACTTGGTCTATAGCTTGCTCATGTTGCTGCATTATCAAATTGCAACTCTCAGTGACATGGCTTTGATTTCGACACACATCACACCTAGATTCAGAATTGGAAGTCTTGTTGACATTAGGTGACAAATTCAGCTTCTCCAATGCCCTTTGCAACCCTTGTTCAATCTGGACAGCAATGTTATTGACCTAATTTTCATTGGATGGCCTCCTTGTCCTGTCATGTGTAAGGAAATGATGGTTCTTGGCCATGTTCTCAATTAATTGGTAAGCTTAATCAATATTTCTTGATGCAAATATTCCTCCAACAGCTGTATCCAATGCAACCTTGCTGGGGTAGTTCAATCCTTTGTGGAAATAGTTGACAAGTTGCTATTTTTCAAAGTCATGATGTGGACATGTCCTCAGCAAGCCTTGGAGTCTTTGCCATGCATCACATATATTCTCTTGATCCAATTGGTAGAACCTCATAATCTGATCTCTGTAATTATCAATTTTGCTAGGTGGGAAGAATTCAGCTAGGAACAATTGAATTATGGATTCCCAAGTAGCCATCGCTTCTGGTTTTAGGGTTTTGTACCATATCTTTGCTTTGTCCTTGAGTGAGAAAGGGAACAACCTCATGTAGACAGCATCCATTGGTGTATTGTTGAAATGAACTGTGCCGCAAATCTCCTTGAAATTATCCAAGTGTGAAGCTGGATCTTCATTCCCTAAACTAGCAAATTGGTACTGCCTTATCACTGTCACCAAGGCTGGATTCACTTCAAAGTTAGCAACTGGTTCAAGGACTCTATTCCCTTGTTGATCTCTGACATTACTAGGAGAATAGCAATCCTTTAATGTCCTTGGTGCAGCCATGTTGATTTCCTCTTCTTCTTCCTAAAAAATTCTTCTTCTTGCCTCAATTCTTTGCAATCTTCTCCTTCTCAAGAATCTTCTTTCAGGTTCAGGATCTGATTGATAATGGTCTTCTTGATTGTCTAAATCCTGCATAAATAAATTCAGAAGTATCAAATTTCAGAAAAGAAAGTAAACTAGACAAAAATGAAAAATTCAGAATGATAACTTGCAAAAACTGAAAATTGGGCTAATGAATGGACAGAAAACTAGTCTAAAACTAATCTAAACTATCTAAGTTAATCTAATTGGCCTCAAATCCCCGACAACGGTGCCAAAAACTTGATAGTGATATTGAGGGGTGTACTGATAACTTGCTGATTTTGGTGTCAAATTTCAGATTTTTCAATTTTTTATTTAACTCCCTAATTCACTTTCAACTGCAAGTATACAGGTCAATTGTAGTCTATCCAAATGTCGTATCCATAGTGATTTGAAGCCTAAGACTCCCTAGACATTCTAGATTAGCCTTAACTAAAGTTAAAATTCCAAGAAATTGAAAGAAAGTGAAAACCGATTTCTATAAATGGCTAAAATGATAACTGTTTTTGGATTTTTGAAAAGTTATCAAAACTGAATTATAAATGCGAAACTAGAGGCTCAAAGGGTTTAACTATCAATGAGGAAAGTTCTCCTAGGAGTTGGGGTTTATCTAACTTAATTATGGATGGAATGGAACAAGTTATCAATATGTGTCAATTTTAATTCAACTTGAAATAATTTCTGTTCTCACAGCTCAATTAACCTAGAATTAATTATCATATTCTCATATGATTGATTAGCCAAGTTGAATTAGAAAAGATCCTCACTGAAGTCAAATCAACATTAAGCTCAAAATTTAGTCCCTTGCTGAATTTCAGTAATTTAGTGAAATATGAAATGATAACATTCAATTACACTTTGAAAATGAGGGAAATACTTCAATCAACTAAACAGGGATGAAATCAATCTAATATTAGTGTAAATGCTTCTTGGTTTATCTTTAAACTACAAGAGGATTTTAAATCAGCCTCTCAGCTATAAATTCAAATGAAATTCACATTTTCACTAAAGGATTGGATGAAATGAGCACCTACTTGCATTTGGGAATTCAACTATTGTCATTGCATCTTGGTTCATCTCTGAACATCAAGATAACCTTAAATTCACCTCTCAGTAATTGAATAAAATCAGAGGTTTACAATGACAAAAAAGAATTCCATAGATTCTTGAAATCAGATTCGAAATCAGGATTGAAAACCAGAAATCAGCATTGAGGGATTTTCAGTAATTCAGGGGTTAAAACCTTTGAAATACCATTGCCTCTTGATTCATTTCTGAACAAGAATGAAACCATAAGTAACCTCTCAGTTATCATTTGAATCAGGGCTCAACAATGATAGAAAACAGATTTGAACAATTCAAAAATCAGAAATCAGATTTGGGGGAAAAATAGATTTCAAAATTCAGGAAATCAAATTCTTAATTGGATTAGAACCTAGAAACTTGGCATTGATTCTTGATTCATTTCTGAACAAGATTAGATCAAATGACAACTTCTCAGTTGTAGATACAATAAGGACCTTACAATGACAAGAACAAATTCATATCATTACAGAGAAGCAGAAATCAGAATTGAAATCAATGTAGGAATTCAGACTTGTCTATATCCATCCACAATTAACCTAGACTACTACCTTAGCCTAGGAGACATAGAATTTAGTTCCTCATAATTACAAGCATAGATACACAATAGAATGAAGAGTAGAAGCAAATCATCCTAGCTTGAGGACTGTTGGTAGCAATCAGCAACACTTCAGCTCCTTCCAGCTCCAATTAGCTCTAAACCCTGCAATGGCCGGCCTCCCCCTCCGATTCCAGGGTTTCTCTACTTATATATGGCATTTGATGTAAGCCACCTGTCTAGGTCCTGAAAATATCCGCTGTTGTGACAGCTTTTTGGACAGCAAAAGTAAGTGGTCCCCCCTTTGCTTTTCCAACTTTTTTCAGCTCCATTCACCTGCTAGAAGGGCCAAAACAGCAAGCATCAATGTCTTCTAATAATATTTAAACAAATAAGGATTAGGACAGCAAGTAAAATCAGCTCAATAATCAAAAGGAGTTTGGTGTTGTGCAAGAATGAAAATCGATATAAAAAATTAATAGTTTTGGAACCGGGAATGATAACTTTGCACATATTATGGAAATTGTCCCAATAAAGGTGGTTCAAGGCATTAGAAGCATATGTGGCAAGTGAATGAGGTCAGAAATCAAATGTAGATAGGATTTCATAGTATTGATAACTTAGTGACCTGGAATGATAACTTCCTGCCATAAAAATGATAACTTGTCATAACTTTGGTTGTGGTTATCCAAATGTGATCAAATTTGAATAGCAATGAGTTAAGACAGTAATTTGATGATTGCCTAATGCCTTTGTGTAGAATTGATGACTTTTGCCCTTAAATGATAACTTGGCATTAAAAAAAATGATAACTTGTGAAATGGAATGATAATTTTGCACAAGTTGAAATATGATCATCCAAATATGATTCATTCATGATGGCAGTGGATTTAGGGCAAATAATCACTAGAAATCAACTCAAGTAGAAAAATGATAACTAGCACAATGAAATAATAACTTGGCATAGAATTGACATATAAATGGATTTTAGTAATTCAGAGCCTCTATGCACATGGAATTGAGTACAGAATAAGAATGATCAGCTAGTTATCATAATCCTTTGCATTCTAAACAGGATTGGCCAAAAGTTTGAAAAAATGAGGGCTCGATATAGGTGTTTTGAATAGAAAATGGGATAAAAACATACTATGATCAGCTAGTGATCAGGGATCTAGCTCAAAAGTTTTGATTTACGTGGAAAATCTCCTTTGGAATATATTGAAGGAGAAAGACTTTTGGTAAAACTTGATTGGAAGCTAAAAGTATTTTTTATTGTGCTTTGGTTCCAATGGAGTTTAATCAGATTTCTAATTAGTCAAGTGCTAATGAAATTTGGAAGAAACTTATCATCATGAAGGAACCGATAGAGTTAAGGAATCTAGATTAAATATTCTAAATCACCAATATGATTCTTTCAAAATGCATGAAAATGAATCTATAAATGAGATGGTCGTTCATTTTAATGATATTGTAAATGGCTTAGCCTCTTCGAACGAGCCAAGAATTAACTCTCAAAAGGTAAAAAAGTTTCTCAGGTCTCTCTCCTCCAGATGGCATACAAAGAGGATCGTGATCGAAGAGAAGGATTTGAACAAGTTAGATTTTGACTATCTTATAGGTTCACTCTTAACATATGAGATCAGAATTAGGGAGGATGAAAAAGCAAATGCTCCAAAGAGAAAAACTCTGGTATTGAAAGCAAATAAAGATGAGGAAGACACAAGTGAAGAAGATAAAAATATTGATGAAAAGAAGCTTGCCCTATATGCAAAGAAGATTGACAAGTATCTCAAGTTTGCCAAGCAAAAGAAGAAGAATGGATTCAACAAGAAAACATCGTCATCAAGCAAGAATCAAATAACTTGCTTTAAATGCAAAAAGTCAGACATTATAAAAATGAGTGTCCAAATTTGATCAAAAAGGAAAAAGATGGAAAAAATTCAAGAAGGAAGAAAAAAGCTCTTCAAATAACTTGGGATGAAAGCGAAGATGAAGAAATTGATTCCAACACCTCCTATGATGATGAAGAAGTCTACATATGTCTAATGACTAATAGCCACGAGGTATCATCTAACTCATCTAGCTCTAGTGATAGTGAATCATTTATTGTGCATAATGAGTTTAGAATTCTTATTAATAAATATGGATGCCTAAAAAAGAAATATGATAATCTAAAAATAAAGCTTGAAAACATGCAAAAGAAAAATAATGATGTTAAAGCATGTGAAAAATGTGATATATTGACTGAAGAAAACTCTAGTTTAGAATTCTTAGTTGAAGAATTGAAAATGAAAAATAGTACACTAAGATCATCATGTGAAAAACAAAATGAAGGATGTGCATGCTTGAACAAAGAAATCAAGAATCTAAAAGATGAACTTAAAAATTTTTCTAATGGAAGTAAAATGTTAGATGACATGCTTAGTGGATCTAGAATGTCTTCAAATAAAAATTGTTAGATGTCATGCTTAGTGGATCTAGAATATCTTCAAATAAAAAGGGACTTGGTTTTAACTCTTTTGAAAAAAAAATGACAAAAGAATTTTATTTGTTAAAGCATCATATAGTAACATAAAATCACATATTACCCATTTTCACTGTGAATATGAAGGGCATTATTCTTATGATTGCAAAATTAGAAAAGGAGAAGATAAAAGGATGAAGAAAATTTGGGTCCCGAAAAGGACCATTTCTAACCAAGATGGACCCAAGCAAGGTTGGGTACCAAAAAGATGAGATTCTCAATTTCTTTCTTGTAGGGAGCCCCAAAGCATAATGATAGTAAATGGTATTTGAATAGTGGGTGCTCAAGACACATGACCGATGATGCATCAAACTTCACCACCTTGAAAAAGAAAATTGGAGGAAAAGTCACTATGGGAGATAATAGCAAAGGAAGAGTACTAGGTATGGGTAACGTTGGTAAGAATGACAAAATGTATTTGGAAAATGTATGGCTAGTTGAAAACCTAAAACATAATCTAATTAGCATAAGTCAACTATATGATAAAAACTATTTAGTCAAATTTGAAAAAAACAAGTGTTTGATATTAGCTGAAAACAATGAAGTTTTACACATGGTCTTTACATACAATAATGTGTGCAAAATTGACTTTGATAACTTGAAAATGAAAAATGTCTTAGTGCTATCCATGATGATATAAATTTATGGCATAGAAGATTAGGCCATGCAAATTATAAATTACTAAATAAACTTTCAAATCATAAATTGGTTAGAGGTTTGCCGAAGGTTAAATTTGAGAAAAACAATGTTTGTGTTTCATGCCTTAAAGGTAAACAAAGCAAAAGCTCATTTAAATTAAAGGGAGTCATTAGTACACATAGATCTTTAGAACTTTTACATCTTGATTTATTTGTACCAATTGATGTAGTAAGTTTAGGAGGAAAAAGATATGTTTTTGTGATTGTTGATGATTTCTCTCGTTTCACTTGGACTATTTTTCTTACTAATAAAGATGAAACGATAAACATGTTTTCAAAATTTGCAAAAAGAATTCAAAATAAACTTGAACAAAAGATTTAAAAAATTACAAGTAATCATGGAAGAGAATTTGAAAATCATAAATTTGAATTGTTTTGTGAAGAAAATGGAATTACTTATAACTTTTCTACTCTTAGGTCATTAGCGAAGAGATATGTAGTCGTTAAAAGTTGTCATCTTGATGTTAATACTCATCAATGATAAGAAAAAACTAGTCATGGCTCTTCGATATAGGTCCCGCCGTTAAAAGGTTTTAGTGTCCAGTGTGAATAACTGACCGTTAATTCTTTTTAAGGACCACTATAATCCTCTTCCCTAAAAATTCAATAGCGACTAGTATGCTAGTCCCCTATATAACTTATAAGGACCACTCACCTAGTCGCTAAAGACATTATTTATGTGTAGGAATAAATTTTTTAAGGACCACTTTCTTGTTCCTATTATTATTATTATTTGAGAACAAATATATGATCATCCATCAATATTGTGAGGGTCGGACCGGCCGAGACCATTTCGACCGTCGACTACCCTCACAACGGTCTATTACAAGCCCCAAAATTGGGCTTGTAATTAGACTGGGTTGAACCGGTTTAGACTGGTCAAAACTGGCCAAAACCGGATTGAACCACATTTTGGATTAACCGACAAATTTTTAAAGTTTTTTTGTGAACAAATAATCTGACAAAAAATATTATTTTAAATTTGGAAAAAACCCAAAGATAGACCTTCTCTATAAAACTCTATATTAGCCCAATTAGTCTCCTCCTATATGAATACTTGTCTCTTTGCTCTCGTCATACTACTATAATGAATGTGGGACTATGTTTCTATACCTACTTGTTCTTTTCTTCTTTCATATTTTTAACAACAAGATGATGGTCATTAATTTGAATATTAAGGACCATATTTTTTCTGGTCCTTATTGTTGACTTTTAACGGCCAGTCATAAGAATATTAAGGATCAGAATTTTTCTGGTCCTTATTGTTGATGACCAAAATTTTTTCTCATCGTTAATAATGATGTTTAATGACCATATTTGAATTTTCTTCGTTAATTATGGTAGCTAAAAGTCATTTTTCCTGTAGTATAGGACACATCAACAAAATGGAGTAGTAAAAAGGAAAAATAGAACTATACAAGAAATGGCTAGAACAATTTTAAATGAAAGCAAACTGCCATAGTGTTTTTGGGCCGAGGCTGTAAACACATCATGCTATGTTCTTAATAGGATTCTACTTAGACCTCTTGAGAAGAAAACTTGTTTTGAAGTTTTGTATGGAAAGAAACCAAATATTTCTTATTTCAAAGCTTTTGATTGCAAATGCTATATTTTGAATATCAAAGATAAACTAGGAAAATTTGATGCCAAATATGATGATGGTATTTTTCTTGGTTATTCAAGTACTCGTAAAGCCTATAAAGTGTATAACAAAAGAATATTAGTTGCTAAAGTCTATTAATGTTAAATTTAATAAGACTAATGAATTTTTTATGAGCAAGCAAGCACATGATGATGAGGAAGAAATAGTTGAAGTGCAAAGACAATTTGATGATGTGTAAAATGAGGACTTATAAGAAGCTAAAGTTGATACTCCAAATGTGGAAGAAATAGAAGAACCTCGAATTGAGGAGAACCAAATCATTCCAAGAAACTGGAGACATGCCTCGTCGCATCCACTTGAACAAGTTATAGGTAAGATAAATGAAGGTATAAAAACTAGAAACTCTTTGAAAAATCTATGTTCTTTGTCGGCATTTCTTGCTAACTTTGAACCTAGCAATATAGATGAAGCACTTGAAGATCCAAATTGGATAAAATGCAATGCATGAGGAATTAAATAATTTTGAAAGAAATCAAGTGTGGAAACTAGTGGAAAGACACAAGGACCATCCTATTATTGGAATCAAATGGATCTTTCGAAACAAGTTGGATGAAAATGGTGTCATTGTGAGGAACAAGGCTAGATTAGTGGCCAACTCACAAATTGAAGGGATTGATTTTGATGAAACTTTTGCTCTTGTTGCTAGACTTGAGGCAATTCGAATGCTTTTGGCTTTTGCATGTTATAAAGGTTTTAAATTTTTCCAAATGGATGTAAAATCAGCTTTTTTAAATGATTTTATAAATTAGAAAGTTTATGTTGAACAATCCCAAGGTTTTGAAAATCCAGATTTCCCCCAGCATGTTTTTAAACTTTCAAAAGCTCTTTATGGACTGAAACAAACTCCTCGAGCTTGATATGAAAGATTGAGCTCATTTTTAATTGAAAATAATTTTCAAAAAGGGAAAGTTGACACCACATTATTTTTAAAACATGTTAAAAATGACATTTTGATAGTCCACATTTATGTTGATGATATTGTTTATGGTGCTACTAATGAAAGCCTATGCAAAAAGTTTGAAACTCTTATGCAAAAAGAATTTGAGACGAGTCTTATAGGAGAGCTCACATTTTTTCTACGCCTATAAGTGAAACAATCAGAGGAAGACATCTTTCTTAATCAAGAAAAGCATACAAGGGAATTTCTTAAAAGATTCGGAATGAACAAAAGCAAGCTAAACACAACCCCTATGAGCACTACTATGATAAAGATGAAAAAGGCAAGTCCATTAATCAAAAAAGGTATAGAGGTATGATTGGTAGCTTGCTCTATTTAACGGCATCTAGGCCAGATATAATGTTTAGTGTATGCTTGTGTACTAGGTTTCAATCCGCTCTCAAAGAATCACATTTAATTATTGTTAAAAGGATAATGCGCTATTTAAAGCATATATGTGAATTATGCATCTGGTACGATAGAAATTCCCCATTTAAACTACATGTCGATGCGGATTTTGTCGGGTGTAAAGTTGATAGGAAAAATACTAGTGGAATGTGTTGCTTTCTTGGTAGCTCTCTCATTTCATGGGCTAGTAAGAAATAAAACTCCATCACATTTTCTATCGATGAGGACGAATATATAGCCGCTGATAGTTGTTGTGCACAAATATTATGAGTAAAACGATAATTGCTTGATTATGGTGTGAATTGTTTCAATGTACCCATGAAGTGCGATAACACATGCTATAGAAATGATCAAAAATCCAATTCAACACTCTAGGACCAAACATATTGACTTGAGATATCATTTCATTAAAGAGCATGTGACCCTAAAAACATTGCCATTGAACATGTGTCACTGAAGTTCAACTTGCAGATATATTTACAAAACCCTTGAGTGAAGAAAGGTTTTGCATGCTTACAAGGGAACTAGGAATGATTGAATCTTAACTACCTACCAATTCTAAGTAAAAGTGACTTGGTTATGCAATATCACTTTTGACATGAATTGAACATTAAAAAGTGTTGCACAACCCTTACATTTATGTGAAATAAATCTCTAGAACAAAATCTCAATGGTTAAAATTTCAAAAATTAGTCAAAAAGTGGTTGTCATACAAGGCTCGGTCGATCGATATTCTCCATCGGTCGATCGGTATATGACCATCCGATTGACATTCATATACTCCTTTCTTGTGGCCTTGTTTAACTTCCTGAAGTCAATGCACATCCTCCAACCTGTAATGGTTCTTGTGGATATCAATTCATCAGAATCTGACTTCACCACTGTAATTCCTCCCTTCTTTGGCACCACCTGCACTGGACTGACCCATTCACTATCTGAAATGGAGTATATGATTCCTGCATTCAGCAACTTCAATACTTCTTTCTTTACCACTTCTTTCATGGTTGGGTTGAGTCTCCTTTGACATTCAATGGAGGGCTTGTAGCTGTCCTCCATAGGGATCCTATGCATGCAAATGGAGGGATTAATACCCTTGATATCTTCAATTGAGTAGCCTATCACCTCCCTATACAATTTCAACCTCTTCAGCAGCTCTTCCACCTGATCCTGAGGCAAATTAGCATTAATGATAACATGAAAAGTTGAATTCTCTCCCAAGAATTCATACTTCAAATTGCTAGGAAGAGGCTTGAGTTCCAACTTGGAATTGGCTTGAACTGGATTGCCTTGGCATTCAGCAATGATAACCTGTTGTACCTCACTTTGAATTCCTACATTTTCCACTGATATTGAAGAGTTCAGTACTGATTTATATGCCATAGCCTCTGGATCTTCCAATTCTCTCAAATGGTCAAAAATTAGACACCTTTGCAATGGATCTTCAATAGGGATTATAGCTGAAACTTGCTCCACCACCTGATTCAATTGCCCATCTTCAAAATCATTTTCTAGAAAACTTGGCCTACTGATAACTTGGGCCAAATTGAATTCAATCTTCTCCTCTCCAATTTGGAAGGTCAATCTCCCTTCCTTAACATTAATTACAGCCCCTGCAGTGGCTAGAAAGGGCCTCCCAAGGAGAATGGGGGTGTTCACATCTTCATCCATATCTAATACAACAAAATCAACTGGAATATAGAATTTACCAACTTTGAGGGGTATGTCCTCAATAATCCCATGTGGATATTTGATGGATCTGTCTGCCAGCTGAAGGGACATATTTGTTGGCTTCAAATCTCCAACTTCAAGTTTCCTACACAATGATAAGGGTATGACACTCACAGAAGCTCCCAAGTCACACATAGCTCTTTGAACTTTTCTATTGCCTATCTCACATGGAATTGAGAAGCTTCCTGGATCCTTGAGCTTTGGAGGCAACTTATTCTGGATAATTGCAGAAGCCTCTTCAGTCAATGCTATAGTCTCATGCTCCAATACCCTTCTCTTCTTGGTTAGGATTTCCTTTAGAAACTTGGCATATGATGGCATTTCCTGGATGGCTTCAACAAAAGGAACATTTATGTATAGCTTCTTCAGGATTTCCAAGAACCTTCCATATTGCTGGTCTTGTCTTGCCTTGATTAACCTTTGGGGGAAGGGTACCTTGTCAAAAACCCTTGGATTTGCTTCAATTTGAGGGCTTGAATTCCTGATTTCCTCACTTGGTTTTTCACTTGGCTTTTCAGCAACCCTTGAGTCTGAATTGGCTTGATTATCATCCACTTTCTTCATTGGTTCCTCCACCATTTTACCACTTCTGAGCTGGATGGCCTTTGCTTGCTCCTTTGGATTTACTTCTGGCTGTCCAGGAAAGAATAAGGGAGGTCTAGTGGATGTACTAGCTTGTTGAGCAATTTGGCTTTCCAACAATTTCTGATTTGCATTCATGGCATCCAATCTAGAATTGATCTTCAAAATCTCCTCTCCTTGGCTGTCCTGCTTCTTCAGAATTTGTTGAAGCATCTCCTTCATTTCATTTTGGAATTGTGATGCTTGGACTTGAGGTGGTGGCTCATACAGATTTCTTTGAATTGGTGCACTTTGGCCTTGATTTCCATAAGGTGGTGGTGGCTGATTCCTTGGCAGGATTTTGGGCTGCCAATTTGAATTTTGCATAGGAGCTCCTTGATAGTTGTTGCCTTTGTAAGAAAAGTATGGATGATTCCTGTTTTCTGGAGTATAAAATTCAGCAGGAGGTTTGATTCCATAATTGCCCACAGCATTGATTTGATCCACATTTTGGTCCACTTGCTGCATAATTAAGTTGCAATTCTCTGACACATGGCCTTGATTCCCACATACACAACACCTTGTTTCAGAATTGGAGGTCCTATTGCCATTGGGATTCAAGTTCAACCTCTCCAAAGTCTTGTACAGCACCTCTTCAAGTTGAGTGGACAATTGATTCACTGAATTGTCCATGGGTGGCCTCCTGGTTCTATCATGGGTAAGGAAGTGGTGGTTCTTGGCTATGTTTTCAATGAGTTGATAAGCTTCATCAATGTTTATAGATGCAAAGATGCCTCCTGCAGCAGTATCCAATGCCACCTTGCTAGGGTAGTTCAACCCCTTATGAAAATAGTTGACTAGCTACCACTTCTCAAAACCATGATGGGGACATGCCCTTAATAATCCTTGAAGCCTTTGCCATGCCTCACAAATATTTTCTTGGTCCAACTGATAGAACCTCACTATTTGATCCCTGAAGTTATCAGTTTTTGAAGGAGGAAAGAATTCTGAAAGGAACAATTGAACAATTGATTCCCAAGTGGCTACCTCTTCAGGATTCAATCCTTTAAACCATATCTTGGCCTTGTCCTTGAGTGAGAAGGGAAATAATCTCATATACACTGCATTCATGGGGATATTATTGAAGTTCACAGTGCTGCATATCTCCTTGAAATTGTCCAAATGACATGCTGGATCTTCAGTCCCAAGTCCAGAAAACTGACTTTGCCTAATCATAGAAATCAAGGCTGGATTAACTTCAAAATTTGCCACAGGTGCTAAGGCTCCTCCCCCTTGTTGATTCCTTGCATTGCTTGGTGAATAACAGTCCCTAAGAGTTCTAGGAGCTGTCATATTTTGATTCATAACTCTTTCAAATTCAAGGTTGTATGCTTCTTCCTCTTCTTCTTCAAATATCCTTCTCCTTGCCTCAAGCCTTTGCAATCTCCTTCTTCTTAAAAATCTTCTTTCAGGTTCAGGATCTGATTGGTAATGTTCCTCTTGATGGTCCAAGTCCTGCATAAAGAGATTCAAAAGTATCAAATTCAAGAAAGAAATGAAAACTAGACAAAAATGAAAAGTAAGAAATGATAACTTGCAAAAACTGAAAATTAGCCTAACAAATAAACTAAAAACTAATCTATAACTAATCTAAACTATCTAAGTTAGCCTAATTGACCTCAAATCCCCGGCAACGGCGCCAAAAACTTGATAGTGATATTTAGGTTTTCTAGTGATAACTTGCTGAAAATTAAAGAAAATGTCAATTTTTCATTTTTTTGGTCTCCCAACTCACTAGCTGCAAGTGCACAGGTAAGTTGTAGTAGACTCAGGTTGTCGTATCCACAAGAATTTGAAGTCTAAGACACCCTAAAACAATTTAGATTAGTTCTACTTAAGTGCCTAAAAACAGATTTTTAATGAATAGTGAAAACAGATTTTTTTATAGAAAGTGAAATGATAACAAATTTTTGGGTTTTGGAAATTTATCAAAACTGAATTATAAATGCTAGAATGAAGTCTAAAAAGGTTTAACTATCTATTAGGAAGGTTCTTCTAGGATTTGGGGTTCATCTAAATTAATTAAGGATGGAATGGAACAAGTTATCATTAAATATCCAACTTTTGATTCAACTTGAAAATGGCTGTTCCCACAGCTCAATTGGCCTCTAACTAAGCAATATATGATTATATAATTGTTAGCTAGGTTGAATCAAAAGAGGGTCCTCACTGAAAATCAAGTTATCATTGGGCTCAAAAGGAAGATTCAATGCTGATTTTTTTTGCAATCCAAGGAAGTTTGGAATGATAACTTGCATTTACAATCATAAAAAGATGGAATCATTCCAATCAACCAAACCAGGATAAAATGTACTCAATAATGGTGCTTGTGTTCCATGATTCATCTCTGAATTCAAGGGAGATTCAAAATCAACCTCTCGGTTGCAAAATAAATTGGAATCCACACAAACACACTCAATTGGAAATGCAAACCATATGGCCACATGAGTTCACAATTTCCATTGCTCCTTGGCCCATCTCTGGATCTCAAAGAAGCCCTTAAGACTACCTCTCAGTAGTGGATTAATATGAGGGTTGACAATGGAAATCAGAAGTTAGAAAAATGAGAAAACAGAAATCAACATTTCTGAAAAAATCAGCAATGTGGAGTGATGGAATTCAAGTTTGCCAAATGCCCCTTGACCCATCTCTGGATTACAAGGGATTCCTAGAGTACACCTCTCAGTGATTTGAATAAAATAGGGATTAACAATTGGCAAATCAGATTCCAAACAATCAGAAAATAGAATTTAGAATCAAACTAAGAAATCAGATTTTGGAAAAAAAAAATCAGATTTGAATTCTGAATTGTCAATGATCTTGATTCATTTCTGAATAAGATCATGGCATATATTAGCCTCTCAACTATTCAATTATCTAATCCTAGATGACAATCAGATTCAAAAGCCCAAGAAATCAGATTTTGGAATTCAGGAAACCAAAAAAATCAGCAACTCATTCAATTCATTCAAATCAGGGAAAACCAAATCAGTTTTGAATCATAGGAATGTCAAAGCTTCTCAATTCATTTCTGAACAAGATTGGGATAGATGTCAACCTCTCAGTTGTTCAATTAGTTCAATCCCCAATGACAATCAGATTCAAACAGCCCAAGAAAATCAGAAATCAGATTTCAAAAAATCAGATTTCAGAAAATAGAAATCAGAATTCTAATTGGGTTTGTATCTAGAACTTGCCATTGATTCTTGATTCATTTCTGAACAAGGGTTAGACCAAATGATAACTTCTCAGTTATCAATACAAATGGGGTCTTCAAATGGCAAGATCAGATTTATAACAAATCAGATTTCAGAAATGTAAAACCAGAAAAATCAGATTTCTGATTTCTGTTAAGGAATTAATGAAAAATCTGATTTGAGTCAAATGATTGCCCAAACAATCTTGATTCATTTCTGAATAAGATAGGGACAATACCAACATCCCAAGGACTCAATTAACCAAGTTAGAAATGAAGAACAGATTCTGATATTTATAGGAATCAAATTCAGAAATCAGAAACCAAATCAGAAATCAGAATTGCAATTGAATGAAATCAGAAAACTGACATTAACTCTTAATTCACTTCTGTAGAATGATTAGATCAGGTAATACTTCTCATTCATTGGTTACAATTAGATCTAATAGTAGCATAGCATAAATCAGTAAAGAAGTTTCTGAAATCTGAAAAATCAGAAATGATTCAGTGCAGGAATTATAAAACAGTCCATATCCATCCAAAACTAATCTAAACTACTACCCTATCCTAGAAGAAATGGAGTTTAGCTCCTCATATTTACAAGATTTGGCATCAAATGGGATAAGAAACAGATACAAATCATGAATCCTTTGAAGCTTCTCAGCCAGCAGCTCCCAAAATCTAGCAGAATCCCTTCCTTGCCTTGCCTTGCTCCAAACCCTTGAATGACCAGCCCCCCTTCATTCTCCAGAAAAATCCAGCTTTTATATCACTTCTCCCCACCTTTGGATCAGCATCAGAACATTCTTTGTGCTTTGATTGCAGCCATGTGTCCCCTGGCCCTGAAATTCCAGCAGTGACAGCTTTTTGGACAGCCAAAAAGCTAGTGGTCCCCCATCCTTTTTTCTTCCTTTTGGCCACCTTTTCCACTTGCTACAAGGGCCAAAACATCAAGCATGAAAGTCTTCTAATAATATTTAAACAACTAAGGATTAGGACAGTAGTTAAAATCAGATCTATAGCAAAAAGGGAATTGGTGTGTTGCAAGAATGAAAACCGATATCGATATGAATTAATTCAAAGGCCCGGAATGATAACTTTATGGAAATCTTGGGAAATGTTCTAATATGGGTGGTTCAAAGCATTTCAGGCATCAATTTGATTAGAGTGACAAGTGAGTGAGGTCAAAAATCAAATATGAATGAGATTCCTAAAAGTGATAACTTGAGTGCCCCAAAAACGATAACTTATATGACTTAAAAACGATAACTTGTCATAACTTGAGTTTTGATTATCCAAATGTGATGAAATTTGACCAGCAATGAGTTAGAACAATAATAAGATGATTGCTTAAGGTCCTTGTGCAGAATTAATGGTTTTTCATGTCGAAATGACAGAATTGCCCTTTAACGATAACTTGGCACTTGAAAAATGATAACTTGTTCAAATGGACTTAAAACTTTGCACAAGTTGAGATGTGACTATCCAAATATGATTTATACATGATAATGATGGATTTAGGGCAAGAAAACCATTGAAAATAAGTTCATTCAAAATAATGATAACTTGACACTTAGGAATGATAACTTGTCCTCAAAATGATAACTTGGCATAGAATTTAAATATTAATGGATTTTGGCATTTCAGAACCTCTATGCACATGAAATTAAGTATGAAATGAGGAATATCAACTAGTTATCACAAAGTTTGCATTCAAAGTATAATTGGCCCAAAAATAGGCAAAAGTGGGACTCGATATGTATGAATTACATCTAAAATGGGTTAAAATCATATAGTGATCAGCAAGTGATCAAACTCCCCCAAGCTTAGCCTTTTGCTTGTCCTCAAGCAAACCATTCAGAAATTAAGGACAAACTTGAATTAAAAGTCCACAAATGAAGTAAAGTCTAGCTGAATTGAATCCAATGAGTTTCCCACTTTGCCAACACTTCATTCTTTCCAAAAACTCAATTTCTAGCTAGGGAATCACAAAGGCTAAAGCAAATTTAAGCCATGGAAGAAGTACTAGCAATAACATGTTTGAATTGTAGGAATTGTCAACTTTACAAAGGGTTTGAACTACAAATCTCTTCATGAACTGGTTTTCAATTGATTAAACAGGTTTAACACCTGACTTTTATTCATGAAATGCATATAAACAGGTTTAGCACCTGATTTTTATTCATGCTTTCTTTAGGAGAGATTCCTTGGGAAGTTTTGCTCTCCTAAATTTTTTTTTTCTTTTTGCATTGAAGAGAGATTCCTTTGGAAGTTTTGCTCTCTTCCTTTTTTCTATGTATGCATATGACTTTTTACTTTTCCTTTTTTCATTTTTCTATCATGTTCATGAAGTGAGCAATAGTTCAAACTCAAGTATAGTTTAGATCCCTTTATCCAAAAAGTCAAGTTTTCCTATTTAGCATGGCAGCAAGAGCCTTGACTCCCTTCTAGACATCTGATATTACTAATTCAATCCATAAGTATCAACTAGTGTGACCCACAAAAAGGAAAAATTTTCAGCTAGAAATTTCATTCAAATGCATCTGAATTCATAATGCCAATTAAAGCAAGAAGGCTAATGGCCAAGTTGGCCACTTGGTATTGGAGTGCACCCACTGTCAAAATAAAGTATTCTACCCATTTCAGATTCAAAATGAATTCAGAATTGAGTTGGGTCCAAAAATTGATAACCGAGTGATAACTAGTGAAAACCAATGATAACCTGGTATGAATTATGATATGAACATTAAAATCAATTGAAAACATGGTGTAAAGGTTAGAAAAGCACCAGGTTTCCTCCCCCAAGCTTATTCTCAACACTGTCCTCAGGGTTGAAAAATAAAGGCAAGGGAGAGGGGTGGGTGGGATTGAAATGCATTAAATTTGGAATTTGGATCCCCTTGGCACTTCATCCAGAAACTTTGGGTGGTCTAATCTTCATTAGTTGCAACTAATCCTGCATAGAAACAAATGATATCAGTGGAATGGTAGATTTGCAAGTAATCAGATTTTTGAGTGCAAATTTCAACATTGCATTGGGAATTTTTGAAGTTCACTGAAATTAATCTAAAACAGATTTGGATAACTGAAATGAATGTTAATTCAGATGATGATATGATTAATGTATCATAATGAAAAAGATATTATCAGTTATCATTGAGTTTTCAGTGGAAAAAATAAAAAATAAGGGTAAGGGTACTCCCTGAAGTTGAGACTTGTGAATTGAACATGTTCCTCATCCCTTATTCCTGCAAAAACAGAAAGATTAAGTGTAAAGTGGCTTGGGTTACCTCCCAAGAAGTGCCTTTCTTTAATGTCTTTGGCTAGACATTGATACAAGGTGAAATCAGTTAGGTGGTAGTGGCAAATCAGCTAGAGTCAGCTCCTCCTTTGCAGAATCCATGGCTGTGGGATTGTAAAGCTTTAACCTCTGTCCATTTACCTTAAATATGTCATCTTTGTCATTCAGAAGTTCAACAGCACCAAATGGATATACTTTATGAATTTTGAATGGTCCACTCCACCTTGACTTCAACTTTCCTGGAAAAATCTTTAATCTTGAGTTGAAGAGTAATACAAGGTCTCCAACCTTGAAATCCCTTTTCAGAATCCTTCCATCATGCCATCTTTTAGTCCTTTCCTTGTAGAATTCTGAATTATGGTAGGCATTTAGCCTAATTTCATCAAGTTCATCAATTTGGAGAAGCCTCATTTGCCCACATGCATGCATATCATAATTGAGTGCCTTGACTGCCCAATATGCCTTATGCTTCAACTCAATTGGCAAATGGCAAGTTTTTCCATAGAAAAGCTTGTAGGGAGAAGTACCAATTGGAGTCTTGTATGCTGTCCTATATGCCCAAAGAGCTTCATTCAACTTCAAACTCCAATCTTTTCTTGTCAAAGAAATTGTTTTCTCCAATATGGCATTTACCTCCCTATTTGACACTTTTGCTTGGCCATTTGTTTGGGGATGATATGAAGTGGAAATTTTGTGCCTCACTCCATATTTAATTAGGAGGTTTTCAAAACACCTTTCAATAAAGTGGCTACCCCCATCACTTATGACCACTCTAGGAATTCCAAACCTTGGAAAGATAACTTCCTTGAACAACTTGATTACTGCCCTGGAATCAGCTGCAATGGTGGGAATGGCCTCAATCCATTTGGACACATAGTCCACAGCTAGAAGAATAAATTTGTAACCACACGAACTAGGGAAAGGCCCCATGTAGTCAATTCCCCAAACATCAAATATTTCCACTTCTAGAATTCCTTGTTGTGGCATTTCATTCCTTCTTGAAATGGAACCAGCTCTTTGGCATTGATCACAACCCTTCACAAAGATATGTGCATCCTTGAATAAACTTGGCCAATAACATCCAGATTGGAGGACTTTGGCAGCAGTCTTGTGTGTGGCTCCATGACCTCCATAAGGGGATGAATGGCATGCCTCCAAGATTTCTTGAAATTCAGATTGGGGTACACATCTTCTGTACATGCCATCAGGAGATTTTCTGAATAGAAAGGGATCATCCCAATAATAATCTTTCAAGTCATGAAAGAATTTCTTTCTTTGCTGATATGTGTAGTCAGGAGGGGTAATTCCACATGCAAGATAATTGACCAAGTCAGCATACCAGGGAATTTGATTAATTACCACAGCCATCAAACTATCATCAGGAAATGCATCATTGATAGGAAGTGTAGATGATTCCTGTATCCCTTCCATTCTTGATAGGTGGTCAGCTACTAGATTTTCACTTCCCCTTTTGTCCCTAATTTCTACATCAAATTCTTGAAGCAATAAGATCCACCTGATTAGCCTTGGCTTGGATTCTTTCTTGTTGATTAAGTGCCTCACAGCTTGGTGGTCTGTGAAAACAATAACCTTGGATCCCACCAGGTATGGCCTGAATTTGTCAAATGCATACACCACAGCAAGAAGTTCTTTCTCAGTAGTTGCATAATTGATTTGTGCTTCATCTAAAGTTTTGCTTGCATAGCATATGACATGGTGCTTCTTCTCCTTGGTTTGCCCCAGCACAGCTCCTACTGCCTGGTCAGAAGCATCACACATGATCTCAAAAGGAAGAGTCCAGTCAGGTGGCTGCACTACAGGGGCTGAGATGAGGGCTTCCTTCAACTTCTTGAATGCCTTCATACACTCTTCATCAAATTGAAACTCAACATCCTTGGCCAGCAACTTGGTGAGGGGCCTAGTTATCATGGAGAAATCTTTAATAAACCTCCTGTAGAAGCCTGCATGCCCCAAAAAACTCCTAATTGCCTTGACACTTGTGGGTGGTGGTAGTTTCTCAATCACTTCAATTTTTGCCTTGTCCACTTCAATGCCTTTGTTTGAGACCACATGTCCTAAGACAACTCCTTCTTGGACCATAAAGTGGCATTTCTCCCAATTGAGTATCAAATTGGATTCCCTACATCTTTGTAGCACTTTTGTTAAATTGTCAAAGCAAGCATCAAATGAGTCTCCATACACTGAAAAATCATCCATGAAGACCTCCATAATTTCTTCAATGAAGTCTGAAAATATAGACATCATACACCTTTGGAAAGTTGCAGGGGCATTGCATAAGCCAAAGGGCATTCTCCTATAGGCAAAAGTCCCATATGGACAAGTGAATGTAGTCTTGTGTTGATCTTGGGGGTGAATTGGAATTTGCAAGAAACCTGAGTACCCATCAAGATAACAGAAATGGGAATGCCTAGCTAGCCTTTCCAGCATCTGATCAATGAATGGCAATGGGAAATTGTCCTTTCTTGTGGCCTTGTTTAACTTCCTGAAGTCAATGCACATCCTCCAACCTGTAATGGTTCTTGTGGATATCAATTCATCAGAATCTGACTTCACCACTGTAATTCCTCCCTTCTTTGGCACCACCTGCACTGGACTGACCCATTCACTATCTGAAATGGAGTATATGATTCCTGCATTCAGCAACTTCAATACTTCTTTCTTTACCACTTCTTTCATGGTTGGGTTGAGTCTCCTTTGACATTCAATGGAGGGCTTGTAGCTGTCCTCCATAAATGCATGCAAATGGAGGGATTAATACCCTTGATATCTTCAATTGAGTAGCCTATCACCTCCCTATACAATTTCAACCTCTTCAGCAGCTCTTCCACCTGATCCTGAGGCAAATTAGCATTAATGATAACAGGAAAAGTTGAATTCTCTCCCAAGAATTCATACTTCAAATTGCTAGGAAGAGGCTTGAGTTCCAACTTGGAATTGGCTTGAACTGGATTGCCTTGGCATTCAGCAATGATAACCTGTTGTACCTCACTTTGAATTCCTACATTTTCCACTGATATTGAAGAGTTCAGTACTGATTTATATGCCATAGCCTCTGGATCTTCCAATTCTCTCAAATGGTCAAAAATTAGACACCTTTGCAATGGATCTTCAATAGGGATTATAGCTGAAACTTGCTCCACCACCTGATTCAATTGCCCATCTTCAAAATCATTTTCTAGAAAACTTGGCCTACTGATAACTTGGGCCAAATTGAATTCAATCTTCTCCTCTCCAATTTGGAAGGTCAATCTCCCTTCCTTAACATTAATTACAGCCCCTGCAGTGGCTAGAAAGGGCCTCCCAAGGAGAATGGGGGTGTTCACATCTTCATCCATATCTAATACAACAAAATCAACTGGAATATAGAATTTACCAACTTTGAGGGGTATGTCCTCAATAATCCCATGTGGATATTTGATGGATCTGTCTGCCAGCTGAAGGGACATATTTGTTGGCTTCAAATCTCCAACTTCAAGTTTCCTACACAATGATAAGGGTATGACACTCACAGAAGCTCCCAAGTCACACATAGCTCTTTGAACTTTTCTATTGCCTATCTCACATGGAATTGAGAAGCTTCCTGGATCCTTGAGCTTTGGAGGCAACTTATTCTGGATAATTGCAGAAGCCTCTTCAGTCAATGCTATAGTCTCATGCTCCAATACCCTTCTCTTCTTGGTTAGGATTTCCTTTAGAAACTTGGCATATGATGGCATTTCCTGGATGGCTTCAACAAAAGGAACATTTATGTATAGCTTCTTCAGGATTTCCAAGAACCTTCCATATTGCTGGTCTTGTCTTGCCTTGATTAACCTTTGGGGGAAGGGTACCTTGTCAAAAACCCTTGGATTTGCTTCAATTTGAGGGCTTGAATTCCTGATTTCCTCACTTAGTTTTTCACTTGGCTTTTCAGCAACCCTTGAGTCTGAATTGGCTTGATTATCATCCACTTTCTTCATTGGTTCCTCCACCATTTTACCACTTCTGAGCTGGATGGCCTTTGCTTGCTCCTTTGGATTTACTTCTGGCTGTCCAGGAAAGAATAAGGGAGGTCTAGTGGATGTACTAGCTTGTTGAGCAATTTGGCTTTCCAACAATTTCTGATTTGCATTCATGGCATCCAATCTAGAATTGATCTTCAAAATCTCCTCTCCTTGGCTGTCCTGCTTCTTCAGAATTTGTTGAAGCATCTCCTTCATTTCATTTTGGAATTGTGATGCTTGGTCTTGAGGTGGTGGCTCATACAGATTTCTTTGAATTGGTGCACTTTGGCCTTGATTTCCATAAGGTGGTGGTGGCTGATTCCTTGGCAGGATTTTGGGCTGCCAATTTGAATTTTGCATAGGAGCTCCTTGATAGTTGTTGCCTTTGTAAGAAAAGTATGGATGATTCCTGTTTTCTGGAGTATAAAATTCAGCAGGAGGTTTGATTCCATAATTGCCCACAGCATTGATTTGATCCACATTTTGGTCCACTTGCTGCATAATTAAGTTGCAATTCTCTGACACATGGCCTTGATTCCCACATACACAACACCTTGTTTCAGAATTGGAGGCCCTATTGCCATTGGGATTCAAGTTCAACCTCTCCAAAGTCTTGTACAGCACCTCTTCAACTTGAGTGGACAATTGATTCACTGAATTGTCCATGGGTGGCCTCCTGGTTCTATCATGGGTAAGGAAGTGGTGGTTCTTGGCTATGTTTTCAATGAGTTGATAAGCTTCATCAATGTTTTTAGATGCAAAGATGCCTCCTGCAGCAGTATCCAATGCCACCTTGCTAGGGTAGTTCAACCCCTTATGAAAATAGTTGACTAGCTGCCACTTCTCAAAACCATGATGGGGACATGCCCTTAATAATCCTTGAAGCCTTTGCCATGCCTCACAAATATTTTCTTGGTCCAACTGATAGAACCTCACTATTTGATCCCTGAAGTTATCAGTTTTTGAAGGAGGAAAGAATTCTGAAAGGAACAATTGAACAATTGATTCCCAAGTGGCTACCTCTTCAGGATTCAATCCTTTAAACCATATCTTGGCCTTGTCCTTGAGTGAGAAGGGAAATAATCTCATATACACTGCATTCATGGGGATATTATTGAAGTTCACAGTGCTGCATATCTCCTTGAAATTGTCCAAATGACATGCTGGATCTTCAGTCCCAAGTCCAGAAAACTGACTTTGCCTAATCATAGAAATCAAGGCTGGATTAACTTCAAAATTTGCCACAGGTGCTAAGGCTCCTCCCCCTTGTTGATTCCTTGCATTGCTTGGTGAATAACAGTCCCTAAGAGTTCTAGGAGCTGCCATATTTTGATTCATAACTCTTTCAAATTCAAGGTTGTATGCTTCTTCCTCTTCTTCTTCAAATATCCTTCTCCTTGCCTCAAGCCTTTGCAATCTCCTTCTTCTTAAAAATCTTCTTTCAGGTTCAGGATCTGATTGGTAATGTTCCTCTTGATGGTCCAAGTCCTGCATAAAGAGATTCAAAAGTATCAAATTCAAGAAAGAAATGAAAACTAGACAAAAATGAAAAGTAAGAAATGATAACTTGCAAAAACTGAAAATTAGCCTAACAAATAAACTAAAAACTAATCTATAACTAATCTAAACTATCTAAGTTAGCCTAATTGACCTCAAATCCCCGGCAACGGCGCCAAAAACTTGATAGTGATATTTGGGTTTTCTAGTGATAACTTGCTGAAAATTAAAGAAAATGTCAATTTTTCATTTTTTTGGTCTCCCAACTCACTAGCTGCAAGTGCACAGGTAAGTTGTAGTAGACTCAGGTTGTCGTATCCACAAGAATTTGAAGTCTAAGACACCCTAAAACAATTTAGATTAGTTCTACTTAAGTGCCTAAAAACAGATTTTTAATGAATAGTGAAAACAGATTTTTTTATAGAAAGTGAAATGATAACAGATTTTTGGGTTTTTGGAAATTTATCAAAACTGAATTATAAATGCTAGAATGAAGTCTAAAAAGGTTTAACTATCTATTAGGAAGGTTCTTCTAGGATTTGGGGTTCATCTAAATTAATTAAGGATGGAATGGAACAAGTTATCATTAAATATCCAACTTTTGATTCAACTTGAAAATGGCTGTTCCCACAGCTCAATTGGCCTCTAACTAAGCAATATATGATTATATAATTGTTAGCTAGGTTGAATCAAAAGAGGGTCCTCACTGAAAATCAAGTTATCATTGGGCTCAAAAGGAAGATTCAATGCTGATTTTTTTTGCAATCCAAGGAAGTTTGGAATGATAACTTGCATTTACAATCATAAAAAGATGGAATCATTCCAATCAACCAAACCAGGATAAAATGTACTCAATAATGGTGCTTGTGTTCCATGATTCATCTCTGAATTCAAGGGAGATTCAAAATCAACCTCTCGGTTGCAAAATAAATTGGAATCCACACAAACACACTCAATTGGAAATGCAAACCATATGGCCACATGAGTTCACAATTTCCATTGCTCCTTGGCCCATCTCTGGATCTCAAAGAAGCCCTTAAGACTACCTCTCAGTAGTGGATTAATATGAGGGTTGACAATGGAAATCAGAAGTTAGAAAAATGAGAAAACAGAAATCAACATTTCTGAAAAAATCAGCAATGTGGAGTGATGGAATTCAAGTTTGCCAAATGCCCCTTGACCCATCTCTGGATTACAAGGGATTCCTAGAGTACACCTCTCAGTGATTTGAATAAAATAGGGATTAACAATTGGCAAATCAGATTCCAAACAATCAGAAAATAGAATTTAGAATCAAACTAAGAAATTAGATTTTGGAAAAAAAAAATCAGATTTGAATTCTGAATTGTCAATGATCTTGATTCATTTCTGAATAAGATCATGGCATATATTAGCCTCTCAACTATTCAATTATCTAATCCTAGATGACAATCAGATTCAAAAGCCCAAGAAATCAGATTTTGGAATTCAGGAAACCAAAAAAATCAGCAACTCATTCAATTCATTCAAATCAGGGAAAACCAAATCAGTTTTGAATCATAGGAATGTCAAAGCTTCTCAATTCATTTCTGAACAAGATTGGGATAGATGTCAACCTCTCAGTTGTTCAATTAGTTCAATCCCCAATGACAATCAGATTCAAATAGCCCAAGAAAATCAGAATTCAGATTTCAAAAAATCAGATTTCAGAAAATAGAAATCAGAATTCTAATTGGGTTTGTATCTAGAACTTGCCATTGATTCTTGATTCATTTCTGAACAAGGGTTAGACCAAATGATAACTTCTCAGTTATCAATACAAATGGGGTCTTCAAATGGCAAGATCAGATTTATAACAAATCAGATTTCAGAAATGTAAAACCAGAAAAATCAGATTTCTGATTTCTGTTAAGGAATTAATGAAAAATCTGATTTGAGTCAAATGATTGCCCAAACAATCTTGATTCATTTCTGAATAAGATAGGGACAATACCAACATCCCAAGGACTCAATTAACCAAGTTAGAAATGAAGAACAGATTCTGATATTTATAGGAATCAAATTCAGAAATCAGAAACCAAATCAGAAATCAGAATTGCAATTGAATGAAATCAGAAAACTGACATTAACTCTTAATTCACTTCTGTAGAATGATTAGATCAGGTAATACTTCTCATTCATTGGTTACAATTAGATCTAATAGTAGCATAGCATAAATCAGTAAAGAAGTTTCTGAAATCTGAAAAATCAGAAATGATTCAGTGCAGGAATTATAAAACAGTCCATATCCATCCAAAACTAATCTAAACTACTACCCTATCCTAGAAGAAATGGAGTTTAGCTCCTCATATTTACAAGATTTGGCATCAAATGGGATAAGAAACAGATACAAATCATGAATCCTTTGAAGCTTCTCAGCCAGCAGCTCCCAAAATCTAGCAGAATCCCTTCCTTGCCTTGCCTTGCTCCAAACCCTTGAATGACCAGCCCCCCTTCATTCTCCAGAAAAATCCAGCTTTTATATCACTTCTCCCCACCTTTGGATCAGCATCAGAACATTCTTTGTGCTTTGATTGCAGCCATGTGTCCCCTGGCCCTGAAATTCCAGCAGTGACAGCTTTTTGGACAGCCAAAAAGCTAGTGGTCCCCCATCCTTTTTTCTTCCTTTTGGCCACCTTTTCCACTTGCTACAAGGGCCAAAACATCAAGCATGAAAGTCTTCTAATAATATTTAAACAACTAAGGATTAGGACAGTAGTTAAAATCAGATCTATAGCAAAAAGGGAATTGGTGTGTTGCAAGAATGAAAACCGATATCGATATGAATTAATTCAAAGGCCCGGAATGATAACTTTATGGAAATCTTGGGAAATGTTCTAATATGGGTGGTTCAAAGCATTTTAGGCATCAATTTGATTAGAGTGACAAGTGAGTGAGGTCAAAAATCAAATATGAATGAGATTCCTAAAAGTGATAACTTGAGTGCCCCAAAAACGATAACTTATATGACTTAAAAACGATAACTTGTCATAACTTGAGTTTTGATTATCCAAATGTGATGAAATTTGACCAGCAATGAGTTAGAACAATAATAAGATGATTGCTTAAGGTCCTTGTGCAGAATTAATGGTTTTTCATGTCGAAATGACAGAATTGCCCTTTAACGATAACTTGGCACTTGAAAAATGATAACTTGTTCAAATGGACTTAAAACTTTGCACAAGTTGAGATGTGACTATCCAAATATGATTTATACATGATAATGATGGATTTAGGGCAAGAAAACCATTGAAAATAAGTTCATTCAAAATAATGATAACTTGACACTTAGGAATGATAACTTGTCCTCAAAATGATAACTTGGCATAGAATTTAAATATTAATGGATTTTGGCATTTCAGAACCTCTATGCACATGGAATTAAGTATGAAATGAGGAATATCAACTAGTTATCACAAAGTTTGCATTCAAAGTATAATTGGCCCAAAAATAGGCAAAAGTGGGACTCGATATGTATGAATTGCATCTAAAATGGGTTAAAATCATATAGTGATCAGCAAGTGATCACCTTGACATCTCTGTTGAACTCCAGCCGACGCCCCATCCCAACGGCCAGCCCGGCCAACCCTCTCGCCATCCGTCATAACCCCTATCGCCGCTGACCTCCTTCATCTCGCCCTGTCATTAGACTGCCGTCTCTTCTTCACCGCCACTGCCACCGACCTCTCTTCTCCCTCTCCGTCGACGAACCCTGCAGCCGCCGTCGACCACCCTCCAGCAACCACCTCCGCCTGCCCTCTTTCTTCCAGCCTCCCTCTTCGCAAGTCCTCAACCCTCCATCCGACCGTAGACATGCACCGCCATTGCCGGCCGACCCTCTACTTTTTTATTTTGTCTCTTCGTTGACAACCGCTGCCTTCATCATAGCTCTTCCTCTCCAGCTGCCATTTCTGTCTCCCTCTCGACCGCCCAGTTCCTGTCACAGGTGTCACCTTCCTTCCGGCGCCACTTTTGACCACCGGCTGACTAGACACCTTCCTTCCGTTCTTTCGGCGTTCATGTATTCGGCTAGTCTTTCAACCCACCATCGTTTCTATGGCTCTGGTGCACGTAGCATTCAAGTCCTTCCACATGAGCCCAAACTTGACCCCGAACTGGAACTCGCGCTTGTCCGACGTGGATGAGGATGATCCCGTGGACGTGCTCGTCGGCCACCTATCACAGACCCCACTGATTTTGATAGTCATCTATTTGTCACTAGGGATGTCTCAACTTCTTTTGATGCCTTATACGCCTCTCGCGACATCCAGCGTGCTTACACCATTGATTGGGATGCCTTGAACATTCCAGATGTTCAAGATTTGTTTGAAAATATCAGCTAGTAGGCACTTCTCTTTCTCACAGAGCGTGTGTATCCCCGTCTTGTTCGTCATTTCTATGCAAACATGATGATCACTCGAGAGGTCATCATAACCTATGACCTTGGCATACCCATTTGCTTTGATCCTAACCAACTCTGCCAAATCTTTGGCGTTGCATGCCCCTTACCTGGTTTTTATTCATTTGTCACGCATGGTTGGCCTTCCGATTATCTCTCAATGGCAGATGGCATTGGTACGGTGTTTGGTGGACAAGATATCCACTACACCGTCGAATCGTCCTATAATAATCTTCATCCATCCATGAAAATGGCTCATCATATTTTGAATCTCCTCGAGCCGGGCACTATACAGAGGTTACCCACTTTGATTTGTTCTTTCTCCATTGTCTCTGTATCCGAGATGTCTCCTTTCTTCATTTTGGCCATTTCATTTTCTATCACATGGATTCCACCTTCCAAAAGATTTTCGCTGGTACTTCTGGTCAACACCCACTCTATTTTGGAGCCTAGATCACTAGGATTTACTTCATTTTTGTAATATCCATGATCTAATTCATATTGGATTCTATATTATATGGTTATAATCAATTGAATATATGTGTTGTAGTATATGTTGTAATGTCACGTAATAATATAATAAGAATTTATAAATTTTTATTAAAGTACTAAAGTATGATTAATAATCATATTATGATAAAAGCGTATTCTCTAATGGTTAACTATGCAAGTGATTTGTTAAGATTGGATTTAAGTCTAGTGGACCAATCAAATGTCGCCAAGTGGCATATTCAAATATATACATATATATATGTAACAAAAATTAATATATAAAATATGTGAATAAATTACAGGGATTATATTATACTAATTAATATCATTAGGGATGAAATTAATGATTTTGAATGTTAAATTTTAATTGGACAAAAATTTCAACTCTTGACATACAAGCTGCCAGCAAGCTAGCAGCTTGCCACCTCATGCTTAGGCTATTTTTCCAACCGACCTATTCAGGTGATAAAAATCTGAAAACATTCGTATGATCTTATCCTTCTCTATAGCAAATATACAAAAAATTTCTGACCACGACTCCTTTCATGCACTTTGAAGGAAATTCGACAAGGAAGATCATTGAAGGTGAAGATTCTAACCCTAGATTGATGGTGTTGTTTCTAAGATCTTCTTTCGTATCAATTCATCCTTAAAAATTATGAAATTTAACATATAGAATCATCTCTCAGTCTAGTTTACATGGGATTTGGAATAATGTTAATAGGAGTTATTAAATGAAAGTTATGCCATCAGGATTAAGGGTCTATCATACTGTTTAATAAAGTTGTTAGTTCGGATTGCAAATTAGGTATTAAATTGGATATGTAATCATATAAATTGATACTTAATGGTCCTTAGAGTACAGAAGTTAGCATGTGTTTCCAACAAGAATCATTGGAAAATATTATGTCTACAGAAAGTTATTGATTTATCATTCTACATGATTCTTTTTGTCAGGATGAAACTTAGGGCGAATTATTCTAGTAGTGGTTAAATTTATTGTGCTCAGTACAAATAGAAATAAATTTATATAATTTTATGAGTTGCACCACCCTATGATGTCTACTATTTGGGAAAATTAAAATTGCAAGAAAAGGGAGTGTTTATTATTTTATATAAATCATAAAAGTAAGGTCACTCAGTCTGTCAAAATATAGAAATAAGATAAAAGTTAGGCTGAATGTTGATTTTCCTGTGAACAAATCACAATGAAATAAGATTTGAAACTTTTACAAATTAATATATTGGCAACCAGGAAGTAAGCAAAATTGTAATGAACAAATTTGGTTATCAATTCAAACAAATACAAATTTTCGTTTATTATGTATACAATCTGTCTTAATAGTAGGCCAACTCTTGTGATAAATACTTAAGTTATAAGAGTAAATACCCAAGGGTCATGTAATTCTTTAATTAATTGCGTTTCATGTGTGATAGGCTTCTGTCCAAATCATAGAAGTGATGTGTTTCTTATTATTATTGTATAGGAGTAGAAGAGTAAAGTAGTGAAAAAGGAAAGGAAAAACCTTTTGTTAGCTCTTATAGGTAAGTTGGTTTCTCCTACTCTATGTATTCACCTCTTTTGGAATTGGTGTGGCATTGATTATGATATTGTTGAATATGTTTTGGATATGTTATGAATTGATTTTAAGAAATGCATATTATGAAAAGTATATCTAAATGATTATATGATTGCACATTTGAAAAGCATATGTGAAATGATATGAATGGATTATGAGAAGTGCAATATTGTTCAGTTTGAAATGGCATTTGATATGATTCATATTTTGATATTTGAGATATGATGGTCATGTGATGAATCAAGCATCGACATCTGCTTGCATTTGCATATATGATGGTTGAAGCTAAGTGCTACATCGCTGATCACGATGGGAGCCACCTCTAGAGTCCAATTCATCATTTTGTTCCCCAATAATGGGATGAGATAGACTGGAGCTAAGTGCCATGCGAAGCTAAGTGCCACATCGTGAGTAGTCGCGATGGGGGCCACCTCTAGAATCTGTAGGGACCATCTCTAGAGTCCACCTATCGCTATATGATTTGTTCCCCGAAAGGGATGAGGCAGAATGGAGCTAAGTGCTACATCGTTGATCACGATGGGACCCACCTCTAGAATCCACCTATCGACCATTGGTCAGTTGGTGATCCGTGCATACATATGAGAGTGTTGCATTGCATGCACATTTTTTATATGTTTAAATGACTATGATTGTAAATTGGGTGTGATGATTTCGATTGGAATGTTATATATGTATTTATTAAATGTATGAAGATATTGACTTTAATATTATGATTAATGCTTGTATTTATATATCTCCCCAAATTTATTAGATGGTAATACATAGCTTATGAGTTATCAACTTACTGAGCTATTTTTGCTCATAAAGTTGTTTCTAATATTTTTCATATTCATATAGCTTGTTGGGGATCGTGCGAGGTGATAGTCATAAAAGGATTCTATAACATCCTTGGTGGTATGATGAGAGGATTTCTGTCTCTTATATCTTTCTATTAAGATGTCGAGAGAGCTAGTCGTGTCTGTTATTTATGTCACAATAAGTTGTATTGAAAATAAAGTTATTTTGTCAAATGTACGACTTAAGGTGTATTAGTTTGCTCTGAAATGATCACATATTGTGTAATTTATTTAATGATATACTTTTACTCTTATGTTGTAAAAGAAGAGCAAATTACATCACATTTTCGCATTTTTTCGTAATTTTATTTGATCATTCGTAATGAGTCGCAAACTCTGGTTTAACTCGCGAGTTAAATCGGGGTCGTGACAGTTATGGTATCAGAGCAATAGGTCCTTCCCTTGGTCAAAGTTTGCATATCTATGTCTAGGATGACATGGTCATGCTTATAGTGGGGTTGTCATTTTTATGCTTATAGTGAGGGTTATCGGTGTTTAGCTTGGGTTGTAGCAATTTGGAGATTTTAGTATGAGTTTATATAAGGGCTAATGTATGACGTTTTGAAATGTAATTATGATATTTTCTTTTGGTTAATTATGACTCCATGCATCGCAACTCTTTATATTGATTTTTATATGTGAATTATCGTGTATTCACATATAGTATGCAAATAATGCATAGTTAGAAATGTGACAAGTACGTGATTATTGGTATGATTGTTTGGTATTTGTATGTGGATGAATTGTGTGGCATGTATGTTTAAATTGACATGGGAAGATAGGTACCTTCTCATTTTCAAATCAATCATCACTTGTGTTTTATAGGACGTAGTAAAGTAACTTCATGTTCTTCAATCTATTATAGTACGCCAATAAGTTGTTTTGAAATGAAGTCATAGGTTCTTGAACTACTTGGGGTAGAAAGGAAAATATTTATTATCAAACAATATTCTCATGATTAAATAGTTGTAAATCTATTTTATAGAAGTGATTTGACCTGCCCCTTATAGGAAGAGTTCTTTATTGACCTTTTCATTGAATTATTCCTATGTTTAATAGTCTTTGTCAATCGACATAAAAATAAGTATATGAATCTTCATATAAGAGTTTAGTTGACCCATAATCTTATACATCAAGAAAATAGATGAGTTCTCAAGTTCGATTATAGGCATCTGAATCAAGTAACTACAAGGGATACCTTGCGAAAAGTATGTTATTTGTTTGGTTAACTACGATGGACCCTACTATTCCCGAAGATTGACTTAAGGTTTGAATACCATTGACTAAAAAAAAGTTGTATACTTCAAAGAGTACACTTGGAACATGACATGATCATTATGAGTTCTTGGTAACGTTATTGGATTATGGATCGAATCAAAATTTCAAACCAATTTTTTTATTGAATTGTAATTAATTTTATTGATGTCACCCTATCGTTCATAGAGTCATGCAAGCTTGGGATCCTATTCTGCAAAATCCTTATAGAACAAAGGTGGGTGTCAAAATTAGGGTGCATTTTGGTCTAACCATATAGTATGGATCATGATGATCATGAGTAAGATAAATCATGCCCCAATACACATGTCCATTGGAGATATAGGTTCCTCAGAAATTAAAACATGTCTAGAATAGAATCAAGGCTTTTGCGACTATGTTAAATAGGAAAACTTGACTATTTGAATTAAGGAATCTAAACCTTACTTGAGATTGAACTGCTGCTCACTTCATGAATAGAAAAAAAAATGAAGAAAAAGAGAAAACAAAAAGTTGCATTTTGCATTCCATGCATGCATGAATAAAGATAGCCAAATCCGAAAAGGAAGCTCTCATGAATAAAGCCAGGAATTTTATTCTGTTGACCAGCATGAATAAAAATAAGGTTTGAAACCTATTTATTTATATTATCATGAATAAAAGTTAGGTTTATCCTGTTTAAGCAATACCAAAATATGTTCATCAAGAGATTGGTAGTTCAACCTTTTTAGTAAAGTTGGAAATTCCTGAAATTCAAATCAGTTATTGTTAGTACTTCTTTTATGGCTTAAATTTTCTTTAACCTCTGTGATTCCTCAGCTAGAATTTGGGAATTGGAAAGAGTATCCTTGGCCGATAGAAATTTTGGGCATTTGTGCTTGCTGCTTCTTTCATCAATTATGAGGGAGTAAAATTTTCTCTCTTTCTTCCCTTCTTTTTCTCTTCTTGTTTTTTTCTTCTCATTATGAGTCTTGAAGGGCATCTAACGACCTTTCTGTGCGATTTAACAGCCTGCAATGAACAAATAACGACGTGATAATCTGTTGATCTCCTTTGCTTTGGTAATGGGTCGTAATAAAGAAGTCACGACCCATGATATTCGACTAATGGCTCTCACAGAAACAGTAATATGAATATGGTGTCATGAACTATGAGTAATAGACCTACAAATTAGAGCACTCAGTTTTGCAACTTCATTCTTCAACGCATGATATTTTGACTCCGCTGCCTCGATCTTGATATCGTCGCCGAATAGTCGAAGAAAATCCTCGACTTCAATTTGCTTCTGAAGTTTAGATAACTGAGACTCCAAATTCTAGATGTGTTGGTCTTGCATTTTCAACCTTCTTTCAATTGTTGTGGCAAATTGACTAATAATCTCTACGAAGTCAGAAGTTGATGATTTGAATTCGAGAATTGATGCCACATCATCATCTAACTTTTTATTGTGTTGCTTAACATTGTGAATTTGTCTCTCCAAATTTTCAATTTGATAATTTTGTGTGGAGAGCTTCTTCAACAAAGAATCTAATAATTTTGTGAGTGTAGTAGATGGATCTCATGATATATCTTTCTTTTTTTCTTGTTGAGGCTTGTTCTTTGTGCTTTGTCTTGACGATGATTCCTCAAATTGAATCCTATCTTGCTGGACAACAAGGTTTGCTTTCCTCAATTTGTTGGTTTATTGTCATTTTGTTTGTCGTCGTTGAGGATGTAAAAATATGGTCGTGCTAATCAAGTTGTGTACAAAATGTGTCAACTGAAAAACTTACACAACACTAAAAGAACAAGTGAAGCAAAATAGAAAAAAAAAATTCTCAAAGTAGTTTATATAAAATAGACTAAGAGTTATGAACAATAGTTCCTCGGCAACGATGTCAAAAACTTGATACGTTGAATTTGTAACAAATAAATTTGCTAGCAAGTGCACTAGTCGTATCAAGTAATAAAATAGAGAGTAGAATGTCGAACCTACGAGGAATTAGTCAAATATAATCTCTCTAAATAATCTACTAGGAGAAAAAAATGTGTTGAAAATAGATGATAAACAAATAAAATAAACTGGTGTTGAGTATTGAGAATTATGGATGATTAATGTAAAGATAAATGTGTATGATCCTCTGTAATAGTTGAGTTATCACAGAAAATAATATCTTCAATTCTTAAGTATTGACCTCTCAAGACGAGTAAACCAAACTACCTTAACTTTTAATAAAATTAATAACAGTAAATGACGTGTCAATTATTAATTTTACAAAGAATTAAGATACATGAATATGTATCTCCTACACTATTATTCACCCACAAATCTAGATAGAATAATAGGCCACATGAAATTCGGCACAAACGATGAGTTACCAAACACAGGTTATTTATGCTTCTACTTAAAAGTAAAAGATCAATTATCAAAACAATAATAATTCTTGAAACTAATCACCCCTAATACAGGTTTGTAATTCAATATGAGAAATAAAATTACTCATCAAAAGACAATGAACTCAGCATGCATAATCAAAGAAAGCGAAAAGTTTAATTAACTCAATTAATAACAAAGTTCAAACATTTTTCTATTTTGAAAAGAATATAAAATTTTTATTATAGAAATAATAAACTATATGAACTAAGTAAAAGAGCATCCAAATAAAAAATAGAAGAAGAATTCTCTGCCATCAGAACCTCTGGACGTTGCACAGCACAATCGACGAGTTGTTGCGTAATCTTCTCCTTCGGTTGATCTTGAAGCCTTGAAATTCGTCCTCTGCAAGATGGCACGGTTCCCATATCTCAAGCACACCCAAGCACCCATTTTTCTGTCTCCTAGGATCTTTATTTATAGCCTCCAGGTGTCCAAAGAGTTTTGGCAGAGTTTCGGTTTGATTTGAAGTCTTTTCATGTTATAACAAATAAATTCGGAATAGACTTTGATAGGTCTTTAAATCCATTCAAACCCCCATCAAATCTGAGTAAATATGTTTCTTAATCATCCTTGAGACTTAGGATAAAGTTTGGATTCAATCTGGACTTGAAATTCCCAAGAAAAATTGAAGAAATCTTTAAAACAACCTTCGTAATGGCCCTAATAGTGCTTTTCACGGTCCGTAACACTGATTTCACAATCCTAACAGTGTCCAAATCAAAGTAAAAGTGCGATTTTAATGTCCGTAACTTAGATTTCATAGTGCATAACTCTGACAAGATTTCTGGGCAACCTTCACTAATTTTCACTTTCTGGTTCCATTTTAATTTCGATTTGAGTGTCATTTATTTTTGTGGCTTCGTAACTTAATTATCACTTTTTCTTCAATAAAACAAATAATTTGGGAAGATTTCTATTTTCATAAAATTAAAGCAAATAAGGGTATAAAATGATGCATGCTATAGGAAAATGAATCGAAATGTGATTAAATGCATGACTAAGTATACGTTATATTTAGCATGCATCAACTATGCATAACGATTTCTATTTCTTTTGTGTTATTTGTAGGATCCCAAAGGGCACCAAGAGGAGGGATGAATTGGTGTTCAATCCGAAAATATCGATTTCACAAAAACATCGCGCAAGCACAAAACTGATTCGTTAATTCTTTTAAATCAAAGCAGTTCAGATAATAAACATAATTTGAGAGGGAGAGAGAGTGAGAGAAATCAAACACAATGAACACGGGTGGTTGTTGACGAGGTTCGGCCACACCTTGCCTACGTGCCCGCTCCGACTTCTCAACCTCGAGACGGTCGCAGATTCCACTAGCACTTCCTTTGTTCCAAATGGAGGGGTAAATTACACGAATGGTCCCCCAACTTTAAGTCGATTTTCAATTGGTCCCCCAACTTCATTTTATAACCAGAACGTCCTCCATCTTTCATTTTCTTGCACACTTAGTCCTCCTGACCGATGATAGTGGGTTTCCCAATTGCCTTGCTTACGTGGTGGATTTTCTCTCTCCTCCACATCATTTTATGTCCGCGACATCATTATAAAAATTAAAAAATAATAATAAAAATGAATGAAGTTTCCATGTCATTAAAAAAAATTTAAAAAATAAAAAAATTAGGAGCGATAGGAGAGAGAGAAGGGGGCACCCCCTCTCTCTTTCCAGCACGGCTGGAGAGAGCTGGAGCGAGAGGGGGGGCGACCGCCCCCTCCCTCTCTCTCCCACGCGGTGAAGGAGAGAGAGGGAGGGGGCCCCCTCCCTCTCTCCAGCACGAGAGCTCGAGCTCCGACGAGCTCCTCAAGCAGAGGGGGGCGACCGCCCCCCTCCTTCTCTCTCAATGCGAGGAGAGAGAGGGAGGGGGGCGGTCGCACCCCTCCCTCTCTCCAGCTCTCTCCACCAGAGCTCGAGCTCTCGTGTTGGAGAGAGAGGCCTCCCTCCTTTCTCTCCTCTCGTTCTTGATTTTTTTTTATTTTTAAATTTCTTAATGACGTGGAAACTTCATCCATTTTTATTATTTTTTTTAATTTTTATAATAATGTGGCGGACATAAAATGACGTGGAGTAGAGAGAAAATCAGCCACGTAAGCAAGGCAACCGGGAAACCCACTATCACCGGTCAGGAGGACTAAGCGTGCAAGAAAATAAAAGATGGAGGACGTTCTGGTTATAAAATGAAGTTGGGGGACCAATTGGAAATCGACTCAAAGTTGGGGGACCATTCGTGTAATTTACCCCAAATGGAGCAAGGAAGAAAGCCCTTTACACAACCATCTTTTCTTCGCTTCAAGAGGCAAGGCAACCTCTCCTCCTAGGAAACTAATCTTTTCTCTCGCCCAAGAAGTAAGATTTGGAACCTCTTTTACACTGGAGCTATCACAATCTTTCAGAAAAATAGATTCTCTCTTTTATGATAGAACACTCACAAGAAGAGAAGAGAGAAAGAAATAAAGCTCTAAATGATAACTTTAAGAGAAATGATCTTCTTTTGATTTCTTAAAGTTTTGCTTCAATGCTTGGATGGAGTACTTTTGCTTCCGGTTTTGGTACTCTTTTTATAGACTCTAGTATGTGAAAAATTTATCCAGAATTTATTCCACATTTTCTCCTTGAAATATAGCCGATACTGTTCATTTGACCAGTGGACCAATCGACCGCATTTATGGAGCGGTCGATCGGTCTATATGACCGTTGCGCTGATTTCTCCAGTTACCGCACTTGATCAGTCGACCGGACTATCGATCGGTCAGTCGACTAGTATAGTCTCATCATTTTGCTTTGTAGTCATTGAGCTAATTGGTCGACTGGTGCTTTGACCAGACTATTGACCAGTATAGTTTCGACGTGCATTTGTGTAGATCACGCATTTAATTGGTCGACCGGCATCTTAGATCGGTCGACTGGTTTTGTCTCGACCGTCAGATTGACCGCCCTGCACTGTTTTGATCATAACTTTCTGCACAGTTCCAAATTAGATAATCTTAGATTCTATGGATAGCTAATAGGATTCTCTACAACTTTTATATTCGTGATTGATCCAGAATATAATAAGACCAGTGTCAATTATTTAATCAAAATGTAGTGCATAAACTTATCCATTTTATTTAAACTTTTTCAGCATTTAACTTTAATTTATCGAGGTTTGTATTATAAAAATATAATTTTATATGGCATTAAAACTTTGGCCCAACATTATTTTCTAATGACCACAAAGGCAAGAGGTAGATAAATGCATATGGATATTTATCTGTCCTTTAGATTTGTGTTCTGCTTGTGGACTTTTCGTCTTCAGTTTTCTATCTTTTATTTGATATCTTCTACGGTGACATGAAGCAATGTGTTGCTGATCTCTTGTGCACGACGGTTTGGTTTTTATTCCCCTGCATATTGTTGCATGCTTTAGTTTATGAAAGAAGCCCCATGTTCCAATGTTTTCAACTGATTTCAAAGTTTTGCATCTTTAGGAATTAGGAAGGATTCACAATGTCTCTGCTGATTGTTTTCTCCTTCATGATCTTAACTTTTGCTTGTAAATAAAGAGCATAAATATAGATTGGATGACTCTGGATGGTTAAACCATCTTAGTCCTTGTTGGTTAATGTCGTTGGTTTTGTTTTTTGTTTCCACTAAGCATAAAGATTTCACCTTCTTTTCTGTTATTCTCTAGTGATCATGAAGGCAAGAGTGAGGAGGTAAATGCATGAATTTGTGTGATATTTATCTTTGCTTTAGTTTTGCATTCTGCTTGTGAACTTCTAGTGATATTTATCTGTCGTTTTTCTATTTTGTGTAATGCCCGGTCAACTTAAAAAAAAGGATAAACTTGAAATAGAAAAAGGAAAAGAAGAGGATGGAAAGGATTAAAACGAATAGGAAGATAAAAACCAAATAGAGGAAAAGATAAATAGGAAACAAAGTTTTAAAATCTGAGGGGATTAAATCAAATCTTGGAGTCCCAATTGTTCTCAAATTTCTCCCCTATAAATATGAGGATAAATTAAACAAATCAGCCCCTCTATTTTTCACCACAAGCCAGCCCTAATTTTCTGCGTCTCTCTCTCCCCCTCTCCTACGTCGAGCTGCTATCGCCCAACAGAAGATCAACCGGGGGATTTGGACATCGACGAACATGGACTACAAGCCTGTACAGAGGGGAACAGTCGAAATAAAGAAGAGAAAGAGGAGGAGGAGGAGGAGGTAGAAGAAGAAGAAGAAGAGGAGGAAGAGGAAGAGGAAGAACACGAAAAAGAAGAGAAATGACGTTAGGTTTCAACGGAAACTTCACAAGGTATGGAACTAGGGTAGATTCATCACAGAATCTACCCTAGTTCCATACCTTGTGAAGTTTCCACTGAAACCTAACGTCATTTCTCTTCTTTTTCGTCTTCTTCCTCTTCATTTTAGACTTGAAGCATGCTCTCCTTGATCCCTAGTTATAGTATTATGAATTATGATGATTATTGATGCCGGCCATCGCCAAAAAGTTGATCGAAAAAGGTACTGCGCGATGCAATCTTTCTCCACATGATAGAACTCGGCCCGGGTTCCTCTGTACTCAGTCAGGATTAGGACGTGCTCGGACCGAGTTCGACAGAACTCGACCCGAATTCGCCATTGCCGTGCTCTCAAAGCTCTACAACGAAGAACCGGCCCCGGTTGATGATGACCCAGCCCAGATAGTTCCATGTTGAATCGGCCGACCGGCCTGCTAAGTACGAACCCGGCCTGGGTATGACCTACACCCGGCCCGGGCCATGTCTTGATTTCCTCCGGTGAGTACTTACAAACTCGGCCCGAGTTCCACCCCTACTCGGGCCGAGTTTCGAAGCGATAAAATCGATTATTATAATCCTTTCAAATATTGATGATGATGATAATTATGCTATTAATGTCCCTAATTTATGTACTTAATCTTGATCTAAGTCATGATGATGATTATGTCTATTATGACCTTATGATAACTTAATTTAGATCCAATCATATCTACGATGACACTAATCCATATCCAGCGATCTTGATCTACCTTATGATGATGATGCTTGTGATGTTCATATATTTCTATTTTCTCTCCATGATCCTGTACTGTAGCACTGATTAATTCTTATATAATAATGATGATGATGATTAGGACCCTTGATCAGTATGATTCGTTGATCCTTTCTTATGATGATCAAATCTTAATCATAATCCTTATGTCCTAATGAAAGATAAATTAAAAGCTGCAAGATAAAAGATGAAAAATCTTAAATGAAGAGTTGGTTTTATGATGGACTGGTGACGAACACTTATCGACTGATTGCGGTCAGTTATGGACTGACTTCAGTCAGTTATGGGTTGACTTTGTCAGTTATGATGATGATGGTGGATGGGTTGAGGCAGGCCTCCTCGTGGGTTGACATATACCCCACTATAAGTCAAAGATGAATAATAAGATGATGAAGAAGATGAGACATATTAACAACAAAATCTCTTTATGATGATTATTAGCTCTTGCCAAACTTATGATGATCTTTCCATGATCTCTTATTAATATGACCTAAAGAAGATGATACAATTCATGATTTTCCTATCTTCATACAATCATCTTTCGTGAATCTTTATATGATGATGACCTCATAATCATGATGATCGACTTTTGTCATTTTATGATGATTTATTATGATCTATCATGATCTTTTGATTTTATGATCTCAAGAAGATGACATCTTGAACTATGAATTTCATATGATCTTAGTGATCTCCTATCCATATGATACGTTACAAGAATCCTTTTATTTATATCATGATGATGCTTATTTTGTTTCTATATGATGATGATGTCCTTATGATTCTTGTCTTGTATCATGATCTTATTATTATTTCTATCTTACTTCCATACTGAGTTGCAAAACTCATAGGGAGGTTTCTCCCTTGCATGTTCTTAAATATAGGACCAAATTTTAATGATGAAGGTGGCCAATGGTGACAGATCAAGTTCTTAAGTGGCTGCACATGAGTATCTTGAGTCCTTTATTTTGATGTACTAGCTTTTCTATGGACTCACATGAAGTTCTTTATCAGTCTTCCGCATATTACGATGTCACAATCTTTTATTATTTAATGATGATTAAGTCTTCCGCTTTTATCAATGTTTAGTTGACTAGTCAAAGTCTTTATTTTGGTCAATAAGATGTACACATAAGGATGATCTGTAGCGTCTTCGAAGCGTATTCTGCAACGTGGCGGGGTGCGATTTGGGGGCGTTACAGTTATGTATCAGCGCTTAAAGTTAGGGCATTCTCATGTCCTAATGTATGATGTCATAGTCCATGTGCAAGTGCCACGAGCAGTCACCGTGCCACCTGAAGTCATGTCAATTAAGTTGCCCCTCTTTCATAAGTTGAACAATTAAGATGACAACTCTTAACTCATGATAGTTTATTATGCTAATATGGGTCTTATTGATCTTTAAGATTCTTTTCTGATGATGATTCAAATTTATGATGATTAACGATAAAGTATTCTATGAATATAGAATGATCCTAGGATGTGACAATTGACATGCCTCATATGGCTTCTTCATATCTTTTTCATTTCACTCTTACATTGTCTATCCTACCAAACTGATGAAGTACTAATCCAATGATTTGATCAAATACCTATTTTGATCTCATGTGTGATCCCTTTTTATATTATTGATCTGATTATCAATCAAAGAAGTATTCTCTTTATGATAATGTCTAGGGAAGGGTCACATCAAACATAGGTCGTAGTGAAAGTTATTTTATAAAGATGATGATTGACATGATTCGATTATCAATCTTATCGAATCATATGATGATTCCATTATCTACGATGATGGACAACGCTCTTAGTGAGCCTATTGATCCTTGCACGATATAGGCTACCCAATAAGGACAATAACTGATAAGTGAAATTGGGAGGTTTAATGATAACTTGCTGACTTTTGGGTCAAATTTCATATTTTTCAATTTTTGATCTAACTCCCTAATTCACTCTCTACTGCAAGTATACAGGTCAATTGTAGTCTACTAAAATGTCGTCTCCTCAGTGATTTGAAGCCAAAGAGTCCCTAAAACAATCTAGACTAGTCCTACTTTAAATGGCAAAAATAGGAAAGTAAAGAGAATGAAAAATAGATTTTTAATTGGGCAAAATGATAACTATTTTTGGATTTTTGAAAAGTTATCTAAACTAAATTATAAATGCTAAACTCGAGGCTAAAAGGGTTTATCTATCAATGGGGAAGGTTCTCCTAGGAGTTGGGGTTCATCTAAATTAATTATGGATGGAATGGAACAAGCTATCAATATGTATCACTTCTAATTCAACTTGGAAATGGGTTGTTATCACAGCATAATAAACCAGGACTAATTATCATATTTTCATATGATTGATTAGTTAAGTTGGATTAGAAGAGGTCCTGACTGAAATCAAATTAAAATTAAGCTCAAGATTAAGTCCCTTGCTGATTTTTGGCAATTCAATGAAATCTGAAATGATAACATCAATTTCACTTTAAAAATGAGGGAATTGTTCCAATTGACTAAACAGGAATGAAATGTATCCAATATTAGTGCAAATGCTTCTTGGTTTATCTCTAAACTACAAGAGGATTTTAAATCAGCCTCTCAGCAAATTGAAATGAAATCCACATTTTCACTAATAGGTTGGATAAAATCAGCACCTAATTACATATGGAAACTCAGCACATGCAATTGCTTCTTTTCCATCTCTGAACAGCAAGAAAACCTTAAGTACACTTCTCAGTGATTAAATAAAATCAAGGGCTTAACAATAACAAGGCAGATTCCACACATTTCACGAAATCAGCAATGGAAATTCAGGAAATCAGCACCTAGCAAACATTAGAATTCAGCACATGTCACTCATTGGAATTCAGATTTGCCATTGCTCTTTGGTTCATCTCTGAACAACAAAGTATCCCTAGGATTCACTTATCAGTGATTTGATGAGATCAAGGGATTTACAACAGCAAAATAGAATCCAAAGATTCAGGAAATCAGCAAAAGGGAAAATTAGATATCAGCATTCAAAAGTTTATAATAAATCAGGGATTATAAACTTGAAAAAACCATTGCCTCTTGATTCATTTCTGAACAAGAATGAAACCATAAGTAACCTCTCAGTTATCAATTAAATCAGGCTCAACAATGGTGAAAACAAATTCAGCAAATTCAGAAATCTGAAATGGGAAATCAGAAATCAGTAAATCAGAAAATCAGATTCTAGTTGGGATTGAATCTAGAAACTTGGCAATGATTCTTGCTTCATTTCTGAACAAGGATTAGATTAAATGACAACTTCTCAATGATACAATTAGGATCTTACAATGTTAGGAATCAGATTCATACAAATCATATTTCAGAAATAAAAATTAGAATTTCAGGAATTCAGAAATCAGTGCAGAAAAGCAGAATTGTCCATATCCATCCACAATTAATCTAGACTACTATCCTATCATAGGAGAAATGGAGTTTAGCTCCTCATAATTACAAAGATTGATACACAATAGTAGGAAGAATTGATACAAAACATCGTGTAATCAGAAGGCTGTCCGCAGAAATCAGCAACACTTCTTCTCCTTCCTTGCTTCCTTCCTACCACAAAACCCTTGAATGGCCAGCCCCCCTCTCCATTCCAGGGTTTCTTCACCTTATATATGTGTCATGTCCACCCTTTGATCAGCATCAGAAAGTTTTATTCCCTTGATTTCAGCCATCTGTCAAATGGTCCCTGCATTCCAGTTGACTGCAACAGCTTTTGGACAGCAAAGGAGTGCCCCCCCCTCCCACATTTTTGGCTTAATCCATACTCCATTTCCCTGCTAGAAAATCCACAACAGCAAACATCAAAGTTCTCTAATAATAAATAAACAAATAAGGATTAGGACAGCAAGTAAACTCAGCTCAATAATCAAAAGGAGTTTGGTGTCGTGTAAGAATGGAAATCGATATGAAAAACTAATGGTTTTGGAACCCGAAAATGATAACTTTGCACTAATCATGGAAATTATCCAAATACAAGTGGTTCAAGGCATTAGAGGCATCAAATGGATTAGGGTGGCAAGTGAGTGAAGTCAGAAATCAAATATGAATAAGATTTCATAGAAATGATAACTTGGGTGCCAAAATGATAACTTAAATGCCTTAAAAATGATAACTTGTTATAACATTGGTTGTGGTTATCCAAATGTGATCAAATTTGAACAGCAATGAGTTAGGACAATAATATAATGAATGCCCAAGGCCTTTGTGCAGAATTAATAGTTTTGCTTGTCGAAATGATAGTTTTGCCCTTTAACGATAACTTGGCATTGGAAAAATGATAACTTGTTCAAATGGACTTAAAATTTTGCACAATTGAGATGTGACCATCCAAATATGATTCATTCATGATAATAATCGATTTAGGGCAAGAAAATCATTGAAAATCAGTTCACTCAAAATAATGATAACTTGGTCTATTGGAGTGATAACTTGTTCTGAAAATGATAACTTGGCGTAGAATTTAAATATTTATGAATTTTGGCATTTCAGAATCTCTATGCACATGGAATTAGGTATAAAATGAGGAAGATCAATTAGTTATCACAATCCATGCATTTCAAACATAATTGGCTAAAAATTGGGCAATTAAGGGACTCGATAGGGGTGAAATGCATCTAAAATGGGATAAAAAACTATAGTGATCAGCTAGTGATCAATGACCCTATGGAAATAACTTCATACCATAATGTCCATTCTAGTGATACTGATGGCGATTGAAGATAAGATCTTTTCTTCACATCGGTTAAAAATTCTTAGGAGGATTATGATGGGATTCTTAGTGACAATTGATTTTCCTCCCAAGATATATAAATGTTATGCAAGAGGAAGAAGATAGCTATCAGTACCCAAGTGAACTAAAAGTTATCGCTAGAAGTTGAGTGTCATATCGACCTCCTTTCACGCATGACTCTAATTTCAAAGGCTCCATGACAGATGAATTGAAGAGTCAAGTTTAGTAACTTTAAGACAAGGGGTTTATGAGACCGAGTGTCTCATTTTTAGGTATTCCACTCCTTTTGGTAAGGAAGGATGATGACTCTATGAATTTAGATATAGATACAAGATGTTAAACAAGGCAACCATTTAGCCACAGGTGTCTATTTCCATGTATAGATGACATATCTAAGGTTTGAATGTTCTCATGATCAACAAGTGAGTACCAACTACTTCGGGTTGCTAAAGAAGATACGATGAAGATAATTTCTAAGCAGATGTATGTACACTATGAATTTAGTGATGCCACTGGACTAACGAACACCTTCAAACGTATATGGACCTCATGAACGTGATGCTCGGACTATTCCCGAAGCAATATAAGGAACATATAAGGATTGGTACTGATGGTACTAAGATAGCATATTCACATGAAAAAAAGAAAATGAATTATGCCTGAAGAAGTATAAGATGAAGCAGTTGTCTTAGGAACTCAGATGAACTCAAATGAGTTGTGGTATTATCTTTAATGATTCAGAAAGGATTTTGAGGTTGTAGCATTATCCTCAAATGAAATACTACTTATATGAAGTTCCTAAAAGATTTTGAGTTCCCCATAAATTATCACTATGATAAGATGGACTCCCTATTCCACATGCACTCAAACACAAGAAGGAAGGCTCGTTAGGCTTCAATGAGATGGCGTGAATATGAAATGATGAAGGAATCAAGCATGTGGAACCCGAATGACAAAGCCCTAAAAGAGGAAGTATTAGATAAATGTTCTAAGCCTGGGTTGTGATCCATTTGGGATTATGCCTTATAAGGAAAAAGTATTAAAGGAATATTATAAGCTTGGGTTACGATCCATTTGGAAAGTACAAGAAGTATAAGGATGTGACCATAAGTCTGGATTGCGATTCATTTGGGAAGTACACAAATATATAAGGATGAACAAATACTAATGACATGAAACATGAAGATATAAAAGTAGTTTCTAAGTACCCAGCATGTCAATATGGAAAAAAATGGAGCATCATAAATCTTATGAAAAGATGATACATGTCATTAAAAAAAAATTATATAAAGATGACCTTACCTAGGAAGACAGTCCTATCTAATGATGCCAATGCTAATCCTAATAATCTTTATGATCAATGATTATATGATTTATAATCAATTGTGTCCATTAAGATGATGACTGCTAAGGACAATGGATTATGTTCATTGACACTTTGTGATGGTCATCAATTTTGTAAATCGATGTACTTGATTTTTAATGACCCTTATGATAATTTTCTCCCACCATGCTAGGCTATGCCATTGTTGATCTTAATGATCCACATGATGACCATCCTATAATAAAGGAATGATTCTATGATGATGATGTATCTTTTGACATCAATTAATCAATCTTCTTGATTTTTTTTTCATGATGTCCCATGGTTGTATAATCAACCATATTATATGCAACCTTGATGACCCTTAGTCTTAAGATCGGCGACGATCATGTCATATGCTCACGATTAGGACGATCACTTTTATGGAAATAATCATGAAATAAGGTCTTATTTTTCACCCATCGATGCTTATCGATTCTATGTCATTGTTCATGATGATCTATTGTCAAGGAGGATTATGTCATTTGCAAGATTTCCTTCGAGGCCTTGTATAGGATACCATACTGCTTACCTACATGTAGGAATGAGGTAGGTGAAAAGAAGTTTCTAAATGCCAAATAGCTGAGATAAACAAAATGAACATGCCAAGAAAGTTGAATTGATATAAAGAGGATGAAGATAACTCAGGCATGAAAAAAAAAGTTTATGCCAAGAAAGACTGATGTAGATGGATTTTTTTTAAAACCAAATGACAAAGTGGTATGAAAGGTATCTCCAACCAAGTCCCTCCAACTAAGAAGGTGTTTGATCCATATCACTCATTTGATCGAAAATTAAAATACGTCCAAATGATGCCATGTCATGACATCCTCAAGTTTTCTCATGATGATTGAAGCTGATTTTGCTCTTAAAAATTTTAATTGGTCCCTTGTGAACAAAAGTTAGGATGTTAGGTTAAGGAAGATACAAGATGAAAAGAGGATTGCCATGACTTATGGAAAGAAGAGTTTACAATCTCATATGAGGCAATTCTCTAATTGACATATGGATTATTTAGATAGCAACACATTATGGTGTTGGCTGAAATAGATTTTATTTTTCAATTATACTAAGGACAAAATGAAAAGATGAACCATAAGATGAAGAAAGGATGAAAGAAAATGTTATATGATAAAAGGACCTTTGCCCTAAGGTATACTGTGATAGAAGGGCCATGTTCTTAGGATGATGAAGATGGAACAATGATGAACAAATGCTTTCTAAGTATGAGATGTACCATCGTACGAATGAACAAGAAGTCTCCTTCTTGTTAGTAAGCTCCTACCCGATGACTAAATTCGAGGACAAATTTTATTTTAAGAGGTTTATAATGTAACGTCCGACCAACTTAAAAAAAAAGATAAACTTGAAATAGAAAAAGGAAAAGAAGAGGATGGAAAGGATTCAAACAAATAGGAAGATAAAAACCAAATAGAGGAAAAGATACATAGGAAACAAAGTTTTAAAATCTCCCCTATAAATATGAGGATAAATGATGCATGCAAAATACAACATATTTTAGTTAATTATTTTAATTAAATTTTCTATAATTTGATCATGGCATGCATCATTTTTAGTCACTTTTAATCATAATTCCGGATTTATCAATTTTAATTATTAAAATCGCTGAATATTTTAATTGTGGATGGATTAACTATATTTTGATAATTATTTGCAGGAAAATTCAAATCTCGGCCGAAATTCAAAGAAATTCCTTACGGCCGAGATTTGGCTTTACACCCAAGTCGTTACGGCCGAGATTCAAAAGGAGTAACAAGATTTAATTCTTTGTTACGGCTAACATTTGAAGGCGTAAAGATAAATGTTTTTATCTTTTGGGCGTAACAGAAGAAGTTCCTTCCTTACGGCCGAAATTCGGAGGGCGTAATGGCATGAAGATGAAGGGCGTAACAAGATAAAAAATGAGTTTATCTTTGGGCGTAACAAGATATATGAAGGCGTAAAGATAAAAGGATTTTTATCTTTTGGGAGTAATGGAAAGGAGTAAAGATAAAATATGTTCCTTACGGCCGAGACTCTAAGGGAGTAAAGATAAAAATGAGTTTATCTTTGGGCGTAATGATAAAATGATTTATCTTTGGCCGAGTTTATCTCATAATTTTAAAGACAACCGTACGATGTTACGGCCGAGATCAAATTGAAGGCCGTCCGCACCCTATAAATACGTGAAGAATCCATCATTTCAATTCGTGCTCTGAAGTTCAGGTTTCTTCCACGGCGAGTCGTGAGCTCTGCAGGCTACGACCAAAAGGAGAGAGGTGCGACGGCTGGAAGTTGTTCGTGACTCTGATCAAGTCCGAGAGGCTGCCCGACTGTCTGCCCAATTCGAGAGCTCTACTTCTATTTTGGGTGTAATTCTTTCGATTATTATTGTTATTTTATTATTATCTCTCCAGAATTTCTAGGATGAACTCCATGTTTTTAAGATTATTATTTTAGGAGATTATTAATTGAAGGAAAATGTTTGGATCCTACTTTATTTGTTTTAATCTTTTCTGATCAATTATTAATTGTGTTTAATGCTTTTATATTAGTTAATTAAATTTCCGAATTAGGCTATACCAGTTTGTGGAGTGTTTAATTTCAGAATTTATTATACTAATTATAATTGATTTTATTTGGAATTAATAATTGACATAAATTTGATAACTAGTGTGTGGAGAATCAAATTTGTGTGGTCTATTAATCTATACCAGTTTGTGGAGTGATTAATAGTCTAGAGAATCCAATTTAATGCATCTTAATTTTAATATGATTTTGGGGGTACCAGTCGTGGAGACTTCAATTCTTATTAAATTAAGATAGTTCTATATGATTAAATTGAGGGATGCCAGTCGTGGAGACCACAAGTTAATCATGGTAGATTACTTTAGGGAGACTCTAATCCATCTTTAAAGATTAAATTTATCTTTTATGATTCAAATATTTATCCTGATCTATTTTCATCCTAAGGCCTAACTTCAACACCACTATCTTATCTTTATCTTATTTTATTTATTTTATTTTCATAAAACCTCTTTCCAAAAATCCATGTTTTTCCTCTCTTATTAATTTATAAATCCAGATATTGAATTAATAATATTCCTCGTGGGTTCGACACTCTTACTCCTATTACTATATTACTTGAGCGACTAGTGCACTTGCTAGCAAATTTTATTGTTACAATTACAACGCATCAAGTTTTTGGCGCCGTTGCCGGGGAATATTTTATTAATTAAATTCTGATTTTTATGAATTATTAGGAGATGTAAATAAATTGTAAATAATTCTCTGTGCATATATATTAATTGTTTTAATTATTTTTGTGAATAAACTGACATTTTTTTCTTTTGCAGATAAAGGTCACAACATTTTTTTATTTATCTACTTTCGGTTTAACATCCGACGCCGATTGGATTTTTTTTCAAAATTACACTGTCGACTTATGGATTTAAGACTTTAAATTTAATATGTCGGTTTTATTAATTTTACGGCCTCGCAATGAATAATTTCTGAATTCTAAACTTTCAATCTTTACGGCCGTAATATTTTTATCCGAACGTTGTTTTTTTTTATTTGACTTGTTACGCCCGGTTTATCGATGGTTTAAATTTTTTACGCCCTATTCGAATCAGTTTTCATTCTCGGAACATTTTTTGTTTTTGATCTGATTTCGTAGTTTTACGACCGTAAGGAATTGCTTAATTCATTTTCGGCCGTAATGATTCAATTTTCGACATTTGAGTTTTATTCGAAATTATTTCGGCCGAAACCCTATTTTTCTTTACGGCCTTGTGTTGACATCATCTCGGCCGAAGTAATCTTTTTACGGCCGAAATGATCTCATGTTTCATTTTTACGGCCGAGAATTAATCTCATAGTTTTACGCCATCTTCCGACCCTAATTTAATTATGAATTTTTCATTCTCGGCCGTAACATTGTAATAGTTTGAACTTTTGATTTGACTTCATTTTGGCCGAAGCGATTTAGTTGTCTCGGCCGTAATGGATCATCCATGGATTTTACTCCTTTTCGGCCGATTTATATGTGTTGATGTTTTACCTCTCATTGTTTTACGGCCGATATGAACTATAATCTTTGTCGGCCGTAATGATTCATTTGGCAACATTTCATTCAATTTTTTTTCGGCCGAGATAATTCATCGCCATGCTAATTTTTACGTCTTCACGTTGAATCCCTTTCAACACTATTTTACGATTTTTACGGACGAACGAGCCTCGGATTAATTACGATCGTAAACCCTTATTACGGCCGATCAATTTTATTTCTTCTCTGAAAATAATTTTTGATTATGTCTGATTATTAACTCTATCATCGCAAATTAGTTCGGACTTATTTTGTGCGATTTCTTACATCATCATAAATTCTTTCGGTCGATATTAGTATTTGGTATTCGTATTGGTTTGAAGAATTTCTGAAAAGTTCCTCTCGAAAATTAATTTTAATGACGAATTTTCAAATTCTATCATGCCGAAAGACTTTATTAGTAAAAAACTCATTTTTCGTGACCTATTATCTGAATTTCTTTTTTCTTATATATATTTGTATTTTATTCTTTTATCTCTCTTACTGAAAATTAGTTGTTGCAGGACTTGAGTGAAAATCTAATCACAACTAAGTTAATCATTTGGATAAATTTATATGTCACACATTCTGATCAGATGTTAATTTTTCATTTTATTTAATTTTTTTTCTGACACTTGGTTGTTGCAGTGACGAATTGAATATTTAATCACAACCAAATATTTTACTAATTTACATTTTTTTTAATTAAGTTAATTTTTTTATTTTATTATTTTTATTTAATTAGCATTTTAATAGTTTAAGGAGTCATCTAATCGATATTTCTTTTTGTGCACGGAAAGGAACTCGACTAATCATTTCTTCGGATACGTGGACCGAACGATACATGAATTAAGACGTCGGGTTCACCTCGGACATGACAAGGCGAAAGGAAAAATTGCCGATCGCTACGCTGCTTGAATTTGATGTGACCCTTCACTGCGCATCATGAGGGAAAGGTAAGTTTACGCCCGTAATTGTATCTATAAATTCTTACACCTCGTGTTTGTGCAGACCAAAAGCGCCGGGCCAGTTCCTTACGGCTGAAGTTCCGGAGCCTCAACACCGTGCCGCCCTCTATGCATTACGGCCAAGCCTTTACGGCCGAAGCTCAGACATTACGCCCTACCACACATTACGTGTGCATTACGGCCGAGTTGTCACACATGCATCAAGCTCGGACATGACAAGACAAGCTGCCTCGTTACGGCCGAGAATCACCTCGTTGACCACGCCGTAAAAATTCCAACAGACATGACAAGACGCCAAATCGTTACGGCCGAGAATCACGCCAGATGTCTCATTACGGCCGAGGTGTTATGCGCGGACGAGAATGACACGACAGCACATCTGCATGCACAAGTCCAATCGAAAAAAAAAAAAATTTATTACGCCCTACGACCTGTGCTCTTTACGGCCGAAGACATGACAAGAGCTGCGTTCCTATTACGCCCTGCCACCATTCCATTACGGCCGAGATGTCACATCAGCAAACACGGACGTACCTTGGAAAAATGCATGCCTTTAAGCCCGGATTTGACCCTTCCTGCGCGCTGTCGGAACAGGTATTACCCCCATTCATCTATAAAATCTTACCCCCTTCTCGTATGTTGCAGATTCATCAACTCCTTACGGCCGAAGTTCCGGAGCTTCAACACCGCGCCGCCCTCTGTGCATTACGACCGAGCTTTCTCCCTTACGCCCAAAGTGCCAAGCCTCCAACTTCTTACGGCCGAAGTGAAACTCCACTCGACTCCGGTCGAGCAACTCCTTACGGCCGAAGTTCCAGCGCTTCCTTGTGCGTTACGGCCGGTCTTCCACCGCACACCGACATTTATTACGGCCGAGCCTCTTCTCTCTACGGCCGAAGTCTCACCATTACGCCCTGTGCGTTACGGCCAAGCTTCCACGCCGATTTCGTTTTACGGCCAAACTCCGGGCGAGTTTTTCACTTTACGGCCGAAACCACACAGCCATTCCTTACGGCCGAAATCTACAGGTTCATCAACTCCTTACGGCCGAAGTTCTTCGTCACCTCCGACCTTCAGCCGGTTCTTCATCGAATACTACGGTCGAAACCTCAGTCGCTTCCACCGAGCCGGTACCTTTTCTTTATTTATTTTTGTCCAGATCAAGATGAGGCGATTTGCTAATATATGGAGGGGACGTCATGAACGACGACATCCGAATGCTCAGCCGGCCCCACAGCCCTCACAATTAATCTCCTACCCCGGAGATTATTATTGGACTAAGCCGGAGTATCAAGCTCGATATGAACGGATGTGTGATATTCGAATTCATGCCACCAGATTTTCAGATACTGAATTGCTGAGGGAGTATAATTTACTTGCAGATACTCATCTATTGTTTTCTCAAATTGGACTATCTGACTTTGTGCATTCTTGGTGGCCAACTTATGAAGTACTAATTATGGAATTCCTCTCATCTCTAGAAATCTTTAATTTAGATGGCAGGAACTATGATCAGCCCCGCATTTCATTCCAACTTTATGGACGACCATTTACTCTCACTCTAGGAGAGATTAATAATATCTATGGATTTCCCAACCATGGATCTCTTTCTGTACCTGCTGACTTTGAGGCTGAAACTTTTTGGAAACAGATAACAGAAGAAGAGCGATTGGTTTGGAACACCGCTAAAGATAGCTCAATTCAGAATCCTGTTCTGCGCTACGTCCATCGCATGCTAAGCAACACCATAAGTGGACGCAGTGATAATGATGGTGCCATCTCAGAAGGAGAGTTATATCTCATCCACAGCATGCTTCACAGAACTCCCGTTAATGTGGGTGCCTTCCTCATTCGTCGATTTCAGCGCCGCACTACTCATCGTGGCGGTAGCATTAATATGGGTGCCCTTCTCACACCTATCGCTCAGCACCTACAACTTGACTTGGATGATCTCGAAGCTGTGCCAGGAAACACTCACCTCACTCGTAGGACCATTCAGGCTATGGGTCTCGTGAAGACCAACAACTCAGGGATCAAAGTTTTTATTTTTAAAGGCCACCATCAGGAGGTGCCCTGCTCAGATCGAGATGCTTTTACACCGATTAATCCAAATAATTGGCTCCTTTTTAGGCAGGTCATAGCTCCAGTAATTCCACCTGCAGGACCATCTACCTCTGTCGGACAGCTACACCAGGATGAACCTTTCTCCTGGTTTGATTCTACTGATTATGCGGCAGCCCAACCTTACCTTCAACAGCAACAAGGATTCCAGGCTGCATCACCGGCAGCTTCCCAATATGCCACATCCGTCCATTCGCCTTATATGCCGGTACCTTCTCCGATTCCATCTCCAGCACAAGAGAGCTCTTCTGATTCCTCGTTCATACCTTCTACTCCTTATGAGGAACGCGATTCGATGGAAGTATCTACCCCTTTACAAGAACCTGTGCAGAATCGCTATATAGCACCAGAGCCCACTTTTACTTCAGCTCCAGAGCAGGCTTACTATCCACCTCCGCCACCTCAGCCTGACTATGCTTCCATGCAAAACTTATGGGAATCAATGTATGATGAACAACTTCGTCAAGCAGGGGAGTTTCACACTTTTCAAGAAGAGCAACTTCGTCAATCAGGGCAGTTGCACGCTATTCAGGAAGAGCAACTTCGACAAGCACAAGAGCTGACCAACATTCAAGCTGAATTTAGAAATATGGATGATCGTCAGGGTCGCTTCGAATCCCTTCAGAATCAACATGCGCGCATGACGAGACGCATCCATGAGTATCATATGCGCCAAGGAAATCTCAGCTACTATCCACCATCGCCACCCCGCAGACAATAAATCCGGTTGTCTTTTCCCTTTTCTTTATTTTCATTTCTTTAAATTTTCCTTTTTATTGAGTATGTATCACTTTCCCTTGCTGGCTTAACACTGAGGACAGTGTCTAGTTTAAGCTTGGGGGAGTTTGCATTTCACGCATTGCATGTTTCTTTCTGTTTATTTGCTTATGTTTGCATCTATTTATAAAAAAAATCCAAAAATATATATATATATATATATATGAAAATTTTGAAAATTTTCAAAAAAAAAAAATAAAAATACCATTGCATGCATTTATTTTTGCTACCATCTAACAAACTCTTTGTCTTATTGTTTTAGTAGAAGTTCAAAGACATGTCGTTAATTGATGAAATTTGAATACTTTTCTTTCTTATCACTTGCTATTTTAGTATCAAACTTATGGACTATGTGCCTATGCTAAGTAGAATTATGAATGACTAGACGACAAAATCATATTCATGCCTTTTTATTTCTTTTAAGTCTTGATAATAGTAGCCTTCTTATTGACCATATCAAGTACTTTTTGAGCTTATAAAAAAGAAGGGTTAGTTAAACCCCAACAAATAATAATAATAATAATAATAATAAAAAGTTGAATAAAGTTATGTGTAGGTACAAAAGTGTTATCCGGAACCAAGGTGTGTTCGGGTAATTAGATCCGTAGGGGTTTATGCCTGGCGACCTAAGGGCAACTGCTCTGGGATCCGTCGATCGAAAGCCTGCTACATGGACCATCTTGTGGAATATGGAGAAGCACAGGAGTACTGAACCATGGCTAAGTTCGAACTCTTCATTCAGAACCTTGGTTGTTCGGGCAAGTAAACTCGAGGGGTGCTTTATCACCTGGTGCCCTAAGGTCATCTGGTCTGGGAGTCATCAGTCCAAAGCCCGCTACATGGACTTCCTTGTGCAATCCTGCTTGAAGATTAGAACTTTTTAAATGATTGAAAATAAAGTTGAAAAATGAAAAGAAAAAGAAAAAGTTTTAAGCTCAATTAGTACTTATGTGTTCAATATTAATGCTATTATTTGATAGACAATTTATTTTTTCACAAGGCTGGATTTGAGATTGTTTAAATTTGTGTAGCATTCAGAACCTCTATGAAGCTAAGTGCATGGAAAATGATAAGATACTAAGTAGTAGGTGTGCAGAAGAATTGTATGAGAAAATTAATCAGTTGACAATGTGGCGGCTATGATGGAACTTTTTTGAGCCTTGCTTTGAATTTTTGCTTGAGGACAAGCAAGACTTTAAGCTTGGGGGAGTTTGATGCATGCAAAATACAACATATTTTAGTTAATTATTTTAATTAAATTTTCTATAATTTGATCATGGCATGCATCATTTTTAGTCACTTTTAATCATAATTCCGGATTTATCAATTTTAATTATTAAAATCGCTGAATATTTTAATTGTGGATGGATTAACTATATTTTGATAATTATTTGCAGGAAAATTCAAATCTCGGCCGAAATTCAAAGAAATTCCTTACGGCCGAGATTTGGCTTTACACCCAAGTCGTTACGGCCGAGATTCAAAAGGAGTAACAAGATTTAATTCTTTGTTACGGCTAACATTTGAAGGCGTAAAGATAAATATTTTTATCTTTTGGGCGTAACAGAAGAAGTTCCTTCCTTACGGCCGAAATTCGGAGGGCGTAATGGCATGAAGATGAAGGGCGTAACAAGATAAAAAATGAGTTTATCTTTGGGCGTAACAAGATATATGAACCAAAACCTAAAATTCCTAATAATAAACCAAAATCCCCTACACGATTTGTTACAAAAGCTTTTTGACAAGCACTTGCAGCAATCGGTCGTGTGAACCAAAACCCTATTAATAAATAGGAACAAACTCCCACCAGTTCCCAAAAAATATAAATTTGTAACCCAATCAAGTCTAATCTTAAGTCACATGGATTCATGACATATTCTTTTCTTGATCTTGTTTTTTCGTAAAGATAAAAGGATTTTTATCTTTTGGGAGTAATGGAAAGGAGTAAAGATAAAATATGTTCCTTACGGCCGAGACTCTAAGGGAGTAAAGATAAAAATGAGTTTATCTTTGGGCGTAATGATAAAATGATTTATCTTTGGCCGAGTTTATCTCATAATTTTAAAGACAACCGTACGATGTTACGGCCGAGATCAAATTGAAGGCCGTCCGCACCCTATAAATACGTGAAGAATCCATCGTTTCAATTCGTGCTCTGAAGTTCAGGTTTCTTCCACGGCGAGTCGTGAGCTCTGCAGGCTACGACCAAAAGGAGAGAGGTGCGACGGCTGGAAGTTGTTCGTGACTCTGATCAAGTCCGAGAGGCTGCCCGACTGTCTGCCCAATTCGAGAGCTCTACTTCTATTTTGGGTGTAATTCTTTCGATTATTATTGTTATTTTATTATTATCTCTCCAGAATTTCTAGGATGAACTCCATGTTTTTAAGATTATTATTTTAGGAGATTATTAATTGAAGGAAAATGTTTGGATCCTACTTTATTTGTTTTAATCTTTTCTGATCAATTATTAATTGTGTTTAATGCTTTTATATTAGTTAATTAAATTTCCGAATTAGGCTATACCAGTTTGTGGAGTGTTTAATTTCAGAATTTATTATACTAATTATAATTGATTTTATTTGGAATTAATAATTGACATAAATTTGATAACTAGTGTGTGGAGAATCAAATTTGTGTGGTCTATTAATCTATACCAGTTTGTGGAGTGATTAATAGTCTAGAGAATCCAATTTAATGCATCTTAATTTTAATATGATTTTGGGGGTACCAGTCGTGGAGACTTCAATTCTTATTAAATTAAAATAGTTCTATATGATTAAATTGAGGGATGCCAGTCGTGGAGACCACAAGTTAATCATGGTAGATTACTTTAGGGAGACTCTAATCCATCTTTAAAGATTAAATTTATCTTTTATGATTCAAATATTTATCCTGATCTATTTTCATCCTAAGGCCTAACTTCAACACCACTATCTTATCTTTATCTTATTTTATTTATTTTATTTTCATAAAACCTCTTTCCAAAAATCCATGTTTTTCCTCTCTTATTAATTTATAAATCCAGATATTGAATTAATAATATTCCTCGTGGGTTCGACACTCTTACTCCTATTACTATATTACTTGAGCGACTAGTGCACTTGCTAGCAAATTTTATTGTTACAATTACAACGCATCAATAAATTAAACAAATCAGCCCCTCTATTTTTCTCCACAAGCCGGCCCTAATTTTCTGCGTCTCTCTCTCCCCCTCTCCTACGTCGGGCTACTACCGCCCAACAGAAGATTAGCCGGGGGATTAGGACATCGACGAACGTGGACTACAAGCCTGTATAGAGGGGAACGGACGGAATAAATAAGAGAAAGAGGAGGAGGAAGAGGAGGAAGAAGAAGAAGAAGAAGAAGAAGAGGAGGAAGAGGAAGAGGAAGAACACGAAAAATAAGAGAAATGACGTTAGGTTTCAACGGAAACTTCACAAGGTATGGAACTAGGGTAAATTCGTCATAGAATCTCAATTTTAGACTTGAAGCATGCTCTCCTTGATCCCTAGTTATAGTATTATGAATTATGATGACTATTGATTCCGGCCATCGCCGGAAAGTTGATCGAAAAAGGTACTGCGCGATGCAGTCTTTCTCCGCAAGATAGAACCCGACCCAGGTTCCTTTGTACCCAGCCCGAATTAGGACGTGCCCGGACTGAGTTTGATAGAACTCGACCCAAATTTGCCATTGCCGCGCTCTCAAAGCTCTGCAACGAAGAAGAACCCGGCCCGGATAGTTCCACGACGAAGTTGCGGTTGACCAATTTGTTGAATCGGCCGATCGGCCTACTAAGTACGAACCGGCCCGGGTTCCACCCCTACTCAGCCCGAGTTTCGAAGCGATACAGTTGTTTTTTATAATCCTTTGATCCCTAATTATGTACTTAATTCAGATATTGATGATGATGATAATTATACTATTAATGTCCCTAATTTATGTACTTAATCCTGATCTAAGTCATGATGATGATTATATCTATTATGACCTTATGATAACTTAATTTAGATCCAATCATATCTACGATGACACTAATCCATATCCAGCGATCTTGATCTACCTTATGATGATGATGCTTATGATGTTCATATATTTTTTATTTCTCTCCATGATCCTGTCTTGTAGCACTGATTAATTCTTATATAATGATGATGATGATTAGGACCCTTGATCAGTATGATTCGTTAATCCTTTCTTATGATGATCAAATCTTAATCATAATCCTTATGTCCTAATGAAAGATAAATTAAAAGCTGCAAGATAAAAGATGAAAAATCTTAAATGAAGAGCTCTTTTTATGATAGACTAGTGACGAACAGTTATCGACTGACTTCGGTCAGTTTTGGACTGACTTCAATCAGTTATGGGTTGACTTTGCCAGTTATGATGATGATGATGGACGGGTTGAGGCAGGCCTCCCCGTGGGTTGACATATACCCCACTATAAATCAAAGATGAATAATAAAATGTTGAAGAAGATGAGACATATTAACAACGAAATCTCTTTATGATGATTATTAGCTCTTGCCAAACTTATGATGATCTTTCCATGATCTCTTATTAATATGACCTAAAGAAGATGATACAATTCACGACTTTCCTATCTTCATAAAATCATCTTTCGTGAATCTTTATATCATGATGACCTCATAATCATGATGATCGACTTTTGTCATTTTATGATGATTTATTATGATCTATCATGATCGTTTGATTTTATGATCCCAAGAAGATGACATCTTGAACTATGAATTTCATATGATCTTAGTGATCTCCTATCCATATGATATGTTACAAGAATCCTTTTATTTATATCATGATGATGCTTATTTTGTTTCTATATAATGATGATGTCCTTATGATTCTTGTCTTGTATCATGATCTTATTATTATTTCTATCTTACTTTCATACTGAGTTGTAAAACTCATAGGGAGGTTTCTCCCCTGCATGTTCTTAAATGTAGGACCAGATTTTAATGATGAAGGTGGCCAACGGTGACAGATCAAGCTCATAGGTGGCTGCATATGAGTATCTTGAGTCCTTTATTTTGATGTACTTTATAAGAAAAGTTAAGTGTTAAGGGAAGCAAAATTGTTTTTACAAAGATTTTACAACTTTTTCGCCAACTTATATCTTTTTCATATTTCTCGGTTTGTCTTCATAAAAAAGGGGGAGATTGTTGGGTCAAAGTTTTAATCACATATAAAATTATATTTTGATGAAACAAACCTCGAAAGATTAAAGTTGAAATGCTAAAAAAGTTTAAAGAAAAATGGATAACTTTATGCACACTACATTTTGATTAAATAATTGTCACTGATCTCATTAGCTTTGAGAGAATGTGAATGCCAGAGTTGTAGAGAATTTTGTTAGCTTTCCATAGACTCCAAGATCATCTAATTCGGATAACCGTGTAGAAAGTTACGATCAAAATAGTGCAGGTCGGTCAACCTGTCGGTCGACACAAAGAAGGCCGGTCGAGACGTACCGGTCGACCGACAATACCGGTCGACCGAATAGAAGATGTCGGTCGACCGATAACTACTGAGCCTACTTCGGACGATGTCGAGACTATACCGGTCGACAGTCCGGTCGAAGCACCGATCGACCGATTAGCTCAACTGCTACAAATCAAAACTGCGAGACTGTACCGATCGAGACACCGGTCGACGGACCGGTCGACCGATCAAGCACAAAAGTTGAAGAAAATGTGCAACGGTCACATAGACCGGTCGACCGGTCCAGAAGTGCGGTCGATCGGCCTACGAGTCAAATGAACAGTAACGGTCAAATTTGAAGGAGAAATTTGTGGAACAATTTCTGAACGAATTTTCCACACATTGAAGGCTATAAAAGGAGTGCCAAAGCCAGAAGCAAAGGCACCGATCCAATCATTGAAGAAAAACTTTAAGTTGTCAAAGAGAGATCATTTCTTGAAGTTTTCACTTTATAGCTTTCTCATTCTTTCTCTCTTCTCTTCTTGTGGGCATAGAATTGGAAAAGAGAGAAACACTTTTGTTCAGAAAAATTAGAGAGAGCTCCTGTGTAAAAGAGGTTCTAAACCTTACCTCTTGAGCGAGAGAAATAGCTTAGCTTCCTAGGATGAGAAGTTGCCTTGCCTCTCAAAGCGGAGAAAATATGGTTGGTGTAAACGGCTTTCTTCCTTGCCCCATTTGGAACAAAGGAAGTGCTAGTGGAATCTCCGTTGGTCTCGAGGTCGAGAAGTCGAAGCGGGGACGTAGGCCAAAGTGTGGCCGAGCCTCGTCAACAACCATCGAGTCTTTGCATTTGATTCTTTCTCTCTCTCCCCGTTCATATTGTGTTTATAATCTGAATTACAAAGGTTTTAAGAATCGATTTTGTGCTTTCGCTACGAATTTCGGGAAATCGATATTTTTGGTTAAACACCAATTCACCCCTCCTGCCCCCCTCTTGGTGCCCTTTGGGATCCTACAATTGGTATCAGAGCGGGTTGCTCTTGTTTTGATGTTTTGAATCTTCTCATTTTTTGATCTAATCATTTTAGATCTAATCATTTTTAAGATTCAATCATTTTTTTTATTTAACAATCTTAAGAGCTATGGCATCGAGTGCATTTGTTTTTGCCGAAGGACAATCAATTATTCGTCCTCCACTCTTAAATGCTTCAAATTTTCAAATGTTGGAAAATTTGGATTCAAGCCTACATATGTTCTATTGATATAAACATGTGGGATATTGTTGAAAAAGGGTAATATTTACATGAAAAATTGCCTTCCGAATATGATGAAAGACAAAAAGTTTTTTCGAAATTGGATTGGAAAGCAAAGAATATTTTTTATTGTGCTTTGGATTCAACGGATTTTAATCGTATTTCAAATTGTGAAAGCTCAACCAAGATTTGGAATAAACTTATCACTACTTACGAAGGAACTAATAAAGTTAAAGAATCTAGATTGAATATCTTAAATCATCAATATGATTCTTTCAAGATGCATGAAAATGAATGTATAAATGATATGGTTACTCGATTTAATGATATTTTCAATGGCTTAGCCTCCTTAGGCGAGCCAAGATCTAACCCCCAAAAAGTGAAAAAGATTCTCAGGTCTCTCTCCTCCAAATGACATACGAAGAGGACCGTGATCGAAGAAAAGGATTTGAACAAATTGGATTTTTATGATCTTATTGGCTCGCTTTTAACCTATGAGATCTCAATCCAAGAAGATCTAGAAGAAAAAGCTCCCAAGAAGAAAACATTGGCATTGAAGGCAAATACAATAGAAGAAGATTCAAGTGAAGAGGAAGTGAATGAAAAGGAACTCACACTCTACACAAGAAAATTAGATAAGTATCTCAAGTTGGTTAAAAAGAAAGACAAGAACTAAAAGCCAAGTAGAAAATCATACAAACACCACAAAGAAGAAAAATCTCGAAAAGGTAAAAAGAAGAAATATGAAGAGTCAAGTGAAACAAGTAGTTCATCAAGCTCTTCTACTGATGAAGCATACATATGCTTGATGGCACACGACGATGAGGTAATCTCAAACCCTTCAATCTCAAATTATGACTCATCAAATTCTTCCGAAGAAATTCTTTCTTTAGATGTGAACAAAGAACTCTCCTCTCTTATAAAAAGATATTTTTTAATTAAAGAGGAAAATGAAACATTAATACATGAAATTAAAAAATTAAAAGAGGAAAATAATGCATATTCTTTGGAAAATAAGAAACTAAAAACCGAAATTGATACTTTGGAAATCACGCATGCATGTGAAATTGTAAAACTAGCATGTTCTTTAGAAAAGGTAAAGAAGGAAAATGACCTTTTGAAAACTCACAAAATAAGACTATTTCTCATGTAACGATAAATAATCTTAAGAATCATTTTGGCCATGAAAATTCATATTGGAAATCCAATCATCTATTTGGTAGAAAATCACATATCAAATGTTTTACATGTGGATTTCATGGGCATTATGCATATCAATGCAAAATGAGAAAATCAACGTAACATGGCATGATTTGAGTTCCGAAATGAACATTGTCTAACAAACTAGGACCCAAAGAAATTTAGGTACCAAAAATTACATAATTACTTTTCAGGTGTGCTTCACATGCAAAGCAAAGGACAAGTGGTGAAGGCACAAAGGTTATGGTAAAAGTATCATTTACTTTTTTATTTCAACCAAAAATTTCAAAACTACTATTTCTTTAAAAGGAAAAGATGAATACATAAAAGATTGGCCATGGTGATAGGGGGAGCATGATTAAACATTATTTTCACATATCATATATAACACATTGTTTTGTCAAAGCTTTTAATATATTTTGTTTTGGCTTTCATAAATTGGTTTTCATTATAAAATCGTCATAAATTTAGGAAGAGTTATCTTTCAAAACTTGCAATACTCTACATATCTATTATATGACAAAAGGAGGAAGAATATTTTTTAAAAAAATTGATCAAGGGGGAGTTACATGTGGTTTCTTATATACCTCAATTACAAACGACATTTTGATGAACAAAAAGGGGAGAAATATAGGAGAAATATGACCTGAATATACTTTATAAGAAAAGTTAAGTGTTAAGGGAAGCAAAATTATTTTTACAAAGATTTTACAACTTTTTCGCCAACTTATATCTTTTTCATATTTCTCGGTTTGTCTTCATAAAAAAGGGGGATATTGTTGGGTCAAAGTTTTAATGACATATAAAATTATATTTTGATGAAACAAACCTTGAAAGATTAAAGTTGAAATGCTAAAAAAGTTTAAAGAAAAATGGATAACTTTATGCCAACTACAATTTGATTAAATAATTGTCACTTATCTCATTAGCTTTGAGAGAATGTACAACAGAGTTGTAGAGAATTTTGTTATCTTTCCATAGACTCCAAGATCATCTAATTTGGATAACTGTGCAGAAAGTTACGATCAAAATAGTGCAGGTCGGTCAACCTACCGGTCGACGCAAAGAAGGTCGATCGAGACGTACCGATCGACCAAATAGAAGATGTCGGTCAACCGATAACTACTGAGCCTGCTGGGGACGATGTCGAGACTATACCGGTCGACAATCCGGTCGAAGCACCGGTCGACCGATAAGCTCAACGGCTATAAATCGAAAATGCGAGACTGTACCGGTCGAGACACCGGTCGACCGATCAAGCGCAGAAGTTGAACAAAATGCGCAACGGTCACATAGGCCGGTCGACCGGTCCAGAAGTGCAGTCGACCGGCCTCCGAATCAAATGAACAGTAATGGTCAAATTTGAAGGAGAAATTTGTGGAATAATTTATGGACGAATTTTCCACACATTGAAGACTATAAAAGGAGTGTCAAAGTCAGAAGCAAAGGCACCCATCCAAGCATTGAAGAAAAACTTCAAGTTGTCAAAGAGAGATCATTTCTTGAAGTTTTCACTTTATAGCTTTCTCATTCTTTCTCTCTTCTCTTCTTGTAGGCATAGAATTGTAAAAGAGAGAAACACTTTTGTTCAGAAAAATTAGAGAGAGCTCCTGTGTAAAAGAGGTTCTAAATCTTACCTCTTGAGCGAGAGAAATAGATTAGCTTCCTAGGAGGAGAGGTTGCTTGCCTCTCAAAGCGGAGAAAAGGTGGTTGGTGTAAAGGGCATTCTTCCTTACCCCATTTGGATCAAAGGAAGTGCTAGTGGAATCTCCAGCGGTCTCGAGGTCGAGAAGTCGAAGCGGGGACGTAGGCCAAAGTGTGGCCGAACCTCGTCAACAACCATCGAATCTTTGCGTTTGATTCTCTCTCTCTCTCCGTTCGTATTGTGTTTATAATCTGAATTGCAAAGGTTTTAAGAATCGGTTTTGTGCTTCCGCTATGAATTTTGTGAAATCGATATATTTGGTTAAACACCAATTCACCCCTCCCCCCCTCTTGGTGTCCTTTGGGATCCTACAATTGGTATCAGAGCGGTTGCTCGTGTTTTGATCTTTTGAATCTTCTCATTTTTTTTATCTAATCGTTTTAGATCTAATCATTTTTAAGATTCAATCATTTTTTTTATTTACCAATCTTAAGAGCTATGGCATCAAGTGCATTTGTTTTTGCCGAAGGACAATCAATTATTCGTCCTCCACTCTTAAATGCTTCAAATTTTTAATCTTAGAAAATTCGGATTCAAGCCTACATATGTTCTAGTGAGATAAACATGTGGGATATTGTTGAAAAAGAGTATTATTTACATGAAAAATTGCCTTCAGAATATGATGAAAGACAAAAAGTTTTTTCGAAATTGGATTGGAAAGCAAAGAATATTTTTTATTGTGCTTTGGATTCAACAGATTTTAATCGGATTTCAAATTGTGAAAGCGCAATCGAGATTTGGAATAAACTCATCACTACTTACGAAGGAACCGATAAAGTTAAAGAATCTAGATTGAATATCTTAAATCATCTATATGATTCTTTCAAGATGCATGAAAATGAATCTATAAATGATACGGTTGCTCGATTTAATGATATTTTGAATGATTTAGCCTCCTTAGGCGAGCCAAGATATAACCCCCAAAAAGTAAAAAAGATTCTCAGGTCTCTCTCCTCCAAATGGCATACGAAGAGGACCGTGATCGAAGAAAAGGATTTAAACAAATTGGATTTTTATGATCTTATTGGCTAACTTTTAACCTATGAGATCTCAATCCAAGAAGATCTAGAAGAAAAAGCTCCCAAGAGGAAAACATTGGCATTGAAGACAAATACAATAGAAGAAGATTCAAGTGAAGAGGAAGTTGATGAAAAGAAACTCACACTCTACACAAGAAAATTAGATAAGTATCTCAAGCTGGTTAAAAAGAAAGACAAGAACGAGAAGCCAAGTAGAAAATCATACAAACACCACAAAGAAGAAAAATCTCGAAAAGGTAAAAAGAAGAAATACGAAGAGTCAAGTGAAACAAGTAGTTCATCAAGCTCTTCTAGTGATGAAGCATACATATGCTTGATGGCACACGACGATGAGGTAATCTCAAACCTTTCAATCTCAAATTATGACTCATCAAACTCTTCCGAAGAAATTCTTTCTTTAGATGGAACAAAGAACTCTCCTCTCTTATAAAAAGATATTTTTCAATTAAAGAGGAAAATGAAACATTAATACATGAAATTAAAAAATTAAAAGAGGAAAATAATGCATATTTTTTGGAAAATAAAAAACTAAAAACCGAAATTGATACTTTGGAAATCACGCATGCATGTGAAATTGTAAAACTAGCATGTTCTTTAGAAAGGTAAAGAAGGTAAATGACCTTTTGAAAAACTCACAAAATAAGACTATTTCTCATGTAACGATAAGTAATCTTAAGAATCATTTTGGCCATGAAAATTCATATTGGAAATCCAATCATCTATATGGTAGAAAATCACATATCAAATGTTTTACATGTGGATTTCATGGGCATTATGCATATCAATGCAAAATGAGAAAATCAACACAACATGGCATGATTTGAGTTCCGAAAGAAACATTGTCTAACAAACTAGGACCCAAAGAAATTTGGATACCAAATATTACATAATTACTTTTCAGGTGTGCCTCATATGCAAAGCAAATGATAAGTGGTGAAGGCACAAATGTTATGGTAAAAGTATCACTTACTTTTTTATTTCAACCAAAAATTTCAAAACTACTATTTCTTTAAAAGGAAAAGAAGAATACATAAAAGATTGGTCATGGTGATAGGGGGAGCATGATTAAACATTATTTTCACATATCATAGATAACACATTGTTTTGTCAAAGTTTTTAATATATTTTATTTTGGCTTTCATAAATTGGTTTTCATTATAAAATCGCCATAAATTTAGGGGGAGTTATCTTTCAAAACTTGCAATACTCTACATATCTATTATATGACAAAAGGAGGAAGAATATTTTTTAAAAAAATTGATCAAGGGGGAGTTACATGTGATTTCTTATATACCTCAATTACAAACGACATTTTGATGAAACAAAAGGGGAAGAAATATAGGAGAAATATGACCTGAATATACTTTATAAGAAAAGTTAAGTGTTAAGGGAAGCAAAATTATTTTTACAAAGATTTTACAACTTTTTCGCCAACTTATATCTTTTTCATATTTCTCGGTTTGTCTTCATCAAAAAGGGGGAGATTGTTGGGTCAAATTTTTAATGACATATAAAATTATATTTTGATGAAACAAACCTCAAAAGATTAAAGTTGAAATGCTAAAAAAGTTTAAAGAATAATGGATAACTTTATGCACACTACACTTTGATTAAATAATTGTCACTGATCTCATTAGCTTTGAGAGAATGTGGAATGCCAGAGTGTAACATTCCCCACCAGCGTGTGATATCGTCCGCTCTGGGTCTCGATCCGCACGGTTTTCTCAAAACGCGTCACACCTGGTGAAGGACATATTCCCATATATACCTAGCGTCTCTCCCATGACTTATGCATGTGGGACTAATCCAAGGCATGCCCATGCATTTGTAGAGAATTTTGTTAGCTTTCCATAGACTCTAAGATCATCTAATTTGGATAACCGTGCAGAAAGTTACAATCAAAATAGTGCAAGTCGGTCAACCTACCGGTCGACGCAAAGAAGGCCGATCGAGACGTACCGATCGACCGAATAGAAGATGTCGGTAGACCGATAACTACTGAGCCTGCTATGGACGACGTGGAGACTATACCGGTCGACAGTCCGGTCGAAGCACCGGTCGACCGATCAGCTCAACGGCTACAAATCGAAACTGCGAGACTGTACCGGTCGACCAATCAAGCGCAGAAGTTGAAGAAAATATGCAACGGTCACATAGACCGGTCGACCGGTCCAGAAGTGCGATCGATCGGCCTCCGAGTCAAATGATCAGTAACGATCAAATTTGAAGGAAAAATATGTGGAACAATTTTTGAACGAATTTTCCACACATTGAAGGCTATAAAAGGAGTGCCAAAGCCAGAAGCAAAGGCACCGATCCAAGCATTGAAGAAAAACTTTAAGTTGTGAAAGAGAGATCATTTCTTGAAGTTTTCACTTTATAGCTTTCTCATTCTTTCTCTCTTCTCTTCTTGTGGGCATAGAATTGAAAAAGAGAGAAACACTTATGTTCAGAAAAATTAGAGAGAGCTCCTGTGTAAAAGAGGTTTTAAACCGTACCTCTTGAGCGAGAGAAATAGTCTAGCTTCCTAGGATGAGAGGTTGCCTTGCTCTCAAAGCGGAGAAAATGTGGTTGGTGTAAAGGGATTTCTTCCTTGCCCTATTTGGAACAAAGGAAGTGCTAGTGGCATCTCCGGCGGTCTCGAGGTCGAGAAGTCGAAGCGGGGATGTAGGCCAAAGTGTGGCCGAGCCTCGTCAACAACCATCGAGTCTTTGCATTTGATTCTCTCTCTCTCCCTGTTCATATTGTGTTTATAATCTAAATTGCAAAGGTTTTAAGAATCGGTTTTGTGCTTCCGCTATGAATTTCGTGAAATTGATATTTTTGGTTAAATACCAATTCACACCCCCCTCTTGGTGCCCTTTGGGATCCTACAGAGTTGACCAGTCAAAGTTTTTATTTTGGTCAATAATATGTACACATAAGGATGACCCGTAGCATCTTCGAAGCGTATTCTGCCACGTGACGGGGTGCGATTTGGGGGCATTACATTTTGTCTTCTATATCTTCTATGGTGACATGGAGAAATGTGTTGTCGTTCTATTGTGCATGGTGGTGTATTTTTATTCTCCTCTATCTTGTCTTATGCTCTTGTTACAAAAGAATTCCAATGTTCCAATGTTTTCGAGTGACTTGAAAGTTTTGCATCTATAGAAAGGATCATTTTCTTTGTTGATTATTTTCTCCTTCATGATCTGAACTTTACATATAAATAGAATGCATATATATAGATAGGGTGCCTCTGTATGGGTAAACCATATTAATCATTGCTGCTTAATGATGTTGGTTTTGTTTTTTTTATTTCCCTGATCCATTAGAGATAAGCATACAGATTTCTCCTTCTTTTTGTGTTATTTTCTAGTGATCATGAAGGTAAGAGAGAAGATGTAAATGCATGAATACGAGTGATATTTATTTGTCTTTTATTATCCTCCATCTTGTTACATGCTCTTGTTATGAAACAAGTCTTGTATTCAAATGTTTTAAATTGATTTGAAAGTTTTGTATAATGGGAAGGATCACAATATATCTGTTGATTATTTTCTCTTTCATGATCATAATAACTTTTCTTTGTAAATAGAAAACATAAATATAGATAGTCTACAGCCACTCCCTTTATCTTTTTTCTTTAACTTTAACCAAAATAATATTTGTAGTAATAAAATGGGTCACCATGTATCACGGGATCATTTGTCATTTGCAATGACTCGTGTGATGCCTAGAAGTGTTCATGTATGTTGCGTAAGTATGGGTGCAGTAGAGGCACCCGCTACGAGCACAATGTATGACAATTTTTTCTAAAAATAATAAAGTACAAATATGATAATATATATATACATATGTATATATTAATAAGTTAACATTTCATAAAACAAATTATAAATGATATCATAATTGTTTCACCACACAACTTTACCATACAAGCTTCTCAAAAGGATCATCAACATCAATGTCAAACTTTAGTGCTAAGCATAAAAATTTCTCCTCCTTTTGTGTTATTTTCTAGTGATCATGAAGGCAAGAGCGAGGAGGTAAATGCAGTCTTGAATTACAATGTTTAAAATTGATTTGAAAGTTTTGCATCAATAGGAATGATCCTAATATAACTGTCGATTATTTTCTCCTTCATGTTCATAACTTTTCCTTGTAAATATAGAGCATAAATACAGATAGATTGTCTTTGGATGGGTAAGCCATCTTAATCATTGTTGGTTAATGGCTCTGGTTTTATTTTTTCTTTCCCTTATCCATTAATGCTATTTCTCCTTGTTTTGTTCTATTTTCTAGTAAATATTTTTCTATTTAATGTTCTTTGATCAATGAATACTTCACTTGGTTATTTTCTATTTAATTTTTGTCCCTCACAGCACCGACGGCCACTTGCCTTTTTGTGGGCCCTCTCAGCACTAGGGTCTGCAGCCCATTATCTTTTTTCTTTAATTTTAAACAGAATAATATTTGTAGTAATAAAATGGGTCGCCATGTATCACGGGATCATTTGTCGCTTGAAGTGACTCTTGGGATGCCTAGAAGTGCTCATGTATGTTGCATAGGTATGGGTGCAAAACAAGTACCCATTGCGAATACGAAGTACGGTAATTTTTTTTCAAAAATAATTAAGGTAAGGATATGGAATATTTATAATTATAAATGCGCATGTATATATGTATGATAAGTTAACATTTCATAAAAACAAATTATAATAAGTAGCATAATTGTTTCGTAACACAATTTTAACATACAAGCTTCTCAAAATGATCATCATACAACAATATCAAATTTTAATGTTGAGCATAAAAAATTCTCCATCTTTTGTGTTATATTCTAGTGATCATGAACGTAAGAGCGAGGAGGTAAATGCATGAATACGAGTAATATTAATCTGTCCTTTAATTATGCATTCTACTTGTGAGCTTTCATCTTCGCTTTTCTATCTTGTTTTTTATATGTTATATAGTGACATGGCAAAATGTGTTGTTGATCTCGACGGTCTGATTTTTATCCCCCTCCATCTTGTTTCAGCCTCTTGTTATGAAAGAATGTTTTCAATTGATTTGAAAGTTTTGCATCCATAGGGGAAGATTTGGTTATTTTCTCTTTCATGATCTTAACTTTTCCTTGTAAATAAATAGTATATAAATATGGATAGGATGCCTCGGGATGGGTGAACTATCTTAGTCCTTGCTAGATGTTGGTTTTGTTTATTTTTTCTTTCCGTAATCCATTAGCGCTAAGCATAAAGATTTATTCTTGTTTTGTGTTATTTTCTAGTGAATATTTTTTTATTAAATGTTCTTCTTTGATCAACTAAAAATTCACTTGGTTATTTTCTATTTAACTTTTGTCCTTCCCTCTCACGGCCACCAACCTTTTTACCCTTGCCTTCTTCAGGTGGGTGGGTGGGGAGGAGCACCACCCTCAGGTGAGGTGGCAAAGGACTGCGGTCACTCCTTTTATCTTTCTTGTTTAATTTTAAATAAACTAATATTTGTAGTAATAGAATGGGTCATTTGTCGCTTGTAGTGACTTGTGTGATGCTTGGAGGTATTCATATAAGTTATGTAGGTACGGATGCAATACACGTACACATCACGATTATGAGGTGCGGAAATTTTTTTCAAAAAAATAAGATAAATATATATATTATAAATATATATATTATATATATATATGATAAGTTAACATTTCCCTGAGTACTTTCTTCAATAAGGGTCCACTTGTAGACTTTTAAACATGCCATTTATCCTTTTCATTTTCTAATTAGAGTATCTTCTACAGAGTTGGCTTTCCCGGATGATTGAGAATACCAAACTCGTAGCCCTTTCTGAGTGAATACATATTTAAGCTCTTTTTGATCTAAGAATTCTAGCCATCACCTCTGGTTCATGTTGAGCTCTTTCTGAGTGAATACATATTTGATGATCTTATGATAGTTCCTCTCATGTGGCTTGAGTTGTCTTGAAGCATAGACACAATCCTTCCATGCTGTATTAACACATAGCCCAACTCACTTCTACTAGCATCACTGTACACTGTGTAGCCTCCATCTATTGTGGGAATTGTGAGCACTGGTGCAGTGGTCAATCTTTTCTTCAGCTCTAGGAAACTCTCCTCACACTTTTGTGTTCAATTAAACTTTTCTCTTTTTCTGGTCAGCTTTGTCATTGGAACATGATTTTTTAGAAGTCTTGGATAAAGCTTCTGTAATAGCCGACCAAAAAAAAACTTCTAATATCTGTCACTGTCTTTGGCCTTTCCCAATTGATGATAGTCTCTACCTTGCTTGGATCCACTGAGATCCCTTCTTTAGACACTATATGTCCCAAGAAGATTACTTGTTCCAATCAGAACTCACATTTGGAGAATTTGGCATACCAATGGTGTTGCCTCAAAGTCTCCAACACAATTCTCAGATGCTTTTAGTGTTCTTCGTGACTTGATGAATAAATCAATATATCATTTACGAACACGATTACAAATGTGTTGAGATGGGGCTTGAAAATCTTTTTCATTAAATCCATAAATGCTGCAAGAGCATTTGTTAGTCCACGAGGCATAACCAAAAATTCATAATGATCATACCTTGACCTAAAGACCATCTTTGAAATATATTCATCAGCTACTCTGAGCTGATGGTATCAACTTCTCAAATCGATTTTTGAGAAGACTGATGTTGTGGAACTAATCAAACAGATCATCAATCCTGAACAAAGGGTACTTGTTCTCAATGGTCACTTTGTTTAGCATCCTGTAGTCTATACACAATCTTAGTGACCCATCCTTCTTTTTCACAAATAGGACAGGTGCACCCCATGGGGACACACTTGGCTAAATGAAGCCTCTGCCCAGCAGCTCTTGCAGTTGAGTCTTCAACTCCTTTATTTCTACTGGTGCCATTCTGTAGGGAGGTTTTGATATGGGAGCCGTCCTTGGCCTGAGATTAATGTGGAAATCGATCTCCCTTTCTGGAAGTAATCTCGGAAGCTCATCGGAAAATACATCAAAAAAGTCCTTAACTACTTCAAGGTCTTCTAGTGGCTTGGGTTGAAAGTCAATTTTGACAATACTTGCTAGAAATCCTCAACAGCCTTTATTTAGAAACTTGGTTGCCTTCATGAAGGAAATCATCATCTTCTTCTCTTTTAATAGAATCCCGCAAAAATTCACAGAATTTCCGTCTTTCCTGTCTATCTGTACCTTCTTATCCTGACATTTCAAATAGACATCATGGTAAGATAACCAATCAATGACAGAATAACAAGATTAGCAAAGTAATTTACTCCTTCAATCATATCTGACGTCTCTAGGAGGTACTGCCTGGTGGAGAGCCTCCCAAATGGAATCGTTATGTCTAGTTGTCATCTCATATTTATTCTCTACATTCAATAAGTCAGCAAAGGCAGTTGATATGAATGAGTGAGTAACACCGGAATCGAACAATACATTGCATAGTGATCGGCAATAAGGAGATTGCCTTGGATCACTTAGTTGGATTTTTGGGCCTCATTCACTTGCATAGTGTAGACCCTTCCAGGTGCTCTATGGTGGCCTTTAACTTATTTGCCTTTGCCTTTATCTTGGTAGTCAGCCTTCTTTTCAGTGCGGTATCTGACAAAGTGGCCCATCTTGCCACAGTTGAGACATGCTCCTGAGTTCATCCTGCATTCTTCAGGGTGGAACTTGTGTCAGAATGAACAATGCTTGCATCCCTGTCCATTGTCGCCTCTGAAGTAAGGCTTGGAGTCTTTCTACTTCTTGCCTTTGTCTTTTCTCTAGTCTTTCCTCAACTTCTTGTTCATGCTTCTTTTGTTCATTAATCTCCCTAGTCAAGTTGGTTGTTAAGGAGATAACTTTTCTCATTGTCTCAGGGTCCCCACACTTCACATTGATCCTCTGACGAGGATTCAGCCCCTTCAGGAAGTGGTCTAACCTAATCTTGTCATCTTAACATTCCATAACTTTCTATTTGTCCTTGTGAAATCTTTATTCATTTCAAAGTCTTTGGATTCAGCAATTTTGTCCAATATGCATACCATTTTGGGCAATTTCTTATCACATATCCAACATTCTAACAATTCACAATGAGATTCACATCTCTCTTGTTACATATTGCCCAGAGTTAATTTGACAATACTATCAATCATGAATGCTATAATTAGCATTCTCATTGTAAGACTATTTTGCTTCCATCCTTAACATAACAATAATCAACCAACATTAGTTGGTTAATTTAACAATATAATTAATGGCACAATACTTACATACTCAACTTTGAATGGCTGCTCATGATGATTGCACATGGACTTAGACACTTCACAATTCTATAACATACTTAGCATAAGTCCTTAGCATGCTCTAATACCAAATTGTAACTGATGCATGCAAAATATAACATATTTTAGATTATTATTTTAGTTAATTTTTCTGTAATTTGTTCATGGCATGCATCATTTTTAGTCACTTTTAATCGTAATTCCGGATTTATCAATTTTAATTATTAAATTCTCTGAATAGTTTAAATGTGGATGGATTAACTATATTTTGATAACTATTTTGCAGGAAAATTCGAATCTCGGCCGAAATTCAAAGAAATTATTTCTTACGGCCGAGATTTGGCTTTACACCCAAGTCGTTATGGCCGAGATTCAAAAGGAGTAACAAGATTTAATTCTTTGTTACGGCTAAGATTTGAAGGAGTAAAGATAAATGATTTTATCTTTTGGGCGTAACAAAAATTAAATCCCAAGTCCTTACGGCTGAAATTTGGAGGGCGTAATGGCATGAAGATGAAGGGTGTAACAATCAATCGAGTTTATCTTTGGGCGTAACAAGATAAAAATGAGTTTATCTTTGGGCGTAACAAGATATATGAAGGTGTAAAGATAAGAAATTTTATCTCTTTGGGCGTAATGATAAAATGATTTATCTTTGGCCGAGTTTATCTTATAATTTTAAAGTTAACCGTACGATGTTACGGCCGAGATCAAATTGAAGGCCGTCCGCACCCTATAAATACGTGAAGAATCCATCGTTTCAATTCGTGCTCTGAAGTTCAGGTTTCTTCCACGGCGAGTCGTGAGCTCTGCAGGCTACGACCAAGAGGAGAGAGGTGCGACGGTTGGAAGTTGATCGCGACCTTGATCAAGTCCGAGAGGCTGCCCGACTGTCTGCCCGTGATCCGAAGCTTCGACTTTTGTCTATTTGGGTGTAATTCTTCCAATTATTATTACTTTGTTATTATCTCTCCAGAATTTCTAGGATGAACTCCATATTTTTATTTATTTCATTTTAGGAGATTATTATTGAAGGGAAACTATTTGACCCTATATTATTTGTTTTAATCTTTTCTGATCAATTAATTAATTGTGCTTAATGCTTTTAATTTAATTATTTGGATTTCTAAGTTGAGTACTTACCAGTTTGTGGATTATTTAATTTCAGAATTCATTAATTAAATTAATTGATTTTATGTGAAATTAATAATTGACATAAATTTGATAACTAGTGTGTGGAGAATCAAGTTTATGTGGTCTGTTAATCTAACCAGTTTGTGGAGTGATTAATAGTCTAGGATTTTCATATTAATGCATCTTAATTTTAATCTTATCTGACGAATACTAGTTTGTGGGACTTTAGGTTTGATTAAATTTAAGATAGTTTGATTTACCGGATTAAATAGCAGAATTACCAGTTTGTGGACTCTGTGATGTTAATCTTGTAAATTAATAACTTGAGAAAATTCCTAATCCATCTTTAAAGATTAAATTTATCTTTTATGGTTCAAATATTTATCCTAATCTATTTTCATCCTAAGGCCTAACTTCAACACCATTATCTTATCTTTATCTTATTTTCCTTATTTTATTTCATAAAACCTTTTTCCAAAAATCCATAATTTTCCTCTCTTAAAAATTTATAAATCCAGATATTGAATTAATAATATTCCTCGTGGGTTCGACACTCTTACTCCTATTACTATATTACTTGATCGACTAGTGCACTTGCTAGCAAATTTTATTGTTACAAATCAACGCATCAAGTTTTTGGCGCCGTTGCCGGGGAATATTTTATTAATTAATTTCTGATTTTTTATGAATTATTAGGAGATGTAAATAAATTGTAAATAATTCTCTGTGCATATGTATTAATTGTTTTAATTATTTTTGTGAATGAACTGACATTTTTTCTTTTGCAGATAAAGGTCACAACATTTTTTTATTTATCTACTTTCGGTTTAAAATCCGACGCCGATTGGATTTTTCCAAATTACACTGTCGACTTATGGATTTACGACTTTAATTTGATGTGTTGGCTTTATTAATTTTACGGCCTCGCAATGAATAATTTCTGAATTCTAAACTTTCAATCTTTACGGCCGTAATATTTTTATCCGAACGATGTTTTTACGCCATGAGTAATGGATATTGATTTGACCTTGTTACGCCCGGTTTATCGATGGTTTAAATTTTTTACGCCCTATTTGAATCAGTTGTTTTACGACCATAAGGAATTGACTTAATTCACTTTCGGCTGTAATGATTCAATTTTTATTTCGGCCGAAACCCTATTTTTCTTTACGGCCTCGTGTTATCTCGGCCGATGTGACCTCATCTTAATTGACAATTTAATCTTTTTTACGGTCGAGAATTGATCTCATGTTTTTTTTTTACGGCCGTAAAATTTCTGAACATTTGTTTTTTACGCCATCTTACGACCCTAACTTATTTGTGATTTTTTCATTCTCGGCCGTAACGTTATAATAGTTTGAACTTTTGATTTGACTTTGTTTTGGCCGAAGCGATTTAGTTTGTCTCGGCCGTAATGGATCATCCGACATGGATTTTACTCCTTTTCGGCCGATTTATATGTGTTGATGTTTTACCTCTCATTGTTTTACGGCCGATATGAACTATATTCTTTGTCGGCCGTAATGATTCATTTGGCAACATTTCATTCAATTTTTTTCGGCCGAGATAATTCATCACCATGCTAATTTTTACGCCTTCACGTTGAATCCCTTTCAACACTGTTTTACGATTTTTACGGACGAACGAGCCTCGGATTAATTACGACCGTAAACCCTTATTACGGCCGATCAATTTTATTTCTTCTCTGAAAATAATTTTTGATTATGTCTGATTATTAACTCTATGACCGCAAATTAGTTCGGATTTATTTTGTGTGATTTCTTACATCATCATAAATTCCTTTGGTCGATATTAATATTTGGTATTCGTATTGATTTGAAGAATTTCTGAAAAGTTCCTCTAGAAAATTAATTTTAATGACGAATTTTCAAATTCTATCGTGCCGAAAGACTTTATTAGTAAAAAACTCATTTTTCGTGACCTATTATCTGAATTTCTTTCTTCTTGTATATATTTTATTTTATTCTTTTATCTTACTGAAAATTGGTTGTTGCAGGTACTAATTGAAAATTAAATCACAACCAATCCTGGAATCTTCTGATAAGCGCACTAGAAGTTCAAATCCACTGTTGGAATTTAATCTTGAAATTGAAAGAACCTATCGTCGATTACGAAGAAATATAAGAAAAATGGCGGAACAAGCACGCGACAATCAGAGACTGGAGCAACAGAATGAACTAGTTCCACCATACAATAATCGGCGAGAAGATGAAGCAGAACTTTCTATGAGAGAATATGTCTCGGCCAAATACAGTGATCGAGAATCATGCATCGTGCTGCCTGATATTAACGCAAATAATTTTGAGATAAATCCCGCAATCGTGAGGATGATACAAGCATCCCAATTTGGAGGAGGATTTCATGAAGACCCTCACGATCACCTTGATAAATTTCTTGCCACTCTGAGCACCTTTAGAAATAATAATGTTTCTTCTGAAGTTATTCGTTTATTATTATTTCCTCAATCTTTACGTGACAAAGCTTCCACTTGGTTTAAAACCTTGCCTGCAGGATCGATTCATTCTTGGTTGGAGCTGGTAGAAAAGTTTGTTGGAAAATATTGTCCACCACAAAAGGCAGGCAAATATCGAAGAGAATTGAGGGCATTTGTTCAAGACAATAACGAGACGTTATATGAAGCCTGGGAACGATATAAGCAACTGCTGGCCAGAGTTCCTGACAATAGAATTCCAAAGTGGCAAGTGATGGAAGATTTCTACCATGGATTACGACCTGCAGATCAAGACAAGCTCGATCAATCAGCAGGAGGGACAGTACTGGGATCTAAACGTCCTAGTGAGATACAAGATATAATTGAAGTTGTAGCCCTCAAGTCGAGCCAAGAAAGGAGACCACCTCGCCGAACTCATGATGTACATGCTACACAAGGAATACAATCTTCAGAAATAGTGGCTCAGCTGGAGTCACTTAATCAAAAATTCGAGCAGATGATGTCACTAATGGGAAATTCTAGCAATTATAGCCCTACAGGTAACACTTCAGATTCAAATCAAATTGAAAATGCTAACTTTATTTCCAATCCATTTTACAGGAACAACGATTATGGATGGAGACATAATCCGAAGTTTGCCTATAATCAGAACCAAGGCCAATCTTCTGGTCCATCAAAAAATTATATACTGAAAAGGCAACCTGATACTCCCCAACATCAATCATCAAATCATATGCAGGAGATGATGGCACAAATCATAGACACAATGCAAGCATTGCAGAAGAATATGGAATCTAGAGCCACGAGTCAGGATGCATCAATTCGAAATCTGGAAAGACAACTGGGCCAGATGGCGGCACAACTAACTGGACGTACACCGGGCTCTCTCCCAAGTAACACAGAAAAAAATCCAAGAGGAGAAGAGCAAAATAGGCCTTGATTTTCATCAGAACTAAGTCAAGCTGACGACTATAAATCAGAACTATTTCTATCCTTTTTATTTTTATTTTTTTCATTTTTTTAGATTAGTCTAATTAGTTGTTAATATCTTAGTTTCGGTGATAGTTTTACTTTTAACTAGACATTTATTTTATTATGGAGTCATTTAATTTAATTAATATTTAATGGTTTGTAAGGAGAGATAAACTCAGGGGCGTCAACTCCAAGCATGGGCGTAAATTCCAAGAATTGATTCTCTCTACGGCCGAAGCTCGGACATTACGCCCTGCCACCCTCGTTACGAGTGCATTACGGCCGAGTTGTCACACATGCATCAAGCTCGGACATGACAAGACAAACTGCCACCCACCGTTTTCATTACGGCCGAAGCGACCGAAGAAAAGAACCGTCGTTACGCCCTGCCACCATTCCGTTACGGCCGAGATGTCACACCAGCAGACCACGGACGTCTTGGATATCGTCAAAGATCCGACATGACAGGGAGACCATGGACGTGCCTTGGAAAAATGCATGCTTTTACGCCCGGACATGACTTTTCACTGCGTCGTCACGTGGGACAGGTCAGATTACGCCCGAAAATTCATCTATAAAAATCCTACCCCCACTTTTATGTTGCAGATCAATCTTCTTTACGGCCGAAGCCACCGCGCGCCGCCCTCTCTGCATTACGGCTGAGGTGCTTCCACTACCCTTACGCCTTTTCTTCTCTACGGCCGAAGTCTCAAAACCGTCACCGCCGCGCATCAAGACTCTTTACGGCCGAAATATACAGGTCCATCTACTCTCACGGCCGAAGCTTCCATGCCTCCTATTTTTTACGGCCGAGGTTCTTCATCAACCAACTCTTACGGCCGAAGTCTCACCATTACGCCCTGTGCGTTCCGGCCAAGCTTCCACGCCGATTTCGTTTTACGGCCAAAGAACCGACACCAGCGCCACCACCTATTCATTACGGCCAAACTCCGGACGAGTTTTTCACTTTACGGCCGAAACCACACCGCCATTCCTTACGGCCGAAATCTACAGGTTCATCAACTCCTTACGGCCGAGTTCCGAGTCACGCCTCGGCCAAACTCCAATCTCCGGCCGAGCTTCATCAATTACGGCCGAAGTTCTTCGTCAACCGGTCCCTTACGGCCGAGTCACCTTCGACCTTCAGCCGGTTCTTCATCGAATACTACGATCGAAACCTCAGCCGCTTCCACCGAGCCGGTACCTTTTCTTTGTTTATTTTTGTCCAGATCAAGATGAGGCGATTTGCTAATATATGGAGGGGACGTCACGAACGACGACATCCGAATGCTCAGCCGGCCCCACAACCCTCACAATTAATCTCCTACCCCGGAGATTATTATTGGACTAAGCCGGAGTATCAAGCTCGATATGAACGGATGTGTGATATTCGAATTCATGCCACCAGATTTTCAGATACTGAATTGCTGAGGGAGTATAATTTACTTGCAGATATTCATCTATTATTTTCTCAAATTGGACTATCTGACTTTGTGCATTCTTGGTGGCCAACTTATGAAGTACTAATTATGGAATTCCTCTCATCTCTAGAAATCTTTAATTTAGATGGCAGGAACTATGATCAGCCCTGCATTTCATTCCAACTTTATGGACGGCCATTTACTCTCACTCTAGGAGAGATTAATAATATCTATGGATTTCCCAACCATGGATCTCTTTCTGTACCTGCTGACTTTGATGCTGAAACTTTTTGGAAACAGATAACAGAAGAAGATCGATTGGTTTGGAACACCGCTAAAGATAGCTCAATTCAGAATGCTGTTCTGCGCTACGTCCATCGCATGCTAAGCAACACCATAAGTGGACGCAGTGATAATGATGGTGTCGTCTCAGAAGGAGAGTTATATCTCATCCACAGCATGCTTCACAGAACTCCCGTTAATGTGGGTGCCTTCCTCATTTGTCGATTCCAGCGCCGCACTACTCATCGTGGCGGTAGCATTAATATGGGTGCTCTTCTCACACCTATCACTCAGCACCTACAACTTGACTTGGATGATCTCGAAGCTGTGCCAGGAAACACTCACCTCACTCGTAGGACCATTCAGGCTATGGGTCTCGTGAAGACCAACAACTCAGGGATCAAAGTTTTTATTTTTAAAGGCCACCATCAGGAGGTGCCCTGCTCAGATCGAGATGCTTTTACGCCGATTAATCCAAATAATTGGCTCCTTTTTAGGCAGGTCATAGCTCCAGTAATCCCACCTACAGGACCATCTACCTCTGTCGGACAGCTACACCAGGATGAACCTTTCTCCTGTTTTGATTCTACTGATTATGCGGCAGCCCAACCCTACCTTCAACAGCAACAAGGATTCCAGGCTATATCACCGGCAGCTTCCCAATATGCCACATCCGTCCATTCGCCTTATATGCCGGTACCTTCTCCGATTCCATCTCCAGCACAAGAGAGCTCTTCTGATTCCTCGTTCATACCTTCTACTCCTTATGAGGAACGCGATTCGATGGAAGTATCTGCCCCTTTACAAGAACCTGTGCATCAGTAACACCCCGAATTTCACCCCCAAATCGTCAAGGACAATTTGGTCATTGAGCTATGTTAGCCCGTTCACCATTACATAATCATAATAAAATACAATTTTCTATAAATTCAGCAGAAGCATAAAACTATTAAATAAGATAAAAGAACTCTTCAATTAATGTGGAAAATTTCATGAAAACATCAAAGTACTGTTATAGAATTGAAAACATCACTAAATATAATTAAAACATCTTAAAATCATAGTCAAATACCATAAGAGAAAACACTTTAAAATCATAGTATCAAGACTCTAAATATAAGGACTCTAAGACTTCTAGACCAATGTGCGATATCTCGTCATGTGCTGAGCCATCATCCATCCAATCATTATGCATCTGCACGGATTCAGGGTGTAGAGATTTTCCTGCTAGAGTATGTAAAGGCAATGCATGTGATGGTATAGATCCTATACAGAATACTACATGATATGAATCATTATCTTTATAAAAAAGAATTAAACAATATGCATGTCATGTCTTAACATATGATCTACATGTCAAACATTACATCATTCTATCATCATGCATATATAACAATAGCATGGAAACATGTAGTCAAATCATCACACCAGAAGATATGGGCATTCATAACAATCATTCATTCATTTCCATAGGCATCAAAGTAAGATACACTTACCATAATCATTACCTCCATAACTCTCCTCAGGGTTCTTTATAACCCTTTCGGACTTTCACTTTTATGGGACATCATTCTATTCCATCGATCATTGGTCCTTTCCTATTAACATTATATCTTTTGATAGTTGGGACTTATTTCGTTGCCCTCTCAATAGGCTAGCTAGGCTTAGGAGACAATGCTCCCCTTTCACCCAATGGTGACATCAGAATGTATACACCGTTGCCGATGTATGCAGCAATCATTCTGGACTCTCACCCGAGGATGACATCAAAATGTACACACCATTGCCAATGTGTGTAACGATCATTCCGGGCAATTATCCAATAAAGGGGTGACGTAACATCATCCACAACTTGGTTCATTATGCTTTGCGATCAACAAACATTTATGTCGCTCAATCTTCAAATTTTAACCTAATTACGTAGGGAGCATACATATACGTGTATCTAGGCATATACAATCATCAAGTATAAATACATACTATTAATACCTTGAAAATAACATTTAATATAGGATATGGGATTTCTGCATCGGTCGCGACCGTGAAACAGGTTGTCACGACCATGAAACAGATTGTCACGACCGTGATAGAACCTCTGAAATACCATCCTCTCTTGCACGGTCGTCCTAGCAGTTGTCACGATCGTGCCTATCTTTTCATGGCCGTGATATATGCTGTCACGGTCATGCCAAAGGCCCTGCCTTAGCTGTTTTCCAGCCTTTCTATCACGGGTGTGACATGTGTGTCACGCCCATGATCGAGCGCCAGAAATTGTGCCGCCTCTCGATTTTTCCATGATTCTTCAACCTAAAACTTTAGGAAATGATGTATAATTAAAGGAATAATTGCAGGCATGTTTTCCAGACACTATATGATCAAAAGGATATGAAAAATCATGCAAAAACATTCAACTTTCCAGATCTAGAGTTCATCTCCAAATCATGAATAGTAGGAAGAACATGAACCCTAATAACAAATATTATTCTAATCCTTGCACATGGCACAGATCTAATCATGAAATCCTATTCATGCATAGATCTAGAACAAAACCCACAATCAAAATTCATCATGAGGATAAGGTGCCCTCAAACTCTCAATCCAATCATGAAAACCACTAAGAGAGGAGAGAGGGATTGGATCCCCTTTACATACCTTGATCTTAGATCTTCCTCCTCTTCTTTCTTCTCCCTGATCTTCTCTTTCTCCGTCAAGATGTAGATTAAAGTTCAAGTTCAAGCCGTCAAGATGTAGATTAAAGAGATAAAGAAAGAGAAAAGAGGTCTTACATAGGGGAGATCATAAGATTTGGACAAAAAGTTCAAATTGCCCTTTAACGAAAATTTGGGGTATTACATTAAATAAGTAGTACTTAATGTTGGGTCAAAGTTTTAATGACATAAAATTATATTTTGATGAAACAAACATTGAAAGATTAAAGTTGAAATGCAAAAAAAAGTTTAAAGAAAACTGGATAACTTTATGCACACTACACTTTGATTAAATGATTGTCACTAATCTCATTAGTTTTGGAAGAATGTGGAAAAATAGATTGTAGAGAATTCTATTAGCTTTCCATAGACTCCAAGATCATCTAATTTGGATAACTGAGCAGAAAGTTATAATCAAAACAGTGCAGGTCGGTCAACCTGCCGGTCGACGCAAAGAAGACCGATCGACATGATACCGGTCGATCGAATGGAAGATGCCGATCGACCGATAACTACTGAGCCTGCTCCGGACGACGTCGAGACTATACCGATCGACAGTCTGGTCGAAGTACTGATCGACTGATCAACTCAACGGCTACAAATCAAAGCTGCGAGACTATACCGGTCGAGACACCGGTCGATGGACCGATCGACCAATCAAGCGCAGAAGTTGAAGAAAACGCGCAACGGTCACATAGATCGGTCGACCGGTCCAGAAGTTCGGTCGACCGACATCCGAGTCAAATGAATAGTAACGGTCAAAATTGAAGGAGAAATTTGTGAAATAATTTTTGGACGAATTTTCCACACATTGAAGGCTATAAAAGGAGTGCCAAAGCCAGAGGCAAAAGCACCCATCTAAGCATTGAAGAAAAACTTCAGGTTGTCAAAGAGAGATTATTTCTTGAAGTTTTCACTTTATAGCTTTCTCATTCTTTCTCTCTTCTCTTCTTGTGAGCACAGAATTGTAAAAGAGAGAAACACTTTTGTTCAGAAAAATTAGAGAGAGCTCCTATGTAAAAGAGGTTCTAAATCTTACCTTTTGAGCGAGAGAAATAGATTAGCTTCCTAGGAGAAGAGGTTGCCTTGCCTCTTGAAGTGGAGAAAAGGTGGTTGGTGTAAAGGGCTTTCTTCCTTGCTCCATTTGAAATAAAGGAAGTGCTAGTGGAATCTCCGACGGTCTCAAGGTCGAGAAGTCGGAGCGGGGACGTAGGCCAAGGTGTGGCCGAACCTCGTCAACAACCACCGAGTCTTTACGTTTGATTTTCTCTCTCTCTCTCCCCGTTCATATTGTGTTTATAATCTGAATTGCAAAAGTTTTAAGAAATGATTTTGTGCTTCCGCTACGAATTTCGTGAAATCGACGTTTTTGGTTAAACACCAATTCACCCCCCCCCCCTCTTGGTGCCCTTTGGGATCCTACACTTAATTGTTCTTGTTAGCAGTTTTTCCTCTTTGTCCCAGTGGTTTCGACGTATCCAATTGTCATCACAAATTTTGTTTATTTTTTACTTGGATTTTTTATTTATTATTGCTATAACTTTAGCAGCCAAAAGGTTAATAGTTATTTTATTATTTAAATTATAACTTACTCATCTTCAATAACTAATATTAAATTATTCTTCTATTTTAAATAAATTAATAAAAAATAATCATTTGATATATTTAATTATCTTATTTAAGTATGTGATTTATGTACGATCCCAAAGGGCACCAAGAGTTGGGGTGAATTGATGTTCAATCTGAAAATATCGATTTCACACAAATCGTCGCGGAAGCACAAAACTAATTCGTTAATTCTTTTAAATCAAAGCAATTTAGATAATAAACATAATATGAGAGGGAGAGAGAGCGAGAGAAATTAAACACAATGAACACGGGTGGTTGTTGAAGAGATTCGGCCACACCTTGACCTACGTCCCTGTTCTGACTTCTCGACCTCGAGACCGTTGTAGATTCCACTAGCACTTCCTTCGTTCCAAATGAGGTAAGGAAGAAAGTCCTTTACACAACCACCTTTTCTGTGCTTCGACAGGCAAGACAACCTCTCCTCCTAGAAAACTAATATTTTCTCTCGCTCAAGAGGTAAGATTTGGAACATTTTTTACACAGGAGCTTTCACAATCTTTGTGAAAAATAATTTCTCTCTTTTACAATAGAACACCCACGAGAAGAGAAGAGAGAAAGAAAGCTCTAAATGATAACTTCAAGAGAAATGATCTTCTTTTGATTTCCTGAAGCTTTGCTTCAATGCTTGGATGGAGTACTTTTGCTTCTGGCTTTGGCACTCCATTTATAGGCTTTAGTATGTGGTAAATTCGTCCAGAATTTATTCAACATTTTTCTCCTTGAAATATAGTCGTTACTGTTCATTTGATCAGTGGACCGGTCAACCACATTTATGGACCGGCCGACCGGTCTATATGACCGTTGTATTTCTCCAATTACCGCACTTGATCGGACGACCAGACTATCAACCGGTCAATCGATCAATATAGTCTCTTCATTTTGCTCTATAGTCGTCGAGCTGATGGGTCGATAGGTGCTTCGACCGGCGGGTATAGTCTCGATGTGGATTTGGATAGCTCATGCATTTAATCGGTCGACCGGCATCTTGGATCGGTCGGCCGGTGTTGTCTCGACCGGTCTGCTTTGCTTCGACTAGCAAGTTGACCGACCTGCACTATTTTGATCATAACTTTCTGCACAGGTATCCAAATTAGATAATCTTGAATTTCATGGATAGCTAATAGGATTCTCTACAATAATCATGATTCATCCAAAATCTAAAAAGACCAGTGTGAATTATTTAATCAAAGTGCAGTGTTTATTTAAACTTTTTCAACGTTTAACTTTAATCATTCAAGATTTGTATCATCCAAATATAATTTTATATGGAATTAAAACTTTGACCCAACAATTTCCCCCTTTTTTATGAAGACAGACCGAGAAATATGAAAAATATATAAGTTGTGAAAAAGTTGTAAAAATCTTGAAAAATCATTTTTACTCTCCCTAAGACACATGAATATTAATTATAATGTATTCTTCATATAAACTAATATTCAAATCATATTTCTCCTATATTTCTCCCCATTTTGTTTCATCAAAAAGAATAATTTGTAGATGAAGCATATAAAAAACCATATGCAACTCTCCCTTAATCAAAAGTTTATTTTTTCTCTTTTTTGTCATAAACATAAAAAAATATTGCATCATAAAGAGTTAGTAAAAAAATAACTCCCCCTAAAATTATGACTATTTTATAATAGTAAAATTGAAACAATTTGATGAAAGTCAAAGAAATATATTACAAATCAAAATATGGCATAAAACTTTGATACAGCAATGTGATATCCTTGATATGTCAAAATAAGGTTTTACTATGCTCCCCATCACTATTACTAATTTTCATTTATATGTTCACTCTTTTCAAAAAAAATAGTGATTTTGAATTTTTGAGTGAAAATAAAAAATAGATGATACTTTTACCATAACCTTTGTGCCTTCACATTTCCAATTCCTCCTTTGCTTTACATATGAGGCACACGTGAAAAATAATCAAGTAACTTTTGGTACCCAAACTTTTTTGGATCCTATTTTGCTAGATAATGTTACTTTCGGAACTCAAATCATGTCATGTTGTGATAATTTTCTTATTTTGCATTGTTATGCATAATGACCATAAAATCCAGTTGTAAAACATTTCAAATGTGATTTTCTTCCATATGAATGATTGGATTTCCAATAAGAATCTTCATGTACAAAATGATTCCTAAATTTTTTTCGTTATATAAATAGTCTTATCGCTATTTTGTGTATTTTTCAAAGAGACATTTTATTATTTTAGTTTTTTCTAATGAACTTGCTAGTATTACAATTTCACATGCATGTGTAATTTCTAAAGTTTCAATTTCATTTTTGAGATTTTTATTTTCCATAAAACATATATCCTTTTCTTCTTTTAATTTTTCAATCTCATGTATTAATTTTTCATTTTCCTCTTTAATTAAAAAATATCTTTTTATAAGAGAATAGAGTTCTTTGTTTATGTCTAAAAAAAGGCTTTCTTCGGAAGAGATTGATGAGTCATAATTTGAATTTGAAGTGTTAAAAGTTACCTCATCGTTGTGAGCTATTAAGCATCGGTATGCTTCATCACTAGAGAAGCTTGATGAGTCACTTATTTCACTTGACTCTTCATACTTTTTCTTTTTACATTTTCGATATCTCTTCTTTGTGATTTTTGTATGATCTTCGGGTAGGATTCTCATTCTTCTCTTTCTTCTTCACTAATTTGAGATATTTGTCAAGCTTTCTTATATAGCGGACAAGTCTCTTTTCGTCCACTTCTTCTTCACTTGAGTCATCTTTATTTTCGCTTGCTTTCAAAGTCAATGTCTTCTTTTTTGGAGCAATGGATTCTTCTTCTTCGATTCTGATCTCATAGGTTAGATGTGAACAATAAGATCATCAAAATCTAATTTGTTCAGATCCTTTTCTTCGATCACCATCATTTTTGTATGCCATTGGGAGGAGAGAGAACAGAGAATCTTTTTCACTTTTTGGGGGTTAGTTCTCGGCTCACCCAAAGAGACTAAGCCATTCATAATATCATTAAATCGAGCAACCATATGATTGATGTTCAAGCATTTGAATGAATCATATTGATTATTCAAAATATTTAATCTAGATTCTTTGACTTTATTCCTTCCTTCATAAGCAGTAATAAGTTTCTTACAAATTTCGGTTGCACTTTCACAATTTGAAATTCGATTAAAATCCATTGAATCCAAAGCACAATAAAAAGTATTCTTTGCTTTCCAATCCAATTTTGAAAATTTTTTCTGTGTTTCGTCATGTTTGAAAAGTAATTTTTCATGTAAATAATAGCATTTTTCAACAATATCGCACATGTTTATATCAATAGAACATATGTAGGCTTGAATCTTAATTTTTCCAATATGCAAAATTTGATGCATTTAAAATGGGAGGATGACTAATTGATTGACCTTCGACAAAAATAAATCCACTTGGTGCCATAGTTCTTAAGATAATTAAATCTTAAAAAAATAATTAAATCTTAAAAAATTAGATATAAGAGCAACCCACCCTGATACTAATTGTAGAATCCCAAAGGGCACCAAGAGGAGGGTGAATTGGTGATCTATATGAAAATATTGATTTCACAAAAACCGTCGCGGAAGCACAAAACCGATTCATTAATTCTTTTAAATCAAAGCAATTCAGATAATAAACATAATATGAGAGGGAGAGAGAGTGAGAGAAATCAAACACAATGAACACGGGTGGTTGTTGACGAGGTTTGGCCACAACTTGGCCTACGTTCTTGCTCCAACTTCCTTTGTTCCAAATGGGGTAAGGAAGAAAGCCCTTTATACAACCACATTTTCTCCATTTCGAGAGGCAAGGCAACCTCTCCTCCTAGGAAATTAATCTTTTCTCTCGCTCAAGAGGTAAGATTTGGAACCTCTTTTACACTGGAGCTCTCACAATCTTTCTGAATAATAGTTTCTCTCTTTTACAATAAAACACTCACAAGAAGAGAAGAGAGAAAGAAAGAAAGCTCTAAATGATAACTTCAAGAAAAATGAACTTCTTTTGATTTCTTGAAGTTTTGCTTCAATGCTTGAATGAAGTATTTTTGCTTCTGGCTTTGGCACTCCGTTTATAGGCTCTAGTATGTGGAAAATTCGTCCAAAATTTATTCCACATTTTTCTCCTTGAAATATAGCCATTACTGTTCATTTCACCAGTGGACCGGTCGACCGCATTTATGGATCAGTCGACCAGTTTATATGATCGTTGCATTAATTTCTCCAGTTACCGCACTTGATCAGTCGTCTACCGGTATAGTCTCGTCATTTTTCTTTGTAGCTGTTGAGCTGATCGATCGATCGGTGCTTCGCCCGGACTGTCGATCAGTATAGTCTCGACGTGGATTTGGGTAGCTCATGCATTTAACCGGTCGGCCGACATCTTGGATAGGTCGACCGGTGTTGTCTCGATCGGTCTACTTTGCTTCGACCGGTAGGTTGATTGATCGGGACTATTTTGATCATAACTTTTTGCACGGTTATTCAAATTAGATAATCTTGGATTCTATGGATAGCTAACATGATTCTTTATAAATTTGATATTCATGATTCATCCAAAATCTAATAAGACTAATGCCAATTATTTAATCAAAGTGTATAATCAAGGTTTAACATTTAACTTTAATCTTTCGAGGTTTGTATCATCAAAATATAATTTTATATGGCATTAAAACTTTGACCCAACATTATTTTCTAATGACTATGAAGGCAAGAGGTAGATAAATGTATATGGATATTTATCTGCCCTTTAGATTTGTGTTCTGCTTGTGGACATTTCGTATTCGAATTTCTATCTTTCATTTGATATCTTCTACGGTGACATGGAGCAATGTGTTCCTGATCTCTTGTGCACGGCGGTTTTTATTCCCCTACGTATTGTTACATGCTTTAGTTTAATTATGAATTTTTATAACTAACTTCTAAATATCATGATAATATTATAATAAAGTATTAATTATTTGATAACAAATTTTGAGAATATTATAGTATATATTGGATAACTATACTAACAAATATTATTATGAAATCAACACTAAATTAATTTATATAATATTATAACTCATAGTCAATATAATATATTTTTTATCAAAAAATAATTTAAGTAATATATGAGTTCATGAGAATTTCACACTTGATACTTTCAAAATCTCTCTCTTTACATAGGTTAAGTAGGCTGCTACCAGTTTTATCGGTAGCAATATGCTGCCAAATGAGTTGAAGCATCGGATGGCCATTTTTTGATGGATGATCCTCGTCTAGGAGGAGATGGACCAACAACTTATGTTGTGTTTTTTGGGCAAACTATAGGTTTCTTTTCGTTTCTCTCTTTGGTTCATATGGATGTCTGAGTCTCCAAATCGTATGCATGCCTGAGTCCTGCCCCCAAAGGAGAATTTCTAGTCCCTGTCTCCTCCATCGGTGTCTATCGCTCGCCGAAGATCTTCTTCAAGTGACCAATGGCCGCCAGTTTCTCCTCCTCCCTCTAAAAATCCGTCGATGAGCATGTTTCTCTCATTTGTCTCTCTGCCTCCCCCGGTAAAATCCCTTGGATGCCCCTCTCTCTCTCCCTTCCTCCTCCCTTCCCCCTAGATGTCTGGTATCTCTTTCCCTCCCTCCCTCCCTCCTTCCTTGCCTCCCCTTGCCGAGTCTATGATCTATCCAAAAAAAGTTTGTAGTAGGTTTTATGATATCAATCTCTCACTAAAAATTTTAATATGTAAGACTGATATTACATTTTATGATTAATTGTAATAAATTAAGTCTTTTCTTAGAAACATAAGAGAAATATGTGCTATCTTGTGTCCATAGAATGTAGTGAGCTTAAGGTTCAAATTTGAGCTGCAGTTTATGTGGAATTTTAGATGAGGATACCTCCCAAATCCTAGATGAGGTACATTACAAGATAAAAACACAATTTATCAAGTGGAGATGGTCCAAATCATGAGAATTAATTTCATGATAAATGACTGCACTAATTTGTGGCCATGCTCCAGATGAACAAGAACTTGCATTTAAAAAAAAAAACTCATATAGGGAATAGCATGAAAGTGAGTTAGAGGATAATTCTTTTGGTCGCATGAAAGAAAAGAAGGAGGGAGAGGGGATTGTTGGTCGAAGTTTTGTGAGGTCACTATTTACATTTTGCCACTACTAATGAGTCAAGAAGAATATGATTTGTTGGTGTAATTCATCAAATTTCATGTAAAAACATCTTAACAAAATGGTGTTGTTGAAAGAAAACTTCGTCATTTACAAATTCTAATCTTTCATTATTTTTTAAATATCTTGGCGTAATTCATCAAGCTGTAAAAACATTTCAACATAATGGTCAAAGAAAACTTCGCCACATGTTGGATGTTGTCTTGGACCCTTCTCTTCCATATGATAGTACCCTCTACCTATTGGTCAGAGGTTATTCTCACCGTTGGTTATCTCATTAACCGAGTATTCTCAATGTACAAATTTCATTTCATCTACTATTCATAGGAAAGTTTTGTTTCCTATCCCAACTCGTGTTTTCAGATGTCGTTCACCTCTTTCAAACTAATAAGTTAGCTCCAAGTGTAATTAGGTGCAGGTTCTATGTTAGTGCTAATGTTCTATTTTTTGAAGACGAATCTTACTTTAGAACCGTTGTCTAATTCTAATTACAAAGTGACCCCAAGATCTACCGTATGCACCCCACAAATTTACAGTCGCCGATGTATTCAGCCGTCCCCACCTGACATTGAACCACTTTTCACGATTTCATCACGTAATCCTTCAAACAGTCCTGATTTATTGGAAAAAGATTTTAGTCAGGTAACGCATGCGATCTAAATGTCCATATTGCACATTGCAAAAAGAAACTCGAGGTTTTATATTTCAAGCTGATCTTAAATGATATTAGGGGGAGATATGGTTTCCATATCTTTTTATTTATTTGAATATCTTTGTAATATTAATAGTTTCCTATTTCTTCTCTATTTATAATATTCAGGATTAACATCTCATATTTTCTGAGATAATATCTTAGATATTCTATAATAATATTCTAGCATATTTTTTTTTGTATTGCGTACCTTTATTATAAATAAAAAGACACTAGTGTTGGACGAACGAGAAGAGAAAACATGTCATTCAACAAAATTTTTATTGTAAAAATATGTTTGAAGCTAATTTTTAGTAGCATTTTGATTTATTTTCTTATTTTAAATAGATGAAAGAAAATTAAAATTGATATCCGTAGTAAAGAGATGAGAGAAAATATAATACAAAAATAAATATGAATATAAAAAATTTACAAATATGAAAATGAATCCCTTAAAATATCAAAAATAATAATAAACAAATAAAATTATATTTTTATGATTATAATAAAATATTAAATTTTTTATATATTTAAAATACTTAATATAAATAAAAGGAAAAGGATGGTACCAGGTCGGATCGGTTCAAGGCAGTCATCCCGACTCGTGATTTCCTATTTTCCCCTTCCTTTCCTTTTCATGCCTTCCTTCACCTTTGTTCCTTTCAAATCCTGCGCTGTCGTTTTCGACTCCGACTTCAGGACCCCTCATCGATGCCGACAATCGCCATCCTTTCAACATAGCCGTCCTTCAGCACTCCCTCCAGGATGCCCGCGTTCGTCACTCCTTCCTTGACGCCCGCCTTCGGCACCCCTTCCTCCACGAAAGCCTTCGGGACGCCCTCCATGATGCCCGCCTTCGCGACGCCATCCTCGACTCCGGCATTCGGGACCCCTTCGACGCCCTCTCTCTTCTCCTTTTTGTCTCTGCCACAACAAGCGTCGCCCTTTTCCCTCGTCCCCCAGCAGCAACAACAGCAGCCATTCGGCTTGCTTTCTCCGTCGCCCTTCGGAAATGCAACTCATGACCCAGATGGCCCCCGTTGCTCCCCTCTAGCTGCCACTCACGCCGTCAGGGGTTTTGGTGTTTCTTGAAATGAGTCACCGCAGCGGCTCTGACGACGGCGATGCCGGAGGCGGTCGCCGATGCAACTAGTCGGCGGTCGTCGACGCAACTACAAGTGCGACGCTGGCGGCTAAGAGGAAGGGCTCCGAGGATGACATCTTGATGAGGTTCCTTCGCTGATCCCTTCTTCCCCTTCTCCTACTTTTTTTCGCTTCTTCATGGAGTCGGACGCAGCAGGACAGCGGCGGCGGCGGCTGCCGATGCAACTACGAGTGCGAGCATCCGCGGCGGCCGCCGATGCAACAACGAATGCGACGCCGGCGGCAGTCGCCGATGCAACTATGAGGGCGACGCCGGCGGCGAGGAAGGGTTCCATCACCGAGGATGACTTCTCGACCTTGGTCAATAGGTTCCTTCACCGACCCCTTCTTCCCCTAATCCTTTGTTTATATTGCATTCTTCATGTAGAGAAGATTCTTGAATTGGCTTGCAATTTTTGTTCCCCGCTTGTCTTTTGATACCCTTGAACCTTGCATTGTAGTTCCCGTAGTTTCCTCTCTGATATCACATTGCGATTGGTTTTGCTAAGGCAATATATATTGCCTTGGTCTCCTTATCTGTATCACGAAAATTTAGGTGTAATCTTTTTCTTATTTGATTTTCCATGAAATTTCGTGCGTCATGTGATTTTTCATGTATAGGGTCTTTTTTATTCTCTACTTATAATTTGTTGCCAACATGTTTAGGCCATATCACATTTGTGAGTTGCAGGATTTGGTGTTGGACTACTGGGACTGTTTGGAAATGGCATGCATCAATGTACAACACTTGTGCCAGAGGGTAAACATTTCCTTTGATCATGCATGTAATAATGAAATTTGAAAATCGATATCTTTGTCTGTTTTAGGGCAAAGAAATTTGTGTTTGAAGGTGATCGGCCATGGCACCAGAAAGAAAAGATGAGACAATATCGGTCGACGTTGAGACTATACCGGTCGACAATGATATGTATCGGTCGACGTCGAGACATTACCGGTCGATGTACCGATCAAAGGACTAGTCGATCAGACAGCGTCAAAACGTAGAAAATATAACAACGGTCACATTGACCGATCGACTGACCATAGCACCGGTCGACCGGACATAAGTCAAATGAACAGTAACGACCATTATTTTGAAGAGAAAATTATGGAAGACTTTTTGAACGAATTTTCACCTGAAGGGAAAGGAGTGCCAAAGCTTGAGGAAAAGTCATCCAAGCAAGCAAGAACATCCTAGAGCTACTCTCAAGTACTTGAGCACAAAATTGTAAATTTCTTTCCTTTTCTTTTTTTAGCTTTTAGTGTGAGAAAAATTTTGTAAAAGAAAAGAGTTAGAGGGAAACATTTTTTTCTGATCTAGTAAGATTGAGAGCTCCTTGCAAAAGAGGTGTACCTTGTCTCTTGAGCGGAGAAGAAGGCTTGTTGTGTAAAGAGGGTTATTCTCTCCCTACAAGAAAAGAGAAAGATAGTGGATCTTCGACGGTCTCGAGGTCGAGAAGTCGGAGTGGGGACGTAGGTCCAAAGAGTTGATACCAAACCTCGTCATCATATTTTGTCTCCTTGCGTTTGTTCTTTATCTTTCATTTACATCTTATCTTTATTTGATTGTGATCGGTTTTATTGATTTTTCCGAAAGTGACTTTGCAAAAAGATTTTTATACACCAATTCACCCCTCCCCCCTCTTGGTGCTTTTGATCCTACACAAGCTTCATTCTAGGCTAGTTGCTTTCATTTTTTGTTGATCCGAGATTCACAGTTATGTTCTTAGTTTCTGCATATCTTCACGACAATTTGTTTTAGCATTTTAATTGTCCGTCCTTAGAAGAAAATATTCTGCAGCTGCGACATTAAAATTTGATGATAACAGGAAACAAGATAGATACAACACCATCTCTTTTGAAGAAATCCATAAAGAATTATATGATCTTAGGGTATCCTTCTCAGATTGATCCGGTTGTGCTTGGCATGCTTTTAATGTTTTGCGTTGATGTCTATTTCCTCTCGTCTTACTACACTTTATTTTGGTACCCGCTTTGGGTCACCAGGACTCCTCTTACGACACTTTATCTCTCAGTCGTAACAGGTGTACAGACCCAAGTCATACTATTATGTTAGAGGTTGCAAACTGCCTCCTACACATCGCAAGACAGTTATCTGAAATGAATAATGGTTATGTATTTGAGTTGAATACCCTTTGCACGGTTTTGCTTGAATACAGAAGAGTCCTTAGCCATACGTATACTTCATATCATATATGTGCATGGCATGCTGGAATCTCAATAATATCCATTCTAATCCAAAGATGACAGTGACTCTAGGTCATGGGAATGAACATTAAAAATTAGCTAACAAGAGAAACTATTTAGTAAATACCCATGATCTGCTATCCCATCTGTGGTGTAATAGGCACTCACGTGTGACCTATCAAAGTACAATATGGGAAAAGTGTGTCTTGGTTGTCATCCTTCATTAGATGTATACAATTACAAATTATGGCTGGTTGCAGCAAATCTAATGCAATAATTGTCAATTGTGGTATGTTGTGTTTCATCACTGTACTTAGGCTCCTTTGGTTCTCAAGAATTTCTTAAATAAGTATATGCGTTCAAACTCAATAGAAACTGCAGCATGCCTTTCAATGGGATAACAATGAAACTCCTTTATGCCAAGTTAAAAGCCTTTCCTCCTTCATGTGATTTACATTTCTTTCAAACCACCTGAATCTCATTGGTGATTTTCATCTTTCCTTCACATTACAAGCCTATTGTTTATGCTCGCAGTGATTTACTTAGAATCTAATGCAAAATGATGAAGAAAGTGAATATCTTGAATTTTGGTTTCCAATTACCGGACAAATTCTAAAACATTGGTTGGGAATCTGATACTTGCGTGTGTATATACATTTTTTTTTTGCCATTATTTGATATTCTGACATTAGTCTACTCTGTTTTTCTCTTAAAACTCATCATTCTCAGATAGACTCTGCTTCATTGAATTTGAGTATGGATCGTACAACTATAGGGGTTATGACAAAGCAAAACAATTCAATGTATATGCTGGCTATGATTGTAACTATAGCTTGTAAGCCTTAGAGATAGATAATGAATTTTTGGCAAGTACAATTTTTTCTACTGAATTTTAGCTTGTAATCCTGCTTTGTAGTCCAAGCATTATCTTTGGTAGTTTCCTCAATCCACTGATACGATCCTATCACATGACCGTTGGCTTTGCTTAGGCAATCCTAGAGAACTGCCTTCAGTCTATACTTTTGGATGCTAGGACAAGCAAAATTGTAATTGCTAAGCAAAATTGTCATTCCAAAAAGAATGATTAACCAGAAGAAAACAAGTTGAATGGGAAAGAAGCTTGTCTTTGATATTTAGAATGCCCGTCTGCTCTATGCTCATATTATATTATGTCACAGATTTTGTTTCCATCATCCTAGTTTCCTAAGAGCATTTCCTTGATACCAATTTCTCTTTTTGTGAGGATCCTTGATTCCAAGTTGTCCTTTTTCAAGTTTTTTTAGGTCTATCTTTACTACTCGGGTGTTAGTATAAATTTCTTAGTGATACAAATCTAGATTATTTTAGTTAAACATGAAATTATTATTTTATACTTGGGGGACTAAGATGATACTATGTTATAATAAAATGGAGCAGTGCTCAAACTTACACACGCTGTATAAGAAGCTTTTGACACTTCCTCATGAAAGTTTTGTTGGTGCTAAAAGATCAAAATAAGACTTCCGTTGCATACAAAACGACTTGATTAGGTATCGCCTTAACTTAGTTGTCACATGAGGCCCCAATGCTCAAGATCACCCTTGTGATACTTGCTTGCGTGCATGTGTGCGTGGGGCATCTGTGTGCATGCACGTGTTACACGGAGTCCTTGAGTGGCGTAGTCTCGTGCATCAATTAAGCGAAGGGCGTCTAGTCAAGCCTGTTTCAGTATGCAATGATAGTCTGAAGGGTTGTGTGTGTTGACAAAAGCCATAAGTGTGGGGCAGTTTGCTGTGTAGTAGGATGCTTTAAGGGACGAACGACATGTGCGCACTCTTTTCATTTAAGGATGATTGAGTTTCGAAAAGATATTGTATGTTGCCTCCCCATGCTTAAGGAACGCGCACTGCTTTAGTGACCCAAGTGCAGAGGACAATCGTCAGGGTTTCAATTTTTGGGTCCACTTACAAAATTATCAAAGACATTGACAACATTATAATGGATATACTCTATGCAATGTTTAAGTATAAAAAAATGGGGTTGAAGAGAAAAATTGCATAGATTAATAAAATCATGGAGCAGTGCTCTAACTTTACACACGTTGTATAAGAAGCTTTTGACATTCTCCCTCATCAAAGTTGACAATGTTCATAGCGCTAAAAGACCAAAACAAGACTTCTGTTGCATACAAAACAACTTGATTAGGCTTTTCATTAGCTTAGTTGTCACATGAGGCCCTACTACCCAGGATCATCCTTGTGATACTTGCTTGAGCACTTGTGTGCGCAGGGCATTTGTGTGCATGAACGTGTTATGTGTAGACCTTGAGCGGCATAGCCTCGTACACCAATTAGGCAAAAGAGCGTCTAATCAAGTTTGTTTAAGTATGCAACGATAGTCTAAAGGGTTGTGTGTTGACAATGGTCATGAGTGTCGGGCATTTTGCTCCGTAGTACGATGCTTTAAGCGACGGACGACATGTGAGCGCTTTTTTCACCGAAGGATGGTGGTGTTTCGAAAAGATGCTTTTGGTTGCCTCCCCATGCTCAAGGAACTAGCCGACATTGGGGTTTCAATTTTTGGATCCACTTTATTACAAAATCATCAAAGACATTTTGTAACAACCCTGACATTTTATTCATTTATAATAACTGGAAAATCATTATCTAATATTCGAGAATTATTTAATTCCAAAATTCAAGGAAAATTGGAAAAGATGGTTAAAGAGATAAGAAGGAATTTGAGAGGGATTGGATTTAATGGAGTTGTTATGATAGGAAATTAATTAATCTCGGATTTAATTAAAATCTGAGAAATTATGATAAATTATTAATGGATGGCCAAGATTGATTCTAAAAGAGTCTAAGGCCTAATAGAATTGAAATCTCAAATCTGCACCTATAAATAGGCATTAAAGGGTGACTGGAAACCCCTTTTTCTGCCAAACAGAATTCTGTCCACGAGCCCCTTTTTCCTCTCATTTACACGTGAACCGATGCACTCCCAAGAACGCGTGGCGGTTGGTTTCGAAGCTTGTACATAGGAGAAGAAGTTCCAGGTGGTGGCCGCGAGTTTCGGAGCGAGGACAGAAAGCAATCGCCGGCCAAAGGCCATAGTTCGGCGTTCGTGCAGATTGTTAGAGAAGGGATTCTGTTGTTTTTTCAGCCAACTTTAGGTACGTAGAGAGAATCCCTACGTCGTCGATTTTCTATGACATGGAACCCTAATCTCTTATCCTTCGTATTGTGAATCCATTGATATATCATATGCATAGTCTGGATATCATAGGGCATAGTTATGATGGTCGGAAAGTCGCGTCGGAACGTACTTCTCCGTCGGCGGTAAAACCCGGCCTGGGTTCTGCTGTACCCGGCCCGGATTTGGTTGAATCCGGACCGAATTGGACTCGGAACCGGATCGGGTTGTCCAACCCTGCCCGGGTTCAAGCTTCAACTCGAATCGGGTTACGGTGCGATCTGGATTGAACGTGAACCGACCGACCCGGCCCGGGTTCACCATACACCCGGTCCGGGTTTGCCCTGGCTGAGGTGAGATTTGGCATTTCTGAACACGGCCTGATTTTCACCCGACGCGTGCCGGGTTCTGGGGACAGAAATCATAATTTTGGGTAAATTGTTATAGAAAATTGAACAGTTATTATAGTTTATTGTTCATGATCATCTCTGATTATATCACAGACAAATATGATCTCATCATATCTTTTAAATTTGATTTGAGATTTATGTTTATTCTTACCATATCAGATCTTGTTACCCATCATGTGTAACATTCCCCACCAGCGTGTGATATTGTCCGCTCTGGGCCTCGGCCCGCACAGTTTTCTCAAAATGCGTCACCTGGTATCAGAGTAGCGCAGCAGCTCACCTCTATACTCAGTGTGATACTGTCCGCTCTGCCCCCTCCCTAGGCTCACGGTTTTCTAACGCGTCAATTGTACCTTCAAAATCAACTGCACCTTATTTTCTAATTTTATCGTAGAACCTCTGTGCATGGTGGGGTGCGGTCACTCAACGTGGGCGTTGAGTCCCCTAAGGGGGGAAGGATGCATGGGGCATGCCTTGGATTAGTCCCATATGCATAAGTCACGGGAGAGATGCTGGGTATATATGGGAGCATGTCCTTCACCAGGTTTGATGCGTTAGAAAACCGTGAGCCTAGGGTGGGGGCAGAGCAGACAATATCACACGCTGGTGGAGAATGTTACATCATGTTATTGATCCAGTAGTTTTTCCCTGATTGGGTCCTTGTCTAACCTAAAGTAAATTGTTAAAGATAGGTCTTTAGGCTAAACAAGATAAAAGATGAAAACGATTGGGTCTCCATGTTCTCCGATTGTCTCTAAGTCCCCTGGGCCATTATTGTTATAGTATTATATGGGGCAGATAGTGTACCTAGAGGTTTGAGACGTCATCCTTTAGGGAAGCTATGGCTGTCCTGTGATGGCCATGGTCCTCCGCCATTATGAACCTATTGTTAGCGCTATCATTGGAGGGCAACTTGCCGTGGTTTGATCTCCACTTGCCTACATGAAAGAGACATGGAGTTTCCCATAACTGGTTGAGCGCTCCCTAACTGAATTGAATGGAATTGAATTGAAATTGAATAGAATTGAATGGAATTGAATTGAACCCTGGTCATTCGGATTTAGGTGTTGATTGGCTTTGCCTTCGCCTATTGAATAGAATAGAAATTGTTAATTGACCAATGACTACAAATATTGATAATAGAAAATTGTTGAATTGGATAGTTGTCATGGAGATCAAGCATAATTGATAGTTGATATTGATTGATCCCTTGATCTCTTATCTGTTTCCCTTTATTGATTCATGCTCTTATTTTATTATTGAGCTCTTCCGATATGGTCTTATCATGTGCTCTATTGATTATTGTTCATTATTGATTATTGATTTATGAGCACTATTGATCTACTTATTGTTATGGTTAGACCCTACGTACTGAGTATTTTTATATTCATGGATTTTCCCCTGCATCTGGATTCATGCAGGTGAGATGATAGAAGATGGTGATGCAGGTGGTCAGGCTCAGTGATAGAGATGTTGCATATGGTGTAGGATTTAGTCCTACTAGACTGTTGGTTTACTTTTATTTTCCGCATATTTAGCATGATGGAGTCATGGACATTTCCAGCTCCTTGACATTAGATATTGTTAGACGATCTTATTATTAATTCCGCATTTTATAGAGTTTTATTTCCGCAAAAATTTATTTACATAGAATTGCGTAGCGCCTTTAGGACGACTCTGAGCACGTGATAGTCATGTGGGTCTCGGGGCGTTACACATTTTCAACATTATCATGGATATACTCTATGCAATGTTTAAGTAGAAAAAAGGGGTTGAAAGAAAATTTGCATAGAATAATATAATGATGGAGTAGTGCTCAAACTTCACACATGCAGTATAAGAAGTATTTGACATTCTCCATCATCAAAGATGATAATGTTCTTGGCACTGGAAGATAGAAACAACGCTTTCGCTGCATGCAAAACGATTTAATTAGGCATCCCCTTAGCTTAAAATCGTCACATGAGGCTCCACTACTCAAGATCATCCTTGTGGCACTTCCGTGTGCGCGGGGCATTTGTGTGCATGCACGTACTACTGGGAGGACTTGAGTGACAGCCTCTTACACCAATTAGGCGAAGGGCGTTTAGTCAAGTCAGTTTCAATATGCAACGCTAGTCTGGAGGGTTGTGTGTGTTGACAAATGCCACAAGTGTGTGGCATTTTGCTGCATAGTATGATGCTTTATGGGACGGATGGCATGCCAGGTGATGGTGGAGTTTCGAGAAGATGCAATGGGTTGTCTCACCATGCCCGTTTTAGTGACCGAAGATGAAGAGGACCGTCGTCGGGGTTTCAGTTTTGGGGTCCACTTATTACAAAAAAATCAAAGACATTTACAACATTATCATGGACATACTCTATGCAATATTTAAGTAGAAGAAAATGGGGTTGAAAAGAAAAATTGCATAGAATAATAGAATGGCTGATCACTTGCTGATCACTATATGATTCTAACCCATTTTAGATGCAATTCATACATATGGAGTCCCACTTTTACCTATTTTTGGGCCAATTATACTTGGAATGCAAACATTGTGATAACTAGTTGATATTCCTCATTTCATACTTAATTCCATGTGCATAGAGGTTCTGAAATGCCAAAATTCATTAATATTTAAATTATATGCCAAGTTATCATTTTGAGGACAAGTTATCATTCCTAAGTGTCAAGTTATCATTATTTTGAATGAACTCATTTTCAATGGTTTTCTTGCCCTAAATCCATCATTATCATGTATAAATCATATTTGGATAGTCACATCTCAACTTGTGCAAAGTTTTAAGTCCATTTGAACAAGTTATCATTTTTCAAGTGCCAAGTTATCGTTAAAGGGCAATTCTGTCATTTCGACATGCAAAACCATTAATTCTGCACAAGGACCTTAAGCAATCATCTTATTATTGTTCTAACTCATTGCTGGTCAAATTTCATCACATTTGGATAATCAAAACTCAAGATATGACAAGTTATCGTTTTTAAGTCATAAGTTATCGTTTTTGGGGCACTCAAGTTATCACTTTTAGGAATCTCATTCATATTTGATTTCTGACCTCACTCACTTGTCACTCTAATCAATTTGATGCCTAAAATGCTTTGAACCACCCATATTAGGACATTTTCCAAGATTTTCATAAAGTTATCATTCCGGGCCCCTTAATTCATTAATTTTGATACAAGTTTTCATTCCTGCACAACACCTAATACCATTTGATATCTGAGCTAGCAACTATCATTATCCTAATCCTTATTTGTCAAAATACCATTCAAGGGCTTTGATGCTTGCTGTTTGGGGATTTGTACCAGGGAGAAAGGTGGCCAAAAAGTGGAAAAAGTAGGGGGGACCATCTACTTTTTCCTGCACCAAAAAGGAATCTGCAGCTGGAATTTCAGAGGGGTGGACAGGTGGCTGCAATAAGGAGGATTAGAACATTTAGATGCTGATCAAAGGGTGGAAAGGAGTGATATATAAGCTGGATTTTTCTGGAGGAGAAGCAAGGCTGGTCATTCAAGGGTTTGAAGGCAAGCAAGGCTGGATTGATTCTGGTGGAGGAGCTGCTGGCCAGGAAGCTTAAAAGAACCATGAATTGTATCTGTTTCTTATCCCATTTGATGTCAAATCTTGTAAATATGAGGAGCTAAACTCCATTTCTTCTAGGATAGGGTAGTAGTTTAGATTAGTTTTGGATGGATATGGACTGTTTTATAATTCCTGCACTGAATCATTTGCTGATTTTCAGATTTCAGAATTTTCTAATGTTAGTTCTTGCCATTGTTGGATCCTATTGTAATCTATAGCTGAGAAGTTATCATTTGATCTATCCCTAGTTCAGAAATGGATTAGAAATCAATGTCAAGTTCTTTATTCCAATTTAATTGAAGTGCTGATTTCTGAAATTTAGATTTCTGGTTTCTGTTTTTTTGAATTTCCTGAACCAGAATTCCTGGACCTTTGAATCTGTTTGCCATTGTGGATTTGATTAATAGAGCAACTAGAAGGTTGATATTGTCCCAAATCTTGATCAGAAATGAATCAAGATTGTTTGGCATTCTTTATGATTCAAATATGTTTATTGTTCGTATTCTCATTTTTAAAAATTGAATTCTGATTTCCTGATTCCTGAATTTTCTGATTTCTGTGGATATCAGAATCTGTTCTTCATTTCTAACTTGGTTAATTGAGTCCTTGGGATGTTGGTATTGTCCCTATCTTATTCAGAAATGAATCAAGATTGTTTGGGCAATCATTTGACTCAAAACCAGAATTTTCCATTGATTTTTGAATAGAAATCAGAATTCTAATTTTTCTGATTCCTAATTGGAATCTGATTTTATCAATTGAGTCCCCTGAATCATTCCCTTCACTAATAAGTGAACTTTAGGGATGTCTTGTAATCTAGAGATGGGCAAGAATCAATTGGTAAGTCAGGTTTCCATTGGTTTAAAATTCTGATTTCTAAATTACTGAGTTGCTGATTTTTTTGGTTTCCTGAATTCCTGAAGTCTGAAAATCTGATTTCTTGGGCTTTGGATCTGATTGTCATCAAGGATTGGATTAATTGAATAGTTGAGAGGCTAATATATGCCCTGATCTTATTCAGAAATGAATCAAGATCATTGACAATTCAGAATTCAAATCTGATTTTTCCAAAATCTGATTTCTTAGTTTGATTCTAATTCTATTTTCTGATTGCTTGGAATCTGATTGTCAATTGTTAATCCCTATTTTATTCAAATCACTGAGAGGTGTACTATAGGAATCCCTTGCAGTGCAGAGATGGGTCAAGGGGCATTTGGCAAACTTGAATTCCATCAATCCACATTGCTGATTTTTTCAGAAATGCTGATTTCTATTTTCTCATTTAATTAACTTCTGATTTCCATTGTCAACCCTCATATTAATCCACTACTGAGAGGTAGTCTTAAGGGCTTCTTTGAGATCCAGAGATGGGCCAAGGAGCAATGGGAATTATGAACTCATGTGGCCATATGGTTTGCATTTCCAATTGAGTGTGTTTGTGTGGATTCCAATTTATTTTGCAACCGAGAGGTTGACTTTGAATCCCCCTTGAATTCAGAGATGAGTCATGGAACACAAGCACCATTATTGAGTATATTTTATCCTGGTTTGGTTGATTGGAATGATTCCATCTTTTTATGATTGCAAATGCAAGTTATCATTCCAAACTTCCTTGGATTGCAAAAAATCAGCATTGAATCTTACTTTTGAGCCCAATGATAACTTGATTTTCAGTGAGGACCCTCTTTTGATTCAACCTAGCTAACAATTATATAATCATATATTGCTTAGTTAGAGGCCAATTGAGCTGTGGGAACAGCCATTTTCAAGTTGAATCAAAAGTTGGATATTTAATGATAACTTGTTCCATTCCATCCTTAATTAATTTAGATGAACCCCAAATCCTAGAAGAACCTTCCTCATAGATAGTTAAACCTGTTTAGACTTCATTCTAGCATTTATAATTCAGTTTTGATAAATTTCCAAAACCCAAAAATCTGTTATCATTTCACTTTCTATAAAAAAAATCTATTTTCACTATTCATTAAAAATATGTTTTTAGCCACTTAAGTAGAACTAATCTAAATTGTTTTAGGGTGTCTTAGACTTCAAATTCTTGTGGATACGACAACCTGAGTCTACTACAACTTACCTGTGCACTTGCAGCTAGTGAGTTGGGAGACCAAAAAAATGAAAAATTGACATTTTCTTTAATTTCAGCAAGTTATCACTAGAAAACCCAAATATCACTATCAAGTTTTTGGCGCCGTTGCCGGGGATTTGAGGTCAATTAGGCTAACTTAGATAGTTTAGATTAGTTTTAGATTAGTTTTTAGTTTATTTGTTAAGCCAATTTTCAGTTTTTGCAAGTTATCATTCTGAATTTTTTTTTCTTTTCAATTCTGTACAGATTTCTTTCTTTTTATGAAATTGATACTTCTGAATTGATTTTATGCAGATTTGGAGCTTCAAGGATACCTCTACCTATCTGATCCTCAACTGAAAGAAGATTCAATAGGAGAAGGAGATTGCAAAGAGAAGAGGCTAGGAGAAGAACTTTTGAGAAGGATGCTACCAATCAAAACAAGGCTGCTCCTAGGACATTTAGGGATCGTTATTCACCCAGCAATTGCAGAAAATTATGAATTCGACTTCTGAGAGAGAAAGAAGAAAAGATGGATATGAGTTGGCAAACTTGGTCCTATGACTATTATCAATCAAGTGAAACACCCTTGAGCCAGGAGGAATTGGATTCTATAGTTGAAGAACCATCACAAGTTCATTGCAATCAAGGATCACCACAATTTCAACAGCCCTCTAATGCTTACATGTATGCCTCATATGGTCATGAAAGTTCTAATTACTGGAATCAAGAAGAAGGTTTCTCAACTAGTAGTCATTATATTTCAAATTATTGGAATCCTGAGCAAGACTTCTCAAGCAGCAATCCTTATGTTTATGACTCACAAAATCATTTGTATTACCATCACAATCAAGGTCAAGAGTCAAATTTTCAGGTTGCTACCATGGATATTTCAGAAAATCAGCAATCACTTAATCAATTCATAGAGTCAGAAATGAAGATTATGTTGGAGAACTTCATGAGGCGGCAGGACGAGCAACTTGCAAACTTGAAAACAATATGTATGAAAGTAGATGTTCTTGGAGCTGGATTGGAGGCCAAGCTTTGTTTGCAGTCCAGTCAAGAAGCCCTACAAATCCAATCTGCCCTTCTGAAAGAAGAAATTCAGGAAATGAAGATGGGAATTGAGAAAGAGATGAATGAAGAAAAAGTAGTCATGGAGGCTGAAATTGAAAAGGAGTCTATCACACTTATAGAACAAGCCAAGAAACAAGATGATGTTGCTGAAGTTATTGAAAAAGCTACTCCAATGATACCAGTAATAAATCACATTGAAGATCCACTTATAAGGTTCCCATCCAATGAAGAATTAATTATAGAAGACCCTGATTTTGATTCTTTGGAGAAACTATCAGATACACTCCATTGTGATGAGGGCTGCAACTCAATTCACTTATTGTCTATCCCTAAAGATGAGTTACTTCCTGCACTCAACTGTCCAAAAATTCTACTTGAAGCAATTTGCTCCACAAACCATCATGGATCAGTTGAAGAATGTCAACATCTTAGGGTTAAAGATGAAGAAACATCAAAAGAGAAGAAGTGGCCTGAACTTGAATCAAGCACTAATTCATTTGAAGTCATTCAAAGTTCCAAAGTCTCACCCATCTCATTTTCCATTGGGCAACTGGTTATGACAGCAAAGACACATGATGAAACTGAAATGGCCAAGGAGGATACAAAAGCAGAAGAAATTTCTTTCCAAATAGAGACTATAGCAGAATTTAGATTTGTAGAAGGAATTGAAAATTCAATGAAGGAAGATCATTGCTTGCCTACTGAAAGATGGAACCAAGAGCTCAAAGATCTTCCAACAATGCTGCATTTAAAGAGGCCATTGAAGAAATGGTTGCTTAAACAAGATGGTGATCCAGGAGATTCAGATGTCTTAGATGAGAAGTTATGGAATGAGAAGTTAGTATATTTCTGGTACAATGAAGGAGGGATACATCCAACTGAAAAACGAAGGTCAAATATTGTGAAACTAAGAAATCCATACTTGATTAGTAAAGCTGTCCACAGATTGAGATCTCTACTTGATCATATCACACTATTTAAACCTCCTTGACATCAAGAGTTGTAACAATGTCTAGCCAAAGACATTAAAGAAAGGCACTTCTTGGGAGGTAACCCAAGCCACTTATCAACCTAATCTTTCTGTTTTTGCAGGAATAAGAGATGAGGAACATGTTCAATTCACAAGTCTCAAATTCAGGGAGTACCCTTACCCCTATTTCTGATTTTTACACTGAAAGCTTAATGATAACTGATAATATTTTTCGCATTATGCTACATGGATCATATTATCATCTGAATTAACATTCATTTCAGTTATCCCAATCTATTATAGCCTAATTTCAGTGAATTTCAGAAATTCCCAATGCAATGTTGAAATTTGCACTCAAAAATCTAATTAGTTGCAAATCTACCATTCCACTGATATCCTTTGTTTCTATGCAGGATTAGTTGCAACTAATGAAGGTTAGACCACCCAAAGATGCTGGATGAAATGCCAAGGGGATCCAAATTCCAAATTTAATGCATTTCAATCCCACCCACCCCTCTCCCTTGCCTTTATTTTTCAACCCTGAGGACAGTGTTGAGAATAAGCTTGGGGGAGGAAACCTGGTGCTTTTCTAACCTTTACACCATGTTTTCAATTGATTTTAATGTTCATATCATAATTCATACCAGGTTATCATTGGTTTTCACAAGTTATCACTAGTTATCACTCGGTTATCAATTTTTGGACCCAACTCAATTCTGAATTCATTTTGACTCTGAAATGGGTAGAATACTTTAATTTGACAGTGGGTGCACTCCAATACCAAGTGGCCAACTTGGCCATTAGCCTTCTTGCTTTAATTGGCATTATGAATTCAGATGCATTTGAATGAAATTTCTAGCTGAAAATTTTTCCTTTTTGTGGGTCACACTAGTTGATACTTATGGATTGAATTAGTAATATCAGATGTCTAGAAGGGAGTCAAGGCTCTTGCTACCATGCTAAATAGGAAAACTTGACTTTTTGGATAAAGGGATCTAAACTATACTTGAGTTTGAACTATTGCTCACTTCATGAACAAGATAGAAAAATGAAAAAAGGAAAAGTAAAAAGTCATATGCATGCATAGAAAAAAGGAAGAGAGCAAAACTTCCGAAGGAATCTCTCTTCAATGCAAAAAGAAAAAAATTTTAGGAGAGCAAAACTTCCAAAGGAATCTCTCCTAAAGAAAGCATGAATAAAAATCAGGTGCTAAACCTGTTTATATGCATTTCATGAATAAAAGTCAGGTGTTAAACCTGTTTAATCAATTGAAAACCTGTTCATGAAGAGATTTGTAGTTCAACCCCTTTGTAAAGTTGACAATTCCTACAATTCAAACATGTTATTGCTAGTACTTCTTCCATGGCTTAAATTTTCCTTAGCCTCTGTGATTCCCTGGCTAGAAATTGAGTTTTTGGAAAGAATGAAGTGTTGGCAAAGTGGGAAACTCATTGGATTCAATTCAGCTAGACTTTACTTCATTTGTGGACTTTTAATTCAAGTTTGTCCTTAATTTTTGAATGTTTTGCTTGAGGACAAGCAAAAGGCTAAGCTTGGGGGAGTTTGATCACTTGCTGATCACTATATGATTCTAACCCATTTTAGATGCAATTCATACATATGGAGTCCCACTTTTACCTATTTTTGGGCCAATTATACTTGGAATGCAAACATTGTGATAACTAGTTGATATTCCTCATTTCATACTTAATTCCATGTGCATAGAGGTTCTGAAATGCCAAAATTCATTAATATTTAAATTATATGCCAAGTTATCATTTTGAGGACAAGTTATCATTCCTAAGTGTCAAGTTATCATTATTTTGAATGAACTCATTTTCAATGGTTTTCTTGCCCTAAATCCATCATTATCATGTATAAATCATATTTGGATAGTCACATCTCAACTTGTGCAAAGTTTTAAGTCCATTTGAACAAGTTATCATTTTTCAAGTGCCAAGTTATCGTTAAAGGGCAATTCTATCATTTCGACATGCAAAACCATTAATTCTGCACAAGGACCTTAAGCAATCATCTTATTATTGTTCTAACTCATTGCTGGTCAAATTTCATCACATTTGGATAATCAAAACTCAAGATATGACAAGTTATCGTTTTTAAGTCATATAAGTTATCGTTTTTGGGGCACTCAAGTTATCACTTTTAGGAATCTCATTCATATTTGATTTCTGACCTCACTCACTTGTCACTCTAATCAATTTGATGCCTAAAATGCTTTGAACCACCCATATTAGGACATTTTCCAAGATTTTCATAAAGTTATCATTCCGGGCCCCTTAATTCATTAATTTTGATACAAGTTTTCATTCCTGCACAACACCTAATACCATTTGATATCTGAGCTAGCAACTATCATTATCCTAATCCTTATTTGTCAAAATACCATTCAAGGGCTTTGATGCTTGCTGTTTGGGGATTTGTAGCAGGGAAAAAGGTGGCCAAAAAGTGGAAAAAGTAGGGGGGGACCATCTACTTTTTCCTGCACCAAAAAGGAATCTGCAGCTGGAATTTCAGAGGGGTGGACAGGTGGCTGCAATAAGGAGGATTAGAACATTTAGATGCTGATCAAAGGGTGGAAAGGAGTGATATATAAGCTGGATTTTTCTGGAGGAGAAGCAAGGCTGGTCATTCAAGGGTTTGAAGGCAAGCAAGGCTGGATTGATTCTGGTGGAGGAGCTGCTGGCCAGGAAGCTTAAAAGAACCATGAATTGTATATGTTTCTTATCCCATTTGATGTCAAATCTTGTAAATATGAGGAGCTAAACTCCATTTCTTCTAGGATAGGGTAGTAGTTTAGATTAGTTTTGGATGGATATGGACTGTTTTATAATTCCTGCACTGAATCATTTGCTGATTTTCAGATTTCAGAATTTTCTAATGTTAGTTCTTGCCATTGTTGGATCCTATTGTAATCTATAGCTGAGAAGTTATCATTTGATCTATCCCTAGTTCAGAAATGGATTAGAAATCAATGTCAAGTTCTTTATTCCAATTTAATTGAAGTGCTGATTTCTGAAATTTAGATTTCTGGTTTCTGTTTTTTTGAATTTCCTGAACCAGAATTCCTGGACCTTTGAATCTGTTTGCCATTGTGGATTTGATTAATAGAGCAACTAGAAGGTTGATATTGTCCCAAATCTTGATCAGAAATGAATCAAGATTGTTTGGCATTCTTTATGATTCAAATCTGTTTATTGTTCATAATCTCATTTTTAAAAATTGAATTCTGATTTCCTGATTCCTGAATTTTCTGATTTCTGTGGATATCAGAATCTGTTCTTCATTTCTAACTTGGTTAATTGAGTCCTTGGGATGTTGGTATTGTCCCTATCTTATTCAGAAATGAATCAAGATTGTTTGGGCAATCATTTGACTCAAAACCAGAATTTTCCATTGATTTTTGAATAGAAATCAGAATTCTAATTTTTCTGATTCCTAATTGGAATCTGATTTTATCAATTGAGTCCCCTGAATCATTCCCTTCACTGATAAGTGAACTTTAGGGATGTCTTGTAATCTAGAGATGGGTCAAGAATCAATTGGTAAGTCAGGTTTCCATTGGTTTAAAATTCTGATTTCTAAATTACTGAGTTGCTGATTTTTTTGGTTTCCTGAATTCCTGAAGTCTGAAAATCTGATTTCTTGGGCATTGGATCTGATTGTCATCAAGGATTGGATTAATTGAATAGTTGAGAGGCTAATATATGCCCTGATCTTATTCAGAAATGAATCAAGATCATTGACAATTCAGAATTCAAATCTGATTTTTCCAAAATCTGATTTCTTAGTTTGATTCTAATTCTATTTTCTGATTGCTTGGAATCTGATTGTCAATTGTTAATCCCTATTTTATTCAAATCACTGAGAGGTGTACTATAGGAATCCCTTGCAGTGCAGAGATGGGTCAAGGGGCATTTGGCAAACTTGAATTCCATCAATCCACATTGCTGATTTTTTCAGAAATGCTGATTTCTATTTTCTCATTTAATTAACTTCTGATTTCCATTGTCAACCCTCATATTAATCCACTACTGAGAGGTAGTCTTAAGGGCTTCTTTGAGATCCAGAGATGGGCCAAGGAGCAATGGGAATTATGAACTCATGTGGCCATATGGTTTGCATTTCCAATTGAGTGTGTTTGTGTGGATTCCAATTTATTTTGCAACCGAGAGGTTGACTTTGAATCCCCCTTGAATTCAGAGATGAGTCATGGAACACAAGCACCATTATTGAGTATATTTTATCCTGGTTTGGTTGATTGGAATGATTCCATCTTTTTATGATTGCAAATGCAAGTTATCATTCCAAACTTCCTTGGATTGCAAAAAATCAGCATTGAATCTTACTTTTGAGCCCAATGATAACTTGATTTTCAGTGAGGACCCTCTTTTGATTCAACCTAGCTAACAATTATATAATCATATATTGCTTAGTTAGAGGCCAATTGAGCTGTGGGAACAGCCATTTTCAAGTTGAATCAAAAGTTGGATATTTAATGATAACTTGTTCCATTCCATCCTTAATTAATTTAGATGAACCCCAAATCCTAGAAGAACCTTCCTCATAGATAGTTAAACCTTTTTAGACTTCATTCTAGCATTTATAATTCAGTTTTGATAAATTTCCAAAACCCAAAAATCTGTTATCATTTCACTTTCTATAAAAAAAATCTATTTTCACTATTCATTAAAAATATGTTTTTAGCCACTTAAGTAGAACTAATCTAAATTGTTTTAGGGTGTCTTAGACTTCAAATTCTTGTGGATACGACAACCTGAGTCTACTACAACTTACCTGTGCACTTGCAGCTAGTGAGTTGGGAGACCAAAAAAATGAAAATTTGACATTTTCTTTAATTTCAGCAAGTTATCACTAGAAAACCCAAATATCACTATCAATGGCATAGTGTTCAAACATGCATACAAAATGGTTTGATTAGGCATTTCTTTAGCTTAGTTGTCACATGACGCCCTAGGATCAACCTTGTGATACTTGCATGTGCGCATGTGCGCGTGGGGCATTTGTGTGCATGCACATGTTACGTAGAGACCTTCAACCGCATAGCCTCATGCACCAATTAGGTGAAGGGCGTGTAGTTAAGTCTATTTCAGTATGCAACAGTCATATGAAGGGTTGTGTGTTGACAAAGGCCATAATTGCGGGCCATTTTTCTGTGTAGTAGGATGCTTTAGGGGATGGACGACATGCGAGCACTCTTTTCACTTAGGAACGAGCACTGCTTTAGTGACTTGAGGTGCAGAGAACTGTCATTGGGTTTAAATTTTTAGGTCCACTTACAAAATTATCAAACATTGACAACATTATCATGGATATACTCTATGCAATGTTTAAGTAGAAAAAAATGGGCTAAAGAGAAAAATGCATAGAATAATAAAATCATGTTGCAATGTTTAAACTTGACACACGATGTATAAGAAATTTTTGACATTCTCCCTCATCAAAGTTTACCATGTTCTTGGCACTAAAAGACTGAAACAAGGCTTCCGTTGCTTACAAAACCGTTTGATTAGAATCCCCTTAGCTTAGTTGTCACATGAGCCCTACTACTCGAATCATCCTTGTGATAGTTGCGTGAGCACTTGTGTGCGCGGGGCATTTGTGTGCATGCATGTGTTATGGGGAGACCTTGAGCGACATAGCCTCATGCATCAATTAGGTGAAGGAGAGTCTAGTCAAGTATGTTTAAGTATGCAACGATAGTCTAAAGGGTTATGTGTGTTGACAAAGGCCATAAGTGCCGGACATTTTGCTCCTTAGTACGATGCTTTAAGAGACGAAAGACATGTGAGCACTCTTTTCACTTAAGGATGGTGGTGTTTCGAAAAGACGCTGTGGGTTGCCCTCATTCCCGAGGAACGAGCGCTATTTTAGTGACCCAAGGTAAAGAGGACTGACATCCAGGGTTTCAATTTTTGGATCCACTTATTACAAATTTATCAAAGGCATTTACAAAATTGTCCTCGACATACTCTACGCAATGTTTAAGTAAAAAAAAGGTTGAAAAGAAAAAATTGCATAGAATAACAGAATGATGGAGTAGTGCTCAAACTTGACACACACAATATAAGAAGTGTTTGACATTCTCCATCATCAAAGTTGATAATGTTCTTGGAACTAGAAGATCATGCAAAATGGTTTGATTGGGCATCCCCTTAACTTAGTTGTCATGCGAGGCTCCACTGCTCAAGAAATACTTGTGTGTGTGCATGTGTGCGCGGGGCATTTGCGTGCATGCACGTGTTACGCGGAGAACTTGAGCGGTGTTGTCTCATCCACCAATTAGGAGAAGGGGGGCGTCTAGTCAAGTCTGTTTCAGTATGCAATGATAGTTTGAAGGATTGTGTGTGTTGAGGCGGTGCTGCGGTCATGGACATTTCCAGCTCCTTGACATTAGATATTGTTAGACGATCTTATTATTAATTCCGCATTTTATAGAGTTTTATTTCCGCAAAAATTTATTTACATAGAATTGCGTAGCGCCTTTAGGACGACTCTAAGCACGTGATAGTCATGTGGGTCTCGGGGCGTTACACATTTTCAACATTATCATGGATATACTCTATGCAATGTTTAAGTAGAAAAAAGGGGTTGAAAGAAAATTTGCATAGAATAATATAATGATGGAGTAGTGCTCAAACTTCACACATGCAGTATAAGAAGTATTTGACATTCTCCATCATCAAAGATGATAATGTTCTTGGCACTGGAAGATAGAAACAACGCTTTCGCTGCATGCAAAACGATTTAATTAGGCATCCCCTTAGCTTAAAATCATCACATGAGGCTCCACTACTCAAGATCATCCTTGTGGCACTTCCGTGTGCGCGGGGCATTTGTGTGCATGCACGTACTACTGGGAGGACTTGAGTGACAGCCTCTTACACCAATTAGGCGAAGGGCGTTTAGTCAAGTCAGTTTCAATATGCAACGCTAGTCTGGAGGGTTGTGTGTGTTGACAAATGCCACAAGTGTGTGGCATTTTGCTGCATAGTATGATGCTTTATGGGACGGATGGCATGCCAGGTGATGGTGGAGTTTTGAGAAGATGCAATGGGTTGTCTCACCATGCCCGTTTTAGTGACCGAAGATGAAGAGGACCGTCGTCGGGGTTTCAGTTTTGGGGTCCACTTATTACAAAAAAATCAAAGACATTTACAACATTATCATGGACATACTCTATGCAATATTTAAGTAGAAGAAAATGGGGTTGAAAAGAAAAATTGCATAGAATAATAGAATGGCATAGTGCTCAAACATGCATACAAAATGGTTTGATTAGGCATTTCTTTAGCTTAGTTGTCACATGATGCCCTAGGATCTACCTTGTGATACTTGCATGTGCGCATGTGCGCGTGGGGCATTTGTGTGCATGCACATGTTACGTAGAGACCTTCAACCGCATAGCCTCATGCACCAATTAGGTGAAGGGCGTGTAGTTAAGTCTATTTCAGTATGCAACAGTCATATGAAGGGTTGTGTGTTGACAAAGGCCATAATTGCGGGCCATTTTTCTGTGTAGTAGGATGCTTTAGGGGATGGACGACATGCGAGCACTCTTTTCACTTAGGAACGAGCACTGCTTTAGTGACTTGAGGTGCAGAGAACTGTCATTGGGTTTAAATTTTTAGGTCCACTTACAAAATTATCAAACATTGACAACATTATCATGGATATACTCTATGCAATGTTTAAGTAGAAAAAAATGGGCTAAAGAGAAAAATGCATAGAATAATAAAATCATGTTGCAATGTTTAAACTTGACACACGATGTATAAGAAATTTTTGACATTCTCCCTCATCAAAGTTTACCATGTTCTTGGCACTAAAAGACTGAAACAAGGCTTCCGTTGCTTACAAAACCGTTTGATTAGAATCCCCTTAGCTTAGTTGTCACATGAGCCCTACTACTCGAATCATCCTTGTGATAGTTGCGTGAGCACTTGTGTGCGCGGGGCATTTGTGTGCATGCATGTGTTATGGGGAGACCTTGAGCGACATAGCCTCATGCATCAATTAGGTGAAGGAGAGTCTAGTCAAGTATGTTTAAGTATGCAACGATAGTCTAAAGGGTTATGTGTGTTGACAAAGGCCATAAGTGCCGGACATTTTGCTCCTTAGTACGATGCTTTAAGAGACGAAAGACATGTGAGCACTCTTTTCACTTAAGGATGGTGGTGTTTCGAAAAGACGCTGTGGGTTGCCCTCATTCCCGAGGAACGAGCGCTATTTTAGTGACCCAAGGTAAAGAGGACTGACATCCAGGGTTTCAATTTTTGGATCCACTTATTACAAATTTATCAAAGGCATTTACAAAATTGTCCTCGACATACTCTACGCAATGTTTAAGTAAAAAAAAGGTTGAAAAGAAAAAATTGCATAGAATAACAGAATGATGGAGTAGTGCTCAAACTTGACACACACAATATAAGAAGTGTTTGACATTCTCCATCATCAAAGTTGATAATGTTCTTGGCACTAGAAGATCATGCAAAATGGTTTGATTGGGCATCCCCTTAAGTTAGTTGTCATGCGAGGCTCCACTGCTCAAGAAATACTTGTGTGTGTGCATGTGTGCGCGGGGCATTTGCGTGCATGCACGTGTTACGCGGAGAACTTGAGCGGTGTTGTCTCATCCACCAATTAGGAGAAGGGGGGCGTCTAGTCAAGTCTGTTTCAGTATGCAATGATAGTTTGAAGGATTGTGTGTGTTGAGGCGGTGCTGCGGTCATGGTAACGGGCAGATCGTTCAAATCTTCGTCTGTTCACTCTTGGAATTGATGGCAGTTTCTATTGTCGTTGTCGTTCTCCTTTGCGTCGCCCAAGTGAGCTACTTCCTAAAACCCCCAAAACCGTCAGGTCCTAATTGTTGAAATATTAGAGTGCCATTTTTTTCTCACTTGTGGATGTGGATTTCTAGGTCAAAATCGTGTCTTTCCCCCTCTTTTTTGGTGGATTGTTGTGTCAAATTGTTGAATCCCTTTGTGATCGATCTCTGCTTCAACATTGAAGAGGGAGAAGCACAAGTGAAGAACCTTTCGGGGGAAAACCGCAGATTCAAATTTTATTGATTGCCATAAAAAAGCACTCCTGCACCAAACTGCCTTCAACCCCTTCTATTTATATCACTCCACTAATCTACCAGCTGCTAAGCTGAACTATCTCGAAACTCCTAATATTGCAGAGCGAAAGAATTAAGAACTACCGGTATTAACTGTAACAATTGTAAATCACCTATTGTACGAACAATAAACATAATAGAGAGAATTACAGCATTCATAGCATCAATCCGATGCTGATCTTGAATTGTTAATTGATCTGAAGATGGTTCGCTCACTGTTGATAGAGCAGAAAGAAAGGATATATACTGGACAGAAAAATTGTCATAAGATAAATGATGCTAAAATCGGGTATTTAATTCTTGAAAGATTTTCTGCCTTTGTGTTTGTGACATAGTCTTTTAACCAAACTGGAGGTTTGATAATCCTCCTACTTCGAGATGTCATATTTAGCTCTGGCTCAGAAATTGATAGGTACTGAGGTGGTACAACTTTCAATTGCTGGAAGTAGTATCTCAAAATTCATATCTGTAGAATCACTAGAATGCTGTAGAAGTATGTTAGAACTTTCAGACACATCTTCCTATATATTCCTTTCACCTGTTATAATAACGGGCTGATCACACTCAATTATCTCTGGCTGAAAAAGATCCGAAGAAGGTGATTGTAGTTGCTGTCTAGATAATTTGTATGGAAAAAACATTTTCACAGAACCTTACATCTCTGCTGAATGTAATTTGTCCAAACTGACAACTTTACAAACCTTTTGGGTGGTAGAATAGCCAACAAAGACACATGGAACAGCACATTTATCACACTTACCTGAAATCTGCTTATTTGAAATGTAACACAAGCTGTCAAATAACCTTAAATGTTTTAGATCTGGAGCTTTAGAAAAAACACTTGAAAGGCTGACTTGTTATTTAGAACCATCAAAGGGATTCTGTTAATTATGTGGGGGCTGTTAAAATGGCCTCACCCTAATACTTAATGGGAAGCTCATATTGAAACATTAATTATTTAGCCACTTCTAATATATGTTTATGCTTTCTTTCTACTAAGCCAGTCTGTTGAGGGGTATATGGACAGCTGCTTTGGTGAAGTATACCATTGGAAGCACAAAAATCACTGCATATATTATTTATAAACTTAGTCCCATTATCTATTATGACAATCTTAATTTTGGCTTCAAAATGTTTTTTTCAAATTTGATAAAATGTATTAAGAGTTGAACAACAATCAGATTTTTGTCTAATTAAGTAGGTCCATGTCGTTCAGCTGAAATCATCCACAATTGTCAGAAAAATACTTAAATCCATTATGAGTTGCAGATTTATAAGGACTCCATTTGTTGACCTGAATGAGTTCTAATATGCATTTACTACTACTGATATTGGTAGAAAGTTTACAGGGTAACAACATTTGTCTAGCAAGTGGGCAAACTGTACAATGTGGTAAAGTATCTGAATTGCAGACTTTCAACTCAGTAACATGTTTGATTCTTTGAACAGGAAGGTGTCCAAGTCTTGATGCTACAACTGTAGGTTTGTTTGAGCCATCCCAGCTACAAGGTTTTCAGCACTTCCTCCTTTTCCAAAGCTTTGTAATCCAGTGTAGCAATAGAGATCCTTCTCCTTTCTACCAATCTGGAATGCCATTCCGCTGCATAGCTCCTGAATTGTGCAAAGATCATTAGAGAATTTAACTGATCCTTAGTAAGCTGAACTACTGAAACCAAATTGAACTTAAAATCAGGAACAAATAGAACATTAGAAAGCCATTTATCAATTCCTATTTGATAAGATCCAGCATGTGTGACAAAAGAAGTTTCTTCATTTGGCATAGTTATTGAATTTCTTTCAAACAATTTCCTAACATTGGCTAACCAATCGAGTCTCAAAGACATATGATTGGATGCACCGGTGTCTATAATCCGGTTATCTTGCACTCCTTTATTAAAAGATAAATCTTTACCTGCCATATGAACTGAAGTTTCTGTAATCTCATTTGCATTATCCTTGTCAAGCACCTGCAATCTCATATGCCACATCTTGGGGCATATGGCAGCAGACTTCCATTGCGACATTTTCTCTGTTGGATCTAGAGTCCATTTGGCAGACCTTTTGGAGCATGTTGCATCAGAGACAAATGGCGAGTGCCATTGATGACCTTTTTGGTCGGTGCCTGGGCCATTTTGCTTCAGCGCAACCGGATTATTTTTTTTGGGGAGCGATGTCAGCCTGAGTGTATTGTACATCACATCTCATTTCTTATTAAAGAGTGGGGTTTTGGCTAGTTTTTTTTCTATTGTGGCCCAGGTCACCTTTTGCTGCTCTCTTCGAGAGCTCTCACCTGTACATTTTCCCATACTTTCATATATATACATTGCTGGATGACAACCACAACCTTGGTAGTAATCCTTTTTCTGTCAAAAAAAAAAATTCCTTGTCAAGCAGCTTTAGAATTCTGTGAAATTATTCCTCTGTAAATTTTGGTGAATCTGAAGTATCATATCCTGACTCTTCAGCTGATGTAACTGTATTAGCAACCACCTGATTTTCCCTTTCCTGTTTCCTTGCGTCATGCATTGCCTAGGTGAGCTACTTCCTAAAACCCTCGGGTCCTATATGTTGAAATATTAGATCGACATTTTTCTCTCACTCATGGGGATGGATTTCTAGGTAAAGATCGCGTCTTTGCCCCTCTATTTTGGTGGATAGTTGGAAGGAGCAGAGGAGAGGACATTGTGGCAGGACATAGACATTTGTTGCTCCAAGAGATAATTTGATGATTATATTTCGTGCACAATGCAATTGAACATTTGGAATTGGACTTCGGTACGTGTTCGATTTAATCTTTTGTTAGATGTTTAATGCCAATTGCACCTAAAATTTGTCAAAAGTAAATTCAATTAGTCATGGATGTTATTTCCTTCAGTGGAAAGCTTAATAATCTGATCACAGAGCAACTGTGCCATGTCCATCTTGGTCTGGTTAATTGTTTCAGTTATAATCTTGCAGATGATTCATGTCATGACTAGGGCTGTACGAGGTAAACACCGCCTAAATTTTATGGGATATGAGGTATGAATCATATTTTCTGACTGTTTAGTTCCTACCATTTGATAGTTCTTTCTTAATACCCTTTAAAAATTTATTGTTTTTGTGATAACTAATGCCATCTTACTCATCCAAAAAGAAGGTATAATGAAAAGCTCTAACAATGTGCAAATATCCATTTAATCTACTGGCAGTTATCCAAGTAGTCATAGACAACATTCTCCTTCTCTGGTGTAATTTAAGGTTCTATGCTAGGTTTATTTCTGTTGAATCTTAGTTTCATGCAAAATTATCTTTGCTCTCAGCTTTTTTATAATTCAATATCTTTCTTTGTCCTATGCTTTTAATTTTTTATTATTTTGGGAGAAGACCTTTTTCTTTGCTTTTATATTTATGGCTTAAGAAAGTGCCCGATGATTTTTACGATGTTCAAACTTGACGGACACAATACAAAAAGCCTCTAACACACTCATCAAACTTGACGATGATCTTGGCATTGTTGCTTTGGACTATCCAAGCTTGTGGACTGCAGTCCTGACTTTGCATTATGCAGCTTGGGAAAGATGCTTGCTGTGGGTTTCCTCCCCATGTCTGAGGAACGAGCGTAGCTTTAGTGACTCGAGGTGCAGAGGACCATCGTCGGGGTTCCAATTTTTGGGTCCACTTATTACAAAATTATCAAAGCCATTTACAAATTATCATAGACATACTCTATGTGATGTTTAAGTAGAAAAAATGCGGTGCTCAAACTTGATGGACGAAGTATTAAAAGTCTTTGACATTCTTCCTCTTGAAAGTTGACAATATTCTTGGTGCTATAAGACACAAGCAAGACTTAATTTGCATAAACAAAGTATTTTTTGGTCGTCCCTTAGCTTAGTTGTCATAGGAGGCCCTACTTGCTCGGGATCACCTTGTGATACGTTGATCCATGCAAAATACAACATATTTTATATTATTATTTTAGTTAATTTTTCTATAATTTGATCATGGCATGCATCATTTTTAGTCACTTTTAGTCGTAATTCCGGATTTATCAATTTTAATTATTAATTCTCTAAATATTTCAATTGTGGATGGATTAACTAAATTTTGATATTTTCTTTGCAGGAAAAATTGAACATGTGACTATCCGAGAATACCAACGTATCGGCTGAAATTCAAAAGAATTTATTCCTTACAGCCGAGATTTGGCTTTACCCCCAAGACGTTTTGGCCGAGATTTGGATAAAAGAGTTTATCTTTGGGCGTAACGAAAAGGAGTAAAGATATCATTTTGGCCAAGATTTAAAGGGGGTAACGGAAAGAAAACTCATCATTTTGACCAAAATTAGAGGATGTTATCGTTTTGGGCGTAATGGAAAGGTGTGAAGATATGAATTGTATATCATTTTGGCCGAGATATGGAGGGGGTAATGATAAGAAGTCTTCCTTATGGCCGAGATTCGAAGGGAGTAAAGGGTTTATCTTTTTTAGCGTAAAGATAAAAGAATTTCATTTTGGCCGAGATTCAAAGGGGGTAAAGATAAAAGGATTTATCTTTTGGGCGTAATAGTTAGAAGAATTATCATTTTTCGCCGATGTTTATCTCACAATTTTAAAGTCAACCGTATGATTTTATCGATCGTGATCCGCAAGGCCGTCTGCACCTATAAATAGGGGAAGAATCCGTCGTTTCAATGTGTGCTCCGAAGTTCATGTTTCTTTCACGGTGAGTCGTGAGTCTGCAGGCTACGACCAAGAGGAGAGAGGTGCGACGGCTGGAGGTTGATCGTGATCCTGATCAAGTCCGAGAGGCTGTCCGACTGTCTGCCCAGATTCGAGATCTCTATTTTATTCTTGGTGTAATTCTTCCAATTATTATTGTTATTTTGTTATTATCTCTCCAGAATTTCTAGGATGAACTTCATATTTCTATTTATTTCATTTTAGGAGATTATTATTGAAGGGAAATTATTTGGACCCAATATTATTTATTTTAATCTTTTCTGATCAATTAGTTAATTGTGTTTAGTGCTCTTGATTTAATTATTTGGATTTCTGAGTTGAGTAATTACTAGTTTGTGGACTATTTGATTTCAGAATTCATTAATTAAATTAATTGATTTTATTTGAAATTAATAATTGACATAAATTTGATAACTAGTATGTGGAGAATCAAATTTGTGTGGTCTGTTAATCTATACCAGTTTGTAAAGTGATTAATAGTCTAGGGAATCCAATTTAATGCGTCTTAATTTTAATATGATTTGATGGGATGCTAGTTTGTGGAGACTTCAATTCTTATTAAATTAAGATAGTTTAATTTACATACTTAGATTGAGGGGATGCCAGTTTGTGGAGATCGTAATTTAATCATGTCAAGTTAATAATTTGGGGAGACTCTAATCCATCTTTAAAGATTAAATTTATCGTTTATGGTTCAAATATTTATCCTGATCTATTTTCATCCTAAGGCCTAACTTCAACACCATTATCTTATCTTTTTATTTTATTTTACAAAACCCTTTTTCCAAAATCCCTGTTTTTCTTCTCTTATTAATTTATAAATCCAGATATTGAATTAATAATATTCCTCGTGGGTTCGACACTCTTTACTCCTATTTTTTATATTACTTGAGTGACTAGTGCACTTGCTAGCGATTTTATTTTGCTACATCATTTTACGCATCATACGTGCGTGTGTGCATGTGTGCGTGGGGCATTTGTATGCGTGTACGTGTTACGGGGAGACCTTGAGAGGAGGAGCCTTGTGCGCTAATTAGGCAAAGAAACGTCTAGCCAACTCTATTTGATTATGCAACCATAGTCTCTAGGGTTGTGTGAGTTGGCAAAGGCCACTTATGCGGTGCGATTTATTCCTTACTATGATGGATTTAGGGGAAAATGACATTCGAATGTTCTTTTCTCAAAGGGTGGTGGAGCTTCGAAAGGACGCTTGCTGTGAATTGCCAACCCATGCTTGAAGTACGAGTGTCGCTTTAATTACCCAAGGTGCAAAGAACTTTCATTGTGGTTCAATTTTTTGGTCCAAACATCGTACCATGGGCAAGCCATCCCACACGAGAGTGATCTTTGGCAAACTACGTGATCCAAACAAGACTTCCGCTGCAAATAAAATGGCTTGTTTAGGCAACTCCTTAGCTTAATTGTTGCATGAGGCCCATTGCTCAAGATCACCCTTGCGATATGTGTGCGTGTGTGTGTGCATGTGCGCGTGGGGCATTTGTGTCCATGCACGTGTTATGGAGACCTTGAGCCGGGGGGGGGGGGGCATTAGGCGAAGGAGCATCTAGTAAAGTCTGTTCGAGTATTGAGGATAGTTTTTAGTGCTATGTGGGTCGACTAAGGCCAATTTGTTCCTTATACATTGGTTTTAGGTGCGAACGATATTCAAGCATTCTTTTCTCCAAAGAGGGGCGGTTGGAGCTTTGAAAGGACGTTTTCGATGGGTTGCCAACCCTGCCATGCTTTAGTGACTCAGGGTGTTGAGGACCATCGTCGGGCTTCAATTTTTTGCTTCACTTATTACAAAATTATCATATACATATGTTATGCAATGTCTAAGTAGAAAAAATGGGCTTCAAACCTGACGGACACAATAAGGAAGTCTCTAACATTCTCTCTCACCAAAGTAGATTATGCTCTTGGTGTTGTTGCTTCTGGACTATCCGAGTTGGTGGACTCTCTGAGTTGGTGGACTCTCGTGTTGACATCACGTTGTTTTTTTAGAGGAAAAAGGATTAGTATGTTAATCATCCAGAACCTTATATTAAAAAGACAATTGAAGGCACAAAATTATCATGAGTATCACATAGATCACTACTCATGATATAAAAAATATGCTTGATCTAGAATGTTATCAACATAACACCTGTCATTTTGGAAAAATAGCCTATTCTGCTGTAACCGTATAGGCCAAAGTAGAGTTGAAAGGAGGACCCAACTTTTCATCGGTCCGTAGGTGATGAACTGTCCAGTGATTCCACCATGGAGAAATGGTTGGCATCACATTGGTGAGACTCCATCATCAAGGGTTTAAGCTTTGGTATCGTAAAGGTTGCATCACGTCTGATGTTATTGTTGGGGAGTTCTTCAGCTTGATGGCCCGGAAGCAATCTTGAGCAAAACAACATGTGTTGATGATCATGAAAACTCCAACATTTTCCCTTTGGAACTCCACTTTTGTAAAGTTGACTAGTTACAATTTTATACAAGTGCACTTAAAAAATCACACCTCTAAAATTTTCCTCCACCTCATGCGCTCGCAAAGTAGCACATATACCTATGATATATTAAGGGAGAGCCGTTTAGTGATCTCATACCTAAGAAAGCTTTTGTCATCAGCCACTTTCTCTAAATACAAAACTAACGCTTCCTTAATTTTGTACCAATACCTTCAAGCATGTGTGGAAACAGAGACAAAATGTTCCTTCGATGTCTCGTGACCCTTAAAAGTGGTGCCTGTTCATCCATGATCACACACCTCAAGCTGCATGTCTTCCCCCTGACCCCATACCACGGGGTAAGTCATTCCACACAAAAGCGATATTTTGCAAACTACATGACCCAAACACCTGATTAAGCGAATGAGTGTCTAGTCAAGTCTGTTTGAGTATGCAACGACAATCCTTAGTGCTATTGGCTTGACTAAGGTCACTTGTGCAACCAATTTGTTCCTTAGTACAATGGTTTGAGGTGCAAACAACACTCGAGCATTCTTTTCTCCAAAGGGGACGCTTGCTGTCTGTTGACCCAAATAAGACTTCCGCTGCATACAAAATGGCTTGATTAGGCATCTCCTTAACTTAGCTGTTGCATGAGGCTCCACTGCTCAGGAACACACTATGATATGTGCGCGTGTGCATATGTGCACGGGGCATTTGTTTGCGTGCACGTGTTATGATGAGACCTTGACAGAGGGAGCCTTATGTGCTGATTAGGCAAAGGAATGTCTAGTCAAGTGTGTTTGAGTATGCAACGACAGTCTACTGTTATTTGGCTTGACTAAAGCCACTTGTGTGGGGGCGATTTGTTCCTTAGTATAATAGTTTGAGGGGCGAACGACAAACATTCTTTTCTCCAAAGGAGGTACGAGTGTTGCCATAATGACCCAAGGTGCAGAAGACCATCATTGTGCTTGAATTTTTTGTTACGATCCCATACTATGGGGCAAGCCATCTCACGAGAGCGATCTTTGGCAAGCTACAGGACTCAAACAAGACTTCCTTTGCATACAAAATGATTTGTTTAGGCATCTCCTTTGCTTAGTTGTCGCATGAGACCCCATTGGTCAGGACCACCCTTGTGATACATGCGTGTGTGCATTTGTGCGCGGGGCATTTGTGTACGTGCACGTGTTATGGGAAGACCTTGACCGGGGGAGACTTGTGCACTGATTAAGCGAAGGAGGATCTAGTCAATTCTATTCGAGTATGCAGCGGCAATCTTTAGTGCTATTTGGCTTGACTAAGGCCAATTGTGTGGGGCGATTTGTTCGTTAGTACAATAGTTTGAGGGGCGAACTTCATTCGAGCATTCTTTTCTCTAAAGAGGGTGGTGGAGCTTCGGAAGGACGTTTGCTGTGGGTTGCCTGAGGTATGAGCGTTGCTCTAGTGACTCAAGGTGCAAAGGACCATCGTCGGGCTTCAATTTTTTGGCTCTACTTATTACAAAATTATCATATGCATATGCTACGCAATGTCTAAGTAGAAAATATGGGTGTCAAACTTGACGGACAAAATAAAAAAGTTTTTGACATTCTCTCTCACCCAAGTAGATGATGCTCTTGGTGTTATTGCTTTGAATTATCCAGGTTTGTGGACTCTGCCATTGACATCACATTGTTTTTTTAAAGGAAAAAGGATATTAATCATCCAAAACCATAAATTAAAAGGCCAATTGAACGCACAAAGGTTATAGAATGTGAACCACGAGTGTCACATAGAACGCCAGTCATGGTATAAACAATATGCTTGATTTTCTGTTGAAATTTGTAGCAAAACTATTCTTATTTTCTATCTATATGACCACTCATATACAAGACTTAGAACCTTCTATACTATTTTGGAAAAATGAAATCTGGAAGGTTAGAAATCAAATGTCATAATTATGGGGCAGCCTGCTAGAAGTAGGAAATCTAACTATGTGCGCCTATTTTTAATAATGAAACTTTGTAAAATAAAAAAAAAATCCCGCATAGAAAACAACCTTATGTGTTTAGTAATACTGTCGGGAGAAAATTTTTTGCACTAGGTTAGGCCATACTAAGGCTCTGACTTGACTATTAGCATTGGAACCTGCTATTTTTTCATGATAAGATGTTATTTTATATCCCTTGCACTGTGATGTCATGCTTGTAATGAAGATAAACCTTGAGGCCTTTGGCATTTGATTTTAGTAAAATTTGTTTGAGGTAATAAAACATCTTGTGGACTTGGATAAATTTTGAAATTTTTCGGTTGGGTTTATCCTTTTTTTATGGATGAAAGATCCATTTTCAAGTTGGTTGCTGGACTTTATTGATATGTAATTATTGATTTCTTTTTCACCTTGAAACTTGTGTGGTTGGTAGTTGAAGTTGATACATTTCATATGAGATCCTTTTATCAAATTTAAGATTCTTGGATTTCAGATCCCAAGCATAACTAAGAGAAAATATTAACTGTGTTTGGTCTTCAATTTTGTAATCACTACGATCATGTGAAAATTGAATAGGGTGGGTTGAAGGTTTAGACCCTTCATATTTGCCATATGGTTTTTCTTTTCATTTTCTTGGGTTTAGTTGTCATAAAGATGAAATTTTTTGTCCATTGTGGTTCGCGGGTAGACTTACTGAAATTGGCTGATATCCCAAGAGTTGTTGGACCAATTAATGAAAAATTTGACCTTTCACTTGACTTTGATTCATGTCTTTTTTTTGTTGAACCATCTTTAAAGCAACTTGAGGTAATTGATCTGGAATGAATTAGCTGGTGTAGTTATTTTTCTTAGTGTCGAAGTGGTTGTAAGTTTTGCGTGAAATACTCAAATGGAGCTGATTGATGTGTTTATGATGTTTGGGAGTGGTTGTAATGATAAGTTCTATAATTCTTCTTTTTTGATTGAAAATATGCTAAAAATGTAATGTTTTCAAATAAGTGGTTCATCTTTTGTACACACCAGGCACTTTCAAGGGTTGGTTAAGCTTGATAATTTGAATTTCTTCTGATGTTCTTTCTCTTTGAAGTTGGACAACTTTAACTTCTTCATCATTTTTTATGGTAATGCAGAGACTTGCCCAACTATCTCTTTGATCCTAGGAGATACCTACATTAGGTTTGTTATTAAGCCAAGAGCAGTTTAGTATTTTTCCTTTTTACCATATAATTTCTTACAGAAATTGTGCATCAATTGTAGGCATGTAATGGAGGAAACATTTGAGTTACCAATTTATTGTACGTTTGCTGCTGATGCTTTAGGGTTGCAGGATGAATCAGCTAATGATACGACATCACGTTCAACAAGTACAGAAACATGGAAACAATTACTGAGCATGGATGAGGAGCATCGTCCTAAAGTTTCAGATGCACAAGGTATGGAAATTTCTATAACTCGAGAATGCTTCGAGTTGCAACTACCGGCTCAATAACATGTACATATACTGCAGTATGAATGCCAACTCTGTTTAAAGGGATCCAATTTTCATGTTTACCCAAAATTTTCAGGTTTTCTTGAGGAATTTTTGGGCAGATTTAACACATTTATCTTCAAATTGTGATTCTGAGAAATTATGATGGATAATAGTGACATTAGAATCAATGACGATGACTTCAATCGCCAACTTGGACTGGCTCATCACCGGTGTATGGCTCTGTCCTCTGTAAACATGCTGGGTCATGGTGATTGGCTCCAATATCCGGAAACTACTCTTGGTAGTTGCCAAGAATTGAAGGCTGGTAGCTGCAATTCCGTGTGGGCCTGACTATTGAAAGATGTAGGGTGTCTGTGGTATCATTGGCACGGACTGTGACCTTGGCTGCAACACGGCAGATTGGACAAGGATCATTTGGTTGAGAATTGGAGGGCCTTCTTTTGTTTTAACCGTGTGAGCACTATTTATAGTTGTTTTTTCTGTAGAGAGATTTGTCGCTGGAGAGAAGCTGCTTTGGTAGCTGACGAAAATGATAGGAATCTCCAGCATTTCCAGAAGAAAGAGAGGCGGTGATGCTGCTGTAATCACCATTGAAATTAATGAAAACAATGGCATTGAATGCTGATGTGGACGTGTCTGTTAGATGCAAGGCCCTCAACAATCAGCTTGGCCTGTCTAAGTCTCTAAGGTATGCAGCGAGTGAAGAATCACCATTTTTAAGGTTTTGTTGTTTTATTTGGTGCTGAAGTAGCCTTGTTTCAGTTGGTTCTCCATAGGCCTGTTGGCGACCAGACTGCTCGAGAGGTGATAAGGCCTGTTACAAGAGGAGGACCTCCTTCGATAGTGAGAAAGGAGCCGCCATAACCGAATCTTGTCGAAGCATTTCCATGTCAGGAACTAGGAAGAAACATGAGCAGGTGGGGTGGTTTCAGAATTAGGTGGTGAGTGGCGTGGTAGAGAACTGTTGATAAAGCCCTCAAGCTCAAATCCATTAGTTAGCAAGGGGGATAAGTTGTGTTCGCTACAAGAAATAATGGGAAGAGGTGAGTTTGAAGGAAGAAAAAAATTATCGGCTTGATTGAGTGCAGGAAGAGGTTTGAATAAAGAAGATGCTTTAGGGGCAGTGTTTGCAGAAGAAACAGAGGAAGACATGGTTGATAATTCTGATACCAATTTGAAGTAAATAATTGTATTCGGCGTCATACTTTATTTATTATATTAGGGGGTATTTATTTATATACATCAAAGATAGTTACAACATTGAGAGTGGGATCACATAATTGGTCATCTGAAGAGTTAGTGGAAGGAGTCTTCTGAGGTACATTTGTCATCAGTAGGCGCACTTTGTTTGGGCTCGAGCAGTGACACCTTCACTCTCCTTGCAGCCTTTTTGGTTTGGGAACGAGAGCATAGTATATGATCCTTGGCATGAGAGGACATCACATTGTTTTTCCATCTATCCTATTTTTGGAGTAATCCTTTCCCTCATAAAAAAAGGACCTCTAATCACTCGCAATGATTACGTTTATACTTATAATTGAGAAATTTCAGTGTCTTGTTCTTAGTGAGAATATCCAGGAGAGGATAAAGTCTGTGCCGTTTCTATCTGAAGGTTTGATAGTTGGTGGACTTGCCAATGTTTCAAACACAGAAGTCAGCATTAGGTTCGTACACCAGGTCTTCTTTCTTTCTTTCCTTTTCTTTAACATTTGGAATATTTATTTAATTTTTTTGTCTCCTTCATCTTTTCCCCCTTTCATTTTCTTATGCGGGATGTGGTTCAACTTTCATGAGGAATTTTTTTCCTCCGCTTACTTCCGCCAATTATATTATATCCAACTTTTGTCCTGTTACATTAACAAAGAACTTATCGCAAGGACTCTGTTGTTGTTTATATAATTTTAGAATGTACACTTTTGCCTTATGGTTGAACCTAATGCAAGTATTCATCTAACTTTTACTGCCATTTTGGGGACTTTGTTGCTGCAATGGTGACTGGTTTTTTGTTGTAAGAACTCGGTTTGACTTAACTTTTAGAGGAGATGGATTCACTTGTTTCTGACCTTTCTCCTATTATATTTAATTGTTTTCATGCAGATATCTCGGTGGATTAGCATTCCTCATGTATCGACTACCACTGGTTGAGTGCTTGATGTTTGGTGCTTTTTTATATCAGTAACTGATCCTGTGACTGTGATGTTCACATTTCAGGTTTATAAACATATTTCAGCTCAAGATTGGCAATACAGTTCTTAGTGTCTCATAATAAATCAGTAATGAAATATGATTCCTGCTATTTTTTTCTTTAGTTCTCATTTCATTTGGGAATATTCAGTATTTTCTTAGAAATGTGGTTATTGTGTCATTTTCTAAATTAAATGGTAGATTTCTTTGAAGAATGAATGATTGACATATACATAAAATTTCACAGCAGATTGCATTTAAGTTTGTATTTACACTTCATTTGTTCTGTTGTATGGTGTTTCCTTGAGAAGAATCGTTTCCGCATAAATAGACTATTCAAAAGTATTAAGTCAAGCAGTTGATTGGGACTTCTGTTATGCATAATCAGTCTTGCATGAGACATTCAGATGGGTATCTAATTCTGTTGATTTGCATTATTCTGTCTTGTTGCCTTTGTGGAAACCTTTATTTTAATCCTGATCAATCAAGTAGATTATGTATTCTTGTCTAGGAACTTGGTACTGATATTAATCTCTATGCTCTGGTGTTTGGAGAATCAGTTTTAAACGATGTTGTATGTACATCTTATGTGATTAAATGAATCACCTTATTGCCTCCACGTGCTTATTTTGCATTACCAATCAATTGACTCTTCTCTTAATTTGACTGCCTACACCTCTTGGTTCTTTTGGGGTTTTGACTAAGGCCTTCATGCTCCAAGACCATGGCTTCAGTACGCAGTCATCCTTCTTCAGCGCAAAACTTTTTCCTTCTTATGGTAATGTATGCAAAATTCCATATAAGGAAAAAGGATTCAAAATTGAAATTTAATGCAATTAATGAAAGAAATCAAAACGTGAAATCAATGAATTTAATGGAGGAATCAATTGAAATCAATATCATTAATGAGGGAATTCAAATTGAAAATTAATTGAAATCTATTCTTAAAGAAGGAAATGAATTCAAAAATAAGGAAACGTTCAAATTGCAAATCAATTACAATTAATGAGAGGAAATCAAGAATCAAACGTAAATTGTAATTAAGGAAGGAATTTGAAAAAAAAATCAAATTCTATTGCAATTAATTCGAATTCAATTGTAATCCAAATTGGAAACGAGGAATCAAAAACCTGGAAAGATTAGAGAGGAAAGAAATAATTAAAACGTGAAAGAAACCAAAGAGGAAGGATTTCAAATTTAATGAATCAAAACATGGAAGAATATAAAAGAGAAAGGGATTTCAATTCGAAATGGGTAACAGCTGGTAAGCATCAACACAGATATGGAAAGGAATTGAATGCAAATTAAATTTAGATCATGGGAGGAGCAAGAAAGGAAAGAGATTTGAAATAAAAAGGGAAAAAGAAACGATGAACAATAAATGGAGAGAGAGATTTCCTTCCCGACTGGTTCCCCGTTTTGCTCCCCGATTCCTCCTCTGATTCGGCCAGAGGAAGGCTATAAGAGGAGGAGAGGATTCCCCATGCTCCCCTTTGGGATCTCCTCGGACCGGCCACCACAATAAGCCCTCTGTTCTTCCTCTACTCCGGCGGACTGCGCGTGCACGCAGGGATGACGGGTTGATCCGGCGGACGTCGGCGCACAGCAGCCCACCAGTGCACTCGTGAAGGTCGGCCAGACCCTCCTCGTCGGCCAAGTACCATCGGAGCTAGAGAAGATGACGCAAGGATCGCCGGCAAACGGAAAATGATCAAAAAAGGTACCACCTTAGATGTTTAATCCCTGATAAATTATTGATCATATTATGTGTTTAATGATTCCATAGTGACCTATAGATTATAGACTACACTTTTCATATTGTAACTATCGCGATCCGACGACCGAAAGTCAGCCGAAAAAGGAGAAATCGACAGGCGGCTCTTTCTAGCCGCAGAATCGGTCAACCGATTCTATATGATCGGTCGACCGATCAGAGGAAACACAGGTGTGCCTATCTGGAGCGGTCGACCGATCCGATGAGGACGGTCGACCGATGATGAGGCGCAGGTATGCCGCTAAGAGCGGTCGACCGGTTCAAGAAGATCGGTCGACGGCTCGACAAAGCACATGCATGACCGTCAGGAGCGGTCGACCGGTCCATGGTGGGCGGTCGACTGGTCCATGGTGGGTGGTCGACCGACTCGGTGCAATAGAATGGTCGACTGGCCAAAGGGAGCGCTCAACCGGTCTAATAAGAACGGTCGACCGGTCCAGGGACAAAGAGAATTTCAAATCGATTCCAAAATACGAACACTGATCTGGCCTAAGTTGAACCCTGACTCGGCCTAAGTCACGCACATGGATACTAAATAGAAGACCCGACCCGGGTTCCCCTTATCCGGTCTGAGCTTTGTTGCGAAACACGTAAATGTCCTTTTTGGGCCCGAACTCCATAGTTGGGCCTCACTTTTGTTAGGTCTGTTTGAGGTCATATCCAATATAGTACAGAATGTAATGGTCTTCCTCACTCAGGAAAAGGGATCTGACTTTATCCTTTTCTCTGATCCATGATTTCTAAATCTACAGATGAGTAACAAGAGAAATAAAGCAAAGATAAAACTACGGGATTGTCATGTGCTGCCCCAAAGTACAAATCACAGAGGCCAACAGGTGGGTATTAATAGCCCCACCACGGCCAACGTCATGAGGTGGATATTAATAACCCCACTGTGACGGTATCATAGCATTGCATAAAGAGGTAGCTAGCTAAGCTGAGAAGAAACGAACCTACTAGTCTTCGATGACTACTATTTCTGAGTCATAGGTCCTCTTCCACCTATGTCTCGAAGAATGGTGATGCATTGACACACTCCTTCCCCCAAAGAACATAGCACTGAGCCAGATGGACTGGTAGCTAACTGAGGAGACAGTGAACCTACATGTTCTTAAATGACCACTGTTCCTGGGTGCAGGCCCTCTCCCACCTGCATTCCGAAATGGGTGATGCATTGTCACACCCCATCCCCAATATGGGTTTACTGGCTTTACAGATTCAGAGAGGCGCCTCTGGCACCCCAACTTAATAAAGTCGAGCTCGCATAGGACAACGAACTTCAAGGATTGCATAGTAATGTAAAAGATGTAGTACAACTCACGGTAAAGTAAAGTAAAGTACAGTAAAGCATGGTCAAGTAAAGCATGGTAAAGTAAAGTATAGCACAGTAAAGTGTGATATGGTAAAGTATAGTAAAGCAAGGTAAAGTAAAATAAAGTAAAGCATTACAAGGTAAAGTATAGTACGGTATGGTAAAGCAAAGTATGGTACAGTATGGTAAAGTAAATGATGGCAAAGCATAGTAAAGTAATGTATAGTACAACATGGTAAAGTAAAGTATAGAACAGTAAAATATGAAAAAGTAAAGTACAGTATAGCATGATAAAGTAAAGCATAGCAAAGTCTTGCATTGCAAAGTATAGCAAAGCATGGAAAAATAATGTATTGGAAAGTATAGCAAAGTATGTCAAAGTAATGTATAGCAAAGTACAGAGTTTGACATAGTAAAGACAAAGCAAAATTACAAAAGAGAGTAGAGCATGGACATAGTAAAGAATGATATAAGTTATGATGATTCATTGCCTTGTGCAATCAAAGTAATGAGAAAAGAAGAGATTATCTGTCCATAGCAAAGTATGTCATTGCTTACCTGTTATTGATTCAAGCATGTTTTGATTATTAATTTATAGCCTATGATTCTATTGTACTAGGCGTTTTCGCGCACGGGTATTCGATGCCCCTGCAATTAAAATTTTGCAGGTGAGAATCTTGTCTAGAGAGGAGTGGTGGAGAACGAAGTGCTCAAGGGTTGCTGCACATGACTCATTGAACTCAATAATGTTTTTCGTTTGTAATTACATTATTTGAATAATTCATCCCTACATCAGAAGGTTATTATGGTCTTTTCCGTTGTAATCAAATATGTTACCATTGTTGAGATTTCATTGGATATTATTGTCATTGCCCACTTGTGGACTGCATTAAGTGCTTAGTGTCCTTTGATGTTCCAACTCTTCTATAAAGTATGTTTCCACCTTCCGCAATAAAGTTCGTATTTATTTTATCATTATATTTATTGCCATGTATACAAATTGTTGAATGGTCAAGGTCGTAGTATGGTCAATAGTGTAACAAGCAGTGTAGCGCTCCCGGGGTCAACCTAACTGCCTACGTGACGGGAGGGGCGATTTTGGGGGCATTATAGTTTGGTATCAGAGCCTAAGTTCTTGGCTCCCCATTGGTCATAGTAGAGTATAGGTCAATGCGTTATGGTTTATTGATCATAGTGTTTCATGGTCTCATTGAATCAAAGTAAAGTTATGTGCAAGCTTCCTGAGCATCTGCGACTCCACTCCTCAAGCAAGTACTAATGAATTCCTTATATAGACTTTTTATTTAGTCACATTGTTTCTATAAATGCCACCTCGAGGTATTAATGCATGAGTCATAGGAGGAGGGAAGAGAATCTTCTATGTGATGCAAATGAACAATCCAACCCCTACTCTCCAAGAGTTGGAACAAAGACAAGGGCACAAACATGGTTGTAGTCGAAGTCACGAACGTAACATATCACCTCCCCCGATGCAAGAAAAACTGGAACACTCTGATCAAGAAAGTATTGGTAGTAACCAACTAAGGATGTCTCAACCGCCGGTAGAGCCTTCTCAAGATATCATCCAAGAATATGCGGAACTTCGGGAACTGGAGCCAGAGAGTTCGCCGCCTCGCAAGCACCGCCACTGCTTGTTCTTAGAAGAACCTGATTACTGCACCCCTTGTAAACAGATCGGGCATGTCCTCTAGCAGTGCCTTCTCCGAATGCTAAAGAATGCAGAGGACGTCTCAAAGAAGAACGAAGGAGAAACTTCTTAGCACAAATAAGTAGCACGGGATGCAATAGAATTAAAGACGTTAGAATCATCTAGTTCTGCTCTTAATGGAACTTTACTTCCTGCAATAAGAACCTTATTATAGTAATGGATTTTAGTATGGTTTTGGCGAATATTATTGCCCAAGGGGCTTTGGTTAATGAACGATTGAATTTCATTAGAATTAGTAATATCATTCTTCGCAACTCCGCAAATAATTATAAAGATTTTTCATAGATGCCTCGCCGTAGGAGAATGCATGTATCTGATGATAAGTCTAATGGTTGTAATGATGAGGATATTCACAACACCCCTCTGCGACAAGAACAACAAGAATGACAGCCTCCTTCCCCATGCACAATACAAGAGTTCTGGAAAGTGAAGACGCTGACCTATAACGGCGTAGGAGGCATTGACATAGCAGAACAATGGATAGAGACCATAGAGGTTAAATTCAAAATCTTGGACGTTGCCGAAAATAAGAAGTTCTTGTTCGCCGCTGATACCCTCAATAAAGACGCTAAAGACTGGTGGAAGGCGACAAAAACAACTGAGTTTCAGAGGTCAATGTCATTGACTGGGAGGACTTCCGCAAATTATTTGAGGAACATTACTTTCCTATCTTCCAAAGGGATTTAAAGCAAAAAAAAAATTTTGAACCTGAAGCGAAGGACTATGACTGTGTCCCAATACCTGACAAAATTTATTCGTTAGAGAAAATATTCAAAGCTGAACATGGACGAACTAGCCAAGATCAATTACTTTGTAAAAGAGTTGAATCCGAGTATGAAGACTCAAACACGGCCCAGCAACTGCAAAACTCTGAACGAGGCAGTTCGCTTAGCCACCATGATGGAAAGAGACCATCAAGACTTGCAAAAGGACAGAAGAGGGTAGTTGGATGTGGGACAAGGCTCACAACAATAACATTTCCATAGGAACGACTGTCACCAACAACGACAGGACAACTGACCCTGTCCATACCAAGCACCACAACAACTTGATTGTCCCTGCTACGAGCAACTACCTAGACGACCGCCACCTACACTAGGTGAACGTGTCTTGCGCAACTTTTGCGGCAGGACTCATGCGGGCGAATGTCGCTTGAAGATAAGAGCATGTTTCCAATGTGGAGAAATTGGCCACATAGTAATGAATTGTCCACGGGGTGAACAAATAGTTCAAGGAAGACCTTTCAATCTTGAAGAAGAGGCTCTACAGGATGATGCTGAAGTCATTCAAGGTACTTGATGTTCCAATAGAGATAGGGAAAGAGGAATCCTCCACAAATTTAATCATAATACTTACGAAGGATTATGATGAAATATCGGTCATGGACTGGTTAACCATCCATGATACTTCAATACTGTACAAGTAAAAGAAGATCATTGGAACCCATGGCAAAGACAAAGTTATAGTCAGATATATAGCTAAAAAAAAAGAGAACCAAAGATCATTGTGTCCGCTATCAAAGCGCATAGACTCCTTCGGCTAGGAAGCCGGGGATGTCTGGCAAGTGTAATCAAGACCAAAGTACCGGCTAAGACTCTACAAGATATAGAAGTAGTGAAAGAATTCCTTGATGTGTTCCCAAAAGACATTGGCAGACTACTACCCATGAGGGTGGTACATCTTCATATTGAGTTAGTGCCCGGTACAACCCCAATCTCCAAAACCCCATACCGCATAGCTCCGACAGAAATGAAAACCTTAAAGGCCCAGATTCAAGAGTTATTGGACAAGGTTTCATTAGACCCATCGTGTCACCTTGAGACACTTCGGTCCTCTTCGTCAAGAAGAAAAATGACTCGTTAAGGCTTTATATAGACTATTCCCCTAGTAAGTAAAAGGATGAAGTTGGCTCAGGGTCGATAGAAGGCTTACGCAGGCAAGAGGCAACGAGAGCACACTTTCAAGGCTGGTGATCAGATCCTACTCAAATTCTCATTAACCAAAGGAGTAATACGATTTAGTAAGGAAGGAAAGTTGATCCCAATGTATGTGGGCCCTTTCCAAATTTTAGATATGGCCAAAGACTTAGCGTGCAGGTTAGCTCTACCTCCGGCGTATGCCAGAGTACATAATATCTTCCATACCATGCTGCTCCAGAAATATAGACATGACTATGCCAATGTGATCTAACATACGAGGAACAACCCATGGAGATATCATTGGTCAAAGTAACTTGGAAACATCATCAAGGAAAAGTGGCAACATGGGAAGTAGAATCGGAAATGCGCGAGAAATTTTCTGAACTTTTATCTAAATTCGAGGATGAATTTTCTTTTAAGGGAGTAATAATTTAACGTATGCAAAATAGAAAATTAATTGAAATCAATTCTTAAAGAAGGAAACGAATTCACAAACAAGGAAACGTTCAAATTGCAAATCAATTGCAATTAATGAGAGGAAATCAAGAATCAAACGTAAATTGTAATTAAGGAAGGAATTTGAAAAAAAAATCAAGTTCTATTGCAATTAATTCGAATTCAATTGTAATCCAAATTGGAAACGAGGAATCAAAAACTTGGAAAGATTAGAAAGGAAAGAAATAATTAAACAAAGAGGAAGGAGTTCAAATTTGAAATGGGTAACGGCCGGTAAGCATACAAAAGAGGAAGGGATTTCAATTTGAAATGGGTAACGGCTGGTAAGCATCAACACAGATATGGAAAGGAATTGAATGCAAATTAAATTCAGATCATGGGAGGAGCAAGAAAGGAAAGAGATTTGAAATAAAAAGGGAGAAGAAAACGATGAACAATAAATGGAGAGAGATATTTCCTTCCCGATTGGTCCCCCGATTTGCTCCCCGATTCCTCCTCTGATTCGGCCAGAGGAAGGCTATAAGACGAGGAGAGGATTCCCCATTCTCCCCTTTGGGATCTCCTCGGACCAGCCATCATAATAAGCCCTCTGTTCTTCCTCTACTCCAGCGGACTGCACGTGCACGCAGGGACGATGGGTCGATCCGGCGGACGTCGGCGCACAGCAGTCCTCCACCAGCGCACTCGTGAAGGTCGGTCGTACCCTCCTCGTCGGCCAAGAACCATCGGAGCTAGAGAAGATGATGCAAGGATCACTGGCAAATGTAAAACGACCGAAAAGGTACCTTAAACGTTTAATCACCATAGGTGATAAATTATTGATCATGTTATGTGTTTAATGATTCCATAGTGACCTAGAGATTATAGACTATAGTTTTCATATTGTAACTATCACGATCCGACGACCGAAAGTCGGCCGAAAAAGGAGAAATCGACAGGCGGCTCTATTCTGGCCGCAGAATCGGTCGGCCGATTCTATATGATCGGTCGACCGATCGGAAGAAACACAGGTGTGCCTATCTGGAGCGGTTGACCGATCCGACGAGGACGGTCGACCGATGATGAGGCGCAGGTATGCCGCTAAGAGCGGTCGACCGGTTCAAGAAGATCGGTCGACGGCTCGACAAAGCACATGCATGACCATCAGGAGCGGTCGACCGGTCCATGGTGGACAGTCGACCGACTCGGTGCAATAGAATGGTCGACTGGCCAATGGGAGCGGTCGACGGTCCAAAGGGAGCGGTCAACCGGTCTAATAAGAATGGTCGACCGGTCCAGGGACAGAGAGAATTTCAAATCAATTCCAAAATGTGAACACTGATCAGGCCTGAGTTGAACCCTGACTCGGCCTGAGTCACGTACTTGATACTAAATAGAAGACCCAACCCGGGTTCCCCTTACCCGGTCCGGGCGTTGTTGCGAAAGACATAAATGTCCTTTCTGGGCCCGAACTCCATAGTTGGGCCCCACTTTTGTTAGGCCCGTTTGAGATCATATCCAATATAGTACAAAATGTAATGGGTCTTCCTCACAGAATGTCAAAGTAATGTATAGCAAAGTACAGAGTTTGACATAGTAAAGGCAAAGCAAGGTTACAGAAGAGAGTAGAGCATAGACATAGTAAATAATGAAATATAGTTATGATGATTCATTGCCTTGTGCAACCAAAGTATTGAATATAATGAGAAAAGAAGAGATTATCTGTCCGTAGCAAAGTATGTCATTGCTTATCTGTTATTGATTCAAGCATGTTTTGATTATTAATTTATAGCCTATGATTCTATTGTACTGAACGTTTTCGCTCACGGGTATTCGATGCCCCTGCAATTGAAATTTTGCTGGTGAGAATCTTGCCTAGAGAGGAGTGATGGAAAACGCAGTGCTCAAGAGTTGTTGTACATGACTCATTGAACTCAATAATGTTTTTCGTTTGTAATTACATTATTTGAATAATGCATCCCTACATCAGAAGGTTATTATGGTCTTTTCCGCTGTAATCAAATATGTTACCATTGTTGAGATTTCATTGGATATTATTGTCATTGCCCACTTCCTTGTGGACTGCATTAAGTGCTTAGTGTCCTTTGATGTTCCAACTCTTCCGCAATAAAGTATGTTTCCACCTTTCGCAATAAAGTCCGTATTTATTTTATCATTATATTTGTTGTCACGTATACAAATTGTTGAATGTTCAAAGTCATAGTACGATTAATAGTGTAGCAGACAGTGTAGCGCCTCCGGGGTCAACCTGATTGCCTACGTGGGTTACACTTATCTTGAGATTCCTTGAGACGTTCGTTGGTTCAATGTCGTTTGGTGAGCACGAGCAAGCAAAATTTATCAAATACTTGCAATCTTTCTTCTTTTGCGGTCTGCAACTCCTTTCAAAGAAACTTATTGCAACTTGCTAGTAGTTTCACTTATTTGTGAATGTTCTGTTTGTTTAGTCTTTGTTATTCTTACTCTCGAAATTTTTTTAGTAGGTATTGGCTGTGTTCTTAATATTTCAATATCGTCTCTATAAGTGTTTTATCATTTTTGTCCCATGTTGTCATCTGTTTGGTTAATCATTATCACTACCCAATGCTGGTGAGACAACAGCTTTTTAGTTTTAGTTTTCTGCTAGTAAAATCCATACAACAAAATTAGTTGCTTCGTAATTCAAGACTTTTAGCCTTCTTGGTGTGCGCTTGTTGCTTCATCAAATCATTACCATTACCTGTTTTATAAAATCATTATCATTTTTCCTGCTTCATAAAATCATTATCATTACCCAACGTTTTTGCCTGTTTGACTTTTTGCCTCCTCTATCAACATTCTTATAGAGTCAGGAAATTTTCGTGCTTTGGTAGTTCTCAAACACAAAAAGTGCAACAATGCTATTTTATTTCTCTAAAGTTATGTTGTATTACATTGTCGTGAAGTTTTCTTTGACAACCATGTTGTTGGGCAATTCTTAATATTTCTTATGTGACCTTGTTTAAACTTTCCCCTATCCGATTTTTTGTTGCCCCATATTCTCAAAGTCATTATCCAACTTGTTTTTGTTTCATGATCACTTAAACACATGTTATCTCTTCAAATATGATGGATTGGATGTTGACAAGTATCAGTCTTGTTTTCCTTTATTTTTATACATTTATGGCTGCCAAAAGTGTAATACCCCTGATTTTCCTTAAGGGTAATTTGGACTTTTATCCAAACACTCATTATTTCCCCTATATAAGGCCTCTTTTCTCTCTCTTTCTCTCTTGAATTCACACCTTGACGGCTAGGGCTTGAGGAAGAAGAAAGAGGAGATCAGGGAGAAGGAAAAAGAGGAAGAAGAAAAGGAAGAAAGAGGAAGATTTAGGATCAAGATATGTAAAGGGGATCCAACCCCTCTCTCTTCTCTCAAAGTTTTTATTAATTGGTTTGAGAGTAATAGGACACCCTGCTCCTATTAGGGATTTGTTTGAGAAATTTATGAGTTTTATCAGATCTGAGATCATTTTTTTATGGATTCATGATTAGATCTAGATGTTAGGATTGCACGATTTAAGTTGCATAATCTGCCTAAATTCGTGACTGTATTTGCAACAATTATTCGAATAGGTTTTTCTTATCCAAAAATTGCAAATAATATATGGATAGAAAGCTCACGAAATCTAGTTTCCACAGAAATTGGTTTCGTATCATTTGAAGATTTGTACGAATAGTTATGATCAAAACACCAAACTGGTGTCGTACTGTCTTGAGAATTTGCGACTATTTTATAATAATTGTTCGGATAGGTTTTTCTTATCCAAAAATTATAAACGATGGGATGGAAAGCCCTTGAAGTCTAGTTTTCACAGAAAGTGGTTTCATATGATTTGTAGTTGTATACATATATTTATGATCCAAAAATCGGACTAGTCTCATTCTGTCTCGGGTAACAGCGAGATCAAATTGTAATAAATATTGTAGTGACTGCTGCCAGAATACTGTGCAGAGAATAAATTCTAGTAGTCGTATGAATTTTTAAGAAAAAGTCTCAACTCTTGTTAATGAATGAAAATTACATGTCTTAATGTGTTTTACAATGCATAGATGATAAGAGATCATATCTTAAATATTCATGATGTTTTAGACTTATTGGAAGTGAAATCTCAAAAATCGTGACTTTCGGGTGGAAGATCGGACCCCCAGGACATTAGTACGACCGTGCCAGTCCCAAAACGATCTTGATAGACCGAAAAACTAATTTATGTTATTTTAAAGATATTTACGAATATGTATTACTGATTGATGATTGTATATGAACCAAGATACACGAATTGCATGGACAGCCGTAACTAGGTTAAAATATGAAGATCGAACGACGTAAATGATTGTTGTTTGAAAAGCATAATGAACCCAGTTGTGGATGATGTTATATGTCGCCCCTCTATGGCTCTTTGTCGGATAATTATCCGGAATGATCGTTACACAAATCGGCAATGGTGTGTGCATTCCGATGTCGCCCTCGGGCGAGAGTCCGGAATACACACATCGGCAACGGTGTGTGCATTTCGATGTCGCCCTCGAGCGAGAGTCCGATATACACACATCGGCAACGGTGTGTGCATTCCGATGTCGCCCTCGGGCGAGAGTCCGGAATACACACATCGGCAACGGTGTGTGCATTCCGATGTCGCCCTCGGGCGAGAGTCCGGAATACACATCGGCAACGGTGTGTGCATTCCGATGTCGCCCTCGGGCGAGAGTCCAGAATGATCATTACATGCATCGGCAATGATGTGTGCATTCTGAGGTCACCTTCGGGTGATAGGGGAGCATTGTCTCCTAGGCCTAGCTAGCCTATTGAGAGGGCAATGACATAACTCCCAACTATCGGAAGATATAACATTAATAGGAAAGGGCCAATGATCGATCGAATGGAATGAAGTCCCACGGAAGTGGAAGTCCAAAGGGTTATAAAGCAACCCTGAGAAAAGTTATGGAATGATGTCCCACGAAAGTGGAAGTCCAATGGATTATAAAGCAACCCTGAGGAGAGTTATGAAGGCAATGGTTATGGTAAGTGCATCCCACTTATATGCCCATGAATTGAATGAATGATTGATATGAATGTCCATACTTTATGTATGATGATGTGATTACATGTCTTCCATGCAATTACTTATGTGCATGATGATAGAATGATGTTTGATATGTAGATCACATGTTAAGACATGGCATGCATATTGTTTATTTCCTTTATATGAAGATGATGATGCATATCATGTAGTATCCTGTATAGGATTATACCATCGCATACATGGCCTTTACATACTCTAATCGGGGAAACTCCTGCATCTTGGATCCGTGCAGGTGCATAAAATTATGGATGATGGCGGCTCAGCTCATGACGAATAAGATTGCACAATGGTCTAGGATGTTAATAGTCAATTGTTTTATAGTCTTTTGACTACGTTTTAAAGAGATATTTTGGACTATGGTTTTAAGATCTTTTATTAGTTATTGATAACGGCTTAAATTCTATAACATTACTTTTGATGTTTTATCTAAGTCTTCTGCTATGTTTTCGAAGAAATTATTTTATCTTATTTAATGGATTTATGCTTTCGCTGAGTTTATAGAAAATTATAACAAAAATTTATTATGATTATGTGATGGCGAACGGGCTAACACAGCCGAATGACCCAATTGTCCTCGACAATTTGGGGGTGAAATTCGGGGTGTTACAAAAAGCAAAAAAAATGTTCCAACATCTTTTCCCGTTGCAGTCTGCAGAATTTGGAGTGCTGCCTTTTTTCCTTATTTCTCGTAAGCGACTTACCTCATAGATCTGCTAACTTTGAAATAATGAAGTTCCACTTTCATGTATCACTATTTTGCTTTCTTTTGTCAAGTACATGCTACCATAAGGGTTACATGCTAGCATAAGGATTATGCTTGTCTGATATTGTTTCAATACTATTCACGGGAATGGTATGTGCATATTCTTGTGTCCACTAGATTGCTAATTTGGAAAATAACATAAGCCTCCAACTTCCTATTTGTCAAAAGAATTTCAACAGTTTACTGCTGCTTTTTTCCATTTAATTTCATCATTAGCTGAAACATTTGTGTAAGATAATCGTCGGATCAAATTTCTTGTGTTGTTAATAAAATCCTTGCATTATTGCTTATACTCTTGACTAGGCCTTGCATTTATGTGGTTCTAATTTTCTTTTAAATGGTTCCTAATTTAACTAGAATTGTCTCTTTAACTTGTTGGATTTTGCTGCAAATTTATATATATGGGCTTTGACATCGCGATTGATGAGCATTGCCGGTCACATCTTGGATTTATCTTTTTTCTGAATTGTATCCTTTTTAAGAGTTGTCTTATGTTGAATCATATGGTATTCAGCTTCTTCACTAGAAACTTGCAGATTTTTTGGGGGGCAGGTACTTATTAGGTTTCTCTTACAAAGAAACATGAAACCTAGTAGACTTGAATCATTCCCGTCAATTCAAAGCATTCGAGAATTGTGAAGTTTGTATTTCAAAGGAAATGCTTTGAAATGATTGTGTGTATGAACTTTGTGAAATCAAAATGTAAAGTGGAGAAGTTGAAGGCTGTGTTGGAGATAATTAAAGATTAGGACAATACTTCAATTCTATTGATTGATGTACCTCAGGTTATGTTGGGTCCTCATCTATGTAACATGTTCGGAGAAATGTCATCTTCTATTGTCGAAGTTTGATATTTTTCCTCTTGATCTGGCATTTTCGCATGACATAATTAAATTCTGGACTTGTTTGACCTTTGGGATACCTGCAACATCTTCGCCAATCTCCCCAGTCTGGCATCGGAAATAATTTCTTGATATTTACTTAAGGAAGTGTTCTCTATCAACGTTGTCAAAATCACGTTTCAGATAGGATTTTGCGTCCCTACCCAGGAAAATCGTGCTCGATCCTACAGAAATGTTTTTGGCCAGCACGCGATGAGACGCGCGTCTCCACCCATTCAATAATCCTTTCTTTTTACCTTTTATAAGTTATGATTGGCACTCATCTCTCTTTTCCTCTTTTTGTATCCTGTCCACCTATGTTGCTCTGCCATCTCCATCGCTGGCGCTGTCCTGCTGCCATCGTCGTTGTCATTGTCCTGCTGCCGCCGCCGCTCTCTGTTGCTGTCATGCTGTCGCCAGCCAGGTACGCCCTCTCCCTTTCTCTATATTTGCTTTCTTCCAACCTTTATGCTACCAAAGGATTTTCAGACGAATTGTAGACTCATTTGGCTTTAATGGCGCTAAAAAGCAAAATCTTTTCTTGGCTTTTATGGCGCTGATGGCTTCTTACCAGGACTTATAAGGCGCGATGCGTATTTTGTAGCGAGTCAGCCGAGGACATCACCCACCTCTTCTTCGATTGCCCCACGGCTCTGGGCATATGGCAGACCTTCAGGAGCATGTTGCGTCAGAGACAAAGTTGGCGAGCTCCATTGATGACCTTTTTGGCTGGTGCCTGAGCCATTTGGCTATGGGCGCGATGTTAGCTGTTGTACACCACATTTCATTTCTTATTAGAGAGTGGGATTTTGGCTAGCTTTTTCTGTCGTGACCGTGGTCACCTATTTGCTGCCCACACCAATACATTTCACCATAGTTTTATGCTTTCTAATGTTTTCAATTGATTCGAAATTTTTGCATCGATAGGAAGGATCACAATATTTTTGTTGAATATTTTCTCCTTCATGATATTAACTTTTCCTTGTAAATGGAGAGCATAAATATAGATAGGATGCTTCTTAATCCTTGTTGGACGTTGGTTTTGTTTTTTCTTTCCGTGATCCATTAGCGCTAAGCAAAAAGATTTCTCTGTGTGTGTTATGTTCTACTGGTCATGAAGGAAATAGCAAGGAGGTATATGCATGAATACGAGTGATATTTATCTTTCCTTTAGTTTTTATTCCTCTTGTGAACTTCTCGGTTTCATTTTTGTATTTTTGTGTTGTTGATCTCTTGTGCATGGCGGTGTGCTTTTTTCCCCCTCCCGTCATGTTTCATGCTCTTGGTATCGAAGAAGTCCTCTGTTCAAATGTTTTGAATTGATTTGAAAATTTTGCATTGATAGGATGGATCACTATAAGATTATTATCTCCTTCATAATCTTAACTTTTCCTTGTAAATAGAGAGCATAAATGTAGAAAGAATGCCTTTGGATGGGTAAACTATCTTAGTCCTTGCTGGTTTGTTTTTTTTTTCTGATCACTTAGCTCTAAACATAAAAACTTCTCCTTTTGTGTTATTTTCTAATGATCATAAAGTCAAGAGGAGGTATGTACATGAGTACGAGTGATATTTATCTTATCATTAGTTTTACATTCCATTTGTGAACTTCACGTCTTCATTTTTCTATCCTGTTTGCGGTATCTTCCACCCAAGATAGTGTGACATGAAGGAATGTGTTGTTGATCTCTTGTGATGGTTTTTTCCCTCCATCTTGTTTCATGCTCTTGTTATGAAAGAAGCGACGTGTTACAATATTTTCAACTAATTTGAAAGTTTTACATCTATAGGATGAATCACATGTTTTTATTTTCTCCTTCATGATTTTATTTTTTCCTTGTAACAGAGCATAAAGATAGATAGGATGCCTGGGGATGCATAAATTATCCTAGTCCTTGCTGGTTAATGATGTTGGTTTTGATCCAGTAGCACTATTGATGCGTTGAATTTGTAACAAATAAATTTGCTATCAAGTGCACTAGTCGTATCAAATAATAAAGTAGAGAGTAGAGTGTCGAACTCACACGGAACTAGTTAAATCTAATCTATCTCAATACTAGAGAAGAAAAAGGTTCTATGGTGAAAATAGAAAACTAAAGGTGCAGAAAATAAATGATAAAAAAATAAAATAAATTGGTGTTGAGTCTTGAGAATTATGGATGATTAATGTAAAGATAAACGTGTATGATCCTCTTTAATAGTTGAGTTATAATAGAAAATAATAGCTTCGATTTTTAAGACGAATTATGAGTACCTAAAGTATTGATCTCTCAAGATGAGTAAACCAAACTACCTTAACTTCTAATAAAACTAATAACAGTAAACGATGAGTCAATTAATAATTTTACAGAGAATTAATGTGCATGAATATATATCTCCTACACTATTATTCACCCATAAATCTGGATAGAATAATCGACTGCATGAAATTTCGCACAAACAATGAGTTACTGAACACGTATTATCATGCTTCAACTTAAAAGTGAAAGATCAATTATCAAAGCAATAATAATTCTTAAAACTAAGGAAAAATTAAACCAAATGCTCTCCAACTTTGACGTTTTCTCAGTGATTCTCTCCAACTTAACTTTGTAACATGAATGCCCTCCATCTTTGAATTTGTTGCATGGAATGCTCTCCCGACCGAGAATATCAGATTTCTCGATCGGTCCGCTGACGTGACGATACTCTCTCTTCACCATGCAGGAGAGCATTCAATGTGACACCGCCATGTCAGCAAATTAATTATAATAATAATAAAATATTTAAAAAACAATTCGTCTCTCTTCGACGTCTAAGAGGAGGCGACCTCGTCGGAGGTTGTAGAGGGGGGGCGAGGCCCTCTCCCCTTTGCTTGTTCGTCGGCGCTGGGAAAGGAGGTGCCTCGCCCTGGCCCCCCCCCCCCATTTGTTCTTCGTCAACGCGGGCAAAGAGCGAGCGCCCCCACCCCCACACCTCTTTGCTCTTCATCCCAGCGAGCAAAGGGGGGCTCGCCTCCCCCCCACCCCCCTCTGCGTCCTCGTTGTTTTCTTCTCTCTCCGACGAGGATGTCACAGAGAGATGAAATGTTTTTTTAATATTTTATTATTGTTGTTTTTTATTAATTTGCTGATGTGGTGGTATCACATAGAATGTTCTCTTGCGTGGCGGAGAGAGAGCGTTATGTGCAACAAATTCGAAGATGAAGGGCATTCGTCTTACAATGTGAAGTTGGAGGGTATCGCTGAGTAAACGTCAAAGTTGGAGGTATTTAGTGTAATTTTTCCTGAAACTAATCACCCCTAATATAGGTATGTAATTTAATATCAGAAATCAAATTACTCATTAAAAGGAAATGAACTCAACATGCATAATTAAAAGAAAGCCAAAAGTTTAATTAACTCAACTAATAACATGGTTCAAACAATTTTCTATCTTGAAAAGGATATAAAATCTTTATTATAGAAATAATAAACTATAAGAACTAAGTAAAAGAACATCCAAATAAAAGATAGAAGAAGAATTATTAGCCTTCGGGACAACGTTGCACATCATAGTCGATGAGTTATTGCGCAATCTTCTCCTTCGGTTGATCAAGCCTTGAAATTTGTCCTCTGCAAGATGGCATGACTCTCAAGTCTCAAGCACACCCAAGCACTCATTTTTCTGTCTCATAGGCCTTTAATTATAGCCTCTAGGTGTCCCAAGAGTTTTGGTAGAGTTTCGATTTGATTCGAAGTCTTTTCATATTATAATAAGTAAATTCATATTAGACTTTGATAGGTCTTTAATACCATTCAAAACTCCATAAAATCTGAGTAAATATGTTTCCTAATCATCCCTGAGGTTTAGGATAAAGTTTGAGTTTGATCTGAACTTAAAAAAAATTGAAAACGGCCTTCATAACGGCCCATAACAGCCCTAACAGTGCTTCACGGCCCAGAACACATATTTCACGGCTCTAATAGTGTCCAAATCAGAGTAGAATTGTGATTTTAACGTTCCGTAACTTAGATTCCACGGCCCGTAACTCGCGCAAGATTTCCGGGTGAAACTGCGTATTTTAACGGTCGTAACGAGTTGTTCACGCCCCGACTGTTATGGCCGTTATGGTCATATAACGGCCAATTATATTCAATTCAGCCATGACACACTTGACTAATTTTCACTTTCTAGCTTCATTTATTTATAACCTCTAGATGTCCCAAGAGTTTTGGTAGAGATTCGATTTGATTCGAAGCCTTTTCATGTTATAACAAGTAAATTCGGAATAGACTTTGATAGGTCTTTAAAACCATTCAAAACTCCATCAAATTTGAGTATATGTTTCCTAATCATCCCTGAGATTTAGGATAAAGTTTGGATTCGATGTGTACTTGAAATTCCCAAGAAAAGTCAAAGAAATCTTTAAAACATCCTTGGTACAATGCTTTTCACGGCACGTAACACTAATTTCATAGTCCTAACAGTGTCCAAATCAAAGTAGAAGTGTGGTTTTAACGTTCGTAACTTGGATTTCACGGTCCATAACTCTGGCAAGATTTCTGGGCAACCTTCACTAATTTCTACTTTCTAACTCCGATTTGAGTGTCATTTGTTTATATGGCTTTCTGACTCAATTCTCTTGCATTTTCTGCAATAAAACATATAATTTGGGTAGATTTATATTTTTTAAAATTAAACAAAATAAGGCCACAAGATGATGCATACTATATGAAAATGAATCGAAATGTGATTAAATGCTTGACTAATTATATGTTATATTTTACATGCATCAAACTCGTCCAAGCTTAGATACTTTCTTGTCCTCAAACAATGTTCAAAGAAAAGCTCCAACCAAAATGGCTAATCATCGCTTTCACCTTGTCACTCAACTACTCTTCTTAGTACTAAATTTTATGCATCCATCACCTAAGTGTCTCACCACTTTTTCATAATAACCCAGCTTTGTGAAATTTCTGAATGAAAGACAATTTTACACTCCTCCAAATTCAGCTCTGAATAATGAGAAAATAAAAATATCAATGTTGAATATGCAAGTGTAATATGAGCTTTTATTCATTTATTGTTATTATATTTCTTCACTTAAAACTTTTCATCATCATTCATTTTTCTTTCACTTCATTTTTCTTTTCACCTTTTTTCATTGATTTGGTACTCATGTGCTTCTCCATATTGTGTAAGGTGGTCCATGTAATAGGCTTTCGATCGACGGATCCTAAAGCAGTTGCCCTTAGGTCGTCAAGCAAGAATTCCATACAGATCTAATTATCCGGACTCACCAATGTTCCGGATACCTCCTCATACTTCTTGGAGATCCACTAATCCTCTTTTATATATGATGATAATTTTACATATATTTATTTATTAGTAAACTCAGCTACACTTGAATGTTCAACAAGAATATAATCATTATCAAGTAATATATATATTATAAAAATAAGAGCATGAACAAGATTTATCATCAAACATTCATAGTTTCACTAAGCAATTTTCTTCAAACCAACTACCCAACACGAAGGTGATAAATGATAAAATAATAATGCTTCAAATTTCGTTAATTAATAGGATGTCCTTGAAAAATGCTTGAAAAATAAGTAAGTTAAGATGTAATTTTCAATTATAAAAAACACATTTTTTCTAATTTGTTTATGTTAAATGCAAGCAAATATGTGACTAAAACATGAAGAGAATGTATGCTTGCAATGCAATATAGAAATATATACATGATGCATGAAATTGTAAACTCCCTCAAGCTTGAACCCAACACTGTCCCCAATCTTGGTAATCAAACACGTATGAATATAAATATGATAATGAAAAATATAGATCTAGTAAAGGAAATGAAATAACCTGATATATGTGGAAGTTTAGGAAGAAGCCACCAATAATACATAGTATCCTTGGCCGATAGAAATTTTGAGCATTTGTGCTTGCTGCTTCTTTCATGAATTACGAGGGAGTAAATTTTTTTCTCTTTCTTCCCTCTTTCCTCTTGTTTTTTTTTTCTTCTCATTATGGGTCGTGAAGGGCATCTAACGACCTTTTTGTGTGATTTAACGGCCTGCAATGAACAAGTAACGACGTCATAATCTATTGATCTCCTTCTTTGCTTTGGTCACGGGTTGTAATAAAGAAGTCACGGCCCGTGATATTTGACTAATGGCCCTTACAGAAGCAATGATATGAAGATGATGTCATGAACTATGAGTAACGGACCTGCAAACACGTATAGACAAGAGAGAATAATAAAAATAAGGGTCGTTACATGAAATTTACGGGTCATGATATCATATGACTTTGGTGTTAGGGTCGTAACATGAAAGTGTAACAGGTCAGGTGGCTTTGGCGTTGGGGCGTATTATGATTTAACAAGTCATGATTCACATGTAACGACCCGTGAAATAAGGAAAATTCTCTTGACCCATGAAAGTTGAAGCCCTGTGAACTGTGAAATTTTCCTTCTTCACAAGGATGACCAGACAATTTATGGCATGTTACCAGTGGGTAACGACCCGTGATGTGTAGAACAAAAATTTTGGAAGCCACTATGAAATCTGTGATCCAACATTTATGACTCATAAAATAACTCTTGAACTCTACATAGGCTTAACCATAATCACTATGGGTCGTTACAACCTGCTATGCTGATCTGTGCATTGTATAAAGTACTATGAGACCCGTTATAATCCACCTAAGTCCCGTGAAGATAAAGTAGTTCCATTAATACCCACTGTGAGACCCATGAAAGTGTGGTTACGACTTATGAGATACGACTAAACGGAAATATGGAGGTGTGTACATGGTCGCGAGTATGGGCCGTAAAGTTTAACAAAAAAATTTATCGAGACACTGACATATTCCTGAAAGAATAGTAACGACACGTGAAAAATAAAAGTTCAAAATATGGGTCTCTATGAGATCCATGATAAAATGATTACGCCCCGTAAAATTAATGACTCAATGAAATTTTGGGTGATGAAATAAAGTTATGGGTCGTGTTACCGTAGTAATGACCCATTATATCTAAGCAACAACCGTGACATGAAAATAATGGCCTGTGAAAATTGAAAATTTTAAATTTCAATAACATTCAACTGGTGACATGCATAAACCTATAAAAAATAATAAAATAAAATAAAATGACAGAAGAAAATTAAAGATACTAAGCAACTATGATAATCAAACTAACTAGTCTAACATGAACTAAATTACACAAAATATCTAAACTATAAGTTTAAAGGTTGAGAAAAAAATAGTTCTAAGTTTAAAGTCCTTAGCTCGACTTTGATATGGCATATGCTGAGGCTAATAACAAATTATCAATAAGAATAATATAAGTAGATATGAAATTAAGGAACGATCTCATCGGTTCTATTGTGATCGTGAATACTCATAATGGTGAAGCTTAGCACATGCAGTGTTGGATGACGCCTAAGTTTTCAATTTGACGCCTATGTTTTTAATTTGATGTCATCATCAGGTGGTGGCAGTTCTTCATGTACAACAACCTTTTGATGTGAAATTTGAGAGGTACACTGCTGATGAGCATGGATCGTCGAGTGATTCTTCGGTCGCCACTGAACTATTGTAGCTGGAGAAGATCGTGTTGGTGTCGATGAAGTACTTCTCTCCTTCAAAGATTTTACAGATTGCATTAAGGAGATGTGCAGTTATTTGCAGCCAACTGTGGGTGATTTACTCTTCTCCTTCGACGGTGGCTGAATTGGAGACAACAATGTAGGAGTGATAGGAACTTCCAAAGGCGGGTCCCTCCTTTGAACATTTCCATCTTTCATGATGTATTTACTTGTCTCCTCGACATGTCATTGAGTTATCGTTGTCTTTGCTGAAAAATTTGCTTCCGGGTGCCATGAATATTGATAATGGCATGAGCATAAGATGACTTTCGGATTCTCTTCGATGTGCCTCGGACGTTAGAAATTAGAGAACTCAGTTTTGCAACTTCATTCTTCAGCACATGAAATATTGACTCCATAGCCTCGAACTTGAGACCATCGCCGAATAGTCGAAGAGAATCCTCGACTCCAATTTGCTTCTGAAGTTATCAACGACTCCAAATTCTAGATGTGTTGGTCTTGCATTGTCAACCTTCTTTCAATTGACCAATCATCTCTACAAAGTCAGAAGTTGATGATTTGAATTCGAGAATTGATGGCACATCCTCATTTGACTTCTTATTGTGTTGTCTAATATTGTGAATTTGTCTCTCCAAATTTTCAATTTGATAATTTTGTGTGGAGAACTTCTTCAACAAAGAATCTAATAGTTCTGTGAATGCAGCAGATGGATCTCGTAATATATCTTCCTTTTTTCTTGTTGAGGCTTCTTCTTTGTGCTTTGTCTTGACGATGATGCCTCAAATTGAATCCTATCTTGCTGGACAACAAGGTTGCTTTCCTCAATTTGTTGATTTGTTGTCATTTTGTTTGTCGTCGTTGAGGATGTAAAAATATGCTCATGATGATCAAGTTGTGTACAAAATATGTCACATGAAAAACTTACACAACACTAAAAGAACAAGTGAAGCAAAACAAAAAATAAAAATTCTCAAAGTAGTTTATACAAAATAGACTAAGTTATGAACAATAGTTCCCCAGCAATGGCGCCAAAAACTTGATACATTGAATTTGTAACAAATAAATTTGCTAGCAAGTGCACTAGTCGTATCAAGTAATAAAGTAGAGAGCAGAGTGTCGAACCTACAAGGAACTAGTTAAATCTAATCTCTCTAAATAATCTACTAGGAGAAGAAAAGGTGCTGCAAATAAATGATAAACAAATAAAATAAACTGGTGGAGTTTTGAGAATTATGGATGATTAACGTAAAAATAATATCTTTGAAATGTAAAAAAAAGACATATTAGGAGTACCTAAAGTATTGACCTCTCAAGACGAGTAAACTAAACTACCTTAACTTATAATAAAACTAATAACAACAAACGACGAATTAATTATTAATTTTACAGATAATTAAGATGCACGAAGATGTATCCCATGCACTATTATTCACCCACAAATCTAGATAGAATCATAAATCGCACGAAATTTGACACAAACGACGAGTTACCGAACACGCGTTATGTATGCTTCTACTTAAAAGTAAAAGATCAATTATCAAAGCAATAATAATTCTTGAAACTAATCACCCTAATACATGTTTGTAATCCAATATTAAAAATAAAATAACTCATCAAAAGACAATGAACTCAACACGCATAATTAAAAGAAAATGAAAAGTTTAATTAATTCAACTAATAACAAAGTTCAAACAGTTTTCTATCTTGAAAATAATATAAAATCTCTATTATAGCAATAATAAACTATAAGAACTAAGTAAAAGAACATCCAAATAAAAGATAGAAGAAGAATTCTCAATCTTCGGAATCTCTGCACAATCGACGAGTTGCTGCGCAACCTTCTCCTTCGGTTGATCTTCAAGCCTTGAAATTCGTCCTCTGTAAGATGGCACGGCTCACAGGTCTCAAGCACATCCAAGCACCCATTTTTCTGTCTCCTAGGGCCTTTATTTATAGTCTCTAGGTGTCCCAAGAGTTTTGGTAGATATTCAATTTGATTCGAAGTTTTTTCATGTTATAACAAGTAAATTCGGAATAGACTTTGATAGGTCTTTAAAACCATTCAAAAATCCGTCAAATCTGAGTAAATATGTTTCCTAATCATCTCTGAGACTTAGGATAAAGTTTGGGTTCGATCTGGACTTGAAATTCCCAAGAAAAGTCGAAGAAATCTTTAAAATAGCCTTCGTACAGTGCTTTTCACGGACCGTAACACTAATTTCATAGTTCTAACAGTGTTCAAATCAAAATAGAAGTGTGGTTTTAATGTCCATAACTTAGATTTCACGGCCCGTAACTCTGGCAAGATTTTTGGGCAACATTCACTAATTTTCACTTTCTGATTCCGTTTTAACTCCGATTTGAGAGTCATTTATTTCTGTAGTTTCCTGGCTCAATTCTCTTATTTTTTCTGCAATAAAATAGATAATTTGGGTATATTTATATTTTTATAAAATTAAAGCAAATAAGGTCAAAAAATAATGCATGCTATATGAAAATGAATCGAGATGTGATTAAATGCATGGCTAAGTATACGTTATATTTTGCATGCACCAACTATGCATAAAGATTTCTACTTCTTTTGTGTTATTTTCTAATGACCATGAAGGCAAGAGGTACATAAATGCATATGGATATTTATCTATCCTTTAGATTTGTGTTCCGCTTGTGGACTTTTGGTCTTCGGTTTTCTATCTTTTATTTGATATCTTCTACGTGACATGGAGCAATGTGTTGCTGATCTCTTGTGCACAGCGGTGTGGTTTTTATTCCCCTGCATATTGTTACATGCTTTAGTTTATGAAAGAAGCCATGTGTTCCAATGTTTTCAACTTATTTGAAAGTTTGGCATCTATAGGAATTAGGAAGGATTCACAATATCCCTGCTGATTGTTTTCTCCTTCATAATCTTAACTTTTTCTTGTAAATAAAGAGCATAAATATAGATTGGATGAATCTGGATGGTTAAACCATCTTAGTCCTTGTTGGTTAATGACATTGGTTTTGTTTTTTGTTTCCACTAAGCATATAGATTTCACCTTCTTTTGTGTTATTCTCTGGTGATCATGAAGGCAAGAGCGAGAAGGTAAATGCATGAATTTGTGTGATATTTATCTTTGCTTTAGTTTTGCATTCCTCTTGTGAACTTTGATATCTTGTGAACTTCTAGTGATATTTATCTGTTGTTGTTCTATTTTGTCTTCTATATCTTCTTTGGTGACATGGAGAAATGTGTTGTCATTCTATTGTGCATGGAGGTGTATTTTTATTCCTCTCTATCTTGTTTTATGCTCTTGTTATGAAAGAATTCCTATGTTCCAATGTTTTCGAGTGACTTGAAAGTTTTGCATCTATAAAAAGGATCACAATCTTTGCTGATTATTTTCTCCTTCATGATCTGAACTTTTACTTGTAAATAGAGAGCATATATATAGATAGGGTGCCTCTGTATGGGTAAACCATATTAATCATTGCTGCATAATGATGTTTGTTTTGTTTTTTTTATTTCCCTGATCCATTAGAGCTAAGCATACAGATTTCTCCTTCTTTTGTGTTATTTTTTAGTGATCATGAAGACAAGAGAGAAGACATAAATGCATGAATACGAGTGATATTTATCTGTCTTTTATTCTCCTCCATCTTGTTACATGTTGTTGTTATGAAAGAAGTCTTGTATTCAAATGTTTTAAATTGATTTGAAAGTTTTGCATAATACGAAGGATCACAATATATCTGTTGATTATTTTCTCTTTCATGATCATAATAATTTTTCCTTGCAATAGAAAGCATAAATATAGATAGGCTGCAGCTACTCCCTTTATCTTTTTTCTTTAACTTTAACCAGGATAATATTTGTAGTAATAAAATGGGTCGCCACATATCATGGGATCATTTGTCGTTTGCAATGACTCGTGCAATGCCTAGAAGTGTTCATGTATGTTGCGTAGGTACGGGTGCAGCAGAGGCACCCGCTACGAGTACAAGGTATGACAATTTTTCTAAAAATAGTAAAGTACAAATACGATAATATATATCTACATATGTATATATTAATAAGTTAACATTTCATAAAACAAATTATAATCAATATCATAATTGTTTCACAACACAACTTTAGCATACAAGCTTCTCAAAAGGATCATCAACATCAATATCAAACTTTAGTGCTAAGCATAAAAATTTCTCCTTCTTTTGCGTTATTTTCTAGTGATCATGAAGACAAGAGCGAGGAGGTAAATGCATGAATACGCGTGATATGAAAGAAGTCTTGAATTATAATGTTTAAAATTAATTTGAAAGTTTTGCAGCAATAGGAATGATCCCAATATAGCTGCCAATTATTTTTTCTTTGTAAATAGAGAGCATATATATAGATAGAATGTCTTTGGATGGGTAACCATCTTAATCATTGTTGGTTAATGGCACTGATTTTATTTTATTTTTTCCCTTATCCATTAGCGCTATTTCTCCTTGTTTTGTGCTATTTTCTAGTGAATATTTTTCTATTTAATGTTCTTTGATCAATGAATACTTCACTTGGTTATTTTCTATTTAATTTTCATCCCTCACAACACCGACGGCCACCCACCTTTTTGTGGGCCGTTTAGCACCACGAGTCTGCAGCCCATTATATTTTTTCTTTAATTTTAAACAGAATAAAATTTGTAGTAATAAAATTGGCCGCCATGTATCATGGGATCATTTGTCGCTTGTAGTGACTCTTGCGATGCCTAGAAGTGCTCATGTATGTTGTGTAGGTATGGGTGCAACGCAACTACCCACTACGAGTACGAAGTACAACAATTTTCTCACAAAAATTAAGGTACAGATGTGAAAATATATATTAATTATAAATTTACATGTACATATATATGCATTACTAAGTTAACATTTCATAAAACAAATTATAATCAATAGCATAATTGTTTTCCAACACAATTTTCGTAAAAGGTTCATCACACATCAATATCAAACTTTAGTGCTAAGCATAAAAATTTCTCATTCTTTTGTGTTATTTTCTAGTGATTATGAAGACAAGAGCAAGGAGGTAAATGAATGAATACTTGTGTTTTTACCTGTTCTTTAGTTTTGCATTTCACGTGTGAATTTTTTGTCTTCGCTATTCGATCATGTCTTCAATCCATATATAATGACATGGAGAAATTTGTAGTTGATCTCTTGTGCATGGTAATGTTCTTCTATTCTCCTCCATCTTGTTACATGCTTTTGTTGTGAAAGAAGTCTTGTATTCCAATGTTTCAAATTAATTTGAATATTTTTCTCCTTCATGAACATAACTTTTCCTTGTAAATAGAGAGCATAAATATAGATAGGGTTGTTTTTTTCTTTCCCTTATCCATTAACGCTATTTCTCCTTGTTTTGTGCTATTTTCTAGTGAATGTTTTTCTATTTAATGTCTTCTTTTATCATTGGAATCTTCACTTGGTTATTTTCTACTTAATTTTCATCCCTTACCGCTCTGATGGCCACCCACATTTTTGTGAGCCTTCTTTTGGTGGGAGGGTGCGAATCAGCATCACAGGAGCCCCATTTCCTTTCTCTTGTTTTTTATTAAACAATAATATTTGTAGTAATAAAATGGGTCATCATGTATCATGGGATCATGAGGACAATACTTCAATTCCATTGATTGATATACCTCAAGTTATGTTGGGTCCTCTTCTATGTAACATGTTCAGAGAAATGTCATCTTCTATTGTTAAAGTTGATATTTTATCTCTTAATCTGGCATTTTCTCATGATATAATTAAATTCGGACTTGTTTCGCCTTTGGGATACCTGCAACATCTTCACCGGTCTCCCCTGTTTGGCATCAGACTATTTCTTGATATTTACTTACGGAAGTGTTCTCTATTGTTAAGTGATGGAAGGGTATGTCTTGCAACATTGTTGCATATATATCTTATTGCTTTAATCATTGATGAAGCTTTTAGTAAAGTTTTTATGCTACTTGTTAATGTACATAGTTGATGGTAAAACCTATGTTGGAAACAGTCGCAAAATTGGTCACTGATTGACAATCATTCGTCCATAAGTTCAACTTTAAGGGTAGAACTCGCATGAGGATCTGGCACCCATTTCCTTTTTACAATATCTCCTTAGTCATCATTTTGTGATAAAAAATAAGTAAGTCATCTCCCTCGACCACCATGCAGGTAGCTTAACCAATGATAAATTTCTTTTCAAAATGAAAACCCGAGCTATACTTGGAAATTCTAGTTGCATCCGACTGTTCTTGTGAACAAGCAGATGATTGTCATGTCTTTTGCTAGAATGCAAATATGATGTCATTTAGAAAAAAACAAATAATGCATCTTCATCAAATAATAAGCAAAGAGTACAAGAAACGATGTCCGTATTTGTTTTTGTGCTTAATATATATAGTGTATTGTGTTGTTGCTACCCTTACAACAATTGTGGTTGCTCATTGTATTATTATTATTATTATTATTTTAGCGCTCATTGTATTATTAAGGTCCTAACGTCCAGCTTTAACCCTTGAAAAATGAGAAAGGAAAATAGAACAAAAAAGGCTTTGACCTTTTTCTTCAAACGTTGTTACTTAATTCCATGTTTAACAAATTCATGGTCATGCTATTTCCCTTGTAGGGTCATTTATTAAATCACTTATTTTCTTTCTTTTTTTTATTTTGCTGAATGGCCGTGTATCAGCTTATCACTTCTAATAATTATAGTTCAATTGCAACTGGGTATGCTTCTTCTAATGTGCCCTGTTCTTTCTAGATGGTGATTTGGTTATTGGGGTGTTTGAAAATTTGTCTCGACAAAAGAATAGTAATGACACGTGAAAAATAAAAGTTCAAAATATGAGTCTCTATGAGATCCGTGATAAAATGATTATGCCCCGTAAAATTTATGACTCAGTGAAATTTTGGGTAATGAAATAAAGTTACGGGTTGTGATACCATAGTAACGACCCATTATATCTAAGTAACACCCGTGACATGAAAATAATGGCCAGCGAAAATTGAAAATTTTAAATTTCAATAACATTCAGATTGTGACATGCAGAGACCTATAAAAAATAATAAAATAAAATGATAGAAGGAAACTAAAGATACTAAGCAACTATGATAATCAAACTAACTAGTCTAACTTGAACTAAATTAATCAAAATTAAATTACACAAAAGATCTAAACTATAAGTTTAATGGTTGAGAAAAAAAAATAGTTCTAAGTTTAAAGTCCTTAGCTCGACTTTGATATGGAATATGCTGAGGCTAATAAGAAATTATCAATAAGAATAATATAAGTAGATACAAAATTAAGGAACGATCTCACCGGTTTTAATGTGGTCATGAATACTCATAGTGGTGAGGCTCAACACATGTAGTGTTGGATGACGCCTATGTTTTCAATTTGATGTCATCATCAGGTGGTGACAGTTCTTCATGTACAACAACCTTTTGATGTGAAATTTGAGAGGTACACTGCTGATGAGCATGGATCGTCAAGTGATTCTTTGGTCGCCCCTGAACTATTGTAGCTGGAGAAGATCGTGTTGGTGTCGGTGAAGTATTTTTCTCCTTCAAAGATTTTACAGATTGCATTGAGCAGATGTGGGGTGATTTGCAGACAACTGTGGGTGATTTACTCTTCTCCTTCGATGGTGGGTGAATTGGAGACAACAATGTAGGAGTGATAGGAACTTCCAAAGGCTGACCCCTCCTTTGAACCTTCCCATCTTTCATGATGTATTTACTTGTCTCCTTAACACGCCATTGAGTCATCGTTTTCCTTGCTAAAAAATTTGCATATGGGTGTCATGAATATTGATAATGGCACGAGCATAAAATGACCTTCGGATTCTCTTCGATGTGCCTCAGACGTTCAGATATTAGAGAATTCAGATTTCAACTTCATTCTTCAGTGCATGAAATTTTGACTCCAAAGTCTCGAACTTGAGATCGTCGTCGAATAGTCAAAAATAATCCTCGACTTCAATTTGGTTCTAAAGTTTGGATAACCAAGACTCAAATTCTAGATGTGTTGGTCTTGTATTGTCAACTTTCTTTCAATTGTTGTGGCAAATTGACCAATCATCTCTACAATGTTAGAAGTTGTTGATTTGAATTCGAGAATTGATGGCACATCCTCATCTGACTTCTTATTGTGTTGCCTAATATTGTGAATTTGTCTCTCCAAATTTTTAATTTGATAATTTTGTGTGAAGAGCTTCTTCAGCAAAGAATCTAATAATTATGTGAGTGCAGTGGATGGATCTCGTAATATATCTTCCTTTTTTTTCTTTTTGATGTTTCTTCTTTGTGCTTTGTCTTGACGATGATGCCTCAAATTGACTCGTATCTTGCTAGACAGTAAGGTTGCTTTCCTCAATTTGTTGGTTTGTTGTCATTTTGTTTGTCGTCGTTGAGGATGTAAAAATATGCTCGTGATGATCAAGTTGTGTACAAAATATGTCACCTAAAAAACTTACACAACACTAAAAGAACAAGTGAAGCAAAATAGAAAATAAAAATTCTCAAACTAGTTTATACAAAATAAACTGAGTTATGAACAATAGTTCCCGGCAATGGTGCCAAAAACTTGATATGTTGAATTTGTAACAAATAAATTTGCTAGCAAGTGCACTAGTCGTATCAAGTAATAAAGTAGAGAGTAGAGTGTCGAACCTACGAGGAACTAGTTAAATCTAATCTCTCTAAATAATCTACTAGTAGAAGAAAAGGTGCTGAAAATAAATCATAAATAAATAAAATAAACTAGTGTTGAGTTTTGGGAATTATGGATGATTAATGTAAAGATAAACATGTATGATCCTCTGTAATAGTTGAGTTATAACAGAAATAATAGCTTCGATTCTTAAGGCGGATTAGGAGTACCTAAAGTATTGACTTTTCAAGATGAGTAAACCAAACTACCTTTGTAATATCCCAAATTTAATTCACATGTGATCACATGGGTTAATATTATAGCATATTATTGATAAGAAAATTGATATATGTGTTAGAGTATGAGTTATAACTCGTAGTGTTTGATCACTGAAATTTGGCGAAAATTTATCCAAGGCATGAAAATATGATCTTTGAAAATATTAGAATTAAGAAAATTAAAGTCCCGGTAATTTCTCCTATATATTGAAGAATTATAAATGTGATTTTTAACAATTTTTAGGAGGTGTTTTACTTGGGTAAAACATAGATGCAAAATCGAAAAATTTGTGAACTTGCAATTTTTGTTCTTTGGACAAAAAATTAGATTTCAATTCCTTGATTATTTCTTTTTATAAATATTTCATTTTAATCCAAATGGGGGTAGTTCCTTATTTACATGTAATGTCTTAAGTAAATGAAAATAAATAAATAAATAAATAGAAAAGGCAAAACCATTTACTTACCTCTATATTTGGCCGACCTAAGGTCGGTTTCCACATGCCTTATCTTTACCCTCTACATGATCTACCACATCTTTTCACTTCCTCACTTGCCCCATCCAAAAATCCAAGAGGAACAAAAGGATCATGTGCTTCTAGTGAAGGAATTTCAAAGAAGAGATGGGGAATTAGAATTTTCACATGTGGTGAGTTCATACTTCACGTTCTCTTGATTTTAATTTCATACTTTCCTAATTAGGGTTTCTCTGAACCTTTTCCATCTCATTCACTTTCGGATTTTAGCTAACCATGGGGCAAAACTCATGTTCTTCATGAGAAAATTAATCCTAACCATGTTCAATTGATTCCTGAATATTTAGCTACATAATTTCATACCTTCGGGAGGTCCAAAAATTATGAAAATTACTCTGGTTGATATCCTCTAAGTCTATTTTCGTTGAGATTTGGACTCAAGTTAATATGATTTTTGTAGAGAAAGTTATGTTCTTATCTTTAAGGTACTATCACTCTGTCTTCCGAAACTGTTACCCGATTTTCTAAATTATAGATCAACTCCAATATGTCATGGAATTATTGGATAATTTAGGATGTTCATTGAGGTTAGGTTTCACTGAAATTAGAATCACTCGAAAATGATATATTTAGGGAAAGTTCGAGCCTCATTTAGTCTGTTAGGATGAAACATAGGGCATATTGTGCTAGTATTTGTTAAATTTATTATGATCTGTACAGATAGATATAAGTTCAAGGCATTTTATGAGTTGCAACTTATGAAGTCTATGTTTGTACAAAATTTAAGTTACCCAAATATGACATGTTTCTTATTTTATATAAATAGTACAATTAAGGCAGAACAAAGAAATACTCACGAAGTTAAGCTGAATCTTAATTTTCCTGTGAACAAACCACAATGAAATAAGTTTTGAACCTTTTATAGATTAATATATTAGTAAGCAAGAAGTAAGCAAAATTAAAAAGAACAAATTTGGTTATTAATTGAAGCAGATACGACTTTCATTGCGTATACAATATGTCTTAATAGTAGGCTAACTGTTGTGATAAATAGTTACTTAAGTTATAAGAGTAAATACTCAAGGGTCATGTACCTCTTCAATTAATTGTGTTTCATGTGTGATAGGCTTCTGTTCAGATTATAGAAGTGATGTGTTTCTTATTATTATTGTACAGGAGTAGAAGAGTAAAGTAGTGAAAAAGGAAAGGAAAAACCTTTTGATAGCTCTTATAGGTAAGTTGGTTTCTCCAACTCTATGTATTCACATTTTTTGAATTTGGTATGACATTAATTATTATAGTATTGAATATATTTCGGATATGTTATGAATTAATTATGAGAAATGCAACTATGAAAAGTATATATGAATGATTGTATAATTTCTATGATATGATATGAATGAATTATGAGAAGTGCAATTTTGTTCCGTCGAAATGATTGATCGAGCGATGGTACAATTGAAAAGCATATGTGTTATGTTAAGGATTGATTTAATAAAATGCAATCCTATTCTGTTTGAATCAGTGTTCAACATGATTCATCTTTTGATATTTGAGTTAAAAGATATGGTTAATCTTTTGATCTTTGATATGAAATTGTTATATGATGAATCATGCATCTTCATCTGCCTGCATCTGTATATGTGATGGTTGGAGCTAGGTGCTACATCACTGATCACGATGAGAGCCACCTTTAGAGTCCCTCGTACCTTCTATTAGGATGTCGAGAGGTTTGGTTATGTGTAATGCATATGTAATATTTTATATGTTGTAAGAAGACAAAATCATTTTATGAAATGTAAGAAGGCAAAATCATTTTATGAAATCATAAATTGTGTAGTTTATTTTATTATATTTTCATTCTTATATATGTTATAAAAAAATTTTACATCATGTTTCCGTAATCTTTTCTAATTTTATTTGATCGTCTGTAATAAATCGCGAACTCCGGTTTAAATCACTGTTTAAATCAGGGTCATGACAACCTTAACTTCTAAAAAACTAATAACAACAAATGTCGAGTCAATTATTAATTTTACAAAGAATTAAGATGCATAAATATGTATCTCCTACACTATTATTCACCCACAAAGCTGGCTAGAATAATAGACCGCACGAAATTCGGCACAAACGACAAGTTACCAAACATGCATTATGTATGCTTCTAATTAAAAGTAAAACATCAATTATCAAAGCAATAATAATTCTTGAAACTAATCACCCCTAATACAAGTTTGTAATCCAATATCAGAAATAAAATTACTCATAAAAGACAATGAACTTAACATGCATAATCAAAAGAAAGCGAAAAGTTTAATTAACTCAACTAATAACAAAGTTCAAACAGTTTTCTATCTTGAAAAAAATATAAAATCTCTATTATAGAAATAATAAACTATAAGAACTAAATAAAAGAGCATCCAAATAAAAGATAGAAGAAGAATTCTCAGCCTTCGGGACCTTTGAACGTTGCACGGAACAATTGATGAGTTGTTGTGCAATCTTCTCCTTCTATTGATCTTCAAGCCTTGAAATTCGTCCTCTGCAATATGGCACGGCTCTCAGATCTCAAGCACACCCAAGCACCTATTTTTTGTCTCCTAAGGCCTTTGGTAGAGTTTTGATTTGATTCGAAGTCTTTTCACGCTATAACAAGTAAATTTGGAATATAGTTTGATAGGTCTTTAAAACCATTCAAAATTTGGTCAAATCTGAGTAAATATATTTTTCTAATCATCCCTGAGGCTTGGGATAAAATTTGGATTCGATCTGAACTTGAAATTCCCAAGAAAAGTCAAAGAAATCTTTAAAACAACCTTTGAAACGGCCCATAACAGCCCTATAACGACCCTAATAGTGCTTTCACGCCCCGTAACACTGATTTCACAATCCTAAAGTGTGTCCAAATCGAAGCAGAAGTGTGGTTTTAACACCCCGTAACTTAGAATTCACGGTCCGTAACTCTGGCAAGAATTCTGGGCAACCTTCACTAATTTCCACTTTTTAGCTTCGTATTAATTCCGATTTGAGTAACATTTATTTTTGTGACTCCTGACTCAATTCTCTTTATTTTTCTGCAATAAACATATAATTTTGGTAGATTTATATTTTTATAAAATTAAAGCAAATAAGGTAAAAAAAATAATGCATGCTATATGAAAATGAATCGAAATGTGATTAAATGCATGGCTAAGTATATGTTATATTTTGCATGCATGAACTATGCATAAAGATTTCTACTTCTTTTGTGTTATTTTCTAATGACCATGAAGGCAAGAGGTACATAAATGCATATGGATATTTATCTGTCCTTTAGATTTGTGTTCCGCTTGTGGACTTTTCGTCTTTCATTTTCTATCTTTTATTTGATATCTTCTACGATGACATGGAGCAATGTGTTGATGATCTCTTGTGCATGGCGGTGTGGTTTTTATTCCCCTGCAAATTGTTACATGCTTTAGTTTATGAAAGAAGCCCTGTGCTCCAATGTTTTCAACTGATTTGAAAGTTTTGCATCTATAGGAATTAGGAAGGATTCACAATGTCTGCTGATTGTTTTCTCCTTCATGATCTTAACTTTTGCTTGTAAATAAAGAGCATAAATATAGATTGGATGACTCTCGATGGTAAACCATCTTAGTCCTTGTTGGTTTTGTTATTTGTTTCCCTGATCCGCTAAGCATAAAGATTTCACCTTCTTTTGTGTTATTCTCTAATGATCATGAAGGCAAGAGCGAGGAGGTAAATGCATGAATTTGTGTGATATTTATCTGTCATTTTTTTTTGTCTTCTATATCTTCTATGGTGACATGGAGAAACATGTTGTCGATCTATTGTGCATGGAGGTGTACTTTTATTCCCCTTTATCTTGTTTCATGCTCTTGTTACAAAAGAATTCCTATGTTCCAATGTTTTCGAGTGACTTGAAAGTTTTGCATCTATAGAAAGGATCACAATCTTTGCTGATTATTTCCTCCTTCATGATCTGAACTTTTACTTGTGAATAGAGCGCACATATATAGATAGGGTGCTCTGTATGGGTAAACCATATTAATCCTTGCTGCTTAATGATGTTGGTTTTGTTTTTTTTTTTATTTCTCTGATCCATTAGAGCTATACAGATTTCTCCTTCTTTTGTTTTTTTTCTAGTGATCATGAAGGCAAGAGTGAAGACTAAATGCATGAATACAAGTGATATTTATCTATCTTTTATTATCGTTGCTCTTGTTATGAAAGAAGTCTTGTATTCAAATGTTTTAAATTGATTTGAAAGTTTTGCATCATAGGAAGGATCACAATATATCTGCTGATTATTTTCTCTTTCATGATCATAATAACTTTTCCTTGTAAATATAAAGCATAAATATAGATAGTCTGCAGCCACTCCTTTTATCTTTTTTCTTTAACTTTAACCATGATAATATTTGTAGTAATAAAATGAGTCGTCATGTATCACGGGATCATTTAGCATTTGCAATGACTCATGTGATGCCTAGAAGTGTTCATGTATGTTGCGTAGGTACGGGCGCAGCAGAGGGCAACCGCTACGAGTACAAGGTATGACAATTTTTTTCTAAATATAGTAAAGTACAAATACTATAATATATATATATATTACTTATAAATATATACATATGCATATGTATATATTAATAAGTTAACATTTCATAAAACAAATTATAATCAATATCATAATTATTTCACAACACAACTTTAGCATACAAACTTCTCAAAAGGATCATCAACATCAATATCAAACTTTAGTGCTAAGCACAAAAATTTCTCCTTCTTTTGCATTATTTTCTAGTGATCATGAAGACAAGAGCGAGGAGGTAAATGCATGAATACGCGTGATATGAAAGAAGTCTTGAATTACAATGTTTAAAATTGATTTGAAAGTTTTCCATCAATAAAAATGATCCCAATATAACTGTTGATTATTTTCTCCTTCATGAACATAAATATAGATAGAATGTCTTTGGATGGGTAAACCATCTTAATCATTGTTGGTTAATGGCACCGGTTTTATTTTTTCTTTCCCTTATCCATTAGTGCTATTTCTTCTGGTTTTGTGCTTTTTTCTAGTGCATATTTTTCTATTTAATATTCTTTGATCAATGAATACTTCACTTGGTTATTTTCTATTTAATTTTCATCCCTCACAGCACTGATGCTTTTTGTTGGCCCTCTCAGCACCGTATCTGCAGCCCATTATCTTTTTTCTTTAATTAAATAGAATAATATTTGTAGTAATAAAATGGGTTGCCGTTGTATCACAGGATCATTTGTCGCTTGCAATGACACTTGCGATGTCTAGACGTGCTCATGTATGTTATGTAGGTACAAGTGCAACATATGTACCCACTATGATTATGAAGTATGATAATTTTCTCACAAAAATTAAGGTGCGGATGTGAAAATATATATTAAGTATAAATGTACATATACATACACATATATATATATATATATTAGTAAGTTAACATTTCATAAAATAAATTATAATCAATATCAAACTTAGTGCTAAGCATAAAAATTTCTCATTCTTTTGTGTTATTTTCTAGTGATTTATGAAGGCAAGAGCAAGGAGTAAAATGCATGAATACTTGTGTTATTTACCTGTTCTTTATTTTTGCATTTCACGTGTGAACTTTTTGTCTTCGCTATTCGATCATGTCTTCACTCCATATATAATGACATGGAGAAATTTGTTGTTGATCTCTTGTGCATGGTAATCTTCTTTTATTCTCCTCCATCTTGTTACATGCTTTTGTTGTGAAAGAAATCTTGTATTCCAATGTTTTAAATTAATTTGAATGTTTTGCATCAATAGGAAGGATCACAATATGATTATTATTTTTTCCTTCATGATCATAACTTTTCCTTGTAAATAGAAAGCATAAATATAGATAGGATGCCTTTGATGGGTAATGGTGCTTGTTGTTTTTTTTTTTCTTTCCCTTATCCATTAACACTATTTCTCCTTGTTTTGTCCTATTTTCTAGTGAACAATTTTCTATTTAATGTCTTCTTCGATCAATGAAATCTTCACTTGGATATTTTTAATTTTCGTCCCCCACCACTCCGACGGCCACCCACCTTTTTGTGAGCCTTCTTTTGGTGAGAGGGTGCGGAAGAGCATCACAGGAGTTACATTCCATTTATCTTGTTTTTCTTTGTTTTAAACAATAATTTTTGTAGTAATAAAATGGGTCGTCAGTATCACGGGATCATGTGTCGTTTGGAGTGACTCTTGCAATGACTAGAAGTGTTCATGTATGTTGCGTAGGTATGAGTCCAAAACAAGTACCCATTGCGAGTACGAAGTACGACAATTTTTTTCGAAAAAATTTAAGGTAGGGATACAGAATATTTATAATTATAAATGCACATATATATGTATGATAAGTTAACATTTCATATAAACAACTTATAATAAGTAGCATAATTTTGTCGTAACACAATCTTAGCATACAAGCTTCTCAAAACGATCATCATACAACAATATCAAATTTTAGTGCTGAGCATAAAACATTCTCCATCTTTTGTGTTATATTCTAGTGGTCATGAAGGCAAGAGCGAGGAGGTAAATGCATTAATACGAGTAATATTAATCTGTCCATTCTGCTTGTGAGCTTTTCATCTTGTCTTTTCAATCTTGTTTTTTATATGTTATATAGTGACATGGCAAAATGTGTTGTTGATCTCGACGGTCTGGTTTTTATTCCCCTCCATCTTGTTTCAGCCTTTTGTTATGAAAGAAGCATCCGATGTTTTCAATTGATTTGAAAATTTTGCATCCATAGGAGAAGATCACAGTTGGTTATTTTCTCTTTCATGATCTTAACTTTTCCTTGTAAATAAAGAGTATATAAATATAGATAGGATGCCTCCGGATGGGTGAACCATGATCCATTAGCGAGGATGATGGTTTTTTTTTTCTTTCCATGATCCATTAGCGTTAAGCATAAAGATTTCTTCTTGTTTTGTGTTATTTTCTAGTGAATATTTTTTTCATTAAATGTTCTTCTTTGATCAACTAAAATTCACTTGGGTTATTTTCTATTTTACTTTTGTCCTTCCCTCTGACGGCCACCAACCTTTTTACCCTTGCCTTCTTCGGGTGGGTGGGTGGGGAGGAGCACCACCCTCAGGGTAGGTGGCAAGGGGCTACTGTCACTCTCTTTATCTTTCTTGTTTAATTTTAAATAAAATAATATTTGTAGTAATAAAATGGGTTGCCATGTATCATCAGATCATTTGTCGTTTGTAGTGACTTGTGCGATGCTTGGAGGTATTCATATAAGTTGTGTAGGTATGGATGCAATACATGCACACATTGCGATTATGATGTATGTAAATTTTTTTTATAAAAATTAAGGCAAATATCTATATTATAAATATATATAATAAGTTAACATTTCATAAGTTGAATTCATTTGCAGTAGAGAATAAATATAGATAAGTTGCTTTTGGATGAGTAAACCATCTAAATCATTGTTGGTCGTTGGTTTTCTTTTTTCTATTGCTTATCCATTAGCGGTGTTCAAGATTTCTCCTTGCTTTGTGTTATTTTCTAGTGAATATTTTCTATTTAATGTTATTTGATCAATGAAAACTTCACTTGGTCATTTTCTATTTAAATTTTGTTCCTTATCCCTTCAACCGCTACCTACCTTTTTGCCCTTACCTTCTTCATAGGCGGGGAGCCGCACCACCCTCACTTGAGGTTGCGGCACTGCTACCACTTCCCTTTTCTTTCTTTCAAAAAAAAATTAAACAAAATAATATTTGTAATATAAAATGGATCGCCATGGAGCACGAGATTATTTGTAGCTTGGAGTGACTCATGCGGTGGCTAGAAGTCTTCATGTATGTTGCATAGGTACGGTGTAGTACAAGTACCTATTATGAGTGCGGGGTATGACAATTTTTTAAAAATAAAATTAAGATACAGATATGAATATATATATTAATTATAAATATATATATTAATAAATTAACATTTCATAAATCAACAAAATAATTTTAGCATACAAGCTTCTCCAAAGGATCATCACACAACAATATCAAACTTTAGTAATGTCAATCTCACTAGCCCCTTTTCCATGATAGGTGAAAAGTACAACTTCCAGGTTCGATTTCATCAAGAGAAAAACTAACCACTTTAAGAAGTAAAACACCATATAACAAAACCCATTGCCACCAACATCCCATATTTTGTCTCTCTTTCATTGAAAGGAGATAGAAGTTTGTATACACACAAGTTAAATCCTCATTTTTTCTTGTTTGAGTTTATTTCTTTTATACGAGTATATAAAATAATATGTACTCCATTTTTTTTCTCATCAAGAAGAAGAGTATTGTTGTCAAGGTAATGGCTCGTAGTTGGGGATTCATAAAGTAATGGGGAGGAACCCAATTAGGAGATTTATCGAGTCATCATTTTGTATAGAATCTATTATAACATACATAGATGATAATATTACAATTTAATAATTTTTTACAATACATATTCATTTAAAATAAGTAAAACAAAGCTAAAAATTAATCAATTAAGTGAAGGAGCCAAACAATGAAGCGGTGTCTAACCCTTAGCCCGTCTATCAAGTAAGATGTCAATTCCTTGTGTTCTTGTTGATATATAGCTACTTTCACTTGTTCGATCATAGAATTCCACTTCTCATAAACCAAACAAATGTTTAGTTTATCCATATCATAATAGGTCAGTCATAAGTTTGTTTAGTAAAGATTAAAATAATAATCAATCATAAGTTGATTTCTTTTGGCGTAGTAGCCTTTCAGCATAACCTTTCTCTCGTTTGTTAGGATGAAACGGAAAAGAAGTACGATGCTTGCCTATTTGACTAGCCTCACACTCATAACATCATACTTGGATGTTGAGAAATTGATTGTCTAATTATAAACAAATGCCATTTGGATAACCATATATCCATCCATACATATATATATATATGTCACACCCCACTCCGTGACTAAGTTCTAATTCCAACTATTACCTTCCTTAATTATTTTTAGCAATTCTAAAAATAAAATCGGCAAAACCTCCCTCCCTTACTTTCTTGTGTTATTAGCCAACACATACAAAAGATGGATATATATTCATCAAAGTTTAATAAAAAAACTATAAGATATGACATTCGCATATGGTCATTATTTTTTTTTTCCACAAAGCATTTCACATATAACCCCACAAGATCAAGTCTCATACAACCTTACAAAATAATTTTAATAAACTCTAGTAAAACTCTCGATGTTATCTATTACATGCATGCTTTTTAAAAATGAAAGTGGAGAGAAAATAAAAGTGCTCCAACGGCTCGACCTCTTCTATATGCATCAAAGGCAAGCTTCGAGTCGACTCAACTCGAGAACTTATAATTATTTGAAAAATTCAACAAGAGTAAAGTGAGCAACAATCGTTTGCTTAGTGAGTGGAATAAATGTACAACATAGGGGAACAATACGAGTGCATATAACATTTAAATAATCATATTTCTTTCATATGAGAAAACATTTAAAGCATAACTACTATTACATAACTTTTCAAATCATATGAACTTTTACATAAATACAAATTATTCAAAATATCATCATATTGATAGTTAAACTTCACACATGTGTCATTGCACACACTCATCATGGGTCAATACGTATTCCTCTATGATCATGTGTCATAGAGTTAAGCAGAGCTTCATAATCAAAAGTATCAGATACACAGAGCAAATCATGGGTCAATACGTATCCCTCTATGATTGTGTGTCATACAGTTAAGCAGAGCTTCACAATCAAGAGTCTCAGATAGGCAGAGTAAATCATGGGTCAATACATATCCCAATCATGATTGTGTGTCACCCCAATCATAATTCTCATATACGCAGAGCAATCATGGGTCAATATGTGCACGCAGAGTAGCCCCCAAAGGGCAAAGACACCCGATATACGCCCCAAAGGCTTCTTGTATATCGAATTCGGTTCCAAAGACCTTTTTCAAACAGCATGGCTAATGAACACATGGAGTTTAACAATATCAAAATACACATGTCATAATCTCATATCATTATCCAATAAAATTTATTTTCACTTCACAAGCAATGTTCCCTAAAAATATTTTTGTATAAGATAATACTCCATCAAATATGAAATCCTTGAATCATATCATAAATACTTTTCATAGCGCAAGATATGTTTCAATAATAACAATAATAATCTTTGCTTGAGGTAATACCATAAATAAAAGAGATAACATATAACATTTTGCTATGTTGTAAATTTACCCACTCACCTTGTGCTTTATGTTTTCAAAGAGGTATACTAGATTTTCCTCCTTTCACTTGTAGCTTGACGATTTCGTACAAGCGATGTCTTTTTACTTTTCCATCACTAGTAAAAATACTATCCAATGCATGCTCATGATGCATGAATAATTATACACCTTAGAGTGCATGTAATTTCTTCTAAGTATTCATTGTTCAATCTCAGGTGTCTATGTCCATAGCTATTACACGCTTCAACTACTTATTACTACCCAATCTCCTAAAACTTAACTAGGTGCTATATCAGGATTTCAGACTGAGTGACTCTCAATACATAATTCATAATTTCTTAACCACGTGAGCAAATTTTATGATTCTGGATAAATTAGAAATTAGACTTACTAAGGTTTCCAATCCCCAAACTTCATTTACTAATTTCAAATGATCAAGTCATAAAATCCAAGGCAATCTGACATAGGGTTTGTGTTCTGACAGACTGTGTGTCACTAAAAGATTAATTTATATATTTCTTCACACTTGCTTATTTAATTAGATAATAATTTTACGAAAACTAGACTTCCTTATTTTTTAGTCATAAAAATTAGAGAATTTAACTCCTTGTATAACTCTATAACAAAAATAGTCCATTCGGGTCGTGTTCTGTTAATGTCCTAGAACCTGACAGAAAATTTACTATGAAATGAAAAATTCATTTCTCCACATCTACATATCCAAATTGGATGATTCCACTTCTCACTCTTGTGAAGTATAATTTAACATGTATAAATTTCAAACCATAATTTGAGTTACCCTAATCATACTCTAATCTACAAGGCGGACCTATCTCTGACTCGGGACAGAGTGAGCGACCTATGGTGATGAGTTTATAACTTTCTCTGTGGAAGTCCTTTTTACATGATTCTTGTGGTCATGGAAAGTAAGCTAACATCGGGAGGATGCAACATGCAAATTTTCAGGATTTATGAAGAACAACTTACGAAGATATGATCCTATGAAGATGAAGGTCGGTTTCCGATTCGCAAATTGACCTTAACTCAGCAAACTTGTCGAATTTCTTGAGGACGTTCGGTAGGTATTTCATCTTGCAAATTTTTCTGCTTATGGAGGATACAAATAATTGATTTATATATTTTTTCAGATTTTTAACACATCGTATGGCAGTTCGAAAAATTCATTACTTAGCAGCTAGTGAGCTGCCTGCTTGAGCTGCTTAAAACCTTATTGGTTGAAATAAAGGTCCAATCATATTATTTTATTAAAAATTAATGTTAAACCCATAATTAATCATATTTCATCATACTTAAACATATTTATTATAATATTTACAAATATTATAATTTATTCTTAATAATTTTATATATTTGTTTATAACGCTTATCGATAATTTAATTTTGATTATGCTTTAATCCAAAGGTTAGTTGCTATAGGCAACCATGACTATATAAACATTTAAACTTACTTAAAATGATAATTAAAAGCAATATTATGTTAAAATGATAGTTGTGGAGCACGTCCGTGACAATTCTCCCCTTCTTAAAAAATTTCGTCCCCGAAATTTAGATTTTAAGTGATTGTGAAGAATAAGAATGGGTAACTTGTTTGATCAGTTACAAATGCTACTAGATTCTCAAAAATGACTTTAAAATATGGATACCATTAGCTAAAGTTAAAAAAAAAATATTTTATCTCAACCTTTATATACATGGAACTCGATATGATCATTATGAATTTTGACCATCAAGCCACTCATAAACTTACGATCTACTCCGTGACTAAGTTCTAATTCCAACTATTACCTTCCTTAATTATGTTTAGCAATTCCAAAAATAAAATCGGCAAAACTTCCCTCCCTTACTTTCTTGTGTTATTAGCCAACACATACAAAAGATGGATATATATTCATCAAAGTTTAATTAAAAAAAACTATAAGATATGACATTCGCATATGGTCATTATATTTTTTTTCCACTAATCATTTCACATATAACCCCACAGGATCAAGTCTCATACAACCTTACAAAATGATTCTAATAAACTCTAGTACAACTCTCGATGTTATCTATTATATGCATGCTTTTTAAAAATAAAAGTGGAGAGAAAATAAAAGTGCTCCAACGGCTCGACCTCTTCTATATGCATCAAAGGCAAACTTCGAGTCGACTCAACTCGAGAAATTATAATTATTTAAAAAATTCAACAAGAGTAATGTGATAGGAATAAATGTACAACATAGGAGAACAATACGAGTGCATATAACAATTAAATAATCATATTTCTTTCATATGAGAAAATGTTTAAAGCATAACTACTATGACATAACTTTTCAAATCATATGAACTTTTACATAAATACAAATTATTCAAAATATCATCATATTCATAGTTAAACTTCACACATGTGTCATTGCACACACTCATCATGGGTCAATACGTATTCCTCTATGATCATGTGTCATACAATTAAGCAGAGCTTTATAATCAAGAGTATCAGATACGCAGAGCAAATTATGTGTCAATACGTATCCCAATCATGATTGTGTGTCACCCCAATCATGATTCTAAGATACACAGAGCAATCATGGGTCAATACGTGCACGTAGAGCAGCCCCCAAAGGGCAAAGACACCTGATATACGCTGTAATACCCCTAATTTTCATTAAGGGTAATTTGAACTTTTTATCCAAACCCTCGTGATTTCCCCCTATATAAGGCCTCTTTTCTTCTCTTTCTCTCTGGAATCCACACCTTGACGGCTAGGGCTTGAGGAAGAAGAAAGAGGAAATCAGGGAGAAGGAAAAAGAGGAAGAAGAAAAGGAAGAAAGAGGAGGAAGATTTAGGACCAAGTTATGTAAAGGGGATCCAACCCCTCTCTCTCCCCTCAAAGTTTTATTGATTGGATTGAGAGTAATAGGGCACCTTGCTCCTATTTGGGATTTGGTTGAGAAATTTATGAGTTTAATCAGATCTTAGATCATTTTTTATGGATTCATGATTAGACCTAGATGTTAGGATTGCACGATTTAAGTTGCATAATCTATCTAAATTCGTTACTGTATTTGCAATAATTATTCGGATAGGTTTTTCTTATTCAAAAATTTCAAACAATATATGGATAGTCTCGAAATCTAGTTTCTACAGAAATTGGTTTCGTATCATTTGAAGATTTGTACGAATAGTTATGATCAAAACACAAAACTCGTGTCGTACTATCTCGAGAATTCGCGACTGTTTTATAATAATTGTTCGGATAGGTTTTTCTTATCCAAAAATTATAAACGATATATGGATGGAAAGCCCTTGAAGTTTAGTTTTCACAAAAAGTGGTTTCATATGATTTGGACTAGTATCATTTTGTCTCGGGTAACAGCGAGATCAAATTGTAAAACATGTAGTAAATTGGAAATACTAAAGCAGGTTTCGAAATTTAATCCCAAGTTAAATGCTCGTGTTATCTTTCTACGAAAATTTTAATCATCTAAAAAGAATAAGTATAGGTTAAGTTATAAATATTTTAGTGACTGCTGCCATAATACTGTGCAGAGAATAAATTCTAGTAGTCGTATGAATTTTTAAGAAAAGTCTCAACTCTTGTTAATGAATGAAAATTGCATGTCTTAATGTGTCTTATGATGCATAGATTCTAAGAGATCATATCTGAAATATTCATGATGTTTTAAACTATGTTTATTGGAATTGAAATCTCAAAAATCATGACTTTCAGGTGGAAGATCAGATCCCTAGGACATTGGTACGGCCGTGCCAGTCCCAGAACGATCTTGATAGACCCAAAAACTGATTTACGTTATATTTATGTTATTTTTAAGATATTTACTAATATGTATTACTGATTGATGATTGTACATGAACCTGGATACACGAATTTCATGGACAGCCATAACTAGGTTAAAATATGAAGATCGAACGACATAAATGATTATTGTTTGAAAAGCATAATGAACCCAGTTGTGGATGATGTTATATGTCGCCCCTCTATGGCCCTTTATCGGATAATTATCCGGAATGATCGTTACACACATCGGCAACGGTGTGTGCATTCCGATGTCGCCCTCGGGCGAGAGTCCGGAATGATCGTTACACACATCGACAATGGTGTGTGCATTCCGATGTCGCCCTCAGGCGAGAGTCCAGAATGATCATTACATGCATCGGCAACGGTGTGTGCATTCTGAGGTCACCTTCGGGTGATAGGGGAGCTTTGTCTCCTAGGCCTAGCTAGCCTATAGAGAGGGCAACGACATAACTCCCAACTATCGGAAGATATAACATTAATAGGAAAGGGCCAATGATCGATCGAATGGAATGAAGTCCCACGAAAGTGAAAGTCCAAAGGGTTATAAAGCAACCCTGAGGAAAGTTATGGAATGATGTCCCACAAAAGTGGAAGTCCAATGGGTTACAAAGCAGCCCTGAGGAGAGTTATGAAGGCAATGGTTATGGTAAGTGCATCCCACTTATATGCCTATGAATTGAATGAATGATTGATATGAATGTCCATACTTTATGTATGATGATATGATTACATGTCTCCCATGCAATTACTTTTGTGCATGATGATAGAATGATGTTGATGTTTGATATGTAGATCATATGTTAAGACATGGCATGCATATTGTTTATTTCCTTTATATAAAGATGATGATGCATATCATGTAGTATCATTCATAGAATCATATCATCGCATGCATGGCCTTTACATACTCTAACCGAGGAAACCCCTGCATCCTGGATCCGTGCGGGTGCATAAAGTTATGAATGACGATGGCTCAGCTCATGACGAATAAGATTGCACAATGGTCTAGGATGTTAAGAGTCAATTGTCTTAGAGTCTTTTGGCTATGTTTGAAAGCGATGCTTTGGACTATGGTTTTAAGATATTCTATTGGTTAACGATGACGGTTTAAATTCTATAACATTACTTTTGATATTTTACCGAAGTCTTCCGTTATGTTTTCAAAGGAATTATTTTATCTTATTTAATGGATTTATGCTTCCACTGAGTTTATAGAAAATCATATTTTATTATGATTATGTGATGGTGAATGGGCTAACACAACCGAATGACCCAAATGTTCTCGACAATTTTGGGGGTGAAATTCGGAGTGTTACAGTTTGGTATCAGAGCATGCTTAGGTCCTATGCTAAGTATGTTGTTGAATTGATAAGTGTCTAAGTCCATGTGCAATCGTCTTGGGCAGCCATCCAAAGTTGGGTATGTAAGTATTGTGCCATTGATTGTATTGTTAAATTAACCCACTAATGTGTGGTTGATTATTGTTATGTTAATGATGGAAGGAAAATAGTCTTCCAATTGGAATGCTAATTATTGACATTCATGATTGATAGTATTGTCAAATTGAATCTCATTACGAATTGTAAGAATAATGGACGTATTAAAAAAAATTTTTGCCCAAAATTGTATACATAATTGATGCGAACTTAGAAACACTAGCAAGCGCACTAATCGTTCAAGTAATAAAATGATGAGTATAAAGTATCGTTCCCACGAAGATAAGAAATAATTAATAACTTCTCTTGATTATAACTTGAGAAAAGATGAATAAATTGTTTAATGTGGAAATAAGTTGAAAAATTAATAAAAATATAAGAATATGATCAATGGAGTTTAAAAGTATAGATTTGATAAATAGGACTTATCTTGATTAATACCGCTACTCACATATGAATTCTAGACAAAAGATGGTGAATTAATAAAGTAAAACTCCCAATTTGATTTAACGATATTTCAGGCTTTAAATCCTATTTTGAGATCAATAAAAGAGAGTAATCCTTTTGGTTTTTAATCTAATCTATTCAATCTCAAAACGCATTCAACTGGAATATAAAGTTAAGGGCTTTCTCAAGTCACCTTAACAACAACACAATTGGGTCTCTTGCGATTTCCCCAATTGTGGCACGTAAGAGAAAAATCAGAAAAAAACTCTAGAGAATCTAAAAACTTCTTTTCAGATAATCAAAAGATTCAAAAGAATAAATCTCAGGTAACAATTAATCAAATCTTCAAACATGCTATTGATCCATCAACTAATTGTACGAAGAATTCATAAAGAATAGGGTACAATCAAGAAAATCCTAAAGAACTACTCTAATAAACTAGAGTACATCAATCTAAATGATGTTCAGGAAAAGAAAAGAGAACAAGAAGAACTACTCCTAATTCTACCGTCCTCTCTCGAGTTTCTGGCAGAACTTTGTTTTAGCCTTTGGATCTCCTTCACCAAGCCTTCAACCTCTGAATTATGCCCTCCAAAGATGCTTTTCCAAGTCCTATTCTGCCTCCTTTTATAGGTTTTCTCGTCCCCCAACGAAAGAAACCAAAAATATATCCAAAAAGTGGATAAAAACAGCTTTAAAACGGCCTAACAGACCGCCGTCACGGCCGTGAAAGGCCTTGGCACGGCCGTGATAGAAGGCTGAAAAGGCTGAAAAGGCCTTGTTGGAAAATGTCTCTGTCACGGTCGTGACAGGCTCTGTCACGGCCGTGACAGGGACTTAGTCAAATTTCTGCTTAGAAATCTTTCTGTCACGGCCATGACCAAAACTGTCACGGCCGTGACAGTCTTATTGGTTGTTTTAGGCCTTTTCTTGCCTTGATTTCGACGTTCTCTCGTATCCTGCCATGGATAACTTCCAGATTTAGGTAGAGATCAAATCTAAAGGAAATTATATGAAAATAAATCAAAACTCCTCTTTTCTAAACATAAAAATATTCTAAAGTGTTAATCAAATGATCCAAACTAATGCATGATTTTCCGTGCATCAATAATTATTCATGATAATTGAATAAATCTTCATAGTCCAAAACTATGAAATGACTAAAAAGATTGTAGTGAAGATTTAATTTTCACAAGGACATAAAAAGTTAATTGAATCACAAGATAGAAAGTATGAAGTGATAGCTTGAGGTGGCAACACCACTAGGGAGAACCTCCACTTGGCAGGTATCTCCTAGAGACCCAGTGATGATAGAAAGAGTAAACTACTCTACTGATCCCATAGTGTTACCTATGGTAGATTATGATGTAATATTATGCATGGATTGATTATCCTAATATAATGCCTATTTGAGATGTCAAGAGAAGAAGGTCCAAATAGAAAAGAAAAATGACAATTCTGTGATTTTTCGCGGAATTCCATCAAAGGAGAGGAAGATGATGATCTCCTTAATTAAGGCAACCAAGATGTTGGAGAAGGGTTGTCGAGGATTTCTAGTAAACATCGTCCAGAGTGATTTCCAACCCAAACCACTATAAGAACCTGGAGTGGTGAGGGACTTTCCTAATGTATTTCCCGATGAGCTGTCGGAATTACCTCCGAAAAGAGAGATCGACTTCCACATTGACCTCATGCTAAGGACGACTCCCATGTCAAAATCTCCCTATAGAATGGCACCAGCAGAGACGAAAGAGTTGAAGACCCAACTGCAGAAACTGCTACACAGAGGATTCATCAGGCCAAGTGTGTCCCCATGGAGTGCACCTGTCCTATTTGTGAAGAAGAAAGATGTGTCATTAAGATTGTGTATAGACTACAGAATATTGAACAAAGTGACTATCAAGAATAAGTATCCTCTGCCATAGTTGACAATCTTTTTAATCAATTGTCCACAGCATGAGTCTTCTGAAAGATTGATTTAAGAAATGGATATCATCAACTCAGAGTAGCTGATGAAGACATCACAATGACAACCTTTAGGTCCAGGTATAGCCACTATGAGTTTTTGGTTATGCCTTTAGGACTAACAAATGCTCCTGCAGCATTTATAGATTTGATGAACATGATTTTCGAGCTTCATCTCAACACATTTGTAATTGCATTCATAGATGATATATTGATTTAGTCATCAAGTCTTGAAGAACATCAGAAGCATTTGCAAATAGTTCTGGAGACTTTGAGGCAACACCAGTTGTATGCGAAGTTCTCCAAATATGAATTTCAATTAAAGAAAATCTTGATTTTGGGACACATGATCCCAAGAGAAAGGATCTCAATGGACCCAAGCAAAGTAAAAGCTGTCATCAATTGGGAAAGACCAAAGACGGTGACAAATGTCAGAAGTTTTCTTGGATTAGCCGGCTATTATAGAAGGTTCATCCAAGACTTCTCAAAGGTTGCTGCCCTAATGACAATGCTGACCAGGAAAGGAGAGAAGTTCAATTGGACACAGAAAATGTGAAGATAGATTACTGGAGCTAAAGAATAGATTGACCATTGCACCAGTGCTAACAATTCCCATAAGAGTTAGAGGCTACACAGTGTACAGTGATGTCAGTGGGACTAGATTGGGTTGTGTATTGATGTAACATGAAAGAGTGGTAGCTCATGCTTCAAGACAACTCAAGCTACATGAGAGAAACTATTCTACTCATGACTTGGAGTTGGCAACGGTAGTGTTGCTCTGAAGATAAGGAGACACTACTTATATAGAGAGGAATTTGAAGTCTTTACTGACAACAAAAGTCTCAAAAATGTGTTCACTCAAAAGGAATTGAACATGAGACAAAGAAGATGGTTAAAATTTTTCAAAGACTATGAGTTTAGTATACCCTACCATTCAAGAAACGCCAACTCTGTAGCAGATGTCTTGAGTAAGAAATGGAAAGGACCATTGACATGCTTAAGAATTTACAAATGGACTCTTATTAAAGAAAGTACTCAGGGGAGGCTGATGATGCATTGTGTCATTCAGTCTGACTTGATAGAAAGAATATTATGGGTACAAAAAAAAATTCCGAGTACAAGGACATAAAGGCTCTATGTGAGAAAGGGTACCTAGATTACATGATTGATGAAGATGAACCCATCAATTTTCAAGAAAGATTGTGGGTACCTGAAGTAAAGAGCTCAAGGAAGATTACTAGGACTAGAATTAATAGAAAAATATGCAGAGAAGGTAGATTTGATAAAGAAAAGAATAATGGCAGTTCAAAACCACCAAAAAAAACCATACCGATAAGAAAAGAAGAGGACAAATCAACCAAGTTAAAGATCATGTATTACTGAAGATATCTCCTACTAAAGGAGTCATGAAGTTCAATAGAAAGGACAAGCTAACTCCCTGATACATATGCTCCTTTGAGATTCTGAAAAAGGTGGGAGAAGGAGCATATAAGTTGGCATTGCATTCTTTATATGTCAGAATCCACAATGTATTTCATGTGTCAATGATTCGCAAGTACACATATGACAGCTTTCATGTGGCGGTAATTAAAGAGCCAACCATCAAGGAAAACTTCACGTATGAAGAGTATCCTACAGAGATACTAGAATATGAAGAGCGTCATTTAAGAAACAAAAGGGTAAAGATGATGAAGATTGCATGGAACACCACAATGGAATCGAAGCGACATGAGAATTAGTAGAAGTAATGAAAAAATAATTTCCAAAACTATTTGATAAGTGGTCTTTATTATAGTTTAAAAATTCGAGAGCGAATTTTCTTTTAAGGGAGGGAGGATGTAATACCCCTGATTTTCATTAAGGGTAATTTGAACTTTTTATCCAAACCCTCAAACTTTTCATTAAGAGGAGATCAGGGAGAAGGAAAAAGAGGAAGAAAAAAAGGAAGAAAGAGGAGGAAGATTTAGGATCAAGGTATGTAAAGGGGATCCAACCCCTCTCTCTCCTCTCAAAGTTATATTAGGGATTTGTTTGAGAAATTTATGAGTTTTATCAGATCTGAGATCATTTTTTATGGATTCATGAATAGATCTAGATGTTAGGATTGCACGATTTAAGTTGCATAATCTGTCTAAATTTGTTACTGTATTTGCAAAAATTATTTGGATAGGTTTTTCTTATTCAAAAATTTCAAATAATATATGGATAGAAAGGCTCTCAAATCTAGTTTCCACATAAATTGGTTTCGTATCATTTGAAGATTTGTACGAATAGTTATGATCAAAACACCAAACTGGTGTCGTACTATCTCGAGAATTCGCGACTGTTTTATAATAATTGTTCGGATAGGTTTTTCTTATCCAAAAATTATAAACAATATATGGATGGAAAGCCCTTGAAGTCTAGTTTTCACAGAAAGTGATTTCATATGATTTGGAGTTGTATACAAATAATTAGGATCCAAAAATCGGACTAGTATCATTCTGTCTTGGGCAACAGCGAGATCAAATTGTAAAACATGTAGTAAATTGGAAATACTAAAGTAGGTTTCTAAATTTATTCCCAAGTTAAATGCTCATGTTATCTTTCTATTAAAATTTGAATAATCTGAAAAGAATAAGTATAGGTTAAGTTATAAATATTTTAGTGACTTCTGCCAAAATACTGTGTAGAGAATAAATTCTTGTAGTCGTATGAATTTTTAAGAAAAAGTCTCAACTCTTGTTAATGAATGAAAATTGCATGTCTTAATGTGTCTTATGATGCATAGATGTTAAGAGATCATATCTAAAATATTCATGATGTTTTAAACTATATTTATTGGAATTGAAATCTCAAAAATCGTGACTTTCGGGTGGAAGATCGGACCCCCAGGACATTGGTACGGCCGTGCAGTCCCGGAACGATCTTGATATACCGAAAAACTGATTTATGTTATATTTATATTATTTTAAAGATATTTACTAATATGTATTACTGATTGATGATTGTATATAAATCTAAATACACGAATTTCATGGATAGCCGTAACTAGGTTAAAATATGAAGATCGAGCGACATAAATGATTGTTGTTTGAAAAACATAATGAACCCAGTTGTGGATGATGTTATATGTCGCCCCTCTATGGCCTTTTATCGGATAATTATCCGGAATGATCGTTACACACATCGGCAACGGTGTGTGCATTCCGATGTCGCCCTCAGGCGAGAGTCCAGAATGATCGTTACATGCATCGGCAACGGTGTGTGCATTCTGAGGTCACCTTCGGGTGATAGGGGAGCATTGTCTCCTAGGTAGCTAGCCTATTGAGAGGGCAACGACATAACTCCAAACTATCGAAAGATATAACATTAATAGGAAAGGGCCAATGATCGATCGAATGGAATGAAGTCCCACGAAAGTGAAAGTCCAAATGGTTATAAAGCAACCCTGAGGAAAGTTATGGAATGATGTCCCACAAAAGTGGAAGCCCAATGGGTTACAAAGCAGCCCTGAGGAGAGTTATGAAGGCAATGGTTATGGTAAGTGCATCCCACTTATATGCCTGTGAATTGATATGAATGTCCATACTATATGTATGATGATATGATTACATGTCTTCCACGCAATTACTTATGTGCATGATGATAGAATGATGTTGATGTTTGAATGTAGATCATATGTTAAGACATGGCATGCATATTGTTTATTTCCTTTATATAAAGATGATGATGCATATCATGTAGTATCCTGTATAGGATCATATCATCGCATGCATGGCCTTTACATACTCTAATCGGGGAAACCCTTGCATCCTGGAACCGTGCAGGTGCATAAAGTTATGGATGATGGCGGCTCAGCTCATGACGAATAAGATTGCACAATGGTTTAGGATGTTAAGAGTCAATTGTCTTAGAGCCTTTTGGCTACGTTTGAAAGCGATGTTTTGGACTATGGTTTTAAGATATTCTATTGGTTAACGATGACAGTTTAAATTCTATAACATTACTTTTGATATTTTACCAAAGTCTTCTGCTATGTTTTCAAAGGAATTATTTTATTTTATTTAATGGATTTATGCTTCCGATGAGTTTATAGAAAATCATATTTTATTATGATTATGTGATGGCGAATGGGCTAACACAATCGACTGACCCAAATGTTCTTGACAATTTGGGGGTAAAATTCGGGGTGTTACATACGCTCCAAAGGCTTCATGTATATCGAATGCGGTCCTAAAGACCTTTTTCAAACAGCATGGCTAATGAACACATGGAATTTTACAATATCAAAATACACATGTCATAATCTCATATCATTATCAAATAAAACTTATTTTCACTTCACAAGCATTGTTCCCTGAAAACATTTTTGTGTAAGATAATACTCCATCTCATATGAAATCCTTGAATCATATCATAAATACTTTTCATAGCGCAAGATATATTTCAATAATAACAATAATAATCTTTGCTTGAGGTAATACCATAAATAAAAGAGATAACATATAACATTTTGTTATGTTGTAAATTTACCCACTCACCTTGTGCTTTATGTTTTCAAAGAGGTTTACTAGATTTTCCTCCTTTCACTTGTAGCTTGTTGGTTTGCTACAAGCAATGATGTCTTTTTACTTTTTCATCACTAGTAAAAATACTATGCAATGCATGAATAATTATACACCTTAGAATGCATGTAATTTCTTCTAAGTATTCATTGTTCAATCTCAGGTGTCGATGTCCATAGGCTATTACACACTTCAACTACTTATTACTACCCAATCTCCTAAAACATTACTAGGTGTTGTATCAGGATTTCAGACTGAGTGACTTTCAATACATAATTCATAATTTCTTAACCACGTGAGCAAATCTTATGAATCTGAATAAATTAGAAACTAAACTTACTAAGGTTTCCAACCCTCAAACTTCATTTACTAATTCCAAATGATCAAGTCATAAAATCCAAGGCAATCTGACCTAGGGTTTGTGTTCTGACAGACTGTGTGTCACTAAAAGATTAATTTATATGTTTTCTTCACACTTGCTTATTTAATTAGATAATAATTTTTCCAAAAACTAAGCTTCCTTATTTTGTAGTCATAAAAATTAGAGAATTTAACTCCTTGTATAACTCAATAACAAAAATATTCCATTCGGGTCATGTTCTGTTAATGTCCTGGAACCTGACAGAAAACTTACTATGGAATGAAAAATTCATTTCTCCACATCTACGTATCCAAATTGGATGGTTCCAATTCTCACCGAACCCTTGTGAAGTATAATTAAACATATATAAATTTTAAATCCTACCCTAATCATACTCTAATGCACAAGGCGGACCTGTCTCTGTCTCGAGACAGAGTGAGCGACTTATGGTGATGAGTTTATAAATTAATGTTAAACCCATAATTAATCATATTTAATAATATTTAAACATATTTATTATAATATTTACAAATATTATAATTTATTCTTAATAATGTTATATAATGTTTTTATAACGCTTATCGATAATTTAATTTTGATTATGCTTTAATCCCAAGGTTAGTTGCTACACACAACCATGACTATATTAGCATTTAAACCTACTTAAAATGATAATTAAAAGTAAGATTATGTTAAAATGATAGTTGTGGAGTACGTCCGTGATAATATAGATATTAAATGGAGGATTGTATTGACACTTGGCATAACTACATATTGACAAATGTCCCTAAACAATATTAGTTGTAAATCAAATAATTATTGAATAGTTCTTATTATAAAATATTATAATTATATAATATTTAGAGTTAGTTACAAGATTCATTAATTATACAATTCAATTGGAGTAATGGATAACTTTATCCTTAACCATATTAATATGAATGTACTAGACCAAATAACTAATTATGTGACCATAAATAAATGAGGAAAATGTATATGTAGAACATTTGAGGTAGAAGGAATGTAGAGCACTAATTTTACTTACTAAATTAACAAAATAATTATACATTAGTTTAAAATATATGTTAAATAGTAAATGTGATTAAAATTAAGATCATTGAATAATTTGATGGCCATGATTAAAGATTATTAATTCAATAGTTATAATTTATTTAGCCTTGATAATATATTCTTATTATCAATAAGAAATAAGCGCTCTATACCGAGGTGTAGAATAATGTTTTCTACATACTCATTAACTTCATTAATTAATATTTATCTGTATGAAAAAGAGAGTCCTAATCAAGGATAGCATGACATTTAGGTCTTGCATGAAGTGCCACATGTTCATATCTAATAATCTAAATAACTAATACTTTGAATACTTAAATAATGGGTGTAGTTACTTGATTTAATATACCCATAAAACTAAAGCAATTTTAATATAATCATAATAATTAAAACTTTTATTTTTAGTATAAACTATGTTGTTATATTTTGGATAATAGAACAATAGTAGTTACTTATTATTGCTATTACTAATAATATTGTTAAGTTGTTTATAATCATGAATTTAAATTATTTTATTTATTGTTATCTATCATAACTAATTTTTTTATAAAATTTTATTTTATTTTATTTTTTAAATGATAGATATGTTTGTGAGAGAACATTACTTGGCATCTTGTACATTTCTTTTTCTATAGATATAGAAATATGAATATAAGTGAATTATATATGTATTAAGTTCAACAAAAAAGTTAACATTAAATTATAACATACTCATTGACATTATAAATTTTACTACACTATTATTTTTTAATAATTATCAATATAAATATTATCATTTCAATATTTTCTTATATGTAAGTTACAACATTCAATATCTTTATTTGATATATGTATTAGTAAGTTAAGATTTCATAAAACAAATTATAATCAATAGCATAATTATTTCACAACACAATTTTAGTAAAAGGATCATCACACATCAATATCAAACTTTAGCGCTAAGCATAAAAATTTATCATTCTTTTGTGTCATTTTCTAGTTATTATGAAGGCAAGAGCAATGAGGTAAATGCATGAATACTTTTATTGTGCATGGTCATGTTCTTTTATTCTCCTCTATCTTGTTACATGCTTTTGTTGTGAAAGAAATCTTGTATTCCAATGTTTTAAATTAATTTGAATGTTTAGCATTATTTTTTCCTTCATGATCATAACTTTTCCTTGTAAATATCCTGATAATATTATAATAAACTAATAATTATTTGATAACAAATTTTGAGAATACTATAGTATATATTGGATAACTATATTAACAAATATATTTATGAAATCTAACACAAATATATTTTATATAATATTATAACTCATAATCAATATAATATATTTTTTTATAAAAAATTATTTAAATAATATATGGATTCATGAGAATTTCACACTTGATACTTTCAAAATCTCCCTCCCTCACTCACTCTCTCTCTCTCTACATGTATATATATATATATATGAGGTTAAGAAGGCTGCTACCAGTGTTATCGGTAGCAGTATGCTACCAAATGAGTTGAAGCATCGGATGGCGCATTTTTTTATGCACGATCCTTATGTAGGCGGAGATGGACCAACAAGTTATGTTGTGTTATTTAGGCAAACGGTGGGTTTCTTTTTGTTTCTATCTTTGGTTCGTATGGATGTCTAAGCCTCCAAATCATATGCATGCCTGAGTCTTGTCCCCAAAGGAGAACTTCTGGCCACTTTCTCCTCCGCCAGTGTCCATTGCTCGCCGAAGATCTTCGTCAAGTGACCAATGGCTGCCAGTTTCTCCTCTCTCCTCCTGAAAAATCCGTTGATGAGCATGTTTCTCTCCTTGGTCTCTCTCCCTCCCTCGGTAAAACCCCTTGGATGCCCCTCTCTCTCTCTTCCCCTTTCTAGATGCGACGAGCAGGTCCCAATAAAATCCCTCTGGATGTCTGGTCTCTCTCCCTCTCTCCCTCCCTCCCTCCTTGTCTCCCCTTGCTGAGTCTGTGATCTGTCCAAAAAAATAGTTTGTAGTAGGTTTGATCTATTAGTTTTTAGATTCTAAGGAAATAAAAGAGTTTATGATATCAATCTCTCACTAAAACTTTAAACACGGAAGACTGATATTATATTTTATGATTAGTCGTAATAAATCAAGTCTTTGCTTGGAAACACAAGAGAAATATGTGCTATCTTGTGTGCACAAGACGTAGTGAGCTTAAGGTTCAAATTTGAGCTACAGTTTATGTATGATCTTAGACGAGGATACCTCTCAGATCCTAGATGAGGTACATTGCAAGAGAAAAACACAATTTATGAAGTGGAGATGGTCCAAATCATGAGAATTAATTTCATGCTAAATGATTGCAATACTTAGTGGCCAAGCTCCATACAAGTTCAAATTTGAAAACTCCAGATGAACAAGAACTTGCATTTCATCAAAAACTCATGTAGAGAATAGCATGAAAGTGAGTTAGAGGATAATTCTCTTGGTCGCATGAAAGAAAAGAGGGAGGGAGAGGGGGTTGTTGGTCCAAGTGCTGTGAGGTCACTATTTACAAATTCTAATGAGTCAAGAAGAATATGATGTGTAATTCATCAAATTTCATGTGTAAAAACATCTTAATGAAATGGTGTTGCTAAAAGAAAACTTCGCCATTTACAAATTCTAATGTTTCATCATTTTTTTAAATCTATTGGTGTAATTCATCAAGCTTCATGTATAAAAACATTTCAACAAAATGGCGTTGCTGAAAAAAACTTCGCCACTTGTTGGATGTTGTCTCGGACCTCTTCCATATGAAAGTACCCTCCACCTATTGGTCAGAAGTTATTCTCACCATTGGTTATCTCATTAACCGAGTTTTCTCAATGGACAAATTCTATTTCATTTACTATTCATAGGAAAGTTTTTATTTGCATCCCAACTCGTGTTTTCAGATGTCGTTCACCTCTTTCAAACTAATAAGTTAGATCTAGTGTTATTAGGTCCAGGTCCTATGTTAGTGTCGATGTTATATTTTTTGAAGACAAATGTTACTTCAGAGCCCTGTGAATAATCATGAGAGTCGTCTAATTCCAATTACAAAGCGACCCCAGATCTACCTCACAACAACCTCTTCTCCTCCATCGCCTGCACCACCCCCACAAATTTACAATCGCCGACGTATTCAGCAGTCCCCACCAGACCTTGAACTACTTTCCACGATTTCATCACGTAATCCTTCAAACAGTCCTAACTTATGGAAGAAAATTTTACTCAGTAACGCATGATCTAAATGTCCATATTGCACATCACAAGGACGCTTTCCAAGAAGAAACTCCAAATTATATATTTCAAGCTGATCTTAAAAGATATTAGGGGGAGTGTTGAGATATGATTTACATATCTTTTTATTTCTTTGGATATCTTTGTAATATTAGTAGTTTCATATTACTTCTCTATTTAGAATATTCAAGATTAACATCTCAGATTTTCTGAGATAATAGCTCAGATATTATAGAATAATATTCTAACATATTTTCTTTTTTGTATTGTCTACCTTTATTATCTCAGATTTTCACCTCGGATTAACACTAGTGTTTTATCAACAAGAAGAGAAAACATGTCTTTCAACAAATTTTTTATTGTAAAAATATTTTGAAGCTAATTTTCAATAGCATGTTGGTTTATTTCCTTATTTTAAATAGATGGAAGAAAATTAAAATTGATATTCATGGTAAAGAGATGAGAGAAAATGTAAAACAAAAATAAACACAAAAATAAAAAAATTTACAAAATATGAAAATGAATCCCTTAAAATATTAAAAATAATATTAAACAAATAAAATGATATTTTTATGATTTATAATAAAAAATTTAAAATACATAAAATAGAAAAAATAAAAAGGGAAAAGAGTGATACCAGGTCGGATCGAGTTCAAGGCAGTCAACCCGACCCGTGATTTACTATTTTCCCCTTCTTTTCCTTTTCATGCCATCCTTCCCTTTGTTTCTTTCAAATCCTACGCCGTCATTTTTGGCACCGGCTTCGGGACCCCTCATCGACGCCGGCATTCTCCATCCATTCAACATCGCCGGCCTTCGGCACTCCCTCCACGACGCTTGCGTTCGTCACTCCTTCCTCGTTGCCCGCCTTCGGCACCCCTTCCTCGTCGCCCGCCTTCGACACCACTTCCTCGATGCAAGCCTTCAGGATGCCCTACACGATGCCCGCCTTCGCGACGCCATCCTCGACGCCGTCATCGACTCTAGCATCGGGACCCCTTCGACGCCCTCCCTCTCCCCCTTTGTGTCTCAGCTGCAACAAGCGTCGCCCTTTTCCCTCGTCCCCCAGCAGCAGCAGTCGTTCGGCTTGCAGGCTTCTCCATTGCCCTTCTGAAATGCAACTCATGACCCAGATTGTCACGCCCCCGGGGCAGCGCCTCCCACACCGTCGAATCAATATTCGACACGCGGCGGGGCCGGCCCGACGGCGGCGTCACGAGGTTTTCGAACTATACAATGGAGAATTAATACAAACGCAGCGGAAATTGAAACATAAACCTGATGGACAAACAGCCACCAAATGATAACATAATATTCATAAACTTGACATGTTCTAGGACAGCCACATACATATCAATGAATGAACTTAAGCATTCAAGTTACATCCATGATTCAACGTTTAGATGCATACCTCAGCATGGGCAGTACGTTATAATACTTAAAACAAAGTTCTAAACGTAAACATAGGGCCTATTAAGTGGCCATAAACAAAAGAGGCTAACATCCTAGACATGCCATGCCATGTGCAATACTTTTATTCATGAGCAGTAGCGCCTTTGCCTTGATTTCCTGCAGGATCCATTGCAGGGAAAACATATTCCATTAGAGTATGTAAGATCTAAGCCATAATATGATCAACATGCATAATATGACATGAAGTACTATAATGGACGTCAATTAGTAATAAACAATTCTATACAATTCCATTGATCATCTAGGTGTTTCTTTAACCTAGATTATATCAATTTCATTCAATCTATAGGCTCATCAATATTAAGTATGAACAATGCAATCAATATGGCATTTTCATGCTCAATGTGACACATGGTCTAATAGTGTTCATGCTTAATCAATGAAAGTAATTATCTTATTTGTTATCATATGATGAGTATCTATTTAACTTAGTTATCGATGCTATAACTGAGAGTATCACAAAGGAGGTACCTAAGTGCGTGCTATTTGCGGATGATATAGTACTTTTAGCGGATTCAAGAGAAGAGATTAATATAAAATTGGAAATATGGAGAAATACGTTGGAGTCAAAGGGTTTTCGTTTAAGTAGGATTAAAACAGAATATATGCATAGCAATTTCACAAATAAACAACTTAGAGACGATTTGGAAGTTAGGCTAGGGGAGGATATAATTCCTCAAGTGACAATGTTTAAATAATTAGGATGAATTATAAGACAAGATGGTGAGATTGATGACGATGTTAATCATAAAATTCAAGCTGATTGGTGTAAGTGGAGGAAAGCCACTGGAGTTCTTTGTGATAGAAAAGTACCCAATAAAGTTAAAGGAAAATTCTATCGTACTGCTATAAGACCGGTAGTGTTATATGGTAGTGAATGTTGGGCTATGAAGGGACAACATGAACGTAAAGTGGGGGTAGCCGAAATGAGGATGTTGAGATGGATGTGTGGTCATACAAGATTAGATAAGATTAGGAATGACCATATACGTGAACGAGTCGGAGTGGCTCCTATTAGTGAGAAAATGGTAAAGAATCATTTGAGATGGTTTGGTCATATTCAGAGAAGACCATTAGATGCGCCAGTAAGAAGAGTAGATCAAATAATCTGGAGTCCGATTAAAAGAGGGAGAGGGAGGCCAAGGCGGACACTTGGAGAACTAATAGAGCAAGATCTATTGGTGAATAATATACCGAAAGGTTTGGTTACTAATAGAGCGGAATGGCGTCGTATGATCCATGTAGCTGACCCCACCTAGTGGGATAAGGCTTTGTTGTTGTTGTTGTTGTTGTTATCATATGATGAGTAGAAGTTTACACCAAATCTTCCATTATTCAGTCTCCATATAGCCATCCCTTGTTTTTCATCGTATGAAAACCCAATTAATCAATTTAGAATTCAATAAACAATATGAGCCTTTAACAATGGTCGGAGGGCTGAATCTTGCCTTAGTCAAGTGGTTAGCTAGACCATGGGGAATCTATCCGTTCCCCAAACAATGGGTGTCCCGAAGGACAAATAAATAATGTGGGGGCATCTACCTCCCAATGTGACAGGCTCATCAGATAATTCCTCCGACGGGTTCATTCAGTCAATCAATACATCATTTCATTAACCGGTTCTATTTACGGCTGAACATGCATATCGTTATCACTAGATTATCAATCAAATATAATCTAATTAATATATGCTGGACCGGTCGATCGGTCACATTACCGGTCGACCGGTCGAGCCTTAACAGACTGACCGTTCCACATATGACTGGTCGATCGATCATGCATGATCAGTCGATCGATACCATATGAACACCGGTCGGCCGATCCGTCATCAGTTCGATCGACCATTATACATTCACCGGTCAATCGGCCTCAAGTATCGGTCGACCGGTCATATCGTAAGTCCTACGATATGAATACACTGTTACTATCGGTCGATCGGCCTTACCCAGCGGTCGACCGATATGTGCTGTAGAATAGGAAACTAGACATTTTCCTAAGGTTTTCAAGTTGCAATTCAACATATATTGTGCCACACAATCTCATAACATGCTAGACTCACATTCAAGACATGAACATGGCAAAATTAACAATTTCTAACATGTAATCTCCTAGGTTTACAAATATTCATCTAATTTTTCAATTCACAGAAGGCTGGTGTGGGCTTATATACCAGATGGGCAGCAGTTGGGAGTGGAAAGTGGGGTGGAATGGGGCTTTGCCTCTTGTCATCTCCCCTCATTTTTCTTTAATTTCTTATTTCTTAAGTTGAACAGGTGTTACATTCTACCCCCCTTATAAGAAAATTTGCCCTCGAATTTAATTGAACTTAATGCTTACCAAAAAGATGCGGAAATTTCTCTCGCATTTCATCTTCAAGTTCCCAAGTTGCTTCTCGGCTTCGGTGATGTTGCCATGCAATCTTTACCATTGGCACAACCTTATTGCGCAAATGCTTCTGGCTGAATTCCAGCACTTCAATTGGATACTCCTCGTAGGTCAAATCTTCTTTCAGATTTGGTTCTTCCACAATCAGCACATTGGACTCATCATGATTGTACTTTCGCAGCATCGATACGTGAAACACATTGTGAATACCCGCATAAGATGGCGGCAGCGCCAATCTATATGCATCTTCAACAATTCTATCCAATACTTCAAAAGGCCCAATGTATCTAGGACTTAGTTTTCCTTTCCGGCTGAATCTCATCACCCCTTTCGTTGGTGAAGTCTTCAAAAGAACATGTTCACCAATCTGAAATTTTAGCTCTCTTCTCTTCAAGTCAGCGTAGCTCTTTTGTCACCTTTGGGCAGCTTGCATACTTTCTTTCACTAACTTGACCTTTTCAGCATATTGTTCTACAATATCAGGTCCTAAAAGTGGTCCTTCTCCCACTTCCGACCAGCATATCGGCGATCTACATCGGCGACCATATAAGGCCTCAAATGGTGCCATCTTAATTGTGGAATGATAACTATTGTTGTAGGCAAATTCCATCAATGCTATATGTTCATCCCATGAACCTTGCCAATCCAAAGCACATGCTCTCAACATGTCTTCCATGATTTGGATTGTCCTTTCACTTTGGCCGTCCGATTGCGGATGGAATGTCGTGCTATAGTTTAGCTTTGTCCCAAATGCATTTTGGAATCCTTTCCAAAATCTGCTAGTGAATATTGGGTCTCTATCCGACACAATGGAGAACGGAATCCCATGAAGTCGGATAACTTCTTTGACATAAAGTGCCACTAAGCTGTCCAAAGATTGCCTTATTCTAATAGCAAAGAAGTGGGCTGATCTCGTGAATCTGTCCACAATCACCCACACCGAGTCATTTCAATTCTTCATCCTTGGCAAGCCAACAACGAAATCCATAGTTATCTCCTCCCATTTCCACTATGGCAAATTCAAAGGATAAAGCAAGCCGGATGGTCTTTGGTGCTCAACTTTCACTTGTTGACACACTAAACATCTGGAGATGAACTCGGCGATTTTCTTCTTCATATTATTCCACCAAAATCTTCTTTGCACATCCTTGTACATTTGTGTGCTTCCAGGGTGAATTGCAAATTCTAACTTGTGACATTCACTTAACACCTCTTGTTTGAGTTCTTCATTGCTTGGAACCCAAAGCCTATTTCGGAATCAAATTGCGCCATCTCTTCCAAATCTGAAACTCGTGTGCTCTTTATAACATAAAGCTGTCATGTGTTGAAACTCGGGGTCTTCTCTTTGTGCTTGCAAATTCGATCAAAAAGATTAATCCAAATCACATATTGAGCCATTAGCATAGCTCAGCCACCAATTGGAGTGGGACTCCATTATATGATATTTTTTATCATGTTCCATCTATGTACTCTCAAGCATGCCATTTTTCCGTCCCATTTCCAGCTCAAAGCATCCGCCACCACGTTTGCCTTTCCTGGATGATATGTGATGCCGAATTCATAATCTTTTAAAAATTTCAGCCACCGTCTTTGCCTCATATTCAGCTCCCTTTGTGAGAAAATGTACTTCAAACTCTTGTGGTCCGAGTACACCTCAAATTCTTCTCCCTATAAGTAGTGTCTCCATATGTTTAATGCAAACACTACTGCTGCCAACTCTAAATCATGTGTGGGATAATTCTTTTCGTGCTTCTTTAGTTGCCTAGATGCATAAGCAACTACATTCCCATGTTGCATAAGGACACATCCTAGTCCGGAGTCACATGCGTCGCTATAAACCACAAATCCACCGTTGCCCGATGGAATTGTGAGTACCGGTGCCGAGGTAAGTCTTCTCTTCAACTCGAGAAAACTTTCTTCACATGCTTGAGTCCACACAAACTTTTCTTCCTTCTTTGTAACCCTTGTCAAAGGAGCTGAAATCTTTGAATAGTCCTGTATGAACCTTCTGTAATACCTCGCTAATCCGAGGAAGCTTCTAATCTTGGTCACCGTTGTTGGTTGTTCCCAATTAATTACTGCTTCCACCTTTGTCGGGTCCATAAAAATGCCTTCACCCGAGATGATATGGCCTAGGAACACCACTTGATTAAGCCAAAATTCACACTTTGAGAATTTGGCAAATAACTGGTGCTGTCTTAGAATTTTCAGCACTATTTGCAAGTGTTGTCGATGCTCCTCGGGACTAGATGAATACACCAAGATGTCATCCACAAATACTATGATGAATCTGTCTAAGAATGATTTGAAAATTCTGTTCATCAAGTCCATGAAGGCTGCAAGAGTATTCGTTAGTCCGAAAGGCATATCCAAAAATTCATAATGGCCATACCTTGACCTAAAGGCTGTTTTTGGCACATCATCCTTAGCTATACATAGCTGATGGTAGCAACTTCTCAAATCTATCTTTGAGAACACCATTACTGACGATAATTGATCAAACAAATCATCAATTTGAGGTAACAGATACTTATTCTTGATTGTAGCATTGTTGAGCATCCTATAATCCATGCACAACCTAAGAGAACCGTCTTTCTTCTTCACGAACAGCACCGGTGCTTCCCCGTGGAGACAAACTTGGACGGATAAAACCTTTGTCCAGCAGCTCTTGCAATTGTGTCTTCAATTCATACATTTCGGCAGGCGCCATTTTGTATGGAGGTTTTATGATAGGTTGTGTTCCCGGTGCTAATTCAATGCGGAATTCAATCTCTCTCTCCGGTGGCAGCCCGGGCAGCTCCTCGGGAAATACATTCGGGTAATCTCAGACTATATCAATCCATTCCAAAGCTTGAGGTTGCGGGTCATTCATTGTGACGCTTGCGAGAAATCCCCGACAGCCTTTTTTCAGCAATTTATTTGCTTTAATTGCAGAAATCAGCACCTTCTTTTCACCGGATGGAGTCCCTCGGATCTCTATTTGCTGTCCGTCTATAGTAGTAACCACTAGTTTCTTTTCTCTACAAAAGACATGAACATCATAATAAGAAAGTCAGTCCATACCTATTATGACGTCATAATCCACCATTGGGATTACCACCAAATCAGCCGACAAATTGTAGCTTTCAACTTGCACGGGCCCGTTAGGAATATACCGTCTAGTTGATGTATCCCCAACTGGAGTTAATATCTCTATTTCCCAATTCATTTTCCTCATCCTTACATTGAGTAACTTTGCTTGAGTAACTTAGCAAAATCATAAGAAATGAAGGAGTGCGTAGCACCCGTGTCAAATAAGATGTTAGCATGATGATTTGCTATGAGCAAGTTACCTTGGATAACGTAGGTTGAGCCTCTTTGGCTTGGATCGTATAGACCCTACCATGGGTCCTTGGTGATGTGTCCTCCATTTTGTCTTTGTTTTTGTTAAGAGGGCTCTCCTTCCTAATAGGGCAATCTTTCACCCAATGACCTTGCTGTCCACAGTTTAAGCATGCTCCCGATTCGCAATAACACTTGTCGGAATGCCTTTTTCCACAAGAAGGGCAGGTATTAAGGGCAGGTATTAGCTTTTCCCTTGTTGCTGTCCTCCTTCTTTGGAGTGTAGCTTGGCTTTTTTGGGAGCTTATTCTTGCTGTACCCCTCTTCTTTTGCAGGTCCTTTTTCTTTAGATGCAGTCCTTATTTCTTTAAAATCTTTTTGGATGTTGGTGGCTCTTGTAATAGCCTTCTTGAGAGTTTCTGGGTGCTCCTCATATCTTACTTGCTTCCTCAAAATTGGGTTCAGTCCATCCACAAACCTCATAGCCCCTATCTTCTCATCCTTCAAGAAGGGATTATACTTCTCCAGGCTACTAAATTTCCTTATATATTCAGCAAGAGGCATGTTGCCCTGTTGTAAGTTAGCACATTCCCGTTGCTTCATTTCTCTTACTTGAGGTGGAAAGTATTCTTCTTCAAAGGTCTTTACAAAATTTTTTCAACTTATCTCTTCTTTCCCTTCCAGTTCAGTCTTTAATGCAGTCTTCCACCATATCCTTGCTTGATCTACAAGTTGGTGTGCGGCAAGCTCTACTTTATACTTGTCTTTGCAGTGAATAATGTTGAGCTTTTCTGAGATGATATCTAACCAACCCGCTGCCTTGTCGGAATCTCCTTCCCCTTCAAATGTGGGTGGGTTGGTCTTCATGAATTTCTCATATGTGGACTGTCCTGAATCGCTAGACCTCATACTCCAAGATTTGGACAGCTTGCTAAGGGTAGCCATCAATTTTCCTTGGTCTACCGGGCCTTCATCCCGACTAGGTTCTTTGCCTCTATCCCCTGTTTGGTGTTCATGGCTCCTCTCACTTCTAGCCCTATGAGAAGAACTACCCGTGCGACTTCTTTCACGGCTCCTCTGTTGATTGGAGTGGTGCGATGGATTGTCTTGTTCCATAATTCTGAAAATCAAAACCACAATCTATCATTAGATCGTTATAAATCAATATGCATATGAATGATGTTATACCATTATGCATTTCTTAATCTTCGGCGGCTGCTCATGACAAATGCACATGGACTTAACTTCTAGGATACTTAGACCTATACTATGAGATAGAGCATTTCTTGGCTCTTCTCTAAACTTAGGCTTTCATACCTAAGCTATCACGCCCCTGGGGCAGCGCCTCCCGCGCTGTCAAATCAATATTCGACACGTGGCGGGGCCGGCCCGACGGCAGCGTCACGAGGCTTTCGAACTATACAATGGAGAATTAATACAAATGCAGCGGAAATTGAAACATAAATGCCACCAAATGATAACATAATATTCATAAATAACTTGACATGTTCAAGGACAGCCACATACATATCAATGAATGAACTTAAGCATTCAAGTTACATCCACGATTCAACGTTTAGATGCATACCTCAGCATGGGCAGTACGTTACAATACTTAAAACAAAGTTCTAAACGTAAACATAGGGCCTATTAAGTGGCCATAAACAAAAGAGGCTAACATCCTAGACATGCCATGCCATGTGCAATACTTTTATTCATGAGCAGCAGCGCCTTTGCCTTGATTTCCTACAGGATCCATTGCAGGGAAAACATATTCCATTAGAGTATGTAAGATCTAAGCCATAATATGATCAACATGCATAATATGACATGAAGTACTATAATGGACGTCAATTAGCAATAAACAATGCTATACAATTCCATTGATCATCTAGGTGTTTCTTTAACCTAGATTATATTAATTTCATTCAATCTATAGGCTCATCAATATTAAGCATGAACAATGCAATCAATATGGCATTGTCATGCCCAATGTGACCCATGGTCCAATAGTGTTCATGCTTAATTAATGAAAGTAATTATCTTATTTGTTATCATATGATGAGTGGAAATTTGCACCAAAGCTTCCATTATTCGGTCCCCATATAGCCATCCCTTGTTTCTCATCATATGACAACCCAATTAATCAATTCAATTCAATAAACAATATGAGCTTTTAACAATGGTCAGAGGGCTGAATCTTGCCTTAGTCAAGTGGTTAGCTAGACCACGGGGAATCTATCCGTTCTCCAAACAATGGATGTCCCGAAGGACCAATAAACAATGTGGAAACATCTACCTCTCAACGTGACAGGCTCATCAGATAATTCCTCCGACGGGTTCATTCAATCTATCAATACATCATTTCATTAATCAGTTCTATTTACGACTGAACATGCATATCGTTATGACTAGATTATCAATCAAATATAATCTAATTAATATATGCTGGACTGGTCGACCAGTCACAGTACCGATCGACCGGTCGAGCCTTAACAGACTGACCGTTGAACATATGACCGGTCGACCGGTCATGCATGATCGGTCGATCGATACCATATGAACACCGGTCGGTCGATCTGTCATCAGTTCGATCGACCATTATACATTCACTAGTCGACCGACCTCAAGTATCGGTCGACCGGTCATATCGTAAGTCCTACGATATGAATACACTGTTATTACCGATCGACCGGCCATGCCCAGCGGTCGATCGATCATATCGTAAGTCCTACGATATGAATACACTGTTACTACTGGTCGACCGGCCATGCCCAGCGGTCGATCGATATGTGCTGCAGAATAGAAAACTAAACATTTTTCTAAGATTTTCAAGTTGCAATTCAACATACATTGTGCCACACAATCTCATAACATGCTAGACTCACATTCAAGACATGAACATGGCAAAATTAACAATTTCTAACATGTAATGACCTTGGTTTACATGAACCTAAACATTCATCTAATTTTTCATTTCACAAATCTGATTTCTAACTATAAGATTACCTAGGGCAGATCTTAACGTTAGAATTAAAGACAATTAAACTTAGATCTACCTTGGTCATAGCAGGGATCCACCTTACATACCAGATTTTTTGCTTAAAAATCTCCTTTTCTTCACTGCTGTCCTCTTGTGCTTCTTCTCTTTCAACTAGGTCTTGCAACACCCTGATCCTGCTCCAAATCTCTGCCCTCTTGTTACCGATTTGCTGAAACAATGAAGCAGAGTTGTGGTGATTCCAGGATTGAAGCTCTTAGGGTTCCTTAGGTTGCTGGATTTTGCAGAAAATGAAAGGAAAAGAGCTCAAAGAAGGTTGATGTGGGCTTATATACCAGATGGGAAGCAGTTGAGAGTGGAAAGTGGGGTGGAATGGGGCTTTGCCACTTGTCATCTTCCCTCATTTTTCTTTTATTTCTTATTTCCTAAATTGGACAGGTGTTACATAGATGGCCCCCGTCGCTCCCCTCCAGCTTCCACTCGCGCCGTCAGGGGTTTTGGTGTTTCTTGAAATGAGTCGCCGCAGCAGCTCTGACGACGGCGAAGCCGGAGGCGGTCGCCGATGCAACTCAGCGGCGGTTGTCGACGCAACTACAAGTGCGACGCTGGCGGCTAAGAGGAAGGGCTCCAAGGATGACGTATCCATGAGGTTCCTTCGCTGATCCCTTCTTCCCCTTCTCCTACTACTTTTCTTGAACTCTTTTTCGCTTCTTCATGGAGTAGTCTGACGCAGCAGGATGGCTTCGGCGGCGGCTGCTGATACAACTGCGAGTGCGAGCGTCTGTGGCGGCTGCCGATGCAACTACGAATGCGACGCCGGCGGCGAGGAAGGGTTCCATCACCGAGGATGACTTCTCGACTCTGGTCAATAGGTTCCTTCACCGACCCCTTCTTCTCCTAATCCTTTGTTTTTATTGCATTCTTCGTGTAGACAAGATTCTTGGATGGGTTTGCAATTTTCCTTCCCCGCTTGTCTTTTGGTACCCTTGAACCTTGCGTTGTAGTTCGTGTAGTTTCCTCTCTGATATCACATTGCGATTGGTTTTTCTAAGGCAATATATATTGCCTTGGTCTCCTTGTCTGTATCATGAAAATTTAGGTGTAATATTTTTCTTATTTGATTTTCCATGAAATTTCGTGCGTCATGTGATTTTTCATGTATAGGGTCTTTTTTTATTTTCTACTTATAATTTGTTGCCAACATGTTTAGGCCATATCACATTTGTCAGCTGCCGGATTTGGTGCTGGACTACTGGGACTGTTTGGAAATGGCATGCATCAATGTACATACATTTGTGCCAGAGGATGAACATTTCCTTTGATCATGCATGTAATAGTGAAATTTGAAGATCGATATCTTTGTCTGTTTTAGGGCAAAGAAATTTTTGTTTGAAGGTGACCATCTTTTATCTTAATGTTAGATTTTCATAGCTCATTATTGCAACTCTAAAATTCTAAAAGTGATCGATTATTGTGCCTGTTCATGACATGAATTTTCAAAGCTAACAATGAAGTTGTGGCGATGATTTTTAGTTCGACAATGATGAGTCCAAATAGAATCTCTGCTTTATTGGTTGAAAGTTGGCAAAGTTTACATTCGTCTGTATTATTTGCTTCTACTATGAAGCTCATAACTGAAGCATCTGTGAGCTGATTTTGCTTTCACCAAACAACCTGTATACCACCGATTTAGCAGTATTGTTTTTCTATAATCCATGCCATGCAACTAATATTAGACTTTAGCAGGAAGTAACTGTATTGTTTGACATTGCTTGTTGCCTTCATTTCTTCTTAGTAAATATTCATGTTCAATGCCTGGTTCCTCTCCTTTCCTCACTTGTCCAATGCAAGCTATATTTTTGTTGACATCAACTAGTCTAGTTATTGGTTTTCAGACATGCAGAAACCTAAAATAGCTAGGCAACTTCATAAATTCCATCAAGTGGAGATTCCAGGTTCCAGAGAATCACAATTGCGGAATGACATTCAAATTTTTTGAAAAAGGGCACGACTCACAAGCTTCTTTCTAGGCCAGTTGCTTTCAGTTTTTGTTGATCCGGGATTCGCAGTTATGTTCTTAGCTTCTGCATATCTTCATGACAATTTGTTTTAGCATTTTAATTGTCCGTCCTTAGAAGAAAATATTTATGCAGCTGCGACATTAAAATTTGATGATAACAGGAAACAAAATAGATACAACACCATCTCTTTTGAAAAATTCCATAAAGAATTATATGATCTCAAGGTATCCTTCTCAGATGGATCCAGTTGCGCTTGGCATGCTTTTAATGTTTTATGTTGATGTCTCTTTCCTCTCCTCTTACTACACTTTATTTTGGTACCCGCTTTGGGTCACCGGGACTCCTCTTACGACACTTTATCTCTCAGTCGTAACAGGTGTACAGACCTAAGTCATACTATTATGTTAGAAGTTGCAAACCGCCTCCTACACATTGCAAGACAGTTATCTGAAATGAATAATGTATTTGAGTTGAATACCCTTTGCACGGTTTTTCTTGAATACAGAAGAGTCCTTAGCCATACGTCTACTTCACATCACATATGTGCATGCCATGCTGGAATCTCAATAATATCCATTCTAATCCAAAGATGACAGTGGCTCTAGGTCATGGGAATGAACATTAAAAATTAGCTAACAAGAGAAACTATTTAGTAAATGCCCATGATCTGCTATCCCATCTGTGGTGTAATAGGCACTCACGTGTGACCTATCAAAGTACAATATGGGAAAAGTGTCTTGGTTGTCATCCTTCATTAGATGTATACAATTACAAAATTATGGCTGGCTGCAGCAAATCTAATGCAATAGTTGTCAATTGTGCTATGCTGTGTTTCATCTCTGTACTTAGGCTCCTTTGGTTCTCAAGAATTTCTTAAATAAGTATATGCGTTCAAACTCAATAGAAACTGCAACATGCCTTTCAATGGGATGAAACTCCTTCATGCCAAGTTAAAAGTCTTTCCTCCTTCATGTGATTTACATTTCTTTCAAACCACCTGAATCTCATTGGAGATTTTCATCTTTCCTTCACATTTTCTTACAAGCCTATTGTTTATGCTCGCAATGATTTACTTAGAATCTGATGCAAAACGATGAAGAAAGTGAAAATCTTGAATTTTGGTTTCCAATTATTGGACAAATTCATAAATTTTGGTTGGGAATCTGATACTTGCGTGTGTATATACACTTTATTTTGCAATTATTTGATATTCTGACATTAGTCTACTCCGTTTTTCTCTGAAATCTCAGCATTCTCGTATAGACTCTGCTTCATTGAATTTGAGTATGGATCGTACAGCTATAGGGGTTATGACAGAGCAAAACAATTCAATGATTATGCTGGCTATGATTGTAACTATAACTTGTAAGCCTCCTTTCTCTTAGAGATAGATTGGACTTTTCTAATGAATTTTTGGCAAGTAAACTTTTTTCTACTGAATTTTAGCCTGTAATCCTGCTTTGTAGTCCAGGCATTATCTCTGGTAGTTTCCTCAATCCACTGATACGATCCTATCACATGACCATTGGCTTTGCTTAGGCAATCTTAGAGAACTGCCTTCAGTCTATACCTTTGGATGCTAGGACAAGCAAAATTGTAATTGCTAGGCAAAATTGTCATTCCAAAAAGAATGATTAACCCGAAGAAAAGAAGTTGAATGGGAAAGAAGCTTGTCTTTGATATTTAGAATGCTCGTCTGCTCTATGCTCATATTATATTAGGTCACAGATTTTGTTTCCATCATCCTAGTTTTCTAAGAGCGTCTCCTTGATACCAATTTCTCTTTTTGAGAGGATCCTTGATTCCAAGTTGTCCTTTTTCAAGTTTTTTAGATCTATCTTTACTACTCGGGTGCTAGTATAAATTTCTTAGTGATACAAATCTAGATTATTTTAGTTCAACATGAAATTATTATTTTATACTTGGGGGACTAAGATGCTACTATCTTATAATAAAATGGAGCAGTGCTCAAACTTACACATGCTGTATAAGAAGCTTTTGACACTCCCTCATGAAAGTTGACAATGTTGATGCTAAAAGATCAAAATAAGACTTCCGTTGCATACAAAACGGCTTGATTAGGCATCGCCTTAACTTAGTTGTCACATGAGGCCCCAATGCATGGGGCATTTGTGTGCAAGCACGTGTTACATGGAGACCTTGAGCGGCGTAGTCTCGTGTATCAATTAGGCGAAGGGCGTCTAGTCAAGCCTGTTTCAGTATGCAACGATAGTCTGAAGAGTTGTGTGTTGACAAAAGCCATAAGTGCAGGGCAGTTTGCTGCGTAGTAGGATGCTTGGTGTTGTTGTTTTTAATTATCCGAGTTTGTGGACTCTCGCGTTGACATCACATTGTTTTTTTAGAGGAAAAAGGATGTTAATCATCGAAAACCATGTATTAAAGAGCCAATTGAACGCACAAAGGTTATAGAATGTGAACCAGGAGTGTCACATAGAACGCCAGTCATGGTACAAAAAATATGCTTGATTTTCTGTTGAAATTTGTAGCAAAACTGTTTTTATTTTCTATGTATACGACCACTCATATACAAGACTTAGAACCTTCTATCCTATTTTGGAAAAATGAAATCTGGAAGGTTAGAAATCAAATGTCATAATTATGGGACAGCCTGCTAGCAGTATGAAATCTAACTATGTGCCTATTTTTAATAATATATAACAAAAAATGAAACTTCGTAAAATGTCAAATAAATCCTGCATAAAAAATAGAAATTGGGCTAGAAACCTTACGTGTTGAGCAATACCGTCGGGAGAATTTTTTTTGCACTAAGTTAGGCCATACTAAGGCTGTGACTTGACTATTAGCGTTACATTGGTTCTTCGAAACTTGCTATTTTTTTCAAATATTTTTTCATGATAAGATGTTATTTTATATCCCTTGCATTGTGATGTCATGTTTGTAATGAGGATAAACCTTGAGGGCTCTGGCATTTGATTTTAGTACAATTTGTTTGAGGTAATAAAACATCTTGTAGATTTGGATAAATTTTGAAAATTTTCGGTTGGGTTTAGCCTTTTTTTATGGGTGAAAGATCCATTTTCAAGTTGGTTGCTGGACTTTATTGATATGTAATTATTGATTTCTTTCACCTTGAAACTTGTGTGGTTGGTAGTTGAAGTTGATACATTTCATATGAGATCCTTTTATCAAAATTAAGACCCTTGGATTTCAGATCCCAAGCATAACTAAGAGAAAATATTAACGGAGTTTGGTCTTCAATTTTGGAATCTCTACAATCATATGAAAATTGAATAGGGTGGGTTGAAGGTTTAGATTAGCATATTTGCCATATGGTTTTTCTTTTCATTTTCTTGGGTTTAGTTATCATAAAGGTGAAATTTATTGTCCATTGTGGTACACGGGTAGACTTACTGAAATTGACTGATATCCCAAAAGTTGTTGGTCCAATTAAAGAAAATGTTGACCTTTCACTTGACTTTGATTCATGTCTTTTTTTTTATCTTTAAAGCAACTTGAGGTAATTGATCTGGAATGAATTAGCTGGTGTAGTTATTTTTTTTAGTATCGAAGTTGAACTAACCGAATGATTTTTATCTTGTACACCATTGAATATTGGGTTAATTGCATTGTACCATCAGTTGGCATTCATTTCTCCGAGTCAATGTTCTGTGCTGTTAGATATGTTTTCAGTAAGAACACACCAGGCACTTTCAAGGGTTGGTTTAAGCTTTGGCATGGTAGAGCTTGATAATTTGAATTTGTTATGATGTTCTTTCTCTTTGAAGTTGGATAACTTTAACTTCTTCATCATTTTTCATGGTAATGCAGAGACTTGCCCAACTATCTCTTTGATCCTAGGAGATACCTACATTAGGTTTGTTATTAAGCCAAGAGTAGTTTAGTATTTTCCTTTTTGCTATATAATTTCTTACAGAAATTGTGAATCAATCGTAGGTGTGTAATGGAGGAAACATTTGAGTTACCAGTTTATTGTACGTTTGCTGTTGATGCCTTAGGGTTGCAAGATGAATCAGCTAATAATATGACATCACGTTCAACGATACAGAAACATGGAAACAATTACTGAGTATGGATGAGGAGCATAGTTCTAAAGTTTCAGATGCACAAGGTAAGGAAATTTCTATAGCTCGAGAATCCTTCGAGTTGCAACTACCGGCTCAATAACGTGTACATATACTGCAGTATGAATGCCAACTCTGTTTAAAGGGATCCGATTTTCATGTTTACCCAAAATTTTCAGGTTTTCTTCAGGAATTTTTGGGCAGATTTCACACATATTTATCTTCAAATTGTGATCCTGAAGAGAAATTATGATGGATAATAGTGACATTAGAATCAATGACGATGGCTTCCATCGCCAACTTTGATCGGCTCATCACCGGTGTATGGCTCTGTCCTCTGTAAACATGCTCGGTCATGGTGATTGGCTCCAATATCCGGAAACTACTTTTGGTAGTTGCCAAGAATTGAAGGCTGGTAGTGTAACACCTCACAAATTCCAAATAAGGAAGGAATTTGAAAAAATCAAATTCTATTGCAATTAATGAAAGAAAATCGCATTCAATTGTAATACAAATTGGAAATGAAGAATAAAAAACCTGGAAATATTAGAAAGGAAAGAAATAATTAAAACGTGAAAGAAACCAAAGAGGAAGGAGTTCAAATTTAATGAATCAAAACATGGAAGAATACAAAAGAGGAAAGGATTTAAAAATTTAAACGTATAACGGCTGACAAATTTCACGGATATGGAAAGAATTCAAACACAAATTAAATTCAAAAACAAGGAAATGTTTTTGAATTTGAAAAAATTTGATTGTAACGCATGCAAATTTCTCAAACAAGGAAATGTTTCAAAATCCAAATCAATTGCAATTAATGCAAGGAATTCAAATCAAATCAGTTTAAACAAAAAAGGGAAATGGTGAAAAAGGAAAACGACCGACCATTTTCTCCTCTGATCGCGCCCCGTAACCGGCCGGCCGAAAGGTCGGCCGATACTATAAAAGGGGACGCGAGGAGACACTCGCACCCCCCTTGGACTTCTGCCTGGCCGCCGCTCTCCCCTCGCCTTCCTCTTCTCTTCGTGTCCACCGGTGAACGAACCGCCGACGAGCGGAACAGAGGCGGCACACCTAAGGCAGCGATCAAAATTGACGTACACAAGCTCTTCCTCGATGTGCGCAAGGACAAGGCAAACCTCCCTGTCGGCCGAGAACATCCGACGACCAATCGAATCGACGACGACCGCACCAGCAATCGGAAAGCGAACTAATAAGTACCTTAGATGTTCAAATCCTCTTAGGCTATGATTTGTTAATGATAAAATGCGCGTGATGACCCCATATTGATCTTAAAATCATGAATTACAATTTTCGTATTATGACCATCTTGAATCGATGGCCGAGAGTCGGCCGGAGAAGAAGAAGAAGATGGATGTGAATCTGCGCACTAGTAACTCGGCCCGGGTATATCCCGACACGGTCCGGTTCTCTGAGAACACGGCCCGAGTTCATCATGTCGAAGGAATCGCGATCACCGTACAATGACCTGACCGGGTCGGATCCCAACCAAGGCCCCGGTCACGTCAATCGGATACGATCGGACCGAGCACGAGCTTGGCCGGGGTGACGGGTCGATCTACAGTCCGCAACCCGGCCCGAGTCGGCTCTCGACTCGGACCGGGCCATGTGCCTTAGCCACCCAACAGAGACCCGGTCCGAATTTTTTCCAACTCGACCCGGGTTTTGTCCGCCAGGATAATTATCTTCCATTATGGGCCTCGATCTTTTTTCAAATTGGGAACCACTTTCGACAGATCCACTTGAGGCCCTGTCTAATGATTGTAAAGACTACGATGGGCCTCCCTCACCCGAAGGATTGGTCAGGATTTGGCATAAAGAATAAAGTAATATGACATGATGTTATTGCCTCAAGATAATGGACCTGACTTTAACTTTTCTCTGATCTATAATTTTTAAACTCCACAGATGATAAACAAAATAAGTAAAGAAAAAGATGAAACTACGAGATTGCCAAGTGCCGCCCCAAAGTACAAATCACAGAGGCCAACATGTGGGTATTAATAGTCCCGCCATGGTCAACGTCTTAAGGTGGGTGTTAATAGCCCCACTGTGATGATATTATAGAGATAGAGAAGGGGCAGGTAGTTAAGCTGAGGAGACAATGAATCTACATGTCTTGAATGACCACTGTTCCTGGGGCACAGGTCCTCTCCCACCTGTGTCCCAAAGAAGGGTGATGCATTGACACACTCCTTCCCCAAAGAAGCATAATTTCATAGTACTGAGCTAGAGGGACAGGTAGCTTAGCTGAGGAGACAGTGAACTTACAAATTCTTAGGTGACCACTGTTCCTGGGGTACAGGTCATCTCCCACCTGTATCCCGAAAAGGGTGATGTAATGACATACCCCTTCCCCAAAGTGGGCATACTGACTTTATAGACTTACAGAGGCACCTCTGGCACCAAAAACTCGTAATGTACATAACTTGAGCGAAATGTCGTTTTGGAAACATCTTGCTCGGCTACCCTTAATTGGTGGTAGTCACTCCTTAAGTCGATCTTGAAGAAAAATGACGCCGTTGATAATTGATCAAAAAGATCATCGATCCTTGGTAAGGGGTACTTGTTCTTCACTGTTACCTTGTTGAACATTCGGTAGTCGATGCACAACTTTAAGGAGCCATCCTTCTTCTTACCAAACAGCACCGGTGCGCCCCATGATGAGACGCTTGGCCTAATGAATCCCTTATCCAAAAGTTCTTCTTTTCTTTGCAATACATGTGAGCATCATTATAGGATAACCAATCCATTCCTAAGATTACACCATACTCTACCATAGGAAGCAATATGAGGTCACATGAGAAATTCTTTCCATCTATTTCTATGGATACATTGGGGATATATCTCCTAGTACCTACCATTCCGGTAGGGGTCACCATTTCTAGTTGACAATTAGTAACTAGAGGTCTTATTTTTAGCATGCTTGCAAATGCATGAGAGGTAAATGAGTGGGTTGCCCCCAAATCGAATATAACATTTGCATAGTGACCGGCAATTAGAATATTACCTTGGATCACATCATTTTCTGGAGTGGCCTCATCCACTTCCATGGCAAAGACTCTTGCTGGAGCTCTTGGTGAGTTTGCCATCATTTTTCCCTTGTCTCGGTTGCCCCCTTGCTTTTTCGGGCAATCCCTTATGTAGTGGCCCTCCTTGCCACATTGGAGACATGTCCCGGTCTTCATGCGACATTCACCATAATGGTTTCTTCCACAATGTGGGCATGTGGGCCTAGTTGGTTCTACCTTCTTTGGAGAGTAGTAAGGTGCCTTCCTTGGACTATTCCCTTGGGCCTTCCCTTCATGCTTATTAATGACCTTCCCCTTGGCATCCTTCCTTTCTTGATACTTCCTTTCGTGTTCAGCGGCGAGTTCCACCGCATCCTTCATAATGGTACAGCGACCACTCCTAACCCACGGCTGTAGTCTAAGATTCGGTCCATTAATGAACCTCTTCGTCCTTCGGAGCTCATTCTCATTGAGCTCCCCATATTTTCTAGCCTCAGGAATGTGTTTACATACTCCCCCACATACATACTTCCTTGGACGAGGTTGAGAAACTCATCCCTCTTCTTTTCTTTCACATGATCCGGAAAGAAACGAGCCTCGAATGCTTCCACGAAGCTCTCCCATTCAACCTCTTCTTCATTCTCTAGGGTAGTCTTCAAGCGAGCCTTCCATCAGGCCTTTCCTTGGCCACAAAGGCGATGCATTGCATACATCACCTTGCGATCTCCGGGGCATCTCATAACTTTGAGGATGTCCCCTACTTCCTCGATCCACAACTCAGCTAGCTCGGGATCTCCCATTCCATCAAACTTTGGGGGCTGGAGCTTCAGGAATCTCTCAATAGAATAATCCGATTCGTTACTTCTTTGGGCATTTTGTGCTGCCCGGATTAAACCATCAAGAAATGTGTTCCTCTCATGCTCCTCATCTTCGATTGCACGCCTTGGAGGCATCTACATTCATATTCAAAACAAACATAGAGACATTATTAGTAAGAGCTAATCATACATAACATTTACCTTTAGGTTCGGTGGCACCTCGTGACGATTGCACATGGACTTCATACTTAGACATTACACGTAGACATTTTAGCCAACCTATGGCTTACTCATCCTAAAACCTATACATACGAGCCAAACTATGGCTCTGATACCATCTGTAACGCCCTCAAAATCCGGCCCCAATATAGTTGTCGAACCCCGGGCGGCGCTACTTTTAACTTGACCTAATTTCATAAAACTTTACAGCGGAAACATAATATAATAAACTTAAAATAATAACATCATAAACAGCGAAAAATTTCATGGATAAATATAACAAAATCCAAGATGACATACTGGCCCATGGGCCTATTAGGCTCTAGCGTATACCCAACAATGGGTTCATACATCATAATGAGTTCAAGTAAAATACATAACTCAATAAGGCCCATGAGTTCATCAAATGACATAACATAAGTGAAATAACTTGGGCCGTAGCCCGACTCGCCCATGTGCAATGTTTTCGTCAAGAGGCCCTCACCGTCGATCCTATGCCTCATCTATACATGCATGGATCCATGGGATGCAGGGGATTTCTCCCGTTAGAGTATGTTGATGCCCATGCATGCTATGACCTTATAACATAATCTCTACATGTCATGGCATATGCATATCATCATCATGGAACATAAATCATATGCATGTTATGAGCTACTTATGCATACTACATGGCATGTGAGCATATTATCATGGCAATATAAGATAACATGTAACATCATAATCTTTAAGTCGAGCATATCATAACTTATCATTATGCTAATGCATATTATGATCTTATCTTACTTTACTTTATCATCTTTCATCATGTCATGATATGATGTGATTTTTCAAGTGGACATTTACCTGGCATCCTCATAGGTGCATACTTCATCATATTTCTTTAACATCTTTACTTTATGTTCCAAGTCATTCATCATTCATCATTCATCTTTTCATCTTTCATCTTTACTTAGATACTTTCTTATCTTGTTGATTGGGAAGACCATGTTGAATTCTTGGGAAAATGACTAGCTAGACCAATATTTGGGTTCGCGGGAGGCCTATAGAGACGCCACCCTAGGGGTGGAACTCGCCTCCTGGTTCCGCGTAGGCCCAATAGATACGCCACACTAGGGGTAGAACTCTCATCTACTTATGGAAACGCCACACTAGGGGTGGAACTCGTTTCCTTAGAAATGTCACTACTAGAGGGCGGAACTCATTTCCCTTCTCGGTTACAACAAGTCACCTTCACGTCAATCCGTCTTTTACTCGCTTTCATCAATACATACATGTTGCATGTTTTAACCATGTTTAAGGTCATACATACCTCAAATCATACTATATGTGGACATTCAATCATAGCCAATCAGCTTCCAGAATGGACGACCATTTTTGGTAACGGTCGACCATTGGAAGAGTATCGATCGACCGATCGGCTTACCGGTCGACCGTTATGGTCCTTTCGGACAACCGAAATCAGACTTCGGTTCGTCCGTTATTCACAGAATGTGATACTCTTCTAAATCGGACGACCGCTGGAATAACGGTCGACCGCTACTGGTCCTTTCGGACGTCCGAAATGAGCTTCGGATCGTCCGCTAATCATAGTATGTGACTGCCACTCAAATCGGTCGACCGCTGAGATATCGGTCGACCGATACTTGACTTTTGGACGACCGAAGCAAGGTGCTCGAGCGTCCGCTAATCACAGAATGTGTCGAATGTTTTGACTACACATATCGGACGACCGTTTGAATATTGGTCGACCATTACATTGCTATCGGACGACCGAAACAAGGTGTTTGGTCGTCCGCTAATCACAGAATGTTCGACCCTTCCAAAACGGACGTTCGTTATAGAATCGGTCGACCGTTGGACAGAGTGCGATACTACAAATGGTCTCTAGAACGGTCGACCGATACTTTATCGGTCGCCCGTTCTGGGCCGATAGAAACTCGATTTCTACATCTTTTTCTTCCTAATCATGCATACATTGACATATTGAACACATACTTGATTCCAAACATCATGGTGAGATGATTGGGACAAAAAAATGGATTGAAGTGAAAATTTTCTGGGGTGCAAAAATTCACGCGCGCCTTTTCTCGGCTTTTTCTTGTGTTTTCAATTAAGAAGGCCAAAAATGCCAAATTTTTTACGCTTTCGTGCATGTTGATGCATAGTGAGATGATTGGAATGAAAAAATAGACTAGGGCAAAAATTTTTCGGCAGCGCGAAAATTTGCCCGCGTGCCTTTTCGCAGCTTTTACGCCTCTTTTCAATCAAGAAGGCCAAAAGACGTGAAATTTTTGACGCTTTCGTGCATGTTGATGCATGGTGATATGATTGAGACAAAAAAATAGGCTGGGGGGAAAATTTTCTGGGTGCGAAGATTCACGCATGCCGTTTTTCAGCTTTTTCTAGTGTTTTCAATTAAGAAGGCCAAAAGACGCAAAATTTTTGACACTTTCGTGCATGTTGATGCATGGTGAGATGAGTGGCACGAAAAAATAGACTCGGGCGAAAATTTTTCGGCGGCGCGAAAATTCGCCCGTGTGCCTTTTCGCAGCTTTTGCGCCTGTTTTCAACCAAGAAGGCCAAAAGACGTGAAATTTTTGACGCTCTCGTGCATGTTAATGCATGGTGAGATGATTGGGACGAAATGGACTCGGTCAAAAATTTTTCGCGGGTGCAAAAATTCGCGCGCGTGCAATTTCACGAATTTTACACTTATTTTCAACCAAGAAGGACAAAAAATGCAAAATTTTCGATGTTTTCGTGCTTGTTGATGCATGGTGAGATGATTGGTACAAAAAAATTCGTGCATGCGTCTTTTCGCGGCTTTTATGCTTGTTCTCAACCAAGAAGGCCAAAAGACGTGAAATTTTTTACGCTTTCATGCATGTTGATGCATGGTGAGATGATTGGGACGAAAAAATGGACACGGGCGAAAATTTTCCGGCGACGCGAAAATTTTTCGGGGTGCGAAAATTCGCGCGCGCGCCTTCTCCCAGCCTTTACGCTTGTTTTTCAACCAAGAAGGCCAAAAGAGGCGAAATTTTTGACGCTTTCGTGCATGTTGATGCAAGGTGAGATGATTGGGATGAAAAATTGGACTCGGGCGAAAATTTTTCAGGAGGGCGAAAATTTTTCAGGATTGCGAAAATTCGCGCGCGCGTCTTCTCACGACTTTCACGCCTGCTTTACACTAAGAAGGCCAAAAGATGCAAAATTTTCGATGCATTCGTGCAAGTTGAACCATGGTGAGATGATTAAATGGACTCGGGCGATAATTTTTTAAACCAAGAAGGCCAAAAGACCTGAAATTTTTGACGCTTTCACGCATGTTGATGCATTGTGAGATGATTGGGCGAATATTTTCCGGGGTGCAAAAATTCGCGCGCATGCCTTTTCGCAGCTATTACACCTGTTTTCAACCAAGAGGCCAAAAGACGTGAAATTTTGGACACTTTCGTGCATGTTGATGCATGATGAGATGATTGGGACGAAAAAATGGACTTGAGTGAAAATTTACCGAGGGTGCAAAAATTCGTGCGCGCGCCTTCTCGCGGCTTTGACGCCTGTTTTTAACCAAGAAGGCCAAAAGATGCAAATTTTTCGACGCTTTCGTGCATGTTGATGCAAGGTGTGATGATTGGGATGAAAAACTGGACTCGGCCGAAAATTTTCCGGGGTGCGAAAATTCGTGTGCGCGCTTTCTAGCGGCCTTCACGCCTGTTTTCAACCAAGAGGGCCAGAAGACGTGAATTTTTCGACGCGTGCATGTTGATGCAAGGTGAGATGATTGGGACGAAAAAATGGACTCCGGCGAAGATTTTTCGGAGATGCGAAAATTTGCGCGCCTTTACTCGTGTTTTCAATTAAGAAGGTCAAAAGACGTGAAATATTTGACGCTTTCATGCATGTTGATGCATGGAGAGATGATTGGGATGAAAAAATAGACTCAGGAGAAAATTTTTCGGGTGTGGGAAAATTTGCGCGCGCTCCTTTTCTCTGCTTTTACGCTTATTTTCAACCAAGAAGGCCAAAAGACGCGAAATTTTTGATGCTTTTGTGCATGTGAGATGATTGGGACGAAAAAATGGACTTGGGCGAAGATTTTCCAGGGATGCGAAAATTCGGGCGTGCCTTTTCTCGGCTTTTACTTGTGTTTTCAATTAAGAAGGCCAAACGACGCGAAATTTTTGACGCTTTCGTGTATGTTGACTCATGGAGAGATTGGGACAAAAAAATGGACTCGGGTTCGTGCCCGCGCCTTTTCGTAGCTTTTATGCCTCTTTTCAACCAAGAAGGCTGAAAGACATGAAATTTTTGACGCTTTCATGCATGTTAATGCATGGTGAGATGATTGGGATGAAAAAATTGGCTCAGGCGAAAATTTTCCTAGGTGCGAAAATTCACGCACATACCTTTTCGTTGCTTTTACGCCTGTTTTCAACCAAGAAGGTCAAAAGACGTGAAATTTTCGACGATTTCGTGTATGTTGACACATGGAGAGATGATTGGGATGAAAAAATGGACTCGAGCGAAAATTTTGCGGGGTGCAAAAATTCGTGCGCGCGCCTTTTCGCAGTTTTTACGCCTGTTTTCAACCAAGAAGGCTGAATGACGAGAAATTTTTTACGCTTTCATGCATGTTGATGTAAGGTGAGATGATTTGGACGAAAAAGTGGACTCGCGCGAAAATTTTTCGGGGGTGCGAAAATTCGCGCGCGTGCCTTCTCGCGGCTTTCACGCCTATTTTCAAACAAGAAGGGCAAAAGACGTGAATTTTTCGACGCTTTCATGCATGTTGATGCGATGTGAGATGATTGGGATGAAAAAATGGACTCGGACGAGAATTTTTTGGGGATGCGAAAATTAAAGCGCGCCTTTTAGTGGCTTTTACACCTGTTTTCAACCAAGAAGGCCAAAAGACGTGAATTTTTTTATGTTTTCGTGCATTTTGATGCATGGTGAGATTTGACGAAAAAATGGACTCGGGCGACAATTTTTCGGGTTGCGAAAATTCGCCGCACGCCTTCTCGCTGCTTTTACGCCTGTTTTCAACCAAGAAGGCCAAAAAACGTGAAATTTTCGAGGCTTTTGTGAATGTTGATGCATGATGAGATGAATGGGATGAAAAAATGGACTCGGGCGAAAATTTTCGAGGGGTGCGAAAATTCGTGTGCGCTTTCTCGCGGCTTTCACGTCTGTTTTCAACCAAGAACGCCAAAAGACGCAAATTTTTTGACGCTTTGGTGCATGTTGATACAAGGTGTGATGATGGGACAAAATTCGCGCGCACGCCTTTTCGCAGCTTTTACGCCTTTTTTCAACGAAGAAGGCCAAAAGTCGTGAAATTTTCGATGCTTTCGTGCATGTTTATGCATGATGAGATGATTGGGACGAAAAAATGGACTCGAGCGAAAATTTTTCGAGGGTGCAAAAATTCGCGCGCGCGCCTTCTAGCGGCTTTTAGGCTTGTCTTTAACCAAGATGGCCAAAAGACGAGAATTTTTCGATGCTTTCGTGCATGTTGATGCAAGGTGAGATGATTGGTATGAAAAAATGGACTCGGCCGAAAACTTTCCGTGGTGCGAAAATTCGCGCGCGCTCGCGGCCTTCATGCCTGTTTTCCACCAAGAAGGCCAAAAGACGGATTTTTCGACGCTTTCGTGCATGTTGATGCAAGGTGAGATGATTGGGACGAAAAAATTGACTCGGGCGAAAAACTTTCCAGGATGTGAAAATTCGCGCGCACCTTTTCTCGGCTTTTACTCGTGTTTTCAATTAAGAAGGCCAAAAGACGCAAAATTTTCGATGCTTTCATGCATGTTGATACATGGTGAGATGATTGGGAAATTTGCGCACACGCCTTTTCGTAGCTTTTACGCCTTTTTTCTACCAAGAAGGCCAAAAGTCGTGAATTTTTTGTCGCTTTCGTGCATGTTGATGCATGATGAGATGATTGGGACGAAAAAAGGGACTCGAGCGAAAATTTTCCAAGGGTGCAAAAATTCGCACGCGCGCCTTCTCGCGGCTTTCACGCCTGTTTTTAACCCAGAAGGCTAGAAGACGCGAATTTTTCGACGCTTTCATGCATGTTGATGTAAGGTGAGATGATTGGGACGAAAAAATGGACTCGGACAAAAATTTTATGGGGATGCGAAAATTCGTGCACGCCTTTTCTTGGCTTTTACTCGTGTTTTCAATTAAGAAGGACAAAAAAGGCAAAACTTTTTATGCTTTCGCGCATGTTGATGCATGGTGAGATGATTGGGACGAAAAAATGGACTCGGGCAAAAATTTTTTGGGGTGCGAAAATTCGCGCGCACGCCTTTTCGCAGCTTTTATGCCTTTTTTCTACCAAGAGGGCCAAAAGTCATGAAATTTTTGACGCTTTCGTGCATGTTGATGCATGATGAGATGATTGGGATGAAAAAATAGACTCGAGTGAAAATTTTTCGAGGTTGCAAAAATTCTCGCGCGCGCCTTCTCTCGGCTTTCACGCCTATTTTTAACCCAGAAGGCCAAAAGACGCAAATTTTACGACGCTTTCATGCATGCTGATGCAAGGTGAGATGGTTGGGATGAAAAAATGGACTCGGCCAAAAATATTCCGCGGTGCGAAAATTTGTGCGCGGGATTTCTCGCGGCCTTCGCGCCTGTTTATACCAAGAAGGCCAAAAGACGCAAATTTTTCGACACTTTCGTGCATGTTGATGCAAGGTGAGATGATTGGGATGAAAATATGGACTCGGGCGAAAATTTTTCCAGGATGGAAAAAATCGCGCGCGCCTTTTCTCGGCTTTTACTCGTGTTTTCAATTAAGAAGGCCAAAAGACGCGAAATTTTCGACGCTTTCGTGCTTGTTTATGCATGGAGAGATGATTGGGACTCAAAAATGGACTCAGGCGAAAATTTTCCAGGGTGCAAAAATTTGCGCGCATGCCTTTTTGCAGCTTTTACGCCTATTTTCTACCAAGAAAGCCAAAATACGTGAAATTTTTTTACGCTTTCGTGCATGTTGATGCATGGTGAGATGATTGAGATGAAAAATGGACTAGGACGAAAATTTTTCGAGGCTGCAAAAATTTGCCCGCGCGCCTTCTCGCGGCCTTCACGCATGTTTTCAACCAAGAAGGACGAAAGATGTAAAATTTTCGACGCTTTCGTGCATGTTGATGCAAGGTGAGATGATTGGGACGAAAAAGTGGACTCGGGCGAAAAATTTTTGGGGATGCAAAAAATTGCGCGCGCCTTTTCTCGGCTTTTACTCGTGTTTTCAATTAAGAAGGCCAAAAGTCGTGAAATTTTCGACGCTTTCGTGCATGTTGTTGCATGATGAGATGATTGGGATAAAAAAATGGACTCGGGTGAAAATTTTTCGGGGGTGCAAAAATTCGCGCGCGGGTAGAAGGTAATATCCCTATGTTATCCATGCATGTATGAATGTGATGTTATATTATCTTATTGATAATCTCTATGAATGTGATGTTAAGACTTACACTTCAATATCAACTAAAGCGCGAAAGCGATGGAAATTACTTAAGGCATGAAAATGTGATTTTCAGAAAAGTGAAAATTTGGAAAGTTAAATTCCCGGTAATTGTTTCTATATATGAAAGGATTCTAAAAGTGATTTTTAAGAAATTTTAAGAGGTGTATGAGTTAGGTAAAACATAGACAAAAAATCGAAAAATCTGTGAAATCGCGATTTTTGTTCTTCGAACAAAAATTTAAATTTTGATTCCTTAGTTATTTATTTTTCTAAATATTTTATTTGAATTCAAATGGGGGGTAGTTTCTTATTTAAATGGCATTACATGTGAATAAGTCATACTTCAAGGTCATTTTGGGAAGAAGCACGTGCACAACCTAAAGTCGGTATCTCCTTCACTTTTAATACTTATCCTTTTATATTTTACTACCTTCCTCTACCCTATTCACCACCCTTGGCCGAATTGCAAAGGTAGAAGACACCATACTACATGATTGAAGCAAATTAGAAAAAGAGAAGGGGCAACTAGGGTTTTAAAGTTTGGTAAGTTCCTACTTCACTTTCTTTGGATTTTAACTACATAATTCTTAACTAGGGTGACTCTGAACCTTTCTCATCCATTTATTTTCGGATTTTACTTGAACATGGGGCTAAACTCATGTTGTTCATGGGTAAACTCTGAACCCTAGCCATGTTCAATTGATTCACGAATCTTTAGCTACATAATTCAATACCTTTGAGTGATCCAAAAATTATGAAATTTATTCTGATTGATCCCAAGAGTCTACATTCATTGAGATTTGGAATCGAATTAATATGATTTCTATAGATAAAGTTATGCTCTTATCTTTAAGGTACTATCATTCTATCCACCGAAATTGCTATCCGAATTTGTAAATTATGTATTAAATTCAATATGTCGTGGAATTATTTGATAATTTAGGGTGTTATCGACATTGATTTTAGATTTCATTGACCATTGGAATCACTAGAAAATGATATGTGTAGCGAAAGTTATAAATAATTTACCGAGCCTTACTCAGTCTGTCAGGAGGGAACTTAATGCAGATTATGCTAGTATTGATTAAATTTATTGTGCTCAGTACAACTAGATATAAACTCAAGTAATTTTATGAGTTGCATCTTAGATGTTTACTATTTGGGAAAATTAAAAGAATCAGAACAGGGAATGTTTACTATTTTATATAAATCATAAAAGTAAGGTTACTCAGTCTGTAAGGACATAGAAACAACATAAAAGTTAGGCTGAATGTTGATTCTCATAAGAGCAAACCATAATGAAGTAGGAAACAAAACTTTTACAGAATAATGTCTCTGTAATATGAGAGTAAAGAAAATTGGAATGATGTCATTTGGGTATGTATATAAGAAGATATGAATTTTCTTTACTATGTGTGCAATCTGTTATATTATTAGGTCAATCCTTATGTTTAATAGTTACTTAAGTAATAAGAGTAAATACTTAAGGTTCATATACCTAAGCAATTAATTATGTTTCATGTGTGTTTTTCTCGGCTTTTACTCGTGTTTTCAATTAAGAAGGACAAAAGACGCAAAATTTTCGACGCTTTCGCGCATGTTGATCCATGGTGAGATGATTGGGACGAAAAAATGGACTCAGACGAAAATTTTTCGAGGGTGCAAAAATTCGCGTGCGCGCCCTCTCATGGCTTTCACGCCTGTTTTTAACCAAGAAGACCAAAAGACGCAAATTTTTTGATGCTTTCGTGCATGTTGATTCAAGGTGAGATGATTAGGATGAAAAATGGACTCGGCCGAAAATTTTCCAGGGTGCGAAAATTTGCGCGAGGGCTTTCTTGCGGCCTTCACGCCTGTTTTCAACCAAGAAGGCCAAAAGACGCGAATTTTTCAACGCTTTCGTGCATGTTGATGCAAGGTGAGATGATTGGGATGAAAAAATGGACTCGTGCGCGCCTTTTCTCGGTTTTTACTCGTGTTTTCAATTAAGAAGGCCAAAACAGGTGAAATTTTTTACGCTTTCGTGAATGTTGATGCATGGAGAGCTGATTGGGACGAAAAAATGGACTTGAGCGAAAATTTTTCGGGGTGCGAAAATTCACGCACGTGCCTTTTCGCTGCTTTTACGCTTGTTTTCAACCAAGAAGGCCAAAAGACGTGAAATTTTTGACGCTTTCGTGAATGTTGATGCATGGAGAGATGATTGGGACGAAAAAATGGACTTGGGCGAAAATTTTCCGGCGGTGCGAAAATTCGTGAGCGCGCCTTTTCACTGCTTTTATGCCTGTTTCCAACCAAGAAGGCCAAAAGACGTGAAATTTTTTACGCTTTCGTGTTGATATATGGTGAGATGATTGGGATGAAAAATGGCCTTGGGCGAAAATTTTCCGGGGGTGCGAAAATTCGTGCACGCGCCTTCTTGCGGCTTTCACGCCTGTTTTCCACCAAGAAGGCCAAAAGATGCAAATTTTTTGACGCTTTCATGCATGTTGATGCAAGGTGAGATGATTGGGACAGAAAAAATGGACTCGGGCAAAAATTTTCCGGGGATGTGCAAATTCGCGCGTGCCTCTTCTCGGCTTTTACTCGTGTTTTCAATTAAGAAGGCCAAAAGATGCAAAAATTTTGATACTTTCACGCATGTTGATGTATGGTGAGATGATTGAGACGAAAAAATGAACTCGGGCGAAAATTTTCTGGTGGTGCGAAAATTCTTGGGCTCGGTTTCTCGCGGCCTTCACGCCTTTTTTCAACCAAGAAGGCCAAAAGACGTGAAATTTTCGACGCTTTCTTGCATGTTGATGCATGATGAGATGATTTGGTTCAAAAAATTGACTCGGGCAAAAATTTTCTGGGGGTGCGAAAATTCTTGCGCGCGGTTTCTCGCGGCCTTCACGCCTGTTTTCAACCAAGAAGGCCAAAAGACGCGAATTTTTCGACGCTTTGGTGCATGTTGGTGCATGTTTTCAACCAAAAAGGCCAAAAGACATGAAATTTTCAATGCTTTCATGCATGTTGATGCACGATAGGATGATTGGTACGACAAAATGGACTCGAACGAAAATTTTCCGTGGTGCAAAAATTCGGGCGTGCGCATTTTCGTAGCTTTTACGCCTGTTTTCAACCAAGAAGGCCGAAAGACGTGAATTTTTTGACGCTTTCATGCATGTTGATGCACGGTGAGATGATTGGGACGAAAAAATTGACTCGGGCAAAAATATTTCGGGGTGCGAAAATTCATGCACGTGCCTTTTCGCTGCTTTTACGCTTGTTTTCAACCAAGAAGGCCAAAAGACATGAAATTTTCGACGCTTTCGTGCATGTTGATGCATGGTGAGATGATTGGGTCGAAAAAATGGACTTGGGCAAAAATTTTCCGGGGGTGCGAAAATTTGCGCGGCGCCTTCTCCCGCGGCTTTCACGCTTGTTTTCAACCAAGAAGGCCAAAAGACACAAATTTTTCGACGGTCTCGTGCATGTTGATGTAAGGTGAGATGATTGGAACGAAAAAATGAACTCGAGTGAAAATTTTTCGCGGATGCGAAAATTCGCGCGCGCCTTTTCTTGGCTTTTACTCGTGTTTTCAATTAAGAAGGCCAAAAGACACTTTCACGCATGTTGATGCATGGTGAGATGATTGGAACGAAAAATGGACTCAGGCGAAAATTTTCCGGCGTGCGAAAATTCGTGCGCACGCCTTTTAGCAGCTTTTACGCTCGTTTTCAACCAATAAGGCCAAAAGACGTGAAATTTTCGACGCTTTCGTGCATGTTGATGCATGATGAGATGATTGGGACGAAATAATAGACTCGAGCGAAAATTTTCCGAGGGTGCGAAAATTCACACGCGCGCCTTCTCGTAGCTTACACGCTTATTTTCAACCAAGAAGGCTAAAAGACGTGAATTCTTCGAAGCTTTCGGGCATGTTGATGCAAGGTGAGATGATTGGGACGAAAATATGGACTCGGGCGAAAATTTTCCCATGTGCGAAAATTCGCGCGCGCGCTTTCTCATGGCCTTCACGCCTATTTTCATCCAAGAAGTGAAAAGACGTGAATTTTTTTACGCTTTCATGCATGTTAATGCAATGTGAGAGGATTGAGACGAAAAAATGGACTCGGACAAAAATTTTTGGTGGATGCGAAAAATCGCGCGCCTTTTCTCGGCTTTTTCTCGTATTTGTAAATTTTTCGGGGGTGCGAAAATTCGCGCGCGCGCCTTCTCGCGGCTTTCACGCCTATTTTCAACCAAGAAATCCAAAAGACGCGAAATTTTCCACCCTTTCGTGCATATTGATGCATGGTGAGATGATTAGGACGAAAAAATAGACTCGGACGAAAATTTTCCTGGGTGCGAAAATTCGCACGCGCGTTGTCGAAGCTTCTACACCTATTTTCAACCAAGAAGGCCAAAAGACGTGAAATTTTTGATGCTTTCTTGCATCTTCATGCATAGTGAGATGATTGGAATGAAAAAATGCAATCGGGCGAAAATTTTCCGGGGAGCGAAAATTCGCGCGCGCGCCTTTTCACAGCTTTTACGCCTGTTTTCAACCAAGAAGGCCAAAAGATGTGAAATTTTCGACGCATTCGTGCATGTTGATGCATGGTGAGATGATTGGGTCGAAAAATGAACTTGGGCGAAAATTTTTCGGAGGTGCAAAAATTCGCACGCGCGCCTTCTTGCGGCTTTCACGTCTTTTCACAGCTTTTACGCCTGTTTTCAACCAAGATGGCCAAAAGACGCGAAATTTTCGACGCTTTCGTGCATGTTGATGCATGATGAGATGATTGGGATGAAAAAATAGACTCGGGCGAAAATTTTCTCGGGCTGCGAAAATTTGCGCGCGCGCCTTCTTGCGGCCTTCACAACTGTTTTCAACCAAGTAGGACGAAAGACGAGAAATTTTTTACACTTTCGTGCATGATGATGCAGGGTGAGATTATTGGGCCGAAAAAATAGACTCGGGCGAAAATTTTTCGGGGTTGCAAAAATTCGCGCGCGCCTTTTCTCGGCTTTTACTCGTGTTTTCAATTAAGAAGGCCAAACGACGCGAAATTTTCAACGCTTTCGTGCGCGTTGACGCATGGTGAGATTATTGGGACTAAAAAATGGACTCGGGCGAAAATTTTCCAGTGTGCGAAAATTCACGTGCGCACCTTTTCGCAGCTTTTACGCCTTTTTTCAACCAAGAAGGCCAAAAGACGTGAAATTCTCGACGCTTTCGTGCATGTTGACGCATGGTGAGATTATTGGGACGAAAAAATGGACTCGGGCGAAAATTTTTCGGGGAGTGCGAAAATTCGCGCGTGCCTTCTCGCAGCCTTCATGCCAGTTTTCATCCAAGTAGGCCGAAGGACAAGAAATTTTCGGCGCGTTCGTGCATGTTGATACAAGGTGAGATTTTTGGGACGAAAAAATGGACTCGGGCGAAAATTTTCCGGCGATGCAAAAATTCACGTGCGGCTTTTCTCGGCTTTTACTCGTGTTTTCAATTAAGAAGGCCAAAAGGCGCGAAATTTTCGACGCTTTCATGCATGTTGACGCGTGGTGAGATTATTGGGACGAAAAAATGGAATCGGGCGAAAATTTTTCGGGTTGCAAAAATTCATGTGCGCGCCTTTTCACAGCTTTTACGCCTGTTTTCAACCAAGAAGGCCAAAAGATGTGAAATTTTTTATGCATTCGTGCATGTTGATGCATGGTGAGATTTTCGCGACAAAAAAATAAATTCGGGCGAAAATTTTTTGGGGGTACGAAAATTCGCAGCGCGCGCCTTCTTGCGGTTTTCACGCCTATTTTCAACCAAGAAGGCCAAAAAACGCGAAATTTTTGACCTTCTCGTGCATGTTGATACATGATGAGATGATTGGGACAAAAAAATAGACTTGCGCGAAAATTCGCTCGCGCGCGTTATCGAAGCTTTTACGCCTGTTTTCAACCAAGAAGGCTAAAAGACGTGAAATTTTTGACACTTTCTTGCATCTTCATGCATGGTGAGATGATTGGTATGAAAAAATGGAATCGGCGAATATTTTTCGGGGGTGCGAAAATTCGTGCGCGCGTCTTTTCACAGCTTTTACGCCTGTTTTCAACCAAGAAGGCCAAAAGGCGTGAAATTTTTGACGCATTCATGCATGTTGATGCATGGGGAGATGATTGGGACAAAATTTTCCTTGGTGCGAAAATTCGTGCGCGCGCATTGTCGAAGCTTTTACGCCTATTTTCAACCAAGAAGGCCAAAAGACGTGAAATTTTTTACGCTTTCTTGCATCTTCATGCATGGTGAGATGATTGGGATGAAAAAATGGACACGAGAGAAAATTGTCCGATGTGCGAAAATTCGCGTGCGCGCATTTCACAGCTTTTACACCTGTTTTCATCCAAGAATGCCAAAAGACGTGAAATTTCGACGATTTCGTGCATCTTGACGCATGGTGAGATTATCAGGACGAAAAAATGGACTCAGGAAAAAATTTCTTGAGGGTGCGAAAATTCGCGCGCGCGCCTTCTTGCGTCTTTCACGCCTGTTTTCAACCAAGAAGGCCAAAAGACGCAAAATTTTCGACGCTTCGTGCATGTTGATGCATGGTGAGATGATTGGGACTAAAAAATGAACTCGAGAGAAAATTTTCCGGCCTGCGAAAATTCGCGTGCGCGGCCTTTCGCAACATTTACGCCTGTTTTCACCCAGAAAGCCAAAAGATGTGAAATTTTTGACGCTTTCTTGCATGTTGATGCATGGTGAATGATTGGGATGAAAAAATGGATTTGGGCCAAAATTTTTCGGGGGTGCGAAAATTCACGCGCGCGCTTTCTTCCGGCCTTCAACCAAGAGGGCCAAAAGACGCGATTTTTTCGACGCTTTCGTGCATGTTGATGCAAGGTGAGATGATTGGGACGAAAAAATGGACTCGAGCGAAAATTTTTCAGGGATGCGAAAATTCCCGCGCGCCTTTTCTCGCCTTTTACTCTGATTTTCAATTAAGAAGACCAAAAGACGCGAAATTTTCGACGCTCTTGTGCATGTTGATGCATGGAGAGATGATTGAGACGAAAAAATGGAGTTGGGCTAAAATTTTTCGGGGTGCGAAAATTCGCGCGCGCGCTTTTTCGCAGCTTTTACGCCTATTTTCAACCAAGATGGCCAAAAGACGTGAAATTTTCTCCCCTTTCTTGCATATTGATGCATGGTGAGATGATAGGGATGAAAAAATGGACTCAGGCGAAAATTTTTTGGGGGTGCAAAAATTCGAGCGCGCGCTTTCTCGCGGACTTTACGCCTTTTTTCGACTAAGAAGGCCAAAAGACGTGAATTTTTTTACGCTTTCGTGCATGTTGATGCAAGGTGAGATGATTGGGAATAAAAAATGGACTCGGGCAAAAATTTTTCGGGGTTGCGAGAATTAGCACACTCCTTTTCTCGGCATTTACTCGTGTTTTCAATTAAGAAGGCCAAAAGACGCGAAATTATCGACGCTTTCGTGCATGTTGATGCATGGAGAGATGATTGGGACAAAAAAATAAACTCAGGGGAAAATTTTCCGGGGTGCGAAAATTCGTGCGCGCGCCATTTCGCGGCTTTTACGCCTGTTTTCAACCACGATGGCCACAACACGTAAAATTTTCGACACTTTCATGCAAGTTGATGCATGGTGAGTAGATTGGGACGAAAAAATGGACTCGGACCAAAATTGTCTCGGGGTGTGAAAATTCACGCGCGCGCCTTTTCATGGCTTTTACGCCTGTTGGCAACCAAGAAGGGCAAAAGATGCAAATTTTTGACGCTTTCGTGCATGTTGATGCATGGCGAGATGATTGGGACTAAAAAATGGACTCGGGCGAAAATTTTTCGGGTGTGGGAAAAGTCGCATGCGCTCCTTTTCTCAACTTTTACACCTATTTTCAACCAAGAAGGCCAAAAGACGCAACATTTACGATGCTTTTGTTTATGTTGATGCATGGTGACATGATTGGGACGAAAAAAATGGACTCGGGCGAAAATTTTCCGGGGTGTGAAAATTTGCGCGCGCGCCTTTTCGTAGTTTTTACGCTTGTTTTCAACCAAGAAGGTCAAAAGACGCGAATTTTTCGATGCTTTCGTGCATGTTGATGCAAGATAAGATGATTGGGACGAAAAAATGGACTCGGGCGAAAATTTTTCGGGGATGTGAAAATTCGCGCGCGCCTTTTCTTTGCTTTTACTCGTGTTTTCAATTAAGAAGGCCAAAAGACGCGAATTTTTTTACGCTTTCGTGCATGTTGATGCATGGTGAGGTGATTGGGACTAAAAAAATGGACTCGAGAGAAAATTTTCCGGGCTGCGAATATTCGCGCGCGCGGCCTTTCGCAACATTTACGCCTGTTTTCACCCAGAAAGCCAAAAGATGTGAAATTTTTGACGCTTTCTTGCATGTTGATGCATGGTGAGATGATTGGGATGAAAAAATGGACTCGGGCCAAAATTTTTCGGGGGTGCGAAAATTCACGCGCGCATTTTCTTCCGGCCTTCACGCCTTTTTTGAACCAAGAAGGCCAAAAGACACGAAATTTTTGACTCTTTTGTGCATGTTGATGCATGGAGAGATGATTGGGACAAAAAAATTGACTCGGGCGAAAATTCGTGCGCGGGCCTTTTCGTAGCTTTTACGCCTGTTTTCAACCAAGAATGCCAAATGAGGTGAAATTTTCAACTCTTTCATGCATGTTGATGCATGGTGAGATGATTGGGACGAAGAAATGGATTCGAATGAAAATTTTCCGGGGGTGCGAAAATTCGCGCGCGCCTTCTCGCGTCCTTCACGCCTATTTTCAACCAAGAAGGCCGAAAGACGTGAAAGATTTTATGCTTTCATGCATGTTGACGCATGGTGAGATGATTGGGACGAAAAAATGGACTCGGACAAAAATTTTTTGGGCGTGCGAAAATTCGCGCGCGCACCTTTTCACAACTCTAACGCCTGTTTTCAACCAAGAAGGCCAAAAGACGTGAAATTTTTTAATGCTTTCTTGTATGTTGATGCATGATGAGATGATTGGGATGAAAAAATGGACTCGTGTGAAAATTTTTCGGGGGTGCGAAAATTCATGCGCGCGCCTTCTCGCGGCCTTCATGCCTGTTTTCAACCAAGATGGCCAAAAGACGTGAAATTGTTTATGCTTTCGTGCATGTTGATGCAAGGAGAGATGATTGGGACGAATAAATGAACTCGGATGAAAATTATTCGGGGGTACGAAAATTCGCGCGTGCACCTTTTCGCAACATTAACCCCTGTTTTCAACCAAGAAGGCCAAAAGACGTGAAATTTTCGACGTTTTCGTGCATGTTGATGCAAGGTGAGATAATTAAATGTGCTCGGGCGAAAATTTGCCGAGGGTGCAAAAATTTGCGCGCGCACCTTTACACAACATTAACCCCTGTTTTCAACCAAGAAGGCCAAAAGACTTGAAATTTTCGACGCTTTCGTGCATGTTGATGCGTGGTGAGATCATTAAATGGACTCGGGCGAAAATTTGCCGGGGGTGCGAAAATTCGCGCGCGCGGCTTTTACGCCTATTTTCAACCAAGAACGCGAAAAGATGCAAAATTTTCGAAGTTTTCGTGCATGTTGATACATGGTGAGATGATTGTGACCAAAATATTCTGGGAGTGGAAATTTGCGCGCGCAGCTTTTCTCGGCTTTTGCGCCTATTTTCAACCAAGAAGGCCAAAAGACGGGAATTTTTCGACGCCTTCATGCACATTGATGCATGGTGAGATGATTGGGACGAAAAAATGCACTCGGGCGAAAATTTTCCGTGGATGCGAAAATTCGCGCGCGCCTTTTCTCATCTTTTACTCGTGTTTTCAATTAAGAAGGTCAAAAGACATGAAATTTTCGACGCTTTCGTGCATGTTGATGCATGGTGAGATGATTGGGATGAAAAAATGGACTCGGACGAAAATTTTTCGGGGGTGCAAAAATTCGCGCGTGCACCTTTTCGCAACTTTAATGCCTGTTTTCAACCAAGAAGGCCAAAAGTCGTGAAATTTTCGACGCTTTCGTGCATGTTGATGCATGGTGAGATGATTAAATAGACTCGGGCGAAAATTTGTCGGGGGTGCGAAAATTCGCGCGCGCGCCTTTTCGTGGCTTTTACGCTTGTTTTCAAACAAGAAGACCAAAAGACGCAAAATTTTCGAAGTTTTTGTGTATGTTGATGCATGGTGAGATGATTGAGACTAAAAAATGGGCTCGGGTGAAAATTTTCCGGGAGTGAAAAATTCGCACACGCACCTATTCTAGGCTTATTGCGCCTGTTTTCAACCAAGAAGGCCAAAAGACACGAAATTTTTTACGCTTTTGTGCATGTTGATGCATGGTGAGATGATTGTGATGAAAAAATACACTCGGGCGAAAATTTTCCGGGGATGCGAAAATTCGCGTGCGCCTTTTCTCGGCTTTTACTTGTGTTTTCAATTAAGAAGGCCAAAAGACGCGAAATTTTCGACGCTTTCGTGCATGTTGATGCATGGTGAGATGATTGGGACTAAAAAATGGACTCGGAAGAAAATATTCCGGGCTGCGAAAATTCACGCGCGCGGCCTTTCGCAGCATTTACGCTTGTTTTCAACCAAAAAGCCAAAAGACATGAAATTTTTTATGCTTTCTTGCATGTTGATGCATGGTGAGATGATTGGGATGAAAAAATGGACTCGGGCGAAAATTTTCCGGGGGTGCGAAAATTCGCGCGCATGGTTTCTTCCGGCCTTCACGCCTGTTTTCAACCAAGAAGGACAAAAGACGAGAATTTTTTGACGCTTTCGTGCATGTTGATGCAAGGTGACATGATTGGGATGAAAAAATGGACTCGGGCGAAAATTTTTCTATTTTCAACCAAGATGGCCAAAAGACGTGAAATTGTTTACGCTCTCTTGCATGTTGATGCGTGGGGAGACGAATGGGACGAAAAAATGGAATCGCCTAAAAATTATCCGGGGGTGCGAAAATTCGCACACGCGCCTTCTCGCGGCCTTCATGCTTGTTTTCAACCAAGAAGGCCGAAAGACGTGAAATTTTTTATGCTTTCGTGCACGTTGATGCATGGTGAGATGATTGGGATGAAAAAATGAACTCAGACGAAAATTTTGCGGGGGTGCGAAATTTCACGCGCGCTCCTTTTCTCAGCTTTTACGCCTATTTTCAACCAAGAAGGCCAAAAGCAAAATTTTCGATGCTTTGGTGCATGTTGATGCCTGGTGAGATGATTGAGATGAAAAAATGGACTCGGGCTAAAATTTTCCGGGGTGTGAAAATTTGCGCGCGCACCTTTTCGCAGTTTTTACGCCTGTTTTCAACCATGATGACCAAAAGACATGAAATTTTCGACGCTTTCTTGCATGTTGATGCATGGTGAGAATTTGCGACGAAAAAATGGACTCGCGTGAAAGTTTTTCGTGGGTACGAAAATTCGCGCGTGCGACTTCTCGCGGCCTTCATGCTTGTTTTCAACCAAGAAGGCCGAAAGACATGAAATTTTTTATGCTTTCGTGCATGTTGATGCATGGTGAGTTGATTGGGACGAAAAACTAGACTCGGGCCAAAATTTTTTGGGGATGCAAAAATTTGCGCGTGCCTTTTCTCGGCTTTTACTCTTATTTTCAATAAAGAAGGCCAAAAGACGCAAAATTTTCGACGCTTTCTTATATGTTGATGCATGGTGAGATGATTGGGACGAAAAGATGCACTCGAGCGAAAATTTTCCGCAGATGCGAAAATTGGCACGTGCGTTTTCTCGGCTTTTACTCGTGTTTTCAATTAAGAAGGTCAAAAGACGCGAAATTTTCGACGCTTTCGTGCATGTTGTTGCATGGTGAGATGATTGGGATGAAAAAAATGGGCTCGGACAAAAATTTTTCGGGGGTGCGAAAATTCGCGCGCGCGCCTTTTTCCAACTTTAATGCCTATTTTTAACAAAGAAAGCCCTTTCATGGCTTTTACGCCTGTTTTCAAACAAGAAGACCAAAAGACGCAAAATCTTTGATGTTTCGTGCATGTTGATGCTGTGTGAGATGATTGGGACTAAAAAATGGACTCGGGTGAAAATTTTTCGGGAGTGGAAAATTTGCACACGCACCTTTTCTCGGCTTATTGCGCCGGTTTTCAACCAAAAAGGCCAAAAGACGCAAAAAATTTTACGCTTTCGTGCATGTTGATGCATGGTGAGATGATTGTGACGAAAAAATACACTCGAGCGAAAATATTTCGGGGATGCGAAAATTCTTGAGGGCCTTTTCTCGGCTTTTACTTGTGTTTTCAATTAAGAAGGCCAAAAGATGCGAAATTTTTGATGCTTTCGTGCACGTTGATGCATACAAATTTTTCGACGCTTTCGTGCATGTTGATGCAAGATGACATGATTGGGACGAAAAAATGGACTCGGGCGAAAATTTTCCTATTTTCAACTAAGATAGTCAAAAGACGTGAAATTTTTTACGTTCTCTTGCATGTTGATACATGGTGAGACGAATGGGATGAAAAATGTAATCGCCTGAAAATTTTCCGGGGGTGCAAAAATTCGCGCACGCGCCTTCTCGTGGCCTTCACGCCTGTTTTCAACCAAGAAGGCCGAAAGCGTTAAATTTTTATGCTTTCGTGCATGTTGATGCATGGTGAGATGATTGGGACGAAAAAATGAACTCAGACGATAATTTTTCGGGAGTGTGAAATTTCACGCGCGCTCCTTTTCTCGGCTTTTACGCCTATTTTCAACCAAGAAGACCAAAAGACACAAAATTTTCGATGCTTTGGTGCATGTTGATGCATGGTGAGATGATTTAGACGAAAAAATGAACTCGGGCTAAAATTTTTCGGGGTATGAAAATTCGCGCGTGCCTTTTCGCAGCTTTTATGCCGATTTTCAACCATGATGGCCAAAAGACGTGAAATTTTTGACGCTTTCTTGCATGTTGATGCATGGTGAGACAATTGGAACGAAAAAATGGACTCGCGTGAAAGTTTTCCGTGGGTGCGAAAATTTGCGCGCGCGCCTTCTCGCGGCCTTCACGCCTGTTTTCCACCAAGAAGACCGAAAGACATGAAATTTTTTATGCTTTCGTTCATGTTGATGCATTGTGAGTTGATTGGGACGAAAAACTAGACTCGGGCGAAAATTTTTCGGGGATGCGAAAATTCGCGCGCGCCTTTTCTCGGCTTTTATTCTTGTTTTCAATTAAGAAGGCCAAAAGACGTGAAATTTTCGATGCTTTCGTGCATGTTGACGCCTGGAGAGATGATTGGACGAAAAAATGGACTCGGCCAAAAATTTTCCGGGGTGCGAAAATTTGCGCGCGCGCCTTATCTCAGCTTTTACGCCTGTTTTCAACCAAGATGGCCAAAAGATGTGAAATTTTCGATGCTTTCTTGCATGTTGACACATGATGAGATGATTGTGATGAAGAAGTGGTCTCGGACGAAAATTTTCCGGGGGTGCGAAAATTCGCGCGCACTTTCTCGCAGACTTTACGCCTGTTTTCAACCAAGAAAGCCAAAAGCCGCAAATTTTTCAATGCTTTCGTGCATGTTGATGCAAGCTGAGATGATTGGCACGAAAAAATGGACTCGGACGAAAATTCTTCCGGGATGCGAGAATTCGCGCGCGACTGTTCTCGGCTTTTACTCATGATTTCAATTAAGAAGGCCAAAAGACGCAAAATTTTCGACGCTTTCGTGCATGTTGATACATGGTGAGATGATTGTGATGAAAAAGTGGACTCGGGCGAAAATTTTCCGGGGGGTGCGAAAATTTGCATGCGCGCTTTCTCGCGGACTTTACGTTTGTTTTCAACTAAGAAGGCCAAAAGACGAGAATTTTTTGACGCTTTTGTGCATGTTGATGCAAGGTGAGATGATTGGCACAAAAAAATGGACTCGGGCGAAAATTTTTTGGGGATGCAAGAATTCGCGCGCGACTTTTCTCGGCTTTTACTAATGTTTTCAATTAAGTAGGCCAAAGACGCGAAATTTTCGACACCTTCGTACATGTTGATACATGGAGAGATGATTGGGACGAAAAAATGGACTCGGGCAAAAATTTTTCGGGGTGCAAAAATTCGCGCGCGGGCCATCTCGCGGACTTCACCTTGTTTTCAACCAAGAAGGCCGAAAGATGTGAAATTTTTTATGCTTTCGTACATGTTAATGCGTGGTGAGTTGATTGGGATGAAAAACTAGACTCGGTCGAAAATTCTTCGGGGATGCAAAATTTTCGATGCTTTCTTGCTTGTTGACACATGGTGAGATGATTGTGATGAAAAAATGGACTCGAGCGAAAATTTTCCGGGGTCGCGAAAAGACGCGCGCGCTTTCTCGCGGACTTTACGCCTGTTTTCAACCAAGAAGGCCAAAAGACGTGAATTTTTCGATGCTTTCGTGCATGTTGATACAAGGTGAGATGATTGGGACGAAAAAATGGACTCGGGCGAAAATTTTTCGGGGATGCGAGAATTCGCGCGCGACTTTTCTCGACTTTTACTCGTGTTTTCAATTAAGAAGGCCAAAAGATGCGAAATTTTTGACGCTTTCATGCATGTTGATACATGGAGAGATGATTGGGACGAAAAAATAGACTCGGGCGAAAATTTTCCGGGGTGCGAAAGTTTGCGCGCGCCTTTTCGCAGCTTTTACACTTGTTTTCAACCAAGAAGGCGAAAAGACGTGAAATTTTCGACACTTTCTTGCATGTTGATACATGGAGAGATGATTGGGACGAAAAAATGGACTTGGGCAAAAATTTTTCGGGGTGCAAAAATTCGCGCGCGGGCCATCTCGCGGACTTCACGCTTGTTTTCAACCAAGAAAGGCCGAAAGATGTGAAATTTTTTATTCTTTCGTACATGTTAATGCGTGGTGAGTTGATTGGGATGAAAAACTAGACTCGGTCGAAAATTCTTCTGGGATGCAAAATTTTCGATGCTTTCTTGCATGTTGATTGTGATGATTGTGATGAAAAAATGGACTCGAGCGAAAATTTTCCGGCGAAAAGACGTGCGCGCTTTCTCGCGGACTTTACGCCTGTTTTCAACCAAGAAGGCCAAAAGACGTGAATTTTTCGATGCTTTCGTGCATGTTGATACAAGGTGAGATGATTGGGACGAAAAAAATGGACTCGGGCGAAAATTTTTCGGGGATGCGAGAATTCGCGCGCGACTTTTCTCGACTTTTACTCGTGTTTTCAATTAAGAAGGCCAAAAGATGCGAAATTTTTGACGCTTTCATGCATGTTGATACATGGAGAGATGATTGGGATGAAGAAATGGACTTAGAAATTCTCGCTCGCGATTTCGCGGCTTTTATGCCTGTTTTCATCCAAGAAGGCCAAAAGATGTGAAATTTTCGACGCTTTCTTGCATGTTGATGCATGGTGAGACGATTGGGATGAATAAATGGACTCATGTGAAAATTTTCCGAGGGTGCAAAAATTCGCGCAGCGCGCGCCTTCTCGCGGCCTTCATGCCCATTTTCAATCAAGAAGGGCAAAAGACGTGAAATTTTTTATGCTTTCATGCATGTTGATGCATGGTTAGATGATTGGGACAAAAAAATGGACTCGGATGAAAATCTTTCGTGTTTGCGAAAATTTGCGCGCGCACCTTTTTGCAACTTTAACGCCTGTTTTCAACCAAGAAGGCCAAAAGATGTGAAATTTTCGACACTTTGGTGCATGTTGATGCATGGTGAGATGATTAAATGGACTCGAGCAAAAATTTGCCGGGGTGCAAAAATTCGCGCACGCGCCTTTTCGCAGCTTTTACGCCTGTTTTCAACAAGGAAGGCCACAACATGTCAATTTTTTACCTTTCGTTGCTGCATGGTGAGTTGATTGGGACGAAAAAATGGACTCGGACAAAAATTTTTTGGCAGTGTGAAAATTCGTGTGCGCGCCTTTTCACGGCTTTTACGCCTATTGTCAAGCAAGAAGGCCAAAAGACACGAAATTTTGGATGCATTCGTGCATCTTGATCCATGGTGAGTTGATTGGGATGAAAAAATGGACTCGGACAAAAATTTTCCGAGTGTGGGAAAATTCGCGCGCGCTCCTTTTCTTTGCTTTTACGCTTATTTTCAACTAAGAAAGCCAAAAGACGCAAAATTTTCGATGCTTTTGTGCATGTTGATGCACGAAGAGATGATTGGGACGAAAAAATAGACTCGGGCGAAAATTTTTCGGGGTGCAAATGTTTGCGCGCGCCTTTTCGCAGCTTTTACACTTGTTTTCAACCAAGAAGGCGAAAAGACGTGAAATTTTCGACGCTTTCTTGCATGTTGATGCATGGTGAGTTGATTGGGATGAAAAAATGGACTCGGGTAAAAATTTTTCGGGGGTGCAAAAATTCGCGCGCGCTCCTATTCGTCGCGTTCACGCCTCTTTTCAACCAAGAAGGCCGAAAGAGATGTAATTTTTTATGCTTTCGTGAATGTTGATGCATGGTGAGATGTTTGGGATGAAAAATTGGACTCCAACGAAAATTTTTCGGCGGTGCGAAAATTCGCGCGAGCACCTTTTCGCAACTTTAACTCCTATTTTCAACCAAGAAGGCCAAAAGACGTGAAATTTTCAACGCTTTCGTGCATGTTGATGCATGGTGAGATGATTAAATGGACTCGGGTACAAAATTTGCCGAGGGCGCGAAAATTTGTGTGCACGCCTTTTCGCAGCTTTTACGCCTGTTTTCAACCACGAAGGCGACAATACATCTGTTTTCGCAGCTTTTCCGGTGGTGTGAAAATTTGCGCGCGCGCCTTTTCACGGCTTTTACGCCTGTTGTCAACCAAGAAGGCCAAAAGACATGAAATTTTTACCGCTTTCGTGCATGTTGATGCATGGTGAGATGATTAAATGGACTCGGGTGAAAATTTTCGGGGTGCAAAAATTCGCGCGCGCGTCTTTTCTCGACTTTTACTCCTATTTTCAACCAAGAAGGCCAAAAGACGCGAAATTTTCCATGCTTTTGTGCATATTGATGCATGGTGAGATGATTGGGACGAAAAAATGGACTCGGGCGAATATTTTCCGAGGGTGCGAAAATTCACGCGCGCGCCTTCTCGCGGCTTTCACGCCTATTTTCAACCAAGATGGCCAAAAGATGCGAAATTTTCCATGCTTTGGTACATATTGATGCATGGTGAGATGATTGGGACGAAAAAATGGACTCGGGCAAAAATTTTTTGGGGGTGCAAAAATTCGCGCTCGTGCCTTTTCGCGGCTTTTACGCCTGTTTTCAACCAAGAAAGCCTAAAGACGCAAAATTTTCGAAGTTTTCGTGGATGTTGATGCCTGGTGAGATGATTGGGACCAAAAAATGGACTCTGGCAAAAATTTTCGGTGAGTGGAAAATTCGCACGCCCACCTTTTCTCGGCTTTTGCGCTTGTTTTCAACCAAGAAGGCCAAAAGACACGAAATTTTTGACGCTTTCGTGCATGTTGATGCATGGTGAGATAACTGGGATGAAAAAATGCACTCGGGCGAAAATTTTACGGGGATGCAAAAATTCGCGCCCGCCTTTTCTCGACTTTTACTCGTGTTCTCAATTAAGAAGGCCAAAAGACGCGAGGTTTTCGACGCTTTGCATGGTGAGATGATTGGGACGAAAAAATGGACTCGGGAGAAAATTTTCCGGGGTGCCAAAATTCGCAAGTTTGACGCATATTTTCAACCCAGAAGGTCAAAAGACGTGAAATGTTCGATGCTTTCTTGCATGTTGATGCATGGTGAGATCATTGGGATGAAAAAATGGGCTCGCGCAAAAATTTTTCGGGAGTGCGAAAATTCGCACGCGCTTTCTTCCGGCCTTCACGCCTGTTTTCAACCAAGAAGGACAAAATGGACTCGAGCGAAAATTTTCCGGGGTCGCGAAAAGACGCGCGCGCTTTCTCGCGGACTTTACGCCTGTTTTCAACCAAGAAGGCCAAAAGACGTGAATTTTTCGATGCTTTCGTGCATGTTGATACAAGGTGAGATGATTGGGACGAAAAAATGGACTCGGGCAAAAATTTTTCGGGGATGCGAAAATTTGCGCGCGCCTTTTCTCGGCATTTACTCGATGCCTGGAGATGCGAAGTTTTTTACGCTTTCGTGCATATTGTTGCATGGAGACATCATTTTGACGAAAAAAATGGACTCTTTCAAAAAATTTTCCGAGGTGCGAAAAATTTTTTCCAAGATGGCCAAAAGAGGTGAAATTTCGGCGCTTTCTTGCGTGTTGATGCATGGTGAAATGATTGGGATGAAAAAATGGACTCGGGCAAAAATTTTTCGGTGGTGCAAAAATTCGCGGGCGCGCTTTCTCGCGGACTTTACGCCTGTTTCAACCAAGAAGGCCAAAAGACACGAATTTTTCGATGCTTTCGTGCATGTTGATGCAAGGTGAGATGATTGGGACAAAAAAATGGACTCGAGCGAAAATTTTTCGGGGATGCGAGAATTCACGCGCGCCTTTTCATGGCTTATACTCGTGTTTTCAATTAAGAAGGCCAAAAGACGTGAAATTTTTGACTCTTTCGTGCATGTTGATGCATGGTGAGATGATTGGGACGAAAAAATGGACTGGGGCAAAAATTTTCCGTGTGTGGGAAAAGTCGCGCGCGCTCCTTTTCTCAACTTTTACGCCGTTTTTCAACCAAGAAGGCTCAAAAGACACAAAATTTTCGATGCTTTTGTGCATGTCGATGCATGGTGAGATGATTGGGACGAAAAAGTGGACTCGGGCGAAAATGTTCCGGGGTGCGAAAATTTGCGCGCGCGCCTTTTCGCAGTTTTACGCTTGTTTTCAACCAAGAAGGCCAAAAGAAACGAATTTTTCGATGCTTTCGTGCATGTTGATGCAAGATGAGATGATTGAGACGAAAAAATGGACTGGGCGAAAATTTTTTGGGGATGCGAAAATTCGCGCGCGCCTTTTCACGGCTTTTACTCGTGTTTTCAATTAAGAAGGCCAAAAGACAAAATTTTCGACGCTTTCGTGCATGTTGATGCATGGAGAGATGATTGGGACGAAAAAATGGGCTCGCGTGAAAATTTTCCGAGGGTGCTAAAATTCGCGCACGCGCCTTCTCGCGGCCTTCACGCCTGTTTTCAACCAAGAAGGCCGAAAGACGTGAAATTTTTTATGCTTTCGTGCATGTTGATGCATGGTGAGATGATTGGGACGAAAAAATGGAGTCGGACGAAAATTTTACGGGGGTGCGAAAATTCGGGCGCGCGCCTTTTCGCAACTTTAATGCCTGTTTTCAACCAAGAAGGCCAAAAGACATGAAATTTTTTACACTTTCGTGCATGTTGAGATGATTAAATGGACTGTTTACGCCTGTTTTCAACCACGAAGGCCACAACACGTCAAATTTTCGACGCTTTTGAGCATGTTGATGCATGGTGAGTCGATTGAGATGAAAAAATGGATTCGGACGAAAATTTTTCGGGATGCGAAAATTCGTGCGCGCCTTTTCTCGGCTTTTACTTGTGTTTTCAATTAAGAAGGCCAAAGGACGTGAAATTTTTGACGCTTTCGTGCATGCTGATGCATGGGGAGATGATTGGGACGAATAAATGGACTCACGTGAAAATTTTTCGTAGGTGCGAAAATTCGCGCGTGCGCCTTCTCGCGGCCTTCACGCCTGTTTTCAACCAAGAAGGCCGAAAGACGTGAAATTTTTTATGCTTTTGTGCATGTTGATGCATGGTAAGATTGGGACGAAAAAATGGACTCGGGCAAAAATTTGTCGGGGTGCAAAAATTTGTGCACGCGCCTTTTCGCAACTTTAACGCTTGTTTTCAACCAAGAAGGCCAAAAGACGTTAAATTTTTTGACACTTTCGTGCATGTTGATGCATGGTGAGATGATTAAATGAACTCAGGCTAAAATTTGTAGGGGTGAGAAAATTCGCGCGCGCGCCTTTTCATTTTTTTTACGCTTGTTTTCAACCACGAAGGCCGCAACACGTCAAATTTTCGACGCTTTCGTGCATGTTGATGCATGGTGAGTTGATTGGGATGAAAAAATGGACTCCGGCAAAAATTTTTTGGGGGAGTGAAAATTCGTGCGCGCACCTTTTCACGGCTTTTACGCCTGTTGTCAACCAAGAAGGCCAAAAGACACGAAATTTTCGACGCTTACGTGCATGATGATGTATTATGAGATGATTGGGATGAAAAACTGGACTCGACCGATAATTTTCCGGGTGTGGGAAAATTCGCGCGCGCTCCTTTTCTCGGCTTTTACGCTTGTTGTCAACCAAGAAGGCCAAAAGACGTGAAATTTTCGACGCTTTTGTGCATGTTGATGCATGGTGAGATGATTGGGATGAAAAAAATGGACTCGGGCGAAAATTTTCCGAGGTGCGAAAATTCGCGCGCGCATCTTTTCATAATTTTTACGCTTGTTTTCAACCGAGAAGGCCAAAAGACGTGAAATTTTTGACGCTTTCTTGCATGTTGATGCATGGTGAGACGATTAGGACGAAAAAATGGACTCGCGTGAATATTTTCTGGGGTGCGAAAATTCATGCGCGTGCCTTCTCGTGGCCTTCACGCCTGTTTTCAACCAAGAAGGCCGAAAGACGTGAAATTTTTTATGCTTTCGTGCATGTTGATGCATGGTGAGATGATTGGGACGAAAAAATGGACTCGGATGAAAATTTTTCGGTGGTGCGAAAATTCGCGCACGCACCTTTTCACAACTTTAACCCCTGTTTTCAACCAAGAACGCCAAAAGACGTGAAATTTTTGACGCTTTCGTGCATGTTGATGCATTGTGAGATGATTAAATGGACTCCGACAAAAATTTGCCGGGGGTGCGAAAATTTGCGCGCGTGGCTTTTCGCGACTTTCACGCCCATTTATAACCAAGAAGGCGAAAACACACAAAATTTTCAAAGTTTTTGTGCATGTTGATGCATGGTGAGATGATTGTGACCAAAAAATGGACTCGAGCGAAAATTTTTCGGGGATGCGAAAATTCGCGCGCGCCTTTTCTCGGCTTTTACTCTTGTTTTCAATTAAGAAGGCCAAAAGACGCGAAATTTTCGACTCTCTCATGCATGTTCATGCATGGAGAGATGCTTGGGACGAAAAAATGGACTCGGGCGAAAATTTTCTGGGGTGCGAAAATTTGCCCGCACCCTTTTCGCAGCTTTTACGCCTTTTTTCAACCAAGATGGCCAAAATACGTAAACTTTTCGATGCTTTCTTGCATGTTGACGCATGGTGAGATGATTGTGAAGAAAAAATGGACTCGAGCGAAAATTTTCCGGGGGTGCGAAAATTCGCGCGCGCGCTTTCTCGCAGACTTTACGACTTTTTCAACCAAGAAGGCCATAAGACGCTAATTTTTCGACGCTTTCGTGCATGTTGATGCAAGGTGAGATCATTGAGACGAAAAAATGGACTCGGGCGAAAATTTTTCGGGGATGCGAGAATTCTCGCGCGACTTTTCTCGGCTTTTACGCCTATTTCCTCGACTTTTCAATTAAGAAGGCCAAAAGACGGAAAATTTTCGACGCTTTCGTGCATGTTGATGCATGGTGAGATGATTAAATGGACTCGGGCGAAAAGTTGCCGGGTTGCAAAAATTCGCGCGCGCGCCTTTTCACAGCTTTTAATCCTGTTTCCAACCAAGAAGGCCAAAAGATGCGAAATTTTTTACGCTTTCGTGCATGTTGATACATGGTGAGATGATTGGGACGAAAAAATGGACTCGGGCGAAAATTTTCCGGGTGTGGGAAAATGTGCGCGCGCTCCTTTTCTCGGCTTTTACTCTTGTTTTCAATTAAGAAGGCCAAAAGACGTGAAATTTTCGACGCTTTCGTGCATGTTGATGCATGGTTAGATGATTGGGACGAAAAAATGGACTTAGGAGAAAATTTTTTGGGTGTGGACAAATTCGCGCACGAACCTTTTCTCGGCTTTTACGCCTATTTTCTACCAAGAAGGCCAAAAGACATGAATTTTTTGTAGCTTTCTTGCATGTTGATGCATGGTGAGATGATTGGGACGAAAAAATGGACTCGCGTGATAATTTTCCGGGGGTGCGAAAATTCACGTGCGCGCCTTCTCGCGGCCTTCACGCCTGTTTTCAACCAAGAAGGCCGAAATACGTGAAATTTTTTATGCTTTGATGCATGTTGATGTATCGTGAGATGATTGGGACGAAAAACTAGACTCGGGCGAAAATTGTTCGGGGATGCGAAAATTCGTGCGCGCCTTTTCTCGGCTTTTACTCTTGTTTTCAATTAAGAAGGCCAAAAACGCAAAATTTTCGACGCTCTCATTCATGTTCATGCATGGAGAGATGATTGGGTTGAAAAAATGGACTCGGGCGAAAATTTTTTGGGGTGCGAAAATTCGCCCGCGCCCCTTTTCGCAGCTTTTACTTTTGTTTTCAACCAAGATGGCCAAAACACGTAAAATTTTCGATGCTTTCTTGCATGTTGACGCATGGTGAGATGATTGTGAAGAAAAAATGGACTCGAGCGAAAATTTTCTGGGGGTGAGAAAATTTGCGCGTGCGCTTTCTCGCGGACTTTACGTCTGTTTTCAACCAAGAAGGCCAAAAGACGCAAATTTTTTGACGCTTTCGTGCATGTTGATGCATGGTTTTCCGGGGTGCAAAAATTTGCGCGCGCGCTTTTTCGCAGCTTTTACGCTTGTTTTCTACCAAGAAGGCCAAAAGATGTGAAATTTTCGACGCTTTCTTGCATGTTGATGCATGGTGAGACGATTGTAACGAAAAAATGGACTCGCGTGACAATTTTTCGGGGGTGCGAAAATTCGCGCGCGCACTTTCTCACGTACTTTACTCCTATTTTCAACCAAGAAGGCCAAAAGATACGAATATTTCGACGCTTTCGTGCATATTGATGCAAGGTGAGATAATTGGGACGAAAACATGGACTCGGGCGAAAATTTTTCGGGGATGCGAGAATTCGCGCGCGACTTTTCTCGGCTTTTACTCGTGTTTTCAATTAAGAAGGCCAAAAGACGCAAAATTTTTTATGCTTTCGTGCATGTTGATACATGGAGAGATGATTGGGACGAAAAAATGGACTCGGGTGAAAATTTTTTGGGGTGCAAAAATTTGCGCTCGCGCCTTTTCGCGGCTTTTACGCCTGTATTCTACCAAGAAGGCCAAAAGACGTGAAATTTTCGATTCTTTCTTGCATGTTGACGCATGGTGAGATGATTGTGATGAAAAAATGGACTGGAGCGAAAATTTTTTTGGAGGTGCAAAATTTCGTGCGGGCACATTTTCGCTACTTTAACGTCTGTTTTCAACCAAGAAGGCCAAAAGACGTGAAATTTTCGACGCTTTCGTGCATGTTGATGCATGGAGAGATGATTAAATGGACTCGGGCGAAAATTTGCAAAATTCGCGCGCGCGCCTTTTCGCTTTCGCAGCTTTTACGCCTGTTTCCAACCAAGAAGGCCAAAAGACGTAAAATTTTTCACGCTTTCGTGCATGTTGATGCTTGGTGAGATGACTGGGACGAAAAAATGGACTCGAGCGAAAATTTTTTGGGTGTGGAAAAATGTGCGCGTGCTCCTTTTCTCGGCTTTTTTGCCTATTTTCAACCAAGAAGGCCAAAAGTCGTGAAATTTTTGATACTTTGGTGCATGTTGATGCATGGTGAGATGATTGGGACGAAAAAATGGACTCGAGCAAAAATTTTCCGGGGTTGGAAAAATTCACGCGCGCGCTTTTTCGCAGCTTTTACGCTTGTTTTCTACCAAGAAGGCCAAAAGACGTGAAATTTTCGACGCTTTCTTGCATGTTGATGCATGGTGAGACGATTGGAACGAAAAAATGGACTCGCGTGACAATTTTTCGGGGGTGCAAAAATTCGCGCGCGCGCTTTCTCACGTACTTTACTCCTTTTTTCAACCAAGAAGGCCAAAAGATACGAATATTTCGACGCTTTCGTGCATATTGATGCAAGGTGAGATAATTGGGACGAAAAAATGGACTCGGGCGAAAATTTTTCGGGGATGCGAGAATTCGCGCGCGACTTTTCTCGGCTTTTACTCGTGTTTTCAATTAAGAAGGCCAAAAGATGCGAAATTTTTGACGCTTTCGTGCATGTTGATACATGGAGAGATGATTGGGACGAAAAAATGGACTCGGTTGAAAATTTTTTGGGTGCAAAAATTTGCGCTCGCGCCTTTTCGCGGCTTTTACGCCTGTATTCTACCAAGAAGGCCAAAAGACGTGAAATTTTTTATGCTTTCTTACATGTTGACGCATGGTGAGATGATTGTGATGAAAAAATGGACTCGAGCGAAAATTTTTTGGGGGTGCGAAATTTCGTGCGCGCACATTTTCGCTACTTTAACGTCTATTTTCAACCAAGAAGTCCAAAAGACGTGAAATTTTCGACGCTTTCGTGTATGTTGATGCATGGTGAGATGATTAAATGGACTCGGGCGAAAATTTGCCGGGGTGCGAAAATTAGCGCGCGTTCCTTTTCGTAGCTTTTACGCCTGTTTCCAACCAAGAAGGCCAAAAGACGCGAAATTTTTCACGCTTTCGTGCATGTTGATGCTTGGTGAGATGATTGGGACGAAAAAATGGACTCGGGTGAAAATTTTTCGGGTGTGGGAAAATGCGCACACGCTCCTTTTCTCGGCTTTTATGCCTATTTTAAACCAAGAAGGCCAAAAGTCGCGAAATTTTCGATGCTTTGGTGCATGGTGAGATGATTGGGACGAAAAAATGGACTCGGACGAAAATTTTCCGGGTTGCAAAAATTCGCGCGCGCGCCTTTTCGCAGCTTTTACGCTTGTTTTCAACCAAGAAGGCCAAAAGACATCAAATTTTCGATGCTTTCTTTCATGTTGATGCATGGTGAGACGATTGGAACGAAAAAATGGACTCGCATGACAATTTTCCGTGGTACGAAAATTCACGCGCGCCTTCTCGCGGCCCTCACGCCTATTTTCAACCAAGAAGGCCGAAAGACGTGAAATTTTTTATGCTTTCGTGCATGTTGATGCATCATGAGATCATTGGGACGAAAAACTAGACGGGCGAAAATCTTTCGGGGATGCGAAAATTTACGCGCACCTTTTCTCGGCTTTTACTCTTGTTTTCAATTAAGAAGGCCAAAAGACGCGAAATTTTCGACGCTTTCGTGCATGTTGATGCATGGTGAGATGATTGTGATGAAAAAATTGACTCGGACGAAAATTTTCCGGTGTGGACAAATTCGCGCGCGATCCTTTTCTCGGCTTTTACGCCTATTTTCAACCAAGAAGGCCAAAAGACACGAAATTTTTGATGCTTTGGAGCATGTTGATGCATGGTGAGATGATTGGGACGAAAAAATGGACTCGGGCGAAAATTTTTCGGGTGCAAAAATTCGCGTGCGCGCCTTTTCGCAGCTTTTACGCTTGTTTTCAACCAAGAAGGCCAAAAGACGTGAAATTTTTTATGTTTTCTTGCATGTTGATGCATGGTGAGACGATTGGGACGAAAAAATGGACTCGCATGAAAATTTTTCGGGGGTGCAAAAATTCACGTGCGCACCTTCTCGCGGCCTTCACGCCTATTTTCAACCAAGAAGGCCGAAAGACGTGAAACTTTTTTTGCTTTCGTGAATGTTGATGCATCGTGAGATGATTGGAACGAAAAACTAGACTCGGGCGAAAATTTTTCGGGGATGCGAAAATTCGCGCGCGCCTTTTCTCGGCTTTTACTCTGGTTTTCAATTAAGAAGGCCAAACGACGCAAAATTTTCGACGATCTCGTGCATGTTCATGCATGGAGAGATGATTGGGACGAAAAAATGGACTCGGGCGGGTGCAAAAATTTTTGGGGTGCGAAAATTCGCCTGCGCCCCTTTTCGCAGCTTTTACGCCTGTTTTCTACCAAGAAGGCCAAAAGACGTGAAATTTTCGATGCTTTCTTGCATGTTGACGCATGGTGAGATGATTGTGATGAAAAAATGGACTCGAGCGAAAATTTTTTGGGGGTGCAAAATTTCGTGCGTGCACATTTTCGCTACTTTAACGTCTATTTTCAACCAAGAAGGACAAAAGACGTGAAATTTTCCACGCTTTCGTGCATGTTGATGCATGGTGAGATGATTAAATGGACTCCGGCAAAAATTTGTCGGGGTGCGAAAATTCGCGCGCGCGCCTTTTCGCAGCTTTTATGCCTATTTTCAACCAAGAAGGTCAAAAGACGCGAAATTTTTCACGCTTTCGTGCATGTTGATGCTTGGTGAGATGACTGGGACGAAAAAATGGACTCAGGTGAAAATTTTCCAGGGTGCAAAAATTTGCGCGCGCGCCTTTTCGCAGCTTTTACGCTTGTTTTCAACCAAGAAGGCCAAAAGACGTGAAATTTTGACGCTTTCTTGCATGTTGATGCATGGTGAGACGATTGGAACGAAAAAATGGACTCCCGTGACAATTTTCCGGCGGTGCGAAAATTCACGCGCGCGCCTTCTCACGGCCCTCACGCCTGTTTTCAACCAAGAAGGCCGAAAGACGTGAAATTTTTTATGCTTTCGTGCATGTTGATGCATCGTGAGATGATTGGGACGAAAAACTAGACTCGGACGAAAATCTTTCGGGGATGCGAAAATTTGCGCGTGCCTTTTCCTCTTGTTTTCAATTAAGAAGGCCAAGAGACACGAAATTTTCGACGCTTTCGTGCATGTTGAGATGATTGTGATGAAAAAATTGACTCGGACGAAAATTTTCCGGGTGTGGACAAATTCGCGTACGATCCTTTTCTCGGCTTTTACGCCCATTTTCAACCTAGAAGGCCAAAAGACACGAAATTTTTGATGCTTTGGTGCATGTTGATGCATGGTGAGATGATTGGGACGAAAAAATAGACTCGGGCGAAAATTTTTCGGATGCAAAAATTTGCGTGCGCGCCTTTTCGCAGCTTTTACACTTGTTTTCAACCAAGAAGGCCAAAAGACGTGAAATTTTTTATGTTTTCTTGCATGTTGATGTATGGTGAGACGATTGGGACGAAAAAATGGACTCGCATGAAAATTTTTCGGGGGTGCAAAAATTCACGTGCGCGCCTTCTCGTGGCCTTCACACCTGTTTTCTACCAAGAAGGCCAAAAGGCGTGAAACATTTTTTGCTTTCGTGCACGTTGATGCATCGTCAGATGATTGGGGCGAAAAACTAGACTCGGGCGAAAATTTTTCGGGGATGCGAAAATTCGCGTGCGCCTTTTCTCGGCTTTTACTCTTGTATTCAATTAAGAAGGCCAAACGACGCGAAATTTTTGACGGCCTCGTGCATGTTCATGCATGGAGAGATGATTGGGATGAAAAAATGAACTCAGGCGAAAATTTTCTGGGGTGCGAAAATTCGCCTGCGCCCCTTTTCGCAGCTTTTACGCCCCTTTTCGCAGCTTTTACGCCTATTTTCAACCAAGAAGGCCAAAAGACGTGAAATTTTCTATGCTTTCTTGCATGTTGACGCATGGTGAGATGATTGTGATGAAATTTTTTCGGGGATGCGAGAATTCACGCGCGACTTTTCTCTGCTTTTACTCGTGTTTTCAATTAAGAAGGCCAAAACACGCGAAAGTTTTGACGATTTCGTGCATGTTGATACATGGAGAGATGATTGGGACGAAAAAATGGACCTGGGCGAAAATTTTTTGGGGTGCAAAAATTTGCGCTCGCGACTTTTCGCGGCTTTTACGACTGTTTTCTACCAAGAAGGCCAAAAGACGTGAAAATTTCGATGCTTTCTTGCATGTTGATACGTGATGAGATGATTGTGATGAAAAATGGACTCGAGCGAAAATTTTCCGGGGGTGCGAAAATTCGCGCGCGCTTTCTCGCGGACTTTACGCCTATTTTCAACCAAGAAGGCCAAAAGATGCGAATTTTTCGACGCTTTCGTGCATATTGATGCAAGGTGATATAATTGGGACGAAAAAATGGACTCGGGCGAAAATTTTTCTAGGATGCGAGAATTCGCTCGCGACTTTTCTTGGCTTTTACTCGTGTTTTCAATTAAGAAGGCCAAAAGACATGAAATTTATGACGCTTTCATGCATGTTGATACATGGAGAGATGATTGGGACGAAAAAATGGACTCGGGCGAAAATTTTTTGGGGTGCAAAAATTTGCGCTCGCGCACATTTTCGTGGCTTTTACGCCTGTTTTCTACCAAGAAGGCCAAAGGATGTGAAATTTTTTATGCTTTCTTGCATGTTGAGACATGGTGAGATGATTGTGATGAAAAAATGGACTCGAGCGAAAATTTTCCGGGGGTGCGAAAATTCGTGCGCGCGCTTTCTCACGGACTTTACGCTTGTTTTCAACCAAGAAGGCCAAAAGACGCGATTTTTTTGGCGCTTTCGTGCATGTTGATGCAAGGTGAGATGATTGGGACGAAAAAATGGATTCGGGCGAAAATTTTTCGGGGATGTGAGAATTCACGTGCGACTTTTCTCGCCTTTTACTCGTGTTTTCAATTAAAGAGGCCAAAACACGCGAAATTTTCGATGCTTTCGTACATGTTGATACATGGAGAGATGATTGGGACGAAAAAATGGACTCAGGCGAAAATTTTTTGGGGTGCAAAAATTTGCGCTCACGCCTTTTCACGAGTTTTACGCCTATTTTCATCCAAGAAGGCCAAAAGACGTGAAATTTTTTACGCTTTCTTGCATGGTGAGACGATTAGGATGAAAAAATGGACTCGCATGAAAATTTTTCTGAGGTGCGAAAATTCGCGCAGACGCCTTCTCTCGACCTTCATGCCTGTTTTCAACCAAGAAGGCCGAAAGACGAGAAATTTTTTATGCTTTCGTGCATGTTGATGCATGGTGAGATGATTGGGATGAAAAGACGGACTCAGACGAAAATTTTTCGAGGGTGCAAAAATTCGCGCACGCACCTTTTCACAACTTTAACGCTTGTTTTCAACCAAGTAGGCCAAAAGATGTAAAATTTTTTACGCTTTCGTGCATGTTGATGCATGGTGAGATGATTAAATGTACTAGGGGAAAAATTTGCCGGGGGGTGCAAAAATTCATGCACGCACCTTTTTGCACCTTTTACGCCAGTTTTCAACCAGGAAGGCCACAACACGTCAATTTTTTACTCTTTCGTGCATGTTGATACATGGTGAGTTGATGGGACGAAAAAATGGACTCGGCCAAAAATTTTCTGGGGTATGAAAATTCGTGCGCGCGCCGTTTCACGGCTTTTACGCCTGTTGTCAACCAAGAAGGTCAAAAGACACGAAATTTTTACGCTTTCGTGCATGTAGTTGCATGGTGAGATGATAGGGACAAAAAAATGGACTCGGACGAAAATTTTCCGGGTGTGGGAAAATTGTGAGCTCCTTTTCTCGGCTTTTATGCCTATTTTCAATAAAGAAGGCCAAAAGACGCGAAATTTTTGATGCTTTGGTGCAAGTTGATGCATGGTGAGATGATTGGGACGAAAAAAAGGACTCGAGTAAAAATTTTCCGGGGTGCAAAAATTCGCGCGCGCGCTTTTTCGCAGCTTTTACGCTTGTTTTCAACCAAGAAGGCCAAAAGACGTGAAATTTTCGACGCTTTCTTGCATGTTGATGCATGGTGAGACGATTGGGACAAAAAATTGGACTCACGTGAAAATTTTTCGGGGATGCAAAAATTTGCGCGCGTGCCTTCTTGCAGCCTTCACGGGTGTTTTCAACCAAGAAGGCCGAAAGACATGAAATTTTTTATGCTTTCGTGCATGTTGATGCATGGTGACATGATTGGGACAAAAAATTGGACTCGAACTAAAATTTTTCGGGGGTGCGAAAATTCGCGCGCGCACCTTTTCACAACTTTAACGCCGGTTTTCAACCAAGAAGGCCAAAAGACATGAAATTTTTTACGCTTTCGTGCATGTTGATGCATGGTGAGATGATTAAATGGACTCAGGCGAAATTTTGCTGGGGTGCGAAAATTTGCGCGCGCCCCTTTTCGCAGCTTTTACACCCGTTTTCAAGCAAGAAGGCCAAAAGACACGAAATTTTTGACGCTTTCGTGCATGTTGATACATGGAGAGATGATTGGGATGAAAAAATGGACTCGGGTGAAAATTTTTTGGGGTGCAAAAATTTGCGCTCGCGCCTTTTCGCGGCTTTTACGATTGTATTCTACCAAGAAGGCCAAAAGACGTGAAATTTTCGATGCTTTCCTGCATATTGACGCATGGTGAGATGATTGTGATGAAAATATGGACTCGAGCGAAAATTTTTTGGGGGTGCGAAAATTCGCACGCGCGCTTTCTCGCGGACTTTACGCCTGTTTTCAACCAAAAAGGCCAAAAGACGCGAATTTTTTTACGCTTTCGTGCATGTTGATGCAAGGTGAGATGATTGGGACGAAAAAATGGACTCGGGCGAAATTTTTTCGGGGATGAGAGAATTCACTCGCGACTTTTCTTGGCTTTTACTCGTGTTTTCAATTAGTAAGGCCAAAAGACGCGAAATTTATGACGCTTTCATGCATGTTGATACATGGAGAGATGATTGGGATGAAAAAATGGACTCGGGCGAAAATTTTTCGGGGTGCAAAAATTTGCGCTCGCGACTTTTCACGGCTTTTACGCTATTTTCAACCAAGAAGGCCAAAAGACGTGAAATTTTTGACGCTTTCTTGCATGGTGAGACGATTGGGACGAAAAAAATGACTCGCGTGAAAATTTTTCGGGGGTGCAAAAATTTGCACGCGCGCCTTTTCGCGGCCTTTACGCCTGTTTTCTACCAAGAAGGCCAAAAGACGTGAAATTTTCGATGCTTTCTTGCATGTTGACGCATGGTGAGATGATTGTGATAAAAAAATGGACTCGAGCGAAAATTTTTCGGGGGTGCGAAAATTTGCGCGCGCGCTTTCTCGCGGACTTTACGCCTGTTTTCAACCAAGAAGGCCAAAAGACGCGAATTTTTCGACGCTTTCATGCATGTTGATGCAAGGTGAGATGATTGAGACGAAAAAATGGACTCGGGCGAAAATTTTTCGGGGATGCGAGAATTCACGCGCGACATTTCTCGGCTTTTACTCGTCTTTTCAATTAAGAAGGCCAAAACACGTGAAATTTTCGACGCTTTCGTGCATGTTGATACATGGAGAGATGATTGGGACGAAAAAATGGACTCGGGCGAAAATTTTTTGGGGTGCAAAAATTTGCGCTCGCGCCTTTTCGCGGCTTTTACGCCTGTTTTCTACCAAGAAGGCCAAAAGACGTTAAATTTTTTATGCTTTCTTGCATGTTGTTGCATGGTGAGATGATTGTGATGAAAAAATGGACTCGAGCGAAAATCTTCCGGGGGTGCGAAAATTCGCGCGCGCGCTTTCTCGTGGACTTTACGCCTGTTTTCAACCAAAAAGGCCAAAAGACGCGAATTTTTTGACGCTTTCGTGCATGTTGATGCAAGGTGAGATGATTGGGACGAAAAAATAGACTCGGGCGAAATTTTTTCGGGGATGAGAGAATTCACTCGCGACTTTTCTTGGCTTTTACTCGTGTTTTCAATTAGTAAGGCCAAAAGACGCGAAATTTATGACGCTTTCATGCATGTTGATACATGGAGAGATGATTGGGATGAAAAAATGGACTCGGGCGAAAATTTTTCGGGGTGCAAAAATTTGCGCTCGCGACTTTTCGCAGCTTTTACGCCAGTTTTCAACCAAGGAGGCTAAAAGACGTGAAATTTTTGACGCTTTCTTGCATGTTGATGCATGGTGAGACGATTGGGACGAAAAAATGGACTCGCGTGAAAATTTTCCGGGGGTGCAAAAATTTGCACGAATGCCTTTTCGCGGCTTTTACGGCTGTTTTCTACCAAGAAGGTCAAAAGACGTGAAATTTTCGATGCTTTCTTGCATGTTGACGCATGGTGCGATGATTGTGATGAAAAAATGGACTCGAGCGAAAATTTTCCGGGGGTGCGAAAATTCGTGCGCACGCTTTCTCGCGGACTTTATGCCTGTTTTAAACCAAGACGGCCAAAAGACGCGAATTTTTCGACGCTTTCATGCATGTTGATGCAAGGTGAGATGATTGGGACGAAAAAATGGACTTGGGCGAAAATTTTTCGAGGATGCGAGAATTCATGCGCGACTTTTCTCGGCTTTTACTCGTGTTTTCAATTAAGAAGGCCAAAACACGCGAAATTTTCGACGTTTTCATGCTTGTTAATACATGGAGAGTTGATTGGGACGAAAATTCGCGTGCGCGCCTTGTCGCAGCTTTTACGCCAGTTTTCAACCAGGAAGGCGACAACACATCAAATTTCGACGCTTTCGTGCATGTTGATGCATGGTGAGTTGATTGGGACGAAAAAATGGACTCGGGCAAAAATTTTCCGAGGGTGTGAAAATTCGTGCGCGCGCCTTTTCACGGCTTTTACGCCTGTTGTCAACCAAGAAGGCAAAAGACTCGAAATTTTTGACGCTTTCGTGCATGTTGATGCATGATGAGATGATGGGGACAAAAAAATTGACTCCGGCGAAAAATTTTTCGGGTGTGGGAAAATTCGCGCGCGCTCCTTTTGAGATGGTTGGGACGAAGAAATGGACTCGGGCATTTCCGGGGTGCGAAAATTCGCGCGCGTGCCTTTTCACAACTTTTACGCCTATTTTCAACCTAGGCCAAAACACGTGAAAATTTTGACGCTTTCTTGCATGTTGATGTGGCGAGACGATTGGGACGAAAAAATGGACTCGCGTGAAGATTTTTCGGGGTTGCGAAAATTCGCGCGCGCGCCTTCTCGCGGCCTTCACACCTATTTTCAACCAAGAAGGCCGAAAGACACAAAATTTTCGATGCTTTCGTGCATGTTGATGCATGGTGAAATGAGTGGGACGAAAAAATGGACTCGGGCGAAAATTTTCCGGAGTGCGAAAATTTGCGTGTGCGCCGTTTCGCAGCTTTTACAGCTATTTTCAGCCAAGAAGGCCAAAAGACGTGAAATTTTCGACGCTTTCTTGCATGTTGATGCATTGTGAGACGACTGGGATGAAAAAATGGACTCATGTGGAAAATTTTTGGGAGTGCAAAAATTTGCGCGCGCGCCTTCTCGCGGCCTTCATGCCTTCTCGCGGCCTTCATGCCTGTTTTCAACCAAAAATGGACTCATGTTGATGCATGTTGAGATGATTGGGATGAAAAATTGGACTTGGACGAAAATTTTTCGGGTGTACAAAAATTTGCGCGCACACCTTTTTGCAACTTTAACACCTGTTTTCAACCAAGAAGCCAAAAGACGTGAAATTTTCGACGCTTTCGTGCATGTTGAGGCATGGGGGGATGATTAAATGGACTCGGGCAAAAATTTGCCGGTGGTGCGAAAATTCGCGCGTGCGCCTTTGTGCAGCTTTTATGCCTATTTTCAACTAGGAAGGCCACAACACGTCAAATCTTCGACGCTTTTATGCATGTTGATGCATGATGAGTTGATTGGGATAAAAAAATGGACTCGGGCAAAAATTTTTCGGGGGTGTGAAAATTCGCGCGTGCGCCTTTTCACGGCTTTTACGCTTGTTGTCAACCAAGAAGGCCAAAAGACACGAAATTTTCGACGCTTTCGTGCATGTTGATGCATAGTGAGATGATTGGGACGAAAAAATGGACTCGGGCGAAAATTTTTCTGGTGTAGGAAAATTCGCGCGTGCTCCTATTGAGATGATTGGCACGAAAAAATGGACTCGGGCATTTTCGGGGTGCGAAAATTTGCGCGCGCGCCTTTTCGCAGCTTTTACGCTAGTTTTCAACCAGGAAGGCCACAACACGTCAAATTTTCGACGCTTTCATGCATGTTGATGCATGTTGAGTTGACTGGGACGAAAAAATGGACTCGGACAAAAATTTTCTGGGGGTGCGAAAATTCGCGCGCGCATCTTTTCGTAGCTTTTACGTCTGTTTTCAACAAAGGCCAAAACACGTGAAATTTTTGACGCTTTCTTGCTTGTTGATGCATGACGAGACGATTGGGACGAAAAAATGGACTCGCGTGAAAATTTTTCGAGGTTGCGAAAATTCGTGCGCCTTCTCGCGGCCTTCACGCCTGTTTTCAACCAAGAAGGCCGAAAGACACGAAATTTTCGATGCTTTTGTGCATGTTGATGCACGGTGAGATTGATTGGGACAAAAAAATGGACTCGAGCGAAAATTTTACGGGGTGCGAAGATTTGCGTGTGCGACTTTTCGCAGCTTTTACACCTGTTTTGCCCAAGAAGTCCAAAAGACGTGAAATTTTCATCGCTTTCTTGCATGTTGATGAATGGTGAGACGATTGGGATGAAAAAATGGACTCGCGTGAAAATTTTCCGGGAGTGCGAAAATTTGCGCGCGCGCCTTCTCGCGGCCTTCACGCCTGTTTTCAACCAAGAAGGCCCAAAGACATGAAATTTTTTTCGCTTTTGTGTATGCATGGTGAGATGACTGGGATGAAAAATTGGACTCGGACGAAAATTTTTTGGGTGTGCGAAAATTTGCGAGCGCACCTTTTTGCAACTTTAACGCCTATTTTCAACCAAGAAGGCCAAAAGACATGAAATTTTTGACACTTTCGTGCATGTTGATGCATGGGAACATGATTAAATGGACTCGGGCAAAAATTTGCCGGTGGTGCGAAAATTCTCGCGCGCTCCTTTTCGCAGCTTTTACGCCTGTTTTCTACCAGGAAGGCCACAACACGTCAAATCTTCGACGCTTTTATGCATGTTGACGCATGATGAGTTGATTGGGACGAAAAAATGGACTCGAGCAAAAATTTTTTGGGAGTGTGAAAATTCGCGCGTGCGCTTTTTCACGGCTCTTACGCCTGTTGTCAACCAAGAAAGCCAAAAGAGACGAAATTTTCGACGCTTTCGTGCATGTTGATGCATGGTGAGATGATTGGGATGAAAAAATGGACTCAGGCAAAAATTTTTCGGGTGTGGGAAAATCCACGCGCGCTCCTTTTGAGATGATTGGCACGAAAAAATGGACTTGAGCATTTTCGGGGTGCAAAAATTTGCGCGCACGCCCTTTGGCAGCTTTTACGCCTATTTTCAACCAGGAAGGCAACAACACGTCAAATTTTCGATGCTTTCGTGCATGTTGATGCATGGTAAGTTGATTGGGACGCAAAAATGGTGTCGGGCAAAAATTTTCCGGGGTGTGAAAATTTGTCCGCTCGACTTTTCACGGCTTTTACCCCTCTTGTCAACCAGGAAGTCAAAAGACTCGAAATTTTCGACGCTTTCGTGCATGTTGATGCATGATGAGATGATTGGGACGAAAAAAGTGACTCGGGCGAAAATTTTTCGGGTGTGGGAAAATTTGTGCGCGCTCCTTTTGAGATGATTGGGATGAAGAAATGGACTATGGAGTTTCCGCGGTGCGAAAATTCGTGCACGCGCCTTTTCACAATTTTTACGCCTATTTTCAACCAAGGCCAAAACACGTGAAATTTTCGACGCATTCTTGCATGTTGATGCATGACAAGACGATTAGGACGAAAAAATGGATGGTGCAAATTTTTTGGGGGTGCAAAAATTCGCGCGCACGCCTTCTCGTGGCCTTCACGCCTGTTTTCAACCAAGAAGGCCGAAAGACACGAAATTTTTGATGCTTTTGTGCATGTTGATGCATGGTGAGATGATTGGGACGAAAAAATGGACTCGGGCAAAAATTTTCCGGGGTGCGAAGATTTGCGCGTGCGACTTTTCGTAGCTTTTACACCTGTTTTAAACCAAGAAGGCCAAAAGACGTGAAATTTTCGACGCTTTCTTGCATGTTGATGCATGATGAGACGATTGGGATCAAAAAATGAACTCGCGTGGAAATTTTCCGGGGATTGGTGCGAAAATTTCCACGCGCGCCTTCTCACGGCCTTCACGCCTGTTTTCAACCAAGAAGGCCGAAAGACATGAAATTTTTTATGTTTTCGTGCATGTTGATGCATGGTGAGATGATTGGGACGAAAAATTGGACTTGGACGAAAATTTTTTGGGTGTGCGAAAATTCGCGGGCGCACCTTTTTGCAACTTTAACGCCTGTTTTCAACCAACAAGGCCAAAAGACGTGAAATTTTTGACGCTTTCGTGCATGTTGATGCATGGGGAGATGATTAACGGGCAAAAATTTGACGGTGGTGCAAAAATTCTCGCGCGCGCCTTTTCGCAGCTTTTACGCCTGTTTTCAACCAGGTAGGCCACAACACGTCAAATCTTCGACGCTTTTATGCATGTTGATGCATGATGAGTTGATTGGGACGAAATATTGGACTCGGGCAAAAATTTTTCGGGGATGTGAAAATTCGCGCGTGCGCCTTTTCACGGGTTTTATGCCTGTTGTCAACCAAGAAGGCCAAAAGATATGAAATTTCTGACTTTTTCGTGCATATTGATGCATGTTGAGATGATTGAGACGAAAAAATGCACTCGGGCGAAAATTTTCCTGGTGTGGGAAAATTCGTGCGCGATCCTTTTGAGATGATTGGGACGAAGAAATGGACTCGGGCGTTTCCGGGGTGCAAAAATTCGCGCGCGCACCTTTTCGCAGCTTTTACGTTTGTTTTCAACTAGGAAGGCCACAACACGTCAAATTTTCGACACTTTCATGTATGTTGATGCATGGTGAGTTGATTGGGACGAAAAAATGGACTCTGGCAAAAATTTTCTGGGGGTGTGAAAATTCATGCGCTTGCCTTTTCATGGCTTTTACGCCTGTTGTTAACCAAGAAGGCAAAAGACTCGAAATTTTGGACGCTTTCGTCCATGTTGTTGCATGATGAGATGATTGGGACGAAAAAAGGGACTCGGCCAAAAATTTTTCGGGTGTGGGAAAATTTGTGCGCGCTCCTTCTGAGATGATTGGGACGAAGAAATGGACTCGAGCGTTTCCGGGGTGCGAAAATTCGCGAGCGCGCCTTTTCACAACTTTTACGCCTATTTTCAACCATGGCCAAAACACGTGAAATTTTTGACGCTTTCTTGCATGTTGATGCATGGCGAGACGATTGGGACGAAAAAATGGACTCGTGTGAAAATTTTCCGGGGGTGCGAAAATTGGCGCGCGCGCCTTCTCGCGGCCTTCATGCCTGTTTTCAACCAAGAAGGCCGAAAGACATGAAATTTTCGATGCTTTTATGCATGCTGATGCATGGTGAGATGATTAGGACAAAAAATGGACTCAGGCGAAAATTTTCCGGGGTGTGAAGATTTGCGCGTGTGACTTTTCGCAGCTTTCACAACTGTTTTCAACCAAGAAGGCCAAAAGACGTGAAATTTTCGACGCTTTCTTGCTTGTTGATGCATGGAGAGACGATTGGGACTAAAAAAGGGACTCGGGCGAAAATTTTTCGAGTGTGGGAAAATTTGCGCGCGCTCCTTTTGAGATGATTGGGATGAAGAAATGGACTATGGAGTTTTCGGGGTGCGAAAATTCGTGCACGCGCCTTTTCACAATTTTTACGCCTATTTTCAACCAAGGCCAAAACACGTGAAATTTTCGACGCATTCTTGCATGTTGAAGCATGGCGAGACGATTGGGACGAAAAAATGGACTCGCGTGAAAATTTTTCGGGGGTGCAAAAATTCGCGCGCACGTCTTCTCGTGGCCTTCATGCCTGTTTTCAACCAAGAAGGCCGAAAGACATGAAATTTTTTATGCTTTTGTGCATGTTGATGCATGGTGAGATGATTGGGACGAAAAAATGGTCTCGGGCGAAAATTTTCCGGGGTGTGAAGATTTGCGCGTGCGACTTTTTACAGCTTTTACACCTGTTTTCAACCAAGAAGGCCAAAAGACGTGAAATTTTCGACGCTTTCTTGCATGTTGATGCATGGTGAGACGATTGGGATGAAAAAATGGACTCGCGTGGAAATTTTTCGGGGGTTGGTGCGAAAATTTGTGCGCGCGCCTTCTCACGGCCTTCACGCCTATTTTCAACCAAGAAGGCCGAAAGACATGAAATTTTTTATGCTTTCGTGCATGTTGATGCATGGTGAGATGATTGGGACGAAAAATTGGACTCGGACGAAAATTTTTTGGGTGTGCGAAAATTCGCGGGCGCACCTTTTTGCAACTTTAACGCCTGTTTTCAACCAACAAAGCCAAAAGACGTGAAATTTTCGACGCTTTCGTGCATGTTGATGCATGGGGAGATGATTAAATGGACTCGGGCTAAAATTTGCCGGTGGTGCGAAAATTCTCGCGCGCGCCTTTTCGCAGCTTTTACGCCTGTTTTCAACCAGGAAGGCCACAACACGTCAAATCTTCGACGCTTTTATGCATGTTGATGCATGATGAGTTGATTGGGACGAAATAATGGACTCGGGCAAAAATTTTTCGTGGGTGTGAAAATTCGCGCGTGCGCCTTTTCACGGCTTTTATGCCTATGTCAATCAAGAAGGCCAAAAGATATGAAATTTTCGACGCTTTCGTGCATGTTGATGCATGGTGAGATGATTGAGACGAAAAAATGGACTCGGGCGAAAATTTTCCGGGTGTGGGAAAATTCGTGCGCGCTCCTTTTGAGATGATTGGGACGAATAAATGGACTCGGGCGTTTCCGCGGTGCGAAAATTCGCGCGCGCACCTTTTCGCAGCTTTTACGCCTGTTTTCAACTAGGAAGGCCACAACACGTCAAATTTTTGACACTTTCGTGTATGTTGATGCATGGTGACTTGATTGGGACGAAAAAATGGACTCTGGCAAAAATTTTCCGGGGGTTGTGAAAATTCATGCGCGCGCCTTTTCACGGCTTTTACGCCTGTTGTTAACCAAGAAGGCAAAAGACTCGAAATTTTAGACGCTTTAGTCCATGTTGATGCATGATGAGATGATTGGGACGAAAAAAGGGACTCGGCCAAAAATTTTTCGGGTGTGGGAAAATTCGTGCGCGGTCCTTTTGAGATGATTGGGACGAAGAAATGGACTCGGGCGTTTCCGGGGTGCGAAAATTCGCGAGCGCGCCTTTTCACAGCTTTTATGCCTGTTTTCAACCATGGCCAAAACACGTGAAATTTTTTACGCTTTCTTGCATGTTGATGCATGGCGAGACGATTGGGACGAAAAAATGGACTCGCGTGAAAATTTTTCGGGGGTGCAAAAATTCGCGCGCACGCCTTCTCGCGGCCTTCACGCTTGTTTTCAACTAACAAGGCCGAAAGACATGAAATTTTTTTTGCTTTTGTAGATGTTGATGCATGGTGAGATGATTGGGACGAAAAAATGGACTCGGACGAAAATTTTTCGGGGATGCAAAAATTTGCTCGCGCCTTTTTTCAGCTTTTACTCATGTTTTAAATTAAGAATGCCAAAAGATGTGAAATTTTTTACGCTTTCGTGCATGTTGATGCATGGAGAGATGATTGAGACGAAAAAATGAACTCGGGCGAAAATTTGCCGGGGGTGCGAAAATTCGCGCGCGCATCTTTTCGCAGCTTTTACGCCTGTTTTCAACCAGGATTGCCACAACACGACAAATTTTTTACGCTTTCGTGCAAGTTGATGCATGGTGAGTTAATTGGGACGAAAAATGTACTCAGGCATAAATTTTTTGAGGGTGTGAAAATTCGTGTGCGCGCCTTTTCACGGCTTTTACGCCGGTTGTCAACCAAGAAGGCCAAAAGACACGAAATTTTCGACGCTTTCGTGCATGTTGATGCATGATGTGATGATTGGGACAAAAAAATGGACTCGAGCGAAAATTTTTAGAGGATGCGAAAAGCCGCGCGCACGCCTTCTCACGGCTTTCACGCTTGTTTTCAACCAAGAAGGCCAAAAGGCGCAAATTTTTCGACGCTTTCGTGCATGTTCATGCATGGTGAGATGATTTGGGATGAAAAAAATGGACTCGGCGAAAATTTTTTATGCTGCAAAAATTTGGCGCGCGCTTTCTCACGGCCTTCACGCTTGTTTTCAACCAAGAAGGCCGAAAGACGTGAAATTTTTGAAGCTTTCGTGTATATTGATGCATGATGAAATGATTGGGACAAAAAATGGACTCGAGCGAAAATTTTTCGAGGGTGCGAAAATTCGCCCGCGCGCCTTCTCGCGGCTTTCACGCCTATTTTCAACCAAGAAGGCCAAAAGACGCGAATTTTTCGACGCTTTCGAGTATGTTGATGCAAGGTGAGATGAATGGGACAAAAAAATGGACTCGGATAAAAATTTTTCGGGGTGCGAAAATTTGCGCCCACGCCTTTTCGCAGCTTTTACGCTTGTTTTCAACAAAGAAGGCCAAAAGACGTGAAATTTTCAATGCCTTCATGCACGTTGATGCAAGGTGAGATGATTGGGACGAAAAAATAGACTCGAGCTTAAATTTTCCATCATGTGAAAATTCGCGCACGTGCCTTTCCGCAGCTTTTACGCTTGTTTTCAACCAAGAAGGCCAAAAGACGTGATATTTTTTGCGCTTTCGTGCGTGTTGATGCATGGTGAGTTTATTAGGATGAAAAAATGGACTTGGACGAAAATTTTTCGAGGGTGCAAAAATTCGCGCATGCCTTCTCGCAGCTTTCACGCCTATTTTCAACCAAGAAAGCCAAAAGACATGAATTTTTTTATGCTTTCGTGCAAGTTGATGCAAGATGAGATGATTGGGACGAAAAAATGCACTCGGGCAAAAATTTTCAAGGGGTGCAAAAATCCAAACCTGTTTTCAACCAAGAAGGCCAAAAGAAGTGAAATTTTTTACGCTTTCATGCATGTTGATGCAAGGTGAGATGATTGAGACGAAAAAATGGACTCAGGCGAAAACTTTCCATGGTGCGAAAATTCGCGCGCGCGCCTTTTCGCTGCTTTTACGCCTATTTTCAACCAAGAAGGCCAAAAGACGTGAAATCTTTTACGCTTTCGTGCATGTTGATGCATGGTGAGATGATTAGGATGAAAAAACGGACTCGGGAAAAATTTTCGGGGGTGCAATAATTCGTGCGCACCTTCTCGCAGCTCTCACGCCTGTTTTCAACCAAGAAAGCCAAAAGACGCGAATTTTTTGATGCTTTCGTGCATGTTGATGCAAGTTGAGATGATTGGGACCAAAAAATGCACTCGGGCAAAAATTTTCTAGGGATGCAAAAATTCGCGCGCGCCTTTTTTGGGCTTTTACTCGTGTTTACAATTAAGAAGGCCAAAAGTAGCGAAATTTTTTACGCTTTCGTGCATGTTGATACATGGAGAGATGATTGGGCAAAAAAAAAGGACTCGGGCGAAAGTTTTCCATGGTGCAAAAATTCGTGCGCACCTTTTCGCAGCTTTTATGCCTGTTTGAACCAAGAAGGCCAAAAGACGTGAAATTGTTTATGCTTTCTTGCATGTTGATGAATGGTGAGATGATTGGGATGAAAAAATGGACTCGGGTGAAAATTTTTCGGGGTGCGAAAATTTGCGCGAGCGCCTTTTCGTGGACTTGACGCCTGTTTTCAACCAAGAAGGCCGAAAGACGTGAAATTTTTACGCTTTCGTGTATGTTGATGCAAGGTGAGATGAATGGGACAAAAAAATAGACTCAGGCGAAAATTTTTCGGGGTGCGAAAATTTGCACGCGCAGCTTTCCGTTGCTTTTACGTCTGTTTTCAACCAAGAAGGCCAAAAGATGTGAAATTTTCAACGCTTTAGTGCAAGTTGATGCATGATGAGATGATTGCGACGAAAAAATGGACTCGAGCAAAAATTTTTCGAGGGTGCAAAAAGTCGTGTGCGCGCCTTCTCCTGGCTTTCACGCTGGTTTCAACCAAGAAGGCCAAAAGACGCAATTTTTTCGACGCTTTCGTGCATGTTGATGCAAGGTGAGATGATTGGGATGAAAAAATGGACTCGGGCAAAAATTTTCCGGTGATGCGAAAATCGCGCGCGCCTTTTCTCGACTTTTACTCTTGTTTTCAATTAAGAAGGCCAAAAGATGCAAAATATTTTACGCTTTTGCGCATGTTGATCTATGGTGAGATTATTGGGACGAAAAAATGGACTTGAGCGAAAATTTTTCGGGGTGCAAAAATTCGCGCGCACACCTTTTCTCAGCTTTAACGCTTGTTTTCAACGAAGATGGCCAAAAGACGTGAAATTTTCGACACTTTCGTGCATGTTGATGCATGATGAGATGATTGGGACGAAAAATGGACTCGAGCGAAAATTTTCCGAGGGTGCGAAAAGTCGCGCGCGCGTCTTCTCGCCTATTTTCAACCAAGAAGGCAAAAAGATGCAAATTTTTCGACGCTTTCGTGCATGTTGATGCAATGTGAGATGAATGGGACAAAAAAATGGACTCGGGTGAAAATTTTTCGGGGGCGAAAATTTGCATGCACGACTTTTCGCAGCTTTTACGCCTGTTTTCAACCAAGAAGGCCAAAAGATGTGAATTTTTTTGCTGTGTGCATGTTGATGCATTGTGAGATGATTAGGACGAAAAAATGGACTCGGGCGAAAATTTTTTGAGGGTGCAAAAATTCTCACGCACGTTCTAGAAGCTTTTATGCCTGTTTTCAACCAAGAAAGCAAAAAGACGCAAATTTTTCGACGCTTTCGTGCATGTTGATGCAAGGTGAGATGATTGGGACGAAAAAATGCACTTGGGCGACAATTTTCCGGAGATGCAAAAATTCGCGCGAGCCTTTTTTGGGCTTTTACTCGTGTTTTCAATTAAGAAGGCCAAAAGACGCGAAATTTTTGACGCTTTCATGCATGTTGATGCGTGGAGAGATGATTGGGACAAAACAATGGACTCGGGCGAAAATTTTCTGTGGTGCGAAAATTCGCGCGCGCGCCTTTTCACAAGTTTTACGCCTGTTTTCAACCAAGAAGGCCAAGAGACGTGAAATTTGCGACGCTTTCTTGCATGTTGATGCATGGTGAGATGATTGTGATGTAAAAATGGACTCGGGCGAAAATTTTCCGAGGATGCGAAAATTCGCGCGCGCGGCTTCTCGCAACCTTCACGCCTATTTTCAACAAAGAAGGCCAAAAGACGTGAAATTTTCAACGCTTTCATGCACGTTGATGCAAGGTGAGATGATTGGGATGAAAAAATGGACTCGGGCGAAAATTTTCCATCGTGCGAAAATTCGCGCGCGTGCCTTTTCGCTGCTTTTACACCTATTTTCAACCAAGAAGGCCAAAAAATGTGAAATTTTCGACGCTTTCGTGCATGTTGATGCATGATGAGATGATTGGGACGAAAAAATGGACTCGAACGAAAATTTTTCGAGCGTGCGAAAAGTCGCTCGCGCGCCTTCTCAAGGCTTTCACGCCTGTTTTCAACCAAGAAGGCGAAAAGATGCGATTTTTTTGACGCTTTCATGCATGTTGATGCAATGTGAGATGAATGGGACGAAAAAATGGACTCGGTCGAAAATTTTCCGGGGACGCGAAAATTCGCGCGCGCCTTTTCTGGGCTTTTACTCGTGTTTTCAATTAAGAAGGCTGAAAGACGCGAAATTTTTGACGCTTTCGTGCATGTTGAGATGATTGGGAGCAAAAATGGACTCGGACGAAAATTTTCTGAGGTGCAAAAATTCGCGCGCACGCCTTTTCGCAACTTTTACGCCTGTTTTCATTCAAGAAGGCCAAAAGACGTGAATTTTTCGATGCTTTCGTGCATGTTGATGCAAGGTGAGATGATTGGGACGAAAAAATGCACTCTGGCGAAAATTTTCCGGAGATGCGAAAATTCGCGCACGCCTTTTCTAGCTTTTACTCGTGTTTTCAATTAAGAAGGCCAAAAGATGCGAAATTTTTGACGCTTTCGTCTATGTTGATGCATGGAGAGATGATTGGGATGAAAAATGGACTCGGGCGAAAATATTCCGTGGTGCAAAAATTCGCGCGCGCACCTTTTCGCAGCTTTTACCCCTGTTTTCAACCAAGATGGCCAAAAGACGTGAAATTTTCGACGCTTTCTTGCATGTTGATGCAAGGTGAGATGATTGGGATGAAAAAATGGACTCGGACAAAAATTTTCCATGATGCGAAAATTCGCACGTGCGCCTTTTCGCTGCTTTTACGCCTGTTTTCAACCAAGAAGGCCAAAAGACATGAAATTTTCTACGCTTTCGTGTATGTTGATGCATGGTGAGATGATTAGGATAAAAAATGGACTCGGGCGAAAAATTTCAGGGGGTGCAAAAATTTGCGCGTGTGCCTTCACGCAGCTTTCATGCAAAAATTCAAGTTCAATTCAATTCCTGCATCCATTCTAACTCTAAAATGGGTAAAATACTTCATAGGACAGTGAGTACACTCCAATACCAAGTGGCTAACTTGGCCATTAGTCTTCTTGCTTTAATTGACTCAATCATTCAGATGCATTTGGATTAAATTCAGCTAAAAAATTTCTTTTGTGGCACTAGCTGACATCTATAGATTTAATTGATAATATATTATGTCTAGAGGGGAGTCAAGGTTCTTGCTGCCATGTTAAATAGGAAAACTTGACTTTTTGGACTAAGGGATCTAGACCTTACATTAGTTTGAATTATTGCTCACTTCATGAACATGATAGAATAATGAGAACAAGGAAAAGTAAAAAGTTGCATTTTGCATTGCATGCATGCATAAAAAATAAAAAAGAAAAGAGCAAAACTTCCAAAGGAATCTCTCTTCAATGCAATAAAGAAAAAAAAATTAAGAGAGCAAAAGTTCCATTGGAATCTCTCTTAAAAAAATCAAAGAAAAAAAAGGAGAGAAAAACTTCCAAAGGAATCTCTCCTAAAGAAAGCATGAATAAAAATCAGGCCTTGACCTGTTTACTTGCATTTCATGAATAAAAGACAGTTGTTAAACCTGTTTAATCAATGGAAAATCTGTTCATGAAGAGATTTGTAGTTCAACCTCTTGTAAAGTTGACAACCCCTGAAATTCAACTTGTTATTGCTAGTACCTTTTTCATGGCTTAAATTTGCTTTAGCCTCTATGATTCCCTAGCTAGAAATTTAAGTTTTTGAAAAGATTGAAGTGTTGGCAAAGTGGGAAACTCATTGGACCTAAATTAGCTTATTTCTAATCCATTTGTGGGTTGATAATTCAAGTTTTGCCCTTAATTTCTAAATGTTTTGCTTGAGGACAAGCAAAATGCTAAGCTTGGTGGAGTTTGATCACTAGCTGATCACTATAGTTTTTATCCCATTTTAGATGCATTTCACCCATATCGAGCCCCTAAATTGCCCAACTTTTGGCCAATTATGTTTGGAAAGCATGGATTGTGATAACTAGTTGATCTTCCTCATTTTATACTTAATTCTATGTGCATAGAGGTTTTGAAATGCTAAAATCCATTAATAACTCAATTCTATGCCAAGTTATCATTTCTAGGGCAAGTTATCACTCCAAGTGTGCAAGTTATCATTTTTCTATTTGAGCTGATTTCTAGTGATTATTCTGCCATAAATCCCCTGCCATCGTGGACTAATCATATTTGGGTGACCATATTTCAACTTGTGCTAAGTTATCATTCCATTTCATTGGTTATCACTTTTGAATGTCAAGTTATTGTTTAAGGGCAAAACTATCATTTCGATATGCAAGGCTGTCATTTCTGCATAAAAACCTTAGGCAATCATCATATTATTGTCCTATCTCCTTGCTGCTCTGATTTGATCACATTTGGATAACCACAACTAAACTTATCACAAGTTATCATTTTTAAGGCATTAAGTTATCGTTTTTGGCACCCAAGTTATCAATCCTATGAAATATTATCCACATTTGATTCCTGACCTCATTCACTTGCCATCCTAATCCATTTGATGCCTTCAATGCTTTGAACCACCCATATTTGGACATTTTCCATGAAATATGCAAAGTTATCATTCCAGGTTTTATATGTTATCATTTCTGATTTATGGTTTTCATTCCTGCACAACACAAAATCCTATTTGATGTTTGAGCTGATATATATCAGAAATGATAACTGTCTTAATCTTTATGGTTTAATATATCACTGTCTTAATCTTTATTTGTTTAAATCCTATTCAAGAGCTTTGATGTTTGCTGTTGTGGACTTTTAGCAGGTATAACAAGACTGCACAAAGAGGAAAAAGTAGGGGGGACCACCTACTTTTGCTGTCCAAAAAGCTGCTGCAGTAGCTGGAATTTTAGAGCTGGACAGATGACAAAATCTCACTACTATGGAACATTCTGATGGGGATCAAAGGGTGCACATGACACATATATAAGCTGAAAAATTCAGGAGGAAAGGGGAGGCCGGTCATTGCAAGGGTTTGGAGCTGAAGTGAAGCTGCATTTCTGATTTCTGTCGACAGCCTCTGATTATAGGATGTTTTGTATCAATTCTTCTTACTATTGTGTATCTATCTTTGTAATTATGAGGAGCTAAACTCCATGTCTCCTAGGATAGGGTAGTAGTCTAGATTAATTGTGGATGGATTAGGGACAAGTTTGATTTCCTGCATTGAATCTAGTTCTGAATTACTTTCTGAATTCTGAAATATGTATTGATATGATTTATTCTTGTCATTGTAAGATCCTATTTGTGTTTACAACTGAGAAGTTGTCATTTGATCTAATCTTTGTTCAGAAATGGACTAAGAACCAATGCCAAGTTCTAGAAGCAATCCCAATTAGAATTATGATTTCTTACTTTCTGAAATCTGATTTTTCTGAAATCTGGATTCTGAAATGCCTTTTTGATTTCTGATTTCATAGAATCTGTTTTGTCATTGTGGAGCCCTAATTTTTTTGACAACTAAGAGGTTATCTTATGGTTCCATTCTTATTCAGAAATGATCAAGATGCAATGACATTTCTAGGGTTCTAATCTATAATTGCTGCTGATTTCCTAATTTCTGAATTCCTGAACTTCCTGATTTCTGGTTCCTGAATTATTTGAATCTGATTGTCATTGGGGAACTTGATTAATTGAGCAACTGAGAGGTTGATTGTTGGTCCCAATCTTGTTCAGAAGTGAATTAAGATACTTTGACATTTCCATGATTCAAATCTGTAATTACCATTGGTTTTTCCCTGATTTTAATGTGTTGATGATTTCTATTTTTCTGAATTTAAGGGAAATCTGATTGCCATTGTTAAACCCTACTTTAACTTAACACTGAGAGGTGGTCTTATGGCCTTCCTTGAGATTCATAGATGAACCAAGGAGCAATGACAATTGCTGAATTCCCAACCTGTGATTTTATGCCTTTTGTTTCCAATTAATGAGTGTTAGTGTGGATTTCACTTTCATTTGTAGCCGAGAGGCTGATTTAAAATCCTCTTGTAGTTTAGAGATAAACCAAGAGGCACAAGCACTATTAATGGATTGATTTCATCCCTGCCTAGTTAATTGAAGTGATTTCCTTATTTTGTGGTTGCATTTAGTAGTTATCACTTCATATTTCATTAAATTGTGAAAAATCAGCAAAGAACTTAAGTTGAGCTTAATGATTACTTGATTTTCATTGGGGATCCTTTTCTAATTCAACCTGGCTAACAACTATATGACAATATATTGATTAGTTTTGAACCAATTGAGCTGTGAGAGCAACTACATTTAAGGTCGAATCAGATTTGATTGAAAACTGATAACTTGTTCTATTCCATCCATAATTAAGTTAGATGAACCCCAATTCTTTCCCTGATTTTAATGTGTTGATGATTTCTATTTTCCTGAATTTAAGAGAAATCTGATTGCCATTGTTAAACCCTACTTTAACTTAACACTGAGAGGTGGCCTTATGGCCTTCCTTGAGATTCAGAGATGAACCAAGGAGCAATGACAATTGCTGAATTCCCAACTTGTGATTTTATGCCTTTTGTTTCCAATTAATGAGTGTTAGTGTGGATTTCACTTTCATTTGTAGCCGAGAGCCTGATTTAAAATCCTCTTGTAGTTTAGAGATAAACCAAGAGGCACAAGCACTATTAATGGATTGATTTCATCCCTGCCTAGTTAATTGAAGTGATTTCCTTATTTTGTGGTTGCATTTAGTAGTTATCACTTCAGATTTCATTAAATTGTGAATAATCAGCAAAGAACTTAAGTTGAGCTTAATGATTACTTGATTTTCATTGGGGATCCTTTTCTAATTCAACCTGGCTAACAACTATATGACAATATATTGATTAGTTTTGAACCAATTGAGCTATTAGAGCAACTACATTTAAGGTTGAATAAGATTTGATTGAAAACTGATAACTTGTTCTATTCCATCCATAATTAAGTTAGATGAACCCCAATTCCTAGGAAAACCTTCCTCATTGATAGTTAAACCCTTTTAGCCTCTAATCTAGCATTTATAATTCAGTTTAGATAACTCAACAAAAACCCAAAAACAGTTATCATTTTCCCTTTCTTTAAAAATCTGTTTCACTTCCCTTTAATTTCTTGTTTGTGACACTTTAAGTATGACTAGTCTAAATTATTTTTAGGGAGTCTAGGGCTTCAAATCTCTGTGGATACGACAACTTGGGTCTACTACAACTTACCTGTGCACTTGCAGAAAGTGAGTTGGGGAGTTAGACCAAATATTGAAAAAATTGCACTTTTTACATAAAATCAAGCAAGTTATCAAATTTCACTATCATTGATGAATGGAGAGATGATTGAGATGAAAAAATGGACTCGGGCGAAAATTTTTCGGGATGCAAAAATTTGTGCGCGCCTTTTCGCAGTTTTTACGCCTATTTTCAACCAAGAAGGCCAAAAGACGTGAAATTTTCGACGCTTTCTTGCATGTTGATGCAAGGTGAGATGATTGGGACGAAAAAATGGACTCGGGCGAAAATTTTCCATGGTGAGAAAATTCGCGGGCGCGCCTTTTCGCTGCTTTTACGCCTATTTTCAACCAAGAAGGACAAAAAACGTGAAATTTTCTACGCTTTCGTGCATATTGATGTACAGTGAGATGATCAGGATAAAAAATGGACTCGGGCGAAAATTTTCCAGGGGTGCAAAAATTTGCGCGCGCCTTCTTGCAGCTCTCACGCCTGTTTTCATCCAAGAAAGCCAAAAGACGCGAATTTTTCGACGCTTTCATAGATGTTGATGCAAGTTGAGATGATTGGGACAAAAAAATGCACTCGGGCAAAAATTTTCCGGGGATGCGAAAATTCGCGCGCGCCTTTTTTGGGCTTTTACTCGTGTTTTCAATTAAGAAGGCCAAAAGAAGCGAAATTTTTTACGCTTTCGTGCATGTTGATGCATGGAGAGATGATTAGGAAGAAAAATGGACTTGGGCGAAAATTTTCCAGGGTGCGAAAATTCGTGCGCGCGCCTTTTCGCAGCTTTTACGCATGTTTTCAACCAAGAAGGCCAAAAGGCGTGAAATTTTCGACCCTTTCTTGCATGATGATGCATGGAAAGATGATTGGGATGAAAAAATGGACTAGGGCAAAAATTTTTTGGGTGTGCAAAAATTCGCGCGAGCGCCTTCTCGCGGCCTTCACGCCTATTTTCAACCAAGAAGGCTGAAAGAGGTAAAATTTTCGACGCTTTCGTGCATGTTGATGCAAGGTGAGATGATTGGGATGAAAAAAATAGACTCGGGAAAATTTTTGGGGGTGCGAGACTTCGCGCGCGCGCCTTTTCATTGCTTTTACACCTGTTTTCAATCAAGAAGGCCAAAAGACACAAATTTTTCGACTATTTCGTGCATGTTGATGCAAGGTGAGATGATTGGGATGAAAAAATGGACTCGGGTGAAAATTTTTCGGGGATGCGATAATTCACGCTCGTCTTTTCTCGGCTTTTACTCGTGTTTTCATTTAAGAAGGCCAAAAGAGACGAAATTTTCGACGCTTTCGTGCATGTTGATGCATGGTGAGATGATTGGGACGAAAAAATGGACTCGGGCAAAAATTTACCGGTGATGCGAAAATTCTCCCACGCCTTTTCTTGACTTTTACTCGTCTTTTCAATTAAGAAGGCCAAAAGATGCAAAATTTTTGACGCTTTCGTGCATGTTGATGCATGGTGAGATGATTGGGACGAAAAAATGGACTCGAGCGAACATTTTTTACACTTTCATACATGTTGATGAAAGGTGAGATGATTGGGACGAAAAAATGAACTCGGGCGAAAGTTTTCAATAGTGCAAAAATTCGCTTGCATGCCAACTCGCAGCTTCCGCGCCTGTTTTCAACCAAGAAAGCCAAAAGACGCGAATTTTTCGACGCTTTCGTGCATGTTGATGCTAGGTGAGATGATTGGGACGAAAAAATGCACTCGGGCGAAAATTTTCCGGGGATGCGAAGACTCGTGCGCGCCTTTTCTGGGCTTCTACTCGTGTATTCAATTAAGAAGGCCAAAAGACGCGAAATTTTTTACGCTTTTTGCATGTTGATGCATGGAGAGATGATTGGGACGAAAAAATGGACTTTTCCGAAAATTTTCCAGGGTGCGAAAATTCGCGCGCACGGCTTTTCGCAGCTTTTACGCCTGTTTTCAACCAAAAAAGCCAAAAGACGTGAAATTTTCGACGCTTTCGTGCATGTTGATGCATGATGAGATGATTGGGACGAAAAAATGGACTCGAGCGATAATTTTCCGAGGGTGCGAAAAGTCGCGCGCGCATCTTCTCGCAGCTTTCACGCCTGTTTTCAACTAAGAAGGCCAAAAGACGCGAATTTTTGGACGCTTTCGTGCATGTTGATGCAATGTGAGATGAATGGGACGAAAAAATGGACTCGGGCGAAAATTTACCGGGGATGCGAAAATTCGCGCGTGCCTTTTCTCGGCTTTTACTCGTGTTTTTAATTGAGAAGGCCAAAAGATGCGAAATTTTTGACGCTTTCGTGCATGTTGATGCATGGAGAGATGAATGGGACGAAAAAATGGACTCGGGCGAAAATATTCCGGGGTGTGAAAATTTGCGCACGCCTTTGTCGCAGCCTTTACGCTTGTTTTCAACCAAGAAGGCCAAACCACTGAAATTTTTGACGTTTTCGTGCATGTTGATGCATGCTGAGAAGATTGGGATGAAAAAATAGACTCGAGCAAAAATTTTCCCAGGGTGCGAAAATTCGCGCGCGCGCCTTCTCGCGGCTTTCACGCCTGTTTTCAACCAAGAAGTTCAAAAGACACGAATTTTTTGACACTTTCGTGCATGTTGATGCAAGGTGAGATGACTCGGGCGAAAATTTACCGGTGATGCGAAAATTCTCGCGCGCCTTTGCTCGACTTTTACTCGTGTTTTTAATTAAGAAGGCTAAAAGATACGAAATTTTTTACGCTTTCATGCATTTTGATGCATGGTGAGATGATTGGGACGAAAAAATGGACTCGAGTGAAAATTTTCCGAAGTGCGAAAAGTCGCGCGCGCGTCTTCTCGCGGCTTTCACACTTGTTTTAAACCAAGAAGGCCAAAAGACGTGAATTTTTCAACGCTTTTGTGCATGTTGATGCAATGTGAGATGAATGGGACGAAAAAATGGACTTGTGCGAAAATTCGTGCGCGCCTTTTCGCAGCTTTTACGCCTATTTTCAACCAAGAAGGCCAAAAGACGTGAAATTTTTGACGTTTTCGTGCATGTTGATGCGTGATGAGATTATTGGGATGAAAAAATGGATTCGGGCGAAAATTTTCCGGGGATGCAAAAATTCGTGCGCGCCTCTTCTCCGCTTTTACTCGTGTTTTTAATTAAGAAAGACAAAAGGCGCAAAATATTTGACGCTTTCGTACATATTGATGCATGGAGAGATGATTGGGATGAAAAAATGGACTCGGACGAAAATTTTCTGGATTGCGAAAATTCGAGCGCGCGCCTTTTCGCAGCTTTTACGCCTGTTTTCAATCAAGAAGGCGAAATTTTCGACGCTTTCTTGCATGTTGATGCATGGTGAGATGATTGGGATGAAAAAATGGACTCGGGCGAAAATTTTCTAGGGGTGCAAAAATTCACGTCCGCGGCTTCTCGCGACCTTCACGCCTGTTTTCAACAAAGAAGGTCGAAAGACGTGAAATTTTCGACGCTTTCATGCATGTTGATGCAAGATGAGATGATTGGGACGAAAAATTGAACTCGGGCGAAAGTTTTCCATAGTGCAAAAATTCGCGCGCGCGCCTACTCGCAGCTTCCACGCCTATTTTCAACGAAGAAAGCCAAAAGACGCGAATTTTTCGACGCTTTCGTGCATGTTGATGCAAGGTGAGATGATTGGGACGAAAAATGGACTCGGGCAAAAATTTTCAGGGGTGCAAAAGGTCGTGCGCGCATCTTCAGGCCGTTGTCACGCCTGTTTTCAACCAAGAAGGCCAAAAGACGCGAATTTTTCATCGCTTTTGTGCATGTTGATGCATGGTGAGATGGTTGGGATGAAAAAATGGACTCGAGCAAAAATTTTTCGGAGGTGCGAAAATTCGCGCGCGCCTTTTCGCAGCTTTTACGCCTATTTTCAACTAAGAAGGCCATAGGACGTGAAATTTTTGACGCTTTCATGCATGTTGATGCATGATGAGATGATTGGGATGAAAAAATGGACTCGAGCAAAAATTTTTCGAGGGTGCGAAAACTCGCGCGTGCGCCTTCTCCTGGCTTTCACGCCTATTTTCAACCAAGAAGGCCAAAAGACGCGAATGTTTCAACGCTTTCGTGCATGTTGATGCAAGGTGAGATGATTGGGATTAAAAATGGACTCGAACGAAAATTTACCGATGATGCAAAAATTCGCGCGCGCCTTTTCTCAACTTTTACTCGTGTTTTCAATTAAGAAGGCCAAAAGATGCGAAATTTTTGACGCTTTCGTGCATGTTTATGCATGGTGAGATGAATGGGACGAAAAAATAAACTCGGGCGAAAATTTTTTGGGGATGCGAAAATTCGCGCGCGCCTTCTCTCGGCTTTTACTCGTGTTTTCAATTAACAAAGGCCAAAAGACGTGAAATTTTTGACACTTTCGTGCATGTTGATGCATGGTGAGATGATTGGGACGAAAAAATGGACTCGAGCGAAAATTTTCCTAGGGTGCGAAAATTCGTGCGCGCGTCTTCTCACGGTTTTCACGCCTGTTTTCAACCAAGAAGGCCAAAAGACATGAATTTTTCAATGCTTGCTTGCACGTTGATGCAAGGTGAGTTTTGGGATGAAAAAAATGGACTCGGGCGAAAATTTTTCGAGGGTGCGAAAATTCGCGCGAGCGCCTTCTCGTGGCCTTCACGCCTATTTTAACCAAGAAGTCCGAAAGACGTGAAATTTTTTACACTTTCGTGCATGTTGATGCAAGGTGATCATAATAGGTGCACAGGGCAAGTCAAAAGCAGTCATCAGGGGTACTCCGTCGGAGAATAAGAAGGTGATCGTCTCGGCTATGAAGGCTCAAAAGATGATCCAGAAGGGATGCTATGCCTACTTGGCAAGTGTAGTGAAGACTGATACATCAGCCACCGCACTACAACAGATAGATATAGTGCGTGAGTTTTCAGATGTTTTCCCTGAAGATACTTCAGGATTACCACCGAGGCGTGAAGTGGACTTCAAGATCGATCATCTACCTGGCACCGCACCCATCTCCAAGGCACCGTACCGCATGGCACCTGCTGAGATGCATGAGTTGAAGAAGCAGATCCAGGAACTTTTAGACAAGGGCTTTATTCGGCCAAGTGTCGCACCGTGGGGAGCACCTGTACTCTTCGTGAAGAAGAAGGATGGTTCAATGCAGCTTTGCATTGATTACAGGATGCTTAACAAGGTGACGGTGAAGAATAAGTATCCTTTGCCTCGCATTGATGATCTCTTTGATCAGTTGTCCAAAGCATCAGTATTCTCCAAGATCGATCTGCAGAGCGGCTATCATCAGTTGAGAGTTGTTAAGGAGGACATACCGAAGACAGCTTTTCGGTCTAGGTATGGTCACTATGAGTTTTTAGTGATGCCGTTTGGACTGACGAACGCACCTGCATCATTAATGGACATGATGAACAGGATCTTCAGCCCCTACTTGGAACAGTTCGTCATAGTGTTTGTGGATGACATCTTGATTTACTCGTCCAGCCCAGAGCAACATCGGGAGCATCTCAGGATAGTGTTGGAGACTCTGCGCCAACACAAGCTGTACGACAAGCTGTCCAAATGTGAATTTTGGCTAAAGGAGATCATGTTTTTTTGACACATGATATCCAAGAAGGGCATTTCAGTGGACCCTGTGAAGGTAGAAGCAGTGACCAATTGGGCGAGGCCGAAGAATGCATTAGAGATCCGCAGCTTTCTAGGACTGGTAGGTTACTATAGAAGGTTCATCAGAGACCTCCAAGATTGCAGCACCACTCACGAACTTCACGAAGAGAGCTGAGAGGTTTATCTGGTCTGATAAGTGTGAGCAGAGCTTTCAGACATTGAAGGATCGTCTGACGTCAGCACCTGTCCTCACCATCCCGACGGGCAGCGGAGGATATGTAGTTTACAGCGATGCGTGCGGGACAGGCTTAGGGTGCGTACTCATGCAGCATGGTAAGGTGGTGGCCTATGCTTCGCGCCAGTTGAAGAAGTATGAAGTGAACTATCCCACTCATGATCTGGAGCTAGCTGTTATAGTTTTTGCTTTGAAGATCTGGAGGCATTATCTTTATGGAGAGACTTTTGAGATCTTCACAGATCATAAGAGTCTCAAATACATCTTTGATCAGAGAGATCTTAATATGAGACAGCACCATTGGTTGGAATTGTTGAAGGACTACAAATTTGCTATTAATTATCACCCCGGTAAAGCAAATGCAGTGGCCGACGCACTGAGTAGGAAGTGGGAAGGTTCCTTAGCCTACATCCGAGTACGGGAGTATGAGATGTTGCAGGAGTTAGACCAGTGGTGTCCCAGACTTGGCACTAACGGAGCGATATGGATGATGCATAAGATGAGGCATAGTATAATTGACATGATCATAGTCGCCCAGAAGGAGGATCCGGAGTATCAGAAGGTGATGAAGAGATGCCAACAGGAACTGAAGGACTTCTAGGTATCTGCAGATGGAGGGATACGGTATAGGGACAGGTTATGGGTTCCCATAGATGCCACCATCATACGAGAGGTTATGGACGAGTGCCATAAGTCCGAGTTTGCTATCCATCTTGGCAGCACGAAGATGTACAAAGATGTGCAGCGCAGCTACTGGTGGCCGGACATGAAAAGGGAGATAGCTGAGTACGTGTTCAGATGTCTAGTATGTTAGCAGGTGAAGATTGAGCATCAGAGGCCCTATGGGAAGTTGAAGTCTCTAGATGTCCCATAGTGGAAGTGGGATAATATCACTATGGATTTTGTATCCAACCTGCCCAAGACTAAGAAGGGTCATGATGCCCTATGGGTGGTAGTAGACAGATTCACTAAGGCGGCGCACTTCATCCCTATCCGGTGGAAGCAGTCGGTGGAGAGCTTATTGGACTTGTATGTTAGGGAGGTGATTAGACTACATGACATTCCGGCATCGATTGTTTCGGACTGAGATCCCAGATTCACTGCCAGATTATGGAGGAGCATGCAGGAGGCCTTTGGCACCTGGTTGAATTTCAGCACCGCTTTCCACCCTCAGACCGATGGGCAGTCTGAGAAGATTATACAGACACTGGAGGACATGTTGCGAGCTTGTGCACTGGATTGGCAGGGTAGTTGGGATGATCATATCCATCTGATCGAGTTTGCTTATAATAACAACTACACTCCAGTATCGGCATAACGCCCTTCGAGGCTTTATATGGTCGACCTTGTCGTTCACCCGCTCATTGGGGTGAAGTAGGCGAGGAGAAGATCATGAGCAAGGAAGAAGTGAAGGAGGCTCTAGAGTATGCTGAGAAAGTAAAGCTGATCAAGCAGAGAATGAAGATAGCTCAGGGCAGGCAGAAGAGTTATGCGGATAAGGGCAGACGTGAGTAGATCTTTTAGGCTGGTGATCAGGTTTTGCTGAAGGTGTCTCCTATAAAGGAGTTATGAGGTTCAGTAAGTGAGGGAAGCTCAGCCCTCGGTATATGGGACCCTTTGAGGTACTCGAGTTAGTAGGTGAAGCAGCTTGCAGGCTAGCATTGCCACCTTCCTATGGGCGAGTGCATAATGTGTTCCATGTCTCCATGCTGAAGAAGTACAAGCACAATGCTGCTAATGTCTTACGGATCGAAGAGCCAAATCTAGCTACGAATTTGACCTTCGCGGAGTATCCGACTCATATAGTGGAGCGGAAGATACAGCGCCAGAACGATAAAGATGTGCCCATGGTCAGAGTGACCTGGCGTTATCACCACGGCGATGAAGCCACATGGGAACTGAGTCAGAGATGCGCCAGGAGTTCCCACATCTATTCGGTAAGACCTCTACTTAGTGCAAAATTCGAGGACAAATTTTCTTTTAAGGGGGTAATAATGTAATAACTAGCCCATTTAAAAAAAATAGAAAATGTAATACCCAGCCCATTTAAAAAAAAATAGAAAATAAAAGAAATAGAAAATGGAACTAAGTGTAAAAGACCAATTAGCTTAGCCCAATTAGTGAGCCCACTAGCCTAATAGCCCTACAACTAACCTATAAAAGGCTAATTGCCCTAAAGCTTCTCTTAGCCACCTCATTTCTCTCCCACACTTCTCTCTTCCTCCCTAAGGCATTTCATCCAACAAAGAAGAAAGGATTCCAGCAAGGTGTTGCATCAAAGTTATCTACATTTCTGCACCCTTTTAATCCTTAGATCCATCACTCACTTCCTCCTCTCCATGCGGATTGCTTCTTAGGTGGAGAACCATAAGGGAAGGTGTTCTTGGTGTTAGGAATGGCTCAAGCTAGGATCAACCACGAAATAAGGTGGGTGATATCGAAATCCTCTGTATAACATGATTATCAATTGATTATAATTAGGGTTCTTACATGGATAGTGTTCTTAATTGATGAGAAGCATGAAATGGAATGATTGATTGCTCTTCTTGTGTTTGATGCATGTTCTATGATTCTTATGAATGTAGAAATGTTTTGTATTAGTTCTTCATGCATACATGTTTGATTCAATGCCTTGATTGCAATTCTAGATTGAAAAATCGTCATTATTTCCATTCTGTCCGGTTTCTATTTTGCATGCAAATCGGTCAACCGATCTTGTATATCGGTCGACCGGTGATGAGATTATCGGTCGACCGATCCTTGGAGACCGGTCGACCGATCAATCCCCCGAGCCTCGTATCGTTCGGCCGATCGGCCGATCGAAGTTCCTTTTTAGTCTGTGCTATCGGTCGACCGATCCAGAGATATCGGTCGATCGGTATGTAGAACTTGTTCACTGTGTTTTGTAAGGACCAACCGGTCGACCGATCCAAAGATATCGGTCGACCGGTGTCCGAGAAACGGTCGACCGCCCAGAGAGGACCTGTCAACCGATATCTGTCAGATTGCATATTGATTGCTGATTGATTGTTGATTTGATCTATACTCTTCTTATGCTTGTATTGAGTTACTCTTTACTGACTGGAATGTTATGTGATTGAATCCTTGATCTTATTTTTATCTATCCTATGATCTAATCCTGTAATGATATGCAAGTATGACCATGTGATAAGTGATTAAGTAAGCAAGGCATGAATATATATATGGGAGTGGTGGTCAGAGCTTAAGCATGTGTAGGGTCGCTCCCTTAGCCATGGCTTGATTCCCCATTGGCTTCGCTCTAGCGTAAAATCCCCCAGGTACAGGCAACTAAAGATACCTAATGCTAAGTGAAAGTAAGAGCACAAAAAGCATGAACAAGTAACATGAACATGATGAACAAAACATGATTATGGATCCAGCATGATCTCTGAAATCTATTATGATTATAAGATTGATTCATGATCTCTATTTCTTTTATCCATCAATATCTCAAGTGAATGATCCTATGCCTTCAAATATGATCTTATTGCAAGTGATTACTAATTCTGCCAATTGCTAATTATTGTTATGCATTGTACACTTATGGATCCCCACTAAGCTGTATAGCTTACGGGAGGACCTCCTCCCCTGTGTTGATTTCCGCAGGGCCAGGTCAGTGATGGTGTTGAGATCGTGTGCCGCGACCAGCAATGCTAAAGCACATGAACCAAGAGAGGGCCTAGTTGTCTTTGTCTTTATTTCCGCATTATGAACTTGATGTAATTCAGACCTTATGGTCATTATGGGCTTTGTAATAATTTGGGACTTTCACTTTTATGATATTTCTATCTTTCTTTCATTGTTTTTATTATTGGCATGCCATTTAGTTTTATTTGAGATTTGGTTAAGTTTTAGTCAATGTTATAGTGTTTTCGTAGCGCCTTCGAATAGATCCTCGCCACGTGGCATTAGTCGATTTGGGGGCATTACAGTTGCGAGCAGAAGGGAGCCAAGAGGAGAAAAAAGAAAAAAAAGGAGCCAAGAGAGATTAAAATAAACAGATAAATTTCATTAACCATTGATGTACAAAAAATAAAATATTTTGAAGTTTAGTAGTACAACTTTTACAAAAGAGTTTAAATAATATGTAATAAAAAGTTTATGTATCTATAAAAAATATTTTTTTATTTCATAATATAGGCTCTTATCCTATCAATTTCCCCTTTTTGTAATATTGTAAATTTGAATACTTTGTTTACATAAAATGGTTTTTATATTTTTATTTAATAATAATAATAATAATAATAATACATCACCCGACTTACTGATTCTCTAGGTTCGTTTGACAAATAACTGATGGATGGATGTGGTGAGTTGACAGAGTGGGTGATGGGATGGTGAAGTGTAGCGTGTTATTAGAAATTTCATGTTTGGATAATAAATTATATATGATGTTAGTTGGGGTAATGAAGGTTTTATTTGTTAAAAGTCATTTTTATCATTCATTATATATTTATAATCATTAATTAGGAGTGAGCATGAACGGGGACGACCTGGTCCCCCTTGCACGCATCGGTTCGAATTTTTTTCCAACCCGATGGATAATTGGGTCAGGACCGGGTCTCATTTCTTTGAGACCCGGCCGGGTCGGGTCGGGATCAAATCCGGGTTTTACGTCCCGACCTGATTGAATATATTATATTAGTATAAAATTATTTTTAAATAATATATTTATGTTTATTTTGAATAAAATTTTATGTTTACTAAAAAGTCATTTTTACCCTTTAAAATAAAAAATGATAGATAAATATGTATTCATATTAGAAAAAGATAATATATCAGTGTGGATGTATAAGAGAGAGGGTTTAATTTGTTAAGAAGAGAAATAATTTCATTTGATAATAAAAAAAGTTAATTTGATTTAAAATAATCTATTCTTGAATTTGGTGGAATGAAAAATGTGGTGTTTGAAGCAAGATTGTCAAACTCGGCCTGGCCCGACTGGTCGGACCGGTGTTCGGAGTACAAAAGGGGTCATGGGACACTCAAAACTCGGATGCATGATTGACCCGATTTGACCGGTCAAAACCCGGGTTGGATCGGTCCACCCGGTGGGTTTGAGTGACCCGCCGAGTTTGAGGGTTTAGCCAATTTTTTTTAAAAATATTATAATTTCTAACTTTGAATTATCAATTTTCCAAGTTTCTATTATATTACTAACATTTAATAATGGCACACTCATCATCTATTCTACCACTATTATTATTATTATTATTATTACAAAAAAATCAAATTATTAAGATATTATGTTTATATACACATTTAAAATCAATGGTAATAAAAAATATTATTTATATTGTTATTCATTCAAAATAAAATGTAATATATTTGTAAATTCAAATACGATGCTACCATAAATTATCATACTACTAAAATAATAAATCTAGTAAAATGTTAAAATTTAGAATGTATTTTTTATAAAATTATATTTGATTTGATTCATTGTTCATTTAAATAAATCTTGTCTTCCCACTAGTGATTAAAAAATTATTATGCATACACTTATAATTATTATCTAAGTTGATTTTATACTTATATTAACTTATAATTATCTGGTCCGACCATCCGGGTTTAACTGGTTCGACCGGTCTGACCTGACCCGTCGATCAATTCGAGTCGATGGCCGAGTCGGGTCTTCCAACATTGGTTTGAAGGACTTAGTTATGCCACCCCACCTCTTTTAACTTAAATAAAAAAATAATCAAATATGATTTAACTAATTTCATTCTCTCCTATTTCACCCTACCCTTTCATATCCCCAATCCAACATATCCTAAATGGCACAATTTATATCGTCATCAATGTAACGAAGAAAAAAACATAGATTTGCTACCTGATGGATGACTTTACGTATGCCCACCGAATCATTATAAAAAACTATTAATCAAACAGTGACGTCGATATTTTCTCATGTTACAACAGTACACACCTGAACGTGAACCTGAGGTTTACTTTTGGTTGGTAGGAGTATCACTTCGGCAACTCCCTATCATATATATATACATTGTGTTGAATAACAAACCAAAATGAGCCTGCCGAATGCAACTGGATCGGAGCGGTTCGAACGCTCTAACAGCTTAAATTTTTAAATTAGAGTATTATGATTTTCCGTCAACATCATCATATTTCTTTTGTATAAAGTCAAGCACCAAAATTTTATAAAAATAAAAATTTGAACATCGCTGACGTCGAACTTTAGGACGTCTGAAATTGAAACGGACACTCGTTATCACAACGAGAAAAGCAAGTTCGTCGATGCTTTATTGGATGACCGAAACCATTTCGGACGTCCGGAAGTACAATGAACAAAAAAATAAGAAGAGACACTACAAGAAAAATCGACCTTTCAGACGGCCACGACTGTCGCAAATTTTACAAAATCTATCGAAAATAAAGTTTTTGACGATACGATATGTCAAAAAATTGACCGTCGCAAACACTTTTCCAACGGGCAATAGGCAACTGTCGAAAGTTTCGACGGCCATACCCGTCAAAAATTTCCGACGGTTGCCAACCGTCGGTAGTTCAGACAATTGCAGTGATTGCCAAAAGTTTTGGTGGTCGCAACCGTCGAAACTTCAAACGGTTGCGGCGACTGCCAAAAGTTTTGGCGTCGCAACCGTCGAAAACTTCAGACGGTCATGATCGTTGAATTATTTTGACGGCTGGGATTTTTTTCAACGGCCTAAGCCGTTTGAGATAACATATAAAATAATAAAAAAAATTTGGCGACCGGATCAGGCCACGGATTCGCCGCGAGGCCGAATGCGCGAGGGAGAGGGGTCACCCGCCAGAGAGAGAGAGGAGTCATCGGGAGCAGCCGATCCAGGTCGGAGGCGGCGAATCCACCGCGAGGCAGCTGATCCAGGTCGGAGGCAGCTGGATCAAGCCACCAAGTGGCGGATCTGCCACGAGGCGGCCGATCCAGGCCGCGCGCGGTCGGATCAGGCCGCCAAGCGGTGGATCCGTCGCGAGGTGGCATATCAAGGTTGGAGACGGCTGAATCAAGGCGCTAGGCGGCGGACCGCCGCGAGGCGGCGGATCCAGGCCGCACGTGAGGGGGAGAGAGAGAGGGGTCGCCGGCCGGCCACGGGCGAGAGAGAGAGGGGTCACGGAGGTCGTCCTTAGGTCATCGTTCGGGAGAGAGAGAGAGGTAGAGAAGGAGGTAGGTAATAAATAGACGGAAAAAGAAAGTGGGGAGCGGGAAAGGAAAAAAAAGCGGGGAGGGTGGCGGGATAATTTTTTGAATACCGACGATTTCACTGTCGCAAAATGTAATAATAGAATAAGATTTTTACTTTACCGACGATTTTTGTTCAGACTGTCGGAATTTCTGACGGTCCGAACCATCGGTAATAGTAGAAATAATTAAATATTATAATCTACTGTTAGGACCGTCGGAACTTTCGACGGTTAGAACTTTCGGTAATTATAATAATAAAATACTAATTATATTATATATTATGATATATAAGATTATAATATTTAATCATTTTTACGATTATTCTCGGTCCGGACCGTCGGAAGTTTCGACGGTCCAAACTATCAGTAATTATTATAATAAAATACTAATTATATCATATATTATGATATATAAGATTATAATATTTAATCATTTTTTACGATTACTGACGGTCGAGCCCGTCGGAACTTCCAACGGATGGGGAGCCGTTAAAAATTTTGACTTTCCAAATCATTAGAAAATATATAATAAATTCTATAATTTATTATTTTTATTTCTGACGGAAATTATCCATCGCAAAATCTCCTTTTTCTTGTAGTGCGACGGTTATGACCGTCGAAAGTTTCGACGGATACGTATCCATTGGAACTTTCGACTTTCCTAACCGTCGGAAAATAAAATAATAGTATAATAGATTTGATAATTTATTATTTTTATTTCAGACGCTTGCAACCGTTGGAAATTCTGACGGATACCTATCCGTCGCAAATTGCGATGGATTTTGTTTCGCCAAAAATTGCTCGTCGGAAAAATGCAGTTTCCTTGTAGTGAGGATGCATAAGGAAAGAGGATCAAATTTTCATTTGAGTCTTGGACATAGTCGAATTATATTGCAAGCTAAGAATGATTTGTTTACAAGATAAATTATAACATATGTTGGCATATATTTTTAGATAGTTAAAGGATGGATTATTGTAAGTCTTTATATTGATAACTCCTGATGATCTTCTTGAAAACATGGATTATTTCTATGCATGAGGATAAGGAATCTCCAAGCCATTTCATACTAAAGTGAATGATGAAAAATGATATGTTTATAATGAGAATTTATGCTAAGATATCCCTATGAAACATGCCATATGTTAGTCGAATGTTTGTTTAAGATTAGCGTGGTGTTTTGATTGAAAATTTGATTGAAAAACTTAAGAATTCCACAATAATATGTGGCTCTATCGATTGAAACGGACGGTTGCATCCCTTTCAAGCATCCAAATTTGCTCGACAAGAATATAATGACTACCAGATCAAACGTCCGACATTGGATCAAACGACCAATCTGGATCAAAATGGAAGTCCACTTTTTTCGACGATCGAACTAAAAAATATTGAGACATGAAATTGACGATGATGACAGTCGATCGATCAATCTGGATTGTTCATGTTGGAAAATGATCCAACAATTGATGGAAACCCCTTTTCGTGGCACTGATCCCCCATTAGCCCACCATGATCTAGGTATCTACACACTTATGTGTTTGCAATGGTACTCTCTACGTAATACCTCATATTTTTTACTAAGGGAAATTTGGAGTTTTGGTCAAATCCTCATGATCTTTATTATATAAAGACCCCAAATCCTCTTGTTGATCTCTTTTGTCCAATTTCTCACCTAACGGCTAGGGCTAGAGGAAGGAGAACAAGAGGAACGCAGAGGAAAAAGAAGAGAAAGAAAGATGAGAATGATCTAAGAGAAAGGTATATAAAGGGGATCCAAACCCCTCTCTCCCCTGTCAGTGTTTGTATGTTTAGGTCGAGAGATCCAAGGACACCCTAGTCTTTGGTAGGAATTATGATTGAGAGTAATTTTCTGCATTAGATTTGAAAGGTTTTATATGTGATTCATACTTTTGAATTACCATGTCTAGATTCATGTGTTAGGGTTCCATATTGAGATAATGGATGAATCTTAGATTGGAAAGAATGGATGATTTCATATTTTTTTAATATGATTTTGATGCCTATTGGTTTATAAATCATGCCTAGAACCTTTAGAATGCTTTGTATTGTGTTTCCCCAAAGTTTCATCGAAACATTTGCAAAATGCGAGCATAATATAAGCTAGAGGGCATTAATACGGGCAAGAGGGCTTTAATACGGGCTGTCAGAATTTTCTGCTGCGAGCCTAATATGACTTGAAGGGCATTAATATGACCTGAAGAGCAAAAATATGGGCTACTATTATTTTCTACTCTGAGCCTAATACGACCTGAAGGGCATTAATATGACATGGAGGGCAAAAATATGGACTGTCAGTATTTTCTAGTGCGAGCCAAATACGACCTAGATGACTTTATTATGGGCTGAAAGGCAAAAATATGACCTGGCCATATTTAATCCTTGTAGATGCGTTTGGTACTAAATTTTGTTAGTTTTCTCTACTATATGTTAAACTTATTTTCAAGGTATTTATATTATATTATCGCTTGATGATTGTGTATGAACCTGGATACGCGACATGTATGCACAATCATAATTAAGTTAAAATTGGAAGATTGAGTGACATAATTGATTGTTGTTTGAAAAGCATAATGAACCAATTATAGATAATGTTACATGTCGTCCCTCAATGACCCTTTATCGAATTTTCCGCAGAATGATTGTTACACACATCGACAATAATGTGTCATTCCGATGTCTTCCTCGGGTGAGAGTTCTCAGGAATGATCGTTACATACATTGGCAATGAAGTGTGCATTTTGATATCGCCTTTGGGCGAGAGGGGAGCATTGTGTCGCCTATTGTGAGGGCAACGATATAAATTCCTACTATCGAAAGATATAACGTTAAAAAGGGCCAATGATCGAATGAGTAAAAAGATGTCTCATGAAAGTGAAAGTCCAAAAAGGCTATGAAGCAACCCTGAGGAAAAGGTATGGAGGCAATGGTTATGGTAAATGTACATCACTTATATGCCTATGGATTGAACAGTTTAATTATTATGAATGTTTCCATACTATATGTATGCCGATATGATTACATGTCTTCCATGCAATTGTTTTAATTGCATGATGATGGATTGTTATAATTGTTGTATAACATGTAGATCACATGATAAGTACATGTATGTATATTGTTTCCTTCTTATTATATGAAGATGATGATGCATATTATGTAGCATCCTGTTTAGAATTATGGCAACACATTGCATGACATACTCTAACCGAAAAACTCTGCACCCTGGATCTGTGCAGGTAAGGAAAGTATGAATGATGGCGTCTCAGCTCATGACAAGAAAATTGCACACTGATTTAGGAGTCTTAGAATCATGATGCCATGGAGCCTTTTTATTATGTTTTCAAAAGATGTTGTAATGATGACTATTAGTTTTGTTTTATCAATTTTATAACATTACTTTTGATGTTTTATTGAAGTCTTCCGCTTTAATTGAAGAACTTATTTTATTTTAATATTGTTTAAGTTTCCGCTGCAATAGATGAAAGTCATATTCAATTATGATTATGTGATGACGAATGGACTAACACAGTCGAATGATCTATTTGCCCTTGGCATTTGAGGATGAAATTTCGAGGTGTTACACTCTAATATTGGATAGCTCTTCCAATCCCATGAACATGATGAAAGGAAATGAATGGGTAACGATGAATAGAAGAATTATGTCCTTATGAACATGAATATGAAATGAAAAGATATGAGATCTCTTGACTCATTATCATACTTCTTGATTTTGTTTGTTTTCATGCTAATTCTGATGGAACTTCCTTATGATCTATTATGAATTCACACTTAGCTTTATGCTAATGGTTGAACTTGCTCCCCTGTGTGATATCCACAGGTATATGAAATATTTGCATTCTAGGTTGATGTGTGTGTGGCGACTTTGGCTCGGGTGGCAAGTGCACATAATTTTTTAAAGTTGTATTGAGTCTTTCTATTTATCGAGTTGTATTTTGGACTCACGGATACTATGTATTATGGCATGAAAGTTTATATGCTTAAGACTTATGTTTATATGATATGATGTACTTTTCATTTAATTTCCTCATTTATTTATATTTTTAATTTTTATAATATTTTATTCTTAAGTGTTCCGCTTGTGAATCACTCTTCTTAACCTGGGTCAACAAAAGAGTCACAGTAGTATCGAAGAAAGTAGCACACGAAAGGAGATTTCACCATGTGATGAGTTCAAATTTCAGGGCATTACATTTATGGTATCAGGGCTAAATGTTGAGACTCTCTTGATGTCCTAGCTATAGACTTTAAGGCTATGTATGATCCATGTGCATCCATCAGAACAACCGCTACACTCAACTGCCATAAAAGTGAAGTAAGAATTGTTTTATTTTGACTAAGATTGTTTTAACTAATTGTATTGTTATGTTTTTATACATGGCTCCTACGACTTGTTTAGCAGCCCGACATGACAAAGGCAGTGGCACGAATGTGAAGGTGGTCGCATGGTGGATACCCTAGAGATAATTGTTGATGGATTTGACTTTGTCCAGGGAGTCAAGGAGGAGAGGATCTGCAGCAGGTCCTTCCTCCACCATTACAGCATCTAGAGCTTCCTCCTCCTTTGCAGCAATATCGATGTACTAGACTCCTCCACCAATAGACCCTTCTATAGAGAAGGATATGATTCACACGTTCCTAAAGCTACAACCACCCCAGTTCAAAAGGGCAATCGACTATGACAAAGCAATCCGCTAGGTCAGTTCCATGGAGCAGATGTTTTGCCTCTCGCGGTGTGTCGAGGATTGTAAGGTCCTCTATGCTACCCATTTGTTCACTGACCGAGCTCGATATTGGTGGGAAATAATGTTGGTGTCACGACCCCATTTTAAATGGTGATCTAAATCAGAGTTCGTGACTCATTACAGACGATCAAGTAAAGATTACGAAGGAATACGAAAACGTGATGTAACTTTTTTATAACATAAGAATAAAAGTATATCATTAAATAAATTACATAATATGTGATGATTATTTCAGAGCAAAGCAACTTTCTTAAGTTTTACATTTCATCGAAAGGACTTTGCCTTCTTACAAGATACAAAAAGACACTTCTATAATATACAAAATCAGCTCTATCAACATCCTAACAAAAGGACACGAGAGTGACAATTCCCCTCATTACCTTTACATCAAAAGAGTTAGACCCTGCTAAGATTAGGAGCTCCCACGATCCATGAAACTATACTAATATGAAAAATATTAGAAACAACATTATGAGCAAAAATAGCTCAGTAAATTGATAACTCATAAACTATGTGTCACCATCTAATTAATTCGGAGAGATATGAAATAGCTATAATATCACAATTAGTGATTTCTTATATTTGAAAATAGTATATACAAATTTCTAATCAAAATCATGACACTCCTATTGCAATCAATAACACTCAAATCATATCAAATATATGTATGCAAATGCAACACTCTTATATGAATGCATAGATCACCAACTGGCTAGTGGTCGGTAGGTGAATTTTAGAGATGGTTCCCATTATGGACGGCGATGTAGCACTTAGCTCCGTTCTACCTCATTCCTTTCGGGAAATATAACATATAGCGATAGGTGAATTCTAGTGGTGGCTCCCATCGTGATCAGCAATGTAGCACTTAACTCCATTCTATCTCATCCCTTTCGGGGAACATATAGCGATAGGTGAATTCTAGAGGTGGCCCCTACGAATTCTAGAGGTGACTCCCATTACGACTCCTCATGATGTAGCACTTAGATATGCATGACACTTAGCTTCAGTCTATCTCATTCCATTTCTGGAGCCCAAAATGATGTATTGGATTCTTGAGGTGGCTCCGATCGTGATCAACGATGTAGCACTTAGCTCCAACCATCATACATGTAGATGCAGATGCATGATTCATCATATAACAATTTCATATCAACTATCAAAAGATGAATCATATCGAACACTCATTCAAACGAAGGATTGCATTTCGTAAAGTCAACCCATAACATACCACATATGCTTTTCAATTGTGTCATCAATTGATCAATCATTTCAACATACTTTTTCATATAAACTTATCGAAATACATATTAAATACACATAAAAATCAATATCATGTCAAATTCAAAAAAGGTTGCACGGAGTTGTTTGCATGGCGAACAAGATAGAGAGAGATCTAGATGCGACAGGAAGAGTTGAAGAAGGAGCCAGTGCGACTAGCCGAGCCGTCCAAATCGATGTGGGAGGACCTTCACCCGACATAGAGAGATGTTCATCATGACCGCCATCACCATCCGTACCTACAGCTGCAGTGCAACGCGATGCTCTTTGCCAGCTCCAGCCAGCACCATGCCAGCCACAAGTGAAGTAAAGAGAATAGAGTAATGAATTTGAAATAATGAGAATGCACTTACGAAAGAATTAATGAATATGAATTTACAGTCATAGCCTTAGAGGCAAGCTCCTGCTCCATAGCCACCACGTCAACCGTCGGCATCCCAGCAGTAGGGAGTGATGAATTGTGTCTACTGCAGTAGGCCATACAAAGGAGAGTGTCGCGTGAAGAACAACATCTACATTAGATGCGACAAGGTCGAACACTTCATCAGAGACTGCCCAATGAAGAATTAAAGAGGAGTAGGTGGAGTACCACGATGTCTCTATAGTGTCCAAGCAGATGTAGCGCAGCAAGATAACGATGTTATCCAAGGTACTCTCTCCATAGGACTTTCCATGGTTGTATTATTTGATTCGGGTGCTTTGCACTCATTTAGTTCTGATGTGTGTGACTCTACACTTGATGTAACTGTAAAAGGAATGAGGCATAGTATGAATGTAACAATACCAATGAGCACCCTCTACACAGTGAAGTATCTTGTTGAGGTACCAATTGTAGTGGATGAGAAAAAATTTCTTTGCTGACATTATTGTAATATCCATGGTGGACTATAATGTCATCTTAGGTATGGACTGGTTGTCATACCATGATGCATTGATACTATGTAAAATAGATGAAGATCATTATCAGCACACACGACAACCAAAAGTCCATGATCAAACTGTAGAATCCCAAAGGGCTCCAAGGGGGGGGGGGGAGGGGGGGTTTGAATTGGTGTTAAATCGAAAATATCGATTTCACAAAAACCATCGTGGAAGCTTAAAATTGATTCATTAATACTTTTAAATCAAAGCAATTCAGATCATAAACATAGTATGAGAGGGAGAAAGAGAGAAAGAAAGCAAATATAAAATGCACGGGTGGTTGTTGACGAGGTTCGGCCACACCTTGGCCTACGTTCCCGCTCCGACTTCTTAACTTTGAGACTACCGGAGATTCCATTAGAACTTTTCCTTAATTCCAAATGGGGCAAGGAAGAATGCCCTTTACATCAACCACCTTTTCTCCGCTTTGAGAGGCAAGGCAACCTCTCATCCTAAAAGCTAATATTTTCTCTCGCTCAAGAGGTAAGATTTGAAACCTCTTTCACACGGGACCTCTCACAATCTTTTAGAAAAATAGTTTCTCTCTTTTACTATAGAACACTCACAAGAAGATAAGAGAGAAAGAAAAAAAGCTCTAAATGATAACTTCAAGGAAAAAGATCTTTTGGTTTCTTGAAGTTTCGCTTTATTGCTTGGATGGGTGTCTTTGCTTCTGGCATTGGCACTCCTTTTATATGCTTCAGCTTGTGAAAAATTTGTCTAGAATTAATTTCACATTTTGCTCATTCAAAACTAATTGTTACTATTCATTTGACCTGGGGACCGGTCGATCACATTTATGGACCGATCGATCGGTCTATATGACCGTTGCACTGATTTGCTCTCTGACCATAGCTGGTCGGTCGATCGGACTATCGACCGGTATCATCTTGGCATCGTTTGGAGCAGCTAATGTATTTGTCGATCAACTGGTATCTTCAGATCGGTCGACCAGTATTGTCTCGATCGGCCTTCTTTGCTTCGACCGACAGGTTGACTGACTTGCACTATTTTGAGTATAACATTTTACATAGTTATCCAAATTAGATAATCTTGAATTCTATGGATAGATAACAGGATTCTCTACGACTTTGATATTTATGATTCATTCAGAATATAATAATATCATAGTCAATTATTTAATCAAAGTGTAGTGCATAAAGTTATCTCTTTTTCTTTAAACCTTTTTAGCATTTTAACTTTAATCTTTTGAGGGTTGTATCATCAAACTATAATTTTATATGTCGTTAAAACTTAAATCCAACAATCTCCTCCTTTTTTATGAAGACAAATCGAGAAATATGAAAAATGTATAAGTTGCGAAAAAGTTGTAAAATAAGTTGTAAAATCTTGTAAAATCAATTTTACTCTCCCTAACACTTAACTTTCTAGGAACTCTTCATATAAAGTGATATTTATATCATATTTCTCCTATATTTCTCCCCCTTTTGTTTCATAAAAATGTATAATTTGTATATGAAGCATATAAGAAACCATATGTAAGTCCCTCTTAATCATATATTCAAAAACTTTATTCTTCCCCTTTTGTCATATAATAGACATGTAAAGTATTGCACCATAAAGATTTTAAAAGATAACTCCCCTAAATTTATGGCTATAATGAAAACCAATTTATGAAAGCCACAAAAAAGATATATTAAGAAACCAATTTTTGCATAAAACTTTGATACAACAATGATTATGTCAAAATAAAGTTTTAACGTGCTCCCCCTATCACTATTACCAATTTTCATTTATATGTTCCTCTTTTCAAAGAAATAGTAATTTTGAAATAAAAAAATAGATGATACTTTTACCATAACTTTTGTGCCTTCACATTTCCAATTCCTCCTTTGCTTTACATATGAGGCACGCCTACAAAAATAATTATGTAACCTTTGGTATCCAAATTTCTTTGGGTCCTATTTTATTAGACATTGTTCATTTTGGAACCCAGATTATGCCATGTTGAAATGTTTTTTCGACTTTGCATTGATAAGCATAATGACCATAAAATCCGCATGCAAAACATGTAATATGCGATTTTCTATCATAGGAAGAGTTAGACTTTCAATAAGAATTTTTATTTCCAAAATTGTCCCTAAGATTATTTTTTGTTTCATGAGAAATAGTTTTATTTTGTGAATTTTTCAAAAAATCATTTTCTTTCTTTACTTTTTCTAAAGAACGTGCTAGTTTTACAATTTCACATGCATGTGTAATTTTCAAATTTTCATTTTTTAGGTTTTCATTTTCCATGAAATATGTATCCTTTTCTTCTTTTAAATCTTCAATCTCATGTCGTAATTTATCATTTTCCTCTTTAAATGATTAATATCTTTTTATAAGTGAGGAAATTTCTTTATTTACATCAAAAGAAATGTTTTCTTCGGAAGAGTTCGATGAGTCATAATTTGAATTTGAAGGGCTAGAAATTATCTCGTCATTGTGAGTCATTAAGCATAAGCATGCTTCTCCACTAGAAGAGCTTGACGAGTCACTTGTTTCACTTGATTCTTCGTATTTTTTCATTTTACCTTTCTAAGATATCTCTTTTTTGTCGTTTTTGTATGATCTTCAAGTAGGCTTCTCACTGTTGTCTTTCTTTTTCACCAACTTGAGATACTTATCTAGTTTTCTTGTGTAGTGGACGAGTCTCCTTTCGTCTACTTCTTCTTCATTTTCGCTTGCTTTCAAAGTCAATATCTTCTTTTTGGGAGTATTAGATTCTTCTTCTTGGATTCCGATCTCATAGGTTAGAAATGAACCAATAAGATAATCAAAATTTAATTTGTTCAGATCTTTTTCTTAGATCACTGTCCTCTTCGTATGCCATTGGGAGGAGAGAGACCAGAGAATCTTTCTCGACTCGCCTAAGGAGGCTAAGTCATTCACAATATCATTAAACCGAGCAACCATATCATTTATGGATTAATTTTTATGCATCTTGAAGGAATCATATTGATGATTCAAAATATTTAATCTAGATTCTTTGACTTTATCCGTTCCTTCAGAAGTAGTAATAAGTTTCTTCCAAATTTCAGTTGCACTTTCACATTTAGAAATCCAATTAAATTTCATTGAATCCAAAGCACAATAAAAAATATTTTTAACTTTCCAATCTAGTTTTGAAAAAAACTTTTTGTCATTCGTCATGTTTTGAAGGTAGTTTTCATGTAAACAATAGCATTTTTCAACAATGTCCCACATATTTATGTTAATAGAACATATGTAGGCTTGAATCCTAATTTTCCAATATGCAAAATTTGATGTATTTAAAAGGGGAGGATGACTAATTGATTGTCCTTCGGCAAAACTGAATCCACTTGATGCCATGTCTCCTAAGATGGTTAAATCTTAAAATAAGATGACTAAATCTTAAACGATTAGATCTAAAAATGTTTAGATCTTAAAAGATGATTCAAAAAATCAAAACAAGATCAACTTGACTCTGATACCAATTGTAGGTGTAGGATCCCAAAGGGCACTAGGGGAGGTGAATTGGTGTACCAAAATATCGAATTTCACAAAAACTGTCGCGGAAGCACAAATCGATTCGTTAATCCTTTTGAATCAAAGCAATTCAAATCATAAGTATAATTTGATAGGGAGATAGAGAGAGAGAGAAAATCAAGCACAAAGACACAGTGGTTGTTGATGAGGTTCGGCCACACCTTGACCTATGTCCCCGCTCCGACTTCTTGACCTCGAAACCGCCGAAGATTCCAATAGAATCTCTTCCTTTGTTTCAAGTGGGGCAAGGAAGAAAAGCCCTTTACACCACCACCTTTTCTCCGCTTCGAAAAGTAAGGCTCACCTCTCCTCTAATAAAGCTAATATTTTCTCTCGCCCAAGAGGTAAGATTTTGGACCTCTTTTATACAAGAGCTCTCTCAATTTTTTAAACAAAAGTGTTTCTCTCTTCTGCAATTCTATGCTCACAAGAAGAGAAGAGAGAAATCTATAAAATGAAGACTTTAAGAAAATAGTCTTCTTTTGATAACTTGAATTTTTTCTTCAATGAGTGAATGAGTGTTCTTGCTTCTAGCTTTGGCACTCCTTTTATAGCCTTCAGGATGTGGAAAATTCGTCCAGAATTCATTCCACAAATTTCTCCTTCAAAATTGACTGTTATTGTTCATTTGACCAGGAGGTCGATCGATTGCACATCTGGACCGGTCGACTGATCTTTGTCTCCGTTGCGCCATTTCTTTAGTTTCTGCGCTTGATCACTCGACCAGACTTTCGACTGGTTAGTCGATCGGTATAGTCTTGTCATTTTGCTTTGTAGCCGTTAAGCTGATCGATCGATTGGTGCTTCGACCGGACTATCGATCGGTGTAGTCTCGACGTGGATTTGGGCAGCTCATGTATTTGATTGGTCGACCGGTGTAGTCGATCAGTCGACCGGACTATCTCAATTGCCTTTCATTGTGTCGATCAGCAGGTTGACCGCCCTGCATTCTTTTGATCATGACTTTCTGCACAGTTATCCAAATTAGATAATCTTGGATTCTATGAATATATAATAGTATTTTCTACAACTTTGATGTTATATGATTCATCCAGAGTCAAATAGGATCATATTCAATTATTTATTCAAAGTGTAGCGCATAAAGTTACTCCTTTTTCTTTAATTTTTTTAGCATTTTAACTTTAATCTTTCGAGGTTTATATCATCAAAATATAATTTTATATGTAATTAAAACTTAGATCCAATAATATTTTCGTTTTTGATGAAGACAAATCGAGAAATATGAAAAATATATGAGTTGCGAAAAAGTTTTATAAAATCTTGTAAAATCAATTTTACTCTTGTATAAACAATTTTGCTCCACCTAACCTTACAATTCACATAAGTATAAATTGTAAGTAACTCTTCATATAAAGTGATATTCATATCATATTTCTCCCCCTTTTGTTTCATAAAAAAGAATAATTTGTATATGACGCATAAAAGAAATCATATATAACTCCCCCTCAATAAAAAATTTATTCTTCCCCTTTTTGTCATAAACATGTAAAATATTGCATCATAAAGAGTTAGTAAAAAAATAACTCCCCCTACATTTATGATTATTTGATAATGGTAAGATGGAAACAATTTGATGAAAGCCAAGGAAAAATATATTAAGAATCAAAATATGGCATAAAACTTTGATACAACAATGTGATATCCATGATATGTGAAAATAAAGTTTTAATATGCTCCCCCTATCATTACTACCAATTTTCATTTATATGTTCTCTTTTTTTTAAAGAAATAGTAATTTTGAATTTTTGAGTAAAAAGTAAATGATACTTTTAGCATAATCTCTGTGCCTTCACATTTTCAATTTATCCTTTGCTTTACATGTGAGGCACACCTGAAAAATAATCAACTTTTGGTACCCAAACTTCTTTGGGTACTATTTTGTTAGATAATGTTCCTTTCGGAACTCAAATCATGCCATGTTGTAATGATTTTCTTATTTTACATTGATATGCATAATGGCCATAAAATCCACATGTAAAACATTTGAAATGTGATTTTCTACCATATAAATGATTGGATTTCCAATAAGAATTTTCATGTACAAAATGATTCCTAAGATTATTTTTCATTATATGAGAAATAATCTTATTGTTATTTTGTGTATACTTCAAAAAGACATTTTTTTTGTTTTACTTTTTCTAATGAACTTGCTAGTTTGACAATTTCACGTGCATGTGTAATTTCTAAAGTTTCAATTTCATTTTTGAGTTTTTCATTTTCCATAAAATATGTATCATTTTCTTCTTTTAAATTTTCAAACTCATGTATTAATTTCTCATTTTCTTCTTTAAGTGAGAAATATCTTTTTATAAGAGAGGAAAGTTCTTTATTCACATCTAAGGAATGATGTTCTTCGGAAGAGTTCGATGAGTCATAATTTGAACTTGAAAGGCTAGAAATTACTTCATCGTCGTGTGCTATTAAGCATATGTATGCTTCATCGCTGGAGGGGCTTAATGAACTACTTATGTCATTAAACTCTTCATAGTTTTTCTTTTTACCTTTCTGAGATTTTTCTTCTTTGTGGTGCTTGTATGATTTTATTGTTGGCTTCTCGTTCTTGTCTTTATTTTTACCAACTTGGGATACTTATCTAGTTTTCTTGTGTAGAGTGCGAGTTTCTTTTCGTCCACTTCCTCTTCACTTGAGTCTTCTTCTTTTGTATTTGCTTTCAAGGCCAATGTTTTCTTCTTGGGACTTTTTCTTCTTGATCTTCTTGAATTGAGATCTCATAGGTTAGAAGTGAACCAATTAGATCATCAAAAACTAATTTATTTAGATCTTTTTCTTCGATCACGATCCTCTTCGTATACCATTTGGAGGAGAGAGACCTGAAAATCATTTTCACTTTTTGGGGGTTAGTTCTTGGCTCATACAAGGAGGCTAAGCCTTTCAAAATATTATTAAACCGAGCAACCATTGAAAGAATCATATTGATGGTTTAAAATATTTAATCTACATTCTTTAACTTTGTCGGTTCCTTCATAAGTAGTGATGTGTTTTTCCCAAATATCGGTTGCAGTTTCACAACTTGAAATCCGATTAAACTCCATTGAATCCAAAGCACAATAAAAAATATTTTTGGCTTTTCAATCAAGTTTTGAAAAAAAATTTCTCTTTCTTTAGAATCTATAGGTAACTTTTCATGAAGATAATAACCTTTTTTAACTATGTCCCACATGTCGATATCAATAGAACAAATATATGCTTGGATTCTAATTTTTCAATATAAAAAATTTGACGCATTTAAAAGGGGAGGATGACTAATTGATTGTCCTTCGGTAAAATTAAAACCACTTGATGCCATAGCTCTTAAGATGATTAAATCTTAACAAAAATGATCAAATCCTAAAATAATTAAATCTTAAAATGATTTGATCTTAAAATAAGAGCAACCAGCTCTAATACCAATTGACCAAAGGACACCAAGAGGGGGGAGGGGGTGGGGTGAATTAGTGTTCTAAATCAAAATATCGAATTACACAAAAACCATTGCGGAAGTACAAATCGATTCATTAAGCCTTTTAAATCAAAGCAATTCAGACCATAAGTATAATATGAGAGAGAGATAGAGAGAGAGACAAAATAAAGCACAAACACATGGTGGTTGTTGACGAGGTTCGGCCATACCTTGGCCTACGTCCCTGTTCCGATTTCTCGATCTCGAGACCATCGGAGACTCCATTAGAATTTTTTCCTTTGTTCCAAATGGGGCAAGGAAGAAAAGCCCTTTACACCACCACCTTTTCTCCACTTCGAGAGATAAGGCTCACCTCTCCTCTAATGAAGCTAACCTTTTCTCTTGCTTAAGAGGTAAGATTTTGAACCTCTTTTACACAGGAGCTCCCTCAGTTTTTTGAACAAAAGTATTTCTCTATTTTGCAATTATGTGCTCACAAGAAGAGAAGAGAGAAAGAAGATAAATCTATAAAATGAAAACTTAAAAAAATGGTCTTCTTTTGATAACTAATTTTTTTCAATGAGTGAATGTGTGCTCTTGCCTTTGGCTTTAGCACTCCTTTTATAGCCTCCAGGATGTGAAAAATTCGTGCAGAATTCATTCCACAAATTTCTCATTCAAAATTGACCGTTACTGTTCATTTGACCAAGAGGCTGGTTGACCATACATCTGGACCGATCGACCGATCTTTGTGACCGTTGCGCCATTTCTTCAGCTTCTGCGCTTGATCGACCGACTGGACTATTGATCGTTATAATCTCATCATTTTGCTTTGTAGCCATTGAGCTGATCGGTCAACCAGTGCTTTGACCGGACTGTCGACCGATATAGTCACGATGTGAATATGGGCAGTTCATGTATTTGATCGGTCGACCGAACTATCTCAACTAGCTTTCATTGTGTCGACCGGCAGGTTGACCACCCTGCACTATTGTGATCTCAACTTTCTGCACAGTTATCCAAATTAGATAATCTTGGATTCTATGGATAGCTAATAGGATTCTCTACGACTTTGATGTTTATGATTCATCCAGAATCTAATAGGATCACAGTCAATTGTTTAATCAAAGTGTAGTGCATAAAGTTATCCCTTTTTCTTTAAACTTTTTCAGCATTTTAACTTTAATCTTTCAAAATTTGTATCATTAAAATATAATTTTATATGTCATTAAAACTTAGATCCAACAATAGGACCCAAAAGTCACCAAGATGGAGGGCGGTGAATTGATGTGAAAGCAAAAATATCGATTTCACAAAAATCATCACGGAAGTTTAAAATCTATTTGTTAATCCTTTTAGATCAAAACAATTTAGATCATAAACATAGTGTGACACAGAGAAAGAGAGAGAGAAAGCAAACACAAAATGCACGGATGGTTGTTGACGAGGTTTGAATGTTCCCACTCCGACTTCATGACCTCGAGACCATCGGAGATTCCACTAGAACTCTTCCTTAATTTCAAATGGGACAAGGAAGAATGCCCTTTACATCAACCACCTTTTCTCCGCTTCGAGAGGCAAGGCAACCTCTCCTCTTAGGAAGCTAATATTTTCTCTCGCTCAAGAAGTAAAATTTGGAACCTCTTTCATACAGGAGCTCTCACAATCTTTCTGAAAAATGATTTTTTTCTTCTTTTACAATAGAGCACTCACAAGAGGAGAAGAGAGAAAGAAAGAAAGCTCTAAATGATAACTTCAGGGAAAAATATCTTCTTTTGATTCTTGAAGTTTTGCTTCAATGCTTGGATGGGTGCCTTTACTTTTGGCTTTGAAACTCTTTTTATAGGCTTTAGCATGTAAAAAATTCATCCAAAATTAATTTCACATTTGCTCATTTAAAACTAGCCATTACTGTCACACCCAACTTCGTGACTAAATTCTAATCCCAATTATCATAATCTTAGTTATGTTTAGCCATTCCATAAATAAAATCGGCAAAACCTCCCTCCCTTACTTATCTTATGTTATTTGTTAATACATACAAAAGACATATATAATCATCAAAGTTTAATAAAAAGCTATAAGATAGAACATTCACATATTGTCATTATATATATTTTTCACAAACTATCTCACATATAACCCCACAAGATCAAGTCACATACAACCTTACAAAAAGTTTCTCACAAACCTAATAACAACAACTAAGACTATCTATTACATATGCATGATTCAAAAAACAAAAGTGAAGGGAGATTAAAGTGCTCCAGCGGCTCGACCTCTTCTATATGCAGCAAAAATAAGCTTCGAGTCGACTCAACTCGAGAACTTACGAGTATCTGAAAAAAACATTTAAAATGGGTATTATGAGCAACAATCATTTGCTCAGTGAGTAAACAACATAGGGGAACAATATGAGTGCATATATCATTTAAATAACCACATTTCTTTCATATGAGAAAACATTTAAAGCATAGCACATATAACATAACTTGTCAAATCATAAAAACTTTCATAGAAGTAAAAGGAACTCAAGATATCATAATTTTCATGTTTAAACTCCACACGTGTGTCATTGCACATACTCATCATGGGTCAATATGTATTCCTCTATGATCATGTGTCATAGAGTTAAGCAGAGCTTCATAATCAAGAGTCACGGATACGCATAGTAAATCATGGGTCAATACGTATCCCTCTATAATTGTGTGTCATACAGTTAAGCAGAGCTTCACAATCGAGTCTCAGATACGCAGAGCAAATCATGGGTCAATACGTATCCCAATCATGATTGTGTGCCATCCAATCATGATTCTCAGATACGCAGAGCATATCATGAGTCAATACGTGGACGCAGAACAGTCCCCCAAAGGGCAAAGACACCCGATATATGCCCCAAAGGCTTCATGTATATCGAATGCGGTCCCAAAAACCTTTTTCAACTAGTATGGCTAAGGAACACATGGAGTTTAACAATATCAAAGTACACATGTCATAATCTCATATCATTATCAAATAAAACTTATTTTCACTTCACAAGCATTGTTCCATGAAAACATTTTTGTATAAAATATTACTCCATCTCATATGAAATCCTTGAAACATATCATAAATACTTTTCATCGCGCAAGATATGTTTCAACAACAACAATAATAATCTTTGCTTGAGGTAATACCATAAATAAAAGAATTATCATTTCATATTTTGCTATGTTGTAAATTTACCCACTCACTTGTACTTTATCACTTCAAGGAGGTTTATTAGATTTCCTTCCTTTCACTTGCAACTTGAGGTTTTCCTACAAACAATAATGTCTTTTTACTTCCCAATCACTAGTAAGGTTAATATGCAATGCATGCTCATGATGTATGAATGCTTATGCATTCTAAAATGCATATAATCTTCTCTAATACCAATTTCTAGCTTCAGAAAATTATATTCATAAGCTATTCCACACTTGGAACTTTTCAATTCTCCAAAGCTTAACTAGGTGTTGTTTCAGGATTTCAGACTGAGTGTCTGTCAATAAATAATTCATACCTTCTTAACCACATGGGCAAATCTTATGATTCTGGATTAATTAGAAACTAGACATACTAAGGTTTTGAACCCACAAATATCATTATCAAATTCCAAGTGAGTAAGTTAGGACTTTTCAAGCAATCTGACCTAGGGTTTGTGGCTTGGCAGATTATGTGTCACTGAAATATTTATTTATATATTTCTTCATACTTCCTTTAACTAGGGCATAATTTTTCTGAAAACTAGACTTCATTAGTAATTTGTCATAAAAATTAGAGAATTTAACTTGCTGTATAGACTTATAACAAAAATAGTTAATTCGGGTTGTGATATGTCCATGTTCTGGAATCTGACAGAAGAATAACTCTAAAATGAAAAAATCATTTCTCCCAAGATACATGTCAAAATAGGATGATTCCACCTCTCACCGAACTGGAATGTCTATTTATGCATATTCAAATTTCAAACCCTAATTCACTCTATTGTAACTGTGCCCTAATTTACAGATGGAACTTGTATCAGACTCGGGACAAGATGAGTGACATGCAAATTTAAGTTCATAACTTCCTCTATAGAACTCATTTTTAGCTGATTCTTGAGGCCATGGAAAGCTAACGTCGAATGGAGGAACCATGCAAAATTTCATAATTTATGGTTCATATATAACTCCGCCTATGTTTTATAGCCGGTCCCAAGCCTGGATAAAGGAGGAGGGTTGTGTTAGGTCTCGACAGTCAGCGTAAAACCCTGTCGAATCTCATGAACATGGATCAACGAAGCGTCGTATGATCCATGTAGCCGACCCCACCTAGTGGGATAAGGCTTTGTTGTTGTTGTTGTTCTATGGTTCATATATAACGAAGTAATGAGTCTCTCAATCAGAAGAACAATTTTTGGATCAAAACTCACCTGGAACAACCGATGTTCCCAATTTTCCCCAGATTGTTTCGCTCGAGTTCTTCCACTGATAATTTTTCTATGGTGAAATGATAATGTTAAGTAGCTTATATATTTTTTGCAAAATTTTCTGAGATATTATGGCGGTTTGGAAAAATATCCCTTTGAGCAGTTCTCACTTGTCTGCTTCAGCTGCTGGAACTTAAGTGATGTCCAATCACATTTTTTTTGTCATTTTAACCCTAATTATGCTTACTTAATCCTATTTAAACATATATATTATAAAATTTAAAAATTTTGTGATGTATTCCTAATAACCCTATATAATTACTTTATAAAGTTTATCGATAATTAAGTAATCATTATGCACTAATCAAAATATTAATTACTATGTACAAATATCAGTAAATGGATATCCAAACTAACTTAGTATGTTAATTAAATGCATGATTATGCACAAATGATATTTCTAGGACACGTCCGTGACAATTACTATTCATTTGACCAAATGACCGGTCGACCGGTCTATATGACCATTGCGCTGATTTGCTCTCTGACCGTAGCTGGTCGGTCAACTGAATTATCGACCGATAATTCGACCGTATCATCTCAGCATTGTTCGGAGCAGCTCATGTATTTGTTGGTTGACCGGTATCTCCAAATCGGTCGACCGGTATTGTCTCGAGCGGCATTCTTTGCTTTGACCTGACCGACCTGCACTATTTTGAGCATAACATTTTGCACAGTTATTCAAATTAGATAATTTTAGATTTTATTGATAATAGGATTCTCTACAACTTTGATATTTATGATTCATCCAGAATCAAATAAGATCGTAGTCAATTATTTAATAAAAGTGTAGTGCATAAAGTTGTCTCTCTTTCTTTAAACCTTTTTAGCATTTTAACTTTAATCTTTCGAGGTTTGTATCATCAAAATATAATTTTATATATTATTAAAACTTAGATTTGTCATTAAAACTTAGATCCAACAATCTCCTCCTTTTTTATGAAGACAAACTGAGAAATATGAAAAATATATAAGTTGCGAAAAAGTTGTAAAATATTGTAAAATCAATTTTACCCCCCCCCCCCCCCCCCTAACACTTAACTTTCTTTACAATGATAGATATTCACATAAGTATAACTTGTAAGGAACTCTTCATATAAAGTCAGATCATATTTCTCCTATATTTCTCCCCCTTTTGTTTCATAAAAAAGAATAATTTATATATGAAGCATATAAGAAACCATATGTAAGTCCCTCTTAATCATATTTTCAAAAACTTTATTCTTCCCCTTTTGTCATATAATAGACATGTAAAGTATTGCATCATAAAGGTTTTAAAAGATAACTCCCCCTAAATTTATGGCTATAATGAAAACCAATTTATGAAAGCCATAAAAAGATATATTAAGAAACCAATTTTTGCATAAAACTTTGATACAACAATGATTATGTCAAAATAAAGTTTTAACGTGCTCCCCCTATCACTATTACCAATTTTCATTTATATGTTCCTCTTTTCAAAGAAATAGTAATTTTGAAATAAAAAAATAAATGATACTTTTACCATAACTTTTGTGCCTTCACATTTCCAATTCCTCCTTTGCTTTACATATGAGGCACGCCTACAAAAATAATTATGTAACCTTTGGTATCCAAATTTCTTTGGGTCCTATTTTGTTAGACATTGTTCATTTTGTAACCCAAATTATGCCATGTTGAAATGTTTTTCCTACTTTGAATTGATAAACATAATGTCCATGAAATCCGCATGCAAAACATTTAATATATGAATGATGACACCTGACAACAAAATTATAGTGTCCGCCTTGAAGGCCCATAAGCTACTACAGAAGGGATGCAAAGGGTACTTGGCCAACGTGATGATAGCCAGTGCTCCTTGTCACAACCCTAGTTTAAATGGTCTAATCTGTAAGTCGTGACATAATACGTTCGATCAAATTCTTATCGTGGAAGCGTCATATTGCTATGTAGAAACACGTGGAATAAAGTTATTACACTATTGTTCACAACACACTTATATTTGATCTCAGAGCAAGTACACACGCTAATTTAAACTTATACATTCTGAAAGGTTTTTGAAACATTTAGCTTTTACACACCATATAACACATTAAGAGGAGTCACACATCCTCACAAAATGAAAAGTAGAGACTAATTCTCATATCTATCTTCAAAAGTGCTTCTAATCCGTTAAGGGATTTCCAAGCACGACAACATGATTGGTCTATTGATCTGAAAAGTGTTAAAATAATATTATGAGCAAACAACAACTCAGTAAGTTGAAAACTCATAACCCATGTGTTACCACTTATTCCATTCAGATAAAATGATTTAGCATTTGAAAACCTTATAGAAAACAAGCTAACATTTTACTACTTATGAATAATTATCATGTTATAAAGGATACTATATCAACTAATATCACTGAAATATCATCTTTAGCATATCATATAATATGTCACATATTTGTTTTATTTCATATATCATATCATGTATCATATCAAATCACGTATGCATAATGCACATGCTATATTACCATTTGGTCCGAAAAACATATTACCCCGTAGGGTTTCATATCATCCCAAATCATGTAGTACATTTCTTGTAGAAGACATATCATCCATAACCAGATGTCTCATATCGCCCCGTAGAACATCATATCATTCTTGCCGGGGACACATATATTATCCCCTAGGATACCTTGTCATCCCATGGAAATGAGATACCTTCCCTGCATAAGATATATCATCCTAACAGAGGAAATGCAAATGCAGGACAGATAAGATGCATAATGCATGCATCAACCATATCATATCATTTACAACACATATCATATAATTGCATTAAAAGTAACCCACTCACTTTTCGATCATATAGAACATATAGTCATGTCAAATGACATTTCAAAGGCACAACATGAGGTATAACAATGATGGGTTACTTCTAGTGCACCTTAGTATACTAAGATGTTCATCTAAATTTCATAGTGATAAATAATAGGAAATGAGTACATAACTTACCTAGATGAAAACCCCAAGAAATTCTTTGAATTTGATGCTGAATTTTCCTTCTTGTTCCACTATTGTTCCTCTTCTAGGGCTTTCAGTTCAAGGGTTCCCAAAGTGGAATGGGCAGGTGAAGGAAGTAAATGGCTTGACATTTATTTTATTTATTCATTTACTTAAGACATTACATGTAAATAAAAAAGTACAACCCATTTGGATTCAAAGAAAATATATAGAAATATAAATTCCTAAAAAATTGAAATTGAAATTTTTGTCTGAAGGACAAAAATTGTGATTTTACAAAAATTTTGATTTCGCACTATCATTTAGCCTAACTAATACTCCTCTTAAAATTTATTAAAAATCACATTTAACATAATTTCAACGAGCAATACACTCCTCTTTTACAACGAGCTGTAAATCTCACTAGATCAGAGAATAATGATTCTTCTAACTCTCTTCTTTTACAAAAGTTTTTCACACTCAAAGCTTAGAAGAGAAATGGAAGAACTTGCAAATTTGGGCTTAAGAACTTGAAAGGAACTTTTGAATGATCTTACTTGCTTGGATGATTTTTCGTCATACTTTGGCACACCTTTTATAGGCTTCTACATGTGGAAATTTCATCCAAAAATTCTTCCACAATTTTTTCTTTGAAAAATAGTCGTTACTATTCATCTGGCACTATGACCGGTCGATCTCATTAATGGGCCGGTCGACTGGTCAATATGACCGTTGTGGCATATCTACGATTTTATACGCTGTCCGGTCGACCGATCTTTCAATGGATACATCGATCGATAACGTCTCAACGTCGATCGGTACATCTCAACGTCGACCGGTATAGTCTCATCATCGACCGGTATAGTCTCGTCATTTCTGAATTCATTGCTGTACTGACTAGTCTACCGATGCAACTACCGAACTGTCAACCGATATTGTCTCGACATTTCTTCCGCTGTTATCAATCAACCGATCGCCATGGCCGATCGACCGGTCGTGTGCTGAATTTTTTCTTTTAACTTTTAATTTGTCGATTTCTTCTGCGAATCAGGTCATATCAATCATACACCTGCATTAACATCACTTGAGCATAGATTAATAACTTTTATGTCTAATTTAATTTGTTATTATCAAAACATGGGATTCAACACAAGATTGATTTGCTATAGTGATCTCCAAAACTCCCTACCGCATGACCCCAATGAAAATGCAGGAGTTGAAGAAATAGATCCAGGAGCTACTCGACAAGGGATTCATCTGACCTAGTTCCTCCTCTTGGGATGCTCTAGTTTTGTTTGTCAATAAGAAGGACGATTCTTTACGGCAATGTATTGACTACCGCATGTTGAACAAGTTCACCTTAGAGACTCTACGCCAGCACTGACTCTTCACAAAGTTCTTTAAGTGTGAGTTTTGGATGGAAAAGATGATGTTCTTAAGCCTATGGAGTTGGTTGAAGTTCTTTAAGTGAATTACTTGACGTACCATCTGGAGTTGGTTGTGATCATGTTCGAACTGAAGATCTGGAGGCACTACTTTTATGGTGAAAATTTTCAAATATTCACCAGCCACAAGAGCCTGAAGTATGTTTTCACCCATAAGGATTTGAACATGCGATAGTGGAAATGGATGAAGTTCCTCAAAAATTACGAATTCGTAATCAACTATCATCCTGAGAAGGCGAACTCGGTGGCCTACGCTCTTAGTAAAAAATGGGAGGCTTCTCTGGCCTTACTTCAGCTCCGTAGGTATGAGATGATTGAGAAAATTAACTAGTGGAATCCTCGAGCTGTAGGACACAAGACTATACTGATGATGCACTAACTACAACCAAGTATAATTAGTAGGATCATCATCGCACAAATGACAGTTGAAGAATATACAAAGATGTTTAAGAGATGCTAGAATGAACCAAAAGACTTCAAAGTCAGAGTTGACGGAGGAATCATGTATCGGAACTACTTCGAATGATGCTACATTAAAAAAAGAGGTGTTCGATGAGGGCCACAAGTCCGTATTTGCGACACATCCGGGCTATTCATTTTGATGAGCATCGTATGATGTCATCATTTTAGTTTCACACGTTACCCAACATATAGCACTCCAAATATTAAGTGCCATATCACCTCATGAGTTATTTTTATTAACATTTATTTCAACACTTATGTTTATATAATACATGCATGCTTTCAAAAACAAAAGTGAACGAAAAAATCAAAATGGTCCAATGGCCGGCCTCTTCTATATTTATCAAAAGCAAGCTTCAAGTCGATTCAACTTGAGAACTTAGACTTATCTGAAAAATTCAACAAGGGTAATGTGAGCAATAATCATTTGATCAGTGAGTGAAATAAAAGTACAACATAGGGGAACAATACGAGTGCATATAATATTTAAATAATAATATTTTTCAACATGAGAAAACATTTAAAGCATAACACATATATCATAAGTTGTCACATCTTATGAACTTTCACATAAATAAAAATAACTCAAGATATCATCATATACACAATTAAACTTCACACATGTGTCATTGCACATACTCAGCATGAGTCAATATGTATCCCTCTGTGATAATGGATTATACAGTTAAACAGAGCTTCAAAATCACTAGTCTCGGATACACAGAGTATATCATGGATCAATACGTATCTCTCTATGATCATGTGTCATACAATTAAGCAAAATATCACAATCATGACTATCAGATATGCAGAATATAACATGGTTTAATACGTGCATGCATAGTAGTCCTGCAAGGGCAAAGACACATGATATACACCACAAAGGCATCATGTATATCGAATGTAGTCCCAAAGACCTTTTCAACCAGCATGGTCAATGAACATGTAAAGTTTAACAATATCAAAATACACATGTCACAATTAGATATCAGTATCAAGTAAAACTTATTTTAACTTCACAAGCATTGTTCCCTCAAAATATTTTCTTGTAAGAGTTTACTCCATCTCATATGAAATTCTTGAAACATATCATAAATTTCTTTCATAACTCACGATATGTTTCAATAATAATAATAATAATAATAATAATAATAATAATAATAATAATAATAATAATATTTCCTTGAAATAATATCATAAATAAAAGAAGTAACATATATTTGTTTATGTTGTAAATTTACACACTCACCTTATACTTTATGCTTGTAAGGAGATTTACTAAATTTTCCTCCTTTCACTTGTAGTTTCATGATTTCCTACAAGCAATAATGTTATTTCACTTTTCAATTAATAATAATATGCAATGCATGCTCATAATGCATGAACATTTGTTTCACCTTAAAATGCATAATCCCTTCTAATACTAATGTATAATTTCAGGTGTTTATATTCATATGCTACTTCACATTGGAAACTACTCAATCTTTCAAAGTTTAACTAGGTGCTAGATCAAGATTCTATACAAAGTGTCTGTCAATAAATAATTCATAACTTTTTAATCACAAGCTCAAATCTTATGATTCTAGGTGAATTATAAACTATAGTACTAAGGTTTCAACCTATAAATATCATCATCTAATTCTCAGTGGGTAATTCATAAAAGTCTAGACAATTTGACCTAGGATTTGTGTTTTGATAGATTGTATAATATTGAAAGAATAATTTATATCTTACTCAATATTTGTCTATTTTACGAGATACTAATTTTACTAGAAACTAGAATTCAGTAGTATTTAGGGATAAACATTGTAAAATTAAATTCATTTTATACACTTCTAACAAAAATAGTTAATTCAACTTGGGTGATGAAAAAATCATTTCTCCATATATAAAAGGTCAAATTGGATGATTCCACTTCTCACTAAACCCTTGAAATGTCTAATTAATCATATTCAAATTTTAAACCCTAATTAAGTTGACCCTAATCATGCCTTAATTTACAAGGTGGGTCGCTCTCTAACTCGGGATAGAATGAGTGACCCATGAAGCTAGGTTCGTGACTTCATTTATAAAAGTCCTTTTGAGGTGATCAAGATGCCATGGAAAGCTAACTTCGAAAGGAGGAACCACATAAAATTTGAGTATTTGTGGAGAAATAACACAGAAGATATGATCATATGAAATTGACGGTCAATTTCAGATCAAGAAATTCATCTTAAACAAGTGACCTTGCCGAATTTCATTAGATCATCCTACTAGGGTTTAGAGTTTAGGGTTAAAAAAAATACATTGATAAGCTGCCTGCTTCAGCTACTTAAGTCCAATAATATTATTTTGTTAAAAATTAGTATTTAATCTCTAATTAACCTTAGTTAATCATAGTTAAATATATGCAATATAATATTTACAAATATTAAATTTTATACCTGATAATCTCATATATTTTTTATAGCGCTTATCGATAATTTAAGTATCATTATGCTTTAATCCAAATGTTAATTACTACATGCAAACACGACTATATAAAACATCTAAACTAACTTATTATGCTAATTAGAAGCATGATTACGAAAAAATGATGTTTGTGGAGAATGTCCGTGACATTGTATGCTTTAGAGCCGATAACGAGGAAACTTATACTCACCAAGGTTAAAAGTGGGAGCATTGAAAGGTTTTCATGAGTTTCCTTCAAGGCCTGAACATGGTCACAGAAGCAAGTAAGTGTTTGATGTCTTTTTATTCCAAGAGTTTCCCCAGAGATGACATTGTGACCATTTTTTCTAGGAATTTAACTTGAAACTAGTGGAAATTTTAAAGTTTCTGTACTTAAGCTAGGCTTGCAATACCATATTTGTTTCTTGTTATTTTTTATTTTATATATAAAGGTTGGATGACCTTAATTGCCTTGTATTTGAACAAGCTGAAACGAAAATGTATATGGAGACATGAATTCCAAATAAATTTGCATTCATTATTTTGTAATTTATAAATTTATATGATTAAGCATGAGGTATACATGTTCAACATATGTTTGGATCCACTTCTAACAGAATTTGGAATTAAAAAGTTATTAGTTATAAGAACTATGTTACCAGAGAGCTTTCAAAGATCAAAATTTTGATCCTTGAAGGTGTTGAAGAAATTAAATTTTTGGTCTTAATAATATTTTAAGGATCAAAAGTTTGAGTTAAAAAAAGATTAAATGACCATAATCTTGGCCATTGATGACACCTTTGATGACCATGGTTCTAGTTGTTTGAAATGGTTGATACTCAAATAATTGCTAGCGAGTAAAACTCTTTAACGACTGACTTGGTTGTTTAGAAGATCATAATTTTGGCTGTTGATGACAGTTATAATGACAATGATTCTGTTCTTTCAATGACCAGGCTGGCCGGTAAAACACTTTACTAACCTATTAGGTAGCTCTGTCGTTATAGATCTTTAACGGCGGAGCCTATAGTGACGGTGACAAACTAGAAATTTCGATCATTAATACCTTTCAACGACACATGTTTATTTATAGTGGATCCTTAAAGTTTTGATTGATCCATCATATCAAAAGATAGATTAATAATTAATGAAGATACTCCTTTGTGGTTACTATTGTTGATGAAAGGTTATGAGCTTTGTTGATTTTTTCGTCCCAATCATCTCACCATGCATCAACATGCACGAAATCGTCGAAAATTTCTCGTCTTTTGACTTTCTTAGTTGAAAACATGAGTAAAAGCGCGAAAAGGCATGCACGCAAATTTTCGCACCACCGGAAAATTTTTGCCCGATTCCATTTTTTCGTCCCAATCATCTCACCATGCATCAACATGCACGAAAGCATCGAAAATTTTGCGTCTTTTGACAGCGTAAAAAATTTTGCGTCTTTTGACATTCTTGATTGAAAACACACATAAAAGGCTCGGAAAGGCGCGCGTGCGAATTTTCACACTCCCGGAAAATTTTTGTCCCATTCCATTTTTTGTCCCAATCATCTCACCATGCATCAACATGCACGAAAGTGTCGAAAATTTCACGTCTTTTGATTTGTCTTTAGCTTACACTTTCATCTTACTATTTTTCGTGACTTGAACTGATGTCAAGCTTTGTTTATGTTTCTGATGATATCTATTTTGGTCCCTATTTCATTGTATAACCCTCGACTTCTTGGATCTGCCTTTGGATTTGAGCTCGTGAATCATCTTGCACCCTGATCGTACGGATGTATCAGGCTCTACGCGATCGAACATAGAGAAATCGAGCTTTAACGAAGACGATTCCCTGCGCGGTTTCCTTCTTTCCTTGTGATTGTATGCTACAAAAAGTTCTTGAATTATTGTTGCCTTGTACCCTCGACCGTAGGAACATTATAGGTTCTGCGCGTTCGAACGTAGAGAAATTGAGCTTTGGCGGCAATAGTTCGTAGTTTGGATCTTCTTAGAGTTTTTTTATTTCCTTTGTTTGGTTTAGACGTCGTACATCTCGCAATCCAAGACCTGAGAGGGTTATGCATATTTCGAGTTTTTGGCAATAGACAACTGTATTGAGTCGGGGACTCGGATCATCCTAGACGGTTTTAAAGAGTGTTCATTGTTCTTTCCTCGCCATTGTTATATTCGATTCCTTTATGATCCTGGGAAGTTCTGTCTAAGAGGGAACATGTTCCCTCTCTGATTCTCATTTGAAATTGATGATCCAAATAGGGTGGAATACAAATGAGTTATTTCCTAAGAACTTTCAGTGATCCTTAATTGTATTTTCTGAATTGACTTTCTTTTCTTCCACTTCAAATCGTCTAAACAGTCTCGGTGATACACTAATCTCTAGCATTCTGCTCGGGAGGGTTGTTCTATTCCACTAAGGCGAGCATGAGCCGATCGTAACTATCTCACCTTAAGTGTATTTATCTTGAATGCTCGATACTCAATGGATTCGAGATCTTAACTCAAATCCAAAAGAAAGAATGCTCGATCTATAACCTGGGATGGCGTACGTGAGAGCGACGATTGCGCCCATCTAATGAACCCCTTTCACGTGTGCAACATAGGCTTTCCACCAACACGAGGGTGTTGTAGTGGAGTCGAGCATTTTCCCTATCAGGTTGACCATATACACACGTGAAAGGGCATTCGGTTGCTTTACCCACATCATTTTGAACTAAAGAACCTTGTGTCCTGTAGCACAAGCACCTCCCATAAGTCCTCAGCATGCGCTCCTAATTGATTGCCGCCCCACACATTTATAGGTTTAACTGTCATCTCTATGTTATTTCTCTTTACATACGGAACATAACAAAAATAATTAGTTTCTTTTTCTTACAATATGATCCTTCTCTCTTTCGATTTCAGCATTTCTTTTACTTGTCGAGTTTGTTCCGAAGAGTCTTTTAAAAAATTTTGCAAACACCGTTCCCTACAGATCGAACCTCAAACACTACAATGATACACTACTTGCGGATCACATTTTGATAGTGTAGAGAGATTATAAATTTTAAAACTTCATTTGACATCTTGCTCAATTAATTTCGATAGTTAATTAGGAATATATGTGCTGAAAACCTTGTTTTGTATGTTTAAAATGTTCTTACACTTTTTGTACTTTGCTTTACATTTTTCTTAATCTTATATAGTCGTCATTTTGTACTTGATTTTTCTTTTATTTTAGAGACAGTTTTTAAATATTTGCCTTACTAACCTACTAACCCAAAGTTTATGTCAAGCCCCGAATGACATTCTGCAGAAACCTCTATGGCAAAAATCTCCCAACTAGGCTTAGGACCGAACTTTGCCCTTGAGAATCTTAGGAATCAACAGAGAAGACGTGCTGCTCAGCAAGGAGGAAGACATCTGAATCAGAACATGGAAGTTGAAGACCCAAACGCACTTCGCCCTCTATAGGAATTCTATACACCATGAATTGTGGGAATTGCAACTGGAATCAGAATGCTAGGGATCATTGCGAATCATTATCAAATCAATTCAGCCGCCATCTCAGTGTTAGAACAGAATGCCTTTGGTGGGATGGCGAACGAAGACCCCAATCAATACTTGATCACTTTCTTGGAACTCTGTGATACCTTTAGGTGTACGGACGTCACCACTGATGCTGTGAGACATCGACTATTTCCATTCTCATAACACCTAACACAATCAGGACATGGGATCACCTGGTGCCGACCTTTCTTACCAGATTCTTTCCACCAAGAAAGATCGTTGAAATGAGGGACAAAATTACTTCCTTTTACCAATATGACAAGGAATCCTTACATGAAGCTTGGGAGCGTTACACCAACATGATTAAGTTCTGTCCACATCATGGCTTTAAAAAAATGGACCATAGTACAGACGTTCTACGGTGACTTAATCGTGGAATTCAAGGCTTGCCTAGATTCCGCAGCAGGAGGAACATTCATGGCGATGAATGCAAATGAGGGATATGAGCTGATAGAGAAAGTTGCATAGAACTTCAGAAATTGGCTTCAACAACAATGGCTAAATAGGACAAAGTCGGAGGAACCAACGACTACAACAAATGGAAATTGGGATACAATTACATTGCAAGTCGAAGAAATCATGAAAAAGGTCATACAAAAAGTGAATCCATCACTGACATTTTTGCTTTGGAATCAGGAGTTTCTAATCCTTATCTGATTCCTGGAGCAACATGCACAATGTGCCAATCATCCAATCATATGTGCTTTGAATGCTCGGGGTTAACTGGAGAAACCGTAAACGCCTTGATGCAAGATTAAGTCATTGTAGTGGCTCCTTATTTCCACAATGCAGCAGGAGCCAACGAAAGCCAAGTCAACCCGAGGCAGCCTTGGACGAGAACTCAGAATCATCCGAGTTTCTCTTATGGAGGGAACAACTATGTTCGTCCACCACAAAATCAAGTGCAACCTGGACAAGGACTGCAACCATATCAATTCCTGAACAAACAGTCCAACCTGATGATACAATTGTCCCCCTTCAACAACAACACTACTAGCTCTGTCAGAATCTTCAAGGATTGCTGGGCTAGAAAGAATGATGCGGAATATGCTCAAGCAGTAGGAGGTTCAATATGATAATGTCAAACAACTTTTTGAAAAGGTTGAAGATTTGGTCATCCATAACAAGATCCTTGAAAACCAAAACGCACAACAAGCTTCTTATACCTCTCGACCACAAGGGAGATTTCCAAGACAACCTGAGGGGTTAACCCCCGAGAGCACTGTCAGGCTATATTACTGAGGATGGAACTCAATTGTCTGAGAGGAAAACCCCTGAATCCCCTATGCAAGTGGAACAACCATCAGAGACAGTGGAACGAGCCTCAAAAGGAAAAGAGATGGCTACCGACTCAGGCGTCAAGACTTCGAAAGCAACTAACTCTACTGAAACTCAAATATCAAAATAGAAAGACAAAGAGAAAAAGCCCATTGACCTAGGTACCTACCTTTTCCACAAAGGCTAGTCAATAGTCAGAATGATCAACAATTTCTAAGATTCATGGAGGTCCTGAAGAAGTTACAAATCAATATCATTTTCATTGAAGCTATTCAACAGATGCCGGCGTATGACCGATTTCTAAAGGAGATTTTATTCAAGAAAAGAAAAATTGATTCTCAAGAGACAATTGCCCTCACGAAAAAAGTAAGCACGGCTATTCTAAACAAACTGCCACCCAAATTGAAGGACCCTGGGAGCTTCTCGATTCCATGTGAGATAGGAAACTTGAAGGTCAGCCGAGCTCTATGTGATCGAGGAGCTAGTGTAAGCTTGATACCTCTGTGAATGTGTCAGCACTTAAGGACTGTAGAAATGAAGCCGACCAATATGATCTCCAACTCGTTGACCAATGATCAAGCATCCCCAAGGAATTATTGAAGATGTTTCGAGTAGAGTGGGAAAGTTCTTTTTACCTGCCGACTTCGTGGTACTGGACATGGAAGAAGATTCGAACACCTCACTTATCTTAGTAAGGCCATTCCTAGCTACAATCGGAGCTATAATTGACGTTAGGATTGGAAAATTATCTTTCAAGCTCGGTGAGGAGACCATCTAATTCAATCTAACCCGGGCAATGAAACACCCAAGCCTAACAGAGTAAATGAAGTTGAAGATATAGTGGATTCGACTGTAAAAGAAGTGCTCAATCTCATGTTGATCAATAACCTGCTAAGGAATTGTCTGACTGAAGAGAAGTAGTACTTCCAAGGAATGCAGAGAGTTACTGACAATACTCGAGGAGAAAGCAAGCGTTGAAAGAGGCAACAACTCTGAACTCAATAATGAAGAGACACGCTTAATCTCCCCAAACAACGAATATGAGGATAAAGCCCCAATTGACATACCCGAGCTACACCCATTGAAGATACCGTAGGTAGAGATGAAACCACTTCCCACTACCCTCGGATGTGAATTTCTTGGACCAAATTGTACCTATCCTGTTATTATTAATTCTGCTCTCATTAAGGACCAAGTTGAGTCTTTATTGAACATCCTGAGAAAATATCAAAAGGCTATAAGCTACATGATGGAGGACACAAAATGCTTTAATCCTACTTTATGTATGCATAGGATCCCCTTAGAAAATGATGCTAAACCTACTAGGGAATTTCGGAGAAGACAAAATCATATTCTTTAGGAAGTAGTGAAAAAGGAAGATATGAGATTGTTAGATGCAAGGTTGATTTATGATATATCCGATAGTAGATGGGTGAGCCCCATTCAAGTTGTTCTAAAGAAGGGAGGAATGACAGTAGTAAAAATGAGAAAGAGGAAAGCATAGCCCAACGCACCACCACAAGGTGATTTATGTGTGTAGACTTTAGGAAATATAACAAGGAGGAAAGATCAAATGCTCGAATGCCTGGTAAACTACTTTTGTTACTTAGACGGTTTTTTTGGCTTTCTTCAAATTCTCATACACCCTGATGACTAGAAAAAGACCACGTTTACTTGCCCATATGGCACCTTCGCATACAAGCGTATGCCATTTGGCATTTGTAACGCCCTTGCAACCTTCCAACGATGCATGATATCTATATTCTCTGATTTTGTAGAAAATATCATGGAGATATTCATGGATGACTTCTCTGTCCATGGATCCTCCTTTGATTGTTATGTGATGAATTCATCTAAGGTGTTGCAGAGGTGCGAGGAAGTCAGCTTGACTCTGAACTAGGAGAAAGGTCACTTTATGGCACAACAAGGAGTTGTTCTGGGGCACGTTATTTCACAGAGAGGTATTGAAGTGGATCCGACGAAGATAGAATTGATCGAGAAACTGCCGCCCCCTGTCATCGTTAGAGGAGTTCAAAGCTTTCTAGGACATGCGGGCTTCTATAGAAGGTTCATTAGTAATTTCTCACAAATAGCTAAACCTCTAACAGATTTGTTACACAAAGAAGAAGAATTCATCATGAGTCCATATTGCATCCAAGCCTTCGAGAATATCAAAAGAGCTCTCATCTGGGCATCAATTATGCCTTTTGAGGTGATGTGCGATGCCAGTGACTTCGGGGCAAAAAAAGGACAAGGTTATACATGTTATATACTATGCTAGCAAATTCTTGGATCCAGCTCAACAAAACTACACAACAACTAAAAAGGAGTTACTCGCAGTAGTATTTGCAATGGAGAAGTTCTGGCCATATTTAGTAGGATCAAAGGTCACTATCCACACTAATCATTCTGCCCTGAAGTATCTCTTTTCCAAAAAGGACTCCAAACCACGGCTGATCCGGTGGATACTATTGCATCAAGAGTTCAACTTAGAGATTAAAGATAGAAGTGGATCAGAGACCCAAGTGGCCGATCAGTTGTCAAAAATTGAGTACAAGAAAGATGAAATAGAACTCGGATCACTGATCAGAGCAGACTTGCCAGATGATGCTTTATTCTCCACCTTAGTAAGCACCTGTCCCTGGTTTGTAGACATAGCAAATTTCAAGGCTGGTGAATTATGCTTAATAACATAGACTATCAATGAAGAAAAAAGATCCTTCGTAGAAGGAAAGAAATACTTCTGGGATGATCCATATCTTTTTAAAGAATTCTTGGATGGCTAGCTAAGAAGGTACATTCCAGAAGAATCTGTACAAGAAATTATCTCTGCATGCCACACATTTGTCTACGGCGGACACAGATGTGTACAATGAACTGCAACGAAAATCCTCCAAGCAGGTTTCACTTGGCCGACATTATTCAAGGATGTCCACCAGTTTGTCAGCTCTTGTGAAAGATGTCAACGAACCGAAAATATCTCACGAAGACATTAAATGCCACATACTGGAATTCAGGCAGTGGAACTTTTTGATGTTTGGGGGATTGATTATATGGGACCTTTTCCATGTTTGGGGAAATACAAATATATCCTGGTGGTAGTAGATTACTTCTCCAAATGGGTGGAAGCTATCCCCACAATGTCACCAAGTTGTTCTCCAAAGTTATTTTTCCGAGATTTGGCATGCTGAGGCTTGTTATGGAGGAAAGCGTTTCCTAGAGAGATAGTTTAACGCATTAATTTCCAAATATGGAATCACACACAGAGTAGCCACTCCATATCACCCGCAAACGTCAGGGCAAGTGGGACTTCTAACAGACAAATCAGGGCTATTCTGAAAAAGATAGTAGCAAGCTCTAGAAGGGACTGGAGCTCGAAGCTTGACGACGCACTTTGGGCATACAGAACCTCATTCAAGACTTCCCTATAGTCTGGTATATGAAAAAGCATGCCATCTGTCGATGAGCTGCAACATAGGGCTTTCTGGGCACTGAAGTTTCTCAACTTTAATCTAAAGTCCATCGGAGAAAACAAAATACTCTAGTTAGCTGAATTGGAACAATTGAGGGACATCGTCTTTGAAAATTCATCCATCGTTAAAGACAAGACCAAGAGAAGGCACGATAGGAATATTCAACAGTGAAAATTGAAAGAAGGGGATCTGGTTTTGCTTTTCAACTCTAGATTTCAACTATTTCCAGGCAAACTAAGGTCTCGAGGGGTTGGCCCCTTCAAACTTGTGAAAGTGTATTCATCTGGAGTCGTGGAACTTGAAAGGAACAGAGGTGTAACATTCAAGGTGAATGGCCATAGAGTGAAGCTATATCGGAACCTGACTCAAGGATAACCGAAGACGCCCTTGTGTTGCAACCCCCTCCAACCAATTGACAATCACTCCAGCAACGTCGAGCCAATGACATAAAATAAAGGCGCTTCTTGGGAGGCAATCCAAGCTCTAATAATCTTTCTTAGTATTTCCTTTTTGCATAAATAAAAGGGCATTCCACAGGTCGGATTATGTTAGAGGAACATCGAATGAGAAGGGAAAAAGATGCATCATCACATCCGAAATATATTGGCGAGAACCATTGATTTTAAAATGGCGCGGGCTATTTTGTGAATGCTGGAAGACACTATAGGCCGCCAAGAGAGAAGAGCTTTGTTGTGTAATGTACCCACCTTGCAAAAGTTCGAACTACACATCGCCTATAAGGCCCACTATCATGACCAACAAACACCCAAATGATTTTCGCACTACGTGGCCTCACCCATTACCTCTCTCTCTCCACCTTCTATCTTTTTCCAAAACCCCACACAAAGTTACTACACAACGTGCCTTAACTTTTTGTACAAGCCATCATATTTCTGTTCAAAAACCCCCTCTTCACAGCCAAAACCCCTTCATCTCTTCAAACACCAAACCACGCCCTTTCCCACTCTGCAAAACCCTTCTCTGAAAACACTTTTCCATCCCTAGCCGGTCACCATGGTGCTCATCAGAAATAGGTTAAGAGGTGTATGTCGGACGGTGAAGCACCTAGGTCCACAACAAATCAACTTGAGTGACGAAGACTACAAGTCAAACGAGGATAAGGGTGATCAAGATTTGCCTATACGTACAGAATCACCACTCCGAGCACCTGCACCACACCTACAGTCCATGTTTCACGACCGCTCAAGTAGTTCCTCACCCGATGCAACTGTAGAAAATAGGCGGGTATCTCTAGCGCACAAAAATGCAAAGCCCTTGGAGACAAAGAAGCCCGCACAACCCCCGTCGACTACGGGAAGCAGACAGCTAGCCAACACAAGAATTCGAGTGATGGATAAAACATCATCTTAACTTTCGAGAAAGAGGGTCAAGTCAGTAATGAGGAAGCCATCGCGAACGCGGCCGATGAGCGTAATACAAGAGGGTAGCTCCAGCAGTAAGGAGGCTCAAGACAAGAGTGCCAAAGAGTGGCCGACAGCGAACCAGATACCCCAAGTGCCAACTACCGATGCACCACCACTGTCAGCACTATAACCTAAAATGCGCTCTGGTCTACCCCCGCACTCCATCCAGGAAAGGAGCAAGATGAGAGCTGATCCACAATGGCAGAAGCTAGCAGAACAACCTGTCACTGTCGAACAAGCAGGATAAGTTCCCTCTCCACCCACTTCCATTCATCCCATGTCTTCTCGCTCTCCCTTAACCAAAACGTATACCCACCGCCCTCCACCTGACCTAAACATTACCCCTTCACCTTCCCCATCCAAACCATGCTCACCACCGAAGTCACCCACGCCCGTCCGTAACCCTCATTCTTCCTTTGAATACTCATCCCATCCTGTCGAACTCTCCCCTAGTCCTACATCTCCAAGCTCTTCATTTCATTGGAGACATGGTGAACGCTCATTCTCTCCTATAAAATCTATTAGTGAGCCATCTTCCCCTACATCTGAACATTCACCACAGGGTACACACTCAGAACCCTGAACGATTCAACCGTCTTCCCCCAACACATCTGTTTCGTCTGAAGAAAAAGACTATAATCTCATTTACCCCCCTATGAAGTTGTTTTCTCTTCCTCCCAACAGCGCCGCCAATACAATCTCTTATGATGCACCCTATCTTCACAACAAAATTTGCAGACCATGATGCCTTGTCATCTCTCGGCTTCCTTGCCGATATGGAGCATGCTACCCAGAAGATGGGCGTGCACGACTTCTTCATGTCAGTCTGCTCCACATACCCTCATCTTGTCATCGAGTTCTTGAGCTCATACGAGGACAACAAGCGATGGGAGAAGATCTCTTTCCACATATTCAACAAAGGCTTTGAATGGTCTTATAAAAAACTTAGCCAAGTCCTTGCTTTGCCCTACCTCCCTTGATGGCTAACGCCCCAATGTTTCAACACCTAAGGGATCCTAGAGAAAATCACAGACAACCAAACTGAGAGGGCAAGAGCAAGAGCATCAGCCATCTCCAACCCGATCATCCAAGTCAACCTCCTGGGACACCTACTCGCAAACTGGAACAGGTGCATCTGGATGAAGTCGGGTGCCATAGCATTCAGTGGAGTTATCACTGCAATCGGAATCCACTGTGATCTCTACCTTGGCTCACTAGAGATGACTCAGGGGGCTATGACAATTGATCTGAGAACTCTCCGCAAGTGGAATCTAATTGAAGTCTAGGGACACTACAAATATCTAATTGTCAAGGGGATTTGCCAAAAGTTATGCCTCCCAAACTTTGCAAAAGTCTCTATCCGATCGGAGTCTAATTGGAAAATCACTCCCGAACACTTGAGGTAGAGAAGCAACTAGCCTACTAAACCGACACCAAGGAAAGACTAAGACCAATCCTCCGGTGCTGCATCGCCTGCTGCCTCCAAAAAGAGAAAATCCCTAGAGCCAAAACCCATGACAGAAGATGCCTCTGAACCAACCCTCTCCAAACTCCAGCAGATTATTTTTGACCTTTCCTTGCAGGTACATAAACTCCGATGCAGTAACTTTCGCATCAAATGCTTGCTCCAAAACTAGACCAGTGCCCTACGGATTGAAGCAAGTCTCCCCCCCCCCCACGTGTCTTCCTCTTAAAATGGCGCTCCTGCCCCGGCTTGAATACATTGCGGATAGTGTTTTGTTTAAGTTTGGGGGGAGTACAATGGTTTTCTACCCATATCTCTGAAACTATTTGGCATACCATTGTACTTAGGTTTTCTTGATTAAATGGTCTAGTTTAAATTTTTTTATTGATAAAATTTTTAATGATACGTTGACATGCGTCATTCGAACCCCTGCTGAAAAGTATTAGTTACCCTCTAGTCTTTAGCTAAGAAACATCACGGATTGCATTGTTTAACCCCCACCCTGTATATCTGACCTGTCTGAATGCCGATATTTAAAAGACTCTACAAACGTAAACTTTGCTACCCTGACATGACATCAAAGCCCATCACTAGATACTAGATAGTACTCTACATGCTATTGCCTAAGCTCATTCATGCGTTCAATGACTTGTCACTTGCTTGAATCCCATTGACCAACATCTCAAAATGTTAAAATGTGCTTAATGATCTGCATAGCTCTTCCTTTGCATAATGGAAAATTTTCTTTTCTTTTCAGTAAAAGCTCAAGTGCCCCATCCTAGTATTCTAGGAAGAACCGGTGGGGAATGCTGTTGGACCTATCATAAAAAAAGAAGTTTTCTGAATAAATAAAGCACCAATAACTACTCCGTTGTCTACTCAATTTGGGGGAAGGCAAGTGTATGCCCCAAGGGCACCACTATCACCCTATGCCCAGTATTCCGGGAAGAAAATATAGGGACAGTTGAGTGGAATCACATGTGCTAATGTTTTATTTATCCCATCATACAACTGAAGAGCTATTGCATATATATTTGATAAATCTTAAAAGTAAATAAGTTGGTTATTCTCTCTTCAGCACGAGGACGAGCATTGTTGTATGAAAGTTTCTAAGCAATCTGCATGTAGATGACCATCCAGTAGGGAACCTGTGTGTCCCATTAGTACACGAGCTTCAGTGGTGATATTGTCGGGGGGAATTAAAAATAGACTATAAAAAGGGCTAATGACAAAAAGAGAAGGTTGGAGAAGAGGGTGAAGGATTATGGTGCATGCTCATTATGTGAAAATATGTCATTAACGTCGAAGGAAAAGACTCGCTTACAACAACTATAATGTGATTGTTCTTATGCATAAGCAGATGCATGCCGCCAATCTAACACATTTTAAACATTCTCCACATCCAGTCCATTCTCGTATCACTCTTATTCTGCTAGTAATAAAGCTCATTTGGGTAGTGTCCTTTATAGGAAGCCGATGAGGTTCGGGAGATGAGGTAGAGCGACCGATGCACCACACACTATTCTCTGCACGAATGAAGAATGAAATGCTTTTAGGTGACAGATAAGACCAAAGAACGAACAACAAACACCTTCTATGATTGGGGACCAGCCAGCTCCCTCAGCCCTAATGCAAGGAAACTTCTTGGACGGGGGAGGGGACCACAAAAGTTGCAAGCGGCAAGAAAGCTGCAAAAGGCAGTTGTAGACAGATGGCAGGAATAGACAGGAGGAGGAGGGATAGATAGAAAAAGGAGAGGAGGAGGTAGAAAGAAGGGGGGGCATTTGGAAGGAGTGTATTCAATTAGCGAGAGAAAAATTGAGAGCTAGGGAGAAAAATAATGCCTGTGGAAATTCGTGGGGAAACCTGTGCTCCCCATATGAACTATAACTAATCGGCCCTGCTGAGGTCGGGAGGTGCCTTATGCATTTTTGGACTTGTGTTCTTTAACTTACACTTTCATCTTATTGTTTTCCGTGACTTGAATCGGATGTCGAGCTCTATTCATCTTTCTGATGTTATCTATTTTGATCCCTATTTCATTGTATAACTCTTGACTTCTTGGATCTGCCTTTGAATTTGAGCTCCTTAATCGTCTTCATCTTGCACCCTAGACCGTAGGGATGTATCAGGCTCAACACGATTAAACGTAGAGAAATCGAGCTTTGACGAAGATGATTCCCTGCGCGGTTTCCTTGTTTTCCTCATAGTTGTACGTTAGGGAAAGTTCTTAAATCATTGTTGCCTTGGACCCCCGACTATAGGGACATTATAGGCTCTGCATGACCGAACGTAGAGAAATCGAGCTTTGGCCGCAATGGTTCATAGTTTGGATCTTCTAGAGTTAACAATGGCAGATTTCTATTGTTTGGTTTACACGTCGTACATCTCCCAATCCAAGACCTGAGTGGGTTATGCATATTTCGAGTTTTTGGAAATAGACGACTGCATTGAGTCGGGGACTCAGATCATCCTAGAAGGATTCAAAGAGTGTTCGTATGTTCTTTCCTCTCCATTGTTATTTTCAATTCTTTATGATCCTGAGAAGTTCTGTCTGAGAGGGAACATCTCTGATTCTCATTTGAAATTGATGACCAGAAAGACAAAAGACAAATGAGTTATTTCTGAAGAACTTTTAGTGATCCTTAACTATATTTTTTGAATCGACTTTCTTTTCTTTACCTTCAAATTGTCTAAACAATCTCGGTGATACACTAGTCTCTAGCATTCTGCCCGGGAGAGTTGTCCGTATTCCACTAAGGCGAGCATGAGCCGATCGTAGCCGTCTCACTTGAAGTGTATTTCTCTTTAATGCTTAATACATGCGAGATCTTAACTCAAATCCAGAACCAATAACGCTCCATCTGTAACTTTGGACAATGTACACCAGAGTGACGATTGCACCCATCTTATGAACTCCTTTCACGTGTGCAACACAAGCTTTCCACCACCACGAGAGTGTTGTAGTGGATTCGAGTGTCTTCCCCATCAGGTTGACCATATACACACGTTAAAGGGCATTCAGTTGCTCGAACTAAAGAACATTGTGTCTTGTAGCACAAGCACCTCCCATAAGTCCTCAGCATGCATTCCTAATTGATTGTTCCGTACTTTTCTAGGTTTAACTGTCGTCTCTATGTTATTTCTCTTTACATCCCGAAAACAACAAAAACTTAGTTTCTTTTTCTTACTGTTCGATCCTTCTCTCTTTCATTTTCCGCATTTCTTTTACTTGTCGAGTTTGTTTCGAAGAGTCTTTTCAAAAATTTTGCAAACACTGTTCCCTGCGGATCGAACGTCAAACACTACAATGATGCGCCGTATGCCTGCGGATCACATTTCAATAGTCTAGATAGATTATAAATTTAAAAACTTCATTCGAAATCTTTTTCTGTGTTCAAGAGTAACACGCTAGAGTAAAAGGTAGACCTATGTCTTAGAGGTGTACGCTCCCTTACACGTGGCATTCTCTATATACACTTTATGTGAGTGACCATCATAAAAGAGTTAATAAGATAGCAAAATGATATCACACATCATAATGAAATATATCAAAGATACATAATACAAAAGTTTCTATCCTAAATCGTTATCGTCGTCGTTGTCATTCCTGACATTCGACATCGACGTACTTTGTCCTTGGCCTCATGGGGACTAAGTCTGTGGTTGGAGCACAGTCTAGATCGCCTACAAAATGAGAGTCAAATGTTGAGGAATCTGCTAAGCTACCTGCTTCGAGATGAGTCCCCTAATGTTGTCCAACGTGAGCTTAGGTGCGGTGGATGAACTCGGAGTAGACTGAGTTGGATGAGGACAGCAGAGGAGGGTGATGGGGTCAGAAGAGGGCAGTGGAGAAGGGTGGAGGGGTCGAATGAGGGTAGCGGAGAAGGGCGACGAGGTCGGAGGAGGCCGATAGGGTCAAATGAGGGCAACGGAGGAGGACGATGGGGGTTAGAAGAGGCTGGTAGGGTCATAGGAGGGCAGCGTCCCGCGGTGGCATTGGAACAGAGCATCGGAGGAGGGCAGCGGGGTCGGAGGAGGGCAGGGTCTGAGGAGGGAGTCAGAGTAGGGTGGACGTCGGAGCAGGGCATCAAAGGAGGGCGGCGTCAGTCGAAGTCGATCATATGTGTCGGTCACACGGTAGTATCATAGTAATAGTAAAGAAATAGGGAAGAACTTAAGGATTTAAGGTATTGAGTATGTCGGCGCCAAAGTGACTCTAGATTAGCATCATAGAGCAACGTCGGCACTATCGTGATGCTAGCAAGTATGCCTGAATTTTTTTATAAACTTATATTCAAATAGATTTATATTATAAGTTCATATTATATTATAAGTTTATATTCATATAGGTTTTCTTTTATATTATTAGTTTATATTATATGTATGTATATGTGTATATGTATATAATGTATACATGTATGTTAGGTATATATATAAACTATAAGTGTAAATTCATATGTAGTTTATATATATATATATATATATATATATATATATATATAGTACAAGTATTTGTACACACACACACATATGTATGTATATGTATATAATGTATGTATGTATGTTAGGTCTATTTAAACTATAAGAGTATATTCATATGCAGTTTATACATATATACATACACACACACACACATATATATATTACAATTAATTCTATATGTATATGTACATATATATATACACATATGTAATATGAATGTATATAAATATATATGTGTATGTATATGTATTATGTATTATGTATATGTATATGTATATGTATATGTATATGTATATAAACTATAAGTCTATATGTATATATGTATATGTGCCTAATTAAGTGGGAACAATCAAAGAAAGTCGATCAACTAAACTAACGATGCAATATTGCATCACTATTTCAGCGCTACGGCGTGGCTAAAGTAAGTAACGACTACGTAGCATCGACACAATGTTGCAAAGGTGAGATGTCAACGTTACATCAGCATATCGCCATGCTAAGCCGACGTTGTGGTGGCTCTACGTAGCGATGACATCTATTGTGTCGCTAATGTGTTGCTAATATGCGCTATGTTGGAACACTATACCAACGCCATTGCGTCTATACAATGGCGCTAAATCATGTCACTTAGTTCAACTCTCATAGTTCCATGATTAAAAATATATAATTAATTTATCTATAATACATATATGTTAATATATGGTATAGGAATACATATGTTGGTAATACATATAATGTAGCTAACATATAGTATATGAATATATACATAGGTAACACATAAAATATAGGTAACATATAATATAGGAATACATATGTAGGTAAGTGTAGCAATACATATGTAGGTAAAAATATATATATGTAATTAGGAATATTTAATCCATATGGCTTCTACTTAGCATCTAACTAGCGTCGCAATGTGATGCTAAGTAGCATTGCGTGATGTCGACGCCAACACCACAACGCAAGCTGCTGATGCCATATCGACTCCATCGTTAGCTCTAACATAGCGACGCAGGTCCTTTGATGCTAAATTAGCATTGACGTCAGTCGACGCCAATACAACGCCACAATCTACCGTGCATTTTCTCATACTCGCGGTGAAGTAGTGTCTCCATTGTGCCGAATGTAGTGTCAATTTTTGGTAACTCTAACGCGATGCTAATGGGACGCTAAGGGGAGGCAGTTAGCGTCTCAATCCGATGATGCAATGTCATCGTTATTGAGATGCTATTGGCCTCGACTTAGCGTCACCATGTTTTGCAACGCTAATTGTCGTCGTTATTCGGCAGTTTCCTTATAGTGATCCAAATACACAATAAGACTTGAAGTCTACAAATTATGTGACCAAATTCAACATAATCCATAATAAGGCCCATAGGCCGACTAATACATGATCCATAAACACTATGACACAATAATGCCCACCATGAGGTTGACACCATGTGCTAACCATTGTCATGAGCTCACCATCAACATTATCCTACCCTTCCATACATGCACGAACCTGGATGCAGGGGAGACCCACCTCCCATTAGTTATATGTAAGGGCTATAAAAATGAGTAATTTAATAATCCATAAAATGATTCGATTAACCATTCTCAATAAAATGATGATCAATAAGCAATAAGGGTTTCATCATAAAATATTAAAAACAATTCTTAATTTCACATTTTGATCCATTTTATTCATTTCATTAACATCCTTTAATGCACAATTATCCATACCCATAGTGATTAAGAACATTCAATTGCATTCACTTTTCAATGCACAATTATTCATATCCATCGTGGCTATGAACATCGAATTGCATTATCCTTTTAATGCACAATAAGTTCATAATAGCAATATGTTCTTGCCACTTAATCAATTATTTTCATTAGGTTATCAAATAGTCTTTAGTGAGCCATTATCCATACATTGAGGTACTTGGTTGGCTGGCCAAGCCACTGATCACACTTTCACCTAAATGACACCCCATGGGTATGTCATTTCCATTACCCTCATCACTCGGGCACATACAATTACAATAATCCATATCCATCCAGCAAGAGCCAAGTACTTAACCTCACCGTGTCAATTCAATACAATAGTTCATTTGAATCTTGCGACTTAGCATGCAAAGTCAGATTCTACGTGAGACAATACAATCATATCAACAAACGCATCAACATGTCATAACATAGTATAGCATTAATAAATGAACAATTGATAAAATAATTTTTGATTAAATATTCAAACTGATGCATTCCATATCGATCGATCTACCAGTTGAACCGATCACTGATCCATCGAATGATAACTTGAAACAACCTATAGAAATTTGACTGGCCACACCACTGGTCAATCGCATACTCAATCAGTCATGATCAGTTGCTTTGCCAGAGAAGTTCAATCCCTCGCTAGTCGACCGTCCACCCGACCGAGCAAGATTAGTGGTTATGTCAGACGAAGTTCAACCTCTCGCCGGTCGACCATCCATTCGACTGGCCATGATCAATGATTATGCCGACCACTATTCTCACTATAGAACAGTCGACCAGATCCACTCAACCGATCGACTAGTCTATGCCTGAAAATCAAGAAATCAATTATTTCAATTTTCCATCTACAAAAGCAAACATCCTTAGGATCATTCTATGTTTACTCTACATGTTTCATGAGTTTTGGGTTTATAAACTTGAATAAATTTGAGAAAACAAAGGCACGTCTCATTTAAAGCATAACATTCGTAAACCCTTGCATGGACCTCCACATTTCATATAAAACCCACGATCCATAACTTGCAGCTAGTATGAATGATGAAATCCAACAATAAAATGTATCAAATCTAATCCGAAAGCACAAGCATACTCACATTGTAAGAATGTTTAGAATGATGAGTCATTTGGATTCACTCTTTACATATCTTAATCTTTAAAGGTTTCTAGAGATTTCTTCTTCCTCTAACCTTTTTTTTTCTCCCATTGGTTCCCGGCTCCTCTTCAGCATCTAGATCACCATGGAAAACCTCTTGAACTTCCCAAGAATGATGTAGCCTAATGGGAAGAAAAATGAGGAAGAAGGAAAGGATTTTAGCTAATTTTTGCACCCTTTTGGTCATAGGAAAGATTTGCCCTCTAACTAATATCAATTTTTAGAGGCATTCTTGACTACTTTTGCTTTTTGGTCCAAAAATCCATTTTTTTCGTAGAGATTTTTTTTTTCTTTTGAGGTCATTCTGAACCATATGAAGTAATACCCCAGATTTTCTAATTTTGGCTTAATAGTTAATCCAGTCCCAATACCCTTAAGTCCCCTATATAAGAAACCAAAATCCCTTGTTCAACATCTTTTTCTCCACCAAAATGTCTCTTGATGGTAGAACTTGAAGAGGGAGAACCTGACGAACATGGAGGAGGAAGAAGAGGAAGAAACAGGAGGAGATCAAATGAGGATTGAAAGGTATGTAAAGGGGATCTAAATCCCTCTCTCTCCTCTTAATGATGTTTGTATTTGGATTGAGAGTTCCGAGAACACTCTGTTCTTGATAAGGATTTTGATTGAGGGGTGCATGATTTATGTTGCATAATATGTTAAATTTGTGACTATCTTATTAATAATTATTTGGGTAAGTTTTACTTATCAAAAAATTACAAATAATATATGGATGAAAATCCCTCGAAGTCTAATTTCTAGAGAAATTTATTTCATCCAATTTGAAGATGTATACAAATAGTTATGAGCCAAACATCAGACTACTGTACTGCTATCTCGGGTAACAGCGAGATGATATTATAAAAGTATCATAAATTGGAAACACAGAATTAGGATTTGAAATTTATTCATAAGTTAAAGGTTGTTATCTTTCTGTGAAAATTGGAATCATTTGAAAAGGACAAGAATAAATTAAGTTATTAATATTTTAGTGTCCGCTGTCAGAATACTATGCAGAGAATAAATTCTGATAGTTGTGAAAAAGTCCTAATTCTTGATAATGAATGAAAATTGCATGTTTTAATAATTTCTATGATGCATATATGCTAAGAGATCATACATGCAACATTTATGATGTTTTATATTATTTTTATTGGAGTTTTAATCTCAAAAATTGAGAATTTCGGGTGGAAGATCGGACTTCCAGAACGTTGACATGGTCGTGCCAGGTCTCGGAACACTCGTAACAGAATGGATAGAAAACGGCCAAATATAAGCTTCTGTCATGCTCGTGCAAATATATGTCATGACCATGACATTGCTAGAGCACGGCGTGACTGTACAATCATGACCGTGACAGAAAGGGGTTATTTTCAGGGCTTCGTCACTGTTGTGACGACTTTTTTCACGGCTGTGATGAACTACTGAGGCCATATATGATATATTAAATATTATTTTTAAGATATTAATAGTAGGCATTGATATTTGTTGATTGTATAAGAACCTAAATACACATATATGCATGTTCCCACATAACTAGGTTAAAATATGAAGATTGAGCGATGTAATTATTTGTTAATTGAAAAGCATAATTAACCCAATTGTGAATGATGTTATATGTCGACCCTCTGTACCTTTATCGAATTTTATCCGGAATGATCATTACACACATTGGCAACGATGTGTCATTCCGATGTCGCCCTTGGAAAAGGGTCCAAAATGATCATTACAAACATCGGCAATGATGTGTGCATTTTGATGTCGCCTTAAGGCTAGGAGGAGCATTGTCTCCAAGGCCTAGCTAGCCTATTGAGAAGGCAACAACATAAATTCCAACTATCGAAAGATATAGCGTGATGTCCAAAGAAAGTGGAAGTTCAAAGGGTTATGATGCAACCCCGAGAAAAGTTATGGAGGTAATGGTTATGATTGCATGTCTATGGATTGAATTTATATTGTGATGAATGTCCATACTATATGTATGATGATATGATTGCATGTCTTCCATGCATGATGATAGATTGATGTTAATGAATGACATGTAGATCACATGATAAGTACATGGCATGCATATTGTTTTCTTATTAATTATATGAAGATGAGGATGCATATTATGTAGTATCCTGCTTAGGATCATTGCATTGTATTGCATGACCTTTACATACTCTAGCTGGGAAATCCTTGCACCCCGGATCCGTGTAGATAATCAATGATTGGTTGAATGATGGCTCAGCTCATGACAAGAAAGATTGCACATTGGTTTAGGAGTTTTAGAGTCAAGTTTTGTTGAGTCTCTTAACTATGATTTTTAAAATGTTTCCTTTGACAACATTTGACTATGATTTTAAGATATTTTAATTGCAATTAGTGATGTTTTTAATTCTATAATAGTACTTTGATATTTTCATAAAAATTTTCGCATTTAATTGAAGGATTCGTTTATCTCATTTAATGGCTTTATGCTTAAATAGATGAAATCATATTTTGTTATGACTATGTGATGACGAACGGGCTAACATAATCGAATGACCTAATTATCCTTGATAATTGAGGTTGAAATTTTAAGATGTTACATATTTCAATATTAGAATATTACACAATGTACCAGTTGAAATAGGATGAATGACAAGCTATAGGATGACCGACCAAATTAGATCATGGTCGCATCAACCCGTTTCCTCGGCCTTATCACGGCTTGATGCATGTTCAGGTGCATGACGTGCGGCCTCCTGTATTCTCCTCCTTCCAAGTATTTTGAGCATTTCTAGCAGAAGACGTACGAGACTCGTCGGGGCTGCCGACGGCCATGCATGGTCTAGTTATTAATTAGTGTCTAGCACACCTTGCTCCGGTCGCATGCGATGGCCCGTCGGTCTCGTGGAGACGATTATATGTTGTGGACCATAATTTCCATATGAAAGATTACTATTTTTCTCAATTGAATGAATTTGTTAGAGATTACTAATTTTCTGAGCACTACATCTGACAAAATAAAAATTTTAAAAAATTAACGACATCTGTTAAAACCTGTGAGCTTCAATCGTCGTCGATCACTCACCGGAATAGAATAAGAAGCGAAAGAGAATAGGGAGGGACAAAACTGAAGGAAGTTACAGAAACTAAGAAGACAAGAACTATAACGCCCGTGACTTATTAGTAAAAGAAGAAAAGAAAAATAAAGGGAAAAGATAAAAAGGGGAAAAGAAGTAAAGATAAAATCTGAGTTAGATTTGATTTGGTCAGGGAGGAGTTGAATTCTGATTTAAACTATGATCCTCTCCCTATAAATATGAGGCCAAATCAAACCAAAACCCCCTTTTCATTTTCCTCACGAAGCCAGCCATAATTTCTCCTCTACGTGCGCCCTTTCGTTCTTCCTTGTCCCTGACGGCCGCCATCATACAGGGGATACACCGGAGGACGCGGACGACGTCGGGCTTGTATCTGGAAGAGAGGAGCGGGCAGAGGAAGAGGAAGACAACAGTAAAGTTTTTCGGACAGAAACTTCGATGTATGGAACTAGGATAGATTCGTAATAGAATGTTGATTTTAGACTTGAAGCATGTTCTAGGTCGTTCTTGGTTATTGCATGATGAGTTATGATGTTGATTTGTGCCGGCCATCGCCGGAAAAGATGAACAGAACGCGAACTGCGCGTCCGCACAGTTTCTGCACAAGATGAACCCGACTCGAGTTCACTGGAACCCGGCCCGAGCAGGTCCTTCACCGGACTGAGTTCGGAAGAACTCGGCCCGGATCCGCCATTGTCGATGCTCTCGTAGCTCTACAACCGGACGACCCGGACCGAGTTCTATGTACGGAAGTTTATCGGGCGCGACGGCCGCCCCGACTCGATGACAACCCAACCCGGCCCGAGTGTAACCCGAACCCGGCCTGGGCTTGCCCTCTGATTTTACCGAAGATGATTATGCATGAACCCGACTCGGGTTTCTACCTACTCGGCCTGGGTTCCGACCAGATTAGGCACATATTTGTGATTCTTTAATCCATGTTCCACATGATTAATCCTAATCTATGTATGATGATGATGCCGATTTTATCCCTGATTTACTCTTCATGATTATGTCCTTTATCCTGATTTCAAGTTCTTATCAAAATATGATTTGTTTAAATAAAAGATGCAAGATAAAATACGTAAAACGTTAAATAGAGAGCTCTTTTTATGATGGACTGGTGACGATCAGTTATGGGCTGTCCTCGGACAATTATGGGCTGACTACAATCAATTATGGGCTGGCTCTGTCAGTTATGATGATGATGATGATGGATGGGTTGAGGCAGGCCTCCCCGTGGGTTGAAATATATCCCAAATAAGTCAAAGATAAAATTAAGATGATGAAGAAGATGAACACATATGAATAAAGAACCTTTCTCATGATGTTGGCTTTTGCCTTTCTTATGATGATTATTTATGATCTTTTTGTAGGATCCAAGGTCACCAAGAGGGGGGGTGAATTAGTGTTCAATTGAAAATATCAATTTCACAAAAACCATCGTGGAAGCACAAAGCCGATTCTTAAATTCTTTATAATTTAGATCATAAATTCAATATGAATGGGGAGATAGAGAGAGAAAACCAAACTCAAATGGACACGGTGGTTTGTTGACGAGGTTCGGTCACACCTTGGCCTACGTCCCCCCTCTGACTTCTCGACCTCGAGACCGCCGGAGATTTCACTAGCACTTCCTTTGTTCCAAATGGGGTAAGGAAGAAAGCCCTTTACACCACCGCCTTTTTCTCCGCTTCGAGAGGCAAGGCAAGCTCTCCTCATAGGAAGCTAATCTATTTCTCTCGCTCAAGAGGTAAAGATTTTGAACCTTTTTTACACAGGAGCTCTCTCTAATTTTTCTGAACAAAAGTGTTTCTCTCTTTTACAAAGCTAAGCTCACAAGAGAAGAGGAGAGAAAGAATGAGAAAGCTATAAAATGAAAACTTCAAGAAATGATCTCTCTTTGCCTCTGTCTTTGGCACTCCTTTTATAGTCTTCAGTGTGTGGAAACTTCGTCTAGAAATCATTCCATAAAATTTTCCTTCAAATTTGACAGTTACTGTTCACTTGACTCGAAGGCCGATCGATCGAAATTCTGGACCGGTCGACTGGTCTATGTGACCGTTGCATCATTTCTCCAATTACCGCAGCTGGTCGGTTGACCGGACCATCGACCGGTGTCTCGATCGGTACAGTCTCGCAATTTTGATTTATAGCCGTTGAGCAGATCGGACGATCGGTGCTTCGACCGGACAGTCGACCGCTATAGTTTCGACATCAACCGATTCTGGATCGGTCGACCGGCATCTTCATTTGGTCGACCGGACTGTCGACCGGCCTTCTTTGCGTCGACCAGCAGGTTGACCGACCTGCATTCGTTTGATCATAACATTTTGCACAGTTATCCAAATTATATGATCTTGGAGTCCATGGAAAGCTAATAGAATTCTCTACAAGTTTGCTAGTGAATATTCATCCAAAATCTAATCATTTCATAGTCAATTATGTAATCAAAGTTTGTGCATAAAGTTATCTCTTTTTCTTGGACTTTTTCAGCATTTTAATCTTTTGAGGTTTGTTTCATCAAAATATAATTTCATATGTCATTGAAACTTTGACCCAATGATCTCCCCCTTTTTGATGAAGACAAACCGAGAAATATGAAAAATATATAAATTGCAAAAAAATTGTAAAATTCTTGTACAAGCAATTTTACTCCCCCTAACACGTAGCTTTCCTTACAATGGTAGATATTCACATAAATATTAGTTGTAAGGTACTTTTCATACAAAGCGATATTCATATCATATTTCTCCTATACTTATCCCCCTTTTGTTTCATAAAAAAGAATAGTTTATATATGAAGCATATAAGAAATCATATGTAACTCCCCCTTAGTAAAAAATTATTCTTCCCCATTTTTGTCATATAATAGGTATGTAGAGTAATGTAGAGTGTTGCAAGTTTTGAAAGATAACTCCCCCTAAATTTATGACTATTTTATAATGAAAACCAATTTATGAAAGCCAAAAACAAAAATATATTAAGAATCAAAATATGGCATAAAACTTTGATCCAACAATGATGTCTATGATATGTCAAAATAAAGTTTAATCATGCTCCCCCTATTACTATTACCAATTTTCATTTATATGTTCCTCCTTTTTTAAAAAACAATTGTAGTTTTGAATTTTTGAGTGACATAAAATATAGATGATATTTTTACCATAACCTTTGTGCCCTCACATCTCGAACTCCATATGTCCTTTGCATTTGAGACACACCTGAAAAGAAATTAAGTAATTTTTGGTACCCAAACTTTCTTGGGTCCGATTTTGTTAGATAATGTTCCTTTGGGAACCCAAATCATGCCATGTTGTAATGATTTTCTTATTTTACTATATGCATAATGGCCATGAAATTCGCATGTAAAACATGTAATATGTGATTTTCTATCATAGGAATGATTGGATTTCCAATAAGAGTTTTTATGTTCAAAATGACTCATAAGATTCTTTTTTGTTAGTTGAAAAATAGTCTTATTTTGCGTATTTTTCAAAAGGGCATTTCTTGTTTTATTTTTTCTAATGAACATGCTAGTTTGACAATTTCACATACATGTGTAATTTCTAAAGTTTCAATTTCATTTTTAAGATTTTCATTTTCCATAAAACATATATCATTTTCTTCTTTTAATTTTTCAATTTCGCATATTAATTTTTCATTTTCCTCTTTAATTAAAAAATATCATTTTATAAGAGATGAGAGTTCTTTATTTACATCTAAAGAAAGATTTTCTTCGAAAGAGCTTGATGAGTCATTATTTGAAGGATTAAAAGTTACATCATCGTCGTGTGCCATTAAGCATAAGTATGCTTCATCACTGGAAGAGCTTGATGAGTCTTTCACTTGACTCTTCGTACTTTTTCTTCTTACCTTTTCGAGATGTCATTTCTTTGTGATTTTTTTTATTTTCGGGTAGGCTTCTCATTCTTTTCTTTCTTCTTCACCAACTTGAGATACTTATCTAGTTTTCTTGTGTAGCGGGCGAGTCTCTTTTCGTCCACCTCTTCTTCACTTGAGTCTTCTTCGTTTGCATTTGCCTTTAATGCCAATGTTTTCTTCTTAGGGGCTTTTTCTTCTTGATCTTCTTGGATTGAGATCTCATAGGTTAGAAGTGAACCAATTAGATCATCGAAATCCAATTTGTTCAAATCTTTTTCTTCGATCACGGTCCTCTTTGTATGCCATCTTGAGGAAAGTGACCTAAGAATCTTTTTCACTTTTTGGGGGTTAGATCTTGGCTCGTCCAAGGAGGCTAAGCCATTCAAAATATCATTAAACTGAGCTACCATATCATTTATGGATTCATTTTCATGCATTTTGAAAGAATCATATTGATGGTTTAAAATATTCAATGTAGATTTTTTAACCTTGTCAATTCCTTCATAAGTGGTGATGAGCTTCTCCCAAATTTTGGTTGAAAATTCACAACTTGAAATCCGATTAAACTCCGTCGAATCCAAAGCACAATAAAATATATTTTTCGCTTTCCAATCAAGTTTTGAAAAAATCTTTTCTTTTTCTTTAGAATCAGTAGGTAACTTTTCATGAACATAAAAACATTTTTTAACTATTTTCCACATCGATATCAATAGAACAAATATATGCTTAAATTCTAATTTTCCAATATGCAAAATTTGATGCATTTAAAAGGGGAGGACGATTAATAGATTGTCCTTCGGCAAAACCAAATTCTCTTGATGCCATGGCTCTTGAAGATTGTTAAATCTTAAAACAAGATGATTGAATCTTAAAAATGATTAGGTTTAAAATGATTAGATCTAAAAATGAGAAGATTCAAAAGATCAAAACAAGAGCAACCCGCTCTGTTACCAATCGTAGGATCCCAAAGGACACCAAGAGGGGGGGGGGTGAATTGGTGTTCAATTGAAAATATCAACTTCATAAAAACCGTCGTGGAAGCACAAAATTGATTCTTAAATTCTTTATAATTTAGATCATAAATTCAATATGAATGGGGAGAGAGAGAGAGAAAACCAAACTCAAATGGACACGGTGGTTTGTTGACGAGGTTCGGCCACACCTTGGCCTACGTTCCCGCTCCGACTTCTCGACCTCGAGACCGCCGGAGATTCCACTAGCACTTCCTTTGTTCCAAATGGGGCAAGGAAGAAAGCCCTTTACACCACCACCTTTTTCTCCGCTTCGAGAGGCAAGGCAACCTCTCCTCCTAGGAAGCTAATCTATTTCTCCCGCTCAAGAGGTAAGATTTTGAACCTCTTTTACACAGGAGCTCTCTATAATTTTTCTGAACAAAGTGTTTCTCTCTTTTACAAAGCTAAGCTCACAAGAGAAGAAGAGAGAAAGAATGAGAAAGGTATAAAATGAAAACTTCAAGAAATGATGTCTCTTTGACAACTTGAAGTTTTTCTTCAATGAGTGAATGGGTGCTTTTGCCCCTGGCTTTGGCACTCCTTTTATAGTCTTCAATGTGTGAAAAATTCGTCCAGAAATTATTCCACAAATTTCTCCTTCAAATTTGACCGTTACTGTTCACTTGACTCAGAGGCCGGTCGACCGAAATTCTGGTTGGTCGACCGGTCTATGTGATCGTTGGGTCATTTCTCCAGTTATCGCAGCTGGTCGGTCGACCGGTGTCTCGACCGGTACAGTCTCGCAGTTTTGATTTATAGTCGTTGAGCTGATCGGTCGATCGGTGCTTCGACCGGACTGTCGACCGGTATAGTTTCGATGTCAACTGGTTCTGGATTGGTCGACCGGCATCTTCATTTGGTCGACCGGACTGTCGACCGGCCTTCTTTGCGTCGACCGGCAGGTTGACCGACTTGCATTCTTTTGATCATAACTTTCTGCACAGTTATTCAAATTAAATGATCTTGGAGTCCATGGAAAGCTAACAAAATTCTCTACAAATTTGCTAGTGAATATTCATCCAAAATCTAATCGGTTTATAATCAATTATGTAATCAAATTTTGTGCATAAAGTTATCTCTTTTTCTTGGACTTTTTCAGCATTTTAATCTTTTGAGGTTTGTTTCATCAAAATATAATTTCATATGTCATTGAAACTTTGACCCAACACTTTTATTCATATCTTCCTATGCATGCTCCTATCATTCCATATTATGATCATGATTCACTTTCCAATCTGATGGTTATGTTATTTTATGATGTTACCTTTTATGATTCATGTCTAGTATCATGCTCCTACTATGATGTTTATCTTACTTCCATACTGAGTTGTAAAACTCATAGGGAGGTTTCTCTCCTACATGTTCTTAAATGCAGGTCAAGGTCTTAATGATGATGGTGGCCAACGGTGACATATCGAGCTCGTAGGTGACTGCACATGATTATCGAGTCATTTAGATGATGAATAGTTTTTCCTTTCTTTTATTACTTGATGTATTAGCTTTCTTTTGGACTTCTATGAAGTCAGTTATCAGTCTTTCGCATTTCATGATGTTACTATATTTTATCATGTATGATGGTTTAGTTATTCTGCATTTATTATTGATGGGTTGATCAGTCAAAGTCTTATTTTTTGTCAACATGATGTACACGTAAGGATGACCCGTAGCATCTCTGAAGTGTATTCTGTCACGTGATGAAGTGCGATTTGAGGGCGTTACAAGAACTGTATTGTAAAATAAAAGAATTACATCTGGACCATCATCTATTACATGAACTGAACCTATGTTTATACTAAGGCTATACTGATACCGAGAAGAATAAACTGACAAATTGTGTTACAATAACATGTAACACTACTACAAAGTTAAGAGTCTTCAGCAACTCTCTTCAATTAGACGACAAGAGGCAAATGTCAAGTTGACCGACGATCATATATTCCAACAACATCTAAAATTGTACTGTTAAAAAATTGTCGTGCCTTTTGTACTTTCATTAACAAAAGTAAAAAAAAAAAAAAGAGAGATAAAAATCAGCCTCTCTGGAACTTCATTGAACCTTTCCTTGGACACTTGCGACCTGCACCAATAATTAAGGATCAACTTGTACATATTGGTCAATAAAAAAAAAGAAAAGAAAAATATGAATACTCTTGGGCACATTTATTAGGAAATAAACACGAGATCCGAGTGTCGTGAGACCTTTGACTCATAACGAAGCCTGCACGTGGAAAAGAATAGTAACCTCACTGTTAGGTCATGACTTGGAAGAAAACGTTAAGAAAAGGGTTTTGGTCGTGACAAGTACCGCTCCCGAAATGAGCAAATATTTCAACGGCCATCTCTTTCTTGTGTATACTTTTCTTTGTTCTATTGATCCTCGATTATTCTTCCGAGGGGAGAGAAGAAACGCCCAAAACAATGCAGCTCCTCCTCAACATCCTACTGGTGATCTCTGCACGAGTACTACTCACCGTCCATGGCCAATCGGGTATGCATATGAACGGTCACTGTATAGCTCTATATATATGCTAGCATCTGATTATTAGATTCCTTCTACCCATCCAAAAGCTATTATTTTAGTTTCCATGTGAATGTTTCTTTAATTTGTTTCTCCTTTTTTTTTTTGAATACTTTTTCAATTGCTGACGCAAGCAATTAACTTGGCAGATCTGTTTTTCTATCATTCATATTGTTAGTTTTTAAATTATGCATCTACTGGGTTTAGATGCACAATTATTCCTAGTTCTCTCCTTTTGCAATTACTGAAGTAAGTAAATAGTTTGACAGATCCGTTTTTCTTTCTTGAACCATTCATTCATATTGTTATTTTTTTCTTGAACTATTCTTAAACTAGGTATCTATTATATTTAATTGCACAATTACTCCTACTAATCTCCATTTAAGTGTTTCTGACGAACTAACTGCTAATAATATGAAAGCGATGGGGCACCTGATTTGGTATTCATCACTCAAATCTATTCTCACATTGAAAATATAGACAGTTATATATTTGGCCTCATCAACCTGCTCCCTGAAAAAAACTATATATCAAAGATTTTCTGTACTATTTCTTAAGTTGACGAGAGTTATCTTAATTTCATAATTAAAGACGTAGTTCGTAGGAATTTTTTTTAATACTGTTAACATTCTTGCTCATAGTTGTAGTTGGTCTCACCCGCTATTCATCCATGTAACCATAGGCTCAGAGACAGGGAGTTCCATGCTTACTTTTATGTGTTTGTATTGTGAATAAAATAAACAAACACATGTACAGTAGCTAAGGCAAATGGACATCAATATGAACATGCGTGATTAAAACCATCTTTCCATAAATTTTAAGCTGTACAAATGAATGCATGCTTCCTTCAATTATTTTAAATGTAATGATTTTCACTATGGAAATGCATATCCTACTAGGAAAAAAAAAGATATCATGTTTCCTTGTGCAAATGATCAACTCCTAATTACTGCAGTTGGAGATACAATGACCCCAAACATTTCGATCACCAATGGCCAAACTTTGATCTCTTCTGGTGGAGCATTTGAGCTCGGTTTCTTCAGCCCCGATGGTTCAGCAAAACACTACTACATTGGCATATGGTTTAAGAACATATCAGAACGTACCGTTGTTTGGGTCGCCAACAGGGAGGCACCTCTAATCAGCAGCAGCAACAACAACTCCATTGGAGTGCTTACTTTAAGCATAGGTGGCAATCTGACCCTCGTGAGCTCGACTGGGCATGCCGTGTGGTCGACGAACACATCCAACGTTGTCGACCCGGCGGTTCGTCTCTTGGATACGGGCAATCTCGTGCTGACCACAGGAGACCCGGATTCGGTACTGTGGCAGAGCTTTGATTATCCATACGACACGATCCTCGCCGGCATGAAGATAGGGTTAGACTTCAGAGATCACATTGACAGATACCTCCGTTCGTGGAGGAGCCCTTCCGACCCGTCCCCGGGGAACTACAGCTACAGGATGGAGCTCCATGGCGTCCCGGAGATCTTCACCCTGGAGAAGGGCACCCCAGTCTACCGTATAGGCCCCTGGACCGGCGCAGGGTTCACCAATCGGACGCACACGAACAAGAACGGTCTGTTCTTGTTCCACTTCACCATGAACAAGGACGAGGTGGACTACAGCTTTACCGTTCTGGACAAAACCGTTCTGTCCCGCGCTGTCTTGAACGAGGAAGGGGTGCTCGTGCGCATGGTGTGGGCGGCGGCGAGCAGCAAATGGACCGTGTTCTGGTCGTTTCCGGAAGGGGAGTGCGACCACCACGCGACCTGCGGCCCCAACGGCATCTGCACCACCTTCTACACGCTTTCCTGCGACTGCATGAAAGGGTTCGCTCCCAAGTCCGGCAGAGAGTGGGGCATGAAGCAGTTCTCCGACGGCTGCGTGAGGAATGTTCAGCTGAATTGCTCCACGGACGGGTTCTTCAAACTACAGAATCTGAAGCTTCCGGACACTCTTAACGCCACCATGAGAAGAAACGAGACGCTCGACGGATGCATGGAGCAGTGCAGGAGGAACTGCTCCTGTGTTGCTTACGTTGTTACGGGAGAAAGCGTTTGCTTCATGTGGTTTGGTGATCTTGTCGATCTCAGAGGTTTCACCGATGGGGGAGATGATCTGTATATTCGTCTTGCAGAATCTGAAATAGGTAACCAATCTTACTAGAACCAAACAGAATGCATGCATACTCCGCATTATTAACGCACTAGTCTTAATTTTGTGCGACAATAGTGAATAATTAAGCGACTAATTCTGGACGTACATATATAAACAGTGTTCATGATGATTCTATTTCTCTTAATTGACACCAAAATTGCTGCAAGGAACATGCGATGCATAAAAGAGTTTTAACATACAATGGAATGCTCCATCGTTTCTCTGCAGACGCTCTGAGTGTACGTCACTCGAGCAACAGAAGGAGATTAGTGATTATACTCCTTCCTGTGATGATTGGCGTGCTGCTGCTGGTTTCCGCTGGTTCGTTGCTTCTGCGTCGAAAGATCAGAAATAGAAAACAAGGTGATTTTTAACTATATGCATGCTACTTGGCCAGCTAATGTTCCCTAGTTTCTTTCATGCTCCAAGTGTGGTCATCTTAATTAATACCTTGCTGATCACTGATTTTTGTTATCCAGTCCAGTAAATTTCCCTGCATCCCTTGCTTCTCTACTTTTATAAATATGCTTGATAACTTTATTTTTAATAAAAGGGTTAAATGCACCTTCCAACCAAAATTTTATAATAAAACTATACTCATTAAATGTACTTTGTCGGTTGTCATGTGGCATGGTGGCATGCTTGTTATGTTAGAAACTTCTAAAAAGTTGAAACCTAAAGTAGATATTAATTCCCTTTTACTAATAAATTCTTATTTTACAAAGACTTGAGTACAGAAAAAGAAATACTCTATACTAGTACCTAATGGTCACTGAGACAATTCTGTTGCAAATTTTGAATTGAAGAAGACGACGAAAATTTTTTCACTCAAAACTTTCTATCCGTCGGTAATTTTAAATACTAGATCTATCGGTAACTATATTTACAATAAAAATATATAATATAATATAAGTATATAATATATATATTAATACTAATATTTTCGAAGGATCTAGTTTTCGAAAATCCGTCGAAAATTCCGCGACGGTCCTCAGTAATTATATTTGTAATAAAAATATATAATATAATATAATTATATGAGTATCATTTTAATATATAATATTACCTACGGGTAAGTGAAAAAGTCTATTTGAATCACTATTAATCAATTATGACTCCATCAAACTAAAAATATAATTACTTGCCTTAATTTAAGCAACATTTGTAGAAATTAAAGTCAAATTGGAAATAATTTTATTGTAAGATAAGTTGTCTTATATGAGTGTTTCAAACAAGTGAATAGGTTCCAGATTCAACATTTGGATTATTATGGATGCATACAACTATAACTATTACTTGCGTATTGCTTGTACCTAGCTGTATTGATTTGGTTACATCAAAATCCAGTACCTGCAGGTAACGTTGTTCTTTTCAGCGGAAATAGAACCAAAGAAGATGAAGTTGAATTGCCTTTATTTGATATGACGACCATCAAAATTGCCACCAAAGAGTTTTCGATGAATAATATCATTGGACAAGGAGGTTTCGGCCCAGTATATAAGGTAATCATTTCAGTAACGAGGGATCAAACATATATATGATAATGATACAAGCATGTTTCCCATGAAGTATGTATAATATAGCAGCTTTTATTTTATTTTATTTTATTTTATTTTATTTTTTTCGATAAGGATAGCAGCTTTTATTTTGTATGCAACAAATTGATAGGGTCAATTGGATGATGGACGAGAGATCGCTGCCAAGAGGTTGTCTGAGGATTCAATACAAGGCCTAGAAGAGTTCAAAACGGAGGTTCATCTTATTGCGAATCTTCAGCACAGGAATCTAGTTCGACTCCTTGGTTGCTGTGTTCAAGATGATGAAAGGATGTTAATTTATGAATACATGGAAAATAAGAGCTTGGATGCCTTCATTTTTGGTTTGGCCTCTAAATTTACAGTTTGCATTGTTCTTCAGATATTTATCAGAGTACAGTGATGCACATCCATAAAATTAAATTTCTGAGTAAGGTTAATTAATTGTGTTCTTTAATTAGATGAAACAAAAGGCACGCTGCTTGATTGCCAGAAGCGCATTGGCATCATTAACGGAATTGCTCGAGGGCTTCTTTATATGCACCAGGATTCACGGTTGAAAATCATACACAGAGATTTGAAGACCAGCAACATTCTCCTAGATGGTGAAATGAACCCCAAAATTTCAGACTTCGGCACAGCGAGAATTGTGAAGATTGATCAGAACGAAGGAAACACAAGTCGAGTGATCGGCATTTAGTAAGTCACGAACAAACTCATCTATTATTGTCATGTGCAACTGCAACCTAAGAAAGTTACTCTATCAATGACATGTCCATGCAGTGGATACATGTCACCTGAGTACGCCATGGATGGCATTTTTTCGACGAAATCTGATATTTTTAGCTTTGGGGTGATAATTTTGGAAATCATAAGTGGCAAGAAAAATGGAGCACTTAGTCGAGCTGACCGCCGTGGCAGTCTTGTTGGGCATGTAAGCATTAAATCCAGACCTTTTGCAATTACTGGTTTGGACTTATAAGCAGCATTTGCTTTTCGTTGTAGCATTGATGAACATGAAGTCATAGCTTTATATTGTTCCATGCGCAGGCATGGAAATTATGGAAGGAAGGTAGAAGTTTAGAACTAGTTGACACGGCCTTGGGATCTTCTTATCCCCTAGCAGAGGTATTGCGTTGCATACAAGTGGGACTCCTATGCGTGCAAGAAGGAAGCGATGACAGACCAACAATGGCGGAGGTGGTTCTAATGTTAAGTAGCAAAGACGTGGCCTTGCGTGAGCCTAATGAACCTGGCTTTTGTAAGCCGAGCACGTCTGCCGTGCAAACTTCTTATTACAGTGACGAAGCCCCTCTAACAGTCTTGGTAGGTCGATGAGATCATTTAGTCCATATGTAATTAATATCTCTCTCTGAAAGTGTATATATATATATCTAAGTCTATTTCTTCTTGGAGATAACTGTTGTTTTCATGTAGATATATATACTGTATGAAGCAACTCTTGATTTCAAAGCATGTACATTCAACAAAAAGAAACATATACATCCATTTGATTGGAATCATGTTGATGGAATATGTTTCACTTTCAAAGATGTGTGCTTTGTTAGAGAAATAGAAGACAAGTATAAAAAAATATGTGCTAAAACAGGTGTCGAGACTCTTTATAAAATATTATTTCAATTGACGTGATAATGTTGTATTGACTGAAACTGCTGAGTTTGATGAGTTTTATCGTCATAATATTGATATTCAGAAAAAAGAAATAGGGGAAAGTTGAAGCTCTTTGCGAATAAGTGCAGAATATGTGATTTAAAACTAAGGATTAGGGCTCCTTTGACTTAGATAACAAAAATATTGATAAGTTATAGGCTTATAGATAATTACATGTTTGTATAGATGTGTTGATAATAATAATAAGTTGTGACATCAATTTTTTTTTAAAAAAAAATTTTGATGAAAATTTGTGTTGACCTTAGTTTCGCCTGTCCTAACTTTCATTAAATGGAAGGGTACGAATTTGACCTATTTTTTCTTCTAAATTTAAAAATATTAAAAGAAACCTTAATTAGGATTTGTTTGGAGGGGTGAACTTACAAAAATGAAGGAGCACCAATTACATTCATCTAGTTTCTATTTAATCTCATCCTCTTGTTTTTTTATTCTTCCTTTCTTTGGCTAAATTACTCATCCCTCTGTGCTCTCTTGCTATCTATTAGGAAAAGTCAGGTGACAAGCATTTTGCAATTATAATGATTGTCAAGAAATCAAAGCACAAAAAGTGAAAGAATAAGAAGAAAACATACTTAAAAGGATGACTTATAGACATAAAAAAATGTTCAATAATGTATTTCAATGCCATCATCAAGAATTGTTAAATTTGTAAAGATGTGCTTGTCACATTAGCAACGTTTGAAAGATCTTCATCAATTTGCACCATCTTATCATCACTTTCATCTTCTATTTCCTGCAATTCCAGCTTTTCATTGTCTTCCACAATGCATTCATCACTAGAGGAAAGATAATTCACGTCATATTCTACCTTGTTTCCTTAAGGACAAATTTGAATTTGTCATCATGTTTCAAATGATTCTTCTAATTTGTATGAACTTGCAAAAAATAAATAATGTATTAACAAATTGTGTAAAAGAGTAATTGAAAATTCAATAAGGAATGTGATTATGTGATTTTAAAAAATTTACCCTAAAAAGATGCTCCAATTGTGTTGACATCCCGAAGAGCAACATATCAAGATTTGAATTCTAATGAAAGTTTTTAAGTTAAGGATATTTGAAACCATATGACTCCCACCGATTATTAGATGTTTAGTTCACACTGCATTTTTTGCCACAAGTTGTCATCTTATGGTCTTCTAATTGACTATTAGAATTAATTTTATCATCTAGAACCATTCTTTGTAAACACTCCTTATAATCCTCGTTTAACACTATCAATGATAAAATGACAATTATATTGGAATTAAGGATTGAGTAAAGTTGTTGGTCCCATTTTGTTGAATTGTGATTAAAAAAATATTTTTCGCATCATTTTCTAGCTGGAAAAAGAAAATTAATTATGATGGAATTAGTGGATAGTTAGTTGTAGTGATGCGCTATTTATGATTATGTGTTATAATGTAATATTATTAGTAGTAGTGGTATGTTAGTAGTGGAATAAGTCCATGTTCTTTTTCACATTTTTAGGCATTATCTTCACATTCTCCTTTTGCAACTTCTGAAGTTGTGTGCTATTTATAAGCCACCACATTTTTAGTTTTTATTGTTCCTTATTAACTCTATTTTATGCTGAATTATTTGTCTATTTGATCCTTTAATCTCCAACAAGTTTGGTATGAGAGCAGACTTCGAAAATACTTAATCGATACCTAATCAGTACATGATAGCTTTGTAAGAAAAGACATCATTTGTAGATTTTGAAGTTGCTATCAAGTGTAATTAATGAGTGCCCCAACAAACAAAAGCGTGGAGAAAAATATGGTTGCGAATGGTGATCGTGTAAGTTTCTCCCAATGTTTAACTAATATTTTGAAATATGATAATTATGAGGTTTGGAGTATCAAAATAAAGACTTTGTTATGCTCCAAGACGTTTTTGAAATTTGGTTGGTTATGTATGAAGAAGAAAAATGAAAGGAAAATAAAAAGAAAGATGCAAAAGCATTATTTCCAAGTTGTGCGTGAGACTATTTTTTGGCAAAATTACAGAAGCAATTACTTCAAACAAGCATGGGTATATTACAAAAATAGTATCAAGAAACATCAAGATAAACTACAGTTAAAGTGTATGCTTTTCGTCAAGATTTTGAAATATTGTTTATGAAACCAAATGAGTCTGTTCAAGAATTTTTGTCAAAAATAACAATTGTAGTTAGACAAATAAGATCTTATGAAAAAAAAAAGCTCGATGTTAGAGATGACGAAGTGTTGTTTCTAAAGTTTTGAAGAAATGTAAAAGGGGATAAGGAATAAGCGTGTGTGAGAGGTGGATCATTATTCTGGCTATCTTTTATTTCTTCATAAAACATTCATTTTCCTATATAAATTGTTAACGTAAAATATGTTTGAAATGATTTTGAGCTTGTTGGATTATAATGTAGATGAGTGGATGCTCATATTATAATTAACGAGCATATGGATCGTAATTTCAATTAGAGAGTGAGTTTGTGACTTGAGTCCCACTCTTTTTCTTTCTATTTTGAATTGTCAATAATGCTCATATAACTACATCTAATTGTTAAAGTTTTGAAATTAAGTTGCTTGTGATGAGATATGTGCAATGTTGTATATGATGTATGGATGAATTTACACCTATGTCGTGCCAACATTTTTTAATATTAATTTTTTGTTGGATATTTAATTTAAATTTAAACGATTGATTTTATGATTTCATCCGTTATGATGCCTACAGAGAAGTTGGACGTAACATTAGCTCTGGGAGTCTCTAGATCAATTTGAGAGCATTTTTTCCTTGAGAATGATCAGTTAATGTAAAAGGTGTTTAGAGCATGGAGATACTTCTGATTTCAAAACTTTTTATTTGTCTTGTCTTTTTTTTATCTGGTGAACAAATTTTCCAAATTTATAAATTTAATAAGTTTGGATCTAATGGAGATGTCACCACTAGACTTCCAACAGGAGATTGAAATAACTAAACACACATGAAAATCACTTAAGAGACATTTAAATCTAGGAAGAGATTAATTACTAAGTAGACATTGTTGTAGATCATTAAGAGAGAAGGGAATTGTTACCAACATTTTCCAAACACAATAGTGAGGGATCTCAAAATAGGTGTCTCTAGCCGAATCAAGCGTGCCCTGATTGGCGCAAGATTGAGCATCGCCTATAGGAAGTTTGTCGTGAGGTTTAGATAGAAAAATTAAGAATGATTTAGTGTTTAATTAGATTATCTAACAAATATTAATTTAACTTTTTTTTCATTAATTAGATCAGTTGTCAAGTCGAATAATCATTCTTTCAACTCGTCACCTGACCAAAAGTGTCTTGGGTCGAATTTAGAAATGATATTAAAGTATATGTGATTCATGATCTCTTTGATATTGTTGTCGTAGAAAAATTATAAAAGTTTTGTTGTTACCAAGTCATGAATTATGATCCTTAAATTCTTATTACATAGTCATAATTCTTAGTGCTCATGATATGCAAATGTTTATGCTCAAAAGAAACTTATTTCATTTGTTAATTAATTTTATTATCATCTTAAGCATTATTGCTTATTAAGAATTGTATCCTTTTTATATATCCATCTCTAAAGGTACATGATGCCTTGATATTACGATTGACAATATGTGTGTCGATGTGGCTGTTGCACACACACTTTACATGTATGTCTTTTAAAACATTAAGTTGTGCTAAAGCTGCAAGTTTAGAATGTAATACGTAGATAGTGATGTTATTTATGTCACTTAACTATCGAGCTGCGCTTATTTATCATTTATTTCAACTTTAGTAATTATGTACTATCAACGTTTTATTATTCTATATTCTTTTAAGTGTTTCATTAAATGCTATCAATAATATTTATGGTGTGCTGATGGCCGAATCTTGAGATATATATATATATATATATATATATATATATATATATATATATTTCTCTTCTCATTCTTAATTCTATGGGGCGAGGATAACAATCTATGAATTTCGGACCATTAATCCACATGGACTCATGGAGAATCCTGGAGCATGGGGATTTGGATCGTACCCCGATGCCAATGCAAGAGCCATACATGCTGGGAATTCAACCTTGTGTTAAAAGTTTTAAGAAGACGATCAACCGTAATTTTATTTCCTGGAAACTATTGAAAAAAAAATGTAAACAGAAAATAAGCTAGCAAATAATTCCACATTCTTGCAACATAACAATTTGTCGAGTAGAAGATAACTGAGAAAAAAAACGTCAAGTAGAAGCATAATGCAGGATACATGATGCATTGAATCGGTCATGTTTGGCATATCAGCTTCGATCTCATCTTCTCTTCCTTCCATTTGTTAAACATTCTTGCGATGGATTCTTCTGATCTCATTTGCAACTCATCATGATCACGAATGATGCCGGAGCTGCCATTGCTCACGTACTCATCGCCATGACCTGAACGCTTGAAGCCCTCTGCTGGCAGGGAAACCATGCAGCTGCAGGCTCCTACATCATCGGTTTGCGTCCGCAGTAGCAACTCGTCATTATGGACGACATCAGATGTCCATGGCCTGGCACTTATGAAGAGGAAGGCCGCGGCCACCATGTTCACCGTTATGAACGCGATGCAAGAATAACAGCCGAGTTGCTTTAACTTCACCATGAGCCCTGATCTGGCGGCGTAGCATAAAAGCCACACAAGACACTGAACCGGAGAGATCATGGCACGGGTCTCGAAGATGACTGATGCTTGTGCTCTTATAGTTTGCTTCATGCCCTTTCTCTCGAGTGCGTAAAACAAATCTTTCAGCTGCATTGCAGTAACCTGGTAATTTGGCATGTTCGGCCGAAAATCTGCTTTATGTACCTCTGAGAGTACTCACCGGAGGTTTCCAAGAAAAGTACTGAAGCAAATAAACCAGAGAACTTGTATGGGAATGCATTTTAACTATTCTCTTCACATGTATACCTTGAACCTGCTTAGAACTTCCCTTTTATATTGCAGGACGGAAGAAACTGATCAGTTGCAAGTAAACTAAAATAATAAAAAGCTTGGTTCCCAAATCAATGCAGCTTAGTTTATAAGATAAATATTAAGTGTGCACATTATAACCAAACAAAGGTTTCAGGATGTCTCATTCGGCAAAACGCATGTTCATAATGATCTAATGCGAGTGTCGACCCATCCCATAAAGCTGGTAAGCATAGATCAAATAAAATATTCTGAAACTTTGGAATAAACATCACTTACTGGTGCTAACTGAATGAAGAGTAGATATTACAAGACTAAGAAGTGAGTAAACTATAACGAAAATTCAGTCAAATTCTATATATAAAATTCGACACAACCAAATCCACAAAAGGGAGTTTAAGATGGAAATCAAAGGTTGTCCACAAGAACGACTCTCGGTACTTGAAAACTCAGACTGAAGGGTGTTGATTTCACCATCCAAGCAAAGTAATGTTGATATCAATTGTCTGAATTTCTCATGTCGGGGATAGCTTGATGGGGAGCAACTCAGTTTTCTGTCCTGTAGGAGGGAGAAGGTACTATGGTTGCTTTTGCCATCCCTGAATTCTGGTGTAATTGTCCACTGCCATAAGCTTCTTCCATTTCTGCACTGAACATTGGGATAGCAGGGGTAGGAGTAGATAGTGATGTTGTGTCTAACTTTGTCTTCTTTGTCTTTTGCTCCATCTGAAAGCTTGGCAAAAAGCTTCCTACCACAACCTGGTGTAAAAGCATTCATCACACAAATGTTCATTTAACATAAATTATTGATCAAGGTAGTAGTAAGCAATAAAGAACATGGTAGGAAGACAAATAAGTAAAAAATAGAATGCATGGAGAAACTCCCACAGATAATCTTCTTATAACCAAAAGAAAAAAGAAGGCTTTGTTCACTTGGATTTCGAGAAGATTAAAATATATGTAAAATTATACCAGAAATCACAAAAGCCATGGAAGAAAATATTGAAACTTGACCCTAAGAATCGAGATAAGATGGCAATTTTAGAATAAATCATTTTTCTTGAACATTATACCTGCACAGGACTGGCAGCCACCAGCAGACCAGCAACTCCTCCACCTACTACTCGACCATCTGAACTGGCCAAGGAAACACTCATACCACCAGATCGACTTCTTGCGCCTCCATTTTCAGTTGGCATAAATGACCCAGAGAGTGAGAGTAACTCAAATCGACCCTGCAAATATAGTAGATATCTTAATATTTTGAACCAACTACTATGTAGAAAATTGAGTTATAAAACCATCCAAAAACAAATATAACTCTTTAAACTGATAAGATTCTGAGGACCTTCTGGAATGACACACAAATTGGTGCCACATTTTGTTTAACTGTCACTTAATATCTCAGTGTACAAGAAAAAAGAGACGGAAACCATTTGGAAATAAAACAGCTGCTTTAAGTTCGCGTAAGGTGACAACTAGGAAAAAGAGATTTAGATGTTAGCTGGACGCATGTAGGAATAAAGAAAGGTTTTGATAGCTCCAGTTTCATTTTGTTCATAGTGGATTAAAATGAGAGGACAAGTTGGTAAAATATTTAATTTCTTGAAAGAGGAAGAAAAGGATTTACCCCCAGGCACTCCACATGTGACATCTGGACAGCGGGATTTACCTTTTAGCATATATAGGAATATAACACAGTCCTATGAGTTCGAAAATTAGATCATTATCTTCCTATTAGGCGAAAGGTATTGGCCAACAATTGATTACGACCTCAGGTATAGAAGGATAACGAATTGCACAATGACCTTAGGTACAGCAACTGACTGTGGCTACAAAATACAGATTAGTTCCAAGCTGATAATTGGTTGGCATTTTAAATATAGTTTCAGTAGAAAATTGATTGAACACCATCGTTAAATATTAGTTTCTAACGAGCAGATATCATACTTGTTTCCTCCACTTTGAAAAATGTTAGTCAATAATAGCTACACAAACATGATATCAATGGAGTCACATTTAGAGGCGAACGAATTTACACTGAAAACGTAGTGGCATTTGCTAAGCACATGGTGTAATATAACATGCTTTGTGTAATGATATGATCCAATGTAACCTACTTTTGCAACAATAAATCTGGATGGTTGCACCTTTTGGCAACCATCCTTCCTCTTCTCAAAAAACAAATGACAATATTCGAATAACTTTTTATTCTATTCAATAACTCAGCATTACTTGCCAACATGTGTTTATTAACTTCTTCCAAAGTTTCTTCAGCATTATTTACCAACATGCGTTTATTAGATTCTTCTTACATTGCTTAAAATTATGCTCAATGAAAGAACACATTTAGAAGCTAAAATGAATAAGAAATCCATGGGAAATTCAATGGTATTTAGTACTTAGTGTGTTGACAATTCTTTTTCATTCATCACGCCAATCCATAAGAAGTCACATTCCATATATATACTAGTATTTTTATTTGCATTATGCAATAATTATGGTGTATGATATGATTCCTTTTCAGACTTCAAAGTAAATAGGGCATACTTATTAACACACAATTTTTAACCTTTAAGCCAACAACAAAAAGATAAATGACTATGCAATGACTGAAGAAGTCTCATTTCCACAAGTTACATAGAGGTCTTTTAAATGTGTAAGGATAAGATTACTATCAAAATCTGCAGAAGCTGACAGAATATATAGTATAACAAATTCTGAAATAAAGATGACCTCAGACCTCATAGGTTAGGGTGCCACCAGAGGAATCAGGTTGGCGAAGGGTGACATTAGATATAACACCATTTGCAGATAAGATGCAGATGGATCGAGGACCCTGTTGCGAGAAGGATAGTATCTTCTTGGTAACATCCTGAAAAGAATGTAAACAATGGAATAATATTTGCATGAGATTGCAGATAATAGACGACAGGAGAAATTAGATGTGTAAATTTGTTTTGAAAGGTGGTCATGTAAGTATTTCATTGACAAGGATTGCAAACAAGTGTGAGATAAAGTAAAGAGTAATATAAACTTATGAAATAGCAAAATAAGAATGTTTTAACCCAGACAATAACTACATAACTCGAACACTTAAGATAAGGCAAAGGTCGAAAATAATGAGCAGGGAAAATACAAAAACCTTAATGGTTATAAAAATAATATAGCTAGGTCACACTGCCGCCTATGTTTTATAGCCGGTCTCAAGCCCGGATAAAGGAGGAGGGTTGTGTTAGGCCTCGACAGCCAGCGTAAAACCCTGTCGAATCTTATGAACATGGATCAACGAATATATTGTTACTAATAAAGCGGAATGACATCGTATAATCCATGTAGCCGACCCCACCTAGTGGGATAAGGCTTTGTTGTTGTTGTTATAGCTAGGTCACACTGCATCCAACATACCAATGCAAAACTGTCACGAACGTGCCCTAGAAACATCATTTGTGCATAATCATGCATTTAATTAACATACTAAGTTAGTTTAGATGTCCATTTAGTGATATTTATATATAGTAATTGATATTTCGATTAGTGCATAATGACTACTTCATTACCGATAAACTTTACAAAGTAATTATATATGATTATTAGGAATAAATCATAAAATTTCTAAATATTATAATATATATGTTCAAATAGGATTAAGTGAGCTTAATTAGGGTTAAAACACTTAGTTATGACAAAAAAATGTGATTGGTCATCACTTAAGTTCCAAGCAGCTGAAGCAGACAGGTGAGAGCTGCTCAAAGGGATATTTTGCCAAACCGTCATAAGACCTCAGAAAATTCTGAAAAAAATATATAAGCCACTTAACATTATATTTTCACCGTAGAAAAATTACCAGAGGAAGAACGCGAGCGAACCGACCTGGGGAAAATCGGGAACGTCGGTTGTTCCAGGTGAGTTTTGATCCGGAAATTTTTCTTCTGATTGAGAAAATCATTACATGGTGATAAACGAACAATAAATTATGAAATTTTGTATGGTTCATCCATTCGAAGTTAGCTTTCCATGGCCTTTGGAATCACCTAAAAAGAAGTTTTATAGAGGAAGTTATGAACTTACCTTCGCAAGTCACTCATCCTGTCCCGAGTCTGATACAAGTTCCATTTGTAAATTAGGGCACGGTTAGAATAGAGTGAATTAAGGTTTGAAATTTAGATATGTTTAAATAGACATTCCAAAGGTTCGGTGAGAGGTGGAATCATACTATTTGAACTTGTATTTGGGGAGAAATGAATTTTTCATTTTATAATGATGCTTCTGTCATATTCCAAGACATTTACAGATTGCGACCCGAATTAACTATTTTTGTTATAAGTTTGTATAGCGAGTTAAATTCTCTAATTTTTATGAAAAACTAATGAAGTCTGGATTTCAGGAAAATTATGCTCTAGTTAAATGGACAAGTATGAAGAAACATATAAATCAATATTTCAGTGACATACAGTCTGCCAGGGCACAAACCCTAGGTCAGATTGCTTGGGATGTCCTAACTTACTTGGAATTTGATAGTGATATTTGGGGTTGAAAACTTTAGTATGTCTAGTTTCTAATTAATCCAGAATCATAAGATTTTACCCATGTGATTAAGAAGTTATGAATTATTTATTGACAGACACTCAGTCTGAAATCTTGAAACAGCACTTAGCTAAGCTTTGGGGAAATTGAAAAGTTTCAAGTATGGAATAGCTAATGAATATGAATACCTGAAGCTAGAAATTGGTATTAGAGAGGATTAGATGCATTTTAGGGTGCATAATCATTCATGCATCATGAGCATGCATTGCATATTACCTTATTAGTGATTGAAAAGTAAAAAGGCGTTATTGCTTGTAGGAAAACATCAAGTTGCAAGTGAAAGGGAGGAAATCTAATAAACCTCCTTGAAATGATAAAGTAAAAGGTGAGTGGGTAAATTTACAACATAGCAAAATGTTATATGTTAATTTTTTTATTTATGGTATTACCTCGAGCAAAGATTATTACTGAAACATATCTTGCGCTATGAAAAGTATTTATGATATGTTTCAAGGATTTCATATGAGATGGAGTAATATCTTATACAAAAATGTTTTCAGGGAACAATGCTTGTGAAGTGAAAATAAGTTTTATTTGATAATGATATGAGATTATGACATGTGTATTTTGATATTGTTAAACTCCATGTGTTCATTAACCATGCTATTTGAAAAAGGTCTTTGGGACCGCATTCGATATACATGAATCCTTTGGGGCGTATATCGGGTGTCTTTGCCTTTTGGGGACTGCTCTACGTGCACGTATTGACCCATGATCGCTCTGCGTATCTGAGAATCATGATTGGGTGGCACACAATCATGATTGGGATACGTATTGACCCATGATTTACTCTGCGTATATGAGACTCTTGATTGTGAAGCTCTGCTTAACTGTATGACACACAATCATCGAGGGATACGTATTGACCCATGATTTGCTCTGCGTATTCGTGACTCTTGATTATGAAGCTCTGCTTAACTGTATGACACATGATCACAGAGGAATACGTATTGACCCATGATGAGTATGTGCAATGACACATGTGTGGAGTTTAAATATGAAAATTATGATATCTTGAGTTACTTTTACTTATGTGAAAGTTCATATGATTTGACAAGTTATGTTATATATGCTATGCTTTAAATGTTTTCTCATATGAAAAAAATGTGGTTATTTAAATGTTATATACTATATGCACTCGTATTGTTCTCCTATGTTGTACTTTTATTTCACTCACAGAGCAAATGATTGTTGCTCATAAAACCCATTTTAAATATTTTTTTCAGATACTCGTAAGTTCTCGAGTTGAGTCGACTCGGAGCTTATTTTTGCTGCATATAGAGAAGAGGTCGAGCCGCTGGAGCGCTTTAATCCCCCTTCACTTTTGTTTTTGGAAGCATGCATGTGTAATAGATAGTCTTAGATATGTTGTAATTAAGTCTGTGAGGAACTTTTTGTAAGATTGTATAAGACTTGATCCTGTGGGGTTATATGTGAGATGGTTTGTGAAAAAAGATATGATGACAATATGCGAATGTCATATCTTATAGTTTTTTTTTAAACTTTGATGAATATATATCCATCTTTTGTATGTGTGGGCTAATAACACAAAAAAATAAAGGAGGGAGGTTTTGCCGATTTTATTTTAGGAATGACTAAACGTAACTGAGATTATGATAATTAAATTTAGAACTTAGTCACGGAGTTGGGTGTGACAAAAACAGCTATACATAAACAGAAATATTTTCATAAATACACATTCAGAAATGCTTGTAAAATAGTTCCGTACATATAGAGAGAAATGATATATCGCAACCTAGAGAAACATAAATTCTGTCATGACTATTCTCGGGAAAGGTATTGGCTACCAATTATGCATACCTCGCCAGAGGCTATATTGATGACATGTGGCGTGAAGTTTGCACCAGCAGAACATGCCACCAATTCACCTGCAAAATTGAATTACTATTGTGTAATGTAAGCACATAAATGTGAAAGGTAAACTGTATTCAAGTAATTATAAGTAAATGTTTATCTAAAAGTTAAATCATAGGACAAACAGTTTCCAGACTCAACCCCAGAACTACATTCATGAATTAACTTTTTCTTTCAGGAACATTCAAGAACTAACAGTTATCATCTAAAATTATGTGAATTTTTTGAGAAGATCATCTAAAACTATGTGAATGAATGCAAAGGCGACATGACATATACAGCTCAAACAAACCAGCCAAAATCAGGATGGAATTAATTGTTTGTGACTATTCTTTAACCAAATGAAAAGATACTAGAGTTCAACTAGGCAAGATTAAGACCATATCTGTATATCAGTGATAAACATCCCGAATGTAAGAGAGATCCCATACAAAATGAATATTGAAGTTCCGTCTGCAGCACATACTCTTTTGTGCCATCGCTTTCTATAACAATTAACAAAACAGTAATAGAACTTCAGTGTCCAGTTTCTCCAAATTCCAGCCTCAGGAGGAACCACAAAATTCCAAGTCTTGCCTAAAATGACACCATCTATCATGATTCACTGACCGAGTCAACCCCACAGATTGGATCCTCCGTCTGTAAGATAAAAACAGTACCCATTTCCTATGGGATCAGCAGACGGCAGGAAAGAGGTCTCAACAGGCGGTCCCATGCACAGATGTCTTTGACAGACAATTTCTAAACTGCAAGTTGTGTGCCACCAATGTAAACTGAAATGAGGAGCAACCGAGAGACAGAGACAGGCCATGCCAACAGATACCGCATGGGGCCATTTGGATCCTACATCACAACACAGACGACAGGAAAAAAAAAAAAGCTATATCCTAAAAGCCTATATCACAGCCAGAATAATTCATTTGCATGCATGCAAGTAAACAAATTTCAGCATAATCCATAATTATACAGCAAAAAAATTCTGATCCTAAACATATATATCAACAGGAAAGGTATTATTTAAGGAAAACAGAGTTTAATACGACAGGAGTTCTTAGTTTGCTAAAATTGAACTTGAAATTGCCAGGAAAAGCAAAGTGGGGTAAAAGGCGCAATTTTTATTGGTCAAAACAGCGTACCTGAAGCCTCGAACTCGAAGCCGTAGTTGGCCGGTTTGCTGACCAAGCCCAATGCCCGCCCTCCGCCCCGCTTCATCACCGCCCCCACAGCCGCTACCGACGTGTACATGCCGGAGATCGGCGCTGACGCCGAGATCGGCACCGGATTCAGCGGTCGCACCAGGCTCCCATCTGGCGCGTACTTCCTCGGCCTCCCCCTCTTCTTCTTCACCCCCTCCACCGGCACGCCCGGCCCCGCCCCAGCAGGGGCCGACGAAGGCGTCCCCACCGTCGCCATACCTCCCAACGGCGCGATCGTTGTGACCTCCACCGCCGCCGCCGCAATGACGGTGGTCGCGTTAACCGCCACTGCTGTCGACCCTGCTCCATCGCTGCCGTTGCTAGTATTTTCCTCTCTCCTCTCGCCCGTCATCACCATCGCCGGTGGCTGGTGGCGACCTACATTCCCTCCAGCCTTCACCGAAGCTTTCAACGGAGCCGACACCACCGGAGAAGGTGTGCCGCCGCCTCCTTCCGTCACGTCCATGCACAGACTGACCAGAAAGACTCCGAGCGAACCCTAAACCTCGCCAAGCCCGCGTCTCCGATCGCCGCTGGAGAGAGAGAGAAAGAGAACCTTCAACATTTTGATCAGAGTCTTCGACAGCTCCCGTCGCCATTAGAGCACGGTCTCGAGAAATCCGCGGAGAAATACCGAAAAAAAACAAATATATAAAAAAACGTCATATATTTACCTAGTTTTCTCGGACCGTACAAGGACTTTACCAATGTCCAAAAACCGCTTCTAATGTCGGAAAACCGCCACGAATCCAAAAGGGGCGGCGGCGATGGAAAAAGGGAAGAAGAAAAGAGTGGAGAAGTAGAAGACGAGAAATTAATGGAAAATTCAAAACTTGTTGCAAAATTTATTGGAAAAAAAAAACAACACAAATGAGGAATAAATCAGAGGAGAAAAAAATGCATTAAAAAATTGTGATACATGGAGGGGGCAATTAATTAATTATTAATTGTCGATTTGATTTTAATTTTAAAAACGGTCGGCTGCGGAAATCGAAAAATGCGGGTTGGGTTGGGGAAAAGGCAAAAAATATTCGGCAAATATTTTAACATTTATGGGATTTTATGTTTTTTGCTCCGCCCCGCCCATCACGGGAAGAGCTTATAATAACAGTTAATTAAGGAAACCACCATTATACAATTTGGAAACTTAAAAAATGGCAAAATTATTTAAGCAAAGTAATATTTCAAGCATTATAGATATTTTTTAAAAAAATTATATTAAAAGAAAAAAGTAGGGCGATGGGAGACTAATTTCACGCCACCTGCTCCGTTGTACTTTATCGACGCTCGTAATTTAGATACATATTATATAATATTAATCTTATTTTAAATGGCTATGGACACAGTTAAAGGCCCTTATGGATTCTGGAGAATGACGAGAATGCCACTGGCTCGTGCTGTTCGCTGTTTGGAGCCGAGTTGGTGGTCCACTCTCAACGTCGCACGGATCGTTGACTGGCTGCTGTGTGGGCCTGTGGGGGAAGCCAAAACGCCGGGTCACCTCGGCTGCTCACTAGGAGATGTCCGGTTCAGGTCGGTTCGACCGCATTTTGTTAGTCTGCACCGAAGCATTGATTATGAAAAATTTTAAAAATATTACTAAAATTAATTTATAAAATAATAATTATTCTATGATTGGGATTAGTTCTTTTTGCCGGAAGCTAATATTTTTAAAGTTAAATGATAAAATAAATTCAATATCAATAATATAGAACTTACGACCAAACTTTTTACAAGTTTTTTTTCTTAAACTCATCTCCCAAGAACATACAGCTGAAGAGCTAGTAAATATTTTTTCAAAAAAATAATTTTTTTAATATTAAAAGATAGCATATTCAGAATGAATTTAGATTTATTTTTTATTTTTAAACTTTATTGTAAGCCTATTGTAAGTTGGATTTGGTATTTTAATAAGAAACAAGATTAATTATAAATCATATACATATACGTAATGTTCTTAATCTTTTTTGGGAAAAAACATATTTATTGAATAAAATATAAAATGATCGTTAAAATTGAACCATCGTTTTAAAAAGGATTATTTAGCCACTGCTATTTGTTAGATGGAGCAGAAACTCTATACACAAACTTTGAGAGGTGCATTCTCCCATCAAGATTTATCAAAGTGCATTTATTCCTCCGAATTTGGAAAAATATGAGTACAAGATTTTATACGCCATAAATATGGGAACCTAATAATTAGCCAAAATCTTCACCAGTAACATATCACAAATTAAAGATATTTTCATGGAAAAGATATAGAAAAGGGTTTTGAGGTATTGAAACCTTAATGTATTATACCACACAATAGTTTTTTAGGTGATTCATTGATGTTTGAACAATAACTATATATGTAATTATGTTTTTTAGGATTTAATGGGGTGCTCCTAACTTAAGTTGGAAGCACCCTACTATGATTATTTTTAGTCGCACGATTGAGGCACAATGGCTGGATCTTGAGAGTGGTTCAGTATGTCTTTTTTTGTTTGATGAAGCTTTGATTCAACCTCACCGATTTTACTTCCATGGTATGCAGTTCACCCTAAAAAATGTTGCTCCCAACCCTTGATAATTTTTGCCCTAAAAATTGTCCTTCGTCTTCAATTGTCCTTGGCGCCCGCCTTCAATCGACCATCATGCCACCGCTCTTCACACGACCTTGGTGTTGCGTCTTCACACGACCGTCGCATTTTCGCTCGACCTCGATTGTAACGCCCTCAAGATTGAGCCCCAATTTAAGAGTCCGAACTCTAGGCGGCGTGACTTTTACATCAATTATTTTTAACCTAATTACATATAACATCGCAACGGAAACGTAATATAATGGACATTCTTAACATAATAAAACAGTGGAAGGCTTTTTAAACAAATAAATCTCATGATACATAACTAGCCCATGGACCACATAGACTCTAATATAAGGACCCAACATAGAATTTATAATACATAAATGAGTTCACATAAAAGTGTATGATTCAAGGCCCATAGGTCATATATACTCGACTCATTAAAGAGTTCATCATCATACTAAAAGATTCTAATAAATCCCGACCAACTTGTGTGCAATTTTGTCATCATAAGGCTTTCATCGTCGAGCCTATGCCTCATCCATACATGTACGGATCCATGGGGTACAAAAATTTTTCTTGTTAGAATATGTTAAGACTCATGCATGTTATGATTCTATAACATGATTTCTATATGTCATGATATATGCATTTCATCATAATAGAAATATAGAATACACATATGCTATGAGCTACGTATGCACACTATATGATATGTGAACACTCATCATGACAAGATAAGATAATCATATGTCATCGTAAGCATTATGCTAAGTCATACTATGCACTTGTCTTGTTTAACACTTATCATCTTCATTCATCACATCATATGACAATGGAACATTCAAGGGAGGACCCACATATACTACAAGGGGGCCCTGCCCCCTCCCTCCCCACCCCAATTTTCAAAAATTTTAGTTATATATGTTTTAAGGGGCCAATGAATGTACAACTCATCCATTAATGTGTGTCATTGGATTCAATGGATGGAAAGATAGTCTTCAATCTTCTCACTTCATTTTTATTACTTTTTCATTATTTACGCTTTTGTTTCTTCTCCTAATTTCCACATCTGCCCCAAATAGTTAACCTCTTTAAGATTTTTGAAGAATTGGTGATACCAATCATCACTACAGTAGAGCTTGGAGCAATCTCTTTTGCTTCGCCGCCAAGCACTTGAGATGTAGAAACTTGGTTATTTTTGCTCCTTGCCTTTGTTTCTGTCTTCCTCTGATTTGATTTGATCCCGAGTACATGCGGGAAGTTCCTATGACAACTTGATTAGGAAGTAGAAGAAAAGATAGGAAATTGGAAAGGATGACAGCGCAGCTCCTAGCTACTTAAGAGGCAATGAGAAGTAGGAGTTGTTCTCATAGCATATGCTACTGAAATGCTTTGTTTTTTCTTAGAAAATACTGCTAACATTGCAGTTTATGCATTTTTTTATGAAACCTGCTCTTGTGTGTTTTCAAATTAAAATTCCATTGATTAAGAGGAAAACTTTAATTAATTGCTTCATCAATTAAGACTCGTTGTTAGTTAACCACAGAATCCATTGTGCCTTGTTAGTATACATCCTTCTTCCTCCTCTTTCTTGTGGACATCTTCAGGGCTTAGAAGCTATGTTGTTAACCATCGAGCAAAATTCTTCTATTAAGGTGAACTTGCTTGCTTCTCGAATCTAACTAGTCGTGGTTCTATTCTTGATATTATATTTCACATCATGATTTTCTCATGTTAATGGACCGATGTGCAGCACCGTGATGGGGATAAAGTGAATGTCGAATCTTGAAGTGTAGGGGTGGAAATAATTTTTGCTTTGCCTCACATCATTTTTTTGTTTACAACCAAGTTTTTTTCCTCGCCTTCGCACACACATCTTGATCAACCCACAGACATTGTGATTTTGAGCACAGGCTTGGTGTTCTTGCTCCTAGAGACTCTATGACGATAGTGATAATGAGACAAGCTTGGCTTGGAATGTATCTTTGACTTTGCTTTGGTATGGCACCATCGGCATGAGGAAGAAGGAATGATTGGGATTCGTAACTCTCTTCTTTTTGTTTCGATCAAAGTTTTGGACGGTTCAGATTTTGAGCTGTAGATTGCAGCCTATAATTGAATAGTATATTCCTCTTGCCCATGTATTAATATAGTAATTTTATAATTAAAATTTGGGCTAATTGTGTTATACAGTCCTTTTCTCACTTAAAATGTATATTTCTCCTAGTTATAATGGTAATGACACACAAAAAGTATGTAAAGGTTGAGGGTTCAAACCTTCTCAACCTCATAAATTTGTTTAACTTGGCCCCTTATTATTTTGCCCCCCCCCCTCCCCCCAGCAACCCTGGGAACATTCATTAGCATCCCTTTAGGTGCTTACATCACCATCATTATCATCTTTATGTTTTAAGTCATATAATCATAGAAATGTCATATTACCACGTCATCTTTTCATCTTCCATTTTTAGTTAGATAGCTTCTTATCTTAGTGATTGAGAAGTCCATGTTGGTTCGTCGATCTTTGGCTAGTTAGGTTGGGATCTCTTTGTCCCATTGGAGATCCTACCCTCACCCTTAGGTGAGGTCTTGTCTCCTCGAGCAACTGAGGCACTTAAGTTAGCTAGTAACACTTTTGTTCCTCGTCATACGAATGACAATAATAAGACATCTTTATCAAGTCATCTTTTAATTACATTCATCAATATATACAATCATTCAATACATGTTACATATTTTAATCCTATTTAAAGTTATTCAGGCCTCAAAAATTTTTAAGTGAAGAACAATCAACATAACATAGCTCTAGGCATTAGTCACGGCCGTGCTGGAAGATATCACGACGGTGCCGACCCCTTGGGAATGCCGGTGCAGTTCCCCTTCAGGTTGGATAGTATTGGTCATGGCCGTATCCTTAGTCCAGTAGATCGACTCATCGACTGATTTGAACAGTGGCATTTTACTTTTGGAGTAGTTGAACCCTTGGTGGACCGATCCATCATCCGATTTAAATAGAATGTCATGGACATGGTCTCCCTGATGATCACGGTCATGGAATGCTAGATCACAGCCATGCCGAACCTTGAAATTGTGGCACGACCAGGATGAACCCCTAGTGGCACGACCGAGATGATGATCGTGGACACTGAGGGTTCAAACCTTCTCAACCTCATAAATATTTTTAACTTGGCCCCCTCAGCAACCCTGGGAGCATTCATTAGCATCCCTTTGGGTGCTTACATCATCATCATTATCATCTTTATGTTTAAAGTCATATAATGATAGAAATGTCATATGACCGCATCATCTTTGCATCTTCCACTTTTTGTTAGATAGCTTCTTATCTTGGTGATTGAGAAGTCCATGTTGGTTCGTCGATCTTTGGCTAGCTAAGCTGCGATCTCTTTGTCCCATTGGAGACCCTACCCTCACCCTTAGGTGAGGTATTTTCTCCTTGAGGAATTGAGTCACTTAAGCTAGCTAGTGCCACTTGTGTTCCTTGTCATACAAACGACAACAATAAGACATCTTCATCAAATCATCTTTTAATTACATTCATCAATAAATGCGATCATTCAATATATGGTGCATATTTTAATCCTATTTAAAGTTATTCTGGCGTCAAAATTTTGGAACAATCAGCATAACATGGCTCTAGGCACTTGTCACGGTCGTGCTGGAAGATATCACAGTCGTGCCGACCCCTTGGGAACACCCGTGTAGTTCCCCTTCACGGTTGAATAATATTGGTCACGGCCGTGTCCTTAGTCTAGTCGATCGACTCATCGATCGATTTGAACAACGGCATTTTGCTTTTGAAATAGTTGAACCCCTGGTGGACTGATCCATCATCCGATTTAAACATAATTTCATTGGCGTGGTCTTCCTGATGGTCATGGTCGTGGCATGCTAGGTCACAACCATGCCGAACCTTGAAATGATGTCACGTTTGGGATGAACCCCTGGTGGCACGATCGGGATGATGACCGTGGAAACTGAGGGTTACGACCGTGCCATGGTTGTCACAGTCGTGCCTAGGGAAAAATAAGCTTTTTCCTCATTTGTCCCATTTTTCTCCCTTCACACTCATCCATAAGCATTGCAATGACATCCCTACCCGTTAAATATGTAATGTACATTATCATCAATCATCATAAGGTTCATATTAATAGGAACCATGGACATTAATAGAGATGTAAGAACTATTAGACCTCGTAATATCATTCTTTATTAATAATAATAATTACATCATGAACTAGGCATAAATGACATGAAACATCATAGCATTAGACATGATTATCAATGAAATAGTAACCCTATGAATACTTAACATAAAACTATGCCCTAATCCACAATCTCTAATCTCCCATTCTAAGAACAAATTATTTGTTCATTCATGTCATAATCCAAACATTCAATCATTATTAGGGGGTGAGATTAGAGTGTTGGATCCCCTCAACATACACTTATTAACATATCCTTTTTCATATTTAGATCTCATGATAGTTTGATAAGATTATAGATCTCATGCATACAATAAAAGAATCATTGTCCTACATTAGGATTAGCATGTAGCATTTTCACAAACATCTAATAAGCAACATACATTCTACTTCTAATATCCTAAATCTCATCATGTAGGAATAAAAGTTTGTTCCTAATCTCAATCCAAACAATGATCAATATATTGGGAGAGACATTAGAGTTGGATCCCTTCAAACATACCTTTAGGCTTTAAGTTAAAACCCTAATCCTAATTCTTTCTTCCTTTCTTCTTCTTACTGTGGCAACACTCTTCTTTTTTCCTCTTCTCTTGCTGTTGTCCCCTGGTGATGTGAAGTGCTGGAGAGAAGTGCCGGTTGTTACTGTGGAGGGCTTCATTTGCTCTTGGGAATGGCTGCAATGGGGTGGGCGGATGTGAGAGAGGGAGTTGCTGCTTGTAGTTGTGTGGGGGAGTGTGGGGAATGTGTGCTGCCTTGGGGAGGGGAGTGCTCAGCTGGGGGAGTGAGGAGGAGAAAAGGGAGAGGAGGGGAAGAGAGGGTTGCTGCCGGCTGAGTATGGGAAGAGGAGAAGAGAGATAATGTGAGAAGGAATGTGGTTGGTGGGGGTTTTGACTCGCATAAAATGTGTATATTGTTAAACACAGAATAATGTCGAATGAAATTTTAAATTTACAATCCTCTACACTATTACTAGGAGAACCGATAGTATACGACATATCATTGTAGTGCTTAAGGGTTGATCCATAGAGACAAAGTTGAAATATTCACACTTAATTAAATTGTTTGAAGAAAAAGCATAAGTATATAGGTGTTGTTTAAAATAAGAAAGTCAAATGCTAATAATTAGAAATCACAACAAAAAAGATTACACTAACTTTATGGGTTTTAAATGCCGAAGTAGACAAAGAAGAGTGTAGCTAAACACTAGGGTTGGGTGAATGTTTTCACTGGGAATTTATGTCCTCTGAACTTCATTTAGGATAAAAATGATTGAATGCCCCTTCATGCGTATATTAAAGTATCATCATGATAAGGATCACTTGACTTGTTTGTGACACTCTCGTACTCACGATAAGTCCAATACACACGTGAAGGAGTTCATAAGATGGGTGCAATCGTCGCTCTCGCGTACGATACCCTAGGTTATAGATCGAGCTTCCTTTGTTTTGGATTTGAGTTAAGATCTCGTGTCCACTAAGTACTGAGTATTGAAGAGAAATATACTTAAAGTGAGACGGCTACGGTTGGCTCATGCTCACCTTAGTGGAATATGGACAACCCTCCGGGCAGAATGCAAGAAGCTAGTGTATCACCGAGATTGTTTAGATGATTTGGAGAGGAAGAAAAGATTGATTCAAAAAATACGATTAAGGATTACTGGAAGTTTTTCAGAAATAATTTATTTGTCACCCGTCCTGCTCGGGTCGCCTGATATAAGTGAGGATCAGAGATGTTTCCTCTCGGACAAAACTTTTCATAATCAGAAAGGAATAAAAAATAGTAATGACAAAGAACGAACACTCTTTGAATCTATGTAGGACGATCTGAATCTTGAACTCAATGTGGTCGTTTATTGCAAGAGACTCAGAATACGCATAACCTTTTCAGGTTGCGAATCAGAAAGTGAACGACGTCTATCTAAACCAAATCACGAAGAACCAACATTGCTAATTTTGTAAAAATTTGAAGTACGAACCATCGCATGTTAAAGCTTGATTCTCTACGTTCGATCACGTAGAGCCTTTAATGTCCCTACGGTAAGGGGTGCAAGGCAGCAATGATTGAGGAACTTCCCTTACATTACAGCTGCGAGGAAAATAGGAAAATCTCATAGGGAATTGTCTTCACCAAAGCTTGATTTCTCTACGTTCGGTCGCATAGAGCCTATAGTGTCCCTACAGTCAGGGGTGCAAGATGAAGACGATTCACGAGCTCAAATCTAAAGGTAAATCCATAAGGTCGAGAGATATGCAATGAAACATGAATTAAAACTTATATGATTAAAATCATAAGCAAGCTCGACATTCAGTTAGTCATCAAAACATAAAAAAAGAATAGGAACAGAGTATGAAAGTCATGATCAACATTCCTCGGCCACTAGTTGGCTAGTTAGTTATACATTACGAAAACTAAAAAAGAAAGAAAAGAAGAAAGGAAAATAGAAGAGAAAAAGGAGAAGGGAGGCTGCTAGTGTAGCCTCCTCTAAACCAAACTCGGCCAAATTGGAACCCCCTTTACAATAGTCCTCTTGCTCTTTTATAGCCCAAGGGATTGTGCCACCTATTCACCACCTTTTCCAACTGCTTTGTCATATTCTTCTTTAGCTTTTCCAGCCAAAGAAGGTGCCTTTGTGGTCCTGCATGGTTGACTTCCTTCAGCTCGCATGAATTTTCTAGTGGTCCTTCTCTGCTGTCTTTTTCTTAGCTTGCCACCTATCCACTGTCCACTATCCTGCAGCTTTTTTGCTATCCGCATCTGCCCATAAAGGTTCCTATACTGCAAAGGATTTACTAGGCTGATATGGAAAAGCATCATTTTCTATGGTGTTTGCTGCTTTAGACAGCTGGGTTGGTGAACTGCATCGTCTGCCTTCAAATTTGGTTATGTCTAGATTGGGAGAACACACCCGTGTTCCCAATATGCGTGCGTGTGGGGGCATACACCTGAATACCCCTATAAATTAATGATTGAGATTTCTGCAACGAACGCAATCAACAAAAGTAATAATATCTCAAAAATATAATATTTAGAAGATGGATGTGGAGAAATAATAAAAGTTGCATTTCAATAATAATAAAGCATGTGTTCAAACATGAGAATATAGTAAAACATGGAATAGATGCATATTGAACATAGATGAAAAGTATACATAATTTCTCTACATCAAGTCGCCTCAAACTTAAAGCTTTGCTTGTCCTCAACCAAAATTAGGAACTTAAGGTCAAGAGTTTTTAGATTTTCATGACCGCATATTGCATAACACTATATTTCCCTAACCCTCACATTTGACCTATTTGAACATCATTTACACATTTAAGGTCCTTTAACCCCTAACTTAGTAATCACTGAAGCAAATGTCTCATTTACACATTTAAGGTCCTTTAACCCCTGACTTAGTAATCACTGAAGCAAATGTCTATAGGTGTCAAATGAAACCACACTACAGAACGTACACATAATCTCACCTAAGAACTTACACATTCACCTAACATGTATTAACACTAAAAGATGATCTGCACATGTAGGGATCTGTCGCTTTATTAAACAAACTTTTTTTTTCACTTGCCTTTATTTTCTCTTATTTTTTCTGCTGCAACCTTCTCTTCAATTGTATATTGGAAAATAGAAAATAAAAAGAGAGTTTCCACTTAGCATTTTCCTTGCCTTTCTTCAAAAAATACTCGGCTTGGGTGCTAGTGGTGACATGCATAGCATACTTTTATCTTTCTCAAATGAGATGACAGAGGAGTAGTTATTCAAGGTAAAGAAGTTGTCCACAGTTTTTCCCACATTTTCTTTCTAGAATACTCGTGTGAGACACTTGAGACTTTTATTAAAGAAATAGCAAAAATATTTCCCAATATACAAAAGAAGAGAAGTGCAGAGATGAGGGCATACAACTATACAATTTACTCTTATTACACTGTAGTAGATTATAGTTTAGTATCATACAAACAGTTGAGTGCAAGATCCTAGATGGGATTATGTGGAGGGTGAGCCAACATGTCATATGCTTTGATTTCAGGTCAGAGTCATTTATATGATTATGTTTTATTTCAGTAATGTTCAAGACAGATTAGCCATGAAACCTATAGGATCAATAATGTCATGCATAATGTTTCCTAATATGTGATTGATTACATGCAAAAAGTCTAAGTGGGATTTTGAAAGCTACCATAAACAGATTTTCCAAAAAAATATGAAAAAGTTTCAAAACTTTAGTAACAATAGAAAATGTCAAAACTTTGGCAACAACGATAAATTTCAGAATTTCAAAAAGATCAGAAAAACTATAATCAAATCACAATAGTATGTTCTGCGAAAAATCATGATAGTTAGTTTCAAAGAAACGTGCCATTGGGCTCCCCCAAACATAAGCTCAACACTATCCTCAGTGTTGATTAAGCTGGGAGAGACTGAATTATCAGATGGGGGAAGGGGAAGGTGAGTGCATAGGGGCAGACATTTGTTTCTTCAATTGTTCTTTCGTGGTTTCAACACTCCTTGAAGTTGAGATCAGTGAATTACTATCCTTGCCTGCACAGAAAAATACTTGATCATTGTCATGTTTCATAATAAGTAATAGACATTAAAGTTGACAAGGAGGAGAGTGGGAATTCAGTGGCATCTCTATAGTTAGGGCAGGTTCAGTAATTGTGATTTCAACAGAGGTGGTGGACTCCCTATTAATTTGTTGGAGCTACTTGATTCCTGCAAACCAGAGAAAAAGAAAATGAACTTATTAGGTTGGATTGCATCCCAACAAGCATTGTTGTTTATAGTCCTAGGCTAGACATAGTGCTTCAAATCCATATCTTCAGCTTGTTGGGTCATCAATTGAAATCCAATAGATTTGGTCATCTTTCCTCTGTCGAAAATAAAAGTCCGTGGTCCATTTTTCACCCTAAACAGTTTGGACCAAACATAATTCAGCTTCCGGGAAAACAGCTTGAGCTCTGTCTTGAGTAGTTGAGTTTCAGTTTCAGCTTGACTCTCGTTCCTTAAGGTGTTGTGTTCCTTCAGAAATTCTTCCTCTGAATTTGTGAGTTCAGATTCTACAAGATCTTCATCTTGTTTCAACAACCACTTTTTGATTGGCCTATTTAGGAGTGTGGTTGTTGTCATCTCTTGGAGTACTTGATCCTACATCATGTTGCTTTCTTCAATTTGTTGTTTCTGCATTTCCTCTAGACAATCTTTGTCTTGTATCTTCATAGGCTGACATTCTTCAACTAGTGGAGTCTTTATCATATTCCTCTTCAGCATTTCCAGCCAAAGAAGGTGCCTTTGTGGTCTTGCATGGTTGTCTTCCTTTATGTCGCCACATGTCCATTTGTCCCAGCAAAAAGAAATGGTGGTCCTTCTTTGCTATCTTTTTCTTAGCTTGCCACATGTTCACTGTCCTGCAGCCTTTTTGTTGTCCACATCTGCCCATAAAGGTGTATAGGAAGCTTCCTTCCTTTGCTACAGGAGATCTGCTAGGCTAACGTGGAAAAGCACCATTTTCTATGCTGTTTGCTGCTTTAGACAATTGGGCTAGTGAACTGCGTCATTTGCCTTCAAATTTGTTTAAGTGTCTAGCGCCCGTGTTCCCGATATGCGTGCGTTTGGGGCATATACCTAAATACCCCTATGAATTATCGATTGAGATTTTTGCATGGAAATCAATCAACACAAGTAGTATAATATTTAGAAGATGGATGTGGAGAAATAATAAAAGTTGCATTTCAATAATAATAAAGCATGTGTTCAAACATGAGAATATAGTAAAACATGGAATAGATGCATATTGAACATAGATGAAAAGTATACATAATTTCTCCACATCAGGTTTATATATCTTAGGTCATTTTAAAGCGGTTTAAGGGAATGTGTTACTGGGCCTTTGTTGGGATTGTACTTTTTATTTAATTGTTGGTTATATATATATATATGTATGTATATGTATATATATATTGAGAATAACACATCGACACCACATCTTCGCTCGACCTCGGCGCCACATCTATTTTGCGGTCGTGTTCGCATGGTAACAGGTACTCCTCGCTCACTTCTCTTTCCTCCTTGACTTCAAAGTTCTATTTCGCGATCATGTCCACTCACTTGTCCTCCATGTGGTAGGAGGGTCATCCTCATCTTTGCCGAGCCATTTCGCTTGGTGAAGTTTACAAACCCTAGTTCCTAAATCAAGCTCTGAACCATAGTTTCACTTGGACGGGGAAAATAAATGAGGATCTGAATATATATTATATATATATGTATATATATACACATATATGCACCACAATGACATTACAAGAAACATGACACTCAATCTTCTGAAGCAGACTAAAGGATACATAAAATTCAGGAATGTGATCCTAATACATCTTTATAATTACATTCAACTTCAAATGTATTATGCCAAACCAGACATTGGATACATCTTTCCTCTCAAAAAGGAAATAATTGGATACACAAGATGTTCTTTTACACAATTTTCATCCAAAAACTTCAACAACCTCAAATGAATCATCTTTATCCCCAAACTTTAGAAAATCTACAAAATGACTAAATGTATTTAGTTTCGATAAGTAGACATATGCCAAAAATAGATGGAGAATTTTACACAAAAAATAGATCACGATTAAAATATCACACACTTGGCTAAACAGACGTAATATTCTGGGCGAGACAGAACGGACATAATGCTCTACATGTCTTCTTGGTTACTTCTATCCTTGGTAGTCTGCATGGTAGAATTAACTATTACATGATTTTATAAATTGACATTGAGATGTACCATACCTTAATCAATGAGCATTTTCGTTCGTCATGTCCACCCTTTCCATAATTTATGCTACTTCTATTCTTGGAATCTTGTTTTAACATGGAAATTTGAGCTTTGGATTTAATCTAGATACATTTCTTAGTCTACCTTTGGCTTTTACACAATGCAGATCACGAATGATGTATTGAGGTTCTTGTATGTTGACAGAGCTTGATTGATTTGTATGCATTTCACAAATGCTTGGTTCACTTGCATCGATATGTGTATTTGTTATGTGATATGTCAAAAATTTACTTATAACATCGTCTATCATTGGAGCCCCAAATTGTAAATACTTACCACAAAGTAAACCCATTTCTTCTAATCGTCATAGATTACTTTGCCAAACCAATTTTTGAAATGGACTTATCAAGTCGTCACTATAGGATACTTTATCGTAAATAGCACACGCATATGTAGACCACGTATTTATTGTCCAATGATGAAGTATATATTTCTTTGTTAAATACCCCACACCATTTTGTTGATAATTGATACAAATATGGCAATAAAAATTCTCTTGTTCAAATTTTTTACATGAACATTTTATAGAAATTTTGTCTTCATGACTAAACTCCACAATATTCTTACCCTTATCCACACTTCCTACTAGATATACTAAGCAGAATGATTTTTCACCATCCTTATAAATCTTACCTGCATACAAATCTTCAATTGCGTATATTCTTCTTAGAACTTGAAAAACACACTGTGTGTAGATCTTGAATGCTTCGATCTCTAATGGATTATGGGTAAGATAGGCATGACTAGAGTTCATAATGTGAAAATCTTATCATTCTTCAACTACACAATGACTTTAAATTGCTTTTTCATATTGTTGGACAAAATATTAGAATGAGGTATTTGCATTAATGAATCCATAAAAAAATGCATTGACGTTTTTTGTCTTTTGAGTAATATTCATGCTTGCAATGAAAAGATCTTTAAAGTACAATGAAATTCATTGGTTACACTTATTGTACATACTCTCTAAATAATAACCATAAGGGATATCAAATTTTCTTTTCAAATAGAGCCAACCCTCTTCAAATGCATCAACATTTGCATATTCATAAAGCTACTTATTGTATTCTACTTTAAAAGTATCACGTGCATATAAATCTTGTAGATGAATAATTGTATTTCTTGCAATATGCCAAGTGCAAAATATATGATGTGTGTTTGGAAAACTTTTCATATAGCATTGCTCAAGGCAATATCCTAATCAGTAATTATGCAAGTGTGATGCTTTCTGTTCATGCATTCAGACAATTTAGAGAACAACCAAATAGCTATCTTCTCAACTTCATTAGCAAGTAAAGCACAACTAAATAAACATGATATCATAATGATTAATTCTAGTGAATGAAGCAAATGTGATTTTTAAATTATGTGTTCGATATGTAGTATCAAATACAACATCACCAGAAGTTAAATAATATTCCTTGACTGGTCATTAGCACAAAAATAATCCATTATAGTTCCATCTTCATCCAACTGTGATCTATCAAATAAACCCGGATCGCCACATACCTTATTTCTAAAATAAGATATGATATGTGTTGGGTCAAAGTTTTAATGACATATAAAATTATATTTTGATGAAACAAACCTCGAAAGATTAAAGTTTGAAATGCTAAAAAAAGTTTAAAGAAAAATGGATAACTTTAAGCACTACGCTTTGATTAAATAATTATCACTGATTCAATTAGTTTTGGAGAACCAGAGTTGTAGAGAATTCTGTTAGCTTTCCATAGACTCCAAGATCATCTAATTTGGATAACCGTGCAGAAAGTTATAATCAAAAGAGTGCAGGTCGGTCAACCTGTCGGTCGACGCAAAGAAGGCCGGTCGAGAAGACATCGGTCGACTGAACAGAAGATGCCGGTCGACCGATAACTACTGAGCCTATTCTGGACGATGTCGAGACAATACCGATCGATAGTTCGGTCGACCGATCAAGTGTAGAAACTATGAAAATATGCAACGGTCACATAGACCGGTCGACCGGCCTCCGAGTCAAATGAACAATAACGGTCAAATTTGAAGGAGGAATTTGTGGAATAATTTCTAGATGAATTTTTCACACAATGAAGGTTATAAAAGGAGTGCCAAGGCCAGAGGCAAAGACACCCATTCACTTATTGAAGAAAAGCTTCAAGTTGTCAAAGAGAGATCATTTTTTGAAGTTTTCATTTTATAACTTTCTCATTCTTTCTCTCTTCTTCTCTTGTGAGCTTAGCTTTGTAAAAGAGAGAAACACTTTTGTTCAGAAAAACTAGAGAGAGCTCCTGTGTAAAAGAGGTTCAAAATCTTACCTCTTGAGCGAGATAAATAGATTAGCTTCCTAGGAGGAAAGGTTGCTTTACCTCTCGAAGCGGAGAAAAAGGCGGCGGTTTAAAAGGCTTTCTTCCTTGCCCCATTTGGAACAAAGAAGTGCTAGTGGAGTCTTCGGTGGTTTCAAGGTCAAGAAGTCGGAGCGGGGATGTAGGCCAAGGTGTGGCCGAATCTCGTCAACAACCACCGTGCCTTTATGTTTGATTTTCTCTCTCTCTCCCCGTTCATATTGTGTTTATAATATGAATTGCAAATGCTTTAAGAATCGATTTCGTGCTTCCGCTACGAACTTTGTGAAATTGATATTTTTTGTTGAACACCAATTCACCCCCCTTCTTGGTGCCCCTTGGGATTCTACAATTGGTATCAGAGCGGGTTGCTCTTGTTTTGATCTTTTGAATCATCTCGGTTTTTAGATCTAATCATTTTTAAGATTCAATCGTTTGTTTTAAGATTAAACAATCTTGAAAGCTATGGCATCAAGTGCATTTATTTTTTTCGAAGGACAATCAATTAATCGTCCTTCCCTTTTAAATGCATCAAATTGTCAATCTTGGAAAATTCGGATTCAAGCCTACATAAGTTCTATCGATTTAAACATGTGGGATATTGTTGAGAAAGGCTATTATTTACATGAAAAATTACCTTCTGAACATGACGAAAGACAAAAATTTTTTTCGAAATTGGATTGGAAAGCAAAGAATATTTTCTATTGTCCTTTGGATTCAACGGAGTTTAATCGGATTTCAAGTTGTGAAATCGCAATCGAGATTTGAGAAAAACTCATCACCACTTATGAAGGAACCGACAAAGTTAAAGAATCTAAATTGAATATTTTAAATTATCAATATGATTCTTTCAAGATGCATGAAAATGAGTGTATAAATGATATGGTTGCTCGATTTAATGATATTTTGAATGGCTTAGCATCCTTGGGCGAGCCAAGATCTAACCCCCCAAAAAGTGAAAAAGATTCTGAGGTCTCTTTCCTCAAGATGGCATACAAAGAGGACCGCGATCGAAGAAAAAGATTTGAACAAATTGGATTTCGATGATCTAATTGGTTCACTTCTAACCTATGAGATCTCAATACAAGAAGATCAAGAAGAAAACATTGGCATTAAAGGCAAATGCAAATGAAGAAGACTCAAGTGAAGAAGAAGTGGACGAAAAGAGACTCGCCCGCTACACAAGAAAACTAGATAAGTATCTCAAGTTGGTGAAGAAGAAAGAAAAGAATGAGAAGCCTACCTGAAGATCAAACAAAAATCACAAAGAAAAGACATCTCAAAAAGGTAAGAAGAAAAAGTATGAAGAGTTAAGTGAAACAAGTGACTCATCAAGCTAAGCATACTTATGCTTAATGGCACACGACGATGAGGTAACCTCTAATCCTTCAAATAATGACTCATCAAGCTCTTCCGAAGAAAATATTTCTTTAGATGCAAATAAAGAACTCTCCTCTCTTATAAAACGATATTTTTCAATTAAAGAGGAAAATGAAAAATTAATATGTGAAATTGAAAAATTAAAAGAAGAAAATGATATATGTTTTATGGAAAATGAAAATCTTAAAAATGAAATTGAAACTTTGGAAATTACACATGCATGTGAAATTGTTAAACTAGCATATTCATTAGAAAAAATAAAAACAAGAAAATGCCCTTTTGAAAAATACACAAAATAAGACTATTTTTCAACTAACAAAAAGTAATCTTATGAGTCATTTTGGACATAAAAACTCTTATTGGAAATCCAATCATTCCTATGATAGAAAATCACATATTACATGTTTTACATGCGGATTTCATGGCCATTATTCTTATCAATGCAAAATAAGAAAATTGTCACCACTTGCACATGGCATAATTTGGATTCCGAAAGGAACATTATCTAACAAAATCGGACTCAAAGAATTTTGGCTACCAAAAGTTACTTGATTACTTTTTCAGGTGTGCCTCACATGCAAAGGACATATGGAATTGAAAATGTGAAGGCACAAAGGTTATGGTAAAAGTATCATCTATATTTTATGTCACCCAAAAATTCAAAACTACAATTTTTTAAAAGATGAACATATAAATGAAAATTGGTAATAGTGGTAGGGGGAGCATGATTAAACTTTATAGTGGATATCATTGGTATCGTTGTTGAATAAAAGTTTTATGACATATTTTGATTCCTAATATATTTTTATTTTTACTTTCATAAATTTGTTGTCATTATAAAATAGCCATAAACTTAGGGGGAGTTATCTTTCAAAACCTTATGTTGCAAACTCTACATATCTATTATATGACAAAAGGGGGAAGAATAGATTTTCTAAAAAATTGATTAAGGGGGAGTTATATATGGTTTCTTATATATTTCATTTACAAACGACTTTTTGATGAAACGAAAGGAGGAGAAGTATAGGAGAAATATGACATGAATATATTTTATAAGAAAAGTTAAGTGTTAGGGGGAGTAAAATTGTTTTAACAAGATTTTACAACTTTTTCGTCAACTTATATCTTTTTCATATTTCTCGGTTTGTCTTCATAAAAAAGGGAGAGATTGTTGGGTCAAAGTTTTAATGACATATAAAATTATATTTTGATGAAACAAACCTCGAAAGATTAAAGTTGAAATGCTAAAAATAGTTTAAAGAAAAATGGATAACTTTATGCACTACACTTTGATTAAATAATTATCACTGATCCAATTAGTTTTGGAGAACCAAAGTTGTAGAGAATTCTGTTAGCTTTCCATAGACTCCAAGATCATTTAATTTGGATAACCGTGTAGAAAGTTATGATCAAAAGAGTGGAGGTCGGTCAACCTGCCGGTCGACGCAAAGAAGGCCGGTCGAGAAGACGCCGGTCGACCGAACAGAAGATGCCGGTCAACCGATAACTACTGAGCCTATTCCGGACGACGTCGAGACAATACCGGTCGACAGTCCGGTCGGCCGAACAGAAGATGCCAGTCGACCGATAACTACTGAGCCTATTCAGGACGACGTCGAGACAATACCGGTCGACAGTCTGGTCGACCAATTAAGTGCAGAAACTGTGAAAATGCGCAACGGTCACATCGACCAGTCCAGAAGTGCGATCGACCGACCTCCGAGTCAAATGAACAGTGACGATCAAATTTGAAGGAGGAATTTGTGGAATAATTTCTGAACGAATTTTCCACACAATGAAGGTTATAAAAGGAGTGCCAAGGCCAGAGGCAAAGACACTCGTTCACTCATTGAAGAAAAGCTTCAAGTTGTCAAAGAGAGATCATTTCTTGAAGTTTTCATTTTATAGCTTTCTCATTCTTTCTCTCTTCTTCTCTTGTGAGCTTAGCTTTGTAAAAGAGAGAAACACTTTTGCTCAGAAAAACTAGAGAGAGCTCCTGTGTAAAAGAGGTTCAAAATCTTACCTCTTGAACGAGAGAAATAAATTAGCTTCCTAGGAGGAGAGGTTGCCTTGCCTCTCGAAGCAGAGAAAAAAGGCGGTGATGTAAAGAGCTTTCTTCATTGCCCCATTTGGAACAAAGGAAGTGCTAGTGGAATCTTCGGCGGTCTCGAGGTCGAGAAGTCGGAGCAGGGACATAGGCTAAGGTGTGGTCGAACCTCGTCAACAACCACCGTGCCTTTGTGTTTGATTTTCTCTCTCTCTCTCTCACCGTTCATATTATGTTTATAATCTGAATTGGAAATGCTTTAAGAATCAATTTCGTGCTTCCGCTACGAACTTTGTGAAATCGATATTTTCGGTTGAACATTAATTCACCCCCCTCTTGGTGCCCCTTGGGATCCTCTTCTCCCAAGGATCCTACAATATGTAGCCATTCAGATGTAAAGTTTCCTTTTACTTTTATTCTTAGATGATCAATACAATCTTGAGTTGTTATAAATGGCTCACCGGATATATTAAGTGCTCTAGTTATTCTCGATAAACTCATGCCAAATTTATATAGGTTTACAATAGCTTCTTTCGAGGTTGCTGAGAATTCTTTTTGAGATCATAAAAAATTTGCTTTCTAAGGATTTGTTAAAAGGTGATTATGTTCTTCATAGAATTTTCTTATCTCCCACTTTTCATTCTTTTTTTGAGCAACATGTAAATGATCAAGACAACCAATCTAACTTCTCTTTTTTAAAAACTTCTTCAAGACATTGCTTCCCAGACTTATGATCTTTCTTAGAACAAATGAAAGTTCTATTTATAACATTTACTATGATGGATGACTTATGTTAACAATGTTTGCTAATAGAGAACCCCACTAATCTAGAATACATACTATAATACTTTTATACTTCATCATCCGTGTCAAAATGTCATGACAACTAATCATTTTGGTAGCTCATAGGATTTGACATAATTTGAGCATTGAGATTCAGAAACATTAATCACCTCCTATTACTTCTTCGACATCAATATATTCATTAATTTCCTCATTGTCAATAGCTTCTTTAATGAATTCAATACCTTCCTTGTCCATGTTACCTGAAACTTATGATGAAAGGAAAAAAATAGATTATTCATATTCGGCCAATAAGGTAATATGATAACAAACTTGTCATGTAAAATAAATCTAATTAAGCCAAGAAGGCAATACCATAACAACCTTGTCGTGTGGTGACTAATTTGGCCAAGAAGTTAATAAAAATGGTGCCTCCGGCTCGATAACAATAACGTGTGGTCAAAACTGCATGGCAAAAAAAATTGATTAGCACTAATTCGGCCAACATGGAATGGTGCTTAGCACTAATGACAACAACATTGTAGCACACCTCGCACACGGAGGGCATGAACAATGTCAACCTCCCCATCTCCTGGTTCAACTCGTAGTGGGTAGCATCCTGGTAGGTTGACCGACAGATCATACTCTAACAACAACTCCGATAATGGCTTCTGGCAGAATCGGCGATGATGACATCTTCGAGAGCAGAATCGGGCATGACGGCAGCCGCGCGAGCAACACTGGCAAGCAGAACCGACGTCTTCGCGTGTAGCACTAGCGATGAAGGCTTCTACAAACAAAACCGACGATGATGACTACCAGATCTCGAGCAGGACCGACGTCTTTGCGAGCGTATTCGCACGTAGAACTGGCAACGGCGACCACTAGATCGTGAGCAGAATCGGTGTCTTCATGCGCAAAAAGGTTTCGCAAGCTCAATCTTGATGCAATGGTTGGGCGATGGACGGAGTCGAGAGCTGAAACAATGGAAGGAGTCACTGGTCCTGGACCGGTGAGGCTGAACCAGAGCTTCATCAATCAAAAAAACTTGCTGAACTATGCTCTCAAGATCTAGCTGTTGCTCCTCAATCATGCGGCTAAAAATATTGGTAGCAGGGTGCTTCCAGCTTAAGTTGGGAGGGGAGCAACCCCATTAAATCCATCTTTTTATGTATTTAGATAGTTCTGTTGAACAACTTTAAGGACGTCGAATGTTATAGGAATCATAAAAATTATGACTAATAAGATGTCACCTTGCATTAACCTTAAACAAATGAGATCGTTGATTTCTGTGCATCGTAATTAGCAAAGTAAATTCTGTATTTGAACCTTGTATTTAAAATTACTCTACAGAGACAAATTGTTCATCATCCAAAACTGCCTTTGGATGTAGAATAAGGAGGGAAAGAACAAAAATATAATTTTTCCTAATAATGTAATTTTTTTTTGTTTATATTCTCATTTTCTTTGACTAATAGATTAGTATTCTCATTTGTATTGTGATGTTTGGAATGAAATAAATAAAAAGGAAGAACCGAATGTCACAATGAAATATTTGTTCTTGAGTAAAAATAGTATCAAAATATATAACTAGTTAATTCTTTTGTATAAATTTGTCAAAACAATGAAATGACTAACACAAAATGGCTGAATATAATAATACCTGACAAGGTTATCAATGTAATGCTTGTCTTCTATCATTGAGCGCATCTTATTATATATATTTACACTTGACATTGTTGATAACGAACTAGGCACAAAGTTAGACACGCAAGAGATAACTACATGACACTTGTGGACAGATGACTCATTTTGCTATCAGCGCACGCCCGCCCCCCCCCAACTGAAGCACAATGCTATATCACCTTAAAATTTACATCCTAAAAGCTAAGGGCAATTAAGACATTCGGCTATGTTAGCTCGTTTGCCATCACATAATTATAATAAAATATGATTTCCTACTATTGCAGCGAAAACCTAAAACAATAGAATAAAATGATATAATCTTTCAATTAAAGTGGAAAACTTTATCAAAACATCAAAAATAATGTTATAGAACTGAGAACATCACTAAAACTCATTATTGAAGCATCTTTAAACTATAGTAAAATGAAATAGACTCAATAACAAATAACTCTATTAAGCCTAGACCAACTGTGCATCCCTTCTTCATGAGCTGAGCCGTTAACCATTCATTCATTGATTACCTACACGGATCTATGGTGCAGGATTTCCTAGATAGAGTATGAAAATGTCATGCAATGAATGATCCATACTACATGATTTGCATATTCATTTTAATATAATAGAAATATAGAAGTATGCATGCCATGCACTTAACATATGAACTACATGTAATTCAATTATAATATCTATCATCATGCATTATTAAAAAGCATGGTAAGACGTGTATCAATTCATCATCATACAAATAATATGGAGCAATCATAATAATCATCAATTCATTCCATAGACATATAAGTGACTTCCAGTTACCTTAACCATTGCCTCATCAACTTTCCTTAGTGTTGCTTCATAACCCTTTCAAACTTTCACTTTCATGGGTATCAATCCATCAATTCTATCATTGGTATCTTCCGATAGTTGGGATTTATGTCATTGCCCTTACAAAAGACTAGTTAAGCCTTGTAGACAATGCTCCCCGCTCGTCCGAAGGCGACTTAGGAATACACACACCGTTGCCGATGTGAGAATGATTATTCTTCATGGAAATATATACACATAAGTGTAAAAATGATTATTTTCTAAAAATTCAATAAGGGCCATTGAGGGGAGACATATAACATCATCCACAACTAGGTTCATTATTCGTTTCAAACAACAATCTATTACATCGCTCAATCTTCAAATTTTAAACCTAGATACGTGGGAACATGCAATTCGTGTATCTAGGTTCATATACTTTGATAATAACTTTTAAAAATAGCATAGGGCTTTTAATGGTTGGTCACGACCGTGACATGGGGGTCATGACCGTGACATGGGTGTCACACCCGTGACCGTGACCATCTCCTCTTCCTTAGTTAATCACGGTCGTGCATGCGGTGTGAGGACCGTGCCATGTCCTTTGTCACGATTGTGCCCTCCTACGCACAATCGTGAGCAAGCCTAGTTTTGGACTCAATCATCATCCTCTCGTACTGTGACAGTACTTTCTCAAGCATGAGCGTGAGTTAGATTGCAAAACTAATTTCTAGACCTTCGCTCACGACTGTTCTGAGATTCAGCACGGCCATGACACGATCCAGACCTATCGTCCAGCCCAATTTTCATCATAGTTTAGTCCCAAAAACTTTGTGAAAATACTACACATCATAAAAGATGTTACATGCATGTTTTCTAGGCATTTGGGTATCATAAAAACATAAGAAAACATACAACATCATTCCACTTCGAAGATCTAGGGTTCATGCCCAAAAGTGAAGAGTAAGACCTTAAACATATGAGATCTTAACAATTAGATCTAAGCATACAATTTTCAATACGATAATGTAAAAATCCATTACATCTAATGCCTATGCAAACCCTCAATCACAATCCAATATGAGAAGATGGAGTCCTCAAACTCTCAACCCCATATAAGGAAACCATTGAGAGAGGAAAGAGGGATTTAGATCCCCTTTACATACCTTGCTCTTAGATCCTTCTCCTCTTTCTTCCTCTTCCTCTTCTTCGTCCTTGCTCCTCAGGTTCTCTGACGTGAACTTTAGAAGATGTAATTTCTCACACCAGCCAATATAGTTCTAGTCGTATTTAAATTTTACTCTAGAGTCCATAGTACTATAAGTGCATAGGTCAAGTAGAAACCAAGAGTGTCGTAACTCTGCTGATTTAGATCGAATCATTAACTTATTTATATCTTAAAGGTTTTCATGAAATTTTAAAGACAAGAATAGAAAAGAAAGTAATTAAGGTAGAAAAACTAAAATTCAGAAGATGAGGTTCCTTCGTGATGAATTGGTCAATGCTTAGGAGTTCAATTCTCTGTCTTGAGATAAATGATGTCTCGATCTTCACATTATGAATCAATTATTCTCTCCCCAAACTCACCGATCTCTCCTTGAGTTTAAAGGGGGATAGACCGTTAATAGGTGGATTAGGAATGACTAATTAGTTGATCTCTCATCCTAACTAGAAAAGAAGTCGGTCTCTCGATCGTTAAATGCCAACCTTCGGCCCTAATCCGAGCAATTAGAATGAATCTAAAATAACTAGTCACTATTATGGACTCTCGCCTCATAATAGATATCAAAATGGGATTCTCAGGCGCTCATAATTAACTACAACTACGCTAATGAGATACTACAAGAAGAAATAACCTGTCCCTTCTCTTGAATGAGACAGGGTGATAATGATAAATAGATCTCTCGATCTGATGAAGATTAAGTGCGATTAAAGAAATTGCAGTGTATCAAAAGTATAGTAGATAGAAGTTTAGAAATACAACATCAGAGAATTCAGAACCACATCATCAATACAATATCACCACAAAAGAAATCAGGGTTCGGCCAAACATAGACTTCAATGAAATCAATAAGTGTCTAGACATCTTCCTCTTCTCTTCTCCCTTCTCATTCCTCAACTCCCATTTGTCATGTCTTCTCCTCCGTGCTTCCTCCTATTTCTCGGCTCTTCTTTTATCCTCCATTTTTCTCTTCTGTTCAAGTTCAAATTTTGAAAAGTAGTTAGCTTCATTGACTCATTCAGCAAATGAGCCAAATAATAGCTCAAATGTTGTAAATGTAATAGGATTTTAATGTAAATGTGGCAGTTTAACTTTAATAGTCATAAGTAAAATAAAGGATGATCAAACTCCCCCAAGCTTGGATTTTTGCTTGTCCTCAAGCAATGTTCAAGACAAGAAGTTATAATTTCCACCCTGTTCGCCAACTGCTCTCTTTGACATTCAGATCTTACATTCTCCACTCAAGTGCCTCTTCTTTGTCCAAATGACCCAGCTTAGTGAAGGTGTTTAGATGCAAGACATTATTAAATTCCTCCAAATTCAGCTCATAAAGACCAAGGAAATTAAAGCATGATGGCTTGATAGTAAGAATGTCAATGTTGAGTGCACAAGTGCAGTATGGGCTTTAGTTTATTGACAAGCTTTTTCACTATTGATTGACATTTATTTTCATTGATCCTGTACTCATGTGATTATCCATAGTGCACTGGGAGGTCTATGTAGTGGGCTTTTGATCGGTAGATACCAGGGCAGTTGCTCTTAGGTTGCCAGGCATGAACCCCTACGGATTTAATCACCTAGATTCACCAAGGTTCCGGAGTACACCCTTTTTGTACCTTGTGAGGCTACACTAGCCCTCTTTTCTTTGCCTTTGATTTCACTTATTTACTTTTGCGAAGCTTGACTGCACTGGAGTATTCAGCAAAGACATAATTATTAACGGGCTTAGTAGAAATAAAATTTAAGCATGAATAGGATTAGTCGTCAAGCTTCTAAAGCTTCACTTAGCTACCTTCTTCAAGCCATGACCCTACACTTAGAGCATTGAATGGAAGTCACGAAGTGCTTCAAATTTCATCGATTTGGCAGGGTGTTCTTGAACATGGCTTGAGAGAGTCACAAAGGGCCGAGGCTATGGGGGAGTGAAAACATCTCTTACTTCACAGGTAGAAATAAAATGTTTCAATTGTTGCTAAAAATTGTTCAAGTTATGAGATAGCAATTAAAATTAGAGTGACTGGTACACAGTAATAAAAAGAAAGAATAGAAATGTACCATGTCGCCCTCTCCCCCAAGCTTGAACTCGACACTACATCATGCCAGGAAGAGGGACCAGGGGGAGGTGTAAGCTCCAGTAATCACACTAAGGGTGGTAAGGATAGAATTTTGCATCACTTCGATCCCTTGAATTTTGTTAGCATGCGTGAGACCTTGTTGTTTCAAGTTGTGGAGCTAGTCCTTCAATGCCTGGATATCTTCTTGGTGGCGTGTATTAACTTTCACCAGCTTAATCACTTGTTCTAAAATAAGATTCAATTTGGCCGCTGAGGTGACTGGTGTCGTCTGTGAGGCATTGGGTGCAGAGGAGGAGGAAGAGATGGTTAGAGGTATTCTACTTGATCTTGGTGCGGAGGGGACTTTTAGAGATGGGAAGAACTCGAATAAGAGGGATGGTAAAGTTGGAATTGGTCGTGGGACCTGGACGAAGTCATTCATCCACCAATTCCGGCCTTGCAAGATTGTTGATCTCTGAGGATCATGCAGCTGCAAGAGTTTTGTAGGATCAGATTGTCGCCAAAAATGCCGGCCATTGATTGTGAGGAGACTCCTTCTTGCTTTAGGAAGTCTAGATTGATTAGGATTGCTAGGGTTGGGTTAGTGTCACCGAAGAACACGTAATGCTCAGCAATCACTAAGATGAGATTTCCACATAGGATTGGGTAATATTCATGGTTGGATTCCGCGAGTATTTTTTTGCGTGAGAAAGGCAGCGAGGTTAATCTCTAAGTTGGTCAGGAGACACCACATGATGAAGAGTGGAGGTCCATGTTGTAATTGTTTGGTTTGGTGATGATGGTGTTAGTAAGGAGGATATGGAGGTAACAAAAGATAGGATTTTTAAGGTTGCGATCGATGAGTTGGAGGAGGTTGTTAGCACGTAGTCCTATGAGTTTGTACCAGACTTCATAGTAGCCGACGAGTTGGTGGAGGTTGTTGGCACGCAGTCTTGTGAGTTGGTACCAGACTTCATAGAAAGAGAAGTCGGGTGGAGGGTTTTTGGAGCCTGTGTTCAGGAGGTTTAGGAAACGAGCGAAGGTGCCAAGGGTCATAGAGAAATCTTGGTTATAGAGACGAAAGTCGATGTGATCAGGGACATCGTCGTCGTCACTGTGTACACAAAACACCATTCCGATGAACTCTATTGCTACCTTTTCGTAGAGGTCCCAATGTTTTATGAAGAAGGGCATCGAATGTGTTGGGTGCAGAAGAGTTCTAATATCATCAAAGAAACCGAGAGGTTCGAGGGTTGGAAGGTCTAAAAACTTGGTGGAAGAGAAATTTCTGGGTCGAATATTCAATAGGTGTCGTGTCTCTTCGCTATCCTTCGGTTATCTCATGTGCGAAGGCCTTCATAGGAGGCTTTTTGGGCGTAGGTGACATCTGATAGATTCTGATGAGCTATCAGTGTCGAAGTCGGAGGATGTTCGTGCATGCTTCATATTGTCGGCCGACTCTGAGGTGAGACGAGCTTGGGATGTTCGTCGGATACGTCAAGGAGGGTTTGAAGGGATTTTTGGAGATTTTGGGGGTTTTTAGGATTGAGAGGCTGGCGTGTGGGTGGAGTGTCAATGTAGGGAGATCGTGGGTATGTGGGGAATCGAAGCGTCGCAAGCGTGGGCATGTGAGGATAAAAAGGTTAGCGGTTGGGTAGATATAGTCCTACATTCTGTTGGGATTCTCAACCAAATCTATGTGGGTGTACTTTTCAAGTGGTATTTAATAGTTTTGGGCTTATGTGGATGTTGACGTGCTGATGATGGTTTATTTGGTTGGGTTGCCTCCCAATAGTGCCTTTTGTTTAAGTCATTGACTCGACATTGTGACTTGAGTTTTAGTGTTCCGACCGTAGATACAAGACTTCTTTGAATTCTTTAGTGTCAGGATTGTAACGTTTCAGCCTTTGTCCATTGACTTTAAAATTTTTTTAATTGTCATTTTTTATGTCCATGGCTCCATGAGAATAGACCCTCTCAATTGTGAATGGTCATGACCGACTTGTCCGCAGCTTTCCTAGAAAAAGTCATATCGGAAGTTGAACAACAAAACTTGGTCGCCTTCTTTAAAATCCTTTGCAGTATGATGCAATTTTTCTATAGAGTAGAAAAAGACGGGAAGTGTACCGGTCGCACAAGTAGTAAAAGGATATTGATCCCACGATGACTTTTATCTCTAATTCTTACTAGATGAGAACTGTTTTAGGAGAAATGAATTGTGAAAATAATTAGGGATAAACAAAAAGCAGATCCAAGAAAAGGAAATATCAATTAGGAGAAATGTTGGTTTTACTGAGCATTCCTCCATTGTTAATTAAATCAAGTAGGAAAAGCACATCTGATGGAAATAATTGAAATATAAATTAGGACTCTAACCAGATGTCCTATCTGTTTTATCAATTAAATATTAGAAGATAGTTTAACCAAATCATTCTCCAAACATTTAAGGATAAAATATAAAGTAATTCAATTCATCTCAAAGACTCCTGAATCGAGTAAGTCTAAGTCCACACCCCTCTAAATCTCACAGAGTAGATAGGAGAGAGATATGAGATGTTAAAAATAGATTCGATTCAAACATAACATTCATATTCAGATAAAAAAATAATCTTTCATTAAAATCACAGTGGAGTTCAACAACATAAAACCAACAAAGAGGACTACCCCATTGCTAGAGAGTTAAACATCATAATGCCAAAAATTAGAGTACAAAAGATGAGCAAGAAAATAGAACTCTAAAATGTGACTCTAGACAATGTAGCCACATGTCTTTAGAAAAGTAGATGTTTTCCTTCTCAGATCTGATGCCCCTTTGGAGTGGAAGGAGGGGTCCTTTTATAGTCGCCTGTGACCAAAAGCTTGGGTGTCAACATGGACTGTCATTAATGACACGGGTCATGTTGTCTTCTGGAATCGCGATAGAAATCTTCTCTCATTATCTAACACGGTCTGTTTTGTCATAAAATGATCCGTTTTAATTAGCGCGTGGCATAATTTCACCGATCCGTGTTGGTGTTGACACGACCTGGATAAACACGGTCCATGTCATCTGGACGCGGGCAGTTTTCTTCTCCGATCAAGAAGATGTCGTGAAAATCACACAATAAAAAGGACAATAATATTTCCATAAGAAAAATAAGACAATTGATGCATGATCATCCAATTTTTAACTTATTAAAGTGCAAGATAATATGCAAAATTGAAGATGCATCACAGTATGCGGCCATCACGCCATTTCCTTGCTCGTTCTTTGTAAAGGCAAGAGTTGTTGTAAGTATCTAGCCTTAATTCATCCAACTCGTTGAGCTGAGTCGTTTACAGGTAGCCGCTTGGAAATCAAAATTGAGCGCTTTGATCGCCCAAAAAGTTTTATGTTCTAATTCCATGGGTAAATGACAATGCTTGTTGTAAATAAGCCTAAATGGTGTCGTTCCTATCAGCATTTTGTATGCAGTGTGGTATGCCCACAATGCTTTATTGAGTTTCTTGCTCCAATTTTTTCTTGTTACCGAATCTATCTTGTCTAGAATCATTTTGATCTCTTTGTTTGAAACTTCTACTTGTCCATTAGTCTGTGGGTGGATAATTTCCTTGAAGAGCTTAGTGACGAACTTTGAATCTGCTGTGACTATGGGAAGTGCTCCAATCCATTTTGAAATATAATCTATTGCTAAAAGTATGAACTTGTAGTCGAATGACGGAGGGAATGGTCCCATGTAGTCAACTCCCCATACATCAAAGATTTCTACCTTTAGTATCGACTGCTGGGGTGCCTCATTTCTTCTGCTTATGTTTCCAGTCCTCTGACAAGCATCGCGGGATTTTACGAAATTGGTCGCATCTTTGAATAGAGTGGGCCAATAAAAACTTGTCTGGAGAACTTTGGAGGTTGCCTTCCGATGTCCTCCATGACCACCATAAGGGGATGAATGGCACTCCTGAAGTATGGAAAATTGCTCTTCTTCTGGAATGCATCTTCAATATATTCCGGCAGCACATTTTTTTGAAGAGGAATGACTCGTTACAAAAAAATATTTGATGTCAGAGAAGAATTTCATCTTTTGTTAGTATGAGAGATCAGGTCGCAAGACTCCTAAGGCTAAATAGTTAGCATAGTCTGTGAACTAGGGAAGTTGTGCGTCCTGAATTGAGGACAATTGGACATCAGGAAAAGAATCGTCGATAGCTTGATAATTGACAAGGTTATTTTCCTGCTCTGATAGCTGAATTCGTGAGAGGTGATCAACAACTTGGTTCTGCTCCCTTTTTGTCTTTGATCTCTAGGTCAAATTCTTGTAACAAAAGAATCCATCTGATCAATCTGGGCTTGGCATCTTTCTTAGAAATCAAGTGTCGGATAGCTTGATGATTAGTGTATATGATGACCTTCGAATCGACTAAGTATGATATGGATTTATCCATTTGCAAACACTACGGCTAGAAATTCTTCTTCTGTTGTGACATAATTGATCTGTATCTAGAGTTCTGCTAGCATAGTCGATCACATGTTGTTTCTTGTCCTTTCTTTGTCGTAACACTGCTCCAATAGATTGATCACTAACATCACACATGATTTCGAAATGTAATGACCAATCGGGTGGTTGGATAATTTGGGCTATCGTGAGTGCTTTCTTCAATGTGTTGAAAGCTTTTAAGCAGTCTCCATCGAATATAAAGTCGGCTTCTTTGGATAAAAGTGTTGTCAACAACCTTGCAATGAGAGAAAAGTCTTTGATAAATATTCGATAGAATTCGGCATGCCCAAGGAAACTTCTGACTCCTTTGATGTTAGAGGGTGGGGGCAATTTTTCTATGAATTTTGTCTTAGTCTTATCAACTTCAATGCCCCTGTCTGAAGTAATGTGACCCAAAACTACACCTTCTTGGACCATAAAGTGACATTTCTCCGAGTTCAACATTAGATTGGACTCAACGCATCTCTGTTATACTTTGCAATAGTTATGCATGCAAACTTAAAAAGTGGTGTCATAAATCGAGAAGTCATCCATGAAAACTTCCATGATTTCTTCGATAAAATTAGAAAAAAATTACATCATACACCTTTGAAAACTTGCAGGAGCATTACATAACCCGAATGGAATTCTCCTATATGCAAAGGTTCCATATGGACATGTAAAAGTGGTCTTTTCCCAATCATTTGGGTGAATGGGGATCTGAAGAAATCCAGAAAATCCGTCTAGATAGCAGAAATAAGAATGATTCGCCAGTCTCTCTAGCATCTGATCAATAAAGGGTAGGGGGAAGTGATCTTTTCGGGTGGCTTTATTCATCTTTTTGAAGTCGATGCATATCCTCCATCCTGTGACAGTACGTGTGGAGATAAGCTTGTTTGAATTGGTCTTGATCACGATCATTCCACCTTTTTTGGCACGACCTGTGCGAGATTCACCCATTGGCTGTCTGAGATGGGATAGATGATTCCTGCGTCCAGAAGCTTAATCACCTCCTTCTTCACCACTTCCGTCATTGCTAGATTGAGTCTTCTTTGTCCTTTGATGGATGGTTTGAAATCCTTTTCCATGTGGATGTGGTGCATGCAAATGGTGGGGTTGATTCCCTTGAGATAGAGTATAACCGATGACATGCTTGTAAGATTTTAGCTTGTCGAGCAACAATTGAAGTTGTCTTGATTCTAAATTTGTGTTGGCAATCAATAGGTAGGTGAAGTCTTCTCCTAGGAATTCATATTTGAGGTTCTAGGGTAGTTTCGTCAACTTGAGTTTAGGTTGTTTCTTCAAGCTAGATGCTTGCCCGAGCTTGACAGGTTGAGTCTCTTGTGGGTTGTCCGGATCTTGTATCAATGCTAGGAGCATGTGGCTTGTAAAAAGTTGAGCTCCTTCTTCTGCCCACAATGATGATTCCTGGGCTCCGAGAGAAACTTCCAAAGGATAAGATATGTGAATGACTGATGCAACTTTCTAGATTAGAGGATCCACCTGCTCAGATTGGAGATAATAATCCTCCATGTTCAAATAGTTAATGATTTGATTTAACCGAAACTCCACTATGTCGTCACCTATTTGAAAGGTGAGACGACCTTGTTTGACATCAATTATTACTCCTGCAGTGACTAGGAAAAGTCCTCCCAAAAGGACGGGAGTTTGGTTGTCTTCGTCCATGTCTAGGACTATAAAGTCAGCTATATGTAGAAGTCTCCTACCTTGATCGGTATGTCTTCTAGAATTCCTTGGAGAATTTTGATGGACTGATCCGCCAATTGGAGGGACATATTAGTGGGCTTAATGTCACACATTTCAAGTTTTCTACATAATGAGAGAGGAATGACATTGATAGAAGCACCTAAGTCGCATAAAGCCCTTTGAATTCTTCTTTTGCCAATTTCACAGGGTATAGAGAAACTCCCAGGATCTTTGAGTTTTGGAGGTAATCTGTTTTGAATTATGGTACTGGCTTCAGCAGTTAGCGCGATTGTTTCATTTTCATGTATCCTCCTTTTCTTTGATAAGATATCCTTAAGGAATTTTTGCATAGGCGGGCATCTCTTGCATGGCTTCAACAAAGGGTACGTTGATATAAAGCTTCTTTAAGATTTCAACAAACTTTCCGAACTACTGATCTTGTCGGGATCTTTTGAGAGCTTTAGGGAATGATACCTGTGTAGGGTAGCCAGAAGGGCCTTCTGAAGTCTTCAGCCGTTTGGCTTCTTTCTGTTCCTTTAACTTGGCCACTGGTTTAGCTACTTCATCTTGTTCTGAAATTTCCACGTTCTCTGGTGCCGATACTTCTGGTCATATTCTCTTAGTGACATGTGCCAGGTAGGAACTTGAGCTTGCTGATAATTATCTCTATTAGATAATTATGGATTATTTTTCCATCCGGGGTTGAATATATTAGAATATGGATCATTATTAGTGGGGTAAGAGCCTATCGCATTTGCCTGGTGTTGATGACCTTGCTGCTTCAATAGTTCGCAGTGTACGGATATATGATCGGATGAGCCACATATTTCACAGCACCTGGTTATCATATTGACAATAGGAGTAGCTTCATTGAGTCCTAACCCGTTGATCGCCTTTTGAATGATGTACTCCACTTTGGAAGAAAAGTCTTCACCATCCAATCGTGTTTGAGTAGAGGCAATGGATTCGTTGACCTTGAGTAGGCTAAGAAATGCTGAATTCTTACTATTTCTTCTATGAGTTGGTATGCTTCATCTACATTTTTCTTTATGAATACACCATTAGCAGCATTGTCGAGTGCCATCTTTGAAGCATAATTAAGTCCATTATGAAAAAACTGAACTAGAATCCACTTGCTTAAACCGTGATGAGGACATGACCTTAATAATGTCTTAAATCATTGCCAAGCTTCATAAAGTGTTTTTTTATCTTTTTGAACAAATCTGATGACTTGGTTTCTAATATTGATTGTCTTGCTCGGAGGAAAATATTCAGATAGAAAAAGCTTTACCAGTTGTTCCCAAGTAGTTAATTCTCGTGGTTCAAGTGACTATAGCCAATGTTTGGCCTTGCCTCTTAAGGAAAAAGTGAAGACTCTCAATCTGAGTGCTTCTGGTGAATCTCCATTTAGCTTTGTTGACTCACATATTTCTAAAAAATCTTTGAGATGTTGATTCGGATCCTCATCTGAATTTCCTCCAAACTAGTTTTGTTGAATTGTCAAAATCAGAGAGCATTTCAATTCAAAGTTGTTAGCCTAAATAGCTGGCTTCAAAATAGCAGACTCCAATCCATTTGTAGTGGGAGTGTAGAGTTCTTCTAAGGAAGGAACTAGAAGTTGATGTTGTTCTTGTTGTTGTTGAGCCATCATTTCTCCTTCTGAATCAGAATTTGGTTCAGTTTCTATCGATTGAGTATGACTCGTTCCTTCAGTTAGAGGTGTTCTTCACCTATATTATCGCACTCTTCTTCTGAAAGTTTGATCAATCTCAGGATCTAGTTCAAGAAGTTGCTTGTGGGTAGTCCTGGGCATATACGAGTCTCCTGAAATCAAAGGATTAAAAGATGAATGATAAATGTTATAATGTTAAGAGGTTAGATAGCATAAAATATAAATAGAAAACAATGATCTAAAATCCCCAGCAACGACGCATAAAATGTGACATGAACTTTAGAAGATGTAATTTCTCACACCAGCCAATATAGTTCTAGTTGTATTTAAATTTTACTGTAGAGTCCATACTACTGCAAGTGTACAGGTCGAGTGGAAATCACGAGTGACATAACCTCGCTGATTTAGATCGAATCATTAACTTATTTATATCTTAAAAGTTGTCACAAAATTTTAAAAGACAATAATAGAAAAGAAAGTAATTAAGGTAGAAAAACAAGAATTCAGAAGATGAGGTTCCTTTGTGATGAATTGGTCAATGCTTAGGAGTTCAATTCTCTATCTTGATATAAATAGATCTCTCGATCTGATGAAGATTAAGTGCGATTAAAGAAATTACAGTGTATCAAAAGTATAGTAGAGTAGAAGTTTAGAGAAACGGCATCAGAGAATTCAGAACCATAGCATCAACACAATATCACCACAAAAGAAATCAGGGTTCAGCCAAACATAGGCTTCAACGAAATCAATAAGTTTCTAGACATCTTCCTCTTCTCTTCTTCCTTCTCGTTCCTCGACTCCCATTTGTCATGTTTTCTCCTCCGTGCCTCCTCGTGTTTCTTGGTTCTTCTTTTATCCTCCCTTTTTCTCTCCTGTTCAAGTTCAAATTTTGAAAAGTAGTTAGCTTCATTGACTCATTCAGCAAAAGGGCCAGATAATAGCTCAAATATTGTAAATGTAACAGGATTTTAATATAAATGTGGCGATTTAACTTTAATAATCATAAGTAAAATAAGGGATGATCATTCTCCCTCCTCAAGCCCTAGCCGTCAAGAGATTCAGCTGGAGAAAAGAGGTAATGCAACCATGGGTATTTATACAGGGGAATCATTAGTTTTGTCCAAAAGACCAAATTGCACTTAATGAAAATGTAGAATATTAGAGACGTTGTTGGTGTCCAAGAAGTAGCTTGTCTCGTAGAAATTCAGAGTACGCTCATGTAATAGGTTTCATCAATATGTCACTAATCCGATCCTTTTGTAGAGATGAATTTGACTTGATGCTTCGTAGTGGCTATTTCATCTGCGGATGAAGTGAAAGTTTAGGAAATAGTGTTGGTCGAGAGATACGTGGCACCTACATTGTCACACCATAGGACCTAAGTCTTTGTACTCTAATTCTGTGGACGAACAAGAAATCATTTGTTGTTGTTTTTGCAGACCACGAAATGAGAATGTGTCCCATGTATATGTCATATCCACTTATTGATTTGCGATCATGTTTACTTGCAGCCTAGTCAGCATAGAATAGGCTTGGAATTGTGTGGTGCTAGATCGCATAGAGTAAAGAGCAAAAGTGGTAGTTGGAGATAGGTAGCGCAAAATCCTTTAACAACAAACCAATGTTCTACGGATGGTTAATGCATGAACCATGACATTGACACATGTGTTACAACATATGCAATGTATGGCCTAGTGAACATAAGGTATTGTAAGGCGCTTTCAATTTGCCTATATCGAATCAGATCACTGAATGTTTTACCAGAATTTGGAATAAGCCTACCAGCGGGGAGGAAACTAGTTTGGTGTTGCTCATATTTGCTCACCGAAGGACATCACTCAAGCATCATTCTTGGCATAAGGTAATTCCATGAACAGTGTGAGTGACCTTTTTTTTAAAGGAAAGAGGATCATGCTATTACTGAGAATTCAAATAGTCTTCATACAAAATATGAAGAAGGCTAGAAGGGGGCTTTCTTCCCAAAAATCATTGCTTTGTGACTGTTGAGCATAGCTCACTAAAAAATGAGTTGCAGAGTTACATTCTCGACAGAGTTGCATGAGAATTCTACAAAAAAATGGAATCATTGCCCATATGTCTTGAATGATGGCATGAATCCTCCAATGTACATTCTGCCTCTTGTTGATCATTTCAATTAAAGTCACCGAATCTGACTCTGCCTGAACACTGGAACAGCCCTTGCCCCTGTCAATGCATCTTCTATGTTCCTCCTTCAAGCCATATGCCTCAGCCTCCAGTGCTAATGAGAATAGCCTGGAAATGGACCTAGCAAAAACAAAAGATGTGTTAGCAGATTGAAGTAGGTAGCCTGCACCCCCATGCTGCCTTCGTTCACAAAGGAGCCGTCAGAGGTTAACTTGAACTGTCAGCTTGGGAGCTCCCATCGAGTCCGAGATCGGATCGATAGGTGAGTTCCCTCAGAGGTGTGGATTGGATGTAACTCATGGTAGTTAGCCAACATCCTTTCCCAAAGGACCGATGTCGTTATCTAGCATGAATTGAAATGAGCATCATTCCTAGCTCTCCAAATATTCCATAGGCACAAGGCAATCAGGACGACCCTTTAGAACGAGAACTAGGATGCCTTCATGAATCCAGTTCCCTTGAAACCGGGTGAAAAAGTGAGTAAAGGTAAGATGTGTTTTGAGTTGACAAAGGTTCCAGACTTGGGTAACAAAAGTGCATTAAAAAAAGAGGTGAATAGGTGATTCTCGGGAAGCATTGTAGAGTGTACAAGAAGGATTAATAGAGGAGTTGAAACAAGCAAGAATTTCACAAGTGGGTAACCTATGATGAGAAAACTTCCAAAGAAAGTTTAAAATTTTTGGAGGAGCCTTGATGTGCCATAAGTTCTTCCAGCCAGACCATCCAACAATAGGGGGGCCTACATATAAAGTTATAAACTTGATTAAGCCGTAGGGAAGTTGGAGAACAAGTAAGCTAATCTGAGAAATTATAGAGATCAAGTTAGAGTCAAGTTAGAGTCCCAACCTGAGATTAAGTCAGCAACGGTGAATGCTTGATCTAAATTTTCCATGTTAATATATGTGGGCTTATAACATAAGGGAATATTAAATATCCACGGATCAAAAAAAATACTTTGGTGAGACAAATTTAACAAAGGGGTGATCTTTACAATTTAGAATAGGCAATAATATTTTGCCCAGCAGTGCAATTCTAATGTGATGAAGGTTCTTTATTCCTAATCCCCCCAGATGTTTTGGTAGCTAAATTTTGTGCCAATTTATTAAGTGTAACCCTTTCCTATCCCCATTTGAGGACCGAAGGTAACCTCTTGAAAGTTTCTCAAGTGTATCAAGGAATCCAGATGAAATGTAGATTGAGCTCATAGAATAGATTGTGATAGTGTTCAAGGTGGCATTAATAAGGGCATTCTTTCTAGCCTGAGATAAGGCCTTCATTTTTCATCCTATGAGCTTGCTTGAGAACTTATCATTTATATGGGATAGCTTGGACTTGTTTGGAACTTTGTAAGAGATGAGAACTCCTAGATAATTAAAAGGAAAATTTCCTACATTTATGTTCAGAATTCTTGTTAAATTTCCCTTGCGTCTGCTATCAAATTTTGGAGGAAGATAAAGAACAAATTTATTGAGATTCATTCTCTGATTTGTTAACTTTTTATAATGGTTGAAGATGTCTCTTAGTCTTTTACAGTACACAAAAGGAGATCATCAGCATAAAGGATATGGCTAATGGAGAAATTTTCACATTTAAAAGGTTGTATTCTTCCATTGTTAACTTCCAATGTGAGAAGGGAAGAGAATATTTGAAACGCTATTATGAATAAATATGGGGACAGAGGGTCACCCTGTCTAAGCCCTTTATGACTGTTGAAAGTATGGGGATAAAAGAACCATTAATATAGCAAGTGAATATAGGTGATTGATTGCAGGTTTTTATCAACATGACAAAAGTCTCAGGGAACTTCATAATGGTTAGTGCAGTGATAATAGCATCCAAAGAAACCCTATCAAAAGCCTTCTCCATATCAGCCTTTAGGTTCATGTATTTGTTGTGACCTTTAGCCATTCAGTGAGCAATTTCTTATGCCAAAAATATGTTGTCTTGTATAGATCTATTTGCAACAAATGCATATTGTGAGTTATCAATAAGCTCCGGAAGTGTGGGTTTGAGTCTACTGTCTAAAATTTTTGCAATAGCACGGTATGTGATATTGCAAAGAAATATTGGTCTGAAATCAGTTACTCTAAGAGGATGATGCTTTTTAGGGATAAAGGTTAAAGATGTGTTCGAGTAGCCTAGAGGAAGGATACCAGTTTGAAAAAAAGATTGGATTTATTTTGTGATTATGATATCCCAATAATGTTTGTAGAATTCACAAGTAAATCCATCAGGACCAGAGGCTTTGCTCGGAGCCATCGACCAAAACCATTCCTTGATCTCAGCAGCAATGACAGGGGAAATTAAGGTATTTTTCCAATTATCCTATATGGTAAGGAGAGGAGGCCAGGAGGATAGAGGAACGGAGGGTTGAGGATCATTAACGCACAGTGTTTTGTAATGGGAGACAAATAGGTCCTTAATTTCATTTTCATTAGAGATAACCATTCCATTTTCATTTTCTATTAAGGTGACATGATTTCTCTTCTGCCTCATGAGGGTGCTTAAGTGAAAAAAATTTGTGTTCTTATCACCATCATTTAACTAATTGACTTTAGATTTACTCCACCATTTAACACTTATTTGTCTTAGGTATGCAGAGTGTTGATTATACAGAATTTTTAGTTGGGTGAGTTCTGATTGAGAAAAACCTTGGAGCCCATCCCTCCATTCTAAGACTTGGCTTTGCTTTACCTGACTGGCCTTATTCTCTAGTCTACCCAAAGCAAATCTATTCCAAGCAAGGGTTTTGTTTTTTATTTTCTCTAGTCTCTAGTCTACCCAAAGCAAATTTATTTTCTCAGGGAGTCCTGGATTGGACAATTATGTGCTCGAACTTGCCACACCTTAGCCACTATGTCCTTAGGCTCCTAGTAATCAAACCAGAAATGCTCATGTTTAAAGGGTCTGGGTTCGTGATTATTTGTATTAGTACACATTAGAAGAGAGGCATGATCTGAGAAGAGAAGTTGACATTAGGGAATTTAAACACCCAATGGTAATTGACCAAGGTTCTAACAAGCCTACACAAAATACGAGCAAGGACTGAACGATTGTTACACCATGTAAATCTGTTTCCCGACATAGGTAAGTCAAATAAGCCGTGCTTTTGAAGAACACTTCTAAAGAGCCTAGTTGATTTTGTTAGTTTGAAGGGGGAACCCCCTTTTTTATCCTCAGGTGCAAGGATACAATTCATGTCACCAGTCACAAGCCATGGGTAATTATCCAAGTTTACATTTAAGAGTGTATTCCAAAGTTGGTTTCTCAAGATGGGATTGGTACTAGCATAGATGGCAGTTAGCATAAAGGAGAACTTTTTAATGGTAATTACAGCATGTAGAAACTGAGCGGTCTGGGTAATAGGGGTTACCTTCGCAGCCCCTATATGCCAAGCAATGATGATACCTCCTGAGGCACCTGTGCATGGCTGACAGATTCCTGTCTAGTTTCTACCTTTCTAAAAACCTTATTTGAGTCTATCTCAGTAGTATGAGTTTCAAGGAGAATAAAAACAACTGGATGGTGGGACTGGATGATATTGTACAAGTAGTCTCGCACTTTACCTCTAAGTGCTCCTCTACAGTTCCAAGTTAGGATCTTGATCATTTAGGCAGAAGAGGAACAAACCCTAGATCCACCATAGACTCGCGGATCTGCAAAGGAGATGAGGTGCTATTAGAATAAAATAATAACTTTTGGAAGCCTTCTTACTAGCATTTTCCTTGCTTTTCACAGTGGCCCAAATGGGGGAGGGGGTGGGGTGGGGTAGGGTGGGGGGGTTGGAGAACTGGGTGGCCGCTTTCCTAGTGCGCCTTGGTTCCATAGTAACGTCCAGGATGAGATCATCATTTAGGTCATCAGGCCCTTCATCCTTTGAAGAGCTCCTGCAATCCGAGCTGCTAGGTTGCTTGAAAGCCCTCCCCATGCAAACTCCACCAGATCCTCATGCTCTAAGGTTGAAGATCCAGGCGGGATTTCCGGCTGCTGTAGGGAAGATCTCTGCAAATCTGTAGGAAGACAAGGGGAGCGAGGAGGAAACGATGTTAGATCTAGAGAGGGAGAGAGGGAAGAAACCGAGGGTCTAGAAGGTTCAAAAGAAGCTCCATGAGGGGAAGTGAGTATGGGGCCATCCAATAGAACCGTGTGATCAAGGGAGTGAGCCGAAGTGGGAGCACGTGGCAAAATCCCCTGCGCTACAACCACTTGATTAACTATCACGTGGGTAGACAGTGGAGCATGTGGGGAAGGCTCATGCACTTCTACAACATCAGTCACGTGAAGTACTTCCTTATTCAATGGTGATGTCGGCCATCCATCAAAGATGAAGGATCCAAATTGTTCCTATCTAAGGCATCCAGTGTGATGGCCGAATCCGATTTGGTAGCCCCGGTGACTATACGAATCGTCTGCAACATGGCTCATCGGCGGGCAGGGAATGATCGCATCCAATTGCCATACAGTAGTGGACCTTCGCTGCTGATGTCCTCCGGCTACTTTCCCGAGCATTTGAACAGCCGATGACCTATAAGACCACAACTAAAATAGAAAAGGGGAATGTTTTCATAAGAGACTCTCTGAAAGTAACGAGATCCATTCGGAAGACAGATCCAAGTGCCCATTTTTACCAGTGAAGAAAGATCTAACTCGACACAAATTTTGGCACACCTCATTTTGTCCCCTATGGCTATATGCTCATATTAAGGGGGTTACCTAAGATGGAAGCTATACCCAAAATTGTTTCCTTGTTACAAAGTTCATAGATAGTTGAATCCAGATGGGAGACGATGAAACACGATCATCGAAAGAGCGAAAGAAGGACTTTGACTTACAAAGAGTGAGCACATTACCATCCAGGTCCAGGGGCTTTAAAGAGAAACAAGTAATAATAGTTACCAAGATCAACGTTCCAGTAGAGAGATTTCACCAACCACAGTGCAGCAAGGTCTTCCCGGAGCTTCTCCAGCATGTATTCTCCTCCCAAGAAGCGGCCTAAGAGTCCTCGCCACAGATCTCCCTCTTGTTGCTCGTTCTCAGTTGCGAAAATGTGGATCTCATCCTTAGACGTCGCATGGATGGCATGAAGACGTGATGGGGAGCATCTGACATCAAGCACAGGGTACTTCTTTGAGTTTGTACAATGATTTATGTAATTGACAGACATAAGTAGGACGAACAACATCAAGAGTCCCGGCAATTGCTCCATGAACAGTCTCATGGAGATTTCCGTGGAAAACCATTACTTACATCCAACTAAGAGGCTAGTTTTGGTTGACTTCAGTACAATGCACATTGTGGTTGGCTTGATAATAGGACTGAAGGTATCTCCAAAACTATGCCAGGAGCTTGATGAAAGCCCTTTGCTACGAGGTGAGCTTTGTAGCGATCGGGACTGTCGTTGACATTATACTTCTTACGAAGCCACTTGCATCCAACAACATTAATTTGAGGACTATGAGGTACAAGGGTCCATGTACCATTATGGATGAGGGTGAGAATTCGTCGGCCATGGTGGCATGCCACTGTGGATCAGAGTTGGCTTTAATGAAAAAAATCGAGGCGTTAGAGATGGTAGTAAGATCAGCTTTAAGGTTGAAAAGGGTTTTGAAATAAAGTGGTTTACAAGGACGTTGGGTCCGAGTTTGAGGAGGTAAGGGAGGGGGGAGATCGGATGGGGTGATGATGTGACAAGGGGATGTCACAGGGGTAGTTTTGGGTAGTAGTGTAACACCCTATCACCTATAAAAAACAAAAGTCAAAATTTCTTTTAATATGGAAGTTTTTCAGTCTTTTCAAGTGACAGAAAAAAAGAATAACGTGGAAGAGGATGAGACCAACATTTTGAGATGGCTAGCTAGAGAACTCTGCACTATGGATGCCCTGTCGATCCCTCTTGTTCACACCTGCATGCAACGTACACCACTAGCCATCACCCGTTCACTATATCCAACCATCCACTTTCAATTGGGAGGTACGATTGGAAAGAGGACGAGACCAACATTTTGAGATGGTTAGCTAGAGAACTCTGCACTATGGATGTCGAACGAGACACCAAATGTAGAGAAGAGGAAAATGCCAACGACTTCGATTCACTTTTGTTTCGTGTTGATCCTTCCACTGGTAAGTTGGGCATCATTAGAGGTTGATTAGGCTCATTTTGATGGATTTTATTTGTTTCTTTTGTCTTCTAATCATGTAGTGACTAAGGAGGGTTTTCTGATGACTGATTGCGCATTTTTCGGTGAGTTCAGCGTAGGCCCCAACTGAGCTTATCACTATTTCTCCAGTAAGTGAACACATGAGAGGGAGATAGTTTAGATTTCTCTTCTTACAAAATTAATCGATAAATTTTTGTAGGTTCATCGGATTTGAATTTTGATTGTATCTCCAATGACATTTTTTACGTGTGGTTGATTGTTGTGAGTAGGTAAGAATGGTGATGCAAATTAGAATCTATTTCAGATCTATAAATTATTGTTGAAGTACAACTCCTATTGGTGTACGAGGTGATTGTATATTGGGTCCATATTTTCTTAGCGAGTGCGACATGGGATTATGAGTGTTACTATCATTATTCGTTGGAGATTTGATTAGGCTTCAGCTAGTCGGCGAGGCCTTCTCTCTCTCGTCGGTAAGTATTTTAGCAAATCCATGATAGGACTTGATTTATTTGACCATACCAAGTATTAATAGTGAACTATGAATTTCATTTTTGTAATGTTAATGAATTAATTAATGAATAGTTCTCAAAATGGTTGAAAATGATTTATATGAACTTAGGTGGAAGAATGATGCATGCAAAATACAACATATTTTAGTTTATTATTTCAATTAATTTTTCTATAATTTGATCGTGGCATGCATCATTTTAAGTCACTTTTAGTTATAATTTTAGATTTATCGATTTTGATTATTAATGTTTTGAATATTTTAACCAAAGAGGGATTTACTTAATTCTTATAATTATTTTGCAGGCAATATGAATCGGCCGTAAAGAATTAAATTTCGGCCGAGATGATCTCATGGTTGGATAAATTACATCTTACTTCGCTGGGGGTAAAAATGAATGCAACTTGAGTTTTGGGCGTAACGATCAAAGACTCTTCTTCTTTTTGGCTGAGATTACAAGAAGAAGTCATCGTTTTGGCCGAGATTTGATGGGAGTAAAGATAAAAAGATTTTATCTTTTGGGCGTAATTGCAAGGAAACCTTTTGGTCGAGATTCCAAGAATGTGTAAAGATAAAAAGAGTTTATTTTTGGGCGTAAAGATAAAAGAATCTTCATTTTGGCTGAGATTTGAAGGGAGTAAAGATAAGAATATTTATCTTTTTGGGCGTAATAGAAAGATAACTTATAGTTTTGGCCAAGATTCAAAGAGATAAAACAAAGTTTATCGGCCATAATCAACTCAAGTTTTATCTCACAAATTTAAAGTTGACCGTACGACGTTATGGCCGGGATCAACTTGAAGGCCGTCCGCACCTATAAATACGTGAAAAAGCCATCATTCCAATTCATGCTCTAAAGTTCAGGTTTCTTCCACAACGAGTAGAGAGTCTGTAGGCTTCGACCAAAAGGAGAGAGGTGCGACGGTTGGAGGTTGATCGTGACCCTGATCAAGTCCGAGAGGCTGCCCGATTGTCTGCCCAATTCGATATCTCTACTTTTGTTTTGGGTGTAATTCTTCCAACTTTTTATAATTTATATTTTATTATTTCTCCAATATGTCTAGGACGAACTCCAATTTATTTAGGATTATTTTTTAGGAGATTATTATTGAAGGGAAACTATTTGGACCCTATATCATTTGTTTTAATCTTTTCTGATCAATTAGTTAATTGTACTTAGTGCTTTTGATTTAATTATTTGGATTTCTGAGTTGAGTAATTACCAGTTTGTGGACTATTTGATTTCAGAATTCATTAATTAAATTAATTGATTTTATGTGAAATTAATAATTGACATAAATTTGATAACTAGTGTGTGGAGAATCAAGTTTGTGTGGTCTGTTAATCTATACAAGTTTGTGGAGTGATTAATAGTCTAGGATTTCCATATTAATGCGTCTTAATTTTAATCTCATCTGACGAATACCAGTTTGTGGGACTTTAGGTTTGATTAAATTTAAGATAGTTTGATTTGCCATATTAAATAGCAGAATTACCAGTTAGTGGACTCTGTGATGTTAATCTTGTAAATTAATAACTTGGGAAAATTCCTAATCCATCTTTAAAGATTAAATTTATCTTTTATGGTTCAAATATTTATCCTGATCTATTTTCATCCTAAGGCCTAACTTCAACGCCATTACATTACTTTATCTTATTTTCTTTTATTTTAGAAAACCCTTTTTCCAAAATTCCATGTTTTTCTTCTCTTTTATTAATTTATAAATTTAGATATTAAATTAATAATATTCCTCGTGGGTTCGACACTCTTTACTCCTATTACTATATTACTTGAGCGACTAGTGCACTTGCTAGCGATTTTATTTTGCTACATCATTTTACGCATCAAGTTTTTAGCGCCGTTGCTGGGGAATAGTTTATTAATTAATTATGATTTTATGAATTATTAGGAGATGTAACTTAATTGTAAATAATTTCTGTAAATAAATTCTTTGTAAATATGTATTATTGTACTTTTTTTTAATTATTTTTATTTGCGTATATAATTTACTATTTCTTCTTTTGTAGATAAAGGTCACGACATGACATGTTAAATTAAAGTTTATTGATTTCGGCCGCTCTGTTTTAAAATTCTGACGCGATCGGATTTTTCCGATTAACCTATGCAATGTCGAATTCTAAACTTTCAAATTTGCGGCCGCAACATCGATTTCGAATATGTTTGAATAAGTTATCGACCGAGAAGTTCAATTTTTTTTTGTTTTGCGGCCATAATAATTTTAAACTCGTTTCATTTTCTATGGATTCCAAAATTGCTTACGCCCGCAATAGAATTTTTATCGGACAAAAAAAAATTTCTTTTTTATTTTGTGGCCACAAAATTTTAAACTTTTGTTCTGCGGTCAACGATTATCTTATTTGATTCTTAGTTTGTTTGATTTAATTAGTGGCCAAGAAGTACTTTTTGTGGCCGTAAAATCTTCTGAACATATGATTTGACCTCGTTCGGCTTTCATGACTTCGAAAAAAGTTTACGCTCGCAAAAGATTCTTTTCTTTTAATTCTCGATAAACTTTTATATTTTGCGGCCGGCAAAACTTATCAAAGTTTTACGACCAAAATTTCACTTTATCCATGATGATCGAATTGTTTTCTTTTTCTTGTGCATTGGATTGATTAAGCATTCGATTTATAATTTTGCGGCCGATAATTTTCTGAAATTTAATTCGCAGAAATCTCGTGTTATTCTTTTGCGCCTTGGATTTTCATCTCTGCATGACGTTTGCAGCCGAGAATTGATCTTTTAATATATTTTGCAGCCGATATTTGCTGAACCTTTGTTTTTACGCCACCATACTGATATGACCTTTTTTCAGCCGATTTATATGTGGTTATGTTTTACCCCCTATTTGGATCACGTTTCTACTTAATTTTCATTGATTAATGTCTGATTTACGCCTCGTACGAATTTATTCTTTCTCGGTCGTAATAATTCATTTGTCGACGTAAGAGTTGGGGTAATACATGATTTATTTTGGCCGAAACCCTGTTCTATTTTATGGCCAATTAAATCCGATTGTCGACTTCATTTCGGTCGTAAAATATTTACAATTTTCTAAAATTTGCCTTGCAAAATCTCCTTCGTGTTATTCTGTTTGCGCCATAAATTTCCATCTCTGTTAATCAATGATTTTTGCGACCGATAGTTATTTTCTTAATATTATTTTTGCAGCCGACATTGGTCGCCGTAAATCTATTTCTGTATTGCGGCCGATCAAATCTTATTTCCTCTCTGAAAATAATTTTTCCTAATGTCTAATTATTGGCTTTGCGGTCGCAAATTAGGTTCCTAATTCGTTTTGTGCCAGCCTGTTGACATCATGATTAATTTTTCCAAGTTTTACGGCCGAACGAGTGTATGATTTTTACGACCATCTATTTGATTTACTTTCGGTCGAGATGTTAATATTTGGCATTTTGAGTAGATTTCTTTTGTGCCTTTCGATCTGTTTGAACAGTGTTCGAATATTTTACGCCGAATTCGATAATGCTGAAATACTTTTATCTTCTTTGAAATTTGGCGGCCGATAAGTTTTGATAATGACTTCGGACATTGATTTTAAACCCTAATGAATTTTCAACTCGTTATCACACGGAAGATTTATTTTTATCGATTTAAATTTCCAACTCGTGACCTATTATCTGTATTTATTTTGTATATATGATTTTCTATTTTCTATATTTATTTTGTATATATATATTTCTATTATCTATATTTATTTTGTATATAATTTTTTTCTATTATCTGTATTTCTTTATATATATATTTTTTTTCTTTTCTTTTATCTTACTAGAAATTAGTTGTTGCAGATATTATTCAAGATCTAATCACAACTAATTTAATCTTCTGGATATATATCACACATTCTGATTAGATGTTTAATTTCTTTTTATCTAATATTTGGTTGTTGCAGAAAATATTTGACGATTTTATCACAACCAATTTTCTATTCTCCTAATTTCTAAATTAAGTTAATTGTTTTATTTTATTTTATTTTATTTAATTAGTTAGTTGATTGTGATTTAATTTAATTTAGTAGTTTATCTATTAGTTAGTTGATGAGTCATCTAATTAATATTTTATTTTGTAAGGAGAGAATTTCGGAAAGGGATACATTACGACATTGGTGCTTTATGGGGCGTAAAAATCCGACACTTCAAGATCACACATCGGGCGAAAAGTTCACTACTTTCCATGGCAGGACGTCGGACATGACACTATTATGCCCTGTTTCTTCCTTACGGCCGAGCTGCCACACAAACACACATGCATGACTTCGGACAGACAAGCTCTTACAACAAGACATTCACACCTCGTTACGGCCGAGCATCACCTCAATGACCATGCCGTTTGCTACGCCCCAGCTGACAACGGACAAGGCGAGACATTTACTGCCACACTATTACGCCATGCCACCAATTCCCATTACGGCCGAGCTGTCACATCACCCCAGCTGACCACGGATGTGAGAAGGCGCCACGGACGAATTGCCTTGGAAATCAGCCAAGCTTTAATGACAAGACTCTCACTACATGCCATCATGTGGGAACAGGTAAGTTTATGCCCATCTTCCATAAATTCTTACCCTTCTCGTGTTTTGCAGATCAAGCACCGCCTCCATTCCGCCCTGTCTTCCTTACGGCCGAAGTCTCATCGCCGCTCTATAGCTGCTCTCTTACGCCCGGACCAATGCCCCCCTGTTCTTTACGGCCCAGCTTTCACACCGCGGACGGAGCCGACCCCCTACGCCCGGACGAACACCGCCGCTCCCCTTACGCCCTCTGACTAGCACTGCCACCCGATTCCTTACGGCCACAATCTCCACAATCATTGACTCCAGCCGAGGTTCCCCATCAACTTACCTCTTTACGGCCGACACTCCAGCATATTAAGCCGAGATACTTCCTCAACTGAATGAGCTCTCTGCTTTTCTCCCTATGGCCGAAACTTCAGCCGCCTACTCCACCGAGCCCGACATCTTTTCTTTGTTAATCTCTATTCCGATCAAATGAGGCGATTCGCGAATATATGAGTATCATATGTGCCAAGGACATTTCGGCTACCACCCACCTTCGCCACCCCACCGACAATAAATCCGGTCATGTCTTTTTCCTTTTCTTTATTTTCATTTCTTTATTTTCAGTTCTTTATTTTTCCTTTTTCTTGAGTATGTATCACTTCCCCTTGTTGGCTTAACACTGAGGACAGTGTCTGGTTCAAGCTTGGGTGAATTTGCATTTCATGCATTGCATTTTTTCCTTATTTTTCTTTTTACTCGCCTATGTATGCATTTATCTAAAAAAAATTTAAAAATTAAAAATTTTCTCAAAAATACCATTGCATGCATTTATTTTGCTACCATCTTACTAACTTTCGTCTTGCTGTCTTAATTATCTTTTAGTAAAAGTTCAAAGACATGTTGTTAATTGATGAAATTTGAATGCTTTTCGTCCTTATCACTTGCTATTTTAGTATCAAACTCATGGACCGTGTGCCTATGCTAAATAGAATTATGAATGTCTAGACGACAAAATCATATTCATGCCTTTTTATTTATTTCTTTTAAGTCTTGATAGTAGTAGCCTTTGTATTGACCATATTAAGTACTCCTTGAGCTTAAAAAAATGTAAAAAAAAATGTGAAAAAAAAAAGTTGAATAAAGTTATGTGTAGGTACAAAAGTGTTATTTGGAACCAAGGTGTGTTTGGGTAATTAGATCCGTAGGGGTTCATGCCTGGCGACCTAAGGGCAATTGCTATGGGATCCGTCGATCGAAAGCCTGCTACATGGACCATCTTGCGAAATATGGAAAAGCACAGGAGTACTGAATCATGGCTAAGTTCGAACTCTTCATTCAGAACCTTGGTTGTTCGGGCAAGTAAACTCGAGGGGCGCCTTATCACCTGTGGCCCTAAGACCATCTGGTCTGGGAGTCATTAGTCTAAAGCCCGCTGCATGGACTTCCTTGTGCAATCCTGCTTGAATATTAGAACTTTTAAAATGATTGAAAATTAAAGTGAAAAAAAAGAAAAAGTTTTAAGCTCAATTAGTACTTAGGTGTTCAATATTAATGCTATTATTTGACAGACAATTTATTTTTCTACAAGGCTGAATTTGAGATTGTTTAAATTTGTGTAGCATTCAGAACCTCTACGAAGCTAAGTGCATGGAAAATGATAAGGTGCTGAGTAGTAGGTGTGCAGAAGAACTGTGTGAGAAAATTAGTCGGTTGACAATATGAAAGCTATGATAGAACCCATATTCTTGAGCTTTGCTTTGAATTTTTGCTTAAGGAGAAGCAAGACTTTAAGCTTGGGGGAGTTTGATGCATGCAAAATACAACATATTTTAGTTTATTATTTCAATTAATTTTTCTATAATTTGATCATGGCATGCATCATTTTAAGTCACTTTTAGTCATAATTCCGGATTTATCGATTTTGATTATTAATGTTTTGAATATTTTAACCGAAGAGGGATTTACTTAATTCTTATAATTATTTGCAGGCAATATGAATCAACCATAAAGAATTAAATTTCGGTCGAGATGATCTCATTTTTGGATAAATTACATCTTACTTCGTTGGGGGTAAAAACGAATGCAACTTGAGTTTTGGGCGTAACGATCAAAGACTCTTCTTCGTTTTGGCCGAGATTACAAGAAGAAGTCATCGTTTTGGCCGAGATTTGATTGGAGTAAAGATAAAAAGATTTTATCTTTTGGGCGTAATGGCAAGGAAACCTTTTGGCCGAGATTCCAAGAACGTGTAAAGATAAAAAGAGTTTATTTTTGGGCGTAAAGATAAAAGAATCTTCGTTTTGGCCGAGATTTGAAAGGAGTAAAGATAAGAATGTTTATCTTTTTGGGCGTAATAGAAAGATAACTTATAGTTTTGGCCGAGATTCAGAGAGATAAAATAAAGTTTATCGGCCATAATCAACTCAAGTTTTATCTCACAAATTTAAAGTTGATCGTACGATGTTACGACCGAGATCAACTTGAAGGCCGACCGCACCTATAAATACGTGAAGAATCCATCATTCCAATTTGTGCTCTGAAGTTCAAGTTTCTTCCACAGCGAGTCGAGAGTCTGCAGGCTTCGACCAAAAGGAGAGAGGTGCGATGGCTGGAGGTTGATTGCGACCCTGATCAAGTCTGAGAGGCTGCCCGATTGTCTGCCCAATTCGAGATCTCTACTTTTGTTTTGGGTGTAATTCTTCCAATTTTTTATAATTTATATTTTATTATCTCTGCAATATTTCTAGGATGAACTCCAATTTATTTAGGATTATTATTTTAGGAGATTATTATTGAAGGGAAACTATTTGGACCCTATATCATTTGTTTTAATCTTTTCTGATCAATTAGTTAATTGTGCTTAGTGCTTTTGATTTAATTACCAGTTTGTGGACTATTTGATTTCAAAATTCATTAATTAAAATAATTGATTTTATGTGAAATTAATAATTGACATAAATTTGATAACTAGTGTGTGGAGAATCAAGTTTGTGTGATTTGTTAATCTATATCAGTTTGTAGAGTTATTAATAGTTTAGGATTTTCATATTAATGCATCCTAATTTTAATCTCATCTGACGAATACCAGTTTGTGGGACTTTAGGTTTGATTAAATTTAAGATAGTTTGATTTGCCGGATTAAATAGCAGAATTACTAGTTTGTGGACTCTGTGATGTTAATCTTGTAAATTAATAACTTGGAAAAATTCCTAATCCATCTTTAAAGATTAAATTTATCTTTTATGGTTCAAATATTTATCCTAATCTATTTTCATCTAAGGCCTAACTTCAACACCATTACATTACTTTATCTTATTTTCTTTTATTTTACAAAACCCTTTTTCCAAAATTCCATGTTTTGCTTCTCTTTTATTAATTTATAAATTCAGATATTAAATTAGTAATATTCCTCGTGGGTTCGACACTCTTTACTCCTATTACTATATTACTTGAGCGACTAGTGCACTTGCTAGTGATTTTATTTTGCTACATCATTTTACGCATCAAATAATTAGCAATTTTATTTTATGTATCAAGTAGTAGTAGAATGAATTCTAAGAAAAGATAAGATGATTGGTTCGGTAATAGTATTGTATTGGATCTAAAGTGATGATTAAAACCTAAATTGATGTAATGCTATGATAGGTTGTGTTACTCTTGATTGTATTTGGATGAGGAGGTAGCTTGGGACTCAACGAATCGGAGGTGAGGGAACTTACCTCAAACGATAAGAATTACTTCACTCTTTGGAGTGAGTACATCATTCCATCAGATATTGAATGGATTTGTGTGCAGCATATGTGTGTCATCATATGACATTGTGATATTTATGTTTTACATTTGAAATAATCTCAAGTATGATAAACGTTTTGCTTGCACGACATTGAATGTTCTATTGAAATGTTGGATGATAATTTATTTTGCAAGTTGGAACTTAAATCTCAAATTTTAATATGCATTCATGTATCATATGCACTATGTGTAAAGTAAATTGCATAAGGCAGAGTATTTTCATCTCGGGGAATTGACCAACTCCGAGTAGACCGATTGGGGTTCAGTTCACTCTGTGTCGATATATTGGCACAAAGGAGCAAGTTCAACACCCGTGGAATTAGAACAATCATCCTATATCAATGGGATAGAAGGGATCACAAGAAAAGATAATAGATTTTGCGTCAATGGGATATGAAGAGCGGTTCAATATCTTATGTCAATGGGATATGAGAGACGGAATTAGAACTATCACCCTATGTCAATGAGATACAAGGGGTAAGATTGAGTACTCCGCTAGGGAGTCTTTGAATATCCATATTTCATTACAATTTCCCAACTCTATTGTATAATTATTATTTTTTTCCATGCATAAGCACACATAACATTCATTTGCATGAACATGACTTGATTGTGCTTCCATTTAATGAATGAAAGGATTACAATTTTCGTTTGGAGATAAAAGATATTGAGTTTTCATTGTATGTTTTAAAATTGCTTGAGGTAGTTGTATAACTCACTGAACTTTCACCTTGCTCACCTATTTTTCTTTAGATGTTTACAAGAAAGAAATAAATATATTGCATGCATGATTGGACAAGGGTACTAAATGAAAAAGGGATAGTGTGTGAGATCATACGATAAGCATATATGGATATGTGTTCTTTTGATACTTACCATTTTTTTTCTAAACTAACTATTATGGTTTATTTTGACACTATATGACTTTATTGTGAATATAAGTTGAGTGATGGGTGCAAGGCTCCATGGTTTATGGATGAGATGATATGAGCAAGACCCTATGATGGAATTGGATAAAAGTTTGGGACCCTTGATGGATTTTGCAAGCATTTGATATGTTCTGTTCGTATAATTTTTTTTGTAAAGTTTTGAGGCAAAACTCATTTGTTAATACGATTCAAAGTTTTGGATTTCAGTCTCATATTATTTGGTTATTTATAAACTGACGATGATTCACATTAAATTGTAAAAATTATTTGTGATAGATATGGATAAATCTTGTATTTGACGCATGGATGAATTTACACATATGTCATGCCAAAATTTTGAAATTTTTAGAGTTTGCTTATTTTTTAATGTTGATTTTTTTAATTTGGATGAATGATATTATAGATCCACCCCTTATGACGCCTAATGAGGAGTTGGGCGTTTCAAGTAGGGTCATAGAGAGCTAGGGCTATGATGCTGTTGCAGGTGTTGGAGGTAGCTGGGTGACTGTGGAAAAGGGAAACTCAATTTCATTGAAGAGAACGTGTTGTGCTATGTAGAGTTTGCTAGAAATAGGATCATAGCAACGAAAGCCAAAGAGGGATGAGAGGTAGCCAAGGAAGACAAATGAGTAATGCAGACTTCAAATTTATGTCTATTATAAGAGGGGGTAAATGACACAATAAAAAATATGATGAGACTTTTAGTCTACGATTTGTAGAGAAGGTGATGTGGAAAGAGATGAGAGATGATGGAGGGAAGGCAATTAATGAGGTACGTGGTTGTGTCGACATCATGATGCTAGAAACTCTTAGGGACATTGGCATGTGAGAGCAAAGTGAGTGTCGTGTCAATAATATGTCGAATTTTCCACTCACCAGACCCATTTTGTTTGTGTGTATGGGGGCAAGTTAGGTGGTGGTGGATGGCAGGTGTTAAGATAGGAGCGCAAGGCAAGAATTCACCGCCATTGTTAATTTGAAGGTTAATGAGCTAAGAATCAAATTGGTGTTCAATTTAACAATAAAAGAATGGAAATTTGTAGATACATCAGATTTAGATACAAAAATTAAAAAGTAGTGATGCCCGTCACTAGAGGCCAATAGTGCCAAACCCAAACATCGACGAATATCAATTGCAAAGGTGCAAAGCTTTGTTTATTACTACAAAAGTGAGATATGTGGCTCGATTTGCCTCGAAGGCAGGCGACATAGCAAGATGAAGGTTTGTGGCTTCGTGAATGCTGGAGCTTATTCATGTCAAGAACATAGGAGAGGGTGCGAACATGGGGATGGCCGACTCGAGCATGCCATGCTTCTTTGGAGATAGTAGTAAGATGAGCAGCAGGGGGATGCGAGGCAGCATGAGCGGAGGCATTGAACACATCTTTAATGTTTCTGTGAAGAAGTGCCTTGTTGAATTTCTGATCCTTGACAACAAAGAAATGTGATTCAAATGTGAAGCAGCAACAGTTATCTTCTATAAACTAACAAACAAATAAAAGATGTTTGGAAATGTGAAGTCGTGCATCACCATTGTGGTTCTGCTACATCTAAGGATCCGTGATAAGGAGTTGCATGATGGGTTGCATCTATGTCAGGGTACCAATCAAAATACACACAAGAAGGGAGGAAATGGCAGATGTGGATTTTGGTGGCGATACACTAGCAAAATATGCCTGTGGTTGCCAAGTAGCAGACTGTCGATAATAGCAATAGTAAGGAGAATCTCATACAACTCCACAAACTGGATAGAGATTTAGACGATTGTAGGAGGTGCATCCAATTCCACAGCCTCAGTTGTTATTGCATCCATGGAGTGTTGAGGCAGCAAATGTTAAGGAACGAGAAGTATTGGGAGACATTGTTTTTGTGTTAGCATAGGACTGAATAGACTTGAGGCACGTTTTGTCTTGGTGTGAATCTCATGACTCGTTAGATGACTCCGAAGCTCAGGAAAAGGCAAGAGTTTCACACGCAAAGATGGAAACTACGATGGGTGCATAGTCAAGACGGAGGTAGTTGAAGATTATCCCATTTAAGGTAAAGGAAGAGAGATCAGCTAGATATTTCGCTTGTCGAAGGAAGGTGCTTAGGGGGTTGTCTCCTTGTTTGTAGTTCTACGGTTGCATTTTAAGATAAAGAAGGTGTGCCTCGGAAGGAGTGTCGAATGCTTGCTTCAGTGTGAGCAAAACGTCCTTGGAACTATCAAGTCCGACTACAAGTGGCATGACTTCTTTAGAGAAAGATGTGAGAAGCCAGATGATAAGCATTTGGTCCCATTGAATTGATGCGTAAAATGATGTAGCAAAATAAATTCGCTAGCAAGTGCACTAGTCGCTCAAGTAATATAGTAATATGAGTAAAGAATGTCGAACCCACGAGGAATATTATTAATTCAATATCTAATTTTATAAATTAATAAGAGAGGAAAAACATGAATTTTTGAAAATAGGTTTTGTAATTATAAAATAAAATAAAGAAAATAAGATAAAGATAAGATAATGATGTTGAAGTTGGTCTTAGGATGATAATAAATTAAGGATAAATATGTGAACCAGAAAAGATAAATTAAAATTCTTAAGATGGATTAGGAATTTTCCTAAATTATTAATTTACAAAATTAAAATCACAGAGTCCACAAACTAATAATTCTACTATTTAATCTGGAAAATCAAACTATCTTAAATTTAATCAAAACTGAAGTCCCACAAACTGGTATTCATGCAAATGAGATTAAATTTAAGATGTGTTAATGTGAAAATTCTAAACTATTAATCACTCCACAAACTGGTATAGATTAACAGACCACACAGATCTAATTCTCCACACACTAGTTATTAGACCTATGTCAATTTTTAATTTCACAATAAATCATTTAATTTAACTAAATATAATCTGAAATCAAGTAGTCCACAAAATGGTAATTATAATTAACTCAAAATTTTAAATAATTAAATCGAAAGCACTAAATATAATTAAAAATCAATCAAAAGAAATTCAATAATAAAATAATAAGGGTTCACATAATTTCCCTACAATAATAATCTTCTAAAAATAAAATAACTAAAACATGGAGTTCATCCTAGAATTGTATAGAGATAATAATAAAATACAAATGATAAGCGAAAGAATTACACCAAGAATAAATCAGGATCCTCGGATGTTGTCGAAGCGTTTGGATCAGCCGTCTGATCAAATCTCTCTCTCTTGGTCGAAGCCCGCGAAGCTCACGACTCGTTGTGGAAGAAAACCAAACTTCAAGGCACGAGTTGGATTGGTGGTTTCGTCCTCTATTTATAGGTGCGAATGAGACTTCATGTTGATTATGAGACAAAAGTTGATATGGTCTCGGCCAAAATGATAAGTTCTTTTAATCATTACACCCAAAATGATAAAATCTTCTTATCTTTACTCCCTTCTTCTAATCTTGGCCAAAACGATAAGTCCCTTCTTCTAATCTCGGTCAAAATGACGTATTATTTACCAATAAGTTTCGGCCATGTAAGCATTGATTGCTTCATGTTACGCCCAAAAAAATTAAGTTGCATTGCTTTTACCCCCAACAAAGTCAAATGTAACTTTATCCAATGAAGGTGCTAAACTCAATTTTACGCCCTGCCTGTGATCATCTCGGCCGACACGTAATTCCTTCATACGTATTTTGCCCGAAATCTATGGATTGCGGCCGATAGCAATTTTGCAATTATCGTTTACGCCCAAAGCTTCTAAATGATATCCAAATCTGATTTTACCCCTTATCTCAATTACAACGTGACCATTCGTTAATTCGGCTTGCCTGCAAAATAATTATAAAAATTAAGTAAATTCCTCCTTAGTTAAAATATTCAAAGCATTAATAATCAAAATCAATAAATTCGAAATTATGATTAAAAATGATCTAAAATGATGCATGCCATGATCAAATTATAGAAAAATTAATTAAAGTAATAAACTAAAATATGTTATATTTTGCATGCATGATGAATCCACTTGAACAGTTGAGAGAGACAGTAAAAGGAGCAATTGTTGTAGTGCCAGTGGGAGGCACTAGTGGGGGTATGCTTCCATCTGGAAAATCTTGTAAATCAAAGCATTTGATCATAGATTAGATTTATGTCTTCCACATAGATAATTGGTCGGGGTTAATTTTAGTTATAGGAAGTGTTGAGTTAGGGATAGAGAGGATAGGGGTGGAAGAATGGTGGAGGTGTTAGGATTCATGGTGGTGGAGGTGGTGGCTGAACATGATCATTCATGTTGACTCCTTTTTTTGTAATGCTCTGATACCATATCAAAGTAATGATTGTCTTCTCTGTCTGTATCATTGAGTGCATCTTATTTATTTACACTTGAAGTTGTTGGCACTAAACTAAGCACAAAGTTAGACATGTAAGAGATAACCAAGCATAACAGTTGTGGAACGAGTATTAAGCTTGACTTATTCTACTATCAAAGGTTAGATATGCTTTGACAATTGAGCACCCAAAAAATATCAATAATCCTATTATGCTGCTTGTTTGGTTATTTACAATAAAATACGAGTGATTCCCCTCTAATACTCTTTATCCAAACAATGATTGAGAAAAAATTACCCCTCCAGCGCCGGATCGGCCGCCTGGTGCCGGATCCGGCCGCTAATTTTTTTTATATTTAAAAAATTATTTGCGACGGTTGCGACCGTCAAAAAATCGGCGGTTGCGACAATCGTCTAAAGTTTCGACAGTTGGGACTGTCGAAAAGTTGCGACGGCTTGGACCGCCGGCCTTTTCCGGCGGTTGCAACCGTCGGAAATTTCGATGGCTCGGACCGCCGGCCTTTTCCGACGGTTGCGACCGTCGGAAATATCGATGGCTCGGACCGCCGGAAGCCTTTTCCGGCGGTTGCAACTATCGGAAATATCGATGGCTCGGACCGCCGGAAGCCTTTTCCGGCGGTTGCAACTATCGGAAATATCGACGGCTCGGACCGCCGGCCTTTTCCGGCGGTTGCAATCGTCGGAAATATCGACGGTTCGAACCACCGGGGACTTTTCCGGCGGTTGCAACTGTCAGAAAATTTCGACGGATCGAACCGCCGGGGACCGTTCCGACGGCCAGAACCGTCGATATTTTTCAGACGGATCGATTCCGACTGAAAAACCGTCTGTAATTGCATTACCAACGGTTTTCGGGCTGATTACCGACGGTTCGGACCGTCGGTAATCCGCGTTTTTCTTGTAGTGTAATCATTTTGTAGTTAAACTCTTAGGTGGCCCGTCAAAGTGAAAAGTAGCAGGTTTAGAGACTTTGAAGCCCAATATATATAGTAATTATAATACCTAGAGAAAAAGTTCAAACACATTGAAGCCAGAAACCGAATAATGCCAACTAATGCTCTGTATCCAAAATCCCACCTAAACTCCACCTATATAAATTTAAAATTCTGCTCTAACCCCATTCCTTTCCTCATTTTTCCCCTTCTACTCCAAACCATAAAAACATCCCAAATCAAGAGGAAGGTTATCTCTCTAACAACTAGGGCAGTAGATCAAAGAGGATTGGAGGAGATTTTGAGCACACAAGGAGGAGAAGAGAAAGAGGATGAAGGGCTAAAGTTAGGAGGAAGAAGAGAACAATGACCTAAGGATTTGGGATTCTAACTTGAATTCAAAAGTATGCTTGAGGGGATCCTATCCATATCACTTTCTAAATATTTGATTTCATGAATGAATTGAGGAATGAATACAATCCTTGTTCTTGTGTTAGGGATTTGGAATTTATGATTGGATTTTTTGCATTTTGTCTATTTCATTTATATTCTCATTATTTTATGGTTCTCTATTGTATTGGATTATATTTAATTTTTGTACATCATGAATGTTGTGGAGGAAAAATTTTTAGAGGACGTTGATTGTTGCTATTAGAATTCTCTAACATGACCATATATGTCAAATCTATCAACATTTGAAATATAACATTAACAATCACATAAAATGGATCAAAAACCCATCAAGATTTGGTCACAAGCATGACTCGTGAGTCACGACCCTGACCGAACATTTCCACACATCAAAATGATTAGAATTTCTATCATGACCATGACAAAGTTGTTCACGACCATGATCAAAGGCATATGGCATGCCCTTCTATCATGATCATAAAGACTGATATGCCCTTCCTTCTATCACACTCGTGAAAAGACTTTATTATTAAAGAACCGTTCTCTATGAAATGTGCTGTAAATTTTAATACATTGCCATATGTTTATTTATAATGTAACAAGTTTATAATAATTAACATGTTTCCTACACTCCACTATGAAGTATGTTTGTACCACTTCAATTGATATAATATTTTTTATCTATAACTTTTATATTAATCTCTTGATCCAAATCTCACGATACAATACTAAAATATCAAGTTTAGCACATAAAAATATCAAGTTCAAATTGAACATTTTGAGCTTCACTTGTTTAAATATAACTTTTTATGTGGTTGTCCAAATGAGGTGATTCTTGATTCTCTACAATGATACAAGAGTTATCTATAACTTTTATATTTGCCTATTAATATAAATCTCATGGGAAAATGAATATCAATAAAAAATTTAGTGCATAAAGAAACTCATTTCTATTTAAAATTTTTTGGCATTTAAATATAACTATATCTTTCAAGGGTTGTCTCATCAAAATATAATTATCTAAGGCATAAAAACTTTGCTCCAATAGGCATGGCCGTGACGAGTTTGGTCATCACAACACTATCATGTGGGCCGTTCTGAGGTTCAGCACGGCCGTGACGTGGTCCAAACCCGCCGTCCAACACGATTTTCCATATTTCAGCCCCAATAACTTTGTGAAAACACTACACAGCATAAAGGACGATGCACAAATGTTTTCTAGGCATTTGGGTACCATAAAAACATAAGAAAACATACAACATCATTTCACTTCAAAGATCCAAGATTCGTGCCCAAAAATGAAGAGTAAGACCTTAAACATAGGAGATCTTAACGATTAGATCTAATGCCTATTCATGCAAACCCTCAATCATAATCTAATATGAGAACATGGAGTCCTCAATCTCTCAACTCAAGGCAAGAAAGCCATTGAGAGAGGAGAGAGAGATTTGGATCCCCTTTACGTACCTTGTTATCCTTCTCCTCTTTCTTCCTCTTCCTCTTTTTGTTCCTTTCTCCTCAAGTTCTCCCTCCTCGAGCCCTAACCGTCAAGAGATTCAAGTAGAGAAAAGAGGTAAGTAAGAGAAATATGGGTGTCTTTATATAAAGGAATCATTAGGTTTGTCCAAAAGACCAAATTGCCCTTAATGAAAATTTGGGATATTACACTGACAAATGAAGAGATGTTTTACACAAAAAGGTCAGATGAGTTGAGGATTGCAAGGTCAGGGTCCAACAAGTTGGTTATGGCAAGGTCAGGTAGGCCATAGGTCGACAATGAAGAGGTTGGACAAGTCGATGACAATGATACCAAAAGGACAGAGTTGTTGGGTGGCTAGGGCACATCACGTGAGGAAGAGAACAAGAAGTTGATTCATGCAGATCAACGATGAGAATCGAAGAAAATGCACTTAAACTGCCACTAGAATCGACATTGAACTGCGTCGTTTAAATTCAGCGTCCATTTTTTATCTGACCATTTGGACATTAGGCATGAGCCTCCTTGTAACTCCTGACAGAAATTAGGAAAAAGTTGATCTAATCAAAAGACAATCAGATTTCAATTGGAAAATCAAATCAAAAGAAGAGTCCCTATGGAAAAAATTGCAACCAACCTTATCTTGTAATCCCCACTTATATAAACTTCTTTCCCTAACCAAAACCTTTTTTAGCTCTCTTTCCTCTCCTCCTCCTCCACCTGTACGAAATCCCAAGCAACCCGAACACGTTGCTAGCCGCAGTAGAGATGTTGAAATCTTGTCAGAGAATAGGGAATCGATCAAGGTGGTGTAGCAATCATACTGGGACTTTTTTTTATCATTTTAATAAATGACTTTTCTTCTTGGGTTTTCTCCATCCGATGGGGCACCAGGTGCAAGGGACCAAGAACAAGTAATGATTGAAGTCGGGAACCATGAGAGGTTCTCGACACGGAAAATGAACAAGAAGAAGACCAAACAAAAGATTATTCATGCAAAGAATACGAAAGATAGGTGAATCGTTGGATCAACATTGGATTAGTTTTAACAATAAATTGGAATGATTTTAGGTTCAAATAGAGATCTATTACTATCTACTAGTGCCCATGATTCACTCCATATGATTACTTTGATCCTAAGAGATTTTTTTAGGTGAAACCTCGCCAAAAAATTGAATCTTTTCGTCACGGCGACGCCAGCATCAGAGAACCTAGTTCGGGTTTCAAAAAATCCAGGCCAGGTATGTATTTATCGAGTGTTGAGGCACACAACCTGACCCAAATTCCCAACTGCCCAGCATGCATCTTTTCCATCGAACATCGTGCAGTGTTGGAACCCGGACCAGGCTCCCATCGGTCCAGGTTGAGTGTTTTATTGGCTGGAGTAGTAGATTAAAAACCAAACCGAGTTCTCGTAAAGTCGGCCCAAGCACCCGGAGTAGAGAACATTGAAAGAAACTCGGTTGAAGCAACAGAAAGGAACCCGAGAAGACCGAATAGAAAATGGACCGAGCTAGTATTACGCTCGAGCCAAGTCCTGATAGCCCTCTGCCACCTACATAACCCGGCTCGAGTCAAGCCTAACCTGACCTAGGTTTAGTGACAAATATATATATATATATATATATACTATGATATGAAATCTATTGTTATTCTACATTGCAATTAGATTTATAACTATGTTAATTCGAATTTATTTGTTCTTGTTTCATAGATTATATATGAGGTTTCATCCCTTTTTTATTTCATCAGTCACATGCCCTTTTGATCATGATTATTATCATTGCATAGTTATGATTATAGTTATGATTAAGTCTCAAACTAGGCGAAAATGAGAACTTAATTAAATAAAAATAAAAGTCTAGGTGATCATGTTATGAATTGATGGAAAGTCATTGCATAGAATAATAGAGTTGGGGCATGATTAGTCCTTGTTGCATGGATTCCTCTCTATTGTGTAATGAAAGAAGATACACTCTCCTTTAGAGAGGATGTTTGTTGTGATGTGCACAATCATTGACTGCTCATGAAGTACATGGCACATCGTTACAACGAATACATTAATCAATAGCATTGCATAGAAAAATTAGAGATATAGAAGTTGACCATAACTTCTAGTTAGAGAAAATATATATACATTGTTTCAGAGCATAGTATGAGACATTGAAATCCAAAGTAAAGTAATATATAGTATTGTATTGATTTACCCCAATGATCATAAATTAAGTCTCCTTTTTGGATTATTATCCACATATAGTGATCCCATTGCATTGCCTATATTATAACGTCCCAAAATTACACTCCACCACGTGGCAGAATACGCTTCGAGAACGCTACGGGTCATCCTTACGTGAACATCATATTGACCAAAAATGAGATTGTGACTGGTCAACTCAACATCACATAAAGAGGAAGTCTAATCATCATTAAATAATAAAAAGAATGTGACATCATAATTGCGGAAGACTGATAAAGAACTTCATAGGAGTCCAAATGAAAACTAATACATCAACTAATATGAGGAAAAGAAAAATCTTTCACATGAACCTAAGGGACTCAAGACACCCATGTGCTACATTTAAGAACATGCAGGGAAGAACCTATCTAAGAGTTTTACAACTCAGTATGGAAGTAAGATAAATATCATCATAAGATCATGATACTAGACAGGAATCATAAGTATAACATCATCATATAAGAGAAGAGTAAATCATGATCATAATAGGGATAACAGAAGCATGTAAAGGGACATATGAATAAAAGATCAAAAGATCATAAGTATATCATCATAAGAGTGATTCATTATTCATATATGTTCATCTTCTTCATCATCTTATTATTCATCTTTGACTTATTTGGGATATATTTCAACTCACGGGGAGACCTGCCTCAACCCGCCCATCATCATTATCATAACTAGTAAAGCCAACTCATAACTGACCATAGTCAGCCCATAACTAACCGAAATCAGCCCATAACTTGATCGTCACCATCCATCATAAAATAAGAGCTCTGCATTTAACGATTTTCATTTTTATCTTGCATCTTTTAATTAATCTTTATAAGGACATTAAATCAGGATAACAAGATAAGATCATGGAGAGTAAATTAGGTGCATTATCGGCATAATCATCGTCGTCATTAAAATCTGGAGTAAGCACACGAATCAAGGATCTAAAGATCATAAAATTAACTTAATATGTGTCGGAACCCGGGCCGAGTGGGGAAAATCCGGGCCGAGTTCATCAATCGGCATTCTCAAAAAATTAGAGTAAACCCGGGCCGGGTTCTGGTTACACCTAGGCCGAGTTTTCTTCTAGTCAGGACGGTCGTCGCGCCCGACTGTTCGTCGTGTGTGAAACTCGGTCCGGGTCTTCTCCAACCCAGGCTAGGTTCATCCAATTGTAGAGCTCGACGAGCATCAGCAATGGCAGATCCGGCCCGAGTTCCCACGAACATGTTCCGGCAAAGGACCTGCCCGGGATGGGTTCTGGTGAACCTGACCAGGTTCGTCTTATGCAGAAACTGCGTGAGTGTGCAGAACGCATTCTATTCATCTTTTTGGACGATGTCTGGCTCCAATCAGCATCATAGGACATCATACCATAAGTAGGGACTAACTAGAACATGCTTCAAGTGTAAAATCATGATTCTATCACGAATCTATCCTAGTTCCATGCCTTGCAAGTTTTTGTCCAAGAAATTAATCCGTTCGTCTTCTTCCTCTTCCTCTTCCTCTGCCCGCTCCTCTTGGTTCCGGTGCACGACTGGCGTCATCCATGTCCTCTGGCATGTCCCCTGTTGATGGCAGCTCTCAGGTGCGAACGAGAAAGCAAAAAGGGTGCACAAATAGGAAGGAGATTTAGGGCCGGCTCGTAGAGAGTCAAAGGGGTTTCTTGGTTTTATTTAGCCTCATATTTATAGAGGAAATCTGAATTCGTGTGGTAGTTGGAGAATCAAATCTCGCTGATTTGATTTTTATCTCCTATTCAGTTTATCATTCTCCTTTTATCTCTTCTTTTTTTAAAAAAAAAAGTTTTGGGCGTTACATATATACAACTTGATTTTGATAATGAGATTGCATCAACCTTTATTCATTGATAATGAGAGTATCGATTTTCTTCAATTTGATCCTCCTCATTAGTATTCATTATGGATTATGATTTTGCCATTGTAGAATTGCTTATAGATGACATGGCATATTACATAGATGAACCATCAGGGAGGTTAATATGACATTGATTCGTCCATTAGTCCTTATCAGAGCATTGATCTATTCCATTGATCTTAATTACAACATAATATTGATCTTATTTCATTGATTCCTCTCCATTCTTTTTTTCATTGATGGTTATGATTACACTAATCATGTACTTCTTTATTATTACTATTTCTCCAGTGTTTATTATTCATCTTGCGCTATGAAGCTAGCTCATGAGTTATTGTTTCCCCTAAATTGATATTGCAAGCAATGTTTATAACTGGACCGACCACTCGATCGACGTCTCAACTGCGTCATGGTTGGACTGGTTCGATCGGGTTCAATCGTAAAGAATTGAATTTTATTAAAATAACAATATTTATATTAATCTTGAATAAATATAACAATTAATATATTATATTTTATGGTAATAAACTACTAATAATCATAAATTAATATATTTTTATATATTGTATAAAGTTAAACTATCAAAATATAATTAATTTTCTATTATTAATATAATATCGGTGATGTTATGTTACTTTATTTAAATTTAATTAAGTTTTATTTTCATCTCTTTTCTTTTTATTTTCATTCATTTTCCTAATTGCATATCCTTCCACATTTATTTTATTTTTTTCATATTAGTTTTTCTTTCCCTTCTTTTCATGTTTGCGGTTGAATTAGGTTTCTTTTTCAAATTATTTATTATATTAGACACTTAATGCTTAATCAATTATTTTATTATTGTTGATTATTTTTTATATTTATATTTTCACTTCCAAAATTGTTTTCTTCTACCTATTAATTATCTTCCTATATTTACTTTTTCATCATACCCTAATTCATCCCTTATTTATTTCTCCACTTCCAAGTTTGTTTTCTACCTATTAATTATTTCCCTACATTTATTTTTGTATTTCAATTTGAAATTTTGATCATGGTTAGCTGATCCCCTTATCCATTCCTTCTTTTTTTTCCCTTTCATTCAACCTACTTTCCATTTTGACTTTATTTTTTTTCCAAAATTAAGTTCACCCGATTTTTTACCGATTCATCAGTTTGCATTTTTTTTCGATTCAACCAGATGTTTGTCGGTTTGACACCCACACCGATTTTGAAGTCAATCCGGACCGAACCAAGTATCGACTCATGGTTGAACCGATCGAACCGGCCGTTCCGGTCTGGTTTTAATAACATTGACTGCAGGTAATTAGAATAATGAAGGATGAACTTAAGCGACAGATGATGTTCGTGATGGTCATGTGCACATAGGGTGGTTCTAGGATAATGCCTAATTGCACTTTAGATATTTCTTCATATATGTATCTTTATCTTATTAGACTTCCGCTCTAGTTATTGATGATTATTGGCATTTTGACTTATATTTGAGATTCTCTTGAACCTCTTCATTTAATGATATTCTGTTGAAATTATCTTAAGTCTTTCACTTATTTTATGTTCTAGTCAAAGGACCAATCAAAAGTAAAGAAGTCATCATTTCACTCAAAGTATTGCATAGTTAATCGCATCCTTCAAGTTGAATCTTGTCACATGGCAAGGGAGATTTGGGAGGGTTACACTCCTACCTAGTTGAGTGGATAAGAGGCACATTAAATCCTAAAGAATATCTCAAATCCCTTTTCCTACCAATGTCATGTATATTCTTTAAATGTCGCGTTATTCATTCTATTAATAGTGAATTCAACCCATGATAATTCGAACCAAACAAATCAAGTGCTAGTTGAGTGGATAAGAGGCACATTAAATCCTAAAGAATATCTCAAATCCCTTTTCCTACCAATGTCATGTATATTCTTTAAATGTCGTGTTATTCATTCTATTAATAGTGAATTCAACCCATGATAATTTGAACCAAACAAATCAAGTGCAACATCAGACATTACTAATTCCTTGTTCACCATTGTAGAATGCCAATTAAATAACCAGACATAAGATGCACTAAGAAGTACATGCTATGCTTAGCATTAATAAAGAGCAGTGCTACATCCTCCTAATAATGTCACACTCAACTCCGTGACTAATTCCTAATCATAATTATTATTTCCTTTAATCTTATTTAGTAATTCTAAAAATAAAATTGACAAAATCTCCTCCCTTAATTATCTTACGTCATTTGTCAATACATACAATGGATGCATATATATACTCATCAAAGTTTAATAAAAAGTTATAAGACATAACATTCACATATTATCACTATTATTTCACAACACATTTCACATTTAACACCCCTACAGGATCAAGTTTTATACAACCATACAAAATGATTCTAATAAACTCTAGTGCAACTCTCGAGTTTATCTATTACATGCATTCTTTTTAAAAACAAAATGAAGGAAAAATAAAAGTGTTCCAATGGCTCGACTTCTTCTATATGCATGAAAGGCAAGCTTCGAGTCGACTCAATCAGAAAACTTAGAATTATCAGAAAAATTCAACAAGGATAATGCGAGCGACAATCATTTGCTCAATGAGTGGAATAAAAGTACAATATAGGGAACAATACAAGTGCATATAACATTTAAATAATCAGATTATCCATATGAGAAAATATTTAAAGCATAACTCATATAACATAAGTTTCCAAATCATATGAACTTTTACATAAATAAAGGTATTCCAAGATATCATTATATTCATAATTAAATTCCACATATGTGTCATCGCACATACTCATCATGGGCCAATATGTATCCTTCCATGATCATATGTCATACAATTAAGTAGAGCTTCATAATCAAGAATCTCAGATACGCAAGCAACTCGTGGGTCAATACGTATCCCTCAATGATTGTGTCATACAGTTAAGCAGAGCTTCACAATCAAGAATCTCAGATACATAGAGAAAATCATGGATCAATACGTATCCCTCCATCTCGGATACGCAGAGCATATCATGGGTCAATACGTGCATGCAGAGCAGCCCCCAAAGGGAAAAGACACCTAATATACGCCCCAAAGGCTTCATGTATATCAAATGCGAACCCAAAGACCTTTTCAATTAGCATGGATAATGAACACATGGAGTTTATCAATATGAAAATACACACGTCATAATCACATATCATTATCAAGTAAAACTTATTTTAACTTCACAAGCATTGTTCCCTAAAAATATTTTCATGTAAAAGGTTACTCCATATGATACGATACTTAAGAACAATGCCTTGAGCGATCGGAGCAATATATGATAATTAAAGAAATGAGATCAAACGAATTTTCAGGCAGCGAAATATCAACCTCAAGATTACAATGAATCAAGAAATTGATATTATAAATAGATGGATTTAATCACAATATTACAAACCTTGTAATAACGGCGGAAGTTCCCGAAGAACTGGTTGCAGAAGTTCCCTCATAGCGAAAGCAATTAAGCCATAATTCAATAGATTCAATGATGTCTAGAATAACAATAAGCACCGGTATTTATAGGCCCTAGAAGCCTAAATTTGGGGTGGAAGAAAATGCCCTAACTTAGCCTACATGTAAGGTAACTAGTTTCTTGAAATAAGAAAATCAATTTCCTCTTGCAAATCTCAGCAGAATTTTCATGTATAATTAATTTCAAATTTTCTAAATAAATATGGTTAAACCATTATTTATTTGGCCCGAATTATGTTGAATCTTCATGCAACTCCACTTTGTAACTCGTTGAGAATTTGGATTTGATGCAACTTGATCTTGTAATTTGATCAATTGTAAATTGCAAATATTCTCGATTATCATCAATTGCCTTATGTCTGAGATCCACAATATTATCTTCATCATCCAACTTTGCTAGAATATTCTTTTATCACTGGCTGCAATTGTAAGCATTTTCTGGTTGATATCCTTCCCCTCCTCTTCAAAAGGATTCGTCCTCGAATTTGCATTCACAATAATGTGAATATATCCAAGTTCATATCATTTCCCTCCTCTTCAAAAGATTCATCCTCGAATCTACATTCACAATAAGGAGAATATAACCTATCACATATCTGAATTATTAAATAATTTAGGACACACATAATGAAGATATTGATACTTCCTTTTCATGTCTGATGACCAGCACAATGTATCTCAATCATAACGGCAAGTACAATTTTTCATCCATACCATCAAGTTAAGATCCTGCAAGTGTAGAGAAAGAAGAACATAAGTAATATAAAAGGTAATGTGACTCTCATACTCACCTGGATGAAATATCTTATGCCCATGAGAATATGGTATTTTAAGAAACAAATTGTAAGACTTTGGAGACCTTCCTTTACGCATAAGGGTCCTATCAAATAAGGTACGCAATATATTCCAAAATACGAGAAATTCAATATGGAGATTGTCAAGTGATTCCAAGATAAAAATATCAGTTTCCACGAAATAAATCGAATCCTTAACATCTAAAAGTGAAATATTATAAGATTCATAACCAAACAAATAACTTGGCTCATTCAAGGAATTATGGAAATCCTTGCAACTACCAAAAATATCACCAAAATGATCACACAAGTGATTGTTATAAATCAAAATATCTCCAAAGAAATTACTCTCAAATCTTCGATGAAAAATGCATAGAAGTCCAACTAATGCAAATGCAACAAATATTTCAATCATTATGTGAAAATTATATGACCAATTGCAACCATCATCCGTAGAAATGATATTAGGAAAGCACAAAGGTGGATTTAAAGAAATGAATAAGATTCTAGGCTCAGAAAATCTTGAAATCAAAATCAATCAATCAAAAGCGTTCAGGACTAGAAAATATTCATTCTAAAATTTCAACATATGACTCAAATAAAGTATTTCAGCACTCAATAAGGAACAAAGTGGAATAGAAAATTCAGATCTAATGTTTGCATGCCATTCAATTATTCTCTCAATTAAAACCTCAGACACATCCAGCAAATATAAACTTTGAAAAGTAAGAACTGGTCTTTTCAAACTAGTTGTCATAAACTCAATACTTCTTTCAAATACTTGCAAGAGAGAATTTATAACTTCATGTACTCCACTCAAATTATCATGTAAATGATTACTACAAATCAAAATACCTCCTAAGAAAATAATCACAGATCTTTTGTGGAAAACATACAAAAGTCCAATTGATGCAAATTTCTCATTTATGATGTAAAAATCATATGACAAGCTGCAATAACTATCTGAATAAATTCTCTTAATAAGACACAAGGGTTGGTTCAAGGAAATGAATAAGATTATACCTTATCAGAAAATCTAAAAATCAAATAAGCCAATAAAAAATGCTCAATATTAGAAAATATTCATTCAAAAAAATCAATGTAAAGCATAAATAAAATGAACCAGCACCCAACAAGTATGAAAATGAAAAAGACGAATGGCATTGAATACCTCTCTCAATTAAACCCTGCAAACTAGTCACATCAAATAAATATAAAGTTTCAAAGTAAGGAGATGGACTTTTCAAACTAGTCGCCATAAAAACAACACAACCTCTTTCAATTCATTGCATGATAGAATTTGTATCTTCATATAGTCCTTCCTACATATCTGCATGGAGAAATCAGATTCAAAAGACAAAAGTTGGTTAGTATTAGGAGAAAAATTACTAAACTCTCTTTCTTTTGCCTCAACTTTCAAGTCTTTTTGCTCATATATCTCTAGAGTGGTCTTTCTAAATACTCAAGATCTAATCTTCTCTCATTCTCACAACTCTCATAATACTCATCATCTAAATGTTGTATCTCAATGCTTTCAGAAGGTGGCCTTTCTAAGCACTTAAAAGTTGTGTGGCTATCATTTTCATCACTCAAGTTGTGACACTCATATTTTTCATCTTTGTCTTTCTCACAACTCTCAGAATTGTTTGGAGTTGGTGTACAATCAGCTTCATCTTTCTTCAAGTAATATTGTGCAACCAAGTTTTTTCTCTCAATGTTGTAGGCTGCTACACGCTCTTTAAGTTGCACCTGCTCTTTGTATGCTTCTTGAGGTGGCAATGGTGCTAAAGTGTATTTCCTCTCATCTTTGCAACATTTATAACGGTTGGTAGCATCATCATGTGTCACACATCGATCATATTGCCATGGTTGCCCCAAAAAGATATGACAAACATGCATTGATACAACATCACATAATACTTCATCAGTAAGTCTTTCAATTTTAAATGACACAAGCACATGTTTAGTCACTTTGACTTCTCCTCCATCATTTATCCACTAAACTTTGTATGGTTTTGGGTGCTTTAAGGTTGGTAGCCCAAACTTCTCCACCATGTAATCGCTAGCAAGATTGATGCAGCTTTCACTATCAATAATTAGTCCACAAGTTCTATCCAAAATACAACAGCGCACATAGAAAATATTTTCTCGTTCATGTGTTCTCCCTCCAATCTGAACACTCCTATGCCTTCTCCCACTTTTATCATCTTTCTTTTCCATCTCTTCATCATGTTCATCGTCATCAAGAGCGCGTTGTCTTTGGCAATCTCTTCTTTGATTTGGTTGTATAACTTATTGTAGTTGTGCAATTTGCACATCTACCTAATCATGAACTTCAGTAATCATATTTCCAATAGAATGAAAATGTTGTGTCATGACCTCCATCATTCTTGTTTGATCAATTTCTTCTTTCTTTTATAACTGCAGTAGATTTTGAAGAATATAAAGATGATGGCTAGGGTTTGAAGAACAAATGAAAGCAAATAAGGAAGATGACTATGATTTGAATAACAAACAAGCAGATTTTTTTTCTCAGAGTTTTTGTGCTTTTTTTTCAAAACAGAAATAGGGGAAAAACTAGAATAATGGAAGATAACTAGAAAACTAAATCGAAAACCCGGCTCTGATACCAAATGATACGATGCTCAAGAACAATGCCTTGAGTGATCAGAATAATATGTGATAATAAAAAAAATGAGGTCAAACAAATTTTTAGGTAGCGAAATATCAAACTCAAGATTACAATGAACCAAGCAATCGATATTATAAATAGATGGATTTAATCACAATATTACAAACATTGTAATTAATGACGAAAGTTCCCGAAGAATAGGTTGCAGGAGTTCCCTCACAGCAAAAGTAATTAAGCCATAATTCAATAGATTCAAATATGTCTAAAATAACAATAAACATCAGTATTTATAGGCCCTAGAAGCCTAAATTTGGGGTGGAAGAAAATGACCTAACTTAACCTACAAGTAAGGTAACTAGTTTCTTGAAATAAGCAAATCAATTTCCTCTTGCAAATCAATTCAACAGAATTTCCATGTATAATTAATTCCAAAAATTCCAAATAAATATGGTTAAACCATTATTTATTTGGCCCGAATTATGTTAATCTTCATGTAGTCCAATTTGTAACTCGTTGAGAATTTGGATTTGATGCAACTTGATATTGTAATTTGAACAATTGTAAATCGCAAATATTCTCGATTATCATCAATTGTCTTATGTCTGAGATCCACAACATTATCTTCATCATCCAACTTTGCTAGAAGATTCTTCTATCATCGGCTGCAATTGTAATCATTTCCTGGTTCATATCACCATCTCATATGAAATTCTTGAAACATATCATAAATATCTTTCATAACTCAAGATATGTTTCAATAACAATAGTAATAATAATCTTTGATTGAAATAATATCATAAATAAAAGAAGTAATACATATCAATTTTCTATATTGTAAATTTACCCACTCACCATGTACTTTATGTTTTCAATGAGGTTTGCTAGATTTTTCTCCTTTCACTTGTAGCTTGATGTTTTCCTACAAGTAATAATGCATTTTTACTTTCCAATAACTAATAAAGTAATATGCAATGCATGCTCATGATGCATGAATGTTTATGCACTTTAAAATGTATATAATACCAATGTCTAACTTTAAATATTTATGTTCATTGGCCATTTCATACTTGAGGCTTTTCAATTCTCCAAAGCTTAACTAGGTGCTGTCTCAGGATTTCAGACTGAGTGTCTATCAATAAATTAGAACCTAGACTTATTAAGGTTTTCAACCCTAAAATATCATTAACTAATTCCAATTGATGGAGTCATAAAATCCAAGGAAATCGAGCCTAGGGTTTGTGTTTTGGCAGACTGTGTATCATCGAAAGATTAATTTATATCTTTAACAATTCTTATCCATTTGATGAGATTCTAATTTTCCTAGAATCTAGACTTCAGTAGTGTTTAGGCCTAAAATCTATAGAATTTTTATGTTCCTCTAACAAAAATAATCAATTTGGCTCATGTTCTGTCTATGTCCTAAAACCAGACAGAAGAAGACATACAAAATGAAAAATTCATTTCTCCATATCTACACATCCAAATTGGATGATTCCAATTCTCACCGAACAAGTGTGAAGTCTAATTTCGACCCTAATTTATTTTATACTAATCATGCCCTAATCCACAAGATGGACTTTTCTCTGACTCAGGACAGAGTAAGCGGCCCTTGAAGTTGGCTTCATAACTTCCTCTATGAACCTCCTTTTTCGGTGATTTTAAAGTCATAGAAAGCCAACTGCAAAAGGATTGACCATGTAAAATTATGAATTTATGAAGAACTATCCATGAAGAGATGATCATATGAAAATAAAGGTCAATTTCGAATTAGAAACCCTACCTTAACTAAGCGACCTTGGAGAATTTCCTCATGCGGTTCTGCTAGGCATTTTCCTTGAAATATTTTTAGCTCTGGGAGGATAAGATTCTTTAATTTATATATTTTGTTTAGATTTTTAACACATCATATGGCTGTTTGAAAAAATCGTTTCCTAAGCAGTTGGTGAGCTGCCTGCTTGAGCTACTTGAAACCCTACTAGTTAAAATAAAGGTCGAATCATATTATTTTATTAAAAATTAGTGTTAAACCTCTAATTAACCTTAGTTAAACATAATTAAATATATTTATTATAATATTTACAAATATTAAGATTTATTTCTAATAATCTTATATAATTTCTTTATAACGCTTATCGATAATGAATTTATCATTATGCTTTAATCCAAATGTTAATTACTACACACAAACATGACTATATAAGCATCTATACTAACTTAATATGCTAATTAGATGCATGATTACATAAAAATGATGTTTGTGGAACATGTTCGTGACAAATAATCCTTCTAAAATCTTCCTAACATCTCACAATGGCATAGGTAGTAATTCGATCAACTTTTAAAGGTGTTTTACATATGTGAGTATTACAAGGATGAAGCATTTTCCTTAGATAAATGACTTCAGATGCTATCAAGGGTAAACAAGAAGACATTAGAACTTGTGTTATTTATTTAAACCTCCCCTAAATCATCGCGTGATTTTTGCATCTAACTTCAAAGTATGAACTTAATTTTCCTTATCTACTTCTATTAAATTTTTTATTATTTTTATTTTTTTCATTTGTGAAAAGACTAAGTTACCCCTTTTAAGGGACCTCCATTACTTCTCTGTCACATCTATCGTCGTCATCCACTTCTTCCTTGCCTTTGCCTCTGTCAGCATAAGTACATGTGTAAGTGCATGTACCCTATGCACTTTCGGATGGGATTGGTGATCATCGTTGGAACGGATACCAACATCGGGCTCGCCCTCAGCAACGCCTAGGGCTGCCTTTTCAGGGTGGTGTCCTAGGGCGGCCTCATGGGTCCAGGCTACGACTACTATGAGCATAGCGCCCTCGACATCTTCAGTGGTCGGTACCCCTGCGGCCTTAGCTTGATGTCTGACGATGCTAGGAAGTACCAATGGTATTGCAAGTACGTCGAGGTCATGGCCAGGGGCCCCCATGCCCCGTGTACCCATATGCTCTTCTACATTCGCCAGTGTCTGGCCACCAACAATGTCCCCTACCTTCTCTATGCCATCATCGACGGCTGCGGTGAAGAGGCAATTAGCAAGGGCCGACGACACCTAGGCATTGGAAACGAACCTGAGTAGTCATCTTCTGCGATGTGAGATTTTGGTAAAAAGGGGCATCCACGGCTTTGTTTGTTTTTCCTAGTTTTTGTATGATGTGCATGCACCAGAAGATGTTGTAACTCTATGATCAATATTAAACACGAGTTCCATCATTTTGTTGTAATGAATTCAATGATCCACTTCTTTTTGCTATTTTGATCATCACAAGCACCGTAGGACATCGAGATTCCTCCATGTTTTCAAAGAGTATAGGATTATTGGTCTAAAGACCATATCCCAAGGATGATAACAAATAAAGAAGATAATGTACTAATGGTGGTTGAAGTGTTGATCCAAATAGGGAAAGAAAAATCACTTTTAAGTTCTTCAAACAAAATGGATGACCGATTCAGGTTCGGGCATCCACTAGAGATAAATCGAACTGCCAAAGCAATTGACATCACGATCGCTAATGTTTGACAATTTGGATTCTTTTTAAAATGGACGATCGATTCATTTTTGAATGTCCGCTAGAGATAAATCGGACTATCAAAACAACCAGCAAACAACTGCAAAAGTCCGAGAGCTCGAAACATTTTTTGATGCTCGTTCTGGGAAACAAAAGGAAAAAACCATGTCAAAGGGACGACCAAAAGAACTGTCACAACATTCGCTAAAGTCCAAGATCTTGATATCTTTAAAACGGACGACAAAAACACTTTTCGAGCACTTATTCTAGGCAACAAAAGCAAAAAGCCATGTAGAAGGGACGACTAAAAGAGCTGTCATAACAACCGTTTGAGAGCTCAATATTTTTAAAATGGACGATCAAACCTATAATGGACGTTCATTCTGGACACTAAAAGTAAACAATGTGTTACAGACTATCAAAGGCAAGAGGACAATGGACCATTATGCAGAAAAGACAAAAATAATAAAGACTATTTTTTATAACGGACGATCGTACTAGAAACGGGTGCCCATTTTACGTAAGACAAATGCGCAATGGCTAGTTTCTAAACAAAACGGACACCCAAAACCAAAATGAGTTCTCGCTTCAGAGTTGACAACACAATATCAATTTTTCCAAAAAGATTGCAACGATCATATTTTGAAGAAAAGCCTATAAAAGGGATGTCAAATCTTGAAGAAAGATTATTCAAGCAAGGAAAATCACTCTATAGCTTCATTAAGATTCTTATTTTTAAATCTTCCCTTCCCTCTTTTGGTTACTAAGTGTGAGCATTCATTATAAGAGAGTTGGAGGGAATAGTTGTATTCTTACTTAGTGATTGCGTGAGCTCCTTGTAAAAAGAGGTGTGCCTTACCTCTTGAGCAAAGAAGAAGGTGGTGTGGTGTAAAAAGGGTTGTTATCTACTTATAAGAAAAGAAAAAACTAGTGAATCTCCGACAGTCTCGAAGTCTTGAAGTTGGAGCGGGGAGCAGGTCGAATCTCGTCCACACATCTTGTTTTCCCGAGTTTGATTCTTTTTACTTATTCTTTACTATTACGTGCTCGCTTGCGATCGTTTTTCTAAAATAATTTTAAAAGCTTTTCATTGGAATTTTTATACACCAATTCAACCCCCCCCCCCCCCCCCCCCCGCCTTCTTGGTGCTTTGGATCCTACATTTCGTATCAGAGTTTGGTCACTCTTATTTTAATTTTTAAACAATTATCCCCCCCCCCCCTTTTAGTGCTTCTAGCTTTTCTTATTGCAAAATAAGAATGGAAGCCTATAAATAAAATGGTTGCGCACTTTAATTATTTGTAATTGGCTTAGCCTCTTTGGAGAACCAAGAACTAACTCACAAAAAGTGAACAAATTTCTTAGGTCCCTTTCTAGTTTTAACTCATTTAATTCTAAAAAGGATGAAATAATTTTATTTATTAGAGCATTAACCATCATGCAAAAGCACATATTGATTATTTTCATTGTGGTTATAAAGGACATTACCCATATGAAGGAAAAATTAGGAAAGGAGTAAATAGTGGTACGAAGAATATTTTGGCCCCAAAAGGGACCATTCCTAACCGAAATGGACCCAAAAGTTTGGGTACCAAAAACCATGAGAACCTTAATTTCTTTTTTGTAGGAAGTTCCAAAGTGCAATGAAAGTAAATGTCGGATATGGATGCTCAAGATATATGACCGATGATCCATCAAATTTCATCTTTTTGGAGAAGAAAAATGGAGTGAAGGTTACTTTTGGAGACAATAGCAAAGGAAGAGTAATTAGTATAGTTAATGTTGGTAAGAATGACAAAGTACACTTAGAAAGTGTTTGGTTAGTTGAAAACTTAAAACATAATTTAAATAGAATAAGTCAACCATGTGATGAGAACTACTTGGTCAAATTTGAAAAAAGACAAATGCTTGATTTTAGATGAAAATAAAGAAGTTCTACATATGGCTTTTAGATATAACAATGTACACAAAATTGATTTTGATAATTAAAAAATGAAAAAAGTTCTAGTGTCATGCATGATGATATAACCTTATGGCATAGAAAATTATGACATGCAAACTTTAAATTCCTAAATAAACTTTCAAGTTATGAATTAGTTAGAGGTTTGCTTTAAGTTAATTTCGAGAAAAAATAATGTTTGTGATTTATGTCTTAAATATAAACAAATCAAAAGTTCTTTCAAATTAAAAGGTGTTATTAGTACGCATACATCTCTAGAACTTTTACATCCTGATATATTTGGACCTATTAATATAGTAAGTTAGGAGGAAAAAAGATATGTATTTGTGATTGTTGATTGCTTCTCTTATTTTACTTGGACTATTTTTCTCGCAAGCAAAGAAGAAACTATAAGTATGTTTTTTTAAATTTGCAAAAAGAATCCAAACTTTAACTAATAATTTAAAAAATTAGGAGTGATCATGGAGGAGAATTTGAAAATCATAAATTTGAATTATTTTGTGATGAAAATGGAATTACACATAACTTTTATACTCATAGGACACCTTAACAAAACAGCGTGGTAGAAAGAAAAACTAGAACTATTCAAGAAATGGCTAGGACAATATTAAGTTAAAGTAAATTGCTTAAGTATTTTTGGGTGGAAGCTAGAACATCATGCTATGTTTTAAATAGAATTCTACTTAAACCTCTTGTGAAGAAAACATGTTTTAAAGTTTTATATGAAAAAAACCAAATATTTTATATTTTAAAGTGTCTGGTTGTAAATGCTACATATTGAATTATAAATATAAATTAGGCAAATTTGATCCAAAATGTGATGATGGTGTGTTTCTTGGCTATTCTAGTATAAGGCATATAGAGTATAACAAAACAGTATTAGTTATTGAAGAATCTATCAATGTTAAGTTCAATGAAGCTAATGATGTTTTATTAGAAAGCAAGTGAATGATGAGGAAGAAATAGTTGAAGTGGAAAGTCAACTTGATGAGGAAGAAATAGTTGAAGCGAATTCAAAATGATGATCTGGAAGAAGTGAGAGTTGACACTTCAAGTGTGGAAGAAATGGAAGAACCATAAATGGAAAATAACCAAATCATTTCAAGAAATTGAAAGCATGCTTCATCACATCCACTTGATCAAGTTATAGGTAATATCGGTGAAGGTCTAATGACTATACATGATTTGAAAAAATTGTGTGCATTTTTGACATTTCTCGCTCGAATTGAATTTAGTAATATTTATAAAGCATAAAATGATTCAAATTGGATAAATGCCTTACATGAAGAGTTAAACAATTTTGAAAGAACAAGTTTGGAAAATTGTAGAAAGATTATACTATAATTGGTACTAAATGGTTTTTTAGAAATAAATTAGATGAAAGTGACTTCATAGAAATAAGGTAAGACTTGGAACAAAAAATTAATTACAAATAGAAGGAGTTGATTCTGAAGAAACATTTGCTCCCATTGCTAACTTGAAATGATTAGAATGCTTTTAGTCCTTGCATACTTTAAAAATTTTAAACCATTGCAAATGGATGTAGAATCGACTTTTCTAAATGGTTTTATAAATGAGCAAGTTTATATTTAGCAATCACAAGATTTTGAAACTCCATATTTTCCTAATCATGTGTTTAAATTTTCCAAATATCTTTATGGACTCAAACAAGCACCTAGAGTTTGGCATGAGAGACTAAGTACATTCTTGATTAAAAATTATTTAAAGAAAGAAAAAGTTGACACAAATCTATTTTTTAAGCATTTAGTTGAAAACATCCGACCACCAAGCATTGAGATATTTGCATATTTATAATATAATTTTTATATTTTATATGGTTATGCTATGCAAAGTTGAGCAAATAGTTTGAAACTCTTATGCAAAAGGAGTTTGAAATGAGTCTTGCAGATGAGCTTACATTCTTCTTAGAATTGCAAATCAAACATATGAAAGATGGAATTTTTCTCAATCAAGAAAAGTATACAAGGGAGTTGCTCAAGAGATTTGTCATGGATGAATGCAAATTAAGTTCAACCCCATGAGTACTACAATCAAATTGGATAAAGATGAGAAAGAAAAATCCATTGATCAAAACAGGTATAGGGTATGATTGGTAGCATTTTTATTTAATGACATTTAGGTCGGATATCGTGTTTAGTATATGCCTATGTGCTAAATTTCAATATGTGCCTAAGGAATCACATTTAATTGTCGTTAAGAGAATAATGCATTATTTAAAGCATACTTGTGATATAAGCATTTAATATGATAGAAACTCATCTTTTGACTTACGATGCGAATTTTCTCGATTGTTAAGTTGATAGGAAAAGCACTATTTGGATGTGTTGCTTTTTTAATAGTTCTCTTATCTCATGGGCTAGCAAAAAGTAAAACTTTGCACTCTCTACCGCCGAGGTTGAATATATAGCTGTCAAAAGTTGTTGTACACAAATATTATGAGTAAAATAACAATTACTTGATTATGGTGTCAATTTTTCAAGGTATCCATGAAGTGCGATAATACAAGTGCTATAGAAATGACCAAAAATTCAACAAAACACATTGATTCGCGATATCATTTCATCAGAAAGCATATGATCCTTAATGATATTTCTATTGAACGTGTATCAATCAAAATTCAACTTACGAATATTTTTACAAAACCCTTAAGTGAAGAAAGATTTGTGTTCTTAGACGTGAGATCAGAATGTTAGGAACTTGATTGCTTCTCAAGTTCATCTAATGAGTGACTTCATTATACAAGTATCATTTGTTAATTGAATTGAACATAAAATTATGTTGCTTAACACAAATAGTCAAACTTTTTAATATAACAGAAAAGAGGAGACAAGTTGTTATAATTCCATATATCGGATGTAACAAAAATCCCCTGTCGGCAGCCAGCAGGGGATTTTTTGGATTGATGAGAAAATAGAATCTTGGGTCACGAACATATCATCTTTACCTTGAAAGACTAAGATGTCATGGCCAATAGAAAATTGAGTAGTTTACTTTGACTTTTGTCCTTTCCGGTGAGTCTAGTATCCAATTTCCTTGCGAAGCCGTATGCACAAAAGACGACTGTATGATTGTTCAATTATGTTTTCCCTTTCTTTATCCTAATTATGTGAGATAGAAGAATCGTTCATGATGTTATATCAATATCATCAAATAAAAAATCCATTGCCAGTTGTAGTAGCGGTCCTTACATCTCGTATGAACAATCGAAAGATGGTCGAAAGAAAAATCTCAATTTGATGGGGCTTCTTACTATACCTATGAATTTCATTGGACTCAGAACTAAGACAATCCCCTGTCGACAGTCGACAGGTGATTTTTTTAAGAGACCTCCGCCTTTTAGCAAAACTCATTTCTATAGTGAGGGACAACTTTCCAATTTCGTGTCTCGGTGGTTGTTGACGAGGGCGGAAAAAGAATAAGAAAATAAATGGAAAGTGGATTTACACTTCGTTCAATATAATTCCGAAGAAAGATTATTGGCAGCAGGTGGAGACATTTCTTTGGCCCCCATCAAAACAATGCCGCAGGAGGTCAAATTCTAGCCACTTAGGAAAAGTAGTTTTTATGACATAACATTTGAATAAACGAGAAAATGGAAAGTGCCCTAGCGTGCTCCGACATTTGAGTCGGAGCTTGAATGGACATCTATTTTAATCTTTGAGAGAAACGCATTTTTAGATCGGAAGAATGTAAAATTTTTTAACATCCATTTTAAGCTTGACAGAAGTGCATCCCCAGATTGGATGCCCGATATAGTTTCGGCCGTCTGTTCAATTTTCACAAATTAAAATTTCCAAAATGGACACCCAATTGTTGTTGGTTCATTTCGAGATCAAACGAATTTCAGCCAACAGAATATCAACCTCAAGATTACCAATAAACCAAGCAATTGATATTATAAATATATGAATTTAATCACAAGATTGCCAACCTTGTAATTAACATCGGAGGTTCTCGACGAATGGGTCGCAGGAGTTCCCTCACAGCAAAAGTAAGCCATAATTCAATAGATTCAAAAATCCTTAATATCTGAAAATGAAATATTATAAGATTCATAACCAAGCAAATAACTCTACTCATAGAAGGAATCATGCAACTTCCTACTACAATTCAAAACATCATCAAAATGGTTGCACAAATGATTATTATAAATCAAAATATCGCCAAAGAAAATAATCCCATATCTTTTATGACAAATATAGAGCCCAACTAACGTAGTGCTAATGTTTTTTTAAAAAAACATGAAAGACTATAACAATCATTAGAATAAATGATTTTAGTTGAGCACAAGGGTTGATTTAATGAAATGAATAAGGTTCTAAGTTCATAAAAAAAATCTAGAAATCAAAATAAGCCAATAAAAAATCCTCAGCATTACAAAATATTCATTCCAGAAATTCAATGTAAAGCACAAATAAGATGAACCCGCACCCAACAAATAAGAAAATGGAACAAAAAAATTGATATCTACTATTTGAATTCCATTTGATACATCTCTCAATTAAAACCTGAAGTCAGTCACATCCAGCAAATATAAACTTTCAAAAGTAAGAAATGATCTTTTCAAACTAGTTGTCATAAACTCAATACAACCTCTTTCAAATTCTTGCAAGCCAAAATTTATTACTTCATGTACTCCACTCCTACATGACTCTGCAAGAAAATTAAACATAAGATAAAAGATAGTGTCAGAAGAAAAATTACTGAATTCTTTTTCTTTTGCTTCAGCACTCATGTCTTTTTGCTCATATCTCTTTGGAGGTGGTCTTTCTAAACACTCAAAATCTAATCTCTTTTCATTCTCACGACTCTCAACAAATAAATATTTTCTCTCATTATTTTTTAAAGTGATATTTTTTAATATTAAAAATTTTTGTGGCTCTCATTTTCAATACTTGGGTTGTGGCACTCATTTTTTTCATCTTTCTCTTCCTCAGAACCCTCAGAATTATTTTGAATTGCAATATGACAATTAACTTTATCTTTCTTCAAGAGATGTTATGCAACCAAACTTTTCTCAACTTCTTTAATTTCTACCCACTTTCTTCACTGAGGATGTTGCACTCTTTTGTGATAACTTTTCTTTAGATGCAATATCACGAGTGTCCATTATTATCATAGCACGCTTATTTGGACATTGTGAATCAATATGATCTTTATCACTTGAGTCGAAATGTTCAACCTTTTTTTTTCCTCCAATATTTGAGTTGGCTTATCAACTAACTTAGAATTTGCATGCCATTTTGATTTCCAAGAAGAATTTAACTTTCATATTTGCTAATTGGACGAATATCTTTCTTCAATTGCTTTTCAATCTTTACAGCCTTATGCAGAACTTCATCCAACTCCAAATACTCTTGCAATTTCATAACTCTGGAAGATTCAACCCACATGTGAATCCTGAAATTGTGTCTTCAGGATCCTCATTTATGTTGGCACGGATGAGTGTCATTTCCTTCTTTTTATACTACTCATCAATAATCTTTGATCTCTATCTCATAATGTGCGTAAGTCATGATAATATGATGGAGAAATAAATCTTCTCCTCGATATAATTTCCATGTCCTCTTAATATTGAATTGGGGTTTCTCGATTTCTGCGTCTATTAATGGTTAATTGATTCTACCAAGTAATAGCATAATCAGCAAAAGATACAAAGAAAAGTTTAACCTTTTTCTCATCAGAGTAATTATGACAATCAGATATACTTTCTACTATTGATTCACACTCAATATACATATCAGGATCACTTTTACCTTGGAAGACAAAAAGAGATAGTTTATTTGAACATGTGTTTCGATCAATAACATATTTATCTTATTCTCTTTTTCGTTCATTTCTTCTTCCTCCAATCTAAACACGTATATGCCTTCTCAATTTATAACAAAGGCTTCATCATTGATGTGAATTTCGTGGGAGTGTTATTAATTGACTGACCTATTTAAAATGCAAAAGACTAAGATGCAGGCGTAAACTATGTAGGCATAAGATGCAAAAGACTAAGATGTAGGCGTAAACTATATAGAAATGAAAACTAAAGAAGGACTAGACGTAGACTATGCACAACAAGAAACTGAACAAGGTCTGGGCGTAGACTATGCAATATACAACCGGAAAATATAAATTGCACATAATTTAAAATGCAACAGAATGATATATGGCCTAAGCTCCTCACTTTGCTAAATTGCAAGTGCACAGATTATAGTAGTAGACCCGAATGTCGTATCCATAGTGATTTGAGATCTAAATATTCACTAACTAATCTAAATTAATCCTGGACTAAAAAGGCTAAAATAATAAGTAAGCAAAAGGAGAATGATAAAGAGAGAATCAAACTATAACTAACTTAACTCTTTTCGGTATTTTGAAGTGATTGATATAGAATGAAAACTAACTACTTAACTGAAATCCCTAAAGTGGATTGACAATCAATGATAGATTCTCCTAGAAATGAGGTTCATCTAATATTCTTCTATGGATGGATTAGAACAATAAAATCATGCTAGTTTCAACCATAAAAACTGCTCTTACAGTATATTAAAATAAAAACTAAGTATTATAATTTCATATGAATGTTAGTTAAGTTGATTTAGAAAGGGTTTCAACTGATATTAGGTTATCATAGATCTTATGACATCTACTAGTATGCTAACATTCTTTTCATATATAAGCATAATAGATAGAGTTAGAAATCACAAGTAGCAGTAATTACAAAGATAAGTTAAATAATTCAGCCCACTACACAGAACACAATCAAATCCAAACACTAATGCCAATGCTCTTAGTTTATCTCTAAACATCAAGGGAAATTAAAATCAACCTATAGGTTGCCATTTCAATATGAGATTCACATTAATAAAAGCTAACTGGATGCATCAAATCTCACAATGATAGATTGGAATGAGAAAACAATATCAATGTTCTCAACTCATTCCTGAGCAAGAAAAAAATCTATAATCAACTTCTCAGTTGCCATTACAAAATAGGATTCACATCAACAAGATTATATTCTAAAACATTTAGAAATGCACTAATATCAGTGATAAGATAAATATTGTTCTATCTTCCATAGATGTTGAAACTAGACTATTATCCTATCCTAAGAGAGCTAAGATTTAGCTCCTCATAGATGTTGAAATCACTACAAAACATATGAGGAACAAAATCAAAAACATTCTCAAACAGTAAGTAGAAGAATCAGATTGAAGTAGTGGTTGTTTCTTCTCCTTCCTTTAGCTCCCAGGTGCAAATCATAGAGAATGGCTGAAGCCCCTGGCTGCTCCTCAAATGCGCTCTTTTATATGGCATGTCCTCACCATTTGATTCTTATCAAAAGTTTTTATTCCTTCTGATTTTTTACATCTGTCTCCTGGTCTCTCCTCTTTCAAAAAGATTCCTTTCTCATTACTTTTGGTAGCTTGCAGATTTGCGGTCCCCCCTTCTTTTCAAGCAAGAATGTTGATCTTTTATGCTTGATTTGAAGGTTGAATTAACAAGAACAACAAGCATTGGTTTTTCAAAAAAAAATAGATTAATAAGTTCTAAAGCGACATATCAAATAGCTCAAATGTGCAAGTGTAAGATAATATTATGCTGAGAAGGTAATTTCATATAGATTAAGCATAATTATCATAATATGAACATTTTGGAGCTTATATGAACAAAAATTAAGATGGAAAATGAGTAGAAATTTCGTATGAACTAGTGATCAAACTCCCCCAAGCTTAGTTTTTTGCTTGTGCTCAAGAAAAACATTCAGAAATTAAGAACAATGATTGAATCAAATAGTTCACAAGTGAAATCAGATTCAGCTGATTAAAATCAAATGAGTTTCTCACTTCGCTAAAACTCCATGCCAACTTTTGAATGATTTCAACTTTTGAAATAGAGGGTTGGGTGGGTGTTCAACTTTTGAAATAAGAGGAGACATATCTTGCTTCACTTCTTCTTTTGGGTTTATCATTTCAACATTTGATATCAGCAATGGTAGTCTTGATCAACTCTTTCATGTATTGAATCAAATCTGCAATCAATTGGAGAATGATCAATTTAACAATAAGTAAAATTCAGTAAGGATTAAGAAATTTATATGGACAACTGATATGAATAAAAAATCATAGTTATCATTATGATTATCATAAGATGAGCTAAGTAAAGATAATTATGATAATCATTTATCAAATGCATTTCAGTGAAAAATCAGAGTTTTGAGTTTAAAAGTACTCCCCGATCTTAATTAATTTTAGATCAAGTTCCTCTCTGACTTATTTTTGTAAAGACAAAAGGATATTAGTTATAAAAAGGCTTGGGTTTCCTCCCAAGAAGCGCACTACTTTAATGTCTTAGGCTAGATATTGTTACACTCAGTGTTCAGCTAGGGAATTCATGTGGATTTGATAGTATGAGCACTTCCTTAGCTGGATCCTCTGCTGTGGGGTTATGCAATTTTGGTTTTTGACCATTAACTTTGAAAATATTTGAGTTTTCACTCTCAAGATCCACAGCTCCAAAAGGATAAACTTTGTGAACTTTAAATGGTCCACACCATCTGGATTTCAATTTTCCATAGAACAGCTTGAGTCTTGAGTTGTACAATAGAACCAAGTATCCTTTCTTGAATTCCTTTTCCAAAATTTTGTTATCATGCCAACTCTTTGTTCTCTCCTTGTAAAATTTAGAATTGTAATAAGCATCGAGCCTGATTTCATCTAATTCATCCAACTGAAGTACTATCTTCTGTCCACAAGATTTCGCATCATAGTTTAGAACTTTGATACCCTAATATGCCTTGTGTTTAAGCTCAATTGATAAATAACATGTTTTCCATAAATCAACTTATATGGAGAGACACGAATTGGAGGTTTATAAATTATTCTATAAGTCCAAAGTGCATCATTTAGTTTACTACTCCAATACTTCCTAGTCAATGAGACAGTCTTCTCCAAGATGATTTAAATTTCCCTATTTGATATTTAAGTTTGGCAATTGATTTGTGGATGATAAGATGTTGAGCCCTTGTGCTTAACTCCATACTTACTAAGAAGATTTTCAAAACTCCTCTCAATAAAGTGTCTTCCTCCATCACTTATAACCACTCTTGGAACTCTAAATCTTGGTAAAATGATATATTTGAATATGATAACAACCTTAGAGTCAGCAGCAACTGTTGGGATTACTTCAATTCACTTGGACATATAATCGACAGCTAATACGATGAACTTGTATCCAAATGAGCTCCATTTTAGGGCATTTCATTTCTTTTGAAAATTGTCCCTGCTCTTTGACATATATCACATCTCTTCACATAAAGATAAGCACCTTTAAATAGAGAAGTCTAATAAAATACTAATTGAAGTACCTTGGCAACTGACTTTTGAGTAGCTCCATGTCCTCCATAAGGTGAAGAGTGTCATTGATGTAGAATATCCTGGAATTCAAATTCTGGCACACATCTTCTAAACATTCCATCAAGAGACTTCTTGAATAGAAATGGATCATCCCATTAGTAATCCTTGATGTCATAAAAAACTTTTTGTTTTTCTGGTATGAGTAATCAATCGAAATGATTCCACAAGTTAACTAGTTGATATATCAGCATACCAAGGAGCTTGATTAGCTAAGATGGCCATTAAAAAATCATGAGGAAAGAGTCATTAATAGGAATTATGGGGGATTCAGAACCTCTATCCAATCTAGACAAATGATCAGCTACTAAGTTTCAGTGCCTCTTGTCTTTGATTTCTACATCAAATTCCTGAAGTAGTAGAATCCATCTTATCAATCTTGGCTTTGATTCCTTCTTGTTAATAAGATGTCTCATAGCTTGATGATCAATGTATATAATAACTTTGACTCCAACTAAGTATGATCTGAACTTAGCAAAAGCGAATACCGTAGCCAATATCTCTTTTTCGGTAGTGGCATAATTGACTTGAGCTTCATCAAGAGTCTTGCTAGCATAGCAAATAACGTGATGCTTTTTATCTTTGGTTTGGCCTAGAACTGCCCCTACTGCTTGATCAAAAACATCACACATCACTTCAAATGGCAAAGACCAATCTGGTAGTTGTACAATTGGTGCTTATGTTAGAGTTTGTTTCGGTTGGTTGAAAGCATTCAAACATTCTTCATCAAAGTTGAAGTCATAATCATTTTCTAACAACTTTGTGAGGTGTCTAGCTATCATTGAGAAATTTTATAAATCTTCTACAGAAGCCTACATGGCCTAAGAAACTTTTTATTGCCTTGACATTTTTGGGTGGTGACAACTTCTTAAGTAGCTTCAATCTTAGCTTTATCCATTTCAATTCCCCCGCTAGAGACAATGTGTCTAGAACAACTCCTTCTTGAATCATAAAGTGACATTTCTCCCAATTAAGAATAAAGTTGGATTCCTTGTATCTTTGTAGTACTTTTGTCAAATTCTCTAAACAATTTTCAAAGGAATATCCATATACAGAAAAGTTATCCATGAAAACTTTCATAATCTTCAATGAAATCTAAAAAAATTGACATCATATACCTCTGAAATATAGCTAGGACATTGCATAAATCAAATGGCATTCTTCTATAAGCCAATGTCTCGTATGGACATGTAAAAGTTATCTTATCCTGATCTTGAGGGTGAATTGGAATCTGTAAGAATCTTGAATACCATCTAAGTAGCAGAAATGAGAATGCTTGACTAGTCTCTAGCATCTGGTCAATGAAGAAGTGGAAAATGGTCCTTCCTAGTTGCCTTGCTTAATTTCCTGAAAACAATGCACATTCTCCATCCAGTTACTATCCTACTAGAAATCAACTCATTAGAATTAGATTTCACAACTGTGATTCCACCTTTCTTTGCACCACTTGGATTGGACTAACTCATTCACTATCTGAGATTGAATATATGATTCTAGCATTCAAAAGCTTTAGCACTTCTTTCTTCACAATTTCTTTCATAACTTAATTCAATTTTCTTTGGCCTTCAATTGTGGGTTTATAGTTATCTTCCATAGGAATTCTGCACATGCAAATTGAGGGGTTGATTTCTTTGATATCATCAATTGAATATCCAATTATTTATCTATGTAGCTTTAGTCTTTTCAATATCTCTTGAACTTGACTTTGGGGTAATTTGGTATTGATTATCACTTGATATGTAGAGTTTTCCCATAAAAAACTTATATTTCAAATTGTTGGAAAGTGGCTTCAACTCCAATTTGGGAAAATTCTCCTTAGTAGAGCCTATCTCAACTTCAATAGTGAAAGCTTCTTAGACTACATTCTAAATTTTTTATTTCTCTACTAATTTAATTGAATCCATAATAGAATGGAAAGTGTTAGCTTCAGGATCATCTAATTTCTTTAAATGATCAAACATCAGTCATCTTTGTAAAGGATCTTCAATTGATATTATTGCAGAGACTTGTTCTACTAGCTGGTTAATTTGCCTATCTTCAAGGTCTTCATGTTGAAAATTAAGACTACTGATAACTTGAGCTAGATTAAATTCTATCTTGTCTTCTCCAATCTGAAATCTCAATCTACGTTCTTTAACATCAATTACAGCTCCTGCAATAGCTAAGAAAGGTCTACCCAATAGAATTAGAGTATTCGAGTCTTCATCCATATCAAGAACAAAAAAATCCATAGGAATATAAAACTTTCCAACCTTTAGTGGTATGTCTCCAAGGATTCCATGTGGGTATTTGATTAATCTATTAGCTAGCTGCAAAGACATATTAGTGGACTTCAAATCTCCAAATTCTAATTTTTTGCATAGTGATAGAGGAATCACAATAACAGAGGCCCCTAAATCACACATGGCTCTTTGAATCTTTTTGTCTCCAATCTCACAGGGAATTGGAAAACTTCCTGCATCCTTCAATTTTGGAGGGCGCTTATTTTGAATTATACTTTAAAGCTATGGTCTCATGCTCCATAATCCTTCTCTTCTTAGTCAAGATCTCTTTAAGAAACTTAGCATATGAAGGGATTTCCTAAATGGCTTCCACAAATGGTACATTAATGTATAGCTTCTTCAGAATTTTAAAAAATTTGTCATATTGTTAATCTTGTCTAGCCTTGACTAGCCTTTGTGGGAATGGTACAGGTTGATAAATCCTTGTGTTGACTTCCTCTTGAGTGTTTCTATTCTTCTTTTCAACTGCAATTTCTTCCACAGGCTTTTTCGATGTTGTTGATATTGGATTGACTCTAGTTGAATTGTCTTCAACAGGCTTCATTAGTTCTTTAATAACTGTACTACTTCTGAGTTGAACAACTTGCACTAGCTCTTTAGAATTGATTTTTGGTTATCCTGGAAAAATCCCTGGAGTTCTACTTGAAGTACTAGCTTACTAAGCTATATGAATTTTAAGCATTTTATTGTCGGCATTTAAAGTTTCAATTTGAGAAGATAGTTTCAATATCGCTTCCTCTTGTCTTTGTCTAGCTTCATCATCCTTCTCTTGCTTCTTCCATAATTCTTCTAGCCGCTCTTCCATCTTGGATATCTGTGAAGCTTGAGTTAGTTGCTCATATGGTGGCCTTTGCAGCTAGACATTTGGTTGATTGTAAGGAAGTGGTTGATTCTTAGGCACAATTTTGAGTTGCCAATTGGAATTTTGAACTGGTGAAGCTTGATAATGATTTGATTTGTAGTAAAAATAAGGATGATTTCTATTCTCAAGAGTGTAATACGCAGGATAAGGCTTCACACCATAATTCACTACTTTGACTTGATCAATAGTTTGCTCGTATTGTTGCATAATCAAATTGTAACTTTCTGTTACATGCCCTTGGTTTCCACAAACATCACATCTACTTTCAATGGCAGTTATCTTGTTCACCTTGTGTAATAGGTCAAGCTTCTCCAAAGCTTTTTGTAGAGCTTTCTCAACTTGGACAGAAAATAATCTTCATATTGTTAACTTGACTATCAGATTGTGGTCTTCTTGCTCTGTCATTAGTTAAGAAATGATGGTTCTTGATATGTTTCCTATCAGTTGATATGTGTCATCAATGTTTTTAGAAGCAAAAATTTCACCGGCAGTAGTGTTCAAAGCTACTTTAGAGGGATAATTTAGTCCTTTGTGAAAGTTCACCAATTGCCATTTCTCAAATCCATGGTGTGGACATGCCCTCAGCAAACTTTGAAGTCTTTGTCAAGTATCACATATGTTCTCTTGATCTAATTGATAGAATGTAGCAATTTGATCTCTATAGATGTTAGTCTTGCTGGGAGGAAAGAATTCAGATAGAAATAATTGCATAATTTAGTCCCAAGTTGAAATTTCTTTAGGAGTGAGAGATTGTACCAAATCTTGGCTCTATCCTTGAGTGAAAATGAAAAACAACATTCATGAGAGTGTAGTGAAAGTGAACAATACTTCATATCTCCTTGAAATTATTAATATGCAAAACTGGATATTCAGCACCTAGTCCTGTAAACTGATGTTGCCTAATCATGGTGACTAGAGTTGGGTTAAACTCAAATGTAGCAGCAAGTGCAATGGCTCCATCAACCGATTGTCCTCTAATATTGCTTGGTGAATAATAGTCTCTCAATGTTCTTGGAGCAGCCATAATTCGATTATTTTTAGTGTTTTGATTGTTTATCTCTTCTTCAAATATTCTTCTTCTTCTTGTTTGTTTTTGCAATTTCCTTCTTCTATTGAATCTTCTCTTAGGTTCAGGATAAGACAAGTATAGATTCTTGACTATCTGAATCCTGCATAAATTGAAATCAGAAGTATCATATTCAAACAAGAAAAATCAAGCAGAATTAATAGTTCAGAGTAATTGTGAAAGTAAAAGAAAACTAAGCTGAAAAATGTGATAATTAGAAAAATCTAAAAATAATTTAAACTAAAGATAGTGAATATAATCAGCATCAAATCCTCAGTAACGATGACAAAAATTTGATATGAATTTTGTGGGAGTGTGATTAATTGACTGATTTATTGGACTAAGCACAAAAGGCAAAAGACTAAGATCTAAGCATAAACTATGTAGAAATGAAAACTAAATAAGGTTTAGGCATAGACTATGCACAACTAGAAACTGAACAAGGTTCAGGCATAGACTATGAAATATACAAATGAAAAATAGAAATTGCAAAGAATTGAAAATGCAATAGAATGATATATGGCCTAAGCTTCTCACTTCACTAAACTACAAGTGCACAGTTCAGAGTAGTAAACCCGAATGTTGTATCCACATTGATTTGAAATTTAAAGATTCATTAACTAATCTAAATTAATCCTAAACTAAAAAGGCTAAAATAATAAGTAAGCAAAATGACAAAGATAAAGATAGAATCAAACTATAACTAAGTTAACTCTTTTTGGTATTTTAAAGTGATTGATATAGAATGAAAACTAACTACTTAGCTGAAAGCTCTAAAGTGGATTGACAATTAATGATAAATTCTCTTAGAAATGGAGTTCATCTAATATTCTGCTATGGATGAATTAGAACAACTCAATAATAAAATCATGCTAGTTTCAACTTACAAAAACTGCTCTCACAGTATATTAAAATAAAAACTAAGTATTATAATTTCATATGAATGTTAGTTAAGTTGATTTAGAAAGGGTTTCAACTGATATTAGATTATCATAGATCTTATGACATCTACTAGTATGCTAACATACTTTTCAGATATAAGCATAATAGATAGAGTCAGAAATCACAAGTAGCAGTAATTACAAAAGATAAGTTAAACAATTCAGCCCACTGCACATAACACAATCAAATAAAACACTAATGCCAATGCTCTTAGTTTATCACTAAACATCAAGGGAATTTAAAATCAACTTCTCGATTGCCATTTCAATATGAGATTCACATTAATAAAAGCTAAATGGATACATCAAATCTCACAATGATAGATTGGAATGAGAAAACAATATCAATGTTCTCAACTCATTCCTGAGCAAGAAAAAAATCTATAATCAACTTCTCAGTTGCCATTACAAAATAGGATTCACATCAACAAGATCATATTCTAAAACATTTAAAAAAGCACTAATATTAGTGATAAGATAAATGTTGTTATGTCTTCCATAGATGTTGAAATTAGATTACTATCCTATCCTAAGAGAGCCAAGATTTAGCTCTTCATAGATGTTGAAATCATCAAAAAACAGATGAGGAACAAAATAAAAAACATTCTCAAACAATAAGTAGAAGAATCAGATTGAAGTAGTGGTTGTTTCTTCTCCTTCCTTCAGCTCCCAAGTGCAAATCGTAGAGAATGGCTGAAGCCCCTGGCTGCTCCTCAAATGTGCTCTTTCATATGGCATGTCCTCACCATTTGATCCTCATCAGAAGTTTCTATTCCTTCTGATTTTTTACATCTGTCCCCAAGTCCCTCTTTCAAAAAGATTCCTTTCTCAGTGCTTTTGGCAGCTTGTAGATTTGTTGTCCCCCCTTCTTTTCCACCAAGAATGTTTGTCTTTTATGCTTGATTTGGAGGTTGAATTAACAAGAACAACAAGAATCAGTTCTTCAAAAAAATTAGACAAATAAGAACTAAAGCAACTTATCAAACAGTTCAAATGTGCAAGTGCAAGATAATATTATGTCGAGAAGGTAATTTCCTATAGATTAAGCATAATTATCAGAATATGAATATTTTAGGGTTTATATGTACATGAATTAAGATGAAAAATGAATAGAAATTTAGTATAATCAGCTAGTGACAATCATCTTCCTCTTCCATCTCTTGATCATCAACAAATGGTGTCTTTGGCGATCTTTTCTTTGATTTGGTTGTATAATTTGTTGTAGTTGTACAATTTAATCTTCTGCACATTTAATTGATCAGGAAGTTCATTAATCATATTTCCAAGATGTTAAAAATGTTGTCATGACCTCCATCATTCTTGTTTGATCAATTTCTTCGTTTATAGGATTATGTTCCTTCTCCTTTCCTATTGCCATTGTAAGCAATTTTTGCAACAAAAGTTAGTGGTAAGAGTAATCTTATTACTTCACGTGGTGATACACATATTTTACCTTGACATTATTTGGCTTTTTCCCTCAATTGTTCTCATCACTCGGCCCTTTTTTTCTCTTGAACCCTCCAATAAGTTCTAAGAGAATGAATGCAAGTCAACACAAAACAATGAGCAATTAAATTATTCTAATTTATCAATACGATTGCAATATCAAAAGAATACTTGAGTTCAAAATTGGAATGAAATCAAAGATCACCCTTCCTTAAGTCAAATTATTCTATTCTCAAAAATTTCCTTTGCACTTAGCTGCAACAATAATCCCTTTCCTTCTTTTTTTCTTTTTTTTCTCTTCCTTTTGAATCCTTTCTTACACTTTTTTCGGATGGATTTAATCACATCAACCTTGTAATTAACAACCGAAGTTCCTAAAAAATGGGTTATAGGAGTTCCCACACAGTGACTCGCATAAAGTGTGTATAGAGAATGCCACGTGAAATGAAATTGGTATGCTTAATGTATCAGGGACAAGTATAAGAAGCGAGAAGCTTTAAAACATATGTCTACCCTTTACACTAGCATATTGCTCTTATACACAAAAGAAAATGTCGAATGAAATCTTAAAATTTATAATTTCTCTACACTATCGAAACACGATCCGCAAGTATATGAAACATTATTGTAGTGCTTGAGCAACTTTGTGAAATCTTTGAAAAGTGCTTTGGAACTAACTCGATAACAAAATGAGATGCTGAAAATAAGGGTAAAGGAATATCATGAGTAAAGGTAAAATAATAAATCTAATGTTTTATTGTTTTTTATATATAAGAATAGCACGGAAGCAATAACAAAATCTGGAGAGTGAAAGAGAGTCAGTAGAAATGTATGATGAGGGCTTACAGGATGTGTTTTAGCTATAAAACTCAAGTTCTTCTGTTCTGTTTGATATGAGTAAAATGATTGAATGCCTCTTCACGTGTGTATATGGTCAACTTTGTAGGGGAAGACACTCGACTTACCTGTGACATGTTGGTCCAAAGACCATACTCTAAAGTATTTTTTATGATAGCAAACAAGAAAGATGATGTACTAATTATGCTTGAAGTGTTAGTGTGAACAGATTGAATATTTTTCGAAGAAAAAGAGTCAAAATATTTCTCTGCAGTACAAATGGTCGACCATAAGTATAATGGGCGACAGTTTTGACTTATAATGGACGACTAAAGTGAAGCTAGAATGATCGTTAATTTCAGAAAGAAACGACACTCCTAAATCGGGCGGCCGACTAATTTTTGGTCAACCATTATATGTATTGCATGAAAGATCAAAGTATATAACGGACGACCGAAATTACGTTAGAACGATCGCAGATTACAGAGAGGACGGACATTTCTAAAACGGACGACCGAAATATTAATGGTTGACCGTTCTGGGCAATACAGGTCAAAAATAAATAAATCGAACGACCGAAGCTAGCACATGAATGACCGCAGATTACAGAGAGCACGGACACTTTTAAATCGGACGATCGAAACAATAATGGTCGACCGTTCTGGACAACAAAGAATAAAAATATAGAAATCAGATGACCGAAGTCACTGCATGGATGACCGAAGATTACAGAGCGCACGGGAATTCTAAATCGGTCGACCGATTCTCTTTTGGGCGACCTTATGGAAGCAAGAATTAATTACACAACTATAATTCTTCTACGAATTACGATCAACGAAAAACTGCACATAAAAGACAAAAACAACAGATATAATTTTTTTATTAAATGAACGCCCGATACTATAATGGGCGTTCGTGGAATATGCGACAAAAGGAATAACGGCTAGTTACTATGCAAAACGGACGACCGATATTAAAACGGGCGACCGTTTCAGAGCTGACAGCACAACACTTTTGAATTGATTTACAACGGTCATATTTTCAAGAGAAGCCTATAAAAGGGATTCAAAAGATTGAAGGAAAGTTATCCAAGCAAGGCAAATCACTCTAGAGCTTTATTTAAGTCCAAAGCATTCTTCTTGAGCTAAATTTTGTAAATCATCCCTTCCTTCTTCTAGCTTCTAAGTGTGAGCATTCTTTGTAAGAAGAGAGTGTTGGAGGGAATTCTTGTGTTCTTGTTTAGATAGTTTGAGAGCTCCTTGTAAGAAGAGATGTGCCTTACATCTTGAGCGAAGAAGAAGACATTGTGGTGTAGAAAGGGTTATTCTCATCCTACAAGAAAAGATAAGGCTAGTGGACCTCTGACGATCTCGAGATTGGGAAGTCGGAGCGGAGACGTAGGCCAAGGAGTTGGGCCGAACCTCGTCAACATATTGTGTCTTTCTCTTCTCTTGCTCTTCTTACTTATCTTTTACTTGCTTGTGATTGCATTTTCTAAGATTCGAATTTTACGGCTTTCGATCCTACATGACACTCTCGTGCTCGCGGGAAGTCCATGTTGCATATGTGAAGAAGTTCATATATCTGGTGCAATCGTCACTCTTGTGCACAATGCTCAGATGCATAAATCGAGCTTTCCTCTCTGGATTGAGCTAAGACTTTGCGACAACCAAGTACCTAGGCATTCAAAAAGAAATAAACTAAAGACAAGACAGCTACGGTCGGCTTGCATCTACCTCAGAGTAATAAAGATAACCCTCCCGAGTAGAACGCAAGAAACCGAGATATCAAAAAGAACATTTAGATGATTGATGATTTAGGGAAGAAACCGATTCAAAAAGAAAGCTTTGGATTGCTAAGAGTTCTTCATATGTAACTCATTCGCCATATGTCCTCTCTAGTCACTAAAGACGAAGGAGGATTTAAGTTTTCCCTCTCGGGCAAAAGCTCTCAGAATCATAAAAGAATCAGAAGTAGCAATGGTGAAGCAAAGAAAACAAAGAATGAAAAGAATCCCGCATGCACTTCTAACCTGTCTAAGATAGTCTGAGCTCTAACTCACTATGGTCATATATTACTGGAGCCTCAGAATACATGTGTCCATCTCGGGCTTCTGGTTTAAAAACGTGTGACATCTAAATCGAATAACAGAAAGTGACCATTGATGATGTAGCACAAAAGAAACCAAACAAGGAGACACTATCACTAGTGCTCGATATCTCTGCGTTCAGTCGCACAGAGCCTAAAACATCCCTTCGGTCGGGGGTGCAAGGCAATAGTAATTCAAGACCTCAATCAAATCTGGCTGCAAGGAAATTGAAGAAACCAAGAATCGCTTTGTCGGTGCTTGATATCTTTGTGTTCGATCGCGCAAAGCCTAAAACATCCTTTCAATCGAGGGAGCGAGGCGAGAGCGTCCAAACATAAATTTAGAGGATTAAAGATTCGCAACATAATATCATTAAACAAAGACAAAGCTCGACATTCAGTTCCGTCAATAAAAATAATGATGTAAAGTAAGATCAGAGAACATGAATCCGAAATGCATCACCAAAATCTTTCATATATAATTATTCCAAAAATTCCAAATAAATATGGTCAAACCATTATTATTTGGACTAAGTTATGTTGACTCTTCATGTGGCTCAATTTGTAACTCGTTGAGAAGTTGGACCTGATGTAATTTAATCTTGTAATTGGATTAATTGTGAATCTCAAGTATTCTTGATTATCTTGAATTTCTTTTTATCTAATATCTACAACACTATCTTGATCATCGAATTTTGCTAGAACATTCTTCTATCGCCAGTTGCAATTATGGCATTTTCGAGTTCATATCAATATGGTCCTTAGCACTCTCACAATCTCGTCTTCACTATGGTTCATATCTTACTCGTCTCTTTTGTGAGTTTGGTTTGTTCATTCCTGAGTCGGAGCCCTGCTACACTGAGTGCCCCGTAGATGTCATTAGGAAGGCCACCATGAACCGCAAGGGTCTTCCCCTTGAAGTTAATGAGTGGGTCTTCGCCAAGAAGGAATAAGAGCCGCCACCCGCGCCCGAGTCTGATGATGTAGCCAATATTGAGGTTCCTACATGTGATGCTACTGTGGAGAATACTAGACCCGAGTGGCAACCTTATCTGTGTAATGCGCCGACTACTAGTGGGGCTCTTCTTCTTCTTCCATAGACTAGTGGGATAGCATGATCACACATCTAGATAGCATGATCATACATATGGATGGTATGATGGCGCATATGGAGTATTTGGAGATATATAATTTTCACTCTCGGCATTTAACACTTCTCCATATGAGCGAGACACTTCTTCACTGGCCGACGATGCTCTAGATACCTAGTTTTTGTTGTTTCTTATGCTTTCCCATTTTGATGATGTCAAAAGGGTGAGATTTGTAACTAGGTGATGAGGACTATGATGTATTAGCTGATGTAGTTGTTCTTGAGCATATTTGTTGACTCTTGTTATGTATGGATGCTATTTTATGATATGCATATGGATCTTATCATCTTTTGTTTCTTGTGTTTTTTTATATTATGAGAGTTCTGAATTTGATAATATCAATTACATGTATATGTAATGAAATTTTGGACTTCTAATGAGCATAGATTAAGGGAGAGTAAATTACAACTATCATTATGTTATCTCCTATTCAAATGGGTATTAATTAAGAGGGAGTAATTTATATTTTGTTTATTATTTAATCTCCTCTCCGCCGCTTTGTTTGCCATCATCAAAATGGGAGAGATTGTTGGTTGAAGTGTTGGTTCAAATAGATTAATGAATTTTCGAAAGAAAATATCACTTTTAAATTCTGTAGACAAAACAGACGACCGGTCTAGGTTAAACGTCTGTTGGAGATAAATTGGACTACCAAAACAATTAATGTCCAAGAATTTGGATTTTTTAAATCAGGGATTGATTCATTTTTGGGCGTCCATTGGAAATAAATCAAACTGCCAAAACAACTGGCTCAACTACTGCTAAAAATCGAGAGCTTGATATTTTTTAAACGGATGAACAAAATATTTTTGGATATCCATTCTGAACAACAAAAGCAAAAAACCATGTTGAAGGGACGATTGAAAGAACTGCCAAAATAACCGCTAAAGTTCGAGAGCTCGATATCTTTAAAATGAACGACTTAAATATTTTCGAACGCATGTTCTAGGCAACAAAAGCAAAAATGATGTAGAAGGGATGACCCAAAGAGCTACCACAATAATCGCTAAAGCCGAATAGCTTGATATTTTTAAAATAAATGACCGAACCTATAATGGACGTTCATTCTGAACACCAAAAGTAAACAATGTACTACGAACTACCGAAGGCAAGAGTACGATGGACCACTGCGTAGAAACGACAAAAATAGTAACATGTATTTTTTTATAACGAACGCGCGAACCAAAAACGGACACCAGTTTCAAATAAGACAAATGCACAACAACTAGTTTCTGTATAAAACGGACGTCCAAAACTAAAATGACCATCCACTTCAGAGTTGATAGCACAAGATCAATTTTTCCAAATAAGAAAAATTACTCTATAGCTTCATTCAAGTCTAAAATATTCTTTAGAATTCTAATTTGCAAATTTTCTCTTCCCTTTTCTAGATACTAAGTGTGAACACTCTTTGTAAGAGAGTTGGAGAGAATATTTGTGTTCTTGCTTATTGATTTTGTGAACTATTTGTAAAAGGATGTGTCTTACCTCTTGAATAAATAAAAAGATGGTGTGTAGTAGAAAGGATTATTCTCTCCTTAAGAAAAGAAAAAGTTAATGGATCTCCGACAATCTCAAGATCAAAAAATCAAAACGGAGACGTAGGTCAAACAATTAGGCCGAATCTCATCAACACGTTAACACATTTTATCTTCTCGAGTTGTTTCTTTTTACTTCCTATTACTTCGTTTGCGATCGTTTTTCTAAAACCGCTTTTAAATTTTTCATTAAGCAATTCAACCTTGGTACTTTCAATCCTACAAGGATTGGTCAAATATCACAAATGCTGACACGAGATTAAAACTTACAAAGCAAAAGTTGAGGGAGGAATAACTTAGTTTTTTCACAAATTGAAAAAACAAAAGTCACACAAAACTTGAGGTAGATAATGGTTGAAAAAGGTCTAAGAAAATAACCCATAATCTTGTTGTACCTCATGTTTAAGTTACATATTCAGAGGTGACTTTCTGCAAGTCCTAATCTTGAGTTACATATTCAGACGTGACTTTCTGCAAGTCCTAATCCAAGATCTAAAGAAACCAAAGAAAGAAAAAGTTGCAACAGCAGGATGGATGATGGATTACAGACAGGGAATGTCCATAATAGCTGGCTAATCAGATGGTAGCCAACAAGAGGTAGGACAAGACATCGTGTCACTCACCATGTACCATTTTGACAACAACATCACACATGAAATGAAAGAACACAACAAAAGCATTCAAATTTGAAAACTAAACAGAGACAAGGTGGGAAAAAAGGTTCCAAGTTCAAAACGTAGGTATGGTCAATCCAACAGATCAGACTCATGCTGTGTAAAAGAACACAAGTTAGCAGTACTATGACATCAAATTCCCTACTGTACAAAGTGTTGTGGTTTTGCTGCCCCCAGGAACAAAGCGAAGAATACAGACCCCACCAGCTTTCCAAGCTGGCAAGCACAGTCCCCCTTCCCTTTTCAGCCTTCCTCTACTCTTCCCACAAGCCGTTGCTGTCCCTTTTGAAATCTCACAACAGTAACAGCATCCAAATGGCCCCGTTAACAGCATCATCATGTATCATATGTGTGGTACCTGTTCTCTGTCTTTTCCTCACGTACAGACCCAGAATGGATATACACAACCCAATGGAGTAACAATGACTAAGAGCAGGACTTGATCAGCCCCAAGTTGTACAAGTTTCTCCTAACAAAGCTCCCCAGGGAGAAGAAACCGATGCCGACCCCGCTCGGCACCTCCCCCCTGCCGTCGGACGCCTTTAGGCAGAGGTGCGGTCGCTGCTCCTCCTTGACTATAAGGCAATCGAATCTGATACTGCTGCAGATTGCGTCAACGGCCGCGAGGTCCGCCGACTGCCCTGCGACATCGGTCAGGTAGAAGACGCTGGACACCATGCTGCCCTTGGTGGATATCTCTGCTCGGCGCACCAATAGGCCGTTCTCCCGGAACGTCCTGGTGACCTCCGAGAGGAGGCCCGGTCGGTCCTCCACACAAAGCTCCAATCTTAGACCCTGACGATCAGTGAAATGGTTATTTTTCAGACAACTAAAAAACATAACACTACAAGAGCTCAAGAAAACAGGTCAAGTAAAATCCTATAACTATGGAAGAAGGACAACAGTTTGCTACCTCTGACGATCTCCTCTCGATGGCAGCCTGCAAGCATTGTATAACTCTTTGCCTTTCTGCTTCCGAGCGGATGGAAGTGCCGTCTTTATGCCTCAAGTAGAATTCCTGAAGAGACAGCAAACCACAAAAGATTAGTACAATGAAAAAAGAAACAATTTTGAACGGTTTCTGAACACTCAGCGAACCTGACGAGCCACGTCCCCGTCGGTGTCGATGGTGCCGTGGAAAACGACGTACTCCATGTCCATGAGAGTGCACACGACGTCGAACAGCAGCTTCGGGCGGTCACGGCACCTAACGTTCACGATGGAGTAACCCCGCTCCAGCCAGTCTTGGACCGAGACAGAGGAGGGAGAGAGAGACGGCCGGGGTGATCCGAAGGCGGACGTCCGCTCGTAGTCCCGGTCGGCGAGCAACATCTGGTGGAGGCGGCGGTCGGAGTGGCCAACGGCCATGGAGGAAATGGCAGTGCGGGCGCCGTGGACGTCGTGTTCACCGTTGAGGACGTGGCGGAGTCGGGAATCAACGAGCCGGACGCGCTTCTCGTCGGCGGCGATGGGCGAGCCAGAGGGTGCGTCGCTGACGAACAGGAGGCAAGCGATGCGGCCGCCGTGCGTCCACACCTTGGCCTCCACTACTGCGCACTGGAGATCCTCGAGGACCGCGAAGACCTCTGAGAGAAGGCCTGGGCGGTCAGTACCGGTGAGCTCCAGAGCTGTAAGGCCGTCGACGCCATCTTCACAGGCATCGGCATATTCCTCAACGCTGCGATCTCCGTAATCCAGAGACTGCTCGAGGTATGTGATGACACTGTCGTCGGTGAGCTTGCGGTCGAATCGGTCGGTGACATGGAACACGTCCATGAACCAGCGGCCGTCGGATGAGATGTAGGCCTTCTTTATTGAGAGGTCGAGGTCCGTGAGCACCTGCACTGCCTCCAAAAGAATCCCCTCCTTCCTCGCGCTATCCACCTGCGACATTTCCACAAGAACAACGTTTCAGAGCTTTGTTTCTGGCGCCGCACTTTCCACATTTCCGCATCTAAGAATAAGAACTTTCTGCTCACCGTGACGAGCGTAGCAGTGGGGCAAACAGCATTGTCGATGACAACCCTGCAAAAGACGAGTCCCCAAAACAGTGGATTCATCAGGTAAAACTTCCCCGAAACAAAGTTTGAACCTTTGTTGCCAAGAACAAATTTTGGGAGCAGAAAGAAGCACCACAAAAAAAAATGAAAGAAAAAGAAGCTTTGCTCACTTTGGATTGTCCATCCTGATGACGAGCTTCTGGTACTCATCCATGTAAGCCGAGCACACCATTCTCCCCTCGGCGTATACGTCTGTCTCTCTCTCTCTTCTCCTCGCTCGTGGTTGCAGGAAGGGAACGTCAAGGCCCCCTTGTACCTACAGGACTTCCTCCTCCGGCCGGAAGCTTAACTTCACCTACACCTCAACTCTTCTCTGGTTCGTCCTCCGCCCTCTTTGCGTCACCCAACGACGATCTGCCGTCTCCAATGGAACCCCACCGCCCTCGCCTTCGTCACCCCCAGCAAACGGCGAACTCTCCTCTCCTCTCTCTCTCTCTACTCTCTGCAATCTTTTTTGTTTGTTTTTGTTCCCGACACCGCTTTTTTCTTCTGCCCGGCGTCGCTTTGGCTGCCTGGGTTATTTAAAGCCGAGTCCCGAACAACTGCCTGGGTTTTGGTTCACGTCTGTGGGCTGGACCGGCCGGCCAACTCAGCGGCATCATCTGATGTGGGGCTACGTCGGTCGACACGTAGGACATGAGTCCCCTCTCCCTCAGGAACTTTACACTTCGAGGGCACGTGTTATGGGGCGTGTGGGATGGTGGGGGGCTGGGTGTTGTTGGAAGTGAACTTTTGGAACGGTGGTTGGTTTTGTCATTGTGAAAGAGGCGACGACGACAACGCATGTTGTCTTCATTATTTTTGTATAAAAGTTCCATCTTTTTTCTACATTTTTTCTCCATGTTCCGCCCCTCTCTTTCAAATATATATATATATATATATATTATAAACAAATATTTTTTCTCCATGTTGTTGGATGTACTTGATAACAATTCCTTATCCTTTAAACAAATATTTTAAACATTTTTAAATGAAAAAAAAATCGAACTCAGATGTTGAGTTGAAACTTTAATCAATGATCAGCACTTATAACTCTTAGTCAACGTCATTTTTCAAACTCATTGAAAAAAAATACCTATATTATATTTGATGGAGAATGGAGTTATTTGAAAGAGGTCTTAGGAAAGTCAAAGCAAGAATTGTAAACATAAAAATACAACAAAAGATTTTAAACCCTTTGTTGCAATTAACTATCAGATGACGTTTCTTTTCCTTAAAAGTTTGAGTTAATTCTTTAAACCTCTCAACAAGATAATTTTTCACGTCTAATTCTATTATATATAGTTTTACCCTAGGATGTCTCCAAATTTTATCATGATTTTTATTTTAGTCCATCTATCTTAATTTTTCTTAATTGTTTTATTTATTAAAAGATTAAACTATCCTTTTATCCTTTCTTTTAATGTTTAAAATTTTAAAATAATATATAATAAAAATATAAAAATTGGAAAATTGGAAAATAGACCTAGTTGGTGTTCGAGGGAGTGGGCAGCACCCCGTGTCCGCATCCCCTCTCCTTTTCTGCATACGTAGAGTGAAACAAGTGGGGAGATCTTGGTGTTTAATGAATCGGAGGGACTTTTAATAGTTTCGAACAATTAAATTTTGATCGGACATCAGACGGGACGGATAAGTTTATTAATTTAACAAATTATTATCGAATCATCTAATAGACTTTTTAACTTGTTCGATCTCTTAAGGTTTAATAGGTCTTAACAGACAAATCAGTTAGCGGATGAATCGAGTAAGCCCGTTAATTTTTTTAAAAAATAATTTTTCTTTTTATTTATTTTTCTAAATTTGGAAGTTTTTAGATTTTCTTATATTCTTTTCTTAATGCATTAATATAATAAATAAGCTATCATTTTTTTCCCTTCAGCTTCCTCATAACTTTTTTTAATATTTTATCTTTTTAGTCATTTGTTTATTTTATTTTTTCATTAGTAATAGAATAAATAAAATTAACAATGAATAAACTATTTTATATTCTATTATTAGGTAAATATTATTATATAAGCTTGCTAGCTATTATTGCTAAGCACTAAATGAGTAGTAATTAATTCTGTTTAAATACTTAATATTATTAACGGATTAATGGTCGACCTATTGGATTGTTTGTTAATTAACGGATAAGTATCGAACGAATATCGGATATCGGGCAAACTGCTGAAATATAATGTTTGGCATGCTATCCGTCCGAGCCCGATAATTTTTTGGACTGATTCAGACTAGGGCATGGACAAGCTTATCCATTGTCATATCATGTCAGACAATGAAATGAATCGGATTGTCCAATCTAATAAACACCACATGGAGCCTCCTCCCCCGTCACCCCTCTTCTTTTATATTGTATATTGTATTATTTATTAATATTATTTTAAATTTTAAATATTAAAAAAATAGGACAAAAGGTAGTTTAGTTTTTTATTAAATAAAAATAGAAAAGTTAACATAATTATATGGATGAAATAAAGTTAAAATCACGGTATAATTTAGAGACATCTTACGATAAATTCATATATTTGGATTAGATATAGTTTAAGAGTGGTTTAAGAAGTTAACCCTAAAAATTTTTACATGCACAAAAATCAAATTCGATACTATCTACTTATTGGTCCACCTAAGATTCGTTGATAGAGTAGTTATTTTTTAGGTGTTAATAATATTAGTTTTAACATACGAAGTTCAATTTTAAATTTTGACTCGTCGATCTATTCAAATTAGATCGTTACTAGGAAATAGATCCTGTTTCGTTGGGAAGATTAAAATCATAGTTTTAACCAAACAGTCATATTTACATTGTGACTTGTGAGCTCTATTAGCATTAAATGTGAGAGCAAGTAAGAAAAATGAGGTTCTTACATTATTGAATAACACAATGATCCCCCTGAATCAAGCATGTTGGAGCAATCCATGAATAAAAAAATTTAATCCAAGAATAAAATGAGTGAAACCAAAGATGCCTGAATACTCATTATAATTTACGTTTGCATTTGAATCATACATCTTTTCGCACCAACTTGTGAATTTATTATCTAATAACTATGAACCTTAGTTTTTTTTAGACGAAAAATGAAATATAATAATTCGCATGCCCATAAAATCTTCCCTCTTTTGTGGATAAGGAACTCAAATTCCATATGAAGACTTCAACATTTATTTCCCACATTGATATAAATATGTTCCATGTTGTAAGTTCATGGGCGCATACTGACATTAGTCACTTTGTGTACGCCAATTTGTTCATAATAATGCACATATTCATTCAGCTACTTAATTCCTTGGTGATCGGTGGAATTTATAACATGTGCCCAACTAACGGTCATTAGTTGGACTGGAACATAATATCACCATTCACCATGCATCTTATATTCGCTTCTTGATGGTGGAACCCCATCACAACATTCAAACCTTAACTACTTACTAATTTTTTTAAAAAAACTAACATATATTATTTTTATGAAAGGGATTTGATTCGTAATGAAACTTCTTTTGTTTTTTCATGTTGGAAAATATACATAACCTCACATTATTTTCATCGTTCAAACTCGAGACTAATAAAATTTAACAAGTGATATTTCCTTAAAGTACACACACATCTTGTAACACCTCACTATTTAACGAAAAATGATGATGATGTGATGACATCATCAAAAAGGATGCCGGCTGGAGGGAGTGGATGTCTGCTAGTTCGTGATGTTATGGGAAAGGTGCAAATTCAATCGTTTCTTCCTTCCAAATTCAAATGAAATTGAAGAATACTTGGGGAAGTTATCTCCGGTGGTGATTCTTGGATGAAGGGACACTAATCTCACTCGTGAAAAACCTATTGAACATCACTCATTACCTTCCTCGTCATCTCTTTTGACATTTGACTCATTTCACTTTCTTTTGCTCTTGATGCACTTGTGCTTCTTGTTGTGGATTGAAAGAGAGGACTTGGGATGTGACCAAAGTGTGGAGAAGGAGGAAGAAGAAACTAAGGAAAAGAAGGAAGAACCAAGCCAAGAAACATTTTTTGACACAAAGGTGTGTTAGGACTTGTTCATAAGGGTACAAGCATGATTAGGGAGGCTTATTTAGTGTTTCTAGTGATAAAGAATAATTCAGAATAAGATTATTTTTGCTTAGAAGGGTAGCATGCATGATCTAGACAAGTTTACTATCTTATTATGATTTAATCTTTCCTTATAAAGTAGAATCTTTATGCTTAGAATGATATGTTAATTACCTGCCAATAACTGAGATGAGTGCTATGTGTTGATAAGCATGTTGAACACTACAAGAAAATTGCTAATTAGCGATAAAAATTTGCGACAGAATTTTCGTCGCTAAATTCGTCGCTAATTGCGATAACCTTGCTATGGATTTGTGACAAAAAATTTGCGATGAAATCAGCGACAAATTCGTGAGAAATTTTTTTTGACAAATTTTAACGACAAACGGGCGACAAACTAGCTACGATATATTTTGTTGTTATAATTGATTTTTAAATTTTTGGAAAATGTATATTAGCGACCATTTTGTTTATCTGCTATTTTGCTGTTCCTCCACTTGCCGCTTGTGTTCGTCATCCCCCTGCTATCCCCTGTGCGTCGCCGGTACACCCTTCCTCCCTCCCTTCCTCTTTCTTACTGGTTTTGTTTATTTATCGGTCATTCATTGTTGCCCTTCCCTGTCGTCCACTGCCGTCCGCTTCCTCCTGTGGTCTGCGTACCGTCCCATGCCACCCCCTGCAGCCCGCTGCCGTCCCCTACCGCCTGCCTGCCGTCCGCTCCCCCTATGGTCCGCTTGTCGTCCACTGCCGTCCACCATCGTCTGTTGCTGCCTGCCGTCCATCTTCCCCTACCCCTGTGTGTTCTGCCAGCAATTGCTGCCCTGAGACTGTGGTATGTCGTTTGCCTGCCGTCGCGCTGCCGCTGCCCCTGTGCATTGTGGGTACTCCTTCCTCCCTTACTCTTCTTGATTGTGTAGTACAACTTGATTACATTATTGTAAACTAATGATATGAATAAGATGACTCAATTGGATTAGCAATAATTTGTACCGTGTGTGATTACTCTTTAGATTAATAGGATGATATAAGTATAACTTAATTACAATGATTGTTGTACTCTGTGTGATCCAAACTATGAGCTTTAGACCAGCTTTTTTCCTTAGATTAATCTTAATTAGGCCAACACAATGGCAACATCACAATAATGTAACCATTTCCTTATTCCATCTTCCTTTTTTTTGCCATTTTTTTTTCTTTCTTTGCTAGTATTATGATTTCTTCATTAATTAGGGTGTCAACTAATAAAGTTTAGAGGCAAACGGCGGGAAGCCACTGCCTTTGGCTAAGAACGCTTTAGTTGGCATTTTAACTCATAATAGGCTCTATCCATAACAAGTGAATTTAATATGTTATATTTCCTTCTTGTCTGTACTTTGTTGTTTTGCCTATCCAATGTCCTATTCTTGATTTTTTTTTTAATTTGTTCACTCATTAATCATAATGAAACCTTATCGAAGTTGGATTTTGCGTTAGAAGGACGAACACGATTATGTAACTGATGATTTCCAAAATGGAGTTAATGAATTTTTAAGATTTTCATATGAACAATAAGATGCAGCCGATCCTCATGGTCGCATTCATTGTCCATGTGCACATGTTTTAATTAAATTTTTTTATTATTTAAATTTTTAGCACATTTTAATCTTATATATAGTTTGATGTTAAGATTTATATGTAATTTTGTTTTTACATTTTCAGATTATGGCTACTCACAATAGACGTCATGATAGAGCGCACACCACTTCTTTGCCACCCCGTCCGGGCAGTTTGGGTTCTCCTTCACCTAGGATATTAGGTAATGAATTATAATTTATGTGATTTAATTTTCAATTGAGCCCACACCATATCTTTCTCACCTGAGCTTGGTGAAGCAGGCATAGGTGAAGCTAGTACCCCATCTGGTAATTAATTATGAATTTATATATTTTATTTTTAAATTGACTATTTTACTATTAACTTGTATAATAGGGACTTCATCAACAACCAACAATTGTTGGTCTCGAGAATTTGCCATATGGAGTGATTCTGCCTAGTGGCAACACAGTTGATGACCCGATCAATCCGTAAGGTGAAAAATTATTTAATTAATTTTAATATATCATTTGATTTCTAACTATTATTTTTTTAATTTTTCAGAACAACTTTTATACTGTGAAGCATTATTAGAACTATTAGTGATATAGCCATCAGTCGTCTCCCCATAGGTGCATCTCTTTTGAAGCAAATACCAATTGGTTTAAGAGACGTTATGTATAAGGATTTTAGGGTAATATTTTTTTATAATTTTAAATTTAAGAATTTAGACTTTTTAATAGATTTTTTTTTATTGACCAGGGAAGATAAAATTTCAAGTGGGTCTTCATGAGTTGACCATAAAAAATCTTTTCGCATCAATCGTTTCTCGTCGGCTTAGTGTCGTTCTCTACAATTATTGGGAAGCCGCAATGAAAGCAACAAATGAAAATATATTGAAAACAAAAAATAGTGCCCGTGAGGATAGCCGAAGATGTTTGGGCTTCTCTTTTGTGATGATCGGTATGTTGTAAAAGATAAATTTTAAAGATTTTATATTATAATTTAAAATAATGTATTACATTATTTTTTATTTGTAAGAGTTACGAAAAGCAGTTTGTAGAAAGCAAATAAAATAGAGACGTTATGGTAGAATTATCGAGACGCACAATGGGATTTGTTGAGCATAAACTTTGAATGATAATTTCTTAGGTTTAATTAATTTGATTACTCATTTTAATTACAATGTTGAAAATATTTACTATTATTATGAGAGGAAATGTTTATAATGTTTTATAGATAACATTTATAATGTTCTTGATACGAAAAAGCTACCCAAGATGTCGTTAGTTATTGATATGTGTAAAAGGAGATGCACACCACTAAAAAGACTAACGAATTTATCATTGCAGAAGCACATGTTATCGTATAATTCAAACATTTCTCCTCTTTGTATATTGAATGATTTACTTTTAATGATAACTTTTATGTATCTAATTTTACAATTAATATTATTTTTCAGGATAGTTACGATATGTTGTTGGTAAAAAGTATGCAGATTCATAGCCCCCTCAGTTGGATGCAGAGGTATCACATCAAGCTGTCAGACTTACTAGTATTGGGAAACTTCATGGTATAGTCCTTTGCCATCTCCTATCACAGGCGTTTCTTCTGCTGGTCCTTCATCTAGTTCGAGCGACACTTCCACGATTCCTTTGCATGAATTGACACTATTGTTAGGAATATAATATGACAAGATGTGGAGCCAATGTTTGACGCAATAATGAGTTATATGCATGGTAGTGATAGGTACATATAACCTTTTGATTATATCTTCTAGTAGACTATAATTGTGGTAGTTTTGTTTGTTGTGTATTTGACTAGTGATATTTTATGATATTTATACTTTTGTTTGATATCTCAATGTATTTTCAATTTTTGTGATGCTATGTAAATTTAGATTTCTAGAAATTATGATTGTAAATGGGGTTTTTAATTTTTTTAAAAAATAATTCATATTAGCGACGAATTTGATTGTGACGGAAATGTTGTCGCCATTAGCAACACTTTTGCAACAAATTAGCGATAAATTAGTGATGGATTTAGCAACCATTTAACGACAAATCCACGACAACTATGGACAACTTCACGAGGAGAATAATGACAAATATAATATCTTTTCCACCAACTTAGCGACCAGATGGCGACAAAGTAGCTACCAGTTTGTGACAATTGTGCGACAAATATTGTTCGTCGCAAACAGCGAGTAGAATTTAGCGACAAATCAACCTTGTCGCAAATCTATCGCAAAATTGTCGCAGACTAAAATTGTGACAAGTTAGCGACAAATTTGCGACCAAGTTATTCGTAGCTAAAACAGTTTTTTCTTGTAGTGGAAATCCAAACTAGGTTATGTTGCATGATGATATAATCAATAATAGATTATTATTGTTTTCAAGAGACTAGATTGCTTATATGTATTATTTTTTGTGATTGATGATTTTTTATGCATGCTTAACTGTTCTGATTTATTATGTAATGGATTCTTATGACAACTTTATGAGAATTATGAGAATGGACTTATATTTATGAGCTTGTACATGGATCATGTGATTAGAAGGCTTGAATGATAGTTGGACATTTTCCTATCTTTAGTAATTGATAGATATATCATATGTTGCACTTTGAAAGTATTTCAGTGTTAAAAAATTGTTAGAAAACCTATGGCCGCAATGACTTGCATCTCAGTTAATCTACCGGACGATTAATTGGAAAATCAGATCAGTCAAGAGTAGACAACTTTCAGACTGGACGACTGTTACACCGAGCTGACGTTCACTCTAAAGTGAATTGGTTGGTTGGTCGATGAGATGTCATGATCCGCTATATTGAACATTTGATTTCTCTTGTCAAACTGGAAGTCCGCTATAACGATCAGTCGATCGTTATGATATGACAATAAGATAGATGTTAAGACCTCCTACCATATCGGGCAATCAATCACTAGTTCGACCATATGAATTAGACAGATACTTGCACATTGATTTAAGGATGATCCCTCACTAGGTTGGGTGCCCTATAGTTCAGACTATCAGATGTCCGCTCCATAGGTTGGGCGCTTGATGGTGCAAATCCGTCGAGAGTGTCTACAAGTGGACTAGACATCTGTTCCATGTACCAAATGTTTGAAACTCAAACAAAACTTTGTATGGTTCTTTTACCTGATTTGATTGACATCCAAACAACTTGTTTAACAATTTTGTGCATTCTTATATGATCCCTTCAAATGATTTGAAATTACCCTTACTTCTTATGTCTTGATTTGGCTTTGTAGCCTAAATAAAACTTAATGTTAAGAAAAGATAAAAGGTGTAAGATGTAGGTTGCATTTGCCTATACATATTAATTGGGGAGAACTAAGTAATATGTTTAATGAAGGAATAGGTAGCCTTAATGATATAAAAATGGAGGACCTAGTTCCTAATGGCATAATAACGATGGAGGTAATAAGTTTCTTATTGGAACTATAATGTGATATGAATGGAAGAAACTAAGTTTCCTGTTAATAATGTTATGACCCTCCAATGGGAAAGGTATAATCTTATATGATCTATTAATGGTTTTCTCTTGCATGATCCTCATTTCATAACGCTGTATAGAAATGAACCTTGATATATACTATTAAGTTCATGACCAGATTATGTCTATTCTCCATTTTTATGATATCTCTATATGGACATGATCATATAAGTAATGTTCATTGATGTTTATTCTTAAAGCTCATATTTTATGGCTTATTTGTGTTAGAGTTGGTGAATACTTCAGGACCCCTTGTTTCTCACACCGGGTTTGCCCATGTGAGCTTAGGAGAATCTGAGTATTACCCAATTAGCAGTGTTGCTGGCGTACGAACGAAAGGGGGGAGGGTTCGGGGAGCCCCGCCCCCCGACGACGATCCCGCTCACCGGTGAGCGGGCGGGAGTTCGGGGGCAGCGCCCCCGAAACCTAAACGTGTTTTAGGCTTTTGTTTAGCCGGCCCGTGTAGTTCGGATTAGGTTTTTTCTCTGTTTGTTTGAGTTTTAAATCCGGTTTGGAGAGGCTATTAATAGCCTAATTTCTGATGTAATCGGTGTAGCGGCTGTAAACCTAAACGATATAGTGGAACCTCTGTGCAGGACGTAGCCCTCATCTCAAGGGTGAACCTGGGTAAATTCGTGTGTCTCCTCTATTTTTCTGCAATCTCTCTGCGATCTTCTCTCATTGTTCTCGAATTTTCCCATCAATTTGTTAATGCATTAAGTATTATTATTTACGGAGTTATAGTATGTGTCGATCCCTTGTGTACTGAGTAACTTGCATGATTTTGTGTTGATTTGTGTGTGTGGTACTAGGTGTACACATAGATGAGTCTTATGTTGTTATGTTATGTATTGTACTATTGTATTTATTTTTTTCATATTCCCAAACTTCCACATTTATGTAATAGTATTTGTTTCAACTTTCGTATTTATGTTCTCTTTAATAGTTGGATATAACGCTCATTCTCCCAAGTCGTATTGGGCTGATGAGCCTCCCATCAGTGTAGTCATAGCCCTGAGTCTGATGAGTGCGTTGGTCCTAGTTTGCATCATCGGCATCATGGCTTTCGCCCTTTCTCCCTCCCCTCCTTTTGACCGATACCTTAACCACCCAACCCAACACCAACCTCCTACGTCGGTGGTGATGCTGCTTCCATTCCGGTGGCAGGGGCATCCTGGCAGGATGGGGGCATCGTCCCTGTCGACGACGGTGGTGGGGGGAGTCAGACCTCCTCGAGTGCAACGTGGCCAAGGCCAAGGAGGCTTGTGGCAACGCGGATTGGCAGCCGATGACTCCGACGGCTGTCGCGTTGCGTGGGATGAAATGGAGGAGGTGAGAGAACGGCTCAAGGGTGAACCAGCAGGGGCCGAACGTTGCTCGCCATGAACCACAGTGTGAATTGGTTCCACAATGTGCCTTATACCCATGGACACACGATCTCCATCCGATCGTTTGTGTCGAATGGGAGGATCGTCTGCCCAACACAACTAGGGCGGACGAGCATTATATCCTTAATAATTATAGTTGACAAGATGAGATGTATAGTCTACTTAATAACCCGGAAAGTAGATGTTAGTCACATGATGAATGTTGAATCTCGTGTTACATATCTGTATATGTAGATATTATGCGAATACTTTTTATTATATTATTATCATTTTTAAATTATAAATTGTAGATTATTATCATTTTTAAATTATAAATGGTGAAATCTTATTCAGTTCAACTTTTTGGCGGTAATCTTAGAAGAGACTTCGTTGTATAATTGAAAAGTAAGAAATGATATATAATAGTATAACTTTTTATATATGAAAGAACATATATGTTGTAACAGTTGAAGTGACACCTCTCGAGCACACTATTGATTATTTAGTAATACCAATGTACATGGATGTCTCTATGGTTAACGATGATATTAGAACATTGACTTAAAGAATTAGTGAACTCATTTTATATGGATGAATTTATGATTAATGAAGAATATATTAATTAACAAATTTTAAAGTAGATTTATCATCAATTTATTATTATAATTGATTTGTACATTTAACGTGTGGACACACAATTTTTTACACTTTACAACATATAACGTAACAACTTAATTACAAATTAAAATTAGTAGCAATAAGTTATGTAATTTTTTAATGTCATTCATATTTTCCAAAATATATGTAATCATCATTTTAATATTTTCTTGCATGATCTATTTATCGTTATATATTTTAATGTAATATAAATATATTTTTAAATAAATTAATCGCCAACATTAATTGTTCAATTAATATGTTGTAATATATAAAATGCAAATACATTGTTGAATTATATTATGTTCTAATATATTAATGGGATGAAACTATATAAAATGTATATAGTAATAGTATCGACGGTTAGAATAGTCGAAACTTTCAACGGGAAATCACCCGTCGGAACTTGGGACGGTCAGAGCCGTTGAAACATGTGGACACCTTATTCCGACGGTTACGACCGTCTAAAGTTGCACGGATGTCGATCCCTCTGAAGTTTTGTTGGTTGTAACCATTGAAACTTGTGACAGTTGGCGGGCCATCGGAAGTTTCAATGACTACGACTGTCGGAAACTTCTCGGTCAATACTTACGATGATTATTATTATCCATCAAAAATTCCTTCAATAGTACGGAAGGATTTTTTCCCGTAGAAAACTATTCATCGGAAATTAGCATTTTTCTTTTATAGTGAGTAACGTAGGTATATATACGTACACTGTATTTTAAAAATCCAAAATATAATTACTTAACTTTGAGATTTAAATTAATTTTAAAGGATTCTAAAAATCAGTCTAATATGTCTATATTCACTGCGATACAATACTACTACTCTCTGAATCGAAAAATCTTAAGATTTTACAATGTAATTAACAATATTGACAAGTCCGTGGCAGACATATATACTAAAGAAAGAAAGATAATAATTAGATATCAATTAATTTTCAATAAAATTACAAAATAAAATTTACGTTGAAATTACAAACTAAGGCCATGAACATGAAACATTGTTACATGAATGAACATAAGTTATTCATGTTCAAGATTCATATTAGATGTTGCTAAAGAAACGTGACATGATTTCCCCATGCGACATAATGATGGATAAACTCCCTACAAATATAAAATCAGGAGCATTAATTACAGTGGAAGCAAGATCTGCAAAACAACCAATAAAAATAATATTAAGTGACTCACGACTAGCACCAAGACACCTTTCCTTTGTGAGGTCCAAGAGGCACGACGCATAAGAGTCGTTGTGAGGTCATGGACCTCCACTTTGCTGACACCTTTCCTTTGCATGCACTTCAAATAGAATTAGATTATGCACCAATTTTGAACAATGTCGAAATCCCGCTGCAGAGATGGCAAAAGTTTAATTATAACGTGGTTGGGTTATGCCGGTAATTACATAATTAATTTAGTGTCACAATCAACACATTTAATGGGTGCTTTGCCTCGTGATCTCGCCAGCCAAGTAGAACAAAGAAAGAAATGCCGCATATTGTTAATTAACTCATTTCTTAAACACAAACTCAGTATGAATTAAACAAGAAAGAAATATTTCAAATTAGAATTTCAATTACTGTGGTATATTGGACTCTACACTTTTTTCCTATCAAATTAGATTAAGCAAATATTAATAATATATTATCGCATAAATAAAGAAAAAGTACCTCCTATTATATATATATATATTTATATATATAAAAAGAGGTACTTTTATGTGTATATGTATATATATATATATATATATATATATATATATATATATATATATATATATATATATATATATATCGTCTGTGCTATTTTACAAATTTGTATGATTTTTCTAAGAAGAAACATACATGTTATTATACTAATTGAGTCACGACTTCTTAACGCAGTTTCTGTCATAGTAACACCATTTTAATTTGATAATGGTTCTGACAGTTCTAACCGTCGGTAAGTGAAAAATAATATAATATAAAAAGTCTTTTATTATATATGTGAATGTAGTATTTTATTATTATAATTAAATAATTTTTTACGGTTGCGATCGTCGGTAACTTTAAAAATAACATATTCATATATATATATATATATCATAATAATATATATTATTAATATTTTCTTAGTTTACGACGATCATAACCATCAAATAATTAAAAAATCGCTCTCCCATCATTTTTTTTCCATTTTCCCGCTTTCCTCCTGCTTTTATTATTATATATATATATATATATATATATGCACCTCCATTTTCTATCTTCACTTTCTATTTCTTTACCTCTCTCCTCTCTCTCCCCCTCTCTTTGCCAGCGACCCTCTCCCTCTCAGACGACGACACTGTTCCGTCGACGATCTTCTCCGTCCCGGACGAGCCTCTCCCATCGGCGACCCTCCCCCCTCTCTCTTCTCCTCGGGCGATTGGCGTCGAAAGTAACGATAGCTGGATCGGTCGCCTGGCAGCCAGATCCAACCGCGGGCGGCCGGCGCCAAAAGTAGCAACAGTCGCAATCGTCGAAAGTTTCGACAGTCGTAAACTGTCAAAACTTTCGACGGTTGCGACCGCCAGACTTCCGTCAAAAGTTCCAACGATTTTTTTCTAATCGTCGAAAATTGATTTGCGACGATCATTTTTTTTACGTATGGGTTTCGTCGAAAAATCCAGAAAATTATAGATAGTTTGGACCGTCTGTAATTCCCTTTTTTCTTGTAGTGTTTGAAAAATATGCCTGCAATTATTTCTTTGATTATACATCATTTTCTCAAGTTTTGGATTGAAAAATCATGTAGAAAGTGGCTGGCGGCGGAGTTTTAGGGCTCTATCATGGCCGTGACACATTTTGTCATGCCCGTGACAGGGAGAGGTAAACGGTCAGCTGAAATCACTTCTGTTATGGTCGTAACGTAGCTGTTACGCCCATAATAGAAGGGGTAAAAATTGGTCGGGTGAAACAAGCTCTATCACCCTCATAACAAAAGTTGTTAAGGCCGTGACAAGGCCTGTTAAGGCCATGACACCACTGTTATGACCGTAACAGAGCAGGATTTTTTTCAGGTGTTTCTGTTACGGCCGTGATGACAACTTTCACGGCCATGACCATCGCAGAAACCTTATATACCTTATTAAAAGTTATTTTTAAGGTATTGATGCTTGATGATTTTATAAGAACCTAAATACACGTATATGCATGTTCCCCACGTAATTAAGTTAAAACATGAAAATTGAGCGACGTAAATGATTATTATTGTAAAGCATAATGAATCCAGTTGTGGATGTTGTTACATGTCGCCCCTCTGTGACCCTTTATCGGATAATTACCCGGAATGATCGTTACACACATCGACAACGGTGTGTGCATTCCGATGTCGCCATCGGGTGAGAGTTCAGATTGATCATTACATACATTGACAACGGTGTGTGCATTCTGATGTTACCTTTGGGTGAGAGGGAAGCATTGTCTCCTAGGCCTAGCTAGCCTATTGAGAGGGCAATGACATAAATCCTAACTATCAGAAGATATAACATTAATAGGAAAGGGCCAATGATCAATGGAATGGAATGATGTCCTACCAAAGTGGAAGTCCAAAGGGTTATAAAGCAACTCTGAGGAGAGTTATGAAGGCAATGACTATGGTAAGTGTATTCCACTTGTATGCCTACGGATTGAATGAATGATTGATATGAATGTTCATACTCTAAGTATGATGATGATTACATATCTCCCATGCTATAGTTTATGAATGCACGATGATAGATTATTATTGTTGATTGACATATAGATTTCATGTATAGTGCATGACATGCATATTGTTACTTATTTTATATAAAGATGATATCCTATTTAGGATTATCACATCGCATAGTATGACCTTTACATACTCTAATAGGAAAACCTCTGCACCCTGGATCCGTGCAGGTGCATAATGTTTGGATGGATGGCGGCTCAGCTCATAACGAAAGATTGTGATCTAGGAGTCATGAGTCATATGTTTTAGGATACTTTGATTATGATTTTAAAAGAGATGTTTTGACTATAATTTTTGAATGCTTTAAATTGTATTAGTAATTAGGTTTAGGTATGTTTCAATTCTATAACTATACTTTTGATATTTTATTGAAGTCTTCCGCTATGTTTTCAAAGGAGTTATTTTATCTCATTTAATGATTTATGCTTCCGTTGATTTAAATAAAAATCATATTTTATTATGATTATGTGATGGCGAGCGGGCTAACATAGCCAAATGATCCAATTGTTCTTGGCAATTTGGGGGTAAAATTTAGGGTGTTACAGTTTGGTATCAGAGCATTCTTAGGACCTATGCTAAGTATGTTATAGAATTATTAAGAGTCTAAATCCATGTGCAATCGTCATGAGCAGCCATCCAAAGTTGAGTATGTAAGTATTGTTTCATTGAGTGTATTGTTAAATTGACTAACTTATGTTGGTTAATTATTGTTACGTTAAGGATGAAAGGAAAATAGTCTTCCAATGGAAATGTTAATTATTACATTCATGACTGATAGTATTGTCAGATTGATTATGATGTGAATCTCGTCGTAAATTTTAAGGATGATGGACCTATCATAAGACATTGTCCAAAAATTGTATATATAATAATTGTTCATGACAATTGAACAAATTTTCATAATTTAAAGACTATGAAATAATTGAAGAGATTGTAGTGAAATTCAATTTTCACAAGTATTGACAGAAATTTAATGGAATGTCAAGATGGAATGTACGAAGTGGCAACTTGATGTGGCAATGCCACTAGGGAGAATCTCTAGTAGGCAGTATCTCCCAGAGACCAAGTGATGACTCCGAATTACCCAATTGATCTTATAGTACTATCCATGATAAACTATGATGTTATATTGGGCATGGATTTATCATACCATGATGCCTATATACCATGTAGAGAGAAGAAGGTTAAGATTGATAGAAAAGATGGCACATTTGTGAACTTTTGCGGGATACCATCGAAGAAGAAGAAAAAGATGGTGATTTTCTCAGCCAAGATAACAAAGATGCTGAACAATGATTGCCGAGGATTTTTAGCAAACATCATCAAGTGATATCAAACCCAAGGCACTACAAGAACTTGAAGTGGTGATGAACTTTCTTGATGTATTTTCCGATGAGCTCCCGAGATTACCTCCGAAAAGGGAGATCGACTTTCATATTGAGCTGATGCCAAGGACGACTCCTATCTCAAAACCTCCGTATAGAATGGCATGAGATGAAAGAGTTGAAGGCCCAACTACAAGAACTACTGGACAGAGGATTCATCAGGTCAAATGTGTCCCCGTGGGATGCACCTGTCCTATTTGAGAAGAAGAATGATGGGTCACTAAGATTGTGTATAAACTACAGGATGCTGAACAAAGTGAGCATCAAGAACAAGTATCCTCTGCCCAGAATTGATGATCTTTTTTATCAATAGTCCACAACATCAGTCTTCTCAAAGATTGATTTGAGAAGTGGATACCATCAACTCAAAGTAGCTAATGAAGACATCACATAGATAGCATTTAGGTCTAGGTACGATCACTATGAGTTTTTTGTTATGCCTTCTGGGCTAACAAATGCTTTTGCAGCATTTATGAATTTGATGAACAGGATTTTCAAGACTCATCTCGATAGTTTTGTCACAATGTTCGTGGTTGATATCCTGATCTACTCATCAAGTCCAGAAGAACACTAAAAGCACCTACATATAGTTTTGGAGACAATTAGGTAACACCAGTTGTATGTCAAATTCTCCAAGTGTCAATTCTGATTGGAGCAAGTGATGTTTTTGTGACATAGTCTCAAAAGAAGGGATCTCAGTGGACCTAGGCAAAGTACAAGTTGTCATCAATTGGAAAAGACCAAAGACGGTGATAGATATTAAAAGTTTTCTTGGATTAGCTGACTACTACAGAAGGTTGACTTCTCAAAGATTGCTACACTAATGACAAATCTGATTAGGAAAGGAGAGAAGTTCAATTGGACACAGAAGTGTGAAGATATCTTCTTGGAGCTGAAGAAGAGATTAATCACTGCACCAGTGCTAACAATTCCCACAGGAGTTAAAGTCTACATAGTGTACAGTGATGCCAGTGGTACTGGACTGGGATGTGTTAATGCAGCATGGAAGAGTGGTGGCGTATGACTCTAGACAACTCAAGCTACATGAGAGGAACTATCCTACTCATGACTTAGAGTTGGCAGTAGTAGTGTTTGCTCTGAAGATATGGAGACACTACTTATATGGAAGGAAATTTGTGGTCTTTACTGATCACAAAAGTCTCAAATACGTATTCACCCAGAAAGAACTCAATATGAGACAAAGAAAGTGACTAAAATTCCTGAAAGACTAAGTTTGGAATTCTCTATCATTTAGGGAAGGCCAATGATGCATGTAAAATACAACATATAATTAGTCATGCATTTAATGACATTTCGATTCTTTTTCATATAGCATGCATCAATTTATAGCCTTATTTGCTTTAATTTTATAAAAATGGAAATCTACCATATATTTTATTACAGAAAATGAAAGAGAATTGAGTCAGGAAGTCATAAAAACAAATCGCGCTCAAATCGGAGTTCAAACGGAGTCTGAAAGTGGAAATTAGTTGAGGCTGCTAGCGCTGAGTTGAATATAACGGACCGTGAGAGTTATGTAACGGCCCAATAAATGCCTTGAAAATTGAATATAATGGGCCGTGAGAGGTCTGTAACAGCCAGTTAAATACTCAGTTTCGCTCAAAAAGCTTGTCTGAGTTACAAGCTGTGAAATCCAAGTCACGGGGCGTTAAAACTACACTTCTATTTCGATTTGGACATTGTTAGGGCCGTAAAATCAGTGTTACGAGCCATCAAATTCATATTAAAGGTCATTACAGAGCATTTATAGGCCATTATGAAGACTATTTTTGAGATTTCTTTAACTTTTTTTAGAATTTTGAGTCCAAATCGAATTTAAACTTTATCCTAAGCCTCAAGGATGAATAGGAAACATATTTACTCAAATTTGAAAGAGTTTTGAATGGTTTTAAAGACCTATCAAAGTCTATTCCAAATTTTTATTATTTTGGCATGAAAAATTTCTCAATCCAATCGAAACTTTATCAAAACTCTTGGGACCCTAGAGGCTATAAATAAAAGCCTAGAAGACAGAATAATTCATACTTTGTGGTTCTTGGGTGTGCTTGAGACCTGAGAGCCGTGCCATATTGCAAAGGACGAATTTCAAGGTTTGAAGATCAACCGAACGAGAAGATTGCGCAATAATTTGTCATTTGTATTGTGTAATGGTCCAGAGATCCCGAAGGCTAAGAATTTTTTTTCTATCTTGTTTTTGGATGCTCTTTTACATAATTATTATAGTTTATTATTTCTATAATAGAGATTTTATATTCTTTTTAAGAAGGAAAACTATTTGAACCTTATTATTAGTTGGGTTAATTAAACTTTTCGATTTCTTTTGATTATGCATGTTGAGTTCATTGCCTTTTGATAAGTAATTTTATTTCCGAGATTATATTACAAACCTGTATGAGGAGTAATTAGTTTCAGGAATTATTATTGCTTTGATAATTGATCTTTTATTTCTAAGTTAAAGCATATATAATGCGTGTTTGGTAACTTGACGTTTATGTCGAATTTCGTGCAGTCTATTATTCTATCCAGATTTATGGGTGAATAATAGTATAGGAGATACATATTAATGCATCTTAACTCTATGTAAAATTAATATTTGACTCGTTGTGTGCGATTGTTAGTTTTATTAGAAGTCAAGATAGTTTGGTTTACTCGTATTGAGAGGTCAATACTTTAGGTACTCCTAATCCGTCTTAAGAATTGATACTATTATTTATTATTATAACTCAAACATAATAGAGGATCATGCACGTTTATCTTTATATTAATCATCCATAATTCTCAAAGCCCAACACCAATTTATTTTATTTGTTTATCATTTTTTTCCGCGCCTTTAATTTTTTGTTTTCACATCACAAGACCATTTTCTTCTCCTAGTAAATTATTGAGATAGATTAGATTTAACTAGTTCCTCATGGGTTAGACACTCTACTCTCTACTTTATTACTTAATACGACTAGTGCACTTACTAGCAAATTTATAGATGCCTTGAGTAGAAAATGGGAAGGATCAATGGCATGTTTAAGAGTCTACAAGTGGACACTCATTGAAGAACGTACTCAAGGGAAGTTGATGATGCACATAGTCATTCAACATGATCTAGTGACAAGGATAGCACAAGCACAGAAAGAAGACCCAAAGTACAAAGATTTGAAGGCTCTATATGAAAAAGGGAACTCAGAGTACAAGTGTAAGTGGGAGGAGATCACAATGAATTTCATTGTGGGACTCCCAAAGACATAGAAGGGTCATGATGCCATCTGGGTCATCGTCGATAAATTGACTAAGTCAACTCACTTCTTTGAGACAGTCAGCTGGAAGAATGGTAAACTTGTATGTGAATGAGATTATCTGATTACATGGGATTACTGTTTCCATTGTATTGGATAGAGACCCGGATACACTGCAAGGTTCTGGAGAGGGTTGCAACATGCATTTGGCACGAGGTTGCATTATAGCACTACATTTCACCCTCAGAGTGATGGGCAAAATGAAAGGACGATCCATACCTTGGAGGACATGCTCAGAGCATGTGCAATAGATTGACAAGACAGCTGGGATGAACATCTCACTCTAGCTGAGTTTGCCTACAACAATAGTTATCACTCCACCATAAAAATGGCTCCATTTGAAGCATTGTATAGAAGACCTTACAAGTCTCCCACATGTTGGAGCGCAGTTGGTGAAGAAAGGCTACTAGGACTAGAACTTGTAGAGAAATATACAGAGAAGATATATTTGATAAAGGAAAAAATTATGACAGCTCAAAATCGTTAGAAAAGTTGAGCTGATAAGAAAAGACTTAAAGAAGAGAACCAAATCTACCAGGTTGAAGATGATGTATTGCTGAAAGTATCTCCAACCAAAAAAGTCATGAGGTTTAGCAGAAAGGGCAAGTTGACTCCTAGGTACATAGGCCTCTTTGAGATTCTGGAGAAGGTGGGAGAAGGAGCATACAAGTTGGCATTGCCTCCATATATCAGAATCCACAATGTCTTTCATGTGTCAATGCTTTGCAAGTACACATATGATAGTTCACATGTGATGGTGATTGAAGAGCCAATCATCAAGGAAGACCTCACCTATAAGGAGTATCCTACAAAGATACTAGAGTATGGTGAACATCGATTGAGGAACAAAGTGGTGAAAATGGCGAAGATTGCATGGAAGCACCATAATGGAACCGAAGCGACATGGAAACTAGAAGAAGAAATGAAAGAACAATTTTTAAGATTATTTGGTAAGTGTTCTTTATAATAGTTTAATATGCGAGGACGAATTTTCTTTTAAGGGGGAAGGATGTAATACCCTTAATTTTTCATTAAGGGTAATTTGGACTTTTTGTCCAAACCCTCATGATCTCCCTTATATAAAGCCCCTTATTCCTATTGTCGGCTAACACTACAAGAAAACTGGAGATTACGACGGTCAAAACCGTCGGTAATTTCCCCAAAAATCGTCAGAAATGGTGTTTCCGACGGTTTTTTCGACGGAAACCGGGACGTCCGAAAAATGGTCGTCGCAAATCAATTTCCAATAGTTTGAAAGGAACTGCTGAAAATTTAGACGGATTTCCGACGGTCGTGACCGCCGATATTTGCGGCGGTCGCAAAACCGTCGAAACTTCGGAGGGTCACGACCGCCGATATTCCGGCGGTCGACAAACCGTCGAAAACTCCGGCGCTCGTGACCGCTGAAGTTTCCAACGATTTCGTTGACCGCCGCAAATATCGGTAGTTGCTACCGCCGAAAATCTCGATGGCCGTCGGACGACCGCCGAAGTTTCGACAGTCAAAATCGTCGCAAAGAATTTTTATAATTTAAAAAAAATAGCCGGCCGACGGCAAGATTCGGCCGCCAGCGGCCGATGTCGGATCCGGATCTGCCGACGGGCGGCCGGATCCAAATGCCCAGCGGCCGATCCCGCCGCTGGGGGCCGGATCCGCCGCCAGGCGATCGGATCTGAACGCTCGGCGGCCGATCCCGCCGCTAGGGGCCGGATCCGCCGCCAGGCGGCCGGAGGCGGCCGATCCGGCCGCGAGAAGCCGGAGGTGGCCGATCCGGCCGCCTAGTGGCCATTCCGGCCGTGAGAGGCCCGAGGCGGCCGATCCGACCTCTGACCGCGAGATCCGACCACTGGGGGCCAGATCCGACCTCTGGCCGGAGAGAGAAAGAGAGAGAGGGTCGCCGGTGCGGGAAAGGGTCGCTGGCGTCCGGTGCTCGCGGGCCGGGAGAGGGAGAGGGAGAGGGAGAGAGAGAGGAGAGGATGTGGGTATTATATATACGGGGAAAGAGAAAGCGGGAAAAGGAAAAAAAAGCGGGATAACGAAATTTTAATTACCGACGGCTCCGGCCGTCGATAACATAAATATTAACTATTTTTAAAGTTACCAACGGTTGTGACCGTCAAAAATATATTTAGGTATATATAATACTTATTTTTTATTTTACCGACGGTTTGAACTGTCGGTAATCGTTACCGACGATCGAAATCGTCGGTAATTGCGACGGTTTGAGCCGTCGATAGTTATATTAATAAAATACTCCTCGTATGATATTATTAAACATTTATCGATGGTTATGACCGTCGGAAATTACGGCGGATTTTGCGATGGATATCCGTCGGAAATATCGACGTTCCTAACCGTCAAAAAATAAAATAATAATATAATAAATTATAAAATTTATTATTTTCCTTTCCGACGGTCGTAACCGTTGGAAAATTCGTCGCAAATTGTGAGGATGGATATCCATTGAAAATATCGATGTTCCTAACCATCGAAAAAATAATAATATAACAAATTATAAAATTTGTTATTTTCCTTTCCGACGGTTGTAATCGTCGGAAAATCCGTCGCAAATTGCGACGGATGGATATCCGTCAAAAATATCGATATTTCTAAGCGTCAAAAAATAAAATAATAATATAACAAATTATAAAATTTATTATTTTCCTTTCCGACGGTCGTAACCGTCGGAAAATCCGTCGGAAATGGAACCGTCGCAAAATCCGTCGCAAATTGCGACGGATTTCAAACCGTCGGAAATTGTCCGTCTGAAAATGACAATTTTCTTGTAGTGTAGGACTTGAGGAAAGAGAAATAGAAGAACCAGGAGGAGGAAGAAAGGAAAAAAAGAGAAGAAGAATTGATAAGGTATATAAAGGGGATCCAAAACTCTCTCTCCTCTCTCAATGATTTTTTACGATTGGATTGAGAGCAAGAGGACATCATGTTCTCTTATTGGATTGTGATTGAGGGATTTTATTCATGCAAATCATTAGATCCATGCATGTATAGTTTTTCCATGGTCTAATCTATGTCATATATAAATTTTATGGAGATTCAATAGTTAAGGTTCATGTGTTCTTATGATTCATGATTTGGGGATGAACCGATCTAGAAATTTGATGTTTTTGCATGATTTTTCATATCCTTTTAATCCTATAATGTTTGAAAAATATGTCTGCAATTATTTCTTTGATTATACATCATTTTCTCAAGTTTCGGATTGGAAAATCATGTAGAAAGCGACTGGCGGCGGAGTTTCAAGGCTCTATTTTTTTGTGGGCTGAAATCACTTCTGTTATGGCCGTAATGTAGTTGTTACACCCGTAACAAAAGGGGGGAAAAGCTGGTCGGGCGAAACAAGCTTTGTCACACCCATAACAAAAGTTGTTACGACCGTGACAAGGCATGTTACGACCGTGACAAGGCATGTTACGACCATGACACCACTGTTACGACCGTTACATCGCAGAAACCTTATATCTCAACGGTTCCCTAACCTTTTTTTATCCTTTCTCATGATTTGTTAGTGTCTATTCTTTTCATTTTAACAAGCCAAATTAGTGGTCAATAAATTTTCAAATAGAGCCTTATCGTGGAAAGATAATAAGCGCATTTGAGCTTATCATAAAAAACAAGCTATCCGGGCATGACAAAAATTGAAGAAATTACTCATCGAACACTTTCTGTATTCATCATATCACTACCTTATTTTTTAGTAGTCAAGCAAGTCTCAACAAGCAAAATTTAATGCAAGAAGTTCAAATTCATTTAAAAAATATCAAGAATTCAATTGAGAAACTTTAGCAACGATTGGAGAATATAATCAATAAAATGCCTGAGACTCCATTATAATCTATGCAATCTTGTGAAGATTAATTATCTTTGGAAGTTATTTATGCTCCAATTGAAGAATTATAAGAAACTACTCAAGATATCAAAATATATTTAAATACTGAAAAGTTGGTTATTTTGGATTTTCTTTCTAAGTCAAAAGAATATAATTTTTGAAGAGGTGGATGAAAAGTTGAAACTAAATTCATCAACTAATAAAAATATTTTCTTCGAATGCTTCAAGTTGATGTGAGATGCATGAAAACTTTCGTCAACACCAAATATTTTAATTTCCCGTGCATTGCATTTTGAAGTTAAGATTTGAAGACAATATGTCATTCTTTTGGTAGTGATTGGTTTAAATGATTCATTTCATAAGTTGAGAAAGAAGACAAGACCACAACAAGATGTGCAAGATGTGAAGCATGATTCCGTAATTCAATTTTCAGAGTTCGAAGTGGAACTCAAGAAACGAAAACTAATTTAGGAGAGATAAGATATATTTTATTAGTTATTATTGTTATTTTTATCCTTTTAGATTACTTAGATTTTGTTAGTTAGCATTATTATTTATTTTTATTTTATCTTTTTAGATTTTTAGATTAATTTAGATTTGATTGTAAAATGCATATAAATAGGCATGAACTCTTTTATTATTGGTAGTTCAATTATTATCCAATTATTTTATAAACATGTGTGATTTTGTTTCTCGTGGATTTCGTCCCTCGGTGGATTATGAGTTTATCAAGCTATTGACGACGCTTTTAAACCATCAACATCTTTTGGGATTCGTCCAAAAGTTATAAGTTGTTTCCTCCACTTTATGATCCCCTGCTGTGTCAGTTAGGGAGAGAGGAGGGAGAGAGATTCTGATGTTAGGAAGGAAGAAATAGAAAATATAAGATTTTTTTTTGTATATATGATGAAATGGACGATTGAGATGTTATGTATATGGAGGAAGGAGAGGGATTTTGATGTTAGGAAGGAAGAAATAGAAAAAAAATAAGTTTTTATTTTATTTTATATATACGATGAAATGGGCTATTGAAATGTTATGTGTCTAATATAATGGCAAGATAATTATAATAAATTATTAATAAACGATAAAACGTGGAAATAAAAAGATGCGATGGGGTGGGGGAATCCACCCCTCTCTGATCCCCAAAAGAAGGGGCGGTGCCCTCCATCTTCGATCCCTCCAGAAAAAAATCTCCTAATTCGGAGCTCTAACAAGAAATCCCCATAGAGCCTTGCTAGAAACGGTGGATATTATCATCTCTACATCCCACACATATGGGGGTCTTGTCCACGACATTAACATTGACACAGTGAAATACAAAATTTTCTTGTTTATTTCAGAAGGAAAAAAATGAGTTCCTTTTATTTTGACAATTCAAATGTCATTTTTTTTATTAAATTATCATTATGTTTTTGGTTCGTCAAAAGTAAAAAAAAAAATTAAACCGAGCCAGATTCTTTTCTCTTCAAGCATCACACTTTTTATGGGAAAAAAAAGAAAATTTGCTTCTAGATGATGTTACTCAGACCCATTTTCTTCGTGGACAACATTTTTCTGATGACATTGACAATTTTATCACAATTATAGGAAAAAGGAAATGAGAGAATAAATAATTTTATAAGATGAAAATATTTAAAAAAATTGAAGATTATAACGGTAAGTTGTATGGTTTGATCAAATGACCTGTATCTCAAAAAAATTATATGTTGGGTCTCTCTCCTTGTTATTTTTAACTTACAAGTCATTAAACTTATAGCTTATAAACAAAAATTCAATTTATCACATAGACTTATTTTTTTTAGGAAAAATACTTATAAATAAGCTTAGACCAAACACCCTCACTATCTAGTTACAAATTTATTTTGTAGAGTTTTTAATATAATTAAAATTATCTATTTCACCTCTATGTAGTAAGATGCCAATGATTATGGATCTTGATGGAAGCTTGACCTTCATTTTTTTTTTGAAAAAAAAGCGCCGCTATATCCTTCTAAAAATCAGTCTAAAAATATTCCTAACAAGTCACTCATTGAAAATTTCATCAAGGTTTTTGAATATTTTAATTATGTGAGTGTTAGGAGGTTGAGTTAGGAAGATTTAGCATTTTTTAAAATAGTGTATATTTCATGAGAACGAAGATTATGTACATGTTGACAATTCTAAGAAATTTACGAGGTTTCCATTTGATTTTTTTTATCTCACCAAAGATTTTTCTTTTGAAGAACATAGAACAATATGAGTATTGGCGGGAAAAGTGGAATCCCAATCTCCCGCCAATTTCATTGCCTTGGGTGGTGTCTCGCTTTGTCTGTTTTCTTAAAGGGCAATGCTATATTCTCCTAATCATCCTCCTAAAAATTCTCTTAACATTTATCAATGGTATGAATTATAATTTTATCTACTTTTTGGAGTGTTTTGCACATGTGAGTATTAGGAGGATGAAGCATTTTCCTTTCTTAAATAGAGAGAGAAGAAAAGAAGTAGAACAAGGAAAACAAAAAGGAAAAAAAAAAGAGAACACAAAAAAGAGACCAAAGCGTTTACCTAACCACACCATATAGCAACACACTCTAATAAGGAATGAAGGACTTACTATCCGATTGAATATTAAAGAATGAAGAAATGTTGATGCTATTATTATATGAAGAAAGATTTTAGCATTCATTTTTCTTTGCCAAGAATGGATCTTTTTTTTAGGCGGGGGTAGTGGGGAGGATCCTATTCTTGGAAAAGACTTATGATAGGATCCTATTATCTAGTAATAATAGGACTAATTTATTTTTTTAATTAGAATTAGGTATTTACTTTCTAGTTTGATTAGCACTCTAGTTATTTACTTCTTAGTTTGAGTAGCACTATTTTTCTTTTATTTCTAATTCTATTAGAATTTATTTGTGTTACCCTATAAATAGGATCTCCTTGGAACTCTTTTTAATCATATATGAGAATACAATCTTCTTTCGATAATTGCTTAGAGCAAGGCTTGACCCCTCGAAGTGGTCTATTAGAAGTTTGATCCCTTCGAAGTGATCTAATTCGAATTCTAGTTGGACTAGGAACCTAACAATTAGTATCAGAGTTGTTCGATCTTCATCGGACAATTGTGATATCTCGAATTTTTTGTTGGACCAATAACCTAGTTATCTTCATCTTCCGCTGTCATCTATCGCATCCGCTGCTGCCACTACATCGCCATCACCGTCACTTACTACTATCAGCCAACCTCTGTCATAACTTATTAATAATTTATATTCATAATCTAATATTTTATATGTGCAGGAAAAATCTATGGCTTCACAAGATTTATCGACTTCAGAGATTTTAACACTAGCCGATCGTCTTACTCGAATTGAAGAACGATTTCAACAAATTTTACAAGTATTCAATGATGAAAATAAATATCAACAATTAAGCAAGGGAAATCACGTAGAAGATGAGCTAGTAAATATTCAACAATTGAGTACAGTTGAGGAGTATGAGACTCGTTTCAAATTATTATCAAATCAAATTAAAAATTAGAGCGAACATCGATTGGTGGAAACGTTTGTTGAAGGCCTCCTCCCTGATCTTCGACGGGAAGTGAAAACTCGATGACCTATTATTGCTGCTATTTCTTTTGTTTGCAGGGAAGAGGAACGTTTATATGAAGAGAGACATAGCTCAAGTCGACACTTGAAATCATTCGAAAGCACAAGTACAATAATATCTTCATCAAAGCAGAAGAGTCTAATGTATCATTATCTTCTGAAATTTTCATCAAAAGTTTACCTCAACAAGAAGTGAAAGATACTGAAGATAATTCATTTGAAATTCAATCTTCAAAGTCATTTGCTGAGAAATCTTTTAAAGATGAAACATTTACAATTCAATTGTCAAACGAGCAATTAACTCTTGCAAAATCTACTGTAGAAGGCATCAATATTGGAAAGTCATTAATGTCCGAAGATACTCATAAGGACTCGTTCGCACTTATGATAGTTGACTCAACATCAAAGAATGTCGAAGGCTTCAATGTCCAAAGGCAAATTTATTCATGCAAAAATAATTTGGCCAACTTCGAATTCTCTTTCGACATTTCAATGCTACCAATGCATAACCAAAGCTACGTTCTCAAGAAGAATCTCTATTTTATTCAAGTTATCAAAAGACTTCATCTGATCAAGCATCGAAAAGAAAAGTTCTATCACATATTTCTGTATAGCCTTGAGGACAAGGCTAATTTAAAGGAGGCGAGAATGATAAGATCCTATTACTTAGTAATAATAGAACTAGTTCATTTTTTTAATTAGAATTAAGTATTTACTTCCTAATTTGATAGCGTAGTTTGATTAGCACCCTAGTATTTACTTCCTAATTTGAGTAGCACTATTTTTTTTATTTCTAGTTATATTAGGACTTGTTTGAATTACCATATAAATAGGATCCCCTTGGAACTCTTTTTAATCATATATGAGAATATAATTTTCTTTCGATAATTGCTTAGAGCAAGACTTGACCCCCTCGAAGTGATTTATTAAAGACTTGCTCGAAGTGATTTAATTAAGATCCTAATTAAACTAGGAACCTAACAACTTTCACCTCTTGTCCGAGAGAAACATGTGAAGGTCACATGAAAGTGGAACCCTGCCCTGCGTTGCCTCCACCTAAATCACACAGCCAAGTTGGATTAGGGTTCAAGGGGCCATAGTCGCATAATAGCGTGTAATTTGGACATGACATTTATCTGTTTCAATGCTCTTTGCTCAGATTTTTAAATCTGAAGAATCATAGTTTTGCACTGCGACAGTTGACTGGAGTATAAGATAAAACAGAAAAGTTTTGGCTTGACATCACTTCTAATTCCTCCTCCTGGTGGAGGACCAGATTGCATGGGAGGAGTGAGGGAAATGGATTGGGTCAAGATGCCAATTCTGTTCTTCTGTAATCCTTTTCAGACAACTCACCATCTCCTGCACTCACTCTGAAGTGCAGGCCACCACTCAGACAGACAGACAGACAGACAGACACAGGCACACTTCACTGGCTCTTTCAGATCTCCATCCCTACATGCGAGTTGGCGCCAGATTTTCAAACTAACATGCAGACAGAGGGATAGATAGATGGAGATAATAAGTGCATAATTACTTTCCCCTCATATGCATGATTACACTGCACTCGTCCTCCTGTCTCAAAGTCTTAAAGTCACAGCAAATGAAGGCAGAGGAGGTGGAGGTGGTGGCATTCCATCATCTTAGAAGTTGGTGCACTACTGGAGGCACCGCACCTTTAAGAAGGCATGCATGTAATGTAACTTTTCCCTCCTTCCAAGTTAGGAGTCTGGCCGGCAAGACCCCAGAGAGCAGGATCTGGTGCCGGCCCTCTCTCTCTCTCTCTCTCTCTCTCTCTCTCTCTCTCTCTCTCTCTCTCTCTCTCTCTCTGCGCGCGCGCGTGGACCGGTCGCATGCAGCATCAGCACGCGAGGCTGCACCCAAATCTGCCCTCGGCATTTCCCCGATTCGTAGGCAAATTTCCAGGCTGTAAAAGGGAAGAGAGGGAAATCATTCTTCTGTGTCAGTATAAAAGTCATTCTTCGCCACGCTGCTGAGCAAATTGAGGAAGGTAAAAGGAAAAAACAAAGAGGAAAAGAGTGCCGATTCAGGAATGCTGCATGCCGCCGCCGCTGCAAGTGGTTGTGCTACTGATGTCATTTGTCCTATGTTACTTTCGCCTTGATTTCATCTAAGTTGGTACGATGACATGGATTAAAATTAATGTGACATCTGCTAAATGGGTTCTGTAATTTCCTGCATCTGCTCTGCATTGTACATTGCCCGAGATCACATTTGGATTGGGGAGTCTGAGTCTCCACTATACAGTACTTTCTTCGTTCTGCCTTTTTCCTTTTTACAGTCTTCTGCTGAATCCATTGCCGCTGCTTGTGTCCTCCCAAGTTCTGAGCAGTAAATAAATAGTTAGATCTAATCAAAGTCAAACAATAAATGTCCTCATGGATTTTGCCCCAAGCGATGCTTAATCAAATGGTTGTTGTGCCTGGCCAAGAACAGCATCATATGAAAGGCATGAGAGACCGCGCGTCCTCCCATGTCGACGCTTGCACCCGGCGTGGATGTGTAGCACAATTATGAGCTCTGCGACATCGGTCGATCCGGAAGCAATAATTCATCGCTCCATCCATCCGCCCATGCAAGAGTTGAGTTCTCTTGCGGGCGTCTCAGTGGAGATGTTCTGCTTGTGCAGCATTAAATGCTTTTTCTGGTGGGAAAAAGCTGCGTGTCACGAGAGGTGTTGTAGTCTGCTTCTCCTGCTGCTGCGCGCGCGCGCGTGATGCATTGCAATGCAATGCAAGAAAGGGTTGAGGTCTCATAAATGGCGGCCAACAAGGAGCCAAGCCTACATGCCGAAAGCTGCTGGTCGCATTAAAGATAAACAGATTTGAGTTGAGATCAATGCCAACTGGACGAGTGCACGGGGCCAAGAGGGCTGGGGCTGGTGGTACAAGTAGTCGTACGAAATCCAAGCAGCCCAGTGTTGGATTTGTCTCTAAATCTCTCTCTCTCTCCATTTCCTCCCTCCAATATCTGCTGTGATCTGTGGGAGAATCTAGTGGCAGACCCAGTGTACGGAAGGATCCAAGTTGAATTCTTTGGTTCTACAAAATTAACATATTTCGAAAAGATAAAAGGTCTCATTTTGATTGAATTAATCAAATATCATTGTGCATAAAATGACACGAACAACTGTCACAGCAGCGCGACATAATGTTTTGTCAACTTATTCGTCGGAAAAAATAGGTAGCAAAGCTGATTTCGTGTTTGATGTCAACAACAGCCCATGCGATTAATGGTGGGTTTTTGAATTCTTTACTCTTTTTTTTTTAGTAAAAGCTGAATAGTTCAAACTGGAACGTAACATTTAAATTCCACAAGTTTAATTAGGTTTTGAGTTGAACCAATCAAAAGAAACATCATGGACATATATATGTCCACCCGATAAAAAAAAAATATGACTAAGTTTAGTAGCCATGCATTCGACCTCTAGAATCATCAATTTGATCGGGGTATCCTATTTTGCACCCGCTAAACTATCATGATAGATCACAAGATACCAAGAGGATATGGTTGAATTGGTGTTAGATAAAAATATTAATCTTAAAAAAAATTGTCGTAAAAATTTAAAATCGATTTGGTAAACTTTAAGTCAAAATAATAATAATTAAATCACATGCATAATGAGGTAGAAATAAGTGGAAGAGATAAAGAAAACAAACACAAAGCGTTACGTTTATAACGAGGTTCGACCACATCTACATTCCCACTTCGACTTCTCATTCTAGAGAACGTAAAAAATTTCACAAATTTTTCTTCATTTCAAATGACGCAAGGAAGAAACCAGCTGCAAGTAAGACATACCTTTCCTATTTGAAAGCTTTTTTCTTCACTTAAAAGGTGATGCACAATTTTTTATTACTCATGAACTAAACCACCTATTACAATAATACTATAACACTCTTCTAATCTTTCTTTTATAATTTTGAATCTCACACAAGAGAGTAAAAGAGAAGAAAATAAACAATTTACAAGTTTGAGCTCAAGTGGACATTACAAATGTTTAGTCCATTTTTTCCTCAGAAGTTTTTACATATTTGAAGCATTTTTGAACCTCTTTTATAGTCTTCAATCTTCTCCGGTCATTGACATTCCAATGGACATCCTCTTGAATGAACCATTGCACTTGTCTTGAAGCGGGCATCCTCTACTCCTATTGACAGTACGATAGATTATACTTTTTCGTTATCTTTTTGCACAGTAATGTGATAATTTTGTTGATCCAAAGATCATATTCCAAATATTTTGATAATAGCAAATAAGGAAGACGAAGTACTAACATTGCTTGAAGTGTTGGTTTGAACATGATAATTATTTTCCAAAAGAAAAGATTTGTCTTTGATTTCTGCAGTTAAAATGGACGATCAGATCTCTTTCGGATGTTCGCTACAAAACTAATGGATGACTGAAACATATGTCAGAGCAGTCACAAAATTTTGAGAAGTCGACATTTTTTTAAAGTGGACGACCGAATGTCTTTCGAGTGTCCGCTGTAAAAAATAATGGATGACAGAAACATCTGCCACAATGATCGCAAAGTTCCAAGAACTCGACATTTTTAAAACAAATGATCGAAACACTTTTGGATGATCGCTTTAGACATCGAATGCTAAAATACCATGCGAAATGGACAACTGAAAGACCTACTAAAACAACTTAAAAATACAGAGAGCTCGATCTTTTTAAAATGGAGGATCGAAACATTTTCGGATGACCATTTTGGGCAGCAAATATAAAAAGAGAATATAGGATGTATGATCGAAAGATTTGGCAGAACGATCATAGAATACAAAGAGCTCAACATTTTTAAAATGGACGATCAAAACCATTTCCGGATGATCATTCTGGGCAGCAAACATATAAAGAGCATATGAAATATTTGATCGAAAGAGCTTCCACAACAATTACAGAATATCGAGAGCATGACAATTTAAAATGATCCATCAAAATATTTTCGAATGCTCATTATGGGCATCAAAAGTGAACAATTTCTATAGACTATCGTAGGCAGAGAACAATGGATGATTGCACAAAAAAGATAAAAAGGACAACGACTATTTTATTATGTAGTGAGCGCCCAAACTAGAAATGATTGATTGCTTCATATAAGACAAATACAACTGCTAGTTCCTGTACAAAATGGATGCTCGAAAATGAAACGAGCACCTGCTTCAGAATTGTCAACACAGGTTCAAGTTTTCCAAAATAATTGCAACGGCAATATTTTGGAGATAAGGCTACAAAATGGATGCAAAAGCCTGAAGGAAGATCAACCAAGAAAGAGAAATCACTCTATAGCTTCTTTCAAGTCTAAAGCATTTTCTAGACCTCTAAATTGCAAATCATTCCTTCCCTCTTCTAATTTCAAAGTGTGTGCATTCTTTGTAAGAAAAGAGAATTGGAACGAATCCTTGTGTTCTTGTTTAATGAATTTGAGAGCTCCTTGCAAGAAGAGGTGTGCCTTACCTCTTGAGCAAAGAAGAATGTGGTGTGGTGTAGAAAGGGTTATTCTTTCCCTCCAAGAAAGAGAAAGTTAGTGGATATTCGGGAGTCTCGAGGTCGAGGAGCCGGAGCAGGGACGTAAGTCAAGGAGTTGGGCTGAACCTCATTAACACATCATGTCTTCTTGAGTTTTATTCTTCTTACTTCCCCTTTACTATTATACACTTGCTTGCGATCATTTTCTAACATCGGTTTTAACATTTTTGATTAAAATTTTTATACACCAATTCACCCCTCTCGGTGCTTTCGATCGCACAATTAGTATTAGATCCAAGTCGCTCTTATTTTAAGATTTAAACATCTTTTGAGCTATGGTATCTAAAGATTTTATTTTGGGTGAAAGCCAATCTACAAATCGTCCCCCACTTTTTATTGTTTCTAATTCTGCTTATTGGAAAATTAGAATGCAAGCTTACTATGTTCTATTGATATTGACATTTGGAATATAATTGAAAATGGATTTTATTTACATGAAAAATCATCTTTGCAATATAATGAAGGTGATAGATTACTTGTAAAGTTAGATTGAAAAGCAAAAAAATCATCTTTTTTTTTTGCTTTGGATGTAATGAAATATAGAGAAAACTTATCAGATAAGGTCAAAGAATCTTGACTAAACATTTTGAATCATCAATATAATTCCTTTAAGATGCATGAAAATGAGTCCATAAATGAAATAATTGCACATTTAATGATATTATGAATGACTTAGTCTCTTTGGGCAAGCAATGGATTAACTCATAAAAAGTGAAGAAGTTTCTTAGATCCCTTTCTTCCAAGTGGCGAACGAAAAGAATCATGATTAAAGAGGACTTAAACAAGTTAGACTTTGACGATCTTATAGGATCTCTCTCGACCAATGAAATTCGAATCAAGGAAGATGAAGAAGCAAATGTTTCCAAAAAGAAGACTTTGGCTTTGAAAGTGAGTAAGGATGAAGAAGAAATGATAGAAGAAGTAAATGAAAAAAAAACTAACTTTGTATGTCAAGAATCTTGACAAGTATATTAAGTTTGTCAAGCTAAAGAAGAAGAACGACTTCGACCAGAGAAGGTACTTAAACAAAAATCAAGTGACTTGCTTTGAATGTAATAAGGTTGGACACTATAAGAATAAATGTCCTAATATAACTAAGAAAAAAAATGAATAGAAAACTCAAAGAGGAAAAATAAAGCTCTTCAAGCCAGGAAGTGAAGATGAAGAAAATAACTCCTCAAACTTTTCAGGCGATGATAAAGAAGTCTACATATGTTTAATGACAAATAGTTATGATGTATCATCTAACTCATTCGAATATAGTGATAACAATTTTTTAATATACATGATGAGTTTAGAACTCTTATAAATAGATATAGATGCCTTAAATGGAAATATGATTGCTTGAAAGTAGAATTTGAATGTTGAAGGAGAAAAATGAACATGTTAAAATTGCAACTTACTAGATGAGAAAAATTCTAGCTTAGAATTTATGATTCAAGCATTGAAAATGGAAATCAATACCTTGAAATTATCTTGTGAAAAACAAACTTGCAATTGTTGAATCTTTGAAAAATGAAAATCATATTTTAAAAAGTAAACTTGAAAAGTTTACAAATTGTGGAAAAATTTTATGCAATACTATCAAAACAAAGAAGACCTTTTAATAAAAATGGATTTAGTTTTAGCTCATTTGATACTAAAAAAGATGAAAGGATTCTATTTGTTAGATAATCACAAAATCATCATGCAAAAACACATATTACTTGTTTTCATTATGGTTATGAAGGACATTACTCTTATGAATGCGAAATTAAGAAAATGATAAATAATGATATGAAGAAGATTTGGGTCCCAAAAGGACTATCTCTAATCAAAATGGACCAAAGCAAATTTAGTTACCAAAATATGATAATTTTAATTTCTTTCTTGTAGGAAGCTCCAAAGTATAATGATGATAAATGATATTTGGATGCTCAAGTCATATGACCAGTGATCCATCAAATTTCCTTTCTTTGAAAAAAAATAAAGGAAAAGTCACCTTTGAAGATAATGGCAAAAGAAGAGTAATTGGTATAGGTAACCTGCTGACCAGTTTACGAGTTTCAGGGGAATTCGGCAAGGTGATCCTATCTCGCCTTACCTCTTCATTTTGGTCTTCCAAGTCTTCTCCTCTCTCATGGCCTAGCATGTGGAGGTCGGCTCAATAGCTCCTTTCAAGATAAATTCCTTTAGTCTAACTCACTTACTCTTCGTGGATGACTTACTTATCTGCCTCAAATCAACCAAAAGAAACTGCATCAACCTAAGGAAAATACTGCAAATTTACTAGATCCTTACTGAGCAACACATAAATACGCATAAATCCGAACTCTTCCTACCCACTATGAGTGCCACAGATCAGTGCCATATTAAACTTCAAAGTAGGGACATTCCCCTTTCAATACCTAGGTGTACCTATCTCCCTAGAACACAAACCTGCACGCATAAATAAAATCTCGTCGTGCCTTGCTGGGTGGCACCGTGGGGGTCCTAAATCAAGCTGGACGCACCACCCTCATCAGATCGATGCTTACCTCCATTCCAATTCACTCACTTAGTGTAACAAACCTTTATCGCAACACTATTGCCTCCATTGAAAGACTCTCTCACTCATTCTTATGGGACCCCGGAGGGGGTCATCGTGGTGCACATCTCATCAACTGGAATATGGCCCAGCTTCCCTGAAACCATGGGGGGCTGTTCATTCGAAACCTAATGGACATTAGGCACTCCCTTGTAGCAAGGTATGTACAAGATTTGCTAAACAATCGCTCCACTCCCTGGACAAATCTCGACAAAGCCAAATACAACATGCTCAACCTTTGGGTCGACATGCCGCACTCCCATATCGTGGACTCTTGGAAGATAATATTGAACTCTGTCAACACTCTAAGATCTGGCTTCAAAAAATGTATCGGCTCTGGATGCTCAACATCTATTCTAATGGAACCCTGGATATTTACATCACCTCTCATATGCACGCCCACTTACATTAACATGGAGACTTGTCTTGATGATCTCACTATGGATCATTTTATCACGAACGGATCTTGGAATAGCTCTCTCCTCTTATCCACTTTTGGTTCGATTTTATGCTCTCGGATTGAACGAATTTATCTTTCTTCATCTGCCAATGATAATGCGTGGGTATGAGTGAATGATACCTATGGATTTGCGAATGCTAAGTCAATCTACTACCATGTTAGTCGCTGCTCTATGCAGTTGTCCCCTAGTGGAGGGCCACCATGGAAACTAGTTTGGAAGATTCCAGCTTCACCCAAATTACACATTTTTCTTTGAAAACTTTTACATAACAAACTCCCCACACTTGACACTATACTATTCTTTGATAGCACTATTGATCCAGCTTGGTCCCTCTATGACCTCCACCTCGAAACGAAAATACATCTTTTCTTTCAATGCTTAGTGGCACTACAACTGTGGAACACCCTTCAGCGTAACCTAAACATCAACTTCTAGAATCACTCAACTTGGCACCTTGGCTCCTAGATCCACGAAGGAGCCAACTTGGATCAACAGTCAAAAAATTATTTTCTATCCATTTTTGCCTACTACATTTGGGAGCTTTGGAATCTTCTAAACGGGATCCATTTCAGATCACGACACGCAATCGTGAGATCGATTTGGAAAAGGACTTTGGCCGGTTTTCATGATTATGCTGGCGCCCACGCACCTGAGGCTCTCTGCCCCCAAGATTCGGATCTGCAAATCCGATGGGAGTCCCCACCCCAAAGCTGGATTGTCTTCAGCTCAGATGGCTCCTACGAGCCAACTGGGGTTGGGGATATAGGATACTTAACCCTCTCTCACACTGGCCTTTTCATTTTTGCAGGAGCCAAAACCAGAATGGTCACCTCTGTGCTAGAGATTGAAGCTAAAGCTATGCTCAATGGACTTTAGAAATGCAAGGAGATGGGACTTTCACAAATTCAAATATACTCAGACTCTGAGACCCTCGTTCACATCATCAACAACAAGCGAGCATGTGTTGTGGAGATTGATGGAAATCATCATGGATATCAGGAACACCATGATGGTGATTAGCCCTACTATTGTATCTTATAGAGGCTGAAATGACATTCGGGAAGCCGACTACCTTGCACATTTTGGTTGCATGAATCATGGCGATGATTTTTGGCTGGGCAGACCACCCCCGTGTCTTGCTCATTTTTTGTATTCTACCTCCAATAGAGTAACTTAATATCAATGAATTTGCTTTTTTTTAAAAAAAAAATAAGTAATGTTGGTAAGAATGACAAAGTATACTTAGAAAATGTTTGGCTAGTTGAAAACTTGAAACATAATTTGATTAGCATAAGTCAACTATGTGATAAAAACTACTTAGTCAAATTTAAAAAGAACGGATGCTTGATTCTAAATGAATAAAGAAAGTACTACGTATGGATTTTAGATATAATAATATATATATAATTGATATTGAAAACTTGAAAAATGAAAAATGTCAGTGTCATGCATGATGATATCAACATTTGGCATAGAAGATTATGACATATGATGTATGCTCCATGTTCCCTTTAAGATCATTTATGGGATACTAGTCGTCCATTGGCATGCTGAAATATAAAGTATGTGAAAGAAAGTTTCTAAATGTCAAGCTGAAATGGATAAAATATTATGTCTAGAAAGTAGAATTAATATGAAAGATGATGAAGGCAACTCAGGCATAATGGAAATTTTGATGTCGATAAAAGATGACACGACCAAATTCTTAGACATTGTGATCATGTGTTATTAAAGATTTCTCCTTCTAAGGGAGGAATGAGGAAGGCTTAGCTCAAGAAATGTAGGTTCATTTGAGGTATTTGAGCTAGCTGATGAGGATTCTTGTAGGCTAGCATTGCCTTTGCCTGACGAGCAAGTTCACCATGTCTTTTACGTATCAATGTTCTAAAAGTTAGACAAAGAAGACATTTGATCCAAATTACTGCTTTAAAAGTAACCAATATTTGTCTATATGATTGTATGGCATCCTCATATTTTTTGGAGCCCACCTTGCTACCAAAAGTCTTAATTGATCACTGTAATAAAAAAAATAGAATGATACATTAAGAAAGATATAAGATGAAAGGAAGATTGTCATTGTTTACCTAAAGAAGAGTTCAACACCTTGCGTGAGAAAAATTTCCCCTATCATGACACTAATCTCCCATTGTCATATTGATGATTTAGGCAACATTGTCGTGTTTACATTACATATCCTAACATTACAAGAAAACTGTCAAATAGCGACACAGGCTCCGAGACGCTATTGCGATGCTATTGCATGACTAAAAATAATAGCGTCGCTTTAGCATCGACAATATGAGATGCTCGGAATCGATAGCTATTAGCATCGCAATAGTGCCAAATACAAAGGCGATGCAACTAGCGTCAACACTCGACACTAACCCGACATTGAGATGATGCTCAAAGTGACGTTGCGAGCAGTTGAGATGCGTCGCTAAAGCAATGCTAAAGTGGCACAGAAACATGCGATGCTAAGCCGACGCTCATGTGATGCTACAATTATGCCTAAGTCGATGTTAGTTAGACGTTATTGTGGCGCCAATGTGATGTCTTAATGGGGTCTCGACGGTGACGCTAAACATGTCGACGTTAATGTGATGGTAAGGTGACGATGATATATTTAAAATGGCGTCGACATTGCATGCATCGCCATTGAGACGCTAAAGAGGAGCTAATTGCATATAATTTTGTCCCATTACAGTCATGTTTTCTTCCCTTTCCACACCATATAACTATACAATGCATATAAATGCATTCATCATTCATATAGGCATCATATCAAAGATAACAATATGAAAACTAATAAACTGAATTAACAAAAGTATAACAACTGTGCGTATATCTAATAACAAATGTAAAACTAATAATCTGAACTAACAAAAGTATATCTAATATCATGCAAAAGTTTCTATCCAAAGTTTGGGAGTTGTTATTGTCACTCCGGACATTCGATGCCGACGTGCTCGATCCTTGGCTTCGTGGGGATTGATTATATGGCGGGATCATTGTTTGAATCGCCTGCAAGAAAGGAGCCAAAGGATACGATAGCTACTGCAATACCTCCTACGATATCTGCTACAATAAGCTGCTTGCTAGCTGCGTCACATCAGGTGTAGCGGATGAGCTCGAAGTAGATGGACCGTCTGCATATCCTCCGCTCCTCCTAGGTACCTGAGCGATTGTGCCTAGGACACGTAGGTATCCTCCTCGTGTTGTGCTGGTCACCTCCTCCCAAATAGCAACATCCTCTACGAAATAGAAAAATTATACAATCATATAAACATTATAGATTATATAAATTATATAATATCAAAAAACACATGCACATGAAGGTATTATATCAATTAAAAAAATGAATAATTTTCGAGATAAATTACTTGGTGGCTGAGTACTCAGATCATCTCCATACTTCTCAGCCATCTTCTCGTTATATGTATCCTAAAAAAAGTTTAAACATTGCACATTTAAAAAAATTATTTGCAGTAACGTCGCCAACCAAATGAACATGTGATGAGACCTATGAGCATGACCAACTCATTGACCACGCGAAAATCGACAGGACCGTCTCATTTCTCCTCATGCAATAAAGTTTCAAATTTTATAAAACAAGTATGAGGTAAAAGTTTGATTATTTGATTTTGTATCTACAATACCATGTGCCGTCGATGCTCATCAAATCGCATCGATCCGTCTGTGTGGATGTAGTCCTCGGGCTTAAAAAAATGATTAACTCTTGCCTTTTCTGACTTTCTTCGTCATTGTTCATCCATCTTGTATGAACATCAAATACTTAGACTTTGAAAAATGATAAATTTGATAAAAATAATTTAAATGTAAACTTACTTACCACTTCCTACATAACGACTCTTGTCTTGGGCATCTTTGTATGTGTTGCTCCAAAGTGATGCATGACGACCTTGCGAAACTTATACAATCGATTTTGGAGGCATTTTGCAGCCACCTCCTCAAAAGCTCTCCGGATCATACCCAAACTAATATCTAGATGAAACTGATTTACCTCCTAAATAATGTTGTAAAAGGTAGTAATTTAAATATAATATAAAAAAATTAAATAACCCAAAAATAAGATCATCCCGAAAACACCCGAATGATGTCATTTCGCACAGAAACTAGAACATCTTTCCACAATTCTACCCCATGTGACAAGTGGGAAAGAGCAAGAGCACTGACATCCCACATGATACTAGCGGGTATGAAAGTGGTCCTGTAATTTATAAAGAAGAATTAATTTTCAATGATAAGCAAAACAATAATAAAATTCCTAAAACTTATTTAACTTACGACCGAGCAATGTTATTGACGGTGACCACCCCATTATCGTTTAATCCCTCTTCGTCAGTCGAAGAGAAATCATCACCCGCTATAGCCGGAGTGTGTTGAGAAGGTCCGACATCATGGACAGAACTTGTTACAAAATAAATCAATAGTGTAATATCAAATTAAACTAATGATAATTAATATATGTACAGTAAAGTTCTCGCCACAAGGGATGTCTATTAATGCTTGATCTGTGGCACTTCATTCGTTAGAATGTGACAAGCCGAGCGCTTGTGCTATCGACAGCGTAGCAATTGACACTATTAAAAAATAATTAATGTAATTAAATGATAAATATAAATTTAATAATAATAAATATTATCACCTGGGGTAAGATGCTGCTCGCCAATGCTGGAACGTGGTGAAGCGTCCGATAATCTCGACGGTGGCATAACAACTGTCATCATAAAAGAATACTTAAAATACTTGCATGTATTTAAATTTATTGAATATATAGGAAATAACCTGGTGTGACGTGCCGATCATTGTCGTGCGATCGAGACATCCCGACTATGTACCCTGTTGATGGTGGAACAAATGTCACAATAATAAAATAATTAGAACACTTGCATGTATAAGATACATTAAATGCACAAGAAATAACTTGAAGTGATACATGGCACTATAAACAAGCAACTGACAATAAATATATCACCTGGTGGTCTCCGCCTCACTCTCATGCTAGGGTTGAAACTTGGGACTGGAGCAACTAAACAAAAACCCCCCTTCCCTCATGCTTCCCCCTGGCGTCTCGCCGGAGGGAGCTAACCTCCCTCCTTTTCCCCCCGGCGTCTCACCGGAGGAACCTCGCCTCCCTCCTCCTTCCTCCACTCGCTACCTGCTAACAAAACCATGAGTGTACCCCTAGATCCTAACACTGCAACCCACCTCAAACCCCCACTCCCCATAGCTAGATCCACCTACAGAGATGCCGTTACTACAAGAAACTCTCCGGCACCCAGATCATCGAGATCGGGTAGCGAGATGCGCAGAAATGCCTCAGAGCTCATCTCCCCAAATCAACTGCGCTCCATACAGGAAGATATCACTGAAGAAATCATCATCCCAACGGATGAGGTTGCGAGTCTGATCACTAGCTGATCAATATAGGTTTTTATCCCATTTTAGATGCATTTCACCCCTATCGAGCCCCTAAATTGCACAAGTTTTGGCCAAATATGTTTGGAATGCATGGATTGTGATAACTAGTTGATCTTCCTCATTTTATACTTAATTTCATGTGCATAGAGGTTTTGAAATGCCAAAATCCATAAATATTTCAATTCTATGCCAAGTTATCATTTTTAGGACAAGTTATCACTCCTATATGTCAAGTTATCATTATTTTGAGTGAACTGATTTTCAATGATTTTCTTGCCCTAAATCCATTATTATCATGAATGAATCATATTTGGATGGTCATATCTCAACTTGTGCAAAATTTTAAGTGCATTTGAACAAGTTATCATTTTTCCAATGCCAAGTTATCGTTAAAGGGCAAAACCATCATTTCGACATGCAAATCTATCAAATCTGCACAAAGGCCTTAGGCATTCATTATATTATTGTCCTAATTCATTGCTGTTCAAATTTGATCACATTTAGATAACCACAACAAAAGTTATGACAAGTTATCATTTTTAAGGCAATCAAGTTATCATTTTGGCACCCAAGTTATCATTTCTATGAAATCTTATTCATATTTGATTTCTGACTTCACTCACTTGCCACCCTAATCCATTTGATGCCTCTAATGCCTTGAACCACTTGTATTTGGATAATTTCCATGATTAGTGCAAAGTTATCATTTCCGGGTTCCAAAACCATTAGTTTTTCATATCGATTTCCATTCTTGTACAACACCAAACTCCTTTTGATTATTGAGCTGAGTTTACTTGCTTTCCTAATCCTTATTTGTTTATTTCTTATTAGAGGACATTGATGTTTGCTATTGTGGATTTTCTAGCAGGGAAAAGGAGTATGAATTAAGCTAAAAAGGTGGGTGGGGACCACTCCTTTACCGCCCAAAAGCTGCTGCTGTCAGCTGGAATGCAGTGACCATTGGACAGATGGCTGAAATCAAGGGAATAGAACTTTTTGATGCTGATCAAAGGGTGGACATGAAACATATATAAGCTGAGGAAAACCTGGAAAGGAGGGGGGGGGGGGGGGGTCGGCCATTGCAGATTGGGGGAGAAGGCATCAAGGGTTTGGAGCAAAGATTGGAGCTGAAGTGTGGAGGAAGGTTTGCTGATTTCTACAGAACAGCCCTGATTCCAGGATGGATAGCTTCTACTCTTCAATCCATTTTGTATCTATGTTTGTAACTATGAGGAGCAAAACTCCATGCCTCCTAGGATAGGGTAATAGTCTAATACATATTGTGGATGGATTAGGGATAAGTTTAAGTTTCCTGCACTGATTTCTGAATTCTGAACTTCTGGTTTTACATTTCTGAAATCTGAACTGTTATGGATTAGTTCTTGTCATTGGAAGACCCTACTAGTATTTACAACTGAGAAGTTTTCATTTGGCCTAATCTTTGTTAGAAATGAGCAAAGAATCCATGCCAAGTTTCTGATTCTATTTTGATTGAAAATCTGATTTTTGCAAATCTGATCTTTCTGATTTTAGATTTTTCTAAGCTGTTTGAATCTGATTTGTCATTGGGGATTTGATTAATTGAATAACTGAGAAGTTATCATATGTCCCACTCTTGTTCAAAAATGAATTAGGAAGCTTTGACATTTCATGATTCAATTCTATAATTATCATGAATTTTTCTGATTTGAATGTGTTGCTGAATTATGATTTCCTGAATTCAGGAAATCTGATTGTCCATTGTTAAGCCCCACTTTAATCCACCATTGAGAGATGGTTTTAAGGTCTTCCTTGAGATTCAGAGATGAACCAAGGAGCAATGATAATTTTTGATTTCCTAACTTGTGATTCTATGCATTTTGGTTCCAATTAATTAGTGTGAAGTGTGGATCCCATTTTTATTTGCAACCGAGAGGTTGAATCAAGGTCCTCTTGTACTTTAGAGATAAACTAAGGAACACTAGCACTATTATTGGATAAGTTTCATTCCTGCCAAGTTAATTGAAGTGATTCCATTGTCTTGTGACCATGCCTTGAAGTTATCATTTCAGATTTTATTGAAATTGCCAAAAAAAAATCAGCAAGTGTCTTGAATTGAACCTAATGATAACTTGGTTTTCAGTGAGGATCCTTTTCTAATTCAACTTGGCTAATAATCATATGACAATATATTGTTTAGTTCTGGTCAATTTAAGCTGTGAAAATAGACCATAATGAAAGTTGAATTGGATTTGACTAAAAAATGATAACTTATCCATTTCCATCCATAATTAGATTAGATGCACCCAATCTCCTAGGAGGACCTTCCTCATTGATAGATATACCCCTTTAGACTCTAGATTAGCATTTACAATTCAGTTTAATCAACTTTTTAGCAATCTACAACAAGTTATCATTATGCATTTCTAAAAGAAAAAAAAAATCTGTTTTTACTTCCTTTAAAAATCTATTTTTGCCACTTTAACTTTGATTAGTCTAAATTGTTTTTAGGTAGTATAGGACTTCAAATCACTGTGGATATGACATTTAGGGTTACTACAATTGACCTGTGCACTGCAGTAGAGAGTGAGTTAGGGGATTGAAATAAAAATTGAAAAAAAATTGATTTTTGACCCAAAAATAGCAAGTTATCATTAAACTCCCCAATATCACTGTCAGAGCCGGGCAGAGGAACTAAAGTGGTGCCTGGTCGGAAGATTGATTGGTTACCTACACTTGGATCTACTGCGAAAGGAGCTCCCGCATATCTGGAATCTCACTCAGGGGCTGACCATAAAAGCTATGGGTAACAGTTTCATACTCCTCTCCTTTGGTTGTCTGCAAGAAAGGCTTCGTGTGTTAATAGGTGGCCCATGGAACCTCAACGGACATGTTCTGGTTGTATCTCAACCACAGCCATACTTTCGCGCTTCCGACGATCTTCCCCCTTGCCTACCGATCTGGTTAAGATTACAAGGTATGCCATATGAACTCCAAAACTGAGACTCCATCCTTCGTATTGCAGGTTACTTCGGTCCCCCTGTGCATGGACGATGCGGCCATCAATGAAGATCAATGCCACGATGTCCGGATCTGCATTGTCTTGGATCTGAAAAGCCTGATTAAATAAGGCGTATGGATAAAATATCCTGACGGTAGCAGGTATTTTCAATGAGTAACATATGAGAACTTGCCTATCTTTTGCTTCAGATGTGGTCTTGTAGGTCACCGCCTGGAGGAATGTCAGAAGGCTCCGGCGGCCGGAGTTGAGAGGAGGAAAGTCCTCCTTTTCGGCCCATGGCTTCGAACCTTCTCTTGCAGGCACAGACATGGGCAGTCGTCGGCTTCGATGGAGATCCACGGTCCTCAGGGAAGGCAACCTTCGAACCCTAGAAGCGCCGGCAACGGTGCTCGGGATTTGGTTGTGCTGCCCCATTGCAGTGCCGTCGATCCCCCCGTGCCGCGGCCACCGATTCAGAACGCTGAACTGGAGCAGGAGCGAAACCGGTTCAATATCCTTTCAAGCCTAGATCTAAATGGCACCCTAGAATCAGACGTTTAGGATGGAGCCACTCCGGATTGCCCTAACGGAAGTCTCAACAATGGTAACGGTGGAATCACGGAGCCATTATCGCCACGCGAAGTATCACCAACGGATATGCGCGACAACCTAGTGATGGTGCAATCTTCGATACTCTCCTCACGTGACGTGCATGAGGACTTTGATACTGCCTTTCCGCCTCTATCGGCTCCACCTTTCCTTCTCCGCCTCACTCTCATGCTAGGGTTTCCTCGATCCCTGCTGGGCTCTCCAAACCACGATTGTCCAAGTCAGCGCCCAGGGCACCCCTGACAATATGATCGCTCTAAGTCACAAGGAGCTCACGGAGGAAATGCAGAAGCGATTTAATGACCATGATCGCCTCAGAGAACATACGGAGCTGAAAGAAGGGCAGATAAACCCCGACGAGGAGACGGAAGAGGAACGAGAGGAACCGGATGAAGATCTGGCGGCAACACTCAGGAAGGAACTGAAGCGGAATAGGACTAAGAAAAGGGTGCCAGCGTCCTTGCTTCCCCCACTTCAGCAGATCATGCGCAACCATAAGCCAAAAAGAGGTAAGCAAAAATGTCTCGAATTAGATACCCCCCACTGACTCTCTTCTCGCCCATTCGCAGATGGAGGCTGGGCAACCGACTACTAAACCATGAAGATCATATCCTAGAACTACAGGGGGCCTCTCGGAGCAAGTTGAGGGAACGGCTCCGAGAAATGCTTAACAGGTATCAACTCGATTTAATTATATTAGTTGAAACACATGCCACAAGTAAGCAGGTGGACATGATCCTTCGCCACTTAGGGATCAGTGGAGTGGCTACTATCAGGACGGGGATGGTGCCTCCGGGGGGCATCCTCTTGGCATGGCAACACCAAGAAATACAAGCTACAACCATCAGTAAGGATAATCAGGTTATACATGCTGTTATTACCTCAGGTAGTTTCTCATCTCTTATCTCATGCGTCTATGCTAGCACTGCCCCTCTACAGTGCACAGTACTATTTAACCATCTTAAGAACATTAATGTAGATAATATACTTTGGATTATCTTAGGAGACTTCAACTGCATTCTTCAACCTGAGGATAAAATAGGTCTAACTAGATCCATCAGGGCCTTCCGAGATTTAATTACATATCAAGGATTAATAGATGTGGATCTCATTGACACTCAGCATACATGGTGTAACAACCGCCAGGGGGAGCAAGAATATTGTGTAAATTAGATAGGATCTTGGTGAGCAATGACTGAGTGATGGCTTACCCTAGCATGACTCTAAGAACCTTAGCTCGATGCCCCTCGGACCATGCCCCCCTTTTTCTACAAACTAATATTGAGAGGAAAAGACCAAAGCAATTCATGTATGAGCACTTTTGGTTCAGTTATCTGGAACCAAAAGAGATAGTACAAAAGGAATGGACAATCAATAGGACTAGCTGCCAGGCCTTAAAAGCAAATAAAAATAGAACGCGACACTGGAATGCCAAAACCCTAGGTAGCTTAGAGCAGAGAGTTGATCAGGTACTGGCGCACATCCAACAGATGGAACCCAAAGACAGCAGGACTAGGCTCTCAATTGAGGACTGTGGTAAACTAAGGGCCGCTTACAACCTCCATGCGGCATTGAGAAGGCTAATAAGTATTAAGAAGTGGTCAAAATCAAGGGTGAATTGGGTAAAAGTTGGAGATAGAAATACAAAATTTTTTCGCCTAAGCACCATGATTAGACAAAAAAATAGGATAAATGCTCTTGTCACTAACGAGGGGGTAACAGTGGAGGATGATACCCAGATTAGGTCCCTGTTTGTGAACCATTATAGTGACCTATGGAGGTAGGAGTGCACTCCCATGGTCCCAATTAGTCTTTGTCCTGAACTACCTAAGATTCAGAGTAGCACTCATGCCCAACTGTTAGCACCTATAACTAGCCAAGAAATTAAAAACACCTAGTGGGAATTGCCACTGGGGAAGGCCCCTGGCCCAGATGGGTTCATCGCTGAATTCTACAGGAACTATTGGGAGATTATTGGACCAAAAATATGTGCTGAAATCCAATCCTTTTTCCTTTCTAATAATCTCCCTTCTGCTTGGACATGGACCACTCTTATTTTCATACCAAAGAAGAATTCCCCAAAAACTATATATGACTATAGACCAATCTCCTTATGTAATGTCATATATAAGGTCATCTCAAAAATCATCACTAACATATTAAGACCCTTACTGTCATCCTTCATTGACCCTGCCCAGTCAGCCTTTGTGAAAAATAGATTAATACAGTACAACATCCTAACTGCCCAAGAATTAGTACACTCTATGGGAAAGGGTAGGCAAAAGCATATGTTGATTAAAGTGGATATGGAAAAAGCCTTTAATAGAGTATCTTGGCATGGGATTCGGAGTATCCTACAAATCATGAACTTTCCCCCCACCTTCATAAATTGGATTATTGAATGTGTAACCTCCTCCAATTTCATATGTTATATCAATGGTGGTTTATCACAGAACTTCAAGAGCCACTAGGGTATTAGACAGGGAGACCCCTTGTCACCCTACCTTTTTATCCTAACATCACAGGTCCTCTCTTCTCTACTCAACAAGGCAATCCTAACTGGGGGTATCAAACCATTTAGAATAGGAAACTTTAGTATAAGCCATTTGGCATATGCTGCTCATTTGTGTTGCAGCAACGAAAATAAACTGTATTAATTTGAATAGGGTTTTACAGCAATATGAGAGGCTCACAAATCAAAAGCTTAACCCACAAAAGTCTGCATTGTACTTACCATCCAAGTTACATGCACATAGAGTTAACATTATTAAGCAAACCTTGGGGGTCCAGCTGGATAAATTCCCCTTTACCTATTTAGATGTACCCATATCACACAAGATGCTGCCCATTAGTAATCAGAGAGGGGTTATAGAGAGGGTGTCATCCAAACTGGCTGGTTGGAAAAGATGCTCTTTAAATCAGGCTGGCAGGTTAACTCTAATCAATTCTGTTATTATTTCCACTCCTGTTTATGCTATGGGAGTCACACATGTTTCTATTAGACTGTTAAGTGAACTTGAGAAGATCTCTAGAGGCTTCTTCTGGGATTCCAATGGGAAGAGAAGAGGCCTTCACCTCTTAAACTGGATACTGTCCAATTGCCTAAAATGTTTGGGGGTTTGGGAGTGAAAAAGCTTACCCACATTCGTACTGCACTGCTAGCTAAGAGAATTCACACGCTGCTAAAAAAAGATGATACCTTGTGGGTTAACCTCACTCTTGCCAAGTATAGGTCCTTCCATCCCTAGTCTGGCCCTACTGGCCCTCTCACAGAGTCTGGCACTCAGGCAAGCTCTGCGGTTTCATGGAAAATGGTTAAAAATGCAACAAGTAAGCTGAGAGAGGGGTTCATGAAAAGCATTAGAAACGGCCAGCACACTAATATTTGGGAGCATCCCTGGCTCTTTGAAATTCCACTTGGTTTGAAACCTACTTTTATCAATGTAGAAGCTATATCCTTGCATCAAATGGTCGCTGAACTTACTACTAACAATGTCTAGGATAATCAATTATTGCAATTTTGTCTTAGTCCTGATCTGATCTCTAAAATTGTTTCAATTCATTTGCCTGCTTCTAATGCCGAGGATGACACATGGGTTCGAGTGTCTGACACCCACGGATAGGCAAATGCAAAATCTATGTATCGATTCCTCTGTAGGGACAATTGCACAACCATAACATCTAGAAGACCTGCTTGGAACTCTCTGTGGCAGATTAAGGTTCCCCAAAAAATTTCAATATTTTTATGGAAATTGTTTCACAATCGTTTGCCAACAAAAGATTTCTTCTTGCGTTTTGACACCTCTGTGAATATGAACTGCTCCTTCTGTGGTTTAAGTACGGAATCTAATGCCCATTTATTCTTCCTCTGCCATGTCGCACTTGAATTATGGATGATTTTTCAGCAACAATTTAATTGTAATTTTCTTTATATGGATTCCTGGCATCTTGGCGACTGGATCAAGGAAGGTTGCAACCTCAACCGAAGATCAAAATCTATTTTCTTATCACTCTTTGCTTTCTACCTATGTGGTATTTGGACGGCTAAAAATGATTGCCACTTTAGTTCCAAGCAGGCAACCATGTTATGTGTTTTGGAGCGAGCTGTCGCCTTACACACAGAATATGTGAATGCCCGTGTACTAGAGGCAACAACCCCGCAGGACTCTAGTCGAGTCCGGTGGGAGCCCCCGGCCAAATCCTGGGTTAAGCTTAACTCAGGTGAATCCTTCTTGGATTCATCACGGCCAAGGGGAGCGGGCTATATCATACGCACCCCTAATTCTTCTTTCCTTGCTGCAGGAGCTCGAAGACAAGATGCTGACTCGATTCTTGAGCTAGAAGCTTGGGCGTTATACTTCGATTTGGAAGAATGCCGGAATCGTGGCTACCCCAAGGTCCAAGCTGTTGTGGACTCCGAGATGCTAATCAATATTATCAACCAAAAATACAAGTGTCCGTGGAGAATACAGAACATAGTCAAATCCATTTTAGCGCTCACTATTACTTTTGAATCCTTTCAGCTAATATTTTGTAATAGGAACTGTAATAGAGCAGTTGATTTTTTGGCTCGTATTGAAAGAGAACTTTCTCTCAATAACTTTTGTGAGGAGAATCTCCCTTAGGGACTCCTCAATATTTTGTATGACGATGCCCAAGGCTTGATTATCAATACATAACATAACCTCCTTTTTGAAAAAAAATATATCACCTGGTGGTCGTGATGGCTCACTCATATGGAGTGAATGCCTAGAAGAGCGAGATGACCAAGAAGCTCGACATCTAGTAACCATAACTGAAAAAATAACAAACTTGTGTTATAGTTATATTTAATTTATAAAGTTAGAAACACATAATTTTATAGATTATTAAAAGAACTACATGATTCATTCGCTTATTTTGTATTCTGATTCATTTTAATCATCTTCATCGTCGTCACTATAATCTTGATTCGAGTCATCGTTAATGAAATTGTCAATGTTCACTTCTAAAAGGTCTTTTGAATCGAACTCTTCCATTGACTCAGCGTCATCGACTAATTGAATATTCTCAACTTCATCGGCTACATCAATCGTCTCATTCACTCGATCTTCTTGATAGTAATCATCTACGAGCGCATCATTGTATATGGATGATGTTTCATGATCATCTACCATTGTTTCTGTTAAGAATAGTCTTCTTCTCACTTTGCATGATGCCCACCATTCATCGTTAGTTCTTTTTGATGGATACTTAGTGTAGTACACTTATTGCGCTTGTTCTGCCAATACGAATAGATCGTATGACTGAAGTCTCGATCGAGGGTTAATATCCATCAATTTAAACTTTTGATCGATCCAAACTCCTTTCTTTGGATCAAACCAATGACAATTTAGCACCACGACTTTGTTCGATTTTCCCAAATAAGACATCTCTATGATATCTTCTATAATGCCATAGTAATCAAATTTGTTGTCCTGATACATGCTTCCTAGAACACATATGCCACTATTAATTATCTTTTAAATATCATTTCTCTAGTGGACAATTAGTTATCGTCTTGCATAGGGTAGCATTAAAGCATATGCCATATGGATCATATTATTTAGCATAAGAATTAATTACTCGCAAAAAATATTAATTCCTAACAAATTAACTAAGGATACACCATCAGAACATCAAGAGTATCAATTTACATGCATGAGATGAATGTTTATGCATTGAACATGAAGAAAAAGCAATTAACTAGGCATTATAGTAATACTATGCCCTAATTCAACGGAATGCATATAAAAAGCAATTAAATAGATATTACAGCAATTAGCTAAGCACTACAACAATTAATTAGGCATTACAACAACCTAATTCGTATCATTCAACCTAATTTTCATTTCTTAAACATTACAACATCTATCATGCAACCATAACAATACTAAAGATTAAACAACATTAACATGAACTATGGAGGCGTCGGGCTCATACCTTCGCGCAGGGCGGCGGTCGGAGTAATGGGCGGCGACTATCGGAGCAGTAAGGTGGCGGCCGGAGCAACAAGGCTGCTGCTAGAGTAGTAGGGTGGCGGCGGGGTTGGAGGAGTCCAGCGTTGAGTAGAGAGGAAGACGGAGGAGAACGACAGGAGGGAAGCGTCAACGGAGGAGGTGGAGGGCGGTCTGTAAAGGAGAGCAGGTGGTGGAGGAGGGCGATCTGTAAAGGAGAGCAGGTGGCGGAGGAGGGCGACAGGAGGGCGGCATTGGGCAGAGTACGGTGGCGGTCGGGGTTGGAGGAGGAGGCCAGCATCGGGCGGTGGAGGGCAGCAGGCGGCAACCGAAGTTGGGCACAGGGAGGCGGAGGTGCTCGTGGAGCTGCTGACCGGAGGGGGCAGAGGTGCTCGCGGAGCAGCTGACCAGATGCGGAGGTGCTTGTGGCGGGAGGCAGGCAGAGGAAGGCAGCGTCCCGCGATGGCGTCAGAGCAAGGCACCGAAGGAGGGCGACGGGGTTGGAGGACGGTAGCAGAGGACGTGGCCGATGGTTGCAGTCGATCGTCAGTCGCATGATCACAATCGATCATTGACCGTAGATGTAAATAGTAAATAGTAAGAAACAGGGAAGAACCTAGGGATTTAAGCTCTTTGCGATGCTAATTACACGTTAAGCGGCACCGACCGAAAGATCACTTCAAGGGCAATGCTAAGTTGACACTGATGTGACTCTAAATTGGCGTCTCAGAAATGTCGATGCTATGTCGGCGCTAACATGATGCTATGCTATTTTTTAAAAGTTATATACAAATAGGTTTATATTATGTGTTAATATTATACTATAAGATTATATTATAAGTTTATATTCAAATAGGTTTTATTAATATTATAAGTATGTATATGTATGTGTGTGTGTGTGTATATATATATATATAATGTATGTATGTATGTTTGGTATATATATATATATATATATATATTGATATGTAGTTCATACATACATATATATGTATATTATAAGTCTATAAGTATATGTACATATATATGTATGTGTATATGTATATACATAATGTATGTATGCATATATCTATTTAAACTATAAGGGTATATTCATAAGTAGTTTATACATATATATACATGTATACATATGTATATGTATATTGATAATTCTATATCTATATGTACATATGTATACATGTATTTATATGAATGTATATTTATATTATATGTATTTATATCTATACGCGAAGTGCATCTAGCGACACAAAAGTGTGTCACTATTTCGACGATATGTCGTGGCAAAATATTTTAGCGACTACATAGCGTCGACTCGACGTCTCAGGTCCGAGGTGCCAAATTAGCATCGACGACTCACGACACTAAGTCGACGCGGTTGTGGCTCTAAATTAGCGATGACATCTCTTGCATCGCCAAGGTGACGCTATGTAGGCACTATTGAGCAGCAAAATCATGTCACTTAGTTCAATCCTCATAGATCCATGATTAAGAATATTAAAAATATCAATAATACATATATGTAACATATGGTATAGGATGAGTCGGGGGTGGGGGGTGGGGGTAAGTAACATATATAGTTAGGAATACATATATGTAACATATGGTATTTAGGAAGTAAATTTGTAGGTAAATATATAGTTAGGACATTTAGCGTCTTCTTAGCATCATGGACATTTGTCTTCTTACATAAGATTCAGACTATGAACTTTATAAATCTGATGGAAGGTCTCAATTTAATGGATTACATGGAAAGTCATTCCCTCTTCTATTGATTATAGAAATCTATTTGATATATTTGGATGCACCTGCTCATTATCTCACTGAACAAAATATGGTTCAGTTGTTACTTTGTAAATAGCTTATAGCTAGCATTAGTTTTGCTCTGATGTAATGATCATGACTAGCAGTAGGGGTGTTGAGCTAAAAAAGGGGATAGGGCTAAGCGGAGTGAAAAGGGTTTTTCATAAGATGGGAAATGAAAACTATTACCCCACATGAGGTTTGTGAATAATTGATTGTCTAATAATGAGCAAGGAATATTCTTCTTTCTGCTAAACAGGTTCTATTGAACTCATAATTCATTAGAACGTTGTGATAAGAAACGTTAAAAAAAAACAATTTTGAGTTGCAACATGCACTCAAAAGATGTTTTTGAGGAACTTAGTTATTAGTCATTAGTTTAATCTACTTATTCATTACAATGGCGTCATCTTAGCATTGCGTCTTATGTGATGCCAATAACATCGCGAACAGTCGATGCCAATACACGCAAGATGTTAGTGCTCGTATCGATTCCATCATTAGTGTCTAGGTAGCGCCGCGTCTTGTGTCAAGCTAATATAGCATCACGATATGTCGACGCCACCACAACGCTACAATCTACCGCGCATTTTCTTATTTTCGCGCGTGATAATAACGACGAAGTAGCATCTCTAGGTCGCCGCTATTACGTCAAAGTTTTGTAATGCCAATGCGATGCTAAACTGAAGCTATGGTGACGCAGTTAGCGTCTCTTCACTTTAACGCCATATCATCGCTATGGAGATGCTATTAGCGTCGACGTAGCATCGCCTAGTTTTGAGATGCTAATTTGCGTCGTTACTAATCTATTTTCTTGTAGTGTAAAGTAGAGAATCCTTCCAATTATATGGATGATGAAATGAAAAGATGAACCACATAATGAATGGAAGAATGAAAAAAATGTTATATGATGAAAGGACATTTGCCCTGATATATATGATGATGGAAGGACTCTGTCCTTAAGATGATAAAAAAGGAGCAATGATGAACAAATGTCTTTCCAAATGAAAGATGGACTATCACACAAATGATCTAAGAAGTTTCCTTATTAGTAAGCTCATAATTATAGGATTAAATTCGAGGCTTTGTATGAGAGGCCATGTCCATCACTAGCTTGTTGGAAATGAGGTTGGCAAACAAAAGTTCTTGAGTGCTAAGGAACTAATGGAGACAAGGAATATGCCAAGAAGGTGGAGTTAATACAATAAAGAATAAAAGCAGCACAGACTCACCACAAGATTTTTGCAAATAAGGTCCGACGTGAGCAAATCTTTCGCGCAGGTGATATGCTAAAAGTCTCCCCGATGAAGGAAGTCATGAGATTTAGTAAGAGGGGCAAGCTCAGTCTAAGGTATGTGGGTCCGTTTGAGATACTAGAGTTAGTCAGAGAGGCAGCATGCAGATTAGCACTACCATCCTCGTGTGGACAAGCACATAATATTTTTCATGTATCCATGCTCCGAAAGTATAAGCATGCTAAAACAAAAATTATTAGACATGAGGAGCCGAATCTTAAAGAAGATCTAATCTACGAAGAGCAGTCACTAATAATCCTAAAATTTAAAGTTCAGTGCCATAAGAATAAAAATGTACCACTAGTTAAAGTCGCATGGAGTCATCACCAGGGCGATGAAGCTACTTGGGAACTCGAGTAAGAAATGTGCAATGAATTTCCCAAACTATTTGGTAAGTTCCTACATTGTACATAATTCGAGGATGAATTTTATTTTAAGGAATTTATAATGTGAAGACCATCAATTTTGCTAAATAAATAAATTAGTTATGACCCTTTCTCCTAACCACTCCAACAAAACCTTCTTTATATTCTATCCATTAACCCTAGGCGCAATAGTGCTTTCTCATCTTTGGACGCCGACAAGAGAAGAAGAAGAAAATAAAGCAAGGGAACGCCAAGGTCGAAGGAGGCGTCGAGGAGGTGGACAGAGAGTTTGAGATCATACTGTCACATCTTTTATGGTACAGAAAATTCATTTATTAGGGATATATCATTGAATCTATCTTCATGTATCACCCATTCAATCAGTCTAATTGCAAGTCGATTGAATCTCGATTTTTGAAAAGAAAATATGACATGCTATGAAACCTTTAGCACCTATTGTTCACATCCATTGCTTCAATTATAGACAATGTAAAGGGTGTAATTCTTATTTAGCACCTGCTATAGTGTTCATCATAGTAATGCTAATCATAGGTGACGTAGGGTATACTTCCTATTTAGCGCCCGCATTCATCAAGGCAAACAGTGCACAAAATGCACTGAAAGTGCATTTCCCCATCACATTAAATGCATAATTCACTTGATAATTCTCACGTCAGGCTATTGTAGCTATTTAAAGCAAAACATACAAAATGAATCACATCACAGGTGCATTACGTGAATAAATGCACCAAATCGTAAGATCATGAAATACAACTATTTGAGGTGCTTGTCACAGCCACTACGGTGTCATTAAAGATGGAATTATGGGTGGGCCGCACGGTCAGCAACGCCGCCAGCCCCCCCAAAAAGCCGTGCCGGCCCGACCCGGCCTGGCACAGACACGACCCATGCACGAAAAAATGGGCCGTGTCATGCCATTCTGTGCTGGGTCGGCCATTCACACTGTGGGCATGACACAACCTGAGCACGATGAACATAGACCTGACACGACAAGGCCCATTTTGTCACGGGTTATATTTTTTCACGCACAAACATGAACCATGCAATACGTCGTCGATGATGGGACGCGTCACGTGTCCTTGACGATGTATTTGAGATTAGCATGAACCGCATGGCCTTTAATACGGTGATCTACGTTTACATGAGAACAATAGGCTGCGCAGTCATTTGAAATTTCAACACGGCTGCACTGATCAAACATGGCCCATTTTCTCTATTTTTAAAAGAGATTCATGATTTGATAACATGAACACGGGCCATAAAGAGTCACGGACGCGGTGAAAGCGTACAATATGGACCTTGTTAAGCACAACGCGGGTCATGTCGAAGTATTTTTATTGCATTCCTTCGCCTATAAAAGGCACAACTGACTCTCTTCTTCTTCATTCAAGCTCCCAAACTCGCTCTCTCTCTGCATCTCTCTTAATCTCTCTTCTCTTAGTGATTCAGTCTCTCTTAATCTCTCTTCTCTCTGTTAGTGCTCTCTCTCACTCTCTTTTTTTCTAAACTCTTGGTCTCTCACCCTTTCTCTCATATTCTTATTTTTAATGCTAATAATTGCATAATACATATTGTAATATTTATTTAATAGTATTTTATATTATTATTATATTTACGTTATTGCATTCTTAATTTCTTATATATAACTGCATAATGGATCCGTGAGATCCCTTTCATCTATATATGGTGATTTTGCTGCTTATTCACCTTATGGAACACTACCAACATATTCATATGGTATACCATATAATACTAATAGTAGTGGTAATTCTAATTCTTTATCAGCACAGCTAAGTGGTGACTCATCGGGTTATATGGAAATTATGGAGCCATCAACTAACTGCCCAATTTCTCCGATTACATACATTAATTTTCTTGTTATTCCTAATCTTAATATTGCTTCAAGTTCTGCAAGTTCCTAAGGAGAGTGTGCAACTGCAACAATGATACCCACAGGTCCGTCAAGCATAGATGCTCCCGCGCAAGGTGAGATAATAGGTAAAAGAAGAAGAACATCAAAGTTAACTAGTGAAGTTTGGAATTATTTTTGAAAAATTATAGTTGAAAATGACCCAAAAAAAGATGAAGCTATTTGTAAAATTTGCAAGACTAGTTATGCTGTCGCCTCTTCTTCAGGTACAGGTCTTAAAATGACATTTAGAATCACATCCTCTAATGAGTAGGGAAGAATTTTTAGCGGGTACAAACTCAATTACTTACACCCGACCATGGTATTGAAGGAAGCTCTTTATTTGCTTATAATCAAGAAAATATGACCGAAGATTTATCAAGATATGTTGAACATGCAAAAATGACTTACATATTTGCCGAAGATGAAAAATTGTTATATTATCAATATAATTGCGTACAAGGTGCCTTTAGAAATGTTAGTAGAAAAATTGTTAAAGAAGATTCGATTAAATTATATCATAAGAAGAAAAATGAACTAATTAATTATTTTTTAGATTCTAAATTCATGTATAGTTTGAGTGACATATGGACTTCTTTAAATGGTGATGGTTTCTTATGTGCTACAGTTTATTGGATTGATACAAATTGGGTAGTGCAAAAAAGAATCATTGCATTTAAAGAAATTGAACATCTTCATAATGGTTTGCAAATTGCCAACGTGATAGAAAAAGTAATTAACGAATATGATTTTAAAGATATAATTCTATGTCTTACTCTTTCATAATACAAGTGATAATAATTCCACTGCACAATTTTTAATTCAAAGATTAAATACTTTTTTAAATGGAATTCTTTTTCATCAAAGATGTGCATGTCATATTATTAATTTGTGTGTTAAAAATGATTAAAAGTAGTTGTTAGAATACTTGAAAATTTTCGATCAGTAATTGTAAACTTATGTCACTCTGGACCTGGGAGACAAACATTTAAAGAAATTTGTCGATCAGAATTATTACAGGTTTTTTACAATGCTACTTTAGAGTTATCTGCCACTTATTCTCCTACTTCACATTTAATAATTAATAAACTTCATGAAATGACAAGTTCATTTAATGAAAAACGTGAATTATCAAATGAATTTTCTAAAATAATTTATTTGATGGAATGCAAATTTTAGAATATTGGAATAATTTACCTCTCATAAGAAATTTTAGCAATAATGATGGATCCTAGATTTAAGGGATTCAGTTCTAAATGGTACACTAGAGAAATTAAGAATTATTTTCCCAAACAATATATAAGAAGTCACCCATAATTGCAAACTGGTGATTTTATTAATCCATATTATGATTATGAAAATATAATAAATGACTTATATAATATTTATGAAGCAAAATTTGGTGTACATAGAGAGCAATCATCTTCATCACGTTCGCCAGTAGCAGCCAAACCTTCCAATAATAGAGCATTTTCTAGATTCATGTCTTCTATTTGAGGGGGCACATCAAGAGGCTCGGATGAAGGTAGTTCATCCAATTCAGTTGCTCCTTTGTATAATGATCTGCAAGGTTACTTATGACGTCCAAATAAATGTGATAGTGAAATTGATGTCTTAACCTGGTGGAGATTAAATGGTGGTACGTATCTCATTCTCTCCACCTTAGCTCTAGATCTTTTAGCCATTCTGATGTCTATAGTAGCATCAGAACAATATTTTTTTGCAGGTTCTAGGGTTTTTGACGAGAGAAGAAATAGAATGAACTCTAAGTAGATGGAGGTTTGTATATTACTAAAAGATTGGTTTGATGTAGATACTCGAACACAAGGTCAGGAATCCATATGACCATACATGGAAGATGACGATGAAACAGATGTTTCCTCCACCTATAATTCTTCATAAAATAATTGTTGTAGAAGATGCAATTTTTAATTCTTTGTAAATTTTCATTTATTGATTATTTCTTAATAATCAATAATAATAAAACATTAAAACTCTTGTGGACGTAGGCTAACATAGTTGGACCATGTTAATCACGATTTTCATTACTATTTTTACTATATAATAAATTAGTACTTAACTATCTATACTACCTAAGTAACTAATTACCTATACTACTTATGCATTATACAATAAAATTATATATAATATAGTACTATATATTATATTCTCTCTTTCTTTCTCTCTCTCAAAGTCTCACTGACCCACTCTCTATTTTCGTCTCTCCTCTCGTAGTCTCATTCTTATATATAATTGCACAGTGTCAAAGATGCAGTCTTTTCACTCAAAATGGATCTAAAAAGTGGCTAATGAGTATACTATCATGAAATGTATGAACTTATGGTTTTCGACGAACGTCAATGGGCGTTTGAAAACCATAGTTCATGCATTTCATTATAGAATCTTATAATTTAGTTTGAAGCAGATACTCCAAGTCTCCAACACAAGGTCGGTAACTTAGTAAATACATACATCCTAATCGATAACTTAGTATATACTATATAGTAACTTAGTTATAAGATAGTTAAATACTAATTTACTTAGTATAACTTAGTTATAACTTATTATATAGTAAATTAGTACTTAACTATCTATACTAGTATACTACTAATATATATTTATTAAATGCCAATTAATTTTATGTACAAGGTTATAACTTATAACAAATTAGTTATTACTCAATTATTCAGTTTACAAATTTATTTACTTAATAATTATGAATTAATGTATTTGAAAATTTAACTATATAATAATTATAAGTCATATATTATAGAATAATTAATAATACTAATTATATTATATAATAATTTAATAAGTAAATAAAAAATTCTAAAAGTTCAAATTGAAAGGCAAAAAAGGGGTCATCCGACCTGGCCCGGTCAGCCCGATCAGATCGGGCCCGGATCGTGTCGGGGTAAAAAATGGACTATGCGGCATGACATGGCTCACGACTTGATAGTGATATTGGGGGGTTTAATGATAACTTGCTGATTTTTGGGTCAAAAGTCAATTTTTTCAATTTTTGTTTCAATCCCCTAACTCACTCTCTACTGCAGTGCACTGGTCAATTGTAGTAACCCTAAATGTCGTATCCACAGTGATTTGAAGTCCTTGACTACATAAAAATAGTTTAGACTAATCAAAGTTAAAGTGGCAAAAACAGATTTTTAAAGGAAGTAAAAATAGATTTTTTTTCTTTTAGGAATGCAAAATGATAACTTGTTGTAGATTGCTGAAAAGTTGATTAAACTGAATTGTAAATGCTAATCTAGAGTCTAAAGGGATTTATCTATCAATGAGGAAGGTCCTTCAAAGAGTTGGGGTTCATCTAATCTTATTATCGATGGAAATGGATAAGTTATAATTTTTTAGTCAAATCCAATTCAACTTTCATTATGGCTATTTTCACAGCTTAAATTGACCAGAACTAAACAATATATTGTCATATGATTGTTAGCCAAGTTGAATTTAAAAAGGATCCTCTCACTGAAAACCAAATTATCAATAGGTTCAATTCAAGACACTTGCTGATTTTGTTTTTTGGCAATTTCAATAAAATCTGAAATGATAACTTCAAGGCATGGTCACAAGACAATGGAATCACTTCAATTAGCTTGGCAAGAATGAAGCTTATCCAATAATAGTGTTAGTGTTCCTTAGTTTATCTCTAAACTACAAGAGGACCTTGATTCAACCTCTCGGTTGCAAATAAAAATGGGATCCACTCTTCACACTAATTAATTGTAACCAAAATGCATAGAATCACAAGTTCGGAAATAAGAAATTGTCATTGCTCCTTGGCTCATCTCTGAATCTCAAGGAAGGCCTTAAAAACATCTCTCAATGGTGGATTAAAGTGGGGCTTAACAATGTATAATCAGATTTCCTGAATTCAGGAAATCAGAATTCAGCAACTCATTCAAATCAGAAAAATTCATGATAATTATAGAATTGAATCATGAAATGTCAAAGCTTCCTAATTCATTTCTGAACAAGAGTGGGACATATGATAACTTCTCAGTTATTCAATTAATCAAATCCCCAATGACAAATCAGATTCAAATAGCTTAGGGAAATCTGAAATTAGAAAGTTCAGAAATCAGATTTTCAGAAATAAGATTTTCAATGAAATAGAATCAGAAACTTGGCATGGATTCTTTGCTCATTTCTAACAAAGATTAGGCCAAATGACAACTTCTCAGTTGTAAATACAAGTAGGGTCTTCCAATGACAAGAACTAATCCATAACAGTTTAGATTTCAGAAATGTAACACCAGAAATTCAGAATTCAGAAATCAGTGCAGGAAACTTTAACTTATCCCTAATCCATCCACAATATGTATTAGACTACTACCCTATCCTAGGAGGCATGGAGTTTAGCTCCTCATAGTTACAAACATAGATACAAAATGGATTGAAGAGTAGAAGCTATCCATCCTGGAATCAGGGCTGTTCTGCAGAAATCAGCAAGCCTTCCTCCACACTTCAGCTCCGATCTTTGCTCCAAACCCTTGATGCCGTCTCTCCCAATCTACAATGGCCGACCCCCCTCTCCTTTCCAGGTTTTCTTCAGCTTATATATGTGTCATGTCCACCCTTTGATCAGCATCAGAAAGTTCTATTCCTTTGATTTCAGCCATCTGTCCAATGGTTCCTGCATTCCAGCTGACTGCAACAACTTTTGGGCAGCAAAGGAGTGGTCCCCCCCACCTTTTTAGCTTAATTCATACTTCTTTTCCCTGCTAGAAAATCCACAACAGCAAACATCAATGTCCTCTAATAAGAAATAAACAAATAAGGATTAGGACAACAAGTAAACTCAGCTCAATAATCAAAAGGAGTTGGGTATTGTACAAGAATGGAAATCAATATGAAAAACTAATGGTTTTGGAACCCGGAAATGATAACTTTGCACTAATCATGGAAACTATCCAAATACAAGTGGTTCAGGGCATTAGAGGCATCAAATGGATTAGGGTGACAAGTGAGTGAAGTCAGAAATCAAATATGAATAAGATTTCATAGAAATGATAACTTGGGTGCCAAAACGATAACTTGATTGCCTTAAAAATGATAACTTGTCATAACTTTTGTTGTGGTTATCCAAATGTGATTAAAATTGAACAGCAATGAGTTAGGACAATAATATAATGAATGCCTAAGGCCTTTGAGCAGATTTGACAGTTTTGCATGTCGAAATGATAGTTTTGCCCTTTAACGATAACTTGGCATTGGAAAAATGATAACTTGTTCAAATGCACTTAAAATTTTGCACAAGTTGAGATATGACCATCCAAATATGATTCATTCATGATAATAATGGATTTAGGGCATGAAAATAATTGAAAATTAGTTCACTCAAAATAATGATAACTTGACATATAGGAGTGATAACTTGTCCTAAAAATGATAACTTGGCATAGAATTGAAATATTTATGGATTTTGGCATTTCATAACCTCTATGCACATGGAATTAAGTATAAAATGAAGAAGATCAACTAGTTATCATAATCCATGCATTCCAAATATATTTGGCCAAAAGTTGGGCAATTTAGGGGCTCGATAGGGGTGAAATGCATCTAAAATGGGATAAAAAACCTATATTGATTAGCTAGTGATCAAACTCCCCCAAGCTTAGCCTTTTGCTTGTCCTCAAGAAAAACATTCAGAAATTAAGGACAAACTAGAATTAAAAGTCCACAAATGAAGTAAAAGTCAGCTAAAATGAATCCAATGAGTTTCCCACTTTGCTAACACTTCATTCTTTTCCAAAAACTCAATTTCTAGCTAGGGAATCACAGAGGCTAAGGCAAATTTAAGCCATGGATGAAGTACTAGCAATAACATGTTTGAATTGTAGGAATTGTCAACTTTACTACAAGGTTGAACTAAAAATCCCTTCATGAACAAATTTTTCATTGATTAAACAGGTTTAACACCTGACCTTTATTCATGGAATGCAAGTAAACATGTCAAGGCCTGATTTTTATTCATGCTTTCTTTAGGAGAGATTCCTTTGGAAGTTTTGCTCTCCTAATTTTTTTTTCTTTTTGCATTGAAGAGAGATTCCTTTGGAAGTTTTGCTCTCTTCCTTTTTTTCTATGCATGCATGCAACTTTTTACTTTTCCTTTTTCTCATTTTTCTATCTTGTGAGCAATAGTTCAAACTCAAGTATAGTTTAGATCCCTTTATCCAAAAAGTCAAGTTTTCCTATTTAACATGGCAGCAAGAGCTTTATTCCCTTCTAGACATTTGATTTACTAATTCAATCCATAAGTATCAGCTAGTGTGACCCACAAAAAAGAAAAATTTTCAGCTGAAATCTAATTCAAATGCATCTGAATTGATAATGTCAATTAAAGCAAGAAGGCTAATGGCCAAGTTGGCCACTTGGTATTGGAGTCTACTATCTATCATATAATGTATTTCACCCATTTTAGAGTCAAAATAAAGGGAAAACTTGTGAAAATCGGGTGATAACCAATGATAACCTGGTGATAAATTATATATGGACATTAAAATCAATTAAAAACATGATGTAAAGGTTAGAAAAGCACCAGGTTTCCTCCCCAAGCTTAGCCTCAACACTGTCCATAGTGTTGGAAAGTTAAGGCAAGGGAGAGGGTTGGGAGGGTGTGAAATATATGGAATTTACATTTGGTCCCTTCCAATGGGTCTTGCATTTTAATCCTACTTTTCAGGTATTCCATACTTCATGAATTGCATCTAATCCTGTAGAGAAACAAAAAAAATCAGTGGGGTATTCAATATCAGATTTTTTAGATGCATAATTTAACAAGGCAATGGGATTCACTAAAATTCACTGAAATTCAGCTAAGGTGGATTGGGACAACTGATATGCATGATGATTCAGATATTAATATGAAGATTTCAGCATGAGAGAAAAGATTATATCAGTTAGCATTGGGATTTCAGTGAGGAAAATAAAAAATGAAGGTAGGGGTACTCCCTTCTTGTCAATTTGTGGATGGATCTGATTCCTCCCTTCTTTATTCCTGCAAAACAGAAAAGTTAAGTGTAAAATGACTTGGGTTACCTCCCAAGAAGTGCCTTTCTTTAATGTCTTTAGCCAGACATCTTTCCACTTGAATTCAGCTAGGCAAACTTTGCAAATCTTGCAAATTCAGCACCTCCTTAGCTGATTCTTGAGCTGTGGGATTATATGGCTTCAACCTCTGTCCATTGACCTTGAATATATCATCTTTATCATTCAGAAGGTCCACAGCTCCATAAGGATAAATTTTGTGGACTTTGAAGGCTCCACTCCACCTTGATTTCAACTTTCGAGGGAATAGTTTCAACCTTGAATTGAACAATAATACCAAGTCTCCAACCTTGAATTCTTTCTTCATAATTTTGCTATCATGCCATCTCTTGGTCCTTTCCTTGTAAAATTCTGAATTATGGTAGGCATATAGCCTAATCTCATCCAACTCATCAATTTGGAGAAGCCTCTTTTGTCCACATGCCTGCATATCAAAATTGAGTGCCTTTACTGCCCAATATGCCTTATGCTTCAACTCAATTGGTAGATGACATGTCTTCCCATAAACCAATGTAAGGAGAAGTGCCTATAGGGGTCTTATAGGCTGTCCTATATGCCCAAAGTGCCTCATTTAGCCTCAAACTCTAATCCTTCCTAGTCAAGGAAACTATTTTCTCCAATATGGCCTTGATTTCCCTATTTGAGATTTCTGCTTGGCTATTTGTTTGAGGATGTTAAGCAGTTGAGACCTTATGCTTGACTCCATATTTGTTTAGAAGGTTCTCAAAACATTTTTCAATGAAGTGACTGCCTCCATCACTTATGACCACTCTTGGGATTCCAAATCTTGAGAAGATTATCTCCTTGAAAAGCTTGATTACAGCGCTGGAATTAGCAGCTGAAGTTGGAATTGCCTCTATCCATTTGGATACATAGTCAACAACAAGTAGTATGAATTTGTATCCAAATGAACTAGGGAAAGGCCCCACGCAGTCAATGCCCCAAACATCAAATATTTCCACTTCTAAAATCCCATTCTGAGGCATTTCATTCCTCCTTGATATTGACCCTGCCCTTTGACATTCATCACAACTCTTCACATACATATATGCATCTTTGAACAAAGAAGGCCAATAGAAACTAGATTGTAGCACCTTGGCAGCAGTCTTTTGAGTGGCTCCATGTCCACCATATGGAGATGAGTGGCATTCATACAAAATTGATTGGAATTCAACTTCTGGTACACATCTCCTGGAAATGCCATCAGGGGACTTTTTGAATAGAAGAGGGTCATCCCAGTAGAAATCCTTCAAGTCATGGAAGAACTTTTTCTTTTGTTGATAGGAAAAGTCAGAAGGAATAATCCCACATGCCAAGTAATTAACAATATCAGCATACCAAGGAGTAGGGGCAGCTGATATTGCTATCAAAAAGTAATCAGGAAAGGAGTCATTGATGGGGAGTGAGTCATTAGAATCCTAAACTCCTTCCATCCTTGATAAGTGGTCAGCAACTAAGTTTTCTATCCCTCTTTTATCCCTATGATTTCAACATCAAATTCTTGTAGCAATAGGATCCATCTTATGAGCATTGGTTTTGATTCCTTCTTGTTGATCAGGTGCCTTACTGCTTGGTGATCAGTGAAGACAATTACTTTGGATCCAATCAAATAAGATCTGAATTTGTCAAAGGCAAACACCACAACAAGCAATTCCTTTTCAGTGGTAGCATAGTTGATTTGAGCCCCATCTAGTGTCTTGCTAGCATAGCATATTACATAGTATTTCTTCTCCCTAGTTTGCCCCAACACTGCCCCTATTGCCTGGTCAGAAGCATCACACATGATTTCAAAGGGCAATGCCCAATCTGGTGGCTGCACTATGGGAGTTGAAGTGAGGGCTTCCTTCAAGTAGTTGAAAGCCTTTAAGCAATCTTCATCAAAATTGAATTTCACATCTTTGTCCAGCAACCTTGTGAGGGGTCTGGTTATCATTGAAAAGTTTTTAATAAATCTTCTATAGAAGATCGCATGCCCCAAGAAACTCCTTATAGCCTTTACATTCTTTGGGGGGTGCAACTTCTCAATGACTTCAATCTTTGCCTTGTCCATTTCTATCCCTCTACTAGATACAATGTGGCCCAATACCACTCCTTCTTGGACCATGACGTGGCACTTTTCCCAATTCAGAATTTGATTGGATTCCCTGCACCTTTGCAACACTTTTGTCAAATTTTCCAAACAGGCTTCAAAGGAATCCCCATAAACTGAAAAGTCATCCATAAACGCGTCCATAATGTCCTCAATGAAATCTGAAAAGATGGACATCATACACCTCTGAAATGTGGCAGGGGCATTGCACAATCCAAATGGCATCCTCCTATATGCAAATGTCCCATATGGACAAGTGAAGGTAGTCTTGTGTTGGTCTTGTGGATGGATGGGGATCTGTAGAAAACCTGAATAACCATCCAAATAACAAAAATGAGAGTGTCTTACCAATCTTTCCAACATTTGATCAATGGAAGGAAGTGGGAAGTGGTCCTTCCTAGTTGCCTTGTTCAATTTCCTGAAATCAATACACATTCTTCAACCTGTGACTGTCCTGGTGGGTATGAGTTCATTAGAATCTGATTTGACTATTGTAATCCCTCCTTTCTTAGGCACCACTTGGACAGGGCTGACCCATTCACTATCTGAAATGGAGTAAATAATCTCAGCATTCAGCAACTTCAACACTTCCTTTTTGACAACCTCCTTCATAATTGGGTTGAGTCTTCTTTGGCATTCAATGGAGGGCTTGTAGCTGTCCTCCATGGGGATCCTATGCATGCAAATTGATGGATTAATACCCTTGATATCATCAATGGAATAGCCAATCACCTCCTTGTACAGTCTTAGTTTTTTCAGCAATTCTTCAACCTGATTTTTTTTGGCAAATTTGCATTGACAATTACTGGAAATGTTGAATTTTCTCCCAAGAATTCATACTTCAGGTTGCTAGGGAGAGGCTTGAGCTCCAATTTGGAAAAATTGGCTTGAGCTGAATTGCCTTGGAGTTCAGTAGTGAAAACTTGTTGCAACCCTGAATTTCTGAATTTTCCACTAATTTTCAAGAATTCAGCACTGATTTGTATGCCTTAGCCTTTGGATCCTCCAATTCCTTCAAATGATCAAACATTAGGCACCTTTGCAATGGATCTTCAATGGGAATTATGGCAGAAACTTGCTGAACAACTTGATCTAGCTGCTCCTCTTCAAAGTCATTTTCTTGAAAATTTGACCTACTGATAACTTGTGCCTAATTAAATTCTATCTTGTCCTCTCCAATTTGGAATGTCAATCTGCCCTCCTTGACATCAATGACAGCCCCAGCATTGGCTAAGAAGGGCCTCCCAAGAAGAATGGGGGTGTTCAAGTCCTCATCCATGTCAAGTACCACAAAATCTACTGGTATGTAAAATTTGCCAACTTTGAGGAGTATGTCATCAATGATTCTGTGTGAGTACTTGATGGATCTATCTGCCAGCTGTAGAGACATGTTTGTAGGCTTCAAATCTCCAACTTCAAGCTTCCTACAAAGTGAAAGGGGTATGACACTCATTGATGCACCCAAATCACACATTGCCCTTTGAATCTTCCTATTTCCAATTTCACAATGTATGGAGAAGCTTCCTGGATCTTTCAACTTGGGTGGTAATTTATTTTGAATGATTGCAGAGGCTTCCTCAGTCAAGGCAATGGTCTCATGTTCCATAATTCTCCTTTTCTTGATAAGGATCTCTTTCAAGAATTTTGCATATGAAGGCATCTCCTGGATTGCCTCTACAAATGGCACATTTATATACAATTTCTTCAGGATTTCAATAAATCTTCCATATTGTTGGTCCTGCCTTGCCTTGATTAGCTTTTGAGGGAAAGGCGCCTTATAAAAAATTCTAGCCCTGACTTCACCTTGAGGATGTTGATTCTGATTTTCCAAGACAGCCCCCTTTTTTGATTTTTCTATAGGCCCTGAACTTGTGCTGACTTCAGCTGGATTTCCCTCAACATTCCTCATTGGTTCTTCTATAATTTTCCCACTCCTGAGCTGGACAGCTTGGACTTGCTCTTTGGGGTTCAATTCAAGTTGTCCAGGGAAGAATACAAGAGGTCTAACTAAGGTGCTAGGTTGCTGAGCAACTTGGTTCTCAATGGTATCAAGTCTAGAATTCATATTCAGAATTGCCTCCTCCTGATTGCCTTGCTTCTTCAGGATTTGTTGCAGCATCTCCTCTATTTTTGAAAATTGAGAAGGTTGAGTTGGTGATGGTTTTTCAAAAGGAGGTCTTTGCACTTGAACTTGTGGAGGCTAGTATGGTGGAGGTTGATTCCTTGGCAAAATCATGGGTTGCCAATTAGAATTCTGGATTGGTGGCCCTTGGTAATGATTGGCCTTGTAGGAAAAATAGGGATGGTTCCTATTCTTTGGAGTATAGAATTCAGAAGGTGGCTTGACTCCATAATTCCCCACAGAATTGACTTGATCTATGGATTGCTCATATTGCTGCATTATCAAGTTGCAACTCTCAGTGACATGGCCCTGGTTTCCACATACATCTGACCTTCTTGTCCTGTCACGTGTAAGGAAATGGTGGTTCTTGGCCATGTTCTCAATCAATTGGTAGGCTTCATCAATATTTCTTGATGCAAATATCCCTCCTGCTACTGTACCCAATGCAACCTTGCTGGGGTAATTCAATCCTTTGTGAAATAGTTGACAAGTTACCATTTTTCAAAGCCATGATGTGGACATGCCCTCAACAAGCCTTGGAGTCTTTGCCATGCATCACATATGTTCTCTTGATCCAATTGGTAGAACCTCACAATCTGATCTATATAGTTATCAGTTTTGCTAGGTGGGAAGAATTCAACTAGAAATAATTGAATAATAGATTCCCAAGTAGCCATCTCCTCTGGTTTGAGGGTCTTGTACCAAGTCTTGGCCTTGTCCTTGAGTGAGAATGGAAATAGTCTCATATAGACAGCATCCATGGGTGTATTGTTGAAGTGGACTATGCTGCAAATTTCCTTGAAATTGTCCAAGTGTGAGGCTGGATCTTCATTGCCCAATCCAGAAAATTGGTATTGCCTTATCATTGTCACCAAGGCTGGATTCACTTCAAAGTTTGCAGCTGGTGCTAGGACTCCATTCCCTTGTTGATTTCTGACATTACTAGGAGAATAGCAATCCTTTAATGTCCTTGGTGCAGCCATGTTTACTTGCTCCTCTTCCTCTTCTTCAAATATCCTTCTTCTTGCCTCCAACCTTTGCAATCTCCTTCTTCTTAAGAATCTTCTTTCAGGCTCAGGATGTAATTGGTAATGGACCTCTTGATTGTCCAAATCCTGCATAAATGAATTCAGAAGTATCAAATTGAGAAAAGAAGGCAAACTAGACAAAAATTGAAAATTTGGAATGATAACTTGCAAAAACTGTAAATTGGCCTAACAAATGGACTAAAAATTAATCTAAAACTAATCTAAACTATCTAAGTTAGTCTAATTGACCTCAAATCCCCGGCAACGGCGCCAAAAACTTGATAGTGATATTGGGGGGTTTAATGATAACTTGCTGATTTTTGAGTCAATAGTCAATTTTTTTCAATTTTTATTTCAATCCCCTAACTCACTCTCTACTGCAGTGCACAGGTCAATTGTAGTAACCCTAAATGTCATATCCACAGTGATTTAAAGTCCTAGACTACCTAAAAATTATTTAGACTAATCAAAGTTAAAGTGGCAAAAATAGATTTTTAAAGGAAGTAAAAACATATTTGTTTTTTCTTTTAGGAATGCATAATGAAAACTTGTTGTAGATTGTTGAAAAGTTGATTAAACTGAATTGTAAATGCTAATCTAGAGTCTAAAGGGGTTTATCTATCAATGAGGAAGGTCCTTCTAGGAGTTGGGGTTCATCTAATCTAATTATGGATGGAAATGGATAAGTTATCATTTTTTAGTCAAATCCAATTCAACTTTCTTTATGGCTGTTTTCACAGCTTAAATTGACCAGAACTAAACAATATATTGTCATATGATTGTTAGCCAAGTTGAATTAGAAAAGGATCCTCACTTAAAACCAAGTTATCATTAGGTTCAATTCAAGACACTTGCTGATTTTTTTTGGCAATTTCAATAAAATCTAAAATGATAACTTCAAGGCATGGTCACAAGACAATGGAATCACTTCAATTAGCTTGGCAGGAATGAAACTTATCCAATAATAGTGCTAGTGTTCCTTAGTTTATCTCTAAACTACAAGAGGACCTTGATTCAACCTCTCGGTTGCAAATAAAAATGGGATCCACACTTCACACTAATTAATTGGAACCAAAATGCATAGAATCACAAGTTAGGAAATCAGAAATTGTCATTGCTCCTTGGCTCATCTCTGAATCTCAAGGAAGGCCTTAAAAACATCTCTCAATTGTGGATTAAAGTGGGGCTTAACAATGTATAATCAGATTTCCTGAATTCAGGAAATCAGAATTCAGCAACTCATTCAAATCAGAAAAAATCATGATAATTATAGAATTGAATCATGAAATGTCAAAGCTTCCTAATTCATTTCTGAACAAGAGTGGGACATATGATAACTTCTCAGTTATTCAATTAATCAAATCCCCAATGACAAATCAGATTCAAATAGATTAGGGAAATCTAAAATCAGAAAGTTCAGAAATCAGATTTGCAGAAATAAGATTTTCAATCAAAATAGAATCAGAAACTTGGCATGGATTCTTTGCTCATTTCTAACAAAGATTAGGCCAAATGACAACTTCTCAGTTATAAATACAAGTAGGGTTTTCCAATGACAAGAACTAATCCATAACAGTTCAGATTTCAGAAATGTAAAACCAGAAATTCAGAATTCAGAAATCAGTGCAGGAAACTTTAACTTATCCCTAATCCATCCACAATATGTATTAGACTACTACCATATCCTAGGAGGCATGGAGTTTAGCTCCTCATAGTAAAAACATAGATACAAAATGGATTGAAGAGTAGAAGCTATCCATCCTGGAATCAGGGCTGTTCTGCAGAAATCAGCAAGCCTTCCTCCACACTTCAGCTCCAATCTTTGCTCCAAACCCTTGATGCCGTCTCTCCCAATCTACAATGGCCGACCCCCCTCTCCTTTCCAGGTTTTCCTCAGCTTATATATGTGTCATGTCCACCCTTTGATCAGCATCAGAAAGTTCTATTCCCTTGATTTCAGCCATCTGTCCAATGGTCCCTGCATTCCAACTGACTGCAACAACTTTTGGGCAGCAAAGGAGTGGTCCCCCCACCTTTTTAGCTTAATTCATACTCCTTTTCCCTGCTAGAAAATCCACAACAACAAACAACAATGTCCTCTAATAAGAAATAAACAAATAAGGATTAGGACAGCAAGTAAACTCAGCTCAATAATCAAAAGGAGTTTGGTATTGTACAAGAATGGAAATCGATATGAAAAACTAATGGTTTTGGAATCCGGAAATGATAACTTTGCACTAATCATGGAAACTATCCAAATACAAGTGGTTCAAGGAATTAGAGGCATCAAATGGATTAGGGTGGCAAGTGAGTGAAGTCAGAAATCAAATATGAATAAGATTTCGTAGAAATGATAACTTGGGTGCGAAAACGATAACTTGATTACCTTAAAACGATAACTTGTCATAACTTTTATTGTAGTTATCCAAATGTGATCAAATTTGAACAGCAATGAGTTAGGATAATAATATAATGAATGCTTAAGGCCTTTGTGCAGATTTGACAGTTTTGCATGTCAAAATGACATTTTTGCCCTTTAACGATAACTTGGCATTGGAAAAATGATAACTTGTTCAAATGGACTTAAAATTTTGCACAAGTTGAGATATGACCATCCAAATTCATATAATAATAATGGATTTAGGGCAAGAAAATCATTGAAAATTAGTTCACTCATAATAATGATAACTTGACATATAGGAGTGATAACTTGGCATAGAATTGAAATATTTATGGATTTTGGCATTTCAGAACCTCTATGCACATGGAATTAAGTATAAAATAAGGAAGATCAACTAATTATCACAATCCATGCATTCCAAATATATTTGGCCAAAAATTGAGCAATTTAGGGGCTCGATAGGGGTGAAATGCATCTAAAATGGGATAAAAAACCTATATTGATCAGCTAGTGATCACGACACGGTCAAACACTGGTTGACCAGCACAGACACAGTATGACACAAACCATTTTCCATCTCTAGGTGTGGTACTATATTGTAGCATACAATTTAATTAAATTGTAGCCAATCGTACTATAACATGCGGCTATGTATTTTTTCAAGTTATCTATTCAACATTTTAACTATTCGTGCTACCAATTAATTATCCATCCTGTTGTCATGTTTGATCACAATAATTTCTTGATTGTGCCTTATTATGATTTTGATCCTTGTACAAGCATTTTTCTCAATCTTATTATTTATGATCTTAGATTCTTGAACCTAAAAAATAGTTATAGAATAAATAAGATAAAAGATGAAAAAATTAAATGAAGTGCTCTTATGTTTTGTTGACGGCGGTAAACATAGGAAAGAGGGAGTCGAAAGATACTCCACTGGCCCATTTTTTGGAGTTGAAAGACACTCCACCTTGACGACAAAGGAGTCGAAATATACTCCACCAGCTCATGTTAAAGAGAGTTGAAAGACACTCCAAAAATAAGTGTAAGATAATGAAAATTAAAAGATGATGATTCTTATGATGATGGGTAATACCCAGTGATGTTATGATCTCTTATGATGATGATTTTAAATTTCATGATCGGCTATGACATATGAATTTAATGATGATTATGTTATTCTCCTTGTTACACTTATCATGATTATTATTCATGCTATGATGTTTTATTCCATGCCTATGATCATGATGCTATCCTTCTTATGATTATGTATATATGATTCTCTTTATAATGTCATCATCTATTTCATATCCATGTACTAGGCGTCAAAGCTCATGGGAGGTTCATCTCCATTGTGTATTCAATGTCATAGGTAACAACATGACCTAGAAAAATGACGATGACGCAAGCGACAAATCAAGCTCGTGGTGTTCCTTTGCACATGAAGTCGAGTCTCCTCAGTTTCCTTTTTATTTTTATCGAGTTGTAACTATTTTATGCAAACTCTTATGTTTATGTTATTTGGGACTCGATTATATTATTTTGTTAGGACTTTCGAACTCATTTTGATTCTATTTCTTTTCAATAAAATGATAGCTATTTTCGTTCCACATTTATGTCTTCATTTTGTTGACCAATCAAAGCCTTATTTATGTTCAAATATTGTACACATAAGTCATGTTCCATGATGTCCCTAGAGTGTATTTGGTCATGTGGCGGGGTGCATTTTGGGGGCGTTACATGAAGACGTCGCCATCGTTGCCCTGTTCGCTATGCTCATTGCCTCCAAGTACGAGGACATCAAAGGCTCTATGGCTTACGTCTACCATTGGCTCTCTGGTTGGCCCAACGATTGCATAGTCTCCTTGGAGAAAGTTATCGTGGATCATCTTGGTTGGAATCTTTCGATTCCCACGCCCTACATCTTCTTGGTTCCACTCCTCCAAGCACAAGGCGATCTCCGAGATGGCAAGACGAAGAATACAACCTTTTTCTTTGCCGAGTTGGCACTGGCCGAGTACCATGTCATGGTCTCCTGCTCGCCGTCCATGGTCGTTGCCTCAGCTGTCTATGCTGCACGGTGCACGCTCGGTGAAAAGCCCCTGTGGATTGATGCGCTCCTTCAGGACAGCGGATATTCTAAGTCCTCGGTTCTTGATTGTGCTCAATGTCTAGTTGAGCTTCATGCGACGGTAGCAGCAAACCACAATTACATATACAAGAGGTACAATAATCCTTCCCTTGGTGCCATTGCCTTGCAGCCTCCTGCCACTTCCCCGATCGAGAAGGTGGTGAGGGCTGGACGAAGTGCAATGACGACTGTTGTGAATGCAAATGGTATCGTGAACTATGATCTCATGATCAATAGGTTTCTTGGTTTTCTAAAGATACTCTTTTTTATTCTTTACTTGCATATAAATTTCTTGTGCGTTACTTCTTAAGTTTGGAAGAAAATGATTTTACAGATCACTAGCCAATTTTGAAATATGTGCTATATTCATATTTTAGTTTACTGCTCCTCTAATGCTATGGTTTTTGAGTAGTTGAAAATTGTTAGTGGAACTAAGATCACAATTGTGGTGCCAAAAAAAATTGTTGTTTATATTGTGCCTCTTTGTATGAAGCAATATAGGTAAGGGCTTGCATCTTACAACCAAACATGCGATCATCTCTTCGATTTTCTTACTCCTTGCTTAAAGGCTTATGCTGCTGCATATTAAGTCACGTGCATCAAAGATGAAACTTTTTTCCTGGAACCGCGTGTCAATGAAGATGTCTCTTGCTTTGATAACTAGTCTTATTTATGTGCATCAAATATTTTGATCTTTGCTTTAGAGCGCCAATGGCTATTTCAATTTCTCACTTTGTGCACTTCCATCCAAGGTATCATCCATTACTAGAATGTACAATTTCATTTGTTGATTTTTGAATATTTATTTGTGTCATTTAGTAAGAATTGTCGATTTCTGAATATTTATTTGTGTCATTTAGTAAGGTTAAGGACCTTTTAAATATGCTCATTGAGTTTTTTTCCTGATGACTTTGGACACTTGGAGGTCGTTTGGTTGACGAATAAACGGCAGAATATTTAGTTATTATGAGAATATAGCCAAACAGTGTGGAGAATAGATATAAGACGGTCAAACTTCGTTTTTGCCGATATTATTTTGAAATTTGTAAAACCACTATGTTATTCCACCAAATTTAATATTCCATAAAAAAATATATTCTACCAAAATGATAGAATATGGTTATTCTTAACGTTTCCACCTTTTAATAATTTCTTTTATTTTTTTATAATTTAACCATATATTACTATATTATTATTTTTATAATAATAATAATAAATGTTAAATATTGATAATAAAATATTTTAATAATAAAATATTACATATTCAAAATTTATTCCTTTTAAATCAAATAGATGAAAGAATAAGGATATAAGAAGACTATCAAATTCTTTTGAATAAATTTCTTTATTCCTTATGAGATATTCTTTGTCCAAACGTGGCCTTGGTGCTGTTCAACTAAGATGCTTTTAGTCTCCGGCCCCTGCACGAATTGAGAAGGTGGTGATGGTTGTGATGGCATTGTGACTTGTGATCTCATGGTCAATAGGTTTTTTGGTTTTTTGAAATATTTTTTTCTTCTTTACTTGCATATAATTTTCTTGTGCATTGTTTTTGGAGCAAAGTTTTTATGCTCTATATAATTATATTTTGATGATACAAACTTCGAAAGATTAAATTTATATTTAAAATGCCGAAAAAGTTTAAATAAAAATGAGTTGCTTCATGCATTAAAATTTTGATTAATATTTTTTTATGTTCCCACGAGATTTACATTAAGAGTGAATATAAGAGTTATAGATAACTCTTTTATCTTTGTAGAAAATCAAGAATCACCTCACTTTGACTACCACATAAAAAGCCACTTAATATTTGAGTATTCTATCATGAGATTTGGATCAAGAGATTAATATAAAAGTTATAGATAATGTTGTTAACTTTTCATTGAATCATATCATATCATTTGGATACTGGTATGAAAAGTTATGTATAAAAGATTAAAGGTCTAAAATATTTTATTTAAAATGGACAACATTTTATACTTTGAAGTAATATTTGACTATGTTCTGATTAGATTTTGGAAGAATGATGAATATCAAATTGTAGATAATCCTGTTGTCTTTCCACGGAATAAAAAATCATCACATTTAGATAATTGTGCAAAACGTTATACTCAAAATAGTACAGGATGATCGATCTGGTGGTCGAAGCACGGGTCGATCGGTCAGGCACACTTGTAGACCGGTTAGTGCACAAATTGCCTTGTTTAACCAAATAGAATGTCAAGATGATGCCGATCGAGATGCCAGTCGACCGATCAGCATAGAAAATGCAGAAATCAACAGAGCAGAATGTTGAGACCATGACGGCTATATATACCAATCGATCAGTGGGGCAGAGCGGTCGATCGGTCAGCTCACAAAATGCATTATAACAGTCGTATTTTGGCCCCAAAATTAGGAAATAGGCCCCAACGACTATACGAAGTTAAGAAGGCTATAAAAAAGGACCTAAAGGTGTAGGAATGATCAAGACTTCTAAGAAAAAGTGGGAAGAACATTTGTGAAGTTCATTTGAGCTCCAAGTTGCAAATCTTTGATTTCTTTGTCTCTTACTCTTGTGAGAGGTTCCAAATTGTCAAAGAGAAATTATGGAGTGTTCTTGTGAAATTGTAATAGTTGATTAACTCCTGAGTGAAAAGAGGTTATGTCTTACCTCTTGAGCAAAGAAAAGATGAGTAAAAGATGTGTGCCTCACATCTTGGAATGGAGAAAAGGTAAGAGTTGTAAAGGGTTTCTTCCTTGCCACATTTGAAATGAAGGAAGGGTGTTAGTGGAATCTCCAGTGATCTAGAGGTTGAGAAGTTGGAGGGGGGACGTAGGTCGAGGTGTGGTCGAACCTCATCAACAAATCACCGTGCATCTTGTGTTTATCTTTTTCTCTCCATCTCCTTTCTATTTTATTATGCATGTTATATGATTGCTATTGTGTTGGTTTAAGCATTAACGAATCAATTTTAAGCTTTCACACGATTTTTGTGAAATCGATATTTTGATTCAGACACCAATTCACCCCTGACACGTTGAATTTGTAACAATAAAATTGCTAGTAATAAAGTAGAGAGTAGAGTGTCGAATCCATGAGGAACTAGTTAAAACTAATCTATCCTAATAATCTACTAAAAGAAGAAAAGGTTTGTGTAAATGTAGAAAATAAATGTGTAGAAAAATAAATAACAAAAAATAAAATAAATTGGTGTTGAGCCTAAGGATGATGGATAATCAATGATAAGGAGGAACTACCATGAACAACTATGAAGATTGAATTATAACGATGATAAATAAGTTCAGTTCTTGAGACGGATTAGGATTACTTAAATTATTGACCTCTACGCTGAGTAAATCAAACTATCTTAATCTTCTATTAAGGAAGATATTAAGATGCATTATATTGCAAGTCCTAAACTAACAGTTATCCTTTCTAGGTAAAAATTGATACATCACACAAAATCTTGTATAAATAATGAGTTATTAGTTTCGTGTTATGATTGCTTCAACTTCAAATTAAAAGTTGATTTGCTGAAAATTATTAAATCTTAAAACTAACCACCCATCTAGTTTGTAGTCTTATCTCATAATATAATAATCCCAGTAAAAAGCATTAAGCAGAACAATCATAATAAAAAGAAATCGAAACGACTATACGACTATATTAATCCAAATCTAACAATCGAGTTCACGCAATTTTCTCAATAAAGTAAAAATCTTTATTACATGAAAGATAGAACTAACAAAATCTGAGTAAAGAGCATCCAAACAATGATTAGAAGATAGAATTCATAGCCTTTGATGAACTCTAGATTGCTGCAGAGTACACACACTGAGTTACTCCGCAATTTCTCCTGAATAAAAATTGAAAAACTCTAAAATTCTTCTTCTGAAATGGAAAATGTAGAAATCGGCTGAGCAGAATGTCGAGACAATGACACGATCGAAGCGCCGGTCAATCGACCAGTGCTGAATTCATCAACGGTCATATTTTTCAACAACTATCTATATCGATCGATCGGTGGAGCAGAGCTGTCGACCAGTCAGCGCGTAGAATGCACTATAATGGTAATATTTTGACTCTAAAATTAGGAAACAAGCCTCAACTACTAAATGGAGTTAAGAAGGCTATAAAAGAGGACCCAAAAGTGTAGGAATGATAAAGACTTCTAAGAAAAGGTGGGAAGAACATCTGAGAAGTCCATTTGAGCTCCAAGTTACACATCTTTCATTTCTCTCTTACTCTTGCCTGAGATTCCAAATTGTAAAGGAGAGATTGTGGAGTGTTCTTGTGATATTATAATTGTTGTTTAGCTCCTAAGTGACAAAAGATTGTGTCTTCCCTCTTGTGCGAAGAAAAGACGAGTGAAAATTTATGAGTGAGAGATGTGCCTTACCTCTTGAAAAAGAGAAAATTTTCTTCCTTGTCCCATTTGGAACGAAGGAATTTTGTTAATGGAATCTTCTGCGATCTCGCGGGGACGTATGCCATGGATGTGGCCGAAACCTCGTCAATAAACAATCATGCAAGTTGTGTTTATCTTTTTTTTCTTCCTCTCCTTCCTACTTTATTATGCATGTGACATAATTGCTATTGTGTTAGTTTAAACGTTAACGAACAGATTTTAAGCTTCTGTGATGAATTTTGTGAAATCAATATTTTTTATTTAAACACCAATTCACCACCTCATGGTGCCTTGTGATCTTACAATTACTTCTCGAGTTTGAAAGAAAATGATTTTTCAAATCACTAATGAAGCTTGAAATAGGTGTACATATTACATAGGGAATAAGGATTGTGTGGAAAAAAAAGTGACCCATATATATGGATCACCGTAGGATCGTGATCCGACAGTTCATAAATAGACACTTATTTGAATACATCTTGATGATACTTATTTGTGAACTGTCAAATCATAATCCAACAGTGGCCCATATACATGGGTTAGTATTTGCCCCACATAGTCTTTATCCCCTATTACATATTTGTGGTGCCAAAAATTTTTTCTTTATGTTTTACCTATTTGTATGAAGGAGCCATAGGTTTAGGATTATGCTTACATATCAAACATGGTCATCTCTTTTATTTTCTTACTTCGCTGCTGCATTGGTTTCTACATTCTTAGTATATGAAGTGATGTGCACCAAAGTTGAAATCTTTTTCTTGGAATCATGGATGTTAGAACTTCTGAAAACTTGTCAATGATTTCTCGTGCTTTAATAAGTAGTCCTCTTTAGGTGCATCACATACTTTGATCTTTTCTTTGGAGGGCCATTGGCTATTTCACTTACTCATTTTAAACACTTCCATTCAAGGTACGTTCCATTACTAGCATGGTGCAGTTTCAATTGTTGGTTTTTGAATATTTATTTGTATCATTTAGTATGGTAAAGTATTTTTTAAATATGCTCATTAACTTTTTTTTCTGCTGACTTCAGATACTTGGTGCTGTTCAACTAAGATGCTCATTTAACCTCCTACCACTGATCGGATTGAGAAAGTGGTTAGGGTCGGACGAAGGGCTGTTGTTGGATCTATGTTTAATGACATATAAAATTATATTTTGATGATACAAACCTCGAAAGATTAAAGTTAAAATGTTAAAAAAGTTTAAAGAAAAATGGATAACTTTATGCACTACACTTTGATTAAATAATTAACTATGATCCTCATAGATTTTGAATGAATCATAATATCTTTGTAGAGAATTCTGTTAGCTTTCTATAAAATCCAAGATTACTTAATTTGGATAACTGTGCACAAAGTTATGGTTAAAATAGTGCAAGGCGGTCGACTTACCGGATGGAACACAGGTCGACCGGTCAGGAACATAGGTCCACCGGTCCAGAACACAGGTCGATCGGTCAGTGCAAAAAATGCCCATTTTCAACATACAGAATGTCGTGACTATACCGGTCGAGGTACCGGTCGATCGGTCCAGAACACAGGTCGATCGGACATTACAAAATTCACCAACGGTCATATTTTTTCATAAAAGAAAGTGTACCGGTCGACCGGTCCACATGTGCGGTCAACCGGACTCCGAGTCAAAGGAACAATAACGGTCAAATTTGAAGGAGAAAAGTGTGGAATAGTTTTTGGACGATTTTCTCACTTGCTGAAGCCTACAAAAGGAGTGCCAAAGCCGGAAGCAAAGACATACATCCAAGTATTGAAGCAAAACTTCAAGAAATCAAAAGAAGATCATTTCTCTTGAAGTTATCATTTAGAGTTTTCTTTCTTTCTCTCTTCCACTTTTGTGAGCTTAGCTTTGTAAAAGAGAGAAATATTTTGTTCAGGAAAAATAGAGAGAGCTCATGTGTAAAAGAGCTTCTAAATCTTACCTCTTGCGTGAGAGAAAAAGATTAGCTTTGTAGAAGGAGAGGTTGCCTTGACTCTCGAAGCGGAGAAATTAAAAGGTGGTTGATGTAAAGGGCTTTCTTTCTTGCCCCATTTGGAATAAAGGAAGGCATTAGTGGAATCTCCGACGGTCTCGAGGTCGAGAAGTTAGAGCGGGAACGTAGGCTAAGGTGTGACCAAACTTCGTCAACAACCACCGTGTCTTTGCATTTGATTTTTTCTCTCTCCCCGTTCATATTATGCCTATGATCTGAATTGCTTTATTTTAAAAGGTTTTAAAGAATCGGTTTTGTGCTTCCGCGATGATCTTTGTAAAATCGACACTTTTTATTGAACACCAATTCACCCCCTCCTTGGCGCACTTTGGGATCCTACAATTGGTATTAAAGCGGGTTGCTCTCGTTTTAATTTTTTGAATCATCTTCTTTTAAGATCTAATCACTTTTATATCTAATCTTTTTAAGATTCAATTATCTTGTTTTAAGATTTAACCATCTTAAGAGCTATGGCATCCAGTAGATTTGTTTTCGCCGAAGGACAATCAATTAGCCGTCCTCCCATTTTAAATGCATCAAATTTTCAATATTTGAAAATTAGGATTTAAGCATACATTTATTCTATTGATATTAACATATGGGATATCGTTGAAAAATGTTATTATCTTCATGAAAAGTTACCTACCGAACATGATGAAAGACAGAAAATTTTTTCGAAATTGGATTGGAAAGCAAAGAATATTTTTTATTGTGCTTTATTCTAATTGTGAAAGTGCAACCGAAATTTGGAAAAAACTCATTACTACTCATGAAGAAACGAATAAAGTCAAAGAATCTAGATTAAATATTTTGAATCATCAGTATGATTCTTTCAAGATGCATGAAAATAAATTTATAAATGATATGGTTGCTCGATTTAATGATATTGTGAATGGCTTAGCCTCTTTGGGCAAGCCTAGAACTAACCCCCAAAAAGTGAAAAAGATTCTCAGATCTCTCTCCTCCTAATGGCATACAAAAAAGATGGTGATCGAAGAAAAATATTTGAACAAATTAGATTTTGATGATCTTATTGGCTCACTTCTAACATATGAGATCAGAATCCAAGAAGAAGAAGAATCTAATGCCTATAAAAAGAAGACATTGGCTTTGAGAGCAAGCAAAAATTAAGATAACCTAAGTGAAGAAAAAGTGGACGAAAAGAAACTCGTCCGCTTTACAAGAAAATTTGACAAATATCTCAAGTTGATGAAATATAAAGAAAAGAGTGAGAAGCCGAAAAGAGGATTATGTAAACATCACTTAAAAGATAAAGCGGAGACATCTCAGAAGGAGAAGAAGAAATATAAAGAGCCAAGTGAAAATGAATCAAATGACTCATCAAGCTCTTCTAGTGAGGTACACAACGATGACGTAACTTCAAACTCTTCAATTTCAAATAATGACTCATTGAGATTTTCCGAAGAAAAGGTTTCTTTAGATGTAAATGAAGAACTCTCCTCTCTCATAAAAAGATATTTTTCAACTAAAGATGAAAATGAAAAATTACTATAGGAGATTGAAAAACTCAAACATGAAATTGAAACTGGAAATTACACATGCATGTGAAATTATAAAACTAGCATGTTCTTTAGAAAAAAGTAAGACTTTTTGAAAAACTCACAAAATAAGACTATTTCTCAGATAACGACAAATAATCTTAGTGGACATGAAAATTCATATTGGAAATCCAATCATTTATATGGTAGAAAATCACATCTCAAATGTTTTACATGTGGATTTTATGGTCATTATGCATACCAATGCAAAATAAGAAAATCTTCACAACATGGTTGATATGGGTTCCGAAAGGAACATTATCTAACAAAATCGGACCCAAAAAAATTTGAGTACCAAAAGTTACTTGATTATTTTTTAGGTATGCCTCACATGCAAATGACATATGGAATTGGAAATGTGAAGGCACAACGGTTATGGTAAAAGTATCATCTATTTTTTATGTCACTCAAAAATTCAAAACTACTATTTTTTTTAAAAAAAGAGGAACATATAAATGAAAATTGATAATAGTGATAGGGGGAGCATGATTAAATTTTATTTTGACATATCATAGACATTATTGTTACACAAAGTTTTATGCCAAATTTTGATTCTTGATATTTTTTTTGGCTTTCATAAATTGGTATTCATTATAAAATAGCCATAAATTTAGGGGGAGTTATCATTCAAAACTTGCAATACTCTACATGTCTATTATATGACAAAAGGAGGAAGAATAAATTTTTTGAAAAATTGATTAAGGGGGAGTTACATATGGTTTTTTATATGCTTCATATATAAATTATTTTTTTGATGAAACAAAATGGGGAGAAATATGATCTGAATATCACTTTATATGAAGAGTTCCTTACAATTTATACTTATGTGAATATTTATCATTGTAAGGAAAGTTAAATGTTAGGGGGAGTAAAATTAATTTTACAACTTAATTTATAACTTTTTCGCAACTTATACATTTTTTATATTTTTCATTTGTCTTCATTAAAAATGGGGAGATTGTTGGATCTAAGTTTTAATTACATATAAAATTATATTTTGATGATACAAACATCGAAAGATTAAAGTTAAAATGTTGAAAAAGTTTAAAGAAAAATGGATAACTTTATGCACTACACTTTGATTAAATAATTAACTATGATACTATTAGATTTTGGATGAATCATAAGTATCAAAGTTGTAGAGAATTCTGTTAGCTTTTCATAGAATCCAAGATTACCTAATTTAGATAACTGTGCAAAAAATTATGCTTAAAATAGTGCAAAAAGTGCAGAAAGTGGTCGACCAGTCAGGAATAGAAAGTGCCCATTTTCAACATACAGAATGTCGAGACTATATCGGTCGAGGTACCGATAGACCAGTTCAGAACACAGTTCGATCGGACATTGCAAAATTCACCAACAGTCATATTTTTTCATAAAAGAAAGTGTACCGGTCGACCGGTCCATGTGTGCGGTCGACCGGACTCCGAGGCAAAGAAACAGTAACGATCAAATTTGAAAGAGAAAAGTGTGGAATAATTTTTAGATGACTTTTTCACTTGCTGAAGCCTATAAAAAGAGTGCTAGAGCCAGAAGCAAAAGCATCCATCCAAGCATTGAAGTAAAACCTCAAGAAATCAAAAGAAGATTGTTTCTCTCGAAGTTATCATTTAGAGTTTTCTTTCTTTCTCTCTTCAACTCTTGTGAGCTTAGCTTTGTAAAAGAGAGAAATATTTTGTTCAGAATAAATAGAGAGGGCTCCCGTGTAAAAGAAGTTCTAAGTCTTACCTCTTGAACGAGAGAAAAATATTAGCTTCCTAGGATGAGAAGTTGCCTTGCCTCTCGAAGTGGAGAAGATGTGGTTGATGTAAAGAGCTTTCTTACTTGCCCCATTTGAAATAAAGGAAGGGATTAGTGGAATCTCCAATGGTCTCGAGGTCGAGAAGTTGGAGCGGGGACGTAGGCTAAGGTGTGGCCGAACTTCGTCAACAACCACCGTGTCTTTGCGTTCGATTTTCTTTCTCTCCCGGTTCATATTATGCTTATGATTGAATTACTTTATTTTAAAAAAAAATAAAGAATCAGTTTTGTACTTTCACGACGATCTTTGTGAAATCAGCATTTTTTATTAAACACCTATTCACCCCCTCTTGATGCCCTTTGGGATCCTACAGCTGTGACGATTGTTGTGAACACTAATGGCAAGATCTCGTGATCAATAGGTTTCTCCGTTTTCTAAAGTTATTCTTTACTTGCATATAATTTTATTGTGCATTACTTATTAAGTTAAAAAAAAAGATTTTACGTATCACTAGTCAAGCTTGAAATATGTGCTATATTACACATTCTGGTTTCCTGCTCTTCTAATGGTATGGTTTTGCAGTAGTTGAAAATTGTTTGTACTTAGTTTGTTTTGAGTTCGAACTAAGATCACAGTTGTGGTGCAAAAAAAAAAAAAAAGAAAAATAAAATGAGTATGCTCACAAGCCATGACCAAAATTGCTGATTTCTACAAGTGAAACTAATTGGGTAATATCTAATTGGAAAAAAACTGATTGAATATTTTCTCTCTTCTTGATCGCCACACATGAAAGGGCTTAATATTTTTTATGTTAAGTTTAAAGCTTGATTTTCTTACTCCTTCCCTGAAGGGTTGTGCTGCTGCATTTGTTTCTACATTTTTAGTTTGCGAAGTCATGAGCACTAAAGATGAATTTTTTTTCCTGGAATAATTTGTCAACGGAGATGTCTCTTGCTTTGTTAATTATTGCTGTTTAGGTGGACCTAATATTATATGTTTGCTTTGGAATGCTAATGGCTATTTGAGTTTATGACTTTAAGCACTTCCGTCCATTGTGCACTTCATTGCTAGCTTGTGCAATTTTGAGTTGTTGGTTTCTTAGTATTTGTTTGTATCATTTTGTATGGTTAAGGCCTTTAAATATGCTCATTGACTATTTTTCTCATGTCTTCTTTGGACACTTAGTGCCCGTCCAAGGCATGCTGCATCCTACTAATTTGTGCAGATTCCCTTTAGTAATACATACTTTGTTGTCCTTGAAGTATTTGTTAATGTTTCGTACTTGTGAACAATTAGAATATTTTGTTATGATAAATCTTATATGACTAATCAGTTCTGATATTTAGCAGCAATCATATTTTAAAGTTATATGTTTTCTCTTAATATAGATAAACAATCTATATTAAACCCAATTTGACCTCGGAGGAAAATAGTGTAATATTCAAAATAAATGAAATCAAGCCCAATTTGAATAAAAGTCCAGCAGCCCAATGCCTTAAAACCCTTTTAAAATAACCTGCCACCATTTTCCACCCACTCCCTCGTTTTGGCAGCAGCTCACTCCCTCACTTTCTCACTCAAAACTAGCCGGCAGCACCCTCAAGAGCTCTTCTCCAACCTCCAAGCAACAAGTGGCCACTCACACTGTCTCCCACTCACAAGTAGTCGGCAGAGCTTCCATACGGACTATACATCACTTCTCTCTTCCTCACATCATCAGCAGCCGAGCACCCCCTCCCCATTGCAGCCCCCCTCCCTCTCTTTGCCTCTCTCACTCTCTCTCCACTCAACCACAATCAAGGAACAAGGAAGCTCACTATTCCTCACCTTCACCTGCAGCAAGTCAAGGAGAAATAAGCTCAAGGGGAGCTCCAAGGCGGATGAAAATTTCAACAAGGAAAGAAGATGGCGAAGAAGGGGGTTGCCACATCAAAGAGAGGAAGAATGAAAATGAGATTAGGATTTTAACTTAAACTTTATATTTGAAAGGATCCAAACTCTAATCTAAATCTTAATGATGTTATAAATGAATGAATTAAGATGTATAAGAGTCATCTTGATTCTTAGCACCATGAGACTAGGGAATATACATAGTGATATATATATATTTGTCATTTTTGTTTAGAGTTACTGTTTCATTGAAAATAATCATTCTTAGAATTAAGATGCTTCATTTTCATGCATGTTTGGTTCATGATGAAATTGCTCATTTGGAAAAATGTTTATTGTGCTAAAAGAATGTTTATATATGAATCATATGATGATTAGACCAAATGTAAGCTTCATGTATACATGAATGTATGATTTGAATGTTGTTAGTCTAGCTGTCGTTATGTTCTGATGATAAGTGATATTCAGGAGTAATGTGATAACTTGCTGATTTTTGGGTCAAAAGTTAATTTTTTTAATTTTTGTTTCAACTCCTTAACTCACTCTCTACTGCAGTGCACAGGTCAATTGTAGTAATCCTAAATATCGTATCCATAGTGATTTGAAGTCCTAGACTACCTAAAAACAATTTAAACTAATCCTATTTAAAGTGGCAAAAACAAATTTTTAAAGAAAATGAAAACAAATTTTTTTTCTTTTAGGAATGCAAAATGATAACTTGTTGTAGATTACTGAAAAGTTAATTAAACTGAATTGTAAATGCTAATATAGAGTCTAAAAGGTTTATCTATCAATGAGAAAGGTCCTCCTAGGAGTTGGGGTTCATCTAATTTAATTATGGATGAAATTGAACAAGTTATCACTTTTTTAGTCAAATTTGATTCAACTTTTAATATGGCTATTTTCACAGCTCAATTAGACCAGAACTAAACAGCCAAGTTGAATTAGAAAATGATCCTCACTGAAAACCAAGTTATCATTAAGCTCCAATTCAAGTTCATTGCTGATTTTGTCAATTTTAATAAAATCTGAAGTGATAACTTTTAAATGTAATTACAAAATAAGGAAATCACTTTAATTAGCTAAACATGGATGAAATCAATCCAATAATAGTGCTTGTGCTCTTTGGTTTATCTCTAAACTACAAGAGAATTTAAAATCAGCCTCTCGGCTGCACTTGAAAATGAAATCCACACAAACACAAATTAGTTGGAAGTACAAAGCATATAATCACAGATTTGAAATTCACAATTGTCATTGCTCCTTGGCCCATCTCTGGATCTCAAGGAAGGCCATAAGACCACCTCTCAGTGGTAGGTTAAAATAGGATTTAACAATGGCAATCAGATTCCAAAGAAATCAGAAAACAGAAATCAGCAAGATAATTATACAAGGAAATCAGCAATGTTATTCATTAGAATTCAAGACTTGCCAAATGCTTCTTGATCCATCTCTGGACAACAAGAAATCCTTAGGATTCACCTTTCAGTGATTGAATGAAATCAGAGGTTCAAATAGCAAATCAGATTCCAAAAGAAATCAGAAAATCAGAATTCAGGAATGCAGATTCAAAAATCAGATTGGGAAAACAGATTTGAATCATAAAAATGTCAAACTATCTTGATTGATTTATGTACAAGATTGGGACCAATATCAACCTCTCAACTGTTCAATTAATCAAATCCCCAATGACAACAGATTCGAATAGTTCAGAAAAATCAGAAATCAGAAAGTTCAGATTTCATAAAATTAGAAATAAGATTTTCAACTAAAATGGAATCCAGAAACTTGGCATTGATTCTTAATTCATTTCTGAATGAAGATTAGATCAAATGATAACTTCTCAGTTATAGATACAAATAAGATCTAACAATGGCAAGAACAGATTCATATCAATGCAGGAATCTGAAAATCATAATTGATAACAATGCAGGATTCAATTCAGTCCATATCCATCCACAATTAACCTAGACTACTACCCTATCCTAGGAGACATGGAGTTTAGCTCCTCATAATTACAAACTTAGATACAAAATGGAATGAAGAACAGATACAAATCATCCTAATTTGAAACTTCTCGACAGGATTTCCAGCAGCCCATCAGTCCTCTTCCTTGCTCCAAACCCTTGCACCAATCTTCCAATGGTCAGTCCCCCTTGATTCCTTTGATTTCTGAGCTTATATATGTCTCATGTCCAACCTTTGATCAGCATCAGAAAGTTCTATTCCCTTGGTTTCAGCCATCTGTCCAATGATCTCTGCATTCCAGCTGACTACAGTAGCTTTTGGACAGCAAAGGAGTGGTCCCCCACACATTTTTGGCTTAATTCATACTCCATTCCCTGCTAGAAAATCCACAACAACAAACATCAAAGTCCACTAATAAGAAATAAACAAATAAGCATTAGGACAGCAAGTAAACTCAGCTCAATAATCAAAAGGAGTTTGGTGTTGTGCAAGAATGGAAATCGATATGAAAAACTAATGATTTTGGAATCCGAAAATGATAACTTTGCACTAATCATGAAAATTATCCAAATACAAGTGGTTCAAGGCATTAGAGGCATCAAATGAATTAGGGTGGCAAGTGAGTGAAGTCAGAAATCAAATATGAATAAGATTTCATAGAAATGATAACTTGGGTGCCAAAATGATAACTTGATTGCCTTAAAAATGATAACTTGTCATAACTTTTGTTATGATTATCCAAATATGATCAAATTTGAACAGCAATGAATTAGGACCAATAATATAATGAATGTCAAGGCCTTTGTGCAGATTTGAAAGTTTTGCATGTCGAAATGACAGTTTTGCCCTTTAACGATAACTTGGCATTGGAAAAATGATAACTTGTTCAAATGGACTTAAAATTTTGCACAAGTTGAGATATGACCATCCAAATATGATTCATTCATGATAATAATGAATTTAGGGAAAGAAAATCATTGAAAATCAGTTCACTCAAAATAATGATAACTTGACATATTAGAGTGATAACTTTCCTAAAAATGATAACTTGGCATAGAATTGAAATATTTATGGATTTTAGCATTTTAGAATCTCTATGCACATGGAATTAAGTATAAAATGAGGAAGATCAACTAGTTATCACAATCTATGCATTTCAAACATAATTGGCCAAAAGTTGGGCAATTTAGGGATTCGATAGGGGTGAAATGCATCTAAAATGGGGTAAAAGACTATAGTGATCAGCTGGTGATCACCTGACGCTCTAGAATGGTTGCCTGAAGCCCTTTCAGTCACTCATTCTAGAGGCGCAGTCATCGTGTTGATCCATTTGGTTGTTCGATTTAGAAAGACCATTGTTCTTTGTAACTGATGGTCATTGAGACAACTAGTTCAATCGTTCGACACCTCTCCAATGGTCTTTTGAAACTCATTCAGTCATCTGATTAGAAAGACCTTGTTCTCTATAACTAGCGAATGTTGAGACAACTAGTTTGGTCGTTCGACACCTCTCAAGCGGTCATCCGAGACCCATTCCATCATTCGGTTCAGACGTTCTTTTCTGTAACTATTAGTTGATGAGACATCATCTATAAGCCATCAAGCGGTCACCGAAAGATGTTTTGGTTGTTCATCTCCTATCCAGCGGGCGTCCGAAAGTGGATCGATCATCTGCTCTATACCTAGTGCCTATGTGATGCTGATTGTCTCCACTTAGAAAGATTTGATGTATGGACAACCTTAAATAGGCTTAAAATATATCACATGTATTGAATGATTGTATATATTGATGCATGTAATTAAAAGATGTGTTGTGGTGTAAATGTAGCTATGGGACATTCAAAAAGGCTTCAAGGAAAGAAGTAATGACAATGTATACATTTATTTTGTTACAGAGGGAAACCGACGTACATTTATTTAATATAAAAAGGTATATGGTTAAATAAAGATATAATTGTACATTTATAAAGTTTAGGTGCAATATACAAATTTTTTTTCGATTACAACTTGATAGTGTTGCCGACGAAATCTCAAAATCTACTGGTATAATGAAATATTTACAGCAACATCATAATAATAATAATAATAATAATCTAACTGCACTTTTTTTTGTCTATTTGAAGAAATCTAATTTCCTTACATGTTTGACCTTATCTTTTTAATCCTTAACATTCCACCGCGAAGTAGCAAAAACTGCCATCCTACACACATGACCATGGCTTCTCTCCATCCAAAAAACAAAAGAAGACACGAAAAAATTATACCGCCCCCGAAATCCGGCCCCAATATAGTTACCGAACCCCGACAGCGCTACTTTTAACTTGACCTAACTTTTAAATACTTTGCAGCGGAAACATAATATAATAAACTTAAACAATAACATCAATAACAGCGGAAGACTTCATGGATAAATAACATAAAACCCAAGATAACATACTGGCCCATGGGCCTAATAGGCTCTACGTATACCCAACAATGGGCTCTTACAACATAATGAGTTCAAGTAAAATACATGACTCCATAAGGCCCATAAGCCATACATAGAGACTCTTACAAGAGTTCATCAAATGACATAACATAAGAAGGATAACTTGGGCCGTTGCCCGACTCGTCCATGTGCAACATCTTCGTCAAGAGGCCCACACCGTTGAACCTATGCCTCATCCATACCTACACGGATCCATGGGGTGCAGGAGATTTCTCCCGTTAGAGTATGTTGAGGCCCATGCATGCTATGACCTTATAACATAATTTCTATATGTCATGGCATATGCATTTCATCATCATGGAAACATACGTCATATGCATGCTATGAGCTACTTATGCATACTACATGGCATGTGAGCATATCAACATGTCAAGATAAGATAACATGTAACATCATAATCTTTAAATCAAACATATCATAACTTATCATCATGCTAATGCATATCATGTCTTATCTTACTTTGCTTCATCATTTTTCATCATGTCATGATATGATGTGACAAGTGGACATTTACATAGCATCCTTATAGGTGCATACTTGATCATACTTCTTTAACATCTTTACTTTATGTCCCAAGTCATTCATCATTCATCTTTTCATCTTTCATCTTTATTTAGATGCTTTCTTATCTTGTTGATTGGGAAGACCATGTTGAGTTCAAGGGAGAATGACTAGCTAGGCCAATATGTTGGGTTCGCGGAAGGCCAATAGAGACGCCACGCTTGGGGTGGAACTCGCCTCCTAGTTCCGCGGAGGCCCAATAGAGACGCCACGCTTGGGGTGGAACTCGCCTCAACTTATGAAAATGCCACGCTTGGGGTGGAACTCATTTTCCCGAAAAATGCCGCCACTTGGGGGCGGAACCCATTTCCCCTTCCTCGATTGCAACAAGTTACCTTCACGCCAATCCGTCTTTTACTTGCTTTCATCAATACATACAATCATTCATACATGTTGCATGTTTTAATCCTATTTAAGGTCATACGAACTTCAAATCATACTATATGTGGTCTTTCAATCATAGCCGATCAGCTTCCAGAACGGACGACCATTCTGGGTAACGGTCGACCATTGGAAGGGTATCGGTCGATCGGTCAGGTTATCGATTGACCGTTATGGTCCATTCGGACGACCGAAATCAGACTTCGGTTCGTCCGTTAATCACTAAATGTGACACTCTTCTAAATCGGACGACAGCTGGAATAACGGTCGACCGTTATTGGTCCTTTCGGATGATCAAAATTGGATTTCGGTTCGACCGCTAATCACAGAATGTTTCTACTATTTTGCTTTTCGCTATCGGTCGACCGGTACTTGACTTTTCGGATGATCGAAACAAGGTGCTCGAACGTCCACTAATCACAGAATGTGTCGAACGTTTCGACAACACATATCGGACGACTGTTATTAAATCGATCGACCATTTCATTACTATCGGACGACCGGAACAGGGTGTCTAGTCGAACGCTAATCACAGAATGTTTCGACCCTTCCAAAATGGACGACCGTTATAGAATCGGTCGACCGCTGGACAGAGTTCTATACTAGGATAGTCTCCAGAATGGTCGATCGATACATTATCGGTCGCCCGTTCTGGACTGACAGAAACTCATCTTCTACATCTTTTTCTTCCTAATCATGCATACATTGACATATTGAACACATACTTGCTTCCACACATCATATAGGACATTTCTTAACATTCATAGCATTCTAATCATGAATATAATGAGGTTTTCACATGGAGCATCTAATCATGCTATCTAAGTTCATACATGCACATAAACATAAAACCATTTCATTTGAGCTAGCATAAGCAACAATGAGCATCATAATTCCAAACATGATTAGCATTAGAACTTAAAGCCTCATAAAATATGGCATACACAAGTACTAATATGCATAAGCCTTAATCATCCATTCCAAGAACACAAGTTGGTCCTTCATGCCCTAATCCATTCACACAAACATCATTAGGGAGGTGATTAAGGGTTTGGATCCCCTCAACATACCTTGATTAACTAAGCTTAACTCTAATCTTGTTCCTCTAGCTTCAATCCCTTCTTTCTCCCTCCTAGATGCTAATTAGGAGTTGCTACAGTGAAAAGACACAAGAGATAGAGGGAGTGAGAGGAAGGGAGCTTGCCATTGTCCAATGGACAAATCAAAAACTTACTGTAGTAGAAATGGGGTTTTGTGCCTGTTGTGGAGTGCTTCTTGGAGAGAGAGAGAGAGAGTGAGATGAGAAGTTGGGGTATCCATTGTAGCTTCAATAGTGATTTGGGGGTGGGGGTTTACTTTCGGCCGACAGCAACAAATGAGGGAGACACTGTAGCACTTAGGGTGGCATTAGGTGTTGGGCTTGTGGGCTGAGTGTGGCTAGGCTTGGGCTGCTATGTTTCTTTTTTTTCAATTTGGTCGGATATTACAACCTACCCCTCTTAAATAAAAATTCGTCCTCGAATTTTAATAAATCTTAAATTACTTACCGAAGAGTTTCGGAAACTTCTCTCGCATTTCTTCTTCTAGCTCCCATGTTGCTTCTTGTCCCCAGTGATGCTTCCATGCCACTTTGACCATAGATATGGTCTTGTTCTTGAGATGCTTCACTTGATAATCAATGATCTCTATAGGTTGCTCCACATAGGTCAAATCTTCCTTGATATTTGGCTCCTCAATCCGAATCACATTTGCTTCATCATTAACATACTTCCGGAGCATAGATACATGAAAAATATTGTGAAGCCTATCATATGAAGGTGGTAATGCTAACTTATATGCCGCTTCACCAACTTTCTCTAAGATCTCAAAAGGTCCAATGTATCTTGGTGTTAGTTTTCCTTTCTTACTAAATCTCATCACACCCTTGGTTGGTGAGACTTTGAGCATCACATGATCGCCAACTTCATAAAGTTATTCTCTTCTTCTCAAATCCGCATAACTCTTTTGCCTACTTTGCGCCGCTAACATCCTTTGCTTGATGAGCTCCACTTTGTCAACATACATATGAACCAAATCTGGTCCAAGGTATCTTTCCTCTCCGGTTTCACTCCAACATGCCGGAGAATGGCAAGGCCTTCCATACAAAGCTTCAAATGGAGCCATCTTGATACTTGAGTGATAAATGTTATTATAGGCAAATTCCACCAAAGGAAGGTGGTCATCCCAATTTCCATTCCAATCTAAGGCACAAGCTCTAAGCATATCCTCAAGTGTTTGGATTGTTCTTTCACTTTGGCCGTCGGTTTGAGGATGGAACGCCGTGCTGAAATTTAGTCTTGTTCCAAAGGCATTTTGGAGACCTTTCCAAAATCTAGAAGTGAACCTCGGATCTCTATCCGAAACAATAGATGTTGGGATTCTGTGCAAACGGATAATTTCATTTACATACAACTCTACCATGTTTTTCATAGATTGACTCACGTTCATAGGAATAAAGTGATCCGACTTCGTCAAATGATCAACTACAACATATGACATCATGACCTTTCCGGGTTTGTGGTAATCCTACCACAAAGTTCATAGAGATACTTTGCCACTTCCATTCCGGAATACGTAAAGGTTGTAGCTTGCCACAAGGCCTTCGATGTTCAATCTTAACTTGTTGGCAAACTATGCACTTAGCTACATACTTGGCCACTTTCTTCTTCATGTCCTCCCACCAAAAGTTCCTTTGTAAGTTTTTGAACATTTTGGTACTTCCAAGATGAATTGAGAATTCAGACTTGTGATATTCATCCAAAATTTCCCTTCTTAACACCTTGTCCTTTGGCACCCATAAGGGATTCTTGTACCGAATTGCTCCATCTTGGCCATACTCAAAGTGATTCCTTTCCCTTTTGCATACATTGATCATCCTTGCATATTCCGGATCCTTCATTTGAGCTTCAATGATTCTTCTCACTAAGCTTGATTCAATCACGTGATGAGTCATACACATGATCCTTCGGCCAAAAATGGTTGGGGCCCATTGCACTATGCTTTCCACAAGGTTCCACTTGTGAACACTTAAACATTCAAGTGATCCTTCCCACTTGCAACTTAGTGCATCGGCCACTACATTAGCCTTTCCGGGATGTATAATATGGCGAACTCATAATCCTTGAGGAGCTCAAGCCATCTTCTTTGCCTCATGTTTAACTCCTTTTTAGAGAACACATACTTCAAGCTCTTATGGTCCGTGTACACTTCAAAGTCTTTACCATACAAATAATGGCGCCATATCTTCAATGCAAACACAATCGCGGCCAACTCTAGATCATGATTGGATAGTTGACTTCATGTTTCTTCAATTGCCTTGAAGTATATGCAACTACTTTGCCATGTTGCATGAGTATACACCCTAATCCAGTACCACACGCATCACTGTAAATGACATAGCCTCCACTTCCCGTGGGAATGATCAAGATTGGTGCCGTCGTAAGTCTTCTCTTTAGCTCTTGAAAACTTGCTTCACATGCTTGTGAACATAAGAACTTCTCGCCTTTCCTTGTCAACTTGGTCATAGGAGCGACAATCTTGGAAAAGTCTTGGATAAACCTTCTATAGTATCCAGCAAGTCCCAAAAAACTTCGAATCTCGGTCACATTCTTGGGCCTATTCCAATTCATCATCGCTTCAACTTTTGCCGGGTCCACTGCTACTCCATGCCTTGACATAATATGACCCAGAAACATAACCTCTTTAAGCCAAAATTTGGATTTGGAAAACTTGGCATAAAGCTTGTTCCTTCTCAATGTCTCCAACACGATGCGGTGGTGTTCTCTATGTTATTCAGGGCTTGATGAGTAGATGATGATATCATCCACAAATACTATCACAAATTTATCCAAGTATGGACGGAAGACCCTATTCATCAAATCCATAAATGCGGCGGGCGCATTCGTTAGTCCAAAAGGCATAATAAAAAATTCATAATGTCCATACCTTGAACGAAATGCCGTTTTGGGTACATCTTGCTCGGCTACCCTTAGTTGGTGGTAGCCACTCCTTAGGTCGATCTTGGAGAAAACCGACGCCGATGATAATTGATCAAAAAGATCATCAATTCTTGGTAAGGGGTACTTGTTCTTCACTGTCACCTTGTTGAGCATTCGATAGTCGATGCACAACCTCAATGAGCCATCCTTCTTCTTGACAAATAGTACCGGTGTGCCCCATGGTGAGACATTTGGTCTAATGAACCCCTTATCCAAGAGTTCTTGTACCTGCGTCTTTAGTTCATGCATCTCCGCCGGAGCCATCCAGTAGGGTGGCTTCGAAATAGGCGCGATACCCGGAAGTAGTTCAATATTGAACTCAACTTCCCTCCTTGACGGCAATCCCGCAATGTCTTCCGAAAAGACATCGGGATATTCCCTAACCACGTCTAAGGATTCAAGTGTCTTAGATTGTGAGTCCGTCTTGATGACACTTGCCAAAAATACTCTTACCCCTTTCTTGATCATCTTGCTTGCCTTAGTTGCAGAAATAAGCACCTTGGCTTCCTTGGAGGGAGTCCCCCTAATCATTGTAGGCTTTCCATGATGGTCACCTATCAAAACTTTCTTTTCCTTACAATACATGTTTGCATCATTGTAAGATAACCAATCCATTCCTAAGATGACATCATACTCTATCATAGGAAGCAATATAAGGTCACTTGGGAAATTCTTTCCATCTATTTCTATCGATACATTGGGGATATATCTTCTAGTGCCTACCATTCCCGTGAAGATTACAACTTCTAGTTGACAATTAGTAACTAGAGGCCTCACATTTAACATGCTTGCAAATGCATGAGAGATAAAAGAATGAGTTGCACCCGAATCGAATAGAACATTTGCATAGTGACTGGCAATAAGAATATTACCTTGGATCACATCATTGGCTTGGGTGGCTTCATCAACTTCCATGGCAAAGACTCTTGTTGGAGCTCTTGGTGGGTTTGCCACCATTTTTCCTTTGTCCTTGTTGCCCTCTTGTTTTGCGGGGCAGTCCCTTATGTAGTGGCCCTCCTTGCCACGTTGGAGACATGTCCTGGCCTTCATGCGACATTCTCCATAATGGTTCCTTCAACAATGTGGGCATAAGGGCTTGGTTGGCTCCACCTTTTTCGGAGAGTAGTAAGGTGCCTTCCTCGGACTACTCCCTTGGGCCTTCCCCTCATGCTTCTTAATGATTTTTCCCTTGACATCCTTTCTTTCTTGATACTTCCTTTCATGTTCAGCGGCGAGGTCCACCGCATCTTTCATAGTGGTGCAACGACCACTTCTCACCCAAGGTTACAGTCCTGATTTCAAGCCATTGATGAACCTCTTCGTCCTTTGGAGCTCGTTCTCGTTGAGCTCCCCATACTTTTCCAACCTCAGGAACATTTCCACATACTCCCCTATAGTCATATTTCCTTGAACGAGGTTGAGAAACTCATCCCTCTTCTTCTCCTTTATGTGGTCTGGGAAGAAACGAGCTTCGAATGCTTCCATGAAGCCCTCCCATTGTACATTCTCCTCACTCTCGTTGTTGGTCTTCAACAGTGCTTTCCACCATGCTTTGGCCCGGCCACAAAGGCAATGTATGGCATACCTCACTTTGAGATCTTCGGGGCACTCCATAACTTTGAGGATGTCCCCTACATCTTCGATCCACGATTCTGCCAACTCGAGATCTCCTACTCTGTCGTACTTTGAGGGCTGGAGTCTTAGGAACCTCTCAATGGAGTAATCCGGCTCATTACTTCTTTGGGCATTTTGGGCCGCCCGGATTAGACCATCGAGAAATGCATTCCTTTCATGCTCCTCATCAACGATTGAATGTCTTGGCATCTACATTCATATTCAAACAAACATAGAACATTATTAGCAATGAGCTAATCATATGATAACATTTACCTTTAGGTTCGGTGGCACCTCATGACGATTGCACATGGACTTCACACTTAGACATTTTAGCCAACCTATGGCTTACACATCCTAAAAATCTATACATACGAGCCAAACTATGGCTCTGATACCAATTGTAACGCCCCTGAAATCCGGCCCCAATATAGTTACCAAACCCCGGCGGCGCTACTTTTAACTTGACCTAACTTTCAAATACTTTGCAGCGGAAACATAATATAATAAACTTAAACAATAACATCAATAACAGCGGAAGACTTCATGGATAAATAACATAAAACCCAAGATAACATACTGGCCCATGGGCCTAATAGGCTCTGCGTATCCCCAACAATGGGCTCTTACAACATAATGAGTTCAAGTAAAATACATGACTCCATAAGGCCCATAAGCCATACATAGAGACTCTTACAAGAGTTCATCAAATGACATAACATAAGAAGGATAACTTGGGCCGTAGCCCGACTCGTCCATGTGCAACATCTTCGTCAAGAGGCCCACACCGTTGAACCTATGCCTCATCCATACCTACACGGATCCATGGGGTGCAGGAGATTTCTCCCGTTAGAGTATGTTGAGGCCCATGCATGCTATGACCTTATAACATAATTTCTATATGTCATGGCATATGCATTTCATCATCATGGAAACATACGTCATATGCATGCTATGAGCTACTTATGCATACTACATGGCATGTGAGCATATCAACATGTCAAGATAAGATAACATGTAACATCATAATCTTTAAATCAAACATATCATAACTTATCATCATGCTAATGCATATCATGTCTTATCTTACTTTGCTTCATCATTTTTCATCATGTCATGATATGATGTGACAAGTGGACATTTACATAGCATCCTTATAGGTGCATACTTGATCATACTTCTTTAACATCTTTACTTTATGTCCCAAGTCATTCATCATTCATCTTTTCATCTTTCATCTTTATTTAGATGCTTTCTTATCTTATTGATTGGGAAGACCATGTTGAGTTCAAGGGAGAATGACTAGCTAGGCCAATATGTTGGGTTCGCGGGAGGCCAATAGAGACGCCACGCTGATGCATGCATTTTCATACATGTTTTACATGCATCAATTAGGTTATTTTTCATAGTTTTTATCATTGCATGCATCTATTTTCTTAATTTCTTTTGAGTCCAAAGCTACCCACTTCTATTTGATTTTATTCTCAGGATCATCATTTTGAGGTGTAAAGCGATCGGATCGGAAAAGCACATAAAACGGAGCACAAAGAGCACAAATGATTGAGTTCAAGAGAAACCCGGGCCGGGCTGGCATCATACCCGGACCGGGTTGACATTAAAAGCCGAATCCGAATCGATTTCAACTCGAAAATAAAATCTAAACTGAACCCGGCCCGAGTTGGATCAAACCCGGCCCGAGTTAGTACAAATCAGTCAAACTGGCAGATCGCGTGGTTTTTCGGCCGACTTTAACTTGGATTTAAATCGCGAACTCAACTCGGAACCCTAAAAGGCCGCCACCCCTATAAATATGGATGTACCACGAAGCCAAAGAGCATGAAATCTCGGAGTTTGAAGCCCTAGCCGCACGAGAAATGAGAGACGAAGTTCTACTGCGCGCCACTGTAAATCAATCGAAGAAGTAGAGATTTCGAGATTTCGGGCAATCGTTAGGAGCATAGTTTCGGCCAAAGCTTGTTCCAGAGATGTCCACCACTTCTTGGGAGTTTGATTTATAATTTCTAATCTTTATTTGTTAGAGGAAGATTATGGATTAGTTTAGTTGTTAGAGGAAGATTACGTTGAACTTCAGTTTTCTCTTAATATATTTTATTGTGTAGACTTCGAGAACATGATTATGATGTGGATTTCATGCTTAATCTGAGTTTATTAGTTTCCTTTTGACCCGGGCCGAGTTATGTTAATTTGATATTTTTGTTAGTAAATTAGTTTTAATTGCTAACAATTATATCATTAAACGGAGGTTTGCAACTTAAAGCATCTTAGATAAAGCAGATTAAAGTTGATCGAGTTCTCGACATCTTTGATTTTACTTCTATTTAAGATAGTTATGTTCTCAAGTTTTTGAGTCATCTACTTCAAGCAACCTTTCATATTAATGCATCTTAGTTTAGAATATATTAAAGTGGATTGAGTTTTCAACGTGCTTTGATTATATTCTTTATTAGGGTAGTTAGGTCCTCAAGCTTTTGAGACCTATACCTTTTATCCGTTTATTTTCTACAAGAAGTCTATATTTAATTATTGATAATTAAGAGAATACGATAGGGATACGAAGTCTGAGTTCTAACTGTCTCTCACGTTAATTAAAGGCATCATTATCTCTGATTGTCATCAATTCAGATTACTTTTATCTCAAATCAATTCTTGTTACTTTCTCAATTAATAAACTTAAGTTAGAAAGATAAGAATCTAGATTAGTCCTCGTGGGTTCGACACTCTATTCACTCTTTATTACTTGATACTTGCTAGTATATTTGCGCTTAATTTGCACGCATCACACGCTTGGGGTGGAACACGTCTCTTGGTTCCGCGGAGGCCCAATAGAGATGCCACGCTTGGGGTGGAACTCGCCTCAACTTATGGAAATGCCATGCTTGTGGTGGAACTCGTTTCCCCGGGAAATGCCGTCACTTGGGGGCGGAACCCATTTCCCCTTCCTCGATTGCAACAAGTCACCTTCACGCCAATCCGTCTTTTACTTGCTTTCATCAATACATACAATCATTCATACATGTTGCATGTTTTAATCCTATTTAAGGTCATACGAACTTCAAATCATACTATATGTGGTCTTTCAATCATAGCCGATCAGCTTCCAGAACGGACGACCGTTCTGGGTAACGGTCGACCATTGGAACGGTATCGATCGACCGGTCGGGTTATCGATCGACTGTTATGGTCCATTCGGACGACCGAAATCAGACTTCGGTTCGTCCGCTAATCATAGAATGTGACACTCTTCTAAATCGGACGACCACTGGACTAATGGTCGACCGTTATTGGTCCTTTCGGACGACCAAAATTGGATTTCGGTTCGATCGCTAATCACAGAATGTTTCGACTATTTTGCTTAACACATATCGGGCGACCGTTTCGCTATCGGTCGATCGGTACTTGACTTTTCGGACGATCGAAACAAGGTGCTCGGGCATTCACTAATCACAGAATGTGTCGAACATTTTGACAACACATATCGGACGATCGTTATTAAATCGATCGACCATTTCATTACTATCGAACGACCAGAATAGGGTGTTTGGTCGACCGCTAATCACAGAATATTTCGACCCTTCCAAAACGGACGACCGTTATAGAATCGTTCGACCGCTGGACAGAGTTTTATACTACGATAGTCTCCAGAATAGTCGACCGATACATTATCAGTCGCCCGTTCTGGGCTGACAGAAACTCAACTTCTACATCTTTTTCTTCCTAATCATGCATACATTGACATATTGAACACATACTTGCTTCCACACATTATATAGGACAATTCTTAACATTCATAGCATTCTAATCATGAATATAATGAGGTTTTTACATGGAGCATCTAATCATGCTATCTAAGTTCATACATGCACATAAACATAAAACCATTTTATTTGAGCTAGCATAAGTAACAATGAGCATCATAATTCCAAACATGATTAGCATTAGAACTTAAAGCCTCATAAAACATGGCATACACAAGTACTAATATGCATAAGCCTTAATCATCCATTCCACGAACACAAGTTGGTCCTTCATGCCCTAATCCATTCACACAAACATCATTAGGGAGGTGATTAAGAGTTTGAATCCCCTCAACATACCTTGATTAACTAAGCTTAACTCTAATCTTCTTCCTAGATGCTAATCACGAGTTGCTACAGTGAAAAGACACAAGAGAGAGAGAGAGAGTGAGTGAGAGGAAGGGAGCTTGCCATTGTCCAATGGACAAATCATAAACTTACTGTAGCAGAAATGGGGTTTATGTGCCTGCTGTCGAGTGCTTCTTGGAGAGAGAGAGAGAGTGAGATGAGAAGTTGGGGTATCCACTGTAGCTTCAATAGTTATTTGGGGGTGGGGGTTTACTTTCGGCCGACAGCAACAAATGAGGGAGACACTGTAGCACTTAGGGTGGCATTAGGTGTTGGGCTTGTGGGCTGAGTGCGGCTAGGCTTGGGCTGCTATGTTTCTTTTTTTTCAATTTGGTCGGATATTACAACAATGAAGGAAAGCTTATCTTGGCTGGCCGAAGGAAGATGGATTAAAGATGAAACAAGAATGATAGGAAAGAAGAATTGAAAAGAGGAGTAGGAACAAAAAGAAAAGAAATTTTAGGTCCTTTAAAGCTAGCTGAAACAAAGGATGAAGCAAAACATGGGAAAATAAAAGAGAAACTAATAAGGTATGTAGAAAGGATCCTTTTTGATCTTGTCATGATTGTAGTCATTGTAGTAATTCAGTTAAATGATTTATCCAATGGAATCAAATAAGGTTATGGAACATGTGCTTGTGTTTCTAACATGCATGGCGAAAATTACAATTAGTAAATAAATATAAAAAACTAATTGGAAAATTATGAAATTTGAATGAACTGAATTTTAAGAAGTCTATTTTCCATTGCATTTGGAATTATCACAAAATCATATCTATGGAGTACGTTATCTCAAAATATGAGTGGTTGTCATGTTATTCTTGTAAATAATATAGTTAGCATGTGAATTATACCCTTATGAATAAAGATTATATAAAATTCTGAATTTTTTATGTGGGCTTCTTACTCCTTTATCACTTTGTCCCAATTGGAATTACTCAATAATGAATTGAGTATAGAAATGTATAAACTTTACATTATGTGCATCTCTATTTGCAATATTTTAAAATAGAATCTAAATATGTGTCACCACAAGAATTTCTGAGAATTGTATAAGGCAATATAGATCTTGAAATAAATATATATCAAACTTTGTGAAGTCTAGTTCCAGCAAAATAAAAATCACTAAATTTGGATATCTATAGGGAAGGTTATTAATAATTGATTAGTGATCACTCATTTTGTTCAGTGTGCTGATTGGTTTGAATTATGAATACTACAATAAATAGTGTACATGAACTAATCACATGAAATTTATAGATTACTAACTAGCAGATGCGTACACTATGGAACAATTGGAATATTCTCTACATGTTAAGAAAACTACAAGATACTATTTTTGCACTACCCTACATATTATTTTATCTGGACAATCCTACTATGAACTAGAATATTAAATTATAGGGTTTCAATCTATTAAGGTAAGTTCCTTCAAAAGTAATAATCACTAAATTAGCACAGACATTTGAAATATTAAGAATTTTATACTCAACATTGCTTAGTCTATTAAAGTCTATAATTGAACAAGGAAATGTTGAAAGATGAATTTTATTGCAAGTTAATTAATACAACTTAAAAGTAATGAATAGAAGTGATATTTCGACCGGTCTAGATTGGGTGAAATCATTTGATTTAAGATTTACATAATATTACTATTAAAACGTTACAATATGAGATGACCTGATATTATATGATGTGACATGACAAGACATAGCATGGCACAATATGATAAGAGATGACATGATATGAAATGATATGATATGCTTAGGTCAAGCATATGCATTGCATGTCATTATCATGCATTTGCATTTTCGATGTCGTGATATGTCTTATGGGATGACATGCTATCTTACTTGATAATATATGTTCCTCGGTAGGGATGATATGATGTCCTATGGGATGATATGATGCCTCTGGCAAGGATGATATGACATGCAAGGAAGGTATCCTAGTTTCACGGGATGATATGATATCCTATGGGATAATATATGTTACCCGTAAGGGATGATATGATGTCCTACAGGGCAATATGATGCCTTTAATATGGAATAATATGTCTTTTGCAAGGAAGGCACCCCATCACAAGGGATGATATGATATCCTACAAGACCTCTGACCGGATGGTGATATGACCTGTGCATGCATCATTCTTCTTGCTCCACCCCATTACAAGGGATGATATGATATCCTACGAGACCTCTGACCAGTTGGTGATATGACCTATGCATGCATCATTCTTCATGCATATGTCCACTTCAAAGAGCATGGCATCTGATGCATCATTGATTGTGATATTTTATAAGTATATGATACATCTTGATATGCATGATATGGTAACAAGGTTTAAATGATAATGTTTAGATGTAAGAACAAGGATTTTGATATGATATGAAATGATTTTATCATGACATGTAACGGTAGTTCATGCTTATATGGAAATGCTTAAGTGCATGAGCATATGTTTTGATAAGATAGGATATGATAACCCATGTTTTTAGAGCAATGATAAATATGTATTGAACATTAGAATTCTTCCCATGATATTAGAATTCTTTCCACGATATTATCATTTTTTTATCAAATGAATGATTCATGTTTTGAATAAGTTATAATCTAGTGCCTTTTAAGAAATATTATTTTGGCCCTACATCTTGATTTGATGATATTTATATAACATCATGAATGGTTCTTGTATCTCGCATAATTGGGCTAAAGTAAGGGAAAAATAATAAAATGAAAAAAAAGAAATAGAATTTCCTTTGCTCTTGGAGATTATGCATATGTATGTACATTTAGTACAACATATATGCATATATTTTCCTAAGGCATGGGTGTTCGATGCTCATGACAAGTGATGGTGTGACATTTTAAGATTTAATTGTATGAAAATTAACTTAATTGATAATTAATAAGATGAATAATTATCTTCGATTAAATTAGGCTATTTATAATATTGTATATTAATTTTACCAAAATTAACTTATATGGGAATTAGTCTTATGGGTACTCGAGTATAATAAATGATTTCAAAGTAATTAATAATGAAGACATCCTAATTAATCATAAGCTACTTGAGAACAAGCTAGAAATTAATGTAGAATTTCTAATGTTAATTGCCTCACATGTTCTATGTTAATTTAACTAAAATATTATAGTTATGTTTCAGGAAATCAAATTAATTGTATTTCAACCAACTAATTGTAGGATCGAAAGCACGAAGAGGGGAGTGAATTGGTGTATATAAATCTGTAGGATTCCAAAGGGCACCAAGAGGGAGGGGAGAGGGTGAATTGGTGTTAATTCAAAAGTATCGATTTTACAAAGATCGTCGCATAAGCACAAAGCTGATTCTTAAAACCTTTGCAAATAAAGCAATTCAGATTATAAACATAATATGAACGTTGGGAGAGAGAGAGAGAAAATCAAATGCAAAGACACGGTTATTGTTGACGAGGTTCGGCCACACCTTGGCCTACGTCTCCGCTCCGACTTCTCGACCTCGAGACAGCCGAAGATTCAACTAATCACTTCCTTTGTTCCAAATGGGGCAAGGAAGAAAGTCCTTTACATCAACTACCTTTTGTCCGCTTCAAGAGGCAAGACAACTTCTCCTTCTAGGAAGCTAATCTTTTTCTCTCGCTCAAGAGGTAAGATTTAGAACATCTTTTACACAAGAGCTCTTTCTATTTTTTCTAAACAAAAATGTTTCTCTTTTACAATTCTATGCTCATAAGAGAGGAAGAGAGAAAGAAAGAAATCTCTAAATGATAACTTCAAGAAAAAGATCTTCTTTTTATAACTTGAAGTTATGCTTCTATCCATGGATGAGTGCTTTTGCTTCTGGCCTTGGCACTGCTTTTATAGGTTCTAGTATGTGAAAAATTCGTCTAAAAATTGTTCCACAAATTTTTCCTTCAAATTTGACCGTTACTGTTCATTTGACTCGGAAGTCGGTCAACCACACATATGGACCGGTCGACCGGTACATTTTCTTTTATGAAAAATATGATCGTTAGTGAATCTTGTACTATCCGGTCGACCTGTGTTCTAGACCGGTCGACCGGTACCTCGACCGGTACAGTCTCGACATTTTGTATGTTGAAAATATGCATTTTTTGCACTGACTGGTCGACCTGTGTTCTGGACCGGTCGACCTGTGTTCCTAATCGGTCGACTTGTGTTCCTGACCGATCGACCTATTTTCCAACCGGCAGCTCGACCGTCCTGAATTATTTTAAGCATAACTTTTTGCACAGTTATCTAAATGAGATGATTTTTTATTCAATGGAAAGCTAACAAGATTCTCTACAATTTTGATATTCATGATTCATCCAGAATCTAATAAGTCCAGTGTAAATTATTTAATCAAAATGTGGTGTGTAAAGGTATCTATTTTTCTTTAAACTTTTTCAGCATTTTAACTTAAGCATTCGAGGTTTGTGTCATAAAAATATAATTTTATATGTCATTAAAACTTAGATCCAGCAATCTCCTCCTTTTTTATGAAGAAAAATCAAGAAATATGAAAAATATACAAATTGTGACAATCTCCCCTGACACATAGCTTTCTTTATAATGGTAGATATTCACATAAATATTAATTGTAATGTACTCTTCGAATAAAGTGATATTCAGATCATATTTCTCCTATACTTCTTCCCCTTTTGTTTCATCAAAAAGAATAATTTATATACGAAGCATATAAGAAACCATATGTAACTCCCCCTTAATCAATTTTTCAAAAAAATTATTCTTCCCCCTTTTGTCATATAGTAGACATGTAGAGTATTTGCAAGTTTTGAAAGATAACTCCCCCTAAATTTATGGCTATTTTATAATGAAAACCAATTTATGAAAGCCAAAACAAAAATATATTAAGAATCAAAATATGGCATAAAACTTTGATTCAACAATGATGTCCATGATATGTCAAAATAAAGTTTAATCATGCTCCCCCTATCACTATTACCAATTTTCATTTATATGTACGTCTTTTAAAAAAAATAGTACTTTTGGATTTTTGAGTGACATCAAAACATAGATGATACTTTCACCATAACCTTTGTGCCTTCACATATCCAATTCCATATGTCCTTTGCAAGTGAGGCACACCTAAAAAATAATCAACTTTTGGTACCCAAACTTCTTTGGGTCCGATTTTGTTAGATAATGTTCCTTTTGAAACCCATGCTATCCCATGTTGTGAAGATTTTCTTATTTTGCATTGGTATGCATAATAACCATAATATCCACATGTAAAACATTTGAGATGTGATTTTCTACCATATAGATGATTGGATTTCCAATATGAATTTTCATGTCTAAAATGATTCCTAAGATTATTTGTCGTTACATGAGAAATAGTCTTATTTTGTGAATTTTTCAAAAGGTCATTTTCCTTCTTTACCTTTTCTAAAGAACATGCTAGTTTTACAATTTCACATGCATGTGTAATTTCCAAAGTTTCAATTTCATTTTTGAGTTTTTCAATCTCATATAGTAATTTTTTATTTTCCTCTTTAGTTGAAAAGTATTTTTTTTATGAGAGAGGAGAGTTCTTCATTTACATCTAAAGAAACAGTTACTTCGAAAAATCTCGATGAGTGATTATTTGAAATTGAAGAGTTTGAAGTTACCTCATCGTTGTGTACCATTAGGCACAAGTATGCATCCTCACTAGAAGAGCTTGATGAGTCATTTGATTCATCTTCACTTGGCTCTTTATATTTCTTCTTCCTATCCTTCTGAGATGTCTCCTTTTTGTCTTTTGAGTGATGTTTACATAATCCTCTTTTTGGCTTCTCACTCTTTTCTTTATATTTCACCAACTTGAGATATTTATTAAGTTTTCTTGTTTAGCGGACGAGTTTCTTTTCATCCACTTCTTCTTCACTTGAGTTCATTTTTGCTTGCTTTCAAAGCCAATGTCTTCTTTTTGGGAGCATTGGATTCTTCTTCTTCTTGGATTCCTATCTCAGGTTAGAAGTGAGCCAATAAGATCATCAAAATCAAATTTGTTCAGATCCTTTTCTTCGATCACCGTTCTTTTTGTATGCCATTGAAAGGAGAGAGACATGAGAATCTTTTTCATTTTTGGGTGGTTAGTTCTAGGTTCGCTCAAAGAGGCCAAGTCATTCACAATATCATTAAACTGAGCAACTATATTATTTATTGATTCATTTTCATGCTTCTTGAAGGAGTCATATTGATGATTCAAAATATTGAATGTAGATTCTTTGACTTTATCCGTTCCTTCATAAGTAGTAATGAGTTTCTTCCAAATTTCGGTTGCACTTTTACATTGAGAAATCCGATTGAATCTAAAGCATAATAAAAAATATTCTTTGCTTTCCAATCCAATTTTGAAATTTTTTTTGTCTTTCGTCATGTTCGGTGGGTAATTTTTCATGAAGATAATAAGCTTTTTCAACGATATCCCACATGTTAATATCAATAGAAGAAATGTATGCTTGGATTTTAATTTTTCAATATTGAAAATTTGATGCATTTAAAAGAGGAGGATGACTAATTGATTCTCCTTCGGCGAAAACAAATCCACTTGATGCCATCGCTCTAAAGATTCTTAAAACAAGATAATTGAATTTTAAAATAATTAAATCTTAAAATGATTTGATCCTAAAATGATAAGCAACCCGCTTTGATACCAATTGTAGGATTCCAAAGGGCACCAAGAAGGCGGGAGGGGGGGTGAATTGGTGTTAATTCAAGAGTATTGATTTTACAAAGACCGTCGCGGAAGCACAAAATTGTTTCTTAAAACCTTTGCAAATAAAGCAATACATATTATAAACATAATACGAATAGGGAGAGAGAGAGAGAAAATCAAACACAAAGACACGGTTGTTGTTGATGAGGTTCGGCCACACCTTGGCCTACGTCCCCGCTCCGACTTCTTGACCGCGAGATCGTCCGAGATTCCACTAATCCCTTCCTTTGTTCCAAATGGGGCAAGGAAGAAAGCCCTTTACATCCACCATGGTTTCTCTGCTTTGAGAGGCAAGACAACCTCTCCTTATAAGAAGCTAATCTTTTTCTCTCGCTTAAGAGGTAAGATTTAGAACCTCGTTTACACAGGAGCTCTCTCTATTTTTTCTGAACAAAAATATTTCTTTCTTTTACAATTCTATGCTCACAAGAGTGGAAGAGAGAAAGAAAGAAATCTCTAAATGATAACTTCAAGAAAAAGATCTTTTTTTGATAACTTGAAGTTATGCTTCAATGCATGAATGAGTGCTTTTGCTTCTGGCCTTGGCACTCCTTTTATAGGCTCTAGTATGTGAAAAATTTGTCCAGAAATTATTTCACAAAATTTTCCTTCAAATTTGACCGTTACTTTTCATTTGACTCGGAGGCTAGTCGATAGCACATATGGACCGGTCGACCGGTACATTTTCTTTTATGAAAAATATGACCTTTGGTGAATTCTGTACTGTTCGGTCGACCTGTGTTCTGGACCGGTGAATCAGTACAGTCTCGACATTGTATATGTTTAAAATGGGCATTTTTTACACTAACCGATCGACCTGTGTTCTGGATCGGTCAACCTGTGTTCCTGACCGGTCGACCTATTTTCCAGCCGACAACTTAACCGCTCTGCACTATTTTAATCATAACTTTTTGCACAGTTATCTAAATGAGATGATTTTTCATTATATGGAAAGCTAACAAGATTCTCTACAACTTTGATATTCATGATTCATCCAGAAACTAATAATTCCAGTGTCAATTATTTAATCAAAACTTAGTGCATAAAGTTATTTATTTTTCTTTAAACTTTTTCAGCATTTAAAGTTTAATCATTCGAGGTTTGTATCATCAAAATATTAATTTTATATGTCATTAAAACTTAGATCCAACAAAATATTTTCGTGAAATCAATTTCGGAAATATATATATACTATTAGTGTTAATATAATTAAATATTAAGATTAGGATTGGGATAAGTATATATAAACTAACTTTAATATATTCAATTCCATATATAGGCAATGATTTATAAATTTAATTATTTTAACAATAACAATTCTTAATCAATATCTGATTAGGAGATACCTGCATAAACCCCTATAAGTAATCAATAAAATATTTTCTTAAAATTCCACTTAAATATTTTGATTAAAATTTTAATTAAATATTACTTACTTATACAATATTTATAAAACATTAAAATTCATTAGATAACAAGTTTTGTATGCCTAATATAAATTATATAACTTATAACATTAATTATTTTTATCATAAAATAATTCTAAACCGATCACAAGCAATTAAAGATAAAGAGTAAATGAAAGATAAGGAGAAAACAAAAAGAAGCACGATGTGATGATGAGGTTCGGCCCCAACTCTTTAGCCTACATCCCTGCTCTCATCCTTGAGATTGTCGGGGATCTACTAGATTTCTCTTTTCCTGTAGGGAGAGAACAACCCTCTTTATACCACATGCCTTCTTCTCATCTCAAGAGGCAAGGCACTCATCTTCTTACAACAAGCTTTCAACATTAGTAAATTTTACTACAAGAGTTCCCTCTCAATCTCTCCTTTTACAAATGATGCTCACTCTTAGAATATGGAAGAGAAAAGGGTGATTTGCAAGATTTTTTATTCAAGAAGTGTTTTGGAGATAGGCAATCTTTGAAATGCTCTTGCTTGGATGGTCTTCTTTCTAACTTTGGCACTCCTTTTATAGGTTTCTTCTAGTGGTGATTGCATCCAAAAAATCTTGCATAATCTTCTTTTTAAAAAATAGTTATTACTGTTTACTTCAGCCTATGACTAGTGTACCATATTTATTGACCGATCGACTGGTCAATATGACCGTTGTGTAGTTTTCTCTGTTATAGCGATTGATCGGTCGATCAGTTCCTCGATCGTTATGGTCTCAACATTTCTTGGATTCGTCGTTGAATTGATCGATCGATCAGTTTCATGACTGGACCACCGACCGTCATAGTCTCGATATTTCTTAAATTCATTCTTCTATTGGTTGGTCGACTAGTGTCAAGACCGATCTATCGACCATCATAGTCTCGATATTTTGTCGCTTGATATCCATCGACCGATCGGCATGGTCAGTCGACTGGTCATGTACGAAATTTTTTATTTGATCGTTTAAATTGTCGATTTCTTCTACAAATGTAGTCATATCAATCTTACACCTACATTGTCATCACTTGAGCATATATTAGTAACTTTTATGTCCAATTTAATTTTTATCATCAAAACATAGGATTCAACAATCTCCTTTTTTATGATGACAAACTAATTGGATGATAGAAGAAAAAAACATGAATTGTAAGTATAGAGAGTAAGTTGTAAGGAAGCTCCCCCTACATTCATCCATATTTCACATTTCCTCCACCTGAATAAGTGGTTTTTATGTTGTCATAATAATATGAAGCAATGACATTAAACTCTATAGGCACAAAATAAATATGAGATCAAAAGTTAATAGTTCCGTCATGAAACAAAAGTTATCACATTACATCCATAGTCAACTGATGCATGCAAAAAATAAACATATAATTAGTTGTGCATTTAATCACATTTCGATTCCTTTTCATATAGCATGCATCATTTTTTGGCCTTATTTTCTTTAATTTTAAAAAAAATAGAAATCTATCCAAATTATATATTTTATTGCAGAAAAGGCAAGAGAATTGAGTCAGAAATTCACAAAAATAAACGGCACACGAATCGGAGTTAAAATGGAGCCAGAAAGTGTAAATTAGTGAAAGCTGTCAGTGCTGAGTTGAATATAATGGGCCGTTATATGACCGTAAAGGCCATAACAGCAGAGGCGTGAACAGCCTATTACGGCCCGTTAAAAATCTCAGTTTGAGTCCAAATTCGACTTGGACACTGTAAGGACCGTTACAAACTTGTTATGGGCCATTATGAAAGCTGTTTTCGAGATTTCTTCGACTTTTCTTGGGAATTTTAAGTCCAGATCGAACCCAAACTTTATCCTAAGCTTCAGGGATGATTAGGAAACATATTTACTCAAATTTGAAAGAGTTTTGGATGTTTTTAAAGTCCTATCAAAGTCTTCCGAATTTTCCTGGTTTAATATGAAAAGACTTCGAATCAAACTGAAACTCTACGAAAACTCTTGGGACCCCTGGAGGCTATAAATAGAGGCCCTAGAAGATAGAAAAATGTGCGATTGAGACTTGGGAGCCATGCCATCTTGTAGAGGATAAATTTCAAGGCTTAAATATCAATCGAAGGAGAAGATTGTGCAGCAACTCGTCTTTCGTGTTGTGCAACAATCTAGAAGTCCTGAAGGTTGAGAATTCTTCTTCTATCTTTTATTTGGATGCTCTTTTACTTAGTTTTTCATAGTTTATTATTGCTGTAATAGAGATTTCATATTTATTTTAGAAAGATAAATTATTGATAGATTAGATTTAACTAGTTCCTCGTGGGATCGATAACTCTATTCTTCACTTTATTACTTGATACGACTAGTGCACTTGCTAGCAATTTTATTGTTACAAAATGTAACGCATCATCAACATATCCATCATGTGTTCACACACTAACAAATGTGACTATAGCCACTAGAAAATGGTGCATGACACTAGTACAAACACATAGCAACTAAGAAACTAAGAACATATATATCATCTCTAAGAACATATAGCATAGTCCCAAGCTTCTCCCCCTTTTGACATCATCAAAGAGGGAGGCAACCCATCTACATCTATCATCGGGACTATCATCATCACGAATTACGTGAGGAATGAATCCTTGGGACCCATAGTAAGCTCGATCCATATGAGTCACCCGACAGTCTACGGCATCCATCTGCTGTGAAAGAATAGTGAAGTTGTAGACGCCATAGGAAATCGAAGCTGCATGCTGGGAAGATCCAAGATGCTCAATGGGTGCCGAAGGCGGAGGGGAGCTAGGGCCAGCCACCAGCACGCCGTCAGTGTCATGGTTGCCATCGTTAGTATCCAACCAAAGATGTTTCTGGTGCAAAGTCATGAAACCGATGACGTCCGAGGGGCAGGATTGTATGTACTCCTCTCCCGTAGGAATGTCAACATCAAAACTAAGTAAAATCCTAGTGATCCAGGTGCCAAAATATAGGGGCTAAAGACCACGAGCACCAAAGGAAACCTTCTATGTGATTAAAAATGTAGTGCCCAAAATGGAGAAATGAGGCATCTCGAATACAGAGACAATGAAGAAAGAACATATCAAAATGGGTGACATCTGTATAGTGCTCGGCTCGAGGAGTAACCATACGACTAAGAATGTAGTGAGTTATTTATATGGACTGATGAAAATACTTATGGGCCGAGTCGACAATATATATAGTGGTCATTCTGTGCACCAAAAACTACACGAACGTCATTCGCAATCAGAAGGTAATCATGAGGCCTACCACGTATGACAAACAAATAGAGGCCTGGTAATGGACAAGGAACACCAAAGATATGACATAGTAGGTCATGATCAAATCGAATGGGCACACCAAGAACATAGGTGATAATGGCCTCCTGAGTGATCGTCATGTTCACATAGAAATGACGAACAAGATGAGCATACACACTCTCTGTGATAGATAATAGTGGCAACTAACTGATGTTTGTGAATAATTCTTCAACATCGAGAATGTTTAGAGTGTTCCAATCAATGATGTAGGAATGCCAGACATCACGAGAGGCGTACAGAGCATCAAAATAAGTGGCCATGACCCAAATAACAAATTGGTGATGATCAAAATCATTAGGTGAAGATGGGTTAGGCTCATGACCGGTAGGTGGCCGACGAGCATGTCTACGTGATCATCCTTGTCCACGACTTTGTCCATGTGGGGAATGTTCGAGTTCGGGTTCAGGGTCAGGTTCGAGCTCATTTTCTACCATGCGAGTGTGGTAGCCACCCGAAGGATCACGTCGATGTCTGAAGACTATCCTATGGGGCAGAATCCCTTTGTTGTCCATGGATTCAGCAATGGGTGGGAGGAACACACGCGTCAGGACAAGAAGTTGTCGGCCAGCTTGGTTGACTACTGTTGCGGTGGCCGGAAGGAAGGTGATAGCCCGGCACATAGGCGTCTGCTACCTGCAGTTGATATTGGACATGATGACGTCGACAACAAGGTTGAGACGGTGATGGCTGGTAGTAGGGGACACCAAACAAAAGACATTGAATGGCGGATGGACGGAACAGGGAAGAGCGATGCCGGTGGCAAGGAGAGAATAGACGATGAGAAGAAAAAAGATGACAACTGCAAGGAGGGTCGACGGAGGTGGCATGGAGGATGGATGAGGATGGTGGTTACGAGGAGAGGAGCGAATGGAGAGGGCGAGCAGGGAGACAATGTCGGTGGCAGGAAAGTCAACAGTGATAGCTGGGGTCACGGGCGGAGAGGAAGAAGAGAAAAAAATGATGTGATGACGATCGGAAGGAAGACATCGGTGGCAGAAAGAAAAAGAGAGACGGCGATCAATTGGAGAGAAACTAGAGAGAAAGGAAGACAGCGGTGGTCGACAAGGAAAGAGGTCGACCGGTTGAGTTTTAAATATTCGCATTTTTTGTATATACTGGTCGACCGGTGAGGCCAAGCGGTATCGATCACACACAGCCTATTTTGCAATTTAAATGATATCCATACAGTCGACCGGTCTTATGTCATACACCGGACGACCGGTAAAGCCTATCGATGGACTGATTGTAGCCTGATAACCAATTTTTCACCATTTTCAAAATTTTAGCCATTAAATTCTTGTTTCAAAGGCATATTTCACATGATGTAAGTGTTGTGCAACACCTTTAATATTCAATTCATGTCAAAAATGATTTTGCATAATCAAGTCAATTTTACTTAGAATTGATATGCAATCAAGATTCAATCATTCCATATTCCCTTTTAAACATGCAAAATCGTTCTTCACTCAAGGGTTTTATGAGTATGTCAGCAAGTTGAACTTTAGTGGACACATATTCAACGACAATGTCCTTAAGGGTCACATGCTCTCTATAGCATTTGTGTTGTCGCACTTCATGGGTATATTTGAGCAACTTACACCATAAATCAAGCAATTGTTGTTTTATCCATAATATTTGTGCACAACAATTACCGACGGCTACATATTCGAACTCAACAATAGAAAGTGCGATGGAATTTTGCTTCTTGCTAGCCCATGAAATGAGAGAACTACCAAGAAAGTAACACATTCCACTAGTGCTTTTCCTATCAATTTTACACCCAACAAATCTGCGTCGGTGTAGGCATGTAATTCAAATGGAGAATTTCTATCATACCAAATGTCTAATTCATATGTATGCTTTAAGTAATGCATTATCCTTTTAATGGCGGTTTGGATCCAATTTGGATCTTCAAGTTCTTCATCTATGTTGCTGGGTTCAAAATGAGGTATGCCGGAAAAGCACATAATTTTTTTAAGGAGTGTCTAGTTTTTATACCTTCATTTATATTACATATAACTTGATCAAGTGGATGTGATGAGGCATGTCTCCAATTCTTCGGAATGATTTTGTTCTCCTCTATTCGAGGTTCTTCCATTTCTTCCACATTTGGAGTGTCAACTCTTGCTTCTTCCAAGTGCTCATTTTACACATCCTTAAGTTGTCTTTCCGCTTTAACTATTTCTTCTTCATCATCATGCACTTGATTGCTCATCAAAAAATCATTAGCCTCATTGAATTTAACATTAATAGACTCTTCAACTACTATTGTTCTTTTATTATACACTCTATAAGCTTTACTTGTACAAGAATAACCAAGACAGACCCTCATCATATTTAGCATCAAATTTACCTAGCTTATCTTTAATATTCAAAATATAACATTTACATCCAAAGACTTTGAAATAAAAAAATATTAGATTTCTTTCCATATAAAACTTCAAAGCATGTTTTCTTCTCAAAAGGCCTAAGTAGGATCTTATTAAGAACATAGCATGATGCGTTTACTACCTCCGCCCAAAAATACTTTGGCAATTTGATTTCATTCAAAATTGTTCTAGTAATTTCTCTTGTATAGTTCTATTTTTCCTTTCTACTGCCCCATTTTGTTGAGTGACCTATGAGTGGAAAGGTTATGAGTAATTCCATTTTCCTAATAAAACAATTCAAATTTGTGATTCTCAAATTCTCCTCCATGGTCACTTTTAATTTTTGAAATTTTTTGTTCAACGTTCATTTTGAATTCTTTTTGCAAATTTAGAAAACATGTTTATCATTTTATTTTTACTAGCAAGAAAAATATTCCAAGTGAAGCGAGTGAAATAATCAATAATCATAAATACATATCTTTTTCCTCCTAAGCTTACCATATCAATGGATCCAAATAAATCAAGATGTAAAAGCTCTAAAAACCTGTGTACTAATGACTCCCTTTAATTTAAATGAGCTCTTGGTTTGTTTACCTTTTAGACATGAATCACAAACGTTGTTTATCTCAAATTTAACGTTAGGCAAACCTCTAACCAATTCATGATTTGAAAGTTTATTTAGTAATTTATAATTTGCATGTCCTAATCTTCTATGTCAAGTTTATATCATCATGCATAGCACTAAGGCATTTTTCATTTTTCAAGTTATGAAAATCAATTTTGTATACATTATTGTATCTAAAACCGATGTGTAGAACTTCATTGTTTTCATCTAGTATAAAACATTTGTCGTTTTCAAATTTGAATAAATAGTTTTCATCAAATAATTGTCTTATGCTAATTAAATAATATTTTAAGTTTTCAACTAACCAAATATTTTCCAATTACACTTTGTCATTCTTACCAACATTACCCATGCCAATTACTTCCTTTGCTATTGTCTCCAAAGGTGACTTTTCCTCAATTTTTCTTTTTCAACGTGATGAAATTTGATGCATCGCCAGTGATATGTCTTGAGCATCCACTATTCAAATATCATTTACCTTCAGTGTACTTTGGAGCTCCCTACAAGAAAAAAAGTTAAGATTCTCATCTTTTTGATAACCAAACTTGCTGGGTCCATTTTGATTAGAAATGGTCCTTTTCAGAACTCAAATTTTCTTCATTCATTTACTTACTCCTTTCCTAATTCTGCAATCATATGAATAATGACCTTCATGTCCACAATAAAAGCAAGTAATATGTGATCTTGCATAATTATGCGATGCTTTAACAAATAGAATACTTTTTGTCATTTTTCTTTTCAAAAGAGTTGAAACCAAGTCCCTTTCTATTCGAATATATTCTACATCCACTAAGCATGATATCTAACATTTTACTTCCATTTGAACATTTTTTAAATTCAACTTTTAAGTTTTTAATTTCTTTGTTCAAGTATGCACTTTCCAAATTTTATTTTTCACAGAATGATTTTAGTGTACTATTTTCCACATTCAATTCCTTGATGAAGAATTCCAAGCTAGAATTTTTCTCATTCAATAAATCACACTTTTCGCATGCTTTAAAATCAACACTCTCATTTTTCTTTTGCAAATTTGCAAACTCTATTTTTAGACTATCATATTTCCTTTTTAGGCATCCATATTTATTAATAAGATTTCTAAACTCATTATGAACATCGAAGGATTCACTATCACTAGAATCAGATGAGTTAGATGATACCTCATGCTTATTAGCCATTAGACATATGTAGGCTTCTTCGTCATCGTTTGAGGAGATGTTTGAGACATTTTCTTCCATCCCAAGTGGTTTGAAGAGCATTTTTCTTCTTTCTTGAGCTTTCTCAATCTTTGTCCTTTTTGACCAAAGTTGGACACTCATTTTTGTAATGTCCAACCTTTTTACGTTCAAAACAAATTTTTTTATTCTTGCTTGATGACGATCTTCTCTTGGTGAAGCCATGCTTTTTCTTTCCTTGACAAACTTGAGATACTTGTCAAGCTTCTTTACATATAGGGCAAGCTTCTTTTCATCAAGATCTTCATCTTCTTCACTTGTGTCTTCCTCATCTTTGTTTGCCTTTAATAAAAATGTTTTTCTTTTGGGAGCATTTGATTCTTCATCCTCCTTGATTCTAATCTCATTGGTTAAGAGTGAACCTACAAGATCATGAAAATCTAATGTGTTCAAGTCTTTTTCTTCAATCACGATTCTCTTTGTATGCTATTTGGAAGAAAGGGACCTGCGAAACTTTTTCACCTTTTGAGAGTTAGTCATTGGCTCATCCAAAGAGGTTAAGCCATTTACAATATCATTAAAGCATACGACCATCTCATTTATAGATTCATTTTCATGCATTTTGAAAGAATCATATTGATGATTTCAAATATTTAATCTAGATTCCTTAACTTATCGGTTCCTTCATGAGTAATAATAAGTTTCTTCCAAATCTCATTAGCACTTTAAGAGCTAGAAATTCAATTAAACTCCAAATGATACAAAGTACAATAAAAGGTATTCTTAGCTTTCCAATCAAGTTTTACTAAAAATATTTCTCCTTTAGTATATTCTGAAGGAGACTTTCCATGTAAGTCAAAACCTTTTTGAATAACATCCCACATTTCAATATCAATAGAACATACATATGCCTACATCGTAATTTTCCAATATGCAAAATTTGATGCATTAAAAAGCGGAGGATGATTAATCGATTGGCCTTCGGAAAAACTAAATCCACTTTAAGCCATAGCTCTAAAGATGTTGAAATTTTAAAACAAGAGCAACCTGTTCTAATACCAGTAGTGGGATCGAAAGCATCAAGAGGGGGGGGGGGTGAATTGGTGTATAAAATTCATTTTGTGAAATCAATTTTGGAAAGTCGATAAACGATCACAAGCAAATAATGATAAAGAGTAAATGAGAAATAAATAGCAAACAAAAAGAAGCATGATGTGCTGATGAGGTTTGGTCCCAGCTCTTTGGCCTATGTCTCCACTCCAACTTCTCATCCTCGAGACCGTCGGAGATCGACTAGCTTTCTATTTTTTTAATAGGGTGAGAACAACCCTCTTTACACCACACGCCTTCTTCTCAGTTCAGGATGCAAGGCACACCTTTTCTTACAACAAGCTCTCAACTTCAGTAAATTTTACAACAAGACTTCCCTCTGAATCTCTAGTTTTACAAATGATGCTCACTCCTTGAATGTGGAAGAGAAAAAGGGTGATTTGCATGTTTTTTATTCAAGAAGTGTTTTGGACCTAGGCAATCTTTGAAATGCTTTCTCTTGCTTGGATAGTCTTCTTTTTAGCTTTGGCACTACTTTTATAGGTTTCTTCTGTGTTGATTGTATCCAAAAAATCTTACATAATCTTCAGTTTAAAAAATAATCGTTATTGTTCACTTCAGCCTATGACCGGCCAATCACATTTATTGACAGGACAACCAGTTAATATGACCGTTGCACATTTTTCTTTGTTATACGATTGATCGGTCGACTGGTTCCTTGACCATCATGGTGTCGACATTTCTTGGATTCGTCGTTGAGTTGATCGGGCGATTGGTTCCACAACTGGACCATTGATCGTCATAGTCTCGACATTTCTTAAATTCATGCTTCTATTGGTCAGTCGACCGGTATCATGACCGATCTATCGACCATCACAGTCTCGACATTTTGCCGCTTGATATCCATCGACAGATCGGCATGGTCGGTCGATCGGTCATGTACACAATTTTTTATTTGATCGTTTAACTTATCCATTTCTTCTACAAATGTAGTCATATCAAACTTACACCTGCATTGTCATCACTTTAGCATAGATTAGTAACTTTTATGTCCAATTTAATTTGTTATCATCAAATTATAGGATTCAAGCTAATCAGTTAGTCCTTACATATACATAAATTGGCATAACTTTTGGAATTTGATATAAGCTGTTATAATTAGGAAAGTGACAGTGAGATGAAGGTAATTAACTCAACTATTTAGCTAATTATGTGCATTATCATGGTGGCTTCTAATTGGACTAATGATCTTCCATTTAATTAATGATATGTGTCGTTATTTTCTTCCCCAATTGACCAACCTTACATAATGGATAAAAAGGTGAAATATCTCATACCAACATAATCTCAAAGCTATAGCCACCTCCGCCTTTTGTTTCCCCAGTCAATCATATGTTTTAAGTTATTATATATTAAGTTTTATCCAATCTACCAACCGACTTATAGCTCTATAAATAAAATAAAAAGAGAGATCCAAAGGAAAATGAAAACCGCCTCCTTTCTATAAAAAGAAAAATAAATAACGAAGTGGCTAGGATAGAAAGGGAAAGGATTGAATGGAGAGGGAAGAAGAAGAAAAAAAATGATTGCCTTCCTTATTGCTGGACTGTTAAGAATATAAAATTATTGATATTGCTCTTCCTAACTGCTTGAACTTTTAGGAAAATTAGTTAGCACATCAATTTTCAATATGATATAGGTCAAGAATTCGAAGCTCATTAAGTTCTTATTAAAAAAGTATTTTCTCCCTTTGTTGTTCACGTGTTGGGCTGGACTAAATCAAAGTGGTCAGCAGCTCCATGTGATCACTGATGTTGCTCTTGTTAACGGCTTATAAAAATTGATTAGAAGAGAGAGGGAAGAGGGAGAGGAAGGGTTTTCCACTTTTTCCTTTGCCGTCAACTAGAAGAAGGAAAGAAATTATACCTTCCTTATTGCTGGCTGATTATGAGAGAGAGGGAAGAGGGAAAGGAAGGTTTTTCCTCCTTTTATTCTGCTGTCATCCAGAAGAAGAAGGAAAGAGTTTTGTAATAAAGGAAAGGGACTTTTTCTTTTATTATGTCCTTGGATGCTAGTCAAACCTATGGAAGAAAGGCAAACTAATATGATACATACGAGGTGGATCCCAATTATTGATTTTGCAGATTTGTGTATTTCAAGCTTTTGAAAATTATAAACTAAGCTTTGTTTATAATGTCAATGTAATTAATAAGGAAGTTAAATTTTACTTCTTACACGTATGAGAACCAGTAAAGGAAAACAATTTTCTTGCTTTAAGTGTAATAACTGATTGTTTAGCTTATCGTTCAAATATCTTAAAACGATTATAAAATTATGAAACCTATAGAAACAGATTCTTTAGAAGCCTAGTTTTAAGAAGGAAAAGATTTGTTTTGGAATGACGTGTATTTAGGAAGTTATGAACTAATTGGTTAGCATATTCCTTGCTATTCCAAGTAATATAAGTGGTCCTAGTTAATAATTAAGTTATAAATTATATTCATAGAGATAAATTAAGAATTTTATATGCCATAAACTTATATGAATGAGGGTTCTAATCCAATTTGAACCACATCAAAACAATCTACGTGAAGAGACATATGAGGAGAACAAGTGGTACCCATCAGCTTTTAGAAGTATGAACAACACAATGAGATGTATGTGTTCATACATATTCTGTATATATATTATGATGAGTAAAAATCCATAATTAATATATTTGGTACATTATAGAGTCTAATGAAATTTGGAATCAGTTCAATCATATATCACTAGAGAAAGATATGGGTTCATTTGTAAGGTTGTATCATTCTAACTATTGAAACTGTTTTCCAAACTTGTAAATTAGATATTAAATTGAAAATGTTATTTAAATATTTGATACTTTAGGTTCAAAAGGATACGGATGTTAAGCTTTATTTCTATAGAAAGTTATAAAGGACTAACCGAGCCCTCCCCAGTGTGTCAAAAGGAAATTTAGAACAGATTATGTTGGTGTTTGTGAAATTTATTGTCCTCGGTCTAAGAGGATATAAAAACTAGAAATTTTATACATTACACCACTGAAAGGCTAAGTTTAGGAAAAATATAAATTACTAGAAAAGGATTTGTTTACTAATTGATATAAACCATACAATCAATGTCACTGAGTCTATCAAAATACAGAATTAACATCAATTGGAGGTTGAATGTTAATTTTTATGAAGACTAATCATAATTATAATAAATCTGAAACAATTATTGGTTAAATTTGGATAAGTCTACATTCATATAAAATTATTTCATGAGATTTAGTTAGGTATAATTAATGATATAATTTTTATTCCACCAAGTATGTGATTTGTGGGTACAGGATGAACTCTTATGATTAATCAATTAATTAAGCTATAGGATTAAATGCATGAGTAATATATAGCATTGATCATTGTTGTATCCATATAAGACTTGTTGGCACTCACATTATAGTATTAACAAGGACACATATTATTGACATAGGACTAGAAAAATAACAAGGAAAAGAAAAGGGAAAAGTCTTTTGATATTGACATAAGATGTAAATTGTGTTCCCTAGAAATGGGATGAGATAGACTATAGTTAAGTGTCATGCGGAGCTAAGTGCTACATCATGAGAAATCATGGCTAGAGCCACCTCTAGAGTCCACCTATCTTTATATAATATGTTCCTCGAAAGGAATGAGGTAGAATGGAGCTAAGTGCTACATCGTTGATCACGATAGGAGCCATCTCTAGAATCTACCTACCGGGCACTGACCAGTTGGTGATATGTGCATCCATATGAGAGTGTTGCATTCGCATTCATATGTTCAATATGTTTGAGTAATAGTGATTGCAAATTGAGAGTGATATTTTTTATTAGAATGTTGTATATGTAACTATCAAATGTACAAAAATACTTATTTTGTTATTATGATTATTGCATGTATTTTTATGTTTCTCCGAATTGATTAGTTTGTAACACATAGATTATGAGTTATCAACTTATTGAGCTATTTTGCAACTTGTAAGAAGGCAAAGTCATTTTGTAAAATGTAAAACTTAAGGAAATCGGTTTACTCTAAAATGATCATCACATGTTGTGTAATTTGTTTAATGATAGATTTTTTGTCTTATGCTTTAAAAAAATGATTTTGCATTTCTTCGTAAATTTATTTGATCGTCCGAAATGAGTCGCAAACTCTTATTTAAATCACGGTTTAAATTGGGATCATGACAGATGGCACATGGAACTAAGTGTTGGAAAGTTTTTTTTTGGGTACATTGCCTTGTAATCATATTTAAAGATGTAAGTATTTAATATAGGAATATTAGAGCTTTTATTGTAGGATCGAAAGCACCAAGAGGGGTGGGGGTGGGGGTGAATTGGTGTATAAAAATCTTTTTGTAAAATCAGTTTCGAAAAATCACTAAAAATGATCACAAGTAAATAATAAAAAAGGGTAAGGAAGCAAACACAGTGAGACGCGATATGTTGACGAGGTTCGACCTCAACTTTTTGGCCTACGTTCCCGCTCTGACTTCTCGACCTCGAGACCACCGGGGATCCACTATCTTTCTCTTTCTTGTAGGGAGAGAACAACCCTCTTTACACCACACGCCTTCTTCTCCACTCAAGAGGTAAGACACTCCTCTTTTACAACGAGCTCTCAATCTGACTAGATCAAAGAATAAAAATTCCCTCTAACTCTCTTCTTTTACAAAATTTTCTCACACTTAAAGTTTAGAAGAGAAAATTTGAACTTGCAAATTTGGGCTCAAGAACTTGAAAGACACTTTTGAATGATCTTGCTTGCTTGGATAATTTTTCTTCAAGCTTTGGCACCCCTTTTATAGGATTCTACATGTGAGAATCTCGTCCAGAAGTTTTTCTATAATTATCTCCTAAAAAATAGCCATTACTGTTCATCTGGCACTGTAACCAGTCGACCGCATTAATGGGACGGTCGACCGAACAATATGACCGTTGCGGCATATTTGTTACTTTTTCTGAGCTGTCTGGTCGACCAGTCCTTCGATCAAAATGTCGACCAGTATTGTCTCGACATTTCTTGGAATTCGTCTGTTGCTGTTCGGTCGACCGGTGCAGCGACCGGATCATCGACCGGTATAGTCTCGACATTTAGCGTTGTTCGGTCGACCGGTGTAGCGATCGGATCATCAACCGGTACAGTCTCAACATTTCTTCCGCTTGATATCAATCGCTCGGTCCTCATAGTCGATTGATCGGTCGTATGCTGAATTTTTATTTTTATCATTTTAATTGACGTTTTCTTCTGCAAATGAGATCATATCCATTCTACACCTGCATATCATCACTTGAACATAGATTAGTACCTTTTATCTCCAATTTGATTCTTATCATTAAAACATGAGATTCAACAATCTCCCCCTTTTTTATGATGACAAACTAATTGGACGATAAAGAGAGAAAACAAATGAAATGTAGGTTAAGATAGTAAGTAATGAGCAGGCTCCCCCTACATTCATGCATATTTCACATTTTCTCCCCCTAAATAGGTTGCCTTTATATCGTTATTATAATATGTAACAATATGAACATTATAACGTCAAATAAAGAACAACATAGACATGAAATTCAAATAAGGCATAAACAAGTTATCACTTACATCCATAGTCGATAGTACATCATATGTTCATGCACTAACAAATGTGACTATAGTCACTACAAAATGGTGCACAACACTAGTACACTAATAAAAATGCAAACATCAAACATCGTCCCATCCTAACCAAACTTCTTCCCCTTTTGACATCATCAAAGAGGGAGGTAAGACACCTATAACTCATCGGGACTATCATCATCACGAGCTACTGGCGGAATGAATCCCTGTGACGCATAGTAGGCCTGTAGCGAGCCAACAAGATAATGAGAGTCACGCTCCATTTGTTGAATACGATGATCCATCTGGGTCACGCGATGGTCTATGGCATCCACCTACTGTGACAAGGCCGTAAAATCATAAGCACCATAAGAAGCCAAGGGACCATGCTGAGAAGATCCAATATGCTCAGCGGACGCCGAAGGAAGAGGGAAGCTGGGACCAGCCTCTGGTGCATCTTGAGTGTCCATCAGCACTGGCTCTTCATCTTTGGCATCATCTCGATCATCAAAATCTATCAATGCCGGCCCGCCGAACCTAAGATGCTTTTGGTGGAAAGTCCCGGAACCGATGACGTCAGTGGGTTGGATTTGGATGTACTCCTCGCCTGTAGGGATCTTGGCACCAAAATGGAGTAAAATCTTAGTGATCCAAGTACCAAAATATAAGTGGTATCGACCACGAGCAGCAGAGGAGATCTTTTGGAAGGTGTAATCCATGTGATAGAAAAGAAAATGACCAAAGTGAAGAAATGAGGCATCACGGATACAGAGACAATGAAGAAAGAATAGATCAAAGTGAGTGACCTCTGTATAGTGCCCGACTCTAGGAGTGATCATGCGATTAAGAAGGTGATGAGCTATTTTCATGGTTGGATGAAGATGCCGACAGGCCATTTCGACGGTATAATGAATGCCATCCGCGATCGGAAGATAATCGGAAGGCCAGCCATGAGTGAAAAATGAATAAAAACCCGGTAATGGGCATCCAGTGCCAAAGATGTGACAAATATGGTCAGAATCAAGATGAATGGGTACACCAAGAACATAGGAGATTATAGCCTCCCGAGTGATCGTCATGTTCGCATAGAAATGACGAACAAGACGAGGATACACGCGCTCAGTAAGAGAAAGCAGTGGCAGTCAACTGATGGTTGCGAACATCTCCTGAACATCTGGAATGTTCACAGCGTCCCAATCAATGGTGTAGGCACGCCGGACTTCACGAGAGGCGTACAGGGCATCATAACTAGCAGAGACTTCCCTGGCGACAAAGAGATGACTATCAAAATCAGTGAGGTCAGTGGTAGGTGGTTGACGAGTACGTCCACGCTCTCGTCCACGTCGGACAGGCTCAGGTTCGAGTTCAAGTTTAGATTCAAGTGGGAGAATATGAATGGTACCGACTGAGCCATAGAAATGATGACAATATTGAAAGACTAGGCGAGCACGGGGATACCCTTCGTCATCGTCGAGCATGGATTCAACAACAGGAACCAGATCTGGTGATCAGAATAGGCGCTGGAGGGAAGCAGGACTAGTGGGTCGAGGAGAGAAGAGAGATGGCCAGAGAGTGGCCGGAGAGCAGAGGGGCGACTGCGCGACGAGCTTCTGTGGCCGGCCAGAGAGACAAGAATAGAGCAGAAAGGGGGGCAGCATCCCACGGCGGCGGATGAAGATGGCCAGACGGAGAGAGGAGGACGACCGGAGAAAGAGGGCGACCGGCAGAGGAGTGGCCAGACGGGATGGAGAAGAGGGCAGGGGCGGTCGTTGAAGGAAGTGTAGAGGTGGCTGGCGGAGAGCAGGAAAAGGGCGGCTGATGTTCAAGAGTTAAGAGAGGGAGAGAGATCAACCGGCGGAGTTGGTCGGTCGAGACGGCTGGTGAAAGGAGAAAGGGACGACAGTGGTCGACGAAGGAAGTATAGGAGTTGTCGGACAATCGTCGGCATCGGAGAAGGATGGTGGCGATGGCAATGGGTGGTCACCGGACGAATGGGCGGTCGATGGTTTAGGGCAACGGTCGAGGATTGATAAAAAAAGTGGTCGACCGATTTGCCCGATCGAACTATATAAGTGCCCGATTTTTGCAAATACGAGTCGACCAATCTTGTCCAGTGGTCGTCCGGACATTTTTCAAAAACAAATGATCCATCGGTCGATGGATGTCAGCTGGACGTAGTTATATACCGATCGACCGGTCTTTTCCAGTCGGTCGACCGATCATTCCTTATTTACTAATTTTTCTATCTTTTTCACAATTTTGATAATTAAAATCATGTTCTAGAGATATATGTCATACAAATGTAAGTGTTGTGCAACACTTTTAATGTTGAATTCATGTCAAAAGTGATTTTGCATAACCAAGTCACTTTCACTTAGAATTGATATGCAATCAAGATGTAATCATTCCTAATTCCCTTCTAAGCATGCAACACCGTTCTTCACTCAAGGGTTTTGTAAATATGTCTGCAAGTTGGACTTCAGTGGACACATGTTCAATTGCAATGTCCTGAAGAGTCACATGTTCTCTAATGAAATGATATCGCAAGTCAATGTGTTTAGTCCTAGGGTGTTGAATTGGATTTTTGGTCCTTTCTATAGCACTTGTGTTATCGCACTTCATGGGTACATTAGAACAATTTACACTATAGTCAAGCAATTGTTATTTTACCCATAGTATTTGTGCACAACAACTACCGGCGGCTATATATTCAACCTCGGCAGTAGAAAGTGTGATGGAGTTTTGTTTCTTACTAGCCCATGAAATGAGGGAGCTACCAAGAAAGCAACACATCCCACTAGTGCTTTTTCTATCAACTTTACACCCGGCAAAATCCGCATCGGTGTAGGCATGCGATTCAAATGGAGAATTTTTATCGTACCAAATGCCTGATTCACATGTATGCTTTAAATAGCGCATTATCCTTTTTACGATAATTAAATGCGATTCTTTGGGAGCGGATTGAAACTTAGCACACAAACACACACTAAACATTATATCTGACCTAGATGCCGTTAAATAGAGCAAATTATCAATCATACCTCTATACCTTTTTTATTAATGGAATGAACTTGTCTTTTTCATCTTTATCCAATTTTATAGTAGTGCTCATATGGGTTGTGCTCGGCTTGCATTCGTTCATCCCCAATCTTTTAAGCATCTCCCTTGTATATTTTTCTTGATTGAGAAAAATTCTTTCCTTGGATTGTTTCACTTGTAGGCCTAGAAAGAAGGTGAGCTCTCTTACAAGACTCATCTCAAATTCTTGTTGCATAAGAGTTTCAAATTCTTTGCATAGGCATTCATTAATAGCACCATAAACAATATCATCAACATAAATGTGAACTATTAAAATATCATTTTTAAAATGTTCTAAAAATAATGTGGTGTCAACTTTCCCTTTTTGAAAATCATTTTCAATTAAAAATGAACTCAATCTTTCATACTAAGCTCGATGGACTTGTTTCAATCCATAAAGAGCTTTTGAGAGTTTAAAAACATAATGGGGAAAATCTGGATTTTTAAAACCTTGAGGTTGTTCAACATAAACTTACTCATTTATAAAACCATTCAAGAAGGCTGATTTAACATCTATTTGAAAAAGTTTAAAACCTTTATAACATGCAAAAGCCAAAAGCATTTGAATTGCCTCAAATCTAGCAACAGGAGCAAAAATTTCATCAAAATCAATCCATTCAATTTGTGAGTAACCCTTGGCCACTAATCTAGTCTTGTTCCTCACAATGACACAATTTTCATCTAACTTGTTTCGAAAGACCAATTTGATTCCAATAATGGGATGGTCCTTGGGTCTTTCCACAAGTTTCCATACTTGATTTCTTTCAAAATTATTTAATTCCTCATGCATTGCATTTATCCAATTTGGATCTTCAAGTGCTTCATCTATATTGCTGGGTTCAAAGTTAGTAAGAAAAGCCAAAAAAGCACAAAGATTTTTCATAGAGTTTCTAGTTTTTTTACCGTCATTTATATTACCTATGACTTGTTCAAGTGGATGTGATGAGGCATGTCTCCAATTTCTTGGAATGATTTGGCTCTCCTCAATTCAAGGTTCTTCCATTTCTCCCACATTTGGAGTATCAACTTTACCTTCTTCTAAGTCCTCACGTTGCACATCATCAAGTTGCCTTTGCACTTCAACTATTTTTTTCTCATCATCGTGTGCTTGCTTACTCATAAAAAATTCATTAGTCTCATTGAACTTAACATTAATAAACTCTTCAACAACAAATGTTCTTTTGTTATACACTCTATAGGCCATACTTGTAGTTGAATAACCAAGAAAAATACCATCATCACATTTGGCATCAAATTTTCCTAGTTTATCTTTGATATTCAAAATATAGCATTTGCAACCAAAAACTTTGAAATAAGAAATATTTGGTTTCTTTCCATACAACACTTCAAAAATAAGTTTTCTTCTCAAGAGGCCTAAATAGAGTCCTATTACGAACATAGCATGATGTATTTACGGCCTCGACCCAAAAATACTTTGATAATTTGCTTTCATTTAAAGTTTTTTTAGCCATTTCTTGTATAGTTCTATTTTTCCTTTCTACTACTCCATTTTGTTGAGGTGTCCTAGGAGTGGAAAAGTTATGAGTAATTCCATTTTCTTCACAAAACAATTCAATTTTATGATTTTCAAATTCTCCTCCATGATCACTTCTAGTTTTTGAAATTTTTTGTTCAAATTCATTTTGAATTCTTTTTGCAAATTTTGAAAACATGTTTATTATTTCATCTTTACTAGTAAGAAAGATAGTCCAAGTGAAACGAGAGAAATCATCAACAATCACAAACACATATCTGTTTCCTCCTAAACTTACTATATCAATTGGTCCAAATAAGTCAAGATGTAAAAGTTCCAAAGATCTATGTGTACTAATGATTCCCTTTAATTTAAATGAGCTTTTGGTTTGTGTACCTTTAAGGCATGAATCACAAACATTATTTTTCTCAAATTTAACCTTAGGCAAACCTCTAATCAATTCATGATTTGAAAGTTTATTTAGTAATTTATAGTTTGCATGTTCTAATCTTCTATGCCATAAGTTTATATCATCATGCATAGCACTAAGACATTTTTCATTTTTCAAATTATCAAAGTCAATTTTGTACACATTGTTGTATCTAAAGCCCATGTGTAAAACTTCATTATTTTCATCTAATATCAAACATTTGTCTTTTTCAAATTTAATTAAATAGTTTTTTTCACATAATTGACTTATGCTAATTAGATTATGTTTTATGTTTTCAAATAGCCAGACATTTTCCAAATACACTTTGTCATTCTTACCAACATTACCCATATCTATTACTGTTCCTTTGCTATTGTCTCCAAAAGTGACTTTTCCTCCATTTTTCTTTTCCAAGGTGATGAAGTTTGATGCATCACCGGTCATGTGTCCTGAGCACCTACTATCCCAATACTATTTACCATCATTATGCTTTTGGGCTCCCTACAAGAAAGAAATTGAGAATCTCATATTTTTGGTATCGAACTTTGCTTAGGTCCATCTTGGTTAGAAATGGTCATTTTCAGGGCCCAAATTTTCTTCATCCCTTTATTTACTCATTTTCTAACGTTGCAATCATATGGATAATGTCATTCATATCCACAGTGAAAACAGGTAATATATAATTTTGTATTACTATGAGATGGTTTAACAAATAAAATTCTTTTGTCATTTTTTTCTTTTCATAAGAGTTAAAACCAAGTCCCTTTTTATTTGAAAACATTCTAGATCCACTAAGCATGACATCTAACATTTTACTTTCATTAGAAAATTTTTTAAGTTCGTCTTTTAAATTCTCGGTTTCTTTGTTCAAGCATGCACGTTCTACATTTTTTTTGACATGATGATCTTAGTGTACTATTTTCCATTTTCAATTCTTCAATTAAGAATTCTAAACTAGAGTTTTCTTCATTCAATATGTCACATTTTTCACATGCTATAACATCTTTATCTTTCTTTTGAATATTTTCAAATTCTATTTTTAGATTATCATATTTCTTTTTTTGGCATCCATAGTTATTGATAAGAATTGTAAACTCATTATGCACATTAAAAGATTTACTATCACTAGAGCTAGATGAATTAGATGATACCTCGTGGCTATTAGCCATTAGACATATGCAAGCTTCTTCATCATCACTTGTGGAAGTGTTGAAATCATTTTCTTCATCTTCGCTTTCATCCCAAGTTGCTTGACGAGCTTTTTTTTTCCTTCTTGAATTTTCTCCAGCATTTTCCTTTTTGATCAAATTTGGACATTCATTTTTATAATGTCCAACTTTTTTGCATTCAAAGCAAGTTATTTGATTCTTCCTTGATGATGATCTTTTCTTGGTGAAGTCATTCTTCTTCTTTTGCTTGGCAAACTTGAGATATTTGTCAAGCTTCTTTGCATATAGGGCAAGCTTCTTTACATCAAGATCTTCATCTTCTTCACTTGTGTCTTCCTCATCTTTATTTACTTTCAATACCAGAGTTTTTCTCTTTGGAGCATTTGCTTCTTCATCCTTCTTGATTCTGATCTCATATGTCAAGAGTGAACCTATAAGATCGTCAAAATCTAACTTGTTCAAATCCTCCTCTACGATCACTATCTTCTTTGTATGCCATCCGAATGAGAGAGACTTGAGAAACTTTTTTACCTTTTGAGAGTTAGTTCTTGTCTCGCCCAAAGAAGCTAAGCCATTTACAATATCATTGAAACGAACAACCATCTCATTTATAGATTCATTTTCATGCATTTTGAAAGAATCATATTGGTGAATTAGAATATTCAATATAGATTCCTTAACTTTGTCAGTTCCTTCATGAGTGATAATAAGTTTCTTCGAAATTTCATTAGCACTTGAACAACTAGAAACCCGATTAAACTCCGTTGGATCCAAAGCACAATGAAAAATGTTTTTAGCCTTCCAATCAAGTTTTATCAAAAGCCTTTCTCCATCGGTATATTCCAAAGGAGATTTTCCACGTAGATTAAAACCTTTTTGAACGACATCCCACATGTCAATATCAATGGAACATACATATGCTTGTATCATAATTTTCCAATATGCAAAATTGGATGCATTAAAAAGCGGAGGATGATTAATCGGTTGACCTTCAGAAAAACTGAATCCACTTGATGCCATAGCTCTAAAAGATTTTTAAATCTTAAAAACAAGAGCAACCATACCAAATGTAGGATCGAAAGCACCAAGAGGGGGTGAATTAGTGTATAAAAATCTTTTTATAAAATCACCTTCGAAAAATCACTAAAAATGATCACAAGCAAATAATAAAAAATGGTAAGAGAGCAAACACAGCGAGACATGATATGTTGATGAGGTTCCTCCTCAACTCTTTGGCCTACGTCCTCGCTCCGACTTCTCGACCTCGAGAACGCCGAAGATCCACTATCTTTCTCTTTTCTTGTAGGGAGAGAACAACCCTCTTTACAATGAGGTATGGCACTCCTCTTTTACAATGAGCTCAAGAGGTATGGCACTCCTCTTTTACAATGAGCTCTCAATCTCACTAGATCAGAGAATAAAGATTCCCTCTAACTCTCTTCTTTTACAAAATTTTTTCACACTCAAAGTTTAGAAGAAAAAAAGGGAAGAACTTGCAAATTTGGGCTCAAGAACTTGAAAGATGCTTTTGAATGATCTTGCTTGCTTGGATATTTTTTCTTCAAGCTTTGACACTCCTTTCATAGGCTTCTACAAGTGAGAATCTCGTCCAAATTTTTTTTCATAATTTTTTTCTTGAAAAATAGCCGTTACTGTTCATCTTGCACTCTGTGACCAGTCGACCGCATTAATGGGCTGGTCGACTGGTCAATATGACCGTTGCAGCATATTTGTTACTTTTTTGAGCTGACCGGTCGACCGGTCCTTCGATCAAAACATCGACCAGTATTGTCTCGACATTTCTTGGAATTCGTCCGTTGCTGTTCGGTCGACCGGTGCACCGACCGAATCATCGACCAGTATAATCTCGACATTTAGCGTTGTTTGGTCGACTGGTATAGTCTCGACATTTCTTCCACTTTATATCAATCAACCGGTCTTCATAGTCAATCAACCGATTGGTCGATCGGTCGTATGCTGAATTTTTATTTTTATCGTTTTAATTGATGATTTCTTTTTCAAATGAGATCATATCCATTCTACACCTGCATATCATCACTTGAACATAGATTAGTATCTTTTATGTCCAATTTGATTTGTTATCATCAAAACATGGGATTCAACATTTATATGTGCAGAACACAAAGCAAAGATCTATGTTATATGAGTTTCATTTATAACAAGTTGACAATAGTAACGATCGGACGTTCGAGTAAAAAAACATATATCACTTCTGCTAGTTCGAGGGTAGGGTCATTACAGGTGGTATTAGAGCAAGAATTTCATGTGTCAATGTCATGAGCAATCACCCAAAGTGCAAAAGATCCAATAATATGACTTAGTGATTGTATGATAGGTGGCAATTGTCGCCTTATCGTAATGTTGTTCCTAGAGAAGTGGCTTGTTGTGATAGATGTTCTATTGCATATATCCTTAGGGTTACTCCTACTCTAAATGTTTATGATATGGCAACACAAAAATTAAAAGAATTAAAAAGATAAGTACAACGACTCGATCTTAGATGATGGATTTATTTATTTCCATAGGGTTACCATATAGAACTCCATTCTTAGTGGAAAAGTGTTATGAATTTCTCATATTGTACTTTGTCTAAAACTAGTTAAACAGAGTGATAACGAAGAATAAATATTCATCACTAAGAAATGATTACTTGATTGCTCAATTTCCATGTGTATATATGTATTATCGAAGGGGAGTCGACCATATAACTAATTGTAGGGATAGAAAATGAAATACTAAGGTGAAGGAATATGATTTGTTCCTATCTATATTAAGTTACTGTAGATAGGTAAGATCAGTTACATGTCATTAGCTCTACATTATGTAGAAGTGTATACGAAGCATTCTAAAGGAAAGATGTTCCTCACTCATCACACGTGATTGAATATGTGAATTTATATAAAAAAATACCATATAGAGAACAACTTGCTCACAAGTTGGGTGGAAAATAATATGTGCTATGATTTAAGGTAATTGTTTTCAGAGGTGGGTGGTATTGTGATGTTCAAAAGGCTGAATAGAAAATCAAATAAATGATATATGATTGAAATTAATATTCAAGTATAGATTACATCAAATTTCGAGAATGAAATTTATTTTAACGGGGGTAGAATATAATAACTAGATATTTTCTAGGATTAATAAATAATTATATATGATTAATTAACATAATGATGACCACAAATAATTTATTAATCAGGAATTAAATATTATTTATTAATTAAATATCAAACTCATGATTTATAAATGTTAATTAATATTAATGATGGCTGAAAAATGTTAAAGTAATATTCCGATAATAATTATATAATATGAAAAAAAGAGGAGATAATAAATTAAGATGGGTGCTGAACAGAATTTAAGTTAAGTATTTTATTTTCGCAAATTCTATGCAATGGCATATTCTGATTACCCTTAGTCTAATCAATTTAACAAAAGTGAAAGGCTTAGTTCTATTAAGTAATCATAATCTTTTATTTAGTTTGATTATTGTCTGTTAATTATTTGTATATTATTTAATTATTAATTAGTTAATTTTATGATTGTCTTGGCCGGTTATGATTCAATTGAAATAGTATAGTTGGATTTATTAAATTAACTAAGGTTAATCGGTTGTGATCTACTTAATTAATTAATTGGTATCTATCATATCCCATGTAACGACTCATTCCTCCAATCCCTTTAAGTCACCATAATTTGACATTTTCCTGGTAACTCCTTTATTTTTTTTAAAACAAAAGTATTCATTAATTAGGTAATAGCCATGGAGTCCGTATACAAAAGATGGGTGATGCCAGGAAGAGGGCATTCATCCCAAAAGGAATCACAGTTTGTGTTCCTCGCAAAAACAGCAAATGAGTTGGCAATGCGATTCTGCTCGCGATAACAATGCGCAATAGTAATATTGTGAAAACGATTCATAGTGCTCCAAATATCCATGATGATGCTCTTCATGCGCCAAGGGTAGTGTGTGTGGCGATTAATGATACGGGTGAGGGTCTCCGAGTCAGACCAGAGATGCACATTCTCGATTCCACGCTCAGCACATGTCCGAAGCCCCAGTAGTACAGCCCAAGCTTCAATCTCTAGGACAGAACACGCCATTCTCTTCGTCGCACTTGCAAAAAGAAAGCGTCCAGTGTGAGTTCGCAAGATATAACCAACACCCCCAATCTCACAGCGTTCTGTGAGGGCACCGTCCGTGTTGAGACAACAAACGGATGTGCTCGGGGGCTCCCACCTACTCCGATTGGACTGCTGGGAGGCGGAGGTTAATAGGTGGTTATCACCAAGCGAGAAGACTGAAGTATTAGCCTCAGGCGCATGGGAATCAACATAATCCTAGTATGCTACTAGCACCTTCGCCCAAAGGGTCCCAACGGTTGCATGTTGTGATCGGAAATGTACATTGTTGCGAATATCCCAAATATTGTGAAGGCACAACGCAATTAACGAGGTAAGGATACCCCTGGACTGTTGATCCAAACATGCACCCTCATTAAGCTATCCCCCATTCTCCCAATTATTCCCATAAGAAAAATTAATATTGAGCTTAGTTTGCAGCTTATCCCAAATCTGTTGTGCCATGTTACAATGAAAGAAAAGATGTGAAATATTCTCAGGATGAAGGCCGCAGTGCATGCATGTAGGATCAACAATGGGGTCAAACCTCCTAATCACGTCCATAGTGGGAAGTCTATGATGCATCAGCTTCCAAAGGAAAGTGCGCACCTTTGGGACAATTGGGATCTTCCAAACAATGGACCACGACTGCCCTCCAACCGGGGACACGATGGGCACATCCCAGCATAGGGATCTGTAGATTGATTTAGCATTAGCAATGCCGAGGGAATCCCTCTCCCAAACCCATGCATCATCATAGGCCGAAGAAGAGACGTAAAGAGTAATGATCCTATCACAGAGATCCCGACCAAAGAATTGCGATAAAAGATTCATATTCCATTGATAATCAGATATTAGGTGTGCCACTATGAGATGAGTCATTGAGATATCCATATTAATATAGGTCGGCATCCAAATAAGAGGGGTGTTAAAAATCCAGGGGTCATTTAAAATGGAAGTACTATTGTCATTGCCAATCTGCTTAATGAAGCCTGGCCGGATAATGGGTAGGATCTACTGAAATAGATGCCAGGTCATGGAGATTTTGGCCTTAGAATTAGGGGGATTCATATCCCATGTGTGAAGGCATCCGTACTTACTAAGAAGGAAATGAACCCAGTGTACATTGTCCTGATTAAGAATACATTGTATTCTCCTAGTAATAAGCGAGGTTCTAACCCGGTCAAGGTTACGGATACCAAGGCCACCAAGATTTTTTGGGAGCTGGACAACAAACCAATTAATCAAGTGCAGACTCCGGTTGTTGCTATTAGACCCCTAAAGGAATTTATGGGATAGCCTCTCAAGTGACTCAATTAGACCAGTAGAAATATAAGTAGAAGATATGAAATGGATGGGCAAGGAGGCAAGGACAGACTTAATCAGTGTTGTTCTACTAGCCAAAGATAGGAGCCTGCCACTCCAGCTGGATAGACGGGAGGTAGAACGATCAACAAGATATTGTTGAGAGGACATGAGCACACGCTTGTCCGAAACTGACACACCTAGGTAATTAAATGGAAAAGTCCCCTCGGCAAAGCCCATATTGGAAAGGATATTGCTTTTTATATGAGTATTGATGTTTCTCGGCATGAAGATCTCAGACTTGGTAGGATTGACTTTTAAGTTTGTGAGATAGAAGAAGAGCTTTAGTAAATCATGTATGCGTTCACTGTTTATACTAGTTGCAGTAGCACAAATCAGAAGGTCGTCGGCATATAGTAAGTGGCTGAGACTAAAGTTTCCATGGACAAAAGGTGTTATGATTCTGGCATCAACATGGTGATTAATGAGAGATGAAAACACTTGAGCAACAATGATAAACAAGTATGGAGATAGAGGATCTCCTTGGCGAAGACCACGGTAACTCTTAAACCTCTCAGATACATATCTGTTTGTGACACAGGAGAATGTGGGGGATTTGACACAGGTTAGAATGAGATCAATAAAATGCATAGGAAAATCCATCAACTTAAGAGTATATTCAATGGACCTCCAAGAAACCATATCGAATGCTTTTTGAAGGTCCGCCTTAATAAGATTATGCTTCTTTCTACCCTGATTTATAGAATGAGCTAACTCTTGAGCAATGATAATGCAATCATGAATATTTCTACCCTTAATGAAAGCAGATTGAGACTGATCAATGATAGAAGGTAGGGTTTGCATCAATCTATTTACCGAAATTTTGGATAGAAGGCGATAAAGTACACAACACATAAATATGGGCCGGAAATCTTTGACGCAACGAGGATGCTTAGACTTAGGTATGAAAATGATGTTTGTGTCTCCCCACCAAGAAGGAAGGTCCTAGAACAAAAGAAGTCCTAGATTGACTCCACCACCTTGCTACCCACAATATCCCAATTATGTCGGTAAAACTCCATAGTATATCCGTCCGGCCTAGGAGCCTTGCCAGCGGCCATCACCCAAAGACAAGATCGGATCTCCTCCGCAGTGGGAGTATCGAGCAAGGCCGGGATCTAATCATGACTAATAGTAGGAAGAGGGGGCCGGGAATCCGGCGCCCAAAGATGCTTATAGTGATTAACAAAGGTTCGAGAAATGTCTTTTTCCGAGTGGAACAAAGAACAAGAATCATCCTCGATGTTTAGGATGTGGTTAGCTCTATGCCGCATGAGGGTAGATATGTGAAAGTATTTTGCGTTTTGGTCTCCATGCCTAAGCCAGTTGATCCTACTCTTACTCCACCATTTGACGTTAATCTGTCTAAGGATGGCTGAGTGACGATGATAGGCAGCTCGAAGGGTATCGAGCTCCCGGTTTGAGAGGCCCACAGACTCATCTTTAGCCTCAAGAGACTGAATCTGGGTTAGTATACTATCAGCAGTGGCTTCCAGTTTACCAAGATCTTTCTTATTCCATTTAAGGGTATCAATCTTAATGTTCCTTAAAGCTTGTTGCATTGACCAATCATGGTTATTGAAATGCCAGTTTTTCCTAACTATCTCTTTAGATTGGGGGTACTGAAGCAAAAAATGTTCATAACTAAAAGCATAAGGGGGTTTTAGTCTGTTTGTGATGTTCAAAAGCAAAGGAGAGTAACCAGATGTTACTCTAGGTAAAGAAGTTAAGGTAAGGGCCGGGAATTGAGATAGAAGAGGCTGGTTAACCATAAGACGATCTAGCCTACAGTGAATTCTAGCTTGCCCTTTATGATTATTACACCATGTGAAGTTAGCATTCGATATGGGTATATCAATTAGCCCCTGTGATTCAATAAAAGTTCTCAGAGTTCTAACAGAATTTGAGTGAACAAAAGGCGAGCCCCCTCTCTTATCATATGGTGATAATGGACAATTAAAGTCCCCCATAATAACTCAGGGTACGTGGTTTAAGTCCAAATTTTTCAGGTCATTCCACAAAGCATTCCGCATCACAAGCATATTAGAAGCATAAATGCAAGATAAGAAAAATGAAAAATTTTCACTTGTTACAACAACATGCATAGCTTGATGGTCACCAGGAATTTTGGTGACCTGCGCGGCACCTTGCCTCCATGCAAGGATGATGCCACCAACCGCACCAGTACCTGTCACAAAATATCCTTGCCATTGGTGGCCAAGCCGCCAATAAAAATATTTGATTTAGAGGGAAGAGTATGAGATTCTACCAAAATGATAATTTCCGGGTGCTGATTTTTTATGAGGTCAGTGAGGCGGTCCCGGACCCGAGAATGAAATGCCCCCCGACAGTTCCAAGCGATCACTTTCATTTGAACTTTTGTGCGACCTGCACAACATCAGACATGTGAGTTTGGATCAGACTTTTTAATCAAACTCTTACCTTTCTTCTCGCGCGCGTTCCTCATCTTAGGTGGTACGGTAGTGTCCTGATGCTTGCACCGCAATTACTTGGGAGAAAGTGTTAGCTTCACCGGCTGGATGTCAAGATCTAGAGCTTCCACTTCCTCCTCAAAGGTTGCATCTTCCTCCTGAGCATGGAGTCGCGCCTGAAACAGGTTGAGAATAGCCGAAGCCATGTCTTCATGGCCCTCAGACTGTGACCCATTAGGGCAGGAGGACGGTACGGAGGGTGCAGAAGACGGCTGGTAAATGCGGACAGGCCCCGGCACACGAGGGGATACAATTCATTTCTGACAGGTGGTGGGCAGGGTAACGGGTTATGATGGTGGAAGGTAAGAGATGATGGTCGGAGTATTACAGATGGATGAGGAGGGGAGGGAGAGGAGGGGAGGAGAAGCATTATACGAAATAATATTTGTTGGCATGAGAGAAGTTGAGGCAGAGACATCTAGGGTTTTACCTGAGGCGCGGAGCACAACACCATTCACCGCATCCTCGCCATTCAATGTGGGCTGATGGACATCGAGATCGCTGCCACCTGTCCGAGTTGCGGATTCATCGAGAAGCAAAATAGCTAGTGCACAATGCATGCCTCCCGATGTCGTCCCATGCTCAGACGCATATGGCATGGCATCCCGCATCTCCAGCAGAGCATCAGGACAATCTATAACCGTCGGATCATCGCACGCCCATTGTGGACACGGATCCAGATGAGGCAAACGATTGAGGTCCAGGTTGTCACGCACGCCCGGCCGAGCATCAATCGCTGGCGGCCGTCGCGGAACATTGCCACTCCTGTGTGGGGGTTGCAGCGATCGGCTCGCCTGCAACCAAGGCCCGAAGAGAAGGACCTGGTTCCCAAGGGTGCCCGCGTTGCCGTCCAACCCTCCCCGGGAGTGACAGAGCTCCAAGCGATGTCCGACGATGCCACACCTATAACAGAACTCCGGCAAGTTCTCATAATGCACACGTTGAAAATACCTATCTCCATTCAGAAGTCAGAGCCATGTTCCTTGTCTGATAGGCTGTTGTATGTCGATTTCCACACATAATCGCACCAGAGAAACACATGAGTCTTGCCTGATCTCATCAATACACAAAGGGGTACCAAAAATAGTGGCAATCCGAGTGATCACTTTACGGTTCCTGAGTTCGAAAGCCATGTTGTGCATCTGAATCTAGATCGGAACACGATGTAAATCAGATTTGCCCGGACGGAAGAAGGGCCGAGCACGAACGATATTCAGCATATGCCTTTCAAACTCCCACAAGCCCTTGGTAAGCACCTGCAAGGCCATATCTTCAGTGTAAAAATGAAATAAAAAGTATGCCCTACCTAGATCTATGATGGTGAAGCTGGTCTTCCACATCGCTGGAAGGCTCTGTCGGAGGCGAAGGACAGCCGTCGGGTTTCCCATAAACCTTCCTAACAAACATCTTTTGATCTCGGCGGCGGAGTCGGCACGATCAGCCATGGGGATGATCACCTCCTCCGTGATACTGGCTTCTAACTCACGGATCTGCCTAGGAGATATAGAGGTAGAGGGGTTTGGCGGTCTGCTACGAACCACATCTGCCCAGGATTGTGAGATCTGCTAGGAGGGAGGGAGGGGAAGTAGTGGGGGAAGGGGGTTTTGTAGGGGGGGTCACTTGAGGTTGGGAGGTCCAAGGGGTGCTCTTGCATGGTAGTGCGATCCCGCATGGCATCTGGAAGAGAGGGGTTGGTGGTCGGAGTGGTGGAGGGCGGTGCGAAAAAGGAAGCGTCAGGTGGCTTTGGTGGAGGCATGAGCACTCAGAACTAGAAGACTTTCCTTGTCTTCCTGGTAACTCCTTACGTGTTTGACCTTATTCTTTTAATCCTTAACATTCCACCACCAAGTGGCAAAAACCGCCATCCTACTCACATGACTGTGGCTTCCCTTCATCCAAAAAAAAAAAGAAGACACAGAAAAGTAAAGAAGGAAATGTAGGATCCCAAAGGGCACCAAGAGGGAGGGGGGGAATTGGTGTTAAATTAAAAATGTCGATTTCACAAAGATCGTAGCGAAAGTACAAAATCGATTCTTTAAAATCTTTTAAAATAAAGCAATTCAAATCATACGCATAATATGAACAGGGAGAGAGAGAAAAAAAAATCAAACATAAAGACACGGTGGTTGTTGACGAGGTTCGGCAACACCTTGACCTACGTCCCCGCTTCGACTTCTCGACCTCGAGACCGCCGGAGATTACACTAATGTCTTCCTTTGTTCCAAATGGGGCAAGGAAGAGAAGTCCTTTACATCAACAACATTTTCTCCGCATCGAGAGGTAAGGTAACATCTCCTCCTAGGAAGCTAATATTTTTCTCTCGCTCAAGAGGTAAGATTTAGAACCTCTTTTACACAAGAGCTCTCTCTATTTTTTTTTGAACAAAATGTTTCTCTCTTTTACAAAGCTAAGCTCACAAGATTGGAAGAGAGAAAGAAATAAAACTCTAAAAGACAACTTCAAGAGAAATGATCTTCTTTTGATTTCTTGAAGTTTTGCTTCAATGCTTGGATGGATGCCTTTCCTTCTAACTTGGGCACTCCTTTTTATAGGCTTCAACAAGTGAGAAAGTCGTCAAAAAATTATTCCACTTTTCTCCTTCAAATTTGACTATTACTGTTCATTTGACTCGGAGGCCGATCGACCGCACATATGGACCAGTCCACCGGTACATTTTCTTTTATGAGAAAATATGATCGTTGGTGAATTCTGCAATGTCCGATCGACCCGTGTTCTGGACCGGTCGACCGGTATAGTCTCGACATTCTGTATGTTGAAAATGGGCATTTTCTACACTGACCGGTCGACTTGTGTTCTGGACCGGTCGACCTGTGTTCCAGCCGACAGCTCGATCGCCCTGCACTATTTTAAGCATAACTCTTGGCACAGTTATCCAAATTAGATAATCTTGGATTCTATGAAAAGCTAACAGAATTCTGTACAACTTTAATATTTATGATTCGTCCAAAATCTAATAAGATCATAGTTAATTATTTAATCAAGATATAGTGCATAATATTATCCCTTTTTCTTTAAACTTGTTGAGCATTTTAAATTTTAATCTTATGAGATTTGTATCATCAAAATATAATTTTATATGTCATTAAAACTTAGATCCAACAATCTCTCCCTTATTGATGAAGACAAATCGAGAAATATGAAAATGTATAAGTTGCGAAAAAGTTATAAAATAAGTTGTAAAATCAATTTTACTCTCCCTAACACTTAACTTTCCTTACAATGATAGATATTCACATAAGTATAAATTGTAAGGAACTCTTCATATAAAGTGATATTCAGATCATATTTCTCCTATATTCTCCCCCTTTTGTTTCATTAAAAAGAATAATTTATATATGAATCATATAAGAAACCATATGTAACTCCCCCTTAATCAATTTTTCAAAAAATTTACTCTTCCCCTTTTTCTCATCTAATAGACATGTAGAGTATTGCAAGTTTTGAATGATAACTCCCCCTAAATTTATGGCTATTTTATAATGAAAACCAATTTATGAAAGCAAAAAAATATTAAGAATCAAAATATGGCAAAAAACTTTGATTCAACAATGATGTCCATGATATGTCAAAATAAAGTTTAATCATGCTCCCCCTATCACTATTACCAATTTTCATTTATATGTTCCGCTTTTTTTAAAAAAAATAGTAATTTTGAATTTTTGAGTGACATAAAAAAATAGATGATACTTTTACCATAACCTTTGTGCCTTCACATTTTCAATTCCATATGTCCTTTTCATGTGAGGCAAACTTGAAAAGTAATCAAGTAACTTTTGGTACCCAAACTTTTTTGGGTCTGATTTTGTTAGATAATGTTCCTTTCTCAACCCATGTTGTGAAGATTTTCTTATTTTGCATTGGCATGCATAATGACTATAAAATCCACATGTAAAACATTTGAGATGTGATTTTCTACCATATAGATGATTGGATTTCCAATATGAATTTTCATAACCAAAATGATTCATAAGATTATTTGGCGTTACATGAGAAATAGTCTTATTTTGTGAGTTTTTCAAAAGGTCATTTTCCTTCTTTACCTTTTATAAAAAACATGCTAGTTTTACAATTACACATGCATGTGTAATTTCCAAAGTTTCAATTTCATTTTTGAGTTTTTCAATCTCATATAGTAATTTTTCATTTTTCTCTTTAGTTGAAAAATATCTTTTTATGAGACAGGAGAATTCTTCATTTACATCTAAATAAACGTTTTCTTCGGAAAATCTCGATGAGTCATTATTTGAAATTGAAGAGTTTAAAGTTACCTCATTGTTGTGTACCATTAGGCACAAGTATGCATCCTCACTAGAAGAACTTGATGAGTCATTTGATTCATCTTCACTTGGCTCTTTATATTTCTTCTTCTTCTCCTTCTGAGATATCTCCTTTTTGTCTTTTGAGTGATGTTTACATAATCATCTTTTCGGCTTCTCACTCTTTTCTTTAGATTTCACCAACTTGAGATATTTGTCAAGTTTTCTTGTATAGCGGTTGAGTTCCTTTTCATCCACTTCTTCTTCACTTGAGTTATCTTCATTTTCTCTTGCTTTCAAAGTCAATGTCTTCTTTTTGGGAGCATTGGATTCTTATTCTTCTTTGATTCTGATTTCATATGTTAGAAGTGAGCCAATAAGATCATCAAAATCTAATTTGTTCAGATCATTTTCTTCGATCACCGTCTTTTTTGTATGCCATTGGGAGGAGAGAGACCTGAGAATCTTTTTCACATTTTGGGGGTTAGTTCTAGACTCGCCCAAAGAGGCTAAGCCATTCACAATATCATTAAACCGAGCAACCATATCATTTATGGATTCATTTTCATGCATCTTGAAGGAATCATATTGATGATTCAAAATATTTAATCTAGATTCTATAACTTTATCCATTCCTTCATAAGTAGTAATGAGTTTCTTCCAAATTTTAATTGCATTTTCACAATTAGAAATCCGATTGAAATCGGTTGAATCTAAAGCACAATAAAAAAATATTCTTTGCTTTCCAATCTAATTTCGAAAAAAATTTCTGTCTTCCATCATGTTCAATAGGTAATTTTTCATGAAGATAATAACATTTTTCAATGATATCCCACATGTTAATATCAATAGAACAAATGTATGCTTGAATCCTAATTTTCCAATATTGAAAATTTGATGCATTTAAAAGGGGAGGACGACTAATTGATTGTCCTTCGGCGAAAACAAATCCACTTGATGTCATAGCTCTTAAGATGGTTAAATCTTAAAACAAAATTATTGAATCTTAAAAGGACTAGATCTAAAAATGATTAGATCTTAAAGCAAGATGATTCAAAAAATTAAAATGAGAGCAACCCGCTCTGATACCAATTGTAGGATCCCAATGGGCACCAAGAAGGGGGATGAATTGGTGTTAAATCAAAAATGTCGATTTCACAAAGATCATCGCGGAAGCCCAAAACCAATTCATTAAAACCTTTTAAAATAAAGCAATTCAGATCATAAGCGTAATATGAAAGGGGGGGAGAGAGAGAAAATCAAACGTAAAGACAAGGTGGTTGTTGACGAGGTTTGGCTACACCTTGGCATACGTCCCCGCTCGGACTTCTCGACCTCGAGACTGCTGGAGATTCCACTAATCCCTTCCTTTGTTCCAAATGGGGCAAGGAAGAAAATACCTTTACATCAACCACCTTTTCTCCGCTTCGAGAGGCAAGGCAACCTCTCCTCCTAGGAAGCTAATTTTTTTGTCTCGCTTAAGAGGTAAGATTTAGAACCTCTTTTACACATGAGCTCTCTCTATTTTTTTTTTGAACAAAATGTTTCTCTCTTTTACAAAGCTAAGCTCACAAGAGTGGAAGAGAGAAAGAAAGAAAACTCTAAATGATAATTTCAAGAGAAATGATCTTCTTTTGATTTCTTGAAGTTTTGCTTCAATGCTTCGATGGATGCCTTTCCTTCTAGCTTTGACACTCCTTTTATAAGCTTCAGCAAGTGAGAATGTCATTCAAAAATCATTCCACACTTTTCTCCTTAAAATTTGATCGTTACTGGTCATTTGACTCGGAGGGACCGGTCAATCGGTACACTTTCTTTTATGAAAAGATATGACCGTTGGTGAATTCTACAATGTCCGATGGACTTGTGTTCTAGACCGGGCGACCGGTACCTCGACTGATACAGTCTCGACATTTTATATGTTAAAAATGGTCATTTTCTATACTAATCGGTCGACCTGTGTTCCTGATCGATCGACTTGTTCTGGACCGGTCGACCTGTGTTCCAACCGGCAACTCGACCGTCCTGCACTATTTTAAGTATAACTTTTCGCACAGTTATCGAAATTAGATGATTTTAGATTCTATGGAAAGCTAACAAAATTCTCTACAACTTTGATATTTATGATTCATCCAAAATATAATAATATCATAGTTAATTATTTAATCAAAATGTAGTGCATAATGTTATCCCTCTTTCTTTAAACTTTTTTCGCATTTTAACTTTAATCTTTCGAAGTTTGTATCATCAAAATATAATTTTATTTCATTAAAACTTAGATCCAACAGGAAAGCTTATCTTGGCTGGCCAAAGGAAGAGGGGTTAAAGAGGGAACAAGAAGGATAGGAAAGAAGAATGGAAAAGAGAAGTAAGAACAAAAAGAAAAGAAATTTTAGCTCCTTTGAAGCTGGCCGAAACAAAGGATGAAGTAAAACACATAAAAATCAAAGAGAAAGTAATAAGGTATGTAGGATGGATCCTTTGTAATCTTGTGATGAGCGTATTCATTGTAGGAATTCAGTTATGTGATTTATCTAATGGAGTCAAAGAAGGTTATGGAACATGTGCTTGTTGTTTTCTCATATGGCCAAAAATTACAATTAGTAAATAAATATCAAAAACTAATTGGAAAATTATCAATTTTGAGTGAACTAATCTTTAGGAAGTCTATTTCCATGAGGTTTGGAATCATCACAAAATCATATCTATAGAGTAAGTTATCTTAAAATAGTGAGTGGGTGTCATGTTATTCTTGAAAATAATATAGTTAGCTTGTGAATTATACCCCTATGAATAAAGATTATATAAAATTCTGAAAATTTTATGTGGGCTTCTTACTCCTTTATCTCTATGCCCCAATTAGAATTACTCAAAAATTAATTGTGTACAAATATGTATAAACATTACATTATGTGCATCTCTATCTACCATATTTTTAAACAGAATCTAAATATGCGTTGATTGGTTTGAATTATAAACACTAGAATAAATAGTGTACATGAACTAATGACATGAAATTTATAGGTTACTTACTAGCAGACGTCTACACTATGGAACCATTGTAATATTCTCTACACGTTAGAAAATTACAAGATACTATTTTTGCACTACCCTACATATTATCTTATCAGGACAAACCTACTATGAACCAGAATATTAAATTATAGGGTTTCAATCTATTAACGTAAGTTCCTTCGAAAATAATAATCACTATTGCTTAGTCTATTAAAGTGTATATTCAAACTAGGAAATGTTGAAAGCTGAATTTTATTGCAAGTTAATTAATACAACTTAAAAGTAATGAATAGAAGTGATATTTCGACCAATCTAGATTGGACGAAATCATTTGATTTGACATTTTACATAACATTACTATTAAAATGTTATAACATGACATGACTTGATATTTTATGATGTGGCATGACAAGACATAGCATGGCATGATATGATATTACATAATATGCCATGACATGACAAGATATGATAGAAAAGGACACGACATGACATGACATGTTTTAAGATGACATGATATGATACGATACGATATGCATGGGTCATGCATATGCATTGCATCTCGTTATCATGCGTTTACATTTCTTCTGCCGGAATGATATGTCTTACGCAGGGAAGGAACCTCATTTTCATGGGATGACATGATATTCTATGGGATAATATATGTTTCCCGACAGGAATGATATAATGTCCTATGGGATGATATGATGCCTCTAGCCAGGATGATATATCATATGTAGGGAAGATACCCCATTTTTATGGGATGATATGATTTCCTACATGATAATATATATTCTTTGGCAGGCATAATATAATGTCTTACAAGACAATATGATGTGTCTGGTCAGAGATGATATGTCTTCTACAAGGAAGGTACCCCATTACAAGGAATGATATGATATCCTGCGGGATGATAGGATACCCCTGACCAGTTGGTGATATGACATGTGCATGCATACGTCCACTTTGAACAACATGACATTTGATGCATTATAGATTGTGATATTTTATAAGTATATGATACATCTTGATATGAATGATGTGGTAACAAGGTTTAAATGATAATGATTAGATGTAAGAACAAGGATTTTGGTATGATATGAAATGATTTTATCATGACATGTAATGGTACCTCATACTTACATGGAAATGCTTAAGTGAATGAGCATATGTTTTGAGATGATAAGATATGATAACTCATGTTTTTAGAGCAATGATAAATATGTATTGAACTTTAGAATTCATCCCATGATATTAGAATTCTTCCCATGATATTGTCATTTTTTATCAAATGAATGCTTCATGTTTCGACTAAGTTATAAGGAGTGCATTTTAAGACATATTATTTTGGCCCTACATATGAGCCATTGCTCATGGAGATTATGCATATATATGTACATATATGTACAATATATATGCATATATTTCCTTGTACTTGGATATGTAGGATCCCAAGGCACCAAGAGAAGGGGTGGGGGTGAATTGGTGTTAAAACTCATAAATATTGATTTGATAAAATACGCAGCAAAAGTTTAAAATTGATACGTTAAACTTTAAATCAATGCAAATCAAATCATATCACATGCATAATAATATGATAATGAGAGGAAGAGAGAAATTAAACACAAGAACAAGGTGGTTGTTGATGAAGTTCGACCACACATTGACCTACAGCCCCGCTCCGACTTCTCAATCTCGAGACCGTCGGAGCTTATATTAAACTCTACCTTCATTTCAAATGGGGCAAGGAAGAAATCCTTTACACCAAACCACCTTTTCTCCATTTCGAGAGATAAGGCACACCTCTCCTCCTAGGAAACTTATTTTTTTTCTAGCTTGAGAGGTAAGATAGAACCTCTTCTACTCAATTTTCTAATGAAGGGTTTCTCTCTTTTACAATATTAAACTCACAAGAAAATAAGAGAGAAAGAAGAGAAGATTTGACAATAATCCCTTGAGTGCTTGATGAATTCTGAACCCTTGGTCTTCCTTTATAGGCCTCTTAACTTCATTTACACGTTGGAACTTGTTTCCTAAATTTGGGGCCAAAATATGACTGTTTTAGTGCATCTTGCGCGCTGATCGGTCGACTATGTTGCTCTACCAATCGACCGGTATACTTTCTTTTATGAAAAATATGACCGTTGGTGAAGTTTTCACTATCAGATCGACCAATCGGTCGATCGGTACCTTGACCAGTATAGTCGCATCATTTTGTTTACTGAAACTAGGCTAGTATTCCAGCCGCTAGGTCGACCTCCCTAATACTATTTTGAGCATAACTTTTTGCACTGTTATCCAAATAAAATGATTTTTTATTCTATGGAAAGCTAACTGAATTATCTACAATTGATATTTATCATTCATCTAAAATTTGATGAGATAATAGTCAAATATTGATTCAAAATTTAGTACAAAGATTTGTCCATTTTAAATAATACATTTTAGACTTTTAGTCTTTTATTCATAACTTTTCATATAAGCATCGAAATGAGTTGATTTTTTATTCTATGAAAAGCTGATAGAATTCTCTACAACTTTGATATTCACTTCTTAATGTAAATCTCATGGAAACATAGAAAATTATTAATCGAAAGTTTAATGCTTGAAACAACTCATTTCTATTTAAACCCTTTTGGCATATAATTCTAATCTTTCGAGGTTTGTATCATCAAAATGTAATTATATATGTTTTTAAAATTTTGCTCCAACAATCTCCCCCTTTTTTATGAAGACAAACTGAGAAATACAAAAAATATAGAAGTTGCGAAAAAAAATTGAAATCAATTTTACTCCCTCTTAAAACTAAGTGTTCCTTACAATAATAGATATACACATAAGCACAATTTTTAAAGTACTTTTACTCATGAGTCCACAGAATAATTCAGGGGTAATATATATTTCTCTTATATACATTTTCACATATATTTTTATCATATTTCTCCCCCTTTTGTTTCATAAAAAAGTAGCTTGCACATGAAACATATAAGAATCAATATGTAACTCCCTCTTAATCATGTCATTTCTAAAAATGTTATTATCCCTTTTTGTCATATAAGAAACATGTAAAGTCACATAAAGAAGGATAACAAAAATCATATTCAAAGTGGGTGGATGAAATAATATTTCAAATTTTTTAACAAGCTCCCCCTATCACTATGACCAATTTTCTTTCTCTTTTCCTTTAATTCGTTATTTGTCTCCCTTTGTCTTTTAAAGAAAAATGATAATATTATGAATGATGGGACATAACTTAATTTTCATAACATGAAGATTTCAAACTCAAGAACTTAAGAATCAAATCATTTTAAAAAATGTAGGTTCATGCACATGGAAAATGTTTCAAAATTTTGACTTGTTTAAATTTCAAACCCACAACTTCACAAATGTTTAAATGAAAAAAATAACCAATTTTGCATGCTCACAATTTAATGTTAATGATACTTTTACCATGACCTTTGTGCATTCACATTTACAATTCCACTTGTCCTTTGCTTTACATGTGAGGCGCACCTGAAAAGAAATTATTTAATCTTTGGTACCCAACCTTCTTTGGGTCCATCTTTGTTAGTAACGGTTTCTTTTGGAACTCATATCATTCCATGCTGAAATGATTTTCCTACTTTGCATTGATATGCATAATGACCATGAAATCCACATGCAAAACAAGTAATATGTGAATTTTTTAAGAATTTATCATAAGAATATTTGGATTTCCGATTAGGAATTTCTTGTCCAAAGTATTTCCTAGAACTACTTTTCTTTACATGGGAAATAGCCTTATTTTGTATATTTTTCAAAGAAGTATTTTTTTTCTTTATTTTTTCTAATGAACATGTCAATTTTAAAATTTCACATGCTTGTATAATTTCCAAAGAGTCAATTTCATTTTTCAAGTTTTAATTTTCCATAAAACATATATTCTTTTCTTCTTTTAATTTTTCAAACTCATGTAGTGATTTCTCATTTTCCTCTTTAAGTGCAAGATACCTTTTTATAAGAGACAAAAATTCTTTGTGCACATCAAAGAAAAAATCTTCTTCATCATTATCTGAATTAAAAGAGTTAGAAGTTACCTCATTGTTATGTACCATTAAGCATACGTATGCATCATCATAAGAAGAGCTTGATGAATCACTTGCTTCTCCTTCACTTGACTCTATATTTTTTCTTCTTCCATTTCTGAAGTGTTCCTTCTTTGTCATTCTTTGTGAGACTTAAGCATCTTTGTTGATGTTGTTTGCATGATCTTCTAGTTGGCTTCTCATTCTTCTATTTATTTTTCACCAATTTGAGATATTTATCAAGCTTTCTTGTATGGCATGCGAGTCTCTTGTCATCAACTTTTTCTTCACTTGAATCTGCTTCTTCTTTGTTTGTCTTCAATGCTAATATTTTCTTTTTGGGAGAATTTGCTTCTTCTTTTTTTTTTTTTGAATTCCGATCTCATAGATTAAGAGTGAACCAATAAGATCATCAAAATCTCTTGTTCTTTTTCTTAAATCATGATCCTCTTTGTATGCCATTTGGAGGAGAGAGACCTGAGAAACGTTTTCATCTTTTGGGGTTAGTTCTTGCCTCGTTCAAAGAGGCTAAGTCATTCACAATATCATTAAATCGTACAAGTATCTCATTTATGAATTCATTTTCTTGCATTTTGAAACATATTGATGATTTAAATATTTAATCTAGACTCCTTAAATTTATTTGTTCCTTCATATCTAATAATGAGTTTCTTCCAAATCTCATGTGCACTTTCACAATTAGAAATCCGATTAAACTCCATTGAATCCAAAGCACAATAAAAAATATTTTTAGCTTTCCAATCAAGTTTTGCAAAAAAAAAATTTCTCTTACGATTTATTCTGAAGACAATTATTCATGTAAATAATAACCTTTTTGAACAATATCACACATGTCAATATCAATAGAACATATGTATGCTTGTATCATAATACTTCAATATGCAAAATTTGATGGATTAAAAAGCGGAGGACGACTAATTGATTAACCTTCTGAAATAGATCCACTTGATGCCATAGTTCTAAAGATGTTTAAATCTTAAAACGAGAGCAACCTCGCTCTGATACCAATTGTAGGATCCTAGGGCACCAAGAGGGGGGGGGGATGAATTGCTGTTAAAAACTCAAAAATATTGATTTTATAAAATACATCGTAGAAGCTTAAAATTGATTCATTAAACTTTAATTCAATGCAAATCAAATCATGTCAGATCCATAATAATGTGAGAAGTAGAGGGAGAGCGAAATGAAACACAAGAACATAAGATGATTATTGACGAGATCCTACCACACCTTAGCCTACGTCTCCGCTCTAACTTCTCGACCTCGAGACTGCCGAAGATTTCACTAAACTCTTCCTTCATTCCAAATGAGGCAAGGAAAAAATCCTTTACACCAAACCACCTTTTCTCTGCTTTGAGAGGTAAGGCACACCTCTCCTCCTATGAAACTTATTTTTTTCTCTAGCTCGAGAGGTAAGATAGAACCTCTTCTACACAAGAGCTCACACTCATTTTTCTAATGAAAGTTTCTCTCTTTTACAATATGAAACTGACAAGAAAAGAAGAGAATATTTGACAATAACCTCAAAAAACTAATTTTCCTTTGATGCTTGATGTTTCCTTGATGAATTCTGGACCCCTTGGTCTTCTTTTATAGGCTTCTTAACTCCATTTAGCCATTGGAACTTTTTTCCTAATTTCGTGCCAAAATATGACCATTTTAGTGCATTTTGCGCGCTAACCAGTCGACTATTTTGCCCCACCGGTCGACCGGTACACCTTTTCTATAAAAAATATGATTATTAGCGAATTCTGCACTATCCGGCCGACCAACCAGTCGACTGGTACCTCGACCGGTATAGTCTCATCATTTTGTTTGCTGAAATTAATCATTTTTTGCATTGACCGGTCGACCGATGTGCCTTACCGGTCAATTGATATTCCAATCGCCTGGTCGACTGCCCTGCACTATTTGGAACATAACATTTTGCATAGTTATTCAAATGAGATGATTTTTTATTCTATGGAAAGGTAACTGAATTCTCTACAATTTTGATATTTATCATTCATCAAAAATCTAATGAGGCCATAGACAAATATTGATTCAAATTTTAGTACAAAGATTTGTCCATTTTAAATAATACATTTCAGACCTTTACTCTTTTATTCATAAAGTTTCATATAAGTATCCAAATGAAATGATTTTTTATTCTATGAAAAACTGACATAATTCTCTACAATATTGATATTTAAAATGTAAATCTCATGGGAACATAGACAATTATTAATCAAAATCTTAATTCTTGAAACAAATCATTTCTATTTAAACTTTTTCGACATATAATTATAATCTTTCGAGATTTGTATCAACAAAATATAATTATATAGGGCTTTAAAACTTTGCTCCAATAGGATCCTACAGGTCAAAGGCACGGGTGGTCTATGCTCATGACAAGTGATGGCACATGGAACTAGTGTTGGAAAGTTTTTCTTCGGGTACATTACATTGTAATAATATTTAAAAGTGTGTATTTAATATATGAATATTCGAGCTTTTATATGTGCAGAACACAAAGTAAAGATTTATATTATATGAGTTTCACTTATAAGAAGTCGATAGTAGTAGCAGTCGGACGCTTGAGTAAAAAGAAAATATATCGCTTCTGCTGGTTGGATCATTATAGTAATAGTCTAATTATCTGCATCTTTCTAATTTTTCTCATTTTGTTGCTTCTTCTGGTCTTTACAATTTTTCTTAATATGTCCTTTTGCCCAGTGATAAAATGTAAATTTTCCTCTCAACTACCACTTAGTGTTGCCTTGGTCTTTTGATCCTATGCCTCTATTTATGTTTTTCATGACAAGAGTCTATGTAACATCTATTCCAATGTTTTTCATCCTTATTTCTTCATTGAACAAACAATATTTTACCATGGGATATGATACAACACCATTAGGAACATAACTACTAAGTGCTATCATCAAGATTTTTCAAGAATTTTGCACGGAACTCAAGAACATTGATTCCTTCATCTCATCATCAAGGATTAGTGTCAGTGTCTCAACTGATTTATTAATTTATGAAATTCACCCAAATGGTTAACAATATAATTTCCTAGTCACTGATTTTTATCATGAAAATTTTATTTTGAACAATATTCCTCTCATATAAGTCTTGCAATTTCATCCACAAAATTTGTGCATATGTGTATTGTGCAACATGATGAAAAATGGCGACATAAAAATAATGCTTAATGATCTCGACAACTTTTCTTTGCATCTTTCTTCAACTTTCATCACTTTTTTGCTGACTTTTTATCTCCCAATTCAACAAGGTCAAATAAGTCCTTACAATAAAGGAAGTCCTTCATTTAGACCTTCCAAATTAAATTGTTATTTGATATCAGTTTGATCATCTTGTTAAAATATGTTTTCTTCATTTAATTCACACAAAGAAAATTTCAACTAAGGTTGCTCTGATGCCACTTGTTTGGAATTTAACCCCCATGTTCATATGTAAATTAAATTATACAACCAAGCATAATGTACAAAAGTAATAATATGAAAAAAATACATCTTTTTTTTCAAATTATGTTGCAATTACACAGTAATATCATTCATTCAAGAATAGAATACAATCTCTTTCATATTTCTCTAATGAGATAAATAATTTTTTCATTGAAATAATATCCAATGGGATAAATATTTTTTTCTCTAAAAAATATTGAAATAATAGTAAGAGTAATATAATTTGATTACTATAATTCTCTGTGAGTGTAATATTAAAAAAATTTAAATATCTTCCTAATCTAACTTTGTTCCTAGTTTTATGCTCTTTGAGAATTTTTTTTCTCTTCTTTTTCATGTCCTTTGAAGAAAAGCAAACTCTTTTTTTTCTCTTGGTGGCTGTTCAACTAGGAGAGAAAGAAGAGTCCCCAATAATTAGACTCCATTAGTACCAAATGCGTAACAATGTTTTAAAATGTTTGGGAGATAAGAGTGTGAGAAGAAAATAGAGAATGAAAATGATTATTTCTTTTATTAAATATACATATATACACGAAAACCTGTGCCTCCTTTTTAACTATAAAAATAAGATTAAACAATTATCCTCATTTATTTTACTTTTCATTGAGAAAGTTGAGGACGTTGCATGTTACATTTATAGGGGTGTTCACTCGGTGAACTCGACACTCGACGTGATCGATCACGACTTCAAGGATGGCCAAATTGGGTATGGATTGCGAAATTCCAATCGAGTCAATCCGGTCTTATCCGATCTAATTTTTATCTTTTAATTGTTTTTTACTTTTTATTTAACTTTTTCAGCGTACATTTAATTAAGCATGCTTTAAGTAAAATATTTTGAGTATGGAATAATATTGAAATATTTTAAAAACCAATTTTATAATTAAAAAAAATTATTTTTTATTTTAAATAATATAAAAGAAGTAAGAAAATATTTCAAACAATTGATGACCATCTACCCGACCATTCGAGACGTCAAATTTGCATTTAACATTTTATATTGTGCTACACATGACCAAAGTTATGAATTTTAATTATGTATGTATAGAGATCACATCACATTAAAATTATGCATAAGTTAATAATATGCTCAATTAGCAAATATAAAAACGTGTATACTGCTAAGTAATCTCAATATTGACCATCTCTAAACAAAAGTAAAAACAAGCAAATTGATTTATGTAATTTTGTTCTCATAAGCAAATTGATTTATTTTAGAGCACTTCCAATGACGTTCTCATGCTATTCCATTGATCCAATACAGAGCAAATTGTATATTGTATTTTTTTTGTTTACCTTTTGAAGATATTTAATAATTATTTATAAGTTCAATTCATTCAATAAATATATCATCTGATTATTGGATAAACTTGACTGAGTTATTTTCTACTTATTTCATTAATATAATTGTCATGATTTTTATTCTCATATATTAGTTTGGATCCCATGAACAATGTGTAATGATTCGCAATTCACTCCTAAAAGTTTTGGGCATTTAGGAGAATTTCACATCGTTAGCCCGTACGAAATACATCATCAATTAACGTCTTAGAGAAAATCACAAATAAATAAAAACTTTGTACTAAATATCTAACATCATCTCAATTAATGAATCAGGGACCTCAATACATACAATCAATATCAAATTAGAGCTTATTTAAAACTAAATATGTGCAACATTTCATCATGATTTTGAATTGTTATCCATCACCTAACTTTGATTACCTGCATGGATCCAGAGTTGAGGGTTTTCCAGTCATAGTACGTAAAGGCCATACATGCATGATAACCTATTACATGTGATGCATCACCATCATAATATCATAAATATATGAGTATGCATGTCATGAACTATCTCATGATTCTTACATGATATTTCATCTTATCCTTCATTCTTACCATGACATTCTTGAAACATAAGTATATTGGCATACCTGCTTCACTTTAGAGTCATCATCGACAACTATCATACCATAAAAATATACATTCAAATCATTCATAGCATACATGACATAACACTTCATGCCATTTCATTCTCATAGTCATGTGCATCCTAGGAGTTACCTTAATCCTTACTTATAGCTTAACATTTTTCTTTCTTTATCTTATATCTTCTAGGATTACTTTATAGCCCCTTGGGCATCCATTCATCTTTCATTCGTTATCATATGATGTTATTAGGTTACCTTATGATCTTACTCGCATTATTCTTATCATATGATATTTTTCATTTTTACATTGGGAAATCTCAAATACCTTTTAGGTGATGACATTAGTTCCTAAGAAGTCTTAATCATCATAAGCTGAAAAGCATTTACTTATCATCTTTACATCCAATGCTTACTTTCATTACATTCAACATATAACATGCTTCATCTTTGCTTAATCATCATTATATTGGTTAATAGCGCCCTGAGAAATCTCAAACACCTTTTGGGTGGTGACGTTATTTCTCAATAAAGCCTCAAACACCATAAGGTGAAAGACATGTACTTCTTACCCCATTTTTCATCTTTAATTAATAATTAATGTTCACTGGATTTAAAAGTATAGAATTGATGAGTAGGATTTCACTTGATTTATACCACTATCATATATGAATCCTTAGACATGAGATGATGATAAAGTAAAATTTCCAAAGTAATATAACCAATATCACAGGGTTTAAATTATATTTTGAGAGTAATAAAAGAAACCAATCCCTTCAGTTTTTATTTTAATTTATCAAATCTCCAAATGCATTTAACTATAATAGCAAATTAAGGGCTTTTTCAAGCCACCTTAATGACAACATAAATAAATTTCTTTCGATTTCCCCAATTGTGGCATGTAATAAATAAAGATCCTAAGAAATTCTAATGAATCTAAAAACTTCTTTCCAGATAATAAATAGATTCAACATGAATAAAACTCAAGCACAAATTCTAAAGACATTCAGGCATGTTATTATTGATCACTAGCTGATCACTATAGGTTTTTATCCCATTTTAGATGCATTTCACCCATATCGAGCCCCTAAATTGCCCAACTTTTGGCCAATTATGTTTGAAATGCATGAATTGTGATAACTAGTTGATCTTTCTCATTTTATACTTAATTCCATGTGCATAGAGGTTCTGAAATGTCAAAATCCATTAATATCTCAATTCTATGTCAAGTTATCATTTCTAGGGCAAGTTATCATTCCAAATGCACAAGTTATCATCATTTTAATTGAGCTGATTTCCAGTGATTATTCTACTATAAATCCCATGCCATCATGAATTAATCATATTTAGCTGATCATATTTTAGCTTGTGCTTGTTATCATTCCATTTCATTGGTTATCACTTTTAAATGTCAAGTTATTGTTTTAAGAGCAAAACTATCATTTCGATATGCAAGGCTATCAATTCTGCATGAAAGCATTAGGCAATCATTTTATTATTATCCTAACTTCTTACTGCTCTGATTTGATCACATTTGGATAACCACAAATAAACTTATGACAAGTTATCACTTTTATGGCATCTTATCCACATTTGATTTCTGACCTCATTCACTTGCACCCTAATCCCTTTGATGCCTTCAATGCTCTGAACCATCCATATTTGGACATTTTCCACGATATATGTAAGGTTATCAATCCGGGTCTTCAAAATTATCATTTTTATTTACTGATTTCACCTCTGCATAACATCAGACTTTATTTGATATTGGGGCTGATCCTAGTAGCTATCCTCATCCTTATTTGTTTATTTCCTATTTGATGACTTTGACGTTTGGTGTTCCATCTCTTCCAGTAGGTATTATAAAGTTGAAAAAGGTTGGAAAAGAAGGGGGGTCACTTGCTTTTGCTGTCCAAAAGCTGTTGCAGCAGTAGGAATTTCAGGACCATTGGACAGGTGGCTTGAATCAAGAGAAGGGAATATTCTGATGTTGATCAAAGGATGCACAGAAGACATATATAAGCTGTAGAATCTGGATGGAAGAAGGAGAGCCTCCATTAGGAGGATTGCTGGATAGGAAGCAAGGGGGAAGGAGCTGAAGAGTTACTACAAATTTGATCCTGTTGACAGCCTTCATATCAACTAATTGCAGGATGATTTGTACCAGTTTTCTAATCTGTTTAGTATGATTTAGCTCTTCTAGGATAGGGTAGTAGTCTAGATTAATTGTGGATGGATTAGGGACAAGTCTGATTTCCTGCATTGAATCATTTAAGTTTTTTATTTCTGAAATCTGTATTGTTATGAATCTGTTCTTGTCATTGTAAGATCCTATTTGTATTTACAACTGAGAAGTTGTCATTTGATCTAATCTTTGTTCAGAAATGGACTAAGAACCAATTCCAAGTTCTAGAAGCAATCCCAATTAGAATTCTGATTTCCTACTTTCTGAAATCTGATTTTTCTGAAATCTGGATTATGAAATGCCATTATGATTTCTGAATTCATAGAATTTGTTTTGTCATTGTGGAGCCCTAATTGTTTTGACAACTGAGAGGTTATCTTATTGTTCCATTCTTATTCAGAAATGATCAAGATGCAATGACATTTCTAGGGTTCTAATCTGTAATTGCTGCTGATTTCCTAATTTCTGAATTCCTGAACTTACTGATTTTTTATTCCTGAATTATTTGAATCTGGTTGTCATTGGGGAACTTGATTAATTGAGCAACTGAGAGGTTGATTATTGGTCCCAATCTTGTTCAAAAATGAATTAAGATACTTTGACATTTCTATGGTTCAAATCTGTGATTGCCATTGGTTACTCCCTGATTTTAATGTTGTTGATTGCTATTTTCCTGAATTTAAGGGAAATCCGATTGTCATTGTTAAACCCTACTTTAACCTACCACTGAGAGGTGGTCTTATGGCCTTCCTTAAGATTCAGAGATGAACCAAGGAGCAATGACAATTGCTGAATTCCCAACCTGTGATTATATGCATATTGTTTCCAATTAATAAGTGTTAGTGTGGATTTCAGTTTCATTTGCAATCGAGAGGCTGATTTAGAGTTCTCTTGTAGTTTAGAGATAAACCAAGGAGCACCAGCACTATTATTGGATTGATTTCGTCCCTGCCTAGCTAATTGAAGTGATTTCCTTATTTTGTGACTGCATTTAGAAGTTATCACTTCAGATTTCATTAAATTGTCAAATATCAGCAAAGAACTTGAGTTGAGCTTAATGATAACTTGATTTTCAATGGGAATCCTCTTCTAATTCAACCTGGCTAACAATTATATGATAATATATTGATTAGTTCTGGTCTAATTGAGCTTTGAGAGCAGCCATACTTAAGGTTGAATCATATTTGACTAAAAACTGATAACTTGTTCCATTCCATCCATAATTAAGTTAGATGAACCATAATTCCTAGGAGAACCTTCCTCATTGATAGTTAAACCCTTTTAGCCTCTAATCTAGCATTTATAATTCAGTTTAGATAACTCTTCAAAAATCCAATAATAGATAACACTTCCATTTAATTTCCTATTTTTGCCACTTTAAGTAGGACTAGTCTAAATTGTTTTTAGGGAATCTAGGGCTTCAAATCTCTATGGATATGACAACTTGGGTCTATTACAACTTACCTGTGCACTTGCAGAAAGTGAGTGGGGGAGTTAGACCAAATATTGAAAAATTGCACTTTTTACATAAAATCCAGCAAGTTATCACACATTACTCCAGATTATCACTATCAATTATTCATCAAACTAAGGATTCCATATAGAGTAGGGTATCAACCAAGATAATCCTAGAAATAAACTACTCCATAGAACTAGAGTATATCATCAATCTAAAAGTTGTTTCGGGAAAAAAGAGAAAGAACTAAGAAGAGTTACTCCTAATGCCACTATCCTCTCTCGAGTTTCTAGCAGAACTTTGTTATAGCACCTTTGGATCTTCTCCACCAACCTTCAACCTTTGTTTTCTACCCTCTAGAGATACCCTTCTAGGTGCTTTAGGGTCCCACTTTATAGTTTTCCCCTGTAGCTTTGCTCAACCACCTAGGATTTGATCCACAAACTCAAATAAGATTTCAACAAAACTGCATAACAGTACAATGTCACAATTGCAAAATTTAAATGGCATAGGCATGACCATGTTTAATTAAATCTCTATAGTTTCACGACTGTGAATAGTTCTGGCATGATTGTGATCGTACTGATTTCTGAATTTTGCTGCGGGCGTGCTAATAGAGCTCACGGCCGTGAATGAGACCTTGAAATTTCGATGGCATACCTCTCGATCACGGGCATAAAGGTGAGAATCACGGCCATGAGCGAGACCTTTAAATTACTTAAACTTCTTGCCTCTTGCTAATGGGCATGAAGGTGAGAACCACAGCCATGAGTGGGACCATTAAATTCCTTGAACTTCTTGCCTCTCAGTAATGAGCGTGAAGGTGAAGATCAGGGCCATGAGCGAGACAACTCGGTTGTTGGAGCAAAGTTTTAATGACATATAAAATTATATATTGATGATACAAACTTCGAAAGATTAAAGTTAAATGCTGAAAAAGTTTAAAGATCATTGTTGCATCTACGTTTTAATCAAAATTTTGATTCTTAATGCAATTTATTTTTTTAGACTTGTGGCTTTCATGATCTTTATATCAATTTGATTTCATTTTGCCATTATAAAATAGCCATAAATTTAGGGGGAGTTATTTTTGCCTATCGCATATTTTATGGAACAATTTTTTTTGTGATTTTACATGTTTCTTATATAACAAAAGGGGTGAATAAATTTATTTTGGACAATATAATTAAGGGGGAATTAAATATGGTTTCTTATATGCTTCATATACAAATTCTTTTTTATGAAACAAAAGGGGGAGAAATATGATATGAATTTAAATTTATATGAAGAGTACCTTACAATTAATACTTATGTAAATATTTATCATTTTAAGGAAAGCTAAGTTTTAGGGGGAGTAAAATTGATTTTATAAGAAATTTACAACTTTTACGCAACTTATATAATTTTCATATTTCTCGATTTGTTTTCATAAAAAAGGAGGAGATTGTTGGAGCAAAGTTTTAATGCCATATAAAATTATATTTTGATAATACAAACTCGAAAGATTAAAGTGAAATGGTGAAAAAGTTTAAAGAAAAAGGGATAACTTTATGTAATAAACTTTGATTAAATAATTGACTATGATCTTAACATATTCTGAATGAATGATGAATATCAAAGTTGTAGCAAATCCTATTAGCTATCCATAGAATTCAAAATTATCTAATTTGTATAACTGTGCAAAAAATTATGTTCAAAATAATGCAGGTCAGTCAACCTGCTGGTCGAAGCAAAGAAGACCAGTCAATACGATACCGATTGATCGAATATGAGATGTTAGTCGATCGATGAATACTGAGCCTGCCCGATTCGAGATGATATCGGTCAATGTACCAGTTGATCGATCAAGCGCAAAACGTGAAGAAATCGCGTAATGGTCACATAGACCGGTCAACCGGTCCAAATGTGCGGTCGACTGGCCTCTTGGTCAAATAAACAGTAACAGTCAATTTTGAAGGAGAAAATTATGGATTAATTCTGGATAAATTTTTCACACATTGAAGCCTATAAAAGGAGTACCAAAGCCAAAAGCAAAGGCACTCGTCCATTCATTGAAGAAAAACTTCAAGTTATCAAAAGAAGACATTTTCCTTGAAGTTTCCATTTTAAGTTTTCTCTTCTTTCTCTCTTCTCCTCTTGTGAGCTTAGCATTGTATAAGAGAGAAACATTTTTTTAGAAAAATACTAAGAGAGCACCTGTGTAAAAGAAGTTCCAAATCTTACCTCTGGAGCGAAAGAAAAGATTTTCATTGGAGGAGAGGTGAGCCTTACCTCTTGAAGTGGAGAAAAGGCAGTGGTGTAAAGGGTTTTTCTTCCTTGCCCCATTTAAAATAAAGGAAGAGTTCTAGTGAAATCTCCGACGATTTCGAGGTTGAGAAGTTAGAACAAGGACGTAGGCTAAGGTGTGGCCGAACCTCGTCAACAACCACCGCGTTTATTATATTTGAATTCTCTCTCTCCCGCCTTCCCATATTGCCTTTGATGTGATATGAATTGTATTGATTTTAAAAGGTTTAAAGAATCGATTTTAAGCTTCTGTGATGATTTTCGTGAAATTGATACTTTTATTTTAAACACCAATTCACCCCCTCCCCCCTCTTGGTGCCCTTTGAGATCCTACACCAACCACCTTCTACATTGGGTCAATTAGGAGGAGTGGGCCAAGCTTTTGGATGTCGCAAAATTTCTGTACAACATGCAGCGGAACGAGGAAACGCAATAAAGCGCGTTCGAGATCATCACGGGGCGGTAGCCTATGACCCCGGCTGGACTCACGGTTAGGGACATGAGGAAGTGTCCTGCAGCCTACCATGTGGCTCGAGGATGGCAAGACAACCTCGAGGCGTCGAGGGCCATCTTGGATAAGTCGGTGCACGAGATGAAGAAGTTCACTGACGTGAACTTTATGTGGATATGAATTTCTCGCACTAAAAGTAATTATAGTCGCATTTAAATTTTACTCTAGAGTACACACAACTGCAAATGCACAGGTCGAGTAGAAACTCTGAGTGTCGTAACCCCATTGATTTAGATCGGTTATCAATCTACTTATATCTCAAAAGTTGTCACAAAAGAATCAGGAAGAAATCAGATAACACAAAAAAATGATTTATAGAAAAGTAAAAAAAAGAATAAAAGGGGATCAGAATATAAGAAAACATATTCCCTTGTGATGAACTCGTTAAAGCTAGTGCATCTTAGTTCTCATCTTACGAGTCGAATGATCTCTCGATCTTACTTTGTGCAAATCAATTACTCTGTCTCTAAACTCGCCGATCTCTCTTTGAGATGGGAGAGAGGTAGTCGTTAAATATTATATTAGAACTGATTGGATAGTCGATCTCTCATCTTAACCAGAAGAAAATGGTGATTTCTCAATCTTAAATTACCAATCCTTGTATCCTAATCTATGCAATTAGAATGAATCCAACACCACTAGTTACTGTTATGGACTTTCGCCTCATAACAGATAAAATGATGGACCTCTCAGTCTCTATAAAAGCACTAACATAATATTACTGGAAACACAGCAATTGAACACAACTAGTTCCTTCTCTCAAATGGAATAGGTTTTTTACAAAAACAACAGATCTCTCGATCTGATTGAAGTTGGATGCAAATAATAAGGTTGTTGTGTATCAAGCCAATAAAAACTAGGGGTCAAAAGCACGGCATTAGAGAACTAGAATAGTAGCATTAACAAAGTAACATCACAAAGAAATCAAAATTCCTCTAGCTCGACATAAGTTTGGATAAAATCAATAATTCCCTTCTCCACATTCTTCTTCTCCTCCTTCTTCCTCCCCTCCTTCTGCTGCCCCCCCCCCCATTTTTTTTCTCCCTGTTCAGAATTCAAAATTTGAAAAGTAGTTAGTCCTCTTTTTACTAGTTCAACTCCATTACTAATAATAGGTAAAAAGTGTTTCAAATATAATTAGATTTTATATCAATATAGCGGAATTAACTATAATAATTATGAGCAAAATAAGGGATGACCAAATTCCCCCAAGCTTAGCTTTTTACTTGTACTCAAGCAATGTTCAAGATAAGAATTTTAAGTCTCCACCTTGCTTTCCAACTACTCTTTTGACATTCAGACCTTATATTCTTTGCTCAAGTGCCTTCTCCCTTTTCCACACACCCCAGCTTTAATGAAGGTATTAGAAGCAAGACATTTTTAACTTTCTCCTAACTCGGCTCATAGTCAAAAAATTAAAATAAGATGGACTCATAATAAAAATGTTAATGTTGAATGCACTAGTGCAGTATGGGCTTTCTTTTAGTTCTTATTTCTTTTTGTCAATCCAGTATTCATGTGATCATCCATAATGCGTTGGGTGATCTGTGTAACGAGTTTTTGATCGGCACATCCCAGGGCAGTTGCTCTTAGGTTGCCAGGTATGAACTCCTACGGATCAATCACCCAGGTTCACCAAGGTTCCGGAGTACACCATTTTTGTACCTTCTGGGGCTAAACCAGCCCTCTTTTCTTTGCCTTTAACTTTCACTTTTTTTACTTTTATTAAGCTGACCACTGCATTGAAATGGTTAGCATTAACGTAATTATTAACATACTTATAAATAAGAGTTGAGCATGAGTAGGATTAGTAATCAAGCTTTTAAGGCTTCAATATAGCCACTTTCTTCAAGCCATAACCCTACACTTAGAGCATTGAATTGGATCATAGGATGCTTCAAATTTTGTCAGGTTAGCAGGGTGTTCATGAACATAGTTTCAGAAAGTCATAAAAGAGGCCATAGCTACGGGGCAACAAAAACATCTCTTACTTTTTTGCCTAGAAGTAAAATGTTTCAATGTTGTTTCATAAAACCGTGAATTTATTCGTTGAAAATGTAAAGAGGAATGTAACAAGAAAGGAGTAGAAATGTACCATGTCGCCCTCTCCCCCAAGCTTAGAATCGACTCTTCCCTCAGTGTCGATAATGCCAGGAAGAGAGACCAAGGGGGTTGTAGCGCAAGCAGTCGGTTAGTGACTTGTTGTATGTCACAAAAGGTCGTGAGAACAGAATTTTGCACCACTTCAATTCGTTGAATTTTTCCATGATGAGCGAGGCCTTGTTGTTCCAAGTTATGAAGGTGATCCTTTAATGCCTGAATGTCTTCGTGTTGGCGAGCTGTTGCTTCTGCAAGTTTGATTACTTGTTCCAGAATAAGGTCCAATTTGGCAGGGGAGGTAAGAGGTGGAGATTGTAAAGCATCTAGTGCAGATGAAGAGGAAGAAGCGGTGACATGTCGTCTCGTTGTTCTTGAGCCAGAAGGAGCTCGTGCAGATAAAGTGTATTCTATTGTTAGGGGGGAGCATTGGAATTGGTCTTGTGACTTGGATGAACTCATTCATCCACCAGTTCCGGCCTTGTAGGATAGAAGATTGTTGGGGATTGGGCAGCTGGAACATATTTGAAGGGTTGGATTGTCGCCAGAAGTGCTGGCCATTAATCATGAGAAAGACTCCTTCTTGAGTTAGAAAGTCTAGATCGAGTAGAGTTACTGATATTGGATTGGTGTCACCTAGAAAAACATAGTGTTCGGCAATTGGTGTGATGAGATTTCCATAGAGAATCTAGTTACACTTGCGAGTGGATTCCTTCAGTATACTTTGCATAAGAAAAGATGCAAGGTTAACCTCTGTTTTAGAAAGGAGACACCAGAAAATGAAGAGTTCATCGGTAGAGACTAGGTCCATCTCATAATCATTTGGGTGGATTAAGACAGTGGAGGTATCGAAAAATAAGGTTTTTAAAATGTTGGCCGACCAGTTGAAGGTGATTGTTAGTACGTCAGCCTGTAAGTCGATACCAGACCTCAAAGACGAGAAAAGTAGGTGGAGGAGTTTTGTGGCCTATGTTGGGGAGGTTGAGAAAATGGGCAAAGGTGTTGAGGCTCATGGATAAGTCATGGTTATAAAGACGGAACTCAATGTGGTCAGGGACACCGTCGTCATCAATGTTAGTGGAGTGTACTGTTTCGATGAACTCTGCTACTACCTCTTTGTAGAGGTCCTAGCGTTTCATGAAGAAAGGTAGAAGGCGTGATCAATGGAGAAGAGTTCTTATGTTGTCGAACAAACCAAGAGGCTCTAGAGTGGAAAAATCTAAAAACCTGTGGAGGAGAAATTTTTGCACCCGGTTTGCAGTAGGCATTAGGCTTCCTCGCTACTTTTCGATTGTTGCATGTTGGAAGTTCATTGTAGAAGGCTGTCCGGATGTAAAAAAAATTAAAAATAAATAAAAATAAAAATAGTTCTGATTTATAGTCCTCAGCTTGATTTAGTTAGATCAGAGTTCACATATTATAGAGAGTTATCATAGAAAGATTATGATAATAAGTGCCATTATGATAAAGTTTTAATCTATGTCCATTCACTTTGAGTCTTTGTTTTTTGTCTAATGATTCAATCTCAAAAGTTCCATAGGGTGAACCATTGATTATAACATAAGGTCCGGTCCATCTTGATTTAAGTTTTCCAAGAAGTAATCTGAGTTTGCTATTATAAAGAAGCACTTGTTGACCAGATAAAAATTCTTTAGATATGCATGTCATGTAAATTTTTTGTGCATTCTTTATATCGCATAGCTTGCTGTTTTCATATGCATAGTGTCTAAATTCATCAAGCTCAATTAATTGTAATAACCTTTCTGATTGTGATGATTTTAGATCCATATTTAAAAATTTTGTTGCCAAATAAGCCCTGTGTTCTAGTTCCACTAGAAGATGACATGCTTTTCCAAAAGCTAATCTATAAGGAAAAGTACCTATGGGTGTTTTAAAAGCTGTCCTATATGCCCAGAGTGCATCATCTAATTTCAAGGACCAATCCTTTCTAGATGAATTCAAAATTTTCCCTAGAATCCTTTTTATATCTCTATTTGAAATTTTTACTTGTCCACAAGACTGGGCATGATATGATGTACTCAAAAAATGTTTGACTCCAAATCTGTTAAGAAGATTTGACATTATTTTATTACAGAAATGTGTTCCATTGTCACTTATGATAATCCTAGGTGTTCCAAATCGAGTAAAAATATTTTTTCTTAGAAAGTTGACGACTACCTTGGCCTCATTTGTTGGTGTGGCTACAGCTTCCACCCATTTGGAAACATAATCAACCGCCACTAAGATGTATTGAATATTAAAGGATTTAGGAAATGGTCCCATAAAGTCAAATGCCCCACACATAAAAAATATCACACTATAGAATATTTGTGAGAGGCATTTCATCTCGACGAGAAATATTACCTGTCCTTTGGCATTTGTCACAATACTTATAGTAGTTTCATGCATCTCTGTAAATGGTTAGCTAATATAGTCCACATTCGAGTACCTTAGTTGCTGTTCAATTGGGTCCAAAGTGACCTCCAGCTTGTCCATCATGGCAATGACTTAAGATATTCTCAATCTCATCTTCGTGGACACATCTTCGAATTACTTGATCTGCACATAATCGAAAAAGTTAAGGATCTTCCCAGTGGTAATTTTTTGCATCATATAAAAATTTCCTTTTCTGGTGAGTGGTCATGCCCTTCGGAACATAATGTCCTACAAGGTAATTAGCAAAATCAGCAAACCATGGGGGATTGTTAGAAATTTGAGAAATTATAGAAATAGAGAAAAGTTTTTCATATGGGAATTCTTCAAGTATGTCCGTGACTTCTCTTGGAGAAGACTCCAAACAGGATAGGTGACCAGCTAACAAGTTCTCAGTCCCTTTTTTGTCCTTTACTTCAACATCGAACTCTTGTAGAAGTAGTACCCACCGAATTAATCTAGGTTTGGCATCTTGTTTGCTCATCAAGTGCTTGATTGTTGCATGATCTATGTAAACAATAATTTTTGAACAAATTAGATATGATCTAAACTTGTCAAAAGAAAAAATAACAGCAAGAAACTCCTTCTCTGTTGTTACATAATTCATCTAGGCAATGTTCAACGTTCGACTTGCATAATATATGACATGAAAGGTTTTATCTTTTCTCTGTCCCAAAATAGCTCCTACTGCACCATCACTCGCATCACACATCAGCTCGAATGGTAGAGATCAATCTGGTGCTATAACAATAGGGGCGGAAATTAGCATTTCTTTTAACAGGTTAAAGGCAACAAGACAATCTGAATTAAAATCAAATTTTGTGTCCTTAGCAAGAAGATTAGTTAAGGGCTTAGCCATTTTTGAAAAATTTTTGATAAAATGGTGATAAAATTCTGCATGCCCAAGGAAGCTTCGAATGCCCTTCACATTGGTTGGAGGAGGCAGATTTCCAATGACATCTATCTTGGCTTTATCCACTTCGATTCCTTTTCCTAAGATTTTGTGGCCAAGCACTATGCCCTCTTTAACCATGAAGTGACACTTCTCCCAATTAAGCACAAAAATTTGTTTCTTCACATCGCTCTAGAACCAAAGATAAATTATTCAAGCAATTATCAAAAGAGCTACCAAAAAGTGTGAAATCATCCATGAACACTTCAAGTATATTCTCGTTCATTTCTCGTCCATGACATCTATCTTGGCTTTATCCACTTCGATTCCTTTTCCTGAGATTTTGTGGCCAAGCACTATGCCCTCTTTAACCATGAAGGGACACTTCTCCCAGTTAAGCACAAAATTTTGTTTCTTCACATCGCTCTAGAACCAAAGATAACTTATTCAAGCAATTATCAAAAGAGTTACCAAAAAGTGTGAAATCGTCCATGAACACTTCAAGTATATTCTCGTTCATATCTACAAAGATTGACATCATGCATCTCTGGAATGTTGCTGGAGCGTTGCATAGTCCAAATGGCATTCTTCTGTAGGAGAACGTTCTATACGGGCATGTGAACGTTATTTTTTCTTGATCCTCAGGTACTACTGCTATTTGATTGTATCTAGAATAGCCATCTAGAAAATAATAGTAGCTATGACCTGCAACACGCTCCAACATTTGGTCAATAAAAGATAATGGAAAATGATCTTTGCGGGTAGCAACATTAAGCTTTCTATAGTCTATACAAACTCTCCAACCTGTAACTATTCTCTAAGGCACTGATTCATCATTTATGTTACTTACCACAGTGATGCCTCCTTTTTTAGGGACTACGCACAGGACTTATCCATGAACTATCGGAAATGGCATATATAATACCTGCATCAAAGAGTTTAATGACCTCCTTTTTTACAACTTCAATTAAAGTTGGGTTGAGCCTTCTTTGGTACTGAGCAACTGGTTTGGCATTTTCCTCCATCAAAATTTTATGCATGCAAATAGTAGGAGATATTCCCTTGATGTCAAAGATCGACCAGGCGATTGCTCTTTTGTGTTGCCTCAACACTTCTAAAAGTTTATTTTTCATATCACCTGTCAAATCAACAGATATGATAACTGGATAAATGTCATTTTCAAGGCATATCTTAAATGAGATGGGAGTTCTTTAAGTTCAAATTTTGGGGTGCATTCCTCGATGCTCTCTTTTGTTATTCGCTCATTATTATTTCCCTCCACATTTTCCCTAGAATCATCAATACTTTCCATGGCCTCGTCGGCATATGGATCTAAAATAAAATCTGCAACAATATCATCAAAAGTATGAGTAGTATCATCTTCTAATGAATCAATGGCATAACAAGATGAGTAATCAGAAGATTGTTTGAGAGAATGTTTTATATTAAGAGTAATGTCTTCATTGTTGACGCGAAGTGTGAGCAACCCTTGTTGAACATCTATAAGTGCATTTCCTGTGGTTAGAAATGGTCTCCCGAGGATGATGGGGTTTTTTCATCTGCCTTCATATCCAGAACAATAAAATCTGCATGAAAAATAAATTTATCAACTTTTACCAAAACATCTCTAAATATTCCTCGGGGTCTCTTGCATGAAGAATGTGCAAATTGAAGAGTCATGTCTGTCACTTCAAGTTCCCCATAACCTAGATGCACAAATATAGAATATGGCATTAAACTAATACTAGCACCAATATCACATAAAGCTTGGGCACAAAAGAATTTTCCTATAGTGCAAAGTATGGTGAATGTTCTAGGATCTTTCATTTTTCTAGGCATATCTCAATCATAAATGGCACTACACTCTGATGTCATCATTACTCTCCTAGTGTTTTCAAACTTTCTTCTTGAAGATAATATATCCTTCATGAATTTAGCATAGCTCGGCGTTATAATATTCTAAAAAATCAAATAAAGGTAAAAGAAAATAAAATAGATAAAAGAAATGTAAAACCATTTTAAAGCCTATTACCAAGCCCATTAACATAATAAGCCCAGCCTTAAGAATGCCCTAAACCCCACTTACTATCCTCACATTTCTCTCCCCACACCCCACAGCCACCTCTCTCTCCATCTCCCCCAATCTCACGGCCAGCAACACCAAAGAAGACCTCACAATCTCTCTGCTCTCTCACCCTCTCTCTTGTGCTACAGTGACACGGCACTGTAACTACAATAGCCACATCCGTCACTCATCTCCTCTTCTCTCTTCCTCCCACACTCTCACGTACGGCAGCAAAGGAAGAAAGGAGGAAAGAAGAAGAAGAGAAGAAAAAGGGAGAAGAAGGAAAAGAAGAAAGAAGAAGAGATAGAAGATTAGGATTAGGGTTTTAACCTAAGCCCTAAAAGTATGTTTGAGGGGATCCAACCCTAATCTCATCCCAATGTATTGTTTGAATGTTTGGATTGGGACTTAGGAACAACCTTTGATTCCTACATGATGAGATTTAGGGTTTTAAAATTAGGATGCATGATGCCTATTAGATATTTGTAAAAATGCTATATGTGAATCCCAATGTAGGAATGTGATGCTTATGTTGAAAAACGACATTATAATCCTTTTAGATTAGAGTAAGATTAAATAGCAAGTGTAAATGTTAAATAAGTATGTTTGAGGGGATCCAAACCTCCCTAATCTTCCCCCTAATGATGGTTGCATGTATGGATTAGGGCATAAAGAAAAACCCTTTGTTCTTAGAGTGAAGATTTGGAAAATGTGCATTTTATAAGTAATGCTCCTTAGATTACTGTTTCATTGCTAATCATGCTTAAAATGCCATGTATTTTATAGCTTCATGCTCTATTGCTTATCTTGCTTAATGTTCTATTGTTAATCATGTTTAGATGTATAGTGTCTATTGTGGTTTATTAGCTCATTATGAAACCTTGTAAAGCTTGTGTACATTTATAAGTGTGATTAGCATGTTGAAAGTATTGATGTGAAAACCCCTTGTGGTTCATGATTAGAATGCCAAGAATGTTAAGAAATGTCTTATATGATGTTTGAAATCAAGTATGTGCTCAATATGTCAATGTATGCATGATTAGGAAGAAAAAGATGTAGAAATCGAGTTTCTGTCAGCCCAGAACAGGCGATCGATAATGTATCGGTCGATCATTCTGGAGATCATTTGTAGCCTCGCACTCTGTCCGACGGTCGACCGATTCTATAATGGTCATCCATTTTGAAAAGAGTCGAACATTCTGTGATTAGCGGACGACCAAACACCCTGTTTCGGTCGTCCGATAGCAATGTAATGATCGACCGATATACTAACGGTCGTCTGATATGTGTTGTTGAGACATTCGACACGTTCTGTGATTAGCGGACATCCGAGCACCTTGTTTTGATCACCCGAAAGCCAAGTATCGGTCGACCCATATCTCAGCGGTCGTCCGATTTGAGTAGCAGATACATTCTGTGATTAGCGAACGATTCGAAGCTCATTTCGGTCGTCCGAAAGGACCAATAGCAGTCGACTGTTATTCCAGCGGTCGTCTGATTTAGAAGAGTGTCACATTTTGTGATTAGCGGACGAACCAAAGTTCGATTTCGGTCGTCCGAAAGGACCATAATAATCGACCGATACCCTTCCAATGGTCGACCGTTACCCAAAATGGTCGTCCTTCTGGAAGCTGATTGGTTATAATTGAATGTCCACATATATTATGATTTGAAGTATGTATGACCTCAAATAGGATTAAAACATGCAACATGTATGAATGATTGTATGTATTGATGAAAGCAAGTAAAAGACGGATTGGTGTGAAGGTGACTAGTTGTAATCGAGGAGGGAAATGAGTTTCGCCCCCTAGTGGCGACATTTCTCGGGAAACGAGTTCCACCCCTAGTGTGGCGTTTCCATAAGTAGAGGCGAGTTCCACCCCTAATTTGGCGTCTCTATTGGGCCTACGCGGAACCAGGAGGCGAGTTCCACCCCTAGTGTGGCGTCTCTATTGGCCTCCCGCGAACCCAAATATTGGCCTAGCTAGTCATTTTCCACGAACTCAACGTGGTCTTCCCAATCAACAAGATAAGAAAGTACCTAAGTAAAGATGAAAGATGAAAACATGAATGATGAATGATTTGGGACATAAAGTAAAGTTGTTAAAGAAGTATGATGAAGTATGCACCGATGAAGATGAAATGTAAATGTCCACTTGTCACATCATATCATGACATGATGAAAGAAGATAAAGTAAAGTAAGATAAGATCATGATATACATTATCATAATGATAAGTTATGATATGTTTGGCTTAAAGATTACGATGTTACATGTTATTTTATCTTGCCATGATGATATGCTCACGTGTCATGTAGTATGCATAAGTAGCTCATAGCATGCATATAATTTATGTTCCCTGATGATGATATGCATATGCCATGACATGTAGAGATTATGTTATAAGGTCATAGCATGCATGGGCCTCAACATACTCTAACGGGAGAAATCCCCTGCACCCCATGGATTCGTGCAGGTATGGATGAGGCTTAGGTTCGATGGTGAGAGCCTCTTGACGAAGATGTTGCACATGGGAGAGTCGGGCTACGGCCCAAGTTATCTTACTCATATTATGTCATGTTGATGAACTCTTGTTAGAGTTATTTATGTATGGCTTATGGGCCTTATGGAGTCATGTATTTTACTTGAACTCACTATGTTGTAAGAACCCTCTGTTGGGTATATTGTAGAGCCTATTAGGCCCATGGGCCAATATGTTATCTTGTGACTGTAAGTTTATGTCAAAGTCTTCCGCTGTTTATGATGATATTGTCTTAAGTTTTATTATATTATGTTTCTGCTGCAAAGTTTTATGAAATTAGGTCAAGTTCAAAGTGACGCCGCCCGGGGTTCGACAACTATATGGGGCCAGATTTTGGGGGCGTTACCGGCATCATCTGTAAAGCTTCATGAAAAGGAATGTTAATAGATAATTGCTTCAGAATATCAAGAAAGTGAGAAAATTGCTTATCGAGTTGTTCTTTGCAAAATTTTTGTAGACAAGGCACATCCTCTATGTTGTTGGTATTTCTTAGATTGTTAGTTTCCTTGTTAGTGGCTTGATATTGTATCTTGGATGTTTCATCATCAATCCCTATAGTTGGTGGTGGAGCTAGTACGGAACTCATTAGTTGCTTGCCACTTCTAAGAGTCACAGCCTTAGTCTCTTCCTTGGGATTTTTTCTGTGTTGCTTGGAAGAGCTCCTGGTTCACGACTTGCCATCATATTGGCCATTTGGTCTACTTGAATTTCCAAATTTCTTATTGAGGCATCTTGATTGGTTGCTCTTGTTTCCATTGCCTTTTGCGTGGTTTGCATAGTATCAATAATTCTTGCCATCATCTTTTCCATAGGATTAGTTGATTGTTGGATAGGAACTTCAGGTCGCCTTCTAAAACGTGTAGGATTTTGTGAAGGTGTATTGCTTTGTCCTTGATTTGTCCTATAAGGAAACTTCTGATTGTTCCTCCTACAATAGTCATTGTTCCTAAAAAATGGATTGGAAACAAAGTTAACATTTTCAATTTGAGTAGAAGTATTACCTGTATGACAATAATTGCTCGCATGTCCTCCTCCATAGTTGTTGCACACCATAGTGACATCATCTGCCCGAATTTTTGATTAAGTGACTCCTGCTGAGCCACTACTTCAGAAGATTGTACTCCTTGTGCAGCATGTACATCAAGAGTTCGTCGAGATGGTCTCCTTTCTTGGCTTGACTTGAGGGCTACAGCTTCAATAATATCATGTATCTCACTAGAGAGTTTAGATTCTAGCACTGTCCCTCCAGCTGATTGATCGAGCTTATCTTGATCTGCAGCTTACAATCCATGGTAGAAATCTTTCATCACTTGCCACTTTGGGATCCTAATATTAGGAACTTTGGCAAATAGTTCCTTATATCGTTCGCAGGCCTCATATAATGTCTCATCATCGTCTTGAACAAATGCCCTTAGCTCTCTTTGATACTTGCTTGCTTTTTGTTGTGGGCAATATTTTCCAACAAATTTTTCTACCAGTTCCAATCATCAGTGAATTGATCCTGTAGGAAAAGTTTTAAACCATGTGGAAGCTTTGTCACGTAAAGATTGAGGAAATAATAATAGACGAATAACTTCAGAAGAAACATTATTATTTCTAAAGGAGCTCAGAGTAGCAAGAAATTTGTCAAAGTGATCATGAGGGTTTTCATGAAATCCTCCTCCAAATTGGGATGCTTGTATCATCCTCACGATTGCCGGATTGATCTCAAAATTATTTGCATTAATATCTGGTAGCATGATGCATGATTCTCTCTCATAGAAAGCTCTGCTTCTTATTCTTCACGATGATTATTTTGTGGTGGAACTAGTTCATTTTGTTCATCCTGTCTCTGATTGTTGTATGCTTGTTCAGCCATTTTTGTGATATTCTTTCTTGATCGACGAACAGTTCTTTCAATTTCAAAATCAAATTCCAAAATTGGATTTGAACTCCTAGTGCGCTTATCAGAAGATTCCAGAATTGGTTGTGGTTAAATTTTCAGTAGTACCTTCAACAATCAATTTTTAGTAAGATAAAAGAAAAAAAAATGATATACAAAATAAATAAAAAGAAATACAAATAATGGATCACAATGAATCAATGCAAATGAGTTAAAAAGTATAAATGATGACGCCAAAACATTTAAATAAATTTGAGTATGTTACCAAAAGTGAATAATGTTGAAAATGTATTAGAGCCATAAAATTGAATCCAACAATTTCCGAAAATAATCATATGAATAAACCTGTTGGCCGCCAAACTTCAAAGGAAAAACAACATGGGGCATAAAGCAAAACTCGAAGAAACAAACTCGTTATCTTCAAATATTCTTATCAGATCGAAAGGCGCAAAATAATTATAAATTTTCAATAATGAATTAAACCAATTCAAATGCCAAATACAAAAATATCGATCGTAAAAATCATGCACTCGTTCGGCCGCCAAAACTATATTGTCAAAAGGGATTAATCAACGTGAATTGATATGCAGGCCCAAAACTTCTTAGATTATGACCGAGATATAGTCAAATTAACATTTAGATCAAGGCAAAACAATTTTGGAGAAATTCATATAAGACGACTCAGGAACCAAATTGCGGCCGCAAAATCAATCATCGGTCATGAAAATCAACAAAAATAATATTTTCAGAAAGTTAACGTGCTTGATTTTCTTGGCTACATTACGGAAAGCAATTAGATTACGGTCGAAACATCGCTAATCGAATGTGTAAACAATTTAAGGCGCAAAAGAGATGAAACAAATCAATTCGATATACACAGCTCGAATTATGGATAAATAGAAATTTTGGCCGTAAAACACAGATAAAAATGTCAGCCTCAAAATATAAGGATAAAAGTTTGTCGGATAAACAGAATCTTTGGCGGCCCCAAATTCTAAAATTTTGGGCGCAAAACCTAAAACCTAATAACATTACGGCCGACAAACAACTAAATCAACACATTTGGAATTCAAAAAATTAAAACATGATGACCGCAAAATAGAAAGTTTAGAATTCAAAAGATTTCGGGCACCAATTAAAGATGAATATCTCGACATAACGAAGCACAAATCATATAAAGTCGATAAAAACTAATCATAGTCGTAAATCCCAAAGTTGATGGCCTTCATCCAATTAATCCGAAAAATCCAATCGGCGTCAGAATTTTAAAACAGAGCATTGGCCAAAAGTCAACAAATTTTAATCTAAAATGTCATGACCTTTATCTGCAAAAGAAAAATATTAGATTATTTACACAAATAAAAATAATTAAAACAAATAGTAGAACAATACGTATTTACAGAAAAATATATATTTATAGAAAATTTATGTAGAAATAAATATATTTACAAAAAATTATTTACATCTCCTAATAATTCATAAAAATCAGAAATTAATTAATAAAATATTTCTCGGCAACAGCGCCAAAAACTTGATGCGTAAATGATGTAGCAAAATAAAATCGCTAGCAAGTGCACTAGTCATTTAAGTAATATAGTAATAGGAGTAAAGAGTGTCGAACCCACGAGGAATATTATTAATTCAACATCTGAATTTATAAATTAATAAGAGAGGAAAAATATGAATTTTTGAAAATAGGTTTTGTAATTATAAAATAAAATAAAAAATAAGATAATAATAAGATAAAATAATGGTGTTGAAGTTAGGTCTTAGGATAAAAATAGATCAGGATAAATATTTGAACTATAAAGGATAAATTTAATCTTTAAAGATGGATTAGAGTTTTCCTAAAGTAATCTAATATGATTAACTTGCGATCTCCACAACTGGCATCCCTCAACCTAAGCATGTAGAACTATCTTAATTGAATAAGAATTGAAGTCTCTACAGCTGACATCCCATCAAATCATATTAAAAGTAAATTGGATTTCCTAAACTATTCATCATTCCACAAACTGGTATAGATTAATAGATCATACAAACTTGATTCTCCACACACTAGTTGTCAAATTTATGTCAATTATTAATTTCAAATAAAATCAGTTAATTTAATTAATGAATTTTGAAATCAAATAGTCCACAAACTAGTAATTACTTAACTCAGAAATCCAAATAATTAAATCAAAAGCACTAAGCACAATTAACTAATTGATCAGAAAAAATTAAAACAAATAATATAGGGTCCAAATAGTTTCCCTTCAATTAACAATCTCCTAAAATAATAATCCTAAAAATATGGAGTTCATCCTAGAAATATTGGAGAGAAAATAAAAATAATACAAAAAATCGAAAGAATTACACCCAAAGAGATAAAAAGGTCGAAGCTTCAGATCACGGGCAGACAGTCGGGCAGCCTTTCGGACTTGATCAGAGTCGCGATCAACTTTCAGTCGTCGCACCTCTCTCCTCTTGATCATAGCCTACCGAGTCATATAGGGTCCAAATAGTTTCCCTTCAATTAACAATCTCCTAAAATAATAATCCTAAAAATATGGAGTTCATCCTAGAAATATTGGAGAGATAATAAAAATAATACAAAAAATCGAAAGAATTACACCCAAAGAGATAAAAAGGTCGAAGCTTCAGATCACGGGCAGACAGTCGGGCAGCCTTTCGGACTTGACCAGAGTCGCGATCAACTTTCAGTCGTCGCACCTCTCTCCTCTTGATCGTAGCCTACCGAGTCATGACTCAACTGTGGAAGAAACCTAGACTTCAAAAGCACGAATTGGATCGATGGTTTCGTCCTGTATTTATAGGTGCGGACGGGATATCACGATCGATAATATCATACAACCGAGTTTAACTTCGTGAGATAAAACTTGATTGCTTGATCATTGGTTAATGATAAAAACTTATCGGTTTTGCGCTTGATGATAATCTTCTTTGAATCTCGACCACCAAACTTTGTTAACATTTGTCTTTTGCACCCTACGATTGGTTGATGATCACCACTGATAGTCTCCATTCTTGGTTAATGATAAGTTTGCACCCAAATATATCAGCCGCAATAGATAAATATTGGTTAAGGATAAAAAACTTCTATCTTTGGCGTTGGATTCTCGGCCGATAATATCCATCTCCCTTGGTTGATGATGATGTTTTGTGCCATTCTTATTTGTATCTCGGTCGATAACAACTTATCATTATATTGTATCGGCTAATGATAACAAAGTGTGTTTTGCGCCTAAAGATTTTGCTTCGTAAGATATAATTAAATGCTTTTTACGGCCGATAATCTCTTTGTATTTGAATTGCGGTCGATAAACATAAGCTCACGACTTGCGGCAGATAATTTAACTTGATAAATCAGTTGTATCTTGGCCGGTAATCCCTAGACAATCATATATTCAGCTTTTCCTGTAAAATAGTTATTAAAATTTAATTAATCCATCCATAATAAAAATATTCAGAGAATTAATAATTAAAATCAATAAATCCTGAACTACAACTAAAAATGATCTAAAATGATGCATGCCACGATCAAATTACAAAAATGCTAATTAAAATAATAGACTAGGATATGTTATATTTTACATGCATCAACGGCTGTTGGTGTAGGAGTCCGACGATGTCCTCATTCGCTTCATGTTGCCGGCCGGCTCGAAGATGCCGCGGGTTCAGGACGATGGTGGGACGCGCCGAGAAGGGTAGAGGAGATTAGGGATTTCGGGAATGTCATTTGGTTGATGTGCAATAGGTGTTGGAAAAGAAATAGTGGATTATGTGGAGAATTGAGGCGTCGCTGGGGTGGTCGTGTGGGATTGAAAAAGGTGGGCAGTTTGGTAGATATGGTAAAAGATTTTGTTGGGATTCTTAACTAAATCTATGAGATGTACTTTTTAAGTGATATTCTGATATTTTTAACCTTGTGTGGTTATTGACATGGCTAATGACCGTTTATTTGGTTGGGTTGCCTCCCTGTAGAGCCTTTTTTTAAGTCGTTGGCTCGACCTTGCGACTTTTAGTGCTCCGATTGCAAGTGTAACACTTCCTTGAACATTTCTATGCTGGGATTATAATGTTTCAACCTTTGTCCGTTGACTTTAAAAGTTTTTGAATTGCTATTTTTGATGTCCACTGCTCTGTGAGAGTATACTCTTTCAACTATGAATGGTCCCGACCATCTAGTCCACAGCTTCCCTGGAGAAAGTCATAATCAGGAGTTGAACAACAAAACTTGGTTATCCTCTTTAAAGTCCTTTTTAAGTATGTGAATATCATGCCATTTCTTTGCTCGTTCTTTATAAATGCGGGAGTTGTTGTAAGCATCTAGTCTCAATTCGTCTAACTCATTGAGCTGCAGTAATCATTTGTCACAGCTACTTGAAGGTCATAATTGAGTGCTTTAATCACCCAAAAAGCTTTGGATCCATAGGTAGATGATAGTACTTGCCATAAATCAACTTGAATGGTGTCATTCGTATCGATGTGTTGTATGCAGTCCGGTATGCCCATAACGCTTCATTGAGTTTCCTACTCTGATCTTTTCACATTATGGAGACTGTCTTCTCAAGGATCATTTTAATTTCTCTATTCGAAACTTCTGTCTGCCCATTGGTTTGAGGGTGATACGCGGTAGAGACTCGATGTTTGACTCCATATTTAAGCAATAATTTTTCAAAACTTCGTTCAATAAAATGTGAACCTCCATCGTTGATGACCATCCTGGGGACCCCGAATCATGGGAAGATGGTTTCTTTAAAGAGCTCGATAATTGACTTTGAGTCTGTTGTGATTGTAGGAACTGCTTCAATCCATTTTGAGACATAATCAACTGCTAGAAGTATGAACTTGTACTAGCATGGGGGGGGAGGTCCCACATAGTCGACTCCCCACACATCAAATATTTCTATTTCGAGTATAGGCTGTTGGGGTGCTTCATTTCTTCTGCCTATGTTTCCGGTTCTTTGAAAAACATCGCAGGATTTCATGAAATTGGTTGCATCCTTGAACAAAGTAGGCCAATAAAAACCGATTTGAAGAACTTTAGAGGTTGTCTTCTGATATCCTCCGTGACCACATAAGAAGATGAATGGAACTCTCGTAGTATGGCAAATTGTTCTTCCTTCCATATATTCCATGAGCACATTTTTTGAAATGGCTCATTCCAAAAATAGTGTTAAATGTCAGAAAAGAATTTCTTCTTTTGTTGATAAGATAAATCAGGTCATAAAACTCCTGAAGCTAAATAGTTGGCATAGTCAATGAATCATGGAAATTGTGCTTCCTGAATTGAAAACAATTGGTCATCAAGGAAGGAATCATTAATAGCTCTATAATTGCCAAGATTATTTTCCTGCTCTGATATTTGGAGTCGAGAGAGGTGGTCAGCTACTTGATTTTCTACTCCCTTTTTTTCTTTGGTTCCTAGATTGAACTCTTGTAATAGAAGAATCCACCTAATCAGTCTCGGTTTGGCATCTTTTTTTAGAAATCAAGTATCGGATGTTTGATTCTATCTTTATTACAGTCATTCCACCTTTTTTTGGCACAACCTACACGGGACTCACCCATTGGCTGTCTGATATGGGGTAGATGATTCCAGTATCCAAAAGTTTAATCACTTCCTTTTTTACTTCTTTCATTGTTGGATTGAGCCTTCTTTGTCCTTCAACGGATGGTTTGAAATCCTTTTCCATGTGAATGCGATGCATGCAAATAGAAGGATTGATTCCTTTGAGATCATCTAGAGTATAGTCAATAACATGTTTGTAGGCTTTTAGCTTGTCTAGTAACCGTTGAAGTTGATTCGATTTTAAATTTTCGCTGACAATCACTGGGTAGGTGAAGTCTTCTCCTAAAAATTCATATATGAGGTTTTGAGGAAGTTTCTTCAACTCGGGTTTAAGTGATTTCTTTGAGCTAGACTGTTGCACGAGCTCAATAGGTTGATCCTCCTGTGAGTTATCTGGGTGTTGTATCTGTGTTTAGAGCATATGACTTGTAAGAATCTTGGCTTCTTCTTCTGTCCATAATGATGCTTCTTGAGCCTCGAGAGATACTTCTAAAGGGATCAGATATATGAATAACTGATGCTACCTTCTGGATTAGGGGATCTACTAGCTCAGGTTGGAGGTGACAATCCTCCATGTGCGGATAGTTGATAATATGATTCAACCGAAATTCAATCGTATCATCACCTATTTGAAAAGTAAAATGACCTTGTTTGACGTCTATTACTGCTCCTGCAATAGCTAGAAAAGGTCTTCCTAAAAGAATAAGAGTTTGATTGTCTTTAGCCATATCTAGAACCAAGAAATCAACCGGTATGTACAAATTCCCTACTTTAATTGGTATGTTTTCCAAAATTCCTTGTGGGATTTTTATGGATTGGCCAGCCAATTGGAGAGACATATTAGTGGATTTAATACCGCCCATTTTAAGTTTCCTGCATAATGAAAGAGGAATGACACTTGCAGAAGCACCTATATCACATAAAGCTCTTTGTATCCTTCTATTTCCAATTTCACATGGTATAGAAAAACTCTCATGGTCCTTAAGTTTCGGAGGTAGTTTGTTTTGAATTACGGCACTAGCTTCTAGGCGCAACTATTTTATTTTTGTGTATCCTTCTTTTCTTTGATAAGATATCTTTGAGGAATTTTGCATAAGCCGGCATCTCTTGTATGGCTTCAACGAAGGGTACAGTAATATAGAGCTTCTTTAAGATTTCACTATAAGAAAATTGGCGATTAGCGACCCAAGATAGGCGACGCTTGGGAGGCTGGAAATCCGTTGTGAAGAGCGTCTCATTAGCGTCTAACTAGCGCCGCAGAAGTGGGATGCTGGAAATCGGTGGCTAGTGGCGTCGCACTAGAGTCAAAGAAAATGAGACGCTACTAGCGCCACATGTTGACGCTATCTCGACATTATTAAGATGTGAGATTTGCGGCTGTGCGTAGAAGAAGCCGTCGCTAAGTCGGTGCGCAAGCGGCGCTAGACCTGAGGCGCTATGCCGGCACCCACGAGTCGCTAGGAAGGCACTGAAGTGATGCAAATATGATGGTGTACGCATCTCCAATGAGACGCGAATATGGCGCTAAGTACGATATATTTAATTCAGCGTCGACAATCGTTGCGACGCGAATGGGATGCTATGGAGTCGCTACTTTTAGATTTTTTTTTAACCATTCAATCCTCATTTTTCCCCTTCCCAGACCATACAATTATATAATGCATATAAAAATGCATTGATATTCATCACAAGCAATATAAAAGCATCACATGCAGTATAAGAGCATTACATGCAATATAAGAGCATCACAGGCAATATAAAAACATCACAGGCATAATATTTAACATAAAAATACAAAAATTAATAAACCGAACTAACAAACTATATGTATATCTAAATCTATAAGTAACAAAAGCTTTGTTTGTATTCATGGGTTGTTTCTATCCTAGGTTTGGAGTTATTGTTATCATTCCGGACATTCGACCCAAACGTGCTCGGTCCATGGCCTCGTGGGGATGGATTCTGCATCGGGATCAATCCCTGAATCACCTACAATAGCAGAGCCAACTGCTGTGACAACTGCTGTGACACCTGCTGCGATATCTGGGCCGATAACTGCTGTGATAGCTGCTGTGATAGTTGCGTCATATCAGGTGCAGCAGATGCACCTCCGACATAACCTCCGATCCTCCTAAGTATCTGAGCGACTGTGTTGAGGCCACGCAAGTACACCCCTCGTGTCGTGCCGGCCACCTCCTCCCAAATAGCAGAGTCCTCTACGAAATAGAAAAATTATACAATCATATAATATATAAATTATATATAAAGAAACACAAATTAAAAACATGACAAAACCAACGAAGAAACATTACCTGGTGGCTGAGTACTCGGATCATCTCCATACTTTTCAGCCATTTTCGCATGATAATCATCCTATAAAATTTAAACATTCTGTATTTAAAAAATATGGTGCACTAACGGCGACAACCAAATGACCATGTCATAAGACTTACCAGAAGCCTATGAGCAGTGGGCGTGACTAGGTCGTTTGTCTTCCGGCTCTTATGCGTGGTCTCATAGACCACACGAAAGTCTACGGGACCGCCTTCTTTCTCCTCCTACAATAAAATTTCAAATTTGATAACATAAGTATAAGTCAAAAGTTTGATAAATTGAATTTATATGTAAATTACCATGCGTCGTCGATGCTCGTCAAATCGCATCGATCCCCCTTTGTGGATGTGGGCCTCGGGCTTCGAAAGATGGTTAACTCTTGCCTTTTTTGACTTCCTTTGCCATCGTTCATCCGTCCTTTGTGAACATCAAATACTTACACTTTCAAAAACTATAATTTTCATTAAAATAATTTAAAAGTAAACATACTTCCCACTTCCTACAGAGGGACTCCCAAACCGAGCGCCTAATATTTCTTGAGCATCTTTGTATGCCCTGCTCCAAAGTGAGGCCGGCGGACGTGACAATCTTGCGAAACTTATATAATCGATTTCGGAGACATTTCACAGCGACCTTCTCAAAAGCTCTCCGGATCATCCCTAAACTAAGATCTGGATGAAACTGATTAGCCTCCTACAAATAGAACGTTAAAACCATAATTTCATGTATAGATAACAAAAAATGGGATTAAGTGTATATATTTAGTATGTATAGGTAACATAAATAATGTAGGTAACAAATTATATATCTAGGAACACTCCTATCATGTAAAAATACACATATATATATATATATATATACAATCGTGTAATACATATATATAATATGGGTAATCATGTACGAATAAATATATATGTTGATAATAGTAATATAATATTTAATTAATTTATTGATTAACATATAGTATATATAATATATAGGGTACATGGTTTAAATATAAAACAAATAGCGATATAAATACAGATAACCTAAGAATACTTGTCAAGTAATCACATTCGCGTCTACATAGTGTCGCGTAAACGTGTGATGCCAAATAGCGTCTCTTTAGACCCCAAACGGTGAAACGCGAGCATAGCATCGCGTGTTATCGACGCAACAACGATGTTAGGTTCTCCTGCGCTTTTTCGCTCCGTGGCACGCAATAGTAGCGTCTACGTAGCGTCTCCATTGTGCCATGTTTAGCGTCTATTTCTTGAATAGCTAAGAACACGCTAATGAGATGCTATCGAGAGGCAAATTGCGTCGCATTGTTGAAACGCAAGGTAGATGCCATAAAGGCGCTAGTGACATCCCGATAGTGTCATAAAATATGAGGCGCTACTTTGCGTCGCCAATAGCCCATTTTTTTGTAGTGTTTTAACGAACTTGCCGAACTGCTAATCTTGTCTAGATTTCTCAAAGATTTAGGGAACGGTACCCAAGAAGAATAGCTAGGAGATCCTTTTGAAGTTTGTTGTTTGGATTCACTCTGCTCCTTTAGCTTAACCTCTGTTTGAGCTTCTTTATCTCGTTCCGAAGCTTCCGTGTTTCCTGATGTCGCGACTTCTACACTTGTTCTCTTAGTATTTTCAATTATTTTCCCTTCTCAATGTTACATCTTGAACTTGTTCTTTTGAATTCTTCTCTGGTTTTGCAGGTAGAATTTCTGGTTGTCTTGAAGATGATGCTGCCTGTTGGGCTATCTGTGTTTCCAACATTTTGTTATGAACGGAGAGGCTTTCGATTTTCTCAAACATCTTTTGCATCAGGATATCTTGTTTTGACATGTACTTTTCCATCATTGATTCAAGTTTACTCGTAGAAGATGATCCCTGATCAGGCGAAGAGATTTGAGGTTGTGTTCTTTGATTGAATCTGCTTTGCCAGGCAAGAACTTGGGCTTGCTGAGGGTTATCTCTATATGAAAATTTTAGGTTATTTTTCCATCCAGGATTAAAAGTGTTGGAGTACAAATCATTATTAGAAGGATATGGACCTATCATGTTTGCTTGATGTTGATGTCGTTGCTGCTTCAGTAGTTAACAATGTGTAGAAATATGATTAGATGAACCACATATTTCGCAACATCTGGTTATCATATTAACAATAGGGGTAGCTTCGTTGAGTCCTAGCCTACTAATTGCTTTATAAACAATGTATTCCACCTTAGAAGAGAAATCCTCAGCATCCAATCATGCTTGAGTGAAAGCAATTGGCTCGTTGGACCTGGAGTGAGCTCATAAATGTTGATTCCTTGCAATTTTTTCTATAAGTTAGTATGCTTCATCTACATTTTTCTTTATAAACACACCATCTGTAGCATTGTCGAGTGCCATCTTTGAAGCATAATTAAGTTTATTGTGGAAGGATAGGACTAAAATCCATTTGCTCAAACCTTGATGGGGGCACGATCTTAGCAATGTTGTAAACCTTTGCCAAGCTTCATACAATGTTTCTTGACTTTTTTGAACAAAATCGATGACTTGGTTCCTAATCTTAGTTGTCTTACTTGGAGGAAAATATTCTAACAAAAAAGCCTCTACCAATTATTCACAAGTGGTTAATACCCCTGGTTCCAGTGACTATAGCCATTGTTTGGCTTTGCCTCTCAGCGAAAAAGAAAAAATTCTTAATCTCAAAGCTTCTGGTGAGACTCCATTCTGCTTTGTTGTCTCACATCGTTCTAGAAAGTCTTTGAGATGGGGATCCTCCAAATTGGTTCTATTGGATCATGGAGATCAAGGAGGATTTTAAATCGAAATTATTAGCTTCAATAATTGGCTTCAAAATAGCATACTCTAACCCATCTGCAGTGGGGGTATAGAGTTCTTCTAGTGAGGGAACTGGTGGTTGAAGTTGTTCTTGTTGTTGAGCCATCATTTCTGCTCCTAAATCAGAATTCAGCTCGATTTCTATTGATTGAGTGCTACTTGTTCCTTCAGTCAGAGGTGTTCTATTCTTATGTTCTCGCACTTCTTTTGAAAGTTCGATCGATTTCAGGGTTTAATTCAAGCAGTTGTCTAGCGAGTAGTTCTGGGCATATACTAATCTCTAAACTCAAAGGAAAGAATTCAACAACGAATATTAAGAGATTAAATAACAAAAGATATAAATAAAGAGTAATGATCTAAATCTCTAGCTACGACGCCAAAAACTTGACGTGAACTTTATGTGGATATGAATTTCTCGCACTAAAAGTAATTCTAGTCGTGTTTAAATTTTACCCTGGAGTTCACGCAACTACAAGTACACAGGTCAAGTAGAAACCCTGAGTGTCGTAACCCCGTTGATTTATATTGGTTATCAATCTACTTATATCTCAAAGTTGTCACAAAAGAATTGGGAAGAAATCAAATAACACAGAAAAATGAATTATAGGAAAAACAAAAAAAGAATTAAAGGGGATCACAATATAAGAGAATAGATTCCCTTGTGATGAACTCGTTAAAGTTAGTGCATCTTAGTTCTCATCTTATGAGTCGAATGATCTCTCGATCTTACTGTGCAAATCAATTACTCTGTCTCTAAACTCGCCGATCTCTCTTTGAGTTGAGAGAGAGGTAGCCGTTAAATATTAGATTAGAATGATTGGTTAGTCAACCTCTCGTCCTAACCAGAAGAAAAGGGTGATATCTCAATCTTAAATTACCAATCCTTCTATCCTAATCTAAGCAATTAGAATGAATCCAACACCACTAGTTACTGTTATGGACTCTCGCCTCACAACAGATAAAACGATGGACCACTCGGTCTCTATAAAAGCACTAACATAATATTACTGGAAACACAACAATTAAACACAACCAGTTCCTTCTCTCGAACGGATCAGGTTTTTTACAAAAACAATAGATCTCTCGATCTGATTGAAATTGGATGCAAATAATAAGGTTGCAGTGTATCAAGCAAATAAAAATTAGGGGTCAAAAGCATGACATCAGAGAACTAGAATAGTGGCATTAACAAAGTAACATCACAAGGAAATCAAAATTTCTTTAGCTCGACACAAGTTCGGATAAAATCAATAATTCTCTTCTCCACATTCTTCTTCTCCTTCTTCCTCTCCTCCTTCTGCAGCCCCATTTTCTTTCTCCCTGTTCAGAATTCAAAATTTGAAAAGTAGTTAGTTCCATTTTTACTATTTCAACTCCACTACTAATAATAGGTAAAAAGTGTTTCGAATATAATTAGATTTTATATTAATCTAGTGGAATTAAATATAATAATTATGAGCAAAATAAGGGACGATCATTTGCTGACCAAAAATGAAGATACGTCGAGTTTCAAGTAGGAGACAAGGTTCTTTTTAAATTACAAATACATCAGTTCAAAGCACTTAAGAACCTACATCAAGTGTTGCTGAGAAGGTATGAGGGTCCCTTCATCATCACCAAGCGAGTAGGTAAGTGACCTACAAGGTGGAGCTCCCCAAGAATCTATGACAAATCCATCAGGTGTTCCATGTAAATATGTTGAAGAAGTTCTACGAAGATGCGGAAGAATCCTCAAGGGTGATTGAGACACATGAAGCAATGAACGACATGAGCATATCGATGACACATGAAGATAGGCAAGAGTTGCCGAGGATGACAATGTCTTTGGTGGGGGAGGATTGTCCCCGTCTACAATAGGAGAGCATCTTGGGACACGCTGGAGCGATGTGTTGGACGGGCGTGCACGCGGGGGCGTCCGCTGCCCACTTTGGCAGCGAAGCGTTGTCTCATCCCAAAAGTATTCTTACTATCCCAAATGTCATCCCAAGTGGCCAAACGACGAGTAGGGACGTTGGCTTCCGAAAATGACAATGTGCGACACTCCTATTCTTAGTGGGAGTAGAATTCCTAGTCTGAGTAGGAGTCGGACATGGCCAATATGCCATATCGTCCTAGGGTGATATCATTCATCCCAAATGTTGAGAGCTAATGCAGGACGTCGAGCAGGATGTGCAAATCCTCCTACTTCAAGAAGGTGAAGGTCCGAGCGGGCGGGTGGCCGCGCGGGTGCGGTGAGCGTGCAACGGGTGTGCGGCGGACATGTGGTGGCCAAAACCCAATGCGTGTAGGATTAGGGCTGAGGTGTAGGGTCAGAATATCTCTCTGGTCAAGTAGCACTAGGAGAGGTTAATTGGAAATAAGATTGTGTAGAATCTTGTGTAGGCCGGTTATGATTAGGAATACATGTAGAAGAGAAGTAGGAAAACTTTGAGAGCATATATATATACTCATGTAAATCTTGCCAGAAGGTCATCCGAGTTTGTACAATAAAATCTCCATTTTTCCTATAAATTTCGAGAGTCCCTTTTGCCTTGAATTCGTGGGTGTTTTATTGTGCACTCTAGGGACGTCGGACAGCAAAGTAGGGTGACCGAGAAAGCTGATTGTGCGTCCGAGCAGGGTGCAGGCCGCACGTCCTAAGGTTTCAGGTGCAGAGCTTTAGAGCGTTACACTAGGGTTTTGATATCTTTCTTTCCCTTTCCATTGTTCATGTGCTCTTCATCTTCCTTCTTATTTTTCTATTTCTTCTTCAAATTTCTTGTGTTGTAGCCGTCGTGAGAAAGAAGAGTAAAATAATAAAAGAGAAGACAAGATGAGATTTGGTGGATTTTTTATACAGCTTAACATAGGGTATTTTAGAATTTTCTCTAAATGACTAAAATATCTTTATTTAAAAATTAGAATTGTTACATAACTAGTGATTTAACTATTTACTAATTAATTTAAAAATACATAAAGATAATATGAGCATCGTACTCACATGTATGTTTTTTTTAATAAAAGAGGTTATCTTCTATTGATTAGTAAACCTGACCTATATGTTCTAGAGGAACCATCGTTCGGCCGTCTTTTTCTCCTCATGGAGGTTCGAGCCATAACGTCCGACGTCAGTACATTCATGCATGCATCGTTCACTCACAAATTATATGAATTTGATATATCCGTGTTTACATTCGCTGACCTTCTCACATAGCCTGTGGGCCACAGCGGCATCCCCGCACCAGAAGCCAAGTAGGTGACGAGGAGAGAGGAGAGAGGAGAGAGAGACAAAGTAAATGCATACAAAGCCATCATCTTGGTCGCTCCAGCTTACATGTGCTCTAGCCATCGGCAGCTCAGACGGAATAAAATAGTTCCGTGATGCTCGCTGATCAACCGGATTAGTTTAATGCGAGAGCACATGAGACGGTGAAAGAGAGACTCATCCATGCACAACCTTTTGGAAGAGATAGAGAGAGAGTCATCCATGCACTACCTTTTGTGGGAGAGAGAGAAAGGAGGTCTAGCGACGACGCGGAACCAATCGAGAAAGCACAAGGTCTCCGATTGGCGTTGGACCAAAGCGAAAGAATGCAGCACAAGACGACCACACAATGATTCGAGTAGACAGGAGTTGGTGCCGCTCACATGCATGGTAATGGCTGTGGCCGCTCGCTCGTCCCATTCCCTCGTTATGAGAATTGAGATAGCGGCACCAGATGGACTAGTATTATAATGTCCCGAAATTCGACCCGTCACGTGACGCGTGTAGGATCCCAAAGGGCACCAAGAGGGAGGGAGGGTGAATTGATGTTAAATTAAAAATATCGATTTCACAAAGATCGTCGCAGAAGCATAAAAGCAATTCTTTAAAACTTTTTAAAATAAAGCAATTCAGATCATAAGTATAATATGAACGGGGGAGAGAGAGAAAATCAAACATAAATGGACACGGTGGTTTATTGACGAGGTTCGGCCACACCTTGGCCTACGTTCCCGCTCTGACTTCTCGATCTCGAGACCATCGGAAATTTCACTAATCACTTCCTTTGTTCCAAATGAGGCAAGGAAGAAAGCCCTTTACACCACCGTCTTTTTTCCACTTCGAGAGGCAAGGCAATCTCTCTTTCTATGAAGCTAATCTATTTCTCTCGCTCAAGAGATAAGATTTAGAACCTTTTTTACACAGAAGTTCTCTCTAATTTTTCTGAACAAAAGTGTTTCTCTCTTTTACAATTCTATGCTCACAGGAAGAGAAGAGAGAAAGAATGAGAAAGCTATAAAGTGAAAACTTCAAGAAATGATCTCTCTTTGATAACTTGAAGTTTTTCTTCAATGCTTGGATGGGTGCCTTTGCTTTTGACTTTGGCACTCCTTTTATAGCCTTCAATGTGTGAAAAATTCGACCAGAAATTATTCCACAAATTTCTCTTTTAAATTTGACCGTTACTGTTTATTTGACTCGGAGGCCGGTCGACCGCACTTCTGGACCGGTCGACTGGTCCATATGACCGTTGCGCCATTTTCACAGTTTCTGCACTTGGTCGGTCGACCGGTATGTCGACTGGTATTGTCTCGACGTTGTCCGGAGCAGGCTCAGTAGTTATCGACTAGCATCTTCTATTCGGTCGACCGATGTCTTCTCGATCGGCCTTCTTTGCGTTGACCGATAGGTTGACCGACCTGCACTCTTTTGATCATAACTTTCTGTATGGTTATCCAAATTAGATGATCTTGAAGTCTATGGAAAGTTAACATGATTCTCTACAACTCTGGTTCACTTTTCTCCAAAACTAATTAGATCAGTGATAATTATTTAATAAAAGCGTAGTGCATAAAGTTATCCCTTTTTCTTTAAACTTTTTTAGTATTTCAACTTTAATCTTTCGAAGTTTGTTTCATCAAAATATAATTTTATATGTCATTAAAACTTTGACCCAACAACGCGATCCCCTCTCGTGCGCTGCCCTATTCTTCTTTATCCTGACTCTTTTGTTGACCCAAATTATCAAGAAAAATGACACGTAAGTGGAAGACTTATCAAATAAAATAATACAATAATAACGGAAGAATGCAGAAGCAAAAAGGGTTAAAATACGTCAAACTATCTCGATAAGAAGCATAGTGCAGAAACTAAAGATAACATCCTATGGTCTTAGTTTGAAGCAGTAAAGAGAAGAGTATGAGTACTAAACATAAAAACGACGATGGTCGACCATGACATGATAAGATCTATCCGAGTAGATATACCACTTAATATAATGGATAAACACACGACTCATACTAGACATGATCATGACTATATGCACATGCCACCCAGAGCGAAGCTGCCGCGCACACACCATCACATCATGAGCAACCATCATGTACCTGTGAGGATCACACAGGGGAGCAAGCTCAACCATTAGCATAAAGCTAAGTGTAAATTCGTATAAATCATATATCAGTTCTGTCATAATAAGCATAATAAAAATGGAATGTGAAAGTGAGTCATATGATAGATAGCATAATACGGTTCATGTCTCTCTTTTCATTGTCCTTTCCTTCTTTTCTCTCGTTCATTCATTTGTTCATTTCTTCTTTTCATTCTTTCTTTTCTTTTCCTTTCATTTCATTTCTTTTCATTTCCTTTCTTTTATTTCATTTTCATTCCATTCCATTCCATTGGAAGAGCTCTTCATTCTTTTAGGGAAATATCATTGCCTGCACTCGTAGTGCTACTATCTAAACTATTGGATGATCAATGCCATGGGTGCTACTATTTGGACCAGTGGGTGATCAATGCCATGGCCAGCCCCGTCGAGCTGGGATGACCTCATGTCATGAGGAAACATCCATAAGGGAGAGAACTCCCATCTAAATAGGACAAATGAAAATCCGTGTGGACGTGCCTTGCTTAGGACTCGCTTAACTTTCATCATCATAATGGACCTTTCTTTCAATCCAAAGATCGATCAAGGTTGTACGGAGCATAACTTCGAATCATGTGGACCCATCTTCCAATCCGTAGATTGGTCAAGGCCGTATGGAGCGAAGCTCCGAATCATTCTTTGAGTTCTTTCTTTCTTTAACTAATCAAGTGGACAGAAGCTTAAAATCAGAGGATTTGATTAAGGTCAAATTTCTCTGTCTACGTACCGGAATCAAACGGTCGTCCGTCACTGTCATTTTTTAGCGGACGGCCATTTATCATTTCAATGATGTCATAATCAAGTTTGGCATTTCATTCTTTCCGTTCAGTTCGATAGGAGGTAAACATGGTTCTGTTGAACACAATTAACTTTCTATAAAGATCAGATATCAATTCCGTAAATAGGGATTCGTAAATCATAGAGTTTACGTTCTGTTGGTCAGAACCCGAAATGAGTACAAGTGAACATGGGCCGCGTTTTTGATAGAATCAGTCTCGGAAAATCCGAGTGAAAACTCGGGCCGGGTCAGGGTTATACCCGGACCGAGTTGAGTACGCGATCGGGTCGAAAAGGTCGATCTGCCCGATCGTCTTCTCTGATCGAAACTCGGGTCGGGTCAAACTGAGCCTGGGTTGGGTCACTGGTGCGATCCGAGCTCCGATCGATCATTAATGGCGGATCTAGGCCGAGTTGGGGGAAACTTGGTCTGGGGTGGTCTGATCCGTGTCGGGTTATGGGCAACCCGGGCCGGGTTCTTCATTCGCAGAAAAACTGCGCAAGTTTACGGTTTTCAATCGTTTCATTCTTTTCAACAATCGAAGAAATCATGCACTAATTTTTACGAGTTCGTGAGCATAACTAAAGTATAATATGATAATCTAAACTATGAAAAAGCAATCAGCACATTTAATGGTCCAAGCAATTCGATATCTACGTAAACACTAAAAGAGATGGTTTTATGAAATTCGCAGAAAATTAAATGTCAGGCATTTCAGACTTATCAGCTTCGTCTCTTATTTTTTTATCACGATTTCTACCACTGGTTTGGCCCTAAACATGCATAATTCGTCGAGAGACAATAACCTATGAAACAGATCCCGAAATCACACCTTAATGCCTATGAAGTTGCGGTTCGTCCTCGCGATGTATGTCCTCGGTCACCAGCTGCTGTACGCTGCTATTTCCGGCATCGTCAGCGTCAAAAATCACTGCCGGAGTGCCTCCCTCTGCCGCTGCCGCGCGTCGTCGGAGGGAGATCAGAGAGCGAGTGAGTGAGGGACGAGAGGGAAAACGTGAGAAGGAGAGAGAGCAAGGAGTTTTATGGTGATGCATGTGTCCCTTGCTCTCCCCATGTCGTGAACTACTGAAAGAGGGGAGAGGAGTGGAGAGCAAGTGAAGAAGAGGAAGAGGAAAGGCTCGGCCGTTCCTCTTCATCTTTTTTTTGAAAAAAACAGAGAGGCGTTATAAGTATTATATATGATTTGTTCTCGTTAATCTCTTGAATTGTTTATTTTTTTTTAATCTTTATGTCATACAAATGAGCAAATAATGGAGATGACGAGGTCTTTCGTCTCGTATGGAATCTCCTCGGATAACGAGTCTAGAATCAATTCAGGATATTTAATTCTCCTTTGAAGGTTTAAGAGCGAAATTTTCGAATTCTTTGTTTTCTGTTCTATGTCAGATTTTTTTAATATAAACTTCATATAACTTGGATTATTGAGCATCTTTTAATTATCATGATTTTCTCTCATATATAAAAAGGAAATAACCGCCGCAGTCATCCGAGCACGAAGCTCGTGTGTGTTTGCGTGCGTGTAATTTCTCTCTTTGCATAACAGCTTCATTGGTGCGAGATTGAGTTTTGCACAGGCTATGCGTGCAATGGAACAAGTACATAGTTATCTAGTCTTAGTAACGCTCAGGACTTGGGACTTCCACCTAGAATTCCGAGCTTTAGGATCCGACGACTAATATGACAGACGAGATCTTCACTGAAAACTTTTTTACATCCATACAAAGAGTTAAACTCAAAATCTTGTCTACCTGAATGGATAGATCTAGGGTTAGCTTTGGAAATTAAGCTATAGTTAAGTCCAACGGTAGGTCTAAATTGAATTATTATTTAAAGAACAAAACGGTTAATAATTTCGAGTTTGAGTTTTGAAGTCTTTACTAATATACTGACATCACTTATCATAAGCAAATTCAACTAAAAAGAAATTTAACGAAGGTCGGAAGATGGATGAACTAATTAAGGGTCAAAGAATTTAATTATTCCAACCAAGTCGTAAATTCCAAGTTGCATGAGTTCCGAGTCCCTTACCAATTGAATTAAGCATGGCACGACAATTTAATTCGGACATCTTTTCTTAATTAGTGTTCGTTTTGTTTGCAGTTAATCATGATACAGTTCGGGGTTGATCTTAAATTGCTCCCTAATTATGCGGCTTTTGAGGGGGTGCCTATTTTTTAATTAACAAATAGAACTTGTTATATTTTCACCTCCCATGCAAAAAAAGACATGTTTTCAAGTTCAACGAACGAAAAATCCAACTTGTGATAAAACAATTATTGCTCCCAACTCTGTTGTCTTCTTCTTTGCAAGTCTAGTTTATTTTTCCATATCTCTAGCGCCGGGGAGAGAGAGAGATTAACTGATTGGAAGTCCAATGTTGGATAGAGAATTCAATTTAAAACACACTGCAACAGGTGCCAAATTTTGCTTGCAGTTCATATGATCAACTAATATTTTACTTTGGCTGATTTGAGAGAAAAATATAAGTTTTCTGATCTCTTTCCAAAACACAATGTTAATTTAGTAAAGCTCAACTTGATATCCATAAAAAAAGTAAGCTTCTAGACACTGTCACATCTATATCCATATCGTAACATGTTCAGAGAACACCATCAATAATTGGACTTCATCCAACGAAACACCTTCTAAATTGATGTAACTATAATTGCCTTGATCCTAATAACTAGTTATGATCAATATCATTGTTTCTTGGCCTACTCTGGCCCTGCGCACATAATTAATCAAATACAAAATTCCCAAATATTTGATTATGGTCACCATAGATTCCGGATTCATGTATACATAGCCATATCAAAGAAGTTTTCTTCACCCATATCTCTAGTTAGTTTAAATATATATATATATATATATTTATAGGAAAAAATTAAGGTATTCCCTACCTCACCTTATTTCCTATCTTCTTTACCATATATATATAATGTTTTATTATGAATTATAACGCACATTTTATGCTTTAAGATAAAACCTACATTCTATGCAACTTATTATCTTTCAGTACAACGATGATAACTTTTTTTCGTTGCCATCGTACTGTTCGGGAAGGATGTACATCATCCAATATATATGATGCTAAAAGTTATGCGCATGTTGAAATTTTAATTTATCATTGAATTTGATTATTCTATTCGTTAATTCTTAGTAGCACACCTGGCTATTGCGAGTTCTTAATTATCACGAGTGAAATTAAAAAAAAAAAATTGGGAATAATGGGTATCCCCCAACTTAAATGGGGGATTGTCCCCCTATGATGCACCGGCCGTCGGATTCGCATCCGACGGCATAGAGCATATTAGTGAGATCTGGCGTGGTCCCACCCGGACGAACTTTTGATTCGGATTTCGGTCTGCCGCGGTTCGCACAGACCGGTTTCAAGGGATATAAAACGACGAAAACCCTTCATTTTCTTTTCTCCTCTCTCTCTCCTCTTCGTTACTCCTCCGTGCCCCCTCCTCTCTCTCTCCTCTCCGAGTGCGGCTGCCTAACACCGACGAGCCTCCGCCGCGGTGCTTCACCTCCGTGGCGACCTCGTTCGACGCCCCTCACAACAGATCTCCCTGCTGCCGAGCCGTGTCCGTCGAGATCCCCGCCGCCGATGAGATCTCCATGAGTGCGACCGACCAAATTTGCGAGAGAGCGACCGCCGACGAGATCTCGACATCCACGACTACGTCCGACCAGATCTGACGGCCGCCGGCGAGATCTCGACATCCACAACTGCGTCCGACCGGATCTGAGGGCCACCGGCGCGATCTCTACATCCACGACCGCGTGCGACCAGATCTGACGACGTCCAACCAGATCTCCGCATCCACAACGTCCGACCAGACCTCCCGTGACCCCGCACCACCGCCGACCGCACACCGAGCGCCGCCGCACCCAGCCACACCCTCACGCCATGAGCACGATGCACATCGAGCGCCGCCGCACGCCGCCACCCCCTCACGCCGCGAGCACGACGCACGCCGAGCGCCGCCGAGTTCAACCTCCCCGCCGCACCGCTTCTGCCGAGTTCGCGCACTGCATTGCCAATGCCATTCTGCGATAGTGTGATAAATTTTTGTAATTTTTTTATCGATAATTCATGTTCTTATCGTGTAAAGCATCTTCAAAATTTCAAAGAATCAAAATGAATCTATTTTCTGTTTTCTGAGGTTGTTCTTATCGATAATTCATGTTTGGATTTGTTATAATTTTTAATCCGATGGTGGGAAGATCCGGTCATCGAGGTCGAGATCTCGCCGGTGTTGCAATCGCGCAGATCTGGATGCGGAGATCCGACGATCGTGGATGCGCAGATCTAGCCGGCGGCGGTAGATCTTGACAGACGCGACGGATCTCGTGTGGATCTCGTCAGCGGCGGGCCGAGTTCGTCGCACGGAGAGGTGTGTGTGTGAGAGAGAGAGGTGGGAGTGAGAGAGTTGAGAGAGATAGCAGGAGCACAATCGCCGGTCAAGATTTTTTCCACGAACGCTATGAACCGAGTACAATCACCGGCTCAACAACAACAACAAAGCCTTATCCCACTAGGTGGGGTCGGCTATATGGATCATACGACGCCATATTCGTTGATCCATGTTCATAAGATTCGACATGATTTTATGCTGGCTGTCGAGGCCTAATACAACTCTCCTCCTAACACAGAGTACAATCACCGGCTCATTTGAAAAAATTCATTTTTGGTCGGCGCCCGTATGTCCGGACGCCATGAAATGGTGGGAGTGTCCCCCATTTCAGATGGGGGGACACCAATTATACCCAAAAAATTTCTACACTCGTAAAGTTCTAACTCAAGATCCTGAGAAGGCAATGAAGAAGTGTTATCCACTTCATTCAAAACTAGGATATTTTTGTATTGTAGAAAAGAACACGTAATACACGTGAATAAAAGACAACATAATTCTAGAGAAATAAAATACAACACCATGAAAGACCGAAGATCAGAACAGCTTATTTATTGCGAAATTATTATTTATTTTGTTGCAGGACCTTGTCCCTTAGGTTTACTTGGCCCCAGAACAGTAACAATAAAAAAGTTGTAACGACTCACAAGAATTTTATAATGTCAATGGTATAAAATAACTGTTCAAAATGATTCGATTTTTCATAGTATCCAAGCACAACTTCAAAATTATTAGATAAAACTTGAACTTCAATACCGTGTATCAAACAAGCATCGTAAGACATTAACATTCATTGCATACTTGTTCTGTGAAAAGTAGTGCTTACAAGTTTTTAACCACAAGAGTCGCCATGTATATGGGAAGGGAATTGAACTTTGAAGTCCATAATTTTGCTACACTGATTGAGGAAAAAACAAAGCAAATATGATTTAATTAAACTATCTGCTGAAATATGAATATCTCTACAGAATTGATGGTGACAGAAGTGCTATTCAACATTTGCTCCAAAGCAGCACGGGATTTATGATATATATATATTTATTTATTTATTTATTATACTGTTAGCAAACCAGTAAATATATATAATAGTTGCATCCTTGAAAGGTGGTGGAACAGAAATCTCCATTTAACAGAAAGCAGACCAGCAAAGTTCCAAGAAAAGATGTATATATGTATCAAGATGAGGAGTGTGGTGCAATCAAAGTACAAATTATAAACATCTCTCTTTCCATCTTCTGTTGCTGTTGCCTCCTGCTGCCTGCTGCCTGTTAAGGCCTTATCCTGAGAAGGTAGCAGAAGAACTTTATAACACCTCGTGGCTTTGTCCAAGCTGCTGGTTGCCTCTATAATTAACCTGCAGCTGCGCCTCGTAAAGGTGCTCTCCTCCAACGCAATGCACGTGTAGGGCACTCCTCCAATTCATTCAACTTCCTTTCTGTTGCTCTCCTAATCCCCATAACTTTGCATAGGTTTCCGAAACACCACCCCCGCTCCTCCCTTTCTCTTTCCCCTTCCTTCTCCACACTCGGCAGCATCTTTCTTTAATTTTGGCTTCTTAGTTCTTACAAACGCAAGCTTTCTTTGCCGATACACTTACTGTTGAAGTGGAGTACATTTGTATTGGATGTTTAATCTATACACTTTTTGTAATGACTATACAAGAGTAGACAAAATGGAGATTGATTAAGAATTGACACCTGATTAGAGAGGGATCGAGGCAAACTACATCCATTATCAGCAGATCTGGAGTCAAAGATGTGGGTGATAAATAGAAAGGTGAGCAATTAGTTAATGTTCCATTATGTCTTCTTAGACGCACGCACTCTCTCTCCATCTATGCTATATCTGTTTTTTTAATAAAATGAGGCTAATTTCATATCAGGTACTTCGTGACTGGTTTCCCTTCAAAGTAGTGCCACTAAAGACTTTTGGTAGATTTGTACAAGAGCTACGTAGTCCAAACCAAATGGAAACGCACAAGAGTCATGCGTGATCCTACCAGGAACGGCTACATGTAACCCTATCAATGCTAAAAACGATCTAACAAAGTAAATTTGAAGAAAAATAGAACGGAGCTGGATTAACAGTTTAATACATCGTAGGAAGATCCTTGTCCAGTTCAGTGATCGATCTCAAATAGAATAAAATACTCGACTGAAATGATCAGTATGGCGCGGGACGGCCGCAGGAGGAGGCCCAGCTGTAAGCTTCGGCCGGCAATTGGACATTGTTAAGTAGATTCGGCGGAAGGCCATGAAACAGTGGGTTGTTTGGGTCAGGAAGTACACTACAAGAAAATCGCGATTTTTCGACGGATAATTTCCGACGGATTTTTTGACGGTTATGACCGTCGGAAATAATTTATATTATTATTTAATTTTTCGATGATTAGGAACGTCGATATTTCCGACGGATATCCATCCGTCGCAATTTTCGACGACTTTTTCGACGGTTACGACCGTCGGAAATAAAAAAATTAAATTATATATTTTTTTATATTATTATTAATTTTTTTTTGACGGATTTTCGACGGTCACGACAGTCGAAAATAAAAAAAATTAATTATGTAATTTATTATATTATTATTTAATTTTTCGACGATTAGGAACGTCAATATTTCCGACGGATATCCATCCGTCGCAAAATCCGTCGCAATTTCCGAAGGTCGTAACCGTCGGTAAATGTATAATAATATCATATAAAAAATATTTTATTAATATAACTAGCGACGGTCCAAACCGTCGCAATAATGATTACCGACGGTTTTGACCGTCGATAACAATTACCGACGATTCAGACCGTCGGTAAAATAACCGTCGGTAAATGTATAATAATATCATATAAAAAATATTTTATTAATATAACTAGCGACGGCCCAAACCGTCGTAATTACCGACAATTTTGACCGTTGGTAACGATTACCGACGGTTTAAACCGTCGGTAAAATAAAAAATAAATATTATATATAACTAAATATATTTTCAACGGTCACAACCGTCGGTAATTAAAATTTCGACGGCCGAAACCGTCGGTAATTAAAATTTTGTTATCCCACTTTTTTTTCCCTTTTCCCTCTTTCTTTCCACTTTTTCCCTTTATATATATTCCTCCTCCTCCCTCTTCTCTCTCTCCCTCCTCCCTCCACTCCTCTCTCTCTCCCTCCTCTCCTCTCTCTCTCTCCCAGCGGCGAGCACCCTCTCCCGCGCCGGACGCCGGCGACCCTCCCGCGCCGGACGCCGGCGACCCTCTCCCACACCGGCGACCCTCTCCAGCACTGGCGACCCTCTCCCGCGCCGGTGTCTCTCTCTCTTTCTCTCTCCGGCTCCGTGCCGGCGTCTCTCTCTTTCTCTCTCCGGCTCCGCGCCGGCGTCTCTCTCTCTTTCTCTCTCCGGCCAAAGGTCGCTGTCGGTCGGATCTCACCGCTGGCAGTCGGATCTCGCCGCCGGCGGCCGGATCGGGCCTCCAGCGGCCGGATCCGGCCTCCAGCGGCCGGATCGGCCGCCGGGCGTTCAGATCCGTCCGGCCTCCAGCGGCCGGATCGGCCTCCAGGCTGTCGGATCCGGCCTCCAGCGGCCGGATCAGCCGCCGAGAGTTCGGATCCGGCCGCCTGGCGGCGGGTCCGGCCCCAGCGGCCGGAGCTTAACGGCGCGATCCGGCCGCTAATTTTTTTTATATTTAATAAATTATTTGCGACGGTTGCGACCGTCAAAAGATCGACGGTTGCGACGCCCGTCCAAAGTTTCGACAGTTGCGACGTCTCAAATAGCCGGCCTTTTCCGGCGGTTGCAACCATTGAAAATTTCGACGGTTCGAACCGCCGGCCTTTTCCGGCGGTAAACGTCGGAAATTTCGACGGTTCGAACCGCCGGGAACTTTTTCGGCGGTTGCAACCGTCGAAAATTTTCGAAGGTTCGAGCCGTCGGGGACTGTTCCGATGGTTCTGACCGTCGATATTTTCGACAAATTTTTTTCAACCGTCGCAAATCCGTTTGCGACGAGCGTTTTTCCGACGGATCGATTCCGACTAAAAAACTGTCGGTAATTGCGTTACCGATGGTTTTCGGGCTGATTACCGACGGTCTGAACCGTCGGTAATCAGCGTTTTTCTAGTAGTGGTAGCTGCTGTTGTTGCTGCTGCTGTGGGGGGGATGACTGCCCGGCAAGTCCGGGCGAACCAAGCGAGCTCTGGACTTGTAGCGGCTCGTCCTAGTCGAGTGGAAGCCACTCGTAGGCGGCGTTTTCGAAGGACGCCGTCATTATGATCATAGGGCCCGACGCTGTCAGGGACCCGACGACGGTTCCCCCGACTACTTGTGCCTATCCACCAGCCAGGTAAATCGTCAGACCTGTGGCGGCCGGCGGGGCAGGCGGAGGCAGGAACGAGCCAGAGAGAGAGAGAATCTCGAACCGGCCGTGAAGGGTGACGACCTGACCCGCAGTGGCCGGCTGGCGGATCGTGACGTTGGTGTCGGTGCCGCTGAGGATGCAGATGCCGCGCTGCCTGTAATATCCTGATGTAAAATGAAAAAAAAAGGAGGAACTAATGCAACCCAGCCGCATGCAGCCCAAGGCCCAAGCCCATATGTGCATACACCTTAAACTAATACCCTAACACACCCCACCTACCCCACTCAGCCGAAAGCAACACAAAACACACACCTAACAGCTACAGTAAACCATTTCTCCCAAACACCCTCTCTCACTTGAAGCTCCATTCGGCCAACAGCAGGGGAAGGAAATAGGCCCCATTAGGAAGTTTGGACAGCAGTAGTTCAGTGAGGAGAGGAAGAAGAGAAGAGGGAGGAAGAAAGTGGAAGTTTAGGACATTGCTATTAAGGTATGTTTGAGGGGATCCAAAACCCTAACTTCTCCCTAATGATGTTTTAATGTATGGATTAGGGCTTAAGAACAACCCTTGTTCTTAGATGAACGATTAGGGGATGTGTATTTGGTGATTCATGTTTTATAAATTGTTATGCAAGTGCTAATCATGATGTATACCTTCTATATGATTTAGATTTCTGTGCTACTACTAAGCATGTTCATAGCTATGATGCTCATTGTGATTCATGTTAGCATAGTATGATTACCTATTTCTCATGTACATTCATATGTGTAATTAATATGATTAAATGCCATATGTGAAAACATCATTGTATTCATGATTAGAATGCCAAGAATGTTAAGAAATTCCCTATATGATGTTTGGAATCATGTATGTGTTCAATGTGTCAATGTATGAAAGATTTGGAATGGAATGATGTAAAAGTCGTATGTCTGTCGGCACAGAACGGGCGACCGATAATGTATCGGTCGACCATTCTGGAGAACATTGTAGTGTAAAACTCTGTCCAACGGTCGACCGGTTCTATAACGGTCGCCCATTTTGGAAGGGTTGGGACATTCTGTGATTAGCGGACGTCCGAGCACCTTATTTCGGTCGTCCGAAAAGTCAAGTACCGGTCGACCGATTTACAAGCAGTCGTCCGATATGTGATGATAAAAAAGTCGGGACATTCTGTGATTAGCGGTCGAACTGAAATCCCTTTTTGGTCGTCTGAAAGACCCATGAATGGTCGACCGATTTGATAACGGTCATCCGATATAAAGAGTGTCACATTCTGTGATTAGCGGACGAACCGAAGTATGATTTCGGTCGTCTGAATGGACCATAACGGTCGACCGATAACTCTACCGGTCGACCGATAACTCTACCGGTCGACCGATATCCTACCAATGGTCGACCGATACCCAAAACGGTCGTCCGTTCTGGAGGCTGATTTGCTATGATTGAATGACCACACCTAGTATGATTTGAAGTATGTATGACCTTAAATAGGGTTAAAACACGCAACATGTATGAATGATTGTATGTATTGATGAAAGCAAGTAAAAGACGGATTGGCTTGAAGGTGACTTGTTGCAATCAAGGAAAGGGGAAATGAGTTCCACCCCAAGTGTGGCATTTCTCGCGGCAACGAGTTCCACCCCAAGCATGGCGTTTCCATAAGTTGAGGCGAGTTCCACCCCAAGCGTGGCATCTCTATTGGGCCTACGCGGAACCAGGAGGCGAGTTCCACCCCAAGCATGGCATCTCCATTGGCCTCCCGCGAACCCAACATGTTGGCCTAGCTAGCCATTTTTCCCTTGAGCTTCAACATGGTCTTCCCAATCAAACAAGATAAGAAAGTATCTAAGTAAAGATGAAAGATGAAAAGATGAATGATGAATGACTTGGGACATAAAGTGAAGATGTTAAAGAAGTATGATGAAGTATGCACCTATGAGGATGCCATGTAAATGTCCACTTGTCACATCATATCATGACATGATGAAAGATGCTAAAGTAAAGTAAGACAAGATTATGGTATGCATTAGCATGATGATAAGTTATGATATGCAAGACTTAAAGATTATGTTGTTACTTGTTATCTTATATTGCCATGATGATATGATCATATGTCATGTAGTATGCATAAGTAGATCATAGCATGCATATGATTTATGTTCCATGATGATGATATGCATATGCCATGACATGTAGAATTTATGTTATAAGGTCATAGCACGCATGGGCCTCAGCATACTCTAACGAGAGAAATCCCCTGCACCCCATGGATCCGTGCAGGTATGGATGAGGTTTAGGTTCGGCCGTGATGGCCTCTTGACGAAGACATTGCACATGGGCGAGTCGGGCTATGGCCCAAGTTATCTTTCTTATGTTACGTCATATGTTGAACTCTTGTAAGAGTCTGTTATGTATGGCTTATGGGCCTTATGGAGTCATGTAATTTACTTGAACTCATTATGTTGTAAGAACCCATTGTTGGGTATACGTTAGAGCCTACTAGGCCCATGGGCCAGATTATGTTATCTTGAGTTTTTATTTTAATTATCCATGAAGTCTTCCGCTGTTATTGATGATTAATGTTTTAAGTTAATATATTATGTTTCCGCTGCAAAGTTTTATGAAATTGGGTCAAAGTCAAGGTCGAAGTAACGTCATCCAGGGTTCGGCAAAAATGGAAAATATTTGGGCTAAATTTTGGGGGCGTTACAATTGGTATCAGAGCCATAGTTTGGCTCGTATGAATAAGTTTTAGGATGTGTAAGCCATAGGTTGGCTAAAATGTCTAAGTGTAATGTCTAAGTAAGAAGTCCATGTGCAATCGTCATGAGGTGCCACCGAACCTAAAGGTACACGTTCTTCAATGTTTAACTCATGCTAATGATGATGTTGTGTTTATTTGATTATGAATGTAGATGCCTCCAAGATGTGCTATCGTTGACGAGGAACATGAAAGGAATACCTTCCTTGATGGATTAATCCGGGCGGCACAAAATTTCCAAAGGACTAATGAACTGGACTATTCCATTGAGAGGTTCCTAAGGCTCCAACCTCCCAAGTTTGATGGAGAAGGAGACTCTGATTTTGCCAAATCATGGGTTGAGGAGATAGGGGACACTCTTAATGTCTTGGGCTATCCCGAAGATCGCAAGGTGATGTATGCTATGCATCGCCTTTGCGGACAAGATAAGGCATGGTGGAAGGCACTCTTGAAAACTACCTTCCAGAATGAAGAAGAAGTTGGTTGGGGAAGTTTCGTGGAGGCGTTTGAGGCACGCTTCTTTCCCGATCATGTTAAGGAAAAGAAGAGGGACGAGTTTCTCAACCTTGTCCAAGGTAGTATGACTGTGAGTGTGTATGTGAACACTTTTCTTAGGCTGGAGAAGTATGGGGAGCTCAATGAGAATGAGTTCCGAAAGACAAAGAGATTCATCAATGGGTTGAATCCTTGACTGCAACCATGGGTTATGAGTGGTCGCTGCACCACTATGAAAGACGCGGTGGACCTCGCCGCTGAACATGAAAGGAAATATCAAGAAAGAAAGGATACCAAAGGGAAGACTATCAAGAAGTATGAAGGGAAGGCCCAAGGAAATAGTATAAGGAAAGCGCCTTATTACTCACCAAAGAAGAAAGAACATTGTGGAAGGAACAATTATGGAGAATGTCGCATAAAGGCCGAGACGTGTCTCCAATGTGACAAGGAGGGTCACTACATAAAGGACTGCCCTACAAAACAAGGGGGCAACAAGGACAAAGGAAAGATGGTGGCAAACCCACCAAGAGCTCCAGCAAGAGTCTTCGTCATGGAAGTGGATGAGGCCACTCCAGAAAATGATGTGATCCAAGGTAATATTCTAATTGCCGATCACTATGCCAATGTTCTATTTGATTCGGGTGCAACCCATTCTTTTATCTCTCATGCATTTGCAAGCATGCTAAAAGTTAAGCCTCTGGTCGCCCCTTGTCAACTAGACATTGTAACCCCTACCAGAATGGTAGGCACTAGAAGATATATCCCTAATGTGCCCATAGAGATAGATGATAAGAATTTCCCAAGTGACCTCATATTATTTTCCATGGTAGAGTATGATGTAATCTTAAGAATGGATTGATTATCTTACAATGATGCTCACATGCATTGTAAGGCAAAGAAAGTTTGTATAGGCGGCCATCATGAAAAGCCTACAATAATTAGGGGAATTCCCTCCGAGGAAGCCAAGATACTCATCTCAGCCATTAAGGCAAGAAAGATGATCAAGAAGGGAGCAAGAGAATTTTTGGAAAGCATCATCAAGACGGATTCACAACCCAAGGCACTGGAGTCCCTGGACGTGATAAGAGAATATCCTGATGTCTTTCCGGAAGACATTGCGGGATTACCTCCAAGAAGGGAAGTTGAGTTCAATATTGAACTACTTCCGGGGACCACTCCCATCTCAAAGCCGTCCTACCGAATGGCTCCGGCAGAGATGCATGAACTGAAGATGCAACTACGAGAACTCTTGGATAAGGGGTTCATCAGGCCAAGCGTCTCACCATGGGGCGCACCGGTACTATTTGTCAAGAAGAAGGACGGCTCATTAAGGTTGTGCATCGACTATCGAATGCTCAACAAAGTGACGGTGAAGAACAAGTATCCCTTGCCAAGAATCGATGACCTTTTTGACCAATTATCATCGGCGTCGGTTTTCTCCAAGATCGACCTAAGGAGTGGCTACCATCAACTAAGGGTAGCCGAGCAAGATGTTCCCAAAATGGCATTTCGTTCGAGGTATGGACATTATGAATTTTTGGTTATGCCATTTGGACTAACGAATGCGCCTGCCGCATTCTTATATTTGATGGATAGGGTTTTCCGCTCATACTTGGACAAATTCGTGATACTGTTTGTGGATGACATCCTCATCTACTCATCAAGCTCGGAAGAGCATAGAGAACACCTTCGCATTGTGTTGGAAACCTTGAGGAGAAACAAGCTTTACGCCAAGTTCTCCAAATGTGAGTTTTGTCTTGAAGAGGTTATGTTTCTTGGTCATATTGTGTCAAGGCATGGAGTAGCCATGGACCCGGAAAAGGTTGAAGCAGTAATGAATTGGAGTAGACCCAAGAATGTGACCGAGATTCGAAGTTTCTTAAGACTTGTTGGATATTATAGAAGGTTTATCCAAGATTTTTCCAAGATTGCCACTCCTATGACAAAGTTGACAAGGAAGGGTGAGAAGTTCATATGGTCACAAGCATGTGAAGCAAGCTTTCAAGAGTTAAAAAGAAGACTTACTACGGCACCCATTTTGGTCATTCCCATGGGAAGTGGAGGCTATGTCATCTATAGTGATGCTTGTGGTACCGGAGTAGGATGCGTACTTATGCAATATGGCAAAGTAGTTGCATACGCTTTAAGACAATTGAAGAAACATGAAGTCAACTATCCAACTCATGATCTAGAGTTGGCGGCGGTGGTATTTGCATTGAAGATATGGCGCCACTACTTGTATGGTGAAGATTTCGAAGTGTACACGGATCACAAGAGCCTAAAGTATGTGTTTTCCCAAAAGGACTTGAATATGAGACAAAGAAGATGGCTCGAGTTTCTTAAGGACTATGAGTTCGCAATATTGTACCACCCCGGGAAGGCAAATGTAGTTGCCGATGCACTAAGTCGCAATTGGGAAGGATCACTTGGATGTTTGAGAGTCCATAGGTGGAATCTTGTGGAAAGCATAGTGCAATGGACCCCAAGTATTTTTGGCCGAAGGATCATGTGTATGACTCATCACGTGATTGAATCGAGCTTAGTGAGAAGAATTATTGAAGCTCAAAGGAAGGACCCGGAATACGTGAGAATGATCAACGTGTGCAAAAGAGAAAGGAATCGTTTTGAGTATGGTCAAGATGGGGCAATTAGGTACAAGAACCGTCTATGGGTCCCAAAGGACAAGGCACTAAGAAGGGAAATTTTGGACGAATATCACAAGTCCGAATTCTCCATCCATCCTGGGAGTACCAAGATGTTCAAGAATTTGCAAAGGAACTTTTGGTGGGAAGATATAAAGAAGAAAGTGGCTAAGTATGTAGCAAAGTGCATCGTATGCCAACAAGTAAAGATAGAGCACCGAAGTCCTTGTGGCAAACTACAACCTTTACCCATTCCGGAATGGAAATGGCAAAGTATATTTATGGACTTTGTGGTTGGATTACCACGAATCCGGAAGGGTCATGATGCCATATGGGTGGTGGTTGATCGTTTGACGAAGTCGGCTCACTTTATTCTTATGAAAGTGAGTCAAACCATGGAAAGCATGGTAGAGTTGTATGTGAATGAGATTATCTGTTTGTACGGAATTCTAGCATCTATTGTCTCGGATAGAGATCCGAGGTTCACTTCTAGATTTTGGAAAGGTCTCCAAAATGCTTTTGGAACAAGACTGAACTTTAGCACGGCATTCCATCCTCAAATCGATGGTCAAAGTGAAAGAACAATATAAACACTTGAGGATATGCTTAGAGCTTGTGCCTTAGATTGGCATGGAAATTGGGATGACCACCTTCCTTTAGTGGAATTTGCCTATAACAATAGTTATCACTCTAGTATCAAAATGGTTCCATTTGAAGCCTTGTATGGAATGCCTTGCCGTTCTCCGACATGTTGGAGTGAAATCGGAGAAGAAAGATACCTTGGACCGGATTTGGTCCACATGTATGTTGATAAAGTGGAGCTCATCAAGCGAAGAATGTTGGAGGCGCAAAGTAGACAAAAGAGTTATGCGGATATGAGAAGAAGAGAACAACTTTATGAAGTTGGTGACCATGTAATGCTCAAGGTCTCACCAACCAATGGTGTTATGAGATTTAGCAAGAAAGAAAAGTTGACCCCAAGGTATATTGGACCTTTTGAAATTCTTGAGAAAGTTGGTGAAGCAGCCTATAAGTTAGCTTTACCACCTTCATATGCTAAGCTTCATAATGTCTTTCACGTGTCAATGCTCCGAAAGTATGTCCATGATGAAGCAAATGCGATTCGGATTGAGGAGCCGAATATCAAAGAGGATTTGACATATGTGGAGCAACCTATTGAGATTATCGATTTTCAAGTGAAGCATCTAAAAAACAAGACAATTCCTATGGTCAAAATGGCATGGAAGCATCATCGAGGACAAGAAGCAACATGGGAGCTAGAAGAAGAAATGCGAGAGAAGTTCCCAAGACTTTTCGGTAAGCAATTTAGGATTTACTAAAATTCGAGGACGAATTTTTATTTAAGGGGGGTAGGTTGTAATATACTGATGTAAAATGAAAAAAAAAAAGGAGGAACTAATGCAACCCAGCCGCATGCAGCCCAAGGCCCAAGCCCATATGTGCATACACCTTAAACTAATACCCTAACACACCCCACCTACCCCACTCAGCCGAAAGCAACACAAAACACACACCTAATAGCTACAGTAAACCATTTCTCCCACACATTCTCTCTCACTTGAAGCTCCATTCGGCCAACAACAGGGGAAGGAAGGAAATAGGCCCCATTAGGAAGTTTGGACAGCAGTAGTTCAGTGAGGAGAGGAAGAAGAGAAGAGGGAGGAAGAAAGTGGAAGCTTAGGACATTGCTATTAAGGTATGTTTGAGGGGATCCAAAATCTTAACTTCTCCCTAATGATGTTTTAATGTATGGATTAGGGCTTAAGAACAACCCTTGTTCTTAGACGAAGGATTAGGGGATGTGTATTTGGTTATTCATGTTTTATAAATTGTTATGCAAGTGCTAATCATGATGTATACCTTCTATATGATTTAGATTTCTGTGCTACTACTGAGCATGTTCATAGCTATGATGTTCATTGTGATTCATGTTAGCATAGTATGATTACCTATTGATCATGTACATTCATATGTGTAATTAATATGATTAAATGGCATATGTGACAACATCATTGTATTCATGATTAGAATGTCAATAATGTTAAGAAATGCCTTATATGATGTTTGGAATCATGTACGTGTTCAATGTGTCAATGTATGAATGATTTGAAATGGAATGATGTAAAAGTCGTATGTCTGTCAACCTAGAACGGGCGACCGATAATGTATCGTTCGACCGTTCTGGAGAAAATTGTAGTGTAAAACTCTGTCCAACAGTCGACCGGTTCTATAACGGTCGTCCGTTTTGGAAGGGTCGGGACATTCTGTGATTAGCGGACATCCGAGCACCTTGTTTCGGTCGTCCGAAAAGTCAAGTACTGGTCGACCGATTTACAAGCGGTTGTCCGATATGTGATGATAAAATAGTCGGGACATTCTGTGATTAGCGGTCAAACTGAAATCCATTTTCGTTCGTCCGAAAGACCCATGAGCGGTCGATCGATTTGATAACGGTCGTCCGATATAAAGAGTGTCACATTCTGTGATTAGCGGACGAACCGAAGTCTGATTTCGGTCGTCCGAATGGACCATAACGATCGACCGATAACCCTACCGGTCGACCGATATCCTACCAATGGTCGACCGATACACAAAATGGTCGTCCGTTCTGGAGGCTGATTTGCTATGATTGAATGACCATACCTAGTATGATTTGAAGTATGTATGACCATAAATAGGGTTAAAACATGCAACATGTATGAATGATTGTATGTATTGATGAAAGCAAGTAAAAGACGGATTGGCTTAAAGGTGACTTGTTGCAATCAAGGAAAGGGGAAATGAGTTCCACCCCAAGCGTGGCATTTCTCGGGGAAACGAGTTCCACCCCAAGCATGGCGTTTCCATAAGTTGAGGCGAGTTCCACCCCAAGCGTGGCGTCTCTATTGGGCCTACGCGGAACCAGAAGGCGAGTTCTACCCCAAGCGTGGCGTCTCTATTGGCTTTTCGCGAACCCAACATGTTGGCCTAGCTAGCCATTTTTCCCTTGAGCTTCAACATGGTCTTCCCAATCAAACAAAATAAAAAAGTATCTAAGTAAAGATGAAAGATGAAAAGATGAATGATGAATGACTTGGGACATAAAGTAAAGATGTTAAAGAAGTATGATGAAGTATGCACCTATGAGGATTCCATGTAAATGTCCACTTGTCACATCATATCATGGCATGATGAAAGATGCTAAAGTAAAGTAAGGCAAGATTATGGTATGCATTAGCATGATGATAAGTTATGATATGCAAGACTTAAAGATTATGATGTTACTTGTTATCTTATATTGCCATGATGATATGATCACATGTCATGTAGTATGCATAAATAGCTCATAGCAAGCATATGATTTATGTTCCATGATGATGATATGCATATGCCATGACATGTAGAATTTATGTTATAAGGTCATAGCACGCATGGGCCTCAGCATACTCTAACGGGAGAAATCCCCTGCACCCCATGGATCCGTGTAGGTATGGATGAGGTTTAGGTTCGGCGGTGATGGCCTCTTGACGAAGACATTGCACATGGGCGAGTCGGGCTATGGCCCAAATTATCTTTCTTATGTTACGTCATATGTTGAACTCTTGTAAGAGTCTGTTATGTATGACTTATGGGCCTTATGGAGTCATGTAATTTACTTGAACTCATTATGTTGTAAGAACCCATTGTTGGATATACGTTAGAGCCTACTAGGCCCATGGGCCAAATTATGTTATCTTGGATTTTTATTTTAATTATCCATGAAGTCTTCCGCTGTTATTGATGATTAAAGTTTTAAGTTAATATATTATGTTTTCGCTGCAAGTTTTTTGAAATTAAGTCAAAGTCAAGGTCGAAGTAACGCCAGGGTTCGGCAAAAATTTAAAAATTTGAGCTGAATTTTGGGGTGTTACACTGCCTGCGGCGTGCGAACGTCGCCACGCTCTCGCTGATGTCGCAGCCGCCGGCGATCTCCATCACGTGGGACCGCAGCGCGTTCGCGCTGTCCCTGGTGATGATGATCGGCGGCTTCGGCATGTTCTTGGAACCCGCCGGGCGGCCTCGCGGGCGGCGCGTGACCTCCCCTTCTCCACCACCTCCGGAGGAGACCGGCACAAGTTCCTTGCTGTATCCCCCACCGGGATTGTCGCCGTTGCTGTCGTCGCGTTCATGCTTGTTTCCTCGGCCCAGTGCCCCGTGATCATCCTCCATCTTAGGCGCTTGCTGTTGCTGCTGTTGAAAGTGTTGTAGGTGCGGAGGCGCGTGGTGGATATGGTGGAAGTCTCGGCTGTTGAAAGGAGGGGGAGGTGGTGACGGTGCGCTGATGCTGTTTTCGGATCCATGGCGCCGCCTCCTTTAACTTGCCTTCTTCCTTCTTGTTTCTAGCTTCTACTGCTGATCCTTCTGCTAACAAAACAAATCGCACACGCTGCAACAACTTTTTGGAGCTCGATACCACCACCTAAAGGTAAGGTAATAAAACAGTACTAGATAGAAGAGAGGAGCCAGAAGGCGTACTACCACCATATATGGTTCATCCCTCTCCCTCCCTCCCCCCCCCCCCCCCCCCCCCACCCCCGCGTTGAAATAGCGAATGAATCCAATTGCGACGACTAGCACCAGCTCTCTCCTCTTCTCCGTTTTTCTCTCTCACCTCTCTCTCTCTAAATATCTGGCGATCAAGTCAGCTCCTACATCCCCAAAAGGCCCTCTCTGAAGCTCCGTTGGCTTATCCGTAAATTAAGGAGACACCGGGGGCAATTGTGCACGACGAATAAATCCGGCAAAGTGATGCGGCCCACTTCTGGCTTTGTCGCCGAGGAGAAGAAGAAAAAAGGGCGGGGAAGAGGAAAAGAAGTGGGTGGTTCGAATCTCAAGGTGGGCGGGCGCGGTGGTGCGAATTCGATGTGACGTTTCGATCACAGCCATCCGACAGCTCATGACCCGCCATTCCCGCCTCGCGTGCCCAAGGCCACGTCAGCGCAGACTATGCCGCGTGATCCAATCCGACGGATGGTATGTTGGCAGGGCCCATGGGCCACGATACATGGTGAAGATGGGGGGTGGTGGGTGGGAAGAGAGATGGATGGTTTGCAGGGTGGGGTGGGTACCGGATGGGGCTATGTAATGTCCAGAAGGAAGGCTGTAGCAGTGTTGTACGGTTGGCCAGTGAAGGGAGTGTGGCTCAAGGCTGATTCTGGGAAAGGGAGGGAATGTGCATGGATTGACATTGTACGTACCATGGTGTCGTTGACAAAAAAGCTGAGGAGAGAAGAAAAGGTCTCTGGTCCGGTGTGGTGATCCTTTGGATATTCATCTCAGTGCACCATTCTGCTGTTTTGTGTGTGCGTGTGTTGTGAGAGAGAGAGAAAGAAAGAAGGGGGAAAGGATTCGAGCAAGTGGATATTGAAATTATTATTTGACTGTTGACAGTTGACATGAAGTGAATGAGATGGAATTTGGCAGGGGACGAGAGACTAAATGAAGAGTTGGCTTCCTTTCTATCTATCATTCGTGACAGATACTACACCTGTTAGTTTTACTGTTCTCATCTCATATATAATTGCATTCATTTCAACGAAGTGAGAACATTTGTTCTTGATTACTGAACGGCTATGGTTTTGACATTCGCTTCTCATAAATGTTTTGAGTCCCGTCCACTGGGGAAAGGTTCAAGACAGCGAGGCAATTGTTCTCCTGTTGTGGGGATCACTCGTTAGAAGTACACCTAATTTTTTTTTTAGTGAAACTTCTTGCCTCTAGTACAAAATATTGAGGAGCTCCGAAGGGAGAGTTTCCTCATAAAAAATTATATCTCCTTGCATATGATCAAAATAAGCAAGAAAATCAGTGGCCCTATTACATTGCCTATTATAATGTATAACAGAACAAGCATTCAAATTGTCAATAATGTGCCAGATTGTTTGCATAATAGTGATGATTTTCCAGGGACAACGCAGTCTCCTATTGATTATCTGCGATAAGAGTTGTGAGTCCATTTCCACAATGATGCTCAAAAAGTTCCGACGCCTACAATCTTGAAGTCCTTGCAATATACCGATAGCCTCCAGCTCAATGATGTCGCATGTAGTCCGGCTATAGCAACCTACAGACACGAAGACTCCATTAGAGTTCCGAATAATGAATCTCGCTCCCCCGGCGTTGTTGGATCGACAAAGGATCCGTCGGCATTAAGCTTGACCCAAGGGTCAGCCGGGAGCTCCCACCGAACCCGAATAAGGTCTTGGGGGCTAATTGTCTCAGGAACATGGGCAGTTACATATTCCCAATGCAAGACGACAGCACGCTCTCAGACACACGGCATAGTTGCCTCCTTGGAGCAAAAGTTTGGAATGTAATGTATTTGCTGTCTGTGCTTCTATGGGGTGCACGCATGGTTTTTTATTATGATTGAACCACCATAAGCAAACTAATGTTACAAGGTTTGACTAATGACTATTTGTTCTTTTTCAGAGCTTCTTGTTCAGTCTTTTCTCTCTCAAATTATAAAATCTCAAATGTTGCAAAATTAACCATCTTCAATTGTAGTCAATTTTGGATCATGTTGAATGTAATATTCTTAAAAAACAACAAAAGAACAAAACAAAAGAAATTTAAAATCAATTAAGACTTTACTACGAAGTTCATTAACTCAATAAGTGTTGGAAAAAAAAGACTAAACTGATAGTTGCGGAATTAGTTTCTTTTTCCCTTTTAATACGCACAATAATAATGGGATGATGACAATAATATAAAGGAATTAAATCAGATCAAAGACACAAAGGACTAATTTGGAAAACCTCTCAATGTGAGAGGAAAAAACTACGGGAGCAAACAATAAATCTTCCACTATGAAATAATAGTAAGTTACAATGTCTCTTCTCTGAACTACGCATAGGAATATAATAGTAATCTCAAGAATTAATCTTAGATGCCACAGAATAAAAGTATCTTGAAACTGAGGATACAAGTCAGAATGATCTTACTGGAATATGAGAAATAGATGAGAAGACTGCAGAGAAGTAATGCCTGAAGTTTTGTTAAAAACGGATAAGAACTCATTCCGAAATCGAACACCGAAATTTATCTTCTCTCTCTTCTCTTTTTCTCTCTCGGTGGTTGTTCGTTCTGCTGTTGCGCGCACTTAACGACTTGGTTCTGCACGTCCTTTTATAGCATCAGGATAAACTACTTCATCTCGTAATTTACTCCTCCTCCACATCGGATTGTTGTTCGTCTCGTAGGATAAACACCTTTTGTTTATTTTGTTTCCTATTTGACGCGGACTTGCATAGACAAACAAAGTCCAACAAACTCCCCTTGTTTGTTTATGCGAAGGAATCTACCAAACCTGCATGCTCCCTGCAGAACTTAGTCTTCTCTCTCGGTAGAGGCTTCATCATCATATTTAACGTATTCTTGTCAGTATGGATCTTTCGAAGACAGAATTCTTCTTCTTCGTTTCGTCACGAATCCAATGATATAGGACATCAATGTGCTTGGACTTAAGAGTGGAAACTAGAATGCTTACTCAGATATATCGCACTCTGATTATCGTAGTGGATAATGTACATCTCCTGCATCAAACCTAGGTCCCTCAAAAATTGTCTCATCCACAGAATTTTCTTGCCTGCTTCAATAGCTGCGATGTATTCCGCTTCAGTTATTGATAGTGCCACACACTCCTGCGAATGTCATCAAGTAGCCAGAAGTAGACTTTCGACTATCAACGTCTCCTGCCATGTCAGCATCACTAAATCCTTCCAACAATAGCCCAATGGTTTCGAAACATAAGCATATCTTAGATGTGCCTCGAAGATATCTAAAAATCTACTTGACTGCATCCCAATGGTCTCTACTAGGATTTGATAGGAATCGCTCACCACACCAACAACATATGCTATGTCTGGCCTTGTGTAAACCATTGCATACATCAGACTGCCAACTGCAGATGCGTATAGGAAGTTCTTCATCTTCTGCTTCTCGATTTTGCTCTTTGGACATTGTCTAGAACTCAACTTGAAGTGACCTGCAAGTGGCGATGTAACTGTCTTTCGTTCTTCATGTTGAATCTCTCCAAGACTTTATTGATGTACGTTCCTTGGGATAACCATAGCTTGTGTTGGTCTTGGTCACAAGTGATCCTCATGCCAAGGATATTCTTTGCTGCGCCTAGGTCTTTGATAGAAAAGCATTGACTCAGCTCCTGCTTTAACTTGTCAATCTTGCTTGTATCTTGACCTACAATAAGCATGTCATTAACATATAACAATAGGATAATAAAATCATCACGTGAAAAATATTTAACGAAGACACAATGATCTGATCTTTTCTTATTGTATCCTTGTTGTGTCATGAACGACTCAAACTTCTTTTACGACCGATGAGGTGCCTGCTTGAGTCCCTACAAGCTTTTCTGCTATTTACACACCAGGTTTTCTTTTCTTTTCTCTCGAAAACTCTCCGGCTATTCCATGTAATTTTGTTCTTCCAAGTCACCATGGAGAAAAGTTGTCTTGACTCTAACTGTTGAATTTTCACAGAAGCTGTCTCATCCACAGAATTTTCTTGCCAGCCTCAGTAGCTGCGATATATTCTACTTCAGTAGTTGATAGTGTGACACACTTTTGCAACTTGGATTGTCATGAGACTGTTGCTCCTACGAATGTCATCAAGAATCAAAAGTTGACTTTCGACTATTCTCTTGTCATGTCAGCATTAGTAAATCCTTCTAACACTGGCTCAGCATTTCTGAAACATAAGCATATTTAGATGTGCCTTGAAGATATCTGAGAATCCACTTGACTGCATCCTAATGCTCTCTACGAGGATTTGATTGGAATCGGCTCACCACACCAACAACATATGCTATGTCTGGCCTTGTGTAAACCATTGCATACATCAGACTGCCAACTGCAGATGCGTATAGGAAGTTCTTCATCTTCTGCTTCTCGATTTTGCTCTTTGGACATTGTCTAGAACTCAACTTGAAGTGACCTGCAAGTGGCGATGTAACTGTCTTTCGTTCTTCATGTTGAATCTCTCCAAGACTTTATTGATGTACGTTCCTTGGGATAACCATAGCTTGTGTTGGTCTTGGTCACAAGTAACCCTTTGGTTGTTCCATGTAAATTTCTTCTTCCAAGTCACCATGGAGAAAAGCTATCTTGATGTCTAACTTTTGAATTTCCAAATTTTTGATAGCAGCTAATCCAATAACCACTCGAATTGATGACATTTTGATCACTGATGTGAATATCTCGTCAAAATCAATTCCTTTCTTCTGACTAAACTCCTTGACAACTAACCTTGCTTTGTATCTTGAGTGTGGATTTTTCTCTTCACTCTTTAGTCGAAACACCCACTTGTTCTTGAGTGCCCTCTTCCCTTCAGGAAGCTTCCCGAGTTTGTAAGTGTTATTTTCATGCAAAGATTGCATTTCGTCTTGCATGGCTTTCATCCACTCATGATAAGACTTCTTGATAACACACTAGTTCTTTCTCTTCAATTAATAACACATACTCTGTCAGGGAGTACCATTTTGACTCTTGTCTTTGTCTGTTCGATCTTCTCAATTGAGATTCTTGCACTGTGTATCATGCTCGACATGTGGCTGATCATCACTATCTTGACTATCCGAAGGTATATCTGAATTATATGAGTTGCTATCATTGCTACTGTCATCTTGATCAACATCTGGAATAATGTCATCTTCTACTAGTGCGTTAACTGAACTCAAGTCAGTTAGATAATCAATGAAGGTAGTTGGATCTTTTTCCCTCGACAAATCTTCAATTGTTTGGTGTTCCATGAACAGAACATCTCTGTTTCTAATAACTTTCCTATTAATAGGATCATAGAGTCTGTAGCCAAATTCATCACCTCCATATGCGAGGAAGAAACATTCTTTCGATTTGTTGTCAAGTTTTGATCATTCATCACTGGGAATGTGAACAAAGACTCTGCAACCAAATACTCTAAGATGCTTATATGAAACATCCTTCCTTGACCAAACTTTCAGAGGTATGTCACTATCTAGAGGTACTAATGGTGAGTGGTTGATTAGTTCGATTGTAGTCATCATTGCTTCACCTCAAAATTCTTTCAATAGCTTGGCATGTAAAAGCATACATATGACACATTCCTCGATTGTTCTGTTCATTCTCTCAGCAACATCATTTTCTTGAGGAGTCTTGGGAACTGTCTTCTAAAGTTTGATGCTATAGGAGTTGCAGTATTCTTCAGATGGTCCTCTATATTCGCCATCATTGTTTGCCCGAATACACTTGAGCTTCTTGTCAGTTTCTCTTTCGACTTTGACATGAAACTTCTTGAACTCTACCAACACCTGATTTTTGTGTGCTATAGAAAAAAATTCAAACTCTTCTAGAATGGTCACAATAAATGTAATAAAATAAAGAGCACCACCTAGAGTTTTATCCTTCATATAGCAGATATCAGTATGCACCAAATCAAGTACGTGTGAACTTCTAGACGAAGAAATTCTATTAAATGTAACTCTAATCTACTTACCAGCCAAATAATGAACACATACGTCAAGTGAAGTGTCTTTCATACCTAGTAGCAGATTTTATTGAGTTAATATCTGAAGTCCTTTCTCACCTATGTGACCAAGCCGCTTGTGCCATAACTCAAAGGATGACATCTCTTAAGTTATGTTTATCTTCTTGGTGCAGTGTTGTGCTTCAGTCTTGTAGATAGTAACATCTGTGTCCTTTCGCCAGTAGGAGTGAACCTCTCTTGAGTTTCCACACTTCCATAGCCATCGTCGTCTAATTTGCCAACTGAAATTAGGTTCAGACGGATTTCTGGTACATGTCTCACATCTTTGAGCATAATTTTGTATCTTGTATTGGTCTTCAACTGAATGTCTCCGATACCAGCAAATGAGACTCCGACTTGTTCCCCATCTTTACTGACCTGAATGCTCCCTCTCTATACGTTGAGAACACATCTCTGCGAGAGGTAACATGAAACGAAGCTGCAGTGTCTAAAATCCAAACTGAATCTTGACTCACAACATTGACACCATCTTCTTCCTCTTCTTGAATAAGAAAGTATACATCATCTGATGTAGTCATCGCAACGTTATTTCCACCACAGCCATTCTTCTCCTTTTCAGTATCTTCAGACTCTTCATGTGATTGATCACGCTTTAATTTTTTGCACTTCTTTTTGAAGTGTCTTGGCTTGTCACAATGATAACATGTGACTTCTTTTCTGGACTTCGACTTGCCTCTTGACTTTGATCTATCGTGGCTGTGAGAGTTTCTCTGTTTGTTTCTCCCACGATCTTCCACGATGAATGCCTCTGATTTATTATTGAGATTTTGCTCTTGCCTTCTCGTTTCTTCATTGAACAAACTATCATTGATAGTTTCTAACGATAGTTGTCCACCTGGAGCAGAGTTATTTAGAGAGATGACGAGCGTTTCCCAATTATCAAGTAATGAGCTCAGTAGTAGTAGTGCTTGGATCTCACCTTCAAACATGATCTTTACTGAGGACAACTTGTTAATCAATTCCTCAAAGCTGCCAAGATGTTCTGCAACAGAATGATAATCCTTGTACTTTAGGTTAACAAGTTTCTTCATCAATAACACCTTATTCTGTGATGATTTGCGCTCATACATTTCTTGCAATTTTTTCCACACTTCGTTAGGTTCATCGATATTTTCGATATGATGAAACACCTTGTCGTTGACCCGTTGTCGAATTTGTGTGACTGTCTTGGTCTTAATCCTCTCTCACTTTTTAACATCCATGTCCTCGGGCTTTGCAGCATCACTTCAATTAGATCATAAAGGTCCCTGTAATATAAGTAGCCCTTCATCCGAGGCTTTCAGATAGAATAATTTGTTCTTGTGAGCACAGGCATCCGACTGGGGGCATTATTGTCCTCCATTATAATATGCACTTTTCTGACCAGGCTCTGATATCACTGTCTGGAAAAAGGCTAAACTGATAGTTGCGAAATTATCTTTTTTTTCCATTTTAATGCATACAATAATAATGAGATGATGACAATAATATAAAGGAATTAAATGAGATCAAAGACACAAAAGATTAATATGGAAAATCTCTCAAAGTGAGAGGAAAAAACCACGGGAGCAAAGAGCAGATCTTCCACTATGAAATAATAGTAGGTTACAAAGCCTCTTCTCTGAACAACGCGAAGGAATACAATAATAATCTCAAGAATTAATCTTTGATGTCACAGAATAAAAGTCTCTCAGAATTGAGGATACAAGTCAGAACAATCTCACCGGAATATGAGAAATAGATGAGAAAACTGCTGAAAAGTAATGCCTAAAGTTTCATTAAAAACGAATAAAAATTCGTTCCCGAATCGAACCCCGAAAATTTTCTTCTCTCTTCTCTTTTTCTTTCTCTCGATGGTTGTTCGTTCTGTTGCGCGCACTTAACGACTCGATTCTGCACATCCTTTTATAGCATTAGGGTAAACTACTTCATCTTGTAGTTTACTCCTCTGCATCGGATTGATGTCCGTCTCGTAGGATAAACACCTTTTGTTTATTTTGTTTCCTATTCGACGTCGAACTCGCATAGACAAATAAAGTCCAACTATAAGCCTCAAAACTAAATTCTCACCTACCGTAAATTCCTCACCTAACCTCTATTTTCTCTCCCCCCTTGTTCCAGCCAACACCTCTCACTCTCACTCACTCCCACCATCACTCTCTCTCTCTCCTGTCAACTACGCAGAGCACCAACTCTCAATTCTCTCTTGCTTCCCTCACGGCCAGCACAACACTCAAGCAGCCACCTCACCACTCACTCTCTCTCCCTCACATCTCATAGCACTACGGGAGCAAAGTAAGGAGGAGGCCAAGGGATCTTGGGCGGCAGGAGGGAAGCTCAGCAAGGAAGAAAAGGAGAAAGTGAAACACAACAAAAAGAGGAGAAAGGGGGAAGGAAAGAAAGAAATAAGATTAGTGTTTTGACATAAATTTTAAAAATATATTGAGGAGATCTAAGCCCTTCTAATTATCCTTAATATTGTATTGGTGTTTGGATTAGGATTTCCAAACCTAATTAGGTATTATTGATGCACAATTAGGGGATTTGCATAATGGCTTAGATTAAATCATTTCTTCATTTAGGATTATTGTCTCATTAATGATTATGCCTAGGGTTATAATGCTTACGTTCATTTATGTTTAGTTGTGATGGAATAGCCTATTGGTTATAAATATGAATGTAATTAGTAGGTTTATGTCCTCATAAAACCCCTATGTACTTCATGCTTATTGTGATTAGTTTAGTGATTTACTAATCCGAGAATGAGTTGTGCATTTGCCTATATTTTCATGTGGATGAATGGATGCTTTGATGTTGATTATATATTATTGTAAATGGGGGAAAATGGGGAGAAAAATAGGGGAAGCTCAGTTGTTTCCCCTGGCACAACCGTGATACTTAAGGCACGGTCGTGACCCCTTTAAGAAGGCCCTTGCGTTAGCTTAAATCGAAGGCAGGGACAAGGAATGGGTCTCTGTCATGGCCGTGACAATAAAGTCATGCGGCCGTGACCACATGCCTTAGACGCTTGTAGGATGATGGGTGTTCGGTCATGACCACAACCATGTGGTCACACAATCGTGACAACCCAGTGATCTTACATGCCTTAGAATATTTCAAAGATAGGATGAGATTTAATGTTGTAGGACGACCATGACTAAGGTCGGGCATGGCCGTGACCAGCTTGAACAGAAACCCAGTGTTTTGTTACAACCATGAACAGGAAGTCTCACGGTTGTGACTAAACATAGGCATGGCCATGACACGCACAAGTACGGCCGTGACAAGTATAGATGGACCCTATGATGTGGTGGATGTTCACATTTAGGCGAATTTGAAGCCCACTAACCATAAATATGACTAAAATATGTAATATGTATGAATGATTGTATGTATTAATGAATGTAAAGTAAAAGACGGATTGATGAAAGTGTCTTGTTGATGTCTCCATATGTATGTGGGAGACCAAACCCCCTTGAGAGAATAAGGTGCGACTCTCGGGGAAGACTGGGACCCCCCTTAGAGGGAATAAGTTGTGACTTCCCATGGGATAAAAAAGATCCCAACAATGGAACTAGGGAATGACCAAGACCCCACCTTGGAGTGGACAAGGTGTGGCATTCCGAATACCAAGAACCCACCTAAGAGTGGACAAGTGTGGCCACCAATGGGACAAAAAGATTCTAGCCTAGTTAAGTTAAATTAAGATCAATGAGTCAACATGGACTTCTCAATCACCTAGATAAGAAGCTACATAAATAAAGATAGAAGACGAAAAGATGTAAGTCACTTAAAAGTGACTACGATGATATGACTTAGAACATAAAGATGATGATGATGATGTATGCACTTACGAGAATGCAAAGGAATGTTCCATAGTCATATGATGTTATAAATGAAGATGATAAAGGCTAAGCAAGATAAATGAACAATATGACTTGACATAAAGATAAAGATGATGAAAATGCAAGCACCTAAAAGGATGTTGATGTTTTTTCTATTGTCATATGATGTTGTGAATGAAGATGTTAAAGTAAAGCATGATAAGTTATGATATGCTTTAGCATAATGATAATGTTGTTATATGTCTATCTTATCTTGCCATGATGATATGTTCACATGCCATATAGTGTGCATAAGTAGCTCATAGCATGCATATGATCTATGTTTCATTATGATGCAATGCATATGTCATGACATATAGAAAGTATGCATGAGCCTCAACATACTCTAACGAGATAAATCCCTGCATCCTATGGATCCGTGCAAGTATGGACAAGGCCTAGGCTCGACGGTGACGGCCTCATGACAATGAAATTGCACATGTGACGGTCGAGTTATGGCTCAAGTTATCTTATAATACTTTATATTATGATGATGAACTCCTTAGTGAGTCAAGTATGTATGGCCTATGGGCCTTTAAGTCGTGTACTTTTATATGAATTCGTCAATGAATTTTTAACTCTATGTTGGGTCTTATATTAGAACCTATGTGGCCCATGGGCTAGATATGCCATCTTGGAATTATATGTTTAGAAGTCTTCCATTATTTTATATTATTGCTGTTTTATGTTATGTTAATATGTTTCCATTTCATGTTTTATGAATTTATATTATAAAGAATTGGGCGAAAGTAATGCCGCCTAGGGTTCGATCTCTAAATTGAGGTCAAATTTTGAGAACGTTACATTGAATGAGAAAGCAAGACTTATGATGTTGGATGTGAAAACAAAAACTTATGTACTAGGCAAGACTTTCTTGGTATGGTGGTTCTCTTTTTTTTTTCAAAATTTTATGACTAATTTAAATTTTCCTTTGATAAAGAAATTTTAATTTTATATAGCCTTTACAATAATTACATTGATGTGTAATTAATAATAAGAAAACTAACAGTGTTTATTCTTTTTCATCATATAGTCTTTAACAACTTATTATATTATTTAATTTGTTTTGTTCACTTTAATTTTTCATTTTCTCAAATTAACAATATCAAGTGTACTCAAATATGGGGATCCCTATACAATTTATTTTCAAGTGGACTTGCATCATGACCATGTTCAATAAGAAAACAAGGATAGACACTGTAGGACTACGAAACGAATTACCTTTTTTTGTCTAGTGGTTGCATTTTTCAAATTCTATATGATTAGTTTGTCCTTTGATATCAGAACTTTTATTTATAAACTTTCCATTTTTTATATGATGAAGATTAAGAAAAGTAACATTGTATATTTTTTATTTCGTAATCTTTACCTGCTTAGCATGTATTTTAACCCAAAATTTTGTTATTATATTTCTCAAGATATCTTTATTGCTACAAACGTGAACAAATAATTTGTGTTGGCCTTGTGACAAATGACGCTCCATCAATTAGAAAGGGGTCGGCACCTCTAGGGTGTACTTGAAATATACTAGAATTATAATATACTGATCTATTTGAACTTTGAATTCTCCAACTCTAAAATAAATGAATGAATTCACAAGTCCTATTATGACTCTTTAGAACATGGATCTTCAAATTCGTCATGTTCCATGATTGCCCTAAATAATAAATATAAATTCAAACTCAATTAATTTATTCTCCAAGAAATTGATGCTTAATAAAAAAAAATTAACCTAATAATCATCTCATTTATGTTACATTATAATTTCATTTAATCAATGTTATACTAATATATTTAATTGCATATTTGTGATTTAATTTTAGAAAAAAGAAATTGACAAAAGAACTAACACAAGATGTAATTTTCATAAGAATCCATAAGAAGAAAATAAAGTATGGGTTTCGTTGTTTGCTCTCTAGACACACGTAATGCAATACATTTGAAATAGTTATTTATAATTCTATTATTATAAAAAATGTCTAATAATAAATTTCAAGAGGAATTCAAAGCAAAAGAAGTCAAGTATATTACAAAGACCATCTAGTAGAAGTCAAGCATAAAGAAGGGTTGCGTCTATGTTCTCAAATCATCCGTTACTTATGTAGATATTGGATTTGATTGTAAATTAGTGTCCGCTATTCAGGTCAGGATGTACAACTAAATTTGGACAAGAGATATGGGAAAAATTATTTATGGATCTACAACAAATAAGGAGACGAGAGATTCGAAAAGAAGTACAATAAGAGATGCAACAATTGTTTGAGCAACAACAACGATGGATGTTAAAAACTCAACAAAAATAAATTAAGATCATGATATGACAAATGATGTGCACCAATAACATGACGATGATGACCAAATTATGCAAAATATTTTAATTTGCAAGTTTTGTTCAAAATTAATAACTTTAATTATAAAATTTTTATTTTTAAATTTAATAATTAATTTCAATCAAATTTTAAATTGCAAAAAAATTAATTTTTTAGTAATACTAATTTTGAATAATTTTTTTCAATGTTTATGGAAAATTAATTAAATTATTCCAATTTATTTTATTTGAAAAATAAAGTTTCGACTAGCGATACTTGTTGAAACTTAAGAAGGACACTTTTCTGACAACTATACAGTCATAATTTCCGAGGAACATTTTTTATTGTAAAAAATGCTTTGGAATGAGCACTTTTCAAATGGTACAATCCCATCGAAAAAGCCGTAAAAGCCATTAATGAGAGAATCCATCCAAAATTTGAAAATTTTTTTTGGTGTTACCAATGGATGCTTTAATAATATTCCATATTATGTCATATGAAATTAGTCTTATACATTATTTTTTACGTATTTTTTTAATTAGCAAATCTTTAGTGGTGTCCAAATAAAGAGATAGAAAAACATTAAAATATGTTAATACTAGAAGAAACCATAATATGTCTAACAATTAAATAACACAAGTAAGATTATTAGCATATTTAACCATTTATATAAATTTAATTAATAGTAACTTATTTCAAATAAAATTTTAAATTTTAGTTATGCAAAAAATTAATACAAGGAAATTTTAATGAAACTTTGATTTTAATTTCACGCCAGAAAATTGTATAACCACACTTCACTGGTTACTTAAAGGCATGCAGGAGATCCTTTTACAAATTGACATCAGTTGGTCTTCTAATTGATGGAAACTCATGTCGAACCATGTTTAGAATGTCATTCTTTTCTACTTGTAAACCTCGACTACGAACTATAATGTACTCCTCTCTTATCTACCTTTCTTAGTTCCAATATTAGTTATATCTTAAGTTTATATGCATTGTTCTATCATTTCAACTTGCACACCATAATCACATTTATCTTCATGGCATCACTATGCAACACTGTGTATGAGATACTAATTAAATATCTTCATGCTGACTCAATGAAATCAACAAGTAGTGGTAGTAAGTATAAGTTTAATAGTGGTGATGTTTGTGAGTAACAACAAGGAAATATAGCATTGTGGTAACAATTTATAAAGCCACTACAAATTTTGTAGAAGAAAGCATAATCAAACAAGGAAGTTTTGGTACAGTACATATGGGGAAATTCAAAGATGGGTCTCTCGTAGCTATGAATCATGCCAAAAAGATGGAAGAAGGCCAAAGATTCATTTAGAATTTTGTAAACATTTTAATGGAAATGTTGGATGATGTATATGAATATTTGAGTTGAATATTGCATGGATAGTTGATTTGATATTTGAGTTGAATATAGAATTTTAAAATTTTGAAAATATTTATTGTTTGAAGGTCAAATATATAGAAGTCTATTGTTTTAAAAATGTATTAATGTTAGAATATTTTTAAAATAAAAAATAATAATATATATAGCGACAAGAAAATTAGCCCTTAAATTTTTTCTTATAGCACATAAATAATGTCTTTAACAACTAGTATTGAGGTCACTAAAAAATTTATGTCGACCAATTGAGTGGTTCTTATAAATTGTATAAGGAACCAGCATACTAGTCGCTATTGAATTTTTAAAGAAGAGAATTTTGATGGTCCCTAAAAAGAATCAGCAACTAGTTATTAACACTGGACACTGAAACCCTTTAGCGATGGGACCTATAACGAAGAGCTGCGATCAATTTTTTTCTTGTCGTTAATGAGTATTAACAATCAGATGACAAGTTTTAATGATTAAATAACTCTTCGACATTGTTCTGATTTCTTATAGTGTGATCATGTTAACTTAAATTTTCATTTTTAGCATGTGGTATTTTGGATGTCATATCTCTGTCTACAGGAGAACAGACACATTCACTACTAGAAAAACGCTGATTACCAACGGTCCGGACCAGTTATCGACGGTTTTTCAGTCGGAATCGATCCATTGGAAAAATGCTCGTCGCAAATCGATTTGCGACGGTCGAAAAAAATTCGTCGGAAATATCGACGGTCAGAACTGTCGGAAAAGTCCTGGCGGTTCGAACCGTCGAAAGTTTCTGACGGTTGCAACCGCCGAAAAAGGCTGACAGTTCGAACCGTCGCAACTTTTCGACGGTCGCAACCGTCGCAAATAATTTTTTAAATATAAAAAAAATTAGCGGCCGGATTGGGCCGCGGCCAGCTCCGACCGCCAGCAGCGAGAGAGAGAGAGACGCCGGCGCGGGAGAGGAAGAAGTAGACGCCGGTGCAATCTCCTTCTTGGCCGGCTCGGGAGAGGGTCGCCGGTGCGGGAGAGGGTCGCTGGCGCGGGAGGGTCGCCGGCGTCCGGTGCGGGAGAGGGAGGCCAGCGCGGGAGGGTCGCCGGCGTCCGGTGCGGGAGAGAGACGACCGGTGCTCGCGGGCCGGGAGAGAGAGAGGAGAGGAGGAGGAATTATATATAAGGGGAAAAGATGAGAGAAAGCAGGAAAAGGGAAAAAAAGTGGGATAACGAAATTTTAATTACCGATGGTTTCGACTGTCGAAAATGTAAATATTAACTATTTTTATAATTACCGACGGTTGTGACCGTCGAAAATATATTTAGTTATATATAACGTTTATTTTTAATTTTACCGACGATTTGAACCGTCGGTAATTGCGACGGTTTGGACAGTCGCTAATTATATTAATTAAATACTCTTTATATGATATTATTATATATTTACTGACGGTTACGACCTTCGAAAATTACGGCGGATTTTGCGACGGATGGATATCCGTCGGAAATATCGACTTTCCTAATCGTCGAAAAATTAAATAATAAAATAAAATAATACATAATTTAATTTTTCATTTTCGACTAACTGTCGGAAAATCCGTCAGAATAATTAAATAATAATATAATAAATTACATAATTTATTTTTTCATTTTCGACGATCGTGACCGTCAAAAATTCGTTGGAAAAATTAAATAATAATATAAAAAAATACATAATTTAATTTTTTCATTTTCAACGGTCGTAACCATCGGAAAATCTGTCAAAAAAATTAAATAATAATATAACAAATTACATAATTTATTTTTTCATTTCCGACTGTCATGACCGTCGGAAATTGCGATGGATGGATATTCGTCGGAAATATCGACGTTCCTAATCGTCGAAAAATTAAATAATAATATAAATCATTTCCGACAGTCATAACCGTCGAAAAATCCGTCGAAAATGAAACCATCGAAAAATCCGTCGCAAATTGCGACGGATTTCGAACCGTCGGAAATTGTCCGTCGGAAAGTCGCGATTTTCTTGTAGTGATTGATTTCAAGTATGACTGCTAGGGCAACCCAACCACCCAAGTGTTGGTGGAGAAGATCAAGCGGGCCGCCGCGTGTTGGCCGGGGGACGGACCAGGAACGACCCCCACACCTCCAGGTAGGAGGCCCCTCTCCGAGCATCGAATGGTCAGCTCAGAACTGGTTCGGACAAGGGGAATCAACTGTTAAATTAAAACAAAGCATCACGATGGTCCCCGTGGATGCTGACGCGATGTGGTTTCTGCTCAGTGCTCTGAATGTCAAAGTGAAGAAATTCAACCAAGCGCGGGCAAACGGCGGGAGTAAGACTCTCTTAAGGTAGAGGTGGTGGGTATTTTGATTGGATATCTCACTCATAGAGACTAGGCATCGTTTAGGTAGGATTTATTTGTTTACATCTTTTAATTTCACGCCCTTCCAGTAACGATTAAAGAAGACCATGTTTCATAGTGTTGGCTTTTGACCTTATGCATGTTCTCTTATGATTCATTTATATTGTGTACTTTTGTCTAAAAAAGTGTTGGCTCAACTCATTATAAATATTAATTTATATTTTTATATCTATATTTTTTTTAACTCTAGTTTCTCATTTTACTTATCGTTAAGTATGAATGTTTAACTAAAACATTTTCTATTTCTTGTGAGTAATGAATTCTGCTGGTTGCTTAGCTCTTGCACTACAAATAGGGTTTATAGCCACTAATCAATAACCATTAGTTCGTGGTAATAACTATATCTTATTGTTACGATTATTATTTTTCTAAGTATTGATGAGTTTGTAGCCACAAATAATTTATATTGCGATGATAATAATTTAACGATTGTTACGAAGATTTATTTTGTGGCAAATAATATAAGTAATTTTCACAAATTTGAGTTTCATAATAAAATATATTATTTATCATCAATATTAGCTACAAAAAAATTCATAACTAATTGTTGAATGCAATATTTGTTAACTTTTTAAGATTTGCAATATGCAAGATTTCTATAAAAACTTAATGCATGATTAATAATTTATTAATATTAATCAAGAAATATAATTTTAAGATTATTAATAGTACACACACGTTTTGTTGATAAAATTACATTAATAATTGTTATTGTTTTACATACAACTTAAAAGTTGTATGATTTAATTTATCATAGTTGTTTGACAACACTATTATTTAAAAATAAAATAAAATTATAATTATAATTTAAGTTTTAATATTATTAATCAAAGGTAAACTAAATATATTATCTTTAAAATTTTAATATTTATTCATGTTAGTACTTACATGATAAACTAAATTCTTTGATTTTTATTTTATGTATCTCTAACTTAAAAATTTTAAAATTATTTAACTTTGATTAAATAAATTATGAAAATACAATTATTATATATACACATATTTATATTTTTTAGATTACTTTTATTTCTTCAAATAGATGATTAAAATAAAAATAAAAAGTATTTATTATTCTATGATAGAATTATATGGGCTTTCCCTCCTTTTACCGCCAAACAAAACACTAATTTTTAGTTAACATAAGATTAGGTATAAATATTTTATTCTAACCTACTTTTATTTTTTTCGGCATCCTATTCATCTTCTCACGTCGTATCATCTTCAGGTCGTATCACGTCGTCTTTGGGTCTCATGCAGGTATGCCTTCTACGTCTACTTCTGCACCTTCTCGTCGCTTTTGAACAGCCACGTCCATGCCACCTCCTCATGCGCGATCGTCGGAAGCCTCCTCTGCATGTGAGATGGCCATCGAGCAGCCTCTCCCGACGGCCGCCGCAATGCGTGAGGCGGCCGTCGAGTCGCCACTCGTGCGGAGGCATCCGTAGAGAACCACCTTTGCGCGTGACGCGGCCGTCGAGCCGCCTCTCACGCGAGGTACCCCACAATGCCGTCGTGGTGCGTGAGGCGGCATCGAACCGCATCTCTAACTTTTTAAAATTATTTAGTTTTGATTAAATAAATTATGAAAATACAATTATTATATATACACATATTTATATTTTTTAGATTACTTTTATTTCTTCAAATAAATGATTAAAATACAAATAAAAATTATTTATTATTCTATGATAGAATTATATGGGCTTTCCCTCCTTTTACCGCCAAACAAAACACTAATTTTTAGTTAACATAAGATTAGGTATAAATATTTTATTCTAACCTAATTTTATTTTTTTCGGCATCCTATTCATCTTCTCACATCGTATCATCTTCAGGTCGTATCACGTCGTCTTTGGGTCTCATGCAGGTATGCCTTCTACGTCTACTTCTGCACCTTCTCGTCGCTTTTGAACAGCCACGTCCATGCCACCTCCTCATGCGCGATCGTCGGAAGCCTCCTCTGCGTGTGAGATGGCCATCGAGCAGCCTCTCCCGTCGGACGCCGCAATGCGTGAGGCGGCCGTCGAGTCGCCACTCGTGCGGAGGCATCCGTAGAGAACCACCATCGAAACGCAGGGTAGGTCATCGACGGTCGTCTCTCTCGCCGGGGTGGCTGTCGGGGGCCGTCTCTGCACACGGGGCGAGCCCTTAACGACCGCCCCACCGCGAGAGGCCGCCTCCGATGCGCCTGAGGCCGCCACCGAAGCGTCTCGCGCTTTCCTTTTCTGGTTGGTCTAAAAAGATAGAAGTTTTAGTTAGCATGTTTTAAAGTTTAGAGATTATAAAGGTAGGAATATAATGTTTTAATGTTTAGTGATGTTATATTCATTTTTATGTCAATTTTTTTTATTTTAGTTGCACAATTATTTTCTTTTTTTATTAGAAAAGTAAATATTGTTTTTATGAATGCTTTGCTTTTTATGCATCTATCTTCACGCCCTTCTGAGTTTTATTTGAAATTGCAAATTCTCTTCATCAGCAAAAAAGATTGAAGTCTTTTTTTAACAATCTTCCCTTACTGGTAAACTCTCTTTCTGCAAATATGCTGTTGTCATTAGAAATTTTGATTTATTATTATGCTGATTATTGAGTGTTTATATTGTTAAATTTCAGAAACTATATATTGGGAACAAGTTATTCATTTTTAAATGCTTTACTAATTGTGCTGCTTAAGAAGTTATCCATTTTTTACTCACATTTTAGTTGTAGTCTATAATTTTTTATATTTTTATTTTAATTTTACTTTTTAAAAACTACACACTAAGTACATTTTATTAACCTTGGCTAACAAAGCATGGAAATAAGTTGGATTCAACATTCACCAAGGAGAAGTTTAGAATATATTGCTGGCTTGAATGATTTTATAAATGTACTGCCCATTGTGATTCATTAAATAGGACATGTTGTCCTTGTTGTAAGTGTCTTAATTGTTACCTTCAAGAAATAAAGGAAGTAAAGAATCGTCTATTATTAAATGGTTTTGATAGAACATACACTCGATGGACATATCATGGTGATGGTGATGTGTTGAAACCAAAAGACATTAATGGACCATGTCAAACTGTAGGTATTAATGTGCCAAGTGACCAAAGTAATTCTGATGATGAGATATATGATCTTTTGGAAGATGCTTTTACAAATACTGGTCAACATTATGTCCAAGGTTCTACTAGCCATATTTCATTAGTAGAAACTGAAGATGTTCCAATTGATGTTGCTGAAATAAATATAGAGAAGTTTTATAAATTATTAAATGTTCATGGATTTGTATTAATTTATATGTGCTAAGAATTTGCAGACGTATAAAAAAATGGCACCGGGAAGATGATATTTGATATTAATCAAGGTGTCCACTAAAGGGTTCAATGTTGGTGTAGATCTACACGTGTAAATCAACTTTTTTAGACAAGTTGCAAGTACAAATTGACAACTTTTTTATTTTTTGTATATACGCTTTATTTATAAAAAGTAACAACTTACCTAAGAAGGCTGATTTACACCATATAGATCTACACCTCCATTCAGACGCTTAATAATGAGACTAGTAAGTTATAAAAGTTATTGTAGTCTATTTCAAATTAATTGACTTGATTTAGTTATATAGATATTCTAATTATTTTTTTACTAATTGTTATTCATCTTTCTAAGCAAAGTTATATATTATTTTGTATTGGTTAGGGCGTAATTCAATACAAAAGGAACAAGCTCCCCAACATTTGAATCCATTTCATACATTTGTTGAGACAACACAACAAGAGGTTCCTACCTCTCAGGCATCAATAGAAGATGCAGGTATTGTCAACATTTAAACTTTGTTAATGATTATTACAAATTAATATTTTTAAAATGTTCAACCTCAAACATTATAAGATGGAAACATGGCAAAGCAATCAACATAGAATTGAATAAATTCATTAAACTAGTTGGACGTCCGAAGATTAAAATAGAAAAAGGCAACACACGCCCAATTGGTACATGGCCGAAAGAATTTATTAGAGAAGTTTGAGTCATCTGATGATCATATACCACCAAATAAAGGTAAACTTTATATGTAAATACATTTTTAATGTTATTTTGTTATACTATTTCTAAAAGATTTTTTCTTCTAGGATAAATTTGATTTTGAACTTGAAAATTCTCATGTGAAAATTGCAATGAACCAAATGATCCAACAAAGGTGAGTATAGAGCAAAGTTGCATAAGCACTTTGAAAAGGGCAGAAATGCATTAGCATATAAAAATCCATATGTTGGTGTGTCACAGAGTAATTGCAAACTAATATGTAGTCATTTTTTTAGAAGAAAAGGCATTGAACGTCACTCTGCAGAAACCTCTGAAGGATATGTTTCTCAACCAGACTTAGGCACGAATTTCTTTCCCAAAGACATCAGGAACCAACACGGAAGACGTTGGGCTAGGATGCGTGCTGCTCAACAAGGAGGAAGAAATCTGAATCAGAATATGGACGTTAAAGATCCGAACGCACTCCGTCCTTTGCAGGAATTCTGTACACCATTAGCTATAGGGATTGCAAATGGGATTAGAAGGCCAGAGATAGCTGCGAATCATTATCAGGTCAATCCGGCCATCATTTTAGTGTTAGGACAAAATGCTTTCAGTGTATAGATGGCGAATGAAGACCCCAATCAACATCTAATCACTTTCTTGGAATTATGTGACACTTTTAGGTGCACTGATGTCACTGCAGATGTAGTGAGACTGAGGCTGTTTCCATTTTCATTGAGAGACAAAGTTAAGGCATGAATACGATCAGTAGCACCAGACACAATCAAAACGTGGGATCACTTGGCGTCAGCCTTTCTTACTAGATTCTTTCCACCAGGAAAAAATATCAAAATGAGGAATAAGATTACTCCTTCTATCAGTATGACAAGAAACCTCTACACAAAGCCTCAAAATGATACACTAGCATGATTAGGTCTTGCCCGCATCATGACTTTCAAAAGTGGACTTTAGTGTAGACATTCTATAGTGGTTTAACTATGGAATCTAAAGCCTTCCTAGATTCAGCAACGGGAGGAACATTCATGGCGAAAAATGCAAATGAAGGATATGAGCTTATAGAGAAAGTAGCACAGAATTTTCGAAATTGGCTTCAACAATAGAGGCAAAATAGAGAAAAGTCAGATGAACCCATGATTTCAGTGAATGGCATCTATGACACACTTTCACTTCTAGTCGAGGAGATAGTGAAGAAAGCTATGCAGAAGGTGAGCCCGTCAGCTGATGTTTTCACCTTAAAGTTAGGAGTTCCATACCCTTATCTAGTGCCTAGAGTGACATGTACTCTATGCCAATCATCCGATCATATGTGTTCTAATTGCCCTGGATTGAATGGAGAGGCAGTCAATATTTCAATGCAAGACCAAGCCAACGCAATATCTTCATACTTTCCAAATGCAACCGGAGCTCAGTAGAACCAAAGGCAGCTTTGAATGAGGACTCAAAATCATCCGAGCTTATTATATGGAGGGAACCACTACATTCGACCACCTCAAAACCAAGCGCAACATGGACAGGAATGCAGACACATCAACCATATCAACTCCTAAACAAACAGTCCAACCCAACAATGCAATTGCCCCATCCTCCTCAGCAATTAACACTACCCGCTCCGCCAGAGTCATCGAGGATTGTCGTGCTAGAGAAAATGATGTAGAGTATGCTCAAGCAACAAGAAGTCTAAAATGACAATGTCAAGCAACTCTTTGAAAAAGTTGAAGGCCTGGTCGCCCACAACTCGAAACCCAAATTGCCCAACAAACTGCATCCACCTTTCGACCACAAGGAAGATTCCCAAGACAACCTGAACCTAATCCGCGAGAACATTGTCAAGCTGTAGTACTGAGAAGCGAAACTCAATTTCCTGAAAGGAAAACTCCCGAGTCACCCATGCAAGCTGAACAGCCGATAGAGATGGTGGAACTGATGACGAAAGGGAAAGAGTTAGTTGTCAATTCAATTGACAATACCTCAAAAGCGGCCGGCTCAACTGAGATTCAGATTCTTAAACAGAAGAATATAGAAGACAAGTCAGTCGACCCTAAATACCTACCTTTCCCGAAAAGGTTAGTTAGTAGTTAAACTGATATGTAGTTTCTAAAACTCATGGAAGTCCTAAAAAAGCTACAAATCAACATTCCTTTTGTGGAGGCTATTCAGCAGATGTCAACGTATGTTCGATTTCTGAAAGAGATTTTATCCAAGAATAGAAAAATTAACTCTGAAGAGATAATTGCCCTCATAGCAGAAGTTAGTGCTGCCATCTTAAATAAATTGCCGTCAAAACTGAAGGACCATGGCAGTTTCCTGATCCCTACGAGATAGGGAACCTGAATTTCAGCCGAGCCATATGTGGTTTAGGAGCCAGTGTGAGCTTGATACCTCTGTCAATGTGTCAGCAACTAGGAACCATAGAAATGAAGCCAACCAATATGATTCTCCAACTTGCTGACCGCTCAATCAAGCACCCACAAGGGATTATCAAAGATGTTCCAATTAGGGTGGGAAAATTCTTTATACATTTTGTAGTTTTAGATATGGAAGAAGACACGAACACCCCACTCATCTTGGGAAGTCTATTCTTAGCTACAATGGGAGCTATCATCGATGTCAGGAATAGAAAATTATCTTTCCAGCTCGGAGAGGAAACCATAGAATTCAATCTAAATCGAGCACTTAAACACCCGAGTCTAGTAGACGTTAATGAAGTTAAAGATATAGTGGATTCGAGTGTTAAAGAAGTCCTTAAGCTCATGATGATAGACGACCCACTAATGAACTGCTTGACTGAAGTAAAAGAACTGGCCATAGCCACTTGAGAGGAGTACAAAGACTTGCTGATGATACTCGAAGAAAGAGAGGGTGTTGAAAAAAGCAACAACTCTTAATTCCAAAACGATGAAATGCGCTTGATTCTCTCAACCAGCAAATGTGAGGACAATACCCCAAGAGATGTAACTGATTTACAAATGTCGACGATATCATAGTAGAGATGAAACCACTTCTCTCTACCCTCAGGTATGAATTCCTCGGACCAAATTCTTCTTACCCTATAATTATTAATTCTGCCCTTACTAAAGACCATACTGAATATTTATTGAATACATTGCGAAAGAATAAAAAGGCCATAGGCTACACCATGGAAGATATTAAAGGACTTAGCCCTACCTTATGCATGCATAGAATCTCACCCCCCCCCCCCCCCCCCCCCGAAGATAACTCCAAACCCACCAAGAAATTCCAAAGAAGATATCCCATCCTTCAAGATGTAGTGAAAAAAGAAGTCATGGAATTGTTAGATGCAGGGCTGATTTATGCCATCTCCAATACTAAATGTGTGAGCCCATTCAAGTTGTTCCAAAAAAGGGAGGAACGACTATTGTTAAAAATGACAAAGGAGAAAACATAGTTCAACCTACCATCATAGGGTGATGCATGTATGTAGACTTCAAAAAATTGAATAAAGCCACTAGGAAAGATCACTTTCCCCTCCCCTTCATAGAACAAATGTTAGAATGACTGGCAAAGCACTCCTACTTCTATTACTTAGATGGTTTTTCAGGGTTTTTTCAAATCTCGATACATCCTGATGACCAGGAAAAGACCACATTCACTTTCCCATATGGAACTTTCGCATATAGGTTTCCCGTGCTGATCACTGTATCTCGCATTCACAATTGAGAGGATTCTTTAACTTGCATACATTTTGAAGATCAATGATTATCATCTTAGTAATTTGTCATCAAGATATCTAATGGGTATAGTAATTTGTGGTTGTGCAGATATGACCTATGTGTGATGTTTTGATTTCCTTATCCGATGATACACCACCTTCTTATTGATGTGATTTCCATATCTCGTTTCAGTCAATGATTTAACAGTATATGCTTAGCCATGGAAATGGGACTCAGTGGCATGTATCGAAGTGAGTAATTATATTAGATCGTAATCTTACCTTGTTTGTATTCTCTTTTATATTGAGTATCCAAACTATTTTTCAAGTAGTTCCGTAAGAAAGTGGAGGTGCTGATTATAACTGGAATCTTGTTTGAAATAATTAAGATGGTTGCAAATAGTGAAAACAGAAAGCGCTGGACATTTTTCGGAGTGAATATTTTTAATCTTCAAGATCGATGCAAGTCTAACTATTTAATGCAAAATAAGGAATCAAATATTTTCATTAGAAGATGAGACACAAGATCTTAATGCAAATCCAGTAGCTCATTTCGCTTTATTTTCTTCAATTATAGATAGAGTACACGCACAGGAAAGTGCACTATGAGACAAGCTCGCTGAAACTCTGTCCACGTTCAATGTATGACAAATGAGTTCATGTCTTCATTTGTGATTATATCATTGTTCATTTTATGATTAATATGAGGTACGATCTTTGGCTCATGTAATTGATTCTAGAATGAATTAGAATTATTTAACAAAAGAACACTCTATAATATTACATAAAATTATAGGAAAAGAGCACACTATCATATTACATAAATATCTCAACAGTATTTGTAACACCCCGAATTTTACCCCCAAATTGCCAAAGACAATTGGGTCATTCAGTTGTATTAGCCCATTCGTCATCACATAATCATAAAAATATGATTTTACATTAAAGCGAAAGCATAAAACTATTAAATAAGATAAAAGAATCCTTGAATTAAATGCGGAAAAATTTCGTTAAAACATCAAAAGTAATATTATAGAATTGCAAACACATTTAACATCATCACTAATAGAAATTTAAAACATTCAAATGCCATAGTCAAAGCATCTCTTTTAAAACATAGTAAAAAAAAACTTATTTATCATAAGCTGAGCCATCATCATCCATAACTTTATGCACCTGCACGGATCCAGGATGCAGGAGTTTCTCCTATTAGAGTATTAAAGGCCATGCAATGCGATGCCATGATCCTAAACATGATACTACATGATATGCATCATCTTTATATAAAAGAAGCAAATATTATGCATGCCATGTTCATAACATAAGATCTACATGTCAAACATTAACATCATTCTATCATCATCATGCATTATAATAATAGCATGGCAGACATGTAATCGTATCATCATACATAAAGCATGGACATTCACATCAATCATTCATTCAATCCATTGCCATCATAACTCTCCTCAGGGTTGCTTCATAACTCTTTGGACTTCCACTTTCATGGGACATCATTCCATTCCATTGATCATTGGCCATTTCCTATTAATGTTATATCTTCCGATAGTTGGGATTTATGTTGTTACCCTCTCCATAGGCTAGCTAAGCTGTGGAGACAATGCTTCCCACTCACCCAAAGGTGACATCAGAATGCACACACCGTTCCCGATGTGTATAACGATCATTCTGGACTGTCATCCGAGTGCAACATCGAAATACACACACCGTTGCCGATGTGTGTAACAATCATTTCAGACAATTATCTTCACTTTGCCCATCGCTCTGAGGGTGAAATGTTGTGCTGTAATGCAACCTTGTACCAAATGCATGCTGCAACCTTCTCTAGAACCTTGTTGTGAATCTTGGGTCTCTATCCCATACAATAGAAATAGGAATCCCATGTAATCAGATAATTTCATCAACATATAGCCTCACCATACTTGCAGTTAACTGTCTCACATTATAAGATATGAAGTGAGCTAACTTAGTCAATCTGTCAATGATGACCTAGATGGCATCGTGACTCTTTTGTGTCTTTGAGAGGCCCAAAATGAAATCCATTGTAATCTCCTCTCACTTCCATTGTGTATGGGCAGTGGATTCAATAACCCTGGTGGTTTTGGTGCTCAATCTTGACCTGTTGGCAGACCAATCACTTGGATACAAACTCTGCTACTTATCTTCTTATGTCTCTCCACTAAAATGTCCTTTGCAAGTCCTTAAACATTTTAGTGATTCGAGGATGGATGGCAAACTTTGACTTATGGTAGAATTGAAACACATCTCAAGATCATCTCTAATAGAAATTAAAACATTTGAAAACCATAGTCAAATAGACTCGATAATGCTCTAAGACCCTTAGACCGGTGTGCAATCTTTTTTGCCATGAGTTGAACCACCATCCATCCAATCATTGTGCATCTGCACGGATCTAGGATGCAGGGATTTTTCCGGTTAGTGTATGTAAAGGCCATGCAATGCGATGCCAAGATCCTGAATAGGATACTACATGATATGCATCATCACCTTTATATAAAAGAAAGAAACTATATGCTTGTCATACTCTGTACATGAGATCTACATGTCAGTTATCAATAACAATCTATCATCATGCATTTATAAACATTAGCATGGGAGTCATGTAACCATATGATCATACAAAAAGTATAGAACATTCATAAACATCATCCATTCATTTCTATAGGAATATAAGTGAAGTACACTTACCATAACCATTGCCTCAATACCTTTTCCTCATGGTTGCTTCATACCCCTTTGGACTTTCACTTTCGTGGGACATCATTCCATTCAATCGATCATTGTCCCTTTCATTAACGTTATATCTTCCAATAGTTAGGATTTACGTGGTTGCCCTCTCAATAGGCTAGCTAGGCCTAGGAGACAATCCTCCCCTCTCACTTGAAGGTGACATCAGAATGCACACACAATTGTCTATGTATGTAACGATCATTCTGGACTCTTGTCTGAGGGCATACATCAGAATGACACACCATTGCGATGTGTGTAACAATCATTCCAAGTAAAAATCTGATAAAGGGCCATAAAGGGTCAACATGTAACATCATCCACAGTTGGGTTCATTGTGCTTTACAATCAACAAACATTTACGTCGCTCAATCTTCAAATATTAACCTAGTTACGTGGGGAACATGCATATACGTGTATCTGGGTTCTTATACATTCAAAAAATATCAATACATACTAATAATACTTTGAAAATAACATTTAAAATATCATATACTATCTCTGATGATGGTCACAGTCGTGAAAGGTGTCATCACGACTGTGACAGAACCTTGAAAAATTGCCCTTTGGTCACGGTCATGCCAATACTCTATCACGGGCGTGCCATGGTTGTGTCACGGCCATGACATTATCTGTCACGGGCATGACAAAAGCTTGATTTTTGTCTGATTTCAAACCTTTTGTCACGGGTGTGACGGATTGCGTCACGGCCGTGACAGAACTCTAGAGTTCTGCCGCCTAGCCCGAATTTTCATGATTTTTTATACAAATATAGGGAAAATGATGTATAACCTAATGAATCATTGCAGGCCTATTTTCCATATATTATAGGATCAGAAGGACATCAAGAAACATATTAAAACATTCAATTTCAAAGATTAGGATTCATCCCCAAATCATGAACAACAAGAACATATGAACCATAACTATTAGATCTAATCGTAAAAACTTGTACATTCATAGATCTAATCATGAAAGCCTATACATGCTCAGATCTAATCAATAAACAAGAATCCTCACTCACAATCCAATAAGAGAATGCGGTGTCCTCTTGCTCTCAATCCATCACAGGAAGATCATTGAGAGAGGAGAGAGGGGTTTGAATCCCCTACATACTTTGATCTTAGATCTTCCTCCTCTTTCTTCTTCTTCTTCCTCTTCTTCCTTCTCCTTGTTTTTCTCTTTCTCCTTCCTCAAGACCTAGCCATCAAGAGATGTGAAGAAAAGAAGAAAACAATAGAAATATAGGGCTTTATATAGGAGAGATCATGAGGGTTTTGACAAAAAGTCTAAATTGCCCTTACTTAAAATATGGGGTATTACATTTCTGCTCTATTTAATCTTTTTCATGTATCTGCAATAGTTTAAGGTTAAATATCCCAAAAAAAATGGAAATTTATGATGAGATTCTAAGAACAACAATGCTTCAGGACATAAACTAGATATAATGGATTGTAGTATAATTACTTTAATCTAGATAACACATGTCATCAGAACTGGAGCCACATTCTTCAAGGATGAAGAAGTAAAACCAAATTGTTCAAAGCAAAAAAAGTGGACTGAATATGACACGATGAACTCTAGTAGATTCATTTTGATATTATCATCTGGATGTAAAGAATACACTCATTTTGTACAAGTACTATAAACTCTGGTGACATCCAATGTCAAGCATATTAAACCAGACATCAATCCACAAGACAACATTTGTTATATTGCTATATTGAAGAGAAAATGGGATCATTCATCTAATTAACTCAAGTTGATAGATTAAGTCCACTTAGTGCCATGTAGTTTTTTGTGCAAAACATAATAGAAAATTTTGTAATGGAAACTTATGGAGTTTCTCCTTCAAGGCAACTCATGGAGTTTCTTCGTTCCAACTGCACTCTTCATTTTTCTGAGTGGATATATGAAAAATCTTTCTATGTCGATGTTCTTAATCTGTCTCCTCACTGGTCAAAAGTAAGATTTTAAAAAATTGATCAACCACTTTGTGATGAAATGTAAAAAGTCATTCAAACTTCACTCCAAATGATATTTGAGAATTTTGATGGAAAACTAAATGTCATAGGGAAACCATGCACTTTGAAGTTCTGAATAAGTTATCATATGCCACTTCAAACATTTACATCCAATCAAACTTACCAAATTTTTTATTCCTTTCTCTCACGTAAGCTTACTTGTAAATATCTATATCTGCATTAATCGTGATGTCATTTCCATAGTGGAAATTGCAATTTCAGTAACTCAAATTATTAGATGTTACCCATCTGAACTTTAGCAAGATGTACAACCAAAGCAAATCTTTTTTCACAAATATCTTTTTCTCTTTAGCTTAGATGTTACTCACTCCCATGTAGCATCCGAACTTTAGCAAGATGTGCAACCAAAACAAGTTTTTTTTCTCTTTAGCTGTCAGTTACTTTTCCGGTTAGCATCCAATCCAAGAACATTAATGGTGAAATTTGTGTCCTATCTAGTCAAACATCTATTTAATGGAGGAATTTCATTCAACATCTTCTTGGTTGCAAGGGAGTGTAAAGTACATTTAGCAGTTTGACTAAACCAAATTGAGAAGTTGAACAAAAATGTGCTAGTAACATGCATATTGACTAGCTCTAAAATAATATGTATATTGACTAGAAATTTCAAGACTTCTTCAAGTAATGGCTAAAGTATCAAGTGAAGAATGAATCGGTGAAAGATCCATTGAATCGAGACTTTAATTATGGATCGTTTAAAAAGGTGACAACATATAATAGTACAATTATCAATGGCTATAGATTATAAATGTATGTCCAATACAAAATCACCATGAACAGTGGAATTTGTGTTCTTGGCAATTTGTACTGGGATAATGACATTGAAGTCATTAAGGAGATAATAGAGTTGACACATTTAGGCAAGGAGGATAAGGTAGTTGTATTATGATGTCATTGGTTCAATCCAGAGCAAGGAGACAAGGTTGAACCAAAGCATAAACTAGTTGAATTTAAGCATCTATACATACTTCAAGGTTATGATCCATGCAAAACAAGCACAACAAGTTTATTATACGAGTTATCTTCCAAAAAGAGGTCAGGATGAATGGTGGGCAGCATGCATGGTGAGAAGAAGGCATTTTATGAAGGAAAATATGACTAGTGAAGCTGATAAAAATAACAAGATACCTATTGACGACTACTACCAAGAGGATCCTATAATAAGGGCAACAAACATGGAGGAGGATGGTGAAGATAGAGTTGAACTATTTAATGAAAATGCTTCTATGGAAGAGGTGAATGTAAATGAGATACCTCGTACATTAGAAGATGAAGTCGATCAATTCATTAATCATGAAGATATTATCGATAGTTGTGATGATGACACTGAACACTATCAATCGCTTTCAAGTGAGTAACCTTTCTTAAAACGTTACATTTTATAATTAGGTACATATGTCAATTTGTGATGTGCTTATATTTCACTATATATATTTCCTATCTAATTAGCTATTTACCTGCATGTATAAATAGTTATGGTTCTTCGAGGAAAAGGTCATCGTGCGTCAAAATCTAGGTTACGGTCGAGGCCTTCTACACATGTCACCGTAAACTGACGCTCCTACGCCACCAGTTGAAGATATAGCGACCCCCTCCTTCTAAAGTGTTACAAGGACTATTTCGACACCAGCAGATGAAAGTAACTAAAAAATATTTGCTATATTTTTATGCCTTACTATCAATTCTAATTTTACTTTTTAAAAAAAGTTGAAGCGACCACAAGAGAATCTGAACTCTTCTCAATCAGGAACAATACCGGCAAGAAAGCCTCGATGGTGGACCAATATACACTAGTTATTGGGATCAATGATAAAAAATCATAAGTAATTATAATCATAGTTTTCAAGTTACATTTATACTAACTACTGTTATACATTGTTAAAAATATACATGGTTACTTTTACACCATACAATATTGTGCAATATAGCAATCTTGTGAATGGGAGATTGCCGCCAAATGCATCATCATGGCACAAGGTTTCTAGGGATCTTAAGGAGCATATGTTTCATCATATTCTCGTAAAATTTTAGAAATATTTAGAGCTAATCAATATTTATTTTAAATTGATATTTTTTCTTATTTAAATTTGAGTTTGGGCTAACCAAAGAAGTCATATGAAAAGTTTGTATGTATGTCACCAAAAAACGTCTACGTGGGCAATTTTATAACTTTAGACATAAGGTAATGAAAGCAACAAATAATAATATCGAGTTAGCTCGTCATTCACCTCTTACTAGAATAAATTGTGATGTTTAGCACTCACTCTATGATGCAGGGTATAAGTTCATAAAACTTCATTCGATACATATTTTTTTATATTTTATCTTTTTGATACTATAAATTTCTTGATTTGCAAGAGTTTAGAGGATTGGAAAAAAAATTAGTGGCAGCAAAGAGCAACCATAAGTCACTTTACACATGGGAGGGTGAATTCATTTCTCAAGCCAAAAGCATCGTTTGATAACTTTATCAACTTTTTTATAACTTATACATTAAATTAAATATTCACTAATTTTATTAACATTCAATACAGAAGGCAAAAAAAAACAAAGGTTTGATTGATTATAGAGAGGTTTATGATTGACGCATAAAAGAAAAAGGACAAATATTTTGTCACTGACTACTCTCAAAAGGTTTATGTATGTTAAAGATAAAAATTTATTTTATTTTTTCAAAAATAGCTTCCTACTAACTCACTTTTACCATAATTTAGGATGACTACAATTCTAAAGTGATTGAGAAGTATGGTGAAAATTCAGATACACAATCATCACTTGACGTAGAATTGTGGAAAGAAACAAGGCGGAACAACGAGGGAAGGATCTTTTTGTTAATTGGGTACATCGATTCAATCTACTGGATCAACTGTGTTTGTTGGGCAAGATGACAATGGTTAATTTTTTTGTCATTTGTGTAGCATAGTACGATCGATCGTTTTAATGATGTTGTCGATGATGTTGTGGATCGATGATCACATGAAGAATGCATATCATTGATGGATAGTTACTATCAGCTAGGAGGAGCATTTGAACAGATGCTCAAGTGACTTTCGATCAATTCAAGAGACGATGTTGGACTGAGCACTTCGTCGTCTAATATAAGAAATGATTAATAATTAGAGTTACTTGTTGCTAGACTTGCCATCACTATTTTGGTTGAACTATTTGGATCTATATTTGAGACTTTTTATGTTGCTTATTTTGTTAAGTTGGTCTTATATAACATACATTATGTAAGTCTTTTGCTACTTTTGTGATGAAGTATGTCATTTCTATTTTGGACTACTTGGTATTGTTGATGAAGATAGATATTTTTATTATATTAGTTATTGTTTATGTGTTATTGTACAATTTATAATTTGATATAAACAAATATTGTTGGGAAAAATTCTTGTTAATTTGTGACCGATTTGAGATGGTCTTGTGACAAAGTGTAAACTGTGGGGACTAATTGTGACAAAAATTCAACTATGGTATGAGGACAAATTAACCTCACAGAAGTTGTAATGTAACACTTTAATTATAAATTAATTAAATATTAGTTACCGATTTTGTGTTCTAATAATTGAAAGTTGCCACAAAATAGGAACAAATTAGCGACGTTGGCACACATAACTAGCTACGAAAATGGGGACAGACATTTCAGTCACTATCAGCAATGACATATTAGCGACAAATATGTGTTGTCTCGAATCCATACTAAATCTGTCATGACCCCGATTTAAACTATGATTTAAATCGGAACTCGTGACTGATTATGGACGATCAAATAATTTCCTCTTCTTTTTTTATAAAAAAATCAGCATAACTCCTCTAGATAATACAAGAAAATGATGACACACATAATCAAACCATGCAATTTATATTGATCACCATATAACAAATTGTAGGGTACACACAGCCACATAGTCACAAAATATTTTTATTTTACAAGATACGAAAGTACTTTCATGTAGACATCATATATCAAACTCTCTTAATATCCCAATAGAGGGATATGAGAGCTACAAGTCTTTCTATCTAGTGTGCGCGGTGGTGCACATGACTTCTCAATACCTTAATAGCAAAAGAGATCCATTTCTAAAGTTCTAAGTTATAGAAACATATCATATATCATATGTTCCCTTTTGGGGAACATATCATATAGCGATAGGTGGATATTAGAGATGGCCCCTACGAATTCTAGAGGTGGCTCCCATCACGACTCCTCATGATGTAGGACTTAGCTCCGCATGGCACTTAGCTCCAGTCTATCTCATTCCATTTCTAGGGAACAAAATGATGCGTTGGATTCTAGAGGTGGTCCCCATCGTGATCAGCGATGTAGCACTTAGCTCCAATCATCATATATGCAGATGAAGGTAGATGCATATGCATGATTCATCATATAACAATTTTATATCAAATATCAAACGATTAATCATGCCTTGTAATTCATATCTTAAAAGATGAATCATATTCAACACTCATTTAAACATAATAGGATTGCATTTCATAAACTCAATCTATAACATATCTCATATGCTTTTTAATTGCACCATCAATTGATCAATTAGTTCAACATACTTTTCATATCAACTTGTTGAAATAGGCATCCAATACATATAAGAATCAATGTAACACCAAATTCAAAAGAGGTGAATAGATAGAGTAGGAGAAACCAACTTACGTATAAGGTCTAACATAATGTTTTTCTTTCCTTTTCACTACTTTACTCTTCTACTCCTATAACAATAATAATAAGAAATGCACTACTACTATGATCTGAACACAAGCCTATCACACACGAAACATAATTTATTGCAAAGGTACATAGACCTTAAGTATTTACTCTTATAACTTAAGTAACTATTTAACATAAGGATTGACCTAATATTAACACAAATTGCACACATAGTAAAGAAAAATCCATATCTTCTGATATATGTAACAAAATGGCATCATTCCAATTTTCATTATTTTTAGATTACATAGACATTAATCTATAAATGTTTCATATATTTTTCCATTATGGTTTGTTGTCATGAAAATCAACATTCAGCCTAACTTTCATGTTGTTTCTATATTCTGACAAATAGACAGACCTTAAATAAGAGAAGATAACTTTCTCTTTACAGACATCTAATTATGATTCCAAAGCTCAATGAAAGTGGACTCAGAGTGGATCAATCAGAATAAATTTCATAATTTTTGGACCACAAAGGTATGGAAATATGTAACTAAAGATTCAGGAACTGATTGAACATGAATAGGGTTAATCTTGCACATGAACAACATGTCTTTTGCCCCATGAGTAGCTATGATCCGAAAATAAAAAAAGATGAGAGAAGTTCAGGGAAAGCTTAATTCAGAAATTATGTAGTTAAAATAAAAATAGCATGAAGCATCAACTTACCACATTCCTGAACCCCAATTTCCCCTTCTCTTTCTTAAATTTCCTTCAACAAGTAGTACGGATTCTTCTTCCTTTGTTGTTCGGCCAAGGGTGGTAAAAGGGGCAGAAAGGGGTGTTAAAAGGTAGAAGGACAAGGATAAGAGGTAAGGGGAAAATCGACTTAAAGTAAATGGTTTTGTATTTTCCATTTATTTATTTACTTAAAATATTACATGTAAATAAGGAACTACCCCTCGTTTGGATTCAAATAAAATATTTATAAAAATAAATAACTGAAGAATCAAAATTTAATTTTTTGTTCAAAGAACAAATATTATGATTTCACAAATTTTTTGATTGTGTCTACATTTTACCTAACTAATAGGAAACAATTACCAAGACTTTAATTTTCCAAATTTTCACTTTTTTGAAAATACTATTTTAATGCCTTAAATAAATTTCCATCGCTTTCACACTCCCATAGTTGACATTGAAGAGTAAGTCTCAACATCACATTCATAGTGCTTATCAATAACATAATATAGAATCACATTCATGCATCTAATCATGCATAATTAAGTTAGGGATATCACAAAATCTGATGTTGATACCATTTGCGATGGTATTATCTACGGATTTGCCACAGATTGCTCTGTAGCTAATTGGTTAAATTCTTGTAGTGAATGTGAATGTGTATGAAATAAAAAAAATATTTTACATGAAATTAAATAGAAAAATAAAATCTCTTAAATACCTAGTAAAATGAATAAATAAATTATTAACAATGTTCTTGGCAACAGTGCCAAAATTTTGATGTGAATTTAGTTACACTAGCAAGCCCACTAATGGTTCAAATAATAATTGAAAGTTAACTGAATATTAAATTTCTTGATCAAGTTTGGTCTTTCTATCATGGCCATTTTTTGAGTTGTCACAACCATGACTTCTTTTTATCATTTTGATTCATGTCATTTTTATTTCCTGCCATAAAATTATGCAAACTTAGATAGGAATCATATGTAAAATAAGTTCTCTAAAAATAATCAAATGACTCTTTTCTTAAATATAATAACTTCCTAAAATACTAATTATATGTCCTAAACTAATGAATGATTTCCGTGCATCACTCGTCTAGTGTGATAAAGACGTATGCAGCTAGAGTTGGAGAGTATAGCCATCATTAAATAATTCTTTGATGTCTTTCCAAAAGATATTTAAGGATTGCCTGGACAATGAGAAGTAAATTTCAGAATTAATCTCATTTTAGGAACTGCTCAAATTTCAAAATCTCTTACATAATAGCATCAACTGAGATGTCCGGACTAAAGAAGCAAACACAAGAGCTATCTAGATCAGTTTGTGATAGTTCTTATCGACGTTGTCCTGATTTATCATATATTCTTTTAATATAGGGGTTATTTTCATAAACCACATATACACTCTCACGATTTTTCAAATCTAACCCCACACCACGAACTTATTTTTTTTTGGTTCCTAAACTATCACAATTTTTCCAATTTGATCCTTCCATCGACTTCCATTAAATTTTTCGTTAACTTTGTTACAAAAAGTCAAAATTACCCTCCATCGATAACATATAAAAAAATTAAAAAAAGTAATTTTCACGCACGGAGGGGGTCTGCTACGACTGACGAAGGAAGGCCGCCAATCGTAGTAAGGGGCGACACCCTTGCGATGCAATCGACGCATGTAGGATGAAGGAGGGGATCACCCCCCTGCTGCGATGCAACCGACGACGGTCGTCGGTTGCAGCCGGCACACATAGGAGGAAGGAGGGGGAATCGCCCCTTGCTGCGATGCGACCGGCAACGGTCGCCGGTCGCAGTTGGCGCGCAGGGGGGCTGTGACGTGACAGGCGACCTCGACCTTCGCCGGTTGATCACTAGCTGATCATAATAAATTTTTACTTATTTTCCATCTTAATTCATGTGCATATAAGTCCTAAAATAATCATATTATGATAATTATGCATAATATACATGCATTGATCTTCTCAGCATAATGTTATCTTATATTTGTACATTTGAACTGGATAATATACCAATTTAGTTCTTATTTGTCTAATTTTTATTGGAAGAACTGATGCTTGCTGTTCATATTGTTGGAGGATCAAAATCAGGTAGAATTGACAAACAATTTTGCTGGAAAAGGAGAAGGGGCCCACTTGCAAGCTGCCATAAACAGGAAGGAATATTTTGGCAGAAAAAGAGGACCAGAGATAGGTGGCAAAATCAAATGGAATGAAAGATTTTCATGAAGATCAAATGGTGATGATAATGTCATATATAAGGGAATGTTTAGGAGAAAAATGGATCTTCTCTCCTGGCCATTTGGCTGGAGGTCAGAGGGTTTTCTTGCTGGAGTCTTGGAGCTGATTGTTCTTTATGTTTTAAGATATATTTTTTATTTTGTTCCTCATCTATTTTGTCTTGTTTTCATCAGTTATGAGGAGCTAAATCTTAGCTCTCTTAGGATAGGATAGTAGTCTAATTTCTGTTTATGGATGAATGATTGAACAACACTTTTATCACTGATGTTAGTCCAGTTTCCCTATGTTTTCAAATCAATTCTATGTTGATGTGAATCCTATTTTATAATGACAACTGAGAAGTTGGTGTTTGATTCTTTTTTGCTCAGAAATGAGTCAAGAACATCATCATTTGTTTTCTAATTTAATCCTTGCCAAGATCTGAATGCATCTTTTTACTTCTTGTTAATGTGAATCTCATCTTGTAATGACAATTGAAAGGCTGATTTTAGATTCTCTTGTTGTTCAGGAATGAATCATGAACATTAACAATTAGTTTTTATATTTGATTTCATCTGTGATTTCTATTGACTTGGGTTTCTGGTTCCAATCTATCCATGTTGAGTTTTGATACATCCATTTACCTTTTGTTGATGTAAGTCTCATATTGAAATGGCAACCGAGAGGTTGATTCTAGATTCCCGTGATGTTTAGAAATAAACCAAGAGCATTAGCACTAGTTGTGGATCTAATTGTATTTATGCATTGAGATAGAAGTTTCATGATAATCTAATATCAATTGAAATCCTTGTTGAATCAACTTAACTAACATTCATATGAAAGTATGATACTTAGTTCTAACTTTAATGCACTTTGAGAGAAGTCTTTACAGGTTGGATCTAGTTTGATTTGTATTGTGAAGTTGTTCTAATCCATCCATAGAAGAACATTAGATGAACTCCATTCCTAAGAGTTTCTTTCATTGATTGTTAGTTATCATTTTATATCAATTACCATAAAACATTAAAAAGAGTTAACTTAGTCTAGGATTAATTTAGACTAGTTAGTGAATCTTAAGTTTCAAATCACTGTGGATACGACATTTGAGTTCATTATTCCGATTTGTGCATTTGCAGTTCAGTGAAGTGAGCAGTGCATAGTCTGCGCCTAGACCTTGTTCAATTTCATATTGTGCATAGTCTACACCTAGACCTTGTTTAGTTTCATTTGTGCATAGTCTACGCCTAGACCTTAGTCTTTTGCATTTTGTGCATAGATTCCAATAAATTAGCAAGTTAATCACACTCCCCACAATTCACATCAAGTTTTTGGCATTGTTGTCGGGGATTTAAGGCCGATTAGTTTCACTTTCTATAGTTTAGATTAGACTACTATGTTTTCCTCTACTTTTTTGTTATACTATCACTATTTATATCACATTCCATTGCTTATATTCAGTCCTATTTTTGTCGATCATTTTTCTGGTTTGGTTATTCCTCATTATGAATTTTGACTTCTGAGATAGAGAGAAGGAAACTGAGCATAATTCAGCTAGCATTTTGAATATTATTATATGATGGATAAGAAAACGTGAGGGGTCGCCCCCTACTGTTGTGCGACTGGCGACCTTTGTCGATCGTAGCATGCAGGGGAATCGGCCCCCCACTACTGTGATACGACCTTCGCTGCTATGACGCAACCCCCCCCCCCCCGCTGCTATGACGCAACCGGCAAAGGTCGTTGATCGCAATGCCCAGGGGGTCGCACCCCACTGTTGTGTTTTTATTTTTTTATTTTAAAATTTTAAATATATAAGAGATGAAAGAAGGGGTATTTTTTATATTTCACAAATAGAAAAAAATTGATTTAACAGAATATTTGACTGAAGTGGACGAAAGGAAAAAATTTGAAAAATAGTGATAGTTAAGGGACCCAAAAAAATAAGTTCGTAGTTTGTGGTTAGATGTGAAAAATCGTGATAGTTTAGGAGTGGTCTATGGAAATGACCCTTTAATATATTGAGAATATGCTTTTGTTTGACAATTATCTTTTCTTGAATTACCCATGAATGAAATAACTATGTTGATGGTATGGGCGATTTCAAGTCTTTGCGCACATCATAACATATATCAAACTTCTACCCACACTAGCTTAAGGAATCACATACATGTACTCATTTGTTGTATCAAACTAAGAATATATGTCTAGGATTCCTTCAACTAGTGTGGTTAGAAACACTACAAGAAAATCGACAAGTAGCGACCCAAAGAAGGAGACGCTATTGCGGCACTATTGCGTCTCTAGAATATATAGCGTCTCTTTAGCATCTACGTAGTGCCGAGAATATGCGACGTTTGTTATCGATGGCTAATAGCATCATAATAGAACCAAAGAAGAGGGAGACGCTACTAGCATCAATAGTAGACGCTATCTTGATGTTAAGATGATGCTTAGTGTCTCGTTGCAAGCAATCAACAGGCGTTGCGTGGCGCAGAAAGTTGAGATGCTATTCCGGCGCTCACGAGACGCTAAGTTTATGCATTTGTTGATGCGATTTGGATGCTACTGCGAGGCCAACATCATGTCAGTTGGGTCACCAAGGCGACGCATGTCGACGCTACTGTGATGCTCGAGTAACGTGAAGAATGATATATTTAATGTAGCGATTACTATGCACGTGATGCTATTATGGCGCTACGAAGGTGCTGATGTCAAATATTTTTGGCACATATTTTCTTCCCTTTCCACACCATACAATTATATAATTCATATAAATGCATTCATGATCCATCACAGGCATAATATCAAAGAGGAATCATCACATGCACAATATCTAAGATAAGAATATGAAAAGTAATAAACTGAACTAACAAAAGTATAACTACTATACGTATATCTAATAACAAGTCTATAAGTGACAAAAGTATAGTTGCAAAAGTTTCTATCCTAAGTTTGAGAGTTGTTGTTATCATTCCGGACGTTCGATCCCGACGTGCTATGTCCTTAGCATTGCGGGGATTGATTATGCGGCGGGATCAATCCCTAAATCGTCTGTAATAATGGAGCCAATTGCTGCGACACCTATTGTGATATTTGCTACGATAGCTACGTCACATCAGGTGCAAATCTCGGAGCAGATGGGCCACCTGCATATCCTCTGTTCCTCCTAAGTACCTGAGCGGCTGTGCTGAGGCCATGTAGGTATCCTCCTCGTGTCATGCCAGTCACCTCCTCCCAAATAGCAGGGTCCTCTACGAAATAGAAAAAAATGTACAATCATATAAACATTATAGATTATATAAATTATATAACATCAAAAAATACATAAATTAAAAATGTGAATCGCTTTTGAGAAATGTTACCTAGTGGCTGAGTACTCATATTATCTCAGTACTTTTCAGCCATCTTCACAATATATTCATTCTCTTATTTCGTATTCTGATTCACTTTCATCATCTTCGTCGTTGTCGCTATAATCTTGATTCAAGTCATCGTCAATAAAATTGTCAAAGTGCACTTCTAAGAGGTCATCTGAATTGAACTCTTCCATTAGCTCAGCGTCATCAACTAATTGATTATTCTCAACTCCATTGGCTATATCAATCATCTCATTCACTCGATCTTCTTGATAGTAATCATCTACGGGGACATCGTTGTATACGGATGATGTTTCATTATCATCTACCATTGTTTCTACTAAGAATAGTCTACTTCTTACTTTGCATGACGCCCGTCATTAATAACTACAAGAAAAATAACTAAAACTTTATTAAAAGTTACAAATGACAGTAATAATTATGAACAATTAGAAAGAATTCTCATTTCACATCTCAACCAATCGGCAAAATGTTCGTCTCGTAGTTTCAATAATTCATCGTCTGAAACTAACAGATTAATTTCTCACTGTAATTCTTCGAATTTCCTAAATTCACAGTTGTCAATTAATGAAATCATATAGCAATGATTAATTTTAGATTATATTATATAATAAAATAAATTGTCTTACTCGAGATACGACGTTACCTCGCTACAATTTGCAATTACATAATTCTCAACGACGGTGAGATCTCTGTCACTCAAGACAACTTTGCGTCCTGTACCAGGAAGCCGGCATGGGTATTTGAAGATGGATAAAGTATTCATGTTAACTTCTCTTTCACCACCATCATCGTTTCTTAGAATTTGGGTGTGTCGTGATTGTATGTGTGGTTCATAGTACATTGAAGTGAAGTTTGACACCTTGTCAATGAAATATGCTTCACATATAGAGCCTTCAATCTTCGCCTTATTCTTTGCCTTCCTTTTCAAATATAACATGCACCTTTCGAAAGGATATATCTTCCGATACTGAAACAGACATGCAACTATTGTTTCATATGGAAGATGTGCAATCTAAGTGCTCCATCACATCAAAGAAAGAAGGTGAAAACATCTTATCAGTCTTGCACACCGTAATCACAATAGAAACCTCTAACTGAGAGATGTCTTCTTCCTGAATGATGGATGTACAAAGCTCTTTAAAGAACATAAATAACTTTGTTAAAACTTCCCAGCCTTTGGCAAAAGTTTTTTATAGATAATTGGAAGCAACCTTTGCATAAAAATATAACAATCCATAATAGTGTTGAAGATGTTGTCAAATACGTTCTTCTCCACATGCATGACGCCCAAGTTATGACGTACCAAGTTTGAAGACTAATAAGACAACGCCCAAAAAATACTTCTTTTCTTAACTTTCAAACCCAATTTGCTTGTAAGAACCATCATTCAATCCGAATGAGACTTCATTAAGCTTGTTTACTTGCTTTAGCAATTCTTGTCTCGTCAAATGACTTGGAGGAAATGTGTTCTCGATTGTATTCTTTTTAAATGAGTTTCGATCGTGACGCATCGAATTCTCCAATGGCAAAAACATCCTATGATAATGAAACCAGCAAACTTTCCTACAATTTTTCAAATACAATGATTTTGTATTCTTTCCACATATGGGACAAGCAAATTTCCCTTTTGTGCTCCAACCACTCAACATTCCATATGCTGGAAAATTACTTATGGTCCACATTAATGCGGCTCTCATAATGAAATTTTGCTTCTTAGATTTGTCATAGGTAACCACATCATCCTCCCATAATATGTTGAGTTCATCAATCAAAGGTCTTAAGTAAACATCTAAACTTTTACTAGGAGATTGAGGACCTGGGATCATATAGGTAAGTAATTTGTTCTATCATCTCATACACATGATTGGAGACAAATTGTAAGGTGCCACAAAAAATGGTCAACATGAATATGCAATACTTGATGAGCCAAATGGGTTGAAACCATCGGTGCAAAGTCCTAATCTAACATTGCATGAATCTGCTAAAAAAGCTAGATGAAGTGCATCAAATCATTTCCATGCCTCAGCATCTGAAGGATGTGTAATGGAATTTTGATCGTCACGTGCCCCTTCTCTGTGCCACCTCATAAATGATGCAGTTTTCTTAGAAAGAAACAACCGTTGCAATCTTAGAACTATGAGAAAGTATCTAAATACTGCATTTGCCACATTTTTTCGAACTTTGAGAATTCTTTCATGGCTTGTATCTAGGTTCACCACAAATAGAACAACTCATAAGTGAGTTATTTTCCTTGTAATACAACATACAATGATTGCGACATGCATCAATTTTCTGATATTCCAACCATAAATCTCTCATCAATCTTTTGCACTTGTAAAACTTATTCAGTAATTTCTCTGAAGCTGAAAACGTACTCTTAATAATGGCAATCATCAAGTCAAAACAACTTTCGCTCATATTAAATTCTAATTTCAAGTTCATTAGTTGTGTCACTACAGAAAGTGTAGTTTGCTTCACGCATCCATCCCATAAAGGTTTGTCTGTTTCTTCTTCAATCAATGTTTCGCCAATATTTTCTCCTAACATTGCATCTCGTATCATGTCCCTGTACAGATTGCTCAACCCGCCCACATTGGTATCTACATTAGTTGTCTCTTTAACCCATCTTTCTTCACCATGTAGATCCAATTTGTGTATGTTAGTAAGAAACCGTTGTAATATAAATCCTTTTGCACATCATATCTTTCTTTCCACTGATAACATTTGTACTTCCATCATGGACATAAGATTTCTCCATATGAAGAAGCAACACCTTCATTTTGATATGCCACATTCATAAATTCATCAACACTATCCTTATATTCTTCTATTATGACGCCACGTTTATCCTTCCAACGACCAAGCCAACTACGATCTAGCTTTGTCATTTCTGTAACGGACAACATTAAGCCATATGTCAAAAAATTCTTGTACTTGAAACATGTGATTTTGAAGTTATGAAGTCCAAAATCACATGCTTCAAGTACTTGATCGTCATATTCAGAATCAGCCATAATGTATATTTTGGGTATCAAATAATGATAAATTTTTTTTGTCATTTTCTGTTGTTTTTTTATCATAATCTCAATTTATTACCAAGAATGTGGATGTACATCCTTAGTAAAATTTATGAGAACATGATCAAAAAGAGGTACTAGAATTATGAAAAACAATTATCAATATTTGATTTCAAATTTATCAGTATTTTTACAATTTTGAGCACGGGGAATAAAGGGAATAAAAAAAGATTCATCTTAATGGGAACTATAATCTAATAACTCGTAATCGTGGAACAAATTTGTTCTGCTCATGCATTTACTATAAGATCATTTGTTACACTACACATATATGTAGTTATAAACACACCAACTAATTCAACAGAGGTCACGAACTTGATCAGAAAGGTGGGGAACAAAGCAGCATGCAGACAAAAATCAATCTTAAATGTCGAACGTTGATATAGATTTATACGTATACAAATCAATCTTTTTTCTTAACTAAGTTTGCAAAGAAGGGCTTCTGCTCTTAACATAACATTACACAATTTCAAGTAATTAACATAACATTATAGTTATTAATTTTTTGTTTCAATAATAAACATAGTATTACATTAATTGACATAGCAAATTAACTAGGCATTATATAATTGCAGCGGGGCTCGTACCTTCTTGCAACTAGTCAGCCGAACAGCAGAGCAAAGGGCGGTGGAGGGGGAGAAGGAAGGTGGCAGGCGGCGGAGGAGGGTGGCACCGGGCGGAGGAGGGCAACGGAGGGCGTGGAGGAAGGTGACGGGCGGCGGAGGAGGGCGGCACTGGACAGAGAAGCACAGAGGAGGTCGGTAGTGGAGGGCAGTGGCGGAGTGCAGCGGTGGGCGGTAGAGGTGGAAGAGGGCGGAGGAGAAAGGCGGCAGGCCGTGGAGGATGTCAGAGGAGGAAGGCGAAGGGTAGCGGAGGGCGTTGGAGGAAGGCGGCGGAGGAGTACGGCACTAGATGGAGGAGCGCAGAGGAGGTCGGTAGTGGAGGGCAGCGGAGGGCAGTGGAGGTGGAAGAGGGTGGAGGAGGAAGGTGGCGGGCGGCGAAGGAGGTCGGAGGTGGAAGGCGGCAGGCAACAGAAGGTGGTGGAGGAAGGCAGCGGGCAGCGGAGGAGTGCGGCATCTGACGGAGGAGCGTAGAGGAGGTCGGCGGTGGAGGGCAGCGGAGTGCATGGAGGTGGAAGAGGGCAGAGGAAGAAAGCGGTGGGTGGCGGAGGAGGTCGAATGAGGAAGGCGGAAGGCGTACGAGGAGGGCATACGAGGAGGCGGACGACGGCGTCGGAGGAGGCATGGAGGGCAGGGTCAGAGGTGGGAGGATGACGGCATCGGAGAAGGTGGGGAGGGCGGGGTCAGAGGAGGGCGAATGATGGCGGGGTTCGATGAGGGCGGGCTCGGAGTAGGGCTTCAGGCATCGAGCGTTGAAGCTGAGGGCATTGGGCGTCGAGCGTCAGTTGGAGCATAGAGCAGCAGAGCGATGAAAATTGACGATGAAAATCGGCGACTAACAGTGAAAAGTGAAAACGCAGAAGAGGGGTTAGGAATTTAACTTAAGTATTTAGCACCTCATGCCTATGCGATACTATTCACCACTAAAGAGGCGCCAAATAACTTGAGACACTATTTCAAGGCTATAATGATGCCATTTTGAATATTTTTCCTAATTTAATTCTTTTTCTTATTTAAGAGGAGTTAGGGATTCAACTTTAGATTATATTATAAGTTTATATTATATTTTAATTTTATGCATTATAACTTTATATATTATAAGTTTACACATTATAACTTTATATTATATTATGATTATATTGAAATAGCTTTATATGACAAAATTGTGTATATGTATATCTAATATATGTGTACGTATATGTCTATATATGCGAGATTAAGTCACAACAATGTGTATATGTATATGTATTATAAGTATACACGTGTATGTATATGCCTATATACGTGCGAGACTAAGTGACAATAATATGTATATGTATACGTATTAAAAGTATATAGTGTATGTTTATGTTTATGTGTGCGAGATTACTTGATAATAATGTATATGTGTATGTCTTATATATAAGTATAAGTATATATGTGTATTTATATGTCAATATGTGCCCGATTAAGTGAGGGTAATAAAAAGTCGGCTACTGCGGCGCTATAGAGACGCTAATAAGTCGCTAAAATTTATTAGCGACACCCTAGCATTGCCGAAGCATCTCAATCACCTTCGCGACGTTAGGGAGACACCAATAGTGCCTCTGTAGCGTCGACTACAATTGCAGCTCTATTGTGGTGCTTTGTCGATGCTATTGAGTCTCCACGATGGCGCTAAAATGGGATATTTTGTAACAAATCATGTTACTTAATTCAACCATCATATTTCCATGATTAAGAATACAAAAATAATATATGTATAATCAAGATATGATATATATTGTATGCATAAGTAACATATATAATATAGGTAACAAATATATATATTTAGGAACACATATATGATAGACATATATAAGTAATTATGTAGGAATACATATATATATATATATATATATGTTGAAGGTACACATATAATATATATTAAAGTATATGGGGCAGTGTCAAAATACATAACATATATATAGTTATATAAATATAGATACCGTATAGTTAATCTATTTCTTAGTTAATATATATGTTCCTCAAACATATATAGTTATGAGATGCCAAGTAGTGTTAAAATAGTGCCAATTAAGCGTTGTATGTGTTACATGACTAGGTAACAATAGGAATATATTTTTATATTGGCGTCTACATAGCGTCGCATCATCTGTGATGCCAAGTAGCATCGGATAACTCAGTGCTAAACCCGCGCAAATATACGGCGCCCATATCAATTCCTTGCTAGCGTCGACAAAGCGTCTCAAAGCTTGCGACGCTAGGTTCGCGTCGAACGTTGGCCATGCTACAACAGTGCTAAGTTCTGCAGCGCATTTTCGCTCCATCGCGCACAATAATAACGGCTAATTGGCGTCTCTATGGCGCCTCCTTTAGCGTCTAGTTCACAAAACGCTACGGAAATGCTAATGTGACGCTATTGGGAGGCAAGTAGCATCTCCTTTGTGTGACTCAACTGAGACGTTATAATGATGCTCGTGGCATCATTTTAGCGACACTGGCAATGGAGATGCTATTTTACATTGCTAATTGTTAGTCTTCTTGTAGTGAAATTTGATACATTTTATGGTGTGCACAACACTTGACATTGCGCATACCGTCAGCATAGTCATTTCATTCTTGGGCAATTCAAGCAAAGAAAATAGCCAAACAGTTAAGCGCATTTTCAATATCCTAAAGAATCCCAACATGTACTCATTTGTTGCGTCAAACTAGAGTGCAACTAACAGGAGTTGGAGTGGACAGTAACTCCTCACCGCTTAAGCAAAAATCTGATCGTTCGAATCTTGTGAACATAAAATTTCCACTAAGAGCCTCACTCATCATAGCTAAGCTTGTTGCTTAGGACGACACCAGATTAATCGAGTTCAATAGCGGTTCGGGACTCCAACCTGTGGCCAATGCATATAACACTTAGATCTGCATGGGTTAGATGATCAGCTCTGCTTTCTAGACACTAGGGCGGCAAAAAAAAAACAAAGTGCAACATTTAAATCTGATGAAATATTTAAGGGCTCAGACCAAGATACTTCAAGCCAAAATCAAATTTTCTAAATGTAACTTTTATAATATAATAATAGATTATCTTATGTGAGAGCCCTTAATATTTTCATCATCGTGATCTTTTCTGTCGCATCAAGATACTTCGAGTCAAATTTTGCACTGAGATGGATTAGGAGATGAAATCTCTTCGAAAGAACCAGACATGAAATCTGATCAAGTTTTCAAAAGACAAAAAGGTCAAGGGAATCTTTAATAAGTAGTTTGGTATTACAAGAGTTGAAGGTAGAAGGGATATCTAGTTGATTAAAGCCATAGTTAGAAAGTGGGAATGAACTACAATGACATATTCTGCCTTGTTGTCAAACACACCTCGTAGAGTGCCTCTCACCCTTATAGCACATGAAAATTTGGAATTTGATAGGAAGGACTATATTCATACATGGAAACCTTAAAGAAGATGTCTTGATGAGTCAACTATAAGGGTTCTTCATTCCGAGCAAGGAAGACTGACTTTACATATTAAATAAGGCCTTCTATTTATGCAATGTACAAGAGGTTTGATAGCCAGCAAAGAGTTCCTATGACTATTGTGTACATCACAAAAAACTAAAGGAGACTGGACGATTTATATGCTTTTGTACATTAATGATTAAGATTATTACAACCAGTTCTAAGTGAGACATTTAGGATTTTAATCAAGGCCATAGTACTTTAGAGGACCTACTTCTCTTCAAGGACATCTAATAATAATTGACTCACCTTTTATTGCTCGTCAAATTATCAATTGGATTTACCTTAATCTTCATTTATTTGCTGACACTCTCATTTGGTGCATTAACAATCTCCACCTTCAACTCATGTAGTGATGTTTGATATTACATTCTAAAGAAGATGAGATCCTGTAGACTGTCACTCATACGCAAGGTTTGATGAATACTCCTTTGAGAATTGGTTCCAGTTTTTCCTCATTAACATGATAATATGTAGATAACAAAAACTTCCATATAATCTACAAAGTTTCCAAACTATGCCTCAAGTTGCAAGTACTCTGATTCGTCAAGTAGCAAATTGTATTAATAGCCTCAACTTAGAACATTGTATTTATGCCAACAATTAGGGAGCATGCACCTCTATTTTTTTCCATTTTATTATTTTGTGGAGTGTATTTGATGATATGATATGTACTAATACCTTAATGTTTTCAGAATTGAACTTAGATGAACAAAACTTCATAACATTACCAATACAAAAAAAAACTAACATTTGATTCTCCACTAGGACCTTGCATTGTTTAAAGGTCTCAAAGAACTCACTCTTGTGCTTATTCACCACTACCTAAGTCATTCTCGAGTTTCCATCAACAATAGAAAGGAATTAAATAGAACCTTCTAATGATGGAACATGAGAGGAATCCCAACAATCAAATTGAATGTAGTTGAGTATGATTTTCATTTTGTATATTGTTTTGTCGAACTGATGTTGATGTTGCTTGGTGAAGTTGCAAATCGCATATATATATTTTGACCTTATAGAACTCTTGTTTGTAAAGGATGTTCATCTGGTTCTAATTTTGATGTTCAAGTTGCATGTGTCACAACTTGAATTTTTTTTACTATAATAATAGGACAATAACACCAATGACTATTTTGTCTAGTATGTATAAGGAGTTCAGCGTGTTCTTTTCAAATCTACATGGTCACCTTTGATGACTATGAAGATGCCTATAACACTGATCTAACATCTTTTGCAGTCTAAGACATCCATTGATATCATATTCTTCTTTAGTTGTGGAACAAGATGAATATCTATCAACGTCCTCGTCAAGTTGTCATGAGCCTTGTTGTACACAAAGTGAATCTCAACTATCTCAAATGATGCATCATTGTTCATGATGACATTTTCACATCAATCTTATGATATGGAACACACTGAATCAAGAATCTAACCATCATCTATACATCCTTAAATGAATGCAACAAGAACCAGATCATCTTTTTAACTTTTGTTCAAATGTAAAACCGTGGCAATCAACCCCTTCATTTTAGAGAAATCCTTTTTTGAGTTATGAGTTTCCTTGTAATAATTTCATATGTCATTCATATTAATTCCTCTTTTTTTTTTTTTTGCTTGATCTTCTTAGATTTTGGGTGGTGTCCTTTCTTCATGGTTGCAATCAACCTTTTGGCTCAAGCTTTCTATAGAATTTCCAAATTCCCTATGCCAAAGTTGACAAGTATGAAGAATCAATTTTTACTTATTTTATACTTATAATTTGATTTCTGACAATAATAAATTGGACAAAATCCTCATACGTCGACAAAGCTAATAGAAGTAGACATCATATTCATTAACAATTTTCATATTTATTCAATTAATCGAGATTTTTCTTAAGAGAGGTGTCTTCTTTCATGTGGAGGGTGAATAGACATTGCTTTTACGACAATTTGTTGACGAGAGGTCATGTAGAGACTTTCGAGTTTCAACTATAGATCAATCACCATTTCTTTATCTGTGATTTTGATAATCACGTCATTCATCAGACACAATAAGATCATCAAGTGCGTATTCTTTCTTGCAATGTCAATTACTGGAATTTAATTTCCCTTTATTTGCCCTTCGCAAGCTAGCCTCACATGTCTTATTGTTTTAGAAGCTCCACCGTAACACTCCAAGATTGTTCAGATTTATTTCAATAGATAAATAATATAATGGTTTAATGTTTGTGAGGTAGCACCATCATACCCCTAATAATCACCATCCAATTCATAATGGAAGGTGAATTGATTAATTCGACAATTTTTTTATCCACCATCCATAATGAATCGGATGGTGATTATTATATGTATGATGGTGCTATCTCTTAAAAGCGGTAGCACAATCATATTCCATAATATAACTATTTATTTATTTAATTCCAAAAATATTTTTTAAAATAAAGGATAATGAAGTTGAAAAAGGATAAGAATATGAATTGAAGAAGAGAACGGAAAAGGAAAGGAAAGGATAAGTGATTTAATTAAAGATACCTAAGAAAGGTTAAGGATATGATTAATTAGACTTTTATTAAAGGGAAATTACAACCTATTTTTCGATTATAAAATATTATGTCCAAAAATTTGAACACCTCTCCGCCATTAGCCTCTCCCCTAGCAAAAAAACATATTTTTTCTCCAACTTTTGAACCCTAATTCTCCCTCCTTGGTGTGTGTGTACAATTGCTACCTTCAACAATCTCTTTGTGATTGATTGGTCTATCAAATGATGCCATAGTCACCATCTAAAAGCTGAGTAGGATAATCGAAGAAGTCATCTAAAATCTCAAGTTCAAATAGTTCTGCCTGGACAAGATATACAAGATTTGGAATTCACTTATGTATGTGATTTATTAATAGAATATTTAAATTAGAAAGAGTAAAGCATAGATTATATTTTATATGACGTATGAACAGTTTCCATTAAATTCATATCAAAAGTTGTGTCAAACTTTTAAAGAAAATGGACATGGGATTATCATGTCCACATATTGTAACAGAATAGAGTAGAATGATTAATGATAGGTATTTAATCATATCCTCATACGAGATTTGTTTATCAATTTCAATACCTTTTTAATTTAGGTTTGAGGTATCCACTTTTTATCTTGGTTTGATATTTCTTGATCTTATGCATGAAAGTGGCATGATGTATCCATGGTAAAAATCGAGCTCTTTTAGAACAACACATATAAAAGTTGTAGGGTATTGTTAAAATAAAAAATATAGTGAAATGCATAAAAAAATGTCTAAGAATAGAAAAACTAGAATGAAAATAAAAGAAAAGAAAAGAAACATTTTAGTTCACTACAAGAAAATGGATAATTTGTGACGGACATTTTCGAAGGACATGATCCTTCGTAATTTTTGACGACACCTGCGACGGATAGAAAAATCCTTCCGAATTACCGAAGGCCAAAAAGTCCTTCACTACTACGGACGAAAAATCTCCATCAATAAATTACCGACGGGTATAGCCTTCGAAATTACCAAAGAATTTCAATCCATCATTAATTCCGAAGGCTAGACCCTTCGGTAACTATATTTATAATAATATATATGTAATATAATATCAGTATATATTCAGTATTTTGTTATTAAATTATTATTTTATTTACTGAAGGATAAAAAATACTGAAGGATATAGGCTCCGTCGGTAATTTCGAAGGACATTACTCGACGATAATTAAAATAATATCATTTACTATCAATTTTTTTATATATAATAATATTATTAAAATTTAATAATATTATATGTATTGATATTAATTATATGTATATATGATTATAAACATTAGTAATATAATATTATATTATAAATATTTTATAAAAATGGAAGAGAGATATGTATTATATTATAGACATTAATAATATATTATTATTTTATTTACCAAAGGATAGTGCCTTCAAAATTACCAAAGGATTTAGCATCCTTTGATAATTTCGAAGGACATTACCCGTCAGTAATTACCGAAGGATAATGCCTTCAAAATTATCAAAGGATTAACATCTGTTAGTAATTTTGAAGGAAATACCCATCGGTAATTAAAATAATATCACTTATTCTCCATATTTATATATATAATATATTATTAAACATTAATAATAGTACATGTATTGATATTAATTATATGTATTCTTATATATGATTATAAACATTAGTAATATAATATTATATTATAAATATTTTATAAAAATGGAAGAGAGATATGTATTATATTATTGACATTAATAATATATTATTTTATTTATCAAAGGATAGTATCTTCGAAATTATCGAAGGATCATCCATCCTTCGATAATTTCGAAGGACATTACCCGTCGGCAATTACTAAAGGATAATGCCTTCGAAATTACCGAAGGATTAACATCTGTCGATAATTTTGAAGGAGATACCCGTCAGTAATTAAAATAATATCATTTATTCTCCATAATTATATATCTAATATTATTATTAAACATTAATAATAGTATATGTATTAATATATATGATTGCAATCATTATTATATAAACATTAGTATTAAGATACACATGTCTTTTATAATGTTTCATTTTGTACACTTTTAAAGTGTCATTAATGAACAAGAAAATTAAAAAATAATGACAACTTATTTAATCATAATATTTATTAATGCATTAAGAAAAGAATATATAAACATGTTGAAAGATAGATATGTATTATAAAAAGTGACAATGAATAATATTATTTTATTATCGACTGCTAACTCTTTTCGGAATTACCGACGGGTAACTCCTATCGGAATTACCGACGGATTCCAAATCATTCGGTAATTCTGAAGGAATTAACCTTCAGTAATTAAAATCACAATTTATTGTTAATGTTTATAATATAATACATAGCTCTCTTCCATTTATTTAAAATGTTCATAATATAATATGATATTATTAATGTTCATAATCATATATATTAACACATATAATATTATTAATCTTAATATTAAGATTTTATATATAACTATTGATAATGAATAATATTATCTTAATTACCGACATGTAACTCCTTTCAAAATTACCGACGGATTCCAAATCCTTCGGCAATTCTGAAGGAATTATCCTTTGATAATTAAAATAATAATTTATTATTAATGTTTATAATATAATACATATTTCTCTTTCATTTACTTAAATATTCATAATATAATATAATTAATGTTTATAATCATATATACTAACTTTTGTACAATCAATATGCAACCAACAAATCAGAATCGTTAGATCATGATTATATGGTTGAGATTCAACCTCTATTGAATTTAATATTAAGTTATTAAATTTAATCTCAACCATATAATTATCATCCAATGGTTCAGATTCATTGGATACATATCGGTTGTACAACCTTTGGTTGGATATTACTTAAACCAATTATATTATTAATGTTAATAATAAAATTTTATATCATAAACATTAATAGTAAATTATTATTTTAATTATCGAGAGGTCTAACGATTGTCAATGGAATAATTTCTTGAGTGAACATCAACTTTTTTATAAAGAAAATAATAGTCATCCAACTTTTAACTTCGAAATATTGCGATCGTCAACCTTAAATTATTATAACAATAAGGTCATCCAACTTAAGCTTCTAAAATCTGTGGTCATCGAATGGAGGTTGTCGTAACTCAGATTCAAAATTGAGACGGTCATCCAGCTTCAAAACTCTAAGTTAACTTGACTCTTATAACTACAAGGTCATCTGACTTTATTTTAAAAACAATTCAATCATCCATTTACATTGTTCAATTGACGAGAGGTCATCTAACTAAGAGGTTGTTGTATTTCATTCATTGACATTGTACTTTTGCATATGTTTTGCGATGGTCGCCTATTTTAATATTTTATTATTAATATTCATAACATAACACATAGTAGAAAATTAAAGATAAAAAGATAAAAAAATTAAAGAAAATTATGAGAAAATAAAAATTAATGATAACTAATTTTAAACATAAGTCGTCAACACATTTTTATACACATATTGATTAACATTAGTATTATATGTACGTTAACATTATCAAATTCATTTAAATTTCCACCGTAATCATAAATTTATAAATTTTAAGTCTTTCAATTAATTTTATTCAAAATTATATTAATTCTGTAAATTTTATGATTATTAATTTTTTTAGTCGAATATGTTAATATATATTATTATAATGTTTAATAATAAAATTTCTTATATAAACATTGATAAAAATAATATTCTTTTATTTACCGACGGGTACTGCCTTTAGAATATTTTTCGAAAGATATATCCGTCGCTAATTCTAATATTTTTCCGCCCAATTCCCCCCCCCCCTCCACCTTCTCGTTCCCCCGCCCCCTCTCTCCCAGTATTTTCTTCCCTCCCCCTCCCTCCTCCTCTCCCTCTCTCTCCCACGACGGCGGCGGCGACTCCCAACTTCGGCGATTCCGGCCGCCCTTCCCCTCTTCCTCTTCCTCTTTGTCGACTCCAGCCGCGCTCCCGGATTCGACTCCAAGGCAATTGGATCCGATCGCAAGAGGCCGGATCCGACGCGCGGGCGGTCGGATCCAGGTCCTAGGTGGCCTAATCCGATTGTGGGCGGCCGGATCCGACGTGCAAGGGGTCGGCGTGCAAGCGGCCAGATTTGATCACGGGTGGCCGGATCTAGGGCACGGGTGGCCCATCCAGCCGTAGGCAGCCCCGCACGCCGGATCTGGCGCGCGGGCGAATGGATACGGTCGCAGGCGGCCTCGCGCGTTGGATCTTCCAGCGCATGGGTTGCTGAATCCGGTCGTAGGAGGTCCCGCGCGTTGGATCTTCCGACACGCGGGCGGCTGTATTTGGCGTGCGGGCGGCCGAATCCGGCACGCAGGTGGTCGATCCGACGCACGGGCTGCCGATCCGGCTCGCAGGCGGCTGGATCTAGTGCAGGTGACAGATTAGGCTCGCAATGGTGGATCAGGCTCGCTGGCGCCGGATCCGGCTGTCTGCCAGCCAGATCCGCCCGCCCACGTCCTTGGCCTCCTCCCCATCCCCCTCTCTCTCTATCTCAATTCCGACCGCCTACTCCGGATCGGCTGCTAGTGTTGATTCGGCAACAAGCGGCCTATTTTTTTATATTTTTTAAAACTTTTTGACGGATTGTCCGTCGCACTCTGTCAGTGCCTGCAATGAGCAGCGCCCGTCGAAGGTTGTCGCCCATCAAAGGTTTCGACGGGTCAAACCCATCCAAGGTTTCGATGGGTGAGGACCCGTCGAAGGCTTCGGCAGGTGAGGACCCGCCGAAGGCTTCGGCGGGAGTTCAACCGTCAAAACTATCGATGGGTTGTCCGTCAAAACTGGTCGAAACTTGGGAAGGGGCAAACACTCCTTCCTCCAGTTTGCAGCCAGATTAGGAGCTCTAACGGCAAAATCTGTCGGAAGTTCCAAAGGACGACCTTTCCTTCAGAACTTCGACAAATTTTACCCGTCAAAAATTGTGAAGGCAATTTTTTCGTCGCAGTGTCTGTCAAAACTTCCGAAGGGTTGTTTGAGGACCGTCGATAATTTTTTGTGATGACAAATTTTTAACTTACTACTATCCGTCGAAAAATCCGTTGCGAAGGCATATTTGTGACGAATTTTGAAGGTTTTGCGACGGATATATCGGTCGCAAAATCGCAATATTCTTGTAGTGTTTATTTATCTTTTCTTAAAGCTTATTCATTTTCATTAAGTTATCTTATTCATTTTATTATCTTATATACTAAGTTTCATTGCTCACAAATATTTCATGTCTCTATATTTAAATTTCAGGTATAATTGAATAGGTAGGGTTGGAGGCATGTACAATGACAATATTTGTGGTGACGCAATTGTGAGACTATGTTATTAAATTTTTTTGTGTATTTGCTAATATGATGTAATAGAATGAGTGAGAGATCTATTAAGAACAATCAATGTGTTAGCTCCTGCATTTTAATGAAACTAATTTACTATTGTTATCTCCTATTATTTCGTGAAAGTCCAAGAATAGATAATCGCAGGTAATGCCAGTCTAAGATAAGCCCAATTGCCACATAGTAGGAAGATAAATTTGGAGGCCATTACATTCGTATCTTGATTTGCCAATAGATTGAAACTATTTTATCCCATGAATTTTTATCTTCATGTCATCCGACATTCTTTTTTTACTAATAGAGGATCAAGGAGGAATCTTACTCTAATACCAATTTGTTACATTAAGAGAAGATATTATATATTCATAAGAATACACGAGATTTATTGTCTTTAGTCTTAATTGTGTTGTGTCCTTTGACATTGACCGCTCTTTTCTTAATGAGGAAGTAAATAAGGAACTCAACTTTAGAGAGTTTATACATGAACTCCAATAGAAAATGGAAAATAAAAACTACAAAATCGTCTACGTAAGAACTCCCATTCAAAATAGGGAATCACACAAAAAGGATGACTTTATTATATCAATTCTTTGAGCATTTGCGTCACACGGGAGTCAACATGACTTACAACCGAGTTAAAATTCAAAACTTTATCAACAAAATTTTACATTGGTCATAACTTGAGTAATACTTGAGGACATTTAAAAATAGTTCAAACTACAATAGGTACATTTATCATTTTAGGAATTTAAGAACTTGTATGTAATACCTCAGATTTTTACTAAGGATAATTTGGACTTTTGGCTAAACCCTCATGATCTCCCCTATATAAAGCTCATATTCTCTTTGTTTACCTCTTTTCTCCACCTGGATCTTTAGCGGTTAGGGCTTGAGGAAGGAGAACAAGAGGAATAAGGAGAAGGAAGAAGGGGAAGAAAGAGGAGGAAGATCTGAAAGAAATGTATGTAAAGGGGATCAAAACTCCTCTCTCCTCTCTCAATGTGCTTCTTGTATTGGATTGATAACATGAGGCACCTTGCCCTCATATTGGATTTTATTGAGGGTACATCATTTTCCAATGTCTAGATCTACATATTATGTATAGATATATGAGATTATATGTTTAGAAATGCACAAATCTAATTATTAGGGTTCATATGTGTTTCATGTGTTATGCTAGGGATGAACTAGATCTTAAAAATTTATGGATTTCTATGTTTTCAAATGTTCTTTTGATCTTAGAATGCCTAGAAAATGTATAGGTATTGATTCATAGAGTTGTATATTGTTTTCCCTAAGTTTTCGATTGAAAATCATATAAAATCGAGTTGGACGATGGAGTTCCAGAGCTCTGGCATGACCGTGACACATCACGTCACGTCCATGACAGAACGATTGGAAAAATCAGCCAAAAACTATTTCTGTCATGCCCTTGACAAACATTAAATTTTTAACATATTAATAATATGTATTGATGTTTGTTGATTGTATAAAAACTTAGATACATGTATATGCATGTTTCTCACGTAAATAGGTTAAAATATGAAGATTGAGCGACGTAATTATTTATTGATTAAAAAGAATAATGAACCTAGTTGTAGATGATGTTACATGTCGACCTTCTATGGCCTTTTATCGAATTTCTTCGAAATAATCGTTACACACATCGGCAATGGTATGTCATTCTTATGTCACCTCGAGCATGGTTACACACATCGACAATAGTGCATTCTATTGTCGCCTTAGGGCGAGAGGGGAGCATTGTCTCCTAAGCCCATTTGGCCTATTGACAGGGCAACGACATAAATCTCAACTATCGAAAGATATAACATGAAGAAGGGCCAAGATCGATCGAATGGAATGATGTCCCACGAAAATGGAAGTCCGAAAGAGTTATAAAGCAAACCTGAGTAAAGTTATGGAGGCAAATGGTTATGGTAAGTGTACTTCATTTATGTGCCTATAGGTTGAATTGATGATTGTTATGAATGTCCATACTAGTATGATGATAATAATTGCATGTCTTTCCATGTAGATCATATGTTAAGAACATGACATGCATATTGTTTCATTCTCTTTATGTGAAGATGATGATGTATATCATGTAGCATCCTATTAGGATTGTGACATCACATTGCATGACATTTATATACTTTAACTGGGAAACCCTATACCATGGATCCATTTAGGTACCCAATGATTGAATGGACGACGATTGAGCATATGACAAGAAAGATTGCACAGTAGTCTAGGAGCCTTAGTGTCAAGTGTTATTGAGTCTATTTGACTATGGCTTAAAGATATTTTAATTACTATTAGTGATGTGACAATTCTATGAGAGTACTTTTGATGTTTTTATCGAAGTTTTCCGCTATGTTTAAAAAGAGTTATTTTATTATATTTCATTGGTTATGTTTCCGCTGCAATAGTTGAATATGATATTTATTATGATTATGAGTTAGCAAATGGGCTAAGACAGCTAAATAACTTAATGCTTTTGGTATTTGGAGACGAAATTTCGAGGTGTTACATTATAAGTGTTATTAACCTCCATGACATACATAATAATTATGCATTATGAATGACAAAAAGTATTTTAATTGAATAAAATATTCTAAAATACTATTTTTATTTTCTTAATTTGGTTACAATTTTTAATTAATTATATGTATATTCATTCAAAAGATATTTTTTTCGATGGGAAACAATAGAAGATATTTAAAATGCAATAAAAAAATACGCGTAGAGTTGTTTGTGAAAGAAAAAATGCAATAATAACTCCATCGTCCTTATGGCAAAAAACTAGATTCATAAAAGCTGATTGTGTTAATTATTATTATAAACTAACAACAATAAAAATTTTGCTAAATTCAAACCAAACATAAACAGTAACTTCAAGAATTTCTGTAGCACAACTGTATGTAAATGTGTTGCTATCGCATGCAAACCTCGATGTATCCGATTAAAACATTAACACCGACGAGGAATGCAATTGAAGCGAAAACATTAGGAAACATAATATAAACCCTATTCATAGTACTACACTACATCCACGTTGAAGGAATATAACGTTCGTATGCTGAAAAATATATGGATGTAGTCATATATATTAATATTTAAAATTAACCATCTCAACTTCTCCAAGTGTCGACCATGTCATATAACCCAGCGATGCGGTCATGGCTGCTGCTGCGCGTCGATGTAGCCGGCGTCGACGAGCACCTTCTCACGATTGGCGAGCTCGAGGTCCTTGTCGACCATCATCTTCACCAGGTCCTGGAAGCCGACTTTTGGCTTCCACCCGAGCGCCTTCCGCGCCCTGCTGGAGTCGCCCTGCAGGAAGTCCACCTCCGCCGGTCGGAAGTACTTCTTGTCGACGACGACGTGGTCCGTCCATTCGAGCCCCGCGTAGCCGAACGCCGCCTCCAGGAACTCCCTCACGCTGTAGGACTCGTTGGTGGACACCACGTAGTCGCCGGGCTGCCCCTGCTGCAGCATGAGCCACATGGCCTCCACGTAGTCCCCGGCGAACCCCCAGTCGCGCGCCGCCGAGAGGTTGCCCAGGAATAGCTTGGTCTGCAGCCCAACCTTGATGCGGCCGACGGCGCGGGTGATCTTGCGGGTGACGAAGTTCTCGCCGCGGCGGGGGCTCTCGTGGTTGAAGAGGATGCCGTTGCAGGCGAAGAGGCCGTAGGCCTCGCGGTAGTTGACGGTGTACCAGTGGGCGGCTACCTTGGCGGCCGCGTATGGGGAGCGCGGGTGGAACGGGGAGGTCTCCGACTGTGGCGGCGGCGTGGATCCGAACATCTCCGACGAGCCCGCCTGGTAGTAGCGGATGGGCTTCGGCGCCAGCCGGACGGCCTCGAGGAGGCGGAGGGCCCCGGAGGCGACCACGTCGGCGGTGTAGTCCGGGATCTCGAAGGAGACGGCGACGTGGGACTGAGCAGCGAGGTTGTAGACCTCGTCGGGGAGGATGGAGTCGACCCAGCGGCGGAGGGAGGAGGCGTCAGAGAGGTCGGAGTAGTGGAGCCTCAGGTGGGCCTTAGAGCCGTTGTGGGGGTCGACGTAGAGGTGATCGAGGCGGGCGGTGTTGAAGTTGGAAGATCGGCGGATGAGGCCGTGGACCTCGTAGCCCTTGGCGAGGAGGAACTCGGTGAGGTAAGAGCCGTCCTGGCCGGTGATGCCGGTGACGAGCGCCACCTTGCGTTGCTCGGGGATCGTCGGAGGGATCGAAGGAGAGACCTCAACATTGGTGCTCTTTTTCTCCTCTGCGTGGCCTATACCATTGGCGGCCATTGCTGCAGCAGCTCTCCGGAGATGGCGACTGATACTGCAGAGGAGAGGGGAGAGAGTGTGTGTGTGCAAGTCCCTGTGAGATGCAATGGAGGCGAAGACTGTCAGATCTATTTATAAAAGAGAGATGTATACAGTAGCTAGGTCAAGGTGGTGGCCAAAGAGAAGGTGGTCAAGTCTTGGGCACCTCTGATACCACCACCGCCACATGATATCTGTGATGACATCAACCGGTTTTTGAAACGTTTGGAGAAGACGTGACGTGAATCCGGAGGAGCTGTTTCAGCTGTTCATCTCCCAATGGCGCCTTCCTTTTCCATAATCAAACGTTTGTCTTGTAAAAAAAACAAACGTTTGTCTTGTCGGTAACGTGGGACCAAATGCCTGGTCACGTTCCTTCCTTCCTTCCTTGCTTTTTGTTTTCTTAATTTTTTTATATAAGACTCGACCGATGCTTAACCTTCAGTATTTAGTAAATCACTAACGATGATTAACTTGTCTTCAATTTTAAATGTATTTAGCATATTTCAATTAAGAGTCACAAGTTTTAACCATTGACTAGTTCAAAGTATCCGAAATTTTGGGCCAATAATATTTGAACATTTTGATCAACCTAGCGTAAATTTTATATAAAGAATCAACAACACTATTAATTTTTTAAAAATTTAATCGTCAACTTTTCTTCTCTTTTTTTTTCTCCACTAAAAAAAGTATAAGATTAGAAGATCTAGCTATGTTTTAAAATTAACAAAGAGAATATCAAGATTTTTAGAAAAAGGAAAAGAAGACTTAGAGGCTTATAGATGATGAAGAAATACAAGATAATTAGAAAAATAAATTTTAGATTTAAAATTTAAAGATATTTAAAGGAGATTCAAACTTTTCTCTCCCCACTCAATGATGTTTTTATTTGGATTGAGAGTTTCATGGACACTGTGGTATTTTTTATAGGGATTTTGATTGAGCGTTGCATAAATGAGAATTGCATGAATAAGGGTTTGATGCTTTATGTTGCATAATCTATTAAATTTATAATTATATTTTAATAATTATTTGGGTAGGTTTTACTTATTCAAAAATTATAAATAATATATGGATGAAAAGTCCTCGAAGTCTAATTTTCAGAAAAATTTATTTCATCCCATTTGAAGATGTATAAAAATAGTTATGATCCAAATATCGGACTACTGTTATATTGTCTAGGGTAATAGTGAGATGAATTTATAAAATCTATCTTAATTTAGAAATATTGAATTAGGTTTGAAATTTATGCGCAAGTTAAGATTTTGTATTATTATTTTATGACAATTGAAATCATCTGAAAAGAACAAGTATAAATTAAATTATAAATATTTTAATATCTACTGCCAGAATATTATGTAAAGAATAGATCTCAGTATTTATATGAATTTTTGAGATTAAATGCCAAAAAGATAAAATCCATGAATTTTATATGTGATTCTTGTGAAAGTATAGTTTTCTAGAAAATTAGAATATCAAAATAAACTGTTTACTTATTGATCTATAATTTTTTTTATTGATGATGTGTTAGAATTATCAAATAAGGAAGGTTGACATATTATTATTTGTGTCAACAATTGTTATGTTAGTATTATGCATTTACTTTAAATGTTTATATACATTCCAAATACATTTATTTGTTGATGTATAATACTTTATGATGTTTATACATTTTATATATGATGCTATTCATGAAACATTGATTGATATTGACGATCACCTAGACACACATTTAGATATGCTTAGTTGTAATTAAGCTAAAAGATGAAGAATGATTAATGTATTATAAAGCATAATGCACATAAATTTGAAGAATGTCTTATCACTCATCAATAGTGAGAAGAAAAGTCCTACTCTATATATTTCAAGAGTACCTAAGCTCGTGAAGTAAAGTACTGCATTTGTATATGTGCTTCTAAGGGAATAAAGTCTCTCAGAAAGCATGTGTATTTCTTAGAATAAAATCTCTTACTATCATAATGTGCATATTTCTTGAAATAAAGTCCCTCACTATTATGATGTACGTGTTCCCAATGATGTGACCTAGCTAGTCAATGTGATGATGTTGACATGATTCTCTAACTATTGCTAAAATCAAAGATGTTATAGGACAAAGTAAGAATGAAAATGAAGTTTAACTTCAAAGTATATTATAACAAACAAACTTAAGATGATGATAATGAAGTAAACATGAAAAGTAAAGTCCTATAGGTACATATGTACTTCAAGGGAATCTAAACTTGAGAAGTAAAGTTTTGCATCTGTATATGTAATTTTCAATGAACAATGTCCCTCATCATAAAATGTGTGTATTCTTAAAGATGATTAAGAATAAAATCCGTCACTGATATGATGTGTATGTTCCTAAGATATGATATGATATGAAATGAAAGTCAAGATGATATTATGTGATAAAGACGAAGGATGAAGATGACACATGAAGGATCACATAATAAGAAAGAAAAAAGAATGAAAGAAGATCCAAAGAATTATAAAGTAACCAAGAAGAAATGTAAAGTATGAAAGAAATCAAGAAGTAAGTAAAGATCAAGGAGTTATAAAGGAACTCTTAGGATGTACTTGACAATGAAAGTGAAATGAAATGATAAGTTATGTCATGAATATTTTATGAATGATATGAATGTACTTTTCTAATGCAGATGATGGATATGAAGTTAAGCAGGTATGATATGATATTTACGTTACATTAATATTATATGAAAAAGAATGTAAGCATGATATAATGCCATGTAAGTTTCATGATATAGTTCATGGTATGCATGTCCATATGCTATTATTATTATGATGATGATGCATCACATATAGTAACATATAATAGGATAGCATGACATGTATGATCTTTACATATTCTAATTGAAAAATCTTGCACTCTTGATCCGTGAAGGTAACCAAGGTTAATTAATGAATGTCTGCTCAAGCTCATGATGACGTGTTGCACATGCTTAGATTTAATAAAATCTAGTTGCTGAAGTTTTTAGTCCGATGACTTATTAGTTGAAAAAAAATTTATATAGTTTAAATAAAATTTTATTTATTATGATTTTTAGTAAAATATTAAAGTCTTCCGCTGTTAAATGATATATGGCAAACACGCTAACTATGCGAAAATTGCCCTACATGATCGAAACTTTTACGGTGGATTTCAGGTCATTACATATTTTGAGTGAGTTCACAATCAAGACACAAGCATAGACAATCGCTCTATTATTTCTTAATTTTGAAAATTTTAATATAGAATATTCAAGAATAATAAATGGATTTATTTTTCTTAAATTATTGTGTTTATGATATAATTACTTTAATAAAATTATTTCAAAATAGTTTAACACTTCACAACAAAAACATCTTAAGTAGTAAAAATAAACAATTAATAAAATAATATTACACAATTATTTGTTTATAACAATCATATATAATAATTATATATCGAGTTCGCATACCAGCCATAAAAATAAGTAAAATAAAAAACATGGAACTTGATTTTAAAAGTTTTAATATATAATATTTTTATAATAAATTGATTTATTTTTCTCAAATGTTTTAGTTTATTACATAATTGATTTAATAAATTATTTAATAATATTTTAATACTTAACATAAAAAGTCCTTAAGTAGTAAAAATAAATAATTAATGAAATAACATTGCATAATTCTTTTTTTATAACATTTATATCAAATTGTCATACTAGTCAAATTTCACTTTCATTACAACTTTACCCACTTTCACAACTCTATCATCCAACTTTAGGTTGTAATCAAACTAGCCTTCAACTATTAATTTATTTCACCAACTACCCTTTTGATTAGGAATAAAAAGTTTCTTAATAAATTAATAAGATATTGCATACACAAATGATAATGCGCGCGTATGCATAATATTCAAAATAATAAACAATAATATTATTTATATTCATTTGAATAATATAATAATATTTTTAATTATGATTAGGTAATTTCATTATATTATTTTATATTCTATTTATCTGAGATTAGAAAAGATAGAAATAAATAAAAGATAAAAATCAAATTGACACCCTCCTGTATGCAACATATATGGAATTATCACTTCATAGTAAATAATCAATACAGATTATTTATAAATTAAAATAAAATAAAGAAGATAATGTAGTACACTTAAATAATTTAACTTTAAATTATCAATAATCTTAAAAAATTACTCGTACGAAACAACCTCTCAAGACGTTACAAGTAGTATATTTTTAGATGAAATTTAGAATTTAACTTTTGGTACCCGCAGAACTTTACTATATGGTAACGGAAAAGAAGTTAAGCCATACGATACTTTACCCACTAATTAAACTAATGTACAGGAATTCCTTTTCTGACAACACAAATAATCGTGAACCTAAAAGTAAATTAAGGTTGATTGGTATAATTAATTAGCATAATTGTGTCTCTTCACTAAGTGTTAGTATAGTCTCAAGTTTGATTTTTAAAGTCATTATTTGAACAAGAGAGTGCATATTTATCGCTTTTGCTCTGACTCTAAACTAGTCAGGTGCTAATAATTGAACATCAGAGACTCTGATATACAAAAAAAAAGTCGTTGTAAACAAATATTTATTTTAGTTCGAAGTATTCCAATTGTAATATATAATTTCATAACGCTATGATAAGAAGCTATAAAAGAAATAATAAATACACGAGCTCTACTTGTAATTATCAAATTCAAAACCAGTTAGTTTTAGTGTGCTGCCACTAATTAAGCCCACGGACTATGACTAGGGCCATGTGAGCATTCGGCTAAAGAAATCTAAGGAAAGAAGAGGTTGGAGTGTGTGTGTTCAATCCCATGTTGACTATAAATTACAGCTGGAGTTCATGGTTGGTAGTAGTATACATTTAGCCTGAGGACAGTTGACGTTCATAAAATAGTTCACCACTACCAAGGAGATGAAGATCGAGGACCAAATTCTTTCACTAAACTAGATGATTAGTTTCCTGTCAAGACATTTTTATCAATAGTTGGGATCGATGAACATGCCTAATCTTCCATATGTAGTCATTCTCTTACTTTTCAATTACTAGCATATGAATATTATTAATTAATTCGATATTCGGATGAGAAAAAAAACACTCTATTCAAATTGATTACTTCATTAATCGAATATAAAATTTGAGACTCACATCCACTAATCAGCTAACCTAATTAATTTATAACTGTTGTTCATTAAAAAAGTTAGAAATTTATCTTAGAGTTGGACGCATGCACGGTTCAATCGAGGAGTTAATTTCAGTTTAGGAATCCGAAAGAGTTTTAAAATCGCCGATATTGTTCTTAGGAAAATAATTTTTCGCAAGTTGTCTCAAGTTGCAATCTCTTAATCTTTTATACAATATCAAAAGATTAAAATCACCATTCTTTACATGAGACCTTGGAAACTTTAGAGTGCGAAGTCAAATCGCTAGATACACACACAAACCACGCATTGAGGGAGGGAGGGAGGGAGGGAGGGAGAGAGCGCTTTATGCGCGGTTAAGCACGAATGACGCCAAACTTAATTAAAGGGTCCGAGTATTAGTCAATTTTAATCAGCATATAAATTTAGGGTCTTAGCAGTGACTCCATGCACATATATAGGTTCTTAATTAAATAATTAAAAGCTTGCTTATGATTCAATCATGTCAGTTGATTGAAACCTGCTTCATATATATGATGTGGAGACCTAGTTCATGGCAAAACTCATATAGATTACTAATACTACCGTACTACGTACCTTCATGACAGTTTCAACATGCATGCAAATATATAGTTTCTATCAGATTTAATGTATATCCTACCCATTTAGGATATTCCTACTTATCTTCTTGGCCGTCGGATCGGTGATATGGCCAATTCATAAAGGCGCAGTTCAAATGGAAGATTGAAAAAAAATCGTCGGTTCAAACTTGGATTCAAAGTATTAAGGGGAACAATCAGTTTTTTTTTCCTGCATGCAGAGTCCGCCGATTTCACCTCCTCATTTGCAAGTCGTCATTCATTCACCGTTCCCTCCTCTCGGCAAAATCTCGTTCCCTAGGCAACCTCTCGCGGCGAATGCGGATCTTGTGTCGGCATCGAACTCTCTCTCTCTCTCTCAGCTCATGCGATGATGGTGGATCTTGTGCTCTAGGTGGCCACTTGATTGAAGATCACTACAACAAAATGTGTTTATAGGGATAAAACATTTGGTTCCTAGGTCATCAATTTTGGTCCTTATTTTTTTTTGGGACAAAAATCTTCTTGGCCCCCATTGGTTTCTAGAAGCTAGTCTTTAAAAGTTTCGAAAGCAAAATATTTGTGTTGGATCCCAAAAGTTTCACTTTTAGACACTAATCTATCCCATGCCGGTGGTGACCTCTCGATGCGGTGATTGCAGATCTTGTGGCAGCAGTGATCTCTCGGCTCACGTTGTGACTGCGAATATCGAGCCTTAAAAGACCACTCGAAAAGGTGATTGCGGATCCTGTGCCGACGTTGATCTATTAGCGCGGTGATGTCTTGTGGGAAAAGGGACGCGGCGGCGACAAATTGAAGGAACTCCTACCGAAAGTTTGAACGTACAAAGCGGACGAACAAAGGAGGAAGAGGAATCGTGCAACCAAAGTTTGAACCAACATTTTTTTTTCTTCCATCTGAACTGCGCCTTTTTCGATTCAGTCATGGACCACATATTCGACAGTCGAGAGGGTAGGTAGGAAGATCCTACCAATTCTGATGGGTGTATGTATGTATGTGTGTGTATATATATAGGGAAAAATGAGCATGTGAAGCGCGTGTGAAGCAACCTTAAACATATTTTTCTTCATTATTTTCGATATCTTTTTTTACCAATAGCTTAAATGATCATTCATGATAATAAAAAATAGTTTTATAAGATTAGAAGTTATATAAAATCCTTATATCCATTATGATGGATAATAATGTGCAGAAGTTCGTCAAAATAAAAAAATGATGAAAAAAATTATTATTAATAATTTAAATCATATATTTGTTATTCCTAGTGACCCTCTAAATTATTAATGAAGAAAATGTCAAAAAAATAAACATAAGTATGTCTAAAATCGCTTCACACGCATTTCACACGGAAGACGCTTCACACGCTCATTAAACCCATATATATATATCCTCATGCAGGTGCTTAAGCTCCCATCAAGTAGTAGTTCTTAATTTCTAATAGGTAATATTACTTATTTAAAAATAATATGAATAAATATTAGTAATAATACATTAACAGAAAATGCTATTTTAATTTTAAAATTAGACCTCTTTTCGTTACTTGTTAATTATGGACCTAAATTATAACCATTTCACAATAGCTATTTTTTTTTCCTTTTTTCTGCTTTTTTTAGTGACCGTCTTACATTTTCTTATTATTTTTTTCTTTTTTGCAATCATCAACAAGACTCCAAATAATTTTATTCACAGTCAATATGATGCGGCACCTCTCATTAGAAAATTACATTTATTAGCATTTATTGACTTCATAAAAAATCATGTTTTGCGTTCTTATTATAACTTTCTTAACATCCCTAATAAATTTTTTTACCAAAGAAAGCAACCATGTTATCAATTGTAAAATAAATATCAAGAGAATTTTATTGTGAAAATAGCATTAATAAGTTTGCACAAAAAGAATAAGAAAACTATTTTTTTATTGAATTAAATAACAAACGCCGGTGCATGTTGCGGCATGTTGAATCAACCATGTCCAGATATGAGAATGGACAAGATGATATATATAATAAATGGTGGCCGGTACATTGGAGATGGGCCGGTACATTGGTGGAGATGGCCATACATAGTCCTCCATGTAATATCCTCAAAGAAATAAAATAAGATAAAAAGAAATTGAAATAAGTAAAATGAAACTATAATCATTTAAGCCCAATTAAAAAGCTCACTAATCTATAAGCTCCAAAACTTAGACTATAAGTACCCTAAAACTCTTCTTACCTAATCTCACTTTCCTCTCCCCAAAATCCCCCAGCCGACAGCCTCTCATTCTCTCATTTCCTCTTCCTGCGAGCAGGGGTTTGAGACCACCCAGTCACCTCCTCTCAGCTCCCTCAGTCTCGAACAAAACCCAAGGAGCTCAACACCATCTCCCAAGGAGCTCTCTCATAGTACATTCTCTGTAATATCCGGTCCATTTAAAAAAAAAATGAAAAGCAAATTGTAAAGACCAATTATCTTAGCCCAATTAAAGAGCCCATTAACCTATTAAGCCCTAATACCAACCTATAAAAGCACTTACACCCTAAAGCCCCCCTTCTTATCCACTCATTCCTCTCCCTCACTTCTCTCTCTTCTTCCTTAAGGCACTTATCCAGCAAAAGGCAAAGAAGATACAACTAAGTTCATCTAGTTTCTTCCTTCATTTCTGCATCCTTTAATCTCTAGGTCCATTACTCACTTCCTCTCCCCCCATTTGAATGCTTCCTAGATGGAGAACAATAAGGAGATGATTATCGGTGATCGGGAAGGTCCAAGCTAGGATCAATCACGAAATAAGGTGGGTGATACTGAAATCTTCCTGCATAACATGATTAGCAATTGCATAGAATTAGGATTCTTATTATGGATTGTGTTCTTGATTGATTAGAAGGATTGGAAATAGAATGATTGATTGCACTTCTTGTGTTTGATGCATGCTTTGTGATTCTTATGACTATAGATGTGTTCTGTATTAGTCCTCCATGCTTAGATGATTGATTATATACCTTGATTACATTTTTGGATTAAAAATCGCTGTTATTGTAATTCTGTTCGATTCTATTTTCATGAAGACCGGTCGACCGATCTTGTATATCGGTCAACCGGTGATGAGAATATTGATCGACCGATCCTTGGAGACCGGTAGACTGATCATTCCTCTCGAGCCTTGTATCAATCGGCCGATCGGCTGATCAAAGCTCTTTTACAGACTATGTTATCGGTCGACCAATCCAGAAGTATCGATTGATCAGTGTTTAGGACTTCCACTTTATTGCATTAAGACCAACTGTTCGACCGATCCAGAGATATCGGTCGACCGGTGCCCGGAAATTGGTCGACCGGCTAGTGAAGATTGGTCGACCGATCCCTGACCAGATTGCATATTGATTGTTGATTGATTGCCGATTTGATCTATATCCTTTCTATGAGTGTGATGTGCTACTCCTCACTGATTGGAATGTTATGTGATTGAATTCTTGATCTTGTTTTGATCTGTTCTATGATCCAATCCTAACATGATATGCAAGTATGACAAAATGATAAAGTGATTAAGTATGAAAATGAAAATGTATATGGGAGTGATGGTCAGACCTTAATTGAGTGCTCATCATTTGGGTCGCTCCCTTAGCCATGGCTTGATTGGTTAGGGGTGTTCACGGGTCGGGTTGGACCCGACCCGTGAACAAATTCGATCCGACCCGATCAAATTCGGTCGGGTCAGGTCGGGTCGGGTCAAAGCCTCTAGCGGTAGAAAAACTGACCCAACCCGACCCGGTTCGGATCGGGTTGGATCGGGTCGGGTGGTTTGATCACCCGATCACCCTTTTTTCTTTTTTTTAATTTTTTTGTCTTACTTTTTATATGTATTTTAATATAAAAAATATTTAATAATTATTATAAAATATAAAGATCTTTTCTGATTATTTGAGCATTATTTTCGTAATTAAAATGTTTTATTTTCATATTTTTTCCATTTTAAATCAAATATAGGACTAAAATAAAGTAAAAAAATTTAAAAATTTTTAAAAAATAATAAAATAGTCGGGTTATCGGGTCGGGTCGGGTCGACTCGGGTTGGGATTTCCCAACCCGTACCCGACCCGAACCACCATCGGGTTGGGTTCGGGTCGGGTCGGGTCGGATCGACCCGGTGAACTACCACTGGCTGCAAAAAGCTGTATTGGTCGCTCTAGCGTAAATCCCCTAAGTTAAAGGCACCCAAAGGCACCTAATGCTAAGTGAAAGTAAGAGCTCTCAAATCAAATGATCTTATGCTCTCAAATCTGCACAAGTGATTACTAATTCTGTCTATTGCTACTGTTATGCATTGAGTATATTATGAATCCCCATTAGGCTGTATAGCTTACGGGAGGACCTCCTCCCCTGTGTTGATTTTCACAGGGCCGGGTCAATGATGGTGTCGAGATCGTGTACCGCGACTAGTGATGCTAAAGCACATGAACCAACAGAGGGCTTAGTTATCCTTATCTTTAGTTTCTGCATTATGAGCTTGATGTACTTCAGATATTATGACTATCATGGACTTTGTAATCTTTTGGGACTTCCGCTTTTATGGTATTTCTATCTTTCCTTCTTTATTCCTATTATTGTCATGTTATCGCTTTTATTGAGATTTGGTCAAGTTTTAGTTAATGTCATAGTGTTTTCATAGCGCCTTCGAATAGATCGTGACCACGTGGCGTTGATCGATTTGGGACATTACATTCTCTCTCCAATAAAGAAGCAAGCAGCGGCAAAAACTTCAAGGAGACTCATCAACCTCCAAACAGCAGGTGGTCACTCTCTCCCTCACTCATTCTCTCATCTACCTTCTCTCTCCATCATCTCACGAACAGAACCCAAGGACACCCTCCACTCTCATCTCTCTCACTCAACTCACCAACTTTGTCTCACGCTCTCTCCTCTTGCATTCACGAACAGCAGCAACAAGAGTGCCAAGGAGTCCAGCCATGAAGAAGAAGTAGAAGAGAGAAAAAGAAAGAAATTAGGAATTAGGTTTAGGGTTTTAACGTAAACCCTTAAGATATGTTGAGGGGATTCAAACCCTAATCACCCTCTTCATGATTTGTGCTTGAATGGATTAAGAGGCATTAAGACCAAACTAGGTCTTATTAAAGTATGATTAGAGGACGTGCATTTGATGTCTCATGTTCTTTAGATTTCTATTCTATTGCTAACCATGATTAGAATGTCATGTATTTCATTGTTTAATGCTCTATTGCTCATCATGCTTAATGTTAGAATGCTTATTGTTGTTAAGTTAGTTTAATGGTCGACCGATATTCGTCCGTTTTAGAGAGTCATCACATTCTGTGATTAGCAGACGAACCTGAACACAGTTTCGGTCATCCAAAATGACCATATCGGTCGACCGATAATCCGACTGGTCGCCCGATACATAGTCCAATGGTCGACCGTTAAAGAAACGATCATCCATTTTGGGCAGATGATTTGTTATGACTGAATGTCCACACATAGTATGATTTGAAGCATGTATGACCTTAAATAGGATTAAAACAAGTAACATGTGATGAATGAATGTATGTATTGATGAATAAGTAAAAGATGGATTGGCATGAAGGTGTCTTGTTCTAATCGTGGAGGAGAATAAATTCTTCACTTGCTAGCTTATGTGATGTATTCTCGGGAAAGTAAAGTCTTACCATTGCGGTATGTACTTCCTGCCATAGCTTTCTCACAGCCGTGACATGTATTGTCCTGCGTGTGATGGAAGCCAATTTTTGGCCCTTTTCTAGTCGTTCTCTCATGGGCGTGATAGTGTGTGTCACGTGACGGAATTCTAGAGTTCCATCGCGCAGCCCGATTTTATATGATTTTTCATCCAAAATTTAGGGAAAACATTATACAACATTATAAATTCATACATACACGTATTCTGGCATTCTAGTATCAAAATAGCATTCAAGAACATAATAATCCATGAATTTCTAAGATCTAGGGTTCATCCCTAAATCATGAACATGAACCATATAATAGATCTAATCCAAATTTTCTATCCATGAAACAATTCTATTGATTCAACTCTCATCACAATACAAATTGAGAACAATGAGTCATCAAACTCTCAATTTATTACAAGAAGAACATTGAGAGAGGAGAGAGGTTTGGATCCCCTATTTTGATGAATCCTTCTTCTATTTTATCTTTTTCTTCTTCCTCTTGTTCCTCCTCCTGGTTCTTCTCTTTCTCCTTCCTCAAGCCTTAGCCGCCAAGATGTGGAGAAAAAGATAAATAATAGGAATAGAGGGCTTTATACAAGAGAGATCACGAGGCCTTGGACAAAAAGTCCAATTTACCCTTTAATGAAAATCTAGGGTATTACAATTTCTAAAGTGGGCAAGTCACCAGATTGTAGAAAATTAAAGCATTATCCTTTTCAGTTAGCATAATAAATATTAAAATATTTTAATTGCAGTAATTTAGTGTCGAGGCTTGTTTATTTGAAGGATACTATGGAAATTGAAGAAAAATGATATTCGAGACGGATTGTACGTGACTAGGCATAATTACTAGATAGATAACAAAAATGACATAAAAATGCATATCAAGATAGAAAAGGAAATAATTACAAAAAATATCATATTAGAACGAATCGATATGATAAATGTATACATTTTGTAGTCAACCTTCCAAGATCCATACATTTCAAATTTAAAGAGATTAGCTTATAATTAAATTTTAAAGGGACTATGTAACGCCTCCGAATCGTTCTATATGATTCAACTTGAGGGACGCGAACAACTACGTGATGATCTGACTAAAATATTCACTTTGAATGGATTTTTATCATAACATTAATTAAGCGTAAGAAAATATCAATGAAAATAACAAGGCCGAGTCCAATAAAATTTCTAATATAAGACAAAATAATAATAATTATTCGTACACTACAAGAATGAGTCGATTAGCGACATATGCAAAGTGACTCTAAAGTTCAGCGACATGTTAGCGTCGAATTAGCATCACAGAGTATGGGATGCAACCATTATGGCACCATTAGCATCACAGCCATTCCCAAAGACATGCGGCTCTATTACCGTCGACAGACGGGGCTACGCCGACACAATGGTGACACTATTTGCAAGTTCGAGAAGTCACTTTTAGTGTCACAAGAGACAACGCCAACGCGGTGGCATTAAAGTGATGTTGATTTGTCACTAGAGTGTGACACTAAAATGAAGCTAAAGTGATGCCAGTTTTTTACAAATGCGATGCTAGAGAGACGCTATGGCATCGCTAACTGGGATACACAACGATGCTCACTACAAGAAAAATGACTTTTGGCGACCATAATTAACGAAGAGATTCAAATCTAGTCGTTAAACACTATTATTAATGACCAAATAAAAATCTAGCTGTCAACAATAAGGACAAAAAATAAATTGTCCTTAATATTTTTATGACTTGTTAAAAGTTAAATTGGACTTGACGTTAAATTATTTAAATTAATGACTATTATCTTGTCGTTAAAAATATTTATGAGTCAAATAAAAAAATCTGAAAATGATATTTAGAAGGGAAATTTTTTTATTTTGTTTTCTTCTTTTAATTTTTATGTTCCTTCTTGCCCAAAAATATTATTATTTATTATTTTAAAATTCAAAATAAAAATAAAAATTATACTTTATCTTTTAATATTATTCTTTAAGTTTCAATATCATTAATGAAAGATAAACAAATATCTTCATTTTTAATTTTTTATATTTATTTTTGTTAATGTAATTAAGAATGTCAATATCTCTTTACTTATAATAATTAATAATATTTAATTATTCATTTTTTATTTTTATGCATATTTAACTTTTCTCATTTATTTAACTTTGACTAGAATTTAATATATATATATATTTCCTAAAAAAATCATGAAAAGATAAATATAAAATATTTATTATTTTAACCTAAAGATGCTTTTTCCGCCATAATTTTGTTAATAACTATTATAGTATATCTAATCATCTAACTCTAACCTAATTTTGCATTCTTCCCTAGGGGTGTTCACGGGTCGGGTTTGACCCAACCCGTGAACAAACCCGACCCAACCCGGCCAAGGTTGGCAGGGTCGGGTCGAGTCGGGTCGGGTCGCAGCTTTTTTTTGGCTGCGACCTGAACCGACCCGACCCGGGCCGGGCCGGGTCGGTTCGGGTCGGGTGGTCGGGTTACCCGACCACCCTTTTTCTTTTTTTTTTTTTAATTTTTTTCTTTTATTTTTTAATATAAAAAGTATTTATTATTTTATTTTTAATACAAAATAAAGTATTTTTTTAATACCAAAAATATTATTTTAAATATTTATATACTTTTCTACATTTAAAATAATTTATTTCATATTATTTTAGATTTTAAATGATATAAAACTATACATTTAACTAAAAAATAATTAAAAAATTTTAAAAAAGAAAAAGACTGGGTCATCGGGTCTGGTCGGGTCAACTCGGATTGGAAAATTCCAACCGGAACCTGACCCGACCCTTGGTCGGGTCGTGGTCGGATCGGATCGGGTCGGGTCGGATTTCCGAGTTCACCGGGTCGACCCGACCCAGTGAACACCCCTATTCTTCCCTATCATTTTTTTCATGTTTTCCCTCGCACACCGGCAGTAGACGACACAAGATGACCCCTCATCTCCTTCGTTTGATCGACTTCTACGTAAGGGCTGCCTCCACGTGCAAAGGCAGCCGCCGAGGGCTGCTTCCACCCTCTGAGGTGGCCGTCGGTGTTCTGGGCCAATGTGACAAAGGTTGCGCCGTCCTGTCATCGTCCCTTTCGACAATGACATCAGGGACATGTTTATTTTTTTCACTTTTTTTTCTTTGAGTACACATATTTCTCTACTTGTCCACAATTCTCATTATACGTTTTTCTTGCACTTCTTCCCTTTCTTTTGATCTCGAGCAATTTTGTGAAAATCATGAATTATTCTCAAGACATTTGGGCAAATAAGTTCGGGATAGAAAAATATGCCCCTTTAAAATGCATGCATAGAAAGAAATTGGCGAAGTGAAGAAAGGACACATGTGGGTTGTTCTTTTGGTAATATTTTCCTCTCTTATGACTTGTTTGTGTAAGTTCTTAAAAATTTATTATTTATGTATATAAAACTTAAAATTTGCTAACGTTTCCAATATATTTGTGTAGGAAAAATTTAAAAGCAATGGCATTGGGATTAATTGCGAGAATGTTTTCAGACATATATGAGAACTATGGCAAAAATGGAGAAGAAGCATGCACTTGAAATATGTGAATGATCGGTCCATTCAACAAGCTTTGAAGAATGTGCTTCATGGACTGGACAAAAGAGATTGGGAATGTCTTGTTAAAGAGTATTATAATAGTAAAAAATTTAAGATTTGATTATTTATTAAGATTATTATGATTCTGATTGTATTGTGATATTTATATTATATATAACATTATTGTGTATGTTATATGTTAATATATGATGCAAGTGAAAGAAATACAAGAAATAGAGCAAAATCAACTATGCCACACCGCCTTGGAAGCAAGCCTTTCGGAGAAATCATTTATCAACAGGTATTAAAATTAAAATATTAATAGTCTTTTCTTTTATTTTTTTTATTTGATATATCATTGTCTTTTATGTAAAGGGTTGTAAAGATGGTAACCCATCAGATGTTGCAACTATTTTTTATGACACAAGAAAAATAACAAACTTGTTCAACCAGAGGTCATTGAAAAATATGTATATTTAATAATAGTTTTTCATTTAATATTCATGAAATGTGTATTAATATGAGTTTATATTTTTGTAGGCTGAAATATAAGAGATTGTACAAGTTGAACCTACACTTCCCGCAATAGAGGTAATAGAGTGATGTTTTGGTTCTAAAATAATATAATCATGTGATTGGCTTTGGTGGTGGGATTATGCAAAAAGAAATGAAAGGAAATACTTCTTTGAAGCATGAATTGTTGGATAAGTTAAGTACAACTACTGAAGAAAAAAAGTGCTAAAAGAACGTGTAACTTGTAAGGAAGGTCAATTGTAAGAGTTCATGCATAGTAAACAATCTAAGTCAAAATTCAACAACCCCACAATCTTGTGAACAATCACCTGAAGCATAAGGTTAGTAAAAACTTTAGTTTATGTTTCATGTGTTATTTTATTATACATTTTTATTCTAATAAATTTTAATCTAATTAGGGTCCTCTTTGGAAGCAACAATGACTATGTTCGGCGGATTTGAATTTTTTATTGGTGAGTACACTATCTCAATTGCTTCTAAGTAAAGTTATTTTTAATTATTTTCAATAGCAATTCTCATTTTGATTTTACAGATTTTTTATGAATGTTCGTTGGATTGGGAAGGAAGATGAATTAAAGAGAAGTCTTGCTATATTTTCTTGAACATGTTCTTTTCGAAGAGTTCTTTAAAATTTTGTAAACATTTGAATTAAAATGTTGGAAGTTTCATATGAATGTTTGAGTTGAATATTGTATGGATAATTGATGTTTTGAACATGAATGAGTTTGGATCTTATCAAATATAGAATTTTAATATTTTAAAAAGGTATTGCCGATCATATATTTGTCCCCAACTAATAATAATAATAATAATAATATTATTATTATTATTATTATTATAGCGATAAGAAAAGTGGCCCTTACAAAATTTCTTCTAACACATAAATAATGTCTTTTAGCAACTAGTTGAATGATCCTTATAAGTTATATTGGGAATCAGCATACTAGTCACTATTGAATTTTTAGGGAAGAGAATTATGGTTGTCCCTAAAAAGAATCAATATTTATTCATACTAAATGTTAAAACCTTTTAGTGACGAGACCTATAGCGAAGAGTCGCGATCAATTTTTTCTTGTCATTGATGAGTATTAAGGTCAGGATGATAATTTTTAATGATTACATATCTCTTCCCTAATGACCTAATTTCTTTTAGTGGCTGAACAGTCGCTAAGGTGATGCTAATTTTTATAGTTTTCTACCATATAAACCCATATTCTTCCCTTTCCCACCCATACAATTTACAATGCATATGTATAGATATGCATTTAACACATTCATAATAATATAAACTAAAATACAATGCACAAAATAATCGCAAAAGTAATGATACAAAATGTGTATTATCATCATCTAGATTTACAATATTAATTAATGTTCAACATTTTTTTTGAAAGAAAAATAGGATGTTGACATTGTGCCAATCATCCATTTATTAAAATTTTAGTTATAGGTTACAAGAAGGAATGTACAGAGTCACAAGCACATATCATAATTCTCTCTAGTCTTTAATATGTCATCGGGCTATAAGTTACAAAAATATCTACCATTCTACATTACGATCATCATCCACATCATCCTTGACATTTAATGATGACATACTCAGTCCTTGGCCTCACAGGGTCTGGGTCTACAGTTGGAGGATGCTCTGAATTATTTGCAAAATCGGAGTCAGATGCTAAGAAAACTGCTCCAAAATATGTTCCCTAATGCTGTCCAACGTCAGCTCAGATGCCGCGGATGAACTCGGAGTAGATGGATCGCCTGCATATCCTCCGGTCCTCCTAGGAACTTGAGCGATTGCTCTAGGCCCCTCAGGTATTCTCCTCATATCATGCTGGCCACTTCCTCCCAAACAACAACATCTCCTACAAATAAGATAAATTATATAAAATCATATAAAGTATTATATAACATTAAAAATATGAATCATTTTCTAGATACGTTACCTGTTGGTGGCTAAGTACTAGTATAATCTCCATACTTCTTGGTCATTTTCTCATTATACGCATCCTAAAAAATTTAAATATTGTAAATTTGAGAAATCATTGACACTAATGCAAACAAACAAATAAACATGTGATGAGACTTACCAAAATGCGATGGGTAGTGAATGTGACCATCTCATTAGTCTTCCTACTCTTATGCGTGGCCTCATAGACCACACAAAAATATACGGTATCACCATATTTTTCCTCTTGCAACAAAGTTTCAAACTTTGCAAAATAAGTAAATATAAGATAAAAGTTTGATTATTCTTTTTGTATAATTATCATGCTCCTATAATTCTCATAAAATTGAATAGATCCGCATGTATGATAGGCTTCAAAAGTCTATTCACGTTTGCTTTTTCATAATTTCTCTGCCAATATTCATCCATTCTATATCAACGTCAAATACTTAGGCTTTGTGAAATTATAAACTAAATTAAAATAATTCAAATGTAAACTTACTTACTTTTTCTACAAAGTGACTCTCAAACTAGGAGCCTAATATGCCTCAGACATCTTTGTACGTGTTGGTCGATATTAAGGCCGGTGGACATGACGGCCTTGCAAACTTATACAAACAATTTCAGAGGTGTTTCGCAGCCAACTCCTCAAAAGCTCTCAGGATCCTCCCCAATTTAAGATTCGGATGAAACTGATTGAAATTCTAAAAGAATAAAAATTAGTAATTTATAAATAATATAAAATAAATTATACAGCACAAAATAACATAAACCATACCATAAACATGTGAAATATGTCATCCTTCACTTTAATCGAAACATCCTTCCCGACCCTGCCCCTTTTGGCAAGTGGGCGAGGACAAGAGTATTGATATCCCACATTGTAGAAGTGGGATAAAAAGTAGTCTTGTACTTTAAGAAAATAATAATTTTTCAAATGATAAGGTGAACATTATTCATGGTGATCACCCCGTTATCGTGAACTATAATAAAATTTTTAAAATTTATCCAACTTATGGTGGGACAACATTATTCATGGTGACCACCCCATTATCGTGGAATCCCTCTCCTTCAGATGAAGAGGAATCAGCCTCTGTAGTACCAACTCAAACTAAATCATTAGTGTAATACCAACTCAAACTAAATAGACCACACATGCATTATAAGATACATAATAAATCATTAATGTAATACGAAATTAAAATAATGATAATTGGTATATATACAGTAAAGTTCTCACATCTTGTGATATTTCCCGATTCATGATCTATGGTAGTTTGCTCGTTAGAATGTGACGATCCAGTTACTTGTACCATCAATGATGTAGCAATTGACTCCATTAAAATTAAAAATAATTAATATAACTACATGAAAAAATAATTAAATAATAATAAATAATTAATGTGTCGATCACCATCACGTGGTCGTGTGGAGTGGACACTGGAATATGGAGAAGTGTCCATCAATCTTGGCGGTGGTGTAAACAGTTGCATGTAGTTAAATTTATTAAATAAACAAAACCTGAAGTAATACATCCATCGCCATCATGCGATCAAGATGACTCACAAATGGTCTATCCACTATGTGATGATCTGACTATGTGCCCCATCAACGGTGGAGCAATTGTCACCATAAAAAATAGTTAAATTACTTGCATGTAGAAAATATATTAAATACACAAGAAATAAGCTAGAGCAATATGTCGACCGTCGTCATGCACGAAAGACAACCCACCAAAGCACTGCCTATTATGTGACGATCCGAATATGTGACCCGTCAGCGATGGAGCAACTATCATCATTAAAACAATAACATAATTATTACATGTCGAATATAAATAAGCTACACAATAAATGTATCACCTCGTGGTCGAGATGACTCACTCATAGGGAGTGAGCGCCTTGAAGAGCAGAACAATCTAGAAGCTCGACCTCTAGTAATCGTACTTGAAAAAATTTTCAACCTCATGTTATTATTATATTTAATTTATAAAGTTAGAAACACATAATTTTATAATTCATTAAAATAACTGCATGATTCAATCGTGTGCCTCGTATTCGGATTCATTTTCATCAGCTTCGTCATCGTCATCACTATAATCTTCATTCTAGTCATCATCAATAAAATTGTTAACGCTCACTTCTAAAGGATCATTTGAAGTAAACTCTTCCATCGGCTCAATATCATCCGCTAATTGACTATTATCAAGTTCCCCAACTACATTAGTTATCTCGATTTTCTTGATTGTAATCATCTACCGAGACATCATTCATCCATGTTTTTTTTTATGGATACTTAATACACTTCTTGCGCTTGTTCTACCAATACGGAACGTATGATTGAAGTCTCAATTGAGGCTTAATATTTACCAATTTAAATTTTTGATCTATCCAAACTCCTTTTTCTGGATCGAACCAATGACATTTTAGCACTACGACTTTATTCGATTTTCCCAAATAGGAAAACTCTAAAATTTCTTCTATCACACCATCGTAATGAAACTCGTTGTCCCCATACATGTTTCCTAAAACACATATACTGCTATTAATAGTTGAACATTGTCGGCTATATTCTTTTGTATGAAATCTATATCCATGACACCACAGTAACTACTTCTGCAATTCATTACCTATTGTTTTTTAAATAAAATGATTTTGTATCCTTCCACATATGGGACAGCAAGTTGTTGGCGCAAAGTTTTAATGCCCTATAAAATTATATTTTGATGATACAAACCTTGAAAGGTTAAAGTTATATGCTAAAAAAATTTAAATAGAAATGGACAACTTTATGAACTAAACGTCGATTTAATAATCGAATATAATCTCATTAGATTTTGGATGAATGATGAATATTAAAGTTGTAGAGAATTATGTTAGCTATCCATAGAATCCAAGATTATCTAATTGGATAACCATGCAGAAGATATGCTCAAAATAGTGTAGGATGGTCAACCTGCCGGTCGAAGCACAATGAAGGCCGATCGAAGCATCGATCAATTGATTAGGCATATTGGTCGATCGATCAATGCAAAGATTATAAAGTTCAATGTCGAGACTACACCGGTCAACAGTCCGATCATTGCACTGATCGATCAATTAGCTCAATGGCTAAAATCCAAAATGACAAGACCACACCGGTCGATAGTCTCATCGACCGAACAGCTGTAGTCAAATGGTCATATAGACCGATCGATCGGTCCCGGCTGAGATGAACAGTAATGGTTAATTTTTAAGGAGAAAATTGTGGAACATTTTTTGACGAAATTTTCACATGTAGAAGCCTATAAAAGGGAGTGCCAAAGCCTAAAGAAAAGGCATACATCCAAGCATTCAAGGAAAACTTCAAGTTATCAAAACAAAATAATTATCTTGAAGTTATTCTTCAAGCTTTTCTTCTTTCTCTCTTCTTCTCTTGTGAGCATGATATTGTAAAAGAGAGAAACACTTGTTTAGAAAATTGAGAGAGAAAAAATAAGCTTCCTTGGAGGAGAGGTGTGCCTTACCTCTCGAAATGAAGAAAAGGTGGTTGATGTAAAGGGTTTATTTCCTGCCCCATTTGGAATGAAGCAAGGGTGATTAGTGGAATCTCCGACGGTCTCGATGTCAAGAAGTCAGAGCGGGGACGTAGGCCAAGGTGTGGCCGAACCTCAGCAACAACCACCTTGTGTTCTTGTATTTTTGTGTTTGATTTCTCTCTCCCTCTCCTCATATTATTATGCATGTGATATGATTTGATTTGCATTGGTTTAAAGTTTAATAAATCAATTTTAAACTTCCGAAACGATTTTCAAAATTGACATTGTAGAATTTAACACCAATTCACCTCCCTCTTGGTGCCTTGGGATCTTACATTTGCTATCAGAGAGGGTTGCTCTTGTTTTTAATAGTTAAACATCTTTAAAGCTGTGGATTTAATTTTTCCGAAGGACAATCAATTACTTGTCTTCTGCTTTTTAATGCATCAAATTTCGCATATTGGAAAATCAGGATGCAAGCATACATATGATCTATTGATATTGACATGTGGGATATTGTTCAAAAAGGTTATTATTTAAATGAAAAATTACCTTCAGAATCTAGGAAGAAGAAGCAAATGCTCCCAAAAAGAAATCATTGGCATTGAAGGCAAACAAAAAGGAAGAAGACTCAAGTGAAGAAGTGGATGAAAAGAGATCTGCACACTATACAAGAAAGGTAGATAAGTATTTTAAGTTAGTGAAAAAGATAGAGAATAATGAGAAGCCAACCAGAAGATTATATAAACATCACCAAGAAAGACATTCAAGTCTCACAAAGAATGACAAAGAAGAAACATCACGAAAGGGAGGAAGAAAAATATGAAGAGTCAAGTGAAGCAAATGACTCATCAAGCTCTTCTAGTGAGGATGCATACCTTTGTCTAATGGTACATAACAATGAGGTAACTTCTAACTCTTCAAATTCAAATAATGATGAAGAAACATTTGATGTTCATAAAGAATTTTTGTCTCTTATAAAAATGTGTATTGCACTCAAAGAGGAAAATGAAAAATTACTACATGAGTTTGAGAGATTAAAAGAAGAAAATGATACATATTTTGTGGAAAATGAAATCTTGAAAAATGAAATTAAGTCTTTGGAAATTACACATGCATATGAAATTATAAAGCTAGCATGTTCTTTTGAAAAAGTAAAAAAGGAGAATAATTTTTTGAAAAATTCACAAAATAATGGTAACGATAGTTCTCATGTAACGAAAATTAATTTTAGAAAACACTTTGGACATGAAATTTTTTATTGAAAATCAAATCATTCTTATGACAAAAAATCACGTGTTACTTGTTTTGCATGTGGGTTTCATGGTCATTATGCATGCAAAGTAAAAAATAATTTCAACATGGATTGATATGGGTTCTAAAAGGGACCTTGAGTAACAAAATTGGACCCAAAGAAGTTTGGGTACTAAAGGTTAAATAGTTGTTTTTCAAGTGTGCCTCAATGTAAAGCAAAGGACCAATGGAATTGAAAATGTGAAGGCACAAAGCTCATGGTAAAAGTATCATTTACTTATAAATTATGAGCATTCAAAATTGATTATTCGCTTACATGTTTATAGAACTACTTTATTCTTAATTGTTAAACTTAAAAATCTCCACGTAATGAAAACCTTTTGATTTCTTAATCAAAATTCCAAATTATTTCTTTGAAAGAAAAGAGGGACACATTAAAGACTAATGGAAAATGGAAATAGAAAATTGATCATAATGATAGGGGGAGCTTGTTTTAAAATTTTGAAAGATCGTGTCACTCATTCACCTTAAATATGATCTAGTTACCTATATAAACTCTTGATTATTTGACATAATCCAATCTAATTTTGGCATATCAGTGGTATCATTGTTGTCTCAAAGTTTATGCAATATTTTGATTCTTTATTATATGAGACATGGTATACGTTTGATTTCATATTTTGCCATTGCAAATCGATCATGAATTTAGGGGGAGCTATTTTTTAACTATCACATTATATTATACATGAACTAATTCTTATGATGTGATACTTTACATGTTTCCTATATGACAAAAAAAGGGAGAACAAATATCTTTTATGGCATGATTAAAGGGAGAGTTACATATTGTTACTTAAATGCTTCAGGTGCAAATTACTTTTTGATGAAATAAAAAAGGGAGAAATATAGGGAGAAATATGATAAGAATATAGGGGATATTTACATAGGAGAAATATATAACCCCTAAGTTATAATATGGAATCTATAAATATAACTCTATATGAACAGTACCTTACAAATAGTACTAATGTGCATATCTATCCTTGTAAGGAAAGCTTAGTTTTAGGGGGAGTAAAATTGATTGTACAATTTGTTCACATTTTTTTTGTAACTTATATATTTTTCATATTTCTCGATTTGTCTTCATAAAAAAGGGGGAGATTGTTGGAGCAAAGTTTTGATGCTTATAAAATTATATTTTGATGATACAAACCTCGAAAGAATGAAGTTATATGCTGGAAAAGTTTAAATAGAAATGACAACTTTATGAGCTAAACATTGATTGAATAATTGACTATAATCTCATTATATTTTTTATGAGTGATGAATATCAAAGTTGCCGAAAATTCTGTTAGCTATCCATAGAATCCAAGATTATCAAATTTGGATAACCATGTAGAAAGTTATGTTCAAAATAGCGCAGGGCGATCAACCTGCCGATCGAAGCAATGAAGGCTGGTCGAAGCACCGGTTGACCGATTAGACATACCGATCGACCGGTCAATGCAAAGATTGTAAAGCTCAATGTCGAAACTACACCAGTCGACAGTTCGGTCATTGCATCGGTTGACCAATCAGCTCAATGGCTAAAATCCAAAATGATGAGACTACACTAGTCGACACACCGATCGATAGTACGATCAACCAATTAGCTACAGTCATTGAGAAAATTGCGCAATGGTGATATAGACCGGTCCCCGGCTGAGATGGACAATAACGGCTATTTTTCATGGGGAAAATTGTGGAATATTTTCTCGACAAAATTCTCACATGTAGAAGCTTATAAAAGTAGTGCCAAAGTCTGAAGAAAAGGCATCCATCCAAGCATTCAAGGAAAACTTCAAGTTATCAGAAGAAAATCATTCTCTTGAAGTTATTGTTCAACCTTCTCTTCTTTCTCTCTTCTTCTATTGTGACCATGATATTGTAAAACGGAGTAACACTTGTTTAGAAAATTGAGTGAGCTCCTGTGTAGAGGAGGTTCCATATCTTACATCTTGAGCGAGAGAAAAGATAAGCTTCCTAGGAGGAGAGGTGTGCCTTACCTCTCGAAGCGGAGAAAAGGTGGTTGGTGTAAAGGGTTTCTTCCTTGCCCCATTTGGAACGAAGGAAGGGTGATTAGTGGAATCTCCGATGGTCTCGAGGTCGAGAAGTCAGAGCGGGGACGTAGGCCAAGGTGTGGCCGAATCTCGTCAACATCCACCTTGTGTTCTTATGTTTGATTTCTCTCTCCCTCTCCTTCGCATATTATTATGCATGTGAAATCGACATTGTAGGATTTAACACCAATTCACCCCCCTCTTGGTGCCTTGGGATCCGACACAATTTTACTTTTCGGGCGCCAACCATTCAACATTCTATATGCTGAAAAATTACTAATGGTCTATATTAATGCAGCTCTCATCATGAAGTTTTGCTTCCTAAATTTGTCATTAGTGAGCACACCATCCTTCCACTACATATTGAATTCATCGATCAAAGGACTTAAATAAATATCTATGCTTTTGCTGGGCGACGAAGACCTGGGATCATGCAAGTATGCAATATGTACTCTCGTCTCATATACATGTTTGGAGGCAAGTTATAATGTGTGATAAAAAATAGGCAACATGAATAAGTCATGCTTGATCAGTGTAAAGGCTCAATCTTACATTGCGTGATTCTATTGAAAAAGTCAAATGAAGGGCATCAAATCATTTCCAAGCCTCAGCGTATGATGGATGTGTAATCGAAATTGGATCATCATGTACCGCTTTCTTTGTGCCACCTTATGAATGATGCAGTTCTCTCGAAAAGAAATAGTCATTGTAGTATTGGAAAATATCTGAACATTGCATTTACCACATTCTTCTTTGGATTTTAAGAATCTTTCCACAAACGTATTTGGGCTCATCACAAATAGAACAACTGATAAGTGAATTATTTTTTTTATAATACAACATACAATGGTTGCGACATGTATCAATCTTCTGAGATACCTAAATATCTCATCAATCTTTTGCACTTGTAAAATTTTTTATGCCTGAAGCATACTCTTGATAATGACAAGTCAAAACAATTTTCGCTCATATTAAATTCTAATTTCAAGTTCATCAATTGTGCCACTACAGAAGGAGTACTTTAATTTACACTTCCATCACACAAAGGTTTGTCAGCTTCTTTGAGGGGATTATAAAACTTGGAAGTCAAAGGATTTGGGTATTCTTCAACAAATGTCTCATCAACATTTTCTACTAGCATTGCATTTTGTATCATATACATTACAAATTGCTCAACTCGCCCACATTATTATCTATGTTATTGTTTCTTTAGCCCATCTTTCTTTGCCACGAAGGAACCAGTTTGTGTGCTTCTTTAGAAAACCATTGGAATATAAATCCTTTTCCATGTCATATCTAACTTTTCACTAATAGTTTTTTCATTTCTGACATGGGCATAAGATTTCACCACATGTAGTAGCAACACCTTCCTTTCCACATGATACCTTAATAAATCATCTTTATATTCTTTTGTTATAGCGCCACATTTATTCCGCCAATGATAAATCCAACTACGATCAAGCCTCGTCATTTCTATATTGGATAATTAGTTAATCTTCTTGCACATGGATAACATGAAGGCATATGCGATATGAATTCTATTATTTAACTTAGAAATTTCCTCTTTTCTAATAAACTTGGGATCAAACTCAACTTGAATCCAAATACTCATCAATTTTTTTATCATACTTTGGTGCCTCTTTTTGTCATATTCTCATTTTATTTGTCAAGAATGTGGATCATTGATCAGCATTTAATTTCAAGTTAAGTCATATCCGAATATACTAGAATAAGTAAATGACTAAATTTTGTTGTTAGATTGTGACCATCATATTAGTAAGACATAATTATGATTACAAAAAAAATCGTCCATAATAACAATTGGATTCATTTTTATCTAATATAAATTAATATACCACTTGCTAATAATGATGTATTATGAACAATGTTTTTACTAGAAAAGTGGATGCTCATGGATTTTTCTATTTAGAAAAATGACCTTTCGGAGATGTGATAAAGATAAAGAACATGACATAACAAAGTTAAGTCAAATCACATGCATAACATTTTACGGAAAATGGAGCTTATAATTTAACCAAGCATAACAATGGCATATAAGCATAAACAATGGAAACCTTATGTATATGACTATCTTCATGTGTTTAACATGAAGTTCATATAATACTGTGATACTCCAAATTTTTATAAAAGCATAAACTGATTTTTTGGCCAAATCCTCATGACTTCCCCTATATAAAGACCCAAAGTCCCCTTGTTGACCGCTTTTGTCAAATCTGCCATATGGCGGCTAGGACTTGAGGAAGAAGAAAAAGAGGAACAAGGAGGAGGAAGAAAAAGAAGAAGAAGAGGAAGGAAGAGAATGAAGATATGAGAGAAAGGTATGTAAAGGGGATTAAATCCCTCTCTGCTCTCTCAATGATTTTTCATGATTGGATTGAAAGCAAGAGGATGCCATGTTCTTTTATTGGATTGTGATTGAGGAATTTTATTCATGCAAATCATTAGATCCATGCATGTATAGGTTTTCCATGGTTTGATCTATGTCTTATATGGATTTTATGAAGAGATTCAATAGTTAGGGTTCATGTGTTCTTATGGTTCATGAATTGGGGATGAACCCTAAATCTATGAATTTGATGTTTTTGGCATGGTTTTTCATGTGCTTTTGATGCCTATTGATATATAGATCATGCTTAGAAACTTTAGGACGCTTTGCATTGTGTTTCCCAAAGTTATATTGAAAAAATGTGCTGAACGTGAGCTCAATACGGGCTAGAGGCTGTTAATATGGGCAAGAGGGCTTTAATGCGAGTTGTCAATATTTTCTAGTGCAAACTCAATACGGTTTGAAGGTAAAAAATACAACCTGGAAGGGAAAATACGGCCAGGCCATATTTTCCTTGTAGATGGGCAAAATCCTATTAGGCACAGCCATGACCAAAGTGGCACGGCCGTAACAAGGGCGTGCCTTGGAGTGGCACGACCGAGACCAACACAGAGCGTTACAATGCCATTCCGTTGTTATGATCACGGGCGTGACCATCCCATCACAGTCGTGACCGACTAAAAGACAAATACGTGATATAATTAAAGTTATTTTCAAAGTGTTTATACTATGTATTGATGCTTGAAGATTGTATATGAACCTAGATACACGTACATGCATGCTTCCTCATGTAACTAAGTTAAAACATGAAGATTGAGCGATGTAAATGATTGTTGTTTGCAAAGCATAATGAACCAAGTTGTGGATGTTGTTACATGTTGACCTTCTATGGCCCTTTATCAGATAATTGTTAGAAACAATCGTTACACACATCGGCAATGGTGTGTGCATTGTGATGTGCCCTCGGACGAGAGTCCAGAATGATCGTTACACACATCGGGAATGGTGTGTGCATTCTGATGTCACCTTCGGGTGAGTGGGGAGCATTGTCTCCATGACTTAGCTAGCCTATTGAGAGGGCAACGACATAAATCCCAACTATCGGAAGATATAACATTAATGGGAAAGGGCCAATGATCGATGGAATGAAATGATGTCCCATTAAAGTGAAAATCCAAAGAGTTATGAAGCGGCCCTGAGGAGAGTTATGAAGGCAATAATTATAGTAAGTGTATTCCACTTATATGCCTATGGATTGAATGAATGATTGATGTGAATGTCTATACTTTATGTATGATGATATGATTACATGTCTGCGATGCTATTATTATAATGCATGATGATGATAGAATGAAGTTAATGTTTGACATGTAGATCTTATGTTATGAACATGGCATGCATAATGTTCACTTCTTTTATATAAAATTGATGCGTATCATGTAGTATCATATTTAGAATCATGGCATCGCATTTCATGGCCTTTACATACTCTAATCGAAAAAACTCTTGCATCCTGGATCCGTGCAGGTGCATAAAGTTATGGATGATGGCGGCTCAAATTATGACGAATAAGATTGCACAATGGTCTAGTATGTTAAGAGTCAATTGTCTTAGAGTTTTTTTTACTATGTTTTAAAAGAGATGTTTTGACTATGGCATTTGAATGTTTTAAATTGCTATTAGTGATGATGTTAGATGTGTTTTCAATTCTATAACGTTACTTTTGATGTTTTAACAAAGTTTTTCCGCATTCAATTCAAGGATTCTTTTATCTTATTTAATAGTTTTATGCTTTTGCTGATTTAATATAAAATCATATTTTTATGATTATGTGATGGAGAACGGACTAACACAGCCGAATTACCCAATTGTCCTTGGCAATTTGGGGGTGAAATTCTGGGTGTTACAGTTTGGTATCAGAGCCAAGTTAGGACCTATCCAATCATCATGAGCAGCCAACCAAGTTAAGAGCATGTAGGTATTGTCCCATTGATTGTATTGTTAAATTGACTAACTTTTGTTGGTTAATTATTGTTATGTGAAGGATGGAACACTGTGGTCCCTCCAATACTTTGGGAGAGCAGAGAGAGCTCATTGGGAGCATGATCCGCATGGCGCGGGCAATGGAAAGAAATGCAAACTCGGGCCACTCTAGCCGGTCGGGTTCAAGAATTGAGAGGTTCCTGAAGCTGCATCCTCCTACTTTCTATGGGCAAAGGGATCCAATCAAGGCTGAAGCTTGGTTGGATGTGATCACACTAAGAAATTCAGGGCAATGGATTGCTCTGAAAGGCATAGGGTCAATTTGACCACGCATCAACTCATTGACAAAGCTCGTCACTGGTGGAAGTCTGTCATCAGGACCTAGTTTGATGATGAGGAAGAGATCACTTGGAGGGAGTTCAAGAAAGCTTTAAAGAACCACTACCTTCCTCCTCATGTACAAGGGAAGAAGGCTGCTGAATTCATGAATCTGCAGCAAGGAAACATGTCTGTAGAAGAGTACCTCAATAAGTTCCTCGAGCTTGAGAGGTATAGTCCTCAGAAAGGAGATGAGAAGATCAAGGTGGACCACTTCCTGAAGGGGCTGAATCCTCGCCTCAGGATCAATGTAAGTGTGGGGATCTTGAGACAATGGCAAAAGCTATCTCCTTGGTAACCAACTTGGCTAGGGAGATTGATGAACAGAAGAAGCATGAGTAAGGTAAAGAGTTCAAGAAAGACCAGAGGAAAGACAAAGGCAAGAAGTACAAAGACTCCAGGCCTTACTCTAGAGGCGACAGTGGACAGGGACACAAGCCTTGTTCATTCTGCCACAAGTTCCATCCTGGTGAATGCAGGATGAAGTCAGGAGCATGTCTCGACTCTGGCAAGATGGGCCACTTTGCTAGAGACTGCACTGAAAAGAAGGCTGACTACCAAGATAGAGACAAAGGCAAACAAGCTGATGGCCACTAGAGAGCACCTGGAAGGGTCTACACCATGCAAGTGGATGAGGCCCAGAAATCTAGTGATGTGATCCAAGGTAACGTCCTTATCGCCTATCACTATGTAAATGTATTGTTTGATTCTGTTGCTACTCATTCCTTCATATCAACTGCCTTTGCTGACTTATTCAATGTTGAGAGAGTAAATATGAGATGGCAGCTAGCCATAGCAACTCCACTTGGGAGAGTCTCCACTAGGCCATATCTCCCAGAGACGTCAGTCATGATCGAAGGAGTAAACTATTCTGCTGACCTTGTAGTGCTACTCATGGTGCACTACGATGTTATTCTAGGCATGGATTGATTATCTTACCATGATACCTATTTGAGATGCCGAGAGAAGAAGGTGCAGATAGACAAGAGAGATGGAAGTTCTGTGATCTTTTCTGGAATTCCATCAAAGGAGAAGAAGATGATCTCCTCGATGAAGGCAACCAAGACTCTAAATAAGGGAAGCCGAGAATTTCTAGCAAACATCGTCAAGAGTGATTTCCAACCCAAGCCACTACAAGAACTTGAAGTCATGAGGAACTTTCCTGATGTATTTCCTAATGAGCTTCCGGGATTACCTCCGGAAAGGGAGATTGACTTTCATATTGAGCTGATGCCAAGGATGACTCCCATTTCAAAACCACCAGTAGAAATGAAGGAGTTGAAGGCTCAACTACAGGAATTGCTAGACAGAGGCTTCATTAGGCCAAGTGTGTCCCCATGGGGTGCATCGGTCCTATTTGTGAAGAAGAAGAATGGGTTACTAAGATTGTGTATAGACTATAGGATGCTGAATAAAGTGACTATCAAGAACAAGTATCCTCTGCCCAGAATTGATGATCTGTTTGATCTGTTTGATCAGTTATCCACAGCATCGGTCTTCTAAAAAATTAATTTGAGAAGTGGATACCATCAAGATGAAGATATTGCAAAGATGACCTTTAGGTCAAGGCATGGCCATTATGAACTTTTGGTTGTCTTTTAGACTAACAAATGCTCTTGCAGCATTTGTGGATTCGATGAATAAGATTTTCAAGCCCCATCTCGACACATTTGTGATAGTGTTCGTGGATGATATCTTGATTTACTCATCAAGTCCAAAAGAACATAAGAAGCACTTGCAAATAGTTCTGGAGACATTAAGGCAGCACCAGTTGTATGCCAAATTCTCCAAGTGTGAATTTTGGTTGGAGCAAGTTATGTTCTTGGGACTTTAGTGGAACAAGCAAAGTAGAGGCTATCATCAATTGGGAGAGGCCAAAGACGGTGACAGATATAAAAAGTTTTCTTGGATTGACCGGCTACTATAGAAGATTTATCCAAGACTTCTCAAAGATTGCTGCCCCATTGACAAAGTTGACTAGGAAGAAAGAAAGGTTCAATTGGACACAACAATGTGAAGAGAGCTTCTTGGAGTTGAAGAAGAGGTTGACCACAGGAGTTGGAAGCTACACAGTATATAGAGATGCTAGTGGGACTGGATTGGGTAGTGTGTTGTTGCAATATGGAAAAGTTATTGCCTATGCTTTCAAACAAGTCAAGCCACATGAGAGGAACTATCCTACTCATGACTTAAAGTTGGCGGCATTAGTATTTGCTCTAAAGATATGGAGGCACTACTTATATGGACAAGAATTTGAAGTGTTCACTAACCATAAGAGTCTCAAATATGTATCCACTCAGAAAGAACTCAACATGAGACAGAGGCGATGGCTAGAATTTTTAAAGGATTAGGAGTTTGGTATTCTCTATCCTCCAGGGAAAGCCAACTTTGTAGCAGATGCTCTAGGTAGAAAGTGGGAAGGATCAATGTCTAAGAGTCTGCAACGTGGACCCTTATTGAAGAAAGTGCTCAGGGGAAGTTGATGATGCACTATCATTCATCTTGATCTAGTAGCAAAAATAGCACGAGCACAAAAAGAAGACCCAGAGTGCAAAGACACGAAGGCTCTATGTGAGAAAGGGCACCCAGATTACAAGATTGATGAAGATGGGGCTATCAGGTTCCAAGACATATTATGGGTACCTGAAGATAAAGAGCTCAAGAAAGAAATTTTCTATGGAGAAAGAAACATGAAGTTATGATCTCATGAACTGAAAGGTCAATTTCGGATTTAGGGATTCACCTTAAACAATCAACGGTGCCGAATTTCTTCCAGCCAATAGGCATTTCAACTTGAAATGTTTGCTATCCGAAGATAACATTATTTAATTTATATATTTTTTCAGATTTTTAACACGTCATATGGTGATTTGGAAAAATCATTTTCTCTATGCAGCTGGTGAGTTGCCTACTTCAGCTGCTTGAAACCCTATTGGTTGAAACAAAGGTCCAATCATATTATTTTGTTAAAAATTAGTGTTTAACCTATAATTAACCATAGTTAAAAATATTTATTATAATATTTACAAATATTAAAATTTATTCCTTATAATCTTATATAATTTTTTATAACGCTTATCGATAATTTAATTATGATTATCCTTTAATCCAAAAGTTAATTGCTACATGCAACCATGACTATACAAGCCTCTAGACTAACTTAATATGCTAATTAGATGCATGATTACATAAAAATGATATTTGTGGAGCACGTCCGTGATATTTTTCATTCATTTTTCTGCATATTTTTGTTTCCTTGTTTCTAATATTTTTTGCTTTGTTGTTCCTCTTCTTCTCTTATACTTAATGATCTCTTTCCAAACTATTCTGTTTTTATTGCTCCTCTTCTTCTCTTGTACTTAATGATCACTTTTCAAATATTCTGGTTTTGTTGCTCCTCTTCTTCTCTTGTACTTAATGGCCTCATTTTCCTATTTCTTGTAACACCCCGAAATTTTATCCACTATTGTCAAGGGCAATTAGGTCAATGTTAACCCGTTCGCCATCACATAATCATAATAAAATATGATTTTCTATTAATTCAACAGAAGCATAAAGTCATTAAATAAGATAAAATAATTCTTTGAAACATAGTGGAAGACTTCATGAAAACATCATAAGTATTGTTAATTGAAAAGAGAAATATCATCATTGCTCATAGGAAACCAACAAGCTACAAGTGAAAGGAGAAAAATCTAGTAAATTTCATTGTAATCATAAAGTACAAGGTGAGTGGGTAATTTACAACATAGCAAAATGTTATATGTTAGTTCTTTTATTATGATATTATCTCAAGCAAAGATTATTACAATTATTATTATTGAGACATATCTTGAGATATGAAAAGTATTTATGATATGTTTCAATGATTTTATATGAGATGGAGTAACCTTTTACACGAAATTATTTTTAGGGAACAATGCTTGTGAAGTTAAAATAAGTTTTACTTGATAATGATATGTGATTATGACATGTATATTTTGATATCGTTAAATTCCATGTGTTCATTGGCCATGCTGTTTGAAAAAGGTCTTTGGGTTTGCATTCGATATACATGAAGCCTTGGGGCATATATTTGATGTATTTTCCCTTTGGGGGCTGCTCTTCGTGCACGTATTGACCCATGATATGCTCTGCGTATCCCAGATGAAGTGATACGTATTGACCCATGATTTGATCTACGTATTTGACACTCTTGATTGTGAAGCTCTACTTAACTGTATGACACATAATCATGGAGGGATACGTATTGCCCCATGATTTGCTCTGCGTATCTGATACTCTTGATTTTGAAGCTCTGCTTAATTATATGACACATGATCATGAAGGGATACGTATTGATGAGTATGTGCGTGTGAAGTTTTACTGTTAATATGATGATATCTTGAATAACTATTATTTATGTAAAAGTTCATATAATTTGACAACTTATGTGATATGAGTTATGCATCAAATGTTTTCTCGTATGAAAGAAATGTAATTATTTAAATATTATTTGCACTCGTATTGTTCCCCTATGTTGTACTTTTATTCCACTCACTGAGCTAATGATTATTGCTCACATTATCCTTGTTAAATTTTTCAAATAGTTATAAGTTCTCGAGTTGAGTCGATTCGAAGCTTGCCTTTGATGCATATAGAAGAGGTCGAGTCTTTGGGGCACTTTTATTTTTCCTTCACTTTCGTTTTTAAAAAGCATTCATGTAATAGATAAACTCGAGAGTTGTACTAGAGTATATTAGAATTTTTTTTGTAAGGTTCTATAAAACTTGATCCTGTGGGGTATTATATATGAGGTGGTTAGTGAAAAAAATTATAATGGTAATATGTGAATAATATGTCTTATAGCTATTTATTTAACTTTGATTAATATATATGCATCTTTTGTATGTATTGGAAAATAACACAAGATAAGTAAGGGAGAAGGTTTTGCTGATTTTATTTATAGAATTGCTAATCATAATTAAGGAAGGCAATAGTTGGGATTAGAACTTAGTCATGGAGTGGGGTGTGACAGAGTTTGGTATCAGAGCTTAGGTTATAAGATTTTGTAGACAATATGACTTAAGTTTAAGATTGAGTGACATTATTTGCATTAGATTAATATTGCATGTTTTTTTATTACTTTTCTTATTTTATTTTTGAAGGGGTAAACCTATTGCCACATAAGTAATGTGGTGAGGGCTAATTAGATATTATTGGCCTTTGTAAATCTGCTCCGTCAGACGGTCGACCTATTACAAGTTCATTTTCATCTCATGCATCATGCATCAGTACACGGTGTGGCATTTGATGCTAACAATGATCCTCCCTATGTTATGCTGTGATCATAATAGGTCCATCAATAATGTTTCATGATGGAAATGTTAAGAATCAAAGTAGTAGTACTTGCAAAAGATATAAATGAATATGGAGTGAAAGTAGCTGAGTGGGATCATTTCTATAAATATCCAAGATTGTAAAGTCTTACCCCAAGTGGATTGATTAGTTCGTCATCGTACCACTCCACATTGATTTAATATAGAAATTTATTTTGAGTTATCAGGAAAATCAAGACTTACATTTTTTGATAAATATTAGAATTTCCCCTCTTGTATTATTTATATAGTAATGATAGAGAAGTTAATTAGGAAGGGATAAGAAGCTTACTTTTCTTCTGTAATCGATATAAAGGTAAAATGGGAGATGGTGTTTGTTTATGGATCTGTAATCAATATTCCAATCATATATGAATTTGTTAAAATATTAAGATCATCCCAGATTATCAGCGGGGAGATGGATATTGTTTATGGATCTAATCCATATAACTATTCTTACTTCTAAGACTCCTTATCCTATAGCACTTACAAGATTAAAAGAACTATAGGAGCATTCCGATGAGGTGTGCATTCAATCAAAATTTTGAGCTTCGGATTTATTTTTCAAGAAGAAAGACAAGTTTCTTAGTTGGGCATGAATTATATACATTTTAAGTGAATGTGAAGAATAACTTATTAAGAATGAGTAACTTGCTCGATCAGTTACAAATACTACCAGATTCTCACAAATGAATTTAAGATAGGGATACCATTGGCTAAAGTTAAAGGATTTGATATCTCAAAAGTTATATACATGGAAATCTATATGATCATTATGAATTCTTGGCCATCAAACCACTCATAAACTTTTGATCTCTCAATTCCAAAGGTCGTGCACATCATGAGAGATATTTAAACACTATTTTGCAAAATTCTTATGGGAAAAATAAGACTAAGAGCCAAATTATGAGTGAGTTTTGGCTTTATCTCATGGTATTAGATCATGCCAATCCTAAGGAAAACAAACCATGTCCTTGGTGCATATGACCATATGAAATATGAGTTTGATCAATTATTTATCATGTAGTCATTTCTTCCTAATATAGAAAGAAGGCACAATGTGTTTCCTTGTACACGATCTAAGAAAATGTGAACTAATCATTTACATATGATTGAGTATGAATAACTTATTGATTTGAACAAGAACTTGTCAGTAAGAAGAACTAGTTTGTATCTTACATTGTAAGGGAATGCAAAATATAAGAAAAGTCACATCCTAAGGTGTTATAAAACTTTTGACAATGAGACATTGTGTTTTGAAATACAAACATTTAAATATTGTCAAAGTATGATGAAAGGATACTTAAAAGACACCATTCATAGTTTGTATTTAACATACATTGGATTACCCATATGTATGAGAATCAGATAATAGATATGTATTACATCATTGATATTCTAATTTTAACAATCAAGTCTTTGGGTTTGAACACTATATTTGTTTCTCTTTCAAGTGATTATAATTATCCAAAATTTTGAATATCCTATGTATAAATTGGCTTTGAAGCTTAATTCTATCATATTGAGATTGATCCAAATAAAATATGTGGACAAGAAGATAGGAAAAATCAGAATAAAGTATGGTTATGTTATTTTGAATAGTCTTTAAAAATCAATTTGCAAAATGTGCTATAAATAACATAAGTGAAATATGAATATGATAATGAAAAAATATATATATATATATGAATGATCCTTAATATGAAATTAGAAACTACTTGTTCTGGATGTGTAAATAGTAAATTATGTGTTTTTTTTGTTCGTGTTTGAGAACATCAAATCTTAACAAGATTATATGGGATATTGAAGGTTTTGTAGGAACAATCAGTAAGAGAAGAAATGCTTGTAATTCTAGGAAGACATTATGAGATGTTTATATTTATAAGAAATGATAAACATTTTATAGAAATGGATAATAATATTAGACTATGCATAAGGGTTGGAGAACCAATCATCAAATCAGTTTATGATCCTTAAAGTAACATTGTCTAATGTGAATCATTATCAGTGATCTTGAAATCATTATGGAACCTTGAATTGCTATTAGTGATATTAGAATTTTTGTCAACTTCCAACCCATCGTTCTGAAACAAAATTCATCATTACAGATTCTGCAATCATTGATGATTCTTGATTAGTTGTTATCGATTGCAATTCCTTATATTTGAGTAATGATTTTTGGCTCATCATATATCACTTAGCGTGATTGATTAACTCACCATTGTCACTCCTCTACGGGCGATAGATGATTTTCCATTTCGGACATTTGTATGTCCATAAATTTTGGAAGTTTAAAGAGTTGTGAGAAAGCTTCTCGAAAGATTATTGGAGTGATGCATCCTCTAGTCACCTATCGAGAGCTTTAATTGGGTGTTCATCAATCATGAAATGTTGGTTCGATGTTTAACGAATGAGCAATTGGAGGGGGACGCCTTTTTGATCCTCGACCGCGAACTCGAATTGACATTTCACCAATATAAATCAATTAGAGAGGGAAAGTCTTATTCACAAAACTCATTATTTTTTCTCACACTTTGACAGTCATTCTTACGAATGATAGTGATCATATTTGACATATAGACACGTAATAATCGATGGTTATTTTGTCGTTCCCTTTATCCAATGTGTCATCTTCTTTTGCTTGTCATGATAGACTCTATTATTGTTGAAATTTTACCCATAATCCTTGTTATGCATAAATCTTGTCAAATATTTGAAGATTTCCTTACAATTAGTGTTTCACTCATAATCATGGTACTTATCTTTATGGGAACTTTGTATAAAATTAAATATGGTTAACAAGATTAGATGAAAGAAGTAATTCTTTTATGGAATTTTAAATACGCACATTAGGAAAATGTTATAGCCAAAAAAAAAAATAAATGTAGGATTATTGTTAAATATCAAGAAAAATAAAAAAGAGTGATCATAATAGTGAATTCATAAGGACAACATTACCTATGGGAAAAAAACATGAAGGAAAGTTTTGTCCATGATAAATAGGCCCATATGAGATTTTGGCATATATTGGGTCAACTATTTATTTGTTAAGTTCTAACACGAGAGATATTGTGTATTCACAATATCTTTAATGTTTCTATGCTTTGATGATATTGATCAAATCCTTTGTAGACAAGCTCATCAATCAACAATGCATATCCATAAATGTATAATCCATCAACTAGAACAATATCTCCAATTGATAGATCTACCACATTCCTGACCACCAAATCATAAATAGGAATTTTTGTTTGTGTCCATCTTTGATCATCTGGATCAAGATCTTTTCTTTTCCTTTCATAAGTCTCTAAATTGCAATAACTGCTTATAGTCACTAGATGTTGTAACTATGACGACCAAGAATATGCTAAGTAAGATTCCTAAACCATCGTGTGTACCCTTTGGCTAGTCTTCAGTTAGAAGTCCAAAAACTACAAATATCAAAGCGTAAATCATATGAATATCAATGTCAAATATTGTAAAGCATCGCAAACAAAGATGTAGAAGTTTCTTGGTCATTTTTTGACATACTTGTTGACAAAAAAAATCAAAATATTGTGTGTCATTATGTCATCATCAAGTGAAATAGAGATTTTCCTTGCTATTCCATCTAGTCCTCCATTGCTCTTCAAACCCTTGTTATTATGTCCACGTGCAATGGGTGCTAACTCATCTCAGTTGATGCAATAATTAGCTTTTCTCATCTCTTTTGAGATAAGGTGTGCTAGCAGTCGCGTTAAAGCAAAAACCAAAGAGAGCAAAACATCAACAAAGAATATTGTGTCATCAATAAAGAATAGTACACACGATTACCTTCTATTCATAGATAATTAAATATCGAGCCATCAATAAATTGCAGAGCAACCATCTACACATAAAGAGCAACTCAATCTATTCGACTACAAGAGAATTTGTCTTGAGAAGAAAATATAATAGAAATTATAAGACTTAAGGAAAATGAACTTTGGAAATGAAAAGTTCCATTAATGTTAGTGTTATAGGAAAAAAATCATTCATGTGAAGTGAAATTTGGAAGTGAGAATGATCAAATAAGAAGGAAGTATCCATTCTTATTCTTCGGAACATGTATCTAAATTTTGGGGACAAATTTTTTTTTAAGGAGGGGAGAATTATCACGGATGTGCTCCACAACATCATTTTTATGTAATCATGCATCTAATTAGCATATTAAGTTAGTCTAGATGCTTATATAATCATGGTTGTAGCAATTAACTTTTGGATTAAATTATAATCATAATTAAATAATCGATAAGCATTATAAAGAAATTATATAAGATTATTAGGAATAAATTTTAATATTTTTAAATATTATAATAAACATTTTTTACTATGATTAACTATGGTTAATTATAGATTTAACACTAATTTTTAACAAAATAATATGATTGGATCTTTATTTCAACCCTTAGGGTTTCAAGTAGCTCAAGCAGGCAGTTCATTAGCTGCTTAGAAAATGATTTTTACAAACCACCATATGATGTGTTAAAAATCTAAAGAACATATATATAAATAATCTTACGTTCGGATAGCAGAAAAATTTTCAAGTCAAAATCCCTAATGGAACGACCGGAAGAAATTCGGCACCGTTGATTGTTTAAGGTGAATCCCGGGATCCGAAATTGACCTTCCAGTTCATAAGATCATAGATTCCTATTTATTTTTCCATAAATTATGAAATTTTGTAAGCTGGGACGATCATTTATTTCTCTCTGCATTTATGTACCATTCTTGGACTTAATCTCATTATCTTTTTATGAACTTTTACCTTTCGATGATGATTTCTTTCTCCATGCGTGGCTAAATTTCTTTTCTCGGGTTTGATGAAACCTAGGGTTGATCTTTAGGGAATTTTTTTATTGGATCTGATGTGTTCTTTGTCTTTCATGTGCTTCATGTAATGCTTATATTAGATTGGTCACCTAGTTAAGCGGCCGAAGATTTTCCTGATTACGAAAGTATTTCATTAAGATTAGTTCAAATGAATGACATGAAATGTATTGTTTCTTAGAAATAAGGATAATCATTTTACTTATAAATCTTGTCTTATATGCAATTAAAATAATTTAAATGACCACGTAAGTAGGCATTTATTATTTTAGTTAGAATTGTGTTTGCCTGAAAAGGAGATACATGACTTTTGAACATTCATAGAACACTAATGATTTTATTATCTCTAAATTCCCTATGATCAATACCCTAGGTGGATTCAAAACCCGAGAGCTTTTATTCTCATTTATTTTTCATAATCAATTCTCGTCCTTTGTCATCATTTTTTGCACTCATTTCGGCATTTCAGTTTTATTTAGTTTTTATTATTATTTCACCCCTTTCTAACCGTTTAGATATCAATTAGAATCATATAATTCTAATACTTGAACTCTTCCCTGTGGGACGATATTTTATATACTACGACATTGACTCCGTATACTTGCGGGAGTCATGTATGAACCCCTTATCTTTTAATCCATGTTGTTGGCATGTTTTAAATATGCATGAGTTAATGCATCTTATCATATATATATTTGTGTGCATTCTCTCACTTCGCCAAAGAATAGTGCATATCATCAAGTATGAATTAGGAAACATTATACATGACAATGTTGATCCTCTAATCCATATGATTTATTTATTTTGAACATTCCTGAAGAAGAACATAAAAACATAAATGACTTTGACTTGGAATCAAAGCGAGTGACATGTAGTCTGACCTTGCACATAACTTCGTCTGGGATCTTACATTTGCACCCATTTATACGATGCTCAATTTTGACCTACTACATTGTACATATAATAAGTTATGTAGTTAATACATGACTCATAATTGTACTTATCTTCTCGAGTAAGTTGGGGAATGTTTTTTTATTCTTTATTTAATAAAGGTCCCAAGTGCCTCGCCCTATGAAAAAAAAGAAAAGGGTGAGGAAAATCGTGGGCAACTTCTCTTCTCTATAAATAACTACTCCTCTGTCCCCTCACTTGAGGAAAACATGAGTATGCCACTTATGGCACCGTTAGCACCCAAGCCAAGTATTCTCGGAAGAAAAGTGAGGCTTGTGCCCAGTGGAAGTTTTCTTTTTTTTTAAATTTTTAGTTCCCCAAATTACAAAAGAATAGAAGTGACAAATATGGACTAAATGAAAAGAGGGTTAGTTGAACCCAAGGATAGGTAATTGTCCTCTACATGTGTAGAAAACAACCTTGAGTGTTAATGTAAGTTGGGGGTTAGTGCAAGGTCTTAAGCTGTAGTTATGTGAAAGCTCAGTCTGTAGGACGATCTTATTTGACGTCCATAGTGCACATGCTTCAGTGGTTTCAAGTCAAGAGTTTAACAAGTTTTTAATGTGTAAATAATGTTCAGGTAGAGAAATATGAGGGCTAGGGAGATATCATGTCACTTATAATGTGGTCAGGACTGACCCTAAGTTTCTAATTTTTGCTTGAGGACAAGCAAAGTTTAGGTTTGGGGGAGTTGATAATTGAGTATTTATGCATTAATAGTGATATAATTATCAACTTATTAAAGTTATACTTCTACTTATTTGATTATATATGTTGAAGATTTTGGAGTCTACACCATCTCTTTACATGTTTCAGGGACTTCCGAATATCGACAAAAAGGCGTAAAAGTAACAGAAAATGAGGACAATACAGCCAACCCGTATTAACTTCAGGGTCAACCGTATTGGACGTCTCTAGGCCATATTACACTCGCACCAGAAATTACGGTCTGACCGTATTGAAGGAGAACAGACCGTATCAAGCAAACGCAGGCCGTAACACACTCGCATCGAAAAATACGACCTGCCCATATTGGAGATGTGGCGCCCGTATTGAAGCGACCTGAACCGTATCGTCTTGAGGAAAATACGACCAGACCGTAGCACATTTAACCAGGCCGTATCATATCTACCTCGACCGTATTGGGCTGATTTTTGGGGTATTTTGGGCATTTTTGTAACCCTAATTTGGGGGGACTATAAAAGTGATTTGTGAAGACGAAAATAGGGTCCGAACCTTGTTTTTGAGGAGATCAAGATGGCTGGGACGATCGTTTATTTCTCTCTGCATTTCTGTACCTTTCTTGGACTTAGTCTCATTATCTTTTTATGAACTTTTACGTTTCGACGATGATTTCTTTCTCTATGCGTGGCTAAATTTCTTTTCTCGGGTTTGATGAAACCTAGGGTTGATCTTTAGGGAATTTTTTTATTGGATCTGATGTGTTCTTTGTCTTTCATGTGCTTCATGTAATGCTTATATTAGATTGGTCACCTAGTTAAGCGGTCGAAGATTTTCCTGATTACGAAAGTATTTCATTAAGATTAGTTCAAATGAATGACATGAAATGTATTGTTTCTTAGAAATAAGGATAATCATTTTACTTATAAATCTTGTCTTATATGCAATTAAAATAATTTAAATGACCACGTAAGTAGGCATTTATTATTTTAGTTAGAATTGTGTTTGCCTGAAAAGGAGATGCATGACTTTTGAACTTTGATAGAACACTAATGATTTTATTATCTCTAAATTCCTTATGATGAATACCCTAGGTGGATTCAAAACCCGAGAACTTTTATTCTCATTTATTTTTCATAATCAATTCTCGTCCCTTCTCCTGCACTCATTTCGGCATTTCACTTTTATTTAGTTTTTATTATTATTTCACCCCTTTCTAACCGTTTAGATATCAATTAGAATCATATAATTATAATACTTGAACTCTTCCCTGTGGGATGATATTTTATATACTACGACATTGACTCCGTATACTTGCGGGAGATTTATCAGTTGCCTCCCAACAAGCGCTTTTGTTTATCATCGTTAGCTCGACGGAGTTTTCTTATCAATGGGTATCATTCAAAGGCATGATACTTTTCTTCTCAAGTTGTTCATTCAAAAGATATGGCTTCAATCTTTGTCCATTGACCATAAACGAACCAGTAGCTCCACTAGTGATCTCGACAGCTCCATTCTTCAGAACCTTGGTGATTTGAAATTGTCCGGACCACCTAGACTTAAGTTTTCCTGGAAAAAGTCTCATTCTCGAGTTAAATAATAGAACAAATTGTCCTATTTCAAGATCCTTATGATAAATATGTTTATCATGCCATGCTTTAACTTTTTCCTTATATAGTTTGGAGTTCTCATATGATTCTCTTCTTAACTCTTCCAATTCACTTAATTGGAGTAATCTTTTTGCACCTGCAAGTTGAAGATTCATATTTAGCTGTTTAATTGCCCAATAAGCTCTGTGTTCTAACTCAACAGGAAGGTGGCAGGGCTTTCCAAACACCAGACGATAAGGAGACATACCTAAGGGAGTTTTGAATGCTGTTCGATATGCCCATAAGGCATCATGAAGCCTTGAGGCCCAATCTTTTTTTGAATTTCCCATAGTTTTCTCAAGAATGAGTTTTAACTCCCTATTGGCTAATTATACTTGCCCATTGGCTTGTGGATGATAAGGTGTGGTGACCTTATGCTTAACATTATATTTTGCCAATAGTGCATCTAAGAGCTTATTGCAGAAGTGAGAGCCACCATCACTTATAATAGCTCGAGGTACTCCGAACCTAGAAAAGATATGCTTTTTCAAGAAGTTTTGCACCACTTTGGTATCATTACTTGGGGTAGCAATTGCCTCCACCCATTTCGAGACAGTCTACTGCAACCAAAACGTATTGGTTGTTATGAGAGGAGGGGTAAGGGCCCATGAAATCTATATCCCATACATCAAAAAGTTCAACCTCAATAATAGGTTGTTGTGGCATCTCATTTCTTTGAGAAATGTTGCCAACCCTTTGACATTTATCACATGAGCTCACAAAACTCTTTGCATCTTTGTACATGGTTGGCCAATAAAAGCCACTCTGCGTGATTTTTGACACTGTGTTGTTCATGGAGAAATGGCCTCAACAAAGTAATGAGTGACAATGGTTCAAGACACCGAAAACCTCATCTTTTGGAATACACCTTCTGATAATTCCATCAGCACAAAACCTATATAACAATGGTTCTTCCCAAGAATATTGTTTAGCATCCCACATAAAACCTCTTGCATTGTTGATAGGAAAAATCAGGAGGAATTATGCCTCTTACCAAATAATTTACTAAATCAGCATACCAAGGTAAGGAGGCGATGGCTAGAAACATCTCATCAGGGAATGCCTCATTGATTGGGATCTTGTCATTTTCTTCTGGTCCTTCCAATCTGGACAAGTGATCAGCGACAGTGTTTTCTAGGCCCTTCTTGTCTCGAATTTCCAAGTCGAATTCTTGTAGGAGTAAAATCCATCGGATCAGACGTGGTTTAGCTTCTTTCTTCGACATTAAGTACCTAATGGCTGCATGGTCAGTAAATACAATAACTTTAGAACCAATTAGATATGGATGAAATTTATCCAAAGCAAAAACAACTGCGAGAAATTCTTTTTCTGTCGTAGTGTAATTCTGTTGGGCATCATCTAATGTTCTACTAGCATAATAGATGATAGGCGTCCTTTTTTTCTTTTTCTGTCCCAGCACTGCCCCGATTGCATGATCACTTGCATCACACATCAACTCGAATGGGAGACTCTAGTCTGGTGCTATCATAATGGGTGCTGAAATGAGCTCCTGTTTCAATTTGTTGAACGCAAGTAAACATTCCTCATCAAAGACAAAGTTAGTACCCTTGGCAAGTAAAGAACATAGTGGTTTTGCAATTTTTGAAAAATCTTTAATAAATGTGCGATAAAAACTTGCATGCCCAAGGAAACTTCGGATTCCTCTCACCGAAGTTGGTGGAGGTAATCTCTCAATACACTCTATCTTTGCCTTATCTACCTCTATGCCTTTAGAGGAGATTTTATGACCTAACACTATGCCTTCTTGTACCATAAAATGGCACTTCTCCCAGTTTAATACTAAATTAGCCTTCTCACATATAGACAAACTTCAGTCAGATTATCCAAACAGTTATCATATGAGGACCCAAAGATAGAAAAATCATCCATAAATATTTCCATGATTCGCTCAATGAAGTCAGAAAAGATGGCCATCATACACCTTTGAAATGTGGCAGGGGCATTGCAAAGCCCAAAGGGCATGCGTTTAAATGCGAAGGTACCATAAGGGCAAATGAATGTAGTTTTCTCTTGATCCTCTGGAGCAATATGAATTTGGTTATATCTTGAATAACCATCAAGAAAACATTAGTAGCTATGCCCAGCTTGTCTTTCTAACATTTGGTCCAAGAATGGCAATGGAAAATGGTCTTTTCGGGTGGCGGTATTTAGCTTTCTATAATCAATACATACTCTCCACCCCGTGACTGTCCGAATAGGAATTAATTCATGCTTATTGTTTTTCACGACAGTCATCCCCCCTTTTTTCGGGACACATTGGGCAGGAATCACCCAAGAACTATCAAAAATTGGGTAAATGACACCCGCGTCCAACCACTTCAATACTTCATTTCTAACCACTTCCTTCATATTTGGATTCAACCTTCTCTGGTGATCTATGGTTGGCTTGTGGTTATCCTCCATGAAGATTCTATGCATGACAATTGAAGGGCTGATACCCTTGAGGTCAGCTATGGTCCACCCTATGGCTTGTTGTTTTTCTCTCAACACTCTTAACAATTTATCTAGCTGCACAGGTGAGAGATCTGCACTTACAATCACAAGGAGTTGCTCATTAGATCCCCAGAATGCATATCTTAAATGAGATGGTAACGGCTTAAGATCTAGAGTTTGAGGTGAGATATGAGATGGTGGGGGCAGTGACTTACCTTTTCCCAGCTTTTCATATCTATTACCTTTCACATGTGATTGTTCGGTGCATGCTTGGAGAGCATAGGTTTCCTCTTGAGTGTCGTCTTCTTCCATATTCAAATCCAGTAAAGCTTGTTCGAGGGGATCTTCATGCACCATCATTTTCAAGACTCCTTGTGCTAAGTCGTCAATATAATCTGCAAAAAAACTTGATCAGTTAAGGAAGGAAATCTAGAAGATTTTGCAAAGTCAAATTCTACTTTCTCTTCCCCAATAGTGAATGTGAGTTTCCCATTCTTCACATCTATGAGAGCTCCGGCTGTGGCTAAAAAAGGTCTACCCAAAATTATGGATATCTCTCTATCTTCCTCCATGTCCAAGACAATGAAGTCCACAGGTACAAAAAACTTGTCCACCTTCAGTAGGCATTCTCTAAAATGCTCATGGGGTAGGTGATGGAGCGATCGGCCAATTGCAAAGACACAATAGTGGGTTTGAGCTATTTTAACCCCAATTTCTTGCATATGGTTAGAGGCATCAATGATACACTTGCCCCAAGATCACATAGCGCCTTGGCAATGTTCAAGTTACCAATAGTACAAGGGATAGAAAAACTCCATGGATCTCTTAACTTGGGTGGGAGTTTTCTTTGAATTACTGCGCACTGCACTCTTCTGTCAATGCGATTGTCTCATATTCCTCCAATGATCATTTTTTTGATATTATTTCTTTTAAAAATTTGGCATATGCAAGAATTTGAGCAATGACATCTGCAAAAGGGATATTGATGTGCAATTGTTTGAATAGTTGGACAAATTTTTCAAATTGTTTATCCAATTTAGGCTTTTAAAGTCTCTGTGGAAACGGAATTGGGGGTACATAGAGAGGTGGAGGCTTATATGAAGGCTCTGATTGTTCAGAATCATTGGTTGGTTGCTCCTCTTTATTATTTTCCACCACTTGTTTTTCTTTGCTTGTGGTCTTGTTCAAAAGTGGCTCAAATGCTTTGCCACTTCGCAATTCCACTGCCTTGCAATGCTCACGAGGGTTCATCTGAGTCTTGCTTGGTAAGCTGCCCTCTTCTCTAGAATTTATGGAGCTGGCTATTTGTCCCACTCGGTATTCCAAATTTCTATTGGAGGTAATAAGTTGTTCCAATCCTTTCTCAATTTTTTCAAATCTATCACTTGTCGCATTTGCTAACTTTTCGATCGCAAGCTCCCAAGATTGTTTCTTTTCCACCTGAGGTTGTGGCGGTGGTTGTTGATACTGGGGTTGTTGCTAAAATGGGGGTTGGTATGAAGTTGATACTGTGGTCGAGGTGGAATGCCAGGAGGTGGCGAGCGTATTTGCTAAGATTGCCCAGTTTGATTTCCCCAAGAAAAATTGGGGTGATTCCTCCATCCCGGATTAAATGTAGTGGCATACGAATTGTTTCCTTTGCTTTGATTTGCCACGTAACTTGCTTGTTCTAGTAACATACATTCCAAACTATTATGGGGTCCCCCACATGTGTCACATATTGCGTGCGACGTAGAAACCTGATTTGCTTGGGCTTGGTTCATATTAGCCATCAATTGCACTAAGAAATCCACCTTGGCATTCAGTTCTTTGTAATTATCATTTTCCCTCACAGAAGCTGCCCTAGATGGTCCCTCTTCATAATCTTCATCATTCATGGCTAGCTGATCCAATAGATTGCAAGCTTGAGAGTATGGCAGATTCATAATGGATCCACCTGCTGCTGCTGAATCAATGTTAAATTTCAGACTAGGCGAGAGGCCATTGTGGAATGTCTCTATTAGGAGCCAAGTAGGTACCGCATGGTGTGGACATTGTCTTTGTAACTTCTTAAATCTCTTCCATGCACTGCCAAGAGATTCTTTTTGATTGAAGCAAGTGATTTCATTCCTCAACTTAATGAACTTGCCCGGAGGAAAGAATCTCTTCATGAAAGCTTGGAATAACTCATCCCATGTATTAAATGCTCCCAGGGGTTGCGAGTCTAACCAGTCTTGTGCTTCATCCCTGAGAGAGAATGGAAAAAGCTTCATCTTGGGGGTGTCTTCTTCAACGCCATTCATTTTGATAGTGGCGCACATTTGCAGGAACCGATTGATATGAGATAGAGGGTCTTCATTGCGTTCCCCTCTAAACTGATTTAATTGCACCATCTGAATGAGTCCAGACTTCAGTTCAAAATTATTTGCAACAATCCTCGGACCCACAATACACGGGATGGTGCCTCTATAAGACTTTCTGGCTAGGTCCCTCATTGGAGGTTCGACTTCTTCCATCTGCTGCTGTTGTTGTTGTTGGCCTTCTTCCATGTTCGGTATTCTATACTGATTATTGGTCATTTGATGTTCTCTTCTTGCTCTTCAATTTGTTCGGCACTGTCTTTCAATTTCAGGAATATATGGTTCAAGTGCCCTGTTTCTGCGGTGCATACACAAAAAGAAAAGAAATTTTTGTCTAGATTAACAAAAAAAATCAAAATTCTAATATTGACGCTCTTTCACGGCGACAGTGCCAAAAACTTGATAAATCTCCCGCAAGTATACAGGGTCAAAGTCGTAGTATATAAAATATCGTCCCACAAGGAAGAGTTCAAGTATTAGAATTATATGATTCTAATTGATATCTAAACGGTTAGAAAGGGGTGAAATAATAATAAAAACTAAATTAAAGTGAAATGCCGAAATGAGTGCAGAAAATTATGAGAAAGGACGAGAATTAATTATGAAAAATAAATGAGAATAAAAGTTCTCGAGTTTTGAATCCACCTAGAGTATTGATCATAGGGAATTTAGAGATAATAAAATCATTAGTGTTCTACTCAATCTTCTAAAGTCATGCTTCTTCTTTCCAGGCAAACACAATTCAAATTAAAATAATAAACACCTACTTTCGTGGTCATTTAAATTATTTTAATTGCATTATAAGCCAAGATTCATAAGAAAAATGATTATCCTTATTTCTAAGAAACAATACATTTCATGTCATTCATTTGAACTAATCTTAATGAAATACTTTCATAATTAGGAAAATCTTCGGTCGCTTAACTAGTTGGCCAATCTAATATAAGCATTACATGAAGCACATGAAAGACAAAGAATACATCAGATCCAATAAAAATATTCCCTAATGATCAACCGTAGGTTTCATCAAACCTGAGAAAGAAATTTAGCCACGCATAGAGAAAGAAATCATCGTCGAAACATAAAAGTTCATAAAAAGATTATGAGATTAAGTCCAAGAAAGGTACAGAAATGCAGAGAGAAATAAACGATCGTCCCAACCGTCTTGATCTCCTAAAAAATAAGGTCTGGACCCTATTTTCGTCTTCACAAATCCCTTTTATAGTCCCCCCAAATTAGGGTTACAAAAATGCCCAAAATACCCCAAAAATTAGCCCAATACGGTCGAGGTAGATATGATACGGCCTGGTTAAATGCACTACGGTCTGGTTGTATTTTCCTCAAGACGATACGATTCTGGTCGCTTCAATACGGGCGCCACGTCTCCAATACGGGCAGGTCGTATTTTCCGATGCGAGTGTGATACGGCCTGCGTTTGCTTGATACGGTTTGATCTCCTTCAATACAGTCGGACTGTAATTTTTGGTGCGAGTGTAATACGGCCTGGAGACGTCCAATACGATTTACCCTGATGATAATACGGGCTGGCCATATTGTCCTCATTTTTTGGTGCTTTTACGCCTTTTTGTCGATATTCAGAAGTCCCTGAAACATGTAAAGAGATGGTGTAGACTCCAAAATCCTCAACATATATAATCAAATAAGCTGAAGTATAATTTTAATAAGTTGATAATTATATCACTATTAATGCATAAATACTCAATTATCAGCAACCCAAATTTATACTTCCTTTATGTGTCAGCAATCTTTTTATGTATATATATATATATAAGAGAGGAGAATACGATTCTGATATACAAGTATTTTATTGCATGAAAAATCAGCGAGAAACATCCTCAATATGGCCAGGCCGTAAAAATGAACCCACAATCGTATCAATTGTCGCTGGGTCGTATCAGGCTCGAACGAGTTTATACGGTCTGCCCATATTAGCTCAAGGTTGCCCATATTCAGAAGATAATAACCATATTGCAGGCGCACTGGGAAATACGGTCGAACCGTATTAATGGGCACCTGACCGTAATTCTAACTTCGTTCCAGTATTGATCAATGGGGGGCCCATTTTATTAGCATTGCCGTATTATCGTCCCTCGGGCCGTATCGACGGAGTATCGCCCGTTATTTGGAGAACCTACCAGTATTGATGAGCAGAAGAAGTATAAAGCGACATTTTTTTTTGCCTTTTTCTGTCCGACTAACGTCTATTTTTCTAGGGCATCATCGTTCTTCAACCAAGCCGCCATGCGACTCCCATCCGGCGACTTCCTTCTGGCGATTCCCTTCCGGTGACTCCCCTCCGGCGACCCCGTTCAGAAAAAACAAGCGAAGATTGTTGCTGTGGTCACAAGCGGTTCTAGCGATCTTCCATCTGTTCGATTCTCGACACTTCGGCAAACCTGGTTCTAGCACCGGCATCAATCACTCTCCACACTCCGGTGACGACAAAGACTCTCCACATCTTCCATCGCTGTTGCTGTGGACAAAGATCGCTGCTGTGCTGTGGACAGAGACATCAGATTCTATTCAAGTTCCGACCAGATTCCGACAAGACTCCGACCAAAGCACAACGACAACTACAAACTATTTTCATTAGAGTTGAATCATTGTAGTGCAGTGGATAGGAAAACCAAAGAGTGCAAATCCGTTTCAGATCTTTTGACGCATACCAGGTGTTCGATCAATTGTTTCTGAACAATTTTGGCTCATATGGCACCAAAGACTCGTGGTGGATATCGTCGACGCCTTCGTTCTAGAAATCCAGAGGGTATAATCTTCAGAGACGACACACAAGAGAAGCGTTATTTTATATTGAAGACAAGAGAATTGGTGAACACTCGATATTTAGACGAGAGGGCTATGAATGAATTAGGTCTTCGAGATGATGTGGATAACTTGATTAATGCACTAGGAATGAAATACTTCATGTATACCAGATGGAAAACTTTTGTGATGCCATCTCTAGAATTTTTGAGCTCGTTGGACGTCGAGATTCCACTCGCCAAATGTGATCCAGGTACACTCTCTTTTCGAATGTTTAACTCTGAATATAAACTTACTCTGGACGAGCTGAATGATATTTATCAATTGCCGCAGCATGGAATACGTCTACATAAATACTGCACTCAGTTTGACAGGCGTTCAGTGCGGTAAAGTCTCACACATCGTGACTATGACACTTCATCATCATGCAAGGCATCCAAACTTCGAAACCAGTTTTTCGGTATTTGCTCAGGGTATTAGCATCAACAATATTTGGCCGAGGAGATAGTGATGGAGTGGTGCACGATAGCGAGATGTTTTTCTTATGGGCGATGATAAAAAATATGGACGTCAACGTAGGCGCCTTTGTAGCCAAGCAATTACTCAAGCAAGCACATTCATCTACTGGTAAGATTGTAATGGGTGGTCTCATTACTCTTATTATATTGTCACTTGGATTTAGTGTGAATGAACTTGAGGAAGCCCGAGGAGCTTCCCGCATCATTTTGGAGACTTGTGTGAACATGGAAATGATTAAGCGTGTGGGTGACCTCTATCATTTGACCTTCAAGGATGAAGAGTATACTCACCCCCTACTAGATGTCAAAAAGACTACTATTGTCAGATGAGCAAACTGGATTTTTCCAACGGCTGGGCTTGAGCAGTTGAGGCCTACTTATGCAAAATGGCATTGCGATCACCCTACCACTTATGATACAGAAGATCCCCAACAAGACATCCCCACTGCCACATTCGAAACAGGACAATCCTCAGGTACTCATCTTGAAGCTCAGTACGTCACTCACGCCGATATGCAACAACTTCTCCTAGGCCAATGATAGCTCCAAGATCAGTTAGGCCGAACGGAGTCACACCAAGAAGAAATTTATAATATGGTACACAGGATTAATACAAGGAACATCGAGCGAGGTGATTGGCAGACTTCGGCACCCCCAGATCAGTGAAATTGTGAGATACCTTTTCTTCCCATCTAACTTTATAGTTTTAATGTGTCAAACATTAGGGACAATGTTTATTTCAGGTTTGGGGGAAAAGGAGGTTAGTTAATGTTAGCATAAGTCGGTGTGCTGTTATGAGTGTCTACTGGTCAGTTGCGAGTTTAGTTGTGTCGTTAAGTATTTGCTTTTGCATGTGTCAGGCCAAACCAGCTGTCATGTATGAACCCCTTATCTTTTAATCCATGTTGTTGGCATGTTTTAAATATGCATGAGTTAATGCATCTTATCATATATATATTTGTGTGCATTCTCTCACTTCGCCAAAGAATAGTGCATATCATCAAGTATGAATTAAGAAACATTATACGTGACAATGTTGATCCTCTAATCTGTATGATTTATTTATTTTGAACATTGCTGAAGAAGAACATAAAAGCATAAATGACTTTGACTTGGAATCAAAGCGAGTGACATGTAGTCTGACCTTTCACATAACTTCGTCTGGGATCTTACATTTGCACCCATTTATACGATGCTCAATTTTGACCTGCTACATTGTAGATATAATAAGTTATGTAGTCAATACATGCCTCATAATTTTACTTCTCTTTTAGAGTAAGTTGGGGAATGTTTTTTTTATTCTTTATTTAATCCATTCGAAGTTATATTTCCATGGCCTCTGGAATCACCTAAAAAGGAATTTTATATGGGAAGTTATGTACTTAACTTCGCTGGTCACTCATCCCGTCCCAAGTGTAATACATGTTCAACTTGTAAATAAGGGCACGGTTAGAATATAATGAAATCGAGTTTGGAATTTGGATATGATTAATTAGACATTCAAAAGGTTCAGTGACAAATAGAATCATCCTATTTGGACTTGTATTTTGGGCAAAATGAATTTTTCCTTTCATAGTGATTCTTTTGTCAGATTCCAGGACATAAATAGAACATCACATGAATTAATTAATTTTGTTATAAGGGCATACAAAGAGTTAAATTCTAACATTTTTATGCCTAAACGCTACAGAAGTCTAGATTCTACGAAAATTAGGATCTCGTCAAATTAATAAGTATTGTTAAAAATATAAATTAATCATTCAGTGATACGTAGTCTGCCAGAGCATAAACCCTAGGTCAGATTACCTTGAATTTTATGTCTTACTCACTTGGAATTACTTAATGATATTTGGGAGTTGGAAACATTATAAGTCTAGTTTCTAATTTATCTATAATCATAAGATTTGCACTTAAGGTTAAGAAGTTATGAATTATTTATTGACATACACTCAGTCTGGAATCCTGAGAGAGCATCTAGTTAAGCTATAGAAGATTGAAAAGTTCCAAGTGTGAAGTAACATCTGAATTTACACATGAATAATAGAAAGGATTATATGCATTTTAAGGTGAACAAGTGTCCATGCATGAGTATGCATTGCATATTGTTATTATTAGTAATTGAAAAGTGAAATAGCATCATTGCTTGTAGGAAACCAACAAGCTACAAGTGAAAGGAGGAAAATCTAGTAAATCTCTTTGAAAACATAAAGTACAAGGTGAGTGGGTAAATTTACAACATAGCAAAATGTTATATGTTAGTTCTTTTATTTATGATATTATCTCAAGCAAAGATTATTACTATTATTATTAGTGAAACATATCTTGAGCTATGAAAAGTATTTATGATATGTTTCAATGATTTTATATGAGATGGAGTAACCTTTTACATGAAAATGTTTTCAGGGAACAATGCTTGTGAAGTTAAAATAAGTTTTACTTGATAATGATTGTGATTATAACATGTGTATTTTGATATTGTTAAACTCCATGTGTTCATTGACCATGCTATTTGAAAAAGGTCTTTGGGAACGCATTTGATATACATGAAGCCTTTCGGGCATATATCGTGTGTTTTTGCCCTTTGGGGACTGCTCTGCGTGCTCGTATTGACCCATGATATGCTCCGCATATCCCAAATTAAGGGATACGTATTGACCCATGATTTGCTCTGCTTATCTGACACTCTTGACTGTGAAGCTCTACTTAACTGTATGACACACAATCATCGAGGGATACGTATTGACCCATGATTTGCTTTGCGTATATGATACTCTTGATTATGAAGCTCTGCTTAACTGTATGACACATGATCATGGAAGGATACGTATTGACCCATGATGATTATGTGCGATGACACATGTGTGAAGTTTTACTATGAATATGATGATATCTTGAATAACTATTATCTATGTAAAAGTTCATATGATTTGACAACTATGTGATATGCGTTATGCTTTAAATATTTTCTCGTATGAAAGAAATGTAATTATTTAAATATTATTTGCACTCGTATTGTTCCCCTATGTTGCGCTTTTATTCCACTCACTGAGCAAATGAATGTTGCTCACATTACCCTTGTTGAATTTTTCAGATAGTTATAAGTTCTTGAGTTGAGTCGACTCGAAGCTTGCCTTTGATGCATATAGAAGAGGTCGAGCCGTTGGGGCACTTTTATTTTTTCTTCACTTTCTCTTTCAAAAAGCATTCATGTAATAGATAAACTCAAGAGTTGTACTAGAGTTATTAGAATATTTTTTTAAAGTTGTATAAAACTTGATCCTGTGGGGTGTTATATATGAGGTGGTTAGTGAAAAAATTTATAATGGTAATATGTGAATGATATGTCTTATAACTGTTTATTTAACTTTGATTAATATATATGCATCTTTTGTATGTATTGGCAAATAACATAAGATAAGTAAGGGAGGAGATTTTGCTGATTTTATTTATAGAATTGCTAAACATAATTAAGGAAAGCAATAGTTGGGATTAGAACTTAGTCACGGAGTGGGGTGTGACAAAAAATGGTAGGAAATAGATGAAATGGAAGCATGATGCACCTGATGAATGTCCGTCGATCGTTGTTGGACGCCGATGAGTGGAATAGGAGGAGCGGGAAACCCTACAAAGATGGCTTGTTGGAGGTTTTCTTTGGTGGTTGAGAGTTACTTTTATAATAATCGTGTGCAAGCATAAAACTTTGGGGAGAAGAGGGAAAATCTTGGCAACGACGATGGATTGAGAGGCTGTCAATGATTGATAGATAATATTAGAATGGAAGAAAGGATTAGCATGAATTGAGAGGTTGTGGGTTCGATTTTGGACACAATTTTCAATGATTGATATATAATAGTATGTGTAATACATTTTGTGCATAAAATATATTTATGTAATTAAATAATATTTATAAAATATTTTGTGAAAAATAATTTTTGTTGCTTAATAATTTTTTGTCCGAAGAACAAAAATCATGATTTTAGAGATTTTTCTATTTTGCATCTACGTTTTACCTAACTAAAAAACCTTCTAGAAATCACTTTTAGAATTTCTTGACATATAGGAATAATTATCGAGACTTTATTTTTCCAAATTCTCACATTCTTGTAAATTAGACTTTAAGCAAATTTTTGACACTTTTTGCGCTCCAATAATTAACATTGAAACTTATATCTTAACATGACCTTGATAATACCTACCAATAACATAACATAACATTCATACACCTAATCATGAATGGTTCAATCTCAAGATAGCAAATAGTACTAGCATTCATAATCCTACCTTAGAGATATGCTTATCGCATTGTCATGTGGACTATTTCCTAGAAGTGATAGTGAGGTGTCTCTCACCTTTGTTTAAGTTATTTATCATTTGGGCCATGCTGCATAATGTTGTCTTGGATATGGTTTGGATCGTGCTGCATAATGTTGTCTTGGATATGGGCTATTACATGAATTGTTGTAGAGATGCTATCTGGGTCAACGGTAGAATAGTTGTAGGCGGCCTGATTATTCATATCTAGGGATGGTACCTGACCTTGTTCGGGGCAAGGATGTGCACTCCCCCCCCCCCCCACCCTCCTCCTTGATGCTAGGAATTTAATTTTAAGTGTAGGGATCTCAAATCCCAAAATTTTAAACTATAAAAAATTTAAGTATTCAACATTTATACGATATTTATAATATACAGAATTAACATAAAATAAAATATTTCAACAATCAAGAAAAAAAAAGTATTGGTAGAAAAAAATTGAAAAAAAGGTTACAACAACTACGATGAGGGCAACTGCGCCCTCAGCTCTCTGGTTTTCAAAGAGGGGGCAAGCTGTGAGGGCGACTGCTTTTCGAGATATTAGCATATGCCAGCATCAAACAGAGCAGATGACCAAGAGGATGTATGATTATCACGTGAGTTAGTGGCGCTTCTAGCCTTTCCCTCAATCGCCACAATAGGAAGACTAGACTTGGGTCATTTCTTTTCTTGTTATCATTTATACACTTATGTATTTTCCATTTATTCTCTTTTCTCTATACAAGCTTAATGGTAGGACAATGTCAAGCTCAAGCTTGAGGGAGTGACTCATGCATATTTACTTTATGTACTGCATGACATGCTTACTTTCAATGTTTTGAGTCTTTTGGTCATGTTCATTTAGCATGTAGTTGTAATTAAGATGAATCCAAAAATGAAAAACCCAAAAATTCCATCATTATTTGATTTATTCTTGTGTACTACTTTATTGTCTTAAAGCTTATGTTCAGAATATTGTTGAATCTATGATATTCATTCACTATTTTAATTTAATTGTGTATCACTAAAATAGTGGGCAACGAAAAGTGTTTGTTGCTAATCATAATGACTAATTCTTAAATGATGCATTTTTGTGTTACTTACTATGATGTTAATTCTGATTATAATTGCATATTTATTGAATATATCATCTTATGTGAGCTTATGATCATGCTTGGAAAAAATGAAATTAAAAAAAATGAATGAATGATAAATAAAGTAGTTAAAATTGTATAAATGTATCTTTGAAACCTTGGTGTGTTCGAGTAAGTAGAATCATAGGAGATTATTGTCTGGTGACCTAATATCAAGTAATTTGAGTTTTACGATTACAAAATCGTTACAAGAATCATCTTGTGTAAAATGAAGAGTACATGAGCATTATGATCACGGCTAAGTAAAGTATGCCAAGTAAAAGAATTATGAAAATAACTCATGAAAAACTTTTGATTCAACACTGATGCTCTTATAAGCAAGATAGTAAGCTTAGGAAAACATGATCTATGAAAAATTATGCTTTAGTTTAGGTTATCTAATTGGAATTTAGGAAGTTATTGTATTTTAGGAAAGGAGTTATTTGATTTATTTTTGGACATTTTTTTTAGGTTTGATTTCTACCTAAGTTTGCAATTCAAAGAAGATTTTATTTGATTTTTGGTTGGAGAGTTTATTCCTTGTAAAGATGAAAAAATTATGAAATAAGAGGAAGAGGACTCCAAAAGGCATTTCTGGACTGCACAAGAATGTGTTAAAGACTTGTGAAGAAGTTTTGAAAGTGCAAAGATCAAAAGTGGGAAACTTGCGAGAGGACGATGAAATTTACGAGGAGTTGTCCTTGTTCTTTTGTTTTCCTTTCCTTGAAACAATAATTAGATTTGATGTTAACTTTTAGCATTATGAAGTAATTTTATTCTAGAGTTATCTTGATTTAGCCCTATTTATGTGTAGAATTCATTTTTAGTTCTTAGTTTGATTCATCAATAGGATCTTTGAATGATTTTAAAGTTATTTCTGATTTCAATAATTATGAGTCATTTATTATGTCAAAGAAATTCTTAGATATTCATTTGAGTTGTTTTGGATTGTTGAATGTCATGCATGTCATATATGGAAAAATCAAGAGGTCCAAAGGGTCAAGTAAGTTTAATTGTGATATTGATTATGAGCTCACACTTATTGTTATGTATTGTTTATTATTGTATGAGCACAATGCGACCAAAGTTGCTTATCCCTTACCAGATTCCTCATGCACCAAGGAGTGAATCCACCCCTCATAATTGAAAGGCCAACAATCAGTAAATCTAAAGCTCTGAACTTTGCATGGGATAGGCTTATAGCCACCAGTGAATAACCAACAGGTAAATGGGTACCATGAGGAGTAGTAGAGACAAGGGTCACTGCCACATGGTTCTCATTTAGTGAACATGGAGTACGCCGATAGTCGGAGTCATGATGTATCTCCACAAGATAATCACAAGGACATGATTGAGATGTTCCTAAACTTATAGCCTCCTCAATTTAATGGGAAGGGTCACTTTGAGGAAGCTGAACGATGAATGGTGAAGATAAAGGAGAGGAAATCTTCACATGATGCCAAAGATTGGTGAAAAGCTACTAAATCCACCAACTTCTCTAACCATGATGTCATCACCCGAAAAGAATTTAAAGAAAACACTTGATGAAAGATACATCCTTCTTAATTACCAGAAAAGTATGAAGTAGAATCCAACTACAATAGGGGACAACATGACTGTCAAACAATATTAGACCAAGTTTCTTAATCTAAAGAGGTATTATACTCTGTAAAAAAAGGGAGAGAGAGTGCATTAAACGCTTCATAAGTGATCACATCTCAACTTCAACTTTTTCAACCTGTTATTTTATTAATTTCTCATATTGTAAACTATGGTTCTCAACTTAATTTGAACTTGTTCTAAGGAGGCTGATAAAACATTTTGAATTTTGAAAATGAGAGAAAAAGGAGGAAGACTTGAGGATAAAAAGGAGGAAAGAAGGAAGAGAAGAGGTAAAGAAAATTGACAAGGAAGAAAGCCAGGATTCGAGGGCAATTTTTGGCTAGCCATGAACACTGGGATCTTTTGGAAAGTGATTTTTTGCAAGCCAATGTGTGGCGTAAATTTCTTTTGAGTAGTAGATCTAATTAACATTGCTAGTTTGGTCACTCCATTGCAGAACTCTTAGATGTTTATTTTTGTTTAGTTTAATTTGACTTGAATGTGTGAGCGCAGACAAATTGAGAAATCTCTTTTGTCATGTTCTATATTATTCGAAATAAAAGATTAACTCTATCCTATGTATTTGACTATTTATTCTTCTCGAGATTTTTAGAGTTTGTGAGGTCCACTTTGAACTTGGTTGTATGGTGAAAGCCAACAATAATTAGATGGACATTTAAGGCATATTAATTTGCCTTAGATTAGAGAAAAAGAGTTGGAATTAATATAGATGGAGAGATCTACTTATTTGTATGATTACCATTGAGACATAGGGTAATTAGGCCATCTCTTATCACCTAAATTCAACCATGCTCTATTGGATTGCTAGAGAAGTCGAGGAATTCATAAGAGGAAAAGGATAGAATGTTAAATAGAATTTTATTCTAGAGATCAATATAATTCTAGGAGGATTTCATTCGAGAATGATTAATTCATCCATATTTAAAAGAATCTAATACACTAATTGTTCTTACTCATTTGATCTCTGAGTCGTCTATTTTTTATTCCTATTTCTGTTATTTGAGTTTGAAAAGAATGAAAATCTAGATCGTCGTGGATACAATACCATAGGTCCCTACTCAACCTGTATACCTGCAGTAGAAGTGTGGGCTGTTGGATTAATTTAAACCTGATAAACTGAGATTTAACTTGTAAATCATATTCTCTAAAAGTTTTCATCAAGTTTTTCGTGCCGCTATCAAGGATTTAGATTTTTGTTTCCTATTCATTTCTTTTCATTGTAAGAAACTCAATTATTTCTCTGAACTAGCTTTCTATTTTTTCTGTCGGTCTTTTGTATGCCCAAGGTTAATCGCAAGAAATTACTTGAATTAGACCCCAAGATTGATTGAACCTTTAGAAGAAGAGTGCGGAATGGAGAATTCAATGAGTGGAAGCCGAGAAGATCTAAAATCCTCAACACCAAGAGCCTAACATGGATTTTGATTTACAAGAACGAATGGTGGTAGAACAACAACCTCCAATTTCTTCCCTTGAATAACTCTATGCGCCCAATATCAATGGATTGGAGTCAGCCATCCCCAAATCGGCCATTCAAGCTAGTAACATGAAATTGAGGTCATCCTAACAAAAGTAAATGGTGTCTATTTGGTTGGGCATGAAAGGAGGGTAAAGAAGAGGAAGGGAAAGGAGGAGAAACCATTCCCCTCGTTTGGTTGTTGAGTTTAAGTCGGAGGGGAATGAAGGGGAAAGTCCCCTCCTTTCCATTTCATTCCTCTCCAATGTTCTATTTTTCTTTCCCCTCCAAATCGGGGTGGAAAGGAGGGGAGGACATATTTGGTATGTGTTTCCATTTTTTACCAAATAAACTAAACATATAACTATATATGTAAAAGATAAAATCGTCTAAATAAAATAATCACTTAACATTCATTCTCTTTCCTTTAATGATGTCAACCAAACAGGGTATCTATTCACCTTCATTCCCCTACGTTCCCATCCCATCATTTCCCTTCCCACTCTTTACCTTCCCTTCCCTTTAATGAATTTTGAACCAAACTGTCCCTCAAGGGTATTCTCTTTCTCATTGAAAGGCGGGGCTAAGCAATGGCTATAATCTTTGGATTAAGAGAACTTACCATATGGGAACAATTGGTTCTTATCCAAATGTATCATCCAAGCAATACAATTATGATAAGAAATCAAATTATGAAATTCATTCAGAAGGACCAAAAGATCCTGTATGAAGGTTCAAAGATTCAAAGCTCTACTCTAATCATGCCCTCGACAAATGGATCATGTAATTTAGTTCTTCCAAAATGGATTGAATTATGCATCTGAAATGGCTCTAGATGACACGACCCTAATTTAAATGGTGGTTTAAATCAGAGCTCGCGACTGATTACAGACGATCAAATATATATACATATATGTATATATATACATATACATATATGTATATATATATATTTAAAAAAAAATTGTGCGTAACTCCTCTAGATAATACAAGAAAGTGATAACACATATAACCAAACTGCGAAGTTTATATCGATCATTCAGAGCATATAACAATCCTAGGGTTTACACCACCACATAGTCATGAAAGATTTATATTTTACAAGGTACAAAATTACTTTTTATAAATAGCACATATCAAACTCTCTCAATATCCCAACAGAGGAATATGAGAGCTATAAATCTTCTATCTAGTACGCGCGGTGAGGCATATGACTTCTTGATACCTTAGCAGTAAAAAGGATCCATGCCCTACTAAGGCTGTCTCTCGCAATTCCAAAGGTTCTACTGATCTGAAAAAGTGTACAACAACATTGTGAGCAAAAATAGCTCAGAAAGCTATGTGTTTCTATCTAATAAATTCGGTAAGACATAAAAATACATGCATTAATCATAATATCAGAATCAATATTTCCATGCATTTAATAAATACATATATAACATTCCAATCACAGTTATTACACTCAATTTACAGTTATTATCATTTAAACATATCAAACATGTGTATGCAATGCAACACTCTCATATATATGCACGGATCATCAACTGGCCAGTGGTCGGTAGGTGGACTCTAGAGGTGGCTCCCATCGTAATCAATGATGTAACAATTAGCTTCATTCTTCCTCATCCCTTTCGGAGAACATATCATATAGAGATAAGTGGACTCTAGAGGTGCCCCCCTATGGATTCTAGAGGTGGCCCCCATCGCAACTGCTCATGATGTGGCACTTAGCTCCTCATGACACTTAGCTCCAGTATATCTCATCCTATTATTGGGAACAGAATGATGGATTGGTCTCTAGAGGTGGCTCCCATCACGATCAGAAATGTAGCACTTAACTCCAATCAGCATATATGCAAATGCAGGTAGATGTCGATGCATGGTTCATCACATAACAAACATATCTCGAATATCAAAATACGAACCATATCAGATACTCATTCAAACAGAATAGGATTGCATCCTATAAAGTCGATCCATAACATTTCACATAAGTTCTTTCATTGAACTGTCAATTGATCAATCATTCAATACATAATTTTCATATAAACTTATCGAAATATTCATTTAATATATATAATAGTCAATGTCACACCGAATTCAAAAGAAGTGAATACATAGAGTAGGAGAAACCAACTTACCTATAAAGGCTAACAAAAAGCTTTCCTTTCCTTTTTCACTACTTTACTCTTCTACTCCTATAAGAATAATAATAAGAAACACATTACTCGTATGATCTGAATAAAAGCCTATCACACATGAAACATAATTAATTGAAAAGGTACATGACCCTTAAGTATTTACTCTTATAACTTAAGTAACTATTTATTACAAGAGTTGGCCTACTATTAAAACAGATTGTATACATAATAAAAGAAAATTCATATTTGCTTGAATTGATAACCAAATTTGTTCATTCCAATTTTTCTTACTTCCTGATTACCAATATCTTAATCTATAAAATTTTCAGATCTTATTTCATTGTGGTTTGTTCATAGGAAAATCAAGATTCAGTCTAACTTCTAGGGTATTCCTGGTTCTGACAAACTAAGTGACCTTAATTGTACTATTTATATAAAATAAGAAATAGGTCATATTTGGGTAACTTAAATTTTCTATCAACATAGACTTCTAGGATGCAACTCATAAAATGCTTTGAATTTATATCTATCTGTACTGAGCACAATAAATTTAACAAATACTAACACAATATGTCCTATGTTTCATCCTGACAGACTGAGTGAGGCATCCGAAGATATGGAACATTGTAACTAAAGATTCGGGAACCAATTGAACTTGACTAGGGTTGATCTTGCTCATGAACAACATGAGTTTTGTCCCATGTTCAAGTAAAAATGCAAAGAGAATGAAGTAGGAACTTACCAAAATCTAAAACCCTAGCTTCCTCTTCTCTTCCTCCAATTCCTTCAAGAAGTATTGATTTGTGCCCTTTCCTTAAGCGTTCAGACAAAGGTGGTGAATAGGGAAGAGGAAGATAGTAAAAGGTAAAAGGATAAGTAATAGAAGGGAGGTCAGCTGGTGAATGTCATTCTTCCAAAAATACCCTTGGTCTATGCCTTATTCACATGTAATGCCATTTAAGTAAATGGCCTTCGCATTTTCCATTTATTTATTTATTCAATTACTTAAGACATTACATGTAAATAAGAAACTACCCCTCACTTGGATTCAAATAAAATATTTAGAAAAATAGATAAGTGAGGAATCAAAATCTAAATTTTTGTCCGAAGAACAAAAATCGTGATTTCACATATTTTTTTATTTTGTTTCTACATTTTACCTAACTCACACACCTCCTAAAAATTCTTAAAAATCACTTTTAGAATAATTTAACATATAGGAACAATTACCAGCACTTTATTTTTCCAAATTCTCACATTTTCATGCCTTAAATAGATTTCCATCACTTTTCAGGCTCCATTAATTATCATTGGAGCTCATGTCTTAACACGATCTTCATAATACATATCAATAACATAATATAACATTCTAATAATACATTCTTAAGTTAGGGATATTACATTAGATAATGTTGTTGATGGAGTATTCATCAAGAAGAATGTAAATGAGGCATATTAATTCATTGAAGAAATAACAAACAATCAACATTTCTTAGCACACTCAAGAGACAATGATCATGTTTCATCCATAAAACCACAATAAAAAAGATGAATTTTTCAACTGGAGTAGAAGACATAGTCCAAAAAATGAAACATGATTGCACTTTACAATAACAAATCATAACATATCATACATGCCTTTCTATATGCAATCACTTGGTCAATCATTCCAACATACTTCACATAAGAAAAATTCCAAATAAATATTCAATATATATCACAAACAATGTTACACTGAATTAAAAAGAGATGAATACATAGAATAGGAGAAATCAACTTACCTCACATAAGCGATTACACAAGGTGTTTCCTCATTTATTTTTCTTATCATTCATCTAACCTTATAACAATAATATAAGTCCATATTACTCTTACAACCATATCAAGGTAAAGATTTTACCCGAAATCCACCCTAAAAGTTTTGGTCCTTTAGGAAAATTTCGCATCGCTAGCCTGTTCGTCGTACATCATTTAACAGTGGAAGACTTGACAATTTAAAGAAGATTCGAATAAATAAAAGCTTTTTCATAGTCATTTCATAACTAATACTTCATAAGACAATAAATGCCTAAAACCTACATTTCATCATTAGTCTCATTGTTCGTCTAGAACTGTAAACTTATTAAACCTAGACATGTGTAATACTTCATCATGAGCTTGAGTTGTCATCTATCAATTAATCTTGGTTACCTACAAGGATCCAGAGTGCATGTTTCCCAGTTAGAGTATGTAAAGGTCATGCATGCCATGATAACCTATCACATGCTTCTACATGTGATGCATCATTTATCATCATAATAACATAACATGTAAACATGCATGCCATGAACTATATCATGATCCTTACATGACAATACATCATGCTCATCATTCATTCTTAACATGTCATTCTTAAAACATAATCATCTTGACATACCTGCTTTACCTTAGAGTCATCATTTGCAAGTACCATACCATTAGAACATACATTCATATCATTCATAACATACATGGCATAAATATATCATTGCATTTCATTTGTGTTGTCATGTGTGTTCTAGGAGTCTCTTTATAACTCCTTAATCCTTATTCATTACTTGACATTATTTCTTTCTTATTTTTCATTCTTTACTTTACATTTCCTCGCGGTTACTTTATAACCCTTAGGATATTCATTTATTCATCTTTCTTTCCTTGATTATCATATGATATCATTAAGTCACATTATGATCTTGCATACATTAACTTTATCATGTGATATTTTTCATATTTACATTAGAAAATCTCGAACACCTCTTAGATGACAACATTATTTCTCGAGAAGTCTCAATCAGTATGAGATAAAAGGCATTTACTTCTCATCCTTACATTCATGACTTACTTTCATTACATTCATCGTATAACATAGGAAAATCTCAAACACCATTATGGTGATAAGCATCATTTCTCGAGAACTCTCAATCATAGTGTGGTAAATGGCATTTACTTCTCATCTTCACATTCATTTCTTACTTTCATTATGTTTATCATATAACAAGCTTCATCTCTGTATAATAGTCAGTACATGATATCATTATCTTAGTTAATAGGGTACTGAAAAATTTCAAACACCTTTTGGGGCGATGGCATGATTTTCCAAAGAAGTCTTAGTCATCATGAAGTGAAAGGCATTTACTTCTGAGAAATCGCAAACACCTTTTGGGTGATGGCTTTATTTCCCAAAGAAGTCTTAATCACCTTCAAGTGAATGGCATGTACTTCTTACCACATTTTTCATCTTCACATCATCATTACATTTGTTCATAGATCACTAGAAAATCTCAAACACCGTTTGGGTGATGGCATTATTTTCCAAAGAAGTCTCAGTCACCGTGTGGTGAAAGACATTTACTTCTTGCTCTCATCTTTCATCTTTGCTTAATTGAAGGCTCAAGTAACATCATTACAACTAGGCCAATGGCCCCAAGAAAATCTCAAACACCTTTTCAGGTGATGACATTATTTTTTGAAAAGTCTCAGTCACCACAAGGTGAATGACAATTGCATCTTAACATTAATGAGTACCGAGGCCCTTCAACTTCATACTTTATTAGGGTCATCAATACATCAAGCATTCACATCAATCTTTCATCTTTTAGCATAATTATGTTCATACACAATTAACCATCATTAATACATACTATTCATGCTTTAAAAAGAAATTTTAAAAGACCATATAGGTCCATATCAATCAGTCATGGCCGTGATAGGGGTGTCATGCCTCTGACAGCTGCATATAACCCCCTTTCGATCATGGTCATGACTTAGGCATCATGCCAGTGACAAAGCCTTGGGTAAATCTCGCTTCCGGTCACGGCTATGACCGAGTTGTCATGGTCTGACTGAAGCCAAGTTTGGTTCATCATCCTTTCATCCACAGTCGTGTCCAGTAGGGTCATGATCGTGCTTGGTCTATCACGGCTCTGTCATGGTCATGATAGAAAGCTTGTTCCTTGCCGTCTTCAAATTCTTGCGTTCATGGGTGTGACAGGAGTTATCACGGCTGTGATGCGGTCTGCAATTCTTTCGTTTTAGCTCGATTTTTCATGAATTTTTTATGCAAAACAATTTAGAAATCCATATAAAACATTCCAAAACATTTATATATGATGCCTAGGCATTTAGGCATGATTTACAAATAATAAGTCATCATAAAATACATCATAAAATGTTCATTCATAACTATTTAGGGTTCTTCCCCTAAACCTATAAGAACATAAGAACCCTAATCATATAAATGTAAACATAGATTTCATTTAAGCATTCTTGGATCTAATAAACTATCATGCAGACCTCAATAAATTCCTAACAGGAGCAAGATGCCCTATTGCTCTCAATCCAATCAAAATATCATCATTGAGAGGGGAAAGAGGGGTTGGATCCCCTTTACATACCTAGAGTTTTGTTCTTCCCAAACATGGATTCCTTTTTCCTTGTCCATGTCTCCTTCCTCTTTGTCCTCCTATTTCTTCTTCCTCTAGGGTTGCAGCCATCACGTGTGGTAAAAGAGAATAATGAGAAAATAACATAAGAGAAAGATTTGTTTGGGGATTTTTGTAGACCCTAAGCTAGGTTTTAGTCAAAAGGCCCAAATAATTTTGGCCCAAAATTGAGGTTGTTACATCTATTACAATAATCTCTAATTTATTCTAATAATTCTGCCAAGAGATAAGACATATGCACATTAATTTTACACACGACTTTTCAAGTACATAAAATATTAAGACAATTCTTTCATTCCAAAAACTAGAATTATAAAAGGATGTGTGACACATTTTTTATAATTTTTGGATCATAAAGAAATATTTTATTAAATGACAACATTCGGTAAATGAAGGTAAGAAAAGTGTTTGTCCATAGATAAAATATAATGTAACCTTGAAGAAATTTGTCTCATAAATACCTATAAATATGTAAGCCCCTTTATTTTTTTCCTAATTTCCTTCTCTTCATCTCTTTCCTATCTTCCCTATTCGGCTGCGCATGTCTCTTCTTTTCTTTCTTTTCTCTCTTCATTTGGCCGCGTGTGTGTGTGTTTTGTGTGTGTGTGTGTGGATATACCTCTAGATTAATCACTAAGCATATGATTGTAATTTTATCAAAATCCCATTAACCACTAAGCAATGATGTAACTTGTAAGATATAACATTATAGTTATTTCATTCAGAGCTTAGGACTAATTAGGTTATTTAGCTTTATCTTAATTAGTATCTATTGGCTCAGGAATGGGTATGAGATCATAATTAACTTCAATTCCTTCTCAAATTATAATTAGCTGAATTTTAGTTATTAAACTGATTTCCTGAAGGTCATTGTAATATTACAATTCAATTAAACATCTATTAAAATAATTATTAACTTAATTAAATTATGATCAAGTTTTTAACTCATTTATGATTATTAGGACATTACATTTACCCTATGATTTGATATGTTTTTTATGCTTGAACACGCGCTTTAATGTCAAATGCAACTTTGTGATTTTCCCGCATCCATCTTGTGTAAAAGTGACATTTGATTGTTTTGGGACTGGCTTACTCTTTTTATGCCATTCTCTCATGCAAGGTCCCAATTCATGAAAGGTAGGACATAATGGAGCGAGAAATTGCATATGGGCGCATTCAAGGCAGAAGTACCCCCATCTAAATACTTGGACGAATTCTTGGGTGAAAGCATCCGGTACCTTAATTGTAGGGGCCTAAAATAGCAAAAGAGCTTCCTCCAAATTCCTTGAGGTAACAGACAACGAAAGCTTCCTCTTATACCTTGTAGGCGGATGCAGACAAGGGAGCAGGTGAAAAGCAAGGACAACTTGCACCATGTCCCCTCCAAAAAGTAGGAGGAGAGGCAGGCGAGCAAAAAGAGGGGGCGGGGGAGGTAAATCTGAGGATTCCATGAATGATTCCAACACATGCCAAGGGAAGAAGAGACGGGGCCTCCTTCTCCTTCCTTTCTTTCTCTTTTCTCTATTTCCTTAGTGTGATGAACATGGGGTGCTTTCTCGCCCCTTTGATGTTGTATAACTAAACCGGCGAGCTAGAGTTGAGGGGATTGTGATGGAGAATCCGTTCTTGAACTTATCTCTTTGATTTTTATGCCAGACAGAAGTTGTTTACCTTTTACTCTTTTCTTATTATTCCATTGGTTCTAGCACTCATTGTTTCATTGTAGCACTCATTGTTTGGTGATAGAGTTTTGATTGTCGAACATGTTTCTTCGACCATTCACCCATTGTGTCTTAATCCAAGAGGGTGTTTTTCTTCCCTAGCTCAGGCTTCAAGACCGAGAGGTTGATTATTTTTCAATATGTTTCCTGTGTCCATTTAACCCATGGGTTCCATTCGGACAACTTTCGACAATGGTGATTCCCACCCGAGAGGGCGTTCGCAAACCCTTGATAAGGCATGCGACTTGAGAGGTTGGATTGTTGGGTTAAAGTTTTAATACCATATAAAATTATATTTTGATGATACAAACCTTGAAAGATTAAAGTTGAATGCCGAAAAAGTTTAAATAGAATGGATAACTTTATGCACTACACTTTTATTAAATAATTAACATTGGTCTTATTAGATTCTAAATGAATAATGAATATCAAATTGTAGAGAATCCTGTTAGCTATCCATAGAATCCAAGATTATCTAATTTGGATAATCGTGCAGAAAGTTATGATCAAAACATTCCAGGTCAGTCAATCTACTAGTCGACGAATAGAAGGCCGGTCAAAGATATATCGGTCGACCTAATGAAGATGTTGGTCGATCGATCCAAAACCAGTTGACGCTGAGACAACACCGGTCAACTTACCGATCGACAGTTTGGTCGACCGACCATTGGCAGAAACTGACGAAATGGGCACAGCGGTCATATATACCGGTTGACCGATCCATAAATGCGGTCGAGCGGTCCATTACTGAAATGAACAGTAATGGCTATATTTCAAGGAGAAAAATGTGGAATTAATTCTGGATAAATTTTCCAAATGCCAGAGCCTATAAAAGGAGTGCCAAAGCTAGAAGCAAAGGCACCCATCCAAGCATTGAAGCAAAACTTCAAGAAATCAAAAGAAGATCATTTCTCTTGAAGTTAACATTTAGAGCTTTCTTTTTCTCTCTTCTCTTCTTGTGAGTGTTCTATTGTAAAAGAGAGAAACCTTTTTTTTCAGAAAGATTGTTAGAGCTCCTATGTAAAAGAGGTTCTAAATCTTACCTCTTGAGGGAGAGAAAAGATTAGCTTCCTAGGAGGAGAGGTTGCCTTGCCTCTCGAAGCAGAGAAAAGGTGGTTGGTTGTGTAAAAGGTTTTCTTACTTGCCCCATTTGGAACAAAGGAAGTGCTAGTGAAATCTCCGGCAGTCTCGAAGTCGAGAAGTCGGAGCGGGGACGTAGGCCAAGGTGTGGCCGAACCTCATCAACAACCATCCGTGTTCATTGTGTTTGATTTCTCTCACTCTATCTCCCTCTCATAGTGTGTTTATAATATGAATTACAAAGATTTTAAGAATCGATTTTAAGCTTCCGCAACAATTTTTATGAAATCGATCTTTTCATATTGAACACCAATTCACCCTCCCACCCTTGGTGTCCTTTGGGATTCTACAATTGGTACTCTTGTTTTAAGATCTAATCATTTTTTCCAATCATTTTAAGATTTAATCATTGTTTTTGGATTTAACCATCCTAAGAGCTATGGCATCAAGTGAATTTGTTTTTGTCGAAGGACAATCAATTAGTCGTCCTCCCCTTTTAAATGCATCAAATTTTACATATTGGAAAATTAGGATTCAAGCCTACATATATTCTATTGATATAAACATGTGGGATATTGTTGAAAAAGCTATTATTTACATGAAAAAATTAACTTCCAAACACGACGAAAGACAAAAAAAATTTTCATAATTGGATTGGAAAGCAAAGAATATTTTTTATTGTGCTTTTGATTCAACGAATTTTAATCGGATTTCAAATTGTGAAAGTGCAACTGAGATTTGGAATAAACTCATCATTACTTATGAAGGAACCGTAAAGTTAAAGAATCTAGATCGAATATTCTAAATCATCAATATGATTCTTTCAAAATGTATGATAATGAATCTATAAATGATATGGTTGCTCTGTTTAATGACATTGTGAATGGCTTATCCTTCTTGGGCGAGCCAAGAACTACCCCCAAAATGTGAAAAAGATTCTCAGGCCTCTCTCTTCCCAATGGCATACGAAGAGGACCGTGATCGAAGAAAAGATTTGAATAAATTGAATTTTGATGATCTTATTGGTTCACTTCTAACCTATGAGATTGGAATCCAAGAAGAAGAAGAATCCAATTCTCCCAAAAAGAAGACATTGGGTTTGAAAGCAAGCGAAAATGAAGATGACTCAAGTGAAGAAGAAGTTGACCAAAAGAGACCCACACGCAATACAAGAAAGCTTAACAAATATCTCAAGTTGGTGAAAACTAAAGAAAGAGTGAGAAGCCGAAAAGAGGATTATGTAAACATCACTCAAGTCTCATAAAGAAAGACAAAAAGGAGATATCTCACAAACGGAAGAAGAAAAAGCATGAAGAGACAAGTGAAGATAAATCAAATGACTCATCAAGCTCTTCTAGTGCGGATGCATACTTGTGCCTAATGGTACACAACGATGAGGTAATTTCTAACCCTTCAATTTCAAATAATGACTCATCAAGCTTTTCCGAAGAAAATATTCCTTTAGATGTGAATGAAGAACTTTCCTCTCTCATAAAAAGATATTTTTCAATTAAATAGGAAAATGAAAAATTACTACTTGAGATTGAAAAACTGATAAACGAAATTGATTCTCTGGAAATTATACATGTTTGTGAAATAGTAAAACTAGCATGTTTTTTAGAAAAGGTAAAGCAAAAAAATACTTTTTTAAAAAGTTTACAAAATAATGAAAAGACTATTTCTCATATAACGAAAAATAATCTTAAGAATCATTTTGGAAATAAAAACTCTTATTGAAAATCTAATCATTCCTATGATAGAAAATCACATATTATTTATTCTGCATGCAGATTTTATGGCCATTATGCTTATCAATGCAAAGTTATAAAATAATATCAAAATGGCATGATTTGGGTTCCGATCTAACAAAATAGGACCCAAAGAAATTTGGGTACCAAAAGTCACTTAATTGTTTTTCAGGTGTGCCTCACATGTAAAGCAAAGGATGAATGAAAATGTGAAGGCACAAAGGTTATGGTAAAAGTATCATTGGATATACTCATACATTTTTTATGACTCTTAGCTGTTTAGCCTATTCTTTCGATTTCACTCAAAAATTTCTAAATTACTATTTCGTTGAAAAGAAGAACATATAAAAGAACATTGGTAATAATGATAAGGGAAGCATGTTAAATTTTATTTTGACATAATCATTGTTGGATCAAAGTTTTATGCAAAAAAATTGGTTTCTTAATTAATTTTTTCTGTGGCTTTCATAAATTAATTTTCATTATAAAATAGTCATAAATTTAGGGGGACTCATTTTCTAAATCTTTATGATGCAATACTTCACATGTATATTATATAAAAAAAAGGGGAAGAATAAAGGAGGAGAAATATGTCTATTACATAACTATTATATGATTAAGGGGGAGTTGCATATGGTTTATTATATGCTTCATATAAAAATTATTCTTTTTGATGAAACAAAAGGGGGAGAAATATGATCTGAATGTAACTTTATATGAAGAATACCTTACAATTAATATTCATGAAACCAATTTATGTAAGGAAAGCTATGTGTTAGAGGGAGTAAAATTAATTTTACAAGAATTTTATAACTTTTTTCCAACTTATATATTTTTCATATTTCTCGATTTATCTTCATCAAAAAGGGGAAGATTTTTGGGTCAAAGTTTTAGTGCCATATAAAATTATATTTTGATGATACAAACCTCGAAAGATTAAAGTTGATTGCTGAAAAAGTTTAAATAGAATGTATAACTTTATGCACTACACTTTGATTAAATAATTAACACTGGTCTTATTAGATTCTAAATGAATCATGAATATCAAAGTTGTAGAGAATCTTGTTAGCTATCCATAGGATCCAAGACTATCTAAAGTAACTGTGCAGAAAGTTATGATCAAAATAGTGCAGGTCGATCAACCTGTCGATCGACGCAAATAAGGCCTGTCGAAGATATAGAGGTCGACCTAATGAAGATGCCGGTCGACCGATCCAAAACCGGCTGATGTCGAGACAACACTGGTCGAATTACCAATCGACAGTACAGTCGACCGACCATTGGTAGAAAACTGACGAAATGGGCGCAGCAGTCATATAGATCGGTCGACCGATTCATAAATGCGGTCGATCGGTCCATTACTGAAATGAACAGTAATGGTCATATTTTAAGGAGAAAAATATGAAATTAATTCTGGATGAATTTTCCACATGCCAGTGCCTATAAAAGGAGTGCCAAAGCCAGAAGCAAAGGCACCCATCTAAGCATTGAAGCAAAACTTCAAGAAATCAAAAGAAGATCATTTCTCTTGAAGTTATCATTTAGAGCTTTCTTTCTTTCTCTCTTCTCTTCTTGTGAGTGTTATATTGTAAAAGAGAGAAACCTTTTTTTTCAGAAAGATTGTTAGAGTTCCTATGTAAAAGAGATTCTAAATCTTATCTCTTGAGCGAGAGAACATATTAGCTTCCTAGGAGGAGAGGTTGCCTTGCCTCTCGAAGCGGAGAAAAGGTGGTTGGTTGTGTAAAGGGTTTTCTTACTTGCCCCATTTGGAACAAAGGAAGTGCTAGTAGAATCTCCGGCAGTCTCGAAGTCTCGAAGTCGGAGCGGAGACGTAGGCCAAGGTGTGGCCGAACCTCGTCAACAACCACCCGCGTTCATTGTGTTTGATTTCTCTCACTCTATCTCCCTCTCATAGTATCTTTATAATCTAAATTGCAAAGGTTTTAAGAATCAATTTTAAGCTTCCGCGATGATTTTTATGAAATCGATAGTTTTGGATTGAACACCAATTCACCCCCTCCCCCCTCTTGTTGCCCTTTGGGATCCTACAGGGTCAGTGCTAGGATACACTGAGGAATAATCATTTGACAAGGTTCAACTAAGGGGGGAGCACTTGAGCCTCCCATGTTTTATATTTTCGAGTGATGATTTATAGTTTTGGGGAACTTCGATCATGTATCTCAACGCTGACATTTTTCATTCGAGAGGATACTCTATTCCGTTACACTCGCGTCAAGAGATGGAGTGTACTTCATTCCACAATGGTTACACTTGTGTAGAGAGGCAGAGTGGTCATTGGGTTAGAGTGAAGGGATACTATCGGTCAGTGTCGAGCAAGGCCGAGAGGTGGGCTCATAACATTTTCTTTGTTTTGTTGTTGGAACATTCTTTGTTTCGTTAGTTTGAGATTTTGGCATTGATTATTTTGGCCCAAGAGGGTATTTTATTCCTCAATCATCGCATATGTGTCGAGAAGTGGGGTGACAATTGGGTTATGTCAAAAGAGTCATCAGTGATCAGTATCGGACAAGTCTAAGAGGAAAGTTTGAGGCATTTTATGAATTGTTTTTACAAATTTTTTGTTCTGTCGACATTCTTCCTCTGTCCGAACTATTTTTTATTTATGGTGCTGGTGGTTCCCACCCAAGAGGTTAATCTATTTCGCAACTATCGCATGTGTGTCGAGAAGTGGGGTGATAGCTGAATTGTGCCCAAGAAACCACCGACAATTATAGTGTCGGGTAGGGCTGAGAGGGATCCCCTAAAACGGATTATCACTTGTCAGGACCCAGTACATCTCAAGAGGTTGGTTGAGGACTGACTTACGTCTCTAGATTTGTCCAAGTCCGGACGTGAGAGTATGTCGGCAAATACCCCCATCTAGATAATCAGCACTCCAGAATGTTTTGTCCTCGTGAAAGCATGACAAGAGCATACTGAGTGATGACCCCATGTACATAAATCCTTCTACCGGCATGCATGAGAATGATTCGGATGGTAGACAGCTTCTTCCATGTGAGTGGGAATGCCCGTGCATAGGGGCATCTGCCCACTTCACCTATTTTCTATGTTTAGTTCAGAAAATGGAAATCCTAACATAGTCCCCCTAATCCCTAGTGGTTAGTTATACTAACATTCGTTCTTCTCTCATTTTCACTTCCCCGCTTTGTTTTCTACTTAATATTAAAAATAAAAAAAAATAAAATATTTAGTGTGGCTTCGCTATTCACAAATCCCTAGAGTGTTTGTACTTTACCTTTACATTTCCTTCCCTCTAATTTAATTTTGTCAGTTTTGGCAACCTCTTTGAATTGAATTCTACTTGTACTCCCTTGGGACGAACCTTAAGTAGTACACTCATCGTTGTGTGCTTGTAGCCTCATCATGTGTGCTAAGAAAATTTTAAAGATTATTCGAGATCCCTCTTTGAAGTGGGGGCACGTCCCTACGTGGGGCATACAGATGCATAAGGGCATTATTTCCTTCTATCACCAATTTCCACGTGGGATGTGACTTTTATATCATTTTTATGTCATTTTATTCTCATCACACACACAACATACGATTCAAGTTTTTTACGTCATTGCCAAGGATTCACAATGCTAGTGTTCGATTCAAAAAGTTTGTTATGAGATTTTCGATGTTCTGTCTATACCTTGTGTAACATATCATATGATTCTTTGTTTTCTTACCACTTAGTCTTTTCCATTTTTCTTGAGTGCTTAGTAGTTTTACTTTGTTCTTGTTTCTTTTTAGCTTCCTATACCTATCAATTCCCTTGTTGCACCATTTTCTTCATACTTCTGTTATACACTAACCCACTAAACGTATATATATGTTCATAGCAAAGAAGCGAGTTTGCATACTATTGAAGGGAACACATTGCAACCTAAAGTTGATCAGGGGTACATCTCTGAATCCCAAAGGAATCCAAGGAGGAGCCGGACTACGCATGACAGATGAAGGAAGAAATCTGAGCATGATTATGGAGGATAATGACCCTAATGCCTTCCGCTCCGTGCACGAATTCTGCACGCCCTCAGCAATAAAGATTATTGCAGGACTTCTAAGGAAAGAGGTGATGGTGAACCACTTCCAGCTAAATCCTACCCTATTGGCCATCCTCGGTGAGAGCGCCTTCTCCAGATAACCAAATGAAGACCCCAACCAACACCTAATCACGTTCTTAGAGATATCTGAGACAGTCAAGTGCATGGACATGACCCATTCATTTATGCATTTTCTTGTTCACTCTGAGGGATAAGGCCAAGACATGGATCAAGTCGGTAGAACTAAATACTATCCAGACGTGACCCATTCATTTATGCATTTTCCTATTCTCTCTGCTGGAGCTGTGCATGGGCAAAGAAAGGATAACAAGCAACATGTGATATATTATGCCAGTCAGACTCTTCATGAAGCTTAAATCAATTATGCCACGATTGAGAAGGAATTCTTAGCTATAGTATTTGCAATTTAAAAATTCAAGTCATACTTGGTAGGATCAAAAGTTATTGTATATAGATCATCAAGCAATTCGACATATGATTTCCAAGAAGGATGCTAAGCCTAGACTTACAGATGGATTTTGTTACTCAAATAATTTGTCTTGGAAGTTAAAGATAAGAAGGGAGCAAAAAATCATGTTGCTGATCATCTCTCTCATCTTCAGCAATTGAAAGAGGAAAATCATCTTGATGACACTCAATTCATTAATGACACCTTTTTGAATGATCACCTGTCTTCAATCAAGATTGAGGAGCTTCCATGGTTTGTTGTTTGTGCTAATTATCTAGCATCTAGAATCTTGTGACTTGATCTTTCTTATCAATAGGAAAAAAATCCTTTTAGACATAAAACATTACTTTTGGGATGAGCCATTTCTCTGCAAAAAATGTATGGATGGTGTTTTGTCGATGTGACCTAGAAGAAGAACAAAATGCTATACTTGAAGAGTGTCATTCATCTCCCTATGGTGGATTTGGAGGGCCGACCAAATATGGAGTCAAGCATATTTGATCACCATATTTGAGACTTCAGATTTTCAAATATGAATACTCGGTGCTTGACTCCATATTTTCAAATATGGTACTTGAAGAGTATCCATATTTGATCACCAGGTTCTCACTTTATATAAAGAAGCTTTGAAAATCTGCTGATCAAATATGGAGTCAAGCACCGAGTATCCACTGCATATCACCCGCAAACTAATGGACAAGTTGAAGTCTCAAATACAAAAATTAAAATGATCTTGGAAAAGGCAGTTTCAATAACAAAAAAAAAGATTGGAGCAAAAAGATCAATGAAGCACTATGGGCCTATCGCACCGCATACAAGACTTTGATCGGCACAAGTCTATTTTGACTAATCCATAGAAAGCACTGCCATCTATCAATAGAGATGGAGCATAAAGCATGCTGGACAAATAAAATGCTCAATTATGACTTACAAGATGCTACGGGAAGAAGACTCTTGAAGTTAAATGAATTGGATGAGCTTTTGCTGGATGCATATAACAACTCCCGCCTATAGAAAGAACATGCGAAGAGGTGGCATGACAGTCCAACACTACAAAGAAATTTTAGAGAATGTGATCAAGTTTTATTATTCAATTCTTGCCTACGACTCTTTCAAAGCAAGCTTCGGATGAGATGATCACAACCATTCGTCGTTCAGAAAGTTTACTCTCATGGAGCCTTTGACATCAGAAAGGGCAATTCGAAAACTTTTAAACCGACATAGAGTGTCTTAAATAAGTCCTATATCTGCAACCAATTCAGTGAGGAAATAGTCTCTTAGTCGAGCTAACGACTTTAAACACATCAGCTCAAAGTCAGCCAAAAAGTGCATGAAACTAGATTTTGTTGGGAGTCCCAACAGAATCTAGGGGTATATCTTTTTAATCGCCCATACACCTACTTTATCGACCAACATCGCTTCGAATTCTTGACATTCTCTTTCCACACACAAACCGATTCAGCCATGATCTCGCTCCGAAACCCCACCCAAAATCCTCTTTCCTGCCGACGCTCGTTGACGGTAGAGTTTCTCCATTGTCTTCTGCAGCAAAAATCTGACAAAAATGAAACATGTCTGGTCTTTGATCCAGATAAACATCGAGAATTCTTACGATGTTTACTGACACCATATTTGACCCGACAGACTCTTGAAGAGGTATGGTATGCAGACAAGCTGCAGTGAAGAATGACAACACATTGCGAATGGACTCACAAGGCGATGGTACTCAACTAGGTTCTTAGTTGTTTTACTAATGAAACTTTTGGTTTTCTGCAAGATATTCGAGTATTAGTATATCGGGCTCATGCTATGCCCTTTTTCATGAAAAATTGGGATTTATAAATGAAGGGAATGCCCATCGATAGCAATGGTGCAACAAACAACATAGAGTTTCATTTAATTAATAAGGATTTGCCCCTCGGTCTTGATGATTTCAATAGAGTTTTTTATTTGTTGACTACTAGTTCCCGAATACCGCCTTCTATTTTTTTGGTTTTTGTTGTTTGGTGCCATCTTATGAGGATCCGAACTAATGATCCTCACCAACTTTTAGCTCACAAGCTAAAGAATCCTATTTTTTGGTATTTGCATCTTCTTCTAACCAATACTGTCTAGACTTGGACGTGTGACCCAGCCGTGGATTTGGTTTCCAAAGATGAATTGTATATTATCTAGTGTCTCCTCACCAATACAGAGATCAATCTAGGAGCTTTTCTTTTGAGGAACATTCTCTGATAACCCGTGCGAGAATGCACTCTTGATTTATTGGATAACTATGTCAGTGCAATAGCTGAATATTGTTTGTTCCTCGGAGATGTCAAGCTTGTACCTTCATGAAAGCTGGATTTAGATTACTTTAGATAAGGAGTGATTACACTTCTGACAACAAGAATTACTGGAAACAAATTGATTCTACAGCCTAATTACCATTACCAGATGCAAGAAGAACCAGAATCCTGCAGGGAAAGAATTGGTGGATGAATGATAAATGTACAAGTCTCTTGTCCTATTGTAGGTGTGCTTGTCACCTACCACAAGACGAACTAGCCGACCAAGCACGGCAACAACATCTGAATCATCCTTTGCACCTCATCTTCAAGACCTGACCCGAGAGGGAAACGGTGGAGGGGAAGGGTGATCGCAGACGAGAAGCCAAGGGGCTCCGGCGACAGCAGCAAAACTCATAGGAGAGAGAATATTTATCTAACTTAAAGTTGGTTTCGTCGTGGCAAATGGCATGTTGGACAGTGTGGTGTCCACATATGCAATTGACCGATAAACGGGCTACAGCCGGTCGCGATGATCGGGACTAAAAAATTCACAAATTTGGATGACCTTGTCGTTACAAATCAAAGTAGAGTGACCTTACTAGGAACACCCTATAAGTTGGGCGACCATCCCTGAAATTTGCTCTCATCTCTTATGTTACTCATTTTATACATAATTGGGATATTACTTCTTCCACCTTTTTGCATGAGAATTTTGTCTAATTTAAATATATGTGCACATTAGTTGACAACTTTGAACTAGTCTACAATGGATTAACGAACTTTTGAAATTCGAATTTTAGAGGAGGAAAAGGTGGAAATAAAGGGGAGGCAGGAAGACTTTGAGGGGCATAATGACTGGACTGAGGGCGAGCGTCGGAGGGTTGGAGAAGAATCAGAGATCGAAAGATAGAGATTTTGGAAGGAAAGAATGAAGACAACTTTAATCATTTTATTCATGTCGATGTATGGCTAGAAACATTTGTTCATTTGTTGTGTAATTGTGTAACTGATGTGGTTTGATTCCCATTTTGTCATCTTCTTAGAGTCTTGCTTAATTATGTTCCATACTGAATTGTGAATGATTCTCATGCACTTTGCAATTTTATGTGATCGATAGAGCGACTCTACTTGTTCCATCTTGTTCGAGAGAAAGGGTAAATTACATTTTGAATCATTAGCAATATTATTCTTTGATTATTCCTTTAAACTCTATAGAGGTCGAGAGGTCCATTTGATCACATTGCGAGGCGAGAGTCCATAATGTTGGCACTTGTCTGAGAAAGGATTTTTATGCAAGGATTATGAGAGATCAACTCTTATATGATCAGAATTGAGAAATTGACTGATAATTGAATTATAGTGCATTTACATTCGGTTTAGTCTATATCATTCGTAGAGAGATTGATGGATGATAGAAGAGAGTAGATTGCATTCCATGCTAAGTATCGAGAGATCACTTACCTCTCAATGGGAGTCATATCAACAATAGTAACTAATTCATCACAGGGAGCTTTTTATTCATATGAGTTCCTAGTTTGTTAATTACCTTTTACTTATTCCTCATTTTTATAGCCGTGACAATTTGAGATATTAGTTGAGAATTAATGTAAGTCAACGGGGTTACGACATTCCTAGTTTCTACTTGACTTGTATACTTGCAAAGTGTAGACTCTAGAGTATATTTTAATTTGAATGACATTTAGCCGATGTGAGAAATCACAACTTTTAAAATCTGCACCACCATGCCCCAATAATTAGCACTGCCTCCTCCACCTCCCTACGAGCAAACATTAGTGGAACAGATGGTGCAAACTTTGATGAAGTTGCAGGAAGTTCACAATGAGATGGTACGATAACTATTCAAAAATATTGGAAAACCGAATAGCGCAACAAGCCTCCTCTTCTCCTAGACCACAATGTAAGTTCCCCGGACAGCCAGAACCAAACCTGAGGGAACGTTGTCATGTTGTGTTTCTTTTTCATGATGGGGAACAAAAGGAGTTCCAAAACCTCCAGAACCATGATAGATCTCTGATTCGTCAGACCTAAAATTGTCAAACCAGGGTGCTTCCTGGGAGGCAACCCAGGCTACTTAAGTCCTTTTATCGATGGAATAAATTTTCTCCTATGAGTTGGAAGTCGGCATCACATGGGGGCACGCATGTGCATAGGACCACAAATGTAGATGGAGGATAATGAAGATGAAGAATAGAAACCATAGTCTACACCAGTGGGGCCCTCAAGGATTCGAATTTGATTGGCTTTTTCTAAGCACCGAGCCTTTTTGTCCTTTAGTGCAAAGAGGAGTTAACATATCCTTGTCCCCCTCGGACAACTCTCCATTTTCATTATTACCTCTTCACTAAACTATCCAATGCCTCATTTACCACACCTCCATCACCAACATAAACCCTAAACCCTCGCCCTTTGTCCATTCCACCCCTACTTTCTGACGCTTCCCCTCCACTCCTCCCTCCACCAGAGCAGCGACACTGAACCCTCCCACCTCCTACGCAAAAATGATGATGACGTGGGATCAGGCCCACGAATGATGATGGCGGCCACATCCATGACTTGGATTGGAAGGGACAACCCTTGTCAACCTGGTCGACCTGGACGACCCCATATAGACGACTCCATGGAATATGCCATGTCGGCCGGAGGACCACTCCGCGGCGCTGTTCCTCTTCATGTTCAACCCTTGTCGGCAGAGTTTTCGCTCCGGTCTCCCCCACCTCATGCTATAAGATTTAACAAAATGGAGTAGAGAGGTTCAACTACAAAAGCCTATCCAAAACCTCGATATTTGGTCCCTTCTCCTGTTCACATGAAGAACAACAAGATCCATCGCCGGCAGCACCTTCACAAGTTCAACTTGTATCATCGCCAGAGAATCTGACTCGTCAGCCACGAAGGACGATTATGTACAGAAGAAAACTACACCGATTTTACCGCCAAATTCTTCCTTAGCAGAATCGAGTGCACTGTCACCACAATCACCTCCAATAGTACAAGAGCCATTTCAGCTTGCAGCACCTAGCCAACCCTCCCGTCAACAAGACCACAACAAAGAGTTTCGCAAGAGCCTGGGGGAGGACATGGGCATGATGGTTGAGCTCGCCAGGCCGGCTGCACCACTAGCCACACCTCCCCCTTCGGAGCATCAAGAAGCGCACATATCCCACACGCCAAAAGAACCTGCCGCACCATCAGTCGCTAGGCTCACTTCTGTAGAGCCGTCACCCGAATCTACACATGTGCACACCAAACGAATCGCGAGTGGACCACCTAGGATGCGCTCCGGAGAGGAAGCACCAGTAAACGACCAAGCCTTCAATTAAACCTCTATTTTCGAAATTAAATAATTTCATATTATTTTCAATCCATATTTTTTGAAATCAAAACAATTAAATGCATTTATTTACTTTTGTAGAAATTCAGGGCATCACACTATCTAGCACTAAAGGAATCACTAAATACAGAAAAATGGAATAATAAATTACAATAGAAAGCTAAGTTAGAAAGATGTCTTTTTATTAAGATTGAAGATCTATATGAAGACTGAGATGAAAGTTGAGAGGTGCTAAGTAAATTACGATGTAATGTCAATTTTCAGAGGCTCAAATTCTTACACATAAACATTTTTGTTGTACATTTATTATTTTTGTTTGTAACTTTTTATCTAAATCAAGTAACATGAAAACTAATTAGCTTCTTTCATAAATTTATGTGAATTTGACATGCATCTATTAAAATTTATCTGAATGGAAGTGTATCATAAAATTATGCTATATGTTATGATTTAATTGGATTAAAGTAACAAAAAAATCTAAGAACCATCAAGACCACTTAATGGGTGGTCCAAGTGGGTCTACATACATTAGAGGCTCTGTCTCCCACTTTGAGAATGAAAAGTGATTAGTATAGATATGTATTGTAACATCCTCAAAGAAAATGAAAAAAAAAAGAGAACAAGTTCGGCCGCACAAGGCCCAAGCCCACGCGTGCACAAAGCCTAAGACCCAAGCCCATGTATGCATATGACTTAAACTAATACCCTAAAACCTCTTACCACCTCTTAGCCGAAAGTAATACCCCAAGCCAAAACCCCTGCTACAGTGATCTGCATTCTTCTCCCTTGTAGCTACAGTAAGTCTTCCACTCACCTCTCTAATCCTTCACTTAGCTACAGTAACTGAACCTCTCTAGCACTCTCTCACTGTAGCAGCCACCTTTTTAGCTCGTGAACAGTAACTAGGAGGGAGGAACAGTAGATTGAAGCTAGAGGAAGAAGCTAAGATTTACGACATTGCTATTAAGGTATGTTTGAGGGGATCCACTAACCCTAATCTTCTCCCTAATGATGTTTGATTGTATAGATTAGGGATTAAAGAACAAACCCTTTGTTCTTAGATGAAGATTTGAGGAATGTGCATATAATGCTTCATGCTTCTCTAGATTACTATTCCTTTGCTAATCATGCTTAGAATGCCATGTGATTCATAGCTTAATGCTCTATTTCTCATTATGTTTACTATTGGAATGCTTATTGCTCTTATGTTAATTTATTATGAGGTTATGTAAAGCTTGTGTAAATTTATAAGTGTGATTAGCATGTTGGATGCCTTATGTGAAAACCTCTTTATGTTTCATGATTAGAATGCTAAGAATGTTAAGAAATGTCTTACATGATATTTGGAAGCCAATATGTGTTCAATATGTCAATGTATGCAAGATTAGGAAACAAATGATGTAAAAATTGTTTATCTATCAGCCCAGAACGAGCGACCGATAAGGTATCGGTCGACCGTTATGGAGACATTTGTAGTCTCGCACTCTGTCCAATGGTCGACCGACTCTATAAAGGTCATCCATTTTGGAAGGGTCGAACATTCTGTGATTAGCGGGAGACCAAACACCATGTTTCGATCGTCCGATAGTAATGTAAAGGTCGACCGATATACACGGTCATCTGATATGTGTAGTCAAAACATTCGACACATTCTGTGATTAGCGGGCGTCCGAGCACCTTGTTTCGATCGTCCGAAAGTCATGAATCGACCGATATTCAAACGGTCATTCGATATATGGAGTCAAAACATTCTGTGATTAACGAACATTCGAGTACCTTGTTTTGATCGTCCGAAGGCCAAGTATCGGTCGACCGTTATTCTAGCGGTCGTCCGATTTAGAAGAGTGTCACATTTTGTGATTAGCAGACGAACCGAAGTCTGATTTTGGTCGTCCGAAAGGACCAAAACGGTCGACCGATAACCCGATTGGTCATCCGATACCCTTCCAATGGTCGACCGTTACCCAAAATGTCGTCCATTCTGAAAGCTGATTGGCTATGATTGAATGTCCACACATAGTATGATTTGAAGTATGTATGACCTTAAATAGGGTTAAAACATACAACATGTATTGAATGATTGTATGTATTGATGAAAGCAAGTAAAAGATGGATTGGCGTGAAGGTGACTTGTTGTAATCGAGGAGGGGAAATGAGTTCCACCCTTGAGTGTGATATTTCTCGGGGAAACGAGTTCCACCCTTGAGTGTGGCATTTTCATAAGTCGAGGCGAGTTCCACCCTTAAGCGTGGCATCTCTATTGGGCCTACGTGGGCCTAGCTAGCCATTTTCTCACGAACTCAACATGGTCTTCCCAATCAACAAGATAAGAAAGTATCTAAGTAAAGATGAAAGATGAAAAGATGAATGATGAATGATGAATGACTTGGGACATAAAGTATAGTTGTTAAAGAAGTATGATGAAGTATGCACCTATAAGGATGCAATGTAAATGTCCACTTGCCACATCATATCATGACATGATGAAAGATGACAAAGTAAAGTAAGATAAGACATGATATGCATTAGCATAATGATAAGTATGATGATAAGTTATGATATATATTTGACCTAAAGATTATGATGTTACATGTTATCTTATCTTGCCATGATGGCATGCTCACATGCCATATAATATGCATAAGTAACTCATAGCATGCATAGATTTACGTTCCATGATGATGATATGCATATGCCATGACATGTAGAGATTATGTTATAAGGTCATAGCATGCATGGGCCTCAACATACTCTAACGGGAGAAATCCCCTGCACCCCGTGTATTCATGCAGGTATGGATGAAGCTTAGGTTCGGCGGTGAGGGCCTCTTGACGAAGACGTTGCACATGGGCGAGTCGGGCTACGGCCCAAGTTATCTTACTTATATTATGTCATTATGATGAACTCTTGTAATAGTCATTTATGTATAGCTTATGGGCCTTATGGAGTCATGTATTTTACGTGAACTCATTATGTTGTAAGAACCCTTTGTTGGGTATACGTTAGAGCTTATCAGGCCCATGGGCCAGTATCTTGGGTTTTGTCTTATATATCCATGAAGTCTTCCACTGTTTATGATGTTATTGTTTTAAATTTATTATATTATGTTTTCGCTGCAAAGTTTTATGAAATTAGGTCAAGTAAAAGTGACGCCGTCCGGGTTCGGCAACTATGTTGGGGCTGGATTTTGGGAGCGTTACATGTATATAATATCTTCCTTGGGGTTTAAGGAACCTACATAACAGTCAAAAGATATGCATAGATGTGGACCAAAATCTTGGACGTCCATCATATCATCTACGGCTTAAATTCATTCATTCCCACAACTATGTTCTACCTCTTCTTCAATCTTCTCACCCACCGCGACAAGTGAAAGCATTCCGTCATATGTTTGGAAGAATCCAAAGAAGACCATTTGCCTCGCCACTGGGGAGGTCCCTGTGTCCTACGCCGTTGTAGACCGCTCCTCCTCAGATGTCTTTTCCTACGATCGCCTTCTCCCTTCATATTGCTGCCTTGGACAATGTCTACCGTCAAGCTTCCTCCTGATGAGGGCAGATGATATCCCGCCAACACTGTGATGCCCAGAGTTCCATCCCTTTGCAATAGTTCAGGAAATCCACACAAGAGGGCAGCAGGGAAAAGGAAACCATAGAGCAGAAGGAGATGAAGCAGGGTTAGGGATTTGGAAAGAGAGATATTTCCATCGTGAGAAAGAGTGTGAGAGAGAGAGAGAAGTAGTCGGAGGCAGCCCCCACGGATTCAACATCAAGACTCAAGGGAGACATGTCACTTGTAAACTGTAATTTCATTCAAAGAGAGAATTCGTTGTGAGGAGAGAGAAGAGAGAGGAGACTAAAACTGCCAGTCATGGACATAAAAACGGATGGATCCTATTGCTCCATATCTATGCGTATTTTTTAATGCTATGTAGGTTCCTTAAACCCTTCTAGTTGTGACTTTTTCTAGAGTTTTTGCATTTATTTATGCAAAGATAAATTGACATTCGATTAATGTATTGCATATAACAAAAATCAGGTATATATATGATATTGATTATTCAACTAGTATATATCAATATTTTTTTCACAAACAATATACGTTTAGAGCACTAGAAAAACTTAGGTCATTAACGAAGAGATATCTAGTCATTAAAAGTTATAGATCGCGCCTCTTCGCTATAGGTCCTGTCGCTAAAAGGTTTTAGCGTCTAGTGTGAATAACTAGCCGTTGATTCTTTTTTAAAACCATTATAATTCTCTTTCCTAAAAATTCAATACCGACTAGTATGTTGATCCCTTATATAACTTATAAGGACCATACAACTAGTTGCTAAAGATATTATTTATAAGTTAGAAGAAACTTTTAAGGCCCACTTTTCTCGTTGCTATTATTATTATTATTATTATTTGAGGATAGATATATGATCATCAATACATTTTTAAAATTTTTAAATTCTATATTTGATAAGATTCAAACCCATTCATGTTGAAAACATCAAGTATCAAATCAATTATCCATACAACATTCAACTCAAATATTCATATGTAACATCCAACATTTTAATTCAAACGTTTACAAAATTCCAAATAACCCTTCTAAAAGAAGTTTGATCACTAGCTGATCACTGTAGGTTTTTATCCCATTTTAGATGCATTTCACCCATATCGAGTCCCTAAATTGCCCAACTTTTGACCAATTATGTTTGAAATGCACATATTGTGATAACTAGTTGATATTCCTCATTTTATACTTAATTCCATGTGCATAGAAGTTCTGAAATGCTAAAATCCATAAATAATTCAATTCTATGCCAACTTATCATTTTTAGGACAAGTTATCACTCCAATAGGCCAAGTTATCATTATTTTGAGTGAACTGATTTTCAATGATTTTCTTGCCCTAAATCCATTATTATCAAGAATGAATTATATTTGGATGGTCATATCTCAACTTGTGCAAAATTTTAAGTCCATTTGAACAAGTTATCATTTTTCCTATGCCAAATTATCGTTAAAAGGAAAAATTATCATTTCGACATGCAAAACTATCAAATCTGCGCAAAGGCTTTATGAAACCATTATATTATTGTCTTAACTCATTGCTGTTCAAATTTGATCACATTTGGATAACCACAACAAAAGTTATGACAAGTTATCATTTTTAAGGCAACTAATTATCGTTTTGTCACCCAAGTTATCATTCCTATGAAATCTCATTCATATTTGATTTCTGACTTCACTCATTTGCCATCCTAATCCATTTGATTCCTTCAATGCTCTGAACCATTCATATTTGATCATTTTCCAAGATTTATGCAAAGTTATCATTCCAGGCATTGATAAGTTATCATTTTTAACCTTGATTTGCAACTCTGCACAACACTTAATCATACTTGACATTTGAGCTGATCCTAGTTGCTTTCCTTATCCTTATTTGTTCATTTCCTGTTTGAGGATTTTGATGCTTGGTGTTCTACCTCTTCTAGCAGGGAAAACAAAGTGTATAAAGGTGGAAAAAGGTGGGGGGACCACTCCAAAAAGTTGCTGATTTATGCAGCTGGAATGTCAGGACTGGACACTTGGCACAATCAGAAATTATGAGACATTTAGATGACAATGTAAGGGTGATTAAAGACCAGATATAAGCTGGAAACCCTAAGGGAGAAAGGGGGGGAGTCGGCCATTGCAGGAAGGGTGGCAGATTGGAGCAAAGAAGGGGACTGAAGTGCTGCTGGAAATCCTGTCAACAAGGGCGAATCCAGGATGATTTATCTGAGTTCTTCACTCTATTTTGTATCTATGTTTGTAACTATGAGGAGCTAAACTCCATGTCTCCTAGGATAGGGTAGTAGTCTAAGTTAATTTTGGATGGATGTAGACAAGACTGAATTCTTGCATTGATATCAAACCTGATTTTGTCTTTGTAAGGTCCTAATTGCATCTACAACTGAGAAGTTGTCATTTGACCTGATCTTGTTCAGAAATGAATCAAGAATCAATGCCAAATGTTCAGGTTCTAATCCAATTGATATTGCTGATTTCCTGAATTCTGATTTCTTATTTTTCTGAGTTGTTTGAATCTGATTGTCATTTTGGAATTGAATCAATTGAACAACTGAGAGGTTATCATATGTTCCAATCTAGTTCAGAAATAAATTAAGATAATTTGACACATCTATGATTCACATCTGTTATTACCATTGACTTTCCTGATTTGTATGAGCTGCTGATTTCTGATTTCCTGAAATTCCTGAAATCGGATTGCCATTGTTAAGCCCACTTTAATCCACCATTGAGAGATGGTTTTAAGGCTTTCCTTGAGATTCAGAGATGAGTCAAGGAGCAATGACAATTTCTGATTTCCCAAACTTGAGATTCTATGCATATTGGTTCCAATTATCTAATGTTAAGTGTGGACTTCATTTTTAATTGCAGTTGAGAGGTTGAATCAAAGTTCTCTTGTAGTTTAGAGATAAACCAAGGAACACTAGCATTAATATTGGGTTGATTTAATCCCTGTTTAGTTGATTGAAGCATTCCTTTCATTTTCAAAGTGCAATTTAGAAGTTATCATTTCAGATTTGATTGAATTGCCAAAAATCAGCAAATGAGTTGGATTGAACTTAATGATAACTTGATTTCAGTGGGGATACTCTTCTAATTCAACTTGGCTAACAATTATATGGTAATATATTGTTTAGTTCTGGTCTAATTGAGCTGTGAAAATAGCCATAGTGAAGGTTGAATTAGATTTGACTATAAAGTGATAACTTGTCCATTTCCATCCATAATTAAATTAGATGAACCCCAACTCCTAGGAGGACCTTCTTCATTGATAGATAAACCCCTTTAGACTCTAGATTAGCATTTACAATTCAGCTTAATTAACTTTTCAGCGATCTACAACAAGTTATCATTTTGCATTCCAAAAGAAAAATCTATTTTCACTTCCTTAAAAAATTTGTTTTTGCCACTTTAAATAGGATTAGTCTAAATTGTTTTTAGGTAGTCTAGGACTTCAAATCACTGTGGATACGACATTTGGGTAACTACAATTGACCTGTATACTTGCAGTAGAGAGTGAGTTAGGGAGTTGAAACAAAAATTGAAAAAAATTGACTTTTGACCCAAAAATCAGCAAGTTATCACTAAACCCCTAAATATCACTATCAAAGTTGTTCAAAAAAATATAGCAAGACTTCCAAATAACTCTCCATTCATCTTCCTTTCCAATCCAACGGATATTGATAAAAAATCTGTAAAATCAAAATGAGAATTACTATTACAATAACTAAAAATGACTTTACTTAGAAGCAATTAAGATAGTATACTCACCAATAAAAAATTCAAATCCGCCAAGAGATATTCATATTGCGGGAAGTGTAAGTTCAACTTGTACAATCACTTGTATTTCACCCTACAAAAATATAAACTCATATTAATAAACATTTCATGAAGATTAAATAAAAAACTATTATTAAACATACTTCAATGATCTTTGGTTCGACAAGCTTGTTATTTTTCTTGCATGCCTAAAAAAAATAGTTGCAACACTTGGTGGCTACCATCTTTACCACCCTTTACATAAAAAGACAATGAGATATCAAGCAAAAAAATAAAAGAAAAGAATATTAATACTTTAACATTAATACCTATTGATAAATGAGCTCTCTAAAAAGGCTTGCTGCCAACACGGCGTGGCATAATTAATTTTGCTTTGACGCTTTTGAAATCGATGTCATCCATTTTCAAACTTTGCAATGGAAGTCATGTTCACCTATAGCAATAAAAAATAAAAAACAAATTTAATATATATACATTAACATAATTACCACCTAATGTGAGACAAATGCAGGCAATCCATATGTGAACAAGTCAAGAAATATGTGTAAATGAAGAAAATTTGTGAAAAAAATTATGTGCTTGACATCAATGCCGAGAGAAACGATGATGGGGCGGCCCAACCTTGTTGTATTGGCCCAAAACACCGACGACTGCCTCATAGGACGATGGACGCGGCCATATCGGCATAGCATGAGGCGCAACTGCCGAGGCGATGGCCTCCTCTCGCACAGCGGCGTCGAGTCAGCCGCCTCTCGTGCAGGGCAGCTCTGACGGCTGCCTTTCGCACGTGAGGCAGCCGTTTGAGCCACTTTGCGTGAGAGGCGGTCGGCCGCCTCTTGAGCAGAGGCTGCTGCCGAAGCCGCCTCTTGAGCAAAGACGGCCATCGACGGCCAGGGCCGCCTCTGCACAAGAGGTGGCCATTGATGGCCGAACGACCGCCTTTGCTCGAGAGGTTTCCGTCGAGAGCACCTTTGCGTGAGACGCGAGCACCGATGGCCGCCCCTTGAGAAGGGGCAGCCCCAGGCAGCTGCCTCACGAGCAGGGGAGGCCGCCGAAGCAGCCTCTCGAGCAGAGGCGCCCATCGACAGTCGCCTCTCGAACAGAGACGGCCGTCGAAGTCACCTCTGCACATGAGGCGACTATTGGGGCTGCCTTTATGCGAGAGGCGACCACCGATGGCTGCCCCTCACGAAAGGTGACCCCTTACGCGAGAGGCGGCCATCGGGGCCGCCCCTACACGAAGGGTGTCCATCGTTGGCTGCCTCTCGTACAAAGGCGGCCGTCAAGGCCGCCTCTACTCAATAGGCAGCATCGGGGGCCACCTCTGCATGTGAGGCGGTTGTCGAGGGCCGCCTCTGCATGAGAGGCGGCCACCGATGGCCTCCTTTCGCCCAGGGGCGGGCCCTGGCGGCTGCCTCACGTGAGAGGCAGCCATCGGGTCCGCCCCTGCGCAAGAGGCTGCCGCCGAAGCCGCCCTGTGCAGAAGCGGCCAGAGGCAGTCGTCAGGGCCGCGTCTGCGCGAGAGGGGGCCATCGTTGTGCCTCTCCCACCTCTTGCTTCGTCCTTGCCAGTGTAAGAGAGAAAAGATAAAAAAATGATAGCAAGTATAGTAAACAAATTACGTTAGAATTAGATGATTACTTATATTTTAATTTTTTTCAACAAAATTATAATGATAAAAGTAATATTTTTAGCTTTGGTCTTAAAATAATAAATATTTTATATTTATATTTTCAGAATTTTTTTTGTAAATATATATTAAATTATAATCGAAGTTAAATAAATGAAAAAAGTTAAACATACATAAAAATAAAAAAATGAATACTTAAATATTATTAATTATTATAAGTAAAGAGATATTGACATTCGTAATTCCATTAATGAAAATAAATATTAAAAATTAAAAGTGAAGATATTTATTTATCTTTTATTAATTATATTAAAACTTGAAGAATAATATTAAAACATAAAGTATAATTTAATTTTTTTATTTTGAATTTTAAAATAATAAAATAATATTTTTGGTTAAGAAGGAATATGAAAATTAAAAGAAGAAAATAAAATGAAAAGAAATATATCTTCTAAATATCATTTTAAGATTTTTTTATTTAACTCATCAATATTTTTAATGACATGATTATAGTCATTAATTTTAATACTTTAACGTCAAGTTCAATCTTGTTCCTATAGTTAACTATTAACAGCAAGTCATAAAAATATTAAGGACCAGTTTATGTTTGGTCCCTATTGTTGACGACCAAATTTTTATATGATCGTTAATAATAGTGTTTAACAACTAAATTTGAATCTCTTCATTAATTATGGTCGCTAAAAGTCAGTATTCTTGTAGTGGAGTGTGACCAAACTTTTTTGAGGTCTAGTCTTTATGTAATCATACTAGGAAAGGAAATGGTCAAATATTAATAAATGAAAAATCATGCAGCATTAATGTAAGTTAATCATTTGTCCTTTATATCTTTATGTAATTTCATATCAATTTGAATATTATGAACAAGATCACTTCCCAGCTATGAGAGTGGACACAAACAACCTAGAATGATGTTTGTTATGTCACTGGTGGTCGAGCATGAAAGAAGTGAGAATATGGTCTAGGATCACATGTAATTCTTAACTTGTGGCCTTCAATTTCACAAATGATAGAAGTGAGTATATGGACTATGATCACATGAAATTGATGTATTGTTGTCTTCTCTTCCACAAATCATAGATCTCATTAACAAAATTTCAAAGAGTTTAAAGAACAAATGTGAAGTGCTATTGCCTCCATGTGCTCCCAATTGGAACAGAAAATTGAAACCATGATCAATGAAAGAACATGTGATTTGCAAGGAGATATTGGGTACTTTACAGTATGGTTCACACAAGTACAACAACGATTTCAATAAAAAATGTAACATATCATGTCTGTGCATTCAATGCCTTAGCCCTCTTGTCCATTCACTCACCAATCATTTGGAGTCACATGTCGAAGATCTTAGTTTCAATTTAACCTACTTTATGATGTCAAAGTTCTTGCTTTCACTTTAACGTAGTTATTTTTTGTTGATGACTTTTATATATGACACTTTTGGTATTATCATCCATGTTGATCATCTACAACATACACTAAAGAAACTGTTATTTAAATTTTGCTTTGCTAAGAATTATTAACATGTTGGTTGGCTTTGTTTTCTATGATATGTTGCGTATTATTTATTTGAAATAATAGAAATAGTTTTCATATATATTAGAAGTTTATGTTAAAATATGAAAATGACATTTGAACATGAAATGCATGCCTAAATAAAAGTTTAGAAAAACTTATTTATAGTTCATAATAATTATGAAAGTATTGGCAAAGATATTGGTCTAAATATAACTAGGTTAAAATGATAATTTATGGGAGAATCTGAGTGACAAATATGTTGCAAGTTGGCAAGGGAAATTAGAAATTGCAAGGTTCTATAACTAGGGTTGACAAAAGACATATATTCATAGGTTGTTGTACTAGGGTCAAGATGATAAAGAAATAAGTTCCCTTTTTATTTTCTAGCTAAATATTTCGCAAGGGAATTTTTAAACATAACAATGGATTTGTCCTCAACTATTTAGAGTGATTACATGAAATAATTGCTATTATCCACCATTTCATTTTTTTGGATCTTGTTTATGGTATTCAAACGGTTATATCAAGATTGAAATTATATTGAAAAGTTGTTCCACTCAATTCAAAGTGAAGCTAAAAAGTTTTATGTAAATGTACATTTATGATGTATCATATATGAATTACTTGTGGATATCATGACAAACACATAAATTTTGTCACAGTTTGGTCTGGTCACAAAGTTCACTAGCTTAGTTCAAGGGGTAAAGTTTAAGGGTTAAACTTTTCAAATAATAAATCTGGAAATTGATTGCAGATGCTCATTTTTTTATCAATATAAAAGGATTTTATAGTAATTAAAAGCAGCATTGTTTATTCTTGAGATCAAAATATTGAAGTCGCATATTTTGCATTGGTCGATTCTTCAATATACATTACTGAGAGTATAGTTTAAACTTATTTAATGTGTTTTCATTTCTTCGTCCAAGTTCTTCTATCCTCATCTTGTATCTCACATTCCATTTGTTCTCTTTTGTCCTTACTTTACCTTTAAGATTTTGGATGCATTTCTTAAATAAAAAGTCTTGAAAGAAAGCTTACTTATTTTCCAATCAAAGGCGTTTCTCTCATAAGATCATTCTTTTCAAGAAAGCAAGAAACAAAATGAGATTTCTTTCACATTTGGTCAAAATCAATATGATTTGTTTTTTACCAAACATCTAAACAGTAAAATTTAAATCAAACCTTTTTGAAACAATAGTTAGAAAGCAACATGAGATTCATGTTGTCCTCCTCGAGATTCAATCAACAACTTCAGTTGTGTTTTAGAAGATGCAAAATTTCAAAGGAATGGTTTCTTAGGTGCAATGACAATGGCAAGGAGAGTTAATTTTGAGCATTTCAAAAATTATGGACAAACAACTGAATCTACTGCTCTTCGGAAAGCACTATAAATATGTATGGCTAAACTATGCATTTGAGAAGCTTTATTCTCATAGCAAACTTTCATTAAAACTTTTTTTTCAGTAACCCCTCATTCTTAAAATTAAAAAAACATGATAGATAAGAATAAGGTTATTCTTACTAAACACTTATGAGACTTACAAATGAACTTTCAAAAATTTATGGATAAATGCATTCTAAATTATTTTTACCAAACAGTTACCCATGTAGCAGTGTGTTGTTTGTGTAAGAAACTTTGACTCCTTGTCAAAAGTTGAGGCTCTATCCTAAGTTCCTCCCCGGATAGATGTAGTCCTTAACTCTTATATGTTGTTGTACTTGTTAATGTTATGAAGTTTTATTGTTTTCTAGCCATATTATTGCTCTTGCATTCATTCTCGCTGTTTAGTTGAACAATAAAAATAGATGGTGAATGCTTGATCAAATTGATTAGATCGTGTAGGAACAAGTTTCAAATCTATTTGGCATTAGTGATCTAATTACAAATAAGCAGTTGTCCAAGGAATACATTTATATCTACATTTCTTGGAATCTTTCACATTTCTTAGCCCCCCAGTTGAGGAGAATTGGTATAGAATCCAACTCCGAAATTAAATTGTCTCAATTCTTACACAATCACATGGAAAATTTGAGTTTCTTTTGGATTTTTGTCTTATTCAATCACAACCGTGGCATTGAGGGTGAACAATTTACAAATTGGCCTCTCACTAATTTGATAGAGAAAATCGCTAAGATTTCGTGATTCTATATTGAACATAATTCAATTCCAATAGCTCAAACTTGAGTTGGTTGACTGAGTCATTCCTTATTGTTCGTTTCCCCTCATGAGAAAGATGCACGGAAGAGGTATGCACATGCATGGAAGATCCATTTGATTGTTTGGTGTCTCAATAAAAACAATACCCACTATTATCTTGATAAAAAAAAAGATCAGTGCCATGGCTTCTACTATTTGATTCACAATTAACCAAGAAGAATCCCAACTTCCATAGGTCGTTAGTTGCATATCCCATAGTGTTCCTTGCTTTTATTAAGAAAGCCAAACCATGGATGTCTTTACAGTCCAAGAAAACCAACGAATAGCGACACAACTAGCGTGACGTTATTGTGGCGCTATTGCGTGTCTAGAAACAATAGCATTTCTTTAGCATCGACCTAGCGCCGACAACATGAGACGTCGAGAAGAAGGCGATGCGACTAGCGTCAACATTCAATGCTACCTCGATGTTAAGATGACGCGTAAAGTGTCGTTGCGAGCAGTCGAGTTGCTCATTAATGCGACGCAAAAATGGCACAGAAAGTTGAGATGCTACTCTGACGTTCGAGTGATGCAAAGTTTATACTTCCATTGACGCTAAGTTTATACAAAAAGTCGACACAACTGTAATGCCAAAGTCATGTTTTTGGGGTCGCCAAGGAGACGTTAAAGCGATGCTCAATATGTCGATGCTAACCAGACGCTAAGGTGATGCTAAGGATGATATATTTAATGTAGCATCAACCATTCTTGCAATGCTATTAAGACATTATGTAGGATCGAAAGCACCAAGAGGGGGGTGAATTGGTGTTTTAAAAACCTTTTTAAAATCACTTTCGAAAAATCGCTATAAACGATCACAAGCAAATAATAAAAAGGAGCAAGAAAGCAAACACAGTGAGTCACGATATGTTGACGAGATTCGGCCCCAACTCTTTGGCCTACGTCCCCACTCCGACTTCTCAACCTTGAGACTGCTGGAGATCCACTATTTTTCTCTTTTCTTTTAGTGAGAGAACAATCCTTTTTACACCACACGCCTTCTTCTCCGCTCAAGAGGTAAGGCACTCCTCTTTTACAATGAGCTTTCAATCTTTTCTAGATCAGAGAATAAAGATGCCCTCTAACTTTCTTCTTTTACAAGATTTTTTCACACTCAAGGTTTGGAAGAGAAAAAGGGAAGAACTTGCAATTTTGGGCTCAAAAACTTGAAACACTCTTTTGAATAGTCTTGCTTTCTTGTATTTATTTCCTTTAGGCTTTGGCACTCCTTTTATAGTTTTGTACAGGTGAGAATCTCATCCAGATGGTTTTCCATAATTTTCTCCTCAAAAAATAGCCATTATTGTTCATCTGGCACTGTGACCGGTCGACCGCATCAATGGGCCAATCGATCGGTCAATACGACCTTTGCAGAATATTTATTGCCTTCTTAAGCTGTCCGGTCACCGGTCCTTCGGCCGAAACGTCGACCGGTATGGTCTCGACTTTTTGTGGAATTCATCCTTTACTGTTCGGTCGACCGGTGCAACGATCGGAACATCAAACGGTACAGTCTCGATATTTCTTGAATTCATCTTTGAGTTGTTCGGTCGATCGGTGTAACGACCGGATCATCTACCGATATAGTCTCGATATTTCTTCTCCTTGATATCGATCGACCGGTCTTCATAGTCGGTCGATCGATCAATCGACCGGTCATATGCTGAGATTGCATTTTTATCATTTTAATGGGCGATTTTTCTTGCAACTGAGATCATATCAATTCTACACCTGCATATCATCACTTGAGCATAGATTAGTGCCTTTTATGTCCAATTTGATTTGTTATCATCAAAACATGGGATTCAACACATTACAGATGTGCTAATTGTAGATATTTTTACTCTATTACAGTCATATTTTCTTCCCTTCCCACACCATACAATTATATAATGCATCAAATGCATTCATCATTCATCACATGAAGATAACAATATGAAAAATAATAAACTAAACTAACAAAAGTATAACTACTACACATATATTTAATAATAAATGTATAATTAACAAAAGTATATCTAATATCATGCAAAAAATTCTATCCTAAATTTGGGAGTTGTTGTTGTCATTTTGGATATTCGATCCTAACGTGTTCGGTCCTTGGCCTCGCGTGGATTGATTCTATGACAAGATCAATCCTTGAATTGCCTAGAATAAAAAAGCCAACTACTGCGACACCTGTTGTGATATCTCCAGCGATATCTACTGTGATAGCTACTACGATAGTGCGTCACATTAGGTGCAGCGGTGAGCTCGTAGCAGATTGGCTGCCTGCATATCCTCCACTCCTCCTAGGTACCTGAGCAGCTGTGCCTAGGCCATGCAGTACCCTCCTTGTGTCATGTCGGCCACCTCCTGCCAAACTGTAGGGTCCTCTACGAAATAGAAAAAATATACAATCATCTAAACATAATAGATTATATAAATTATATAACATCAAAAAACACATAAATTAAAAATATGAATCACATTCGAGAAACGTTACCTAGTGGCTGAGTACTCGGATCCTCTTCGTACTTTTCATCCATCTTCGCATTATACACATTCTTAAAAATTTAAACATTGCGCATGTCAAAATACATTTGCACTAACATCACCAACCAAGTGAACATCTAGTGAGACTTACCAGAGACAATGGGCATGAGAAAGTCGTTGGCCTTCCAGCTCTTATGCATGGCCTCGTAGACCATGTGAAAGTCCACAGGACCACCTTGTTTCTCCTCCTTCAATAAAGTTTCAAATTTAATGTTTGATTATTCGATTTTGTATGTAAATTATCATGCGCCATCGATGCTCGTCAAATCACATCGACCCGCAAGTGTGGATGTGGGCCTCAGGCTTCAAAAATCGATTATTTCTTGCCTTTTTCGACTTTCTTTGCCATTGTTCATCTGTCCTATATGAACACCAAATGATTAGACTTTAAAAAATTATAAATTTAATAAAAATAATTTAAATGTAAACATACTTACCACTTCCTACATAACGACTCTCAAACCGAACGCCTAATATACCTTGGGAATCTTTGTATGCCCTACTCCACAGTGAGGCCGATAGACGTGATGACCTTGTGAAACTTATATAATTGATTTTAGAGACGTTTCGCAGCCACCTCCTCAAAAACTCTCCGAATCGTCCCCACATTAAGATTCGGATGAAACTGATTTGCCTCCTAAACAATACTATAAAAGTTAATAATTTAAAAATAATATAAAATAAATTATGTAACCCAAAAAGAAGATCATATCCTAAAGGGTCATGTCATCCCGCACAGAAATTGGGACATGTTTCACGATCCTGCCCCTTTCGGCAAGTGGGAAACAACAAGAGCACTGGCATCCCGCACGATACTAGCGGTTATGAAAGCGGTCATTGAATTTACAAAGAACAATTAATTTTCAATGATAAGCAAAATTGTAATAAAATTTTTACAACTTATTTAACTTAACTGAGCAATATTATTGACGGTGACCACCCCATTATCGTGTAATCGCTCTTCATCTATCAAAGAGGAACTACAGTTGGGGTAAGAAGGTCCGACATAATCAATGGGCCCTAGTACAAAATAAAACATTAGTGTCATATCAAATTAAACTAATGATAATTGATATATGTACAGTAAAGTTCACACCTCGAGTGATGTCTATCGCTGCATGATCCATGATAGTCCGCTAGTCAAAATGTGACAAGCCGGGTGCTTGTGCTATCGGCGGCGTAGCAACTTACATTATTAAAAAAATGATTAATGTAATTAATAAGAAATATAATTTTAATAATAATAAATATATCTCCTGGGGTAAGATGTCGCTCGCCAATGCTAGAATGTAGTGAAGCATCCCATAATCTCGACGGTGGCGTAGCAACTATCATCATAAAAAAATACTTAAAATACTTGCATGTATTTAAATTTATGGAATATATATACAATAACCTGATGTGACGTGCCGATCGTCGTCGTGCAATCGAGACGCCCAGACTATGTGCCCCATCGACGGTGGAGCAACTGTCATAATAACAAAATAATTAGAACGATTGCATGTATAAGATAAATTAAATACACAAGAAATAACCTAGAATGATATGTGGAGACGAAACACCAATGGATTACAATATGAAGATCCGGCTATGTGCCCCGTCAACTAACATTATTAAAAAATTAATGTAATTATTACAAGCAGCTATAAATAAGCAAGTGACAGTAAATATATCACCTGGTGGTCGTAATGGTTTGCTCAACTAGAATGAGCGAGATGACCCAGAAGCTTGACCTCTAGTAACCATACTTGAAAAAAGGGTATAATGGGTGTCTCCCCATCTGAAATGGGGGGACACTCCCCCATTTATCGGTACCCATCCGATCCAAATCAGACGGGCGCCGATCAAAAATGGGGTTTTTCTCCTTGAACCGACGATCATGGCAAAAAAAAACCAGGCTCAAAAACTTCCCGGATTGGATCGAGGATACTGAGTACAAAAACCCGGGGTAAAAACATTTTACCCCATTTGTCGGCCTCGCACTCTCTCTAAACTCTCTCGCTCTCTGTGTTCAACAAACGTCGTTTGACCACCAGCGAGATCGACGACCGCTCTCTCGCTCTCGACATCGACGACCACGTCCGACCATCCCAGATCTGTGTGAGAGTACGATCGCCGACCAAATCTGGTCCTCGTCGGCCTCGTTAGACCAGATCTGATGGACGCGAACCAGATCTGGTTCTCGGCATCCTCGTTCGGCCAGATCTAACGAACACCAACCTCGCCAGCCCAGATCCGCACGGAGGGGACGAGATCTAAGTCTCTGCGATCTTTGCCGCTGACATCTACGATCCTCGAGAGCACGTCGGTTCCAGATCTGTCCACATCTCCCTCCGTCGTCGACGAAATCTATGACCACGAAGGTGCTTTCCCCCTCTTCTGTCATATGAAGTTTTTCAATATTTGTACTCGGTCCGACCTTTGTCCTCGCATCCAAATTCCCTGACGATAGGATCTCCTCGCCTCCAGGAAGCCGTTGGAGGCCACCGCCTGCCTTCCCTGCCGCTCTCGCACGCCGCCGCCCGCACGCCTGCCCGCCTTGCTGCTCCCGCATGCATGTTGCAGGCCACGGTATCTTTCCAAGTCACAAAATAGAGTGCATTGCTAATCCTTGCAACGCCTGCGGGCTTTCCTCGGATATATTTTTTCCACGGGCAACAATTTAATACTAAACTTGTTGCAGATAGAATAGTTAGGGGAACACATGCATGGATGCATCTGATTAATGCATACAAGGTTTTTGAAATGCTTCCCTGGCAGTGCCTCATTTTTTATAATAAAATTGATGCTTTGATTTCGAGGTTAATTTAAACTACCTAATCCTAAGTGCATGACTTAAACCAAAGTGGAATATTGGCACCGGTGGCTAAGATCGATTAAGAGCATTTAGATGTGCATGATCCCCTTGTGATCCTCAATTGTACTTAATTATGTTGCTTAGCTGAACTTGTGATCCTCAATTGTACTTAATTATGTTTCTTAGCCAAACTTGTGATCCTCAATTGTACTTAATTATCTTGCTTAATTAGTCGATGCCTTATTTTTCATTTAAGTTTTTATTTGTTAAATATTATCAAATGAGGCCCTCAAGCTCATGGTGTGAGTCAGTTTCATGTTAGCCTCTTGATGATAACACCTATACATCTAGCCTTCTTTTGAAAAAAGAAAAAAGAAAATGTATAACTCATGCAAGCATGCAACCAGATCTGAAAACTTTCTAGCAAAAAAAAAGTATACTTCATCGTGTTCATGCATGCATGCATTTTAGCTAGTCATACCCTTGATGCATGCATTTGTCATCTTGTTTCACAGGTCAGGCATGTCATCTTCTACCTCATTCATATCACGTCTTTCGTATGAATTAGATATTCCTTTTTGTGCATGTAGTGATAAGGCAATATTACAAACTTCATGGAGAAATAATAATCCCGACATACGATTTTGGTGGTGCCCTCATTATGAGGTAAGTATTTTGATTACAAATAAGTAATGTATTTTGTCCTTCATTTCTGTTTCATCATATGATTTTTTGTATGATGTTCTTACAGGGTAAGCGCCCACATGAAGATTGCAATTTTTTTCAGTGGTTCGATCCAACTATGGATGATCGGCATAGGAATATTTTAAGAAGCTTGCTAAAGGATCATGAAAAAGCTCAAAGATGAAGATCGGATAAATATAGGATCATTTTAATAGGATTGCTCAATAAAATTGTCGACTATGAAGATGTTGCAAGAAGAGATAAAATAATGTATTTACTTATGGGAATGATAATATCATTTGTATTAGTTAAAATGAACTTTCTTTAGTTGCAGAGTTTGTAAACATTAGTTCCCTTCTTCTTTTTATCTAGTGTTAAGAGTTTGTAATGAACCTTTGTTATTTAGATACTGATGTTGTATTTTGTAATCTTCTCTCTGCTATATACAACTTTTGCGATATATATCTTCTCTATGTTAAGAATTTGTGACAAAGCAATTGCGATATGTTTTAAAAACAGCAGTTGCGGTATAAATATGTTGAGCTAAAAATGTTGCATTCGGCCTGTATGTTTTGAAACACAAAAGAAAACAGAAGTTGCGATATGTTTCAACATATGAAATATGTTTTGATATATGTTTCGACAAAAGAAAACTTATTCAGATTTGCAACATACAACCTGACTTATGACATCAAGGAAATTACAAACAACATAAATAGGTTCCAACATATAACATACAACATAAATAGATTCCGACATATAACATCCAACATCAAGGAAATTACAAACAACATAAATAGATTCCAACATATAACATCCAACATCAATGAAATTACAAACAACATAAATAGGTTCCAACATATAACATCCAACATATTACATCAAACATATAACATCCAATGGAGACATATCAAATACATCCATAAGTGTTCAATCATATGTATGACCTTCATTCTCAGCAACCTATCAAATATGAAAGACGATTATTAGACTTTCTAAAAGAAAAGTAAATGAACAAGAATTAAACTTTTTTAAATAAAAAGTAAACGAACCTGCAATAATGGACACTTTCATTTGTCATGTCCTTGCTTCTCGCATTTTCTGCAACTCCTCCTTCTGGAATCATTTTGTGACATAGAAATTTTCACGCCAGATTTAATCCTTGCAACATTCTTAGGCTTATCCTTAGACTTCACACAAAGTGGGTCATGTATCATAAATTGCAACTCATGCAAGTTTATGGAGCTTGGTTGACTAAGTGGTAGCTCAGTAGTGCTAAATTGAGTTATTTGAATGTGGCTTGTGCTTGCTCCACTTGCATCTATAGATTCATTCGACACATGAATTGCACTCATTTTCAATATGAGATCATCTATAGTCGGCGCTCCGCATTGAAAATGCATAGGTGAAATGAAACCCATCTTTTGTACTTTCCAAAGATTACTTTGCTAAGATAATTTTTGAATGGGTGCTATGCTATCGCCATTAGTGGACTGACAAGTCATAAATGGCATGTGCTTTTGTGTATCTATCATTTATGGTCCAGCGATGAAGCGCATAATCTTCAGGCAAGAAACTCACACCTTTCTTATGCAGAATACAAAGAACATGATAGCAAAATATTCCTTCTTGTTCAAACTTTTTGCATGAACATTTTGCATAAATTTTTTCAACTTGACTAAATTCCACCACATTTTTTCCCTCAATGCCCCGAACATGAAAAACAAAGTAGTAAGATCTATCTGTGTCCTTGTAAATCTTATGCGATGTGAAGCTGAAAGACTGTGCATATTCTGTCTGAAACTTACAAAATGAAGCATGTGTAAAAAGGACTATTAACAATGTATGCAGGTTGTGGGTTCATTGTTTGAAAGACTTCTCGTTCTTCACGTCCACGATGAGTCTGGATAGCTTTTTCATATTGTTCTACAAAGTGCGAAAGCAAAGTGTGTGCATTGACATAACCATCAAAAAAAGAATTAATACTTTCTGCCCTCTGAGTGATTCACATACCTACAGTAAAGACATCTTTATAATACAAAGAAACCCATTGTTCACGCTTGTTGTACATTACTTCTAACCAATGCCCATTTCGAATATCAAACTTTTCTTTCAAAGAGAGCGAACCCTCTTCAAACTCATCTATATTTGATGATCCATACAGCCACTTATTGTACTCCTCTTTAAATGTCGGTTGTGCATATAGATCTTGTAGATGAGTCATCTCATTTCTAGCGATATGCCATGTACAAAAGATGTGCTTCGTGTGTGGGAAAACCTTACATATGGCATTCACCATCGCGATATCTTGATCTTTAATAATACATTGTGGATGTTTTCCAAACATGCATTCAGTCCATTGTTCAAACAACAATGTGCACATCTCCCCTGTCCCATCTGCAAGTAAAGCACACCCAAATAAGCAAGATCTCCAATGGTGATTAATTCCTGTGAATAGTGCAAATGGCATTCTTAAATTATTGGTTCGATATGTTGTATCAAATACAACCACGTCACCAAAAGTAAAATAATTATCCCTTGACCTCCCATCAGCCCCAAAAAAATTCAAAACTGTGCCATCCGCATCGAGCTCCCAACTATGAAAGGAACTCAGATCAGTGCATACCTTTTTTCTGAAAATTAGATATAATTTCTAAGCACTCGACAGAGAAAGTGCTTTTTCTTATGGTTCTCAAATGATCAATACAATTCTGAGCTGTTTTAAGAGGTTCTCTAGACATATTAAGGGCTCTAGCAATCTTAGATGGACCCATACTGAAGGCACGTAAATGATCAATAGCTTCTCTAGAAGTTGCGCTAATTTGATTATGTGATCTTAAGAACTTTTCCATCGAAGGAGTTGTCAGGCAATGACTGTGCTCTTCTTAAAATTTTCTCACCTCTCATTTTTCATCTTGCTTTAGAACAACATATAGATGAGCATGACAGTCGTCCCTAACTTCTCTTCTATGTATAAAAGCTTGTGTCTGTCCTTGTCTAATTCTCTTGTGCCCTTCTTTAGAACAAACATACTTCACATTGATTACCTTTCTTGTAATCTTGTGCTTATGTGAAGTTTGTTTTCTCATAGAAAAACCCACTAATTTAGCATACATGTTAAGCTTCTTCATTTGTGTCAAATAGCATTCCAACATAGGGTTTCGGTAACTCATATGCTTTCACAAAATTAGCATCATCTTCTTCAAGTTTATCATGTTCAATATAGTCTTCATTCACCCATTCTTCTGTCAGTTCTGCCATGTTACTAACACTATTCTCATCATCATGTTCAATATAGTCTTCATTCACCCATTCTTCAAGTTTGTTTTTTCAAAATCTTTTTTCCACGTTGGAAATTATAAACAGCCTAAAAAATACAAACAAATTCTCATTATAAATTACAAACACATAATGATAATTATGCATTTTTCACTATTATAATTAACATATAATAATCACTGCGTAAACAAGATTGGACATGCAAAATGGCATCTGAAGTACCTATGTTTTTCTAAACAAGATTCACAATATTTCTGCTATCTAAACTCATATCATGATTTTGTGACAATTATTAATCAAACATATTTACACATGAAACAATTACAAAAATGATTAACTCACATTAATTAATTAATTATAAGGTAATTAACTAGTTATAAGGTGATTAACTACTTACATGATGAAGTTGATTAACTAAGTACAAGATGATCAACTACTTACAAGGTGATCAACTACTTACAATTGAAGGTGATTATCAAATAATTACAAAGTGGTCAGCTAATAACATGGTGTTTAACTAATTACATGGCAACTCGGCGGCGTGCGATCGCAGTCAGCGGGGGCAGTAGGGCGGCAACGTCGTGCAAGAGCGGTCAAGGCGTATGACAACAGTCAGCATGAGTGGAAGGGTGGCTGCATGCAACGACAATCAGGGGGGCGAAAGGGCGGCGGCATGGGGCGAAAGGGCGGCGGCATGCGACGACGGTCACCGGGGGCGGAACGTGCATTGAGGAGGCGGGGAATCGGGTTTCCTGGATGTGATGACAAAGGTCAGTCCGACTACAAAAGTGGAAAAACTACATATGATAGAAGAGGGGAAAACACCATTGAGGTCATAGATTTCGTCGGCGCCGGAGGCAGATGTGGATGGATCTGGAGGCCACGCGCTCTCCGAGATCACAGATGTCGGCGGCGGCGAACACCAAGGCTTAGATCTGGAAGGACGAGGTCGCCAAGGACCCGATTCGGTCGACGTCGGACCAAATCTGGTCGACGTCCGTCAAATCTGGTCGACGTCTGTCAGATGCCGTCGGTGACCATCAGATCTGGTCGGACATGATCGGGGAATCACAGATCTAGGATGGTCGCACTATCCGACGGTCGCACTCGCGTAGATCTAGTTGTGCAGATCGTGAATGCTAGAGAGCGAGAGAGCGGGATGACGAGGGAGGTGAGAGAGAGAGATAGGGAGTAAAAGGATGAAAAAAATTTTAACGACGTCTTTTGTACGTGCCCACACCAGATCGAACCGGCATCTGAATGAATCGGAGATCCATCAGTCGAACCGCCATCGACATGCCGGCATAATACTCAAGATTCGCCATTTTATATGTGCCCGTCCGATCTGGATCGGACGGGCGCTGATAAATGGGGGGAGTGTCCCCACATTTCAGATGGGAGGACACCCATTATTTCCTTGAAAAAAAGTAACACATTTGTGTTATTATTATATTTCATTTATAAAGTTAGAAACACATAATTTTATAAATTATTAAAAGAACTACATGATTCACTCGCTTGTTTCTTATTTTGATACATTTTCATCATCTTCGTCATCATCGCTATAATCTTGATTCGAGTCATCATTCGTTCACTTTTAAGAGGTCATTTGAATTGAACTTTTCCATTGGCTCAGCGTCATTGTCTAATTGAATATTCTCAACTTCATCAGCGTCATCGACTAATTGAATATTCTCAACTTCATCAGCTACATCAATCGTCTCATTCACTCGATCTTATTGATAGTAATCATCTACGGGCACACCATTGTATATGGATGATGTTTCATGATCATCTACCATTGTTTCTACTAAGAATAGTCTACTTCTCATTTTGCTTGACGTGCACCATTCATCCTTGGTTCTTTTCGATGGATACATAGTGTAGTACATAGCATAAGACTAATTGCCTTATTTCCTAGCATAATTAACATAGCATATTATACATCTACATAACATTACAGTAATTATCATAAAATTACAATAATTAACATAGGATTACAATAATTAACATAGCATTATAGTAATTAACATGGTATTACTATAACTAACATAGTATTACAGTAATTAACATAGTATTACAGTAATTGACATAGCAAATTAACTAGGCATTAAATAGTGGCAGCGGGGCTCGAACCTTCTTCCAAGTTGGCGTCCGAATAGTAGGGCAGCGACCAAAGCAATGGGCGGCGGCCAGGGTAGAGTGGACAAGGACGGACGACATCAGAGTAGTGGGCACCCGAAGCAGTGGACGGTTGGAGCAGAGCGGACGATGGCGGACGATGTCTGAGCAGTGGACGGCCAAACAATAGGGCGGCGGCTAAAGCAATGGGCGGCGGCTAGAGCATAGTGGATGAGGGCAGACGGCGTCAGAGCAATGGGCGATTGGAGCAGAGGGGCGGCGATTGAAGCAATGGGTGGTAGCCAGAGCAGAGCGGACGAGGGCAGATCACATCAGAGCAGTGGGCAGTCAGACAGAGCAGATGAGAGCGGATGGCATCAGTGGAGGCAAGTCAGAGGATGGCAAACGATAGCATCGGAGGAGGTAGGGAGGGCGGGTTCAGAGGGGAGGGTGGGCTCGGAGGAGGTGAGCTTAGATGAAGGTGGATGTTAGAGTTAGAGGAGGCAGGGAGGGCAGGGTCGGAGGAGGCAAGGAGGGCGGGCATCGGAGAAGCAGGGCATTGGGCGTCAGGTATCAGGGTGCGTCAGACATCAGAGGAGGCGGGGCATTGGAGGTCGTTGTAACAACGACGACCGCGTAAAATAGTGAAAACAGAGAAGAGGATCTAGGGATTTAAACTCGAATTTAGCTTCTCATTAATATGCGATGCTACTTAGACTCTAATGACGTGCCAAATATTGCGACGCTCTTCCGTGGCTATAGTGCCGCCACTTCCTAGATTATATTTATATATTATAAGTTTATATAGTATTTAAAGTTTGTGCATTATAACTTTATATATTATGAGTTTATATATTATAAGTTTATATTATATTAAGATTATATCGAAATAGGTTTATATGACAATAATGTCTATATGTATATGTATTATAAGTATATATGTATATGTTTAAATGTGCGAGATTAAGTGACAATAATGTATATATATATATATATATATATATATATATGTATATATAATATATATATATGTATGCATGTATGTATTATGAGTATATATGTGTATGTATATGTCTATATGTGCGAGATTAAGTGACAATAGTGTGCATATGTATACGTATTATAAGTATATATGTTTATTTATATATGCGAGATTGTGACAATAATGTGTATATGTATACGAATTATAAGTGTAAGTATATATGTGTATGTATGTGTCTATATGTGCCCGATTAAGTAAAAATAATAAAAGATCAGCTAAATCTATAGCGAAGAAGTGAGAATATTAAAATATTGGCGCTATAGAGATGCTAATGGGTTGTTACAGTATATTAACGACTATTGAGCATCATAGTGGCATCTCAATCCACTTAGCGTGGAGATGTGCAACGCTATGTCGACGCAAGTATTGCCTATGTAGCGTCGACTATACATGTGGTGCTAGTGTGGCATTACTGAGTCTCTACGGTGGTACTATTTTGTAATAAATAATAAATAATGTCACTTAATTAAACCATTATAGTTCCATGAAAAAGAATATAAAAATAATATATCTATAATTAAGATATGATATATATTGTACGCAAAAGTAACATATATAATATAGGTAAGAAATATATATTTCGGAATACATATATAAGTAACACACATATATATGATATAAGGTACACATATAATATGACATTTATTTATTCATTAAAGTATACTATATATAATATATATAGTAACATATATGGGGTTATTCGAATTAGCGTCAAAATACATAACATATAGTTATACAAATATATATAAATAACATATAGTTAATCTATTTCTAATTAATTAACAAATATGCTAAATTGTGTTTTGTCAAAATAGCGTCAATTAATCTACTCTACAAACACATCGACGAAGTAGTGTCAAAATAGCGACAATTAAGTATTGTATGTGTTACATGTGTAGGTAAGCATACGAATACATATGTAGGTAACATATATATTTATTTAGGAATATTTTATTCATGTTGCGTCTACCTAGCGTCAACATAGCATCTCGATGTTTGAGACGCCAAGTGGCCTCGCATTTGTCGGCGCCAATATAGCGCAAAGGCCCAGTGCCCATATCGTCTCCGTTCGTAGCGTCCTGGTGTGATGCTAGTTTAGCATCAATGGCATTAGACACTAGTACAATGCTAAGATCTGTCGTGCATTTACCCTATCTCGCGCACAATAATACCGGCGAAGTAACGTCCCCTTGGCGATGCAACTAGAATCGATAGATTGTAAACGCTAAGTCGACGCTAATGTGATGCTATTGGGAGGCACGTAGCGTAGTTGTGACTCCACTTAGACGTTATCGGGACGCTCTTGGAGTCGACTTAGCGTCACCTACATATGAGACTATATTGCATCGCTATTCGCTAGTTTTCTTGTAGTGTTATCTAGCCAATCACCTTTCAGCAAAGGGTACATCCTAACTTAAATTTCCATTCTTGAACCATCCTAATGCTTCAATCAAAGAATATGAGTTGTGTAAGGAATAATAGTTGGCTCTTAGGGTTTAACGACATGCTAATAATGAACGCCCCCAAATCGCACCCCGACACGTGGCAGAATACGCTTCGGGAATGCTACGGGTCATCCTTACGTGTACATCATATTTGACCAAACAGAGGACTTTGACTGGTCAACTCAATAATGATAAAAGCAGAAGACTTAATCATCATTAAGAATAAAAGAGAGTAACATCATAATGTGCGGAAGACTGATAAATGACTTCATAGGAGTCCAAAGGAAAGCTAATACATCAAGTGATAAAAAGAAAGGAAAAAGCTATCCATCATCTAAAGGACTCGATAACCATGTGCAACAACCTACGAGCTCGATCTGTCACCATTAGCCACCTTCATCATCTTGACCTTGGCCTGCATTTAAGAACATGCAGAGGAGAACCTCCCTATGAGTTTTACAACTCAGTATGGAAGTAAGATAAATATCATGATAAGATCATGATACTAGACAGGTATCATAAAGAGAACATCATCATGTAAGTGGAAAGTGAATCATGATCATAATATGAACGTGAAAGCATGTAAAAGTACATATGAATAAAAGATCATAAGAGACATCATAAGAATGGAAAAAAGTCGGACATCATAGAAAGATTCTTTATTCATATGTGTTCATCTTCTTCATCATCTTATATTTTCATCTTTGACTTACTTGGGGTATATTTTAACCCACGGGGAGGCCAGCCTCAATCCGTCCATCATCATCATCATAACTGACAGAGCCAGCCCATAACTGACAGAGCCAGCCCATAACTGACCGAAGTTAGTCCATAACTTGGTCGTCACTAGTCCATCATAAAAGAGCTCTCCATTAAACAATTTACGTCTTTTATCTTGCATCTTTTAATTAGTCAAATCCAATCTTGATAAGAGCTTTAAACTAGGATAAAAGACAAGATCATGGAGAGTCATCATACACAGATTAGGATTAGTCAGGTGGAATAGGGATTAAAAGATTGTAAACATCAGCTTAATCTGGTCGAAACCCGGGCCGAGTAGGGAGAAACCCAGGTCGGGTTCATACATGGTCGTCCTCGGGAAAATTAGAGAAAACCGGGCTGGGTTCGGGTTACACTCGGGTCGGGTTGAGTCATCTTCTTATCGGGACAGCCGTCGTGCATGAAACTCTGTCCGGGTCATCCTCAACCCAGGTCAGGTTTGTCCGATTGCAGAACTCAGGGAGTGCGGCAATGGTGAAATCTGGGCTGAGTTTCTACGAACTCGGTCCGACAAAAGACCTGCACGGGCCGGGTTCTGGTGAACTCGGGCCGGGTTCTTCTTGCGCAGAAACTGCGCAGACGCGCAATTCGTGTTTCGATCATCTTTTTCGGTGATGGCCGGCACAAATCAGCATCATAGAACATCATGCAATAACCAGGAACTATCTAGAACATGCTTCAAATTTAAAATCAAGATTCTATCACGAATCTATCCTAATTCCATACCTTGAAGTTTCTGTCCAAGAAACTGTTACTGCAGTCTTCTTCTTCCTCTTCCTCTTCCTCTTCCTCTTCCTCCTCTTCTTCTTCCTATGCCGGACCCTCTTGGTTCAGGTGCGCGTTCATCGGTGTCCACGTCCTCCTGCACGTCTCCTATCAGCAGTGACGGGTTAGGGACGAGAACAAAAAGTGCACGAACGGTGGGGAAGGAACTAGGGCAGGCTTGCATAGGAAAAAGGGTCTAATTGTTTCGTTTTGACCCCATATATATAGAAGAGGAAATATGATCCGAATTGTATTGGAAAAACAAATCCAACTTGATTTTATTTCCTATTTATCTCTTCCTATTCAGTTTTATCTTTCATTTTATCTTTTTATTTTTCTTTTCTTTTATAATGCAGAATTCTCTGGCGTTACAAATAAACACAACATAAAGAGAAACTAGCACTTCTTATAAGAGGTGGAATAGAATTGAGCACTCTTTAGATCTAGATTGAACAATGATCTAGACTAACCTCCTAACTATGTTTTCAAGAGCTAAACAAGGGAAGAGGAAAGATTGTTAAGCATAAGATTCATTCAAACTAGTTTAGAAAAGATGCATAGAAGAATCATTCCTTGTTTTATAAGAGGTGGAATAGAATAGCCCTGTTGAAGCGTAATGATGATATGTTTATAATGAAAGCATGTCGCACAATAGGTCTCATTCTTCTACCTTTGTTGGAGAGTATGACTATTTATTATAGATATTATATTGTCACCAAAGAAGAGTTCAATCCAATGCTTTATTTTTGTCCTATTAATCCATTGTGTAATACCCCGAAAATTCACCCTAAAAGTTCAAGGGCAGTTAGGAGAATTCGGTAGTGCTACCACGTTAGCCATAACATAATCATAAATAAAATAAAATAATTGATGTACTTTTAGTGGAAGACTTTCAATAAAAAGTAACTAATGTCATAGAACATAATGAAACATTATTCATAAATTGTCTCTAAACAAAATCCTAAAGAGTCATGACTTATATATTCTTATGTCATGTGCAACTTCACCGTCATGAGTTGACTTGCCATTCATCCAAGCATCTCAGCTACTTGCACGAATAAAAAAGGTGCAGGATTTTCTAGTTAGAGTATATAAAGACCATGCAATGAAATGCATCCTAAGCAGGATACTACATGACACGTATAACAACTTATGTGCATGAAATAAACATGCATGAATATCATGTCATAATCATATGATAAACATGTCAATATGATGCATGCAAGATATAACATATTTTAGTTTATTATTTAAATTAATTTTTTTTTGTAATTTGATCATGGCATGCGTCATTTTAGGTTGTGTTTAGTCATAATTCCGGATTTATCAATTTTCATTATTAATGCTTTGAATATTTTAACTAAGAAGGGATTTACTTAATTTTTCTAATTATTTTGCAAGGAAGTCGAATTAATGCCAAATGAGATAACGAGTAAAACATAATTGGGTGAGATTTATCAGAGACTTATCTTTGTTGGGCATAAAACATACTGGGGGCGCCAAGTTCTTTATCGTTAAGGGAGTAAAAACTGAGAAGAGTCAAGCGCCATGGCCAAAGATTTATCATTACGGGCTGAGATCATTGGGCGATTTACCTTAATTGGATAAATCTTACATCAACTTCCTTGGGAGTTAAAATGAGGTTATCACATTTTTGGGCGTAAGATAAAGATTACGCCCTACATGACCGATTTTTGTTGGTCACAATCGGACGTATGACGTATAGAAGGGAGTAATGACGTATAAAAGGGAGTAAAGATAAGAAGAATTTATCATTTTGGGTGTAATGATTGAAAGAATTTATCATTTTGGCTAAGATTAGAAGAAGGCATAAAGATTAGAAAAGGAATTTTATCGGAACGAATTTAAAACTCGTAATCAACTTAAGTCCATATACACCAATAAATACAAGATCAATCATCCATTATGACTGTGCTTGGAAGTGTGATTTCCTTCTATGGTGAGTCGTGAGCTTTGTAGGCTTCGACCAAGAGAGAGTGTTAATCGGATGGTTAATTCAGACACTTCGACAACATTTGAGGTTCCCTATTTATTCTTGGTGTAATTCTTCCAATTATTATTGCTATTTTGTTATTATCTCTCTGCAATTCTAGGATGAATCCATGTTTTTAATTATTTTATTATAGGAGATTATTATTGAAGAAAATTTTTATGAACCCTTATTTTATGATTGAATTTTTTTTGATCAATTTTTAATTATGTTTAATGCATTTGATTTAATTATTTAAATTTATGACCAATTGTGGACTACTTGATTTCATATTTTATTTGATTAAATTTATGACCCGAAAGGTTTGGTTACTAATAGAGCAGAATGGCGTCGTATGATCCATGTAGCCGACCCCACCTAGTGGGATAAGGCTTTGTTGTTGTTGTTGTTGTTGTATTATAAAATTAAAAATTGACATAGGTCTAATAACTAGTGTGTGGAGAATTAAATTTGTGTGGTCTGTTAATCTATACTAGTTTGTGGAGTGATTAATAGTCTAGGATATTCATATTAATGCATCTTAATTTTAATCTCATCTGCATGAATAACAGTTTGTGGGACTTCAGTTTTGATTAAATTTAAGATGGTTTGATTTTCTCGATTAAATAGCAGAATTACCAATTTGTGGACTCTGTGATTTTAATCTTGTAAGTTAATAATATAGGAGAATTCCTAATCCATCTTAAGAACTTTAATTTATCTTTTCTAGTTCACATATTTATCCTTAATGCATTATCATCCTAAGACCAACTTCAACACCATTATGTTATCTTATTATTATCTTATTTTCTCTATTTTATTTTACAATTAGAAAACTTATTTTCAAAACCTATGTTTTCTTCTCTTATTAATTTATAAATTCAGATATTAAATTAATAATATTCATCGTGGGTTCAACCCTCTTTACTCTTTTTTACTATATTACTTGAGTGACTGGTACATTTGCTAGCGGATTTAATTTTGCTACATCATTTTACGCATCACAATATCTCATGTCATATTATCCATATATATGTAACATTAATGGACATGTAATCATGTACAATAAGTACCCATTCAGTCAGTAATAGTAGGCATACCAAATGACTATCACCAATCATTACCTTGTGTGAGTAACATTCTCGAGGTTGCTTTATAACCCGTTGAATCCCACTTCACAATCATCAGTCCATTTAGTAACAGTCTTTGATCTTATCAATAATTGAAGAATCAAGTCGTTGCCCTCATAGTAGGTTAGCTAGGTCTCGTAGCCGAGGCTCCCATCACCTGAGGGTGAACAGGAATAGACATATAGCTGCCAGTAAGATACATTTATTCCTCTAGGAAATGCTAACTCCAAGGTGCAGGGTGCAGTAATTTTTCGAAGAAAATTTTAACACACATTAAGCAGCGCGAGAAGTAACAATATTCTATAATTGAGTTCATTATTTGCACAATCATCAAATATTTTACGTCTCTCAATCTTCAAATTTTAACCTAATTATGCATGTGCATGCATTTCGCATAACTAGGTGTCACACACATCCATCAAGCATCAATACATAATATAACTACTTCGAAAATAAGTTTAAATATATCATATGTTCTCTTTCGATCACTCACAATTGCGATGGGGTGGTCACGCCCGTGACGCTGTGAAAGCCCCTTTTTTCCTCTAAGTATTGGTCACGATCGTGACTGTGGCATTATGGTCGTGCCGCGCACTTGGCACGCCCGTGTCACGGCCGTGTGCGAGCCCATATTCGGACTCCTGCCCGCACCCCCGCGCTCACGATCATGACCAAGGTGGTCACAGTTGTACCTATCCTGTCACAATCGTGATAGAAACTGTCATGGGCGTGAGCGAGACTGGCTTTCACCATGCACTCACGGGTGTGACGATGGTCGTCACGGCCATTAAGCATCCTGGAAATCAACGTTCAGCCCGATTTATCATAAATTTTCATGCAGAAACCTTTGAGAATTCATATGCAACATCTTAAACATTCTAGCATGATCTAAACATTCAAACATAAAAAAGAACATGAAAAACATGATAAAATATCCATTCATTTTGACTCAGGGTTCTTTCTCCCAAAACGTATAATCTTAGGATCTTAAAACATGTATCCTAGCATATGGATCTAAGAATGACAAATCTGAACATGACATCCATATTAATATTTCAGATCTTGATGAAACATATAAAACCCTCAATCAAATTCCAAATAGGGGCAAAGTGCCCTATTACTCTCAATCCAATCAAGAACATCATTGAGAGGGGAGAGAGGGATTTGAACTCTTTTTACATATCTTAATCTTCCTAGTTGATCCTCCTCTTCTTCCTTCCTCTTCCTCTCCTTCCTCCTCCTCCTTGTTCCTCAGGATCTCCTTTCTCAAGTCCTAACCGTCAAGAGTTTAGATGAAGAAAAGAGGTAATTAGGAGGAATTGAGATCCTTATGTGGAGGTTAGGGCTTTGAACCTAATGACTAGTTTACTCTTGATCAAAAATATGGGGTGTTACCAAGTTGTGACAACTTTTTCTGAGGGGTTTGTGTTAATGGCGTACATAACATTCGTAGTTTTTTTATAAGATCATTTATTTACAACTACAACTAAAAGGTATACAACATTCACAAATCTCAAACAACAATTAAATAAACAATATTTATGTCTACACAATGCATTGAAGGTAGTTCTAGATTCAACCCAAGATGAACTAACGTAAGAGATTTATTGAAACCATTGAATTTGATTTACTTATGTAATGGGATTATACTTTACTACTTTTCCACTTTAGAACAAATATTAACATATATATTTGTTTTCAATAATTTCAGTTGTGATTACTATTCGTGTGATCACCTTATTAATCCGAGAAATTAGGGAGTGCAATTTGTCAAAAAAGGAAAGTAAGTCCACCTTTTAAAAGTACTCAAATGCATGTGCCTTGGATCGTCGTACATTTTCAAACGCTCGTCAACATTTATTAAAATTGATTAAACAATAATTAATATATATTAGATAATCATAAACATTGTTTATTATTAATTTTTGTTTACATTTCATTCCTTCTGATTTTAACGTCAAAACGAACTCGATCACCAGGTGATTGATGATTTAACCGATCGAACTGGGTTAATTTTAATAACATCATTATAAGAAGACATTTTTAGAGCACAAAAAATTATTATAATTTTGGTAGACATCCATATTTATTAACTTGCGGCTCTTTGGACATTTGGATGTTTGATTCCAATCAAACTGTTGGGCACGTAATGTGACAACCAACACAAAGGACTAATCCGAACCTTCTCAGAGCAATTTGTTTTAGGCCGGTTGGGTGGTATTTCATGTTAAGTTTGTTGCTTAGCTTAGTAGTTATATGGAAGGAGATAAAAGGCCAAAAGATATCCCCATTGGTAGTCAGGTATAGTACACCACCATTCGCATGGAACGGAAGGAATGCCAAGCTACAAAGTACAAAGTGCAAACGAGGTGGATTCTGGTGCAAATGTCAAACTACCATTTGCATGGAACGCAAAGAATTTTCTTAGCCCCTTTTAAATTTATTATGATTTTTCATATTTAATTTCAAATTACGAACTTATTTTTTTGAATTCTTAGACTACTATGACTTTTTCACTTTAGTCCTATCGTTACTATTACTTTTTATATATATATGAAAAAACTAAATTACCCCATCCTTAAGAAAAACATGAAATAACAAATATAAAAAATTAAAAAATCGTCAGAATGATTAAAGTGATAAATAAAAAATTGTCATTTATAAAAAAGACTAAATTACTCTCCCCCGATTTTTTTCTTCTTTTTTTTAGATTTATTATTTGATGTCACTACAAGAAAATCGTGATTTTCCGACGGGCAATTTTTGATAGTTCGAAATCCGTTGCAATTTGAGACGGATTTTGCGATGAAAATATTTTTGACGGATTTTTTAACGGTTGCAACCGTCGAAAATGACAATAATAAATTATGTAATTTGTTATATTATTATTTTATTTTTTAACAATTAGGAACGTCAATATTTTCGACAGATATACATCCGTCGCAATTTCCGACGGATTTTCCGATGGTTTCAACCGTCGAAAATGATAATAATAAATTATTTAATTTATTATATTATCATTTTATTTTTTCACGATTAGGAATGTCGATGTTTCTGACGGATGTCCATCCGTTGCAATTTCCAATGGATTTTCCGACGGTCACAATCGTCGAAAATGAAAATAATAAATTATGTAATTTGTTATATTATTATTTTATTTTTCGACGATTAGGAACATCGATATTTTCGACGAATTTTCATCCGTCGCAAAATTCGTCGCAATTTCTGACAATCGTAACCGTTGGTAAATGTATAATAATATAATATGAGGAGTATTTTATTAATATAATTTGTGACAGTCCAAACGGCCGCAATTTTCGACGGTTCCGACCGTCTGTACTAATTAGCGATGGTTCAAACCATCGGTATAATAAAAAATAAATGTTATATAGAACTAAATATAATATTTTATTTTTATAATTAAATAATTTGCGACGGTCACAACCGTCGATAACTTTAAAAATAATTAAAATATGCTTTTTCGACGGCCAGAGCCGTCGGTAATTAAAATTTCATATCCCGCTTTTTTTTTCATTTTTTCGCTTTCTCATCGTTCGAAATATATATATATAACCCACTCCTCTCCTCTCCTCTCTCCCTCCTCTCCTCTCCTCTCTCTCCTCTCTCCCTCCTCTCCTCTCTCTCTCCCCCTCTCCCTCTCCCGGCCGGCGAACCTATCGGACATCATCGATTCTCCCGCCGGCGGTCTCTCTCTCTCCGGCCCGGACCGCCAGACGGCCACTACGGGCCAAATCCGACCCCCAGCGGCCGGATCAGGCCGCGGGCATTCGGATCCGGCCCCAGCAGCCAGATCCGAACGCGGGCGGCCAGATCGGCCGCCGGACGTTTGGATCCAACCCCTAGTGGCCAGATCTGGCGACCGGATCCGACCGCCAGGCGTTCGGATCCGGTCCCCAGCGGGCGGCCGGATCCGACCCCCGCCGGTTGGCTAATTTTTTTTATATTATAAAAATTATTTACGACGATTTTGACCGTTGAAAGTTTCGGTGGTAGCAACCGCCGATATTTGCGGCCTTTCTTTTCCAACCGTCGAAAATGATTTACGACGAGCGATTTTCAGATGTTTCCACTTCCGTCGAAAAAACCATCGGAAATGGCATTTTCGATGGTTTTAGGAAAAATTACAGAATCCCTCTATTTCTTGTAGTGTGTGTTATGGAGGGATGGTAATTTAGTCTTTTCATAAAATAAAAAAATCAAAAGTAATGAAAAACGTAACAGAAGTAGACAGAAAAACTAAAGTGAAAAAATTGTGATAATTTAGAGATATAAAGAAATAAGTCCGTAACTTGGGATTAGATGCGAAAAATTATTATAGTATAGGAAAGATTAATGAAAATGGCCCTTTTTTAATTTGTAAATAAAAGAATTTCGAATTTAATTACGTTATCCCCTTATTTATCAATTTATCTTTATGTGCATCTAGGTTATTAGGTCTTCCTCCTTGCTAGACTAAAAAGGGAAAAAAAAGGATAATTCGAGGGATAGGAATAAGGAATTTGGATTCGCTGGACATGAAATGTGAATTTTGTCAACTTCGTTTTTAGATTACTAAAAAGTTAATACTATTCTCATCACAAATAGAAAGTTTAAATTGGAGAACATTGTCAATTGATTTACCAGGTGAACTCTAATTCATCGTTTGTTCACCGCAGATCGCCGCCACCAAACTTTTCATTTTTCCAGGATTTCGCGCCTCCAACTTTTGACCCAGTCGACCTTCCTCTTCCTACATTTTTCTGCTAACTAATAAATATGGGGGAGCGGAGCGTGATAAGTGGCCGGAGTAAATTTCCGTCATGGTCAGGGCATTCTTAGTAACACGATAGTCATCCAACTTTAGAATCATTTCAGTTAAGGTCATTGCGACCAATTATAATCAGTAAACAAGTAAATCGCTGACGTGGATTCTTACGTGGCATCACGTCAGCATTTTCTCTCTCCTCCACGTTAGCATTTCAAAATTTTCTTTTGTATGTACAGGTCATCCAACTCAATGTTGTTAGGATCAGACCGGACAACGATCCAAATAGGTGTCCATTTCAAGTCGAAGCGATTGGACCGATCGGTCGGATCGGATAGTAATAAAATATTATACTTAATATGGTATATTAAATTAAGAGTTTAATGGGGGTCCTCCCACCTTAGAGGGGGGAGGAATCCCCTCGCCCCATCTGCGCCCATCGGATGGAGATCCGATGGGCGCAGATTTCATGCGCGGTTCAAGAGGTAAAACGAACGATTCGGTTCATCGAAGGAAAAAATGTGCACAGTTCAGCGAAAAAATCGAAGAAGACGATGCAGCAACGACGAGAGCGGACCACTAGCGATGGCGAAGATGCTGTGGTGACGACGATGACCATGGGGCGACGGCAAAGACCGTGCATCGACGCCTCAATGGCCATGAAACCTCGACGTGACGAACAGCCAATCTCGCGGGCGGCCGAATCTGACCCCCCGGTGGCCAATCTGGCAGCGGATGGTCGGATCTAGCCGCCCACAGCCAGATCGGCCGCCGGCCAGATCTGCTTCAAGAGGCCACATCGGGCCACCCGGGCGGTCGGATCTGACCTCCCAACGACCGATCTGGCCACAGACGGCCCGATCCGGCCAATCGCGTGGCCGATCTGGCTGCGGGCGGCCCGATCCGACCAATCGTGTGGCCGATCTAGCTGTGGGCGGCCAGATCGATCGCGCGGTTGGTCTGATCTAGCCGCCTATGGTCGATCTGGCTGCGGGCGTCCAGATCGATCGCCCGGGCGGCCGGATTTGACCTCCCAGCGGTCGATGTGGCCGCGGGCGGTCGGATCCGGCCGCCCGCAGTCAGATCGGCCCACGCCAGCTCGGCCACTAGGTGGCTAGATCGAACGCCGAGCGGTCGGATCTGCCGCCCATAGCCAGATCCGGCCGCTGGGCGGCTAGATCCAACCGCCCGCGCCAGATCGTCCGTTGGGCGGTCGGATCCGGCCTCCCGCGCTAGATCCGACGCTGAGCGGCCGGATCCGACCGCCAGCACCAGATCGGCCGCCTGCGCCAGATCAGGTTTGGCCGCCCGTAGCCAGATTCGGCCGCCTGCGCCAAATCAACCGTTGGGCGGCCAGATCCGGCTGCCCATGCCAGATCAGACGCCGAGCGATCGGATCCGACCGCTAGCGGATAGATCGGCCGCCCGGAGGCCATCGCGAGAGAGGGAGCGGGAACGGGAAAGCCGTCGGAGAGGGAGAGGGAAAGAGAGAGGGAGAAGGGAGAGGGAGAGGGAACAGGAAAGGGGGGTGGAGGGGTTCGGTCAGTTCGAGCGACTTGAAAGGGGGGCCGGTTCGAGTGAATTTTTAACCCTTGAACCGCGCATGAAATCCGCGCCCGTCGGATCTCCATCCAACGGGCGCGGATGGGGGGAGGGGGTTCCTCCCCCCTTACAGGAGGGAGGACCCTCATTAAACCCTTAAATTAAACTATTATATTTTGAATATATACCTATATCAAAATCTAATTGTACAAAAAAACAACAATCATAAATCATAAATTTTAAATTTAAGATTTGATGTTAAAATTATTACACACTTAATAAATGAAAAAATCTTATTGAATCTCATTTTTATATACAAATTTTCTATTCTTTAATTTTTTGTATAAATATTTTTTCCATTATATTATGAAAATATTATATAGTATATAAATAAATATATAGTATAATTAGTTATTTATTAAATTTGAACTTATTAAATGTTAAATTATAGAAATATAAAATTTGTGTATATATATTAAAATATATATAATACTATATTAGATTAATTATGTTATAGTTTTATTGTATATTATACATATATCTAAGAAGTTTGCACCATTCCTTTGTAACTAATTTATCTAATATGACAAATATTATATATAAGATAATAAATATATAATTAACTTATATTATAATATACATTTATGATTTTAAAAATTTAAATAAAATAATAATCCATAAGTTAAAGCTCAAAGCTTAGTAAATTCTAAACTAAATGAAGGAAAAAAGAGCAAGTAAGATGTATAAATATAGTCCCACATTCATAATACTAACAACATAAGAGCAAAGGAACATCTATAAATAAAGGAGGACACTAATGGGCCAATATGTTTCTTTATGGAGAAAGTTCATTTATGCATATTTTCCAAATTTATAATAATAAAGTTTATAAAATTATTTCTTTTATTAAGAAATAAAAAAAAATTGGATTGGCCCTAAAATTGCGGTTCAACGTGGTTTTTTGTCAATTTTGACGGTTCAACTCAGTTCAACTAGGGGTCTATTTTAAGGCTTATATCAAGTTGTCTTAGTGACCAGTCAATGGTGGCACCGGTCCGTCCGGTCCGGCCCTAATAATATTGATCCAACTTTTCAAAACTTTCATATAAGGACATTCAAGTTTTCAAATTTTCAATCGCGATCATCATAAAAACTATAAATAATAAATAATAAACATAAAAAATAAAAAATAAAAATTTGAAGACAGTTAAAATGACTCGGTACATTTTTTGGCACGACTCATTCATATCGAGCCGCCCAAACTTTTTATGTGTATTAAATATATAATATTATGATAATTATTTTTTAGTTAAGAAAATAAAAAAAATTAAAAATATAACACACCATTTGTTTTTTTTTTTGCACTAAAATTTAAAATAATAAAAGATATTATAATTAGAAAATAAATATACTTTTTTGTGTGATATTTCATCGGGGTCGTGTCAAATCGTAATGGCTCCTCTAGCGGAGTGCTAGGCACGACCCGACATTCGGCGGATTGTTGAGCCAAATTATTAATTATCATAATATTAAAAATCAAAATTATTAGTTATCATAATATCATATAGAAAATTTATTATAATATTATTAATAAAAAATTAGAAATTATTTTTTATTTCCATAATTAAAAAATTATTAATTATTATAATATTATATATTTAACACACATAAAAAGTTTAGACGGCTCGATCCGAATGGATTGTGCCAAAAAAATGTACCGAGTCAGTCTAAGTGTCTTCAAAGTTTTATTTTTTATGTTTATTATTATTATTTTTTATTTAAGTTTTTTAATGATGATCGTGATTGAAAATTTAAAAAGTTAAATGACCTTGTCTGAAAGTTTTGAAAAGTGGAATGACCATGTAGATACAAAAGAAAAGTTTAGATGAGGCAGAGAGAAAAATGCTGACGTGACAATTTTATTTTTTAATCTGACATGGAGAGAGAAAATATTGACGTCGTGCCACATAAGCATCCATGTTAGCGATTTACTAGTTTACTGTCTATAACTGGTCGCGTTGACCTTGATTGAAATGATTCTAAAGTTGAATGACCGTCACGCTACAAAATAAAGTTGAATAACCTTATTGGGAATGCCCCCTAAGTTGGATGACCATCACTGAATTTTTTTTATTTTGGGTTAAATAAAAGTTCGTGTTAATTCATTTTAGACACCACAATTGTCTTTAGCCACCAAGTAGAAATGTAAAGATTGAAAATTTTATGTAGCTAAATATATAAAGACAAACAATATATATTAATCTAAATAACATCTCACTCAATCTTCATCATCTTTCGTTCCTCTTAATGATGTTAACATCTCACTCAATCTCATGCAATAAATAACCTGTTAATGATGAAATGTGACTTTTTTTTAGGGAAATAAAATTTTATTATGATGAACTTAAAGATTCATTACAAAAAAAATTGGGCGAGTCCAGGAGGACGACGATCACCTCAAAAATACTCGTCATGTTGGCAGCCAAAATTTGCAAGGTAATCTGCATTCTCAACGCGGAGGCAAAAAACTATTTTTGTCGGAGCCAGATTGCGCAGGTCGGTTCTGATGTCCATAATCACGCCCCAAAGACGCCAAGGGCAAGGCCGGTGCTTGATAATCATGCTGACAAGGAGCTGAGTCTGTTCTGACGTAGATTTGCAAATACCCACGAAGTTGACATTGCCTAAGACTCAAAAGGAGAGTCCAAGCCTCAGAGTGTAAAGTCGATTGGAAACTCCAACGTCCAACCCCTGCAAAATAGAAAGAGCGAGAGTTAGAATGCAGTAAGAAACCATATCCCCCAATACCATTGGCTCGAGTGAAAGAACCGTCAAAATTGAGCATAGCCCAATTCTGGGAGGGGGGCTCCCACCAGATCCTGTCTCAGGGGATGGGTATGCAGTGTATCAAGCTCATGATAACATGCGAGAGCCTTTACCCAGAGCACGTTGATGATTACATGCTTGGACCTAAAGTGAATGTCATTTCGCAGGTTCCTAATCCCCCAAAGGTAGAAATCAAAAATGAATTGCACTTTACTACGAGACTATTGATCCAAACAAGCTCCCTCCTCGATCCAAGAGCCAGCTGGCTAGGAGGAGAAGTATTGAAAAATGAAATGTAGTTTTTTTTAAAAAAAATATCCCAGAGCTAGTGTGCTACTGAGCATGAGAAAAATAGACAAGTAGCGATTTCCAGAGCAAGACCACAAAGGGAGCATGCTGGATCAACATAGAGGTCAAAATTATGCATGAGGTCAAGGGTAGGTAGGCAACCATGGAGGATTTTTCATAGGAAAAAAATGTATTTTGGGGGAAACCGGAATGCACGAAAGTTTGGTCCAAGATGGCCCTCCAGCCGGACGTGTCGGCAAAGTCTACCTGCTCACGAAGTTGTACACTGACTTAGCATAGGAGAACCAATTTTCATCGGCCGCCAAACCCACGCATCATCACATGCAGAGCGCGGAATGTAAATGTCACAAATCATATCACAAAAGTTTTACTAAAATATTGAGAACAGAAGGAGGGTATTCCACCTGAAATTCGTAATTATGTCAGATACATTCAGTGAGCTGATGTCAATGTCCATATTAAAATATGTCGAAATGCAAGATAACGGAATAGAGAAGATCCATGGTTCATAGAGAATAGAAGTGGTGGCCCCGGAGCCAATTGCTTTCATTAGTCCAGAACGAATATCAAGGAAAGTGTAAGCTCCACGACCAGGTAGTACTAGAACTAGTTTGGGGTTTCCATAGACTCAAGGGAGGATGTTTGGCATAGATAAGGTTATTCCAAGGCGAATTATCATGGTTTAGCAGGCTGAGCATACGACAAGCAATGAGAGAAAAACTGATCCCTGGACAGGAGGATAGTCGACCACCTAACGAGGTGGGAGCATCGTCGATTATCAAATGATTCCCACAAGAATGATCGAGATAACTTTTCTGGAGACTCAAGAGTACCAACAAAAAAATAAGTTGTGCTCAAGTAGTAGGTAGGCATAGAGGCGAGGGTGGATTTGATAAGAGTAGTTCACCCCGCCTGATTAAAAAGATGGCGCCTCCAACCAAAGAGACGCGGGGCAATAACCTCAGATGTAATGTACTTATAGGAAATTGGGGCCCCCAAATATTGGAAAGGGTAGGAACCAATGGAAATGCCTAGACATGTGGAGAGTTGTTGTTTGCGACGTGAGGACATGAGCTCCGATAGGTAAATGGCTGATTTTAGAGGGTTGAATCTTTGATTTGTGAGATACTTATAGACTTGGAGGACCTACCGAAGACGTCGATAATTCGATTTAGTGGCTCGAAAACAAATTAGCAGATCGTCAGCATAGAGTAAGTGACTTAAAGAGAATGAGTTTAATTGCAATGGAATAAGATCCCCTTTAGAAACGGCCTGATTCATTAGAGCCGAAAAGACTTGTGATGTTATGATGAACAGGTACCGTAACAGGGGGTCGCCCTGACGAATTCCCAGTGGGCTTGGAAATATTGGAAAGGTTGACCGTTTATAACGTAGGAAAAACAAGTGTTGCAAATGCAAAGCTGATAAATACTGGAGGATAGTTCATTAACTGAAGTATACGAATCATCGCCGACCAACAGATCCGATCGAAGGCTCTATCCATGTCCGCTTTAATAAGCATAAATTTACGTCAGTCAGAATCAAGTGAGTGCGATAGCTCCTGAGCTAGAAAGATATTGTCCTGAATATTCCTCCCCGATATGAAGGCAGATCGCACCTGATTTATGATTCTATCAAAAGAAGGTCTGAAACGATTGACGATAATCTTTAAGACAATTCTGTATAAGGTAATGCATATGGAGATAGGTCGGTAGTCCTTAACAGAAGAGGGTGACTTAGTTTTAGGAATAAAAATGAGGAAGGTTAACTTCCAATTCGATGGCATACGAAGATGATTGAAAAAAATTGAGGATGGAAGATGTGATTTTTGGCCTGACAATGTCCTAATACTCTATAAAATTTTGACGTGAACCCATCTAACCCTGAGGCTTTCCCAGGTGGCATGTTCCAAACGACCTTGATTTCCTCAGGAGTGATAGGACGGATAAGTGAAGATACATATGTCGTATCTAGAGTCGGAAGGGCAGGCCAACAATCGATCGGAATGTCGACATTGGGAAAAGGTTCCCATAAGGTCTTGTAATGGTTGACGAATTGCTGCCGGATGGCGGTGGGGTTGTCCATAAAAATTCTTGATTCAACCTGGATACGCTAGACGCGATTTTGTTTGCGCCGGATAGTGGTTTGTAGATGGAAAATTTTGATATTTTTATCACCATGGTGCAACCAAAAAATCCGGAATTTGCTCTACCACTTAATACTAATTTGCCCAAGTAGGGCAACATGAAGGTGGTAGGTAGATCGCAAATCGGCAAAGCTGTCCTTAGTGAGCAAAGATCGAGAATCTAGGAGTTCCTCATCAGCACGTGCCTCATCAGCACAAACCTCAAGCCGACCTAGGATATCCCGATTCCACCGCTAGGTTGCCTTGCGAATGGACTTAAGGGCGTCATGAATTGAGGACTATGGGTAGGGAAAAGTCCAGTGCTTGTGCACAATCTCACAAGCCTCCGAATAATGGAGCCAGAAATACTCATACTTGAAACTACGATGTCGTGGGGCTTTACAATCAGATGTAAAAAGGATGAGCGCATGGTCTGATGCACACCGTGGAAGGGAAGATAGATCAAAAGCGAAAAAAGCATCTAGCCAAAAATGATCTACAAACATACGATCAAGACGACAGTGGACCCTGGCCAGGCCGGTGTGACTATTGCACTGTGTATGGGTTTCTAGAAAGTTTAATGTCAATCATCCCTTAATTATCAATCAGGGTTTGGAAGGTTCTAATAAATCTATTAACAGTGAAAGGTGTTTCCCCCTTCTTGTCCCAAACAGTTAAAGTTTCCAATGAGAGCCCACGAGAAATCAATCAATCTAATGTTATTAAGCATGTTCCATAAAAAGTTTCTATTAGCAACCATATGACTAGCATAAGCACAAGAGAGCATGAAATGAAAACCTTCGAAAGAGACGACAACGTGCAAAACATTATCAGAGATAAGGATAGGAGTAACCTCAGTATCTTGGCCGCACCAGGCCAAGATAATATCTTTGGAAGCTCCCGATCCCTCACATGAAACCCCGTTCCAAGAGGGACCGAGCCATCAGATGACCTGTTTAGATTTTACATAACCAACATGGCTTTCTAAGAAAATTACAAAATCTAGGACATGAACTGTAATTAAATTCCTAAGTCTATCTCTAATTTTGGAGCGATAAGCTCCCCTGCAATTTCATGCTAATATTTTCATGTTGACAAGTCGACCCCGAACTGATCCTGCATAGGAAAAACATTCAATGAGTTAATAGTAAAGGGACTCACTTTCTTCTTACTTTTGCCACGAGACGATGCCAGTATTGGATGGGGACGAAGGGGGTGTTGGCGCCACTAGTGCAAGCGGCCTTATGAGCCTCATCTTCTTCTCGGATCGAGGGGGGAGCAAATCCAGATCCTCCTGACCATCCGAGGATGAACCCTTCGACGAGTGCTTCGGGTCTTGGGCCTCCATGAGGCGGTCAGAAACCCATGCCACCAACGATTCATGATCTGTGATAGGGTTAACTGGAACAGAGGTAGTGGAGGAAGCACATGAGGGCGTATAGCAACCCAGGTTTGAATCTAATATGGGAGGGGTCTCGCAAGACAGGGGAGTCGGAAGGAGGGAGTAGTAGTTGGGGCAGCATGGGTTCCGAAAGGGGGGGCGACTATCACCGGAGCGCCAAGGTGGGGGAGATGTAAGGGAGGGGTGAGGAGGAATCAAAGGGGTGGGTGACTAAAATGCCGGGGGCATATCCAAACGTGGAATGTGGACGTGAAGGGTGATGACCGTCTGGTGGAGGTAGACATGGAGTTGTGTCAAGATTGTGGATGCGTGGACGGCCAAGATGCAATGGGGGAAAGTAGGCAATGTGCTTCTTTCAAGCGCATCCTGAACGTCCACCTGTCATGCATCCGACCGCAACGAGGCCAAGTTGGGGATCGATGACGTGCTATCCAAATGAGCGAAGGAAGACAGACATATGTGCTTCTTCCAGGTGCATCCCGAGCGTCCACCTGTCTCGCATTGGAGCCCAATGGGGGCGAGTTGGAGATTGATGACGTAGCAGAAGAGAGTGAGACCTTTGAAATGATCAGGGCGGTCTGTTCAACATTGTGAGCCACGTGGCGAGCATCGATGGACATAGGCGGATTGGCGCTGTGAGCCCCATGCCGAGCGGATGGCACCGAGGATACGATCGAAGGGACTGAACGATCGGCGCTAGGGCAGTTGAGGTCGGGCAACGAGTGTGACATTGCGGCAACCGCAGGCGAGCGAGCGTTGGGGTGAGTGCCCACCGGTGCCTGACGCTCGTCAGGGGGACGTGCAGGTCACCGAGGAGGAGGGGCATGTAGCCAGGGGCCAAATAAATCCAAGTGGCCTGCTTGAGGGGGGAGGAGAGTTCTATTTCAATGCAAGCCCTGACTCGCAGGGAATCGACGTTCGAAAGCCTTGCCTCGTCAATGCACAATAGGGATCCAAAGACCGCAGTAATACGTCTGAGAGAGTATGGGTTCCGTAGCTCCAACGAGAACTTCGGAAACTGGATCCACAAGGGGGCGGCGATGGTGGCAGCTTCATCAAGACGGAGGAAGGGAGACACCGAGGCAACGTGAAGAAGATGACCTCCGAACTCCCATGGGTTATTAGTGAGAACCTGCAAACAATCCTCAACATTGTCAAATGCTTAGAGGAAAAAGTGATTATCTAAATCAGATATTGATCAAGGGAAAAATGAGCCCAAAGTTGCCGAAGGCCCTCCCTAAGGGCGCCGATGAAGCGGCTGATCAAACACTGTTGAAGACGCGAAGAGGGTATCACAACATCATATGCCAGTATAGCAGTTTCATCTACGGTGGCCGCCTAAAGAGCCCGGAGTGCCTGCCCCCCCCTCCCCCCATGGTATCCAAGACCTTGCACGTCAGCGAATTTGTGAGGTGGGAGGAGCAAACGGATTGGGAGGAGCAGTGGGAATCGGAACAAATTCAATCAAACGGAAGTGGTTAGTATTTAAGATTCAATCTTAAATACTGACAAGATTCAATCAAACGGAAGTGGTTAGTTTTTGCATTCTGATAAAATATTTAAGATTCAATCTTCTGGCAGCCTGCAAACCTTGTCCATGAAAAGCTTGAAACAAAGAAGACGGAAGTAGTTAGTATCACTACATAAAGCCAGACACTTAGTCCAACAAACAAGATTCAACAAATCTGCTTATAATGAGTTTATTAGTGGTAATATCTATTAGAAGGCATCAATCAAACGAGATAACTCGTATCCTAAAACTTGTCCTGTGCAAATGTGAGAGAAAGCAAACTTTTTTCATAAAGATCTGCTGTACAATCCAATTGAATGGCTAGCTGAAGGTAATTCCAAGGACAGATATGGCTCAAATAAAATAATAGAAGTAAAATGATACAAGACAGGAACTTGCATAGAGGTATAAAGCAGAAATGGCTCAAAGCCAAAACATTTGATCAAAAGAAAATTCAACAAAGATGTGAACTAGGAAAAATTGGTCGCCAAAATATTGAATCTTGATATACCTCGGAACAATATAACTTTGTTATGAAATTCAGAATGGGTACACTAGGGTATACCAATCACTTGAATGCCTAATCTTCGGTAAATGCAAATTCTTGATAAGACCATGAATTAAGATTTAATCAAGAAGAGATCTACTAGTTTTTTCCTGAGCTGAAAGGGATCTCCTAAGTCTTCCCTTTTTCACTGTGGGTTCTCCTAGTTAAAAGGCCGTACAAAGTAAATAGTCACTTTTAAGACCACAACTTGCAGCCATTATTAACAGCAGTGCATACCAAGATGATGAAGCTGTCACTGAGGTTCCAACTTTTTTTTTTCAACCTGGTAGCAAAGCAAATGTGCAAGACATCTACATCTGACTTCTGTATGCTGTGATGCTGTGATGCTGATAAAATCATATCTGATTTAATGATCTTGGCAAGGTTTTCCAACCCAATTTTGTTTTTGGCACAAGAATGAACACAAAACTTCATCATCCTGTAGCAGGATTATGAGACAACGCAGATGCAACAATAATAACGCAGATGCAAATACGAATCTTAAACAGATTAATATATTGCCGACCAATCACCAGACCAGATAATGCTCTTGAAGGAGCTGGCTATCCTACAGAAGGCTTTAGATACCTAACAAGTTGTTTATCGTGTAGTAGAACAAACAAGAATGAAAGATCTAGATGAACTCTGAACAATCCAAGAACTGAGAAGACTTGATACCAAACAAACTTCTAAGGCTGCTGCTGGGCGTCGATGTAGCCGGCGTCCACGAGCACCTTCTCACGCTTGGCGATCTCGATGTCGTGGTCGACCATCATCTTGACCAGATCCTGGAAGCCGACCTTGGGCTTCCAGCCTAGCATCTTGCGGGCCTTGGTGGAATCCCCCTTCAGACTGTCGACCTCTGCTGGCCGGAAGTACCTGGGATCTATCACCACGTGGTCCTTCCAGTTGAGGCCGACATAGCTGAAGGCCGCCTGCAGGAATTCCTCCACCGTGTGGGACTCCTCAGTGGCCACGACGTAATCGCTGGGCTCGTCCTGCTGCAGCATGAGCCACATGGCCTCGACGTAGTCTCCGGCGAAACCCCAATCGCGGGCCGCCGAAAGATTGCCTAGGAAGACCTTGGTCTGGAGTCCGACCTTGATGCGGCCGACGGCGCGAGTGATCTTGCGGGTGACGAAGTTCTCTCCGCGGCGAGGGCTCTCGTGATTGAAGAGGACGCCGTTGCAGGCGAAGAGGCCGTAGGCCTCGCGGTAGTTGACGGTGTACCAGTGCGCGGCGACCTTGGCGACGGCGTAGGGCGAGCGAGGATGGAAAGGGGAGGACTCCGACTGGGGCGGCGGCGTGGATCCGAACATCTCCGACGAGCCCGCTTGGTAGTAGCGGATGCGGCGGCCGGAGGCGGCAGCGGAGCAGCGGACGGCCTCGAGGAGGCGGAGGGCGCCGGTGGCGACGACGTCGGCGGTGTAATCAGGGATCTCGAAGGAGACGGCAACGTGGGACTGGGCAGCGAGGTTGTAGACCTCGTCGGGGAGGAGAACGTCAACCCAACGGCGGAGAGAGGAGGCGTCGGAGAGATCGGCGTAGTGGAGCTTCATGTGGGCCTTGGCGGAGTTGTGCGGGTCAACGTAGATGTGATCGAGGCGGGCAGTGTTGAAGTTGGAGGAGCGGCGGATGAGGCCGTGGACCTCGTAGCCCTTGGAGAGTAGGAACTCGGTGAGGTAGGAGCCGTCCTGCCCGGTGATGCCGGTGATGAGCGCCACCTTGCGGCGATTCGGGATCGACGGAGGGATCAGAGCTTCGTTGGCCGGAGCGACGCCATTGGAGGTACCGTTGCCGCTGTCGTGGTCGGAGGAATCGGTGGAGGCCATCGGTGGCGGTGTCTCAGATCTGGGAATGGTCTGATGTGGTGGTGTGGGTTTGAACGAGTAAATGGAGGATGCTATTATTATCGTTCGTTATTATTATTTGTAATCTGCAAATTTATTTATTATTTATTTTTATTTATTGTTGTTGTTGTTATTAATAAAATAATCAGGATTACTGTGTTAAGGTTAGGAAGGTAGAAGCACATAATATCATTGGTTTTAATTTGTTTACAAATATAAGTAATTAACCTTTCATTCCAATTTTATTTTTCTCTCTCTAATTCCATGAGAACTGAAATATACATATATATATAATTACTTAAAACCAACGGCATTTTCGTAATCAATTGCAATATGCTCTTCTTTTTTCTACTGATATTTATTTATTTATGTTTCCTATTTTTATTTTATTTAATAGTTACCACTCAACTCATTATTCTCTACTTAATCACGAGATTGTCCAACATTTTCCTCTTTTGTAACGGCCTCCATGACCATAACTTAAGAAGTAATGAACTTATTAATTATTTAATTGTAGTTATTGGCATGTGAATGTGTTCTAATTCATGTCACTTCATATTTTCAAGCGGAAGCTCCTTTAGAATGGATTTTAGATGCACATCCACGGTTTAATTTGATTTGTGCTGTTCATTTATGTAACGCCTCCGAATCGACCAACGCCACGTGACGAGGATCTATTCGAAAGCGCTACGAAAATTCTATGACATAAACTTAAACTTGATCAAATCTCAAAATAAAAATAAATGACATGCCAATAATAAGAACAATGAAGGAAAGATAAAAATATCATAAAAGTGAAAGTCCCAAAATATTACAAATTTCATAATGGCCATAATGTCTGAATTACATCAAGTTCATAATGCGAAAATAAAGACAAAGATAACTAGGCCCTCTCTTGGTTCATGTGATTTAGCATCGTTGGTCACGGCACACGATCTCGACACCATCACTGACCTGACCCTGTGGAAATCAACAAAGGGGAGGAGATCCTCCTGAAAGCTATACAGCCTAGTGAGGATCCATAAGTGCACAATGTATAACAATAATTGACAATTGAGAGAATTAGTAATCACTTACAATAAGATCAGATTTGAGAGCATAAGATCATTCTATTGAGATATCAATGGATAGAAGAGATAGAGATCATGAGTCAACATTATAATCATAAGAGATTTCAGAGATCATGCTGCATCAATAATCATGCTTTATTCATCATGTTCATGTTACTTGTTCATGCTCTTTGTGCTCTTACTTTCACTTAACATTAGGTATTTTTGAGTGTCTTTACTTGGAAATTTTATGCCAGAGTGAGGCTAATGGGGGATCAAGCCATGGCTAAGGGAGCGACCCTACTCATGCTCTGACCAACACTCCCATAAACATATTCATTACTTTCTTACTTAATCACTTTATCACTTTGCCATACTTGCATATCATGATAGGATTGGATAGTAGGATATATCAAAACAATATTAAGGATACAATCACATTACATTCCAGACAGTAAGGAGTAGCACAACACAAGTATAGAAAGAATATGGATCAAATCGATAGTCAATCAGCAATCAATATGCAATATGGACAGATATCGGTCGATCGGTACTCACTGGTCGGTCGACCGTTTCTCGGACACCGGTCGACCGATATCTCTAGATCGGTCGACCGGCTGGTCTGAATGAAATACAATAAATTCAGTTCTTCTACACCGGTCGACCGATATCTCTGAATCGGTCGATCGATAGTACTTAACCAAAAAGAGCTTCGATCGGTCGACCGATACAAGGCTCAGAAAGATTGATCGGTCGACCGGCCTCCAAGGATCGGTCGACCGATAACCTCATCACCGATCGACCGATATACAGGATCGGTCGATCGGTCTGCATGAAAAATAGAAACCGGACAGAATGGAAATAACAACGATTTTCAATCCAGAATTTCAATCAAGACATTCAATCAACCATCTAAGCATGAAGGACTAATACATAACATATCTATAGTCATAAGAATCATAGAACATGCATCAAACACAATAAATGAAATCAATCATTCCATTTCATACTTCTCATCAATTAAGAACACTATCCATAATAAGAACCCTAATTCCAATCAATTGCTAATCATGTTATACAGGGGGATTTCGGTATCACCCACCTTATTTCGTAATTGATCCTAGCTTGAACCTCTCCAAACACCAATAGTATTTCTTCTTATTGTTCTCCACCTAGGAAGCCATCCAATTGGAGAGAAGAAGTGAGGGGATTATGCTAACACTAAAAGGAATGCAGAAATGAAGGAAAACCTAGATAAAACCTTGCTGGAGTGCCCCTTCCAGTTGGATGAAATGCCTTAGAGAGGAAGAGAGAGAAGTGAGGAAGAGGAATGAGGGTGGCTAAGGGAGAGCTTTAGGACACTTAGCCTTTTTATAGGATAGTTGTAGGGCGATTAGACTAATGGACTCACTAATTGGGCTGAAGTAATTGGTCTTTACAACTTAATTTCATTTTCTATATTATTTATTTATATATTTTTTTTCTTTTAAATGGGTTGGGTACTACATTATTACCTCCTTAAAAGAAAATTCGTCCTCGAATTTTGCACTACGTAGAGGTAAGAATGCGGAACTCCTGACGCATCTCCGACTCGAGTTCCCATGTGGCCTCATCGCAGTGATGATAGCGCCAGGCTACTCTGACCATGGGTACATCTTTATCCTTCTGGCACTGTACCTTCCGCTCCACTATATGCGTCGGATACTCCGCGAAGGTCAAATTCGCAGTTAGATTTGGCTCCTCGATCCGTAATACATTAGCAGCATCGTGCTTGTACTTTTTCAGCATGGAGACATGAAAAACATTATGGACACGCCCATAGGAAGGTGGCAATGATAGCCTGCAATCTGCTTCACCTACTAACTCGAGTACCTCAAAGGGTCCCACGTACCGAGGACTGAGCTTCCCTCGCTTATTGAACTTCATCACTCCTTTCATAGGAGACACCTTCAGCAGAACCTGATCACCAGCTTGGAAGATCTGCTCATGTCTGCTCTTATCCGCATAACTCTTCTGCCTGCCCTGAGCTGTCTTCATCCTCTGCTTGATCAATTCCACTTTCTCAGCATACTCCACAGCCTCCTTCACCTCTTCCTTGCTCATGATCTTCTCCTCGCCTACTTCACCCCAATGAGTGGGTGAACGACAAGGCCGGCCGTATAAAGCCTCGAAGGGTGCCATGCCGATACTGGAATGATAGCTGTTATTATACACAAACTCGATCAAATGGATATGCTCGTCCCAGCTACCTTGACAATCTAGTACACAAGCTCGTAACATGTCCTCTAGTGTCTGCATAGTCCTCTCAGACTGTCCATCAGTCTGAGGATGGAAAGCAGTGCTAAAATTCAGCCTGGTGCCAAATGCCTCCTGCATGCTCCTCCAGAATCTGGCAGTGAATCTGGGATCTCAATTTGAAATAATCGATGCTGGAATGCCATATAGTCTAATCACCTCTCTAATATACAAGTCTAATAGACTCTCTACTGACTGCTTCCACCGGATAGGGATGAAGTGTGTCGTCTTAGTGAATCTGTCTACTACCACCCATATGGCATCACGACCCTTCTTGGACCTGGGCAAATTGGATACAAAATCCATAGTGATATTATCCCACTTCCATTGTGGGACATCTAGAGACTTCAACTTCCCGTAGGGCCTCTGATGCTCAATCTTCACCTGCTGACACAATAGACATCTGGACACATACTCAGCTATCTCCCTCTTCATGTTCGGCCACCAGTAGCTGCGCTGCATATCTTTGTACATCTTTGTGCTTTCAGGATGGATAGCAAACTCGGATTTATGGCACTCGTCCATTACCTCCCGTCTGATGGTGGCATCTGTGGGAACCCATAATCTGTCTCTATACCGAATCCCTTCATCCGCAGATACTTGGAAGTCCTTCGGTTCCTGCTGGCATCTCTTCATCACCTTCTGATACTCTTGGATCCTCCTTCTGGGCGACTATGACCCTATCAATCAGCTAGGCCTCATCTTATGCATCATCCATATCGCTCCGTTAGTGTCAAGTCTGGGACACCACTGGTCTAACTCCTGCAACATCTCATACTCTCGTACCCTGATGTAAGCCAGTGAGCCTTCTCACTTTCTGCTCAGAACATCCGCCACTGAATTTGCTTTATCGAGATGGTAATTAATAGCAAATTCATAATCCTTCAACAGTTCTAACCAGCGGCACTGCCTCATATTAAGATCTCTCTGATCAAAGATGTATTTGAGATTCTTATAATTTGTGAAGATCTCAAAAGTCTCTCCATAAAGATAATGCCTCCAGATCTTCAAAGCAAAAACTATAGCAGCTAGCTCCAGATCATGAGTGGGATAGTTCACTTCATGCTTCTTCAACTGGCGCGAAGCATAGGCCAACACTTTACCATGCTGCATGAGTACACACCCTAGGCCTGTCCCGCACACATCGCTGTAAACTACATATCCTCCGTTGCCCGTCGGGATGGTGAGAACAAGTGCTGATGTCAGATGATCCTTCAGTGTCTGAAAGCTCTGCTCACACTTGTCAGACCAGATAAACCTCTCAGCTTTCTTCGTGAGGTTCGTGAGTGGTGCTGTAATCTTGGAGAAGTCTCTGATGAATCTCCTATAGTAACCTGCCAATCTCAGAAAGCTACGAATCTCAGATGCATTCTTCGGCCTTGCCCAATTAGTCACTGCTTCCACCTTAGCGGGGTCCACTGAGATGCCCTTCTTGGAAACTATGTCTCCAAGAAACATGATCTCCTTCAGCCAAAACTCACACTTAGAGAGTTTGCCGTACAGCTTGTGTTGGCGCAGAGTCTCCAACACTATCCTGAGATGCTTCTGATGCTGCTCTGGGCTGGATGAGTAAATCAGGATGTCATCCACAAACACTATGACGAACTGGTCCAAGTATGGCCTGAAGATCCTGTTCATCATATCCATAAACGCTGTAGGAGCGTTAATCAGTCCGAACGGCATCACTAGAAACTCATAGTGACCATACCTAGATCAGAAGGCTGTCTTCGGTATGTCCTCCTCAGCAACCCTCAACTGATGATATCCACTCCGTAGATCGTTCTTGGAGAACACGGATGCTTTGGATAGCTGGTCGAATAGGTCATCGATGCGGGGCAGAGTGCACTTATTCTTTCACCGTCACCTTATTAAGCATCCTGTAGTCAATGCAAAGTCGCATTGAACCATCCTTCTTCTTCACAAACAGTACAGGTGCTCCCCACGGTGAGACACTTGGCCGAATGAAGCTTTTGTCTAACAATTCCTGGATCTGCTTCTTCAACTCTTGCATCTCGGCAGGTGCCATATGGTACGGTGCCTTGGAGATGGGCGCAGTACCAAGTAGGAGTTCGATCTTGAAGTCCACTTCACGTCTCGGTGGTAATCCTGAAGTATCTTCAGGGTAAACATTTGGAAACTCACGCACTACATCTATCTGTTGTAGTGCGGTGGCTGGTGCATCGGTCTTCACTACACTTGCCAAGTAGGCATAGCATCTCTTCTGGATCATCTTTTGAGCCTTCATAGCCGAGACGATCACCTTCTTGTTCTCCGACGGAGTACCCCTGATAACTGCTTTTGGCTTGCCCTGTGCACCTATTATGATCTTTTTCTATTTGCAATGTAGAGATGCATCATGGTAAGAAAGCCAATCCATCCCTAGGATAACATCGTAGTCTGCCATCGGAATGACGATGAGATCTGCAGAAAAATTCTTCTTCTCTACGGTGACAGGTACATTCGGGATGTACCTGGCCGCGCGAAGGTCTCCCATGGGGGTGCTCACCCTCATGACATGAGGCATCTGCTACAGAGACAGGCTAAGAGCTTGGGCACACGACTTCGAAATAAACGAGTGCGTGACCCCTGAGTCAAACAAAACAATGGCAGACACACCAGCAATAGGAAGAGTACCTCTGATAACATCGTTATCATTCAGCTCAGCATTTGCCTCCATGTGATGCACCTTGCCCTGGGCTACGGGGTTTGCGCCTCCTGCGCCTTTGTTATCATGACCTCTCCTAGCAGGCTGGGGGCAGTTTTGGGCAAAATGCCCGAAATGTCCGCATAGGATGCACGCACAAGTCCTCCTGTAGCATTCGCCGTCATGAAATCGTTCACAATGTGGGCAACGAGGCCTCTGTGGGACTATTGGCGCTGGTGGCTGAGGCTGACGTGGAGGAGGTGGTAGCTGTCTCAGAGGCTATTACATGAAACGTGAGTTAATTGTCACGCTTTAACCTACTCTTAGTTAATATTTTGAAGTTTTTATACCTGCTGTTGTGCTGGTGCTGGATGATGGGGTGGTGGAGCATAGCGATGGGCCTCTCTCTAATGATAAGGCCTGTAGCGACGATCGCGACGATCATCCCTCCAGAATGGTCGGTGATCTTCGGTCCGAAATCGCTGTGGCTCCGTTGGTCTGACTGGTGCTACAGGTGCTCTTGCCTTGCGCTCCGCCTAGTCCTTCTCCATACGGATCGCCAGTCTCACCGCCTTTTTTAGGGTATCACTATCCCCAGTCAGAACTTCAGCCTTCAGGTCCGGTCGTAGACCATTGATGAACTTATTTGCCCTTATGCGTCCCACAAACGGCATAGGGCAATATTGCTCCAGCGTGACAAACTGTGCATGGTACTCCCTCACGGTCATGGTCCCCTGGACGAGCTCTAAAAAGTCCTCATGCTTGCTTTCCCGATCGTGAGCAGGAGTGTATCGCTCTGCAAAGGCCAACTTAAACTCCTCCCATGATATCTCTTCTTCCTCCAGTCCCCGGAACCTGGTGGCTCTAGTAGTCTTCCACCAACCCATAGCAGAGTTGATGATCAGATGGGCAGTGTATAGCACCTTCCGTCCTTCGGCACACCTCATCGGCTTAAAGATTCAGTCCAGGGCCTCTATCCACTGTTCAGCTTTGAAGAAATCTGGCTTGCCTTCAAACTGAGGTGGATTTAGCCTCAAAAATGCCTCTAAACCATCCTCGGTAACTTCCTGTCGGGGTCCCCTCGTGCGACATCGGATTGTGGGCTGGTCGCCTCCTGTCTGACTGCCCTCCAGTGGGTCAGTCTCATCAAAGAGTTCGTCCTGCGATAGTGCTTTCGCACTACGGCCCCTCCTCGGCCACGGCTGGGAGTGCGACCTCGACCACGGCCTCGTCCTCGGCCCTGCTGGGCTAAAGCCTGGAACTCAGTAATTGGGCCCTTTGGGCCTTCTGGCATATTAGAAGCATTATAGGCCGATGCGGCCCCACGCTCCTGAATCCTCTCGGAGCGTCTAGACATCTTTATCCTTTAATCATGAAAAGAAAACAATACATTAATCAATAACATGAATTTGACTCATAGTCCTCTTTTGGTGGAGAGTGTGGCGACAGCTCAGCGATAACACATGAACCCCTCTTATACCATACCATACAATAAGACGTCAAAAGAGTCCGAACAGCGGCTCTGATACCATAAATGTAATGCCCCCAAATCGACCAACGCCACATGGCGAGGATCTATTCGAAGGCGCTACGAAAACCCTATGACATAGACTTAAACTTGACCAAATCTCAAAATAAAAACAAATGGCATGCCAATAATAAGAACAATGAAGGAAAGATAGAAATATCATAAAAGTGAAAGTCCCAAAATATTACAAAGCCCATAATGGCCATAATGTCTGAATTACATCAAGTTCATAATGCGGAAAAAAAGACAAAGATAACTAGGCCCTCTCTTGGTTCATGTGCATTAGCATCGCTGGTCGCGGCACACGATCTCGACACCATCACTGATCTGGTCCTATGAAAATCAACATAGGGGAGGAGATCCTCTTGTAAGCTATACAGCCTAGTGGGGATCCATAGTTGCACAATGTATAACAATAATTGGCAATTAAGTGAATTAATAATCACTTGCAATAAGATCAGATTTGAGAGCATAAGATCATTCTATTAAGATATCAATGGATAAAAGAGATAGAGATCATGAGTCAACATTATAATCATAAAAGATTTCAGAGATCATGCTAGATCAATAATCATGCTTTATTCATCATGTTCATGTTACTTGTTCATGCTCTTTGTGCTCTTACTTTCACTTAACATTAGGTGCCTTTGGGGTCTTTACCTAGGGGATTTTACGCTAGAGCGAGGCCAATGGGGGATCAAGCAATGGCTAAGGGAGCGACCCTACTCATGCTTATGCTCTGACCACCACTCCCATAAACATATTCATGACATTCTTACTTAATCACTTTATCACTTTGCCATACTTGCATATCATGATAGGATTGGATAGTAGGACAGATCAAAAAAAGATCAAGGATACAAATACATAACATTCCAGACAGTAAGGAGTATCACAACACAAGTATAGAAAGAATATGGATCAAATCGATAGTCAATCAGCAATCAATATGCAATATGGACAGATATCGGTCGACCGGTACTCACTGGTCGGTCGACCGATATCTTTAGATCGGTCGACCGGCTGGTCTGAATGAAATACAATAAATTCAGTTCTGCTACACCGGTCGACCGATATCTCTGGATCGGTCGATCGATAGTACTTAACCAAAAAGAGCTTCGATCGACCGACCGATACAAGGCTCAGAAAGATTGATCGGTCGACCGACCTCCAAGGATCGGTCGACCGATAACCTCAAGAATAGAAACCGGACAAAATGGAAATAACAATGATTTTCAATCCAGAATTTCAATCAAGGCATTCAATCAACCATCTAAGCATGAAGGACTAATACAGAACATATCTACAGTCATAAGAATCATAGAACATGCATCAAACACAAGAAATGAAATCAATCATTCCATTCCATACTTCTCATCAATCAAGAACACTATCCATAATAAGAACCCTAATTCCAATCAATTGCTAATCATGTTATACAGGGGGATTTCGATATCACCCACCTTATTTCGTGATTGATCCTAGCTTGAACCTCTCCAAACACCAATAGTACTTCTTCTTATTGTTCTCCACCTAGGAAGCCATCCAATTGGAGAGAAGAAGTGAGGGGATGATGCTAACACTAAAAGGAATGCATAAATGAAGGAAAACCTAGATAAAACCTTGCTGGAGTGCCCCTTCCTTGCTGGATGAAATGCCTTAGAGAGGAAGAGAGAGAAGTGAGGGAGAGGAATGAGGGTGGCTAAGGGAGAGCTTTAGGGCACTTAGCCTTTTTATAGGGTAGTTGTAGGGCTACTAGACTAATGGGCTCACTAATTGGGCTGAAGTAATTGGTCTTTACAACTTAATTTCATTTTCTATTTTATTTATTTATATATATATTTTCTTTTAAATGGGCTGGGTATTACATTCTAGAACTTGAATGAATTCGTTGCTCATCTAAATATACTTCTTTTATCAAAGATTGGGAGAGCGCCCCTCGCTGGGCCGCTTTTTTCTTCCTTGGAGAAACTGTTTATTCCTGATTTATTCTAAAAACTCAAACAAAATATGTGGAATCATTATTTTATATTTCTTTGCACAATGCTTTGAGGATGGAATTATGTTAACGCAGATACAATGTAATATTCTAACGTATAGTCATATGGATTCAGCTACATGATATGTACTATGACATATGTGTTGAGGCATGAATTTTAACTTCAATTATTAGACTGTAGGAAGTAGCGAAAATTTACTTAATGTGTGAAAAACATAATTTTCAAAAATGTGGAGAACTTTAAAATAATAAAATAAAACTTTGGTAATTGTTCATATATATATATATATATTAAGTATGTTAAAAGTGAATTTGAATAAATTAAAAAAACTTCATGGGACACTGCCATGAGCAATCACCCAAACTTCAAATTGGTACATAACATGATCGACCACCATGTGATTTTTTGCCCTGGATAATCACGCACATTATTTTTCCAAAATGCATCATGTTTAGTCAAGGCATGATGATGCAAGAGGCATGGATTTGATTAGTTCTTTATGCACATAAGAGATGCTAGTATATATGATAATATGATTTTGATCAGTGACGCGTTTTGATAAAATCATGCAGAACAATGTCAAGCGTCTAGACAAACATTTGTGAACAAATGGGTACTTAGGAGACATTTGTTATCATCCCATGCTTGAGGCAAGTGCATTAGGATTATGAAAGTTTTGAATTTTTGTTTAGAATATAATGTGTGATTACAAAAGCTTTTTGGGGAGCATGGTAGGGTATGGCCACTCAACGAAAATGTCGAGTACCCTATGAGGAGTATGGAGGAGGGATGCAAAAATGGAATGTTTTGAATTAGTCTCACATGTGTAAGTCACAAAAAAAAAAATACTCGGTATATATAAAAATATGGATGCAATAAGTTTGTCTTAAATTAGTACTACGTGCATAAGTCACACGAGATATGATCAATATATAGATATGCTCGATATTTATGAGCATTCAATCCCATGATACAATCTCAAGTTTTGACAATAACAAATGATATTGATCGTAAAATTTCTAATTTGTGTTTGAGTGGTAACATTACATGTATGAAATTAACAGGTGAATATATGTCAATGGATTCAAAAGATCACAAGAAATCAAAAACCAAATTTTAAATGCAACCAATCGAACAATTGATATACTAGTCAAAAGATATTTAAAATAGAAAATTGAGAAGAGTGATCAATCTATCCATTGATGGACCGACTTCATCAATGTGCTTATTGGTTGAAGGATCTGGCTTAATCAGTCGACCACTCACATCGATTGACATTTATGAGTGTAGTGACCGATTGAAAGATCGATTATCAGGTTGGATGAGAAGTGCAACTAGTCAAAAGGAAAAAAAAATGCCCATAGAAGTAAATCCCAAAGCCTAAAGAGAAGCCATTCATGCACGAAAAATCATTCTATAGCTTCTTTGAAGTCCCATTTAAGTGTAACATTGTAAATCATATCTCCTCTCTCTAGTTTTAATAAGAGCATTTGTTGTAAGAAGAGAGTGTTGGAGGGAATCTCTTGTGTATTCTTGTGATGAACTTAAGAGTTAATTGGAAAAAAGGGGTGTGCCTTTCCTCTTGAGCGAAAAAGAATATCATAGTGAAAATATTATAACATTCCTGACCAACATGTGATATTGTCTGCTCTAGGACTTGACTCGCACGGTTTTCAATGCATCACACCTAGTGAAGACATCTTTCCATATATACTCAGCATCTCTCCCGTGACTTATGTATGTGAAACTAATCCAAGGCATGCCTCATGCATCATTTCCTTCTTTAGGAGACTCAACGTCCTCGTTGAATGATTGCACCCCACCATGCATAAAGATCCATGTAGAATAGCTCTAATACCATATGTCACATTCCTATTCCTAACTAGCATGTGATATTGTCTGTCCTAGGCCTCGGCTCATATGGTTTTCTCAAAATGAGTCACATCAAGTGAATGACATGTTTCCATATATACTCAACATCTCTCCCGTGACTTATGCATGTGAGACTAATCCAAAGGCATGCCTCATGTATAAAAAATAATTCACACCCAACTCCATGATTAGGTTTTAATCCTAATTATTGTTACTCTTAATCTTATTTAATTATTTTAGAATAAATTTGGTAAAAACTCCTCCCTTATTTAATGATGCTACTTATTAACACAAATAACAAATACAATTGTATTCATCAAATTTCAATCAAAAGATATAAAACGTATCATTAACAAGATATTCTTATTTTTATTTCACAAGGTACCCAACATATAGCACTCCAAATATTGGTGTCATATCACCTCACAATTCATTTTTATTATCATCTATTTCAACACCTGTGCTTATTTAATACATTCATGCTTTCAAAAACAAAAGTGAAGGGGAAATCAAAGTGCTCAAATGGTTTGACCTCTTCTATATGCATCAAAGACAAGCTTCGAGTCGATTCAACTCGAGAATTTAGAATTATGTAAAAAACTCAACAAGAATAATGTGAGTAACAATCATTTGCTTAGTGAGTGGAATAAAAGTATAACATAGGGCAACAATATGAGTGCATATAAAATTTAAATAATCAGATTCTCAATATAAGAAAGCATTTAAAGCATAACTCATATGACATAAGTTGCCCAATTATATAAACTTTTACATAAATAAAAGTAATTCAAGATATCATTATATTCACAGTTAAACTCCACACATGTGTCACTGCACATGCTTAACATGACTCAATACGTATCCCTCCATGATCATGTATTATACAGCTAAGTTGAGCATTATGATCATTATTTCGAATTACACAAGCATAACATAGGTCAATATATATCCTTCCATGATCATGTGTTATACAGTTAAGCAGAACATTATGATCATGATTCTCAGATACGCAGAGCATAACATGAGTCAATAAGAATCCTTGCATGATAATGTATTATACAGTTATGCAGAACATTATGATCATGATTCTCGAATACGTAGCATCATGATTCTCGAATACGCAGCCCCCTCCCCCATAACACAGGTCCATACGTAGCACTCCATAATTATGGGTCATATAGTTAAGTAGAGATTCATAATTATGATTCTCAAATGCACAACCCAACATATGAGTTCATACATGCACGCAGAGCAACCCCTAAAACAATCGATTTTATAAAAAGATGGATTTAGTCACAAGATTATCAAGCTTGTAATTAATAGCGGAAGTTTCCGAAGAATGGGTTGCAGGAGTTCCCTCATAGCAAAAGCAATTAAGGCATAATTCAATATATCAAAGATGCCTAAAATAATTACAAATACCAGTATTTATAGGCTCTAGAAGTCATAATTTAATGTGGAAGAAAAAGCCCTAACTTAACCTACAAGTAAGGTAACTAGTTTCTTGAAATAACTAAACTGATTTCCTCTTACAAATTTTAGCAGAATTTTTCATATACAACTATTCCAAAAATTCCAAATAAATATGGTTAAACCATTATTTATTTGGCACAAATTATGCTGACTCTTCATGTGGCCCAATTTGTAACACATTGAGAAGTTGGATCTGATTTGTAGTTTCATGCCCATTTTGTAAATTATTTTCTATTGTCTTCTGAAGTTGTTTTACTCTTGATCTTGTAAGTGGGCGTAAGGATTTTTCAGTATCTCAAAGATCCATAGCACTATTTTGACCATCGAACTTTACTCGAACATCCTTATTTTCATCGGTTGCATTTCTGGAAGCTTCCCAGTTCATATCATTCCCCTCCTCTTCAAAAGCATTCATCCTCAAATCTGCATAAAAATCAAAATGAGATAAGTTAGTAACATTAAAAGTAGAACTCAATTGATACTTATCCTGCAAATCAAGTCTATAGGCATTGTCATTAATTTTCTCGATGATTTTGAAAGGACCATCTCCACATGGATGCAACTCTGATTTTCATTCTTATGGAAATCTCTCCTTTCTGAAATGTATCCAAACAAAATCTCTTGGATGGAAAGTAATCTTCTTCCTCTTGATATTCAAGCGACTAGCAACTCGTTCATTCCTTTGAAGAATATGATCCCTAGTATCCTCATGAATCTTGTTAACCAATTCAGCTTTTCTTTTGCCATCTAGATTGGCAACTTCTTTCAAGGCATTTCCCGATTCATATCATTCCCCTCCTCTTTAAAAGGATTCGTACTCGAATCTGCATTCACAGTAAGGAGAATATAACATATCACATATATGAATTTATTAAATAATTTAGGACACGCATAATGGAGATAATTATACTTCCCTTTCATGGCTTGAAGATCATGTTCATCAAATCCATAAATGCTGCAAGAGCATTTGTTAGTCCAAAAGGCATAACTAAAAATTGATAATGCCATACCTTGACCTAAAGGCCATCTTTGCAACGTCTTCAGCTGATTGTACCCACTTCTTAGGTTAATTTTTGAGAAAACTAATGTCGTGGACAAGTGATAAAAAAGATCATCAATTCTGGGTAGAGGGTACTTATTCTTGATGGTCATTTTGTTCAACATAATGTAATCTATATATAGTCTTAGTGACACATCCTTCTTCTTCACAAACAGGATAGGTGCGCTCCATGGGAACACACTTGGCCTAATGAAGCCTCTGTCCAGCAATTCATGCAGTTGAGCTTTCAACTCCATTTTTGCTGATGCCATTCTATAGGGAGGTTTTGAGATTGGGTCGTCCCGGACATGAGGTCAATACAGAAATCGATCTTCCTTTTCGAAGGTAATCCTGAGAGCTCATCGACAAATACATCAGGAAAGTCCCTCAACACTTTAAGTTATTGTAGTGGTTTGTGTTGGAAATCACTTTTGACAATGCTTGCTAGAAATCCTCGGCAATCCTTGTTCAACATCTTAGTTGCCTTCATTGAGAAACTCATCATCTTTTTCTCCTTTGAAGGAATTTCGTGAAAAATCACAGAACTGTCATCTTTCTTGTCCATTTGGACTTTCTTTTATGGGCATCTCAAGTAGGCATCATGGTAATATAATTAATCCATGCCTAAAATAACATCGTAGTCTACTATAGATAGCACTACAAGGTCAGCAGAATGGTTCACTCCTTCTATCATCATTGATGTATCTGGGAGGTACTGCCTATTGTAGACCCTCCCACTAGAGTTGCTATGTCTAGCTGCCACTTTATATTCACTCTCTCAACATTCAGTAGGCCAGCAAATGTAGATGAGATGAAGGAATGAGTAGCACCAGAATCGAACAATGCATTTGCATAGTAATCGCAAGAAGGAGATTACCTTGGATCACTTCATTAGATTTTTGGGCCTCACCCACTTGCATAGTGTAGACCCTTCTGGGTGCTCTTTGGCCTTCAGTTTGCTTGTCTTCTCCCTTGCCTCGGTAGTCAACATTCTTCTTGATGCAGTCTCTGACAAAGTGGCCATCTTGTCACAATTCAGACAAGCTCCTAACTTAGGATGAAACTTGTGGCAGAAGGAACACTGTTTGCGTCCCTATCAACCTTCACCTCTTAAGTAAGGTTTGGAGTTTTTGTACTTCTTGCCTGTGTCTTACTTTTGATCCTTCTGGGTCTCTTTGCCTTGCTCGAACTTCTTTTGTGCATCAATCTCTTGAGCCAAGTTGATTGTTAGAGAGATAGCCTTTGCCATGATCTCAGGTTCCCACACTTCACATTCATCCTCAGGCGATGATTCAGTCCCTTCAGAAAGTGATCAACTATGATCTTCTCATCTTCCTTCAGTGGGCTATAACTCTCAAGTTCCAAGAACTTGTCGAGGTACTCCTCCATAGTCAGGCTGCTTTGTTGGAGGTTCATAAACTCAGCAGCCTTCTTCCCTTGTACATGTGGGGGAAGGTAGTGATCCTTAGAAGTTTTCTTGAATTCCATCCATGTGATCTCTTCTTCTTCATTAAATTGGGTCTTGATAATAGACTTCCACTAGTGCCGAGCTTGGTCAGTCAGTTGGTGAGTAGCCAAATTGATCCTATGCCTTTCAGAGCAATCTATTGCCCAAAACTTTTCGGTGATCACGTCCACCCAATCTTCAACCTTGTCTGGATCTCTATCTCCATTAAAGGTAGAGGGATGCAGCTTTAGGAATTTCTCTATCCTTGAACTTCACCTACTAGAGTGACCCGAGCTCTCATTCCTTTCCATTGCCCGTGCCATGCAGGTCATGCTCTCAATGAGCTTTCTTTGGTCTCCTAGAGCATTTGAGGGACCACTGTGTTCCATCCTTCATATAACAATAATCAACCAAACATTAGTTGATTAATTTAACAATTCAATCAATGGCACAATACTTAAATACTCAACTTTGGATGACTGATCATGATAATTGCACATGAACTTAGACACTTAACAATTGTATAACATACTTAGCATAGGTCATTTCCTGGCTCTGAAACCAAACTGTACAACCTCGAAACTTCATCCCCAAATGCCAAGGGAAATTAGGTCGTGTTAGCTTGTTCGCCATCACATAATCATAATAAAATATGATTTTCAATTAATATAGCGAAAGCATAAAACCGTTAAATAAGATTAAAGAATCTTTCAATTAATGTGAAAGACTTTGTGAAAACATCAAAGTAACGTTATAGAATTTAAAACATCATCGATAGCAAATTAAAGATCTTAAAATCATAGTCAAAACATCTCTTTAAAAATATAGTCAAAAGACTTTAAAACATAATGACTCTTGACATCCTAGACCATTGTGCAATCTTCCTCATCATGAGCTGAGCCATCATCCATACTTTAATGTCTTGCACGGATCCGGGGTGTAGGATTTTTCAATTAGAGTATGTAAATGCCATGTAATGCAATGCCATGATTCTAAATAGGATACTACATGATATTCATCTATCATCTTCAGAAAATAAGAAGGAACAATATGGATGCCATGTACTTAACATATGATCTACATGTCAATCATTAACATCAAGCTATCATCATGCATTCATAAACCATAGCATGGAAAACATGTGATCATATCATCATACTTATAATATGGAAACATTCATAACAATTCAATTCATTGGCACATAAGTGATGTACACGCACAATAACCATTGTCTCCATAACTTTCTTCAAGGTTGTTTTATAATCCTTTTGGACTTTCACTTTCGTGGAACATCATTTCTATTCGATAATAGGCCCTTTTCATTAACATTATAACTTTCGATAGTTAGGATTTGTGTTGTTGCCCTCTCAATAGGCTAAGCTAGGTCTTTGAGACTACTCCCCTCTCGCCTTAAGGCATCATCAGAATGCACACCGTTGCCGATGTATGTAACGATCATTCTTGAAAACTCTCGTCTGAAGGCGATATCAAAATGACACACCATTGCCAATGTGTGCAATGATCATTCTAGGGAAAATTCGATAAAGGGCTGTAGAGGATCGAAGTAACATCATCTACAACTGGGTTCATTATGTTTTTCAATCAACAAACAATTACGTCGCTCAATCTTCATATTTTTAACCTAGTTACATGGGAAACATGCATATACGTGTATCTAGGTTCTTATACAACCAAAAAACATCAATACATACTAATTATGCCTTAAAAATAATATTTTATATCATATATGTGGTCTCTCTGTCCCTCACGACTGTGACAGAGGCCACAAAAAATGCCCTTCGATCACGGCCGTGCCAGAAGACAGTCACGACCGTGTCTGGCATTCGTCACAGCCATGACAATTATTGTCACGGGCGTGACAATGATTGTCACGGATGTGACAGAGACGTTATTTATCCATATTTGAGACCTTTTGTCACAGGCGTGACGAAGAGCATCACGACAGTGACAAAGCTCTAGAACGCTGCCACCCAACCAAAGTTTGCACAATTTTCAATCCAAAAATTTGGGGGAAACATTGTACAACATTAAAAATCAATACATATACATTTCATAGCATTCTGGGATCAAAAGAACATTTGAAAACGTAAAAACCCATGAAATTTCTAGGATCTAGGGTTCATCCCTAAATCATGAACAATATAAATTTATGTGGCCCTAATATTAGATCTATGCAATTCTAAACATCTATCCATCTAAATCCATGCATAAACAGGTAGATCTAGACCTGAAATCAATATGTCCTCGATCATAATAGAATATGAGGACAGGGTGCCCTCAGGCTCTCAAACTATTCATAAAACCATTGAGAGATGATAGAGGGGTTTTTACATACTTGATCTTGAATCTTCTCCTCTTTCTTCCTCTTCTTCCTTCTCCTTATTCCTCTCTTTCTCCATCCTCAAGAATTAGCCTCCAAGAGATGTGGAGAAAAGAGGTAAACAATCTTTTTATAGATGAGATCATGAGGGTTTAGGCAAAAGTTCAAATTGCCCTCGCTTAAAAGTCTGGGGTATTACAAGCTTCTCCTCCATTGTTTGTCCACTGTAGATTATATGGGTTTTGATAGTTGAATGTTCTTAGTCCCAGCTTCTCTACAATGTAATAGCTAGCAAGGTTGACGCAGCTTTCACTCTCAATAATCAGTCCACAAGTTCTGTCCATAACACAACAACGCGCGTAGAAAACATTTTCTCGATCATGACTTCTTCCTCCAACCCGAACATGCTTAGGCCTTCTATAACTTTCAACATCTTTATCTTCCATCTCTTCATCATGGTCATCATCATTTATATAACTTGTTGTAGTTGTCCAATTTGCACATCTACCTGATTGTGAAGTTTAGTAATCATATTTGCACATCTCCATCATTCTTGTCTGATCAATTACTTCTTTTCTAGGATTAAACTCTTTGTCATTTCCTGTTAACATTATGATAAATTTCTGCAGCAAAAATTAATGGTAAAAGCAACTTCACTACCTCATGTGGTGACACTCATATTTTACTTCAACTCTACTTGTCTTTTTCTCTTAATCATACTCACCACTCAGTCTTTTTTTCCTCTCTTGAACCCTCAAACAAGTTCTAAGAGAACTAATCCAAGTCAACACAAGGCAATGAGCAATTAAATCAATCTAATTAATCAATATTATTGCAAGATCAAAAGAAATCTTGAAGTTGAAATTGGAATAGAAATCTAGAGAAAAAAAAGGTTGTCAAATAAGGATAGATATCAAAAGTTCAGAATCGGAATAAAATCAAATATCACCATTCATTGAGTCAAATTATTATATTCTCAAAAATTTCTTTTGCACTTGACTGCAGCAATAATCCTTCTTTCTTTCTTTACTCCTCTTTTAGAATCCTTTCTTTCATTTTTTTTCAAAATTTTTTTTCGAATTTCTTTTCCAAATTTTTTTTCTATTATTTCCTTCTCCTTTTCTTCACTATTTTTCCCTATTTTTTCAAATTTTATTTCTTCTCAAATTTGTTTTCCTGAAGTTATAAAAGATATTTGGAGAACAAATAAGGAAGACGGTTAGGGTTTTAAAAACAAATAAGCAAATTGTTTTTGTGGGTTTTTTAAAACTGTAGTATAATTTGAAGGATGTAAGAATGGCGGCTAGGGTTTGAAGAATAAATAAAATATTTTTTTTTCAAAATTTTGGGGTTCTTTTTTTTCAGAAACTAAAATATGGGGAAACAAAATAATGGAAGGTACCTAGAAAATCGAATCGAAAATGCGGTTATGACACCAACTGATACGATGCTCAAATGCTTTGAGTGATTGGAACAATATATGATAATCAAGAGAAATGAGATCAAACAAATTTTTAGACAGTGGAATATCAACCTCAAGATTATCAATGAACGAAGCAATCGATATTATAAAAAGATGGATTTAATCACAAGATTGCCAACCTTGTAATTAACAGTGAAAATTCTCGAAGAACCGGTTGCAAGAGTTCCTTTATAATAAAAGCAATTAAGTCATAATTCAATAGATTGAAAGATGTCTAAAATAATTATGAATACCAGTATTTATAGGCCCTAGAAGTCAAAATTTGAGGTGGAAGAAAAGCCATAACTTAGCTTACAAGTAAGGTAACTAGTTTCCTGAAATAACTAAACTGATTTTCCTCTTACAAATCTCAACAGAATTCTTCATATATAATTATTTCAAAAATTCCAAATAAATATGGTTAAACCATGACTTATTTGGCCTAAATTATACTGACTCTTCATGCGGCCTAATTTGTAACACATTGAGAAGTTGGATCTCATTTGTAGTTGCATACCCACTTTGTAAATTATTTTCTAGTCTTCTGAAGCTGTTTTGCTCCTGATTTTGTAAGTGGGCGTAAGGCTTCTTGAGTATATTCAATTTCTCAAAGATCCACAACACTATCTTGATTATCGAACTTTACTCAAACATCCTTATTTTCATCGGTTGCATTTTTGGAAGCTTCCCAATTCATATCATTTTCCTCCTCTTCAAAATGATTCATCCTTGAATATGCATAAAAATCAAAAGAAGACAAGTCAATAACATTAAAAGTAGAACTCACTTGATACTTACCCTACAAGTCAAGTCTATAGGCATTGCCATTAATTTTCTCTATGATTTTGAAAGGACTGATGCGTAAAATGATGTAACAAAATTAAATCCGCTAGCAAGTGTACTAGTCGCTCAAGTAATATAGTAAAAAAAGAGTAAGAGTATCGAACCCACGAGGAATATTATTAATTAAATATGTATTTTTATAAATAAATAAGAGAGAAAAAACATGGAATTTTGGAAATAGAGTTTTTATAATTATAAAATAAAATACTAAAAATAAGATAATAATAATATAAGATAATGGTGTTGAAGTTAGGTCTTAGGAGGATAACAAATTAAGGATAAAAATGTGAACCAAAAAAGATAAATTAAAGTTATTAAGATGGATTAGGAATTTTCTTAAGTTAACAATTTACAAGATTAAAATCGCTGAGTCCACAAACTAGTAATCCTGCTATTTAATCAAATAAATCAAACTATCTTAAATTTAATCAAAATCGAAATCCCACAAACTATTATTCATGCATATGAGATTTAAATTAAGATACATTAATATGAAATCCTAGACTATTAATCACTCCACAAACTGGTATAGATTAACAGACCACGAAGATCTAATTCTACATACACTAGTTATTAGACCTATGTCAAATTTTAGTTTCACATTAAATTATTTAATTTAACTAAATAAAATTTGAAATCAAGTAGCATACAAACTAGTAATTACTTAACTCAAAAATTTAAATAATTAAATCAAAAGCATTAAACACAACTAAAAATTGCTCAAAAGAAATTCAATAATAATAAAATAAGGATTCACAGAATTTCCCTTCAATAATAATCTCCTAAAAATAAAATAACTAAAACATGGAGTTCGTCCTAGAATTGCAAAGAGATAATAACAAAGTACAAATAATAGTCGAAAGAATTACACCAAGAAGAAATCAGGGCCCTCGAATGTCGTCGGAACGTCTGGATTAGTCGTCTGATCAAATCTCTCTCTTGGTCGAAGCCTGTAGAGCTCACGACTCACTGTAAAGAAAACCAAACTTCAAGCACGAATTAGATTGATGGTTTCATCCTCTATTTATAGGTGCGAACGAGGTCTTCATGTTGATCACGGGCGTAAATCATACGATCAAATTTAAATTTGATTGGATAAAATATGAGATAACCTTGTAACCATCTTGAAAAGCTAAAAGATATATGTCATCATAAGAATGTCGGCAAATAAGATTAGACTGTGGTGAGATCAAGTTGAACTCCCGTAAAATTATGACTTGATAAGAAATTGGCGCCCGGTAAAACTCCTCCTAAATCTGATTTATGGCCAATATTCCCTTAATTCTCCACTTTAGCCCCAACAAAACTGCCCTTTGATTTGATTTACAACCAATAAATCACCTGAAATAGCTTTGTCACCCTAATGGTGATATAACCGATTGCATTTCACTCCAAAGATAAGCCTTTACTTCCAAGATAAGTCTTTACTCCCAAGATAAGTTTTTACTCCCAAAATTGCCTTGTGATGAAAGGTGATAACCTTGCCCAATATCTCGGCATTACTCCCATAAGTATAGAGTGGCGCTCGACATTACTCCCATAACAAAACTCCATTGATATTTTGTGCCCAAAATGAATGTAACTCCTTAGATTTCACTCCTTTGGAGATATTACTCGTTATAAATTTGGTTTCTGCGATTATATTTATCTCAACCGACAATTTTCCTTATTCCTGTCAATTAATTAAAATAATGAAGCTAATCCATCCATAGTTATAATAATTCAAAATTAATAGATATAATCAATAAATCTAAAATTACAATTGAAATAAACTTAAAATGATGCATGCAATAATTAAATTACAAAAAAAGTAATTAAAATAATAGACTAAAATATGTTGTATTTTCCATGCATCAAGGACCATCTCCACATGGATTCAAGTTTAATTTTCATTCTTGTGGAAATCTCTCCTTTCTGAAATGTATCCAAACGAAATCTCCTTACTGGAAAGTAATCTTCTTCCTCTTGGCATTCAAGCGACTAGCAACTTGTTCATTCCTTTGAAGAATATGATCTCTAGTATTTTCATGAATCTTGTTAACCAATTCAGCTTTCCTTTTGCCATCTATATTGGCAACTTCTTTCAAGGCATTTCCCAATTTATATCATTCCCCTCCTCTTCAAAAGGATTCGTCCTCGAATATGCATTCACAATAAGGGAAATATAACATATCACATATATGAATTTATTAAATAATTTAGGTCACGCAAAATGGAGATATTTATACTTCCCTTTCATGTGCCAAATGGCCATCACATTGTATCTCAATGAGAATTAACTACAAGTATAATTTCTCATTTATACCATCAAGTTAAGATCTTGCAAGTGTATAGAAAGAACAACATAAGTAATATAAAAAGTAATGCGACTATCATACTCACCTGGATGAAATATCTTATGCCAATGAGATGATGGTATTTTAAGAAACAAATTGTGAAACTTCGGGGACCTTCCTTGGCGCATAAGGATACTGTTAAATAAGATGTGCAATATATTCCAAAGAAGCAGGAATCCAATATGTATATCATCAAGTGGTCCCAATGTAGCAAGATCAATTTTTACAAAATAAAATGGATCTTTAAAATCTGAAAGTGAAATGTCATAAGATTCGTAATCTCGCAAACAACTTGGCTCATGGAAAGAAACATGCAATTCCTAGATACTACTCATCATATCACTCCAATGATCATGTAAATGATTACTATAAATCAAAATACCTCATAAGAAAATAATTACAGATCTTTTGTGGAAAACATACAAAAGTCCAATTGATGCAATTCTCATTTGTGATGTAAAAATCATATGACAAGCTGCAATAATCATCTGATGAAATTCTCTTAGTAAGACACAAGGGTTGATTCAAGGAAATGGATAAGATTATACCCTTATCAGAAAATTTGGAAATCAAAATAAGCCAATCAAAGATGCTAAATATTAGAAAATATTCATTCCAAAAATTCAATGTAAAGCATAAATAAAATGAACCACCACCCAACAAATATGAAAAAAATGAAAGATTGAACACCTCTCTCAACTAAACCCTGTAAACTAGTCACATCAAACAACTATAAAGTTTCAAAGCAAGGAGATGGATCTTTCAACATACATTCAATACAACCTCTTTTAGATCCTTGCAAGATAGGATTTATAACTTCTTGTACCCCACTCCTACATATCTATAAGGAAACATCAGAATCAAAAGACAAGAGATGCTTAGAGTCAGGAGCAAAATTACTTTTTTTTTTCTTTTCTCTCAACACACATCTTTTCGCTCATATCTCTCTAGAGGTGGCCTTTCTAAACACTCAAGTTCTAATCTTCTCTCATTCTCACAACTCTCATAACACTCAGCATCTAAATGTTGTATCTCAATGCTTTTAGAAGGAGGCCTTTCTAAGCACTCAAAAATTGTGGTTGTCATTTTCATTACTCAACTTGTGGCACTCATATTTTTCATCTTTGTCTTCATTAGCACCCTCAGAATTATTTTGGATTATAGTATGACAATCGAGTCTATCTTTCTTCAACTGATATTGTGCAACCAGATTTTTCCTCTCAATGTTGTAAATTGCTACACACTTTTTAAGTTGCACCTGCTATTCATATGCTTCTTCAGGTGGCAATGGTGTTAAAGTATATTTTCTCCCATCTTTGCGACATTTATAACCGTTGGCACCATCATGTGTCACACATCGATCATATTGCAATGGTTGCCCCAATAAAATATGTCAAACATGCATTGAAACCACATCACATAATACTTCATCAACAAATCTTCCAATTTTAAATGACACAATCACTTATTTTGTCACTTTGACTTCTCCTCCATTGTTTGCCCACTGTAGCATATATGGATTTGGGTACTTGAATGTTCATAGACCCAGCTTCTCTATCACGTAATAGCTAGCAAGGTTGACATAATAATAATTAGTCCACAAGTTCTATCCATAACATAACAACGCACATAGAAAACATTTTCTCGATCATGACTTCTTCCTCCAATCTGAGCACCCTTATGACTTCTCCAACTTTCATCATCTTTCTCTTCCATCCCTTCATCATATTCATCATCTTTTGGAGCATGTTGTCTTTGGCAATCTCTTCTTTGATTTGGTTGCACTTGATCGTGAAGTTTAATAATCATATTTTCAAGACGTATAAAATATTATGTAATAATATCCATCATTCTTGTCTAATCAAATCCTTCTTTTCTAGGATTAGACTCTTTGTCACTTCCTGTTGACATTGTGAGAAATTTCTGCAGCAAAAGTTAATGATAAAAGTAACCTCACTACCTCATGTGGTGACACTCATATTTTACTTCAACTCTATTTGGCTTTTTCCCTCAATTGTTCTCACCATTCGGCCTTTTTTCCCTCTCTTGAACCCTCAAACAAGTTCTACGAGAACTAATGCAAGTCAACACAAGGCAATGAGCAATTCAATCAATCTAATTTATCAATATGATTGCAAGATAAAAAAAATCTTGAAGCTGAAATTGGAATAGAAATTTGGAAAAAAGGTTGTCAAATAAGGGTTATTATCCAAGGTTCGGAATCAGAATGGAATCAAATATCACCCTTCCTTGAGTCAAATTATTCTATTCTCAACAATTTCTTTTGCACTTAGCTGCAACAATAATCCCTTTTCATTTTTTTTTCTTTCTTTCTTTCCTCTTCTTTTTGAATCCTTTCTTTCAATTTTTTTAAAACTTTTTTTCGAATTTATTTTCCATTTTTTTATTCTTCCCTTCTCATTTTCTTCACTCTCATTTTCTTCATTATTTTTCCTATTTTTTCAAATTTTATTTTTTCTCAAATTTATTTTCCTGAAGTTGTAAAAGATATTTGAAGAACAAATAAGAAAGACGACTAGGGTTTTAAGAACAAATAAGCAAATTGTTTTTGTGGGTTTTTTTAAAACTGTAGTAGAGTTTGAAGGATGTAAGAATGACGGCTATGGTTTAAAGAATAAACACACCAATTTTTTTTCAAAAATTTGGGGTTCTTTTTTTCAGAAACTGAAATATGGGAGAAACAAAATAATGAAAAATAACTAGAAAATCGAATAGAAAATGTGGTTCTGATAACAACTGATACGATGCTCAAGAACAATGTCTTGAGTGATTGGAACAATATATGATAATCATGAGAAATGAAATCAAACAAATTTTTAGACAACGGAATATCAACCTCAAGATTACCAATGAACCAAGCAATCGATATTATAAAAAGATAGATTTAATCACAAGATTGCCAACCTTGTAATTAACAATGAAAATTCCCGAAGAACGGGTTGCAAGAGTTCCCTCACACTAAAAGCAATTAAGTCATAATTCAATAGATTCAAAGATGTCTAAAATAATTATGAACACCAGTATTTATAGGCCCTAGAAGTCGAAATTTGAGGTGGAAGAAAAAGTCCTAACTTAGCTTACAAGTAAGGTAACTAGTTTTCTGAAATAACTAAACATTTTTTCTCTTACAAATCTCAGCAGAATTCTTCATATATAATTATTCCAAAAGAAATCCAAATAAACATGGTTAAACCATGATTTATTTTCTTCAAATTATATTGACTCGTCATGCGGCCCAATTTGTAACACATTAAGAAGTTGGATATGATTTGTAGTTGCATGCCCACTTTGTAAATTATTTTATATTGTCTTCTGAAGTTGTTTTGCTCCTGATTTTGTAAGTGGGCGTAAGGATTCTTGAATATATTTAGTTTCTCAAAGATCCATAATATTATCTTGATCATCGAACTTTACTCGAACATCCTTATTTTCATCCGTTGCATTTTTAGAAGCTTCCTAGTTCATATCATTTCCCTCCTCTTCAAAAGGATTCATCCTCGAATCTGCAAAAAAATAAAAGGAGACAAGTCAGTAACATTAAAAGTAGAACTCACTTGATACTTACCCTGCAAGTCAACTCTATAGGCATTGTCATTAATTTTCTTGATGATTTTGAAAGGACCATCTCCACATGAATGCAAGTTTGATTTTCGTTCTCGTGGAAATCTCTCCTTTTTGAAATGTATCCTAACGAAATCTCCTGGGTGAAAAGTAATCTTCTTCCTCGTGGTATTCAAGTGACTAGAAACTTGTTCATTCCTTTGAAGAATATGATCCCTAGTACCCTCTTGAATCTTCTTAATCAATTCAGCTTTCCTTTTGCCATCTAGATTGGCAACTTATTTCAAGGCATTTCACGGTTCATATCAATTTTCATGTAAGAGTTTACTTCATCTCATACGGAGTTCTTGAAACATATCATATATACTCTTCATAGGCCAAGATACATTAATAATAATCATAATTCTTGCTTGAAATACTACCATACAGAAAAGAAATATCATATATTATTTTGCTATGTTGTAAATTTACCCACTCACCTTATTCTTTATTCTTTCAAAGGAGGTTTATTAGATTTTTCTCATTTCACTTTTAGCTTGATGGTTTCCTACAATCAATAATGTTATTTCATTTTCCAATTATTAATAATAATATGCAATGCATGCTCAGGATGCATGAATGCTTGTTCATCTTAAAATGCATATAATCCCTTCTAAATTCTAATGTTTAATTTCATATATTTACATTCATATTCTATTTCATATTTGGAACTACTCAAATTTTCAACTTTGACTAGGTTGTGTTTCAAAATTCCAGGCTGAGTGTATGGTAATAATTAATTCATAACTTCTTAACCACAAGCTCAAATCCTATGATTCTAGATGAATTAGAAACTAGACTTCAAAGTTGTTCAACCTATAAATATCATCATCTAATTCTCAGTAGGTAATTCATAAAAGTCTAGGCAATTTGACCTAGAGTTTATGTTCTGACAGACAGTATGATATTGAAAGAATAATTTATATATTTAACAATAGTTGTCCATTTGAATAGATCCTAATTTTCCTAGAAACTAAACTTCAATACATAAAAATTGTAGAATTTAATTCCATTTATAATTCAATTTGACTTTGGCTTTTGTTCATGTTTTGAACCAGACAAAATTAGGCATATGAAATGAAAATTTTCATTTCCCCATGTCCACAAGTCCAAATTGGATGATTTCAATTCTCACCAGACGATTGTGAAGCCTAATTAAACATATCTAAATTTCAAACTCTAATTCATTTTATGCGCACTAATTTACATAGTGGACCTCGAGATATAGTGAACGACCTATGATACTGGGTTCATAACTTTTTCTATAAAAGTCATTTTTAGATGCTTCTTGTGATATAGAAATCTAACTTAGAAAGGATTAACCATGTAAAGTTTCAGAATTTATGGAGGACGAACCATGGAGATATGATCTCATCAACTGGAAGGCCATTATGAATCTACAAATTCACCTTAAACCAGTAACTTTGTCAAATTCCTTCTGGCCAATCCGCTGTGGATTTCTTCCTAGAGATTTTTCAGCTAGCAGAGATAAGAAGAGGTCATTTATATTTTTTTTTCAAATTTTCAACATGTCATATGATGGTTCAGAAAAATGCATTACTAAGCATGTTTACCTTATTGGTTGGGTGAAGGTCCAATCATGTTATTTTGTTAAAAATCAGTATTTAACCTATAATTAACCTTATTTAATTATACTTAAACATATATTATAATATTTACAAATAGAAAAAAATTTATTCCCAATAATTTTATATAATTTTATCATTATGTTTTAATCTAAATGTTAAATACTACATGCAACCACGACTATATAAGAATCTAAACTAACTTAACATGCTCATTAGAATCATGATTTTGAAAAAAATGATGTTTGTGGAGCACTTCATAATAATAATAAATTTAGTAAATAACATAAAACAGAGGAAGAATTTTTAAGCAAATAAATTCCAAAATAACATAATAGCCCATGGGCCATATAGGCTCTATCATAAGGAACTTAACAAAGAGTTCGTAATACATAAATGGGTTCACATAAAAGTTCATTACTCAAGGCCCATAGGCCATACATACTTGACTTTGTATAAGAGTTAGACATCATACTAATAAATCATAAAGGATAACTTGGGTCATGAGTCCAACCAACTCATGTGCAATTCCCTTCATCATGAGGCCTTCACTGTCGAGCCTATGCCTCGTCGATACTTGCACGGACTCATGGGGTGTGAGATTTCTATCATTAGAGTATGTTGAAGCTCATGACGAAGGTAATTCTGGACGATTTTATCCATATTTTTTATAAGATTTTGGGTTGAGCCATGCTACTGGAAAAACTATATAAGGAGACCCCAAATCAACTGGAAGAACATATTTATAGGGCAAAAATCAGAGGTTGAAGGCTTGGTAAAGATGATATAAAGGCTACAATGAAGTTCTGTAGGACACTCGAGAGAGGATGGTAGAATTAGGAATAGTTCCTCTTGCTCTCTATCCTTTTCCTGAAACATTATTTAGATTGATGTACTCTAGTTTTATGGAGCAGTTCTTTAGGATTCTTAATTGAACCATATTCTTATGAATTCTTCATACAATTAGTTGATGGATCAATAACATGTTTGATGATTTTATTAATTGTTACCTGAGATTTATTCCATTGGATCTTTTTATTATTTAAAAAGAAGTTTTAAGATTCTCTAGAGTTTTTCTCTGATTTTTCTCTTGCATGCCACTTTTGGGAAAATCGCAAGAGACCCAATTGTGTTGTTGTTAAATTGACTTAAAAAAGCCCTTAACTTTATATTCTAATTGAATGTGTTTTGAGATTTAATAAATTAGATTAAAAACCGAAAGGATTAATCTATTTTGTTGATTTTAAAATAGGATTTAAAGCCTGCAATATTGGTTAAATCAATTTGAGAATTTTACTTTATTAATCCATCATCTTTTGTCTAAGACTTCATACATGAATAGTGGTAACTATTCATCAATTCTATACTTTTAAATCCCCATTGATCATAGCTTCACATTTATAGTATTTATTCATCTTATTTTTCACATAATTTTTATCTTTTCTCAGTTTATAAGTAAGAGAAGTTATTATTTATTTCTTTTCCTCGTGGGAACGATACTTATACTCATCATTTTATTACTTGAACGATTAGTCTCTTGCTAGTATTTCTGAATTCGCATCAGCTATGAACTACATATGCACACTATATGGCATGTGAACAATTATAATGGCAAGATTAGATAAACATATAACATCAATAAACATTATGTTAAAGCATATCATGAACTTATCTTGCTTAACTTTAACATCTTCATTCATAGCATCATATGACAAGTGGACATATATTACTATCCCTTTAGGTGCATTCATCATCATCTTTATCTTTATGTCTCAAGTCATTCATCTTAGTCATTGGAAACAGAGCGATCAACTTTTCGGATGACCACCTAAGAGGAAATTGCACAACCACTTGAGGGCTTATGGATGAACGAATTGGTCGACATGATGACTGCAAGTTACAGGGAACAACGGTCTTACCAGAATGGACGATTGAAAATCTTTCGGACGACTGTTAGGAGGGTTGCGGATGATCGAACTAGTCATCGCATCTACTGCAGTTTACCGAGAGTTCATGCTTTCTATATTGGATGGCCGAAAGGTGTTTCAAACTACCACTGCGAGGGTTACTGATGGCCAAATTGGATGTCGCAACGATCGCAGTTCATAGAGAATAGCATACTTTCTAAATCAGATGACCGAAAGAGTTTCGGACTACCGTTGGGGAGGTTACGGACAACTGAACTGGTCATCACAATGACCGTAGTTTATAAAAAATAGTGGCCTCTCTAGAACGGACATCCAAAACTCATTTGAACAATCTCTTTACGCTTGTCAAAAGATCGAATCAATCAACATGGCGATCGTACCTCCAGAACGGATGATCGAAAAGGTTTTGAGCGATCGGTCTGGAACATCGGGACATCACGTCCATTACATTTACTTCCATCAAATCATACTTTCATCTATACATGGAGCACGCATTTGCTCTAATCATCATACGTTCATATATTTGCATTTTTAGCACAATAATCATGGAGATAAGTAGAGGTTTTAAGTAAGGATCATTAGACATGTTAACTACATTCATCTTCCGCAAACGAGCAATTTCATAATGAACTAAGCATAAATGACAAGAAACATTATAGTTCTAAACATGCTCACTAATGAAACAGTATTCATAATGAAAATATGACATAAATCCATGCCATTATGAGCGTAATCTCATAGTTCTAAGAATCAAGGTGATTCTTATAAACCTTAATCTACACAGCAATCATCATTAAGGTAGAGATTTAGGACTTGGATCCCCTCAACATACCTTTAGGGTTAAAGTTAAAACCATAAGCCTAATCCTTTCTTCCTTTCTTCTTGTCTCTTCTTCTTCCTTCTTCTTCTTCCTCTTCTTCTTCTTGTTGTTGTGGCAGCACCTTCCTCCCTCTTATTCTTTCCTTCTTCTGTTTCTTGGTTCTAGCTGTCAGCCCTGTTCTCCATCTTCTCCTTGTAGCTGTCCAATAATGGAGTGGAGAAGGCTTCCCCCTTCTTGTTGTGGCTGGCTGTGTGTGAGGGAGGGAGAGCGAGATAGGAGCTCAAATGGGGAGGGCTCGGCTGGTGGTGTTGGGGGAGAAAAGTGAGAGAGTGGTATTCCTGTGTCTCTCAATCCGTATAAGCAAATCACTAATAGAGGAAAAAGAGATTCGATCTCCTTTACATAGCTAGGGTCATGTTCTCCTTCTTCTTCGTTGATCCATTTTCCTTTTCCTATGCCCTCCTTCTTCTCTCTATCCTCCTTGTTCTCCTTCCCAGGGAGGTAACCGTCGGTCATTACCCCTGGCTAACTTTCCTTCGGTGGCATCTTATCTCTTGTAACCATCAACTTCCATTGTCCCAGGGAGGTAACCGTCGGTCATTACCCCTAGTCAGCTTTCCTTCTCGAAGCTTGCCACCTTTGTCGATAGTTTGGGATGGGCTGAGTTGGGCCTGACGGATCTGCCCTGTCGATGCCACAATGCACACCGCGCCACTGCGTGTTTGCTGCCAAATTGGGTAGAATGCCAAGGTGGGCATTCGACCAAAGTGTACATTCTGCCAAAGTGGACAGGGAATGTGCCGCCTGCATGTTCCTATGTCCCACGGAGCCTCCTTGCGCCATCTGCCGAATCCTCATCCAAACATCTCGTCTTCATCCCAAAAGCCTCCCGACCACTCTTGGGACATCATGGGGACGGCACATGGCTGGGCCCGAGCGGAGAGTGCCCATCCCACCATGCGTCCCGATGAAGCGCTTAGGGTGGGAATGACAATCCTCCTCACCGAAGGTGTTGCCATCCTCGGCAACATGTGCTCTCCTGGTGTGGCCGCCATTTGGCCGGACTCCTCCATAGAGCCTCGTGCTTCCTCAGCCCTTGAGGAACCCTCCTTGTCCTCGTGGTACTTCTTCAGCATGCTCACATGGTAGACGGGATGAAGTTGCCCCAAGCTAGAGGAAAGCTCCACTCGACAGGCCACCTTGCCTACTGATGTGAATTGTGGGAGTGTGATTAATGGATTGATTTATGGGTAAATTACACGAATGGTCCTCCAACTTTGAGTCGATTTCCAACTGGTCCCCCAACTTCAATTTATAACTACAACGTCCCTCATCTTTTATTTTCTTGCACGATTAGTCCTCTTGACCGGTGATAGTAAGTTTTCTGATTGCCTTGCATACGTGGCCGACACATCAGTCGTTTCTCTCTCATCCACATCATTTAAGTCATCCACGTCATTTAACGCTCCAAACCAGATAAATTACACGGATCGTCCCCCAACTTTAAATTGATTTCTAAATAGTCCTCCAACTTTGATATTATTGCACGATTCATCCACTTGACTGGTAAGAAACAATCTCCTGATTATCTTGCGATGTGGCATAATAAAATATAATAATAAAAATTTAACTAGCTGACATTACACAATAAAAATATTATAAAATTTTAAGGATGCGGACGAGCTGGCAGAGGGGGAGTGTCGACCCCCTCTCTAAGCTCGCCTTTTGGCGAGTTGGCATAGGGGGCGCCGACCCCCTCTCCAAGCTCGTCCACTAGCGAGCTTCGCACAAGGGGCGCCAACGTCCCCTCGCGAGCTCGTCGACGACCCTAAACGATTCAAAGTTGAGAGATTATAAAAAGTAAAAATGATAGGAGCACCGACGAACTCGCGAGGGGGCGTTAGTGCCCCTTGTGCGAAACTCGCCAGTGGGCGAGCTTGGAGAGGAGGGTCGGCGCCCCCTATGCCAGCTCGCCAAAGGGCGAGCTTGGAGAGGGGGGCCGACACCCCTCCTCTACCAGCTCGTTCGCGCCGTAAAATTTTTATAATATTTTTATTGTGTGATGTCAGCTAGTTAAAATTTTTTATTATATTTTATTATGCCATGTCGCAAGATAATCGGAAGACTGTTTCTTACCGATCAAGTGGATGAATCGTGCAATAATATCAAAGTTGGGGGACTATTTATAAATCGATTCAAAGTTGGGGGACGATCCATGTAATTTACCTGGTTTGAAGCGTTAAATGACGTTGATGGCTTAAATGACATGGATGAGAGAGAAATGATTGACGTGTCGGCCACAACCGGGAAACCCACTATCACCGGTCAAGAGGACTAATCGTGCAAGAAAATAAAAGATGACGTTATGGTTATAAATTGAAGTTGGAGGACCAGTTGGAAATCGACTCAAAGTTGGGGGACTATTCGTGTAATTTCCCATTGATTTATAGCAAAGAATTGAAAATGCAACTAAATGATATATGGTCTAAACTCCTCACTTCACTAAACTGCAAGTGCACAGCTCAGAGTAGTAGACCCGAATGTCGTATCCACGGTGATTTGAGATCTAAAGATTCACAAACTAATCTAAATTAATCCTAGACTAAGTTAACTCTTTTTGATGTTTTTAAGTAACTGATATAAGATGATACTAACAGATATGAAAGGTTCTCTTACGAATTGGGGTTCATCTAATATTATGTTATGAAATTGATTAGAACAACTTAGCAATACAAATCAAACCAGATTCAACCTGTAAAGACTGCTCTCACAGTGCATTAAAATTAGAACTAAGTATCATACTTTCATATGAATATTAGTTATGTTGATTCAACAAGGGTTTCCACTGATATTAGATTATCATGAAACCTCTAGCTCAATGTATAAATACAATCAAATCCACAACTAGTGCTGATGCTCTTGGTTTATCTCTAAACAATAAGGGAATCTAAAATTAACCTCTCGGCTGCCATTCCAATACGAGATTCACATCAACAAAAGTAGATGGATCCATTCTCAGCATGGATTACTTAGAACTAGGAAACCAACTCAACAAAAATCACAATTGAAATCAAAATCCAGAAACTAATTGTTAATGTTCTTGATTCATTTCTGAATATCAAGAGAATCTAGAATCAGCCTCTCAGCTGCCATTACAAGATGAGATTCACATTAACAAGAAGTAAAAGGATGCATTCATATCTTAACAAGGATAAAACTAGAAAACAAATGATGATGCTCTTGATTCATTTCTGAGCAAGAAAGAATCAAACATCAACTTCTCAGTTGCCATTATAAAATAGGATTCACATCAACATAGAATTGATTTGAAAACATTCAGAAATGCACTAACATCAATGGCAAAAGTGTTCTTCAATCATCCATCCATAAATAGAAATTAAACTACTATCCTACCCTAAGAGAGCTAAGATTTAGCTCCTCATAAGTGATGAAAATAATAGAAATCAGATGAGGAACAGAATCATAAACATCCTAAAACATAAAAGAAGAACAATCAATACCCTGGACTCCAGCAAGAAAAACCCTCTGCCTCCAGCCCAAATGGCTAGGAGAGAAGCCCCCCTTTTTGCTCCTCAATATCCCATTTATATATGGTATTATCATCACCCTTTGATCATCATTAGAACCTTCCATTCCATCTGATTTTGCCACTTGTCTCTGGTCCCTCTTCTTTTAAAAAAGATTCCTTTCTCATTGCTTTTGGTTGGCAGCTTGCATTGCGGTCCCCCTCCTTTTTCCAGCAACAATACTTGTCTTTTTATCGTTGATTTGGTCCTACAACATCATGAACAGCAAGCATCAAACTCTCCAAATGAAAACTAGACAAATAAGAACTAAATCAATATATTATCCAGCTCAAATGTGCAAATGTAGGATAATATTATGCTGAAAAGATAAATGCATATACATTAGGCATAATTATCACAATATGAACATTTCAGGGCTTATATGCACATGAATTAGGATGGAAAATGATTAGAAATTTGGTATGATTAGCTAGTGATCACCTACCCGCTTGGTGATGATGAAGGGGCCGTCATACCTCTTCAACAGTCCTTGGTGCATGTGACTGAGAGCCTTGAACCGCCATGTCCATAGCTTCACAAGGACCTTGTCCCCGACTTAGAACTCCAAGTGCCTTCGCCATTGGTCTATGAACTTCTTTGTCTTCCTCACGGATTTGTCCAGAATAGGCCTAGACTCCTCCACTGGTCCTGCAATCCTCGGGCGACCTGGTACACGACCAGGCATCTCCCTACGTAGTGGACCGAGAGTGCGGCCGAGGTCACGGGCTAGCGCCCCATGACGATCTCGAAGGCACTCTACTACGTGGCCTCACTCTTCTACATGTTGTAGGAGAATTGAGCCACATGCAACAGCTTGGACCAATCCTCCTGATTGGCCGCCACGAAGTGCCGGAGATAAATCTCGAGCAGATGGTTGGTTCGCTCTATCTGGCCATCCAAAATGCGGTGGAGAAGCGTAGCTCGGTCCCCAGGAGCTTAAAGAGCTCCCTCCAGAAGTAGCCAGTGAATAGTGCTTCCCGATCACTGACGATGATCTTTGGGATGCCCCAATACTTGACGTCACGACTAGTCGGTTGACCTCTTCCACCGAATAGTGCTTGGGCTCATGGATGAATGTGTAATACTTCGAGAACTTGTCGAACACCACCATGACTGACCCTACTCCACCTAACTTGGGCAACACTGAGATAAAGTCGATGGTCACTATTTGTCATGGATGCTCTAGGATGGGCAGGGGCTCCAGCAGCCCTGCCGGCTTCCACTGCTCGACTTTGTCCCACTAGCATGTGAAGCATGTCCGCACATAAAAAATATGTAACTATTTTTTAGGATTTATCTAATTAATTTTATTTGTTACATAACAAAATCAAAATTATTAATACAGATATTACACTTTTTTTATAAATATACATGTTACACTGTTTGGGGCCATAAAAAAATGCCTGATAGTGCAAGCGAAGGCTCGATAGATGGAACGTGCTAGGGCACTTAGAAGTTTTCTCGCTCACAAGCTCAACCCAAACTCATTCATAAAGTCATATCTACTCTAACAACTATTGATTCTTCATATCATAAAAAATCATACGCATTAAAATAAGTCAAAGCTCTTATAACAAATCATTATAATCTAGTAAAAATCATTAGATCAACGTATCACCATAAATTTCATAGGATATAATCACACTAAAGTAGCCATAAATCATGATTGGAACATCTATCAAACATCCTAGGCTTTTGTAATCAAGAATTATAAATTTGATTACATCATCCACACGAATATGGCCTAGTTTGAACTCTATCGTTAATAATCTTCAAGGATACTTGATCTCAGTCACAAACAATCATCATAAAACACAAAAAAAAAATAAAACAAACCGAGCATAAAGGGACATCATCATGCATGGTAAACTAGGCATAATAATCAGGAAAAATAACCATAGTTAACCCTTTTTATCCTACTGATCATGGGCCCATAATCTTCAATCATGAATAATCAATTTAGAACACTAAAATGACTCCTCAAGTATGGAACAAAGTTCTACAGTAAAAATTTCACTAACATATGATTTCTTCCTTTTCTTTTTTATTATTCCTTGTTCCTTCTACTTCCTCCTTCCTCCTCCTCCTCCCTCACTTTGTCCACGTCCCAACTTCTCTCCACACTAGGAGATTATCCATAGTACAAATGCACCAAGAAAGTGTGACTCTACACAGATGGAGTGAAAATGATGTCCATTCATCTAGATTCACTTATTTGTAGCTCTTCAACAACATTTGAATTTGGAAGAGATAAATACGGTCCACCCCCTTTTGATTTGAATGTGAAATTTCTGACGTCCGCTACTCGACCCTTCTTTTAAAAAAAAATGTGAGGTGTTACAAATTATCTTTCTCCAATCTCATTTTTCTAAATTATGGTCTTCTTTGTGTTTTATCTTCTTATTATTTTCTTTCTTTAATTAATTTTATTACCAGTTATTAGAATCATTGCATCATCACAATTATTATTTTATCACTTAGAGCTGCATCATCGTGTGAAATTCACCATAAGTCACATTCTCTTTGATCGCCCCACGTTCATATCAAAAGCAAGAAAATTGAAGCGTCTCTTTCTTAGTCTACGAAGAGGTCTTTCTTCTTTCGGCTCCACAATATGAGACGTGAATAATAAATTTGAATCAGGTCATCATATGATTACAATCTATAATTTTGACACGATTTCATTATTTGACACTTTTCAAAATTATTGAATGTATGATATGTAAGATAGATATCATAATGATTTTTTTTCTAATGCTCGTTTAAATTTTTTATGCAAAAAACGTTTAAAAATATTATTATTATTATTATTATTATTATTATTATTATTATTATTATTATTATTATTATTATTATTATTATTATTATTATTATTATTACTACTTATCATAATGATTTTTTTTCTAATGCTCGTTTAAATTTTTTATGCAAAAATCGTTTAAATTATTATTATTATTATTATTATTATTAAATAAATTATTGAAAATTGCGCCTAAGCACATTGTGTTTTCCTAATTAATCCGTAAACTCATGGATTAAAATTTATAAGTGACGTATAAAAAAATATCGTGCTTGTAGAATTTGTTGATACGGTTAAGTTGAATTCTCTATATTTTGATGTGTGGAACAATTATAATGCACGTACTCAAACTCGTTGCCAAAGGTCTATCCAAGTCCACCAACATGTGCATGGCATTTGGCAATAGCTACCAACAACATGAAGTAGGGCAATGAAACTAAATGTTGGCTGTCTATTTTAATCGGCTTGTTACTGCTATGATTACTTCGTGTAAAAAATTGCTATCCGTACTTTGTTTTTCTTATCCGTAATTAAATGGTATCCCTGATAAGGACATTGGATTTTTCAGAAATCTTGACGAATAAACCGATGGTTGAATTGTTCTTCCCAAACCTTGGCCCTAATGCGTCAACAAGGGTTATTAATGAAAGCTTATGGGTAAAAATAGAACGGCAAACCAAAATACACACATGAAACCATAGAAAATCTTACTGCAATAAGATTAAACAAAGAATATAACTCTCAAGTCAAAATTAACACAGTAGGAAGGACTATGACTAACATTTTTTCTCTCTTCTTTTTTCTAAGAAATATTAGTCAATAATATAGATTATAAAAATAAGAAATAAAAGAAAATGGACAACGCAGCGGACGGCAACGAGCAACGGTCGGCGACCTAAGCATGAACCACACGAGATCAAACTGCAATTTCGTAGGCATTAAATTGTGATTTCGGAATCTATTTCATGGGTTGTGTTTTTGGACGATTATGCATGCTCTAAAGACGTGAGTAGATGAAAAACCTCTGATTTCATGTTCAAGAAATGTAGTATACATGCTTCTGAAATGTCCAATTTCCATTGCTGCGAATCTTGTGATCATAGAATAACGTATAGATTTCCTATTCGAACATGTTTAGATAAATGCATGCTTTGATCGACCTTGCATGAGTTAAATGATTAGATGGACCTTAATAGCTCATGTTATGAACTGAATCATCAGCGTATGTAGTTGAAAAATGTGAAGGAGTCACGATATGGAACTACGCAATCTCTCGCAATTTTTGCGAACAAAAAACCCGGCCCGAGTTACCCACAACCCGGCCCGAATCAGACTAACCCAGGACCGAGTTCTTCCTAACTCAGCCCGGATCCATCATTAATGGCCATTCCGAGCTCGGATCGTACCAGTGACTCGGCTCGAGTTTCGCTTGACCCGACACGGGAATTGACCTTTCCGACCCGATCGCGCATCAAACTCGACCCGGGTATAACCCTGACCCAGCACGAGTTGTAACTCGGATTCTCCGAGACTAATTCCGTCAATGACTCGGCTCAGGTTCCTCTTGTACTCGGCATGGGTTTTGGTTTTACTAAAGCCTATGTCCACTTAATTGGTTAAAGAAAGAAGAGAACATAAAGATAATATGGAACTTTGCTGCATACGACCTTGATCGATCTTCGGATTGAAAGAGAGGCCCTTACGACCTTGACCAATCTACGGATTGGAAGATAGGTCCACATGATTCGGAACTATGCTCTATACGATCTTGATCGATCTTTGTATTGAAAGAAATGTCCATTATGATGGGGGAAGTTAAGCAAGGTACTTCTTCACGGATTACCATTTGTTCTATCTAGATGGGAGTTCTCTCCCTTACGAACGTTTCCTCTTTGCACGAGGTCATCCTAGCTCGAAAGGACTGGCCATGGCACTGATCACCCATTAGTCCATGATGGTCTAGATAGTAACACTACGAGTGCAGGCAATGGTATTTCCCTAAAAGAATGAAGAGCTCTTTCAATGAAAGAAAAATAAAGAAATGAAAATAAGGAATGAAAAGAAAGAAAGAATGAACGAACGAAATGAAAGAACAAAAGAATGAAAGAAATGAAAGGAAAAATGTACCAATCATGTTATGATCACTCTCTACTTTATGTTCATCATATGATCTCTTCATACTATTTCTGATAGAACTAATATATAATTTATACGAACTCACACTTAGCGTTACGCTAACGATTGAGCCCACGAGTACATGATGATTGCACCATAAGTATACGATGATTGCTCGTGACGTGATGGTGTGTGCGTGAAGACTTTGCTCCGGATGGCATGTGCATATGATTATAGCCATGTCTCGTATGAGTCACATGTTTCTACGTTATATTAGTTGGTATAACTATCTGATTGAATCATACTGTAAGTGTTTTTACGTTTAGTACTCATACTTTTATCTTTACTACTTCAAACATAAAACGTTGAGATGCACCCTTTTTGCTTAGGATGTACCCTTTTTGCTTCCGCACTATGCTTTCTATCGAGACAATTTGTCGAACCTTCCCCTTTGGCTTCCGCATTATCTTCTAATTGTGATATTATTTTAATTGATAAACCTTCTAAATGTGTCATTTCCATTGACCATTTGGGTCAACAAAAAAGTCAAAGAAAAAGAAGGAAAAGGTAGCGCACGAGAGATCGCGCCACGTGGCGGATCGAATTTTGGGGCGCTACAATAATCCCTTTACCTTACTACTAACTCGTCCTTACCTAGAATCTGTGCAGCATGAAGAGGGCAGAATATGCCAATCAAATATATGCAACAATTGAAATCATATTGATGGCAGGACATTTAGATGACAACATGATCATACGCATACTATATAGATAGTTAAAATTAAACATCCTCAATTTATTAACACCAAATTCCAAGTTTTGATTCTGCAAATAAAACATCAAGCTCACTGGTAGAAGCACAAGCACGCCCCCATGGCTAAACCATATGTCACACGAGAAGAACTAATAATTTTCAAGGTAAAGAAATTTGAGAAGAAAATGTACACTGGATAATAACTACGAGGATCCCCCATCCTTGCCCAATTTATCACAAATGAGTCTACAGCATGTGCAGAAAACTGTCTCGCAAGGAAAGACTAAAATCGCATATTGCTTTCGAGGCTTCATCTTTGCCATCTCCTTTCTGAAAGCCAGAATATATCAGAAAGTGATTAAAATGGGATGCAGACAGAGAAATACAAAAGGATCCTACACATTGTTGGAACTTCGATAGAAAGAGAAGATATTTTAGCATTTTATCTTCAATATGACAGTGATTCTTCAGTAGACAAAAGAGACAACCCAGAGGGAAATGCTGTAGAAGTCACATCAACTAAGAAGAATGGACAATAATTTATTTTACTACCTCGGTAACTCCCATGTTTTGTAGAATTAATTATACATTCTGCATCACGAAAATGGAAACACCATATATGTCAGCTACTAAAGAACCTTCCTAACACCGAGGATAGATATCTCTAGATAATGAAACTTTCTCCTTTTAATGCTTCCTATGTTATACAAATCAAATTTCAATTCATGCTATTGCATGCTTAACCTGAGGTTATGAGAATCCATAAAATGTCATTGCAGAATGGTGTAAATGTGTAATTTTCCTATAGGATGTAAAGATCCTTCTAAGTTCTAAGGTATATACAAGTGGCTGCCATAGTCTACCTAATTAACCACGAAGTGCTTAGTTCACCAAGTGACGGCATTATAACATTACTGCAAGTGATTGAGGAAATTACCAGCAACATTGTGAGGAGAATGAGTCCCGTTGACCTTTGAGTTCTGCTGGGCTTGTGATGCTGATCTTTGCATGCGCGGGGATGATCCTTGTTTACCATTTTCATTAGGTAATGAGTGTCTTTTCTTGCTGTTGCTATCATGAACATCTGGACTTAATTTCGGAGATATATTAGCATGGAGTTTAGCCCTTGCAGACACAGTGGCCTGCATATAACTCGGAAGGGAGTTACTGCTGCTAAGCCTTGGTTCCTGATCTACACTGTCAGATTTAGCCATCCCAACTGAATTGCGTCTCTTTGCATTTTTAGGCAATTGTTCAATGCTACTTGCATTTTTAGGCAATTGTTCAATGCTACTTTTCCCACCAGAGTCGTTACCTGAATTAGCAGGTGATTTCTTTCCTCCTAACAGGGACCTTTGTCTTTGAGTAGACAGATTACTATCTTTCTTACTCTTTACAGTATTAACAGAGACTTGGCTTGATGGTGTCCCATGGAAATCAGAGGCCGTTGTCTGACTTCTTGGTGTTCCTGGTGGTGATGTTCTGACCTTTTCATCTGTCACACTTTCTAAATGTGTATGCCTATCAGGAGTTTGCTCAGTTGGACTTTGATCAATCGGTGCAGAAATTGACTTCCCCAAATTTCCATCTTGGTCCAAAAGAGCTTGTGGGATACAGACATCAGATTCCCTGTTAGAGTTATTTTCCTTACTTTCCTTATTAGAAATTATTAATGTACTATCAGCATTAGTATTGATTGAATATTTTTCTTTCTCCAAGGCTCCAATTTCAAGAACTATTTCCCGTCCTTCAGTTTCAGATCTGTCTGGTGAATCAAGGGTGGAAGATATAGATATCTCAGTTCCACATTCAGAAGCAGCAACTTGAACCCTTGGATCATGGAAAACAGCACTCTCCATATAACTTGTATCCTTACTTTTTGTAATAGAATCCACATGATCACTGTGGTTCTCTGATTTTATCTTAACAGAAGTGTCTTGATACGATGAACCATTGGATCTGCTAACAGAGTAGGTTGAGCTCAACTCTTCAAATTTTGATTGAACGGCAGCAAATGCTGGATTTATTAGCCTTCTTGAACCATGAGGATGTTTCTTTCCTTCCAGATCCAGAATCTCAGAAGCAATTTTGGCATTACCTTTGGGACTAGTGCTTTCCACCATTTCTATCTTTTCAAGAGTTTGATCAGATTCTTGTAATTGATAATCGCCTGTAAGAGAATTTGAAAGTTCATCATCAGTAATCCCAGTCTTTGTATGATTTTCGTGTGTGCTGAGCAAATCTTCATCTTGAACCAGAGAATTAACAACATCCTTCACCGAAGAATTGACGGAATGATCCCGAATAAAAGGATCCTTTGATCCAGAGTTACCAAAATCTTCAGCTGTTAAGCTCATCTTATCAGTTTGCATGGCAGTTTCATTCGGCACTAACACTACATCAGATGGTAAAGATATAATGGCATCTAGAATGCCATCTCCTTTTACATTCTCACCCAATTCTTTTTCTTCCACTCCCAGAAAGCATTTATTGAGAAGCTGCTCTTGTTGTTCTCCTGAATCTGAAGTTACAACAGCCATCCATCTTTCCAGCCATTTCCAGGCTGCATCAGATTTTGAAGGATCACACTTTATATTAATAGCCTTTGTAGTTGACGAGGACTCCAATAGCTTGTGTAATTTTTAGAGAATCAAGTCCATATGTAAAGAGAACGTTAGAAAAATGATAACATGCTTTCCATAGTACATACACAAATAAGAACATTAAATACCTGACGAACAAAACCATTTGAAAGCAATTTTTCAGTAGACAAGAGTGAATTGTGTGATTTTACATAAGAATTTTCTTTTCCCTGTTGACAGAAAGAAGATTCAAAGTCAGAATACATAGAAGCAGAGCTTCCAGAAGAAAGAGTCTACTGAAGCACAATATTTTACTAAATTTACAAGTAGAGAAATATACATCCACAATACAGAATTACAAGCGGAACAAGGAGTATCCTCCATCCAATATCGAAGTATACCAAATAAGCTAGCATGCCCTAAGCAAAAATCCTTTTTTTTTAAGGAAAGCAAAACCAAATTGACTGAAGTACCAGACAACAAATATCTTTAGGCGAATTAGCCAATACATACAATTATCTAATCACGATATCAATGGCACGAACCACTTGTTTAAGCTAAAATAATGAGCGTAGCAGTTTCTTGTAAATTCATTAAGAAAAAGAAATTGTGATGATAATATAAATGTGTTCTAGAATGTCTTTTAACTGAAAATTTTGGTCGTGCATAAAAGATGTCTCAAGTCATATAAGGGAAAGAAGCTGTCAGTATATTGAAATGGATTATGTAATATTTTGTGGAGACTCTTAAATGGTCGCACAACGATGATGGTGGGTATTGATCAATGATGTCACAGTGACATCATCAACAAAAAATGTTATTATTTCAAATCAACACCAAACATTGGATTTTGATCTAATCATGTCCTGTGTTCCGCATGTTCCTTTCTCCCTATTGCCATATTTTTGGTGCTGCTCTTTTTAGTGCGTAAATGAACATATCTAGATCAGCAAATATACATACAACATAGGTAAAATATTGGATACAACAACAACAACAAAGCCTTATCCCACTAGGTGGGGTCGGCTAATATTCGTTGATCCATGTTCATAAGATTCGACATGATTTTATGTTGGCTGTCGGGGCCTAACACAACCCTCCTCCTTTATCCGGGCTTGGGACCGGCTATAAAATATAGGCGGAGTTAGGTAAAATATTGGATAAATAACAAAAATTCCTCGAAAGAAAGACAACAATTATTTGGAAACAAACAACTGACAGAAAGCAACTCTCATTATCCTGTTTACATTCAATAATTACTGGGGCACACCTTTTTAGCTAACTGACGTGCCTGATGAGCCCTTACAAATGCTTGCATTTTGAAAATAGCAAGAACACACCGCAAAGTTCCAACAGCTTGCCTCCTAACCAGATGCCCACGCACTACAGCTTGCAACTTGATTGCACTTTTGAGTTTCTTCCTAGCCTATGCACACATTTTATGCTAAGATAATTTTTTTTTGAGAAGATATGCTAAGATAAATTGAACAATATTTAAGACAAGTTCACAAGAGATTCGAAATAGAATGAACAATTACCAAATATCCCCTTATGTAGGCCTGAATTATTATGGCATCAGATTCTTGGAAGCTGGGTATGTTTTTCTTGGAAACAGTTGTATATTCTTCTTCGTCCGGCTTTACTATGGCTTCTGGCAATAAGAAAGTCACCGTTGGTCTTTCTTTTGAAGGTGCTTTTTCCGAAACTGAAGAATATTTTGGCGATTGAAGGTTATTGGTCATGCCTTCACTTCCTTTGCTAGATCCAACCGACAGAGACTCTGATATTGCATTGTTACTTAGCACTCGATGACTGGAAGATTTCTTACGAAAACTCCACCTACGTTTTTCCGATGAAGGTTTGCTCTGTAAAGAGTGGAAGCACCTCAAATTATGCAGTATTGATAAAGATACTGTGATTTAAGTCAACCAGTCATTGACTTAAACTTATCATTAAAAAATGTTGAAAACAATTAATTGAGGAGCATTCATCTAAAATCTTTCAGGCATGTATTGAATTTAAACAAGTTTGAAGTGATAGAGAAAAGATTCTGGTGATCATCCTTTCTCTTCTCAATTTAAACAAGTTTGCGAAGCATAATAAAATTAAAGAAGGTTGATAGAGAAAATCTCTTCCTTAATATAATTTGCGAACTTGATAGAGAAAGATTAGATGAACTAAAGAAGGTAAAAAAGCACAGCACCTATATTCACTTCAAGAGGCAAGAAAAGAATTATGAAATCAAACAACTCAACTCATGTAAATATGTCTGTCTTGATTCAGGTCTATGATATCGATACATGATAGAAATACAGACATATTCATTACCTAAGGAAAGTTCCATATTGTAATTAACATCTCAAGCAATATCGTTAACTGTGCATTTAATTTTAAGTTAGAACATGTGAATATCTTTCAGTTGTTACAAGTTTTAACATTACTTTTAGTTATTAAACCAAAAAAAATACATGAAATATGTTGCGTGTGACTGACACGATCATGATATCATGTAATGTCTATGATGGTAGTATGATGATACCACAAACCATTAGAAAGTGGAGAAGATATTCTTCCTCAGAATTACAGAAACGAAAAATCCGATCAGCAGGCCATGATATGCTAGATTGTTTCTGACAACTCCAAGACAAATTTAGATTGAAAGAAACGTTTCTAATCCTTACTGCCACCATGCCGTTCAGGTGAGCATACCATGTGCCTCAAGCTGTTCTCACTTCTCAGTTGGTGCAAAACTTTTAAATAAGCTTACCAACAACGATAACATGTAGCACCATGCAAAAAACAACTTCAAAGAAGAGGATTTGCAACTTCAAATGATTACTAACGTCCGGGGAATCTCTGACATACAAATTCAAGCGTGGAATCCTGATCAACAAGCTTGATGACACCAAACATCTTTTTCCTGTCACTACAATTGAGGGATTCCTCAAAGATGTTATGATCCACGCAGCAACTCCATCCCATCTGAGATCCACCATGTTGAATCGCGCAAGAGCAAGCACTGGCAGAGGCAGATCTACCACAAATACCAGAAGTGGCAATTTAGCTCAACTATGGTGTCATCCTGAACAATTTTTTACTAACTTAGAAAAGCTGAACTAGGTGCGTTTCGAGATTACTCCATGAACCACTTGACCAAACGTCGTGATCTCCGTATAACAGTCGCCATTTTCCACGGCGATCCATCACTACCTTCCACTCCCCGCCAAACGCTGCACAGAGTCCAAACCACCAACAGAGACACGATCACATCTCCAAACACAGCTCACATCTCAGATTCACCACCAGATCTAACACAGACCCTAACAAAATCCGACAATGCCCGACCACGGGGACTACTTCAGCCACACACAATCACACACCCGAGGAAAAGAGGAAAAAAAGAAGGCGAAGAAGAAGAAAAATAACACACCACAGCTTCAATTCATCACGAACAAGTGGAAGAACAAACGAAGCAGCGGGAGGAGGAGGAGGAGAAAGAACGAAGCAATGCACCACCTGCGACTCCGGCGAGAGGTCGTCACCATCGGCGGCGCCGCCATTGCAGCTCATGATCTGGAAGCAGGAGCTCGTGGATCTCCCCATCTTCCTCGGCACCTCCTCTTCTCCTACTTCGCGACTCAAACGGGAGCAAAAGAAGCAGGCCGCAGTGTGCTCATAAAAAGGGAGAGGAACAAGAAGACAACAATAATAAACAAAGAGGAGGAGGAAATGGGAGTTTAATGTCTTAACTCTTTCGTTTGTTTAACTAAACAACAAACAAAAGTGTAACTAATTAGTGCGAGTTTAAACTTTTGTTTAAGCTTCTTTTTGGGAGGTGACCGGACTCGGAGGAGAAACTTAAATCGAGCTGAATTGCAGGGCCTCACATCCGGGGACGCATTTTTTGCGCTTTATTATTTGAATTTTTTAAATATTACAAGAAAAGCAATCTTCCTTTTGTTGCTACATTTTATTATCTTTTTAAAACTAATATAAATTTACTAGTTGGCCGATATTATTTTATTTATCCGACTAATTAGTAAAGAAAACACGAAGAAATAGAACCTATTTGACAAAGAAATCTGATTTCGCCAATCATAATCTTTTGATCTGATTGTGGAACCAAACCCTGTAGTAGATTTTTCTTTCATTTTCTTTTGTTGATTTGACAACACTCATCTTTTTCCAATTTCATTTTTACTTTTTTTTCTTATTTTTCTCTCACACACATTTCTATTATAAAATCATTTATTTGTTAAATATAACATATTTATAATAAAAGATTAATATACTATTATTTATTACTTATCATTTCATTAACAAATTTTAATATTTCACTAAAGATAATTTATTAAATTTTATTATATACATTTATTTATTTATTGAAATAATACTTTTTATCAAATTTTTCCAATAAAAAATTTGAATTTTCATTTTTTTATTTTTAATTTATATATAATATTTATATTATCTATTTTTTATTTAAATGCTCATTAAAAATTAATTTATCACATTTATTTTTTATCACATCGACTCTTGATTTCTCTAAACATATTTATTTGATATTTGTATTCCATCTAAATACATTCTAAACTAATTTATCAATTTCAAATTCATCAGAATTTTAGAAGAACCATGATATTATTTATTTTTTGAGATATTCTACGTTGCCATTTGTCGAAACGGCGAGATTAAAGGATAGTGTTTTGAGGTTTGTGGCATATTTCTTATTGGTAAAAGATTAATACTTGGAAAGTAAGATTAGAATTTTTTAAAAATAAGAACGGGAAGAAAACATTTATTTAATTATTTGATGTGAGATGGTGAAATAATTTTTTTATCAGGAAGTAATGTGTTTAATTATATATGTAAGAATTATTATGGATGAGCATGAACTCGATCGACCTAAAAAAATTTGATCATGTTACATATCTGATTTAAAAAATTTTAACTCGAAATTCAATATTCAATTTTCATAATCTTATTTTATCTTTAAATGTATAATATATTCTTACATTATTTAAATATTAAAGAAAATAAATTTGCGTCAACTAATAGTTCAATCTTATGATTCCACTTGACTTAACCAATTTTTTTTTATTTCGACCTGACCACAAATATTACCACTAATTATCCATAAATATTAGAGAAAATACATGTAAAGTAAATTATTTTTTTTCGAAAACAGGTGAACTACAATTGTATGGTTGACCTACTTTGTGTTATCCTACCCACACTACATTGGTAATGGTTTTCTTAATAATAACAAAATAAATTTCGATTTTTGGGGGAAAATGCAAATTCAAATTCCAAAAATTAAGTTCTCTCTTTTCAATAAAGGGCCCATAAGAATATCCCGTATGATAAGTAGGTGCATTATATAATATTGCAAATTTGGCAACATATCTTATTCATGTTAAGACGACAACAGAAGAAATTAGACATGTACGTAATTAGTACTTTTCTATTTCATGATTTTTTTTCACCAGTCGTCGTACTTTAATTTTTTTATTTAATAATTTGTTTGACCATTGGGCTCCGAGCAATTGTATAAAATTGTTTAGGTGATGTAGAAATTGTGTGACTTCTCAAATAATTAGGAAACTTGAATCCTCATACAACAACAAGATGTGTATTGCATGTACGTTTATGCTTCTATGTCTTTTTTTCATGTACCAAAAGTCTAACATGGGCTAACCAATACGATTCAGATGTCAAATATAATGTTTTATGTTTTTTTTATTCCAAAACATAACGTTTTAACATTTTTTTTCAATTCCAAAAAGAATTACCTATCGCCCGTTAGAAAGATCATGCGTATGTGATAATAAAAGATGGAGCATTTTTCTTTTATCAAAAGAATTTAGAGGAAAATATACTCGTACAAGACCATTTATTTCTTTTCCTATCTTTAATATTTAGTGTAATGTCTTTAAAATTTGACCCCAATTTAAAAATCGAACTACAGGCACTACTTTTGTCTCATTCTTCTTAATATAATTACATATAACATCTAAACATACTATAATAAGCATACTTAACATAATAAAATAAAAATATCTTAAGCGAATAAATTTTAAGATAACATAATTAGTCCATAAGCCATATAGGCACTAACATAAGAACTCAACATAGGATACATAATTAATACATAAATGAGTTCACGTAAAAATGCACGACTCAAGGCCCATAGGTCATATATATTTAACTCACTAAAGAGTTTATCATCATAATAAAAAGATATTAATAGATAACTTGGATCGTGGCTTGATCAACTAGAGTGCAATATCGTCATCATGAGACCCTCGCCGTCGAACTTATGCCTCATCCATACCTGTACGGATTCATGGGGTGTAGAGAATTTCTTCCGTTAGAGTATGTTAAGGCTCATGCATGTTATAATCCTATAACATAATTTCTATGTGTCATGACATATACATTGCATCATAATAGAAACATAGAACATATGCATGATATAAGCTACATATACACATTATATGGCATACAAATAATCATCATGGAAAGATATGATAAGCATATAAGATCATAAACATTATGCTAAAGCATATCATGCATTTATCTTGCTTAACATTTATCATCTTTATTCATAAGATGATATGATAAGAGAACATGCTTTAATATCCTTTTAGGTGCTTGCTTATCATTATCCATAATATGCCAAGTCATATTGTGTATTTATCATCTTCATTTATAACATCATATGACAATGAAATATTCATTAGCATTCATTAAGGCGCCTACATCATCATCGTCGTCATCATCTTTATATTCCAAGTCATATCATCATTGTCTATGACCATGTCATATTTTTGTCTTTTATCTTTAATTAGATAGCTTCTTATCTTGATGATTGAGAAGTCCATGTTGCCTCATCGATCTTCGCTAACAGGCTAGGATCTCTTCGAATGAAGACTAGTTACCTTCACCCCACGTGAGGTCTTGTCTTTTGTTGGAAGTTGAACCTCTCACCCTTAGATGAGGGTCTTTGTCTCTCGAGGAACATGATGTGCATGCTAGCTAATGTCCCTCCTCGGTTCCCCTCATATGAAGATAACAAAAAAACATCTTCTTCAATTCGCTTTTTAATTTCATACGTCAATACATATAATCATTCAATACATGTGGCATGCTTTATCCTTATTTAAGGTCATTCAGGCATTAAAATCATTTGTGTTAAACAATTAGAAAAACATGACATTAGGCAATTGGTCACGACCGAGCCTAAGCATGTCACGACCATGCCAACCCCTTGGGGAATGCTCATGTTCCTCTTCATGACTGTAATGGTCACGGTCATGCCACTCCTATGGAACGTCTATGCCTTAGTCTGATCGACCGCTCATCGACTGATTTAAACAGTGGTGTTTCACCTTTGAAGCGATCGAATCCCCGATCGATCGATCCATTGTTTGATTTAAACAGAATGTCATGAGTGTGATCTCCTTGATGGTCACGACCGTTCTATGCTGGGTCACGATCGTGTCAAAATCTTGAGACCATGGCATGATCGAGATGATGGTCGTTGTACATAGACAATGTGGCCTCACTGATGCTCACGGCCGTGCCAGGTAACATGCCAAACTATGAGATCATGTCATCAGTGAGGGTCATGGTTGTGCCAATCACCTAGTCATGTCCTTAGCCGGCTACATGTTTGGTCAATCGATTCATCGGCCGGTTTGAACAGTAGCCTTCTTACCAATGGTGCGATTGAGCCCTCGGTCCATCCTGTCGATTGATTACTCGACCGAATTAAACAGTGGAGGTCACAAGCATGGCCTCACTAAGGGTCATGACCATGATAGGTAATGTCGCGATCGTCCCCACCTTGAGGCCATGTCATGCCCAAAGCAACGGGCGTGCGCTTTGTGAGTCACGTCCGTGCCATGGTTGTCACAGTCATGCCTCTGAAGAAAATCATATTTTCCCTCTATTTTGTCCCATTTTTTCCCATTCACACTAATCCATAAAGCATTTAAATCCATGTCTTCCTCTTAAACATGTAATGCACGTTGACACCAATCATCATAAGGTTTATACCATAAAGAATCATGGACATTAATAGAGATGTAAGAAAGAACTATCAGATCTAACAATCACATTAATATTTCACAAATCAACAATTTCATAATGAAGTGAGCATGAATGATAATGAAGCATCATGAGCTAAGCATGATTATCAATCAAACAGTAAACCTAATAAGATCATGGAACTATGTAACGTAATCATGCACAATCCCTAATCTTATCATCTAAGAAGACCTAATGTGATCTTCATAATCCTTAATCCAAAGATACATACAACATTAAGGGTGATTAGGACTTTGAATTCCCTTAAACATACTTTTAGAATTTAAGTTTAAACCCTAATACTAATCTTCTTCTTCCTCCTTGAGGCGACAACCACTTTTCTTTTTCTTCTTCTTCCTCTGTCTCCAGTAGCTGACGCACCTCCTTGATGCTCGTTGTTGTCGAATGAGTGCAAGAAGGGAGAGAGTTCCTCTTGCTCCTGCCGCCTATGCTTGTTGTGGAGAGAGAATGGGAGAGAGGGAGAGATGGAGAGAGTAGAGGGGAAATGGAGAGCTTGGGGGTGTTATTAGCTGGGTGAGGAGGGAAGGAGATGATAGGGCTTTGGTGGAGGGAGAGAGAAAGGAGGGTTAAGTGTTGCTAATTTGTCTTATTCCGATTGATCTTTTCTAATTACTCCACTTTTAGGGGTAATATAGTCTACTTCAACTTTTCAACCCAAAAGACTAATATATTGAAAAGATTCCTCTACTTTTAAAGTCATTTATGTCCTTTTACACTACTTTATCACATGTCCAAATTACCCTCAAGATGCTTTTAGCTTTTTAGGCTAATTTGATCATTTAATAAATTAATTTTTTTTGAGAATATTACATTTAGAAGATAAATATTTATGTCAAAAAATAGACCTTTTTAGAAATTAGGTCCGGTCCTATATATTAACTTGCAATTGTCTTCATAAATATATAAGACTTGACTAAGATTATTCATGCTATTTGATAAGTGAAACAAAATAGCTAATTAATTACAATCACCATTTATTTAAATCATTCCACAAAGAATAATAAATAATAATCATAAAGCAAAATTGTTTAAATTAGAGCCTTTAATAATATTATCTAATATTGTGGTTATTAATACCATATAAGAAAGAGGTTAATGGGAGTGTAGTTCACATTGCTCTACATCCATGTGTAGAGTACTTATTTTATATAAGTTTATTAATTGTCAATAACTAATTATAATAAAATTTATTACACAAATTATAAAATGAACTTATATATGTTCATCGAACCAATCCAATAGTTTTAGAAAGAAATATGAGTAAATGATCAAATAATTTAAAATGGTTTGATCATGAATATTATATACCATAATTAGAAAAGAGATTGAACTTGGATAATTAAAGAAGGTGTGTATCATAAAAGAAATTTGCAATATTTTAATTCTATAATTAAATTGGTTCAACATTAGTAATATATAATTAAATTCTATATATCATATTACTAACAAGCTATATGTGTGAACGACGATATTTCTTTAATGTGTGCAATTTGTCATGTTACGTTCTTGTTATCTAATAATTAACTTGTAACATTAACAATCAAACTATTGTCTTCTCTTCATGAGATTTAAGAGTTCAAGTTGCTAATTAGTTTTCTTTTTATTACACCTCCATAATTTTCAATAGAAGAATGATTAACGTTGCATATAGGTTACTCCAGAGACAGACATATCTCACTTTCTTTTTCTTAGGGGCTATTTGGTTCACAAATAAATGGCAGAATATCTAGTTATTCCGAAAATATAGCCAAACAACATGGAGAATGGATATGAGGCGGTCAAACTTCGTTTTTGCCGATACCACCTTGAAAATTGTAAAACCACTATGTTATTCCACCAAATTCAATATTCCATAAAAAAATTATATTCTGCCAAAATGAAAGAATAAGGTTATTCTTAACGTTTCCATCTAATTTCTTTTATTTTTTATAATTTAACTATATATTACTATATTATTATTTTTATTTTTATTATAATAATAAATGTTAAATATTTATAATAAAATATTTTAATAATAAAATATTACATATTCAAAATTTATTCCTTTTAAATCAAACAGATGAAAGAATAAGGGCCAATGCGCATGACGAGGGCCGAGTCGGGATCCGGCTCGGGCCGGGTCAGCGCTTGTGCATTGAAATTGGTCTGGAACCTCACTTTCACGCCGGTGCCACCTTCTGGCACGCCCATGCCAGCATCGTTCGGCCGTTCTGATGCATCCATGCCATCGACGTCATGGTTGTGCCTCTCTCTAAGGCGTCCGTGCCATCGACGCCATGGTCATGCCTCTCTCCAGCATGCTCGTGCCCAAACCAACTGCGGAGCCGTCCAACAATAGGGCACGCCTGTGTCACCCACCCGACACGTCCGTGCCATGAGTCAGCTTGCAATCACCCGTTCTCATAGTTGGGCACGCCCCTGCCATTCACCTGGCACGACCGTGCCATAACTCGGCCGCCCAGTCACCGCTCACAATCGGGCACGCCCGTGCCACTCACCTGGCACGGTCGTGCCATTGCGGCCAAAACAGGGCGCAGACCTGCACCCGTCTTCTTCACTATTTTTTCCGGCCATCCTCCGACCGTCGGATCGTGACGATCAGAATATAAAAAATAAAGCTCATAGGTTCAAGATCAATATGGAACCATCATATGCATTTTACGATTAATATTTCATAGCCTAGGGGATTTGAACATCTAAGGTACCTTTTCCGTTCGCCTTGAGTTCGTCGGAGACACGTTCGTCGCCTTCTCTGGTCCCGATCGATCTTGGCCGGCGAAGGGGGTGCGGTTCTGCCTCACGAGTGCGTCGAGGGAGGCTGTTGTGCATTGGACGTCCGTCGATTGTTTTCGTCGTGCCTACGTGCAGCTCGCCGGAGAAGTAGAAGAAGAACAGAGGAGGCGGTGGCAGCGGCCGTTCGGAGGAGAGCCAAGCCCCCTCCCCCACCCCTCTTATTGCCCACACATCTACCGAATCCGAAGAGTAATCGGAGGAGGAGAATCGGGGAAGGAAATCTCTCCCCCGATTTTGAGTTCTTTGTTTCCCCATTTTTTTTATTTGAATTCAAATCTTTTTCTTTCTTTGATCTTTCCTAATTCATGTTTTGATATTTCCTTGCTTGATTTCGTCAGTTGTTACATTACTACCCCCTTAAAAGAAATTCGTCCTCGAATTTTTTATTAAGGTTAGGACTTACCAAACAGTCCGGGGAACCCTTCGCGCATCTCCGACTCTACCTCCCATGTTGCTTCTTTTCCATGGTGATGCTTCCATGCCACTTTGACCAAGGATATCTTCTTCTTCCCTTTCTAGTACTCCTAGTATTCCAGGATTTCTGTGAGCTGCTCCTAATATGTTAGATCATCCTTAAGGTTTGGTTCCTCAATTTGGATCACATTGGCGTAATCATGCTTGTATTTATAGAGCAATGAGACATGAAAGACATTGTGTACTCTGGCATTCATCGGAGGTAGAGCCAACTTGCACGCTGAGTCTCCGACCATATCTAAAATTTTGAAAGGGCCCACATTCCTTGGGCTCAACTTCCCTAACCGCATCACTCTTTTGGTTGGTGAGACTTTGAGTAGAACTTGATCACCAACCTTGAAAGTGTGCTCTTGTTGCTTCTTGTCTACGTAAACCTTCTGTCGATTCTAGGCCGACTTCATCCTTTTCTTTACTAGTACAATACGATCCGTGTACTCTTGGGTCTGCTTACGTAGCTCCGCGCTTAATTTCTTTCTTTCGCCCACTTCGTCTGAACATGGTTGTCCATACAATGCCTCAAATGGGTACATCTCTATACTCACATGGTAGCTATTATTGTAGGAGAATTTGATAAGGGGAAGATGGTTGTCCTAGCTGCCATGTCATTTCAATGCGCATGGTCGAAGCATATCTTCTAATGTCTGGATTGTCCTTTCTTGTTGACCATCGATTTGTGGATGGAAGGCGGTACAATATCGGAGCCCTGTCCCGAAAGCATTCTAAAAGCTCTTCCAAAATCTTGAGGTGAACCTAGGATCTCTATCGGGCACAATGATTGCCAGAATCCTATGGAGTCTAACGATCTCCTGCACATACAGATCAATTAGACTATCAAGCGATTGTCTCACCGTAATAGGTAAGAAGTGGGCTGACTTAGTGAGTCGGTCCTACCACCCAAATGACGTCATGCCCTTTTTGAGTCCGCAGAAGTACCATGATAAAATCCATTGCTATCTCCTCCCATTTCCACTGAGAAATCCTAGGACGTTTTAATGTGCCTTGGGGTTTCTGATGTTCTACTTCAAACAGACAATGCATCTGGAGATGTACTCTATAACCTCCTTCTTCATGCCAAGCCACTAGAAACTTCTTTGAACATCCTTGTACTTTCTGGATGAATTGCGAATTCCGATTTATGACATTCATCCAAGACTTCCCTTCGAAGCGTTGAACTGTTTGGTACTTATAAGCGATCATGGTACCGAATGTCACCATCAAGGGAAACTTTGAAATCCTTTGCCTCATGATCAGTCTTCATCATCATGGATTGGTAATCAGGATCTTCAACCTGTGCTTCAATGATTCTTCTGATAAGGTTGGGCTCAATCCGCTGCATCATCATGAGCGAATCATCATGTCTTACTCTTGAAGCCCAACTAAAGAGTTCTTCCATCAATTCAAATTGTCAGAGGTGCATGTAGGCCACTTATCCTTCCCATTTCTGACTGAGAGCGTCGACTACTGAGTTCTCCTTACCTGCATGGTAATTAATGACAAACTCATAGTCTTTCAAAAATTCCATTCATCATCTTTGGTGCATGTTAAGATCCTACTGAGTAAAAATACTTCAGGCTTTTGTGGTCTGTATAAATCACGAACTCTTCTCCATACAGATAATGGTGCCAAAGTTTGAGGGCAAATACCACTACTGCAAGTTCGAGGTCATGAGTAAGATAATTGACCTCATGCTTCTTCAGTTGCCTTAACGCCACAACTTTCCCATGCTGCATCAAGACACATCCGAGTCTGGTGCCGCTGACATCACTACGTACCCACCATTGCCCGATGGTAGGTAAAAGTGGGCACTGAAGTTAATCGCCTCTTCAGCTCTTGAAAACTTTCTTTGCACTTTGGAGACCAACTAAACTTCTCTCCTTTCTTGGTAAGCTTGGTTAGTGGTAGCGCCAGCCTAGAGAAGTTTTTGATGCAGCGTCTGTAATAACCTGCTAAGCCGAGGAAACTCCTGATCTCAGAGACATTCTTCGACTGCGCTCAATTTGATACCGCTTCAACCTTTGCCGGATCAACTGAACATCATTTCCTCCAACTAGAACTCACATTGGGAAAATTTTGCATATATTTTCTTCTCTCGCAAAGTTTCTAAGACGATCCTCAAATGTTCCCTATGCTGCTCTATACTTGACGAGTAGATGAGGATGTCGTCGACAAGGACGATCATGAACTTGTCAAGGTGTTCGTTGAAAGTTCGATTCATGATGTCCATGAATGTGTATATTGATTAACTCAGACGGCATTCGTAGTGTCCATATCGTGACATAAATGTTGTCTTGGGAATGTCCTTTTCTACTACTCTAAGTTGATGGTACCCGCTCCGCAAATCAATCTTGGAGAAAACTCTTGTCTAGGATAGTTGATCAAACAAATCATCGATGCGGGGTAGTGGGTACTTGTTTTTCACCGTTACCTTTTTAAGCATCCGATGATCTATGCAAAGCCTTAATGAGCCATCCTTCTTGACAAAGAGGACCGGAGCGCCCCAATGTGAAACGCTAGATCTAATGAAACCCTTGTCCAACAACTCTTGAATTTGAGCCTTCAACTCTTTCATCTCTGTCGGGGCGATGCGATAAGGGGCTTTGGAAATCGGAGGTATCCCGGGTACCAACTCAATATGAAAATCTACCTCCCTCTTGGGTGGTAGTCCACTAATGTCTTCTGGGAATACATCAGGAAATTCTCTCACAACTTCTATATCTTGTAGTGTCTTTTGGTGGTTGCTTCGGTCTTGATCATGCTTGCCAGATATCCTCTGCGTCCTTGTCAAAAAAGCTTGTGCGCCTTGATGGCGGACATTATTATCTTTGGTTCCTTCTAAGTTATGCCTCTGACAATTACTTTGTCTCTATCTTGTATTCTTATAGCAACTTTCTTTTGCTTGCACAATATAAAAGTATCATGGAAAGCTAACCAGTCCATACCCAGTATTATATCATAATCTCTCGTAGGGATAATGATTAAGTTTACAGAAAATTTCTTTTTCTCTATTTCTATCGAGACATCAGGTAGGTATTTGATAGTGTGTAGGGTTCCTTGTGGTGTAAGTATGTTCATGTTGTGATCTCGGCTCGTGGCAGTTAACCCTAAGGTAATAGCGCATTCTTCTCATATAAAGGAGTGAGTGACATCAGAATCAAATAAGACGGTAGTGGGCAGCTTAGCTACAAGGAGTTGAAAGGAATAATGTTCCTAAATCAAAATGAAGTTCAACCATTTATTGATCAAAGCCTCTTGGGCAATAATACCACCATGACCATACCAAAACTCATCACTATAATAATGAAGGCCTCTATTACGAAAAATAAACATTCGACTAAGATCAAGACTAGACGACTTTAACATCTAAGATTCTGAGGCATCGTGCATCACCTATTTGTCCTGAGAGGTTTCTCCCACGTTCTTCCTTGAGGTGCCGCTGCGCTCATTAGAAATAGGGCACTGCCAGTAGAAATGTCCGATCTATCTACAATGAGTACAATAACCAGGTTCTTCTATGACCAGGCTAACACGATGGCGCTCGTGAGGTGGTGTACTCTCAAGTTCTAGATCGGGTCGGAGTTACACATATTCTTGAACGATATCTTCGAAAGGCTCTGTTGGCGGAGGAGACATCCCTGATTGGTTACTACCTATACTTTCGTAATCAGAGTGCTCCTGTTCCTCTCGTATTTCGGGGTGTGGTACGTTAAGTCCACGACCTCTACCACGATCTTGGCCGTGCTCTTGCCTTTGTTCTCGGTCCTTGGGGAGCTGGGACCGGATCATTCATTTGCATAACATAAAAGATTCTCCTTCCTCCTCGAATGACTCGTATAGTAATACGTCGAGGAGGCATATACAAAAGCAACGTGACTAAATAAAAATAAAAATCTATATAAGAAATCTATTCAGTACTTACTTGAGGAGTGGAGTCCAGTTGCTCAAGATGCTTGCACATGACTTTACTGTAACCATGGGACACTGTGAACACTAAATGACAATTCTTTGACCTGAATCCTACTATGACCAATAAGGAGCCAAGAACTTAGGCTCTGATACCTAGCTATAACACCCCAAAATCGGCCCTCCTGCCACATAGGCAGTCAAGTCGACCCTGAGTACGCTACACTGTGTGCTATGCTCTTGACCATACTATGACTTTTACCATTCAACATATGCAATACGTGGCAATGAATATAATAATAAACTAAACAAGAATTTTATTGCGAATGAGGAAACGTCGGAATATCAAAAGACACCAACATCTAATTCAATCCATCCAGGAGAAAGGTAATGACAATAATATCCAACAGATCTAAGAAAATGACCACATGTCCAAATTCAAAAGGGAAGACCAAATTATCAATATGATGCAAGGATGAATTGTCCAAGTAATGCAAGTAAAAAGACTAAATACTATAGAGCTCAATGAGTCATGTGCAACAATTCCCAAGCTTAACGTCCTCCATCACTCCTCTCTAGACATGATTCTCACATGCAAAATTTCAATGTAGGTGCATAGAATATTCGTGAGCGAAAATGCCCAGTACATTAGAATCATAGGTTATGAAATGATAATCAAATCATGTTTCCATCAACAATGGATAAACAGTAAAACAACCATACTTTACCGTGATTGAGTGATCACTTCTTTTCTATCATAATCAATCCTTTAGTTGCACAAAGGCAATCAATCATTCTTTATCATGTCTATACTTTCCTCTTTACCATGTTCATGTTGTGTTCTTTCCTGTAACAATACTTTGTCTTTACTATGCCTTGTTTCATACTTTATTATGTCATGTTTTACTTTACCATAAGTTGTACTACATATTTTACATTAACTATATAGTCCTTGAAGTTCGTTGTCCTATGCGAGCTCGACTTTATTACGTTGGAAAGCCAGAGGTGCCTCTCTTGTAAAGTCAGGGATGCCCACTTTGGGGAAGATGTAATGGCAATGCATACCCTTTTCAAAATACAGATGGGAGAGGACATGTACCCCAAGAACAGTGGTCGTTAAGGACTCATAGGTTCACTGTCTCCGTAGCTCAGCTACTTGTCCCTCTGGCTCTATAAATATGTAATCGATATAATGCCCTCTTTGGGAAAAGAGAAATGTCAATGCATAACTCTTTCCGGAATACATGTGGGATGACCTGTACCCTAGGAGCAGTGATCGTTAAGAACCTGTAGGTTCACTGTCTCCTCAGCTCAGCTATCTCTCCCTCCTCTTTATCTTTAACCATGATTTATAATCTGTACTTTTGGCAGCACATAGCAATCCCATGGTTTTCATCTTTCCTTTGCTTAGCTTGTTTACTATATATGGTATTTAGAAATCTATAGATCAGAGAAAGGTTAGAATCAGATTCCTTTTCTCTGAGGCAATAAAATTATGCCCTATTTTTTTATCTTTATGCCAAATCCCAACCCGTCCTTCAGGGTGGAGAGGGCTCATTAGACTCTTTACAATGTCGGACATGGTCTCAAGTGGGCCTGATGGAAGCGGGGCCCAAATAGGAAAGTTCGGGCCTAAACAAAAGAGTAGTTACGTGATGTGAATTAGGAGGAGTAATGATAACTTGCTGAATTATGTATCAGAATTGAGATAAAGTGAAATTTGATCCAACTCCCTACCTCACTCTCTACTGCAAGTGCACAGGTCAAGGTAGTAAACTCAAGTGTTGTATCCACAGTGATTTGAGGGCTAAAGACTCACTAATCTAACCTAGATTAATCCTAGGCCAAGTGGCTAAAACAATGGAATGGAAAGAAGTGAAAACAGATTTTCAATGTGGCAAAAAGGATAACCATTTTTGGTGTTTTGGAGATTTATATGGACTGAAATTTAGATGCTGAACTAAGAACTAAAAGGGAGTATCAATCAATGAGAAATTCTCCTAGGAATGGGGTTCATCTAATTCAGCTATGGATGGATTAGAACAAATTATCAATATAAGTCAATTCTAATTCAACTTGAGAAAGGGTTGTTATCACAGCATAGATGAATCAAACTAACCATCATACTCTCATATGATTAATTAACTAAGTTGAATAAGAATAGAATCCTTACTGATATCAAGTTATCATTAAGCACAATCCTACTGATATTGCTAAAACCCTCTCAAATGTGGCAAATCAATATGGCCTGAAATGGTACCAAACTAATCCATATTCATAATGATTGAACAAGTAACTCAATTATCCAACAGAAATGTAATTAATTCAATGCTAATGTTAATGCTTCTTGATTTATCTCTAAACATCAAGGGGACTTAAAATCAACCTCTCGGTTGCAAATGCAAATGATGTCCACACCAACATTAGTTAATTGAATGCAATAAGCACATATCACAGATTGGAATCTAATAAATCATCATTGCTTCTTGGTTCATTTATGAACATCAAGAGAACCACAAATCCACTTCTTAATGGTTAATGAAATCAGGGTTCTACAACAACAAAACAGATTCCAAAATCAGAATTCAGGAAATCAGATTCATGACCAATGTATTGGGACCTAGGAACCTAGCATTGTTTCTTGATTCATTTCTGAACAAAGAAAAAATCATAAATCAACCTATCAGTTGCAAATGCAATTAGGATTTCACAATATCAAGAACAGGTTCCAAGATTTCAGATTCAGAAAATCAGAATCAACACAACATCAGAATAGTTTCAACACCAGTGAAGAAAAACAGCATTGTTCATCATCCATCCATAACTAGAACTAGATTACTACCTATCCTAGGAGAGTTGGAAATTAGCTCATCATAGATACAAAGATTGATACAAAATAGAAGAGGAAATCAATGATAAACATTCTAAAATCAGAAGGTAAATATGTTGATTGGAAAAATTAGAATGTAGCCCTTCTTCTTCTCCTCCTTCAGCTCCTTGGTCCAGCCACCCTCCCAATGGAGGCTCCCCTCTCTTCTCCAGATTTCTCAACTTTTATATGGTCATTCATCACCCTTGGATGCAAATTAGAAGGTTCCAAAGCATGGTGATTTTGCCATCTGTCCTGTCCTTTCTTTTGCTGCCAAAAGATTCCTTCTTGTTTTTGGGCAGCTTGTAGATGGTCCCCCCATACTTTTCTAGCAGGATTGTTTGTCTCTTGTGCTTGATTTTGTTGCTACAAGAACATGAATAGCAAGCATCAAACTCTCCAAATGAAAACTAGACAAATAAGAACTAAATCAATATATTATCTAGCTCAAATGTGCAAATGTAGGATAATATTATGCTGAGAAGATAAATCCCTGTATATTAAGCATAATTATTAGAATATGAACATTTCAGGACTTATATGCACATGAATTAAGATGAAAAATGAGTAGAAATTTAGTATGATTAGCTAGTGATCATTACGTCTTTTGCAACAGAACTCGGGACAGGTTAGGGCGAATCCGGACCGGATCTCTGTCGATGGTCAATGCGCATGACGTGGGCTGAGCCGAGTTAGGGCAAATTCGGACCGTATCTCTTTCAAGGGTCAATGCGCATGACGCGGGCCGAGTTAGGATCCGGCTCGAGCCGGGTCAACGCTTGCACATTGAAATCGGTCTGGAACCTCACTGTCACGGCCGTGCCTGTCACACCCCACTCTGTGACTAAGTTCTAATAGCAGCTATTGCATTCCTTAATTATGTCAGCAAAACCTCCTCCCTTATTTATCTTATGTCATTTGCCAATACATACAAAAGATGCATATATATTCATCAAGGTCAAATAAACAATTATAAGATATATCATTCATATTTATCATTATCATTTTTTTTCCACTAACCACCTCACATATAACACCCCACAGGATCAAGTTTTATACAACCTTACAAAAAATCTCTCACAAACTTAATTACAACATCTAGGATTATCTATTACATGCATGTTTCAAAAACAAAAATGAAGGGAAAAATAAAAGTGAAAGAAAAATAGCAATGCTCCGACGGTTCGACCTCTTTTATATGCATCAAATCAAGCTTCAAGTTAACTCAACTCGAGAACTTATAATCATCTGAAAAAAACAACAAGGGTAATGTGAGCAACAATCGTTTGCTCAATGAGTGGAATAAATGTACAACATAGGGGAACAATACGAGTGTATATAACATTTAAATAATCATTTTTCTTTCATATGAGAAAACATTTAAAGCATAACTCAGTTCACATAACTTTCCAAATCATATGAACTTTTACATAAATACAAATTATTCAAGATATCATCATATTCACACTTAAACTCCACACATGTGTCATTGCACATATTCATCATGGGTCAATACGTATCCCTCTATAATCATGTGTCATACAGTTAAGCAGAGCTTCATAATAAAAAATATCAGATACGCGGAGAAAATCATGGGATAATACGTATCCCTCCATGATTGTGTGTCATACAGTTAAGCAGAGCTTCACAATCAAAGAGTCTCAAATACGCAGAGCAAATCATGGGTCAATACGTATCGCAATCATGATTGTGTGCCACCCAATCATGATTATCAGATACGCATAGCATATCATGGGTCAATACGTACACGCAGAGCAGCCCCCAGAGGGCAAAGACACCCGATATATGCCCCAAAGGCTTCATGTATATCGAATGCGGTCCCAAAGACCTTTTTCAAATAGCATGGCTAATAAACACATGAAGTTTAACAATATCAAAACGCGCATGTCATAATCTCATATCATTATCAAGTAAAACTTATTTTCACTTCACAAGCATTGTTCCCTGAAAGTATTTTTGTATAAGATGTTACTTGATAGTGATATTCAGGAGTAATGTGATAACTTGCTGATTTTGTGTAAGAAATGCAATTTTTCAATATTTGGTCTAACTCCCCAACTCACTTTCTGCAAGTGCACAGGTAAGTTGTAGTAGACCCAAGTTGTCGTATCCACAGAGATTTGAAGCCCTAGACTCCCTAAAAACAATTTAGACTAATCCTACTTAAAGTGGGAAAAATTGGAAATTAAAGGAAAGTGAAACATATTTTTAAAGAAAGGCAAAACGATAATTGTTTTTGAGTTTTTGAAAAGTTGTCTAAACTGAATTATAAATGCTAGATTAGAGGCTAAAAGGGTTTAACTATCAATGAGGAAGGTTCTCCTAGGAGTTGGGGTTCATCTAACTTAATTATGGATGGAATGGAACAAATTATCAATATGTATCACTTCTAATTCAACTTGGAAATGGGCTGCTATCACAGCATAATAAACCAGCACTAATTATCATATTTTCATATGATTGATTAGCTAAGTTGGATTAGAAGAGGTCCTGACTGAAATCAAGTTAACATTAAGATCAAGATCAAGTCCCTTGCTGATTTTTGACAATTTAGTGAAATCTGAAATGATAACTTTCAATTGCACTTTGAAAATGAGGGAAATGCTTCAATCAACTAAACAGGGATGAAATCAATCCAATATTAGTGAAAATGCTCCTTGGTTTATCTCCAAACTACAAGAGGATTTTAAATCAGCCTCTCAGCTGCAAATTCAAATTAAATCCACATTTTCACTAAAGGATTGGATGAAATAAGCACCTACTTGCATTTGGGAATTCAACTATTGTCATTGCATCTTTGTTCATCTTTGAACATCAAGATAACCTTAAAATCACCTCTCAGTGATTGAATAAAATTAGAGGTTTACAACGATAAACAAGAATCCCATAGATTTCTTGAAATCAGATTTGAATTTAGGATTGAAAATCAGAAATCAACATTCAAAGGTTTGCAATAAATCAGGGATTAAAAACATGGAAACACCATTGCTTCTTGATTCATTTCTGAACAAGAATGAAACCATAAGTAACCTCTCAGTTATCAATTAAATCAGGGCTCAACAATGATAGAAAACAGATTTGAACAATTCAGAAATCAGAAATCAGGAAGTTCAGGAAATCAAAAATTAGATTTCAGAAAATCAGATTTTTGAAAGTAAGAAATCAGATTTCTAATTGGGATTGCTTCTAGAACTTGGCATTGGTTCTTGATTCATTTTTGAACAAGATTAGATCAAATGACAACTTCTCAGTTGTAGATACAATCAGGACCTTACAATGACAAGAAACAGATTCATACCAAACAGATTTCAGGAAACAGAAATTGAAATCAATGCAGGAAGGTTCTCCTAGGAGTTAAATGCTAGATTAGAGGCTAAAAGGGTTTAACTATCAATGAGGAAGGTTCTCCTAGGAGTTGGGGTTCATCTAACTTAATAATGGATGAAATGGAACAAATTATCAATATGTATCACTTCTAATTCAAGTTGGAAATGGGCTGCTATCACAGCATAATAAACCAGGACTAATTATCATATTTTCATATGATTGATTAGCTAAGTTGGATTAGAAGAGGTCCTGACTGAAATCAAGTTAACATTAAGATCAAGATCAAGTCCCTTGCTGATTTTTGATAATTTAGTGAAATCTGAAATGATAACTTTCCATTGAACTTTGAAAATGAGGGAAATGCTTCAATCAACTAAACAGGGATGAAAGCAATCCAATATTAGTGCAAATGCTCCTTGGTTTATCTCTAAACTACAAGAGGATTTTAAATCAGCCTTTCAGCTGCAAATTCAAATGAAATCCACATTTTCACTAAAGGATTGGATGAAATCAGCACCTACTTGCATTTGGGAATTCAACTATTGTCATTGCATCTTTGTTCATCTCTGAACATCAAGATAACCTTAAAATCACCTCTCAGTGATTGAATAAAATCAGAGGTTTACAACGATAAACAAGAATCCCACAGATTTCTTGAAATCAAATTTGAATTCAGGATTGAATATCAGAAATCAGCATTCAAAGGTTTGCAATAAATCAGGGATTAAAAACTTGGAAACACCATTGCTTCTTGATTCATTTCTGAACAAGAATGAAACCATAAGTAACCTCTCAGTTATCAATTAAATCAGGGCTCAACAGTGATAGAAAACATATTTGAACAATTCAGAAATCAGAAATCAGGAAGTTCAGGAAATCAGAAATTAGATTTCAGAAAATCAGATTTCTGAAAGTAAGAAATCAGATTTCTAATTGGGATTGCTTCTAGAACTTGGCATTGATTCTTAATTCATTTCTGAACAAGATTAGATCAAATGACAACTTCTCAGTTGTAGATACAATCAAGACCTTACAATGACAAGAAACAGATTCATATCAAATAGATTTCAGGAAACAGAAATTGAAATCAATGCAGGAATTCAGACTTGTCTATATCCATCCACAATTAACCTAGATTACTACCCTATTCTAGGAGACATAAGATTTAGCTCCTCATAATTACAAGCATAGATACATCATAGAATGAAAAACAAATGCAAATCATCCTGGATTGAAGACTCTCGACTGCAATCAGCAGCACTCCAGCACTTCAGCTCCAAAACCAGCTTCTTGCAATTGACAGCAGCCCTCCAAAATGGAGGCTCCCCTTCTTCCTTCAGGGTTTCCAGCTTATATCTGACATTTAATCATCCTTAGATCAGCATCAGATAATTTCCTATGCCTTAATTGTGCTAAGTGTCCTCTGGTCCTAAAAACAGCTGCAGAAGGTAGCTTTTTGGACAGCAAAGTTAGTGGTCCCCCCACCTTTTTCCACCTTTTTAACAACCTATTTTCCTTGCTACAAAAGATAGAACATCAAGCATCAAAGTCCTCAAATAGTTTATGAACAAATAAGGGTAGGGAAAGCAACTAGGATCAGCTCAAATCTCAAGTATGATTAAGTGTTGTGCAGAGTTACAAATCAAGGTTAAAAATGATAACTTATCAATGCTCGGAATGATAACTTTGCATAAATCTTGGAAAATGATCAAATATGAATAGTTCAGAGCATTGAAGGCATCAAATGGATTAGGGTGGCAAGTGAGTGAAGTCAGAAATCAAATATGAATGAGATTTCATAGAAATGATAACTTGGGTGCCAAAACGATAACTTAGTTGCCTTAAAAATGATAACTTGTCATAACTTTTGTTGTGGTCATCCAAATGTGATCAAATTTAAACAACAATGAGTTAAAACAATAATATAATGGTTGCATAAGGCCTTTGTGCAGATTTGATAGTTTTGCATGTCGAAATGATAGTTTTGCCCTTTAATGATAACTTGGCATAGGAAAAATGATAGCTTGTTCAAATGGACTTAAAATTTTGCAAAAGAAAAGATATGATCATTCAAATATGATTCATTCATGATAATAATGGATTTAGGGTAAGAAAATTATTGAAAATCAGTTCACTCAAAATAATGATAACTTGACATATAGGAGTGATAACTTGTCCTAAAAATGATAACTTGGCATAGAATTGAAATATTTATGGATTTTGGCATTTCAGAACCTCTATGCACATGGAATTAAGTATAGAATGAGGAAGATCAACTAGTTATCACAATTTATGCATTTCAAACATAATTGGCCAAAAGTTGGGCAATTTAGGGGCTCGATATGGGTGTAATGCATCTAAAATGGGATAAAAACTTATAGTGATCAGCTAGTGATCAAACTCTCCCAAGCTTAGCCTCTTGCTTGTCCTCGAGCAAAACATTCAGGAATTAAGGACAAACTTGAATTTACCATCCACAAATGAATTGAAAAATCAACTAAATAAGAACCAAATGAGTTTCCCACTTTGCTAACATTCCAGCCCATTCTTTCCAATTCCCAAATTTTAGCTGAGGAGTCACAAAGGTTAAAGCAAATTTAAGCTATGAAAGAAGTACTAACATTAACTAGTTTGGATTACAAGGATTGTCAACTTTACTAAAAAGTTTGAAACATTAATCTCTTCATGAACAGATTTTTCATTGCTTAAGCAGTTTTGAAAACCTGACTTTTATTCATGAGGATGCAATAAAAAGGTTTGAACTTGGTTTTTATTCATGCTGGTCACAGGATAAAAATCCTAGATTTATTCAGGAGAGGTTCCTTTTTGGAATTTTCACTCTCTTTATTCATGTATGCATGCAATGCAAAATGCAGCTTTTCACTTTTCCTTTTTTTCATTTTTCTTTTTATATTCTATTCATGAAGTGAGCAATGGTTCAAACTCAAGTATAGTTTAGATCCTTAAATGCAAATAGACAAGATTTCCTATTTAACATGGCAGCAAGATCCTTGACTCCTTTCTAGACATCTTCTACTTTCCAATTAATCCATGAATGTCAGCTAGTGTTACCCACAAAAAGAAAAAAAATCAGCTGAAAATTAATTCAAATGCATATGAATTTATAATGTCAATTAAAGCAAGAAGACTAATGGCCAAGTTGGCCACTTGGTATTGGAGTGCACCAACTATCATAATGAAGTATTCTACCCATTTTAGAGTAAAAATGAAGGCAAGAATTGAATTAATCCCAAAAAATGATAAGCAGTGGTAACTTGTGATAACTAGTGATAACTTAGTGAAATCAATGATAACTTGTTCAAACAATGATAACCTGGTGAAAATTGATGATATGAGCATTAAAATGGATTGAAAACATGGTATAAAGTTTAGAAAAGCACCAGGTTCCCCCCCAAGCTTATTCTCAGCACTGTCCACAGTGATGAAAATTAAGGCAAGGAAGAGGGTTGGGAGGGTAAGAAATTGATGGAATTGTGCATTTGTTCCCTTCCAATGGTTCTTGCATCTCAATCAGGAGCTTAGGGTGGTCCATTCTTCATGAATTGAAACTAATCCTGTAGGGAAATAAGAGATATCAGTGGGATGTTCAATATCAGATTTTTAGGGTGCACAAGGCAACAATGCATTGAAATTCACTGAAATGCACTAAAATTCGGCTATGATGGATTGGGATAACTGATATGCATGATAATTCAGATATTAATATGATGATTTCAGTATGAATGAAGAGATAATATCAGTTATCAATAGAATTTTAGTGAGAAGAATGAAAATTAAGGGTAGGGGTACTCCCTTCTTGTCAATTTGTGGATGGATCTGATTCCTCTCTTCTTTATTCCTGCAAAATAGAAAGATTGTGTAAAATGGCTCGGGTTACCTCCCAAGAAGTGCCCTACTTTAATGTCTTAGGCTAGACATTGTTACAACTTCTTCGTGTCAAGGAGGTTTAAATAGTATGATATGGTCAAGTAGAGATCTCAATCTGTGGACAACTTCACTAATCAAATATCGATCTCTTAGTTTGTCAATGATTGACCCTTGTTTTTCAGTTTGGTTTCCTCCTCCATTGTACCAAAAATCTCCTAACTTCTCATCTCTAGAATCCTCATGTATGATATATGAATCCCCTGGACTAGGAAGAGGTTTTAGCTCCAATTGGGAGGAAATGTCCTAAGTTGAATTGGTGTGGGGTTCAGTAGTGAAAACCTCCAATATCCCATTTTGGAATTCTGAATTCCCTACTGATTGGAATGCATTCATAGCTGATTTATATGCTTTGGCTTTTGGATCCTCTAATTCCTTCAAATGATCAAACATTAGACACCTTTGCAATGGATCTTCAATGGGAATTATAGCAGAAACTTGTTGTACAATCTGATCCTGCTGCCCCTCTTCAAAATTATTTTCCTGAAAATTTGGCCTACTGATAACTTGTGACATATGAAATCCTTGAAACATATCATAAATACTTGAAACATATCATAAATAATTTTCATAACTCAATATATGTTGCAATAATAACAATAATAATCTTTGCTTGAGGTAATACCATAAATAAAAGAACTAACATATAACATTTTGCTATGTTGTAAATTTATCCACTCACCTTGTGCTTTAAGTTTTCAAAGAGGTTTACTAGATTTTCCTCCTTTCACTTGTAGCTTGTTGATTTCCTACAAGCAATGATGCTATTTTATTTTTCAATTACTAATAATAACAATATGCAATGCATGCTCATGCATGAACACTTATTCACCTTAAAATGCATATAATCCCTTCTAATACTAATGTGTAATTTCAGGTGTTTATGTTCATATATGCTACTTCACACTCTAAACAATTCAATTTTCCAAAGTTCAACTAGGTGCTGTCTTAGGATTTCAGACTGAGTACTTGTCAATGAATAATTCATAACTTCTTAACCACAAAGGAAAATCTCATGATTCTGGATAAATTAAAAACTAGACTTACTAAGATTTTCAATTCCTAAATATCATTAACTAATTCCAAGTGAGTAATTCAAAACATCCCAGGAAATCTGACATAGGGTTTGTGTCCTGGCAGACTATGTGTCACTGAATGATTAATTTATATATTTAACAATAATTATCCATTTGATGAGATCCTAATTTTTCTAGAATCTAGACTTCAGTCGTGTTTAGTCATAAATATTGTAGAATTTAACTCCTTGTATGACCTTCTTACAAAAATAGTTAATTAGGGTCGTGATCTGTTCATGTCCTGAAATCTCACAAAAGCATCACTATGAAATGAAAAATTCATTTCTCCCAAAATACAAGTGAAAATAGGATGATTCCAATTCTCATCGAACTTTAGACTGTCTAATTAATCATATTTAATTTCCAAACCCTAATTCATTATATTCGAACTGTGCCTTAATTCATAAGTTGAATCTGTATCAGACTCGGGGCAGGATGAGTGACCAGCGAAGTTAAGTGCATAACTTTCTCTATAAAACTCCTTTTTATGATATTCCAAAGGTCATGGAAAACTAACTTCGAATGAATTAACCATACAAAATTTCATAATTTATGGTGCGGAATTCATGAAGGAAAGATCCTCTCAATCAGAAGAACAATTTTCGGATCGAAACCCCACCTTGAACGGCCTATGTTGTTGATTTTTCCCAGGTCGTTTCGCTCGAGTTCTTCCTCTGGAAATTTTGGGTCCGTCAAAGGATAGAGTTAAGTTGTTTATATAGTTGTTTCAGAATTTTCGGACATCATATGGCAGTTTGGAAAAATATCCATCTAAGCAGCTGTTCACCTGTCTGCTTCAGCTTCTTAGAACTTAAGTGATGACCAATCACATTTTTTTGTCATAACTAAGTGTTTAACCCTAATTAAGCTTACTTAATCCTATTTAAATATATATATTATAATATTTAGAAATTTTATAATTTATTTCTAATAAACTTATGTAATTACTTTTGTAAAATTTATCAACAGTTAAGTAGTCATTATGCTCTAATCAGAATATTAATTACTATATACAAATATCACTAAATAAATATCCAAACTAACTTAATATGTTAATTAAATGCATGATTATGCAGAAATGATGTTTGTAGAGCACGTCCGTGATAATTCTCCCCTCCTTAAAAAAATTTCGTCCTCGAAATTTAGATATATGTTGTCAAGGATAAGAATGAATACTTCCTTCTTATTTGGTCATTATCGCTAATGATTTTTTTTCGTATCACACTAACACTAAGGAAAATTTTCTTTTCCAAAATTCATTTTCCTTGACCCCTATAATTTATAATATATTTTCTTCTCGAGACAAACATTCTTATACTAGAATAGATTGAGCTCTTTATATGCAGAAGGTTGCTCTGCAATTTATTGATGGTGCAATCTTTGATTCTATATGAGCAGAAGGTAATTATATGTATTATTCTCTGTTGATGTTCTGCTCCCTTTGGTTTTCGCTTTAAGACATAGCACGCAAAAATATCACATCTCAAAAGAGATAAGAAAATTTGATTATTGCATTAACCTAGATGAGTTAACATCCATTGTACATGGACATAATAACAAGGCTTTGAAGAGTAATGAAGGACTAGATGGAAAAGCAAGGAAGATCTCTATTTCACTTGATGCTGGCATAATGACAAGCATAATATCTTTTTTCAACAAGTATGTCAAAAAATCACCAAGAAGCTTCTAGATGTTTGTTTAGGTTCTTTACAAAGATTTGACATTGATCATTCTGATGACTTAAGCTTTGATATCTGTAGTTATTTGACTTCTAACTAAAGATCAGAGATGGACACAGACAAAAATTTGTGTTCATAACTTGTTGATTGATGAGCTTGTCGGTAAAGGATTTGATCAATATCATCGAAGAAACATTGAAGATATCATGAATACACAATATCTCTAGGGGTAGAACTTAACAAATAAACAGTTGACCCAATACATTCTAGAATCTCATATGGTCCTATGTATCGTTGTTATAACTTTCCTTTATATTTTTTTTCGTAGGTAATGTTGTCCTTGTGAATTCACTATTCTGATTACTTTTTATTTCTTTCTAAATATTTCACAATAATCCTGCATTTATTATATTCTTTTGGCTATAACATTTTCCTAATGTGCGGATTTAAAATTCCATTAAAGAATTAATTCTTTCATCTAATCATGTTACCCATAATTAATTTTATACAAAGTTCCCATAAAGGTAAGCACCAAGATCATGAGTGAAATGCTAATTATAAGGAAATCTTCAAATATTTGACAAGATTTATGCATAACAAGGATTATAGGTAGAATTTCAACAATTATAGAGTCTATCATGAGAAGAAAGAGAAGATGATATATTGGATAAGGGAACGACAAAATAACCATCGATTATTACGTGCCTATAAGTCCAATACGATCACTATCATTCGTAAGAATGACTGTCAGAGTGCGAGCAACAATGAGTTTTGTGAATAAGACTTTCCCTCTCTAATTGATTTGCAATGGTGAAATGTCAATTCGAGTTCGCGATCGAGGATTAGAAAGGCGTCCCCCTCTAATCGCTCATTCGCTATACATCCAACCAACATTTCATGATTGATGAACACCTAATTAAAGTTCTCAATAGATGACCAGAGGATGCATCACTCCAATAATTTTTCGAGAAGCTTTCTCACAACTCCTTTAAACTTTCAAAATTAATGGACGTACTAAAGTCCGAAATGGCAAATCATTTATCACTCATAAAGGAGTGACAATGGCGATTCAATATGTCACCCTAGATGAGAGGTGGTAGATAATGATAAGTAAAAATCAATTCCCAAATATGAAGAATTGCAATCGAGAACAACTAATCAAGAATCATCAATGATTCAGAATGTATAGCGATGAATGTTGTTTGATAACTATGAGTTGAAAGTTGACAATAATTCTGATATCAATAATAGAAATTCAAGGTTTCATAGTGATTTTAAAATCACTGATAATAATTCACATTCCACGATGATAATTTAATGATCATCCTATAATTTGAATCCTATCAAATAAATATCAATTTTCAACACTAAATTGATTTGATGATTCGTTTTCCAACCCTTATGCATAATATGATATTATTATCCATTTTTATAAAATGTTTATCATTTCTTATTAATATAGACATCTCATAATGTCTTCATAGGATTACAAGCATCTATTCTCTTACTGATTGTCCCTATAGAACTTTCAATATCTCGTATAATCTTGTTAAGATTTGATGTTATCAAACCCGAAGAACAAAACTCATACTTACCATCTACACATCCAACGCAAGTAATTTCTAATTTCATAATAAGGATCATTCATACATAGTTTAAAAGTTTTCATGATCATGTTCATATTTCACCTATGTTATTTATAGCACATTTTGCAAATTGATTTTGACTATTCAAAACAACATAACTATATTTTATTCTTTTTTTAATCCTTCTATCAACATATTTTATTTGGATCAATCCCAATATTGTAGAATTAAGTTTCAAAGTCAATTCACACGTATGTTATTCACAAATTTAAAATACCCATAATCACTTGAAAGAGTCGAACAAATGTAGTGTTCAAATCCAAAAACTTCATTCTTAAAATTAGAATATCAATGATGTAATACATATGGGTAATCCAATGTATGTTAAATACAAAATTATGAATGGTGGCTTGGAAATATCCTCTCATCACACCTACATAAGGTTCGAATATATTTATTCCAAAATATAATGTCTCATTGCAAAACTTTTATAACACAATATCTTAGGATGTGACTTTTTTTTATCTTTTTCATTTTCTTTCTGATATAAGATGCAAACTAGTTGTTCTTTATGTAACAAGTTCTTGTTCAAATCAATAAGCTTGCAAACACAATCATATGTATATGATTAGTTCATATTTTCTTAGATTGGATACAAGATAACACATTATACTTCCTTTCTATATTAGGGAGAAAGGTTGCATGATAAATAATTGATCAAAGTCATTCAAATATATCAGATGGTCATACATACTAAGGATATGATTTGTTTTTCTTAGAATTGACATGATCTAATATCATGAGGTCAACTCAAAACTCGTGCATAATTTGACTCTTAGTTTTATTTTCCCATAATAATTTTGTGAAATAGTGTTTAAATATTTCTCATGATGTGCATGACCTTCGAAATTGAGAGATCATAAGTTTATGAGTGGTTTGATGGTCAAGAATTCATAAGGATCATATCGAGTTTCATGTATATAACTTTTGAGATATAACATTCTTTAACTTTAGCTAATGGGATCCATATCCTAAATTCATTTTTGAGAATCTGATAGTACTTGTAGTTCATCAAGCAAGTAACTCATTCTTGATAAATTATTCTTCACAATCACTTAGTCTAGACGTCTATAATTGATGCCCAACTAAATAACATATCTTTCTTCTTGAAGAATAAGTCAGAAATTCAAAGTTTTCATTTGAATACAAGCCTCATCGGAATGCTCCTATAGTCTTTTAATCTTATAAGTGTTCTACAATAAGGAGTCTTAGAAATAGAAATAGTTTTATGGACTAGATCTATAAAGAATTCCATCTATCTCCTCGGTTATAATTTAGAAAGATCTTCTAGGAATATTTTTACAAATTCCTATATGATTGGAATATCTTCCAATCGTGACCCCTTTTTCCTTTATCTCGATGACAAAAGCAAAGTAAGCTTCTCATCCATTTCTAGTTAACTTCTCTGTCATTATTATATAAATAATGCAAGAGAAGAAAATTCTAACATTTATCAAAAATGTAACTCTTAATATTCCTAATAACGCAAAGTAAATCTCTTCCTTAAAACAATGTGAAATGGGATATTGACAAACTAATCAATCACCTTTGGGTAAGACATTATAGTCTTAGATATTTAAAGAAATGAAATATGTCATCATTTCACACTTAGTCCCTTTTGACTCCATATTCATTTATATCTTTTGCAAGTACTACTAGTTTGATCCGTAACATTGTCATCATGAAACATTATTGATGGACCAATTATGATCATATCAGCACATAGGGAGGATCATTGTTGGCATCAAATGCCACACCATGTACCGATGCATAATGCATGAGATGAAAATGAACTCCTAATAGGTCGACCACCAGACGGAGCAAATTTACAAATGTCAATAATATCAAATTGGCCATCACCACATTACTCATGTGGTGATATCTTTACCCCTTCAAAATAAAATAAGAAAAGTAATCAAAAGCATGCACTATTAATCTAATACAATAATGTCACCTAACCTTAAACCTAAGTCCTACTGTCTATAGAATCTTATAACCTAAGCTCTAATACCAAACACTCCACTCTGTGACTAAGTTCTAATCCCAGCTATTACCTTCCTTAATTATGTTTAGCAATTCTAAAAATAAAATCAGTAAAATCACCTCCCTTATTTATCTTATGTCATTTGCCAATACATACAAAAGATGCATATATATTCATCAAGGTCAAATAAACAGTTATAAGATATATCATTCACATATTATCATTATCATTTTTTTCACTAACCACCTCACATATAACACCCCACAAGATCAAGTTTTATACAACCTTACAAAAAATCTCTCACAAACTTAATTACAACATCTAGGATTATCTATTACATGCATGTTTCAAAAACAAAAATGAAGGGAAAAATAAAAGTGAAAGAAAAATAGCAATGCTTCGACGGTTCGACCTCTTTTATATGCATCAAATCAAGCTTCGAGTCAACTCAACTCGAGAACTTATAATCATCTGAAAAAAAAACAACAAGGGTAATGTGAGCAACAATCGTTTGCTCAATGAGTGGAATAAATGTACAACATAGGGGAACAATACGAATGTATATAACATTTAAATAATCATATTTCTTTCATATGAGAAAACATTTAAAGCATAACTCAGTTCACATAACTTTCCAAATCATATGAACTTTTACATAAATACAAATTATTCAAGATATCATCATATTCACACTTAAACTGCACACATGTGTCATTGCACATATTCATCATGGGTCAATACGTATCCCTCTATAATCATGAGTCATACAGTTAAGCAGAGCTTCATAATAAAAAATATCAGATACGCGGAGCAAATCATGGGATAATACGTATCCCTCCATGATTGTGTGTCATACAGTTAAGCAGAGCTTCACAATCAAAGAGTCTCAAATACGCAGAGCAAATCATGGGTCAATACGTATCGCAATCATGATTGTGTGCCACCCAATCATGATTCTCAGATACGCATAACATATCATGGGTCAATACGTACACGCAGAGCAGCCCCAGAGGGCAAAGACACCCGATATATGCCCCAAAGGCTTCATGTATATCGAATGTGATCCCAAAGACCGTTTTCAAATAGCACGGCTAATGAACACATGAAGTTTAACAATATCAAAATATGCATGTCATAATCTCATATCATTATCAAGTAAAACTTATTTTCACTTCACAAGCATTGTTCCCTGAAAACATTTTTGTATAAGATGTTATTCCATCTCATATGAAATCCTTGAAACATATCATAAATACTTTTCATAGCTCAAGATATGTTGCAATAATAATAATATTTGCTTGAGGTAATATCATAAATAAAAGAACTAACATATAACATTTTTCTATGTTATAAATTTATCCACTCACCTTGTGATTTATGTTTTCAAAGAAGTTTACTAGATTTTCCTCCTTTCACTTGTAGCTTGTTGATTTCCTACAAGCAATGATGCTATTTTATTTTTCAATTACTAATAATAACAATATGCAATGCATGCTTATCTATGAACACTTATTCACCTTAAAATGCATATAATCCCTTCTAATACTAATGTGTAATTTCAGGTGTTTATGTTCATATGCTGCTTCACACTCCTAACTATTCAATTTTTCAAAGTTTAACTAGGTGTTGTCTTAGGATTTCAGACTGAGTACTTCTCAATGAATAATTCATAACTTTTTAACCACAAAGGCAAATCTCATGATTCAGGATAAATTAGAAACTAGACTTACTAAGGTTTTCAATCCCCAAATATCATTAACTAATTCCAAGTGAGTAATTCTAAACATCCCAGGAAATCTGACCTAGGGTTTGTGTCCTGACAGACTTTGTGTCGCTAAATGATTAATTTATATCTTTAAAAAAATTATCCATTGGACGAGATCCTATTTTTTCTAGAATCTAAACTTCAGTCGTGTTTAGGCATAAATATTGTAGAATTTAACTCCTTGTATGACCTTATAACAAAAATAGTTAGTTAGGATCGTGATCTGTCCATGTCATGGAATCTCACAGCATCATTATAAAATGAAAAATTCATTTCTCTCGAAATACAAGTCCAAATAGTATGATTCCACTTCTCACCGAATTCTTAGAATGTCTAATTAATCATATCCAATTTCCAAATCATAATTCATTATATTCGAACCGTGCCCTAATTCACAAGTTGAACCTGTATCAGACTCGAGGCAGGATGAGTGACCAGCGAATTTAAGTACATAACTTTCTCTATAAAACTCCTTTTTAGGTGATTACAGAGGCCATGAAAAGCTAACTTCGAAAGAATTAACTATACAAAATTTCATAATTTATGGTGTGGAAATCATGAAGGAAAGATCCTCTCAATCAGAAGAACAATTTTCGGATCGAAACCTCACCTTGAATGGCGTTTGTTGTCAATTTTCTCTAGGTCGTTTCGATCGAGTTCTTCCTCTGGAAATTTTGGCTGCGTTTGGTACGGGAATATTGAGATAACTTTTGTTCTCGAGAACTAATTGATGTGATAGAAAAGTTTGGGTTAGTGTTTGGATGAAAAAGTGTAATGATGGGGATTTAAAAAGTTTATGTGATGGATAAGTTTTAGTGGGTGTTTGGATAAAAAGTAAGAACTAAGAATATAATTTATTATTTTATGAGGTATAAAATTATAGTAAATAAGAATATATTATTAATATTATAATTTACGTAAATAGTTATATTATTAATATTATTTTTATTTATTTTGATTAAATATTTTAAATATTATTAATACTACAATTTATGTATATTTTAAGATCCAAATATAATATATTTTTAAAAAAAATATATGTATAGTTTAATTAATAAAATATTGATTAATTATTTTATAGTTTTTAATTAATAACATTTAATAAATTATTTTATAATATCCCTAATAATGTATTAATATATTACAAATTATATATACATACATTATAAAATAATTAAAAAATAGATAAAATTAAAAAAAAAAGGTCAAAGATTGTGGCTGGGAAAAAAAAGCAAATATTATTGCCGAAAACATTTGCCAAAATGTTCTCGTCAAGCTCACGTGACGAGAACATTTTTTGTTCCCGTCACGTAAGCTGTTTGGGAACATTTTGCGATGTTCCGCGAAATGTTCACAAACCAAACGAGCCTTTGGGTCGGTCAAAGGATAGAGTTAAGTTGTCTATATATTTTTTTTAGAATTTTCGGACGTCATATGGCATTTTGAAAAAATATCCATCTAAGCAGTTGTTCACCAGTCTGCTTCAGCTGCTTAGAACTTAAGTGATGACCAACCACATTTTTTTATCATAATTAAATGTTTTAATCCTAATTAAGCTTACTTAATCCTATTTAAACATATATATTATAATATTTAGAAATTTTACTATTTATTTCTAATAAACTTATGTAATTATTTTTATAAAATTTATCGATAATTAAGTAGTCATTATGGTATAATCGGAATATTAAATACTATATTCTAATATCACTAAATGAATATCCAAACTAACTTAATATGTTAATTAAATGCATAATTATGCAGAAATGAAGTTTGTCGAGCACGTCCGTGACAGTGCCACCTTCTGGCACGCCCGTGCCAGCATCGTTCGGTCGTTCTGGGGAGTTCGTGCCATCGACGTTATGGTCGTGCCTCTCTCCAGCACGCCCGTTCCCTGACTGAACTAACCGCCGAGCTGCCCAACAATAGGGCACGTCTGTGCCGCCCACCCGACATGCCCGTGCCGTGAGTCAGCATGCGGTCACCCGCTCTCATAGTTAGGCACGCCCGTGCCACTCACCTGGCACAGTCGTGCCGTAACTCGGCCGCCCAATCACTGCACACAATCGGGCATGCCCATGCCATTCACCTGGCACGGCCGTGCTGTCGCAACCAAAATAGGCCGCGGACCTGCGCCCATCTTCTTCACTTTTTTTGCGGCCAGCCTCCCGCCATCGGATCGTGATGATCAGAATACAAGAAATGAAGCTCGTAGGTTCAAGATCAATATGAAACCATCATATGCATTTTACGATTAATATTTCATAGCCTAGGGGATTTGAACATCTAAGGTACCTTTTTCGTTCGCCTTGAGTTCGCCGGAGACACGTTCGTCGCCTTCTCTAGTCCCGATCGATCTTGGCCAGCTAAGGGGGTACGGTTCTGTCTCACAAGCGCGTCAAGGGAGGCTGCCATGCACTATCTGCCGGTCGTTTCCTTCGTCCCTGCGTGCGACTCGCCAGAGAGGTAGAAGAAGAACAGAGGAGGCGGTGGCGGCGCTCATTCGGAGGAGAGCCAAGGGGGCGCAAGGGCTTCTCCTCGTGCCCCTCTTATAGCCCACACATTTGTCGAGTCCGAGGAGTAATCGGAGGAGGAGAATCGGGAAAGGAAATCTCTCCCCCGATTTTGAGTTCTTCACTTCGCCTTTTTTTATTTGAATTCAAATCCTTTCCTTTCTTTGAACTTTCCTAATCCATGTTTTGATCTTTCCTTGCTTGATTTCGCCAGTTGTTACATTTAGGCTACGAAACTTGAGCATCTAACATTTTTAGGCTCCGTTTGGAAACCTTTTCTATATTCTAGAATAAAGTTTTCATAATCCAGCACTTAACTGCAGTAATCCACTTGGAGCAAGAAATTCCTTGCAAAACACAAAACCCAGACAATTTTTCAATTCTAGCAATCATTGCAAATGGACACTACTAATCTAAACCTGTTTGGCTAAATAACCTAGAATAAGGCATTTATTCTTGCCTTACTCCCATGCCAAACGACACATAAGTATAAGTAATTGAGGGGACTACTCGCTAGTACTCCTATGTTCTATCTTATAATTTGAATTAATTCTTTAAATTTCTGTTGAACTATAACGATTTTTATTTCTGCTCCTAATATATAAACTTACCATAGCGGCCCCCTAAACTATGCTACAAATTTCACTTTAATTCATCCATCATATTTTATTAACTTTCTCATTATTTTTTTATTTTTTAATTTATTAAATGACTAAACTACTCTCATGCCACTTGAGATAAATGTTCATTTTTTCTTCATGGAGGATAGTTTAATCATTTAATACATCCTAAAAATAGAAAGAATGAAAATATTAACAAAATATGACGGATGAATTAAAGTAAAAATTACGACATAATTTAGAGAGGCACTCGATAAGTTCATATATTAGAGACATACACGAAAAATCGTTATAGTTCAAAAGAGACTTGACAAATTAATCCTAAAATTTTTTTTGGACAAAAAATAAATCATTATTGTTCTATCTTTCTTGTTCCGAGTTAATTAGATAGTCTTGAACATCGGAAGCCTCCTGTAAACCCGAGCTGACATAAAAAAAACTCCCATAATCACATTACATTAATTGACACAATGATCTTTTAATATCAAACACCAATTGCTTCAAATTAAACATACAACGCTATTCTTATCATTTTTTTATGCTATCAAACTGCAGTGTACATAAATCACCACGGCGGCAAAACTACAATCTAGCATGGGGTCTGTCGAAATATCCCAACAACAAAAATAAACTACATGACATTAACAATTTTGTTCATTCAGAATGCACAACGTGCGAATGACATGATAGCTAATACCAGGTACAAAATGACAGTTCGGCAACGGAAGTCCCATTTTGTATAGTCACCCAATTTAGGAGGTATTTCGAATATAGTCACCCAACATCACTTTATAACACCATAAATCGAACTTTAAAAATGTTTCAGCCACGGTCATCGCGACCGATTATCGTTTGTTAACTGGTGGATTTGCTAGTGTGGCACTTATGTAGATTCCTACGTGGTACCATGTCACCATTTTCTCTTTCCACCACGGCAAATTTTAAAATATAAAATGTCATGTCAATATTTCTCTTTCATCCACTCAAACATAATTGTGTATTTGTATGGTCATTCAAATTTTCAGACATAGTCATTCAACTTTTCAAAATTTGAGTCAGGATCATCATTAAAAACTTGTAATAGTAAAAAATATAATAAAATAATAAATAAATAACTAAAGGCTCTTATGCCAACGTGACATGGTTTGGAAGCAATCCTATTCGTATCGATCTGCCGAATTTTTTATGTGTATTAATATTATAATAATTAATAATTATTAAATTAGGGAATAAAATAGGAAAAAAATGCTGACTACATTTTCTGCCTAAAATTTGGACTAATAAAAAATAATAAAATATTAAAATATAAATGGTATTATGATTATTAGATATATAATAAAGATATATTTATACATAATATGATTATAATGCATGATTCAATATTTAACTATATAAAAAATAAGAAAACTTGGTAGGACAAAAGGTCGGCCAATGCCGGGCCATGCCCAACACCCCCCTGGGCAGCTTGGTATAGTTTGGCTCGGGCACGGCGAAATCTCTTCAAGCATTGTGCGGAGCTGGATGGTCCGCTCGAAAGTCCACCTCTAGGGCTACTGTTCCTCACTAGCTCTGATGTATGCAAGAAATGACAACCTCTTTACAAGGTTGTTGTCTCTTTTTTAATATTTATTTATTTATTTATCATTTAAAAATTTAAATTGAGACAAAAAACATTAATGGAATAGTAGTTTTTTTTTAAATAAATTAAATTGTTACAAAGTTAAATGATCCACCAGAGTTGTGGTTGTCATCTAGTAATGTATAGAACTATGAAAAAAGTGTACGAGTGTAGGCTCTCAAGGAGAGCTAGAAAAAAAAGTGACCTGTGCTAAAAAAAAAGCTAGCGAAAACCTCACTCCCCAATAAGAAAGGAGATGTGGTGTACAATACGCTCAAATTAACATCTCTCTTCACAAAAAATGATCCGGTTGCGCTATAGACAAATGTCCCAGGCACCGGTCAAAAAATTCGTCAATGTCGCTCTCCAACACTGTCTCTGATGTATAAGTCCCAGAAAGGTCTGCCACATGGTCTCTGAGTTTGAACTAAGGAGGCTCTCAATGCTCGTCTGCTGCTAGGATGTCGGACAGTCAAAGAATAGATGGGAGATGTCCTCCACTGGCTCGTCACAAGTACGCACGATGTGTCACTATGTGGTGCCATCTCACCCTGTAACTCCTAGAGAGAAGCTGTCCACGCAGTAGAAGCCAAACAAAAATCTTAACCTTCAGCGGTATCCGAGTGTGCCATATGAGTCTGTAGTCGGTCCTGAAATCCTCCGACAAAGTGGTGGTGGGGAGGAAGCGGATGTCGAGACTCCATGTGGAGAAAGACTCCGATTGCCAGTCCCATCCGTCCATCCTGGAACGGTCCGAGCATAGCTGATGGAGAGCCAAAAGCTCTATAAATCATTGATCAGATAGATATGATCTGAAAGCGGGTGACCAAGCGCCAGATCCCAACCCTCCCTCCTCTGTTGAGGCCTCAGAGAATGTCTTCAGGACTCAAAGGCGAGGGAATGCCTCTACAAGCGAGTCCCCGAGCCGAGAGGGAGTCATAACTGCCACTCCCCTCCCCGCTCATAGCAAGTATAGAAGACCGAGCGGCAAAGGCTGTTTTCCTACCCCATTATCCGTCGAGCTAGGATAGCCATGTTGGTGTACCGAAGATCTCGAAACTCCAAGCCTCCTTGGGAGTGGGCCTGTAGATGCTGCCCCAATCGTCTAGATGAACTCCACTCTATCTAGGACCTCGTCCCTGCTAGAAGAAGCTGCTCCCGAGAGAATAGCACCTGAGCCGATAGTGGGAGAACTCACATATAATATGTCGGTAGCGTCGAGAGTACCGAGCGTAACAAGATGAGACAACCCTGGTAGAAGACATGAGCTCCAGCCGTGAAGTCTGTGTTTCATGCAATCGGTGATCGGGGACCCTATGGAAGTGATGTGACGGTCAAAGAGCGAAAGTCCCAAGTAGGTGATCGGGAGGGAACTGATCAGGGTGTGGAGCTGGGCAGAGCATCGCTCTGCCTCGTCGGGAACCATGCCAAAGGGGATGAATGAGGATTTGGCATGGTTAATTTAAAGGTTGGGCATCACACCGAGTAGATCAACGAGAGTCACGACTCGACAACCTCCTGCTTCGAGCCCTCAATGAGGAAACTGTGTCGTGCACATACTGGAGGGGAACGAGGCTCCTGACAAAGCCACTGAAGAGGCCTGCCTCTTAGGAGGCCAGGGTCTGGGTGCATCTGGCAAGGGCGTCAACTCCGAGAACAAACAACATGGGGGAAGAACCCTGTCGAACCCCTCTCTAAGGCTAGACCCACTCCCCTGATCAACCTATTGACCAGGACCGAGAAAGAAGCGGAGGTGATGCATCGCTTCATCTCGTTGGGAAGCCTTTGACTTGTAGGGCATGCCATAAGAAGGACCATGAGGTCCTCCTCCACTGCGCGGTGATCTCCGTAGTGATGGTGTAACTATCGGTGATGGACCTTCCACCTGCCCTAGAGAAAAGAACAGTGCAAGATGTATCAATACTGGAAGTACTTTACGAAGTCAATTCGCCAAGATTCGAGCAACCAAGAGATAAATGGCATTGGATAGGACAATCGGTCCTCAACTCGCTCTGTCGGGGAGTGTTTCGGGAGTAGGAACAAAAAGAATCAATTGAGGCGCTCAAAGCCTCGACTACTACAACATCCTCTCGCACCAATAATCAAAACTCTCTTTAGAAGAAAACTAGGAATTCATTAGGGCCAAGGGTTGCCTCACCATTGAGGTCCCTGGGGCCTTAGAGATCTCGTCCTTTGTAATCGCCTGTACTAACAATGAGGACTTTGTGCCAGTGAGGCCATGGCCCAGTGGTTGTCGCCGAGATGTGGCACGGAAGTATGAGATGATGGATTCCCCAATGCTCTAAGGATCTGTGGTCTGGTGCCCCTGTATTACTAACCGCTCGATCCTGTTAGCCCTTTGTCGAAAGCTAGCATATAAGTGAAAAAAACTTGTGTTGGCATAACTATCCTAGAGTCAGATCTGCCGGGATCGCTGTCTCCATTGGGTTTCCACTACCCTATCCTCCATTTATATTGCGCGTCTATGCTCATCCACCTCTAAGTTTGTGAGATGACGGGAGTTCTCTATGTGGTCCATTCGAGCAACGGTCCCAAGGGCATCCGTCCTGCGCTAAGACCATCCTCCCTAATCAGTCGATGATGCTGACAGAGGAAAGAGCACAAGCTGGATAGGCGAGTCGCTAATGTCCTTGCTATAGAATACGAGGGCGCCACACTATGCCATTGTTCCTCCACCAACTGTCGAAAGTCGTCCTCCAACGGCCATGAGCGCTCGAAACGGAAGAGGTAGCACTGTGCCTGATCATCGTTAGACCTTCACAAGAGGTGAGTGGTCTGAGAACGGTCGATCAAGAGCATGGACATCCACCGTGCCTCTGCTAACTCTAGTGAGTAACTGTGCTCCTCCATGTGAATCTACAATTGGTGGCCGAGAAGTCGACCAACGACTGTAAGTCAATGAAGTCACTAAACTCCTCTGCACTGATATCCCACCCTCGACGTTTGACAGACCTCTACGCCAAGGGTGTCATTATAGTCCCCTTCAGTCTAGGAGGTGGGCGCATGCCTCCCGAAGCTCCTCTAATAAAGTGTTGTGTAGGGACGCCGAACAAGGCTCGTAAACACAAGAGATGAGGTAGTCGGTGCGGTCCCCCAGCCTCCGCAGGTAGGCCGTCATCGAGAATTGGGCCATCCAAGAGCCTACTACCAATCAAATATTCGGTCTCCAACCAATAATACAACCTCCTGACTGCCTCACAGCATGTAACTAGAGATACTCTGACATGCGGGGCCCCCAATCTGGTCCCAAATCTCCAAGCTGCAAATCTGACAACTTGATCTTCTAGAGGAGGGTCACATCAACCTCCCACTCTCTAAGGTTGCAGCCCAAGATCCACCGCGTCGCGGGGTTGCCTAGTCCCCGCACGTTCCACGTGAGTACCTTCATCGGGTCACCAAATCGCTACCCTGGCTTCGTCTGCTACTCAGTGAACCCCCTCATCATCAAAATCTGACAGAAGGGGGCCGTTCAATGGTGGATGGGAGGCCACCTAGCCAGTGCAGTATGCTGGCGGTGGTGAAGCAGATCGGTGGCGGTGATGCCGGTCGGGGCTGCTCCCAATTACGTCTGTCGGAGGGGCGGTGGCCAATGAGCCCAGCGTTCCAATCCTCGGCGACGGCGGGGGCGAGTTGTGTGGCAAGAGTGGTGGTGGCGGCAAGGGCACGTGACGTGCTGCCACCTGCGACGGAGGTGGTGGGGAGAGTTTGGCAATAGAGAGGGTGAAATGGAGATGTCCGTTTGCCGAGAAGGAGGGGAACTGGCGGGCAAAGCTTTTGCCCGGAGATCGGGACTACGACGACTGGCATTGTGCTCGGGCGTGTCGTCTTTTAACCAATGGGGAGCCGTGTGGTGTGCCTTGTGTGGAACGTCATGGCCGTGCTGTACGTCCTTTGAGTTGGTGTCACAATCGTGCCAAGTGGGGAGCCAAAGGGTGCGCTCTCTATGAGGGTGCCACGGTCGTGCGGTATGTCCCTTGGGTTTGTGTCACGGCCGTGCGGTATGTCCCCTGGGCTTGTGTCACGGCCGTGCGGTATGTCCCCTGGGCTTGTGTCACGGCCGTTTGCCACGCCCCCTGCGTTGACATCACGGTTGTGTGACATGCCAGCTGTCCGCACGCATGACACGGCCGAGCTGTGTGTCCTCCTTATCGATGTTACGACCATGCAGCGCCCACCCTGTCCGACTGTCACGGCCGTGCGATGTGCCCTAGCATGGCCGTGTGGTATGCCTTTTGTACGGGCATTGATCCTTAAAGATTTTTTTATTTTTGGTTTTGGTTTTTTATTATTCTAATTAGCCTTTTTTTAAAAAAATTATTTGATTCTAATGATGATCATGATTGAAAATTTTTGAAAAGTTAAATAAGAGGACGTTGTCCATTAAAAGCTAATGCCTCTACTGATAATTAGATTTTTATATTATTATTTATTATTATTTTATTCTATCTATTTTTTATTATTTTAAATTTTTAGTGATGATCATGACTGAAAAATTAAGTTTGATTGAAGAAATAAAAATGCTGACGTGACACTTTTGTTTGTTAAGAATATGATGTGCAGGAGATAGAAAATATGACATGGTGCCACGTAGGCATCCACATCAGTGCCACGTCAACAAATCCACCGGTTAATGGGTGATAACCGGTCGTAATAATCGCAGCTGAAACATGGTATTACAAAGTGAAGTTGAATGACCATATTGGGAATACCCCTTAAGTTGGATGACCGTTGCCGAAATTTACATAAAATATCTAAGCTTGACACAAAGAAATGATAAAGAAAAAGTAATCTATCCTGAAGATAGAACTGTTATTTTTATGAGATTAATAAGTAATAGTTAATCAAATTAAACATAAAAAGCGACTCTTCCTTAGGAAAAAAAATCTCATTGAAAAGGCAACTTTAACAACTTTGATGTTTGCATAGATGAAACTATATTTCCTTTCCTTATTTCGAGAAAAAGAAAGGAATAGAAGATGATCATGATATGTTCTGAGCTCCACTATTTAAGGGTGGGTGCACAAACAAAATGTTACAAGGAATTAAAACAGCTCGTTTCTGCTAAACAATTTGCCATCAAAGAGATGTACCCAACTTCAAATGAAATGCTCTTCAGTTTATCATGTCTAGAACAAAATTATCAAACCAGCCTTTTCCAATAACAAAACAATACAAATGCTAGAAAATTATTAGGTAAAAGGTTTCAATAAAATAACAGCCATGTATAGTTTATGACAAGATGTCAGTCTAAACAATGCATAATTGGCTCAATCAAGGAAAACATGTGCATATAGGAAGAGTTATGGAGGGTTGCTCATATTGCGGACCTGGCTTTTTCGAATTTCTTTCTGGATGAGGGATCTCGTCACGTAATATCACATATAGATCCAAGCTAAATTGGGTTCAGGTTTTCCTTCTCTGGTTCTTGACAATATGTTTATATTTTTTACACTCAGGATTGATTGGGGACTGGACACAGGTTGTTATTAGTATTTTTTTGTTTTAATCTATGTAAATTATAAATCAAAGTTGCTTGGAGTAATAAATGTTGGGATGATTGAACAGGCTGGTTATCATCCTTTTTTCCCTTTAAAGAAAAAGGAAATTGAACAAAGCAATGAACCAATCCTAGGTATATAGTAATCCTTGCTCATGGTTAAAAGTGTAAACTCGTTAATTTCATGGAAATGCAATCTGGATTTTAGCTGATACCCTATGAGGTTTTTGAGGTTCCAGTGGAAGAAAAATTGATGCTACAGTAATCCTACAACAACTCCATGAATTCTGATGGTCTCAAAACCTAAATGGGAGGGAGACCAAAAAAAGTTGGAAGGGACTCAATTTGCGAATTAGCTGCAGGTGCATCACTATTTCACCTGCCTCCCCTTAATAGTTAAGGATGCAAAAAGGAGAAAGTGAATGATGCATCCAGGAGTACTGATAATAGAAGCTCTCAAATACTTTGGTTCTCAAAGTCAAGTGATAAGGTGATGATTCAATAACCTTGTTTCATAGTAATATTAACACTTTCTTTGCCACATTCCTCAAGTCCTTCAAAAACATACTGCATCACCTAAATATTAACACTTGTACACAATGAGTGAAAATAAATAGCGTACCTCTTTCTTTTTGCATTCCTTGTAATTGTCAAATTGTTGTTGGCATTTGCTCTTGTCTTGATTAGCTTCTAAACCTAAGGTTTGTAATTGTCAAAAAGAAATACAATTAGACCTTATCTGCTGTTAGCACAGGAAAGCCTGAATACAACAACTGTCTTCAAAGCAAAAGATAATTTTTTTATTCTCACTCTCACTCTCATTAATCTACCCAAAGTAGTTTCTCTGTAAACCTTCACCACATGTTACCACCTAATTTTTACTGGGAATTGAACAACAAGGCTTGAGGGTACAGAATCTCATTGCTCACCAATTGTTACATTGGTACAAGAAAATTAAAGAAAGAATAGTAGTTTCATTCCTGATTTTAACCAAGGCCTAAGCTGAATGGACATTGGTAATCCTATATTATTATCCTGCAATGAAAAGAGGTTTCTCTTTCAAATATATCCTTATCGATGGGTATTGGAAGCTTCTGCAAAGGAAGAAAGTTCATGCTGTCAGATGACATTATTTTTCATGTGACGAAACATGAAGATAATCAAAGGGACCTTGCCACAAATTGTCATTCTTAGTCTGTAAAACCATTAATATGATCAAGGTTGTCGCAATCTTGATTGTTACCTGGGATTTGTAATGGATATGTGAGATCATGTCAGGGTTAAGATCATCTAGATCATATGATAGATCGTTTGCGATCCTACAATGCGGATTCAATTTTTTGTTTTCTTTTTTTTTGGAGAGAAAGCAAAGGATGATTACCATTTGCAATCATCCATTTTATTAAAGGTTGTTATATGACAGAAATTTACAGATACACTTTGTCCCTCATCCACTCACCAACCATCTTCTCAGCCATTGCTACAATATTCTCAACATATAACCTCTCACCCCAGAAAATACACCCATACGTTGGATCCAAATAGCCCATAAGAAAACAAAAGGGGCCACTCGATGCCTTCTGGTACTGTACACTTGGATTCCACTTTGGTTCACACTTCTTGTTCAAAAGAAGCTCCAAAACTAGGCTGATGATCGAGGGATAGACCCTGAGGATCCAAATCTTTGCCACACCTCTCTTGCCGTCAAGCATTTAAAGAAAAGGTGATCAATGTCCTCATCCAATGCACCACAAAACACACAGGTTGTATTCGCCTAGGGAACTAATCTCTGGCACCGTATTGGAAGTCTTCCACGTCAAAGCAGCCACACAAATATTCTTATTCGTTGAGGAATCCGTAGCCTCCAAATCATGGTGCAGTCAGTCCATAAGTCGGTATCCTCTAGTTGAATGCCATTAATGAGAAGTGTGTATACTTTAGTGACAGAAAACTGTCCAGCTGACTAAATCCACAAGTCCTACCGAAATCTTCTAGGTGATATGCCTTCCAACTGCCACATGAGAGTGAGTTCCTCCACCCGCTGGTTCGAAAGAGTAGCATTGAATTGTCGAGTCAAATAGCAATTCCACCATCCACATCACCGGGATCATCACCTGTGATGGCTCCCCAACACCGCCCCATCAGCAGGCGCCGACGCACTGCAGCGACCACTCAGCTGCTGACATCATCAAGCCTGATGGCTGAGGTATTCATGCAGCCACCGAGGGTTGAGACAGCATACTCGTCCGCTGTACCCTCACAGATGGATGCTGACGAGACCCCGAGCTCCTGTAGCCCGGTCCACCATCACCGCCGACGCTCCTCCACGTCAATGCCATCACTAACACAACACTTCTCCAAAATGCAGAAGCACCATGCTGGATTGCCCCTCTTTCCTCCCAATTTAGTGTGCGACCATGGTAAGCAGTTATTAAAGAAACCAAAGATCATCATCATGACCCATGGTCCGGGTCACCCACTTTGCAAGGAGTACCTCATTCATTTCTTTCCTTGCTCTAATCCCCAATCCACCCTTGGAATATGGTCCGCATACATCCCACCAAGTGAAGGACTCTACCATCCCCGATTTTCTCCATAAGAACTTCCGACGGAGTGCATCTATTCGTTGAATCACCCCACAAGGCATCCTGCAAACTGACATAAAATATATTGGAATAGATGACAAGACTGACCAGTCTTCCACCTCTTGAAAGAAGCCTCGAGCTCCAACCTTGTAGTTGGTTTTCCACAAACTCCACTACAGGATGCCAATCCCGAGAAAGAATCCCACCGTCTGTTAATGGGAGGCCCAAATATGCGAGAGGGAGTTGATAACTGACTGTTTGCAATTCCATTGAAACTCTTTGCACCATCTCCTCGTCCATGCCAAATGGAACAAAGGATGATTTAGACATGTTAATGCGTAGTCCAGAAAAGTCACCAAAGATATCAATGATCATGGAGATCCTCCTTTCTCTTCTTCAGATCCCTCTATCTTTTAAAATTAATTCATAGTTGGGATAAAATGCTCAAGAGTAAATTATATCAAATGTGTCTTATATATTAATACCACACATTAATCAAATTATTGTCTTTCCTTTTGCTTCAACTCAAATTCAATTATTATCATATATATATATAGTAGCTATCTTCAATAATATTGTGTAATTATATTATATATCATTATGGATTCATAAAATACTCTACTTCTTTAAATACAATTATACTTTAAGATATCTTATAATTATGGTTATATCTTACTAGGATTTAAGGAATAGGTGGATTTATGAATCAATGGTGGTCCTTGATAAACACTTTTAAAGTGAATTTATAATGAATTTAAAACTAACATCGATCTGTGGATCAACCCATAATCCTCAATCTCATCTTACTAACCCCTTCAAAACCTAGAATGGCCATGAATTACTCTTGCACCTACAACAGTGACTGCATGAATGCGATAAAGATCCAATCCCCTGAATGCACAATATTACAGCTCGATCAAACAATCCCAAGGTTAGTATAACACGCCCACGCCAAATCCTTTTGTTTGCGTTGTTCATTTTGATGTCAGAAATATGTCTCTTTTGTTTTTTTCCTCTTAAAGTTATCAAACTTATCTGGGTATACAGGCATGATTCGCATCAAAAATTAAGAAAGATAACTGAATCGGAAGGCCAAACAGAAAAATTTTAAGAGAAAACGAAATGAACTACGGGCGCGTTCTTCCTCTTACATTTGAGAGGCCGTGTACTGGGGGAAGCAATCGGAGTAGGCGATCCGCGCAGCGCTTGGATACGGCGGATTGAAGGTGGAAGATGCCGACGGCGATGATGAAGATGATGGAGACGCCATCTTTCCTTGTTCAAGGATAACAATCCACCAAGGCGTGTTGCTAATTCCACTGCTTTCCTTCTCTTGATCGGGAAGAAAAGGATCGAAGCTTAAAAAGCTATTATTTATGTAAAATTTTATTTTCTGAATGTAATTTATATTTTCCGTAAACAAAAGTAATGTCTTTTTCTATTATTTTCAGAAAAAGAACTGTATCGTTACTATTGCGCTTTAAATCACTAAAAAACGTTTTTTTTCCTTGTGAAAAAATAAAGTGGCACAAAATTTTTAATGATGAAATTTAAGTCTCTCGTTCTGGAATCACAATGAATCCACCTCCACCGTCCATGAAGGCAGTGAAAATAGGTAATATGATGCTCACAAATACGTTATATAGTGTAAAATATAAAAAATAATATGTGCCTATTACTATTTTTTTTACTTTTCATCGTGGTCAACTCGGGTGTAAGAAAAATCCGACCAATTCAAAAAAATTTATCCGTTTTTAATAAATTAAAATTCACCCGCTAAAATTACGGCCCCATATGAACAAAATCTTAGGGCTTGTGAGGTCCATTATTTAATTATGATTTTTTTATATAATTAATACATATGTTATTAATTCTTGTATTATAGATATAATATTTTTTAATAAAATTTCATACTTTTCTATCACATTATCAAACTCTAATTTAATAAATTTAAAGTTTTAGTAGTATGTTTTATATTTAATATAAAATTAAAAATTTCATATTAATTTTAATTTATGATATATATTTTTAAAATATAATTATATAAAAATAGGGCCCCGAAAAAATATCCGAAAATTGATCCGCTAGAGGGTGCTTTTTATTTTTCCAAAATTTTGTTAAGATGATTTTTTTAATTATAAAAATTGACTCGAAAAGTAACAGCTAGTTTTTTAAGACCGAAAATCCGACTCGACTCGAACTACTTTCACCTCTAACTCTATGTACATCTTGATCAATTAGAGAACAATATTATTCATAAAATACTTAAGTAATATCTATTCATAAATATTATATACATTAGTTGATTCATCATTAAACATATTTTTCTTATATCTTATATGTAACATCCCTAATTTTCATTAAGAGTAATTTGAATTTTTTATCCAAACCCTCAAGATTTTCCCCTATATAAAGTCTCTTTTCTCTTTCTTTCTCTCTTTAATCCACATCTTGATAGCTAAGGCTTGAAAGAGAAGATAAGGAAAAAGAGGAAGAACAAAAGTAAGAAAGAGGAGAATGACCTAAGATCAAGATATGTCAAGGGGAACCAAACCTCTCTCTCCTCTCTCAATGATTTTCATGATTGGATTGAGAGTTTGAAGGCACCTTGTCCACATAATGAATTTTGATTGAGGGTTTTGTTCTAGATCTATGCATGAATAGAATTCCATGATTAGATCTATGCCATGTGCAAGGATTAGAATTAGATTTGTTATTAGGGTTCATGCTCTTCCAATTATTTATGATTTGGGAATGAACCCTATATCTGGAAATTTAAATGTTTTTACAAGTTTTCATGTCCTTTTGATCCTAAAATGCCTAGGAAACATATATGTATTGATTCATAATGTTGTATGTCGATTTCCTAAAGTTTTCGATGAAAAATCGTGGAAAAGTCGACGACGCAGTTTTCCAGCGCTCGGTCACGGCCATGACACACATGTCATGCCCGCGATAGAAAAGTCAGAAACGAGTAAGGCAATGCCTCTGGCATGCCCGTAACAATATATGTCACGGTCGTGACAGAGCAAACACAGCCGTGACACTTATAAGCATGGCTGTGACAGAGGGAACGGATTTTTTGAACTTCTGTCATGGCCGTGATGGCCTGTATCACGGTCGAGACAATGACAGAAACCTAATAAAGTATCTTAAATGTTATTTTCAAGGTATTAATAGTATGTATTGAGGCCAGATGATTGTATATGAACCTAGATACATGTATATGCATATTCCCATGTAACTAGGTTAAAACATGAAGATTGAGCAACGCAAATGTTTGTTGATTGCAAAGCATAATGAACCCAGTTGTGGATGATGTTACATGTCGACTAACTACGCCCCTTTATCGATTTTTGCTTGGAATGATCATTACACACATCAGCAACGGTGAGTGCATTCCGATGTCGCCCTCGGGCGAGAGTCCGGAGTGATCATTACACATCGGCAACGGTGTGTGCATTCTGATGTCGCCCTCGGGCGAGAGTAAAAAATGATCGTTACATACATCGGTAACGGTGTGTACATTCTTATGTCAGGGAGCATTGTCTCCACGGCTTAGCTAGCCTATTGAGAGTGCAACGGCATAAGTCCCAATTATCAAAAGATATAACATTAATAGGAAAGAGCCATTGATCGATGGAATGGAATAATATCTCATGGAAGTGAAAGTCCGAAAGCGTTATAAAGCAACCCTGAGGAGAGTTATGAAGGCAATGGAATGATGTCCCATGAAAGTGGCAGTCCAAAGGGTTATGAAGCAACCATGAGGAAAGTTATGGAGGCAATGGTTATAGTAAGTGTACTTCACTTATATGCCTATGAATTAAATGAATGATTGATGTGAATGTCCATACTTTATGTATGATGATATGATTACATGTCTGCCATGATATTATTATAATGCATGATGATGATAGAATGATGTTAATGTTTGACATATAGATCACATGTTAAGACATGACATGCATATTGTTTACTTCTTTTATATAAAGACGATGATGCATATCATATAGTATCCTGTATAGGATCATCACATTGCATAGCATGGTCTTTACATACTCTATCAGAGAAACCTCTGCACTTTAGATCCGTGCAGGTGCATAATGTTGGATGGATGATGGCTCAGGTCATGACAAATAAGATTGCACAATGATCTAGGATGTTAAAAGTTAATTGTCTTAGAGTCTTTTGACTATGTTTTAAAGAGATGTTTTTTCACTATGAATTCCCAATGTTTTAATTGTTATTAATGATGATGCTTTGATGTGTTTTCAATTCTATAACATTACTTTTGATGTTTTATTGAAGTCTTCCGCTACGTTTTCAAAGAAATTCTTTTATCTTATTTGATGGATTTATGTTTCCACTGAGTTTATAGAAAATCATATTTTATTATGATTATGTTATGGTGAACGGACTAACACAACTGAATGACCAATTTGTTCTTAGCAATTTGTGGGTGAAATTCGGGGTGTTACAGTTTGGTATTAGAGCCAGGTTAGGACCTATGCTAAGTATGTTATATAATTGTTAAGAGTCTAAGTCCATGTGCAATCGTCATGAGCAGCCATCCAAAGTTGAGTATGTAAGTATTGTGATTGATTGTAGTGTTAAATTGACTAACTTATGTTGGTCAATTATTGTTATGTGAAAGATGGAACACGATGGTCCTTCTAATGCTTCGGGAGACCAGAGAGAGCTTATTGAGAACATGACCCGCATGGCACGGGCAATAGAAATGAATGCAAGCTCGGATCGCTCTAGCCGGTCGAGCTCAAGAATTGAAAAGTTCCTGAAGCTGCATCCCTCTACCTTCAATGGGGATAGAGATCTAGACAATGCTAAAGGTTGGCTAGATGTGATCACCGAGAAGTTCAGAGCCATGGATTGCTCTAAAAGGCATACGGTCAATTTGGCCACGCATCAACTCACTCACAAAGCTTGTCACTGGTGGAAGTGGAAATCTATCATCAGGAACCAGTTTGATGATGAGGAAGAGATCACTTGGAGGGAGTTCAAGAAGGCCTTCGAGAACCGTTACCTTCTCCCACATGTACAAGGGAAGAAGATTACATAATTCATGAATATGCAGCAAGGAAACATATCTGTGGAAGAGTACCTCGATAAGTTTCTAGAACTTGAGAGGTACAGTCCTCTGAAAGGAGATGAGAAGATCAGGGTGGACCACTTCCTGAAAGACTGAATCCTCGCCTGAGGATCAATGTGAAGCATGGGGACCCTGAGACAATGGCAAAAGCTATTTCCTTAGCAACTAACTTGGCTAGGGAGATTGGTGAACAGAAGAAGTATGAACAAGGCAAGGAGTTCAGGAAAGACCAGAGGAAAGACAAAGGTAAGAAATACAAAGACTCAAAGCCTTACTCCAAAGGCGACGGTGAACGGGGACACAAGCCATGTTCCTTCTGCCACAAGTTCCATCCTTTTGAATGCAGGATGAAGTTAGGAGCATGTCTCAACTATGGCAAGATGGGCCACTTTGCTAGAAACTACACTGAGAAGAAGCCCGAGTTCTAAGGACAAGGGCAAAGTTGAAGGCCAACAGAGAGCACCTAGAAGGGTCTACACTATGCAAGTGGATGAGGCCCAGAAATCTAATAATGTGTCCAAGGTAACCTTTTAATTGCATATCACTATGCAAATGTATTGTTCGATTTCGGTGCTACTCACTCTTTCATATCAACTGCCTTTGCTGATTTATTCAATGTTGGGAGAGTAAATATAAAGTGGTAGTTAGTGTCACGGACGTGCTCCACAAATATCATTTTAATATAATCTTATTTTTAATTATCATTTTAAGTAAGTTTAAATGCTTATATAGTCATGGTTGCTTGTAGCAACTAACCCTTGGATTAAAGCATAATCAAAATTAAATTATCGATAAGCGTTATAAAGAAATTATATAAGATTATTAGGAATAAATTCTAATATTTGTAAATATTATAATAAATATGTTTAACTATGATTAAATATGGTTAATTAGAGGTTTAATGTTAATTTTTAATAAAATATTATGATTGGACCTTTATTTCAACTAATAGGATTTCAAGCAGCTCAAGCAAGCAACTCAAGCAGGCAGCTCACCAGCTACTAAGTAATGAACTTTTCGAACCGCCATATGACGTGTTAAAAATCTGGAAAAACTATATAAATCACTTATTTGTATCCTCCGCCAGCAGAAAAATGAAACCCCTAGTCCAACATCCTGAAGAAATTCGGCAAGTTTGCTGTGTTAAGGTCAATTTGCGAATCCGAAATCAACCCTCATCTTCATACGATTATATCTTCCTGGTTAGTTCTTCATAAATCCCTGAAATTTTATATGCTTTATCCTATGACGTTAGCTTTTCATGACCACAAGAATCATATAAAAAGGACTTCTATAGATAAAGTTATGAACAGAGAACCATAGGTCGCTCACACTGTCCCGAGTTAGAGACAGGTCCGCCTTATAGATTAGGATATGATTAAAATAAATAGAATTAGGGTTTGAAATTTATGCATGTTAAATTATACTTCACAAGGGTTCGGTGAGAAGTGGCATCCTATTTGGACTTGTATTTTGGGAGAAATGAATTTTTCATTTCATAGTGATGCTTCTGTGAGATTCCAAGACATGGACAGATCAGGACCCTGATTATCTATTTTTGTTATAAGGCCATACAAGTAGTTAAATTCTACAATTTTTATGCCTAAGCATTACTGAAGTCTAAATTCTAGAAAATTAGGATCTTGTAAAATGAATAAGTATTGTTAAAAATATAAATTAATCATTCAGTGACACACAGTCTGCTAGGACACAAATCCTAGGTCAGATTTCTTGGGATGTTTTGAATTACTCACTTGGACTTGCTTAATGATATTTGGGGGATGGAAACCTTACTAAGTGTAGTTTCTAATTTATCTAGAATCATGAGATTTTCTCATGTGGTTAAGAAGTTATGAATTATTGATTGACAGACACTTAGTCTGAAACCCTGAAACAACACCTAGTTAAGCTTTGGAGAATTAAAAAGTTCTAAGTGTGGAATAGCTTATGAATATACACTACTAGAAAAACGCGGATTACCGACGGTCCGGACCGTCGGTAATCAGCCCGAAAACTATCAGTAACGCAATTACCGACGGTTTTTCAGTCAGAATCGATCCGTCGGAAAAACGCTCGTCGCAAATGGATTTGCGACGGTTGAAAAAAATCCGTCGCAAATACCGACGGTTCTGGCCGTCGGAAAAGTCCCCGGCGGTTCGAACCGTCGATATTTCTGACGGTTGCAACCGCCGGAAAAGGCCGGCGGTTCGAACCGTCGATATTTCCGACGGTTGCAACCGCCGGAAAAGTCCCCGGCGGTTCGAACCGTCGCTATTTCCGACGGTTGCAACTGCCGGAAAAGGCCAGCGGTTCGAACCGTCGCTATTTCTGACGGTTGCAACCGCCGGAAAAGGCCGGCGGTTCGAGCCGTCGCAACTTTTCGACGGTCGCAACTGTCAAAACTTTGGACGGACGTCGCAACCGTCGATCTTTAGACGGTCGCAACCGTCGCAAATAATTTTTTAAATATAAAAAAATTAGCGGCCGGATCCGGCCGCTGGAGGCCGGAACCGGCCCGCCTGGCGGCCGATCCGGCCGCTGGAGGCCGGAATCGGCCGCCTGGCGGCCGGATCAAGCTGCCTGGCGGCCGATCCGGCCGCTGGAGGCCGGAACCGGCCGCTGGCGGCCGGATCAAGCCGCTGTAGGCCAGAACCGGCCGCTGGAGGCCAGAACCCGCCGCTGGAGGCCGGAACCGGCCGCCTGGCAGCCGATCCGACCGCCCGGCCGCTGGAGGCCGGATCCAAACGGCCACGGCCGGATCCAGCCTCCGGCCGGCCGACAGCGGATAGAGAGAGAGAGAGAGACGCCGGCGCGGAGCAGGAGAGAGAGAGATACGCCGGCGCGGGAGAGGGTCGCCGGCGTCCGGCATGGGATGGTCGCCGGCGTCCGACGGGCGGGAGGAGGTGCTCGCGGCCGGGAGAGAGAGAGAGGAGAGGAGGGAGAGAGATAGGATTGGAGGGAGGAGGGAGGGAGAGAAGATGGAGGAGAAAAAAGTGACGGTTGCGAATATATAAAGAGAAAAAGTGGAAAAAAAGCGGGAAAAGGGAAAAAAAAGCGGGATAACGAAATTTTAATTACCGACGGTTGCGACCGCCAAAAATGTAAATATTAAATATAATATTTATTTTTTATTTTACTGACGGTTCAAATCGTCGATAATCGTTACCGACGATTTTGACCGTCAGTAATTACGACGGTTTGGACTGTCGCTAGTTATATTAATAAAATATTCTTTGTATGATATTATTATACATTTACCGATGGTTACGACCTTCGGAAATTGCGGCGGATTTTGCGACGGATGTATATCCGTCGGAAATATCGACGGACCTAATGGTCGAAAAATTAAATAATAATATAATTAAATTTTTTATTTCCGACAGTCGTGACCGTCAGAAAATCCGTCGAAAACATTTAAAAATAACATAAAAGTCGTCAGAAATTGCGACGGATGGATATCCGTCGAAAATATCGACGTTCCTAATCGTCGAAAAGTTAAATAATAATATAAATTATTTCCGACGGTTATAACCGTCGAAAAATCCATCGAAAACGGAACCGTCGAAAAATCCGTCGCAAATTGCGACGGATTTAGAACCGTCGGAAATTATCCGTCGGAAAATCGCGATTTTCTTGTAGTGATAAATGTCTGAAGCTAGAAATTGGTATTAGAGGAGGTTATACGCATTTTAAGGTGCATAAGCAATCATACATCAAGAGCATGCATTGCATATTACCTTACTACTATTGGGAAGTAAGAAGACATTATTGTTTGTAGGAAAACCTCAAGTTGCAAGTGAAAGGGAGGAAATCTAATAAACCTCACTTCATGAGTGGGTAAATTTACAACATAGCAAAATGTTATATGTTGGTTCTTTTATTTATGATATTAGCTCAAGCAAATATTATTATTGTTATTATTGAAACATATCTTGCACTATGAAAAGTATTTATGATATGATTCAAGGATTTCATATGAGATGGAGTAATATCTTATACAAAAATGTTTTCAAGGAACAATGCTTGTGAAGTGAAAATAAGTTTTATTTGATAATGATATGAGATTATGATATGTGTATTTTGATATTGTTAAACTCCATGTGTTCATTAGCCATGCTGTTTGAAAAAGGTCTTTGGGACCGCATTCGATATACATGAAGCCTTTGGGGCGTATATCGGGTGTCTTTGCCCTTTGGGGGCTACTCTGCATGCACGTATTGACCTATGATCGCTCTGCGTATATGAGAATCATGATTGGGTGGCACACAATCATGATTGGGATACGTATTGACCCATGATTTGCTCTGCGTATCTGAGACTTTTGATTGTGAAGCTCTACTTAACTGTATGACACACAATCATAGAGGGATACGTATTGACCCATGATTTGCTCTGCGTATCTGATACTCTTGATTATGAAGCTCTTTTTAACTGTATGACACATGATCATAGAGGGATACGTATTGACCCATGATGAGTATGTGCAATGATACATGTGTGGAGTTTAACTGTGAATATGATGATATCTTGAATAATTTGTATTTATATAAAAGTTCATATGATTTGGAAAGTTATGTGAAATGAGTTATGCTTTAAATGTTTTCTCATTGAAAGAAATATGATTATTTGAATGATATATCCACTAGTATTGTTCCCCTATGTTGTACATTTATTCTACTCACTAGCAAATGATTGTTGCTCACATTACCCTTGTTGAATTTTTCAGATAAATATAAGTTCTCGAGTTGAGTCGACTCGAAGCTTGCCTTTGATGCATATAGAAGAGGTCGAGCCATTGGAGCACTTTTATTTTCTCTCCACTTTCATTTTTAAAAGGCATGCATGTAATAGATAATTCTAGATGTTGTAGTTAAGGTTGTGAGAAACTTTTCTAAGATTGTATAAAACTTGATCCTATGGGGTGTTATATGTGAAATGGTTAGTGAAACAATAATGTGCGAATGTGATGTCTTATAACCTTTTTATTAAACTTTGATGGATACATATATGCATCTATTGTATGTATTGAAAAATAACACAAGATAAGTAAGGGAGGAGATTTTGCTAATTTTATTTATAGAATTGCTAAACATAATTAAGGAAGATAATAGCTGAGATTAAAACTTAGTCACGGAGTGGGTGTGACAGAGTTTGGTATCAGAGCTTAGGTTTAAGATTCTATAGATAGTATGACTTAAGTTTAAGGTTAGGTGACATTATCTGCATTAGATTGATAGTGCATGCTTTTGATTACTTTTCTTATTTTATATTTTTAAGGGGTAAACATATCACCACTTGAGTAATGTGGTGATGGTCAATTTGATATTATTGGCCTTTGTAAATTTGCTCCGTCTGATGGTCGACCTATTAGGAGTTCATTTTCATCTCATGCATTATGCATTGGTACATGGTGTGGCATTTGATGCCAACAATGATCCTCCCTACATGATGATGTGATCATAATGGGTCCATCAATAATGTTTCATGATGGTAATGTTACAGATCAAACTAGTAGTACTTGCAAAAGATATAAATGAATATGGAGTCAAAAGGGACTAAGTGGGAAATGATGACATATTTCATTTCTTTAAATATCTAAGACTATAGCGTCTTACCCAAAGGTGATTGATTAGTTCATCAACATGCCACTTCACATTGTTTTACGAAAGAAGTTTACTTTGAGTTATCAGGAATATTAAGAGTTACATTTTTTTGATAAATATTAGAATTTTCTCCTCTTGCATTATTTATATAATAATAATAGACAATTTAATTAGAAAGGGATGAGAAGTTTACTTTGCTTTTGTTATCGAGATAAAGGAAAAAGGGGTCACGATTGGGAGATATTCCAATCATATCTGAATTTGTTAAATTGTTAAGAGCTTTCCAAATTATGACAGAGGAAATAGAGGGAAATCTTTATGGATCTAGTTCATAAAACTATTCCTACTTTGAAGTCTCCCTATTGTATAACACCTGTAAGATTAAAAGAACTACCGGAGCATTCCGATGAGGTGTGCATTCAGTCAAAATTTTGAGCTTCGGATTTATTCTTCAAGAAGAAAGATAAGTTTCTTAGTTGGACATGAATTATATACATTGTAAGTGATTGTGAAGAATAGTTTATCAAGAATGAGTTACTTGCTTCATGAACTACAACTACCACTCGATTCTAAAAAATGACTTTAAGAGATTGATATCATTAGCTAAAGTTAAAATAATGGTATATCTCAACCTCTATATACATGGAACTCGATATGATCATTGTGACTTTTTGACCATCAAACCACTCATAAACTTATGATCTCTCAATTCCGAAGGTCGTGCACATCATGAAAGATATTTAAACACTATTTCATAAAATTATTATGGGAAAACTAAAAGTAAGAGCCACATTATGAGTAAGTTTTGGGTTGACCTCATAGTATTAGATCATGTCAATACTAAGAAAAACTAATCATATCCTTGGTATGTATGATCATTTGATATATTTGAATGACTTTGATCAATTATTTATCATGCAACCTTTCTCCTTAATATGGCAAGGAAGTATGATGTGTTCTCTTGTCTCCAATCTAAAACAATATGAAGTAATCATTTTATGATTGAGTACGAATAAGCTTGTTGATTGAAACAAGAACTTATCACCTAAGAACAACTAGTTTGTATTTTACATTGTAAGGGAATGCAAAATAAAAGAAAAGTCACATCCTAAGATATTGTGTTATAAAAGTTTTGTAATGAGACATTATGTTTTGGAATAAATACATTTGAACCTTATGAAGGTGTGAGGAGAGGATATTTACAAACTACCCTTCATAGTTTTGTATTTAACATACATTGGAATACCCATATGTATGAGAATTAGATAATAGATATGCATTACATCATTGTTATTCTAATTTTAACAATCAAGTCTTTGGGTTTGAACACTATATTTGTTCGACTCTTTCAAATGATTATGGTTATTCTAAATTTATAAATAATGTTGACTTTGAAGCTTAATTCTACAAGATTGAGATTGAACCAAATAAAATATGTGGATAAGAAGATAAGAAAAAATGGAATAAAGTATAGTTATGTTGTTTTGAATAGTCAAAATCAATTTGCAAATGTGTTACAAATAACATAAGGGAAATATGAATGTGATCATGAAAACTTTATAGATATTATATGAATGATTCTTATTATGTAAAGAAATTATTTGTGTTGGATGTGTGGATAGTAGAGTGTGAGTTTAGTTCTTCGGGTTTGATAACATCAAATCTTAACAAGATTATAGGAGATATTGAAGGTTCTATAGGGACAGAGAATAAATGCTCGTAATCCTATGAAGATATTATGAGATGTCTATATTAATAGGAAATGGTAAACATTTTATAGAAATGAATAATAATATTAGACTATGCATAAGGGTTGGAGAGCCAATCATCAAATCAGTTTAGTGTTGGGAACTGATATCTATTTGATAGGATTCAAATCATATGATGATCATTAAAGTAACATTGTCTAATGGGAATTATTATAAGTGATTTTGAAATCACTATGAAACCTTGAATTGCTATTATTGATATCAGAATTACTGTCAACTTTCAACCCATAGGTGTCAAACAACATTCATTGTTATGCATTATGAATCATTGACAATTCTAGATTAGTTGTTATCGATTACAATTCCTCATATTTGGGAAGTGAATTTTTACTCATACTTACCTATGACATCTCATATAGGGTGATTGATTAAGTCACCATTGTCACTTCTTTATGGGTGATAAATGATTTGCCATTTCGGACTTTAGTACGTTCATCAATTTCGGAAGTTTCGCGAATGAGTGATTGGAGGGGGATGCCTCTCTGATCCTCGATCGCAAACTCAAATCGGCTCACGAAATATTATTTTGAAGTTTAACGAATGAGCGATGGAGGGGGACGCCTTTCTGATCCTTGATCGGGAACTCGAATTGGCATTTCACTATTGTAAATCAATTAGAGAGAAAAAGTCTTATTCACATAACTCATTACTGCTTATACTCTGGCCATCATTCTTATGAATAATAGTGATCGTATTTGACTTATGGACACATAATAATCGATGATTATTCTGTCGTTCCCTTTATCCAATGTGTCATCTTCTTTTGCTTGTCATGATAGGCTCATATAATTGTTGAAGTACTACCCATTGTTCTTGTTATCCATAAAATTTGTCCAATATTTGGAAATTTCCTTGCAATTAGTTTTCCACTCATAACATTGGTACTTATCTTTATCGGAACTTTGTACAAAATTAACCATGGTAACATGATTAGATGAAGGAATTAATTCTTTAATGGAATTTTAAATCCGCACATTAGGAAAATGTTATAGCCAAAAGAATATAATAAATGCAGGAATATTGTGAAATATCAAGAAAGAAATAAAAAGTAATTGGACTAGTGGAATTCACAAGGACAACATTACCTACGAAAAAAAAATATAAAGGAAAGTTATAACCACGATACATAGGGATCATATGAGATTCTAGAATGTATTGGGTCAACTGTTTATTTGTTAAGTTCAACCACTAGAGATATTGTGTATTCATGATATCTTCAATGTTTCTATGTTCAATGATATTGATCAAATCCTTTGTAGACAAGCTCATCAATCAACAATTCATCAACAAAAGTTTTTGTCCGTATCCATCTCTGGTCATTTGGATCAAGATCCTTTTCTTTTCCTTATAAGTCTCTAAACTACAATGACTGCTTATAGTCATTGGCTGTTGTAACTATGATGATAAGAAATATATTAAGTAAGATTCTTAAACCATCATATGTATCCTTTGTCCAGTCTTCAGATAAAAGTCTAACAACTACAGATATTAAAGCTTAAGTCATCAGAATGATCAATGTCAAATCATGTAAAATATTCTAAACAAACATCCAAAAGCTTCTTGTTGGTTTTTCGACATACTTGTTGACACAAAAAAATATTTTACTTGTCAATATGCTATCAGCAAGTGAAATAGAGATCTTCCTTGCTATTTCACATAGCCCTTCATTGGTTGACAAACTCTTGTTATTATGTCCACGTGAAATGGATGCTAACTCGTCTAGGTTAATGCAATAATCAATTTTTCTTATCTCTATTGAGATATGATATTTTTGTGTGCTATGCCTTAAAGCAAAAACCAAAGAGAGCAGAACATCAACAGCAAATAATACATACAATTACCATGTGCTCATATAGAATCAAAGATTGCACCATCAATAAATTGCAGACTAGCCTTCTGCACATAAAGATTAACTCAATCTATTGGAGTATAAGAGAATTTGTCTTGAGAAGAAAAATATAATATAAATTATAAGAGTCAAGGAAAATGAACTTCATAAATGAAAATTTCCTCTAGTATTTGTGTTATACGAAAAAAAAGAAATCATTCAAGTAAAGAGAAAGTTGGAAGTGAGAATGACCAAATAAGAAGGAAGTATTCATTCTTATCCTTCACAACATATATCTAAATTTCGGGGACGAAATTTTTTTTAAGGACGGGAGAATTGTCACGGACGAGCTCCACAAATATCATTTTAATATAATCTTATTTTTAATTATCATTTTAAGTAAGTTTAAATGCTTATATAGTCATGGTTGCTTGTAGCAACTAACCCTTGGATTAAAGCATAATCAAAATTAAATTATCGATAAGCATTATAAAGAAATTATATAAGATTATTAGGAATAAATTCTAATATTTGTAAATATTATAATAAATATGTTTAACTATGATTAACTATGTTTAATTATAGGTTTAATATTAATTTTAATAAAATAATATGATTGGACCTTTATTTCAACCAATAGGGTTTCAAACAGCTCAAGCAGGCAGCTCACCAGCTGCTAAGTAATGAATTTTTCGAACCGCCATACGACGTGCTAGAATCTGAAAAAAAATTATAAATCACTTATTTGTATCCTCCGCCAGCAGAAAAATTTGCAAAATGAAACCCCTAGTCGAACGTCGTCAAGCAATTCGGCAAGTTTGCTGAGTTAAGGTTAATTTGCGAATCCGAAATCAACCCTCACCTTCATACGATTATATCATCCTGGTTATTTCTTCATAAAACCTGAAATTTTATATGCTTCATCCTATCGACGTTAGCTTTCCATGACCACAAGAATCATATAAAAAGGACTTCTATAGAGAAAGTTATGAAGAGAGAACCATAGGTCGCTCACTCTGTCCTGAGTCAGAGACAGGTCCGCCTTATAGATTAGGGTATGATTAAAATAAATAGAATTAGGGTTTGAAATTTATGCATGTTAAATTATACTTTACAAAGGTTCGGTGAGAAGTGGAATCATCCTATTTGGATTTGTATTTTGGGAGAAATGAATTTTTCATTTCATAGTGATGCTTCTGTGAGATTTCAGGACATGGACAAATCACGACCCTAATTATCTATTTTTGTTATAAGGCCATACAAGTAGTTAAATTCTACAATTTTTATGCTTAAGCATTACTGAAGTCTAAATTCTAGAAAATTAGGATCTTGTAAAATGAATAAGTATTGTTAAAGATATAAATTAATCATTCAGTGACACACAGTCTGCTGGGACACAAACCCTAGGCCAGATTTCTTGGGATGTTTTGAATTACTCACTTGGACTTGCTTAATCATACTTGGGGGATGGAAACCTTACTAAGTGTAGTTTCTAATTTATCTAGAATCATGAGATTTTCTCATGTGGTTAAGAAGTTATGAATTATTGATTGACAGACACTTAGTCTGAAACCCTGAAACAACACCTAGTTAAGCTTTGGAGAATTAAAAAGTTAAGTGTGGAATAGCTTATGAATATAAATGTTTGAAGCTAGAAATTGGTATTAGAGGAGGTTATATGCATTTTAAGGTGCATAAGCATTCATACATCAAGAGCATGCATTGCATATTACCTTACTACTATTGGGAAGTAAGAAGACATTATTGTTTGTAGGAAAACCTCAAGTTGCAAGTGAAAGGAAGGAAATCTAATAAACCTCCTTGAAGTGATAAAGTACAAGGTGAGTGGGTAAATTTACAACATAGCAAAATGTTATATGTCGGTTCTTTTATTTATGATATTAGCTCAAGCAAATATTATTATTGTTATTATTGAAACATATCTTGCGCTATGAAAAATATTTATGATATGATTCAAGGATTTCATATGAGATGGAGTAATATCTTATACAAAAATGTTTTCAAGGAACAATGCTTGTGATGTGAAAATAAGTTTTATTTGATAATGATATGAGATTATGATATGTTTATTTTGATATTGTTAAACTCCATGTGTTCATTAGCCATGCTGTTTGAAAAAGGTCTTTGGGACCGCATTCGATATACATGAAGCCTTTGGGGCGTATATCGGGTGTCTTTGCCCTTTGGGGGCTGCTCTGCGTGCACGTATTTACCCATGATCGCTCTACGTATATGAGAATCATGATTGGGTGGCACACAATCATGATTGAGATACGTATTGACCCATGATTTGCTCTGCGTATCTGAGACTCTTGATTGTGAAGCTCTACTTAACTGTATGACACACAATCATAGAGGGATACGTATTGACCCATGATTTGCTCTGTGTATCTGATATTCTTGATTATGAAGCTCTTCTTAACTGTATGACACATGATCATAGAGGGATACGTATTGACCCATGATGAGTATGTGCAATGATACATGTGTGGAGTTTAACTGTGAATATGATGATATCTTGAATAATTTGTATTTATATAAAAGTTCATATGATTTGGAAAGTTATGTGAAATGAGTTATGCTTTAAACATTTTCTCATTGAAAGAAATATGATTATTTGAATGATATATGCACTCGTATTGTTCCCCTATGTTGTACATTTATTCTACTCACTGAGCAAACGATTGTTGCTCACATTACCCTTGTTGAATTTTTCAGATGAATATAAGTTCTCGAGTTGAGTCGACTCGAAGCTTGCCTTTGATGCATATAGAAGAGGTCGAGCCGTTGGAGCACTTTTATTTTCTCTCCACTTTCATTTTTAAAAGGCATGCATGTAATAGATAATTCTAGATGTTGTAGTTAAGGTTGTGAGAAACTTTTGTAAGATTGTATGAAACTTGATCCTGTGGGGTGTTATATGTGAAATGATTTGTGAAACAATAATATGCGAATGTGATGTCTTATAACCTTTTTATTAAACTTTAATGGATACATATATGTATCTATTGTATGTATTGAAAAATAACACAAGATAAGTAAGGGAGGAGGTTTTGCTAATTTTATTTATAGAATTGCTAAACATAATTAAGGAAGATAATAGCTGAGATTAAAACTTAGTCACGGAGTGGGTGTGACAGTTAGACATAGCAACTCTACTTGGGAGGGTCTCCACCAAGTAGTACCTCCCAAAGACGTCAGTCATGATCGAAGGAGTGAACTATTCTACTGACCTTGTAGTGCTACCTATGGTAGACTACGATGTTATTCTACACATGGATTAGTTATCTTACCATGAAGCCTACTTGAAGTGTCGAGAGAAGAAGGTGCAGATAGACAAGAAAGATGGAAATTCTGTGATTTTTCACGGAATTCTATCAAGGTAAAAGAAGATGATGATTTCCTCCATGAAAACAACCAAGTTGCTAAATAAAGGTTGCCGAGGATTTATAGCAAGTATTGTCAAAAGTGACTTTCAACCCAAGCCACTAGAAGACCTTGAAATAGTTAAGAACTTTCTTGATATATTTCCCAATGAGCTCCTAGAATTACCTCCGAAAAGGAAGATCGATTTTCACATTGATCTCATACCAGGGGCGGCTCCCATCTCAAAACCTCCCTATAGAATGACACAAGCTAAAATGAAGGAGTTGAAGACTCAACTGCAAGAACTGCCGGACAAAGGATTCATCAAGCCAAGGGTGCATCTGTACAGGATGTTGAATAAAGTGACAATCAAGAACAAATACCCTCTACCCAGAATTGATGATCTGTTTGATCAACTGTCCACGTCATCAGTCTTCTCCAAGATTAACTTGAGAAGTGGATACCATCAGCTCAGAGTACCTGATGAAGATATTGTAAAGACGACCTTAAGGTCAAGGTATGGCTATTATGAATTTCTAGTTATGCCTTTTGGACTAACGAATGCTCCTACAACATTTATAAATTTGATGAACAAGATTTTCAAGCCCCATCTTGACACATTTGTAATTGTGTTCGTCAATGATATATTGATTTATTCATCAAGTCCTGAAGAACACTAGAAGCATTTGCGAATAGTTCTGAAGCCTTTGAGACAATAACAGTTGTATGCGAAGTTCTCCAAGTGTGAATTCTGGCTGGAGCAAGTGATGTTTTTGGGGACACATAGTCTCAAAAGAAAGGATTTCGGTGGACCCAAGTAAAGTAGAAGTTGTCATCAATTGGAAAAGGCCAAAGATGGTGACAGATATCAGAAGTTTTGTTGAATTGGCCGGCTACTAAAGAAGGTTTATCCAAGACTTCTCCAAGATTGCTGCTCCTATGACAAAGTTGACTAGGAAGAAATAAAAGTTCAATTGGACACAACAATGTGAAGAGAGCTTCATAAAGCTGAAGAAGAGATTGACCACTACACCAGTTCTAACAATTCCCACAGGAGCTAGATGATACACAGTGTATAGTGATGACAGTGGAGCTGGATTAAATTGTGTGTTAATGCAACATGGAAGAGTGGTAGCTTATGCTTCAAGACAACTCAAGCCACATGAGAGAAATTATCCTACTCATGACTTGAAGTTGACAACAATAATGTTTGCTCTTAAGATATAGAGGCACTATTTATATGGAGAAGAATTTGAAGTTTTTACTAACCACAAAAGTCTCAAATATGTATTCACTCAGAAAGAACTGAACATGAGACAAAGAAGGTGGCTGAAATTTTTGAAGGACTACGAGTTTGGCATTCTCTATCATCCAGGGAAGGCTAACTTTGTAGCAGATGCCTTGAGCGGGAAATGAGAAGGATCATTGGCATGTTTAAGAGTCTACAAGTGGACTTTCGTTGAAGAAAGTACTTAGAGAAAGTTGATGATGCATTGTGTCATTCAATTTGATTTGGTAGCAAGAATAGCACAAGCACATAAAGAAGACCTAGAGTACAAAGAATGAAGGCTCTATGTGAGAAAGGGCACCCAGATTACAAGATTTATGAAAATGGGACTATCAGGTTCCAAGATAGATTATGGGTACCTGAAGATAAAAAGCTCAGGGAAGAAATTTTTCATCCATCCTGAACCACTAAAATGTTCAAGAACTTGCAAATGACATTTTGGTGGATAGACATAAGAAGAGAAGTAGCAGAGTTTGTATCCAAGTGCTTAGTGTATTAATAGGTCAAGATTGAGCATCAAAAGCCACCAAAGGTTATTGAACCCATTGCCCATACCCCAGTGGAAATGTGAGGAGATCACAATGGACTTCATTGTGCGACTCCCAAAGACACATAAGGACCCCATCTGGGTCATCGTTGATAGATTAATTAAGTCAGCTCACTTTTTACCATACAATGTAAGACAGTCAGTTGCAAGTATGGTGAAGTTGTATGCGGATGAAATTATCCAACTACATGGCATTTTTGTTTCTATTATATCATATAGAGATCCAAGATTCATAGCAAAGTTTTAGAGAGGGTTGCAGCACGCATTTGGCACAAGGTTGCATTACAGCATTGCATTTCACCCTCAGAGTGATGGACAGAGTGAAAGGATGATCCAAACGTTGGAGGACATGCTCAGAACATGTGCAATAAATTGACAAGACAACTGGGATGAACATCTCATGCTAGCTGAGTTTGCCTACAACAACATTTACCACTCCTCCATAAAAATGTCTCCATTTGACGCAATGTATGAAAGACCTTGCAGGTGTCCCACATGTTGGAGTGAGGTTGGAGAAGGAAGACTATTAGAACCAAAACTAGTAGAGAAATATGCTGAGAAGGTATAGTTGATCAAAGAAAGAATGATAGCAGCTCAGAGTGGTGAAAAGAGTTATGCAGATAAGAAAAGAAGAGAACAATCTATCAAGTTAGGGATCATATTTTACTAAAGGTATCTCCTACCAAAAGAGTCATGAGGTTCAGTAGAAAGGGAAAGCTGACTCCTAGATACATAGGACCATTTGAGATTCTGGAGAAGGTGGGAGAAGGAGCATACAAGTTGGCATTATCTCCTTCTTATGTTAGGATCCACAATGTTTTTCATGTGTCAATGCTTCGCAAGTACACATATGAAAGATCTCATGTGATGATAATTGAAGAGCCAACCATCAAGGAAGACCTCACATATGAAGAGTATCCTATAGATACTAGAATATTGAGAGCGTCATTTAAGAAACAAAGTGGTAAAAGATGGTGAAGATTGCATGGAAGCACCACAATGGAACCGAAGTGACATGGGAATTAGAAGAAGAAATGAAAGAACAAATTTCATAATTATTTGGTAAATGTTCTTTATTATAGTTTTAAATTTTGAGGACGAATTTTCTTTTAAAGGAGGGAGGATGTAATACCCCTATTTTCATTAAGGGTAATATGGACTTTTGTCCAAACCCTCATAATTTCCCACTATATAAAGCCTATTTTCTTTCTCTTTCTCTCTTTAATCCACATCTTGACGGTTAGGACTTGAAAGAGAAGATCAAAGAGGAGGAACATCTAAGATCAAGGTATGTAAAGTGGATACAAACCTCTCTCTCCTCTTTCAATGATTTTCATGATTGGTTTGAGAGTTTGAGGGCACCTTCTCCTCATAATAGATTTTGATGAGGGTTTTTGTTCTAGATCTATGCATAAATAGGATTTCATGATTACCATGTGCGCAGATTAGAATCAGATTTGTTATTAGGGTTCATGTTCTTCCTATTGTTTATGATTTGGGGATGAACCTTAGATCTGGAAATTGGAATGTTTTTGCATGTTTTTCATGCTCTTTTGATCCTAGAATTCTTAGGAAACGTATATGTATTGATTCATAATATAGTATGTTGATTTTTCAAAGTTTTTGATGAAAAATCATTGAAAAGACAAGAGGCGGCGCAATTTTTCAGCGCTCGGTCACGACCGTGACACACATATCATGCCCATGATAGAAAAGTCAGAAACAGTTAAGGCAGGGCCTCTAGCACACCCGTAACAATATATGTCATGGCCGTGATAGAGCAGATACAGTCGTGACATTTGTAAGCACGATCATAACAAAGGGAATGGATTTTTTGGGCTTCTGTCATAGCCGTGACGGCCTGTATCACGGCTGAAATAGTGACAGAAAGCTAGTATAGTATCTTAAATGTTATTTTCAAAGTATTAATAGTATGTATTGATGCGTTATGATTGTATATGAACCTAGATACACGTATATGCATGTTCCCACATAACTAGTTAAAAACATGAACATTGGGCGACGTAAATATTTGTTGATTGCAAAGCATAATGAACCCAATTGTGGATGATGTTACATGTCGACCCTCTATAGTCCTTTATCGGATATTTGCTTGGAATGATCATTACACACATTGACAACGATGAGTGCATTCCGATGTCGCCCTCGGGCGAGAGTCCAGAATGATCGTTACACATATCGGTAATGGTGTGTGCATTCCGATGTCGCCCTTGCTTGAGAGTCCAGAATGAACATTACATACATCTGCAATGATGTGTACATTCTGATGTCACCTTGGGATGAGAGGGGAGCATTGTCTCCACGTCTTAGCTAGCCTATTGAGAGGCAACGACATAAATCCCAACTATCAGAAGATATAACATTAGTATGAAAGGGATCGATGGAATGGAATGATGTCCCACAGAAGTGAAAGTCCAAAAGGATTATAAAGCAACCCTGAGGAGAGTTATGGAGGTAATGGAATGATGTCCCATGAAAGTGGAAGTCCAAAGGGTTATGAAGTAACCCTGAGGAAATTTATGGAGGCAATGGTTATGGTAAGCGTACTTATATGCTTGTGGATTGAATGAATCATTGATATGAATGTCCATACTTTATGTATGATTATATGATTACATGTCTACGATGCTATTATTATAATGCAGTATGATGTTAATGTTTGACATGTAGATCATATGTTAAGACATGGCATGCATATTGTTTACTTCTTTTATATAAAGATGATGATACATATCATGTAGTATCTTGTATAAGATCATCACATCGTATAGCATGGCCTTTACATACTCTAACAGGGAAACTTCTGAATCCTGGCTCCGTGCAGGTGTGTAATGTTGAATGGATGGTGGTTCAACTCATGACGAATAAGATTGCACAATGATCTAGGATATTAAGAGTCAATTGTCTTAGAGTCTTTTGTCTATGTTTTAAAGAGATGTTTTTTTTATTATGGATTCTCAATGTTTTAATTGTTATTAATGATTTATGCTTAGATGTGTTTTCAATTCTATAACATTACTTTTGATGTTTTATCGAAGTCTTCCACTATGTTTTCAAAGGAATTCTTTTATCTTATTTAATGAATTTATGCTTCCGCTAAGTTTATAAAAAATTATATTTTATTATGATTATGTGATGTCGAACGGGCTAACACAGCCGAATGACCAAATGTTCCTTAGCAATTTGGGGGTGAAATTTGGGGTGTTATATTCTATTTATATAAAGCGGTGCTCAAACATAAGTTTCAAAGTTATATCCTCTTAGTATTCATACTTATCTTTCTCCTCATTTTTTTGGTTACTTATTTTTTTTCCTTTTGTTTTTTGAGAATCTATTCAACTATCCAAATAAAAGGGGGTAGTCTGGAATATGCAAATTTACATAAGCTTTTTTCCTTTTGAAAAATGAACAAAACAATTAGTGTTTAAAAGGAGGAATTTAGTGACTCCACACCATCAGCTACGATGCTCTAGACAATTGACGAGGTAAATCCTTCATTTGAATATGGGCTTATTGATATTTTGTGTTAATCTCTTCTATATAAAGACATAGACTCCTCTTGTTAGCCGCTTTAATGCATTTGAACACCTGACGACCAAGGCTTGATGAAGGACAAGGAGAAGAACAAGGATGAAGGGGAGGAAAAAAGAGAAAAATGACATAAGGTCGGGATCAAGTATGTAAAGGAATGTAATATCCCAAATTTTTGGGCCAAGGGTATTTGGTCCTTTTGACCAAAGCCTTAGTATAAATTCTATATAAAGGATCCAAAACCTTATTAATTCCTCAAAAACCTAACTGCCAACCCCTCTTCTCTCTTTTTGTTCTCCACCAAGAAAATGCTAAGGATTTGTTTGGGAAATAACTAATGGACGGGTGGGATGAGATGGTGTGATAGGAGGTGGTGAAGGGTGGTGTGGTATGACTTTACTAAACTCATGTTTGGATAAAAAATAATGCAAAAAGATGAAATAAGCTAAACCACCTTTTGTTTGAATACAATACTTAAAACATGGAGTTTGAGAGGTTAATTTAGACAAAAGTCTTTTTCATCCTTTATGTTTTATTCTTATTTATATTACTTAATAAATTGTTTACTTGAAAATGCAAGTTAATATTGGAAAGTAAAGTACAAGAGTAGCTGAAACTTGAAATTTTTTGGGTTAAATAAACTTGAAAAGATTTATTATATATTATGATCATTCGTGGATAATAGAAAGATTATGTGGCCGAAATAAATTTTTAATACATTTATTATATTGTCTAAAATATCGATTCTAATACATGATGCATATTAATTAATTTATAATTGAATTTCTACAATGCATATTTATTAATAAAAAATACATGTTTATTATATTTTCAAAAAAAAAGAATAAAATAATAAGCAAATGCAAACCTACGAGAGAGAGAGAGAGAGAGAGCAAAACTCAAAAATTGTCTGGCACCGAGAGTTTCAAATTATTACTTGCAAAACCAAGAAATCAAGGAGGAGAGAGAGCGCAAATCTCAAAAATTCTTTATCACCGGGAGTTTGCAAATTGTTGCCTTCAAAATCAAGAAATCAAGAGGAGAGAGAAGAGAGAGAGAACAAATCTAAAAAATTATTTGCCTCAAACAGTTGTTTGCAAAATCAAGAAATTAAGATGAGAGAGAGGAGAGAAAGAGCAAATGTTGAAAATTATCTGTCACTAAGAGATTCAAATTGTTGCCTCAAAAACCAAGAAATCAAGGGAAAAGAGAGGGGAGAGAGATAAAAAATCTCAAAAATTATCTGCCACTGAGAGTTTCAAATTGTTGCCTACAAAATAAAAAAATCAAGGACCGAGAGAGAGAGAGAGAGAAATTATTGCCTGCAAAACCAAGAGATTAGAGAATCTCGAAAATTATCTGTCATTGATAGTTTCAAATTATTGTCTGCAAAATCAAGAAATCAAGAGAGAGCAAACCTCGAAAATTGTCTAGCGTCGAGAGTTTCAAAGAGAAAGAGAGTACAAAGAGAAAAACTAAAAAATTGTCTGCCACCGAGAGCTTGCAAATTGTTGTCCGCAAGAACGACATAACATATTGAGAGAGATTAGGAGATGATAAAAAAGAAAACTAACGAAGCGACTAGGATAAATAAAATAAACTTAATCAAGTGTAATTTTGTCTAAAAAATTATTAACCCTCCTCATTCCACCAATTTGGTGGAATGAAAAAATTGGGACGTGGAGATATAACCTATGCCATCAAACCCCTCATAACTTTTGAAATAAATTTTGCCAAACAAAGTTTTAGAGACTTCACCCCATCATTTCCCACCCCACCCCACCCCCACTTATTCCTCAATCCAAACAAACCTTAAGGCCAAGAGATATAGAGTTCTATTCTTCATGGTGGTTATGTTTTAAGATCAAGAAAGAGAATATCAAGATTTTTAGGAAAAGGACAAGAAAACCTGGAGGCTTTTATATGATGAAGAAGGATATAAGATGATTATGAAAAAAGAGGTTTTAGATCTAAAACCTAAAGGTATGTAAAGGGGATCCAAACTCCTCTCTCCCCTCTCAATAATATTTTGTTTGGATTGAGAGTCTCAAAAACACCCTGTTTGTGATAGGAATTTTGATTGAGGGTTGCATAAATAAGGATTGCATGAATGAAGGTTTCTTGATTTATGTTGCATAGTTTGTTAAATTCGTGACTGTCTTATAATAATTATTTGGATAAGTTTTACATAAAAAAAAACTACAAATAATATATGGATGGAAAGTCCTCGAAGTTTGATTTCTGAAATTGGTTTCATATGATTTGAAGATGTATATAAATATTTATGATCCAAACATCATACTACTATCATGCTATTTCGGGTAACAACGATACCAAATTGTAAAAGGTATAATAAATTGGAAATACTGAATTAGGGTTTGAAATTTATTCAAAAGTTAAATTTCATGTTATCTTTCTGTGAAAATTAGAATCATCTGAAAATAACAAGAATAAGTTAAGTTATTAATATTTAATGACTGCTGTCAGAACACTACATAGAGAATAAATTCTAATAGTTGTATGAAATTATAGGAAAAAGTACTAAATCTTCTTAATGAATGAAAAATTGCATGTTTTATCACTCGTAGAGGAGTGACAATGGTGAGTTAATCAATCACGCTAAGTGAGATATGATGAACTAAAAATCACTACTGAAATATGAGGAATTGCAATCAACAACAACTAATCAAGAATCATCAATGATTCCAAAATCAATAATGGTGAATGTTGTTTTGACAACGATGGGTTGAAAGTTGACAATAATTCTGATGTCAATAATAGCAAATCAAGGTTTCATAATGATTTCGAAATCACTAATAATGATTCACAATAGATGATGATAATTTAATGATCATCATATAATTTAAACCCTATATATAGGTATCAATTTTCAACACTAAATTGATTTGGTGGTTGATTCTCCTACCTTATACGTAGTCAAGTATTATTATCCATTTCTATAAAATGTCTACCATTTCTTCTTAATATAGACTCATAGGATTACAAGCGTCTATTCTCTTACAGATTGTCCCTACAGAACCATCAATATCCTGTATAATCTTGTTAAGATTTGATGTTCTCAAACTCGAAGAAGAAAACTCATACTCTACTATCTACACATTCAACACAAGTATTTTCTAATTTCATATTAAGGATCATTCATATATATATCTATAAATTTTTCATTATCATATTCAGATTTCACTTATGTTATTTATGGCACATTTTGCACATTGATTTCTAAAGACTATTCAAAACAACATAATTATATTTTATTCTGATTTTCTCTATCTTCTTATCCATATATTTTATTTGGATCAATCTCAATCTTGTAGAATTAAGTTTCAAAATCGATTCATACATATGTTATTCACAAATTTAGAATAACCATAATCATTTGAAAGAGTAAAAAAAATATAGTGCTCAAACCCAAAGATTTAATTGCTAAAATTAGAATATCAATGATGAAATTACATATCTATTATCTGATTCTCATACATATGGGTAATCAAATGTATGTTAAATACAAACCATGAATGTTGGCTTGTAAATATCCTCTCATCACACCTTCATAAGGTTCAAATGTATTTATTCCAAAATACAATGTCTCATTGCAAAACTTTTATAACACAATATGTGACTTTTCTTATCTTTTTCATTTTCTTTTTGATATAAGATGCAAACTAGTTGTTCTTTATGTGACAAGTTCTTTTTTCAATCAACAAGCTTATTCTTATTCAATCATAAAATGATTACTTCATATTTTCTTAGATTGAAGACAAGGGAACACATCATACTTTCTTTCTATATTAGGAAGAAAGGTTACATGGTAAATAATTGATCAAAGTCATTCAAATATATCAGATGATCATACATACGAAGGACATGATTTGTTTTTATTATAATTGACATGATCTAAGATCATGAGGTCAACCCAAAACTCACGCATAATTTGTCTCTTAGTTTTATTTTTCCTATAATAATTTTGTGAAATAGTGTTTAAATATCTCCCATGATGTGCACGACTTTCGGAATTGAGAGATCATAAGTTTATGAGTGGTTTGATGGTAAAAAATTCTTAATGATCGTATTGAGTTCCATGTATGTAGAGGTTGAGATATAACATTCTTTAACTTTAGCTAATGGTATACATATCTTAAAGTCATTTTTGAGAATCTGGTAGTACTTGTTACTGATCAAGCAAGTTACCCATTCTTATTAAGTTATTCTTCACAATCACTTGAATTGTATATAATTCATGCCCAACTAAGGAACTTATCTTTCTTCTTGAAGAATAAGTTTGAAACTCAGAATTTTGATTGAATACAAACCTCACCGGAATGCTCCAATAGTTCTTTTAATCTTATAAGTATTATATAATAAGAAATCTTAGAAGTATGAATAGTTATATGGACTGAATCCATAAAGAATTTCCTCTATCTCCTCAGTACATAATCTAAGAAGATCTTAATATTTTAACAATTCATATATGATCGGAATATCTTTCAATCATGACCCCTTTTACCTTTATCTTGATGATAGAAGCAAAGTAAGTTTCTTATCACTTCCTATTAACTTCTCTATCATTACTATATAAATAATGCAAGAGGGGAACATTCTAACATTTATCAAAAAGTGTAACTCTTGATTTTCCTGATAACTCAAAGTAATTTTCTTCCTTAAAACAATGTGAAGTGGCATGATGATGAACTAATCAATCCACTTCAGGTAACACATTACAATCATGGATATTTAAAGAAATGAACTTTGTCATCATTTCCCACTCAGCTACTTTCACTCCATATTCATTTTATATCTTTTTGCAAGAAATTAATCAATAGTTTGATCCCTAACATTGTCATCATGAAACATTATTGGTGGACCCAATATGAACACATCATCACAGAGGGAGGATCATTATTGGCATCAAATGCCACACCCTGTACTGATGCATGATGCATCAGATGAAAAGAACTCCTAATAGGTCGACCATCAGACGGAGTAAATTTACAAAGTCCAATAATATCTAATTGACCCTCACCACATTACTTATGTGGTGATAGGTTTGCCCCTTCAAAAATAAAATTAGAGAAGTAATTAAAAGCATGCACTATTAATCTAATGCAGATAATGTCACCTAACTGTAAACTTAAGTCATATGTCTATAGAATCTTATAACCTAAGCTCTGATACCAAACTCTGTCACACCCCACTCCATGACTAAGTTCTAATCCCAACTATTACCTTCCTTAATTATGTTTCAAAATTCTATAAATAAAACAAGCAAAACTTCCTCCCTTACTTATCTTGTATTATTTGCCAATACATACAAAAGATGCATATATATATTCATCAAAGTTTAAATAAAAGTTATAAGACATCACATTCGCACATTATCATTATTGTTTCACAAACCATTTCACATATAACACCCCACAGGATCAAGTTTTATACAACCTTACTTAAGTTTCTCACAACCTTAGCTATAACATTTAGAATCTATTGCATGCATGTTTCGAAAACAAAAGTGAAGGGGGAAATAAAATTGCTCCAATGGCTCAACCTCTTCTATATGCATCAAAACAAGCTATGAGTCAATTCAACTCGAGAACTTACGAATATCTGAAAAAAAATAAAATGGATATTGAGCAACAATCATTTGCTCAGTGAGTGGAATAAAAGTACAACATAAGAGAATAATACGAGTGCATATAACATTTAAATAATCGCATTTCTTTCATATGAGAAAACATTTAAAGCATAACTCATATCACATAAGTTTCAAAATCATATGAACTTTTACATAAATAAGATTATTCAAGATATCATCATATTCACAGTTAAACTTCACACATGTGTCATCACACATACTCATCATGGGTCAAAATATGTATCCCTCCATGATTATTTGTCATACAGTTAAGCAGAGCTTCAAAATCAAGAGCATTAGATACGCAAAGCAAATCATAGGTCAATACATATCCCACCATGATTATGTGTCATATAATTAAGCAGAGCTTCACAATCAAAGAGTCTCAAATAAGACAAGCAAATCATGGGTCAATACGTATCCCTCCATGATTGTGTGTCATACAGTTAAGCAAAGCTTCACAATTAAAGAGTCTCAGAGCAAATCATGGGTCAATACGTATCCCTCCATGATTGTGTGTCATACAGTTAAGTAGAGCTTCACAATCAAAGAGTTTCAGATACGCAGAGCAAATCATGGGTCAACGTGCACGCAGAGCAGCCCCCAAAGGGCAAAGACACCCGATATACACCCCAAAGGCTTCATGTATATCGAATGCGGTCCTAAAGACTTTTTTCAAACAACATGGCCTGAACACATGGAGTTTAACAATATCAAAATATACATGTTATAATCACATATCATTATCAAGTAAAATTTATTTTAACTTCACAAGCATTGTTCCCTGAAAAATATTTTCGTATAAGAGGTTACTTCATCTCGTATGAAATCCTTAAAACATATCATAAATATCTTTCATAACTCAAGATATGTTTCAATATTAATAATAATAATCTTTTCTTGAGATAATATAATAAATAAAAGAACTAACATATAACATTTTGCTATGTTGTAAATTTACCCACTGACCTTGTACTTTATGTTTTAAAAAAGGTTTACTAGACTTCCTCCCTTTCACTTGTACCTTGGTAGTTTCCTACAAGTAATTTAATCAGATTTCTAGTTGTGAAAGTGCAAATGAGATTTGGAAGAATCTCATTGTTACTTATGAAGGAAAGGATAAGGTTAAGAAATCTAGACTAAATATTTTAAATCATTAATATGACTCTTTCAATATGCATGATAATGAATCCATAAATTATATGGTTGCACGATTTAATAATATTTTAAATGGCTTAGCCTCCTTGGGCGAACCAAGAGCTAATCCCCAAAAAGTGAAAAAGTTTATCAGGTCTCTCTCCAAATGGCATATGAATAGGACCATGATTGAAGAAAAAGATTTGAACAAATTGGATTTTGATGATCTTATTGATTCACTTATAACCTATGAGATCGCAATCCAAGAAGATCAAGAAGAAAAAGCCCCCAAAAAGAAGGCATTAGCATTGAAAGCATACAAAAAGGAAGAAAACTCAAGTGAAGAAGAAGTGGACGAAAAGAGACTCGCCCACTATACAAGAAAACTACATAAGTATCTCAAGTTGGTGAAAAAGAAAGAGAAAAATGAAAAGCCAACTCGAAGATCATACAAACATCACAAAGAAGAGACATCTTAGAAAGGTAAAAAGAAAAAATATGAAAAGTCAATGAAACAAGTGATTCATCAAGCTCTTCTAGTGAGGAGGCATACCTATGCTTAATGGTACACAACGATGAGGTAATTTCTAGTTCTTCAATCTCAAATAATGACTCATCAAGATCTTCCGAAGAAAACCTCCCTTTAGATGTGAATAAAGAATTGTCATATCTTATAAAAAGGTATTTTTCACTTAAAGAGGAAAATGAAAATTACTACATGAGCTTGAAAACTTAAAAGAGGAAAAGGATACATGTTTTATGGAAAATGAAAACCTCAAAAATGAAATTGTAACCTTGGAAATCACACATGCATGTGAAATTGTAAAACTAGCATGTTCTTAAGAAAAAGTAAAACAAGAAAAATACTATTATTCCTATTGTAACATAAAATAAGACTATTTTTTATGTACGAAAAGTTATCTTAAGAAATACTTTGGAAATGAAAATTCTTATTGGAAAACTTATTGTTTGTTTAATAAAAAATCACATTTCAAATGTTTTACATGTGGCTTTTATGGTCATTTCGCATATCAATACAAAATAAGAAAATCATCACAACATGACATGATTTGGGTTCCAAAAGGAACATTGTCTAACAAAATAGGACCCAAAAAAGTTTGGGTACCAAAGGTTAAATAATTATTTTTCAGGTGTGCCTCACATGTAAAGCAAAGGACAAGTGGATTGAAAATGTGAAGGCATGAAGGATATGGTAAAAGTATCACTTACTTTTTTATTTCACTCAAAATTTCAAAATAATTATTCCTTTGAAAGAAAAGAGAAACACATAAAATAGAAAAAGAAAATTGGTCATAGTGATAGGGGAACATGTTAAAATCCTCTAAATTTATTTTGACATATCATTTAATATCATTGTTGTATCAAAGTTTTATGTAATATTTTGATTCTTAATTCATTTTAAGACTTGTAGCTTTCAATTTGATTTCATTTTACCATTATAAAGTAGCCATGAATTTAGGGAGAGTTATTTTTTTTGCATATTTTATAACTCTTTATGATGCAATACTTTACATACTTATGACAAAAGGGGAGAATAAATTTTTTTAAAAGACAACTTGATTAAAGGGGGAATTACATATGGTTTCTTATGTCTTTCATGTGCAAACTACTTTTTCATGAAACAAAAGGGGGAGAAATATGGAGAAATATGATATGAATGTAACCTTATATGAAGAGTACCTTATAATTACTACTTATGTGAATATCTATCATTGTAAGGAAGGTTAAGTTTTAAGGGGAATAAAATTGATTTTTCAAGATTTTACAACTTTTTCGCAACTTATATAATTTTCATATTTCTCGGTCTGTCTTCATCAAAAAGGGAGAAATTGTTGGAGAAAAGTTTTAATGCCATATAAAATTATATTTTGATGATACAAACCTCGAAAGATTAAAGTTAAATGCTGAAAAATTTTAAATAAAAATGGACAACTTTGTGTACTAAACTTTGATTTAATAATTGACTATGATCTTCTTAGATTCTGAATGAATGATGAATATCAAAATTATAGAGAATCATGTTAGCTATCCATATAATCCAAGATTATCAAATATGGATAATTGTGCAAAACGTTAAGCTCAAAATAGTGCAGGTCGATTAATTTGCCGGTCAAAGTGAAGAAGGCCGGTCGAAAAAATACCAGTCGACCAATCGATACGTGAGTTGCCCAGTTCCACTGGTTGACGTCGAGACTATACTTGTCGACGCCGAGACCATACCAATCGAATGACCAGTCAATAGTTCGATCGACCGATCAAGCACAGAAGCTGGAGAAATCGTGCAACAGTCACATAGACCGATCGACCGATTCAGATGTGCAGTCCACCGGCCTCTGGGTCAAATGAATAGTAACCACTATTTTTTAAGGGGAAAATTGTAGAACAAATTCTGGACGAATTTTTCACATGATGAAGCTTATAAAAGGAGTGTCAAAGCTAGAAGCAAATGCACTCATCCAAGCATTGAAGAAAAACTTCAAGTTATCCAAAGAAGACCTTTTCCTTAAAGTTATCATTTTAAGTTTCTTTTCTTTCTCTCTTCTCTTATTGTGATCATTCTATTATAAAAGAGAGAAACCATTTTTAGAAAGATTGTGAGAGCGCGTGAACGAGATTCCAAATCTTACCTCTTGAGCGAGAGAAAAGAATATCTTCCTAGGAGGAGAGGTTGCCTTGCCTCTCGAAGCAGAGAAAAGGTGCTTGATGTAAAGGACTTTTCTTCCTTGCCCCATTTAGAACAAAGGAAGAGATTCTAGTGGAATCTTCGGCGGTATCAAAGTCGAGAAGTGGGAGCGGGGGACGTAGACCAAGGTGCGGCCGAACCTCATCAACAACCACCTGTGTTCTTGTGTTTGAATTCTCTCTCCTTTTATATTGTGTTTGATGTGATTTGAATTGCATTGATTTAAAAATTTTAATGAATCAATTTTTAGCTTCCGCAATGTGTTTTGTGAAAATGATAACTTTGGTTTTGAACACCTATTCACCCCCCCCTCTTGGTGCCCTTTGGGATCCAATAGGATGCACGCGCACGATTTTGCTTGGAACTTTGCCCTCGGTTCGCTCGCCGATTCATCCCTACCCGATCAGCACTAAAAATTTGCTCGATGACCTCGGTCGTGTCTTCGCGAGACCTTGGTGTTGAATCCTATATTTTGATGATAACAAATTAAATTGGACATAAAAGTTACTAATAATGCTCAAGTGATGATCAACACAAAGATGAATTCCAGAAATGACGAGACCATGTCGGTGGATGAATCGGTCGACCAGACAATGGATAAAATCACAGATATCGCGCAACGATTATATTGACCAGTCGACCGGCCTATCAATGTGGTCGATCGATCATAGAAAGATGACGACTATTTTTCAAGGAGAAAATTATGAAATATTCTTTGGACAAAATTTTCACCTATAGATGCCTATAAAAGGAGTGTCAAAACCTAAAGAAAAATCATCCAAATAAGCAAGATGACTTGCATAAAGTGTGTATAAAGAATATCTCACGAAATGGGAGGCAAAGGCCTCTAAGACATGGTCTACCCTATACTCTGGCGTGTTACTCTTGAAACAAGAAAAAGATGTCGAATGTAGTTTTAAAATTTATAATCTCTCTACACTATCAAAATGCGATCCGCAAGTGTACGGTGCATCATTGTAGTGTTTGAGGTTCGACCCACCACTACAAGAAAATTGTCGATTAACGATGCAAAATAGCATCTCCATTGTGAGTGATGCTATGTCGATGCCACGAGCGTCGGTATAGTGTCTCAATTGAGTCACAATAGCATGATGTTACTGGCCTCCCAATAGCGTCACATTAGCATTTACTCAGCGTTTCGCACAATAGATGCTAATGCAGGTGCCATAGGGACGCCAATTAGCCTCTATTATTGCGCACGATGGAGCAAAAATGCGTGGAAGAACTTAGTGCTGTTGTAGCGTCGATAGCATTCGACGCACACATAGCATCGCAAATGTTCAGACGCTATGTAGACGCTAGCTAGGAATCGATATGGGCGCTGTTTAGATGCTGAGGTATGCGATGCTAGTGGCATCACAAATAATGTGACACTATGTAGACGCCAATGTAAAAATATATTCATGTAATACATACAATGCTTAATTGGCACTATTTGAACACTACTTTAATTAAGAAATAGATTAACTATATGCTATCTATATATGTTATATCTATTTTGACATAACCCCATATACTTTAATATATATTATATGTGTACCTTCAACATATGTATGTATCCCTACATAAATACTTATATATGCCTATCATATGTGTGTTCCTAAAAATATATTTGTTACGTACCTATATTATATACATTACTTGTATATGCATACAATGTATATCATATCTTAATTATACATATATTGTTTTTATATTCTAGTAGTTCCCTACACATGTAACACATACAACGGTTATTTGGCACTATATATATTCTTATATTATACATATGTTAATTAAGAAATATATTAATTATACACTATCTATATTTATATAACTATATGTTATTTATTCTGACGCAACCCACATATGTTAATATATGTTATGTATGCTCTACTTTAACGAATAAATAAATTAAATATTATATGTGTACCTCCAACATATATATGTATTCCTACATAATTGCTTATATATGCCTACATCATAGGAGTGTTCCTAAATATATATTGGTTACGTACTTATATTATATATTTTACTTAAGTATACAATATATATCATATCTTAATTATACATATATTATTTTTATATTCTTAATAATGTAATTATGATGGTTAGCGCCTCCGTAGAGACCCAATAGCATTATGTAGCGCCACAATAGAGCAGCAATGATGGTAGATGCTATAGAGGCACTATTGGCGTCTCTCGAGCGTCGCAAAATTAAGATGCTAAGGTTATTGAGACGCTAGTGTGTCGCTAATTCATCTTAGCGACTCATTCGCGTCTCTATACCACCACATTAGCCGACCTTTTATTACACTCATTTAATCCGGCACATATTGACATATAAATATACATATATACTTATACTTATATATAACACATACACATATACATATTACTATCCCTTAATCTTGCACATATAAACATATACACATTATTGTCACTTAATCTCACACACATATAGACATATATAAATAGATATACATATACACAATTTTGTCATGTACACATATACATATAGACTTATAATTTCATATATATACATATAATAGAAAATATACATATATAGAGTCATACATACGCTATCTTGAATATATAGACCTAACATACATATAAAAGAACATACATATAAAAGAAAATACAATATATAGAAAACGTATAATAGAAAATTAGAATATAGAAACCTATTGGAATAGAAATTTACATACATATAATAGAAAATTAGAATATAAAAAACCTATTGGAATGTAAACTTGTAATATAATATGAAAAAAATAATATAAACCTTTCCAATAAAAAATTATTTGGCACTTTAATGTAAACATAAAATTTATTTTTTGGCGCCAAGTTAGAATCTATGTAGCAACGCACTATAATGCAGCACTAAAGCCTTACTTTTAATCCCTAAGTCCTTCCTTTACTTTTTACTTTTACTTTTTACCACTCCGACCATCCGACCCCAACCCTTCGACTCCTCCAACCCCGGCCCGGCCTCCAGCCTCCTCCTACGATCCAGACCCCGCTCGCTGATCGCCGCCTCCTCCTCCGACCCCGACCCCGCAAGCCGACCACTGCCTCCTCCTTCGACCTAGACCTCACACACCGACCACCGCTTCCTTCTCCGACCTAGACCCTGCCCGCCGACCACCGCCTCCTCCTTCGACCTCAAACCTGCACGCCGACCGTCGCCTCCTCCTCCAACCCCGACCCCGCCTGCCGACCGCCGCCGACTCCTTTGACCCGACACAGCCTCCAGCCTCCTCCTCTGACCTTGACCCCCCTAGGTTGCTTCTTCATATGGAAAAATCTTATGCTCATGCCGGAAGTGCAAATGTTATTAGTCGAAAATAATCTTATCTATTGTGTATGGTCCCCTAAGTTTCACTCAAATATGAAGATGATCAACCTGTTGAAGGTAAAGGCATCGGTACAAAAGTAATAGATAAGCTAAAAGAAACATATGACAGTGAGCTAGGGAACAAGAATTTTTCATACGACGGTGTGAAGAGTTTATTCACATTGGGTGCGCTTCCTCAAGTAAACCTGGTTACTAATAATAACACAAGTTTGTTACTTTTTTTCAGTCATGGTGAGTAGAGGTCGAGCTTTTGGGTCATCTCGCTCTTCTAGGCATTCACTCCAGATCGTGAGCCATCACGACCATCAGGTATTATATTTATTGCTAGTTGCTTATAATAGTTACATTCATATATACTTTTGAATAATGTCAGTTGCTCCGCCACCGTCGGGGCACGTAGCTAGATCGTCACATAATAGGCGATCCATTGGTGGGTCATCTCCACATATCACTCCAAGTACGTGTCACATAGTAGGCGATACATATTAGGCGATACAGTTTTCTAATTATTTTATATTTGTGATAGTTACTCCACCGTCAATGGGGCACATAGTCGGGACGTCTCTATCGCACGACGATGATTGGCATGTCACACCAGGTTATTTGCTTTATATTCCATAAATTTAAATACGTGCAAGTATTTTAAGTATATTTTCATGATGACAGTTGCTACGCCACCGCCGAGATTACCGGATGCTTCACCACATTCTAGAGTTGGCGAGTTACATCTTACCCCAAGTGATATATTTATTATTATTAAAATTATATTTCTCAATTAATTATATTAATCTTTTTGTAATAATGTCAGTTGCTACACTGTCGATAGCACAAGCACCCGGCTTGTCACATTCTGATGAGCGGACTACCACGGATCATGCAGTGATAGACATCACACGAGGTGAGAACTTTATTGTACAATCAATTATCACTAGTTTAATTTGATATGACACTAATGATTTATTTTGTACTAGGTCATGTAGATGATGTCAGACCTTCTTATCCTACCCTAGCTATACTGGGTGATGATTCCTCTTCGACAACTGAAGAGAGATTACACGATAACGGGGTAGTCATCGTGAATAATTTTGGTCGGCCGTAAGTTAAATAAGTTGTAGAAATTTTATTATAGTTTTGCATATCATTGAAAATTAATTCTTCTTTGCAATTTGCAAGACCACTTTCACACTCGCTAGTATCGTGCGACATGTCAGTGCTCTTGTTCTTTCCCACTTGTCGAAAGGGGCAGGATCGTGGAAAGATGTTCCAATTCAAGTGCGGAATGACATATTTCGGGCCTTTACGGTACGATTTGTTTTGGGTTACATAATTGATTTTGTATTATTTTTAAATTACTAAGTTTTAAAGTATTGTTTAGGAGGCAAATTAATTTCATCCGGATCTTAGTTTGGGGATGATCCGAAGAGCTTTTGAGGAGGTGGCTGTAAAATACCTCCGAAATCGATTATATAAGTTTCGCAAGATCATCATGTCCGCCGGCCTCACCTTGGAGCAGGGCATACAAAGATGCCCAAGGCATATTAGGCGCTCGGTTTGGGAGTCCTTATGTAGGAAGTGGTAAGTATATTTACATTTAAATTTTTTTATTAAATTTATAACTTTTCAAAGTCTAAGTATTTGATGTCCATAAAGGACAAATAAACAATGGCAAAAAAGTCAAAAAAGGCAAGAGTTAATCGATTTTCGAAGCCCGAGGTCCATATCCACATAGGCGGGTGGATGCGTTTTGATGAGCATCGACGACGCATGGTAACCTACATACAAATTCGATTAATCAAACTTTTAACTTATACTTATTTTATAAAATTTGAAACTTTATTACAGGAGAAGAAACAAGGCGGTCCCGTGGACTTTTGCGTGGTCTACAAGACCACGCATAAGAGCCGGAAGACCACCGACTTGGTCACTGATCACTAGCTGATCATGTTAGGTTTTTACTCCATTTTCTGTTCATTTCACCCTTATCGAGCCCTTATTTTGCCCACACATTTGGTCAATTATGCATAGAATGCAATGAATTGTGATAACTAGCTGGCCATCCTCATTTTGTATTCAATTCCATGTACATAAAGGTTCTAAATGGTTAAAATATATAAGATTATCAATTCTGTGCCAAGTTATCATTTTTGGGCAAGTTATCATTCCAATGTGCATTTGCCAATTGAGCTGATTTCTAGTTGTTATCTTGTCCTAAATCCCTTGCCATTATGAATTAATCATATTTGGATGGTCATGATTTGATTTGTGCAAAGTTATCACTCCAATACACAAGTTATCATTTTAAGTGTCAAGTTATCATTTTTGGGGGCAAAACTATCATTTCGATGTGCAAGGTTATCATTTATGCATAACAGCATTAGGCAATCACTTAATTGCTGTCCTAACTCCTTGCTGCTCTGATTTGATCATATTTGGGTAATCATAATTAAATTTGCAACAAGTTATCATTCCAGGGTTCAAGTTATCACTCTTATAAAACATTATCCATATCTGATAATTGAATTCATTTAACTATTGTCCAGATCCATATTTGTTCAACTCTTATTTGAAAACTTGGATACCTGCTTTCTTGCTATTTTGAACCACTCATACTTAAAAGTTATCATTCCCGGGCATAAAGTTATCATTCCTGTGTAATAGTTTCATTTCTGCATAACACAAGATTTTATTTAACAATGAAGTTGATATATGTGCTGTCCAAATCTATACTTGCTTAGTTTCTATTTAGGGACTTTGATGCTCGCTATTTTGGCTCCTCTAGCAGGTAATATGAAGCTGTAAAAGACTGGAAAAGCTGGGGGGACCGCTCATTAGCTGTCCAAAAAGATGAAGAATCTGCTAGAAGTTTTCAGGACCACAGGACAGGTGGTCAAATCAGATCCTATGGAACATTCTAATCTGCATCCAAGGGTGCAAAAACCACATATAAAAGCTGAGAAACCCTGTAGAAGAGAGGAGCCTCCATTTGGAGGATTCTGAACCTGGGAGCCTCCATGGGAGGGTTTCTGGACTAGAAGCAAGGAGGAAGGAGCTGAAGTGGAGCTACTGGAACAGATTTTCATTCCAGGATGCTTTGTATCAATTTTCCTATCTGTTTTGTGTCCATTCTTGTAACTATAATGAGCTAAATTCCATCTCTCCTATGATAGGGTAGTAGGCTAATACATGTTGTGGATGGAGTAAGAACAAATCTGATTTCCTGCACTGGTATCTAATTTTTCTGATTCTGTTTCTGTATTTCTGAATTCATTTGATCCTGTTCTTGACATTGTGAGATCCTACTTGTATTTACAATTGAGAGGTTGTCTTATGATCCAATTTTTGTTCAGAAATGAATCAAGAATCAATGACAAGTTTCTAGGTCCAATTCTTGATTTGGAATCTGATTCTTTATTTCTGAAATCTGGTTTTCATTTCTGATTCCTGAAATGTTGAAATCTGTTTATCATTTAGGGGCCCTGATTTCTTAGCAGCTGAGAAGCTGATTCTAGGTTCCTTCTTGTTCAGAAATGGATTAAGAAGCAATGATAACCTTTCTGATTTGTGATATGTGTTGATTTTACCCAATAAACTAATGTTGGTGTGGATTTTATTTTATTTGCAACTGAGAGGCTGATTTAAAATCCCCTTGTTGTTTAGAGATAAACCAAGAAGCATCAGCATTAGGATTGGAATCATTATATTTCTGATTAGTTGTTGTATGAATGTTGGTTTGGTTGTGATGCCAAACTGAAATTGCCAAAATCTGAGAGGAAATGGCAAAATCAGTGAGGTGCTCAAGTTTATGCTTAATGATAACTCTCTATCAGTAGGGACCTCTTCTAATTCAACATAGCTAGTCATTCGTATGAGAATATGGTGATTAGTCCAAGTTTAATCAAGTTGTGAAAACATGCCTTTACTAGTTGAATCAGAATTGACATTTCAATGTAAATTGTTCCAATCCATCCATAGCTGAATTAGATGAAACCCAACTCCAAGGAGAACCTTCCCATTTATTGATAAACCCTTTTTAGTCCTCAGTTCAGTAATTAGAATTCAGTTCTTTTCAATCATTTAAAACACCAAAAATAGTTACTCTTTGAGCCACATTTCAATTCTGTTTTCAATTTCTTCTATTCCACTATTTTTGCCAATTAGTCTAGGGTTAGTCTAGATTATTTTAGTGAGACTTTAGCCCTCAAATCACCATGGATACGACACTTGAGTCTACTACATTGACCTGTGCACTTGCAGTAGAGAGGAAGAGAGGAGTGTGAACACATTTCATAATATTCAATTCTGAACCATAAAATCAGCAAGTTATCACAACTCCACTAATTTCACACCAGTCATGCCTACTGCTCGTAGTCTTCTTCTTAGTCTCATCACATGTTCACTTCGTTGTTGATGTTAGTGCAAACTATTTTTTAAATGTGCAATGTTCAATTTTTTTAGGACGAGTATAATGAGAAGATGATTGAAAAGTACGGAGATGATCCTAGTACTCAGCCACCAGGTAACATTTCTCAAAAGTGATTCACATTTTTAATTTGTGTTTTTTGATGTTATATAATTTATATAATCTATAATGTTTATATGACTGTATAATTTTTCTATTTTATAGAAGATCTTGCTATTTGGGAGGAGGTGGCCGGCACAACATGAGGAGGATACCTGCGTGGCCTTGGCACACCACTCAGGTACCTAGGAGGAGCAGAGGATATGCAGGCGGCCCATCTGCTCCGAGCTCATCTGCTGCACCTGATGTGATGCAGCTATTGCAGCAGATATCGCAGTAGCTATCGCAACAGTTGCTCCATTATTGTAAGCGATTCAGGGATTGATCCCGTCGCAGATTGAATCCCCACGAGGCCAAGGACCGAGCATGTCGGGATCAAACATTCGAAAAAACAACAACTCCCAAACTTAGGATAGAAACTTTTGCAACTATACTTTTGTTACTTTTCATATTCTTATCTTAGATATGTATGCCTGTGATGGATATCAATGCATTTATATGCATTATATAATTGTATGGTGTGGGAAGGGAAGAAAATATGGGTGTAATGGGGCAAAAAATCTGGCATTAGTACCTCCGTAGCGTCACACTAGCGTCACATGCATAGTGGATGCTACATTAAATATATCATTCTTCGCATCTCTTGAGCGTCACGTTAGCGTCAACTAACGCATAATCTTAGCGTCTCTGGAGCACAAGAATAACACCTCACACATCCGCACCACGATAGCAGGACATAGCGATGCTTGCCGACTGCTCATATCGAGACATTACTCATCAACTTGACGTCGAAATAGCGTCTACTCTTGACGCTAGTAGCGTCTTCCTCTGCTTTGGCTCTATTGCAACGCTATTAGCTACAAATTACCGATGTCGCGTGTTGTCGGTGCTACTTAGACGCTATATATTCTAGAGACTCAATAGAGCCGCAATAGCGTTTTCTTCTTTGCGTCTCTATTAGACAATTTTCTTGTAGTGTACAGAGAAATAGAGTTTGCAAAATTTTTGAGAAATTCTTCGGAGCAAACTCGGTAAGCAAGGTAGATGTTGAAAATGAGGGAAGGAGAATAATGATGTAACATAAAGGGAACTAATTTTTTTTGTTATTTTCGAGATGTAAAGGAGAAATAATTCGGAGACGATAGTTAATATTAGGAAAATATGAGAGAATCAATTAAAACCACATGCTGAGGACATATGGGAGATGCTTCAGTTATAGGACTCGAAGTTCTTTAGTTTAAAATGATATGGGTAAAACAGTCGGATGTCCTATCACGTGTGTATCTAATCAGTCCTGATGGTGAAGACACTCGACTTCGCTGCCACACGAGTGTTGCCGGAAAGCCTATGTTGCACATGTGAAAGGAATACATAAAATGGGTGCCATCCTCGCTCTTGTGTACGCTGTCCCAAGCTACGGATTGAGCTTTACTTCTTTATCGATTTGAGTTGAGGTCTCGTGTCCACCGAGTATCAAGAATTCAAGAGAAATATACTTAAGACAAGGAGGCTGCGGTCGGCTCACGTTGGCCTTAGTGGAATACGGACAACCCTCCCTGGCTGAATGCAAGATACTAGTGTATCAATGCATTTATATGCATTATATCATTGTATGGTGTGGGAAGGGAAGAAAATATGGATTCAATTCCCACGAGTCCAAGGACGAAGCAACGTCCGGAATGACAACAACTCCCAAACTTATGATAGAAAGTTTTGTAACTATACTTTTGTTAGTTATACACTTCTTATTAGATATACGTATAGCAGTTATACTTTAGTTAGTTCAATTTAATACTTTTCATATTCTTATCTTAGATATATATGCCTATGATGGATATCAATGCATTTACATGCATTATATAATTGTATGGTGTGGGAAGGGAAGAAAATATGGGTGTAATGGGGCAAACAATCTGGCATTAGCACCTCCGTATGTCACACTAGCATCACATGCATAGTGGACGCTACATTAAATATATCATTCTTCGCATTTCTTGAGCATCATGTTAGCGTCAACTAACGCATAATCTCAGCATCTCTAGAGCACCGGAATAGCGCCTCACACATTCGCACCGCGCTAGCGACGCCTGACGTCTACTCGTAATGAGATTTTACGCGTCAACTTAGCGTCGAAATAGCGTCTACTCTTGATGCTAGTAGTGTTTCTCTCTGCTTTGGCTCCATTGTGACACTATTAGCTACGGATTATCGATGTCGTGTGTTGTCGACGCTACTTAGACGCTATATATTTTAGAGACTCAACCGTGTCGCAATAACGTCTTCTTCTTTGCGTTGCTATTCGACAATTTTCTCATAGTGTACAGAGAAATGGAGTTTGTGAAAGTTTTGAGAATTCTTCGGAGCAAACTCGATAAGCAAGGTAGATGTTGAAAATGAGGGTAGGAGAATAATGATGTAACATAAAGGGAACTAATTGTTTTTGTTGTTTTCGAGATGTAAAGGAGAAATAATTCAGAGATGATAGTTAATATTAGGAAAATCCGAAAGAATCAATTAAAACCACATGCTGAGGACTTATGGGAGATGCTTCTGTTACAGGACTCGAAGATCTTTAGTTTAAAATGATACGAATGTCTTATCACGTGTGTATCTAGTCAGTCTTGATGGTGAAGACACTCGACTTCGTTGCCACACTCTCGTGTTGCTGGAAAGTCTATGTTGCACACGTCAAAGGAATACATAAAATGGGTGCCATCGTCGCTCTTGTGTACGATGTCCAAAGATACGGATTGAGCTTTACTTCTTTTTAGATTTGAGTTGAGGTCCCATGTCCACTGAGTATCAAGAATTCAAGAGAAATATACTTAAGGCAAGGAGGCTACGATCGACTCATGCTGGCCTTGGTGGAATACGGACGACCCTCTCGGGCTGAATGCATGATACTATGTAACTCCGAGACAGTTTAGATGATTTAAAGGAGAAGAAAGGTTCGATTCAGAAAATGTGATTTGGGGTTTACTAGAAGTTCTTCAGAAATAACTCATTTGTTATCTGCCATGTTTGGCTCACTGGTTATGAATGAGGATAAAAGAATATCCTTTCTCGGGTAGAACTTTCCAGAATCGAAAAGAATAAAAAATAGCAATGGTGAAGAAGAGATACACGAACACTCTTTGAATTCGTCTAAGATGATGCGAATCCCCAACTCAATGCGGTCGTTTAATTCCAGAAACCCAAAATATGCGCAACCCTTTTAAGTCGTGGATTAGAAAGTGAATGATGACTAAACCAGACCGTCAAGAACTACCATTGTTGATTCTGCAAAAAATCCAAACTACGAACCATTGCATGCCTAAGCTTGTTTTCTCTACGTTCGGTCGCTTAGAGACTTTAATGTCCCTATGGTCTTGGGTGCAAGGCGACAATGATTTAGAAAACTCCCCCTAGCTTACAACTGTGAGGAAACACTACATGAAACTTAAGATTTTAGGATGGACAATTTCCGACGGACAGAAATCCTTCGCAATTTACAACAAATTTTGCTATGGATAGGGAGCCGTCACAATTACCGTCGAAAACAAGAAAATAAATTATGAAATTTATTATATTATTTTATTTTTTGAAGGTTTGGAATGTCGAAATTTTTTACGGTTCCCAATCCGTTGCAAGTTCCGACGGTCGAACCCATCAGCAATGACAAAAATAATTAAATATTATATACTATATAATATTATTTAATATATAACATAACTAGTATTTTATTATAATAATTACCGACGATCCCTTCGATAATCGTAAAAACAATTAAATATTATAATCCTATATATCATATTATATAATATAATTAGTTTATTATTATTATAATTATCGATAATTTGGACCGTCGAAAATACCGACGGTCCGGAGCATCGGTAATCATAAAAACAATTAAATATTATAATCTTATATATCATAATATATAATATAATTAGTATTTTATTATTATAATTATCGATAGTTCGGACCGTCAAAAATTCTGACGGTCCAGACCATCGGTAATCGTAAAAATAATTAAATATTATAATCTTCAGTATCATAATATGTAATATAATTAGTATTTTATTATTATAAGTATCGATAGTTTGGACCGTCTGAAGTTCAGATAGTCGGAGCAATCGGTAAGGTAAAAAAATATTTTGTTATTAAATTTTGTGACGGTCAAAATCGTCGGTGATTAATAAATAATCCCCTGTCATTTTTTTTGTTTTCTCGCTCCCCACTCTCTTTTTCCACCTCTTTTCACGTTTAAAATATAAAATAGTCCCCACCCTCTTTTCATGTTTTCCTCTACTTCTCTCCCTCTTTCTCTCTCTCGCGGACGACGACCTCTCTCACTAGCAGGCGCTGGCGACCTCTCTGTCTCCCTTCCGACGCTCTCTCTCTCTCTCTCCCGTGGCCTGGTTCGGCCGCCTACGATGAATCTGACGCTTGGCGGCCTGATCCGGCCACGCGCGGCCTGGATCCGCTGCCTCGTGCGGATCCGCTGCCTCATGCGGATCCGTCGCCTGGCGGCCTGGATCGGTCGCACACGGCTCTGATCGGCCGCCTCACATCGGATCCGCGGCTTGGCGGCCTGATCTGGCCGCGCACGGCATGGATCGGCCACCTCGCGACTGATCCGCTGCCTGATGGCCTGGATCGGCCGCCTCGCTATCCGGATGCGCTCGGTTTGGATCGGCTGCCTCACGGCGGTTCCGCCGCCTGGCGGCCTAATCCGGCCGAGGATTGGCCGCCTCGCGGCTAATCTGCCGCTTGGCGGCCTGATCCGGCCGCGCGCGGCTTGGATTGGCCGCCTCGCGGCGGATTATGGCATGATCCAGCCGCGCTTGGCCTGGTCGGCCGCCTGGCGGCTGATCCATCGCGCACGGCCTGGATCGGCCGCCTCGCGACTGATCTGCCGACTCGCGGCCTGGATCGGCCGCCTCGTGGCTGATCCATCACCTGGCTGCTTGATCCGGCCACACGTCGCCAGGAATGCCCATGCAGGGCTTGGATCGACCGCTAGCGGCCAATTTTTTTATTATTTTATCCGTTATCTCAGTCGGCTTAGGCCGTCGAAAACTTCCGCAACCATCAAAACTTTGGACGGTTACCACCGTCATAACTTTCGACTGTCACCGCCGTCTGAAACTTGAGATGGCTGTAACCATCCCATGTTTGATACGGCGGCAGCCGTCTGAAACTTTTGTACCCGTCTGAACTACCGACGTTTACAGCCGTCTGAACTATCGATGGTCTCGACCGATGGTCTCAATCGTTGAAACTTGTGATGGTTATTTCTTGCCCGTCGGAAAAGTGTTTCCGGCGAGCATTTTTTCGACGGATTATTTTCGTCGAAAACCTCATTTTTCGATAGATTTCACGAAATTTTTGACGGTCGTGACCATAAGAAAAGTCCATTTTTCTTGTAATGAAAACAGGAAGACCACGCAGGGAACTGTCTTCACCCAGGTTTGATTTTTGTACATTCGGTCGCGTAGAGCCTCTAATGTCCCTATGGTCGGGGGGCAAGGCGAAGACAATCCACTAGCTCAAATCCAAACACCCGAAAAGTGAGGAGTTGCACGGTGAAACAAGGATCAAACAAATACCATTAAATATACATGGAAACTCAACCTTCGGTGCTGAACATGAAAACAACGAGATAAAAGCATGGCTTAAGAACATGAATTCAAAACACATATACACCTCCCGGCCTCACCAGGGCCGGTTAGTCACAGTCCATGAGGAGAATACACATCTCTCCCCCAATTGCCAAAAGCATTCTTCCTTGTTCAACTCTCAGTTCTCTCTTTTTGGTTTTTCAATTACCACTCACAATTGTCACCCACCTTTTCTCTCGGCTTATTCCAACCTTTTTATATTTGTCCTCTGCCTCCTATTGGCTCCTCTCCTCTCCTCTTTTGTCTGTTGCACCTGCCGCTGCAGATCTTCTGCTGTTTGTAGCTTCTGTGGTCCCCTCTCCATAAGCTTCCTTGCACCAAGGAGGTGAGGGAGCTGGCTGGTCCCCAATTGTAGATGGTGTTTGCTGTTGGTTGGTTGGCTTCTTCCTCAGCGTGAAAGCAATTCACCATTCATTCATGCAGGTGATGGTATGTGGTCCGGCCGCTCTACCTCATCTCCTAGAGCTCATCAGCTCCCTGCAAAAAAAATGCGCAATTATCAAATGAGTTTTCAGGGTAGCAGAGATAAATCAAAGTGCTATGTGAATAAACATTGATGTGGAGAATATTTGACATGTATTGAATTGACGCTATGCATATGTTTATATGTGGAAATAATTGTGTAATAGATGCAATGTGCATGCGAAATAATAGTGAAAATATAGAGCATAATTCTCCACATCAACTCCCCTAGACTTAAAGTTTTGCTTGTCCTCAAGCAATCAGCTAAGAACTTAGGCTTGGAGCACATTATGAGTATGCATCATAATTCCTCACCATAGCCCTATTTTTGTTCATTTTTAAACTGTCCTGCCAAATGTTACCATGGAAGCTCTTGTAGTAATGGGATACACAGGTTCCCTGTTGGATGGTTGCCTACATGCAAATTGTCTAGAAACGTTCATACAACAATGCTTGTCCTCATGCTGAAAAGGGTTTTACCAAATTATTCATTTTAAAAAATTCATTAGATTCAAATGCAATAGCTCTTCAGTTGCATGATGGGATAAAGTAAAATATTAGCACAGGTTGTTCCACTCTACATTCCCTAGTTTTTCTTCCTAGAGTATTGGGCATAGGGTGCTAGTGGTGCCCCGGGGGCATACTCTTATCTTCCCCCAACTGGGTAAATAGCGGATTAGTTATTGGTGCTCTATTTATTTGGAACATTTTTTTTAGGTCCCACAACAATCCCCACAGGTTCTTCCCAAAATACTAGGATGGGGCACTTGGGCTTTTATTGAAAAGAAAAGAAAATTAAAGTTCCCATTATGCAAGGGAAGAGCTATGCAGATCATTAAGCATATTTTAGCAATTTAAAATGTCGGTCACTAGGATTCATGCAAGTGACAAGTGTGAATGATTCAAGTAGAAACTTGTGGTGTCCCTGGACTTTGATCAGGTTCCATTTGCGAAGAGTCCTCATATCTATTGTCATAAATCCTCGAGCTGTCTCTAGGGAACTGAGATATAGATTGCAGTGGATGCCTGTCGTAGTGATGATTCCGTCGAAAGCGATTGCGCTTGACTTCATCCTAATGCACTTGTTCAAGTTGGATAACAGATGTCCTAGAAGGTTGACTTGTTTTCCATAAAGGAATGAGTAAATGATAAACATGTTGGAATCAATGATTTGGGACTATGTGTTTGCTCGGCCCAGGATGGTGGACGAGATGAGGCGATGAAAATATCAGATGATAGGGTTGGAAATCGTAGAGGTTCGAGCCCTTGCCCTTTCGGTCTGATGATAGGGTTGGAAATCGTAGAGGTTCGAGCTCTTGCCCTTTCGGTCTAATCTTTAGTAATTTTGGCCATGACGCCTTGGGTGTTGAAACATTGGAGTGTTAGGTGTCCGAGGATATAGGGTAAGGAGAGGACTTGGTTAAGTTTTTTGTAAGACCACTGGAAGTCTTCGTTGAATAGGTGGAAAGATATTGCCTCCGGTCGCCTGTCGTCCTCGTATGAACTAAGGAACTCCAAGACAAGACGAGAGTATGTGGGTATATAGACAGAAACAAATCTTGAGCTGCCATTTTCAGAGTGGCATGCTCCATGTCGTCGAGTAAGCAAAGAGATAATAGAACATCATGATCTGTGAATTTTGTAGAGACGATAAGACCCGCCACAAGAGATTGGTATTGGCGGTGTTGGTGAGAAGAAGAGAAAACAATTTCAATGAAAGGGTAGACGAGGTTAGGATCTCAAGATGGCTGAGTGTGTCCCATGGGTAAATCTTTGGATGAAGGGGAAGATGGCTGAATAGAGGACTTTTTAGAGGGGGTAGGGGAGCGTTCACCATGCCACCAATGGAGCGAAAAGCTTGAAGACGCAGGACCGAGGGAAAGTTTGGCAGGATGGGATGAAATTCAGATGAAGAATGTGGATAGTGACAGGCGTAGGGGACTTGGGTGGCGAGGGTGGTTTGGGTGGGGAAGGTGAAGGGGTGATGTTAAGCTCAGGTGGTAGTCGGCAGGCGTATGTTTTGGCAAAGGGAGAGTGAGAAGATGAAGGATGGGTGGAGGTGAGTGGTAGGGGAGCTGACCCTGCTTCTTCCTTAGTAGGCGGTTGCACTACAGGTTCCTGCCATCTTAGATCCGCCTTCATTTTGCTCCGTTTTTCCTGGACAGAGTTCGGTTGTTGATAGGATGGATGGTGGTGAAGCAGACCGCACCCTGGGTCATGGTGCGGATGGCGGCGCTGCTTTAGAAACTGGCTCTCGAGGTCTTTGGTCCGCTATTGTCTGCTCCTCGGTACCCTTCCTAGGAGCCTCTTCACTATTGGGGGCATCCTTTTGTATTACTTTCATCGGCCGCATTCGCGGTGGCTTCTGCACTACCAATTTGACTCTTTTGCTTTGTAGTTGGGGCGGCATTTTGTCTGTTGCTCAAATTTGTGCGTTGGTCGGCCAATTACTTCCTTAGGGTTGTGCGGACACCATTGTCTCCGAGGGTTTGGTGTTGAGCACTTGAGTAACCAAGCGGCTTTTGGTGAAGATCTGCTTGAACTACCGTGAAGCATGGAGTGCAAGTATGGCGCGGGTGCTCGCAAAGGGATTTCCATGTGGGTAGGCGACCTTGGGGAGTTTCTTCTTCACTCGAATTGTACTCGTCGTCACTGAGAATGATCTGTGGGACCCAAGTGTTTAGGTGTCCAGCGTACACCTCTTGACCTATTCCTGGTGAGCACCATGTTGGTCGACAAAAGCGAGGAAGGGTTTCTATGGAAGGGGTTATGTGGAAAGGAGAGGCTTTGGTGTGTGGAGAAGATGAAGGGTTTCAGCTGTTTAGGGGTTTTTGAACGGGGGAAATGATGGGTTGTTCAAAAAGGTTACTATGCCTCGTACGTGGTGCAGTAACTTTTTATGCGATTTCAGAAAAGACAAAAAGTGGAGAGAGAGAGGCCATGGGGTGAGGCCACATGGGTATGAAATCACTTTGATGTTGGTTGGTCATGATGGTGGGCCCTAGAGAAGATTTGGGGATCAACTTTTTGTGAGGTGGCTGCACTACACGACAAAGTTTCTCTTCCTTGGTGGCCCATAGCATTTTCCATCATTCCTTCTATAAAATAGCCCACGCCTTTAACAAAAATTTGGTCCCTCCATTACACCTCGGACTTGATAGTGCATCTTCCTTCTCGTACGTTTAGTGTTTCTTCAACATGTTCGTCTTATGGAATGCCTTGTTATTTCTAAAAAAGGAAAACTAAGAAAGGTTGTTAGGGCTTGGGTTGCCTCCCAAGAAGCTCCTTTGTTTTTGGGGGTGACAATAAGCTGATTGGAGGGGGTTGTTGCAGAAGAGTGTCTTCAGTAACCATTGGGTCAAGTCCTCAATATAACGTCACTATATGGCCATTTACCTTGAACGTGCCTCCTCCGTTCTACTCGAGTTCCACTACCCCTAATGGATACTGATAGTGAAATTTAGTATAGTGATAACTTGCTGATTTTTGGGTCAAATTTCAGATTTTTCAATTTTTGGTTCAACTCCCTAACTCACACTCTACTGCAGTGCACATGTCAATTGTAGTAAACTCTAAATGTCGTATCCACAGTGATTTAAAGCCAAAGACTCCCTAAGACAATCTAGACTAATCCTACTTCAAGTGGCAAAGACAGGAAATTAAAAAGAATAGAAAGCAGATTTTTAGTTGTAGCAAAAATGATAATTGTTTTTGGATTTTTGAAAAGTTATCTGAACTGAACTATAAATGCTAGACTAAGGGCTAAAAAGGTTTAGCTATCAACGAGGAAGGTTCTCCTAGGAGTTGGGGTTCATCTAATTTAATTATGGATGGAATGAAACAAGTTATCAATTTTTAGTCAAATCTGATTCAACCTTAACGTGGTTGCTCTCACAGCTTAATTAGTCCAAAACTAATCATTATATTCTCATATAAATGTTAGCTAGATTGACTTAGAGGAGGATCCCCACTGAATATCAAGTTATCATTAGGCTTAAACTCAAGTTCCTTGCTGATTTTTGGCAAATTAGTGAAATATGAAATGATAACAATCAATTGCACTTTAAATTTGAGGGAATTACCTCAATTAACTAAACAGGAATGAAATCAATTCAACATTAGTGCTAATGCTTCTTGGTTTATCTCTAAACTACAAGAGGATTTTAAATCATCCTCAGCTGCAAATGGAAATGAAATCCACATTATCACTAATGAATCGGATAAAATCAGCACACAATTACATATGGGAACTCAGCAATGAAAAGTTGCAACACTTCAAAGATTGAAACCTTGGGAATACCATTGTCTCTTGATTCATTTCTGAACAAGAAGGAACCTAAAGATTAGCTTCTCAACTGCTAAGAAATTAGGGCCCCTCAATGATAAACAGATTTCAACAATTCAGGAATCAGAAATCAGAAAAATCAGAATTCAGAAATCAGAAAATCAGATTCGTAATTGGGATTGAATCTAGAAACTTGGCATTGGTTCTTGATTCATTTATGAACAAAGAGTAGATCAAAGGACAACTTCTCAGTTGTAAATACAAGTAGGACCTCACAATGTCAAGAACATATTCATATGAAACATAAATCAGAAATGCAAAACCAGAAATCAGAACTTGATTCAGTGCACGAAATCAGAATTGTCCATATCCCATCCACAATTAAACTAGACTACTACCCTATCCTAGGAGAAATAAGATTTAGCTCTTGATAATTACAAAGATTGATACAAAACAAGGAGAAGAATCACTGCTAAACATCCTGAAATCTAAAGGATAGAAATCTATGACAGAAATCAGATTGCAGCTTGGTCTTCTCCAGCCTCCTCTTCAGCTCCTGATCTAGCAGCCCTCCAAATGGAGCTCCTCCCTTTTTCTTCCTGGCTTCTCAGCTTTTATATGGCCTTTAGTCACCCTTGGATCAAGATTAGAATGTTCCATAGAATTTGATTTAGGCCACCTATCATGTGGTCCTGAAAATTCCAGCAGATTATTTTCACTTTTTGGATAGCAATGCAGTGGTCCCCCCACCTTTTTCAGCTGATTTCAGACCTTTATTCCCTGCTAGAAAGGCCAAAATAGCAAGCATCAAAGTCCTTAAATAGAAATTAAACAAGTATGGATTAGGACAACATATATATCAGCTCAATTGTTGAATGCAGCTTGGTGTTGTGCAGGGATGAAACCCTTGCACAGAAATGAGGGTTTTCATGCATCTGAATGATAGCATTACACATAATTGTGTAGGTTAGACCATGATTATGCAAAGATGATTAATTCTAAATAGTTAGGGATTAGGACAGCATGTGGATGAGGTCAATTATCATATATGGATAAGGTTTCATAAGAGTGAAAACTTGAATCCCAGAATGATAACTTGTTGCCATAAAATGATAACTTGTCATAACTTTAGTTGTGGTTATCCAAATGTGATCAAATCAGAGCAACAAGGAGTTATGACGGTAATTTAATGATTGCCTAATGCTTTTATGCAGAATTAATAACCTTGCACATCGAAATGACAATTTTGCCCCAAAATGATAACTTGACACTCAAAAATGATAACTTGTGAAATGGAATGATAACTTTGCACAAGTTGAAATATGATTACCCAAATATGATTAATTCATAATGGCAGGGGATTTAGGGCAAGATAATCACTAGAAATCAACTCAATTAGAAAAATGATAACTTTGCACATTGGAATGATAACTTGCCCAAAAATGATAACTTGGCATAGAATTGATATCTTTATGGATTTTAGCAATTCAGAACCTCTATGCACATGGATTTAAGTGTAAAATGAGAATGATCAGGTAGTTATCACAATCCATTGCATTCCAAGCATAATTGGCCAAATGTTAGGAAAAATGAGGGCTCGATATGGATGAATTGAATAGAAAATGGGATAAAAACCTATTGTGATCAGCTAGTGATCAAATACATACACTTTCATGAGCCTGAAGGGTCTGGTCCATCGAGACCTTAATTTCTTGGGAAATAGTCAAAATCTAGAATTAAACAGTAAGATCAAATCCCCTTCCTTGAGTTGTCGTTGTTGAATATTTTTATCATGCCATCTTTTGGTCTTATCTTTGAAGATGGCTGAAGTCTCAAATGCGACATCCCTCAACCGTTCCAGTTCCGCTAACTGAAGCATTTAGTTTTCTCCCATGGCCTTGAGATCGAAGTTAAGGAACTTTATTGCTCAGAAGACTATATGCTGCAATTCAATTGACAGGTGACACACCTTTCTGTACACCAATCTGGAGGGGGTCGTCCCTAGAGAAGTTTTGAACGAAATCACGTACGGCCAGAGCGCATCATCAACCTTTGAGCTCTAGTATCTTCTTGAACTTGCCACTGTCTTCTACATAATTACTTTGATTTGTCTGTGAGGTCTCCACTTGTCCAGATGTCTGTGGATGATAAGGGTTAGCAACCCTGTGAGTGATGCCACACTTTGACAACAGAGTGCAGCTTGGCGATGTGGTGGAAATCACAATGGGTGGTGGGTATAGCTTCCACCAATTTGGAGAAAGAATCAATTGCCACCAGGATGTACTTGTATTTCCCCGAACCTGGGAAAGGTCTCATATAATCAATTCCCCAGACATCGAAGAGTTCCATTGCTTGAATTCTAGTCTGCGACATCTCATGTCTCCGTGAGATGTTTCCGGTTCTTTGGCATTTGTCACAAGAGTTAACAAATTGATAAACATCCTTTATTAGTGTAGGCCAAGTGAAACCTACTTGGAGGATCTTTGTTGTAGTTCGTTGGACACCTCCATGTCCCCCATAGACGGGTGTATGGCACACAGAGATGGTTTCCTGTACAGAATCTTCTAGTATACATCTTCTTAGCTGGCTGTCTGAACATTCTTTAAAGAGGTAGGGATCATCCCAAAAGTAACCTTTTTGCTTCTGCTGAGAATCGTTTCCTTTTATGATAGTCTAGATTGTTGGGCAAAATTCCCCCAGCTTTGAAATTTGCCATGTCCGCAAACCATGGGCATGTGCTGGCTGACATAGAGAACAACACATCATCTAGTAATTCTGCTCTGATTGGAGACTCATTTTCTAGTTTATTCTTCTTATACTCAATTCTTGATAAGTGGTCGGATACCAAATTTTCTGATCTGCTTCTATCCTTGACCTCTAAATTGAATTCCTGAAGTGAAAGTATCCACCTGATTAGCCTTAGCTTGGAGTCCTTCTTGGAAAAAAGGTATTTCAGGGCAGAATGGTCAGTATGAATAGTGACTTTTGATCCAACCAAATATAGTCTGAACTTTTCCATTGCAAATACCACCGTGAGTAGCTCCTTTTCACTAATCGTGTAATTTTGCTGAGCTGGATCCAAGATCTTGCTGGCATAGTAAATAACATGTATGACTCTATCTTTCTTCTGACCCAAGGCTGCTTCTACCGCGAAGTCGCTTGCATCACACATCACCTCGAAGGGTACAGACCAATCAAGGGATTGCATTATCAGTGTCGAGATGAGAGCTTGCTTGATTCTTTCAAATGCTTGAATGCAATCTGGGTTCATGGCAAATTCTGCATCCTTGTGTAGCAGGTCGCTAAGAGCTTTGGCTATCTGGGAAAAGTTGCTAATGAATCTTTCGTAAAAATCTGCATGCCCCAAAAGCTTCGGACTCCTCTAACATTAACAAGCGGTGGCAACTTCTTAATCACCTCTATTTTTGCTGGATCCACTTCAATGCCTCGCTGTGAAATTACATGTCCTAGAACAACTCCCTATTGTACCAAGAAGTAGCATTTTTCCCAGTTCAAAGTCAGGTTGACTTCTTCGCATCTCTATAGCGCCTTAGATAAATTTGTTAGACAACAATCAAAGGAGGATCCATGGACAGTGAAATCATCCATGAATACCTCCATGATATTTTCTACAAATTCGGAGAATATAGATATCGTGCATCACTAGAAAGTGGCAAGGACATTACATATGGCATTCATCTATATGTGAAGGTACCATACGGGCAAGTGAATGTGGTCTTTTCTTGGTCATCCGGGTATATTAGAATTTGAAGAAAACCAGAAAAGCCATCTAGGTAATAGAAGTAGGAGTGCTTTTCCAGGCGTTCTAGCATTTGGTCTATGAAGGGGAGGGGGAAATCATCTTTCCTTTTATTTTTCTTTAGTTTTCTGAAGTCTACACACATGCGCCATCTTATGGGGGTGCGTTGGGCTATGTTTTCTCCCTTATCATTTTTAACTACGGTCATTCCTCCCTTCTTTGGAATAACTTGAATGGGACTCACCCATTTGCTATCAGAGATGGCGTAAATCAGCCCTGCATCTAACAATTTCATTATCTCTTTTTTCACTATATCTTGAAGGATAGGATTCAGTCTTCTTTGGAATTCTCTAGTAGGTTTAGCATCGTCTTCTAAGGGAATCCTGTGCATGCATAAGGCAGGACTATGCCCTTTTATGTCTTCCATGATGTAGCCTATGGCCCTTCTATGTTTTCGCAAGATGCTCAGTAAGGATTTAGTTTCATCTTTAGTAAGAGCAGAACTAACAATAACTACGTAAGTAGAATTTGTTCCAAGAAATTCATACTTGATGGTAGAGGGAAGTGGTTTCATCTCTACCTGTGGTGTTTTGAATGTGTGTAACTCGGCCGCGCCCATTGAGGCTCCCATCTCATATTTGCTGGTTGGGGAAGTAAGGTGCATTTCATCATTCTTGCTGTTCTCTTCTGTATCTTTTTTTCTTCGAGTATTGTCAACAATTCCCTACACTCCTTTGAAGTAACTATGGCTAGCTTTTTTTTCTTCAGTCAAGAAGTTCCTTGGTGGGTCATCGATTAACATGAGATTAAGGACTTCTTTAACAATCGAATCCACTATATCTTCTACTTCATTCACGTCTGCCAAACTCGAGTGTTTCAGTGCTTGGGTTAAATTGAATTATATGATTTCTTCGCCGAGATGGAAAGATAATTTTCCATTCCTGCCGTCAATTATTGCTTCGGATGTAGCTAAGAATGGCCTTCCTAAGATGAGTGGGGTATTCGTGTCTTCCATGTCTAAAACTGCAAAATCAGCAGGTATAAAGAACTTTCCCACTCTAATTGGGACATCTTTGATAATTCCCTATGGATGCTTGGTTGAGCAGTCAGCAAGTTGGAGGATCATATTGGTTGGCTTCATCTCTATAGTCCCTAGTTGCTGACACATTTACAAAGGTATCAAGCTCACATTGGCTCTCAGGTCATATAGAGCTCGGCTAACCTTCAAATTTCTTATCTCACATGGAATTGAGAAGCTCATAGGATCCTTTAGTTTTGGCGGCAATTGGTTCAAAATACTAGCACTAACTTCTACCATGATGGCAACTGTCTCTTGAGAGTCAATTTTTCTTTTTTCTGGATAAGATCTCCTTTGACAAAGGGAATGTTGATTTGCAGCTTCTTCAGGACCTCCATGAACTTCAGAAACTGCTAATTAGTCTGATTACTGACTAGCCTTTGTGAAAATGGAGGGTCAACTAGCTTGCCTTCTCTATTTTTCTGCTAACAGTTTGAGTCTCGGTAGAGCTAGCTGCTTTGAGGCGCTGGCTCTTGAGTTTGTAGTTGTCTCTTTTCCTTTTGAAACTAGTTCAACTGTCTTTGTCAATTGTTCGTCTTGCATGGGTGATTCGCGAGCTTTCCTTTTAGTTGAGTTCCACTCCTTAGTACTACAGCTTGATAGTGCTCTCGAGGATTAGGCTCATGTTGTCTTGAAAATCTTCCTGGTGGTCGAGAGTTAAAAGCAGCATGTTGCGCTATCTATTTTTCAAGGATTTTGTTGTGGGCAACCAAGCCTTCCACTTTTTCAAAAAGCTATTTGACATTGTCATCCTGAGCTTCCTGTTGCTTAAGCATATTCAAATCATTTTCTCTAGTGCAGCAATTCCTGAAGACTCTAGTGGTGTGGGCAATGTCAACTATTGAGGAGGAGGGAATTGCATTGTCTGGTTGGACTGTTTGCTCAGGAGTTGATATGGTTGATGTAGTTGCAGTCCTTGCCCAGGTTGAGCTTGGCTTTGCGACATGTTCCCTTTATATGAGAAGCTAAGATGATTTTGAGTCCACTCTCGCCGAGGCCGCCGCCACTCTCGCCCTCGTCCGTCGCTCTTGCCGAGGCCGCCGCCGCTCTCGCCCACTCGCAGCCTCCGCCGCCACCGCTGCCTCGCCCACTCACAGCCTCCGTCGCCAACGCCCTCTCGCCGCCTCGCCCACTCGTAGCCTCCGCCGCCGTCTCGGCCGCCTTTCCCACTTGCCGTGATCACCGCCTCGCCCACTCGCCGCTGCCGCGTAGATGATTTGGATGTAATCCGACAAAGTCACTTGTAATCCTAAGTGTTCGTAAATTAGTTAAACTTGTTTGGAATTGGTACACTTTTACATGTTTTTTCGTCTGTCATTTGTATCACATATTCACGGAATGACATGTTAAGATCTCGTAAATGATGTCGAGCTCATAACCCTCGAAACAACGTTTGTATCACATATTCTCGGAACGACATTTGTATCACATACTCGGGACGTTTGTATCACATATTCTCGAAACGACGTTTGTATCACATACTCGGAACGACGTTCAGCTCATAACTTTCAGAAATGACATCGAGCTCATAACCCTCGAAACGACGTACGTTTATATCACATTACAACATCATCATGAATCAATTACATTTCCAAATGTAGAACACATTACAATGAAATCATATTTTTCATGAATCAACATCGATATGAACACATTACAAACACATTACAATGAATCAATTACATCGACATGAATCAATTACATTCTCAAATTACATTTTTCATGAATCCACATCGACACATGAACACATTACAATGAATCAAGTACATTCCCATTCTCGGCGAGGCTTTTCGATGCGATCACAAACTTCGACAATATTCATCCTAAATAAATAAAAAAATCACACGACAGTCGGCGTGCGGCGGCGGCATGCGAGGGTCCGGCGGCATTAGTGTGGTGGCGGCATGCGAGGATCTGGCACGGCGATGTTGGAGCATGGTCACGGCGGGGCGATGTCGGAGCATGGTCGCGGCAGGGGCGGTGTCGGAGCGTGGTCGCGGCGGGGAGGTGTTGGAGCGTGGATCCGGCATGACGATGTCGGAGCATGGTCACAGCCGAGGCGGTGTCGGAGCGTGGTCACGGTGGGGCGGTGTCGGGGCGTGGTCGCATTGCGACGGTCAGATCGGCCGTCGGGCGGACAGATCAGCCGTCAGGCGGCCAGAGCCGGCCGCACGCCCGTGCCAATTCCGGCCGCCAGGCGGTCAGATCCGGCCGTCCTCGTCAGATCGCCTGTCGAGCGACCGGATCCGATCGCCCACAGCTAGATAGATCCGGCCGCCCTTGTCAGATCGCGCTAGATCGGCTGCCGAGCGGCCAGATCAAGATCCGGCCGCTGGGCAGCCAGATCTGACCGCCCGTCGAGTGGCCAGACCTAGCCGCCCGCAACCAGATCCGGCCGCTGAGGCTAACACGGCGGCCGGATCTGACGTGGGCAGCCAGATCTGACGCCGGCCGCCCGTGCCAAATCGGCCGTCGAGCGGCCAGATCTGGCTGCCCGCAGTCTGATCCCGCCGTCGAGCGGCCAGATCTGGCCGCCGACGCTGGTCGAGAGAGGGAGGGAGAAGAGAGAGGGACAGCGAAAGAGAGACGCCGGGCGAGAGGGAGAGCGAAAGAGGGAGGGAGAAGAGAGAGGGAGAGGGTGAGGTAGATGATCGTGGTTCAAGGAGATGAGCGCGGTTCAAGGGTGAGGGAAATGTCGGTTAATTAGATAGTTATCCTTACCTCCCCACCGCCTCAAGCTAAAAAAAGGAGAAGAAAGAAATATGTATGATTTTATAACCCTATTAGATGTGGACGGAATGATAACAGAGTTGAAAAAAGAAGAAAAAAACAGAGCTAGGTTAATTGTCGGCCGAACAAGGAAAGATGAAAGGAAAAAAAAAGAAGATAGAAGGTTAACAAATTAAGAAAGATACGTATGGGATGAATCTATTTAATTTATTATAATCTTTTCAGCATGCGTAGGGAGAAGCAACTATATCATACCGATTGTGAATTAATAATGAAAATTAGAACAGTTGACAGAAACTCAAAATTAATTGAAGTAGCATATGATATGTGTCAACTTTAAATTTTTGGAGCAGAATGTTTACTTGTCTTACAAAATACTGTATTATAGTTCAAATATGTAAAACTGGACCACATGATTCCTTGTAAGTCTAATATCCAGAGAAGAAAAATAGTTATGATCGTCTAATAGTCTTATGTATTTGGAAAGTTATATGCAAACTAATGATCATAGGTCGTCTCCTTGTCTCGACAAAATTAGTATCATGGATTGGGAATTATGCTATAAATTATATTTTTATAATTAAAACATGAATTTAATGTGGTTTACACCTAACTTAACTAAGGTTTTAATTCAATTGGTTAAAAGAAATTAAAGGGTAACATATATAAATGTTACAAGGGATACATATATGTTTATTAGATTCTGAAATGTAATTTGAGCATATGTTACCATGGGATTTTCTTAGGCTAATATAAGATAGTAAAAATTATGAAATTAATTCTACTTGATTATTTCTGAGTTTAGTTTCTTTTAGTTGTAGAGTTAAGTGAATTAGATTTCTGTAGAAAAAGTTATGTTGACGTCTTTAAGGTGCTATCATTTTGTCCGCCCAAATTATTACTCCAATATGCTATAGAATTATTTCATGAATCAGGGTTAGAAAGATACAAAAGTTAGGTCTCATTTACAATTGGACTCCAAAAGGATATGCCTAGTGAAAGTTATAAATGGTTAACCGAAACTCACTCGGTCTGTCAAAATGAAACTTGAGGCAGACTATGTTGGTACTTGTTAAAATTTTTGTGCTCAGTCCAGATTGATATAAATTCAATAGATTTTAGGAAAAATTGAAAGCACCATAAAATAATTTGCTTCCTATGTTATATAGATAATAAAATGAAGGACGCCTAGTCTGTCAGAACATACAAATAATATGAAATTTAAGTTGATCGTTGAATTTCATGAGAACCAAACATAATGAACTAGAATCTGAAACTTTTAAAGATTAAGGCTTCTATAATATGTAGCTAAGTAAAATTGGAATAATTTGATTCTCTTATTTATGTTAAGTGATATGAATTTTATTTTGCAGGGTATTCAATATGCTAGGGTACAATATGAACTCTTACGATTAATCAATTAATTAAGCTATAGGATTGAAGGCATGAGTAATGCATAACATTGGTCATAGTTGTATTCATGTGACATATTGGTGTTGAGATTATAGTATTAATAAGAACACAAATTATTGACATAAGACTAGAAGAATAATAAGGAAAAGAAAAGGGAAAAGTCTTTCGATGTTGTCATAAAAGGTAAGTTGGTTTCTCCTGCTCTATATATTCACCTCTTTTAAATTCGGTGTGACATCGACTATTATATGTATTGCATGTGTTTTGGATATGTTATGAATTGATTTCGAGAAATGTAATTATGAAAAGTATATCTAAATGATTGTATGATTGCACATTTCAAAAGATATATGATATGATATGAATGGATAACGAGAAGTGTAATCTTGTTCCGTTTGAAATGGTATTTGAGATGATTCATCTTTTGATACTGAGATACAATTGTTATATGACGAATTATGCATCTGCATATATGATGGTTGGGGCTAAATGCTACATCACTGATCATGATGGGAGTCACCTCTAAAGGTCAATCCATCATTTTGTTCTCCAGTAATAAGACGAGATAGGCTGGAGCTAAGTGCCATGCGGAGCTAAGTGCTACATCGTGAGGAGTCGCGATGGGAGCCACCTCTAGAACCCGTAAGGACCACCTCTAGAGACCACCTATCGCTATATGATATGTTCCCCAAAAAGATGAGGTAAAATAGAGCTAAGTGCTACATCGTTGATCATGATAGGAGCCACCTCTAAAGTCCACCTACCGACCACTAGTGAGTTGGTGATCTGTGCATTCATATGAGAGTGTTGCATTCGCATATATATGATTGATATGTTTAAATGATAATGATTGAAAATTGTGTGTGATATTTTTTAATGGAATGTTGTATATGTAACTTTTAAGTATATGAAAACACTTATTTTCCAATTATGGTTATCGTATGTATTTTTATGTCTATCCGAATTGATTAGATGGTAACACTATGAATTATCAAATTACTGAGCTATTTTTGCGTATAATGTTGTTTCTAATATTTTTCAGATCAGCATAGCTTCTTGAATTGTGTGAACTCATAATCTTGGCAGGGTTAACTTCTCTAATGTAAAGGTATTGAGGAAAGTTGTTACTCTCGTGTCCTTTTATTAGGATGTCGAGAGAATTGGTCGAGTTTATTATTTTTGTCAAAATAAGTTCTATCGAAAACAAAGTCATATTGTGGAATATAAAACTTAAGGAAGTTGGGTTCCTGTGAAGTGATCATCACATATTATGTAATTTGTTTAATAATATACTTTTATTCTTATGTTATATAAAAAGTCATCACGTTTTCGCATTCCTTCGTAATCTTTATTTGATCGTTCATAATGAGTTGCGAACTTTGAATTAAACTAAGGTTTAATTTGGGGTCGTGACAGTAACTATATTAATATCCAAAGACCGAATGATGTTTGCTGACTCTTGATTGCAAAACATATTGCACTCGTGTCGGAAAATAATTATTTCGTACACCTTATCTGTATGTATTTCATTCAGGAACAACTGATCTCATGTTGGCAATGATATATGTACTCCTAGTCTCCTTCTAGCAAGGGGAGCACTATCTTCAATGCCTAGCTAGCCTGCTATGAGGGCAACAACTTGATTATTCAATTATTGTAAGATCAACAAGTCAAGAACTGAATGTAATGATTGATGCCCACAAAAGTAGAGTACAAAGGGTTATAAAGATATCTCGAAGAGGATTATTGAAGCAATATTAGGATAAGTGCGAGCCACTTAATGAGCCTACTGATGAAAATTGAATGATGACCATTAGTATGATGATGGTCATTTGCATGTTATTTCCATGCTATTCATAATAATGCATGATGAAGAAATGTATGTTATGATTGTCATGTAAATCATACGCTAAGTACATGACATATATGCATTTTCTTTTCTTATAGATGAAATTTATTATGCATGTCTTGTAGTATCTTGTTTAGAATCATTGCAGTGCATGAACTTTACATACTCTAACTAAAAAATCTTACACTTTGGATCTGTGCAGGTAACTAAAAATGGATGGCGGCTTAGCTCATGACGACATGATTGCACATGACATAGAACTAAATAAAGTCATGTAGGCATTACCATTTTTAGTCTAATAGTCTATGACAAGTTTTAGAGATGTTTATGAACTTTTGTTGCTAGTATGACTATGTCTTATGTTAACTTTCCAATTGATGAAGTCTAATTTTCTTGATTATAGTTTCTGCTACTTTAATTATAAATCATTTCATTATGATTTTGGGATGACAAGCGGACTAACATTCTCAAGAAGAGAGGAGCCATGGTGGTCCCCTTTGGACTGTCCGGATCCCATGAGTGAATAGAAAGTTAGATCTAGGTTGGATCTCACCCGAATTGCCCCATCTATCCTCCTAAGGAGAAGTTTGATTTCAAACTCCGATTCGAACAGGAGGAGTATGCCATGGTAATGTGCCTTGGATGATCCACATCTCCGGGTCAGGTGCTGATGAGCACATTGAACTATCCATGTGGCTGAGAGCCCTCATAGCCTAGGCACAACGACACAATTATCAGGGGCGCACTCTACCACTGAGCTAATAGCCCGTCATGTGGGCCTCCCAGTGGGAGGCCTGCTATGCCAAAAGTGAGAAAAACCCACCCCTCTCTTTCCTTTTTGTGCCCCCGTGCCCCTCCCATGGGGTGACACGGGGACATAAAGTAAGAAAGAGGAGGGGGATCCTATTAATTAACTTGTTCAGACCTAGGATAAAAAGCTCATGAGCTTGGTCTTACTTCACCGTCGAGAAATGAAAGAAGACTTCCATATCCAAGCTTGGCTCAGAAGTAACTCGCTTCTTTTTGGGTGTGAAGCAGTATCAAACCAAAATGCCCAACAAGCATAAGCATTAGCTCTCCCTGAAAAGGAGGTGATCCAGCCGCACCTTCTAGTACGACTACCTTGTTACGACTTCACTCTAGTCCCTAGCCCCGCTTTCGGCATCCCCCACCTTGTGGTTAAGGTAACGAGTTCAGGCATGGCCAGCTTCCATAGTGTGATGAGCAGTGTGTACAATGCCCAGGAACGAATTCACTGCCGTATGGCAGATCGACGATTACTATCAATTCCGACTCATGCAGGCTAGTTGCAGCCTGTAATCCTGATGACAATCGGACATTCCCCTAGTTTCCCCTAGCTTTTAGGGTGGATTTTCAAGGTGCTACATTAATAATATTTATCAATAGGATATAGTATCATAATCAGTAGACATATGTAAAACATCATAAACATGAATGAACATGACAGGTGTAATAATAAATATAACTACAATCATCATAAACATATGACATAGCCAAACATAAGATTGAGAGCCATCGTAAAATAATCAACAATATCATTCATTTCATTTTTATTATATTACACTTATGCTCTATTTGGCAAAGCTAGCGGTTTGATTAGAAGATAACGGTTCGACTAGAGGATAGCGATTTGACTAGAGTATAGCGGTTAGCTATTAGAGGATAGCAGATAGCGATTTGTTTATAAATCCAATAAAATCTGTTTGATAAACATAGCGGTTAAATTAGGTATAGTGTAATATGACAAAAACAGACATAACATATAATTTGTGCTCATTTTTATATACATCATATTCATATAATTTAATTTAAAATAATTAATTTGAATATTAATACATTTTAAAATCATATTTAATATAAAATACTGATTAATTCAAAATAAAAACTTATTTGGGTTGTAAGTAAAATTAAAGATGTGATATATAAAATAAAAATAATATATAAGTAAATATATTTTTATTTTAAAAATGAGAGTATAATAGGAAGAAAATATGAAAATGCGACCTCTATAATCTATAAGCTAGTAGGAGTAGCTTATATCATTTTGTGTTCAAATATCTAAACGCTATTGAGAAAAATATTTACCAAATGCTTGTAGTAGCGTTTTTACTCTAACAAAATGTTATCCGCTACTAAATACTCTATTTTTTTACGTGGCAAATAGTGTCTTATTGTGAAGGATTTTTTAACTCCTTTGAATGTCTTTCGACTTTCTTACGACCATGACGGAGTATCTCAACATCATACGGTGGCATGTCTTTTTAACTCCCTAAAAAATGGGACGGTGGAGTATCCATATTTTAGCCAAGGTTGATCGTCATTAAAGAATAAGAGTTCTACATTTAATATTTTTATTATTACTTTTTTTTATTTTGTGTGTGTGTGGAGGGGGGGAGGGGGGTAAGGTTTCAGAAATATAAACCTAATATATTATTAAATATATTTATCATAAATGTGATTGAATAAAATCAATAGGACGAATAAATTAGTGGAGTCAATAAACATATTCATAAGATCAACTACACTATGAATTGTATGAAACACGTGGAAATGCATGAGTGATTCACACCATATGTGACGCGTCGCACCATACGATGCGAACCACCAATGTGCTACAGTACTCACATAAGTGTAACGTGCAGCAACCTGTTGCTTGTAGAACCATAGTCAACACCCATGGTTTTGTCGCACCATAGGTGTCATAGTTGCATCTTTAAGGTGTGACTATGTGCATTGAAGGCGTGACGTTTCCTGTATATGAATTTGCATGTCGTCACCAATTCAAGAATATATACAATTATGATATAACATATAGCCACGTGATGACAGTATGAACCGATAAACCAAATCTATTTCAATAATTACGAGTATCACTACAATAAACTTGATTTATCATTATAAGTTATTTTATGAATATAAGCTCAAATATCGTGATTATAAGTTATTAGTCACAAATAAAATTGTGGCAACAACTCATGAATATTAATAGCATTGCAACTAATCAATAGCCACAAAAATTATTTTTATGACAATAAATATCATAGTAACTACAAATATTTATGTAAATATTAAATATTAACAAATGTGGATAATGACTTCATTTGTGCTAAATAATATTGACAACAAAAATTTCGTGTGCGTTATTGATTGAATTTCATGAATAATTATATTTATGGCTATTAATATATTTTGTTTCCACAAGCATATTATGGCTAATTATATTTGTGATTGCGCGGAGGCGGCTCTTTGTACTTGTATAGAATATGGTTTGCTTTGTGCCTTAGCCCGCACGGTTTGACTCTGATATCATATGTAACATCCTTGTACTTTAATAAAATATTATCCTCTTTTGGCCTCGGTACGCACGATTTTACCAAAATACATCATACTAAGTCAAGGCTTCCTATATATACTCAACCTCTCTTCCATGACTTGTGCATGTGGGATTAATCAAGGCATGCCTCATGCATGTACTTCAATTAATCCAATTTTTTTGAATTATATCACTTGTTATTGACCTAGTTTAGCTGACTGATCCTTATCGAACCGCAAGTCATAAAGTCAATCTCAATAATTATTATTCAAACAATTTAGGTGATTAATTAAATCATACAACTTTATTTAAGTTTAATGTAAAGCAAGAACAATTATCAATTTAATTTTATCAACAAAACATATCATTAAGTTTTTATAAAAATCTTACATATCATTTGTCACAAATTTTAAAAATGTAACAAATACATAATATTGCATTCAACAATTATTTATGATTTTTTTTTGCTAATATTGATGATAAAGAATATAGTTTATTATAAAAATTAAAACTGTGACAATTAATTATATTATTTGTCACAAAATAAATCTTCATAACAATTGCTAAACTATTATTGCCACGACATAAATTATTTGTGGCTACAAACTCATCAATACTTACAAAAATAATAATTGTGACTATAATATATGATTATTATCACAAGCTAACATATTGTAATTGTTAATTTGTGATTATAAACCATATCTATTGCAGTGTATCCATGAAAGTACCACAGAAATATGTACTTTTGATGTGACAAATCCGATCTTTTCCTTGGTTCTTGTGATGATGATATCCCCTGTGGTAATTTAGACTTTTTATTCAAAACATTGTATCTATGCCATGTACAAGTATTAGGATTAGATTTTCATGGCCTTTACATACTCTAATTGTGGAAATCTCTGCATCATTCGTGCAAGTACCCAATGATTGAATGAATGGCAGCTCAGCTCATGACGATAAAGATTGGACACTGGTCTCGGAGTCTAGTCAAGTGTTATTAAGTCTATTTGACTATGATTTTGAGATATTTTAATTGCTATTAGTGATGTGACAATTCTATGACATTACTTTTGATGTTTTATCATCTTTCGTTATGTTTCATTTAATGACTTTATGCTTCCGTTGAGTTAATAGAAAATCATATTTTATTATGATTATGTGATGACGAACAGGTTAACATAGCCGAATGACCTAATTGTTCTTGGTATTTGGGGATGAAATTTTAGGGTGCTACAATTTGGTATCAGAGCATGCTTAGGACCTATGCTAAGTATATTATAGAATTGTTAAGATTCTAGGTCCATGGGCAATCGTCATGAGCAGTCATCCAAAGTTGAGTATGTAAGTATTGTGTTGTTGAATTAACTAACTAATGTTGGTTGATCATTATAATGTGAAGGATGGGACATAGTGGTCCCTCTAATGCTTCGGAAGACAAAAGAGAGCTCATTTAGAGCATGACCCGCATGGCACGGGCAATGGAGCAAAATATGAAGTTAGACCACTCTAACCAGTCAAGTTCAAGAATTGAGAAGTTCCTGAAGCGTCATCCCCGTACTTTCAATGGGGACAAAGATCCAGACAAGGCTAAAGCTTGGCTGGACGTGATCATTGAGAAGTTCAGGGCAATGGATGGCTCCGAAAGGCATAGGGTCAATTTGGCTACTGACCAATTGATTAATCAAGCTCGTCACTGGTGGAAGTCTATCACCAGGACACAGTTTGATGATGAGGAAGAGATCACTTGGAGGGAGTTTAAGAAAACCCTCAAGGACAATTACCTTCCTCCACATGTACAAGGAAAGAAGGCTGCTGAGTTCATGAACCTCCAACAACATAGCATGACTATGGAGGAGTATCTTAACAAATTCCTAGAGCTTGGGAGGTATAGTCCTCTGAAAGAATATGAGAAGATCAGGGTTGACCACTTCCTGAAGGGATTGAATCCTCGCTTGAGGATAAATGTGAAGTGTGAAGACCCTGAGACTATGGCAAAGACAATCTCCCTAGCAACCGATCTGACCAAGAGATTGATACTCAAAAGAAGTATGAACAAGGCAAGGAGTCTAGGAAGGACCAGAAAAGAGACAAAAACAAAAAGTACAAGGACTCCAAGCCGTACTCAAGAGGTTACGGTGGACAAGGACCCATGTAAAACCTAGGCCCAAAAAAATAATAAAAGAAAAAAGAATAAAATATAATAAAATATAATAATAAAATAATAAAATTTATATATATAACATTTATAATTTAGGTATTTTAAAAAAATGGAATTAAAGTGCTCTAAGGGGTAGTGTCATCTTTTGCAAAACAAGGGAAAAATAATAAAGGAAAATGTAAATACTTTTAAAAGGAGGAGCTTTTTGGTCTTTGTACAGGACTGGAAAAAAAAAGAAGAAGAAGAAGAAAAAAAAAGAACGATGTGTATAAAAAAAAGAGAGAAGAAGCATCCTCTTCTTCCTTCTCCCCTCCCCACCCTACTACAGTGTCGCGCGTTCCAGCCACCACCATTTTCGGCGCTCGGTTCTCCATCGTTCGGCCACCATTTTTCGCGTGTGAGGTATCGTTAGAAAGAGAGCGACAAAATGAACATTTTTACATGTAGTTACCCAAAGATTGGTCCACTATGGATGATGTAGTGAGTGCCGAACGCGAGGAAGTGCAGGAGTTCGCCGGCGACCTGCTCCGGCTCCGATTCGCGCCGATCTTTTTGTTGGTTAGTTGGGTATCGTCCCCAGGTCTGATTAGGTTAATTTTGAGGGGTTTTGAACGTATTTTTACTCCCAATTTTGTAGGTGTCAAGATTGGGGTTTTTCGGCAACCTATCCGGCGAGTTCGACGGGGAGCTTCGGCCGAACCCATCATGACGTCCTGGTAGGAGCACATGCGAGAGTTTTCTGGCGGCTGTTAAGTGCAGTTTTATGACGAGTACGTCGTCTCCTTAAACAGTATACACCACTGCCATTCCGGTTGTTAGTTTGGATCTGTCATTTCTCTGACGAGGATTTTGCGACCTTGGTGCTAGTTATATCTTGGGTAGGTTGGGTTGTTCGTTATTAATCAAAAATATTCTTAATTATATATTGATTAGAGAATCCAATTTGGGATGATATCTTTGTTCCACCTTGTCGAAATCATTGATCATCAATGACCTTTGTACCTAAGCTATTATTGGTAAGGCATTAGTAATGCTAGATTGATTAAGCTAATTTGTGGGGCGATTGGGACTCAATGGACCTTTATGTCGGTATAGGATTTCGGGTCATTTCTTAATTGCTATAGTTCATTGTCGGACCCTTTGAGGGCAACATTGTTTCATCTTTTGTGATTTGTCATAACTTCTCATAGACTTCAGTGATTAATAGTATGATAGAACTGAATGAAATTGACCAAGTGATGCAAGTGGTGGATTATTATAATAACAACATTGTTAATTGTTATAATTTGGTCTATTGTGTGCAATAAAGTTTGATTAATACCAAGTCCAGTGAATTAGTCATTGTTGAGATCATTTAATTGATTTTATGCATGTTGCTAATTATAACTAAGTATTTAGTGTAATCGTGACCTCGCTTCCATATGTTATCAAGTAAAGTTAAATACTTTAGCTAAGCTGATTTGGAAGTTTATTATGGTGTTAATGATTCTATATTAATAAGATAACTTGATTATTAAACAAAAAGGGTAAGATGACTGTCCTAATAATAGTATGGTGATATGATTAGGTGGTGCTTACTTTTGATCGGATTGAGATGGAGGTAGTTGGGACCTGATGTACTCCGAGGTGAGTGGATTTACACAATAACATTAAGCAAGCTCCTAGTAGCTATAGATGGTTTTACATTGAGGTAAGACATGTTTTTTGATATGAATTATGATTCATGTGAATGAATTTTGCATCATATGAAATGAGTGATTGTGTGCTGTGTGGTTCACTTGCAAATTATTTAACATATTGTTGTGGATAAGATTGATCTTATGGCTTGATGATATTTTCAAGGACTTTATGAGCTTTATGTAATTTTTATGAAAGTTTTCATTTGGAGTTCAATTTTGGAACGTTTACTCAGCTTATATGCATGTGCATGTGCATGTGCATTCATACATCATAGCACATATCATACAAAAATTTGCTTCATAGCGATGCTTATTTCAACGGAGCTTGATCAACTACGAGTTGGTGTGGCAATGATTAAGACCATTCCATGATGGCAAACATTAAGACCAAAGTATATATATATATATATGTACATTCCTTATGAGGACGGTGTCGATTTGGCAAAACATTAAGTCCGTAGATGGTGGCAACCTTTTCGTCCGCACTATAACTTTGTAACCAAATGATGATTTGGCCTAAGTGAGGTTTTCTCTCTTTGCATTACTTCATTTGTAATCGAAGAGGGCAAGTATTTTAATCATGGCATGTCATACATTTGTTTTCTTGTGATTTCTATCGAATTGCATGCGGGTTCGGTTTTCATGTTTTGTTATATTTGTGTGCCCTCCACTCATTGAGCTATTAATGCTCACCCCTCTTGTTTAACATTTTTGCAGGTAATAAATGAAGTATGCTTGCTTTGAAATAAGAAATGAAAATAAAGGGGCTAAGGCATGAGTGTGTGTGAGGACATGCGATGTATTTGTGAAATCCTTTTAATTCATTCAAATATGATTGTCTAAATTGATATTTCTAAATTTTGTACTCAATGTTTTTAGATTATGCATGGTTAGGAGTTGCCGAACCATAGTAAGAGTGATTGTCGCTCATATATGATTATTGAGCATATGGCTCATGGATTTAGTTGGAGAGTGAGCTTCTGACTCACTGTTTTGGGCTTGAGTCCCATTCTTTTACTTCTCTTATGAAGTGTCAGAGATGATCTTTATAACTACCTGCAATGGTTAAAGCTTTGAAATTTAAATTGCTTGAGATAAATTATATGAAATGTTGTACATGACGGATGGACGAATTTACGCATACGTCATGCCGAAATTTTTGAAAATTTTTAGAGTTAGTTGATTTTTGGAATGTTGGTTCCCATTGCATATTTAAATTTGAAATTTAATGATTGGCTTTACGGTTTCACCCCCTTGTGGCACCTAACGGGGAGTTGGGCATCACAACGCAAGCCAAGTTCCTTCTACCACAAATTCCATCATGGTGACTGCAGAATGAAGTCAGGAGCTTGTCTAAATTGTGGCAAGATGGGCCTTTTTGTCAGAGATTGCACCGAGAACAAACCTAAGTACCAAGACAAGGGAAAGGGCAAAATTGAAGGCTACGAGAGAGCACCTGGAAGTGTCTACATATGAGTGGATGAGGCCCAAAAATCGAATGAAGTGATCCAAGGTAACCTCCATCACTATGCAAATGTATTGTTCGATTTTAGTGCTACTCATTCTTTCATATTTTTTGCATTTGCTGACCTACTGAATGTCGAGAGAGTGAATATGAAGTGGCGGCTAGAATAGCAACTCCATTTGGGAGGGTCTCCACCAGGCAGTACCTCCTAGAGACATTGGTTATGATTGAAGGAGTAAAGTACTCTAAAGATCTTATAGTACTACCTACGATAGGCTACGATGTTATTCTAGGTATGGATTGGTTTACCATCATGCCTACTTGAAGCGCCGAGAAGAGGTTTAGGTAGACAAGAATGATAGTAGTTCTATGACTTTTAACAGAATTTCCTAAAGAGAGAAGAAGATGATGATCTCCTCAATGAAGGAACCAAGATGCTAAATAAGGGCTGCCGAGGATTTCTAGCAAGCATCGTCAAAGAGATTTCTAACCAAGCTACTCCAAGAACTTGAAGTGGTAAGGGACTTTCCTGATGAATTCCCCGATGAACTCCTGGGATTACCTCCGGAAAGGGAGATCGACTTCCACATTGACCTTATGCTAAGGATGGCTCCTATCTCGAAACCTCCCTATAGAATGACACCAGAAGAGATGAAAGAATTGAAGATGCAATTGCAGGATTCATCGGGCCAAGTGTGTCCCCATGGAGTGCACATGTCCTGTTTGTGAAAAAGAATGATGGGTCACTGAGGTTATGCATAGACTACAGAATGTTGAACAAAGTGACCATCAACAACAAATACCCTCTGCCCAAAATTGATGATCTCTTTGATCAATTGTCCAAAAGGTCGGTCTTCTCAAAGATTGACTTGAGAAGTGGGTACCATCAACTCAGAGTAGCTGATGAAGATATTGTGAAGATAGCCTTTAGGTCAAGGTACGGTCATTATGAGTTTTTGGTTATGCCTTTTGGATTAACAAATGCTCCTGCAACATTTATGGATTTGATGAACAAGATTTTCAAGCCCCATCTCGACAGTTTTGTCATAGTATTTGTAGATGATATCATGATTTATTCATCAAGTCTAGAGGAACTTTAGAAGCACCTACAAATAGTTCTAGAGACTTTAAGGCAACACTAGTTGTATGCAAAGTTCTCCAAGTGTGAATTAAGGTAAGGTTATGTTTTTGGGCTACATAGTTTCAAAGGAAGAAATCTCAGTGGACCCCGGCAAAGTTGTCATCAATTGGGAAAGGCCAAAGATGGTGTCATATATTAGAAGTTTTCTTGGATTAGCTGACTACTACATAAGGTTTTTCCAAGACTTCTCCAAGATTGTTTCCCCTATGACAAAACTAACTAAGAAAGGAGAAAAATTTAATTGGACACGGAAGTGTGAAGAGAGCTTCTTGGAGTTAAAGAAGAAATTGACCACTACACTAGTGCTAACAATTCTCACAGAAGTTGGAGGCTACTCAGTGTATAGTGATGCCAGTGGAACTAGATTGGGCTATGTATTGAAGCAACATGGAAGGGTCATGGCTTATGCCACAAGACAACTCAAGCCACATGAGAGGACCTATTCTACTCGACTTATAGTTGGTAGCAGTAGTGTTTGTCTAAAGACATGAAGGCACTACTTATATGGATAAGAGTTTGAAGTTTTCACGATCCCCAAAAGTCTCAAATATATATTCGCTCAGAAAGAACTCAACATGACATAGAAGTGATGGCTGAAGTTTATGAAGGACTATGAGTTTAGCATTCTTTATCATCCCGGGAAGGCCAACTCAGTAACAGATGCTCTAAGCAAAAGATGGGAACGGTCAGTGACTTCTTAAGAGTTTACAAATGGACTCTTATTGAAGAAAGTACTCGGGGAAAGTTGATGATACATTGTGTCATTCAACTTGATTTAGTGGCAAGGATAGCACAAGCACAGAAGGAACACCTAGAGTACAAGGATATAAAGGTTCTATGTGAGAAAGGGCACCCATATTACAGGATTGATGAAGATGGAACCATCAAGTTTCAAGAGCCTATTTTCATCAATCCTGTAATATGGGTGCCCTTTCTCACATAGAGCCTTCATATCCTTGTACTCTAGGTGTTCTTTCTGTGCTTGTGCTATCCATACTGGAGAAATTTTTGATTGAGTGCCACAAGTTATGGGTACCTAAAGATAGAGAGGTCAAGGAAAATATTTTGACCGAGTGCCACAAGTTACAGTTTGCAATCCATACTGGAACTACAAAAATGTTCAGACCTACAAAGTACATTTTGGTGTTAAGACATGAGGCGAGAGGTGGCAGAGTTCGTGTCCAAGTGTTTGATCTGCCAATAGGTCAAGATTAAGCATAAAAAACCACCAGGGTTACTGAACCCACTGCCCATACCATAGTAGAAGTGGGAGGAGATCCACAATGAAATCATCTCCCAAAGACACAGAAGGGCCACGATGCACGACAGATTAGTCAGCTCTTACTTCTTACCCTATAATGTGAGACAGTCAACTGCAAGTATGGTAAAGTTATATGTGGATGAAATTATCTGACTACATGGGATTTCTATTTCCATTGCATCGGATAGAGATCCAAGATTCATATTATGGTTTTAAAGAGGGATACAACATGCATTTGGTACAAGGTTACACTACAGCATTGCATTTCACCCTCAGAGTGATGGGCAAATCGAAAAAACAATCCAGAATATGGAACATATATGTGCCAAAGATTGACAAGGCAGTTGGGATGACCATCTCACTCTAGCTGAATTTGCCTACAACAATCACTCCACTATCAGAATGGATCCATTTGAGACACTATAGGGAAGACCTTGCAGGTCTCCCACATGTTGGAGTGCAGTTGGTGAAGGAAGACTACTAGGACCTGAGTTAGTAGAAAAGTACATAGAGAAGGTAGATTTGATAAAAGAGAGAATGATGACAACTCAGAGTCGTCAAAAAAGTTATGTAGATAGAAAAAGAAGAGGACAAATCTACCAAGTTGGAGATCATGTGTTTCTAAAGGTATCATCTCCTACCAAAGGAGTCATGACGTTTAGTAGGAAGGGCAAGCTGACTCCTTGGTACGTAGGCCCATTCGAGATTCTGGAGAAGGCGGGAGAAGGAGCATACAAGTTGGCATTGCCTCCTTCATATGTCAAAATCTATAATATTTTTCATGTGTCAATGCTTCGCAAGTACACATATGACAGCTCCCATATGGTGGTGATTGAAGAGCCAAACATCAAGGAAGACCTCACCTATGAAGTGTATCCTACATAGATACTAGATTATGATGAACGATGATTGAGGAACAAATTAGTGAAGATGGGACAAATTGCATTGAAGCACCACAATGAAACCGAAGCGACTTGAGAACTAGAGGAAGAAATGAAAGAACAGTTTCCAATATTATTTGGTAAGTGTTCTATGTTATAGTTTAAAATTTCAGGACGAATTTTTTCTTAATGGGGGGGAGGATGTAATACTCCAGATTTTAATCAGGGGCAATTTGAGCTTTTTATCCAAACCCTCATCATCTCCCCTATATTTTTATTGTTTACCTCTTTTTTTTCATATCTCTTCGTGGCTAGGGCTTGAAAAAGGAGAAAGACAAGAACAAGAAGGAAGAAGAAGAGGAAGAAAGAGGAAGATCAAGATATGTAAAAGGGATCCAAATCTCCCTCTCTCCTCTCTTAATGATTTTATGATTTGGATTGAGAGTATGAGAACACCATTTTTTTCAGATTGCATTGATATGAGGATGCTTTTCATTGAAAATATTAGATCTATTCCTTGTGCAAGTATTAGGATTAGATTTCTTATTAGGGTTCATGTTCTTCCTATTGTTCATGATTTAGGGATGAACCCTAGATCTAGGAATTGAATGTTTTTGCATGTTTGTTTATGTTCTTTTGATCATATATTGCCCAGAAAATATACATGTACGTTCTTTATGATGTATATTGAATTCTCCAAAGTTTTGGATCAAAATCATATTGGGCTGGATGGCAGAACTTCAAAGTTCTGTCATGGACATGACACACCCCGTCACACCCGTAACAAAAGGGCTGAAGAATGCCCAAAATCGGGCTTCTGTCATGCCCGTGACAGATAATGTCACGATCGTGACTATAGCTCGACACGTGCGTGTCTATGTCCTGGCATGACCGTGATAGAAGGATGTTTAATCAGGGTTCTGTCATGACCGTGACGACCCCTTTCACGACTGTGACCATCAACAGAAATTGTTATGATATTTTAAATATTATTTTTAAAGTATTAATGGTATGTATTAATGTTTGTTGATTGTATAAGAACCTAGATACACATATATGCATTTTCCCCACATAACTAGGTTAAAACATGAAGATTGAGTGGCGTAATTATTTATTGATTTAAAAGCATAATGAACCCAATTGTGGATGATGTTACATGTCGACCCTCTATGGCCCTTTATCGGAGTTTTACCCGGCATGATCGTTACATACATCGACAATGGTGTGTCGTTCTAATGTCGCCCTCGGGCGAGAGTCTAGAATGATCGTTACACACATCGACAACGTTGGGTGCATTCTGATATCGCCTTAAGATGAGAGGGAGCATTGTCTCCAAGGCCTAGCTAGACTATTGAGAGGGCAACGACATAAATTCCAATTATCGGAAGATATAACCTAAATGAGAGGGTCAATGATCGATCGAATAAAAATGATGTCCCACGAAAGTGGAAGTCCAAAGGGTTATGAAGCAACCCTGAGGAAAGTTATGGAGGCAATGGTTATGGTAAGTATACTTCATTAATATGCACATGGAAATGAATGAATGATTGTTATGAATGTCCATACTTTCTGGTATGATTATATCATTATATGTCTCCCATGCTATAGTTTATAAATGCATGATGATAGATTGTCATTGATGACCATCATGTAGATCTCATGTATAGAGCATGACATGCATATTATTTCCTTCTTATTATATGAATATGATGATGCATATCATATAGTATCATGTATAGGATTATATCATCGCATGCATGACCTTTACATACTCTAACTAGGGAAAGATCTGCACCCTGGATCCGTGCAGGTATCTAGTGATTGGATGGATGGCAGCTCGGCTCATGACAATAACGATTTCACACTAGTCTCGGAGTCTTAGAGTCGAGTGTTATTGAATCTATTTGACTATGCTTATGAGATATTTTAATTGCTACTAGTGATGTGATAATTCTATGACATTACTTTTGATATTTTATCGAAGTCTTTCCTTATGTTTCAAAAGAGTTATTTTATCTTATTTAATGATTTTATGCTTCTGCTGAATTAATAGAAAATTATATTTTATTATGATTATGTGATGACGAACGGGCTAACACAGTCGAATGTCCTAATTTCCCTTGACATTTGGTATGAAATTTCGGAGTGTTACATCCCCTTTGTCGGGACATGAGATCATGATATGCTTCTCCTTCTTCTATCAACATTGTGACACACAAACGAGAGCAATGAAAATGAAGTCAACATTTATGATTTGGACGCTTATTTATAAAGAATCGTTGGGAGGTCAGTTATGAAATATTCATAATAAATTTTTATTTAATTTTCTTTTATATTTTTATCTTTTCTTTTTTTTAATATGTTGGTCTTACACTTGTGACTTGATGCGAGAATTGATAATAATTAAATGCTAGCAAGTGCACTATCGCTCAAGTAATAAAGTGTATTGTCGAACTCACGAGGAATTAACTTGCTTAACTAAACTAATTTTATGGGCTAATAGGAGACAACAAGGTTTTGGGTAAAAGATGTGCAGAAAATTAAATTACAAAAAAGTAAAGACTAAAACTAAATTAATCTAATCTAATCTACTGATGCATAGGGCTTATGATGATAAAAGAAATTGTAGGCAAACTGAATTGACCAGAGATGACAAGTTAGTTTCTAACGACGGATTAGAGTCTACTCAAATTATTGATTTCTGTCTAGGATCAATCAACCTATCTTAATTCAAATTAGATTAAGACTACTCAGTCATGGATCATAATCTTCTCAAACCTAAGATTAAGATGATTAAAATGTAGTCTCTAAACTATTATCACCCTTAACATGGTAAAGATTAATAGACCACACAACTAATATTCTGTCAAAGATCATACGAGTTGTGACATGCAATGTTTGGACTTAAAAGTCAAGAATCAATTTCATAGAAATCATGCAATCAAAAGTAACTACTCCTAAAAGGATAATAGCTAACTATAGAAGGCAATTAAACTCTAGAAAGGCATTAATAGGATGCATATTCGAAAGAAAACTGAACTATATTCGATTATTATATAAGGTTTAATAGTTTGCCTTTTATCAATTAAAACTATTACATAAGGCTTAAACAAAAATAAAACTAAATTATCCGGATTACAGAAGATAGAAAGATGTATCAACTAAGAATGAGATCATCTCAACTTGAAATAGAACAGAGAATACTCTCAGGAACGCCGATGAACTGCTGCCTCTTCCTCTTCTAGAGTTAAACGTGTAGAAATATTCTCAGTGAGCTTTTTGAATTCTCTCACGTTCTTGGCTTCAAAACTCTGGTTGCAGGCCCTAACATGATCTCTTTTGGTTGTAGAAGACCTTTATTTATAGAGGTTCAGGTTTCCATGTGATCGGAGAAGAAACGGAAACCTTTTCTATGTGAAATAAGAAAAATTCGAATCTGAATTAGTTCTGAAATTTTGGCATTGTCAAACTCCGAAATTTGATGTATAATATGTTTCCAAATCATCTTGGGTTCATATAGTATGAGTATGAGTCCTTGTGCTTGAAATTCTTCCAAAAAATCATCTAAAAATCGAAACTGGGCTTCATCACGTGCTGTTAGGTTGATTTAACGGCTTAAATAGTGTTCGAATCGCATTAGAAATGGATTTTCACAGCTTGTGATAGTCTTTTCGCAACCCTTATGATGTTAAAACAGTAGATTTCATGTCCTGTGAAAGTCTGTTCACGACCATGACTCAGGATGACTGAAAAATTGCTTTTTAACGCCCGTTAATAAGTTCATAGCCCTTTTCACGGCCCGTTAAAATTCCTTCACGGCACACTAAAGTGCCATTTCAGCCTTGCTTCACTCTTTTTCACTTTCTGACTCCGTTTTAACTTCGATTTAAGCGTGGTTTTCTCCATTGGCTTTGTGATTCATTTTTATTACTTCTTAGACAATAAAATATAATATTTGGGTAGATTTTAATTTTTGTAAAATTAATGTAAATAAGCCCATAAAATGATGCATGCTATTAGAAAATAATTCGAAATGAGATTAAATGCAATACTAAATATATGTTTTGCATGCATCATACTCCGCCAAGCTTAGATATTTGCATGTCCTCGTGTAACGCTCAAGGAAAAACTCCAACCAAGAAGGTCGATCATCATTTTTACCCTATTACTCAACTATTTTTCTTAGCACTAGATTTTATACATCGATCGCCAAAGTATCTCTCCATCATTCCAATGACCTAGCCTTGTAGAATTTCTGAATATTAGACATATTTATACTCATCCAAGTTCAACTCATGCAAGAAAACATACAATCTATCAAATAAGAGTCTCAATGTTAAAAACATAAGTGTATACCAAGCTTATGTATTTTCACTTTAAAACTTCTTCACTTTGAAACTTTTGATATTTTCATTAATACTTTTTTTTTCTTTTGTTGATTTGGTACTTGTGTTCTTCTCCATATTGCACAAGGTGGTCCATGTAATGGACTTTCGACCGGCGGATCCCAGAGCAATTGCCCTTAGATTGCTAGGCAAGAATCCTCTACGGAATCACCCAGACACACCAAGGTTCCAGATAACACTTTTGTACTTCTTTATTTTATTTTGTTGGGTTCAAGTAACCCTCTTTTCTCATTTCGTACTTTATTTTCTTTTTTTTTTTTTACTATAAGCTCAATAAACACTTAAATGTTCAACAAAGAGGCAATTATTATCAAGACTAAAGAAAATAAAAGAAAAGAGCATGAACAAGAAATTGTCGTCGAAATATTCATAGTTCTAATTAGCAATATTCACGTTCCAAATACCCAATAGTAAGGCGATAAAAGATAAAATAATAGTGCTTCAAATTTAGTTAATTAGCAAGATGTTCTTGAATAATGTTTGAAAACAAGAAAATATTGACATGAGAAAGAATGATATAAAGTTTTTTTAATTTATATATATTTTCGATATGATGCAAATCAAATATGCAAATGTAGATAAAATATGATAAGAACGTATGCATGTGATGAAATATAAAAAGATAGGCATGATGCATGAAAATACAAACTCCTCCAAGCTTGAACTCAACACTTGTGTCAGTGTTGAAAATCAAATCCGAAAAAGGGAGTATAAAAATAATAAAGAAATCATAAAGCGAGGAATTGAAAAGAAACAACCTGATATATCCCAAAGTGATGGATGTGGAAGCCGTAGAGAGAAGCCAATGTATGGTTCGGATGTTAATTATATAGTGAAGTTGTCGATGTCGAATAGCCTTTACAATAATTGTATGTGTTGCTCAATTCCAGAAAGTCAGGACATTGAATTCCTTCGAAATGTGAAAATGGCATGCTCCTTAGGATGACTAGTCTGAGATGAGGAGCCTTCTTCAATAGTTTGCTAACTCTTTAGTATACCAGTGATGGCGAACGGGGACCATAATGCAGGGCGATATGATGCAAGGTTGTAACTCACGACCATGAAAAATATGTGTTGATCCGTGATACTTTGTAGTTTTGGATATTGAAGAAGACACGAATACTCCTCTCATATTGGGAAGATCATTCCTGGCCATAGCAGGAGCCATTATTGACGTCGGAAACAGGAAGCTATCCTTTCAGCTTGGAGAGGAAACTATAGAATTCAATTTGACCCGAGCACTGGAACACCTGAGTCGAGCAGACGTTAATGAAGTCGAGGATGTGGTGGAATCAAGCATCAAAGAAGTCCTCAATCTTATGTTAATCGATGACCCTCTAAGGAGCTAATCATGGCTGGTTCAAAAGAATGCAAGGATTTACTGAAGATATTCGAAGAAGAGGGTGAAATTGCGGAGATCAGCAGCTCAGAGCTCCAGAATAGCGAAATGCGCCTAACTCCTTCCACCAACAAAAGTGAAGTCGATGCTTTGGGAGACATACCCAACCCAAATGCAAAGAAAGTACCATAGGTAGAGATGAAACCACTTCCTCTACCCTCAAGCATGAATTCCTCAGGCCAAATTCATCTTATCATGTTATTGTTAACTCCGCTCTTTCTAAAGACCAGACTAAATCTTTATTGAATACACTTCCAAAACATAGGAAAGCCATAGGTTGCATCATGGAAGACATTAAGGGGCTTAGTCCTACCTTATGCATGCATAGAATCCCCTTAGAAGAAATCGCCAAACCAATTAAGGAATTCCAGAGAAGACTGAACCCCATACTTCAAGATGTAGTGAAGAAAGAGGTCATGAAACTACTAGATGCTGGCCTAATTTATGCCATCTCCGACAATAAATGGGTGAGTCTCATTCAGGTCATTCCTAAGAAAGGAGGAATGACCGTAGTAAAAAATGACAAAGGAGAAGACATAGCCCAACGCACTACCACAGGGTGGCATGTGTGTAGATTTTAGGAAATTAAATAAAGCCACTAGGAAAGATCACTTCCCACTCCCTTTCATAGATCAGATATTAGAATGGCTAGCTAAACATGCTTACTTATGTTACCTAGATGGCTTCTCTGGTTTCCTTCAAATCCCGATGCACCCGGAGGACTAGGAGAAGACCACATTCACCTATCCCTATGGAACTTTTGCATATAGAGGCATGCCGTTTGGGCTTTGCAATGCACCTGCTACTTTCCAACATTGTATGATATAAATATTTTCTGATGTTGTAGAGAATATCATGGAGGTATTCATGGACGATTTCTCCATCCATGGATCCTCCTTTGAATGTTGTCTAACAAATATGTCCACGATGCTGCAGAGATGCGAAGAGGTGAATCTACTCTGAATTGGGAGAAGTGTCACTTCATGGTGCAATGAGGAGTCGTGTTGGGACATATAATATCTCAGCATGGAATAGAAGTTGATCCAGCTAAAATTGAGGTGATAGAAAAACTGCCGCCACCAGTCAACATAAGAGGAGTCTGTAATTTCTTGGGACATGCGGGATTCTACAGGAGGTTTATCAAAAACTTTTCTCAAGTTGTGAAACCACTTATAGACCTGCTGCACAAGGATGTAGAATTCAGAATGAGTGCAGTCTGCATTCAAGCGTTTGAAAGTATTAAGCAAGCCCTCATCTCGGCACTAGTAATACAACCTCCTGACTGGTCCTCACCCTTCGAAGAGATGTGCGATGCAAGCGACTATGCAGTAGGAGCAGCACTAGGGCAGAAGAAAGATAAGGTCATCCACATAATCTACTCTACCAGCAAGATTTTAGATCCAACCTAGCAGAATTACACAACAATTGAAAAAGAAATTGTAGCAGTGGTATTTTCCATGGAAAAGTTCAGATCATACTTGGTGGGGTCTAAAATCATTGTTCATACAGACCACTCTAAAATTGAGGCTTATCAGATGGATACTATCATTGCAAGAGTTCGATCTAAAGATCAAGGATAGAAGCGGATCAGAAAATCAGGTGGTCGATCACATGTCCAGGATAGAGTACAGAAAGGAGAAGATGGAATTGGATTTACCAATCAGAGCTAACTACCCAATGATGCCTTGTTTTATGTCGCAATCGGTACTTGTCCATGGTTCACCGATATAGCGAATTTCAAAGCCGAGGAAATTTTACCAAATGACCTAGACTACCGGAGGAGAAAAAGGTTTCTCATAAGCAAAGAAATACTTCTGGGATGATCCTTATCTATATAAAGAATGTTCAGATGAGCAATTAAGGAGATGTGTACCAGAAGAGTCAGTTCAGGAAATCATATCTTCTTGTCATACACCTGCTTACGGGGGACACGGTGGAGTTTAGTGAATCGCGACAAAAATCCTTCAAGCAAGTTTCACCAGGCCGACTTTATTTAAAGATGTATATCAATTCATTAGTTCTTGTGATAGATGTCAAAAAGTAGGAAACATCTCAAGGAGGCACGAAATGCCGCAGACCAGTAGAATTATTCGACGTCTGGGGGATTGATTATATGAGACCCTTTTCCGAGTCTGAAAAATATAAATACATTCTAGTAGCAGTGGACTATTTTTCCAAGTGGGTAGAAGCTATACCCACCACCCACTGTGACTCCCATCATGTTACAAAACTTTTTTCCAAGATCATCTTCCCCGGACTTGGTATGCCGCGGCTCATTATAAATGATGGAGGGAGACATTTCCCAGTTCAACATTTTACTATTGAAATATGGAATTACTCACAAAATTGCCACCCCCTATAACCCACTGACTTCAGGACAAGTTGAAACATCCAATAGATAGATCAAAGCAATGCTGAAAAAGACAGTGGCAGCTTCTAGAAGAGACTGGAGTTCGAAGCTTGATGATGCACTCTGGGCCTACAGGAACTCATTCAAGAACTCCTTAGGAACAACTCCTTATAGACTGGTTTATGGGAAGCCTTCCCATTTGCCAATCGAACTACAACACAGGGCTTTTGGGGCAATAAAGTTCCTCAATTTTGATTTAAAGAATGCAAGTGAGAACAGAATGCTCCAGTTGGCTGAGTTAGAGCAACTAAGGGATGTCGCATTTGAGAATTCGGCTATTTTCAAATGAAAACCAAGAGATGGCATGATAAGGACATCAAACAATGACAACTCAGAGAAGGAGATCTAGTTTTACTTTTGAACTCCAGATTCTAGGTCATTCAAGCTTTCAAAAAGTATACCCATCAGAAGTTGTAGAGCTTGAGCAGAGTGGAGGTAGCACATTCAAAGTCAATGGTCATAGGGTGAAGATATATCGGGAACCAGACATAAAACTACAAGTAAACACATCATTAGAGAAGGAAAATCTGGTCATTAATATTTAAATTCCGATCGTTATTGGTCGTTAGCGACCAGCATTTTCCATCATCACCCATCATTATAAATGCCACCGTTAAAAGTCAATAACAACGGCTTAAAGGTGTCGGCCGTTAAAAGTCATCAACGACAAAAAATAATCCGGTCGTTAAAACTATATAAGGACCATTTAGTTGGTCATCAAATACACTAATGGCAATAAATATCTTTGTTGTTGATAATCTTCAACGGCTAGTAATCCCGTCGTTAAAAGTCATCAACGACTAAAGATAATCCAGTCGTTAAAACTATATAAGGACCATTTAGTTGGTCATTGAATACATTAATGACTAGAAATATCTTTATCGTTGATAATTTTCAATGGCTAGTAATCCCATCGTTATTGGTCATCAACGACTAGACATAATTTGATCATTAAAACCAATGTTGTCATGATCGTACCGGACTGGCTGGTCCGACCGGTCGGATCATTGATCGGTCACTAAAACGGTCCTGAATCACCCTAAAATCGGAGTGAACCATTTCAAATCGATCAAGAACTGGTCAAAACCGGATAGAAACAACCAAAATCGGATAGAATCGGCCAAAATCGGTCTGAGTGAACCGGTTAAGTTAAAAATTTTATTTTTAAATCAAAATTAGTGTTGGATTCTATCAAAATTAAGTTAACTAAATGAATAAACTAATTTATTTTTTAAAATTGATGTTGTCTGAGAAATTATTGGAGGGAAATGTTTAGTTCCCGCCAAATAAAATATTAGTTGCATGCCTACTTGATCTTAATTTATAAATAATAAATGACGACAAAATTTAATGGTAATTAATAATCACTCTTAATGACCGGAATTTACTTTTTTGAGATGAGCAATTTTCTTTTTCGCTAATAATGTGTTTAATAATGTCCATATTTTTTTCTTGCCACCATTGACTATTTTTAATGACCATTGTTTTTGTCTCGACATTAATAGTTGGTCGTTAAAGATCCATTTTCTTGTAGTGTAGAGCTTGAGCAGGGTGGAGGTAGCACATTCAAAGTTAATGGTCATAGGGTGAAGCTATATCGAGAACCTGACATAATTGTTACCGAAGACACCTTTATGCTTCAACCTCCTCCAACCAGTTAATCATAGCCTTTGAACAATGTCGAGCCAAAGACACTAAACAAAGGCGTTTCTTGGGAGGCAACCCAAGCTATGTTAACAGCTCTTGTTTTTTTTTTAACTTTTTCAGAAATAACAAGGCATCCACCTAGACACATATGCTTGGGGGAACATTGCATATGGGGGGTAGAAGACACACTATCAAGTCGAGAAATTGGCGGGAACCAAATTTCAAGCGCGGGACAGATTTTTGAAGAAAATGATGGAAGATGCGACAAGTCACCCAAGAAAATATACTCTATCGGGTAGTGCTGTCATGTCATAGATATGTTCAACTCCCAAATCATCACCAAGGCCACCACCATGCTAACTCTGATAAAAAGGTGATTTCGTGCCCACGTGGCCACCACCATGCTAACTCTGATAAAAAGATGATTTCGTACCCACGTGGCCTCACCCCCATAACCTCTCTCACCATTTTTTGTCTTTTCTCGTAACCGCCTCAAAAAGCTTACGCACCATGTACGAGGCACAGTTTCCCCACTTAAACACACCGTTATCTCCCCATTCAAAACCCTTCTCCACCAACCCATCACCCTCTTCAAACCCTCCGTCTTCCTTGCAGAAACCCCTTTTTCTCCATAGAAACCCTTCCTTCATCTCCACCGGCCAAGATGGTACTTACCAAAAATAGGTCAAAAAGGGTGCGCTGGCCCCCAAACACTCAGGCCCTCGGTGCATTATCCGCAGCGACGATGAGGAAGAAACTCCTCCGTGAGCACCGAGTACCATGGAGATCCCTGTACGAGCACCGATACCACACCTACGCAGCATGTTACATGGGAGTTCGAGGAGATCTTCTTCGGGGGCCGTCAAAGAAAGCAGCGAAGTTCCTCAAGCACCTACTACCAAAGAAGCACAAAGGACAACATTCACTAAACAACCCTCGGAAGAAAGGAGGTTGACCACAGCAAGGATACGTGTAGCAAACAAGATGCCGCCTCAACTTCTAGGCAGAAGGGTAAAGTCGGTGGCAAGAAAACCACCTCGGACCCGGCTGATGAATGACATACATGAGACTACCCCCAATAGGCAGGAGACTCCGGGGGTCGATGCCGAGAAGTAGCCAACAGAAGGTGAAGTTCCCTCCAACATACCACCCTCCGCACCGCAACAGCAACAATGCTCCGCCTTGCTGCTACAAACTGTTCGCGAGAAACGAAATAAAATGAAGGTAGATCCCAAACGCTAGGGGCAAGCTGCGGAACCAACCATTGGAGAACAGGCAGGGTCAGTTCCTCTATCACCCTCTCCCCCCTTTGTTAAAACCTATACCCGCTGACCACCACTGGACTTGAACAAAGACCCCCTCTCCTTCCACATCAAAGCAGTTTTCCCCACCCAAGTAGCCACCACCGGCCACAGAACAGAACTCTTCATCTAAATACTCTGCTCACCCTGTCAAACTCTCTCCCGGCACTATGTCCCCAAGCCCATCCTCTCACTGGTGGCACGATGAACGTTCGCTTTCACCCTATAAACAACATACTAGCCCACCATCTTCCCCCTCATCCAAGAAATCATCACAAGAAACGCACTTGACACCTTGCTCCACTCCTGCATCTTCCCCTAACACATCGATCCATTCTGAGGGTAGAGACCCTAATCTCCTTTATCCTCCTAAAGATATCATTTTCTCTTCCTCCCACCAGCAACGTTAGTATCGTTCACTTCTGAAGCGTTCTATTCTCTCCACAAAATTTGCAGACCATGATGTCATGTGTTCCTTACGATTCCTGAATGACATAGAGCGCACCACTGAGGCAATGGGTGCTCAAGACTTCTTTATGTTCGTCTACCCGACCTATCCTCGCCTCGTCCTCGAATTTCTTAGCTCCTATAAGGACGATGAGGAACTCGAAAGCATCTCTTTTCGCCTGTTCAATAAAGATTTCTAGTGGTCATACAATAAGCTCAGTCAAGTCCTCACTCTTCCTTACCTCCCGAGATGCCTAACCCCTCAGCATTTTAACACCCAAGGCATCCTAGCCAAGATCACAAATCATCAAACCGAAAGGGCGAGAGCACGAGCCTCTGCGATCTCTAACCCCATCATAAGATACTTTCACTGCCTGGTTTCATCCACTATCTTGGGAAGAGAAAATACAGAATCCCATATCATAGACTTTGATTTGTTCATCATTGATGCATTTTTTTGTGGCAAGAAAGCAAACCTCTTGGGACATCTTCTATCGAACTGGAACAAATGCATTAAACTGAAATCGGGCGCAATTGCATTCAAGGGAATCATTACCACCATTGGCATTCATTGTGATCTAGAGCTTGGATCCTTGGAAGTAGCCCAAGGATTAAGGATGATAGATATGAAGACTCTCCGAAAGTGGAACCTGATTGAGATACAAGGAAATCACAAACTTTTGCTCGTTCGAGGAACTCACCACAAGCTACGATTGCCCAATCCCAATAAAGTCTCCATCAGATCAGAAGCTAATTGGAGGATCACCCCAAAACATCTCAAGCGAAGCGCCAAGATAACCTAGTCATAACCAGAACAAGGCCACTGCAACCTGCATCGCAAAATTTCAGAAAAAGAAAGTCCCCGGAACCAAAACTGGCAAAAAATGAAGTTCCTGAACCATCCCTTTTTGACCTCCAGCAGATAATTACTGACCTCTCTTTGCAGGTACATAAACTACGATGAAGCAATATTCGCATCAAACGACTGCTTCAAAATCAAACTGCTGCTCTCCAAGCATTGCAGCAAGTTTGGGGGAACCCGCTAGTTCCCCCACACACTCGCTTCCTCCTAAATGTTACTCCCACCCCGGCTTGGACACACTAAGGATAGTGTTGTGTTTATGTTTGGGGGCACAATGGTATGTTTTTCTGCCCATATGTCCAAATCTTTCTAGCATACCATTGTACATAGTTTCTATAGAATTAGCCTCATGAAAGAATTTTTTTAGGCACTTTGAAAATCTTATATTGACATGCATCATACGAGCCCCTACTGAAATTTTTTAATGATCCTCCAGCATTTAACTAAGGAACATCATGGAATGAATTATTTACCCCTCACTCTGTACACCCGATATGCCTGAATGTCAGCACTTTAAAGACCTTACATACTCTAATTCTGATACCTTGGCAAGACATCAAGCCCGACACTAGATATTGGATGGTCCTTTACATGCTATTGCCTAGGTTCATTCATGCAAATCAATGATTTGTCACTTACTCAAAACCTGCTAACCGACATTTTAAAACACTGAAATATACTTGATAATGTGCAAAAGCTCTTCCCTTGCAAGATAGTTTTCTTGTTTTCAATAAAAGCCCAAGTGCCCCATCCCATTATTCTAGGAAGAACTGGTGGGGAATGTTGTGGGACCATGAAAAAAACATTTACAATAACGGCACCAATAACTACTCAGTTGCCTTCCTTGTTTGGGGAAGACAAGAGTATGCCCCTAGGGCACCACTAGCACTCTAGTCGATTATTCTAGGAAGAAAAGCTAGGAATGTTGAGTGGAATCTCCTGTGCTAAATTTTTCTTTACCCTATCATGCGATTGAAGAGCTATTGCATATAAAACCAAAGAACTTTCGAAAATAAATAAGTTGGTTAGCCCCTTTTCAGCATGAGGACAAACATTGTTGTATGAATGTTCTTAGGAAATCTGCATGTGGTCGACCATCCGGTAGAGGATTTATATGCCTCATTAGTACAGGTGTTTATGTGGTTTACCAGGGTAACATTAAATTGGACTAAAAAGGATTAATGACAAACGAGAGGTGTCGGAGAAAAGAATGAGGAATTATGATGCATGATCATGATGCGCCCTAAGCCTAAATTCTTAGTTGATATGGAGAATTATAGCTTATATTTTCATCACTATTTTGCATGCATATAATTCTCATTCTATGTGGTTATTCCCTAACAAGTATGTGTATATATCACCAATTCAATGCATGACGAATATTCTCCGTGTGAACGCACATATCACCAATTGATGCCGAATTATTTTCAAATTTTGTTTTGCAGGGGAGCTGATGAGCTCGAGGGATGAAGTTGAGCGGCTGAGCCATGCACTTTTATCTGCACAAGAAGCCGGTGTTTGCTACGAGAGTAAGGAAAAAGCCAAGCAACACAACAACAAACATCCTCCAAAACATGGGGACCAGTCAAGCTCCTTCATCAACCGGGTGCTAGGAAGCTTCCCCAAGTGACAGAGGGGACCACTATGGAGCTGTCTAGGAGCAAGCACCCAACAAAAAGGATAGAGGTGCAGGAGAGAGATGGAGAAGGAGATATAAAAGAAAAGCAGGATGCCTTTTAGAGAAAAAGGAGGTTTTGGAGGAAGGAAGGTGAGGATCATTGAGCACAGAGGGGAGTGAAGGAGAGAAAGAAAGTCCGAAACAATGCCTTTGGAAATTCCTAGAGAAGAGTGTTTTCTCCATATATTTTGTAACTAACCGGCCCTGCTGAGGCCGGGAGGTGTCGACGTGATTTGAACTCGAAGGTTTTCTAGTTGCGCTTTATTTGGATTTCTATCATGAACGATATTGAGTATTGATGCTTTTTTGAGTTTACTATATTATGCAATAGTTCCTTTGGTTTCACTATTTAATCCTTTATCTTCTAATTTACACACGGATTTGAGCCTCATGAACTATCTTCACCTTGCACCCCCAACCGTAGGGACAATATAGTCTCTATCACGATCGAACGTGGAGAAATCTAGCCTAAGGTGAAGATAGTTCCATGCATGGTTCCTGTGCATTCCATGTTTGTCTAATAGGAGAAGTTTTCTGAATTACATATTGCCTTCCACCCCTGACCGTAGGGACAATATAGTCTTCATCGTGACTAACATGGAGAAATCTAGCTTAAGGCAAACAGTAGTTCATGATTTTAGTTTTCACAAGATCAGCGATGGATTCTTGAGTGATTTGAGCTAGACGTCGATCATCCTCTGAATCACAACCTAAAAATGTTACACTCCCGATTCGTGGCAATTGACGACCGAATTGAGTCATGGATTTGAGACTAACTTGAACGATTTTGAAGGATGACCGTATGCTTCTACTTAACCACTGTTCAACATCTTTATCTTCTTCTTTGAAAATGTCTAAGACATCTTGAAGAGACCGAGACTATGCATTCTGCTCGAGAGGGTGATTCCACATTCCCCTAAGACGAGCGTGAGTCGACCGCAGCCTCCTTTCCTCATGTGTATTTCTTAGAATGCATAGAATTTGGTGGATTCGAGACTTGGGCTCTAATCCCTAGAAAAGCTCTTTTTGTACCATGGCATCACATGTCCTATTTCTATGTACAAATCCTTCTCTCGCACATAAACATAGGCTTTCCACCAACTCGAACATGTTTGTGGGAACTCGTGTGCCTCCACTACGGACATTCATCGGATAAACACGTGAGAAGAGAACTCAGTTACCTTTTCCATAACACGCTAAGCTAAAGAACATTGAGTTTTACAGCATCGACACCTCCCATAGGTCCTCGGCACGCTTCCTTATCATACTGCTTCATATCTCCTTAGTGCACTAATCATTAGGCTCTTACAGTATTTTCTCTTTTATACATAGAAAACCCCAAAAACATACTTTAGTTTACTTTTGTGTTTCGTCACTATTTTTCTTTACCTTTTTTCTTCAACAATTATTTTCCTTGTTAGATTCGCTCAGAGAGATTTCTCTAAGATCTAGCTGACCTCGCTTCTCTATGGATCGAACCTCAAACACTACAATGATGCACCGTACGCTTGCGGATCGCATTTCAATAGTGTAGAGAGATTATAAATTTTTAAAAATTCATTCTTATTGTTCTCTGTATTCATGGGTAACATGCCGGAGTATAGGGTAGACTTATGTCATAGAGGTCTTCACCTCCCCTTATTCGAGTGATATTATCTATACACTTTATACGAATCAAAGGCTAGATTAGTGGCCAAGGGTTACTCACAAATTGAAGGGATTGATTTTTAATGAAACTCCTGCTCTCTTTGATAGACTTGAGGCAATTCGAATGCTTTTGGCTTTTGCATGTTATAAAGGTTTTAAACTTTTTCAAATGGATGTAAAATCGGCTTTTTTAAATGGTTTTACAAATGAAGAAGTTTATGTTGAACAACCTCAAGCTTTTGAAAATCTAGATTTTCCTAATCATGTTTTCAAACTTTCAAAAGCCCTTTATGGATTGAAACAAACTCCTCGAGCTTGGTTCGAAAGATTTTCATTTTTAATTGAAAATGATTTTCAAAAAGTGAAAGTTGACAGCACGTTATTTTTAAAACATGTTAAAATGATATTTTAATAGTTCACATTTATGTTAATTATATTGCTTATGGTGCTACTAATGAATGCCAATGCAAATAGTTTGAAACTCTTATGCGACAAGAATTTGATATGAGTCTTGTAGGAGAGCTCACCTACTTTCTAGGCCTACAAGTGAAAAAACAATCCAAGGATAGCATTTTTCTCAATCAAGAAAAGTATTCAAGGGAGTTGCTTAAAAGATTTGGAATGAATGAATGCAAACCAAACACAACCCCTATGAGCACCACTACAAAATTGGACAAAGATGAAAAGGCAAGTTTATTGATAAAAAAGTGTATAGAGGTATGATTGGTAGTTACTTTATTTAACAGCATCTAGGCTAGATATCATGTTTAGTGTATGCTTGTATGCTAGATTTTAATCTGCTCCAAAAGAATCACATTTAATTATCGTTAAAAGAATTATGCACTATTTAAAACACATGTGAATAAAGCATTTCGTATGATAGAAACTCCCCATTTAAATTACATGCCTGCACCGACACAGATTTTGCCGGGTGTAAAGTTCATAGGAAAAGCACTAGTGGATGTGTTGCTATCTTGGTAACTCTCTCATTTCATGGACTAACAAGAAACAAAACTCCATCGTACTTTATACCGCCGTGGTCGAATATATAGCCACCGGTAGTTATTGTGCACAAATATTATGGGTAAAACAACAATTGTTTGTTATGGTGTGAATTATTCCAATGTATCCATGAATTGCAATAACACAAGTGCTATAGAAATGACCAAAAATCCAATTCAACACTCTAGGACTAAATGCATTGACTTGCGAAATCATTTCATTAAAGAACATATAATTCTTAAGGACATTGCCATTGAACATGTGTTCACTGACGTCCAACTTGCAGACATATTTACAAAACCCTTGAGTGAAGAATGATTTTGCATGCTCAAAACGGAATTCGGAATGATTGAACCTTGATTGCATATCAATTCTAAGTAAAAGAGACTTGGTTATGCAATATCACTTTTGACATGAATTGAACATTCAAAGTGTTGCACAACACTTACATTTATGTGAAATAAATCCTTGGAACTAAATCAAAATGATTAAAATTTTGAAAATTAGTGAAAAAATGGCTATCAGACTAGGATCGGTTGACCGATATGATTCATCGATTGACCAGTATATGATTGCATCCGGCTGACATCCATCGACCAATGGATTGTTTATTGCAAAAACAACTATACGATTGACCGCTGGACATGACCGGTCGACTGGTAGATGCCAAAATCACACACGTATAAAAAATCATCAGTCGACATATTTTCCCCGATCGCTGCCCTTACCACCACCGTTCCTCCTTCTCGTCCACGACATCGCCAACCATCCAGCCATCGTCGTCACCACTGACCTATCTCTCTCTCCCTCTCATAACTCTTGAATGGCCCCCTCTTCTCCCTTCTCCTTCGCCGCATCATTGTTAACCCTCTCTAGTTCCTCGTTGACCATCACCGCCGATGCCCCTTTCTCCACTGGCCGCCTCCATCCTCGGGTAAACCCTATCACCGTCAATCTCCCTCAACCCTCACTCTCTCTCCCTCTCTTTGTCGTCTTCCTATCACTGCCGCCGCTCTCTCTCCTCCTCCTGCCATCCTTTTCCGGCCGCTCTTTCGGCCACCGTCGACCTCCCTCTAGCCATCACAGTCGCCGTCAGTTTCAATCAACAGACTCCTTTTGATACCTCTTCCGACCATCGGAACAGTCCGCTATTGACCTAAACCAACCCCCCCCCCCCCGGCCATCATTTCATTCTCCGACCACCATTGTTGAATCCATGGCCAATGACGAAGGGATTCCACCCTACATACTAGTTTTTCAGTGCCGTCGTCATCGTTATTATGACTCGGGTGGTAGCATTCGTATAATAAAAAATGAGCCTGAACCTGACCCCGAACTCGAACCCGAACCTGCGCCTATCCAACATGGACAAGGCCATAGGCGAGGACGATCCTGTGGACATGCTCGTCAGCCTCCTTCCACAGACCCTACTAATTTTGATAGTCATCTCTTTCTCCAGGGCTGTCTTTACTAGTTTTGATGCCTTGTACGTTGATCATCCCTTATTATGCTCTTAATTATTATAATTAAATCCACTAAATTAACATAAAATCAAACCACTTTTTACCTATTATTAGGAGGAGAGTTGAACGAGTAAAAGGAGACTAACTACTTTTCAAATTTTGAATTCTGAATAGGGGAAAGAAAAAAGGGGCGAAAAAAGGAGAAGAGGAGACGGACGGGGAAGGAGATAGGAGGAAGAAAAAAGAAGAAGAAGAATGTGGAGAGGAAGATTATTGATGTTATTCAAACTCATGTCGAGCTAAAAGGATTTTTTTTGTTCCCTTGTGATGATACTTTGTTGATGCTACTCTTCTAGTTCTCTGATGCCGTGCATTTGACTCCTAGTTTTTATCTACTTGATACACTGCAACTTTGTTATTTACATTCAATTTCAATCTGATCGAGAGATCTATTATTTTTGTTAAAACTCATTCCATTCGAGAGAAGGAACTGGTTGTGTTTATTCGCCATGTTTCTAGAGGTATTCATTTAACATTCTTATAGAGGCTGACACGTCCATCATTCTAGCTGTTGCGAGATGAGAGCCCACAACAGTAGCCAGTGGTGTTAGATTTGTTTCAATTGCTTTGATTAGGATAGAAAGGCGGGTAATTAAATATTGAAAGATCATCCCTTTCTTCTGGTTAAAACGAGAGATCTACTAACCATCAAGGGTAATCTAACATTTAACGGCTACTCTTCTCTCGGCTCAAGGAGAGATCGGCAAGCTTAGAGACAGGGTAATTAAGTCGCGAAGTAAGATTGCGAGATCATTCGACTCATAAGATGAGGACTAAGATGCAATAGTTTTAACGAGTTCATTACAAGGGAATCTCTTCTATCACATTCTGATCCATTTTACTCTCTCTTTTACTTTTCCTACAAATCGTGTTTCTGTGACATCCGATTTACTTTTAATCATTTTGTGGAAATTCTTGAGATATAAATGAACTGATAACTGATCTAAATCAATGGGGTTACGACACTCAGGTTTTTACTCAACCTGTGCACTTACAGCTGTGTGAACTCTAGAGTAAAATTTAAACACGACTAGAATTACTTTTAGTGCTAGAAATTCACATCCACATAAAGTTCACATCAAACGCCATTGCCGGGGATTTAGATCATTACTCTTTATTTATATCTTTTGTTATTTAATTTCTTAATATTCATTGTTGAATCATTTCCTTTGATTTCAAGGATTAGTATATGCCTAGAACTACTCGCAGACAATTGCTTGAATTAGCTCTGAAATTGACCGAACTTTTAGAAGAAGAGTACGAGAACATAAGAATAGAACACCTTTGACTGAAGGAACAAGTAGCACTCAATCAACTGAAATCGAGGTGAATTCTGATTTAGGAACAGAGATGATGGCTCAACAACAAGAACAACCTCAACCGCCAGTTCCGTTACTGGAAGAACTTTATACCCCCACTGCAGATGGGTTAGAATTTGCTATTTTGAAGCTAGCTATTCGAGCTAACAATTTTCAAGTTGAAATTCTCTTTGATCTCCACAATCCAACAGAACTAATTTGGAGGAACTCCAGATGAGGACCCGAATCAACATCTCAAAGACTTTCTGGAAATATGCGAGACAACAAAGCTGAATGGAGTCTCACCTGAAGCATTGAGATTAAGAGTCTTTTCTTTTTCACTAAGAGGCAAAGACAAATATGGCTACAGTCACTGGAACCACGGGAATTAACCATTTGGGAACAATTGGTAAAGGCTTTCCTGTCAGAATACTTTCCTGCAAGTAAGACAATTAAGATCAGAAACCAAGTCATCGGTTTTGTTCAAAAAGATCAGGAAACATTGTATGAAGTTTGGCAAAGTTTAAGACATTGCAAAGATCGTGTCCCCATCACGGCTTGAGCAAATGGATTCTAGTCCAATCTTTCCACAATGGACCTAATTATGCTTCAAAAATGGCACTCGATAATGCTGCGGATGGTGTGTTTATAAAGAAAAATATAGACGAAGCATACCAACTTATAGAAGAAATAACAAGGAATCAACATTTCCTAGCTCACTCAAGGTTCAACGAGTCAATTGCTTTCACTCAAACACGATTAGATGGTGAGAATTTCTCTTCTAAGGTGGAATACATTGTTCAAAAGGCAATTAGTAGACTAGGACTCAACGAAGCTACCCTTACTGTGTTAATATGATAACAAGATGCTGCGAAATATGCAGTTCATCCGATCATATTTCCATGCACTATGAATTACTGAAGCAACAAGGACATCTACATCAGGCAAATGCGATAGGTCCATATCCTTCCAATAATGATCCATACCCTAACACTTTTAATCCTGAATGGAAGAATAATCCGAAGTTTTCATATAGAGATAACCCTCAACAAGCTCAAGTTCCTACCTGGCAAAGCAGATTCAATCAAAAAACACAACCTCAAAACTCTTCATCTTCTACAAGTAAGCTTGAATCAATGATGGAAAAGTACATGTCGAAACAAGACGCCTTGATGCAAAAGATGTTTGAGAAAATTGAAAACCTCTCCATTCATAACAAAATGTTGGAAACACAGATAGCCCAACAGGCAGCATCTTCTTCAAGACAACTAGGGATTCTACTTGGACAACCAGAGAAGAATCCAAAAGAAAAAGTTCAAGCGGTAACCTTGAGAAGTGGGAAAACAATTAAAAATACCAAGAGAACAAGATTAGAGGTTGCAACATCAAGAAATGCGGAAAATTCAGAACAAGATAAAGTAGCTCAACCAGAGGCTAAGCTAAAGGAGTCGAATGAAGCCAAGAAACAGACTTCAGAAGGATCTCCTAGCTACTCTGCTCGGATACCGTTTCCTAAAGCCCTCGAGAAATCCAGACAAGATTAGCAGTTCGGCAAGTTCGTGAAATCTTAAAGAAACTCTATATTAGTGTACCCTTCGTTGAAGTCATACAAGAGATGTCGGCCTATGCAAAATTTCTCAAAGATATTTTATCAAAGAAAAGAAAGATACAAGAAAACGAAACAGTTGCATTAACTGTTGAAGCTAGTGCCATAATTCAAAATAAACTACCCCCAAAACTTAAGGATTCTGGGAGTTTTTCTATACCATGTGGAATTGGAAACAGAAGAATACAAAGAGCTTTATGTGATCTAGGTGCTTCTATAAGTGTTATTCCCCTTTCATTATGTAGGAAACTTAAAATGGGCGATATTAAGCCCACAAATATGTCTATCCAATTAGCGGACCGATCCATAAAAATCCCACAAGGAATTTTGGACGATATACCAATTAGAGTAGGGAATTTCTACATACCAGCTGACTTCATGGTCTTAGATATGGATGAAGACAATAAAACTCTCATTCTGTTGAGAAGACCTTTTCTAGCTACTACAGGAGCAGTAATAGATGTCAAATAGGGTCGTCTTACTTTTCAAATAGGTGATGATACAATCAAATTTTGGTTGAACCATATTATCAACTATCCAGACATGGAAGATTATCACCTCCAACCTGAGCAAGTGGGATCCTCTAATATAGAAGGTAGCATCAGTTATTCATATATCTGATCCTTTAGAAGTATCCCTCGAGGCTCAAGAATCATCTTTATGGACAGAAGAAGAAGCCAAGATTCTTACAAGTCATATGCTCTCAACACAGGTACAACACTCAGACAACTCATTGGAGGATCAATCTACTGAGCTCTTGCAATAGTCTAGCTCAAAGAAACCACTGAATCCCGAGTTGAAGAAACTTCCTCAAAACCTCATATATGAATTTTTAGGTGAAGACTTCACCTACTCAGTGATTGTCAGTGCAAATTTAAAGTCGAATCAACTTCAACAATTATTAGACAAGTTAAAAGCCTACAAACATGTTATTGGCTATACTCTGGATGATCTCAAAGGAATCAATCCTTCTATTTGTACGCACCGTATTCATATGGAAAAAGATTTTAAACCATTCGTTGAAGGACAAAGAAGGCTCAATCCGACGATGAAAGAAGTAGTGAAAAAGGAAGTGATTAAATTTTTGGATGCTGGAATCATCTACCCCATATCAGACAGCCAATGGGTGAGTCCCGTGCAGGTCATACCAAAAAAGGGTGGAATGACCGTAATAAAGACAGAGTCAAACAAGCTCATCTCCACACGTACTGTCACCGAATGAAGGATGTGTATTGATTTCAGAAAGCTAAACAAAGCCACCCGAAAAGACAACTTTCTCCTACCTTTCATCGATCAGATGTTAGAAAGGCTTGCAAACCACTCCTATTTCTGCTGTTTATATGGGTTTTCTAGATTCCATCAAATCCCTATTCACCCAGATGATCAGGAAAAACCACCTTTACATGTCCATAAGGAACCTTTGCATACAGGGAATGCTCTTTGGACTATGCAATGCTCCAGCAAGTTTGCAAAGGTGTATGTTGTCATTTTTTCTGACTATATTGAAGAAATAATGAAAGTGTTCATGGACGACTTCTTGGTGTATGGCCACTACCTTCGAAGTTTGCCTGCACAACCTTAGAAAGGTACTACAGAGATGTGCTGAATCTAACCTAGTGTTGAATTGGGAGAAATGCCATTTTATGGTACAAGAATGTAGTCCTAGGACACATTGTCTCAGGCAGGGGCATTGAAGTTGATAAAGCCAAGACAGAAATTATTGAAATTTTGCCTCCACCCACTAACATCAAAGGAATAAGAAGTTTCCTTGGACATGCAAGATTTTATCGATGATTCATCAAGGACTTCTCTCTCATTGCAAGGCCATTAACAAAACTCTTACCCAAAAAAGCAGAATTTATATTTGATGAAGACTGCTTAAAATCTTTCAAAACTTTGATAAGAGCTCTCACGAAAGCCCCAATCATCAAACCGCCTGATTGGTCTCTGTCCTTTGAAATCATGTGTGACGCTAGTGATCAAGTCGTTGGAGTAATATTAGGACAAAGGAAGGACAAGAAGCAACATGCGATCTATTATGCCAGCAGAACCTTAGATGAGGCACAGATCAATTATGCCACAACAGAAAAAGAATATCTAGCAGTTGTATTTGCAATGGACAAATTCAGATCCTACTTAGTCAGTTCTAAGGTCATCGTATATACTAACCATCAAGCCATCCAATACTTGATTTCTAAAAAAGATGCTAAACCTAGACTGATTAGGTGGATCCTTCTGCTACAAGAGTTCGATCTAGAAATCAAAGACAGAAAGGGAGCAAAAAATCAAGTAGCTGATCACCTCTCTCGACTCCAACTATTAGAATAGGAAAATAATCCTGACAATTATACAGCTATTAATGATTCCTTCCCTGACGATCAATTATTTTCAATCTAGGAAGCACAATTTCCAAGGTTCGCTGACTATGCCAACTATCTAGCCTCAGGAGTTTTATGACCTGATTTATCCTATCAACAAAAGAAGAAATTCTTCTCGGACATTAAATACTATTTCTGGAATGAACCATTTCTTTTCAAAAAATGTGCTGATGGAATATATCGAAGGTGTATACTAGAAGGCGAACAATTTTCCATACTACAAGAGTGCCATTCATCTTCTTATGGTGGCCACGGAGGATATCAAAAGACAGCCTCTAAAGTTCTTCAAACAGGTTTTTATTGGCCTACTTTGTTCAAGGATTCAACCAATTTCGTGAAATCTTGCGATGCTTGTCAAAGAACCAGAAATATAGGCAGAAGGAATGAAGCACCCCGGCATCCTATACTCGAGATAAAAATATTTGATGTGTGGGGAGTTGACTACATGGGGCCCTTCCCCCCTCATGCGGGTATAAGTTCATACTTCTAGCAGTTGATTATGTCTCAAAATGGATTGAAGCAATTCTTACAATCTCAACAGACTCAAAGTCAGTTATCAAGCTCTTTAAAGATACTATCTTCCTAAGATTTGGTGTTCCTAGATTGGTCATCAGCGATGGAGGTTCACATTTTATGGAGCGAATTTCTGAAAAATTGTTGCTTAAATATGGAGCCAACCATCGAATTTCTACCGCCTAGAATTACTTTTAGTGCGAGAAATTCACATCCACATAAAAGTTCGCGTCATACACCTCTCGCGAAGTCCGGCATGCCTACACCATTGATTGGGACGCTCTGAACATTCCAGATGTTCAAGAAATGTTCGCAACCATTGGTTGGCTGACACTTCTCTCTCTCACTGAGCGTGTGTATCCCCGTCTTATTCGTCATTTCTATGCAAACATAACGATTACTAGAGAGGCCATCATCATCTATGTCCTTGGCGTACACATTCACTTTGATTCTAATCATCTCTGTCACATCTTTAGTGTTCAGTGCCCATTACTAGCTTCTATTCATTTGTCACCATGGTTGGCCTTCTGATTATTTTTCGAATGCGGATGGCATTCGTACAGTTTCTTGTGGATAGGATATCCACTATACTGTCGAAACAGCCTATCGACATCTTCATCCGACCATGAAAATGGTACACAATATTCTGAGTCACATGATTACTCCTAGAGCCGAACACTATATAGAAGTCACACACTTCGACCTATTCTTTCTTCATTGTCTCTGTATATGCGATGCCTCATTCCTCCATTTTGGCCATTTCCTTTTCTATCACCTGGATTACACCTTCCAGAAGGTCTCCTCAGGAGTTACTAGTCAGTACCACTTATATTTTGGAGCCTGGATCACTAAGATTTTACTCCATTTTGGTGTAAACATCCCTGTAGGCGAGGAGTACATCTGCCCCCTCCCCCCCACTGATGTCATCAGTTTCGAGACCTTGCACCAGAAACATTTTAGGTTTAGCGAGTCGGCACCGATTGATCCTGAGGATGGAGGTGTTTCCACCGATGGACACATAGGACGCACCAGAGGCTAGCCCCAGCTCCCCTCCACCTTTGGCGCCCGCTGAGCATATTGGATCTTCCCAGCGCACTACCTCGGCTTCCTATGGCACCTGTGATTTCACGGCTCTTTCACGTACAACAGGTGGATGCCATGGACCATCGTGTGACCAAGATGGATCATTGTGTTCGACGGATGGAGCATGACTCCTGATACTTGTTGGATCGCTACAGGCCTACTATGCATCGTAGGGATTTATTTCGCCCGTAGATTGAGAGGATGATAGTCTTGATGAGATGTAGTTAGGTTACCTCCCTCTTTGATGATGTCAAAAGGGGAGAAGTTTGGAATGATGTTATGTGATGTTATGTTTTTTTAGTTTCTTTTAGTTTGATGTTCTTTAGCTGTTGTGTTGTCATGCACCATTTTTGGTGACTATAGTCACATTTGTTAGTGCATGCACACGCGATATATGTATCGACTATGGATATAATATGATGACTTTTTCTTCATGATGAATGTGCTAAACTTTTGAATTATTTTGTGCCATGTTGTTTCTTATTATTATGACAATATAAAAGGCCACTTATTCAGGGGAGAAAATGTGAAATATACATGCATGTAGGGGGAGCCTACATAAGTTTTTTATCTATACTTATAATTTATTTTTTTCTCTCTATCGTCCAATTACTTTGTCATCATAAAAAAGGGGGAGATTATTGAATCCTACATTTTGATAATAACAAATTAAATTGGACATAAAAGTTACTAATCTATGATCAAGTGATGTGATGATAATGTAGGTAGAATTGATATGACCTCATTCGTAGAAGAAATCGCCAAATCGAACGATGAAAATAAAAACTCAGCAGGTGGGTCGATCGGCCATGGTGATCAGTCGATTGATAACAGTGGAAGAAATGTCAAGACAATAATGGTCGACGGACCGGTCATTGCACTGGTCGACCGCTTAATACAACAATGAATTCAAAAATGATGAGACTATATCAGGCGACGTCAAAACTTTACCGATCGATATACCGGTCGACGTCGAGATGTTACTGGTCAATGTATCGCTCGAAGGATCGGTCGATTGGACAATGCATAAAATTGTAGATATGCCGCAACTATCATATTGATCGGTCGACCATCCTATTAATGAGGTCGATTGGTCATAGCATCAGATGAACAGTAACAACTATTTTTCGAGGAGAAAATTGTAGAAAAATTTTTGGACGAAATTTCCATTTGTAGAAGCCTATAAAAGGAGTGTCAAAGCATGAAGAAAACTTATCCAAGCAAGCAAGTACATTCAAAAGTTCATTTCTAGTTCTTGAGCCCAAAATTGTAATTTCTTCCCTTTCTTTTCTAAGCTTTGAGTGTGAGAAAAATTTTGTAAAAGAAAAGAATTTAAGGGAAACATTTTCTTTTTGATCTAGTGAGAATTGAGAGCTCATTGTAAAAGAGGTGTGCTTTGCCTCTTGAGCGGAGAAGAAGGTGTGTGGTGTAAAGAGGGTTGTTCTCTCCCTACAAGAAAAGAGAAAGATAGTGGATCTCCGACGGTCTCGTGGTCGATAAGTAAGAGCGAGGACGTAGGCCAAAAAGTTGAGGGCGAACCTCGTCAACATATCGTGTCTCTTTGTATTTGCTCTCTTACTCACTCTTTATCATTATTTGCTTGTGTTCGATTTTATTGATTTTCCAAAAGTGATTTTGGAAAAAGATTTTTATACACCAATTCACCCCCCCCCCCTCTTGGTACTTTCGATCCTATATGATTACCCCTACACAGGTGATTACCCTTATTTCACAAGAAATATCGAATTAAGCTTTAAAATGTATAATTCCTCAACACAATCACAATGAAAATCGCAAATACACGGCAGTCGGTGTAGTACTTGGGGTCGATCCACAGGGACAAAGCTTGAAAGTGTACGCTACACAATCATGACGAGAACTACAAATATATGGCAGTCAGTGTAGTACTTGAGGGTCAATTCATAGGAACAGCTTGAAATGTTCATGCTACACAATCACGACGAGAATCACAAGTATATGGCAGTCAGTGTAGTACTTGAGGGTCGTTTGAAGGGACAAAACTTGAAAAGTTCACGCTTGATTGAAACCATTTAGAAGGAAAAGCTTAAGTCTAGGGAAATCAATTGAAATGAGAAAGTAAATGCTACAAACCAGAAATCAGTAAATAAAAATACTCTAATTTTTTGGGGTTTTTAATGCAAAAGTAGACAAGGATTAGTGTAGATAAACGCTAGGGCTGAGGGGATGTTTTCACTCGAAATTAGTATTCTCTACGATTTAAATTATGCTTAAGATTTCTGACTACACCCCTCAGCATGCACATAAGTATGTAATCATGATACACATCATTCAGCTCATTAGTGACACGGATGGCTCAACTCACGCATGCTGATGGGATCATCTATTCAGCTTAAGCAACACTCTCGTGTTCCTTGAGCAGGTAAATGAATAGAATCCTCTATGCAGGGATTGAGCTGGTTTTCACGCCGTCTCGGCTTGTCGAATTCTCTAAAGATAACTGGAGATCTAAAATGACCTCTTGACCTAAGTTAAACTCCAACTTGTGAAGATGACCCTCTCAGGTGAGCACCTTTGTGGCCAAGAATTGCGTGAAGCACATTGAGTTCAGGCGATTAAGATTCAATCTAGAAATGAAGACTATGACTACCATGACCTTTCTAAAGATGACTTTGTAAATGTGTGCCCTCTCGGATCCTCCGCAATCGTATAGGATGGATGTTCCCTCTCGGATAAGAGGTCATGGAATTAATAAAAGCAGGATCAAAAGGAAAATGTAATGGCGATGCAAAGCGAGGAGCAAAACAAGTTCAACTTCGAAATGCACAATTCATGAGTCCATCTTTGATGATTGAAATCTCTATCCCACCTCCCGGTGTATACAGAGCATCAATGTGCAAGATATCCCTCTTGAGCTAGGACTCAGTGAATACACGATGCCTAAACTAAAATTCAACAAACACCATCACAAGCACAAGATCATCACACAACCAGAAACTGGCTGAATTGCATGTTGACAGCTCTGTCCAACCTTTATACCCCTGAGCATGCAGCTAGATAGAGGGTGGAAAGTACCTCTCAGGTTGCATTCAGGATAGTTCAAAAGCTCAATCAAAATGCAGAATCATCATAACAGATTGAACCGAATAAACTATAAGATGATTTAATAAAACTATAGTGTTCAACAATCATTCAAATAGAGGAAAGTCATAAAGATAAACACAAAACAGAAGCAATCTAAGATCAATATCACCCAGCCACCTAATGGCTGGTTTAGTTACAAATTAGAAAAAGTAGAAAAAAGGAAAAAAAGAAAGGAAGAAAGAAGACAAAAGGAGAAGGGATCATGCTGCCCCATCTCCAACTTCCTGCAGTTGCAAACGGAATCCAGTTTCAGCCAAAATCAGAACTTCTTTCATGAGCAGCCTCCATGTCATTTTATACTCCAAGGGATATGTGTCACTTGTCCAATGTAGCTATTTTGTTGTCTTCTTCTTCTAGCTTTTCCAGCCAAAGAACCTACATGTGGTCCTTCCTTAGTTGTGTGCCACCTGGCCATCTTTTGTCTTATGTCTATCTAATTTTCCAGCCAAAAGAATCTTCTTGTGATCCCTCATTGACTATCTTTTTCTCAGCTTGCCACTTGTTCACAGTCCCAGCTACTTCCTCTTGTACAAAAGAATCCACTAGGCTGATGTGAAAAGGTATCATTTTGCTGATTTGGACACTGTCCTAGTGAACTGCGTCGTTTGCTCACGAATTCATCTAAGTATCCGGCTTAGCGGTATACACCTATCCCTATGCGTGTATGTGAGGGGCGTACATCAGCATTCCCCCATGTGTTGTCGATTGGGATTTATATATGGAAAACAATTAAAATAAATAATAATATCCCAGGAATACAAATTATCATAAGTGGAGAAATCATAGAAGTTGCATTTCGATAATAAAACTTCAAGCATAAAAAAATATATCAAACACATGAAATTAATGCATGTCGAACATAAATGAAAAATATATATAATTTTTTCACATCATTAGGGCATCATGAGAACATGCTAGAATAATACAAATTCAATTCATCGTGAGGATTTTAGAACATGCAAAAACATAATTTTAGAACATGGATCTATAAAATCTAGATCTATGTATAGATATCTATTAAATCAAATGATTCTATGCATACAATCCCTCAATCACAATTCAATATGAGAACAAGATGTTCTCAAACTCTCAATTCATCACAAGAAATCCATTGAGAAAAGAGTTGAATATCCTTTACGTGTCTTAATCCTATTATCCATCATTTCCTTCATTTTCTTCCTCTTCTTCCCTTGTCCTTCTCCTTATCCTTGCCCTAACAGTTAGGTGTTCAGATGGACAAAAAGAGATTAATAAGAGGTGGTTAGATCTTTATATAGGAAAGAACATAAAAGATTTAGTCAAAAGATCTAAACACCCTTAGTTAAAAATTAGGATTATTACAAATTATATATATTTTTTATTTCACGTGATTATTAGTAAAGTCATATTTCAAGAGAGGTTCCTCTTTTATGTGTATTAAATGTCACAACTATCAATCATCTCTAGTAAAGAAATGGTGATGTAGGTCTTCCCATCCTGAGTCGTATTTAGTTTATGAGAATTTTTTTAATGCTGAACTAATTAAGACTCATGCATATTATTTTATCAAAATTTTCGCACTTTTATATGATTATTATATCTTCTTTTAGTTAATTGAAAGTCTTCTACTTTTTGTTGTGTAGTTAAAATCTCAAATTCAGTAAAAATAAAATGTTCATGTAAGGGAGTTGCATCGGTCGCACGGACCAAACCAACATGAACCCAAATACATGAAGCAAAAGCATCTTAGCCCGCCATAAACCGGCTGACTATTGACTCGAAAGTGCTAACCCAAAAAAACTCGCGAGTGAGACTTGGACCATAAACATAAAGGAGGTGAAAAATCCAATTAGTCGTTACACACTTTCAAATGGTTTTGCCTCCCCGTGATATTTCGACCTCCTCCTCCTCGTCGGCGTCTTCTTCTTGGCATTCCGTCGTCAACCTCTCGATCCCGCAAAACCTTCTGAAGGCAGGTGGCAACCCTTCCCTCCGCTCTCTTAACCTCCTCCTCTTCTCCCTTCTCAGGGCCGGCAGATGTCGCACCCTCCTGGGCGTCTTCTCTCAAATCGTATCCAGCTCCCTCCCGGTCCGACCCTTCGCGCACTCCCTCGCAGCGCGCGCCCTCCTCGCCTCCCGTCGCTTCGAGGAAGCCGAGCGCTTCATCTCCCGCGCCGAAGAAGACTTCGGATTCCCCCCGAAAGCCTCGCTTTTTGACTCCCTGATCGTTGGGATCTGCATCGAGGAAGGGAATCCCCGCAAAGGGCTCGCCTTGTTGCGGGAATGCGTCGAAAAGGGTCGTCTTTTTGCTTCTCGACGCAGCTTGCGGGCGCTTGTCGAGGCGTTTTGCTCCCGGGGTGAGATGGAGCGAGCCATCGAGGCAGTTGATATAGTTTCCGGTGTGAATGGCGGCATGTTGGTTAGTAACGTCGTGTGCAGCTCCGTGGTTTCTGGTTTTTCCAAGATTGGAAAGCCAGAGCTTGGCTTGGAGTTCTATGGTAGAATTGTAAAGGCTCCTTCTTTCCGGCCGAATTTGGTTACCAACACTGCTGTGGTTGATGCATTCTGTCGAGCAGGACGTATTCACGAGGCTTGCAATATGGTGAGAAAGATGGAGATGGATGGATTGGTTCCTGATGCCGTTCTTTACAGCTGCTGGGTTTGTGGGTACATCAAACAAGGGGATGTGATGGAGGGTCTGAGGAAGCACAAACTCATGGTGCAAAAGGGAATCAGTCCAGATGTTGTCAACTATACTAATGTTATCAATGGATTGTGCAGGGACGGGAGTGTGGAGAAAGTAATTGGTTTATTGGATGAGATGGAGATGAAAGATGTGAAGCCTAATTTGGTTACTTATACAGCACTCATCCGTGGATTCTGCAAGAAAAACAAGTTGGAAGAAGCATTTTCTGTCTTTAGGAGAATAGAAGAGTTAGGAGTTGTCACAGATGAGTTTGTATATTCAATTTTAATTTACGGATTGTCAAGTCAGGGAGAGTTGGGCGGAGTTTTTTCTCTTCTTGAGGAAATGGAGAATAAGGGGATTAAAGTAGGTTGTGTGACATATAATACTGTCATTAATGGTTTGTGCAAAGCTGGGAAGGTGAGCAAGGCTGAGCAGATCTCAAAGGGCTTTGTTAGTGATAATTACACATATAGCACATTGTTGCATGGCTACACAAAGGAAATAAATGTAGAGGGTGCACTACAAGTGATAAGAAGATTGGATGAAGCTGGCATCAACATGGATATTGTAACTTGTAATGTGCTTATTAAAGCTTTTTTTTTGGCAGGTATGGTTGACAATGCTTGCCAGCTATTTGAACAATTGGCTAGTATGGGGTTGGTTGCGAATTGCATTACTTATTCCACCATAATAGATGGGTACTGTAAGTTAGGGTTTACCAAGAAAGCACTTGAGACATTTGAAGAATATAAACGAACTTCATCAATCACTAATGCTGTTGCACATAATTGTCTTATCAAGGGATTATGTAAAGAGCATATGACAAGCATGGCTACCATTGTGTTTGAAGATCTTGTAGGGGAAAAACTGGTAGCAGATCCTATTACTTACCAGATGTTAATCAGAACCTTGTATAAAGAAGCTTATGAAGAAGGGATTCTGAACTTTATTGAAAGAATAGAGACATTAGAACCTCGATTGATTTCTTCAATATGCAATGATGCTATTTCTTTTCTCTGCACAAGGGGTTGTTATGTTTCTGCATTGGATGTATATATGTTACTGAGGAAAAGAAACTTTGCTATAACAACTAAATCATGTTATTTACTTCTGAAAGGATTGCTTCGTTCTGGGTACAAGCAGGTTCTGGAACTTATCATGAATGAATGCATCAAAACACATGGCATTTTTCAACCTCAAGTCATAAATGTAATTTTTCTTTACCTTTGCAAGAAAGATGTAGAGCAAGCTATTCAATTTTTTAAGAGAATTGGCAGTAGGAAAATTTCTCTTAGTGCCGTGACTGCAGTCGTTGATGCTCTCAAAAAGGAGGGTCGAGCTGAAGATGCATACAAGTATTTACTGCAAGCTCAAGACAACAATTTGACTATGGATGTAGTTGTTTATGCCCTTGTGGTGGATGGCCTTTGCAAAGTAGGTCAACTAGAAAAAGCACTAGATCTCTGTGCAAGCATGAGAACGAAAGGGGTTGAGCCAAATGTTGTCATTTTCAATTCAGTGATAAATGGTTTGTGTCAGCAAGGATGTCTGACTGAAGCATTCAGGATTTTGGATTTTCTGGAAAATGATTTGTCTCCGAATATTGTTACATATTCAATTCTTGTAGGTTCTTTGTCCAGAGAAGGTCTGTTGCGAGATGCAAACCTTGTATTTGACAGGATGGTTACAAGGGGCATTGGCCCAAACGTGAACATCTATAACAAGCTAATTAATGGGTATTGCAGCTTTGGCTTAGTGGAAGAATCCATACAATATCTATTTGATATGGACAAACATGGTTTAGTTCCAGATGCATTTACAATAAGTGCTGTGATTGGTGGATACTGCCAAAGAGGTGACATTGAAGGTGCCCTAGGATTCTTCAATGAGTACAAAGGTAGAGATTGTTCTCCTGATTTCCTTGGTTACATGCATTTGGTTAAGGGGTTTTTCAACAAAGGAAGGATGGAAGAAGCTAGGACTATTCTGAGAAATATGCTCCAGTGTATGGAGATTGTAAGTTTGATAAATGGTGTTGGATATGAACATCATGGAGAGACACTAACCACTCTTCTTTCTCTTGCATGTGAAGAAGGAAGAATCAAAGAAGTTATTCTAGTTTTGAATGAAGTTGGTTACTTGTGTTTTCCGTCATGGAGGGTTAATAACGAAAAAAGATTTAAAGTACTTAAGAAGCTTGAAAGTTCAGGTGTTTTAGATGCAGAATCTGAGAAAATAGATGCAGGAACTATCATTTGTCCAACAGCAGTGGATACTCCTGAAAACATGCATGATATATCAAAGTCAATTTACTTAACCACAGGTATGACAAACATAAATGACAATCTGACCAAGAACAATGAAGATGGTAGCATGGACACATCAAAATATTCTATGGGAGAAACACTAGGCTATGACTTCGATACTTACTATTCCATGATTAAATGGTTGTGCTCCAGAGGGGATTTGCAAAAGGCTAAACATTTAGTCAAAGCAATGATTCAAAATTCAGAGAAAGATCATTCAGCCTAAAGGGTTAAGAGTTTCACTGTGGGAAACCTGGCAACTTGATTTTTGTAGTTCATTTACACTTAAAGGTATGGCACTTGTAAGTTGTACTGGTTGTATAATACCTCACAGTCGATTGTTTATGTTATGGTGATTGTCTTCTCACTGTCTTTACATTCCATTCCCTATATGTATCTCTATTTTTTTTAAAAGTATATGTATCTCTATTTACTCTGATATTATGTGTATTTTAGAGCTGGATGATACATTTATTTTTTAGGAGGGATTATACATTTATTTTTTTATACACTTATTTGTATATGTTGAGCCGTAGTTGCTTGTTTCTTTCCTTTGAACAAAGAATGTGTGATGATTTTGTATTTATAGTTTAGAGGCATTTAATCTTTATATTTTGGGTCATATAACAGGTTCACATTCAATTGATCAAAGGTTTTTTTTAAGAAAGAGGTTTCACATTCAAAAGTTAACAAGAGAAGCCTTATTGGACTTTATATTCTTATGGTTATGTTGTCAACATAATGGTATGTCTTTGATAATTTGTACTTGAAGACCTCTAAAAAAATGTACTTGTAGAGACCAAAACTTCAGATAATTGTCATGATGATCAAGATATTTACTATTACCCATGCTCATCTATGATGCCACATTTGGGATAGGTCCAAATGGAATTGGTATTTTGGTTCTTGGTATTTGCAGTTCTAATTTTGCTATTGTTTTATACTTATATAACAACTTTAAGAAATTTCTATATCATCAATTGTTTGTGCCAGAAACGATGTATGATCCTTTATCTGCTGAAATAGTCATGAGTAATATCCATTGCTCTTTGCAGGATTCTTGAATAGATTTCAAGTTGCTAAATTTTGTGCATCATTTTTGCATTTCTTCATTTTTTTGCATTTTTTCTTACAGTGTGCAAAAAGGTCCACTAGCAACATCTTGGAGCGCCACCTATTTCGCACAAGAGATGAAATTTATTGGTGTACTGCTTAATGAGTATTATGATATGTGGAAAACCAAGCAGATGTAGGAAAAGGTGCATGCGCCCAGTATCTCTGGTTATTGGTCATCAAAACCCCATTCACAAAGATCAAGAAACTGAGTGTGGGGACTGGGGCATGGTATATCATATTATCACGTTGTTGGATGACCATGACCTTGCACGTCATCCTTCCATCCCTCTCTTACAAACACAAAGAAGAACTTTCCCGACAAGAGTCATCACAGAAACCGATGAAGGATTCATAGGCAATCAATTTGACGATCATAAAGTCAGAAATGATGTTAATGAAGTACTAGGAGTGATGGTAATAGGTGTTAAACTCTTTTATGTACATGTTTCAAGACTTCGGCCACCGTTGTTTGCTCATTTGTTTTCTTATCACAGCAGTCCCCAAGTAGGCACATGTATTTATTTTTTGCTCGAGAATATCACCACCAGTTGCAAATGTTGCAAAGGATTCTTGTTTGGTTGGTCGAGGAAAATGTGGAATCAAGTTCAGGGATGAATGCATCATACAACTACTTCCGTTCAGGTGATTTGGGTTCCAATTTTAAAGAAAAAATAATTGTCATCAAATTGGATTTTATGTCATGATATTTCATGTCTACGCAAGTTTGTTTTCTCAGAAAAAAATGCTATTTGAACTCGTACACCTGGCTGTTTGGAACATGCGTTCATGAATTTGATTTGATTTTTATGGGCTTCAATATTGTTTTTTGGACGTAAAACAGGAAGTTGAGGAAAATAATCAAGACAATAACATAGAGTCAACCTGCTAAGTGAAATTGCTTTATGGAAAAAATTTGCTCTGGAGATATCTTAGACTCTGTTGTGTCGACAAATGAAAAAAATGAATTGGACAAGCAATACATTCGAGCTACTTACTAAAAACAGGCTTTTGAAAGATCGTGTTAGAGAAAATTCCGGAGAGGTCAATTTGGAAATGAGAATCCTTATCTGAAGACGATTTGCAAAGCCGAATACATAAGCGAGGGGACAAAATGACATCGAGATTTTGAACCATCAGCTTAAACCAGTAGCATTGTGGTCACCCAAAACATCTGCTTTGATTAACTCAAACAACTTGCTGGAATGCCCACAGGGCACTCACCAAATTTCTTGGATCATGATGAGGGGCTCCAGCATTCATCTTTTCAATCATGCACTGGCTCTCTAAAGACACCAAATATTCTGTGTCAGTGATAGGCAAAATTTGATCTCTGCTGTGGAAGATACTGTCATTTACCCTCTACAGATCTATCTTGTTTAGTAAATCCCAAGACCTTGGATCCTGTATGGACCTGTCAGCGTTCATGCATTTCAGATTCATGGAGTTTTCAGTACTACTACACTTGCGTCAAAAAAGTCAGCCTTGTAACTTGTAACTCAACATCCCAGATACTACGAAATTGAAGGTTATTCAGTTAATCATCCTATCTATCCCTCAAAATAAAGTTCTAGCTCATGCACAAGAAGAGAGTTTTGGAAATTAACATTTACGAAATTTTAAGCAATCTACAATCTAATCCCAAAAACAAGTGTGATTTTGTATCCTATAGCAGATGTGGTATGAAAAGCTACAATGCTGCACAATCTTCCAATTCCTACGTTCAAAATGGTGATTTCATATGCATTCAAGATCTCTTAATCCAGCATCCAGAGACGAAAATTGAGACATACGGTCCTCATTTATCACACGAGCCATATGTGAATAAGCGCTCACAGGCTTCGTCTCTGAATGTAAGGTGCATTCAAGATATGGATTGATCCTCGTGTACTAGTCGGCTTGGATGATGATCTACACATAAACTATATCGTCCTTGTCGGGTTTGGACGAAGAATATCTTTTAAAAAATAAAAAATTTTATTCAGAAAAATATACTATTCTTCTCATATTCTTATTCTGACTTTTGTTTGTTACGATGGGAATAAATTTTAAATATATTTTATTTTATAATAAAAATATTTTATTATAAATACTTGACATTAAATCATTATTATTATAAAAATAATAATATAATAATATATAGTTAAATTATAAAAAATAAAAGTAATGTAAAAAATGAAAACGGTTAGAATATTGCTATTCCTTCATTTTGATGGAATAAAAATTTCACTGTTTGCAAGAATATAATGGTGATATTACGATTTTCAAAGTGGTTTCATCTAAAACATGTTTTCATCATTATATCCTTATTCTCCTATCTGTTTGGCGATATTCATTAGAATAAGCATGTATTCCTTACTTTATCCTGCAACCAAACGGCCCTTTAGTCATAATGATCACCAATTGCCTCATAGTTTGTTGTGGATGCTGATATTCTTGTTCTTGTAGGGAGCTTGTAAGTTGTATCAGGCGCATTAAAATTCTATCTCCCTCTGAGGTGCAATAGATGAGCCAGTAGGGAATGCAACTTGGGCATTTATTTTGGGATCGCTGAACAAAATAAAGTGGAAATTTTTTAATGGTCGAAGCTTTGTTATTGTATTTTTCCTTTACAGAAACCATGGAGCTATGATGTGAGCTTCTGTAACGCTCCTAAAATTCACTCCCAATTTAGTTGCCGAACCCTAGGCGACATTACTTTTCATGACCTAATTATATAAAACTTTGCAGTGGAAACATATTCATAAATATAAACATAAAACTTCAAATTCATAAACAGGACTTCAACATATATAAATTCCAAGATATATAAACTGGCACATGAGCCTAATAGGCTCTAACGTATACCTAATAAAAGGTTCATCATACATAAATGAGTTCAAGTGTAGTACATGACTCAACAAGATGCTCATAAGTCATACATACTTAACCCTTATAAGGGTTCATCATAATGACATAAAGGAAGTAAACAACTTGGGCCGTATCCCGATAGACCCATGTGCAATGTCGCTGTCACGAGGCTCTCGCCGCCGAACCTAAGTCTCCCCTATACCTGTACGGATCCATGGGGTGCAGGGGATTTCTCCCGTTAGAGTATGTTGAGGCCCATGCATGCTATGATCTTATAACATAATCTCTACATGTCATGGCATATGCATTTCATCATCATGGAACATAAATCATATGCATGCTATGAGCTACTTATGCATTCTATATGGCATGTGAACATATCATCATAGAAAAATAAGATACACATATAACATTTCCATCTTATGCTAAAGCATATCATAACTTATCATTGCACTTATCACTATGCTAATGCATACCATAACTTATGGTCATACTTATCATTATGCTAGTGCATATCATGATCTTATATTTTTTTACTTTGTCATCTTTATTCATGTCATCATATGATGTGACAAGTGGACATTCATAATGCATCCTCATAGGTGTCTTCTTCATCTTTATCATCTTTGTCTTTATGTCCCAAGTCATTTATCATTTATCTTTTCATTTTCATCTTTATTTAGATACTTTCTTATCTTGTTGATTGAGAAGGGTAGCGGCTCATAGGTCATAATCCTCACCCGTAGGTGAAGTCTTTATCCTCATCCTTAGATGAGGTCTTTATCCTCTCCCAAAGGCGAGGTCTTTATCCTCATTCATTAATGAGGTCTTCTCCCACCCGTCGGTGAAGCCATAGTTAGGGTACCGATTGGTCTCAAGTCATAAAAATGCCACACCTTCAACAATCCGTCTTTTAATCATGTTCATCAATACATACAATCATTCAATATATGTTGCATCTTTTAACCCTATTTAAGATCATACAAACTTCAAATCATGTTAAGTGTGGACATTTAATCATAACCAATCATCTTCCAGAATAGACGATCGTTTTGGGTTACGGTCGACCGCTGGACTGGTGTCGAACGACCGATGGGATTATCGGTCGACCGTTATGGTCCTTTTGGACGATCGAAATAGGGCATTCGGTCGATCGCTAATCATAGTGAGTGATGACTCTCTAAATTGGACGACCGTTGTAGGTCATTCGGACGATCAAAACTGAACTTCGGTTCGACCGCTAATCACAGTGTATGATGACTCTCTCAAATAGACGACTGTTGGGATATCGATCGACCGTTAAGGGTCTTTCGGACGACCAAAACTGAGCTTCGGTTTGACCGCTAATCACAGTGTGTAACGACTACTCAAATCGGACGATCGCTAGAATATCGGTCGACCGTTACATGGCTGTCGGACGACCGAAACAGAGTGTTCGATCGATTGCTAATCACAAAATGTAACGACCCTTCCAAAATGGATGATCGTTGATGTATCGGTCGACCGTTGGACAGAGTGCGAGATTACATTTGTCTCCAGAATGGTCGATCGATAATATAGCGGTCGCCCATTCTGGGACAACAGACACACGATTTTTACATGTTTTCTTTCCAATCTTGCATACATTGACACATTGAATACATAAGTGATTCCAAACAACATATGAGATATTTCTTAACATTCTTAATACTCTAATCATGAACCACATAGAATTGTCACATAAAGACATCTAACATGCTAATCATGTTCATAAATGTACATGATCTTTAAACGATTTCATAATAAGCTAACATAATAACAATAAACATTCTAATCATATTAATCACATGTATGTGGGTACATGATTGTTAAGTAATTGCATTTTGAGCTACATAGATAACAAGGCACATTCTAGTTCTAGACATGATCAGCAATAGAGCATAAATCTTAATAGAACATGGATCATACAAACACTAATTTGCATATCTCTTAATCATCCATTCCAAGAACACAAGTTGGTTCTTCATGCCCTAATCCAAACATACACACACCATTAGGGGGTGATTAGAGGATTTGGATCCCCTCAACATACATTTATTAACATTTACACTTGCCTATTTAATCTTATTATAGTTTAAAAGGATTATAACATCATTCTTACAACATATGCATCACTTTCCTACATTACGATTTACATATGGCATTTTCACAAACATCTAGTAGGTATCATGCATTCTAAGTCTAACATCCCAACTCTCATCATGTAGGAACCAAAGGTTGTTCCTAAGTCTCAATCCAAACATTCACACAACACATTGAAAAAGAGATAAGGGTTGGATCCCCTCAAACATACCTTTAGTGCTTAGGTTAAAACCCTAATCCTAATCTCCTATATCTTCTTCTTCTTTTCTCTTCTTCTTCTCTTACTGCTATGGCCGAAATATGAGGAGAGAGAGAAGGGTGAGTGGAATGGGTGGCTCTTGAAGATTGCTATGCATTCTTTAATGGAGAGCAAGAGAAAGAGTGAGTAGTTGAGAGAGAAAGAGAGAGGGAGGGAGTGTGAGAGCTTGAGTTGCCTTTGGTGCTGCCTCCTTGGTGTTGCTCCAGCCGTGAGTGTGTGGGAGCTGTTGCTGCTGGCCGAATGCTGCTGGAGGGAGAGAAAATAGAGGGAGATGGGGAAAGAGGCAAGAGAGTGAGGTTATGTGATATTTAGGGCAATGATGGTATTTATACTTTGGGTTTGGGGCTTATTAAGTTAATGGGCTTCAAAATGAGCTTTTAAATAATTTTAGATTTCTTTTATCTATTTTCTTTTCTTTTTTGCTTTTATGTTATTTTTGAGAATATTATAGCTTCACACAGGACGAAGTTACGATGTGAGCATCATTGTTCCACGCATCATAGCCAAAGCACTCCTCCTTGGTGAAACGTACCATCGGAATTCCACTCGTCTTTTACATATTCTTTTTTCTCGTGGTAATTTATGGAACCATCAGTAGGCTAGGTGTTTTTACATATGAGATAGACAAGTTTTGCAACACTCCAAAATTTTCACCCTAAAAATTAGAGGGTAATTAGGTCATTTCGACAGTGCTAACCTGTTCGTCATAATATCATCATAATAAAATGATAGATATAACTATTATGGACAAATCATTAATAATGAGAATAAAATAAAGCTTATCTTCAGCGGAAGTCTTAAATTAAAACCTTTGCAATTAATGTCATAGATAAAGCTAAAAGCTCATTAATCAGGAAAACATCTTTAAAATAATAGTTTAACAGACTCATGACATTATTCTCAGCCTAGACCATGTGCAACTTCACCATCATGAGTTGAGCCAACCATCCATCCAAACAGATCAGTTACATGCACGAATCTAAGGTGCAAGGTTTCTCAATTAGAGTATATAAAGGCCATGCAATATGTGCATGAAATAAACATGCAAGAATGCCATGTCATAATCATAACACTCACATGCCATTAATTCTCATCATAACATAATCTTGTATTGGTAATAGTAACATGTAATAGAAATGTAATCATTAGTCAATCAGTAACATTAAGCATACTAAGTGAATAACACTTGTCATTATCCTACTTTAGTAATATCCTCAGGGTTGTTATATAACTTGTTGGATCTCACTTTCATGGTTATCAGAGTCAGTCAGTTAAGTAACAGTCTTTGATCTTATCAGTAATTGAAGGATCAAGTCGTTACCCTCGAGTATGCTAGCTAGGCTTTGGAGCCGAGGCTCCGTCACCCGAGGGTGAATGAGAATATACATACCGTTGCTGGTAACATACAGTTATCCCTTAAGAAATGCTAACTCATAGGTGCAGGACACACTAATTTCCTGAGAAAAATTCTAACATAATGGAGCAGGGCACAGTATTTCCTGTCATCAGTTTGAGGGGCGACAATCATCAAACAATATTATCATAATTGGATTCATTATTAGCACAATCATCAAGCAGTTTACGTCACTCAGTCTTCATAGTTAACCTAGTTACGGTTGTCCATGCATTTCGTGTATCTAAGTTCTTATACAATAATCAAGCATCAATATATAGTATAAATACTTTGAAAATAAATGTAAATATGTCATATGTTCTTCTTTTGGACGGTCACGACCGTGACGGGGTGGTCATGCCCTTGACCGTGGCTGGGAAATGTTCCAAGTGTTGGTCACGGCTGTGGAAATAGTGTCACGGCCGTGCCACGTCCTTGGCACACCCGTGTGACGACCGTACTTCTTTGTTTACGTCCGTGTGAGAGCCCATGCCCAATCTACGAAGACAATACGGCCAGGTCATATTTTTGACTTCCAGGTCGTGTTAAAGTCCTTCAGGTCGTATTAGGCTCGCATAAAAAATATGGCTAGCATTTTTGCCCTCCAGGCCATATTAACGCTCTTCAGATCGTATTAGGCTCGCACTAGAAAATACTGACAGCCTGTATTTTTTCCCACTTGCCCGTATTAATGGCCTCTAGTCCGTATTGAGCTCGCGTTCTACAAATTTTTCGATAAAACTTTGGGGAAACATAATGCAAAGCTTTCTAAAGGTTCTAGGCATGATTTATAGACCAATAGGCATCAGAAGTATACTAGAAACATATGATCTAGTCCGTATTGATTCTCCTCTTCTTCTTTTTCCTCCTCATCTTTGTTCCTGTAGATCTCTTTTCTCAAGTCCTAGCCGCCAAGAGTTCAGATGGAAAAAGGGGTAAATAAAGGAGTCCTAGGTCTTTTTATATGGAGGTTAGGGATTTAGGCCAAATGACACAATTACCCTTTATAAAAATCTATGGTGTTACAAACTTCATCTTCGTCATACGAACCATGAGGCCATAAGCAAGTTTGTTTGTTTGCTAACTTTCCTATGGTTATGGAAACAACATTAAACTTTAAAATTGGTATATGAAGAATTAGATGTAGGGAGAGAAGGTAGATTGCTGGTCATCATTGATGGCAATATATCAAAAGGAATCATTCCATGATTTGAATAGTTTTTTCCTTCAAATAGTCAAAGAAAAATTGAATTTCTAAGTCCTAACTTTTAAACAACTTATTAGCTTTTCTCAGGAGACAAAGTAAACGAACAGTTGAACCACGTTCCATGTGGTGCATCTTCCAGTATGGGCTCGTGATAATGATAACCTATAGTGTAGCTGCAATTGGATACATATCATCATAGTAGAGAAAAAAGTAGTAGAAAACATGAGCTTGTGATCCAAAAATTAAGAGTGACCCAAAAGGTGATCAGAATTATGCTAACAAGTTCTATACTCCAAAAGAACATCAAAGGTAATGTACAGTTCTCTTGGCTCTATGAATGCAATTTTTCAGCATCTCTGAAACACTCCGAATGTTGAACTTTTATATGTCACTACTCACTACCAATCATTGTATGCTTACTACACAGACAGTTCAATTATCGACCCAATTCCTTAGGATGAATCAACATCCTTCATACTGTAAGCTTGACGTAGTGAACAATGAGAGCAGCAATCATACCATGATCTTACTCATCCCCTTATGAGCTTTTGTAGCAGAGCTGAGGTACACTTGGGTCTCCTTCTTGTCATTTGTCGGATTTATAGCACATATAAATCATAGAGGTTGCATAATACCTTTTGCAGTGAAGTGGATCGTCAGGGCTTTTCACGAACTCTTGACGAATGCACTTGTACCTTAGGATCAAAGACCGAACCTCAGGAAAATGAAATACCTTGCCACAACACAAGTACCTCTGGAAGAATATCCTTGAAAGCATGTTTTTGGACCTCTCGTATGAGTCCCCTTTTATAGTGTGGAGAGACTTGGGCGAGAAGTTAGGCAGAATGTGACCTCGTGTGATTCTAACGTAGCACAATCTAATCGCGCGATCTGCCGATCCCCACCTGACAACAAGGACCGCATTTGTGTCGCACGGTCCATGTGCACGATTGCGCGGTCTGCACGCGCGTCACATGGTCCACGCACGTGTCGCGCGGTCCGTGTACATGATAGCGCGGTCCGCGCACCATTGCGTGCGTAATGCCCATGTGGCAATTTTTCCAACAATCTCCCACTTGTCTACATTGGGCATTGTACTTTCGTTCGTCCAGAATTGGTGACCTACGAGTACAAGCACACTACTTTATAGGAGCTAGAGAGATACCTGTTAAAGTTTAATCGCTCAACTATCTCTAAAGCGTATGTCATGCCCGTTAAGGATTCATGACAACTTACACATGAGCCAACATATGCTCAAATAATGTAACTTGTTATGCCCTAGATCTGTCTTGCAACATAGCTAAGACAATGTAGTCTTGCTCTACGGTAACTACCTTTCACATATACTATATTTTTCAACATAAGAAAAAATAGTTGGCCAATTGTACGTGAAAGTTTGATGTAGCTCATAACAGTTTTTTTTCTCGCCCTCATGACTTTTACTAGTGAACTAGTTGCTTTTCTAGACGTGGCTCGACAGACTACTTTACTTTTCACTTTTGAGTACCCCGCTAAAGTAGCAAGCACTAATTCCTTTCCTTAAGATATCGTCAAGAGTCTAAGGGCACGTGCAGATGAATCATCTACCAGAAACTCACACCATGATAACCATCAAACTAATCAATTCATCATGTGTCTAGGTCGACTTTGCATACTTGGTACTAAACACAAGCACTGAAGGAATGTATGTCTAGCTCTGTTTAAATTATACATCGCGCAAACTTAAGTCCAGTCGCTAACTTTTAACACCTGACCCGAGTTTTCAAATTGCTCGTTATCCTATAGCGACAAATTTGAATATTGTATCTGGCCTCTCTCTCTTCATCAGGCAACAGTTACTAAAACTCATGTTTTAACATATTTTAAGAACCACATTATGATTCACATAGTTTCATTCTCGCTCGCTACCTTCATAAGCATCGGAAGCATTTGTTCATGTGAGTGAACAAATTTAGGCCTTTCACATGCATAACAAGACTTTATAACAATAAATTTATTAAAGAAAAATAATCTTTTATTCATTAAAAATTTGAGTACATCATTACATTTATAATCTACGCAGCCCTAAGGCATTTACATGTCTCAAGAATGCCTCTCTTGGCAATGGTTTTGTGAACGGATCTGAAACCATTTTGTGCGTTGATATGTACTCAACTAAGATCTTTTCTTTGACTTCTTGGTTTCGTACAAATTTGTTCTTCGTGTCATTATGCTTTCCCTTGCAATGATATTTCTTGTCATTCACATAAGCAATAGTTGCTTGATTATCATAGTGAAGGATCATCTTCTTCATTGTATTCTTAGAACACCTCAGGTTTTGAAGGAATCTTTCAAGTCATAAGGCCTCTTGTACTGCCACTGAACAAGCTATGAATTCTGCCTCCATAGTTGGCAGTGTCACATAGTCTTGTTTCTTGCTACTCCAAGTAACAACATCATTGTTGAGCAAGAAAGTGTATCCGGAGGTGGATTTTCATTCATCAATGTCACCAGCCGAATCAACATCGATGAATCCAACAAGTCATAGACTTCTTACATGATAGCATAGTGCAAGGTTTGTAGTACCTTTGAGGTATCTCATGATTCTCTTTACCGCCTTCGAGCGTAAGCATTCTGGATTAGTCTGATACCGATTAACTAGACCCACGATAAAACATATGTCCGGCCGAGTACACTTCATAACGTACATCAGGCTGCCGACCACACTTGCATAGGGAACATTGGACATTTCCTTTTGTTCCTCTAGAGTTTTATGGCACATGTCCAAGCTTAAAACCTCACCTTTCATAAAAGGAGTGTCATGGGTTTGCAGTCATCCATGCGAAATCGTTCCAAAACTTTCTTTATATATGATTCCTGCGATGAAGCGAGTCATTTGGAATGATTGTGTTGGATTTTCACACCTAGTATGTAGGCTGCTTCACCTATGTCTTTCATTTCAAACATGGAGGACAATCTTGCTTAATGGTAATGACAAAATCTCTATTATTTCCAGCTATTAAAATGTCGTTCACATATAATGTCAGGATAGCAAAATTATCCTTAGACTTATCAACATACACGCAATGGTCTTCATCAATCATGTTAAAATCGTACGAAATGATTGATTGATAAAATTTAAGATACCACTGTCTAGATGATTGTTTGAGTCCATAAATGGACTAGAGCAGTTTGCAAACTTTGCGCTCGTCATATTTTACAAAGAAGCCTTGAGATTACTCCATTTAATTTTCTCATCTAGTTCTCCATCGAGAAATAAAGTTGATGTAATTCTAAGTCCATATGTGCAACTATAGCTATTATAAGGCGAATTGAAGCAAACATTACAATAGGTGCAAAAGGTTCGTCATAGTCAACACCCGCTATTTGGGTGAAACCTTTCACCATTAGGCGGGCTTACTAGGCGAGCTTTATATTTTTCAATTGATCCATCCATGCCACATTTAATTTTTAGGACCCATTTGTTCCCAATTGCCTTACGGCCTGGTGGGAGATCAACCAAGTCCCAAACTTAATTTTTCTGTATGGACCCTAACACTTCCTCCATTGCCTTAATCCATTCTTCCTTAGCAAAGAGATGAGAGAGCCTCTTTGATGATTTGACCTCAAGTTCATCTTCCAAACTTACTATGTGGGCCTCTTGTGGCTCATGTTCATGCAGCCCTTCGATTTCAAATCGTCGACGCGGAATATGTTTTCTAGTAGTCCGTCGAAGGAGACTTTTAGGTTGGTCAGTTGGTGGTTGCGACTCCCTCCCACTCAGATCAAGCTATGGGACAGAGAAGACAAACTCCTCAAAGGGTTAATCTGCTTATGCCGTCAACTTGGGATCTTCTTCTTTACATAGGAGAAGTCCCTTGTCTATCTCGTCTTGATTAGGAAACTCATTCTCACATCTCTACTTTTGATTTCCGTTACCGTACCATATTCTCTTTCACCCATTAATACATATCCCTTGGAGGTGTCGCAATATCTTATAAAGATACATTTCTGCCCTCTTGGACCCAACTTTCCCTACTTATGAGAGTTGTTTAGAACATAGGTAGCGCAACCCTAAGGGGCGCAAATAACTAAGTTAGACTTTCGACCTGTCCAAAGTTCATAAGTAGTGGTAGGAACGGATTTCGATGGTACATAGTTTAAAATGTAGGCAGCAGTTAATAGTGCATCTCTCTAATACAAAATTGGAAGATTAGTTTGTGCCATCATGATCAAACCATATCAAATAAGGTACGATTCCATCTTTCTGCAACACCATTTTATTACAGAGTTCTTGGTACTGCTAGTTGCCTAACTATACCCTTTTCATCACATAACTTTTTGAATAAGTCAAATAGATATTCGCGTCTATCGGTCGGTTCGCAAGGCTTTAATCTTATGATCCACTTGATTTTCTACCATGTTCATGAATCGTTCAAAACAATCCAAAGCTTCGAACTTATGAGAAATCAAGTATACAACACCGTAGCATGAATGATCATCTATAAAAGTAAGTAAGAAAAATTGTGTCGTACGTGAACATTCATCGGACCACATATGTCCGAATGGATTAATTATAATGGGTACTCGGAGCGTTTTCCCTTCTCAAATAGTGTTCTTGTTTTCTTGTCAGCTAGACATTCCTCACAAGTTGGAAGATCAACTTTTGCGAGAGTCTCCAAGAGGCCTTCTCTAGCAAGTCTATTCATTCGATATTGACCAATGTGTCATATTCTGGCATGCCAAATATTGGCACTTTCATTCACATCAACAGATGATATAAAGAATAACTATCAGTAACAGATGCTATATTTAAAATGTAGAAATCATTATTTAGAAAACCATTGCATCGAAGAACATTGTCAAGACATATTGTCATTTGTTTCCTCTAGAAACTTATTACATAACCAAGCTTGTCTAATGCTGACATAGAATGTAAATTTCGTCTAAAAGTTGGAGCATATAGAATGTTGTGTAACTTGCACGTTCCAATGCCTTTAACTTTAACTCTACCATTGTTTCCAATGTAAATCCATTTGCTTCCCGCACATATTCGGCAAAATTCCATGAAGACCCCACGACCTTTAGCTACATGGTCGGTGGCTCCTGAATCTGTAATCCACGAAGGATGAGTTTCAGCAATTAAGGCACAACTAAAGACATAAGCAAAAGAATTATGGTTAGGACAAACCTTCTTAGGCTCAGTGCAATCACGAGCAAAGTGATCACATCTGCTGCAATTGTGCAATCCTTCGTCATTCTGGAGTTCTCATTCCCGATGATGATGAATTTATTCTCAGTCAGACTTGGGACACTATTGCCTCCGACACCTAGCATAGGAAACGTATTCCACGTGATCAGGGTGGTGACAGAGCGCCTGAGGATACTCCCTCTAACGCTAGGGAAACAGATCACACTCAGGGGGAGGAACCTCAGCCTCCTCCCTCCTCCAATGCACCATCTTCCTTTGGCTCGCTTGACCTGACTACTCTTACTCATGAGGTGCACGCCCTACAACGGGACGTCCGGCGTCACAGTCGTGACCTACACTATCTTACTGGCGTGACGCTTGACTACTATGTGGCTCAGAGGTTTGTCTCCACCAGGGTTCGTAAGGATGATAGTCCTGATGAGGATTAATTTGTTTTTCTTGTATGCCCCTCTTTGATGATGTCAAAAGGGGGAGTAGTATGTATTCACGGGGAGTAGTTGTACTGAACTTATGAACTTATGTGTTTGGTACTTATGTGCTTGAACCTATGAGTTTGTGTTTGGTAAAACTTATGCTACTTTATATTGCTCATCATGTGATATCTGTCATACCTTTCTATTATGAAAACTATATGCATGTATTTAGGGGGAGTATGAAAATACATATATTTGCTCTCCATGGACCAATATGTTTGTCATCATAAAAAAAGGGAGATTGTTGAATCACGTACCATTCCCATGTTTTGATGATAACAAATACGATTGACCGACAAATGTTACTAATGAGTTTATCAAGTGATCTATATACATGAATACATTTACAAGAAATGAATGACCAAAGAACTGATATAGAAAGCAAGATCGGTTGAAGGACCGGTCGACACGACGAACGATCGAACACGGCAAAACCGAAAATGCTATTGAAGTCACAAGATCGGTTGACGGATCAGTCGACCGAAGAAAATACAAAGGTATAAGACATTGAAGACATAAGATCGGCCGAAGAGCCGATGAACCGAATACATGATCGAAGTAAGCAGAAGCCTCCAACACATTGAAGTCATAAGATCAGTTGAAGGACCGGACGACCGAAGGCAATACCGAACTGAACAGAACATTTAGGCATCAAAGAAATCAATGACCGGTCAAATAGAAGGTTGAAAGAAGAGGAAATAAAGAATCGATCATAGAACCGGCCGATCGGATTGTCCGACCGAAATAAACAAAATGTTGAAGACGTTGTAGAAAAACACAAATCGGTCGACTGCCTCTCTCAACCGGTTGACCGATTCATGCGATCTGGTGAATTAAAAATCATATTTCGAATCAAATCTATGGATTACTTTCCAGATATAGAAGATCTCATCAAGCTCACTATAAAAGAAGGATAGAAGAAGTGGAATTAAGCACAAGCAAATTGAGAATCCATGAAGAGTTTTTTCATCGTTATTCCCCTTGAAAAGCCTCAGAATCTTTCCTTCTCAATATTTTCCATTCTCTCTTCATTCTATAATCTCTCTGGTGATCATATGTGCAAAAGAGAGAGATTGAGATATCTGTAAAAATATACTGTTGAAAGCTCTAGTGTGAAAAGAGGATTGCCTCTCCTCTTGAGCGGAGAAGAAGATGGTGTACGTGAAAAGGATTTTCATCTCCCTTTTTGAAAGGAGGACGATAGTGAATCTCTGACAGTCTCGAGCTCGAGGAGGCAGAGCAGGATGTAGGCCAAGTTGGGCCGAACCTCGTCAACAATTCCTGTGTTTGCCTTCTAACTTTTTTTGTTCTATTTTCATTGCATTGCATCTAACGTTCTCACAAAACAATTTTCTTAAAAAGGAAAAGGACTGAAATTTTGAGTTTAAAAAAATTATACACGAATTCACCCCCCCCCCCCCCCATTGGTGTCGTACGATCTTATGATCATGATTCTTGGATACACAAAGCATAACATGAGTCAATACGTATCCTCCAAGATCATGTGTTATACAGTTAAGTAGAGCATTATGATCATGATTTTCGGATGCACATAGCATAAGATGGGTCAATATGTATCCCTCCACGATCATATCATATGTAGTTAAGAAGAACATTATGATTATGATTCTCGAATACGCAACCCCCCATAACATGGGTCCATACGTATACCTCCATAATTATGTGGCATACAGTTAAGTAGAGATTCATAATTATTATTCTCGAATCCGAAAACTTGCGACCCTTCGAGTGTTGCAAATAAAATCCATTAGAAATCACATAACACATCCATATGTTAAACACAAGTCTGAGATAGTCCACTCACAATAACCCAAAGACTATATAAAACTTCCAACCCCTGGATTACATGGATCGAAAGGGATTCACCCATTACATACATATTTTCGATAGTGGCTAGATTGATACCCTTTCAATTAAAAATTTGTAGCTCACTTTACTCATCATCAAATTGAGTGATTCCAATTTTATCTCTAAATAGACTCCTACAACATATAACTTTCTCAGATTTTATTTCTTGACTTTACCCTCGTAAATTCTTACAAGAACCATAAGGTACACACATTAGACAATTTGACAACTGCACGTTAAAACATTAATAACTTACTATAGGAATCCCCTTTTGAAATGAATACAAGCTCTGTAGAAGAGATGACCAAATCACCTATCTATTCTATAAATTTTGTTCTCAGATTAGCAAAGTAACAATTTTAGTGAATTTACTAAATCTGTCGTGTTGCTACCCAAGGAAGCTTGACAGTGAGCCAATCCTTCGATAGACAACTCCAAATGATATGGATCCAAACCCTCTAGAAACTAGACTTGGAGACATTTCCAAACATTTAATATACACAATTTTTGGATAATAATAGCCTATTTAAAAATGCACTAGAACAAGACACACTAAATATGGATAGATTATGGATGAATGTGATTCTAATCTTAGGAACTTCTAATTATCATTTTAAGTCAACTAACATTAAGTGACCACATGTTCAATAACAATTAGGGCATAAAAATCATGAGGTCGATCAATTTATTAGCTATGCATTTATGCAACATTAATCCAATAAATAAATGAAAACTTTCAACCCAGGGTTCACCCTTACATGTCTAGGGTTTTGCCCAAAACTCTTTTAATCCCTTCTTCTTCTTCTAGGAGCCCCTAGGTCTTCTTCTTCATTCCTCTTGTAGGATCCCAAAGGGCACCAAGAGGGGGTGAATTGGTGTTTAACCGAAAATATTGATTTCACGAAATTCATCACGGAAGCACAAAACCGATTCTTAAAACCTTTGCAATTCAGATTATAAACACAATATGAGAGGGAGATAGAGTGATAGAAATCAAACACAATGAACACAGGTGGTTGTTGATGAGGTTCGGCCACACCTTGACCTACGTCCCCGCTCCGACTTCTTGACCTCGAGACCGTCGGAGATTTCACTAATTCCTTCATTTGTTCCAAATGGGGCAAGGAAGAAAGCCCTTTACACAACCACCTTTTTCTCCGCTTCGAGAGGCAAGGCAACCTCTCCTATTAGGAAGCTAATCTATTTCTCTTGGTCAAGAGGTAAGATTTAGAACCTCTTTTACACAGGAGCTCTCTCTATTTTTCTGAACAAAATATTTCTCTCTCTTTACAATGCTAGGCTCACAAGAGTGGAAGAGAGAAAGAAGATCACAACTAATATGATAACTTCAAGAAAAAGATCTTCTTTTGATTTCTTGAAGTATTGCTTCAATGCGTGGATGGGTACTTTTGCTTCAGGCCTTGGCACTCTTTTATAGGCTCTGGTATGTGGAAAATTTGTTCAGAATTAATTTCGCATTTTTCTCCTTGAAATATAGCCGTTACTGTTCATTTCAGTAATGGACCGATCAATCGCATTTATGGGCCGGTCGACCGGACTATATGATCGTTGCACTGATTTCTCCAGTTACCATAGCTGGTCGGTCGACTGGATTATCGACCCATGTCTCGACCGGTACAGTCTCGCAGTTTTGATTTGTAGTCGTTGAGCTGATCGGTCGACCGGTGCTTCGACCGGACTGTCGACCAGTGTAGTCTCGACATGAATTTGGCAGCTCATGCATTGATCGATCGACCGGTATCTTCGATCGGTCGACCAGACTATCTCGACCGGCCTTCATAACTTCGATCGGCAGGTTGACCGCCTTGCACTATTTTGAGCCTAATATTTTGCACAGTTATTCAAATTAGATGATCTTGGAGTCTATGGAAAGCTAAAATAATTCTCTACAATCTTTACATCCAAAACTAATGAGATCAGTGCCAATTATTTAATCAAAGAGTAGTGCATAAAGTTATCTCTTTTTCTTTAAATTTTTTAGCATTTTATCTTTAATCATTCAAGGTTTGTATCATCAAAATATAATTTAATATGTCATTAAAACTTGGATCCAACAATCTCCCCTTTTTGATGAAAAGAAACCAAGAAATATGAAAAATATATAAATTACAAAAAAGTTGTAAAATTCTTGTAAAAACAATCTTACTCCCCCTAACACATAGCTTTCCTTACAATGGTAGATATTCACATAAATATTAATTGTAAGGTACTCTCCGTATAAAATGATATTCAGATCATATTTCTCCTATACTTCTCCCCTTTTTGTTTCATCAAAAAGAATAACTTGTATATGAAGCATATAAGAAACCATATGTAAATCCCCCTTAATCAATTTCTTTTTTAAAAAAAAATTATTCTTCCCTCTTTTTTTTCATACAATAGACATGTAGATTATTGCAAGTTTTGAAAAATAAATCCCCATAAATTTATGGCTATTTTATAATGAAAACCAATTTATGAAAGCCAAAACAAAAATATATTAAGAATCAAAATATGGCATAAAATTTTAAAACAACAATGATATCCATGATATGGTAAAAATAGAGTTGAACATGCTCCCCCTATCACGATGGTCAATTTTCTTTTATTCCTTTCTTTTCTTTCAGAGAAATAAGTCATTTTGAAATGTTTGAGTGAAATAGAAAAATAGGCTTAACACTTAAAAGAAAACAAAAGTATTCCCAATGATACTTTTACCATAACTTGTGTGCCTTCACATTTTCATTGGTCCTTTGCTTTACATGTGAGGCACACCTGAAAAAAATCAAGTAACTTTTGGTACCTAAACTTCTTTGGGTCCAATTTTGTTAGTCAAAGTTCCTTTTGGAACCCATAGCATCCCATGTTGTGAAGATTTTCTTACTTTGCATTGATATGCAAAATGGCCATTAAATCCACATGTAAAATATGTAATATGTGATTTTCTATCATATGCATGATTAGATTTCCAATAAGAGTTTTCATGTCCAAAGGATTTTTTAGGATTATTTTTTATTACATGAGAAATAGCTATATTTTTCAATGAGGCATTTTCCTTCTTTTCTTTTTCTAAAGAGCATGCTAGTTTTATAATTTCACATGCATGTGTAATTTCCAAAATTTCAATTTCATTTTTGAGATTTTCATTTTCCATTTTTAATTTTTCAAACTCATTTTTCATAATATGAAGATCATTCATCAAGGTTTCATCATGAATTATACATGCGCCCCTTTCCTTTTTCAAAATATCAAAGTCATCTTTTATAATATGAAAGTCATTCATCAATTTTTTATTCTTCTTTTTAAGAGTAAGATATTTTTCAATTAAGAAAGAAAATTCCTTATGCATGTCAAAATTGATATTATCATCTTCATCATCATTATCACTATTAGCACTAGAGCAATAAGAAGAGTTGGAGGATACCTCATCATTATGCGCCATTAAACATAGATATGCATCCTCGCTAGACGAATTTGATGATTCATTTGATTCGTCTTCATTTGACTCTTCATGCCTTTTCTTCTTTCTTCTATGAGATGTCTCTTCTTTGTGATTTTTGTATGATCTTCGGGTAGGCTTCATATTCTTTTCTTTCTTTTTCACCAATTTGATATACTTATCGAGTTTTCTTATGTAGAGGGCGAGTCTCTTTTCGTCTATTTCTTATTCACTCGAGTCTATCTTTACTTTTGCTTGCTTTCAAAGACAATGTCTTCTTTTTGGGAGCATTTGATTCTTCTTCTTCTTGGATTCTAATCTCATAAGTTAGAAGTGAACCAATTAGATCGTCAAAATTCAATTTGTTCAATTTTTTTTCTTCGATCACCGTCCTTTTTGTATGCCATTGAGAGGAGAGAGACCTGAGAATCTTTTTCACTTTTTGGGGGTTAGTTCTCGGCTCGTCCAAAGAGGCTAAGTCATTCACAATATCATTAAATCGAGCAACCATATTATTTATGAATTCATTTTCATGCATCTTGAAAGAATCGTATTTATGATTCAAAATATTCAATCTAGATTCTTTTAACTTTATCGGTTCCTTCACAAGTAGTGATGAGTTTGTTCCAAATCTCAGTTGCACTTTCACAATTTGAAATCCGATTAAAATCCGTTGAATCCAAAACACAATAAAAGATATTCTTTGCTTTCCAATCCAATTTTGAAAAAAATTTCTATCTTTCGTCATGTTTGGAAGGTAAACTTTCATGTAAATAATAGTCTTTTTCAACAATATCCCACATGTTTATATCAATAGAACATATGTAGGCTTGAATCCGAATTTTCCAATATGCAAAATTTGATGTATTTAAAAGGGGAGGACGACTAATTGATTGTCCTTCGGCAAAAACAAATGCACTTGATGCCATAGCTCTTAAGATTGTTGAATCTTAAAAAAATAATTGAATCTTAAAAATGATTAGATCTAAAAAGATTAAATCTGAAAACGAGAAGAATCAAAAGATCAAAACAAGAGCAACCCGCTCTGATACCAATTGTAGGATCCCAAAGGACACAAAGAGGGGGGTGAATTGGTGTTTAACCGAAAATATCGATTTCATAAAATTCATCGCAGAAGCACAAAACCGATTGTTAAAACCTTTGCAATTCAGATTATAAACACAATATGAGAGGGAGATAGAGTGATAGAAATCAAACACAATGAACACGGGTGGTTATTGACGAGGTTCGGCCACACCTTGGTCTACGTCCCCGCTCTGACTTCTCAACCTCGAGACCGCCGGATATTCCACTAATCCCTTCCTTTGTTTCAAATGGGGCAAGGAAGAAAGTCCTTTACACAACCACTTTTTTCTCCGCTCCGAGAGGCCATGCAACCTCTCCTCCTAGGAAGCTAATCTATTTCTCTCGCTCAAGAGGTAATATTTAGAACCTCTTTTACACGGAAGTTCTCTCTATTTTTCTGAATAAAATATTTCTCTCTCTTTACAATGCTAGGCTCACAAGAGTGGAAGAGAGAAAGAAGAGCACAACTAAAATGATAACTTCAAGAAAAAGTTCTTCTTTTGATTTCTTGAAGTATTGCTTCAATGCGTGGATGGGTACTTTTGCTTCTGGCCTTGGCACTCCTTTTATAGGCTCTGGTATGTGAAAAATTCGTCCAGAATTAATTCCACATTTTTCTCCTTGAAATATAGTTGTTACTGTTCATTTCAGTAATGGACCGGTCGATCGCATTTATGAGCCGGTCGACCAAAAAATATGACTGTTGCACTGATTTCTCTAGTTACCGCAGCTGGTCGATCGACCGGACTATCGACCGGTGTCTCAACCGGTATAATCTCGCAGTTTTGATTTGTAGCCGTTGAGTTGATCGGTCGACCAGTGCTTCAACCGGACTATCGACCGGTGTAGTCTCGACATGAATTTGGCAGCTCATGCATTGATCGGTCGACTAGTATCTCCGATCGATCGATCGCACTATCTCGACCGGCAAGTTGACCGCCCTGCACTATTTTGAGCATAACTTTTTTCACAGTTATCCAAATTAGATGATCTTGGAGTCTATGGAAAGCTAACAGAATTCTCTAGAGAAAAACTAATGAGATCAGTGCCAATTATTCAATCAAAGTGTAGTGCCTAAAGTTATCTCTTTTTCTTTAAACTTTTTAGCATTTTATCTTTAATCATTCAAGGTTTGTATCATCAAAATATAATTTAATATGTCATTAAAACTTAGATCCAACACCTCTAGCATGCTTTGACCTCCTTTTCCTATTTTCCCTTGAAGTACTCCATCACGGATGAAGAAAGAAGCTTAAAACCCTAGCTTTGTTGTGGAGAAGAGAATGGGCAAGAGAGGATTTGGTGGCTGGTTTAGGGTAAGGAGGAGGTGGAATGAGGGTTTGGGGTTTATAATTCTGCCATCTTTTCAACCACCCTCACTATTATGGGTATTTTAGTCTAATTTTATCTTTTGTCTAAATTACCCTAAAGATGGTCTGACTTTAAGGGTGTTTTAGTCCATTAATTAATCATTATTTTTGGCTTTATATTTTCTTTTCCCTTTAGCCAAAAGACTCATTTTGCACTTTCACTTGAGGATAGTTTTGTCCATTTAAAAAAGGTTTCTTATTTTGATTAGAAATGATGATCTTAAGTTCTTCATGTGTAACAACCCCAATTTTTAAATAGAGGTATTTAAGTCATTTGGAGAAAATCCTAACAAACCCTAAGTTCAACTCTATAAAAACCCTGAACCCTCCCTCTCCTCTCTTTTTATTTCTCCCACGTGATGGCTGCAACCTAGGAGGAGGAAAAATGAGGAGAATGAGAAGAAGAAGAGCGCAAAGAGGGAGAGGACATGGACAAGGGAAAGGGGATTAAATTGAAGAACAATATTATAGGTATGTAAAGGGGATCCAACCCTATCTCCTCTTTGCATTTGATGGATTGAAAGTTTGAGAGTACTTTGTCCTCATAAGGGATTGTGATTGATGGTTTCATGAATTGATTGACTAGATCGATAAGTTTTAATAGATGATCTATTGTTTCATTATCTTTCATGACCTAGATCTAGAATTTCATATGATTTTAGGGAGAACCATAAAAGATGTATTCCATGATTAATATGATGTTGTTAGCATGTTTTTATGCCCTAAAAGTGTTCTAGATGATCTATATGTTTTCTCCTTGATTTCACCTCAAAATGTGGTATTTTTTGGTTAGAAATCGAGACTTGATGTCGTCGGCACAGCCATGCCAACACTAGGAATGGTCGTGACAGCACGGACGAGGGCGAGGCAATTAAAAGGCTCTCGATTATGCGCGTGACATATTTGTCATGGACGTGATGAGGTCAAGCACGGCTGTGACCAACTTGATCACGATCGTGAGAGAAAGCGATGAAGTCGGGAATGGCTGAGGCTGGCACGACCATGACAAATGAGGGCACGTCCGTGACAACACTCGGTACGATTGTGACAACACCAAGCATGACCATGACAATGCTGGGCATGATCATGACATTTCTGGGCACGACTTTGACGTTGAAAAATAGTTTTTATGACGTTTTAAACCTATTTTCTTATGTATATAGTTATGTATTGATGTGTATTGATTGCATATGACACGTAGATATACGTAATGTATGTTCAGCCATAATTAGGCTAAAATACGAAGAATGATTGATGTATTACAAAGCATAATGCACCCAAAGTTGAAGAATGTCTTCTCACTCATCAATGGTGAGAAGCAAAGTCGTGCACCTATATATGTACTTCAAAAGAACCTAAGCCCACGAAGTAAAGTCCTGCATTTGTGCATGTGCTTCTGAGAAAACAAAGTCCCTCACCAGAAAATGTGCGCATTTCTTGAAATAAAGTCTCTTACTATCACGGTGTGCATATTTTTTGGAATAAAGTCTCTCACTATTATAATGTGTGTGTTCCCAAAGATGTGGCCTAGCTAGCCAATGTGATGATATGATACGACTCTCCAACTATGTTAAGATCAAAGATGTTATAAGATAAAGTAAGAATGAAAGTGAAGTTAACTTCAAAGTATCTTATAACAAAGAAAGTTAAGATGATGATGAAGTAGATGGAAAGTAAAGTCTTACACTTATGTATGTACTTCAAGAGGACCTAAGCTTGAGAAGTAAAGTTTTGTATCTGTGTATGTACTTTCCAAGGAACAATGTTCCTCGTCATAAAGTGTGTGTATTCTTAAAGATGACTAAGAATAAAATCCCTCGCTATTATGATATGTGTGTTCCTAAGTATATGACATGATATAGAATGAAAGTCAAGATGGTATTATGTGACAAAGTTGAAGGACGAAGATGACACTTGAAGAAACACATAATAAAGAAACAAAAGAAGAATGAAAGAATAACCAAAGGGTTATAAAGAAACCTTGAGGATATGTAAAGTATGGAAGAAGTCAAGAAGTAAGGATCAGAGAGTTATGAAGAAACTCCTAGGATGTAGATGATAATGAAAAATGAAATGTTAAGTCATGATTATTTATGAATGATACGAATGTATGTTTCTTTTGTAGATGATGAATATGAAGTTAATCAGGTATGACATTATGTTTATGTTCAATAGTGTTATATGATGAATGAATGTAAGTATGATGTAATGTCATGTAAGGTTTATGATATAGTTCATGGCATGCATGTTCATATATTATTGTTATTATGAGGATGATACATCGAATGCAGAATCATGTGATAGATAGCATGTCATACATGACTTTTACATACTCTAACCAGGAAACCCTTTACTCTAGATCCGTGCAGGTAATCAAGATTAATTGATGGATGGAAGCTCATGCTCATGACGAAATGTTGCACATGCTTAGGTTTAAATAAGTCCTATAGTTCTATTTGAACATTGAGGTTAATGATGTATTGAAGGTTTAGGCATTTAATATTTTCTGACGTATTAGTTATGATATGATTAATAGAAAGTTTTTATTCATTATAATTTTCTCTAAATTGTCAAGTCTTTCGTTGTTAAATGATGTATGAATGGGCAGGGTGGATTTCGGGTCGTTGCATCATGAGTAAAATCTTTTGTCAATAAACAAATTTTGCCAATAATTTTGGTGAAAATATTAAGTACTCTAAAATCAAAAGTAAAGAGTGCTAAATACTAGATAACTGACATTGTGATGGGAAATAAGAACACAATGTCAAAGAACACTCAACAGACCAATGAGAAAGGGCATGCGGCCGAGTCGGGAGGAGGGTGGCAGCGCCGGTGATTGGGTCAGGGAAGAGACGATGGCAGTGAGGCTCAGCAGAATGGAAAATGAACGATCAAATGAAGGAATATGGGGAAAGGCCGAATGGAGGTTGTACACGACAAATTGGAGGACGTCGCCCGATGCGGTGACAATGACGGCAACAACGAATACGGATGGAGATGACGGAGGTTAACAATCAAAAATGAAAATGTAAAGAGGGGATTTAGGGATTTGAAGTTAAATATTTAGCATCTCTCAAATGATGTGACGCTAATTCGACACTAATAACGCATCAGGAAATAGCTACAACAATGATGTTGTGACGCTACAACCTAATTTGACACAACACATCAAAAAATGTGACGCTAACATGAGGCGACAATGGCGCCGGTTCAAGTCGAAGTCACTTCATAATGTTATGATGCTAAAACGGCACTACGGTGATGCTATTTTGACACAATGACACCAATATGATGGCACCTCATTGCACCTCTACGGTGACGCTAAATGTTGGTATTAATTTTTTATATACATCTATATTTCAATTTTTTTATTTACACTACTCAAGAAAATTTTGTCATTTAATTCAATGCTCATAATTGCATGATTAAGAATATTAAAATAATTTATACATAATTAAGATATGATATATATATATTGTATGTATGATATATTGACATGCATGTGTATACATGTAGGTATATAAATTAAATGTACTATGTTTATAAATAGAGTGCACTATATTAATAAGTGTGTATAAAATTTGAATCACCTAATTATATCAATATATATACATATAAATAATAGTTACATTAACATTCTTTCTTTCTACACACACACTAAAATTTTCTAATCTAACTATTAAGAAAAATTATATCCCCTAATTGCATGTTCATAATTACAAATTTAACAAAATAAATCATACATGTCTAGGATATGATACATGTTTATATACATGAAATATGTTATACACATATATATACTATTTATAGTGACAAGGGTTCGATGGGGTTGCTCCCAAGTTGGGAGCACCTTGTTCCCATTTTTTACAGCCCTTGGATCATGAATCAAGGGCTTAGATTCATGCGTGTATCTCAGTCGTCCGATTCACAGGCGACGACTGAGGTCGTTCATGTGGTCGAGGTGGCGGCAAGTGGTGGCGAGGCGACAACGAGTGGTGGCGAGGCGGCGGTGGGTGGTGGTGAGGTGGCGACGAGTATCCACGAGAATTTATAGGGCGGGTCGGGGTACGATCGTGAGGCTGCACCGGCGAGGGGTCCCGAGGTTTCACTTACGAGGGATCCCGAGGTTGCACTGGCGAGGGGTCATGAAGTTGAAGTGACGTGTGATCGAAGCGTCGGCAAGGAGTGAGGTCGAAGCGCGTGCGACGGCGAACAGGTCACGCATGCGGTGGCGCCGAGCGGGTCGAGCAGGCAGTGATGAACGGGTCACGCATGCGGCATCGAACGGGTGTAGGCGGTGGCGAACGAGCTCACACGGGTTCTCAGTTGGCGGCATGAGCATCGAATTGGAGCTTTCTAGAGTGAGATCGGAGCTTGGCTCGGAGTCGAGGGCTCCTCGAGTGAGATCGAAGTGCCCGCGACTGCGAGGGCTCCTCGAGTGAGATCGAAACTTCTCCCCACTCCACCGTCAGCCTTCCACAGGCTGCTTGCGGTTGAGCGTCGATGAGGGAGCGCGCGCGAGGAGAGGGAAGACAAGGAGGAGAATATTAGGGCATTAGGACAAATGAACGATCTCAGTCGTTGCCTATGAATCGAACGTCTGAGATACATGCACAAATCTGAGCCCTTCATTCATGATACAAGGGTTGTAAACATGGGAGCACCCCCATTAAAAACTATTGAGAAATGTGTGTATGTGTATATATATATCAATTCACATTAATTAATACCTACTTAAATCAATATAGGTATAAATATATATATGTCTTTGTATTTACATATATACATATGTGTGCATTTGTACATATCTCAATACCTATATGTATATTTGTCACGGGCGTGTCCTAGAAACATCATTTGTGCATTAATCATACATTTAATTAACATACTAAGTTAGTTTGGATGTCCATTTACTGATATTTGTATATAGTAATTAATATTCCGATTAGAGCATAATGTTTACTTGATTGTCGATAAACTTTACAAAGTAATTACATAAGTTTATTAGGAATTTATTATAATATATATGTTTAAATATGATTAAGTAAGCTTAATTAGGATTAAAACATTCAGTTATAACAAAAAAATGTGATTGACCATCACTTAAGTTCCAAGCAACTGAAGCAGGCGGGTGGATAGCTGCTTAAAGGGATATTTTTCCAAACCGCTTTATGTCATGAGAAAATTCTGAAAAAAATATATAAACCACTTAACATTATCCTTTCACTAGAGGAAGAACTCGAGCGAAACGACCTAGGGAAAATCAGGAACATAGGTTGTCCAAGGTGAGTTTTGACACGAAAATTGTTCGTTTGCTTGAGATGACCATTCCTTCATTGATTTACAACCATAAATCATAAAATTTCTTATGGTTATTCCATTCGAAAATATCTTTCCATGGCCCCTGAAATCACTAAAAAGGAGTTTTATAGAGGACGTTATGAACTAATATTCGCTAGTCACGCATCCTGTCCCGAGTCTGATATAGGTTCAATTTTTAAATTAGGGCACAGTTGGAATAGAATGAATTAGAGTTTGAAATTTGGATATGCTTGAATAGACATTCCAAGGGTTCGGTAAGAAGTGGAATCATCCTATTTGGACTGGTATTTTGGGAGAAATGAATTTCTCATTTCATAGTGAATCTTCTGTCAGATTCCAGGACATGGACATATCATGACTCGAATTAACTATTTTTGTTATAAGGCTATATAGCGAGTTAAATTCTCTTTTTTTTATGACAAAATAGTAATGAAGTCTAGTTTCAAGAAAAATTATGTTCTAGTTAAATGTACAAGTATGAAGAAATGTATAAATTAAACTTTCAGTGGCACACAGTCTACCAGGACACTAACCCTAGGCCAGATCGCCTTAGATATTATGACTTATTCACTTGGACTTAGTTAATGATATTTAGGAATTGGAAACCTTAGTATGTCTAGTTGTTAATTAATCCGGAATCATAAGATTTGTCTATATGGTTAAGAAGTTATGAATTATTTATTGACAAGTACTCAGTCTGAAATCCTAAGACAGTACCTAGTTAAGCTATGGAGGATTGAGAAGTTCCAATGGTGAAATAACCTATGAACAAAAATACCTGAAGTTAGAAATTGGTATTAGAGAGGATTATATGCATTTTAGGATGCATAAGCATTCATGCATCATGAGCATGCATTGCATATTACTTTGTTGTAATTGGGGAGTAAAAAAAACATTATTACTTGTAGGAAAACATCAATGTACATGTGAAAGGGAATAAATCTAATAAACCTCCTTGATGTGATAAAATACAAGATGAGTGGGTAAATTTACAACATAGCAAAATGATATGTGTTACTTCTTTTGCTTATGATATTATTTCAAGTAAAATTTATTATTAGTATTTACAACCTAGTGGGATAAGGCTTTGTTGTTGTTGTTGTTGTATTATTATTGAAACATACCTTGAGTTAAGAAAGATATTTATGATATGTTTCAAAGATTTCATATGAGATGGAGTATCCTTTTACATCAAAATATTTTCAGGGAATAATGCTTTTGAACTTAAAATAAGTTTACTTGATATTGATATATGATGGTGATATATTATTGTGTTGTTATAAAACTCCATGTGTACATTGACCATGCTGAATGAAAAAAGTCTTTGGGATCGCATTCAATATACATGAAGTCTTTGGGGCGTATATCGGATTCCTTTGCCCTTTGGGAGTTGCTCTGCGTTCACGTATTGACCCATGATATGCTCTGCGTATCTGAGAATCATGATTGGGTGACACAAAATCATGATTGGGATATGTATTGACCCATGATTTGCTATGCATATCTGAGACTCTTGATTGTGAAGCTCTACTTAACTGTATGACACACAATCATAGAGGGATACATATTGACTCATGATTTACTCTGCGTATCCGTGACTGTTGATTATGAAGCTCTGCTTAATTGTATGACACATGATCATGGAGCGATACGTATTGACCCATGATGAGTATGTGCAATGACACATGTGTGGAGTTTAATTATGAAAATGATGATATCTTGAGTTACTTTTACTTATGTGAAAGTTCATATGATTTGACAATTTATGTTAATGTATGATGCTTTAAATGTTTTATCATATGAAAAATGCGGTTATTTAATGTTATATGCACTCGTATTGTTCCCCTACGTTGTACTTTTATTTCACTCACTGAGCAAATGATTGTTGCTCATGATACCCATTTTAAATTTTTTTTAGATACTCGTAAGTTTTCGAGTTGAGTCGACTCAGAGCTTTTTTTTGCTGCATATAGAAGAGGTCGAGCCACTGGAGCACTTTAATCCCCCTTCACTTTTGTTTTTTGGAAGCATGCAAGTAATAGACAATCTTAGATGTTGTAATTACGTTTGAGGAGAACATTTTATAAAGTTGTATAAGACTTGATCCCGTGGGGTTATATGTGAGATGGTTTGTGGAAAAAAAATATAATGACAATATGTGAATGTCCTATCTTATAACTTTTATCTAAACTTTGAGGTATATATATATATATATCATGCATCTTTTGTATGTATTGGCAAATAACACAAGAAAGTAAGGGAGGGAGGTTTTGTCAATTTTATTTTTAGAACTACTAAATATAATTAAGGGATGCAATAATTGAGATTAGAATTTAGTCACGGAGTTGGGTGTGACAATATTTGTATTCTTATACTTTTATTAATATAATAATAACTAATATTTAGTTAAATTATTTATTAAAGTTTAATGTAGGGAGAACATATGTACTAAAGTTGGTGCCTAATTAGGATCACAATAGCGATGCCGATTGCACAGGGTCACATTAGCATCACCAGGTGTCAAATACATCGCGGCACAACAAATTTAGCGCCACAATAGCCGACACCCCTATGAGGCTGCCCATAACCTCATGAAACAACATCGCATTGGTGACGACGCAACTATGATACTAATTTTGACCCCACTATCACGTTACATTAACGTCACAAGGTGCTGTGGCACAAAACATTTAGCGCCATAGAGAACCAACATTACTACGACATGGAAGGTATGCTCTCGCTTCAGCGTCGCATTGGCGACGACTTCCCTACAGTTCTAAGTAAGTTAATGTAGCATTGCGACTTGGCGATGCGCGATGCTAACGTAGCGCTAATACTTACCACAAATTTGGTTGTTCGCACGTGCGCATTAAGCAATAGCTATGAGAAGGCGCCAACTTGGCATCACACTTTTTTAACATGAAAGCAATGCTAAATCGAGGTAAGGAAGAGGCTATTCGAGTAGCCCTTCTGTCGACATTGCAACGTCAATGTTTCATCATTAATGGCATCAATCTAGCATCGCATGTTTTGAGATGCTAAATGGTGTCTCTATTAAGTAGATTTCTTGTAGTGATAACGCTAATAATCAATAAGAGTAGAGCGGTGGTAGTCTGACAAGATAAAGGCAACTCCATGTATTTATGAAAAGAACTAATAACAATGAAAGATAGTATCCTAAGATGCTCCATGTGCACATGACCATCACGAACAACATTAGTCGCTTGATCTCATTCTTGATTGTTCTGATCACCAAGATTAATGCATGGAAACAATATCCCATGAGCTTCACAACTCAATAGGTAAATAACAAATCAATGGATAAATAGTAACAATAAAGACGAATGGGGGTAAATAATAAATCAATGGATAAATAGTAACAATAAAGAAGCATGGGGTCAATGTAATCATAATCATCAATGATAAAAAAATGAATTGAAAGAGAATTAATGCCATGCTTTGATAAGAATCAATACTATGTTATGTGTGTAATTAATGGGATAATCAATACTATGCTAATTAACATCCATGGAATAAACAATGCCATACTTTGATTGGAATCAATAAGTAAATTAATGTAATGCTCTAAGTGAAGTCAATGTAACAATCATATAATTCAATACTCTGGATCAACGAATCATCTATGCAATGCCATCAATGAAGATGCTACTTACAATGATGTGCATGTACTTCATAAGAGACTAGTGATTGTGCACATCACGACAGATGCTACTTATAGTGATGTGCTTGTATTTCATAAGAGACTAGTGATTGTGCACATCATGACAATCATCCTCATTTAGGGGATGGTATCTATCGTGTATCATCATACGATGGGATAGAAATCGTCTAATGGGACATGTCTAAATCCATCCCACGATGCTGTGCAATGATCTACCATCATTCCGTAACACCGTCACCCATGCTTTTATATTTATTAATTAATTAGGTTCTCATCTTTGCCCTAATTGAGACGATATCCTATTATGAATTTCAATATCTTCTCCTCCTGGAGAGAGCTTGGAGGGCCTTCCTATCTATTATTTCTTTTATTAAAGTTACTAAATATTTTATTTATTTTAAAATATATTAAACACAATTAGGGTCTCTTTGGGAGCAACCTAAAAGTGAAGAATGGCAAAAATATTGTAGTTTATTTTCCAACGGCAAGAAAATTTACAAATTGTTGTTTGGATATCAATTTCATAGGATTCAATACTACAATTTAGAGTGAAATATGGGCTAAAAAAAGGAGATGAGAGCTCTGAATTTTTTCTTTTTAACGGTAGTGTTGTCCAACATAAACAAAAGAAGAACTTCATTTTTATTTTTAATTTTACCATCATAATTTTTTTGTGTGGTATGTCACCTTTCGAAAAGTGTTATACTATAGAATTTTAAAATTCATGAATTAAACATTGAATGGATTAACCCTACAAAATTTCATAATTTATTGTTCGATAATCACGAGGGAAGGATCCTATAAATCAGAAGAATAATTTTCAGATCAAAACTCACTTTGCACAGTTTATGCTCCCGATTTACCCTAGATTGTTTTCGTTTGACTTCTGCCTTTGGTAATTTTTCAGCCATCAAAGAGTAAAGTTTAATTGCTTATATAGTTCTTCCAGAATTTTCTAATGTCATATGACTGTTTGGAAAAATATCTCTTTAAGCAACTATTCACCTATCAGCACAGCTGCTTAGAACTTAAGAGATAGTCAATCACATTTTTTTATCATAACTAAATGTTTTAACCATAATTAAGCTTACTTAATCCTATTTAAACACATATATTATAATATTTAGAAATTTTATAATTTATTCCTAATAACCTTATATAATCACTTTGTAAAGTTTATCGATAATTAAGTAATCATTATGCTTTAATTAGAATATTAATTACTATATACAAATATCACTAAATGGACAACCAAACTAACTTAATATGTTAATTAAATGCATGATTATGCGAAGATGATGTTGTAGAGCACGTCCGTGACATATTATATTTATTATGATATAGTAAATCAAACTAATTTATCTACATAACTAATTTATCTAATATGATAAATATTATATTAATATAATAATTATATAATTAATTTATATTATAATATACATTTATGATATTAAAAAATTGAATAAGATCATAATCCATAAGTTAAAACTCAAAGTTTAATAAATTCAAGGCTAAATGAAGGAAAAAAGAACAAGTGAGTATACAAAAGTAGTCCCACATTGATAGTAGTAATAAAGTGAGAGTAAATGTGCAAGCGTAAATGGAGGAGGAGACTAATGGACCAATATGAATGTTTATGAAGGAAATTACATAAAAAAATTATTATAATAACTTTTATCAAATTATTTCTTAACAAAAAAATTAATAAAAAATTTTTATTATAATAACTTTTATCAAATTATCTCTTAACAAAAAAATTAATAAAAAAATTTCGTTAAACCAAAAAACATGGTTCAACCCGGTTTTTTCAATTTTGATCTATTTTCGATCGGTTTGATCCGATTCAACCTGGTTCGAATAAGGGTTCGGTTTTTAGGCTTCAACTAGGCCATGATTGTGTCCGATCAACGGTCGGTTCGGCCCTGACAACATTGTTTTAGGTCTTCTTTAGGTCCTATTTGCAAGCTTAATAAGTTTAAAAATAATATTATTTATTTTGACTTTGTTTCTTTAAGGTGGGGCAAAAGTAAATTATTCTCTATTTTTTTCTTGTTATGCTATTATTAACATTTGTTTGTTCTGCAATTACTAATCTACATGTTTTTAAAACTATTGTTTGACAATAAAAATGAGAACAAAATAACTGATAAGTTCAAGTGCTGATAAGTATTTTATTGACTGAAACTTATTTTTAAAAATAAGTAGTTACGCGTTTAGATAAAACTACTTATATTAATAACAACTAGTTAGTTATGAGATAACTAATTGACTTATTTTTTAGAAACAAAATAAGCACCCCTCCCCCTGCTTATTTTTTTTGACTTATAAGTAGATTTGATATCTACTTATTAGTAGAATTTTTAAGTTACCAAACGCTGAGATTTTTTTAAATTAACTTATAAGTGGCTTATAAGCTTAGTCAAACAGTTAGCTTTCCATGGCCTCTGGAATCACCTAAAAAGAAATTTTATAGAGGAAGTTATGAACTTAGATTCTCTAATCACTTATCCTGTTCTGAGTCTGATATATGTTCAATTTGTAAATTAGGGCATGGTTAAAATAGAGTGAATAAAGGGTTTAAATTTGTATATGATTAATTAGACATTCCAAGGGTTCGGTAAGAGGTGGAATCATCTTATATGGACTTTTATCTTGGGAGAAATGAAATTTTCATTTCATAGTGATTCTTCTGTCAGATTCTAGGACATGGACAGATCACAACCCGATTAATTATTTTTGTTATAAGGCTATAAAATGAGTTAAATTCTCTATATTTTATGATGAAATACTAAGGAAGTCTAGTTTTGAAGAAAAAATATGATCACAAGAAAATAGATAAGTATGAAGAAATATATAAATTAATCTTTCAGTGAGACAAAGTCTCCCAAGACACAAACCCTAGGTCAGATTGTCTTAGATGTTATGACTTACTCACTTGGACTTAGTTAATGATATTTGAGGGTTGGAAACCTTAGTATAATTAATCTAGAATCATAAAATTTGTCCACATGATTAAGAAGTTATGAATTATTAATTGACAGACACCCAGTCTGAAATCATGAGACAACACTTAGTTAAACTAAGTGGGGATTAAGAAGTTCCAATTGTGAAATAGCCTAGGAACATAAATACCTGAAGTTAGAAATTGGTATTAGAGGATGTTATATGCATTTTAGGGTGCATAAGCATTCATACATTATGAGCATGCATTGCATATTACCTTATTAGTGATTAGGAAATAAAAAGGCATTATTTCTTGTAAGAAAACATCAAGTTGCAAGTGAAAGGGAGGAAATCTAATAAACCTCCTTGAAGGTTAAAGTATAAGGTGAGTCGGTAAATTTACAACATAGCAAAATGATATATGTTACTTCTTTTATTTATGATATTATTTCAAGCGAAGATTATTATTAGTATTATTATTGAAACATACCTTGAGTTAAGAAATATATTTATGATATGTTTCAAAGATTTCATATGAGATGGAGTATCCTCTTACATCAAAATTATTTTTAGAGAACAATGCTTGTGAACTTAAAATAAGTTTACTTGATATTGATATATGATGGTGATATATTATTTTGTTATTATAAAACTCCATGTGTACATTGATCATGTTGAATAAAAAAGATATTTGGGACCGTATTTAATATACATGAAGCCTTTGGGGCGTATATCGGATGTCTTTGTCATTTGAGGACTGCTCTACGTGCACGTATTGACCAATGTTATGCTCTGCATAGCCGAGAGTCATAATTGTGAAGCTCGGATACGTTTTGACTCATGATTTGCTCTGCGTATATGAGAATCTATGATTGTGAAGCTTTGTTTTACTGTATGACACGCAATCTTGGAGGAATACGTATTGACCCATGATTTGTTCTGCGTATATGAGAATCCATGATTGTGAAGCTCTGCTTAACTGTATGATACACAATCATGAAGGGATATGTATCGACCTATGATTTACTCTGCGTATATGAGAATTCATGATTGTGAAGATCTGCTTAACTTTATGACACACAATCATGAAACGATACGTATTGATCCATGACGAGTATGTGAGATGACGCATGTGGGGAGTTTAATTATGAAAATGATGATATTTTGAGTTACTTTTATTTATGTGAAAGTTCATATGATTTGACAAGTTATATTATATGTGCTATGCTATAAATGTTTTCTCATATGAAAGAATGTGGTTATCTAAATGTTATATGCACTCATATTGTTCCCTTATGTTGTACTTTTATTCCACTTTGAGAAAATAACTATTTCTCACGGTACCCATTTTAAAATTTTCAAATACTCGTATGTTCTCGAGTTGAGTCCATTCGAAGCTTGTTTTGCTGCATATAGAAAAGGTTGAGCCGCTGTAGCATTTTTATTTTTTCCTTCACTTTTGTTTTTGGAAGCATGAATGTAATAGATAACCCTAGATGTTGCAATTACATTTGAGAAGAATTATTTGTAAAGTTGTAAATCTCGTGGAGTTGTTATATGTGAAATGGTGTGTCAAACAATAATGATGCTATGTGAATGTGATGTCTTATAATTTTTATTTAAACTTTGATGAATATATATATGCATTTTTGTATGTATTGATAAATAACATAAGTAAAGGAGGAAGATTTTGTCAATTTTATTTTTAGAATTGTTAAACATAATTAAGTTTATGATAATTGAGATTAGAATTTAGTCACGAAATTGAATATGACATAATATTTTTTTATTATTCGATCCGACCGATTCGATATAAAATGAATACTTATTCGGATTGTCATCCGGTCTGATCCTAATAATATTGACCTAAAGTTACTGAAATCGCAAAATACTATTTCATGATTAAGATGTGGGATAATAAATAATTGGATGAAATTTGTTTCAACAATGTTTTCCTCGAGGCCCGGCCCGCAACGGCTAAATTAATCATGTGCGCATCGCCCCAGGCGCAATTACTAGGGTTAGAAATCTCCCCCTAACCACGAACCGAAGGCCAGAGATCTCCCTCACTGCCGCTCCCGCCGGTTTTCCACCTCACGCCGGCGTCCGATGGCAATTCCCGGCCCTTACTCCGGAGTCAGCACCCTCGCCTTCGTACGTATAATGCTTCTCTATTTCTTCATTATATGCAATCCCCGCCGCTGGTATATCGATCTGGTTCGAGAGATCTTTTCGTGGTGATGGTGGCAGGTGGCTCGTGCTTCGGCCTTCAGTTTCGGGATCGTCTACGGCAGCATCAAGCTCTCGTACCTCCAGGTATACCCCTTGAGTCATCATCTCGTCAAATCCTTACTTCGTGATGTTTCTTGCCTCTGTTATCTGTGTCATGGATGGTGTTCTGGTCGAGCCTCCTTGCATTTTTTCACTACATTCTCGTCCCCGTAGATCTTTTTTAGCGGATTAATTTGGATCTTTTGATTTTAGAAAACACACTTCAGCGAATAATTGAGCGTGGGTTATATGGATGTAAAAAGTGAGTTCTTTTACCTGTAAGAAGAAAGTGAACTTTTTCTGCGGCATGAGCACCATTGTAATGATGTGGCGTGACCTGATATTCAAGTCACCGGCGTTTTCATGCGTTAGCTATTATTAGCATATCTGTAGTCTTCGAGCACCCTTCGAGATTACAGTGAAAAGTATATATTAATGGCGTCGTGCCCTTGATTTCTGACATATTTGGTCGTAGACTTTCTTGTTGGAGCCATTGAATTCTACTTGTGAACCGGTGATTGTTGCAGCATCCGAATCATTGCAAGGCCTTTGGTTGGTGTAGTATCGACCACCATCTTCTCTTGGACACACGGTCCATTTCTTTAGCATTTAAATCTTTTAGCATTCAAATACATGACACTTATACACGATGCACATGATTAGTTATCATGGTAAACACAGCTTACACTTTGTTTGGCAATTGAATTATGGAGGGGTCTGAGACTACGCTGTGGAGGAGAAAAGGTTTGAGGAAGCATTAGGTTTATGTTTGGATAGAAAATTATGGACAAGTTTATGTGAAAATATTTTTCGACTTGTTTCAAAACAAATACAGGTGTTGGGCTGACAATTTAATAAATTGTCAATGTTACCCATGTAGTTATGTTAATTAATTAAATAATAAAAAGCTTACGCATAGAATAAAATGGAAAAAATGAGAAACACATTCTTTTGTTGAGGTGGAAAATCAAATCCTTTCTGGTTACACCAATTTGGTGGAATTAGTTTGGAGGGATCCAAACCTCACTTCATCTCCAAGCAACCCAAACCATTTGTAACTGGCCTATCATTTAACTTTGAAAAAAAAACTTTGTTATCACTTAACTTTCGGTACCTCGCCTTACTTCAGAAGACACATATGATAGAGATTTGAGGAGTTTAACTATTTATCGGAATGATGTTTTGTTTGTTGGCCAAGCATACATGTATTAGTTCAGTGCATGATACTTGCAATAAATGATGTAAGCTTCTTTGCTAAAACAATGGCAAAACAGGTATTAATTATTTTGATCTTAATTAATGGTTTTCATTTGTTTTGACTATTCCTTTCACCACATGTAAGATGGGTCTGGCCTCTCATGGAGTTCATTCCTTTTATTTTTGTAATATCTTTTTGTTGATAATGAAAGGCTGGATGGATAATATTCTTGGTTATCCATACTTCTAAAAAAAGATAGCTCTGGTCTACCTATAGCTATACCAAAATGCAACCATAAATTCGTTTTGTGTAATGCATGCACTTGGTTGCATAAGTAAAATGACTAAAATTACATTGTAACAATGTTTATAATGTATCTTCCAAGGTTGAAAATGCTCTGAAGGCAAATTTGAGGAATGCATTTCCAAAGCCACAATAGTGCTCTGAATTCCTCTAAAAAAAATGATAACACCAGTCACATGCTCTGTGCTGCATGCTGATCACATAAGTAATATTTACTACATGCATAGTTCTGTAATGCAAATAGCCATTTTGCGAAAGTTGCTGTTGCATGAGAATTCTGTTTCAGTTTGTTTGTTCTTAATATCTGGACGTTGCCCTTAAATTGTCCTGCATGTTGATAAATTATCACATGTATTTTTCCCTGAAAATAAATGAATAACATGTTTCATGCTAGTACGTTAAACATGATTATACATGCAAAGTTCTGAAATGCAAAAAAAGAAAAGAAAATCTTTTTTTTTTTTGAGGGAAAAAAGGATGACCGCCAGGAAAAGAAAATCTTTTAGGAAGGTTCATGTTGCAAGAACATCTGTTTCAGATTGCTTGTTCGTAATATATGTCAACACATGGTTCATGCACATTAAATAAACCTGTTCAATACATGTGTAGTTCTGTAACGCAGATGGTCATTTTAGGAAGCTATCTGTTTCACAATGTTTATTCTTAATCTCTATGCAAGTTTTTCTATAAATGAAAAGAAGTGACATAATTTTTGTTCATTTAGGCGAAAGTAAAGTCCCACAAGAAAGCTGAGGCGAAGGGTCATCACTGAATCATAAATTACATGTCCCTTCTTTTCTTATGGATTGGCCATTGAGCTGGTCAAGAATCATGTTTTCCCTCCACCAAGAAAATTGTAAACTCCAGGAAGGAAGGCATATTTTGTTCTTTAATAATTATAGGTGCTCTGTTGATCAGAATTGCAGAGATTGATTATAAACATGGGATCTATTGGCCTGTGGTAGTTGATTTTACCATTCAAATTGATGCTTCTTTTTGCTTGATGCCATTCCGGAACTCAACTCAGGGTTTGATATTGCAGTGAACAACTTACAAACCGCATCGAACAATTCTAGAAAACAAATCAATGCGACTAAAATTCCTTGCCTAAACCGCTTGGTCTTTTGACTATGATTCAAGTGACGCTCTTTCCCCCTCAGCTATCTCGAAGCACGGGGCAACTGCCTCCACCAGATCGAGGGCGAGCTGGCCGGCTTTGACACCGTCGACCCTGCAAGTGCAACGCCCATCCACACATGCAAAGTTATCTTTGGAACACATACATTAACAATGAATCACAACAAAATATCTTTCATTTCTTCCTTAAAGGACTGGGCATAGTCGTCCAACATCTTGTCTGACCTAGTCACAAGCCTTTTGGAGATTGGATGATCAACTCAAATGTGTGTTGACAACTTTTTTTATAATTATCGAATTGAGATAATTCTACTATAGAAACTAGATTTCTCGACCTTTCCATCAATACCTAATTCATAATTTTTGAATAATTATAACCAACTCAGAACGTAGTTCAAACAAATATTAGAACATCTGAGCAGATTACAAAAACCATCTTAATTTAAGAGCATTTTAGCATAACTAATATCCAGCACCTTTCAAAATCTACATCGACTTACGAATCCTCTAACCTTCCATTGACGAACATATATCTAACATGCCATCTCCTAAGTTTTAATGGGCATAATGATTCTTTTTCCTAGAAGAGAAACATATGTTTGGTTTCATCCATATCTTTGAACCTAAGAACATCAATATCATATACGTACCTACATTAACACAAATCCAATGTAGGGATCTCCTTTTATATAACTCTAATTGCTCTAATTTTCTTTTTGTCTGCTTTCTTCTTCTCCCTCTTGACCTTCTTTTCTTTCCTCCCCAGTGTGCTGCAGTTCCTTCTCCTTGATCTAGTCCCGAACCTTCCTTTCTCTCTCCCTATTTTGTTGTAGGAATCAAGGATAAAGCTTTAATTTTCGGATCCAATGTGAAAGACCGAGTCTCCTGTGCTATGAACTTGAGAGGAAAAGAGAAAAAAAAATATATTGGGATGGATTAGTACTTTTAGTGGATTTGAGGGCCATGTGTTCCACTCACTTTTTTTTATTATTTTTTAACATATATCACATTGTACGCTCCTCAGAAAGGAATTCATTTTCGAATTTAAATTATGATTAAAACTCACAGAATAGATATGAGAATTTTTTTTTGCATTTCTTCTTCGAGTTCTCATTTGCTTATCACCTCTAGTGATGTTGCCATGCAATTTTGATCATAGGCACAACCTTGTTATATAATTTACATTCCTTATATTCTAGCACATTGATCAAATATTTTTCATAAGTTAGTCCTCCTTGAATTAATTGTAGAAAATACTTCATAAAGTCTATTTTTCACGAAATTAAGAATTAAATCAATTGAGTTGTATGTGAAAAGTTATTACAGAAATATTGGATTGCTGTCATGTTATTCTACGTTGTAGCAAGATTACATAATGCATTTTATAGTAAATTGTACAGATTGAATTGTTAGGATAATACCCTATTGAGCATTTTGGTGGGCAGAACCTGAGATGCTCGCGCACAATCCCTATGCGCTCACATGTTCGCGTGCGCGGATAGCACGATCGTGGGCGCGGATCGCGTCCGCACATTCGCGTGCACTAATCGTGAGATCACACGGATCGCACACAGATCGTGCGGACCGCGCTGATCGTGCGCTCCACGCGTGTGTCCTCGCGATCTTAAAAGTTATTACAAAAATATTGGATTGTTGTCATGTTATTCTATATTGTAGCAAGATTACATAATACATTTTATAGTAAATTGTGCAAATTGAATTGTTAGAATAATACCCTATTGGGCATTTTGGTGGGTTGTGCACTTGAGACGCTCGCACAGATGCGCAATCCTTACGCGCTCACACATTCACGTGCATGGATAGCAATCCGCGACCCCACGTTCATGTACGCGTCCGCATCCCGCGCATGTGTGCGGATAGTGCGATTACGAGCGCGGATCGCGTGATTGTGCACATGTCACGAGGTCATTTTTCGCTCGACCGACCCGTGCGGTGCCAAGACGTGCCCAACATCTAGGCAAGCTCTTTTAAGCGCTTTGCAGAAGCTTGCTTATGTCACTTTCTTAAATGCCACAGTTTTGGGACGCTTGGTTCCGAGCGGACGCTTCGGTGGAGACGTTTGTAAACAAACGGGCACCTAGCCGGAACGCTCGATTGTTTGGGACGCTTTGTGAGTTGCCATCCCACGCTCGAGGCACCGTGCTAGATAATGGAAAGATTTGAAATCTTTGTTGAGTAATAGAATGGATTACAAAGGATTTGGGGGGAGCTCTAGTGGTCTCCCCTTACTATACCTCAGGCTCGTGGGGTAGATATGCAACGTGTGATGTGGAGAACAAGTTAGGAGGGTGCACTTTTCTGGAGTGCATATTATAAAATTTCCACTATCACACATGAAAATAAAACTAAGTACAAAAGTGGGTTGAAAAGAAAAAATACAAGGAAGTAAGATAACTCGACAGTCTCGAAAAAATCCCCTGGGATATTCTCCCCCACTCAAGTCAGCAACGTCCCTAGAGCTACAGCTTCAAATTCTTCAATCTTCTGTTTGAACTGCCATAGGTCTTCGGCTGTCTCCCAACTTATGTCGGCGTCCGATCTTCTGCTCCATCGAACAAGATATTCCTTTTTTTGATGCTTCGTGTAGGCAGTGAGTACTTCTTCAACTTGATCAGTGAACTATTGATGGATGGCCGGCGGGGCGTAGTCTGAAACCCCACGCTCGGGATCTTCAAGGTCTTCGACATAAGGCTTGAGCAGGCTGACATGGAAGACTGTGTGTTGTTGCATCTGTGACGGGAGCTCCAACTTGTAGGCCACCTTTTCTACCTTCTTCAGGATCTTGAACGAGCCCTCGTAACGCCTAACGAGGCCCTTGTGCAGATTCTTTCCACTTAGCCGAAGATGTTGGACCAGCTTCACAAGGACCAAGTCTCTGATTTCAAAGTTGACGTTCCGTCGGGCGATGTCCGCCCACTTCTTCATACGCTTCGATACTTTGTGCAAACATGCTCTAGCCATGTCGTTCTACTCATGCCATTCCCTTGCCATGCGGTGAGTGATGGAGACTTTGCCACCATAAGAAGTGGCGACGGTTTGTGGAGTGAGAGGTTGCTGCCCAGTCATTATCTCGAGGGACTTTGATTGGTCGACTCGCTTCATTGTAGGTTGTAGGAGAATTGTGCGATGTCGAGTAGCTTCGCCCAACCCTTTTGATTGACACTCACATAGTACCACAAGTAGATCTCCAAGATATAATTCACCCTCTTAGTTTGGCAGTCCGTTTGAGGATGAAGTGATGTAGAGAAATGGAGGTTGGAGTCCATCATCTTGAAAAATTTCTTCCAGAAGTTGCCAACGAATCGCCCATCCCGATCGCTGACTATGCTTTGTGGTAGGCCCCACTATTTGACTACATGCTTCATGATAACTCCGCGACTTCAATGGCAGGACAACTTGCGGAGCTGGCGACGAAGATGGCATACTTTAAGAATCGAAAGACGACCACCATGATGGTACCCGCCCCTTCAGACTAGGGCAGGCCTGTGATGAAGTCTATGGAGACATCTTTTCATGGATGCTCTAGGATAGGTAGGGGTTCCAGAAGTCCGTCGGGTGCTTGGTTGATGTTCTTGTCTTGTTGGCAAACAAGGCATGTCTTCACAAAAGCTTCAACATCATCCTCCATCCTTATCCAAAAGTAGTCGTCCTTCATGAGTGTCAAAGTGCGGCGGATGCCCGAATGTCCCGCCCACTTTGAGTCATGGCACTCTTGCATGATAGCGCGTCGCAAGTTGTCAAACAATGGAACGTAGATGTGACGTTCCTTGGTGAAGATCAGCCCATCTTCCACCCAAAAGTGGCGTGTCTTTCCCTCCTTTGCTTGCTCGAATAGGTTCTTCGCCGTGGGATCTGACTCCAATCCCTTTTTGATCCTCTTGATCATGTTAGCCTGAGAGGAGCTCATGGCCGCCAATTCCACACATCGGCTGAGGGCATCGACAATGACATTCATCTTGTTGGGCTTGTACTCTAGGACATAGTCGAACTCCGCCATGAAATCTTGTCACCTTGCTTGCTTTGGCGAGAACTTCTTCTGCGTCTCGAAGTAACTCGTCGCAACATTGTCCATCTTGATGTGAAATCGCAACCTGAGAAGGTAGTGCCACCATGTCCTAAGGTAGTGCATCACCGCGGTCATTTCCTTCTCCTGAACAGCGTAGCACCGCTCCGTGTCATTGAGTTTACGACTATCGAATGCCACGGGATCCCCCTTTAGCATAAGAACTCCTCTGATGGCATAGTCAGAAGCATCTGTCTGTACCTCGTATGGCTTGGTGTGGTCTGGCAGGGCGAGCACCGGTTCCTCCATCATGGCCCTCGTGAGGGTGTTGAACAGTTCTTAGCATATCGGTGTCCACTCCCACTTCACATTCTTCCGAAAGAGATTCATCAAAGAGGTCCTCACATGTGAATACCCCTTGACGTACCGCCTATAGTAGTTCGTCAGGCCAAGGAACAAATGCATGTCGGGAACCCGCTTGGGCGGTTCCCACTCCATGATGGCCCGAATCTTCGCACCATTCATTTTCAGCTTGCCACTTCCGATGACATGTCCCAAGAAGTGCACTTCTGATTGGGCGAAGGCACACTTCTCCCGCTTGACGTAGAGCTCGTTCTGCCGCAACACCTCAGACACTTACCGAATGTGCTTGATGTGCTCCTTCAAAGTGTGGCTGTAGATCATAATGTCATCAAGGTAGACAACCACGAACCTATCAAGGAATGGTTGTAATACCTTGTTCATGAGGGTGCAGAAGGTCGTCGGGGCATTGGTGAGGCCGAAAGGCATCACGAGAAACTCGTACGAGCTGTATCTTGTGTCGCACATCGTCTTCTGTACATCTTCCTCTGCAATTCGGACTTGCCAATAATCCAAACGAAGATCCAACTTCTTAAACCATCTTGCACTACCAAGTTGGTCGAATAAGTGCGCCACTAGGGGAATGGGGTACTTGTTCTTCACCGTAAGAATATTGAGCACCCGGTAGTCGATGCACATCCGGAGGGAACCATCATGCTTCTTCTGAAAGAGTACCGGGGTGCCATATGGAGACTTTGAGGGCCGAACATATCTTGCATCCAATAGTTCGGTGAGTTGCTTACAGAGTTTTGCGAGTTTTGGAGGGGCTAGCCGATAAGGGACTCCATGTGGGGCTTTTGATCCTGCGACCATGTCGATGACATGGTCCACTTCACGCTTCAGAGGCAAACGCTTTGGGTGTTCCGGGGGCATGACGTCCGCAAAGTCCTCAAGGGTTTCGAGAACTTTGGGCGGTGTTGGAGTGGAGGGCCCCGGATCATCCAAGATGACGGTCGTCAGGAAGGTGTGCTCCTGCTTGCGCCTTCACCACTTGCATGGCGGAGAGGGTTTTCTTCTTCAAATCTCCACCTGACCTTACGAGAACATTGTAGGGTCCCTTGGGATCGAAGATGACCATCGAATTGATGAGCGAAATGACACATGCAGCAATGTGTCTCAGAAAAGAGATGTCCGCCACCACTTCGTAGTCATCCACTGGTGCCACCATCACATCAAAGCTTTCCGATCACTTGCTGATGCGAACTTCACTCCAGAAGAAATTCCTGTGGTCGAGATAGACTTTGCATTCACCGTCTTGAACATGGCAGAAGTCTTCTTTAGTGGTAGCTTCAGCTTCTTTGCGGCCACTTCTGACACGAATAACTTCGATGCTTCCGTGTCGATGAGGGTGTTGAAGACTTGCCCGTTCAACTCGATGTCCACATAAAGCTGAGCAGCCGATGAGGAACCCTTCGAGGTGTTGATGGCGTTGAGGACGTGCATCGAACTGAGACATGCCTCTTCGTTCTCTTTCTCATCGTTGCAATACATAGCGTTCACCATCGCCTTTTGCGGGCAATCACTTGTCCAATGTGGACCCTTGCAATGTAGCAAGGTTTTTGGTGGTTTGTCGTCCCTCCTGAATCTGTCATTATTAGGCCTTCTGTCTTGAGGGCTTTCCCCTTGTCTTGGTAGTGCGGCTTGCCTCCTTGCGACTTTGGCTTCTCTCCCCCACCATTGCTCTTGCTCGAGGGCTTTGGTGGTGGGGTGCTTGTATTGACATACTCCACGATCGATTCGGCAGCGGCGACTAGCGAGTGGAGGTTGGGACAATCTCGTCGCTCCAACTCCGTCCTAGTCCAAGGCTTCAAACCCTTGACGAAGATCGCCAACAGTGTGTCTTTGTCCACTTGGGAGTTCTGTAAGCAGAGCTCGGTTAACTCTTTCACGTACTCCTTCAACGTGCCCTTCTGGCATATGTTGAACAACGCACTCTTGGCCTCCAATCCCGACTTGACAGGGCAGAAGTAGTTGGTAAGCTGCTTTTTGAAGTTGTCCCACCTTTCAATGGGATCGACATTGCCACGTTCCACATCGTTGCAATGACACCATCACTATAGACTCACCGCATCTTACAATTAGAAGGATGCGGTCTTCACCATCCTCGCTTCTGAATTCACGTCCAAGGACTTCATGTTACGTCGGACGTTCCACAAGAAGTCGTTGATCTCCTTTGTCGATCGTTCGCCTTTGTAGGGCCTCGACTTTGGCTCATCTATTTTTGCCTCATGCGAGGCGGACGTCTCGGGATGTCACCCATTTCCATAGCGTCGCTTGAGCTCTTTCCGAATGGTTTTGAACTCTTGCTCCATTTCGAACCTCATATTTGAGAGACCATTTTCCAAGGTCTCCCGCATGTCCATGATTGTTGCCTCCATGGACTCGAGCCGTGTATACAACGATGCCATCTCGTCCAGCACCGTTGCAAGATCCACTGTCTTCTTCAACTCCCGCTCATGCATTGCGAGTTGGTCTCGCATCTCGCCCACGTCCAGTTGGAACAGGCCGAGGCGTTGCTCGAAGGCGATCATGACATCCTTCGAGCGGGCGCGCCCTCGCTCTTGGCGGTCCTTCTCCGGTGCGGCAGGTTCATTACTCATCTTCGAGTTTGACGTCATTTCTCCTTAATCATCGAACGCCAACTTGAGCGGTCCCAGAAAAGTTGCACTGATACCAACTTGTCACGGGGTCATTTTTTGCTCGATCGACCCGTGCGGCGCCTAAACATGCCCAACGTCTAGGCAAGTTATTTTGAGCGCTTTATGGAAGCTTGCTTATGCCACTTTCTTGAATGCCACAATTTTGGGACGCTTGGTCTCGAGCGGATGCTTCGGTGGAGGCGTTTGTGAACAAACGGGCACCTAGGCGGAACGCTTTGTGGGTTGCCACCCCATGCTCGAGGCACCGTGGTAGATAATGAAAAGCTTTGAAACCTTTGTTGAGTAATAGAAATGATTACAAAGGCTTTGGGGGGAGCTCTAGCGATCTCCCCTTAGGCTCGTGAGGTAGATATGTGACTTGTGATTTGGAGAACAAGCTAGGGGGTGTACTTTTCTGGAGTGCATATTACAAAACTGCCACTATCACACATGAAAAAAAAATACAAGGAAGTAAGATAACTCGACAGTACCGAGAAAATCCCCCGGGGCACTTCTATTGTTCCACAACCTCTATAATTTATATATGTTATAAATCCAACATTGGTATCAAAGTTTTTTTTTGTTTTTCCCGAACTCGTAATTGCATCGAAAAAAATAATATTAGTTATTATTTTTGGAATCCACGCATCTCAATTGTATGATGACAATCGAAGGACAAAGTGGTCTTTGTCACCACAAATATATTATGGATGAACCTATACTATAATATCTTTTTTCATTTATTTTAATATTTTTGGCAATTTTTTCGGATTTTTTCTACATATGTTGCAGCAAAAAAAAAACTGTTGGTGGGTGCAAAGGTGTTTGTGAACCGGGTGCTTTTCCCGGGGCACGCCGAGTTATCTTACTTCTATGTATTTTTCCTTTTTCAACCACTTTTGCACTTAGTTTATTTTTCTAGTGTGATAGTGGTAGTTTTGTAATTATGCACTCTAGAAAAGTGCACTCTTGTCCTCCACATCACACGTCGTATAGCTACCTCCCGAAACGGTGGTATAATAGGAGAGACCCGCTAGTGCTGCCCCGAAGCATTGTAATCATTCCTATTTACTCAATAAAGATTTCAAGCTTTCCAAAATCTAGCATTGTGCCTCGAGCCTGGGTGGCAACTCACAAAAGCGTCCCAAAGCGTCCCAAGCGATCGAGCGTCCCAAAGGAGATCAAGGACTTCTTGTGGAACATTCAAAGGTACATGGAGGCCTTGGACGTGACGTCAAAAGCAAGGATGGTTAAGACCACATCCTTGTACTTGCAAGATGTGATAAGTCTATGGTGGCAGTGTCATTGCGACGATGTGGAACATGGCAACGTCGAGCCCATTGAGAGATGGAACGAATTCAAGAGACAGCTGACAAACTACATCTGCCCCGCCAAGTCGGGATTGGAGGCCAAGATTGCGTTATTCAACGTTTGCCAGAAGGGCACGTTGAAGGAGTACGTGAAAGAGTTCACCCAGCTCCCCCTACAGAACTCCCAAGTGGACGAAGACACGTTGCTGACGGTCTTCGTGAAGGGTTTGAAACCATGGGCTAGGATGGAGTTGGAGTGGCGAGATTGCTCCAACCTTCGCTCGTTAGTCGCCGCTGCCGAGTCGCTCGTGAAGTATGCCAATATGAGCACCCCACCACCAAAGCCCTCAGGCAAGGCTAATGGTGGGGGAGAGAGGCCAAAGTCGCAAGGAGGCAAGCCGCACTATCAAAACAAAGGGACAGCAAGACAGGAGGCCCAACAATGGCGAATTCAAGAGGGATGGAAAGCCGCCAAAGCCATTTTACATTTGCAAGGGTCCATATTGGACAAGCGATTGTCCGTAGAAGGCGATAGTCAACACCATGCATTGCCCCGACGAGAAGGAGAAGGAGAAGGCGGGTCTCAATTCGATGCATGTTCTCAGCGCCATCAACGTCTCGAAGGGTCCTCATCGGTTGCTCGACTTTATGCGGATATCGAGTTGAACGGGCAAGTTTTCAATGCCCTCATTGACACGGGAGCATCGAAACTGTTCGTGTCAAAAGTGGTTGCCAAGAAGCTGAAGCTGCCACTAAAGAAGACTAACGCCACGTTCAAGATGGTGAACTCAAAGTCTATCTCGACCACAAGAATTTCTATTGGAGTGAAGGTTCATATCGGCAAGCGGTTGGGAAGCTTCGACGTGACTGTGGCACCTATGGATGACTACGAAGTGGTGGCAGGCATCTCTTTTCTGTGACACATTGCTGCATGTGTCATTCCGCTCACCAACTCGATGGTCATCTTTGGCCCCAAGGGACCTTACAACGTTCACCTGAGGTCAGGCGGAGATTTGAAGCACAAGACCCTCTCCGCCATGCAAGTGGCGAAGGGGTTGCGCAAACAGGAGCACACCCTCCTGGCGACCGCCATCTTGGGAGGTCCGGGGCTCTCCACTCCAACACCTCCCAAAGTTCTTGAAACCCTTGAGGTGTTTGCGGACGTCATGACCCTGGAACTCCCAAAGCGGTTGCCTCCAAAGCGTGAAGTGGACCATGTCATCGACTTGGTCCCAGGATCAAAAGTCCCACATGGAGTCCCCTATCGGCTTGCCCCTCCGGAACTCACAAAACTCCGTAAGTAACTCACCGAACTATTGGATACAGGATACGTTCGGCCCTCAAGTCTCCATATGGCGGACCGGAACTCTTTCGAAAGAAGCATGATGATTCGCTCCGGATGTGTATCGACTACCGGGCGATTAATAAGCTTACGGTGAAGAACAAGTACCCCATTCCCCTAGTGGCGGACTTGTTCGACCAACTTGCCGGTGCAAGATTGTTTACTAAGTTGGATCTTCGTTCGGGCTATTGGCAAGTCCAAATTGCGGAGGAAGATGTGCAGAAGACGGCGTGCGTCACAAGATACGGCTCCTACGAGTTCCTCGTGATGCCTTTCGGCCTCACCAACGCCCCGACGACCTTTTGCACCCTCATGAACAAGGTATTGCAACCATTCCTTGGCAGTTTTGTGGTTGTCTACCTCGACGACATTATGATCTTTAGCCGCACCTTGGAGGAGCATATCGAGCATATTCGGCAAGTGTTCGAGTGTTGGGATAGAACGAGCTCTATGTCATGCGGGAGAAGTGTGCCTTCGCTCAACCGAAAGTGCACTTCTTGGGACATGTCGTCAGAAGTGGCAAGCTGAAGATGGCTGGCACGGAGATTTGGGCCATCATGGAGTGGGAGCCGCCCAAGCAGGTTCATGATATGCGTTCGTTCCTTGGCCTGACGAACTACTATAGGCGATTCATCAATGGGCATTCACATGTGACGACCCTTTTGATGAATCTCCTTTGAAAAAATGTGAAGTGGGAGTGGATGCCGACATGCCAAGAAGCATTCGACACCCTCAAGAGGGCCATGATGGAGGAATCGGTGCTCGCCCTCCCAGACCACACCAAGCCATACGAGGTACAGACAAATGCTTCTAACTATGCTATCGGAGGAGTTCTTATGCAGGAGGGGCATCTCGTGGCGTTCAAGAGTCGCAAGCTCAACGACACGGAGCGACACTACACCGTTCAGGAGAAGGAGATGACCGCGGTGATCCATTGCCTTAGAACATGGTGGCACTACCTTCTTGGGTCGCAATTTCATATCAAAACTGATAATGTCACGACAAGTTACTTCGAGACATAGAAGAAGCTCTCGCCGAAGCAAGCAAAGTGGCAATATTTTATGACGGAGTTCGACTATGTCCTGGAATACAAGCCCGACAAGATGAATGTCGTTACCCACGCCCTCAGCTGACGCGCGAAATTGGCGGCCATGAGCTCCTCTTAGACCGACCTGGTCGAGAGGATCAAGAAGGGATTGGAGTCAGATCCCACGGTGAAGAACTTATTTGAGCAAGCAAAGGAGGGAAAGACACACCGCTTTTGGGTGGAAGATGGGCTGATCTTCACCAAGGAATGTCGCATCTACTTTTCTTTATTTGACACCTTTTGGCGTGCTATCATGCAAGAGTGCCATGGATCCAAGTGGGCGGGACATCCAGGCATCCGCCGTACTTTGGCACTCATCGAAGACAACTATTACTGGCCAAGGATGGTGGATGATGTTGAAGCTTTTGTGAAGAAATGCCTTGTTTGCCAACAAGATAAGAACCTCAATCAAGCACCCGGCGGACTTCTGAAACCCCTGCCTATCCCAGAGCGTCCATGGAAAGATGTCTCCATGGACTTCATCACAGTCTTGCCCAAGTCTGAAGGGGCGGGTACCATTATGGTGGTCGTCGATCAGTTCTCTAAGTATGCCATCTTCGTCGTTGGTTCCGCAAGTTGTCCTGCCACTGAAGCCGCGGAGTTATTCATGAAGCATGTAGTCAAGTAGTGGGGCCTACAACAAAGCATAGTCAGCGATCGGGATGGGCGATTCGTTGGCAACTTCTGAAAGAAATTGTTCAAGATGATGAGTTGCAACCTACATTTTTCGACATCACTTCATTCTCAAACGGATAGCCAAACTGAGAGGGTGAATTGTATCTTGAAGATTTACTTGCGGCACTATGTGCGTGCCAATCAGAAGGACTGGGCAAGGCTACTTGATATTGCGCACTTCTCTTACAACCTACAATGAAGCGAGTAGACCAATCGAAGTCTATTTGAGATAGTGACAGGGCAGCAATCTCTCATGCCCTAGGCCATCGCCACTTCTTATGGTGGCAAAGTCCCTACTGCTCACCGCCTAGCGAGGGAATGGCATGAGTAGAACGACATGGCTAGAGCATATTTGCACAAGGCATCGAAGCGCATGAAGAAGTGGGCGGACACCGCCCGACGGGATGTCAACTTTGAAGTCGGAGACTTGGTCCTTGAGAAGCTGGTCCAACATCTTCGGCTAAGTGGGAAGAATATGCACAAGGGCCTCGTTAGGCATTGAGCAATTCAGCATGTGTAGTCTACAGTGATCCATAAATCATCGAAGGCGAAGAATTCTATCTTTTACCTATTGTTTGGATGCTCTTTACCTATACTTTTTATGCTTAATTAAATCTATAATAGAGATTATTAATCTTTTTGAGAAAACTGCATGAGCCATTGTTAGATTTGAATTAATATAATATTTTGGTTTCTTTTGATTATGATTGTTGTGCTTAATGCTTTTTACTGAGATTATTGAGATAACACTATAAACCAGATCCGGGGTGGTTAGTTTTAAGATTTAATAATTTTCAGTCAATCGATTTTTAACTTGAGAGTCAAAGCAATCATAACACAAATCTTGTAACTCATCGTTTGTGCTAGATTTTGTGCGGTTTATTAGTTTTTACCCAACAAGGATAACTGTTAGTTTAGGACTTATAACTTAATGTATTTTAGTATCTTTCTTAACTGAAGATTAACTCAACATTTGTGGTCTTAAGTTTTGCAGGAATTAAGATAGTTTGATTTACTCAGCGTGGAGATCATTAATTTAGGTAATCCTAATCCGTCTTATGAATTGAATCTATGCATCATCGTTATAATTCAATCTTCATAGTTGTTCATGGTAGTTAACCATCATCGTTAATCATCCATAATCCTTAGGTTCAACACCAATTTATTTTATTTTTTGCACATTTATTTTCTATCTTCATATCACAAAACACTTTTCTTCTCCTAGTAGATTATTAAGATATATTAGATTTAACTAGTTCATCGTGTGTTCGACACTCTACTCTCTACTTTATTACTTGATACGACTAGTGCACTTGCTAGCAAATTTATTTGTTACAAATTTAACGCATTAAGTTTTTTGCGCCGTTGCCGGGGAACTATATTCATAATTTTTATTCTATCTTGTATAAGCTACTTTGAGAATTTTTATTTTCTGTTTTACTTCACTTGTTCTTTTAGTTGTGCAAGTTTTTCAGGCGTCGTACTTTGTGCACAACTTGATCATCACGAGCACATCTTGACACCTCAACGAACGAAGAGTAAAATGACAACGAACCAACGAGTTGAGGAAAACAACATCACTGTTCAGCAAGATGGGATTCAAATCGAGCCATCATCATCAAGGCAAAGGATAAAGAAGAAGCCTCAACAAGAAAAGAAGGAATTTATATTTCGAGACCCATCTACCGCAATCACAGAAGTGTTAGATTCTTTGTTGAAGAAGCTCTCCACTCAAAATTATCAAATTGAAAACTTGGAGAGACAAATTCATAATGTGGGACAGCACAACAAGAAGTCAGATGAGGATGTGGCATCAATTCTCAAATTCAAATCATCAACTTCTGACTTCGTAGAGATGATTGGTCAATTTGCCACAACAATTGAAAGAAGATTAACAATGCAAGACCAACACATCCAGAATTTAGAGTCTTAGTTATCCAAAATTCAGAAGCAAATTGAAGTTGACGATTCACTTCGACTATTCGACAATGAACTCAAGTTCGAGGCTTTGGAATCAAAATTTCATGCGCTGGAGAATGAAGTTGCAAAACAGAGTTCTTTAATTTTTGAACGTCCAAGGCACATCGAAGAGAATCCGAAGGTCATCTTATGCTCGTGCCATTATCAATATCCATGGCACCTAGAAGAAAATTTTTCAGCAAGGACAGCGACGATTCAATGGCGTGTCAAGGAGACAAGTAAATACATCATGAAAGATGGGAAGGGGCCCTCCTTTGAAAGTTCCTGTCACTTCAATATTATTGTCTCCAATTCAGTCACCACCGAAGGAAAAGAGCAAATCACCCATAGTTGGCTGCAAATTACCCCACATCGCCTTGTGCAATTTGTAAAATCTTTGAAGGAGAAAAGTACTTCGTCAACGTCCACACAATCCTCTCCAGCTACAACAGTCTAGTGGCGACCGAAGAACCATCCGACAACCCAAGTTCAACAGCAACACACGTCTCTACTTCAACCTCGAAGAGTTACTGTACATGAAGAACTGCCACCGCCAGATGATGACATCAAATCAAAAACGTAGGTGTCATCCAACATAGCATGTGCTGAGCCTCACGACTATGAGTATTCACGATCAATTAAACCCGGTGAGATCGTTCCTTAATTTCATATCTACTTATATTATTCTTATTGACAATTTTAATTAGTCTCAGCATATGCCATATCAAAGTCGAGCTATGGACTTTAAACTTAGAACTATTTCTTCTCAACCTTTAAACTTATAGTTTAGATCTTTGGTATAATTAAGTTTAGATTAATTTAGTTCATGTTTGACTAGTTAGTTTGACTATCTTAGTTGCTTAATCTCTTTAATTTCCTTTTGTCATTTTTATTTTTATTTTATTGTTTTTTAATAGGTCACTGGATGTCACAAGCTAAATTTTATTGAAATTTAAAATTTTCAATTCTCACGGGCCATTATCTTCATGTCACGGGTGTTACTTAGATATGACGGGTCGTAACTATGGTATCATGACCCGTATTTATTTCCTCACCCATGAGTCATTAATCTTATGGGGCGTAATCATTTTATCACAGATCTCACAGTAACCCATATTTTGAACTTTTATTTTTCACGTGTCGTTACTATTCTTTCACGGATATATCAGTGACTCGGTAAAAAATATTGTTAAACTTTACGGGCCATAAGTCTAATGTCACGACCCGTGACATATGTGCACATCTCCATATTTCCGTTAAGCCGTATCTCACGGGTCGTCGTCTGTAGTTCACGAGTCTCACAGTGGCATATATTTTGAACATTTGATCATCACGAGCCGTAAGTTTTGAGTCACGACCCATAATTCCATTGAGTCATAAAATTCACGAGATTATAATCTTTGTCACGACACTCACGGTGTCCTACACTTTGAACATTTAACTATAACAGGACATAATCACATGGTAACGGCCCCCTCACTTTCTCTTTATAAGTGCAGGTCCGTGAATAGCCCTTCATACAACAACATTCGCCATCTTCATCTATGGCAGCAAATTCCGATCGATGATCATCGGGCACTCACGCCACCCCCTTGATTGGCCATTCTTCACATTGATGAACCACGAGTTGCCTTCGATAAAGCCGCCCGAAGTTTTGCGTCATCCCTTTCGTTGTCAGTCATCTCTTGCGGCACCAATGACCTTCGATCGGCGCTCACCATCTCAATTACCAATAGCGACATTAGAAGTTCATCAACTGTTGGCGACTCCATCCGGCAACCCAACAACTGCCCACGAGCAGCAACGTCCGTGATCCACATACTCCGACATACATAGAGCAAACAATGAAGAAGATGACCCATCACAGGTCGTAACTGGATCCTCACGACCCGTGAGCATCTACCGAAGACGTGAGCGCATCATCACGATCCGTTATGATATGCGTTTCTTCGACACAGCTACTACAAGGGCCGTGATTTGCATATCACGACCCATTAAAACACGTAGAAGGCCCGTGATCTCTTCAATACGACCCGATAATATTACCTCATGGGTCGTTAGATGTCCTTCACAACCCGTAATGAAATGAAAGAAAATAGAAAGAAAAAGAGAGAGAGAAAAAGGAAAAACTGAAAACTTTGTCTCCTCAGAATTGATGAAAGGAGCAACGTCAGCAACAAAATTTCTATCGGCCAAGGACACTGAATTCTTCGTGGCTTCTTCCTACATCTTCCACGTAAATCAGGTTGTTTCATCTCCCCTTCTACGTTTATATTTTTCATTTCACATATTTGAAGTCCTACAAGTTTGATTTCCATCACTAAGGACAGTGTTGAGTTCAAGCTTGGTGGAGTTTGCAATTTCATACATCATGCCATATCTTTTTATATTGCATTGCAAGCATACATTCTCTTAATGTTTCAGTTACATATTTTCTTGCATTTTATATTTAAAAAAATCATTAGAAAAAAATGTTTTTTCATAATTGAAAATTGCATCTTATTTTCTCTTGTCTTAATATTTACTTATTTATCACATCCTGTTAATTAACAAAATTTGACGCATTATTATTTTATCATTTATCACCTTCGTGTAGGGTAATTGGTTTGAAGAAAGTTGCTTAGTGAAACTATGGATGTTTGACGACAAGTCTTGTTCGTGATCTTAATTTTTTATTATGTATATTAGCTTGATAGCAATTATATCACTGTTGAACATTCAAGTGTAGCTGAGCCTACTAATAAATACATACATATAAAATTGTCATCATATATAAAAGAGGGTTAGTGGAGTCCCAAAAAGTATGAGGTACAAAAAGGTGTTATTCGGAACCTTGGTGAGTTTCTAGTAATTAGATCCGTAGGGGATTCTTGCATGACGACTTAAGGACAACTACTTTGGAATCCATCGGTCGAAAGTCCGTTACATGGACCACCTTGTGCAATATGAAAGCACATGAGTACCAAATAAATGTAAGGAAGGTGAAAATAAAAAAAAAGGTTAAAAGAAAAAAAATATGATGATGAAAATTTTCTGAGTGAAGAAATATAAAAGTAATAAATAAATAAAAGCCCATATTACACTTGTGTATTCAGCATTGATATTTTTATTTTTAAAAATTATTTTCTTATTATTTATAGCTGAATTTGGAGGAGTTTAAAAATGTTTTTCATTTAGAAATTTCATAAAGTTGGATTATTATGGAAAGTGGTGAGACACTTTGGCGATGGATGTATAAAATTTAGTGCTAACAAGAGTAGTTGAGTAACAGGGTGGAAGCGATGATTAACCATTTTGGTTGAAGTTTTGCTTTGAATATTGCTTGAGGACAAGCAAGTATCTAAGCTTGGGGGAGTTTGATGCATGCAAAATACAACATATAATTAACCATGCAATTAATCACATTTCGATTGCTTTTCATATAACATGCATCATTTTCTAATCTTATTTGCTTTAATTTTATAAAAATGGAAATCTACTCAAATTATACGTTTTATTGCAGAAAACACAAGAGAATTGAGTCAAGAATCCACAGAAACAAATGACACTCAAATCGGAGTTAAAACGAAGCTAGAAAGTGAAAATTAGTGAAGGCTACCAAGGTTAAATCGAATATAATGGGTCGTTATATGACCATAACGGCCGTAACACAGGGTCGTGAACAACCTGTTACGCCATTAAAAGGCCTAGTTTTGAGTAAGAATTTGATTTAAACACTATTAGGGCCGTTACAAGGTTGTTATGGGCCGTTACGAAGGCTGTTTTCAAGATTTCTTCAACTTTTCTTGAGGATTTCAAGTCCAGATCGAAACCAAACTTTATTCTAAGCCTCAGGGATGATTAATAAATATATTTACTCAGATTTGAAGGAGTTTTGGATGGTTTTAAAGACCTATGAAAGTCTATTCCGAATTTACTTGTTTTAACATGAAAAGACTTCGAATTAAACCGAAACTCTACCAGAATTCTTGGAACCTCTGGAAGCTATAAATAGAGGCCCTAGAAGACAGAAAAATAGGTGCTTGGGTGCTTGGTGAAGTTTGAGGTGCTTGAGACCTGGGAGCCGTGCTAATACCAGAAGAAGAATTTCAGAGTTTTTGGTATTTGTTCGGGAGAATCTGTGGAGCAATTCAGCATGTGTACTCTACAGTGATCCATAAATCGTGGAGGGCGAAGAATTCTGTCTTTTACCTATTGTTTGGATGCTCTTTACCCATACTTTTTATGCTTAATTAATTCTATAATAGAGATTATTAATCTTTTTGAGAAAACAACATGAACCATTATAAGTGAATTAATATAATATTTTGGTTTCTTTTGATTATGATTGTTGTGCTTAATGCTTTTTAGTGAGATTATTATATTCTGAGATAACACTATAAACCAGATTTGGGGTGGTTAGTTTTAAGATTTAATAATTTTCAGTCAATCAATTTTTAACTTGAGAGTCGAAGCAATCATAACAGAAATCTTGTAACTCATCGTTTGTGCTAGATTTTGTGCGGTTTATTAGTTTTTACCCAACAAGGATAACTGTTAATTTAGGATTTACAACTTAATGCATCTTAATATCTTTCGTAACTAAAGATTAACTCATCATTTGTGGTCTTAAGATTTGCGGCAATTAAGATAGTTTGATTTACTCAGCGTAGAGAGCATTAATTTAGGTAATCCTAATCCGTCTTAAAAATTGAATCTATGAATCATCGTTATAATTCAATCTTCATAGTTGTTCATGTCAGTTAATCATCATTGTTAATCATCCATAATCCTTAGATTCAACACGAATTTATTTATTTTCTGTTATTAAATTTTTTGCACATTTTTTTTCTATCTTCAAATCACAAAACACTTTTCTTCTCATAGTAGATTATTAAGATATAGTAGATTTAACTAGTTGTTCGTGGATTCGACACTCTACTCTCTACTTTATTACTTGATATGACTATTGCACTTGCTAGCAAATTTATTTGTTACAAATTTAACGCATCAATATCCATAGTCGATACATATATCGTGTGTTCATGCACTAACAAATGTGACTATAGTCACTACCAAAAGACTCAGTGGGTGCCGATGGCGTAGGGAAGCTACGGCCAACCTCCGGTGCATCCTGAGTGTCCATCGGAGTTGGCTCGCCAAACCTAAGATGTTTTCGGTGCAAAGTCCCGAAATTGATGACATCAGTGGGGCGAGGTCGGATGTACTGCTCCTCGCCTATAGGGATGTCGACACCAAAATGGAGTAAAATCTTAGTGATCCAGGCTTCAAAATATAAGTGGTACTGACCACGAACACCTGAGGAGACCTCTGTATAGTGCCCGACTCGAGGAGTAATCATGCGACTAAGAATGTGATGAGCCATTTTCATGGTTGGATGAAGATGTCGATAGGCCGTTTCATTGGTATAGTGGGTATCCTATCTAGCAAAAACCATACGAATGCCATCCATATATCAGGAGATAATCGGAAGGCCAATCATGGATGACAAATGAATAGAAACTAGGTAATGGGCACGGAAGCCAAAGATGGGATAGAGATGGTTAGGATCAAAACGAATGAGTACTCCAAGGACATAGGTGATGATGGCCTTCCGAATGATCTTCATGTTCACATAGAAATGACGAACAAGACGTGGATACACGCGCTCTGTGTGAGAGAAGTGGCAGCCAACGGATGGTTGCGAACATCTTCTAAATATCTGGAATGTTTAGAGCGTCCCAATCCATAGTGTTGGCACGTCAAACTTTGCGAGAGGCGTACAAGGCATCAAAACTAGTAGAGACGACCCTAGTCACAAAGTGGTGATTATCAAAATTAGTAGGGTCAGTGGAAGAAGGTTGACAAGCACGTCCACGGGATCGTCCTCGTCCAATTTGGACATGCGCGGGTTCGGGTTCCGGGTCAGGCTCAAGCTCAATTGTGATTATATGAATGCGACCACTTGAGCCATAATAACGATGACGACGGTGCTGAAAGACTAGCCGAAGAGGTGGAAACCCTTCATCGTCGACCATGGATTCAGCAATGGTGGTTGGTGGCTGGAAGGAATGGAAGGGGTCTAGTCAATGGCAGTTCCGGTGGTCGGAATGGGCGCCCGAAGGGAAACAATGGCGGCTGCGAGAGGGTTGATGGGGAGAGGGCAACGGTGATAGGGAGAGAGGGCGGTTGAGAGGGACATGGCGATGGCGAATGGAAGAAGGTGGAAGTGATGAGAGGGCGGCCAGAAGGCAGGAATGACGACCGCGGCGGCAGTGAGCGGTGGCAGGAGATAATGATTGAGTGAAGAGAGGGAGAGAGTCATCAGTGAATGATGAAGGAAGGAGGGAAGCGAGATGGTGGCTGACGGTGGATAGGGAAGGTGGCGAGGGCAACAGGGATCACCGGCGAACTGAAGAGGGGGCGACCGAAATTGGCAACGGAAGGAAGGAGAGAGAGTGACGGCGGCTTAAGTCATATACCGATTGATTGATGGAGCATATCGGTCGACCGATCCTAGTTTGACAGCCACTTTTTCACTAATTTTTTGAAATTTTGACCATTGAGATTTTGTTCCAAGAATTTATTTCACATAAATGTAAGTGTTGTGCAACACTTAATGTTCAATTCATATCAAAAGTGATATTGCATAACCAAGTCACGTTTACTTAGAATTGATATGAAATCAAGATTCAATCATTCCTAATTCCCTTCTAAGCATGAAAAACCATTCTTCATTCAAGGGTTTTGTAAATATGTCTGCAAGTTGGACTTCAGTGGACACATATTCAATAGCAATGTTCTTAAGGGTCACATGCTCTCTAATAAAATGATATCGCAAATCGATGTGTTTAGTCCTAGAATGTTGAATTGGATTTTTGGTCATTTTTATAGCACTTGTGTTATTGCACTTCATGAGTACATGGAACAATTCACACCATAATCAAGTAGTTGTTGTTTTACTCATAATAATTGTTCGCAACTACTGGTGGCTATATATTCAGCCTCGACGATAGAAAGTGTGATGGAGTTTTGTTTCTTGCTAGCCCATGAAATGAGAGAGCTACTAAAAAAGCAACACATCCCTCTAGTGCTTTTCCTATCAACTTTACACCTGCCAAAATCTGCGTCGGTGTAGGCATGTAATTCAAATGGAGAGTTTCTATCATAGCAAATGCCTAATTCACATGTATGCTTTATGTAACGCATAATCCTTTTAACAGCAATTAATTTAGATTCTTTGGGAGCAGATTGAAATTTAGCACACAAGCATACCTTTTTTGATGAATGGACTTGCCTTTTTCATCCTTATCCAATTTTGTGGTGGTGCTCATAAGAGTTGTGCTCGGCTTGCATTCGTTCATCCCGAATATTTTAAGTAGCTCCTTTGTATACTTTTCTTCATTGAGAAAAATTCTATCACTGGATTGTTTCACTTGTAATCCTAGAAAGAAAGTAAGCTCTCCTACAAGACTCATCTCAAATTCTTTTTGCATAATAGTTTCCAACTATTTGCACAACCATTCATTAGTAGCACCATAAACAATATCATCAACATAAATGTGAACTATCAAAATGTCATTTTTCAAATGTTTTAAAAATAATGTAGTGTCAACTTTCCCTTTTTGAAAACCATTTCAATTAAAAATAAACTCAATCTTTCATACCAAGCTCGAGGAGTTTGTTTCAATCCATAAAGAGCTTTCGAAAGTTTGAAAACATTATTAGGAAAATTTAAATTTTTGAAACCTTGATGTTGTTCAACATAAACTTCTTTATTTATAAAACTATTTAAAAAAGTTGATTTACATCCATTTGAAAAAGTTTGAAGTCTTTATAACTTGCAAAATCCAAAAGCATTCGAATTGCCTCAAGTCTAGCAATGGGAGCAAAAATTTTATCAAAATCAATCCCTTCAATTTGTGAGTAACCCTTGGCCACTAATCTTGCCTTGTTCCTCATAATGACACCATTTTCATCTAACTTGTTTCTAAAGACCCATTTGATTCCAATAATGGGATGGTCCTTGGGTCTTTCCACAAGTTTTCACACTTGATTTTTTCAAAATTATTTAATTTCTCATGCATTGCATTTATCCAATTTGGATCTTCAATGCTTCGTATATATCATTGGGTTCAAAATTAGCAAGAAATGCCAAAAAAGCACATAGATTTTTCAAAAATTTTTAGTTTTATAAATTCATTTATATTACCTATAACTTGTTCAAGTTGATGTGATGAGACGTGTCTCCAATTTCTTGGAATGATTTGGTTTTCCTCAATTCGAGGTTCTTTCATTTCTTCCACATTTGGAGTGTCAACTTTAGCTTCTTCCAAGTCCTCATTTTGCACATCATCAAGTTGTCTTTGCATTTCAACTATTTCTTCCTCATCATAATTAATGTGCTTGTTTGCACATCAAAAAATCATTAGTCTGATTGAATTTAACATTAATAAACTCTTCAACAAATAATGTTATTTTATTATACACTCTCTAAGCTTTACTTGTACTTGAGTAACCAAGAAAAAATGCCATCATCACACTTGGCATCAAATTTACCTAGTTTATCGATCTTTGACATCCAAAATATAGCATTTGCAACCAAAAACTTTGAAATAAGAAATATTTGGTTTATTTCCATACAAAACTTCAAAACATGTTTTCTTCTCAGGAGGCCTAAGTAAAATCCTATTAAGAACATATCATGATGTGTTTATGGCCCCAGCCCAAAAATACTTGGTCAATTTGCTTTCATTTAAAATTGTTCTAGACATTTCTTGTATAGTTCTATTTTTCCTTTCTACTACATTTTGTTGATGTGTCATAGGAGTGGAAAAGTTATGAGTGATCCTATTTTCTTCACGAAACAATTCAAATTTGTGATTTTAAAATTCTCCTCCATGATCACTTCTAATTTTTGAAATTTTTTGTTCAAGTTAATTTTCAATTCTTTTTGCAAATTTTGAAAATATGTTTATTGTTTCATCTTTACTAGTAAGAAAAATAGTCCAAGTGAAACGAGCCAAATCATCAACACCATGTAAAATCTCAGAATTTATGGAGGATGAACCATGAAGATATGATCATATAAGGTTGAGGGACAGATTTGGATCTCGGGATTCACCTTAAACCAGCAACCTTGTGGAATTGCTTCAAACCGTTCGGCTAGGGATAGGCTCTTGGAAATTGTTTGGCTAGTAGAAGATAAGAATAAGTGATTGATATATTTTTTTCAGAATTTTAACACATCATATGGCGGTTCATAAAAATATATTTCTAAGCAGTTGGTGAGCTGCCTGCTGAAGCTTGAAATAAAGGTCCACTTATTTTATTTGTTACAAATCAACATTTAACATCTAATTAATCATATTTAAACATATGTGTTATAATATTTACAAATATTAAAGTTTATTCCTAATAATCTTATATAGTTTCTTTATAACACTTATCATTATGCTTAATTCCAAATGTTAATTACAACATGAAACCATGACTATATAAGCATCTAAACTAACTTAATATTCCAATTAGAATCATGATTACGTAAAAATGATATTTGTGGAGCAGGCCCGTGATAGTTGCAAGAGGAAAAAGAAGGTGGTCCTATCGATTTTCACGCAGTCTACAAGGCCACGCATAAGAGTAGGAACATGAATGACTTAGTCACACCTACTGCCTGTAGAGTTTTGGTAAGTCTCATCACATGTTAATTCGGTTGTTCCCATTTGTGTAAATGATTTTTCAAATGTGCAATGTTTAAATTTTTTTAGGATGCGTACAACGAGAAGATGGCCTAGAAGTACGAAGATGATGCTAGTACTCAGTCACCAAGTAACATATCTCGTAAACTATTCATGTTTTAATGTTATATAATACTTTAATATGGTCATATGGATTTTAATGTTATGTAACGTATATGAGTGTTAATATTTATATGGTTAATAATTTTTCTACTGTAGAGGATGCTATTGTTTGGGACGAGGTGTTTGATACAACACGAGAAGGACACTTGAGGGGCTTAGGAATAGTCGCTTAGGTTCCTAGGAGGATTGGTGGATATGCAGGCGGTCTATCTACTCTGATTTCATCTGCTACACCTGAGCTAACGTTGGCTAGCATCAGGGGACTTATATGAGAGCAGCTTTCTTGGCTGGCTCTCATCTTGTTGACGATTCAAAGCATGCTCCAGCCACAAACCCAGTCACCACGAGGCTAAGTACCGAGTACGTCGGCATCAAATGTCAGGAATGACGATGATAATAATTTGGGATAGAAACTTTTGATACCTATTGTGATGTTTGATATGATTTTGTGATGTTTATTAGTTTTTTATATGCATTACTCTTTACTACATATTGTTATGAATGCTTATATCATTGTGTTGAATGTTAAGAATGCATTTATATGCATTGTATATTGTATGGGGAGGGAAGGGAAGAATATAGGTGAATGGGGCAAAATAATTGCTAATTAGCGCCTCGTCTCACTAGCGATGCAATTGTGTTGAATGCCATCTAAAACATATCCTACTTCACGTCATCTTAGCATCAAATTAGCGTCGCCTTTTTTAGCTTCACTTTAGGGTCACCATAGAGACTCAATATGACATCAGTTTAGCATTAATTTAGCGTCGCATTGGCATCTACTTTGCGCCGAGATTTATCAACACGTTAGCATCCAAGTAGCGCCACATTCTGCAGCAAGAAATTGCGTCAGGGATTGTCTTAGCGCCATATTAGCATCTGAATAGCGTTTGGTGTAGAGCCAACATGGGGTCGTGCTAGTGTCGACAACACCAGTGCCGCTTTAGAGCCGATGTAGCGACACATTTAATATTTTTTGCAACGTGACTTTTCCGCCATGATAATGTCGGAGTAACGTCGTCGTGTGATGCTAGTAGCATGCCAGTGTTTGTGGTGCCATGGTGATGCTAATAACTACCGTAGGTCGACATCTCAACTTTGTGACACCGTGACAACGCTAAAGTGTGGCTATGTTTTTTAGCCATGATTTAGCGCCGCTTTAATGACGTCTTCGTGCATCGCTAAGTGCTAGATTTTTGTAGTGAAAAGCATCGCTAATACGACACTATAGTGACTCTAGTTTAGCGTCAACAGGAGTGTGGCGCTAATGTGACGTCAAGTAGACACATTTTACTATTGCGTCTTCATGGTGTCTCTACTGTGGCGCTAAATAATAAAATCAATTTTTAATATTTCAATTTATAATTAAATTATTCAAAAACATGATATTGCATAATTTCATTTACATTGATTTTTAATAAATGTATTATTAAGGAGATAAAAGTATGTTTTATAGATAATTAAGATAAAATATATATGTTGTATTTACAATTTATATGTTGAAATGTGTATATATATAGATGCAGATATTCAAATTAGATGAACTATATATGTTATACATATATATACACTATGTATATTAATATATAAGTTTTTACCAATATATATATATATAATTTTATGTTTCTTATAATATATATGTATATATATGCTAATGGTTTGTTTCGACTCCTTTCCATGTTCATCTCTTCAACAAGAACACCAACTCTTCATCGAGCAATAATTTTGGAAGTCGTTAACAAATGAACATGGAAATATATATATATATATATATATATATAAATGAACATGGAAATATATATATATATATATATAAATGAAATATATATATATATATGTATGGCGTCGGTATTCAAATTAGTATATTATATATATTATTTATACTACAAATGTATACATAAGTTTAGATTACCTAATTATATCATGAATATGTATATTATATATGTTAACAAATGTACATACATATCAAATTACCATTACATATTTAAATCAATATATGCATATGTATGTATTTTTATACATACATTTATATCTATCTACATATGTATGTATTTGTATTCATATACATCTATGAACACAATGATAATTAATATCTTATTAAAACTCAGGGAACTTTTTTTAACTAGCGACACTTTAGAGTCACATTTGCGACGTAGATATGTGTCGCTGGATATTTAGCGCCGCCACATGTCGACTCCATGATAGTGCTGGAGTTGATGCAAAGGTAGGGTCAAGAGAGCGTTGGCACATCGTCGCCCGACTGGAGATGCTAGTTTATAATGTTCAGCATCGCCATCGGTCAACGCTAATGTGACGTTGTTCATTGCATTTTGCGTGCGCAATAATAGTGACTCTTTGAGTGCTAGCTTTGTGATCATTCCTTATTTCGCCAATAATTATCAAGGATAAATCTGCTGGATTTATATAAAATCTTATTATATTTGAAACCTGTTTTACCTATTATCTATAGTGGAGCTGAACTAGTAAAAAGGGAGACTAACTACTTTTCAAATTTTGAATTCTTAATAGGGAGAAAGAAAAGGAGGCAAAGGGGGAGGAAGATGATGGTGGTGGAAAGCAAAGACGAAGGGAGATGATGAAGAAGAGAGAGGAAGAAGAATGTTGGGAGGAGAATTATTGATTTTGTTGGAATCTATGTCTGGCTAAAGGAATATTGATTTCCTTGTGATGATACTTTGTTGATGCTACAATTGTAGTTCTCTGATGCTGTGTTTCTAACCTCTAGTTTCTATTTCTTGATACATTGCAACCTTATTATTTGCATCCAATTTCAATCAGATCGAGAGATCTATTGTTTTTGTTATTAACCCGTTCCATTCGAGAGAAGGGACTGGTTGCTTTCAATTGCATTGTTTTCAGTATGTGATATTTGTTGATTTTTAGAGATTGAGAAGTCCATTGTTATATCTATTGTGAGGCGAGAGTCCATAATAGTGACTAGAGGTGTTAGAGTCATTCTAATTGCGCGGATTAGAATAGAAGGATCGGTAATTTAAGATTTCGAGATTAGCCTCTTCCTTTGGTTGGGACGAGAGATCGACTAACCAGTCAGTCCTAATCTAATAATTAATGGCTACTTCACTCTTGGCTCAAAGAGAGATTGGCGAGTTTAGAGAAAGAGTAATCGATCTACACAACAAGATCGAGAGATCATTTGACTCATAAATGAGAATTAAGATGCAATAGCTTTAACTAATTCATCACAAGTGAATTTATTCTCCTATATTCTAATTTCCTTTATTTCTTTCCTCCTTTTCCTATAAATTATTTCCCTGCATTATCTGATTTCTTCTTAAATCTTTTGTGACAACTTTCAAGATAAAAATAGATAGATAACTTATCTAAATCAACGGGATTATGACACTCAGGATTTCTACTTGACCTGTGCACTTGCAGTTGTGTGAACTCTAGAGTAAAATTTAAAACACGACTAGAATTGCTTTTTCACATCCATATAAAGTTCACTTCAAGTTTTTGGCGCCATTGCTGGGGATTTAGATCATTGCTCTTTATTTATATCTGTTGTTATCTAATCTCTTATTATTCGTTGTTGAATTCTTATTAATTCTTTGATTTGAGGGGACTAGTATATGCCCAGGACTACCCGCAAACAACTGCTTGAATTAGACCCTGAAATCGATCGAACTTTTCAAAGAAGAGTGTGAGAATATAAGAATAGAACACCTCTGACTAAAGGAACAAGTAGCACTCAATCAACGGAAATCAAACTAAATTCTGATCAGGAGCAGAAATGATGGCTCAATAATAAGAACAACCTCAACCACTAGTTCCGTCATTGGAAGAACTCTATACCCCCACTGCAGATGGGTAAGAGACCACTATTTTGAAGCTAGCTATTCAAGCTAACAATTTTGAGTTGAAATCCTCTTTAATCTCCACGATTCAATAGAACCAATTTGGAGGAACTCGAGATGAGGATCCGAATCAACATCTCAAAGACTTCTTAGAAATATGCGAGACAACAAAGCTGAATGGAGTCTCACCAGAAGCATTAAAATTAAGAGTTTTTTCTTTTTCGCTAAGAGGCAAAGCCAAATAATGGCTACAGTCACTTGAACCACGAGAATTAGCTACTTGGGAACAATTGGTAAAAAGCTTTCTTATTAGAATATTTTCCTCCAAGTAAGACAATTAAGCTCAGGAATCAGGTCACCGAATTTGTTCAAAAAGATCAGAAAACAATATATGAAGCTTGGCAAAGGTTTAAGACATTGCTAAGATCGTGCCCCCATCATAGTTTGAGTAAATGGATTTTAGTCCAGCCCTTCCATAATGGACTTAATTATGCTTCAAATATGGCACTCGACAATGCTGCTGATGGTGTGTTTATAAAGAAAAATGTCGATAAAGCATACTAACTTATAGAAAAATAGCAAGGAATCAACACTTCTTAGCTCACTCAAGGTCCAACGAGCCAATTTCTTTCACTCAGACATGATTGGATGGTGAAGATTTCAATTCTAAGGTAGAGTACAAAGTTCACAAAGCAATTAATAGACTCGGACTCAACGAAGCTACTCCTACTGTCAATGTGATAACCAAACGCTGTGAAATATATGGTTCATCTGACCATATCTTTGTACACAGTGAATTACTAAAGCAACAAGGTCATCAACATCAGGCAAACGAGATAGGTCCCTACCCCCTTAATAATGACTAGTATTCCAACACATTTAATTCAGGATGGAAAAATAACTCGAAGTTGTCCTACAGAGATAACTACCAACAAGCCCAAGCTCCTGCCTTATCAAAGAAAAGAAGGATATAGGAAAATGAAACAGTTACACTTACTGCTGAAGCCAGCGCCGTAATTCAAAACAAACTACCTCCGAAACTCAAGGACCCTAGGAGTTTCTCTATACCATGTGAAATTGGAAACAGAAGGATATAAAGGGCTTTATGTGATTTAGGTACTTTTGTAAGTGTCATTCCTCTTTCATTATGCAGGAAACTTGAAATGTGTGATATTAAGCCCACTAATATGTCTCCCCAATTGGCGGACCGACCCATAAAAATCCCATAAGGAATTTTGGAAGATATACCAATTAAAGTAGGGAATTTCTACATACCAACTGACATTGTGGTCCTAGACATGGATGAAGACAATCAAACTCTCGTTCTTTTAGGAAGACCTTTTCTAGCCACTGCAGGAGCAGTAATAGACGTCAAATAAGGTCGCCTTACTTTTCAAATAGGTGATGATACGATGGAATTTCGGTTGAATCAGATTATCAACTATCCGAACATGGAGGATTATCACCTCCAACCTGAGCAAGTAGATCCCCTAATCCAAAAGGTAGCATCAATTATTCATATATTTGATCCTTTAGAAGTATCTCTCGAGGCTCAAGAATCATCATTATGGACAGATGAAGAAGCTAAAATTCTTACAAGTCATATGCTCCCAACATAGATACAACATCCAGACAACCCACAGGAGAATCAACCTATTGAGCTCGTGCAACAATCTATCTCGAAGAAATTACTGAAACCCGAGTTGAAGAAACTTCCTCAAAACCTCATATATGAATATTTAGGAGAAGAGTTCACCTACCTAGTGATTGTCAGCACAAAATTAAAATCAAGTCAACTTCAACAGCTACTAGACAAGCTAAAAGCTTACAAACATGTTATTGGTTATACTCTGGATGACCTCAAAAGAATCAATACTTCTATTTGCATGCACCGCATTCACATGAAAAAGGATTTCAAACCATTCGTTAAAGGACAAAGAAGGCTTAATCCAGTAATGAAGGAAGTAGTAAATAAGGAAGTGCTTAAACTTTTAGATGCCAGAATCATCTATTCCATATGAGACAGCCAATGGGTGAGCCCCATGTAGGTCATGCCAAAAAAGGTTGGAATGACCGTAATAAAGATCGACTCGAACAAGCTCATCTTCACACAAACTATCACAGGATGGAGGATGTGCATTGATTTCAGGAAACTAAACAAAGCCACCCGAAAGGACCACTTTCCCCTACCTTTCATTGATCAGATGCTAGAAAAACTGGCGAATCACTCCTATTTCTGCTATCTAGACGGATTTTCTAAATTTCATCATACCCCTATTCACCCAGATGATCAGGAAAAGACCACCTTTAAATGTCCATATGGAACGTACGCATATAGGAGAATGCCATTTGGGCTATGCAATGCTCCAGCAAGCTTCCAAAGGTGCATGATGTCGATTTTCTTCGACTATATCGAAGAAATAATGGAAGTCTTCTTGGATGACTTCTCGGTGTATGGCACCACTTTTGAAGTTTGCCTGCACAACCTCTACAAAGTACTACAGAGATGTGCTAAATCTAATCTAGTGTTGAATTGGGAGAAATACCATTTTATGGTACAATAAGGCGTAGTCTTAGGACACATTGTTTCAGGCAAAGGCATTGAAGTTGATAAAGCTAAGACAGAAGTTATTGAAAAGTTGCCCCCACCCATTAACATCAAAGGAGTTAGAAGTTTCCTCGGACATGCCGGATTTTATCGAAGATTCATTAAAGAACTTTCTCTCATCGCAAGGCCGTTAACAAAACCCTTATCCAAAGAAGCAGAATTTATATTCGATGAAGACAACCTAAAAGCCTTCAACACTTTGAGAAGAGCTCTCACAATAGCTCCAATCATCCAACCGCCAGATTGATCTTTGCCCTTTGAAATCATGTGCGATGCCAATGATCAAGCTGTTAGAGCAGTATTAAGACAAAGGAAAGATAAGAAGCAACACGCGATATACTATGCTAGTAGAACTTTTAGATGAAGCACATATCAATTATGCCACAATAGAAAAAGAATTTCTAGCAATTGTATTTGCAATGGATAAATTCAGATCTTACCCAGTAGGCTCTAAGGTCATCATATATAATGACCATCAAGCCATCCGATACTTGATTTCTAAAAAAGACGCCAAACCTAAACTGATTAGATGGATCCTTCTGCTACAAGAATTCGATCTAGAAATCAAACACAAAAAGGGAGCAGAAAATCAAGTAGTTGATCACCTTTTTCGACTCCAACTATCAGAGCAGGAAAATAATCTTGGCAATTATAGAGCTATTAATGATTCCTTCCCTGATGACCAATTTTTTTCAATTCAGGAAGCACAATTTTCCTGGTTCTGAGACTATGCCAACTACTTAGCTTCAGGAGTCTTACGACCTGATCTTTCTTATCAAGAAAAGAAGAAATTCTTTTCTCACATCAAACTCTAGATACCCTATATGTCCCATATAATACGATAACAATATGTCCCAAGGGGCTTAGAGACAATTGGAAAACATGAAGACCCAGTAGTTTTCATCTTTTATCTTGTTTACCTAATTGACCTATCTTTAGCAATTTAATTTAGATTAAACAAGGACCCAATTAGGAAAAAACTACTGGATCAATACTATAATGAATCACGTGATCTGACGAAATAATAATAACAATAATATCAAAATCAAATCTAAAAGATATGATAAGGTTAGATCTATTAATGATATGATCAAGGATGATCAAACAATGAAACATAATAACTATTCAAATTATCCACAACAATATGTTCAAAAATAGATTTTCTGCCCCCGAAACTCGGTCAAGGTAAACCCGGGCTAGGTGTGAGCCCGAGCCGAGTTGGCCGGTTCACCTCCCATACGATTGCGCTGCAACCCGAGCCGAGTTGAAGCTAGAACTCGGACTGGGCCAAAAGGAACCCGGGCCGAGTTTTACAACCCAATCCAATTCTGAGTCCAACTTGATCCGGATTTCAAGTAATCTGGGTCGGGTCGGGTTCTGCCACCAATGGAGAAACGTGTTCCACACGACTTTCCAATCACCATAACAATGCCATACAGTATCCAAACTATTCATAACTTATATCAATAGATTCTCGGTACAAAGGAGAAGAGAATAGGATTCCATGTCGTGGAAAATCGACGACATAGGGATTCCCCCTATGTATCTAAAGTTATCTAAAAAACCAACAATAATCCCTTTTCTAGAAAACTATGCGAACGTCAATCTTTAGCCGGCAATTACTCTCTATCCATGTCCCGAAACTCACAACCACCACTTGGAATATCTTCTCCTATATGCCGGCTTCAAAACTAGCCGTCGCATGCTCTCTGGAAAGCCTCGGTTCGTGTGAAAATGAGAAGAAAAGAGAGGCTCATGAGATCAAAATTTTGTTTGGCTGAAAAGGAGCTTATAGCCACCCTTTAATGCCTATTTATAATGTAGACTAGGATTCTCACTTCTATTGGGCTTTTGACTCCTTTAGAATCAATCTTGACCATCCATAACAAATTAATCACTCCGAAATTTATCAGATTTAATTAAATCCAAATTAACTTAATTATCCCCTAATATCTCCATAACAGTTCCTCCTCTTGTCAAACTCCATCTTATCTTTCCACTTATCCCATAATTTCCATCAATTACAGAGTTAAATAATTCTAGAATGTCTCATAATGATTTTTCATATTTTATTAATGAATAAAATTATTAATTTCACAAAAGTCGAGGTCGTTACAGTCATTGTTTCGACATTATTTGTGTCAATTTAGCGTCGCCAGGTTGCGATGCAAATATTAGTCGCTATTCGCTAAATTACATGATATGATACAACATTTTATGTTATATGAATAGGTGCTACGTGCACTCAAAAAGTGATTTAATTGCTATGTGTACAATTATCTCTTACAAGAGATGATATAACATGACATAATATGATATGATTGGGTTAGGCATTTCCATCTCATCTGGCATCTGTTTAAACTTGTATAGTTAAAAGACTTACAAGACCAACAATTTATCCTTGCATGGTTGAAAAATTTTGTAAGGTCGACAACTTGCCCCTATTTGGTTGAAAGACTTTATAAGGTCGACAAATATCTCAAAAGGTATTTTAGGTAGTATGGAGTTAAGTTCCATGTGAACTAAATTGTGGAATCACACCCATAATTCAAATTCACATGGGCAATGTTCCAAAAGGGATGTCAGATGGTGATATGACATGTACATGCATACAGGATTCATGCACATACATGATTAGTGCATTAATGTATTTTCCTTATATGTGATATGATGTGATATATTTGACATGACATAGGATGAAATACATGTGTTTTGGATCATGATGAAAGTATGTATTGTTTATAATTTATTGTTATATCATATATGTTGAAATAAAATAGTAGATACCTTTATAGTATGATGAAATAATGTATAACCTTATGTTACTCAAACGGAATATGTGATAACACAAAAGTTATGAGTTTTTGACTTACTGAGTTTGATGCATGCAAAATATAACATATTTTAGATTATTATTTTAGTTAATTTTTCTGTAATTTGTTCATGGCATGCATCATTTTTAGTCATTTTTAATCGTAATTCCGGATTTATTATTAATTCTCTGATTGTGGATGGATTAATTAAATTTGAATAATTATTTTGCAGGAAAATTCAAAACACAGCCGAAATTCAAAGAAATTATTCCTTACGGCCGAGATTTGGCTTTACCCCCAAGTCATTTTGGCCGAGATTTGGCTTTACACCCAAGTCATTTTGGGCGAGATTTCCAGGGGGTAATAATATGGAATCTTCATTGTTACGGCTAAGATTTGAAGGGGTAAAGATAAAAGGATTTTATCTTTTGGGCGTAATGGCATGAAGATGAAGATTTTTTGGCCGAGATTCAAAAGGAGTAACAATTGAATGATTTTATCTTTTGGGCGTAACAAGATTAAATTCCTTCCTTACGGCCGAGATTTGGAGGGAGTAAAAGGAATTTTATCTCTTTGGGAGTAAAGATTTAGTTCTTTCCTTACGGCCGAGATTCAAAGGGAGTAAAGATAAGAAAGATTTATCTTTGGGCGTAATGATAAAAGGATTTATCTTTGGCCGAGTTTATCTCGTAAATTTAAAGTCAACCGTACGATGTTATGGTCGAGATCAAATTGAAGGCCGTCCGCACCCTATAAATACGTGAAGAATCTGTCATTCCAAGGGGTGCTCTGAAGTTCAGATTTCTTCCACGGCGAGTCGTGAGCTCTGCAGGCTACGACCAAGAGGAGAAAGGTGCGACGGCTGGAGGTTGATCGCGACCCTGATCAAGTCCGAGAGGCTGCCCGACTATCTGCCCAATTCGAGAGCTCTACTTCTATTTTGGGTGTAATTCTTTCGATTATTATTGTTATTTTGCTATTATCTCTCCAGAATTTCTAGGATGAACTCCATGTTTTTAGGATTATTATTTTAGGAGATTATTAATTGAAGGGAAATGTTTGGACCCTATTTTATTTGCTTTAATCTTTTCTGATCAATTATTAATTGTGCTTAATACTTTTATATTAGTTAATTAAATTTTCGAATTAGGCTATACCAGTTTGTGGAGTGTTTAATTTCATAATTTATTATACTAATTATAATTGATTTTATTTGGAATTAATAATTGACATAAATTTGATAACTAGTGTGTGGAGAATCAAGTTTGTGTGGTCTATTAATCTATACCAGTTTGTGGAGTGATTAATAGTTTAGAGAATTCAATTTAATGCATCTTAATTTTAATATGATTTTGGGGGTACCAGTCGTGGAGACTTCAAATCTTATTAAATTAAGATAGTTCTATATGATTAGATTGAGGGATGCCAGTCGTGGAGACCACAAGTTAATCATGTTAGATTACTTTAGGAAGACTCTAATCCATCTTTAAATATTAAATTTATCTTTTATGATTCAAATATTTATCCTAATCTATTTTCATCCTAAGGCCTAACTTCAACACCATTTTCTTATCATTATCTTATTTTCTTTATTTTATTTTATAAAACTCTTTTTTTTTCCAAAATTCCATGTTTATCCTCTCTTATTAATTTATAAATTCAGATACTGAATTAATAATATTCCTCGTGGGTTTGACACTCTTACTCCTATTTACTATATTACTTGAGCGACTAGTGCACTTGCTAGCAAATTTTATTGTTACAAATATAACGCATCAAGTTTTTATGAATTATTAGGAGATGTAAATAAATTGTAAATAATTCTGTATAAATATGTATTAATTATTTTAATTATTTTTGTGAATAAACTAACATTTATTTTTCTTTTGCAGATAAAGGTCACGATAATTTTTTTAAAATTTGTCTACTTTCGGTTTAAAATCCGACGCCGATTGAATTTTCCGAATTACATTGTCGACTTATGATTTTACGATCGAGATTTAATGTGTCGGCTTTATTAATTTTACGGCCTCGCAATGAATGATTTCTGAGTTCTAAACTTTCAATTTTTACGGCCGTAATGTTTTTATCCGAACATTGTTTTACGTCATGGATTTAATTTCGTTGTTTTACGGCCTTAAAGAATCTTCTTAATTCACTTTCGGCCGTAATGATCCATCAATTATCGGCCGAAACCCTATTTTGCATTATGGCCAATCATGTTGACTTCATCTCGGCCGATGTGACCTCATTTCATCTTAATGGACAATTTTTATTTTTACGGCCGAGAATGATCTCATGTTTTCTGTTTACGGCCGAGAATGATTTCATGGTTTTGCGGCCGTAAAATTTTTGAACATTTGTTTTTACGCCATATTACGACCTTTTCGGCCAATTTATTTGTGACTTTTTCTTTCTCGGCCATCAACGATCACGTTCGACTTAATTCTCATTGTTTTACGGTCGATATGAATTATCCTCTTCCTCGGCCGTAATGAGTCATTTTGTCGACGTTTCGTTCGATTTTTTTTATTTCGGCCGAAACCTTGTTCTGTTTTACGATCAAAGGTTTTCAACTTCAGTTCTTTACGCCTACGATTTTATATGTGAGGAGTTGATTGCCGAAATGATTCATCACTGTGTTAACTTTTACGACGTTGTTTCGACCATAAGCCAACAAGTTTTACGCCTTCAAGTTGAATCCCTTTCAACACTGTTTTATGATTTTTATGGACGAACGAGCCTCGGATTACTAAATTAATTTCGGCCGTAAACCCTATTTCTGTATTACGGCCGATCAATCTTATTTCCTCTCTGATTATTAACTTTACGGCCGCAAATTAATTCAGACTTATTTTGTGCCATTTGTTACATCATCATAAATTCTTTCGGTCGATATTAATATTTGGTATTTGTATTGGTTTGAAGAACCTTCGTTTGCGGCCGTAATTAGGTTTCTGAAAAGTTCCTCTCGAAAATTAATTTTAATGACGAATTTTCAATTCTATCAGGACGAAAGACTTTATTTGTTAAAATCTCATTTTTTTTCGTGACCTATTATTTGTATTTCTTCTTTCTTGTATATATTTTTATTTTATTTTATTCTTTTATCTTACTGAAAATTGGTTGTTGCAGGTACTAATTGAAAATTAAATCACAACCAATCCTGGAATTTTCTGATAAGCGCACTAGGAGTTCAAATCCACTGTTGGAATTTGATCCTGAAATTGAAAGAACCTATCGTCGATTACAAAGAAATATAAGAAAAATGGCGGAACAAGCACGCGACAATCAGAGACTGGAGCAACAAAATGAACTGGTTCCACCACATAATAATCGGCGAGAAGATGAAGCAGAGCTTTCTATGAGAGAATATGTCTCGGCCAAATACAGTGACCGAGAATCATGCATCGTGCTGCCTGATATTAACGCAAATAATTTTGAGATAAATCCCGCAATCGTGAGGACGATACAAGCATCCCAATTTGGAGGAGGATTTCATGAAGACCCTCACGATCACCTTGACAAATTTCTTGCTACTCTGAGCACCTTTAGAAATAATAATGTTTCTTCTGAAGTTATTCGTTTATTATTATTTCCTCAATCTTTACGTGACAAAGCTTCCACTTGGTTTAAAACTTTGCCTGCAGGATCGATTCATTCTTGGTTGGAGCTGGTAGAAAAGTTTGTTGGAAAATATTGTCCACCACAAAAGGCAGGCAAATATTGAAGAGAGCTGAGGGCATTTGTTCAAGACGATAACGAGATGTTATATGAAGCCTGGGAACGATATAAGGAACTGCTGGCCAGAGTTCCTGATAATAGAATTCCAAAGTGGCAAGTGATGGAAGATTTCTACCATGGATTACGACCTGCAGATCAAGACAAACTCGACCAATCAGCAGGAGGGACAGTGCTAGGATCTAAACGTCCTAGTGAGATACAAGATATAATTGAAGCTGTAGCCCTCAAGTCGAGCCAAGAAAGGAGACCATCTCGCCGAACTCATGATGTACATGCTACACAAGGAATACAATCTTCAGAAATAGTGGCTCAGCTGGAGTCACTTAATCAAAAATTCGAGCAGATGATGTCACTAATGGGAAATTCTAGCAATTATAGCCCTACAGGTAACACTTCAGATTCAAATCAAATTGAGAATGCTAACTTTATTTCCAATCCATTTTACAGGAACAACGATTATGGTTGGAGACACATTTCGAAGTTTGCCTATAATCAGAATCAAGGCCAATCTTCTGGTTCATCAAAAGATTATATACCGAAAAGGCAACCTGATACTCCCCAATATCAATCATCAAATCATATGCAGGAGATGATGGCACAGATCATAGACACAATGCAAATGTTGCAAAAGAATATAGAATCTAGAGCCACGAGTCAGGATGCATCCATTCGAAATCTGGAAAGACAACTGGGCCAGATGGCGGCACAACTAACTGGACTTACACCGGGCTCTCTCCCAAGCAACATAGAGAAAAATCCAAGAGGGGAAGAGCAAAATAGGCCTTGATTTTCATCAGAACTAAGTCAAGCTGACGACTATAAATCAGAACTATTTCTATCCTTTTTATTTTATTTATTTATTTATTTTTATTTTTTTAGATTAGTCTAATTAGTTGTTAATTAATATTTTAGTTTCGGTGATAGTTTTATTTTTATTTTTAATTAGACATTTATTTTATTATGGAGTCATTTAATTTAATTAATATTTAATGTGTGTAAGGAGGGGACTTCGGAGGTAAACTCAGGGGCGTCAACTCCAAACATGGGCGTAAACTCCAAAAATTGATTCCCTCCACGTGACAAGACGAGGCTATTACGCCCTGCCACCTGTGCTCTCTACGGCCGAAGCTCGGACATGACAAGACGAGCTGCTGGTTCCTCGTTACGCCCTGCCACCCACCATTTCCGTTACGGCCGAGATGCCACACCAGCCGCCACCTGACCGAAGAAAAGACAAGACGAGGCTATTACGCCCTACCACCCTTGCATTACGGCCGAGCTGTCATATGGACAAGACAGGGAGACCACGGACGTGCCTTGAAAATCGGATCAATCACCGCAGACCGAGGTGCTTCCGCTATCCTTACGCCCTTTCTTCGTTACGGCCGAGCCTCAACACCGCGCGCCACCGTGCATTACGGCCAAGCCTCTACGGCCGAAGTCTCAACGCCATCACCGCTGCTCCCTTACGCCCAAAGTGCCACGCCTCCAACTCCTTACGACCGAAGTTCCAGCGCTTCCCTGTGCGTTACGGCCGGTCTTCCACCGCGCACCGAAATACTTCTTTACGGCCGAAGCCACCGCGCACCGCCGCTCTCTTACGGCCAAACTCCAAGGTTATTCATCGACATCTGTTCCTTACGGCCGAGCTTTACTTATTACGGCCAAGTATCATCTACTCTTATGGCCGAAGTTCCGAGTCACGCCTCGCCTCCAACTTCTTACGGCCGAGCCTCTGTTCCTTACGGCCGAGCTTTACTTATTACGGCCGAGCTTCCACCGAGCCAGCACCTTTTTCTTTGTTGATTTTTGTCCAGATCAAGATGAGGCGATTTGCTAATATATGGAGGGGACGTCATGAACGACGACATCCGAATGCTCAGCCGGCCCCACAGCCCTCACAATTATTCTCCTACCCCGGAGATTATTATTGGACTAAGCCGGAGTATCAAGCTCGATATGAACGGATGTGTGAGATTCGAATTCATGCCACCAGATTTTCAGATACTGAATTATTGAGGGAGTATAATTTACTTGCAGATATTCATCTATTATTTTCTCAAATTGGACTATCTGACTTTGTGCATTCTTGGTGGCCAACTTATGAAGTACTAATTATGGAATTCCTCTCATCCTTGGAAGTCTTTAATTTAGATGGCAGAAACTATGATCAGCCCCGCATTTCATTCCAATTTTATGGGCGGCCATTTACACTCACTTTAGAAGAGATTAATAATATCTATGGATTTCCCAACCATGGATCTCTTTCTGTACCTGCTGACTTTGATGCTAAAACTTTTTGGAAACAGATAATAGAAGAAGACCGATTGGTTTGGAACACCGCTAAAGATAGCTCAATTCAGAATCCTGTTCTGCGCTACGTCCATCGCATGCTAAGCAACACCATAAGTGGATGCAGTGATAATGATGGTGCCGTATCAGAGGGAGAGTTATATCTCATCCACAACATGCTTCACAGAACTCCCGTTAATGTGGGTGCCTTCCTCATTCGTCGATTCCAGCGCCGCACTACTCATCGTGGCGGTAGCATTAATATGGGTGCCCTTCTCACACCTATCGCTCAGCACCTACAACTTGACTTGGATGATCTCGAAGCTGTGCCAGGAAACACTCATCTCACTCGTAGGACCATTCAAGCTATGGGTGTCGTGAAGACCAATAACTCAGGGATAAAAGTTTTTATTTTTAAAGGCCACCATCACGATGTGCCCTGCTCAGATCGAGATGCTTTTACGCCAATTAATCCAAATAATTGGCTCCTTTTTAGGCAGGTCATAGCTCCAGTAATCCCACCTGCAGGACCATCTACCTCTGTCGGACAGCTACACCAGGATGAACCTTTCTCCTGGTTTGATTCTACTGATTATGCGGCAGCCCAACCCTACCTTCAACAGTCACAAGGATTTCAGGCTGCATCACCGGCAGCTTCCCAATATGCCACATCCGTCCATTCACCTTATATGCCGGTGCCTTCTCCGATTCCATCTCTAGCACAAGAGAGCTCTTCTGATTCCTCGTTCATACCTTCTACTCCTTATGAAGAACGCGATTCGATGGAAGTATCTGCCCCTTTACAAGAACCTGTGCAGAATCGCTATATAGCGCCGGAGCCCACTTTTACTTCAGCCCCAGAGCAGACTTACTATCCACCTCCGCCACCTCAGCCTGACTATGCTTCCATGCAAAACTTATGGGAATCAATGTATGATGAACAACTTCGTCAAGCAAGGGAGTTTCACACTTTTCAAGAAGAACAACTTCGTCAGTCAGGGCAGTTGCACGCTATTCAGGAAGAGCAACTTCGACAAGCACAAGAGTTGACCAACATCCGAGCCGATTTTAGAAATATGGATGATCGTCAGGGTCGCTTCGAATCCCTTCAGAATCAGCATGCACGCATGACGAGACGCATCCATGAGTATCATATGCGCCAAGGAAATCTCGGCTACCATCCACCATCGCCACCCCGCAGACAGTAAATCCGGTTGTGTCTTTTCCCTTTTCTTTATTTTTGTTTCTTTAATTTTCTTTTTTTTTGAGTATGTATCACTTTCCCTTGCTGGCTTAACACTGAGGACAGTGTCTAGTTCAAGCTTGGGAGAGTTTGCATTTCATGCATTGCATGTTTCTTTCTTTTTATTTGCTTATGTTTGCATCTAGTTGTAAAAAAATTGAAAATTTTGAAAATTTTCTAAAAAAATACCATTGCATGCATTTATTTTTGCTACCATCTTACAAACTCTTGTCTTACTGTTTTAATTATCTTTTAGTAGAAGTTCAAAGACATATTGTTAATTGATGAAATTTGAATGCTTTTCTTTCTTATCACTTGCTATTTTAGTATCAAACTTATGGACTATGTGCCTATGCTAAGTAGAATTATGAATGACTAGATGACAAAATCATATTCATGCCTTTTTATTTCTTTTAAGTCTTGATAATAGTAGTCTTCTTATTGACCATATCAAGTACTTTTTGAGCTTATAAAAAACAAGGGTTAGTTAAACCCCAACAAATAATTATGTTAAAAAAAAAGTTGAATAAAGTTATGTGTAGGTACAAAAGTGTTATCCGGAACCAAGGTGTGTTCGGGTAATTAGATCCGTAGGGGTTCATGCCTGGCGACCTAAGGGCAACTGCTCTGGGATCCATCGATCGAAAACCTGCTACATGGACCATCTTGTGTAATATGGAGAAGCACAGAAGTACTGAACCATGGCTAAGTTCGAACTCTTCATTCAGAACCTTGGTTGTTCGAGCAAGTAAACTCGAGGGGTGCTTTATCACCTGGTGCCCTAAGGCCATCTGGTCTGGGAGTCATCAGTCCAAAGCTCGCTACATGGACTTCCTTGTGCAATCTGCTTGAAGATTAGAACTTTTAAAATAATTGAAAATAAAATTGAAAAAGAAAAAGAAAAAAAAAGTTTTAAGCTCAATTAGTACTTATGTGTTCAATATCAATGCTATTATTTGATAGACAATTTATTTTTTCGCAAGGCTGAATTTGAGATTGTTTAAATTTGTATAGCATTCAGAACCTCTATGAAGCTAAGTGCATGGAAAATGATAAGATGCTGAGTAGTAGGTGTGCAGAAGAATTTTGTGAGAAAATTAGTCAGTTGACAATGTGGAGGCTATGATGGAACGTTCTTGAGCCTTGCTTTGAATTTTTGCTTGAGGACAAGCAAGACTTTAAGCTTGGGGGAGTTTGATGCATGCAAAATATAACATATTTTAGATTATTATTTTAGTTAATTTTTCTGTAATTTGTTCATGGCATGCATCATTTTTAGTCATTTTTAATCGTAATTTCGGATTTATTATTAATTCTCTGATTGTGGATGGATTAATTAAATTTAAATAATTATTTTGCAGGAAAATTTAAAACACAGCCGAAATTCAAAGAAATTATTCCTTATGGCTGAGATTTGGCTTTACCCCCAAGTCATTTTGGCCGAGATTTGGCTTTACACCCAAGTCATTTTGGGCGAGATTTCCAGGGGGCAATAATATGGAATCTTCATTGTTACGGCTAAGATTTGAAGGGGTAAAGATAAAAGGATTTTATCTTTTGGGCGTAATGGCATGAAGATGAAGATTTTTTGGCCGAGATTCAAAAGGAGTAACAATTGAATGATTTTATCTTTTGGGCATAACAAGATTAAATTCCTTCCTTACGGTCGAGATTTGGAGGGAGTAAAAGGAATTTTATCTCTTTGGGAGTAAAGATTTAGTTCTTTCCTTACGGCCGAGATTCAAAGGGAGTAAAGATAAGAAAGATTTATCTTTGGGCGTAATGACAAAAGGATTTATCTTTGGCCGAGTTTATCTCGTAAATTTAAAGTCAACCGTACGATGTTACGGCCGAGATCAAATTGAAGGTCGTCCGCACCATATAAATACGTGAAGAATCTGTCGTTCCAAGGGGTGCTCTGAAGTTTAAGTTTCTTCCACGGCGAGTCGTGAGCTCTGCAGGCTACGACCAAGAGGAGAGAGGTGCGACGGCTGGAGGTTGATCGCGACCCTGATCAAGTCCGAGAGGCTGCCCGACTGTCTGCCCAATTCGAGAGCTCTACTTCTATTTTGGGTGTAATTCTTTCGATTATTATTGTTATTTTGTTATTATCTCTCCAAAATTTCTAGGATGAACTCCATGTTTTTAGGATTATTATTTTAGGAGATTATTAATTGAAGGGAAATGTTTGGGCCCTATTTTATTTGCTTTAATCTTTTCTGATCAATTATTAATTGTGCTTAATGCTTTTATATTAGTTAATTAAATTTTCAAATTAGGCTATACCAGTTTGTGGAGTGTTTAATTTCAGAATTTATTATACTAATTATAATTGATTTTATTTGAAATTAATAATTGACATAAATTTGATAACTAGTGTGTGGAGAATCAAGTTTGTGTGGTCTATTAATCTATACCAGTTTGTGGAGTGATTAATAGTTTAGAGAATTCAATTTAATGCATCTTAATTTTAATATGATTTTGGGGGTACCAGTCGTGGAGACTTCAATTCTTATTAAATTAAGATAGTTCTATATGATTAGATTGAGGGATGTCAGTCGTGGAGACCACAAGTTAATCATGTTAGATTAGGAAGACTCTAATCCATCTTTAAAGATTAAATTTATCTTTTATGATTCAAATATTTATCCTGATCTATTTTCATCCTAAGGCCTAACTTCAACACCATTTTCTTATCATTATCTTATTTTCTTTATTTTATTTTATAAAACTCTTTTTTTTCCAAAATTCCATGTTTATCCTCTCTTATTAATTTATAAATTCAGATACTGAATTAATAATATTCCTCGTGGGTTCGACACTCTTACTCCTATTTACTATATTACTTGAGCGACTAGTGCACTTGCTAGTAAATTTTATTGTTACAAATATAACGCATCAGAGTTATTATTTGCTCATATTGTTACTCTTAATATTTTTCAAATCAGTTGGCTGTGCTTAGTGATCCTTTATCAGGTTTGGAAGCACTTTTGGTGAGAAGGTTCATATATTCCATAGGCCTTTTGAGTCCCTTCGGGAGGAGGTATTTTGGATTTCTAATATTAGAGCAAGAGAGAACAATTTCTTTGTAAAATGTGAATAGTTTTGTATAAGTAGAAAGTATCTAGTGCTAGTTGCTTTCAATGATTAATATCATATGGTGTGGTTTGGATGCCGCAACAACTATATTTTCTAAATGAGTTATATCACGCTTCTGCAAACTATACAAGATTATAAGTACTAAGTCTCCACCTACAAGTTAAACCAAGGTTTAAATCAGAGTCATGATTGTAGGGATCATTTTTACGGCCATTTAGGTTAAACTTTCATGTGATGCCCAATGATACCACATTGAAAGCAAAAGAGGGTAAATTTTCATGCATAACACATTTAAATAATGTTAGTTGTTTGGGAGCTTGATCCAAGTGGTTTGATCAGAGTGGAGAGGTCTATCTCCGCACAAACAAGGATGCAGGTACAATCGGGCTTGGAGAGTGAGTTGATAGTGATATTGAGGAGTGTAGTGATAACTTACTGATTTTGGGGTCAAATTTCAGATTTTTCAATTTTTGATTTAACTCCCTATTTCACTCTCTACTGCAAGTATACAGGTCAATTATAGTCTACCCAAATGTCGTATCCACTGTGATTTAAAGCCTAAGACTCCCTAAACAATCTAGATTAGCTTAGCTAATGTTAAAATTCCAAGAAATTGAAAGAAAGTGAAAACCGATTTCTTTAAATGGCTAAAATGATAACTATTTTTTTGGATTTTTGAAAAGTTATCAAAACTGAATGGTAAATGCTAAACTAGAGGCTCTAAGGGTTTAACTATCAATGAGGAAGGTTCTCCTAGGAGTTGGTGTTCATCTAACTTAATTATGGATGGAATGGAACAAGTTATCAATATGTGTCAATTTTAATCCAACTTGAAATAATTTCTATTTTCACAGCTCAATTAATCCAGAACTAATTATCATATTATCATATGATTGATTAGACAAGTTGAATTAGAAAAGGTCCTCACTGAAATCAAGTAAACATTAAACTCAAAATTTAATTCCTTGCTGAATTTCAGTAATTTAGTGAAATCTGAAATGACAACATTCAAATTCACTTTGAAAATGAGGGGAATGCTTCAATCAACAAAATAGAGATGAAATCAATCCAATATTAGTGCAAATGCTTCTTGGTTTATCTCTAAACTGCAAGGGGATTTTAAATCAGCCTCTCAGCTGCAAATTCATTTACCAAGGGATTGAATGAAATCAGCACCTACATTACATATGGAAATTCAGCAATGTCATTGCATTCTTGGTCCATCTCTGAACATCAAGACAATCTTAAAAGCACCTCTCAGTGATAAATGAAACCAGGGGTTTAACAATAACAAGGCAGATTCCCCAATTTCAGAATTTCAGATTTAGAAATCAAGATTGAAGTCCAGAAATCAGCAATGGATAGTTTGCAATAATTCAGGGATTGAACCTTGGAATTACCATTGACTCTTGATTCATTTCTGAACAATAATGAAACCATAAGTAACCTCTCAGTTATTAATTCAATTAGGGCTCCACAATGGTGAAAACAAATTCAACAAATTCAGAAATCAGAAATCAGCAAATCAGAAAATCTGATTCTTAGTTGAGTTTGAACCTAGAAACTTGGCATTGGTTCTTGATTCATTTCTGAACAAGGAGTAGATCAAAGGACAACCTCTCAGTTGTAGATACAAATAGGATCTTGTAATGTCAAGAATAGATTTATACAAAATAGATTTCAGAACAAAAATCAGAAATTAGAACTTTAGGAATTTAGAAATCAATGCAGGAAATCAGAATTGTCCATATCCATCCACAATTAAACTAGACTACTATCCTATCCTAGGAGATATAGGATTTAAGTCCTCATAATTACAGAATTAGATACACAATAGAATGAAGAATAGAAGTGAGTCATCCTCAATTAAGGGCTGTTCTGCAAAAATCAGCTCAGCTTCTTCTCCACTCCAGCTCAATCAGCTCCAATCTTGCAATGGCCGACCTCCCCCCTTCTTCCCTAGGGTTTCCAGCTTATATATGACTTTCTTAAACCCTTAGATCAGCATCAAATTGTTCCATAGCCCCTGATGTGAGCCACCTGTCCAGGCCCTGAACTTCCAGCTGCTGTGATAGCTTTTGGACAGCAAAAAGTAGGTGGTCCCCCCTCCTTTTTCTCCTTTGTACAGCCCTATTTCACCTGCTAGAAGGGCCAAAACAACAAGCATCAAAGTCTGCTAATAGGATTTAAACAAATAAGGATGAGGACAGCAAGTAAAATCAGCTCAATAATCAAATGGGGTTTGGTGTTGTGCATAATTGAAAACCAAAATCAAAACTAATAGTTTGCGGGCCCGGAATGATAACTTTGCACTACATCATGAAAATCATCCAAATAAAAGTGGTTCAAGGTATTAAAGGCATCAAAGGGATTAATATGGCAAGTGAATAAGGTCAGAAATCAAATGTAGATAGGATTTCATACTATTGATAACTTGGTGACTCGGAAATGATAACTTGTTGTCATAAAAATGATAACTTGTCATAACTTTGGTTGTGGTTATCCACATGTGATCAAATTTGAACAGCAATGAGTTAAAACAGTAATTTAATGATTGCCTAATGCCTTTGTGCAGAATTGATAGTTTTGCATATCGAAATGATAGTTTTGCCCTTAAATGATAACTTGACACTAAAAAATGATAACTTATGAAATGGAGTGATAACCTTGCACAAATTGAAATATGGTCATCGAAATATGAATAATTCATGATGGCAAGGGATTTAGAGCAAAATAATCACTGGAAATCAACTCAATTAAAATAATGATAACTTTGCACATTGGAATGATAACTTGCCCTAAAAATGATAACTTAGCATAGAATTGAAATATTTATTGATTTTAGCAATTCAGAACCTCTATGCACATGAAATTAGGTATAAAATGAGAAAGATCAACTAGTTATCACAATCCTTGCATTCCAAACATAATAGGCCAAAAGTTAGGCAATTTGAGGTCTCGATATGGGTGAAATGCATCTAAAATGGGATAAAAACCTATTGTGATCAGCTAGTGATCAAACTCCCCAAAGCTTACCCTTTTGTGTGTCCTCAAGCAAAACATTCAGAAATTAAGGACAAACTTGAATTAACAGTCCACAAATGAATTAAAAATCAACTGAATTAAGTCCAATGAGTTCCCCACTTTTCCAACACTCAATCCCATTCTTTCCAATTCCCAAATTCTAACTGAGGAGTCACAAAAGTTAAAGCAAATTTAAACCATGAAATAAGTACTAACATTAATTGATTTAGATTTCAAGGATTGTCAACTTTTCTAAAAAGTTTGAAACATCAATCTCTTCATGAACAGATTTTCCACTGCTTAAACAGGTTTAACAACTGACTTTTATTCATGAAAATGCAAGTAAATAGGTCAATACCTGATTTTTATTCATGTTGGTTACAGGATAAAAATCCTGACTTTATTCAGGAGAGATTCCTTTTTGGAATTTCACTCTCTTTATTTATGCATGCATGCAATGCAAAATGCAACTTTTCACTTTTCCTTTTTCCATTTTTTTCTTTTTCTATTCTGTTCATGAAGTGAGCAATGGTTCAAACTCAAGTATAGTTTAGACCCTTAAATGCAAATAGCCAAGGTTTCCTATTTAACATGACAGCAAGAGCCTTGACCCCTTTCTAGACATCTTCTACTTTCCATTTAATCCATGAATGTCAGCTAGTGTTACTCACATAAAGAAAATTTTTTAACTGAAAATTAATTCAAATGCATCTGAATTGATAATGTCAATTAAAGAAACAAGACTGATGGCCAAGTTGGCCACTTGGTATTGGAGTGTACCAACTGTCATAATGAAGTATCTCACCCATTTTAGAGTTAGAATGAATGCAGTAATTGAATTGAGTCCAAAAAATGATAACAAGTGTTAACTAGTGATAACCGAGTGAAATCAATGTTAACTTGTTCAAACAATGATAACCTGGTGGTAATTGATGATATGAACATGAAAATAGATTGAAAACATGATGTAAAGTTTAGAAAAGCACCAGGTTTCTTCCCCCAAGCTTATTCTCAGCACTGTCCATAGTGGTGAAAATTAAGGCAAGGGGGAGGGTAGGGAGGGTATCAAATTCATGGAATTGGGCACTTGAATCCTTTTGCATCTCAACCAGAAGCTTTGGGTGGTCCATTCTTCATGATTTGCAACAACTCCTACAGAGAAACAAGGGATATCAGTGAAATCTGCAATATCAGGTTTTTAGGGTGCACAATTCAACAATGCATTAAAATTCATGAAATTCACTGAAATTCAGTTATGGTGGATTTGGATAATTGATATGAATGATAATTCAGATGTATGATAATTGCAGCATGAAAGGAAAGATAATATCAGTTATCATTGGGATTTCAGTGAAGAAATTAAAAGTGAGGATAGGGGTACTCCCTAAGATGAAGATTTGTGGATTAATCTGATTCCTCCATCACTTATTCCTGCAAAATAGAAAGATTAGGTATAAAAAGGCTTGGGTTACCTCCCAAGAAATGCCTTTCTTTAATGTCTTTGGCTAGACATTGTTACAACTCTTGATGTCAAGAAGGTTTAAATAGTGCGATGTGATCAAGTAGAGATCTCAATCTGTGGACAGCTTCACTAATCAAGTATGGATCTCTTAGTTTGCCAATGATTGACCTTTGTTTTTCAGTTTGATTCCCTGCTCCATTGTACCAGAAATCTACTAACTTCTCATTCCAAAACTTCTCATGTATGACATATGAATCTCTGGATCACCATCTTGTTTAAACAACCATTTCTTCAATGGCCTCTTTAAATGCAGCATTGTTGGAAGATCTTTGAGCTCTTGGTTCCATCTTTCAGTAGGAAAACAATGATCCTCCTTCATGGAATGTTCCATTCCTTCTACAAATTTGAATTCTGCTATAGCCTCTATTTGAAAAGAAATTTCTTCTGCTTTTGTATCCTCCTTGGCCATTTCAGTCTCATCATGTGGCTTTACTGTCATAACATGTTGCCCAATGGAAAATGAGATGGGTGAGACCTTGGAACTTTGAATGAATTCAAATGAATTAGTGCTTGCTTCAAGTTCAGGCCACTTCTTCTCTTTTGATGTTTCTTCATCTTTGACCCTAAGATGTTGACATTCTTCAATTGATCCATGATGGTTTGTCGAGCAAATTGCTTCAAATGAAACTTTTGGACAGTTGGGTGTAGGAAGTAACTCATCTTTAGGGATAGACAATAAGTGAATTGAGTCGCAACCCTCATCACAAAGGAGTGTATCTGATAGTTTCTTCAAAGAAGCAAAATCAGAGTCTTCTAGAATTTGTTCTTCATTGGATGGGAACCTTATAAGTGGGTCTTCAATGTGATTCATTGCTGGTATCATTGGAGTACCCTTTTAAGTAACTTCTGCAACTTCAACTTGTTTCTTGAATTGTTCTATAAGTGTGATAGATTCTCTTTCAACTTCAACCTCCATGACTACTTCTTTTTCTTCATTCATATCTTTCTCAATTCCCATCTTTATTTCCTGAATTTCTTCTTTTGGAAGGGCAGATTGGATTTGTGGGGCTTCTTGACTGGACTGCAAATAAAGGTTGGCTTCCAAGGCTTGATATCCAGCTTGAAGAGCATCTGCTGTCATATATAGTTTTTCCAAGTTTGAAGTTTGCTTTTTCTGCCTCCTAATGAAGTTCTCCAACATAATCTCCATTCTTGACACTTCTATGGATTGATTAAGTGATTGCTGATTTTCTGAAATACCCATGGTTGCAACTTGAAATTCTGACACTTGACCTTGATTGTGATGGTAATACAAATGATTTTGTGAGTCATGGACATAAGGATTACAACTTGAGAAGTCTTCCTCAAGATTCCAGAAATTTGCACTTTCATGACCATGTGAGGCATACATGTAAGCATTAGAGGGCTGCTAAAATTGTGGTGATCCTTGATTGCAATGAACTTGTGATGGTTCTCCAACATCAAAACATATTTTTGAAGAGTTTTGAACATGACATCTTCAACTATAGAATCCAATTCCTCCTAGCTCAAGGGTGTTTCACTTGTTTGATAATAGTCATAGGACCAAGTTTGCCAACTCATATCCATCTTTTCTTCTTTCTCTCTCAGAAATCAAATCATAGTTTTTTGCAATTGCTGGGTGAATAACAATCCCTATGTGTCCTAGGAGCAGCCATGTTTTGATTGGTAGCCTCCTCCTAAAAAATTCTTCTCCTAGCCTCTTCTCTTTGCAATCTCCTTCTCCTATTGAATCTTCTTTCAGTTCAGGATCAGATAGGTAGAGGTCTCCTTGAAACTCCAAATCCTGCATAAATTGAATTTAGAAGTATCAAATTCAGAAAAGAAAGAAATCTGTACATAATTGAAAAAAAATTCAGAATGATAACTTGCAAAAAAATTTAAAATTGAGCTAATAAATGGACTGAAAACTAATCTAAACTATCTAAGTTATCTAATTGGCCTCAAATCCCCGGCAACGGCGCCAAAAACTTGGTAGTGATATTGAGGAGTGTAGTGATAACTTGCTGATTTTGGGGTCAAATTTCAGATTTTTCAATTTTTGATTTAACTCGCTATTTCACTCTCTACTGCAAGTATACAGGTCAATTATAGTCTACCCAAATGTCGTATCCACTGTGATTTAAAGCCTAAGACTCCCTAAACAATCTAGATTAGCTTAGCTAATGTTAAAATTCCAAGAAATTGAAAGAAAGTGAAAACCGATTTCTTTAAATGGCTAAAATGATAACTATTTTTTTGGATTTTTGAAAAGTTATCAAAACTGAATGGTAAATGCTAAACTAGAGGCTCTAAGGGTTTAACTATCAATGAGGAAGGTTCTCCTAGGAGTTGGTATTCATCTAACTTAATTATGGATGGAATGGAACAAGTTATCAATATGTGTCAATTTTAATCCAACTTGAAATAATTTTTGTTTTCACAGCTCAATTAATCCATACCTAATTATCAAATTCTCATATTGATTAGCCAAGTTGAATTAGAAAAGGTCCTCACTGAAATCAAGTCAACATTAAACTCAAAATTTAATTCCTTGCTGAATTTCAGTAATTTAGTGAAATATGAAATGATAACATCCAATTTCACTTTGAAAATGAGGGGAATTCTTCAATCAGCTAAACAGGGATGAAATCAATCCAACATTAGTGTAAATGCTTCTTGGTTTATCTCTAAACTACAAGGAGATTTTAAATCAGCCTCTCAGCTGCAAATTCAAATAAAATCCACATTTTTACCAAGGGATTGAATGAAATCAGCACCTACATTACATATGGGAATTCAGCAATGTCATTGCATTCTTGGTCCATCTCTGAACATCAAGACAATCTTAAAAGCACCTCTCAGTGATAAATGAAACCAGGGGTTTAATAATAACAAGGCATATTCCAAAATTCAGAATTTCTGATTTAGAAATCAGGATTGAAATCCAGAAATCAGCAATGGATAGTTTGCAATAATTCAGGGATTGAACCTTGGAATTACCATTGACTCTTGATTCATTTCTGAACAATAATGAAACCATAAGTAACCTATCAGTTATTAATTCAATTAGGGCTCCACAATGGTGAAAACAGATTCCACAAATTCAGAAATCAGAAATGGGAAATCAGAAATCAGCAAATCAAAAAATTAGATTCTTAGTTGAGTTTAAACCTAGAAACTTGGCATTGGTTCTTGATTCATTTCTGAACAAGGAGTAGATCAAAGGACAACCTCTCAGTTGTAGATACAAATAGGATCTTACAATGTCAAGAATAGATTCATACAAAATAGATTTCAGAAACAAAAATCAGAAATCAGAACTTCAGGAATTTAGAAATCAATGCAGGAAATCAGAATTGTCCATATCCATCCACAATTAAACTAGACTACTATCTTATCCTAAAAGAAATATGATTTATCTCCTCATAATTACAGAATTAGATACACAATAGAATGAAGAATAGAAGTGAGTCATCCTCGATTAAGGGTTGTTCTGCAAAAATCAGCTCAGCTTCTTCTCCACTCCAGCTCAATCAGCTCCAATCTTGCAATGGCCGACTTCCCCTCTTCTTCCCTAGGGTTTCCAGCTTATATATGACTTTCTTAAACCCTTAGATCAGCATCAAATTATTCCATAGCCCTTGATGTGAGCCACCTGTCTTGGTCCTCAAATTATTTCATATTCTCATATGATTGATTAGACAAGTTGAATTAGAAAAGGTCCTCACTGAAATCAAGTAAACATTAAACTCAAAATTTAATTCCTTGCTGAATTTCAGTAATTTAGTGAAATCTGAAATGATAACATTCAATTTCACTTTGAAAATGAGGGGAATACTTCAATCAACTAAACAGAGATGAAATCAATCCAATATTAGTGCAAATGCTTCTTGGTTTATCTCTAAACTGCAAGGGATTTTAAATCAGCCTCTCAGCTGCAAATTCATTTACCAAGGGAGCTGCAAATTCATTTACCAAGGGATTGAATGAAATCAGCACCTACATTACATATGGGAATTCAGCAATGTCATTGCATTCTTGGTCCATCTATGAACAGCAAGACAATCTTAAAAGCACCTCTCAGTGATAAATGAAACCAGGGGTTTAACAATAACAAGGCAGATTCCACAATTTCAGAATTTTAGATTTAGAAATCAGGATTGAAATCCAGAAATCAGCAATGGATAGTTTGCAATAATTCAGGGATTGAACCTGGGAATTATCATTGACTCTTGATTCATTTCTGAACAATAATGAAACCATAAGTAACCTCTCAGTTATTAATTCAATTAGGGCTCCACAATGGTGAAAACAGATTCAACAAATTCAGAAATCAGCAAATCAGAAAATTTGATTCTTAGTTGAGTTTGAACCTAGAAACTTGGCATTGGTTCTTGATTCATTTCTGAACAAGGAGTAGATCAAAGGACAACCTCTCAGTTGTAGATACAAATAGGATCTTGCAATGTCAAGAATAGATTTATACAAAATAGATTTCAGAACAAAAATCAGAAATTAGAACTTCAGGAATTTAGAAATCAATGCAGGAAATCAGAATTGTCCATATCCATCCACAATTAAACTAGACTACTATCCTATCCTTGGAGAAATAGGATTTAAGTCCTCATAATTACAGAATTAGATACACAGTAGAATGAAGAATAGAAGTGAGTCATCCTCGATTAAGGGCTGTTCTGCAAAAATCAGCTCAGCTTCTTCTCCACTCCAGCTCAATCAGCTCCAATCTTGCAATGGCCGACCTCCCCCCTTCTTCCCTAGGGTTTCCAGCTTATATATGACTTTCTTAAACCCTTAGATCAGCATCAAATTGTTCCATAGCCCCTGATGTGAGCCACCTGTCCAGGCCCTAAAATTCCAGCTGCTGTGATAGCTTTTGGACAGCAAAAAGTAGGTGATCCCTCCTCCTTTTTCTCCTTTGTGCAGCCCTATTTCACCTGCTAGAAGGGCCAAAACAACAAGCATCAAAGTCTGCTAATAGGATTTAAACAAATAAGGATTAGGACAGCAAGTAAAATCAGCTCAATAATCAAATGGGGTTTGGTGTTGTGCATAATTGAAAACCAAAATCAAAACTAATAGTTTGCGGGCCCGGAATGATAACTTTGCACTACATCATGAAAATCGTCCAAATAAAAGTGGTTCAAGGCATTGAAGGCATCAAAGGGATTAATATGACAAGTGAATAAGGTCAGAAATCAAATGTAGATAGGATTTCATAGTATTGATAACTTGGTGACTCGGAAATGATAACTTGTTGCCATAAAAATGATAACTTGTCATAACTTTGGTTGTGGTTATCCAAATGTGATCAAATTTGAACAGCAATGAGTTAAGATAGTAATTTAATGATTGCCTAATGTCTTTGTGCAGAATTGATAGTTTTGCATATCGAAATGATAGTTTTTCCCTTAAACGATAACTTGACACTAAAAAACGTAACTTATGAAATGGAGTGATAACCTTGCACAAATTGAAATATGGTCATCCAAATATGAATAATTCATGATGGCAAGGGATTTAGAGCAAAATAATCACTGGAAATCAGCTCAATTGAAATAATGATAACTTTGCACATTGGAATGATAACTTGCCCTAAAAATGATAACTTAGCATAGAATTGAAATATTTATGGATTTTAGCAATTCAGAACCTCTATGCACATGAAATTAGGTATAAAATGAGAAAGATCAACTAGTTATCACAATCCTTGCATTCCAAACATAATTGGCCAAAAGTTAGGCAATTTGAGGGCTCGATATGGGTGAAATGCATCTAAAATGTGATAAAAACCTATCGTGATCAGCTAGTAATCATGAGTCTTTATTAATCCTTAGCGGTGTGCTGAGAGATGTTGTGATTCACTAAATGGAGGTTTTGTTGCGAGGTGTTTTAGCTAATTATCATGAGGATGGAAGAACGATCGCCTGCATGACGTTAAGCAGATGATCTTGCACTTCCCATGGCCCGCATATGAGCACCTATAAAAGATCATCAGCCAGAAAGAACAAAAGGAATAAATTACCAAGTTCAATAATCTCGCAATATTGTGTTGTTCGCTAGAACTTCTTGATATCATATCTTAGATGTGTGAATTTGCTCATGTCACGAGGTTATTCTTGGGCACAAGACCACGGGCAGGTGACTAGAAGAAGTACACTTGCCAAGCTTATTTCGCGTATGCTGTAGAAGGATCTAGATCCAAATGACTTGCTGATAGTCATTCTTATTAGATTTTAATCACAGACATGACGAGAGTGTTCATTGAGTCATCATGGGGTCATGGCGCTAGCGCATTGACACACCAATGTAGGAACTTGAGCATTTGACATTCGAATGATCGTCTGGAGGGTCACGAGACACCGAGAAGTGTTAATGATGTGGGTTTCCACACTATGCTTAAGAATGGACATTAGAATTAAAAAGCTTGCTTGCAATAAGTGAAAATAGAAAATACATATGGACTTGGGGACATAATAGTAAACTCCTCCTTTATGTAATGTAGGTGCCATATTGGGTTGACTATGTAAAATGTGAAGAATAATTTTTGGAGGTACAATTTTAATTATCTCCAAAATTACAAGATTGTCATTGTCCAACTCTACTAAATCTAAATACAAAGTGAAAGGATTTAATAGGCATACAACCCTTTGTAATGGGGTGGACCTCGTACCTAGGCTATTGGTCTCGGATGACTGATTGACTATCCTCATCTTAGGTGGGTTCAACGGGAAATTCAGTGGTCGACAAGGGTGATTTAGAGGGTGATGGTTCAATTCTATGTCGTCGCATGCTTGCTCGAGTTTCTAGAAAACATTCGAGCGACCTTCTATCCTAACCAGCGATCAATGACGATTCAACATGTAGTGGCACAACAAACGAGCACGTGAGGGAGACAATTGATGGTTGAGGTCAGAGAGTGGCATGGTCACGGGAAATGTCGACCTCGCACTCGAGGTGAGTGACATCGGCAATGATTCAATGTGCAAAAGGGTAGGCTTGTGAGGGTGGGTGGTAGTGAGCGAGCACACAAGGGTGACGGACGATGGTCAAGGGCATGTGAGCACATGAGTGGCGAGGGTGGCATCGCGCTCACACTCAAGGTCAGCGAAAGCAAATTCAAGTATAGAGGTGACGAGATTCCAAAGCGAGGGTGGATGTCTCTTGCTAGGTTACAAAATGTAGAGGTTTTCCCATGTGCTTTGATCACTTGATCATTATACCCAAATCTTGAATAGTCATCCACAGAAACTACCCACTGAACCGCTGCTAAGAGGAAGATCAGTGTGAGACGTCATTCCATCCACCCATCCACCCATTTTAAAGGGGTGGATGCCCATTATGTAAAAGACAGGCTCTACTGGTAACTTGGAGATTCATAAAGATGGTCTTACAAAACTACGCCACAAGGACAAATAACTTGGCACTCCGTAAAATTATGCATTGCCAGGAGAGTAGACATTAGATGGTTCTGAGGCCGCATGGTTAAGTTGGGAGACATTGGCATCATAATACCACGTGCGTCGTGTCATGGGAAAACCCCTTGTGACATTCTCCCCAAACAAAGTTGGCGATGTCCTAATGCCTTAATGTGGGCTTCTTCGGGGCCTTTGTCTTTAGTCTTGACTTTGTTTATTCAGTTGGAGTCTACATTCTTTGCCTTGACTTCTACTTCTTTAGCATCGTGCAGCGCTAGGAATATTCGCATCATTTCAGAATTCGTTGAGGACTCCTTCTAAAGGCCCACTTCGTTTAGTTCGATCCAGGGTCATCACTCGTTCAGCACCAGCGATGTCCACAATGTGCGTGGCCTAACCTCAGCAAGCAACTATTCATCCAACGAAGTCCGCAATGTTAGTGGTCTAACTTTAGCGAGCAACTATTCAAGCCATTGTCTCTATTGGCTTCAACTTCTATGGACTTGTGCAATGTGAAATTCAGTTAGTTTCTCATGTTAGGGAAGAACGACTCCTAAATGACTTCATGAATAGCTTGAAGGAGTTGCTTTGGATTTGTAATGAAAGCACGATAAGAGTCATGTCATTTTACATGCGTGACTTGACTCAATTTCCTCATGTTGCGAGTGGACATGACATGGAGTCATCCATCCATGGAATGAAGAGTGAAAAGGACCACCTCACCATTGGTAGTAGTTAGGATTTCAATGGCTTGAAGCAAGACGGAGCTCCTTGGTTGGATAACTTAGGACTTGTTTTCTTTGAGTCGTTATGATGAACGATAAGAGACTTCCCACGTTGTGGACATGACTCATTCCTCCCTTAGCGAGCCTGATTGCCATAGGATTTTTTGGGATGCACTTCTTCCAATCCTAGGACCTCTTTGGGCATGGTAGAGCAACGTCATTGTGCACATAAGCAAACATGAGGCACCTTTGACATACACTGGATAAAGCGATGTTGTTGTGCTTGTTGATGCAGACTTTAATAGCCTTGATATCTCACGTTAGCTAAATGCCATTCAAATTAATCAGTCGAGTAGATAATAAAAAAAAGGAAGGAATGTTAAACAATAGTTGAAGACTGAGTAGAAATAGTCTTCACTTCTGCAAGTATACAGGTCCAGTAGAAACCACGAGTGTTGTAACCCATTGACTTAAATTGTGATCCAATATATCTTGAAATGTAACATTGATCAATCGAGTAGATAATAAAAGGAAGGAATGATAAACAGTAGTTGAAGATTCAGATAAGAAGAGAGCTCCTCTATGATGAACTAATAGCTACTATGAATGTAACTCCTATACGATGCGAACGATCTCTCGATTCTGGCAATTAAAAACAATCTAGCTCTGTCCTCTCTTTCAAAGATCCCTCTTTGAATGACAAGGATTATGTCGGATATAATTTGGTTAAAATATAATGATCTTTTGAAAGTTGATCTCTCTATCCTTTGTAATTAAAAATTCTAATATAGCATGAAAATCAATCCTTAGATGATTACCAGTATTGTGGACTTTCACATCACAATGTAGTTAATGGACCTCTCGGACTCTCCAAAGTAGAAAGTTACCATAAACGAGTTGCTAATGATTCATGATATGTGATCTATCTTTTCTCTCAAATAAGATAGAATAACAGAAAGATTTGTCAATCATATAGAAGTTAAAAGCATCATCAGAATCATTAACAATCTACATGTATCAAGTCAAGCAAACATCCAAGAATCCGACAATAGGAATTAAACCACAACAGTTATTCAATCCATCACAGAGAAAACAACGTGTTTAGCCGAACATCGGCTTCAAACTCCAAAAAGTTTCTTCATTGATCCTTTTCTTCCTTTCTTTGATTCCTGTTTTCACCTCTTGCTTTGATCGTTCCTCCCCCACCCCCCCCCCCCACCCCACCCCCCCCTCCCCAAATGTCTCCCTTATCCTTTTATATCCTTATCATCCCCCTTTCTTTCCTTTTCTTCTCTTCTCTTTCTACATTCAAAATTCAAAAACAAAAAAAATAGTTGTGCTATTTTGGAATGGTTCCAAGCTAACAATTACTTAATTTTTGCCTTATATGTAGCCAAATTTGTAGTTTAAAGGTGGCAAAACAGTCATCCGGATTATAAACGGAATAAATAAAATAAGGGATTATCACTTGTCGACAAAGATCATGCACTTTTATCATACTTGTCAACTGGTCAACTGACTCTGACAAAAACTTAGTCATTATGAGTCTTCATCGATCCACGAGAATACTCATGAAGATGTTTCGCTTGATGGAAAGTAGAGTGGCGTTGGTGAACTCGAGGCTAGAGCTTCAAACTTTATCTCCATTCGAAATGACAACTTCAATGATGTGCCTACTGAGCTTTGGACATTTATCTTGGAGGCTACTTCGATTGCTTGAGGCATTGGCCGAGATGAAAGGAATACCTTCCTTCAATTGGTCATGGAACACTTGACAACAGCATGCCAAGGGTTCGCCAAATGCGCGAACCATTTGTCAGCTTGTTCATTTGGATTGAGGCCTTAGTTGTGTCGCCATGTAGCAGGCTCGTTTCAACTCTTAACGGGTGACATGGTTCTGCTTCCAAGAGGAGACTCGACGAGGCAGGTTGGGTTGACAACTCATCTACAATATTTGCAATAGGGCAATGCATTGACTCATTTGGGAGAGTCATGTGGACATGGCTAACTACATTGGCAGTGAGGCAAGATGATTGCAAATGTTATTTCGTAGACATAAGGGACATTGAACCTTAATGCTTGATATTGGGTCAACTTCTATCGTTGAGTGGTTGAGCGCTTCACCTTGCTCGACTAGGCATCCAATGCGATATTGAGCAACCCCAAGTTGTCATGGCTGGGCATGATGATAGTTCGTTAGTGTGATACGGGTATCTCACGGTATGAGCAACACAAAACCATCATGACTATAGAATGATGAGTAAGCACTAAAGTGTCATGGCTAGGCCAAGGTTGTCGAGTTCGAGTGTCTATGTAAACTCGGTCGACCTCCCATGAACTTGAAACGTAGATTCATTTCGTAAATTCATAGAGTTTATGTACATATTAAATTAAAACACAAAATAATTAATATAATGTTAATATAAAATAAATTCTTATTATCTTTGTCAAATAATAACATAATCATCAAAAGTAATCCCAAAGATAATAAAGATGTAAATCCAAATACCATTTTAGTTTAGTCGGACAATAAAAGTATTTGACATACAATCAAATTCTAATATCTCAAAATTTTAACAACATACTATTTAACTAGAAGCACATGTAATTAAACATGTATATTATTCCACATAGTCATTTATTTTAATGAATAATTTGTATATTAAGATGCATAATTCACCTGTTGCATACATCATTTGTAATTCTTCACTTCAAAATTTAAATTAAATACATACATAAGCCATAAAGAAATTTCAAATAAAAATATAATATAGTGCAAAACTAAAGCATTAATCATATAAGGTATTTCAAACAAACTAAACTCAATCAATGTTACATAAAATAAAATAAATTGTTGTATTTGGAAGTAAAACATATTAACATTGGAGAAGTTGCCAAAAATTCAAATATCCAAGGATGAGGAGATTTTAGTAGAACTAAGAGCAAGAATAATGTAAGAGTTAAATTGGTTGAATGAGAAAAAAATATGGTTCAAATATAGGTGAAATAATAATTTTGAGCTCCTTAACCTAGGTTATGATATGTCTGTCGATTCCATGAGTTAGTTCGACCGAGTTTATCGATTTAGCGATTTTAACGAGTTAGCACTCGAATCCACCGATTCTACTCCAGAATCTGATGGTACAAGTTTATGAGTTAGTTCGCTACTTTGACAGCCTTGGGTTAGGCATGATGACAGTCCTAAAATGTGACAGAGATACCTTGAGTTACATGACTGGGCATCCAAAGCGACCACATGGTATATGAGCGACGCAAGACCATCAGGACTAGGCATGAGGATTCTCTTCTTGACGCAGCATGGCACTTGAAGATTAACGTCATAATGTGTGGAATGGTGGCTCAAGTGAACACTGCATGATCTCCCGATTAGGTAGGGTGATCATTATGCCATGATAATACATGATGATAGGCATTCCTTGGCATGACACGGGCATACGAGGAACTTGTTGTGGACCACGACAGGGCATGCGGAGACAAAGCTTTCCAATCATTCATCATTGGTGTCCAGAATTAGTGGCACCAGTGTACTTGGGCATTGTGGGGTTTTGTGAGCGGAGGCACTTTTAAATGCATAACAATTGCATATTCTCACATGAATAAATTATGGGGATTAGTATTGATATTACCTAAGTCTTTCTTTGCAATCCTTTTAGTTGAATATGAACAAAATGTATATGAGTTATTTTCTTAGTTCCCTGGGACGAGATTCAACAATGGTCCCCACATACAATTGATGGACATTGATTTTAGGTAGTGAGGAACTCATCAGCTTATTGTGAGATGGATCTATTAGTAAGGCGAGGGCGGAAGAGTGAACATAGGCATGAGAGGCGAAGGACACCATGCGGGTGATGCTGGAGTGGGAGTCACAACCTAGGGGGACTAGATGGTGCAAAGGAAGGACTCGTTTGGCATAGCGGCAGCTACAAGTTCCTTATCTGGGTTCATTGTAGACTTCTTTGGACTGCAGTCTTCTTTAACCACAACAAACATGCCAACAGACCCCTCATCTGTCATCAGGTGCTTTGGCGAAGCTCCATTGGAAAATTTTGGTTGTGTGACTCTCATCTTCAAGTTTGGTTGCTCAGAATTTGGCTGAATGAATGTGTGTTACAGCCCGACATAGGTAAATCAAGGTCGTTGGCTGCATTGTAAAGTTAGGAGGCGGCCCATCCCAAAGTTGCAAGTTTCTCCCACTTCAGTTGTGTTTTAGGCCCCCTCAAGCGCAATGTCAAAATCTGCCACCCCTACATTATTACACGTGGCCATCACATTCCTTAGTCTCCATTGCAGCCATACACTTATCTCCATAGGATTTCCATCTTTCCTTAATGCAGAAGCACACATGCCACTTCCCCTTTTTTTTTTCTCTCTTGGGTATATTTCCATCATGATGCTTTCCTCCTATTATTTTTCGGATTTACGTGCTACCATCATCCGGGGCACCGCCCGATCCTTCATCCACGGTGTACAAATGTTGATGTATTTCGGCCGTCCGATTCTCGAACGACGGCCGGGATTACCTTTTTTTTCTTTCAATGACTTTGGGCACATCCCTCCTCTCTCTCTCTCTTCTTCATCTGCGCAGCACCTCCTCTCTCTCTTCTTCATCCACGGTGCCATGCGATCGAGCCGTCCGCCTCCGCCATCGATAGCCGCCATGCTCTCGCCCCACCTCCGCTGCTCTCTCGCTCCATCCGCACTATCGCCTTCCGCCCTCTCGCCGAGATCGGCCGCATCCGACGCGCAATCCGGCCACCCACGCGCGATCCAGCCAGATCTGCCGCTCTCTCGCCACCGCTGCTGCTCTCTCTCCCCCCACCGCCGATCTTGACCCGCCGCCGCCACTCTCGCCCCCGCTGCCGCTCTCTCGACCCCGCCGCCGCTCTCTCGCCACGCCGCCGCCGCTCTCTCGCCCCCGCCGCTGCCGCTCTCGTGCCGCCGCCGCTCTCGTGCCGCCGCCGCTCTCGCCTCCGCTGCCGCTCTCTCGTCCCGCCGCCATCGCTTTCGGCCCCGCCGCCGCTCTCTCGCCCCCTCTGCCGCTCTCTCGTCCCCTCCGCCGCTCTTTTGCCTCACTGCCGCCGCTCTCGTCCCGCCTCCCCCATGCTCTCACCCCGCCGCCGCCGTGCTCTCGCCCCGCTGCCGCCGCCGCCGCTCTCTTGCGCGGCCGTCGATGTGCTCTCGCCCCGTCGCCGCCGTTTTCTCAATTTGTCGCCCCGCCAGCGATTAGTAATGTTATGTAATGTGTACGACTTTGTAATGTGCTAATGTGTGCGACTTTGTAATGTGCTAATGTGAGACATCGTGATATTGTACCACGTCATCGTGATATTGTTGGCAGTTTTGCTGGATGCATGATGAATCACTTTTGCGCAAATTAATGAGAAGTTTACAATATTCGAGCAATGCCGAGGATTCTTCTAATGCATAGATAGATATAATGGAATGGAAAGCATCACTTGTATTCGGTCAGGTAGTAGAGGGACACCTAACAAATACACATATATGAAACGTCACTTGTATTCTTTGCCATCATTGTTGCCAATTTGTTTGCGAATGTGGAAGACAACTCAACTTTTACTGAGTGCCTATGCATACAACTAATCTTCCTTCTGTGATGTTGCTAAATCTAAAAATGAATGCTAAATGAATGCTGATATATTGTTCATTGTCGTTCAGATGTTACATTGTCATTTAGTAGTGCATGGTTCATTGTTTCAACAGATTATTTGTTCAGCCATGCCAACCCTCCATTGCACCAACAAGCTGAGATATTGTGCTTCACAAGAACGTCCAAGCAAGGATTGATGGCTAGCGGACCAATACTGCAGCATGCAACCGTGAAGATTATAATTTAGTCGATTTCTTTCAGATTAGGCCTCAATTTAGTCGAGAACACAAGAAGAAAAATCGATTAGGCAAAGTCTTAACTTGTCAAACGAAACAATCTAAGGCCGAAGAGAACTACGGATACATAAATGAACATAGCAACTTGTAATTCGCATATGCTGATAAGTGAAAGATGCAATCTTATCTAATGAGTGATTCCTCGTGCATAAAATGTTCATATATAATGGCTAAAATGTCATCACAGATTCCAACTAGGAATTTCAATGTGGCATAAATGAATTTCAGCATCCTGAGAACATGCAACAAACACTTCAACAACATTGATGTATGCTAGGCGAGACAGCGGCGGCGGCAGGCGCGAGAGATCTGCGGCGGCGGATGCGAGAGCGGTGGTGGTCAACTTGGGCGAGAGAGCGGCGGCGGCGGGGACGAGAATGGCGGCGGCATGCGTGAGAGCGATGGAGGGGGACGGGAGATCGGTGGCGGAGACGAGAACGGTGGCAGCGTGCGTGAGATCGGCGGAGGAGGGCTGGAGATCTGCGGCGGAGGGGAGATATCGGTCGTGGCGTGCATGAGAGCGGCGGAGGGGGGCGAGAGACTGGCGCTAGGGGGGCGAGAGCGGCGGCGGCGGGGGCGAGAGAACATCCGGCGGCGGGAGAACACGCAGATCCAGATCTGGTCGGGCGGCGGCAGATCGGACGGCGCTGATCGGAGGGCTCCAGCGTATGGCGGCGGGGAGGAATGTGGGGGCCCAAGGTCGGTGGCGGAGAGGATCGCGCAGCGCGGCAGCCCGAGGTCAGCGGTGGAGGTGCGAGATGAAGAAGAGAGAGAGAGAGAGGAGAGGAGAGGCTGCCCGAGGTCATTGAAAAAAAAACTTAATCTCGGTCGTCGATCAACGATCGGACGGCCAAGATAGATCGATATTTGTACGTCGTGAATGAAGGATCGGGCAGCCCAGATGATGGTAGCGCCATGCTATCAACTTGGTAGCATGGGAATTAAATCCTTATTTTCCTCTCTTCACAAATTTTCCATCTCATTATATTTCCTTTCTTGATATTTCCTTGCTAGGCCTATGCAGAGAAAGTCCTTCCACCGATTGTGTATAGTAGCAGATTTCACAATAGGCAGTTTCTGTAACACATCGGTCAGCAGATGGTCAAAAAAAAAGGAGAGAGAGCAATGATGGAAACGTATGCAGGGATCCTTCCATTTTGTCTTGTACGTTTTGTCCTCTCCTCCTATATGCTTCTTCTTTGTCTTCTTTTGCTTCCATCTCTCTCTCCACTCAACACCTCCCTCTCTCCATGATTGGAGGTTGCAGACCACCGGCAGGACCTCCCCAATGGCCGCGCCTGGCCACCTGCAGGAGGCCGCCGGATTTTAGCCATCATCAGGCAAGGAAGAGATAACTGCCGATTTCTCTCCTCTCTTCTATAAAATGCTACCCGACCCTTCCTATTTTTCCCTCTGGTCTGCCACTCTTCTGGACCAAGCTTTGCCTCACTTGTTTTCTGCATCTTCTCCGATGCGTGGGCAGTGCTCGGCGGGCGGACGACGTTGGAGGCCATCTCCGGCGCGGGCAAACAGTAGGGACCTTAAGTGCGATTAGCGATTGAGGACGTCGGGGACCAGCTCCGGCGACGTAGGGACAGGACATGATCAACGCGAGAACGAACCACGACACTTAGGCTTTAAGGTGTGTGGATTCGGGATCTCTATCATAAATCGCACTTCTAAACGAACTTCACATGCCTGATTTTGATCCTCTATGAAACGACTCGCAAATGTTAAGATCTTATGCTCTATAGAATGTTCATGTGATGACATAGATGCTATGAATGATGAAACGTATGAAAAAGGGAACGAACTTATGCATGACCAAACTGATCTGGACTGTTATATGTGTATGAATTGTCGAATTTGTATTTTATAGTTAGATGCATGCTAAGGACTCTTCTTGCTATATAATAGACTTTAGACGCTTTACATTTCATGAATGTATGCCAATGACGTAGTTAACTCAATTGTATTACGCCGACGATCGCCAGAAAAGATGAACTACGGAAACTCATTTTACGACTAGATCGAACCCGGCCCGAGTTCCTCAGAACTCGGCCCGGGCTCTGTCTGGCCGCACCGGGTTACTCCGAGCATGGCTCAGGTCCGCCATGGACGCTGAGCTCGAGCTCGAGGCGAACCAGGTGCCCGGACCGGGTCACCCACGACTCGGCCCGGGTTTCACTACGGAGAAGACGATCGGGAGAGTCGCATCTCCCAACTCAATCGCCTTCTCAACTCGGCCCGGGTGTACACCAGACCTGGCCCGGGTTTTTTTCTCGGTCTTCACCCGACAGACCGAGCCTAATTAAAGCCGACTCGGCCTGGGTTTCTTTTACTCGGCCCGGGTTAAGGCCCCGATTCCGATATTTGTGACTTTCGACTTTTTGATCAAATGTGAAAACATGTGGTCCATTTCTATATTGATCCTATGAATCTTATTGCCCCTAATCTTGTATGAAACTATGTCTCTCACCTGATTATGACTATCGACCTCTCTTCACGAAAATTCACCCAACACGACCATGATGTGGCAGAAATGATCACCGTCAAGCACAAGATTCAAAGCTGGAATCTTAAACCAAGTATGATTATGCCAAGAACGATAATGATTTTCCGTGAACTTACCGATGTATGATGATGAATATGATTTTAAAGTAATGACAACCTTCATGAACATGACAAAGAATGACAATGAATAACGATGAATTATGACATGATGAATAAGAATAATGAAAAGCGACGATCGTACCTCTTCTGTCGACCGAAGTGTTCTCGATAGATGACAGTGACCCTCGGGCATTTGTCGTGTGGAATGGAAGTTGTGACCTTGCCATCTTAAACCCGATTTTCTAAATAAACTTCCACCCACTAGATTACTAAGCAAACAAAGATCCATCGAAAGATGAAGACCTGTCATTGCCTTGATCGATAAATCGAAAGATAGGCAAATGTACGATGAGGGATGATGTTCTAACCTCGTAACAGGCCCCCTCATGGGTTTACCATTTGCTCTATATAGGCGGGAGTTTCTCCCACGGATGGTTCCTTTAGCTGATGGCGAGGTCATCCAAACCCGATGGGGTTCGCCGTGGCACTAATCCCCCACGTGCATATGACCCCCCCCCCCCCCCCCCCCCCTCAAAGATGAAGAGCTCTTCAAAAGTATGAAAGGAAAGATGAATGAATAGATGTATGCAAAGATGTAAAGTTATGAATGAATGAAAAGGATGAAAGTAAGTAAGTATGATTGCATGAAAGTTAAGCATGGAAAATGATTATGAAAATGTCTTTCTCTTTTTATGATCATGACCTTCTTATATGATTGTTATGATTTCTATCCATGCCATGACTGATAAATCTCTATCCATGATTACTTCATTATTATGATTTTATACTCTTCTTATGCTATGTTTGGATAGAACTGATTTATGATTTATATGAACCCGCACTTAGCTTCATGCTAACGGTTGAGCTTGCTCCCCTGTGTGATTCCCACAGGTACATAATGGTCATCCGGGAGGCGATGGTTCATGTACGAAGGTCTCGGTCGGGCGGCGTCCTGTTGCATATGGTCCTACTAGAATGTAGTAGTAGTTACCTCATATACCGTTGCCTGTGTTGGGTTGTGTATGGCGACGGGTCTTACTGTGTCCTCATGTACCAAAGTCGCTACTTTATCTAGATTAGTCTTGTAGTCATGAACCACTACCTTTTGAGCGGATGAGTACACATTTTTTATTCCCTCACCGTACTTAGTAATGAGATTGTCTACTCATACTAAGGTACCTTTTTGAGATGTATTTTGTGGCACTTTTTTGGGCGTATGTGGTTCATGTACTGTTGCCTCTTATGAAGGCTAGTTAAACCCTTGACATATTAAGTTTCCGCATTTGCTTTCATATTGTCGTATTTCTCTTGTCGTATCGCCTTCCGCTTTGCTGTTCTTTTTCTTTAAGTTTTCAGCTATTCCTATATATACCTATTGAATTCCTTCGCTATGTTATTCATTATATTTATGAAGCCTTCCGCTGTAATATTATATTCATTTATTCTTCCGCTATGTATTTTCTTTCGTGTTGACTGTCCGATCAACGAATTGATCAAGGAAAGAGGTCAAAGAGTCAAAGAAGTAAATGAATCGCATATGTGGCGTCCCTCGGGGTGCTACAGTTTCCCCTTCTCTCTTGTGGCGGCGCAATAAGCGGGATCATGATTGCATTTTCAGTATGGAGAGCAATCACCCAGATAATGATTGCATCACTAATTCTGCCCTGGTTTTGTCTGGTGATCGGAAAGAGGCTCCGGTCACCACCTCCAACCACGAACGAACTCTAGGTTGAAGCACGCAAATTTGAGTCTTATATTGGAATCATCCTCCAGTCATGACTGCTGATTGGGGGATTATGCGCTCTGGCAAAATCCTGACCTTTGCTTGGATGGATGTGAGATATCTAGAGTCAACGGAATGGAAGGGGACATCACATAGGACTGCGAACGACAAGATCAAGTTCTCTAACATTTATCTATCCCAGAGGTGAAGGGGGATGCTAGTGAAATTCACAGGTGAGTAATTTGCCCTAGTGCCCAAGCTCTTCCTCCTGCCATTGGCCACTTTCTCTAGGAGATGACACTGCCATTGGGGATGTTCATCTATATATCAGAAAGGGTTTTGTTGTCTTCTCAATTTTTCCATAAGGGAAAGGAAGATTCTGATAGTCGGCAAATTTGGATAGCCTTCATCGATCCATGATGATCTAGGACTGCCATAGACAGGAGGTTAGGTGTAGACATGGGAACCTTTATCACTTATCCAACCCTGCAATGGCACAACACTTCGATGTTATGGTTCACCATCAGGTTCCCTGGAGCCTCTCACTCCATATCTTGCGCTCTGGCTGCTAACTCCTTTACCCCTACTGCCATTTTTTGCGTCTTTAGGCAGGCGGTTGGGCATCTCGCACAGTTTGTGCCCAGGCCCCCACATTGGATCTCCGCAATCTCGTTGCATGTGACCCCAACTGCGGCATCTGTAATAGTGGAAACGTTTCATGTCCACGATATGGCAATGACGATGGTGGTGTGATCCTTTGTTTTGCCTGACATGTTGCCATTCACTTCCCTCAACTCTTGATCCCGACTGAGAAGACAAGCGTGCAAGTTGGTGGTGCCAACGAGATAGAATCTCATGTCAACGGGGGATGGTGGTACCATGAGGGAGTCTCCTACCAACGTTCATGATACTATTTAATCCATCACAAAATTTTATTTTATAATAATAATTTTGAAATGGTTGATAATATTTAAGTATTAATTATTAATCCTTTTGTATATCATAATACTTTTATCCATAAATATTTTTAGGACAAAAATATAAAATGATTAACTAGATACATTGAGAAATAAAATTTAATTCATGTTTAACAAACTTTGTATTTTAGTAAATAAATATATCATTATACATGCAATATTAGTTAACTAACAAAGTTACTATTCATTATACATAACAGAATGATAAAAAAATTAATAAGAGAGAAATTAAAATGATTAATCTCTATAGTTGGATGACAATAATCCATGCAAATAAAAATGCTAAGAAATGTTAATTACCATATTATTGAAGAATTTTATGACATAACATATAAAGAAATAAATTCTGGAAAAAAATCAACATCATCATATCTTCATCGCTCTTAGTCAAATGGTTCTGAAGGAGGGCGCATACCATAATCTAAAGGTTGACAATATCTCACGTCTCGTATTGTTGAAAAAATTCTTCCTTGTCATTGATGGCTTTACTCCAAAAATTTCTTTCACGATTAAGACGGAACTTTTATAACATTAGCTTGTGTAGCAACCATGACATCCTATAAAAGAAATTAATTTAAAACTAATTTAAAATGAAATAGACAGAATATATAAAGATTTTATATTCTTTTTAAGAAGCAAAAATATTTGAACCTTGTTATTAGTTAAGTTAATTAAATTTTTCGATTTCTTTTGATTATGCATGCTGAGTTCATTGATTTTTTATGAGTGACTTGATTTTTTAGATTAGATTATAAATCTGTAGAGGAGTGATTAGTTTCAGTAATTATTATTACTTTGAGAATTGATCTTTTACTTTTAAGTTAAGTCATACATAACGCTTGTTCAGTAACTCACCATTTGTGCCAGATTTTGTGTAGTTTATTTTTCTATCTAGATTTGTGGGTGAATAATAGTATAGTAGATACATACTCATGCATTAATTCTTTACAAAATTAATAATTTACTCATTTTTTGTGGTTATTAGTTTTATTAGAAGTTTACTCGTCTTTAGAGGTCAATACTTTAGTTACTTCTAACCCGTCTTAATAATCGAATCCATATTTATTATTATAACTCAATTATATTAGGTGATCATACACATTATTCTTTACATTAATCATTCATAATTCTCAAGGCCCAACACCAATTTATTTTATTTTGTTTATGATTTATTTTCTGCACCTTTAATTTTTTTGTTTTCATATCCTCAAACCCTTTTCTTCTCGTAGTAGATTATTGAGATATATTAGATTTAACTAGTCATAATGCATGAAAAATATAACATATTTTAGTTAATTATTTTAATGATTTTTTCTATAATTTGATCATGGCATGCATAATTTAAGATCAATTTTAGTCATAATTTTGGATTTATCAATTTTGATTACTAATGCTTTGAATATTTTAACTAAGAAGGAATTTACTTAATTTTTATAATTATTTTGCAGGGAAGTCCAATTAACGCCAAATGAGATAAGGAGTAAAACATAATTGGGAGAGATTTATCAGAGACTTTATCTTTATTGGGCGTAAAACATACTTGGAGATGTTAAAGGGGGCGCCAAATTGTTATCATCATCGAAGACTATCCGAGGTGTTGTTATCGATCGAGAAACAAACAAGAGAATTATTACAGGCAAAATGGCACTATCATGTATTAAACTTGGCGGCCAAGAGACACATCACAAAGAGTTTTTGGGCGATATATATAGGGATGAAGGATTTATCTTTATCCCAAGATCTTATCACATGTCTTAATGGCCGAGAAGATCACATCCAGGGCGCCAAATTGAGGTTATCACCTTAAGTGGATAAAATCTTACGTCCAACTTCCTTGGGGGTTAAAGAAATGCAAAATTATTCTTTTGGGCGTGAGATAAAGATTACGCCCTACATGACCGATTTTTATTGATCAAAATTGGATGTATGACATATAAAAAGAAGTGAAGATAAGAAGAATTTATCATGTTGGCCGATATTAGAAGAAGGGCGTAAAGATTAGAAGAAGAATTTTATCAGAACGAATTTACTTTCAATTGTATGATATTAACACCCGTGAAGCACTTTTCGCACCTATAAATACATGATGAATCATCCATTACGGGTATGCTTTGAAGTGTGGTTTTCTTCTACAGTGTATCAAGATTCTGCAGACCTCGACCAATAGAGAGAGAGTTGATCGGACGGCTAGTCCAGATGTTCCGACGACATCCCAGGGCCTTGATTTATTCTTGGTGTAATTCTTCCAATTATCTCTTTATAATTCTAGGATGAACTCCAAGTTTTTTTTAGTTTTTATTTTAGTAGGTTATTATTGAAGGGAAATATTGTGAACCATTATTTCATTATTGAATTTCTTTTGATCAATTTTTAATTGTGTTTTGATAGTGAAATTGAGGGGTTGAGTGGGGTCAAAAGTGGAATTTTTCAATTTTTGATTTAACTCCCTAATTCACTTTCTACTGCAAGTATACAGGTCAATTGTAGTAACCCTAAATGTCGTATCCACAGTGATTTGAAGTCCTAGACTACCTAAAAATAATTTAGACTAATCCTATTTAAAGTGGCAAAAATAGATTTTTTAAAGGAAGTGAAAATAGTTTTTTTTTCTTTTGGAAATGCAGAATGATAACTTGTTGTAGATTGCTGAAAAGTTAATTAAACTGAATTGTAAATGCTAATCTAGAGTCTAAAAGGGTTTATCTATCAATGAGGAAGGTCCTCCTAGGAGTTGGGGTTCATCTAATTTAATTATGGATGGAAATGGGCAAGTTATCACTTTTTAGTCAAATCTTATTCAACTTTCAATATGACTATTTTCACAGCTCAATTAGACCAGAACTAAATAATATATTGTCATATGATTGTTAGCCAAGTTGAATTAGAAAATGATCCTCACTGAAAACCAAGTTATCATTAGGTTCAATTCAAGGCACTTGCTGATTTTTGGCAATTTCAATAAAATCCGAAATGATAACTTCCATGTATGGTCACAAAATAATGAGATCACTTCAATTAGCTTGGCAGGAATGAAACTTATCCAATAATAGTGCTAGCGTTCCTTGGTTTATCTGTAAACCACAAGAGGACCTTGATTCAACCTCTCGGCTGCAATTAAAATGAGGTTCACACTTCACACTAATTAATTAGAATTAAAAGACATATAATCACAAGTTGGGAAATCAGAAATTCTCATTTCTCCTTGGCTCATCTCTGAATCTTAAGGAAGGCCTTAAAACCATCTTTCAATGGTGGATTAAAGTTGGGCTTAACAATGGCAATCAGATTTCAGGAATTTCAGTAAACCAGAAATCAACAACTCATAAAAATCAGAAAAACTAATGGTAAGTACAAAATTGAATCATAGGATTGTCAAAGTTTCTTAATTCATTTCTGAACAAGATTGGGATATATGTCAACCTCTCAATTGCTCAATTAATTCAGTCCCCAATGACAATCAGATTTAGACAACTCAGAAAATTAGAAATTAGAAAGTTCAGAAATCAGGAAAGCAGAAATCAGATTTTCAATCAAAATAGAATCCAGAAACTTGGCATGGATTCTTTGCTCATTTCTAAACAAAGATTAGACCAAATGACAACTTCTCAGTTGTAAATATAAGTAGGGTTTTCCAATGACAAGAACAAATTCAGATTAATACAGATTTCAAAATAAATTCAGAGCTTGATTCAAATGAGGAAATAAGTTTTGTCCCTAATCCATCCACAATATGCATTAGACTACTACCCTATCCTAGGAGGCATGGGATTTAGCTCCTCATGTTTACAAAATCAGATACAAGATAAAGTGAAGAACAGGAGGAATTCATCTTGTGCTAGGAGCTGTCGACAGAAATTCCAGCAGCACTTCAGCTCTAGCTCCAAACCCTTGCTGCCTTCTCCCTCCCCTGCAATGGTTGGCCCCCTTTCCTCTAGCATTTCTCCAGCTTATATATGTATCATGTGCACCCTTTGATCAGCATCAGGATGTTCCATGGTGATGTGATTGTGCCATGTGTCCTGGTCCTGCTTGCAGCTGCAGAAGACAGCTTTTTTGGACAGCAAAAGTAGTGGTCCCCCCACCTTTTTCCACCTTTTTGCAACCTATTTTCCTTGCTACAAAAGATAGAACACCAAGCATCAAAGTCCTCAAATAGGAAATGAACAAATAAGGATAAGGAAAGCCACCAGGGTCAGCTCAAACATCAAATAAAATCTGGTGTTATGAAGATGTGAAATCAGTAATTAAAATGATAAGTTTGAGGACCCGGAAATGATAACTTTGCACTAATCGTGAAAATTATCCAAATAAAAGTGGTTCAAGGCATTAGAGGCATCCAAGGGATTAATGTGGCAAGTGAATGAGGTCAGAAATCAAATGGAGATACAATTTCATAACATTGATAACTTGATGACCCGAAAATGATAACTTTTAGCCACTAAAATGATAACTTATCATAACTTTGATTATGGTTATCCAAATGAGATCAAATTTGAACAGCAATGAGTTAATACATTAAGTTAATGATTGCTTAATGCCTCTGTGCAGAATTGATGATTTTGCATATCGAAATGACAGTTTTGCCCTTAAACGATAACTTGGCATTGAAAAATGATAACTTGTGAAATGGATTGATAATTTTGCACAAGTTGAAATATGATCATCCAAATATGATTCATTCATGATGACAGTGGATTTAGGACAAAATAATCACTAGAATTCAGCTCAAGTAGAAAAATGATAACGTGCACATTGAAATGATAACTTTGCATAGAATTGACATATTTATGGATTTTGGCAATTCAGAGCCTCTATACATATGAAATCAAGTATAAAATGAGAAAGATCAATTAGTTATCACAATCCTTGCATTCCAAATATAATTGGCGAAAAGTTATGCAAAATAGGGGCTCGATATGAGTGAAATGCATCTAAAATGGGATAAAAAACTATAGTAATAAGCTAGTAATCATGTTTAATGCTTTCAATTTAATTATTTAATTTTTTCTGAGTTAAGTAATTACTGGTTTGTCGACTACTTGATTTCATATTTTATTTAGTTAAATTAAATGATTTATTGTGAATTTAAAAATTGACATAAGTCTAATAACTAGTGCGTGGGGAATTAGACTATACCAGTTTGTGGAGTGATTAATAGTTTAGGATTTTCATTGTAATGCATCTTAATTTTAATCTTATTTGCATGAATATCAGTTTGTTGATAGTTTAATTTGCTTGATTAAATAATAGAATTATCAGTTTGTGGACTCTGTGATTTTAGTCTTATAAATTAATAACTTAGAAAAATTCTAATCTATCTTAAGAAATTTAATTTATCTTTTTTGGTTCACATATTTATCCTTAATTTGTTATCATCCTAAGACCTAACTTGAACACCATTAATTTACATATCCATTTTACAATTAGAAAACTTATCTCCAAAACCTATGTTTTTTCTCTCTTATTAATTTATAAAATCAGATATTGAATTAATAATATTCCCCATGAGTTCGACACTCTTTACTCCTATTTACAATATTACTTGAGCGACTAGTGTACTTGCTAGCGAATTTATTTTACTACATCATTTTACGCATCAAATTTTTGGCGCCGTTGCTAGGGAATATTTTATTAATTAATTTCTGATTTTATAAGCTATTAGGAGATGTAAATAAATTTTTGTAAATAAAATTTTGTAATTTATTTTTTTTGTAAATTCTTTTTTTGCAATTTTATGTAAATATTTCTCTCATGTGAAAATGTATTGTTGTATTATTTGTTTTAATTATTCGTGTAAATAATCTAATAATTATTTTTCTTTTGCAGATAAAAATCACGAGATTTTCATTTATTTTCGGATTAGTACCGAATTTGTTGGCTCTCGGCAATGAGTTTTCATTTAATTCTTCTGAAGTTCTATCACGCTAATACATTTTTTGATTCTTCTTACTGCAAATGGTTACTGCTTGGCACCGCATGATTTGATAACACATCCCGTAATCACTATTCAATTACATATTTTTGTTGAGTTAGCGACCAGGGTTTTGATTTTCAAAATTTTTTATTTTGCGCCTTGTATTTATACGTAAGAGTTGGATTAATCCATGACTTTCAAGTTGTTGATTCAATTTTGTTTCGGCCGAGACGTGGATAGCTTTGTGTTTGGTGGCCAAGTAAATCAAGTTGTCAAAATTATTTTGGTTCTTTACGCTGAGGGTTTTGTTTGACAGGATTTGATTAATTTTTACACCCAGTCAATTAATTCTCTTTTGGTCGTGATGATTAATTTTTAATATTTGTCGTCGTATTAATCTCAGGTTTCAAATTTTTGTCCTCAAGAAGTTTGGCCCCCAATCGTTTGTAGAGTTTTATTTATGCCTTATCGAATTTTGGGGATTATACGATAGTTAATAAATTGGATATAATTATTCTCGGATATAGTCTGGTGACTCTATCATTTGGAAATTTCACGCCTTCAAATTTTGGAGAGTTTTCTAAAATGTTTAGACAAGTGACCTATGATTAAAATTTCTAAACATTTCAGTGTTGTTTTTATTTGTGGAATTCATTGAACTTATATCTTTTTGTCGAACTTCAACCAGAATTTTTTATGATATTTTCTTTGATTCTAATTTGCATGGAATTTAATTTCAGCCGATCGATTCACATTGAATTTTTCATATTATTAAAACTTTTGGCTCATTTTGTATATCACGGAATCAACCATTGCCAACAAGTTAAATTTTTTATTGATTAATTATGACTTTTTATTTGCATGTATTTTATTTTTTTATTTCTGACAATTAGTTTTTGTAGGTATTATTGAGGATCTAATCGCAATGAATCCTGGAATCTTCTGATAATTCCATATATCGCACCAGGAATTTGATCTTGAAATTGAAAGAACTACTTGCTGGTTAAGAAGGTATTAGAAGATGCCTAAACAAGCACACAACAATCAGAGACAGGAACAATAAAATGAAATAGTGAATCCACAAAATAATCGGCAGGAAGATGAAGAAGAACTTTCTATGAGAGAGTATGTCTCAGCAAGATATAGTGATAGACAATCATGCATTGTGCTGCCAGAAATCAATGAAAATAATTTTGAGATCAATCCGGCAATCGTGAGGATGATACAAGAATCACAATTAGGTGGACTACATGAAGACCTTCACGACCACCTTGACAAATTTTTGGCCATCTTGAGCACTTTTAAACATAATAATATTTCTATTGAAGTTATTCGTTTATTATTATTTTCACAATATTTACGTGACAAAGCTTATACGTGGTTCATAACTTTGCCTGCAGGATGAGTTCACTCATGGTTAGAGTTGGTAGAAAAGTTTGTTGGAAAATATTGCCCACCACAAAAAGCATGTAAATATCGAAGAGAGTTAAGGGCATTTATTCAGGATGATGAGACATTATATGAGGCCTGGGAACGTTATAAGGAATTACTTTCTAGAGTTCCCGATAATAGAATCTCAAAATGGCAAGTAATGGAAGATTTTTATCATGGACTGTGATTTTCAGTTCAAGATAAGTTGGATCAATCTGCAGGAGGGACAGTACTTGGAGCTAAACGTCCTAGTGAAATACTAGATATCATTGAATTTGTTGCCCTAAAATATAGTCAAGAAAAAAGACCTCCTCGGCGAACCCATGGTGTTTATGCTGCAAAAAGTAGAAACTCTTCTGAAATAGTGGCTTAGTTGGAGTCACCTAATAAAAAATTCAAGGATGTCACTAATAGGAAATTCAAGCAAGTATTGCCCTACAAGTAACACTTCAGATTCAAATCAAATTGAAAATGCTAACTTTATTTCCAACCCATTTTTCAAGAGCAACGATTATGGTTGGAGAACAATCCGAAGTTTGCCTACAATCAAAATTAAGGCCAATCTTCTAGCCCACCAAAAGACTATATACCGAAAAGGCAACTTGATGCGCTCTAATATCAATCATCAAATCACACGCAGGAGATGATGGCACAAATCATAGATACTATGCAATCATTGCAAAAGGATATGGAGTATAGAGCCATGAGCCAGGATGCATCAATTCGAAATTTGGAAAGACAATTGGGCCAAATGGTGACACAATTTATTGGACATACACCGGGCTCTCTCCCAAGCAACTCAGAGAAAAATCCAAGAAGAGAAGAGAAAGATAAGCCTTGATCATCATCAAGATTAAGTCAAGCTGAAGACTATAAATTAGAACTATTTCTACCCTTTCTTTAGATTAGTCCTTAATTAGTTACTGATTAATACTTTAGTTACATTAGAATTAGTTTGGGTGATATATTTTTTAGGCATTTTATTCTTTTTAGTTATTTATGGAGGCATCTAATTTTGTATGGGCAAGGAGAGAGGAATTCGGATAATTATCTTTGAGGACAGACCTTGCGGATGATTATGGACATATTTATGCGATAGCGTGCATGCACATCCATTCACGATGACATGCATGGGCATAAGACCCAACACTTGTTGAAGGACACACATCGAAACGTCATGGACGATAAAAGACATCACTGACGTGCTAGACGATATGCCTTAGAGCTCAGATGATTAGAGTACACAGACAAGAGAAGGCGCCAATCCACACGAACATGACGGCAAAACGAAGGATGGCAACACGTGAAATTAGTCAAATTGCATATACTATTGAATTTGGCACCCCAATTTCGTTTGACATGACACTTCACTGCACGCCATCATGTCAGTACAAGACAGCCAAAAAATTACACGCTCTCCTTTACGCCTGGGAATCTTATCTTCGACATCGAGATGATTGTAATATCTCAAGTTAAAATTTTTTTTAACTAACTCAATTTAATGGTGATTTTTTTAAAAATAAATTATTAATGAGCTGTAGTGGAGAATTCAATAAAATACTATATCCTCGAGTTGAATTTAATATTATTGGATTAATATAAAGCTAGCATTAATATGCTTAATTGTTAATTACACTAATTAATTAATTAGTTGTGTAATGTATTGGTACTATTTATATATGTATTATCCTCGTCTTCTTGCAATAAAACATATAGAAATGATTTGAAGTTATGACCATGTTAATTAACTTATTACCATCCATCTATGTAGTAAAATAAGATCTTAGTCATGCTAAATTTGATTATTCAATCAATTTGAATTAACTTCTCTATAATAGTTAAGCAAATCATCTCCTAATTATACTAATTAATTAAGTGGCTAGTATCTACCAATTTTGACATCCTCACATGTTAAATTTCATTAATTAGCATAATTAAGCATCTAAATTAATTAATTGGGTTTGGGATGACAACAGACACCGTACCGACTTACCATAAGAAAAAAAAACAAAAGAAGAACCTTCGGTAGCATGACAACTCATTTAAAAAATAAGATTAAATTGTGAACTGCCACATCACTCGTGCAAAAAACATATGGAATTGCCGACTTACCTGCATGATTACCAACTTACCTTACTTGATTAAATTGTGGCCGGCCAGAAGAACAAAAAAAAAAGGTCACAAAGAAAAAGGGCCTTATGTTCTGAAGCTGTCCGAACCAAAGAGGAAAAGGAAAGACAACAGGGCACCAGCAATAAAAAGGAAAGAAATGAAAAATTTATAAGGTATGTATGAGTGGTTTTGGATCATTAATTCCCCCGATTTTATGGAGTTTAAACATCTGAAAATTAAATGTAAATTCATGCATATCATATTGATTGAACTAATAAGAAAATTTGACCAATGACTTGGGGATATGAAAAATTAAAATTAGGAAAAACAAATCTCGTATTCTAAGTTTAGTAGCCGAATGTTCAGAGTATTGGTAAATTAATTTATCATAATTATAAAATTATTGAACCAGTAGAGAATGATTATTTAGATGTCCAGTTTTCATAGGAAAGAAAGTTATTATGGAATCATGTGTATTGGGAATACTATATACTAATTAGGTAGTACATGCCGTAGTTGTCCGACAAAACTAGCAAACTTGGATTACAAATTGCGCTATAAATCATATGCTCATAAATAAGATATGAATTTTATGGGTATGAATCTTGTGTTAACTAGGTTTCCAATCCAATTTGTACCACTTAAAAAATGTAAGCGCCAAGAAAGTTATGAGGGGTATAAGTGACACCCCTCAATATTTAGCGGTATTAATAAAATAATGAAATGTATGTGATCACGAAAATTTCTATAGATAGACTAAAAATATAGAATTAATATATGTTGTATTTTATATAGTCTTGTTTTGTTGAGAAATCAGATCTATTGGATGTTAGTATGTGTTCATTTTGTAATGTTCGATCATCTTGTCTGTTGAAACTATTATCCGAATTTATAAATTAGATATTAAATCAAAATTATTATATAAATATTTGATACGTTAGAGTCACAAGATACTAATGTTAGACTTTATTTTCATGTGGAATCATTTGAAAATGATGTTTCAGTAGGAAGTAATAAAGACCTAACCGAGCACTCTTAGTTTGTCAAAAGAAAATTTAGAGCACATTATCTAAGTGCTTGTGAAATTTATTGTGACCAATCCAGATAGATATAAATTTTAAAAAATTTATGAGTTATATCCTAGGATGTCAAGTTTTTAAAAAAAATCAAAGCACCATAAAATAGTTTGTTTCCTATTTTATACACATAATAAAATCAAGGTCGCCTAGTATGTCAAAACACAAAAATAATATGAAATTTTGGTTGATAGTTGACTTTCATGAGAACCAAACACAATGAACTAAAATTTGAAACTTTTAGAGATTACGGCTTCTATAATATGGAGCTAAGTAAAACTAGAATCATTTGATTCTCTTATTTATATTAGGAGATATCTTCTATTTCGTAGGGTATTCAATTTGCTATGGTACAATATGAACTCTTATGATTGATCAATTAATTAAGTTGTAGGATTGAAGGCATGAGTAATATATAACATTAGTAATTGTTGCATCCTTGTGACATATTGGTGCTCAGATCATAGAATAAATAAGAATACATATTACTGACATAGGACTAGAAGAATAACAAGGAAAAGGAAATCAAAAAGTCTTTCAATATGGTCATAAGAGGTAAGTTGATTTCTCCTACTCTATGTTTTCACATCTTTTGAATTTGGTGTGACATCGATTGTTATATGTATTAAATATATTTTGGATAGGTTGATTTCAAGAAATGCAACTATGAAAAGTATATATGAATGATTGTATGATTGCACATTTGAAAAGCATATGTGATATCATATGAATGGATCACGAGAAGTGCAATCCTGTTCTATTTGAAATGATTGATCGAGTGATGGTACAAATGAAAAGCACATGTGGTATGTTAGGGATTGATTTAATAAAATGCAATCCTATTCCTTTTGAATCAGTGTTGACATGATTCATCTTTTGATATTTGTGTTACAAGATATAGTTAATCATTTGATCTTTGATATGAAATTGTTATATGATGAATCATGCATCTGCATCTGCTTATGTGATGGTTGGAGCTAAGTACTACATTGATGATCACGATGGGAGCCATCTTTAGAGTCCAATCCATCATTATGTTCCCCAATAATGGAGTGAGATAGGTTGGAACTAAGTGCCATGCAGAGCTAAGTGCCACATCATGAGTAGTCACGATGGAGGCCATCTCTAGAATCCGTAGGCGCCACCTCTAGAGTCCACCTATCGTTATATGATTTGTTCCCCGAAAGGGATGAGGTAGAATGGAGCTAAGTGCTACATCGCTGATCACGATAGGAGCCACCTCTAGAGTCCACCTACCGACCACCGGCTAGTTGGTAATCCCTGCATTCATATGAGAATGTTGCATTTGCATACAGTATTTGATAAGATTTATATGATACTGATTGCAAGTTCAGTGTGATGTTTCTGATTAGTATGTTATATATGTAATTATCAAATATATGAAAATACCTATTTTCTATTATGATTATTGCATGATTTTCCCTGTCACTCCGAATTGATTAGTTGGTAACACATAGGCTATGAGTTATCAATTTACTGAGCTATTTTAGCTCACTTTGTTGTTTCTAATATTTTTCAGATAATTCATGGGAATCATGCGAGGTGATAGTATTTGAAGGGTTCATGGTAAGATGGGAAGATTTGAGTCCCTCGTACCCTTTTATTAGGATGTCAAAGGTTTGATTATGCGTAATCCATATGTAATATTTTATATGCTGTAAGAAGGCAAAATCATTTTAAGAAATGTGAAACTTTAGGGTTATTGGTTTCCTCTGAAGGATCATCATAAATTTTGTAGTTTATTTTATGATATTGTCATTCTTATGTATGCTATAAAAAAAATTACATCACGTTTCCGCAATCTTTTCCAATTTTATTTGATCGTCCGTAATAAGTCGTGAACTCTGGTTTAAATTGGGGTCGTGACAATGACACTTCAACATGACCCTTCACTGCGTCGTAATAGGTAAGATCATGCTCAATCTTTTTCCATAAATACTTACCCCTTCTTCTTTTGCCCTTGCAGATCCACAACACGCAGCCCTCCTACGCCCGGACCAGAGCCAACCTCTTCACTTCCATCTTAATCATGCCCTCTCACTGCCGGCATTCATCACCACCACCATGCTACACCCCTTGTTCCTTCTTAGGCCGATCCTCGACACCGCGCACCGAGCTACCACCACCGTCTTCATCACTACCAGCGCAACACCCCCTGTTTCTTCTCTCGGTCACCGAGCTTCACGGGTGTCCTCCTTATGGCCGTGACTTCAGCCGCCAAGCTCACCGAGCCGCCACCTTTCTTTGTTGCTCAACAATTTCTCTGTTACGATCAAGATGATGTGATTTGCTAATATTTGGAGAGGGCCTCGCGAACAACGGCATCTGAATGCTCAGTCGGTACTACAACCCTCACAACTAATTTCTTATTCCACATACTACTATTGGACTAATCCTGAGTATCAAGCCCGATATAAACAGATGTTTATGATTCGAATTCATGCCACCAGATTTCCGGATACCGGAATGCTCAAGGAGTACAATTTACTTGTAGATATTCATTTATTATTGTCTTATATTGGACTCTGTGACTTTGTGCATTCCTAGTGGACAACTTATGAAGTACTAATTATGGAATTTCTCTCATCCTTGAGCTCTTTAATTTAAATGGCAAGAATGATGACCAGCCCCACATCTCATTCTAGCTTTATGGGCGACCCTTTACCCTCACTCCGGGGGAATTTAATAATATTTATGGATTCCCCAACCATGGGTCTCATTATGTAACTACTGACTTTGATGCTAAAACTTTTTGGAAATAGATAACAAACGAAGATCGATTGGTCTGAAACACAGTTAAAGAAAGCACACATCAGAATCATGTCCTGCGCTTCGTCCATCGCATGTTAAGCAACACCTTAAGTGGACGAAGTGACAATGATGGTGCTATCTCAGAGGGATAGTTATACCTCATCCACAATATGCTCATTCGTCACTTCCGGCGCCGCACTACTCATTGTGGAGGTAGCATTAATATGGGTACCCTTATCACGCCCATCGCTCAACACTTACAACTTGACTTGGATGATCTCGAAGCTATCCCGGGAAGCACCCACCTCACTTGTAGGACCATTCATGCTATGGGTCTCGTGAAGACCAGCAACTAAGAGATTAAAGTTTTCATTTTTAAAGGCCACAATCAGGCGGTACCTTTCTCAGATCGGGATGCTTTTACGCCAATTAATCTAAATAATTGGCTTCTTTTTAGGCAGTTCACACCTCCACAAACAGTCCCAGTTGATCAGCCACTTCAGGATGCAAAGTTCTCTTGGTTTGAATCTCCAAACTAGGCGGCAGCCCAATAACAAATGCGACAATAAGAGTTTCTTCATGCTTCACCAGCAGTTTCCCGACATGAGGCACTGACCCCTCCATCATATGTACCGATGCCATCCCCTATTCCATCTCCAGCACATGAAAGTTCTTCTAGCTCTTCTTTAGTTCCGGCCTCCCCATTTCAGACACATGATCCAATGGAGGAATCTGCACCTCTACAGGAACCGGCGCTACCAAACCTTCCACCTCTAGAACATACTTATTTCTCACCACTCCCCGAACAGACTTATTACCCACCACCACCACCACTCAACTCGATTATACCTCCATGCAGAGCCTCTGGGAATCCATGTACGATGAGCAACTTTGCCAGGCATGGGAGTTGCACGCTATTCGAGAGGAGCAAAATAAGCAAGCAACAGAATTGACCACCATTCGAGCAGACTTTAGGAATATGCAGGAGCATCAGGGCCACTGTGAGTCTTGCTTGGATTAGGAGGTTCGCATGACAAGGAGCATCCATGGCTATCATATGCACCAAGGACATTTTGGCTACCACCCACCTTCGTCGCCACGCAGACATCTTTTCCCTTTTCTTTATTTTTCATTTCCTTATTTTTCCTTTTATTAAGTTTGTATCCATTTCCATTGTTGGCCTAACATTGAGGACAATGTTTGGTTCTAACTTGGGGGAGCTTGCATTTCATGCATTGTATTTTTTCTTTTTATTTTCCTATGTATGCATTTACATCAAAATCCAAAAAGAATGAAAAAAATGAAAAAATTTTCAAAAATACCATTGCATGCATTTATTTTTGCTATCATCTTACTAACTCTTGTCTTACTATTTTAATTATCTTTAAGTAAAGTTCAAAGACATGTTGTTAGCTGATGAAATTTGAATGCTTTTCTCTCTTATCACTTGCTATTTTAGTATTGAACTTATGGACTATGTGCCTATGCTAAGTAGAATTATGGATGTCTAGACTACAAGATCATGTTCATGCCTTTTATTTATTTCTATTAAGTCTTGATAGTAGTAGCCTTTTTATTGACCATATTAACATAATATTAGATAAACCCCATTCCTAGAGAACCTTTCATCATTTTTTAGTTATCATTTATATCAATCACTTTAAAATACAAAAAAGAGTTAACTTAGTTTAGGATTAATTAGTGAATCTTAAGTTTCAAATCACTGTGGATAAGACATTCAAATTCACTACTTCGATATGTGCACTTGCAATTCAGTGAAGTGAGGAGTGCATAGTTTATGCGTAGACCTTTTTTAGTTTTCATTTTTGCATAGTCTACATCTACACCTTAGTTTTTTGCATTTTTTGCATAGAGTCCAATAAATTAGGCAGTAAATTACACTCCCATGAATTTCACATCACTGTCCATCAAGATGGGATTCATATCGAGTCATCATCATTAAGACAAAGAACAAGAAAAGAAGGCAGATATTTTCGAGACCCATCTACCGCATTCATAGAAGTTTTGGATTCTTTGCTAAAAAAGCTCTCCACTCAAAATTATCAAATAAAAAATTTGTAGAGACAAATTCACAACATTAGACAAAATAGCAAGAAGACATATTATGATATTCAATTCTCGAATTCAAATCATCATCTTCTAACTTCATAGAGATGATTGGTCAATTTGCCACAACAATTGAAAGAAGGTTGACAATGCAAGGCCAACACATCCAGAATTTGGAGGCTTAGTTGTCCAAAATACAAAAGCAAATTGAAGTAGATGATTCACTTCTACTATTCGACCCAAGTTTGAGGCTTTGGAATCAAAATTTCATGCACTGGAGAAAGAAGTTGTAAAACTGAGGTCTCTAATTTTTTAACGTCTGAGGCACATAGAAGAGAATTTGAAGGTCATCTTGTGCCCGTGCCATTATCAATATCCATGGGATCCAGAAATAATTTTTTCAGTAAGGACAGCGATGACTCAATGACGTATTAAGGAGACAAGTAAATACATCATGAAAGATGGGAAGGTTTAAAAGAGAGGCCCGCCTTTGGAAATTCCTGTCACTAATACATCAGTGTCTCAAATTCGGCCACCACTAAAGGAGAAGAGCAAATCACCAACCTTTGCTTGCACATCAACGCACATCTTCTCAAATCTATTAGTGCAGCCGTCAAAATCTTTGAAAGGGAAAACTTCTCCACCTACACCAGTACAATCTTCTCCAATTATATCATTACAATGGTGATGTCACACCCAACTCCACGACTAAGTTCTAATCCCAACTATTACATCCCTTAATTATGTTTAGCAGTTCTATAAATAAAACTGATAAAACCTCCTCCCTTACTTATCTTGTGGTATTTGCCAACACATACAAAAGATGCATATATATATTCATCAAAGTTTAAATAAAAGTTATAAGACATCATTCACATATTTTCATTATTGTTTCACAAACCATTTCACATATAACACCCCACAATATCAACTTTCATACAACCTTACAAAATTTTTCTCGCAAACTTAACTACAACATCTAGGATTACCTGTTACATGCATGCTTCCAAAAACAAAAGTGAAGGGGAAGATAAAAGTGCTCCAGCGGCTCGACCTCTTCTATATGTAGCAAAACAAGCTTTAGTCGACTCAACTCGGGAACTTATGAGTATCTGAAAAATTTAAAATGGGTACTGTGAGCATCAATTATTTGCTTAGTGAGTGGAATAATAGTACAACATAGTGGAACAATACGAGTGCATATCATATTAAATAACCGCATTTTCCATATGATAAAACATTTAAAGTATTACATATTAACATAAATTGTCAAATCATATGAACTTTCACATAAGTAAACGTAACTCAAGATATCATCATTTTCATAATTAAACTCCACATATGTGGCATCATACATATTCGTCATGGGTCAATACGTATTCCTCCATGATCATGAGTCATACAGTTAAGTAAAGCTTCATAATCACGAGTCACGGATACGCAGAGCAAATCATGGGTTGATATGTATCCATCCATGATTGTGTCATACAATTAAGCAGAGCTTTACAATCATGACTCTCGGATACGCAGAGCAAAACATGGGTCAATACGTATTCGATCTTCACAATTATGATTCTCGGATACGCAGAGCATAACATGGATCAATACGTGCACGCAGAGAAACCCCCAAAGGCCAAAGACACCCGATATGCGCCCCAAAGACTTCATGTATATCAAATGCAATTCTAATAACCAGCATGGCTAATGAACACATGGAGTTTAACAATATCAAAATGCACGTCATAATCACATATCATTATCAAGTACAACTTATTTTAACTTCACAAGCATTGTTCCCTGAAAATATTTTAATGTAAGAGATTACTCCATCTCATATGAAATCCTTGAAACATATCATAAATACTTTTCATAGCTCAAGATATGTTTTAATAATATTAATTATAGTCTTTGCTTGAGATAATATCATAAATAAAAGAACTAGCGTATAACATTTTGCTATGTTATAAATTTACCCACTCACCTTGTACTTTATCCCTTCAAGGAGGTTTACTAGATTTCCTCCCCTTTCATGTGCAACTTGACGTTTTCCTACAAGCAACAATTCCTTTTTTACTTCCCAATCACTAATAAGGTAATATGCAATGCATGCTCATGATGCATGAATGCTTATGCACCGTAAAATGCATATAATCTCATCTAATACTAATTTTAGTTCTTTATATTCATAAGCTATTTTACATTGGGACTTTTCAATCCTCCAAAGTTTAACTAGATTCTATCTCAGGATTTCAAACAAAGTGTCTATCAATTAATAATTCATAACTTCTTAACCATATGGGAAAATCTTATGATTCTGGATTAATTAGAAACTATACATAATAAGATTTCCATCCCCTAAATATCATTAACTAAGTCCAAGTGAGTAACATCCAAGGCAATCTGACCTAGGATTTGTGTCCCCGCAGACTGCGTGTCACTAAAAGATTAATTTATATTTTTCTTCATACTTGTCCATTTAACAATATCATATTTTTTTTGAAAACTAGACTTCCTTATTATTTTTTCATAAGAATTATAGAATTTAACTCCTTATATAATCATATAATAAAAATAGTCAATTCAGGTCATGATCTGTCAATGTCTTGGAATTTGACAAAAGAATCACTATGAAATGAAAAATTCATTTCTCCCAAGATACATGTCCAAGTAGGATCATTCCATATCTAACTGAACCCTTGGAATGTCTAATCAATCATATCCAAATTTAACCCTAATTCACTCTATTTTAACCATGCCCTAATTACAAATTGAACTTGTATCAGATTCGGAACAAGATAAGTGACCAGCGAAGCTAAGTTCATAACTTCCTTTAGGTGATTCCAAGGGCTATCGAAAGCTAACATCGAATGGGGTAACCATACAAATTTTCATGATTTATAGATGGGTAACCACAAACGAATGATCCTCTCACTCAGAAGGACAATTTTCGAATCAAGAACTCACCTTGAACGGTCTATGTTCCTTAATTTCCCTAGTCAATTTCGCTCGAGTTCTACCTCTAGTAATTTTTTATTTTATGAAAGGATAAAACTAAGTTGTTTATATATTTGTTTCAAAATTTCCTGACATCTTATGACAGTTTAGAAAAATATCCCTCTAAGCAGCCGTTCACCTGTCTGCTTCAGCTGTTTGGAACTTAAGTGATGGCCAATCACATTTTTTTCATAACTAAGTATTTTAACCCTAATTAAGCTTACTTAATACTATTTAAACAAATATATTATAATATTTAGAAATTTTATAATTTATTCCTAATAACCTTATGTAATTACTTTCTAAAATTTATCGATAATTAAATAATCATTATGTTCTAATCAAAATATTAATTACCTCATACAAATATCACTAAGTGAACATCTAAACTAACTAATATGTTAATTAAATGCATGATTACACAAAAATGACGTTCGTAGAGCGTGTCCATGACAAGCGACCTAAGAACTACTCGACAATCCGTGTTCAACAACAACACACCTCTCAACATCAACTTCGAAAAGTTGTTGTACATGAAAATCCGCCACTGCTTGATGATGACATCGGATTGAAAGCTTAGGCGACAAATCACATGTGCTGAGCCTCACCATGATGAGTGTTCATGATCACATTAAACCTGGTGAGATTGTTCCTTAATTGCATATCTATATTATTTTAATTGATAGTTTCATATTAGTCTTAGCATATGTTATTTCACAGTCAAGCTATGGACTTTAAACTTAGAACTAATTTTCTTCACCCTTAAACTTAAAGCATAGATTTTACTTTTATCTTAGATCTTATTTGCAGAATTTAGTATTGTTAGTTTTGATTTTCTTACTTGCTTAGTCTCTTTAGTTTCCTTTTTATTTTACATTTTCTAAGGTCTCTACAAGTCGCAAGAAAAAAATTATTCTTCATGGGTTGTTATCTACATGTCGAGGCACTATATAAAACATCACAAGTTGTTATTGGGTTATCATGACATAGTCAGTGCTTTATTCCATATATTTGATATTTAACAAGTCATTATTATTCGTTCACGGGTCTCACAGTAGCCATATTTTGAACATTTAAATTTCACATGCCATTATGTATTCATCACAAGGGGTACCTCCAATATCACTGGCCATCACTAGGTTATCACGATACAATTAGTACTTTGTTTCATGTAGCTTTTTTATTTTACAAGCTATTACACGATGGTAATGGGTCGTAAGTTGTCTGGTCACCCAGCGAAGATGACAAGCTTCATGTCTAATGGCTCTTTTATCTTTTCATGGGGTGTTATCGTTCTTTCACAAGTCTCATAGTGGCCGATCTTTTGTACATTTGGTTTTCACGGGTGTTACCTTCTTTTCACGGGTCTCACAGTGTATGTTAGTTGAACTACTTTAGTTTCATGAGTCGTAAAAGTTGGGTCACGAGCGTCACAATAGCTTCCAAAACTTTTAGTCTACAAATCACGGGTCATTACCCACTATTAATGAGTCGTAAGTTGTCTAGTCACCCCTGTGAAGATGGCGAATTTCACGATTCATGGGGCTTCATCTTTCATGGGTCATGAGAATTTTTATTATTTCACGGGTCGTTACATGTGAAATGATGACCTATTAGAATTATATTGTGCCCCTAATGCCAAAGCCATCTGACCTGTTGCATTTTCATGTTACCACACTAACACCAAAGCCATCTAATATCACGACCCGTAACACTCATGTAACGACCCTTATTTTCTCTCATGCGGTCCTCCACCTTCAACAGAGACCACTTTACTTCTGCTCTGGCAAACCTTTCGATTTATCTTCATTGGCGACTACTCCTGCGAAAGCTTCGGCAAAAGTCCATCGGTTGTCCCTTGCGCCGATGAACCTTCGACTAGTGCTCTGGGAAACCTTTCGATTTATCTTCATTGGCGACTACTATTTTCTCCGACGGCCCTCTTTTTGGCAATTTGCAATCACGACGACAATGGAAACCCCTCTACCGACCAATCTCAACAACATCATTGTCGGCCATGGCCCAGCGTCTCAGTGACCACACGTCGGAGTTCTCCCTCTGACATTGACCTCCATTCGTTCCTTTGGTGCTGCTACTATCAATTTTTACCGCCGGCGAACCCATCGGCGATGAAAGAGATGGTCGGTTATGGGTTGTGACTTCTAGGTCAGGACACGTGTTCTTTGAGGGCATCATCAACCATTTACTGCCAAGGTCGTTATCAACATCTTTTCGGCCATGATTATCTTTCGGTGGCCGTGAGCGAGTTATCAAGCCCCATTAAATTGCGCAGAAGGCCCATGACCTCTTCCTTACGACCTGTTAACATCACCTCATGGGACATTATTTACTCATCACGATCCATGACGAAATAGGTTTTTGACCAACAAGAGAGAGAGAGAAAAAAGAAGAATAAAAAATTTTATGATGGCCAAAGACACTAGGATTCTTCTTGACTTTTCACATACATTGACTTGTGACAATCAGGTTGTATCATTTTCTTTTCTACTTTTATATTTTTTCATCATATTTATTCTCCTGCAAGTTTGATTTTCAACAATGGGGACAATATTGAGTTCAAGCTTGGGGGAGTTTGCAATTTCAAGCATCATGTATATTATTTATATTGCATTGCAAGCACATTCCCTTCATATTTTATTTTCATATTTCCTTGCATGTCATATTAAAAAAATGTTTTTCATGATTGAAAATTGCATCTTATTTTCTCATGTCCTAGTATTTACTTATTTTTTTCAAGAATTATTCAAGGACATCCTATTGATTAACGAAATTTGAAGCATTATTATTTTATCATTTATTGCCTTCTTGTTGGTAATTGGCTTGAAGAAAGTTGCTTAGTGAAACTATGGATGCTTGACGACAAATCATGTTCTTGCGCTTATTTTTTATATTATGTATATTAGCGTGATAGTGATTATATCCTTGTTGAACATTTAAGTGTAGCTAAGCTTACTAATATATAAATACATGGAAAATTATCATCATATATAATAGAGGGCTAGTTGCCCCCCAAAAGGTATGAGTAGGTACAAAATAGGTAATTAGCTCCGTAGGATATTCTTGCTTGACGACCTAAGGGCAACTACTCTTGGATCTGTCAGTTGAAAGCTCGTTACATGGACTACCTTGCACAATATGGAGAAACACATGAGCACCCAATTAGTGAAAAAAAAGTGGAAAGAAAAAGAAGTAAAAAATGAATGATGATGAAAAGTTTCTAAATGAAGAAATATAATAGCAATAAATGAAAAAAAAGCTCATATTACACTTGTGAATTCAACATTGATATTTTATTTTCAAGAATTATTTTATTATTCATAACTAAATTTTAAGGAGTTTAAAAATGTATTTCAATTAGAAATTTCACAATGCCGGGTTATTATGGAAAAGTGGCCATGGATGTATGAAATCTAGCGCTAAGAAGAGTAGTTGAATGATATGATGGAAGCGATAATTTATCATTTTGGTGGAGCTTTGTTTGAAACATTGTTTTAGGACAAGCAAAATACAATGTATAATTAGCCATGCATTTAATCACATTTCGATTCATTTTCATATAGCATCCATCATTCTTTGGCCTTCTTTGCTTTATTTTTATAAAAATGAAAATCTGCCGAAATTCTTTGTTTCATTGTAGAAAAAGCAAGAGAAAAAAAGTTAGAAAGTCATTGGAGAAAATGGAATGCAAATATGAGATAAAACAGAGACAAAAATTAAAAATTAGCCGAGGCTGCCATGGCTAAAAGGAATATAACGAGACGTGAAATGACTATAACGGTGAATATAATGGGTTGTGATAGGGCTGTAACGGCCCATTAATTCTCTAGTTTCATTACCAGAATATTACGGAGCATTAAAATCACACTTTTACTCTGATTTGGACACTGTGAGAGTCATGAAATCACTGCTATGGACCGTGAAATCACTGCTACGGCCGTGAAAAGTTATATTTAGCCGTTACGAAGCCATATTTAGTCATTATTTGCGGTTATTAGTTTTATTGGAAGTTTACTCGTCTTGAGAGGTTAATACTTTAGGTACTCCTAATCTGTCTTAAGAATTGAATCCATTATTTATTATTATAACTCGATTATTTTAGAGGATCATACACGTTTATCTTTACATTAATCATCCATAATTCTCAAGGCTGAAGACTAATTTATTTTATTTTGTTTATCATTTATTTTATGCTTTTATGTTTTCATATCCTCAAACCCTTTTCTTCTGCCAGTAGATTATTAAGATAGATTAGATTTAAGTAGTTCCTTGTGGGTTTGACACTCTACTATGTACTTTATTACTTGATACGACTAGTGCACTTGTTGGCAAATTTATTTGTTATAAATTCAACGCGTCAGTCTGATTTCGTTGCAAGCGGAGTCCCTAGTATTGTTAGTTGCCTAACTATACACTTTTCATCACATAACTTTTTGAATAATTCAAAGAGATATTCACGGTCACGATCAGTTCACATGACTTTAATCTTATGAGCCACTTGATTTTCTGTCATGATCATGAATCATACAAGACAATCAAAAGCTTCGTATTTATGAGAAATGAAGTATACAACACCATAGCGTGAATAATCATCTATAAGGGTGATGAAGTGAGAAAAATCATGTCGTGCATGAAAATTCAAAGGACCATATATGCTCGAATGGATTAATTGTAATGGGTACTCGATGTGTTGTCCCTTCCCAAATGGTATTCTTGTTTTCTTGTCAGTTAGACATTTCTCACAATTTGGAAGATAAACTTTTGTGAGGGACCTCAAGAAGCCTTCTCTAGCAAGTCTTCTTTCGATCTTGACCAATGTGTACAAGTCTGCCATGCCAAATATTGACACTTTCATTCACATCAACAGATGATATAAAAGAATAACTATCAGCAATAGATGTTATATTTAAAGCATACAAACCATTATTAAGAAAACAATTGCATAGAATAACACATTGTCAAGACATATTGTCTTACATAACCAAGCTTGTCTAATGCTGACATAGAAAGTATCATCTAAAAGCTCCAACATATAAAATGTCTTGAAGGTATGTTGGCCATTCCGAAATTCTAACTTGTATGTTCCAATGCCTTTAACTTCAAATTTTTTGTTGTTGCCCATGTAAATCCACTTGCTCCACACACTTATTCGACGGAATTCCACAAAGCCCCTGCGTTGTCTTGCTACAGGGTCGATGGATCCCAAATCTATTCAGCAATTAAGGGACAACTAGAGACATAAGAAAATGAATTGTGGTTAGGACAAACCATCTTAGGCTCAGTGCAATCACGAGCGAAGTGACCATGTTTGCTATAATTTTAGCATTTCACTTTATTTATGTCTGCTTTGTCGGCAAGTTTTTCACATTTGCGCTGGTGGCCTTGGGCTTTCTTTTGTACAGTATCTCCACTTCTTTTATTTTGTTACAACTTATGTGACATTTTTGTCTTGAATTGGGAACTAGCTCTTTGCCAAACATTTTTAGCAACTAATGTTTTAGGGCCTTGGACGGTCTCATCCTCCATTTCAATGTGGCGAGTAGCTTGGTCAAAAATTGACACTTTCATTGTGCATCAAATTTTATTGCATGTGTTCCCAACTTCTAGGAAGAGAGCAGATGAGAGCTTGCACCTATTACACATCATCAAGCACTTGTCCCGCATTCTTAAGTTCACATAACATATTAGACATGTCTTGGACATGCTCCCTCATCGTATGATTTAGTCGTTTCCGATAAGAGTCAAATTCGATCGTGAGCATCCGACACTAGGTGGTCATTGACATCCCGACCCATCTTTTGTCCGACCCGATATGATAACGGACAAGTCCATCCATGCCCGATCTAAATTTGTCCAATAAGTTATCGGGCTTACATGGATAACATGTCATTATATTCCAGTCGTTTGCCAGATATTCGATAGTCTGGTATTTGTCCGATATTCGTATGTTAACTAACAAACTATCCGATAGGATGACCATTAATCCATTAATAATATTTAGTATTTTAACAAAATGAATTACTACTTACCTAGTTCTTATCAATAATAGCCAATAAACTTATATATAATAGTTTATCCATTATTAATTTTGTTGAAAAATAAAATAAATAAATGACTAAAAAGACCAAAAAATAAAGAACATTATGAGAAAACTTAAGAAAAAAATTAATGACACCTTATTTATCATATTATTTTATTAATTCATCAAGAAAAGAATATAAGAAATATAGAAAAAATAAATGCCAATTTTAAAAATAAATGAAAAATAATAATTTAGTTGTTTTTAAAAATAATGGGCTTGCCCGATTAATCTCTTTGTTAAGGCCTACTAGACTTTAACGGCTGGACAAGTTTGAAAGTATATTAGGTGGTTCGATAATAATTTGGCCCGTCCGATGTCACAAAACCTGATTGATTGAAACTATTAGGAGCCTGTCCGATTTGTTAAACACCACTAGTCGTGGTGACTCCATACTTATTTCGGAGCTTCATCACATTCGAATGTTGTCTTATGGACTTCAAATTCGCATATGAGAAAATTTCTCATTGTTTTTAACAACGTAATGCGAGCAATACGATTCTTTTTGGACCAAACTTCATATGTCTTCATGTCCCTCTAGCGTTGGGCATTATTTGCAAGTGCAGGCTCTTTGACAACATGGTTAATGGTCTCCAAGACCTCTTGTTCTTCTAAGAAATATTAGACCTTGCGATACCAAATATCATAATGATCGCCGTTTAGCTTTTCATTTTTGTTCAGATAAACAATTATTGTTTTGGAAGTCATCATCTAGTTTGGTCAAAAAAATAGAAGAAATCAGTGTCATACATGTTATAATTTGTCCACAAAAACATAAAGAATTAAATAATGATACTCATGAACTAGTGACATCGAGAGATTACTATACTCCCACTCATCTCCCACTGTCTCCAAGAATTATTATTATTCATTATATTAATAATGCGACAAAATTAATCTGAGTGTTTGAATTTTGAATTACACATAATTTAATTTTTCTACTCTATAAATTTGGAATCAACTTATAATTCAAAATCACCAAAATTCATTTCATGTGGCACACCAAAATATTTCTAATATGACCAGGACAATCAAGATTATTGCAATGGGAGCTCTTCCCCGAGGGGTGCCAATTAACTAACCGCGCACTATGCATCACCTCGGCATCACATCAGCAAAAATTATGCTACTACTATTACACAGCAACCTTATTTCTGGATACTACGTCAACCATGCTCTAGGCCAATTCCTCAGTTTCTAGACATGCATTTGAGGTCACACACCATTCAATAGAAAGATATTGGTTATTGTGACAATATTTGAATATCAATGTGCCTACAAAAGAACTACCTATGTTTCATGTATGATTTAATTACCTATAATATGTATACTTAGACCACCTAATTATTCTTTGTTATAGGCTTGCATGCAGCCAAAAATAATATTGTCATACATGTCAATTAATTCTTACAAAAAAGAATTAATTCAATTTATTTAGTTTCAATTCAATTTAAAATTTTAGGCAAGTTATCATGCTTAACAAAATTGGACATACTAATTTTAAATTCAAATTCACAATTTTAACATATAGTCAAAATTTTAGGAAGGCGATTATTTGCAATAAATTTTACACATACTAATTTTGAATTCAAATTCAAATTTCAGATCATTCAAAATGCCTTCCATAATTGAATTTTGATCCAAGCAATAAATATCTTTATGACATACATAAATGGCAATATTTATTTCATGCATGATAATACATTTATTAGGCAATACTTGTAATTAACATGCAAATCTAAATCATTTAACTATTGCTCCAAATCAATAAATGATTTTCTTTTAATAGTGTTAAATTGTATGTAATATTTTCAAATTTAGACAAATTTTTCATATGAAAAATACATATTTTTCCTATTTTTTTGAAATTTTAAAATAGATATTTTCTATTATCTAATTACTTTAATATTCTAACAGAAATAAAAAAATATTGACAAAAATTGTAGTAGGTTGTTACTAGCAGCTCAACTGCTAAACATATAGGTGCAAATGTCACGGGGTCATTTTTCACTCGATCGACTCGTGCGGCGCCTAGACGTATGTCTAGGCAAGCTCTTTTGAGCGCTTTGCGGAAGCTTGCTTATGCCACTTTCTCGAATGCCACAGTTTTGATACGCTCGGTCCCGAGCAGCTGCTTCGGTGGAGGCGTTTGTGAACAAACAGGCACCTCGGCGAGACGCTTGATCGCTTGGGATGCTTTGGGACACTTTTGTAGGTTGCCACCCCACGCTCGAGGCACAATGCTAGATTTTGGTAAGCTTAAAATTTTTGTTGAGTAAATAGGAATTATTACAATACTTTGGGGGAGCACTAGCGGGTCTCCCATACAATACCGCCGTTTCGGAAGGTAGCTATACGACGTGTGATGTGGAGGACAAGCAAGGAGGGTGCACTTTTCTGGAGTGCAAAATTACAAAACTGCCACTATCACACTTGAAAAATAAACTAAGTACAAAAGTCGATTGAAAAAGGAAAAATACATAGAATTAAGATAACTCGGCGTGCCCCGAGAAAAGTCCCCCGGGACATTCTCCCCCACTCAAGTCAGTGACTGAAAGGATCCGATTACCTAGTAATAGTAGGACTAGTTTATTTCCTTTAATTAGAATTGGGTATTTACTTTCTAATTTGATGGCCTAGTTTGATTAGCACTCTAATTATTTAATTCCTAGTTTGAGTAGCACTCTTTTTCTTTTATTTCTAGTTCTACTAGGACTTGTTTGGATTACCCTATAAATAGGGCCCCCTTGGAACTCTTTTTAATCATATATGAGAATATAATCTTCTTTTGATATTTGCTTGGAGCAACTATCTTAGAGGCTTGACCCCCTCGAAGTGGTCTATTAGAGGCTTGATCCCCTCGAAGTGATCTAAATAGGATCCTAGTTGGACTAGGAACCTAACAATTGGTATCAGAGCTGTTCGATCTTTATCGGACAATTGTGATATCTCGGGTTTTTGGTTGGACGAATAACCTAGTTATCTTTGTCTTCCGCTGCCATTTATCGCATCCGCTGCCATCTATCGCATCCGCTACCATCTATCGCATCCGTCGCTGCCACTACATCATCATCACTTCGGTTCATAAAAAAATAAAAAATTTTATGCCCTTAACCCGGCATAAAAAATACAAGCTTGGCATATCAAATTTACAGGAGTATTCTATGGCTTCTCAAGCATCATCAACTTCAGAAATTTCTTCATTATCAGAACATATGACTGCGCTTGAGGAGCAAATTAAGACTATAACACGATTGATGGAACAACAAGTCAATTTACGAGGGAACACTTCAGGTTCTTCACGTGACAAAGATTATCAAGATGATGGACATGTTAATCGTTATACAACCTTTCGCATGAAAATAAACTTTCCACACTAGGACGAGAATGATCCAGTTGGATGGATTTCTCGAGCTGAAAAATATTTTCGATATCATCACACTCCAGAAGCATCAAAGGTGGAGCTTGCATCCATCAATCTTGATGGTGATGCTATCCAATGGTTCGATTGGTTAGAAATGAGGCGAGGGACATTAACCTGGGAAAAATTTTCTGAGGAGTTATTAGTACGATTCGGTCCGCTGGGATTCGAAAACGCACATGGAGAACTAGCTAAGATTCGACAATCCACTACTGTGCTAGAGTATCAGACTCGTTTTGAACAACTTTCGAATCGTGCAAAAGATTGGAGTGAACATCAATTGGTGGGAACATTTGTTGAGGGACTTCTTCCTGATATTCAACGTGAAGTCAAAGCTCGAAGACCTGTGACAACGATAGCTGCTATCTCATTTGCTTGAGTAGAGGAAGAACGATTAAAGGACAAACGATCGGACAAAATTTCAAACATTCCAATGAACGGTAACCCTTCTTTATATGCTCCATCTAAATATTCAATTAATGAATTATCTCAACAGGATATGAAGGAACATGCCCGTAAAGGTTTATGCTTCCATTGTAATAAGAAGTGGCAGAAGGGTCATGTTTGCAACAATGGACATTTATTAGCTATTGCACCTATGGTTGAAATAGACAATCACGAAGAAGAGCCAAATGTTGAATCAAATCATGAATCAGATCACGCAGAAGTTGGAAACAAAAGTATCATAGTTGAATCAACAATGCATGTGCTTGGTGGTTATACAAATCTTCAAACCATGAAATTGGATGGATTTCTAAAGGAACATCCAATAACGATTTTGATTGATACCGGAAGCTCTAATAATTTTATGAAGGTTGAATTAGCCAAGCAGGTGGGTCTTGCTATTGAGCCATGTTCAAAGTTTGAGGTCAAGCTTGCTGATGGACGAATTATGACATGTGAAAACAAGTGCTCTCGTGTTAAACTCTCGATCCAAGGTCATGAATTACTTATTGATCTTTATCTTTTATCCATTGATGATTATGAAGTTGTTCTAGGAATACAATGGCTATGCACCCTTGGACAAGTAACTTGGGATTTCTCAAAACTTATCATGGCATTCAAGTGGAATGGTCAACGGGTTATCTTTAAAGGAAAAATTCACAAGCTCAATTATGCATCAAGTCAACATATGGAGATGATTATACCAAAGAGTCAACCTACTAAACAAGACGCTAAGAAGAAAAAATTTCCTTGGCATCACAAGAAGCGATCAAGTCAACATCCTGGATTACTTCTTCCTCCAAAGTATCATCAAGCTTGCAAAAAGAGGATAGTAATTCCTCATCGCAAGGAACAATTTTCAGAATTTGTTGCTGCTCAGCCTTGAGGACAAGGCTAATTTAAAGGAGGCGGGAATGATAGGATCCGATTACCTAGTAATAGTAGGACTAGTTTATTTCCTTTAATTAGAATTGGGTATTTACTTTCTAGTTTGATGGCCTAGTTTGATTAGCACTCTAATTATTTACTTCCTAGTTTGAGTAGCACTCTTTTTCTTTTATTACTAGTTCTACTAAGACTTGTTTGAATTACCCTATAAATAGGGCCCCCTTGGAACTCTTTTTAATCATATATGAGAATATAATCTTCTTTTTATATTTGCTTGGAGCAACTATCTTAGAGGCTTGACCCCCTCGAAGTGATCTAAATAGGATCCTAGTTGGACTAGGAACCTAACAGCGACGTCCCTAGAGCTGCAGCTTGGAATTCTTCTTTCTTTTGTTTGAACTGCCACAGGTCTTCGGTTGTCTCCCAACTTGTGTCGGCGTCCGATCTTCTGCTCCATCGAACAAGATACTCCTTTTGATTCTTCGTGCGGACGGTGAGTACTTCTTCAACTTGATCAGTGAACTGCCGACGGATGACCGGCGGGGCGCAGTCTGAAACCCCATGCCCAGGATCTTCAGGGTCTTCAACGAAAGGCTTGAGCAGGTTGACATGGAAGACGGGGTGTTGTTGCATCTGCGACGGGAGCTCCAACTTGTAGGCCACCTTGCCTGCCTTCTTCAGGAACTTGAACAGGCTCTCGTACAATCAAGTGCTCCATCACATCAAAGAAAGAAGGTGGAAATATCTTCTCAACCTTGCACACGGTAATCACAATAGAAGCATCTAACCGAGAGATATCTTCTTCCCGAACGATGGATGCACAAAGCTCTTTAAAAAACATAGATAATTCTGTTAAAACTTCCCAGATGACCTTTGGCAAAAGTTCTTTAAAGGCAATTGGAAGTAGCCTTTACATAAAAATATGACAATTATGACTCTTCATCCCATGTATCCTCCCATTGTCCAAGTTAAAATAATGAGATATGTTTGATACATATCCGTCGGGGAATTTCAATTGCTTGACCCATTTGAAGATCACTTTTCTTTGATCATTGCTCAAGACATAAGTAGCTTTTGGTTTTTTGCATTTACCATTTTGAAGATAAATGATATCTAACTCTGGTCTTTTGCATATTAATTTCATATCTTCGCGAGCCTGTATGCTATCTTTTGTTCTTCCTTTAACATCCATAATAGTGTTGAAGATGTTGTCAAATACGCTCTTCCCACATGCATGACGTCCAAGTTATGACGTACTTCATGCATCCATCCCACCAAGGTTCATCTGCTTCTTTGAGAAGATTATAAAACTTAGAAGTCGAAGGATTCGGGTTTTCTTCAATCAATGTTTCGCCAATATTTTCTCCTAACATTACATCTTGTATCATGTCCCTATACAGATTGCTCGAGTCGCCCACAATGGTATCTACATTAGTTGTCTCTTTAGTCCATCTTTCTTCATCATGAAAGAACCAATTTGTGTATGTTAGTAAGAAACCATTGTAATATAAATCCTTCTGCACATCATATCTTACTTTCCACTGATAACATTTGCACTTCCGGCATGGACATAAGATTTCGCCATATGAAGAAGCAACACATTCATTTTGTTATGCCATATTAATAAATTCATCAACACCATCCTTATATTCTTCAGTTATAACGCCATGTTTATCCTTCCAATGACGAATCCAACTATGATATGGCTTTGTCATTTCTATAACGGACAACATTAAGCCATATGTCAATAAATTTGTATACTTGAAACATGTGATTTTGAAGTTACGAAGTCCAAAATCACATGTTTCAAGTACTTCATCGTCGTTTCATAATCTCATTTTATTACCAAGAATGTGGAAGTACATCCTTAGTAAAATTTATGAGAACATGATAAAAAAGAGGTACTAGAATTATGAAAAAAATATCTATCAGTATTTGATTTCTAATAACTCCTAATCGTGGAACAAATTTGTTCTCCTCATACATTTACCCTAACTTAACATGATATTAGATTAAAAATAGCAATAACTAGTCCTTAGATTAGTTCCAACTACTTAACTAGTAATTCACTTAACATGCATTAGATTAACTTAACTAGTAATTAAGTTAACCTGCACTAGTAATTTACTAATAACTAACTTAACAACACTAGTTTCAAGTAATTAAGTAGTATTTAACTTAACATGCATTAGTAACTAACTTAACACCAATAGTTTCAAGTAATTAGGTAGTATTTAATTTAACGTGCATTAGTAATTAACTTAACATGCATTAGTATTTAACTTAACATTGATGGTGGCGGGCTCGTACCTTCTTAACTAGAGAAGGATGGCAGCGGGCGACGGAGGAGGGTAAGCGTTGGAGGAAGGCGGCAGGCGATGGCCGACATCGGACGGAGGAGCACAGTCAGTGGGCGGAGGAAGTAGAGGGCGGAGGAGGCGGAGGGCAAAGAGGCGGAGGGCCGCGAAGGAGGCAGAAGGCGGAGGAGGCGGAAGGCGGTGGAGGAGGAGGAGGGCGGTGGAGGAGGCAGAGGGTGACGGAAGGTGACCGAGGAGGCGAAGGGTGGCAGAGGCGGATGGCGGCGGAAGGCAGCGGAGGAGGCGGAGGGCAGCGGAGGCGGATGGGCGGCGAAAGGAGGCAGATGGGCGGCGGAGGAGGCGAAGGAGGCAGAGGCAAATGGCGGCGAAGTCGGTGAATAGTGGTGGCGATAGAGGAGCCGGAGGCTGAGGAGTCGATTACAAGTGGAGGAGGAGACGAATGGCGGCGGAGGTCGGCGCAGGGTGGCGGAGGTCGGCGCAGGGCGGCAGAGGTCGGCGCAGAGCGTAGGGCGGAGATGGCGAGTTCGACGAGGGCGGGGTTGGGTGTCGGAGCAGGAGCGGAGATGGCGAGTTCGACGAGGGCTTGGGGTCGGGGGTCGGGCGTCGAGCATTGGAGCTGAGGGTGTTAGAGCAGCGGGCGTCGAACGTCGAGCGTCGGAACGGAGGGCGTTGAACGTCGGGCGTCGGAACGGAGGGCGTCGACCGTCGGGCATCGTCGGTCGCGGTGAAAATGGCTAGCGGTAATAGTGAAAAGTGAAATACCATAAGGGGTTAGGGATTTATGTTAAGTGTTTAGCGCCTCATATGAACGAGACGCTACGTTGACACTACGTGGGCACCAACGTTGAGACACTATTTAGTGGATTTAGGGACGCTGTATCGAAATTTCTTCCTAATTTAACGTTATATGTGCGAGATTAAGTGAGGGTAATAAAAAGTCGGCTAACACGGCGCTATAGAGAGGCTAATGCATCGCTAAGAAACTATAGCGACACAATAGCGTCGTAGTAGTCGGCGTTGAGACGCCAGGGCAACGCTAAGTGTTTTTACATATTCTAATTTTATATTATATGTATGTAATTTTTTTAATCAAGATAGCGTCTGCCTCGTTCCAGTTGTTTTATTTCCTTCCCACAATCTAAAAATTATGGAATGCATATATAATTATTCATGTATGTATATAAAATTATAAGTCTATATGTATATGTGTATATAACGAAATTGTGTGTGTATATATATATATATATATATATGTAATATATGTGTATGTATATGTCTACGTCTGAGAGATTAAGTCACAACAATGTGTTTATCTATATGTATTATAAGTATATACGTGTATGTATATGTCTATATATGTGCGAGACATATATAAATAATGTGTATATGTATACATATTCCAAGTATATATATGTATGTATATGTTTATATGTGCGAGATTAAGTGATAATATTATGTATATGTGTACTTATTATATATACGTATAAGTATATACGTGTATTTATATGTCTATATGTGCCCGATTAAGTTAGTGTGATAAAAAGTCGGCTATTGAGGCATCATACAGACGTTATTGAGTTGCTAATGTTTATTAGCGACACAATAGCGTCGATGTAGCATCTCAATCTTTTTAGTGTCTCATTAAAGTGACGCTAGAGAGACACCAATAGTGTCCCCCTGGCATCGACCAAGCTTGCGGCTCTAGTGTGGCACTAAGTAGACGCTAAAATGGGATAATTTGTACCAAATTATATCTCTTAATTCAACCATCATAATTTCATGATTAAGAATATAAAAATAATATAAGTATAATTAAGATATGATATATATTGTATGGATAAATAACATATATAATATAGGTAACAAATTATATATTTAGGAACACTCCTACGATGTAGACCTATATAAGTAATCATATGTAGGAATACATATATATGTTTAAGGTACATATACAATATTTAATTTATTTATTGATTAAAGTATAGTATAGATAATATATAAGGTTACGTCAAAATAGATAACATATAGCGATATAAATATAGATAGCATATATATAGTTATCTATTTCTTAATTAACATATACAGGTATGGGATGCCAAGTAATCATATTGGCGTCTACATAGCGTCACCGCAGATGTGACGCCATCTAGCGTCTCATAGTGTGCGACGCTAGATTCGCGTCGACTGCTGTCAACGTGAGAACAGCGCTAAGTTCTCGCGCACAATTTCATTTCATGGAGCGTAATAATAGCGGCTACTTGGCATCTCTATGGCACCTGCATTAGCACCTAAATACGGAAACGCTACGAAAACGCTAATGAGACGCTATTGGGAGGCAAGTAACGTCGCCCTCTTGAGACTCAATTGGGATGCCATAGCGGCGCTAGTCTAGCGTCACCATATTTCGAGACGCTATATGGCATTGCTAATCACCAGTTTTCTTGTAGTGTTAATTATGAAAATGATGATATCTTGAGTTACTTTTACTTACGTGAAAGTTCATATGATTTGATAATTTATGTTAATATATGATTCTTTAAATGTTTTATCATACGTAAAATATGGTTATTTAATGTTATTTGCACTCATATTGTTCCCCTATATTGTACTTTTATTCCACTCACTGAGCAAATGATTGTTGCTCACAGTACCCATTTTTTAAATTTTCAAATACTCATAAGTTCTCGAGTTGAGTCGACTCGGAGCTTTTATTTCCCCTTCATTTTTGTTTTCTGAAGCATGCATGTAATAGATAATCCTAGATGTTGCAATTAAGTTTGAGAAGAACTTTTTGTAAGGTCATATATAACTTGATCTTGTGGGGTGTTATACGTGAGAAGGTGTGTGAAACAATAATAATACTATGTGAATGGGATGCCTTATAATTTTTATTTAAACTTTGATGAATATGTATATGCATATTTTGTATGTATTGGCAAATAACACAAAAAAGTAAGGGAGGAGGTTTTGTCGATTTTATTTTTTTAGAATTGCTAAACATAATTAAGGGATGCAATAATTGAGAATAGACTTAGTCACGGAGTTGAGTGTGACATTCCTTGTAGTGTTGTCCTCCGACGCTAATTCGTGGTGGCAAAAAAGCGCCAAATTAGCATCGCAGTCATTGGAGATTGCTATAAAATTCACCTAAAAACCCTACCCCCTTATTTCATTTTAACATTTCATCATTTTACCTTCTTACCACCGTCGCCATCGCCGCTCCATGATGCTACCACTATTGAGTCGCCGTTCATCGTCGATGGCACCATTGATTCCTCCGTCCGCTGACCCCAACGTCACCGTCCCCAAAAACTTCCACTGACGTATCCTCCTAGTGACTTCATTCACCGCCCCCAAAACCATCTCTGACTCCTACTATGTCTGTCGCCATGCTGCCAAGGAGGCTAGAGAAAAGTTCAGGGTCTGGGCATCGTCCAAAGAAGGATGGAGAGTTGTTGATGGTCTGCGAAGACTGCGAAAGCGAAGCACTAGGGTATCCCTTCCATCTAGATTGCTTTTAAATGATATGGTTAGGTTCTTGATTACCTCATGATTAATTATGGAAGCTCATATTGTTATTTTTTTTAACACTGACTAATTTTTAGTAAGTTCTTCCGAATATATAGAAAAATTAATCCACAAAGAACATTCTACATTTCTGCATTCTACATTATTGATTATCTAAGGGGTTTCTGCATTTTATAATTGAACCGATTAGGCTTTATGCTGATGGAATTGGGATAGTAGGAGCTGACACAAAATCTTTAGGGATGGGCGGCTGTAAGTACTTTTGGTGAATGTTGGGACTCAATAAGAGTTACATGCTTAATGTTTCCGTAAGCTGATACTTTCAAGATCTACTCCTGATAGCATAACTCCATGATAAGCTTCGAAAAGATGAGTGAATTTATGCCTTTTGCCTTGTTCTAACTTGAGGAAATCAATCATTTTCTTATCACGTGCACAATCTAAAAAGTACAACAAAGACTTCTACGAATTTCTTCCAAGTTAAGTGGGGGTAATCAACCAAAATTCTAGGCTTTGCTGCCTTCCACCAATGTTCAGCATTCTCCTCAAGCATGAATTCAGCAAATATGATCTTATTTGACTCATCACAACATGTTGCAGCAAATATCTTTTCTAAACTATTTATCCAACTCTCAACCTCTTTTGGATCTCCAGTACCTTTGAAAGAGGGAGGACCAATTTCTTGAATTGATCCACAGTACATTTACAATTACCTTCTACTTGTTCAGCCCTGGGTTCATTGTTTCTATTATCCTGGGCCACTTGCATCCTCATTATATTGCTCATTTATCGCAAAGTTCGAAGAACACCCTCAAGTCGAGGATCTTGATCCGAACTTTGATTTTTAGTCAAGCTTTATGTTCTTGTCCTCATGATCCTATAGGTTGTACAAAATGCATAAAATGAAATAACACTGTAATCCCTTATAAATTATGTTAATAAAACTTGGCATTAACACCCTAAAGACCATAGACAACATAGCGATTAGTAGACCAATCTAGGCTTTCACTATGTCATCCTAGACATAGCTATGAAACTCTAGACAAAGGGTAGGTTCTATTGCTCTGATATCATATCTGTCACAACCCTAATTTAAACCTTAGTTTAAACTTGTAGGTCATGACATAATACATGTAATCTTATATAGTTTGCGGAAGTGCGCTATAATTCATTTAGAAGATACAATAATTAAAGTATCCAAACCACACCATATGATATTATATCATTCAAACTAAGTAAACGTCAAACACTATGTACTTATACAAAAGTAGTATCACATATTACAATGAAACCTTTCTATTTTTGTCTAATAATACACATCCAAAACACTTCTATTCAGTCCTATCAAAGAGACTTAAAAGACCTAGGGCCCATATATGCCTCTCACCAAAAGTGCTTTCAATCCTGATAAAGGATCACCAAGCACGGCCATAGATTGGTCTACTGATCTAAAAAATGTTGAGAATAACAATATGAGCAAACAATAGCTTAGCAAGTAAAAAACTCATAACCTATATGTTATCACATATTCCATTTGAGAAAAATAAGATTAACGTTATTTTTACATGCTTGAAAAGTATTACTATTTTATTTCAGCATATATCATATAACATTAAGTTATAAGCAATTCAAACCTTTATCGTGTCATAAGATATGAAAACATCTATACATCTATAGGTCATGTCAAAAGTACAATCATCATTTCATAGATAAGAATGAGACACGATGCACAAACCATGAATGCATATATGCATGAATCCTGTACTATAGATGTCATATCGCCATCTGGCCAGAGGCATCCATTTCGGGATATCTGTCGACCTTGTTGGGGAGGTTGATGGATTCTAGAAGTGGCCCCTGTGAATACAAATGGTGGGTGTGATTCCACAACTTGCTAAAATCCCTTTTGGGGATATCTGTCGGCCCTATAAGGTTTTTCAACCAAATAGGGGTAAGTTGTCGACCTTACATGATTTTTCAACCATGCAAGGGTAAATTGTCGTCCTTGCAAGTCTTTCAACTATATAAAGGTAAACTGTCGGCCTTGCGAGTCTTTTAATTATATAAGGATAAACTGTCGTCCGACAGGGGTAATGCAAATGCATGATAATGTGATGCAAATGCATTACCCAATTATATCATGTCATGTCGTATCATATCATATTACCTTTTTACATGTCCTGTGAAATCATATCATTTCATATGATGTCATGTCATATCATCTCTTGTAATAGATAATTGCACACATAGTAGTTAATACACTTTATGCGTGCATATTATAGCACCTATTCATATAACATATAATTTTATATCATATCATGTACCATGTAATCAAAGAAAATAATTAATCAATTTCTAAATTCACACATCATATGGTCGTTTAACCACAAACATTTTGTTTCTATTTGCATATAGTAGATTGCACAATGTACAATATTATAACAATTAGTGTACAACCCCTATTGTTGTTAAACCAATTTTCAGTGACAGAATACTTCATCAACTATAATCAACATAAAACTCATAATTTAACTCATTATGAAATGACATTAGGAAATTATAGAATTAACCTGTAGAATTTAACTCAATTAATGAGTTGAATTGATTGGATAGAATTAACTCAACTGTGAAATGATTTGTGGCAGAATACTAGCAAGAAACCCTTGATTTGTTGTTGAAATCCCTCATTTTCCCTTTGATCTTAGCTTCCTTCTCTTGCTGCCCTCTTCAATTGAGTTTCGTGTGTTTAGGTAGGTACCATGTGATAAAGAGATGAGGACTGATGTCATATATACTAAGGATATCGACATTAAGTCGGTTATAAATGAAATTCCCAAAGTGCCCTTGGATGTTCCCTTATTTACATTAATATCATTTGAGTAAATGGCTTGTCTCTTTTTCTATTATTTATTTATTTACTTAAGACATTACATATAAATAAGAAACTACCCCCCATTTGGATTCAAATAAAATATTTATAAAACTAAATTCCAAAGGAATCGAAATAAATATTTGTCTGAAGAACAAAATCCATTATTTTTCTGATTTTCCAATTTTGCGCTATCATTTAACCTAATCAATACTTTAACTAAAAATTATTAAAAATCATATTTATCATACATTAACATAGGATAACAATTACCGGGACTTTAATTTTCTTAATTCTAACATTTTCGGAAATCAACTTTTCATGACTTGCGAATTTCATCACTTTCTGCGCTTTGGCACCTAAAATTAGACCTTCCACTTTAACATATATATCATGGCATAAAATTATCACATAATATAATATTAATACATTTAATCATATGTGATTAAGGTAGGGATATTACACGTCACCTCTTTAGACTTGCAAGATGTCTACTCAGGCATAACAGATGAAAGATGTGCAATAGGTAGAATGTGGCATCTGCAATGGCAAGACTGTTCGGGCATGAGATAGAATTCACCTTGGCACAAATGAGTGTCCTTGGAGAAGATTGGCAGAGAAAGTCTGAAAAAGAAAAGTTAATATATTTTCGAAGTCTGTAGCTCACATTCATCTTGGCGGGTTAATATGATTTGATGAGAATCATAGGCGAATAGTAATTTATATACAAAAAAGAATAATCAAACTTGTATCTTATACTTACTTATTTTGCAAAATTTGAAACTTTATTGCAAGAGGAGAAAAGAAGATGTACTATGGATTTTCGCATAGTCTACGAGGCCACACATAAGAGCAGAAAAACTAATGAGATGATCACGCCCACTACTCGTAGAGTTTTGATTTATTTTCTTATTCGAATTAGTCTGAATGATTTATCAAAATTGCAATGTTTAAATATTTTAGGATGTGTATACATGGTTGAGAAGTATGTAGATGATCCTGGTATTCAGACATCTACAAGTAATATATCCCAAAAATAATTAATATTTTTAATACTTTATATGGTTATAAAACTTATTTTATTTTTTAGGGCACAACACGAGGGGGATATCTGAGGGGCTTAGTAACAATTGCTCTGGTAGGATATGTTGGTGGCTTATCTACTCCGAGTTCATTGGCGGCGCCTGAGGTGACATTGGACAGCATTAGAGGACTAATTGTTGAGCAGTCGGCGCCAGTCTTGTAGTCGCTACAAGCCATCTTGTAGCCCTAGACACAGACACCACAAGCCCAGGGACTGAGTACGTCATTGTCGAATGTTAGAGATGATGTGGATGACGATAATGATGTCTAAGCATAATTATTAATTTTGTAACACTAGATGATGATAAAACTTATTTTATATTATTAATTTGTTGATGATGTTGTTAATTTATTTTGAAGCATTGTATTTTAGCTTATATTGTTATGATTGTGTAGAATGTATATAATATATATGCATTGTAAATTGTATGGGGAGGGAAGGGAAAAATAGAGAGTATGGTGAGAAATGAATTAATTTAGTGTCACACAATTCGTAACACCATAGCTTCACATCAGTGTTGCCCGACTATAACATTGGCATCACGGTAGTGTCGACTTAGCGCCACCATTTAGCACCACAATAGCATCACAGTGTTGCAGCCTTAATGCCACAATAGCACCGCACATGATAAGGGAAGTGGGCGATGTGACGATGCCTTTCGCATTTGAATAGCGTCAAAATAGTTGCATTTTAGCGCCATTGTGGTGCACCATGGCATTACACAACTAGGCGACGCTTTGGTGTCGACTTTTGTGATGCTAAAAGCATTTCCCTAGGCAGCAAAAAGTGTCACGAGTAGCATCTCAGTAGCGCCGAACGTTGATACTAATAGCGTCGACTTTGATGCTATTGGCGCCAGAATGTTTGTGTCGCCCTACTTGTGGCACTACAGTGATGCTAACTGGTCGCTAGACATTTTAGCTTCGCTTTCGAGGCACATGCATGCTGTCTCTAATCATCCTATTTCTTGTAATGTAAGGAGAAAGTCCTATGCCAAAGATCCCATTTAACACACCTTTTTGCCGAAAACCTATGTTGCCTTGGTTATTCCTTTCTTGTTCTCTTAGTTTGTCCTTATTCCTCCTTCACCTACACCTTGGTCACATCCCAAGTCCTCTCTTTCACTTTGTAGTTTATCCACAACAAGAAAAGCAAGTGCACCAAGAGCAAAAGAGAGTGCAATGAGTCAAAGTCCAGGAAAGAGGAGGATAGAGGTGATTAATTATCTTAAATATGTTTTTTATGGGTGGAATTGGTGTCCCTTCATCCAATAGTCACCCTTGGAGATAACTTCCCAGGTATTCTTTTGTTTCATTTAAATTTGGAAGAAAAAATGAGCGAGTTTGCGCCCTTTCAACAAAAATCGTGATTTAGCAGGAATCCAAAGCTGGCGCCCTTTTGATTACATCAGTGCGTCAGCATTTTATTTTATTTTTTTGAAATTGTGAGGTGTTACATTGACTTTCTTAGATCCCTCTTCGCTTGCTACAAGGACTCGGTTCAGCCCAGAAACCGCACTCTAGATGACATTTATACTTCAAGAACAATAGTGGTTATTAGATATGAACATCAATTGTAATGTCCTAGCAAAAAAAAAATGGAATTTATATATTAGTTAGTGTCATTCTAGTCTTTTGGTCTAAGAAAATAAAAAAAAGGACAAAGAATCGTGGAATAAAAGAGGAGACAGAATGTCGCCTCTCTCCCTCCCGACCTCATGTGCGCGAACTAGAGATGACGCGCTCCACTGCCGATTCGTCCGCCACCTTGTTCTTCACCGTCCGACCATCATTTCTGGGCAAGAGGAAATTATAAATAGACCATCAATGAGGTCTTCCATATATAAAAGTCATACCTCTCCCAAATGGGAGGGCCATAATGTCACAAGAGTAGACCATTAGGAAACTTGGTTCATGTCGTCAATATGAAACACCTTGATACCATTAGGAACTAGATTCCTCCATAAAATGTCATTAGGAAACTAGGTTACTACGTCAATTTACAATTAGGAATTAAGTTCCTCCATCTTTAGCATCATAGTCATATAAACATCTTATTCGCGATTATTGGAAGATCTCTCCTCTTGTGAAGGTTGTGCCTTGTGAATGAGTGTCATGACAATGCCCTTATAATAAGGGGAGGATCGCATCGCACAATGGTGTGCAAATCCTCTTCATTGTCAAGGGCGGAATGGGTAAGTCCAGATCATCTATAGGGATGACATAATAGTGTATGAAATAGTTAAGCAATATCGGATGTCAATCAAATCAGGTAAAAAGGATCACATGGAGTTTCTATCTATGTTTCGGGCACCCGATTCATGAAACAGACGTCCAATTCTGTTTTGGACGCTTTAACTGGTTGCACTTTGGGCATCCTATCTGGTGGTCGGGCATCTATTCCATAAAAGTGTGACAAGTGTCTCGGACATCTAAGACCCTCGGGTGCCCCTTCTGATGAGTGATCGTCTGTGAATGAGGTATAAGTTTATCTTTAACTCGTACGTCCGATTCATGGAGCGAACGTCCAAACGCCCAATCTAGTTAGCGGGCATCCATCAAGCAATTGTGCAACTCTCAATTTTATTCGAATGCCCCATCTGATGACTCTTTGTCCTATTTGGAATGGGATTTTAACATCTCTTCTATCAACATATCACAGTGGTCGGTCATCATATTGGATGACCTAACAGATCAGAATGTTTGATTGTCGTAACGTTTTGTCTATGGCCGTCCGATTCACTTTCCAAGTGGGTGCCCGCTCGGAGGAGCTATCGCTCAATATGAAGATTGTGTACCTCGGATGAAACTTTCGGACTCTTGATTTTTCGAGGTGTAAGTCATTGTAGTCGTTAGGATTTCAATCAAGATTTTAACACCCAAATCACTTCCAAAATCCATTGTAACATGTATCTATCAATAACAACATTAGGAAGCATCCAAGTATCATTCAAATCCTCAAATCAGTATTTTATTAGGCAATGTAACTTATATACATAAGTCCAAGTCCATAATTATTATAAAATCAATAAAAGGGGTTCATCTACAACTTGTTTGGGACTGAAATTATGCCGCAGAGATGATTCATAGTCAAATCTCATATCTAAGAGCACAAATATTTAAGCCATAAATCAATCGACAGAATCAATTCATGAAAATCCTAATATGAACTCTATCACAACTCATCAACAATTATTATCAGTATCAATCATAAGCAACAATCATATGGTATCTCAATTTTCATTTTAAACATTAAACATCTTGCCTAAACATGCTTCTAACCTTAGGAACAAGTCACATGGCAAAGATCCCATTTAACACACCTTTTTTATGAAAACTTTCATTATCGTGATTCTTCCTTTTTCTTCTTAGTTTCTTCTTCTTCCTCTTCCTTCTCCTACACCTTGGCCATGTCTCAAGTCCTCTCCTTCACTCTGTGGTTTGTCAATAGCAAGAAAAACAAGTGCACCAAGATTTAAAGAGAGTGGAATGAATCAAATGACAAAAGAGAGGAGGATGAGATGATTGATTATGTTAAATAGGTTTTGAAGGTTGAAATTGGTGTCCCTTGTTCAAGAGTCACAAAAGGAGGTAATATCATGTGTGTTCTTTCATTTAATTTAAATTTGGAAGGAAAATGAGTGTAACAACCCGAAATCTACCCCAAAAGTTTTAGTCATTTAAGGGAATTTTACGCCATTAGCCATTAGCCCGTTCGTCATGCATCAGTTAACAGTGGAAGACTTCAATATTTCAGTAAAAATCATCATAAACAAAAAACTTTTCTATTAATCATAGAAAAATTACTATTCCATAGGACATTAAATGCTTAAAACCTTCATTACGTTATTAGTCTTAGTGTTCATATAGAACCATAGACTTATTAAACTCTAAGCATGCACAACCTTCATCATCTGTCATCCATCAATTAATCTTGGTTACTGATGCGTAAAATGATGTAGCAAAATAGAATCGCTAGCAAGTGCACTAATCGCTCAAGTAATATAAAAAATAGGAGTAAGAGCGTCGAATCCACGAAGAATATTATTAATCAAATATCTGAATTTATAAATTAATCAAATATTATTAATAATATCTGAATATTATTAATAATTGGATTTTGAAAATGAGTTTTATATAATAAAATAAAGAAAATAAGATAAAGATAAGATAGTGGTGTTGAAGTTAGGCCTTAGGATGAAAATAGAATAAGATAAATATTTGAACCATAAAAGATAAATTTAATCTTTAAAGATAGAGTAGAGTTTTCCTAAAGTAATCTAACATGATTAACTTGTGGTCTCCACGACAGGCATCCCTCAACCTAATCATGTAGAACTATCTTAATTTAATAAGAATTGAAGTCTCCATGACTGGTATCCTCAAATCATATTAATATTAAGACGCAGTAAATTGGATTCTCTAGACTATCAATCACTCCACAAATCGGTATAGATTAATAGACCACACAAATTTGATTCTCCACACACTAGTTATCAAATTTATGTCAATTATTAATTTCATATAAAATCGATTAAACTTAGTATAATGAATTCTGAAATTATTAATCGATTAAACACTCCACAAACTGGTATAGCCTAATTTAGAAATTCAATTAACTAACATAAAAGTATTAAGCACAATTAATAATTGGTCAGAAAAGATTAAAACAAATAAAATAGGGTCCAAACATTTCCCTTCAATTAATAATCTCCTAAAATAATAATCCTAAAAACATGGAGTTCATCCTAGAAATTATGGAGAGATAATAAAATACAAATTATAAAAATTGGAAGAATTACACCCAAAGTAAAATCAGGGTCCTCGAATCTGGGCAGACAATCTGGCAGCCTTTCGGACCTCCAGCCGTCGCACCTCTCTCCTCTCGGTCGAAGCCCGCAGAGCTCACGACTCAACTTAGAAGAAAACCTGAACTTCGGAGCAAAAATTGGGAGGACGGCTTCTTCACGTATTTATAGGTGCGGATAGACTTCAAGTTGATCACGGCCGTAACATCGTACTGTGAACTTTAAATTTGGTTACAGATAAAACTTAGTTAATATGAAAATTTCACGGTCGATAAACTCTATCCACTTGTTTTGCACTTGATGATATCTTTCGTAAATCTCGGCCACAAAATCTAGTTTGCGCCCAAGGATGGCTGCTTGATAAATTGGTTAAGATAAAACTTGGACTCTTTTGCGGTCGATAAACTTGATACGAGTGATGTTTTTGCGCAAGATTAATTAGAGTTCTCGGCCGATACGGATAAAACTTTGGATTTGGCGGCTAATAATGGAGTTCTCGGCCGATACACCTTGGTTAAGGATAGATCTTTGGTGATTTATGGGTCGATATCTCCATCTCTACGATGTTTTGCGCCCTTCTTCTTCGTATCTCGATCGATAACAATTGATTTTTCTTGCCATTACGACCAAATTAATAACATCTTATCTTACTCCTTTCTTAGAATCTCGGCCAAAACAACGAATCCTTTTATCATTACGCCCAAAATGATAAATCCTTTCTTCATATCTCGGTCAAAATGATAAGTCATTTCTGCAAATCTCGACCAAAACGATGACTCATTTTATCTTTACGTCATTTATTTTACCCCCAAAAGAAGTCAGACATATTACTTTTACGCCCCGGCTGGCTGTGATCATCTCAGCCAAATAATGCGGTTTACGGCCGATCTATTCGTTAATTCGATTTCCCTGCAAAATAATTATAAAAATTAAGTAAATCCATCCACATTTAAAATATTTAGAGAAATAATAATTAAAATAGATAAATCTGGAATTATGATTAAATAAAATGATGCATGCCATGATCAAATTATAGAAAAATTAACTAAAATAATAATCTAAAATATGTTATATTTTGCATGCATCAGTTACCTGCACGGATCAAGAGCGCAGGTTTCCCAATTAGAATATGTAAAAGTCATGCATGCCATGATATCTTGTCACATTATACTACATGTGATGTATTACCATCATAACAATTACATATGAACATGCATGCTATGAAATATATCATAAACCTTATATGACATTACATCACGCTCACATCCATTCTTCATATAACTTTCTTGAAACTTAAATATCATGACATACCTACTTAACTTCAGACCCATCATTTGCAAGTATTGTGCAATGGAAATATACATTCATATCATTCATAAATAATCATGACATGTAACTTGTCATTCCATTTCACTTTCATTATCATGTACATTCTAGGAGTTTCTTTATGACTCATTAATCCTTACTTATTACTTAACATCTTTCATTCTTTACGTTTCCTCAGAGTTTCTTTATAACCCTTTGGACCTTCTTTCTTTCTTTTTCTTTCCTTATTATGTGATACTTCACGTGACATCTTCATACTTATCACATAACATCATCTTGACTTTCATTTTATATCATGTCATATCTTAGAAACACACATCATAATAGTGAGGGACTTTATTTCTAGCCATCTTTAAGAATACACACATTTCATGATGAGGGATATTGTTCCTTGAAAATTACATATATAGATACAAGTTGTTAGTTCTCGGGCTTAGGTCCCCTTGAAGTACATATATAAGTGTAAGAATTTACTTTCCATCTTTACATCATAATCATCTTAACTTTCTTTTGTATAAGATACTTTGAAGTTAAACTTCACTTTCATTCATAAGGTTCTGAATGAAGAGTTCGAACTTAACCATGATTCAGTACTCGTGATTCTCCATATTCCACAAGATGGTCCATGTAGCGGGCTTTCGATCGACGGATCCCAGAGCAGTTGCCCTTAGGTCGTCAGGCATGAACCCCTACGGATCTAATTATCCGAACACACCTTGGTTCCGGATAACATTTTTGTACTTACACATAACTTTATTCAAACTTTTATTATTATTATTATTTTGTTGGGGTTCAACTAACCCTTCTTTTTTTTCTCTCTTTCTCTTTTTTTTATAAGCTCAAAAAGTACTTAATATGGTCAATAAAAAGGCTACTACTATCAAGACTTTAAAAGAAATAAATAAGAAGGCATGAACATGATTTTGTCATCTAGACATTCATAATTTTATTTAGCATAGGCACACAGTCCATAAGTTTGATACTAAAATAACAAGTGATAAGAAAGAAAAGCATTCAAATTTCATCAGTTAACGACATGTCTTTGAACTTTTACTAAAAGATAATTAAAATAACAAGACGAAAGTTAGTAGGATGGTAGCAAAAATAAATGCATGCAATGGTGTTTTTGAGAAAATTTTCAAATTTTCACCTTTTTTATTTTTAGATATACATGCAAACATAAGCAAATAAAAAGAAAAATAAGGGAAAATGCGATGCATGAGATGCAAACTTTCCCAAGCTTGAACCAGACACTGTCCTCAATGTTAGGCCAATAAGGGAAAGAGATACAGAAATATATGTGGATGAGGGTCGTGATGTGCCTGTCGGTGTTGTCTTCGACTGTAAAAAAGGAGAGGCTCGGCCGCAATCAACAGTTGGTGAAGATCTCGTCCGCAATTGGGAGGAAGTTCGGCCATAATAGTTGGTGAAATCGTCGGCCGTAACAGGTCTCTCAATTGATGAAAGAGGGAAGGTTGCGGCCGATATGATCGTCCAGTAAGTGGCGCAGCGAGGATGACTAGATGATGACCTGTACAAGTGTAATGACCGATCTTGAATTTGAATTATCGCCTACCAAAGTGTCAAATTGGTGTCAGATTTCGGGTTCCAAAATTTTGTTCTTTTGCCCCCGTAAGGTCATGTCGGTAGTTAGGTATAGTGTTTCGGTCACGTCGTGGTCAACTCTCTGAGTACACATGTATGATTCACGTAATATGACATTGTGCATGCAATGGCGGAACGCTAAGTCGAAGTATCCGAAAATAATTTGCTTGTCTGAACTTCTCTCCTTGCACGAAAAATAGTTAGATGACTCCAAGACTAAAAGACAAGTAAATTACAAAAACTTGACAACTAACTAAAGTAATAACTATGCATTAAAGAAAGAGATAAAAAGGTAACTAATCTTTATCTAATTGACTAAAATATCTAAGGCCTTAACTAAACTAATTAAATTAAAAAAACTCACCGACTTAATCTAAAACAATAGAAAAAGAATTCGTTGTAGTATAATTTTCAAATAATTTCTGCAACAACCAAGTATCAGATAAAAAAAATTTAAATGTCTGATCAGAATGTGTGATATAAATTTATCCAAATGATTAAATTAGTTGTGATTAGATTTTCACTCTGAGTCCTGCAACAACTAATTTTCAGTAAGATAAGAGAGAGAAAAAGAATATACAAAAATAAATATGAATAAATACAAATAAAGAGTCACGGTTAAACAGTGTAAATAAGTCTAAACGGTTAAACAGTGTCTGAAATGATTTTTTCTTTCAAAAGTCGATAATTACGATTCAAAAGATATAAGTGAAGTTCATAATAAGAAAATAATACCGAAAGGTTTATTCAAATTGTCTCAATATTCAATAATGAAGGTGTAAAAAATTTAGAGATATATCATGTCATAAGAACTCTAAAAATCCGAATCTCGAACTAAATGTGGCAAAAAGAAAATCAATCAACCGTAATTAATTATTGGGACTTCCAACATATGTTATTCATTTTACGACCGTAAAGAAATAAAATCAACAAGCGAGCGTGAAATCAACTAAATCCATGGCGAAGGAAAATCATGGCCGAGACCATGTCAAATCAAAATTCAGCAATTTATGAGTTACGAGCACTAAATAAGGAATTGTAGCATCATGATCAATACCCAATTGAATCAACATGCGTGATAAGATAGAGATACTAGGCGTAATCAGTGAGAAAATCTGCAAAGAAAATTTCAAGCCGTCAGACTTGGATAAACAATTTCTTGGATCAGAGAGATAATAATGTTGGCATTGGGTGGGTGCCATAGAGAGAGGCGCAAATTAGGGTGATATGTATAGAAAAATTGAAGGCGCCAAATCCCAAAATTATAGGCATCATAATTAATTCATTTAGCGGCCATTGTGTTGAGGTGAAAATCGAAGCACTGAAATCCAATAACGATAGAAAATTTCTTCACAAAGAATTTTGCAATAAATCACATCAGAAAATTATAAAAGGAAAAGCCCATAGTACTCAAAATCGAAAATCCAATATGGGCGTGAACCAAAAAATAATCAAGAGAATTGAATCTTGTAACAAATAATACGATAAATGGAAAAAGAATAATTCCAGCTGTGCCAACCACGACTTCACGGCCGAGATGAATTTGAATAAAAAATGTTGAAAGTCTTGCATTAATCAAGGCACAAAACAATCAGAAAAGTAAAATTCTCGGTGCCAACTTAATTAATTGTCGTTTCAGCCGGAAGGAAAAAAAAACTTGGGCGTAAAAATCAAATAAATCTCAGGCGCCAAATAATAGAGAAGTAAAATCACGGCTGAGAAAAAAAATCCACCGATGGTATGAGTATCCAATCATAAGAAAGAGGATATCAGAGGGTCAAGATTTGCAAAAATCACTACCAATACAATAATAAAATTCAGAAATTTAGACAGAATAAGAGTTGCACAAAAGAATTTGAAATTTTCACAGTTGAACTTTCGGCTTAATGATGGAATAATAAAATCGACAGGAGATTAGAAATAACTAGGTGTGATCAGTCTGTTAAATGTAGAGAAAAAAAAATTGGCCAAAATTAACAATATCATAAAGAGATTACGGGCGCAATATCATGGAGAGAGAAAATTGAATTGGGCGCCAACCTGATGCAAGGCGTAATAGGGGCGTAATGCAAGGCGTAATCTGATCGAAAGTTACAGACGCAATATTAGGAAAGAGAAACTTCAGTCCAATCAACAATTAATATAAATGGAATTGGTCGCAATTAGATGCTAGGCGTAATCAGGGAAAATTTTATTGTAAGGAATCGAAGGCGCAAACATAATCAAGGGCGTAATGTAACTCCCCACAATTCAAAAAAGAAAAAGGAATATGAAATGAAGAGACATGTTTGTTTCACCTTCCTCTCCCCTCTTTATTTCACTCCACCTCTCTCTCTTCCTCTCCCATTCATTACACCAGCCAAGAGATTTAATCTCCTTTCCCACTCACAAAATGGGAGGCCAAAGGACAAGCTGCCACCTTAAAACCCCACGGGCCGAGTCGGTGGCAGGATCATTCTTGAAAAATCGGAGTTAGAACTCGGGCCGGGTCAGGATCACCCGAGCCGAGTTGGAAATGCGATCGTTTCGGAAAGGCCGATTCGTCCGATCGTCTTCCCCGGTCGATTGCGAGCCGAGCTCGGGTCGATCGTCAATGGCGGATCCGGGCCGAGTTGGGCGGAACTCGGTCCGGGAAAGAATGATCCGAGCCGGGACATGTGAAACCCGGGTCGGGTTTGTCAGTCGTAGAAAACTGTGCGAGTTCCGGATTCCCATCGTTTCATTTCTTTCATTGACATCGATGGTCAATCATCAATAATATGAGTTCTAAATCATAAATCAACTATTACGTGATCATGTGAACAGTACAAAAGTAAATCTATTTATCAGATATTAGATTCGAGTCGAAACAATCTAAGCGATGAAATAGGATTCGATTGGTATCACAAAGTATGTTGTTCTACTCCTACTGGTCACGGATTTCATTACTAGATCAGTCCTAAGGCATGCATAGACGTCCAGAAACTTAACCTATGAGATAGATCCCGAAATCACACCTTAATGCCTATGCTCTCGATTCATCGGTTTGTCCTCGGGTCTGTTGCTGCTGCCCTCTGTCATTGCCTGCGCCTGGAAGGCTCACTATAATGCATTCTTCTTCTTTCGGGCGAGCAGGGGCTGGACGTGAGTGCAGGCCGATGAGGGAGGAAGAAAACGAGAGGGGAAAAGCCAAAAATGAGAGAGAGGGAAGTGCTGGATGTTCGCATATTATGACGGACAACCACACTCTTTCGATCGACCGATGGATGTTGATCAACGAACATTCGAACCTCTTTCGAACGACCAACGATAAATCTCAAACGGACAATTGCTAACTTTTCGATCCTCCGAATTATGGACAGAGGGAATATGACCTTAAATTAAACCTCATGATTTGACAAGCCTCTGTCCACTTGATTGGTACTGAATGACATGATTGTAAAGATGGTTTGGAACCACTCTTGCTCCCTACTAGCTTGATTGATCTAAGTGATTGAAAGAATGTGATCTATGAAATTGAACAAAGAATGAATATAGAATGGTCGACCACTTCCTTTTCGGTCGATTGTAGAATAGTAATAAACGGGCGTCCGCCCTCTTGTTCATCGGATGATCGTTGAATGGATCCAAAGCGGATGACCCTCGACTTTCGGGCATCCGTTATGTGGACGGGAAGAATACGACTTTAATCGACTCTTCTGATTTGATAAGCTTCCGTCCACTTGATTGAAGTTGAACGAGTAGGATCATGAAATGAATAAAGATTGAACATCAAACGGTCGACCACTACCTTTTCCGTCGACCGACAGACTGATGAACGGGCGTCCATTTCCTTCTACCGGACGACCGCTGAATGGACTTATAATGGGCGATCGTTTTACTAATGGTCGACCGTTATGTGAACAGAATAGAACATGACTCAAATCGAACTCCTCTGAATTATAAGACTTTTGTTCACCTGATTGTTAATGAATGAAGTGAACTTAAAGAAGAGTCGGAGCCTTGTTCCATACGGCCTTGACCAGTCTGCGGATTGGGAGATAGGTCCACATAATTCGGAGCTTTGCTCCATACGGCCTTGGCCAATTTACAAATTGGAAGACAGGTCCACACGATAGGGAACTATGCTCCATACGACCTTGATCGATCTTTGGATTGAAAGAAAGGTCCACTGTGATGGGGGAAGTTGAGCGAGCCCTAAGCAAGGTACTCCCTCGTGGTTACCATTTGATGGGGGAAGTTGAGCGAGCCCTAAGCAAGGCACTCCCTCGTGGTTATTATTTGTCCTATCTAGATGGGAGTTTCTCCCTTACGGATGTTTCCTCATGGCACGAGGTCATCCCAGCCCGACGGGGCTGGCCGTGGCACTGATCACCCACTGGCCCACAATAGTCTAGATAGTAGAACTACGAGTGTAGACATTGAATTGAATGAATTGAGTAGCACTACAAGTGCAGACATTGAATTGAATGAATGAATGCCTGAATATGAATGAATGACTGATTGAATGTATGAATGATGAGCAAATGCTCATGATGTTTCTTTTTATTAATCCTTCATGTTGATCCATTCTATTATATGATCTATATGTTTGTCTCATGCGATGAATGAAAGGACCTTGTCCTCAAGAGTGTGAACAATGGATATGAATCAAAGAATAGAAAGATGAATGTGAAAAGAAATGAACTATGAACATGATTTCCTTATTGATTCCCTCATTATGATTTCTCTCATATCTGATCTTAAATGTTTACCTCATGCTTATTCTGACGTAACTAATCTACGATTTATACGAACTTACACTTAGCTTTATGCTAACGGTTGAGCTTGCTCCCCTGTGTGATCCCCACAGATAATTGATGACGATTGCGAGGCATTGATGTCTTTGCGGCGACTACAGCTCGGTGGCAGATGCACATGGTTATCTAGAGTATAGATGGGACCTATAGAGTTACACTTATGGCATGGACCTTATATGCCATGTTTAGCTTCCGCATTTTCTTTATTATATTATTTTATTGGTAAGTCTTCCGCTTATGTGTCATTTTTCTTGACCATCAGAGTCAACAAAAGAGTCAATAGAAGTAGAATAAGGTAGCGCACGAGAGGAGATTGCGCCACGTGGCGGGTCAATGGTATCAGAGCCTAATGATAGGACTCTCTTGACGTCCTAGTTATAGAGTATAGGTTAAGTATGGTCCATGTGCACTCACCAGAGCTACCGCCACACTCAACCGCCGCAAAGCAATGTAAGAATCATTTTTGTCTTCGTTATTATGATTGTTTTATTGAAAGTTATTGTTATGTTTTATATATACGGCTCCCATGGCATGTTCAACGGCCCGACACGACGGAGGTCATGGGCACGAACGTTGAGGTGACCGCGTAGCGGCCACTCCGGAGATTTATTTCCGATGGACTTGACCATACACCTGAGACTCAATTTAGTGATAGATGTTAAACATTTATTGGGCATGAATGGAAATTTATTATTGGATTAAAATATTCTAAGGATATCGTACCAGGCATAGGTAGTGAAGCATCGAAATCATAGAAAATGTGACAATTGTGACACTATGTCAAAGTTAAGGAGAGAATAAGGACATAGATAAGTATGCATGGTAATAGAGAATGTTATAGTTGTGACATAGGTTAAGGAGAAAGTAAGGACATGATAAAAATATAGTTACCCGAAAACTTTGCTACGTACAGGATTCGAGGACGAATCCTTTTTCTATGGGTATTATAATGTAAGTCCCCACATTTCAAAAAAAAAAGGGAATATGAAATGAAGAGACATGTTTGTTTCACCTTCCTCTCCCCTCTTTATTTCACTCCACCTCTCTCTCTTCCTCTCCCATTCATTACACCAGCCAGGAGATTTAATCTCCTTTCCCACTCACAAAATGGGAGGCCAAAGGACATGCTGACCACCTTAAAACCCCCAGCACTTCCCTCTCTCTCATTTTTGGCTTTTCCCCTCTCGTTTTCTTCCTCCCTCATCGGCCTGCACTCACGTCCAGCCCTGCTCGCCCGAAAGAAGAAGAATGCATTATAGTGAGCCTTCCAGGCGCAGGCAATGACAGAGGGCAGCAGCAGCAGACCCGAGGACGAACGGACGAATCGAGAGCATAGGCATTGAGGTGTGATTTCGGGATCTATCTCTTAGGTTAAGTTTCTGAACATCTATGCATGCCTTAGGACTGATCTAGTAATGAAATCCATGACCAGTAGGAGTAGAACAACATACTTTGTGATACCTATCGAATCCTATTTCATCGCTTAGATTGTTTCGACTCGAATCTAATATCTGATAAATAGATTTACTTTTGTACTGTTCAGATGATCACGTAATAGTTGATTTATGATTTAGAACTCATATTATTGATGATTGACCATCGATGTCAATGAAAGAAATGAAACGATGGGAATCCGGAACTCGCACAGTTTTCTACGACTGACAAACCCGACCCGGGTTTCACATGTCCCGGCTCGGATCATTCTTTCCCGGACCGAGTTCCGCCCAACTCGGCCCGGATCCGCCATTGACGATCGACCCGAGCTCGGCTCGCACCAGTAATCAGGCCCGGGCTCTGCCTGACCCGATCCAGGTATCGACCGAGGAAGATGATCAGACGGATCGACCTTTCCGAACCGATCGCATTTCCAACTCGGCCCGGGCGTGATCCTGACCCGGCCCGAGTTCTAACTCGGATTTTTTGAGAATGATCCTGCCACCGACTCGGCCCGAGCTCTGCTTGACCCGACCCGAGCTTCGACCGGACGATCGGGCGGATCAACTATTTTGACCCAATCGTACATCCAACTCGGCCCGGGTATGACCTTGACTCGGCTCGGGTTCCCACTCAGAATTTCTGAGCTTGATTCGGTCAGGAGCTCAGCCCGAGTTCCTCTGTACTCGGCCCGGGTTCTGACCAACAGATTGATAACTTATGAGTTGCAGACTCCTATTACGTACTTGATATCTGATCTATCCACGAAGTAAATTATGGCCAACAGAATTATGTTATCATTTCTTACGATCAAACGGAACAAATAGAATATGACGCCAACTCGATATGATTCTCCATGAACGATGAATGATGATGACTCTCGTGAACCACGTGAAGAACAATGATGAACCATTAGGAGTCACTAGGAAACGACAAACGGTTGTCCGCTCCCTCTTCGGACGACCACTAAGAAGGTCTAAAGACGGACAACCGCCTGACTTCCGAGCATCCGGTATGTGGACAGAAGGAACTCAACTCTAATCGAACCCTCTGATTTATTAAGCCTCTGTCCACCTGATTTATTATAGAATGAATTGAGCAATAGAACGAATAGGGAGAAGGAAGTTGATGCATTAGGTTGTTACAATGAAATGTATGTTCAGTTATTGGAATGATGATAAGGAGAAGTTAGTTGATGTTACTAAGATGTGATTGCTTATATGTTGTTAAATGAGGCACCGATTAGATGATTTATAAGTTGGATAAATTGCTTAATCCTTCGTATTAAAAGTTCTTCCCATATGATTATACATGTTTAAGGTTGTAGAAGTCTGATTATGGTTTTGTACTTTGATGATATGGAAATGGACTATGGTGGGTTAGGGAAATGGTCAAAGCTATGAATAAAGTAACGGTGATATGATGCACGAAATGAATATGAACATTGTTTGAATGCTCTCTGGATGATAGTTAATCTTAGATGAAGGTTGGAACTAGTTGTAGAGTGTAGTGTTTCGAAAAGCAATTGAAATATAAGGACTTTAGCAAACGACCTGTGGTCCTGCCTAGTAGAAACGGTCGACCGATCTTGGATCGAACGTCTTTTATCGAACGGTAGAACATAGTGGACTGTGGACTAATCAAAACTCCCGACCGAATGTCTTAGGAGGTTTGCATATTATGACGGACGACACACACTCTTTCGATCGACCGATGGATGTTGATCAACGAACGTTCGAACCTCTTACGAACGACCGATGATAAATCTCAAATGGACAACTGCTAACTTTTTAATCCTCCGAATTATGGATAGAGGGAATATGACCATAAATTAAACCTCATGATTTGACAAGCATAAATTAAACCTCATAAAATAAATCCACTTGATTGGTACTGAATGACATGATTGTAAAGATGGTTTGGAACCACTCTTGCTCCCTACTAGCTTGATTGATCTAAGTGATTGAAAGAATGTGATCTATGAAATTGAACAAAGAATGAATATAGAATGGTCGACCACTTCCTTTTCGGTCGACCGTAGAATAGTAATAAACGGGCGTCCGCCCTCTTGTTCATCGGATGACCGTTGAATGGATCCAAAGCGGATGACCCTCGACTTTCGGGTGTCCGTTATGTGGACGGGAAGAATACGACTTTAATCGACCCTTCTGATTTGATAAGCTTCCATCCACTTGATTGAAGTTGAACGAGTAGGATCATGAAATGAATAAAGATTGAACATCAAACGGTCGACCACTACCTTTTTCGTCGATCGACAGACTGATGAACGGGCGTCCATTTCCTTCTACCGGACGACCGCTGAATGGACTTATAACGGGCGATCATTTTACTAATGGTCAACCGTTATGTGAACATAATAGAACATGACTCAAATCGAACTCCTCTAAATTATAAGACTTTTGTTCACCTGATTGTTAATGAATGAAGTGAACTTAAAGAAGAGTCGGAGCCTTGTTCCATACGGCCTTGACCAGTCTGCGGATTGGGAGATAGGTCCACATAATTCGGAGCTTTGCTCCATACGGCCTTGACCAATTTACAAATTGGAAGACAGGTCCACACGATAGGGAACTATGCTCCATACGACCTTGATCGATCTTTGGATTGAAAGAAAGGTCTACTGTGATGGGGGAAGTTGAGCGAGCCCTAAGTAAGGTACTCCCTCGTGATTATTATTTGTCCTATCTAGATGGGAGTTTCTCCGTTACAGATGTTTCCTCATGGCACGAGGTCATCCCAGTCCGACGGGGCTGGCCGTGGCACTGATCACCCGCTGGCCCACAATAGTCTAGATAGTAGCACTACGAGTGCAGACATTGAATTAAATGAGTTGAGTAGCACTACAAGTGCAGACATTGAATTGAATGAATGAATGCCTGAATATGAATGAATGACTGATTGAATGCATGAATGATGAGTAAATGCTCATGATGTTTCTTTTTATTAATCCTTCATGTTGATCCATTCTATTATATGATCTATATGTTTGTCTCATGCGATGAACGAAAGGACCTTGTCCTCAAGAGTGTGAACAATGGATATGAATCAAAGAATAGAAAGACGAACGTGAAAAGAAATGAACTATGAACATGATTTCCTTATTGATTCCCTCATTATGATTTCTCTCATATTTGATCTTAGATGTTTACCTCATGCTTATTCTGACGGAACTAATCTATGGTTTATACGAACTCACACTTAGCATTATGCTAACGGTTGAGCTTGCTCCCCTGTGTGATCCCCACAGATAATTGATGACGATTGCGAGGCATTGATGTGTGTGCGGCGACTACAGCTCGGTGACAGATGCACATGGTTATCTAGAGTATAGATGGGACCTATAGAGTTACACTTATGGCATGGACCTTATATGCCATATTTAGCTTCCGCATTTTCTTTATTGTATTATTTTATTGGTAAGTCTTCCGCTTACGTGTCATTTTTCTTGACCATTAGAGTCAACAAAAGAGTCAATAGAAGTAGAATAGGGTAGCGCACGAGAGAAGATTGCGCAACGTGATGGGTCGAATTTCGGGGCGTTACACGTAATATGGGAGATAATTGGGAGATGCAAGGCGTAATATGGAAAGCAAACTTGCAATTAGCAATTAATACGGGGAGCCAAAGAAGGATAGAGAAATCGAATATTATGGCGTAATCAGAAGAAAAGTCAGTGTGATAAAAAAAATGTGCAATGAAAAATCGAGGCTCCAAAAAAGAAAAACCAATCCCGAATTTTTAGCATCAATAAAGATTTTCGAAGAAAAAAATATGAGAGAGACAAATACATCCAGTAGAAAAATCAAATATAAAATGATGGTTATAATTTTGTCGGATTATAAAAAATATTCTAAATAATTATGTTCTCAAAAAATTTGGAAGCAAAAAATTCCGAAAGACTAATTAATAAACCTTGATCCACACAAAATTAAAAATACCTAGAGATAATCAAGGAAGGAAATCAAGAGAAGACGGAGGGAAATCACGTTCAGCACTAAAATGATCCAATTAAGAAGTCCCTCTTTTTATTAAAGAGAAAATATAGATGGGCGTGATCCATAAAGAGATGAATTTAAAAAAAAAATCACGGCCGGAAATAAGATTAAGCAGATGGTCATAATTGTTTAGTACACCTTCGCTGCCAAAGCCATCAAATAATGTCAGGACGAACCATCGTGAATTTGGACTCGATTTGTTGGGCACCAAATAGAAAACATCAAAATAATAAAAATTACGACCGAGACGAGACTTGGACGAAAAAGTCAATCAATGAAATCCTAAGCACCAAATCATAGAAAATTCATATTATGCCATGAAGGAAAAATACGCAAGCCAATAAATGGGTATGTAGAAGTTTTTAACAATTAAATCGGGAAACATGATACGCATGCAAACCAGCCTTCATAATGCGCAAAAGAAGATGATTGTCTTGGAAAAATGCGCAAAACATACGATGATATTTCTATTAAATTCAACAAAAAATGCTCACAGTCGTAAATTCATAAATCGACACAGGTAAAAAGATCTTTATCCAATTAATAAAAAATCCATTCGGCAGCAAAATTTTAAAGTAGAATAGAGTATTGGTCGAAAGTGAACAAACTTTAGTCCAAAAATAATTAACAATCCCATAACTTTTATCTGCAAGAAGAAAGATGTTAGATTATTTACACAAATAAAAATAATTAAAAAAATAGTACAACAATACATATTTACAAAAAAAATTAAGAAAACAAAAATTACATAAAATTTATTTACAAAAATTATCTACAATTTATTTAGACCTCCTAATAATTCATAAAAATTATAAATTAATTAATAAATATTCCCCGGCAACGGCGCAAAAAAAATTGATGCGTAAAATGATGTAGCAAAATAGAATCGCTAGCAAGTGCACTAGTCGCTCAAGTAATATAGAAAATAGGAGTAAGAGTGTCGAACCCACGAGGAATATTATTAATCAAATATCTGAATTTATAAATTAATAAGAGAGGAAAAACATGGATTTTGAAAATGAGTTTTATAAAATAAAATAAAGAAAATAAGATAAAGATAAGATAGTGGTATTGAAATTAAGCCTTAGGATGAAAATAGATCAGGATAAATATTTGAACCATAAAAGATAAATTTAATCTTTAAAGATGGATTAGAGTTTCCCTAAAGTAATCTAACATAATTAACTTGTGATCTCCACGACTGGCATTCCTCAACCTAATCATATAGTATCTTAATTTAATAAGAATTGAAGTCTCCACGACTGATACCCTCAAATCATTTTAATACTAAGACGTAGTAAATTGGATTCTCTAGACTATCAATCACTCCACAAACTGGTATAGATTAATAGACCACACAAATTTGATTCTCCACACACTAGTTATCAAGTTTATGCCAATTATTAATTTCATATAAAATTGATTAAACTTAGTATAATGAATTCTGAAATTAAACACTCCACAAACTGGTATAGCCTAATTCAGAAATTCAATTAACTAATATAAAAGCATTAAGCACAATTAATAATTGATCAGAAAGATTAAAACAAATAAATTTGGGTCCAAACATTTCCTTTCAATTAATAACCTCTAAAATAATAATCCTAAAAACATGGATTTCATCCTAGAAATTCTAGAGAGATAATAAAATACAAATTATAAAAATTGAAAGAATTACACCCAAAGTAAAATCAGGATCCTCGAATCTGGGCAGACAATCTGACAGCCTTTCGGACCTCCAGCCGTCGCACCTCTCTCCTCTCGGTCGAAGCCCGCAGAGCTCACGACTCAACTTAGAAGAAAACCTGAACTTCAGAGCACAAATTGGGACGACGACTTCTTCACGTATTTATAGGTGCGGATAGACTTCAAGTTGATCTCGGTCATAACATCGTACTGTCAACTTTAAATTTGGTTACAGATAAAACTTAGTTAATATGAAAATTTCACGGTCGATAAACTCTATCCACTTGTTTTGCACTTGATGATATCTTTCGTAAATCTCGGCCACAAAATCTAGTTTGCGCCCAAGGATGGCTGCTTGATAAATTGGTTAAGATAAAACTTGGACTCTTTTGCGGTCGATAAACTTGATACGAGTGATGTTTTTGCGCAAGATTAGTTAGAGTTCTCGGCCGATACGGATAAAACTTTGGATTTGGCGGCTGATAATGGAGTTCTCGGCCGATACACCTTGGTTAAGGATAGATCTTTGGTGATTTATGGGTCGATATCTCCATCTCTACGATGTTTTGCGCCCTTCTTCTTTGTATCTCGGCCGATAACAATTGATTTTTCTTGCCATTACGACCAAAATGATAACATTTTCTTATCTTTACTCCTTTCTTTGAATCTCAGCCAAAACAATGAATCATTTAATCATTACACCCAAAATGATAAATCCTTTCTTCAAATCTCGGCCAAAACGATGTCATTTTTGCAAATCTCGGCCAAAATGATGACTCATTTTATCTTTACGTCATTTCTTTTACCCCCAAAAGAAGTCAGACATATTACTTTTACGCCCTAGCTGGCTGTGTTCATCTCGGCCAAATAATGTGGTTTACGGCCGATCTATCCGTTAATTCGACTTGCCAACAAAATAATTATAAAAATTAAGTAAATCCATCCACAATTAAAATATTTAGAGAATTAATAATTAAAATGAATAAATATGGAATTAGGACTAAAAATGATCTAAAATGATGCATGCCATGATCACATTACAAAAAAATTAACTAAAATAATAATCTAAAATATGTTGTATTTTGCATGCATCAGTTACCTGCACGGATCAAGAGCGCAAGTTTCCCAATTAGAATATGTAAAAGTCATGCATGCCATGATATCCTGTCACATTATACTACATGTGATGTATCAACATCATAACAATAACATATGAACATGCATGCTATGAACTATATCATGAACTTTATATGACATTACATCATGCTCACATCCATTCGTCGTATAACTTTCTTGAAACTTAAATATCATGACATACCTACTTAACTTCAGACCCATCATTTGCAAGTATTATACAATGAAAATATACATTCATATCATTCATAAATAATCATGACATGTAACTTGTCGTTCCATTTCACTTTCATTATTATGTACATTCTAGGAGTTTCTTTATGACTCCTTAGTCCTTACTTATTACTTAACATCTTTCATTCTTTACGTTTTCTCAGAGTTGCTTTATAACCCTTTGGACCTTCTTTCATTCTTTTTCTTTCTTTATTATGTGATACTTCACGTGACATCTTCATACTTATCACATAACATCATCTTGACTTTCATTTTATATCATGTCATACCTTAGAAACACACATCATAATAGTGAGGGACTTTATTTCTAGCCATCTTTAGGAATACACACATTTCATGATGAGGAATATTGTTCCTTGAAAATTACATATACAGATACAAGATGTTACTTCTCGGGCTTAGGTCCCCTTGAAGTACATATATAAGTGTAAGAATTTACTTTCCATCTTTACATCATAATCATTTTAACTTTCTTTTGTATAAGATACTTTGAAGTTAAACTTCACTTTCATTCATACCTTATCATATAACATTTTTTATCTTTGTAATAGTTGAAAGAATCATATCAACATCACCACATTGGCTAGCTAGGCCACATCCTCGGGAACACGCACATCATAATAATGAGGGACTTTATTCCAAGGAATATGCATAATATAATTGCGAGGGACTTTATTTCAAGGAATACATACACTTTCAATGCTGGGAAGAAAAGTCATACACCTATGTATGTACTTCAAGGGGATCTAAGCCCGCGAAATAAAGTTCTGCATTTGTGTATGTGCTTCTCAGGGAACAAAGTTGCTCATCATAAAGTGTGCATATTTCTTGAAATAAAATTCCTCACTAGTGCGCATATTCTTTTGAATAAAGTCTCTCATTATTATGAATAATAAAGTCCCTCACTATTATGATGTACATTCTTCAATTTTAGGTATATTATGCTTTGCAATACATCAATTATTCATATTAATCATTTTTCACATTTTAACCTAATTACGGCTGAACATATATTTCGTGTATCTAGGTGTCGTATACATTCATAGAGCATCAATACATATTATAAATACTTTCAAAATAGTTTTAAAATAACTTAGGGTTCATGTTTGATCAATCACGGTCGTGACTGGAGTGTCACAGTCATGCCATGTCCGCGTCACGGTCGTGCTTCCATGAGAAACATTCGTGAGCGTCCTATTCGTTCCTGCAAGCCACTCGCTCACAGTCGTGCCTTGGTTGATCATGGACGTGTCTGAGTTATCACGGTCGTGATGAATTCCATCACAATCGTGCCAATGCCTTGAGCAATTGGCTAATTTACCACCGCTTGGTCATGGTCGTTCCGAGGGTCCGCACAGCCATGCCGACATCCTGGGCACATGATGTTTGACTCGAAAATCCATGATTTGTCATCAAATTCAAGGGGAAATCAAACACTTCATTAAGAACAACATTAGGGCATAAATCATAGACATAAGAACCTATTCCTAGCATGATTTAAACCATATAAATAATAAATATTCAAGTTCTAAGGTTTTCCCTTATAATCATAAATCATAAAATCTAGAACATAATACATGGATTAAATAATAGATGAAATGGAACAACAGTGAGATCTAATTCATTAAGATCGTGTAGCCCTTAATCAAAGTCTCTACCAAGGACCAAGGTGTTGCTGGAGCTCTCAATCCAATACAAAGCATCATTAAGAGGAGATAGAGGGGCTTGGATCCCCTTTACATATCTAGAACTTTGATCTCTTTCTTCTTCGTTGATGTTTTTTCACTTGTTCATGTCCTCTCCTCCTTTGTCCTCCTCTTTTTCTCGTTCTCCTCTTTCCTCTAGGGTTGTAGTCGTCATGTGGGAGAAATAAGAAAAAAAAAGGAGAGGAAGGGTTTGGGGCTTTTTATAGAGTCTAGCTTATGGTTTCTTAGGATTTTCTCCGAATGACTTAAATACCCTTATTTAAAAATTGGGGTTGTTACAACGAGTGAGTTCGCTCTCTTCCGATAAAAATCACGATTTAGCGGGCATCCATTTTGATGACGTCACCGCATCAAATTTAATTTTTAAATAATAAGGTGTTACACTTCCATTCTTAGATCCTCTTCACTCCGCACTCTAAATGTCATTTATAGTTCAAGAACAATTGTGGTAATTAGATATGAACATCAATTGCAATGCCCCAGCAAAAAAATGGAATGTATACACTAGTTAAGGTCATTCTAGTCTTTTATGCTAAAAAATGAAAAAAATTAAAGAACAAAGAATTGTGGACTAAAGAGGATAGAGAAGGTCACCTCTCTCCCTCCTGACTTCATGTGGGCAAGCAAACTAGAGATGGCGTGCCCCAACGTCGCTCGATGGGCCACCTCGTTCTTTATCATCCAGCCGTCATTTTTTGATGGGAGACCACTCTCGGAAAGAGGACAACAGGGCCAATCGTTTGAGATGGGTTAAAGGAGGAATCGTGCACGGTGGGCGAGGAGGTCAGCTTCAAACACCGTAAAAGGGGGATCGTCAGCAACATTGTTTCGGTTTCGATTCTCACTGATTCTTCCACGGATACGTCGAGCTTTGTTTGTGGGTTGATTAATCTCATTTTGTAAGTGTAATGATTAAAAAATCCACATTAAAAATTTTGGGCATTTTGGGGGAACTTCGCACCGTTAGCCCATTCGCCATACATCATTTAACAGCGGAAGACTTGACAATTTAGAGAAAATCATAATAAATAGAACTTACTATTAATCATATCATAACTAATACTTCAGAAAATATTGAATGCCTAAACTTTCATTACATCAGTAACCTCAATGTTCAAAACTATAGGAATTATTTGAACCTAAGCATGTGCAATACTTCGTAATAAGCTTGAGCTATCATTCATCAACTAACCTTGGTTACCTGCACGGATCTAGAGTGCATGATTTTCCAATTAGATTATGTAAAGGTCATGCATGCCATGCTATCCTATCATATGATACTACATGTAATGCATCATCATCAATAATAATAATAACACATGAACATGCATGCCATGAACTATATCATAAATCTTACATGACATTATATCATACTTGTAATCATTCTTCATATAACATTTATGAAATATAAACATCATGTCATACTTGTTTACTTCAGATCCATCATCTGCAAGTATCTTACAATAGAAATATACATTCATATCATTTATACATAATCATAACATATCATTTCATTTCACTTCCATTGTCATGTATATTTTAGGAGTTTCTTCATAACTCCTTGATCCTTACTTCTTGACTTCTTTTATACTTGACATATCCTCAGGGTTGCTTTATAACCCTTTGAATCTTATTTCATATTTCTTTTCTTTCTTAATTATGCGATCCTTCACGTGTCATATTCGTCCTTCTTCTTTATCATATGATATCATCGTGAATTTCATTCCATATCATAAGTCGTATCTTAGAAACACACAACATAATGGTGTGGGACTTTATTCCTACACACACTTTATGATGAGGAACATTATTTCTTAGAAAGTACATGCACCGATGCAGGACTTTATTTCATCATCATCTTTAACTTTCTTTGTTATCAAATATTTTGAAGTTAAATTTCACTTTCTTTCTTATTTTATCTTATAACATCTTTCATCCTTACATTAGAAAATCTCAAACACCTTTTAGGTGATGACATTATTTCTCAAGAAGTCTCAATCATCATAAGGTGAAAGATATTTACTACTCATCTTTACATTCAGTACTTACTTTCATTTTATTCATCATATACAATACTTCATCTTTATTTAATAATCAATACGTGGTGACATTATTACATTGGTTAATAGGGAACTAGAAAATCTCAAAAACCTTTAGGTGATGGCATTATTTCCCAAAGAAGTCTCATTTACCATAAAGTGAAAGGTATTTACTTTTGAAAAATCTTAAACACTTTCTGAGTGATGGCTTTATTTTTCAAAGAAATCTCAATCGCCATAAGGTGAAAGGCATTTACTCCTTACCCTTTTTTTCATCTTTACATCAATCTTTCTTCATCTTTAGCCTAATTACGGCTGAGCATATCTAATACATGATCGTCAATACATCAATCAATATGTCATAAATAACTTCGTACATAAAATGTATAAAACCTCATAAAGCATTATACATCAACAAATATTGTATTTGTAATGTATATAAACATTTAAATAAAATGTATAATTTTAACATAACAATTGTTGACATAAATAATAATATATCACTTTCCTTTTTGACAATTCTAACACATCATCAATCAAAACATTATAACTGAATACATGGACGTTCATTTTGATTGATTCTAATTTTTTTGAGAATTATATTTTCATTGGAATCACATATAAAATTTATGAATTTAATCTTTTTAGAATTTAATCCCAGAAATTCATACTAATACCGAGATCTATTCTTTACATAGTATTCTGGCAGCAAACACCAAAATATTAATATCATAATCTATACTTGTTCTTTTTAAATGATTTCAATTTTCACAAAAATATAACACGAGCATTTAACTTGTGAATAAATTTCAAATGTTATTCGGTATTTTCAATTTATGATACTTTTTATAATTTCGTCTCCTGTTACCCGAGACAGTATGACAGTAGTCCGATATTTGGATAATAATATTTTTATACATCTTCAAATGATATGAAATAAATTTATGTGAAAACTAGACTTCGAGGACTTTCCATCCATATATTATTTATAATTTTTTGATAAGTAAACATATCCAAATAATTATTACAAAAACAATCACGAATTTAACAAATTATGCAACATAAATCATGAAACCCTCATTCATGCAATCCTTATTTATGCAACTCTCGATTGAAATTTCTATCAAGAATAAAGTATTCTTGAAACCCTCAATTCAAACAAAAACATCAAAGGAGAGAGGGGTTTAGATTCTCTTTACATACTTATGATCTTGTTCTTCAATATTAATCTCATTTCCCTTATCCATGTCCTCTTCGTCTTTCCCTTCTTTTTTTTCTTTGTTCTTCTCATTTTTCCTCCTCTTAAGTTGCAGCCGTGTGAGAAATTAAGAAAAAAGAGTTGAGAGATGGTTTGAGAGTTTTTATAAAACCTAATTTAATATTTTAGTCAAAAGGTCCAAATAAATTTAATCCAAAAATTGAAGTTGTTACAATAAGTTTTTACACAAGGTTCTGGCTTACAATCGAGCAGCTGTCCGAGGGCTTTTTCGGCGGTCATTTTATGCAGTTTTTTTGGTGAGTTCACTGTCAACTCGAACTGTTATTACTGACTGCTGCTCTGGTGAGTTCATTAGCGATGGATGTTAAATAATTATGAAGTAAATTGCAACAACACATTTTAACCAAGATTTTCATGATGCAGAGTTGATGGTACAAGGTTTTAACCAATAATTATGTTATCTGTAGACTGTAAAACGTTTTTTCTAGTTAATGGTACAAAATGGCGACGGATAGAGAAACTGTAACATGAATGCTATAGTAAAACACAGGGATTGCATCCATAATACGATGTAATTACAGATAAGGAAATTTTGTGAAGGCATATCAAATGAACGAGTTTCAGGTGACTACAAACACCCTAAGCTCCCCTCTGTCTCCTCGCGTGATGCGGATATCGCTATCAAGATATGTTACTTCAAATTCGCTGCTTCCTCTGTTGGTAGGAGGTCTCAGTGATTCCGGAAGCTGAGGGATTTCAAGTGGCGGTAGCATCGCAGTGCTTCCTGTCGGCTTGACAGTGGTCTTCTCGAAAGTGATCTTTATGTTAGAAGAACCTGCACATATCACAACATAAATTAGCAGTGGTATGACATTCTTTTTCTTCAACATATTAGTAAATTGTTGTGGTTTGTCTTATTGATTTGTAAACAACTACCATTCTGAGAAGAGTTTATGAACTTTAGTATAATCAAGATGACCTACATTTAATGATTTTTTTTCCTTTTATGAAGAAACTAGAGGTAGAAATGGATAAGCACTCACCAATAAGTTCGAACTTATGAGCTAAAGTTGCAGTTGCTTCAAGAGTTGGAAGCGGCCATGGAGTGCCAAACTCCAGTTCTACAATGTTATCAAAATCTTTGCTAAGGGTATCAATCCGCTGGTAAACCTGTTAATGTCAAATAAAGTAGAAAATTATTCCCCACCAAATGAAGAACTACGGTTGTACATGCTGCTTTTTATAAGCATGTGAAGGATGACAAAGATATTATTGAACCAGGGTATACTTGTCCAAGAGTTATTGGGAGCAACCGTCCTGTAGGTGGACCAGGTCGGCTTCCACCCAGTGACTTGGAAGAGAAAGCACTGCTGTAAACCAGCTTCCATCTGCCTTGGAGCTTATCTAAGTCTCTTGTGAGATCAAGTACACCTCCTACGTCCTCTAGTTCCTTTGCTGCAGATTCTGCCTTTCTTAGATCCTCTTCACTTGCTGCAAGGCCTCGGTTCAGACCAGAAACTGCACTCTAGATGACATTTATAGTTCAAGAACAATAGTGGTTATTAGATATGAACATCAATTGTAATGCCCCGAAAAAATATGGAATTTATATTAGTTAAGGTCATTCTGGTCTTTTGGGCTAAAAAAGATAAAAAAAAGAACAAAGAATCGTGGAATAAAAGAGAAGAGAGGTCACCTCTCTCCCTCCCGACTTCATCCGCCACCTCATTCTTCACCATCTGGCCGCCACTTTTCAATCGAAGACCATTGCCAGAAAGAGGACGACAAGACCGATCTTTTGAGATGGGTTAGAGGTGTGTGGGTGAGGAGTGCAGCTTCAAACGCCTAAAAAAGGGGACGGTCGCCAACATTGTTACGGTTTTGATTCACGCTAATTCTTCCATGGGTACGTAAAGCTTTGTTTGTAGGTTGATTAATCTCATTTTCGAAGTTTTTAGGCAAGGTTCTGGCTTCATTCGTGCAGCTGTCCTCCCATGACAATTCCAGCGACCCATTCTATCGCCATGATTGGTGAGTGAGTTGGGATGTACAATGAAATTGATTTCAGTTAGTGATTCTTTGACTGAAGTTTGTGTTCTATTAATGAAGTAGACAACTGAATTACTGTTTCGACGTTCTTAGGCGAGTGCGGCTTTGATTTCCTAGTGTGATTGCTAGACTCCTCTGCCTTCTCACTGGTGAGCATCTTGGCAAGCTCATAATAGTATGAGATTAGTGTAAACCTTAGGAATTTCAAAGCAATTATAATGAGTTAGGGACTATACATTATAACGGCTAATAGATTAATGATTACTTGTTATAATAACTAATAAGTAGTTAACTAGTGGTAGTGTTATGGAATAGTGATCAAGGGTGTGGAATCATCATGAAATATGATTACGAACTCACATATATAATTAAAATGTTTCTATGTTCATAAAGTGAGTGTGTTGATGATAAATTTTATTATTCTTTGTATGGATTGTACAAACTGTTTCTCCAATTAATTAACATAGCTATGAATTTGTTGTGGAGATATGTTATGTGTAATGTATAAGAATACAAAATGGTAACAAAGATTAATTTGTGAAAATTGTTAAACGACTTTTTAAGATAAAAAGCAGATATGAATCAATGATTCGGATGGTGATAAAGAAATGATGAGGATCTGATACGATGCTCAAGAACAATGCATTGAGTGACCGAAACATGATAATCAAAGAAAAGAGATTAAACAAATTTTCAGACAGCAGAATATCAACCTCAAGATTACCAATGAACCGAGAAATCGATATTATAAATAGATAGATTTAATCACGAGATTACAAACCTTGTAATTAACAATGGAAGTTCTCGAAGAACGGGTTGCAAAAGTTCCCTCACAGCAAAAACAATTAAGCCAAATTTTAATAGATTCAAAAATGTCTCAAACAACAATGAGTACTAGTATTTATAGGCCCTAAAACAGAATTTGGGTCGAAAGAAAATACCCTAAGTTTGCCTACAAGCAACATAACTTATTTATTGAAGTAACAAACTCAATTTATGTTACTATTCTCAAGAGCATATTCCATATCTAATTAATTTCGAAAATTCCAAATAAATATGGTTAAACCATGATTTATTTGGCCCAAATTATGTTGACTCTTCATGAGTAGTTGCATGCCCACTTTGTAAATGATTTTCTATTGTCTTCTGAAGTTGTTCTGCTCTTGATCTTATAAGTGGGCATAAGGATTCTTGATTGTATTCAGTTTCTTTATCGCGAAGATCCACAGCACTATCTTGATCATTGAACTTTACTTGAACATCCTTATTTTCATCGGTTGCATTTATGGAAGTTTCCCAATTCATATCAGGATCCCTTATAATTCATTCAGGTTGGACTATTGGGTATATGGTTAAGAATGATACAATATAAAATGACTATAAATAGAATTGTTAGTTAATGTAAGTGGTAAAGACATGGTCCTAAAAGAAATATGAATGAATGTGATAGGTATTTTGTACACCTAACTAGATATGCGTCAGGAGAGAGATTTGGACTCAATGAAATCCGAGGTGAGTAGGTTTACCCGTAAAAGTAGTACCGATGGCCTTCGGGCAATTACATGTCTCTTTTTCATACCCATATGGAACGTATTTTATTCGACTTGATGTGTCTAGTGCTTTTGGGTGTATGAATGCTTTGATTTTTTATATGACTGCCTTACTAAAATGATGAATTCTATATGATATGAATTTATGATGTTTACGTGTGAGCTTATTGAACTACTTGAAAATTTAAAGATTATGATCAAATTAAATGTGTTACATTGCATCCGTGCATTGCAAACCAAAACTATTTTTGCATGTCTTACCTCGGATGTCTAATCAACATCGAGATGACCATTTGGGGGCAGTGAACTTTGGCATGAAATAGAGTCTGAGGTGTATGCTCTTGGCACAAAATAGAGCCTCAGAATTATTGGCCACTAGAGCATAGTAAAAATATATATATCCTTGACATGAAATAGGCCTTGGAAGGGAGATAGTAGCATCATAGTCGTGGCATGAAATACGTCTCGTGGTGCCCATGTGTATAGCTCTTGGCATGAAATAGTGTTGAGGAGCGAATGTTATAATTATTGGCATGAAACAGGGTACATGATCTGATGGATTGAGACTGTGTAAGATGGTGGAGCATAAAAATGAAATTTTACATTCATGACATCCATGCATATAAATCATTTTAATTGAGTTTTACTACTTGTACAAGAAATTATTCTAGCTTCTGAGTAATTTTTTAAATTTATGGTTTTCATTCTCTCACTAAGCTTCTTGATGCTCGCCCCTCTTACTGAGCCTCTTGATGCTTGCCCCTCTTGTTTCATTTTTACAAGTAATGAATGAAATTATGTTTGCTTGTCTGCTATGCAATAAGAAATGTAAAATGGGCTAGGGAATGAACATGTGTGAGAGGCATGATCATTGATTCGACTATTTTGCAATTCATATGTTTTGCTATACGAATTATTAACTTGAAGAATATTTTGAATGATTTTGAAGTTGTCGAATTATAGTATAGAGTGATGGACGCTCGTAATATGAGATATATGAGCATCGTAGTTTTATCCGTGGAGTGAGCTTGTGACTCAATATTTAGGACTTGAATCCCACTTTTTTATTTCTATTGTAATCCTTCAGAAATGTTCATATAAATCCCTGCAATGGTTAAAGTTCTGCAATTAAATTGCATGAGATGAAATATATGAATATTGTATATGATGTATGGATGAATTTATGCATACATCATGTCGAATTTTATTTAAAATTTTCAGAATATATTTCTGAACGTTGGTTTTCCTTTAGATATTTGACTTTGAGTTTCAACGAGTGATTTTACAATTTCACCCCTTGTGGTGCCTAATGGGGAGTTGGGCATTACATCAATTTACTCATGAAAGGAAAAATAAAAACAATTAACTTGTAAAGGAACTGTCTATTTCCAAGTTGAATTGGTTATATTAGATTAATAAGGTGAAATTTGTCCATGTTTATGCATTCTTCATATGATGTCAACACAATGTGATGAAGATATATGATTCATCCATCATTGCTGAGTCAGTCATATTGCTTGTAATACATAAATTTCTTCCATAGTTAGGTAACCATCAACTCCAATACTAAAACAGAACAACAAACAAAAACAAATGTGACATGAAACCATTATGAATATTTTAGAATTCTCCATATAATAGACCAGTGGTTTAGGAGTAAAACTTTGAATGTGTTTGATGTCAAATATAAATGATAAATATAAATGAAAAATTATCAGATAACATGAACTTCAAAACGGGATGCCTCGAAATTTGGAAGAATTTATCACAATCAAATAAAATAAACTGAAAATTGATCAGCGTAGGTACAGAGGAAAATTGCAAAAATAAGAAATCATCTTAGTATTGGGAGTGAACCTACAACAAACTTTCTTTGAAGTTTATAAACCCAAATTGCAGGGGCAGTAGATCACTGGAGAAAACAACTAAGAACCATAATATTTCACCAAAAAGGTAAAAATTAGATGCGGCAGGCCAAGATTTAACATCTTCAGAAAAGACAAGTAGCAGAGATGAACAGATAAGGCAGAATAGGCAGATGAAGAGACAAGCATACTCACGAGCAACTTTAGCTTCAGATCAGCGACGACCTCCGGTGCCGAACCCCCATATCCGAAGCCTCCCCCATCGACGACCGGTGACGCGTCCAGCGTTGCTGCCGGGGCACGAAGAAGCCTCTTCTTCCTGTGACCCCCTTTGAGCAGGGATCTCGAGGATGGTGGCAGAAGAGGATGATGGCTCGAAGAGGAAGCAGCAGATGAAGAAGACGAGGAGATAAGTGTTGATAGATGGGGAAGGAGCAGAGAAGCCATTGTTGTTGGTGCTTGCGATAGCCCAAGGACCTGACAAGTGCTGCGAAAGATGTGCCCTTGGTTTTGATGTCTCTCTAATCTCTATACAGAAACAGAAATAAATAAATAAATAAATTATACACAGGTTCGACGGTAGATTCGACGTTGCAAAGGACGAGTTGCTAATGGCGGATGGCCATGGCTGCCACGGAGGCCATGGATGTGTGATTGTGGTGAGAGCTTTTGTCACGGCCATCGATGTGTGGTGAGTGAGAGCTTTTGCCACGGAGGCCTCCATCTGACCGAAACAGCGAAAACTTTTGGTCGCTTACCTTTCTATTTAAGATTTACTATTTTTATCGATGACAAATTTTCATAATAAATATATAAAGGTTTTAAATATAAATAAATCCGTAAATTCAGTATTTGATGAACGTTAAGCCAAACAATAAAATAAATTTAACTCGATGTTCGGTTGTTATTATTATTTTCTTAGTGACATTCAGCATTTGGATCTGAAAACTATAATCGGAGCAAATTTTAATTCTCAGAAATTCTACCTAATATTTGTAATATCCCAATAAAATAAGATAACATTATGGAATTGTCCATAAAAGCAAAGGAATATTGTGTGCTGTTTTGTCCTTTGCCAAAAGAGGTATAAAAGATCAAAAACTGCAGTGGATATTTTTATCCTTTGAAAAAAAAAGTAGGACAATTTTGTCATTTGAGGAAGCTGAAATCTCAAATTGTCTATTGTGCATAGGTTAAGTATTTACTAATTTAAATAGTAAGAGGATAAAAATTGAGAATTTTTTATGTTATTGCACTAGGGATTCTTTTTGAAATAAAATTAGAATCACTCAATTTAATGATTTTGTAAAGTGAGTTACGAATTTTGAACCCAAAAGATACTAATTTGTGGACTACAAAAATAAGTATTAAAAGGGTGAATCCAAAATTTCAAGAGTTTGAATGCTCCTTTTTTTAGCATAGTGACTCGTTTTGGCATGATTATGATTCTTTCAAGGAATTGTTTCATATTGGGACTGTTAGAACTTACTTGAGGGATTATGGATGGTATGTTTATGGAATGTGAGCTTGTTTCTCAATTTCTTCAGGTTTTATGAGCCCTTGATGTGTGAAAAATGTAGGATTAAAGGTGGTATGATCCTTGTAATGGTTGTTAATAGATGTAAAGGTTAATAGTTATTGGGAGTTTCAGTTGTGGATCGACCGATCGGTCCAGATTTGTGACCACACAACATACATGTTGGGCTTTTACTTTCATAATAGTCTACTAATTAATGCAGAGGTTGGCGAAACCTTAGGCGACATGATAGTTTGTGGCCTCTTAATTTTTTAGTCGAAATCTCGATCAACTGATTAGATATCACACTCTGATCGGTAGCTCTCACAATTTTATGATCGATCGATTTGTCGTCCGATTGCATTTTCACTCAATCGATCCAACCAGTCGCATTTCAAGACATTGGTTCTTAGTTCGAACTTCACAAATCCTTCATTGGTTATTAACCAATTTCTTTGTTATGATTGCACATCGATTTCCATGATCACATGTTATGACTATGTTATGTTCTTTCCCAACATGCTACTTAGCTCTCATCATGCTATACTTGGATGAATGATATGAGATGTTTGATTCATGATATTAATTGACTCATCAAGAATCTGTCATTGCATGCTAAGTCATAGAGTTAAAACGGATCATTGTATTGAATAGGACTCATTGTTGCTTAAACATGACCCTCGTCGAATCGAATTATTATTATTATCATCATCATCATCATCGGACCCGAACGTGAGTGATCAGTTTGGCACGCCTTCAAGGTGTAAATTGGGTGGAGCATGACTAGTCTTGGCTAGTCATTATGGCGACATGGACAACCATGTACCACAATACATTGAATGGTTCACCAAATATTTATTGTTAATGTTTGCTAACCTTAAAATCAATAAAAAGATTACTTGAATCATGAAATGGCTAGAAATCATCATTGGTATCGTTTATGGGCAATAAATTGTTAATGAAATCATTTATCGACTAGTCATATATTGATATTGATATTGATATTGGGCATTAATTATGTCGTTATACCATGTTCTATCCTTTCTTCATAGGTTATCATTTTTATTTTTAGCCCTTACATACAACTAGTGGCATGTTGGCCTCCCCTACATATGGGTTCTTGCAGGCTAGCAGGAATGATTAGGACCCATGGCATACTCATGATGGCAGGTTGCACATGGTGGTCATAGAGTCCAGTTATTATTATGTCATGATGTTCTTTTTATGCTACTATCTTGTATCTTGGTAGTGTTTATAGTTATGGGCTTTGGATTGTGTATGTATTTTGTTAAGTTTTGAGTCATGTATTTTATTCGGTTTTCTATCGTATCAAGTTCGTGGGAATATAATTTATCATGTTATATTTACCATTAAGTTGCTATGATATCGTATCGAGCTTTATGGTCTTTGTCTCGTGTACACATATTGACAGACTATTGATTTCAAATTTTAGTGTTTTCATGGACTTCGAGACGCATTTTATTATTGTTGTACCTCTCACCATATTCTCGTGTTGTGAAATTATGCTTTCGCTATATGTCTTTTTAGAATATAATCATTTGATATTTATCATAATAGACATTTAATTATATTATATCATGTTGGACTTTATTGATAGTATGCTTCCGCAAGAGTATTTATGATTTGATGGGCCTTCTCATCATTTTGAATGTGCTTTCCATTGTGATTTTATCGAATTGTGTATTGTAGCGTCTCTCAGGATCAGCTCGTGACATGTGTCGTGGGCATTATAAAAGGTATCATAGTTTAAAATTCTTCGCTCCGTGTTGCAGTTTTGACAACTCTTTTCGGTTTCATGGTTAATATTTGCTTAAAGTTCTTGGCTCTTGTTAAAGTTTGCCAACTCTTTTCAATTTCATGGTTAAGATTTTCCTAAAGTTCTTGGATCTTATTAAAGTTTTGTCAACTCTTTTCAATTTCATGGTTAATATCTGCCTAAAGTTCTTGGCTCTCGTTTAAGTTTTGTCAACTATTTTCGATTTCATGGTTATGATTTGTGCTCCATTGTTAATGTTTTTCTAAAGATCTTGGCTCCATGTTAAAGTTTTGTCAAATCTTTTGTTTCATGGTTAAGATGCCTAAAGTTCTTGGCACCATGGTTAATGTTTTCTTAAAGTTCTTGGTTCCATGTTAAAGTTTTGTCAAATCTTTTTAGTTTCATGGTTAAGATGCCTAAAGTTCTTGGCTCCATAGTTATGTTTTCATAAAGTTCTTGGCTCCGTGATGATTTGCCTAAAGTTCTTGGCTCTTAAAGTTTTATCAACTATTCATGGCTCCATGGTTAAGATTTGCCTAAAGTTTTTGGCTTTAAGTTTATGGTTATGGGTCAAAATCTAAGTCTTGGTCTCAAGTCTTTGAATTGTATTGATCAATTAAAGTGTTAAGTCTATGTGCAATGTCATGAGCAATCACCAAAAAATGAAGTAGGGTATGGTAAGATAATGTTTATCGACAAATGATGTTGATTGGTGTATGATTGTGAGATGTTGAGGGGATGTTAGGACATCTCCCCAATCCTAAGTATGAATTGTAGTGTGAGTGAATTGTAGAATTAACTTCATATTCTTAAAGATTAATTGTTAGAGTGCACAATGAAAGCATGTTAGATACTAAAGATTCGGATGACATGGAGGTTATACTTATAACCTAAGTAAGAAAATTTGAAATCAAAATTCCTTTATGAGGGTAGAACGTAATATCCTGAAAAAAATGATCAAATTGTCCCTAAAAGTAAAAGAATCTTGTGTGCAATTTTGTCCTTTCCCAAAAGATGTAGAAAGGACCAAATCATCCCAAAAAGTGAAAGAATCTTTGATATAATACTCAAGAACAATGCCTTGAGTGACAAGAACAATATATGACAAATCAAGAGAAACAAGATCAAACGATTTTCAGGTAGCGGAATATCAATCTCAAGATTACCAATGAACCAAACAATCGATATTATAAATAGATGGATTTAATCACAATGTTACCAGCCTTGTAATTAATAGCGAAAGTTCCTGAAGAAACAGTTGCAAGAGTTCCCTCACATCAAAAGCAATTAACCATAATTCAATGGATTCAAAGATGTCTAAAATGATTACCAATATTAGTATTTATAGGCCCTAGATAGCCGAAATTGGGGTGAAAGAAAATATCCTAACTTGGCCTAGAAGTAAGATAATTAGTTTCCTGAAATAACTAACTCAATTCTTTTTACAACTCTCAGCAAAATTTTCCATATATGATTATTTCGAAAACAAATATTGTTAAACCATAATTTCTTCGGCCCAAATTATGTCGACTCTTCATGTACCCCAATTTGTAACATGTTGACAAGTTGGATTTGAGCCAACTCGATCTTGTAATTGGATCAATTGTAAATCGCAAACATTCTTGATTGTCTTCAATTTTCTTATGTCTCAAATCCATAATATTATCTTGATTATCAAACTTTACTAGAACATTCTTCTATCACCAACTACAATTATAGTCATTTTCATGTTCATATCATTCCCATCCTCTTCAAAATGATTCGTCTTGGAATCAACATTCACAATAATGAGAATATAACCTATCACATATCTAAATTTATTTAAATAATTTAAAACATGCATAATGAAGATATTTATACTTCCCTGGATATATCTCAGCCAGAACTACAAGTATAATTTTTCATTTATACCATCATATTAAGATCTTGCAATTATATAGCAAGAACAACATAAGTAGTATGAAAAGTAATATAACTCTCTGATGTTTTAAATTCTATAACATTACATTGATGTTTTTAACGATGTTTTTCTGCATTAATTGAAAGATGATTTTATCTTATTTAATGGCTTTATGCTTCCATTGTATTAATTGTGAATCATATTTTATTATGATTATGTGATGGCGAACGGGCTAACACAGCCGAATGACCTAATTGCCCTTAGAATTTGGGGGTGACATTTCAGGTTGTTACAAATCTTGAACTTACAAAAAGTCTTTATCCCTGCAACGGGGAAATATAACAGATAAGCAATTCTTGAAAATACTAGGATTGTTTTATTCTCAACACTAATTCCAAAAGATTCAATAATTCTTTGGATCTAATTAATTAGGAATAATATCGAGATGCCAAAGACTTAAAAGCTCTTTGATGACTTTAAAATTTGAACCATAAGTCCTTAATCCATTGGTTTAACTAACTTATTAAGAAATGTGCTTAAAGAACTAGCATATAAAGATTTTGATATGCCTAGGTTTGATTGTTTTGCTGAAATAATTTATTGAAAATAATAATTTCTAGGAATGCTTTTGTTCTAGTTTTATTTGGGTATAAATGTGTAAGCTAAACAATCCAGATTGATCTTTTATGCATGTGTAATATGGAAGTGATAGTAATTTTTTTAGTTGTTTTTGTTTTGGAAAAACTAATTAGATATTTTTTCTTAAACTAGTGATTGGGATATATGAGTCCTGTGCTAAGGTAGTTAGTGGAAATTTTTTGGTCACCCATGATTGTGTGTTCATGACTTATGATTTATGATTTTTCAAGAACTAACTTACGCCTCTCTATGACGTGACCCTCGTTACATCGAGTAATGGCTCATGAAGGGTCCATAACAATTCATGAGAATAAAGTAATGATCCATGAATTATTTAAAAATAAAAAATATGCAAATTTTAAATTGAAGCTTGTATGCCAAAGTTTGAATGATCAACGAAAAAAATCAATAGACTAAAAAGTAAAAAAAAAACTAAAGAATAATAAGAAAATAAATCTAAATTAGAGATAAAAATTTGGGTAAAGTAGTTCTACCCATTATATTGACTTTGTACGTTTCTAAGGCTCATGAAACTTTTACATCCTCAAACTATAATTATTAAAATATTAAAACTTTTAATCATAAAAATATATGTGAAAATGTAAAGGAAATAAAAGTAATGGAATCACAAAAATTTCATGAATGTTAGATGGATTGCAGATATCGTAAGTGGAGATTGTACATTCATTTGAAGTCACAAGTTGATGTAACAACCCTAATTTTTGAATATGGGTATTTAAGTCATTTAGAGGAAACCCGAGGCTAGATTCTATAAAAACCCTCCAAAACCTTCCTCTCCTCTCTTGTCTTATTTCTCCCATGTGACAGCTACAACTATAGGAGGAAAAAAAAGGAGAACGAAAGAAAAAGAGGCGAAGGGGAAGAGGACATGGACAAAAGAAAGGGATTAATGTTGAGGAAGAACAAGATCATAGGTATGTAAGGGGATTCAACTCCTCTCTCCTCTCTCAATGGTTTTCTTGTGATAGACTGAGACCATACTATACCCATCCTCATTTTGGATTGTGATTTAGGGTCTTCTACATTGGAATCATTGGATCTTATGTTTGATCTATCATGCATGGACCTAATTGTTAGGCTTCCATATGTTCATAATCTTGTTTTTTATGTTTTAGGGATGCCCTAAATCATAGAAATTCATAGTTTTCCATGTTTTTCCATGTTCTGATGATTCCATGAAGCCTAAAAAACATGCATGAATCGTTATTAATGTTTTATATTATTTCCCCAAAGTTTTGGGGCAAAAATGATGTAAAGATCTAGCTAGAAGGAAGTTTTTCGAACCGTGTCACGTCGATGACAACACCCATCATGACCGTGAGCGCAAGTCTAGGATTTGGCCTAGCAGAGGCCCTCGGTCACGTAGGTGATAGACATTGTCATGATCGTGACAAGCCATGCACGACCATGACTACCTGGTCACGACCATGAGCGAGAGGATGGCAAGATCGGGTCCAAAACTAGGCTCGCTCACGACTGTGCACATGGGGGTACGACTGTCATGAAGGGAATGGCATGACCATGATGACCTAGTTACAACCGTGACCAACATATGGAGGCGGCCAGGTCATGCCTATCATGCCCGAGACTGACTGGAATGGACCTATATGATATTTTAAAAGTTTTTTTTTCAAAATATTGATAGTATGTATTAATGATTGTATACCAGCCTAGATACATGACTTGTATGTTCAGCCTTAACTAGGATAAAAGATGAAGAATGATTGTTAATCATTGAGTCCCTCACTATTATGGTGTGCATATTCCTTTGAATAAAGTTCTTCACTATTATGATGTGTGTATTCCAAAGGATGTGACCTAGCTAGCCAATGTGATGATGCTGATATGATTCTCCAACTATGTTAAGATCAAAGATGTTATGAGATAAACTAAGAATGAAAGTGAAGTTTAACTTCAAAGTATCTTATAACAAAGTTAAGATGGTAATGATGAAGTAAAAATGAAAAGTAAAGTCATACAGTTATGTATGTACTTCAAAGGGACCTAAGTTTGAGAAGTAAAATACTACATCTATATATATACTTTTTAAGGAACAATGTCCCTCCTTATGAAGTGTGTATATTCCTAAAGATGAATAGGAATAAAGTTCACTATTATCATGTGTGTGTTCCTAAGGTATGACTTATAATATGGAATGAAAGTCAAAATGCTATTATGTGATAAAGATGAAAGATGTAGATGCCAAGTGAAGTATCACATAATAAAGAAAATAGGAAGAATGAAAGAAGGTCCAAAGGGTTATGGAGAAACTATGAGGAAATGTAAAGCGTGAAAGATGGCAAGTAACAAGTAAGAAAAAAAGAGTTATAAAGAAACTCCTAGGATGTAGATGACAATGAAAGTGAAATGAGACGATAAGTTATGCCATGATTATTTATGAATGATATCAATGTATGTTTCTATTATATGATACTTGCAGATGATGGATATGAAGTTAAGCAGGTATGACATAATGTTTATGTTTCAAGAATGTTCTATAAGAATGAATGTAAGCATGATGTAATGTGATGTAAGGTTCATGATATAGTTCATAGCATGCATGATCATATGTTATTGTTAGGATAATGATGATGCAATGCATATCGTATCATATGATAGGATATCATGGCATACATGACATTTGCATACACTAATTAGAAAACCCTGCACTATGGATCCATGTAGGTAATCAAGATTTAAGTGATGAATCCGTGCACTTCAAAACTACGCCCTCCATACTATTTTGGTGCATATGATTTCTATAAGGCGGAGCGGTGGATTAATCCTTGGGAGCACACTTTCATATTGATGGAATGAAAAAGGCATCACAAGGTTTTGTACATTACATACATGCTCATTGAAATAGCGATGGAACGGTAGAAGACCATAGAATGCATCGAGCTCATGGACTTGAAAGGCATTCTCTAGTCAGAATTTGTTTCAGTCTTGCTACTCACTTGCATACCAGCGCAGCTAGAAACAATAAGAGTTTCTACCTTACTTAAAAGCTATGAAATTAGGTTTCTAGGGTTAAAAAACAAGTTGACTTGGGTTAAAATTGTAAAATGGAGGTAAAATCGGATTTGAATGTGTTCATGCTCAGCAGAAATGGATGACTATGTTCAGATGGTAGATTAACTAGTTGATTCATTCTTCCTAATTATGTGTACACTCTTGCATATGTGGTAGGTGTGATCATTTCAATCCATTATGGTTGCAAATTCAAAGCTCAACACCAACAAGTTTTTTTTCCATTTGTACTGCTTCAAATATACATATAAAGTATATATAAACTCCATATTTATTATTTTCACTATTATTTATAATCATACTATTTTTTTGAAAAAATGATAATAAATTAGAATTAAGATAGAAAGTGGACAAAATATATAATTTATTTTAAGTGATTCCAATGAATTGTGCTTATTATTTTATTCCTTTGACCATATTACTTAAATAAAATAAAATAATATGATGAAAATATGGTATAGTGGCTATGACAATAATGACGACAAACTAATATTATTTTAGAAAAACAACTTAGACTATACCAAATATTTTATACATTTATGTATTTGCATCTGAATGTATTTTTATGAGACTTCAATTATATTTTGGATCTTTTAAAATAGATTGCATTTGAAGTTGTTGCAAGTTAATAATTTCAAACTAATATTATTTTAGAAAAACAATTTAGACTATACTAAATATCTTATACATTATGTATTTGCATCTGAATGTATTTTTATGAGACTTCAATTATATTTTGGATCATCACAATTTTAAGATAGATTGCATTTGAAGTTGTTGCAAGTTAATAATTTCTGAAATTTTATTCTCTAATTATTCTTGTTATTTTATTTTTTTATGTAATATCCCTAACTTAATCATGCATGAATAGATGCATGAATGTTATGTTATATTATGTTATTGATAAGTATTATGAAGGCCACGTCAAGACATAAGCTTCAATATCAATTATTGTAGCGCGAAAGCGATAGAAATTTACTTAAGGCATAAAAATGTGATTTTTGGAAAAATGAGAATTTGAAAAAAAATAAAATTCTGATAATTGTTTCCTATATGCCAAAAAAACTCTAAAAATGATTTTCAACAAATCTTAGGAGGTGTCTTAGATAGATGAAACATTGGCGCGAAATCTAAAAATATGTAAAAACATGATTTTTGTTCTTCGGACAAAAAAATAGATTACTTAAATGGCATTACATATGAATAAGAGGAAGATTGAGGGTACTTTCACCTATTCACTTGCTTAAAGTTGGTTTTACGAGGGCCTTATCGTTTACCATATGCATGTTTACCACTCTTTTCACCTCTCCACCTGCTCCATCCAAAATCTAGATGAAAGAAGACGAACATCTACTAGTGGTGAAGAAATTGGAGAAAAGATTAAGGGATTAGAGTTTTTGATTGGTGGTAAGTTATATTTCTGATTATTTTATGGATTTTAATTACCTAATTAGGGTTCATCTGTACGTTTCTATCCTACCCGTTCTTTAATTTTGGTTAACTATAGTGTTAAGCTCAAGTTGTTCACGAGCAATAGTAATCCAAGGCATGTTTAATTTGCTCTCGAAGCTACACAATTTCATACGTGTGCTCCAAAAATTTTGAAATTTAATCTCCTTTGAATTCAAATGTGGAATAAATTTAATCACATGTCTATATAAAAAGCAATGTTCTTGTCTTTGAGGTGCTATCATTATGTCCGCCAAAACTCTTATCCAATTTTGTAAATTATGTATTAAATTCAGTTCATTGTCCAATAATTTGATAATATAGGGTCTGGAAGATGCAGAGACCCATGTTAGGTTTCATTTACGACTAGAGTCACTCGAAAAGAATATTTACAGTGAAAGGTATAAATGTTTTACTTAACATACTCAGTCATGGGCAGATCATGTTAGTATTTATTAAAGTTATTGTACTTAGTCCAAAGAGATATGAATTCGAGAAAGTTTGAGTTGCACCCTAGGAAGTCTACTTTTAGAGAAAATTATATTTGTTAAATTTTTTGTGTTGATTTCTAAGAGATATAAATTCAAGAAATTTTATGAGTTCCACCTAGGAAGTTTACATTTAAAGAAAATTGAAATTACTAGAACATGTGATGGTTATTATTTTGTATAAATAATAAAAGTAAGGCGACTCAGTTAGAACACATAAACAACATGAAATAGGCTGAATGTCGATTTTACTGAGAACAAACCATTATGAAATAATAACTGAAACTTTTATAGATTAATATATGTATAATATGGAAGTAAGCAAATCATAACATATGCAATATGTCATAACATTAGGCCAAACCTTGTGATAAATAAGTACTTAGGTTATAAGAGCAAATGAATGAGTGTCTTGTAATCTTTGTAATTGTTTATGTATCATATATGATCATATATGATAGTGTTCAGACCATTGTTGTAATGTGTTTCTTATTATTATTGCATAGGAGTAGAAAAGTAAAGTAGTGAAAAAGGAAAGGAAAACTTTCGTTAGCACTTATATGTCTTTCATTCTTATGAAAAGTATATCTGAATGTTTATATGGTTGCGCACTTGAAAGTATATATGATATCTCATGGATAAACTTTATTAAATTAGTATTGTACCTAAACTCTATGCATTTATGATGTGTGTTTGCTCCTGCCCCCTCCTAAAATGAACTAAGGTAGAAAGTCGACCTTCACAACCTTGATTTCTACAATTGCTATTGGGATCTATGATAACAGACTACCACACAAAGTTCTGTTGGAGCGAAGTTTTTATTCACTATTATAATTATATTTTGATGATACAAACCTTAAAATATTAAAGTTGTATTTAAAATGCCAAAAAAGTTTCCATAGAAATGTAACATCTTCAAAATTCGGCCCCAATTTAGAGTCCGAACCCTAGGTGGCGTTACTTTCGCCCAATTCTTCATAACCTAATCTCATAAAACATTGTAACAAAAACATAATAACAATAATAATGACACTAACATAAAACAATGGAATACTTCATAAACTAATAAATCCTAAGATAACATACTAGCCCATGGGCCACATAGGCTCTAACATAAGACCCAACATAGGTTTCATAATACATAAATGAGTTCATCTAAAAGTACATGACTCAAAAGCCCATAAGCCATACATACTCAACTCTCTTAAGGAGTTCATCATCATAGCATAAGGTAATAAAAGATAACTTGGGTCGTGGCCCAACCATCACATGTGCAACGTCGTCGTGAAGTCTCCACCGTCGAGCCTAAGTCTCGTCCATACCTGTACGGATCCATGGGGTGCAGGAGATTTCTCCTATTCGAGTATGTTGAGATCCATGCATGTTATGATCCTATAACATGATCTCTACATGTCATGGCATATAGATTGCAACATAATGAAGCATAGATTATATGCATACTATGAGCTACTTATGCACACTATATGGCATGTGAACATTCATCATGGCGAGATAAGATAAACATATAACATCTTTATCATTAAGCTAAGACATATCATAGGCTTGTCTTTATGCTAAGACATATCATAACTTATCTTGTTTTACTTTAACATTTTCATTCATAGTATCATATGACAAAGGGACATACACCTTGTCCACTCTTGGGTGGGGTCTTGGTCTCCTGAATCCCACACCTTGTTACTCTAAGGTGGGGTCTTGGTCATCCCCTAGTTCCATTGCCGGAATCTTTTTGTCCCATGGGAAGACACACTTCCCTCTATTGGGGTCTTGGTCTTCCCTGAGAGCCATACCTTATTCTGTCAAGGGGGTCTTGGTCTCCAGCATACATGCGACAACAACAACAAGACACCTTCATCAATGCGTCTTTTAATTACATTCATTAATATATACAATCATTCAATATATGTTGCATATTTTAATCATATTTAAGGTTAACAGGTTTCAAATTCGTCTAAGTGTGAACATACAGCACATCATAGGGTCCATCTATACTGGTCACGGTTGTGCCGTGATGCCCACAGGCACGACCGTGAGACTGTCTGTTTCACAGTTGAAATAGAACGTTGGATTTTTGGTCAACTTGGCCATGGCCATACCTGACCTTAGTCATTGCTATGACAGAACGTTAAATCTTATCCTATCTTTGAAATATTCTAAGGCATGCATAGTGAAATTGGTCACGGCCGTGCCTGACCTTAGTCACGGCCGTGCCTGACCTTAGTCACGGCCGTGCCTGAGCTTAGTCACGACCATGATAGAATGTTAAATCTTGTCCCCTCCGTCGATTTTGACTAAGGGGCCTTGCTAAGGGGTCACGGTCATACCACCCTTCGTCACGGTCTTGCCCAATGGTGAGGCACTTTCACACCCAAGGAAATGGGCGTGCCGTTCCTTGGGTCACGGTTGTGCTCAGGGCGTCACGGCCGTGCCCAGGGGAAACGATCGAGTTTTAAGTGATAATAATAAATGATACTACTTTAATTATGGATGGGTATTTCCTTCGAAATTTTCAACGGATATTAATCCTTCAGTAATTCCGAATGTATTATCCTTCAGAAATGACCGACGGGTAACGCCCTTCGAAATTATCGATAAATGCTAATTCTTCAATAATTTTGAAGGCACTGTCCTTCGGTAAATAAAATAATAATATATTCTTAATGTCTATAATATAATTTAATATCTCTCTTCCATTTTTATAAAATATTTATAATATAACATAAATATTAATACTAATGTTTATAATAAGATATATATTAATACATATAATTAATATCAATACATATACTATTATCAATATTTAATAATAATATTATCTGTATATGAATATTGATAATAAATGATACTACTTTAATTAGGGACAAGTATTTCCTTCAAAATTACTGACAGATACTAATCCTTTGAAATTCAGCATTTCTTAATTCAGCATACTATCACATCATACGACCGAAGAAAGAGGAAGAAGAAGAGGAGGAAGAAGAAGAATAATAGAGTAAATAGTTTCTTTGACAGAAACTTGCAAGGTATGGAACTACGATAGATTCTTTCTAGAATCATGATTTTAGACTTGAAGCATGTCCAATTTGATGCCTAGTCATAGTATGATGTTATGTGATGATGATTGACGCCGGTCATCGTCAGAAAAATCGAACGAAACGTGAACTGCGCATCTACGCAATTTCTGCGTAAGAGGAACCCGACCCGAGTTCACCCGAATCCGGCCCGGCCTGGTCCATGCTCGAACCGAGTTCGATGGAACTCGGCCGAGTCCGCCACTATCACGAGCGCAAAGCTCTACAACAAAGAAGAACTCGGCTCGGGTTGATGATGACCCGGCCCGGACAGTTCCATGACGAAGTCACGCTCGGCCACAACTTCTGTTGAGCGATCGACTGATTTGTTGAATCGATCGACCGGCCTGCTAAGTACGTACCCGGTTCGGGTATGACCTACACCTGGCCCGGGCCATGTCTTGATTTCCTCCGATGATGTCCTTATGAACTCTGCTCGGGGTTCCGAAGTGATTAAGTTGATTTTTATAATCTTTTGATCCCTGATCACGTATTTAATTCAAATCTTGATGATGATGATAATTATGCTGTTAATGCTCCTGATTCATGTACTTAATCCTGATCTAAATCATGATGATGATTATGTTTATTATGACCTTATGATGATGTAATTTAGATCTAATCAAATCTATGATGACACTGATTCATATCCATCGATCTTGATCTACTTTATGACGATGATGATTATGATGTTAACGTACTTTTGATTTCTCTCCATGATCCTGTCTTGTAGATCTGAAGTTATATATATAATCATGATGATGATTAGAACTCTTGATCAGTATGATTCGTTGAACCTTTCTTATGATGACCAAATCTTGGTCACGATCCTTATATCCTAATAAAGATAAAGTAAAAACTGCAAGATAAAAGATGAAAAATGTTAAATGGAGAGCCCTTTTTATGATGAACTGGTGACGATTAGATATGGGCTGACTTCGGTCAGATATGGGCTGATTACAATCAGTTATGAACTGGCTTTGCCAGTTATAATGATGATGATGGATGGGTTGAGGCAGACCTCCCCGTGGGTTGAAATATATCCCAAATAAGTCAAAGATGAATAATAAGATGATGAAGAAGATGAAGCATATTAATAATAAAATCTCTTTATGATGATTAGTGGCTCTTGTCACACTTATGATGATCTTTTCATGATCTCTTGATCTATTATTAATATGATCTAAAGAAGATGATACAATCATGATTTTCTATCTTCATACAATTATCTCTCATGAATCTTTATATGACGATGACCTCATAATCATGATGATCGACTCTTGTCATTCTATGATGATTTATTATGATCTATCATGATCTTTTGATCTTATGATACAAAGAAGATAACATCTTGATATATGAATTTCTTATGATCTTAGTGATCTCCTATCCATATGACACATTACTTATATCATGATGATGCTTATTTTGTTTCTATATGATGATGATGTCCTTATGATTCTTCTCTAGTATCATGATCTTATGATTATTTCTATCTTACTTCTATACTGAGTTGCAAAACTCATAGGGAGGTTTCTCCCATGTATGTTCTTAAATGCAGGTCCTGATCTTAATGATAAAGGTGGCCAACGGTGACAGATCGAGCTCGTAGGTGACTGTACATGGGTATCTTGAGTATTTTAGTTTGATGTACTAGCTTTCCTTTGAACTCATATGAAGTTCTTTATCAGTCTTCCGCATACTAAGATGTCATACTCTTTTATATGATGTTGATTGGCCAGTCAAAGCCTTCTTTTTGGTCAATACGATGTACACGTAAGGATGACCCATAGCGTTTTCGAAGCGTATTCTGCCACATGGCGGGGTGCAATTTGGGGGCGTTACAGTTAGGTATTAAAGCCTAAAGTTAGGGCATTCTCATGTCCTAACGTATGATGTCATGGTCCATGTGCAAGTTCCACGAGCAGTCACTGCGCCATCTGAAGTCATGTCAAGTAAGTTTGTCTTTCACTCATAAGCTAATTGATTAAGATGACAACTCTTGACTCATGATAGTTGATTATGCTAATATGAGTCTTATATATCTTTAAGATTCTTTTCTAATGATGATGATTAATGATGAAGTACTCTATGAATATAGAACGATCTCAGGAAGTGACAACTGACATGCCTCATATGGCCTTTTCATATCTTTTTCATACCACACTTATATTGTCCATCCTACTAGGATGATGAAGTATTAATTCAATGATTTGATCAAATACCTATCCTTGATCTAATATGTGATCCCCTTTGTTATATCATTGATCTAATTATCAATCAAAGAAGTATTCTCTTTATGATGATGTTTAGGGAAGGGTCACGTCAAACGTAGGTCATGGTGAAAGTTATTAATTTAAATTGATCTTATAAAGATGATGATTGATATGATTCCATTATCAATCTTACCAAATCATATGATGATGTCACTGCCCACAATAATGGACAACACTCTTAGTGAGCCTATTGATCCTTTGCATGACATAAACTACTTTGATGATGATCTTATGAAAATAATTTTATACCATAAACTATGTCCCAGTGATACAAATGACGATGGAAGATAATATCTTTTCTTCACATCGGTTGGAAATTCTTAGGAGGATTATGATGTGATTCTAATGTCAATTGATTTTCCTCCTAACATGTATAAGTACTATGCAAGAAGAAGAAGATAGTTACTAGTACCTAAGTGAACCAAAAGTTATAATTAGAGGTTGGGTGTCATATCGACCTCCATTCAGGTATGACCCTGATTTCAAAGGCCCCATGACACATGAACTGATGAGGCTAAATTTAGTAACTTTAAGACAAGGGGTTTATGAGACCGAGGGTCTCATTTTTAGAATGTTGCAGTTCTTTTGTAAAGAAGAATGACGACTCTATGGATTTAGAGATTGATTAACAAGTTGTTAAATAAAACAACCATCAAGGCACAAGTATCTATTTCCATGTATAAATGACCTATTTAAGATTAGGATGTTCTCAAAAGTTGACCTATGAAGTGAGTACCAATAGTTTCGGGTTGCTGAAAACGGATGTAATGAAGATGATCTTTCTGTCAATGTGTGATCACTATAAATTTTAGTAATGTCACTGAACCAATGGACACCCCTCAACTTATATGAACCTCATGAACGTGGTGTTCAGACTATCTCCGAAGCAATATAAGGAACATATGGGGATTGCTACTGATGGTACTAAGATAGTATAAATTCACATGAAATAAAAGGAAAAGAAAATGAATTATGACTGAAGAAATATAAGATGAAACAACTAACTTCGGAACTTAAAATGAACTCAGATGAGTTGTGGTATTACCTTTAATGATTCAGGAAGAATTTTGAGATTGTAGTAATTATCCTGAAATGAAACACTACTTATATGAAGTCCCTAAAAGATTTTGGTTTTCCCATAAATTACCACCATGATAAGACGGACTCCCTATTCCACATGCACTCAAACACAAGAAGGAAGACTCATCAGGCTTCAATGAGATTGCGTGAATATGAATGATGAAGGAATTAAGCATGTGGAACCCGGATGACAAAGCCCTAAAAGAGGAAGAACTTTTATTCATGAGAATGCAAATAAAAAAAGTATAAAACCTAATTTTTATTCATGTTGGTCAATAAGATATTTAGGCTAGACGTGGTTGCAATTTAGTTTCAGTTAGGGAATTCATATGGATTTGACAACTTGAGCACTTCCTTGAATCAATCTTTGACCAATTACTTTGAAAATTTCTGAGTTTTGACACTCGAGATTCACAACTCCTTTTGTGGTATTTCTTTCTCCTTTTTAGCTACAACTTCATCTAGTGGTTCTTCTGATTTAGCTGGTGAGTCCAATTGAATTGTCTTCAATAGGTCTCATTGGTTATTCAATAACTCTATCATTTCTAAGCTCGATAGTTTGCACTTGCTCTATAGGATTAATTTCAAGTTATCCTGAAAAAAATTCTTGGCACTCTAACTGAAGTACTAGCTTATTGGGCAATTTTGGTTTCAAGCATTTTATTGTGACACTTAAGTTTTCAAATTGAAAAGCTAACTTAAGCATCACTTCATCTTGTCTTTGTCTGGCTTCATCATGCGTCTTTTGCTTCTTCAAAAGTGTTTCCAATAGCTCTTCCACCTTAGATTTCTATGTAGCTTGAATTAGTTACTCATATGATGGCCTTTATTGTACAGTAGGTTGATTGTAAGAAAGTGATTGATTCTTATGCACAACCTTTAGTTGTTAATTGGAATTCTGAATTGGTGGGGCTTCTTGATTTCTCTAATAAGAAAAATAAGGATGATTTTTGTTCTCAGGAATGAAATATTCAAGAGGAGGCTGCTTTACTTGATAAATATTCTGTTTATATTGTGGCATAATTAAATTGCAGTTCTTTGTCACATGGCCTTGATTTTCACACACATCATATCTAATTTCATTGTTGGATGTCTTAGCATTAGGTGCAATGTTGACTATAAGAGCTAGAATTTGTTAGTATAAAGCTCCGCTACTATTAATCACAAATATAATATTATTAAATGGTCCAACGATTTGATTAAACTATGATAAAACCAATATTTATAATGCGATAAGGCTAACTAGTGAATTATAAATAATAAAGAAGCATAACCAATGTATATATATATATATATATACATATATATATATATATAAGAGTATAAAGAAATATGCAAAGAATATAAGATATTAAGATGGACTCACACCATTTTAAATTAACTAGTGTGCTGCCACATCATCATGAGTTGGCACCCATGCAATAAAAAATAACTATTATACATGGATATATATCATGTAATATTTAGAAGATATATCATGTTATATTACATATATATATGTCATGTAATATTATATGTAGAAACCGACATAGAGAGAGAGTGAGGACTTACCGACTTTGATGGAAATAAGATCCTTCTTTGTGTCGGCGAAGAAAGGAAATGGAAAAAAAAGAAAGAAGGCTCATCTTGGCTGACCGAAGGATAAGAGGTGTTATTCACTTCATTACTGCCGGCCTGATGGGAAATAAGAGAAGGAAAGGGGGAAGAGAAAAAGAAGGATAGGAAAGAAGAATTGAAAAGAGAAGGAAAGAAATTTTCTCTCCTCTGAGATTGGCCGAACCATAGGAAGAAGCAAACCAAGGGAGAATCAAGGGAAACTAATAAGGTATTTGGGGTGGATCCTTTTAACTTGTGATAATTGAATTCATTGTAGTAATGCAATTAAGTAATTTATCCAATGACATCAAATAAGGTTATGGAACATGTTCTTGCTAATTTTCTCACATGGCTGAAAGTTACAATTAATAAATAAATATAAAAAAATAATTGGAAAATTATGAAATTTGTGTCACCAGATCTTTAGGAAGTCTATTTTCCATGGGATTTGGAATCATCAGAAAAATCATATCTATATAGTAAGTTATCTGCAAAATAGTGAATGGCATGTTGTTCATGGAAATAATATAGTTAACTTGTAAATTATACACTTATCAATACAGATGATATAAAATTATGAAATTTCATTTGTAAATACTTGTGGAAGACTACTTTTCATGGCCTTTGGAATTGAATTGATATGGATACCTCTACATAAAGTTATGTATGAACAGACCCCTTCCACAAGTATTTACCGATGTAATTTCATAATTTTAATAATATAGCTAACTTGTAAATAATGTTATATTTGTTATAATAGTAGTGGAGCTTTTTACTAACAAATTGTAGCTCTTACATTGACCTTCTCCAAAGCTTTCTATATATCTTCCTCAAAACATTAATAGAAAGGGTTTCCATATTGTTGATTTTATTATTAGACCGAGGTCTTCTCGCTTTATCATGAGTCAAAAAATGATGGTTCTTGGCTATGTTCTCTATCAACTGATATGCCTCATTGATGATCTTAGATGCAATGATTCCACATGCAATTGTTTTCGAAACTACTTTAAAAGGACAATTTACTTCTTTGTGAAAGAAGTTTATCAATTGTCATTTCTCAAATCCATGATGTGGACATGGTCTCTGCAAACCTTGAAACCTTTGCCAAGCATCACAGATGTTTGGCTAGTCTAATTGATAGAATTGAGTAATTTGATCTTTATAATTGCAGTCTTGCTAGGAGGAAAAAATTCATTAGACATAGTTCCACGATTAGATCCCAAATTGCAATTTCTTCAAGAGTGAGAGACTTGTATAAGATTTTAACTCTATCCTTGAGTGAAAATGTGAATAATCTTATATAAACAACATCCATAGGTATGTTGTGAAAGCGCACATTGATGAAATTGTCCGCAAGCAAAGTTGGATCTTCAGTACCTAGTCTAGCAAACTAGTGTTACCTAATCATGGTAACTAGAATTGGATTCAGTTCAAATATGACAGTAGGTACAATGGCTCCATTAGCTTATGGTGCTCTAACATTGCTAGGCGAATAATAGTCCTTCAATATTCTTGGAGATTGTTTCCAGTGACATGGTTATTTCTCTTTTCTTCAAATATTCTTCTTCTTGTATCTCTTTACAATCTTGTTCTTCTATTGAATCTTCTCTCAAGTTTAAGGTCAGATTGAAATAAATCTTGTTGACTATCTGAATCTTGCATAAGCTAAAATTAGGAGTATCAAATTCAAATAAGAAAAATCTGAGTGAATTGGCAGTTAAGAGCAATTGTAAAACTAAAAAAATCTAATGAGAACCTACGAAAGTTCAACTGGGAAAATAAAAAAAACCACTACTAGGAAACAAACTACAAAAGAAAGAAAACAAGTTATCAAAGCTAACTTAGCTGAAAAATGTGATAACCGAAAAAGTCTAAACTAACCTAAACTATGGAAAGGGAATCTAATTAGCTTCAAACAACAATGCCAAAAACTTGATGAGGTCATGAGTGTAGGATCAAAAGAACCAAAAGGGCGGGGGGGGGGGGGGGGGGGGGGAATTGGTGTATAAAAATCTTTTTGCAAAGTCACTTTCAGAAAAATCAATAAAATCGATCACAATCAAACAAAGATAAGGCGTAAGTAAAAGATAAAGAACAAACACAAGGAGATACAATATTATGACGAGGTTGGCCTCAATTCGGGGGGAGAGAACAACTCTCTTTATACCACACGCCTTCTTCTCTGCTCAAGAGGCAAGGCACACCTCTTTTACAATGAGCTTTCAATCTCACTAGATCAGAAAGTAAATATTTCCCTCTAACTCTTTTCTTTTACACAATTTTTCTCACACTCAAAGCTAAGAAAAGAAAAGGGAAGAAATTTGTAATTTTGAGCTCAAGAACTTGAAAGGAGCTCTAGGATGTTCTTGCTTGCTTGGATGATTTTTCTTCAGGCTTTGGCACTCCTTTTATAGGCTCCTACAGGTGAGAATTCATTCCAAAAGTCTTTCACAATTTTCTCCTCAAAATAATAGCCATTATTGTTCATTTGATTGTATGGCCGATCGACCGGTGCGATGGGCCGGTCGATCGGTCAATGTGACCGTTGTTGCATTTTTTGCGTTGACGCTGTCCGGTCGACCGGTTCTTCGATCGGTACATCGACCGGTAATGCCTCGACGTCGAGCGGTATATATCATTGTTGACTGATGTATCGACCGGTATAGTTTTATCTTTTCTTCCGCTGAATATCAATCGAACGGTTGCCTTGGCTAGTCGACCGATGGGTCGACTGGTCGTATGCTGAAATTTTTTTCGTTTGATTTCAATTTGGCGATTCCTTCTATGAATGTGGTCATATCAATCCCACACCTGCATTATCATCACTTAAGCATAGGTTAGTAACTTTTATGTCCATTTTAATTTGTTATCATTAAAACATAGGATTCAACAATCTCCCCCTTTTTGATGAATGGCAAATTAATTGGACGATAAGGAGAAAGAGAAAGAAAGAAAATGAAATGTAAGTAAGTAGTGAGTAAGTTCCCCCTACATTCATGCATATTTCACATTTTCTCCCCCTAAATATGTGGCCTTTATATTCTCATAATAATTTGGGACAGTATGAACATATGGCGCAAAATAGATATGAAATCAAATAAGGCACTTCATCATGAAAAAAGTCATCACATTACATTCATAGTTAATAATACATCTTGTGTTCATGCACTAACAAATGTGATTATAGTCACTACAAAATGGTGCATGGCACTAGTACAAATGTAAACGCATAAGATCAAAAGACACATCATAACATAGCATCACAACATCGTCCTAACTTCTTCCCCTTTTGTCTTCATCAAAGAGGGAGACAACTCAACTACTCCTCATAGTGACTATCATCCTCACGAGCTACGGGCGGAATAAATCCTGCGATGCATAGTAGGCTTGTAGCGAGCCAACAAGGTATCGGGAGTCACATTCCATCCGTCCAGCACAACGATCCATCTGGGTCACACGACGATCTATGGTATCCACATGTTGTGAAATGGTTGTGAAATCATAGGTGTTATAGGAAGCCGAGGCTGCCGAGGGCGGAGGAACACTAGTGCCAGCCTCCGATGCGTCCTGAGTGACCATCGGCGCTGGCTCTTTATCTGTGGCATCATCTCCATCGTCAGACTCTATCGGTGCCAGCTCTCCAATCCTAAGATGTTTTCGATGCAAGGTCGCTGAACTGATGACATCGGTGGGGGCGAGGTCGGATATACCCCTCATCCACGGTTATGTTGACACCAAAATGAAGTAAAATTCTGCTGATCCATGCTCCAAAATAGAGGGGGTGTCGACCACGAGTACCAGCTGAAATCTTTTGGAAGGTGGAGTCCATGTGATAGTGAACGAAATGACCAAAATGAAGAAAGGAGGCATCTCGAATACAGAGACAATGAAGAAAGAACAAATTAAAGTGGGTAACCTCTGTATAGTGCCCGGCTCGAGGGGTAATTATACGACTCAGAATGTGGTGAGCCATTTTCACAGATGGATGGAGATACCTATAGGAAGATTCGATGGTGTAGTGGATATCCTGTCCACAAAACACCGTATTAATGCCATCTGTTATCGGTAGATAGTCGGAGGGCCAACCACGAGTGACAAATGAGTAGAGATTAGGTAAAGGGCACGAGACACCAAAGATATGACATGGATATTTAGGGTCAAAATGAATGGGAACGCAAAAGACATAGGTTATGATGGCCTCTCGAGTGATCATCATGTTCGCATAGAAATGACGAACAAGATGGGGATACACACGGTCTGTGACAGAGAGAAGTGGCAGCCAACCAATGTTTTTGAACATCTCCTGAACATTAGGAATGTTCAAAGCATCACAATCAACGGTGTAAGCTCGCCAGACATCGCGAGAGGCGTACAAGGCATCAAAAGAAGTGGAGATGTCCTTGCTGGGAAAAAGATGACTATCAAAATTTGTAGGCTCTGTGGAAGGTGGCAGACGAGCACGTCCACGGGATCATCCTCATCCACGTTGGACAGGCGTGGGCTCGAGTTCTAGTTCAGGTTCAGGTTCAGGTGGGAGGATATGAACGGTACCACCTGAGCCATAGAAATGACGACGTCACTGAAAGACTAGCCAAGGACGTGAATACCCTTCGTCGTCGTCGGCCATGGATTCAACAATGGTGGCCGGAAGGGGTCTGGTGTTCGGAAGAGGCGTTGGAAGGAAGCTGACGTTGGCGATAGAGACTGGGCAGTCGAGAGGGAGATGGAGACGGAGACGATGGTCAGAAAGAGAGAACTGTGACGAAGGCCGCGGTGGTCGACAAAGAGAGGAGGGCGGCTGGAGAGAGGAGGGTGGCTAGAGATAAGAGAGACATAGTGGGTGACAGAGAAGAGGATTAAGAGGGGGAAGAATAGGGCGGCGGCCGCTGTAGGGTTCGCGGCAGAGAGGGGTCGAACAGTTGAAGAGAAGTGAGTGGTCGAAGAGGGGAGGTCGATGGAAGAAGAAGAAGAAAGGTCGTCCGACCGGTGTTCGATTGAGGAGAGGAAAGTGAGAGAGGAGTAGGATGGCCGTCGATGGATGTCTAGAGAGTAGAGGGGTTGCCGGAGAGTAGAGAGATGGATGGTGATGGAGATAAGAGAGAGAGAGAGAGGGCAACTGGCGGTGGTCGAGGCGGCTGGCGAGAGAAGAAGAGGGCAGCGACGGTCGTCGAAGGAAGTGCAGAGGTGGTCGGCGGAGAGCAGGAAGAGGGCGGCCGGTGTTCGAGAGTTAAGAGAGGGAGAGAGAGAGAGGTCGATGGTGACGATGATCGCCAGTCGATTGTCAGCGTCAGGGATAGATTTGAGAAGGACGATGGCGACGGCGATGGCTGGGCGATCGCCGGACGAACGGGAGTGGTCGACCGATTCGCCCGATCGAACTATATATGTGCTCGATTTTTGCAAATACCGGTCGATCGATCTTGTCCAATGGTCGACCGGACATAGTTTTCCAAAAAAAATGATCCATCGGACGATGGATGTCAGCCGGACATAGTTATATATCGGTCGACCGGTCTTTTCCAGTCGATCGACCGATCGTTCCTTATTTACTAGTTTTTCTATCTTTTTCAAAATTTTAACCATTAAAATCATGTTCTAGAGATATATATCATACAAATGTATGTATTGTGCAATACTTTTAATGTTCAATTCATCTCAAAAGTAATATTGCATAACCAACTCACTTTTACTTAGAAATGATATGCAATCAAGATGTAATCATTCCTAATTCCCTTCTAAGCATGCAAAACCGTTCTTCACTCAAGGGTTTTGTAAATATGTCTGCAAGTTGGACTTCAGTGGACACATGTTCAATGGCAATATCCTTAAGGGTCACATGTTCTCTAATGAAATGATATCGCAAGTCAATGTATTTAGTCCTAGAGTGTTGAATTGGATTTTTGGTCATTTCTATAGCACTTGTGTTATCACACTTCATGGGTACATTGGAATAATTTACACCATAGTCAAGCAATTGTTATTTTATCCATAGTATTTGTGCACAACAATTACCAGCGGCTATATATTCGGCCTCGGCGATAGAAAGTGCGATGAAGTTTTGTTTCTTACTAACCCATGAAATGAGAGAGCTACCAAGAAAGCAACACATCCCACTAGTGCTTTTTCTATCAACTTTATACCTGGTAAAATCCGCATCGGTGTATGCATGCAATTCAAATGGAAAATTTCTATCGTACCAAATGCCTAATTCACATGTATGCTTTAAATAGCACATTATCCTTTTTACAGTGACTAAATGTGATTCTTTGGGAGCGGATTGAAACCTAGCACACAAATGCACACCAAACATTATATGTGGCCTAGATGCCGTTAAATAGAGCAAGCTACCAATCATAACTCTGTACCTTTTTTGATCAATGGACTTGCCTTTTTTATCTTTCTCCAATTTTGTAGTAGTGCCCATAAGGGTTGTGCTCGATTCGTTCATCACGAGTCTTTTAGACAACTCCCTTGTACGGTTTTCTTGATTTAGAAAAATGCCTTCCTTGGATTGTTTCACTTGTAGGCCTAGAAAGAATGCGAGCTCTCCTTCAAAACTCATCTCAAACTCTTGTTGCATAAGAGTTTCAAACTCTTTTCATAGGCATTCATTAGTAGCACCATAAATAATATCATCAACATAAATGTGGACTATTAAAATATCATTTTTAAAAAGTTTTAAAAATAATGTGGTGCCAACTTTTCGTCTTTGAAAATCATTTTCAATTAAAAATGAACTCAATTTTTCATACAAAGCTCAAAGAGCTTGTTCCAATCCATAAAGAGCTTTTGAAAGTTTAAAAACATGATGGGGAAAATCTGGATTTTCAAAACCTTGAGGTTATTCAACATAAACTTCCTCATTTATAAAACTATTTAAAAATGCCGATTTAACATCCATTTGAAAAAGTTTAAAACCCTTATAACATGCAAAAGCCAAAAGCATTTGAATTTCCTCAAGTCTAGCAACGAGAGCAAAAGTTTCATCAAAATCAATCCCTTCAATTTGTGAGTAACCCTTGGCCACTAATCTAGTCTTGTTCCTCACAATGACACAATTTTCATCTAACTTATTTCGAAAGACCCATTTGGTTCCAATGATAGGATGGTCCTTGGGTCTTTCCACAAGTTTTCACACGATTTCTTTCAAAATTATTTAATTCCTCATGCATTGCATTTACCCAATTTGGATCTTCAAGTGCTTCATCTATATTGTTGGACTCAAAATTTGCAAGGAAAGTCGAGAAGGCACATAGATTTTTTAAAGAGTTTATAGTTTTTATACCTTCATTTATATTACCTAGTGGGTGTGATGAGGCATGTCTCCAATTTCTTGGGATGATTTTATTCTCTTCTCTTTGAGGTCCTTCAATTTCTTCCACCTTTGGGGTGTAAACTTTTGCTTCCTCTATGTCCACAACTTCAAGTTGTCTTTGTACTTTAACTATTTCTTCAACATCATCATGTACTTTCTTGCTAAAAAATTATTAGTTTCATTGAATTTAACATTAATAAACTCTTCAACAACTAATGTTCTTTTGTTATACACTCTATAAGCTTTACTTGTACTAGAATAACTAAGAAAAATACCATCATCACATTTATTATCAAATTTGCCTAGTTTATCTTTGCATTCAAAATATAGCATTTACACACAAAAACTTTGAAATAAGAGATATTTGGTTTCTTACCAAAAGTTACCAAAATAAGCTACCAAAAGTTTTCTTCTCAAGAGGTCTAAGAAGAATCCTATTGAGAACATAGCATGATGTGTTTACGGCTTCCGCCCAAAAATATGTTGGTAACTTGCTTTCATTTAAAATTGTTCTAGCCATTTCTTGTATAGTCCTATTTTTTCATTCTACTACTCCATTTTGTTGAGGTGTTCGTGAAAAAATTATGAGTAATTCCATTTTCTTCACAAAATAACTCAAATTTATTATTTTCAAATTCTCCTCCGTGGTCACTTCTAATTTTTGAAATCTTTTGTTCAAATTTGTTTTGAATTCTTTTTGCAAATTTGGAAAACATGTTTAGCATTTCATCTTTACTAGCGAGAAAAATTGTCCAAGTGAAACCGGAGAAATCAATTTTCCTCCTAAACTTGTCACATCAATAGGTCCAAACAAGTCAAGATGTAAAAGTTCCAAAGCCTATGTGTACTAATAACTCCTTTTAATTTAAAAGAACTTTTGGTTTGTTTACCTTTTAGACATGAATCACAAACATTATTTTTCTCAAATTTAATCTTAGGTAAGCCTCTAACCAATTCATGATTTGAAAGTTTATTTAGTAATTTATAGTTTGCATGTCCTAATCTTCTATGCCACAAGCTTATGTCATCATACATAACACTAAGACTTTCTTCATTTTTGATTGTATACATTATTGTACCTAAAACCGATGTGTAAAATTTTATTGTTTTTATCTAGTATCAAACATTTGTCCTTTCGAATTTGACTAAATAGTTTTTATTGCATAATTGACTTATGCTAATTATTACCTATACCAAATACACTTTATCATTCTTACCAATATTACCTATACCAATTACTCTTCCTTTGCTATTGTCTCCAAAGGTGACTTTTCCTTCATTTTTCTTTTCCAAATTGATGAAATTTGATGCATCGCCCATCATATGTCTTGAGCATCCACTATCCAAATACCATTTACCTTCATTATACTTAAAAGCTTCCTACAAGCAAGAAATTAGGAGTTTCATCTTTGTGGTACCCAAACTTGCTTGGGTCCATCTTGGTTAGTAATGATATTTTTCGCAACCCAAATTTTCTTCACCTCTTTACTTATTCCTTTCCTAATTCTGCAATCATAAGAATAATGCCCTTCATATCCACAATGAAAATAAAAAATATGTGATCTTGTGTAATCATGGGATGCTTTAACAAATAAAATTATTTTGTCATTCTTCTTTTCAAAGAAATTGAAACCAAGTCCCTTTTTGTTTGAAGATATTCTAGATCCACTAAGCATGGCATCAAACATTTTACTTCCATTTGAAAATTTTTCAATTTCAACTTTCAAATTATCAATTTCTTTGTTCAAACATGAACTTTCTACATTTTGTTTTTCACATAATGATTTTAGTGCACTATTTTCCATTTTCAATTCTTCAATTGAGAATTCCAAGCTAGAGTTTTCTTCATTTAATATATTACACTTTTCACATGCTTTAACATTCATATTTTTCTTTTGCAAATTTTCAAACTCTACTTTTATATCATAATATTTCTTTTTTAGGCATCCATATATATTAATAAGAATTCTAAATTCCTTATTAATGTTAAACTTTTGCTTCCTCTATGTCCACAACTTCAAGTTGTCTTTGTACTTTAACTATTTCTTCAACATCATCATGTACTTTCTTGCTCAAAAATTATTAGTTTCATTGAATTTAACATTAATAAACTCTTCAACAACTAATGTTCTTTTGTTATACACTCTATAAGCTTTACTTGTACTAGAATAACTAAGAAAAATACCATCATCACATTTATTATCAAATTTGCCTAGTTTATCTTTGCATTCAAAATATAGCATTTACACACAAAAACTTTGAAATAAGAGATATTTGGTTTCTTACCAAAAGTTACCAAAATAAGCTACCAAAAGTTTTCTTCTCAAGAGGTCTAAGAAGAATCCTATTGAGAACATAGCATGATGTGTTTACGGCTTCCGCCCAAAAATATGTTGGTAACTTGCTTTCATTTAAAATTGTTCTAGCCATTTCTTGTATAGTCCTATTTTTTCATTCTACTACTCCATTTTGTTGAGGTGTTCGTGAAAAAATTATGAGTAATTCCATTTTCTTCACAAAATAACTCAAATTTATTATTTTCAAATTCTCCTCCGTGGTCACTTCTAATTTTTGAAATCTTTTGTTCAAATTTGTTTTGAATTCTTTTTGCAAATTTGGAAAACATGTTTAGCATTTCATCTTTACTAGCGAGAAAAATTGTCCAAGTGAAACCGGAGAAATCAATTTTCCTCCTAAACTTGTCACATCAATAGGTCCAAACAAGTCAAGATGTAAAAGTTCCAAAGCCTATGTGTACTAATAACTCCTTTTAATTTAAAAGAACTTTTGGTTTGTTTACCTTTTAGACATGAATCACAAACATTATTTTTCTCAAATTTAATCTTAGGTAAGCCTCTAACCAATTCATGATTTGAAAGTTTATTTAGTAATTTATAGTTTGCATGTCCTAATCTTCTATGCCACAAGCTTATGTCATCATACATAACACTAAGACTTTCTTCATTTTTGATTGTATACATTATTGTACCTAAAACCGATGTGTAAAATTTTATTGTTTTTATCTAGTATCAAACATTTGTCCTTTCGAATTTGACTAAATAGTTTTTATTGCATAATTGACTTATGCTAATTATTACCTATACCAAATACACTTTATCATTCTTACCAATATTACCTATACCAATTACTCTTCCTTTGCTATTGTCTCCAAAGGTGACTTTTCCTTCATTTTTCTTTTCCAAATTGATGAAATTTGATGCATCGCCCATCATATGTCTTGAGCATCCACTATCCAAATACCATTTACCTTCATTATACTTAAAAGCTTCCTACAAGCAAGAAATTAGGAGTTTCATCTTTGTGGTACCCAAACTTGCTTGGGTCCATCTTGGTTAGTAATGATATTTTTCGCAACCCAAATTTTCTTCACCTCTTTACTTATTCCTTTCCTAATTCTGCAATCATAAGAATAATGCCCTTCATATCCACAATGAAAATAAAAAATATGTGATCTTGTGTAATCATGGGATGCTTTAACAAATAAAATTATTTTGTCATTCTTCTTTTCAAAGAAATTGAAACCAAGTCCCTTTTTGTTTGAAGATATTCTAGATCCACTAAGCATGGCATCAAACATTTTACTTCCATTTGAAAATTTTTCAATTTCAACTTTCAAATTATCAATTTCTTTGTTCAAACATGAACTTTCTACATTTTGTTTTTCACATAATGATTTTAGTGCACTATTTTCCATTTTCAATTCTTCAATTGAGAATTCCAAGCTAGAGTTTTCTTCATTTAATATATTACACTTTTCACATGCTTTAACATTCATATTTTTCTTTTGCAAATTTTCAAACTCTACTTTTATATCATAATATTTCTTTTTTAGGCATCCATATATATTAATAAGAATTCTAAATTCCTTATGCTTCTTCGCTTTCATCCCAAGTGGGATGAAAAAGGCTTCTAGGCTTCTTCATCATCACTAGAAGAGGTGTTGGAGTCATTCTCTTCATCTTCGCTTTCATCCCAAGTGGCATGAAATGCCTTTTTCTTCCTTCTTGAGCTTTCTCCATCTTTCTCCTTTTTGACCAAATTTGGACATTCATTTTTGTAGTGTCCAATATTTTTGCATTCAAAACAAGTTATTTGACTTTTGCTTAATGAGGATCTTCCCTTGGTGAAGCCTTTCTTCTTCTTTTGCTTAGAAAATCTGATATATTTGTCAAATTTCTTTACATATAGGGAAAGCTTCTTTTCATCAAGATCCTCATCCTCTTCACTTGTATCTTTCTCATCTTTATTTGCCTTCAATACCAGTGTTTTCCTTTTTGGAATATTTGCTTCCTCATCCTCCTTGATCCCGATCTCATAGGTTAAGAGTGATCTAATAAGATCATCAAAGTCTAACTTGTTTAAGTCATTTTCTTCAATCATCGTCCTCTTTGTATGCCATTTGGAAGAAAGAGACCTAAAAAACTTTTTCACTTTTTAAGGGTTAGTCCTTGGCTCGCCCAAAGAGGCCAAGCCATTTATAATATCATTAAAGCGAACGACCATCTCAGTATAGATTCATTTTCAAGCATTTTGAAACAATCATATTGATGATTTAAAATATTTAATCTAGACTCCTTAACTTTATCCGTTCCTTCATGAGTAATAATGAGTTTCTTCCAAATCTCATTAGCACTTTGACAACTAGAAATCCGATTAAATTACGTTGGATCCAAAGCACAATAAAAAATATTGTTAGCTTTCCAATCTAGTTTTACCAAAAGTTTTTCTCCTTCGATATATTCTAAAGGTGTTTTTCCACGTAAATCAAAACCTCTTTGAATAATATCCAACATATCAATAGCAATAGAATAAACATAGGCTTGAACCCTAATTTTCCAATATGCAAAATTTGATGTATTAAAAAGTGGAGGATGATTAATAAATTGACCTTCGGAAAAACTGAAACCACTTGATGCCATAGCTCTAAAGATGTTTTAAATCTTAAAAATAACAGCATCCTGTTATGATACCAATTGTAGGATCAAAAGCACCAAGAGGGGGGCGGGGGGTGAATTGATGTATAAAAATCTTTTTGCAAAGTCACTTTCAAAAAAATCAATAAAACCGATCACAATCAAATAAAGATAAGGCATAAGTAAAAGATAAAGAACAAACTCAAGGAGACACAATATGATGACAAGGTTCGGGCTCAACTCTTTGGCCTACGTCCCTGCTCCAACTTCGCGCCTTCTTCTCCACCCAAGAGGTAAGGCAGACCTCTTTTACAACGAGCATTCAATCTCACTAGATCAGAAAATAAATGTTTCCCTCCTAACTCTTTTCTTTTACATAATTTTGCTCAACCTCAAAGCTAAGAAAAGAAAAGGGAAGAAATTTACAATTTTGGGCTCAAGAACTTGAAAGGAGCTCTAGGATGTTTTGCTTGCTTGGATGATGTTTTTTTCAAGCTTTGGCACTCCTTTTATAGGCTCCTAAAGGTGAGAATTCATTCAAAAAATCTTCCACAATTTTATCCTCAAAATAATAGCCATTACTATTCATTTGACTATATGGCCGATCGACCGCTGCGATGGGCTGGTCGAACAATCAATGTGACCGTTGTTGCATTTTCTGCGTTGACGCTGTCTGGTCGATCGGTCCTTCGATCGATACATCGATTGGTAATGCCTCGACGTCGACCAATACATATCATTATCGACCGGTGTATCGACCGGTATAGTCCGACGTCGACCGGTATAGTCTCGTATTTTCTTCCGTTGAATATCAATCATCCGGTTGGCTTGGCCGGTCGACCGATGGGTCGACCGATCGTGTGCTGAAATTTTTTTTCTTTTGATTTTAATTTGGCGATTCCTTCTACGAATGTGGTCATATCAATCCTACACCTGCATATTCATCACTTAAGCATAGGTTAGTAACTTTGATGTCCATTTTAATTTATTATCATCAAAACATAGGATTCAATAATGAGAGTACTAAATTAACTAACTATGACTAAAAGCAAACTAAAGTTAAAATTTACTTAATTTAGCTGGGAAGGATAATTATGTGGCCTAAACTCCTCATTTCACTTAACTGCAAGTGCACAAATCGGAGTAGTAAATTCAAATGTCATATCCACAATGATTTCAACCTAATGACTCACTAACTAATGCAGATTAATTCAAGACTAAAAGGGCTAGACTAACAAGTAATCAAGAAGGGAAAGACAATGACAGAATCAAACTGAAATAATTGAATGAAATTAACTAATTAACTCTGTTTGGTGTTTAAGATGATTTATATAAAATGATAATTAACTACTTGAATGAAATACTTAAGATGGATTAATAACTAATGATATGTTCTCTTAGGAATAGGGTTCATCTAATATTTTGCTATGTATAGATTATAACTTAACAATAATAATCATGCCATATTCAGCCTATTAAAACTGCTCTCACAGTATATTAGACTTATAACTGAATATCATATTTTCGCATGAGTATTATTTATGTTGATTGAAAAAGGGTTCAACTGATATTAGGAGATTATAGAACTTATCGTCATGTACTAGTATGCTAACATTCCTCTCAGAAGCAAGGATAACAAGAAAAATTTAGAAATCATAAATACCAATAGCTACAAAAATGAACTAAGCAATTCAGCTCATTGCATATATAAAATCAAATCTAGAAACTAATGCAAATGTTCTTGGCTCATTTCTAAACAAGAAGAGAATCTCAATCAACCTCTCGGCTGCATTTCAATACGAGATTCACATTAATAAGAAGTTAAATGGGTGCATCAAATCTCAGCATTGATAGATTATAATAAGAAAACTAATGCTAATGTTCTTGACACATTTTTGAAAAATAAAAGAATCAAAGATCAACCTCAGTTGTCATTCTAACATAGGATTCATATTAACAAAAATATATTCCAAAACATTCAGAGATTATACTGGTGTTACAACAATGATCATGATAATGATCTTAAAGATTCGACGACAGGTGGAATCCACCACCATAACTCGATCTCATGCACCTCATTTCACTCACTCACCTTGAATGACTCAAATCAAAGTAGTCCACCTACCGTGCTTGACAATAGTGCACCTATCTTGATTTATATGACTTTTCCTATGCATGAGATCTCAAATGCCTCTTGTCTTACAACCCTAGCCACCATAGAAGGTGCATCACATGATGACCTATAGGATCAAAAGCACCAAGGGGGGAGGGGGTGAATTGGTGTATAAATTTTTTTCGCAAAATCACTTTTGAAAAATCAATAAAAATGATCACAAGAAAATAACAATGAAATGTGAGTAAGAGAGACACCATATGTCGACGAGGTTCGGCCTCAACTCTTTCGCCTACATCCCCGCTCCAACTTTTCGATCTCGACATTGCCGGAGATCCACTATCTTTCTCTTTTCGATCTCGACATTGCCGGAGATCCACTATCTTTCTCTTTTCTTGTAGGGAGAGAACAACCCTCTTTACATCTCACACATTCTTCTACGCTCAAGAGGCAAGGCATACCTCTTATACAATGAGCTTTCAATCTGACTAGATAAGAGAACAATGATCCCCTCCAACTCTCTTCTTTTACAAAATATTCTCACACTCAAATCTTAGAAGAGAAAAAGGAAAGAATTTGCAACTTTGGGATCAAAAATTTGAAAGGGACTTTAGAATGATCTTTTTTACTTGGATGAGTTTTCTTCATGCTTTGACACTCCTTTTATAGGCTTCTACAGGTGAAAATTTCATCCAAAAATTCTTCCACAATTTTCTCCTTGAAAATAGCCATTACTATTCATCTGGTACAGTGACCGATCAACCGCATTAATGGGTCGATCGACCGATCAATATGATCGTTGCGGCATATCTACGATTTATGCATTGTCCTGTCGACCGATACATCGGTCGGTATAGTCTTGACATCGATCGATATAGTGTCATCATTTTTTAATTCACCGTTGTACTGACCGATCGACCAGTGCAACGATCGGACCGTCGATCAGTATTGTCTCATCATTTCTTCAGCTGTTATCAATCAACCGGTCTCCATGGCCGGTCGATCGGTGGGTCGATCATTCGTATGCTGAATTTTTATTTTTATCATTTTAACTAGCGATTTCTTCTAAAAATGAGGTCATATCAATCATACACTTGCATATCCCTTGAGCATAGATTAGTAACTTTTATGTCCAATTTGATTTGTTATCGTCAAAACAAGGGATTCAACAATTTCCCCACTTTTGATGATGGCAAACTAATTGGACAATAAAGAGAGAGACAAGGAAAGAAGTTGAAATATAAGTAAATAATGAGAAAGCTCCTCCTCCATTCATGCATATTTCACATTTTTCTCCCCCTAAATAAGTGGCCTTTATATTCTCAAAATAATTTGGGGCAATATGAACATATGGCACAAAATAGATATGAAATCAAATAAGGCACATTCATCATGAAGAAAAAGTCATCACATTACATTCATAGTCGATAATACATCATATGTTCATGCACTAACAAATGTGATTGTAGTCACTACAAAAATTATGCACGACATGTAAACACATAGAAACTAACTAAGGTACATCGAAGAAGCTAAAAATATAACATGATAACTTCTCCCAACTTCTCCCCCTTTTGACATCATCAAAGAGAGAGACAACCCAACTACTCCTCATCGGGTCTATCATCATCACGAGCTACGGGCAAAATAAATCCTTGTGATGCATAGTAGGCCTGTAGCGAGCCAACAAGGTAACGAGAGTCATGCTCCATCCATCGAACACGACGATCCATCTGAGTCATGCGACGATCTATGACATCCACCTACTGTGAAATGGCTGTGAAATCATAGGTGGTATAGGAAGCCGAGTGGGAAGATCCAATATGCTTAGCGGGTGCCGAAGGTGGATGGAAGTTGGGGCCAGCATCTGGTGCAGCCTGAGTGTCCATTGGCGCTGGCTCTCCATCGGTGGCATCATCTCCATCGTCAGAATCCATCGGTGCTGGCTCGCCAATCCAAAGATGTTTTTGGTGCAAGGTCGCTGAACCAATGACATCAGTGGGACGGGGTCGGATGTACTCCTCGTCCACAAGAATCTCGACACCAAAATGAAGTAAAATCCAAGTGATCCAAGCTCCAAAATAGAGGGGGTGTTGACCACGAGTACTAGCGGAAATCTTTTGGAAGGTGGAATCCATATGATAGAAAACGAAATGGCCAAAATGAAGAAAAGAGGCATCTTGAATACAGAGACAATGGAGAAAAAATAAATCAAAGTGGGTAACCTCTATATAGTGCCTGACTCGAGGGGTGATCATATGATTCAGAATATGGTGAGCCATTTTCATGGATGAAGATGTCTATCGGACGATTCGACGATGTAGTAGATATCTTATCCACCAAACACCTACTTATGCCATTTGCCATTGGTAGATAATCGGAAGGCCAACCATGGGCGACAAATGAATAAAAATCAGGTAAGGGGCACGCAACGCCAAAGATGTGGCAGAGTTGGTTAGGATCAAAGCGAATGGGTATGCCAAGGACATAGATTATGATGACCCCTCGAGTGATTGTCACGTTCGCATAGAAATGATGAATAAGATAGGGATACACACGCTCTGTGAGAGAGAAAAGTGGCAGCCAACCGATGTTTTTGAACATCACTTGAACATCTGGAATGTTCAAAGCGTCTCAATCAACGGTGTAAGCACGTCGCACATCATGAGAGGTGTACAAGGCATCAGAAGAAGTAGAAATGGCCCTAGTGACAAAGAGATGACTAACAAAATCAGTAGGGTCAGTGGAAGGTGGCTGACGAGCACGTCCACGGGATCGTCCTCGTCCATGTTGGACAAGAGCGGGTTCGGGTTCTAATTTTGGGTCAAGTTCAGGCTCATCTTCAATTATACGAATGCGACCACCTGAGCCAAAGAAATGACCATGGCACTAAAAGACTAGCCAAATTGGTCGAATCCCTTCGTCGTCAGCCATTGATTTAACAATGGTGGCCGGAAAGAGCGGAAGGGGTTTGGTAGTCGGAAGAGGTGTTGGAAGGAAGGTGACACCTTTGATAGAGACTGGGTAGTCGAGAGGGAGATGGTGACGGCGACCAGAAGGAAGAAGTGGATAGGGCGGACAGAAAGGAAGCAGTTGTGACGAAGTCAGTAGTGGTTGAGTAAGAGGGAACCAAAAAGCAGAGGGGCGGCTGTCGATCGCGGTCGACGAAGAAATGGAGAGGAGTTTGTTTGCTGTCAGCCGGAAGGTTGACAGCTGGACGGCAAAGAGAGGGGTCGAAAGAAAGAGGGTGCCGGCGATGGAGATAAGAGAGAGGGCGGGTGGGGGAGAAGAGGGCGAAGAGGGAAGAGGACGGCCGTTGAAGAACAGGGAGGTAGTGGTTGCTAGAGGGTGGTCAACGGCGACTGCAGGGTTCGCCGACAGAGAGGGAGAAGAGAGGTTAGCGACAGTCCTACGAGGAGAAGGTGGAGAAGGGGGTCGATGTTGAGGGAGGTGGCGCGAAGGCCATGGCAGGTTTGGAAGGCGGCGGCCTTGGCGGATTATCAACGGACGACGAGAGGGTTTTGTCGGCCGGTGAGATGGGGTGACGATGACGATGACCAGAGTCCGGTGGTGAAGTCACCGGTGGTGTCTAGGGCAGCGGTCAAGTGGAAGAAAAGAAATGGGTCAATCGATCGAGCAGTCGATTTCTTATATGCGTACAATTTTGGTATATAGTGGTTGACCGACCATGTCCAATGGTCGATCGGATAGTTGTTTTTGCAGTAAAACAATCCATCAGTCGATGGATGTCAGCCGGACGGTCATATGCCGGTCGACCGGTGAATCATATCGGTCGACCGATTCTAGTCTAACAACCATTTTTCACTAATTTTCAAAATTTTAATCATTGAGATTTAGTTCCAAGGATTTATTTCATGCCAATTCATGTCAAAAGTCATATTGCATAACCAAGTCACTTTTACTTAGAATTTATAGGCAATCAAGATTCAATCATTCCTAATTCTCTTTTAAGCATGCAAAATCGTTCTTCACTCAAGAGTTTTGTAAATATGTCTGCAAGTTGGACTTCAGTTGACACATGTTCAATGGCAATGTCCTTAAGAGTCACATGATTTAATGAAATGATATCGCAAGTCAGTGTGTTTAGTCCTAGAGTGTTGAATTGGATTTTTTATCATTTCTATAGCACTTGTGTTATTGCACTTCCTAGGTACATTGGAACATTTCACACCACAAACAAGAAATTATTGTTTTACCCATAGTATTTGAGCACAACAACTACCGACGGCTATATATTCGGCCTCGGCGGTAGAAAGTGCGATGGAGTTTTAGTTCTTGCTAGCCCATGAAATGAGAGAGCTACCAAGAAAGCAACACATCCTACTAGTTCTTTTCCTATCAACTTTACACCCGGCAAAATTTGCATCGGTGTAGGCATGTAATTCAAATGAAAATTTTCTATCATACCAAATGCCTAATTCGCATGTATGCTTTAAATATCGCATTATCTTTTTAACAACAATTAAATGTGATTCTTTGGGAACGGATTGAAACCTAGCACACAAGCATACACTAAACATTATATATGACCTAGATGTCATTAAATAGAGCAAGCTAGAAATCATACATCTGTACCTTTTTTTGATCAATGGACTTGCCTTGTTCATTAAATAGACCAATTTTGTAGTAGTGCTCATAGGGGTTGTACACGACTTGCATTCGTTCATCCCGAATCTTTTAAGCAATTCTCTTGTATACTTTTCTTGATTGAGAAAGATGTCTTCCTTGAATTGTTTCACTTGTAGGCCTAGCAAAAATGTGTGCTCTCCTATAAGACTCATCTCAAATTATTTTTGCATAAGAGTTTCAAACTCTTTGCATAGGCTTTCATTAGTAGAACTATAAACAATATCGTCAACATAAATGTGAACTATTAAAATGTCATTTTTAACATGTTTTAAAAATAATGTGGTGTGAACTTTCTTTTTTTGTAAACCATTTTCAATAAAAAATGAACTTAATCTTTCATACCAAGCTCGAATCAATCCATAAAGAGCTTTTGAAAGTTTAAAAACTGCTGGGTGAAGTCTGGATTTTCAAAACCTTGAGGTTTCATAAACTTTCTCATTTATAAAACCATTTATGAAAGATGATTTTACATCCATTTGAAAAAGTTTAAAGCCTTTATAATATGCAAAAGCCAAAAACATTCTAATTGCCTCAAGTCTAGCAACGAGAGCAAAAGTTTCATCAAAATCAATTCCTTCAATTTGTGAGTAACCCTTGGTCACTAATCTAGTCTTGTTCCTCATAATGACACCATTTTCATCTAACTTGATTCGAAAGACCCATTTGATTCCAATAATGGGATGGTTCTTGGGTCTTTTCACAAGTTTCCATACTTGATTTCTTTCAAAATTATTTACTTCCTCATGCATTGCATTTATCCAATTTGGATCTTCAAGTGCTTCATCTATATTGTTGAGCTCAAAGTTAGCAAGAAATGCTGAAAAAGCACATAAATTTTTTAAAGAGATTTTAGTTTTTATAACTTCATTTATATTACCTATAACTTGTTCGAGTGGATGTGATGAGGCATGTCTCCAATTTCTTGGAATGTTTTGGCTGTCCTCAATTCAAGGTTCTTCCATTTCTTTCACATTTGGAATGTCAACTTTAGCTTCTTCTAAGTTCTCATTTTTCACATCACTAAGTTGTCTTTGCACTTCAACTATTTATTCCTCTTCATCATGTGCTTGCTTGCTCATAAAAAATTCATTAGTCTCACTGAATTTAACACTAATAGACTCTTGAACAACTAATATTCTTTTGTTATATAGTCTATAAGCTTTACTTGTACTCGAATAACCAAGAAAAATACCATCATCACATTTGACATCAAATTTTCCTACTCTATCTTTGATATTCAAAATATATCATTTACAACAAAAAACTTTGAAATAAGAAATATTTGGTTTCTTTCCATACAAAACTTCAAAACAAATTTTCTTCTCAAGAGGCCTAAGTTGAATCCTATTAAGAACATAGCATGATGTGTTTATGGCCTCGGCCTAAAAATACTTTGACAATTTGCTTTTAATTAAAATTGTTCTAGTAATTTCTTGTATATTCTATTTTTCCTTTCTACTACTCCATTTTGTTGAGGTGTCCTGGGAATGAAAAAGTTTTCCATTTTCTTCACAAAACGATTCAAATTTATGATTTTAAAATTCTCCTCCATGATCACTTTTAATTTTTGAAATTTTTTGTTCGAGTTCATTTTGAATTCATTTTGAAAATTGGAAAACATGTTTATTGTTTTATCTTTACTAGTAAGAAAAATAGTCCAAGTGAAAAGAGAGAAATCATCAACAATAAAAAAAATATATCTTTTTCCTCCTAAACTTACTACATCAATTGGTCCAAATAAATCAAGATATAAAAGTTCCAAAGATCTATGTGTACAAATGACTCCCGTTAATATAAATGAGCTTTTGGTTTGTTTACTTGTAAGGCATGAATCACAAATATTATTTTTTCTCAAATTTAACCTTAGGAAAACCATTAACCAATTCATGATTTGAAAGCTTATTTAATAATTTATAGTTTGCATGTCCTAATCCTCTATGTCATAAATTTATATCATCATGCATAGCACTAAGACATTTTTCAATTTTCAAATTATCAAAGTCAAATTTGTATACATTATTGTATCTAAAGCCCACGCGTAAAACTTTATTGTTTTCATCTAATACCAAACGCTTGTCTTTTTCAAATTTGACTAAATAGTTTTTTATCACATAGTTGACTTATGCTAATTAGATTATGTTTTAGATTTTCAACTAGTCACACATTTTCCAAATACACTTTGTCATTCTTACCAACATTACCCATACCGATTGCTCTTCCTTTGCTATTGTTTCCAAAAGTGACTTTTCCTCCATTTTTCATTTCCAAGGTGATGAAGTTTGATGTATTGTCGGTCATGTGTCTTGAGCATCCACTATCTAAATACCATTTACCATCATTATACTTTGGAGCTCCCTACAAAAAAAGAAATTGAGTCTCATCTTTTTGGTACCAAACCTTGCTTGGGTCAATCTTGGTTAGAAATGATCCTTTTCGGGATCCAAATTTTCTTTATCTCTTTATTTACTCCTTTTCTAATTTTGCAATCATAAGAATAATGCCCTTCATATCCACAATGAAAATAGGTAATATGTGATTTTGTGTAACTATGCGATGCTTTAACAAATAAAATTCTTTTGTCAATTTTCTTTTTAAAAGAGTTAAAACCAAGTCCCTTCTTATTTGAAGACATTCTAGGACCACTAAGCATGACATCTAACATTTTACTTCCATTAGAAAACTTTTCAAGTTCATCTTTTAAATTCTTGATTTCTTTGTTCAAGCATGCATATTCTACACTTTGTTTTTCAAATTATTATCTTAGTGTACTATTTTTTCATTTTCAATTCTTCAATTAAGAATTCTAAGCTAGAGTTTTCTTCATTCAATATATCACAGTTTTCACATGCTTTAACATCGTTATTTTTCTTTTGCATGCTTTCAAGCTCTATTTTTATATTATCATATTTCTTTTTTAGGCATCCATATTTATTAATAAGAATTCTAAACTCATTATGCACATTAAAGGATTCACTATTACTAGAATCAGCTGAGTTAGATGATACCTCATGACTATTAGCTATTTTAAACATATGTAGCCTTCTTCATCATCACTTGAGAAGGTGTTGGAATCATTTTCTTCATTTTCACTTTTATCCTAAGTGGCTTGAAAAGCCTTTTTCTTCCTTCTTGAGTTTTCTCCATCTTTCTCCTTTTTGACCAAATTTGGACACTCATTTTTATAATGTCCAACATTTTTACATTCAAAACACGTTATTTGATTCTTTCTTGATGACGATATTTTCTTGGTAAAGCCATTCTTCTTTTTTTGATTGGCAAACTTGAGATACTTGTCAAGCTTCTTTTCATCAAGATCCTCATCTTCTTCACTTGTGTCTTCCTCATCTTTATTTGCTTTTAAAACCAAGATTTTTCTTTTTGGAGCATTTGTTTCTTCATCTTCCTTAATCCCGATCTCATAAGTTAAGAGTGAACCTATACGATTATCGAAGTATAACTTGTTCAAATCCTTTTCTTCAATCACAGTCCTTTTTGTATGCCATTTGGAGGAGAGGGACCTAAGAAACTTTTTTACCTTTTGAGGATTAGTCCTTGGTTCGCCCAAAGATGTTAAGCCGTTCACAATATCATTAAAGCGAACAACCATCTCAATTATAGATTCATTTTCATGCATCTTGAAAGAATCGTATTGGTGATTTAGAATATTCAATCTAGATTCTTTAACTTTATCTGTTGCTTCATGATTAATAATAAGTTTCTTCCAAATCTCGTTGGCACTTTGACAATTAGAAATCCGATTAAACTTAGTAGGATCCAAAGCACAATAAAAAGATATTTTTTGCTTTCCAATCAAGTTTTACCAAAAGTCTTTCTCCTTCGGTATATTCCAAAGGAGATTTTTCACATAAATCAAAATCTTTTTGAACAATGTCCCACATGTCAATATCAATGGAACACACATATACTTGCATCCTAATTTTCCAATATGCAAAATTGGATGCATTAAAAAGCTGAGGACGATTAATCCAATGACCTTCGAAAAAACTGAATCCACTTGATGCTATATTCTAAAGATGTTTAAATCTTAAAAACTAGACCAACTTGACTCTGATACAATTGTAGGATCGAAAGAACCAAGAGGGGGGGGGGGGAGTGAATTAGTGTATAAAAATCTTTTCGCAAAATCACGTTTGGAAAATAAATAAAAATGATCACAAGCACATAACAACGAAAAGTGCCTAAGAGAGAAAATACAGAGAGATACAATATGTTGACTTAGGTTCGGCCTCAACTCTTTGGCCTACGTCCCCACTCCAACTTCTCGACCTTGAGACTGCCGGAGATCCACTATCTTTCTCTTTTTTTGTAGGGAGAGAACAACCCTCTTTACCCTCACACCTTGTTCTTCGCTCAAGAGGCAAGGCGCACCTCTTATACAACGAGCTTTCAATCTGACTAGATCAGAGAACAATGATCCTCTCCAACTCTCTTATTTTACAAAATATTCTCACACTCAAAGCTTAGAAGAGAAAAGGGAAGAATTTGCAACTTTGGACTCAAGAATTTGAAAGGGACTTTAGAATGATCTTGCTTGCTTGGATGAGTTTTCTTCATGCTTTGGCACTCTTTTTATAGGCTTCTACAGGTGAAAATTTCGTCCAAAAATTCTTTCACAATTTTCTCCTCGAAAAATAGTCGTTACTGTTCATCTGGCATCACTACAAGAAAATTGGCGATTAGCGACGCAATGTAGCGCCTCCAAAAATAGTGACGCTATAAAGACGCCACTAGCGCCTCCATTACGTCTACTTAGCATCATGAGAATCAGATGCCACTTGCCTCTCGATAGCGTCTCATTCGCGTCTTCTTAGCTACTCAACGAGTTGACGTTAATTGTAGCGCAATCGAGACGCTACGTAGATGCTATTATTTTGCGCCACGAACCACAAATGCACGTCAGCACCTAGCGTCGTTCTAGCGTCGACCGCTTTAGACGCGAAACTAGAGTCTCACGTCTGAAGACTCTAAAGCGACGCTATATGGCGTCTCAATCAAGGGAGACGATACTGTATATATTTAAACACTATATTATATATACTATATGTCAATCAATAAATTCATTAAGTATTATATTAGTATTAATTACATGATTATCAACATATTATCAATATCATAATATCAACATATATATGTATTAATTACACGATTATATATATATGTATTTTTACATGATAAGAGTGTTCCTAAATATATAATTTGTTACCTATATTATTTATGTTATCTATACATATAATATATATAATATCTTAATTATGCATATATTATTATTATATACTTAATCATGGGATTACGATGGTTGATTAAGTGAGTGATATTTTAGCGTCACAGTAGACATTCAATAGCGTCCACCTAGCGTTTAACGAGCGCCGCAGCTTGTGTCGACGCTATGATGACACTATGGGCGTCTCTCTAGTGTCGCATGTTCGAGACGCCATATTGTTTTAGACGCTAGTTCGGCGCTATGGTGTCGCTAAATGAATCTAGTGACTCAATGGCGTTTGTATTGCGCCTCCTAAGCCGACTTTTTACCCCTCGCTCAATCGGGCACATATAGACATATAAATACGTGTATATGCTAATACTTATATATAATAAGTGATATATACATATTATTATAATCTAATCTGACACATATAAACAAATACACATATATATATTCACTTCGAATACGTATACATATACATGTTATTTATATATATATGACTCGCACATGTATAGACATATACATACACATATATATTTATAATACATATAGATGAAACACATTATTGTAACTTAATCTCTCACACATAGACATATATATACGTACACATATATTACATATGTATATATATACACACAATTGTGTTATATACACATATACATACATTTTTATAATTTTGTATATATATACATGATAGATTATCGGAAGAAAATAAAATGATTGGAACGGGGCATAATGCGATGAGATGTTACATTGATAAATAAAATTTCATACATACTAAAAAAATTTGAAAAAAACTTTTAATGAGCGTCTCAATGGCGTCGCAATTTTGAGATGCTACACAATTGAGACGCCCCGACGACGCTATGGTGTCGCTACATTATCTTAGCGACCCATTAGCTTCTCTATAGCGCCGCTCTAGCCGAATTGTGATAGTGTCGGCGCCTACATGGCATCTACGTAGCGTCTCATTTCCTTGCGACGCTAAAAAATTACTTAAATCCCTAACCCCTCTTCTTCGTTTTCACTTTTACTGTTTACCATCATCCCGCCCGACGCGCCCTGATGCCCGACCTCCGATGCCCGACCTCCGACGCCCGACCTCCGATGCCCGACCTCCGATGCCCTCCACTGCCGCCTTCGCCCTTCGCCCGACGTCTGACGCGCCCTCCGCCGCCTCGTCCGCCTTCCGCCGCGTCCTCCCTCCACCGCCGCTGACGTCTGCCTCCGCCGCCATTGCCCACCACCTCCTCCGGTTAAGAAGGTACTAGCCAGCCACCATGTAAATTAAGTTAATTATTAATGCTTGAAGTTAAATTAAGTTAATTATTCATGTTAAGTTAAGTATTACTTATTCATGTTATTATCATGTTAAATTAAGTAGTACTTAAGTTAATTATAATCTCTTTGGATCAAGTTAGTATTACTTATTAAGTATAATATTAAGTATCATCTCTTAGGAATTAAGTTAAGTATTACTTATTCATGTTATGAATTAAGTTAAGTAGTACTTAAGTTAATTATTACTTAAGTTAAGTTAACTTATGTTAATTGTTAAGTTAACTTATAAACTAATTCATGTACTTCCACATTCTTGGTGATAAAATGAGATTATGATTCGACGATGAAGTACTTGAAACATGTGATTTTGGACTTAATTCGTAAGTTCAAAATCACACGTTTCAAGTACACGAATTTAATTACTTGGCTTAATGTTCTCCGTTACAGAAATGATAAAGCCAGATCGTAGTTGGATTCGTCGTTGGAAGGATAAACATGGCGTCATAACTGAAGAATATAAGGATGGTGTTGATTTATTCATTAATGTGGCATATCAAAATGAAGGTGTTGCTTCTTCATATGGCGAAATCTTATGTCCATGCTGGAAGTGCAAATGTTATCAGTGGAAAGTAAGATATGATGTGCAGAAGGATTTATATTACAACGGTTTCTTACTTACATACACCAATTGGTTCTTTCATGGCGAAGAAAGATGGGCTAAAGAAACAAGTAATGTAGATACCGTTGTGGGCGACTCGAGCAATCCGTACAGGGACATGATACGAGATGCAATGTTCGGAGAAAATGTAAACATCGATTGAAGAAGACCCGAATCCTTCGGCTTCTAAGTTTTATAATCTTCTCGAAGAAGCAGATGAACCTTTATGGGATGGATGCGTGAAGCAAACTACACTTTCTGCAGTGGCACAACTAATGAACTTAAAATCAAAATTTAATATGAGCGAAAGTTGTTTTGACCGAATGGTTGCCATTATTAAGAGTATGCTTCCAGTTTCCGAGAAATTACCGGGAAATTTTTACAAGTGCAAACGGTTGATGAGAGATTTAGGGTTGGAATATCAGAAGATTGATGCATGCTGCAATCATTGCATGTTGTACTACAAGGAAAACAACTCACTTATGACTTGTTCTATTTGTGGCGAGCCCAGATTCAAGCCGAAAAAGAATTCTCAAAGTTCGAAAAAAAATGTGGCAAATATAATATTTAGACACTTTCCGATTGTTTCAAGATTACAACGACTATTTCTTTCTGAAAAAACTACATCATTTATGAGGTGGCACAGAGAAGGGGCACGTGAAGATCCAAATTCAATTACAGCATGAGGCATGGAGACGATTTGATGCACTTCATCCGAATTTTTCTATAGAATCACGCAATGTTAGATTAGGACTTTGCACCGATTGCTTCAACCCATTTGGCTCATCGAGTACTGCTTATTCATGTTGGCCTATTTTTGTGACACCGTATAATTTGCCTCCAAGCATGTGTATGAGACGAGAGAATATATTGCTTACCTGTATCATCCCGGGTCCTCGACCTCCTGGTAAACGTTTAGATGTTTACTTAAGACCTTTGATTGACGAACTCAAGATGTTGTGGGAGGATGGCGTGGTTACCTATTACAAATCTAAAAAGAAAAATTTCATTATGAGAGCCGCATTAATGTGGACCATAAGTGATTTTCTAGCATATGGAATGTTGAGTGGTTGGAGTACAAAAGGAAAACTTGCTTGTCCCATATGTGGAAAGAATACAAAATTCTTTTATTTGAAAAATTGTAGGAAAGTTTGCTGGTTTGATTGTCACAGGATGTTTCTGCCATTGGAGAATTTGATGCGCCGTAATCGAAACTCATTTCAAAAGAATACATCCGAGAACACTTTGTGTCCAACTCATTTGACAGGAAAGGAATTGCTAGAGCAAGTAAACAAGCTTAGTGAAGTCTCATTCGGACTGAAGGCCGGTAGTTATAAGCAAATTGGATTTGGAAGTGAACATATTTGGCATAAAAGAAGTATTTTTTGGGAGTTGCCTTATTGGTCTTCAAACTTGGTACGTCATAACTTGGACGTCATGCATGTGGAGAAGAACGTATTTGACAACATCTTCAACACTATTATGGATGTTAAAGGAAGAACAAAAGATAGCATACAGGCTCGCGAAGACATGAAATTAATATGCAAAAGACCAGAGTTAGATATCATTCATCTTCAAAATGGTAAATGCAAAAAGCCAAAAGCTACTTATGTCTTGAGCAATGATCAAAGAAAAGTGGTTTTCAAATGGGTAAAGCAATTGAAATTCCCCGACGGATATGTATCAAACATATCTCATTGTTTTAACTTGGACAGTGGGAAGATACACATGATGAAGAGTCATGATTGTCATATTTTTATGCAAAGGCTGCTTCCAATTGCCTTTAAAGAACTTTTGCCAAAGGCCATCTGGGAGGTTTTAACAGAATTGTCTATGTTATTTAAAGAGCTTTGTGCATCCATCGTTCGGAAAGAAGACATATCTCGGTTAGAGGCTTCTATTGTGATTACCGTGTGCAAGGCTGAGAAGATATTTCCACCTTTTTTTGATGTGATGGAACATTTGATTGTACATCTTCCATATGAAACAAAAATTGTTGGTCCGGTTCGATATCGATGGATGTATCATTTCGAAAGGTGCATGTTATATTTGAAAAGGAAGGCGAAGAATAAGGCAAAAATTGAAGGCTCCATATGTGAAGCATATTTCATTGAGGAGGTGTCAAACTTCATTTCAAAATACTTAGAGCCACACATACAATCACGACACACCCAAGTTCCAAAAAACGATGATGGTGGTGAAGGAGAAGTTGACATGAATATTATATCCATCTTCAAGTACACATGTCGACTTCTTGGTGCAGGACGCAAAGTTATCTTGAATGACAAAGATCTCACCGCCGTTGAGAATTATGTTTTTGCAAATTGTAGCGAAGTGACACCGTATCTCGAGTAAGGCAATTTGTTCTAATATGTTATATAATTTAAAGCTAATTGTTGCTAAATGATTGTATTAATTGAAAACTATGAATTCAGGAAATTCAAAGAATTACAGCGAGAAATCAATCCATTAGTTTCAAACGATGAGTTTTTGAAACTACGAGACAAACATTTTGCCGATTGGTTGAGATGTCAAGTGAGAAATCTTTCCGCTTGTTCTTAAATGTTATAAGTGCGTAACTTTTAATAAAATTTTTAGTTATTTTTTTTGTAGGTTATTAATGGCTCAGTCATAGAGAACAAAATACGAGATCTCGGTCATGGCCCCAAGAAATAAGTTCTTAGTTACTGCGACGTCATAGTCAATGGATATCGGTTCAATACAGAAGAATATAGCAGACAACGTTCAACTATTAATAGCGGCATATGTGTTCTAGGAAGCATGTACGGGACGACGACTTTGATTACTACGGTGTTATAGAAGATATCCTAGAATTATCTTATTTGGGAAAATCTAACAAAGTCGTGGTGCTAAAATGTCGTTGGTTCGATCCAAAGAAAGGAGTTCGGATCGATCAAAAGTTTAAATTGATGGATATTAACCTTCGATCGAGACTTCAGTCATACGATCCATTCGTATTGGTGGAACAAGCACAACAAGTGTACTACACTAAGTATCCATCGAAAAGAACCAAGGATGAATGGTGGGCATCATGCAAGGTGAGGAGTAGACTATTCTTAGCACAAACAATGGTAGATGAGAATGAAACATCATCCGTACACAACGATGTGCCCATGGATGATTACTATCAAGAAGATAGAGTGAATGAGATGATTGATGTGGCCGATGGAGTTGAGAATTTTCAATTGGTCGATGACGCTGAGCCAATGGAAGAGTTCAATTCAAATGACCTCTTGGATGTGAACTTCGATAATTTCATTGATGATGACTCGAACCAAGATTATAGCGATGATGATGAAGATGATGAAAATGAACCAGAATACGAAACAAGCGAATGAATCCCGTAGTTATTCTAATGACATAAGCTTTTTACTTTTTTTTTTAAAGTTATATATGGTTACCTATAATAAGAGAAGTTTCTTTCTTTTCTTTCAGTCATGGTTACTAAGGGTCGAGCATCTGGGTCATCTCGCTCTTCCAGGCGTTCACTCCAAATGAGTTAGCCATCACAACCACCAGGTAATATATTTATTGTGAGCTGCTTATTTATAGTTGATTATAATAGTTAAATTCCTTTTTTAATAATATCAGTTCCTTCGTCGTCGACGGGGCACGTAGTCGGATTATCACATAGTAGGTGATCCATTGGTGGGTCTGCTCAGTGTATCACTCCAGGTACGTGACACATTGTAGGCAATAGACAATAGGAGATAGAGTTTTTAAATATTTTGCTTTTGTGATAGTTGCTCCACCGTCGACGGGGAACATAGTCGGTATGTCTCGATCGCACAACCACAATCGTCATGTCACACCAAGTTATTTTTTGTATATTACTTAATTTTATGTAGGAGCCAAATTTTATGTATTTTCTTGTGATGGCAGTTGCTACCCTACCGCCACCGCCGAGAATACCAGACGCTTCACCACAATCTAGCGTTGGCGAGCGACATCTTACGCCAGGTGATATATTTATTATTATTGACAAATCACAATTAATTATATTAATTATTTTTTAATAATGTCAGTTGCTATGCCGATAGCACAAGCACCTGACTCAATTCATTCAGACGAGCGGACTGCTACTGATCATGCGGTACACATCAATCGAGGTGAGAACATTACTGTACATCTATCAATTATTACAATTTTAATTTGGTATAATACTAATGATTTATTATGTATTAGGGCCCGTAGCTGATGTCGGACCTTCACAGCCTACCCCAGCTGTACCAGATGCTGATTCCTCTTCGAGTGATGAAGAGGGGTTACACGATAATGGGGTGGTCACTGTGAATAATATTGCTCGACCGTAAGTTAAATAAGTTGTACAAATTTTGTTATAGTTTTAGTTATCATTGAAAATTAATTCTTCTTTGTAATTGGCAGGACCACTTTCTTACCCGCTAGTATCGTGCGGGATGTCAGTGCTCTCGTTCTTTTCCACTTGCCGGAAGGGGCAGGATCCTGGAAAGATGTCCCAATTCAAGTGCGAGATGACATCTTTCGAGCCTTTACGGTACGATCTTCTATCTGGGTTACATAATTCGAATTATATTTATTTTAAAATTACTAAGTTTTAACGTTCTATTTGTAGGATGCAAATCAGTTTCATCCGGATCTTAGTTTAGGGATGATCCGGAAAGCTTTTGAGGAGGTCGCTGCGAAACGCCTCCGAAATTGATTATACAAGATTCATAAGGTCGTCACGTCCGCCGGCCTCACTTTGGAGCAGGGCATACAAAGATGCCCAAGACATATTAGGCGCTGGGTTTGGGAGTCCCTCTGTAGGAAGTGGTAAGTATGTATACTTTTACATTATTTTTATGAAAATTATAGTTTTTTGAAAGTGTAAGTATTTGATGTTCACAAAGGACGGATGAACGATGGCAAAGGAAGTCGGAAAATACAAGAGTTTACCGTCTTTCGAAGCCCGAGGCCCACATCCACACAGGGGGATCGATGCGATTTGACGAGCATCGACGATGCATGGTAATTTACATATAAATTCAATTTATCAAACTTTTGACTTATACTTGTGTTATCAAATTTGAAACTTTATTGTAGGAGGAGAAAGAAGGTGGTCCCTCTTTCATGTGGTCTATGAGGCCACGCATAAGAGCCGGAAGACAAACGATCTAGTCACGCCCACTGCTCGTAGGCTTTTGGTAAGTCTCATGATATGGTCATTTGGTTGTTGTCATTAGTGCACTATTTTTGAAATACATAATGTTTAAATTTTATAGGATGAGTATAATGCAAAAATGACTGAAAAGTATGGAGATGATCCGAGTATTCAGCCACCAGGTAATGTTTCTTCGTTAGTTTAGTCATGTTTTAATTTACGTGTTTCTTGATATATAATTTATATATTATATAATTGTATAATTTTTCTATTTCGTAGAGGACCCTGTTATTTGGGAGGAGGTGGCCGGCACGACACGAGGGGGATACTAGGAGTATCGGAGGATATGCAGGAGGTGCATCTGCTCCGAGCTCATCCGCTGCACCTGATATGACGCAGCTATCGCAGTAGTTATCGGCGTAGATATCGCAGCAGTTGGCTCCTCTATTGCAGGCAATTCAGGGATTGATCCCGACACAGAATTCATATCCGCGAGGCCATGGACCGAGCACGTTTGGGTCGAACGTCCGGAATGATAACAATAACTTCCAAACCTAGGATACAAAACAAACTATGCATTTGTTACTTATAGTCTTTAAACATACATATAGTTTGTTAGTTTGGTTTAGTAGTTTTCGTATTCTTATGTTATATATTACGCCTGTGATAGTTTTATATTGCCAGTGATGATTTTATATTGCCTGTGATGCTTTTATATTGCCTGGGATGAATATCAATGCATTTTGAGATGCATTATAAATTATATGGTGTGGGAAGGGAAAAAATGAGACTGGGGCGGGTAAAAAAAATGTGCAATTAGCGACTCCGTAGCGTCTGATTGGAGACACGAGCACGATCATATTTGTGTCAATATAGCGCCTCCCTAGCGCCTACAGTAGCGACACGTGGGCGCCGGAATAGCACCTCAGGTCTAGCGCCACTTGCGCGTCGACTTAGCGACGCGGTCCTGCTTCGCACAGCCGCAAACATCGTGTCTTAATAACGTCGATATAGCGTCAACATGTGGCGCTAGTTGCGTCTCATTATCTTTGACTCTAGTGCAACGCCACTAGCCATCGATTTCCAGCGTCTCAATTTTGCGGCGCTAGTTGGACGCTAAGGAGACGCTCTTCACAACAGAGACGTAATAGCGCCTCCCTAGCGACTCAAGGTTGCCAGTTTTCTTGTAGTGCATAGTGGCTTGTCGACCGCATTAATGGGCCGGTCGACCGATCAATATGACCATTGTGCATATCTGTGATTTTATGCATTGTTCGGTCGACCGGTCCTTCGACTAATGCATCGGCCGGTATAGTGTCGTTATTTTTGAATTCATTGCTGTACTGACCGGTTGACCGGTGCAATGACCGGTATTGTCTCATCATTTCTTCAGTTGTTATCAATCAACTAGTGTCCATGGTCGGTCGACCGGTCGTATGCTGAATTTTTATTTTTATCATTTTAATTGTCAATTTCTTCTAAAAATGAGGTCATATCAATCCTACACCTACATATCATCACTTGAGCATAGATTAGTAACTTTTATGTCCAACTTTATTTGTTATCGTCAAAACAAGAAATTCAACATGACCTTCCTCCTTTCTACCACCATATAGTATGGCGGCCTCTCCAGTTATTTGAGGGCCAAGGTATCCTAAGTCTGCGATGACAACACCTCATCCACCGCCTCTCTCTCAAGCCACATAGAAGGAGCAATCACATGAAGACCTTGTTGCACTCGTTATTGACTGCCTATTGACGATCATAAGGGTAAGCATGTCAACCCGATCGACCCAGACTAGATCAACCCACTTTTCAAAAAACAATTCAATATCCATGGTAGCAACTTGAAAATTTGACTCGACCTTGATTGTGATGGTATTACAAATGATTTTGTGAGTCATAAACATAAGGATTGCTGCTTGAGAAGCCTTCATCTTGATTCCAGTAATTTGAACTTTCATGACCATATGAGGCATACATGTAAGCATTAGAGGACTATTGAAATTGTGGTGATCCTTGATTGCAATGAACTTGTGATGGTTCTCCAACATCAAAACCATATTTTTGACGAGTTTTGGACGACATCTTCAACTATAGAATCCAATTCCTCCTGGCTCGAGGGTGTTTCACTTGGTTGATAATAGTCATAGGACCAAGTTTGCCAACCCATATTCATCTTTTCTTCATTCTCTCTCAGAAGTCAAATTCAAAATTTTCTGCACTTGCCGGTTGAATAACAATCCCTAAGTGTCCTAGGACATGTTTTGATTGGTAGTCTCTTCCTCAAAAATTCTTCTCCTAGCCTCTTCTCTTTGCAAATTCCTTCTCCTATTGAATCTTCTTTCAGTTCAGGATCAGATAGGTAGAGGTCTCCTTGAAACTCCAAGTCCTGCATAAATTGAATTCAGAAAAGAAAGAAATCTGTACATAATTGAAAAAAAAATTCAGAATGATAACTTGCAAAAACTGAAAATTGGGCTAATAAATGGACTGAAAACTAGTCTAAAAGTAATCTAAACTATCTAAGTTAATCTAATCGGCCTCAAATCTCCGGCAACGATGCCAAAAACTTTATAGTGATATTCAGGAGTAATGTGATAACTTGGTGGTTTTGTGTAAGAAATGCAATTTTTCAATATTTGGTCTAACTCCCCAACTCACTTTCTGCAAGTGCACAGGTAAGTTGTAGTAGACCCAAGTTGTCGTATCCACAGAGATTTGAAGCCCTAGACTCCATAAAAACAATTTAGACTAGTCCTATTAAAGTGGCAAAAATAGGAAATTAAAGGGAAGTGAAACAAATTTTTAAAGAAAGGCAAAATGATAACTGTTTTTGGATTTTTGAAAAGTTGTCAAAACTGAATTGTAAATGCTAAACTAGAGGCTCAAAGGGTTTAACTATCAATCAGGAAAGTTCTCCTAGGAGTTGGGGTTCATCTAACTTAATTATGGATGGAATGGAACAAGTTATCAATTAAAATTTAAACCTAACTCAACTTGTATAATTTCTGTTTTCACAGCTGGTTTAACCCTGAACTAATTATCATATCCTCATATGATTAATTAGCTAAGTTGAATTAGAAGAGGTCCTGACTGATATCAAATTAACATTAGGCTCAAAACCAAATTCCTTGCTGATTTTTTTTGACAATTTAATGAAATCTGAAATGATAACCATCAATTGCACCTTGAAAATGAAGGAAATGTTTCAATCAACTAAAAAGGGATGAAATCAATCCAATATTGATACAAATGCTTCTTGGTTTATCTCTAAACTACAAGAGGATTTTAAATCAGCCTCTCAGTTGCAAATTCAAATGCAATTCACATTTTCACCAAGGGATTGAATGAAATCAGCACCTACATTTCATATTGGAATTCAGCAATGTCATTGCATTCTTGGTCCATCTCTGAACATCAAGACAACCTTAAAATCACCTCTCAGTGATTAATGAAACCAGGGCTTTAACAATAACAAGGCAGGTTCCACAATTTCAGGATTTCAGCAACCAGAAAATTCAGAAATCAACACCTAGCAAACATTGAAATTCAGCACATATCACTCATTGGAATTCAGATTTTCCATTGCTCTTTGGTTCATCTCTGAACAACAAAGTATCCCTAGGATTCACTTCTCAGTGATTTAATGAGATCAAGGGTTTACAATAGCAAATCAGAACCCAAAGATTCAGGAAATCAGCAAAGGGAAAATCAGAAATCAACATTCAAAAGTTTGCAATAAATCAGGGATTATAAACTTGGAAACATCATTGCCTTTTGATTCATTTCTGAACAAGAATGAAACCATATGTAACCTCTCAGTTATCAATTAAATCAGAGCTCAACAATGATAGAAACAGATTTGATAGAATTCAAAAATCAGAAATCAGATTTGGGAAAGAAAAGAGATTTCAGAATTCAAATTTTAGATTTCTAATTGGATTAGAACCTAAAAACTTGGCATTGGTTCTTAATTCATTTTTGAACAAAGAGTAGATCAAATGACAACCTCTCAATTGTAGCTACAATCAGGACCCTACAATGTCAAGAATCAGATTAATGTAAAATAGATTTCAAGAAATAGAATTGAAATCGGTGCAGGAATTCAGACTTGTCCTTAATCCATCCACAATTAATCTAGATTACTACCCTATCCTAGGAGACATAGGATTTAGCTCCACATAATTACAAAGCTAGATACACAATGGAATGAAGAATAATAGCAATCCATCCTGAAATGAGGGCTATTCTACAGAAATCAGCAAGCCTCAGCTCCTTCCACTCCAGTCAGCTCCAATCCTTGCTTCCTTCTTGCAATGGCCGGCCCCCTCCTTGATTCCAGGGTTTCTTCAGCTTATATATGACCTTTAATCACTCTTAGATCAGCATTCAAATGTCCCATAATCTCTGATGTGAGCCACCTGTCCTCTGGACCAGAAAAAATCCCAATGTCAGCTTTTTTTTTATAGCAAAAAGTAGGTGGTCCCCCCTCCTTTTTGGCTCAATTCACACTTCCTTTCCCTACTAGAAAATCAACAACAGCAAACATCGAAGTCCTCTAATAAGAAATAAACAAACAAGGATTAGGACAGCAAGTAAAATCAGCTCAATAATCAAAAGGAGTTTGGTGTTGTGCTAGAATGGAAATCGATATGAAAAATTAATAGTTTTGGAACCCGGAAATAATAACTTTGCACTAATCGTGAAAATTATCCAAATAAAAGTAGTTCAAGGCATTAGAGGCATCAAATGGATTAACATGGAAAGTGAATGAGGTCAGAAATCAAATGTAGATACAATTTCATAACATTGATAACTTGATGACCCGAAAATGATAACTTTTAGCCACTAAAATGATAACTTGGCATAACTTTGGTTATGATTATTCAAATGAGATCAAATTTGAACAGAAATGAGTTAAGTCAGTAAGTTAATGATTACTTAATGCCTTTGTGCAGAATTGATGATTTTGCATATCAAATGACAGTTTTTCCCTTAAACGATAACTTGGCATTGAAAAATGATAACTTGTGAAATGGATTGATAATTTTGCACAAGTTGAAATATGATCATCCAAATATGATTCATTCGTGATGGCAATGGATTTAGGGCAAGAAAATCACTAGAAATCAGCTCAAATGAAATAATGATAACTTGCACATTGAAATGATAACTTTGCATAGAATTGACATATTTATGGATTTTGGCAATTCAGAGCCTCTATGCATATGAAATCAAGTATAAAATGAGAAAGATCAACTAGTTATCACAATCCTTGCATCCCAAACATAATTGGCCAAAAGTTATGCAAAATAGGGGCTTGATATGTGTGAAATGCATCTAAAATGGGATACAAACCTATTGTGATCAGCTAGTGATCATTGAGCAACGCCACGTAAACAATTCAATTGACAATACGATGATAAAGCTTTAGAAAAAATGTTAAAAACACTGATGAAAGCTCATTAACAAAAAACTACAGCGGAAGAATACAATTAATAAGAGGCTATAGATAAAGTCCAATAGGATATTATATAATATAAAAGCCCAAATGCAATGACATCAAAGAAAACAATAATAAAGCATAATATAGAATAATGACGAAAGGCCCAATTCAACAAAATAAAATACTCATAGTCTGATAATGACAATCAATAATTCTATAAATAAAAGCCCATGGGATCACAAAATCTATAAGAAGTTCTAAACATGGCTAATACAAAAGACCACATGACAAAAAAAAAAAGACTCAATTAGCTATGATAGACGCCATGTGCAACCTTCATGATATGAGCTCGCTGTTGGACCATATCAATCCTGCACGCCAGCACGAATCCGAATGCAGGGGAGGCTCACCTCCCATTAGTTATATGTAAGGGCTATAAAAATAATGGAATACAATAAGTCAATAAAACAACGATAAAATGTATCATGTCATAAAAAAATAATTAAAATATCCATGAAGATCATTTGAACAATTCCAATTCCATTCGATAATCATTAACAATTGTGTTATGTTTAGTAATGCCCAATACGATATCAATCAATAGGTAGCCAATAAATCACTACATTAACATTTAATGCCCCATAAATAATACTGTATTCAATTCTAGCCATATCATGATTTCATAAATCTTCTTACAGAGTTTAGGGTTATTAAACATTAGACAATCAATTTAGTGAGCATTTCATAGGAGGTTGGTACTTAGTAATACCCCAAGCCCATAATGGCTAGCAAAGCCAAGACACTCTTTGGTCCACAATGATATCAATAAACCCCGTCTAGGTCCCATAACAATATTCCATTCAATGGGGGCTAAGGTTATGACCAACAACCTAGCGCATTCAATCAATAGTTTCTTTTAGCCCTTCGGCTTAGCATGCATTTTCGGTTTCTAGGTGAATCAATCGGTAGCATGTGCAATCATAACATATTATCCAAAATATAAGGAGGTTAAGTTATCATGAATGAGATTTAGAATATAGTTATAAACTATCAATAATGACATTCATTTAAAATGATCAACAATTGCACTTAATAATAATCCATAATAATTCAGTTAACTATTAATGAAAGAATTGCAATAAAAAACTTTGAAAAATAATAAATCAATATGTGGCCGGTCGACCAGCCTGTCGACCAACTACTCGACCGATCCTGACATAGGCTGCAAGACCCGTGGAGCGATCGTCTGCTCCACCCGATTAGTTGATGTGGAATGAGTGGAGTAGTGAAAACTTGTTGATTTTATGGTTCAGAATTGAATATTATGAAATGTGTTCACACTCCTCTCTTCCTCTCTACTGCAAGTGCACAGATCAATGTAGTAGACTCAAGTGTCATATCCATAGTTATTTGAATGCTAAAGTCTCCCTAAACTAACCTAGACTAGCCTTAGACTAAGTGGTAAAAATAGGAAATTAAAAGAAAGTGAAAATAGATTTTTCAAAGTGGCAAAAAGATAACTATTTTTAGTGTTTTGATAATAGAAATGAACTGAGATCTAATTACTGAATTGAGGACTAAAAAGGGTTTGTCAATCAATGGAAAGGTTCTCCTAGGGGTTGGGGTTCATCTAATTCAGCTATGGATGGAATGGAGAATTTTAACAATTTTAAATCAAATCTTATTCAACCTAAAGTATGGCTACTCTCACAGCTTAATTAATCCAAAACTAATCATTATATTCTCATATAAATGTTAGATAGGTTGAATTAGATAAGGATCCCCACTGAATATCAAGTTATCATTAAGCACATGCACAAGTGCCTCACTGATTTTGCCATTTTCTTTCAGATTTTGGCAATTTCAGTTTGGCACATAACCAAACAAGCATTCACATATCAAGTAATCAGGAATGTAATGAATCCAATCCTAAGGCTAATGCTTCTTGGTTTATCTCTAAACAACAAGGGGATTTTAAATCAGCTTCTCAGCTGCAAATTGAAATGAAATCCACATTAGCACTAATGGATTGGGTAAAATCAGCACATATCACATCTAGGAATTCAGCAGATACTATTGCTTCTTGGTCCATCTCTGAACATCAAGAAAACCCTAAGTTCACTTCTCAGTGGATGATGGAATCAGGGGTCTTACAACAGCAAGGCAGATTCCAAAAAATTTAGGAAATCAGAATTTGAAAATTCAGAAATCAGCACTGAAATCTGCAACAATTCAGGGATTAAAACCTTAGAAATACCATTGTCTCTTGATTCATTTCTAAACAAGAATGAAACCATAAAGCAACATCTTAGTTGTTAATACAATTAGGGCTCCACAATGATAAAAACAGATCCAATGAATTCAGGAATCAGAAATGGAAAACAGATTTTAGAAATAAGTGAATCAGATTCCTAATTGGGGATTGAACCTAGAAACTTGCCATTAGTTCTTGATTTATTTTTGAACAAAGAGTAGATCAAAGGACAACCTCTCAGTTGTAAATACAAGTAGGACCTCACAATGTCAAGATTAGATCCATTGAAATCAGAAAATGAAAAAATCAGAAATCAGAATTTTAGAAATAGAAATCAGAACTTGATATTAGTGCAGAAAATCAGATTGGTTCATCATCCTAAATTAGACTACTACCCTATCCTAGGAGAGCTAGAATTTAGCTCATTATAATTACAAGGTTTGATGCAAAACAGAAAGAGATAGCCATGCTAAACATCTGAAATCAGAAAGGATAGAAATTTGTTGACAGGGAATCAGATTCAGCAATGACTTCTTCCTCTAGCTCCTTTCCTTCCTCCCCTTCAGATCCTATCCAGAATCCTCCAAATGGAGGCTCCCCTTTTCTTCTCAAGGGTTCCTTAGCTTATATATGACCCTTCTAAACCCTTAGATGCATATCAGAATATTCTATTATGCCTTGATTATGCCATGTGTCCTGGTCCTGAAAATATCAGCAGGTGCCAACACCTTTTGGAGTGGTCCCCTCCACCTTTTCCAGCTTGTGCAGCCTTGTTTTCCTTGGTAGAAGAGACAAAACAGCAGGTATCAAAGTCCTCAAATAATATTTAAACAAATAAGGATTAGGACAGCTATTAATATCAGCTCCATTAGCAAATGAAATTTGATGTTATGCAGGAATAAAAATCCCTGCACAGAAATGGGAATTTTATGCACTAAATGATAACTGCATAGAAGTGATAATTCTGTGTAAATTGAATTGTGATTATTCAAAGATGATTAATTCAGGATAGCCAGGGATTAGGGCAGCATATAAATGAGGTCAATTATCAGGTGTGGATAATGTTTCATAAGAATGATAACTTGTTGTCCCGGACTGATAACTTGCATAAGAAAAGTGATAACTTGTACAGATTTAATCATGGCTATCTAAAAGTTATTAATTTAGGGCAGCCAGGAGTTAGGACAGCAATTAGACAATTTCCTAATGCTTTTATGCAGAAATGATATCTTTACACACTGAAATGTCAATTTTGCCCCAAAAACTATAACTTGGCACCAAGAATGATAACTTGTGAAATGGAATAATAACTTTGCACAAATTAAATCATGATCATCCAAATATGGTTAATTCATAATGGCAAGGGATTTAGGGCAAGATAACAACTAGAAATCAGCTCAATTAGCAAAATGATAACTTCATGACTTGGAATGATAACTTGCCCAAAAAATGATAACTTGGCATAGAATTGATAACTTTATGGATTTTAGCAATTCAGAACCTCTATGCACATGGAACTGAATACAAAATGAGGATGATCAAATGGTTATCACAATCCATTGCATTCCATGTAAAATTGACCATATGTAAGGCAAAATGAGGGCTCGATATGGGTGAAATGCATAGAAAATGGAGTAAAAACCTAACATGATCAGCTAGTGATCATTAGTCAACCATTGTGAGGGTAAAATCTCGATGGGATGACTCATCTGGTCGATCGTCAACTCATCCAATCCTATTAGAGGTATTCGATTGTGAGACCGATAGAGAGATGACCCTCGTTCGGACGACCGATGCCTTGACCAAAGTGGGCAAAGACTTTTGGCTACTATTTCACCTATGGAGTGGTCGATCGCTCTACCCATTCAGTCTACCGGTGTGTGAAAGGAAATCATCATTTAGATTTTTAAAATTGTTACATTCCCTCACCAATCGATTCAAGGGCTTCGAGCCAATAATAGTCTGCTTTCAACTAGTACTAGTATTAAAAACGACCTTGTGAACAACCATATATGAATCAAATCTAAAAACTTACAACCATATATGAAGCAAATAAAATCCATTAGAAATCCCATAACACATCCATATGGTGAACACAAGTTTGAGATAGTCCATTCACAATAACCCAAACAACCATATAAAACTTCCAACCCCTAGGTTACATGGATTGAATGGGGTTCATCCATTACATACTTATTTTCGGTAGTGGCCAGTTTGAGACCCTTTCTATTCAAATTTTCTAGCTCACTCTAGGCAATAGACCCTTAGGGCAATAACATATAACTTTCTTAGATTTTATTCTTTTATATTTACCCTCATAAATTCTTACAAGAACCGCTACACACATTAGACAATTTGACAGCTGCACATCAAAACATCAATAACTTACTATAGGCATCTCCTTTTGAAATGAATCAAAGCTCTATAAAAATATGACCCAATCACCTATCTAATCCATGAATTTTGTTCTCAGATTAGATAAGTACCAATTTTGTTGAATTCCCCAAATTTGTCATGCTGCTACCCAAGGCAGTTTGACAGTGAGCAAATCCTTCGGTGATAATTCTCATTTTAATAGTGGGCCAATCCAATCCATAGGTTAGATGGATTGCAAGAACCCTTACATAACAAGGGTTTTGTCCAAAACTCTTTTAATCCATTCTTCTGTTGGAGCAAAGTTTTAATGCCCTATAAAATTATATTTTGATGATACAATCTTCGAAAGATTAAAGTTATATGCTGAAAAAGTTTAAATAAAAATGGATAACTTTATGCACTAAAATTTGATTAAATAATTGATTATGATCTCATTCAATTCTAGATGAATGACGAATATCAAAGTTGTAGAGAATCATGTTAGCTATCCATAGAATCCAAGATTATCTCATTTAGATAACTATGAAAAATATTATGCTAAAAATAGTGCAGGTCGGTCAACAAGTCGGTCAAAGCAAAGAAGGCCGGACGAGACTATACTGGTCGACCAATCGGAGATATCGGTCGACTGGTCAATGCATGAGCCGCCCAAATCCATGTCAAGACTACATCGGTCAACGGACTGGATGATGCACCGACTGAATTGATCAACTCAACGGGTGAAATCAAAATGTCGAGACTGCCGACTGACTGATCGATATTTTGGTCGACCGACCAGCTACTGACACTGAAGAAATCAACGATCATATAGACCGGTCGATCATTCCATCAGTGCGGTCAACCGGTCTCCGACTATAATGAACAGTAACGACTAGTTTTGAATGAGAAAATTCTGAAAAAAATTATAGACAAAATTTTCACACATAAGCCTATAAAAGAAGTGCCAACGCCAGAAGTAAAGGCATCCATCCAAGCATTGAAGAAAAACTTCAATTTATAAAAAAAAGATCCTTCTCTTGAAGTTATCATTCTAGTTTCTCTTCTTTTTTTCTTATCTTCTTGTGAGCATGATATTGTAAAAGAGAGAAATAATTGTTCAGAAAAATTGAGAGAGCTCCCATGTAAAAGAGGTTCCATATCTTACCTCTTGAGCGAAAGAAAAGATAAACTTCATAGGAGGAGAGGTGTGCCTTATCTCTCAAAGCAAAGAAAAGGTGGTTGATGTAACGGGTTCTTCCTTGCCCCATTTGGAACTAAGGAAGATTTTAGTGGAATCTCCAGTAGTTTTGAGGTCGAGAAGTTGGAACCTCGTCAACAACCACTTGTGTTTGCATTCTCTCTCCTTCTCCTTCTCATATTATGTTTGTGATATGATTTATTTTGTTTTGGTTGGAAGATTGTTTAATTGATTTTATGCTTCCGCGACACATTTTGTGAAATCGATAATTTTAGTTTTAACACCAATTCACCCCACTCTTGGTGCTTTGGGTTCCTACATTGATATCAGAGTGGGTTGCTCTTGTTTTAAGATGTAATCGTCTTGTTTAAAGATTTAAATATCTTTAGAGCTATGGCATCAAGTGGATTTAGTTTTTCCGAAGGACAATCAATTAGTCGTCCTTCCCTTTTTAATGCATCAAATTTTCCTTATTGGAAAATTAGGATACAAGCATACATATGTCCAATTGATATTGACATGTGGGACATCATTGAAAAAGGTTATTATTTAAATGAAATATTACCTTCTGAATATACTAAAAAAGAATTTTTTTTTGCAAAACTTGATTGGAAAGCAAAAAATATTTTTTATTTTGCATTGAATTCAACAGAGTTTAATCAGATTCCTAGTTGTGAATGTGCAAATGAGATTTGGAAGAAACTCATTACTACTTATGAAGGAACGGATAAAGTTAAAGAGTCTAGATTAAATATTTTAAATCATAAATATGACTCTTTCAAAATGCTAGAAAATGAATCCATTAATGATATGGTTGTAAGGTTTAATGATATTATGAATGACTAAGCCTTCTTGGACGAGCCAAGAACTAACCCCCAAAAATTGAAAAAGTTTCTTAGGTCTCTCTCCTTCAAATGGCATACCAAGAGGACCGTGATTGAAGAAAAAGACTTGAACAAGCTGGATTTTGATGATCTAATTGGTTCACTCTTAACCCATGAGATCGGAATCCAAGAAAAAGAAGAAACAAATGCTCCCAAAAAGAAGAAATTGGCATTGAAGGCAAATAAAAGGGAAGAAGATTCAAGTGAAGAAGAAGTGGATGAAAAGAGACTCGCATGCTATACAAGAAAATTTGACAAATGTCTCAAGTTGGTGAAAAATAAAGAGAAGAATGAGAAGCCACAGAGAAGATTATATAAACATCACCGAGAAAGAAACTAAAGTCTCATAAAGAATGACAAAGAAGAGACAATTCAAAAAGGGAAGAAGAAAAAGAATGAAGAGTCAAGTGAAGATGAATCAAATGACTCATCAAGCTCTTCTAGTGAGGATGCATACCTGTGCCTAATGGTACACAATGATGAGGTAACTTCTAACTCCTCAAGTTCAAATAATGACTCATCAAGCTTTTCTCAAGAAAATATCTCAATTGATGTGCACAAAAAAAACTTTCTTCTCTTATAAAAAGGTATTTTACACTTAAAGAGAAAAATGAAAAATTACTACATGAGTTTGAGAAATTAAAAAAAAGGATACATATTTTGTGGAAAAATAAAAATGAAATTAATTCTTTGGAAATTACACATGAATGTAAAATTGTAAAACTAGTATGTTCTTTAGAAAAAGTAAAGAAGGAAAATACTTTTTGAAAAATTCACAAAATAATGACAAGGCTCTTTCTCATGTAACTAAAAGTAATTTTAGAAAATTCTTTGTACATTCTTATTGAAAATAAGATTATTCCTATGATAAAAAATCACATATTACATGTTTTACATGTGGATTTTTTGGGATGATATGGGTTCCAAAAGGAACCTTGACTAATAAAATAGGACCAAAAAAGTTTGGGTACCAAAGGTTATATAATTATTTTTCAGGTGTGCCTCACATGTAAAACAAAGGACAAGTGGAATTAAAAATGTGAACGCATGAAGGTTATGGTAAAAGTATCATTTTCGTTTTGATTTCACTCAAAATTTCAAAATTACTATTTCTTTGAAAGAAAAGGGGAACATATAAAATAGAAAAAGAAAATTGGTCATAGTGATAGGGGGAGCATGTTAAAATCTTCCAACTTTATTTTGACACATCATTGATATCATTGTTGTATCAAACTTTTATTTGGACTTGTGGATTTCATAACCTCTAGATCAATTTGATTTCAATTTACCATTATAAAATAGCCATAAATTTAGGGGGAGTTATTTTTGCATATTTTATAACTCTTTATGTGTTAATACTTTACATATTTATGATAAAAGGGGAGAATAAGCTTTTTAAGGACAACATGATTAAGGGGGGAATTACATATGGTTGCTTATGTCCTTCATGTGCAAACTACTTTTTGATGAACCAAAAGGGGGATATGAATATAACTTTATGATGATTACATTACAATTGGTACTTATGTGAATATCTATCATTGTAAGGAAAGCTAAATTTTTAGGAGGAGTAAAATTGATTTTACAAGATTTTACAACTTTTTCGCAACCTTTATATTTTTCATATTTCTCGGTTTGTCTTCATCAAAAAGGGAAAGATTATTAGAGCAAAGTTTTAATGCCCTATAAAATTATATTTTGATGATACAAATCTCGAAAGATTAATGATACAAGGATTGGGGAAAAAGGACACGTTATGTTCTCTCACATGTGGACGAATTGATACAAAGTGGATCCCAAAATGTCACATCAAAATGAAGTATATCGTTTTTCTAATTCACCTATAAAGATTAGGAGGACACTGAGTATACTGCATAGAGTTATGCAGCGTATACAATGCAGTTTGATCGTAACCATTGATTTTAAATGGAGAGTTAAGATCTGATTTTCTGTCAACACTCACGTGACTCTTTTTTCCAAAACAAAATCCACCCTTTTGTCTTTAAAAAATGAGATTGCTATCTGCTTCCCTCTTTCTCAAACCTCGATGCTTCGTTCACTCCGTGGCTCTCCCTCTCAAATCAACGTATTGCCGGAGCCTAACGTTGAAGATCATCGCACATTGAAGATGAAATTTGCCTTGCTTTGTTTCTTTTTTGTTTTTACTTGTTACGAATGGCGCAACAATAAGGATATATCATTTGACGGAGGTCTTGTTCTTTTATGCAACTCAGAGTCCTTCAACAAGAATGGATAGGGAAGGATCACGTGGGTGTTAAAAAATGTTGGAGGACTTCATGAGGCGGCAGGACAACCAAACTAAAGCCTTGAAAAAAATATGTATGAAAATAGATGTTCTTGGGGCTGGATATTAAGCCTTGGAGGCCAAGCTTTGCTTGTAGTCCAGTCAAGAAACCCCACAAACCCAATCTGCCCTTCTGGAAGAAGAAATTTAGGAAATGAAGATGGGAATTGAGAAAGATATGAATGAAGTAGTCATGGAGGCTGAAGTTGAAAAAGAATCTATCATACTTATAGAACAATTCAAGAAAGAAGTTGAAACTGCAGAAGTTACTGAAAGGGGTACTCCAATGATACCAGCAATGAATCACATTGAAGACCCACTTATAAGGTTCCCATCCAATGAAGAACAAATTCTAGAAGACTCTGATTTTGATTCTTTGAAGAAACTATCAGATACACTCCTTCGTGATGAGGACTGCAACTCAATTCACTTATTGTCTATCCCTAAAGATGAGTCACTTCCTGCACCCAACTATCCAAAAGTTTTACTTGAAGCAATTTGCTCCACAAACCATCATGGATCAGTTGAAGAATGTCAACATCTTAGGGTCAAAGATGAAGAAACATCAAAAGAGAAGAAGTGGTCTGAACTTGAAGCAAGCACTAATTCATTTGAAGTCATTCAAAGTTCCAAAGTCTCAACCATCTTATTTTTAATTGGGCAACAGGTTATGACTATAAAGCCACATGATGAGACTGAAATGGCCAAGGAAGATATAAAAGCAGAAGAAATTTCTTTCCAAATAGAGGCTATAGCAGAATTAAAATTTGTAGAAGGAATGGAACATTCAATCAAGGAAGATCATTGTTTGCCCATTGAAATATGGAACCAATAGCTCAAAGATCTTCCAATAATGCTGCATTTTAATAGGCCAATGAAGATGGCTGCTTAAACAAGATGGTGATCTAGGAGATTCATATGTCATAGATGAGAAGTTAGTAGATTTCTGGTACAATGGAGGAGGGATTCAAACTAAAAAACAAAAGGTCAATCATTGACAAACTAAGAGATCCATACTTGATTAGTGAAGTGTCCACAGATTGAAATCTCTACTTGATTACATCATACTATTTAAACCTCCTTGATATCAAGAGTTGTAACAATGTCTAGCCTAAGACACTAAAGCAGGGCACTTTTTGTGAGGTAACCCAAATCATTTCATATCTCATTTTCTCTGTTTTGCAGGAATAATTCAGAGGAAAATCAGAATCACCACCACCCTTTCACCTAGGGAGTACTCCTACCCTCATTTTTTATTTTCTCATTGAAATCCCAATGATAACTAATATTATATTTTCCTTCATGCTGCAATTATCATATTGACATCAGAATTATCATTCATATCACTTATCCAAATCCATCATTGCTGAATTTTAGTGAATTTCAATGCATTTCATTGAATTGTGCACCCCAAAAATCTGATATTGCAGATTTCATTGATATCCTTTATTTCTCTACAGGATTAGTTGCAATTCATGAAGAATGGACCACCCAAAGCCTCTGGTTGAGGTGCAAAAGGATTCAAGTGCCCAATTCCATGAATTTGATACCCTCCCTACCCTCTCCCTTGCCTATATTTTCACCACTGTGGATAGTGCTGAGAATAAGCTTGAGGGAGGAAACCTGGTGCTTTTCTAAACTTTACACCATGTTTTCAATCTATTTTAATGTCCATATATCATTTATCACCAGGTTATCACTGTTTTGACCAAGTTATCATTAGTTTCACCCGGTTATCACAAGTTATCACTATTTGAGTTCAATTCAATTCCTGCATTCATTCTAACTCTAAAATGGGTAGAATACTTCATTATGACAGTTGGTACACTCCAATACCAAGTGGCCAATTTGGCCATTAGTCTTCTTGCTTTAATTGACATTACCAATTCAGATGCATTTGAATAAATTTTCAGCTGAAAAATTTTCTTTTTCTGGGTAATACTAGCTGACATTCATGGATTTAATGGAAAGTAGAAGATGTCTATAAAGGAGTCAAGGATATTGCTGCCATGTTAAATAGGAAACCTTGACTATTTGCATTTAAGGATCTAAACTATACTTGAGTTTGAACCATTGCTCACTTCATGAACAGAATAAAAAAAGAAAAATGGAAAAAGGAAAAGTGAAAAGTTGCATTTTGCATTGCATCCATGCATGAATAAAGAGAGTGAAATTCCAAAAAGGAACATCTCCTAAATAAAGCCAAGATTTTTTTATCCCGTGACCAGCATGAATAAAAATCAGGTCTTGACCTGTTTACTTGCATTTTCATGAATAAAAGTCAGGTGTTAAACCTATTTAAACAGTGGAAAATCTATTCATGAAGAGATTAATAGTTCAAACTTTTTATAAACTTGACAATCCTTGAAATTCAAATCAGTTAATGTCAGTACTTCTTTCATGGCTTAAATTTGCTTTAACCTTTGTGACTCCTTAGCTAGAATTTGGGAATTGGAAAGAATGGGATGGAGTGTTGGCAAAGTGGAAACTCGTTGGATTAATTCAGCTGATTTTCAATTCATTTGTGGACTGTTAATTCAAGTTGGTCCTTAATTTCTGAATGTTTTGCTTGAGGACATGCAAAAAGCTAAGCTTGGGGGAGTTTGATCACTAGCTGATCACAATAAGTTTTTATCCCATTTTAAATGCATTTCACACATATCGAGCCCCTATTTTGCATAACTTTGGCCAATTATGTTTGGAATGCAAGGATTGTGATAAATAGTTGATCTTTCTCATTTTATACTTGATTTCATATGAATAGAGGCTCTGAATTGCCAAAATCCATAAATATGTCAATTCTATGCAAAGTTATCATTTCAATGTGCAAGTTATCATTTATTTCATTTGAGCTGATTTCTAGTGATTTTCTTGTCCTAAATCCATTGCCATCACGAATGAATCATATTTGGATCATCATATTCAACTTGTGCAAAATTATCAATCCATTTCATAAGTTATCATTTTTCAATGCCAAGTTATCGTTTAAGGGCAAAGTTATCATTTTGATATGCAAAACCATCAATTCTGCACAAAGCCATTAAGCAATCATTAACTTACTGTCTTAACTCTTTGCTGTTCAAATTTGATCTCATTTGGATAACCATAACCAAAGTTATGACAAGTTATCATTTTAGTGGCTAAAAGTTATCATTTTCGGGTCATCAAGTTATCAATGTTATGAAATTGTATTTACATTTGATTTCTAACCTCATTCACTTGCCACATTAATTCCTTGGATGCCTCTAATGCCTTGAACAATTTTTATTTGGATAATTTTCACGATTAGTGCAAAGTTATCATTTTCGGATTTCAAAACTATTAATTTTTCATATCGATTTCCATTCTTGCACAACACCAAACTCCTTTTGATTATTGAGCTGATTTTACTTGCTGTCCTAATCCTTATTTGTTTATTTCTTATTAGAGGACTTTGATGTTTGCTATTGTGGTTTCTTTAGCAGGGAAAAGAAGTGTGAATTCAGCCAAAAAGGAGGGGGGTCCACCTACTTTTTGCTGTCCAAAAAAAGCTGTCATTGGGATATTTTTCTGGTCCAGAGGACAAGTGGCTCACATCAGAGATTATGGGACATTTGGATGCTAATCTAAGGGTGATTAAAGGCCATATATAAGCTGAAGAAACCCTGGAATCAAGGAGGGGGCCGGCCATTGCAAGAAGGAAGCAAGGATTGGAGCTGATTGGAGTGGAACAATCCTATGTCTCCTAGGATAGGGTAGTAATCTAGATTAATTGTGGATGGATTAAGGACAAGTCTGAATTCCTGCACTGATTTCAATTCTGTTTCATGAAATCTATTTTACATGAATTTGATTCTTGACATTGTAGGGTCCTGATTGTAGCTACAATTGAGAGGTTGTCATTTGATCTACTCTTTGTTCAAAAATGAATTAAAAACCAATGCCAAGTTTTCAGGTTCTAATCCAATTAGAAATCTGAAATTTGAATTCTGAAATCTGTTTTCTTTCCCAAATCTGATTTCTGATTTTTGAATTCTATCAAATCTGTTTCTATCATTGTTGAGCTCTGATTTAATTGATAACTGAGAGGTTACATATGGTTTCATTCTTGTTCAGAAATGAATCAAGAGGCAATTGTGTTTCCATGTTTATAATCCCTGATTTATTGCAAACTTTTGAATGCTGATTTTCTGAATCTTTGGGTTCTGATTTGCTGTTGTAAACCCTTGATCTCATTAAATCACTGAGAAGTGAATCCTAGGAATACTTTGTTGTTCAGAGATGAACCAAAGAGCAATGGCAAATCTGAATTCCAATGAGTGATATGTGCTGAATTTCAATGTTTGCTAGGTGCTGATTTCTGCATTTTCTGGTTGCTGAAATCCTGAAATTGTGGAACCTGCCTTGTTATTGTTAAAGCCCTGGTTTCATTAATCACTGAGAGGTGATTTTAAGGTTGTCTTGATGTTCAGAGATGGACCAAGAATGCAATGACATTGCTGAATTCCAATATGAAATGTAGGTGCTGATTTCATTCAATCCCTTGGTGAAAATGTGAATTTCATTTGAATTTACAGCTGAGAGGATGATTTAAAATCCTCTTGTAGTTTAGAGATAAACCAAGAAGCATTTGTATCAATATTGGATTGATTTCATCCCTGTTTAGTTGATTGAAACATTTCCTTCATTTTCAAGGTGCAATTGATGGTTATCATTTCAGATTTCATTAAATTGTCAAAAAAAATCAACAAGGAATTTGGTTTTGAGCCTAATGTTAATTTGATATCAGTCAGGACCTCTTCTAATTCAACTTAGCTAATTAATCATATGAGGATATGATAATTAGTTCAGGGTTAAACCAGCTGTGAAAACAGAAATTATACAAGTTGAGTTAGGTTTAAATTTTAATTGATAACTTGTTCCATTCCATCCATAATTAAGTTAGATGAACCCCAACTCCTAGGAGAACTTTCCTGATTGATAGTTAAACCCTTTGAGCCTCTAGTTTAGCATTTACAATTCAGTTTTGACAACTTTTCAAAAATCCAAAAACAGTTATCATTTTGCCTTTCTTTAAAAATTTGTTTCACTTCCCTTTAATTTCCTATTTTTGCCACTTTAATAGGACTAGTCTAAATTGTTTTTATGGAGTCTAGGGCTTCAAATCTCTGTGGATACGACAACTTGGGTCTACTACAACTTACCTGTGCACTTGCAGAAAGTGAGTTGGGGAGTTAGACCAAATATTGAAAAATTGCATTTCTTACACAAAACCACCAAGTTATCACATTACTCCTGAATATCACTATCACTCAGGACCTGCACACATGTCATGATGCAGGTTTCAGGGTGTTATCAGGGGTGTTATAGAAGGCATCAGAGCCATGGTTCCGTGGTTAATATTTTCCTAATCCTATTGTCTTAGGTTTATGATTATGGTTCAAAGTCCACGTTTTTGCTTTAGGTCTTTGGATTGTATTGCATAGTTAAGTGTGAAGTCCATTGGAAAAGGTCATGAGCAGCCACCGAAGATTGAAGTTGTGGTAAGGTTAATGTTGTTGACAAATGTTAACTATTGATGTATGATACTGGGATGTTGGAGAAATGCAAGGACATCTCTTCAATTCTAAGCATGAATTGTAGTACAAATGGACTCTAATGGTTACTTCATTTGTGAATGAAAAGAGAACTTAAGCATTTTTTTTATTATGATTAATTGCCAGATTGCGCAAAGGAAGCATGGTAAATGTTAAATATTGGAATGAGATGGAGAACTTCCAAAGTGATGCAGTTCTCGGTGATGATGTCGTACCCGAAAATCCACCCTAAAAGTTTTGGGCATTTAGGGAAATTTCGCGCCGTTAGCCCATTCGCCATACATCAACTGATAGCGGAAGACTTGACAATTTAAAGAGAATCATAATAAATAAAAACTTTCTATTAATCAAATAGACTAATATTCCATAAGACATTAAATGTCTAAACTCTTCATTACATCATTCGCCTCATTGTTCATCTAGAAACTTAGGACTTATTTAACCTTAAGCATGTGCAACCCTTCGTCATGAGCTTGGGCTGCCATCCATCACTTAATCTTGGTTACCTGCACGGATTCTGAGTGCAGAGTTTTCCAATTAAAGTATGTAAAGGTCATGCATTCTATGCTATCCTATCACATGATATTACATGTGATACATTATCATCATAATAACAATAACATGTAAAATGCATGCCATGAACTATATCATGAACCTTACGTGACAATACATCATGCTTATCATTCATTTTTAACATGTCATTCTTGAAACATAATCATTTCAACATACTTGCCTTATCTTGGAGTCATCATTAACAAGTACCATACCATAAAAACATACATTCATAACATACATAACATATATGACATAGACATATTATTGCATTTCATTTCCATTGTCATTTGTACTCTTGGAGTTTCTTTATAACTCCTTAATCCTTATTCATTATTTGACATTGTTTCTTTCTTTCTATTCATTCTTTGCTTTACATTTCCTCATGATTATGATATAACCCTTTGGACCTTCATCCATTCATCTTTCTTTCTTTTATTTCTGACTCACATAAAGTGTGTATATCGTTAAATACAGAAGAATGTCGAATGAAGTTTTAAATTTATAAATCCTCTAGACTATTACTATGAGAACCGAAAGTATACGAAATATCATTGTAGTTCTTGAAGGTCGATCCATAGAGACAAAGTTGAAATGTTCACACTTAATTAAACTGTTTGAAGGAAAAGCATAAGTCTATCATTGTTGCTCAAAATGAGAGTGAAAATCTATAAACTAAAAATCACAACAAATAGTATTACACTAATTTTTATGAATTTTTAGTGCCAAAGTAGACAAAGAAGAGTAGCTAAACAGTGGGTTGGGGAATGTTTTCACTTGAAACTTATGTCCTCTTAACTTTATTTAGGATAAAAATGACTTAATGCCCCTTCACGCATGTATATAGTCAATCATTGTTGCACGCATGAAGGAGTTTATGGTACTGGTGCAATTGTCACTCTCGTGACGATGCTCTGATTTATAAATCGAGCTTTCTTTTCCTGGATTAAGTTAAGGCTCTGTGACAACTAAGCATCCAAGCATTCAAGATAAATACACTTAAGATGAGACGGCTACGGTCGGCTCATGCTCGCCTTAGTGAAATATGGACAACCCTCCCGAGCAGAATGCAAGAAACTAGTGTATCATCAAGATTGCTTATACGATTTGAATGGGGAAGAAAAGATTGATTCAGAAAATATAGTTTAGGGTTACTAGAAGTCCTTCAGAAGTAACTTCATTTATTATCTACCTTGCTCGGGTCATTGATTAAGAATGAGGATGAAAGAATGTCCCCTCTCGAGCAAAACTTTCCAGAATCAAAAGGAATAAAAAATAGCAATGGCAAAGAAGAAATGCACGAGCACTCTTTGAATCCATCTAAGATGATCCAAATTCCCAACTCAATGCAGTAATTTATTGCTAGAAACCCGGAATATGCGCAACCCTCTCAGGTCGCGGATCAAAAAGCAAACGACGTCTAAACCAAACTACGAAGAATTGCAATTGCTAATTCTATGAAAACCCAGACTACGAATCATGGCATGCCAAAGCTTGATTTTTTTACGTTCGGTCGCATAAAGCTCTAATGTCCCTACGGTCGGGGGAGCAAAGAAGTAATGATTCAGAAGCTCCCCTAGCTTGCAGCTGTGCGGAAAACTGGGAAACCGCGTAGGGAATCATCTTCACCAAAGTTCGATTTCTCTGCATTCGATCGTGCGTAGAGCCTTTAATGCCCCTATGGTCAAGGGTGCAAGGAGAAGATGATTCAGTTATGCAATGAAATAGGGATCAAAACAGATATCGTTGGAGTGATAAGCAAAGCTCGACATTCAGTTAGTCATCAAAGCATCAAAGAAGAATAAGAATAGAGTACGAAAGTCATGACAACAGCCCCTAGTCACTAGTTGGCTAGTTAGTTACACATTACGAAAACTAGAAAAGAAGGAAAAGAAGAAAAGAAAATACAAGAGAGAAAGGAGAAGCGAGGCTACTGATGCAGCGTCCTTTCAAACCTCCTTCAGTAGCAAAAAGGAACCAAACTCAGTTCAAAATACGAAACCAATTGAAACCCCCATCTCCAACAACTCTCTTGCTCTTTTATAGCCCAAGGGATTGTGCCACCTCTCCACCACCTTTTTCAACTGCTTTGTCATATTCTTCCTTAGCTTTTCCAACCAAAGAAGGTGCCTTTAAGGTCCTGCATGGTTGTTGCTGTGGTCCTTCCTATTGTTGTGGTCCCGTATGGTTGCCTCCCTTTAGTATCACCACCTATCCATTTGTCCCAACAAAAAGGAATCTTCTTGTGGTCCTTCTTTGCTGCATTTTCCTTTGTTTGCCACCTATCCACTGTCCTATCAGCCCTTTTTGTCCACATCTGCTCATGAAGGTGTGGAGGAAGCTTCCTCTTTTTTGTGCAATGGGATCTATCATGTTGACATGGAAAGGCACGTTTTCTTTGTTGTTTGCTGCTTTGGACAACTAGGCTAGTGAATCTACATCGTTTGTCCTCAAATTTGTTTAAGTGTCTGGGTTGGGGGAATACATCCGTGTTACCCCTTATGCATGTGTGTGGGGTCATACACTTGGATACCCCTATGAATTATCGATTGAAATTTTTGCATGGAAACCAATCAACACAAAAAATCATATCCCATAAATACAGTATTTGGAAGATGAATGTGGAGAAATAATAAAAGTTGCATTTCAATAATAATAAAGCATGTGTTCAACCATGAGAATATAGTAAAACATGGAATAGATGCATACATAAATGAAAAGTATACATAATTTCTCCACATCAACTACCCTATGATATCATTGGGGCCATTATAACCTTGCATATGTTAACATTATCATATGATATCTTTCATTTTTACATTGGAAAATCTCAAACACCTTTAAGGTGATGATATTATTTCTTGAGAAGTCTCATTCACGTGAGGTGAAAGACATTTACTTCTCATCCTTACTAATGTGAACTTTAGAAGATGTGATCTCTCACACCGGCTAATATAGTTCTAGTCATATTTAAATTTTACTCTAGAGTTCACACTATTGCAAGTATATAGGCCGAGTAGGAACCACGAGTGTCGAGTGTCATAATCCCATTGACTTAGAACGGAATGTTAACCCGTTATATCTCGAAAATCATCACGTAGTTGAAAGGCAAAAATAAGGTAAAAGAACAAATAAGAGAGAGACTAGAGTTTAGAAGAGAGGACTCCTTTAGGATGAATTGGCTAATGCTGTAGGTTTTTATCTCTGTCGTGAGGTGAATGATCTCTCGATCCTTATCTTGTAAATCAAGTACTCTCTCTTCCTAAACCCGTTGATCTCTCTTTGAGTTTAAAAGGGTAAGGCATTAATAAATGGATTGAAAATAGCCAATTAGTTGATCTCTCATCCTAATTAGAGAAGAAACTGATATCTCGATCACCAGAATGGAATCTCGTAATTCTAATTCAATCAATTAAAATGAATCTAAGATGACTAGTCACTATTATGGACTCTCGCCTCACAATACTTATCAAAGTGGGCTTCTCAGCCTCTTGTAATTGATGAAGACTACGCTAATGAAGTATTGCAAGAAGACACAATTTATCCCTTCTCTCGAATGAGACAAAATGGCAATAATAAGTAGATATTTCGATCTAATAAAGATTAAATATGATCAAGGAAATTGCAATCCAATAGAAGCATAATAAACTAGATGTTTAGAAGTACAACAGCAGAGAAATCAAAACCACAACATCGACACAATTACACCACAAAAGAAGTTAGAATTAGCCAGACATAGTCTTCGATACTCTCATAATGTTTTTGGACATCTTCTATATTATTCTTCTTCTTCTCCCTTCTTCTCCTCTTCCGCCCTGTTATGATCTCCCCGTTTCCTCTTCTCCGCCCTGTGTCCTTTTTCTCCCCTCTTTTCTCTCCTGTTCAAGTTCAAATTTCAAAAAGTAGTTAGTTCCCAAAAAGGTCAGATAGTAGCTCAAATTTTGTAGATTTAATAAATGTTTCCATGCAAAGGTGGCAGATTTATCTTGATAATCATAAGTAAAATAAGAGATGATCAAACTCCCCCAAGCTTGGATGTTTGCTCGTCCTTAAGCAATGTTCAAGGCAAAACCTTCAATTTCCACATTGTTAGCCAGTTACTCTTCTCAACATTTAGATTTTACATTCACTACTCAAGTGCCTCTTCACTTTTCCAAATAGCTCAGGTTAGTGAAAGTGTTTAGGTGCAAGACATTTTTAAATTCCTCCAGATTCATCTCGTAAAAAGAAAGTAAAGCATGGTGGCCTGATAATAAAGATATCAATGTTGAATCCGCAAGTGTAGCATAGGTGTTTGTTTATTGATAGGAATTTTCACTACTGATTGCAATTTCTTTTCATTGATCCGGTACTCATGTGATTATCCATAGTTAACTGGGTGGTCTTTGTAGCGAGTTTTTGATTGGTAGATCCCAAGGCAGTTGCTCTTAGATTGGCATCCATGAACCCCTATGGATCTAGTCACCCAAACTCACCCAGGTTCCGAAGTACACCATTTTTGTACCTTCTGGGGCTATACCGGCCCTCTTTTCTTTCCTTTGATTTCACTTCTTTATACTTTTGCTAAGCTTAACTGCACTAAAGCATTTAACAAAGATGTAGTTATTAACAGGCTTAGTAGAAATAAAGTTCGAGCATGAATAGGATTCGTCGTCAAGCTTCTAAAGTTTCACTTAGCTACTTTCTTCAAGCCATGACCCAACATTTAGAACAATGAATGGTAGTCATAAGGTTCTTCAAATTTCATCAGTTTGGCAAGGTGTCCTTGAACATGACTTAAGAGAGAAACAAAGGGCCGAGATTATGGAGGAGTGAAAACATCTCCTACTTCTCGGATATCATAAAAAATGTTTCAATTTTCATGAAAAATGTATCAATTTTAAGAAAGTTATGGCATAGCAATAAGAAAGTAACTGGTACATAGCAATAAGTAAATAGAAAAAAAGTAGAAATCTACCATGTCGCCCTCTCCCCCAAGCTTGAACTCAACACTGGCCTCACTGTCGATCATGCAAGCTCCAGCAGTCGGTCAGTGACTTGTTGGATGTCATTGAGGGTGGTGAGGATAGAATTTTGCACCACTTCTACACCTTGGATTTTGTTGGCATGGACGAGACCTTGTTGTTCCAGATTGTTGAGCTGGTCTTTCAGTGCCTGGATGGCTTCATGGTGGCGGGCATTGTCTTCAACCAGCTTAGTCACTTGTTCTAAAATAAGGTTCAATTTGCAGCAGAGGTGACTAGTACAGTACATGAGGCATTGGGTGTGGATGAAGAGGAAGAGACGACTATGGTTCTTCTAGTTGTCCTTGGTGCAGAAGGGTCTCGTAGAGATGGATTGGATGTGAATAGGAAGGGGGTTAGTGTTGAGATTGGTCATTGAACTTGGATGAAATCATTCATCCACCAATTCCTGCCTTCTAAAGTTGTTGTCTTTTGGGGTTTAGGCAATGGGAGTTCTGTGGGATCAGCTTGTCGCCACAAATGCCGACCATTGATTGTGATGAGGACTCCATGTTTCAAGAAGTCCAAATTGAGCTGGTTGGCTAGTACCTAGTCTAAAACACATGATGTTCGGCAATTATTGAGATGAAATTTCCACACAGGATTGGGTCATGCTCTCTGGTGGATTCTTTGATCATGGCCTGTATGAGGAAAGCTGCAAGGTTGATTTTCGAGTTAGTGAGGAGGCACCATAGAATTCATCGGTGGAAACGAGATCCATGTCGTAGTTATTTGGGCGGATGAGGATGGTGCTGGTTAGCAGAATATGGAGGTATCGGAAAATAGGATTTTTAAAGTCGTGGCCAACAAGTTGGAGAGAGTTGTTGGTGCGTATCTCTATAAGCTAGTACCATACTTCATAGATAGGGAAGTCAGGAGGAAGGGTTTTATGACCTGTGTTCGGGAGATTTAAGAAATGGGCGAAGATGTCGAGGGTCAGAGAGAAATCCTAGTTGTAGAGGCGGAAGTAGATGCGTTCAGGCACATCATCATCATCACGGTGCACACAAGACACCATTCCGATGAACTCTTTCATTACCTCTTGGTAAAGATTCCATAGTTTCATGAAAAAGGGCATTGAGTGTGCCTTGTGTAAAAGAATTCTGATGTCATCAAAGAGACCGAGTGTTACGAGGGTAGGAAGGTCGAGGAACCTGGTAGAAGATAGTTGTTTGCATCGGCTAATTTCCAAGTGTCGTGCCTCTTCGTTGTTGACCGGTCCTCTCATGTGTGATGGCCGCCATAGAAGACCATCTGGATGTAGACGACATCGAATGGACTCCGATGAGCTTTTGGTGTCAAAGTCGAAAGATGTTCGACTGCGCTTCATTGTTGCTAGCCAGTTCTTGGGTGAGGTGAGCTAGGGATGTTCATCGGCAGAAAGAAGGGTTTAAGGGATTTTGGGGGCGATTTGTTTTTGGGGATGAAGAGGTAGGCGTGTGTGTGGGGTCTGAGGATGTAGGAGATCCTGGAAGTGTGGGAATTTGAGGCATCCCCGGCTTGAATGTGTGGGGATGGACAAGTTGGTCAGTTGAGTAGATATGCTGATAGATTCTATTGGGATTCTCAACCGAATCTATGTGGTGCTATTTTCTAGGTGTGTTTAAGAGTTTCGGGGCTTATATGGATGCTGACGTGGCTGATGACAGTTTATTCGGTTAGGAGACTCTGATGACAGTTTCCTAGTAGCACCTTTTATTTAAAGTCGTTGACTCGACAAAATGGTTGGATTTTTAGTGTTCTAGTTGCAGGTACAAGACCTCCTTGAATTCTTCAGCGTAGGGATTGTATCGCTTCAACCTTTGTCCATTGACTTTAAAAATTTCTGAATTATCATTTTTTTTGTCCACTGCTCCATGAGGATAGACTTTCTCAATGGTGAATGGCCCTGACCGTCTTGTCCGTAACTTTCCCAGAAAAAGATGTAAGCAGGAATTGAATAATAGAACCTGGTCGTCCTCCTTAAAATTCTTCTGCAATATGTGGCTGTCATGCCATTTCCTTGCTCATTCTTTATAAAAATGAGAGTTGTTGTAAGCATCTAGCCTTAGTTCATCTAGCTCATTGAGCTGCAACAGTCGTTTCTCGGTAGCTGTTTGGAAGTCAAAATTGGGTGCTTAAATTACCTAGAATGCTTTATGCTCCAACTCCACTAGTAAATGACAGTCTTTGCCATAAATCAGCCTGAATGGTGTCACTCCTATCGGTGTTTTATAAGCGGTGCGATACACCCGTCATGCTTCATTGATTTTCTTACTCCATTCCTTTCTTGATACAAAGACTGTCTTTTCCAAAATCATTTTGTATTCTCTGTTGAAAAATTTGACTTGCCCATTAGTTTGTGGGTGATATGCAATAGAGACTCTGTGCTTGATCAATAGATTTTCAAAATTTCTTTCAATAAAATGTGACCCTCCATCACTATGACCAATCTGGGCACTCCAAATCTTGGAAAGATAGTACCTTTGAAGAGCTTGGTAACGGACTTTGAATCTGCTGCAACTGTGGGAACTGCTTCGATCCACTTTGAAACATAGTCTAAGCTAAAAGTATGAATTTGTAACCAAATGAGGAGGGAAATAGTCCCATGTAGTTGACTCCTGATACATCAAAGATTTCTACTTCTAGTATCAGTTATTGAGGTGCTTCATTTGTTCTTCCTATGTTTCCCAATCTTTGATGAGCATCACAGGACTTTACGAAGTTAGTTGCATCTTTGAATAGAGTTGACCAATAGAAACCTATCTACAGAACTTTGGAGGTTGTTTTCTGATGTCCTCCATGACCACCATAAGCGGATGAATGGCATTCTCGAAGTATGGAAGATTGTTTTTCTTCTGAGATGCATCTTCAATATATTCCATCAGCACATTTTTTAAAAAGGTATGGCTCATTCTCGAAATAATGTTTGATGTCGAAGAAGAATTTCTTCTTTTGTTGATAAGAGTGATCAGACCGTAAGATTCCTGAGGCCAAATAGTTAGCATAATCTATGAACTAGGGAAGTTCTCCATCTTGAATTGAGAATAAATGATCTTCAGGGAAGCAATCATCGATTGCTTGATAATTTGCGAGGTCATTTTCCTATTCTGATAGTTGAAGTCGGGAGAGATGATCAACAACTTGATTTTCTGCTCCCTTTTTGTCTTTGATCTCCAAATCAAATTCTTGTAATAAAAGGATCCATTTGATCAATCTAGGCTTGGGATCTTTCTTAGAAATCAAATGTCGGATAGCTTGATGGTCGGTATAGATGATGACGTTAGACCCGACTAAATATGATCTAAATTTGTCCATTGCAAACACTATAGCTAGAAACTTTTTTTCCGTCATGGCATAAGTGATCTGTGCTTTGTCTAGAGTCTTTCTAGCATAGTAAATCACATGTTGTTTCTTCTCCTTTCTTTATCCTAGCACTGCTCCAACAGCTTGATCACTAGCATCACACATGATTTCGAATGGCATTGACCAATGGGGTGATTGGATAATTGGAGCTGTTGTGAGTGCTTTCTTTAATGTATTGAAAGCTTTTAAACAGTCTTCATCAAATATAAAGTCATCTTCGTTGGATAGGAGTTTTGTTAATGGTTTTGCAATGAGGGAGAAATCTTTGACAAATCTTCGATAAAATCCAGGATGCCCAAGGAAACTTCTAACTCCTTTGATATTGGAGGGTGGGGGCAACTTCTCTATGACTTCTACCTTAGCTTTATCAACTTCAATGCCCTACCTGAAACAATGTGACCCAACACTACGCCTTCTTGGACCATGAAGTGACATTTCTCCCAGTTCAATACTAGATTAGACTCGGCACATCTCTGTAACACTTTGCAAAAGTTATGCAGGCAACCTTCAAAAGAGATTCCATAAATCGAGATGTCATTAATAAAAACTTTCATGATTTCTTCGATAAAGTCAGAAAAAATTGGCATCATGCATCTTTGGAAACTTGCAGGAATATTACATAACCCAAATGGCATTCTCCTGTATGCAAAGGTCCCATATGGATATGTAAAAATAGTCTTTTTCTGGTCATCTGGGTATATGGGGATCTAGAGAAATCCAAAGAATCTGTCTAGATAGCAAAAATAAGAATGATTTGCCAGCCTCTCTAGCATTTGATCAATAAAGGGAAGGGGGAAGTGGTCCTTTTAGGTGGCCTTGTTCAGCTTCCCGAAGTCAATACACATCCTCCAACCTATGACATTACGTGTGTAGATAAGCTTATCTAAGTCGGTCTTTATCATTGTAATTCCACCTTTCTCTGGCATGACATACATAGGATTTACCCATTGTTTGTCTGAGATGGAGTAGATGATTCCTGTGTCCAGAAGCTTAATCACTTCTTTCTTCTCCACTTCTTTCATTACTGGGTTGAACCTTCTTTGTCCTTCGATGGAAGGTTTAAAATCTTTTTCCATGTGGATACGATGCATGCAAATGGAGGGGTTGATTCCCTTGAGGTCATCCAAGGTGTAGCCTATGACATGCTTGTAGGATTTCAACTTGTCGAGAAGCATTTGAAGTTGATTTGATTCCAAATTTGCATTGACAATCACCGACTAAGAGGAATCTTCTCCCAGGAATTCATATTTGAGGTTCTAAGGAAACTTCTTCAACTCGGGTTTAGGTTGTTTCTTTAGACTGGATTCTTGTCCGAGCTTGAGAGGTTGACTCTCTTGTCTGTCATCTAGACCTTGTATCAATGCTGGGAGCATGTGACTCGTAAGAAGTCGAGCTTCTTCTGTCGATAGTGATGGTTCCTGGGCTCCAAGGGAACTTTCAAAGGGTCAAATATCTGAATGACTGATGCAACTTTCTGTATTAGAGGGTCCACGTTCTTAGGTTGAAAGTGATAATCTTCCATGTTCGTACAATTGATAATTTGATTTAACCGAAACCCCACTATGTCGTCGCCTTTTTGAAAAGTAAGACGACCTTGTTTGACATCAATTACTGCTCTCACAGTAGCTAAGAAAGGTCTCCCCAGGACGATTGAAGTTTGGTTGTCTTCATCAATGTGTAGGACTACAAAATCAGCTGGTATGTATTAGTTCCCTACCTTAATCGGTATATCTTCTAGAATTCCTTGTGGAATTTTGATAGATCGATCCGCCAATTGGATAGACATATTAGTGGGCTTGATGTCACCCATTTCATGTTTTCTACATAACGAGATGGGAATGATGCTTCGCATAAGGCCCTTTGAATTCTTCTGTTGCCAATTTCACAAGGTATAGAAAAGCTCCTATGGTCCATGAGATTTGGAGGTAATCTGTTTTGAATTATAGCACTGGCTTCGATGGTTAATGAAACTATTTCATTTTCATGTATCATCATTTTCTTGGATAAGATATCTTTAAGGAATTTTGCATAATCAGACATCTGTTGGATGACTTCGACAAATGGTACATTGATATAGAGTTTCTTTAAGATTTCAATGAACTTGCCAAACTGCTGATCCTATCGACTTTTTTCGTGAGCTTTAGGGTATGGTACCCATGTAGAATAACTGGAAGGGCCTTTTGAAGTCTTTGGTCAATTGGGTTCCTTCTGTTCCTTTAACTTGGCATACGGATGAGATGCTTCTTCTTGCCCTGAAGTTTACATGTTCTTGGGTGTTGAAACTTCTGGTCTTGTTCTCTTAGTGTCTTTGATCACTCTCCCACTTCTCAAGATTACGGCTTGGACTTGCTCTTTCAAATTCTGCTCTGGTCATCCTAGTAGGATTCCTTATTGTCTTGAGGAAGATGCAGCTTGTTGAGCTATTTGTGTTTCAGCATCTTGTTATGAATGGAAAGGCTTTTGATCTTCTCAAACATCTTTTGCACGAGGGCATCTTGTTTAGACATATACTTCTTCATCATTGATTCAAGCTTGCTTGTAGAGGATTTCCCATGATCAATAGGGGGATTCTGAGGTTGTACCCTTTGATTGGATCTATTCTGCCAGGCAGGAACTTGAGCTTGCTAATAGTTGTCTCTATAAGAAAATTTCAGATCATTTTTTTCATCCAGGGTTGAATGTAATTGGGATGGTATGAGCCTATCGCATTTGCTTGGTGCGGATGACCTTGCTATTTTAAAAATTCACAATGTACAGAGATATGTTCGGACGAGCCGCATATTTCAAAGCATCTGGCTGTCATATTAACAGTAGGGGTGGCTTCATTGAGTCTGAATCTGCTGAATGCCTTCTGAACGATATACTCCACGTTGGAAGAAAAGTCTTCGCCATCCAATCATGTTTGAGTAGAGGGAATGGATTCATTGGACCTTGAATGAGCTAAGAAATGTTGGTTTCTCACTATTTCTTCTATGGAGCTGGTATGCCTCATTGATATTCTTCTTTATGAATACACCATCAGTAGTATTATCGAGTGCCATCTTGGAGGTGAAATTTAATCCATTGTATAAGGAATGAACTAAAATCCATTTACATAAACCATGGTGTGGGCATGATCTTAGCATTGCCTTAAATCTCTGCTAGACTTCGTAAAGTGTCTCTTGATCTTTTTGGACAAACTCAAAAACTTGATTTCTGATGCTGATTGTCTTGCTTGGAGGAAAATATTCAAATAGAAAAGCCTTCACCAATTGTTCACAAGTTGTTAGTTCTCATGGTTCGAGGGAGTCTAGACATTGTTTGGCTTTGCCTCTTAGAGAAAAAGAAAAGACTCTCAGTCTGAGTGCTTCTAGTGAACCTCCATTTAGCTTCGTTATTTCATGTATATTTAAGAAATAATAGAGGTGTTGATTTGGATCTTCATTTGGGGTTCCTCCAATTTGGTTTTGCTGAATTGTCAAAATTAAAGAGGATTTTAATTCAAAATTATTGGCTTGAATAGTTGGCTTCAAAATTACTGACTCTAATCCATCTACAGTAGGGGTATAGAGTTCTTTGATCACTTGCTGATCACTATAAGTTTCTAGCCCATTTTAGATGCAATTCATACATATCGAGTCCAACTTTTGCCTATTTTTGGGCCAATTATACTTGGAATGCATACATTGTAATAACTAGTTGATATTCCTCATTTCATACTTATTTCCATGTGCATAGAGGTTCTGAAATGCCAAAATCCATTAATATTTAAATTCTATGCCAAGTTGTCATTTTGAGGACAAGTTATCATTCTTAAGTGTCAAGTTATCATTATTTTGAGTGAACTGGTTTTGAAGGGTTTTCTTACCCTAAATCCATCATTATCATGTATAAATCATATTTGGATAATCACATCTCAACTTGTGCAAAGTTTTAAGCCCATTTGAACAAGTTATCATTTTTCCTTTGCCAAGTTATCGTTAAAGGGCAATTCTGTCATTTTGACATGCAAAACTATTAATTCTGCACAGGGACCATAAGCAATCATCTTGTTATTGTTCTAACTCATTTCTGGTCAAATTTCATCACATTTGGAACAACCACAACTCAATTTATCACAAGTTATCATTTTTAAGTCATATAAGTTATCGTTTTTGGCACCCAAGTTATCACTCCTTTGAAATCTTATTCATATTGGATTTCTGACTGCACTCATTTGTTACCCTAGTCCATTTGATGCTTATAATGCCTTGAATCACTTGCATTTGGATAAATTTCATGATTAGTGCTAAGTTATCATTTTCGGGTCTAAAACCATCAAGTTTTCATATAGATTTCCAATCTTGCATAACACCAATTCCCATCTGATGTTTGAGCTGGCTAATATCATTATCCTAGTCCTTATTTGTTAAAATCTCATTTAAGGATCGTGATGCTTGCTGTTCTGGGTTCTGTAGCAAGAAAAATAAGTTGGAAAAAGGTAGAAAAAGGTGGGGGGACCATTGGTTTGCTGCCAAAAATAAAGCTGTGCAGTCAGGGAATCTTCAGGCCAGTGGACAGGTGGCTACAATAAGAAGGATTAGAACATTCTGATGAGGATCAAAGGGTGGACAGGAGTCTTATAAAAGCTAGAATTTCTGGAGGAGAGAGGGGGGCTGATCAGTGCAGGGTTTGGAGAAGGAAGCAAGGGTTTTGGAGTTGGAGTGGAAGTGCTGCTGGAAAACCTCTCGACAAGCTTCAATCCAAGATGATTTCCTTCTATTATTCACTTTATTTTGTATCAAACTTTGTAATTATGAGGAGCTAAACTCCATGTCTCCTAGGATAGGATAGTAGTCTAGGTTAATTATGGATGGATGTGGACATTTCTGATTTCATGCACTGATTTCATAATTTTTGGTTTTCTGATTCTTGATTTTGCATTTAGAACTCAACTATTTCTGCCCTATTCTTGACATTGTATGATCTTGCTTATATCTACAACTGAGAGGTTGTTTATGATCTGTTCTTGATTCAGAAATGAAACAAGAATCAATGACAAGTTCTAGGTCCAAATCTGATTTAGGAATCTGATTTTCATCCAATTTAGTTTCTGAACTGCAATTCTGATTCCTGATTTGATAAATCTGATGCCATTGTAAACCCCTCATTTCATTGGCTCCTGAGAAGTAGATTAAGTGGGTTCTTCTTATTTAGAAATGTAATAAGAGGCAATGACAACTCCCCTGAATCAATTCTGTAAAAACATTCTATGGTCATATCTGATTTGCAATTTGAGTTCTGATTTTTATAGAATTTGCTTGTCATTGTGGAGTCCCAATCTTATATGCAACTGATAGGTTAATTCCTGACTTCCACCTTGTTCAGAAATGGACCAAGGAGTAATGGCAAATCTGAATTTCAATAAGTAACATGTGTTGAAATATTTTCAATGTGTTGCTGATTTCTGATTTTTTCTGAATTCTGAACCATTTGATTTCTGATTTTCTGATTTGCCTGAATCTGATTGTCATTGGGGATTGAATTAATTGAACAACTAAGAGGTTAGCATCTATCCCAATCTTGTTCAGAAATGGATTGAGAAGCTATGACAATCCTATGATTCAATTATGCACTTGCAATTAGTTTTCTGATTTTTATGCATTGCTGATTGCTGATTTCCCTGAATTCAGGAAATCTGATTGTCCATTGTTAAGCCCCACTTCAATCCACCATTGAGAGATGGTTTTAAGGCCTTCCTTGAGATTCAGAGATGAGCCAAGGAGCAATGACAATTTCTGATTTCCCAAGTTGTGAAACTATGCATGTTGGTTCCAACTAATTAGTGTTAAGTGTGGACTTCATTTTTAATTGCAGCTGAGAAGTTGAATCAAGGTCCTCTTGTAGTTTAGATATAAACCAAGGAACACTAACACTATTATTGGATAAGTTTCATTCCTGCCAAGCAAAATGAAGCGATTTCATTATTTTGTAATCATACCTTGAAGTTATCATTTTAGATTTTAGTGAAATTTCCAAAAAATCAGCAAGTGCCTTGATTTGTACCTAATGATAACTTGGTTTTCAGTGAGGATCCATTTCTAATTCATCTTGGCTAACAATCATATGACAATATAATGTTTAGTTCTGGTCTAATTGAGCTGTGAAAATAGCCATTTTACAAGTTGAATTAGATTTGACTAAAAAGTGATAACTTGTCCATTTCCATCCATAATTAAATTAGATGATCCCCAACTCCTAGGAGGACCTTCCTCATTGATAGATAAACCCTTTTAGACTCTAGATTAACATTTACAATTCAGTTTAGTTAACTTTTCAGCAATCTACAACAAGTTATCATTCTGCATTCCTAAAAGAAAAAAAATATGTTTTCACTTTCTTCAAAAAATCTATTTTTGCCACTTTAAATAGGATTAGTCTAAATTGTTTTTAGGTAATCTAGGACTTCAAATCACTGTGGATACAACATTTAGGGTTACTACAATTGATTTGTGCACTGCAGTAGAGAGTGAGTTAGGGAGTTGAAAAAAAAAATTGGAAAAATTTATTTTTGACCCTTTTACTTAAAATTAGCAAGTTATCACTACTCAATCCCAAATATCACTATCAAGTTTTTGGCGCCGTTGCCGGGGATTTGAGGTCAATTAGGCTAACTTAGATAGTTTAGATTAGTTTTTAGTTTATTCGTTAGGCTTTTTTTCAGTTTTTGCAAGTTATCATTTTTAACTTTTCACTTTTGTCTAGTTTTCATTTCTTTCTTGAATTTGATACTTCCGAATCTCTTTATGCAGGACTTGGACCATCAAGAGGAACATTACCAATCTGACCCTGAACCTGAAAGAAGATTTCTAAGAAGAAGAAGAAGGAGATTGCAAAGGCTTGAGGCAAGGAGAAGAAGAGGAAGAGGCATACAACCCTGAATTTGAAGAAGTTGTGAATCAAAATATGGCAGCTCCTAGAACTCTTAGGGACTGTTATTCACCAAGCAATGCAAGGAATCAACAAGGGAGAGGAGCCTTAGCACCTATGGCAAACTTTGAAGTTAATCCAGCCTTGATTTCAATGATTAGGCAAAGTCAATTTTCTGGACTTGGGACTGAAGATCCAGCATCTCATTTGGACAATTTCAAGGAGATATGCAGCACTGTGAACTTCAATAATATCCCCATGAATGCAGTATATATGAGATTATTTCCCTTCTCACTCAAAGACAAAAGCCAAGACATGGTTCAAAGTATTGAATCCTGAAGAGGTGGCCACTTGGGAATCAATTGTCCAATTGTTTCTTTCAGAATTCTTTCCTCCTTCAAAAACTGATAACTTCAGGGATCAAATAGTTAGATTCTATCAGTTGGACCAAAAGAACATTTGTGAGGTATGGCAAAGGCTTCAAGGGTTGTTAAGGGCATGTCCCCACCGTGGATTTGAAAAGTGGCAATTAGTCAACTATTTTCATAAGGGATTGAACTACCCTAGCAAGGTGGCATTGGACACTGCAGCAGGAGGTATCTTTGCATCCAAGAATATAGATGAGGCCTACCAACTGATAGAGAACATTGCAAAGAACCATCACTTCCTCACACATGATAGGACCAGAATGCCTCCTATGGATAATTCAGTGAACCAATTGTCATCCCAATTTGAGGAGGTGTTGTACAAGACTTTGGAGAGATTGAACTTGACTCCCAATGGCAATAGGGCCTCTAATCCTAAAATAAGGTGTTGTGTATGTGGTAATCAAGGCCATGTGTCAGAAAATTGCAACAAGTGGAGCAAACAGTGGATCAAATCAATGCTATGGGCAATTATGAAATTAAACCTCCTGCTGAGTTCTACACTCCAGAAAATAGGAATCATCCATACTTTTCTTACAAGGGCAACAACTATCAAGGAACTCCTATGCAAAATTCAAATTGGCAGCCCAAAATTCTGCCAAGGAATCAGCCACCACCTTATGGAAATCAAGGCCAAAGTGCACCAATTCAAAGAAATCTGTATGAACCACCACCTCAAGTCCAAGCACCACAATTCCAAAATGAAATGAAAGAGATGCTTCAACAAATTCTGAAGAAACAGGACAGCCAAGGAGAGGAGATATTGAAGATCAATTATAGATTGGATGCCATGAATGCAAATAAAAAATTGTTGGAAAGCCAAATTGCTCAACAAGCTAGTACATCCACTAGACCTCCCCTATTCTTTCCTGGACAGCCAGAGGTGAATCCAAAGGAGCAAGCAAAGGCCATTCAGCTCAGAAGTGGAAAAATGGTGGAGGAACCCATGAAGAAAGTGGATGATAATCAAGCCAATTCAGACTCAAGAGTTGCTGAAAAGCCAAGTGAACAGTCAAGTGAGGAAATTAAGAATCCAGGTCCTCAAATTGAAGCAAATACAAGGATTTTTGACAAAGTACCCTTCCCTCAAAGGCTAATCAAGGCAAGACAAGACCAGCAATATGGAAAATTTTTGGAAATCCTGAAGAAGCTATACATAAATGTGCCTTTTGTTGAAGCCATCCAGGAGTTGTCATCATATGCCAAGTTCCTAAAGGAAATTCTAACCAAGAAGAGAAGGGTTTTGGAGCATGAGACTATAGCATTGACTGAAGAGGCTTCTGCAATTATCCAAAACAAGTTGCCTCCTAAGCTCAAGGATCCAGGAAGCTTCTCAATTCCATGTGAGATAGGGAATAGGAAAATTCAAAGAGCCATGTGTAACTTGGGAGCTTCTGTGAGTGTCATACCCTTATTATTGTGCAGGAAACTTGAAGTTGGAGATTTGAAGCCAACAAATATGTCCCTTCAGCTGGCAGAGAGATCCATCAAATATCCACATGGGATTATTGAGGACATAAAAGTTGATAAATTCTATATTCCAGTTGATTTTGTTGTATTGGATATGGATGAAGGTGTGAATACCCCCATTCTCCTTGGGAGGCCCTTTCTAGCCACTGCAGGGGCTGTAATTAATGGCAAGGATGGGAGATTGACCTTCCAAATTGGAGAGGAGAAGATTGAATTCAATTTGGCACAAGTTATCAGTAGGCCAAGTTTTTTAGAGAATGACTTTAAAGATGGGCAGCTAGATCAAGTGATGGAGCAAGTTTCAGCTATAATCCCTATTGAAGATCCATTTCAAAGGTGTCTAATGTTTGACCATTTGAGAGAATTGGAAGATCCAGATGTTATGGCATATAAATCAGTGCTAAAGTCTTCAATATCAGTGGAAAATGTAGGAATTCAAAGGGAGTTATCACTGCTGAAGTCCAAGGCAAATCAGCTCAAGTCAAATCTAATTTGGAACTCAAGCCTCTCCCTAGCAATCTGAAGTATGAATTCTTGGGGGAGAATTCAACTTTTCCTGTTATCATTAATGCTAATTTACCCTAGGATCAGGTTGAAAAGCTCAAGTCAAACTGTATAGGGAGGTGATAAGCTACTCAATTGAAGACATCAAGGGTATTAATCCCTCCATTTGCATGCATAGGATCCCTATGGAGGACAGCTACAAGACCTCCATTGAATGTCAAAGGAGACTCAACCCAACCATGAAAGAAGTGGTAAAGAAAGAAGTATTGAAGTTGCTGAATGCAGGAATCATATACTCCATTTTAGATAGTGAATGGGTCAGTCCAGTGTAGGTGGTGCCAAAGAAGGGAGGAATCACAGTGGTGAAGTCAGATTCAGATGAGTTGATATCTACAAGAACCATTACAGGTTGGAGGATGTGCATTGACTTCAGGAAGTTAAACAAGGCCACAAGAAAGGACCATTTCCCATTGCCATTCATTGATAAGATGTTGGAGAGGTTGGCTAGGCATTCCCATTTCTGTTATCTTGATGGGTATCAGGTTTCTTGCAAATTCCAATTCACCCTCAAGATCAACACAAGACTACATTCACTTGTCCATATGGGACTTTTGCCTATAGGAGAATGCCCTTTGGCTTATGCAATGCTCCTGCCACCTTCCAAAGGTGTATGATGTCTATATTTTCAGACTTCATTGAAGAAATTATGGAGGTCTTTCATGGATGACTTTTCAGTATATGGAGACTCATTTGATGCTTGCCTAGAAAATTTGATCAAGGTGGTACAAAGATGTAGGGAATCCAACTTGATCCTCAATTGGGAGAAGTGTCATTTTATGTCCAAGAAGGGGTTGTCATAGGACATGTGGTCTCAAGCAAATGCATTGAAGTGGACAAGGCAAAAATTGAAGTGATTGAGAGGCTACCACCACCCACAAGTGTCAAGACAGTTAGGAGTTTTTTGGGACATGCAGGCTTCTACAGGAGGTTTATTAAAGATTTCTCCATGATAACTAGGTCCCTCACCAAGTTTCTGGCCAAGGATGTTGAGTTTCATTTTGATGAAGAGTGGATGAAGGCATTCAAGAAGTTGAAGGAAGCCCTCACCTCAGCCCCTATAGTGCAGCCACCTGATTGGACTCTTCCTTTTGAAATCATGTGTGATGCTTCAGACCAGGCTGTAGGGGCAGTCTTGGGACAAACCAGGGAGAAGAAGCACCATATCATATGCTATGCAAGTAAGACTCTAGATGAAGCACAAATCAATTATGCAACTACTGAGAAAGAACTTCTTGCTGTGGTGTATGCATTTGAAAAATTCAGGCCCTACTTGGTGGGATCCAAAGTCATTGTATTCACAGACCACCAAGCTGTGAGGCACTTAATCAACAAGAAGGAATCCAAGCCAAGGCTAATCAGGTGGATCTTATTGCTTCAAGAATTTGATGTTGAAATCAGAGACAAAAGGGGTAGTGAGAATCTTGTAGCTGATCACTTATCAAGGATGGAAGGGGTACTGGATGCCAATGACTCACTCCCCATCAATGACTCCTTCCCTGATGACTTTTTGATGGCAATATCAGATGCCCCTACTCCCTGGTATGCAGACCTTGTGAACTACTTGGCATGTGGAATCATCCCCTCTGACTTCTCATATCAACAGAAGAAAATGTTCTTCCATGACTTGAAGGACTTCTATTGGGATGATCCACTCTTATTCAAGAAGTCCCCTGATGGTATCTTTAGGAGGTGTGCACCAGAAGCTGAATTCAATTCAATTTTGTATGAATGCAACTCATCTCCATATGGTGGACATGGAGGTACTCAGAAGACTGCTGCCAAGGTTCTACAATCTGGTTTTTATTGGCCTTCCTTGTTCAAAGATGCATAATTGTATGTGAAGAGTTGTGACGAATGTCAAAGAGCAGGGTCAATATCAAGGAGGAATGAAATGCCTCAGAATGGGATTTTAGAAGTGGAAATATTTGATGTATGGGGCATTGACTACATGGGACCTTTCCCTAGTTCATTTGGATACAAATTTATACTACTTGCTGTTGACTATGTATCCAAATGGATAGAGGCAATTCCAACTTCAGTTGCTGATTCCAGGGCTGTAATCAAACTTTTCAAGGAGATCATCTTCCCAAGATTTGGAATCCCAAGGGTAGTCATTAATGATGGAGGGAGCCATTTCATTGAAAAGTATTTTGAGAAACTCCTAGACAAGTATGGAGTTAAGCATAAGGTCTCCACTGCCTACCATCCCCAAACAAATGGCCAAACAGAAATTTCAAATAGGGAAATCAAGGCCATATTGGAGAAAACAGTGTCTCTAACTAGGAAAGATTGGAGTTTGAGGCTGAATGATTCACTATGGGCATATAGGACAGCCTATAAGACCCCTATAGGCACTTCTCCTTATAAGTTGGTCAATGGAAAAACTTGCCACCTACCAATTGAGTTGAAGCATAAGGCATATTGGGCAGTAAAGGCACTCAACTTTGATATGCAAGCATGTGGACAAAAGAGGCTTCTCCAAATTGATGAGCTGGATGAGATTAGGCTAAATGCCTATCATAATTCTGAATTTTACAAGGAAATGACCAAGAAATGGCATGATAGCAGAATTCTAAAGAAGGAATTCAAGGTTGGAGGCTTGGTATTATTGTTTAATTCAAGGTTGAAATTATTTCCTGGAAAGTTGAAATCCAGGTGGAGTGGACCCTTCAAAGTCCACAAAGTTTATCCTTATGGTGTTGTGGACCTTCTGAATGATAGGAATGATGTATTCAAGGTTAATAGACAGAGGTTGAAGCCCTATAGTCCCACAGCCCAAGAATCAGCTAAGGAGGTGCTGAATTTGCAAGAATTGTCAAGTTTGCCTAGTTGAATTCAAGTGGAAAGATGTCTAGCCAAAGACATTAAAGAAAGGCACTTCTTGGGAGGTAACCCAAGGCATTTTACACTTAACTTTTCTGTTTTGTAGGAATAAAGAAGAAAGGAATTAGATTCATCCATAATTCCAACATTTAGGGAGTACCCTTACCCCTATTTTTGATTTTTACACTGAAAAATTAATGATAACTGATATTATCTTTCTCATTATGCTTCATTGATCATATCATCATCTGAATTTACACCCATATCAGTTATCCAAATCTGCTATAGCCTAATTTCAGTGAATTTCAGAAATTCCCAATGCAATGTTGAATTCTGCACTCAAAAATCTTATTAGTTGCAAATTTACTATTCCACTGATATCTTTGGTTTTTCTGCAAGATTAGTTGCAACTAATGAATATTAGATCACACAAAGTTTCTGGATGAAGTGCCAAGAGGATCCAAATGCCAAATTTCATGCATTTCACTCCCACCCACCCCTCTCCCTTGCCTTTTATTTTCAACACTAGGGACAGTGTTGAGAATAAGCTTGGAGGAGGAAACCTGGTTCTTTTCTAACCTTTACACCATGTTTTCAATTGATTTTAATGTTCATATCATAATTCATACAAGGTTATCATTGGTTTTCACAAGTTATCACTCGGTTATCAATTTTTGTACCCAACTCAATTCTGAATTCATTTTAACTCTGAAATGGGTAGAATACTTCATTTTGACAGTGGGTGCACTCCAATACCAAGTGGCCAACTTGGCCATTAGCCTTCTTGCTTCAATTGACATTTTAAATTAAGATGCATTTGAATGAATTTTCAGCTGAATTTTTTTTTGTGGGTAACACTAGCTACATTCATGGATTAATTGGAAAGTAGAAGATGTCTAGAAAGGAGTCAAGGATCTTGCTGCCATGTTAAATAGGAATTCTTGACTATTTGCATACAAGGATCTAACCTATACTTGAGTTTGAACCATTGCTCACTTCATGAACAGAATGAAAAAGAAAGAAAAAGGAAAATGAAAAGTTGCATCTTGCATTGCATGCATACATGAATAAAGAGAGTGAAAATTCCAAAAAGGGAACCTTTCCTGAATAAAGCCAGGATTTTTATCCTGTGAACCTCATGAATAAAAATCAGGTTCAAACCTGTTTATTGCATCCTCATGAATAAAAGTCAGGTTTTCAAACCTGATTAAGCAAAGAAAGAAAAGTTTGTTCATGAAGAGATTAATGTTTCAAACTTTTTTGTAAAGTTGACAATCCTTATATTTGCATTAATCAGTTAATGTTAGTACTTCTATCATGGCTTAAATTTGCATTAACCTTTGTGACTCCTTAGCAAGAATTTGGGATTGGAAAGAATGGGAAGGAATGTTAGCCAAGTGAGAAAATCATTTAGATCTTATTCAGCTGACTTTTCTATTCACTTGTGGATGGTAAATTCAAATTCATCCTTAATTTCTGAATGTTTTGCTTGAGGACAAGCAAAAGGCTAAGCTTGGGGGAGTTTGATCACTTGCTGATTACTATAAGATTCTAGCCCATTTTAAATGCAATTCATACATATCGAGTCCAACTTTTGCCTATTTTTGGGCCAATTATACTTGGAATGCATACATTGTGATAACTAGTTGATATTCCTCATTTCATACTTATTTCCATGTGCATAGAGGTTCTAAAATGCCAAAATTCATTAATATTTAAATTCTATGCCAAGTTATCATTTTGAGGACAAGTTATCATTCCTAAGTGTCAAGTTATCATTATTTTGAGTGAACTGGTTTTCAAGGGTTTTCCTACCCTAAATCCATCATTATCATGTATAAATCATATTTGGATAATCACATCTCAACTTGTGCAAAGTTTTAAGCCCATTTGAACAAGTTATCATTTTTCCTTTGCCAAGTTATCGTTAAAGGGCAATTCTATCATTTTGACATGCAAAACCATTAATTCTGCACAGGGACCTTAAGCAATAATCTTGTTATTGTTCTAACTCATTTCTGGTCAAATTTCATCACATTTGGACAACCACAACTCAAGTTATCACAAGTTATCATTTTTAAGTCATATAAGTTATCATTTTTGGCACCCAAGTTATCACTCCTTTGAAATCTTATTCATATTTGATTTCTGGCTGCACTCATTTGTTATCCTAGTCCATTTGATGCTTATAATGCCTTGAATCACTTGCATTTGGATAAATTTCATGATTAGTGCTAAGTTATCATTTTCGGGTCCAAAACCATCAAATTTTCATATAGATTTCCAATCTTGCATAACACCAATTCCCATCTGATGTTTGAGCTGGCTAATATCATTATCCTAGTCCTTATTCGTTAAAATCTCATTTAAGGATCATGATGCTTGCTGTTCTGGGTTCTGTAGTAAGGAAAACAAGTTGGAAAAAGGTGGGGGAACCACTGGTTTGCTGCCAAAAAGAAAGTTGTGCAGTCAGGGAATCTTCAGGCCAGTGGACAGGTGGCTGCAATCAGAAGGATTAGAACATTCTGATGAGGATCAAAGGGTGGACAGGAGTTATATAAAAGCTAGAATTTCTGGAGGAGAGAGGGGGGCTGATCAGTGCAGGGTTTGGAGAAGGAAGCAAGGGTTTTGGAGTTGGAGTGGAAGTGCTGCTGGAAAACCTCTCGACAAGCTTCAATCCAAGATGATTTCCTTCTGTTCTTCACTTTATTTTGTATCAAACTCTGTAATTATGAGGAGCTAAACTCCATGTCTCCTAGGATAGAGTAGTAGTCTAAGTTAATTGTGGATGGATGTGGACATTTTTTATTTCATGCACTGGTTTCATAATTTTTGGTTTTCTGATTCTTGATTCTGCATTCAGAACTCATCTATTTCTGCCCTATTCTTGACATTGTATGATCTTGCTTATATCTACAACTGAGAGGATGTTTATGATCTATTCTTGATTCAGAAATGAAACAAGAATCATGACAAGTTCTAGGTCCAAATCTAATTTTGGAATCTGATTTTCATCCAATTTAGTTTCTGAACTGCAATTCTGATTCCTGATTTGAGAAATCTGATGTCATTGTAAACCCCTCATTTCATTGCCTCTTGAGAAGTAGATTAAGTGGGTTCTTCTTATTCAGAAATGTAATAAGAGGCAATGACAACTCCCCTGAATCAATTCTGTAAAAACATGCTATGGTCAAATCTGATTTGCATTTTGAGTTTTGATTTTTATAGAATTTGCTTGTCATTGTGGAGTCCCAATCTTATATGCAACTGATAGGTTAATTCCTGACTTCCACCTTGTTCAGAAATGGACCAAGGAGCAATGGCAAATCTAAATTTCAATAAGTAACATGTGCTGAAATGTTTTCAATGTGTTGCTGATTTCTGATTTTTTCTTAATTCTGAACCATTTGATTTCTGATTTTTTGATTTGCCTAAATCTGATTGTCATTGGGGATTGAATTAATTGAACAACTGAGAGGTTAGCATCTATCCCAATCTTGTTCAGAAATGGATTGAGAAGCTATGACAATCCTATGATTCAATTATGCACTTGCAATTAGTTTTCTGATTTTTATGCATTGCTGATTGCTGATTTCCCTGAATTCAGGAAATCTGATTGTCCATTGTTAAGTCCCACTTCAATCCACCATTGAGAGATGGTTTTAAGGCCTTCCTTGAGATTCAGAGATGAGCCAAGGAGCAATGACAATTTCTGATTTCCCAAGTTGTGAAACTATGCATGTTGGTTCCAACTAATTAGTGTTAAGTGTGGACTTCATTTTTAATTGCAGCTGAGAAGTTGAATCAAGGTCCTCTTGTAGTTTAGATATAAACCAAGGAACACTAACACTATTATTGGATAAGTTTCATTCCTGCCAAACAAATTGAAGCGATTTCATTATTTTGTAATCATACCTTGAAGTTATCATTTTAGATTTTAGTGAAATTTCCAAAAAATCAGCAAGTGCCTTGATTTGTACCTAATGATAACTTGGTTTTCAGTGAGGATCCATTTCTAATTCATCTTGGCTAACAATCATATGACAATATAATGTTTAGTTCTGGTCTAATTGAGCTGTGAAAACAGCCATTTTACAAGTTGAATTAGATTTGACTAAAAAGTGATAACTTGTCCATTTCCATCCATAATTAAATTAGATGATCCCCAACTCCTAGGAGGACCTTCCTCATTGATAGATAAACGCTTTTAGACTCTAGATTTGCATTTACAATTTAGTTTAGTTAACTTTTCAGCAATCTACAACAAGTTATCATTCTGCATTCCTAAAAGAAAAAAAAATTGTTTTCACTTTCTTTAAAAAATCTATTTTTGCCACTTTAAATAGGATTAGTCTAAATTGTTTTTAGGTAGTCTAGGACTTCAAATCACTGTGGATACGACATTTAGGGTTACTACAATTGACTTGTGCACTGCAGTAGAGAGTGAGTTAGGAAGTTAAAAAAAAAATTGGAAAAATTTACTTTTGACCCTTTTACTTAAAATTAGCAAGTTATCACTACTCAATCCCAAATATCACTATCATTCTTCTAAGGAAGGAACTGGAGGTCGCTGTTGTTCTTGCTGTTGAGACATCATTTCTCCTTTTGAACGATATACTCCACCAGAATGCATTCTCGCAATTCTAATCCAATGAATTAAAATGAATCTAAGACAACTAGTCACTATTATGAACTCTCGCCTCACAATAGTTATCAAAGTGGGCTTCTCAGCCTCTTGTAATTGACGAAGACTACGCTAATGAAGTACTGCAAGAAGACACAATATGTCCCTTCTCTCGAATAAGACAAAATGGTAATAATAAGTAGACCTTTCGATCTAATAAGGAAATTGCAATCCAACAGAAGCATAATAAACTAGATGTTTAGAAGTACAACAGCAGAGAAATCAAAACCACAACATCAACATAATTACACCACAAAAGAAGTTAGAATTAGCCAGACATAGGCTTTGATGCTCTCATAATGTTTTTGGACTTCTTCTCTATTCTTCTTCTTCTTCGCCCTTCTTCTCGCCTTCTGCCCTCCAATGATCTCCCCCCTTTCCTATTCTCTGCCATGCGTCCTTTTTCTCCCCTCTTTTCTCTCCTGTTCAAGTTCAAATTTCAAAAAGTAGTTAGTTCCCCTAGATTAGTTCAAAAAGGTCAGATAGTAGCTCAAATTTTGTAGATTTAATAAATGTTTCCATGCAAAGGTACCGGAGCTTGGTAATCATAAGTAAAATAAGAGAGGATCACTTACATTCATGGCTTATTTTTATTACATTAATCATATAACATACTTCTTCTTTGCCTAATTGTCAATACAGTTTAACATTCTTACATCAATTAATCGGACACTGGAAAATTTCAAACACCTTTATAGTGATGGCAGTACTTTCCAAATAAGTCTCAGTCACCATAAAGCTAAAGGCATTTACTTTTGGAAAACCTCAAACACTCTTTGGTGATGGTATTATTCCCCAAGAAGTCTCAACACTATAAGGTGAAAGGCATTTACTTCTTACCACATCTTTCACCTTTACATCATTATTACATTTGTCCATAAGGCACTAGGAAATCTCAAACACCTTTTAGGTGATGATATTATTTTCTAAAGAAGTCTCAATCACAGTGAGGTGAAAGGCATTTACTTCTTGCCTTCATCTTTCATCTTTACATCAGTACATTAGTTCATAGAGCACTGAGAAACCTCGAACACCCTTCCAAGTAATAGCATTATTTCCCAAAGAAGTCTCAGTCACCATAAAGCGAAAGGCATTTATCTTTGGAAAACCTCAAACATCTTTAGGTGATGACATTATTTCCCAAAACGTCTCTATCACTATAAGGTGAAAGACATTTACATTTTGCCCTCATCTTTCATCTTTGCTTAATTGAGGGCTTAGGGTAAAATTATTACAACTAGGCCAATGGCCCCTAGGAAATCTCAAACACCATTTCAGGTGATGACATAATCTCCTAAGAAGTTACAATCACCTTAAGGTGAATGGCATTTATTTCTTAACATTAATGAGTACTGAGGCATTTCCTTCAACTTTATACTTTATTAGGGTCATCAATACATCAAGCATTCACATCAATCATTCCATTCCCTAGCATAATTACGATTGGTCATATGTTTCCTGTATCTCCGTTCATACACAATTAACACTCATCAATCATTAATCATCACTTATCAATCATCTATACATGGTAATGATATCATGAAAATACTTTAAATGTATCATAAAATTGATTTTTCATGCGGTCACGATGGTGATGAGTTGGTCACGGTCGTGACTGAACATAGAAATCATTCCCCTTCTGTCACGGTTGTAATATCCTCAAAAATAAAATAAAAGGAATAAAATAAAATAAATAGAAAATAAATCTATAGCTAATTAACGGCCCAATTATAAGCCACTAGTCTAACAAGCCTAAAACCCAACCTATAAGTACTCATATATGCCCTAAGCCGCACAACTCTCTCTTTTCTTTTTCTCTCCAGCTGGCGACATTCTCTAGCCAGCAGCACCCTCAAATCCCTCACCTACCCACTCACCATCTCTCCTCTCCCCTTCATCTCACAGCAACAGCACCAAGAAGATCACCCTCTCTATCATTTTTTCTCCACCCACCCTCGGCAGCAACCCACACCAAAGCACCAAAGTGGCCTCCATCACTCTCACTCACCCTCTCTCCTTCTCTTCCTCAACGAACAGCAAGGAGAAGCTCACGGCCAGCCAGCACAAGAAGAAGAAGAAAGGATTAGGATTAGTATTAGGATTTTAACGTAAACCCTAAAGGTATGTAAAGGGATCCACCCAAAGTTTTATTGATTGGATTGAGAGTAATAGAGCACCTTGCTCCTATTAGGAATTTTTTTGAGGAATTTATGAGTGTTATCAGATCTGAGATTATTTTCTAATGATTCATGATTACATCTAAACGTTAGGATTACATTATTTAAGTTGCATAATATGTTAAATTCGTGACTGACTTGTAACAATTATTTTGATAAGTTTTACTTATCCACAAATTACAACTAATATATGGATGGAAAGCCCTCGAAGCTATTTTCCTGAGGAATTTGTTTCATCTGATTTGAAGATTTATAAAAATAGTTATGATCCAAATATTGAACAACTGTCTTGCTGTCTCGGGTAACGGCGAGACGAAATTGTAAAAATTATCATAAATTACAAATACTGAATTAGGGTTTGAAATTTATTCACAAATTAAATGTTCATGTTATCAATGAAAATTGAAATCATTTGAAAAGCATAAGAATAAATTAAGTTATTAATATTTTAGTGTCTGCTGTCAAAAATACTATGCTGACAATAGATTATGTTAGTTATATGAATTTATAGGAAAAAGCCCTAAATCTTCTTGATGAATGAAAATTGCATGTTTAATGTGTTCTTGATGCGTGTAGATTTGATAGCAAATGCTAGCAAGTGCCCTAGTCGCTCAAGTAATAAAATGAATGAGTAGAGTTATCGTTCCCACTCGGACGGTTAATAACTTAGATTTTATTTTAACCTTGTTAATTGAGAAATTAAGAAAATAGTTGATTTTATATATGAATAAAAGGAAAATAATAAAAATAAAAGAAATGATCACCTGGAGAAATAATGATTTGATGATTAAGGCATCTAATTATCTCCACTAGAATGTAGTGAATTTTCTTAACTTAGAATTAGTTGAATCAATAACAAAGTGAGTTCCTAAAATTAGTTAATCAATGTTTCAGGCTTTAACTACTATCTTATGAATAATTAAAATAAATCAATCCTTTCGGTTTTTAATTTACTTAATTAAATCATAAGATGCATTCAATCAGAATTAATATTAAGGGCTTTCTCAAGTCACCTTAATAACTACACAAATTAGGTCTCTTTCGATTTCCTTAATTGTGGCATGCAATAAATAAGATCAATCCCTAGAAACTATTATGAAAATAATCACATCTTCTCATATAGCAATCAAATCATAAATCATGGAATCAAAGGAAAGCATTAAACATGAAATTGCAATGCTATTAAAGATTCAAATCAAACTAATATCAAGAATGGTTCCAATACATAAATAGGGTTCAACTAGGATGACCCTAATAAAGGAATCAATCTGAGAATAATAACATCAAATCTAATGAAAAAGATTAGGAAAAGAAAATGAAGAACTCTAGCAGCCACTGTGCACGTGCTCTCGCGAGTTTCCGGCAGAGCTGCGTTATTGTTCTCTATCTTCTCCTCTTTGTAGGCTTCAAATCTATGCTTCAGGGATGCTTTTCCAAGCCCTCTTCTATCTCCTTTTATAGGTTTTCTCATCCCCCAAGAAAAGAAACCGAAAATATATTCAAAAAGTGGATAAAAATAGCTTTAAAACGGCCTAACAGACCACCGTCACGGCCGTGAAAGGCCTTGGCACGGCCGTGACAGAAGGCTGAAAAGGCTGAAAAATACTTCGCGAAATTTCTGCTGGAATTTGTCTATCACGGCCATGACAAAAGCTATCATGGCCGTGACAGTAACTTAGCCTGATTTTTCTATGCTGAATCTTTCTGTCACGGCCATGACTAGAACTGTCATAGCCGTGATAGTCTTCTGAGTTGTTTTAGACATTTTCTTCGATGTTTTCTCATATCCTGCCATAAATAATTTCCAGATTTAGGTCGAAATCAAGTCTAAATGAAATTATATGAAAACAAATCAAAATTCTTCTTTTGTAAACATAAAAATATTCTAAAGTGTTAATCAAATGGCTTAAACAAATGCATGATTTTTCGTGCATCAGTTCTATGATGCATAGATGCTAAGTGATAATACCTGAAATATTTATGATGTTTTAAACTATTTTTGTTGGAATTTTAATCCCAAAATTGAGACTTTCGGATGGAAGATCGGACTTCCAGGACGTTGGCATGGTTGTGACAGTCCTGGAATGACCATGACGGATCGAAAAATTGATTTATGTTATATTTATATTATTTTTAAGGTTCACTATTATGTATTATTGATTGATGATTGTATATGAGCCTAGATATATGAATTTTACGGATAGTCGTAATTAGGTTAAAATCTAAAGACTGAGCGACGTAAATTGTTTGATGCTTGTGATAATAATAAACCCAATTGAAAAATATGTTACTTGTCGCCCCTCAAACTGATGACAAGAAATACTATGACCTACTCCATTGTGTTAGAATTTCCCTCGAAAAATTATTGTGCCCTGCACCTTAGAGTTAGTATTTCTTGGGAGATCAACTGTATCTTACTGATAACGGTATGTATATTCACATTCACCTTCGGGTGACGAAGCCTTGGCTCCAAGGCCAAGCTAGCCTCCTGGATGGCAACGACTTGATTCTTCAATTACTGATAAGATCAAAGACTGAAGTGATGATCACGAAAGTGGGATCCAAAGGGTTATGAAGCAACCCCGAGAATAGTACAGAGGTAAGGTAAGGAACAAGTGCTAGTCACTTGGTATGCCTACTGTACTGCCTAATTGAATGTTTACATGTCAAGTAGTTTATTGATGACCTTATGTTATGAACCAATGACATGCACATTTTTATGACTATGGCATGGCATGCATATATGTTCCTTGTTATTATGAAATTGTCATATATATATATATATATATATATATATATATATCATGTAGTATCCTACATAGGATGCATCACATACACTGTATGGCCTTTACATACTCTAACTGGGAAACTCTGCACCCTGAATTCATGCAGATAACTGATCTGTCTGGATGGATGGCTGACTCAACTCATGATGGTGAACTTGCACATGATCTAGGCTAACAAGAATGTCACGTGTCTATTACACTATTGTTTTAGATATTTTTTCCTTATTAATGGACTGTTAATTTTTCTTATGTCATTAATTGCAAATGTTTAAATTGAAGTCTTCTTCTAAATTGATGATGATTTTATATTATTTTAAATGAATATTGGTTTTCGTTGCATTATTGTTAAATCATATTATTGTGATTAAGTGATGGCGTATTAGAGTGAAATTTCAGGGTGTACAATTGATATTAGAGCATGTTTAGGACCTATGTTTAGAGTGTCATAGAACTATTAAGTGTCTAAGTCCATGTGCAACTATCATGAGCAGCCATCCAAGGTAAAGAATATGTATCTTTTGTGCCATATGTATGAATGCTTTATATTAACCATCTAATGTTTGTTGATTACTATTATGTTTAGGATTGAAGGAAAAAGTCTTCCAATGGGAATGCTAATGATGGCATTCAAGTGTGATAGTATTGTCAAATTGACTGAGGGCAATATGAAACATGAGATAGGTGAATCTCATTGTAAATTTAAGGATGATGAACATGTAGTAAAAGATTGCCCAAAATTTGTATATATCATTGTTCATAACAAATTGAACAAGTTTTCATGATCCAAAGACTATGAAATGACTAAGGAAACTATGGTGAAATTCAATTTTCACAAAGAAAAATTAAAAGTTCACTGATTGATAAGATGACAAGTATGAGGTGATAGTTTGACATAACAATGCCACTAGGGAGGGTCTCCACTAGGTAGTACCTTCTAGAGACACCGGTGATGATAGAAGGAAATAATTATTCGGCTAACCTTATAGTACTACCTATGGTGGACTATGATGCCATACTGGGCATGGATTGGTTGTCATACCATGATGCCTACATGATGTGCCGGCAAAGGAAGATCATGATCAACAAGAAGGATGACAATTTTGTAACCTTCCGTGGAGTTCCATCCAAGGAAAGGAAGCTGATGGTTTCTTCAACTAAGGCAACCAAGATGCTGAACAAGGGTTGCCGAGGATTCTTGGCAAGTGAGGTCAAGAGTGACTTCCAACCTAAGCCACTACAGGAACTTGAAGTGGTGAAGGACTTTCTAGATGTATTCTCCAATGAGTTCTCGGGATTACCTTCAGAAAGGGAAATTGATTTCCACATAGAGCTAATGCCAGGGACGGCCCCAATTTCCAAACCTCTCTACAGAATGACACCAGCAGAGATGAAGGAACTGAAGGCACGACTACAGGAACTACTGGACAGGGGTTTTATCAGGCCAAGTGTGTCCCTTTGGGGTGCACCTACCCTATTTGTGAAGAAGAAGGATGGATCACTAAGACTATGAATTGACTATATGATGCTCAACAAAGGACCATCAAGAATAAGTACCCACTGCATAGGATAGATGATCTTTTTTATCAGTTATCTTTTGTGTCGGTCTTCTCAAAGATCGACTTAAGAAGTGGATACCATCAACTCAAAATGGCTGATGAAGACATAGCAAAGGCAGCCTTTAGATCAAGTTATGACCATTATAAATTTTTGGTTATGCCTTTCGGACTGACAAATGCTCCTGCAACATTTATGGATTTGATGAACAGGATATTCAAGCCTCACTTGGATAGGTTTGTGATAGTGTCTGTGGACGATATCCTGATATATTCATCAAGTCCTGAGGAACACCAGAAGTTCCTACAAATTGTTCTGGAGGCTTTGCGGCGACATCAACTGTATGCAAAGTTCTCCAAGTGTGAGTTCTGGTTGGAACAAATTATGTTCTTGGGTCATATTGTTTCAAAGGAAGGCATTTCTATGGATCCAACAAAGGTTAAAGTAGTTATGAACTGAGAAAGACCAAAGACTGTGACTGAAATCGGGAGTTTTCTAGGATTGGCTAGCTACTATAGAGGGTTCATGCAAGATTTTTCCAAGATTGCTTCGCCAATGACTAAGTTGACCAGGAAAGGAGAAAAGTTTAACTAGAATCAGAAATGTGAAGAAAGCTTCCTGGAGCTAAAGAAGAGACTGACTTCTGCACCAGTGCTGACAATTCCCACTGGAATTGGAGGCTACACGGTGAACAGTGATGCTAGTGGTACTGGACTGGGATGTGTACTGATGCAACATGGAAAAGTGGTTTCGTATGCTTCAAGGCTACTTAAAACTCATGAGAGGAACTATCCAACTCATGATTTAGAATTGGCAACTGTGGTGTTTGGCTAGAAGATATGGCGCCATTATCGGTATGGAGAAGAATTTGAAGTCTACACTGACCATAAGAGTCTCAAGTATGTATTCTCTCAAAAAGAACTCAACATGAGACAAAGAAGATGGCTGAAATTTTTTAAGGATTATGACTTCGGTATTCTCTACCATCCAAGGAAGGCCAACTCAGTGGCAGATGCTCTAAGCAGAAAATATGAAGGGTCAGTGGCATGTCTGAGAGTCTACAAATGGACTGTAGTGGATGAAAATTAGGATTGTTTTACTCAGGTCTACATGACCTAAACAATGACATGAAATGGTCATGTTGAGCTAGATAATTTGACACTCATATTAGGTTAAGAATTAGAGTAGAGCAATAGAAGCGTGGCGCAAGAATGATCTCCATTTCATAAAGTTAATTAAGAATCTAAAATTCACACTACAATCTTGGAAATATAAAATGATGTGATGGCATAGTTAGGACCCCAAGAACCGTTAGAAAGAGATTATTAAGCGATGTTGTTGAAGAGACACAAGGAAGTTCATGTTGGTGCATATGAAGGGCCGAAGATAAATGAAACGACGAGGATGGAAAGCTTTTCGTGTAAAGTTAAGTTAATGATTAAGAGTTGCATAGCGAAAACGTGGCTCAAGAACGATCTCAACTTCTTGAGATTGATTAGAGATATGAGATTCCCATGGAAATCTTAGAATAGTAAGTGATGGTGATTGACTAGTAAAGACGAAATGCAAAAGCCGCTAAAGTGAGACCACGGAGTAATACGCATTGAATGTCAAAAAGGGAGAGGTCATGCCGATGTATACGAGGATCGAGATAAGTGGAGCAACGGGGATGAAGAGATCTATTATATAAGATTCTATGAAATTCGAGGACAAAATTTATTTTAAGTGGGGTATATTGTCCTAAAAAATAAATAAAAGAAAAAGAAAAGAAAATTAAATAAAAAAGAAATCTATAGCTAATTATGACCCAATTATGAAGCCACTAATCTAACAAGCCCAAAATCCAACCTACAAGTACTCCCATATGCCCTAAGCCACACAACTCTCTCTTTTCTTTTTCTCTCCAACCGGCGGCACCCTCAAATCCCTCACCTACCCACTCACCCTCTCTCCTCTCCCCCTTCATCTCACGGCAACAGCACCAAGAAGATCACCCCCTCTCTCATTCTCTCTCCACCATCACTCCCACTCACCCTCTCTCCTTCTCTTCCTCACACGAACAACAAGGAGTCACTCACTTTCTATCTCTCTCTCCTAATAGCTCACAACCAGCCAGCACCAAGAAGAAGAATAAGAAGAAAGGATTAGGATTAGTATTAGGGTTTTAACGTAAACCCTACAAGTATGTAAAGGGGATCCAATCCTCCTCTCTCATCTCAAAGGTTTATTGATTGTATTGAGAGTATAGGGCACCTCGCTCCCATTAGGGATTTATTTGAGCAATTTATGAGTTTCATCAGATCTGAGATTGTTTTCTAATGATTCATTATTAGATCTAAATGTTAGGATTGCATGATTTAAGTTGCATAATCTATTAAATTCGTAATTGACTTGTACCAATTATTTGGTTAGGTTTTACTTATCCAAAAATTACAAATAATATATGGATGGAAATCTCTCGAAGTATAGTTTCCAGATAAATTTGTTTCATCTGATTTGAAGATGTAATAAAATAGTTATGATCCAAACATCGAATTACTATCATGCTGTCTCGGGTAACAGCGAGATCAAATTGTAAAAATGATCACAAATTAGAAATACTGAATCAAGGTTTGAAATTTATTCACAAGTTAATGTTCATGTTATCTTTCTTGAAAATTGGAATCATTTGAAAAGAACAAGAATGAATTATGTTATTAATATTTTAGTGTGCCAGAATACTATGCATAGAATAGATTATGTTAGTTATATGAATTTATAGGAAAAAGTCCTAAATCTTGTTAATGAATGAAAATTGCATGTTTAATGTGTTATAGGATGCATAGATGCTAAGAGATCATATCTGAAATATTTATAATGTTTTAAACTAATTTTATTGGAATTTTAATCTCAAAAATCTCAAAGATCAGAATTTCAGGACGTTGGCATGGTCGTGCCAGGTCCTGGAACGACCGTGACAAAATGAAAAATTAATTTATGTTATATTTATATTATTTTTAAGGTTTACTATTATGCATTACTCATTGATGATTGTACACGAACCTAGATATACAAATTTCATGGACAACCGTAACTAGGTTAAAATCTGAAGACTGAGCTATGTAAATTGTTTGATGATTGTGATAATAATGAACCCACTTGAAAAATATTGTTACTTGTCGCCCTTCAAACTGATGACAGGAAATACTGTTCCCTGCTCCATTGTGTTAGAATTTCTCTCGGGAAATTACTATGCCCTACACCTTGGAGTTAGCGTTTCCTATGAATAATTGTATCTTACTGGCAACGGTATGTATTCCCATTAACCTTCGGGTGACGGAGCCTCAGCTCCAAAGCCTAGTAGCCTACCAGAGGGCAACAACTTGATTATTCAATTACTCATAAGATCAAAGACTGAAATGACTGACTGAACTAAAAGGATTGATGATCACGAAAGTGAGATCCAAAGGGCTATGAAGCAACCGCGATGATACGATACTCAAGAACAATATCTTGAGTGACCGGAACAATATATGATAATCAAAGAAACGATATCAAACAAATTTTCAAGGCAGCGGAATATCAACCTCAAGATTACAATGAACCAAGCAATCGATATTATAAATAGATGGATTTATTCACAAGATAGCCAACCTTGTAAGTAACGGCAGAAGTTCCCGAAGAATGGGTTGCAGGAGTTCCCTCATAGCAAAGTAATTAAGTCATAATTTTCATAGATTCAAAGATGTCTCGAATAGCAATGAAGACCAGTATTTATAGACCCTAAAAATAGACTTTGGACTGAAAGAAAATACCCTAACTTAGCCCACAAGTAACCTAACTAATTTAGTAAAATAACAAACTCAATTTCTGTTACAATCCTCATCAGCATATTCCATATTTAATTAATTCCGAAAATTCCAAATAAATATGGTTAAATCATGATTTATTTGGCCCAAGTTATGCTGACTCTTCATGCGGCCCAATTTGTAACACATTGAAAAGTTGGATCTGATTTGTAGTTGCGTGCCCACTTTGTAAATGATTTTCTATTGTCTTCTGAAGTTGTTTTGCTCTTGATCTTGTGAGTGGGCGTGAGGATTCTTGATCAGTTTCTTTAACTCGAAGATCCACATCATTATCTTGATCATCATCGGACTTTACTCGATCATCCTTATTTCCATCAATTACATTTATGGAAGCTTCCCAGTTCATATCACCCGAGGATATGACTGATGTAAGGTAAGGACAAGTGCTAGTCACTTGGTATGCCTACTGTACTGACTAACTAACTGATGAACTGATGATGATGTTTACCTGTCAAGTATTTTACTGATGGCGTTATGTTATGAATCAATGACATGCACATTTTTATGACTATGGCATGGCATGCATATATGTTCCTCGTTATTATGAAATTGTCATATATATATATGTCATGTAGTATCCTACATAGGAATAGGATGCATCATATACACTGCATGGCCTCTACATACTCTAATTGGAAAACACTGCACCCTGGATCCGTGTAGGTAACTGGTCTGTTTGGATGGATGTCTGGCTCTACTCATGATGGTGAAGTTGCACATGATCTAGGCTAAGAATAATGTCACGTGTCTGTTAGACTATTGTTTTAGAGATGTTTTCCTGATTAATGAACTCTTAGTTTTTCTTATGACATTAATTGCAAATGTTTAAATTGAAGTCTTCTACTAAACAGATGATTATTTTATATTATTTTAAATGAAAATTAGTTTCCATTGCATTATTGTTAAATCATCTTATTGTGATTAAGTGATGGCAAACGGGCTAGCACTGCCGAAATGACCTAACTATCTTGGCAATTTCGGGGTGTTACAACAATCGTGACTGGTGTGGTCATTTCTTGGCTCTGTGATGCATGCTAAATATAACATATTTTACTTTATTATTTTAATTATTTTTTCTATAATTTGATCATAGCATGCATAATTTTAGATAATTTTTAGTTATAATTCTGGATTTATCGATTTTGATTATTAATGCTTTGAATATTTTAAATAAAGGAGGGATTTACTTAATTTTTATAATTATTGTAGGATCGAAAGCACCAAGATGGGGGGTGAATTGGTGAAATTAAATTTCTAAAAATTCACCTTCGGAGAAAAATGATAAAACCGATCACCAGCAAATAAAAATAATGCGTAGATGAAGAATAAAGAACAAAAACAAGATGACACAATATGTTGACGAGGTTCGGCCCAACGTTTTGGCCTACATCCTCGCCCCGACTTCTTGACCTCGAGACCGCCGGAGATTCACTATCTTTCTCTTTTCTTTTAGGGAGAGAACAACCCTCTTAATACAACCACGCCTTCTTCTCTGCTCAAAAGGCAAGGCACACCTCTCTTACAAGGAGCTCTCAATCTCACTATATTTTAGAAAGTGAATGTTTCCCTCTAACTCTTTTCTTTTACAAAACCTTTTTTCACACTCAAAGCTAAGAAAAGAAAAAGGGAAGAAATTGCAATTCTATGCTCAAAAACTTGAGAGGAGCTCTAGGATGTTCCTTCTTTCTTGGATGAATTTTCTTCAGGCTTTGGCACTCCTTTTATAGGCTCCTAAGGGTGAGAATTCGTTCAAAAGGTCTCCCCCAATTTTCTCCTTCAAATTCTAGCCGTTACAGTTCATTTGACTGAAGGGTCGGTCGACCGCTGGGATGGGCCGGTCGACCGGTTTATGTGACCGTTATCTTGTTTCTTCACTTTGACTCTGTCTGGTTGACCGGTCCCTCGACCGATACAACGACCGGTAATGTCTCGACGTCGACCGGTCTATATTGCTGTAGACCGGTCTATCGACCGGTCTATATTGCTGTCGACCGGTCTGTCGACCGGTATCTTCTCATCTTTTCTTCCACCAAATATCAGTCGACCGGTGCTTCTGGTCGGTCGACCGATCGTGCTGAAAACTTTTCTTTCAACTTTAAATTTGGCGATTTCTTCGGTGAATCTATTCATATCAATTCTACACCTGCATTATCACTACTTGAGCATAGATTAGTAACTTTATGTCCATTTTAATTTGTTATCATCAAAACATAGGATTCAACAATTATTTTGCAGGCAAGCCGAATTAATGGATAGATCGGCTGTAAGACACATTATTTTGGGCAATATACGTATGAAGTTATCACATGTTGGCCGAGATGATCACAACCAGCTAGGGCGTAAAATTAATACGTCTAACTTCTTTTGAGGGTAAAAGAAATGACATAAACATAAGAAGACTTATCATTTTCGGCGTAATCCATACATTTTGGGCGTAATGACTTATCATTTTCGCCGAGATTAGAAGTAATGACTTATCATTTTGGCCGAGATTTGAAGAAGAGAGTAAAGATAAGAAGAGTTTTGGCCGAGATTTGAAGAAGGGAGTAAAGATATGAAGAGTTTATCATTTTGGGCGTAACGACAAGAAGAATTTATCATTTTGGCCGAGATTTGAAGAAGGGGGTAAAGAAAAGAAGAGTCTATCATTTTGGGAGTAATGATTAGAAGAAGTTATATTTTGGCCAAAATCCTAAGAGACCGTAATCAACTTTTATCTGGTGAATTTAATTTTAGACATACAATTTACGCCCGTAATCAACATAAAAACTCGTTTGCACTTATAAATAGAGGACGAAACCATCAATCCAATTCGTTCTTTGAAGTGTGATCTTCTACGATGAGTCGTGAGCACTGCAGGCTATGACCAAGAAGAGAGAGTGCGGCCCAAGATTGAAGAAGGGGTGCTGGCCAACGTTCCTATCTGAAGTCCGGTGGTTCGCTGTTTATGCGCATACTTTGTTTGGATGTAATTCTTTCTTTATTATTTTTATTATCTCTCTCATATTTCTAGGATGAACTCCATTTTTTTACACTACAAGAAAAGTAATTTTTAACGACCACCCTTTAACGATGAGTCAAAAAAATTATCGTTATTGATAATCAATAATGACTAGAAAAATATGTCATCGTTAATAAATATTTTAATAACGGCGGGTGAAAATACTAGCCGATAAAAAATCAATTCCGGTCGTTAAAAGTTAAAAATAATGACCACTTATTAAAATGGTCGTTAATATAGAATAAAATGGCGGGCTACCTAAAGTGACTTCCCTCTCACAAATTTGATTGGATAACAAAAATAAATCTGCACCATTAATCAAATATCAATAAGCTCCTCTAAATAATGTCAACCGTGTGATCCATTAAAAGAACAAAGCCCTAAATTGTTGCACACATGACCGCCGGCAGCTTGAAGGGAAAGAATAATGATCTACCACCACATCGTCTCCTCTCCACGAAGACCGACCTCTTGTTTCTCCTCTCCACGAAGACTGACTTGCTGTTTGTCTCTTTGTTGATCCTACTGGTATGTTGCTTTTTGTGGTCCCCTGATCATTCCTCTATGAACTCCATTGATGCTGCTTCCATCTGTGTGCTGCTGCCGTCGATCCTGTGCTATCAATGGTGCACTCTCTCTCCCTCCTCTATTCTACTCTATATAACACACTCTTTCTCATTGGAATCCCTAATTTCTCTTGAACCTTAATTTTCTTTAAATAATTCTCCATGTTTCTCTATATAAGGTCATGTTAATGTGTCATCATTTAATCATCCAGTAATGTTCTGTATCCATTCATTTTCTATGCATTAACTTTCAAGAATAAGAGAGTAGTAACTTGATCAGCGGGATTAGTTGCAGCTACAGCTATAATACTAAAAATGTTGGAGAATTCAAGCATCACATAGTAGAGATGGAGAGAAAATGAAGGGTGACAGTAAACAATAAAAGGAGGCCATCGCGAAAGGGTGAGGTCGTGTGAATGTTTGGTGTCCTCTTTTATTCTAATACCATTAAATGACATTCTTGCATAGGACAAAAACCATGAAAGTGATCATTAGAGGGAGGTGGAAGCCCATTGACCTCTCAAACCATTAGAAGGCAGGGGGCAGGCTGGATTCCTCTCTGCAGAAAATATAAAAAAATGGAGGTGGAGATGGAGATTCATGCAGAAGAGAAATGCTATCCCCACTCGGGGGATGATGATGAGGGGAGATTGGTTATATCATATTTATAATATAGAGTTGAACAATGAAAAATATTAGATGATAGCATTGCTAGTATGATTTCAGCTTTGTCCATGGAGCATGAATATTCATCCTGCCATTATGAGTTGTCAATTAGCATTACATGTACATTAATTTTGCTTTGCATTCATGTTATTAAAGAGACGAAAGTAGAGAGTTAAACAACAAGAAATGAAAACCACATTGATTATAATTATTTGCACCAATTATTTGGAAAGTTGTAAGCATGAAAACTGCATTGATTATAATTTTATCTCATGATTTCTCTGCTATAAGTTTTTTCTTTTTCAAACAACATGGCATGTGACGTGCCCCCCTTCACTATGTGATTCCCTAGTTCCTCCACCTTGTGTTCTCCTTCTCACTTAGCATCACCTGATCATTTCTCCTCTAGGTAAGATGGTCCATGTTCAAACTTTACATTCATGTCTTACCTAATCCGAAAACATAGTTTAAGATCTATCAAAGTTATATTAATGCCTTATTAGAAAATGTTTTGTAACTTGTTGAAATGATCCCTGCCCATAAAAAAAATTCATGCCTAATTTGAAAACTTAGGACATGTGAACTCTATTCAAATTTATTATGTCTATTTAATCCATATTTGAAATTTTCTCAAAAGAAACTACTTGAAAGATAATTCTATGTAGTAATCTTAGTTTTTATTCTTCTATCATTGGATATTTATTAAAACAACTTTGGTTTTTCTTTTTCATGTGATTGGTTATAGATTATTCTAGCTTATTTTTTTTAACTTTGGTACCAACTAACAAATCCAAATTATTCTAATAGAGTTTTTCTTTCTCAGATTGGGTTGTATGTTCATATGAAGCAAACCGAGTTTGTCTAATTACTCTTGGCTAATGTTGTTCTCTGGACCCACACAATAGTTTTTGTCCATCATGTACATTTATTGGATTGTCCAATAAAATCTTTGCATATGTTTGAGATTATTATATTAATGTTGCTTTTAACTGCATGTACAACACTCAAATGGAACTCCAATAGAAGATATGATATGATTAGAGTGTTTGGTCAATTTACAACCTATATATATACAATGAATGTTCATGCCCTTGATTTATATATCATGAATTTTTTTTATTTGCATATTAGAGGTCTTAACCATTACAAAGTATGATTTCATTGGTACAAGATTGTATACTCCAACTCTATATTATGATATTATAGGGCCATATTCTAGTTGTTGGATACTAGACACCAAAGGTAATTTCTAGCTTTTGTTCCCTGCAAACGTCGCATATATATTGTTTCAATAAATGCTCAAGTTGTTTGTGCATGCATGCAAGTAGTTCATTGATGATCTGCTCGTTCATGTCTTCAAGAAACATTGGAGCAATAGGATTCCTTCTTTGATCATCAAGCTACAAGGCTTGCTCCATCAGCTGAAATGTAGAATAATAGTTGGGCAGAAGGATTAGTTATACTTTGATCATCAAGCTATAAGGCTTGAACAATTTACATGGAACCGTGAGAGTTATGATAGAGATTGGAGAATAAAATGTAACATTTTATGTTAGGAAGTAACATTTTTTGTATTGAAGTTGTGTACTACATTGATTAAGATAGTATAAGTTTTGGATAATATAACAATTGTAACCTCATTTTTTTAATATATATTTGTACCTATTGAAGATGAATATTCCTTTAAATTTTGTACATTTGTGATCTAATAGAATAATTTTGCATTAGAAATAGAATTTCTATATATGAATCAGATTGTAGTCTTGATCATTATTCATGACCTGATTATTGGTATTTAAATATTGTCTTTGTCGTTAGCACTTTTAATGGCCAGATTTTTGGACATTAAAAGTATTTAGTGACCTAGGTACAATGGTCGTTATTATTATGGATTTAATGGGGGTCCTCCCCCAGGGGGAGGACCCCCCTCCCCCCATCCGCGCCCATCGGATGGGGATCCGACGGGCGCGGCTTTCAAACTTTCTTTTTTTTTAATCCGTTTTCTTTTTATTTTGGTTTTCTTTTTTTTTAATCCATCTTCTCCCTCCCTCTCTCGCTCTCGCCTCTCCCTCTCTCTTCTCCCTCTCGCGCTCATCTATCTTCTACCTCGCGCTCATCTCTCTTCTCCCTCCCTCCCTCTCTCCCTCTCTCTTCTCCCTCCCTCTCTCGCTCGGCATCGGCGGCCGGATCTCCGGACAGATCTGACCACTCGACGGTCGATTTGGCGCGGGCGACCGGATCTGGCCGCCCAGCGGCTGCTCGCGTCAGATCGGCCGCCTCAGCGGCTAGATCTGGCCGCTCGGTGGCCGATTTGGCACGGGCGGCCGGATCTGGCCGTCCAGCGGCTGCCCGCGTCAGATCGACCGCCTCGAGGGTCGTGGCCGGATCTGGCTGCCCGCGTCCGATCTGACGAGGGCGGCCGGATCTGGCCGCTCGGTGGCCGATTTAGCGCGGGTGGCTGGATCTGGCTGCCCACGTCAGATCTGATGAGGGCGGCCGGATCTGGCCACCCAGCCGCTCTCGCCGAGGCCGCCGCCACTCTCGTCGAGGCCGCCGCCGCTCTCGCTGAGGCCACCGCCGCTCTCGATGAGGCCGCCGCTGCTCTCGATGAGGCCGCCGCTGCGCTCCGCCACCGCCCCGCCACGCTCCGCCCTGCTGCTCTCCGCCACCACCCCGCCACGCTCCGCCACCGCCGCGCTGTGCTACGACCGTGCCCCGCCGTGCCCCAACCCCGCCCCGTCGCGCCCTGCCGTGCTCCGACCCCGCCCTGCCGCGCCCCGCCGCGCTCCGACTCCACCCCGCTGCACTCCGACCCCGCCCCGCCGTGCCCCGCCGCGCTCCGCCACCGCCCCGCCTCGCTCTGCCACTGCCCCACCGCGCTCCGCCCGCCCCGCCGCGCTCCGCCACCGCCCCGCGTATGTGTTTGTAATATGTTCACGCCAATGTTGATTTATGAAAAATGTGATTTCATTGTAATGTGTTCTACATTTGGAAATGTAATCGATTCATGTTGATATTGTAATGTGATATAAACGTACGTCATCGTATCTGAATGTTCCGAGAATGTGATACAAACATCATTCCGAGAATGTGATACAAATATCGTTCCGCGAATATGATACAAACGTCGTTCCGAGAATGTGATACAAATATCATTCCGAGAATGTGATACAAACGTCATTCCGAGAATGTGATTCATATTGATACAAACATCGTTCCGAGAATGTGATACAAATGTCGTTCCGGACATTTCCGAGGATATGTGATACAAGCGTCGTCCGTTCTGAGGGTTATGTAATACGAACAACATGTGATACAAGCGTCGTCCGTTCCGAGGGTTATGTAATACAAACGACGTTCCGAAGATATGTGATACAAGCGTCCGTTCCGAGGGTTATGAGCTTCCGCGAATATGTGATACATATGACAGACGATGAATCAATTACATGTTGATTTCATCCACATTACAATGAATCAATTACATTCTCAAATTACATTTTTCATACATCGACGTGAATCAATTACATTCTCAAATTCGACACATAAACAATCAATTACATTTCCATTCTTGACGAGGCTTCTTGGCGGCATCCGTGCGGCAACGGCGACATGCGAGTATCCGGCACGGCGATGTCGGGGCGGTGGCGAAGCGCGGCGGGGCGGTGACGGAGAGCGGCGGGGAGGTGGTGGAGCACGGCGGGGCGGGCGGAGGGCGGCGGGGCGGGGACGAAGGGCGGTGGCGGGGCGGTGCCGGAGCGCGATGGGGCGGTGGCGGAGCACGGCGGAGAGCGGCGAGGCGGGCGGAGCGCGGCAGCGCGGGGTCGGAGCGCGGCGGGGCCGTCGAAGGGCGATCAGAGCGCGGCAGGGCGGTGTCGGAGCGCGGCAGGGCGGGGTCGGAGCGCGGCGGGGCGGGGTCGGAGCGCGGCGGGGCGGGGTCGAGTCACGGCGGGGCGGGGTCGGAGCGCGGCGGGGCGGGGGCGGAGAGCGGCTGGGCGGGGGCGGAGTGCGGCGGGGCGGGCGGAGCGCGGCGGGGCGGGCGGAGCGCGGCGGGGCGGGCGGAGCGCGGCGGGCGGAGCGCGGCGGGGCGGGCGGAGCGCGGCGGGGCGGGCGGAGCGCGGCGGGGCGGGCGGAGCGCGGCGGGGCGGGCGGAGCGCGGCGGGGCGGGCGGAGCGCGGCGGGGCGGGCGGAGCGCGGCGGGGCGGGCGGAGCGCGGCGGGGCGGGCGGAGCGCGGCGGGGCGGGCGGAGCGCGGCGGGCGGAGCGCGGCGGGGCGGGCGGAGCGCGGCGGGCGGAGCACGACGGGGCGGGCGGAGCGCGGCGGGGCGGGCGGAGCGCGGCGGGGCGGGCGGAGTGCGGCGGGCGGAGCGCGGCGGGGCGGGCGGAGCACGGCGGGGCGGGCGGAGCGCGGCGGGGCGGGCGGAGCGCGGCGGGGCGGGGTCGGAGCACGGCTGGGCGGGGTTGGAGAGCGGCGGGGTGGTCGGAGCCCTGTGGGGCGGTTTTTGGTGACGAAGACGACGACGAAGCAGATCTTCGTGGCTCAGATGGAGATCGGATGAGGACGAAGCAGATCTGGCGAAGACGAAGTAGATCCGGCGAGGAAGGAGCAGATCTTCGCGGCTTGGATGGAGATCCGGCGAGGAAGCAAGCAGTGGGGCACGGCGAGGAAGAAGATCCCGACGACGAGGAACGGCTGCAGACGGCCTACGCTGCGGACGTCGGCGAGGAATGGTGAGGCGCGGCGATGGAACGGTTGCGGACGTCGGCGAGAAATGGCGAACGTCGGCGAGGAACGGCGCGGACGACTGTGTGCGGAGAACTAGGGCACAGGAATGGACGACGCGAACAAAACCACAAAACGAAAAAAAAAACCAAAAAAAAAGAAAACGGATTAAAAAAAACCAAGTTTGAAAGTCGCGCCCGTCGGATCCCCATCTGACGGGCGCGGATGGGGGGAGGGGGGTCCTCCCCCCTTACAGGGGGGAGGACCCCCATTAAATCCTATTATTATTTGTGGCCAAGAAAATGATCGTCATTAAAGATATTTAACGACCGGACTAGTGGCCACTAAAAAGTCTTTTAACGACAACTCTTTTGCTAGTCGTTAATAAGCTTTAACGGCGGGTCCACTTCCTCCGTCGTTATTAACCTTTAACGGCGGAGCCTATAACGAATGGCGACGACGGAAAAAACTCGTCGTTAATGAGCTTCAACGACCGGAATCTACCTTTTAGCGGCCAATTTTCCCTACATTATTGACCACTTTTCTTGTAGTGTTAGGATTATTATTTCAGGAGATTATTATTACAGGGAAACTATTTGGACCCTATATTATTTGTTTTAATCTTTTTTGGTCAATTAGTTAATTGTGCTTAGTGCTTTTGATTTAATTATTTGGATTTCTGAGTTGAGTAATTACTAATTTGTGGACTATTTGATTTCAGAATTCATTAATTAAATTAAATGATTTTATATGAAATTAATAATTGACATAAATTTGATTACTAGTGTGTGGAGAATCAAGTTTGTGTGGTATATTAATTTGTACAAGTTTGTGGAGTGATTAATAGTCTAGGGAATCCAATTTAATACATCTTAATTTTAATATAATTTGATGGGATACCATTTTTTGGAGACTTCAATTCTTATTAAATTAAGATAGTTTAATTTGCATACTTAAATTGAGGGGATGTCAGTTTGTGGAGACCGCAATTTAATCATGTCAAGTTAATAATTTAGGGGGATCTAATCTATCATTAAAGATTAAATTTATTTTTTATAGTACAAATATTTATCCTGATCTACTTTCATCCTAAGGCCTAACTTCAACACCATTATCTTATCTTATTATTATCTTATTTTATTTAATTTATTTTATAATTACAAAACCCTTTTCCCAAAATTCCATGTTTTCTTCTCTCTTATTAATTTATAAATTCAAATATTGAATTAATAATATTCTTCGTGGGTTCGACACTCTTACTCCTATTTTCTATATTACTTGAGCGATTAGTGCACTTGCTAGCAATTTTATTTTGCTACATCATGTTCACTCTGTCTCGGCCATAATAGTAAGTGTCACGGGCATGACATAATGCTATTTCCTAGCCTTCCCTTGCCGCTCGCGGTCGTTCTTGGCACATCACCACCGTGATAGGACACGTCAAGATCGTGCGACTGACTTAGATGATAGACTGATTTCAGCCTTTCGGTCACGGCCATTCCGATAGATGGCACGGCCGTGCCAGTGCTCCATAATCCAATTTCCCACCCGAAATTCTCAAATTTTTAGGTTAAAATTCTAATAAAAATAATCTAAAATATCATAAATATTTCAGATATTATCTCTTAGCATCGATGCATCATTTAACACATTAAACATGCAATTTTTCATTCATTAGCAAGATTTAGGACTTTTTCCTAGAATATCATACAACTACCAGAATCTATTCTCTACATAGTATTCTGGCAGCAATCATTAAAATATTAATAACATAATTTATACTTGTTATTTTCATATAATTATAATTTCATAAAAATATAACACAAATCCTTAACTCGTGAATAAATTTCAAATTCTAATTCAGTATTTCTAATTTATTATATTTTTAACAATTTGGTCTCGTTGTTACCCGAGACAGTATGATAGTACTCCGATGTTTGGGATATAACTATTTGTATACATCTTCAAATCATATTAAACTAATTTCTCTGAAAACTAGACTTCGAGGGCTTTTCATCCATAAGTTACTTGTAATTTTTGGATATGTAAAACCTATCCAAATAATTATTACAAAATAGTCATGAATATAATAGATTATGCAACATAAATCATGAAACCTTCATTCATGCAATCTTTATTTATACAACCCTCAATCAAAATCCCTATCAATAACATGATATTATTGAGGCTCTCAATCCAAACAAAAACATCATTGAGAGGAGAGAGGGGTTTCGATCACCTTTACATACCTTTAGGTTTTAGATCTAAAATCTCATTTTCCTAATCATTTTGTATCCTTCTTCATTACTTAGAAGCATCTAAGTCTTCTTGTCCTTTTTTCTAGAAACATTGATCTTCTTTTGTAGTCTTAAAACATAGCCACCATGAAGAATATGGCTCTAGATCTCCTAGTCTTGGCCTTTTCTTGGTGGAGAAGAAAAAGAGAGAAGAGTAATTGACTACTACGTTTTTTGAGGAATTAATAAGGTTTTAGGTTCTTTATATAGAATTTACATTAGGACTTTGATCAAAAGACCCAAATATCCTTGGCCCAAAATTTGCACTAGTCGCTCAAGTAATATAATAAATAGGAGTAAAGAGTGTCGAACCCACGAGGAATATTTTTAATTCAATATCTGAATTTATAAATTAACAAGAGAGAAGAAAAATATGGAATTTTGGAAAAAGGGTTTTATAAAATAAAATAAAGAAAATAAGATAAAGACAAGATAGTGGTGTTGAAGTTAAGCCTTAGGATGAAAATAGATCAGGATAAATATTTGAACCATAAAAAATAAATTTAATCTTTAATGATGGATTAGAGTCCCCCTAAATTATTAACTTGACTTGATTAAATTGCGGTCTCCACAAACTGGCATCCCCGCAATCTAAGTATGAAAATTAAACTATCTTAATTTAATAAGAATTAAAATTAAACTGGCATCCCCGCAATCTAAGTATGCAAATTGCGGTCTCAACAAACTGGCATCCCATCAAATCATATTAAAATTAAGATGAATTAAATTGGATTTCCTAGACTATTAATCACTCCACAAACTTGTATAGATTAACGGACCACAAAAATTTGATTCTCCACACACTGGTTATCAAATTTATATCAATTATTAATTTCAAATAAAATCAATTAAAATTAGTATAATGAATTCTGAAATTAAACACTCCACAAATTAGTATAGTCTAATTCAGAAATTCAATTAACTAACATAAAAGCATTAAGCACAATTAATAATTGATCAGAAAATATTAAAACAAATAATATAGGGTCCAAATAGTTTCCCTTCAATTAATAATCTCCTAAAATAATAATCCTAAAAACATGGAGTTCATCCTAGAAATATTGGAGAGATAATAAAATATAAATTATAAAAATTGGAAGAATTACACCCAAAACAAAAGTAGAGATCTCGAATCTGGGCAGACAGTCGGGCAGCCTTTCGGACTTCCAGTCGTCGCACCTTTCTCCTGTTGGTCGGAGCCTGCAGACTCACGACTCGTCGTGGAAGAAACCTGAACTTTAGAGCACAAATTGAGATGATGGCTTCCTCCTCTATTTATAGGTGCGGACGGCCTTCAATTTGATCATGATCGTAACATCATATGGCCAACTTTAAATTTGCGAGATAAAGTGTCGATACAACTTTGGTTAATGATAAAAAGTTATCCGTTTTACACCTCTTCGTTCTCGGCCAAAACATATATCATTACGCCCGAAATGTACGGAATCTTGGCCAAAACAAAGTTCTTTTATCATTACGCCCAAAAAGATAAACTCTTTTATCTTCCCTCTTGAGTTATCGGCCGATAAACTTGTTTCCTTTCTAAATCTCGGCCACAAAACTTTGGTTGTTTGCACCCACAAATCTCGGCCGATAAACTTTAGTCATATGGTGTTTCGCCCAACTTGAAGTTCTCGGCCGATAAGATAGATCTTTGGCGATTTATCGGCCGATATGATCTTTGGAGTTGGAATTCTCAGCCGATACATTGGAGTTCTCGGCCGATACATCACATTCATCTGAATTTCGGCCGATACAACACATTCATCTGAATTTCAACCGATACGTTTAATAATTCGTTTAATATAATCCCTTGAATAATTGTTTATTTGGCCTTTCCTACAAAAGAATTATCAAATTTTAATTAATCCATCCACAATTAAAATATTCAGAGAATAAATAATTAAAATCAATAAATCCGAAATTATAACTAAAAGTGACTAAAAATAATGTATGCCATGATCAAATTACAGAAAAATTAATTAAAATAATAAACTAAAATATGTTGTATTTTGTATGCATCAAGTATGCCATTCGACCTTTGCAATGCACCTGCCACTTTTCAACTATGCATGATATCTATATTCCCTGATTTTGTAGAAAGTATCATGGAGGTATTCATGAATGATTTCTCTTTGCATGGATCCTCCTTTGATTGTTGTCTAACAAATCTATCTAAGGTGTTGCAGAGGTGTGAAGAGGTCAACCTGACTCTGAATTGGGAAAAATGTCATTTCATGATGCAACAAGGAGTCGTGCTAGGTCATAAGTCTATAGGTGTTGTTCACACTTACTTAAATTGTTTGAAGGAAAAGCATAAGTCTATAGGTGCGGTTCAAATTGAGAAAATGAAATGCTATAAACTAGAAATCATAAAAAATAAGATTACACTAATTTTTATGGGTTTTTAATGTAAAATTAAACAAAGACCAGTGTAGCTAAACAATAGGGCTGGGGAATGTTTTCACTTGGAACATTCGTCCTCTAAACTTCAATTAGGATAAAAATAACTGAATGCCCCTTCACGCGTGTATATAGTCAATCATTGTTTCACGCGTGAAGGGGTTTATAGAATTGGTGTGATCGTCACTCTCATGCATGATGCTCTGATTTATAAATCGAACTTTCTTTCTTCTAAATTTTAGTCATGATCTCATTCCCACTGAGTATCGAGCATTCAAGAGAAATACACTTAAGGCTAGACGGTTACGGTCGTCTCTTGCAAGAAACTAATGTATCACCGAGACCATTTAGACGATTTAAAGGGGAGGAAAAGATCGATTCAGAAAATACAATTTAGAAATACTAGAAGTTCTTCAGAAGTAACTCATTTGTTATCTGTCCTGTTCGGGTCTTTGATTACGAATGAGGATGAAAGAATGTCCCCTCTCGAGTAGAACATTCAAGAATCAGAAAGGAATCGAAAATAGCGATAACAAAAAATGAACACTCTTTGTATCCGTGTAGGATGATCCGAATCTCCAACTCAATGCAGTCGTTTATTGCGAGAAACTCGGAATTAGCATAACCTTCTTAGGCCGCGGATCAGGAAATGAACGACGTCTAAACCAAACTACGAAAAACTCCATTGCTGATTTTACGAAAACCCAAACTACAAACCATTGCATGCCTAGGCTTGATTTCTCTGCGTTCGATCGCGATAGAGCCTCTAACGTCCATATGGTCGGAAGTGCAAGGCAGCAATTATTTAGAAAACTCCTCCTAACTTACGGCTACACAGAAAACACAAAAATCACGCAGGAAACTATCTTCACCTAGGCTTGATGTCTCCATGTTCGGTCGCGATGGAGCCTATAATGTCACTATGATCGGGGGATGCAGGGTGAAGATAGTTCACGAGCTCAAATCCATGCAAAGATCTAAAAGATAAGGAGTTGAAGAATGAAATAGAGATCGAACAGTTACCATTAAATCATAATCAAGCTCAACATTCAGTTAGTCGTCAAAGCATTAAAGAAGAATAAAACAGGGTATGAAAGTCAAACATCCCCAACTACTAGTTGGTTGGTTAGTTACACATTACGAAAACTAGAAAAGAAAGAAAAGAAGAAAGGAAAATACAAGAGAGAAGTGAGAATGATCCCAACTCAGCCCAAAATCGGACCAAACTCCCACCCGTTCTCCAACAGCCTTCTTGCTCTTTTATAGCCCAAGAGATTGTGTCACATGTCTACTGCTTTTTCAGCTACTTTCTCATGTCTTTCTTCATCTTTTCCATCCAAACAAATGCTTGTGGTCCCTCTTGCCCCTTAGTTTGCCACTTGTCCAGAATCAACCAGCAACAAAGAATCTCTATTGTGGTCCTTCATGGTTGTTGTTGTGGTCCTGCATGGTTGTTGCTTTTTAGCTTGTCACATGTCCAACTTTTCCCACCAATAGAAGATGCTTTTGTGGTCCTGCATGATTGCATTTTCCTTGTTTGCCTCCTATCCACTGTCCCAGCAACTGTCTTTGTCCACATTTGCCCATGAAGGTGTAGAGGAAGCTTCCTCTCTTCTGTGCAATGGAATATACATGCTGACGTGGAAAGGCACTTTTTCTTTTGCTATTTGCCGCTTTGGACAGCTGGACAGGTGAATCTACATCATTTATCCTCAAATTTGTCTAAATGTCTAGGTTGGGGGAATACATCTGTGTTACCCCTTATGCATGCGTGTGGGGGCATACACCTGAATACCCCCATGAATTATCGATTGGGATTTCTGCATGGAAAGCAATCAACACAAGTAATAATATCCCAGAAATACAATATTTAAAAGATGGATGTGGAGAAATAATAAAAGTTGCATTTCAATAATAATAAAGCACGTGTTCAAATATGAGAATATAGTAAAACATGAAATAAATGTATATTGAACATGGATGAAAAGTATACATAATTTCTCCACATACTCTCCCCAAACTTAAAGCTTTGCTTGTACTCAAGCAAAATTAGGAACTTAGGGTTAAGAGTTTTCAAGTTTTCATGACCACATTATGCATAACACTACATTTCTCTAGCCTCCACACTTCACCTATCATAACTTACACATTTAAAGCCATTTAACCTCTGACTTAGTAAGCATTGAAGCAAGTGCTCTATGGGAGTTAAATGAGACCACCCTGTAGGGTTAACATCCATATAATCTCCCCTAAGAATGTGAACATTCACATAATTTGTATTTTGGGACACTTACTTGTCTCTTTACTAAACAAACTTTCTTTTTCATTTGCCTTTTTTTTCTTTTCTTCTTTTTACTTTTCTTGTTGTCAGGACCTTCTCTTAAATTGTATGTTGAGAAACTATAAATAAAAAGAGAGTTTCCACTTAGCATTTTCCTTGCGTTTCTTCCAAGAAAACTTGGATTGGGTGCTAGTGGTGTCATTCATAGCATACTCTTATCTTTCTCAAGTGATATGACTGAAGAGTAGTTATTCAAGATAGAGAAGTTGTCCACAATCTTCCCAACATTTTCTTCCTAGAATACTTGTGTGAGCCACTTGGGACTTTTATTAAAGAAAGAGCAAAAACATTTCTCAATATACAAAAGAAGAGAAGTGCAGAAATGATGGCTTACAACTATACAATTTACTCTTATTACACTGTAGTTGATCACAGTTTAGTGTCATACAAATAGGTGCAAGATCCTAGATGGGATTATGTGGAGGGTCAGCCAACATGTCATATGCTTTGATTTCAAGCCAGGGTCATTTATATGATTATATTTTACTTCAGGAATGTTCAAGACAGATTAGCCATGAAAGCTATAAGATCAATAATGGCATGCATATGTTTCCTATTATGTGATTAATTACATGCAAAAGTTTAAGTGGAGTTTTGAAAGCTACCATAAACAAATTTTCAAAAAAAAATTGAAAAGATTTCAAAACTTTAGTAACAGTGGCAGATTTCAAAACTTTAGCAACAATGATAAATTTCAAAATTTCAAAAAATTCATAAAAATTATAATTAAATTACAATGGTATGTTCTATGAAAATAATGAGAGTTATGTTAATAGAAACATGCCATTGGGCTCCCTCAAACTTAAGCTCAACACTATCCTCAGTTTTTTTTAAGCTGAGAGAGACTATCAGATTGGGGAAGGCGAGTGTGTTAAGGGCAGACATCTGTTTCATCGATTGTTCTTTCGTGGTTTCAGTACTCCTTGAAATGTGGATAAGTGAATTACTCTCCTTGCATGCATAGAAAGATAATTGATCATTGTCAGGTTTCATAAGTGGCAGTCATTAAAATTGACAAGAAGAAGAGTGTGAAATCAGTGGCATTTCTATAGTTGGAGGCAGTTCAGTAATTGTGATTTCAGCAGAAGTGGTTGACTCCCTAGCACTCTTTGAGGCTGCTTGGTTCCTGCAAAAGAGAGAAAAATAAAATAAACTTATTAGTTGGGGTGCCTCCCAACAAGAGCCATTGTTTATAATCCTAGACTAGACTTAGTGACTTTAAACCCATATCTTCAGCTTGGTGGTTCTTCAGTTGATGTCCAATAGATTTGGTCATCTTTCCTCTATCATTTACAAAAGTCATGGTCCATGTTTCACCCTAAACAGATTGGACCAAACATAATTCAGCTTCTTGAAAAATACTTTGAGCCTCTTGAGTATTTGACTTTCAGTTCCAGCTTGGTTCTCTTCCTTCAAGGTTCTGTGCTTCTTCAGAAATTCTTCCTCTGAATTTGAGAGTTCAGATTTTCCAAGATCTCCATTTTGTTTCAGCAATCACTTCTTGATTTTCCTTTTTATTTGTGCGGTTGTTGTCATCTCTTGGAGTACTAGATCCTACAATATGTCTCCAATGACAATGTTACTTTCTTCAACTTCTGATTTTTGCATTTCTTCTAGGCAATCTTTGTCTTGTATCTTCATAGGCTGGCATTCTTTAGCTGGTGGAGTCTTTTGTTGGTTTTTGTAGAAAGTGCTTTCAGCCTCAAGATAGGTGTCTTTAGGCTCTAGGTAGGTTGGATCAGTCGTGGAGTTAATCTTGGCAGCTAAGAAGTCTTGATTTCTTGCATTAGATTCGGGTGCAGACTTCTCCTTTTGAATGACCTCTAAGTGTTGAGTTGTTGCCTCCCTTTCAATCTTCTTCATTGCATCATCAATTTTGAACTCTTCAGCTTCTCCATTTTGGATTCCGATGAAATGTTCAGCTACAAGGAGCTCTTGTCTTCTGTTTGTCTTTCACTTTTAGGTGGAATGACTTGAGTTTGCTCCTCAGGCCTAGCTTCAAATTTTCTAGAATAAGCATCAATTGATTGCTGAAAAATTTCTTCCTTCAAGATTCTTGTTTCATCTTCTAGACCTTCAATCTTATGAAACAACTCCTTCATTGCTTCATTTTGCCATTTTTGTTGCTTAATTATCTCCTCCATCAACAACTCCATGTTTGACTTCTCTTCAGGTGAAATTATAGGATTTGGAGGCTCCAATGATTGTGTTGTAGCTTGCTGAAGTTGAACATCCAACAGCGTTGATTGTGTTTCAATTTCCTCCACCTTTGTGGACAGCTCCGTCATCATTTCACTTTGTTTCTTTTGTTGGTCCACCATGTTTTGCATCATAATCTTCAGTTTCAAAACTTCCAAGCATTTGATTTTGCTCGCAATCTGCAGGAATCTAGTAACTCCATTGGTTGTTGTGATTTTTCATGTGAAATTGCCCATGTGGTTCATGTTGAATGTAGGAGTGCACTTGCTTGCAATAGGCTTGGGAAGTTGTGAAAGGTTTCAGCTTGAACTTTGCAAATGCATTTCCCACTATGTCATCAACTCTAGAAGATGAGCTGTCTCAACTTTCAGACTTTGACATTTTAATTGAATGATAAGAATTCTGCTCATCTAGTGACCAGCTTTGGAAATTCCAATTCATTTGTGAAATCTAAAATGTTTTCTGCACAATTTAAACTCCAGATAAAGTTGGTAGAGTAGGTGCAAAATTTCACAATCTGAAGTTTGAAATCTGAATTTTGAAATCTAAGATCAAATTAGGAATCTCAAATGTTGAAATTTGAAATCTAGAATTTGAAATCTAAAACTCTGATTCTAAAGCTTGAAATCTGAAATCTGAATTTTGAAATATAAGCATTCAGGGATCATAAGAAAACATGTTTAAATATGTTTCAGCACAATAGGAGCTCATGATCATATGATGAGTGTGAAAAATTGAAATATGAAATCAACAATTAAAAATGAGAACTTTAAAACTAAAAATTAGAAATCTCATGTGAATGTTGAAGGATCACGAAGCTAATATATTCAACAATGCTTATGCACAATTGAAATTTGAAAAGTAAATCCTGAAAATCTGAAATCAAATATCTGAGATCTTAAACTTGGAATTTGAAATCTACAATATGATATCTGAAATCTGATTTAAACATTCAATGACCAAAAGTAGGCATACTTAGTGATATTTCTGCACAATTGACAGCAACAAAGAAGCTCAGAATTATTGAATAAGTGTAGAGATTTTGAAATCTGAAATCTAAAGCTGGAAATAAAAAATCTGAAAACATTCAATGATATGTTCAGCAATGTTTATGCACAATTAAAGCTCAGATTAAAGTTCAGAAAATTTAGATCTGAAATCAGAATTCTAATAATAACATTTGAGGATCCAGATGCATCTTCAAAAATGTTCTACACAATAGAGACTTAGAATGCAAGCTTTAAGATGTGCAGGAAACTACAATTTGAAAAGTAAAACCTGAAATCTGAAATCAAATATCAGAAATGTGAAATCTGAAATGTCTCAACTCAAAAATCAAAAAGATGCAATCAGAAATGTGATCATAGCATACAAGGATCAAAAAATTATCAGATTTAGGGATGTTCAGGAAATAGGAAGCAAGTTCAGGAATTTCAGCAATGTGTATAAGAATGCATGTCAGTTACAATTGTTCACCAATATTTCTGCAATCGAAAATTAGGAATTTTTTAATATAAATGTTCAGCAATTTTAGCAATGTGAAATCAGAAATCAACAATTTCAGGACACAAATGTTCAGTAATTTCAGCAATGAGAAATCAGAAAACTGAAAATAGCTAGCATGTTCAATAGAGTGTATTCAACAATATTCAGCAATAATTCTCCACTATAAAAATAGAGTAAACAATTTGTAGCATAACAAGGAATTCAAAATCTAGAATATAAAATCAGGATTCAGCAAGATTTGTGCACTATAAAAATTTAGTAGACACTTTGTAGCACAAGTGCAGAATATGAAGCTTGAGAATTGAAAATAAAACATGCAGGAATAGAATGTTGAAGATGACAACTACATGATAGTGAAAACTACTATAAACAAATAATGAAAAGAAAAATTGCAGAAAGATAACATCTACTTTAAATAGGAAAGAGAAAAAAATTAGCTAAACTACATGCAAAAAAAAATATTCAAAGCATGATGAAATATAAACAGTGACTATAAACAAGACTTAGCTAAAGAAAAAAATTAAATGTGACAATTCAAAACATAGTCCCTGTCAATGGGCGCTAAAAACTGACTATCATAAAGCATGTATATCATTAAACACAGAAGAATGTCGAATGGAGTTTTAAATTTATAAATTCTCTACACTGTTACTATGAGAGCCAAAAGTATACAGCATATCATTGTAGTGCTTGAGGGTTTATCCACAGAGACAAAGTTGAAATGTTCACACTTAATTAAATTGTTTGAAGGAAAAGCATAAGTCTATAGATGTTGTTCAAAATGGGAAAGTGAAATGCTATAAACAAGAAATCATAACAAATAAGATTACACTAATTTTTATGGATTTTTAATGTAAAATTAGACAATGACCAGTGTAGCTAAACCCTAGGGTTGGGGGAATGTTTTCACTTGAAACTTACGTCCTCTGAATTTTATTTAGGATAAAAATGACTGAATGCCCCTTCACACATGTATATACTCAATTATTGTTGCACGTGTGAAGGGGTTTATAGAACTGGTGCGATCGTCATTCTCGTGCACGATGCTCCGGTTTATAAATCGAGCTTTCTTTCTTCTGGATTTGAGGCATGATCTCGTGTCTACTGAGTATCGAGCATTCAAAAGAAATACACATAAGGCGAGACGACTGTGGTCGGCTCATGCTCACCTCAGTGGAATATGGACAACCCTCCCGAGCAGAATGCAAGAAACTAGTGTATCACCGAGACCGTTTAGACGATTTAAAGGGGAGGAAAAGATCGATTCATAAAAATACGATTTAGGATTACTGGAAGTTCTTCAGAAGTAACTCATTTGTTATCTGCCCTGCTTGGGTCACTAATTACGAATGAGAATGGAAGAATGTCCCCTTTCGAGTAGAACTTTCCAGAATCAGAAATGAATCAAAGATAGAAATGACAAAGAACGAACACTCTTTGAATCTGTGTAGGATGATTCGAATCTCCAACTCAGTGCAATCATTTATTGCCAGAAACTCAAAATAAGCATAACCTTCTCAAGCCGCGGATTAGAAAATGAACAACGTCTAAACCAAACTACGAAAAACTCCATTGCTGATTGTACAAAAACCCAAACTACGAACCATTTGCATGCCTAGGCTTGATTTCTCTATGTTTGATCGACATAGAGACTCTAACGTCCCTATGGTCGGGGTGCAAGGCAGCATTGATTCAGAAAACTCCTCTTATCTTACGGCTACGTGGAAAATAAGAAAACCACGCAGGAAACTATCTTCACTCATGCTTGATTTCTTCACTTTCGGCCGTGATGGAGCTTATAATGTCCCTATGGTCGGAGGTGCAAGTTTAAAGATAGTTCACGAGCTCAAATTCATGCAAAGATCCAAAAGGTAAGGAGTTGAACAATGAAACTGAGATCGAACAGAAATCATTAAAACCATAAGCAAGCTCAACATTCAGTTAGTCATCGAAGCATCAAAGAAGAATAAAAACAAAGTACGAAAGTCACGATCAACATCCCCCAACCACTAATTGGCTGGTTAGTTACACATTACGAAAACTAGAAAAGAAGAAAGGAAAATACAAAAGAAAAGGGAGAAGGGAGGCTGTTGGTGCAGACTCCTCTCCAACCTCCCTTAGCAGCACAGAATGATCCCAACTCAGCCCAAAATCGGACCAAATTCTCACCCCTTCTCCAACAGCCTTCTTGCTCTTTTATAGCCCAAGGGATTGTGCCTCCTATTTACTACTTTTCCAATTGCTTTCTCATCTCTTTCTTCAGCTTTTCTAGCCAAAGAAATGCTTGTGGTCCCTCCTGCCCCTTAGTTTGCCACCTATCCAAAATCAACCAGCAACAAAGAATCTATGTTGTGGTCCTTCATGGTTGTTGTTGTGGTCCTGGCTGCATTTTCCTTTGTTTGCCACCTGCCCATTGTCTCAGTAGCTTTCTTTGTCTACATTTGCCCATGAAGGTGTAGAGGAAGCTTCCTTTCTTTTGTGCAATGGAATCTACCATGCAGACGTGGAAAGGCACGTTTTCTTTTGTTGTTTGCTGCTTTGGACAGCTGGGCTGGTAAATCTGCATCATCTGTCCTCAAATTTGTTTGTGTCTGGGTTGGGGAAATACACCCATGTTACCCCTTATGCGTGTGTGTGGGGGCATACACATGAATACCCCTATGAATTATCGATTGAGATTTATGCATGGAAAACAATCAACACAAGTAATAATATCCCATAAATACAATATTTAGAAGATGGATGTGGAGAAATAATAAAATTTGCATTTCAATAATAATAAAGTATGTGTTCAAGCATGAGAATATAGTAAAACATGGAATAGATGCATATTGAACATAGATGAAAAATATACGTAATTTTTCCACATCAACATAGTTTGTCATGAACCCGGATTGTATTCAGGCTTTTGAAAGGATCAAACGAGCTCTCATCTCAGCACTTGCAATCCCTTGACCGGTCTTCTCCCTTTGAAGTAATGTGTGATGCAAGCGACTACGCTATAGGAGCAGCCTTGGGTCATAAGAAAGATAGAGTCATACATGTCATCTACTATGCTAGCAAGATTTTAGATTCGGCTCAGAAAAATTACACGACAACTGAAAAAGAGTTGCTCGTAGTGGTATTTGCAATAGAAAAGTTTAGACCGTACTTGGTCGGATCAAAAGTCATTATCCATACAGACCATTCGGTCCTTAAATATCTTTTCTCCAAGAAAGACTCCAAGCCAAGGCTAGTTAGGTGGATACTATCGCTACAAGAATTCAATTTGGAGATCAAAGACAAAAGCGGTCATATAGCCTTAGGTGGCTGATCACTTATCAAGAATTGAGTACAAAAAATTAAAGTAGAGATCGATTGACCAATCATAGCAGAATTACCAGACGATGGCTTGTGTCTTAATCAGCACATCCTTATGGTTTGCTAACGTAGCAAATTTTAAAGTTGGGGAAATTTTGCCTAACAATCTGGACTACCGCAGAAGGAAGAGATTTTTATTAGAGGCAAAAATATATTTTTGAGATGATCCTTATCTGTTCAAAGAATGTTCAGATGGACAGTTAAGGAGATGCATATTAGAAGATTCTGTACAAGAAATCATCTCTGCGTGTCACACGCCCGTCTATGGGGGACACAGAGGTGTACAGCGAACCACAACAAATATTCTTCAAGCAAGTTTCACTTGGCCGACACTATTTAAAGACATAGATCAATTTTGTTAACTCCTGTGATAGATGTCAAAGAACCGGGAACATTTCACGGAGGCACGAAATGCCACAAACCGGCATTCAAGTAGTGGAGCTATTTGATGTTTGGGAAATTGACTATATGGGACCCTTTCCGGGGTCAGGGAAATACAAGTATATTCTAATAGCAGTTGATTACTTCTCCAAATGGATAGAAGCTATACCCACCACCCACTATGACTTCCACCATGTCACCAACCTATTCTCCAAGGTTGTTTTTCCTAGATTCGGTATGCCGTGACTTATCATCAATGACGGAGGAAAACATTTTCAGGAAAGACAATTCAACACTCTGTTGTCAAAGTATGGCATGACTCATAGGGTTGCTACCCCTTATAAAATAAAATCATCATTATTTATAAAATTAGTTATCAATTTAATCTATTAAGTTACTACTTAATAATTGTGTAATATCAATTTAATCTTTATTATCTTATTAAAAGAAATATTTGTAAAAAAATTAAAAAAACATTTATGAGAAAATAAATACATATGATAATATTAATGTTTAATAATAAAACTTCATATTATAAACATTAATAATAAATTATTATTTTAATTACCAACAGGTCTAGTGTTTGTTAGTGGAATAATTTCTCGAGTGAACACCAAATTTTTACAAAGAAAATAACAATCATCCAACTTTAACTTCGAAATGTTGCAATCGTCAAATTTAAATTATTATAACAATAAAGTCATACAACTTAAGCTTCTAAAGTATGCAGTCATCGAACGTACGTTCTTGTAACTTTAAGGTCATCTAACTTAAGATTCAAAACTGAGACGATCATCCAACTTTACTCTTTTAACTACAAGGTCATCTAATTTTATTTTAATCACAAGTCTTCAACATATTTTATACACATATTGATTAACATTAGTATTATACGTACGTTAACATTGTCAAATGAGTTAAATTTCCACATTAATTATAAATTTATAAATTTTATTTTTTCAAATAGTTTTGTTCAAAATAATATTAATTTACTTCTTATTAGTTTTATAATATGTCTTTTATATTTTTATAGAGTCATATTGTGATTTATAAAAAAATAATCACTATGTTAAAATTTTAGTCCACACGAATTAAAGATGCATTTATATATAATTATTTATTTTATAAATAAAAATTATTGAATTATAATATAAGAATATGATTAATATTTTAATATTAGCCGTTTAGATCTAATATTAATTTAATAATGATTAATTTCAAACCACATATTTTTTTTATAAATACATAAAATAACTTGAATAACTTAGTTTATATCTAATATGAAATTTATTTATATGTATTTATATCTATGAATGAGTAAAGAAATAAATGACAAAAAATAGGTGTTATTGGGGTTTGAATTTGCAACCACATGGAAGTAGTGGATCCTGTCATATAATATAAGATATTTTGTCAAATGTGATTGGAAGTGTCTATATATGATATTTTAATATTATACATATAATAAAAGATAAAATATATATTAATAATAATATTATTATTATTATTTTAAATACCGAAGGGTACTTCTTTCGTATTTACCGACGGATCTTAAATCCTTCGATAATTCAGTATTCGTTAGTAATAATAAATTTTGTTATGAATGTTTATAATGTAATGCATATCTATCTTCCATTTATAATATTTATAATATAATATTATTATTAATAATGTTTTAGTCATATATGTTAATACATATAATATTATTAATGTTTAATAATAATATTTCATAAATAAACATTGATTAAAAATTATTATTTTAATTACTAATGGTAGTTTCTTCGGAGTTACCAATAGATTTGACAAAAAATAAAAAATATTCAAAAGTTCAGTCCCTTTATTTAAAAAAGTATAGTAGCTATTTAAATTAATGAATGTGAGATATGAACTTTCATTACATGACAAGATAATTTGAAATATGAAAAAAAAGAGTCATATCAAAATATTTCACAAAGATGGAGCGTATGAATCAATTTTGATAGGAGATGTATATAGCAAATTTAAAATGATTTCCTTAGTAATATGCGCCATTTCAAACAAATACATAAGTATAGAATTTGATAATTTAGTGTCTTATACAATAATTTTCAAATGGCATAATAATATGATCAATCATCTTATGCCTAATTAATTTGTCAAAAATCATAATGCGCATGTACCTAAATGACATAGTGTAACAAGTCGAAATTCATAATAACTTCATGCACATAAAACTCGTAACACAAGAGTCATATTAAAAATTATGCTAAACATACTTGTCACAAATATGAAGTCTTCTTTATAAATAACAAAAAAATATCCAAGTTTAGAAGACTTAGCAAATAAATGTGCATATGTCTTTTCCTTTACCAAGTTAAAAAAATAATTGTGATATTAAGCATGGCAAGAATAAAAATAGACATATAGTTACTTCATTTAACATATGAGTAAAAAAGGATTTTGTAAATGTATTACCACAAGTCAACAATGCTAGTTTAGACGTGATATAACATTTCAAAAGCTCTCTTTAAGTTCTTGTTTTCAAAATTTCAAAATAAGTTTTTCAATTCTTATACCATATGAGCAAAAGCAACTATCATTTAAATTTCATAGTTCATGAATGCAAGAATGAACAAACCCAAATCAAGTGCATATTTCAAATATGAAAAATCATAATTCAAATCACATGTGCACAAAAATAAGTTTTTACTTCAATAATACTTTTACCAATTCTTTGTGCCTTCATTCTCTCAAGTCTACATGTATTTTGCTTTCCATGTGAGGCACACCTACAAAAACAATTTATTTATTCTTTGGTACCCATATTTGGTTTGGTCCAACATTGTTAGTCCTACTTCATTTTGGAATCCACATCAATTTCATGCTCACATTAATGGATTTTCTAATTTGACACTCAAATGAATAATGACCATAAGAATTACAACAATGACATGTAATAGATGATTTAACAAAATTATTTTGATCATGTTCAAATTTTAAAGCATCATTATGAGAGGCACGAAAGTATTTGGCACTAAAAGAATGATCATGAAAATATTTATGCTTTAAATAATTACTATGAGCATTATGTTTGGATTTCAACAAAGAATACGAATATTTCAAGTAATACCCCTTTGTGTCTTTAGCACTTTTCTTTACATTTATTTTTTACACTCAATTGTCTTTGCAATTTGAACATTACTATTTTGTTTCAAAGATGTAGCAGAATGATCATTTAAGGCTTTTTGCAAAGAAACAATTTTCTTTTGTAGTTCATTTTGTATCATAATCAAATTTGAGTTCTCTACCTTCATACATTCACTACTTTTAATGATCAATGAGAGTGAATCAACTTCCTTTTTCAAAATTTCATTCTTAATTACACATGCATCATTTTCTTCTTTCAAATTTTTAATCAAGACGATCAAGTTTTCATTTTTGCATTTCACCTCACCACAATATGTAAAAATTTGAGAAGAAGAATCTATTTTTCTTTTCAATATATCATTTTGAAAAATATATGCATATCTTTTCTTTTTCAAAACATCAAAGTCATTTTTCATAATATGAAAATCACTCATCAATATTTCATTCTTCCTTTTAAGAGTAAGATATTTTTGGATTAATGAAGAAAACTCCTGATGTACATCAAAATTGATATCATCATCATCAGCACCATCATCACTACTAACACTAGAACAACAAGAAGAGTTGGAGGTTACCTTATCAACCTTGTTTTTCTCCATCAAACCTAGTTCAAAGTTTTGGTCGGATGTCGTGAATATAGAATTGACACTGTCTTTATTGTCAACATTCGATGTGTCTTTTTTATCAAAATTACTCCTTTCATATCTATCTACTAAAACTTGCCAAATTTCATGAGATGTAGAGCAATTAGAAATTATATTTAAATTTTCTACATCTAAAGCACAATAAAAGGTATCTCGAGCTTAAGAATCAAGTTTGGCGAGTGAAACTTGAAAATCATTATATTCAAAAAATCAAAGATCAACAAAAACACCATTTATAACTTTATTAAGCCTTTCAAAACCATTTTCAACAATTTTCCATAAATCATAATCAAGAGAACATAAATAGGCTTGCATCCAAGTTTTTCATTGTGAAAAGATTAAGTCACAAAATCTCAACGGAAGAAAAATTGATCGACTTAATTGAAAAATAGGTTTCATGCTCTAAAAGATGATTAAATATTTAAAAATAAGAGCAACCTTCCTCTAATACCAATTGTTGGGTCACAAGGGGTGAATTGGTGTTTTACCGAAAAGATCAATTTCACAAAAATCATCGCTAAAGCTTAAAATCAATTCGTTAAACTTTAAATCAATGCAATAACAATGAAATCACATGCATAATAAGATAGGAAGGAGAGGAAGACATAAAGCAAACACAAAGGAGACGAGGGATTTGTTGACGATATTCGGTCACACCTTGGCCAACATCTACGCTTGGACTTCCCGACCTCGAAACCATATGAGATTCCACTAACACTTTCCTTCATTCCAAATAGGATAAGAAAACCTCTTTAAACGGCCTTCTTCTCCACTTTGAGAGGCAAGACAATCTCTCCTCGTCAAAAGATTTTACCCCTTAATTCTTTGCTCAAGAGGTAGAGGCACACCTCTTTCACAAAGGAGCACTCTCAATCTTTTCTCTAGCCCGAGAGGTAAAATAAAACTTCTTCTACATAGGAGCTCACATCAAAATATCTAAACAAATGTTTCTTTCTTTTACAATACCAAACTCACATGAAGAGGAGAGAAAGAAGATAAGATTCAACAATATGGCTCAATAACTTCAAGAAAATGTTTTCTTTGATGCTTGATGTTTTCCTTCAATACTTAATTTAATCTGCACCCCTTGGACATCTTTTATAATCCTCTTTGGAAAATGTGACTGTTGCCCTTTCGTTTGGCAAAACAACTAGTCATTATAGGTCATTTTGCATGCGATCCGATCGATCGGTGCCTCCAATCGGTTGACCTGTCTTAAAAATCTTGTGATTTGTGACTTTTCTATTCAAATCAATTGACCAATTCACCTAACCGTTGGACTAGTTCGCCAGACCGACTGGTCGACCATTCTACATTGTTTTGCATATAACATTTTGCAACAGTATCAAAATGAGGTGATTTGTGATTCGTTGGAAAGCTAACAAGACTATCTACAACTTAAGTATTCACATGTTAGTCCAGATATAAATAAAACATATTCAAATATTAACTTGAAGTTCAGTGCATAAAATAATTCATTCCGAATTGAACTTTTCTTGCACTTTAAATATATGACTCTGATTATTCGAGACTTGTATCATCAAAATATAATTAGATATAATATAAAAGCTTTGTTCCAACAACTTGGAGAACTTTGCATACAACTGATGTTGTCTCATAGTCTCTAGAACTATCTATAGGTGCTTTTGGTTTTCCTCTGGACTTGAGGAGTATATCAGGATATCATCCATGAACACGATAACAAATCTGTCGAGATGAGGTTTGAACCTGTTCATCAGAGCCATAAATATTGTAGGAGCATTTGTTTATCCAAAAGATAACCAAAAATTCATAATGGTCATACCTTGACCTACATGTCGACTTAGCAATGTCCTCATCACCTACCCAAAGCTACCGATGCTGTGGACAACTGGTTGAATAGATCATCAATCTTGGGTAAAGGATATTTGTTCTTAATGATCATTTTATTCAGCATTTTGTTATCTATCCACAATCTCAGTGACACATCCTTCTTCTTCACAAATAGGATAGGTGCACCCCATGTGGACAGACTTGGCTTGATGGATCCTTTGTCTAGCAATTTCTACAGTTGGGTCTTCAATTCTTTAATCTCTTTAATCTCTACTGGTGCCATTCTGTAGGGAGGTTTTGAGATAGGAGCTGTCCCAGGCATAAGTTCAATATCGAAGTCGATCGCCCTTTCTGAAGGTAATCTCGGAAGCTCATCGGGGAATACATCAGGAAGCGCCCTAACCACTTCAAGTTTCTATAGTGACTTGGGTTGAAAATCACTCTTAATGATGCTTTCGAAAAATTCTTGACAGTCTTTGTTCAACATCTTGGTTGCCTTTTGTAACATTCCCCACTAGTGTGTGATACTATCCGCTCTCGACCTCGACCCGCATGGTTTTCTCAAAACGCGTCACATCTGGTGAAGGACATATCACCATATATACCCAACATCTCTCCCGTGACTTATGCATGTGGGACTAATTCAAGGCATGCCTCATGCACCCTTCCCCTTTAGAGGACTCAACGCGCTCATTGAGTGATCGCACCCCACCATGCACAGAGGCTCACGCGGAGTGTCTCTAATGCCATATGTAGCATTCCTCACTAGCGTAGTCACGGAAGAGATCCTAGGTATATATGGGAACATGTCCTCCATTAGGTGTAGCGCGTTTTGAGAAAACCGTGCGGGCCGAGGCCCAGAGCGAACAATGTCACACGTTGGTAAGGAATGTTACATATGGTATCAGAGCCACTCCACGTGGATCTCTGTGCATGGTGGGATGCGATCATTCAACAAGGACGTTGAGTCCCCTAAGGCCGAAGGATACATGAGGCATGCCTTGGATTAGTCCCACGTGCATAAGTCACGGGAGAGATGCTGGGTATATATGGAAACATGTCCTTCATTATGTGTGACGCGTTTTGAGAAAACCATGCGGGCTAAAGCCCAGAGCAGACAATATAACACGCTGGTAAGGAATGTTACACTTTCACTGTGGAGATTATCATCTTTTTTCTATCTAGACGAAATTTTGTGAAAAATCATTGAAATATCATCTTTCTTGTCTATCCTGATCTTCTTTTCTCGGCACATCAAGTAAGCATCATGATAAGATAACCAATCCATACCTAGTATAACATCATGTCAACATAGTAGTCCACTCCCTCAATCACAATTGGTGTCTCTGGGAGGTACTGTCCGGTGGAGACTCTCCCTAATGGCATTGCCACTTAATGCTATCCATCTTAACATTCCATTAAATCACTATTTGTCCTTGTGAAAATTCAATTTCACTACAATCTCTTTAGCCATTTCATAGTCTTTAGTGTCACGGACGTGCTCTATAAACGTCATTTTTGTATAATCATGCATTTAATTAACATATTAAGTTACTTTGGATGTTCATTTAGTGATAGTTGTATATAGTAATTAATATTCTAACTAGACCATAATGATTACTTATAAATTGTCGCTAAACTTTACAAAGTAATTATATAGGGTTATTGGGAATAAATTACAAAATTTCTAAATATTAGAATATATATGTTTAAATAGGATTATGTAAGATTAATTAGGGTTAAAACACTTAGTTATGACAAAAAAATGTAATTAACCATCACTTAAATTTCCAACAAGCTGAAGGAGGAGGTGGACAGCTGCTTAAAGGGATATTTTTCCAAACCTCCTTATATCATCAAAAAATTATGAAAAAAATATATAAGTGACATAAAATTATCCTTTGACGGTAGAAAACTTATCAGAGGAAGAAGTCAAGTGAAATGGACCAGAGAAAATCGGGAACATAGGCTGTAAAAGGTGAATTTTGATAGGAAAATTATCTTTCTAATTGAGAGGATTCTTCCTCCATGATTAGCAAATCATAAATTATGAAATTTTGTATGATTAATTCATTAGAAGTTAGTTTTCCATTGCCCCTAAAATCACCTAAGAAGGAGATTTATAGAGGAAGTTATGTACTTAACTTCACTAGTCACTCATCCTGTCCCGAGTCTGATATAGGTTCAACTTGTAAATTAGGGCACAATTCGAATATAATAAATTAGGATTTGAAATTTGGACACGATTAATTAGACATTCTAAGGGTTCGACAGAATGTGGAATCATCCTATTTGGACTTGTGTTTTGGGAGAAATAAAATTTTCATTTCATAGTGATTCTTTTGTCAGATTCTGTAGACAATATGACATTAGTTTAAGGTTTGGTGACATTATTTACATTAGATTGATAGTGCATGCTTTTGATTACTTCTCTTATTTTAAAATATCATAACATGAATAATGTGGTGAGGGCCAATTTGATATTATTGGCCTTTGTAAATTTGCTCTATCTGACGGTCGACCTATTAGGAGTTCATTTTCATCTCACGCATTATGCATCAGTATAGGGTTGGCATCAAAGAGCATTTGATGCCAACAATGATCCTCCCTATGTGATGATGTGATCATATTGGGTCTATCAATAATGTTTCATAATGGTAATGTTACGAATCAAACTAGTAGCACTTGCAAAATATATAAATGAATATGGAGACAAAGTGACTGAGTGGGAAATGATGATATATTTCATTTCTCTAAATATTCAAGATTGTAGTGTCTTATCTGAAGTGGATGACTAGTTTGTCATCGTACCACTTCACATTGTTTTAAAAAAGAAATTTATTTTGAGTTATTCAGAAAATCAAGAGTTTCATTTTCTGATAAATGTTAGAATTTTCCCCTCTTACATTATTTATATAGTAATGATAGAGAAGTTGATTAGGAAGGAATGAGAAACATACTGTAATGACCTAGATTTTCAAAAAATAAATAAAGAATATATATTTTTATTTGATGGATCTGAAAATCCCAATGTTAATATTTTGGAGTTAATTAATTCCGAAATTGATGAAAATTATGAGATAAGATGGACAAAGAAGATAGAATTTGAATAAAGATAGAATTGTTATGGAGATAAGCATGGATTTAAAAAGTAAATTCGGATATAAATAAATCTGAATAATTAAGAAGTGATTAGTCATTGATGGATGGCCAAGATTAATTCTAAAAGAGTCCAAGGTCTAATAGAATTGAATATAAAATCTGCACCTATAAATAGGCATTAAAGGGTGGCTGGAAACCCCTTTTTCTGCAAAATAGAATTCTGCCTACAAGTCCTCTTTTCCTCTCATTTCCACGCGAACCGAGGCACCCCGAGAATGTGTGGTGGCTAATTTCGAAGCCTGCACATAGGAGAAAAAGTTCCAGGTAGTGGCCGCGAGTTCCGGAGCGAGGACAGAGAGCAATCGCCAGCCAAAGTTCAGCGTTCGTGCAGATTTTCAGAGAAGGGAATCCAGTTGGTTTTTCAGTCAACTTTAGGTATGTAGGGGGAATCCCTATGTTGTCGGTTTTCCACAACATGGAACCCTATTCCCTTCTCCTTCATACTGAGAATTCATTGATGTATCATGTGCATAGTTTGGATATCATAGGGCAAAGTTATGATGGTCGGAAAGTCACGTCGGAACGCACTTCTCCGTCAGCGGCAGAACCCGGCCCGTGTTCTACTGTACCCGGTCCGGATTTCATTGAATCCGAACCGAGTCAGATTCGAAACCGGATCGGGTTGTCCAACCCGGCCTAGATTCCTATTGACGCGACCCAGGTTCGGCTTCGGCTTCGGCTCGACTCGGACTCGACGTGATTGGTTTGGAGGTGAATCGGCCGACCCGGCCCGGATTCACCATACGCGGGCCGGGTTCTAGGGACAGAAAACGTAAATTGGGATATTTTAATATAGATAATTGAATAGTTATCATAATTATTTCTGATTATATGGTTAGCAGATCTGACATCATCAAACTTTTATTAGATTTGATTTGAGATTGATTTTATTGTTACCATATCAAATCCTGTTATCCATCATGTTATTGATCCAGTAATTTTCCCCTGATTGGGTCCTTGTCTAACCTAAAGTAAATTATTAAAGATAGGTCTTTAGGTTAAACAAGATAAAAGATGAAAACTGTTGGGTCTCCATGTTCTCCGATTGTCTCTAAATCCCTTGGGCCATTATTATTATAGTATTGTATGGGGCAGATAGTGTACCTAGAGGTTTGAGACGTCAACCTTTAGGGAAGCCATGGTGATGGCCATGGTCCCCCGCCATCACGAAGCTATTGTTAGCGCTACTATTGGAGGACAGCTTGCCGTGGTTTGATCTCCCACTGGCCTACATCAAAGAGACATGGAGCTTTCCATAATTGGCTGAGCGCTCCCTAATTGAATTGAATTGAAATTGAATAGAATTGAACTGAACCCTGGTCATTCGGATTTTGACGTTGATTGCCTTTGCCTCCGCCTATTGAATTGAATAGAAATTGGTATTGACCGATGACCTTGATAATAGAAGATTGTTAAATTGGATAGATGCCATAGTGATCAGGCTCAGTGACAGAGATGTTGCACATGGTGTAGGATTTAGTCCTACTAGATTAATTGGATTAACTTTTACTTTTCCGCATCTTTAGTATGATGGAGTCATGGACATTTCTAGCTCCTTGTGATTAGAGATTTTTAGATATTGTTATCATTAATTCCGCATTTTATAGTTTATATTTTCGTAAAATTATTTTACATAGAATTGCGTAGCGCCTTTGGGATGACTTTGAGCACGTGGGTCTCAGGGCGTTACAAAAGGTATTAGAGCCTAAGGAGAGGCACTTCTTAGCTGTCTCTAATAGATAGAATTAAGTCCATGTGCAACTGTCACGAGCAACCACTACAGCCATCAAGTAGGGTCAAGTAAGTATTGTATTGGTATATGGATTATGGAGCTCACACTAATAGAATTGTTATTGCTATTGTTATGTTGGAGTAGTTGCTATCGCCCTTCCAGATCATGTCCCACGTGTCACGCCTCGCCTCTACCACATCCCAGGACGGACGCTGGGACGAAGCGGCCGCAAGCTGGACGCGCAGGGACAGCGGGCGACGCAAGGTGCATCAGGGCGCGCGAGGCAATCCGGGGCACGGAGCCAAAGCAGGAGGCTTTGGAGGACGAGCGTCGATGTCCAAGAATGCGAGGAGATCGAGGAGGAGCCTCTGAGCATGCTTGGGACATGGCGGACGTGCGACGGGCGCGGAGGCACGGTGCACTCCTACTCCTACTAGGAGTAGGACTCCTAGTCCAAGTAGGAGTTGGACTAGGGCAACGAAGTGTGGAAGGCTGAAGATAGCTGCCAAGGAATCCAAGTCCGAGGAGGGACCATGCAGGCTAGAAGGATGGACGCGAGGAGGCGGCCATGCCCGGGACAAGTCCTAATGCGAGTAGGACTTAGACGGCCATGTGGATCGAGCGGCAGGTGGAGTCTTCGGGCCGGAGCAGCTCCAAGATCTCGAAGGTCGACGAGGAGGGAGACTTCGAGTGATGCTTGGACGAGAAGTGTAGGGTTGGAAGGATTCCTACTCCTAGTAGGAATAGGAGTCGGCCGGTCTCCGATGTCGAGAAGGACATGGCGGATTCCTGGAGGGCCGAGCTCCCTTCTTGGACCGAGGAGCACTTGGAGTTGAAGAACTTATCCTAGAGGAAGTAGGGGGAGCTGCTGGGCGCTGGAGGGCATCCAGAATCCGAGTGGGATTGGGACTGCTACTCCAGGGCGCGTCCAGGTGCACGCAGGCGCCATATGGGTGCACTGCCAGCCCATCTCGAGTAGGAGTGTGGGATGGCTGAGATTCCTTCAGGCTTTAAAGGATGGAAGTTCTACTCCTAGTCCAAGGAGGTTTTTCTAGAGAAGGGCTTGCATGCCTAATAGGATTAGGTCCTTAACTTAGACTAGGAGTTGTTTCTCTTGGGCACTATAAAAGGACATGTAATCAAGGCTTGTAAGGCCATCCTGGACGATCTGAGATTGCTCAATAAATTCTCTAGTTTTCCTCTATCTTGAGAAGCCTCTCTTCTCTCCAACTAGGTGGGTGTTTCGTTGTGCATCCAGGACGCGTCCGGGACACGTCCGAACGAGGCTAATCGGCGACCGAGCAGGGTTTGGCCGTGCCGCACGTCTGGTGTGTCATATTCGAAGCGTAAGGGCATGACAACGTGGTATCAGAGCCAGAGTTCGAGATGTCTGGAGACGGAGAAGGTCCTTCTACAAGTTGTCGTTCGCTGGAGACCGAGGACGGTACACGAGGTGCTGTCCAAGGTGCGAACGACGGGGAAAAGAGGACGGGAATGAGAGCAAAGTTCAGAGATCCAGTCAGCCACATAGAGAAGTATGTGGAGGCGGTGGCAGAAGTCTTCAAGAAACGAGCGAGGAGGTTCGTAGCTTGGAAGATTCAGTCCCAAAGGAGGGGGTGAACCGAGGAGGGTTGCATCCGATTTCTCAGGAGGCATTGGTCACGGCCGAAGCTCTGGTGGAGCATGCGACCAACAAGGATCTTGGCGCACAGGTCAAGATCAGGGACTTGTCTTCGGAAGACAAGCCCCGCTCTGGTGGCGAGCGAGGCGACCAGAAAGTGGTGAAGATCGGAAAAGGTGGCGCGAGGAAGCCGGTGAAGTGCTTTGTCTGTGGAGGGCCGCACTACGCGAGGTAGTGCGACAAGAAGACGGGCCTAGCCCCGCTATGGCGTCTACCTCAGATGATGAACAAGGTGCGGCTCACATGGGGTCTATTATGGCTTTGGCTATGATCGCTGCAGCGATTCCGACGAAGGATGTGAAGAAGGTCGAGAAGGGCCTGATGTTCATAGAAGTTGAGGTAGATGGACATACCACGACCGCTCTGGTGGACACTGGAGCTACGCACAACTTCATGTCGAGACAGGAAGCAGCGCGACTTGGCATCGGGTTTGCCAAGGAACCAGCTCTCATCAAGACCGTGAACGCTGAGTCCCAACCAATCTTTGGCATGGCCAAAGACGTCCACGCAAAGGTGGGTGGCTGGGAAGGCACGCTTAACATCATCGTGGTTGACTTGGATGATCATAAACTCGTCCTGGGCATGGAGTTCATGGATTTATTCCCAGAGGTGAGGATGGACCGAGGAGGGTTGCATCTAGGTGCTCCGGGGGCAGATCACGAAGTGCCCGTGAAGAGAGAGAGCATGCGTGCTAGGCGGCTCTCGGCCATGGTTGCGGAGGTGGATCGAGATGAGGATTCAGCCCCGAACATGGTGCAAGGAGAGGACTTTCGGCGGATCCAGAAGACTCTCGAAGAGCTGGAGGCTCGTGTTCTAAGGCGAGAAGGTCTTAGGGCAGCATTGCGCTCCATGGAGGCAAAGTTCAAGGTGGAACTTGCAAGGGAGGCAGTGCGAGTAGAGGAGGGGTTCCGTGAAAGATCTCCGATCATGGAAGCCGAGGTGACTCTACTGGGTTCAACCATCGAGGAGTGTATCTCGAGGCAGGAGGTGCACAGCGACGGGTTAGATGAGGGGACAAACTCATCAAATCCTTTGACTTCCCGCTGTTCGGAGGTCAGGGCGCAGGATGGCGGAACGAGGATGCGCAAACGAAGGAAGCGCAGGTGCATCGGATGTGGCGGAGCACATCAACGATGAGGCTGTCCAGAGAACATGAGCGGGTGGCTCGATCCTGGAGTAGCAGGGTCTTTTCTGGACGAGGAGACGCGTAGGTCGAGGAGTGGAGCTCCTCAGGCTGACCCGGCGCCGGGTCATCCTTCCTGAAGGTCGCAAAGCGGAGCGGGACGACCAAGGCCAACAGTGGTCGTCTCGAAGGTCGGTGGCGCGAGGAAGCGGCCATCGACGAGAGTTGGCGTCAGGATGTCGCGGGTGATATCCTGAGTGGTGGGGGTAGTCCACCAAACCTCAGACTTTTGCGAGCAGGCCGGTGCACGAAGGTACCGAAGTCCGAGGCGGGCATATGGCGAGGAGGTCATATCCTAGGGAAACGACGAGGAGGTCGCATCCCAACGTCTCCAGTGGAGTGGAGACTACTGCACAGTGCACCTTCGGACAGCAAGGACGCACAAGTAGGCGGTGAGGCCCTACTTTGGGAGGTGACGCGCATGTCACATCCCGGGACAACAGCAAGGTAGCTATGTCCCACAATCTTCAACGGACCAAAGATTGGCATCAGGGTATCGCAGGTGATATCCTGAGTGGTGGTTGCGGTCCACCAAACCTCAGACTTTTGCAAGCAGGCCGGTGCGCGAAGGTACCGAAGTCCGAGGCGGGCATATGACGAGGAGGTCATATCCTAAGGAAACGACGAGGAGGTCGCATCCCAAAGTCTTTAGCGGAGTGAAGACTACTGCAGAGTGCGCCTTCGGACAGCAAGGATGCACAAGTAGGCAGGGAGGCCCTACTTCGGGAGGTGGAGTGCAGGTCACATCCCAGGGACAACAGCAAGGTGGCTACGTCCCACAATCTTCAACGGACCGAAGATTGACGCAGGGTGGAACCTTCGGACAGCAAGGTGACACCGAGGAACGTATGGTCAAAATGACTCGAGGTAGAGTCATGACCAAGTTCAGAGACGCGGAGGTCTTCTAGACAAACTGAGTTCGGAGACGCGGAGGTCTTCCGAATGACGCAAGTTCGGGGACGCAGAGGTCTTCCGGACGAGGCAATCCAAGAGGCGAGTCGAAGGCTTTCTTGGATGAAGTGTGTGGTAGCGAGAAAAGGCATTGCCAGGGACGGCAATGGCTTGAGTGGGGGAGGATGTCACGCCTCGCCTCTGCCACGTCCCAGGACGGACGCTGGGATGAAGCGGCCGCAAGCTGGACGCGTAGGGACAGCGGGCGACGCAAGGTGCACCAGAACGCGCGAGGCAATCCGGGGCACGGAGCCAAAGCAGGAGGCTTTGGAGGACGAGCGTCGATGTCCAAGAATGCGAGGAGATCGAGGAGGAGCCTCTGAGCATGCTTGGGACATGGCGGGCGTGCGACGGGCGCGGAGGCACGGCGCACTCCTACTCCTACTAGGAGTAGGACTCCTAGTCCAAGTAGGAGTTGGACTAGGGCAACGGAGTGTGGAAGGCTGAAGATAGCTACCAAGGAATCCAAGTCCGAGGAGAGACCATGCAGGCTAGAAGGATGGACGCAAGGAGGCGGCCATGCCCGGGACAAGTCCTAATGCGAGTAGGACTTGGACGGCCATGTGGATCGAGCGGCAGGTGGAGTCTTCGGGCCGGAGCAGCTCCAAGATCTCGAAGGTCGACGAGGAGGGAGACTTCGAGAGATGCTTGGATGAGAAGTGCAGGGTCGGAAGGATTCCTACACCTAGTAGGAATAGGAGTCGGCCGATCTCCGATGTCGAGAAGGACATGGCGGATTCCTGGAGGGCCGAGCTCCCTTCTTGGACCGAGGAGCACTTGGAGTTGAAGAACTTATCCTAGAGGAAGTAGGGGGAGCTGCTGGGCGTTGGAGGGCATCCAGAATCCGAGTGGGATTGGGACTGCTACTCCAGGGCGCGTCCAGGTGCACGCAGGCGCCATATGGGTGCACTGCCAGCCCATCTCGAGTAGGAGTGTGGGATGGTTGAGATTCCTTCAGGCTTTAAAGGATGGAAGTTCTACTCCTAGTCCAAGGAGGTTTTTCTAGAGAAGGGCTTGCATGCCTAATAGGATTAGGTCCTTAACTTAGACTAGGAGTTGTTTCTCTTGGGCACTATAAAAGGACATGTAATCAAGGCTTGTAAGACCATCCTGGACGATCTGAGATTGCTCAATAAATTCTCTAGTTTTCCTCTATCTTGTGAAGCCTCTCTTCTCTCCAACTAGGTGGGTGTTCGTTGTGCATCCAGGACGCGTCCGGGACACGTCCGAACGGGGTTGATCGACGACCGAGCAGGATTTGTCCGTGCCGCACGTCTTGTATTTCGTATTCGAAGCGTAAGGGCGTGACACACGGGCCCCTAGAGTGGATCACAATGGGCTCTCCAGGAGGCCCAAGCCTCACAAGCTAGTGAGTGGCAGATCCAAGGCCCTAATATCAATGGACATCAGGAGGAACAGTTGAGGCAGGAGTTTGTGCCTCATGGACCTCACTCTGCTCACACTGCGTACTCTCACCCCGGGAGTTATGCGTGGCAGCCTGCTCAGGATCGCAAGGATACGGTGGAAAGGTTACTGAAGTTGCAGCCCCCTCAATATGATGGGAAGGGTGACTTTGAGGATGCTGAGAGCTGGATCGAGGAGATTGAGCAGATCTTCCTCGAAATGGACTGCGGTGAGGACCGCAAACTGATTTATGCTAGTCGTAAGCTAAAGGGTGAAGCCAGAGAATGGTGGAAGGCCGCTAAGCTGACAACGTTCTAAGGCCAGGATCATGACACCTGGGAGGACTTTAAGAAGGCCTTCAGAAATGTATTCGTCCCTGCCTATGAGAGGGGCAAGAGGCAAAAGGAGTATCTTATGCTGCAGCAGGGCAACCTGACAGTACCTGATCAAGTTCTTGAATTGGAAAGGTACTCTACCCTACAACAGACGGAATCGGATCGCGTGAAGCGCTAGGTGGATGGTTTGAAGCCCAGCCTCAGGGAAAAAGTTAAAAGAGGAAATTGTCAGACCCTTCAATTTTCTAAAGAGTTCACCATATATCTAGAGGATGGCGACCAGGTAGGAGCCCAACAGCAGCACCAAGCACCTGGAAATCAGCCACAGCATAGAACCGTAACAGAGATCGCAGACATGGCGGCATACATGACAACCGTCGTCGCAATGACAGGAATAGGGGCAGACACTATCCCGAGAGGAGGGAACAGCAGAAGGCTTGTGACTTCTACCATCGATTCCATCCCGATGAGTGCTACCGGAAGACGGGCGCATGTCTGAACTGTGGCAAGGTGGGCCACTTCGCTCGAGAGTGTAAGGAACCAAGGCACGCTGCACCACCTCCTCAGCGCAATAATGGGCCACCGAAGATTGTGCAAGGCCGAGTCTACAATGTGCGGCCTATTGACGAGCAAAGAGCAAACGACACCATCAAAATTGATGGCATTCATGCTAACATATTGTTTGATTCAGGAGCTACACACTCCTTTATTTCGGAGTAATTTGCTCCACTATTGAGTATGAAGCCACAAGCAACAGGATTCCCACTCGACATCGGCACACCTTTGGGATCCATCGTCACCCAAAAGTACATTCCCCAGGTGTCAGTCGAAGTGGACGACAAGAACTTCTCGACGGATCTAATCGTCATTCCGATCAGGGATTACGACGTGGTGTTGGGCATGGACTAGTTGTCCTACCACGACGCTTACCTACACTGCCGAGCAAAGAAGATTGTGATCGGAGCATCAGGAGGACCTCAGACTATTGTTAGAGGCACGCCACCAAAGCTGGGTAAGGTCCTGGCATCAGCTATCAAAGCCCAGAGGCTACTGAAGAAAGGATGCCGAGGATTCTTGGCAAGCGTATTTAAGACGGACCGGGCTGAGATAGACCGAGATAGCATCGAGGTGATCGACTTCCGCATCGACTTGGTGCCAAGTACTGCACTCATATCGAAGGTACCATATAGAATGGCTCTAGCAAAAATGTTGGAATTGAATACCCAAATCCAAGAGCTGTTGGATATCCGACCGAGTGTCTCCCCATGGGGTGCTCCGTACTGTTTGTGAAGAAGAAGGACAGATCTATGCGACTGTGCATAGACTATCGGATGTTGAACAAGGTCACAACAAAGAATAAGTATCCACTGTCGAGAATTGATGACCTGTTCGACCAATTGTCTTCGGCAAAGGTGTTCTCGAAGATCGACTTGAGAAGTGGTTACCATCGGCTTAGGATAGCTGATGAAGATGTGTCGAATACAGTTTCAGAACAAGATATGGCCACTACAAGTTTTTGGTGATGCCATTTGGGCTGACTAATGCCCCGGCAGCTTTTATGAATTTGATGAACCGAGTGTTCAGGCCATATCTGGACAAGTATGTGATCATTTTCGTCAACGATATTCTGATTTATTCGTCGAGTCCAGAGGAACATGAGGAGCATCTACGAGTTGTGCTACAGACCCTCCGAGAGCACAAGCTGTTCGCCAAATTTTTGAAATGTGAATTTTGGCTGGAAGAGATAATGTTCCTCGGACATATCATCAGCAAGTATGGCATATCGGTGGATCCTGCCAAGGTGGAAGCAGATGCCAACTAGGAGCAACCAAAGAACGTATCGGAGATCAGGAGCTTCCTCGAATTGGCAGGATACTATCGGAAATTTATACAAGACTTCTCCAAGATCGCGTCGCCACTGACGAATCTCACAAAGAAAGGCGTCAAATATGAGTGGTCACGAAAGTGTGAAGACAGTTTCCAGGAGTTAAAGAAAAGATTGACGACGGTGCCTATTCTGACCATACCTTCAGGCCAAGGAGGTTATGTGATATACAGCGACGAATGTGGTGCCGGCTTGGGGTGCGTCTTGATGCAGCATGGGAAGGTCATCGCCTAAGAATCAAGGCAATTGAGGAAACACGAGAAGAACTACCCGACGCACGATCCTAAACTAGCAGCGGTAGTCTTCGCCCTCAAGATTTGGAGGCACTACCTTCATGGTGAAAAGTTTGAGATTTTCACATATCACAAAAGCCTGAAGTACATCTTTTCTCAACGTGATCTGAACATGCGTCAGAGGAGATTGATAAAATTCCTAAAGGATTACGAGTTTGCCATCAGCTACCACCCGGGAAAGGAAAACTCGGTCGCTGGCGCACTTAGCAGGAAGTGGGTAGGGTCACTCGCATGCCTGAGAGTGAGTCGCTGGATGATCACTAGCTGATCACAATAGGTTTTTATCCCATTTTAGATGCATTTCACCCATATCGAGCTCCTATTTTGCATAACTTTTGGCCAATTATGTTTGGAATGCAAGGATTGTGATAACTAGTTGATCTTTCTCATTTTATACTTGATTTCATATGCATAGAGGCTCTGAATTGCCAAAATCCATAAATATGTCAATTCTATGCAAAGTTATCATTTCAATGTGCAAGTTATCATTTTTCTATTTGAGCTGATTTCCAGTGATTTTCTTGCCCTAAATCCATTGCCATCATGAATGAATCATATTTGGATGATCATATTTCAACTTGTGCAAAATATTCAATCCATTTCACAAGTTATCATTTTTCGATGCCAAGTTATTGTTTAAGGGCAAAACTATCATTTCGATATGCAAAACTATCAAATCTGCACAAAGGAATTAAGCAATCACTAAAACACTATCTTAACTCATTCCTGTTCAAATTTGATCTCATTTTAATAACCACAACAAAAGTTATGACAAGTTATCATTTTAGTGACTAAAAGTTATCATTCCGGGTCACTAAGTTATCAACACTATGAAATCCTATCTACATTTGATTTCTGACCTCATTCACTTGCCACATTAATCTTTTTGATGCCTTTAACGCCTTGAATCGCTTTTATTTGGATAATTTTCATGATTAGTTCAAAGTTATCATTTCCGGGTTCCAAAAATCACTTGTTTTGATTTTGGTTTTCATTTCTGCACAACACTAAATCCTATTTGATGTTTGAGCTGATCCTAGTAGCTGTCCTCATCCTTATTTGTTTATTTCCTATTTGAGAACTTTGATGTTTGGTGTTCTTTCTCTTCTAGCTGGTGAATGGAGCTGAAAAAAGGTTGGAAAAGCAAGGGGGGACAACCTACTTTTTGCTGTCCAAAAAGCTGTCACCTGAGATATTTCTATCGAAAGGACACTTGGCACAATCAAGGCATAGGGGAACACTCTGATGCTGATCTAAGGGTGGAGGAAAGGAAGATATAAAGATGAGAACCCTAGGGAAGAGGGAGAGCCTCCATTGGGAGGATTCTGGACAGGAAGCTGGGGTTGGAGCTGAAGTGGAGAGGAGTTGAGCTGATTTATGTAGAACAGCCCTCATTCAAGGATGAATCACTTCTGTTCTTCATTCTATTTTGAATCTATGTTTGTAATTATGAGGAGCTAAACTCTATGTCTCCTAGGATAGGGTAGTAGTCTAGATTAATTGTGGATGGATATAGACAAGTCTGAATTCCTGCATTGATTTCAATTTCTAATTGCTGATTTCTGTTTGATATGAATCTGTTTCTTGTCATTGTAAGGTCCTGATTGTATCTACAACTGAGAAGTTGTCATTTGATCTAATCCTATTCAGAAATGAATCAAGAACCAATGCCAAGTTCTAGAAGTAACCCCAATTAGAAATCTGATTCCTTACTTTCTGAAATCTGATTTTTTACTTTCTGAAATCTGATTTCTAATTTCCTGAACTTCCTGATTTCTGATTTCTGAATTATTCAAATCTGTTTTCTATCATTGTTGAGCCCTGATTAATTGATAACTGAGAGTTTACTTATGGTTTCATTCTTATTCAGAAATGAATCAAGAAGCAATGGTGTTTCCAAGTTTTTAATCCCTGATTTATTGCAAACTTTTGGATGTTGATTTCTGAATTTCAATCCTGAACTCAAATCTGATTTCAAGAAATCTGTGGGATTCTTCTTTGTCATTGTAAACCATTGATTTTATTCAATCACTGAGAGGTGATCTTATGGCCTTCCTTGAGATTTAGAGATGAATCAAGGAGCAATGACAATTGCTAAATTCCCAAATGCAATTAGTTGCTGATTTCATTCATCCATTAGTGAAAATGTGGATTTCATTTGAATTTGCAACTGAGAGGCTGATTTAAAATCCTCTTGTAGTTTAGAGATAAACCAAGAAACATTTGAACTAATATTAGATTGATTTCATCCCTGTTTAGTTGATTGAAGCATTCCCCTCATTTTCAAAGTGCAATTGAGAGTTATCATTTCATATTTCACTAAATTACTAAAATTCAGCAAAGAACTTGATTTTGAGCTTAATGTTGACTTAATTTTAGTCAGGACATTTTTTAATTCAACTTAGCTAATCAATCATATGAGAATATGATAATTAGTTCTGAATTAATTAAGTTGTGAAAACAGATTATTTCAAATTGAGTTAAAATTGACATTTAATGATAACTTGTCCATTCCATGCATAATTAAGTTAGATGAACCCCAACTCCTAGGAGAACCTTCCTCATTGATAGTTAAACCCTTTGAGCCTCTAGTTTAGCATTTACAATTCAGTTTTGATAACTTTCCAAAAATCCAAAAATAGTTATCTTTTGATTATTTTTAAAAATCTGTTTTCCATTCTCTTTAAAAATCTATTTTTGCCACTTCAAGTAGGGCTAGTCTAAATTGTTTTTAGGGAGTCTTTGGCTTCAAATCACTTAGGATACGACATTTGGGTAAACTACAATTGACCTGTACACTTGCAGTAGAAAGTGAATTAGGGAGTTAAATCAAAAATTGAAAAATCTAAAATTTGACCCCAAAATTAGCAAGTTATCACTACACTCCTCAATTTCACTATCATTGGAATATGATCGACTGTATTATACAGGCTAGTCCAGTGACCAGCAGTGATGGTGTACAGATTATTACACACCTCGGCATGCAACCCGAATTAATGTTGAAGATTGGGAAGGCACAACTGAATGATAATAAGTATGACCACCTACTCATGTTGTGCGAAAAGATCTCTGCCGACTTTACAGTCTCAGATGGAGTCGTCAGATACAAGGGACGTTTGTGGGTCCCTGACCATGATGGACTAAGAAGACAGGTGCTTGATGAATGCCACAAATCGGAATTCATCATTCATCCCGGGAGCACGAAAATGTATAAGAATTTGCAACGGACCTTCTGGTGGAATAATATGAAGAAGGATATAGCAGAGTACGTTGCAAAGTGCATAGTATGCCAGCAAGTGAAGGTTGAGCATCAAAAGCCATATGAAGCACTGCAGGAACTTGGAATCCCACAATGGAAATGGGAAAAGATAACGATGGATTTTGTCACAGGGCTTCCAAGAACACAGCAAGGCCACGATGCGATATGGGTAGCAGTGGACCGATTTAGCAAAGCGGCCCACTAAATTCCCATCAAATGGAAGCAATCCGTCGAAATCCTGATGGACATTTATATTAAGGAGGTTATCCGACTACATGGAGTGCCAGTCTCCATTGTGTCGGATAGAGATCCACGATTTACAGTGAAACTTTGGCGGAGCATCCAGAGTGCCTTTGGAATGAAATTGAATTTCAGCACAGCGTTCCATCCTCAAACAGACGGGAAATCTGAGCATACCATACAGACATTGGAAGATAGGCAACGAGCATGTGCTTTGGACTGGAGTGGCAGTTGGGACACTCACCTCCACTGATAGAATTTGCATATAATAACAGACACCACTCTAGTATTGGCATGGCACCCTTTGCTGCCATGTATGGAAGACCATGCCGCTCCCCTATCTATTGGAGTGAGGTAGGAGGACCAAAGTTCTTGTCAGAGGAAATGTTGAAGCAAACTATAGAGGATGCTAAAAAGGTTCATCTAATTAGAGAAAGATTGAAAGCAGCATTCACCAGACAGAACACTTATGCTGACAAGAAACGAAGAGAACAAATCTTCAAGGTTGGAGATCGTGTGGTGCTGAAACTCTTCCCGATGAAGGGAGTAATGAGGTTCAGCAAGAAGGGCAAGTTGAGCCCAAGGTATATTGGTCCATTCGAGATACTTAAATTGATTGGAGATGCAGCCTGCAGGTTGGCTCTACCGCCATCATATGGACACGTGCATAATGTCTTTAACATGTCAATGTTGCGCAAGTATTAGCATGATGATGCTAATATAGTGAATATGGAAGAACCAAACTTGAATGTGGACATGACATACGCAGAACAGCCTATAGATATATTGGAATACCAGACTAGGCATATGAAGAATAAGATGGTGCCTATGGTGAAAGTGGCATGGACACCATAGAGGCGAAGATGCTACTTGGAAAATGGAAGATGAAATGAGGAATGACTTTCCAGAATCGTTTAAATAGTTGATGTAATTTTCCCTTAAGCAAATTCAAGGATGAATTTATTTTTAAGGAGATTATAATGTAACGACCCGGATTTTCAGAAAATAAATAAATGATATTTATTTTTATTTGATGGATCTAAAAATCCCAATGTTAATATTCTGAAATTAATTAATTTTGAAATTGATGAAAATTATGAGATAAGATGGAGAAAGAAGATAGAATTTGAATAAAGATATAATTGTTATGGAGATAAGCATGGATTTAAAAAGTAAATTCGGATTTAAAAAAATCTGAATAATTAAGAAGTGATTAGTCATTGATGAATGACCAAGATTGATTCTAAAAGAGTCCAAGTCTTAATAGAATTGATATCTAAAATCTGCACCTATAAATAGGCATTAAGTTTTGCCCACAAGCCCTCTTTTCCTCTCGTTTGCACACGAACCGAGGCACCCCCGAGAATGTGTGGTGGCTAGTTTCACATAAGAGAAGAAGTTTCAGGTGGTGGCCGTGAGTTCCGGAGCGAGGACAGAGAGCAATCGCCGGCCAAAGTTCGGCGTTCGTGCAGATTTTCAGAGAAGGGAATCCAGTTAGTTTTTCAGTCAACTTTAGGTTATAGGGGGAATCTCTATGTTGTCGGTTTTCCACAACATGGAACCCTATTCTCTTCTCCTTCGTAGTGAGAATTTATTGATGTATCGTGTGCATAGTTTGGATATCGTAGGGCAAAGTTATGATGGTCGAAAAGTCACGTCGGAACACAATTCTTCGTCGGCGGCAGAACTCGGCTCGGGTTCTACTGTACCCGGCCCGAATTTCATTGAATCCGGACCGAGTTAGATTCGGAACCGGATTGGTTTGTCCAACCCGGCCCGGATTCCTACTGATCTGACTCGGGTTCAGCTTCGGCTCGACTCGGACTCGGCGCGATTGGTTTGGAGGTGAACCGGCCGACCCGGCCCGGGTTCACCATACACCCGGCTCGGAATTTGCCTGGCCGAGATGATATTGACTATTTTCGAATACGGCCCGGGTTCCACCCGACGCGGGCCGGGTTCTGGGGACAGAAAATGTGAAATTGGGATATTTTAATATAGATAATTGAATAGTTACCATAATTATTTCTGATTATATGGTTAGCAGATCTGACATCATCAAACTTTTATTAGATTTAATTTGAGATTATTTTCATTGTTACCATATCAGATCTTATTATCCATTATGTTATTTATCCAGTAGTTTTCTCCTTATTGGGTCATTGTCTAACCTAAAGTAAATTGTTAAAGATAGGTCTTTAGGTTAAACAATATAAAAGATGGAAACTGCTGGGTCTCCATGTTCTCCGATTGTCTCTAAGTTCCCTGGGCCATTATTGTTATAGTATTGTATGGGGTAAATAGTGTACCTAGAGGTTTGAGACGTCATCCTTTTGGGAAGCTATGGCTGTCCTGTGATGGCCATGGTCCCTCGTCATCACGAAGCTATTGTTAGCGCTAGTATTGGAGGATGGCTTCTCGTGGTTTGATCTCCCACTGACTACATGAAAGAGACATGGAATTTTTCATAATTGGTTGAGCGCTCCCTAATTGAATTGAATTGAATTGAAATTGAAATTGAATAGAATTGAATGGAATTGAATTGAACCCTGGTCATTCGAATTTTGGCATTGATTGGCTTTGCCTCCGCCTATTGAATTCAATAGAAATTGGTATTGACCGATGACCACATATTGATAATAGAATATTGTTAAATTGAATAGATGCCATAGTGATCAGGCTTAGTGATAGAGATGTTGCACATGGTATAGGATTTAGTCCTACTAGATTAATTGGATTAGCTTTTATTTTTTCGCATCTTTAGTATGATGGAGTCATGGACATTTCCAACTCCTTGTGATTAGAGATTTTTAGATATTGTTATCATTAATTCCGTATTTTATAGTTTATATTTCCGCAAAATTATTTACATAAAATTGCGTAGTGCCTTTAGGATGGCTCTGAGCACGTGATAGTCACGTGGGTCTCGGGGCGTTATACATACTTTGCTTCTCTCATTGAGATAAAGGTAAAAGGGGTCACGATTGGAAGATACTCGAATCATATCTGAATTTGTTAAAATGTTAAGATCTTTCCAAATTATCACCGAGGAGATAAAGGGAATTCTTTATGGAACTAGTCCATAGAACTATTCTTACTTCTAAGACTCCTTATCCTATAACACCTATAAGATTAAAAGAACAATAGGAGCATTATGATAAGATATGCATTCAGTCGAAATTCTGAGCTTCGAATTTGTTCTTCAAGAAGAAAGATAAGTTCCTTAGTTGGATGTGAATTATATACATTTTAAGTGATCGTGAAGAATAACTTATTAAGAATGGGTAACTTGCTTGATCAGTTACAATACTATCATATTCTCAAAAATGAATTTAAGATAGAGATACCATTGGCTAAAGTTAAAGAATGTGATATCTCAAAAGTACCAAAACCATTGTCTCAATACCTTTCCTTAGGGTTACTTCATAATCCATTCGGACTTCCACTTTCGTTGGACATCATTCCATTTATTCGATCATTAGCCCTTTTCTTTAACGTTATATCTTTCGGTAGTTAGTATTTATGTCGTTGCCCTCACGATAGGCTAGCTAACCCTTGGAGACAATACTCCCCTCCCGCTCGAAGGCGACATCAAAATGCACACACCATTATTGATGTGTGTAACAATCATTCCGGAGACTCTCGCCCGAGGGCGACATCAAAATGACACGCCATTGTCGATGTGTGTAATGATCATTCCGAAAAAAAATCCGATAAAAGGTTATTAAGGGTCAAATGTAACGTCATCCACAACTGGGTTTATTATGTTTTTCAATCAACAATGAATTACGTCGCTCAATCTTCAAATTTTAACCTAGTTGCATGGGAAACATGCATATATATGTTATTATACATTCAACAATCATCAATATCCTATTAATACTTCAAAAATAACTTTTAAATATGATATATTCAACATTCAGGTCGGTCACAACCGTGACGAGAGTATCATGCTGGTGACTGTGACTTGGAACATTGTCCCACTCGGCCACGACCATGTTTGGGATGTCACAGCCATTGTGTTAGACCGATGTCGGGCTCGTCAAATCACCCATGCGCTCATGGTCGTGACGAGGGATGTCACGATCATGCATGGTCCGTCATGGCCATGATAATGTCTGTCATGATCTTGTGCGAGGCCCTGTTCCCCATAGACTTCCAGACTCGTGCTTATGGGCATAATGGGTGTTGTCAGAGCATGAACGAGGCCATTCCCCTTTGGTGGCTTCCACCACATGCTCACGAGCGTGACGAGGGTTGTCATAGTCGTGAAGCATTCTGGAATCAACGTCCAACCCAATTTTTCATGATTTTTGTCCAAAAATTTGAAAAAATGATATACAACCTTATGAATCATTTTAAGCATGTTTTTCAAAAATTATAGGAACAAAAGAACATCAAAAAATACGTTAAAACATTCAAATTCGAGATCTAGGGGTCAATCCCTAATTCATGAATAATATGAAGAAGATACGAACCCCAATAGTAGATCAATCATAATTCCTATATATGACATAAATCTAATGATTTCACAGACCAAATCCCTCATCACAATCTAATCTAAGGACAATGTGTCCTCATGCTCTCTATCCAATCATGAAAAATCTTTGAAAGGGAAGGGAGGGGCTTGGATCTCATTTACATACCTTGATCTTGAATCATTCTCCTCTTTATTCCTCTTCTTCCTCCTCCTCCTTGTTCTTCTTTTTCTCCTTCCTCCAGTCCTAAATGTCAGGTGAGAAATTGGGTGAAAGAGATGAACAAGGAGATTTGGGGCTTTTAAATAGGAGAGAGATCATGTTTCTGCCAAAAGATTAAATTTCCCTTAATTTAAAATCTGGGATATTGCATATATCATATTAGATATGTTTGGATAATGGAACCGTGGTTCTTTTACTTCCAATGATTAAATGACAGATTAATTTAGAATGTGTTTAGATATAATATAATATAATGATGTGATAGGAAAAAGTAAATATGGTAAATTAACTTTAATAAGTGTTTGAATAATAAATAGGTATTATAAATATAAAATGAAATTTTGTTAAAAATATAAAATAATTTTTATTAATATTTTGTTTTAAAATATAATTAATATTTTGTTCTAAATTATATTTAATAAAATATTAATTTTTTTGTTGAAATGATAGGTAAGAAATAATGTTATATTAATTATTTATAATAAATATGTTATATTAAATAAATAATTTCTTTTGTGTGAAAAAATGTGTGTGAGAGAGAATTAAAACTGTAAAATTTTCATATATGTAAATATAAAAAATGTACGTGTTGTCCATTTTTTCCTTGAAGTTTTTTATTTCAGATCATGAAATGAAATGAATCATGATTATATCCATTATCTGATATCCAACTATTTATATCTTCATCATCAGAAGTATAAAAATTTATGCTACATAATGACATCATTATATGTGTTGTACATCCACTAACATAATGACTCTCTCCTACTAGGAGTTTACGTAAAATTCTATCTAACATTAAATAAAAACCGATTAGAGAAAAAAATAATACAAAATTGGGTCCGGATGGAAGATAATATTGATTTTTTTTTAATAAATGGAGTCATCCATTTAAATTATAGCCCCAAACCGAAAAAGCTGGAGGAGGGGCTCAACAACAAAATGCTTTTTGAAGAATAGTTAAAATATTATTTCCTCTTAAAAATAATATTTTATTATTCTCCCTCTCATTAAATTGAGTTATATTATTTATTTGAAATATTTGGTGTTATTGAATATGAACCTCGTTAAATTAATAGTGTAGTAACCTTTTTTGTGAAGTTGAATATAAATTAATTAGAATATGTATCACACATTAATTTAATGTAGTTAGATAGAAAACTTGAATCTTAAGAGTTCGATTTTAAACTTGTAAACAATTAATACGATTAACGTAACGCTTGTTAATTTTCTTAAAAAACGTTATTATTTTAAATTATTGATTTTTCTCTTTGAAAATGTTAGAATTACTTTTATACTTTAACAAATGATATTGTTGGAATAAAAACTTTTATGTCCTATGTGATTATATTTTGATGATACAAATATCAAAATGTTAGAAATATATTTTAAATGTCGAAAAAGTTTAAATAATAATGAGTTACTTCATGCACTAAACTTTCGATTAATATTTATCTATATTATCATGATATTTATATTAAGAGATGAATATAAAAGTTATAAATAATTCTCTATCTTTGTAGAGAATCAAGAATCACCTCATTTGGACAACCAAATAAAAAGTTATATTTAAACAAGTGAAGTCCAAAAGTTTAATTTGAAGTTAATATGTTTATGTGATAAATTTTCACTTAATATTTGAGTATTTTATCAATAGATTTTGGATAAGAAATACACATGAAAGTTTTAGATAATATTGTTAACTTTACATAGAATCAAATATCATCTCATTTGAATACTCTTATGAAAAGATATGTATAAAAAAGTAAAGGTCTAAAATAATTAATTTGAAATGAACAACTTTACGTACTGAACTTTGAATTAATATTTGACTATGCTCTCATTAGATTTTGGATTAATAATAAACCATAAGATGTAGACAAATTTGTTATCTTTCTATAAAATTAAAAATCATCTCATTTAGATAACTGTGCAAAATGTTATGTGTAAAAGAGTGCAGGTCTCTCAGACTATCGAATGAAAGGATGAGCGAACATCTTGGGTCCGACCGCTAAAGATAAAATGGACATCCGAAAATATTGACGCAATGATCGAAAATGTCTAACACTTCAAGATTTTCTTAACGGACGCCCGAAATACAAAACACCATCCAAAAGTTGCCTATAATGGCTATATTTTAACGGCTACTTCAAAATGAATGCCCAAAACTCAAAACCTATGCCCGAAATAGTGCAAAAAAGTACATAATAGCTAGTTTTGAGTACCAACGGCTATGCGGAACATTGGAGGCTATAAAAGGGTCCAAAACACATCCATAAGATCATGACTTCCTAGAAAAAGATAGGCAAACACATATATTCATCCAAGAAGTCATATCGAGCTCAAAGTTGCAAATCTTTCATTTCTTTCTCTATTACTCTTGTGTGAGGTTCCAAATTATAAAAGATAGATCGAGGAGTGTGCTTATGATATTGTAATAGTTGTTTAACTCCTGAGTGAAAATAGGTTGTGTTTTACCTCTTGAGCAAAGAAAAGGTGAGCGATAGCTTTCGAATAGGAGAGGTGTGCTTTACTTCTAAAAGTAAAGAAAAGGCAAGAGTTGTAAAGGTTTTCTTCCTTTCCCCATTTGAAACAAAGGAAGAATATTAGTGGAATTTCTGACGGTCTTGAGGTTGGCAAGTCGGACAGGGAACGTAAGTCAAGTGTGGTCGAACATTGTCAATAAATCACTGTACATCTTGTGTTTATTTTTCTCTCTCCCTCTCCTTCCTGCTCTATTATGCATGTAATTTGTTTGTTATTGTGTTGGTTTAAAATTTAACGAATCGATTGTAAGCTTCTGGCACTACAAGAAAAGTGATCATATTAACGACCACTTTTCAATGACCGACTGCAAATCGATTATTATTTTTGGTCAATAATGACCAAAAATAAATCTAGTCTCTAAGATGCTTGTCAAAAATGGCAAGTGAAAAATATGGTTGCAAAAAGAAATGTAGTTCCCATCGTTAAAAAATAGTTAACAATGATATTTTTTTCTGCTCGTTAATGACATAGAATATGATTTAGGTGATGAAAGATTATTTAAATTTTCAATAAAAAATCATAGCTAATAATAAAATAATTTGAAATTTTAGCTAAATATAATCTTTCTTGATTAAATTTCTCTCATTGTCCGATTAAGTTGATCTCCTTGGTGATCAATAAAGATTCACCATATGATTGAAAACCTAAATGAAAAAACTAATTCATTCTTTCTCCTGCTCTTTGGGTCATTATTTTTTTCCCAAATCTGCGAACCCCTTCCATTTCCTTCCTCCTATCTCCTCCTTTCTTTGTCCCATGGTTCGCATCAGATCGCCAAATCCATTGACGACAAGGCTCTTTGGGATCATCTACGAACCAAGGCAGCCCCCATCTTCGAACCAAGGCAGCCACCATTTTTGCTTGGTCACACTCGTTGAGAAGAAGCGCAAATAGGGAAGAGGAGATCATGGTTGAAGATGTGGTAGTCAAATGATGGAGGAAAAATTAGGTCTTGAAGATATTGGGATAAATTTGGATAGGATGTTAAGCGAAGGGTGAGGTGGTGACGAAAGGACAAGGGCTGCAGCTGATGTCGAAGATCGTTGCGTTGTCATTGGGGATGTCTATGTACATATGAGCAGGATGGTGGTGGGGGGGTGGAGGAGAGCGAAAGAGGGAGGAGGAAACAAACAAAGCAGGCACTATGAGGGGATTCCTTCATCTGGCGACATTAAAAGGTGGATCTTTGCCACTCTTCATGCAGTGAGAGTTTTTTCCTATTTAAACTTTCCTATATTATTTTCTGTTGAATGCTTTGAATTCACCCATGGCATGTTGTCTGCTTTTAGAGTTTTCCTATTTTATTTTGCTAAGAACCCTTCAACTGTAAAGTGGTTTGAAAGTTAATTAGCTTTTGGTGGACTAGTAGGAAAAGATAGTTAGAAAGTAAATATCGTTTTCGCACTCTATTAAAGCATAGTTTAAAATTATTTCACTTTCGCATTTCATGTAAAGAAAGGTCAAAGAAGAAGGAATTGTAGGTAACATGGTCCAAAATAAGCCCAATTCACACGTGAGAGAAGGGTGAAATTTGAGGTCGTTACACAAAGATCAACCATATATATGTATAGTTTATATTTTAATTTTCAGCTATTATACTCTTTGTCAATTTATTTTTTGTAATTAGGTGAAGATGAATGTTACCAAAAATTTGACTGTTATTAATCAAATAAGATCAGAGTTGTTATCTCCGATTCAATTGTTGAAAACTCCAACTTTTGTTAGGATTTATAAGTTCTCCTCGAACTTCGAATGACCCAAGTCAATGGGGAAGATCTGAATATATGAAACAGTGAAGCGCACAATGTTGGGTAAATTCCCTAACTTTGGGTCAATATCTTAATGGTTCCTCAACTTTAATTTATAACTATATTATTCTTGAACTTTTTTTTCTTGCACCCGTCCTCATAACCGCCAATAGCTAGTTTTCTAATTATGTTGTTGACGTGACACAATAGAAAATAATAAAATAATTTAAAATTTAAAAGAAAAAAAAGATGTGACCACCTACCATCACCGGATTGTAGTAAGAGGTCGGCGGCCCCCTTACATCTGACGAGAGAGAAAAGGGGGGTGTGCGCCGATACCACCCTTTTCTCCATCGCGACTGACGAGCTCAGACAGGGAGAAAAGGAGGGCGTTGGCCCCTGTGCGAGCTCACTGGAGAGCTCACATAGAGGGGCCAACGCCCCCTTTTTTCCTTGTCGGTGCCACATGCGAGGGAGTTAAAATTAGAGAGGAGGCAACATCACCCCTTACTCCATCTCCAACGAGGGGCAACAATAATTTTTTATATTATTTATTACTCTATGTTGCATCATGTTAATAGTGTATCCAGGGAACTGACTTGATGATCAGGAGGATGACGTGTGCAAGAAAAATAAAGTTCAAGCATAATCTAGTTATAAATTAAAATTGAAAGACCACCTAATTACCGCACCCAAAGTTGGGAGACGATTTATGTAATTGATCATTAAGTGATCATACTAAAATTCTACTTAATTTCACTCTAATTCATGCGCATTCAAGTCTTAAAATATTCATATTTTGATAATTATGCTTAGTCTGCATACATTTATATATCTTCTCAGCATAATATAATCTTACCCTTGCACATTGAGTTATATAACATCCTCATTTACCTTTTATTTGTTTACATTTCATTTGGATAAATTGCTATTTGTTGTTTGCATGGTTGCAGAAGTAGAAAAGACAAACAAACCTGCTTAAAAAATAAGAAGGGGATCACTTTTTGCAAGCTGAAATAAAGCAATGAAAAAGAAATCTTTTTTGCAAAAAGAGGTGACCAGAGGACAGATGGCATGATAAGGAAGGAATGAAAGTTTCTAATGAAGATCCAAGGATGATGATGATGCCATATAAAAGAGGGATGTTTCAAGATCAAGAATGGGGGGAGCTCTCGGGGACTTCTGCTCTGCTAGCAACAAGAAGAGCACTTCAAATGGATTCTTCTACTTTTATATTTTAGAATATTTTTTTATTATGTTCCTCATCTATTTTATAATAAATTTTACATTTATGAGAAGCTAAATCTTAGCTCTCTTAGAATAGGATTGTAGTCCAATTTCTATTTATGTATGGATGATAGAACAATATTTTTGTCACTGATATTAGTATAACTTTCGAATGTTCCTTGAAGTTGTTTTTCTTAATGTGAATCTTATATTGAATGACAATTGAGAAGTTGATCTTTGATTCTTTTCTTTTTAAAAAATGAGTTAAGAACATTAACATAGTTTCTAGTTCTAGTCTATTTGATGCGTCCATTTAACTTTTTTTAGTGTGTATTCATATTGAGGTTTGTTGAATCCATTTAATTTTTGTTAATATGAATCTTATATTGAAATGACAGTCGAAAAGTTGATTTTAGATTTTCTTATTGTTAAAAAATAAATCAAGAGCATTAACACTAGTTTCTTAATCCGATTTAATATATTTTATGATTTTTTATATCAGAACCCCTTTTTAATCAATCTAATTAATATTCATATGAAAATATGATATTTAAGTTTAAGTTTCATGTACTGTGAGAGATGTTTTTATAGGTTGAATCTTATATAATTATTATTGTTAAGTTATTCTAATCAATTTCTAGCAAAATATTGGATGAACCTCGTTCCTAAAATAACACATCATTAATTGTTAGTCTATTTTAAAACTTTCAACTAAGTAGTTAGTTATCATTCTATATCATTGTTTTAGCTTGATTCTGCCTTTGTCTTTTTCCTTTTGCTTAGTTATTATTTTAGCCTTTTTATTCTAGAATTAACTTAGAATTAGTTAGTAAATCTTAGATTTCAAATCACTATGGATAGCACTTGCAATTGAGTGAAGTGAGGAGTATATAGTCTACGCCTAAACCTTGCTTAGTTTTTAGTTGTACATAGTCTATGTCTAGATGTTATTCAGTTTTTAATTGTGCATAGTCTACACCTAAACCTTAGCCTGCTTTTAGTTCTGAAAAGTCTATGACTAAAATAAAATCTTTTACATTTTATACTTTGATTCCAATAAATTAGTTAGTTAATCACTCTCACGACGCAATGTTTTCTAGTGATAATTTGATAAAATATCGTGATAAATAATTTATCCACGGTTAACCTTCAAAACCTCAACTTCCCTTTCTATCTAAAAATAATAAGATAAACCTCAAGCTTGCCGTAGGCGGCTTATGTAACCACCACCACCACCATATTCTCGAAGCAAGTGCAGGATATTGCTGGAAAATGTCACTATATGCATGATCACTATAAGAAAAAGGCATTTTTCCAATGGAAAATTTTCAATGAGCGATTTGCGAAGGATTTGCATCCTTCACAATTTGCGACGGATTATATTCCGCTGAAATTTTCGACAAATCAAGCCGTGGAATTTTTCCATGGCCCAAACCATGAAAAAGTCTGCCGACAGCAAGGCGTTTCCCATGGTCTAAACCGTCGGAAAGTCAAAAATCCCATCACACCCCCTTATTTTTTTATATTTTATTATTAATATTTTTTACAATTCCGCCGGTAATTAAACAACTAATATATTACAATATAATGTAATATATAATATGTTTAATATTTTATTATTAATATTTTTGACGATTTTATCCGTCGAGATTACCGACGGATATATATCCGTCGGAAATTCCCATGGCGGAACCATCGCAAAATTTAATTACATCCCCGCCTACATTTTCCGCTACATTTTTCCCTCACTCTGTATACATTTCTCGCCCTCCGCTCTTTCTTTCCATCTCACATCTCTCTCTCTTTCTCACCCTCTCTCCTCTCTCTCTCTCTTTCCATCTCACGTCTCTCTCTCTCTCTCTCTCACCCTCTCTCCTCTCTTTCTCCCTCCTCCTCTCTCTTCCTCGGCTCCGGCGACCACCTCTGATGGCTCCGACGACCATCTCTGGTGGCCTCTCCCTCTCTCGACTCCGGCTGTCCGCAGCTTTATTGCGGTCGGATCCGACAGATCTGGCCACCTGTGGGGAGATCCGATCTGCGGATGGCCGATCTGGAAGCTTGCGTTCGGAACCCGCCTGCGGGCTACCAGATCGGGGCTCTCGCAGTCAGATCTGGCCACTCGGCGGTCGATGAGGTTGCGCCCAGCGCCAAGCATCTGATCGACTGCGGTGGCTGGGTCCGACTATCTTCGGCCGATCGACTGTTTGTGGGTAGCCTATCTTGGCTACGGGCGGGCAAATTTTTTTTAATATTTCAAATAACCTTTCTCACGGTCCCAACTATCGAAAAATCTTGTATCCGTCAAATGTTTGCATGGCTTTAGCTGTGGAAAATGTTCGCCACGGTTTGACTCGTGGGAAGTTTCCATGGCTCAGGCCATGAAAAATGTTTCCCATGGCTCGGGCCATGGAAAACACTTCCCACAGCTCGGCCTGAGCGGTGGGAAACATTTTCCACGGCCCAAAAAATTTTTCACGGCTCGGCCATGAGAATTTCTAAAAGCCGTCGAAAAATATTTATGATGAGCAATTTTTCGATAGTTCTCTTCCGTCGTAATATCCATTGGCAATTTCTGACGGCTAAGGGCATCGGAAATAGCAATTTTTCTTGTTGTTCGACTTAATATTTTTAATGATGAATTAACATGAACTATCACTATGCGCTTTATTAATGATTGCTCAAAAGATGGATTATGTCCTACCAAAATAATGATGTCTTCTGCCTGATTTACCAAGATAAAATTAATGCCACAAAGCTCAAAACATTCAAAAGGCTCCAAGACTAACCAACAGTCGGAGGTAAGGTTGCTGATTCTTCAAGGGCTGGGAATGCCTCCTTCCACAGTATAGCAATTGAAGTTTAGGACTTGCCCTCAACAAAGATTTGAGCGATTCCGGCATATCGGTCCATAATCTGATAGAGTCCGATTTGGAGTTTTTTCCTGTTCACTTCTCCTTGTGGTACAGAAGTAATGGTCTCAATTAGTCCTTTAGGGTACTTCCTTGTAAGTACCATTACATAATGTGAGAATAGAATGAATACCCAGTCAAGGTCACCGCGCCTCGCACCTTCTCGCATGGTGCTCACATTAGATCCACGCACCGCATGCCGAGTCAAGAAGATTGAACCCGTAGAAGAACTCTACTAAACAAGTGGTGCAACATGCATGTGGGGCATCGGGCTGCCTCATGGCCATGTGAGCTTGCTGCATGCGTGCTGTGCTCCGCAGTCCATTAAGAGCACTGTTGGGCATCTTCTTAGTTGTCTATGTTATGGGAATGGCCGAGTGAAGTGAATGCCTCAGCTACTAACAGCTCTATATAAACCTTTCCCATCACTCGGACTTGACAAGCCAACACACGATCTACGTACACCACCTTTCTTCTTTGATATCTCTTTCATGTAGCAGCCGTTGAATTCTTCAGCCACTCATCAGTCATGGGCCTGAAGCTACACCAGTTCAGCACCTTGCTACATCTGAGCAGAAGCCATTCGTCCAGCAACGGTACCTCCGCCCCCAGAGTTCCAAAGGGCTACTTCGCCGTCTACGTCGGCGAGCAGCACCGGCGGTTCGTGATCCCGACGTCCTACTTGAAGCACCCACAGTTTCAGGACCTGCTGTCGAGGGCGGAAGAGGAGTTCAGATTCTGTCAGATGGGCGGCCTTGCGATCCCCTGCGAAGAAGTGGAGTTCATGGATCTTGCATCTAAATTGGGCAACTGGGTGCCATGAATGGAATTAAGCATGCTGATTAACAAACGATCTGACATGACGGGGCCAATCCTCGCTTAACAATTTAGATTCGACAAATTCATTTAGATTGACATTCGTTTAGTTCCTGAAGAGTTTGCATATCTGGCATTGCTGATCATGGTTTTGATGTACAAATGAATGAATGAGAATCATATATTGTTATTTACTTCGTGTCACAATTAACACCAGCCTATTTTGTGGATCTTTAGTTTGCTTCCTTTTGTTGCTGCTGCTGTTGTTACATTTCATTTTTGTTTATAGGCACTTGCAAAAGAATGTGAACATGATATCAATTTTGGGGAAACATTAACTGGAATGTATAAGGGCCATCCAATAATGTTTATAGTTCTATAGAGAGAATCTTAAACTAATAAGCCCTGATTAAAAAGAATCTTTCAAAGATCAATACGGATTGAAGTTTTTCATAAAAATATAGCTTTAAATACTGAGAATATTAAGGGAAAAAAGAAAGATAACAAAGGAAGGTGAATGTGAGAGAGGATAGCGAAAGGAATAAAAATAAGTGTAGAAGAAAATGAAAAAAAGATGCAACAAGAAAAAATATTTCCTAAAAATAAAATGCTTTAAGTCTAAACATATTTATTGTTTACAAATTTATCAAGACAAAACGAACGAAGTCTAAAAATTATGCGTTATTTCTTCTATAAAATTAAATCTCATTGGTTTAATTATGAAATTAAGCAGAAACGTTTATACTACTCCGTTATTGTTTATGAATAAAAAACAATCACCGTCCTTGTGGCAAAAAGAGAGAAAGAATCAGCATGCAACAGGGTATATATAAGATGGTTTGTAATAATAAAACCAATCAGAAAAACATCATAACAATAATTTGGTTCTGAATCTAAGCACAAATTTCTCAATTGCACAGCATCATATTGAATATCAAAGAATATTCATGCTTACATTTTAGTAACAAGCTTTGGGAATTGTTTGAAAAATCAATTAACAAAACATATGATGTTAAATTTTAATAAAAGGAATTGTTCTATAAACAGAATGTCCGTATTCCATATCATACATATAAAAAATGAGTTTTTTATTACACAATACAGGAAAATGAACTATTTAATCAGAATTTATATCCACAACTTCTTGGTTAGAAATTTTACACAATATAAATTTATGTTTTGAGAAAAGGTGAGTGGATCATATACTCCATTGGGTAAGACGTGCGTGCGTGTGATTTTCATTTTTTTATGAATGTATATTTATTATTTTGTAGTTGAATAATGTTTATCGTTGTGCTTTCTAAAACTCCATCTTTGATATTTCCTCGACCTAAATCGATGTTTTGTACGCACAATCACTTCAAATTAAGAAAATATAACTTCTCTTTTTAAATGAAAACAATTCATTATCCCTTTCTCTCATGCTTAATTTCAAGCTATACGCAAATATAATCATTTATTACGTTTAAAAATATTAAGTATATTCCTTTTAAACTAATATTTTAAAAAAAAGATTATTGGCTGCTTTCGTTGATAGGATCAACCTCCATCTGCTTGCTGACTGCGGTCCATCCATTCCATTGCATGCATGAAGCCGATATCACAGGCAGACATTATGGACCATGCCTTATCACCTTCGTAGGTTTTGTTGTTTTCATGTCTCGAAAGCATGACTGCTTCACAGTGCACTTCACATGAACTACAAATAATACATCTTAAACCAGCCCAGAGACCGGTTTATACATTAAATGCATGAAGGTTAATTATCAAGGTCTCTATACTTCTGATGTAGTCCCTGTACTGCTGTACAGATATTTATTTTCCTGACCCCCTGAGATATTTCAATAATGTTAGTAGCTACACCAATTCCATATATTCCAGTCAAAATTGGAGACCGAAAACTGGGTGCAAGCAAAACCAGAGGACAAAGATAGAAAGAAGCATTAATCCAGTTATGTGATTATTTTACATATTGTACCATGATGTTATAACTTGGTGTCGACGTCTGGTATAACATGGCATGCCCCATGGATACAGCACAGGGTCCATATATGCATGCCGAATATGATAGATAGGAAACTTAGTTCAACAGGTATACATCATATATATTTCATGAAATAAATATTTCAATTAAGGTTCGACTGACTGGAACAAAAAGTCTGAAGAACTCAGAAATTAAGAACAAGAGGATAAGAAGATAAGATATGTATATTAGTTCATGCACGGACTAGCTATAAAGTTGCCCAAAGTAGGTTGCTCTGAAGCTGAGTAATTTAAGAGGTGCAGCGCCAAGTTGGTACTGAAGGACGATGGAATAGTACTACGACAACTCGAGGTGAAGGCCATGTGGACATGTCCTCGGTCCAAGCAGTGCAGGCAATCAGAAAGACACACGAATGCCCCGGACGCGCGCCATGCAACTTGCTTGCTTACAGTAAGAGTATCATATCACGGCGATCAACTATTTAAGCCTCCCTACGTTCAGGGAGTCCTATCAGCGCACGCCATCTCCGCGTCTTTTAGTCTTTTTTTAGCTGTGAATCTGTCCTTATACATCTCTTCCTCCCCACGTATCCGGGAGAAGTCTGCAATTTCTAGTTTCTGATAAAGGCCTAATGGGTCTGAAGTTGCACCAGCTCAATGCATTGTTGCATCTGAGGGCCGAGAGCCATTCCCCACGCAGCGTCCCCAAGGGGCACTTCGCCGTGTACGTCGGCGAGCATCACAAGCGATTCGTGATCCCACGGCCTGCTTGAAGAACCCCACCTGTCAGAACCTGCTTAGGAGAGCGGAAGAGGGGTTCGGCTTCCATCAGAGCGGCGACGATTCCCTGTGGAGAAGTCGAGTATCTCAACCAGGCGTCGGAGTGGACACGATCTTGCGATCATTAGCTAGGATTGATCAGAGTTTATGCAGAAGAACATAGCATGATACCTTTAAAGCTTTCTGTAACTAATGCTCCTGAAGTATTGCTAGCTAGAGGTGTAGGTAGTATTTATATGTTGTGCAATAAACTTTTCAGGAGCTCATGATTTTAGAAAGAATATGCCCAAACAGTATGATTCTTTTTTCCTAATTTATGAACTACGTATGGGACTTAATCTGAATCCAGCTACGGAAAGTTTTCATGCCATGATCATATGAAGATTTTCTTTTATTAATTTGTTCAACTTTTATATATGATTCATCAGTATATATGAGCTTTTGAGAAGAGGATTAAGGTGCTTGATCGAAGAAGAGAACTACTTCGTGAACATGTTAACAACTGAATCAAGAAAAGTGAAGAGATATAGGAACTATTCTGCGAATTTTGGAGAACTTCCAAAATATCTGGACTGAGCTGATGGGAGAAAGAGAAAAAAAGTTGTTTACCATTCTAAGTAGTATATAATTTATTTGATTCTCTCTCTCACACACACACAATTGGGAAACATTAACAATATAATGACTGGTCTCTTTACATTGGAAAAGAAAATGAAACACTGTTGCATTATCTCTATCGGCAAACAAAGAAGAAAAAACGACTATAAAATTTAACAAGATTTATCATCATACTATGAATTGATTCACTTTGCTTAGCAAAAAACTGTATTTCGAACGGTGAGAGAATTGTTTGAACTTCCGAGTAAATTTTGAGTCCAAAGCAACAAGATGTCAAAGTTATATATAGCCAGGTTATTCCATGCTATATGATAATTGTTTATAGCTAGAACACTACCAGTATCTGTTAGTCAGCATCACTAACTCTAGCTAGAAGATAACATTTTAAAAAATCATGTGGATGGCATGAGGATGCATGGATTGAAATAATTATTGATTGTTTTCCCTGAAACATTGCAATCCATCCGCTTGAAACCAAGTAATCCTTTAGTTTGATGCTTCATTCTTTCTGCTCTGAAAATTTTAGCAATATGAATCGTAATTTTCATTAATGACAAGTCATCTGTCAACGACCAAGAGCTTGAAACTTCTCCGTCTCTGCGTGTTTACACGGAAAAGAAACACTTATTAGTTTCCCAAGTTTTCTCATGCATGCAGCTTCATTCAGAAAACATTTTTTTCACAAATTTGTTATGATGAAAAGAATTTGCATATACACAAAATATGACGGGTAATAGAAATTCGCATGTACAATCGCTCTCAGAAAAAAAATGAATCGTATGTCTTCATGTTAGTTTGTCATGGCGGACGAGGACTTATCTTATAATCACAAGCATTAATATTCTGAATTTGCTGCGAAATTTCTCTGTCTTAATTCTTAGACATCGCAGGCATTAATATTCTTAATTTGCTGCGAAATTTCTAGATCTTAATTCTTAGGCATCACTGGCATCAATATTCTGATCAACTGTGCTGCGAAATTTCTAGATATTGAAAAATAGATGAGAAGCCAAAGTCCTGGAGGAAAGATGAACCTGTCGCTTTCATTTGGATGAGATGGTTGATTCACAAATAAGTGAGTTTTTAGCTATAAGCTGTTCTAGATCTGGTCGGATACTCGCGGTCCCATTGCTCAACTTATAGCTATAGCCATGACATGTTGTTTTCAAGTCATGGCCAAGCATGTACTGAGAGAAGAGGTAATCAGAAATGATGGAAAGTTCTTGGACCTACAAGTTGGATAAAAATGTGTTGGAATAGGGATAACTTTGTTTGCTCATGCAAGAGTACCTTCTGAAGCTGCAGAACTTCTCCATGAGGGCAATAATTATTCAGTTCATGATAATTAAAAGCACGCGTGTTACTGTTGCTAGATTCATTCTGTCCGCTTCACCTAAACTTCTTGGTCTACCGTGTTTGCTACCTTTGCAAGTTCAGCGCGAAACATTTTTGGAATAGTCCTCCTGAGATGGGCAATTCTTCTTGGATTGAGCTGCATTGATGCCTACTTGCACCAATTTAATTTCAGTGTCCTGCATGTCATCATATTTTGTGACCCTTTTTCTCCATGTCTATGGACTCTTAGAGGACACAAGTTAGCATCAGTTTTGCTACTTGCCCGGAAACTACGGGCGAAAACCAGGTGAATTCAATGAATAAAAGATCTATGGAAGTAGCATCAATGATTGAGACCGGCATTTATATGGGACATACATGTCTCTGGCTACCTATAGAACCTGCTATTGGTGCTTCAGCATGCATGGCCCTCTGTGGACCTTCCAGGTCTATGTATATTAAACAAGGCAGATGAATATATGGATCATCCTAGAAATAATGGTAGCTAAACGTATTAAAACAGTCCACCTGGCTCAACAGAGGGTGTCATACTTCGAGCTGAACTGTTTCTGAACTCTTCCTTTTTACTATACGTACATTGTTGCACACACCACTAACAGATTCAGTCTGCCATTAGTTGTGAAGGAAGACGGAGGCATCACTTTCGTTTGAATCAGATCAATGCAGGACCAAGCACATGTATTTCAACGAAGATTCTGCAGAATTTATTTTTGTGAAAAATATCCTTTCTGTGAATCTTCATATATAAATGTCCAGTTAAATATGAGTGTGTTGGAGTGTTCTAAACTCCTAACAAGTGCCACGTTTTTTGGAATTCGATCACGCAACTTTTTCTTACAGAGACTCAAATCACTTAGCACTTGATTTTAGTAGAAATGTTATCTTTGCATTATATAAGGTGAGTTAAAATTAAATGTAAATGACAAAAAAACTCCACATCCACTTACCTCTGTCTATTTCGTGATTGATTTACCTTTGAAACTTACTTTTCCTGTGTTCTGACTAGGCTATTTGATCATGGATGATCCTTGTATTATAAAGTTTGGGTTAATTGCTCATGCCAAGTGGTGCTTAAAACAGCAGAAAGCTTCGCGTGTCATGTGCTGCCTACTTGCCAAGACACAAATTTAAGCCAACGCTGCAGGTCTTCTTATGGATAGAGAGATGTATCAGTCCCACCAGGCATGGGCATGGGGTGCATTGTTCCTTGCCGAGCCCAGAAGCCATTCATTATCTACATGCGTCATGTGCCTGCTTATCAACTGATTCAGATAAGTTCATGTAGAAGGTTGCGTCCGATTCCTACACACGGCGTAGACATGATTTGTTATACTAATTTCAACGTGCTGATCAGTTGAGTTCTGGTGGCGAAAACCAACTCAGCCAGCGTGAACCCTATCCTACTAGGGAGCTGCACATTTGTGGAGCGGGGCAGCCAACGCTGTCTGAAGCCATATGGGCTGCCCAAGCCGTGCATCCTCCTATAATCCAGGTGGGGCATTTAACCACGCTACAGGAATCATAAGGTTCCATGATTCAGGTGTTACTGTAGCAATGTCATTTGCTGGTTTAGCCGTCTGTGCATGTGCAGTTCTCTTGTCAGATAGCCCCAATCATTCATTCCCACTATTATGCTTGGCAGCCGTAACAAGGTTTTTTTTTTTTGTTATTCAGATTGATTCAACTATTTTACAGATTACCCGGAGAAACAGTGATTGACTCGATCTGAAGTTTAATCTGAATTGACCTCTCATGTAAACTGAATTCCAGTCTCAAGAACAACGCATCGGGTGACATTGCAAAACATGTGAACATGTCCCTTGCCCTGTTGATAGAGCTGGGAACAAGTTGAGTTGGCCTGCAGGGCTCACTCGAGTGGCCAAAAAAGGTCATCAGGATAGCGAATGCACCAAGAGCTCCATAGCCATGTCATTCCCCCTGCAATATATAAGCACTCACCTCCGCACTTTAAGCATGCACCACATCCTTTCACAGTGCTTCTTTTCGGTCACGAAAAAAAAACCTTCTTTTTCAAATGGGTGTGAAGCTTGTTCAGCTGAGCGCCCTGCTCCACCCGAACAGAAACCATTCCTCCGATTCCGGCAACGTCCCCAGAGGCCACTTCGCCGTCTACGTCGGCAAGAACCGCAGACGCTTCGTGATCCCGACCTCCTACCTGAAGCACCCGCTTTTTCAGAACCTGCTGAGGAGAGCAGAAGAGGAGTTCGGGTTCCGGTACGAAATGGGTGGCCTGACGATCCCCTGCGACGAGGCAGAGTTCATGAACCTCGCGTCCCAGCTGAGCAGCTCGAGATGAGGAGACCGAAGACGAGCGCTCTTGCGGCAAGTGAGCTGAAGGATCTGTAGCGATGCCGTTTGGGCCTCCACGGTTCTCATGCTAAGTATATATGCGCTGCTCAAACAGCCTCGAACTTTTTGCTGCCTCTTGGTGAGGGGCGTACATAATGTCGGGTAACAAAAGGCCATGCAATCTTCTTGGTGAAAAAACAAAAAATACTTCTAAATCTTGTATACCTTTTCAGCCAGAAGAAATTCTATAATATGTAGTTGCCCGCAACTCTCTCTCTCTCTCTCCAGTCTCCCCCCATCTTGCCCCGACATCAGACCACTTTTATAAACAATAATATTTTGAATAGCTCTTGTTTTAGTAGTACTTACTACTTAATTGTCTTCATATACGTATTGACTGAAAAAAAAATGTTGAAAAAATACTTCTAATACTTAAGTTATCTATTTTCAATATTTTTTTCACAAAATACACATTTATATTTAAACATCATATAAGTTGATCAAGGTCATGTTTATGATAAGTACATTTAAAAAGTGCACTATAAATAAATGTATTAAGGAGAGCCTATTCTTGTCTCAAGCCTTTGTATTTAAGCATATATTTTTTTCTCGACACAAAAAGAAATTCGTAATTCTATCGCATTGCCTTGACAGTAAAAGCGTAGTCCGCGATCTTTCAGAGGATCACATCCGAGCATCCACACAGATCACATGATCAAATTAAATATATATCTGATTTGCATACTCAAAACAATCTTTCATCTGCTGAGGTAACATCGTAACACAAGATGAAGGCTCAAGTTCGACATCTTGAGCAAACTCGTCAATCTTAAGTCACTGGCATAGTGATAACTTATGTTCTGGCTATGCAAATGATGTGAGAAAAAACTCGCAAGTGATAATGAATAATTAATTGAAGTGAGAGCTGGCAATGACACTGACACAAGTTGCATTCCTGCAGCCATTTGTTCCTGCAGACCCGGGGAAGTCTCCATTCATTCCACATGGTTGCCCGTGTCATTTGTTTAAATGTCTTAGACAGGGCATGGCCCATCATCAAGGTTTCATATTTCCATGCTGCAAACTAATTCATTTAGCACCAATGATTAACATCGAGTTCGACTTTAATTAATTAGATGATCCAGCTTCAACTTTAATTAATGTCATCAATTCATTGACAAAATATTATTTCTTTCGTGAATTAGTAGTTCTAGCGAAGAGAAAAAAAAAACAAAGAAGAATATCCTTAGCAAGACATCTTTTATGTTTAGATATGTATCAACTTTTCTTAATATGTTTAAAATATCAAAGAATTCAAAACAACTCAAAACACGAATAACATCACTACAAAAAATCTGTCAAATAGCGTGTCAAGAAACGTGATGCTAAATCATGGCTAAAAATAATAGTCACGGTTTTGCATCGTGACAGCGCCATAAAGATGAGACACCAAAGTTAGTAGCTGATAGCATCGCACATGGCGCCAACATGAAAGACGATGTTAGTAGCATCAATTGTCGGCGCTATTGAAACACTATGATGACTCTATAAGTCGCGTCACGAAAATTTATATTGCGTCGATATGTTATATGTAGATGCCAACGTGATGGTAAAAGCATCGACGCGAATGTAGCGAAGCGATGACGCTATTTTGATGTCAACTTGACACGAACGCTATCCCTACCACCATTTCTTGTTGTCGTCTTTGGCGCCAAGTTGACTCCAATGCGTCGCTAATGCGTGACGCTATTGAGGCACCCATGTGGTGCTAAGTTGCGATGCTAAATCGACGCTATGGTAGCGCCATTTTCATATCATACCTAGTTGATATGGTGTTGTTGTTGTGTCATTAAGGCAGCGCACATCATAGACGACGCTAATGAGGCATTAACGTGATGCCAATTATGATATATTTTGCCTCATCTACACATGTAACCTGTCATTTCCTTCCCATACAATTTACACTGCATCTATATAATGCATTCTACATATTCATCACAATAGAAAGTAATGTTGAGTATTCATTAACAGAAGAAAATAAAGAATAGTGCATATACAAAACTAATCACACCACAAAATTGTTAATAGCATATCAAACTATTATCATTACAATAGTTACAAAAATGTTACAAAAGTTCCTACCCTAGATCTTCATCATTGTCAATGTCATTCTTGATAGTCGACGATGTACTCGATCTTTGACCTCATGGGGTCTGTGTCTACGATTGGACGATGGCCTAAATAGTATGTAAAATCGAAGCTAGATGTTGAGAAAGCTGCTATGCAATAAGTTCCCCAAGTGTTGTCCAGCGTGAGCACTCGTGCAACAGATGAACTCGAAATAAATGGGCTGCCTACATATCCTCCGTTCTTCCTAAAAACTTGAACGATTGTTCCTAGACCCCTCAGGTATTCTTCTCATGTCATATTGGCCACCTCCTCCCAAACAGTAGCGTCCTCTCTAAAATAGATAAAGTATATAATTATATAAAATGTTATATAACATTAAAAGTATGAATCATTTTCGAGATACATTACCTAGTGGCTAAGTAATAGGATCATGATCTGTACTTCTCAAACATATTTTCATTATACGCATCCTAAAAAAATTAAACATTGCAAATTTGAGAAATCATTTACACTAATGCAAACAAATGAAATAAACATGTGATGATCTTACCAAAACTCTACGGGCAGTGGGCATGACCAAGTCATTGGTCTTCTTACTCTTATGCGTGGCCTCGTAGACTGTGCAAAAATCGACAGGACCACCTTCTTTCCCCTCTACAACAAAGTTTTAAATTTTGTAAAATAAATAACTATAAGATTTTATTATTCTTTTTCTATATATATTACCATGTGTTGACGATGCTCGTCAAATCGGATCGACCCGCCGGTATGAATGTGAGCTTCAAGCTTCGAAAGTCTACTCACTTTTGCTTTTGAGACTTTCTTTGCCAATCTTCATTTGTTCTGGCTCAACATATACTTAGACTTTGTGAAATCTTTTGCACTAGTAAAAATTTGTTGGTGACCTCTCTGATGCTAGAAGCACACTCTTGATAATGACAATCATTTGGTCAAAACAACTTTCGCTCATATTGAATTCTAATTTCAAGTTCATGCGTTGTCTCACTGTAGAAAGTGTACTTTGATTCATTGAGAAGGTTATAAAACATAAAAGCCGAGGGATTCGATATTTTGGATTGAACACTAATTCACACCTCCCCCCCCCCCCTCACATACAAACATACATATACATACATACATACATACATACATACATACATACATACATATATATATACATATATATATACATATATATATATATATATATGAATATGGAATTAAATGATAGGGTTTTTTTTCGTAGTTAGATTAGATAACGCAAACTTATGTACATTGTTACTAATATAAATAGTATAACACACACACACATATATATATGTGTGTGTGTGTGTATCTATACATATATTGATATAATTAGGTAATATAAACTTATATATACATTTGTTAATATAAATATATGTATAAAATAGTTCCTCTAATATGAATACCTACACATACATATACACATACATACATCATATATTGATGCATAGAATTTGTAACAAATAAATTTACTAGCAAGTGCACTAGTCGTATCAAGTAATAAAGTGTAGAGTAGAATTGTAGATCACACGAGGAACTAGTTAAATCTAATCTATCTCAATAATCCACTAAGAAAAGAAAAGGATGTTGTGATATAAAAGGAGAAAATAAATGTGCAAAATATTCAATAATAGAAAATAAAATAAACGGGTGTTGAGCCTTGGGAATTATAGATGATTAATGTAAAGATAAACGTGTATGATCCTCTGTAATGGTTGAGTTATAACAGTAAATAATAATTTTAATTCTTATGATGGATTAGGAGTACCTAAAGTATTGACCTCTCAAGATGATAAACCAAACTACCTTAACTTCTAATAAAACTAATAACCGCAAACGACAAGTCAATTATTAATTTTACAGAGAATTAAGATGCATGAGTATGTATCTCCTATATAATTATTCATCCATAAATTTGGACAGAATAATAGACCGCACAAGATTCGGCACAAACGTCGAGTTACCGAATACGTGTTATGTATGCTTCAACTTAGAAGTAAAAGATCAATTATCAAAGCAATAATAATTCCTGAAACTAATCACTCATCATACAGGTTTGTAATATAATCTCATAAATAAAATTACTTATCAAAAGGCAATGAACTCAGCATGCATAATAAAATGAAACCGAAAAGATAAATTAACTCAACTAATAACAATGTTCAAACAGTTTCCTTTTTAAAAAAAATACACTGCATCTATATAATGCATTCTACATATTCATCACAATAGAAAGTAATGTTGAGTATTCATTAACAATAGAAAATAAAGAATAGTGCATATACAAAACTAATCACACCACAAAATTGTTAATAGCATACCAAACTATTATCATTACAATACACTACAAGAAAATGGGCGCTTAGCGACGCAGCTTAGCGTCGCCAAAACCTGTGACGCTATATAGACGCCACTAGTGCCTTTACAGCGTCTACTTCGCGTCACGATAATGAGATGCTACTTTCCTCCCGATAGCGTCTCCTTAGCGTCTTCTTAGCTATTCAGCTAATAGACGCTACATCTGGCGCAATGGAGACGCGACGTAGACGCTATTATTTCGCGCCACGAAGCGGAAATGCGCGGTAGCACCTAGCGCGGTTCTCGCGTCGACGACGTTAGACGTGAATCTAGCATCGCAAGATTTGCGGCGCGAAAGAGACGCTATATGGCGTCTCGAAAATAGGCGACGCTATTTGGACGCTACCGTGTTACTCATAACTTATTTACATTTATCTCGCTATTTGTAAACCCTATATATTATATATACTATATGTTATTATATTAGTATTAATTACACGATTATATATATATATGTATTTTTACATGATAGGGGTGTTCATAATTATAGAATTTTTTCCGTCTATTATTTATATTATCTATACATATAATATATATAATATCTTAATTATGCATATATTATTATTATATACTTAATCATGAAATTACGATGGTTGATTAAGTTGTAGCGTCACAGTGGCGACTCAATAGAGTCTATGTAGCGTCTAAGTAGAGCCGACGTTACAATCGACGCTATGAGGACACTAGTAGCGTCTCTGTAGCGTCTCACTATTGAGACGCGAAAAAGTATTAGACGCTAGTTCGGCGCTACGGTGTCGCTAAATGAAACTAGCGACTCAATAGCGTCGATATTGCACCTCCTAAGCCGACTTGTTACCCCTCGCTTAATCGGGCACATATAGACATATAAATACACGTATATGCTTATACGTATATATAATAAGTGCATATATACATATTATGATAACTTAATATCAGACATATAAACATATACACATATATTCACTTCGAATACGTATACATATACACGTTATCTATATATATATGGCTCGCACATGTATAGACATATACATACACAAATATATTTATAATACATATAGATAAACACATTGTTGTAACTTAATCTCCCACACGTAGACATATATATACATACGCATATATTACATATGTATATATATACACACAATTTTGTTATATACATATATACATACATATTTATAATTTTGTATACATACATGATAGATTGTCAGAAGGAAATAAAATAATTGGAATGGGGCACATTGCGATGAGACGCTACATTGATAAATAAAATTTCATACATAACAAAAAAATTTGAAAAAAACTTTTAAGGAGCGTCTCAATGGTGTCCCATTCTTGAGACGCTAAACCCATTGAGACGCCGCGACGACGCTATAGTGTCGCAACGTTATCTTAGCGACACATTAGCTTCGCTATAGCGCCGCGCTAGCCAAATTGTGATAGTTGCGGTGATACATGGCGTCTACGTATCGTCGCGTTGTATTGCGACGCTAAAAATTTACTTAAATCCCTAACCCTCTTCTTCATTTTCACTTTTACTATTTACCTTCTTCCACCCGCCCGACGTCCGCCCGATGCCTGACGCCCGACCTCTGATGCCCGACGCCTGCCACCTCCACCGCGCCCCTCCGACACTCTCCACTGCCACCCTCCGCATTCTACCGCCGCCCTTCGCCTCCTCCTCCTCCTCCTCCCTCTCCGACGCCCGCCCTCCACCGCCGCCGCCGCCCTTCGCCTCCGCCGCCATCCGCATTCGACCGCCGCCCGCCGCCTCCGCCTCCACCGGTGCCTCCTCCTCCTCCTCTCTCCGCCTCCACTGCCCTCCACCACTGCCGCCGCCCGCCTCCGCCGCCCTTCGCCTCTGCCGCCGCCTCGTCCGCCCTCTGCCTCCACCGTCGCCCTTCGCCTCCACCGCCGCCCTTCGCCTCCACCGCCGCCTCGTCCGCCCTCCGCCTCGTCCGATGTCCGCTTCTGCCGCCACTACCCTCCGCTTCCACCGCCGTCTCGGCCGCCCTCCGCCCTTCGCCTCCCTCCGATTAAGAAGGTACTAGCCCGCCACCATGTATGTTAAGTTAATTATTAATGCATGAAGTTAAATTAAGTTAATTATTCATGTTAAGTTAAGTATTACTTAATTAAGTATCATCTCTTTGGATCAAGCTAGTCTTCGCGGAAGAACAAAAATTATAATGCATGCAGTAATTGCTCGATATTATTTCTTGCTGAAGTTGCATAATTTAATGTTGTATGATATAGCAACGATTTGAAAGTTTTCAAATGCGCCAGTGATTACGAATCACATCTTGCTAGTTTTAATAGTTACACATTTCGATAAAAGTTTTAATCGCTCAGATCTTAGGTCGATCTCAAGTTAACTTATGAACTAATTCATGTACTTTCACATTCTTGGTGATAAAATGAGATTATGATTCGACGATGAAGTGCTTGAAACATGTGATATTGGACTTCATAAGTTCAAAATCACACGTTTCAAGTACACGAATTTGATTACTTGGCTTAATGTTCTCTGTTACAGAAACGATAAAGCCAGATCGTAGTTGGATTCGTCGTTGAAAGGATAAACATGACGTCATAACTGAAGAATATAAGGATGGTGTTGATGAATTCATTAATGTGGCATATCAAAATGAAGGTGTTGTTTCTTCATATGGCGAAATCTTATGTCCATGCCGGAAGTGCAAATGTTATCAGTGGAAAGTAAGATATGATGTACAGAAGGATTTATATTACAACGGTTTCTTACTTACATACACCAATTGGTTCTTTCATGCATGGCGAAGAAAGATGGGCTAAAGAAACAAATAATGTAGATACCGTTGTGGGCGACTTGAGCAATCCATACAGGGACATGATACGAGATGCAATGTTAGGAGAAAATATTGGCGAAACATTGATTGAAGAAGACCCGAATCCTTCGTCTTCTAAGTTTTATAATCTTCTCGAAGAACCAGATGAACTTTTATGGGATGGATGCGTGAAGCAAACTACATTTTCTGCAGTGGCACAACTAATGAACTTAAAATCGGAATTTAATATGAACGAAAGTTGTTTTGACCAGATGCTTGCCATTATTAAGAGTATGTTTTCAGCTTCAAAGAAATTACCGGGACATTTTTACAAGTGCAAACAGTTGATGAGAGATTTAGGGTTAGAATATTAGAAGATTGATGCATGTCGCAATCATTGCATGTTGTACTACAAGGAAAACAACTCACTTATGAGTTCTATTTGTGGCGAGCCCAGATTCAAGCCGAAAAAGAATTCTCAAAGTTCGAAAAAAATGTGGTAAATGCAATATTTAAATACTTTTCGCTTGTTCCAAGATTACAATGACTATTTCTTTCTGAAAAATCTGCATCATTTATGAGGTGGCACAGAGAAGGGGCACGTGAAGATTAAAATTCAATTACACATCCTTCGGATGCGGAGGCATGGAGACGATTTGATGCACTTCATCCGGTTTTTTCTGCAGAATCACGCAATGTTAGATTAGGACTTTGCACCATGGCTTCAACCCATTTGGCTCATCAAGTACTGCTTATTCATGTTTGCCAATTTTTGTGACACCTTATAATTTGCCTCCAAGCATGTGTATGAGACGAGAGAATATATTGCTTACCTGTATGATCCCGGGTCCTCGATTCCTGGTAAAAGTTTAGATGTTTACTTAAGACCTTTGATTGATGAACTCAAGATGTTGTGGGAGGATGGCGTGATTACCAATGACAAATCTAAAAAGCAAAATTTCGTTATGAGAGTCGCATTAATGTGGACCATAAGTGATTTTCTGGCATATGGAATGTTGAGTGGTTGGAGTACAAAAGGAAAACTTCCTTGTCCCATATGTGGAAAGAATACGAAATTCTTTTATTTGAAAAATTGTAGGAAAGTTTGCTGGTTTGATTGTCATAGGATGTTTTTGCTATTGGAGAATTCGATGCGCCGTGATCGAAACTCATTTAAAAAGAATACATCCGAGAACACTTTGTGTCCAACTCATTTGATGGGAAAAGAATTGCTAGAGCAAGTAAACAAGCTTAGTGAAGTCTCATTCGGACTGAAGGCCGGTAGTTATAAGTAAATTGGGTTTGGAAGTGAACATAATTGTGAGAAAAGAAGTATTTTTTAGGAGTTGCCTTATTGGTCTTCAAACATGGTACATCATAACTTGGACGTCATGCATGTGGAGAAGAATGTATTTGACAACATCTTCAACACTATTATGGATGTTAAAGGAAGAACAAAAGATAGCATACAGGCTCGCGAAGACATGAAATTAATATGCAAAAGACCAGAGTTAGATATCATTCATCTTCAAAATGATAAATGCAAAAAGCCAAAAGCTAGTTATGTCTTGAGCAATGATCAAAGAAAAGTGGTTTTCGAATGAGTAAAGAAATTGAAATTCTCCGACGGATATGTATCAAATATAGCTCGTTGTTTTAACTTGGACAATGGGAAGATACACGGGATGAAAAGTCATGATTGTCATATTTTTATGTAAAGGCTGCTTCCAATTGCCTTTAAAGAACTTTTGTCAAAGGCCATCTAGGAGGTTTTAACAAAATTGTCTATGTTCTTTAAAGAGCTTTGTGAATCCATCGTTCGGAAAAAAGACATATCTCGGTTAGAGGCTTCTATTGTGATTACCGTGTGCAAGGCTGAGAAGATATTTTCACCTTCTTTTTTTGATGTGATGGAACATTTGATTGTACTCCTTCATATGAAATAAAAATTGCTAGTCCGGTTTAGTATCGATGGATATATCCTTTCGAAAGGTGCATGTTATATTTGAAAAGGAAGGCAAAGTATAAGGCAAAAATTGAAGGTTCCATATGTGAAGCATATTTCATTGAGGAGGTGTCAAACTTCACTTCAAAATACTTTGAGTCACACATACAATCACGACACATCCAAGTTCCAAGAAACGATGATGTTGGTGAAGGAGAAGTTGACATGAATATTCTATCCATCTTCAAGTACCCATGTCGACTTCTTGGTGCAAGGCGCAAAGTTATCTTGAATGACAGAGATCTCACCGCCGTTGAGAATTATGTTCTTGCAAATTGTCTCGAAGTGACGTCATATCTCGAGTAAGGCAATTTGTTCTAATTTGTTATATAAATTAATGTTAATTGTTGCTATATGATTGTATTAATTAAAAACTATGAATTCAGGAAATTCGAAGAATTACAGTGAGAAATCAATCCGTTAGTTTCAAATGATGAGTTATTGAAACAACGAGACGAACATTTTGCCGATTGGTTGAGATATGAAGTAAGAAATCTTTTCGCTTGTTCTTAATTGTTATAAGTTCGTAACTTTTAATAAAGTTTTTAGTTATTTTTCTTGTAGGTTATTAATGGCTCAATCATAGAGAACAAAATACGAGATCTTGGTCATGGCCTGAAGAAACAAGTTCTTAGCTACTGCGGCATCATAGTCAATGGATATCGGTTCCATACAGAGGAATATAGCCGACAACGTTCAACTATTAATAGCGGCATATGTGTTTTAGGAAGCATGTACGGGGACGACGACTTTGATTACTACGGTGTTATAGAAGACATCCTAGAATTGTCTTATTTGGGAAAATCTAACAAAGTCATGGAGCTAAAATGCCGTTGGTTCGATCCAGAGAAAGGAGTTCGGATCGATCAAAAGTTTAAATTGGTGGATATTAACCCTCGGTCGAGACTTCAGTCATACGATCCATTCATATTGGCGGAACAAGCACAACAAGTGTACTACACTAAGTATCCATCGAAAAGAACCAAGGATGAATGGTGGGCGTCATGCAAGGTAAGGAGTAGACAATTCTTAGCAAAAATAATGGTAGATGACAATGAAACATCATCCGTACACAACGATGTGCCCATGGACGATTACTATCAAGAAGATAGAGTGAATGAGACGATTGATGTGGCCGATGGATTTGAGAATTTTCAATTGGTCGATGACGCTGAGCCAATGGAAGAGTTCAATTCAAATGACCTCTTGGATGTGAACTTCGATAATTTCATTGATGATGACTCGAATCAATATTATAGCGACGATGATGAAGATTGTGAAAATGAATCAGAATACGAAACATGCGAATGAATCCCGTAGTTATTCTAATGACATAAGCTTTTTACTTTTTTTAAGTTATATATGGTTATCGATAATAAGAGAAGTTTCTTTCTTTTTTTTCAGTCATGCTTACTAGGGGTCGAGCATCTGGGTCATCTCGCTCTTCACGGCGTTCACTCCATATGAGTCAGCCATCACAACTATTAGGTAATATATTTATTGTGAGCTGCTTATTTATAGTTGATTATAATAGTTAAATTTTTTTTTAATAATATCAGTTCCTCCGCCGCCGACGGGGCACGTAGTCGGATCGTCACATAGTAGGCGATCCATTGGTGGGTCTGGTCAACATATCACTCTAGGTACGTGACACGTAGGCAATAGACAGTAGGAGATAGAGTTTTTTAAATATTTTGCTTTTGTGACAGTTGCTCCAGCGTCGACGGAGAACATAGTCAGTACGTCTCGATCGCACGATGACGATTGTCATGTCACACCAGGTTATTTTTTGTATATTACATAATTTTATATAGGAGCCAAATTTTATGTATTTTCTTATGATGACAGTTGCTACCCCACCGCCACCGCCGAAAATACTAGACGCTTCATCACATTCTAGCGTTGGCAAGCAACATCTTACGTCAGGTGATATATTTATTGTTATTGACATTTTTTAATTAATTATATTAATTAATTTTTAATAATGTCAGTTGCTACACCGCCGATAGCACAAGCACCTGACTCAATTCATTCAGACGAGCGGACTACCACTGATCATGCGATACACATCAATCAAGGTGAGAACATTACTGTACATCTACCAATTATCATAATTTTAATTTGGTATGACACTAATGATTTATTATGTATTAGGGCCCGTAGCTGATGTCGGACCTTCACAGCCAACCCTAGCTATACCGAATGATGATTCCTCTTCGAGTGATGAAGAGGGTTACAAGATAATGGGGTGGTCACTATGAATAATATTGCTCAATCGTAAATTAAATAAGTTGTACAAATTTTGTTATAGTTTTGGTTATCATTGAAAATTAATTCTTCTTTGTAATTGGCAGGACCACTTTCATACCCGCTAGTATCGTGCGGGATGTCAGTGCTCTCGTTCTTTTCCACTTGCCGAAAGGCGCAGGATCCTGGAAAGATGTCCCAATTCAAGTGCGGGATGACATCTTTTGAGCCTTTACGGTACGATCTTCTATTTGGGTTACATAATTCGATTTATATTTATTTTAAAATTACTAAATTTTAACGTTCTATTTGTAGGAGGCAAATCAGTTTCATCCGGATCTTAGTTTAGGGACGATCCGGAGAGCTTTTGCGGAAATCGCTGCGAAACGCCTCCGAAATCGATTATACAAGTTTCGCAAGGTCGTCATGTACGCCGACCTCACTTTGGAGCAGGGCATACAAAGATGCCCAAGACATATTAGGCGCTCGGTTTGGGAGTCCCTCTGTAGGAAGTGGTAAGTATAGTATACTTTTACATTATTTTTATGAAAATTATAGTTTTTTGAAAATGTAAGTATTTGATGTTCACAAAGGACGGATGAACGATGGCAAAGGAAGTCGGAAAAGGCAAGAGTTAACCGTCTTTCGAAGCTCGAGGCCCACATCCACACAGGGGGATCGATGCGATTTGACGAGCATCGATGGTGCATGGTAATTTATATATAAATTCAATTTATCAAACTTTTGAAACTTTATGTTATCAAATTTGAAACTTTATTGTAGGAGGAGAAAGAAGGCGGTCCCGTAGACTTTCGAGTGGTCTATGAGACCACGCATAAGAGCCGGAAGATAAATGACCTAGTCATGCCCACTGCTCGTAGGCTTCTGGTAAGTCTCATGATATGGTCATTTGGTTGTTGTTGTTAGTGCACTATTTTTGAAATACATAATGTTTAAATTTTATAAGATGAGTATAATGCGAAAATGGCTGAAAAGTATGGAGATGATCCGAGTACTCAGCCACCAGGTAATGTTTCTTCGTTGGTTTTGTCATATTTTTAATTTATGTTTCTTGATATATAATTTATATATTAAATGATTGTATATTTTTTTATTTCATAGAGGACCCTGCTGTTTGGGAGGAGGTGGCCAGCACGACACGAGGGGGGTACTTGCGTGGCCTCGGCACAGTCGCTCAGATACATAGGACGATCGGAGGATATGCAGGCGGTCAATCTGCTGTGAACTCATCCGATGCACCTGATGTGACGCAGCTGTCACAGCAGCTATTGCAATAGTTATTAGAGCAGATATCGTGACAGGTGTCAGAACAGTTGTCGCAGCAGTTGGCTCTGCTATTTCAGGCGATTCAGGGATTGATCCCGACACAGAATCCATCCCCGCGAGCCCATAGATCGAGCACGTCTGGGTCGAATGTTCGGAATGATAACAATAACTCCCAAACCTAGGATAGAAACAACCAATGAATACAAAAAATACTTTTGCTACTTATAGATTTAGATATGCATATAGTATGTTAGTTTGGTTTATTACTTTTCGTATTCTGATGTTCAATATTATGCCTGTGATGCTTTTATATTACCTGTGATGCTCTTATATTGCATGTGATGCTCTTATACTGCCTGTGATGCTTTTATATTGCATGTGATGAATATCAATGCATTTTTATATGCATTATATAATTGTATGATTTGGGAAAGGGAAAAATGAAGATTGAATGGGAAAAAAAATCTATAAATGGCATCTCCATAGCGTCCCATTCGCGTCGCAAAGGTTGTCGACGCTAAGTTAAATATATCATCCTTAGCGCCATAGTCGCGTCTCATTGGCGACGCGTACACCATTATATTGCATCACCTCAGCGACTTCCTAGCGTCTAGAGTAGCGATACGTGGGCGCCGAAATCGCGTCTCATAGCTTGCTCCCCTTGCGCGTCAACTTAGCGACACCTATCTTCTACGCACAACCGCAAACCTCGCGTCTTAATGACGTCGAGATAGCGTCAAGCGGTGGCGCTAGTAGCGTCCCATTTTCTTTGACTCCATTGCGATGCTAGTAGCTACCGCTATGCAGCGTCCCATTTTTGTGGCGGTAGATAGACGCCAATGAGACGCTCTTCACAACGGCGACATAATAGCGCCATCCTAGCATCGCATATCTTGGGTCACTAATCTCCCATTTTCTTGTAGTGATAGTTACAAAAATGTTACAAAAGTTTCTACCCTAGATCTTCATCGTTGTCGATGTCATTCTTCACAGTCGACGATGTACTCGATCTTTGACCTCGTAGGGTCTGTGCCTATAGTTGGACGATGGCATAAATAGTTTGTAAAATCGAAGCCAGATGTTGAGAAAGCTACTATGCAATAAGTTCCCCAAGTGTTGTCCAGCGTGAGCACTCGTGCAGCAGATGAACTCAGAATAAATGGGCCGCCTACATATCCTCCGTTCTTCCTAGAAACTTGAACGATTGTTCCTAGACCCCTCAGGTATTCTTCTCATGTCATGCCACCTCCTCCCAAACAGTAGCGTCCTCTCTAAAATAGATAAAGTATATAATCATATAAAATGTTATATAACATTAAAAGTAATATGTAGGATCCCAAAGGGCACCAAGAGGGGGGGGTGAATTGGTGTTTAATCAAAAATGTCGATTTCACGAAATTCGTCACGGAAGCACAAAATCGATTCTTAAAACATTTGCAATTCAGATTATTAACACAATATTAGAGGGAGAGAGAGTGAGAGAAATCAAATACAAATAGACGCGGGTGGTTGTTGACGAGGTTCGGCCACACTTTGGCCTACATCCCAGCTCCGACTTCTCGACCTCGAGACCGTCGAAGATTCCAATATCACTTCCTTTGTTCCAATTAGGGCAAGGAAGAAAGTCCTTTACACAACCACCTTTTCTCCGCTTCGAGAGGCAAGGCAACCTCTCCTCCTTGGAAACTAATCTATTTCTCTCGCTTAAGAGGTAAGTTTTAGAACCTCTTTTACACAGGAGCTCTCTCTATTTTTTTGAACCAAATATTCCTCTCTTTACAATGCTACGCTCACAAGAGTAGAAGAGATAAAGAAGAGCACAACTAAAATGATAACTTCAAGAAAAAGATCTTCTTTTGATTTCTTGAAGTATTGCTTCAATACTTGGATGGGTGCTTTTGCTTCTGGCCTTGACACTCTTTTTATAGGCTTTGGTATGTAAAAAATTCGTCCAAAATTAATTTCACATTTTTCTCTTCGAAGTATAGCCGTTACTGTTCATTTCAGTAATGGACCGGTCGACCGCATTTATGGGCCAGTCGATCGGTCTATATGACCGTTGGCTCATTTTCTTTATTTGTCACAGCTGATCGGTCGACTGCATTAATGAACCGGTCAACCGGTCTATATGACTGTTGCGCTCATTTGTTCAGCTTCAGCACTTGGTCGGTCGACCGGACTGTCGACCGATGTCTCGACCGGTACAGACTTGCAATTTTGATTTCCTCCCATTCAGTTGATCAGTCGGCCGCTACATCGACCGGTACAGTCTTGCAGTTTTCATTTGAGAAATTTATGCCTTGATCGGTCGACCGGTATCTCCGATCGATCGACCGGACTCTCTCGACCGGTCTTCATAGCTTCGATCAGCAGGTTGACCGTCCTGCACTATTTTGAGCATAAATTTTGCACAACTATCCAAATTAGATGATCTTGGAGTCTATGGAAAGCTAACAGAATTCTCTACAAAAATTCAACATTCATCCAAAACTAATAATATCAGTGCTAATTATTTAATCAAAGTGTAGTGCATAAAGTTATCTTTTTTTCTTTAAACCTTTTAGCATTTTATCTTTAATCATTCGATGTTTATATCATCAAAATATCATTTAATATGTCATTAAAACTTAGATCCAACACATGAATCATTTTCGAAATACATTACCTAGTGGCTAAGTAATAGAATCATGATCCGTACTTCTCAACCATATTTTCATTATACGCGTCCTAAAAAAATTAAACATTGCAAATTTGAGAAATCATTTACACTAATGCAAACAAATGAAATAAAAATGTGATGATCTTACCAAAACTCTACGGGCAGTGGGCATGACCAAGTCGTTGGTCTTCTTGCTCTTATGCATGGCCTCGTAGACTGTGCAAAAATTGTCAGACCATCTTCTTTCTCCTCTACAACAAAGTTTTAAATTTCGTAAAATAAATAACTATAAGATTTTATTATTCTTTTTCTATGTGTTGACGATGCTCATCAAATCGGATCGACCTGCCGGTACGAATGTGAGCTTCAAAAGTCTACTCACTTTTGCTTTTGAGACTTTCTCTGCCAATCTTCATCTGTTCTGGCTCAACATATACTTAGACTTTGTGAAATCTTTTGCACTTGTAAAAATTTGTTGGTGACCTCTCTGATGCTAGAAGCATACTCTTGATAATGACAATCATTTAGTCAAAACAACTTTCGCTCATATTGAATTCTAATTTCAAGTTCATCAGTTGTCTCATTGTAGAAAGTGTACTTTGATTCACACATTCATCGTGTAAAAGTTTGTAGGCTTCGTTGAGAAGGTTACAAAACATAAAAGTCGAGGGATTCAATATTTTTGGATTGAACACCAATTCACATCCCCCTCTCTTGGTGTCCTTTGGGATCCTACAATATGTGCATATACATACATACAAACATACATATACATACCTACATATATATATATATATATATATGGAATTAAATGATAGGGTTTTTCTTCGTAGTTAGATTAGATAACGCAAACTTATGGACATTGTTACTAATATAAATAGTATAACACACACACATGTGTGTGTGTACCTATACATATATTGATATAATTAGGTAATATAAACTTATATATACATTTTTTAATATAAATATATGTATAAAATAGTTCCTCTAATATGAATACCTACACATACATATACACATACATACATCATATATTGATGCATAGAATTTGTAACAAATAAATTTGCTAGCAAGTGCACTAGTCGTATCAAGTAATAAAGTGTAGAGTAGAGTTGTGGATCACACGAGGAACTAGTTAAATCTAATCTATCTCAATAATCCACTAAGAGAAGAAAAGGGTGTTGTGATATAAAAGGAGAAAATAAATGTGCAAAATATTAAATAATAGAAAATAAAATAAACGGGTGTTGAGCCTTGGGAATTATAGATGATTAATGTAAAGATAAATGTGTATGATCCTCTATAATAGTTGAGTTATAACAGTGAATAATAATTTTGATTCTTATGATGGATTAGGAGTACCTAAAGTATTGACCTCTCAAGATGAGTAAACCAAACTACCTTAACTTCTAATAAAACTAATAACCGCAAACGATAAGTCAATTATTAGTTTTACAGAGAATTAAGATGCAAGAGTATGTATCTCCTATACTATTATTCATCCATAAATTTGGACAGAATAATAGACCACACAAAATTCGGCACAAACGTCGAGTTACCGAATGTGCGTTATGTATGCTTCAACTTATAAGTAAAAGATCAATTATCAAAGCAATAATAATTCATGAGACTAATCACTCCTCATACAAGTTTGTAATATAATCTCAGAAATAAAATTACTTATGAAAAGGCAATGAACTCAGCATGCATAATAAAATGAAACCGAAAAGATAAATTAACTCAACTAATAACAAGGTTCAAACAGTTTCCTTTTAAAAAAATAGAAAATCTCTATTACAAAAATAATGAACTATAAGAATTAGGTAAAAGAGCATCCAATTAAAAGATAGAAGAAGAATTCTCAGCCTTCGAGACCTCTGGACCGTTGCACAGCACAAAGGACGTATTGTTGCACAATCTTCTCCTTCGGTTGATCTTCAAGCCTTGAAATTTGTCCTCTGCAATATGGCACGGTTCTCAAGTCTCAAGCACACCCAAGAACCACCAAACACATATTTTTATGTCTTCTAGGGCCTTTATTTATAGCATCTAGGGGTCCCAAGAGTTTTCGTAGAGTTTTGATTTGATTCGAAATCTTTTTGTGTTAAAATAAGTAAATTTGGAATAGTCTATTGATAGGTCTTTAAAACCATCCAAAACTCCTTCAAATCTAAGTAAATATCTTTTCTAATCATCTCTGAGGCTTAGGATAAAGTTTGGATTCGATCTAGTCTCGAAATTTTCAAGAAAAGTCGAAGAAATTTTGAGAACAGCCTTCGTAACGACCCATAATAGCTCTACAACGGTCTGAATATGGCTTCTCACAGCCTGTAACAGTGATTTCACGGTCTTTACAGTGTCCAAATCAGAGTAGAATTGTGGTTTTAACGCCCCGTAAGTTGGATTTCACGGCCCGTAACTCGGGCATAGGTTTTGAGCGAAACTGTATATTTAACGGACTGTTATAGACCTCTCATGGCCCATTATATTCAATTTTTTGCATTTGGGAGAAATTGGTAACGGGCCGTGACAGAACTCTCATGGCGCGTTATATTCAATTCTCAGCACTAGTAGCCTTTGCTAATTTTCATCTCACTCTATTTGAACTCCAATTCGAGTGTTATTTGTTTTTGTGAATTTCTAACTCAATTCTCTTGCTTTTTATTTAATAAAGCATATAATTTGAATAGATTTACATTTTTATAAAATTAAAGAAAATAAGGCTAGAAAATAATGCATGCTATATGAAAATGAATCGAAATATGATTAAATACATGTTTAATTATATGTTGCATTTTGCTTGCATCATATATCATATCATATCTTAATTATACATCTATAAAATATCAAAGTATTTTAAAATTAACTATCTATAAATTATATTTTTTTAATCTCCTTAGTTATAAAATTATGAGAACTGAATTAAGGATATAATTTTCGTCATATTTTAATTGGGAAAATAAAAAATTAACTTAACGGTGCTACCGTAGACTCGAAATAGTGTCTAATTGTTGAGACGCTAATTTAGAGTCACCACAGCGCTGTTTTAGCATCACCATTTTTTTTGGCACTGCTTTAGCGACTAAGTAGCATCGCAAGTTTTTCGTGTGATTATCCCTCTTTATTGTTCTCCGATGATCCATGTCTACATAGCACCAAGTTAGTGTCTCTTTTTAGGTGACGCTAATTTAGAGTTGCAATAGCGCTGTTGTTTGGCGATTTGGCTTGAACTAGCCCGTCGAGTTTAGCATTTAATTATTTTATTTGCACCAAGTTAGTGATGAATTAGCGTCGCTTCTATTGGAGGCGCTAAAAACATTACCTTAAATCCCTAACTTCATTTTTACATCTCTCGCCCCTCCATCATCGCCCTCATCACCGCTCCTCCTTTGTCACACCGCCATCGGCGTACCATTGTCACCTTGTCCATTGTCATGGTGCCATCGCCACCAGCCGCTAGTGTCGTCATTCCGCGAGCACTGGTGGTGCCATAGAGGTTACTGCTCTCTTTATCTCTCTCTCTCTCTCTCTCTCTCTCTCTCTCTCTCTTGCTCGCTCTCGTCTTCACCTCCCCCACAGTCCACTTCGCCCATGATGATCAGGCCGTGCTTCCTGAGCTCGTAGTGGTGTTCTTGATCAGGTCGACCAGGGCGTGGTTGCCACATTCTTTTTTGAAATTTGAGAATTCTTCTTCAGTTTGTATCTTGGCTCGCTACAAATAGAATAATTGATAAATGAGTTATTTTCCTTGTAATACAACATATAATGTTTGCGACTTGCATTAATCTTCTGATATTCTTAACCTAAATCTCTCATCAATTTTTTGCACTTAATCTCTATGATGCCAGAAGCATACTCTTGATAATGGCAATCATTTGGGCAAAACAACTTTCACTCATATTGAATTATGGTTTCAAGTTCATCAGTTGTGCCACTATAGAAAGTGTACTTTGATTCACGCATCCATTCCGTAAAAGTTTGTAGGCTACCTTGAGAAGATTATAACACTTAGAAGTCGAGGGATTCGGGTCTTATCATGTCCATGTACAAGATTGTATGTACAATATATTGACATGTATGAGGGTTGAATTAATCATGGAATTATGAGAGTTGAATTGAGTGAGGGTTGTATTAAGTGACATGATTTCGTACAAAAATTGAAATTAATAGATAATTAGCGCCGCCGTGGAGACGCAATAGAGTCGACATAGCATCAACAAGACATTCGACGCTAATGAAACATAAAGTAGTGACGCTTTAGCATCGTAGGCTCTATTAACGCTAATTTAGAGCCACTACCACATTGACTTAGCGCCATTGCTTCCTGACTACATCGGCGCCTCATCACTGTGACACCAGATCGACGCTAAGGCGTTGCTATTTGTTTTAGCCACGTATTAGCATCTTAATAGAGATGCAACTTTGAGTCGCTATTATATTTAGCCAGCTTCTTTTGATTATTCTCATTTAATCCTACAAATGTATAAATTTGTTCTAATTTAAGTAATAAGAAAATATATCACATAATTCCATGTCGATAATTGTATGATTACCAAAAGGATTCATAGATATATGGTACAGGTTTATATATATGTATACGTATCTGTACATGTGTGTGTGTGTGTGAATATGTAATTAAATTATAGGGTTTTTCTTAGTAGTTAGATTAGATAACCCAAACTATAGTTTATATATATGTGTTTATATATATATGTGTGTGTGTGTGTATATATATATATATGACGTACATATATGTGTATATATACATATATTGATATAATTAGGTAATATAAACTTATATATACATTTGTTAATATAAATATATGTATAAAATAGTTCGTCTAATATGAATACATACATATACACAGACATACATCATATATCATATCATATCTTAATTATATATCTATAAAATTAATCAAAATATTTTAAAATTAACTATCTAAAAATTATATTTTTATCTCCTTAGTTATAAAATTATGAGAATTGAGTTGAGGATATAATTTTCTTCATAATTTAATTGGAAAAAAATAAAAAACTTAACTTAATGGTAACACCGTAGCCTCGAAATAGCATCGCATTATTGAGACGCTAATTTAGAGTCACTACATTGTTGTTTTAGCATCGCCGTTTTTTCTGCTGCCACTTTAGTGACTAAGTAGCATCGCAAGTTTTCGCGCGACCGTCCCTCTTTACTGTTCTCCGATGATCCATGTCTACATAGTTCCAAGTTAGTGTCTCTTTTTAGGTGACGCTAATTTAGAGTCACAACAGCGCTGCAGTTTGGCGATGCTACTTCGGCTTGAACCGGCCCATTGGATTTAACATTTAATTTTTTTTTTCGTTCGAAGTTAGTGATGAATTAGCGTTGCTTCTATTGGAGATGCTAAAAACATTACCTTAAATCCCTATCATCTTTTTTACATTTTACTTTATTCCAGCCGTCATCCACTCTCGCCCTCGTCGCTGCACCTTCGTCGTCACACTGCCATTGTCGCACTGTCGTCGCCTTGTCCGCTGTCGTGGTGCCATCGCCGTCAATCGACAGCGGTGTTGCCAATCAACGAGCATCAATGGTGCCATAGAGGTTAGCTCTCTCTCTCTCTCTCTCACTCACTCACTCTCACTCTCGTTCGCTTGCTCGCTCTCGTCTTCACCTCCACCTGTAGTCCACTTCGCCCTCGATGATCAGGCCATGCTCCTTGAGCTCACAGGCGGCGTTCTTGTTCAGGCCAACGATGGCATGGTTGGATGTGGTGTAGGCGTTCTTGGTCAGGCGTTTTAGCTGTTCTAATCGTAGCCTAAAATTTTACTTGATTATGCATTTAAGCTGCAAATCGACACAAACATGATAGCATTTAAGTTGCAAAGCGGCCATATGATTTCTCAAGAGCTTCTTCAATTAATTTTTTCCTATGTAATAATGTCTCTTGACCACATCCAATGAGTTTCATAGGATCTACCTCAAGCAACTGTAAATAATTTGAAGAAATCAAACTATTATTAAGATTGTGATAAAAAGAGACTTGGCTTAAAGAAGCATAAATTATAATTTTGCTTATCATTTGCAGGACCACTTTCATACCCGCTTCTATCGTTCGGAATGTCAGTGCTCTTGTGCTTTCTCACTTGTAGGAATGGGCAAGATCATGGAAAGATGTAATTCAAGTGTGGGATGACATCTTTCAAGCATTTATGGTATGATCTTTTTTTAGAATTACATAATTTGTTTTATATTATTTTTAAATTATTAACTTTTATAATATTGTTTAGGAGATAAATCAGTTACATCCGGATCTTAATTTTGGGATGATCCAAAGAGCTTTTGAGGAGGTGACTATGAAACGCCTCCGAAATCGGCTATATAAGTTTCACAAGGCTGTCACGTCTGCCGACCTCAGTTTGGAGCAGGGCATAAAAAGAAGCTGAAGGCATATTAGGTGCCCAGTTTGAGAGTCGTAAATAAGTTTACATTTGAATTATTTTTATTAAATTTATAATTCAACAAAGTCTAAGTATTTGTTGTTAACACGAGATGGATGAACAATGACAATGGAAGTTTGAAAAGGCAAAAGTTAATAGACTTTCGAAGCCCAAGACCCACATCCACACATGTGGGTCGATTTGATTTGTCGAGCATCAACGACACATGGTAATGTAGATACAAAATCAAATAATCAAACTTTTATCTTATACTTACTTATTTTATAAAATTTGAAACTTTATTACAGGAAGAAAAACAAGGTGGTCTTGTCGATTTTCGCGTGATCTACGAGGCCACGCATAAGAGCTAGAAGACCAATAAGTTGGGCCCATTGCTCATAAGGTTATGGTAAGTCTCATCACATGTTCACTTGGCTGTTCACATTAGTGTAAATAATTTTTATAATGTGCAATGTTTAAATTTTTTAGGATGCGTATAATAAAAAGATGGCTGGAAAGTACGGAGATGATCCGAGCACTCAGCCACTAGGTATGATTCATATTTCTAACATTTTTTATATTTTCTAATGTTATATAATTTATATGATTTATAATGTTTATATGATTATATAATTTTTTTTTTGTAGAGGACGTTGTTGTTTGGGAGGAGGTAGCCGACATGAGATGAGGATAATACTTGCGTGACATAGGCACAGCCGCTTAGGTTCGTAGGAGGAGAGGAGGATATGCACGTGGTTCATATGCTTGGAGTCCATTTGCCGCACCTAATGTCACGTTGGACAGCATCAAGGGACTCGTCTCAGAGCAATTGTGATACGATGCTAAAAAATAATGCATTGAGAAACCGGAATAGTATATGATAATCAAAGAAACGAGATTAAATGAATTTTCAAGGCAGCGGAATATCAACCTTAAGATTACAATGAACCAAGAAATTGATATTATAAATAGATGGACTTAATCACAAGATAGTTAACCTTGTAATTAACGACGGAAGTTCCCGAAGAACGGGTTGTAGGAGTTTTCTCACTACAAAAGCAATTAAGTCATAATTTAATAGATTCAAAGATATCTGAAATAACAATTAGTAGCAGTATTTATAGGTCATAGAAACAGAACTTGGGCTGAAAGAAAATATCCTAACTTAACCCACAAGTAACCTAACTAATTTAGTAAAATAACAAACTCAATTTCGTCTTACAAATCTCTACAAAATTTTCATGTATAATTAATTTCGAAAATTCCAAATAAATATGGTTAAATCATGATTTATTTTGCCCAAGTTATATGTACTCTTCATGCGGCCCAATTCGTAACAAGTTGAAAAGTTGGATCTGATCAAACTCGATTGTGTAATAGATCAATTATAAATTTCAAACATTCTTGATTATCTTCAATTTCCTTATGCTTGAGATCCACACCATTATCTTGATCATCCAACTTTACTAAAGCATTCTTCTATTGCCGACTGCAATTGTAAGTATTTCCTGGTTCGTCAAGTTGACTCAATAGTTATCGCAACAGCTTCCTCAGCATTTAGCCCCCATCTTGTATATGATCCAGACGATGCTCCAACCGCAAACTCAGTGACGACGTCGAGAATAACAATGATGATGTTAATAAATTAGGATAGAAACTTTTGTATGATATTATATATTTGATATAATTTATAATTTTGTTATGATCTGTGATATGATTGTTATCTTTGATATGATTTGTTATGATGTTGTTTAGTTTATTAGTTTTCATATGCATTACTCTTTATTATTATTGTGATGAATGTGGTGAATGCATTATATATGCATACAATTGTATGGTGTGGGAAGGGAAGAATATGGATGTAATGAGCTAAATAATCATCCATTAGACCTCTTTAGTGTTGCATTTGCAATGCAAGACCGTTGGGTGCTATTTGAAATCTATCATAGATGGCATCACATTAGCACCACATTAGTGTCGCACAATTTAGCATCAACTTTGCGACGCAATAGAGATGCAACACGGATCACAATGGCGCTAGTATAGCATCGCGACAACGCGCAACTTAGCGTCGTAGACTAGTGACCTTTGACGTCTACGTAGTGCCACAATAAGAACAAACGTAGCACCATGTTTATAGGGAAAAGTTCCCAAGTTCTAATCTAATTAGAACTCCTATTCATATTTCCTATACATAATTTATCTTTTATTTTTCACAAATTTTTGGATTTATATAATGCATTAATATCACAATTTTCTTGATTTTTGGATTTAAAATAATATTTTTTATTATTTTATTTCTTGAATAATTTTTATCCTTAAAACTTCTAATTTAAACCTCCTTAGAAATCCTAATTCAATTCTTCAACAAACTTTATCCCTTATCATCTTCCAACTATCTTTTCTTTATTTTATCTCTCATAAATATAATTATTTCTGAATTTTGAAATTAAATAATTAATTAATTAATATTCTTATATTCTAATTTTTGGAATAAAATAATATTATCTTCTAAATATTTTTGGACATAAAACTCTTGTCTTAACTCTCATTAAGAGTCCTTTATATTCTAGACCTATGATTAGATTTAAATTCAATTTTTAATTCCTAATCTTATTATAACTTCAACTCCTAATCTAATTAGGAATCATCTTTTCCTACCTCTTATCTAATAATACTTTTATTCCCATTCAAACTTTTGTTATCTTACCTTTTTATCTTCTTTTATCCTTCCTCTAACTATACTTTTATTATTTTCAAACTTTAACTTTCTTTAACAAATCATAAATTTTGGATTTATTTTAATTACAAAAAATAAATTTTAATTTGTGAAATTTTGGGGCTACACTCTCTTGATAAATGAGAGTCTCATCTTTACTTACATGATAAGGTTTTTCATCACGACCAGCTTTTAGTTGATCCATAAGTATAAAAGTGCATATGTCAGCCTTCTTGATATGTCAAATCGTATTCAACAATACTAGGCATCAAACCTCCATAGCCATCGACTCTCAAGTGGCAAATCATCCTCAATAGAAGAGATGGAACTTAAGTCCTCTAGTGTCACATCATCTTTGAACTTTCGGCTTAATGCATAGAAAATTACATTTGCTTTTCTTGCATGATATTTCATAATTATATCATAATCTTTAATGAATTCCATCCATCTTCACTATCTTTGATTAAGTTCTTTTTGTGTCTTCAACTTCTTCAAACTTTTATGGCCAGTGAAAATCTGGACATTCTCACCATAAAAGTAATGCCTCCATATCTTTAATGCAAATATAGTCGTCAACTCTAAATCTTGAGTAGGATAATTAACTTACTATGGGTTTGGCTAAAACACTTACCCAAAAGAAAGTGAAGGCCTCGTCGCCTAACAACAACCTAATCAAATCAAACAACGATCATCGCCCTTCGATTAACAACCTCCTATAAACGAGGTTCAAATAAAACTTCAAAGCAACTTTTAATTGGAATGTTAACTACATTACAAAAATTACTCTCAGCTATCCAATCATTCTCACCCAACAACTGTAGCCACCACTCTAAAAAATCGAAGCCGTACTTGCCAAGACATCTAAAAGTTGCCAAACATCTTCTTCGTCAATAATAAAATAAAATTACTTTAAGTCAATTCACATAACTAAAATTCAATCTATTTTCATTTGCTTACCAACCATGATCTGAGGATGAGTCATCGTAAATGTCATCGAGAAATGATCTGAAAGGAATTAGCGATGAACTTTTATACGAACGACAATGTGGTCCATTTCTCCCCATATGTGGACCTACTAGCTCGGTTGGAGCCCCTCGTCGGACTTGTCGAAAAATGTTGTCTGTCGTCGAAAAAAGAAACCTCACCTTGGCCACCTACAAGATGGGAAGAAAAAACATGTCTGAAGCCCATCAAAATGAGCCTAATTAACCTGAACATTATACCCAACTCACCAGAGAAAGGAATAACGTGAATCAGAATCGTAATAGGTTGTTGATGAACTCCCCTTTCCAATTGTTTGAAGTTTTGTTCGTCATCTACGGTGCACCAATCTTTGCCTAACCCATATCAAAATGTTCATATCGGCATTCTCATTCCAATGGTACCTCTCGCTAAAATGGAGGTCGAACAATGAATAATGGGTCACCGGAAGTGGTGGTAACTAGGGAATGTCAAGCGGTCGAGGGGCTGTTGGGCGTGAACGGTGGAAGAGGGGTAGAGGAACACCATGTCTTCTCTCTCTTCCTTTCCATGTGTTATTATTTTTCTTTTTTTTCTGCCGCCTACAAAAGATAGAAATGCCCTTACCTTTTAAGGTATTTCCACCTTTTTTGTGTACAGGATGTTACATTTAATCATTCATTAATTACTGTAAATGATTCAAAATAGATAATAGTACGTCAAACTGTCTCGATATGAACCAAAGTATTGAAGCAAAAGATACATCCAACTGTCCTAGTATGAGGTGACAAAAGTAACGGTACTAATGCTAAACATAGAAAAGCCTACGATCGGCCATAACATGATATGTACGACCTAATATAACGTAAGAACATGTGACTCATATTGAACTTAACCATGACCATGTGCATATGCCACCCGAACTGTAGTCGCCGCACACACAATAGCACATTATGCATCATCATCATGTACCTATGGGGATCACACAAGAAGAAAGCTCAATCATTAGCATAAAGCTAAGTGTGAGTTCGTATAAATTATAGATTAGTTCAGTCAAAATAAGCATGAGGAAAACACAAAGATCAAATATAAGAATGAATCAAAATGATGAAGTCGATAAAGGAATTCGTAATTAATGTCTTTCTATATTTTTTCCTTTTCATGTTCATTGTTCGTATTCATGATTCGTATTCATATTCATAGTTCATAAGGACAAAGTTCTTCCTTTCATCTTTTGGTCATTCATGTTCTTTCATCATATAAATACTTTAGAAGAGTTTTTCTTTCTTTCTTTCTTTCTTTCAGGGAATACCATTTTAGGCACACATGGGTGTAGTTATCTAGACCATAGCAGGCCAATGGGGGATCAGTGCCATGACCAGCCTCGTCGGACAAGATGACCTCGTACAAGATGAAAACATCGATAGGGAAGAACTCCCATCTAGAGAGACAATGGTAATCCTTTATCGTTCATGGACCTCTTTTTCAATCCGTGGATTGATCAAGGTTGTATGGAGCATAGATCCATTCCATTTTTTAAGTTCATATCATTTGATTTCAATCAGGTGGATGAAAGCTTATCAAATAAGGGAGGGATGGGGGTTAATTAAATTACATTTTTTCTGTCCATATATCGAACGCCTGAAAGTCGAGTGATCGTCTGCTTTAGGTCCATTCAACGGTCGCCCGAAGAGGGAGTGGACGTACATTATCAATGTTCAACAGTTTCGCCCGTTTATCAGTAGTTTTTGGTCAATCGAAAAGGGGAGCGGTCGACCGTTCTGTGTTCATTTCATAAGGATTCATAATAGTTCATAATCATTCTTTGTAGTAGTTCATAAGGATCATGGTCGTTCTTTATTCATATTTTGATGAGGAGTCATAATCAAATTTATGTAACATTCTATTTGTTCGGTTCAGTCATGAAGGTAAATACAGATATATTGAGTATAATTAACACTTCAAATAGATTAGGAATCAAACACGTAAATAAAAAATTTAGATCATCGAAATCATGATTCAGGCGAGTATGAGTAGAACCCAAGCCGAGTTCCAATGAGATTCATCGTGGAAAAATTCGAGCAACAACCCCAGACGGGTCTGGATCATACTCGGGCCAAGTTAAATCACGATCAGGTCGATTGTCTCACCCCATCGTCTTCCTCAGGATAGACCCGAGCTGGATCATGTTGAACCCGGGTCAAATGACTAGTACTTGCGGAGCTCGAGCTTCTCGTTAATGGCGGATCTAGGCCGAGTCATGGGGGAGCTTGGTCTGGGCCAAATTTTGAGCAATCCAGGCCGGGTTCTTAATTCGTAAAAAATTGCAATTTGCTTTATTTTGTTTTCTTAGTAATTATAGGTAGCATGCATGGATGTTTTAAGTTCATAAGCATAAAGCAAAGCACCATTTGATATGCTAAGTCATATGAGATCAGTCTACACATGCATCTTCTAAACAAGTAAAATTTTCAAACAAATCATTCAGATGAGTTCTTAGAGTTCGCATAAATCCATCGAAAATTTCAAGAGTTCATATGCTACGTTCCCTAAACATGCAAGCCAGGATTTCTTGTCTAACTACATCCTTAGAAGATGCAAAATTTCGTCCAGTAACTAATCTATGAAGAAGATTCCAAAATCACACTTTAAAGCCTTTGTTTTTTTTTTTCCATTTGTTGTGCAGAGGTTCATCCTTAGGTTCGTTGCTATCGTCCGTTGTCGTCTCGTGCGTCGACCACGTCGGAAAGTCCCACCCTGCGACTCTCCTATTGGCCATGCGCGTCGATGGAAAAGAAGAACGGAGTGAGAAAGAGTGGAGAGAAAAATTAGGAGAGAGAGTGGGGGAAGGGATTTTAAAGGGCTGGTCATCATTTGGCATCCTCCATTAATGAACGACCAACAATGAAGAGGGGCGAGGAAGAGAGAGCATTCGTCTTCTCTTCCTCCTAATGAATTAATTTAATAATTATTATAAATTATAATATTATAATTATATGCTATTTGTTTTATAATATTCGTCATCGGGATTTAGCACTAGTTCGAAATGCGAAATCCAATTTTTGAATTAAAATTACTAATAAAAAATTATGATAAGTGAATTAGGATGGATCGACGACAGCGCCTTTTTAAAAATATTAGATCGGCCCAATTAAAAGGTCCGAGCATACCAAGTAAAAACCCTGCGCCGATCGGCCTAGAGAAAGATCAACGCAACAATGGCGAGAATGGGGAAGCGGCAGAAGTCTGGTGAAGCCGAAGAGGAGAACGCTAACCCTAAGGGCCCAGAGCAGAGGACGAGGAAAATAGCAAAGAAGGACAAGGCGGGGACGCTTCCGTCGCAGATAAAGAACAAGGAGAAGCGAAGCGCTGTCCACGCCAAGCTCAAGCGCGAGAAGAAGATTGCAAAGCGCAAGCAGGCGAAGGCGCGTGAGGAAGCCTACAAACGCGCCGTCGAGCTCGGCGAGGAGGTAAAGATGATCTCTTTCTTTTTTTTTTGGCCGTTTCTCGTTTATGTATGATTCAAATACTAAAATTTCCTCGCTTTTTTTTTTTTGTTTCGGGAGCAGCCTCCGGAGAAGAGTGTGCCGCGGACTATCGAGAACGCCCGTGAACCTGATGAGACTGTCTGCAAGCCGGATGACGAGGAGGTTTCTGTGCATTTCTTTCCCGCTCTTGCTTGTTTCGATTTTTTATTGCACAAGTGTGGTCGATCCACCTAATTAGTCCGGAAACATGTGTAGTACGTTGAGGGGGTAGTATCTTTGACATTTGAATTTGAGACTACTAGAATTAACTCCTAGAGACATTGTTAAATTGGAGGTTTCTACTTAAACTCACTTTGCGGGCATTAGATTTCTATTGTAACTCATTTTATAAATACATAGAGTTTAGATAAGCTGTATATTTTAAAATAAAAAAAATCAAGAACTACACTGGTAGCTATTTATTTAGTCACCTGTTAGTTGTAGGCCTAAAATCAAAATGTAAATTATAGTGTGTAGACAACAAGTATAAACAAAAGTTAGAAGTTGTCCACTAAGTAGCAATCAGGCAATCCACAGATTTTAAATCTGGCATGGAGGTTTGATATCATAAAGAGAAAAAAGTAAGCAATATTATTTACTCAAGACCCAATCGATATCATTGGCATCGAGGTTTGATATCACTGTTTGCGACATATTAACATCACAATTTATAAGATCTCACAGTGGCATTGCAACAAGTTTGCAACATGACAATTCAAAAGAAAATAAGTTCACAGGAATGTAGCAGATAAAAAAAGCATGAAGAAAAATATATGTCGAAATTAACTTAATATTGTCTTCAGATGAAAAAGTAAGACTGAAAGTCAGAGATGAAAAAGTAAGTCTCGGAAACTGACACTGAAGACAAACTTAAAGATTAGAATAAAAAGAGTCAGAGATAACCACTTCACTACCTCTCCTTTCTGGTGTGTTTTTGGGTTGAAAGAAGTCCTCTACAATCTATAGTCTACAAGTGTACAGTACCAACTTTTCTTGGCTTCAGCGGCGAGGAAAAAGAAATCAAGTCAAGATGTTGCTGAATAACTGATTACTGTAAAGGGAGATTTGAGAAGCATATAAATGGACTAATTACTTACATGATTAGTGAAATTTGAGGATTGAGGAACATATATGTTCAACATATCACACCAATTATATGATAGGTCACGACTCAACAGTAGCATGAGCTCATGCTCTAACGATAAGGACAAAAGGCTGGTCAACATGATATACGCACAATATTCGTTGGATGGTGGATGCCATTGGTTCCCCTGTATAATTGTTGACGGTGACTCAGAGGTGAGAGCAGATATCATGGCGGTGTGAGTGAGGCATTGGGAGGAAATGTCACGGCCAAAGGAGATCCATAAAACCCAAGTTTCTTTCATAGCTACCCATTGAATGCAATGACTTTACATGTTGGAGCTTTATTGGTGGATTCAATGGTTTCACCGTTGGTGCCGAACAAGTGAGTGCGTTTGTTTGGGTTTAATGACTTGTAACAGTGTGGTTCTGGTGCATTTATGACAGTTTTTTTAGAATGAAAAGGATGGCTGACCTTGTGTCAGTCATCTATTTTGTTGAAATGATATTATATACACATTAACATCAGCCATCCATTTTGTTGAAATGAAAAATTATATACACACATGAACAAGTAATTCTATTTTGAATGAAATTACCATCATTCTCCCATTCTTGAATCCAACCATTCTCTAGTAGAACCAGATTTTCATTAGAAATTTTCTCATCACGAAAGACAGGCATTGCACTGTCTCCAAATGGCACACAGGATGTTGGCTGCACTTCACTTAGATGAAACATATATGTGAATGGATGAAGATGGAACAGAACCTCTAGAAGACCTCCAAAACCCAATCCCGGATCTGTGCAACCAGGGTTGTAAAATCAAACGAGTTTAAGTATTAATATCAAAGATATTGATAATTGTCCAAAATGCGATTTTCACAACCTTTGTCATTAATCAGATTCTGTTGGTATTGTTTTCATAATTTGTTTGTTTACTGCCATTGTCTTTGTGATCTATCTAAAGTAAGAAATTACAACTCCATCTAGAGATGGTCTGATGTCATTGCATGTTTCATGCTTTAGTTTGCAAAGATGATTCAAGAAATCCTTGCTTCAAACTGATTATACAAGAGAATGCATTTAGTGAATCTCTGTTACGACAGCCAACTTTTCTCCCAGAAAGTTTGTCTTTCTTTTTCAATCTCAAAGTTTGAGTCGTTAGTTTAGGCGACCTGTCTCTGGGGGAGCAGAAATAAATAAGATATGGGAGTTATTGATGGTTCATTCTATGCCACACCAAAATTTCAAGCAGTCCTCTTTTTAAGGAAGTCGAATCATCAACTCATAACAGTTGACCTCTAAGGAGAGGTTATGTGATTTTAGGAGGAAGAGTTCCAATTGCTCTAATGTCCTTATTTTAGTAGAGGTGTTTTCAGCTATATATGCTGGTAGTTTCTGTTTTTAATGTTTCTCCTAATCAAAATTAATGTGGCAACTTCCTTGCATGATTCCTGTTTGATAACAAATACTTATTCTTTTTTTTTATGTTCTTGTATGATTTAAAAAGCTCGATGAGTCAATTAATAAAAAGGAACATAATAGTGGCAACTTCACTCCAATAAGAACGTTTGGAAACTCACTTAGTTATTTTGCTTCTTTGTTTTATATCCTTCATATATTATGGAGTTTTTCCTTCTTATCATTTGACAATTCAGCAATAAAAGTGACCTTTTCATCTCTTACTGCAGCTGTTTGGTGGAAATGATGCCGATGAATTTAGTGGAATCCTTAAAGTGGAAACAACTCCAAAAATATTGATAACCACATGTCGTTTTAATTCTACAGTATGTATCAATTATTCTTTTTTGTCTGTCTTCATTTTCCCTTCATTTTCATCATTTTTTTGGAGGTTAGCATCAATGTCTATGATGTCCAGGAATGTAAATTAAGTCTCTTTACTGAAATTGCTTTTCTCTTTTGCAGAGAGGTCCTGCTTTCATTGAAGAGTTATTGTCAGTAATTCCTAATTCCCATTACTTTAAAAGGGGGACTTATGAACTGAAAAAGGTTTGTTACCTTATGAAACTGAAAAAAACTTTCTGTACTGTGTCCATACAATATTTATGCATAGGATCTTTGTTTTACTGTAGATTGTGGAATATGCAAAGAAAAAAGACTTCACTTCAATTATAGTTGTCCATACAAACCGAAGGGAGCCAGGTAATCATTTGTCTCATGGGATTATGATATGCAAACAAATTATTTACATGTTTAGTGTGCATCCATTTGTTTCTAGTATACAATAACCATCATGTAATCTTTGTTTATAGATGCCTTGCTGGTGATTGCCTTACCTGATGGACCAACTGCGCACTTCAAACTTTCAAAACTTGTCCTACGTAAGGAAATTAAGGTATTTGATGCATTTATCTTTTCATGTATTATCTGTTAAAAAAAACCTGGCAGGATAGCTTGTATATTATTATTGTGATGCTAATGTAACAGTTGGTACATATATTATTTCTATTATTTTTTCCCTGGGTAATATTCTTGCAATTTCCTTAACTTGTAAGTTGTAATATTCTGTAGTCAAAAGTTAGTGTGACTGATTATCGAGCATTTCCTTAACTTGCATTGCGTTTCCCTCTGTAGTTCAGTTTTAAAAGAAGCTTTGATTTGCACCTTCACTTTTAAATTAATTTTTGCTTTGCACCTTTCTGATGCCAATGTGTTCTAGATCATTAAACTCAATATATAATGTTTCATGTCTGGGCGATTTATGAATGATATTATGTGTCCAAAGTTCTGCTCAAAAAAAAAAAATGTGTCCAAAGTATCTTCTTGTAAAGCTGGCATACACATTTAACTTTTATCAATATATTTTTCTTAGAACAACTTTTATCAATATATGCATGTAGTTTTGTTGTTGTATGCTTGGTTTGTGACAGGTCAAAATTGTGACTTACCATCAATGACCATTATTTCTCTGTCTGCATCTCATTGACCATTTCCGTTTTCCCCATTTAAACAGAATCATGGAAATCCTACGGGTCATAAGCCAGAGTTAGTATTAAACAATTTCACTACTCGTCTTGGTCATCGCGTTGCAAGGTGAATCTCATCATACACCTTCCTTATCAAAGGCAGGCTATATCTGCTGCGTTGGTTGATTTTACAAGTAAATTCATCTGTTTTATATTCTAATTGGTCCTTTTGTTGGATGGCTGCACCATGGCAGGTTGATACAAGCGCTTTTTCCTCAAGATCCTAACTTCCGTGGGCGACGAGTTGTTACATTCCATAACCAGCGAGACTTCATATTTTTCCGCCATCATAGGTATGCTCAGAGCCAAAGCTAATTCATATTCTTAAATCATGCTTAGAGCCCAAGCTAGTTTATATTCTCTATAAAAAAATCAAAAGAAAAAAGAGAAACTGTCATATTGTTACATTGTGATTGATCAATGTGTAAGGATCTTAAGAGCCATAAGATATATTTGATTTACCCTTAATATATCTGCTCAACCATAATTTATATCTAATTAGCAGTAAGCTTGTACCAAATTTGTCTTTGATGATATTTTCTCTCTAATTACTTCTGAAGTTTCTCGAGTTTTATAGTAAATAATAAATGGCTATGAGGATGACATTACATGGGCCACTCCAGCGCCTACTCATGCACTCTCGGAGCGATCAAAGGAGAAAGTCTGCATTGGGCAAGGGATCAAGTGCCCAAGGGAGAAACACAATGTCCCCATGAAAGTCATGACATGAGATGTAATGGGCTTGGGCGACCCCGAGAGGCACCGAATTCTCGGCTGGTATCTAAAGGATTGGGAGACTGATGTGGTACTTCTACAAGAAACCAAGCTCTCTAATTGCAGTCCATTAATTTGGGGTCAGATTGCGGGTTCCCATTTGTCGGAGCATCTCTTTCTTGACATGATGGGACATTTAGGTGGATGTATCATTGGATAGCTCATTGACCTCTTCGCTCTAGAGGGCTTTTGGACGCCTAGATTTTCGATGTCGTCTCACTTGCGGGGCCAGGCAGATGGTTGTCTATGGGCCTTGGTGTCCCTACGACCCATTATGTGGGGGGGCCACCTTCCGGATGCTCGGTGGGTGAGAGGGGGAGACGTCAGTGTCATTTTAGACATGGAAGATGGACCCAGCAGTCGGCGTGACATGGATGCTAGGGCCGGACAAGTCATTTTAGACATGGAAGAGAGATGAGTCATTTTTCTATCTCGTCCTTCCCTGCTCGAGCAGTGGTTCTCCTTGTGAGCAGAAGAGGAGAGGGAAGATGGAGAGAGGAGGGGGAAGGAGCGAGAGAGGAGAGAGAGGGAAGATGGAGAGAGGAGGGAGAAGGAGCGAGAGAGGAGAGAGAGGGAAGATGGAGAGAGGAGGGAGGAGAGGGGCGAACAAATGCTGGCATTGGTGAGTGCTGACGAGCAGCGGCATGCGCCGAACAACGACAGTAGGGGTGTTCACGGGTCGGGTTTGACCTGACCCGACCCGCTCGATTTTGATCGGGTTGGGTCAATCCTCTTTGGGAGGATAGATCCGATCCAACCCGACCCGGTTCGGGTCGGGTTGGATCGGGTCGGGTGGTTGGGTTACCCGACCACCATTTTTTCTTTTTTTTTTTATATTTTTTTCTTACCTTTTTTCTATTATTTAATATAAAAAATATAATATAATATTATTTTAAAAGAATAAAATAATTTGTTATGCATTTATATAATATTTTACACATTTAAAATATTTTATTTTAATATTTTATTTATTTTTTAGTACAAAATATAAGCTGAAAAATAAAAAATTTAAAAAAAAATAAAAAGGTCAGGTCTTTCGGGTCGGGTCGGGTCAAGTCGGGTCGGAAAATTCCGACCCGTACCCGACCCGAACCGGGGTTGGGTTGAGGTCGGGTCGGGTCCGACCCGACCACGAATCCGACCCGACCCAAACTGGTTTGGGTCGGGTCGGGTCATCGGGTTCGCGGGTCGACCCGACCTGTTGAACACCCCTAAGCGACAGTGAGCAGCAGTGTCGAACAGCACAGGCAGCGCGCAGCAGCAGCGTCGAACAGACAGGCAGCGACCAGCAGCAGCAGCAAGCAGCTGAGTCGAACAGCACAGGCAGCGACCAGCAGCAGCGGCGAGCAGAAGCAATGGCGGCAAACAGCACCGGCAGCGCACAGCAGCAGCGACGAACAGCAGGCGGCAAACAGCAGCTTGGTTTTGGGACTTAACTGATTAGGGCATCGGGTGAGTCACAAACTCATGTAACAGGAAAAAAAGTTTCGAGTGGACTCGACAGGATGCTTTTTTTACCGATTTTACAAGCCAGCACGCGATTCTATCGTGTGCTGAATGAAAACTATTTTTCTTCCGAGTCAACTCGTAAAATCGTCCGATTCCACGAGTCAAATCGCGATTTTGACAACATTGCAGGCTCCGACTCCTCTTGAGCTCCCCACTTTTTTATTAGTGCATCTCCGAGCTACTGACACTTCATCAGCAGATTGCCCATTCCTTCCTGATCCCTCCAGGTTGGACAGCTAGGTGTGGTTGTCAGATCCTTTCTCAGCCCGCAGCCTCTACCTTTGCTTTCCTCGTACCACCTCATCCCTGGACATGTTCAGGGTGGATTGTAGACTCATAATGGCGCTTCTGAATGCCACTTTTGCTTGGCTCATGCGGCGCCACAAGATTTTCACCAAGCTTACAAGGCAAGATTTTCACCAAGCTTACAAGGCAAGATGGGTGAGCACTTTGACCGGTTCCTTTGCCATCTGACTCCAACGCAATCGGCCATCTTTTATAAGGAGAGATGTCGGGTTGATGATATTGTACACCACACCTTTTTCTTCTTCAGGAGTGGGTCTTCAACTAGCGGTTGTACATCTCTCTCCCTTTTCCGCTTTCTTCTTGAGAACTCGTACATGTACATGCTCACCAGTTCACAACATTATATATATACATGGATGACAATCACAACTTTGGTGGTCATCCTTTTTCTCCTCACAAAAGAAAAAAAAAAGAAAAGTACTTGCAAGAAAAGGTAAGATATCAGTAACAAACCAGTGTTTCTGTAGAGTAAATTTGATCTACTTGGTGAAAGTAATAACTCACAAGTAATGATGATTTCTTTATCATTTATCCGTAGCGACCCAAAAAGTAGAATTGTCTTGTCCCAGAAGCAAGGGAATATTGATCATCACAACCGTAATTGTTTGTCATGTGGCACCGATATTGGAAAAAAATGATTGGTTTTCTAGTTTACTCGAACTGCTGAAATTCATAGTGTTGATATTCTAATCTCATGCTTACCAACTGACTTTTCATTGATGATTCTTGGTCAATACATTTCCAGTTGAAGTTGTGATACCATGAAGAATTATGAAAAAACTCTAAAAAAAAAGTAACTGTGAAATTTGTACCTGTAAAGAATAAGAAAGGTGAAACCAATATTTGTGAATATTTCATCAATTTTAGCAAACCAGCTGTTTAAGGAGTGACCATCACAGTGATGCTCTCATTGTAATCTCTATTGTAATATATGACTTAATAAATAAATAAACATGGATGGGTGCATTTGGCTCTCATCCCTCAATCTCAATAAAAAGGAAAAAAAAGGATTTCATAATTTGATAAGAACACTGGTGTGATGTAAAGTTCATCAACTGATTAGTGAACCATATCAATATTCATATGGCTACTTTCTTAAGAGCACCTCTTTAAAGAATATGTAGAAAGAGGACTTGCAATTTGCAACAGTGCTAAAATGTGCTAGGTTTATCTAAAGGAAAAGTGACTAGTCCTTTATTTTGGTAATGAAGAGAATGGATGTTTCATATTTGTGTTTGTCAAAATTCATGGTAACATGTCAAAATTAACGATATTCTAGGTTACAGGTAATTGATTTGCTATTTATGAAAAGCAACAGTGATTCTTCACCTTTGACTAGTCCTTTGTCTTGATTCTCAACATGTTCTGCAAAGTTCCTGTGAAGCAAGTTCGAACCTATGGAGACTTGCGCAATGTTTTGATGAAGAGAATATTTTTGTCAGCTTTACATTTTCGTATTAACACCAGATATAAGGTGATTTCTTTTGTTAACATATTATGTGAAAACAAGACAAAGAGTTTTTTTTTTCCTCTCAGTAAGGGGAAATGTGTTATGAAGTTCACCAGGGTGTGTTAGCCCGAAGATCTCAGTTTCAGTGCACTTGAATTTGTTTGTTTAGTAGGCTTTGCATTCTTGCATTAACATTGCACCATAGTTATGTTAAATGTCAAATATTTCTCCAATCGTGCTTCATTGGGGCTTTTGAAACTGTTAAATAGCCTGATTTACATGTCATTAAGTTTTTCAAATTTCAATAATGATGTATAATTTTTTAAACTCCGCCTATATTTTATAGCCGGTCCCAAGCCCGGATAAAGGAGGAGGGTTGTGTTAGGCCCCGACAGCCAGCATAAAATCATGTCGAATCTTATGAACATGGATCAATATACCGAAAGGTTTGGTTACTAATAGAGCGGAATGACGTCGTATGATCCATGTAGCCGACCCCACCTAGTGGGATAAGGCTTTGTTGTTGTTGTTGTTGTTAAATCTGTATCTGAAACATATTTCATCAATGACATTATTCTGATTCATTTGTTTAAAAAGTGTGCTTATTTCCTAATCCAAAGCCTTTGTTATTCTGTTTGAGCTGTATTTATGTTTCATTGAACTTCTTTTTATCACTTATTTTGTACGACACCTGTGATTTTTGTTGCGGACAGTGCATTTCAATGCAGATAATTCGATAGCATCTCATTTTGGAATATGCAAATTAAAGAACTATACTGAATGTGCTAAGCAGGTATATATTTGAAACAAAAGAGAAAAAGGATGATCCAAAAGCTAAGGCAACGAAGGGTGACAAGGGCAAGGTTGAACCTCAACAGAAAATGATTGCTCGTCTTCAGGTATGATATTATTCATATTGGGCTGACAAGGCATATTTTATCATTATTTGCCATTAAGCCTTTACTATTTAATTCAAGCTGCGATAACGAAGGCCACCAGCCATGTAAAAACCGAGTTGTTACTCTTGTGATCTATGGTCTAACCTGTCATGTTCCTTCTGTTCAAGCTATCTTTGAAATTCATTATATGTGCTATTGCTATTTTACCATGGTTTGTCTTTATGGGGTTCACAATTTCTTTGTGATGTAGGAATGTGGCCCCCACTTTACTTTAAAGCTGATTAGTCTGCAGCATGGAACTTTCGATTCAAAAGGTGGAGAATATGAATGGGTCAAAAAGGTAAATTTAGCTATTTAGCTGTATACTTCGATTTATAACTTCCACTAGATGAAGCATGGATGCTTGCTGACCTATTTTTCCCTTCTGAATTATTAGCCGGAGATGGAAACGAGCCGCAGAAGATTTTTCTTGTAACTCAGATTTTACTTGGCGACAACGAAATTTTTCATCTCATATTATGTCTAGGTTGGTGATCAAAGTACATACGTGCTGATTCTGCAGCCATGTGTTCATGTATTGAAGCCTTGTTGGGTAACTTTAAGTATGATGGCCCCACAGTACCTTAACCATGTCTACAGAAGTTTTGTTGGAAGATAAAAGCAGAGATAATATATGAAACATTTCTATTATATCAAGTTGTATCTAGTAACACCACCTTCAAATTGTTGCCACATCATTTTTGCTTCAAGGGGCCCTCTGCTTAATGTTCACAAATTTGTACTGTGATTCCAATATTCAGATGGCAGATTATTCGAGAGTTGTAGTCTTCTAAGCTTTTGTAGAGAAATTAGTGGATGTTCTTTTGCTTTGAGATTTCGTTCGCAAAAAATAACTTAAATCGTGTCATCAATTAAAGTTCATTTGATTTGTATTTCCCTTGTTTTCTTAATAATAGATTTATACGTATCTTATTTTTGGGGTAAATTAGATAGATCGTTTTTCAATTTTAATTTGTAATTAGATTGTCCTTGAACTTAATTATTCTTGTATGCTTCATTCTTTTGATTGGTAATAACTAATTTTTTGGTTACATTCTTGACATGACATAATAAAAAAAATATAAAAATAAAAAAATATGGAAATTAATAAAAAATTTAAAAAATAATTGGCGGCAGTGCTCTCGAGTTCGTCGGCACACGACGACGTAGGGCGTGCACAGGGGTGTCAATACCCTCTTTTCTTTCTCGCGCATGACGAGGAAGATAGGGGGCTCGACACCACCCTGCGAGCTTGCCGATGCCCCTTGTGTTGAGTTTGCCGGCGCACGACGGCGTTGGGCTTGCCCATGGGGGGTTCTAGCAATTCGTCCAGCGAGGCAACACGTCGTTGGCGCCAAAGGACTTCTTCGATCCCGCAGAGCTGCGAGAATCGCTGGCTCGTGTGCTGGTACTGTTCTACTCGATTGCTGTGACAGAAAGGGGGCGCCAGCGCCCCTTGTGCAAGCCCGGCGTCATCGTGCGCCGACGAACTCAAACACGAAGGGCGCTGGCGCCGTCGTGTGTTGGCGAACTCAGGGGCGCCGCCCCTGTTATTTTTAAATTGTTTATTAATTTCCATATATTTTTTATTTTTATGATATTTTTATATTATTTTTTATTGTGTTATGTCAACAACATAATTAGTAAACTGACTATTACCTCTAAGAAGACGATGCGTGCAAAAAAAATGAAGCAATTGATGGACTATTAATTTAAAGTTGAGAGACAATTCATATAATTTATCCTTATTCCTTAATAACGCATTAGTTATCCTCCGAAGGCCACGAAGACTCGAATTTCTTAATTATATTTGTCACGAGGAGAATTTGTTTCAGGGGTCAAATCACATTTGGAGAAGCAAATAGGACGTGGAACTGTGTTCTTAAAAAAATCCTGCGAAAACTTATATCAATTAATGTTGTGTGAATTGGGAGATTTCTTTGGGTGACCAGTTAGCTCTCGGTATGAGTTGTTGATGGTTCAGTTCGTGTGACATTAAACGCTTATGTCCATTGGTCTATCATTAGCGCATCTGATAAAAAAAATGGTTTCACTTCACCTCAACCCCAATTCCCGTTACAAGAGATTTTATGTTCGACTTAAATAAAAACATGTTTCGATCATAATTTAAACTGAATTAATTACGATTTAGCAGTTTCATATCAGAATTATTACTGTCTATCCAAACTGACCAAAATTTAGTAAAAGAATAGGGAGGGGGAGGAGGAGGAAACAAATAATCCATGGACATTAAAGAAACCATTTGATGGTTCAAAAGAATCTAAACAAGAAATTATTCCTTGGTTTCTTTTGCCAACGACCTTATGATTGGCAAATAAATGGTTGAGATGTAGGAACAGCCAGACGGTAGGCTGTTTTATTTTTCCTTTCCTAATATTTCTCTCTCCAATTAATGAAGTCGTTAGAGAAATCATTACTTAGTGCTGAAAATGAAGAGTTGTTTCTCTTTCTTGTTCTTTTTTCTTTTTTTCTGATATAGATAATTGATCACATGATCAGTAGATACAGGGAGAAGTTGTCAAAGAGATCCCATATCTTTGTTCTATTCATAAGAATGTGTGCTCGGCTAGTGAATGAGATGCTCTTAAGCATCATGTATTTATTTTGTGCTTCATTTTTATATCTCATGGCACATGGAGACAGGAAGCTCCTATCTCACAGGTTGTTGGTCTAGATTAAATTGATGACTTCACACTTGAAGTTAGAACTCAAACTCATTTACTGTCTAAGCCAACTAATTTGGATGACTATTTTTTTATGTTTTTGATATATCATATATGAATTTAGTTATAAGTCAAAGTCATTCTGATCACCTGGTAATAAACCTTTTGGTGGGGGAAGTCAGTGAGACATAAAAGAAAACGTTGCCAGAATCTTTGTGTGCTTTGCTTTATATAGAGACATAATAATGTGAAGTGTGAAATGCATAAATTGTATTAGAAAAGATAGGGATCTCAATCACTCGCTAATCCTTATATAAAAAGTTGATTCTCTAGAAACTTCTATTTCATACCAGTTTTTTCTTATCCCTAAGTTTATTAATCTTTCGAATTCCGATCTTGTAGTCTATCAATATCTAATTGTACTTTTTTTTTCAGTTTAAAAGGAGACCTATGAGTCTAATACAAAATAGGAACTACAAGTTGAAGCTACTAAGAAGCGAACGAGTTGAGTAATTGTAAAGTTTTTCTAATGTAACCATTTCTTCACTAAAAGCAGTTATGAGAAAAAGACTAAAAAATGATATTATTGTTTGTGTGATTTATTTGTCTGAGACAATACCTTGGGAGGTGTATAAATGTTTTTTTGGTAACATTGTACACGAGCTTGTGTTTAAATGATGAGAATTTTTTTGTCTATCATAAAATTATTTATTAGTAAACGATGGAAAATACAAAATAGTATTAACATATATTGTAATGCCCGGCCCAATTCTCCCTCATTTAAATTCAAAATGTGGGATTTAAAAAAAATTGTGGGACGAGAAAATCGGTCTCACGACCGATTCTCCCTCCGCCCCCCTCATTCCACTCCTCCACGAGACTCTCTCTCCCTCACTCTCCACTCCCCTCCCACGACTCGATCTCACGAGAGAAGTCGGCAAGGTTATAAAAGGAAGTGAGATGGAGCCCTCTGCACCCCTTTGGACTCCCAACACTCGGCCGCCCCCTCCCCTTCTTCTTCCCCACTCCCGGCGATCGGCGAACACACGACGAGACGAGTGCAGGCGAACCAGCGATCGAACGACGAGCGGACGACGCACGTAGGATGATCCCACACCCCGAACCTTCTACGAGGTACCTGCGGGCACTCCTGCCGGCCAAGAGCGTTCGACGACCCATTGGAACGACGACAGCGACCGCAGCGACCGAAATTCAATCGGAAAAAGGTACCGTAGGCGTACAATCCCCTAGGCGAAGAAATGTAGATCAAACATCATTAATTTCAATTCCATTATGATCTAGAGATATGTGGGAATGTTTTTCGTATTCAATGTATTGCGATCGGACGATCGGAGGTCGGCCGGAAATGAAAAATCCGACCGGCGGCTCTGTTTGTGCAGAGAATCGGTCGACCGATTTCTCATATCGGTCGAACGATCTTCGACGTCCGAGGTCACAACTCAGGGCCTGTCGATCGATCCAAAGAGTCTATCGACAGATCCGGCGGAAGCCGCCGAGCCCGATCGCATCAGATCGGCCGACCGATTCCTGAAAGGTCGACTGATCCTGTGATAGCGACCGACCGACCGATTCATTCGAATGGTCGACCGGTTCATCAAAAGAAGCATTCGGCCGAGGACATCATCGGTCGACCGACACTTGATCGGTCGACCGACTCAGCCTTATCGATCGACCGGTCCTCTAAGATGGTCGACCGGTCCCGAGAGGGAAAATTATGAACTTTAGAGTAAAATGACCAATATGCCCTTGAGGGGCCAGAGCATTTGTGAAATGACTAAAATGCCCTTGAGGGGCCAGAGCAATTGTGAAATGACCGAATTGCCCTTGAAGGGCCAGAGCCATTGTGATGAATCCTAAATCTTCAACAGGCCATTGTAGGCCATGTCCAACGTAGTGAAACAAGTAACGGACTCTGTGTCCACAGGAAGGAGATCAAACTTTACCCCTTCTCTGATTCATAATATCAAACATCACACTGGTAAAGAAGATAAGCAAAGCAAAGATCAATGAATGTGATAGGTATGTGTTATTCACGGTCAAGGTAGCATTGTACAAAGGAGGGGCAGGTAGCTGCACTGAGGAGACAGTGTACCTACTGATTGATTACCATTGCTCCTGGACCACAGGCCCTCTCCCACCTATGCTCCGAACAAGAGTGACGCAGTGAACGCACTCTTCCCCCACGGGGGCATATGTGAATTTCATTGTTATGCTAGAGGGACAGGTAGCTTAGCTGAGGAGACAGTGAACCAACGGGTCCGTAACGATCACTGTTCCTGGGATGCAGGCCTTCTCCCACCTGCATTCCGAAAAAGTTGTGCCTGAGTGTACACCTTCCCTTTCATGGGCACCCTAGCAACATTCAGAGCAGAGACACATTTAGCTTTCCAATTAATTAAAGTCGAGCTCACATAAGATAACGAACATCAGGGATCTTATAGTAATGTAAAATACGTAGTCCCACACAGAGTATAACTGAGCATGATAATGAATAACAGAGCATGGTAACGAGTAACAGAGCATAGTAATGGACAACAGAGAATGGTAATGGATTACAGAGCATAGCATTGTATAAAGCATTGTTATAGTTTGAACAAAGTATTTGATCATTGATTATCATTTCATTGTATATGACTCTATGAATACTGGGCGTTAGCTCACGGGCATTCCATGCCCCTGCTTTGGGATTTTGCAGGTGAGAACCCTGCTTAGGGAGGAGGTGGATAATGCGGAGCTCTAGGGTGGCGGCACATGACTTGCAACATCACTACAGCTTTTCGCCATTTATATTCTGCATTGAATTATTAAATGTTGTAAATATGACACTCTTGAATTTTCCTTTTTGCCTTGCTTTTGTTAGCTGAACTATTCTTGTTCCTTATTTCTTTTGAATTATGTCATCACTTGTGACATTTATTGTTTCGTAATGATATTTCTTCCGTATTTTCATATCATTATTATTCTCTATCGTTTTCTTTGTCACGCAGGTTATTTGTTGACCAGTCAAAGTCCAAGTCAAAATCAAAGTAGTCATAGGCAGTGGATAGCGCTCCCTTGATCAGTCTGACCGTCAACGTGACGGAAGGACGGATTTTGGAAGCGTTACATATATCTTTAAGGTACCTTACAAAATCATATATCTTCAGGATATTGGATCAGTTCGGACATCGGTGGGTCACCATGACAAAGAAAAACTTACAAGGTTTGGCCCATCATTGATCCCACCATTAGATACGTGGTTCCCGACGAGATCATACAGGATCCCAATTGTGGGCCGCCTTTATCAGTGCACTTAGTAGCCTTGTGCAGGTTACACAGTCGAGGTTACCAGGGCTGTCCACAAAAAAAATTGATTGACAGAATGTGTATTGTGTTTGATATCTTTGTGGATTCAGATATCTCTTTTTTTTTTTTACATTGCTTGATGGAGATGGATCATCCGTTTTGTTCTTCTTTTATTTGTGCTTCACAATAATTTCTGCTTAATCACAATTAATTTGGATGAATCATGATGTCCTTCCATGTCATTTCAGAAATATGTCATCATCAATAGCGTGCTGCAACCGCAGTAAATAGAATTTACTCTTTACCATTGAGCGTGCAATAACAAGTTGGAAGACATGATTCATGCGGTATCACCATCCTCGATGAATTATCAGATGGCCATGTTCTACCTGCCAATCAAAGTTTTCGGCTGGGATAAAATGCATTCGCCTGTGAGCAGTTGCATGTGACTACATACAGACTATGATGACATCTACTCCCTCGAAATGAGTACCGAGATCTGCAGAGATTTCTGACGGCATTCATTTCTTCCAACATAGTCTGAACTATCAAGTTTGAATCAGTGGGCAGAATGCTAAAACCAAATCCATCTCCCTCCCTCTTTCTCTCTCCTCACATGATCAATAATATCATCTTAATATAACGTCAAATTCATGAATGCACGACATAGTTATATGACTTGTGATTGGTCTTATAATCAGTTGTATTATTTTATTTTCCACGTGTTCAAAAGTGCAGTCGAACTGAGAAGCGGCGTCTAACCCATGGACGCTACTAAGCGCACATACCACAAGTTGGAAGATCGGCCCGTCATCAAGTCCAACTAATCCGGTAAGATCATTTCGGATTGCTGCCTGGCAGTGACAGATGAGGTTCCAACAAGAATTTTTTGCATTCACGAAAACTCAAACTTAAGACCTCTGCTTAAGAGGAGGAGTCGCTACCACTCCACTCAATCTTTCAGTCGAACTGTTTTTGATAATTTTTTTAAGGGCTGCGTTTGGTATAAAAATATTGAGAGAACGTTAGTTTTCGAGAACTAATCGATGTGATAGAAAAGTTTGGGTTAGTGTTTGGATATAAAAGTGTAATGAAGGGGATTTAAAAAGTTGATTTGATAGATAAGTTTTAGTAGGTGTTTGGATAAAAAGTAAGAATTAAGAATATAATTTATTATTTTATGAGATATAAAATTATAGTAAATAAAAATATGTTATTAATATTATAATTTACATAATTATTCTATTATTATTTACTTGATTAAATATTTTAAATATTACTAATATTATAATTTTAAATATTATAGTAAATCTAAATATCCAAATATAATATAATTTTTTTATTAAAATAATTGAACATTTCAATTATAAAATATCTTTGAATTATTAGAACTAAATATTTTATACTTCTAATTATTTACATTTAATAATTTATTTTATAAGATGAGTACTAATAATGTATTAATAAATAACTAAATTATAATACTTATATTACAAAATAATTAAAAAATGGATGAAAGAAAAGAAAAAGTCAAAAGTTGTGACTAAAAAGACGTGAAGCAGAAGAAAAAAAGTATTCTTGCTTAAAAACTTTTGAAGTTCTCGTCATATATGTTATTTGACAGAATTTCGGTAAGTTCAGCCCAAGTTGCCAAGAGAAAACTTAGTGGCAAAGTTGGTCTCCTTAGCCATTTCAAACTACACGGGGCTGAAACTTTTGTCAGCTGGCATATCACTGGTATCTAACATACAGAAGCTTAGCTTTCTGTCAATAAATGCAGTGCACATGTGCAGTAAATTGGCAATTAAAGAGCTCTTTGATGCAACTTCTCATAAGCCATTCGTTGCATAAAGTTGCAAATGCCAGTTGCAACTTATACCCCAAGTGGGCAATAATATTATAGGTCCACTGCAATTTGTTGTCTAGATATTTTTACATTTTGGCCGTATGTAGCAACAGGTCTGAACGCCAGTACTCTGATAAGACACTACTAGAAAAATGTTAATTACCGACGGTTCAAATCATCGGTAATCAGTCCTAAAACCGTCGGTAACGTAATTACTGACGATTTTTCAGTCGAAATCGATCCGTTGGAAAAACGCTCGTAGCAAATCGATTTGCGACGGTCGAAAAAAATTCGTCGAAAATATCGACGGTTACAACCGCCGGAAAAGACCGGCGGTTCGAACCGTAAAAAATTTTCGACGGTTGCAACCGCCGGAAAATGCCGGCGGTTCGAACCGTCGAAAGTTTCCGACGACTGCAACTGCCGGAAAAAGCTGGCAGTTCGAACTGTTAAAACTTTCTGAAGGTCGCAACTGTCGAAACTTTCGACGGTCGTCGCAACCGTCGATCTTTCGGCGGTCGCAACCGTCGTAAAGAATTTTTTAAATATAAAAAAATTAGCGGCCGGATCGGGCCGCGGCCAGCTCCGGCCGCCGCCAAATCTGGCCACGCGCGGTAGGATGGGCCGGATCCCACCGCCAGCGGCTGGATCCGTCCGCCAACGGGCCGATCCGGCTGCCACCGGCTGGATCCGACCGCTAGCGATCGGATCCGGCCGCCAGCGATCGGATCCGGCCGCCAGCAGCCGGAGAGAAAGGGAGAGAAAGAGAAAGAGAAAGAAAGAGAGACGCCGGCGGAGAGGGTCGTCAGCAGTCGACGCTTCACGTCCGGCCAGAGGCTCGCCGGCCTGGAGAGGGAGAGGGAGACGACCGAGAGAGGGAGAGGGAGAGGGAGACGGCCGGGAGAGGGAGAGAGAGAGGAGAGGAGAGGAGGGTGATAAAATTATATATATATATATGTGAAAAAATGGAAAGCGGGAACGAAAGGAGCGCGAGATAATGAAATTTTAATTACCGACGGCTCTGGCCGTCGAAAAAGTAAATATTAATTATTTTTAAAATTACCGACGGTTGTGACCGTCGAAAAAATATTTACTTATATATAGTATTTTTTTACCGACGGTATGAACCGAGTAATTATATTAATAAAATATTACTCATGTAATATTATTATATATTTACCGATGGTTACGATCGTCGGAAATTATGGCGGATTTTGCGACGGATGGATATCCGTCGAAAATATCGACGTTCCTGATCGTAAAAAAAAAATAATAATATAAAAAATTACATAATTTAATTTTTTTATTTTCGACGATCGTAACCGTCGGAAAATCCGTCGAAAAAATTAAATAATAATATAACAAATTACATTATTTTTTTTATTTTCGACGGTCGTAACCATCGAAAAATCCATCGAAAAAATTAAACAATAATATAACAAATTACATAATTTATTTTTTTAATTTCTGACGGTTCTGACCGTCGAAAAATCCGTCGGAAATTGCGACGGATCAATCTCCGTCAGAAATATCGATGTTCCTAATCATCGAAAAATAAAATAATAATATAATAAATTTTTGACGGTCGTGACCATTGAAAAATCCGTCGGAAATGAAAACGTCGAAAAATTTGTCGCAAATTGCGACGAATTTCTATCCGTCGGAAATTGCCCGTCGGAAAATGACAATTTTCTTGTAGTGAGAGGCATAGCATTCATGAACTTTCAGGTAAATTACATGAATAGTCCTTCAACTTTGAGTCAATTTTCCCTTAACTGCAATTTGTAATCAGAACGTTCCTCATCTTTTATTTTCTTGCACGATTAGTCCTCTTGACCGGTGATAGTGAATTTTTCGGTTGCCATGCATACATGATCGGCACGTGAGCCGTTTCTCTCATCCACGTCATTTAAGTCATCCACGTTATTTAACGCTCCAAATCAAGTAAATTATATGGATCATCCTCCAACTTTGAATCGATTTATAAATGATCCCCCAACTTTGGTATTATTGCACGATTTATCCACTTGACCGGTAAGAAACATACTCCCGATTATCTTGCGACGTGACATAATAAAATATAATAAAAAATTTTAACTAGCTGACATCACATAATAAAAAAATATTATAAAAATTTAAGGACACGGACGAGCTGACAGAGGGGGGTGTCGGCCCCCCTCTCCAAGCTCGCCCTTTGGTGAGTTGGCATAGGGGGAAGCCGAGCTCCCTCTCCAAGCTCGCCACTGGCGAGCACCAACGCCCTCTCGCGAGATCGTCGGCGATCCAAAATGACTCAGAGTTGAGAGACTATAAAAAATAAAAATGATAGGAGCGTCGACGAACTCGCGAGAGGGCGTTACCGCTCCTTGTGCGAAGTTCGCCAGTGGGCGAGCTTGGAGATGGAGGTCGCGCCTCCTATGCCAACTCGCCAAAGGGCGAGCTTGGAGATGAGGGCCGACACCCCCCTATTAGTTCGTCCGCGTCCTTAAATTTTATAATATTTTTTATTGTGTGATGTCAGCTAGTTAAAAAATTTTATTATATTTTATTATACCACGTCACAATATAATGGGGAGACTATTTTTTATCGGTCAAGTGGATGAATCGTGCAATAATATTAAAGTTGGGGGATTGTTTATAAATCGACTCAAAGTGGGAGGACGATCCGTGTAATTTACCTAGTTTGAAGTGTTAAATAACGTGGATGACTTAAATGACGTGGATGAGAGAGAAACGACTCACGTGTCGATCACGTATGCAAGGCAATCGAGAAATTCATTATCACCGATCAAAAGGATTAATCGTTCAAGAAAATAAAAGATGAGTGACGTTCTGGTTACAAATTGAAGTTGGGAGACCAATTGAAAATCATCTCAAAGTTTGAGGATCATTCGTGTAATTTACTCTGAACTTTCTGATAAGATAACAGGGAGGTAGAAATCAGAGGTAAATTAAATAGAGCTCTCAGCAGTTCTGAACTGTTAATTGTTCAATCAGGCGAGAAGGGTAGAAATTAATTAATTCGGGGAATCTTTTGTATACCCTTGAGACAACATGTTGAACTAGTAATACATACATATACCAACTTGAAGATAATAATAATTTACCAGTCCAATGCATATATATATTTGAGATGCTCAGAACAACTTCTTTCAAGCCCTACACATTTCTTTGAAATTTCCATTTCTATTTTCTAGTGCATGCAAATATATGAAGACTATGGCCTTAATCTACATTTTCCTTATCCAACTAAGTTTCAGAATATGTCTTAATCTAAGTCCAATTCTTACTAGAGTTTAAATCATACTTTTAATTATTGTAGGTACTGTACCTCTTATGTTATAAATACAAGAGCATGTGGAGAGAGTTCTACGGTTTTAATCTTAGAATCCGTAAGAAAAGTTGGAGAGAGAGAAAGAGAAACAAATGAGTTTTCCTCGGATAACTCGTTCTTCCTCATGTTGTCTTCGATTAATAGAGTCCGTGGAAGCATATGAATCTTGCCCATGAATTAGGTTGACGTATCGAACTACTAAATGTTTTGTGTGCTATTTATCTTTTTACTATTCTATGAGTTATTTGCACGATCGCCCATCACTATTGTTTCGCATTACTTGGTTTCAATTTTTCTTATTTGGTACTCTTGTTCTATCAATTGATGTTGAGATTTGTGCTGAATTAGTCCCCGAATAGCATAATTTTAAATGATTGAGAAGAACACAACTAAATTTGAGATTGAAACTACTGTACAGTGAAAATTAATAATGAAGGTAGTGCTAATTATGTATGGTATGTTGTTGCCCAATTAGAGAAGAAAAAAAGTCACAAAATAAGCGAGCGATTCTTCTTTGCTTAAATAAGATTTTGAATTTGAGTCATAAAATTTTTTTAAAGCTGCTATGTACACGATGCACAACGATTTAAAAATGGTGAGTCGACCTAATATATGAATAATACATTTTTTAACGTCACATGAGTTGAACTGCGACACTATTTTTCAGACATAAAAAATTGGCTAAAAAAAAGACGAGAAAAACGAAAGATGTGCTCGTAGAGGCAAATATTCTTCTGATATTTGAAATTCAATTTTGTGTCCGAAACAAATGCAAAGGATTTGTGAAACAAACTTCAGGACATGTATGAAAATTTGTCTATAATGAGAGCTGTACGACTCGAGTCAAGGAAAAGAAGAAAGTAAGTTGTTGGTTGCTTGTGAAAAAAAAAAAGATTACGTTAAAAAAATGTTGTAGGCTGAGGTTATGACAAGGAAGAGATTAATTCTTCCCAATGCCAACGTATACTAGAAGGTATTCCTACAATAGAAGAGTGATGCAAATTTAGTTGCACTATCAAGTACACTAATTATTTAAATAATAAAATGATGAATAAAGAATGTTCCTTTGAGGATGATTAACAAGTAATAACCTATTTGCTTGTTAAAAATGAGGATTTTTTTTTTAATTTTGAAACAAATTAAAAGAAAAGAATATATATATATATATATATATATATATATATATATATAATGAGAAGTAGATTTTCTTCTTATCTACACCACTCTATATCATGTACGAGCCCATAAACATGAAATCATCAACAAATTGAAATATCAAAATTAATTAATCAATATTTCAAAATTTAATTACTACATTGAGAATAATCAAATGTATTTTTTAAAATTTTATTTAAATGATTAAATCATAAGATGAATCAAACTGAAGTTATAATCAAGAACTTTTGCAAGTAACCTGAATTCTACACAATTAAGTTTCTATTCATTTCCACAACTGTGACATGAATGAACAATCGATGATTCCAAAGCAAATAAATATGTATCTAAACTCCTTTTTAGATAGTAAATAAACTCATAATCATTGGAACTAAAAAAGAAATGTAGACACCTTCAAGCATGCTATTGATGAATCCAAATAATTAAACAATAATGGCTCACATACATAAATAGGGTTCAATCAAAATGACTAGTAAAGGGTTACTCCATAAAGTACAACATCAAATCTACACTACAAGAAATGTAACGAATAGCGATGCACATTAGCATTAAACTATGGGCGACGTTAACTTGACACCAACAATGTCGAAACAACGATGCACTAGAGTTAAAATACACGAGACCTATTTGCCTGTCAATAGCGTTAAATTAGTGTCATTTTTATGCCAAAGTTGACATTCATTCGACGCTAAAGAGTCACTACTATTGTGCACACAAAGTGCGAATTGCATGGTGAACTTTAGCGTCGACAAAATGCGACACTAAACATTGTAAACTAGTGTCTTGATGTCCGCCGACGCTATGTCAATGCTGTCTTGTCCTTGCCTTTGCAACACTATCGTATTTGCAATGCTAATGTGATTCAAACATGTTGCTAGTACAAAAAAGGTCCCTCCACTAGAGTTTAATTAATAAGTTGAATGAATATTAATTATAATTGTGTTCATAGATGTATACTAATACAAATACATATATATGTAGATAGATATAAATATATATGTATACAAATATATATATGTATGTATGTATGTATGTATGTATGTATGTATGTATGTATGCATGTATGTATGTATGTATGTATGTATGTATGTGTATGTATGTATGTATGTATGCATGCATATAATATAAATAATACAAGTGTTTTCTTGATGCATTAATAATATAATCTAATAAATAAGTTATTATTATTTTTCATTTTTTTCATAATTTTCTTTAATATTTTATCTTTTTACTCATTTTCCTTTTAATATATGATCACTAGCTGATCATACTAAATTTCTACTCATTTTTCATCTTAATTCATGTGCATATAAGCCATGTAATGTTTATATTTTTATAATTATGCTTAATTTACATGCATTGATCTTCTCAGCATTATGTTATCTTACATTTGCACATTTGAGCTGGATAATATACTGATTTAGTTCTTATTTGTCTAATTATCATTTGAGTAATTTATGCTTGTTGTTCATGTTGTTACAACATCAAAATCAAGCATAAAAGACAAATATTCCCGCTGAAAAAGTAGGAGGGGACCACATGCAGCTGTCAAAGCAATGACAAAGGAATCCCTTCTTAGCACAAAAGCACAAATACCGGAGGACATGTGGCAAAATCAGATGGAATGAAAGATTCTGATGACGATCAAATGCTGATGATAATATCATATAAAAAGAGGATGTTGAGGAGCAATAGGGGGGATCTCCACTCCTAGCCATTTGATTGGAGGCTGAGTTTTTACTGGAGTCTTGGAGCTGAGGGTTTTTTATGGATGGATGATTCAACATTACTTTTGTCACTGATGTTAGTGTAGTTTTTCAATGTTTTTGAATCAATTTTATCTTGATGGGAATCCTATTTTGCAATGGCAACTGAGAAGTTGACGTTTGATTTTTTTTTGCTCAGAAATGAATAAAGAACATTAGCATGTTTTCTAGTTCTAATCCATGTCAAGATCTGAATGCATCTTTTTACTTCTTGTTAATGTGAATCTCATCTTGTAATGGCAGCTGAGTGGTTGATTCTAAATTCTCTTATTGTTAAGGAATGAACTAAGAACATTAACCATTAGTTTCTAGATTCGATTTCATCTATGATTTCTGAGAAATGAGTTACTTGATTTTCTGATTTTAATCCATGCTGAGAATGGATCCATTTAGCCTTTGGTGATGTGAATCTCATATTAAAATGGCAATCGAGAGGTTGATTCTAGATTCCTTTAATGTTTATAAATAAATCAAGAGCATCATCACTAGTTGTGGATCTGATTGTATTTATGCATTGAACTAGAGGTTTCATAATAGTCTAATATTAGTTGAAGCCCTTATTGAATCAACCTAACTAGCGTTCATATGAAAGTATGATACTTAGTTCTAATTTTAATGTACTGTGAGAGCAGTCTATAGATTGAATCTGGTTTGATTTGTATTGCTAGCTTGTTCTAATCAATTCCATAACAGAGTATTAGATGAACCAATTCCTAAGAGAATATTCACTATCTGTTAGTTATCATTTTATATCAATCACCTTAAAACACCAAAAAAAGTTAACTTAGTCTAGGATTAATTTAGATTAGTTAGTGAAGTTTATGTTTCAAATCACGGTGGATACGACATTCGAGTTAACTACTCCAATCTGTGCACTTGTAGTTCAGTGAAGTGAGGAGTGCATAGTCTATGCCTAGATCTTGCTCAGTTTCATATTGTACATAGTCTACGCCTAGATCTTGTTTAGTTTTCATTTGTGCATATTCTACACCTAGACCTTGTTTAGTTTTCATTTGTGCATAGTCTACGCCTAGACCTTAGTCTTTTACATTCTGTGCATAGATTTCAATAAATCAATCAACTAAATCACACTCCCAAATTTCACATCAAGTTTTTGGCGCCGTTGCCAGAGATTTGAGGCTGATTAGATTCACTTTCTGTAGTTTAGATTAGTCCACTTTTCAGCAGTTATTTTCTTTTTTTAGATTAGTTTTATTTATATTTACCTCTGCTTTTTCTTATACTATCACTATTTATATCACATTCCATTATTTATATTCAGTCCTATTTTTTCTATCATTTTTCTGATTAGGTTATATCTTTTTGTAATTTTCTTTTTCTGCTATCAATCTTATCTTAATCTCTGTTTCATTTCATGCTTACTCCTGCTTTTGATATCTCTGCACTTAACCTCATTGTATGACAAGTTTATAGTGCATAAAATTTTGAGTTTGACTTTTGAGATAGAAAGAAGAATAGATGAAAGGTCACATGTCAAACTGAGCAGAAATCAACTAGCACTTTGAAGATTAAGTACATGATGGAGTTGACAGACTTGGCCCATGACTATTATCAATCAAGTGAAATGCCAATAAACCAGGACGAATTATACTATGAAGTTGAAGATATTGTGTTCAAAACTCTTCAGAAATACGGTTTTGATGATGGAGAACTATCACAAGCTCATTGCAATCAAGGATCATCGCAATTTTAACAGCTTTCTAATGCTTACATATATGCCTCACATGATCATGAAAGTTCAAATTACTACAATTCTGAGGAAGACTTCTCAAGTAGTAGTTGTTTCAAATTACTAGAATCCTGAGCAAGGCTTTTCAAGCAGTAGTACTTATTTTTATTACTCGCAAAATCATTTGTATTACCATCACAATCAAGGTCAAGTGTCAGAATTTCAAGTTCCAACCATGGGTATTTCTAAAAATCAGCAAACACTTAATCAATCCACAAAAAAGTCAGATATGGAGATTAAGTTGGAGAACTTCATGAGGCATCAGGAAAAGCAAATTACAACCTCGGAAAAACTATGTATGGCAGTAGGTGTTCAAGCCTTGGAGGCTAAAATTTTTCTGTAGTCTAGTACAGAAACTCCACAAACCCAATCTGTCCATCCGAAAGAAGAAATTTAGGAAATGACGATGGGCATTGAGAAAGAGATGAATGAAGAGAAAGAAATGATCATGAAGGCTGAAGTTGAAAAAGAATCTGTCACACTTAAAGCACAAACCAAGAAATAAGTTGAATTTGCAGAAGGTACTGAAAAGGTTACTCCAATGGTACAAGTAGTGAATCACATTGAAGACCCACTCATAAGGTTCCCATCCAATGAAGAACAAATTATAGAAGACTCTAATTCTAATTCTAATTCTTTGAAGAAACTATCAGATACCTCCACTAGTTTGCCTTCATATTGCGCAAAAGTGACAAGTACATTCACTTTTGATGAAAGTAGCAACTCAATTCACATGGTGTCTATCTCCGAAGATGAATTACCTAGTGCACCCAAAACAGAGACAAAAACATTCTTGCCTACTTTCATATGTGATGCTCCTGCACTCAACTGTCCAATTGAAGTTCCACTTGAGACAATTTCTTCCACAGACCAACATGGGATGTTATAAGAATGTGAACATTATAGAATCAGAGATGAAGAAACATCAAAAGAGAAGAAGTGGCTTGAACTTGAAGCAAGTGATTATTCATTTGAAGAAAATATTCAAAGTTCCAAAGTCTCACCCATGACATTATCCATTGGTTTACTATAGCAAAGCCACATGATGAGACTGAAATGGCTGAGGAGGATACAAAAGCAGAAGAAATTTCTTTTCAAGCAGAGAAAGTTACAGCAGAATTCAAATTTATAGAAGCAATGAAAAAATCTAGTTAAGGAATATCAATGTTTGCATACTGAAAGTTGGGACAATGACCTCAAGGATTTTTCAACAATGTTGCATTTAAAAAGGCCATTGAAGAAATATCTGCTTCAACAAGATGGTGACCCAGGAGATTCAGATGCGATAAATGAGAATTCTAGGAATAAAAGTTTAGTAAATTTTTGGCACACTGAAGGAGGGATACATCCAATTGGTAAATAAAAGTCGATCATTGACAAACTAAGAGTTCCATACTTGATTAGTGAAGCTGTTCACAGATTGAAATTTCTACTTGATCATATGATACTATTTAAATCTCTTTGAAATGAAAAAGTTGTAGCAATGTCTAACCTAAGACACTAAAGTAGGACGCTTCTTGGGAGGCAACCCAAGCGCTTTTACATCTAATATCCTTTTGTTTGACAGGAATAAATCAGAGAGGAACTTGATCTACCATCTAATCAAATTCAGCTCAGGGAGTATTCTTTACTTACAACTTCAAATTTTCACTGAAATACAATTGATAACTGATTATCGTAATTATCCTTACTTATCTCACATTATGATCATGATCATAATGAAAACCTTGATTTCTTGTTTATATCAGTTGTCCATATCTAATTTTACCAAATTTTAGTTAATTTCTTAATCCTTATTGCATTTTATTAATTGCTAAGTTGATCATTCTTCAATTGATTGCAGATTTGATTCAATACCAGGAAGAAATGATCAAAACTACCATTGCTGATATCAAATGGTTGAAATGATGAACCCAAAAGAAGAAGTGAAAAGAGACATGTTTGCCTCTTGTTTCAAAGTTGAACACCGACCCAACCCTCTCCCTTGCTTGGATGATTCATCATTGAGGACAGTGCTAATGATAAGCTTGGGGAGGGGGTACCTGGTACTTTTCTGAATTCTATTAGCATGCTTTAATTTTATTTTAAAGTTAATATCATGTCTACAACTAGGTTATCATTATTATCATTGTTGTTCTGCTCAAGTCATTTTATTATTTGTGCTCATCATTGTTAAGTAGAAATCCTTTAATATAACAAATAGTACACTCCAACACCAAGTAATCATTAATTTGGTTATTAATCTTTTTTGCTTCAATCAGCTCATATTCAAATGCATTTAAACTCAATTTAGGTGAAATTGATCTCTTTGTAGGTAACACCAGCTAACACATGGATATCGTTCACTGGGCCGGGTCGACCCGGTGAACCCAAAAATCCTACCCGACTCGACTCCTTTTGGGTCGGGTCGGTCGATTTCGGGTTGGAAAATTCCAACCCGATGACCCGATTTTTTTTTCTTTTTTTTAATTTTTAAATGATTTTTTAGTTAATTGTATAGTTTTATATCATTTAAAATTAAAAAATATGAAATAAACTATTTTAAATGTAGAAAAGTATATAGATATTTAAAATAATATTTTTGGTATTTTAAAATAATTTATTTTGTAATAAAAATAAAATAATAAATACTTTTTATATTAAAAAAAAACAAAAAATAAAAAAAAGAAAAAGGATGCCGGGTCGCAGCAAAAAAAAGGGGGATCTGACCCGGTCAAATCCGACCCGTGAACACCCCTACTCATGGATTGAACAAAAATTAGAAGATGTATAGAATGGAATCAAAGCTTTTGCGGCTATGTTAAATAGGAAATCTTGACTATTTGGATTAAGGAATATAAACTATAATTGAGTTTGAACTTTTGCTCACTTCATGAACATAAAGAAAAAAATTAAGAAAATGAGAAAATGAAAACTTGCATTTTGCATTGCATGCATGCATGAATAAAGAGAGTTAAATTCAAAATGAAGCTCTCCTGAATAAAGCCAGGATTTTTATCATGTTAACCAGCATAAATAAAAATCAGGTTCAAACTTATTTATTTGCACCATCATGAATAAAAGTCAGGTTTCAAACCTGTTTAAACAATACAAAAATCTATTCATCAAGAGTTTGACAGTTCAACCTTTTTAGTAGAGTTGAAAATCCTTGAAACTCAAATTAGTTATTGTTAGTACTTCTTTCATTGCTTAAATTTATTTTAGCCTCTGTGATTCCTCGGCTACAATTTGGGAATTGAAAAGAATGGCATGGAGTGTTAGCAAAGTGGGAAACTCTTTCGATTTTAAACAACTAAATATGAATTTATTTGTGAGCTATTTGATTCAATCCTTGTTCTTAATATATGAATGTTTTGCTTAAGGATAAACAAAAGACCAAGCATGGGAGAGTTTGATCTCTAGTTGATCATACTAAATTCTTACTCATTTTTCATCTTAATTCATGTGCATATAAGCCTTATATTATGATAATTATGCTTAATTTACATGCATTAATTTTCTCAGCATTATGTTATCTTACATTTGCACATTTGAACTCCATAATATACTGATTTAGTTCTTATTTGTCTAATTATCATTTGAGTAATTGATTCTTACTGTTCATATTGTTGTAGCATCAAAATCAAGCATAAAAGATAAATATTCCTGCTGGAAAAATAGGAGGGGACCACAGGCACCTGTCAAAAGCAATGAGGAAGAAATCTCTTCTTAGCACAAAAGCAAAAAGACCAGAGGACATGTGGCAAAATCAGATAGAATGGAAGATTTTGATGAGGATCAAATGGTGATGATAATAACATATAAAAGGAGGATGTTGAGGAGAAATAGGGGGGATCTCCTCTCCTAGCCATTTGGCCGAAGGTTGAGTTCTTGCTGGAGTCTTAGAGTTGAGGGTTCTTCTTGATGTTTTAGGATGTTTTTTTATTATGTTCCTCATATGTTTTCTATTGATTTGATCACTTACAAAGAGCTAAATCTTAGCTCTCTTAGGATAGGATAGTAGTTTAATTTTTATTTATGAATGAATGATTGAACATCATTTTTGTCATTGATGTTAGTGTAGTTTCTCAATATTTTTAAAATCAATTTTATGTTAATGTGAATCCTATTTAACAATGGCAACTGAGAAGTTGAAGTTTGATTCATTTTTTTGTTCAAAAATGAGTAAAGAACATTACCATGTTTTTTGGTTCTAATCCATGTCAAGATCTGAATTCATCCTTTTACTTTTTGTTAATGTGAATCTCATCTTGTAATGGCAGCTGAGAGATTGATTCTAGATTTTCTTATTGTTTAAGAATGAACTAAGAACATTAATCATTAGTTTCTGGATTCGATTTCATCTATGATTTCTGAGAAATGAGTTACTTGGTTTTCTGGTTTTAATCCATGCTGAGATTGGATCCATTTAGCTTTTTTGATGTAAATCTCATATTGAAATGGCAACTGAGAGGTCCATTCTAGATTCCCTTGATGTTTAGAAATAAATCAAGAGTATCAACACTAGTTGTGTATCTGATTGTATTCATGCATTGAGCTAGAGGTTTCATAATAATCTAATATCAGTTGAAACCCTTGTTAAATCAACCTAACTAACATTCATATGAAAGTATGATACTTAGTTCTAATTTTAATGCACTATGAGAGTAGCTTTACATGTTGAATCTAGTTTGATTTGTATTGTTAAGTTGTTCTAATCCATTCCATAACAGAATATTAGATGAACCCATTCCTAAGAGAATATTTCATTATCTGTTAGTTATCATTTTATATCAATCACGTGAAAACACCAAAAAGAGTTAACTTAATCTAGGATTAATTTAGATTATTAGTGAATCTTACATTTCAAATCACTATGAATACGACATTTGAGTTAACTACTCCGATATGTGCACTTGCAGTTCAGTGAAGTGAAGAGCACATAGTCTACGCCTAAACCTTGTTCAGTTTCATATTGTACATAGTCTATGCCTAGACCTTGTTTAGTTTTCATTTGTGCATAGTCTACGCCTAGATCTGAGTCTTTTGCATTCCGTGCATAGATTTCAATAAATACATTAACTAAATCACACTCCAAAATTTCACATCAATATATTTATAGAGATAGAATATAGATTATAAATAAATTAAATCATAATATAACTAATTTTAAGATGTTCAAAATGAGTATAAGTATACATTTTGGATTAAATCTTGGATTAAATATGTTATAACTAATTTTAAAAGGATAAAAGGAAAAATATGGTTGAATATGTTAAGTATCAAAATTACTTTTTAAAAATTAATGATGTTAAGCAAACTACTTTTACGAAACAAAATATTGAATAATTTTATTATGGGATAAGTCTTAGCTTAATGTTATGTATTAGTATTGATAATAGCATCATATAATTAATAATATATATAAGTCTTAATATATATAATGATTATGACTAGAATTTTAAATAGATTGGGTTAATTAATATGATTATATAGAAAGTAATTATGATTTGATCAAGGAAGCAAATGCCAAGTCGTGTGCTTTGCACAATAAGGAACTAAAAGAAGACCCAAAGACGTATAACAATAAAAGTTTGAAATATTTTCGATAATTTGATCCTTTCGGTTGGTAATACAATTTTAATGGTACTATTGTGTAGGCTAAGAAACTGGTGTCTGAGTGCAATCCTTCTTGCAAATGTTCTTCTTACGGATATCTCTCGAGATTTGGAGATGTTCATATGTGTATATTGGAAAGCTTCTTAAGGATGAAGAAGCTGAGAGAAGGAGCAATGATGATACCTCTTTGACATTGGTCACAACTACCACTACAAGAAAAATCACATTTTCCGACGAGCAATTTTCGACGGGCGAAATTCCTTTTTTCGATGGATGAAATTATCCGTGGTAATTATGGATAGAGAGGTTTTTGACGGTCGTGACCATCTAAACTTACGATGATTTACTAACCGTCGAAATTTTAGAGGGATGAACAACCGTCGAAACTTCAGATGGTCATCGAAATAAGATAGATGTGCGCGATTACTTTTTCATGGCATTTGTCGATGGCTCAGACCGTCCAAATTTTTGACAGTTCAACACCCGTCGCTACTCTTGACGGTTACAACCGTCGGTAATGTTATTATAAGATTAATATATTTACATTGTAGCTGACGTTCTATGTATACATTATTATAGTAATTTAACGATAAATCTACTTAGAAATTGGTAAATTTATATATTCCTCAGACACGATAGATTCATCCGTATAAATGAGTTTCACTTATAAGTATATATAGAGTCATCCATTCATATAGCATAGGATATAATGTATATACTACGCCCACTAATGGTAGTATAATGCTATGCCTATTTCTTGACCGTAGGATCGAAATTGTAGGGCATAGGCGAGCTGAAGAACTCTGCAATTCCCCTCCGCCAAGCCCGCAAATGCCGCCGCACCGTCATTCTTCCCGGCGAAGTCCTAGAACTACCTCTCGTCATTGGAGCCGTAGTTGTTGCTGCTCCTTTGCTGCCTCAAGATTTTTCTCGCCGCCGGCATCTTCTACCTCATGTACCGCCCGCACCGCTCGTCCTTCACCGCTACCGAGCTCCGCCTAGCGACCCTCAATGTTACCTCTGGCAACCATCTCATCTCCCGACTGGACCTCAATGTCACTGCGCATAACCCCAACAAGAAGCTCGTGTACACCTACGATCCCATGACCATCTTTGTGTTCTCCTCTGGCATGGATGTGGGCGACACGTCGTTCCTGGCATTCGTCCACGAAGTCAAGAACACGACACTGCTCTTCGCCGCCATATCCTCCGCCTTTGGGCAGACTCTGGACGCGATGACGGTCTTGGATATGAAGAAAAAGAGCAGCCTGCCGCTGGAGCTCTACCTGGAAATGAAGGCTGGTGTGAAGGTCGGCGGCATGAAGACGAACAAGATAGAAATCGAGCTGTGGGGCACAAGGGGATTGACGTCTCTGTGGCGAAGGGAAAATTGCTTGCGACAATTTCATTCATCTTCGTCCGTTGCCGATCCTACGGTCAAGAAATAGGCGTAGCATTATACTACCATTAGTGGGCGTAGTATATACATTATATCCTATAGCATATAAAAGTCAACTGTTATATGCCATATATATAAGTTCTTTTGTATATAAAAAGTTATATCACGATATGACATTTCATACTTTTCAATTACACAATGAAGTGTCATCAAAGATTATCCACATACATAAAATTAAAGTTGAATTAATTAATATTTCAACGATATATCTTGATATTATAATAAATTGAGTTAATACTATATTTTAGTAATTTCAGTTTCGACGATTCTAACTGACAAAATATTGAATAATATATATTATACCTATTAAGTAATAAACAATGGGTGTTTTGACGGTCAGGACCTTCAAAACTTTCGAGGGTTAAGACAACTGTCGAAACCTCCAATGATTTAGAATTTAAATTAATATTTTATAGTATTGATTTAAGTTTCGACCACTACAAGAAATATGGGAATTATAGACTGCTGAAACCGTCTGTAATTTCTTGAAAACCGTTGGAAATGATGATTTCCGATGGTTTTTTCGACGGAATCGATTCGTCCGAAAAATGATCGTCGCAAATCAATTTTCGACGGTTAGGAAAAAAACGTCGGGAGTTTCGAAGGAAGTTGACGGTCGCGACCGCCGATATTTTTGACGGTTGCAAACCATCAAAAAGTTACGACGGTCGCGACCGCCCATAATTTTGGCGGTCGACGAAACCGTCGAAAATTTTGGCGGTCGTCGCGATCTTCGAAACTTTTGGCAGTCAAAACTATCGGAAAGAATTTTAATAATATAAAAATAATTAGTTGACCTCTAGCGGCCGATCCGACGGCCAGCAACCAAATTCTACTACAAGGCGGCCAATCTGAACGCCAGCGGCTGAATGCGGCCGCAGCCGCCCGCGACCGGATCCGGCCCTCGTGGCTGGATCCAATCGTCAGGTGGCCGATCCGGTCGTGGGGGCCAGATTGGTCGGATCTGGCCGCGGGAGAGGGAGGGGGGGAGAGGACCGCCGATGGGAGAGGGTCGTCCGGGAGAGAGATTCGGTCGTCGGCGGGAGATGTTGTCGTCCGAGAGGGATATGGTCGCCGGCAAAATAGTAGAGGGAGAGAGAGAGGAGAGAGGTAAACATATAAAAAGTGTAAGGAAGTGGGAAAATATTTAGCGGGAAAGTAAAAATAATTAATAATAAAAGTAGTGGGAAAGCGAGAAAATGAAAAAAAATGTGGCGGGAGAATGATTTTTAATTACCGACGGCTATGGCCGTCGAAAATTAAGCATTTAGTTTAATTTGACGGTATGAACTATCGCTAATTAGATTAATAAAATATTTTTTATATTATATTATTTTTTCATTTACCGACGGTTAGAACCATCGGAACCAACAAAAATTGTAACGGTTTGAACTATCGCTAATTATATTAATAAAATATTCTTTATATTATATTATATTTATTTACTGACAGTGACCATCGGAAATTGCGACGGTTAGATATCTGTCGAAACTTTCGACGTTCCTGATCGTCGAAAAATAAAATAATAATATAACAAATTACATAATTTATTATTTTTCATTTACCGACGGTCCGGACCGTCGGAAATTACGATGGTTGGATATCCGTCGAAACTTTCGAAGTCTGATCGTCGAAAAATAAAATAATAATGTAATAAATTACATTATTTATTATTTTCATTTACCGACAGTCTGGACCGTCAAAAATTGTGATGGTTGGATATCCGTCAAAACTTTCGACGTTCCTAATCATCAAAAAATAAAATAATAATATAACAAATTACATAATTAATTATTTTTCATTTACCGACGTTCCGGACTGTTGGAAATTGTGACGGTTGCATATCCGTCGAAACTTTCGATGTTTCTAATCGTTGAAAAATAAAATAATAATATAATAAATTATATAATTTATTATTTTCATTTCAGACGGTTGTGATCGTCGAAAATTCCGACGGATCACTATCCGTCGCAAATTGCGACGAATTTCTATCCGTCGGAAACTCCCCGTCGAAAAATCCCAATTTTCGTGTAGTGGATGATTCTCATCGTTGGAACCTTAGATAAATTTTTTTATGTAATGGTAATGTGCATATTACTATAAAATATTCCAATGGCTCGAGCCGTCGAGACTTTTAAGGGTTCGACGAACTGTCAAAACTTTCGGCGGTTGCAATCGTCGAAATTTAAATTGATATTATATATTATTTCTTATGTTCTGACGGTTTTTGACCATCAATATGTTAGATTACATATATATTATATATATAACAGTAATATACCTACTGATATATTCATTTTTTTATTTTTCGACGGTTGGGGTCGTCAAAAGTTTTGAGGGTTCCGTGAACTGTCAAAACTTTCAACGGTTCAAACCACCGACGGAACAAATGTGGAAGGCTTTTGATTCTCGGTGCTCGAAGAGATTGTCCTCAGTGCTTTCGGAAGCACGACTGCAGGAGAACGACTCAATTGGATCCTTGAAGCTGTTTGGGCCGAATTGCTAGGGAAGTGATCTACCGAGGAGTACAGTTCTAAATGCGAAAAAGCAAAGATAAATTGGAAGTCCGACCAAGGAGCCTGCTTGCATGTGGGTGGATGTATATCCACGAGCACGATTGCAAAAAAAAATGGTAAAGTTTTTTAATAAATTATTACATTGAAGTGTAAGAATAATTTATATGAAATTTTTAACTATAGGAGAAAAAGATGGGTAGAGCACCTACTCAAGATGAGGTATTTCTTAGAACCCATCAGAAAAAAAATAAAGAATGGGTTTCATCGTTTGCTCGTGAGACATGGGTAAGAAAATAGTTCATAACGCAAGATATTAAATTCGTCATGTGAAATAGTTGATATATTTTTTGTAATTTTCAGGAGGGTTACAAGACAAGAGAAACCGAGCATATTACGCAGGTCACACAGGAGGGGACGACACTACTGATCCCTCGACAACTTTGGACATATCACGTCGGCATCAAGAAGGGTCGTATTTACGGACTCGGATCATCTGTTAGTAGTGCAGATATTGGATATGGTCGTAAATCAGTATCCGGTTTCTTGAGTCTAGATATGCAACAAATGTCCGACAATATGTGGGAACAACGTTTGTCCGATGTCCGACAGGAGATCAGACAGGAGCTTAGACAAGAGGTCATTCAGGAACTCAGAAAGGAGTTCGAACAACGCGAGCAACGCATGGCAAGAGCTCAAAAGAAAGAGATGAAAAAATGATGCGTCAAATGATGCATCGCGAGCTCGACGAGGAGGAGGACGATGATGAGTGAAATAAATTTGTAACGATGTTGTAATGAGTTTAAATTTGAAATGAATTTCAATTTATTTAATTTGCATTTAATTTAATTTCCAAATGATTTTTTAAATATATTTACCATAATTTTGAAATATATTTTTTAAATACATTTACTATATTCAATTTATTAATTTTTTATTTATTTTTAATTATTTTGACGATTTGGATGTCAAAATTGTTCGACGATTGTAACCATCGATAACTATCGACGGTTCGAGCCGTCGAAAGAACTGTCGATACATATCGATAGCTTAGACCGTCGATATTTATAGATGATTCAAATTGTCGATACATATCGATGGCTCAAATCGTCAATCAAATCGACCGCTCAAACCGTCGATATTTATCGATGGCTCAAATCGCCTTAAGTCTCAATGACTCGAGCCGTCGGTGCTTTTCGATGGTTAGCACCATTGATTATTCGACGGCTCTGACCGCCAAATTGATCGTCGAAGGTTTCGACGGTCCTTAAGTAATCGTCGAAAATAATTTGCGACACCCATTTTTCGTGCACATGTCATTCGTCAAAAAACTCATTGAAAATACCCATTTCCGATGATTTTTGTCTATTTACAGATGGTCGTAACCGACAATATATAAGAATTTTCTTGCAGTGTACGATGATCCTTCACTACACGTCTTGCTTTTACTATTATATTGGGATGGATTTGTGTGGTTCCTCTACGCACGTTGGAAGGACCTCCGTGATCATATGCTGGATTCTTAAGCTAGCTTTTCTCCCATGATTGTGGATAACAATTACATTACTGATGCAACTCAACACGAGAATGTTGGTAGATCTATTAGTCACAAGTGTTCTTTATAATTGTATTTTTTAAATAATGTAGCAAAAATTATCATTTCAATTTTTAATTATAATTTTTAATAAATTTTAAATATATCAAAATAATATATTTATTATAATATATATAACATAATTAATATATATATAATAAGTACATGATTAATATTTTAATAAGTATATGCCCTTTTTGCTACAGAAGAGCATGTGTAAATCTCATTAATATAAACCTTAATAATAATTTAACTACAATTAATAATATATAAGTTTACTATATATGTCTATGTATATATATATATATTTTAGGAAGAGAAATATAATATATATCTGTTTTTAAGAAGTTGTGTGATCGGATCTGGCTGCCTGACGGCGAATGCATCCGTCGAAAGTGCTGACCGGAAGTGCTCTTGTCTTTTTTGCAATTTCCATTGTTGCTAGAACTATGTTCAACAACAACCCCAATTTCGGGATGTCCCACGGGACTTTTCTATAGGAGGTTCCGATGGGACGTTCCGTCGGAGGTTCCAACAGGCCGCCGACAAGCGGGAAACACCCATTGTGGAACCTCTGGTAGGAGACTTCATGTCGGACGTTCCGATGGTGACTCCTTCGAAAACATGGACAAATCCATCGAAAACTTATTACCGAAGAGAGATATTCCGATGACTGATTTGTCGTCGAAAAATTCGTCGGAAACTATATTTTTCAATGGGTTTCGCAAGATTTCTGATGGATTTGACCCTCGAAAATCATTAAAAATGTTGTAGTGTGTATACTCTTTTTAACCATATATGCGTGTTAATTGCTTTTTATATCAAGCATGTCCAAGCGGCTTAACACATACTTTTCTTTATTTTTTTCGATATATTTTTTTATTAATAGTTTAAAGGATCATGATAACAAAAACACTATTCAAATAATCGAGTTATATTCATCATTTTTAAAATTTTACGAATGTTTGCACATTATTGTACTTCATAATGCATGTAATCATTTTTTTAATAATGTCTTATGTTATAAATTTATTTTTTGTTACCATCAATTATCCTCTAAGCTATTAGTAAAGAAAAATATTGAAAAAAGTAAAATAAAATATTTGTAAAATCGTTTGACGAGAAAAGGGCTTCTCCACCACATCAAACATATATATATATATGTGTGTTTCTTACTAGACAAACATGGAGCAAAGAACGGCTAAAGCTCGCCATCTGCATGGTTTCTACCATACATGATACACAAGCTTCTTGTACTTCCCATCCCATTTGCCCAACATATAAATAGTCAGCATCTGTAGCTATTAAATTAACCCTAAAACACGCAGAGAAAAAAAAAACTGTTGGTTATATGAAAGAACCAAAAACATGTGTACCATGCTTCTCCCCCATGTTCCTGATGGGAAAATCCGAGAACAAGAAGAGAAGATCGCAGAGAGATTGCAGAAAAATAGAGGAGACACACGAATTTACCCAGGTTCACCCTTGAGATGAGGGCTACGTCCTGCAAAGAGGTTCCACTATATCGTTTAGGTTTACAGCCGCCACACCAAATTACATCAGAAATTAGGCTATTAATAGCCTCTCCAAACCGGGTTTAAAACCCAAACAAACAGAGAAAAAACCTAATCCGAACCACACGGGCCGGCTAAACAAAAGCCCAAAACCGCCGTCGGGGGGCGGGGCCCCCCGAACCCCCCCCCCTTTCGTTCGTACGCCAGCAACACTGTTAATTGGATAATACTCAGATTCCCCTAAGCTCACGTGGGCGAACCCGGTGTGAGAAACAAGGGGCCCTGAAGTATTCACCAACTCTAACATTCTCCCACTTGGTGGATACTTCACACCAATGAGAGCCTTGCCAGCAACATTCTTCTTCAATCCGACAGCAGTAGAGCACCACTCAAACTTTACACCTGTAACTACTTTAGTCAAAAAATCAGAACTATTCTCTGTTGTATCAACCTTTTCAAGCCGAACCTCTTTCTTTTCCACCTTTTCCCGAATAAAGTGGTATTGGATGTCAATATGCTTTGTGCGTGAGTGAAATGCGGGATTCTTAGCTAACTGAATAGCACCTTGATTATCACATCTCACCTCTATAGCACCTTGCTCAAATCCGAGCTCCAAGCACAACCGTCGTAGCCATATGGCCTCTTTTGCAGCATGAGTAAGAGCCATATATTCTGCTTCTGTAGAAGAAAGTGCTACCACGCTTTGTCTCTTGCTCATCCAACTTAGTGCAGCCCCAAATAATGTAAAAACATATCCGCTAGTGGATCGTCTACTATCAATGTCTCCACCCCAATCAGCATCTACATGACCCACAATATCAAGCATCTTTCCTTTCCTTGTACCTTCAAAACACAACAAAAAATTTGAAGTTCCACGAAGATACCTGAAAACTCTCTTGATAGCATTTCAATGTTCCCTGCCTGGGTTAGACATATATCGACTCAAGACTCCCACTGCTTGGGCTATATCTGGATGCGTGCACACCATGGCATACATCAAGCTGCCCACTGCACTTGCATATGGCACACGATCCATCTCTTCAGCTTCTTCATCCGTCTTCGGGCATTGCTCTGCAGAAAGTTTGGTTCCTAGAGACATAGGAGTACCCACTGGCTTGCAGTCCGACATGTTAAATTTCTTCAACACTTCATTTATGTACTTCTCATGTCCTAGCCACAACTTTCGCTTCTGACGATCCCTTCTAATCTGCATACCCAAAATAAAATTCGCTGGCCCTAAGTCTTTCATCTCAAACTTCTTGGCCAACAAACCCTTCACTGAATTCACCATCTTCATACTGTTTCCAATCAGCAACATGTCATCCACATACAATGTAAGAATGACAAACTGATCTCCAACTTTCTTCACATAAACACAATGATCTGAATCTGAACGTACAAACTTGAGTTCGAGCATGTACGTATCAAACTTCTGGTACCACATCCTTGGCGACTGCTTCAATCCATACAGAGACTTCTTCAATTTGCACACCAGCTTCTCTTTACCTTGAACCTCAAAGCCTTCTGGTTGTCTCATATATATCTCTTCCTCCAAATCCCCATGAAGGAATGCCGTCTTTACATCCATCTGCTCTACCTCAAGATTATATGCTGCTGCCAGAGATAGAACAAATCTGATTGAAGTCATTTTCGCCACGGGAGAAAAAATCTCATCATAGTCGACTCCCTCAACCTGAGAGTACCCTTTAGCTACCAGCCTCGCCTTGTACTTCTCTACAGACCCATCCGGTTTCAGCTTTCGCTTGAACACCCATTTGCAACCAATTGCCTTTCTATCCTTAGGCAATTTACACAAACTCCATGTTTCATTCTTATCCAGTGACTGCATCTCATCTGCCATAGCAAGCTCTCACTGATTTGCATCATCCATAGACCTTGCATCTTTTACAGAACTAGGTTCTTCTCCAATGATGCTCAAAGCATGAAACGAACTCAGAGCACTAAGAGAGTATCTCAAAGGTGCTCTTCTTTCTCATGTCGATCTCTTGAGAACTGGTATGGTAGTACCAATATCTGGGTCTTCATCTGAATCTGCATCTTCAACTTCATTAACCGAGTCCTCTTGATCCGGTTCTATAACAGACTCAACTGAAGTATCTTGTGCATCCACCTCTGAAGTTTCAGAATCAGAATCTTCTTCAAGCACTACCACTTTCTTAGGTTCATCACCTTTTTGAACTTCAACTTGGGAACGTGATTCACGGAAAACAACATCCCTGCTGTAAACAATAGTCCTTGACTTTGGATTCCACAGTTTGTAGCCCTTGATCCCTTCCTTGTATCCGACAAATATGTTCTTTTCAGATTTACTATCAAGCTTACCTCGCTTTTCCTTGGGTATATGAACATATGCGTCACATCCGAACACCCGAACATGAGACAAATTTGGCTTCTTCCCAAACATTGCCTCATAAGGTGTCTGATCCTTCACTGATGAGGTCGGTGAACGGTTCTTCAGGTAGTTTGCTGTGGCTACAGCTTCTGCCCAGAATTCTTGCCCCAATTCAGCCCAACTCAGCATACATCTGGCCTTCTCTATGAGTGACCGATTTAACCTTTCAGCTACTCCATTCTGCTCAGGTGTATATGGAGTTGTCTTCTGCCTAGCAATACCATTGTCCACGCAGAAATGCTCAAACTTATCTGAACAAAATTCACCTCCATTATCTGTACGAAGGACCTTGATCTTGCAGCTCAATTGATTTTCCACCAAAACTTTAAATTCTCGAAACTTATCGAATACATCTGATTTATTCTTGATAAAATAAATCCAACTGTATCTCGAAAAATCATCTATAAAAGAAACATAGTACCTGGACCCTCCAATAGATGGAGTCGGAGTTGGTCCAAAGACATCACTATGAATCAGTTCGAGAATCTTCGTTGCTCTTGAACCTGTGTGTTGAAAACTGACTCGGTTCTGTTTTCCATGGAGGCAATGTTCACAGAACCCGAAGCCCACAGAACAATCCGGAACTCCTTCTACCATCTGACTTGATGCTATAGTGGAGAGTCCTTTTTCACTGATATGGCCTAATCTCCGATGCCACAACATAGATTTGCTGTCTTCATCTTCTTTGGTCTCTTTAGAAATAAATCCGCAGCCCACAGATATTGTCTCTCCGAGCAACTTGTACAACGTGCCATAGCGAACCCCTCGTGCAATTACAATCGACCCTCTGATCATCTTGCACGAATCCTTATCGCAACTGAATATAACACCCGAGTCAGCCATTGTACCAACAGATAATAAACTCCTGCTCATAAGTGGTATATGCATCACATCTGGTAGAGTCTTCACCGTGCCATCATTCATCCTCAACTTCACCCTGCCACGTCCAACAATCTGAACCGCAGTGTCATCTCCGAGCATGACATCTCCACCATTATACTCCTCATATTCACAGAACCAGTGTTTATGAGGCGTCATGTGGTACGAAGCACCAGTGTCGATAAGCCAAACATCTTTATCTGACTGTGCCGTACATGCAGAAGCCACATACATATCTCCTGCCTCAGCCTCCTTTTTGTCCGAGGTTGACTCAGCTTCTTTCTTATGAACCGGCTTGTTTTTGCAATCTCGCTTCAGATGGCCCCACTCTTGACATCTCCAACATTGCACCTTCTTATCCTTACTCTTCGAACGCCCACGAGATTTGGATCTCACTCTCTGATTTTGATTCCTTTCTGGTTGCCTTCCTCTGGCCGCCAGCGCCTCTTTACCAGAACTTGCTGATCCCTTTCTCCGTATTTCCTCTTATAACAAGGCAGCACATACACTTTCATACGAAAGTTCTTTATCCCCGCCACCAATCACAACAATCAGATTGTCCCATGAATCCGGCAGCGAACAGAGCAATGTTATTGCCTTATCATCATCTTGAAACTTAACACCGATTGATACAAGTTGACTGATCACCGTGTTAAAGTTATAAAGATGGGTAGAAAACGAGTCACCCTCCTGCATCCGAAGATTGTACAATTTCTTCCTCAGAAATAACTTGTTAACCAACGACTTACTTTGATATAGGGATTCCAACTTCCTCCACAGATCTCTGGCAGTAGGTTCGCCCATCACATTCGTAAGAATTGAATCCGCGAGACACAGCCGAATCAAACCCTTCGCCTTTCTATCAATCCGATCCCACTCTTCGATCGCCTTTGGATCTGCCTGACTGGAGGATGCCTCGTCCGCGACCTTCGCCGCCTCCATGCCTGGTCTCTCCTTCTCGATTGCCGTCCAAAGATCTCGATCACAAAGGAGATCCTCCATCTTCATCTTCCAGAGATCAAACCGTGTTCCATCAAATTTTTCTATCTCGATTCGCGATCCTCCTGACATCTCGAATAAACCCTAATTCCTCGAACAACCTGTGCTCTGATACCAATTGATGGGAAAATCCGAGAACAAGAAGAGAAGATCGCAGAGAGATTGCAGAAAAATAGAGGAGACACACGAATTTACCCAGGTTCACCCTTGAGATGAGGGCTACGTCCTGCAAAGAGGTTCCACTATATCGTTTAGGTTTACAGCCGCCACACCAAATTACATCAGAAATTAGGCTATTAATAGCCTCTCCAAACCGGGTTTAAAACCCAAACAAACAGAGAAAAAACCTAATCCGAACCACACGGGCCGGCTAAACAAAAGCCCAAAAGCCCAAAACCGCCGTCGGGGGGCGGGGCCCCCCGAACCCCCCCTTTCGTTCGTACGCCAGCAACACTGTTAATTGGGTAATACTCAGATTCCCCTAAGCTCACGTGGGCGAACCCGGTGTGAGAAACAAGGGGCCCTGAAGTATTCACCAACTCTAACATTTCCAACCTAGGGAGAAATATGCATGGGTTAATGAACTCCCCATCAATCCGGTTTGATTATGAAATATAAAAAGATTTAATTGGTTGACACAGGTCGAGTAAATTGCGGTCGCAGACCTTTTCTTATTATTATTTTTTATTGTCTTGAGCTCATGCCAGATGTATATAGTTGGATATGGGCCACTATGAACTTTACCTTCTTCCCATATATATTTAACAAATTAATTAGGCATCTCATATTTAAATTCAATAACATGATACTTTGTTACTTTTGCTGGATAGAAAATTAATCCTCACGGCAAAGTAGCGATACAGATTTCAAATGAGTTTAATTAGACCAAAAAGAACTAATTACCTACACAACCTCACTAGTAATATTTAATCAAAAATATATGTCCACCATTTAATTCTCCTCCCAGCAGCAGCTTGACGTCTATATAATTAATTAATTATAAACACCCTCCACCTCCACCTTCTCTGTCCCCCTATTCACCTGCTTCATGATCACTTTCATGTACCAACAGGAGGAGGCCAAGTAAGAAAGCAAAAGGGGTGTCACAGTTTGGAGTCGCAAGAATGGCCAAATGCAGCAAGATCCGACACATAGTGCGGCTGCGGCAGATGCTAAGGAGGTGGAGGTTGAAGGCGGCGGCTGCGGCTGCGGCTGATGCTGCTGCTGCGGCGACGGCCGCCCCTTCGGACGTGCCTGCAGGGCACGTGGCGGTGTGCGTGCGGAGAAGCTTCTGGCGGTTCGTGGTGCGGGCGGCGCACCTGAACCACCCGGTGTTCCTACAGCTGCTGTGGCAGGCCGAGGAGAAGTACGGCTTCCCCTCAGGCGCCGGGCCGATCGCCCTGCCCTGCGACGAGGACCTCTTCGAGGACGTCCTCTGCCACATCTCCTTGTCCTCTTCCAGCTCGGCGCTGTCCGCCAGTCTCGACGACCTCATGAAGTCGCCGTCGTCGTCGTCGATGCATCCCTGCTGCTACTGCTTCTGCTGTCACATCGGGCGGTGGCACGGGGTGGGTGAAACGTTCCCGCTGTTGGGCAGCCTCTCCGCGAAAGCGGTCCGGTGAGATCGTGTTGCATGGTTACTATAATACCCTCAAAGAAATAAAATAAAATAAAAAGAAAGGAAAATATGTAAAATTAAGCCATGTTCATTTAAATAAAGCCCATTAGTCTATTAAGTTTTTAACTAAATTGTAAAAGGTGAGTTAATGACCTAAACCCTCCTCATTTTACTTTCCACTTTCCTCTTTCCCAAGCTCCCAGCCGACAGCACCCCAAAGGAGCTCACTCTCCTTTTTCTCTTCCCCATGTATCACGACAGCACAAGAAGAAGAAGAAGAAGCTGCTCTCTCTCTCTCAACTCACTCTCATGTAAAGCTAAGCAACATCAAGCCCCACACATCTCTCTCCCCACTCACACGAACAACAAGAAAGTTTCACCAACAGCAAGCATCTCAAGCTCTCTCTCTCCCTCCATCAGCACTCGGACAGCAGTAGCATAAGGGGCTTCATCAACCCTTGTTCTCTCTCTCCACTCACGTCTAAGTGGCAGCAGCATCACACGAGCTACCCCACTCCTCTCTCTCTTGTTTCCCTCACGGCCAGCAAGAAGAAGCCATAAACCACCACCTCTCCATTTCACACTCGGCCAGCACCAAGCACAAGGAGAGGCCAGCGGCTAGGAAAGGAAAGAAGAAGAAGAAAGGAGAAGAAGAAAAAAAGAGAAAGAACAAAGAAATTAGGATTTTAACGTAAACCCTTAAAATATGTTTGACGGGATCCAATCACCCTAATCTTCTTTTTAATAATATTTAATTATGTGGATTAGGGATTAAAGAATAAATCCTTTGTTCTTAGATGAAGATTTAAGGAATGTGCATTTCTTGTTTCGTGTTTCATTAGATTACTATTTGATTGCTAATCATGATTTGAATGCAAGGTGCTTGATGTATTATTGTTATGCTTATTATTCTATTGCTTATCATGTTTAAGATTATGATGTTCATTATCACTAATGTTAGCTCAAAAAGAATTGTCTAAAGCTTATGTGCATTTATGAACTTGGTTAGCATATTAGATGTCTTTATGTGAAAACCCCATGTGATTCATGATTAGAATGCTAAGAATGTTAAGAAATGTCTTATATGATGTTTGGAAGTCAATATGTGTTCAATATGTCAATGTATGTTAGATTAGGAAAGAAATGATGTAAAATTCGTGTGTCTGTCGGCTCAGAACGGACGATGATCGACCGTTTTGGAGACCATTGTATTATTATACTCTGTCCAACAGTCGATCGATTCTGTAATGATCGTCCGTTTTGGAAGGGTCGAACATTCTTTGATTAGCGGTCAACCAAACGCCCTGTTTCGGTCGTCCGATAGTAATATAACGATCGATCGATATTCCCAACGATCGTCACATTCTGTGATTAACGGCCGAACCAAAGTCCAGTTTCAATCGTCCGAAAGACCTATAACGATCGATCGATATCCTAGCGATCGTCCGTTTCAGAGAGTCGACACATTCTGTGATTAGCGAATGAACCGAAATCCAGTTTCGATCGTCCGAAAGGACCATAACGGTCGACCGATAACCCGATCGATCGACCGATACCAGTCCAGTGGTCGACCGTTATCCAAACGGTCGTCCGTTTTGGAAGATGATTGGTTATGATTGAATGTCCACACTTAGCATGATTTGAAATATGTATGACCTTAAATAGGATTAAAAAAAACATGCAACACGTATTGAATGATTATATGTATTGATGAATGAAAATAAAAGACGGATTGATGAAGGTGTCGTATTGTTGTCGTCGAAAGATGATGGGAATCGAAGTCGTCATTAATTAGCATAGTGGCTGGTTTACCGGAATGTAGATGTCGACCCAAAAGAGGTCTGGCTTCCGAAATCGAAGTGGTCACAGCTAGCTTTAGTGGCTGGTTCCTCGGGAATGCAGATGTCGACCCAAAGAGGTCTCGCTTCCTCGGAATGCAGATGTCGGCCCAAAAGAGGTCTCGCTTCCGATGGGACAAAAAGATTCCGACCATGTTAAGTAAAGTTAAGATCTACGAGGCAACATGGACTTCCCAATCACCAAAATAATAAGCTATCTTAATCAAAATAGAAGATGAAAAGATGATGTAAAGTGGAAAGTAAAGTCTTGCACTTATGTAAAATCTTACAAGCCTGTATGTACTTTTCAAAGATGACTTGGGACATAAAGATGAAGATGATAATGAAAGCACCAATCGGATGCTAACGTATATTCCCTTGACATAAGATGTTATATAAAAAGATGTTAAAGTAAAGCAAGATAAATGATGATGTGCCTTAGCATAATGATAAGTTATGAATTGCTTGACATAATGATTATGATGTTACAGGTTTATCTTATCTTGCCATGATGATATGCTCATATGCCATATAGTGTGTATAAGTAGCTCATAGCCTGCATATGATTTATGTTCCATGATGATGATATGTATATGCCATGACATGTAGAGATTTATGCCATAGGATCATAGCATGCATGGGCCTCAACATACTCTAACGGAGAAATCCCCTACACCCCATGGATCCATGCAGGTATGGACGAGACCTAGGTTCGGCGGCGAGGTCCTCATGATGGTCACATTGCACATGAGCTGGTCGGGCTAAGGCCCAAGTTATCTCTTAGTCATTTGTATTGTGATGAAGGACTCTTATAAGAGTCAAGTATGTATGGTCTATGGGCCTTTGAGTCATTTATTTTTATTTGGACTCCTTTATGTATTATGAACCCTATGTTGGGTATTGATGATAGAGCCTATGTGGCCCATGGGATAGTATTGTTATCTTGGGATCTTATCCATTTATGAAGTCTTCCGCTTTGTTTTATGTTATTGGACTTGATGATTATTACTATGATATTTTTCGTTGCAAAGTTTTATGAAATTAGGTCATGTCTAGTAACGCCATCCAGGGTTCGAATCCTTAAATTGGGGTCGAATTTTGGGGACGTTACAGTTAGTATCAAAGCTATAGTTTGGCTTGTATGTATAGGGTTTTTGAATGTGTAAGCCATTGGTTGCCTGAAATGTCTAAGTAAGATGTCTAAGTGTAAAGCCCATGTGCAATCGTCATGAGGTGCCACCGAACTTAAAGGTATGTGTTTTACTTTAATTGTACAAAGTTAGACATTGATGTATGGTTATTGTATGATGATAGATGGATGTGAGTTATCCAACGAACGAAGGCACGATTCAAGTTATGGAATGTGATGAAGACTCGTGCCAAGATTCTTTGATGAAGTTTTTAAGCTTCAATCCTCCTATGTTCAATGGCATTAATGATCAAGAGGAAGCCGAAGCATGGTTGGATAGCATCTGCGATATCTTCACGGTGATGAAATGTCCAAGGGAAAGTAAATTGGAGTATGCCGTGTATAGCCTAATGGGAAAAGCGAAGCAATGGTGGAACTCCACCCTTAGTTCTGAGTATGGCAAAGAAGAAAGTCCATCATGGTGGAAATTCATGATGAATTTCCAGGACCAATATTTTTCACGAAGTATGAGAGAGCAAAGACAAGAGGAGTTCCTTCACCTCCAACAAGGTGACATGTCCGTGGATGACTATGCGATCAAGTACTTTCAACTTGAAAGGTATTGCACACTAGTGAAGACGGAAACGATAAGACTGAATCGCTTTGTGAAAGGACTTAAGTCCGAAGAAGGCCATGATGATGTGTGAAGCTCCTAAGATAATGAGTGAAGCTATTGATCTAGTTGTTGAATTAGAACGGAAGCTCAAAGATGGAGTTGTGAACTCTAAGGACAACACATCAAGAAAAATGACCAAGCAAGGAAAAGGGAAGAGTCCGAGGAAACCTCCTTACCATTCTCCGAAAAAGAGGGAACGAGCCTGTGACATATGTCATCATTGTGGAAGACGCCACCTTGATGAATGTCGTTTCAACACCGGAACTTGCTTGAAATGTGGCAAGGCGGGCCATTATGTGAAGAATTGCCCAAAGAAGCTAGATGTCAACTCTCCAAAGATGTTGGGACAAGCTCACGCCATGCAAGTCGAAGAAGGTCGCCAAGTTCTGGATAAGATTCAAGGTGATCATCGCTCAACGTTTAATTAATCATACCAATTATAATGTGTATGCGTGATGGACATAATGATTACTTGAAATGTTAAAAGGAATATTCTAAGTATAAGACACATATCATAATTCTTAAAAATGAGGAAAGTTAAGAAAAACCATCAAAGTCATAAGAAGGATGGTTAAGGAATGAAGAAAATGAGAATTGTTCTACTTAGGTCTATATGACCTAAATAATGACATGAAAGGATCAAGGGGCAAGTTAGGTGACTTGTCACTTGAGTAAATCGTGTTAAAGATCAGAGTAGCGCAACGAAAGCGTGGCACATGAATGATCCTCATTTCACGGAGTGGTGTAAGGATCTAAGATTCGCACTAGAATCTTGGAAATGTTTGATAAAACGATGACATAATTATAACTATTACAAAGAACTCAAGAGAAGACTCACCACGGCACCAATCCTAGTCATCCCCTTGGGAAGTGGAGGCTACAACATTTATAGTTATGCTTGTGGTACCGGCTTAGGGTGTGTACTTATGCAACATGACAAAATGTTTGCATATGCTTCACGTCAATTGAAGAAGTATAAAGCTAACTATCCAATTTATGACTTAGAGTTAGCATCCGTGGTGTTTGCATTAAAGATATGGCGCCATTACTTGTATGGTGAAGATGGCACAATTAGGTATAAGAACCGTTTATGAATCCCGAAGGACAAAGCACTAAGAAGAGAGATTTTGGATGAATATCACAAGTTTGAATTCTCAATTCATTCCGGAAGCATCAAAATGTTCAAGAACTTGCAAAGAAATTTTTGGTGGGAAGATATGAAGAAGAAAGTGGCCAAGTACGTGGCTAAGTGTATAGTTTGCCAACAAATCAAAATTGAACACCGAAGGCCGTGTGGTAAGTTACAACCTTTACCTATTTCGAAATGAAAATGGCAAAATATCTCCATGGACTTTGTGGTAGGACTATCTCGAACTCGGAAGGGTCATGATGCAATTTGGGTTGTAGTTGATCGTTTGACGAAGTCGGCTCACTCTATACTTACGGGAGTGAATCAATCTATGGAAAGCATGGTAGAGCTTTATGTGAATGAGATTATCCATTTGCATGGAACCTCGACTTCTATTATTTTGGATAGAGATCCAAGATCTGCTTCAAGAATTTAGAAAGGACTGAAGATAGATGAAGCGACGAAAAGGAAAGATCTTCATTTAACATCAAGCTAATGATCAGAACTGCATAGCGAAAGTCTAGCTCAAGAATGATCACGACTTCTTGAGATTGATTATAGATACGAGGACCCCACGGAAACATTGGAATGGCAAGTGATGATGATCGACTAAGTGAAGATGAGATGCAAAGGCCGTTAAAGTGAGACCACCGAGGAATGCGCATTGGATGTCATAGATGGAGAGATTACGTCGGTGTATACGAGGAACGAAAGATAAATGAAACAATGTGGATGAGGAGATCTGTTGTATGAGGTTCTACAAAATTCGAGGATGAATTTTATTTGAAAGGGGGTATATTATAATACCCTCAAAGAAATAAAATACAATAAAAAGAAAGGGAAATATGTAAAATTAAGCCATGTTCATTTAAATCCCACTAGAAAGCCCATTAATCTATTAAGCTTTTAACTAATGTATAAAAGATGAGTTAATGACCTAAACCCTCCTCATTTTACTTCCCACTTTCCTCTTTCCCAAGCTCCCAGCCGACAGCACCCCAAAGGAGCTCACTCTCCTTTTTCTCTTCCCCATGTATCACGACAGGAAGAAGCAGCTCTCTCTCTCTCAACTCACTCTCATGTAAAGCTAAGCAACACCAAGCCCCACACATCTCTCTCCCCACTCACACGAACAGCAAGGAAGTTTCACCAACAGCAAGCATCTCAAGCTCTCTCTCTCCCTCCAGCAGCACTCGGACAGCAGTAGCATAAGGGGCTTCATCAACCCTTGTTCTCTCTCTCCAGTCACATCAAGTGGCAGCAGCATCACACGAGCTACCTCACTCCTCTCTCTCTTGTTTCCCTCACGGCCAGCAAGAAGAAGCCAGAAGCCACCACCTCTCCATTTCACACTCGGCCAGCACTAAGTACAAGGAGAGGCCAGCGGTTAGGAAAGGAAAGAAGAAGAAGAAGAAGAGAAGAAGAAGGAAGGAGAAGAAGAGAAAGAAAGAAAGAAAGAAAGAAAGAAAGAAAGAAAGAAAGAAAGAAAGAAAGAAAGAAGAAAGAAATTAGGATTTAGAATTAGGGTTTTAATATAAATCTTTAAGGTATGTTTGAGGGAATCCAACCATCTTAATCTTTCTCCTAATGATATTTGATTATGTGGATTAGAGATTAAAGAACAAATCCTTTGTTCTTAGATGAAGATTTCAGGAATGTGCATTTCTTGCTTCGTTTCATTAGATTACTATTTGATTGCTAATCATGATTTGAATGCAAGGTGCTTCATGTATTATTATGTTTATTGTTCTATTGCTAATCATATTTAGAATTATGATGTTCATTATCACTAATGTCAGCTCAAAAGGAATTGTCTAAAGCTTATGTGCATTTATGAATTTGATTAGCATATTAGATGTCTTTAAGTGAAAATCACATGTGGTTCATGATTAGAATGCTAAGAATGTTAAGAAATTTCTTATATGATATTTGGAAGCCAATATGTGTTCAATATGTCAATGTATGTAAGATTAAGAAAGAAATGAATGTAAAAATCGTGTGTCTGTCGGCTCAGAACGGGCGACCGATATATTATCGGTCGCCCGTTCTGAAGACCGTTGTAGTATTATACTCTGTCAAACGGTCGACCGATTCTGTAATGGTCGCCCGTTTTGGAAGGGTCGAACATTCTGTGATTAGCGGTCAACCAAACACCCTATTTTGGTCGTCCGATTGTTATGTAACGGTCGACCGATATACCCAGCGATCGTCCGATTGGATAGTCATCACATCCTGTGATTAACGGTCGAACCGAAGTCCAATTTCGATCGTCCGAAAGACCTATAACGGTCGATCGATATCCTAGCAGTCGTCCGTTTCAGAGAGTTGACACATTATGTGATTAGCGGACGAACCGAAGTTCAGTTTCGATCGTCCGAAAGGACCATAAAGGTCGATCGATAACTTGACCGGTCGACCGATACCAATCCAGTGGTCGACCGTTACCCAAACGGTTGTCTGTTCTGGATGATGATTGGTTATGATTGAATGTCCACACTTAGCATGATTTGAAATATGTATGACCTTAAATAGGATTAAAACATGCAATATGTATTGAATGATTGTATGTATTGATGAATGAAAATAAAAGAAGGATTGATGAAGGTGTCTTATTGTTGTCGTCGAAAGATGATGTGAATCAAAGTCGTCATTAACTAGCATCAGTGGCTGATTTACCGGAATGCAGATGTCGACCCAAAAGAGGTCTCGCTTTCGAAATCGAAGTCGTCACAGCTAGCTTTAGTGGCTGGTTCCCCGGGAATGCAGATGTCGACCCAAAGAGGTCTCGCTTCCTCGGAATGCAGATGTCGGCCCAAAAGAGGTCTCGCTTCCGATGGAACAAAAAGATCCCGACCAAGTTAAGTAAAGTTAAGATCGACGAGCCAACATGGACTTCCCAATCACCAAGATAATAAGCTATCTTAATCAAGATAGAAGATGAAAAGATGATGTAAAGTGGAAAGTAAAGTCTTGCACTTATGTAAAATCTTACAAGCGTGTATGTACTTTCCAAAGATGACTTGGGACATAAAAATGAAGATGATAATAAAAGCACCAATCGGATGCTAACTTATGTTCCCTTGACATAAGATGTTATATAAGAAGATGTGCCTTATGTGCCTTAGCATAATGATAAGTTATGAAATGCTTGACATAATGATTATGATGTTACATGTTTATCTTATCTTGCCATGATGATATGCTCATATGCCATATAGTGTGCATAAGTAGTTCATAGCATGCATATGATTTATGTTGCATGATGATGATATGTATATGCCATGACATATAGAGATTTATGCCATAGGATCATAGCATGCATGGGCCTCAACATACTCTAATGGGAGAAATCCCCTGCACCCCATGGATCCGTGCAGGTATGGACGAGGCCTAGGTTCGACGGCAAGGGCCTCATGATGGTCACATTGCACATGGGCTGGTCGGGCTAAGGCCCAAGTTATCTCTTATTTATTTATATTGTGATGAAGAACTCGTATAAGAGTCAAGTATGTATGGTCTATGGGCCTTTGATTATTTGGACTCCTTTATGTATTATGAACCCTATGTTGGGTATTGATGTTAGAGCCTATGTGACCCATGGACTAGTATTGTTATCTTGGGATCTTATCCATTTATGAAGTCTTCCGCTGTGTTTTATGTTATTGAACTTGATGATTATTATTATGATATTTTCCGCTGCAAAGTTTATGAAATTAGGTCATGTCTTGTAACGTCATCCAAGGTTCGAATCCCTAAATCGAGGTCAAATTTTGGGGACGTTACGGTTACGACAACGTGCATGCATATTTCCCACACACCTTGAAGCTTGGACGAGAAGGAAAGATTGAGATCTTGTTCCATATATTTCCATGTCCAAAGCTTGTTTAAATTGGCATCATTTGATGTTGGACAATACTATTTAACATTAATTGCTAGTTCGTGTTAATGATCACATTCCATGGATCATGAACATGTGGGGACAATGCGAGGTATTCTCGTATTAATCCATTCATGGAACTAGAGAGGAGAGAGAGGCACATGGTTCACCAAACCAAGATGAAGTGTATTTTGCAGTCAGTCACATTGGTGTGGAATATGAGATCTGCTGCATCTTTAGCTGGTTGTTGCGGTTGTTTTATGCATATATGGTACCACTTGTTTTATGCCCTTGAATGACTTCGCTAATTGCTTGGATTCAATTCTTCACAGGTAACAAGGAATAATCCCCTTATTGGATTAGATTGAATAATGTATTTATTTATTAGGATTTGAATCTGAATCTATAAACTTTATTGGCTCAATATTATTTTCCAACACCTGTTGTGTCACAACTTTTGAGTAACTGCATTTGCGTTCCTATCTCAAAAAATTTTTTGGCCCCGTTCTAATACAATAGACATGGTTGAGAACATTTTCTTTTTAATTCTTGACCTCGTTTCTTAATCTCATCAAGAGAACAATATTTTCTCGGCCCCTCTTAATACTTATAATTCTCATATTTTACCATTATTACACGTGGAACCCACAATACTAAAAAAAAGTCTTTGAGTACTCAGGGCACCCTTCATTTAAGTATAAAATGACATTTCCTTGATTAGGTTTCATTGATCTTGTATCAAAGTCAAACTTAATTAACCAAGCGAGGTCGGCTCAGTTGGTTAGCAGGACTGAGCCCTAAACATTCATCGGGTGGTAGTAGTTCCAGGTTCGAACCTTGGAGCTGCCCTTTGACCAGGGAATTAACCTTTGCTGCTCTATTTTCTTGACTCCGGATTAGTCAAGTGTTAATAACCTTGGACACTAGAGACCTCCCGTAGACCCGGACCGGCACCCAAAAAAGTCAAACTTAATTAATATGAAGAACTTATATCCTGAAGCATTGGGTTCGAGGCCCATTAACTCTATGAAATGCCTGCTTGGTGGATATCTCTTTACAATGAAATAAACTCTCCTCCAATGACTACAATTAAGAATGAATTTTAAATTTAAAATCTAAAGGTATATAAAAGGGATCCAAACCCCTCTCTCCTCTTTCAATTTTGTTTGAATTGAGAGTTTCAAGAACACTTTGTTCTTGATAAGGATTTTGATTGAGGATTGCATAAACGATGATTGCATGAATGAGGACTTGATGATTTATGTTGCATAATTTGTTAAATTCGTGGCTATATTTTGATAATTATTTGGATAGATTTTATTTATCCAAAAATTACAAATAATATATTTTGAAAGCCCTTGAAGTTCAGTTTCCACAAAAAATTGTTTCATATGATTTGCGAATGTATAAAAATAGTTATGATCAAAAAATCAGACTACTGTCATGCTATCTCGGGTAATAGCGAGGCCAAATTGTAAAAAACATTATAAATTGGAGATAATAAATTAGGATTTGAAATTTATTCACAAGTTAAAAGTTTATGCTATCTTTGTTTGAAAATTAGAATCATTTGGAAAGAGCAACTAGAAGTTAAGTTATTAATATTTTACTTATTGCTATCAGAATACTATGCAGAGAATAGATTGTAGTAGTTGTATGAATTTCTAGGAAAAAGTCCTAAATCTTGTTAATAAATGAAAATTGGAAGTTTTAATGAGTTATATGATGCACATATGCTAAGAGATCATACCTTGAATATTTATTATGTTTTAGATTATTTTTGTTGGAGTTTTAATCTCAAAAATCAAGAATTTCAAGTGAAAGATCGGACTTCCAAGACGTTGGCACAGCCGTGCCAAGTCCCGGAACGGCTGTGTTAGAAGATGGGTGAAACCAACGCTCTAAATTGTCACGGCTACTCCAACACGGCCGTGACCAACCAGATCACGACCGTGAGCAAGACATTCATAATTGGCCGTTCACGACCGTCCTCTATGGGAGCTCGAGCATGACGACGACTCGGCACGGCCAATACATAAACATGTCATGATCGTGACCGTAGGCGGATGAATTAGGGTCGCTGTCATGGGCGTGACGCCACTGTCACGGCCGTGACAGACCAGAAATGAAAGCCAAGTTATTTTAAACCAATTTCTTTATGTATATAGGTTATGTATGAATGTGTATTAATTGTATATGACACGTAGATGCACGTAATGCATGTTGAGCCATAGTTAGGATAAAATATGAAGGATGATTGATATGAATGATTGATGTATTGCAAAGCATAATGCACTTAAAGTTGAAGAATGTCTCGCTTATCAATCTTGAGAAGCAAAATCCTACACTTATGTATATACTTTAAGGGGACCTAAGTCCGTAAAGTAAAGTCATGCATTCGTGTATGTGCTTCTTAGGGAACAAAGTCCCTCATCAGAAGTGTGCGTATTTTCTGGAATAAAGTCCCTCACTATTATAGTGTGCGTATTATTTGGAATAAACTCTCTCACTATTTTAGTGTATGTATTATTAGAATAAAGTCCCTCACTATTATGATGTGTGTATTCTCAAAGATATGGCCTAGCTTGCCAATATAATGATGTTTCACTATTATGATGTGCGTATTCCCAAAGATGTGGCCTAGCTAGCCAATGCAATGATGTCTTTCAACTATGTTAAGATCAAAGATGTGATAATATAAAGTAAGAATGAAAGTAAAGCTAACTCGAAAGTGTCTTATAACAAAGAACGAAGGATAAGATGATGATGAAGAAGTAAAGTTGGAAAGTAAAGTCCTACACTTATGTATGTACTTCAAGGTGATCTAAGTCTGAGAAATAATGTCCTGTATTTGTGTATGTACTTTTCAAAGGAACAATGTCCCTCATTATAAAGTGTGTGTATTCCTAAAGATGATTAGGAAAAAGTCCCTCACTATTATGATGTGCGTGTTCCTAAGTATGACTTATGGTATGGAATGAAAGTCAAGATGATATTATGTAATAAAGATGAAGGATGAAGATGACACATGAAGGATCACATAATAAAGAAAGAAAAGAATGATGAAATAAGATCCGAAAGGTTATAAAGCAACCCTGAGGAGATGTAAAGTATGAAAGGAGTTATGAAGTAAGGATCAAGAAGTTTGCTGGAGAAAAGTTTTAATATCATATAAAATTATATTTTGATGATACAAACTTCGAAAGATTAACGTTAAATGCTAAAAAGTTTAATAAACATGGACAACTTTATGCACTAAACATTGATTGAATAATTAGCTATGGTCTTATTAGATTCTGGATTAATGATAATATCAAGGTTGTAGATAATCCTGTTAGCTATCTATAGAATCCAAAATTATCTAATTTGGATAATTGTGAAAAATGTTATACTCAAAATATTGCAAGTCGATCAACCTGTCGGTCGACACAATGAAAGCCGATCGAGACTATACCGGTCAACCGATTGAAGATATCGGTTGATCGATCAATACCTGAGTTGCCCAATTCTATCGATCGACGTTGAGATTATATCGATCGATGTACTATTGACATCGAGACTATACCGACCGATTGATTGTCCGGTCGACCGATCAAGCGATGAAGCTAAAGAAATCGTGCAATGATCACATAGACCGATGAGCAGACGAGATGTGCGGTTGATAGGCCTTTGGGTCAAATGAACAGTAATGATTATTTTTGAATGAGTAAAATGTGGAATAAATTCTGGACGAATTTTTCACATGCTGAAACCTATAAAAGGAGTGTCAAAGCCAGAAGCAATGACATCCATCCAAGCATTAAAGAAAAATGTCAAGTTATAAAAAAGGAGATTCTTTTCTTGAAGTGATCATTTTAGTTTTCTCTTCCTTCTCTCTTCTATCTTTGTGAGCTTCCTATTGTAAAACAGAGAAACGATTGTTCAAAAAAATTGAGAGAGCTCATGTGTAAAAGAGATTCCATATCTTACCTTTTGAGCGAAAGAAAATATTAGCTTCTTAGAAGGAGAGGTTGCCTTACTTCTCGAAACGGAGAAAATGTGGTTGATGTAAAGGGCTTTTCTTCCTTACCCCATTTGGAACAAAGAATGTATTTTAGTGAAATCTCCGATGATCTCGAGGTCGAGAAGTCAGAGCTTGGACACAGGTCATGGTGTGGCCGAACCTCGTCAATAACAATCGTGTTCATCATGTTTGATTTCTCTTTCCCTTTCTCCTTGTTATATTGTGTTTGAGGTGATTTGAATTGCAAAGTTTAAAGAATCAATTTTTAGCTTCGGCAATGTGTTTTGTAAAATTGATACTTTAATTTTTTAAACACCAATTCACCCCCTCTTGGCGCCCTTTGAGATTCAACAATTGGTATCAGAGCCAAGTTGCTCTTGTTTTGAATTTTAATCATCGTGTTTCAAGATTTAATTGTCTTATTTTAAAGATTTAATCATCTTTAGAGCAATGACATCAAGTGGATTTAGTTTTGCCGAAGGACAATCAATTACGTCCTCCCCTTTTAACTGCATCAAAATTTTGCATATTGAAAAATTAAAATTCAAGCATACATTTGTTCTATTGATATTAATATGTGGGATATTGTTCAAAAAGGTTATTATCTACATAAAAAATTACCTACAGATTAATTTTTTTTGCAAAAGTTGATTGGAAATCCAAAAATATTTTTGTACTCTGCTTTGGATTCAACAGAGTTTAATCGTTACTATTTCTTTGAAAGAAAAGATAAACAAATAAAATAGAAAATGATTGGTCATAGTGATAGGGGGAGCATGTTAAAATCGTCCAACGTTATTTTTGACATATTATTGATCTTATTGTTGTATCGAAATTTTATGCAATATTTTGATTCTTAATACATTTTTTCTTAAAGACATGGTTTTCATAGCCTCTAGATCAAATTTTTTGCCATTAAAATATAGTCATAAATTTAGGAGGAGTTATTTTTTTTATGATGTAATACTTTACATATTTATGACAAAGAGGGAGAATAAATTTTTCTAAAAAACAAAGGGGGAATACATATGGTTTCTTCTATCATTCATGTGTAAACTACTTTTTGATAAAACAAAAGGAGAGAAATATAGGAGAAATATGATATGAATACAACTTTATATGAAGAGTACCTTACAATTAATACTTATGTAAATATCTATCATTGTAAAGGAAGCTAAATTTTACGGGGAGTAAAATTAATTTTACAAGATTTTATAACTTTTTCGCAACTTATATATTTTTCATATTTCTCGATTTATCTTAATAAAAAAAGGGAGAGATTGTTGGAGCAAAACTTTAATGACATATAAAATTATATTTTGATGATACAAATCTCAAAAATTTAAAGTTAAATGTCGAAAAAAGTTTAAAAAAATGGACAACTTTATGCACTAAACTTTGATTAAATAAATGAGTATGGTGTTATTAGATTGTGGATGAATGATAAATATCAAAGTTGTAGAGAATTCTGTTAGTTACTATCTAATTTGGATAACTGTGCAAAATATTATGTTCAAAATAGTGCAGGTTGGTCAACCTATCGGTCGACACAATAAAAGTCGGTCGAGACTATACCGGTCGACCGATTGGAGATACCGGTCGATCGATCAATACATGAGCTGCCCAATTCTATCGGTCGACGTCGAGACTATACCGGTCAATGTACTGGTCGACGTTGAGATTATACAGGTCGAGTGATCGGTTGATAGTCCAATCGACCGTCAAGTGCAGAAACTGAAGAAATCGCGCAATTTTCACATAGACCAATCGACTAGTCTAGATGTGCGGTCGACAGGCCTTCGGGTCAAATGAACAGTAACGGTTATTTTTGAATGAGTAAATGTTGAATAAATTATGGATGAATTTTTCACATACTGAAACCTATAAAAGGAGTGCCAAAGTCAGAAGCAAGGACATCCATCCAAGCATTGAAGAAAAATTTCAAGTTATAAAAAAGGAGTTTCTTTTCTTGAAGTTATCATTTTAGTTTTCTCTTCCTTCTCTCTTCTATCTTTGTGAGCTTCCTATTGTAAAACAGAGAAACAACTGTTCAAAAAAAATTGAGAGAGCTCCTGTATAAAAGAGGTTCCATATCTTACCTTTTGAGCGAAAAAAAAGATTAACTTCTTAGAAGGAGAAGTTGCCTTACCTCTTGAAACGAAAAAATATGGTTGATGTAAAAGGGCTTTTCTTCGTTGTCCCATTTGGAACAAAGGAAGTGTTTTAGTGGAGTTTCCGACGCTCTCGAAGTTGAGAAGTCGGAGCGCGGACATAGATTAAAGTGTGACCGAACCTCATCAACAATCACCGTGTTCATCGTGTTTGATTTCTCTCTCCCTCTCATATTGTGTTTGATGTGATTTGAATTGCAAGGTTTAAAGAATCGATTTTAGCTTTCGCGACGTGTTTTTATTAAATTGATATTTTTATCTTTTAAATACTAATTCACCCCTCTCTTGGTGCCCTTTGGGATCCAATAGAGTTATGAAAAAAAACTCCTAGAATATACATAACCATGAATGTGAAATAAAATGATATGTTATGTATGTGATGAATGTATATTTCTATTGTATGCTACTTACACGTGATGGATCCGAAGTAAAGTAGGTATGACATGATGTTTATGTTATATGAATGTTGTATGACGATAGAATGTAAGTATGATGTATTGTCATATAAGGTTTATGATATAGTTCATGGCATGCATGTTCATATGCTATTGTTATTATTATATGATGATGCATCGCATGTAGTATTATGTGATAGGATATCATGACATGCACGACTTTTACATAATCTAACTAGGAAATCCTGCACTCTGAATTCATGCAAGTAATCATGCTCGTGCTAAAGCATATGAGGGGTTTTATAAGGAGTTAGGGACAAAGGCTGGATTTACAAGATTGTAAGGAATAAAGAGAAGGAATCGAGAGATTTGGATCAAGTAAGATGCATAAAAAGTTGGCAAGGTTTTAGTTACTGAGGGAGATATTAAAACAGATGGGAAGAGTATTTCTATAAGCTATTTAATGATGGATGTGAAGGTTCCCGTTGTGATTTGAAGGACTTGACAGTTAGCGAATGTGAGCTCAATATGTCATTTTATCATAGAATTAGAGTCTCGGAGGTTAGCGAAGCTCTTAAGAAAATGGAGAATGGTAAAGCCGTTGGACCGGATGGTATATCGATTGAAGTTTGGAAATGTTTATAATTTTGATTGAGGGCTTTTATTCTAGATCTATACATGAATGGGTTTCCATAATTAGATCTATGCCATATGCAAGGATTAGGGTTAAATGTGTTATTAGGGTTCATGTTCTTCCATTGTTCATGATTTGGGGATGAAGCTTAGATCTGAAAATTTGAATGTTTTTACATGTTTTTTATGCCCTTTTGATCCTAGAATGCTTAGGATATGTATTAATTCATAATGATTTATATATATTTTCCAAAGTTTTTCACGAAAAATCGTGAAAAGTCAAGAATCAGCGCAATTTTCTAGCGCTTGGATATACATGTCACGCCCGTGACAAGAAGTGTGGAAAACGGCTAAGGCAGAGCCTCTGGCTCGCCCGTGACATCATATCACGACCGTGACAGAATGGGAACGACCATGACGAATGGAGGCACGACCGTGATAGAGGGAACATATTTTTCAGGGCTTTGGTCACGATCATTACGGCCTATATCACGATCGTGACAGTGACAAAAACATATTATAATCTTTTAAATATTATTTTCAAGGTATTAATAGTATGTATCGATGCTTGTTGATTGTATATGAACCTAGATGCACATATATGCATATTCCCACGTAACTAGGTTAAAATATGAAGATTGAGCGACGTAAATGTTTGTTGATTGTATACCATAATGAACCCAGTTGTGGATGATGTTACATATCGATGCTGTATGGCCCTTTATCGGATAATTGTCTAGAATGGTCGTTACACACATCGACAACGGTGTATGCATTCCGATGTCGCCCTCAGGGGAGAGTCCAGAATGACACACTTCAATATTGACTTAATTCTTAATATTAAGATACGTTCCATGTGTAAGAAATGCTTCACATGTATTTTAGAAGTTTTTTTTTTCACAGAGGGTGCAAGAAAAATTTGATTAACCCCAAAAATTTATTCCACCCGAAAAAATGGAATTGAAAAAATCGAAAATTAAAGGCTGGTGGTTTTAATAAATTAAAATCCATCCGCTATGTTAGATTTAGGATGATAGCTCAAGCTCATGACGAAGTGTTGCACATGTTTAGGTTTAAATAAAGTCTTATATTTCTATTTGAACATTGAGATTAATGATGTACCGAAGGTTTAGGCATTTAATGTTTTTTGAAGTACTGATTTTATGATTAATAAAAAGTTTTTATTTATTATGATTTTCTCTAAATTGTCAAGTCTTTCGCTGTTAAATAATGTATGACGAATGAGCTAATGACAAATTGTCCCAAATGCTCGAAACTTTTAGGGTAAACTTTTAGATCGCTACATTAATGATCATTTATATAATGAATATTAAGAGAGCATTTAATGTTCATTTAAAAAAAGCAACAAAAACATAAGTAGGTTTTCGGCACGTTATTTATCAACAAGACAACATGCCAACAATTTAAAAATATCAGGAAATTTTTAAAAATTGAAATTCATGCTAAAGTATTTTAGAAAAGAAAAAAATAATTCTATGGAAAATAACCCTGAAATTTTGATCCTCGAGCGAGTGAATTAATAATGCATAGAGATGTCTTCAATTCGCGTTCTTCGAATGTCGATGCACTTTTGATGGTTGGAGAGTTAAACTAAGTAGCATTAATTTTATGGCCTTGGGATGTCTATTGCCCTACACACCCAAAAAATGTTATTGCGACTAGTGAATAATATATATATATATATATATATATATATATATATATATATATATATACATATCGCTATGAAAATTCATCAAAATAATAGAGTTAAAATAGGAAGTGTGGGCACTCTTTCTCAATAGTAACTTATGTATTAACCAGGTAATTGATAGGTTAGTAGAATTGTATTTCAAGGTGGATGGGTGCAATTTTACTAGAACAATGAATTAATAAAATGCTAATTGATAACTAATGACATTAATACGTTTAGAACGAAAATTAAACATGAAAGTGTGGAACTCAATTTCTTGATTATGACCACTAACAGCCCAATGAACCAGTGATCTTCAAATACAAAATTCCAATGTCACACCTACAATCATAAAATGCTCATCATCTAATCGTTGGGAAGTAGACACTAACAATGATATTGTAATGTTCATATATTGTGGCTTGTAAAATGCTCCTTGTCGTCCATCTGATTAAAAAAAATCTGTTTGACCTTACGCACAAATGGGCCTTCGTTCATTGGACCTTGGCCCAAATGCAGTTGTATCATGAGAAGTTTAACTTCTTATTGGACCGCTATACATGCATAAACTCCTTCTTGGGCTGCTATATATATGAATGTAGAGGCATGTTGCAAATGTGGTGTAACTACAGGCTGTGCTTTCTATGGTGGGCTGTTCACTACCACTATATTGTCCAACAGAGTTCCTTGAATGGTTGTGGCACTTCAACGAGATTCCCATGTGATAATGTTCAAGATTTTTGGATTGTGTAACAACGTTCTCTTTTCATTGATCGAATTCCTGACGACGAGTCCAAACTCAACGCCGAGTCCAACTCAACATAGAAAAATCTTCAACGAATCATTTTTTTGCTGCGAGGTATTTCAATGATACCTTCTTGTTTATTTATAATCACTTCCTTCGTTTGGTTTCCTCTCGTACTAGACAACTTTTTACGCCTTCGGTTATACGGCCACAATTGAAGAATGAAATATTTTCGTATGCAGTGTGGGCACACAAGTGGGCCGGACAATGCGCACGCGAGCAGGCCGTAGTGAGCCATGCTCGAGAGGGCAAGGGCCCAAGGCCCGTTGAACCATTTTGGGCCTGTTGCATCGGCCCATTGAATAGTTCCTTTTTTGAAAATCAAAGTTAGAAAATCTGGGACAATAATAGAAAAACAGAATAATAAGTTGGATTCAGAAAAATTTTGAAAATTTGTATGAAAAGTGTGTGATATATGTGTGACATAATTGTATGCTTCGTTATGATAAATATATATGGCAAAATAGATTATTTCTAATTTATGCACGTTGTTAAGTTAGAAAATTATGAATAATTTTTCTCAGTTTCAAAATATTTAATATGCATATTTTTTATTTATGCATATGTGATTTCGCATATTATGCCATGTTATTATGTGTAATTGGTTTTCATGAAAATAATCATGTAAAGTTAACTGGAAAATTGATTGAATAAATTTTCTAAAAATAGTGTGACATATAATTTTATTCATATTAATGTTATTATGCATATTTATCATCTACAAGAAAGTAATATGTTGTTTGTCATACATTATAAGTGATTATGAAGTTAGATGCAAATTTATATATTATTACATGATATATTTTTTTTAAGTGCAGTATGTCACACTTAATTTAAATTGCCATATGTTTCTAATATTCATGCACATAATTTTGTTACCCATGTAAATTGACATGATAAATAAAATATGTACATTATTAGTTTATTACATGAATTTAACTATATAATAAGAATTTATTTTCTTTACAAAAGGATATGTGTATATATTAAATTGTGCTACATATTAAGCATAATACGTGTTATGTGAATTTATAAGTAGTTAATTCACATAGTGATGTTAAGTTATGCACAAAATATTTTTGTCACATTTAATTTTTCATGTGAAATATGCACATTAATTATGAAAAATTAAATTTATTTATGAATATAAATATGTGCGTATATGTTTTTTGGTTACACATGAAAGGTTTTTCATATTTTTTTTATATATGAAAATTTATGCAATAAATTGATTAACAATGCACGCATGATATTCTGAATTACTTCTTTATGTACACATTTGGAATTATGTAACATAAATGTTGAATTATGCATGCGACAATAATCTTTGGATTATTTGTATGTCTATTATTATGCTTATGTTAATTATAATAATGTGACAAATAATATACATTTATATGTAAATTAATTGTATGATTATTTGTGTGTATACTATACATTCATATATGTGATTTATGCTATATTTATTTTGAATGCATAAATATTTGTGAATTATGAATGTGACACAATAGGATGAAATAAGTTTGAATAATTATGAAACATAGGTAGTCAAAATAGGATTAACGCATCTAAATTATATGATGATCATGATAGTAATTTTTGATGAGTGATATGTATAAAGAGATTGTTAGGAAAAAATCGACTTACCTGGTGTATTCTTAACATAGTCTTAAAAAATTATTATGTTCACATGACATGTTGACACTTTTTCAATTATTCTAGTTATGAGATGAAGGGGTGATCACTTTCTAATTGGCACTAGACAAATGTAAGGAAGAGCTCCCATTACAAAACCCTTGTCCTCATAAATTTTTTGAAAATGGGATGTTAATCTCATTATATATTTTTAGATGATTTTGGATGTTCATTTTCCAAAATTATTAGAATAGTACCTTAGCACAATATATTATTTTTAATGAATGATAATTATTTTATCTGATACTGGGGGATGAGTGGGAGCATAGTGACCATCTCGATGTCAATGTCTTAAAAAATATTATTATGTCATTATTTATGAATATTTGTGACAAAAAGACATGCAAAAAATTAATTCATTTTCCTTATATAATTTGACCACAGATAATGTCACAAAATTAAGAGTCTTTGCAATATGATTAAGTAAAAAAAAACAAGTCAAAAGCGACACATGAAACTGCCCCCCCCCCCCCCCCCCCCCACCCCCCTCACATTTTTGTTTCCCGGTTTGCCCCTAACTGTATGTGGTAACAAACTTAACAAAAATAAACAATCTTGTGCATACATTTTAGAATGATCACAAAATCTAATCTTTTGACATTTATTTGAAGAATGATATGTAATCTCTAATTGTGACATATGTTGTCAACGTCAAAACAAGGATGTTGTTGCAAGTCTTAAGAAGAGGTCATAATACAATATATAGATACTATAAAAAGGGCTAACACTACTCATATCAACATAGGAAGCGGGGTGACAAAATTGTGACATGTTGTCAACATCAAAATAAGGATGTTGTTGCAAGTCTTAAGAGGTCATAATACAACATATAGATACTATAAAAAGGGCTAACACTACTCATATCAACATGGGAAGCATGGTGACAAAGTTAATATACGCAAAACAGTGTATTGCATGTATGGCAAATACGCTACTTTCTTTGCTCGTGATTGAACTGAATCGAAGAATGTTGATATGATCTTAGTTTTTTTTATGACAATGTTGTTTCAACGTTAAAACACGTCCTTTGTGTTTCAAAAAATGTAGATTCTTGAAACAACTTATCGTGCGATTAAAGAATGATAAATTCTTTATATGGCTTAGTAGTGAAACCAAAGGACATGGTTAGAAATAATTAAAAAGATTATGACTTGTAATTTTTTTGCAATAGATGGATCTTTTTTATCTTCATTGTCCTACTGTACCACTATTTTAAAGTGGATATATGTTTAGTATTTGCATTTTATTTTTTGATAAATGTAGTTGTATAGTCACGTTTATCATTAAATTTTGTATTTAATGAAGTTCCTTTGTGCCTTAATTACTTTAAGTATTCAAGAAATATTTATGTCATATGTGACGTAAATAAGCATGCCAAAATTTTTCCTAGTCAATTTGTGACATTTTGAGGTAATATAAATATAGACTACCTAGATAAATGTATTTTCTCATAAAAAGTTATTTTTCCTATGTTTGTGTTAATGTCTAATTGACAAGAAAATAAGAAAATCATTTATGAATAGAAAATATGCAATAATCCATTTATGCTTTATTGAGTGTCTAGAGTTCTAATGGTTTCTTTCATCATATTTTTGCATTACAAATTCATGTATGTAATTTATCTAAGTTAATAACATGAATTATTTTATACAAATTCATGAACTTAGATTTAGCTCAATTATGATTGCAAGATTAATACTTTGCTGATTAAATTGATATTGCGAAATGGTTGAGATATTCAAATAAGTCTAGTGATGAAATAATATAGTTATGAGACTAGCTATTTTTTGCAATGATAAGTGTTGCAGATATGATGACATGTATTTCTGAAGTAAAATGTCGCAAATAAATTCAAATTTTGTATTTGGAATGTCACATTTAGTGCTGCCTATATATAAGTAGAAATGTGACATTCATAAATATTAAGTAATATTTTCACTTGAAAAGTTAAAATTTTAGAGTTGACAATGTATGCGAATTGATTTGTGGCTAGTCCATATTCCATTCCCACACATCAATCCAATTGGAGCAATTCATAGACAACTAATGGTTAATGTTCATTTATTGAAAAAATGACTAATGTTTCATGTTGTCAATATCGAATGACTATATGAAATGAACATGAGTCTAAGACAAATGATGGAGGCTCTCTTGCTCCTAGATAAGGAAAATGGATTAATGCAAAGAGTTAGAGTCTAAAGAACAAAATCAAGTCAGGGATTTGTTAAATCATCTGACCTACCGAAAGGTTAAAAAAACAAAAGTGTTAAAAAACAAGATTTAAAAGTGAGAAGAAGAAATAGTCGCAAAAGGTTGCTGACATAGAGAAGTTATTATTTTCATTTATTCGCCAAAATTCTAGCTATTATTTTCACATATGTATTAAATGAAAATTAGATAAAGCTATATGAATGCTTCAATGTAAAAGTATTGAGCATAATATATAGTTTGAGACGATCCATTTGTGGATTCAATATTCATCTAAATAATGGTATTGTATATCCATTTGTTTGTGGATAATTATGTCATCTTGACATTAAATGTGAAATAATATGTATATATAGAAGTAATAAGGGTTTCTCGTATTAATGAAGAATCTAATGTTTTTCTATTGAAAGGACATGCATGAGATAGTTATTCACACCTAGTGTGAAATTTAATCATAGTCATCCAAGTAAATTTATTTTTTTATAGCAAGAGTCGTCCATCATAAAGATCAATTGAATGTTCTACAAAAAGAGTAAACCCAATAGTACCCTTTTTACAAAAGATACATTTAAATCTCATTTTTTAAGATTCTATAAGTGATAAAAGGAGATGTTCTTTCATAAGTATGGTCAATAATCAGACATACAGATTAAGTTGAGAGTCTGATGTTTATTTTTTCATTGGTCAAATAAAAGGTTTACACATTAACACAGGGCACATATGTTGAATGACAATTAAGAAAATAATGAGTTACCTTATGAGCATTGTTGTCTCTTATTTTGCATTTTGATGGAGATCGAGTTATAGACTGACTTAGTAAATAGACATCAATTAGGATGATGATATTAATAAGAAAAAGTCTATCTCCAGTTATGTCTTCACATTATAGAATGATATTGTTGCAAAGATTGGCTAAAGCAAAACTATATGAACTTGTCAACTATGAAAATTATACTCAATGATGATATGAAGCCCTCTAGTTATTCTTTTACTATTGTATTGACAATAGTCAAGTAAGCCATTTGTTGCAATAATATATCACTATTACTTGATAAAAGGATGGACCACCTTAAGGGAAAATACATTAATGTTTCGTATGACATGACAATGTAAAGAAGATGATGTTGATGAATACATATGTAAGTATGAGATAATTAAGCCACGTTTGACTGACACATTTGCAAGGCTTGCACGCTAATGTATTCAAAACACTCTCGTGATAAATAAAATTATGATAATTTATTTCAAGAATGTTTTTTTATAATGCATGTAGAATATGTCAATCAGGCACGAGATTATCAGTCACATGAATAAATGGACTCTGGTGTTTAGTTTATAGGGAGCGGAGATGAAGTGGTTTAGATCCGATTATATGTCTAAAATCCCCCTATATGTTCGGAAGGATGACACAAGTTTATACATAATTCTATGTAGCATGTTAAAAGAAGTCACATATGAAACTTCATGCCACAAAAATTTGGATGACTAGTGTGATGATTCAAGTTAGACGTCATGGGTAGGCATATGGACTACAGTCTATGCAATGTTATGAGGTTATGACATATGCTCCTTTGGTGGGAGTCTTCACCCCATTACTTGACTATGTACCTAGTATGTTAAGTCATTCCTAACATACTAGGATGTTTCAACGACTGTGTATTATTGATAAATCATAGTATTGACTCACATAATAGTTGAATAATTATACAACACTGATAAGTGATAGCATGAGCTCGCACGTTGATTGCGTAGTTATATGGTCATAACTTTTGGCTCTCAATTTGATCTAGCAACTATGTAATCCTAGCATTTCATAGTATAGAATCTCAAATGGTTGAGTGACTATGCATCTCTAATAGGTCATAATTCTCCCTTGGTCGTACGATCCATTTACCATAACAAACATTTATTGGAATCAAATATAGGTAATGGTCCATTACTGCGAGTGAGAGATTGTTAGACGTTATGTTGAAATGGGCCTTTGTATGACTTGGCGTTGGCCCACATGCAGTTATGAATTGCATAAAGTAGTTTAGTTAACTGCTAAAGAAGTTTATGCAACTTCTTCTTGGGTTGCTATACATATACATATATATATATATATATATATATATATATGCATGTAGAGGCCTATTGAAAATGTAGTGTAACAGTGGGGGTTGTGCGTTCTATGGTGGGTTGTCTATGCCTTCTATGCTGGAATGAGGAATGATCATTACAATGCCTTCAATGCTTGGCGTACTTCGATCACTCGGTCATGGCCATTCCAAGGGACAACACAGTCGGCGGATAGAATCTCACCGTCCATCTCAAAAATAAAAAATTTTAGGATGAAACTTTACGGAAAAGCAATACTAAACATCCTATACAAGTCAAGAATGATATATAAGCATTTAGGCATAAAAATGTATCATAAAAACATGTAGTCATTGAGATCTAGAAGTTCATCCTCCAAAACTTCTAAGAACATAAGAACATATGGAATCCTAGCATGTAGATCTAAGCATCGCAAATATGGATCATATATGAAAAATTTTAGATCTAATGCATAAAATACATCCTCAATCATAATCCCTACTAAGGAGTAGGGTATCCTTGGATCTCTCAATCCAAACATGCATCATTAAGAGCGGAGAGAGGGGCTGGATCCTCTTTTCATACCTTGATCTTACATTTTTCTCCTCTTCCTTCATCTCCTCCTTCCTCTTCTTTCTCCTTATTCCTCATATTATCCTTCCTTAAGTCCTAGTCGTCAAGAATTCAGATGGAGAAAAGAGGTAAATAGGCGAGCTCGAGATCTTTATATAAGGGAGGTCATGAGAGTTTGACCCAAAGACTAAATTGCCCTTCATTAAAAATCTAGGGCGTTGCATCCTCCAGCTTTAAAAGAAAATTCGTCATCAAATTTTAACTATACATAAAACACTTATCAAATAGTCTTGAAAACTATTCTTTCATTTCCTCTTTTAGTTCACATATTGCTTCAGTTCCATTGTAGTGCTTCACCATCTTCATAGTCTTATTACTCCGTCGACGCTCCTCTATGGGGTATTCTTCATATATGAGGTCTTTCTTGATAGTTGGCTCTTCAATTACCACTACATGAGAGCTATCATATGTGTACTTGCGAAACATAGAGACATGAAAAATATTATGGATTCTGACATATGAAGGAGGGAATACCAATTTGTTAACTCCTCTCACCTTTTCTAGAATTTCAAATGGCTAAATGTGCCTAGGAGTCAGTTTGTCTTTCCTATTGAACCATATGACTCCTTTGGTAGGAGATATCTTCAATAGTACATGATCTACAATTTGATAAATTTTCCTTCTTTTCTTGTCTGCATAGCTTTTCTAACAGCTCTAAGCTGTCAGCATCTTTTCCTTGATTAAATATACTTTCTATACACACTTCTCTACTAGTTCGGGTCCTAATAGCCTTCCTTTATCAACTGTACTTCAACATATGGGAGACCTACAAGATCTTTCATGTAATGCCTCAAATGATGCTATCGTGATGGAGAAGTGATAACTATTATTATGAACAAACTCAGCGAGAGCAAGGTGGTCATCCAAGCTACCTCGCCAATCTATGGCACATGATCTCAGTATGGATTATCCTTTCACTCTGCCCATCACTCTGAAGGTGAAATGCAGTGTTGTAGTGTAGCTTTGTGCAGTCTCTATCTAATACAATGGAAATAGGAATAATCGAATAATCTAATCCACATATAATTTCATCACGCTTGCAGCTAACTATCTCACATTATATGATAAGAAATGAGCTGACTTGGTCAATCTGTCCATAATGACCCAGTGACCCTTTTGCATCCTAGGGAGACCATAATGAAATTCATTGTGATCTCCTCCCATTTTCACTGAGGTGTAGGTAATGGGTTCAACAATCCTAGTGGCTTATGGTGCTCAATTTTGACTTATTGACATAACAAGCACTTGGAAACGAATTCCGCCATGACCCTTCTCATGTCCCTCCACCAAAATATCTTTTATAAATTCTTAAATATCTTGGTGGTTTTAGGGTGAATAGAAAATTATGACTTGTAACACTCAATTAGAATTTTCTTCTTGAGCTCCTTATCCTCAAGTACCCATGATCTGTCTTGAAACCTAATAGTCCCATTTTCATCACATGTGTAATTTCGGTATTCTTTCTCACACAGAGCCTTCATATCTTCGTACTTTGTGTCTTCTTTCTATGCCTGTGCAATCCTTGCCACTAATTCAAATTGAATGACACAGTGCATCATTAACTTTCCTTGTGTGCTTTCTTCAATCAAGGACCATTTGTAGACTCTCAGACATGCCACTAACCCTTCTCACTTTCTACTTAGAGAATTTGCCACTAGGTTGGCCTTCCCTAGATGATAGAGAATACCAAACTCATAGTTATTCAGAAACCCTATCTTCTTTGTCTAATATTGAGTTCATTTTGGGAGAACACATATTTTAGACTCTTAGACTGTTGTGGTCAGTGTACACTTCAAATCCTTCTTCATACAAATAGTATCGTAATATTTTCAAGGCAAACACTATTGCTATTAGTTTCAAGTCGTGAGTGAGATAATTCCTTTTCATGAGGCTTGGGCTACCTTGAAGCATATACAACTACTCTTTCGTGTTACATAGCCCAATCCAATCCCACTAGCATCACTATACATTGTGTAGCCTCCGACTCCTATGAAAATTCTTAGCACTAGTGCGGTAGTAGTGTCTCTTCTTCAACTATAGGGATATTTGTTCACATTTTTTACTCCGATTGAACTTTTCTCCTTTCCTAGTCAACTTGGTCATTGGAGAAGTAATCTTAGAGAAATCTTGGATAAACTTTCTGTAGTATCCGGCTAACCCAAGAAAACTCCTTATTTCACTCACTATCTTTGACCTCTCCCAATTGATGGCAGCTTCAACTAGGTCCACTGAAATTCCTTCATTTGACAAAATGTGACCTAAAAGCATTACTTACTCTAACCAAAATTCACGCTCGGAGAACTTTGCTTATAGTTGGTAGTGTCGCAAAGTTTTCAGAATGATCTGTAGATGTTTTTGGTGTTCCTTAGGACTTGATGAATAGATTAGGATGTCATCCACAAATATAATCACAAACATATTCAAGTGAAGCTTGAATATCCTTTTCATCAAACCCATAAAAGTTATAGAAGCACTTGATAGTCCAAAAGTCATAACAAAAAATTCATAATGGCCATACCACTTAAAATACATCTTAGCTATGTCTTCATTAGCCACCTAGAACTAATAGTATTTACTTCGCAAATCAATCTTTGTGAAGACTGATGTTGAAGATAACTGATAAAAAAGATCATCTATCTTGAGTAGAAGATACTTATTCCTTGGTGATTTTGTTGACCATCCTGTAATCAATACATAGTCTCAGTGATCCATCCTCCTTTTTCACAAATAGGATAGGAACACACTTGGCCTAATGAGTCCCCAATCTAACAACTCTTGATGTTGGGTCTTCAGTTCCTTCATCTATGTTAGTGCCATCCTATAGGGAGATTTCAAAATAGGCACCGTCACTGGTATCAACTCAACATGGAAGTCGATCTCCCTTTTCAGAGGCAATCTTGAGATCTCGTCAGGAAAGACATTTGAAAAGTCCCTCATCACCTCAAGTTCTTGTAGTGTCTTGGGTTTGAAATCACTCTTGATAAAGTTGTTAGAAATCCTCAACAATCATGTTCAATATCTTGGTTGCTTTACTGAGGAAATCATCATCTTCTTTTCGTTTGATCGAACTCCGCAAAAAAACATAGGAGTGCCATCTTTCATGTTGATCTTTATCTTCCTTTCCTAGAACATCATGTAGACGCTATGGTATGATAACCAATCCATGCCTAATATGACATCATAGTCCATCACTGGTAGCACTATGAGGTCAGTTGAGTAGTTAACCCCCTTAATTAATACTCGAGTCTCGAGAAGGTACTGCTTAGTGGTGTTGCTATGTCTAGCTGTTAGTTCATATTCTCCAACTTAACATTTAGTAGATTAACAAATGTAGATAATATGAAAGAGTGAGTGGTAGTAGAATCAAATAATACATTTGCACAGTGATGTACTATAAAAAAATTACCTTGGATCACTTCATTGGACTTCTGGGCCTCATCTACTTGCATGGTATAGACCCTTCCTGGTGCCCTCTATTGGTTCTCCACTTTCTTACCCTTGTCCTTATCTTGGTGTTCGGGTTTCTTCTCAGGCAGTCCCACCTATCTTTCCACAATGTATGCATGCTCCAAACTTGAATCTGCACTCGCCTGGGTGGAATATGTGGCAAGGAGGACATGCTTTGCTTCTCTATCCTCCCTCGGTCTTGGAATAAGGCTTGGAGTCCATATTCTTTCTTTCTTTATCTTTTCTCTAGTCCTTCCTTGACTCCTTGCCCCGCTCATACTTCGCTTGTGTGTCAATTTCTCTGGCCAGCTTGGTTGCTAAGAAAATAGCATTGGCCATAATCACGGGATCCCAACACTTGACGTTCATCCTAAGGCGAGGATTCAGCCCCTTATAAAATGCTCGACCTTAATGCGTCATCCTCCTTTAGAGAACTATACCTCTCAAGGTCCAAAAACTAGTAGAGGCATTCCTCTACAGTCATGATGCCTTGTTACATGATTATTAATTTTGCTTGTTTCTTCCCTCTTACATGTGGAGGAAGATAATTGTTCCATCTTCATCCTCAAACTGGGTTTTTGTCAATGACTTCCATCAGTGACGAGCCTGGTCAACTAGTTGATGAGTAGCTAGGTTAACCCTATGCCGATCTTAGTTCATGACCATGAACTTCTCGACGATGATGTCCAGCCAAGCTTCAACTTTGCCTAAATCCCTATCCCCATTGAAAATTGGGGAATGCAGCTTGATGCATCCAAAATCCAACATATATTTAACCATGCATTTAATCTTATTTCGAATCAATTTCTTATGGCATGCATAATTTTATGAGCTTATTTACATTAATTTGACAAAAATAAAAATCTACCTAAATTTGTGTTTTATTATCCAAGAAGCAAGAAAACTGAATTACGAAGTCAACGGAGAAAACCACGCTCAAATCGGAGTTAAAATGAAGTCAAAAAATGAAAAACAGTGGAGTTACAAAAAATGTGCTCTAACGGGTCGTGAAAGCTTCTTAATGGGCTGCGAAAATGGCCGTGCAATAATTTGACAGTCCGTTAAAATGCATTTAGAAAGGTGCTCGAGACATGACCGTGACCAAGTCTTCACGGGCCGTGAAATTCATATTTTCTATACTATAAATGCCGTAAAAAGCCTATCACAGACCGTGAAAACTCATTTCTAACCCGATTCGGACACTGTTTAAGCTGTTAAAACTATATTACAGCAAGTGATGAAGTCCACTTTCGAGTTTTGAAGATATTTTTAAAAGAATTTCAGTTGCACAAGAATTCTTACTCATACTATATGATCCCAAGATGATTTAAAAATATATTATGGTCCAAATTTTGGAGTTTGATAAGGTTTCAGTGGAAGACTTTAATAAAACCATTTGAACTAATGTCATAGAAAATGGTAAAACATCCCTTATCCATAAAATACTTCTAAAATAGGACATCTAAGAACTCATGACTTTATTCTTTTTTATGGTATGTGCAACTTCGCCGCCATCCATCCTAATATGCATTCTTTCAAATACACTTCAATTTCTTTCACAACCAAAAGAAAATGCCGTTTGACTTAACAATCGAATTGTCAATTCTGACACTAATGGAGTATTAAATCCAAAGTTATGCCACCATTAATCTATTATACAAACAATATAAAGAAAGTTAAAAAAATATCATAATTATTAACAAAAATTAAGAAACTTACCTGGTCTCAATTCCTTGTCTCAATAGCCAAATGATTACTAAAACTTGGCTTGTAAAATCCACAACCATTCAGTCTGTGATTGTAAACTTTTATAAGGCTTGAGGTGCTGGATGTTCTTGTCTGTGATTGGTAACAAGAACATCAATAACAATTTTTACTATCCAAGTTTACAACCATTCCAAAATTTACTATCCAATACAACATCAATAACAATCTTAGCTTTCTTATCATGATAGTACCTTGACCTTGTAAAATCCACACTTGTCATCAAAGCTTGTAAATCAAGCTTATCATGCTGCAAATGAGTTGGTCCGGGACGTAGAATTTTAGCCCACTGTGGTCTTTTTCTTAACCATGGAAGTCTTCACCATGCAAGCAAAAAAGGATGATTATAAAAAAATTGTGTTACCATAGATGCTTTTTCTGTTAAGCTCTTCACAAACTCTATTTTGCCAATATTTGTTAAGATCAAATTCAAATAATGGACAGCACAAGGAGACCAAAAAAATGGAAGGACAGTTCTCATTCAACAACCTACCAATAGCTTTATAATTTTGCAGCATTATCAGTAACTATGTGAACAACATTAGAAGCTCCGGCAAATTCAACCAGTCCACAAATAAATTGCAAAAAGTTGTAGCATCCTTAACAACACCAGAAGCATCAACTGATCTAACAAAGTAAATTCCTTTTGAAGAGTAAATAAGAAAATTGATTAGTTATCTATTATTTTGATTTTGCCAACCATCTCCCATAATAATGCAACTAGTTTCTTTCCCAGCACTCCTAAATGTTTCAACCAACATTACAACTTCCTTCTTAATATCATACAATAATTTGGTTCAAAGGGAATCATAAGAAGGTCCTATACCAATAGTTGCAATAGCATCTATTATAGGTTGATAATAAACAGAATTGGCACAATTAAATGAAATACGACAATCATAAAAGAATCAAGCGACAGCCAAATTAGCTCGATGTATAGCCTCTTTACTTGTCAAGGCACTTTTAATAGAAGGTCGTGCACTTGAAGTAGTTCTTAGAGTAAACAAACTATTTCTTATCTCTTTGTCTTTCCCATTTATTGCCTTTCCAAAATATGTGCATTCATACCTGATTTGCTCACTAGAATTATCTGCTCCTCTTTGATCAAGTGCTCTTTTTTTGGATGTAAACGTAGATTGTAGAAGTTCTCCAAGTTGATATAGCACATCATAGCTAACTTTTGTACAAGCCAATGCATCACCTTTTTGTCCTGTAAGATGCATTGCCATCCTATGTATTCCATCCTATGTATGCATTTCCATCCTCATCGTATATACTGACCATCAAGCTATTTGATACTTGATTTCTAAAAAAGATGCCAAACCTAGACTGATTAGGTGGATCCTCTTGCTACAAGAGTTCGATCTAGAAATCAAAGACAGGAAGGGAGCAGAAAATCAAGTAGTTGATCACCTCTCTCGATTAGAATAGGAAATTAATGCTAGTAATTATAGAGCCATTAATGATTCCTTCCCTGATGACCAGTTGTTTTCAATTCAGGAAGCACAATTTCCATGGTTCGCTGATTATGCCAACTATTTAGCCTAAGGAGTTTTACGACCTGACTTATCCTATCAACAAAAGAAGAAATTCTCTTTGGATATTGAACACTATTTCTAGAATGAACCATTTCTCTTCAAAAAATGTGCTGATGTAATATATCGAAGGTGTATAGCAGAAGAAGAACAATCTGCCATACTACAAGAGTGCCATTCATCTTCTTATGGTGGTCATCGAGGATATCAAAAGACAACCTCTAAAGTTCTTCAAACAGGTTTTTATTGTCCCACTCTGTTCAAGGATTCAACCAATTTCGTTAAATCTTGCGATGCTTATCAAAGAATCGAAAATATAGGCAGAAGGAATGAAGCACCCCAACAACCTATACTCGAGATAGAAATATTCGATGTGTGGGGAGTTGACTACATGGGACCCTTTCCTCCCTCATGCGGGTATAAGTTCATACTTCTAGCAGTTGACTATGTTTCAAAATGGATTGAAGCAATTCCTACAATCTCAGCAGACTCAAAGTCGGTTATCAAACTCTTTAAAGATACAATCTTCCCAAGATTCGGGATTCCTAGATTGGTCATCAACGATGGAGGATCACATTTTATTGTTTCGAAAAGTTGTTGCTTAAATATGGAGTCAAACATCGGATTTCTACTGCATATCACCCTCAAACCAATGGGCAAGCAGAGGTCTCAAATAGAGAAATTAAAATGATCCTTGAGAAGACGGTCTCAATAACTAGGAAAGATTGGAGCATGAAACTCAATGAAGCACTATGAGCATACCAGACTACATACAAAATACCGATAAGGACAACACCATTCAAGTTGATTTATGGCAAGCTTTGTCACCTACCTGTGGAATTAGAACACAAGGCTTCTTGAGCGATCAAAACACTCAATTATGACTTTCAAGCAACCTCTGGCAACCGATTACTATAGCTCAACGAGTTAGATGAATTAAGACTAGACGCCTACAACAACTCCCGCCTTTATAAAGAACGAGCAAAGAAATGGCATGATATGCATATATTGAAAAGGATTTTAAGGAAGGCGACCAAGTTCTGTTATTCAACTCCCGATTACGACTTTTTCTCAGCAAGCTACGAACGAGATGGTTGGGGCCATTCACCATTGAGAGAATATATCCTCACAGAGCAGTGGATATCAAAAATAGCAAGTAAAAAATTTTTAAAGTCAACAGGGAAAGGTTGAAACATTACAACTCATGTGCAGTAATGTTCAAGGAAGTTGTACACCTGCAACTGGAGCACTAAAAGTCATAAGGTCGACCCAACGACGTTAAAAAAAGGCATTATAGGGAGGCAACTCAACCAAATAAATGATTATCAGCCACATCAGCACTCGCACAAGGCCAAAATTATCATAATACCACCTGAAAAGTACATCTCGTAGATTTAGTTGAGAATCCCAACAGAATATAGTACCATATCTACCAAACTGCCCACTTTTTCCAATCCCACACGAACACCTCAACGTCTCCTCATTTCTCCATACAACCCACTACTTCTTTTCCAACACCTGTCGCACATTAACCACGGCGCAGTCGAAATCCCTAATCATCCTCTACCCCTCTTTACCCGCCCCACAATCGCCCTAAGCCCGTAGACATCTTCACGATTGCCGGAAACATGAAGAGGATGCGAACGTCATCGGACTTTGACACCAATAGCTCCTCCGGATCCATCAGGCGCCGTTTATGTCCGGACGGCCTCTTACAAGAAACCTCCAACATGTGACAACTAGAGAATAGCGAGGTAGCTCAACGCCTGCTGAACACCAGGTGTAGAAATTTCCTCCACCAGATTTTTGGATTTTCCCACTCTCGAGTCTCTCGATTTGTTTGAGGACATCAGAACTCTTCTCCATCGATCTCGCCTTTTACCTTTCTTCATGAAACGATGGGACCTCTACAAAGAGGTAGTGATAGAGTTCAACGGACCATATACTCCACCAGCATTGATGATGACGGTGTTTCCGACCATATCAAATTCCGTCTGTATAACTAGGACTTCTCCATGAGCCTCAACACCTTTGCTCATTTTTTGAACCTCCCTAACACCAGCCACAGAACCCCTCCACCTGCTTTTCCTGTATTTGAAGTATGGTATCAACTCACCGAACGACGTACCGACAACATCCTCCACTTGGTCAGCCACCATCTTAAAAACGTAGTCTTCCGATACCTCCACATTCTCCTCACCAATACTGTATTAATCTGCCCGAATGACTATGAGATGGATTTCGTCTCTGCCGACGAACTTTTCATCATACGGTGTCTCCTCTCTAACATAGAGATTAACCTTGCATCCTTTCTTATGCAAAATTTTCTCAAAGAATCAACCCACGAGTACAATCAGAATCTTTGTGGAAACCTCATCACGCCCGTAGCCGAACATTATGTTTTCTTAGGAGACACCAACCCCATAGCTGCAACCCATCTCTACTTAGCCTTTCTGACTCAAGAAGGAGTCCTTCTTAAAGTCATCGGCCAACATTTCTGGCGCCAATCTAACCCTTCAGCTTTATTTCAATTGCCTAATCCTCAACAATCCTCTATTCTAGAAGGCCGAAATTGGTGGATGAATGAGTTCATCCAAGTCACAAGACCAATTCCAACACTTTCTCCACTACTCATAGATTACACTGTATCTCCACAAGTCCCATCTGGCTCGAGAACAGCTAGGAGACATGTTGTCACTTATTCCTCCTCATCTGCCCCAGAGGTTTTACAATCTCTGCCTCTTACCTCCTCTGATAAATTGAGCTTCATCCTGGAACAAGTTTCCAAACTTGCAGAGGCCACAGCCCGCCAACATGAAAACATACAGGCACTAAAGGACCAAATACACACCTTGGAGCAACAAGGCCTCGCGCTTCAATAGAAAATTCAAGGAATTGAGGTCGTACAAAACTTTGTTCTCACGACCCTCAATGACATTAAACAAGTCACTGACCATTTGCTTGAGTTGCAACCACCTCCTGGTCCCTCTTCCTAACATGATCCACACTGAGAGCAAGGTCGATTCTAAGCTTGGGAGAGAGGGCAACATGGTACATTTCTACTCCCTTCTTGTTACATTATCCCTTACATTTTTAATAAAAAAATTCACGGTTTTATGAAACTACATTGCAACATTTTACTTTTAAGCAGCAAAGTAAGAGATGTTTGTATAGCTTCTTTTGTGACCTTCTGAAATTATGTTCAAGAACACCTTGTTAAACCTAGCAAAATTTGAAGCATCTCATGATCTAATTCAATACTCTAAGTGTAGGATTATGGTTAGAAGAAAGTGGCTATAGTGAAACCTTAAAAGCTTGACGACCAATCCTACTCAGGCTCAGTTCTTAATCAGAAATCTGATAATAATTATGTTAATGCTAACCAATTCAGTGCAGTGTTGAGACTGGTGAAAATGAAAAAGTAGAAGTTAGAAAGCAAAAGAAAAGAGGACTGGTGTAGTCCCAGAAGGTATAAAAAGGGTGCATTCCGGAACATGGGTGAATTTGGGTGAGTAGATCCGTAGGGGTTCATGCTTGGCAACCTAAGAGCAATTGCCCTGGTATGTGCCGATCAAAAGCCCACTATACAGATCACCCAGATTACTATGGATAATCACATGAGTACTGGATCAACAAAAAAGAAATAAGAATCAGAAGAAAGCTCATACTGCACTAGTTTATTCAGCATTAGCATTCTTATTATAGTTCATCTTATTTGAATTCTCTAATTTTAAGTTGAGTTAGGAGGAAGTTAAAAATGTCTTATTTCTAATACCTTCATTAAAGCCAGGATGTGTAGAAAAGAGAGAAGGCACTTGAGCAAAGAATATAAGGTCTGAATGCTAAAAGAGTAGCTGGAAAGCGACTTAACCCTCTTGTCTTGAACATTGCTTGAGGACAAGCAAAAAACTAAGCTTGGGAATTTGATCATCCCTTATTATGCTCTTAATTATTATAGTTAAATCTATGAGATTAACATAAAATTTGATCATATTTAAAGCACTTTTTATCTATTATTGTTAGTGGAGTTGAACTAGTAAAAAGGGGACTAACTACTTTTCAAATTTTGAATTCTGGACAGGAAGAAAGAAAAGAAGGTGAGAAAAGGAGGAGAGGGACGGACGGGAGGAGGAAGAGAAGGGAAGAAGAAGAACGTGGAGGAGAAGATCATGGATGTTATCTAAACTCATGTCGAGCTAAAAAGGATTTTTGGTTCCCTTGTGATGATACTTTGTTGATGCTACTCTTTTAATTCTCTGATGCCGTGCATTTGACTCCTAGTTTTCATTTACTTGATACACTGCAATTTTCTTATTTATGTTTGACTTCAATATGATCGAGAGATCTATTGTTTTCTCTTTAAAACTCGTTCCATCCAAGAGGAGGAACATGTTATGTTTACTTGTTGTGTTTCTAGTGACATTTGATTTAGCATTCTTATAGAGACTGAGAGGTCCATCATAATAGCTCTCATAAGGTGAGAACCCCTAACAGTGACTAGCGGTGTCAAATTTGTTTCAATTGCTCCGATTAGGATAAAAGAACGGGTAATTAAAGATCGAGAGATCATCCCCTTCTTCTGGTTAGGATGAGAGATCGTGTCACGAATGTGCTCTACAAACGTCATTTTTGTATAATCATGCATTTAATTAACATATTAAGTTAGTTTGGATGTTCATTTAGTGATATTTGTATGTAGTAATTAATATTTTGATTAGAGCATAATGACTACTTAACTGTCAATAAATTTTACAAAAGTAATTACATAAGTTTATTAGAAATAAATTGTAAAATTTCTAAATATTATAATATATATGTTTAAATAGTATTAAGTAAGCTTAATTAGAGTTAAAACACTTAGTTATGACAAAAAAATGTGATTGGCCATCACTTAAGTTCTAAGCAGCTGAAGCAGACAGGTGAACAGCTGCTTAGATGGATATTTTTCCAAACCTCCATATGACGTCCGAAAATTCTGAAACAAATATATAAACAACTTAAATCTATCCTTTGAAGGACCAAAAATTTTCAGAGGAAGAACTCAAGCGAAACGACCTGGGGAAAATCAACAACATAGGTTGTTCAAGGTGAGGTTTCGATCCGAAAATTGTTCTTCTGATTAAGAGGATTTTTCCTTCATGAATATTGCACCATAAATTATGATATTTTGTATGGTTAATTCACTCAAAGTTAAATTACCATGGCCTCTAGAATCACCTAAAAAGGAGTTTTATAGAGGAAGTTATGTACTTAACTTCACTGGTTACTCATCCTGTCCCGAGTCTGATACAAGTTTAACTTGTGAATTAGGGCACGGTTCAAATACAATGAATTAGGGCACAGAATTTGGATATGGTTAATTATACATTATAATAGTTTGATGAGAAGTAGAATCATCCTATTTGGATCTGTAGTTTGTGAGAAATGAATTTTTCATTTCATAGTGATGCTTTTGTCAGATTCCAGGACATGGACAGATCACGACCCTAATTAACTATTTTTGTTATAAGGTCATACAAGGAGTTAAATTCTACAATTTTTATGCGTACACACTACTGAAGTCTAGATTCTAGAAAAATTAGGATCTCGTCAAATGAATAAGTATTGTTAAATATATAAATTAATCATTTAGTGACACACAGTCTGCCAGGACACAAACTCTAGGTCAGATTTCACTTGGACTTATTAGTTAATGATATTTGGGGGATGGAAACCTTAGTAAGTGTAGTTTATAATTTATCCAAAATCATGAGATTTGCCTTTGTGATTAAGAAGTTATGAATTATTCATTGACAAGTACTCAGTCTGAAATCCTAAGACAGCACCTAGTTAAACTTTGGAAAATTGAATAGTTGGGAGTGTGAGGTAGCATATGAACATAAACACCTGAAATTACACATTAGTATAGAAGGGATTATATGCATTTTAAGGTGAATAAGTGTTCATGCATGAGACTGCATTGCATATTGTTATTATTAGTAATTGAGAAATAAAATAGCATCATTGCTTGTAGGAAACCAACAAACTATAAGTGAAAGGAGGAAAATCTCGTAAACCTCTTTGAAAACATAAAGCACAAGGTGAGTGGGTAAATTTACAACATAGCAAAATGTTATATATTAGTTCTTTTATTTATGGTATTACCTCAAACAAATATTATTATTGTTATTATTGAATCATATCTTGAGCTATGAAAAGTATTTATGATATGTTTCAAGGAGTTCATATGAGATGGAGTAACATCTTATACAAAAATGTTTTCAGGGAGCAATGCTTGTGAAGTGAAAATAAGTTTTACATGATAATGATATGAGATTATGACATGTGTATTTTGATATTTTTAAATTCCATCTGTTCATTAGCTATGCTGTTTGAAAAAGGCCTTTGGGACCGCATTCGATATACATGAAGCCTTTGGGGCGTATATCGGGTGTCTTTGCCCTTTGGGGGCTGCTCTACGTGCACGTATTGACCCATGATATGCTCTGCATATCTGAGAATCATGATTGGATGGCACACAATCATGATTGGGATACGTATTCACCCATGATATGCTCTGCGTATCTGAGAATCATGATTGGGTGGCACACAATCATGATTGGAATACGTATTGACCTATGATTTGCTCTGTGTATCTGATACTCTTGATTATGAAGCTCTGTTTAATTGTATGACACATGATCATAGAGGGATACGTATTGACCCATGATGAGTATGTACAATGACACATGTGTGGAGTTTAACTGTGAATATGATGATAACTTGAATAATTTGTATTTATGTAAAAGTTCATATGATTTGGAAGGTTATGTGAAATGAGTTATGCTTTAAATGTTTTCTCATATGAAAGAAATATGATTATTTAAATGTTATATGCACTCGTATTGTTCCCTTATGTTGTACATTTATTTCACTCACTGAGCAAACGATTGTTGCTCATATTACCCTTGTTGATTTTTTTTTTCAGATGATTCTAAGTTCTCGAGTTGAGTTGACTCGAAGCTTGGTTTGATGCATATAGAAGAGGTCGAACCGTCGGAGCATTGCTATTTTTCTTTCACTTTTATTTTCCCCTTCATTTTTGTTTTTGAAACATGCATCTAATAGATAATCCTAGATGTTGTAATTAAGTTTGTGAGAGATTTTTTGTAAGGTTGTATAAAACTTGATCCTGTGGAGTGTTATATGTGAGGTGGTTAGTGGAAAAAAATTATAATGACAGTATGTGAATGATATATCTTATAACTGTTTATTTGACCTTGGTGAATATATATGCATCCTTTGTATGTATTGGCAAATGACATAAGATAAATAAGGGAGGATGTTTTACTAATTTTATTTATAGAATTGTTAAACATAATTAAGAAAGGTAATAGTTAGAATAAGAACTTAGTCACAGAGTGGGGTGTGACAGAGTTTGGTATCAGAGCTTAGGTTATAAGATTCTATAGACAGTAGGACTTAAGTTTAAGGTTAGGTGACATTATTTACATTAGATTGATAGTGCATGATTTTGATTGTTTTTCTTGTTTTATATTTTGAAGGGGTAAAGATATCACCACGTGAGTAATGTGGTGAGGGACAATTTGATATTATTGGCATTTGTAAATTTGCTCCGCCTGGTGGTCGACCTATTAGTTCATTTTCATCTCATGCATTATGCATCGGTACATGGTGTGGCATTTGATGCCAACAATGATCCTCCCTATGTGATGATGTGATCATAATGGGTCCATCAATAATATTTCATGATGACAATATTACGAATCAAACTAGTGGTACTTGCAAAAGATATAAATGAATATGGAGTCAAAAGGTACTAAGTAGGAAATGATGACATATTTCATTTCTTTAAATATTTAACACTATAATGTCTTACCCAAAGGTGATTGATTAGTTCGTCAACATGCCACTTCACATTGGTTTAAGGAAGAAGTTTACTTTGAGTTATTAGGAATATTAAGAGTTACATTTTCTAATAAATGTTAGAATTTTCTCCTCTTGCATTATTTATATAATAATGACAGAGAAGTTAATTAGAAAGGGATGAAAAGCTTATTTTGCTTTTATCATCGAGATAAAGGTAAAAGGGGTCACGATTGGAAGATATTCCTATCATACACTACAAGAAAATTGCTAATTAGCGACAAAATTTTGCGATAAAATTGCTAATTAGCGACAAAAATTGCTAATTGCGATAACCTTGCTATGGATTTGTGACAAAAAAATTGCGATGAAATCAGCGACAAATTCGTGAGAAATTTTTTTTGACAAATTTTAACGACAAACGGGCGACAAAATAGCTACGATATATTTTGTTGTTATAATTGATTTTTAATTTTTTGGAAAATGTATATTAGCGACCATTTTGAGATACATTAGCAACAAATATTTTGTCACTACTTTGTCGCTCGAAAAAGTATAAAAGGGTGCCCTAGTTCCTCTGTTCCTCACCATTTTTTCACCACCTGCGTCCATCCACCTGCCGCCTGCGATCCTCCACCTGTGTTCCTCCACTTGCCTACATCCGCTACATGCTGCCTACGTTCCTCCGCCTGCAGCCTACTTCCTCCGCCTCCTGCGTTCCTCCGCCTACCACCTGCGTTCCTCCGTCGTCTACGTTCGTCCGCCTACCGCTTGCGTCCGTTCGTTCTGCCGCTTGCGTCCGTCTGCTATTCTGTTGTTCCTCCACTTGTCGCTTGTGTCTCTCATCCGCCTGCTATCCCCTGTGCGTCGTCGGTACACCCTTCCTCCCTCCCTTCCTCTTTCTTACTGGTTTTGTTTATTTATCGGTCATTCATTGTTGCCCTTCCCTGCTGTCCACTGCCGTCCGCTTCCGCCTGTGGTCTGCCTACCGTCCCATGCCACCCCCTGCAGCCCACTGCCATCCCCTGCCGCCTGCCTGCCGTCCGCTCCCCCCTGTGGTCCGCCTGCCACCTGCCTGTCGTCCGCCATCGTCTGTTGCTGCCTGCCATCCATCTTCCCCTGCCCCTGTGTGTTCTGCCTGTAATTGCTGCCCCGAGACTGTGGTATGTCGTTTGCCTGCAGCCGCGCTGCCGCTGCTCCTGTGCATTGCGGGTACTCCTTCCTCCCTTACTCTTCTTGATTGTGTAGTACAACTTGATTACATTATTGTAAACTAATGATGTGAATAGGATGACTCGATTGGATTAGCAATAATTTGTACCGTGTGTGATTACTCTTTAGATTAATAGGACGATATAAGTATAACTTAATTTCAATGATTGTTGTACTTTGTGTGATCCAAACTATGAGCTTTAGACCAGCTTTTTTCCTTAGATTAATCTTAATTAGGCCAACACAATGGCAACATCACAATAATGTAACCATTTCCTTATTCCATCTTCCTTTTTTTGCCATTTTTTTTCTTTCTTTGCTAGTATTATGATTTCTTCATTAATTAGGGTGTCAACTAATAAAGTTGTAGAGGCAAACGGCGGGAAGCCGCTGCCTTTGGCTAAGAACGCTTTAGTTGGCATTTTAACTCATAATAGGCTCTATCCATAACAAGTGAATTTAATATGTTATATTTCCTTCTTGTATGTACTTTGTTGTTTTGCCTATCCAATGTCCTATTCTTGATTTTTTTTAATTTGTTCACTCATTAATCACAATGAAACCCGATCGAAGTTGGATTTTGCATTGGAAGGAAGAACACGATTATGTAACTGATGATTTCCAAAATGGAGTTAATAAATTTTTAAGATTTTCATATGAACAATAAGATGTAGCCGATCCTCATGGTCGCATTCACTGTCCATGTGCACATGTTTTAATTAAATTTTTTTATTCTTTAATTTTTTAGCACATTTTAATCTTATATATAGTTGTTTGATGTTAAGATTTATATGTAATTTTGTTTTTACATTTTCAGATTATGGCTACTCACAGTAGACGTCATGATAGAGCGCGCACCACTTCTTTGCCACCCCGTCCGAGCAGTTCGAGTTCTCCTTCACCTAGGATATTAGGTAATGAATTATAATTTATGTGATTTAATTTTCAATTGAGCTTACACCATATCTTTCTCACCTGAGCTTGGTGAAGCAGGCATAGGTGAATCTAGTACCCCACCTAGTAATTAATTATAAATTTATATATTTTGTTTTTAAATTGACTATTTTACTATTAACTTGTATAATAGGGACTTCATCAACAACCAACAATTGTTGGTCTCCAGAATTTTCCATATGGAGTGATTCTACCTAGTGGCGTTGCAGTTCATGACCCAATCAATCCGTAAGTTGAAGAAATATTTAATTAATTTTAATATATCATTTGATTTCTAACTATTATTTTTTTTATTTTTCAGAACAACTTTTATACTGGGAAGCATTATTAGAACTATTAGTGACATAGCCATCAGTCGTCTCCCCATAGGTGCATCTCTTTTGAAGCAAATACCAATTGGTTTAAGAGACGTTATGTATAACGATTTTAGGGTAATATTTTTTTTAATAATTTTGAATTTAATAATTTAGACTTTTTAATAGATTTTTTTTGTTGAACAGGGAAGATATAAATTTCAAGTGGGTCTTCATGAGTTGACCATAAAAAATCTTTTCGCATCAATCGTTTCTCGTCGGCTTAGTGTCATTCCCTACAATTATCGGGAAGCCCCAATGAAAGCAACAAATGAAAATATATTGAAAACAAAAAATAGTGCCCGTGAGGATAGCTGAAGATGTTTGGGCTTCTCTTTTGTGATGATCGGTATGTTGTAAAAGATAAATTTTAAAGATTTTATATTATATTTTAAATAATGCATTACATTATTTCTTATTTGTAAGAATTACGACAAGTGGAAAAAGCGGTTTGTAGCAAGCAAACAAAATAGAGCCGTTATGGTAGAATTATCGAGACACACAATGGGATTTGTTGAGCTTAAACTTTGAATGGTAATTTCTTAGGTTTAATTAATTTGATTACTCATTTTAATTACAATGTTGAAAATATTTACTATTATTATGAGATGAAATGTTTATAATGTTTTATACATAACATTTATAATGTTCTTGATAGGAAAAAACTACCAAAGATGTCGTTAGTTATTGATATGTGTATAAGGAGATGCACACCAGTAAAAAGACTAACGAATTTATCATTGCAGAAGCACATGTTATCGTCTAATTCAAACATTTCTCCTCTATGTATATTGAATGATTTACTTTTAATGATCACTTTTATGTATCTAATTTTACAAATAATATTATTTTTCAGGATAGTTACGATATGTTGTTGGCAAAAAAGTATGCAGATTCACAGCCCCCTCAGTAGGATGCAGAGGTATGACATCAAGCTGTCGGACTTACTAGTATTGGGAGACTTCATGGTATAGTCCTTTGCCGTTTCCTATCGCAGGCGTTTCTTTTGCTGGTCCTTCATCTAGTTCGAGCGACACTTCCATGATTCCTTTGCATGAATTAGAAACTATTGTTAGGAATATAATATGACAAGATGTGGAGCCAATGCTTGACGCAATAATGAGTTATATGCGTGGTCGTGATAGGTACATATCACCTTTTGATTATATCTTCTAGTAGACTATCATTGTGGTAGTTTTGTTTGTTGTGTATTTGACTAGTGATATTTTATGATATTTATACTTTTGTTTGATATCTCAATGTATTTTCAATTTTTGTGATGCTATGTAAATTTAGATTTCTAGAAATTATGATTGTAAATGGGGTTTTTAATTTTTTTAAACAATAATTCATATTAGCGACGAATTTGAGACAAAATTGTGACGGAAATGTTGTCGCCATTAGCAACACTTTTGCAACAAATTAGCGATAAATCCGCGACAACTATGGACAACTTTGCGAGGAGAATAATGACAAATATAATATTTTTTCCACCAACTTAGCGACCAGATGGCGACAAAGTAGCTACTAGTTTGTGACAGCTGTGCGACAAATATTGTTCGTCGCAAATAGCGAGTAGAATTTAGCAACAAATCAACCTTGTCGCAAATCCATCGCAAAATTGTCGCAGACTAAAATCGTGACAAGTTAGCGACAAATTTGTGACCAAGTTATTCGTAGGTAAAACAATTTTTTCTTGTAGTGATATAGGAATTTGTAAAATATTCCTAGAAGATATTGGTAAATTATGACCGAGGAGATAGAGGAAATTCTTTATGGATCTAGTCCATAGAATTATTCCTACTTTTAAGACTCCTTATTGTAGAACACCTATAAGATTAAAAGACTATTGGAACATTCCGATGAGGTTTGTATTCAATCAAAATTCTGAGTTTCAGACTTATTTTTCAAGAAGAAAGATATGTTCCTTAGTTGGGCATGAATTATATACATTAAGTGATTGTGATGAATAACTTAATAAGAATGGGTAACTTATTTCATGAACTACAAGTACTACTAGATTCTCAAAAATGACTTTAAGATATGGATACTATTAGCTAAAGTTAAAAAAAATGGTATATGTCAACCTCTATATACATGGAACTCGATATGATCATTGTGAATTTTTTTCCATCAAACCACTCATAAACTTATGTTCTCTCAATTCCGAAGGTCGTGCACATCATGAGAGATATTTAAACACTATTTCATAAAATTATTATGGAAAAAATAAAACTAAGAACCAAATTATGTATGTGTCTTGGCTTGACCTCATAGTATTAGATCATGTCAATTCTAAGAAAAACAAATCATGTCCTCGGTGCATATGATCATATGATATATGAGTTTGATCAATTAATTATTATGTAGCCTTTCTTCCTAATATAAAAAGGAAGTGTCCTGTGTTCCCTTGTCTTTAATCTAAAAAAAAATATGAAGTAATCATTTTATGATTGAGTAAGAATAAGCTTGTTGATTGAAATAAGAACTTGTCACATAAAGAATAACTAGTTTGCATCTTATATCAGAAAGAAATGCAAAATATAAGAAAACTCACATACTAAGATATTGTGCTATAAAAGTTTTGCAATGAGACATTGTGTTTTGGAATAAATACATTTGAACCTTATGAAGGTGTGTTGAGAGGATATTTACAAGCCACCATTCATAGTATTGTATTTAACATACATTAGATTACCCATATGTATGAGAATCAGATAATAGATATGTATTATATCATTAATATTCTAATTTGAACATTATATTTGTTCGACTCTTTCAAGTAATTATGGGTATTCTAAATTTGTGAATAATATACGTATGAGTTGACTTTGAAGCTTAATTCTACCAGATTGAGTTTGATCCAAGTAAAACATGCTAATAGAAAGATTAAAAAAAGAATAAAATATAGTTATGTTGTTTTGAATAGTCAAAATCGATTTTCAAAATGTGCTATAAATAACATAGGTGAAATATGAATATCATCATGGAAACTTTTAAAATATATATGAATGATCCTTATTATGAAATTAGAAATTACTTGTGTTGGATGTGTAGATAGTAGAGTATAATTTTCTTCTTTGGGTTTTAGAACATTAAATCTTAATAAGATTATACAAAATATTGAAGGTTCTATAGGGACAATCAGTATGAGAATAGATGCTTGTAATCCTATGAAGACATTATAAATGTCTATATTAATAAGAAATGATAAACATTTTATAGAAATGGATAATAATATTAAACTACGCATAAAGGTTGGAGAACCAATCATCAAATCAGTTTAGTGTTGAAAATTGATACCTATTTGATGTGATTCAAATTATATGATGATCATTACATTATCATCGTCTAATGTGAATTATTATCAGTGATCTTGAAATTACTATGAAACCTTGAATTGCTATATTGATATTAGAATTATTGTCAACTTTCAACTCATAGTTATCAAACAACATTCATCGTTATACATTCTAAATCATTGATGATTCTTGATTAGTTATTATCGATTGCGATTCTTCATATTTGGGAATTGATTTTTACTCATCATTATCTACCACATCTCATTTAAGGTGACTGATTAAATCACCATTGTCACTCCTTTTTGAGTGATAAATGATTTGCCATTTCGGGCTTTAGTACATTCATTAATTTTGGAAGTTTAAAGGAGTTGTGAGAAAGCTTCTCGAAAGGTTATTGGAGTGATGCATCCTCTAGTCATCTATCGAGAACTTTAATTGGGTGTTCATCAATCACAAAATGTTGGTTGGATGTATAGCGAATGAGCGATTAGAGGGGGACGCCTTTTTGATCCTCGATCGAGAACTCGAATTGACATTTCCCCATTGTAAATCAATTAGATAGGGAAGTCTTATTCACAAAACTCATTGTTGCTCACACTCTGACAATCATTCTTACGAATGATAGTGATAGTCTTTAACCTATGAATATGTGATAATCGGTGCTCATTCCCCTTATCTATAATGTGTCATCTTCTTTCACTTATCATGATAGACTCTATAATTGTTGAATTTCTACTTATAATCCTTATTATGCATAAATCTTGTCAAATATTTGAAGATTTCCTTATAATTAGTGTTTCGCTCATAATCTTGGCACTTACCTTTATGGGAACTTTATGTAAAATTAACTATGGGTAACATGATTAGATGAAAGAATTAATTTTTTTAATGGAATTTTAAATTCACACATTAGGAAAATGTTATAGCCAAAATAATATAATAAATACAAGATTATTGTGAAATGTCAAGAAAAAAAGTAATCAAAATATGGAATTCACGAGGACAACATCACCTACGGAAGAAAAATAATGAAGGAAAGTTATAACCGCGCTACATAGGACTATATGAGATTTTAACATGTATTGGGTCAACTGTTTATTTGTTAAGTTCTACCACTAGAGATATTGTGTATTCATGATATCTTCAATGTTTCTTCGATGATAGTGATCAAATCCTTTGCAGATAAGCTCATCAATCAACAAGTCATCAACACAAATTTTTGTCCGTGTCCATCTCTAGTCATTTGGATCAAGATCCTTTTCTTTTCCATATATAAGTCTCTAATCTACAATGACTGCTTATAGTCATTGGTTGTTGTAACTATGATGATCAGAAATATACTAAGTAAGATTCTTAAACCATCATATGTACCCTTTGGCTATCTTAGATAGAAGTCCAACAACTATAGATATCAAAGTGCAAATCATAAAAATGATCAATGTCAAATCTTGTAAAGCAACCTAAACAAACATCTAGAAGCTTCTTGGTAATTTTTCGACAAACTTATTGAAAAAAGATATTTTGCTTGTCATTATGCTAGCATCAAGTGAAATATAGATCTTCCTTGTTTTTCCATCTAGTCCTCCATTGCTCTTCAAAGCCTTATTATTATGTCCACGTACAATTGATGCTAACTCATCTAGGTTAATGCAATAATCAATTTTTCTTATCTCTTTTGAGATATGATATTTTTGTGTGCTATGACTTAAAGCAAAAACCAAAGGGAGCAGAACATCAACAAAGAACCAAAGAGAGAAACTCAATATAGAATCATATAGAATCAAAGATTGCACCATCAATAAATTGCAGAGCAGCCTTTTGCATATAAATAGAAACTCAATCTACTCTAGTATAAGAATGTTTGTCTCGAGAAGAAAATATAGTATAAATTATAAGGGTCAAGAAAAATGAATTTTGGAAAAGAAAATTTTCCTTAATGTTAGTGTGATACGGAAAAAAATCATTAGTGAGAATGACCAAATAAGAAGGAAGTATTCATATATCTAAATTTCGGGGATGAAATTTTTTTTGAGGGGAGAATTATCACGGACGTGCTCTACAAACGTCATTTCTACATAATCATGCATTTAATTAACATATTAAGTTAGTTTGGATGTTCATTTAGTGATATTTGTATATAGTAATTAATATTCCGAGTAGAGCATAATGACTACTTAACTGTCGATAAATTTTACAAAAGTAATTACGTAAGTTTATTATAAATAAATTGTAAAATTTCAAAGTATTATAATATATATGTTTAAATAGTATTAAGTAAGTTTAATTAGGGTTAAAACACTTGGTTATGATAAAAAAATGTGATTGGCCATCACTTAAATTCTAAGCAGCTAAAGCAGACAGGTGAACAGCTGCTTAGATGGATATTTTTCCAATCTGCCATATGACATCCAAAAATTCTGAAACAAATATATAAACGACTTAACTCTATTATTTGACGGACCAAAAATTTCCATAGGAAGCACTCGAGCGAAACGACCTGGGGAAAACTGACAACATAGGCTATTCAAGGTGAGGTTTCGATCCGAAAATTGTTCTTCTGATTGAGAGGATCCTTCATGATTACCGCACCATAAATTATGAAATTGTTTATGGTTAATTCATTCGAAGTTAAATTTCCATGGCCTCTGGAATCACCTAAAAAGGAGTTTTAAAGAGGAAGTTATGTACTTAACTTCACTGGTCACTCATCTTGTCCCGAGTCTGATACAGGTTCAACTTGTGAATGAGGGCACGGTTCGAATACAATGAATTAGGGTTGGAATTTGGATACAGTTAATTATACATTTGAGTTCAGTGAGAAGTAAAAGCATCCTATTTGGACCAGTAGTTTGGGAGAAATGAATTTTTCATTTCATAGTGATGCTTCTGTCAGATTCCAGGACATGGACAGATCATGACCCTAATTAACTATTTTTGTTATAAGGTCATACAAGGAGTTAAATTCTACAATTTTTATGCGTACACACTACTGAAGTCTAGATTCTAGAAAAATTAGGATCTCATCAAATGAATAAGTATTGTTAAAGATATAAATTAATCATTCAGTGACGCACAGTCTACCAGGACACAAACTCGAGGTCAGATTTCCTGGGATATTTTGAATTACTCACTTGGACTTATCAGTTAATGATATTTTGGGGATGGAAACCTTAGTAAGTGTAGTTTCTAATTTATCCAGAATCATGAGATTTGTCTTTGTGGTTAAGAAGTTATGAATTATTCATTGACAAGTACTCAGTCTGAAATCCTAAGACAGTACCTAGTTAAACTTTGGAAAATTGAATAGTTGAGAATGTGAGGTAGCATATGAACATAAACACCTGAAATTGCACATAAACACCTGCATTTTAAGTTGAATAAGTGTTCAAGCAAGAGCATGCATTGCATATTGTTATTATTAATAATTGAAAAATAAAATAGCATCATTGCTCGTAGGAAACCAACAAGCTACAAGTGAAAGGAGGAAAATCTAGTAAACCTCTTTGAAAACATAAAGCACAAGGTGAGTGGATAAATTTACAACATAGCAAAATATTATATGTTAGTTCTTTTATTTATGGTATTACTTCAAGCAAAGATTATTATTGTTATTATTGAATCATATCTTGAGCTATGAAAAGTATTTATGATATATTTTCAAAAATGGAGTAACATCTTATACAAAAATATTTTCAGGAAACAATGCTTGTGAAGTGAAAATAAGTTTTACTTCATAATGATATGAGATTATGACATGTGTATTTTAATATTTTTAAACTCCATGTGTTCATTAGCCATGCTATTTAAAAAAGGTCTTTGGGACCCATTCGATATACATGAAGCCGGTTGGGCATATATCGAGTGTCTTTACCCTTTGGGTGCTACTCTGCGTGCACATTTTGACCCATGATATGCTCTGCGTATCTGAGAATCATGATTGGGTTGCACACAATCATGATTGGGATACGTATTGACTCATGATATGCTCTGCGTATCTGAGAATCATGATTGGGTGGCACACAATCATGATTGGAATACGTATTGACTTATGATTTGCTCTGCGTATCTGATACTCTTGATTATGAAGCTCTGTTTAATTGTATGACACATGATCATAGATGGATACGTATTGACCCATGATGAGTATGTACAATGACACATGTGTGGAGTTTAACTGTGAATATGATGATAACTTGAATAATTTGTATTTATGTAAAAGTTCATATGATTTGGAAGGTTATGTGAAATGAGTTATGCTTTAAATGTTTTCTCATATGAAAGAAATATGATTATTTAAATGTTATATGCACTCATATTGTTCCCCTATGTTGTACATTTATTCCACTCACTGAGCAAACGATTGTTGCTCATATTACCCTTGTTGATTTTTTTTTTCAGATGATTCTAAGTTCTCGAGTTGAGTTGACTCGAAGCTTGGTTTGATGCATATAGAAGAGGTCGAACCGTCGGAGCATTGCTATTTTTCTTTCACTTTTATTTTTCCCTTCATTTTTGTTTTTGAAACATGCATGTAATAGATAATCCTAGATGTTGTAATTAAGTTTGTGAGAGATTTTTTGTAAGGTTGTATAAAACTTGATCCTGTGGAGTGTTATATGTGAGGTGGTTAGTGGAAAAAAATTATAATGACAGTATGTGAATGATATATCTTATAACTGTTTATTTGACCTTGATGAATTATATATGCATCCTTTGTATGTATTGGCAAATGACATAAGATAAATATGGGAGGAGGTTTTGCTGATTTTATTTATAGAACTGTTAAACATAATTACGGAAGGTAATAGTTGGAATTAGAACTTAGTCATAGAGCGGGGTGTGACAGATCGACTAATGGTCAATTCTAATCTAATATTTAACGACTACTCTTCCCTCAATTCAAAGAGTGAACGGCGAGTTCAGAGATAGGGTAATGAAGTCGCGCAGTAAGATGGAGAGATCATTCGATTCATAAGATGAGAACTAGGATGCAGTAGTTTCAACGCGTTCATTGCAAGGGAATCTCTTCCATAACATTCTGATCCGTTTTTACGTTCCCTTTCTATTTCCCCTACAAATTGTTTTTTTGTAACATCCGATTTACTTTTAATCATTTTGTGACAATTTTTGAGATATAAATAGTTTATAACTAATCTAAATCAACGGGTTTACGACGTTCAGAGTTTCTACTCGACCTGTGCACTTGCAGCTTTGTGAACTCTAGAGTAAAATTTAAACATGACTAGAATCACTTTTAGTGCGAGACATTTATATCCACATAAAGTTCACGTCACCCATACAAATTCTAGAGGTAGCTCCCACCGTGATTTCTCATGATGTAGCACTTAGGTTTGCACAACACTTAGCTCCATCTTATCTCATCCCATTTTTAGGAACATATAAAAAAGTAATAGATGGCTTCCAAAGGTAGCCCATACGGATTCTAGTGGTGGCTCCCATCATGAGTTCTCATGATGTAGCACTTAGGTCCATTCTGTTCTTGTTCATTCTAATTCATGTGCATATAAGTCCTAAAATGTTGATATTCTAATAATTATGATTAATGTTCATTTATTTTCTTGACATAATGTTATTTTACATTTGCAATTTTGAACTGGATAATATGCTGATTTAGTTCTTATTTGTCTAATCGTCATTTGAGGAATTGATGATTGTTGTTCATGTTATTGCAGTATCAAAATCAAGCACAAAAGACAAATATTCTTATTGGAAAAAGAGGAGAGGACCACTCTTTGCAGCTGCCAAAAACATGGAGAGAGGAATCTTTTTGAAAGAAGAGGGGACCATAGATGGCAAAATCAGATGGAATGAAAGTTTCTGATGAGGATCAAATGGTAGTAATGGAGGGTTTCTCTCTTCCTCTTTTGGCCATTTGTTGGAGGTTGGGTTTTTGTTGGTGGCTGGAGCTGATTCTTCTTTATGTTTTAGGATGTTTTTTATCATGTTTTTCATCCATTTTGTATTGATTTCATCACCTATGAGGAATTAAATCTTAGCTCTCTTAGGATAGGGTAGTAGTCTAATTTCTGTTTATGGATGGATGATTGAATACTAGTGCAGTTTCTAAATGTTTTCGAACTAGTTTTTTGTTGATATGAATCATGTTTTATAATGACAACTGAGAAGTTGGTGTTTGATACTTTCTTGCTCAGAAATGAACTAAGAGCATTAGCAATTAGTTTCTAGATTTGAATTCATCTGTCACTTGTGATTTCTAAGAAATGAGTCAAGAATATTGACTTGGTTTTTTAGTTCTAATATTTCAATACTGAGAATTGATACATCCATTTAGCTTTTGTTAATATGAATCTCATATTGAAATGACAACTGAGAGGTTAATTTTATATTCCCTTGTTGTTTAGAGATACACAAGAGCATTAATATTAGTTTGTAGATCTAATTGTATTTATGTAGTGAGCTGAAAGTTTTATGATATACTGATATCAGTTGATCCTTTGTTCAATCAACCTAACTAATGCACATATGAGAGTATGATGCTTAGTTCTAACTCTAATGTACTGTGAGAGCAATTTATACAGATTGAAACTCATGATTATTTTTGTTCAGTTGTTCTAATCTATTCATAGCAGAATATTATATGAACCCCATTCCTAAGAGAACATTTCATTATTTGCTAGTTATCATTTTATATTAATCATTTTAAAACACCAAAAAGAGTTAACTTAATTTAGGATTAATTTATATTAGTTAGTGAGTCTTGCATGATTTGTACTACTAAGTTGTTCTAATCCATCCATAGCAGGATATTAGATGAACTTCATTCCTAAGAGAACCATTCATTATTTGTTAGTTATCATTGTATATCAATCACCTTAAAATACCAAAAAGAGTTATCTTAGTTTAAGATTAATCTAGATTAGTTAGTGAATCTTAAGTTTTAAATCACTATAGATACAACATTTGAGTCTACTACTCTGATCTCTGCACTTGCAGTTTAGTGAAGTGAGGAGTGCATAATCTATGCCTAGACCTTGTTTAGTTCCTAATTGTGCATAGACTACGCCTAGACCTTGTTTAGTTTGCATTTCTACATAGTCTATGTCTACATCTCAGTCTTTTGCATTTTGTGTTTAGAGTCAAATAAATCATATAGTTAATTACACTCCCATGAAATTAACATCATTATCCCCTGCTAAGGAAGAATGGATTAAGGTAATGGAGGAAGAGTTAGGGTCCATGCAAAAAAATCAAATTTGTGACTTGGTTGATCTCCCGCTAGGCTGTAAGGCAATTGAGAACAAATGGGTTCTCAAAATTAAACATGGTATGGATGGATCAATTGAAAGATATAAAGCCCGCCTAGTGATGAAAGGTTTCACCCAAATAGCAATAGGTGTTAACTATAAAGAAACCTTTGCACATGTTATAAGATTTGTTTCAATTCTATTAATATTAGCTATAGTCGCACATATGAACTTAGAATTACATCAAATGGATGTAAAAACCGCACTTCTCAATGGAGAACTAAATGAGAAAATTTACATGGTGCAACTTCAAGGCTTCATTGTAAAAGAAGAATATCGCAAAGTTTATAGACTGTGCCGGCCCATTTATGGACTCAAACAATTATTTAAACAGTGGTATCTAAATTTCATCAATCAATCATTTCTTACGGTTTTAGCATGATTGATGAAGATCATTGTGTGTATGTTCATAAGTCTAAGGCTAATTTTGCTATCCTAACGTTATATGTGAACGACAATAAGCAATAATTGTTCTTCATGTTTGAGATGAAGGACATGGGTGAAGCAGCTAGGTGTGAAAATTCAACATGATCATTCTAAACGACTCCTTGCTTTGTCATAGGAATCGTAAATAAAAAAAATGGAACGATTTCGTATGGATAGCTGTAAATTCATTGACACTCCCATTATGAAAGGCGAGGTTTTAAATATGGACATGTGCCCTAAAACTCTAGAGGGAACAAAAGGAAATGTCCAATGTTCCCTATGCAAGTATGGTCGACAGTCTGATGTACGCTATGATGTGTACTCGGCCGGACATATATTTTATCGTGGGTCAAATTAGTCAAGTTAATCCATGATGTCAACACTGTAAGGCGGTGAAGATAATCTTGAGATACCTCAAGGGTACTGCATATCTTGCATTATGTGATCATGGAGGGAGTCAACCACTCATTGGATTCACCGATGTCAATTGGGCTAGTGACGTTGATGAATGAAAATCCACCCTTGGATATTATTTCTTACTCAGCAATAGTGCATTAAACTTTCACATACAATTGGCCAATTATTTTTCTTGTGTTGAAAAACATAGTATATATGAAGGATAGTTACCATAGAGCGAGACACATATTGTCTTGCCTACGCTGCAAGGCAGATATAGGGCATAATGAGTTACATGATTTGAGCATTTGTTGGCTCATATGTGAGCTGTCATGAATTCCTAATGGGCATGTCATATGCTCTAGAGATAATTGAGCGATTGTGAATATTAACATGTGTCTTTCTAGCTCCTATAAAGAAACGTGCTTGTACTCGTGGGTGGCATGACACATTTACCAATTCTGGATGAACAAAAGTACAATGTCCAATACGGGCAAGTGGGAGATTGTTGGAAAATGCCTACATTGACCATTGGTGGGCCATGTGCATGGCCTACCTAGGGCAGTAGGTGGCTGCTACCCCTCCTACAAGATGCGCGATTATGAGGGTGTGGTATGAGCAATTTGTATATCGCATGATGCATAATCAACATTAATGGCGCGTGATATGCGCAATTAGCATTAATGGCACGTGATATGTGCAATCAGCAGACACGAGTGATATGCCTCCTTGCTCAAATCTCCCTCGCCTATAAAAAAAGGACCAATACCAAAGGTCCAAGGCATGCTTTTGACGCTTTTGTGTAGGTTCATCAAGAGGTACTTGTGCTGTGGTAAGTGTTCCGTTCCCCCGAGATTCTATCTCCGGTCCCGAGATACAAGTGCGTTCGTCAAGTGTTTGTAAAAAAGTCCCGATGATTCGTTTTACTGCAAGAGGTATTCCGCAATCTAAATCCGATAGAACTAAATCATTAGACACATTAAAAGAATCTCTCTCTCTCTCTCTCTCTCTCTCTCTCTCTCTCTCTCTCTCTCTCTCTCTCTCTCTCTCTCTCTCTCTCTCTCTCTCTCTCTCTCTCTCTCTCTCTCTCTCTCTCTCTCTCTCTCTCTCTCTCTCTCTCTCCTTTTTGTTTTCCTCTACTGACGGACATAAGAAGGATAGATCCTTCTATCACAATCGGTTAGGCCCCCTCTTTGTAACCATATGTAAGTATATATATATATATATATATATATATATATATATTGTCCAAATACATGATATAATATTATAGTCTATATATACATATACGGTCTACATAGTATGCCAAGGTATTTTGCATGAGTGCCAACTCATTATGGTGTGGCAGCTCACCATTTAACCTAACATATTGTGGGCCCATCTTCATATATATTATTTTCTATTTTCTCTCTTTTTAATATTATTTTTGCTACAAAAAGAGTTAGAAAACCAAAATAATATATAATACCAAAGTTTTAATTCTCATCACTTCATGGAACCTCCTCTAGTAGACGAAAATAATACAATTGAATTGTATAAATGTGAAAGCTCATAGGAACATGAATAGTGCATCCATGGTGGAACCTCGCTAGTAACAATAATAATAATTACATTCATCCCAAGTATATCATAATTAAGTTACATAATCCAACATATGATTGATATATGAACCATAACTCATTCCATGTGCACTCTGTCATCCGAATTATAATGTTGCACACACTCCATTAATGACCATGCAGGATAATCAATACCTATAAGAAACAGCATAGGAGGAAATTAATATCTCATAAGTAAAATATTTAGTGTGTAATGATATAATATGTCATAAAATAAAATATTATTGTCACTCCATCATATGAGTTGAGAAAATATTTGTCCTTGCAAAATAAAATGGAATGACAATATTGTGTTTTGGAGTGGTAATAGTGTCACCATTAATAAACATGTAAGATCCATAAACTTAAGTAACCATACGCATAAGAAGAACATGTAGAGGAGAAGTGACACATAATCATGTCAAAGCATAATAATCATTTACTAGATAGCAATATAAGAAAAAAGAATTAATTTGTGAAGTCACCATTTGTTGAAGACGAAGATCACATCTTTCATTCATCTCCCATCTCGATTACATCATCAATCAAAGTATTAGGGTCCTAGCATCATCATCGTACATATTTTATGTTCTTCTTATTAGTTAAAAGAGCTCACTATTTTACGAGTGTGTCTTATGAAATAGTACAATATATACCATAGTCATGAAAGAATGTCGAATGTCTTTTCTTAAGGGAAGAATGCATCACTCTTGTTACGAAAATCCTTTTCATTATTTAAGGTGGAATAACCTTGCACGAGAGGAACAATGACTCATGATGTTTTGCCTTCACTGGGTTGCATAGTTTCACTAATATTATCTTCTTAGTTCTCCACTTACTTAGGTATAAGTAAAGTCTACCTACATTTTATATCGTTTATCTTTTCTTGATACTAAACTCTATATTTTGGGTCACAAGGACCAAATTAGCAATGTTGCCTCCAAGCACGCAATGTAAGAACTTAAAGGGTTTATAGAACTATGGTTGGGTTCCAATCCAGGTGAGAAAAGAGTCATGCATTGGTTCTATCCAAATTTTGATATCAGGTCTGGTGGCTTCACGTCATGTCCGACTATTGTCATTTGGACCATTTCTAACAATTAGGACCAATGTTGTCAAGGCCAGACCAGACCGACCTGTTCGGATCGTTGACTGACCATCAACATGGTTCACTTGAAGTCCCAAAATCGGACCCCTATTCGAACCATATTGACCTCGATCGAACAAATAACTTATTGATCAAAATTGGCTAAAACCAGTCAAAATAAAAAAATCACATTGAACCGCATTTTTCATTCTAGTCAGATTTTTTTATTAATTTTTTTGTTAAGAAATAATTTGATAAAATTTATTATATAAATTCAAAAAATATTCAAAGATGAATTTTCTCCATAAACAATCATATGGGCCCATTAGTCCTCTCCATAATTTATACTTATCCATTTACTCTCACTTTACTATTATTATCGATGTGGGATTATATTTGTATACTCACGTTCTTTTTCTCTTCATTTAATTTTGAATATCACTTTCAGTTTTAACTTATGGATTATTATCTTATTCAACTTTTTTAATATCATAAATTTATATTATAATATAAGTTAATTATATATTTATTAGATTAATATAATATTTATCATATTAGATAAATTAGTTATGGATGAATGATGAAAACTTCTTTATTATATGTGTAATATACAACAATACTATAATATACTTCGTATAGTATAGTATAGTATTATATATAATATTATAGATAAAGAAATTTAAATTTCTTTAATTTAGTATGTAATAAATCAAATTAAATAGTTAACTACTAATTATACTAAATTTTTATTTATAGAATATATAATATTATCATAATATTTTGGAAAAAAATATGTATTTATTGCTCCTAACATAAAAAATAAAGATATGAAATACAAAAAATAGCCAATAGAAAATTTGTATATAATAATCAAATTCAATAAGATTTTAATCATACGTATGAACTCACAATTAGAGATAAAATCGGATTTGGAAATATTTTAACTCGTTAGAATCGGGCGAAAATGTAAATCGGATGCATCAAGTATGAAATCGCCGATTCTATGACACATGCTACAGTGTGGCGGGGTCGTTGCTGGGCTTCAAATGGTCATGAATTTAAAAGACATTTTATAATTCATTTTGTTTATTTTCTTTTATCTTTCATTTTCTTATGTTTTATTGTTTGTCTTTTATAATCATATTATTATTTAAAATGTATAACATAATAAATTAAAAATATCATAGAATAAAACTACTTTATATAATATGTCATTGTAGTAAGTGATACATTTTTATTTATTTATAATAATTCTTTTTACTACTTCATTCTTTAAATCATGATGCTAAAAATTAAATAACCATATGTTGAATAGATATATTATAATCTTTTAAATATTTAGAATTGTACAACCATGATTAGCTAGCGAGGATAAAAAAAAAATAGTTAAAAATTAAAAAAATGTGAAGGTTCTGCCCAAAAATATTTAATAAATAATCAACTACATAAATCTAATAAACTCTACAACATCATAATCTTAAAATGTATTTAAATTTTTCTGAGCTTAAAATTTTTAAATTTTAACTTATTAATTATTCATGTTATTATAGTTTTTTTTTAAAATATTTATCATTATATTTGATGTGATTTTAAAAATTATTATTATTAAATTACTATTATATCTAAATTCTTTGTATTTACATATTGAGTTTACGATGCGATTCTATCATCTCTAAAACATGTTTAGGTAAAAATTCAAACCCGACAACCTTCGTCTGGACATTCGGTATGAACTGCCTTGATATTCTATCTAATGGATGTGATGGTTCATTGCTCGGCAATCCAGTACAATCTTTTGGATGTCTGGTCCAAATTGCAGACATCCATTTTTCTAATTCCAGACACTTGGGTGAGAGTTTTTGGATGTTTGAACTACGTGTTCCGAATTAGTCATCCAAAAATCTCAACATGCAGATCATTGTGGTTTTTATGTTTTCAAACAAGTTTCCTACGTCCAATCACTTTTAAAGCTTAAAAAACATATATACAATATATATCAACATTATGGGGCAATTAGAAATTATCCATGTTATCAAATCAATTATTTCTTACACTAATCCATTTTCATATTTCTTTCCCATAATTATATCATTATCCAACATAAAAGTTATCGATAAGTCCTCGTTATAATAATTTCATGATCATTTCAAAAACTAATACGAGTCGTACAAAAATTTCATGTGGTGAATCCAAAAGCATCAAGATTAAGTCATCTCTTGGTGCAAATCATCAAAATTATGTCAAAGATAATCAAGGCCAAAAATCTCAATAACCTTCATGGTTTTAAAACCATTTTAAGACAGTAATGTAGTTAAACCTCGTGCCAAGCAAGTGGGCAAGATCATGAATCCAACCAAACAGTTTCAAGTAATGTGGACCTAGTTTAAGCTTCATCCATAACCATATTGTCGAGTCATTGGTCTTAGCCATAATCATCAATCATCAATCGTTGGTCAAAATTAAAGTCCCATTAACACTTGTTTTAGTCAATTATTTTTATTTCTTTGATTCTTTCTTGTTTCTTCTAGTTCCTCCTTCTTCTTCACTTTGTCCACATCTAGAACCTTCTCCTTAACTTTTTGAGGTTGTCCACAGCAAGAAATATAAATGCATCGAGAGCAAAAGAGAGAAAAATGAAAGAATTGTCAAAACAGAGGAGAAAAGTAATTAAGGGTGGACTAAATATAATTAGAATGGTGAAATTTGTGCCCTCATTCCAAAATCATACCCTTTACATGAATTTTGAGTTCCTTTAATGATATTTGATTTTTAAAGAAAAAGATGTTAGTTTCATGCCTTTTCGCGTCTAACTACGAAAGTTTGGATGTTCGATCGTGACCTCATCGTGAAGCTTTAATTTTTTTTCCTCTTTGAAAATTGAGGTGTTACAAGCGGTTTGTGACAAGAATTTGAAGCACTAATCATAAATAAAAAAATAAGTATCTTCTCATTTAAATAAAGTCAATGATGAAACAATAATGGCTGGTAACTTCCTACATCAATTATTTTTTCTGATAAAAGCTAGTTAGCTCATCTTTCACCAAACAAAGCAAGAAAATTGTATATAAAACAATTTATATTTTTCAACAAACAAAGCAAGAAATTTGTAGATTTATGTTTTATTTTTATAAATTAATTGGTCGTGCATACAATTATTTGTCTGCCTGACCAAAATATTAAATCGATCTTGATGGCCATTTTATTTTATTTTCTTAAGTTAATTCCCTTGTAATATGTACAAGTGGAAGGAAAATGACTTCAACTATAATAACTCTAAATTTTAACTAAGGGTAATTAAGTAAATTGTAAGAAACCCTAGGCGACACTCTATAAAAATCTCACAAACTCTTCCTCTTCTCTTTTTTCTTATTCCTCCCTCATGTGATGGCTACAATCCTAGAGGAGGAAGAAAGCAAAGAACAAGGAAGGAGAGGATGACAAAGAAAAAGGAGACACGGACAAGGGAAAGGTGATCAACATCAACGAGGAAGAATAAGACCCTAGGTATGTGAAGGGGATGCAACCAATCTCTCCCCTGTCAAAATTTGTATGTATGGATTGAGAGACATAGGAACACCCTACTTCCTATTTTGGGATTGTAATTGAGGACTGCATAATTTTACATATAGATTCATACGTTTATGCTTAGATCTATTGACTTCCATAACAAGTATTTGAGTCATTAGCAAAGAGATATATAATTGTTAAAAATTATCATCTTGCCGTTAATACTCATCAATGACAAGAAAAAACTAATCGCGACTCTTCGCTATAGGTCCCGTCGCTAAAAGGTCCCCTATATAACTTACAAGGTCCACTCAACTAGTTGTTAAAGACATTATTTATGTGTTAGAAGAAACTTTTTAAGGAACACTTAATAACTACTACTACTATTATTATTATTGTTTGGGGACAAATATACGATCATAAATACAGTTTCAAAATTTGATAAAATTCAAACTCATTTATGTTCAAAACATTAAGCATCAAATCAATTATCCATACAATATTCAACACAAATATTCATATGCAACATCCAATATTTTAATTCAAATGTTTGCAAAATTTCAAATAAATCTTCTAAAAGAAGATGCTCATGAAAATATAGCAAGAATTTTCTTCCATTCATCTTCCTTTCCAATCAAACGAACATTCAACAAAAATCTATAAAATCAAAATGATAATTACTATTGACAATAATTAAAAATAACTTATTAACATTTGAGAATGTGTACTCACCAATAAAAAAATTCAATCCGCCAAACATAGTCATTGTTCCTTCAAAAAAGGACTGTGATTAGATTAAAATTTTATTAGAATAAAAAATGTATAATGATTCAATAAATTGAGAAATATTTATTCTTACTCACTTGTGTTCCTTGATTTTCCTTTGTCACTTCAGTAGGTTCATTAAGATTAGCATCTTCAAAGTGATCTGCATCTTAAGATTATTCAGATTGAAATAGAGCAACACTAATATCTTCTAGCATTTGTTCGAATTCATGTTCTAAAAGGCTACAAACTACTTGTGGCATCATTTGACTTCCGTTGATATGAAGACTTGCTCTCCCAAGGAGCATAAAGATCTTTTCCCCTGCCGTTCAATAAAGTTTTGCTTCGACGATTTTGAAGTCGATGACATCCATTTTCCAAACTTTGAAATGGAAATCATTTTCATCCGTAGCAATAAAACAACATGAAAATCAAGTTTAATATATATATTAATTAACATAATTACCACATAATAAAATAAATAACACATGAATAATAGGGTACCTTCGTCATACATGGAAAATTTCAAAAATTCATGGATAAGTTTGATGTATGACTATGTGTCATTCATTTGTTGCACAATATCAAAAATCATTAAGATATATGAAAAATTTATTAAAAAATGTTCATATATCTGCAAGGGAATTGAGTCCTCAATTGTTTTTCGAAAAAAAACCATAATTCAGATGGTCAAATGCAAATCACATGTAGGAGAAAGAATAACAAGAGACATCTACAATAATTTTAAAATTGATAGATACACCTATGTGGTTAAATATGTAATGAAGTTAAGGGAAAACAAAACAAAGCAACATACCTTAGCAAAAAGGATATGTATACTTTTTTTATGTTCACATGTGGAGAAGTGGAATTAATGGACAAGTATGCAATAAAAAAAATGTCAGTGTGGCGGCCTCTGTTGCCACCTATGCGCCGCCTCTCAAACACAACCGCCTTTGAGCGAGAGGTAGCGATGGCGGCCGCCTCTTGCGTAGAGGCGGCAACGACGGCCGCCTCTATGATAAAAGCGACAATGGGGGCCGCTCTCGCGCAGAGGCAGTCACTGAGGCTGCATTTGCATGAGAGTTGGCCTCGACAACTGCTTCTACGTGAGAGGCGGCCACGGCCACGGCAGCCGCCAGGGTCGCCTCTGTGCGAAAGGCGTCCTCCATGGGCGCCTCTATGAGAAAGGTCGCCTCGGTGATTGCCTCTGCGTGAGAGGCGCCATTGTTGACGTCTCTCGCGCAGCGGCCCACCGTGGCCACCTCTGCGTGAAAGGTGGCCTCGGTGCCTCTCACGCAGAGGCGGCCGCTAAGGCTGCCTCATCAAGAGGCGGCCGCTAAGGATGCCTCATCACAGAGGCAGCGGTTGCCTCACACATACAGGCAGCGGCCACCTCACGCTTAGAGGCAGCCTCTCCCGCAGAGGCGACCATCGTGGCTGCTTCTATCGCCAGGCCGCCTCCACATGTGCCGCCTCACGCTATGGAACGATATCCAAATTGACGGAGACGAAGATGTGTGAAAAAAATAGGTTAAGGTTAAATGATTAGTTATAACCCCTAATGACTATTAACAAAATTATGGAAATAAAAATAATTTGTTTAGCTTTAATTTTAAAATAATAATTGTTTATTTATGTATTCATCATTTTTTCGAAAATAAAAAATAATGTAATATATATATATATTAAATAATAATCAAAGTTAAACAAATGAAAAAATTAAACATACATAAAAATAAAAAATGAATAATTAAATATTATTAATTATTATAACTAAAGAGATGGTGACATTCTTAATTACATTAAAAAAATAAATATTAAAAATTAAAAGTGAAGATATTTGTTTATCTTTCATTAATGATATTAAAACTTGAAGAATAATTTTAAAACATAAAGTATATATAATTTATTTTTCGACCATTATGAGTCTTGAAATGGTCATTACAATGTCTATGACATTCTCTCATGGCCATTACAAGACTGAGCACGACCATTACAATGTTGTCACAGGCATGACCAAATTGTCACGATCGTGACCGCTGGGAAAGTCTTTAATGATGTATTAAACATTTTATTTTTGAATTATATATGTTATGTATGAATTATATATAGTTATATATAATGCATGTTCAGTCATAATTAGGATAAAAGATGAAGAATGATTGAAGTAAATATTTGATGTATTGAAAAAGTATAATGCATCCTAAAGTTAAAGAATAAATCCTTATCACTTAACAAAGTAATGGTGGGAAGCAAAGTCTTGCACATATTTATGTACTTCAAATGAAATTGAGCTCGTAAAGTTATTTTTTACATTTTTGTGTGTGCTTCTTAGGGAACAAAGTCCCTCATCAGAAAGTGCATGTATTTTTTAAAATAAATAAACGCCCTCATTATTATGATGTGCATGTTTCCAAGGATGTGGCCTAGTTAACTAATGTGATGATGTTGACATAATTCTTTTAACTATTGTTAAGATAAAAGATGTTACAAGATAAAAGTATCTTATAACAAATAAAATAAAGTTAATGATGATAAAGTAATGATGGAAGGTAAAGTCCTACACTTATTTATGTACTTCATGGGAACTAAGCTTGTTATATAAAGTCCTGCATTTGTATATGTACTTTCTAAGTTTCGTTAGAAAGTGTGTGTATTTTTAAATATGACTAGGAATAAAGTCTCTCACTATTAGGAATAAAATCTCTCACTATTATCATGTGTCTATTCTTTAGGATGTGTCTTAAGACATGGAATGAACGTCAAGATGATTATATTATGTGATGAAGATGAAAGATGAATAATACTACTTCAAAGTCTCAAAGAAAGTCCAAATGATTATAACGCAACCGTAAGAAAATTTAAGGTAAAGAATGAAAGATGTCAAGCAGATAAGAAGTTATAAAGAAACCCTTAGGATGTATATGGCAATGAAATTGAAATGAAATCATAAAGTTATATGTCATGTCTATTCATAAATTATATGAATCGATATTCTTATTGCATATATTTGCATATGATGGTTCAAAAGTGAAGCAGGTATGTCAAGATGTCAGATGTTATGTCAAGAATGAATGATAAACATGGTGTAATGCCATGTAAGAATTATAATATAGTTCATGACATGCATATTTTTATGTTTATATTATTATAATAATAATTGATGCATCAAATGTAGAATCATGTGATAGGTTATCACGATGTAAGTAACTAAGATTAAGTGATGACGGCGGCTCAAGCTCATGATTGAAGTGTTACATATGGTTAGGTTTAAATAAGTAATAGTTGAATGTTGATGATATGCAATGAAGTATTTAGACACTTGAGATATCATGTCTTATTAATTTAAAATATATTATATGTACAAAGTTTTTATTAATTATGTTTTTCATTAAAATGTTAAAATCTTTTGTCGTTAAATTATGTATGGCAAACAGACTAACTTCGTGATTTTTTTCTAAATGTCATAATTTTGTGTCGTTACATAATATTCTTCAGTAAAAATTAATTATTCTAAAAGTCTAAATGTAGCGCTCCGAAATTCGATCCGCCACGTGGCGCGATCTCCTTTCGGAATGCTACCCTATTCTTGTCTTTGTTTGACTCTTTTGTTGACTCAATGGTCAAGGAAAGTGACACGTAAGCGGAAGACTTGTCAAATAAAATAATACAACCATAAGGGAAGAATGCGAAAGCAAAAAAAAGGGGTTACCATATATCAAACTGTCTTGATAAGAAAACATAGTGTGGAAGCAAACGATAACATCCCATGGTCTTAGTTTGAAGCAGTAACGAGGGGAGTATGAGTACTAAACATAAAAATGAAGACGGTCGACCAAAACATGATAAGACCCATCTGAGTAGATATGCCACTTAGTATAACGGATAAACACACGACTCATACTAGACATAATCATGACCACATGCACATGCCACCCAGAGCGAAGTCGCCGCGCACACACCATCACGTCATGAGCAACCATTATGTACCTATGGGGATCACACAGGGAGCAAGCTCAACCGTTAGCATAAAGCTAAGTGTGAGTTCGTATAAATCATAGATCAGTTCTGTCAGAATAAGCATAATAAATTGGAATATGAAAGTGAGTCATATGGTAGAGAGTATAATACGATTTATGTCTCTCTTTTCATTCTTGCTTTTCTTTTCTTTTCATTTCATTCCATTCCATTTACATTTTCCATTCCATTTCCATTTCATTTCCATTCCATTGGAAGAGCTCTTCATTCATTTATGGAAATACCATTGCCTGCACTCGTAGTGCTACTATCTAGACTATGTGGGCCAGTGGGTGATCAATGCCACGGCTAGTCCCGTCGGGCTGGGATGACCTCATACCATGAGGACGCATCCAAAGTGGAGAGAAACTCCCATCTAGATAGAACAAATGGTAATCCGCGGGGAAGTGCCTTGCTTAGGGCTCGTTCAACTTCCCTTATTAATATGGACATTTCTTTCAATCCGATGATCGATCAAGGTCATATGGAGCATAGCTCCGAATCATTCTTTTAGTTCTTTCTCTTCTTTAACTAATCACGTGGACAGAAGCTTAAAATCAGAGGGTTTGATTAAGGTCGAATTCCTCTGTCCACGAACCGGACGCCTATAAGTCGAACGGTCGTCCGTCATAGTCCTTTTAAGCGGTCGTCCGTCGAGGGATGGACGGCCATTTATCATTTCAATGACGTTATAATCAAGTTCAACATTTCATTCTTTCCATTCAGTTCAATAGGAGGTAAACATGGTTCTATTGTAGAGTATAATTTAACTTTTCCTAAAGATCCGATATTAATTCCGTAAACAGTAGTTCGAAAATCATCATGTTTAAGTTCTGTTGGTCAGAACCCGGGGCGAGTATAGGTGAACCCGGGCCGAGTTTCTGATGGAAATCGGGCTCGAAAAATTCGAGTTAAACCCGGGCCGGGTCAGGATTATACCCGGGCCGAGTCGAGTACGCGATCGGATCGGAAAGGTCGATCCGCTCGATCGTCTTCTCCGATCAACACCCGAGTCGGGTCAGGCAGAGCCCGTGCCGGGTCTCTGGTGTGATCCGAGCTCGGGTCGATCGTTAATGGCAGATCCGGGCCGAGTTGGGAGAACTCGGTCCCGGGTTGGTCTGAATTTGGGCCGGGTTGAGGGCAACCCGGGCCAGGTTCTGCATTCGCAGAAAACTGCGCGAGTTTGTCAAGTTCTATCCTTCCGTTTCTTTCACAATCGAGGTGATACTTTGTCAATAGCATGGGTTTTTAAGCATAACTAAGTACCACATGATCATCTAAATAATACAAAAGGAATCTACATACGAAATCGCCTAAACGAGTTCAAAATCTATGTTCTAAAGTATAAGTAGTTTCAAGTCAATCATAGGAATAAAAGATCAAACGTTCCAGAGTTATCAACTTCGTATTCTAATCATGATTTCTAATTCGGATTCGGTCCTAAGCATGCATAATCGTCCAGCAACTTAACCTATGAGATAGATCCCTAATTCACACCTTAAAGCCTACGAAGGAGTTCGTCCACACGGTGATTCGTCCTCGGTCGCCTGTTGCTGCCCGCTGCTATCTCCAACGTTGTTCGTGCCGGAAATCATCGCCGGAGAGCCTCTGTCGATTGCTGCCCATGCACGTCAGAGGGGAAGAAACAGAGGGCGAGTGAGTGAGGGAAAATGGGGAAAAATGGGAGAAGGAGAAGGACAGTGGTTTTATAGAATTGGAGATGTCCCTTCTCCCCATGTTGTGAACTGCTGGCCATTGATGAGGGTAGAGGAGTGGACAGCAGGTGGAGAAGAGGAAGTGGAGAAGAGGGAGAGGAAGGGCTCGGCTCTTCCACTTCTTCTCTTTTTTTTTTTTTTAAACTGCCGAGCGTTACATTAAAAGCGTAAGTTTATTATAATGGAGTACTGAACAGATAGATCACTGTGGGCAGGCTTAATTGATTAGTGATCTAGATCTCCAAACAAGGTGAGGTACAGGTGGGGCACAACAACACAAATACACAACTTGCATGATGACATCCTGGAATATATTAATTTGCATGCCATAGACATTAATTATTAAATAAGGGTAAAGAATGATATGTACCATGCATGCCATCAAGTTGCCGATGATGGATGCCCCACACATGCGTATGTGTGTGTGTGTGAGGCTCAAAAAATGACATCATATATTATATCCTGTGGCGAAACATTCCTTTTACAGCTGAGTTTTCTGATGTTGAAGGTGGTGGAGGTTGAGTATACATGATATATACGATTACAGGGATCAGGCCCATGTCCATTGCCATCAAGGGTCCAATGCATCACTAATTTGCCTCGTAAGGATGTCCCCCACTGCCCTACACTGCTGGTCCTCCATGTCCATGCCACAAGTTAATTTGCTTGCCCCCATATATATACTTGCAGCCACTATTTTTCAAGAAATAGACTGCCTCATCACCTTTGAATAATCTACTTCTACATCATCATCTCATAAGCACTGCACAATATATGTACATAATCATGTAAAATTATATTTCTATATAAAGTTGGACCCACATAAAATTAATGCTTGATTTTTATGATACTCAGAAAAAATGTCAGGTGCATATTATTCAAACTTAAATATAGACATAAAGGTCGTACGATTATTTGATTGGAGAGATGAAAGGTTTAAATTCCTCACTCACAGACCAAAGTTCAACTAAAGGAAAAAAATGGAAGATATGTAATCAAATTGATTGATTCTAGTCGATTGTTAACTGAATCATGATCGTATCGATTCAACTCAACCCCATAGAGATTTTATTAAAATAATATTGTTTATAATAACATTACATATGTATCACAACTGATATTATGTGATTAATTCATATAAAATTATGTACTAATAATTGAAAATTAACTAAAAAGTTATTTTTTTCAAAAAAAATAACGTTTACCCGAAAACAATTTAGTGGTCGATAGATTATTATTACTTTTTTTATTGTTTACCCTATATATATCTTAACTTTCCTCCAATTTTTTTTATTTCCACCTTCTCTACCTATTTTCGTTTTTTTATCCAATTTCTTCTCCATTAAATTCTCTTCTTTCTTATTGTCGTACGTACTCTTTCCAATTTTTTTCATCCTCTATTGTTTATTGTTTCTCCGTTAAATACTTCCCCCTTTAATAGTCGAATGGGAGACCCCTCCCCGATATTGGGTTAGGCTCGGTACTAATGGTCCCTATTTGAAGTCATCTGGGCACTATAAGAAAATCAAGGAATAGCGACCCAAGAATCGCGACGCTAGGGAGGTGCTATTGCGTCTCCGCGTCGTAGAGCATCTCATTGGCATCAAACTAGCACCGCATTTATGGGACGCTGGAAATCGGTGACTAATGGCGTCGCAATAGAGCCAACACAAATGAAGATGCTACTAGCGTCACTTGTTGACGCTATCTCGATGTTATTAAGACTCGTAGTGTCTGGCTAGGAGCAATAGAAATGCGTCGCTAAGTCGATGCACACGTGGCGCTAAAGCTGAGGTGCTATTCCGGCGCCCAAGAGTCGCTAACATTATGGTGTTTGCGTCGTCGATGAGACACAAATATGGCGCTAAGAACGTTATATTTAACTTAGAATCGATTTCTTTCAGCGACGCTAATGTGACGCTGAGGCATTACCTGCATATTTTTTTTACCCATACCAGCCACATTTTTTCCCCTTCCCATACCATACAATTATATAATGCATATAAATGAATTGATATTAATCACATGCAATATGAAAGCATCACAAGCAATATGAAAGCATCACAGGTATAATAGGAAAGCATCACAGGCATAATATTTAACATAAGAATACAAAAAGTAATAAACTGAACAAACAAACTATATGTATATCCAAGTCTATAAGTAACAAAAGTATAGTTCGTATTCATGGTTTATTTCTATCCTATGTTTGGGAGTTATTATTATCATTCCGAACGTTCGCCCAGACGTGCTCGGTCCATGGTCTCGCGAGGATGGATTCTACGTCGGGATCAATCCTTGAATCGCCTGCAATAGCGGAGTCAATTGCTGCGACACCTGTCGTGATATGTGCTCCGATAACTACTGCGATAGCTGCTATAATAGCTGCGTTATATCAGGTGTAGCAGATGAGCTCAGAGCAGATGGACTGTCTGCATATCCTCCAATCCTCCTAGGTATCTGAGCGGTTGTGCCGAGGCCACACAAGTATCCCCTCATGTCGTGCCGACCACCTCCTCCCAAACAGCAGGGTCCTCTACGAAATAGAAAAATTATACAATCATATAATATATAAATTATATATGAAAAACACATAAATTAAAAACATGGCAAAACCAATCAAGAAACATTACCTGGTGGATGAGTACTCGGATCATCTCCATACTTTTCAACCATTTTCGCATTATACTCATCCTAAAAAATTTAAACATTGTGTATTTCAAAAATAGTGCACTAACGTCAACAACCAAATGAACATATCAAGAGACTTACCAGAAGCCTACGAGCAGTGGACGTGACTAAGTCGCTTATCTTCTGGCTCTTATGCGTGGTCTCATAAACCACACGAAAGTCTACAGGACCGCCTTTTTTCTCCTCCTATAATAAAGTTTCAAATTTGATAACATAAGTATAAGTCAAAAGTTTGATAAATTGAATTTATATGTAAATTACCATGCGCCGTCGATGCTCGTCAAATCGCATCGACCCCCTTACGTGGATGTGGGCTTCGGGCTTCGAAAGACGGTTAACTCTTGCCTTTTCTGACTTTCTTTGACATCATTCATTCGTCCTTTATGAACATCAAATACTTAGACTTTAAAAAAATATAAATTGAATAAAAATAATTTAAAAGTAAACATACTTATCACTTCCTACATAAGGACTCCAAAACCGAGCGCCTTATATGCCTTGGGCATCTTTGTATGCCCTGCTCTAAAGTGAGGCCGGTGGACGTGACGACCTTGCGAAACTTGTATAATCGATTCGGAGGCGTTTCACAGTGACCTCCTCAAAAGCTCTCCGGATCGTCCCTAAACTAAGATCCGGATGAAACTGATTTGCCTCCAACAAAATATGTTAAAACTTAGTAATTTTAAAATAATGTAAATCAAATTATGTAACCCAAATAGAAGATCGTACCGTAAAGGCTCGAAAGATGTCATCCCGCACTTGAATTGGGACATCCTTCTAGGATCCTACCCCTTCCGACAAGTGGAAAAGAATGAGGGCACTGACATCCTACACGGTACTATCGGGTATGAAAGTGGTCCTACCAATTACAATGAAGAATTAATTTTCAATGATAACCAAAACTATAACAAAATTTGCATAACTTATTTAACTTTCGATCGAGCAATATTATTCACGTGACCACCCCATTATTGTCTGACCCCTCTTCATCACTCGAAGAGGAATCATCATCCAGTACAGCTGGAGTAGGCTGAGAAGGTCCTGTACGGGCCCTAATACAAAAAAAAATCATTACATTCATACCAAATTAAAGTTATGATAATTGATATATGTACAGTAATGTTCTCACCTCGATTGATGTCTACCACAGCATGATCAGTGGCTATCCGCTCGTCTGATTGAATTGAGCCAGGTGATTGTGCTATCGGTGACGTAGCAACTGACATTATTAAAAAAATAATTAATATAATTAATTAAGAAATGTCAATAATAATAAATATATCACCTGGGGTAAGATGTCGCTCGCCAATGATAGAATGTGGTGAAGCATCTGATAATCTCGCCAATGGCGGTGGCGTAGCAATTGTCATTATAAGAAAATATATAAAATTTGCCTCCTATTTAAAATTATGAAATATACAAAAAATAACCTGGTGTGACATGACGATCATCGTAGTGCGATCGAGATGTCCCGACTATGTGCCCCGTCGACGGTGGAGCAATTGTCACAAAAGCAAATTATTTAAAAAAACTCTATCTCAATGTGACACGCACTTGGAGTGATACGCGGAGTAGACCCACCAATGGATCGTCTACTATGTGACGATCAGGCTACATGCTCCGTCGGCGGCGGAGGAACTGATATTATTAAAAAATGAATTTAACTATTATAATCAACTATAAATAAGCAGCTGACAATAAATATATTACTTGGTGGTTGTGATGGCTGACTCATCTGGAGTGAACACTTGGAAGAGCGAGATAACCCAGATGCTCGACCTCTAGTAACCATGACCAAAAAAAAGAAATAATCTTCTCTTATTATCGGTAACCATATATAACTAAAAAAAGTAAAAAGTTTATGTCATTAGAATAACTACGGGATTCATTCACTTGTTTCGTATTCTGATTCATTTTCATCATCTTCATCATCGTCGCTATAATCTTGGTTCGAGTCATCGTCAACGAAATTATCAAATTTCACTTCCAAGAGGTCATTTGAATTGAACTCTTCCATTGGCTCAGCGTCATCGACCAATTGAAAATTCTCAACTCCATCGGCCACATCAATCATCTCATTCACTTTATCTTCTTGATAGTAATCATCCATGGGCACATCATTGTGTACGGATGATGTTTCATTGTCATTTACCATTGTTTCTGCTAAGAATAGTCTACTCCTCACCTTGCATGATGCCCACCATTCATCCTTGGTTCTTTTCAATGGATACTTTATGTAGTACACTTGTTGCGCTTGTTCCGCCAATACGAATGGATTGTATGACTAAAGTCTCGACCGAGGGTTAATATCCACCAATTTAAACTTTTGATCGATCTGAACTCCTTTCTCTGGATCGAACCAACGACATTTTAGCACCATGACTTTGTTAGATTTTCCCAAATAAGACAATTCTATGATGTCTTCTATAACACTGTAGTAATCAAAGTCATTGTCCCCATACATGCATCCTAGAACACATATGCCGCTATTAATAGTTGAACGTTATTGGCTATATTCTTCTGTATGGAACTGATATCCATTGACTATGACGCCGCAGTAGCTAAGAACTTATTTCTTTGGGCCATGACCGAGATCTCATATTTTGTTCTCTATGACTGAGCCATTAATAACCTACAAGAAAAAAAACTAAAAACTTTATTAAAAGTTACGAACTTATAACAATTAAGAACAAGCGAAAAAAATTCTCACTTCACATCTCAACCAATCGGCAAAATGTTCGTCTCGTAGTTTCAATAACTCATCGTTTGAAACTAATGGATTGATTTCTCGCTGTAATTCTTCGAATTTCCTGAATTCGTAGTTGTCAATTAATGAAATCATATAGCGACAATTAAGTTTAAATTATATAACATATTAAAATAAATTATCTTACTCGAGATACGGAGTCACTTCGCTACAATTTGCAAGAACATAATTCTCAACGGTGATGAGATCTCTGACATTCAAGATAACTTTGCGTCATATATCAAGAAGCCGACATGGGTACTTGAAGATGGATAGAATATTCATGTCAACTTCTCTTTCACGCCATCATCGTTTCTTGGAACTTGGGTGTGTCGTGATTGTATGTTTGGTTCAAAGTACTTTGAAGTGAAGTTTGACACCTCCTCAATGAAATATGCTTCACATGTGGAGCCTTCAATTGTTGCCTTATTCTTTGCCTTCCTTTTTAAATATAACATGCACCTTTCGAAAAGATACATCCATCGATATTGAACCGGACCCGCAACTTTTATTTCATAAGGTAGATGTACAATCAAATGTTCCATCACATCAAAGAAAGAAGGCGGAAATATCTTATCAGCCTTGCGCACGATAATCACAATAGAAGTCTCTAATCGAGAAATATTTTATTTCTGAAGCAAGGATGCACAAAGCTCTTTAAAGAACATAGACAATTCTGTTAAAACCTCCCAGATGGCCTTTGACAAAAGTTCTTTAAAGGCAATTGAAAGCAGCCTTTGCATAAAAATATGACAGTCATGACTCTTCATCCCATGTATTCTCCCATTGTCCAAGTTAAAATAACGAGATATGTTTGATACATATTCATCGGGGAATTTCAATTGCTTTACCCATTCGAAAACCACTTTTCTTTTATCATTGCTCAAGACATCAGTAGCTTTTGGTTTTTTGCATTTACCATTTTGAAGATGAATGATATCTAACTCAGGTCTTTTGCATATTAATTTCATGCCTTTGCGAGCCTATATGCTATCTTTTGTTCTTCCTTTAACATCCATAATAGTATTGAAGATGTTGTCAAATACGTTCTTCTCCACATGCATGACGTCCAAGTTATGACAAACCAAGTTTGAAGACCAATAAGACAACTCCCAAAAAATACTTCTTTTCTCTCAATTATGTTCACTTACAAACCCAATTTGCTTGTAACTACTAGCCTTCGGTCCGAATGAGACTTCACTAAGCTTGTTTACTTGCTCTAGCAATTCTTGTCCCGTCAAATGAGTTGGAGGCAATGTGTTCTCGGATGTATTCTTTTTAAATGAGTTTCGATCATGACGCATAGAATTCTCCAATGGTAAAAACATCATAACAATCAAATCAACAAACTTTCCTATAATTTTTCAAATAAAATGATTTTGTATTCTTTCCACATATGGGACAAGTAAGTTTACCTTTTGTGCTTCAACCACTCAACATTTCATATACCAAAAAATCACTTATGATCCACATAAATGTGACTCTCATAATGAAATTTTGCTTTTTAAATTTGTCATAGGTAATCTCGCCATCCTCCCACAACATCTTGAGTTCATCAATCAAAGGTCTTAAGTAAACATCTAAATTTTTACCAGGAGATCGAGGACCCGGAATCATACAGGTAAGCAATATATTCTCTCGTCTCATACACATGCTTGGAGGCAAATTATAAGGTGAAAACTGGCCAACATGAATAAGAAATACACGATGAGCCTAATGGGTTGAAACCATCGATGCAAAGTCCAAATCCAACATTGCGCGATTCTGTAGAAAAAGCCGGATGAAGTGCATCAAATCGTTTCCATGCCTGCGCATCCGAAGGATGTGTAATTGAATTTTGATCATCATGTGCTCCTTCTCTGTGCCACCTCATAAATGATGTAGTTTTTTTAGAAAGAAATAGTCATTGTAATCTTGGAGCAATCGGAAAGTATCTAAATATTGCATTTGCCACATTTATTTTTGAACTTTCGAAATTCTTTTTCGGCTTGAATATGGGCTCGCCACAAATAGAACAACTCATAAGTCAGTTGTTTTCTTTGTAGTACAACATGCAATGATTGCGACATGCATCAATCTTTTGATATTCCAACCCTAAATCTCTCATCAATCATTTTCACTTGTAAAAATGTCATGGTAATTTCTCTGAAGCTGGAAGCATACTCTTAATAATGGCAAGCATCCGGTCAAAAGAATTTTTGCTCATATTAAATTTTGATTTCAAGTTGATTAGTTGTGCCACTGCAGAAAGTGTAGTTTGCTTCACGCATCCATCCCATAAAGGTTCATCTACTTTTTCGAGAAGATTATAAAACTTAGAAGCCAAAGGATTCGGGATTTCTTCAATCAATGTTTCGCCAACATTTTTTCCTAACATTGTATCTCGTATCATGTCCTTGTACAGATTGCTCGAGTCACCCATATCTACATTAGTTGTTTCTTTAGCCCATCTTTATTCGCCATGAAAGAACCAATTTGTGTATGTCAATAAGAAACCGTTGTAATATAAATCCTTCTGCACATCATATCTTACTTTCCACTGATAACATTTGCACTTTCGGCATGGACATAAGATTTCGTCATATGAAGAAGCAACACTTTCTTTTTGATATGTCACATTAATGAATTCATCAACACCATCTTTATATTCTTCAGTTATGATGCCATGTTTATGCTTCCAACGACGAATCCAACTACGATATGGCTTTATCATTTCTGCAACAGACAATATTAAGCCATATGTCAATAAATTCGTGTACTTGAAACATGTGATTTTGAAGTTATGAAGTCCAAAATCACATGTTTCAAATACTTCATCGTCGAATCATAATCTCATTTTATTACCAAGAATGTTGAAGTACATTCTTAGTAAAATTTATGAGAAAATGATCAAAAAGAGGTTCTAGTAATTTAAGTTAACCTGCACTAGTAATTTACTAATAACTAACTTAACAACACTACTTTCAAGTAATTAAGTAGTATTAATTTAACTTAACATGCATTACTAACTAACTTAAGAGCAATAGTTTCAAGTAATTAAGTAGTATTTGACTTAACATGCATTAGTAACTAACTTAACAACAATAGTTTCAAGTAATTAAGTAGTATTTAACTTACCATGCATTAGTAATTAACTTAACAACAATAGTTTCAAGTAATTGAGTAGTATTTAACTTAACATGCATTAGTAATCAACTTAAGATGCATTAGTAATTAACTTAACATGATGGTGGGCTCATACCTTCTTAACCGGAGAAGGATGGTGGCGGGCGGTGGGCAGCGGTGGAGGAAGGTGGCGGGTGACGGCCAACACCGGACAAAGGAGCACAGTCGACGGGCGGAGGAAGCGGAGGGCAGAGGAGGAGGCGTAAGGCGGAGGGTGGAGGAGGAGGCGAAAGGCGGAGGGCGCCGGAGGAGGCGGAGGGCGGCGGAGGAGGCCGAGGCGGAGCCGGAGGAGGTAGAGGAGGTGAAGGCCGGCGGAGGAGGAGGAGGCGGAGATGGGAGCGGCGGAGGAGGGGCGCGGTGGAGGAGGCAAAGGCGGCGATGGAGGAGGTGGAGGCGGCGGTGGAGGGCGGCAGAGGAGCACGGTGGAGGAGGCGGAGGCGGAGGCGGCGGTGGAGGGCGGCGGAGGGGCGCGGTGGAGGAGGCGAAGGCGGAGGCGGAGGAGCACGGTGGAGGAGCGCGGTGGAGGGGCGCGGTGGAGGAGGCGGTGGAGGAGGCGGTGGAGTAGGTGGAGGAGGCGAAGGCGGAGGCAGAGGAGGCGGTGGAGGCGGAGGTGAATGGCGGCAAAGAAGGCGGCGGAGGTCGGCGCAGGGCGGTAGAGGAAGCGGAGGCAGCGGAGGCAGAGGCGGTGGAGGAGTTGATAGTCGGCGTCGGGCGTTGGGCATCGGGCGTCGAATGGCTGGCAGAGGAAGTGGAGGGCGTCGGGCGTCGAACGGCGGGCGGAGGAAGCATAAGGTGTCGGAACAGCGACCGTCAGACGTCGAGCATCAGAGCGACCATCGACGTCGTCGGTGCGGTGAAAACGGAGTGGTAATAGTAAACAGTGAAAATGAAGAAGAGGGGTTAGAGATTTAAGTCAATTGTTTAGCGTCTCAACTCAACACGACGCTACGTAGACGCTATTACGTGAATGTCGAGATGCTATATCTAATTTTCTTCCTAATTTAACATTATATGTGCGAGAATAAGTGATAATAATATGTATACGTGCACGAGTTATGAGTCAATATGTGCCCAATTAAGTGAGGGTAATAAAAAATTGGCTAATGCGGCGCTATAGAGAGGCTAATGTGTCGTTAAGATACTGTTGCGACGCCATAGCATCGTAGTGGCGTCGATTTTGATTTAGCGTCTCATAATTGTGATGCCAGAGAGACGCTAATTATTTTTCTATTCCTAATTTTCTATTATGTATGTAATTTTATTTATCAATATAGCTTCTCATTGCATTGTGCCCCATTCCAGTTGTTTTGTTCCCTTCCCACAATCTAAAAATTATGGAATGCATATATAATTATTCATGTGTGTATATAAAATTATAACTCTATATGTATATGTGTCTATAACAAAATTGTGTGTGTGTGTACATATATATATATATATGTAATATATGCGTATGTATATGTCTACATGGAGAGATTAAGTCACAACAATGTGTTTATCTATATGTATTATAACACTATAATAAAACCTTCGATTTCCGACGGTTCCTTTTCAACGGGCATAAATCTATCTAAATTACCGATGAATTTTTGACGGATCGAATTATCCGTCGAAATACGTTTATGTATATGTCTATACATGTGCGAGTCATATATAGATAATGTGTATATGTATACGTATTCTTAGTGTATATATGTATGTATATGTTTATATGTGTGAGATTAAGTGATAATAATATGTATATATGTACTTATTATATATAAGTATAAGTATATACGTGTATTTATATGTCTATATGTGCCCGATTAAGCGAGTGTGATAAAATGTCAGCTACTAGCGATCCAATAGCGCGGAACTAGCGTCTAATGCTTATTCGCGTCTCAAGAGGGCGACGCTATAGAGACGCCAATAGTGTCACCCTGGCGTCGACAATGTTGGCGGCTCTAGTTGGACGCTATTGAGCCTCCACGGTGACGCTAAAATGAAATAATTTGTAACAAATCACTCTCTTAATTCAACCATCATAATTTCATGATTAAGAATATAAAAATAATATATGCATAATTAAGATATGATATATTTTATGTATAAATAACATATATAATATAGGTAACAAATTATATATTTAGGAACACTCCTATGATGTAGACATTATAAGTAATCATGTAGGAATACATATATATGTCGAAGATACATATATAATATTTAATTTATTTGTAGATAATATATAGGGTTGCGTCAAAATATAAAACATATAATGATATAAATATAGATAGTCTATATATAGTTATCTATATCGAAGTAATCATATCGGCGTCTACATAGCGTCGTTTCATATGTGACGCCAGCTAGCGTCGCACGTCATGCGCCGTGAGTTTAAAGTCGAACGCTGTCGACGCGAGAACAATGCTAGGTTCTCCCGCGCACTTTCGCTTCATGGCGCGCAATAATAGCAGCTACCTGGTTTCGCTATGATGCCTTCGTTAGTGCCTATATTCTAAAACTCCAAGAACATGCTAATGAGATGCTATTGAAATGCAAGTAGCGTTGCCTATTTGGGACTCAACGGGGATGCCATGATGGTACTAGGGGCGTCGAAGTAGCGTCACCATATTTGGAGACGCTATTCAGCGTCGCTAATCGCCAATTTTCTTGTAGTGGGGGTTGATGGCATGGCCTATCTTCTCAGCGCTAATGATTGTGTGTTTATTTTTGCAGGATCTTCTTGACACTTCTCTAACTCAGGATTAGAATCTAAAGTTTGAAGTTTGCTTACTGATCTGCATCGCTGTGCAAACCATGGCATCCAAGGAATCAACATTCTTTCGGACTCATACATGCTTACCAGAATCATAAACAGGCGCTCCCACTGTCCACGACATCTAAAAGTCATAGTCACCGACATCTGGGGCACCCTACCTAGTCTAGCACCTACATCTATATCTCACCGCCTGCACTTACGCAATTAGCCAGTAGACAAACTAGGACGAACAACTTCTTGTGATGATTTTTGGGAGGGACACCACCCTCTGGGTCTCAACCAATTTTTGCATGAGAACTCTCTTATTACTTAATGAATTCTTACCTTTCTTAAAAAAAAAAGTTGCCTTTTTCTTTGGGATAAAATGGGTGTCCCCCATTTAAAATGGGGTGACAGACCCCCCATTTTACTGCGCCCGTCCGATCGTACGGGCGCCTATGGAGAAGCCGAAAACTGTCGTAAATCATCCGTGAATCGGTTAAATTTTCACGTGAACCGGCCTCATGCGTGAACCGGTTTTCGGCCGAGAATAAAACGATGATTGCAGTAAAAATTTTCACCCTTTACCCTCATTTTCAGCATTCTTTCTCCCCTTCTCGCGCGACCACGACTTCGACGACGACGTCCGCGTGACCACGACCGGCTACCACGATCGCCGCCGAACAGATCCATGCCACCACGACCGCCGCCGACCAAATCCGCGCCACCACGACCGTCGTCGACCAGATCCGCGCCACCACGACTGCCATCGACCAGATCCGTGCCACCACGACCGCCGGCCGACCAGATCTGCACGACTTCGACTAGATCCATACGAGATCAGCCGATCTTTGACTTCCGGCCGACCAGATCCGCGCGACTTCGACCAGATGCGTCGAACTTCGATCGCCGGCCGAATCTACGACCTAAGGTACTTTCCCCCATTATGTCCTCTGTACCATTGTCGGTTTTTATCTGGGGCCAACCTTTGTCTTTGCCGACAGATCCGCCGTCGGCCGCCCTGCCCGCTCGCACGACAATGCCCGCATGCCGCCGCCCTTCGTCGCACACACGCGCCACCCTTTGTCGCACGCACGCCCCCGCTGACCGCCGCCACCTAACTGCTATCTCACGCACGCACGCCGTCGCCGCCTAACTGCTATCTCACGCACGCACGCATGCCGCCGCCGCCTAACCGATATCTCACGCACGCACGCCCCCGCCGCCGCCCTTCGTCGCACACCGTCGCACGCACGCACGCCCCCGCTGCCGCCCTTCATCGCACGCCGCCGCCGGCTGCCCTGCCGCACTCGCACGACAATGCCCGCACGCACGCCGACCCCGCCCCCACCCGGGGCACACCCTGCCCTTCCACAAACGCACGACCCCAATCGCACTCCGCCCCCACACACCCTGCCATTCTCGCACGCCCCCGCCACGCCCTCACGGTATCTTTCGAAGTCGCATCTAGATGAAACTATGTTTATCGTAAATTGTACCCAATTATGTTGTTTAACTGAACTTCAATTGTACTTAATTATATTGTTTAACATAAACTTCAATTGTACTTATTTGTTTCATGTTACTTCATCGTGTTCATGTATGCATGCTTGTCTTATTGTTTCACAAGTCAGGCATGTCATCTTCTACCTCTTTCATATCACGTCAATTAGATATTCGTTTTTGTGCGTGTGGTGATAAGGCAATATTACAAACTTCATGGACAAATAATAATCCCGGGAGACGATTTTGGGGGTGTTCTCATTATCGGGTAAACATTTTCATTGCCAATAAGTAATGTATTTTGGTCTTCATTTTTGTTTCATCGTCTGATGTTCATTTTGTGTGTAATGTTCTTACAGGGTAAGCCCCCACACGAAGATTGTAATTTTTTTAGTGGTTCGATCCAACTATGGATGACCGGCATAAGAATATTTTAAGAAGCTTGCTAAAGGACAATGAAAAAGTTCAAAGACGAAGATCGGATAAATATAGGATCATTTTAATAGGATTGATCAATAAAATTATCGCCTATGAAGATGTTGCAAGGAGAGATAAATTATGTATTTACTTCTTGGAATTATAATATCATTTGTATTAGTTAAAATGAACTTTCTTTAGTTGCAGGGTTTGTAATCCTTAGTTTCCTTCTTCTTTTTATGTAGTGATAGCAGTTTGTAATGAACTTGTATGTAATCATGTTTAGTTAACAATTTGTGATATGTTTGCGAGATGTTATATGCTTGGGATATGTTAAAAATTTGTTATATGTTTGCGAGATGTTGTATGCTTGCGATATGTTAAAAAAAATTTATATGCTTGCGTTATGTTAAAAAAAATTTATATGTTTGCGATATGTTTGTGAGATGTTGTATGCTTGCGATATGTTAAAAATTTTTTATATGTTTGCGATATGTTTGCGAGATGTTGTATGCTTGCGATATGTTAAAAATTTGTTATATGTTTGCGAGATGTTATATGCTTGCGCCGACAATACGTTTGCGAGATGTTATATGCTTGCGATGACGATATGTTTGCGAGATGTTTCAACATACAACAGTTTGCGATATGTTTTCCACATATAACATTTAGCGATATGATTTCAATATATTATAAACAACATAACGAAATTGGTCCAGCATAAATAGGTTACAACATAACGAAATGTGTTCTAACATAAATAGGTTCCAACATAACTAGGTTCCGACATAAATAGGTTCCAACATAAATAGGTTACAACATAAATAGGTTACAACATACATAAGTAGGTTCCAACATAAATATGTTACAACATAAATAAGTTCCAACATAAATAGGTTTCCAACATAAATAGGTTACAACATAAGTAGGTTCCAACATAAATATTTTACAACATAAATAAGTTCCAACATAAATAGGTTCCAACATATTACATCAAACATATGACATCCAACATATTATATAAGTCTTCGGTCATGACCTTCATTCTCAGCACCCTATCAAATATAAAGATGATTATTAGACTTTCTAAGAGAGAAGTAAATGAAGAAGAATTAAACTTCTGTTAAATGAAAAGTAAATGAACCTGCAATAATGGACACTTTCGTTTGTCATGTCCTTGCTTTCCGCATTTCCCGCAACTCCTCTTTCTCGAATCATTTTGTGACATGGAAATTTCCATGCCAGATTTCATCCTTGCAATATTCTTAGGCCTGCCCTTAGACTTCACACAAAGTGGGTCGTGGATCGTAAATTGTAAGTCATGCAAGTTTGTGGAGTTTGGTTCACTAAGTGGTAAGTCAGTAGTGCTTAATTGAGTTGTTTAAAAGTGGCTTGTGCTTGCTCCACTTGCATCTATAAATTCACTTGGCACATGAATTGCACTCATTTTCAAGATGAGATCATCTATAGTTGGCGCCCCGCATTGTAAATGCATAGGTGAAATGAGACCCATCGTTTGTACTTTCCATAGATTACTTTGCCAAGATAATTTTTGAATGGGTGATATGCTATCACCGGAAGTGGATTGATAAGCATAAATGGCATGTGCTTTTATGTATCTAGCATTTATGGTCCAGCGATGAAGCACATAATCTTTAGGCAAGAAACTCACACTTTTCTTTTGCAAAATACAAATAACATGACAACACAAAATTCCTTCTTGTTCAAATTTTTGCATGAACATTTTGCATAAATTTTTTCAGCTTTACTAAATTCCACCACATTTTTTCCCTCATCAATACCCCTCACATGAAAAACAGAGTAGTAAGATCTATTTGTGTCCTTGTAAATCTTATGCATTGTGAAACTGAAACACTGTGCATATTCTATCTGAAACTTACAAAATGAAGCATGTGTGTAGATCTTACCTGCATGTTCCTCCAAAAGGACTATTAACAATGTATGCAGGTTGTGAGTTCATTGTTTGAAAGTCTTCTTGTTCTTCACGTCCACGATGAGTCTGGATAGCTTTTTCATATTTCTCTACAAAGTGTGAAAGCGAAGTGTGCGCATTGACATAACTATCAAAAAAAACATTAATACTTTCTGCCCTCTGAGTGGTTCGCATACCTACAGTAAAGACGGCTTTATAATATAAAGAAACCCACTGTTCATGTTTGTTGTACATCACTTCTAACCAATGCCCATTTCGAATATGAAACTTTTCTTTCAAAGAGAGCCATCCCTCTTCAAACTCATTTATATGTCGGCTGTGCATACAAATCCTGTAGATGAGTCATCGCATTTCTAGCGATATGCCATGTACAAAAGATGTGTTTCGTGTGTGGGGAAACCTTACGTATGGCATTCCCCATCGTGATGTCCTGATTTGTAATGATACATTGTGAATGTTTTCCAAACATGCATTCAAACCATTGTTCAAACAACCATGTGAAAGTCTCCTCTGTCTCATCTACAAGTAAAGCACATCCAAATAAGCAAGATCTCCAATGGTGATTAATTCCTATGAATAGTGCAAATGGCATTCTTAAATTATTGATTCGATATGTTGTATCAAATACAATGACGTCACCAAAAGTCAAATAACTATCTCTTGACCTACCATCAGCCCAAAAAAAATTCAGAACTATGCCATTTGCATCAACCTCCCAACTATGAAAGAAACCCGGATCAGAATGTACCTTTTTTGAAAATTATAAATAATTTGCAAGCATTCGACAGAGAAAGTGCTTTTTCTTATGGTTCTCAAATGATCAATACAATTCTGAGTTATTATAAGAGGTTCTCCAGACATATTAATGGCTCTGGCAATCTTAGATGGACCCATAATGAATGCATGTAGATGACCAATAGCTTCTCTAGAAGTTCCGCTGATTCGATTATGTGATCTTAAGAACTTTACCTTCGAAGGAGTTGTCAAGCAATGACTGTGCTCCTCTTGAAATTTTTTTACCTCCCATTGTTCATCTTGCCTTAGAACAACATATAGATGAGCATGACAGTCGTCCCTAACTTTTCTTCTCTGTGTAAAAGCTTGTGTCTATCCTTGTCTAATTCTCTTGTGCCCTTCTTTAGAACAAACATACTTCACATTGATTACCTTCCATGTAATCTTGTGCTTATGTGAAGTTTGTTTTCTTACAAAAAAACCCACTAATTTAGCATACATGTTGCAGTATTTGTAGGCTTCTTCATCTGTGTCAAATAACATTCCAACATAGGGTTTCGGTAACTCATATGCTTTGACAAAATTAATATCATCTTCTTCAGGTTTGTCATGTTCAATATCGTCTTCATTCATCCATTCTTCTGTCAATTCTACGATGTTACTAGCACTATTCTCACCGTCCATGTGCAATATTACCTAAAGAATACAAACAAATTCTCATTAGAAATTCACAAACATGATGAAATTGATGGAAAATGGAACTTTATTTTTGTAATATATCCTCTATTTTGCTCACTGTTGCATGATACAATTAACTCGTATTGTTGCAAACAAGAATGATTAAACAAACATATTTACACATGAAAATTAACTCACATCATTTAATTAATCTTGAGATATTTAAATACTTACAAGATGATTAACTACTTGCATGATGAAGTCGATTAACTAAGTACAACATGATCAGTGATCAACTACTTACAATTGAAGGTGATTATTACATAATTACAAGGTCACTACTTAGAAAGGTCATTATTACATAATTACAAGGTAACTATTACATAATTACAAGGTGATCAATTAAAAAGTGTTTAACTAATTACACGGCAACCCGGCGGCAGGGAGTCGGTGTCGTGCGACGAAGGGCGGCGGCGGAGGTCAGCGGGGGCGTGCGTGCGACGAAGGGTGGGGGCGTGCATGCGACGAAGGGCGGGGGCGTGCGACGAAGGGCGGCGGCGTGCGGGCATTGTCGTACGAGCGGGCAGGGCGGCCGGCGGCAGATCTGTCGGCAAAGACAAAGGTCAGCCCGAGATAAAAATCGGCAAAGGTACAGAGGACATAATGGGGGAAGTACCTTAGGTCATAGATCCGGCCGGCGGTCGAAGTTCGGCGGATCTGGTCGAAGTCGCGCGGATCTGGTCGGCCGACAGTCGAAGATCGGCGGATCTCGTATGGATCTAGTCGAAGTCGTCGGTGGTCATGGTGGACTAGATCTGGTCGGCCGGCGATCGTAGTGGTGCGGATCTGGTTGTCGGCGATCGTGGTGGCGCAGATCTGGTCGGCGGCGGTCGTGGTGGCGCGGATTTGGTCGGCGGCAGACGTGATGGCGCGGATCTGGTCGTGATCGCGCGGACGTCATCGTCGAAGTCGTGGTCACAGTCGGTCGTCGAAGTTCGGTGGATCTGGTCGAAGTCGCGCGGATCTGGTCGATCGGCGGTTGAAGATTGGCGGATCTCATATGGATCTAGTCGAAGTCGCGCAGATCTACCCGCCGGTAGATGTGGTGAACCAGATCTGCTCGGTCGGCGGTCGTGGTGGTGCGGATCTGGTCGGCGGCGGTCGTGGTGGCGCAGATCTGGTCGGCGGTGGTCTTGGTGGCGCGGATCTGGTCGGCGGCGATCGTGGTGGCGCGGATCTGGTCGGCGGCAGTCGTGGTCACAAGGATCTGGTCGTGGTGGCCGGACGTGGTCGCGCGGACGTCGTCGTCGTCGAAGTCGTGGTCGCGCGAGAAGGGGAGAAAGAGGGAGAAAGAATGGTGAAAATGAGGGTAAAGGGCGAAATTTTTTACTGCAACCATCATTTTATTCTCGGCCGAAAACCGGTTCAACGCGCGAGGCCAGTTCACACGAAAATTTAACCGGATCACGGATAATTTACGGCAGTTTTCGGCTTCTCCATCAGTTGGTTTTCCCCATTTTATCCTATTCATTTATCTAGTGCTCTACAATGTGTCCCAACCTGATTTGGTTGGTTAGATCGGCGTCCGGACAAAACGGTTCATAGAAACTTCGTTTTGACATTGATCCAATTTGACCCAATTATATTTTGTCAAAATTTTGGCTCAATCCGTTCCGACGAATTTGGATGCTTTAATCGAATCGAGATGAAAAATAATTAAGAGAAAAAAATTATATTTACATGCACATTACTTGCATATATTTTTTGTTTAAGAATTATCCATCAACATTTTTCCCAATTTTTCATCATATATCAGCGACATTTCTTATATTATAATTACAATTTTTTTCATCTTATGTAATAATTATTTATTTAATACTTACTTTATTTTATTATTTGACTTATTAAATTATTTTATTTTAATTTAACTGTTATGCATCTTACAAGATTAGAATATAAGAAAAAATTATTTAACATATTAACTTATTCCATCATTAATTCAGGTCAAATTTTACCGCATCAATTTTAACTTAGTTGGCTTTCCATTTTTCTGGCTCCAAGTTCACCAATTTTGACCCGTTCAAAAGATGTGATGTCACTCGGTTTATTCTGACTTTTTTTTATTTTAATAACATTAGTCTAATTTCTAGTCGCAAATGTCAAAGAAGCAAAAGCTCCAAATTGTGTCAGTCCAACATGTTTAACGATTACCAGGCATGATGTGATGAGTCACTAGGCGTATGGATCGGTCCAAAGAGGAGCAGTATATACATACCCTATGAAGGTGTTGCTGATGCATCTTCTCAATCGTTCAGATCAAATCGATCCACAAAATTGCAATCGATATTTTGACATTATCTCGCAAGATATTGAATGACTCACAAGAATATCTCTCCCTCTCTCTCCCCTACTTTCTCTCCCCCTCTCTCCATCTAGACAACCAAAGATCCAGGTGGCCAATGAGGCAATCCAGGCGCCCGACAATCCAAGCGAGAGTCCGGCAGCCGGCGGCCAATGATCTGCTTCCCTCTGGACTCTCTCTCGATCTCCCCCTCTCCCTTTCTCGATCTCCCCCTCTCTCTCCTCCTTCCCTTCCTCCGATCTGTCTCTCCTGTCGTCGTTGAAATCCCGAAGTGACCTCTGCCATTATCAAAACTCTGGTGATGGACCCAAGAGAGTGGGCGACAATGTGGAAGCTCCTGACGTTGTGCCCCTCCTGCAGCAACTTCTCGATCGTATCGGTGCACTCTTGCAGCGTGAGGGAGTCAACTTTGGGTTGTGATCGAACCCTAGAAGGTTCACCGTGAATAGCCAGGGGCCTGACCTTGTCTCTTCTGAGAACTCTCTCGATCATGTCATCACCCCTCTCTCTCTATGTCTCATACTTCCGCCGGCGATCGAGGGCGAAGCCGCGTCGGCAGCAAATCAAGGTTGCCGCTGATCATGCGAGGACAGGTCCCGATCGAGAGAGGGGGCAGGAGCAAGGTCGCCGCCGGTCCTGTGGGGGAGCAGATCAGGGTTCTTCTCATGAGATAGATCTGAACCATCAGATCTGATCTAAGCCTTCAGATCTGATCTGAACGGTTGAAGAGATGCTTCACAGGGTGTGAAGCTAAAGGATGCTTCACACCTCCATTTTACCCTATATATATATAGTACTCGAAATGCATTAGGATTAAACGATGAAAACATATTAATTTGTTGTAATTGAAGGTCATCTCAATTAGTGCATCACATAGTGTTGAGGGTGACAATTTATGTAACGTATCAGTCTTAATAAAAAAAATATAAAAGAAATTTGAAATGAACGGTCGGCAGGGGAGGCGTCGCTTCCCATGGCCTTCCGTCGTTACGCCTCCGGCCGATCAAGGGTCGGCCGAGGCGTAGGGTGTGAAGCTAAAGGATGCTTCACACCTCCATTTTACCCTATATATATATAGTACTCGAAATGCATTAGGATTAAACGATGAAAACATATTAATTTGTTGTAATTGAAGGTCATCTCAATTAGTGCATCACATAGTGTTGAGGGTGACAATTTATGTAACGTATCAGTCTTAATAAAAAAATATAAAAGAAATTCGAAATGAACGGTCGACAGGGGAGGCGTCGCTTCACATGGCCTTCCGTCGTTACGCCTCCGAACGACCAAGGGTCGGCCGAGGCGTATAAGAGGGGGGAGGGTCGCTCATGCGCCCTCTTGGAACCCCCGACCTCCTCCCTCTCCTCCGTCTTCTCTTCCTCGTCCGGCGACCGACGCAACCGTGAGCGACGAAGGCAAAGGCAACCAGCACACACAGTCTTCTCCTCCCTCTCCTCCGTCTTCTCTTCCTCATTTGGCGACTCCCCCTCGGCTTGCGCACGGAAGAGGCGAACCCTTCCAGGCGACTGCGAATGACCGACGATGAACGACGATGAGGAAATGACCGAAAAACTTCGATAGTCGAACCGAAAAGGTACCCGAAGTGTTTAAATCCCTAGACGATGAATTAGCGATTGTTGAATGCGTAGGATAGGTTCAATATGATCTTGAAGTTATTTCCTACATGTTTCATATTTATGTCGGCGTCAATTGACGGCCGAAAGGCCGCCGGAATCAATGGAGAAATTCGGCGGCCCTGTTTCATCGCAGTGACCGGTCGACCGATTCCAGAGATGGTCGACAGAACTCGAATGAACTCCTCCCTATCGGTCGACCGGCCCCACCACGACGGTCGACCGGTCTCTTTGTTAAAGGAAAGTTCGTAAACTTACGATCAGTCGACCGGTTACAGAGAACGATCGATCGATCCAATACGCAGTGCGCATTCTCACGGCTTAACGAACAGTCGACCGACACCTTGGATGGTCAATCGGTTCACAGACCCCGACTAAAGAACTCGACCGACCAATCCTAGTGGACCGGTCGACCGGTGCCAAGAGAACAGTCGGCCGGTCCATCAGGAGCGGTCGACCGGTCCGACAGAGATACATTGATTTAACTAAATCGGATTGATCCACTCGTAGTCTCAATTACAACTCTGACCAGTTCACCTATACTAGCTGAGTCTCATTGTACAAAGATCGACTTCCAGAGAACCCTAAATCATAGACTCCACAGTAATGAAAGATAATTAAAGTAAAGACAAAGACATGGGATTGCTATGTGCCGCCCCTAAAGTTAAAGCAAAGATCAGAGATTAAAGCAGAGAGGGGATAGGTAGTTAGCAGAGGGGACAGCGACACTACTATCTTAAATGACCACTATTCTTGAGAGTTCAGGTTTTCCCCCACCTGTATCTCGAATGAAGGGCGATGCTAAAGGACATACCCATTCCCTTAAAGATTAAAGTATTATGCCAGAGGGACAGGTAGCTAGCTGAGGAGACAGTGAACCTACAAGTCTTGTAACCGACCACTATTCCTGGATTGTAGGAATTCTTCCCCCTACCTTCCGAACTGGGTGAGGTAGTAACACCCACCCTTTTCCCTTTATGGGCTTTCTGGCATTAGAGAATCCAAGAGGCGCATCTGGCTTTCCAACCTAATAAAGTCGAGCTCGCATAGGTCAACGAACTCTAAGGATAATTTAGTAATGTAAAAGACATAGCACAACTCACAATAAAGCAATGCAAAGTAAAGCAATGTACAGCAGAGCAATGTAAAGCAAAGCAGAGTAACGTAAAGCAGAGATAATGTAAAATAGAGTATTTCATAGCATAGTAAAGACATTGTAAAGTAAAGGCAGAGTAAAGCAAAGATAAAGTATTGTTATAGTAAAGAACAGAGTACTGATATGACTAAAGGCTTATACGTTGATTTCATCGATCCTTATTTCATCGTTTATTGCTAGTGTATTGGGCATCTTTGCTCATGGGTATTCTATTCTCCTGCATTAGAATTTTGCAGGTGAGAATGCCAAATAAGGAAATGTTGGAGGGCACAGAGCTTGGAGAACGCTGCACATGACTGATTTGTCTACTCCGAGCTTTTCTATTGCATTATGTTTGTCATATATTGTTCAGAGACATCATGTTTTCTTCCGCACATAGAACTTCAAACAATCCTTATTATATTTCGGCATAAGTTTCTATATTGCAAGACACTATGAACTTCCGCATACTTTCTATATTATGAAACATCATAGACTTCCGCATATTTCCTATAATATGAGACATTATGAATTTCCACATCCAAGTCATTCATCATGGCATTTCGACTACTCTTCCGCATTTAAAGTTCTTTATTATGTTTATTATTATTTTATTAGCACCACGTAAGCAATTTTATTGAATGGTCAAGATCATTAGAGCAAAAGGCAATGTAGCAAACCCGGGGTCAAACTAACTGCCTACGTGGCGGGAAGTGCGATTTTGGGAGCGTTACAGTTTGGTATCAGAGCCTAAGTTCTTGGCTCCTCCATTGGTCATAGTAGAGTAGATGTTCATGCATGACATTCATTGTTCATACTGTATACAGTTCACAGTAAAGTCATGTGCAAGCTTCTCAAGTATCTGCGGCTCCACTCCTCAAGTAAGTAATAAGTACATTCCTATGTGAATCATACTTATATTATTGGGTTTATTGTGTTATAGATGCCTCCACGCCGCATGATCACCAGAATTTTACGTATGGGAGGTCATATAATTGGGATTAATAGGCGCCCACTAGATCCCCCAACCCCTCCACAGCCTGTTCCAGAGAGACCAGAGTATTCAGATTTGGATTTAGAGAGCGTTGGAAGCAACGATCATGATTTATCCTCCACACCCATTGGGACATTGGAAGACGTAATCCCAGGGGGGAACTGGCTGATGGAGGGAAGACATATAAACAACCCGATTTTTATATCCTCCGATGACGAAGAAGAAGATCCTGCACCACCACGGGAACTACAATTCAGAGACGTGAGCCCGATCAGCTAGACAGATCGGAGGAGTACTGTGGTCTCTGTTATCAGGAGGGACACGATGATGATGAGTGCCCCAATCCCCCTGGGGAGTCCTCTAGACGTAGTGATTAGAGTTTGATGTATCTTGTCGTGAAGGCCTTAGTGCGCCTCAGACGTATGTTTATGTTTTCGAACCTTATTAAGAGAATAATATTTGCTTTAATGAATATTGAGCATCTTAGTTTCAAGTTTTTATCTAAGATTTTTATTTGGATTAAGAATCTTTGATTTTATGTGCTTCTCTCAAGTATTGCTATGGTCCCTTTTTATAGATGTCAAATCAAAGAAGAGAATATGGCTATACCAGTGAGGGGGAGAACTACTTTGAAGGGGAGAACCCATATGTTCCCCCACCTCCACCATACCCACCTCCACTTCCACCTTCTCCTCCTCCACCAGAGCAACCGGCCCAGCAAGGACGACAAGTCCCTTCCACCTGCACACTTCAAGACTTCTGGAGGTCCAAACCTCCAATGTTTAATGGAGAAGGAGGCCTCATAGTGGCAGAGCAGTGGATGGAGGCCATCGAGGATAAGTTCGACATCCTCGATGTGCCCGACAAAAAGAAAGTACTTTTCGCTAGGGACACCCTCAAAAAGGATGCCAAGGAATGGTGGAAAGCAAGAAAGGCCACCAGCTTTCCCGGGGTAAGAATAGTGGTCTGGGAAGATTTTCGCAAGGCGTTCGAGACGCGGTACTTTCCGAGGTTTCAAAAAGACTTGAAGCAGAAGGAGTTCTTGGACTTGGTACAAGGGACCATGACGGTGGAGCAGTATATGACGAAGTTCGTCAGACTTAAGAAGTATTCTAGGTTAACCATGGATGAACTTGATGTGACCAAATATTTTGTGGACGGACTGAACCCCACTCTGAGTTCCCATACGAGATCGGGAAACTGTAGAACTCTAGAAGACGCCATCACTTTGGCTACGCTGACCGAAAAAGACCAGCAAGATCTATAGAAAGCTAAAAAGGCCCAGCAAAATGTGGGGCAGAGTTCCCAGCAGCAACAATAGTTCCGGGGGAACTACCGGCAACACTAACGATAGGATAACCGGTACCATCCATATGCTGCGCCTCAACAGAACCACCGCCCACAATAACAACAGCAGCAGTCAAACTGTCCGCCATAACAAGCTCCTCCCCCACCGCAACAACAAGCACAACAACAACAACAGCAGCGACCCCCTCAGCAGGTGTAGAGGCGCCCGACTCAACAGCAGAGGCAACAGCCTCCTAGAGTCCCTCAAGCACCACCCGCACAAGGTGAGCGGGTTCTATGCAACACATGTGGCAGGACCCATGCTGGGGAATGCCGAAGGAATTCAGGAGCCTGCTACTACTGCGGAGGAATGGGGCATATCGCAGTGAACTGTCCGAGACGGGGACAATAACAGTTAGTACAGGGAAGACTCTTCAATCTGGAAGAGGATGCACCGCAGAATGACGCTGATGTCATTCGAGGTACGCTATTCGTAGCCGATCTACCTACTAAAGTGCTGTTTGATTCCGATGCCTCTCATTCCTTTATATCTGAAGAATGTGCCAAAATATTAGGGTTAGCTGCCATGAATTTAGAGCATAAGATGAACATCTTAACCCCACAGGGCACCCTAATTACTACAAAGTATCTCCCCAATGTACCCATAGAGATATTGAAAAAGAATCATCCTGCCAATCTCATCATTATCCCCATGAGAGATTATGATATAATATTGGGCATTGATTGGCTAATCTCACATGATGTTTTCATATTGTGCAAGCAAAAGAAAGTAAATCATAGGCACACAGAGTACTGATCAAGTTATAGTTAGGGGCATTGCACGGAAAGAATCAAGAATTTTAGTCTCTGCCATAAAAACACATAAATTACTTCAAAAAAGATGTAGAGGTTACCTAGCCAGTATAACCAAAATAGAGGAACCCAAGAAGACTCCCCAAGATATAGAAGTGGTGAGGGAATTTTCTGACGTATTCCCTGAGGATGTTAGTGGTCTACCGCCCAGGAGGGAGATAGACTTCCACATTGAAGTAGCACCCAAAATTGCACTAATTTCCAAAGCCCCATACCGCATGGCTCCGACAGAGATGAAGGAATTGAAGGACTAGATTCAAGAGCTACTGGATAAAGGTTTCATAAGGCCTAGTGTCTCACCGTGGGGAGCACCAGTTTTTTTTTGTCAAAAAGAAGGACGGGTCGTTGAGACTTTGTATTGACTACAAAATGTTGAACAAAGTCACAATAAAGAACAGGTACCCACTACCTCGTATCGACGACCTATTTGATCAGCTGTCCAAGGCAAGGATGTTCTCAAAAATCGATCTAAGGAGTGGATACCATCAGTTAAGGGTGGCAGAAGAAGACATCCCAAAGATGGCTTTCCGATCAAGATATGGACATTATGAGTTCATGGTGATACCGTTTGGGTTGACGAATACCCTGGCAGCATTCATGGACCTTATGAATCGAAATTTTCACGAACACCTGGATAAGTTCGTAATTATCTTCGTTAATGATATCCTCATCTATTCGTCGAGCATGAAACAGCATAGAGAGCATCTGAGGACAGTGCTGGAAACATTGCGGGCAAAGAAACTATATGCAAAGTTTTCAAAATGCGAAATCTGGTTAGAGCAGATCATGTTTCTCGGACACATCATCTCTAAAGACGGAGTTGTAGTGGATCCCGCAAAAGTAGAGGCAGTGTCCAACTGGACACAACCAAAGAACGTCTTTGAGATCAGGAGTTTCCTTGGTTTAGCCGGATATTACAGGCGTTTCATCAAGGATTTCTCCAGAATTGCGTTACCACTGACAAAGCTTACAAGGAAAGGAGAAAAGTTCACCTGGTTGCCCAAATGCGAAGAAAGTTTCCCGGAGCTAAAGGGGCGACTCACTTCAGCACCAATCCTGACGTTACCATCGGGCAACGATGGTTACGTGGTTTACAGCGATGCGAGTAGTACAGGATTGGGATGTGTACTAATGCAACATGGGAAGGTGGTGGCGTATGCATCCAGACAGTTGAAGAAGCATGAATTCAATTATCTAACGCATGACCTCGAGTTAGTAGCTGTAGTGTTCGCCCTCAAGCTTTGGCGTCACTACTTATATGGAGAAGAATTCGTGGTCTATACAGATCACAAAAGTTTAAAATATGTTTTTACACAGAAAGAGCTGAATATGCGTCAAAGGCATTGGATGGAATTCTTGAAGGATTACGAGTTTGTCATTAACTACCAACCCGGCAAGGCAAACTCAGTAGCCGACGCCCTCAGTCGGAAATGGGAAGGATCCTTAGCCTACATGCGCCTACGGCGGTTCGAACTCATGGAAGAACTGTTCAAATGGACATCAAAAGTGAGGCACGATGGATCTCTAATGATGATGCAGCGCATAGTACCGGGTGTGATAGGAAGGACCATAAAAGAACAAGTGGAAGACACAGAATATAAAGATATGATGATAAAGACAAGTATGGAAACAACGAACCTCAAGGTCTCTTCGGATTGTGGCATCAGGTACCGTGACCGACTATGGGTACCGAATAAGCCAGAACTCCGAAGAGAAGTACTAGACGAATGCCACAAATCCGAGTTTGCAATCCACCCAGGGAGTACAAAGATGTACAAGACGTACAGAGGAGTTTCTGGTGGCCAGACATGAAGAAGGAGATAGCGGAGTATGTCTCCAAATGCATAGTGTGTCAACAGGTCAAGATCGAACACCAGAAACCTCAAGGGACCCTGAAGAGTCTGGGTATTCCGCAATGGAAATGGGAAGAAATATCGATGGATTTCATCACAGGTCTACCTCGGACGCAGAAGGGGCATGACGCCATTTGGGTTATAGTGGACCGACTCATTAAATCGGCTCACTTCCTACCCATTAAGGTAAAACAATCTCTTGAAAGCCTCATGGATCTATATGTGCAAGAGATTGTCAGGCTTCACGGGATCCCGACAGCCATTGTATCCGACAGAGATCCCAGGTTCACGTCCAGATTCTAGAAGAGTCTCCAAAATGCTTTTGGGATAAGGTTCCGGTATAGTACAGCCTTTCATCCTCAGACGGACGGCCAAATGGAGAAGACGATCCAGACCATGGAGGACATGCTGAGAGCATGCGCTTTGGACTGGCATGGTAACTGGGATAAACACCTTACTCTCATTGAGTTTTCCTACAATAACAGTTTCCATGCTAGCATAGAGATGTCTCCCTTTGAAGCATTGTATGGTCGCCCATGTCGTTCTCCGGCATGTTGGGGCGAGGTTGGAGAAAGGAAAATCTTGAGCGCAGAATTACAGAAACAAACACAAGAATACACAGATAGAGTAGAACTGATAAAGAAGAGGATGAAGTCGGCTCAAGATCGTCAGAAGGCCTACGCGAATAAGAAGCGCCGAGAACATAAGTTCAAGGCAAGCGATCAAGTTCTGCTCAAGGTTTCCCCCACTAAAGGAGTAATGCATTTCAACAAACGGGGAAAATTGAGCCCAAGGTACATAGGCCCATTCGAGATACTCAAAATGGTTGGAGACAGCGTGCAGGTTGGCTCTGCCTCCGGCGTATTCAAGGGTACACAACGTCTTCCACGTCTCGCTATTCCGGATGTACAAGCACGACTACGCCAAAAGTGATCCAAATTGAGGAACCAAACCTCAAGGAGGATCTGACGTATGAGGAACCAAACCTCAAGGGCGATCAAGTTCTGCTCAAGGTTTCCCCCACTAAAGGAGTAATGCGTTTCAGCAAACGGGAAAAATTGAGCCCAAGGTACGTAGGCCCATTCAAGATACTCGAAATGGTTGGAGACTCAGCGTGCAGGTTGGCTCTGCTTCCGGCGTATTCAAGGGTACACAACGTCTTCCACGTCTCGCTACTCCGGATGTACAAACACGACTACGCCAACGTGATCCAAATTGAGGAACTAAACCTCAAGGAGGATCTGACGTATGAGGAACTGCCCACGGAGATTTTGGAATACCAAGAACATCGACAAGGGAAGAAACGTGTGGCACTGGTTAAAGTCGCATAGAAGCATCACCAAGGAAAAGAAGCGACTTGGGAAGTCGAATCGGAAATGCGAGAGAAATTTCCTAAACTTTTCGGTAAGCCTTAACCCTTATCCAAATTCGAGGATGAATTTTCTTTTTAGAGGGTAATAATGTAACGTATCAATCTTAATAAAAAAATATATATATATATAAAAGAAATTTGAAACGAATGGTCGGCAGGGGAGGCGTCGCCTCCCCTGGCCTTTCGTCGTTTCGCCTCCGGCCGACCAAGGGTCGGCCGGGGCGTATAAGAGGGGGGGAGGGTCGCTCGTGCGCCCTCTTGGAACCCCCGACCTCCTCCCTCTCCTCCGTCTTCTCTTCCTCATCCGGCGATCGACGCAACCGTGAGCGACGAAGGCAGAGGCGACCGGCACACACTGTCGTTCGACACACCACAACGCGCGGCGACTCCCCCTCGGCTTGCGCACGGAAGAGGCGATCCCTTCTAGGCGACTACGAACGACCGACGATGAACGACGATGAGGAAATGACCGGAAATTTTCGATAGTCGAACCGAAAAGGTACCCGAAGCGTTTAAATCCCTAGACGATGAATTAGCGATTGTTGAATGCGTAGGATAGGTTCAATATGATCTTGAAGTTATTTCCTACATGTTTCATATTTATGTCGGCGTTAATTGACGGCCGGAAGGCCGCCGAAATCAATGGAGAAATCCGGCGGCCCTGTTTCATCGCAGTGACCGGTCGACTGATTCCATAGACCGATCGATCGGTCTGTGCACAGAACTCGAATGAACTCCTCCCTATCGGTCGACCAGCCCCACCACGACAGTTGATCGGTCTCTTTGTTAAAGAAAAGTTCGTAAACTTACGATCGATCGATCGGTTCTAGAGAATGGTCGACCGATCCAATGCGCAGTGCGCATTCTCATGGCTTAACGAACGGCCGATCGACATCAGACCCCGACTAAAGAACTCGGCCGACCTATCCTAGTGGACCGGTCGACCGGTGCCAAGAGAACGGTCGGCTGATCCATCAGGAGCGGTCGACCGGTCCGACAGAGATACATTGATTTAATTAAATCGGATTGATCCACTCGTAGTCTCAATTACAACTCTAACCAGTTCACCTATACTGGCTGAGTCTCATTGTACAAAGATCGACTTTCAGAGAATCCTAAATCATAGACTCCACAATAATGAAAGATAATTAAAGTAAAGACAAAGACATGGGATTACTATGTGCCACCCCAAAGTTAAAGCAAAGATCAGAAATTAAAGCAGAGAGGGGATAGGTGGTTAGTTGAGGGAACAGCGACACTACTATCTTAAATGACCACTATTCCTGAGATTTCAGGTTTTCTCCCACCTGTATCTCGAATGAAGGGCGATGCTAAAGGACATACCCCTTCCCTTAAAGATTAAAGTATTATGCCAGAGGGACAGGTAGCTAGCTGAGGAGACAATGAACCTACAAGTCTTGTAACCGACCACTATTCTTGAATTGTAGGAATTATTCCCCCTACCTTCCGAACTGGGTGAGGTAGTAACACCCACCCTTTTCCCTTTATGGGCTTTCTGGCATCAAAGAATCAGAGAGGCACCTCTGGCTTCCCGACCTAATAAAGTCGAGCTCGCATAGGACAACAAACTCTAAGGATAATTTAGTAATGTAAAAGACGTAGCACAACTCAAAGTAAAGCAATGCAAAGTAAAGCAATGTACAGTAGAGCAATGTAAAGCAAAGAAGAGTAACGTAAAGCAGAGATAATGTAAAGTAGAGTATTTCATTGCATAGTAAAGACATTGTAAAGTAAAGGCAGAGTAAAGCAAAGATAAAGTATTGTTATAGTAAAGAACAGAGTACTGATATGACTAAAGGCTTATATATTGATTTCATCGATCCTTATTTCAATACTGATATGACTAAAGGCTTATATATTGATTTCATCGATCCTTATTTCATCGTTTATTGCTAGTGTACTGGGCATCTTTGCTCATGGGTATTCTATTCCCCTGCATTGGGATTTTACAGGTGAGAATGCCAACTGAGGAAATGTTGGAGGGCGCAGAGCTTGGAGAACGCTGCACATGACTGATTTGTCTACTCCGAGCTTTTCTATTGCATTCTGTTTAAGTCATATATTGTTCAGAGACATCATATTTTCTTCCGCACATAGAACTTCAGACAATCCTTATTATATTTTCGCATAAGTTTCTATATTGTAAGACACCATGAACTTCCGCATACTTTCTATATTATGAAACATCATAAATTTTCGCATATTTTCTATAATATGAGACATTATGAATTTTCGCATCCAAGTCATTCATCATGGTATTTCGACTACTCTTCCGCATTTAAAGTTTTCTATTATGTTTATTATTATTTTATTAGCATCACGTAAGTAATTTTATTGAATGGTCAAGGTCATTAGAGCAATAGGCAATGTAGCGCTCCCGGGGTCAAACTGACCGCCTACGTGACGGGAAGTGCGATTTTGGGGGCGTTATAATTTAACTAAACCAATATGGCGTTTTATATGCAATTCAGTTAAATGGTATTTGCTGGTCAAATGTATTATATATACACTCATCATGTTGAGCAGAATTTGTTCTTTGTTACATATTCTTTCTTCAGTTATGGTTTAGAATTACATTGGGCAAAATAACCGTTCATGAAAATTTATGTATGAGATAAATGCGCCTCTGAGCGGCCTTCTTTGGAGGGATGCAGAGCAGTCCATCTGTTTATCTTGCGAGATGGACTCCAAGCTCTTCCCCCGCTCCACTATTCAACTCTTCGCTGGACGATGGGGGCGTGCACGTTCTTCGCTGTTCCTGGAGATGCCTTCTTTATCGATCGCGTTCTTCACTGGACAGACATCCGTCTGCCTTCCCCCACAGCAGTCGTAGTAGCAGCAGTGCTTGCCTGTTTCCCCAACAAAGTCGCAGTCATTCATCATCTAGCAGCAGTTGTCACCCGCCTTCCCAAGCAGTCGCAGTAGCAACAGTCCTTCGCTAGACAGAGCGCCATAGCAATTTTTCGCCCTTCATTGTCGTTCGTTGTTCATCGATAACCATCACTGTTCGCCAAACACAGCCAGTCGAATGCCTCGTCAGCACCCATGACAAGGACGCTGCCAGAAGGGCAGGGGTGGGGGAAGGCGTTCACCATTGGTCAGCACCCTCAATCCGAAGAGAGCAAATCTCCTCTTTGCTAGAGCGCCTGATGAACAATGTATGAAGCACGGCATGGGGGAAGGCCGGAGTGGGGGGAGAATTACGAACCAGTCGTGGAGGAAGCAGGGAAGGTCGAACGATTCCAGCGAATGACGAATACCTACAGTTTGTCGATCACATATGAAGCGTCGTGCGAGATCACGAGAATGGGGGAAGCGGTGGAAGGGGGAAGAGGTTGATCACATGCCAACAATAGGATTACAAATCAACGGCCATGATCCATTCCGCATCTCTCCAGAGAAAAGTCGCTCTGGAGGCGCATTTATACAAATATGGGATTAATGCAATTGCAACACCCCTTGGATGAAACACTTGGACCATACATTTGAGATTAGATCTTCCGTTTAGATTACTTTAATATTTTCTTTCTCTCTCTTCTTTCACACGCACTCTCGCAACTGTCGATTGCCTCCTTTTGCGACCTCCTCCGAGCGCCACCGCCGACCTGTACGTGTCCATCCTCCCCTTACGAGTGCTGCCGCCAGCCGCTTCCTCTAATCGCCACCCCCGTCCTCCCCTCACGAGTGTCAGCCCCTTTCTCTAATAGTCGCTCGTCCTCCTCTCTCTCGCCACTATATTCCTATCTCGCCCCTCGTCCCTAATTTGTGTTGCCGTCATCAATTCAAATCCACGTCACTGTCATTGAGCTCGCGTGTCAAACTAGATTTGCGTCATTGTCATTGAGCTCGTGCGTCGAACCAGATCCGCCGCCGCCGCTGCCATCATCGATCGTCGAGAGCCGTTCGCCACTGTCCCTACTGGTGCTGAGAGTCAGTCGAATCAAATTTGTCATCGTCCCTATTTGTGTCGAGAGAGAGTTCGCTGACCACCACAAGCTCCATTTAATCTGAACCATTCGTTAGATCCAATGGTTCCAATTTGGCACTACATAATGTTTCACCCGATGTTACACTCCATAATCTCTCTCTTTCTCTCTCTATATATATACATATGTGATGTATGTATATATAGTTTTCTTCTGTATGTACAGTGTATATATAAACACTACACGCACATATATAAACATATGCTTATAAACATATGTCTGTACACTTGATGATATAGACTCCTAATTTTTTTTTCTTCTTGCTTTAAGTTTTAACCTTAAGAAGAATCGTGCAAGAATTGAGAGAGAGACATGATTGCGACTGCAGGAGGGGGGAGGAGACAATGTCATGTTCGGCAAATTGGCAGCGTCGATCGATTCCACTTAAAAAAAGGGTGGAGAAATAAATGGATGATGGTGTACAGAGCAAGGACAAGCGGCATGTACTCATCCGTGGACCTTCTCTCTCTCTCTATATAATTGTTTATCTATATATTAAGAATTTTTAAAGATTTTTTGTGAACCCAAAGCTTATTCATTATACGATCTAAGATTCATGACTTTAGATATTACTAGACGCTTAATTTTTTTATGGGAACTTAATTTTATAGATAAAAAGTAAATTACTTCACATATCAACCAAAACTGTGAATTGTTCAAAATTAAAAATTACTACAAATATATATATATATATATATATATCTTATAAAGGCGATGACACATCACAAAACTAATTAAATGTGTAACAAGACAACTAAGAATTTACTGATTTTTTTTATCAATGGAAAAAACACAAAATTATATCCACACGTGTAAGATTGTGCTCAAAGATGTGAGGCATGTACTAGAAGTTCGTCTCAACCTAATTTCAGTTGGACAATTAGACGACGATGGCTATGAGAACAACTTCAAAAGGAGAGTGTGGAAACTCAAGAGAGGTTCACTCCTACTAGTGAAAGGACACAAAGATGGTACTTTCTACAAGACCGAAGCACAACACTGCACCGAGAAGATAAACGTGACTCAAGAGATGTCATCCTCTAAGTTATAGCACAAACGACTTGGTCACATAGGTAAGAAAGAACTTCAGATATTAACTCAATGAAATTTGCTACTAGATATGAAAGACACTTCACTTGACGTATGTGTTCATATTTTGGCTGGTAAGCAAACTAGAGTTACATGTAATAGAATGTTTTTATTTAGAAGTTCACGCATACTTGATTTGGTGCATGCTGATGTCTGCTATATGAAGGATAAAACTCTAGATGGTGGTCTTTATTTTGTTATATTTATTGATGACCATTATACAAGAGTTTGGACTTTTCCTATAGCACAGAAAAATCAGGTGTTGACAGAGTTTAAGAAATTTCATGCTAAAGTCGAAAGAGAAACTGGCAAGAAGCTCAAGTGTATTCGGGCAGACAATGGTGGTGAATACAGAGGACCTTTTGAAGAACACTGCAACACCTATGGCATCAAGTTTGAGAAGATAGTTCATAAGACTCCTTAGCAAAATGGTGTTGCTGAGAGAATGAACAGAACAATCAAGGAACGTGTCAGAGGTATGCTTATACATGCCAAGCTATCGAAGGAATTTTGGGGTGAAGCAATGATGATTGCAGTTGAACTGATCAATCACTCACCATCAGTACCTCCGGATGGTGACATACCTCTGAAAGTTTAGTCAGGGAAGGATGTTTCATATAAGCATCTCAGAGTGTTCGGTTGCAGCGCCTTTGTTCACATTCCCAGTGATAAGCGTTCAAAACTTGACAGTAAATCGAAAGAATGTATCTTCCTCAGATATGGAGGTGATGAATTTGACTACAGACTATATGATCCTGTTAATAGGAAAGTTATCAGAAGCAGAGATATTGTGTTCATGGAACACCAAATAATTGAAGATCTGTCGAAGGACAAAGAGCCAACTATCTTCACTAATTATCTACCTGAACCGAGTTCAGTTAACACACCGATAAAAGATTACACTAGTCCAGAAGCTTCTGATCAAGATGACAATAGTAGTGATAGCAGCTCATATAATTCAGATGTAGTTTCATATAGTCAAGAAAGTGATGACGAGCCACATGTCGAGCATGATGCACCAGTGTAAGAGCCTCAGTTGAGAAGATCGAACAGATAAAGACAAGAGTTAAAGTGGTACTCCGCGACAGAGTGCGTGTTATTAATTGAAGGGGAAGAACTAGTGTGTTATCAAGAAGTCTTGTCACATAAGCAGAAGGATGAGTGGATGAAAGCCATGTAGGATGAGATGCAATCTTTGCATGAGAACAACACTTACAAACTGGTGAAGCTTCCTAAAGGAAAGAGGACACTCAAGAACAAGTGGGTGTTTTCGACTAAAAAGTGAAGAAAATAATCCACACCCCAAATACAAGGCAAGGTTGGTTGTCAAGGGATTCAGTCAAAAGAAAGGAATTAATTTTGACGAGATATTCTCACCAGTGGTCTAAATGTCATCAATTCGAGTGGTTCTTGGATTAGCTGCTACCAAGGACTTGGAAATTAAACAATTAGACATCAATATAGCTTTTCTCCATGGTGACTTGGAAGAAGAAATTTATATGGAATAGCTAGAAGGTTTTCGCGAGAAAGGAAAATAAAACCTGGTGTGTAAATTATAGAAAAGTTTATATGGACTCAAATAGGCACCTCATCAGTGGTACAAGAAGTTTGAGTCATTCATGATGTAGTAAGGATACAATAAGACTAGATTAGATCATTATGTCTTCGTGAAATATTTTTCACAAGATGATTTTATTATCCTGTTGTTATAGTTGATGACATGCTTATTGTACATCAGGATAAAAGTAAGATTGATAGGTTAAAGCAAGAGCTGAGTCAATGCTTTTCCATGAAAGACCTAAGTGTAGCAAAGAATATCCTTGGCACGAGGATCACCCATGATCAGCAGTAGCGCAAGATATGATTATTCCAAAAAACGTACATTGATAAAGTCTTGGAGAGGTTCAACATGAAGAATGCAAAATCAGTTACATCACCACTTGCAAATCACTTTAAGTTGACTTCTAGACAGTGTCCAAGGAACAAAATCGAGAAGCAAAAGATGAAAAATGTCCCATATGCATCTACAGTTGGCAGTCTAATGTATGCAATGATTTGCACAAGGAAAGACATAGCATATGCAGTCGGTGTGGTGAGCCGATTCCAATCAAATCCAGGTAGAGAGAGAATTGAGATGCAGTCAAGTGAATTTTCAGATATCTTCAAGGTACGTCTAAAATATGCTTATGTTTCAGAAATGCTGAGCCAATGTTAGAAGGATTTAATGACGTTGACATTGCAGGAGACATTGATAGTCAAAAGTCAACTTTTGGTTACTTGATGACATTCGCAGGAGCAGCAGTCTCATGGCAATCCAAGTTGCAGAAGTGTGTCGCACTATCAACGACTGAAGCAAAATATATCGCAGCTACTGAGGCAGGGAAGGAAATTTTGTGGATGAGACAAATGAGGGACTTAGTTTTGACGCAGGAGAAGTATATTATCCACTGCGATAATTAGAGTGCAATACATCAAAGTAAGAAATCTACTTTCCACTCTAAGTCCAAGCACATTGATGCTCGATATCATTGGATTCGTGACGGAATGAAGAAGAAGAAATTCTTTCTTCGAAAGATCCATACTGACAGCAATACATCAAATATGATGACGAAGCCTCTACCAAAAGAGAAGACCGAGTTCTGTAGGGAGCATACAAGTTTGGTGGATTCCTTCGCATAAACAAGAAGGAGTTTGTTGATTCGTTATTGCTTATGTGACAAGAAATCGGATCCGACCTCGAATAGGAAACGAAAGAAAAAAAATGAGTTGGAGTCATCTTCTATCTGAGTCAGACATCCAAGAGATTGTCACGTGAAGCTACAAAAGATCCATCCATGAGATGATGAGTAAGGTATCAGAACGAACAACCACCAAGAGAGAGAAAATGAGAAGAGAGAGAAGAGAACTTCGAGGTTTGATTCGAGAATGAGCACTCATCTGTTCTCGACGAAACTTCAGACATTATTTCTCAACAGTGTTCTTATCTATTCCTCATGTTCCAATGAGAACATTCTAACTTTTATCCTCAGCTCCGAGATATTTTTATTCTGTGGAATCTAAAATTAATTCTTGAGATTATTATTGTATTCCTCTACATAGTTCAGAGAAGAGACTTTGTAACTTACTAATATTTCATAGTGGAAGATCTGCTGCTTGCTCCCGTGGTTTTTTTTCCTTTCACGTTGAGAGGTTTTCCATGTTAATCCATTGCGTCTTTGGTCTGATTTAATTCCTTTATATTATTGTCATCATCCCATTATTACTGTGCGCATTAAAAGGAAAAAAGAAGATAATTTCGCAACTATCAGTTCAACCTTTTTTTCCAACAGATCAAACATCCACCCAAGCTATCGGGTGTCTGGATCGCGGTCGGCCATTGAACGACTGCATGACATCATATGGTCGGGCGACAACTCAACCATTTGGGCGCCCGATGACCCTATTGATCGAGCGATCACTCGACCTAGTGGGCATGCAAAAATTAGGTAGAGATACTAATGTGACTCTAATAAATGGTTGTGTTTTGACTCACCTCTCTCCTCATAATTGACCTCATGCCTTATATGATTATCCATGTTAACTTGGAGTCAACCTTTGCTTCCAAAAGTTTTGATTGAAACTTGTGATTGAAAGATAAGTACATATGTTAGTAAAGATAAAAGATTAAATGGAGGAATGTCATGCCTACCTAGATGAGAATTCGATCTACCACCTTGAAAAAGGCACTTTCCCTTTGAGGAGTTTACAGCTTTGTGTGAGGTATTCCTCCTAGCAGCCCTATGTATGGCACTCCTCCTTTCTAGGATGCTATAGTCTTATGTGAGGCCATCCTCCCCTCCTCGTGATGCATTTGTTGTGACACTAATTCCCCATTGGTCATGGCATTGTCTAGGTAGTTATACATTTATGTGTTTGCATGACATACCCTAAAAATTTGAGAACTCTTTCAATCCATGGATAATATGAAATGAAATGAAAGACTAAAGATGAAATGAATGCCTTTACAAGAGAAGATAATTGTTTTTATGATCCATGTGAATGACCATAGGTGTTGACCCTTTCCATATGATCCATGAAAATGATCAAATGTTAAAGATGCTAAATTAAATGTACCATATAGTCGATTGTTACTTACATGATGATCCATATGAATATTATATGATATTGTTTATGATTTTCTTCATACTTATGCTCTATGCATCATCCTTATAACTTATTTGTTACACATTTAGCCTTGTGCTAGTAGGAGAGTCTTCCTCTCATGTGTTGATGCCCAAAAGTATTTGATTTATTCTGTGTGACTCGGTTAATGTGTGTAGCAACTTCTATTCAGATGGTGTGTGCACATGGATATAGTAGTTGTCTTTACTAGGTTATGTTATCGAATTGTACATGGGACTTATATATATTGTGTATTATGACATGGACCATGGGCACCTTATTATGTCATGACATACTCTTTTACTATCGAGTTTTCACTCTATGTATTCACATTTATGGACCTTATTTATTCAGTTTCCGCATTTATGTTTTAAATTTTGTATATCCTATTTTATTTCTATAAGTCATCCATTTATGTCGCACCTTCTTAAAGCGCCCTAGTCAACAAAAGGGTTAAGATGATCGAAGAAATCATAATGCACTATGAGGAGATTTCGTCATATGACAGATCGAATTTTGGGATATTACATTTTTAGATATTATATTTAAGAGTTTGTTTTGCTTCAAAAGGAAAAAAAATGAATGTGATATATTCATGCAGAACACAATGTTAATGGCTTTAGATCCAAATGCTCAAGGAGACCTCCTTTGAGTAGTGTATTTTTTTTTCTTATATGTTAATGGCTTTGGATCCAAATGCTCAAGGAGACCTTCTTTTGTAAATTCTGTAGTCACATGACCACATCCACAATAAAAATCATATGTACCTCTTATTTCATTTTTTTAGCTTTTGAATTAATATTAAACATGTTCAAAAAATATAAAATGTTATGTAGTATAGTACAGAATGGTTTTCATTAATATGCACCGTATTATTATATACATATAGTATAAATAAGATTAAATAAATAAATATTAGTACCTAAGGATGGGAGCCATTGGGGAAGGAATTAATCAGAATCTATCAACCAGTGTTGTAAGACTCGGCTCGGCCCGGCCGGTCGGATCGGTGTCCGGGTACTAAAATGGTCTGCGGGTCGGTCAAAACTCGGTCATGCGATTGACCCACTTTGACCCGGTCAAAACTCAGGTTCAATCGGCCGACCTTGCGGGTTTGACCGACTCGGACGAGTCAAGTTGTGAAATATATAAAAAAATAAAACATATAAAAATCATTAATTTTTTTAAAAATATTATTTATATATATATTTACTTGAAATTTATGTTTTGAACATTCTTCTTTATCATATATATTTTTTATAAAACCTCACGAGATATTTTTAGAAAATATTCATTCAATTAATGCTTACTTTATTATATTATTTGATCTGAATATTATAGTATATTATATTTTTATTTTTTGCTAAATAATATATTACATATTAATAATATTACAATGATCATCTTAACTTTTTTTATTTTTTATTAATTTATATTATTCGGTCCGTTCGATTCGACCTGGTCCAACCGGTCTGACCTGACCCGTTAGGCAATCCAGATCGATAGTCGAGACGAGTCTTACAACATTGCTATCAACCAAAAACATGTGAGGGTTACAGAATTTTAGGTCCAAAGAAACCTGGCCGCATGTGTCAGAATTGTGAACCAATTCGTGACATTTTGCACTGCAGTTAAATCTCATGCCAAAAGAATTTTGAGCTATTTGACGAGTCGCTGTCCTTGTCTCGATCTGACTGAGCCAATCGAACAAAATTCTGTAGAAAAGAATGTAGTCTAATTAAAAATGAATCTCGTGAATATAACATCCTCTATTCCTCTTAATCCATCTAGATATAGTTCATTTTGGGTGATCTGAATGAATTTAAAACATGTATCAAATACGTGAAGAGGTTACATATAAGCTGATGATCATTTCTATATTTTGTCCATGTGGGACTATTCCATCAAACCATCGCGATCCTTAAACTTCAAGTCATTATAATCTTCTCCTTTTAGGGGACTCAATGTCATTGTTGAGAGATCCATGTTGATTCATGGCCCATGTTTCTCACATAGCTCAAGTGAACACACGAAGTTTGCTCTCATATTATTCTGTAACACCCTATTAACTTGTCAAATTATTGTTCTCTTTGGGCCTTTAGTCCGGACAAATTTAAAATACGTATTAATAGCTACATATAGCTCATGATCACCTCTGTTATTTTATTCATGTGAAATTATTCCATCAAACTATCTTGATTCTTAAACCTCAAGTCGTTACAATGAATATCTCTATATTGTTACTTGATATCATAATTAAACATATCAAATGGATTTAGAATATCATATTGTGAAACAATCGAATCTCAGCCATTTCTCTTACATAATTTACAAGTTTAATCTCGACTGTCCATTTATAATGCAATAATCTAAAATCATTTCAGGTGAGTTAAAATCATTTTAGGCATGTACGAAAAATATAGTATTGACTAGCAGATAACGTTTTGATTGAATCAAAGTGTTTAGAACTTTGAACACAAAATGTGGCTTATAGAATATAGAAGTAGCGATTTCATATTTTATTCATATTATATCATCATTCTTTTTAAAATAAAAAAAACTTTACTTAATTATCAAATATTATTTTTTATTTTAATATATCACATCTTTAACTTTACTTACAACACAAATAAGATTTTTATTTTTAAATAATCAATTTTTTATACTAAAATAATTCATTTTTAAAATATTACTATTTATAATAAAATATTATAAATTAATTATTATGAAAATGATATGTATAAGAATGATTGTAAATTATATCTTATGACCATTTTTGTCATTGTATACGATAGACTAATTTAATCATTATAATTATCAAATAGTTTTTATTAAATTTATAAACAACTCGTTATGCACTATATGTTGATGACTAACTGCTATTATCTAATCAAATTGCTATTATCTAGCCAAACTGCTATCCTCTAATTGAATTGCTAATTTTTCCAAACTCTAATTAATCTAATTTGATAAATATATATATTTTAAGTGGAGTTTATGTTGAAAGCAATGTTGTAAGACCCAACTCGGTCAACGGGTCAAGTCGAACCAGTTGGACCGAGTCGAATCGAATGGTCAAACTTGACATAAATTTATAAAAATATATAATATTATTTAAAGATATTATTATAATATTATTAATATTTACTGTTTATTTAATAAACATATAAAATATATTATACTAAAGTAAAATAAAATTATTTAGATCAAATACTATACTAAAGTAAATACAAATTAACTCATCATTCAAATATTTATTAAATAACAAAAACTTGTGAAGTAGTTATAAGTAAAAAAAATATCGAGGAAACCAAAAAGAACATTGAGCTATAAATTTTAAGCAAAGATATATATATATATATATAATGTCTAAAAAGTTTTGATAAATTATTTATCCCTTAATTTTTTTCATTTTATAACTTGAGCCGGTCGAGTTGGCCAAATCCCTTGGATCAATCGGTTGAACTCAATTTTTTATCGGGTCAAAAAGGTCAACCTTATGACAAAATTTTGGATGACCCATGGGCCATTTTAATGTCCAAACACCGATCCAACCAATCCAGATAGTCGGGTCGAGTCGGGTTTTAAAACACTGGTCGAAAGATAAAACTCTAGATGTAACGACCAAAAAATCACCCTGAAAGTTTTGGGCATTTAGGAAATTTCACGTCGTTAGCCCGTTCGTCATACATTATTTAACAATGAAAGACTTTAACATTTTACTAAAATTCATAATAAATAAAAGCTTTATACTAAATATATAACATCCTCTCAATTAATAAGTCATGAGGCCTTAAATGACTAAAGACTTCAGTATATAGCATCAATGTTCAACTATAACTTATTATATTTAAGCATGTGCAATACTTCGTTATGAGCTTGAACTACCATCCATCACTTAACCTTGGTTACCTACAGAGAGTGTAGATCCAGAGTGCAGGGTTTCCTAGTTAGAGTATGTAAAGATCATGCATGTCATGATACCCTATCACATGATACTGCATGTGATGCATCATAATAATAACATGAATCTCATATGACATTACATCATGCTTACATTCATTCTTCATATAACATTCTTGAAACATAAACATCATGTCATACTAGCTTAACTTTAGACCCATCATATGCATGTATCATATAATAGAAATATATATTCACATCATTCATAAACAATCATGATATGTAACTTATGATTTTATTTCACTTTCATTGGCATATACATTCTAGGAGTTTCTTTATAACTCCTTGATCTTTACTTATTACTTAACATCTTTCGTACTTTACATTTCCTCAAGGTTGCTCGATAGCTCTTTTGACCTTTCATTCTTCTTTCTTTCTTTATTATGTGATACTTCACGTGTCATCTTCATCTTTCATCTTTATCACATAACATCATAGTGATTTTCATTTCATATCATAAGTTATATCTTAGGAACACACATCATAATAGCAAGGAACTTTATTCCTAGTCATCTTTAATAATACATATACTTCATGATTAGGGACATTGTTCCTTGAAAAGTACATACACAGATGCAGTACTTTACTTCTCAAGTTTAGATCCTCTTGAAGTACATACATAAGTATAAGACTTTCCATTTTTACTTCATCATCATCTTAACTTTCTTTGTTATAAGATACTTTGAAGTTAAACTTCATTTTCATTTTACTTTATCTTATAACATCTTTGATCTTAGCAATAATTGAAAGAATCATATCAACATCATCACAATGGTTAGCTAGGCCACATCCTTGGAAACACGCACATCATAATACACACACCATAATAGTGAGGGACTTTCTTACAAGGAATACACACACTTTCTGATGAGGGACTTTGTACCTTGAGAAGCGCATATACAAATGTAAGACTTTACTTCGCGGGCTTAGGTCCCCTTGAAATATATATATATGTACAAGACTTTGCTTCCCACCATTGATGAGCGACAAGATGATTCTTCAACTTTAGATGCGTTATGTTTGCCAATCATTCTTCATCTTTTAGCCTAATTATGACTGAACATACAAGTCATGTATCTAAGCTCATATACAAAATAACAATCATCAATACATACTATTAATACTTTGAAAGTAACTTTTTGACTACTATATAGGTCCATATAAGGCAATTACGACCATGACAGGGGTGTCATGCCCATGGCCGTGACCTGGAAGGTCCTTTCACCATTGGTCACGTTTGTGACTAAGGTGTCATGGCTGTGCCATGTCCTTCGTCACAGCCGTGATCCCATGATCATGATCATGAGTGAGTCATTTTTCCTTCAGACTGCTCCTCCATGATTTGCCACTTCATCATCACGTTCGTGCTTCCTTGGGAACGGCCGTGAGCGAGTTGTCTTACTTGTCCTTATACCTCGTTCATGATCATAACTATGACAGTCACGGTCATGCTTAACTCCTTCACGGTCATGCCCGAGAGCTTTCTTTGGTCATCTTTGATCACGACAGTGCCAACGTCCTGGAAGTCAGATCTTCCACTCAAAATTCTCAATTTTTGAGATCAAAACTTCAGTAAAAAAAATATAAAACATCATAAATGTTATAGGTGTGATCTCCTAAGCATCTTACTTTATAAAACATATCAAAACATATAATTTCCATTCATCATCAAGATTTAGGACTTTTCTCCCAAATTCATCTAAAAGATCTAGGGCTTCAACATATGAACACATGGATCTAAACATGAAAATCTAATATGGATCAAAACATATAGATCTAGGCATAAATATCATTCAGATTTAATGATCATAACGTTGCAATCCCTCAATCAAAATTTCAATCAACAACAAGATGTTCTTGAAACTCTCAATACAACAAAAAACACCATTGATAGGGGTGTGAGGGGTTGGATCCCATTTACATACGACTTTGATCTCTTTCCTCTTTGTTGATCTCTTTTCCATTGTCCATTGTCCATGTCCTCTTCCTCTTTGTCCTCCTCTTTTTTTCTCTTCTCTTTCTCTAAGGCTATAGACGTAATGTGGGAGAAATAAGAAAAGAGAGGAGGGAGGGTTTGGAGGATTTTTATATAGTATAATCTATGATTTCCTCCATATGTCTTAAATACCCTTATTTAAAAATTGGGATTATTACACAAGAAATTACTCTGACTAGTTTATAAGTTGTGTCACAAAATTAACATATTGAATAGGGAATAGTAATTTAATTAGAGAACACCAGTCTAATTAGAGAATAGCGATGAGATAATACTAGATAACTAATACTGATTTGATTGTAAATTTAATGAATATAATGGTTGAACTGATATATAATTAAAAAATGACAAAAAATTAACATAAAGATATACGTTTTACACCAACTCTTATATACATCAAATATTCATATTAAATATAAAATTATTAAAACAACATGAGGTTTAGTCATTAAATAATATATTTTAATAGTGTGGAATATATTAGAGTTTTATGTTCTAACTTCCAAAATCTATTTTAAAAAACATTTACCAAGCATCTTAATTAGAGCTTTAACTCATTGAAAATTATATCCGCTACTTATATATCTTCTTTTTAAAGGTGCCATTTTTAAACAATCTCATAAAATATATTAGCATTTTATTCCCAATATACAATCACTTTTAATAAAAAAATAATTTCTAAACATCATGTATCATTCTGTATTTTAATATTTCACATCTTTAATTTTACTTATCAATATAAGATTTTATTTTAAAATAATCAATACTTTTTATAGTTAAATAATTCTTTTAAAAAATATTCCTATCCAAATAAAATATCATAAATTAATATTATCAATATTGTAAATTATATCTTTATGTTCACTTTTATCGATCGTTTCATTAGTTCAATTGCTATATTTATCAATTTGTTTTATTAAATTTATAATGAAACCACTATTCACCTATATTTTACTATTATTCTATAATCAAATTGCTATATTGTTATCTGTTAGTCAAGATATTAACTTTGCCAAATAGAACTCCAATGTAAATCGACTTTCGATGTTGAATGGTGAAATAGTCTAACGTCGATCAATTATCAAGATTAATTAAAATTTGCAATAGGTAGTTTCAACTAAAAGTAAGTATATTCTAATTTCCAAATGTCAAAATCAAGTTGAAAAGCGTGATTCATATGCTAGCAAGGAAACAAATATTATCCTAAATATTTAGGATAATCTAATTATAAATTTATATATATTTACATAATATAAGCTACAAATACATAGAAATGGAAATGCATTATAATAACATGATAAAAATATTTTGGTGTCAAATACGTATATAATTGATATTTTTTAAGTTACTAATCTTACTTTTATAATCAATCAAAAGAAATGAACATCGAAATGAATTGGCAAAATCATTTTGTGTGTGACCAAAATTTTACTTATTTATTTTTTTTGTCACCACACTATTCGTAGAGATCGAATAAAAATCTAAATTCCCTATCTCTCGACTTTACTTATTCAAGCATGAAGAAAGAGAAATCATTCTTTTCTTGATTGAGAGAGAGAGAGAATAAAAAAAAAAGAACACATAAGTTTCCGCAATCAAAATCAAATTATTATTATTTTTTGTTTCATGACCCAAACAAATTATCTACTACTATAACTCAATTTGTTTGATACTATTGGCTTTGAACGTGCCATATTGCCCTTACAAATTTTGAAAATGTTTAATAGAAATTAAAAATGTATTGACATATATACTCTAACAAATCTCATTCGGACAATGCACCAAAGATATGTTGAATGAAGTGTGTCACACATTTTTTTTTACTTTACGATGTCATTGGTCTTATGTCTATATATATAAATGGGTTCAATTTTGGTGTTCCCTATCTCACATTGTTCCTCATCTTTTATACCATCAAATCTCAATCCAACGATTCATGATTGAATATCTTAAATAGTTTATCGCAGTTGAATAAAAATGATGATGAAAAAAGATAAGAAACAAGCTGAAGTAAGGAACACTTTCATTTTATCATATATATACATTTAATGTGTTCATTAATTATAGCTTAAAATTCAATGATTATGCTTAAAAATGATTTTTTAGAACATATTAAATTTATACAAAAATTATTATATTAATTATGAGTAATGTCCAAATGTATAGTCCGAAACACTTTTAAAATATTATTAAATGGTTGGAATAAGGGGCCAATCATTTTTTCTCGTTATATATATATATATATAATATTATGAAAGATAATAATGTCCAGGCCGATTAAAGTTATGTGTGCAATGTATTACATTAGTAGGAGCAAGTTGTGTGAGGGTGCTCTAGATGTCTGTCAAAATGCCATGAAGGCGCCAAAGATAGTAATAGCTGTTGAATCCTAGGTTTTGATGATCACAAATTAAATTGAAAATAAAAATTATTAATCTATGCTCAAATGATGATAATACAGGTGTAAGATTGATATGACCTCATTCGCAGAAGAAATCGCAAAATTAAACATTAAAATTAAAGATTCAGTACATGACCGATCGAACCACTGGTCGACCGGCTTTGAAGACCGGTCGATTGATATCAAGCGGAAGAAATGTCGAGACTGTAGTGGTCGATGATTCGGTCACTGCACTGATCGATCGAACAACACACGGATGAACTCCAGAAATGTCGAGACTATGTCGATCGACGTTTCGGTTGTTAAATCAGTCGACTGATCAAGAGAAGAACGCATTCAGGAAATGTCAAGACTATACCGGTCAATGTTTCGATCGAAAGATCGGTCGATCGGACAGCTCATAAAATTGCATATATGCCGCAATGATCATATCGACCGGTCGACCGACTCATTAATGCGGTCGACCAATCACAATGCTAGATGAACAGTAACGGCTATTTTTCAAGAAGAAAATTGTGAAATAATTTTTGGACAATGTTCTCACCAGCAGAAGACTATAAAAGAAATGCCAAAGCATGAAGAAAAATCATCCAAGCAAGCAAGATCATTCAAAAGTTCCTTTCAAGTTCTTGGGCCCAAATTTGCAAGTTTTTCCCTTTTCTCTTCTAAGCTTTGAGTGTGAGAAAATTTTGTAAAAAAAGAGAGTTAGAGGGAATCTTTATTCTCTGATCTAGTGAGATTGAGAGCTCGTTGTAAAAGAGGAGTCCCTTGCCTCTTGAGCAGAGAAGAAGGCGTGTGGTGTAAAGAGGATTGTTCTCTCCCTATAATAAAAGAGAAAGATAGTAGATCTTCGGCGGTTTCGAGGTCGAAAAGTCGGAGCGGAACGTAGGCCAAAGAGTTGAGGCCGAACCTCGTCAATATATCTTGTCTCTTTGTGTTTGCTCTCTTACTCACTTTTTATTGTTATTTGTTTGTGATCATTTTTATTGATTTTTCGAAAGTGATTTTGCGAAAAGATTTTTATACACCAATTCACCCCCTCTCTCTTGATGCTTTCGATCCTACAATTGGTATTAGAGATGGTTGCTTTTATTTTTTAGATTTAAAATCTTTAGAGCTATGGCATAAAGTGAATTCAATTTTTTCAAAGGTCAATCAATTAATTGCCCCTACTTTTTAATGCATCAAATTTTGTATATTGAAAAATTAGGATGCAAGCATATGTTTGTTCTATTGATATTGATATGTGAGATGTTGTTAAAAAAGGTTTTGACTTGCGTGAAAAATCTCCTCTAGAATATACCGAAGGAGAAAGATTTTTGGTAAAACTTGATTGGAAGGCTAAAAATATTTTTTATTGTGCTTTGGATCCAACGGAGTTTAATTGGATTTCTAGCTGTTCAAGTGCTAATGAAATTTTGAAGAAACTTATCATCATTCATGAAGGAACCGAAAAAGTTAAGGAATCTAGATTAAATATTCTAAATCACCAATATGATTCTTTCAAAATACATGAAAATTAATCTATAAATTAGATGGTCATTCGTTTTAATGACATTGTAAATGACTTAGCCTCTTTGGACGAGCCAAGAACTAACTCTCAAAAGGTAAAAAAATTTCTCAGATCTCTCTTCTCCACATAGCATATAAAGAGGACCGTGATCGAAGAAAAGAATTTGAACAAGTTAGATTTTGACGATCTTATATGTTCACTCCTGATATATGAGATCAGAATCAAGGAGGATGAAGAAATAAATGCTTCAAAGAGAAAAACCTTGGTATTGAAAGCAAACAAAGATGAAGAAGACACAAGTGAAGAAGATGAAGATCTTGATGAAAAGAAGCTTGCCTTATAAAAAAAAAGCTTGACAAGTATTTCAAGTTTGCCAAGCAAAAGAAGAAGAATGGCTTCACCAAGAAAAGATCGTCATCAAGCAAGAGTCAAATAACTTGTTTTGAATGCAAAAAGGTTGGAAATTATAAAAATGAGTGTCCAAACTTGATCAAAAAGGAAAAAGAGGAGAAAATTCAAAAATGAAGAAAAAGGCTCTTCAAGCAAGTTGGAATGAAAGCGAAGATGAAGAAAATGATTCCAACACCTCCTCAAGTGATGATGAAGAAGCCTACATATGTCTAATGACTAATAGTCATGATGTATCATCTAGCTCTAGTGGTAGTGAATCATTTAATGTGCATAATGAGTTTATAGAATTCTTATTAATAAATATGGATGCCTAAAAAAGAAATATGATAATCTAAAAATAGAACTTGAACGCATGCAAAAGAAAACTAAGGATGTTAAAGTATGTGAAAAATGTGATATATTGAATGGAGAAAACTTTATCTTTGAATTCTTAATTGAAGAATTGAAAATGAAAAATAGTACACTAAGATCATCATGTGAAAAACAAAATGTAGAATGTGCATGCTTGAACAAAGAAATCGAGAATTTAAAAGATGAACTTAAAAAATTTTCTAATGGAAGTAAAATGTTAGATGCCATGCTTAGTGGATCTAGAATGTCTTCAAATAAAAAGAGACTTGGTTTTAACTCTTTTGAAAAGAAAAATGACAAAAGAATTTTATTTGTTAAAGCATTGCATAGTTACACAAGATCACATATTACTTGTTTTCATTGTAGATATGAAGGGCATTATTCTTCTGATTGCAAAATTAGAAAAGGAGTAAATAAAGGGATGAAAAAAATTTGGGTCCCGAAAAGGACCATTTCTAACGAAGATGGACCAAGCAAGATTGGGTACCAAAAAGATGACTCTTAATGTCTTTCTTGTAGGGAGTTCCAAAGCATAATGATGATAAATGATATTTGGATAGTAGATGCTCAAGATATATGACCAGCGATGCATCAAACTTCATCACCTTGGAAAAGAAAAATGGAGGAAAGGTCACCTTTGGAGACAAATAGCAAAGGAAGAGTAAGTGGTATGGGCAATGTTGGCAAGAATGATAAAGTGTATTTGGAAAATATGTGGCTAGTTGAAAACCTAAAACATAATCTAATTAGCATAAGTTATGTGATAAAGATTATTTAGTCAAATTCGAAAAGGACAAGTGTTTAGTATTAGATGAAAATAATGAAGTTTTACATATGGGTTTTATATACAATAATGTGTACAAAAATTGACTTTGATATTTAGAAAAATGAAAAATGTCTTAGTGCTATGCATGATGATATAAATTTGTGACATAGAAGATTAGGACATGCAAACTATAAATTACTAAATGAACTTTCAAATCATGAATTGGTTAGAGGTTTGCCTAAGGTTAAATTTGAGAAAAATAATGTTTGTGATTCATGCCTTAAAGGTAAACAAAACAAAAACTCATTTAAATTAAAGGGAGTCATTAGTACACATAGGTCTTTGGAGCTTTTACATCTTGATTTATTTGGACCAATTGATGTAGTAAGTTTAGGAGAAAAAAGATATATTTTTGTGATTGTTGATGATTTCTCTCGTTTCACTTAGATTATTTATCTTACTAGTAAAGATGAAAGAATAAACATATTTTCCAAATTTGTAAAAAGGATTCAAAATGAACTTGAACACAAAATTTCAGAAATTAGAAGTGATCATGGAGGAGAATTTGAAAATTATAAATTTGAATTGTTTTGTAAAGAAAATGAAAGTACTCATAACTTTTCCACTCCTAAGACACCCCAACAAAATGGAGTAGTGGAAAGGAAAAATAGAACTATACAAGAAATATCTAGAACAATTTTAAATGAAAGCAAATTGCTAAAATATTTTTGGGCCGAGGCTGTAAATACGTTATGCTATGTTTTTAATTGGATTCTACTTAGGCCTCTTGAAAAGAAAACTTGTTTTGAAGTTTTGTATGAAAAGAAATCAAATATTTCTTATTTCAAAGCTTTTGGTTGCAAATGTTATATTTTGAATGTCAAAGATAAACTAGGTAAATTTGATGCCAAATGTGATGATGGTATTTTTCTTGGTTATTCAAGTACAAGTAAAGCTTATAGAGTGTATAATAAAAGAACATTAGTTGTTAAAGAATTCATTAATGTTAAAGTCAATAAGACTAATGATTTTTTAATGAGCAAGGAAGCACATGATGATGAGGAAGAAATAATTGAAGTGCAAAAACAACTTGACGATGTACAAAATAGGACTTGGAAGAAGATAAAGTTGACATTCGAAATGTGGAAGAGATGGAAGAACCTCGAATTGAGGAAAACCAAATCCTTTCAAGAAACTGGAGACATGCCTCATCACATACACTGTAACAAGTTATAAGTAATATAAATGAAGGTATAAAAACTAAAAATACTTTGAAAAATCTATGTGCATTTTCGACATTTTTTGCTAATTTTGAACCCAGCAATATAGATGAAGCACTTGAAGATCCAAATTGAATAAATTCAATGCATGAAGAATTAAATAATTTTGAAAGAAATCAAGTGTGGAAACTTGTGGAAAGACCCAAGGACCATCTCATTATTGGAACCAAATGGGTTTTTCGAAATAAGTTAGATGAAAATGGTGTCATTGTGAGGAACAAGGCTAGATTAATGGCCAAGGGTTACTCACAAATTGAAGGAATTAATTTTGATGAAACTTTTGCTCCCGTTGCTAGATTTGAGGCAATTCTAATGCTTTTGACTTTTGCATGTTATAAAGGCTTCAAACTTTTTCAAATAGATGTAAAATCAACTTTTTAAAATGGTTTTATTAATGAAAATGTTTATGTTGAAAAACCTTAAGGTTTTAAAAATCTAGATTTCCCTAATCATGTTTTCTAGCTTTCCAAATGCTCTTTACGGTTTGAAACAATCTCCTCGAGCTTGGTATGAAAGATTAAGTTCATTTTTAATCAAAAATGGTTTTAAAAAAGGGAAAGTTGACACCATATTATTTTTAAAACATCTTAAAAATGATATTTTAATAGTTTACATTTATGTTGATAATATTGTTTATGGTGCTACTAATGAATGCCGATGCAAAGAGTTTGAAACTCTTATGTAAAAAGAATTTGAGATGAGTCTTGTAGGAGAGCTTATCTTCTTTCTAGGCCTACAAGTGAAACAATCCAAGGATGACATTTTTCTCAATCAAGAAAAGTATACAAGGAAGTTGCTTAAAAGATTCGGAATGGATGAATGCAAGCCAAGCACAACCCTTATGAGCACCACTACAAAATTTGACAAAGATGAAAAAAGCAAGTCTATTGATCAAAAGAGGTACAGATGTATGATTGGTAGCTTACTTTATTTAATGGCATCTAGGCCGGATATTATGTTTAGTTTATGCTTGTGTGCTAAATTTCAATCTGCTTCAAAAGAATCACATTTAATTGCTGTTAAAAGAATTATACGCTATTTAAATAACACATGTGAATTATGCTTTTGGTATGATAGAAACTCCCTATTTGAATTACATGCTTACACCGACGCAGATTTTGCCAATGTAAAGTCGATAGAAAAAACACTAGTGGGATGTGTTGCTTTCTTGGTAGCTCTCTCATTTCATGGACTAGCAAGAAACAAAACTCCATCGCACTTTCTACCATCGAGGCCGAATATATAGCCGCCGGTAGTTGTTGTGCACAAACACTATGGGTAAAACAATAATTTCTTGATTATGGTGTGAATTGTTCCAATGTACCCATGAAGTGCGATAACACAAGTGCTATAGAAATTACCAAAAATCAGCTAAACACATTGACTTGCAATATCATTTCATTCGAGAACATGTGACTCTTAAGGACATCATCATTGAACATGGGTCCACTAAAGTCCAACTTGTAGACATATTTACAAAACCCTTGAGTGCAGAACGATTTTGCATGCTTAGAAGGGAATTAGGAATGATTGAATATTGATTGTATATCAATAAGTAAAAGTGACTTGGTTATGCAATATCACTTTTCATAAGAATTGAACATTAAAAGTGTTGCACAACACTTGCATCTATTTGAAATATATCCATGGAACAAAATCTCAATAGTTAAAATTTTGAAAAATAAGTGAAAAGTGGCTGTTAGAATAGAATCGGTCGACCAATATGAGCCACCGGTCGACCAGTATGTGACCACATCTGGTTGATACCGATCGACTGATGGATTGCTTATTACAAAACAACTATCCAGTCGATCACTGCACTTGTCCGGTCGACTAATATATGCTGAAATCGCACACATATAACAAATCGACCGCTCGATCGGTCAATCCATTTTTTCGTTCACCCGACCACTGCCCTAGCCAACTCCCATCCAACCTTTCGTGATGTCATCGTCGAACTCCGGCCGTCATCGTCGTCACCCCGTTTCACTGGCCGACCCACCCTCTCGCAATTCGCCGGCCAACCTCTCGCCGGCCGCCCTCTTCTCTCCTTCGACGACTGCCGCCGCCCTCTTCTCTTTTCGCCAGCCGCCTCGACCGCCACCTCCGTTGATCATCTTCTCACCCGTCCGACTTTCCCCCTCCACCAGTACTCACTTATTATCGTCGGTCGTCCTCTCTTCTCTTCGTCGCCAATGCCATCTTCACTCCGGTGCCCTTTGTCCCCATCTCCCTTCCGGCCGCCATTTCATTCCTTTCGGCTACCATCCACCATTGTTTAATCCATGGTTGATGATGAAGGAATTCTACCTCTTCGGCTAGTCTTTCAGTGCCGTCATCATTTCTATGGCTCAGGTGGACGCGTTCGAGTCATCCAAAATGAGCCTGAACCTGAACCAGAACCTGAACACGAACCTGCGCCTGTCCAACGTGGACGACGTCATGGACAAGGTCGATCCCGTGGACGTACTCGCCAGCCACCTACCACTGACTCCACCGATTTTGATAGTCATCTCTTTGTCACCAGGGATGTCACTACCAGTTTTGATGCTTTGTATGCCTCTCGCGAAGTCTAGTGTGCCTACACCATTGATCGGGACGTTCTGAACATTCCAGATGTTTAGGAGATATTCGCAATCATCGGTTGGCTGCCACTTATTGCTCTCATAGAGCATGTGTATCCTCATCTTGTTCATCATTTCTATGTGAACATGACGATCACTCGGGAGGACATCATTACCTATGTTCTCGGTGTATCCATTCGCTTTGATCCTGACCATCTCTGTCGCATCTTTGGCATTGCGTGCCCATTACCGGGTTTCTATTCATTTGTCACTTATGGCTGGCCTTCCGATTATCTTCCGATCGCGGATGGCATTCGTATGATTTTTGTTGGACAAGACATCCATTATACTGTCTAAACGGCCCATCGGTGTCTTCATCCAATTATGAAAATAACTCATCACATTCTTAGTCTCATCATTACTCCTCGAGTCGGGCACTATATAGAGGTCACTCACTTTGATCTATTCTTTCTTCATTGTCTCTGTATCCGTGATGCCTCATTTCTCCATTTTGGCCATTTTATTTCCTATCACATGGATTACACACTCCAGAAGGTCTCATCTACTGCTCCTGGTCGGTACCACTTATATTTTGGTGCATGGATCACTAAGATTTTATTCCATTTTGGTGTTGAGATCCTTGCAGGAGAGGAGTACATTCGATCGCGCTCCATTGACGTCATCAGTTCCGGGACCTTGCACCGAAAACATCTTAGGTTTGACGAGCCGGCACCGATAGATTCTGACGATAGAGATGATGCCACAGATAGAGAGCCAGCGCCGATGGACACTCAGGCTGCATGGATCATCATATTCGATGGATGGAGCGTGACTCTCGATATTTTGTTAGCTCGCTTGAGGCCTACTATGCATTGCAGGAATTTATTCCACCCGTAGGTCACGATGATGATAGTCCCGATGAGATGCAGGTGACTTACCTCCCTCTTTGATGATGTCAAAAGGGGAGAAGTTTGCTAGGATGGGACGATGTATTTTGTGTTTTTTAGTTTAATGTTAGTTGCTATGTGTTTGTATTTATACTAGTTAGTGTCGTGCACCATTTTGTAATGACCACAGTCACATTTGCTAGTGCATGACAACATGATTTATTATCGACTATGGATGTAATGTGATGACTTGTTTATGCCTCATTTGATTTCATATCTATCTGGAGCCTTATTTGATGTCATATGCTCCTATTGTTCCATATTATTATGACAATATAAAGGTCATCTATTTAGGGGAATAAAATGAGAAATATGCATGAATGTAGGGAGAGTTTGCTCATTACTTACTATCTTACCTTACATTTCATTTCTTTTCTATCTTTATCGTCCAATTAGTTTGTCATCATAAAAAAGGAGGAGATTGTTGAATCTCAAGTTTTGACGATAACAAATTAAATTGGACATAAAAGTTACTAATCTATTCTCAATGATGATAATGCAGATGTAAGATTGATATGACCACATTCGCAGAAGAAATCACAAAATTAAACATTGAAATTAAAGTTTCAGCATACGACCGGTCGAACCACCGGTCGACCGGCTATGAAGATCGGTCAATTGATATCAAGCGAAAGAAATGTCGAGATTGTATCGGTCGATGATTTGATCATTGCATCGATCGACCAAACAGCACAAGGATGAATTCCAGAAATGTCGAGACTATGTCGATCGATGTTCCGATTGTTAAATCTGTCGACTGATCAAGAGAAGAACACGTCTAGAAAATGTCAAGATTATACCGGTCGATGTTTTTGTCGAAGGACCGATCGATCGGACAGTTCATGAAATCATAGATGTGCTGCAACAGTCATATCGATCGGTCGACCAGCCCATTAATACGATCGACCGGTCAGTGCCAGATGAACAATAGCGGCTATTTTTCAAGAAAAAATTTGTGAAATAATTTTTGGACGAGATTCTCACCTGCAGAAACCTATAAAAGGAGTGTCAAAGTATGAAGAAAAATCATCCAAGCAAGCAAGGTCATTCAAAAGTTCCTTTCAAGTTCTTGAGCTAAATTAGTTCTTCCCTTTTTTCTTCTAAAGTTTGAGTGTGAGAAAATTTTGTAAAAGAAGAGAGTTAGAGGGAATCTTTATTCTCTGATTTAGTGAGATTGAGAGCTCGTTGTAAAAGAGGAGTGCCTTGAGTCTTGAGCGGAGAAGAAGGCGTGTGGTGTAAAGAGAGTTGTTCTCTCCCTACAAGAAAAGAGAAAGACAGTGGATCTCTCACGGCCTCGAGGTCGAGAAGTCAGAGCGGGGACGTAGGCCAAAGAGTTGAGGTCGAACCTCATCAACATATCGTGTCTCTCTGTGTTTGCTCTCTTACTCACTTTTTATTGTTATTTGCTTGTGATCATTTTTATTGATTTTCTGAAAGTGATTTTGTGAAAATATTTTTATACACCAATTCACCCCCTCTCTCTTGGTGCTTTCGATCCTATAGTAGCATCAATTAATGATTCAAACTAGAGTATTAGAGTTGGAGCAAATTTGAATCCTAGTAAGAGCATGATTGGCACAGCGCCACAGACCAATGAGGAGAGCACGAGTCTCAGCATCAAGCACCGAATTAGCATGATAAGTTGAGGAACTTGTAAAATGAAAAGGCCAGTGTGTATGTATCCAATACCACCCACCCCACATGTCCCGAAGGAGTCATCGGTGCAAAGCTTTACCCAATGCTGGGATGGAGGCTCCCACTAGACTTCGCCGGGGGAAGAGGTGGGAAGAGTGGGAGATTGCGAGAGGTGAAGTGGAAGTGCCTCATAGGCGTGGACATCGGTGCAAACTTGAAAACCAGCCAATACTCCCTGACCGACAAAGCCCATGGTTGCATGCTGAGCATGAAAATGGGTGTTATTGTGCAGATTCTAGACCTCCCAAAGGTTGAAGGTGAAAATGGAGAGGAAATGGCAGCGAGACTGCTTGTCAATGTTTGCACCCTCATGAAACCCAGGAGCCTAGATGCCATGAAGTTGAGAGTTGGAGGACAATATGAAGTTGTTGTTGATGAATAGATGACAGCTAGTGGGTCACCGGACACTCGAAGAACAGGTGAGCAGTAGTCTCCAAAGCCAGGACACAAAGGGAGCAAGAGGGGTTAGTAGAGGCATCAAGCAGGATTATTGAATCACGGGTTGTCAAGCGCAAGTGGAACAATTTTCAAAGGAAAATGTGAAATTTGAGAGGAATATGCCATAACAAATGACATGACTACCCGCAAGATGGGTGAGGTGGTAAAAATAATGGTAAACAAAGTTATAGATCGAATTTGCATTAGTTTGTCGATGAATATCAATCACCCAAACCCACATGTCATCATCGACGGAAGGAGTGTAAATACGAGTAATAAGATCTACAAGGGTAGGATGAAACAAGGAAGAGAGTAAGGTGTTATTCCAGTACCATTGGTGATTAGGTGAGCAACATAGAGGTCTTGCATGGGGGACTACATGTTATTAAATGTGGGTTTCTAGATGATAGGAATATCAAATATCCAGGGATCATGAAGGATAGAGGAAGAGTATCAAGATCTGATGCACTTAATGAAACCAATTTTGAGTTCGTCAAGGGAGCTAATCATCATGCGCCAAGAATGAGAGATGCATGAGTGATTAAGTGCAAGGTTCCATGGATTAAAGGACCATATTTGCTTTGTATCAGATCAACTCAGAGAGATCGAGCATTATTTAGAAGGTCTAGGAAATGCTTGGCGAACAGGGAGAAATGGATGGCTCGAAGGCTATGAATACTGAGGCCACCCTTAGCAAGAGGTAATTGGGTGACGTCCCAGCTGATCAGATGGGCACCGCTCTGACCAATTTCGGGATCCCAAAGAAAGGTACGAGAGACATTTCTCAAGAGATTTCAAAGTGTTGGCAGCTAGAGGAGCAATGCCTAAGGAATAGATAGGTAAAGATGTAATAACATATTTGATAAGTGTGGTTTGGCCCCCCTGATTGCAGACATTTCTATGCTAGATAGACCTTATCGATGATGTAATTTTGGTCTTTGATTGGAATCATCTTGGGTGAGATCAGAATTCCTACGTATAGGAGAGGGAAACAACCAAGCTTGAGCTTAGAGTATTTTTTATTATGTACTTATGATGCTGGTTGATGGAAGAGGGAAGGAAGACCTCAGATTTTAGAGGATTAATCAATTGTATACAGTGAGAATTTTTATAATATTTTGTTAGTTCTTCTTGGTGGCCCTTAACTAGATAAGAAGGTTGTTGGCATAGAGAAGATGATCAAGGGAGAAGTTTATGCAAAATGGCGAGATGTATCTGAGTTCAACGTGAAGATTCATGAGGGCAGAGAACACTTGAGAGACAGGAATGAATATATAGGGTGAGAGGGGGACTCCCTATCGGATACCACAGTGGGCATCGAAAGTTGGGGAGGCAATGCCATTTATGACACAGGAGAAATTATGGGACCAAATACAGGAGTTAATCCACGTAATAGCCTCTGGAGAGAAATTCATACGTTCATTATGGATGTAACAGAGTCCCATGACACACGGTCAAAGGCTTTCTCTGACATTAATGTTTCTGCCAAAGTCAAGAGAGTGAACCAATTCGTGAGTGATAAGTAATGTTATCCTAGATACTTCTTTCTGGGATGAAGGCAGCTTGAGTACTATCAATAAGGTCATGGAGAACTAGTCTAATTTTGTTTGCAAGGATTTTAGATAATATTCGTTATCACATTATATAAGGATATTGGGCGGTAATCTTTGACAATTCTAGGAATATTACTTTCAGGGATGAAAATGAGTGATGTCTTGGCCTAGGATTGCGGGAAGGTATTGTGATCAAAGAAAGAGGAAATCTCCTCAATGATGCAAGGTCCAACAATGTCCCAATATTGGTGGTAAAACTCTACAGTGAAACCATCAGATGATTTTCCAGGAGGCATACTCTAGAGGGCGTCGTGAATCTCAAAAGGTGAAATCAGATTATTGAGTGAGGCAGCAGATGTGGGACTGATTGAAGGTAGTGGTGGCTAGCAATTAGGTGGAATGTGAGACGTAGGTAAGTGTTCCCAAAGGGTTTTATAATGATCAACAAAAGGATCCCTTATGGCATTGTCATCAGTAATAATGCAGCCGTTATTATCCTAGATTTCTCTATAATTTATGCCTAAGGAGGGTTGAGAGGTGGAAGTGACGCGGAGAAATTACTTTTCATATATGTTCAGCATGCATTTATCTTATACTTTGATATGTTTTCATGCTCAAACACATGCTTTATTATTGAAATGCAACATTTATGACTTCTCCACATCTATCTTATGATTCTTGAGATATTTACTTATTTTGATTATTTATGTAGAAATCTCAATCAAGAAAATATGGAGGAACTTAGGAGAATACTCCCAACCTAAACACTTAGACAAATTTGAAAACAAACGAACAGATTCACCAGGACAACTATCCAAAGCAGCAAATACCAAAGAAAATGATGTTTTTCCACATCAGTCTAGCAGATCCCATGCACTATAGGAAGGAAGCTTCCTTTATAACTTTATGAACAGATGTGGACATCGAAAGGGCTGCTAGGATAGTGGACATGTGATAAACTAAGATACAAAGAAGGACCACTAGGAGATTCCTTTTTGCAAGGACAAATGGACATGTAACAAGGAGAAGGGAGCCAACCTTGAAGGACCACAAGATCATTTTCTTTTTTCTAGAAAAAGATGGATAGGTGGCAAGATAAAAGCAAATAACATGAAGGACCACAATAAAGATTCCTTGTTGCTGGCTGATTCCGGACAAGTGGAAAACTAAGAGGCAGGAGGGACCACAAGCATCTTCTTTGGCTGGAAAGGTTGAAGAAGAATATGAAAAAAAGTGGATAGGTGGCACAATCTCTTGAGCTATAAAAGCACAAAAAGGGGTTCCAATTTTGGATCCTTTTCGTTGTTGAAGAAGGTTAGAGAGGAAGCTGCTGGTTTCATTGTTGAAGAAGGTCTGAGAGGAGGCTGCACCAACAACCTCCTTTCTCCCTTTTCTCTTCTATTTTCCTTATTTTCTAGTTTTCGTAATGTGTAACTAACTAGCCAACTAGTGGCTAGGGGATGTTGATCCTGTGACTTTCGTATTTTGTTTTATTTTTCTTTGATGCTTTGATGACTCATTGAATGTCGAGATCTTTGTCTGTTTTAATGATATTCATTTTTTGTTCACGTTCTGTTGTGAATCTGTATTTTCTGGAAGTTGTATTTGGATTGAGATTTTGAATCATCTTCATTTCGCCTCCCCTGCCCTGATCGTAGGGATATTTTAGGCTCTGTGCGATCGTACGTAGAGACATCAAGCAATGACGAGATGGTTCTCTGCTTGGTCTCTTCGATTTTCTTGCAACTAGAGTTGGAGGAGGTCTCGAATCACTATCGCCTTGCACCCCCAATCGTAGAGATATTTAGGCTTTACAGGATCGTATGTAGAGACATCGAGTGCTAGCGATAGTGATTCTTAGTTCAAATTTTGTGTCGCGTTAGCAATGGCAATTTTTTATTATTTGGTTTAGACATCATGCATCCTCGATCCCGAGGCCCGAGAGGAATGTGCGCATTCTGAGGCTCCAGCAATAAAAGACCGCATTGAGCTAGAACTCGGACTATCCTAAACGAGCTCAAAGTGTGTGCATGATTTTTCCCATCGTTTATTCACCCCATCATTGCTCCTTCCGATTTTCTTTTGATTCTGAGAGTTTTTGCCCGAGAGGGAAAGTCTTTAATCATCATTCATCGTCGGCGACCCGAGAGGGCGGATGGAGAATGAGCTATATTTGAAGAACTCTCAGTAATCCCGAGTTGTACTTTTGAATCAATCTTTCCACCCCATCTTAATTCGTCTAAACATTCTTCGTGACATCTCTGTCCTCTGCGTTCTACTTGGGAGGGTTATCTTTTATTTCTCTGAGGTGAATGCAAGCCGAACGTGGTTGTATTGTCCTCAGTTTATTTCTTTGGAATGCTTAGGTACTCAGTTGTCACGAAATCTTAGCTCAATCCAAAAAGGGAAGCTCATTTTATAAACCAGAGCATCGTGCATGAGAGTGACGATTGCACCAATTCTATAAATCCCTTCATGTGTGCAACACAGACTTCCTGCAAGCATGAGAGTGTCATGGACAAGTCGAGTATCCTTATCATGATGTTAACCTAATACACACGTTAAAGGGCATTCAAACATTTTTATCCTAAATGAAGTTCAGAGAATGTAAGTTCCAAATGAAAACATTCTCCTAGCCCTAGTGTTTATCTATGCTGACCATTGTCTACTTTTGCATTAAAAACTTTTAAAAAATAGTATAGTCTTATTTGTTGTGATTTGTAGTTTATAGCATTTCACTTTCTTATTTTAAACAACACCTATATACTAATGCTTTTTCTTCAAATAGTTTAATTAAGTGTGAACATTTCGACTTTGTCTCTATGGATTGATCCTCAAGCACTACAATGACATGCTGTATACTTGCAGTTCTCGTAGTAATAGTGTAGAGGATTTATAAATTTTAAAACTTCATTCGATATTTTTTTATGATTAACGGTATACACACTTTATGTGTGTCAGGAAGTATCAAGTATTCCGATCACCATGGTGGGACTAGTTAGTTTTGGACTTGCTCTACCATTTAATATTGATTTGTCTTAACAAAGCAGCGTGGCGATGACAAGCAGTGCAAAGTGAACCTACCTCAGAGTCCGAGAGGCCCATGGACCTCAAGTGCTGAGATCTAGTAGAGGACTTCCTCTGCCCTAGCCTCAGTGGAAATATGGAGAGAGGTATTAAAGTGCTAGTGGTTTTCAACAATGTCCCGGGGTTCCTAATGAAGGAACCATAAGTGTTCGTATTTAAATGATTGAGGGAAAAAAATAGTGGTTTTAGTTTGTAACAACAAGGGCAAGTTTGTAACAACAATGGGGTAAAGCAAAAAGTTGAAGGTTTGGAAAATGTTCAATCTAGTAGGAATTACTGAGAAGCCGATCCAGCCTACAAAGACTGCGAGCTAGACAAGAACAATTGTTACATCAGGTATACCTAAGACGAGTAAGGTTAACATAAAAAAGTCCATGTTAGGTAAGGAGGTGTTGAAAGTTCCTAGTTGACCTGGTAGGAGTGAAAGGGAACCACCAAGCTTATCCTCAGATGAAAGGAGGCAATTAAAATCGCCAATCAAGGCCCATGGAATGCATTAATGTTAAGGTTATATAGGTCATTCTAGAGAGAACTTCGCACGAAGGGGGGCGTGTTAGCGTACCACTAGAAAGCAAAAATGTAAAGCTATTATAGGTAATGACAACATGTACAACTTGAGAGGAGTTAAGGAGCGAAGTCACTTGAGTGTCCTGACTGCCATTGGCCTTGCAAAAGGTCTCGTGCTACGAAGGTCCCAGACGATGGATAACCTATTTAGATTTTACAACATTCATGTGAGGCTCTAACAAAATTACAAAAAACAAGTTGATGTGATCTAACAAGAGAAGCTATTCTATCTCTAACTTTTGCCCTAAAGGCACCATGACAATTCCGCGTTAGTAGCCGCATCATGATGCCGAGGATGGAGCAACATCTCCTGGACCCAACGCAAAAGAGACCTGCACAAACGAGGCATCAAGTGAGGAAATCGGAGGTCAAAGACTTACCCTTTAGGCAAACCTGAGTGGATGGCGCCGAACAACGGCGGCTCAAAGATGGGGCTTGCGCAAGTGGGTGAAGGCATCGGGTGATATGAACTGGGAAGCTTCCATAAGTGCAATTGATGAAAATAAGGATGGTCGAGTAAAGTCCGATGATGATCAAGATAGTGATGTGGATCTTCGAGATAAAGAAACTGATCAAGAATCCTTACACCCACTTACAAGATCAAGAGCAAAACAACTTTAGAAGACAATAGAAAATCATTTACAAAGTGGGCATGCAAGTACAAATCAGATTCAACTTCTCAATGTGCTACAAATTGGGTCGCATGAAGAGTCAAAATAATTTGAGCCAAATAAATCATGGTTTAACCATATTTATTTGGAATTTTTGGAATTAATTAAATATGGAATATGCTGATGAGTATTGTAATAGAAATTGAGTTTGTTATTTTACTAAATTAGTTAGGTTACTTGTGGGCTAAGTTAGGATATTTTCTTTCAGCCCAAAGTCTATTCCTAGGATCTATAAATACTGGTCTTCGTTATTATTTGAGACATTTTTGAATCTATTGAATTATGGCTTAATTGCTTTTTGTTGTGAGGGAACTCCTGCAACCCGTTCTTCGGGAACTTCCGCCGTTAATTACAAGGTTGGCTATCTTGTGATTAAATCCATCTATTTATAATATCGATTGCTTGGTTCGTTGTAATCTTGAGGTTGATATTCTGTTGGCTTGAAAATTCGTTTGATCTCGTTTCTCTTTATTATCATATATTATTCCGATCACTCAAGGTATTGTTCTTGAGTATCGTATCAGTTGGTATCAGAGCCGCATTTTCGATTTAGTTTTCTAGTTATCTTCTATTATTCTAGTTTTTCCCCTATTTCAGTTCTGAAAAAAAAACACAAAATAAATCTAGTTTGTTTGTTCTTCAAATCCTAGCCATCTTTCTTATTTGCTTTCTTTTGTTCTTCAAACCCTAGCCATCATCCTTGCCTTCTTCAAATTCTGCTACAGTTTAAAAAAAACCACACAAAAAAGTTCTGCGCATTTATTCTTGAAACCCTAGCCGTCATCCCTCTCTATTCTTCAAAGTCTGCTGCATTTCAAAAAAAATCTGAAAATAGAAAAAAAGGAAAGTGTAAGAAAGGAGAAGGGAAGAAAAAATATCTGAAAAAAAAATTGAAAATAAAAAATTTGAGAAAAAAAAGACTGAAAAGGAAAGTGCAAGAAAGGAGAAGGGAAGAGCAGGAAAGAAAACTTTTGAAAAAAAATAAAAAAATATAAAAAAAAGGCTGAAAGAAAGGATTCAAAAGAAAGAGGAAAGAAAATAGAAGGAAAAATTATTTCTGGAGAGAAAGGTGCAAACAAAATTTTGAGAAGGGTGAACTTTGAATTTTTTTCCAATTATGAATTTTTGATATCTATCCTTTTTGACAATCTTTTTCCTGATTTCTATTTCAAATCAACTTCAAGTATTCTTTTGATCTTGCAATCATATTGATAAATTAGATTGATTCAATCACACATTGCCTTTGTATTGACTTACATTAGTTCTCCTAGAACTTTTTGGAGGGTTCAAGAGAGGAAAAATGCTGAGTGGTAAGTACAATTGAGGGAAAAATCTAAATAGAGTTGAGGTAAAATACAAGTGTCACCACTGAGTGTCACCACGTGAGGTAGTGAGATTGTTTTTACTAACTTTTGTGGCAGAAATTTCCTACAATGTCAACAGGAAAGGACAAAGAGATTAATCCTAGAAACGAAAAAATTGATCCAATGAGGATGATGGAAGTCATGATGCAACATTTTCAGCGTCTTGAAAATATGATTACTGAACTTCACGATCAAGTAGATGTGCATAAGGATCAAATTGCACAACTACAACAGGTTATACAACCAAATCAAAGAAGATATCGCCAAAGACACTATGTCATTGATAATGAAGAGATGGAAGAGGAAGATGATGAAGCCTCTGAAATAAATTGGAGAAGACATAGACGTGTTCAGATTGGAGGTAGAAGAAATGGACGAGAAAGGGAACAAATAGCGATGTTACTGATCGAAACACAGGTTCAATCAAACTATTTCTCCCTACCTTTCAAGGTAAAAGCGATCTTGATGTCTATATTGAGTGGGAACAAAGGGTGAAAAGTATATTTGATTGTCATAATTACTCCGATGAGAAAAAGATTAAACTTGCTGTTGTATCCTTTGTTGATTATGCTATTACTTCATGGAATCAATTAACCATTAATAGGCATAGAAATCGAGAGCCTCCAGTTAAATATTGGAATGACGTGAAAATTATATTAAGGAGAAGATTTGTTCCTCCATCATATTATCGTGACTTACGTATGAAATTGCAAAGTATGAGGCAGGGATCAAAGACTGTTGAAGAGTACTTTAAAGAGATGGAAATGACACTCATTCGAGCCAACATAAATGGGGATCCTGAAGACACAATTGCAAGATTCATATGCGGGCTGAATCAAGAGATTTCCAGAGTTGTGAAATTATAAGAGTATTTGGAGTTGGATGAAGTTCTACATAAGGCTATAGAAGTTGAGAAGCAATTGAAGAAAGATATTCGTCCAAATAGCAAATCTGAAAGTTCAAACCCTGCTTGGAAATCATAATGGCATGCAAATTCCAAGTTACTTGATAAGCCAACTCAAAAATTGGAGGAGAAAAACAAGGCTGAACATTCCAACTCAAAGGATAAAGGTATTGCCTCTAATAGTTCACAAAGGATCTGAGATATTAAATGTTTTCGTTGTCTGGGTTCAGGTCATATTGCTTCACAATGCCCAAATAAACGTGCTATGATCATGATGGACAACGGTGATATTGCATCTGAAGAAGAGTTATCACAAGAGAGTGCAGGAGAAGAAAGTGGAGAAGAAATTGAAGAAGTTGGAAAAAATTTTGTGATTTTGAGAACATTATATATAAATGTCCAAGAAAACGCTGAAGAACTTCAAAGAGAGAACATCTTTTATGCTCGTTGTCATGTGCAAGATCGTATTTGTGGGCTGATCATTGATAATGGGAGTTGTGTTAATGTGGCAAGTAAGTTTATGGTCGACAAGCTTGGCTTACACACTTTGAAGCATCCAAACCCTACAGACTTCAATGGTTAAATGAAATTGGAGAGCTTAAAGTTACAAAATAGGTATTGATATCATTTTTTATTGGGAAGTATGCTGATGAGGTGTTGTGCGATGTTGTACCTATGCAGGCTTGCCACATCTTACTTGGGAGACCTTGGCAGTTTGATCGATGTGCCACACATGATGGTTATACAAATCGCTATAGTTTCCACAAGGACAAACGTCATAGCACACTGTATCATTACTACCACATCAAGTGTTTGAGGAGCAATTGCAAGTAAAAAGTCCTTGGCCACTTATTACAAGGAACCTCCGAATGCTAGTCAAGTTCAGCCAACACAAAAAGAGAGTAGAGTTGAAAATCGGAGTGGAAAAAATAATGATGTAAAAGTGAGCATGGGGAAAGAAGAAAAAGGAAGAGTTGAAAATCGGAGTGGAAAAAGTAATGATGTAAAAGTGAGCATGGTGAACGAAGAAAAAGAAAGAGTTGAAAATCAGAGTGGAAAAAGTAATGAGAAGCAAGTGAGCAGGAAAGATAAAAAAAATGAGTGTGGTAGCTAGAATGAGTGAAAATTAGGAAGTTCATAACTCAATGAGGCCAATGATCTTGTTATTATACAAGGAGGTCTACTTGTCTAATGTTGATACTCTTGTACCTAGTGTTGTTATTTCTCTATTGCAAGAATTTCAAGACGTCTTGCCCGATGAAATACCTTTAGGTTTACCACCAATTAGAGGAATTGAACACTAGATTGACTTCATTCTAGGTGCGCAAATTCCAAATCGTCCAGCTTACCGAAGTAACCCTGAAGAAACAAAAGAGTTACAAAAGCAGGTGGAAGAACTCCTTTCTAAAGGACTTGTTCGTGAGAGAATGAGCCCTTGTGCTGTCCCTGTTCTACTAGTGCCAAAGAAAGATGGGACTTGGCGAATGTGTGTTGATTGTCGTGCATTAAATAAGATTATGATAAAACATCGACACCCTATTCCTCGATTAGATGATATGCTTGATGAGTTGCATGGTTCTACTATATTTTCTAAGATTGATTTAAAAAGTGGATACCATCAAATCCGAATGAGGGAAGGTGATGAATGGAAGATAGCCTTTAAAACCAAACATGGTTTATATGAGTGGTTGGTTATGTCATTTGGTCTCATGAATGCACCTAGTACTTTTATGAGATTAATGAATCATGTTTTGCGTGCTTTTATAGGCAAATTTGTTGTTGTGTATTTTAATGACATCTTGATTTATAGTAAGTGTTTAACTGATCATATTGAACATTTAAGACTTGTGCTCGAGACTTTAAGGCATGAAAAGTTATATGCTAACATGAAAAAGTGTGATTTCTGCATGGATATACTTTTCTTGGCTTTGTTGTTAGTTCTAAAGGTGTAGAAGTTGATGAACAAAAAGTCAAGGCAATCAAAGAATGGCCTACACCGAAGACAGTGATAACTATCGTAGATTTGTGCCAAATTTTAGCACTCTAGCTTCTCCTTTGACTGAAGTAACAAAGAAAAATATTGGCTTTCGATGGACAAAAGAACAGGAGAATGCCTTCAACACATTGAAAGATAAGCTAAGTTCAGCTCCTTTACTTGTTTTACCTGATTTTACTAAAACTTTTGAAATAGAATGTGATGCTTCAAGAATTGATATTAGTGCTGTTCTAATGCAGAAGGAAGACCAATTGCTTATTTTAGCGAGAAACTCAATGGCGCAGCTCTTAACTATCCCACATATGATAAAGAGCTTTATGCATTGGTGCGGGCTTTAGAGACTTGGCAACACTATTTGTGGTCCAAAGAATTTATCATTCATTCAGACCATGAATCCTTAAAACATTTGAAGGGACAAGGTAAGCTAAATCGACGACATGGTCACCGGGTTGAATTCATTGAAATGTTTCCATTTGTTATCAATTATAAACATGGAAAGGAGAACATATATACAAGAAATTAGGTCATTAGCGAAAAGATATGTAGTCATTAAAAGTTGTCATCTTGCCGTTAATACTCATCAACGATAAAAAAAAAACTGGTCGCGGCTCTTCGCTATAGGTCGCGCCGCTAAAAGATTTTAGCGTCCAGTGTGAATACTGGCCGTTGATTCTTTTTAAGGACTACTACAATTCTCTTCCCTAAAAATTCAATAGCGACTAGTATGCTGGTCCCTATATAACTTATAAGGACCACTCACCTAGTCGCTAAAGACATCATCGGATTTAATCACATTTTGGATGAACCGACCAATTTTTTAAAGTTTTTTGTGAACAAATAATCTGATAAAAATATTATTTTATATTTAGAAAAGATCCAAAGATGTACCTTCTCCATAAAACTCTACATTAGCCCATTAGTCTCCTCCTCTATTAATACTTGTCTCTTTGCTCTCATCATACTACTATAATGAATGTGGGACTATGTTTCTATACCTACTTGTTCTTTTCTTCTTTCATATTTTTAACGACAAGATGTTGGTCGTTAATTTGAATATTAAGGACCAGATTTTTTTCTGTTCCTTATTGTTGACTTTTAACGGCCAGTCATAAGAATATTAAGGACTAGAATTTTTACTGCGTGCTGTGATAAAAAAAAATTGAAATCTTGGGAAGAATAGTTGCTTGCAATTGAATTTGCTTATAATAGAGTTTACTACTTTTGAAGTCGTTTATGGCTTTATTCCATTAACTCCTTTGAATTTGATTCCATTGCCAGTGAAAGAAGTTGTCAATTTAGATGGCAAAAGGAAAGCTGAATTGGTAAAGAAGATTCATGAGGATACTAGGAATCATATTCTTCAAAGGAATGAACAAGTTGCTAGTCGCATGAATATCAAGAGGAAGAAGATTACTTTCCAGTCAGGAGATTTTTTTTGGATTCATTTCAAAAAAGAGAAATTTACATAAGAACGAAAGTCAAAGTTGCATCCACGTGGAGATGGTCCTTTCAAGATTATCGAGAAAATTAAAGACAATGCCTATAGAGTTGACTTGCAAGGTAAGTATTAAGTGAGTTCTACTTTCAATGTTACTGATTTGTCTCCTTTTGATTTTAATGTAGATTCGAGGACGAATCCTTTTGAAGAGGAGGGAAATGATATGAACTGGGAAGCTTCCATAAATGCAATTGATGAAAATAAGGATGGTCGAGTAAAGTCCGATGATGATCAAGATAGTGATGTAGATCTTCGAGATAAAGAAACTGATCAAGAATCCTTACGTTCACTTACAAGATCAAGAGCAAAACAACTTCAGAAGATAATAGAAAATCATTTACAAAGTGGGCATGCAACTACAATTCAGATCCAACTTCTCAATGTGCTACAAATTGGGCCGCATGAAGAGTCAATATAATTTGAGTCAAATAAATATGGAATTTTCGGAATTAATTAAATATGGAATATGGTGATGAATATTGTAACATAAATTGAGTTTGTTATTTTACTAAATTACTTAGGTTACTTGTGGGTTAAGTTAGGATATTTTCTTTCAACCCAAAGTCTATTTCTAGGGTCTATAAATATTGGTCTTCATTGTTATTTGAGACATCTTTGAATCTATTGAATTATGGCTTAATTGGCTTAATTGCTTTTTGCTGTGAGGGAACTCCTGCAACCCGTTCTTCGGGAACTTTCGTCGTTAATTACAAGGTTGGCTATCTTGTGATTAAATCCATCTATTTACAATATTGATTGCTTGGTTTATTATAATCTTGAGGTTGATATTCCGCTGTCTTAAAAATTCGTTTGATCTCGTTTCTCTTTATTATCATATATTGTTCCGGTCACTCAAGGCGTTGTTCTTGAGTATCGTATCATCGGAACTTCTTCCTCTCCGAGCATGGGGGAGGAGGAAGGAGGTCCGAGTCCGATAGCTCCTCCTCTGAGGGGTCCTCGTAGGAAGCAGAAGCTGCCATGATCTTTGGTGCCGATGAGGGTGCTGACATGCAGTGAGATGGGTGATGTATGTGATGGACAACATGTAATGCTCAATACTCCTTTTTCCCATCTCTCTCTCTTTCTCTCTTTGCATTTTAGAAAATTGTGCTACTCTAAATGCACCCATAATAAAATATTTGCTTGCAATCTCACTCTGATACTTTTAAAAAAAAGACTCAAAAGTAATGATCATGGATATTTAGGGTAAATTTCATTAAACGCCCTCCAACTTTGTCACTTTTCCAATTCTATCCTCTAACTTTACTTTGTAACTACACTGACCACTAATTATCAACTTATTCACTGACCTTTTTACATGTAATCACCCGTTTTTTTTATTGAGCAATCAACGTGGCAGATGATACTTTTCTCTCTCCTCCCGTGTGTAGATATTTGACATCGTAAAATACTCCATTTTTAATATTCTAATATAATAATATAATAAATCCACACTATCAAAATAGTAATATAATAAATAATAAAAAATAAAAAGGGGCCACCCCCCCTCCCCCTTTGCCTTCGATCGCCGATGATGCTGTCGGAGGAAGAGGGGGAGGGGCGGCACCCTCTCCTCTCTCTCGTCGGAGATGCGAGATGGGGGATGTCACTCCCTACCCCCATTTTCATCGGTGGAGGAGAAAAAGGTGATGGGCATCGGTGCGCGAACCTACATCTTGAGCATGGCAATGTAGTTTGATGCCTCCTCGAGGAGCGTCGAGAATGATAGCTTGCGATAGACGGGAACCAATTGGCCAAAGGCTCTAGCCTTCTTCTCCAATGCCATTTTTAATATTCTAATATAATAATATAATAAACCCACACTATCAAAACAATAATATAATAAATAATAAAAAATAAAAAGGGGGCCACCCCCCTCCCTCTTTGCCTTAGACCGCCGGTGATGTTGTCGGAGGAAGACGAGGAGGGGTGGCGCCTTCTCCTCTCTCTCGTCGGAGATGTGAGAGAGGGGATGTCACTCCCTACCCCACATTTTAATCGGTGGAGGAGAAAAAGGTGATGGGCATCGGTGCGCGAACCTACATCTTGAGCATGGCAATGCAGTTTGATGCCTCCTCGAGGAGCGTCGGGAATGACAGCTTGCCACAGATGGGAACCAATTGGCCAAAGGCTCTAGTCTTCATCTCCAATGCCATTTTTAATATTCTAATATAATAATATAATAAACCCACACTATCAAAATAATAATATAATAAATAATAAAAAATAAAAAGGGGGCCACCCCCCCCCCCCCCCCCTCTCCCCCTTTGCCTTCGAGCGCCGGTGATGCTGTCGGAGGAAGAGGGGAGGGGTGGCGCCTTCTCCTCTCTCTCGTCGGAGATGCAAGAGGGGGGATGTCACTCCCTACCCCACATTTTAATCGGTGGAGGAGAAAAAGGTGATGGGCATCGGTGCGCGAACCTACATCTTGAGCATGGCAATGTAGTTTGATGCCTCCTCGAGGAGCGTCGGGAATGACAGCTTGCCACAGACGGGAACCAACCGGCCAAAGACTCTAGTCTTCTCAGTCACCTGTGATGGCACGACGCCAACCATGATAGAGGGAATCAAGATGGCAGCACCTGTAGGGTCAAAGCTTGATCGCACGGCTGGTGAGGATGGCGTAGCACCATTGCATTGGGCCACGCCACGCTATGATGGTGTGGCTCCTAGGAAGAGTCGAACCCCTAGTCAAGGATGCGCCACGAACGCAGCGTAGGGCCTCAAAGAGCTTGGATGAGTAGAACTTCTGCTCAACCACGATCCGCCACTTGGCCACCTCCAACGAGGATGACACGTCTCTCCTTTTATTCTTCTTCTTGAGATGGGGGAGACGTTTCTTCTTACCTACAAAAAAGGGGAGCAGGCAACCACTCTCTCTTTTTTAATAATAATAATAATAATTATTATTATTATGTTTACCAATGAAATTTTGTAAGGAAAAGGGGTTAGAAAGTTCTGCTTTGCCACGTCGAACACCTGCACGAGTGGAAGAGAGACATATGACATGTGGAAGCCACATAGATTGCACAATTGGGAACGAGCGATCACAGATAAAAAGTACATCTAGTGAAATAAATTTTTATTTTTTGGAGAAGTAGTGAAATAAGTTGATATTTGAAGGATAATCTAATTACAAAGTAAATGTGGAGAATAGAGTAAAAAAAATGGTTAAAATTGAAGGGCATTTAGTAAAATTTATTCTGAATATCTACTAACAAAAAAGCGAGTGAGGACCATGGATGCATGGAAGTTAGTTACCAAGCCTTAGCTTTCCTTATTCTTTGGTACACGAAATGATCAAATAATAGAACAAGCATACACTTATTATTAACATATCCTAGGCAAATACATCATACCGGCAAACCGTATGAGTTTAAAAAAGAAGCCACGTCCAATACTTGAAATGAATAATAAGGTCTCATTGAAGTCAGTGTGAGAAACATGTATGCATGGAGGTTAGTTGCAATGCTGCTTCTGAAAGAGCATCTTGTACAGTACAGTAACATCAGACACATGTAACTTAATTACCAGCCTGAACCCCCCCCAAAAAAAAAGTGGCGAGGATTTTGGTCAGCTTGTGATAATGCAATCAGGATGGCTGTGTTTGCAGCAAGAGACATGACCATATGCCACAGGTGTGGCATGTAGGCCGGCGTGCCAAGCATCACCTGTGTGTTCAACCTTCACTACAAAAAGAAAAAAGATGAGCGGGAGCAAACATGTATAACAGAGAGGAGGACCATGTTCTGTATCAGAGAGCTTACAAGCTTTTAGCCCAACCTAAAGATATAAGTTTAAATTTGAGTTCAACTTTATGCCATAAGTTTCCATCTAAAGACGAATACATCAGGAATTATCTCAAGACGTGACAGCATAAATGTGTATATGGTTAGCATTTACTTGGCTGAAGAATTCATGTCCATCGCAGAAAAAAATTTGTGCACCCACCACTGTACATAAAAACGACAAGGTTAGGTCCGTCAACAAATGGATGGCAGGTGTACTGTTTGTTTCTGCTGATTACTCACTGGTATCCTAAAGAGCTATATACTTCATTATTCATCCTGAACTTTATTATAGACACACGTTCTCATGGCATTACAACCAGAGAAGTTCTCATGGCATTACAACCAGAGAAGTGAACTGTCATGGTGGCTCTTTTGGGCAGAGTGCGTGTGCTTTCTTCCAGCACTCTGCCTTTGATAAATCTCATTGTGGCACCTTTTAGGAACATAGAACCTCTTGTTTAATTTTGTGCTGTATGGATGTGAATTTTCTGTCTGCTACTTAAAATGCTAGTGCTTGTGCAGTTCCCTTCCATCATCCAGAATTGTAAAACGTACAATCTTGTACACTACCACACTTTACAAACACAAAAGTAATAGATAATACAGTCATTTTCTTTAAAACTAAAAATGAATAAGGACTTGTTTTGCATGACAGTCGACATGAATTAATGAGCTCACTAAAATATTTGAGCTCGTCGCCCCTAAATGATGACTACATTCTTCCATGAAGCTTAATTAATTTATATTTAACTCAAGTAATAGTGTCCTGAATAACAATAAAGAAATGCACATGATCAAAATCCGGAAGCATTTAACAGTTTCATTGGGATCCATTGGGTTAAAACTGAAAAAAGTGTATCCTGCATCTACCTTTAGATCCTATCCTCATTGTGATAGACTTCACTACAGTGGTAAAGACAACCTACCTGGCATATGTGGTCAAGTTTTAAAGCTTGAGATGCTTGCTGCCTCAGTATATAACATGCATGCAAGGTATTGAAAGAGAGTGATGAGAGGAACTTGACTAAAATCTCTGTGAACCTCTGTTTAATCTCTATGATTGCCTGCAGGCTTTGTCTGTTAAATGGTGTTGTTCCTTGACAATTGCTAAGATAGACGTTAAAAGCTAGAAGGATAAATCTCCATCAAAAGATAACGTCATGTGCTACCATGATACTGCACTGTCCTTGATAGTAGCTCATGCATCCATTGATCAAATTGGAGTTTTCGTTTTGTTAACTAAAACTATTTAATAGCTGATTAGAATCTGCTTCACCGCTCCAATGCACATGAGAAACATACAAAGTTATCAAAATAAATCATGTGTTATTAGGTTTAGTTGAACAAACAGGTGTAGCAAAACAACATCTAATCAGTAAGAACATCTCAATTCAAAACTATAAACGGTTGCTCATGTACAAACAAATTTTAGTTTTAATCATATCACAAGCACTTGAAAACTGTGATAGACTGAGAGACGGATGATCAATAAATGAAGAATTATCCATTAAGATCTTTACAGATTGCACTGAAAATAAAACATGTTAGGAATATGTTCTTATCTCTGGTACCTCCTAGACGATAGAAGAAAACGGCTGTAGAACTCTTTTATCTGCTCTGAAGCACATGCAACTGCTCTATATCTAGAATTATTGTCTGAATGATTTGCTCAAAGAAAACTCTAGACTTTTACAAGTTAGATCTGCTGTTCTTCTCCTTCAGTGTTCTTTCATTTTGTTATGGAGGTCCACATCCAATGTACCAATTCCTGCAGATCGAGTGACATAAGCATAGGACCCCATAAAGCTCTTCCTGTGCATTTGAACCCTCTAAATCTGCTCATCACAACTAACCCAGTGCTCTTTCTAAAGCATCAGGAAATTAGCAGCAATGACATTCTTTAGCTAGTTTGGTCACAAGTCTTCCTCATGCTCCTCCAATAAGTTATTGCATCCGCATTGGTTTTCATCCCCATCCTAATCCTAATAAAAGTAACAAAAGCTATGGCATCCATAATGGCAGAAAAAGAAAATGAAAACTGTGAAAAAGTACAAATACATATAAACATACATTGGTTCATACACATATCTGCATGTGTTTTTAGGACACTAAAGTTATATGAATAAAACTTTCTCTACAGATCGAGAGCCCACAAAAGAATGCAATGACCAGTAAGGACAAGAGAGGCACTGTAATTAGAGAAAATATATTTACCACTAGACTGCAAATGTTCAGACAGCACGAAACTGTAGATGCCATTGTTATTCCTTCCCCACCTATTTCTCTATCCACATGAATCCCATGTTACTCCTAACACAGGTTTGTAAGAAAGGACAAATAGATGGTGGACCGAGCCAACATAAAATTGTAGCAAACCGATAGTGTTGCTACTAAAACTGATAAGATATAGCAACAACTTTAAAATTGATGGCTACATTTCCGCTTGCTTTTATCAACCTGTGTGAACCTCTGTTGAAGCAAAGAAAAAAAATTGATTGTTAATTAATGAAAGCAAGATGAAATTAGCATTGCAAGAGACCTACAAAAGAAGTCTATCAGACATGAAATCTTGTCATGCAATAATATCATCACATTCACAAAGGACTTTAAAATCTCATGTTGCATTCGCATGTGAAGTAGACCATAAAGATGTTCTGTGTCTATGTACTACAAAAAGTAGCAAAAATGTTTCATATGGATCAAGAACAGTGAAAATAGCACACCTGTTGTCTGCAGAGACAGGATTATAGCGGAAAACAATTACCTCATTTATAGACAAATCTCATTGTTGAAGTCATAACAAACTACGAGTTGCAAGTAGCTAAAGCACATCGCCACATTTTTATCTCCACATGCCATATGTCTAATATTAAGCTTTTGAACACATGATTATTTTCAGAGAGAATAATGTATTTAGCTCATGTTACAGAGCCACAAGCTCTTTAGAGGTCAAAACAACACCTTCCAAGTTAAATGTATGTTGGAACAATCTATTACTGTCAGAATGAATGCAAACCAACATTTACCCAGACTCATTGCGGATTACAGTTATAGTTTTCATTTCTTGCCTGATTGTTAACTGCCGTTAAAGCCATAATTTAAGACAACCCTCATCTATTTTACTAATAAGGGCAAGTTATGCTATACATTATCTTAAGTAGTGGAAAGTCATCTCTGCTTCCATATCAATCCAACACTGATAAATGTCTGTCTGGGTTATAAGATCACATACCATAACATGCAATAAAGTAGTGAAGATTGGATTAAAAGAAAAAAGGCAACAAAAAGTGTCATCCAAGCAGGTCTTTACATCAGGAACAGTAGAATTATAAACTGATTGGTAGATGAGAACCAAGGACCCGAACCAATTTGGTTCGTGCAAAAATGTTTGTAGCCTGTACGTGAAAGAAAAAGAACAGATCACAGGTTAAAAGTATCAAACCCCTTATGATTATCAATACTGCCCCATTGATTAAGATTCTGATTGATGCACCTTATTTCAATTCATAGACAGCTTGGTTTTTAAGAATCTTCTTTGAGCTGCTGACAAAGATTATGAAGAATAATGTGTCCACCACATGAGTAGACCGGTAAAGGTGACAGGCAGAATGTGTTCTAAGATGTCATCCATTTTTGACAAACAAAATTGTTCAGTCAGTATTATATCTAATGACCAAACAATTGTCCAGAAACAAAAGTGTGAAACTTTCCCATCTTCTAGGCTTCCTACCAGCCTTCCTATGTTCTATGGACACATTCGTGTACAGTTTCACAATAAAAGACAACATTCATGATGATGTGTACGACGCAACCATGAGACGAGCATCAATGTTCCTTCAAATTTGTGGTAGCCTCATATCAGGACCATGCAATAAGCTAATGAGTATCCCTCTATTACAAGCAGTTGTCTCTGTACACATCCCTACAGATGCCTAAGTTTTGGTTGCCCACTATACCATCCAGTACCAAAGATATGGCATTATGTTTAAGTTTTGGTTGCCTACTACACCAAGCACCATGGTCAGGGTATTGGTTTCTTATTTTTTAAGTGTTATGTAAATCCATAGCAACACTGCTTTTCAAATGCATCATGGGAATCTTCTCAAAAAAAATATATACATTGTGGGAATCTGATACAAACTGAAAATACAACTACAAATGACCGAAAATAAAGTAGGATAACTATTATTAGTAGTAAAAGTGCAAGAATCTTAAACACAATTACTACTAATAACTTGTCAATTCGAGATGACAAACCTCCATAAGTCTGTGTGGATTGGACCAAACTCCAATTACATAATTGATCAACACATTTCAAAGGCTACCTAAATCTAAAACCTATACATGTATTTATAACAGTGAAAGGTAGTTACTATAACTATAACAAAACTACTAATATAACTGACTATCCACTACTTTCTTAACCAGCCACTAACTAATAAAAAGTGGTAGCTTCTGAGTACCCATTACTTTCTTAACCAATCACCAACTAATACAAAGTGGTATCTTATCAGTACACCCCTCCTAAAATTTTGCCTTGTCCTCAAGGCGGAGAAAAAGAAAATAGTAATAATATTCTGCAGGTGCAATTGAAGCCTCCAAAATTAGTCAACTCCATCTTAGGGCCAGGAGAGAACTTTTGAACTTGCATGAACTTTTGACTTCATCTTATGAAATGAACTTTCCTCTTGTGACGTGTAAAATTGATTCCTCCTGAATGAATATTGCTTTTTTGTGCTTTGCTACTAGGATCTTTGAGGCACTGACACCAATTGATATAAAATGAAAATACAACTACAAATGACCGAAAATAAAGTAGGATAACTATTATTAGTAGTAAAAGTGCAAGAATCTTAAACACAATTACTACTAATAACTTGTCAATTCGAGATGACAAACCTCCATAAGTCTGTGTGGATTGGACCAAACTCCAATTACATAATTGATCAACACATTTCAAAGGCTACCTAAATCTAAAACCTATACATGTATTTATAACAGTGAAAGGTAGTTACTATAACTATAACAAAACTACTAATATAACTACCTATCCACTATTTTCTAAACTAGCCACTAACTAATACAAAGTGGTAGCTTCTAAGTACCCATTACTTTCCTAACCAACCACCAACTAATACAAAGTAGTATCTTATCATAATCATGACCATATGATGCAATGCAACGGCCAAAAGTTTATATGATAAAAGTATCATGGCATCATATACCTTTTGCACACATTTTAAAATGCGTATACTTACAATTTACGGTTTTTCCAATCTCTGGATCTCTTGGATGAAGAGATGCATCACGACCTCCTCTTTCTCTGTCCTTATCAACGGGCAGCCACACAGAGGATGGATCCAGCCACAGCGCGGTGTGCGTCAGGGCTGTCCTTTGGCTCCGCTACTCTTTGATCTTGCTGTTGATTCTCTTGCTGTAGCAGCCTTTGATCTTGCTGAATCTGGTCTGATCTCCGGTTTCTCTGCTCCAAACAGTGGTACTCTGTTAACACCTCTTCTCCAATACGCGGATGATACCATCTTCTTCATTGAGGGCTCCCATGTGGAGGCTCAAAGGACTGCAATAATGGTTGATTTATTTGGCGAGATTTCGGGTCTCAAAATCAATTATTCTAAATCCACTTTCATACCTTTTGCTATGGAGACTGATGAGATCAATATGTGTGCTGCTGAATTGAGAACAGAAGCAAGCAAACTACCTATTACCTACTTGGGACTGCCACTGTCTGCTAAGAAGATTTGCCCACGTGATTGGTCTCCAGTTATTTGCAGATTTCAACGGCGTCTCCATGGCTGGAAGGCCAGAATGCTCTCTCGTGGTGGCAGGCTTATTCTTCTGAATTCGGTCCTCACAACACTTCCAGTATACTACATGTCTGTTCTGCGTCTCCCTAAACAAACCGAACTGTGCATGGACAAGATCCGTCGCTCTTTCTTCTGGAACGGCTCTAAACTAGGATGCAGGGGCTTCCATTTGATTGATTGGTCACGCATCTGCAAGCCAAAGACTGATGGAGGACTTGGAGTTCTGGCCCTTCGCACTTTCAATGATGCCTTATTATCTAAATGGTGTCTTCGCGTTTTTGGTTCTGATGGCGACCTCTTCAACCGTACTATCTCAGCCTGCTATGGTAACACATTATCCTGAAACTATTCAACAACAGGGAGCTTCATCCTTTTGGATTAGTATCTCCCGGCTGTTTCCTTGCCTGAGACCTCTTTTTTGTCCTGTTCTTGGTCGAGGCGATCGCTTCACTTTTTGACATGACGACTGGCTTGCGACTGGACCATTAGCTGCCAGGTTTCCACGACTTTTTGCTCTTGCTCATAATAAAAATGCCACTCTTGCTGAGATATGGCTGGATGCTTCGGGATCTGGAAATGGATGCTGGTTCCCTACCTTCAGAAGCACACTTTCGGAGCAGCGTTTTTCTGAGTTTATGGAATTACTGAACCTTATCCTCCCTTACAAGCTTGATATCCATGCAAATGATGGCTGGCACTGGTCTAGAGGTGAATTCAGCGTCAAGCATGCCTACGGCATCCTACGTCCTCCTACTTCTCCCGAGGACAATGACATGTTAACTGATTGCCGACTAATATGGAGAACCAAGGCCCCACTGAAAGTTAAAATCTTTGTTTGGCTTTTGTGCAGAAGATGTCTTCCCACGGCTTCTTATTGCGCTCGCTAGCTGATTGGGATGGCATCTAGTTGTAGGATGTGCAACAGCAATTCCCCGGAAGACACGGACCATCTATTTTTCAAATGTGACATCTCAAGAGAAGTATGGACCAAGGCCAGACTTGATTGGATTGCCAACAGGTCTGAGCTTGATTTCTGGACTGCTTTCCGGCGTGGCAGCAATTCTGGCTCAAGTATTACCTATCGTTCACGTAGAAGCAGGGCTTTTCTCTTCGCACTACTCTGGGATCTATGGCTACAGTGGAATAAACTAATCTTCCAAAATGATAGATGTTATGTTGAGAATATTCTTAGCCATGCTTTTTTTATGCACAATGAGTGGTGCTCTCTCTGAAGTACTATTGTAATCTTTGAACTGATACCTGCTATCCAATAAAGGTTTTGGATGATTAACATTCTGGTTAATCATCCTTTTTCCCCTCAAAAAAAAAATTATTTAGTAAGTAGTTGGAATCATAGTGCCATATGCCTATACTCCTCTAGCTGGGGTAAATTTAGCATATTAGGAGATATTCTACCCACTTTTATGTGCAATATAAAGTAACACTGTTGGTTTAAATGGTGTGGAATTGTGACGGCATATGAAGTAACCAACTCAAAAGAACAAACTACAAATCTACTTTGAGATTCAATATACAAAATACAATTCTATTTTGAGTGACTGATGCTGTAGCTTGAAGTGACTATCACCATGCAATTTCCTTTGAGCTCACGATAAATAACCGGGAACCAAGATAACCAATTCATTTATGCTAATAGTAGTGCCGGTTTCAATGATTGACAACAAGTAAGGAGACATAATTCTTTATGTTATGCAAACTGGAATGATTCTCGTATGACTACAATTTCCTGAAGAGGACGAGCAATACACATTACTGTCAATGCAGCAGGAAAGAGTGACACTTTGGTGAAGCTCATGTTTCATCAGTTACTCCCGATGGCATAAAACAGTCTGATAAAACTAAGCCAAGACGACCTTTAGTTCAAGATAATATTGAAGTAATTATTTCAAACAGCATTAACTCCTATGCAAGATATCTTATATGATGTCAAATATTCCTCTCTCTCTTTCTCTCTCTCTCTATATATATATATACTTATTTCTCGACAAGAAATTCTTGAAATTTTAACAGTTTCCGACAGAAGAATTTACAAATATGACAAATGCAATAAAAGGAGCCACTCTTCCAATTTAATTCTACAAAAGGAAGGTACAAGGATGCTATAATTTTACAATTCTTGTGCCAAATATTCATATGCCTAAACAAAAAAACACAGTAGAAGACAAGTGTGCCAGATAACAATACCATCGAGTACTAGAAAACAATGCCACTGAGTAAGAAACTATTTATATAACCCAGGAAAGATATGGAAGACATTTCATTTGGATGGCTCACATCCTCCATCAATAGTAGCTTTATAAAGTACTAAAAGATGTTCTCTTGAAAGCAAAGTGTCAAAAATGGCTATTCACAATGACTGGTTTGAGATGTACAACTTAAAATGAGACATTTGGGAAACCCTGTAAACACACTTGTGTGATATTCCCATTTCTCCCTCTCTACAACTCTTGGAGAGAATCCCCAGTAAAGGACTTTCATCAATCGCTTCTTACCTTTAAAGGTTCTTCTATTAAAACCTATAAACTAAAATTACACTAAATCCAAACGTTGGTATTTTGATACTTGTGAATATGAGCTCTTAAATAAAATTTTACCAACTTTAAAATTCCTCCTTTTCTTGCTTTCTTCCCAGATATTTAACGACAAATACAGGATGATCAAAGTAAAAATTCTCAAAACTAACTGATCATGCATATCACAAATAAGGAAATATTCTTTTCCCACTAATGATCATACCTCCAGGTGTGCATCAAATAACAAACATGAGTTAACTGTTAATATATTCCAAATGTTTCGTTCTCTTATTTTTGTCAGAGGTTTATTCCTTATATGACTTGGTTGACTCGCACAGCCTTGCATGTGAAAATCATTTCCACATGTCATCAACAATCTAGCAAAAAGATTTACTTCATGCTAGTCATTTATTTTTCTTAGTATTTTTTGGCCATAAGTATTATCTGTCTTCTCTTTGATTAATGAAGAAACCATCGAATCAAGGTAACAAGAAAGTGCAAACAACAGCACGGGCATTATCGTCATCAGCATCAATGTTAGTGTCCAGCAATTAAAGTAAATATAATTGTGATTAAGGATGAGAAAATGGTTTGCTGCATCAACCATCACTAGCCCCACAAACCACGTGCATAAGGTTGGCATCATGTGAAAACGGAGTGCATTGAGGATAGCCCAGACCTTCTACTGATTTTTGAAAAAAAACTTCTCTACCTTCTTGGCTGCATCAACATGAATATGATTTTTGAAACCTCAAAATACATGGCAAGAACACAGTTGCAGCAGACTTGGTACAGCAAGGACACCCTCCACAGAAGCACCTCCTTGAGGGCTTTCTCCACTGAAGATGCCGTCGCTACTACTGTTCCACACTTCGCTGGTCAGTTATGAACTATTGTAGTACATACCCATTGTTGTTTCCAAACTCATGCCTGATGCACCAAATGCTGGTAGTAGGGGAAAAAGAAACAATTTTCACTGAGATGAATATAATTAAGAAACCAGAAAACTAAGAACTCTGAAACAAACAACAGATTTCTAAAAATGATTTTAAATAAATTGATTAGACCAACCCATTTCCTATCTCCTTATTATGGATTATGAGAGCAACATTCTCGAATCCCCAAATTGACTTCCAAACAGGCTCTAAGCACAGCCATCCTGCTCTCTAGTATTCACTTAAAAAACCAAAATTTCTTCCACACTTCCCACATCAAAACATGGAGTCAACAATTTCGGTCGCACTAAACTAATTAGCCCTTTCTATCACTCCCAATGAAAAAAAAAAATCAACCACCATTTACAAGATCCAATGTCACCATTGCAACTTAATTTAGCACAATCGTACAAAGTAATCAGGAGAAAAAATTGTCCGATCCTCCTTAATGCTACACTGGTAATTTTATTTTAAACCCAGAATAATGTAAAATACTTTTAAACGACAGTTTGGTATTGGAATTTAAGCTGTTCACAAGAATTTCGAGGAAGATGCCACGACAAACACTGCGAACAGTCGCAGCAACTTCTACTGCTTTGTGATCTCCAAACACAATCCGTTCGTTACTACGACCATTCGCAGGAGATTTCTCAAACTCAGCAGGCGGACTGCAACTTCACCTCTTCTTGCACACAATCCGTTCGTTACTACGACCATTCGCAGGAGATTTCTCAAACTCAGCAGGCGGACTGCAACTTCACCTCTTCTTGCACACAATCCGTTCGTTACTACGACCAACAGAGCTCGCTGTTCCCGTTTCGGCGGATGTAGCGGTTTCGGGGCCAACCGGCTGAAGGCTTCAGGCCCAACAAGGAAGACCCATTAATAACAATTCGGACAAATAAAATCCGTTGGATTGTAATCTAACGTATATAATTATGCTTTTCTTTGATCAGGATTTGATCCAACTAAAAAGAGGGAAAACAATGAAACGTTGTCCCCTACGAGAAAATGCTTCTATTTCATTCGTTATTATTATGTTAGTAATAATAACAATAATAATAATTATAATATTTTATGATTTTTATATTTTTTGTTGGTAATAATTTTTTAATATTGTGTTTTCTAGTCATATATTAATGTGATTTTAATATAAACAATACATTTATTATTTATAAGTATATTTATATGATACATTAACTTCACTTCGGATTTCGCAAGTATCAATCGAATTGTATAAATTTTAAATTTGACGTTATTATTCAAGGGTATTTTAATAAAATATAATAGCTAATACCTTCCCCTTGGATTCTTAGAGTCACTAATTTTGGATAGTGAATTAGTGTTCCACAACTTAATAGGACTTAAGAATAGTAAAAATACTACTATCCCCAAATATTAGAGGCCACTGCTATCAAACTCGCAACTTAATACTTAAACTCGTACGAGTTTAGGGTTAGAAATTGAATCAGCTCCTTCTAAGATCGTAAATTGACTAAATTTGCTTATAATTTTGATTTAAATTGGTAAAATTGTTAAATTCGTGTAATTAAGTACTGAAATAATTAAGCTTAACGCTATGTTAGCATGATGGGAAGAGTGTTGAGTAATCTTCAGTTGGTTGTGGGTTGCAAACTAATGATGGGCTTTTCATTGTTTCTTATTCTTTTTGTCTTTCTTCTTTAGTATTTCTTTTCTTCAATTAGTTTTTTTCACTATCATAGTTCTTAAGAAAATACAAACATGATGGCATATTTTATTAATAAAAAATAAATTTTTAATTATATAACTTTATTGTGAGTGATCATATTAATATTAAATTTTCAATAATTTTTTTTATTTATTTCATTGTACCACATGATTTGGTCATGACAACATCAATATTTTTTTTAAAAAAAATGATCATGTAAAAATAATACAATAATTATATGCATAGTTTTAGTATATAGTTTTTTTTATAGAAGTTTTTGGACTTGAATTGAATTTATATAACTTTTCTAGTTTGCAGTAGTGAAATGAGGTTATGCATGATTGAATATTTACTGTGTTATGAACGAAGTTAATTGTTAAATGTCATGAATAATGCTTAAATATTACTTTGATGTTATTTTAGCCTTTTTAAAGATTAATTATTTATTTTAACATGTTTTACACCTTTTAAAACGAAGTTACATAGATAAATTTTTTTACTACATAAATTTATTTTAATTATTAATTATATAATATATGTGTAGTAAATAGAATAATGCACATTATTAATAATTTAATAAAGGATAATCTAACATATATTGTCGGGCATGAGTAGCAATGCAGTAAATGCATTTACTGTTCAGTCCAAATGCAATTTGCTTCTCTCCGTATCCCCACCATATGATACCTGCACTCTTGCCTTGACCTATGGTCACCACCTCCTTGTCATCGACCACCACAAACACTTGGAATTACCACCCACATCCATGACGAGGTGTGATGCGTGGAAAACCAATGACAGTTCAACATGGTGGTGAAGTAGGTCTAGTGGGAGTTTCGAGTCTAGTGGGAGTTTCGAGTTTTTAGGCATGCTGCTTATAACGGAAAGCGCCTTACTCTATCTACGGTATGCGAAGGTGTGATAAAGGCATGTGAAGGTGATTTTTTCTTGGTGATGTATAGGGATTTGTAAGAAACCAAAAAAGTCATCCAAATAACAAAAGTAATTATGCATTGCTAGTCTTTCTACCATATGATCAATGAAAGGTAGAGATAAAATTATCTTTTCTAATAGTTTTGTTCAGCTTTTGAAAATTCACACACATTCATCAACCCGTGGTTTTCTAATAGTTGTAAGCTCTCAAAGTTTTTGGTTACTGTCATTCCCTCCTTTTTTGGGACTACTCGAATTGACCCACTGACTACTCGAAATGGAATAGATTAAATTAGAATCTAAAAGTTTGAAGATTTCATTTTTAACAACTTATTGATTAAGTTTTAGTCTTCTTTCTCCTTGGATGGTTTATCGTTATCCTCTAGAGGGATCTTATACATACAAAGAGATGGTCTCATACCCTTAATATTGACCATGGAATAGCCATTGGCCTTCCTACATTTCCTAAGGATAGAAAAGAGTTCAGTTATTTGTTCTTTCCCTAAGCTTGAGTAGGGTTGAGGAAAGCTCCTTCATCTCTACCCTTTTGTGGGTCTTCATTGACTTCCAAAGTAGGTTTAACAGTTTAGTGGAAATAGGAGTACATGCCCCTGGGTGGGGGGTATATGATTCAGATGAATTCAAAATGACCTTGAAGACTTCAGCTTCTGGATCTTCAATGAGTTCACTAGCAACAATTCCAAACCATCTTTGATGTGGGTCAGGAATTGCTATTATAGCAACAACATCTTGTGAAGTTTTATCCAAAACATCGAAAGCTTCGTACAAGGGAGACTTCATGGCTTGAGAGAGATTGAATTCAATTGTGTCTTCCCCTAATTGGAAGGAAAGTCAACCGTTCCTAACATCGATAATTGCTCTAACTGTAGCGAGAGGAAAGATCTCCCCAAGATCAATGGAGTATTCATATCTTCTTCATGTCTCGCACAACAAAATTGGTAGGGATATAAATTTTGCCAACCCTAATTGGAAAGTTCTCCGGGATGCCTTGATACCCTATCAGCTAATTGGAGAGTCATATTAGTTGGTTTGAGGTTGCCCACATATAATCTCTTTCAGAGGGATAAGGATATCAGCTTGATACTCGTGTCCAAATCACATTGGGCTCTATTCACTTATAAATTTCCAATTTCACATGGTATTGATAAGCTCCCCGAATCTTTTAGCTTTGACAGTAGTTTATTTTGAATAATTGTGCTGACTTCTTCGGTAAGTGCTATATCTCATGCACGTTGATATTTCTCTACTTAGGCAAAATATCTTTAAGAAATTTAGCATAAGAGGGCATCTGTTGTATAGCTTTGACAAAAAGGATGTTGATGTGTAGTCTTTTCAATATCTCCATGAATATAGCAAATTGTTCATCGTTCTCAACTTAGCTAATCTTTGAGAAAAGACAACGAGTTGACATCTACGAGGGCCTTTAGCAGTAAGTCCTTTTCTTTGGCTTGAGTGTCTTCCTTAGTCTTCTGTGGTGGATCCAACTTTGGGTTCTCAACAGGTTATGAAACTAAGTAGTTGCATGCCTCATTGGTTCAGCTAGCTATTTTCCACTTCTCAGCTCAACGGCTTTACAATGCTCCCTTGGGTTGACTTCAAGCTGACTAGAAAATGTTCCTAATAATCAGATAGATGAGCTTGCTTGTTGATCGATCTAATTCTCAAGTATTTTATTGTATGCAGCCAAATGTTTTATCTTTGACGACATTTGCTGCTTCATTTTGTTTCTCTTAATGCTTCATCAAATCTCTAACATAATTTTGAGATTGGTTTTCTGAGGTGCTTGCATCTGTGGACTTGGTTGAGATGATTAGGGTAGCGCTAGGTAAGGAGATGGTGCAATCGATGGTGTCATTGTAGGCCTCTACATCAATTGATATTGTCCTAGTCAAGGGTTTTGATTCTGATTGTGACTTGGTGCCTAAAAGTTTTGACATCCATATGACATACGCTGATTAGACTTAATCCAAGATTGGGGTTTGCTCTAGGGTTGTTGTGCACCTTAGTTGATGTGGATTTTTTCAGAAATGAATGAGTGCATTCATCTGCTCGTTCGATGCTTCCTAGACTTAATAATTGATTGCTTTATAGTTGGAGATGTGACCCACAATTATCACACCATGCGGGATTACTATTTTGATTGATGGGTATAGCTTGTGCAACACACACGTTTCAAGTATCAGGTGGAATTGGTAAAGGCATGCGTTGCTCCATAACTCTTTGTATAAGTCCCTCTACTCTAGCCGAGAATTCGTCCCTAGTGTCTTCTCAATTTCAAATTTCTACTGATTTGTGCGATTTTGCATCCTATTGTGAGGGTTGATATTGACTTGTTCAATCAATCTATATTCATCTCCTTGATTTTTGCTTATAAAAGTACCATCAGTCGCTAGATCCAGAGTACTCTTACATCGAGGAGTAAGTGTCACGACCCCATTTTAAACATTTAACTCGTAGGTCGTGACCTAATACATGTTTTATTTAATTTTGTAGAAACGTTCTATAATTCATTTAGAAGATACAATAATTAAGATATCCAAACCGCACCATATGATATTATATCACTCATAATAAGTAAACATTAGACACTATGTACTTATACAAAAGTAGTATCACATATTACAATGAAATGTTTCTTATATTTTGTCTAATAATACACATTCAAAACACTTCTCTTTAGTTCTCTCAAAGCGACTTAACAAACCTAAGGTCCTTCTCTCTCACCAAAAGTGCTCCCAATCCTATAGAAGATTACCAAGCATAATCACAGACTGGTCTACTGATATGAAAAATATTAATAGTAACAATATAAGCAACCAAAATCTCAATAAGTAAAAAACTCAATGTATTATCACATATTCCATTCGAGTAAAATAAGGTTAAAAACTACTTCTTCATACTTAAAAAGTATTTACTATTTTATTTCAACATATATGACATAACAATAAATTATAAGTAATTCAAACTTTCATCATGTCATATACATGCGAAACATCGATACACATGTGGCATGTCAAAAGTACAATTATCATATCATACATAAGACTGAGAAATGGATGCACCAACCATGAAGCATGGATGCAAGAAGCCTGTATACATGTACATGTCATATCACCATCTAGCCTAAGGCATCCCATTTGGGATATCCGTCAATCCTACCGGGGAGGTTGATAGATTTTAGAGGTGGCCCCTATGAATTCAAAAGTGGCTCACATTGATTTGATTCATATGGCACTTAACTTCTGTAGGATCAAAAGCACCAAGAGGGAGGGGAGGGGGTGAATTGGTGTTTTAAAAAACTTTTTAAAATCACTTTCGAAAAATCATAAAAATGATCACAAGCAAATAATAAAAGGAGCAATAAAGCAAACACAGTGAGTCACGATATGTTGACGAGGTTCGGCCCCAACTCTTTGGCCTACGTCCCCGCTCCGACTTCTCGATCTGGAGACCGTCGGAGATCCACTATCTTTCTCTTTTCTTGTAGGGAGAGAACAACCCTTTTTACACAACACGCCTTCTTCTCCGCTCAAGAGGTAAGGCACTTCTCTTTTACAACGAGCTTTCAATCTTTTCTAGATCAGAGAATAAAGATGCCCTCTAACTCTCTTCTTTTACAAGATTTTTTCACACTCAAGGTTTGGAAGAGAAAAAGGGAAGAACTTGCAATTTTGGGCTAAAAAACTTGAAACACTCTTTTGAATAGTCTTGCTTTCTTGTATTTATTTTCTTCAGGCTTTGGCACTCCTTTTATAGTCCTGTACAAGTGAAAATCTCATCCAAATGGTTTTCCATAATTTTCTCCTAAAAAAATAGTCGTTATTGTTCATCTGGCACTGTGACCGGTCGATCGCATTAATGGGTCGGTCGACCGATCAATACGACCGTTGTAGAATATTTGTTGCCTTCTTAAGCTGTCCGGTCGACGGTCCTTCGATCGAAACGTCGACCGGTATAGTCTCGACTTTTTCTGAAATTCATCGTTTACTGTTCGATCGACCGGTGCAACGACCGGAACATCAATCGGTACAGTCTCGATATTTCTTGAATTCGTCCCTGAGCTGTTCGGTCGACCGGTATAACGACCGGATCATCTATCGGTACAGTCTCGACATTTCTTCTGCTTGATATCGATCGACCGGTCTTCATAGTCGGTCGACTGATCATATGCTGAGATTGCATTTTTATCATTTTAATGGGCGATTTTTCTGGCAATTGAGATCATATCAATTCTACACTTGCATATCATCACTTGAGCATAGATTAATGTCTTTTATGTCCAATTTGATTTGTTATCATCAAAACATGAGATTCAACAATCTCCCCCTTTTTTATGATGACAAACGAATTGGACGATAAAGAGAGAAAGGAAATGAAATGTAGGTTAAGAAAGTAAGTAATGAGCATGCTCCCCTTACATTCATGCATACTTCACCTTTTCTCCCCCTAAATAGTTGGCCTTTATATCGTTATAATAATATAAAATAATGTGAATATTATAACATCAAAATAAAAACAACATAGATATGGAATTCAAATAAGACATAAATATGGTAAACAAATTATCACATTACATCCATAATCACTAGTACATCATATGTTCTTGCACTAACAAATGTGACTACAGTCACGACAAAATGGTGCATGACACTAATACAAACATCAAACATAAACATAAACATCAAACTAGACATACATCAAACATCGTCCCATCCTAACTTCTCCCCCTTTTGACATCATCAAAGAGGGAGGTAAGACACCTATATCTCATCGGGACTATCATCATCCCGAGCTACTGGCGGAATGAATCCCTGCGATGCATAGAAAGCTTGTAGCGACCCAACAAGATAATGAGAATCATGCTCCATCGATCGAAGATGATGATCCATCTGTGTCACACGATGATCTATGGCAACCTACTGTGATAAGGCTGTGAAATCATATGCACCATAAGAGCCTGAGGGAGCGTGTTGGGAAGATCCAATATGCTCAGAGGGCGTCGAAGGAGGAGGGAAGCTAGGACCAGCCTCCGTTGCGTCCTGAGTGTCCATCGGCGCAGGCTCGCCATCTGTAGCATCATCTCTATCGTCAGAATCTATCGAAGCCGGCTCGCCGAACCTAAGATGCTTCTGGTGCAAAGTCCCGGAACCGATGACATCAGTGGGTCGGGGTCGGATGTACTCCTCGCCTACAGAGATCTCGACACCAAAGTGGAGTAAAATCTTGGTGATCCAGGCACCAAAATATAAGTAGTACCGATCACGAGCAGCAGAAGAGATCTTTTGGAAGGTGTAGTCCATGTGATAGAAGACAAAATGACCAAAATGGAGAAATGAGGCATCATGTATACAGAGACAGTGAAGAAAGAATAAATCAAAGTAAGTGACCTCTGTATAGTGCCTGGCTCTAGGAGTGATCATTCGACTAAGAATGTGATGGGCTATTTGCATGGTGGGATGAAGATGCCGATGGGCCATTTCAACAGTATAATGGACGTCCTGTCCGGCAAAAACTGTACGAATTCCATCTGTGATCGAAAGATAATCAGATGGCCACCCATGAGTAACAAAAGCATAGAAGCCCGATAAGGAGCACGCAATGCCAAAGATGTGACAAATATGGTCAGGCTCAAGACGAATGGGTACACTAAGAAAATAAGAGATGATGGCCTCTCGAGTGATCGTCATGTTCGCATAGAAATGACGAACAAGACGAGGATACACACGCTCAGTGAGAGAAAGTAGTGGTAGCCAACCGATGATTGCAAACATCTCCTTAACATTTGGAATATTCAGAGCGTCCCAATCAACGGTGTATGCGCGCCGGACATCACGAGAGGCGTACAAGGCATCAAAACTATCAGAGACCTCCTTGGTGACAAAAAGATGACTGTCAAAGTCAGTGGGGTCAGTGGTAGATGGCTGGCGAGTACGTCCACGGGAACGTCCTCGTCCATGGCCTCTTCCACGTTGGACAGGTGTGGGTTCGAGTTCTAGTGCTGGATCAGGCACATTTGGGATTATAGTGGCATGACCACCTGAACCATAGAAACGATGACAACGTCGAAAGACTAACCGATGACATAGAATCCCGTCGTCGTCGGCCATGGATTCAACAATATAGGAATGACGGTCGGAAGAAGGTAGGTCACGGAGGCACTGAGAAGAAGGTGCTGACGGTTGCGGAGAGAAGAAGAGGCAGTCGACCAGAAGAGAAAGATGGCCGGATGAAGTAGAGGTCGACTAGAGAGACAATAATAGGTGGAGCGGCGTTGTGTGGTGGCGAACGACAGTGGTCGAGGCGGCTGATGAAAGGAGAAGGAGGACGGAGAGATGGCCATCGGACACAGAGAGAAGAACAGAGTGAGAGAGGATGGCTGGCGGGAATTGTCGAAAAGGAGACAGTCGAGATGAGAGGCGGCCGGCGGAGGTGGTGGTTGAGAGGCGGAGGCGTTCGGCCGGCAAAGGATGATCGTCGGCTCCGGAGAGAAGGACGGTGAAGTTGATGGTTGGGCGGTCGCCAGACGTGCGAGCGGTCGAAGGGTTAAGGCGGCGATCGAGGAAACAAGGAAAATGAATCGACTGGTAGGGCGGTCGATTTGATATATGTATGCGATTTTGACATATACCGGTCGACCGATCCAGCTCAACAGTCGACCGGACAGTTGTTTAAGAAGTGAATAGTCAATCGGTCGATGAATGTCAGCCGGATCCAGTTACATACCGGTCGATCGGTCTTTTCCAGTCGGTCGATTGGTCCTTCCATTTTTACTATTTTTTCTGCCTTTATCAAAGTTTTCACCATTGAAATCATGTTCCATAGATATATGTCATACAAATCTAAGTGTTGTGCAACACCTTTAATGTTCAATCCATGTCAAAAGTGATTTTGCATAACCAAGTCACTTTTACTTAGAATTTATATGCAATCAAGAGGTAATCATTCCTAACTCCCTTCTAAGCATGCAGAACCATTCTTCACTCAAAGATTTTGTAAATATGTCTGCAAGTTGAACTTCAGTTGACACATGTTCAATGACAATGTCTTTAAGAGTCACATGTTCTCTAATGAAATGATATCGCAAATCAATGTGTTTAGTCCTAGAGTGTTGAATTGGATTTTTGGTCATTTCTATAGCACTTGTGTTATCGCACTTCATGGGTACATTGGAACAATTTACACCATAGTCAAGTAATTGTTGTTTTACCCATAGTATTTGTGCACAACAACTACCGACGACTATATATTCGGCCTCGACGGTAGAAAGTGCGATGGAGTTTTATTTCTTACTTGCCCACGAAATAAGTGAGCTACCAAGAAAACAACACATCCCACTAGTGCTTTTTCTATCAACTTTACACTCAGCAAAATCCGCATCGGTGTAGGCATGCAATTCAAATGGGGAATTTCTATCGTACCAAATGTCTAATTCACATGTATGTTTTAAATAGCGCATTATTCTTTTGACAGCAATTAAATGCGATTCTTTGGAGGCGGATTGAAATCTAGCACACAAACATACACTGAACATTATATCTGGCCTAGATGTTGTTAAGTAGAGAAAACTACCAATCATACCTCTGTACCTTTTTTTATTAATAGACTTGCCTTTTTCATCTTTATCCAATTTTGCAGTAGTGCTCATAGGGGTTGAGCTCGGCTTGCATTTGTTCATCCCGAATCTTTTAAGCAACTCCCTTGTATATTTTTCTTGATTGAGAAAATCCCTTCCTTGGATTGTTTTATTTGTAGGCCTAGAAAGAAGGTAAGCTCTCCTACGAGACTCATCTCAAATTCTTTTTGCATAAGAGTTTCAAACTCTTTGCATAAACATTCATTAGTAGCACCATAAACAATATCATCAACATAAATATGAACTATTAAAATATCATTTTTAAAATGTTTTAAAAATAGTATGGTGTCTACTTTTCCTTTTTGAAAATCATTTTCAACTAAAAATGAACTCAATCTTTCATACCAAGCTCGAGGGGCTTGTTTCAATTCATAAAGAGCTTTTGAAAGTTTAAAAACATGATGGGAAAAATCTGGATTTTCAAACCCTTGAGGTTGTTCAACATAAACTTCTTCATTTATAAAAGCATTCAAAAAGGCCGATTTAACATTCATTTGAAAAAAGTTTAAAATCTTTATAACATGCAAAAGCCAAAAGCATTCGAATTGCCTCAAGTCTAACAACGGGAGCAAAAGTTTCATCAAAATCAATCCTTTCAATTTGTGAATAACCCTTGGCCATTAATCTATCATTGTTCCTCACAATGACACCATTTTAATTTAACTTGTTTCGAAAAACCCATTTGGTTCCAATGATGGGATGGTCATTGGGTTTTTCCACAAGTTTCCATACTTGATTTCTTTCAAAATTATTTAATTCCTCATGCATTGCATTTATCCAATTTGGATCTTCAAGTGCTTCATCTATATTGCTGGGTTCAAAGTTAGCAAGAAAAGTCGAAAAAGCATATAGATTTTTCAAGGAGTTTCTAGTTTTTAACCTTCATTTATATTACCTATAATTTGTTCAGGTGGATGTGATGATGCATGTCTCCAGTTTCTTGGAATGATTTGACTCTCCTTAATTCGAGATTCTTCCATTTCTTCGACATTTGGAGTATCAACTTTAGCTTCATTCTAAGTCCTCATGTTGCACATCATCAAGTTATCTTTGCACCTTAACTATTTCTTCTTCATCATCTTGTGCTTGCTTGCTCATCAAAAATTCATTAGTCTCGTTGAATTTAACATTAATAGACTCTTCAACAATTAATGTTCTTTTGTTATACACTCTATATGCTTTACTTGTAGTTGAATAACCAAGAAAAATACCATCATCACATTTTGCATCAAATTTTTCTAGTTTGTCTTTGATATTCAAAATATAGCATTTGCAAACAAAAACTTTAAAATAAGAAATATTTGGTTTCTTTCCATACAACACTTCAAAACAAGTTTTATTCTCAAGAGGCCTAAGTAGAATTCTATTAAGAACATAGCATGATGTATTTACTACCTCGACCCAAAAATACTTTGACAATTTATTTTCATTTAAAATTGTTCTAGCCATTTCTTATATAGTTCTATTTTTCTTTCTACTACTCTATTTTATTGAGGTGTTCTAGGAGTGAAAAAGTTATGAGTAATTCCATTTTCTTCACAAAACAATTCAAATTTATGATTTTCAAATTCTCCTCCATGATCACTTCTAATTTTTGAAATCTTTTGTTCAAATTCATTTTGAATTCTTTTTGCAAATTTTGAAAACATATTTATTGTTTCATCTTTACTAGTAAGAAAAATAGTCCAAGTAAAACGCGAGAAATCATCAACAATCACAAAACATATCTTTTTCCTCCTAAACTTACTACATCAATTGGTCCAAATAAGTCAAGATGCAAAAGTTCCAAAGATCTATGTGTACTAATGACTCCCTTTAATTTAAATGAACTTTTGGTTTGTTTTCTTTTAAGGCATGAATCACAAACATTATTTTTCTCAAATTTAACCTTAGGCAAACCTCTAATCAATTCATGATTTGAAAGTTTATTTAGTAATTTATAATTTGCATGTCCTAATCTCCTATGCCATAAGTTTATATCATCATGCATTGCACTAAGACATTTTTCACTTTTCAAATTATCAAAATCAATCTTGTACACATTATTGTATCTAAAACCCATATGTAAAACTTCATTATTTTTATCTAAAATCAAACATTTGTCTTTTTCAAATTTGACTAAATAGTTTTATCACATAATTGACTTATGCTAACTAAAATATGTTTTAGGTTTTCAACTAGCCATACATTTTCCAAATACACTTTGTCATTCTTACTAACATTACCCATGCCTATTACTCTTCCTTTGCTATTGTCTCCAAAAGTGACTTTTCCACAATTTTTCTTTTCCAAAGTGATGAAATTTGATACATCGTCAGTCATGTGTCTTGAGCACCTACTATCCAAATATCATTTACCATCATTAAGCTTTGGGTCTCCCTACAACAAAGAAATTGAGACTCTCATCTTTTTGGTACCCAACTTTGCTTGGATCCATCTTGATTAAAAATGATCCTTTTCAGGACCCAAATTTTCTTCATCCCTTGATTTATTCCTTTTCTGACTTTGCATTCATATGAATAATGTCCTTCATATCCATAGTGAAAACAAGTAATATATGATTTTACATTACTATGTGATGCTTTAACAAATAAAATTCTTTTGTCATTTTTCTTTTCAAAAGAGTTAAAACCAAGTCCCTTTTTATTTGAAGGCATGTTAGATCCTCTAAGCATGATGTCTAACAATTTGCTCCCATTAGAAAATTTTTTAATTTCATCTTTTAAATTCTTGACTTTGTTGTTCAAGCATGCACATTTTTCATTTTGTTTTTCACATGATGATCTAAGTGTACTATTTTCCATTTTCAATTCTTCAATTAGGAATTCTAAACTAATGTTTTCTTCACTTAATATGTTACACTTTTGACATGCTCTAACATCTTTATCTTTCTTTTGCATATTTTCAAATTCTATTTTGAGATTATTATATTTCTTTTTTAGGCATCCATATTTATTGATCAGAATTCTAAACTCATTATGCACATTGAAAGATTCACTATCACTAGAGCTAGATGAGTTAGATGATACCTCATGGCTATTAGCCATTAGACATATGTAAGCTTCTTCATCATCACTTGAGGAGGTGTTGGAATCATTTTCTTCATATTCGCTTTCATCCCAAGTTGCTTGAAGAGCTTTTTTCTTCCTTTTTGAATTTTCTCCATCTTTTTCCTTTTTGCTCAAATTCAGACATTCATTTTTGTAATGTCCAACATTTTTGCATTCAAAGAAAGTTATTTGATTCCTGCTTGATGATGATTTTTTTTTTGTGAAGTCATTTCTCTTCTTTTGCTTGGCAAACTTGAGATATTTGTCAAGCTTCTTTGCATATAGGGCAAGCTTCTTATCATCAAGATCTTCATCTTTTTCACTTGTGTCTTCATCATCTTTACTTACTTTCAAGACCAGAGTTTTTCTCTTTGGAGTATTTGCTTCTTCATCCTCCTTGATTCCGATCTCATATGTCAAGAGTGACCCTATAAGATCATCAAAATCTAACTTATTAAAATTCTTCTCTTCGATCACGGTCATCTTTGTACGCCATCTGGAGGAAAGGGACCTGAGAAACTTTTTTACCTTTTAAGAGTTAGTTCTTGGCTCGCCAAGGAGGCTAAGCCATTCACAATATCATTAAAACGAACAATCATCTCATTTATAAATTTATTTTCATGCATTTTGAAAGAATCATATTGGTGATTTAGAATGTTCAATATAGATTCCTTAACTTTGTCGGTTCCTTCATGAGTAATAATAAGTTTCTTCCAAATTTTATTAGCACTTGAACAATTAGAAACCCGATTAAACTCCGTCGGATCCAAAGCACAATAAAAAATATTTTTAGCCTTTCAATCAAGTTTTACCAAAAACCTTTCTCCTTTGGTATATTCCAAAGGAAAATTTCCACTTAGATCAAAACCTTTTTGAACGACATCCCACATGTCAATATCAATGGAACAAACGTATGCTTGCATCCTAATTTTCCAATATGCAAAGTTAGATGCAGTAAAAAGCGGAGGGCGATTAATCGATTGACCTTCAGAAAAATTGAATCCACTTGATGCCATAGCTCAAGATTTTTTAAATCTAAAAAATAAGAGCAACTAGCTCTGATACCAATTGTAGGATCGAAAGCACCAAGAGGGGAGGGGGGAGTGAATTGGTGTTTTAAAAACCTTTTTAAAATCACTTTCGGAAAATCACTAAAAATGATCACAAGCAAATAATAAAAAGGAGCAAGAAAGCAAACACAGTAAGTCACGATATGTTGACGAGGTTCGGCCCCAACTCTTTAGTCTACGTCCCCGCTCCGACTTCTCGACCTCGAGACCGTCGGAGATCCACTATCTTTCTCTTTTCTTGTAGGGAGAGAATAACCATTTTTACACCACACGTCTTCTTCTCTGCTCAAGAGGTAAGGCACTCCTCTTTTACAACAAGCTTTCAATCTTTTCTAGATCAAAGAATAAAGATGCCCTCTAACTCTCTTCTTTTACAAGATTTTTTCACACTCAAGGTTTGGAAGAGAAAAAGGGAAGAACTTGTAATGTTGGGCTCAAAAACTTGAAACACTCTTTTGAATAGTATTGCTTTCTTGTATTTATTTTCTTCAGGCTTTGGCACTTTTTTATAGTCTTGTACTGGTGAGAATCTCGTCCATATGGTTTTCCATAATTTTTTCCTCAAAAAATAGCCGTTACTGTTCATCTGGCACTGTGACCGGTCGACCGCATTAATGGGCCGGTCGTCCGGTCAATACGACCGTTGCAGAATATTTGTTGCCTTCTTAAGCTGTCCGGTCGACCGGTCCTTTGGCCGAAACGTCGACCGGTATAGTCTCGACTTTTTTTAGAATTCATCCTTTATTGTTCGATCGACCGGTGCAACGATCGGAACATCAACCGGTATAGTCTCGACATTTCTTGAATTCATCCCTAAGTTGTTCGGTCGATCGATGTAACGATCGGATCATCTACCGGTACAATCTCGACATTTCTTCTGCTTGATATCGATCGACCGATCTTCATAGTCGGTCGATCGATCAGTCGACCGGTCATATGCTGAGATTGCATTTTTATCATTTTAATGGGCGATTTTTCTTGAAACTGAGATCATATCAATTCTACAACTGCATATCATCACTTGATCATAGAGTAGTACCTTTTATGTCCAATTTGATTTGTTATCATCAAAACATGGGATTCAACGGCTTCAAACAACCTAAAATCCCTTTTGGAATATCTCTTGGCCCTATAAGGTCTTTCAACCAAATAGGGGTAAGCTATCAGTCTTACAAAAATTTTTAACTATATAAGAGTGAATTGTCGCCTTGCAAGTCTTTTAACTATACAAGGGTAAACCATCGCCTGACAGGGTTAATGCAAATACATAAAAATGAGAGATCCCAATGCATGGACTAATAATATCATATCATGTCCTGTCATATCATATCATATTATCATTTTACATATTCTATCACATCATATCATAGCATTTCTTGTAACAGATAATTGCACACATAACAATTAAATGACTTTATGTGATATGAACTAGGAAGCTTCCATAATTGCAATTGATGAAAATAAGGATGAGCGAGTAAAGTTCGATGATGAATAAGATAGTGTTGTGGATACTCGAGATAAAGAAACTGAATATAATCAAGAATCCTTACGTCCACTTACAAGATCAAGAGCAAAACAACTTCAGAAGATAATAGAAAATCATTTACAAAGTGGGCATGCAACTACAAAGCAAATTCAACTTCTCAATGTGTTACAAATTGGGCCGCATGAAGAGTGAGCATAATATGAGCCAAATAAACCATGGTTTAACCATATTTATTTGGAATTTTTGGAATTAATTAGATATGGAATGTGTTGTTGAGGATTATAACTGAAATTGAGTTTGTTATTTTAATAAATTAGTTAGGTTACTTGTGAGCTAAGTTAGGATATTTTCTTCCAGCCCAAATTCTATTTCTAGGGGCTACAAATACTAGTGCTTATTGTTATTTTAGATATTTTTTAATCTATTAAAAATTTGGTTTAATTTCTTTTGTTGTGAGAAAACTCCCGCAACCCCTTCTTCGCGAACTTTCATCATTAATTACTTGGTTTGTAATCTTGTGATTAAATTCATCTATTTATAATATCGATAGCTTGGTTCATTGTAATATTGAGGTTGATATTTCACTGCCTGAAAAATTCATTTGATCTCGTTTCTTTGATTATAATATATTATTCCGGTCACTCAAGGCATTGTTCTTGAGCATCGTATCAATATGTGTGAACATAGAACCTATTCATACAACATATAATTTTATATGATATCATGTAACATGTAATCACATAAAACCATTAATAAACTTCTAAATTCTCATAGCATATGTTCTTATAAGCACAAAGATTTTATTCTCATTTTGAATCTAATAAACTGCATAGTGTGTAATATAAAATACATAAGAATTAGTGTATAACTGCTATTCACTTGAAATAAATTTTAAGTGACAAAAGACTTCATCAAGTCTAATCAGCATAAAGCTCATAAATCCACTTATTATAAAATGACCTTAGAAAATCATAGAATTAAGCTATATTCTGATTCACTTCGGAACCCATTGTACAATATAGTATAAAATTCATAACTTTTCAATTAGACATCCTATCATAGGGAACTAAATTTCTACTAAAACTAGACTTCCAGAGGTTTAAGCCATATCAATTTTATATATCCCTCTATATTGATCTAGTAAAATTCATAACTTTAGAGATGTTCTATCATAATCTTGAAATAGACATACTATGTGCTATGCATTAGAAATGTTATAATTCTCAATACACATACTATTTTCATGAAATTCCAATTTATCCAGAAAGATTACAAATACATATTTCTATACCTTAAAATTCATTTTGAAACTACTTTATCATTTCAACCTAACTACTTTATGACCGAATTATCATTTCAACCCAACTACTTTCTAAAACATCCTGACTAACCCCTAGTGTTTTATACATAACTTTTTATGTAGGTATCCAATAAATTCAATTCTAAAGTCCATGAATACTAGACTTCCACAAGTAGTTACAGATTTAATTTCATAATGTTTGGAGCTATAGAATGTACAAGAACATAATTTAAAAGTTTTAGGTTTGAATTTTAGCACTAGTTGTGATCAGTTCTTCATCTTAAAATTCCTCTTTCATAATCAAATGAAATAAAGGATGAGGAAGAGCTATCAGATATCAGGGATGACTTGTTTTAGTCCAACTACATATGGATAATTCATAGGAGAGGAGCTTTCAACTTACCTAAATGATCCCTAAGTGTTTGTTATTGAATTTCCTCTTTTTCCTTTTCCTTTTTCCTTCTTCTCTTGTTGTCTTCTTGAGTTCGAATGGTGGTGTAAGGGTATGTTAACATATGAGAAGGAGATAACATTTGAGGGTTTATATATGGTAGTTACGATCTTAAGTCAGTTGTAAATGGAATTCCCAAAATGTCCTTGAAGTTTTCCTTGTTTACATGAATATCATTTAAGTAAATGGCTTGTCATTTACTTAAGATATTACATGTAAATAAGTAATAGCTCCCATTTGAATTCGAATAAAATATTTAAAAAATTAAATTCCAAAGGAACCGAAATCTAAATTTTTGTTTGAAGAACAAAATCGATCGTTTTCTAAGTTTTCAATTTTGCGCTATCATTTAATCTAACCAAGACTTTATCTAAAAATTATTAAAATCATAACTATCATACATTAACATAGGAGAACAATTATGGGGACTTTAATTTTCCTAATTCCAATATTTTTTAAAATCATCATTTTATAACTTAGGTGATCTTTTCATCATTTCCTACGCTCCCCCGATTAGGGCCAGACCTTTCACTTTGACACACACACACACACATATATATTATTATAACGCTAAAAGCATCACATAATACAACATTAACACTGAATGAAGTTGGGATATTACAGTAAGGCCACTATATAATACTTGCACCACCATCCACTTCTGAAATCTATAGTGAGGGCAATTCCAAAGCAATTCCAAAGCACCACCATTCCACCTTTCCTAGGCTTCACATATCGACTTTGTCTCCCATTGGATGAAGGATGTGACTAGATTTCTCATGGATATTATTTTTCTGGGAGGGAAAAATCGGGACAAGAAGGCTACTCTGCTATAAGCTCATCCCATTCTGATTGGTCTCACATTCTACAGATCTAAACCATGTCTTTGCTCGATCCCTCAATGAAAAAGGAAATAATTGAAGCCTGACTGGATCACTAGTGACATCATTGCACTTGAACATGTTACATATCTCTAAGAAAGTTATCAAATGTTGATTAGTATCTTCGTGAGGCAAACCCGCAAATGATTGCTAACTCAAGACAGAAATAAGGGTAGGGCTCAGCTAGAAATTGTTGGCTTGAATGCAGTTGTAAGGTATCAAGATTGTTCACCATCTCAAAATCCTCTCAGACTAGCCTAACACTTCTTCCGAGATGTTGTTGATGAGCTCTTCTAATTCTTTGGTTGCACTCTCTCTCAGATTCAAGTTTATGAAATTCTTTATCCTCACTCGGTGGACATAAAAAATAATACTTGGGTGACGGTATTAGCCGGGTAGAGTAGAAAATTTAAATAAATAAAATAATAAAAAATTAATAGAAGAAACCTAACAAAAATAATAAAATGCAAATGGCATTTATGAACAATGCGATATATATATCAAGGAGATCCAACTCAAATCAATGAAGTTGAAGTCTACAAATAAATTCAAAAAACACTTCCGGGCAATGACGCAAAAACTTGTCGTGATACTCGTCGGTGTAGTAAAGGGCAAGGATTGACAAGGTCACAAAGTACAAAGGTATTCATAGTGGCTCAACAAAATCTCAAACACATGAGCTTTCGTGGGGTTACTTAAATTCCCTGTAAGGGTATTCGAACATATAGTGCCCCACTCGAGCTTCTCTTGCATTTTAAATTTATAAAACCCAACCAACTTCTCTAGCCACAAGATACGACCATCCTCGTAGTATAGATCTGGGTCGAAGTCATAGAGTTTGTATGTAGACTTAAACTTTAACCTTAATAAGAAGAGTCGAGTTTGCTAAATTGAGAGTTGTATCAATATTGCGGGAAACGAACAAATGGAAATGTATTACTACTGCAATTTGGGGTTTTCAATTTATATATCTTTACATGCTTTTGGTTTAGAACATTGTCATAACTAAATAATAAAACTAGATGACAATATGTTGAAGAAGAATGTAACTGATATAAAGGGCCAAGGTTAAGGGGATTATCATCAGGAAAGAACTTTAAGATGGTCATATAACTATCGTTAAACTCGATTGGATGCTTAATGAATCATCAAAACATCAAATACAGATTCCTACCACTCTCGTGTTAGGGACATTCAAGTTTCTTTGATCTCACTTAGAAACTATAATTTTAAACATTCAGAATATGATCGAGAGTCATTCCTCATGAGCTCCACCTCTCATTCAATGTTGAAATGACCTACTAACTAATTACTCCAACATGGCCAGCTAGCCTCTCGGCTCTTTGCTGAGACACTACGACAACATATACTCCCACTCAAGAGTCTATTGCATGGAGAAACAATCAACAAAGAAACAAATCATGAAAATATGCATCCAATACATAAATGTCATAACCAGATCAAAGAGTTCAAATCCCCTCGAACAAACCTAAAGCTGAACGTTGAAAACAAAAATGCCAAAGAAGAGTTGCCTCCCCTCTCGATTGAGCAACTTCTTCTTCCTTCCACCGAAAAGTGTTCTTTGATCTTTCCTCTATCGGCTCCCCTTTTCTAGTATGTCCACCTTTTCTTTTTCCTCAATCTCGCTCCCCTCTTGATTCTCGACATCAGTCCTTGTGTGGCTCGAAGCTAGAGGTGGCACTCAGCACCCATTCGGGGAAAGGGCAATATTCCCCGCCCCAACCCCGCCAGCTGCCTTGTCATCGACCCTCCAACACGGGACTACTTAAACCCTGATCCCCAATTCCTGTGAATCCCCGATCCCGATGGGCCTCGAATTCCTTATAATTTAGGATTTTTTCCTCTGACCTCCACTGCCTGAACTATGAACTTTTTCCACGTCTATCAATGACTTTCGAATATTCTGCTGACATCCCCTAAACTATGCTACTTTTTCCACTTAAGTCCATGCATCAACCTCTTTTAACTTTCTTGTTAATTTTTTTTATTTATGAAATGACCAAACTGCCCTCGTGCAATTCAGTCGCAGTGAGAGAAGAGGCAGTAACACCTCGCTGCCTCACAGGAGGTGCACGCCAACGTGACAGAGGGGGGCGACCGCCCTCCTTCGTTGGTGCGACAAAGAAGGGGGGGCATCGCCCCCCTCTATCGCGCCGGCGAAGGTGGGCCGACACCCCCCTTCTCTCTCATCGGCGTGATGGAGAAGAGGGTAATTTGGTCATTGAATAAATTGAAAAAATAATAAAAAGGTTAACATATATTGACGGATGGACTTAAGTGGAAAAGCAATATAGTTCAAGGGAGGTCCGCAAAAAATTTGAAAGTCATTGGTAGATGTAGGAAAAATTCATAGTTCAGGGGAGGTCAGAGAAAAAAAAAACCCTATAATTTAAGCTATTAAATTTGATGTATTTGCCATCCAACACATATATGCAATTATTCATGATACTAATTTAACTCGAAATATCATAATACAAAAGGATTCATTGCATTGGAAAAGGTTCTAACAAATATAGAGTCATATAAAAGCTACAACAATAATAGAACCATTTAAGTCCAGTTGCTGCATTTTGAATGGTAGAAAACATTAGAGACTTGCTTCAAAATTAAAAGAAATAATAGAAGAAGTCACATCTCCTTCCAGTACACACTACACACGACAAAGATATCCCCCTCCTCATATGGTTCCCTCACACACATCCCTCTTTCTCTATCTCTCTACTCTCTCCCTCTCCACGAAAACACACGATGACAAGAAGAAAATTGCTGAGTCCACAACATAAATAAATCATCTCCATTATTTTTTAAATCTTCATGCATTTATTTTCCTCCTTCCTTCCACAACTTGAAATTTCCTAAATAAATCTTCATGGTGCTCGTAAGTAGGAATGACATGAAATCATGACAATGAAAAAAAATGTTGACACAAGAAAAAGTATAAAAGTGAGATGGATCACCCAAGCCTACCGGCCTCTTCAATCACTGGAAACAAGATTATTGTGCTAGTAATTTCCAATTCTGATTGACTATAAAACATTGTTGATGTCCACAATCATCATAAGCTTCTTCACATTATTGGATATCACATACTTGCTACTATAGTAATAGGGACATAATGCTAACAAATCCTTATAATAAGATAGAGAATATACCAATAGTGTGAAGCTTGCCACCTAAGCCTATTTATCCAGTGAAAACTATGTCATTAGGAATGGGAAATTCTCAAAAATTGACAAATTACCAAAACAAAGTTGACAACTCGCCAGAGGAGAATTTGAGTTCAAAAGTAGACAACTTCGAAATAACATCTTAACATTATCCGTCTATCAAATTAAAGACTATCAAAATACAAAAGAAAAAATGTTTGGAAAAGAATGAAATAAGGTCATCATAAAGCATCAAGTAGTCTTTAAAGAATTTCTATAGTGTTACATGCCAAAGGGTCACCATTTTGGCTATACAAACTAGACATTGTTTACTTGCATTTATATTCAACTACTTTTACAATCTAAATTTGAAATACTAGGAAAGATCCAAAAGGCAATGATTAAGTCAGTTCGTGCTAAAATATCATGCAGAAAAGATGTCACAATACATATCGAGTCATGGGTATAATAGTTGGTCTATACAAAAAAGAGTTGCCACAATACATATCGAGTCATGGGATTAATAGTTGTACATATAAAAATATTTTTTATCACATTTTCATCTCTAGTCATCCACATCTCCATCATCATTAATTGTATAATATTGAGCACTTTCTTTGGAAGAACCTAACAAGGAAGATAAGATTATGTTAATTTTAAAGAATAATTGAATCGTTATAATGATGCCTACTAAGTTACATTACATTTTATTGTATTTTTCAACCAATCTTGATAACACATCAATGCCTTAAATGTGTCTTTTAGTGCGCTATGATGTTAGCTCAAAACACATCCTCCAGTACTAAATGCAAACTCTGATACAATTGTCGAAATATGGACGATTCTTTGTAAAGTAGGATACTTTAGTCCAATTTGTTTCTAGTAACCCAAAATGCCAAATGGTCCATCACTTGATTTGTGAATGATAATTGGATCCTCTAAATAACTTCTAGTTTTGATTTAAAATTATTCTCTGAATAAGTTTTTTCTACAAATTAAAAGTAAGCACATTCCCACTTTTATTTCTTTGGTGAAGAACCCATTTCCATAGTAGATGAAGACGCAAAATAATTGCTAAAAGAAGTATTCTTTTTGTCATTTTCTTGGTACCCAAGGAGCATATCTTCACATAAATTTTTCACCTTCAACAGTTCATTGTTGCTTTCACTTCCATATATTCGTAAAAAGAAATAATTCAATAGCTTCATCTTATATCTAGGATCTAAAATAGCTCATATTGCCATCACTCAATTAATCACATTCCAACACTTATCAAACTTCAAAATCATACTTAAAGCCATTACTTTTATTACTTGATTACGAGAAAGAAAGCCACTCATTCGTAAATAATCTGATTTCACAAACTTTAGGAAAATAAACATTTGTAGTTTCAATTTTTTCACAAATTTTAGAAACCATTTTCCAACTTTCAGCATTAGGAGAAGTAAACTCAAAATTTGGTTGCTTTAGACGATAAAAGACATCTTGATATGGCAATGCAGAAACCAACATCAAAAAGTAGAATTCTATCTTATCGTACAATCTTGAAGCTTCTTTGTATATGTAATGTTCAACTGTCTACATGTATCCTTAAAAGTTTCCTCTCTTTTTGATGTTGCAATCTGATAACTAACACTTTCTCTAATTTTCAGCAAAGAATCATTAATTGTATACAACCCATCTTTGACAATCAAATTTAATATGTGAGCACAACATCACATATGAAACAAGAGTCCTCCCAAAATGAAAGAAGTAGATGTAATTTTGTCAAAAATATATGGAATCACGGTGTCATTAGTGCTACAATTGTTGGCCATTAAAGTTGATAACTTTCAGTCTAAGTTCCAATCATATAGGCACTCAATCAAAACACGAGAAAGATTACTTGCAGAATACGGTATGGGCACATAAAGAAACCTAAACAATATAAGAACAATGAATACTACATTACTAATTTTAAACATTATAAAATAATGTCAAACTTAAATAGTTAAGTGATTACCTCACAAGCCCATGTTGTAAAGTCCAGGTATCATTAAAAAAATGAGTTGTAAGAGACATGTAACCTTAATTTGTTTTGATTGCTTGACTTCCACATGTCAGTAGTAATGGTAATACACCTTGAATTTCTTTCAAGAAGATTTGATGTCTTGATCTTTTCAGCATTGTATGAACACATGATGATCACTCTATAGTATTACATGAAACTACCTTAAACATAGGTTGCAAGCGCCACAAAATCTCTTAAAGACAATGTGATCAACAGTTGAAAGAGGATACTCATGTAATGCAATCATATTTGCAAGTTCTGTCCTTGCGACATCGTGATTAAATGAGTAGTTTCCAACGACAAATGTATTACCATGATCTTCTACAGAATGTGATTCGTTAAGTGTTTTCAATGTTGATTCCTTTGGACCTTTTACAGGATGAAGCTTACACACCCTAATATGATCATGTAAGTGTTTTGTTGCATGTTTTGTCTCACCAACAGACTTTCTTTTACAATATTTGCATAAAACTTTCCTTCCATTTTTATTCTATGGAACTGTGTCCATGCCCCTGAAGTTAGGCCCTTTTTATTTGGACTTCCTCACTCCTTCTCATTTTCTACCTCTGACTTTGTTCATTATTCTCATTAACTTGAGATTGAGCATTTTGATGTTGTATATCCTCTCCTTGGTCCAACAATTACAACTTGATTGCTTCCTATAGGACTACTAGTTCCTATAGGAGTACTCGCTCATTAATAATCACCTCCCATTTCTACATAATAAAAAAATACAATAGTTAGACAAAGTAAAAATTAATCAATAAAAGTACACGCAATTGCAACTTATAAAATATGTACTCTTGCAATGAACACTTGAAGGACAATACTAAATAATTAAATTAAAATGTGACAATCAATAATATGAGTTTTATATGCGATTCGTAATCAAAAGAATAAAATATCTGCAAAGGATTTGTCATGTAGCCTCAATGCTTGTATTGTTATATAACAATCTACAATTACAAAGTCTTTACCTCTCTCTCTCTCTCTTTCTGTATTGCCTTGTCAACGTAGGACTGCATGAAGCTACGCATGGACTCTTTGCATTGACTTGTCAACATAGGATTGCATGAAGTTACACTCCCTTGAAGTTACTCATGCAGGTGCTCTTTCTCTCTCTCTCTCTCCGCGCCTCCCTCCCTCTTTCTCTATGCAAAATACGCTCCTTATCTTTGTATTGCCTTGTGAACACAAGGTTGCATGAACCCTTATGGTGCTTCTCCCTCCCTAAGTCCTCTGTCGATTGCATGAAGCTACAACTATATCTCTCTCCTTCCTCTCTCCTTATCTCTCAATTTCATGAAGCTACAACTCTCTCTCCATTACATGAAGATACACATGATATTTTAGCATTGCAAGCAGCACAATATGAATCTCTCCCTCTGTGAACTTTCTGGTGCCACCTAGTTAACGTTTCTCTCACTCTCTCTCTCCCTCCTACTTCTAGTGCAGTATAAATACGCATTGCAGACAAACATGTTCGTGTAATCACATTCTGCAAGCAAAAATAAGCATAAGAAAATGAAACAAAAGAATCATCGGAGGTAGGAGAGACGAAAACAATAAAGGAAAAAAGAAATACCATAGAAGATCCGACAATATTATGGCAGATCCAGTGATGTCGTGGGAGCTCCGACGATGTTTTGATGATATTGTGGAAGATCCAACAATGTTTTCACTTTTGAGAGATCCAATGATGCTCTGGTGATGGATGAATGCACAAGCAGACAACATGGAGGCTGCAAGATATTGGGTAGCAAACTGGATGGCTCACGGCTGGACCTTGTATGATTAGGGTTTTACAATTTTTATTCGGGGATCGGGGACCCATAGGGCAGGGGTATTAATCCCCACCCCAATCCTCGAATCAATGTTAGCGTCAATTTTTCACCCATCCCCATCCTTGCGGGGAGGAAATTTCCTAGAACTAGGGACCCGAGCGAGGACCCTTCCTCGTTCCCATGGGAAGGAAATTCCCTAGGGGACGGGGAGGAAATTTCCCGCCATCGAAGACCCGAGCAAGGACCCTTCCCCGTCCCCACGGGGAGGAAATTCCCCGCGAATGGGGACCCGAGCGAGGAATCCCCATTGGGATCTCTGACCTCTGGGTGTTTCTGCCACCCTACTCTAACCCTCTAATGCGCAACACCTGCCGCCATAGTACATCACCATTCCCTTTGGTTCTCCTCCTTTTTAGTTGATTCTCCTCCTTTTTAGAATCGGATCGACATGCCAACTGAGTCGAGACCAAACCAGTTCAACCAGTTAATTTTAACTGGTTGAACTGGATTTTTATATAATAATATTATTTGTAATTATTTAAGAGTAATATAATATATAACTTAATTACTACAAATATAATTAAATCAAATTGATAATTATTATATATTACCGGATGTCAAATTAAATAATAATTTTATTTTATTAGATATATTATTAATAATATAATAATGTAAATTTAATTTTAACCTAAAATCGTAATTATATTTTATTCTCTTTTTATCTGCAATTCTCTTTTTTTATTATTCTCTTAATAATATATTTTCATTTTATTTATTTCCTTCATTAACCTCTTTTCTTTTCTTATTTTAAATTCTTTCATTTTTTTCTCCCTCCTCTTCATAATAATCCATTTTCATATAAAGTCATTTTTAATATAAGATATACGGAAAGATTTTATATATTAAATTGGACTCTCTCACATCATCTCCTCCTTAATTAGTCTCTCTCTGTCTTTCTCTCCCCCCTTAATTAGTGGCACATTTTCTCTCTCTGTAATATGAAACCGGTAATCCCCTCCATAATTAGTGGCACTTTCTCTCACTCTTCTTTTCTCTCTCCGTATCATTTAAAACCTTTCCATATATCTTCAGTTAAAAAAATTGGGTTGAACTCGATTTACCGATTCAACCCTATTTTTTCCATTTTTTTTGAGCCAACCCAATTTTTATATATTTCTGATTTAATGATAAACCAAACCAAATTTGAATCTGCTCACGATCGAACCGGTTGAACTAGCCGATCCGAATCAGTTTTCAAAACATTGGTCTTGATTGTTGATGCTTGTTCTTATTGTGCACGATTGTTTCTTTGTGGCTAGATTGGTTCTAATTTCCTATAGCACACTAGCTCATCTTTTGTTATCTTCTACTAGTTTGGCTTCTTCTTGTACCCCAGCGCAAGTTCTTCCAAGTTGACATGAGATACGCTTATTTGAGCGTGCCTAATGCAAGGATTCACAGTTCAAACCCACGTAATACATGTTTTACTAGCAAAAGAATTTAGATGACATTGTATTTCAAAGGTTGATAAAATGCTGAAAATGCATGGCTTTGTGACACAAATGCAACTTAAGTAGATTAAATTATGCCTTTATCTTAATTGAAAAAATAATATAATACAAGCCATCAGTTAGTATCATACTCTTGGTTTTAGTATCATACTCTTGGTTTTTGTGAGTCATTTTCTTTACTTTTGTGAGTCATTTCCTGAACTAGTATGACATTTTTAAGCTTCTAAAGATACTCAAAAGGATGCATTCTTGTAGCCCATTTTTCTTGTTTTGAATCACATACATGTGGAACTGATGAAAATCAATTGTAGTTATCTACAGTTCAATGATGACTAACCCTTGGGGACTCAAGTGGGTGCTCTGGATATTTTAATAATTATTACTTTAATCAGAACTTCAAGGCACTAAAACATGGTGGAAGTACCATAATTTGGCTTTGTTAAGTAGATAACTAATAGGGACAACATTCATATAAGGAACTGAAATTGAAGAACCAAGTCCAAAATATATGTTAAACATGCTGCCAAAATTGAGAGCAAAGCAACAAAAGTAAGCAAGCTACATCAATAGATAATCCATACCTGAGATATGAAAGTGATACACTAAAGTTCCACATAACCAAATGATTGAGATATCAAAGTGATACATTGAAGTTCCACATACAATCCATGGTTTGCATGCATCATGAGATGCAATGCAAAAAACAAAAATATCAAAGTGCCTAACTAATCCTTCAAATTTAACTAAACCGACTTGTTCACTAATCTGTAAAGAAGATAAAGTTAATGAGAAAAAATATTAAATAAATGAGAAAAAAATTTATACATTTAGAAGTTAGTGGACTTTATGTGAGCATGTTGCAAACTATTATATATCACATTGTCTCTCTTCATTCTAGTATCCTAATTATAAAGTAAGATATCGTTAATTTTTTGTTATGACAAGCATAAACAATGAAAAATATTATATTATCTTTTATCATGTCCATTTTCTCTGCATATCTCACAACTCCTCTTTTTGGTCTCTTTTTTAGTTATATAAATTTCAATGCTAGATTTAATCCTTCTAAGATTTCTAGATCTACCTTTAAATCTCAATTGGGACTCATGTAAATTGACAGAATTTGATTGACTAGCAATATATTCAGATGTAGCACCTTGACTCGCATGAATCTCACTTGTGTTTGCTTCATTTGCATCCACAACTACATTCACGACATGGAATGCTCTCATCTTTTTAATAACATCATTGATTATTAGAGCAACGAATTGTAAATGTCTTGCGGAAATCAAACTCATCTCTTCTACCCTCCTTAAGTTGCGTTGCCAACATAATTTTTGAATGGGGTTATATATGAAATCACAACAAGAAGATGAATTGTCATAAATTGCATGTGCATTTGAATATCTCGCATTTATTGTCCAGCGATGAAGTATATATCCCTCGAGTATGGACCCAACTAGTTTATTGTGAAAAACACTCAAAACGTGACATAGTAATCCTTCTTGTTCAATTTTTTTTTTGCAAGAACACGTTGTACATATTTCTTCAAAGTAACCAAACTTCACCATATTCTTTCCTTCATCGATACCATGCACAGGATGAATTGAGTATACAGATTTCTCAGTATGTTTGTATATTTTGTGGGCATATATATTGATTGCTTATGCATATTCTTCCTTAAACTTACAAAAAAATAGCATGTGTATAAATACTTCCACCATGGACTTCTAATGGGTGCTTCGAAATGTATGCAGCTGAGGTGTTCATAGTTCGATAGTCTTCTTTCTTTTTAAGTCCATGGTGGGTCTGGATAACTTGTCATTTTGTTGTACAAAATCTAAAAGTGATTTATTCACGTTGACAAAAACATAAAAAAACATGAATACTTTCTGCTCTTTGGATGATCCCGTAATAGTGCATGCCCCCATAGCGATGACATATTTTGATCAGAGGTTGAATCAATCATCAGAAGAAGAATTAGGCCAAAAATTAGGATACATTCTGGGAAAATGAAACTTCCATGAAAGAGAAGCAAATGAAACGCTTTCATAAAAATTCTCGTAGAGTCAAGAAATTTGATCAATAATAAAGTTTTATCTTTCCTCCCACCTTTAGAAGAATGAAGCATGAATAGCTAGTTATAGTATTCGAATTTTCTGAAAGGTAACTATCCCGATTTCATATATGAAATTCATTGAAATTGTACTTTCCAGTAGTATCGCTGCTGTCTTTAATGCAGCTTTCGTTGTTGCTGGAACTATGTGGAATCGTATTCTGGGCTGGAGCAATGAACCTATTTGAAGTGGCTCATTTCGTACCAGAGAAAACCATGTATGAACAAGGATTGATTTATATGTTCCTCAAAAAATCTGATTCGTGCTGATTCTTCCCCCAACTAACGAAGAAATCTTGGCGGAATTTGCTTTATCCGATATCAAATGGGAACTGCGAGCAAATAGAAACACTATTTTCAATTGTCTCAACAATTAAATCAGAAAAAAATTATTTGAAGCACGCACAGAACCAGAAGCACCCCTTGTTTGTTTCAAAGAGAGGAGGACGGGAAGCAATGGGCCAAACCCGGCCATTTCCCAAAAACAATAGCTAAGTCTTCTTCTGATGATCGATTCAACCTCTGATAAAAAAGATAGACCTTGGTTCTATTTCATCTCTTCAACAAGTTTAGTAATAAGCATAACGGCCCTATTGTTCCGATGGAGAGAAGAACCTCTAAGTTCCTCTATTCAATCCTTTTCCTTCTTCTTGTTGCTGGATATCTCATTCGTATACATCTTCTCTTTGTTTCTCGAGTCTCTAGTGATTTATAGATAGAGTTAGAAAAGATCAAATCTTGTAGTAAAAATATCTTTAAAATATAATGAGACTCATTGATCACACTGGTTGTACAAGATCTCTAACCGATCTCCATTGGGAATATCAAACTTTTGTTTCAAATAAATTCAACCCTCTTCAAATTCATCTATATTAATCATAGAGCCGCTTATTGTAATCTTCTTTAAATGTGTCTATGCATACAAATCTTGTAAGTGAGTCATTCCATTCCTAGCAATACGCCATGTGCAAAAGATATGTTTCGTGTCAATATCCTATGTATAGCTGTAACGACCCGGATTTTTCAAAAAATAAATAAAGGATATTTATTTTTATTTAATGAATATGAAAATCCCAATGTTAATATTTTGGAATTAATTAATTCCGAAATTGATGGAAATTATGAGATAAAATGGAGAAAGAGGATAGAATTCGAAAAAAAAGATAGAATTGTTATGGAGATTGATAAAGCATGGATTTATCAATTAAATTAGATTTAAATAAATATGAATAATTCAGAAGTGATTAGTCATTGATGGATGGCCAAGATTGATTCTAAAAGAGTCCAAGGCCTAATAGAATTAATATCTCAAATCTACACCTATAAATAGGCATTAAAGGGTGGATGGAAACCCCTTTTTCTCCCAACAGAATTCTGCCCATAAGTCCTCTTTTCCTCTCATTGGCACGCGGACCGAGGCACCCCCTGGAATGTGTGGCGGCTGGTTTTGAAGTCGGCACATATGAGAAGAAGTTTCAGGTGGTGGCCGCGAGTTTCGGAGTGAGGACAGAGAGCAATCGCCGGTCAAAGTTCGACGTTCGTGCAGATTTAAAGAGAAGGGAATCCAGTTGGTTTTTCAGTCAACTTTAGGTACGTAGGGGGAATCCCTATGTCGTTAATTTTTCGTGATATGGAACCTTAATCTCTTCTCCTTTGTACCAGGATTCCATTGATATATCATATGCATACTTTAGACATCGTATGGCATAGTTATGATGGTCGAAAAGTCACGTCGGAACGCACTTCTCCGTCGGCGGTAGAACCCGGCATGGGTTCTGCTGTGCCCGGTCCGGATTTGGTTGAATCCGAACCGAATTGGATTCGAAACTGGTTCGGGTTGTCCAACCCGGCCCGGATTCCTATTGGCCCGATCCGAGTTCAACTTCGGCTCGACTCGGACTCGACGCGATCGTTTTGGAGGTGAACCGGCTGACCCGGCCCGGGTTCACCATACACTCGGCCCGGGTTTGCCCTGGCCGAGGTGATATTGACCATTTCCGAACGTGGCCCGGGTTCCACCTGATGCGGGCCGGGTTCTGGGGACAGAAATCACAATTTTAGGTAAACTATTATAGAAAATTGAATAGTTATCGTAGTTTATTGTTCATGATCATCCTTGATTACAAACAGATCTGACATCATCATATCTTTTAGATTTGATTTGAGATTTATCTTTATTATTATCCTATCAGATCTTGTTATTCATCATGATATTGATCCAGTAGGGGCATGATATTGATCCAGTAATTTTCCCCTGATTGAGTTTTTGTCCAACCTAAAGTAAATTGTTAAAGATAGGTCTTTAGGTTAAACAAGATAAAAGATGAAAACTATCGGGTCTCCATGTTCTCCGATTGTCTTTAAGCCCTAGGACCATTATTGTTATCGTATTGTATGGAGCAGATAGTGTACCTAGAAGTTTGAGACGTCATCCTTTAGGAAAGCTATGGTTGTCCTGTGATGGCCATGGTCTCCCACCATCACGAAGCTATTGTTAGCGTTACTATTGGAGGGCGGCTTGCCGTGGTTTGATCTCCCACTGGTCTACATGAAAGAGACATGGAGTTTTCCATAATTGACTGAGCGTTCCTTAATTGAGTTGAATTGAATTGAAATTGAATAGAATTGAATTGGATTGAATTGAACCTTGGTCATTAGGATGTTGGCGTTGATTGGCTTTGCCTCCGCCTATTGAATAGAATAGAAATTGGTAATTGACCGATAATCACAAATATTGATAATAGAAAATTGTTAAATTGGATAGGTGCCATAGTGATCAGGCATAATTGATATTGATTGATCTCTTACCTGATCCCCATTATTGATTCATGCTCTCATTGATCTATTATTTTATTATTGAGCTCTTCCTATATGGTCTTATCGTGTGTTCTATTGTTTATTGCTTCTTATCAATTCTTGATATGTGAGCATCATTAATCCTTTATTTATCATTATGGTTAGACCCTACGTACTGAGTATTTTTATACTCATGAGTTTTCTCCTGCATCTGGATTCATGCAGGTGAGATGATAGAAGATGGTGATGCAGGTTGTCAGGCTCAGTGACAGAGATGTTGCACATGGTGTAGGATTTAGTCATACTAGATTATTGGTTTAGCTTTCATTTTCCGCATATTTAGTATGGTGGAGTCATGGACATTCCAGCTCCTTGCTAATATATATTGTTAGACGATCTTACCGTCATTTTCGCATTTTATAGAGTTTATTTTTTGCAAAATTTATTTACATAGAATTGCGTTGCGCCTTTGGGACGACTCTGAGCGTGTGATAGTCACGTGGGTCTCGAGACGTTACAAAAGGTATCATAGCCTAAGAAGAGAAACTTCTTAGCTGTCTCTAATAGATAGAGTTGAGTCCATGTGCAATTGTCACGAGCAACCACTATAGCCATAAAAGTACGGTCAAGTAAGTATTGTATTGGTATATGAATTATGGAGCTCTCACTAATAGAATTGTTATTGCTATTGTTATGTTGGAGCAGCTGCTACGGCCTTTCCGGATCATATTCCACGGGCACCCATGAGTGGATCACAACGGGCTCTCCAGCAGGCCCAAGGCTCACAGGCTAGTAAGCGATGGGTCTAGGACCCGCAGATAAATGGATATCAGGAGGAGCAGTTGAGGCAGGGGTCTTTACCTCATGGACCTCACTCTGCTCACACTGCGTACTCTCACCCGGGAGTTACGCGTGGCAGCCTGCTTAGGATCGCAAGGATACAGTTGAAAGGTTCCTGAAGTTGCAGCCCTCAATTTGATGGGAAGGACGACTTTGAGGACGCTAAGAGCTGGATCGAGGAGATTGAGCAGATCTTCCTCGAAATGGACTACGACGAGGACCGCAAACTGATTTACGCTAATCGTAAAACTGAAAGGGGAAGCCAAAGAATGGTGGAAGGCCGCTAAGCTGACAACGTTCTCAGGCCAGGACTATGTCACCTGGGAGGACTTTAAGAAGGCCTTCAGAAATAGATTCATCCCTGCCTATGAGCGGGGCAGGAGGCAAAAGGAGTATCTCATGCTGCAGCAGGGCAACCTGACTATTAAGCAATAGCTGACCAAGTTCCTGAACTTGGAAAGGTACTCTACCCTGCAACAAACGAAATTAGATCATGTGAAGCACTAGGTGGATGGCCTGAAGCCCAGCCTTAGAGAAAGAGTTAAAAGAGGGAATTGTCAAACCCTCCAATTTGCTAAAGAGTTCGCCATATATCTGGAGGATGACGACCAGGCAGGAGCCCAATAGCAGCACCAGGCACCTGCAAATTAGCCGAGCACCAGAACCGCAATAGGACACATGCATTGATAATTAATTAAATTATTAAAGAGGATTACAATAGTAAATTATTTGAATCAAATTAAATAATTTGGCTTGAGGATAATTCTAAATAAAATGGCTATCACAAATGGCATAATTCCAACTTGCAACTTTTTTTATTTTGGAAGAGTTTTAGAAAACACCTGCCGAGGAAGTGTAGCAATCCGGAAGTTTGGAACTAATCAATCTCCATGCCGTAGTCTGCTCTAGTGACCATGACAGAATGATGAGATCCCGACGAATCCTATGGAAACTACTAGCGTATGCAAAGCTAGGGCACACAAACAACCCTAGCCGATTCGGCGACCACCACCAGACAAGGACTCCACGATGATGACTAGATGACTTTGTCCCACCACGAACGATCGATCCACTGATGAATCAAAGCTACTCGTCATCGTTCATGAATAGTCACTACCGTCATGCGAAGCGAACAAAACCTCGTCTAATCCGGCGATCACCACCAAACGATTATAGAACAAACACGATCAGACGATCGCAGCCCACCACGAACGGATGATTCCCCCGGCGAATCGAAGTTCCTCGTCTCTTGTTATCATTCGTGAATAAGGGAAGCTGCTCAGTGATTTGAATACAGACGTGAGTCAAACACACTCGTCCAATACCAAGTATCCATGAATTGAACCGGTGATAGACAATTTATTTTGGGCCGCCTGCATTTTTTGTGTGGTTTTGCATATGAACCACGCACTATTAAGGAGGCCGTGGGATCCGCATCCAGCGACCGCAAAAGGGGGGAGGACCATCCTCTACATTATATCCTTTTTTTCTATTACCTTCTTGAATTAGTTTTGTATTGCCTGGACTTAGAGAAATGAGAAATCCATATAGCAAGTGATGAAGCTTTTCCTACTAACCCTGAGGGGGACATGGCCATGTTGTGGCTAAGTGGTCCATGTTTAATCAAAGGCTCGCCCAGCAATGATGAAACTACTTTTCATTGACATGTGCAGCGAGGAATCTGCAAAGCTTTTCTTTGTTCTTTTGGTTTCCCATCTACCAGGAGAGAGAGAAATTATATGGCAAATCACCTTATCTTATGCATTTTTAATCTTCCAAACCTTGGATTCCATTGTTCGCTACATTCATTTTCCAGTAGGGGAGACTGGGTTGTGGGGCCGCACATTTATGAAAGTGTGACCTCCAAGGTAAAGGAACAATTAATTGGGAAACAATATTGATACAGCTGATGGGTAATGGTAAACTGTGAACATAAATAATCTCTGCCTGCGGCAAAATAATAAGTTGCCACGGCATAAGGACATGAAACATGTGAAGACACTTGGTCAAAAGGTGTGTCACTGCATTGCATCCTCATTCTTAATCTTCCTTTGTATTTGAAATCATGAATGTTTTAATTATGAATATATTTTATTATAAAAATATTTACAACAATTTTTTTTGCACTCTTGAGCAGACACATATATATAACTATAAAAATCTTTTAATTTTCACATAATAAAATTCCTTTAAAAGTTGATAAATTTGGTTAGGAGAATGTTTTACTTTAATTATAAAAATAGATTTATTATTTTTACTGATTATTTTAATTTAAACAATTATTTATTATTGTTTGTCCCTCTCAAATGGATTAACGTTGAATAATAATATAATTATTTGAATTTAAAAAAGTTATTTATTTTTATGGTTAATCAAATATTCTATATTATCCTGATATTCTCACTTTTAACATTTTTAAGGAAGGAAACCAGCCAATTTAAAGCCTGAGACTCGGAATTAATAAGGTTTTGTTATAATCATATCCAAGAATCAAAAGTTTCAATATTCATATAGATATTTATAGCATCATATGTGAATTAGAAGTTTCAAACTCCGAATTTGTTATGACTAGTCAAACTCCGAATTCGTTATGACTAGTGAATGATCTATAATAATTTAAATATAATGTGTTATATTCCTTCTGTTGAGAAAATAAATTAAATTTAGCAACTAAAAAAAGACATGTTTGAAGACTTCTCTACTCCCTTTGCAAATCGTTTTGTAAAACGAATTATGATTTTATGGAATGTGATTTTTTTTATTGGATCTACAAAAGTAGAAATAAATATCATACAATTTGTAAGATAGAAAATGATGTTAAATCGTACGTTTTTATTATAGGTTAGTTGAGAATTAAATAATGATGTTATATAGAAAATTGCCACAGAGTATTTGTGGTGCCTCTTATTTCTTCTCAACTTGTGAAGCATTTTGCAAGAGATAATATTATCCATGGATAATAAAGGTACAAAATGGGTCAACAATTTTCAAGGATTTAGTTATCAAAGATTTGAAATAATATTATATTATATTAAGATACATATTTTCAAATGAAATTCTCTTTTATCATTTTTGAGAGATAAAAGATTCATCGAAGATTGAAAGGAAAAAAAATATTCAATGGACTATATTATGAATATACTATATTTTATTTTTCATTTGTCCAGATTCTTGAACTCTAACATATACTATATTATGAATACATATATATATATCCAATGAATTTTTCTTCTTTCACAACATTTTACAAACAAACAAATCACGAATTGCAAAGAAAAACCCGTTGCAAATTAAAAAAAAACTACATTTACTAGATATATTTCATTTTTTACCGAGGCTATAGCCACTTACAATCATGCAAACTTATAAATTAAATGTTCAAAAGAATGAAATTCTATAATGACAATTTGATGCTTATTAAAAATTGTATAAGGAAAATTTTTAGCAAATAACTTAGGATAGAAGCATCTTTAACGTGATCGGGCAACCATATTGAGCATCAACACTGGTATGTCAGCACTACGCGGCGATGGAGTAGCTTCCATTAAGTTATCATTAGAAAAAGCCTCCAGTGTAGCTGGTATATCTACAGTTTTAATGGTTGTAATAGGAGTAGCTTCTCTTTTCCTTCGAAAATGATTTCAATTCATTTGGAATTTAATTTTATAAATATTTTATTTGAATCAAAAGTGGGAGTAGTTTCTTATCTACATGTAATGTCTTAACTAAATGAATAAATAAAATAAATAATAGGAAAAATGATAAACCATTTACTTCCAATGGACTTTAGGTTGGTATTTATGATATATATAACCCTCAGCCCTTATGTTCTTATCCCATGTTAACGTACCCTGCTCACCTCCCATCCGACTTCAACAAGACAGCAATCGAAGGCATGGAAAACAAAAGGAAAGGAAGAGGAAATCAAGGGTTAGTTCTTAGGGCTTCATTTTGGTGAGTTGAAAACTCCTTTTCTATGAATTATCCATTCAAAGTTGAACTGAAACAAGTCATCCTTGACCTCTAATAGTTTTCCTCCATCTTTTATTTCATATGATTATGAAAGAGGAAATTTTCTAAATTGTGTTCTTATATCTTCCGTATCTCCAAAAATTAAATCTCTAAGTACTTGATGAAGTCTAGTTTTCATGGCCTTTGGAATTGGGTGATTGGATACTCACACACGAAGTTATGTGCTAAACTAGATAGGCTGAAACGATAATTCAATCATAATTTGAATGCTTAAGTTTTTGTGTTGTAATTCAAGGGATAGGAATCCATATGTATAATCTTCCTGAAGCATATGGAATTTCATAAAAGTAGTATGTGTAATGAGAATTATAAATTTTCTAATGCATACCACATGACCTATCAATTTCATAATTATGACATAACACCTCTAGATTTAGGAATTTTCCTAAATCAATATAGAATGTTAAAAATTATAAAGTTTTTATGGCTTCAAGATCTAGAAGACTAGTTTTAATAGAAATTTGATTCCATGTGATAGGAAGTATGTTAAAAAGTTGTGAATTTTATATTAAGCATTATGAAGTATGTCAAGGTTCTAAAGTGAAGCAAAATACAATTTAATTCTATAATTTTCTGAGGTCATTTCATAATGATTAAAGTTATGAGTTTTATAATTATTGCACGTTATGAAGTCTTCTGTCACTGAAATTTTTTTTCACATGAATAGAAGCTATACACTAATTGTTATGTATTTTATTTTGTACATCATGTGATTTATTATATGCAAAACAAGAACAAAGTCTTTGTGTTTATAAGAACATATGCTATGTGTGACATTTTGTACTTTAAAAAAATTAAAAAATAAAAAATAAAAGAAATTTGAAATGAGCGGTCGGCAGGGGAGGCGTCGCCTCCCCTGGCCTTCCGCCGTTTCGGCGCAAGCTTGCAAAAGCAGGCCAGGAGCCTGGCGCAACAGTGCGCACCGCACGAATGTGCGCACGGGCCAAGGGCCCGCTGTGCCGCATTACACGAGCGCGCGCGGTTCGGAGGTCCGCTGCACGCGTTTTGGGTCGGCTCCGGCCTAGTTAAACAGTACTCTTCTTATTGTTGTTTTTTTTGGAAAAGTCAGATTTAAGGAAACCGAGAAAAATATAAAAAAAATGAGAAAAATATATTTTTGGACTCAAAAAATTCTGAAAATTTTTCTGATAAATGTGTGATATATTTGTGACATAATTTTATGCATTTTTCATTATGATGCATTTCTATGTTATTATGTCTATGATAAATATATATGAGAAAATTAGATTATTCCTAATTTATGCACATTATTGAGTTAGAAAATTATGAATAATTTTCTGAAAATTTCAGAATGTTTAATATGCATATTTTGTACTTGTGCATATGAATTTTGCATATTATGCCATGTTACTATGTGTAATTAATAGTAACTGAAATTCTTATAAATTATCATGTCACAATTAATTCTAAGTATGAGTGATATGTACTTAGTTAGTTTTAATACAAAATAATCAGATTATGTTTTATCATGAATTTTTTTGTATTTTTGAATAATTATGTGGTGAATTCATATGAAATGGAAATTGTTTTATACAAGAAGTGATCATGTAATGTTACTAAAAAAAATTAGAATAAATTTTTTGAAAATTGTAAGACATTTTTCTGCATATTAGTCATATTAGGCATATTAATAGTAAATGAAATAGCCATGTTATTTTGTCATACATTATATATATGATTATGAATTTAAGTAACAATTCATTCATATATGTTATTACATGATATGTTCTAAGTGTAGTATGTCACACTTAATTGAATTTCCATATGAATTAAATATTCATGCACATAATTCTGTTTTATTTACTTTAAGTGTATTTAAGTGTGACACTTAAGTAAATTGACATGATAATTGAAATTTGCACATTATTAGTTCATTATGTGAATTAGACTATATTATAAGAATTTATATTCTTAATGATGGAACATGTGCATATATGAAATTATATTACATATTAGGCATAATATGTGTTATGTGAATTTATACTTAGTTAATTCACATAGTTATATTAAGTTATGCACAAACTATTTTTGTCACACTTTTCATGTGAAATATGCAAATTAATTATGAAAGATTATATTTCTTTATGAATAGAAATATGTGCATATATGTTTCTTTTATCACACATGAAGTATATTGCATGATTTTTTGTGATAAAAAAATATGCAATAATTTTTTTTAATTAACAAGACATACATGATATGAATTTTATGTACATGATTACATAAATGAAGTATTAGACATGTGATAATAATTGTGTGATTATTTGTATGTCTACTATCACGCTTATGCTTATGTTAATTATATGAGTGTGACAAATAATATTCATTTGTGTAAATGGATTGTATGATTATTTGTGCATAATACATTCATATATGTGATTGAACGCATAAATATTTGTGAATTATGAATGTGACATGTTTCATAAAACTTAGAATATAGGTTTTGACATTATGAAACATAGGTAGTCCAAATAGGACTAAGGCATCTAATTTGTATGGTGGTCATGGCAATAATTTTTGTTGAGTGGTGCATGACATGTGCATATCTAGGAAAGTACTGTAAAGAGATTGTTAGTGAAAAATTCAGTACCCTCTTTCTCTGTGACTTACCTGGTGTATTGTTAATGCTAGTCTCCAATAATTATTATGGTTACATGGCGTGATGATATTTTTTCAATTATTGTGGTGACAAGGCGAAGGGGTGATGGTTTTCTAATTGGCACCTTACAAACGTAAGGAAGAGCTCCCATCATAAAACCATGATTGTCCTGGCCATATTTTTTAAAATGGTATGTTAATCACATCATATATATTTTTTAGATGATTTCGGATATTCATTTTCCAAAATGAATAGATAGTACCTTGGCACAACATATTATTTTTAACGAATGATAATTATTTTTTCGGATAGTGAGAGATGAGTGGGAGCATAGCGACCATCTCGATGTCATTATCTTAAAAATATTATTATGTCATTATTTATGAATATATGTGACAAGAGGACATGCAAAAACTAATTCCTTTTCCATATGTAATTTTGACCATAGATAAATGACACAAAAAGAAATCTTTGCAATATGATAAAGTTAAAAGGAATATGTAAAAAGTGACATAGCAAAGATGATCTCTGTCGGTAATGATCACTATCACGATTCTCACGATTTTGATGTAACGAAATCATCGAAAAAAAACTCTTACATAAGTTTTTCTTCAACATATATGTTATATATCTGTATGTGATGATAAACTTGATGATTGAGTTAGAGAATTTTGGTCATATTTTTTAAAATGACCACGTGATAGTTACTTATTTCTAATAAGTAAAGTAAGCTTGTGCACATATTTGATGTTTAGTGAAAATATCAAATATTTTGACATTTATTTGAAGAACGTTTGTCATCTTCAACTACGACATATGTTGTCCATGTCAAAATAAGAAAATCGCTGCGAGTTTTCGACAGAAATCGTAGTCCAGTGAATAATGTATAGATACTAAGAAGGGCTAACGTTACTCACATCAATGTGGGAAGCATGATGGCAAAGTTAATATAAACAAAACAAAGTGCTACGCTTGTGGTAAATACGACGTGATTGCACTGAGTCCAAAAATGTTGATATAATCGTATGGTAGTTTTGTTTAATGATAATGTTGTTTTCATTGTTAAAACTCATCCTCTTGTGGATTGAGATTATTGGAACAACTTATCATGCAATTAAAGAATAATGAATTCTTTATATGACTTAGCCTGCAAGCCAATGGACATAGTTGGAAACAATATGAAAGTGGGTGTTAAAAAGATTATGACTTGCAAAATTTTCTTTTGCAATAGATGAATCATTTTATCTCATTATCCTACTATACCACTTTTTTAAAGTGGATATGTGTATAGTATCTACATGTGTTATTTGGACAAACATAGTTGTGTATTCACGTTTATCATTAAATTTCATATTTAATGAAATTCCTTTACGAGAATTTTCTAAAAATGATTTTCTATGTCTTGATTACTTTAAGTATTCAAGTTGAATATTTATGTCATAGGTGACGTAAATAAGTATGCCAAAAATTTTGGCTAGCCAATTTATGTCATTTTTTAGGCAATATAAATATTGACTAGCTCGAGAAATATACTTTCTCGCTAAAATTATTTTGCCTATTTTTGTGACAATGTCTAATTGACTTAGTAAACGAAAATCATTTATGAACAGAAAATTACAATAATTCATTTGAATTGAATGTCTAAGGTTCTATATGGTTTCTTTCATCACATTTTCGCATTGTAAATCATACACATGATTTATCTAAGTTGCTAACATGAATTATTTTATACAAATTCATGAACTTAGATGGAGATTCAAATATGATTGCAAGATTAATGCCTTGCTGACTTATTTGATCATGCGAAATGGTTGAGACTTATTCAAATAGTCTAGTGATGTGTGTGGCGCCAATAATTTTCCAATGTTATATTTGGAATGTTGTTAATGCTGCCTAGATATTACTGAAATATGAAATAGAAATGTGACATTCATATATTTTCTTGGCTAAACGAGATTAAGTAAAATCTTCATTTTAGAAGTTGAAGATTCAGAGTTGACAACACATGCAGATTGATTTGTGGTTTGTCCATATTCACTTTCTACACCTCACTCCGAGTGGGAGCAATTCACAGTCAATCATGATTAATGTTCATTTATTGAAACATATATGTTGTGTTTTACGTTGTCAATGTTGAATGACTATATGAAATGAACATGAGTGTTCTCTCGTGTCTAGATAAAGAAAATTGATTAATGCAAAGAGTCAGAGTCTAAAGAAGAAACTCAAGTAAGGACTTGTTAAATCATCCGTCTTACCAAGAGGTAAGCGTTTGAAATAAGTCTATATGGATGACAAGAGATTTAAAAGTGACGAAAAATAATAGTCACAAAAGGATTGCTGACTATAGAAAAATTATTATATTTTTTTTCTCGTTCGTCAAAAGTCTAGCTATTGTTTCACTATTAGATGAATGCAAAAGTATTGAGCGCAATATGTAGTTTGTGACGGTCCATTTATGGATTTAGTATTCATCTAAATAATGATATAAGTATCATTATGTGTATATCCATTTTTATGGATAAATATGTCATCATGACATTATATGTGAAACAATATTATGTATAGCTAGAAGTCATAAGGGATTTCTTCTATTAACGAAGAATTTAATGTCTTTCTATAGAAATGACATGGGTGAGACAATTATTCACACCAGGTGTGAAAATTAAACAAGAATTGTTCAAGTAAATTTATTGCTTTGTAGCAAGAGTCGTCTGTTATAAAGATGAATTGAACATTCAACGAGAAACTGTACACTCATCGGTAGCCTTATCACAAGAGATAATTTTGAATCTCATGATTTTTCTCTATGACTCTATAATGAAATGCCTTTTTGTAGACATGGTCAGTGATCAGACATACACAATAAGTTGCGTAGTCTGATATTTGTGTCATTGGTCAAATGAAAATTTTACATACTAATGCAGGGTGCCTATGATGGATGGTGATTAAAAGAATAATATGATACATCATGGGCATGTTGACTCTTGTTTTTGCACTATAATGGAGATCAAGTTATAGATTAGCTTATCAAATAGATGCCTCTTAGGATGGCGATAGTAATAAGCAAAAATCTATCTCCAATTATGTCTTCATGTTAAAGAATGACATTGTTGCAAAGTTTAGCTAAAGCAAAACTATATAAAGTAGTCAACTATGAAAATTGAGTTTGTGTTATACTCAATGATGATATGGAAGCCCTCTAGTTAAGTAACTTTCTTTTACTCCTATATTGACAATGGTCAAGTATGCTCTTTGTTGCAATATGTATGTCACTATTGCTTGATAAAAGGATGGACCATTATAGGGGAAAGTACATAATGTCTAGTATGTCTTGACAGTGTTAAGAAGATACAATTGATGAATACACGTGTAAGTATGTTGACTGACGCATTAACATGCGCAAAGCTTACGCGATGATGTATTCTATATCTTCTTGTGATGAATAAAATTATGTTAAAATTTTATTCTAGAGTTAGTTAATGTTTTTTACTCACACGAATAATCGCCTCGGCACTTAGTGTATAGCAAGCGGAGATGAAATGATTTAAATCCAGGTATATGATCTAAAATTGCCCTGATATGTTCAGGAGAATGGCACAAGTTTATATATAACTTTGTGTAGCCTGATAAGAGAAGCCAGATGTGAGACCTTGGGGCGCCAATTCTTGGGCGACTAGTGGGAGGACTCAAGTCAGGCGTCATGGGTAGATGTCTGGACTTCAGTCTGTGCGGTGTTACGAGTTTATGACATACGCTCTTTCAGTAGGAGTCTCCAACGTAGTATTTGGTTATGAACCTAGTATGCTAAGTCGACCCTAAGACTTGATGAATACTTTATAGTTTTTCATCTGAGTGTGAGTCTTTAAGGACTGAACAAGTCCGGAGATTGCCCTTAGACTCTTGACTATATTTCAAAGTAATGGGTTAGTGTTGCTACTTTAGCAAGGTACTCAAAGGCTAAAATTGTATGCGGCCTGTCGAGCCACGACTAGGAAAGCAGCTGACTTAGAATTGAGAAATATGAGGGCAAGAGGAAGATTCACCGATGCTGCATGGTATTTGTAATGTAATTGGCCAAATAAGTAAGCATACAAATACGGATCAATCGAAATCATGCATGACAAGACTTTTGTCGTCTGGAGTGTGCAGGCAAGGTGTTTCTAAGGCAAAGCGAGTAACATTGATGTTTGAACGTCTATGTAAAATCATAGTATTAGCTCACATGATAGTTGAGTAGCTATACAATGATAACACGTTATAGCATGCGCTCACACGTTGATTGAGCAGTTATGTGATCATAACTTTTGGCTCTCAAATTGATTGAGCAACTATGTATTCCTAACAGGTCATAGTATAGGCTCTCAAGTAGTTGAGTAACTATGTATCCCTAACAAATCATAGTTCTCCGTAAGTTGTGGATGTACTCGTGGGTCACACGATCCATTTACCATAACAAATATTTACTAGAATCTTATATGGATATTGGCCCATTAGTGCGAGTGGGAGATTGTTGGACCTACGCCCAAATGGGCCATTAGCCCACATGCAGTTATGTGATTTGCATAAAGCAGTTTGCTTAACTACACTTTGAGCAGTTACGTGTACTGCTATATATATAGGCATGTGGGCATGTTGGACGAGAGATGATGCATTCGCACGACTATTACTGTCCAAAGACAATCCGAGTTCATGTTGGAATGCAGTCCAACAAAAGTCGTGAGTCCGCCGTATTCCAATCGTGATTCCAACGTCATCCAGGTATTTGGATTGTGGAATGTGTTCTCCTTCCGAATGTGATCGAGTTCCCAACGATGAGTCCGAAACAACGTAGAAAAGCATCGACGATCCATTCTTCCGCTGCAAGGTATTCCGATAATACCCTCTTATTATATGTACCAATTCCTTCAATATGATATGACAGTGTAGAAAGATAATACGATATGACATGATATGATAGGTCATGACATGATATGATCGGGTCAAGCATTTGCATTTCATTAGCATGTGTTTTGCATTACCCCTATCGGATAGTAGTTTATCCTTGTATTGTTGAAAAACTTACAAAGCCGACAGTTTACTCTTGCATGGTTGAAAAACCTTGAAAGGCTGACAACTTACCCCTATTTGCATGGTTGAAAAACCTTGTAAGTCCGACAACTTACCCCTATTTGCATGGTTGAAAAACCTTGTAAGACAATAATTTCAAGTTGTTTGGAGCTAAGTTCCATATGAATCAAATTGTGAAATTAGTCTGAGCCACTTTTGAATTCATAGGAACCACCTCTAGAATCCATTAGCCTCTTTAGTAGGATCATCTCAAAAGGAATGCCTCTGACCAAATGGCAATATGACTTGTACAAGCATACATGATTCATGCATTCATGCATTCGTGATTGGTGCATCAAGGTCTCATTCTTATGATTATTGTACTTTTGACATGTCATATACATGTATAAATGTTTTTCATATCTTATGACATGATGAAAGTTTGAATTACTTGTAACTTATTGTTATATCATTTATGTTGAATAATGTTTAATCTTATTTTACTCAAATGGAGTATGTGATAATACATAGGCTATCAGTTTTTTAATTACTGAGACATTGGTTGCTCATATTGTTACTCTCACTATGTTCAAATGTGATCTTGTGTCAGGATTGAAAGCACTTTTGATGAGAGGCATATATAGGCCTTAAGTCTTTTAAGTCCCCTTTAGAGGACTAAAGAAAAGTGTTTTGGATGTAAATTATTAGAACAAAATAGAAAGATTTCATTATAATATGTGATACTACTTTTGTATAAGTGCATAGTGTTTAATGTTTACTTACTCTCAAAGATATAATACCATATGGCGTGGTTTGGATATCTTAATTATTGTATATTCTAAATGAATTATAGCACACTTTCACAAAATATAGAAGATTACATGTATTAGGTCGCGACCTGCAAGCTAAACCAAGATTTAAACTGGGGTCATGACAACTTGCATAGAAGTTCATGATCAAAGTCAAAGAGAAAGAGGGACAGTGGAAGGTCAGAATGAAAGAGAGAAAGTGTGTGAGAGAGAGTGGGGAGGTTTTATAAGCTAAGTTGTAAATGACTCATATTCAAAAATTATTTTATGTCATATTTTAATATATGACCATTTAACAATATAATATAATATATTTTATTATAAGGACTGATGACTTGAGATTTGTGGTTGAATGTGTGAAGTATCATAAACAAATCATGTAAAATCATGGGCTGAGTAAAGCTAAGTGATGAAGTGACTCCCGTATACGAAGTAACACTAAGTCAAGAAGTTAGATCACCTGAACAAGAATTCCAAATCAATTTTAAAATTTATAAATGCTCACTGTATAGACATAGACTACAAGCACACATCTATTAAATTAGTACTTGAGGGTTGATCCACAAAAAATTAATGAGTTACTACACTCGATTTAAAACCTTAAATGCTACAATGTCAAAATCACCCATTTAGATGTAACCCCTATCATTCTAATGGATAAAGGAGATCTATATGTTATCTATCCAAATGAAATCACTTTTCGGTCTCATCCTACACTGGGCATGGTGAGTATTTTTAATATTTTTTCTTAAATCAATAAATTTAAATGTCCAGCAATTCAATAACTTCAACACCAAGCTAATTTCACTCTCGTGATAATCACCAATACTCACACTCTCGTGCAATAGAACCTTAAATGTTACAATGCCAAAATCACCCATTTGGATATAACCTCTATCATTCTAATGATTAATGGAAATCTATAGGTTATCTATCCAAATGAAATCATTTTTTGGTTTCATCCTACACTACTAATGCTAAGATCATCTCTCGGTCTCACTTGAAAATGACAATCAACACATCTTTTGACATACATTAGGATTCACCCCACTTCTCTATTTATGATAAATCACTAATGGGTAGAGAAAACCCATTTCAAACAAAGGATGATTGATGTCCACAAAGAAAATCTTTCATTATATTCACTAACAACATTAGAGGACATTATGATAGTTAAGTGTAAAAGAAAGTTTCATAAGAAATAAATATCCGTCAAAACTCTCTAGCCCGAACTTGTTGTTTAGTACATACAAGAATAGGAATTATTGTAGGCAAATTTAGCTAGGATTAGGTGGCCGTCCCAACTGCCTAGTCAATCTATAGCGCATGTTCTCAACATAACCTCCAAGGTCTGAATTGTCTTTTCACTTAACCCACTCTAATGGTGAAATGAGATACTAGTAGAGTCATGCCAAATGCCAATCCTCTTCAAAATCTTGTTATGAATCTGGAGTCTCTATCCGATACGATTGAAATAGGAATCAGATGTAATTGCATAATCTCATCAACATATGATATCTCATATTATATGATAAAAAGTGAGCTAACTTTATCAATCTGTCCACAATGACTCAAATGGCATTATGACCCCTATGTGTCTTTGGGAGATTCACAATGAAATCCATAATGAACTTCTCTCATTTTCATTGGGGTATAAATAATGAGTTTAATAGTCTTGGTGGCTTTTGGTGCTCAATTTATACTTATTGATAGACCAAGCACTTAGAGAGAAACTCTACTACTTCCCTTCTCATGTCTCTCCATTAAAGTGTTCTTTGCGAGTCTTTAAAGATGTATAGCAAACTTTGACTACTGCACTCAGTCAAAAATTCTTTCTTGAGCTCTTTATCTTTAGATACACATAACTTGTCTTGAAACTTAATGGTCACATCTTCATCACACTTGTAGTATGGTTGTCCTTTCTCACATGAACATATCATGTCCTTGTATTCTGAATTATTCTTTTGTGCATGTGATATTCTTGCCACCAAATTAAGTTGAATGACATAATACATCATCAACTTCTCTTGATGCTGTCATCAATCAAGGTTCATTTGTAGACCCTTAAACAAGTCACTAACCCTTCTCACTTTCTGCTTAAAGCATCTGTCGAGTTGGCCTTCTCTTGATGTTAGAGAATGCCAAATTCATAATTCTTTAGAAACTTTAACCATCTTCTCTAGCTCACACTACAAGAAAATCGAACAATAGCGACCCAATGAACGAGAAGCTACTGTGGCGCTATTGAGTCTCTGGAACATATAGTGTCATTTTAGCATTTAAATAGCGCCGTTAAAATGCGACGCCACTAGTTGGTGGCTAATGACGTCGCAATAGAGCCAACAAAAGAGGAGACCCTATTAGCACCAACGGTTGACGCTGTCTTGATGTTATGAAGACGCGTGATGTCTGGTTGGGAGCAGTAGACAGACGTCGCTAAGAAGACACTAACGTGGCATGACTTAGGAAATGCTACTCTGGCGCTCAAGAGACACTAAAATTATGCGTTAGTTGATGCTATTTCGGCGCTTATGTGAGCCAACATCATGTTTGTTGCGTCTCCAATGAGACGCTAAGGTGACACGATATGTCGACGCGAAGGAGACGTTAAAGTGACGCTAAGGATGATATATTTAATATAGAGTCAACTATTTGGGTGACGCTAGGGTGAGTGGGTGACGCTATGGAGGCGCTAACGCAGATTTTTTTTACCCATTATAGCCACATTTTTTCCCTTCCCACACCATATAATTATATAATGTATATAAATGCATTGATATTCATCACAGACATAATATGAAAGCATCATAGGTACAATATTTAAGATAAGAATATGAAAAGTAATAAACTGAACTAACAAACTATACATATATCTAATAATAAGTATATAAGTAACAAAAGTATAGTTTCCATCCATGGTTTGTTTCTATCCTAGGTTTGGGAGTTACTGTTATCATTCCGGACGTTCAATCCCGACGTGCTTGGTCCATGGCCTCGTGAGGATTGATTCTGCGTCAGGATGAATCCCTGAATTGCCTGCAATAGCGGAGCCAACTGCTGCGATATCTACTATGACTACTACGGCACCTGCTACGATATGTGCTCCGATAGCTTCTACGATAATTGCTGAGATAGCTACGTCATATCAGGTGCAGCGGATGATCTCGGAGTAGATGGGCCGCCTGCATATCCTTCGCTCCTCCTAAGTACTTGAGCGGCTGTGCCGAGGCCACGCAAGTATCCTCCTCGTGTTGTGCCGATCACCTCCTCCCAAACAGTAGGGTCCTCTACGAAATAGAAAAATTATACAATCATATAATATATAAATTATATATCAAAAAACACATAAATTAAAAACATGAATCCCTTCCAAGAAACATTACCTGATGGCTAAGTACCTGGTCACTTTTCACATTATACTCATCCTAAAAAATTTAAACATTGCGTATTTCAAAAATAGTGCACTAATGTCAACAACTAAATGAACATGTGATGAGACTTACCAGAAGCCTATGAGTAGTGGGCGTGACCAAGTAGTTGGTCTTCCGGCTCTTACGCATGGCCTCTTAGACCATGCGAAAGTCACGTGACCGTCTTGTTTCTCTTCCTACAATAAAGTTTCAAATTTTATAAAATAACTATAAGTTAAAAGTTTGATTAATTGAATTTGTATGTAAATTACAATGCGCCGTCAATGCTCGTCAAATCGCATCGACCCTCTGTGTGGATGTGGTCCTGGGGCTTCGAAAGTCGATTAACTCTTGCCTTTTTCGACTTCATTTGCCATCGTTCATCCGTCCTTTATGAACATCAAATACTTAGACTTTCAAAAATTATAAATTTAATAAAAATAATTTTAAAATAAACATACTTACCACTTCCTACATAAAGTCTCCCAAACCGAGCACCTAATATGCCCTGCTCCAAAGTGAGGTCGGCGAACGTGACGATCTTGCGAAACTTGTACAATTAATTTCGGAGGCGTTTCGCAACAACCTCCTCAAAAGCTCTCTGGATCGTCCCTAAACTAAGATCTGGATGAAACGGATTTGCCTCCTACACAATACGTTAAAATTTAGTAATTTTAAAATAATATAAAACAAATTATGTAACCAAATAGAAGATCATACCATAAAGGCTCGAAAGATATCATCCCGTACTTGAATTGGGACATCTTTCCAGGATCCTGCCACTTCTGGCAAGTGGAAAAGAATAAGGGCACTGACATCCCGCACGGTACTAACGGGTATAAAAGTGGTCATGCGAATTACAAAGAAAAATTAATTTTCAATAATAACCAAAACTATAACAAAATTTTTGCAACTTATTTAACTTAGGGTCGTGCAATATTATTCACAGTGACCATCCCATTATTATGTAAACCCTCTTCATTTGTCGAAGATGAATCATCATCTAGTACAGCTGGGGTAGGCTGAGAAAGTCCAACATCATCTACGGGCCCTAACACAAAATAAATCATTAGTGTCATACCAAATTAAACTAGTGATAATTGATATTTGTATAGTAATGTTCTCACCTCGAGTGATGTCTATCGCTGCATGAGTTTCCTTTAAAAAAAATACATACTAGAAACTCTTTGGTTAGTGTAAATTTTAAATTCCTCTCCATATAGATAGTGCCACCAAATCTTCAAGGTAAACACCACTACTGTTTGCTTCAAGTTATAAGTCGGATAGTTCTTCTCATGATGCTTGAGTTGTCTTGAGGTATAAGCCACAACTCTTCCATGCTACATCATCACATAACCCAATCTTGTTCCATTAGTATCATACATAGTGTAACCTCCAACTCATGTGAGAATTGTCTAACGCGGGTGCAGTTGTGAGTCCATTCTTCGATTTTAAGAAACTTTCTTCACACCTTTGAGTCTAGTTGAACTTTTCATCTTTCCTGATCAGTTTTGTCATAGAAGCAGCTCTCTTGAAAAGTCTTGGATAAACCTCTTGTAATATTTGGCTAACCCAAGAACATTCCTTATTTTTGTCACCATTTTTTTCATTTCCCTATTGCCAATGTTTTCAACTTTTGCTAGATCCACTAGGATACCTTCTTCTGAAATAATATGATCCAGAAACATTACCTACTAAAACCAGAACTCACACTTAGAGAATTTGACATACAACTGGTATCGTCGCAAAATCTCCAAAATAATCTGTAAATGTTTCTAGTGTTCCTTTGTACTTGATAAATAAACAAGAATGTCATCGACGGACACTATGACAAATTTATCAAGATGTAACTTGAATACCTTGTTCATCAAATCCATTATTGTCAGGCCAAAAGGCATAATAAAAAATTTATAATATTCATACCTTGACATGAATGTTATCTTAGCTGTGTCCTCATCAGTTACCCTAAGCTAATGGTATTCACTTCTCAAGTCAATCTTTTAAAAAATCAACGATGAGGACAGTTGATCAAACAAATCATCTATTTTGAGTAGAGAATACTTGTTCTTAATTGTCACTTTAGCATCCTATAGTCTATGCATAACCTTTGACCATCCTTATTCTTCACAAATAGGATAGGTGCGTCCTACGGGGACACACTTGACTTGATGAACTCTTTGTCCAACAACTCCTGCAATTGGGTTTTCAATTATTTCATCTCTCTTGGTGTCATCCTGTAAGGATGGCTTTGTAATTGGACTCGTCTATAGCATCAGCTCAATGCGAAAGTCAATTTTTTTAAGGTAATTTCTAGAGCCCACTGGGAAATACATTAGGAAAGTCCCTAACCATTTCAAATTCTTGTAGTGGCTAGGGTTGGAAATCACTATTGATAACACTTGCTAGAAATCCTTGCCATCCTTTATTCAACATTTTGGAAGTCATCATCTTTTTCTCCTTTGATGGTATCCACGAAAGGTCACAGAAGTATCATCCTTCTTATTGATCTTCACCTTTCTTTCTCGATACATCATATAGATATCATGGTATGATCTATGAGATCAGTACAGTAATTCGCTCCTTCAATCATTACCGTTGTCTTTGTGATGAACTTCCAAGTGGAGACCCTTCCTAATGGCATTGCAGATGATATAAAGAAATAGATGACACCGGAATCAAATAGTACATTTGCATAACGATCAGCTATAAGGAGTCCACCTTGGATCACTTTATTACATTTCTAGGTCTTGTCCACCTGTACGATATAGATCCTTCCTGACGCTTTTTGCTGACTTTCAACTTGCTTGTCCTTGCCTTTCCTTGCCTTTGTCATGATGTTCATGCTTCTTCTCTAGGCAATCTTTAACATAGTGGTCCATCGTGTCACAATTTAGACATATGGGGTGAAGGTGAAAGGGAGAAGGATGCAAGTGTCTTGAATTAGTACTACATGCATAAGTCACAAAAATGATATTAGGTGTATATGGAAACATGATTTTAACTAAACATGACGTGTTTTGATACCATATGGACCAAGGTTCAAAATGAACAATATCACGCATTGGTCGAAAAGTTACAGACATTTTGTGTTCTCTAATCATTTCCATGTTCGAGCTAATAATACTTTTGATTAATTTAGTTTTTAGGCAGTATATATAAAGATTTAATCTCTCGAAGCATTCAGATACAAAGAAGATGAATAGGAGTATCATTTGAGGTTCCTCTTCATAAGGATTTGTAATTTGTATTAACTAAAAGAACTCTTAATATTTTATTCTATTAAACACTCTTACCTTTTAAGCATCAAAAAAAGCTTTTTTGTGTATGTGCTTTGTCTTCTTATACCATGAATGAAAACTCAATATTTTTTGTCCAACACTTTGTTTCTTTTTATACAATAAGAAATCGTTTTAATTATAATTTTTCACTTCACGCGATCTGTTTATATATATCCCTTAAAATTGCTATCTTCTTTTAGCATTATATGTAACACCCCGAATTTCACCCTTAAATTGCCAAGGGCAATTAAATCATTCGGTTGGGTTAGCCCATTCGCCATCACATAATCATAATAAAATATAACTATCTATTAATTCAATGGGAGCATAAAACCATTGAAATAAGATAAAAGAACTCTTCAATAAATGCGGAAAACTTCATTAAAACATCAAAAGTAATATTATAGAATTGAAAACCCATCTAAACATCATCACTAATAGTAATTTAAAACATCTTAAAGCCATAGTAAAAAATATCTCTTGAAAAACATAGTCAAAATACTCTAAACATAAAGACTCTAAGACTCCTATACCATTGTGCAATCATCACGTCATGAGCTGAGCCACCATCCATCCAAATCATTATGCAGCTGTACGGATATAGGATGCAAATGTTTCCCTGATAGAGTATGTAAATGTCATGCTATGTGATGTGATGATCCTAAATAGGATACTACATGATATGCATCATCTTTATATAAAAGAAGTAAAAATATGCATGTCATGCACTATACATGAGATCTACATGTCAATCATCAATAATAATCTATCACTACATCAAATATGGTTTATAGCCACAAATTAATAATCACAATATGTTAGTTCGTGGTATTAATCATATCTTATAGTCACGATTAATTTTTTTTGTAAATATTGATGAGTTTGTAGCTACAAATAATTTATATCGTGACAATAATGATTTAGCGATTGTTATGAGGATTTGTTTTGTGACAAATAATATAAGTAATTGCCACAATTTTTATTTTCCTAATAAACTATATTCTTTATCATCAATATTAGCCACAAAAAATTCATAACTAATTGTTGAATGCAATATTATGTATTTATTACATTTTTAAAATTTGCAACAAATGATATATAAGATTTTTATAAAAAAAATTAATGATATATTTTGTTGATAAAATTACATTAATAATTGTTATTGCTTTACATTAAACTTAAATAAAGTTGTACGATTTAATTAATCACCTAAGTTGTTTGAATAATAATTATTGAGATTGACTTTATAACTTGAGGTTCGATAAGGGTTAGTTAGCTAAACTAAGTCAATAACAAGTAAAATAATTGGAAGCATTTGGATTAATTAAAGTTCATGCATGAGACATGCCTTGATTAGTCCCTCATGCATAGGTCATGGGAGAGAGGTTGGTTATATATGGAAAGCCTTGGCTTCGTAGGATGTATTTTGGTAAAACCGTGTGGGCCGAGGTCCAAAGAGGATAATATCTTATGAAAGTACATATGGTATCAGAGTCAAACTGTGCGGACTAAGGCCCAAAGCAGACCATATCCTGTGCAAGTACAAGGAGCAGCCTCCGCGCATTCACAAATATAATTAGTCATATAAGCTTGTGAAAATAAAATATATTAATAGCCATAAATATAATTAGCCATAAATGTCAATCAATAATGCACAAGAAACTTTTGTTGTCAATATTATTTGCCACAAATGATGTCATTATCCACATTTGTTAATATTTAATACTTACATAAATATTTGTAGTTACTATGATATTTCTAGCCATAAAAATAATCTTTGTGGCTATTTATCAAGGACGTGCTCCACAAATATCATTTTAACATAATTTTACTTTTAATTATTATTTTAAGTAAGTTTAGATGCTTATATAGTCATGGTTGCATGTAGCAATTAACCCTTGGATTAAAGCATAATCAAAATTAAATTATCGATAGGGGTTATAAAGAAATTATATAAGATTATTAAGAATAAATTATACTAATTGTAAATATTATAATAAATATGTTTAATTATAATTAACTAATGTTAATTAGAAGTTTAACACTAATTTTTAACCAAATAATATGATTGGACCTCCATTTTAACCAATAGGGTTTCAAGCAGCTGAAGTAGGCATCTCACCAGCTGCTTAGAAAATGATTTTTTCAAACCGTCATTTGACGTGTTAAAATTCTGGAAAAAATATATAAATCATTTATTCGTAGTATCTGCAAGCTGAAAATTTTCCAAGACCAGATCAGTTGCCGAACAGCCTGAAGAAATTCGACAAGTTTGGAAGGTTAGGGTGAATCTGCGGATCCGAAATTGACCTACTACTTCATAAGATCATATCTTCGTGAGTAGTTTTTCATAAATCCGGAAAATTTTCATGATTCATCCTCTCGATGCTAGCTTTCCATGATCACAAGAATCATATAAAAATGACTTCGGTAGAGAAAGTTATCAACCAAGAACCGTAGGTCGCTCGCTCTGTCCCGAGTCTGATACATGTTCAACTTGTAAATTAGGGATTGGTTCGAATATAACGAATTAGGTTTTGAATTTGGATATGATTAATTAAACATTCTAAGGGATCAGTGAGAAGTAGAATTATCTAATTTGGATGTGTAGAGGCGGAGAAATGAATTTTTCATTTCATAGTGAGTCTTCTGTCGGATTCTAGGACATTGACATATTGCGACCCGAATCAACTATTTTTGTTATAAGTCTATATAGCGAGTTAAATTCTATAATTTTTATGACAAAATACTAATGAAGCCTAGTTTTCAGAAAAATTATGCCCTAGTTAAATGGACAAGTATAAAGAAATATATAAATTAATATTTCAGTGACAAACAGTCTGTCAGGGCATAAACCCTAGGTCAGATTGCTTGGGATGTCCTAACTTACTCACTTGGAATGTGATAAAGATATTTCTGGGTTGGAAACCTTAGTATGTCTAGTTTCAAATTAATCCATAATCATAAGATTTGACCATGTGGTTAAGAAGTTATGAATTATTGATTGACAGACACTCAGTCTGAAACCCTGAAACAACACCTAGTTAAGCTTTGGAGAATTAAAAAGTTCTAAGTATGGAATAGCTTATGAATATAAATGTCTGAAGTTCGAAATTGGTATTAGAGGAGGTTATATGCATTTTAGGGTGCATAAGCATTCATACATCATGAGCATGCATTGCATATTACCTTACTAGTATTGGGAAGTAAGAAGACATTATTGTTTGTAGGAAAACCTCAAGTTGCAAGTGAAATGGAGGAAATCTAGTAAACCTCCTTGAAGGGATAAAGTACAAGGTGAGTGGGTAAATTTACAACATAGCAAAATGTTATATGTTAGTTCTTTTATTTATGATATTAGTATTATTATTATTGAAACATATCTTGAATTATGAAAAGTATTTATGATATGTTTCAATGATTTTATATGAGATGGAACGACCTTTTACATGAAAATGTTTTCAGGGAACAATGCTTGTGAAGTTAAAATAAGTTTTCTTTGATAATGATATGAGATTATGACATGTGTATTTTGATATTGTTAAACTCCGTGTGTTCGTTAGCCATGATGTTTGAAAAAGGTCTTTGGGTCCGCATTCGATATACATGAAGCCTTTGAGGCGTATATCATGTGTTTTTGCCCTTTGGGGGCTGCTCTGCGCGCACGTATTGACCCATGATCGCTCTGCGTATCTGAGAATCATGATTGGGTGGCACACAATCATGATTGGGATACGTATTGACCCATGATTTGCTCTGCGTATCTGAGACTCTTGATTGTGAAGCTCTGCTTAACTGTATAACACACAATCATAGAGGGATACGTATTGACCCATGATTTGCTCTGCGTATCTGATACTCTTGATTATGAAGCTCTGCTTAACTGTATGATACATGATCATAGAGGGATATGTATTGACCCATGATGAGTATGTGCAACGACACATGTGTGGAGTTTAATTGTGAATATGATGATATCTTGAATAATTTGTATTTATGTAAAAGTTCATATGATTTGGAAAATTATGTGAAATGAGTTATGCTTTAAATGTTTTCTCATTGAAAGAAATATGATTATTTGAATGATATATGCACTCGTATTATTCCCCTATGTTGTACATTTATTCCACTCACTGAGCAAATGATTGTTGCTCACATTACCCTTGTTGAATTTTTCAGATAATTATAAGTTCTCGAGTTGAGTCGACTCGAAGCTCATCTTTGATGCGTATAGAAGAGGTCGAGCCATTGGAGCACTTTTATTTTCTCTCCACTTTCATTTTTAAAAAGCATGCATGTAATAGATAAACTCGAGAGTTGTACTAGAGTTGATTAGAATCATTTTGTAAGGTTGTATGAGACTTGATCATGTGGGGTCATATGTGAAATGATTTGTGGAAAAAAAATATAATGACCATATGCGAATGTCATATCTTATAGTTTTTTTATTAAACTTTGATGAATATATATCCATCTTTTGTATGTGTTGGCTAATAACACAAGAAAGTAAGGGAGGGAGGTTTTCCCGATTTAATTTTTGGAAAGGCTAAACATAATTAAGATTTATGATAATTGGGATTAGAACTTAGTCACGGAGTTGGGTGTGACAAAGTTGGATGCATGGGGCATGCCTTGGATTAATCCCACATGCATAAGTCACGGGAGCGATGCTGGGTATATATGAGAATATGTCATTCACTAGGTGTGACAAGTTTTGAGAAAACCGTGCGGGCTGAGGCTCAGAGCGGACAATATCACACGCTGGTGGGGAATGTTACATATGATATCAGAGCCACTCCGCGTGAGCCTCAGTGCATGGTGTGGTGCGATCACTCAACGAGGGCGTTGAGTCCCCTAAGGGGGGAAGGATGCATGGGGCATGCCTTGGATTAGTCCCACATGCATAAGTCACGGGAGCGATGCTGGGTATATATGGGAATATGTCCTTCACTAGGTGTGACGCATTTTGAGAAAACCGTGCGGGCTGAGGCTCAAAGCGGACAATATCACACGCTGGTGGGGAATGCTACACTATTGATCAATTGCAACACCATCAATATCCATGAGTTATATTCGTGATTAATAACTTATAATCACAATATTTGAACTTATATTCACGAAATAACTTGTAATTATAAATCAAGTTTGTTGTAGTGTATCATCATGCATTCATAAACTATAACATGGAAGACATGTAATCATCATCATACTTATAGTATGGATATTCATAACATTCATTCAATTCATAGGCATATAAGTGACATACACATACCATAACTATTGCCTTCATAACTTTCCTCAGGATTGTTTTATAACCCTTTGGACTTCCACTTTCATGGGACATCATTCCATTTCATCGATCATTGGCCCTTTCCAATTAACGTTATATCTTTCGATAGTTGGGATTTATTTTGTTGCCCTCTCAAATAGGCTAGCTAGGTTTAGGAGACAAATGTTCCTCACTCACCAAAGGCGACATCAGAATGCACATGCCATTGCCGATGTGTGTAACGATCATTTCAGGCAAATATCCGATAAAGGGTCATAGAAGGGCGACATGTAACATCATCCACAATTGGATTCATTATGCTTTGCAATCAACAATCATTTACGTCGCTCAATCTTCATGTTTTAACTTATTTACATAGGGAACATGCATATACGTGTATCTAGGTTCTTATACAGTCAACAAGCATCAATATATTTACTATTAATACCTTGAAAATAACAAGCCATGATACAAGCCATCACGGACGTGATACAAGCCATCACGGCCGTGATAAAAGCCCATAAAATTCATTCCCTCTGTCACGGTCGTGCCTCCAAATGTCATGGTCATGCCTGCTCTATCACGGCCGTGATATAAACTGTCACGGGCGTGACATGCGCGTCACGGCCGTGACAGAGCGCTGGAAACTACGTCGCTAGTCCGATTTTTACCCAATTTTTCTTCAAAAATTTGGAGAAAATATTATACAACATTATGAATCAATACATGCATGTTTCCTAGGCATTCTAGGTACAAAAGAATAATATAAAACATAATAATCCACGAATCTCTAAGATTTAGGGTTCATCCCTAAATCATGAACAATATGAACATAAACCTTACAAAAGATCTAATTGAAATTCTTATTCATGGAATGAATCTACTGATTTCTAATAAAAAACAACCCCCCCATCACAATACAATCTGAGAATCATGAGTCCTCAAACTCTCAATCCACTCATGAAAATCATTAAGAGAGGGGAGAGGGGTTTGGATCCCATTTACATACTTTGATCTTGGATCTTCCTCATCTTTCTTCCTCTTCTTCCTTCTCACTGATCTCCTCTTTCTCCTTTCTCAAGCCCTAATCATCAAGATGTGGAGAAAATGATAAAGAGAGAGAATATGAGATTTTATTAAGGGAGATCACGAGGGTTTGGACAAAAAGTCCAATTTACTTTTTTTTGAAAAATCTGAGGTATTACATAATTTCTCCCCTGATCGCGCCCCGTAACCGGCCAGCCGATACTACACGAGGTATTGCATAATTTCTCCCTTGATCGCATCCCGTAACTGGTAGGCCAAAGGGCCAGCCGATACTATAAAAGGAGAAGCGAGGAGACCCTCGCGCCCCCTTGGAAATCTGCTGCCGGCCGCCCCCTTCATCTCCTCTTTCTTCTTCCGACGACGATGACGAACCTCGGACGATTTGACATTCCTTCGACACCCAGCGACCTCCTCCGACATTCATGAGGACCGAGTGCAACCCCTCGTCGCCCAAGGACGACCGGCGAATGACCCACAAATCACCGATGAGAACCAACAGTCAAAACAAGGTACCTTAGTGTTTTTAATCCCTAGATGAAGAAATACGGATTGTTTGATGCAAAGAGTTAGATCAACGTGATCCTAAGATTGTTAGCTTCATTTTTCATATTTACATCGTGATGATTTGATGGCCAGAAGACTGTCAAAATCGAGAACAAAGTCTGGCGGCCCTATTTTATCACAAGGACCGGTTGATCGATTTTATCAACGGTCGACCGATCCGTGCGAGGAACTCGCAAGAGTTCCTGTCGATCGATCGACCGGTCTCACCAGAGCGGTCGACCGATCTGCCTGTTAACGGACAGATCAGATCTCGCGATCGGTCGACCGATCTTCCAGACGGTCGACCGATCTGACGCGCAGTGTGCATCCTCATGATCTTATGACCGGTCGACCGATCACCAGTACGGTCGATCGATCCTAGAGTAACTGGTCAACTGGCCCTATGCTTGTGGTCGACCGATCCACACGTAATCGATCGAACAATACTTGAAACCGGTTCATGCAGTGCTGTAGCTAATGCGTTAAGTATCTCGCAACAAAGATTCGAGCGATTAGGTAATATGGGTTCGACCCACTCAAACAATAGAGAGACATTGAATTAGTTTTGATATTGACGTAGTCCGAATCAGATTCTGGCCCGATTTGAGTCCGACTCATAAATCCTAATCAAAGACTCTAACTAGTTCACCTGTACTGGCTGAGTCATATTGTACAGACATTAACGCCCAGTTGGGTCCGGATTCATAGACTACATGATAAATAAAAATAAATAAAGCAAAGATAAAGACATGGGATTGCTATGTACCGTCCCATTGTACAGAACAAAGATTATGGTATGGTATAGTGAGGGACATGTAATTAGCTGAGGAGACAGCGAACCTACTGGTCTTCAATGACCACTGTTCTTGAGACTTCAGGTTCTCTCCCACCTGTGTCTCGAAGAAGGGTGATGCATTGGTCACACTCCTTCCCCCAAAGAACATAATATTGAGCCAAAGTGACAAGTAGCTAACTGAGGAGACAATGAACCTACAAGTTCTTAAATGACCACTGTTCCTGGGGTGCAGGTCCTCTCCCACCTGCATTTCAAAATGAGTGATGCATTGTCACATCCCACTCCCTTTATGGGCTTACTGGCTTTACAGGTTCAGAGAGGTACCTCTGACATCCCAATTGAATAAAGTCGAGCTCGCATAGGACAACTAACATTAAGGACATTATAGTAATGTAAAAGACGTAGTGCAACTCACAGTAAAGTAATGTAAAGCAGAGTACTATATAGTAAAGCATAGAATATGGTATGGTAAAGTATGGAACATAGTATGGTATAGACAATGCAGAGTACCGTAAAGACAATGCACAGTCATAGTAAAGAACAGAATACAGCTATTGCTATAGTTAAAGGATGATATATGACTCATCATAATAAATGCATAGAAGCCAAAGTACATCAGTGTTCATCATTGACATTTTGTATATGATTATCATTGATCCTTGTTTCATCGTCTATATTGCTATTGTACTGGGCTTTTTGCTCACGGATATTTGATTCTCCTATATTGGGATTTTGCAGGTGAGAATACAAACTGACGAGGTGTTGGAGGTCGCAGGGCTCGAAGAGTGCTGCACAAGACCAATATTTTGCTTTAAGCCTTCATCGTTGCATTATGTTTAATTATTGTAGCTTATTCAGAGACATCATGTTATTCTGCTTGTTGAACTTCTCTTTCAAATGTTGGGCTTGATGCAAATTGTGTTCCTTCCGCATTTTTGCTATAAGCTGCATTAACTACTTATCTCCTTTGATATTCGACGTTTGAACTTCCGCATTAAAGTTTTTTATTATATTTCTTATTATATTGATGCCGCGTATGCCATTTTGTTGAATGGTCATGATTAATAGTATAGTAGGCAATGTAGCGCTACCGGGATCAACCTGATTGCCTACGTGGCAAAAGGGGCGATCTTGGGGGCATTACAATTTGTATGATATATTATATTTTAATACTAATATTTTTCCTGTTTATATCTTAATTATTAACTTGTATATAAAAAAATAAATGAATATGAAGGATTTCATTTGTATATATACCTGTAATATTTTTTTAATCAGAACTATATACATCTGCCAACATTAATAGCATAAAAAGGAGAACCATCACCATATCATTTGCCCTCTCTCTCTGTAACTATATTTCCAATTTATTTAGCATCATTAAAACCAATAATGACAATGACCGAAAATACATTAATGATAAAAAATAGAACTCTACCCAATCGATTGGTTTATCCATCACGTAATTTAGCACATTAAGCCATGTCAATATTGTATAAAACACTTCAAAATATTTTCTTGAGAAACGCCTTTACCAGGAATTTCATGCCTCCAAAAGCAATTCTAGAAAATTTCTCCAAATTTCCTTATACAACATTTTATAAACTTCCAGTATATATATATATATATATATCATGTCTTAATGTTATAAATTTCTTTATACCCATTTTTTTCTCTTTCTCGAGTTCAAATTAATATTATTTTTGGCCAAAAGTTATTGCTATATTTTGTGTTGGATATTATTAGTTCAATATATAAAGGTATATTGTACAACTTTAACCATATAACCTCAAATTGAATATATATTCTTTTTTATCATAACTAGTGTCTGAAATATATATATATATATATTAAGATATAGAAATATGAAAATTTCTCTATCAAAGGAATAACAACTATTGAACATAAAGAACTAGTTTTAAAATACGAAATTATAAGTTTACATTAAATTAATAAATTAATATATAATAATTTATTTTATAAAAATACCTAATAATAGATACTATATATTATTTAAACTTGTGCGAAGCAGTTGTTCCCTAATTTTCTTAAAACTCTGGCCACCGCTACCCTTGGTGGGGCAAATTCATTGTCATCAGTCTAAAATTGTTAATGTTAAAGTAACAAAATCTTAAATTTTATAAAAAATAAGTTTGATATGTATAATCAAATTTTAATTTATTTTTAATTATCTATTAAAATTTTCAACAGATTTAGTTTTCTTTGTACTTCTGAAGGATAAATCTGTTGTAAATTAGGAAGGTCGATTTATCCCTTCATAATTTGTGAAAAATCTTTTTTTATTACAAATTGAGAAGGATGGACCATCCATCACAAATTGCCATAGACGTTTACTGTTCAAAGTTGATCATGACAGGTTTCATTGTATGTCATAAAATTGATTCTGATCGGGCAAATCCAATATGTCCACTGTAACAATTCGAAATTCATCTTAAAAATTTAACGACAAAGACTTGACAATTTAAAAAATATATATTATAATTAAAAAAAATACTAATCATATCATAACTAATACTTCATTAAACGCTAAATGCCTAAACCTTTATTACATCATTAATCTCAATGTTTAAATAGAACCGTATGACTTATCAAAATTTAAGCATGTGTAACACTTCATCATGAGCTTGAGCTGTCATTCGATGCTTAATATTGGTGACCTGCATGAATCCAGAGTGTAAGGTTCTCTAGCAAATGTAATAACCCAAAATATTGGGTCAAGAGTGTTTGGATCTTTTAACCAAAAGATCTAATGTAAATCCTATATAAATGACAAACAACCTTATTAATTCCCTAAAAACCTAGTCGTCAACTTCTCTTGTCTATTTTTTCTTCTACAATAAGAAAAGCCTAAGGCTAGGAGATCTAGAGTCATGACTATGCTTTAAGATCAATGAAGAATCAAGATTTCTAAGAAAAAGATAAGAAGACCTAGAGGCTTCTACATGATGAAGTAGGATACAAATGATTAGAAAAAAATGGGTTTTAGATCTAAAGCTTAAAGGTATGTAAAGGGGATCCAAACCCCTCTTTCCCCTCTCGATGATGTTTTGTTCGGATTGAGAGTTTCAAGAACACATTATTCTTGATAAGGATTTTGATTGAGGGTTACATAAATGAGGGTTGCATAAATGAGGGTTGCAAGAATGAAGGTTTCATGATTTCTGTTGCATAATCTCTTAAATTCGTGACTATTTTATAATAATTATTTGGGTAGGTATTTAGTTATCGAAAAAATTAAAAATAATATGTGGATAGAAAGATCTTGGAGTCTAGTTTCCAGAGTTTATTCATATGATTTGAATATGTATAAAAATAGTTATGGTCTAAACTTCGGACTACTGTCATGCTATCTCGGGCGAGACAAAATTGTAAAAAGTATCATAAATTGAAAATATTGAATTAGATTTGAAATTTATTCAGAAGTTAAAGGTTCGTGTTATCTTTCTGTGAAAATTGCAATAATTAAAGAGAACAAGTATAAATTAAGTTACTAATATTTTATTGTCTGCTGCCAGAATACTATGTAGAGAATAGATTCCGGTAGTTATATGAATTTTTGAGAAAAAGTCCTAAATCTTGATTATCAAGGGAAATTGAATGCTTTAACATGTTCTATGATTTTTCTATGCTTAGATGCCTGCAATCTTTGTAATGTTTTAGATTGTTTTTACTGAAGCTTTGAACTCAAAAATCGAGATTTTCGAATTGAAAATCGAGATTCCAAGACATCGGCACGGCCGTGTCAATTTTAGAAACGGTGGTGACCGAGCGGACAAGGTCGAGAAATTATGGCTCTCGGTCATGCTCGTGACACCTTTGTCACGACCGTGACAAGACCAAGCATGGTCGTGATCAACTTGGCACGACCTTGAGCAAGAGCGATGCTAAAATTGACTTTAAGGCTAGGAATGGCTAAGGCTGGGCACGACCATGACAAAATTGGGCACAGTCATGATAAGAGTAGGCACGGCCGTGACTGAGATGGGCACGACCGTGATAGTGTTGGGCATGACCATGACATTGTTGGGCATGGCTGTGACGTTGGAAAATGCTTGTAAGATGTATTGAACATATTTTGTAATGTACATAGGTTATGTATGAATGTATATTGATTGTATATGACACGTAATGCATGCTCAACATAATTAGGCTAAAAGATGAAATATTGATGTGACTGTTTGATGTATTAATGACTAACGAAATATGAAATTAAAGGAAATGCTTCAGTACACATTATGTTGAAGAAGTAAATGTCATTCACCTTAGGGTGATTGAGACTTTTCAAAAAATGATGCCTATCACTTGAAAAGATGTTTGAGATTTTCTAAGGGCCATTGGCCTAGTTGTAATGATGTTGTCCTGAGCCTTCAATTAAGCAAAGATGAAAGATGAGGGCAAAAAATAAATGTCTTTCACCTCACGGTGATTGAGACTTTTTTGACAAATAATGACATCACCCAAAAGGTGTTTGAGATTTTCCAATGGCCTATGAACTAATGTAATGATGTAAAGATGCAATAAGGGGTAAGAAGTAAATGTCTTTCACTTTATGGTGATTGATACTTCTTTGAAAAATAAAGTCATCACCAGAAGGTGTTTGAGATTTCTCAAAAATAAATGACTTTCACTTTATGGTGACTGAGACTTCTTTGAAAAATAATGTCGTGACCTAAAAGTGTTTGAGATTTTCCAATTTCCTATCAACCTAATAATGTCCACATATACTAATTATTAAGCAAAGATGAAGTATGTTATATGATGAATATAATGAAAGTAAGTTTTGAATGTAAAGATGAGCAGTAAATGTCTTTCACCTTATGGTGATTGAAACTTTTTGGGAAATAATGCCAATCACATAAAAGGTGTTTGAGATTTTCTAATGTAAATATGAAAGATGTTATAAGATAAAGTAAGAATGAAAGTGAAATTTAACTTTAAATTATTTTATAACAAAGAAAGATAAAGATGATGATGAAATAAAATTCTACACTTATGCATGAACATCAAGGGGAAGTAAAATCCTGCATCTGTGTATGTACTTTCTAAAAAATAATGTCCCTCATCATAAAGTGTATGTATTCCTAAAGATGACTAGAAATAAAGTCCCGATGTGTGTTCTTAAGTATGACTTATGATATGGAATAAAAGTCAAGATGTTATTATGTGATAAAGATGAATGATGAAGATGACACATGAAGGATCACATAATAAAGAAAGAAAAATAAATAAAAGAAGATCGAAAGGGTTATAAAGAAACCCTAAGGAAATGTAAAATATGAAAGAAGTCAAGAAGTAAGTAAGAATCAAGGAGTTATGAAGAAGCTTCGAGAACGTACTGATAATGAAGTGAAATAAAATGATATGTTATGTCATGTATGTTATGAATGATATGAATGTATACTTTTATTATATGGTACTTGCAGATGATGAATATGAAGTTAAACATGTACGACTTATGTTTATCTTCATGAATGTTATATGAAGAATGAATGTAAGTATGATGTAATTTCATGTAAGGTTTATGATATAGTTCATATGTTATTGTTATTATGATGATGATGCATCGCAAGTAGTATCATGTGATAGGATATCATGACATGCATGACTTTAACATGCTCTAACTACGAAACCCTGCACTCTAGACCCGTGCAGGTAATCATGATTAAGCGATGGATGACAGCTCAAGCTCATGATAAAATGTTGCACATGTTTAAGTTTAAATAAGTCTTATAGTTCGATTTGAACATTGAGAGTAATGATGTACTGAAGGTTTAGGTATTTAATATTTTTTGAATTATTAGTTATGATATGATTAATAGAAAATTTTTATTTACATAATTTTCTCTAAATTATCAAGTCTTCCGCTGTTCTATGATGTATGACGAACGAGCTAATGGCACGAAATTTTTCTAAATTTTTATGGTCAATTTTGGGTCATTAGCAAAAGTATATAAAGGTCATGCATGTTTATACTCAATGTGATGCATAAATTATCATCATCATAATAACATAAACATATCAACATTCATGTCATTAACTATATTCATGTCATTAACTATATCATTAACTATTTCTCTTTTTTTATTATGTACATTCTAGGAGTTTCTTTATAACTCTTTGATCCTTACTTGTCAACATCTTTCATACTTTACTTTATACTTCCTCAAAGTTGTTTTATAACCCTTTGGATCTTCTTTCATTCTTTCTTTTTTATTATGTGATACTCGAAGTGTCATCTTCATCTTTCATCTTTATCACATAACATCATTTTTACTTTCATTCAATGTCATAAGTCATATCTTAAGAAAATACATCATAGTAGTGAGAGACTTTATTTTAATCATCTTTAGGAATACGCACTTTATAATAACGGCCATTGTTCTTTGAAAAGTATATACGCAAATGTAAAATTTTACTTCTCGAACTTACATCCTCTTGAATTATATACATAAGTATATGACTTTACTTTCTATCTTTGCTTCGTCATCATCTTAACTTTCTGTCTTTGTTATAAGATATTTTAAAATTAAAGTTCACTTTCATTCTTACTTTATCTGATAACATCTTTGATCTTAACTTAATTGGAGAATCATGTCAACATCATCACATTGGCTAGTTAGGTGACATCCTTGGAAACATGTATATCATAATAGTGATGGACTTTATTTCAAGTAATACACACACCATAATAGTGAGGGACTTTATTTCGAAGAATACACATATTTTCTGATGATGAATTTTGTTATTTAAGACGCATATACATAAATGCAAGATTTTACTTCGCGGGCTTAGGATCTCTTGAGGTACATACATAGGTGCAGAATTTTACTTTTCATCATGACTTTGATGAATGACAAGGGCATTCTTCAACTTTATGAGCATATGCTTTGCAATACATCAATCATTCTTCATTTTTTATCCTAATTACTGTTGAATATATTTTTCGTGTATCAAAGTGTCATACACAATCATCAATACATAATTTATATAGCACAACATTAATTAGGTTTTAAAATAATCGACATATCATTCCATCTTGGTAACGATTGTGAGCAAATGGTCATGCCATTTCAAGGCATGGTCACAACCGTGAATCCTTATTTCACAAGCGTGGTCGAGTTCTTTCCATTTTAACTCTCACTCACGGTCGTGCCTTGGTACATCACGATCGTGCTCGACCTTATCACAGCCATGACATTGCAGTCACAGCCGTTTTAGTGTCAGCATGCATTTTTCTTCTTGCTCACGATCATGCTTTCTAATGTTGGCATGTCCGTGTCAGCATCCTGGGACTCAAATACATATTTTTGAAGAAAATATCATGGAACAATCATGCATGACATTGGGAACAAGTTGTAAAACATTAACAGACAATTCATGGGGATCTTGAAACATAAAAATTAAAGAATCTATCAAAATTTATGAACTATTATTTTTACTTTGTTCTTTTAAGATGATTCCAAATGCCACAGAAAGATGAAACAAACAGTAATCTTGTGCATAAATTTCAAACTCTAATTCAATCTTACAAAATTATGATAAATTTTATAATTTTAGTAGTTGGATATTCTGATCATAATCATTATTATACACCTTAAAATCAGATGAATTTGTGTGAAAACTAAACTTCTATGGATTTCTATCCATCTATTATTTATTATTTTGGATGAGTAAAATATATACAAACAATTATTTCAAAAACAATCAAGAATTTAGACAGATTAAGATGCAACATTGCAACCAGCAATCAAAATTTCTATCACCGAAATGGGAGAGAGAAGTTTGGATCCTCTTTACGTACTTAGAGTTTTGATTTCTTCCTTTTTCATTGATCCTTTTTTCTTTGTCCACATCTTGCTCTTTGTTCTCTATTCTTATCCTTGTATTCCTCCCTCATGTTTTTAGAGTCTAGAATTTTTTTATAGAGTATATAAATACTCTTATTTAAAAATTAGATTTATTACATCTGCAATCCATTGAAAATCCATTGCAAACATTTCCATTGTCACGACCCCAATTTAAACCATGATTTAAACTGGAGTTCGCGACTCATTATGGACGATCAAATAAAATTGGGAGAGATTGTGAAAACGTGATGTAAATGTTTTCCTTTTAAAAACAAAAGAAATTAAAATATATCATTAAATAAATTACACAAATTTATGATGATAATTTCAGAGCAAACCATCTACCCTAAGTTTCACATTTCACAAAATTACTTTACATTCTTTCAGAATGACGCATATATAATACACATATCAAAGTCTCTCGACGTCCTAACAAAAGGACACGAGAGTAACAACTCCCCTCAATACCTTTACATCAGAGGAGCTAAACTCCGCTAACATTATGATCTCGCACGATCCAAGAAGCTATAATGATCTGAAAAATGTTAAAAACAACATAGAGAGCTAAAATAGCTCAGTAAGTTGATAACTCATAAGCTATGCGTTACCATCTAATTAATTCAGAGGAACATGCAAAGATATGAAATAATTATAATATCGCAATGGATGTTTTCATATATTTGAAAATAATATATACAATATTCTAATCAAAATAATCACACTCCAATTGCATCAATATCATTCAATCATACCAAACAGATGTATGCAAATGCAACACTCTCATATGAATGCATAGATCACCAACTGGCAGTGGTCGGTAGGTGGACTCTAGAGGTGGCTCCCATCGTGATCAGCGATGTAGCACTTAGCTCCAACCATCATACAGATCAGAAAGCGATAGATGGCTTCCAGAGGTGGCCCATACGGATTCTAGAGGTGGCTCCCACCCTCACGGTGTAGCACTTAGGTCCGCACGACACTTAGCTCCGTCATATATCATCCCATTTCAGGGGAACAAAATGATGCATTGGATTCTAGAGGTGGCTCCCATCGTGATCAGCGATGTAGCACTTAGCTCCAACCATCATACGATGCAATGCAAGCAGATGTCGATGCATGATTCATCACATAACAATTGTATCTCAATATCAGAGGATGAATCATATCAAATATCATTTCAAATCGAACAAGATTTCACTTCTCGTATCCATTCATATCATATCACATATGCTTTTCAAATTTGCAATCCTACAATCATTCAGATATACTTTTCATAATTGCATTTCTCGAAATCAATTCATAACATATCCAAAACATATTCAATACATATAATAATTGATGTCACACCGAATTCAAAAGAGGTGAATACATAGAGTAGGAGAAACCAACTTACCTTATATGGACGATAGCAAAAGACCTTCCTCCTTCTTTTTCTTACATTAATCTTCTTTCCTATAACAATAATATATGTTCATATTATTATTATTATTATAAAATTAATACCAACCTAGCATACAGAGAACATGACAAATATATATGATTCATGTGTTCAAATCTTTTTTTTACCCATCAAAAGTGTATTATGATATCTTGGGCACTTGGTAAAAGAAAATTCATATATTTTAAATTAAACGATCAATTTTCGTGATTCCAATTTTCCTTAACTATGAACTACATTATTATTAAGTAGTCGACATTTTAGATTTTACCTCACAATGATAGCTTTTCAAGAAAGTCATCATTCAACACACATTTCATGCTCATTCTATCTTCTGACAGACTAAATAACATGAAACTTTTGATTCAAAGGTAAAAATAATTGCAATATAATTTTATTTGATAGCAAACCTCCTAAAGTACAACATTACATAAACTTCATATTTCTATTCATTATAATAATTTTACAAAAAATTTCATGGTCAAAGACATCACATTATTACTTATAAAATTCATACCACTCATTATATTCATAACTTTCTCTACGCAAATTATTTTGAATTGACTCAAATTATTTTAGAACCATTATTTACGCAAGGTCCTTGGTCTTGAATTTCATTTTTTTTGTGAATATATAATTTTTAATACAATTTTCCAATCTACTGATTTGGTAGGATAACAAGACAGCACACAAAATATCTAATAACTCTTTCCTTAACTAAACTTCTAAATAATTATTTTCTATAGGTTCCGTAACCTTTATAATCATTGTAATATATTGTAACAATGAATTGAACATTCGGGTACTAAACTTGGAATCAAAGAATTGATTTTCCTAACTTTGATTCTTCTGATATCTAAATCATTAGTCAAATTTCTTTATTAATTCAATCAATCTGGCATGCATGACTTTAAATTTAAAATTTCAGATGTTTAAATTACCATAAAATCGGACAAATCAATTACCTCAGACATATCTTGTAACTTTCTATTTTGTTTTTCTTTCCTTCTTGTTTTTTTCCATGCCTTGTCGCTGTTGCCTTTCCTTCTTTGGTTCGGCCACTTCAATTTGCATATCTTATGCATCTTCTAAATCAGAACCTTTTCTTTTAACCCTCTTTCTTTCCTTTTTCTTCTTTTTTTTTCTATTCCTCCTTCTGGCCGACCACAATGAAATAAAACCTCTTATTTTCTTCCATTCCTTCTGTTTCTCTTTGTCCACGCTCGGCCACATTAGGTAAGTCGGCATATTTTCATTTCCTTTTTTTTCTTTTTGCACCAATTAGATAACTTCTATATTTTCTCTAAATTTGCATGACTGTCAACTCATGGTAAGGTGGCAACTCACCAATTAATCTAGATTATTGTGAGGTGAGTTGTCCTGCTACTAAGTGTCTCTTTCTTTTTTTTTTAGTAAGTCGGTATATGAAATCATCATATTTATAAATTAGTTTAGGTGACTAATTATGTTGTTTTAAGTAACCATGATGGTTAATAATATCCAACATATAAAATGAAAAACGATGTGAGGATACTAGGTACTCAATTAACTAATAAATTGAGAAAAAACCATAATGACCAATCGATTTAAATTGATTAAGTAACGCAATTATCTCAGTTTTTGCTAGTTTTAATATTTTCTAATGCTAATGGAAAATGGTGATCAACAATTTCAATATACTAATTCTACACATACCAGCCCGGGAATATATTGTGTTGCTAATTAATCAATTCAGCAACCTATTTAGTAATTAATTTGGTCCATTGATTCACAATACTTAGTAGCATTAAAATCATATTATAATTTAAATACTGCAATATGAATTAATAAGTCGAATAATTCCTATACAATTTAATTACAATCAAGTTACGCTTATATCAAAGAGACTAATTAACTTATTTAGTTGTATATTTAAATTAGTTAGCAAATTGGTAAATATTAGGATATTACATTCTACCCTCCTTAAAAAAAATTCGTCCTCGAAATTTACCGTATCTCATTGTTCCTAGAAATATGGATAATGATCACACATATTTGGTTGGATTTCCTAAGTTTTCCTAATCTCATAATGCTACCACAAAACCTTACAATAATTATTATGTGGCATCAAATAATTATTGAGGATATGAATATTTTTATTTGTATATGCCTTTAGTACAAGAAGATGATGATAATATAGATATAGATAGCACCAGTACACGCTAACTATTTAATTATTTTAATAAATAATTAAGCATATTAATGCTAGCTTTTTATTAATCCAATAATATTAAATTTTACTTGATGATATGACATTTTATGGAGTTTGTCACTAGAGCTCATTAATAATTTACTTTTAAAAAAATCACCATTAAATTGACTTAGTTAAAAAAATATTTAACTTGGGATATTATATTCTTTTCTTATTAAATAAAATTCGTCCTCGAATTTTGATACAATCCAACTTACTAAAAATAAAATTTAAAATTTTGTTCATTGACATTATAATTTGTAATTATCTCCTTGTCCTTGTGAATTTTTTTTCCTCAACCCTAGTGATGCTTTTATTATATTAGCATCAGTAATCTCTATTCCCTACTATAGTTCAATGTGTAGGAAATATTAGTACTTTATAACTCCATAAGAAGTCAATCCAATGTTAGAAGTACTCATTTTATTGTAATATTTTCAAACAATGTTGACATATCATATATAAGGAAATCTAAATTTCCATTTGGCTACCTGATGTGGATGTATAACATTCTACCAAAAAATAATTCTCTCTTCAAGTCTCAATACCCATGCTTGATTCTGTATGACTAAATGCACATAAACATTTGATTTTCAGACATTTTTGTGGGGCTCGTGCACAACACTAGTAATGGCTAAAATACCCATGCTCAGATGAGTTGATCATGACACTTGAAAAAGATTGACATATTGGATAAAAAGAACAGACTCTGATATGCATTCAACAAATTTTTTTTTAAAATATCACTTATCATCTATAGGAATAAAGGTTAGTGCGTGAACGATTTGTAAATCTGACTTTTTCTTTCTTATTAGTTTACGATAGTGAAATATTGGTTCGAGTTCACGATCGAGGATCGAAAAGGCGTCCCCTTTCAATCATTCTTTCGCTAAGCTCTTCACCAACACTTGACAGAAAAACTCTATGGGGAACACCCAAGCTTTCGAACGATGACCAGAGGAGGCCTCACTCCAATACATCTTTTGAAAAGCTTTCTAAACCACTCTTCGAACTTTCAGGTTCGATTGATATATTAAAGTCAGTAATGACAAATCATTTATCACCCAAAGAAGAGTTGCAATGGTGTGATTTAATCAATTGTGATGAGTGAGTTGAAACAAGCAAAGACGAACTAAGGATCAACTATGAAATGATGCTCAAAGATGATAACTTCGAATGGATAACGATTATATTCAATCATTCGGATAATGTGAGATGTGAGAAACATAGGTAAGCTAAAATTTCATATTCAAATATTGAATTGCAGTCGGTAATGATCATTCGAGGATCATCAAACATTCCAAAATCTATAATGATGAGTGGGGAGTTACCAATGATTCTAATATCAAAGATTCACAATATTCTGAAAATTATTAATAATGATTCACATCTACTAATGATAATTTATTGCACATCAAATGATTTGGACCCTACTAAGTAAGTATTACTTTTCAACATTAAACAAATTCGAAAGTTGGTTTTTCAACATTTTATACTTATCTTACTGGATTTTTTTTATAAATATTTATAATTCCCTAAAATATAGACACCACATATTGTCACAATAAAATTATAATATGTTCCCCTTAAGAATTGTTCCCACACAATTTTCATTATGACATATAATCTTATTCATCTTTAATGTTCTCCAATTTGGAGATGACAACACACAATTCTTATACACACATATCTAATTCAAATAGTCCAAACATGTATTAAACTAGTATTTTGTATATCTATAAGATTTTCATAAAACCATACTGAAGTTTTACTTGCATTACCTTACACATTTGTACATTGATTTTTAGACTATTTAGAATAACATAACTATATCCATCTTTTCTTTCTATCTTATTATTTATACATATGGTTGGAATGCATCTCAACCTAGTAGAATATGGATTCCAATGTCTATTCATGTGGAGGTCATTCAAAATTTTGGATAGCAAAAAAAATATTAAGATCGATGTTTGCAAATACATGTTGTTTGTCTTTTTCGTTTTCAATTAGAATATCATTGATATAAGACAAACTCACACTTTGACTCTCATACATGGATGTTCTGTTTCATTGGGGTGGATTATAGATATTCCTTCATCTTATTGTTTAAAAGTATTTACCCCAAAATATAATGTCTTATAACATTAAAAGTTTTGTGACTTGACATTTTAGGCTACAACTTTTCTTACTTTATCTAGGTCTCTTGTAATCCAAGATATGAACTAGTTATTTATTTATTTTTTTACATGATGTATTTCATTCAAATTGATAGGTTTGGAACTCGATCATATATAAATTATTTGATTTAGATTTCCTTAAATATATACCAGAAACACATTGGATCCATTTGGGGCTAGATGATAATTATTTGATCTGAATCACTCAAGTATCTCAAATGATTTTGTATATGCATTATTTATCTTTCTTATGATCATCATACCCATCACTATATGGTTAGGCCAAAATGCACCCTAATTTTGACACCCGCCTTTGTGCTATAAGTGTTTTGCAAAATAGGATTCCAAGCTTACATGACTCTATGAACGAATTAGGTGACATTAATAAAATTAATTACAATTCAATCAAAGAATGATTTGAAAATTTGATTCGATCCATAATCCAGTGACACTACCAAGAACTCATAATGATCATGTCATGTTTCAAGTGTACTCTTTGAAATATATAACTTTCTTTTTGGTCAATTGTATTCAGATTTTAAGTCACGCTTCAGAAATACAAGGGCACATTGTAGTTAACCAAACAAATAACTTACTTCCCGCAAGGTATCCCTTGTAGTTACTTGATTCATATGTCTATAATTGAACTTGTGAACTCATCTTTATTCATGATGAATAAGATTGGAGTTCATGGTTATGGGTCAACAAATCTCTCTAAAACTCTTATACTTCTTTTTGTGATGATTGACAAGGAGTATTAGCAGTAGGAATAATTATATGAAGAGGGTTAATAAAGAATTTCCTCTATCAATGTCAAGTCAAACTACTTCTATAAAATAGATTTAGAACTCTTTAAGCATAGTAGCATTGTTTTAAAATAAATATTTTCCTTTCTAGCACAAATAATCCAAGAATCTATGACATATTTTCGGAAACAACTTATTGACATTCCACTAATAAATCAGAGAACATGAAAATACTCGACTATCTCTCATAAAATATCAAGAATGATAGATTTGGGAACAAAAGCTAAACAATTTAAACATGCATTCCACACAATTATTTGATATGTAAAATTATATCAAATCCATACAAATACCAAACAATCATGTCAACAACTAAGTCCTTGTCGTATATCCAGCTACGCAATTTTAGTATACTATATGTGAATACACGATGGTTCTCTCTCTTTTTTTTTCAAATAGCATGTCAAGTTCACAAATACAAATCAATGTATAGGGTTGCCATGCATAGAGTCATAATTGATCAAAAGAAAATATCACAATCACATTTCGAAATATCAGACATTAATACTTATATAGCCGCACACCATAATCCCCAACCTCGCACAACCCAAGCTTAATACCGATAGACCCACTAGAAACATAACTATGCCATCCTAGACATAGCTACGCAAACATTGACCAAGGGAAGGACTATTGCTCTGATACCATAACTGTCACGACCCTGATTTAAACCATGATTTAAACTGAAGTTCGCGACTCATTACGGACGATCAAATAAAATTGGGAGAGATTGCGAAAACGTGATGTAAATATTTTCCTTTTAAAAACAAAAGAAATTAAAATATATCATTAAATAAATTACACAAATTTATGATGATAATTTCAGAGCAAACCATCTACCCTAAGTTTCACATTTCACAAAATTACTGTACATTCTTTCAGAATGACGCATATATAATACACATATCAAAGTCTCTCGACGTCCTAACAAAAGGACACGAGAGTAACAACTCCCCTCAATACCTTTACATCAGAGGAGCTAAACTCCGCTAAGATTATGATCTCGCACGATCCAAGAAGCTATAATGATCTGAAAAATGTTAAAAACAACAGAGTGAGCTAAAATAGCTCAGTAAGTTGATAACTCATAAGCTATGCGTTACCATCTAATTAATTTCAGAGGAACATGCAAAGATATGAAATAATTATAATATCGCAATGGATGTTTTCATATATTTGAAAATAATATATACAATATTCTAACCAAAATAATCACACTCCAATTGCATCAATATCATTCAAATCATACCAAACAGATGTATGCAAATGCAACACTCTCATATGAATGCATAGATCACCAACTGGCAGTGGTCGGTAGGTGGACTCTAGAGGTGGCTCCCATCGTGATCAGCGATGTAGCACTTAGCTCCAACCATCATACAGATCAGAAAGTGATAGATGGCTTCCAGAGGTGGCCCATACGGATTCTAGAGGTGGCTCCCACCCTCACGGTGTAGCACTTAGGTCCGCACGGCACTTAGCTCCGTCATATATCATCCCATTTCAGGGGAACAAAATGATGCATTGGATTCTAGAGGTGGCTCCCATCGTGATCAGCGATGTAGCACTTAGCTCCAACCATCATACGATGCAATGCAAGCAGATGTCGATGCATGATTCACCACATAACAATTGTATCTCAATATCAGAGGATGAATCATATCAAATATCATTTCAAATCGAACAAGATTGCACTTCTCGTATCCATTCATATCATATCACATATGCTTTTCAAATGTGCAATCATACAATCATTCAAATATACTTTTCATAATTGCATTTCTCGAAATCAATTCATAACATATCCAAAACATATTCAATACATATAATAATCAATGACACACCGAATTCAAAAGAGGTGAATACATAGAATAGGAGAAACCAACTTACCTTATATGGACGATAACAAAAGACTTTCCTCCTTCTTTTTCTTACATTAATCTTCTTTCCTATAACAATAATATATGTTCATATTATTATTATTATTATTATTATAAAATTAATACCAACCTAGCATACAGAGAACATGACAAATATATATGATTCAAGGGTTCAAATCTTTTTTTTTTACCCATCAAAAGTGTATTATGATATCTTGGGCACTTGGTAAAAGAAAATTCATATATTTTAAATTAAACGATCAATTTTCGTGATTCCAATTTTCCTTAACTATGAACTACATTATTATTAAGTAGTCGATGTTTTAGATTTTACCTCACAATGATAGCTTTTCAAGAAAGTCAACATTCAACACAACATGAAACTTTTGATTCAAAGGTAAAAATAATTGCAATATAATTTTATTTGATAGCAAACCTCCTAAAGTACAACATTACATAAACTTCAGATTTCTATTCATTATAATAATTTTACAGAAATTTTCATGGTCAAAGACATCTCATTATTACTTATAAAAATTCATACCTCTCATTATATTCATAACTTTCTCTACGCAAATTATTTTGAATTGACTCAAATTATATTAGAACCATTATTTATGCAAGGTCCTTAGTCTTGAATTTCATATTTTTTTTGTGAATATATAATTTTTAACACAATTTTCCAATCTACTGATTCGGTAGGATAACAAGACAGCACACTAAATCTCTAATAACTCTTTCCTAAACTAAACTTCTAAATAATTATTTTCTATAGGTTCTGTAACCTTTGTAATCATTGTAATATATTGTAACAATGAATTGAACATTCGTGTACTAAACTTGGAATCAAAGAATTGATTTTCCTAACTTTGATTCTTCTGATATCTAAATCATTAGTCAAATTTCTTTATTAATTCAATCAATCTGGCATGCATGACTTTAAATTTAAAATTTCAGATGTTTAAATTACCATAAAATTGGACAAATCAATTACCTCATACATATCTTGTAACTTTCTATTTTGTTTTTCTTTCCTTCTTGTTTTTTTCCATGCCTTGTCGCTGTTGCCTTTCCTTCTTTGGTTCGGCCACTTCAATTTGCATATCTTATGCATCTTCTAAATCAGAACCTTTTCTTTTAACCCTCTTTCTTTCCTTTTTCTTCTTTTTTTTTCTATTCCTCCTTCTGGCCGACCACAATGAAATAAAACCTCTTATTTTCTTCCTTCTGTTTCTCTTTGTCCACGCTCGGCCACATTAGGCATATTGTCATTTCCTTTTTTTTCTTTTTGCACCAATTAGATAACTTGTATATTTTCTCTAAATTTGCATGACTGCCAACTCATGGTAAGGTGGCAACTCACCAATTAATCTAGATTATTGTGAGGTGAGTTGTCCTGCTACTAAGTGTCTCTTTCTTTTTTTTTTTTAGTAAGTCGGTATATGAAATCATCATATTTATAAATTAGTTTAGGTGACTAATTATGTTGTTTTAAGTAACCATGATGGTTAATAATACCCAACATATAAAATGAAAAATGATATCAGGATACTAGGTACTCAATTAACTAATAAATTGAGAAAAAACCATAATGACCAATCGATTTAAATTGATTAAGTAACGCAATTATCTCAGTTTTTGCTAGTTTTAATATTTTCTAATGCTAATGGAAAATGGTGATCAACAATTTCAATATACTAATTCTACACATACCAGTCCGTGAATATATTGTGTTGCTAATTAATCAATTCAGCAACCTATTTAGTAATTAATTTGGTCCATTGATTCACAATACTTAGTAGCATTAAAATCATATTATAATTTAAATATTAATATTAAAATACTGCAATATCAATTAATAAGTCGAATAATTCCTATACAATTTAATTACAATCAAGTTACGCTTATATCAAAGAGACTAATTAACTTAATTAGTTGATACTTAAATTAGTTAGCAAATTGGTAAATATTATGATATTACATCCATTGCTAGCAGTATATGTAATATGAAATCTGCAAGATGATGACCCCGAGAAAAGTGAAAAAAAAATGTAATTTAAAAACATTATCACCAAATAAATATTGTAATTAACATCCGTTACTTTTCACATTTTCTATTGTCGCATATATAATATTTCTTATGCCAGATTAAAGACATAATGTAACACCCCCAAATCGACCAACGCCACGTGGCGAGGATCTATTCGAAGGCGCTACGAAAATACTATGACATAGACTAAAACTTGACCAAATCTCAAAATAAAAACAAATGGCATGCCAAAAATAAGAACAATGAAGGAAAGATAGAAATATAATAAAAGTGAAAGTCCCAAAATATTACAAAGTCCATAATGGTCATAATGTCTGAATTACATCAAGTTCATAATGCGGAAATAAAGATAAAGACAACTAGGCCCTCTCTTGGTTCATGTGCTTTAGCATCGCTGGTCGCGGCACACGATCTCGACACCATCACTGACCTGGCATTGTGGAAATTAACACTGGGGAGAAAGTCTTCCCGTAAGCTATACAGCCTAGTGCGGATCCATAAGTGCACAATGCATAACAATAAATAGCAATTGACAGAATTAGTAAACACTTGCAATAAGATCAGATTTGAGAGCATAAGATCATTCACTTGAGATATCGATGGATAAAAGAGATAAAGATCATGAGTCAATCTATAATCATAAAAGGTTTCAGAGATCATGCTGGATCAATATTCATATTTTGTTCATCATGTTCATGTTACTTGTTCATGCTATTACTTTCACTTAACATTAGGTGTCTTTGGGTGCCTTTAACTTGGGTGATTTACGTCGGAGCAACCAATACAGCTTCGTGCGGCCAATGGGGGATCGAGCCATTTCTCAAGGAGCGACCCGTCCGATTAGCACTCAGCTTAAGCTCTGACCACCACTCCCATAAACATGTTCATAACTTTCTTAATCACTTTATCACTTTGTCATACTTGCATATCATAATAGGATTGGATCATAAGACAGATCAAAACAACATCAAGGATTCAATCACATAACATGCCAAACAGTAAGGAGTAGCATAACACAAGCATAGAATGAATCTCAATCAAAACAGGAATCAATTTACAATCTGGACAGATATCGGACGACCGATCCTCACTGGTCGGTCGACCGTTTTTCGGACACCGGTCGACTAATATCTCTGGATCGGTCGACCGGTTGGTTTGAATATAGTACAATAAGTTCTTCAACACCGGTCGACCGATATCTCTGGATCGGTCGACCGATAGTACTTAATCAAAAAGAGCTTCGATCGGTCGATCGGCCGAATGATACAAGGCGACCGATATACAGGATCGGTTGACCGGTCCTCAGGAAAAATAGAAACGGACAAAATCCATATAACAGCGAAATTCAATCCAAAAATGTAATCAATACATACAATCAATCATCTAAGCCTAGAGAATTGATACAGAGCATATCTAGGATCAAAAGGAAATAGAAACAGGAAGCAAACATGGTAATACAATCAATCCATCATTTTCCATATCATTTCAATCATCAAGAACACATCATACGATAAGAACATAATTCCAATCAATTGCTATCATATTATACAAAGGGATTTCGGTATCACCCACCTTATTTCGTGATTGCTCCTAGCTTGAGCCTTTCGAATCATCAATAACACTTTTCCTTATTGTTCTCCACCTAGGGAGCAATCCAAATGAGGGAGAGGAAGTAAGTAATGGACCTAAAGATTAAATGATGCAGAAATGTAGATAAACCTAGATGAAGACCTTGCTGGAATGCCCCCTTCTTGCTGGATGAAATGCCTTAGGGAGGAAGAGAGAGGAGTGAGGGAGAGGAGAATGGTGGCTAAGAGAGAGCTTTAGGGCAATTAACCCTTTTATAGGGTAGTTGTAGGGCCTAAATACTAATGGACTCATTAATTGGGCTATAATAGTTGGACTTTACAACTTAGTTCTATTTCCTATTTCTTTTATTTATTATTTTTTTAATTGGGTCGGATATTACATTATTACCCCCTTAAAAGAAAATTCATCCACAAATTTTGCACTAAGTAGAGATCTTACCGAAACAGATGCGGGAACTCCTGGCACATCTCTAACTCGAGTTCCCATGTGGCCTCATCGCCGTGATGATAACGCTAGGCTATTCTTACCATAGGCACCTTTTTACCCTTCTGGCGTTGTATCTTCCGTTCCACTATATGCGTCGGATACTCCGCAAAGGTCAAATCCGCAACTAGATTTGGCCCTCAATCCGTAATACATTAGCAGTATCGTGCTTGTACTTCTTCAGCATGGAGACATGAACACATTATGCACTCGCCCATAGGAAGGTGGCAATGCTAGCCTACAAACTGCTTCACCTACTAACTCGAGTACCTCGAAAGATCCCACATACCGAGGGCTGAGCTTCCCTCGCTTACTGAACCTCATCACCTCTTTCATAGGAGACACCTTCAGCAGGATCTGATCACCAGCCTGAAAGATCTGCTCACGTCTGCCCTTATTTGCATAACTCTTCTGCCTGCCATGAGCTGTCTTCATCCTCTGCTTGATCAGCTCTACTTTCTCAGCATACTCTACAGCCTCCTTCACCTCTTCCTTGCTCATGATCTTCTCCTCACCTACTTCACCCCAATGAGCGGGTGAACGACAAGGTCGGCCATATAAAGCATCAAAGGGCGCCATGCCGATACAGAATGATAGCTATTATTACAAGCAAATTCGATCAGATGAATATGTTCATCCCAGTTGTCTTGTCAAACTAGTGCACATGCTCGCAGCATGTCCTCTAATGTCTGAATGGTCCTCTCAGACTATCCATCAGCCTGAGGATGGAATGCAGTGCTGTAATTCAGTCTCATCCCAAATGCTTACTGCATGCTCTTCCAGAATCTGGCAGTGAATGTAATATTCTTAACTTAAACATGTATGATTAGAATGTTATATTATGTTATTGATATGTGTTATGAAGCTCATGTTAAGACAAGCTTCGATGATAATTATTGGAGTCCGAAAAGTGATGGAAATATGTTTAAGGCATGAAAATATAATTTTCGGAAATTGAAAATTTAGAAAATTAAAGTCCCGATAGTTGTTCCTATATATGAAATGATTCTAAAAGTGATTTTTAACAATATTTAGGAGGTGTATGAGTTAGGTAAAACGTAGATACAAAATCGGAAAATCTGTGAAATCATGATTTTTGTTCTTCGGACAAAAATTTAGATTTTGATTCCTTAGTTATTTATTTTTCTAAATATCTTATTTGAATCCAAATGGGGAGTAGTTCCTTATTTACATGTAAGCATTTACTTAAGACATTACATATGAATAAGCCATATTACAAGGGTATTTTGGGAAAAATGTTTTCCACCAGCTGAAGTCGGTTCCCCCTTCCTTTTAACACTTATCCTTTCACCTTTTACTACCTTCTTCTGCCCTATTCACCACCCTTCGCTGAATTGCAAAGGTAGAAGGAAAAGATGCTACATGGTTGAAGGAAATTAGGAAAAAGAAAAGGGGTAACTAGGGTTTTAGATTTTGGTAAGTTCCTACTTCATTTTCTTTGGATTTTAACTACATAATTCTTAATTAGGGTGACTCTGAACCTTTCTCATCCATTTATTTTCAGATTTTACTTGAACATGGGACAAAACTCATGTTGTTCATGGATAAGATTAACCCTAGCCATATTCAATTGATTCACGAATCTTTAGCTACATAATTTCATACCTTCGAGTGATCCAAAAATTATGAAATTTATTATGATTGATCCCCTATGAGTCTACTTTCATTGGGCGTTGGAATCAAGTTAATATGATTTCTGCAGATAAAGTTATGCTCATATCTTTAAGGTACTATCACTCTGTCCGCCTAAATTGCTATCCGGATTTGTAAATTATGTATTAAATTCAATATATCGTAGAATTATTTGATAATTTAGGTTGTCATAGACATTGATGTTAGGGTTCATTGACAATTGGAATCACTAGAAAATGATATGTGTAACGAAAGTTATAAATAATTTACCGAGCCTTACTCAGTCTGTCAGGAGGGAACTTATGGCAGATTATGCAAATATTGGTTAAATTTATTGTGCTCAGTAAAAATAGATATAAATTCAGGAAATTTTATGGGTTGCACCTTAGGATGTCTACTATTTGAGAAAATTGAAAGAATCAGAAAAGGGAAGGTTTATTATTTTATATAAATCATAAATTAAGGTTACTCAGTCTGTCAAGACATAGAAACAACATAAAAGTTAGGCTGAATGTTGATTTTTATGAGAGCAAACCATAATGAAGTAGGAAATGAAACTTTTACAGAATAATATGAGAGTAAAAAAAAATTGGAATGATGTCATTTGGGTATGTATATAAGAAGATATGGATTTTTCTTTACTATGTGTGCAATCTGTTATATTATTAGGTCAATCCTTATGCTTAATAGTTACTTAAGTTATAAGAGTAAATACTTAAGGTTCATATACCTAAGCAATTAATTTTGTTTCATATGTGATAGGATTGTGTTCAGATCATAGTAGTAATGTGTTTCTTACTATTATTTTTATAGGAGTAGAAGAATAAAGTAGTGAACAAGGAAAGGGAAACATTTTGCTAGCCCTTATAGGTAAGTTGATTTCTCCTACGCTATGTTTTCACCTCTTTTGAATTCGGTGTGACATCGATTATTATATGTATTGAATATGTTTTAGAATGCTATGAATTGATTTCGAGAAATGCAATTATGGAAAGTATATGTGATATGATTTGAATGGATTGCAATGAGTGCAATCTTGTTCATTTTGAAATGGTGTTGGATATGATTCATCTTCTGATAGTCAGGAGATGTTTGTTATGTGATGAATCATGCATCGACATCCATTTTCATTTGCATATATGATGGTTGGAGCTAAGTGCTACATCGCTAATCACGATGGGAGCCACCTCTATAGTCCAATCCATCATTCTGTTCCCAGTAATGGGATGAGATAGGCTGGAGCTAAGTGCCATGCGGAGCTAAGTGCCACATCGTGAGTAGTCACGATGGGGGCAACCTCTAGAATCCGTAGGGGCCACCTCTAGAGTCCACCTATCGTTTTATAATTTATTCCCCGAAAGGGATGAGGTAGAATGGAGCTAAGTGCTACATCGCTGATCACGATGGGAGCCACCTCTAGAGTCCACCTACCGACCACTGGCCAGTTGATGATCCGTGCATACATATGAGAGTGTTGCATTGCATACACATGTTTGATATGTTTAAGTGACAATGAATGTAAATTGAGTGCAATGCTTTTGATTGGGATGTTATATATATATATTTAGTATATGTATGAAGATATTGACTTTGATATTATGATTAATGTATGTATGTTTATGTCTCCTCGAATTTATTAGATGATAACACATAGCTTATGAGTTATCAACTTACTGAGCTATTATTTGCTCACAGTGTTGTTGTCCACTTTTTCAGATCAGTAGAACTTTTGGGAGTGCGAGAGACAGCCTTAGCAGGGTGTGGATCCTTTTTGCTGCTAAGGTATTGAGAAGTCATGTGCCCCACTGCGCGTGTTAGATAGAAGACTTGCAGCTCTCATATTCCTCTATTGGGATATGGAGAGAGTTTGATATGTGTTATATATGAAAAATAATTTTGTATCTTGTAAAATGTGAATCTTTTATGACTATGTGGTGGTGTAAATCCTAAGGTTATTACATGCTCTGAATGATCAATATAAACTGCGTGGTTTGCTTATATGTGTTATCATTTTCTTGTATTATCTAGTGGAGTTATGCACAATTTTTTTAGAAAAAAAATTAATAATATTTGATCGTCTGTAATTAGTCACGAACTCTGATTTAAATCACCGTTTAAATCGGGGTCGTGACAGCGAATATGGGGTTTCGATCAGAAACAATTGATGTTGGAATGTCATGTAATTTAACCACCTCTCTAACATACAAGTCCAATAAACTCTCTACCGATTGCTTCCACTGGATAGGGATGAAATGTGCCGCCTTTGTGAATTTGTCTATCACCACTCATATAGTACCATGACTCTTCTTGGATCTTGGGCAAGTTGGATACAAAATCCATAGTAATACTATCCCACTTCCACTATGGAATATCTAAAGGCTTCAATTTCTCATATGACCTCTAGTGTTCAATCTTCACCTGCCGGCACACCAAACATCTAGACACGTATACAGATATCTCTTTCTTCATGTCAGGCCCCCCATAGTTATATTGTACATCTTAGTGCTTCTAGGATGAATGGCAAACTCAAACTCATGGTACTCATACATACGAAGAGAGTAGTATCAACCTACGTGCAACCTTGCCGACTAATTTTGATATTGAAATGGTCCATAGCAATGAGGACTAATTACTGCTTACTTATCTGCATTATCTCTTTCATATAGGAAGCTTTCAATAACATTTGATTATCATCGTTAATGATATCTTTTTATATACCTTCATTTTGCGTAGCTCCTTTTCTTTTTAACCTTTTTCTTAACTCGTTCTACCTTCTTAATATATCATCTCCGTGCATGGTTTCTCTTCGCCTATTTCACCCAATTGAGTGATGAACAATGTTTTCAATATAATCGAACGGTATTCTAAAATATTTAATTGGTGGCCATTATTATAAGTAATTCTGGTCACATGTAAATGATCATTCCAACTACCATGTCAATCGGGTGTATATATCCTCAGCGTGTATTCCAAAGTCTCCATAATTCTCCTATCTACCAAAATTTCAGCATACTGTATTATAGTTGTTTGGGTCAATAACCTCCTTAGAAGGAGTGTTAGTGAACATGCTTAACATTATATTTTTAATCACATCGATATTCCTGAACTTAACGAGCAAAGGATAATGTTAGTGAACAACTTAACATTATATTTTTAGTCAATCTGCCCTCCTTGACATCAATGACAGCCCCAGCAGTGGCTAAAAAGGGTCTCCCAAGAAGAATGGGGGTATTCAAGTCCTCATCCATGTCAAGTATCACAAAATCTACTGGTATGTAGAATTTGCCAACTTTGAGGGGTATGTCCTCAATGATTCCATGTGGATACTTGATGGATTTGTCTGCCAGCTGTAGAGACATATTTGTAGGCTTCAAATCTCCAACTTCAAGCTTCCTACAAAGTGAAAGAGGTATGACACTCACTGATGCACCCAAATCACATATTTCCCTTTGAATCTTCCTATTTTCAATTTCACAAGGTATGGAGAAGCTTCCTGGATCTTTCAACTTGGGTGGCAATTTATTTTGGATAATTGCAGAGGCTTCCTCAGTTAAGGTAATAGTTTCATGCTCCATAATCCTCCTTTTCTTGGTTAAGATTTCCTTCAAAAACTTTGCATAGGAGGGCATCTCCTGAATTGCCTCGACAAATGGCACATTGATATTTAACTTCTTCAGGATTTCAATGAACCTTCCATACTGCTGATCCTGCCTTGCCTTGATTAATCTTTGAGGGAAAGGTACCCTATCAAAGACCCTGGTCCTGACTTCATTTTGAGGGCCTTTGTTCTGATTTTCTCCCATAAGTTCAGTTGGTTCTTCAGCAGCTTTGGACTTTGGATTCACTTGGGCTGGATTGTCCTCTACTTTCTTCATTGGTTCTTCAACAATCTTCCCACTTCTGAGCTGGATAGCATGGACCTGTTCCTTGGGGTTCACTTCTGGCTGTCCAGGGAAGAACATAGGAGGTCTAGCTGAGTTGCTAGGTTGTTGAGCAACTTGGTTCTCAATGGTATCAAGTCTAGAATTCATTTTCAGAATTGCCTCCTCCTGATTGCTTTGCTTCTTCAGAATTTGTTGCAGCATCTCCTCTATTTTTGAAAATTGAGAAGGTTGAGTTGGTGGTGGTTGCTCAAAAGGAGGTCTTTGCACTTGAACACCTTGGGACTGATTTGGATATGGAAATTGTTGGTTTCTGGGCAAAATCCTTGGCTGCCAACTAGGATTCTGCATGGGAGCTCCTTGATAGTTGTTGCCCTTGTAAGAAAAGTATGGATGATTCCTATTTTCTGGAGTGTAGAATTCAGCAGGAGGTTTAATTCCATAATTTCCCACATCATTGATTTGATCCATTGTTTGCTCCACTTGTTGCATAATCAAATTATAATTTTCTGACACATGGCCTTGATTCCCACATACACAGCACCTTGTTTCAGGATTAGAGGCCCTATTGTCATTGGGAGTCAAGTTCAATCTCTCCAAAGTCTTGTACAACACCTCTTCAAATTGGGATGACAATTGGTTCACTGAATTATCCATAGGAGGCCTTCTGGTCCTATCATGTGTGAGGAAGTGATGATTCTTTGCAATGTTCTCTATCAGTTGGTAAGCCTCATCTATATTTTTGGATGCAAAGATACCTCCTGCTGCAATGTCCAAAGTCACCTTGCTAGGGTAGTTCAATTCCTTATGAAAATAGTTGACTAATTGCCACTTTTCAAATCCATGGTGGGGACATGCCCTTAACAACCCTTGAAGCCTTTGCCATGCCTCACAAATGTTTTCTTGGTCCAACTGATAGAACCTCACTATTTGATCCCTGAAGTTATCAGTTTTTGGAGGAAAGAATTTTGAAAGGAACAATTGAATAATTGATTCCCAAGTGGCTACCTCTTCAGGATTCAATCCTTTATACCATGTCTTGGCATTGTCCTTGAGTGAGAAGGGAAACAATCTTATATATACTGCATTCATGGGAATGTTGTTGAAGTTCACAGTGCTGCACATCTCCTTGAAATTATCCAAATGACATGCTGGATCTTCAGTCCCAAGTCCAGAAAATTGACTTTGCCTAATCATTGAAATCAAGGCTGGATTAATTTCAAAGTTTGCCACAGGTGCTAAGGCTCCTCCCCCTGGTTGATTCCTTGCATTGCTTGGTGAACAACAGTCCCTAAGAGTTCTAGGAGCTGCCATATTCTGATTTACAACTTCTTCAATTTCAAGATTGTGTGCCTCTTCCTCTTCTTCTTCAAATATCCTTCTCCTTGCCTCAAGCCTTTGCAATCTCCTTCTTCTTAGAAATCTTCTTTCAGGCTCAAGATCTGATTGGTAATGTTCCTCTTGATGGTCCAAGTCCTGCATAAAGAGATTCAGAAGTATCAAATTCAAGAAAAAAATGAAAACTAGACAAAAGTGAAAAGTTAAAAATGATAACTTGCAAAAACTGAAAATTAGCCTAACAAATAAACTAAAAACTAATCTAAAACTAATCTAAACTATCTAAGTTAGTCTAATTGACCTCAAATCCCCGGCAACGGCGCCAAAAACTTGATAGTGATATTTGGGATTGAGTAGTGATAACTTGCTGAAATTAAAGAAAAGAGTCAATTTTTTAAAAAATTTTGGTCTCCCAACTCACTAGCTGCAAGTGCACAGGTAAGTTGTAGTAGACTCAGGTTGTCGTATCCACAAGAATTTGAAGTCTAAGACACCCTAAAACAATCTAGATTAGTTCTACTCTAATGGCTAAAAACATATTTTTAAGTTGAAAGTGTAAACAAATTTTTAACTAGTGCAGAATGATAACAGGTTTTGGGGTTTTGAAAACTTCTGTAAAAATGAATTATGAATGCTAAATTAATGACTAGAAAGATTTAACTATCAATGAGGAAGGTTCTTCTAGGATTTGGGGTTCATCTAAATTAATTAAGGATGGAATGGATCAAGTTATCATTAAATGTCTAACTTTTGATTCAACTTGAAAATGGTTGTTCCCACAGCTCAATTGACCTCTAACTAAGCAATATATGATCATATAGTTGTTAGCTAGGTTGAATCAAAAGAGGGTCCTCACTGAAAATCAAGTTATCAATGGATTCAAAAGAAGGCTCAATGCTGATTTTTACAATTAAAAGAAATTCTGAAATGATAACTTGAAATTGCAATCTTAAAAAGATGGAACCACTCCAAACAATCAAACCAGTATGAAATCTATCCAATAATGGTGCTTGTGCTCCTTGATTCATCTCTAAATTCCAGGGGGATTTGAATTCAACTTCTCGGTTGCAAGGAAAATGAAATCCACACAAACACAACTCAATTGGAAATGCAAAGCCTATGACCACATGAATTCACAATTGCCATTGCTCCTTGGCCCATCTCTGGATCTCAAGGATGACCTAATGACTACCTCTCAGCAGTAGATTAAGTTGAGGCTTGACAATGGAAATCAGAATTCAAATAGAAACCAGAAAAGAGAAATCTGCAATTCAGGAAATCAACAACATTATTCATTGAAATTCAGACTTGCCAAATGCTTCTTGTCCCATCTCTGGACTGCAAGAAATCCCTAAGGTTCACCTCTCAGTGATTGAATAGAATCAGGGTTCAATTGGCAAATCAGATTCCAAAGAATTCAGGAAACAGAATTCAGATTTTAAAATCAGATTAGAAACAATAACATATTTGAATCATGAAGAATGTCAAACATCTTGAATCATTTCTGAACAAGATTGGGGACAATATCAACTTATCAGCTGCTCTATTAACTAGGTCCACAATGACAAACAAACTCAAATAGTCCAAGAAATCAGATTCAAAAAAAAATCAGGAAATCAGATTTTCAGGAAACCAAAATCAGAAATCAGATTTGCATCTATATGGAATCAGAAATCTGACATTATCTCTTAATGCATTTCTGAAAGATAATTAGATCAAATAATACATCTCAGTCATAGTTTACAAATGGATCTAATGATAACATGAATCAATGCAGAATAGTTTTGAAATCTGAAAACCAGAATTGATTTCAGTGCAGGATTATAATTCTGTCCATATCCATCCAAAACTAATCTAAACTACTACCCTATCCTAGAAGAAATGGAGTTTAGCTCCTCATATTTACAAAGCTTGACATCAAATGGAAGGAGAAACAGATACAAATCATTGATTGAAGTGTCTCGGCAGTAGCAGTAGCTCCAAGCAGCAGCAGCTCCAGCAGAAACCCTTCCTCCAACCCTCAATGTCCAACCCCCCCCCCCCCCCCCCCCCTTTCTCTCCTCCAGAAATTCCCCTTTTATATGACTCCTATCCACCCTTGGATCAGCATCATAATGTTCCTTATCCTTTGATTGCAGCCACCTGTCCATTTGCAGAAATTCCAGCTGCAAATTCCTTTTTGTGCAGGAAAAAGTAGATGGTCCCTCCTACTTTTTCCACTCTTTGGCCACCTTTCTCCCTGCTACAAATCCCCAAACAGCAAGCATCAAAGCCCTTGAATGTTGTTTTGACAAATAAAGATTAAGATGATGATAATTGCTAGCTCAGATATCAAATGGTATTAGGTGTTGTGCAGGAATGAAAACTTGTATCAAAATTAATGAATTAAGGGGCCCGGAATGATAACTTGTCACAAATCATGGAAACTATCCAAATGCAAGTGATTCAAAGCATTAGAAGCATCAAATGGACTAGAGTAACAAGTGAGTGCATTCAGAAATCAAATATGAATGAGATTTCTAAGAAGTGATAACTTGGGTGCCCAAAAATGATAACTTATATGACTTAAAAATGATAACTTGTGATAACTTGAGTTGTGGTTATCCAAATATAATGAAATTTGACCAGCAATGAGTTAGAACAATAACAAGATGATTGCTTAAGGTTCCCGTGCAGAATTAATGGTTTTGCATATCGAAATGACAGAATTGCCCTTTTACGATAACTTGGCACTTGAAAAATGATAACTTGTTCAAATGGGTTTAAAACTTTGCACAAGTTAAGATGTGACTATCCAAATATGATTTATACATGATAATGATAGATGTAGGTCAAGAAAATCATTGAAAATCAGTTCATTCAAAATAATGATAACTTGACATATAGGAATGATAACTTATCCTCAAAATGATAACTTGGCATAGAATTTAAATATTAATGAATTTTGGCATTTCAGAACCTCTACGCATATAGAATTAAGTATGAAATGAGGAATATCAACTAGTTATCACAATGTATGCATTCCAAGTATAATTAGCCCAAAAATAGGCAAAAGTGGGACTCGATATGTATGAATTGCATCTAAAATGGGTTAGAAACATATAGTGATCAGCAAGTGATCAATGATTCGATTGGTCATGAATGTTGCACATGATAAAATCCAATCCATAATAAGACCAAATAATTTATGCACGTTGCATAACATAAGTCCTTAATAAAACATCATGAATGCAAGCAAACACATAGAACGAATTCAAGCAATAGGGTAGAAAAAACAAAGCAATCACCAAAATACAAGACAAGCAATCATCTTTATCTTTTGCACATTGTCCATTTTCGTAACCTACCATAGTCCATTTCCATATCATACTTTAGTCCATTTTCACATCTTGCATTGGCCCTTTTTCATACAATTGTCCATCTTTTAACTTGACATCAATAATAAGAATCATACTTCGCACAAGGCAGAAACATCTGTAAGAGTGTGGACGACCTTACACTAGGTTATAACATGAGTGAGGATAAACCTTGTTCTAGGCGAAAACATCCCTCGAAGGAGATGACCTCGCTCTAAGCCATAACATAACTTTTCATCATTATAGTGAATCTCTCTCTCGACCTGTAAATATATCAAGGTCATATTGAGCATAGTCCCGACTCATCTTTAAGTTTGTTTCATTTGAAAATAAATCGAGTGGGCAAAGGCTTAATAAATCAAAAGATTTGATTAGGATCGAATTTCCTTCTTTCCACATGTCGAACGCCAACAAATCAAACGGTCGTCCATTTTCGATTTATTTAGCGGTCGCCTGTTTGGTATTCATTCTTCAACCCAATGTGACCTCTGAGTCTTTCAAAATTCTATGTTTATTCATCCATATCTAACTCTTAGCTCAATATGAGGTAATAAAAATTCATATAACTAGTTTGTATTTTCTTAAGACTTTTATCAACATAACATAGAGTCCATATGAAGAATAAGGTACAACAAGTGTTACGGGTGCCTAATTATCAATATAATATATAAATAAATCTCTATCTTAACAACTCATGGAACCACATAAATCATAACTTAGGCATGATTGATTTCCTATAAAATTCACTTCTACTATTTTTGGAACCATCTCACACCTACTTATTGTGTGAGGCAATTTTTTTATTTATTCTTATAATTCTCTCATTTCTCTCATAAAACTATATCTCTTTGCAATATGCCTACTCCTTTTCCTCTTCATACTACTGCAGTCAGCAAAAGAAGTCCATGAGTAGGGTGATCATGAAAGAGATGAAAACATGAATTAAAAGAACAAAATTGTTTCTTATATTTTATTCTCTAAGTATCTATAAGTTTGATTCTTCATGTAGGTATCATCATCCACATGCATTACTTATTCTTTCTTAATTGTTCATAACCTTTATGCCCCTTTTTGCATAACCACTAATACTCCTTAGGTTGATTCCTATCATACAAAATAACCTCCTTAGGAATCAACCACTCCTATGAAATAAGCATTGATACATCAATAAAGAATGACACAAAGCAAGAAAGATCTTACTTATACTTTACGCTGGAGAGTGTGGCGACTGCTCGGCGAAAGCACATGAACTATTACCATACTATCTTATACAATAGAATGTCAAGAGAGTCTTGACTTTAGGCTCTGATACCATAAATGTAACGCCTCCAAATCAACCAACGCCACGTGACGAGGATCTATTCGAAGGCGCTACGAAAATACTATGACATAGACTAAAACTTGACCAAATCTCAAAATAAAAACAAATGGCATGCCAAAAATAAGAACAATGAAGGAAAGATATAAATATCATAAAAGTGAAAGTCCTAAAATATTACAAAGTCCATAATGGCCATAATGTCTGAATTACATCAAGTTCATAATGCGGAAATAAAGATAAAGATAACTAGGCCCTCTCTTGGTTCATGAGCTTTAGCATTGCTGGTCGCGGCACACGATCTCGACACAATCACTGACCTAGCATTGTGGAAATCAACATAGAGAGAAAGTCCTCCCGTAAGCTATACAGCCTAGTGCGGATCCATAAGTGCACAATGCATAACAATAAATAGCAATTGACAGAATTAGTAAACACTTGCAATAAGATCAGATTTGAGAGCATAAGATCATTCACTTGAGATATCGATGGATAAAAGAGATAAAGATCATGAGTCAATCTATAATCATAAAAGGTTTCAGAGATTATGCTGGATCAATAATTATGCTTTGTTCATCATGTTCATGTTATTTATTCATGTTCTTTGTGCTCTTACTTTCACTTAACATTAGGTGTCTTTGGGTGCCTTTAACTTGGGGGATTTACGTCAGAGCGACCAATACAGCTTCGTGCGGCCAATGGGGGATCAAGCCATGGCTCAGGGAGCGACCCATCCGATGAGCACTCAGCTTAAGCTCTGACCACCACTCCCATAAACATGTTCATAGCTTTCTTACTTAATCACTTTATCACTTTGTCATACTTGCATATCATAATAGAATTGGATCATAAGACAGATCAAAACAAGATGAGGATTCAATCACATAACATGCCAAACAGTAAGGAGTAGCATAACACAAGCATAGAATGAATCTCAATCAAAACAGGAATTAATTTGCAATCTGGACAGATATCGGTCGACCGATCCTCACTGGTCGGTCGACCATTTTTCGGACACCGGTCGACCGATATCTCTGGATCGGTCGATCGGTTGGTCTGAATACAGTACAATAAGTTCTGCTACACCGGTCGACCGATATCTCTGGATCGGTCGACTGATAGTACTTAATCAAAAAGAGCTTCGATCGGCCAATCGGCCGAACGATACAAGGCTCGGGAAGATTGATCGGTCGACCGGTCTACAGGGATCGGTCGACCGATAACCTCATCATCGGTTGACCGATATACAGGATCGGTCGACCGGTCCTCAGGAAAAATAGAAATGAACAGAATCCATATAACAGCGAATTTCAATCCAAAAATGCAATCAATGCATATAATCAATCATCTAAGCCTAGAGAATTGATACAGAGCATATCTAGGATCAAAAGGAATCACAAACAGGAAGCAAACATGGTAATACAATCAATCCATCATTTTTCATATCGTTTCAATCATCAAGAACACATCATACGATAAGAACCTAATTCCAATCAATTGCTATCATGTTATACAGAGGGATTTCGGTATCACCCACCTTATTTCGTGATTGCTCCTAGCTTGAGCCTTTCCAATCATCAATAACACTTCTCCTTATTGTTCTCCACCTAGGGAGCAATCCAAATGAGGGAGAGGAAGTAAGTAATGGACCTAAAGATTAAATGATGCAGAAATGTAAATAAACCTAGATGAAGACCTTGCTGCAATGCTCCCTTCTTGCTGGATGAAATGCCTTAGGGAGGAAGAGAAAGGAGTGAGGGAGAGGAGAATGGTGGCTAAGAGAGAGCTTTAGGACAATTAACCCTTTTATAGGGTAGTTGTAGGGCCTAAATACTAATGGACTCATTAATTGAACTATAATAGTTGGTCTTTACAACTTAGTTCCATTTCCTATTTCTTTTATTTTTTATTTTTTTTAATTGGGCCGGATATTACACATAATGGAATGCTAAAAGTCAAAATACAATTTATGAACAATTCAATCAATGTTAATAGACAAATCTTAGGGCCATCAATGAATAATGTGTTTATTTAGATAATGAAAATTCAAGAGAAAACATGAAAATAGAAAAAAATGGATATAACAGGAATAGGTCATTGACAATAGCTTTTACCATAATGTTTATTGTATTCTTTTGAACCTTTGATAAAGCCGAAATGATCTTGAAGACTACTATTATTTGACTAGTTTGATTAATGTGATGGGCAAATCTTGAACTAGAATGAAAATTCATATCATATCAGTGGGCCATCTAGATGCCTAAGTGTAACCATTGAAATTATGCCAATAATCACTTAATCTTAATTTGGCTGATTTTTTTTTTATTGAGCATGTGAATGCCCAAGAGTCAAGAGATATTGCTGACTTGAGGCTCTGTTCCTAACTGGAGACAATTGATATGACCGAGTGGAGGCAAATGTGTAACAACTCTATTTTTTTCAGAATTATATAAATAAGTAAATAAAATAAGTTATTTATTTATTTATTTACAACGACATCTTAAAAAAATAAAGGATAATTGAAGTTAAGAGTTTGAATTGAAGGAAAGAAAGACAGGAAAAGAATATAAAGATATGTAAGTTAATTATGAGGGGTTATAGATAGAGTTCACAATTATCATTGTCGCACCAAAATTTTTGAATTAAAAATTTATTTTCATAATTAAAATAAATCTAAATTTAGAATTTATTAAAGAAAGTTGAAGTTAGAAAGGAAATAAAAATATAGTTAGACGAGGAATAAGAGAAGAGGGAAAATAATACAAGTGAAGTTTGAGAGTGAATACAAGTATAATTATATATGAGATAGAAAAACAAGCGAAAGCTAATTCCTAATTAAATTAGGATTTGAAATTAAAAAAGATTAAGAATTAAAAAATTAAATTTAAATCTAACCGACTCTCAATAAGAGTTGGAATAAGAGTTTTAGGTCCAATATATATATAAAATAAACTAATATTATCTTATATGAATAATAAATAATTTTAAAATAAATTAAAATTTGAAAATAAGTGGATGTTAAGAAAAGAAAAAGTTTGAGTAAAAGAAGAAAGGAAAAGAAAATTTAAATCCTAATTGAAAAATGTTTATATTAAGATTAGAAATTTAAATTTAATTCTATTATGATTATAAGTTATCAAGGATTCCTAATAAAGTAGAGTTTTATGTTTAAAATATTCAGGATATTAAATAATGTTGTTTTATTATTTCTAATTTTGAAAATTAAGAAAGATGGATAATAACTAATTATTTAATTTCAAAAAATCATGAAAGATAACAGAAAAATTATGAATCATAAATATAATTAAGTGTTCTCATTAGATTAGAATTTGGAGGTCTTTTCCATATAAATAAGATCCAAGAATTTCTTTCAAGTCATCTTTCTTCTCTTCCACATTTTAATTTTTTTTTATCTTTGAGCTACATTTTCTCTCTCCTCAAGATACGTGTGCGAGTGCTAACATCGTTCAACTACTCGTGGTTGATCCCTGAGGACACGGACTTTGAGGTCTTGACTAGAAACTGAAATCTTGTCGTCAAAAAGTTTGGCCAAAATTCAGCCACTAAGATAGTTCTGCTACGAAGTTATATGTTGATGTTGAAAATCACTTTTGGATATACTTTCTTAATATATTTTGTCAACTTTCCCCCGTGTGCTCTGATGATCCAAAAATATATTCCTTATGGTTTCATGTCGAAGATATGCACAGATTGATAGAAAAAGTTAGGACAAAGTTTCGATATTTTGGCACTACAATTTCTCTGTACAAGAATATTTGAGCCTAAACTAGAAGAACCCAAATAAACAAAGAGATAATTGTCTGATCACACTTGGTCCGAGCCACATCGGACTCGGCCTAAGTTGTAATATTAATAGGTTCCAATTATGGCAGGCATAATACCAAATTAGAAACTTTGCAAGCGTTGAAGTTTAACTTGAACACCACCACCTAACTAAACGCATGCAATCATTATTCATCCCCTCTATAATGACCCAAAAATCCACACTAAAAGTTTTGGGCATTTAGGGCAATTTTGCGTCGTTAGTCCGTTCATCATACATCATCATAATAAAATGACAAAGATAACTATTGCGGAAATAACACTAATCCTCAAAATAAAACTTATCTTTTCAGCGAAAGTCTTAAATAAAAAAACCATTGGAAAAACTAATAGTTCATTAATCAGGAAAACATCTCTAAAACAGTAGTCCAATATACTCATGACATTATTCTTAGTCTAGACCATGTACAACATCATCGTCATGAGGTTGAGCCAACCATCCATCCAAGCATATCAATTACCTGCACGGATCCAGGGTGCAGGATTTCCTAGTTAGAGTATGTAAAGGCCATGCAATGATATGAATCCTAAGCAGAATACTGCTTGACATATATAAACAGTTCATATGCATGAAATAAACATGCATGAATGCCATGTCATAATCTATGATGTACATGTCAATATCTCATATCATATCATTAGTGTAAATCAATAGCATTAGTATGAATAGACATGTAATCATGTAACAGTCAATAACAATAGGTATACCAAGTGACTAACACTTGTCCTTACCTTGCCTCAGTAATATCCTCAGTTTTGCTTCAAACCCTTTGAATCCCACTTTCGTGGTCATCAATCCCTTCAGCTCAATCAGTCAGTTTAGTCTTTGATCTTATCAGTAGTTGACGAATCAAGTCGTTGTCCTCCAGTAGGCTAGCTAGGCCATGGAGCCGAGGCTCCGTCACCTGAAGATGAATGAGAATATACATACCGTTGTCGATAAGATACAGTTATTCCCCAAGAAATGCTAACTCCAAGGTGCAGGGCACAATAATTTCCTGAGGGAAATTCTAACACAATGGAACAAGACACAATATTTCTTGTCATCAGATTGAGGGGTGACAAGTAACAGTATTCTTTAATTGGGTTCATTATTATCACAATCGTCAAATAATTTACGTTGCTCAGTCTTCATATTTTAACCTAGTTACGACTAATCATGCAATTCGTGTATCTAGGTTCATATACAATCATCAATCAGTAATACATGATAGTAAATACCTTAAAAATAACATAAATATAACATAAATCAATTTTTCGATCTGTCACGGCCGTGAGAGTTCGTCACGGCCATGACAGAAATCCAGTTTCCTTACGTCCTTTGTCACGGTCGTGACCGTGGTACCCTACGGACATGATAGAATGATGGATTTCACCCCATCTTTTCGTCCTTCTGTCACGGGCGTTCCGAGACTTGGCACAGCCGTGCCATCGTCTTAAAAGTCCGATCTTCTACTCCAAAATCTTAATTTTTGAGATTAAAACTCCAATAAAAATAAATTAAAACATCATAAATTTTTTAGGTATGATCTCTTAGCATCTATGCATCATATAACACATTAAAACATGCAATTTTCATTCATTAACAAGATTTAGGACTTTCTCCTATAAATTCATACAACTAACAGAATCTATTCTCTACATAGTATTTTGGGAGTAGACACTAAAATATTAATAACTGAATTTACTCTTGTTCTTTTCAAATGATTCAAATTTTCACAGAAAGATAACACATACCTTTAACTTGTTAATAAATTTCAAATCCTAATTTAATATTTCTAATTTATGATAATTTTTACAATTTCGTCTCGCTGTTATCAGAGATAGTATGACAGTAGTTCGATGTTTGAATCATAACTATTTATATGCATCTTCAAATATGATGAAACAAATTTCTCTAGAAGCTACACATTGAGGGATTTCCATCCATATATTGTTTGTAATTTTTGAATAAGTAAAATATATTCGAATATTTATTACAAATACAGTCACGAATTTAGGCAGATTAAGATGTAACCTTTTATCATGCAACATACAAATCTAATCATTAGATTTATGCAATTCAAACATGAAAATCAAATTATATTTAGAGATGGACATGAAATCTCTCAATCATAATTCCTACTAAAAACTAAGGTGTTCTTGAATCTTCTAATTCATCATACAAATATTGAGAGAGAAGAAAAATGTTTGAATCCTCTTTACATACCTTTCAATCCTAATTTTCATTTTCTTCTTTTTTCCTCTTCTTTCTTCTCCCTGGTCTTCCCTTTCTTTTTTCTCGAGTTCTAGCCGCCAAGATGTGTAGAGAAAAATAAAAAATAAGAATAAAGAGCTTTATATAAAGAAGATTAGGATTTGAACAAAAAGTTCAAATTATCTTTTACTAAAAATTTAAGGTTTTACACTCTTCCTCCTTTCTGTTTTTAGAGAGAGAGAGCACTTGCAGATAGGGAGAGAGAGAGAGTAGAGAGAGAGAGTAGAGAGAGAGATGACATGGCATGTGCAGAGGTGGGTTGGCATGTTTGCAGTAGACTCCAAGGCTAGCTATCACCATGGATTCGGACAACCCTCTCGTTATCCCTCCTCTCCTCTCCTGGTCGACACTCACAAATTGCAATGTGCATTATTATTAATTACCGTAGGCTATAAAAGTTAATAAATAATTATGTATTAATTTATTTTATTACTTAGTGAATTTGATCATGAACAAAGATCATATGATGATTATGATCAAATTCTCTTATGATGAATTCAATTACCACGATTGTATTTATCTTTGTTATACTTTTAGATTATCGAATTAGTTACTTAATATATGGTACGAACGATTACTTTAATTATAATTCATAATTAGTTATAAGTTTAATTGTGTGATAGAAAAAATATATTCCTCTATACTAAGATGTAGAACTGGTGTACATATTCATTAACCATGTTTTAGATTTTTTTTATTGATCATTATAAAGAAAAAACTTTTAACTAATGATATAGTTTATTCAATAATTATTGGATCAATTAAATGGATAAAAATGCTGCTCTACATCTCTTCTACGCCTGATTTTCTACATATTTATTTTCGTCTATAAGAAATAATAAAAATTTAATCTAAATTTCAAGTCGTAGTCATTTTCAATTGTCTATCTCATTATTCAAAGACATCTTTGAGTTTGATCAACTCAAATCTTCGCAAATTCATTTATGATTGGTGAAACATTCAGTGAACAATTTTCATCAAATTTGAGATCTGATTAATACGCGAACAAGTAAAACGAATTCCATGGGTAAAGAAATGAGTCCTTTTGAATATGTTCGAAAGCTTAATTTTTTCTATTACAAAGAAAGATCCATAAGTCTTGGCACAATGTAAGGAAAAGATTAAAAAAAAAGTACATAAATCTGAAATCAAAGTTGAGACATTTCCTTAGTCCCAGAGGTGAAACATGAGTGTCAATAGTGCACGTGTATCCATTGGATAAATCTAATTAGTAGTAACAATTGATCACATATATACATCATAATATTTAGTGTCGTTATTTCATTTTTTAATGTAACATTTTGGATTTTAATCTATAAATAAATACAAATTATGTAATTATCATAATAAATAGTATAATGCATATTATATGAAAAAATAGTTTTCTCTATTAAATTATGCATATCCTATTTGTGACGGTAGGATAAACATTACATCCTTCTTCTTATTATATTTTGTATATATAGCGAGTATCATTGTATTGCATAATAAAATAGAACAACATATTTATAATTATCATTTATCTCAATTAAATAAAATTGTACAAACTCATATGAAATATCATTTATTGCATTATTTATATCATTAGGCAAATATAGTTCATGATCAATTGCTTTAATTTTTCTTGCATTTAGTATGATAATAAATAAGTTTTTTTATTTACCACATAAATAATATGGAGCACATAAATTATCATTAAGATATTATTTCTCTTTTTAAAATTATGCATTTCTTTTTATTATATTTTATGTAAGACTATTATCGTATGCATAACAAAATAGAATAATATATTTCATAATTATATTTTATCTCGACTAACTTAACTTATACAATCTCTTAATAAATATAATTTATTTGTATTATTTATATCATTAAGAGAATATATTCTATGGTTATGCACTTGTCATCTCATGCTTAAAATATGTATGCATATTTTGTTTACATAATTTTTTTGTATTTAGAAAAAAGACAATATGATTTTGGTCATTAAAATAATTTTTTTCAACATTATAATTGAAAAGAAATTACAATAATTTTATAACTTATAATAATAAAAAAATTTAAAGTTCTTAGCATTTGTGAATTCAAAAGATGATACGTTATGTAACATCCCGAATTTCACTCCCAAATTGCTAAGGACAATTTAGTCATTCGACTGTGTTAGCCCGTTCGTCATTACATAATCATAATAAATATGATTTTCTATAAACTCAGCGGAAGCATAAATCAATTAAATAAGATAAAATAATTTTTTTGAAAACATAGCGGAAGACATCGATAAAACATCACAAGTAATGTTATAGAATTTAAAACGTCACTGATAACCAATAAAAATCTTAAAAACCATAGTCTAACATATCTCTTAAAAAATATAATCAAAAGATTCTCAACATAAGGACTCTAAGACTCCTAGACCAGTGTACAATCTTTATTGTTATGAGCTGAGCCGAACATCCATCCAATCATTATGCACCTGCATGGATTCAGGGTGCAGAGGTTTTCTTGTTAGAGTATGTAGAGGTTTTTCTTTTAAACTAGCCGGATGTTACAACATTTTGTAACACTCCCTTAGCACCGTCAAGATATTATTCGCTTTGGGCCAAAGGTCTGCATGAATTTAAAATGCGTCTTGATTGGTAAAAGGGGATGTCACTTATAAGTCCATGACCACCTCCGTGTTTTGTCGATGTAGGACTATCTTTTCCCCTTTGATCCTTTCACCTTGGGGTCTTACAATCACCCCCCCTAAGGGACTCAACATCCTCGTTAAGTGGCGCATGGGCTGGGTTCATTCCCACATGGTTCAAGTGAGCACGCGAGGATGGCTCTAATATTTTTTGTAACACCCCCTTAGCTCCGTCAAGATACTATTCGCTTTGGGCCAAAGGCCCGCACGAATTTAAAACGCATCTTGATAGGTAAAGGGGGATGTCAGTTATAAGTCCATGACCACCTCCATATTTTATCCATGTGGGACTATTTTTCCCCTTTGGTCCTTTCACCTTAGGGTCTTACACAATCTCTTCTTTAGCTCTAGGAATCTCTCTTCACATTGTTGGATCCAATTGAACTTTTCTTTCTTCCTGGTCAACTTTGTTATGGGAGTATCAATTTTTTAAAAGTCTTAGATAAACCTTCTGTAGTAACCGACTAATCCAAGGAAACTCCTGATATCTGTCACCGTGCTTTTCCCAATTGGTGACAGCCTCTACTTTCCTTGGGTCCACTTAAATTCCTTCTTTTGAAACTATGTGTCCCAAACACATTACTTGTTCCAATCAGAATTGACACTTGGAGAATTTGGCATACAATGTTGGATCTAAGTTTTAGTGATATATAAAATTATATTTTGATGATACAAACCTCGAAAGATTAAAGTTAAAATGCTGAAAAAGTTTAAAGAAAAAGGAATTCTTTATGCACTACACTTTGATTAAATAATTAACTATGATCCTATTAGATTTTGGATTAGTCATATATCAAAGTTGTATAGAATTTTGTTAGTTTTTCATAGAATAAAAAATCATCTCATTTGGATAACTGTACAAGAAGTTATGCTTAAAATAGTGCAAGGCGATCAAGCTGCCGGCTGGAAAACAGGTCGACTGGTCAGGAACACAGGTCGACCGGACCAGAATATCGGTCGACCGGTCCAGAACACAGGTCAACCGGTCAGTGCAAAAAATGTCCAATTTCAATCAGCAGAATGTTGAGACTGTACCGATCGAGGTACCGGTCGACCGGACGGTGCAGAATTCGCCAACGGTCACATTTTTTATAAAAGAAAGTATATCAGTCGACCGGTCCATATGTGTAGTCGACCGGCCTCTGAGTCAAATGAACAGTAATTGTCAAAGTCGAAGGAGAAATTTATGGAATGATTTTTGGACGACTTTCTCACTTGCAGAAGCCTATAAAAGGAGTGCCAAAGCCAGAAGGAAGTGCACTTATCCAAGCTTTGAAGAAAAACTTCAAGTTATCAAAAGAAGACATTCTTCTTGAAGTTTTCATTTTTAGTTTTCTTCTTTCTCTCTTCCACTCTTGTGAGCCTAACATTGTAAAAAGAGAGAAATATTTTGTTCAGAAAAATAGAGAGAGCTCCTGTGTAAAAGAGGTTCTAAATCTTACCTCTCGAGCGAGAGAAATAGATTAGCTTCCAAGAATGAGAGGTTGCCTTGCCTCTCGAAGCGGAGAAAATGTGGTTGTGTAAGGGGCTTTCTTCCTTGCCCCATTTGGAACAAAGAAAGTACTAGTGGAATCTCCGGCGGTCTCCAGATCGAGAAGTCGGAGTGGGGTCATAGGCCAAGGTGTAGCCGAACCTCGTTAACAACCACCGTGTCTTTGCATTTGATTTTCTCTCTCTCTCCGAGTTCTGTTACAAAAAATATAACCACCCTTTCGTTTAGGCCCGAGCTTTCCTATTTGGGCCCCGCTTTCGACAAGCCCACTTGAGGCCATGTCTGACATTGTAAAGAGTCTAGTAGGCCCTCCCCACCCTGAAAGACGGGTCGAGATTTGGCATAAAGGACAAAGAAATGGGGCATAATTTTATTGCCTCAGAGAAAAGGAATTTGACTCTAACCTTTCTCTAATCTATGATTTCTATACCCCACAGATAGTAAACAAGCTAAGCAAAAAAAAAGATGAAAACTAAGGGATTTCTATGTGCCGCCAAAAGTAAAGATTATGGATCATGGTTAAAGTTAAAGAGGAGAGGCAAATAGCTGGGCTGAGGAATTACTTTTGTTGTACATGTCCTCTCCCACCTGTATTCCGAAAAGGGTTATGCATTGACATTTCTCTTTCTTCAAAGAGGCCATTATATCGATTACATGTTTATAGCGCCAGAGGGACAGGTAGGTGAGCTGAGGAGACAATGAACCTACGCATCCTTAACGATCACTGTTATTGAGGTACAGATCCTCTCCCACCTGTATTCTGAAAAGGATATGCATTGACACTACATCTTCCCCAAAGTGGGCATCCCTGGCTTTACAAAATGTTATAGAGGCACCTCGGACTTTCCAATGTAATAAAGTTGAGCTCGCATAGGACAACGAACTTCAAGGACTACATAGTTAATGTAAAAGATGTAGTACAACTCATGATAAAATAAAGCATAGTAAAGCATGGCATGATACAGTACTGAGTAAGATATAGTAAAGACAAAGTATTGTCACAGTAAAGAACACAACGTGAACATGGTAAAGAGCAAAGAGCAAAGTATTGACATGATAAAGAATGATTCATTGCCTTTGTGCAACTAAAGGATTGATTATGATAGAAAAGAAGAGATCACCCACTCATGGTAAAGTATGATTGTTTTATTTTTTATCCATTACTGATCGAAGCATGATTTGATTATCATTTCATAACCTATGATTCTATTGTACTAGGCATTTTCCCTCACGGGTATTCTATGCCATTGCATTGGAATTTTGCAAGTGAGAATCATGTCTAAAGAGGAGTGATGGACGACGCAGAGTTTGAGAATTGCTGCACGTGACTTATTGAGCTCTATAGCATCCATTCCTTTTTACTTGCATTAGTTGGACAATTCATCCTTGCATCAGATGAATAATTTGGTCTTCCCTTTTGCATTCGGACATGTGGCGCCGCCGGCGATGTCGCCAAACCAAATGCGTTCTATTAAAGAAACCATAACTGAGGTGGTGGATATCCCGATTGATGATGTCCGTAGCCAAGCCGAAGACTTGCAACTCTGTCTCATCGCTAGATTCGCTAGCGATGGTCAGTCGGTGGGCAAGCTTCGCCGTGAACTTCCAAATTTGTGGCGACTCTCGGCTCCGCTGCGCATTATTCAGGTTGGCAATTTCCATCTCATGTTTTGATTTGCCTCTAACGAAGACCATATGCAGGTTCTTACTGGTGGGCCGTGGTCAGCGGCCGGCCACATCATCAACGTCTCCATCCCGCGGCCATTCTTTCGGCCAGAGGAGGAGCTCATATCGTCCGCCCCCTGTTGGATTCGGCTGCCGGGGCTCCCCTTCGAGCTGCGGAGCGCGGACGCCGTCATCCGGATCGCAAAGCAGTTTGGCAATCCGCTTCGCATTGATGAGCTTAAAGAAGAATGTGACTACGCACATATCTATATTGACCTCGATCGTTCAGTCCCGTTGAAGTAGGGGAAGAAATTTTTTCAGCGGATTATGTAAGAGGGTTTACTTGTGTTATGCTTCAGATGTGGTATTCCCGGGCATCGGATGGAGGAATGTCCGTCTTTCGGTGGCCATTATCCGACTCGGGCCAAGGCGGTGTTGCTTTTCGGCCCATGGTTGCAGGTCTCAGCTTCGCCACATCACAGATCGGCTACCGCTTCGCGAAATACCAGGACGTCGGCACCAGAGAAGGCGCAGATCCCTGATCTCAATGATCCGGGTCCAGGATCGGCCGCGGTGCCAACGCCATACGTTGATCCGATGGTGTCGGCGATTCCTGGGCTCCAACGGTCGGATTTAGCTCATTCTAACGGTCGGATCACCCCCCACGTGGACGGTGATCCCGTACCCCATGTCTTGCGTGGACGACTCTGAGCGGTCGCATGTGGGCTCGGGTATGGCATCACGTGCGCGGTGCATCTCATCTACTATGGTTTCAGTCGGCAACTCCTATGATTCTAATCTAGGGTTCCAGCGGTCATCTCCGCGATCGCTTCACTCTCCTACGAATCGCCCTCTTTCGGTGACGGCTTTTGCTGATCGACGCGATCCAGAGAACCACCAGTAGGACATGGTCAACCAAGTGCTCTCTTGCTTCAGTCTGCCATCTCGCGAGCTGGATGTGGCCTCTGAGGCAAACTCTGAGGAGGAAGCCCCGGATGCGGACTTGCTTGTGCCACGGCAAATGGATGGACCGTCATCACGGCAAGTAAAGTCAGGGACCGTCTCTCGGAAATGATCAAGAAGCTAAATCCTGACGTTTTGGTTCTTTTGGAAACACATACTAATCAACAGGATTCTGAGCGTGTCATCCGGCGTTTGGGTCGGGCCTGGACTGGTCACTCGCTGGCCGGCACTGGCGCTTTCGGCGGCATCATCGTCGCCTGGCGTTGCTCTAAAATCCAGGTGACACCGCTCCTTACCCCAAGTAATGCATGTTCTCGTAACTCTTAATAATACATCTGTCGTTTTATCGTGCATCTACGCTAGTACGATTCCTCTTATTAGAATGAATCTCTGGTTGCAACTTAGTAACTTAAATGTCTCTCATTTTCCTTGGGCCATCCTCGGGGACTTGAATTCCTTAATTGATCAAGATGATAAAAGGGGCGGGTCTCCTTTCAAACTTACTAAATCCATCCAGGCTCTTAGAAATCTTATTGACAGGCAGGGCCTCATCGATATTAAACCCCAGGTGAACAAGTTTTCTTGGTGCAACAATCGTAAGGGTAATGCTAGAATTCTCTGTAGATTAGATCGTCTCCTTGTTAATAATAACTGGCTGATGTCATTTCCTGATACAAATCTTCTAAACTGCCCTCGTACAGCCTCTGATCATTCACCTTTGTTCATAACTATTGATAATCCTCCTCGTAAATCAAAAACTTTTAAATATGAAGCTTTCTGGTTGGATTATTAGGAGGCCAGGGAGATTGTTAAAGATGTGTGGGCCACTCATAGCCCTCAAGATAACTTAAGAAACACATTAGCTAAGATAAGGCAGAAAACCTCCTACTGGAATAGACATGAGCTTGGTAAACTTGAAGACAAGGCTTTGGAGGTCCAGGAAATTATTTCTTTCCTGGAACACAAAGATGAATCTTCTGGGCTTACTGATACTGAGTTGATCACCCTTAGAGCCTCCTATAACAAGCACTTAGCTTATCTCAGGTAGATTAGCCTTAAGTGGTGGACTAAGTCCAGATTTAATTAGTTAAATCATGGGGATAAGAACACCAAATTCTTTCACATGTCCACCATCATTAGATCAAAATCCAACCATATAAACTCTATCATTTCTAATGAGTGCACCACACTTGTGGAGGACTCTCAGATCAAGAACTGTTTTGTGAGGCATTTCCAAGATCTCTGGAAGCCTGATCATCTCAATACTTGCCCTTCTACTTGGCTTGTTCTTCCTAGGCTGGATCATCATTGGTGGAATTCTTTGACTGCTCCTATATCTGACTGTGAGATTAGGGACTGTCTTTGGAGTATGGGCTCTGGTAAGGCTCCAGGCCCTAATGGTTTTACTGTAGAATTCTATAGACATTATTGGGATATTGTGGGCCCTGAGATATGCATGCATATTTGCAAGGCCCTTTCTTCTCTCTCCCTTCCTTCTGAGTGGACCCACACCTCCCTAATCTTCATTCCTAAGAAGCAATTCCCTACCAGGGTTTCAGACTTTAGGCCTATCTCTCTATGTAATGTGCTTTATAGGATCACCTCCAAGGTTCTGGCTCTATGGCTACGACCTACTCTGGACTCCTTAATTGACCAATGCCAATCAACTTTCTTACCACATAGATCTATCCAGGACAATATTATTGTTTCTCAGGAAATCACCCACTCTATTGCTAGGGGTAGGAAGAAATTCCTTATGCTTAAGGTGGATATGGAAAAAGCCTTCGATAGAGTCTCTTGGCAAGCTGTTGAAACTATCCTTATAAAAATGAATTTTCCTCCTCTTTTTATATCCTGGATTCTCACATGCATTAAATCTCCTACTTTTACCTGCAACATCAATGGATCTGTATCTGCTCCTTTTATTAGCCATAGGGGGATTAGGCAGGGAGACCCCATGTCCCCTTACTTATTTATTTTAGTTTCACAAGTTCTGACTTCCCTGATTAATCATCAAGTACATTTGGGTGCTCTAATTCCTTTCTCCATTAATTCTTTCAAGTTTAGCCATCTTATGTATACAGATGATCTCCTTATTTGTATTTCTGCAACTAAATCTAATTGTATGGTGTTGAAGAGATTACTTCAGGTTTACGAGAATCTCACTAACCAGAAGGTGAATCAAGACAAATCTAAAGTTTTCTTCCCTCCTAAGTTAGCTGCCAACAGAAAGAATGTAATTCAGAGTATCCTTAACTTCAAAGTTGGCTCTTTCCCTTTCTACTACCTGGGTATCCATATTTCCTTCAAATACATCTCCATCAAGACTCAACGAACTATTATTGATAAGATTACTAAAAAGTTGACTGGCTGGAAGCAAATCCTTCTTAATCAGGCTGGCAAAACTAACCTTATTAATTCAGTCATTAATTCCATCCTTGTGTATGCATCTAGTTCATCCTATATTGCTGATGGTATCATTGCAGCCATAGAAAAACACAACAGATATTTCTTTTGGAACTCAAACAATGAGAAAAGGGGTATTCATTTGATCAATTGGGAGACAATTCAGCAACCCAGGCTTTGTGGTGGGTTGGGTATAAAAAATCTTAAGCACATCCGCACCTCCTTACTTGCAAAAAGAGTTCTTGACCTATTAAATAACAAAAGTATCCCTTGGGTCCAGCTTCTCAGGTATAAATATGGTATTACTCATCCTTGGGTGCCTTCTTCTTCTCCCACATCTTCCTCTTGGAGTTGGAAAGCCATAATGAATACTATGAATTGTACCAAACTGGGTTTTATGAAAATGATAGACAATGGAAATGATACATCTGTGTTAAATGATCTTTGGATTTTTAGTATACCTCTTGCTTGGAAACCTTCATATATAAATGTCAGACGCATTTCTCAAGGATTATTAGTTAAGGATCTTATTCATAACCAATGCTGGAATCATGTGCTTCTCTCTGAGTTGTTTGGTCCTGATTTAATTAGTTGCATCCTGCCTATGTATTTGCCTTCTGCTACCAATGATGATTCCTGGCATTGGGTGATGGATACCCAAGGTGTGGCTAAAGCAAATTTTGTTTACAGGTTCATGATGGACACCTCTTTACCGCCGACTATGCCTGGACGACCATCTAGAATGAATAACATGCCTATTATGCCCCCTTGGAACCTTCTTTGGAAACTTCGTGTCTTGCCTAAAATTAAATGCTTCCTGTGGAAGTTGTTACACAAACGACTCTCCACGGCTGGTATTCTATTACGTTTTATTCCTTCACCGAATCCTCTTTGTAAATTGTGGTGCAATTATTGAAACGGTGGATCATGTCTTTTTTGCTTGCCCTTTTTCTGTTCGGCTCTGGTCTATTGCTCAAGATAACCTCAATTTTACCTTTGAACTATTTCCTCATTGGTCTGATGGCTCCTGGTTGCTCGAGGGGTCCTCTTGGATCCTAGTTCAAAACTAAACTTGAGATCCTTCATTAGTGTTTGTCTGTGGGGACTGTGGCGTACTAGAAATGAGACAGTTTTTAATTCTAGGTTGGCAACCGTTGAATCGGTATGGCAGAGGGTGCTGTCCATCTATGATGACTGTTTTACTTGCCAGGTTCCTGAGGCACATATCCCCCATGGCCTTTCTCTGGTCCGATGAGAGCCCCCAGCGGAGGGGTGGACTAAACTTAACACTGACGGAGCTTTTATTGTTTCTAGTCAACATGGTGGTATTGGCTTCATTTGTCGCTCTCATGATTTCTCATTTTTGGCTGCAAGAGCACTAGTAAGAAGATGTAAAGGGGCGCTGGAAGCCGAGGCTTGGGCGATGCTCGAGGGGATCAGATGTTGTGTCAGATTGGGCATTACTTCCCTCCATATAGAAACTGATTCGCAAATCCTGGTCAATACGTTGGGCGGCTCCATTTCTGCACCTTGGTCTATCAAGCTTATGGCCAGTGACATTATGATTTTACTTCCATTTTTTGTGCATTACAAGATCTCATATTGTAATAGGAAGGCTAACTTCATAGCGCATTTTTTTGCTCAATATGCTCGTTGTTTATCGCACGACGTCTTTTGGGAGGACCTTCCACCTTCGGAGGCACTCCAATTTTTGTACCTTGACAATTCGCGCTGCTATATTAATGATTAATGCTCTTTTCATTAAAAAAAAAAAGTACGAAGTGACACTTGAGTAAATTTTTTCCCTAACAATTTATTTTCTTGGACTGATATCGTCGTCAATTAACCTTCCAAGCACAACAGCAAGAATAAAATATTCTTTCTTTTAAGGTACAGAAACACTTCAATTTCCAACTTCTGTAATCCATTTTATCTCTTATCATAAGATGAACAATCATGGAAAATGTTATTCTAGTAGTATCCAAAAAAATATTCTCCATTTTTGTGCAGGATAACCAGAAAAAAATTCCTAAAATATTCACTAAAATGTTATAGATAAATTGTCCAAAAGTAAGTTTTTTTGAAGTAAATATTTTCCCCAGCTCAAATGACACTTAGACCTTCAATTGAGACTCCTTGAATACGTGAACTATAGTTTCCACAAGTTCTTGAAATTTTTTCAAGTGATGTTTTTGTTCTTGCTAGCTTTTGGATGAAATTTCCAGCGACCGAGAACTTTAACAGTTGATTTGATGGATATGTCCCAGCAAGTTCTTGATGGTGTTTGGATGTGCATTAGAACTAAATAGTTTCCATCGATTATTTCATTTGATTACAGTGTAGTTAATGTAAGACTAAATAGTTTAATAAATAATATTATCAGTAATTATTAGCAAATAATATTTTACTATACTATAATATTAGTTAAATTATAATACATAATTAAAAATAATTATTTAATATCAGATTTAATTAATAGGTTTCATTAATTTTATTGTGGTATAATACTATGTTAATTATAATAAATAGTTAATAAACACTTATTTTTTATTAGATCTAACACTACAAGAAAAATACAAATTACATACGGTCAAAACCGTCTGTAATTTGTGGAAAACCGTCGGAAATTATGATTTTCGACGGGTTTTTCGACGGAATTGATTTGACGAGAAAATGATCGTAGCAAATCATTTTACGATGGTTGGAAAAAATTCGTCGATAGTTCCGACGGTTGTGACCGTCGCAAATGTCCGGCGGCCGCAACCGTCGAAAGTTTCGACGGTCATGTCCGTCGAAACTTTCGGCGGTCGTCGCAATCGCCGAAACTTTAGGTGGTCGCAACCGTCGTGAAGAATTTTTATAATATAAAAAAATTAGCCCGCTGCCAACATTCGGATATGGCAGCCAGCGGCTCAAACCGGCCGCCAGGGGCCAGATCCGGCCGTCAGCGGCACGATCCGGCCAACTGGCGACCGATCTGCCCCCCGGTGGTCAGATCCGGCTACCAGGCGGCCGATCCGATCGCCGAGGCAATATCGGACTGCGAGGCGGCCGATTTGGCCACCAGGCGGCACATCCGGGCTGGACAGAGAAAGAGAGAGAGGGGGAGAGGGTCGCCATCCGAGAGGGAGAGCGTCGCCAGCAAAATAGGAGAGGGAGAGAGAGAGGAGAGTGGGGGGAAAAATATAATGGAGAGGGGGGAAATAAGATATATATATATAGGGGGTGAAAGATGGGAAAGCGGGAATGTAACGTCCCCAAAATCTGGCCCCAATATAGTTGCCAAACCCCGGACGGCGTTACCTTTAACTTTACCTAATTTCATAAAACTTTGCAGCGGAAACATAATATAATAAAACTTAAGACGATATCATCATAAACAACGGGAGACTTCATGGATACATAAAACAAACTCAAGATAACGTACTGGCCCATGGGCCTATTAGGCTCTAACATATACCCAATAATGGGTTCTTACATCATAATGAGTTCAAGTAAAATACGTGACTCCATAAGGCCCATAAGTCATACATAAAAGACTCTTACAAGAGTTCATCAAATGACATAACATAAGTAAAATAACTTGGGCCGTAGCCCGACTCGTCCATGTGCAACGTCTTCGTCAAGAGGCCCTCACCGCCGAACCTAAGCCTCATCCATACCTGCACGGATCCATGGGGTGCAGGGGATTTCTCTCGTTAGAGTATGTTGAGGCACATGCATGCTATGACCTTATAACATAATCTCTACATGTCATGGCATATGCATTTCATCATCATGGAACATAAATCATATGCATGCTATGAGCTACTTATGCATACTACATCGCATGTGAGCATATCAACATGGCTAGATAAGATAACATGTAACATCATAATCTTTAAATCAAACATATCATAACTTATCATCATGCTAATGCATATCATGTCTTATCTTACTTTGCTTTATCATCTTTCATCATGTCATGATATGACGTGACAAGTGGACATTTACATAGCATCCTCATAGGTGCACACTTCATCATACTTCTTTAACATCTTTGCTTTATGTCCCAAGTCATTCATCATTCATCTTTTCATCTTTCATCTTTACTCAGATACTTTCTTATCTTCTTGATTGGGAAGACCATGTTGAGTTCGTGGGAAAAAGGCTAGCTAGGCCATAATTTGGATTTGTGGGAGGCCAATAGAGACGCCACGCTTAAGGGTGGAACTCGCCTCCTGGTTCCACGTAGGCCCAATAGAGATGCCATGCTTAAGGGTGGAACTCATCTCAACTTATGGAAACGCCACACTTGAGGGTGGAACTCGTTTCCCCGAGAAATGCCACGCTTAAGGGTGGAACTCATTTCCCCTCCTCGATTACAACAAGTCACCTTCACGTCAATCCGTCTTTTACTTGCTTTCATCAATACATACAATCATTCATACATGTTGCATGTTTTAACCTTATTTAAGGACATACATACTTCAAATCATACTATATGTGGACATTCAATCATAGCCAATCAGCTTCCAGAATGGTCGACCGTTTTGGATAACGGTCGACCATTGGAAGGGTATCGGTCGATCGGTCGGGTTATCGGTCGACCGTTATGATCCTTTCGGACGATCGAGATCAGACTTCGGTTCATCCGCTAATCATAAAATGTGACACTCTTCTAAATCGGACGACCGCTGAAGTAACGGTCGACCGCAACTGGTCCTTTTGGATGTCCGAAATGAGCTTTGGCTCATCCGCTAATCACAGTATATGACTGCCACTCAAATCAGACGATTACTGAGATATCGGTCGACCGATACTTGACTTTCGGACGACCGAAACAAGGTGCTCGAACGTCCGCTAATCACATAATGTGTCGAATGTTTTGACCACTTAAATTGGATGATCGCTGGTATATCGGTCGACCGTTACATGGCTATCGGACGACCAAAACAGGGTGTTTGGTCGACCGCTAATCACAAAATGTTCGACCCTTCCAAAATGGACGACCATTATAGAATCGGTCGATCGCTGGACAAAGTGCGAGACTACAAATGCCTGCAGAACGGTCGACCGATACCTTATCGGTCGCCCGTTCTGGGTTGGAAGATACACGATTTCTACATCATTTCTTTTCAAATCTTACATACATTGACATAATGAACACATACTTGATTCCAAACATCATATAAGACATTTCGTAACATTCTTGGCATTCTAATCATGAGCCATAAAGAGGTTTTCACATAAGACATACAACATGCTAATCACACTTTTACATGTACATGAGCTTTAAACATTTTCATAATAAAACCACATAACAACAATGAACATTCTAATACTAAGCATAATGAGCAATTAGAGCATGAAGCTATGAAACACATGGCATTCTAATCATGGATAGCAATAGAATAGTAATCTTAAGAAACACAACATCAAATGCACATTTTCTAACCCTTCACTCTAAGAACAAGTGGGTTTGCTCTTATGCCCTAATCCAAACATTAAAACATCATTAGAGCGATATTTGGGTTTTGGATCCCCTCAAACATACCTTAAGAGTTTACGTTAAAACCCTAATCCTAAATCCTAATTTCTTTCTTTCTTTCTATCTTTTTCTTCTCTCCTTCTTTCTCCTTTCTTCTTCTTCACGGCTGGAGTGGTTCTTCCTCTTCTCTTGCTGAGGTTGTTGACCTCACCTTGCTGCCATTGCTGCCACCTGGTGATGTGAGTGGAAAGAGGAGAGAAGGAATGAGTGATGGTGCTGGTCGTGAGTGGATGTGAGCTGAGATGTTGAAGGGGAGAGCTACAGTGGTCGAATTACTGTAGCACAAGGAAATGGAGATCAATAGAGGACTTACCGTAGCAACACTGTAGCACACAGGGTGATTTGGGGAGCTGTTGTCGGCTGGAATGAAGTGAGAGAGAGAGTTTAGGTTGCAAAGCTACTTTTAGGTTATAAATACATATGTGGGCTTGTGGGCTAGGGCGCATGTGGGCATGACTAGCTTTCTTTCCCCTTTTTTTTTATTTATGTACAGGATATTACAACCTACCCCCCTTAAATAAAAATTCATCCTCGAATTTTAGTAAATCATAAATTGCTTACCGAAAAGTTTCGAAAACTTCTCTCTCATTTCCTCTTCTAGTTCCCATGTTGCTTCTTGTCCACGGTGGTGCTTCCATGCCACTTTGACCATAGATATGGTCTTGTTCTTGAGATGCTTTACTTCATAATCTATGATCTCTATAGGTTGCTCCACATATGTCAAGTCCTCCTTGATATTCGGCTCCTCAATCCGAATCACATTCGCCTCATCATGAACATATTTTCGGAGCATCGATACATGGAAAACATTGTGAAGCCTAGCATATGAGGGTGGTAATGCTAACTTATAGGCTGCTTCACCAACTTTCTCTAGGATCTCAAATGGTCCAATATATCTTGGTGTTAACTTTCCTTTCTTGTTAAATCTCATAACACCCTTGGTTGGTGAGACTTTGATCATCACATGATCACCAACTTCATAGAGTTGTTCTCTTCTTCTCATATCCGCATAACTCTTTTGCCTACTTTTCACCGCTAACATCCTTTCGTGATGAGCTCCACTTTATCAACATACATGTGGACCAAATCCGGTCCAAGGTATCTTTCCTCACCGGTTTCACTCCAACATGCCGGAGAACGGCAAGACCTTCCATATAAAGCTTCAAATGGAGCCATCTTGATACTTGAGTGATAACTATTATTATAGGAAAATTCCACCAAAGGAAGGTGGCATCCCAATTTCCATGCCAATCTAAGGCACAAGCTCTAAGCATATCCTCAAGAGTTTGAATTGTTCTTTCACTTTTATCGTCGATTTGAGGATGGAATGCCGTGCTAAAATTTAGCCTGGTTCCAAAAGCATTTTGGAGACCTTTCCATAATCTTGAAGTGAATCTTGGATCTCTATCTGAAATAATAGATGCTAGAATTCCGTGCAAATGGATAATCTCATTCACATATAACTCCACCATGCTTTCCATGGTTTGACTCACTTTCATAGGAATCAAGTGAGCCGACTTCGTCAAACAGTCCACTACAACCCATATTGCATCATGACCTTTCCGGGTTTGAGTTAATCCTACCACAAAGTCCATAGAGATACTTTGCCATTTCCATTCCGGAATAGGTAGAGGTTGTAACTTGCCACATGGCCTTCGATGCTCAACCTTGACTATACTCAAAATGATTTCTTTCCCTTTTGCATACATTGATCATCCTAGCATATTTCGGGTCCCTTCTTTGATTCAACAATTCTTCTCACTAAGCTTGATTCGATCACATGATGAGGCATACACATGATCCTTCGATCACGAATGCTTGGGGCCCATTGCACTATGCTTTCCACAAGGTTCCACTTGTGTACACTCAAACATCCAAGTGATCCTTTTCACTTGCGACTTAGTGCATCGGCTACTACATTAGCCTTCCCGGGCTAGTGCAATGTAGCAAACTCAATAGTCCTTAAGGAATTCAAGCCCTTGAGTCTTCTTTGACATTCAATGGAGGGCTCGTAGTTGTCCTCCATAGGGATCCTGTGTATACAAATTGAGGGATTAATACCTTTAATATCTTCAATAGAATAGCATATTACCTCCCTATACAGCTTTAGTCTTTTCAGCAACTCCTCAACTTGATCTTTAGGCAAGTTGGCATTGATGATAACAGGAAATGTTGAATTCTCTCCCAAGAATTCATACTTCAGGTTGTTAGGGAGAGGCTTGAGCTCCAACTTAGAGGAATTATCTTGAGCTGAATTAGTTTGGAGCTCAGCAGTGATAACTTGATGCACTTCATTCTGATTTTCTGAATTTCCCACTGGTTGGAGTGAATTCATCACTGATTGATAGGCTTTGGCCTCTGGATCCTCTAATTCCCTCAAATGATCAAACATGAGGTATCTTTGCAGTGGATCTTCAATGGGTATTATTGCTAAGGCTTGCTCCAAAACTTGATCAATTTGTCCATCTCCAAAATCATCCTGTTGACAAGCTGGCCTACTGATAACTTGTGCCAGGTTAAATTATATCTTATCTTCTCCAATTTGGAAGGTCAATCTCCCTTCTTTGACATCTATGACAGCCCCAGCAGTAGCAAGAAAGGGCCTCCCTAGCAAGATTGGTGTATTCAGATCCTCATCCATATCTAGCACCACAAAATCCACAGGGATATAAAACTTTCCAACCTTTAAAGGTATATCTTCAATGATGCCATGAGGATACTTAACCTATCAGCCAACTATAGAGACATGTTGGTGGGCTTCATATCTCCCACCTCCAGCTTCCTGCATAGAGACAATGGTATCACACTCACTGATGCACCCAAGTCACACATGGCTCTTTGGATTTTCCTATCTCACAAGGGATTGAGAAGCTCCCTGGGTCTTTTAGCTTAGTAGGTAACTTGTTTTGGATTATTGCAGAAGCCTCCTCAATTAATGCAATGGTTTCATATTCCACAATCCTCCTCTTCTTGGTCAAGATCTCCTTAAGAAATTTTGCATATGAAGGCATCTCTTGAATGGCTTCAACAAATGGTACATTAATGTACAATTTCTTTAAGACTTTTAATAACCTTCCATATTGCTGGTCTTGCCTGGCCTTCACCAATCTTTGAGGGAAAGGCACTTTGTCAAAGATCCTTCCATTAACTTCATTTTGAAAATTCTTGTTCTGACTTCTCATTGCAGCCTCTTCAATTGCTTTTTCAATAGGTTCTGAGCAGGGGTTTCCTTGAGCTGGGTTGCCTCCCACATTCTTAGGATTTGGATTCTCCTGAGCTGGACTGTCATCAACATTTTTCATTGGCTCTTCAACAATCCTTCCACTCCTGAGTTGGATGGCTTGGGCCTGTTATTTAGGGTTCACTTCTGGTTGTCCAGGAAAGAATATGGGGGTCTAGTTGAGGTGCTAGTCTACTGAGCAACTTGGTTCTCAATGGTATCAAGTCTAGAGTTCATTTTCAACATTGCCTCTTCCTGATTGCCCTGCTTCTTCAGAATTTTTTGTAGCATCTCCTCTATTTTTGAGAATTGAGAAGGTTGAGTTTGTGGTGGTTGCTCATAAGGGGGTCTTTGCATTGGAACATTAGGTGACTGATATGGCAGTGGTTGGTTCCTTGGCAAGATTTTAGGCTGCCAATTAGAATTCTGCATGGGTGGGGCTTGATAATGATTTGCCTTGTATGATAGGTAGGGGTGGTTCCTATTCTCTGGAGTATAGAATTCAGCAGGTGGTTTCATTCCAAAGTTCCCCACAGCATTCACTGAATCAATGGACTGTTCATACTGCTGCATAATCAAATTGCAACTTTCTGTGGCATGACCATGATTACCACATACATCACACCTAGATTCAGAGTTGGAAGCCTTACTGACATTAGGAGTTAGGTTCAGCTTCTCCAGGGCTTTATGCAGTACTTCTTCAAATTGAAATGATAGGTTGTTCACTGAATTTTCAACAGGTGGTCTCCTTGTCCTGTCATTGGTGAGAAAGTGATGGTTCTTCGCAATATTCTCTATCAATTTGTAGGCTTTATCAATGTTCTTTGATGCAAAGATCCCTCCAGCAGCTGTGTCTAGTGCCACTTTGGATGGATAATTCAGGCTTTTATGAAAGTAGTTGACTAACTGCCACTTCTCAAAATCATGATGTGGACATGCACTCAACAGCCCTTGGAGTCTCTGCCATGCATCACAAATATTCTCCTGGTCCAATTGATAAAATCTGACTATTTGATCCCTATAATTATCAGTCTTGCTAGGAGGGAAGAATTCAGATAGAAACAATTGCACGATGGATTCCCAAGTGGCAACTTCTTCAGGTTTGAGAGTCTTATACCAGAACTTGGCCTTGTCCTTGAGTGAAAAAGGGAATAGCATCATGTATATAGCAATCATAGGAGTATTATTAAAGTGCACTGTGCTGCATATCTCCTTAAAATTGTCCAAATGTGAAGCTGGATCCTCAGTCCCTAATCCAGAAAACTGATATTGCCTTATCATAGTGACTAGTGCTAGGTTCACTTCAAAATTGACCACAGGTGCTAGGGCTCCTTCTCCTGGTTGATTTCTGACATTACTAGCTGAGTAACAGTCCCTAAGTTATCTAAACTGAATTATAAATGCTAAACTAGAGGCTAAAAGTGTTTATCTATCAATGAGGAAGGTTCTCCTAGGAATTGGGGTTCATCTAACTTAATTATGGATGGAATGGAACAAGTTATCAGTTTTTAATCAAATCTGATTCAACCTTAAATATGACTGCTCTCACAGCTCAATTGGTTCAAAACTAATCAATATATTGTCATATAATTGTTAGCCAGGTTGAATTAGAAAATGATCCCCACTAAAAATCAAGTTATCATTAAGCTCAACTCACGTTCTTTGCTAATTTTTGACAATTTAGTGAAATCTGAAGTGATAACTACTAAATGCAATCATAAAATAAGGAAATCACTTCAATTAGCTAGGCAGGGATGAGGAAATAGAGTTAGAGTTCTTAAGATCTATCACCTCTTAGGACACCCAAAGGTTGTAATAAGTATCTATAACTTATAGCTTTGAACATTACTCTAAGACTCTAATCCCCAAGAGTTTTATCATTGATTGTAACGGTCTAACTTCGCTTTGAAATAGAGTTAAAGTTATAAAGATCTATCACCTCTTAGGACACCCAAAGGTTGTAATAAGTATCTATAGCTTATATCTTTGAACCTTACTCTAAGACTCTAATCCCCAAGAGCTTTATCATTGATTGTAACGGTTCAACGTCGGATTGAAAAAGAGTTAAAGTTCTAAAGTTCTATCACCTCTTAGGACACCCAAAGGTTGTAATAAGTATCTATAACTTATAGCTTTGAACCTTACTCTAAGACTCTAATCCCCAAGAGCTTTATCATAGATTGTAACGGTTCAACTTCGGTTTGAAATAGAGTTAAAGTTCTAAAGATCTATCACCTCTTAGGACACCCAAAGGTTGTAATAAGTATCAATAATTAATAGCTTTGAACCTTACTCTAAGACTCTAACCCCCAAGAGCATTATCTTTGATTGTAACGGTTCAACTTCGGTTTGAAATAGAGTTAAAGTTTGTCACGACCCCGATTTAAATGGTGATTTAAATCAGAGTTCGCGACTAATTACAGACAATCAAATATTATTAATTTTTTTTAAAAAATTGTGCATAACTCCTCTAGATAATACAAGAAAATGATAACACATATAAGCAAACCACGCAATTTATATTGATCATTCAGAGCATGTAACAACCTTATGATTTACACCACCACATAGTCATAAACGATTCACATTTTACAAGATACAAAATTACTTTTCATATATAACACATATCAAACTCTCTCCATATCCCAATAGAGGACTATGAGAGCTGCAAGTCTTCTATCTAACACGCGCAGTGGGGCACATGACTTCTCAATACCTTACATTAAAAAGGATCCACACGCTGCTAAGGCTGTCTCTCGCGCTCCCAAAAGTTCTATTGATCTGAAAAAGTGTACAACAACAATGTGAGCAAATAATAGCTCAGTAAGCTGATAACTCATAAGCTATGTGTTACCATCTAATAAATTCGAGGAGACATAAACATACATGCATTAATCATAATATCAAAGTCAATATCTTCATACATATACTAAATATATATATAACATCCCAATCAAAAGCATTGCACTCAATTTACATTCATTGCCACTTAAACATATCAAACATGTGTATGCAATGCAACACTCTCATATTATGCACGGATCACCAACTGGCCAGTGGTCGGTAGGTGGATTCTAGAGGTGGCTCCCATCGTGATCAGCGATGTAGCAGGCCCCCATCGCGACTACTCACGATGTGACACTTAGCTCCTCATGGCACTTAGCTCCAACCTATCTCATCCCATTACTGGAGAACAGAATGATGGATTGGACTCTAGAGGTGGCTCCCATCGTGATCAGCGATGTGGCTCCAACCATCATATATACAAATGCAAATGGATGTCGATGCATGATTCATCATATAACAAACATCTCCTGACTATCAGAAGATGAATCATATCCAACACCATTTCAAAATGAACAAGATTGCACTCATCGCAATCCATTCAAATCATATCACATATACTTTCCATAATTGCATTTCTCGAAATCAATTCATAGCATTCTAAAACATATTCAATACATATAATACTCGATGTCACACCGAATTCAAAAGACGTGAAAACATAGAGTAGGAGAAATCAACTTACCTATAAGGGCTAGCAAAATGTTTTCCTTTCCTTGTTCACTACTTTATTCTTCTACTCCTATAACAATAATAGTAAGAAACACATTACTACCATGATCTGAACACAATCCTATCACACATGAAACATAATTAATTGCTTAGGTACATGAACCTTAAGTATTTACTCTTATAACTTAAGTAACTATTAAACATAAGGATTGACCTAATATTATAATAGATTGCACGCATAATAAAGAAAAATTTATATCTTCTCGTATACATAATCAAATGACCTCATTCCAAATTTTTTTACTTTCATATTATGGAGACATTAATTTGTAAAAGTTTCATTTCTACTTCATTATGGTTTGCTCTTATGAAAATCAACATTCAGCCTAACTTTTATGTTGTTTCTATGTCCTGGCAGACTGAGTAACCTTAACTTTATGATTTATATAAAATAATAAACCTTACCTGTTCTGATTATTTTAATTTTTCCCAATTATAGTCATCCTAAAGTGCAACTCATAAAATTACTTGAATTTATATCTAATTGTACTGAGCACAATAAATGTAACCAATACTAGCATAATCTGCCCTAAGCTCCATTATGACAGACTGAGTAAGGCTCGGTAAAATATTTATAACTTTCGCTACACATATCATTTTCTAGTGATTCCAATTGTCAATGAAACCTAACATCAATATCTATAACACCCGAAATTATCAAATAATGTAATGACATATTGAATTTAATACATAATTTACAAATTCGGATAGCAATTTAGGCGGACAGAGTGATAGTACCTTAAAGATATGAGCATAACTTTATCTACAGAAATCATATTAACTTGATTCCAAAGCTCAATTAAAGTAGACTCATAGAGGATCAATCAGAATAAATTTCATAATTTTTGGATCACTCTAAGGTATTGAATTATGTAGCTAATAATTCGTGAATCAATTGAACATGGCTAGGGTTAATCTTACTCATGAACAACATGAGTTTTGTCCCATGTTCAAGTAAAATCCGAAAATAAATGGATGAGAAAGGTTCAGAGTCATCCTAATTAAGAATTATGTAGTTAAAATCCAAATAAAATGAAGTAGGAACTTACCAAAATCTAAAACCCTAGTTGCCCCTTTTCTTTTTCCTAATTTCCTTCAACCATGTAGCATCTTTCCTTCTAGGTTTGCAATTCAGCCAAGGGTGGTGAATAGGGCAGAAGAAGGTAGTAAAAGGTGAAAGGATAAGTATTAAAAGTAAAGGAGATATCAACTTTAGGTTGTACATGTGGTACTTCCCAAAATGACCTTGAAGTAAATGGCTTTTGCATTTCCCCATTTATTTATTTATTTATTCATTTACTTAAGACATTACATGTAAATAAGAAACTACCCCCCATTTGGATTCAAATAAAATATTTAAAAAAATAAATAACTAAGGAATCAAGATCTAAATTTTTGTCCGAAGAATAAAAATCGTAATTTCACAGATTTTTTGATTTTGTGTCTACGTTTTACCTAACTCATACACCTCCTAAAAATTCTTAAAAATCACTTTTAGAATCCTTTCATATATAGGAACAATTATCGGGACTTTAATTTTCCAAATTTTTACTTTACCGAAAATCACATTTTCATGCCTTCAATAAATTTCCATCGCTTTCGCACTTTAGTTGATATTGAAGTGTAAGTCTTAACATCACATTCATAGAGATTATCAATAAAATAATATAACATCACATTCATACAACTAATCATACATGGTTAAGTTAGGGATATTACAAAGTTCTTAAGATCTATCACCTCTTAGGACACCCAAAGGGTGTAATAAGTATCTATAACTTATAACTTTGAACCTTACTCTAAGACTCTAATCCTCAAGAGCGTTATCTTTGATTGTAACGGTTCATCTTCGGTTTGAAATAGAGTTAAAGTTATAAAGATCTATCACCTCTTAGGACACCCAAAGGTTGTAATAGGTATCTACAACTTATAGCTTTGAACCTTACTCTAAGACTCTAATCCCCAAGAGCTTTATCATTGATTGTAACGGTCCAACTTTGGTTTGAAATAGAGTTAAAGTTATAAAGATCTATCACCTCTTAGGACACCCAAAGGATATAATAAGTATCTATAACTTATAGCTTTGAACCTTACTCTAAGACTCTAATCCCTAAGAGCGTTATCTATTATTGTAACGGTTCATCTTAGGTTTGAAATAGAGTTAAAGTTCTAAAGATATATCACCTCTTAGGAAACCCAAAGGTTGTAACAAGTATCTATAACTTATAGCTTTGAACCTTACTCTAAGACTCTAATCCCCAAGAGCTTTATCATTGATTGTAACGGGCCAACTTCGGTTTGAAATAGAGTTAAAGTTATAAAGATCTATCACCACTTATGACACCCAAAGGTTGTAATAAGTATCTATAACTTATAACTTTGAACCTTACTCTAAGACTCTAATCCCCAAGAGCATTATCATTGATTGTAACGGTTCAACTTCGATTTGAAGTAGAGTTAAAGTTCTTAAGATCGATCACCTCTTAGGACACCCAAAGGATGTAATAAGTTTCTATAACTTATAGCTTTGAACCTTACTCTAAGACTCTAATCCCCAAGAGCTTTATCATTGAAGGTAACGGTTCAACTTCGGATTGAAATAGAGTTAAAGTTCTAAAGATCTATCACCTCTTAGGACACCCAAAAGTTGTATTAAGTATTTATAACTTATAGCTTTGAACCTTACTCTAAGACTCTAATCCCCAAGAGCATTATCTTTGAATCTAACGGTTCAACTTCGGTTTGAAATAGAGTTAAAGTTCTAAAGATCTATCGCCTCTTAGGACACTCAAAGGTTGTAATAAGTATCTGTAACTTATAGCTTTGAACCTTACTCTAAGACTCTAATCCCCAAGAGCTTTATCATTGATTGTAATGGTTCAACTTCGGATTGAAATATAGTTAAAGTTCTAAAGATCTATCACCTATTAGGACACCCAAAGGTTGTAATAAGTATCTATAACTTATAGCTTTGAACCTTACTCTAAGACTCTAATCCCCAAGAGCTTTATCATTGATTGTAACGGTCTAACTTTTGTTTGAAATAGAGTTAAAGTTATATAGATCTATCACCTTTAGGGACACCCAATGGTTGTAATAAGTATCTATAACTTATAGCTTTGAACCTTACTCTAAGACTCTAATCCCCAAGAGCTTTATCATTGATTGTAATGGTCCAACTTCGATTTGAAATAGAGTTAAAGTTATAAAGATCTATCACCTCATATGATACGATACTCAATAACAATGCCTTGAGTGACTGGAACAATATATGATAGTCAAAGAAACGAGATCAAACGAATTTTCAAGGCAGCAGAATATCAACCTCAAGATTACAATGAACCAAGCAATCGATATTATAAATAGATGGATTTAATCACAAGATAGCCAACCTTGTAATTAACGGCGGAAGTTGCCGAAGAACGGGTTGCAGGAGTTCCCTCACAGCAAAAGCAATTAAGCCATAATTTTCATAGATTCAAAGATGTCTCAAATAACAATGAAGACCAGTATTTATAGACCCTAGGAATAGACTTTGGGCTAAAAGAAAATACCCTAAGTTAGCCCACAAGTAACCTAACTAATTTAGGAAAATAACAAACTCAATTTTTGTTATAATACTTATCAGCATTTTTCATATTTAATTAATTCCAAAAATTCTAAATAAATATGGTTAAATCATGATTTATTTGGCCCAAGTTATGCTGACTCTTCATGTGGCCCAATTTGTTATGCATTGAGAAGTTGGCTTTTGATGCAACTTGATCTTGTAATTTGATCAATTGTAAATCGCATATATTCTTGATTATCTTCAATTTCCTTATGTCTGAGATCCTCAACATTACCATCATCATCCAACTTTGCTAAAACATTCTTTCATCACTGGCTGCAATTATAGGCATTTCCTGATTCATATCATTCCCCTCCTCTTCAAAAGGATTTGTCCTCAAATTTGCGTTCCCATTAAGAAGAATATGTCCAGGTTCATATCATTTCCCTCCTCTTTAAAAGGATTCGTCCTCGAATCTACATTCATAATAAGGAGAATATAACATATCACATATCTGAATTTATTAAATAATTTAGGACACGCATAATGAAGATATTGATACTTCCCTTTCATGTGTCTGATGACCATCATGATGCATCTCAATGATAATTGCAAGCACAATTTCTCATCCATACCATCAAGTTAAGAGCCTGCAAGTGCAGAGAAAGAAGACATAAGTATTATAAAAAGTAATGTGACTCTCATACTCACCTGGATGAAATATCTTATGCCCATGAGATGATGGTATTTTAAGAAACAAAGTGCGAAACTTTGGAGACCTTCCCTTGCGCATAAGGATCCTATCAAATAAAATGTGCAATGTATGTCATGGAACTAGAGATCTAACAAGGAAATTGTCAAGTAGTTCCAAAATAAGGACATCTTTTCCCTCAAAATAAAATGGATCCTTAAAATCTGCAAGTGAAATATCATAAGATTCATAACGCAGCAAACGACTTGGCTTATAAAGGAAATCATGCAAGTCCTTGCAACAAATCAAAACATCATCAAAATGAACAAAAGTCCGACTAATGCAAATGCAATGAATTTTTGAATCATAATGTGAAAATTATATGAAAGTTTGCAACCATCATTCGCAGAAATGATCTTAGGAAAGCACAAAGATGGATTTAAAGAAATGAATAAGGTAGGCTCAGAAAATCTTGAAATCAAAATCAACCAATCAAAAGTGTTCAGGACAAAAAAATATTCATTCCCAAATTTCAACATATGTCTCAAAGAAAGTGTTTCAGCACTCAATGAAGAACAAAGTGGAATAGAAAATTCAGATCTAATATTTGCATGCCATTCAATACTTCTCTCAATTGAATCCTGCAAGTAAGAGATGGACTTTTCAAACTAGTCGTTATAAAATCAATACAACCTCTTTCGCATCCTTGCATGATAGAATTTGTATCTTCATATAGTCCACTCCTACATATCTGCATGGAGAAATCAGAATTAAAAGACACAAGATGGTTAGTATTAGGAGAAACATTACTGAACTCTCTTTCTTTTGCCTCAACACTCAAGTCTTTTTGCTCATATCACTCTGGAGGTGGCCTTTCTAAACACTCAAGATGTAATCTTCTCTCATTCTCACAACTCTCATAATACTCAGCATCTAAATGTTTCATCTCAATGCTTTCAGAAGGTGGCCTTTCTAAACACTCAAAAGTTGTGTGGCTATCACTTTCATCACTCAAGTTGTGACACTCATATTTTTCATCTTTGTCTTTCTCACAACCCCCATAATTATTTTGAGTTGCTGTACAAACAGCTTCATCTTCCTTCAAATGATGTTGTGCAACCAAACTTTTCCCAACTTCTTCAATTTCTTTCCTACTTTCATCTCCTGATGATGCTGCACTCTCTTGTGACGATTCTTCTTCAAATGCAATATCATCGTTCGCCATCATGTCCATAACATAGTTATTTGGACATTGTGAAGTAATATGACCCTTATCCCTTGAGTTAAAAATTTCAGCTTTGTTTTCCTCCAATTTTTGAGTTGGCTTAACAACTAACTTGGAATTTGCCCTCCATTTTGATTTCCAAACAGAAGTTGAACTGTCAAATTTGCTACGTGGACGGATATCTTTCTTCAATTGCTTCTCAACTTTTATAGCCTTATGCAGAACTTCATCCAACTCCAAATACTCTTGCAATTCCACAACTCTGGAAATCTCTCGGTTCAGCCCACATATGAATCTTGCAATTGTGTCTTCAGGATCCTCCTTTATGTTGGCGCGGATGAATGTCATTTTCATCTATTTATAATACTCCTCAACAGTCTTTGTTCCCTGTCTCATAGTCTGCAATTTCATACGTAAGTCACGACAATATGATGGAGGAACAAATCTTCTCCTCAATATGGTTTTCATCTCATCCCAATTTTTAATTGGAGGTTCTCGATTTCTGCGCCTATTAATGGTTAATTGATTCCACCAGGTAATAACATAATCAGCAAAAGATATAATAGCAAGTTTAATCTTTTTCTCAGCGAAATAATGATGACGATGAAATATGCTTTTCACCCTTTGTTCCCACTCAATATAGGCATCAGGATCACTTTTACCTTTGAAGGTAGGGAGAGAGAGTTTAATTGAACCTGTGTTTCGATCAGTGACATCTCTATCTTGTTCTCTTTCTCGTTCGTTTCTTCTACCTCCAATCGGAACACGTCTCTGCCTTCTCCAATTTATAATAGAGGCTTCATCAACTTCCTCTTCCATCTCTTCATCAATAAAAACACGGTGTGTTTGGCGATCTCTTCTTTGATTTGGTTGTATAACTTGTTGTAGTTGTACAATTTGATCGTTCTGCACATCTACCTCATTATGAAGTTCAGTAATCATATTGCCAAGATGTTGAAAATGTTGTGTCATGACCTCCATCATCCTCGTTGGATCAATTTCTTCGTTTCTAGGATTAATCTCTTTGTCCTTTCCTGATGACATTGTAGAAAAATTTCTGCCACAAAAGTTAGTAAAAACAATCTCACTACCTCACGTGGTGGCACTCGTATTTTACCTCAACTATATTTGGCTTTTTCCTAAATTATACTCACCACTCAGCCCTTTTTTTCTCTCTTGAACCCTCCAACAAGTTCTAAGAGAACTAATGCAAGTCAACACAAGGCAATGAGCAATTAAATCAATCTAATTTATCAATATGATTGCAAGATCAAAAGAATACATGAAGTTGATTTGGAATAGAAATCAGGATAGTCAAATAAGGACATATATCAAAAAATTCAGAATTGGAGTGAAATCAAAGATCACCCTTCCTTGTCAGATTACACTATTCTCAAAATTTCTTTGCACTTTTCTCCAAAAATAATCCTTCCTTTTTTTTCTTCTCTCCTCTTTCTTTTGGATCCTTTTTTTCTTTTTTTTGGATTTTTTTTCAGATTTTCTCCTGTTCTTCTCTTTCCTCCTTTCTTGCACTTTCCTTTTCAGTCTTTTTTTCTATTTTAGGATTTTTTTTTCGAATTATTTTCGAGAAATTTTCTTTCATGTCTTCCCTTCTCCTTTCTTGCACTTTCCTTTTCAGTCCTTTTTTTTCAATTTTCAGAATTTTTTTTTTTGAAACTGCCGCAAAACTTGAGAACAAATAAGGATGACGGCTTGGGTTTCAACAACAAATAACCAGATTTTTGTGGTTTTTTTCAAAACTGCACTAGATTTTGAAGAATAGATGACGATGGCTAGGGTTTGAAGAACAAAAGAAAGAAAATAAGGAGGACGGCTAGAATTTGAAGAACCAAACCAGATTTTTTTTGTGTTGTTTTTTTTCCTCAGAAACTCAAATAGGGGAAAAACTAGAATAATGGAAGATAACTAGAAAACTGAATTGAAAATGCGGCTCTAATACCAACTGATACGATACTCAAGAGCAATGCCTTGAGTGACTGGAATAATATATGATAATCAAAGAAACGAGATCAAACGAATTTTCAAGGCAGCGGAATATCAAACTCAAGATTACAATGAACCAAACAATCGATATTATAAATAGATGGATTTAATCACAAGATAGCCAACCTTGTAATTAACGGCGGAAGTTCTCGAAGAACGGGTTGCAGGAGTTCCCTCACAGCAAAAGCAATTAAGCCATAATTTTCATAGATTTAAAGATATCTCAAATAACAATGAAGACCAATATTTATAGACCCTAGGAATAGACTTTGGGCTAAAAGAAAATACCCTAAGTTAGCCCACAAGTAACCTAACTAATTTAGGAAAATAACAAACTCAATTTCTATTACAATACTCATCAGCATTTTCCATATTTAATTAATTCCGAAAATTCCAAATAAATATGGTTAAACCATAATTTATTTGGCCCAAATTATGCTGACTCTTCATGTGGCCCAATTTGTTATGCATTGAGAAGTTGGCTTTTGATGCAACTTGATCTTGTAATTTTATCAATTGTAAATAACAGATATTCTTGATTATCTTCAATTTCCTTATGTCTGAGATCCTCAACATTACCATCATCATCCAACTTTGCTAAAATATTCTTCCATCACCGACTACAATTATAGCCATTTTCTGGTTCATATCATTCCCTTCCTCTTCAAAAGGATTCGTCCTCGAATCTGCATTCCCATTAAGAAGAATATGTCCAGGTTCATATCAGTTTTACAACGACAAAGAGGGATACCATTGAGATCAGAAAACAGATATCAGCAACATGCCAAAATCAGGGAAAAACCAGTGGCAATCACAAATTTGAATCTTGGAAATGTTAAAGTGTCTTAATTCATTTCTGAACAAGATTGGAATTAATAATCAACCTCTCAGTTGCTCAATAAATGATGCATGCAAAATACAACATGTTTTAGTTTTTTATTTTTGTTAATTTTTCTATAATTTAATCATGGCATGCACCATTTTAGACCATTTTTAGTTTTAATTCCGGATTTATCAAATTTATTTATTAATTTTTTGAATATTTTAATTGTTGATGGATTGACTAATTTTGATAATTCTTTTGCAGGAAAAATCGAATCTATGATTATCCAAGAATTATATTTGATCAAGAATGGACGTATCGGCCGAGAACTCCAACCCCAAAGATCATATCGGCCGGTAAATCATCGAAAATTTACCCGTATCGGCCGAAACTCAAGAAGAATTTTATCCATACGGCCGAAGATCTATCCGTATCGGCCGAAACTCAAGAAGAATTTTATACTTACGGTCGAGAACTCCAATCGGTAGAGAATCGATCGAGATCCACATAAAAGAATATTTTGGCTTTACCCCCAAAACATTTCGGCCGAGATTAGAAATATGATTTACTTTTGGCCGAGATTTGAATGGAGTAAAGATAAGACGTATTTATCTTTTGGGCGTAATAGCTTTATAGTTTTGGCCGAGATTCAGAGAGAGAAACAAAGTTTATCGGCTGTAATCAACTCAAGTGTTATCTCACAAATTTAAAGTTGACCGTACGATATCACGACCATGATCAAATTGAAGGCCTTCCGCACCTATAAATACATGAAGAAGCCGTCGTCCCAATTCGTGCTCTGAAGTTCAGGTTTTTTCCACGACGAGTCGTGAGCACTGTAGGCTTCGACCAAAAGGAGAGAGGTTCGACGGCTGGAGGTTGATCGCGACCTTGATCAAGTCCGAGAGGCTGCCCAATTCGACATCTCTACTTTTATTTTGGGTGTAATGCTTCTAATTTTTATTATTATTTTATTATCTCTCCAGAATTTCTAGGATGAACTCCATATTTTTAGATCTTTTCTTTTAGGAGATTATTATTGAAGGGAAACTATTTGGATCCTATATTATTTGTTTTAATCTTTTCTGATCAATTAGTTAATTGTGCTTAATGCTTTTGATTTAATTACTTGGATTTCTGAGTTGAGTAATTACTAGTTTGTGGACTATTTGATTTCAGAATTCATTAATTAAATTAATTGATTTTATGTGAAATTAATAATTGACTAGTGTGTGAAGAATCAAGTTTATGTGGTCTGTTAATTTATACCAGTTTGTGGAGTGATTAATAGTCGAGGATTTTCATATTAATGCATCTTAATTTTAATCTTATCTGATGAATACTAGTTTGTGGGACTTTAGGTTTGATTAAATTTAAGATAGTTTGATTTCCCGGATTAAATAGCAGAATTACTAGTTTGTGGACTCTATGATGTTAATCTTGTAAATTAATAACTTGGGAAAATTTCTAATCCATCTTTGAAGATTAAATTTATCTTTTATGGTTCAAATATTTATCCTGATCTATTTTCATCCTAAGGCCTAACTTCAACACCATTATCTTACCTCTTTATTTTATTTTACAAAACCCTTTTTCCAAAATCCCTGTCTTCCTCTCTTATTAATTTATAAGTTCATATATTGAATTAATAATATTTCTCGTGAGTTCGACACTCTTTACTCCTTTTTATTATATTACTTGAGCGACTAGTGCACTTGCTAGTGATTCTATTTTGCTACATCATCATACGCATCAATAAATCAGAGTTCCCCAATGACAAACAGATTCAAATAGTTCAGGAATCATAAATCAGGAAATCAGATTCCTAATTAAGATGGAATCTAGAAACTTGGCATTGGTTCTTAATTCATTTCTGAACAAATATTAGATCAAATGACAACTTCTCAGTTGTAAATTCAAATAGGGTCTTACAATGACAAGATCAAATTCATAACAATACAAATTTTAGAAACAAGGTTTTAAATCAGAATTTGATTGAGTGCAGGAAATCAAACTTGTCCCTAATCCATCCACAATTAATCTAAACTACTACCCTATCATAGGAGACGTAGGATTTAGCTCCTCATAATTGCAAAGTTAGATACATCATAGAATGGAAAACAGATGCTAATCATCTTGGATTGAAGACTGTCGATAGAAATCAGCAGCACTTCAACACTCCAGCACTTCAACTCCAAAACCTTTCCAATGGCCGGCCTCCCCCTTCATTCCAGGGTTTCCTCAGCTTATATATGGCCTTTAATTACCCTTAGATCAGCATTAGAATGTTCCATAGCCTTTGATGAAAGCCACTTATCCTGGTCCTGAAATTCCAGCTGCTGCAACAGCTTTTGGGACAGCAAAAGCTTTTGGTCCTGAAATTCCTTTTTGGCTGAATTTAGATTTCTTTTCCCTGCTAGAAAGTCCACAACAGCAAACATCAAAGCCCTTGAATGGGATTTTAACAGATAAGGAATAGGATAATGATAGTTATCAGCTCAAGCATTAAATGGGATTTGGTGTTGTGTAGGAATGAAAACCAAAATTAAAATCGATAACTTATAAAACCCGGAATGATAACTTGCATCATATCATGAAAATTGTCCAATCAGTGGTTCAAAGCATTGAAGGCATCAAAGGGATTATGGTGGCAGATGAATGAGGTCAGAAATCAAATGTGGATAAGATTTCATAGGAATGATAACTTGGGTGCCAAAAACGATAACTTGATGCCATAAGAATGATAACTTGTCATAAGTTTAGTTGTGGTTATCCAAATATGATCAAATCAGAGCAGGAAGGAGTTAGGACAATAATATAATGATTGCCTAATGTTTTTATGCATAATTGATAGCCTTGCACATCGAAATGACAGTTTTGCCCTAAAACGATAACTTAACACTCAAAAATGATAACCAATGAAATGTAATGATAACTTAGCACAAGTTGAAATATGGTCTCCCAAATATAATTAATTCATGAGGGCAGGGGGATTTAGGGCAGAATAATCATTGGAAATCAGCTTAATTAAAATAATGATAACTTGTACATTTGGAGTGATAACTTGCCCTAAAAATGATAACTTGGCATAGAATTGAGATATTAATGGACTTTAGCATTTTAGAACCTCTATGCACATGAAATTAAGTATAAAATGAGAAAGATCAACTAGTTATCACAATCCATGTATTCCAAGCACAATTGGCCAAAAGTTGGGCAATTTAAGGGCTTGATAAAGGTGATTTCAATGGAAAATGGGATAAAAACATAATATGATCAGCTAGTGATCACACATCTACATGATCATGAAGTTCAGTAATTATATTTTCAAGATGGTGAAAATGTCATGTCATGACCTCCATTATTCTTGAAAGATCAATTTCTTCGTTGATAAGATTGTGCTCTTTGTCTTTTCATATTAACATTGTAAGAAATTTTTGCAGCAAAAATTAATAGTAAAAACAAACTCACTACCTCACGTGGTGACACTCGTATTTTACCTCAATTCTATTTGACTTTTTCCCTCAATTGTACTCACCACTTAGCCTTTTTTTCTCTCTTGAACCCTCCAATAAGTTCTAAAAGAACTAATGCAAGTCAACACAAGACAATGAGCAATTAAATATATTTAATTTATCAATATGATTGCAAGATCAAAAGAAATCTTGAAGCTGAAATTAGAATAGAAATCAGAAAAAAAAGTTATCAAATAAGGATAGATATCAAAGGTTTAGAATTGGAATTGAAATCAAGACCACTGATTCATTGGGCTAAATCATTTAAAATCTCAAAATCTTGTGCACGATCTCGAGAAATAATCTTTCATTTTCTTTTCTATTCTTTTCTTTCCTTCCTCTTCCTTTTGAATCCTTTCAGATATTTTTTTTTTCAAATTTTTTTTCCAGAATTTTTCTTTCCTGTTCTTCCTTTCTCCTTTCCACTTTGCTTTTTTCACTAATTTTTTTGCACCTTTTTTCCAAATTTTTTTCTGAGATTTTTGTTCTTGAAACTACAAGAGATCTTCATAAGAACTATCAAATTAAAATTTGATAAGAATGATAAAGAAAAAAAAAAGTAGACATAAGAGCAAATAAGGAAGATGGCTAGGGTTTGAAGAACAAATAAGAAAATTTTTTTGTGGTTTTTTTGAAACAGTAGCATGTTTTGAAGAATATAATTATAATAGCTAAGCTTTGTAAAAAAAAATAAGCCAAATTTTTTTCCTTTTTTCAGAAACTGAAAGAGGGGACAAATTGGATAATGAAAGATAACTAGAAAATCGAATAAAAAATGCGGCTCTGATACCAACTAATATGATGCTCAAGAACAATTCTTTAAGTGATCGGAACAATATATGATAATCAAATAAACGAGATCAAATAAATTTTCAGGCAGCGAAATATCAACTTCAAGATTACCAATGAACCAAGCAATCGATATTATAAACCTTGTAATTAATAGTGGAAGTTCCTGAAGAATGGGTTGCTGGAGTTCTCTTACAGCAAAAGCAATTAAGTCAAATTTTAATAGATTCAAAGATGTCTAAAATAATTACAAATACTAGTATTTATAAGCCTTAGAAGCCTGAATTTGAGGTGAAAAAAAAGGTCCTCACTTAGCCTACAAGTAAGTTAACTAGTTTACTAAAATAACAAACTCAATTTCTGTTACAAATCTCAACAACATATTCCATATCTAATTAATTCCAAAAATTGTAAATAAATATGGTTAAAATATGATTTATTTGGCCCAATTTTTAACACATTGAGAAGTTAGATCTGATTTTTAGTTGCATGCCCAGTTTGTAAATGACTTTCTATTGTCTTCTGAAGTTATTTTGCTCTTGATCTTGTAAGTGCGCGTAAGGATTCTTGATTATATTCAGTTTCTTTATCTCGAAAAACCACAACACTATCTTGATAATCAAACTTTACTCGAACATCCTTATTTTCATCGGTTGGATTTATGAAAGCTTCCAAGTTCATATCAAGCTCAATCCCCTCACATCTCATACTTGAGGCTTAAGTTGTTGAAGGAAATACGCCTTCTCGGGCCAAGGCACAATCGGTACACCGTTAGAAGAAAACATCTACAAATCGAAACTTCATGAAGAAAACCTCGACAATAAGTAAACCATGAAATGCCAAAACTAATATAACAATAAACTGTTACCATCAAAGATGGATCAGTGCACTACTTCGTTCATCTTTTTAGTTTCTTAGCCATTTAGGAGTTTTGTTTAACATTTTTGTAGACATTGACAAAGCATACTTTGGCACAACATTTCCTCACAGTCTTTGATGACATATGGACATCTGAAGCCACAAAAGCCATCACAAAGGTATGTGCCTTGGGTATTTGGCTTTAAAATCTACCAACCTTGATGACCATCTTGCTCTCATTGAAGAGGGTACTATCATCAATTCTGAAGTTGAATGTAGGCTAGTGCGAATTTGTACCATTCGCTAATGATATTTTCTTCGATGTGTGATTAGGCAATTGCTACATTTTGATGTGCTATCGCTCGTCCGAGAGGTTGAGAAGGTTAATTAGTGTCAATAATGTGTTCTCTTTCCTTTCTCTCTATTATAGATCAATACCTAACATAGCAAAAAATGTACACAACTAAGGTGAGTTTTATATAAAAGTATCAAGATTGTTGCTTGCATATTAAGATCCACAAGACTATGTTTTTATTTCTTTTATTACACAAGTCTACATTTTTCTCTCCATGGTTGTATAAAAAATAGCACGAGCTCAAAAAAGGATTCATGATATAAGGACATGAAGGCTTTGTGTTTTAAAGGGCACTAAACCTACAAGTGTAATAAAGATTTGACCATCAGGTTTGAAGCATGTTATGGATACCCGAAGATAGAAAACTTTATGAAGAAATTTTGATTAAATGTCACAAGTAACATTTTGGTGGAGAAACATGAGAACAAAAGTAGCCAAGTTTGCCTCTAGATACTTAATCTGCCAACAAGTCAAGATTGCACACAAAAAGTTACCAAAATTGATAAACCCATTACCCATATCCAAATGAAAAAATGAGGAGATAACAATGGACATTATTGTTGGTCTGTACATAGAATGGTCACAACATCACAACACCATTTGGGTCATCGTGGATAGATTGACGAAGTTGGATCACTTCTTACCTAGTAATGTGAAACAGTCAGCCGTAGGTATAGTTAAGCTCTATGTGGATGAGATTATCTAGTTGCATATGATTCTCATTTTCATTGTATCGAATAGAGACCCATATTTACAATTTTATTCTAGAGAGAATTGCAACATGTGTTTGGTACAACACTTCACTATGCTACCACATTTCACCCTTAGAGTGATGAGAAAAGTGAAATAATCATTCAGACCTTGAAGGACATGTTGAGAGCATGTGCTTTGAATTGGCAAGAAAATTGGGATGACCACCTAACCCTAGCTAAATTTGCCAACAATAATAGGTATCACTCCTCTATTAAGATGGCACATTTTGAGGCATTGTATGCAGGACATTGTAGGTCTCCAATAAGTTAGAGTGCAGTGGGTGAAGGAAGATTGTTAGGTCTTGAATTAATTGAAAAATATGATAAGAAAGTAGATCTGATCAAGAAAATAATGTTGGTAGCTCATAACCGTCAAGAACTATGTTAAGGAAAAAAGGGAAGAGATCTACCAGGTTGGAGATCATGTGCTTTTGAAGGTGTGTCCTATTAAATGAGTCATGAGGTTGAAAGGCAAGCTAACTCTTAAGTACACTGGACCTTGTGAGATTCTAGAAAAGGTGGGAGAAAGAGCATATAAATTGGCATTGCTTCATTCATATGTCAGAATCCACAATGTTTTTCATATGTCAATGCTTCGCAAGTATACATACGATAGTTCAAATGTCATGGTAATTGAAGAGCTAACTATAAATGAAGATCTCACCTATGAAGAGTCCCCGCGGAGGTACGAGAGTATGGTGAGCATCGTTTGAGGAAAAAGATAGTGAAGATGGTGAAGGATGCGTGGAAGCATCACAATAGAAATGAAGCAACATGAGAACTAGAAAATGAAATGAAAGAATAGTTTCAAGACTATTTGGTAAGTGTTATATATTATTGCTAAAATTTGAGGATGGTTTTTTTTTAAAATAGGAAAGAGGTAACAACCTAATTTGTATAAGGAGAATATGTGTCTTCTAGGTCAAAACTCTCATGATCCCCCTAAAGACAAACCTCCTCTTATAACCCCTTCCTCCTCATTTGTGCACGTGATTGCTACTTAGGATTAGAAGAAGGGAGAAGGACAATAAGGTAGAAGACTAACGGAAAGAAAAGGAAGAGAAAGAAGAACCACATAAGAATAGATTCAAGGTATGTAAAAGGGGATTCAAATCCCTCTCTCCTCTCTCAATGGTTTTTTTTTTATGATTGATTAAGAGTTTGAGGACGCATTGCCCAAATATTATATTGTGATTGAGGGTTGTATGCATGGTTGTCAGGATCCCGATATGGATAGTAAGATCTTACGATCTTAGATCCTTCGAACAAAAAATGATCCTAATCCTACCCAGAGGATCTTAAATGTAGGATTTATACCGGATTTATATCCGAGTCTTAAGATCGGTAGGATCTTATGATCCTAATGATCCTACGATATTGGTACAAATTTATTTAGTCGAATAAAAAAATAAAAGTAAACATAAAGGTACTTGAGAAAATTAGATTTAACTATTTTATTTATATATATTGTATATGTTAGTCTCACTTTCATGAATTTTAGTATCTTCTAATAATTTAATGTTATATTATGAATCTAATACTATATTATCTTACATCCAAATTAATTTTTATTATTGCATGTATATTAAGAATTATATTACACTTTAATAAATATTATAGTTCATTAAGATCAAATATTATATATTATTATTTTAGTGTTTTTTTAAGAATATATCATATTGTCTTTAAGATTATATAAAAAATTATCTATTAGACTTGAAAATATAAATAAAGTATTAAGGTCAATGTTTAATTAATATATATAAACATAATATTTATGAATAAACATATCACTTTATTATTTTATATTAAACAATAGTTTTTTATTCATGGGGTAGGATCTTACGATCCCCGATTCGATCCAATGATCCTATCCTTGAAGTCCCTTACGATCCTACTTCCGGAAGCGATCTTGACATGGTTGCATGAATCTTAAGATAATAGATCTACATGTTCTAAATAAGAATCTATTATTTATAATGCTTCATGCCTTAGTTTTTGATATTTGTATGAAGTTAATTCCAGGATTCATGTACTCAAACTATGATACAAACTTGTTCTTATGCCCTAAATGTGTTCTTGATTATGCATACTTTCCCCTTGGTTTCATATCAAGAACTAGTATATTTGGAGTTAAAATCGGTCTTCATGGATGTTGGAACGACTGTCCAAGTCATATGATGATTGAGGGACAGTCAAATAGGCTCAAACAAGCTATCGCTCATACCTATGACAAGGATGTCACGACCGTGTCGGAGCCGGGACATGGCCATGACTGGCCAGTCACGTCCATGAGCAAGTGGGCAGAAAATGGGCCATGAACGGTATCTCGCTCACACTTGTGAAATAGGATTTTACGACGGTGATGGAACCAAGGTCTCCTAGTCACGCCCGTGATTGGCCCCTAATCATCAATACATGACCTATATACTTAAGAAAATAGGTTTAAAATATCATATGAGGTATTCTCCATTAGTCATCGTCGTGACACTTCGATCACACCCGTGATTAGCTCCTGGTACGTTCATGACCGAAGTGTCACGACAGTGATTAATGGTGAATCCCTTATACGATATTTTAAACCTATTTTCTAAAGTATATAGATTATGTATTGGTGATTGTTGATTGTATATCACACTAAGGTACATGAAATGCATGTGCATATGTAACTAGATTAAAATTTGAAAACAGAATGACGTAATAATGATTGTGGATTGCAAAGCATATCAAACCTAGTTGAAGAATATTGTTTTTCATCACCCTCAATTGATTGTTGGGAAATAATTATTTTTATACCTTGTGTGTATGTATTTCCTCAGGAATAATTGTTCTCATGTCGGAAACTATTTTTGTACGTCTTTAGGTAAAGAGAGCATTGCATCTCCAAAGCCTAGCTAGACTATTGTGAGGGTTGTGACTATTCTTTTAACTATTGTAAGATCAAAGATGTTACTGACAAAGATTGAATTGTTAAGATTGATATCCACGAAAGTGAACCAAATGGTTATAAACCAACCCTGAGGAAGGTTATTGTGGTAATTTTATGATTAGTGTAAGCCACATAATGTGCCTATTGATGATTGATGATGATTGTATCCATACTATTATTATGATGATGATCATTTATGTGTTATACCCATGCTATTTTATAACGATTCATGAACAAAGAATGTAGTTATGATTAACATGTACATCATATTTTAAGTAAATGGCTTATATGCATTTTCCTTTTCTTATATATGAAATTGAATATACAAGTGATGATAGCATTGTATAATCATTATATAATCTAACTACAAAATGTTGCACTTTGGATTCGTGCAAATAGCCGAGAATCAAAGTTAGCAACTCAGCTCATAATGGTATGGTTGTACATAGCCTATAACTAAACAAATTCATAATGTCATTGTCATGTTAAGTCGGTGATATTAGAGATGTTTATGAACTTTAAATATTAGTATGATTATGTCTTATGTATGAAGTATTCCACTGAAATGAAAGGTTTTGTTTATTTTATTATGTAAAAGTCTTTTGGTAGTGGTAAAATGATCATTTCATTATAATCATGTGATGGCAAAGAACTAACACAATTGAAAATTTTCTCTAATTATCTCCAATTTTTAGGGTGAATTTTCGAGGTGTTACATTTGTCTAACAAGTTTCAATTTTAAAAATTAATATGAAATTATTGACTTTAATAATAGTTGAATGATTTAATTTTTATGTAATTTTACATTATAATAGATAAATATTATGGTCTTTCTTATTATTTTATTAGTAGTTATGAATATTTATTATTTTGGAACAAAATATAAAATCAACGCCAATCTCCAGGCAACGGATGGGAGTAGACTACAGGCAAGCAATGGGAGTTGCACTAGCGCTACCTGATAGTGGAGAGAGAACGTCGGCACGTCAGCTGAGCAACCGGAGAACGGACGATCAACGATGAAAAGGGACTTCCATGAAACGAGTTAAAAGATGGAGGACAGTCTGATTACAAAGTAAAAGTAAAATTGGAGGATAGCGTTAGAAAAAGATTGAAATTGAAGGGTATTAATTTATCCCTCTTGATTGTGATAATTTATCCCTCTTGATTGGTCTTTTAAACAAGGCGAACTGATCATTGAGGGGCCAAGATAGTAAGATGATATTAAAAAAAAGTTGTGATTCTATTGGGGTTTGAACCCACAGCCAATTAGAATGTAGAGATCTTAACCTGCTGCACAAAGTAGAGATCTTATCGCATGGCCCCCTTGAGCTCTATGTGAGTCCGACCCTGCTTTTAAAGGTTTATTTTTCACACTCTAACATTAATAAACCCTTTTAGGAGTGACTGGTAATTTCATGTCAACTTCATTTTACATAATAAAATAGGAAAAAATATTTGATAAGTGTGAAACGCCTAAGTGTATTGGTAATTTCATGTAAATTTAGTTTATTAAATTGGTTGTGTGTGTACGTATTCTGGTCGGAAATTGAGGACACATTTTTTGGAGACAGTTTTTTGACATCCCATTTTGGTGCAATAATATTTTAACAAATAGATAAGAAATTGCAATTAAATATAGATATTTACGACAGATTTTTTGAAGATAATTTTTTTACCTCTTAGTGCAATAATATTTTAACTAAATATATAGGAAATTAAAATTAAATTTAACTATTAAAGAAATATATGACAAAGGAAAAACGGAAAGAATGATGTTTTCTCAACCTGCAAGTCGTTGCCAACGCAACAACATCAAATAAATCTAAGTAAGTACTTGTTTGTTTTGCAACTGGTGGATCACAAGTCAAAATACACTAAAATAAAAAATATATATAAATAAAATAACTCGACAATTACGAAGCAAGTTGTGGAGAACCGTTTCAGCTTAATAAACATGTCCGCCTAAATAAAAATATTTATTTCCCTTAAAATTATTTTCTTAATAAACATTTGACGCACGTTTCAGCAAGTTCAAATAATAAAAATTTATATTCAACACTTTTCAAATTTTACAAACTTCTAAATATATCCTTCATAATGAAATACAATTATTTTTTCAGAATTTTTCATATTATAAAATCAACAAAAAATACATACGTAAAATCCGTTTAACAAGGATGTGACACTTGTGCACGCTCATTTTTTCACTTACTGCTTATTTCATTTTTTTAGTAATAGATCACCAAAATAGAAAACAGACGAGTAATTCAACTACAGCCAAGAATAATAATTGCATTATAATCTCAGAACAATTTCATCTCATTTGAAATTAATACAAGAGCCTGGTGGGTTCTCGCAGCAGTTTAGTGAAAATAAAAGGTACATATTGCACAATCCATGGATTGATAAAAATGAAAGTCAGAAAAATTCACCCCCTACTACATACACCCGTTGGATCCGCATTTTGTACAATCCACGGATGTTCAAGTAGTTTGTGAAGCGGAAGGCGTTTTGACGAATCCTTAACAAGCATCTGAAAATGGCAGACGACTGTCAAAGTTAGGTAATTTAAAAACGTTTCAGACTCTTGAATTAAACAATGAAATAGACAGAGTGACCTGACTAATGAGATCTTTTGCAGTAGTTGAGACAATTGGTTTTGGAGGGAACTTCAGATCAACTTTCATTATCCTGCATCCAGAAGTCAAACAACCAAAAAGCTTCACATTTCAGAATTTTAAAGCTCCAATGACTGAACTTGTCTAAATACAAGCTTGGCAATAAAAACCTTCTGTATGTATCTGAATGCTCCTTGGCCTCAAATGGTGGTACCCCATAGAGGAATTCGTAACACAAGACTCCCAAGCTCCAAATGTCCACATTGGCATCATGTTCAACACTTTCCACTGCAATAAGGAAATTGACACAAATAATTGTGAGATACACATTAGAAACTGATGGCAAAGTGAAAGTAACATAACACGTACCCATTTCAGGTGGAAGGTAATCCAATGTTCCACACATTGTTCTCCTGCGATTAAAAGTGTGAACTGACCAGCCGAAATCTGCTATTTTCAGCTCACCCTATAGAATAAATTGCTCATCGATCCAAATTGATTCTCCATGCTAGGTAATAAAATCATAACACAAGAGTTATTACCTGAACTCCAATCAAAAGATTCTCAGGTTTGATATCTCTGTGGATCACATGCTTTCCATGGATGTATATCAAAGCTCGAGCTAAAGATGCAATATACTTGAGGCAAAAGGCGCAAGTATCACAGTTAGTAATAACATTATCTTGAGAAAACCAATAATAAATATGAATTCACACATCACTTATAAATCGCAGATGAATGGAATGCAACCACTCGTGCTAATTTAAAAAATCTAATATGCCAATTATATATATCCGCGATAACACATAGGTAAATAAGTAAATTAATGCATGCTATATAGAACTCACAGTGGCAGAGCGTCTCTCGCTGAAGTACTTGCACTTCTGCAGTTCCTTGTATAGCTCACCTTTTGGTGCATATTCCAGTATCAAATATACACGAGTCTGCAAAAAACAACAGGTCAAGCAAAATATCTTAAGTGATATATAAAATGCAGAAACATATGAAGAGACAGTGAACCTGATCATAGAAGTAACCATACAGGCGTAGTATGTTCTGATGTCGTAGGTGGCTCTGAATCTCTACTTCGCGCCTCAGCTGATGCTCAACTTGGGATTGTTTAAGTTGGCTCTTGAAAAGAACCTTAAGAGCCACAATATGGTTGCTCTGTTTGCAACATAAAACATAAAATCAATACTTACACCAAGAAAAGAAGCATGTCATGAACTTGATGCATTGATGCAAGCAAAAGCATGTCACTAGAATAACGATTCTGGAATTCTTCAACATCACACGCACTTCCATAGAGATAATGCTTGAACACTATCCAGAAAAAAAAGATTCAAGTAAGATGCATGCCAAGTCTTAGGCAGCATGCGATTTTACCCTCTTTTCTCTGGCCAAATATACATGACCAAATTTCCCTCTTCCCAAAGGCTTTCCGATTTCAAAATCATTCAGAGTCCACCGCTTTTCAGCCGACGTCAAGGCCTTTGCAGGAAACTGCAGCAATGTAAACAAATGAGAACTGCATTCGCATGCGGAAACACAAAATAACTCCACATATTCAAATCCACCACCGAATGCATGCACCAAATCCAGAAAAAAGGAAAATAATCCGAATGCAACGGAAAACCCTAGAATGCATCTTATTTCCATAATCTCCTTCTACTATGAGTTCATCTACGCATCAAGCGATTTCAGAAAACAACTTGCCTGTCTATTGGAACATCTAACCCTATCGGGGGATACTGATAAAGAAATGGCAGAAGAATGTTCCAATTCAAATGTCGAAGAAAAAAAAGAAGGTAAACAAGTTCAATCAGGAAAACGTGTAGAGGGAGAGATCCCATACCTTCTCTTCTTGCTGCGTCTCGTTCTCCATGGAGAGATCGAGCTGGCGAGAGATGGCGATCAGGAGGAGGGACTCGATGGGAGTTTGTGGAGATTTTGGGGGAAATGGAAGGCGAAGACTCGATGGAAGGAACAAGACCGAGTTTATGGAGACGCTCCAAAGTCCCAACGGGCGGATTCTGGGCACGTGGGACCCGTATATTTTATTTTTTTTCCATGGCATTTGAATTTGTAGAAAGCGCCTTAGGTTCTACCCGGTAATATTTTATTTTCTTATTCCTTCAAATCGTTTTGTCACATATTTTTTTCATAATTGTTCTATTGTTATATATTATATTTAGTTTAATCCTTCATTATATTGTATAAGAGTAGAAAATTTTAAAAATATTTAGTTATTAGTTATAACCAGTGGGTTCACAAATAATAATATTTTTAATATATTTATTAATATATAATATCACATTTGTCATAAAGTATTTATTTTCAAAAATATTCATTTTAGGATAAACAAGAATAAAATTATTTTAATTTTAGTTCTATACATACGCATACGTATAATTATAAATTTTCATAAATATTTAAATAAGAATTGATATTAAAAAGTATATACTCAAATGCATGATCAAGAAATGTATTCTCTCGATGATATAGAAAATAGTAATTTTAATGTAAAAATTAAATATTGAGCTAATTAAACTGAAAAAATAATTTATAAATATATTTTCTGTATGAAAATTGCTTTTCAAGATATTATTTCACATTATTGTTAATTAATCTAAAATTATTTCAATGTAAAAGTATGTATGAATATGAAATAAAATAATAATGTTAAATGTATATATCTAACATATAAATTATTAGATTATGATGATATAGAATTGAACATTTCTGTAAAGACGAATCAAAACATTCCATATTCAAATTACCTTTGATATTTTTTTTACCTCAAGCCGAACTAATATTTTTAGAGAGATTAAAATATTACGTTGGAAAAATGAAGCTTTACAAAAGTAATTCAAATATTGAATAAAATAATAAATGAACATGTATAATTAGAATGTGTATATTTTTTGTGAAAAAATAAATTAGATGGTGAAAACTCTTAAATATCTACTTCAAATAATATTTATATTATGTCCCTTTTTTTGTTATAGATAATTGGAACAAAAATATGTGTTATGCATGGTTCAAACACGATACCTCCTGCAGAATGCCATATGCGCTAAACTACTACTATTGTACTACTTATCTAGTGGGTGCACGTGCACCTCCACCACTGGTTATAACCTATGGGTCAAGATCGAGTCGTTGAGAGAATACTATCAAAATCATATAAGGATAATATATATAAAAAAGAAAGAGACACTAAGGCTTTGTTTTGAAAATAGAACTATAGTTTTTCTTAAGTTATCGGTGAATAGTTGAACTCATAGATTAGTTTGAAGTGTGTTTCTCGGTGAATAATTGAATTGATAGATTAGTTTGAGGTGTGTTTGGATGGACTGAATCAAGGAGTTGATGTAACAAGAAAAAATAGATGTGATGAATTAATTTTTTATAGGTTTTGAATTAAAAATAATTATAATAAATATAAATTATAATTTTGTTATTAATAAAAATAAAATAAAAAATTTATGATAAAATTTTGTTAAAAATATATTATTTAAATATAAAAAATCATTTTTAAAATTAATTACATTAGATGAAATATTAAAATTTTTTAATGAAATAATAAGTGATAAATAATAGTGTATTAATCCTTTATTAAAATTATTTTATATTTATTATATAAGTAAAATGTGTGAAGAGAAAAGAAAAAGAAAACAAAAAAATGTCACGTCGAAAAAATAGCTATTATGCCCTGGTTCTGAGCCACTGAACTAGATCTAATTGTTCCGCTGGAACCACAATTCCAACGAATCACGTTTGGAGAACCAAACTGAACCACATCGCGGTTCAGTTTGGTTCACAAATGAAACACAACGTTAGTACACAATTTGAAACCCTTTTAATTAAATTATTTTTTTCAAAAATGTCTGTAAAAGAAATTCACGTTAAGCTTGACACACTGATTAGTATATACAAAAAGAGAATTAAATTAGCGTGCATTCTAATTTTTGAACTCTTGTATTGACACTATTTTGATACAGTAGTTGAACTTTCTCAAATTTGATTTCGTCACGTGGCGAAATCTTCTCTCGGTACGCTATTTTTTCAATACAATTTTGACCCAAATGGTAAAAAAAATGACACATAAGTGAAAGGATTTAAAATAACTAGGAATTATGGAAGCTAATAAAATAACATAAAAGAGTACATTATCATGTCCGATATCATATAAGGCATATAAAGTCTATGTCATAATATATGTCCATATATCATCTCCAATATAACTCTATAGTGTAAAAAGACTCAATCTAAATTTTATGATAACCATGTGCACACGCCATCTGAACTGAAGTCATCGAATTGAAGTCATCGCACACACATCAATAGCTCGTAAGTATCTCATGTACTACAAGAACCGCACATAGAACAAGTTCAACCGTTAGCATAAAGTTAAGTATGAATTCATAATAGGTCATAAGGATAATCCATCAGGATATGCATAAAGCAAACATATTAAATAAATATAAGAATAAATCAAAAGGGATTATCATAATTCCACTTTTCATTTCATTTCATGTTCATAAGGACATAGACCTTCTATTCATCTTTAACTATTTATTTTATTTTCATATTTATCCATGAGTTCAAAGGGCTCTCCACCTTTAAGGAATACTATTGCAAATACACGTGTATAACTACTTAAACTATGGTGGACTAGTGAGGGATCAATGCCACAGCGAGTGCTCATAAGGGAGAGGATGATCTCACATAAGGCTGATAATATTCTCAAATAAAGTGGAGTGCCTCATACAAGGTTGATAACCTCCACAGGGAGTGCCTCACATGAGGCTGATAACCTCCCATTTAGGTAGGCAATAATAACTATAATCTTGTATCTTTATTAATTATGAATGTAACGCCCGGGACATTAAAAAAAAAGGGATAGAGATAAAAGAAGAAAGATAAAACTGAGTATGAAGAGCATAAAATCAGATCAGGGAGATTTGATTCTCCAACTACCACATGACCTTAGATTTCTCTCCCATAAATATGAGGCATAACCGAACAAATCAGCCCATTTTCTCCATACGAGCCGGCTCTAGTTTTTTCTCCCCTATTTTGTGTGCCCTTTTGTTATTTCATCCCTGATCTGTCGTTGTCAATAAGAGACTCACCCGAACCAAGAGGAGCGGGCAGATGAAGAATAAGACTGCAGATTAGTTTCTGGACAGAAACTTGCAAGGTATGGAACGAGGGTAGATTCTTCCTAGAATCATGATTTTAGACTCGAAGCATGTCCTAGTTTATGCCTAGTGTGAATCCTTAACTTATAATGACTCTGGATGTCGGCCGTCGCCAAAAAAGTCGAATGGAATGTGAACTGCACGTCTGTGCAGTTCCTGTGTAAGAGGAACCCGGCCCAGGTTCACCCTGACCCAGCCCAGGCAGGTCCATACTTGGATCGAGTTCGATGGAACTCAGCCGAGTTTGCCATTGTCGCAAGCGCAAGACTCTACAATGAAGAAGAACTCGGCCCGAGTTGATGACGACCCAGCCCGGGCAATTCCACGATGAAGTTTTGCACCCGATCGCGACTTTTGCCGAGCAGTCGACCGATTCGCCGAATCAGCCGACCGACCTGCTATGTACGAACATGGCCTGGGTATGACCTCCACCCGGCCCGGGCCATGTCTTGATTTCCTCTGATGATGTCCTTACGAACTCGGCCCAGGTTTCACCTAACTCGGCCCGGGTTCCGAAGCGATTAAGTTGATTTTTATAATCTTTGATCCCTGATTACGTACTTAATTCATATCTTGATGATGATGATGATTATGCTATTAATACTCATGATTATGCTATTAATACTCTTTGATGGTGACAACCAGGTATGGGCTGACTCCGGTCAGTTATGGACTGACTCCGGTCAGTTATGGGCTGACTTCGGTCAATTATGGGCTGACTACGATCAGTTATGGACTGACTTTGCTAGTCATGATGATGATGATGGACGATTGAGGCAGGCCTCCCCGTGGGTTGAAATATACCCCACTATAAATCAAAGATGAATAATAAGATGATGAAGAAGATGAAGCATATGAATAATGAAATCCCTTTACGATGATTATTGGCTCTTGCCACACTTATGATGATCTTTCCATGATCTCTTGATCTATTATTAATATGACCTAAAGAAGATGATACAATTCATGATTTTCTATCTTCATAGAATTATCTCTCATGAATCTTATGATGATGATCTCATAATCATGATGATCGACTTTTGTCTCCTTTATGATAATTTATTATGATCTATCTTGATCTTTGACCTTATGATCTCAAGAATATGACGATCTATTAATTTTCTATCCATATTCCAAGTTATAGGATCTTTTTTACCCATATGATGATGATGACTATTTTCTTTCTATATGATGATGTTCTTATGACTCTTGTCTAGTATCACGATCTTATGATTATTTCTATCTTACCTCCATACTGAGTTATAAAACTTATAAGGAGGTTTCTCCCCTGCATGTTCTTAAATGCAGGACTAGATCTTAATAATGAAGGTGGCCAAGTGGTGACAGATCGAGCTCGTACGTGGCTGCTCATGGGTATCTTGAGTCCTTCAGTTTGATGTACTAGTTTTCCTTTGGACTCATTGAAGTTCTTTATCAGTCTTCCGCATATTATGATGTCACTCTCTTTTATTATTTAATGATGATTAGTCTTTCGCTTTTATCAATATCGAGTTGACTAGTCAAAGTCTTCTTTTTAGTCAATATGATGTACAAGCGTCCTCGAAGCGTATTCTACCACGTGGCGGAGTGCGATTTGGGGGCATTACAGCTAGGTATCAGAGCCTAAAGTTAGGACATTCTCATGTCCTAATGTATGATGTCATGGTCCATGTGCAAGTGCCACGAGTAGTCACCGCGCCACCTGAAGTTATGTCAAGTACGTTTGTCCCACTTTTATAAGCTGAATGATTAAGATGACAACTCTTAACCCATGATAGTTGATTATGCTAATATGGGTCTTATTGATCTTTAAGATTCTTTTCTAATGATGATGATTAATGATGAAGTACTCTATGAATATAGAACGATATCAGGATGTGACAACTAACATGCCTCATATGGCCTTTTCATATCATTTTTCATATCACATTTACTCTATCCATCCTGCTAACGTGATGAAGTATTGATTCAATGATTTGATCATTTACCTATCCTTAATCTCATATGTGATCCCTTTTTATATCATTGATCTGATGACCAATTAAAGAAGTCTTCTTTTTATTATGATGTTTAGGGAAGGGTCACATCAAACATAGGTTATAGTGAAAGTTATTGATCTTATAAAGATTATGATTGACATGATTTCATTATCAATCTTACCAAATCATATGATGATACCACTACCCACAATAATGGACAACACACTTAGTGAGCCTATTGATTCTCGTATGATATAAGCTACCTTTAAGGATGATGACCCTATGAAATTAATTTCATACCATAAAGTACGTCCTAGTGGTACAAATGATGATGAAAAATAAGATCTTTTTCTTCATGTCAGTTAGAAATTTTTAGGAGGATTATGATGGGATTCTTAGTGTCAATTGATTTTCCTCCTAAAATGTATAAGTATTTTGCAAGAAGAAGAAGATAGTTACCAGTACCCAAGTGAACTGAAAGTTATAGTTAGAAGTTGAGTGTCATATCGACCTCCTTTCAAGTATAACTCTGATTTCAGCCGACGAGGCAAATTTAGTAACTTTAAGACAAGGGGATTATGAGACCGAGTGTCTCATTTTTAGATGTTTTTTTTCCTAAAGAAGAAGAGTGACTTTATGGATCTAGAGATTGATTACAAAATGTTTAATAAAACAATCATCGAAATATAAGTGTCTATTACCATTTAAAGATGACCTACCTAAGGTTAGGATGTTCTCAAGATCAAAAAGTGAGTACCAATAGCTTCGGATTGCTAAAAAAGATGTAATGAAGATGGCCGTTTTATCAATGTGTGATCACTATAAATTTTAGTTATGCCAATGAACTATCTCAAACTTAATGGTCCTCATGAACATGGTGTTCAGACTACTCCGAAGCAATACAAGGAACATATGAGGATTGGTACTGATGGTACTAAGATAGTACAAATTCACACAAAAAAAAATGTTGAGGAATTGTGACTGAAGAAATATAAGATGAAATAGCTAACTTAGGAACTCAAATGAGTTGTGGTACTATCTTTAATGACTCAAGAAGGATTTTGAGATTGTAGTATTATCTTGAAATGAAACAATACCTATACGAAGTCCCTAAAAGATTTTGAGTTCCCCATAAATTACCACCACGATAAGACAAATTCTATTCCACATGCATTCAAACACAAGAAGGAAGTCTCATTATGCTTCAATGAGGCTGCGTGAATATGAAATGATGAAGGAACTAAGCATGTAATCATGAGATAAGGTTTTATTTTCCACCCATCGATGCTTATCGATTCTATGTCATTGTTCATGATGACTTCTATTGTCAAGGAGGATTATGTCATTTGCAAGATTTCCTTCGAAACCTTGTATCAAATACCATACTGCTTACCTACATATAGGAATGAGGTAAGTGAAAAGAAGTTTCTAAATACCAAAGAGTTGAGACAGACAAAATGAACATGCCAAGAAAATTGAATTGATATAAAAAGGTTGAAGACAGCTCAAGCATGATAAAAATTGTATGCCAAGAAAGACTGATGTAGATAGATTTTTAAACCTAATGATAAAGTTGTATGAAAGGTATCTCAAACCAAGTTCCTCATACTAAGAAGTTGTTTGATCCATATCTCATTTGATCGGAAATTGAAATATGTCCAAATGATGTCATGTCATGACATCCTCAAGTTTTCTCATGATGATTGAAGTTGATTTGCTCCTAAGAATCTTAATTGGTCCCTTGTGACAAAAACTTAGGATGTTAGGTTAAGTAAGATACACTATGAAAAGAGGATTGTCATGACTTATGTAAAGAGTTTACAACCTCATATTATCTAATTGACATATGAATGACTTAGATAGCAACACATTATTGCGTTGGCTGAAGTAGATTTTGTTTCCTAATTATAGCTAAGGCAAAATGAAAAGATGAACCATATGATGAAGGAAAATATGAAAGAAAATATTATATGATGAAAAGACCCTTACCTTAATGTATATTATGATAAAAGGACCCGCTGTCCCAATGCATATGATGACGAAAGAACTATGTCCTTAAGATGATGAAGATGTTAACGATGATGAACAAATGTCTTTCTAGGTGTGCGATGGACCATCACACAAATGACCAAGAAGTTTCCTTCTTGTTAGTAAGCTCCTACCCGATGACTAAATTCGAGGACGAATTTTATTTTAAGGGGTTTACGATGTAACACCAGGGACTTTAAAAAAAAAGGGAGAAAGATAAAAGAAGAAAGATAAAACCGAGTATGAAGAGGATAAAATCAGATCAGGGAGATTTGATTCTCCAACTACCACATGACCTTAGATTTCTCTCCTATAAATATGAGGCATAACCAAACAAATCAGCCCCTTTTCCCCATACGAGCCGACTCTAGTTTTTCCTCCCCTATTTTGTGTGCCCTTTTGTTATTTCATCCCTGATCCATCGTTGTCAACAAGAGACCCATCGGAGGGAGTGGACGCCGCCGGATGCACACCTGAACCAAGAGGCGCGGGCAGAGGAAGATGAAGAATAAGACTGCAGATTAGTTTCTGGATAGAAACTTGTAAGGTATGGAACTAAGGTAGATTCTTCCTAGAATCATGATTTTAGACTCGAAGCATGTCCTAGTTTATGCCTAGTGTAAATCCATGATTTATGATGACTCTAGATGTCAGCCGTCGCCAGAAAAGTCGAATGGAATGCGAACTATGTGTCTGCGCAGTTCCTATGTAAGAGGAACCCGGCTCAAGTTCACCCAGTCCCAGCACGGTGACAATTCTCCCGCAAGTATACGAAGTCAATGTCGTAGTATATAAAATATCTTCCCACAAGGAAGAGTTCAAGTATTAAAATTATACGATTCTAATTGATATCTAAACGGTCAGAAAGAGGTGAAATAATAATAAAATCTAAATAAAAATGTAATGCCGAAATGAGTGCAGAAAATGACGAGAAAGAACGAGAATTAATTATGAGAAATAAATGAGAATAAAAGTTCCCGGGTTTTGAATCCACCTAGGGTATTGATCATAGAGAATTTAGAGATAATAAAATCACTAGTGTCCTACTCAATCTTCAAACTCATGCATCTCCTTTTCAGGCAAACACAATTCTAATTAAAATAATAAACGCCTACTTTCGTGGTCATTTAGATTATTTTAATTGCATTATAGGCCAAGATTCATAAGTAAAATGATTATCCTTATTTCTATGGAACAATACATTTCATGTCATTCATTTGAACTAATCTTGATGAGATACTTTCGTAATCAGGAAAATCTTCGGTCGCTTAACTAGGTGGCCAATCTAATGTAAGCATTACATGAAGCACATAAAAGACAAAGAACACATCAGATCTAATAAAAATATTCCCTAAATATCAACCCTAGGTTTCATCAAACCCGAGAAAAGAAGTTTAGCCACGCATAGAGAAAGAAATCATCGTTGAAACGTAAGAGTTCATGAAAAGAAAATGATATTTAGTCTAAGAAAAGTACAGAAGTGCAGAGAAAGAAAATGCGTTCGTCCCAGCCATCTTGATCCTCTAAAAAATAAAGTCTGCCCTTATTTTCGTCCTCACAAATCCCTTTTATAGTCCCCCTAAATTAGGGTTACAAAAAGGCCCAAAATACCCCAAATATTAGCCCAATACGGCCCGATCAAATGCGCAACGGTCTGGTCGTAACTTCCTCAAGACGATACGGTTCAAGTTGCTTCGATACGGGCGCCACACCTCCAATACGAGCAGATCATAATTTCCACTGCGAGTGTAATACGGCCTGAACTTGTTTGATACGGTCTGTCCTCCTTCAATACGGTCAGACCGTAAATTCTGGTGCGAGTGCAATACGGCCTGGACGTCCAATACGGTTGATACACTGATAATACGGTATGGCCGTATTGTACTCGTTTTCTGGTGTTTTTGCGCCTTTTCCTCGATGTTCGGAAGTTCCTGAAATATGTAAAGAAATGGTGTAGACTCCGAAATCTTCAACATATATAGTCCAATAATCAGAAATATAACGTTAATAAGTTGATAATTATACCACTATTAATGCATAAATACTCAATTATCAACTCCCCCAAACTTAAACCTTGCTTGTCCTCAAGCAACAATTAGGAACTTAGGGTCAACAAAAAAAAAATCTTCAGATTTTTCTGACCACATTATAGATAACATTATATCTCCCTAGCCCTCAGACTTCTCTACTTGAACATTATTTACGCATTAAAGACTTGTTAAACTCTTGACTTGGAACCACTGAAACATGTGCTCTATGGACGTCAAAAAAAGATCGTCTTGCAGGCTGAACTTTCGCATAACTACTTCTTAAGATTTTGCACTAATCCCCAACTTACATTAACACTCAAAGTTGATATGCACATGTAGAGGACAATTACCTGTCCTTGGGTTCAACTAACCCTCTTTTCATTTAGCCACATTTGTCACTTCTTTTCTTTTGTAATTTGGGGAATTAAAATTAAAAAGAAGACTTCCATTGGGCACGGGTCTCGCTTTTCTTCCGAGAATACTTGGCTTGGGTGCTAGCAGTGCCATAAGTGGCATACTCATGTTTTCCTCAAGTGAGGAGACAGAGGAGTAGTTATTTATAGAGAAGAGAAGTTGCCCACGATTTTCCTCACTTTTTTTTTAGATGAGGCACTTGGGACTTTTATTAAGTAAAGAAAAGAAATTCCCCAACTTACTCGAGAAGAGAAGTACAATTATGAAGCATGTATTAGCTACATAATTTATTATATCTACAATGCAGCAGGTCAAAATTGAGCATCATCTAAGTGGGTGCTAATGTAAGATCCTAGACGAAGTTACGTGCAAGGTCAGGCTACATGTCACTCGCTTTGGTTCCAAGCTAAAGTTATTTATGTTTTTATGTTCTTCTTCAGGAATGTTCAAAATAAATCAGTCATACGGATTAGAGGATTAACACCGTTATGTATAATGTTTCCTAATTCATACTTCATGACATGCACAATACTTTGGTGATATGAGGGAATGCAAACAAATATGTATATGATAAGATACATTAACTCATGCATATTTAAATGTGCCAACAACATAGATTAAAAGATAAGGGGTTTCATACATAACCGCTGATTTGACCCGACACATGCAAAAGCAAATACTTAACGACATGACTAAACTCACAACTGACTAGTAGACACTCATAATAGCACACCGACTCATGCTAACATTAACTAACCCCTTTCCCCCAAACTTGAAATAAACAATGTCCTCAATGTTTGACACATTAACACTATAAAATTAGATGGAAGGAAAAGGTATCTCACAATTTCACTGATCTGGGGGTGCCGAAGTCGGCCAATCACCTCGCTCGATGTGCCATGTATTAATTCTGTGTACCATATGATAGATTTCTTCTTGGCGCAATTCCATTCAGCCTAGCTGTTCTTGGAGTTGCCTTTGGCCTAGAAGAAGTTGTTGCATATCGGCGTGAGTAACGTACTGGGTTTCATGATGAGTACCTGAGGATTGTCCGATTTCAAATGTGGTAGCGGGGATGTCTTACTAAGGGTTTTCCGTATCATAAGTGGTAGGGTGGTCGGGATGTCATTCTGCATAAGTAGGCCTCAACTGCTCAAGCCCAGCCGTTGGAAAAATCTAGTTTGCTCGTCTGGCAATAGTAGTCTTTTCGACATCCGGTAGGGGATGAGTGTACTCTTCATCCTTGAAGGTCAAATGATAGAGGTCACCCACACGCTTAATCATTTTCATCTTCACACAAGTCTTCAGATTGATTCTTGAAGATCCTTGGGCTTCCTCAAGTTCATCCACACTAAATCCAAGTGACAAAATAATAGGAGTAATAAGACCACCCATCACAATCTTACTAGTAGATGAGTGCGCTTGCTTGAGTAATTGCTTGGCTACAAAGGCGCCTACATTGACATCCATCTTTTTTATCATCGCCCATAAGAAGAACATCTCACTGTCGCGCACCACGCCATCGCTATCTCCTCGGCCAAATACAGTTGATGCTAATACTCGGAGCAAATATCGAAAAACCGGGTTTCGAAGTTTGGATGCCTTATATGATGATGAAGTGTCATAGTCACGATGTGTGAGACTATACCACACTGAACGCCTATCAAACTGAGTGCAGTATTTATGCAAACGTATTCCATACCGCGGCAATTGATAAATATCATTCAGCTCATCCAAAGTAAGTTTATATTCAAAATTAAACAGTCGAAAAAAGAGTGTACCCGGATCACACTCAACGAGTGGAATCTTGACGTCCAGCGAGCTCAAAAATTCTAGAGTTGGCATCACATAAGTTTTCCATCTGGTGTATATGAAGTATCTCATTTCTAGTGCATTAATCAGATTATCCACAACATCTCGAAGACCAAATTCATTCATCGCCCTCTCGTCCAAATACCGAGTGTTCACCAATTCTCTTGTCTTCAATATAAAGTAACACTTCTCTTGTGTGTCGTCTCTGAAGATTATACCTTCTGGATTTGCAGGGCGAGGGCGTCGATGATATCCACCACGAGTCTTGGGTGCCATATGAGCCAAACTGGTTCAGAAACAATTGATCGAACACATGGTATGCGTCAAAGGCTCTGAAACGGATCTGCACTCGCTGATTTTCTTGTCCGCTGCACTACAATAATTCAACTCTAATGAAACTAATTTGTAGTTGTCGCTGTGCTTTGGTCGGAGTCCCGTCGGAATCTGGTTGGAGCTTGACCCAAATCTGATCTCGATATCTTTCTATCCAGAGCACAGCAGCGATCAGCCTTCGATGTTTTCTCAACGGGGTCGCCGAGGGGGATTTGCCGACAGGGAGTCGCCGGCAGGGAGTCGCCGGAAGGAGTCGCGCGGTTGAAGGATGACGATGACCTATAAAACAGACGTAGAAGAAGCACAAAAAAAAACTTTGCTTTATATTGCTCCTACGCGACAATACGATTAAAGTCATCACATTACGGGCGCGCCTCCGCCAATACGGCCCGATGGACGATAATACGGCCAAGCTGATAAAACGGGTCCCCCAATTTTTGGCTCGTATTGATCAATACAGGCACGAAGCCATAATTACGGCCAAATGCCCATTAATACGGGTCGACCGTATTTCCCAGTGTGCGTACAATACGGTTATCATCATCTTAATACGGCCAACCTTGAACTAATACGGGCAGACCGTATAAAATCGTGCGAGCCTGATACGACCCAGCTGTGATGTCATTTTTACGGCCCGGCCATATTGATGTCTTCTTGATTTTTCCTGCAAACAAAAAAATATGTGTATCAGAATCGTATTCACCCTCTTTTTTTTATATAAAAAAAATTGCTGAAACATAAAGGAAATATAAATTTGGGTTGCCTCCCAACAAGCGCTTTTGTTTATCGTCGTTAGCTCGACGGAATTTTCTTGTCAATGGGTATCATTGAGAAGCATGATATGTTTCTTCTCAAGTTATTCATTCAACATATATGGCTTCAGTCTTTGTCCATTGACCATAAACGATCCAGTAGCTTCACTAGTGATCTCGACAGCTCCATTCTTCAGAACCTTGGTGATTTGAAATGGTTTGGACCACCTGGACTTAAGTTTTCTTGGAAAAAGTCTCATTCTCGAGTTAAATAACAAAACAAATTGTCCTATTTCAAAATTCTTACGAGAAATATGTTTGTCATGCCATGCTTTAACTTTTTCCTTATATAGTTTGGTGTTCTCATATGATTCTCTTCTTAACTCTTCCAATTCACTTAATTGGAGTAATCTTTTCGCACCTGCAAGCTGAAGATCCATATTTAGCTGTTTAATTGCCCAATAAGCTCTATGTTCTAACTCAACAAGAAGGTGGCAGAGCTTTCCAAATACCAGACGATAAGGAGACATTCCTAAGGGAGTTTTGAACGCTGTTCGATATGCCCATAAGGCATCATCAAGCCTTAAGGCCCAGTCCTTTTTTGAAGTTCCTACAGTTTTCTCAAGAATGAGTTTTAACTCCCTATTGGCTAATTCTACTTGTCCATTGGCTTGTGGATGATAAGGCGTGGTGACCTTATGCTTAACATTATATTTTGCCAATAGTGCATCTAAGAGCTTATTGCAGAAGTGAGAGCCCCATCACTTATAATAGCTCGAGGTATTCCGAATCTAGAAAAGATATGCTTTTTTAGGAAGTTTTGCACCACTTTGTTGTCATTACTCGGGGTAGCAATTGCTTCCACCCACTTCGAGACATAGTCTACTGCAACCAAAATGTATTGGTTATTATGAGAAGAGGGAAAAGGGCCCATGAAATCTATACCCCATACATCAAAAAGTTTAACCTCAATAATAGGTTATTGCGGCATCTCATTTCTACGAGAAATGTTGCCAACCCTTTGACATTTATCACGTGAGCTCACAAAACTCTTTGCATCTTTGTACATGGTTGGCCAATAAAAGCCACTCTATGTGACTTTTGACACTATTTTGTTCATGGAGAAATGGCTTCCACACAGTAATGAGTGACAATGGTTCAACACCTCGAAAACCTCATCTTCTGGAATACACCTTCTGATAATTCCATCAGCACAAAATCTATATAACAATGGTTCTTCCCAAAAATATTGTTTAGCATCCCACATAAACCTCTTGCGTTGTTGATAGGAAAAAATAGGGGGAATTATGCCTCTTACCAAATAATTTACCAAATCAGCATACCAAGGTAAGGAGGCGATGGCTAGTAACATCTCATCGGGAAATGCCTCATTGATTGGGATCTTGTCCTTTTCTTTTGGTCCTTCCAATTTGGACAAGTGATTAGCTACAGTGTTTTCTAGGCCCTTCTTGTCTCGAATTTCCAAGTCGAATTCTTGTAGGAGTAAAATCCATCGGATCAGTCGAGGTTTAGCTTCTTTCTTTGACATCAAGTACCTAATGGCTGCATGGTCAGTAAAAACAACAACTTTAGAACCAATTAAATATGGACGAAATTTATCCAAAGCAAAAACAACTGCGAGAAACTCTTTTTCTATCATAGTGTAATTCTGCTGGGCATCATCTGATGTTCTGCTAGCATAATAGATGACGTGCGTTCTTTTTTCCTTTTTCTATCCCAGCACTGCTCCGATTGCATAATCACTTGCGTCACACATAAGCTCGAAGGGGAGACTCTAGTCTGGTGCTATCATAATGGGTGCTGAAATGAGCTCCTGTTTCAATTTGTTAAACGCAAGTAAATATTCCTCATCAAAGACAAAATTAGTATCCTTGGCAAGTAACGAACATAGTGATTGTGCAATTTTTGAAAAATCATTAATAAATATGCGATAAAAACCTGCATGCCCAAGGAAACTCTTGATTTCTCTCACTGAAGTTGGTGGAGGTAATCTCTCAATACACTCTATCTTTGCCTTATCCACCTCTATGCCTTTAGAGGAGATTTTGTGACCTAACACTATGCCTTCTTGTACCATGAAATGGCACTTCTCCCAGTTTAATACCAAATTAGCCTTCTCACATCTAGACAAAAATTCAGTCAGATTATCCAAACAGTTATCATATGAGGACCCAAAGACAGAAAAGTCATCCATAAATATTTCCATGATTCGCTCGATGAGATCAGAAAATATGGCCATCATACACATTTGAAATGTGGTAGGGGCATTGCAAAGCCCAAAGGGCATACGTTTAAACGCGAAGGTACCATAAGGACAAGTGAAAGTAGTTTTCTCTTGATCCTCAGGAGCAATATGAATTTGGTTATATCCTGAATAACCATCAAGAAAATAGTAGTAGCTATGCCCAGCTAGTATTGGAAAATGGTCTTTTCGGGTGGCGGTATCTAGCTTTCTATAGTCAATACACACTCTCCACCCCGTGACAGTCCGAGTAGGAATTAATTCATTCTTATTATTTTTCACGATAGTCATCCCTCCTTTTTTCGGGACACATTAGACAGGACTCACCCAAGAACTATCAAAAATTGGGTAAATGATACCCGCATCCAACCACTTCACTACTTCATTTCTGACCACTTCCTTCATATTTGGATTCAACCTTCTCTGATGTTCTATGGTCGGCTTGTGGTTCTCCTCCATGAAGATTCTATGCATGACAAGTGAAGGGCTGATGCCCTTGAGGTCAGCTATGGTCCACCCTATGGCTTGTTATTTTTCTCTCAACACTCTTAATAATTTATCTAGCTGCACAGGCGAGAGATCTGCACTTACAATCACAGGGAGTTGCTCATTAGATCCCAAAAATGCATATCTTAAATGAGATGGCAACGACTTAAGCTCTAGAGTTGGAGGTGAGATATGAGATGGTGGGGGCAGTGACTTACCTTTTCCCAACTCTTCATATCTATTACCTCTCACATATGATTGTTCGGTGCATGTTTGGAGAGCATAGGTTTCTTCTTGAGTGTCGTCTTCCTCCATATTTAAATTCAATAGAGCTTGTTCAAGGAGATCTTCATGCACCATCATTTTCAAGACTCCTTATGCCAAGTCATCAATACAATCTGCAAAGAAAACTTGATCAGTTAAAGAAGGAAATCTAGAAGATTTTGATAAATCAAATTCTACTTTCTCTTCCCCAATAGTGAATGATAGTTTCCCATTCTTCACATCTATGAGAGCTTCGGCTGTGGCTAAAAATGGTCTACCCAAAATTATGGGTATCTCTCTGTCTTCCTCCATGTCCAAAATGATGAAGTCCACAGGTACAAAAAACTTGTCCACCTTTAGTAGGACATTCTCTAGAATGCCCATGGGGTAGGTGATGGAGCGGTCTGCCAATTGCAAAGACACAATAGTGGGCTTGAGCTCTTTTAACCCTAGTTTCTTGCATATGGTTAGAGGCATCAATGATACACTTTCCCCAAGATCACACAATGCCTTGGCAATGTTCAAGTTACCGATAGTACAAGGGATAGAAAATCTCCCTGGATCTCTTAACTTGGGTGGGAGTTTACTTTGAATTACCGCACTGCATTCTTTTGTCAATGCGATTGTCTCACGTTCCTCCAATGATCGTTTCTTTGACATTATTTCTTTTAAAAATTTGGCATATGCAGGAATTTGAGCAATGGCATATGCAAAAGGGATATTGATGTGCAGTTGTTTGAATAGCTGGACAAATGTTTCAAACTGTTTATCCAATTTAGGCTTTTGAAGTCTCTGTGGAAACGGAATTGGGGGTACATAGAGCGGTGGAGGCTTATATGAAGGCTCTGATGGTTCAGTATCATTGGTTGGTTGCTCCTCTTCATTGTTTTCCACCACTTGTTTTTCTCTTCTTGTGGTTTTGTTCAAAAGTGGCTCCAATGCTTTGCCACTTCGCAATTCCACTGCCTTGCAATGCTCACGAGGGTTCATCTGAGTCTTACTTGGTAAGCTGCCCTCTTCTCTAGAATTTATGGAGCTGGCTATTTGTCCCATTTGGTATTCCAAGTTTCTATTTGAAGTAATGAATTGTTCCATTCCTTTCTCTATTTTTTCAAATCTATCACTTGTCACATTTGCTAACTTTTCTATCGCCAGCTCCCAAGATTGTTTCTTTTCCACCTGAGGTTGTGGCGGTGGTTGTTGATACTGAGGTTGTTGCTGAAATGGTGGTTGGTATGGACTTTGATACCATGGTCGAGGTGGAATGCTAGGAGGTGGTGGGCGTATTTGCTGAGATTGCCCAGTTTGATTATCCCAAGAAAAATTGGGGTGATTTCTCCATCCCGGATTATATGTAGTGGAATATGGATTGTTTCCTTTGCTTTGATTTGCCATGTAACTTGCTTGTTCTGGTAACATACATTCCAAACTATTATGGGGTCCCCCACATGTGTCACATATTGCGTGCGACGTAGAAATCTGATTTGCTTGGGCTTGGTTCATATTAGCCATCAATTGTACTAAGGAATCCACCTTGGCATTCAGTTCTCTGTAATTATCATTTTCCCTCATAGAAGCTGCCCTAGACGGTCCCTCTTCATAGTCTTCATCATTCATGGCTAGCTGATCCAATAGATTGCAAGCTTGAGAGTATGGTAAATTCATAATGGATCCACTAGCTGCTGCTGAATCAATGTTAAATTTCATACTAGGCGAGAGACCATTGTGGAAGGTCTCTATCAGGAGCCAAGCAGTTACTGCATGGTGTGGACATTGTCTTTGTAACTTCTTAAATCTCTTCCATGCACTGCCAAGAGATTCATTTTTTTTTTTTGCTTGAAGCAAGTGATTTCATTCCTCAATTTAATGAACTTGCTCGGAGGAAAGAATCTCATCATGAAAGCTTGGAATAATTCATCCCATGTATTGAATGCTCCCGAGGGTTGTGAGTCTAACTAGTCTTGCGCTTCATCCCTGAGAGAGAATGGAAAAAGCTTCATCTTGATGGCATCTTCTTCAACGCCATTCATTTTGATAGTGGCGCACATTTGCAGAAACCGATTGATATGAGATAAAGGGTCTTCATTGCATTCTCCTCTAAACTGATTCAGTTGCACCATATGAACGAGTCCAGACTTCAGTTCAAAATTATTCACAGCAGTCCTCAGGCCCACAATACTCGGGGTGGTGCCTCTATAAGACCTTCTGGCTAGATCCCTCATTGGAGGTTCAACTTCCTCTATCTGCTGCTGTTGTTGTTGGCCTTCTTCCATGTTCAGAATTCTGTTCTGATTATTGGCCATTTGTTGTTCTAAATAAAAATCTAAATAAAAATGCAATGCCGAAATGAGTGCAGAAAATGACGAGAAAGAATGAGAATTGATTAAGAGAAATAAATGAGAATAAAATTTCTCGGGTTTTGAATCCACCTAGGGTATTGATCATAGAGAATTTAGAGATAATAAAATCACTAGTGTCCTAGTTAATCTTCAAAGTCATGCATCTCCTTTTTAGGCAAACACAATTCTAATTAAAATAATAAATGCCTACTTTCGTGGTCATTTAGATTATTTTAATTACATTATAGGCCAAGATTCATAAGTAAATTTATTATCCTTATTTCTAAGAAACAATACATTGCATGTCATTCATTTGAACTAATCTTGATGAGATATTTTCGTAATCAGGAAAATCTTTGGTCGCTTAACTACGTGGCCAATCTAATGTAAGCATTACATGAAGCACATAAAAGACAAAGAACACATCAGATCTAATAAAAATATTCCCTAAAAATCAACCCTAGGTTTCATCAAACCCGAGAAAAGAAGTTTAGCCACGCATAGAGAAAGAAATCATCGTTGAAACGTAAGAGTTCATGAAAAGAAAATGATATTTAGTCTAAGAAAAGTATAGAAGTGCAGAGAAAGAAAATGCGTTCGTCCCAGCCATCTTGATCCTCTAAAAATAAAGTCTGCCCTTATTTTCGTCCTCACAAATCCTTTTATAGTCCCCCTAAATTAGGGTTACAAAAAGGCCCAAAATACCTCAAATATTAGCCCAATACGGCCAAAATATGTCCAATACGGCCCGGTCAAATGTGCTACTGTCTGGTCGTAACTTCCTCAAGATGATACGTTTCAAGTTGCTTCGATATGGGTGACACACCTCCAATACGGGCAGACCATAATTTCCACTGCGAGTGTAATATGGCCTGAACTTGTTTGATACGGTCTGTCCTCCTTCAATACGGTCAGACCGTAAATTCTGGTGCGAGTGCAATACGGCCTGTAGACGTCCAATACAGTTGACACGCTGATAATACGGTCTGACCGTATTGTACTCGTTTCCTGGTGTTTTTGCGTCTTTTCCTCGATGTTCGGAAGTTCCTGAAACATGTAAAGAAATGGTGTAGAATCCGAAATCTTCAACATATATAGTCCAATAATCAGAAATATAACTTTAATAAGTTGATAATTATACCACTATTAATGCATAAATACTCAATTATCACTCGGCAGGTCCATACTCGGACCGAGTTCGATGGAACTCGGCCGAGTCCGCCATTGTCGCAAGTGCAAGACTCTACAACAAAGAAGAACCCGGCCCGGGTTGATGACGACCCGGCCCGGGCAGTTCCACGATGGAGTTGCGCTCAGTCGTGACTTTTTCCTAGCGGTCGGCCAATTCGCCGAATCGGCCAACCGACCTGCTAAGTACGAACTCGGCCCGGGTATGACCTCCACCTGGCCCAGGCCATGTCTTGATTTCCTCCGATGATGTCCTTACGAACTCGGCCCGGGTTTCACCCAACTCGGCCCGGGTTTTGAAGCGATTAAGTTGATTTTTATAATCTTTGATCCCTGATTACGTACTTAATTCAGATCTTGATGATGATGATTATGCTATTAATACTCATGATTCATGTACTTAATCATGATCTAAGTCATGATGATGGTTATGCCTATTGTGATCTTATGATGACTTAATCAAGATCCAATCATATCTATGACGACACTGATCCATATCCATCGATCTTGATCTACCTTATGACGATGATGATGATTATGATATTCATATATCTCTGATTTATCTCCATGATCCTATCTTGTAGCTGTGATTAAGTCTTATATACTGATGATGATGATTAGGACCCTTGATCAGTACGATTTATTGATCCTTTTTTATGATGACCAAATCTTAATCATGATCCTTATGTCCTAATGAAAGATAAATTAAAAGCTGCAAGATAAAAGATGAAAAATATTAAATGGAGAGCTCTTTTTATGATGGACTTGTGACAACCAGGTATGGGCTGACTCCGGTCAGTTATGGACTGACTTCGGTCAATTATGGACTAATGAAAGATAAATTAAAAGCTGCAAGATAAAAGATAAAAAATGTTAAATGGAGAGCTTTTTTTATGATGGACTAGTGACGACCAGTTATGGGCTGACTTCAGTCAGTTATGGACTGGCTTTGCCAGTTATGATGATGATGATGGACGGGTTGAGGCAGGCCTCCTCGTGGGTTGAAATATACCCCACTATAAGTCAAAGATGAATAATAAGATGATGGAGAAGATGAAGCATATGAATAATGAAATCCCTTTACGATGATTATTGACTCTTGCCACACTTATGATGATCTTTCCATGATCTCTTAATCTATTATTAATATGACCTAAAGAAGATGATACAATTCATGATTTTCTACCTTCATACAATTATCTCTCATGAATCTTTATATGATGATGATCTCATAATCATGATGATCTACTTTTGTCTCCTTTATGATGATTTATTATGATTTATCTTAATCTTTGACCTAATGATCTCAAGAATATGACGATCTATTAATTTTCTATCCATATGCCAAGTTATAGGATCTCTTTTACCCATATGATGATGATGATTATTGATGATGTTCTTATGACTCTTGTCTAGTATCATGATCTTATGATTATTTTTATCTTTAAAACTTATAGGGAGGTTTCTCCCATGCATGTTCTTAAATGCAGGACTAGATCTTGATGATGAAGGTGGCCAACACTACAAGAAATATGGGGATTACAGATGGTTTCGACCATCTGTAATTTCCCCAAAAACTGTCGAAAACATCATTTCCGACGGTTCTTTTGATAGAATCGGGACGTCCAAAAAATGGTCATCGCAAATCAATTTCCAACGTTGGGAAAGAAACGTCAAAAATTTTGACTGATTTTTGATGGTCGTGACCGCCGATATTTGCGGCGGTCGACGAAACCATCGAAAACTTCGATATCGGCGGTCGATGAAACTGTCGAAAACTTCAGCGGTCGTGATCGCCGAAGTTTTCGACGATTTCGTCGACCGCCACAAATATCGGCAGTTGATATCGCCGAAATTTTTGGCGGTCAAAACCGTCGCAAAGAATTTTTAATATAAAAAAATTAGCGGGCCGGCGGCCAAATTCGACCGCCAGACGGCCAACGCCAGCCGCCAGTGGTCGAGCGGCCGGATCAAGCCGCCAGCCGGCTGAGGTCGGATCCGGCCGCCGCGGCCGGATCCTAACGCCCACAGTCGGATCCGACCGTTGGGGGCCGGATCCGAATGCCCGGGGGCCGATCGAGCTCGTAGGTGGCTGCACATGGGTATCTTGAGTCCTTCAGTTTTATGTACTAGTTTTCCTTTGGACTCACATGAAGTTGTTTATCAGTCTTCTGCATATTATGATGTCACACTCTTTTATTATTTAATGATGATTGGTCTTTCACTTTTATCGATGTCGAGTTGATCAGTCAAAGTCTTCTTTTTGGTCAATATGATGTACACGTAAGAATGACCTGTAGCAGTCTCGAAGCGTATTCTACCACGTGGCGGGGTGCGATTTGGAGGCGTTATAATGAATCTATCTTTTGATCGCTTGGGTCAATCAAGGTTGTAGGGAACAAATGTGGTTCCAGATTATTATTAAGCACTCATGGGAAAAGAATAATCATATGAATAGAGCTTAATAAAATCATGGTTCTTAATCAATGTCATATTCATTCTTTGTTCAAGGATTGGACATCCGAAAGTCTTATCCGCTCTAACGTGTTCAGGGGTCGTCCGATAGAGGTTCAAACATTCGTTTTATCTATATGATCGTTCCATAAGTGTTCAGACGCCCATTCTGGATTCATGTTTCGACCGTTATAAGGCTAGGTGCAAAACGAACATCCAATAGGTTTTCGATCGTCTGATATCGCACATGCAGGGTTCTCGAACTTTCTATCGAGAGTTTTGGATTTTCGAAACTTGTCTAGTCATCTAATGGAAACATGTTCATGATCCTCAGTCGATCGAAGTGGTTCTCTGATCCACCATTTTATCATACTTTCGGTCTTGACATTCTAGATCGATCGCCCAATCTAGGATCGGTCATCCGATCTAATAGTCATTATTAAGTTCATGTCTCAACATTTTTAGTTCGGACGTCCAATTCTAGATCAGTCTAGCAATCGCTATCTTTTGTCGAGGAGATTCAGACACCCGATCAAGGTTCGATCATCCATTTCAATTGACATAATCGTAGGTTATTTCCGAAATCCTTAAAATTTCAATCAATTTTCATCCAAAACCTAAATCTAAACATGCAACAAAAATTTATCATATGGCATGACTCATAACATAAATCTCATCCTAATCATGTTCAAAATGTCCTCGACAATCCTAACCAAAACTATGTCATTATAGATCCAAATCATCACAAGATTAACACATGCACATCACATGAAAAAGGCATCCGACAATCATCATTTTCCAAGTCATAAAACTTTAGATCTTCTAGCAAAAACGTAAGAGATTATTTCCACCACCATCTAGGTAACTTCTAATCGATAACGATTGTTCAAGGATGATTTACGATTTCCAAATTTGTAATGATGTATGGTGTTTCAATCACTCAAGCAATGTGAGATGTGACAAACCCTAAACCCTATAATGATGAGTGAAATCAAGAATCTCAAAATCTATAATGATGAGTGGGGATTGACAAGGAGGAGTCGAGAGTCAACAATAATCCTAATATCAAGTTATCAATTCGAAATTCATAATAATAAAATCATCAATAATGATTCACCTTAGTCAATCATCGAATGATTTGAGCCCACCAAGTAAGTATCAATTTTCAACACTGAACAAATACAATAGTTGGTTCATCAGCACTTTATACTAATTTACTATTATTATCCTTATTTTTTTCATGTCTCTATATTCCTTGTAAATATGGACATCTCATAGTATCACATATGAAATTACTGCTATATATCTCATTATTTATTGTTCCTACAAAAGTTTAATAACACTCTTAATATTATTCTGCTTTGATTTTCTCAAAGTTGGAGGATAAAACTCCAAACCTTCTATACACATAACTAAATCAATTGAATCAAGACGTGTACTAAACGAGTATGTGTATATCTATAAAATTTTTATAAGGAATATATTGAAATTTTACTTACATTGTTTGATACCTTTATCTTTTCTTCCTATCTTCTTATTCATACATATGATTTGAATGTATCCTGATCTTGTAGAATATAGACTCTAAAGTCCACGGTGTGGAGGTTATTCAAATTTTTTTTCGAACCAAAATTGCTTGAAAAGTGTCAAAACATAGGTTGTTCAAATCTAAATTGTCCAGCTTTTCTTTTCTAATTAGAATATCAATGCTATAAGACAAACTTACTATTTGTCTCTCATACATATGAATATTTTGCTTCCTTTGGGTGGATTATATATATCCCCTTGGCTTAATATTTAAAAGCATTTTCCCCAAAACATAATGTCTTATATCACTACAGATTTTCTAACCCACCATTTTTTGATATAGCTTTGTCTTATTTTGCACATGTTTTTTGTAATCTAATATGTGAATTCCATATTCTCTACATGTAATTCTCATTCAAATAAATAGATTCTTTAGTATTCGATCATATGTAAATGACCTATTTCATGCTTTCTTAAAATGTGCATAAGAAACACAACATGGCCATTTAAAAGTTGTGGTAAATATTTGATCTTATCCACTCAAGTATGTCAAATGGTCTTGTGAATTAGGAATATTATTCATCTTTCTTATGACCCATATGAACCATTACCATATTGTTAAGTCTAAACTCACACTAACTTCGACGCCTACTTTTTGTTCTATAAGGTTTTGAAAAATAGGGTTGACGTGTATGACTCTATGAAAAAATTAAAATGTCATTAATAAAAATAATTACAAATTAATGAAAGAATAGTTCAAATTTTTTTACATTAGATCCATAAAGGCAATTGGCATTGCACGATCTTATGACATTACTAAAAACTCATGATGATCATGTCATGTTCTAAATCTACTCTTTGAAGTATAACATTTATTTTATCAATGGCATTAAAAATCTTAAATCAAACTTAGGAAATATGAGCGCATCTTGTAATGAAACAAACTTACTTTCCATAGGGTATTCTTCATAGTTGATTCAGATGTCTTGATGTATGCATTTTACAATATATAATTAGGCTTGCATTTAGGTTTATTTTGTGTAATTTGCTCATACAATGCATCTATTTTTATATTTATTTCTTTAAATTCTTGGAAGTAGCAAGCTATCTCGAGTTGGTGTATTTTGTAGGAATTATTGAAGGGAATAAAAGAAGAATAATGTGAAATGGAGTAAAAAAAAACTTTCAAAAATTGAAATTTAGTTTTTCACGGACCGTTATTTTCTGTTCATGACCGTGAAAGGCAATATTTGTAGGATCGCAAGCCACCAAGAGGGGGTGAATTGGTGTTTAAAATCAAAATTATTGATTTTACAAAATACATCGTGAAAGCTTAAAATCGATTAAATAATCTTCAAACTAAAACAAATCAGATCATATCACAAACATAGTATGAGAAGGAGAGGGAGAGAGAATGCAAACACAAGAACACAGGTGGTTGTTAACGAGGTTCGGCCACACCTTGGCCTGCTCCGATTTCTCGACCTCGAGACCACCGGAGATTCCACTAAAATCTTCCTTAGTTCCAAATGGGGCAATGAAGAACCTTTTACATCAACTACCTTTTCTCCGCTTCGAGAGATAAGGCACACCTCTTCTCCTAGGAAGCTTATCTTTTCTTTCGCTCAAGAGATAAGATATGGAACCTCTTTTACACATGAGCTCTCTCAATTTTTTTGAATAATTGTTTCTCTTTTACAATATCATGCTCACAAGAAAAGAAGAGAGAAAGAAGAGAAACTAGAATGATAACTTCAAGAGGAGGATCTTCTTTTGATATCTTGAAGTTTTTTCTTCAATGCTTGGATAGATGTCTTTGCTTATGCTTTGACACTCCTTTTATAGGCTTCTACGTGTGAAATTTCGTCCAAAAATTTTTCCATAACTTTCTCATTCAAAACTAGCCGTTATTGTTCATCACAGCTGGGGACCGATCGATCGCACTTATGGACCAGTCGACCAGTTTATATGACCCTTGTGCGATTTCTTCAGTGTCAGCAGCTAGTCGATCGACCAAACTATTGACTAGTCAGTCGACCGGTATAGTTTTGATATTTTGATTTTCGTCCGTTGAGTTGATCGGTCGGTCGGTGCATCGTCTGGTCTGTCGACCGTGTAGTCTCAATGTGGATTTGGGCAGCTCATGCATTGACTGGTTGACCAGTATAGTCTCGTTCGGCCTTCTTTGCTTCGACCGGCTTGTTAATTAACTTGCACTATTTTGAGCATAACATTTTGCATAGTTATCAAAATGAGATAATCTTGGATTCTATGAATAACTAATAGGATTCTCTACAACTTTGATATTCATCATTCATCTAGAATCTAATAATAACATAATCAATTATTTAATCAAAGTTTATTGCATACAGTTATCCATTTTTATTTAAACGTTGTCAGTATATAACTTTAATCATTCAAGGTTTGTATAATCAAAATATAATTTTATAAGACATTGAAACTTTGCTTCAATAATATTGTCATGACCGGACCAGACAATGAACAGAAAAAGTCTCCGTTTCAAGTCAAACTAGCCGATCGGACTAGTTAGTAATAAAATATTATTATTTAATACAATCCATCAAATTTAGACAAGTACCAAAAAAAATTAGACATGTATCAAATTTAGAACATCCCCATTACATCAATAATTATTGAATTACATTAACAAAAAAATAACTAATCACCCGGACACAACTATACTATACTTACAATAATATAACTAATAATAAGTAATCACATCAATATAATTATTAATTAGAACAAAAAAAAGTAATGAGTCCCCCAAACTAACTCCATCACGGCCATCTCCAGATTCTCTACCTCAAATATCAACATCTCATTCTCACTTCTTCTCATGGACGTAATGCCACCTACTCAACTTACATGCCAATGCCTCACCAACACATCCTTCTTCGCCAACCAGCGAAGCGGCTCAACCGCTCAGGCCGACGACAAGGCTACAACAGTCGCCATAGTACACAACAAAGGGCAACAGCATTTGTGCCGCCGTGAGCAGATGCAGGACGATCTCAGCGGTGGCATTGCCACGGGGAGATGCAGCTTGCAATGCCCGCACAAAGACTTGTCGAGTCCCACCCGCCTCGATGCCACTCACTCCCGAAGAAAAGTAGAAAAAAATGAACGAAATTTACTGCTTTTGGTTGGCCACAGGAGATCATCGATATCTATCAAAGATCATTGGCATTGCGATTCACCTTCGCCATAGCCGGAGTCACCCATCACGATTTGCCTTTGCTACAACTGGAGTCGCGCATCGCCTGATTTAGGGATTTTGTCATTCACCTGATTTAGGGATTTGTGGCTGTTTGGACTTTACGACTTTTTATTTTTATTTTTTGTGTTTTTCTTTATTTTGAGTCGATGATCTGACTAAAATTTAGTTTGATCTAGTTTTTGACCGGTTTGATCTGGTCTAATGAGGTTCATGGTTTGAAGCTTTGTAGTGGGTCATGTTGTCGCCCGGTCGACCGTCCGACCGGCTGCTTCGATTCGGTCACGACAACACTGGTGAAAGGGTTGTCTCATGCCCAGCATCTGACACACATGGCCCTCACAGAACTATGTCACACATAACTATATATTTCATTGGCCGTTAGATATTTCACAAAGCCGTGATGATGGAGTTTCACGCACTTGCTTTGCTCCTTCATGGATCGAAAAATCTGTACTTTTTTATTGACCAACTTACAGGTCGTTACATATTTCTCATAGCCGCTACAACTGGTCTTCACGGATCATGCAGTTTCACGGCTCCTCCAACAAAAGTCTTCACGGGCCATGATACACTCTAACGGGCCATTACAAGTCAAAGCGTTTTCAAGATAAAAACACATGAATACAAATCACATAGCCAAAATCACATGAAATTCATACAAATGCAAAAACAATCATGCCAACTTTCAAGTGCTCATCGCATTTCTAACAATACATTATTTGTATATTATATATGAATACACGACATTCCATCAAGAATATAAATCACAATATCAAAGCACAAAAATTCCCTTTCTATCTTAAAATAGCCTCTAGGATTGATGGATATAAATAGATGTATTGTGCTATAATCAATCAAAACATAATATCATAATCAAATATTGATTCAAGAGAAGTATTGTGGTACCTTAAAATGTCAAGCTATCATTTCTATTAGAATTGAAATAACCTACACACTTATACCCCACCCTATTCATAAAAATGCCTTCCTAGATATAATTATACAATTTTGACAAAAGGAAGAACCTATTGTTCTATACCATAATTGTTATGATCCCAATTCAAATCTTAATTTAAGTTGGAGTTCACGACTCATTATGGACGATTAATTAAAATTATGAAATCTTGCGAAAATGTGATTTATTTTTTCTACATATAAATATCATTAAACAAACTACACATTTTTTATGATCCTTTAGAGTAGACCAACTTCATTAAGTTTTACATTTCATAAATGATTTTATCTTCTTATAAGATGCAAAATAACACATATGTATCACACATAACCAAACCTCTCGATTTCCTAAAAAAAGGATAGAGACATACTTCTTCTCAATGTCTTACCACCGATATTATTATAGAACCCTTCTAAGACTATCACTTCCTATGACCGCCAAACAAATATATTAATCTAGAAAATGTTGGAAACAATAGAGTGAGCAAAATAGCTTGGTAAGTTGATAATTCATAACCTATGTGTTACCATCTAATCAATTAAGAGAGACATAAAAAGACACGTAATGATCAAAATATCAAAATAAGTATTTTCATACATTTGATAATTACATATAAAACATTCTAAACAAAAAAGATCACTCAATTTGCAATCATATGTATGCATATGCAACACTCTCATATGAATGCACGGATCAGCACCAACTAGTTTGTATAGTCTATAGGTGAACTCTAGAAGTGGCTCCATGATCAGTGATGTAGTACTTAACTCTATTCTACATCATCCCTTTTGGAGAATACATCAACAAGGATTCTAGAAGTGGCCCCTATAAATTCTAAAGGTGGTTCCCACATGGTTTCTCACAATGTATCACTTAATTCCGCATGACTTAGCCCTAGCCTATCTCATCTCATTTGAGGGAAACAAAATGATGGATTAGATTTTAGAGGTGATTCTCATCATGATTAATGATGTAGCACTTAACTCCAATCATCATACATGCAGATGGATGATTCATGATATAACAATTATATCTCGAATATTAGAAGATGAACCATATTGAATACTTATTCAAACAAAAGATGATCATATTTTATGAAGTCTATTCATAACATATCATAAATGCTTTTGAGATGCACACCATCAATCATTTAAACATACCTTTAATAAGAACAAAAGGCATATCCAATACATGTAACAATCAATGTCACCAAATTCATAACAGGTGAATACATTGAATATGATAAACCAACTTACATGACTGATCACACAAGGTGTTTCCTCATTTCCTTTTTTTTTCTTATCATTTCTATATAACTCAAGTAATTCAATTCCTCTCAACTAGTTATCATGTATTACGGCTGATTTACACACCTAATTAGGATAATTTAAAACTCTTAATATAAATAATAAAATCACATGATTTTAATTTTATGTCACTCTTCATATTTTATTCCATTAGATTTAGTTCTCAGGGAAATCGTCATTCACATAACTTCCTCTAAAGATATATGATTGACCTAATTCCAAAGCTCCGTGAAACTAGATATGGATTTGAGTAGACACAATTAATTTCATAATTTACACTATTTTATATGTCTTAGAATATTTAGATTCTACGTTAAAATCTACAAGACAGAGAGGTAAACAATGCAAATTTCATATCTTCTTATATATAATTTATTTTTGAGTAAATCAAATTGTATTTGGTAGCTTATAGAGGCAAAAACTCACCTAATTTTCAGATTTTTGCATGGCTGATGTGAACAAGAGCATTGTTTACAACCTACCATATCATTTTTTAGAACAACACGATAGCTACTCACTATTTTACAGATAACATACTACATACACATAATTTTGCAGTCATTCCAAATCCCATGGAATCGAGACTCATAGAAAATTAGGTGATATAAATTGTTATGAGCAATTTTTTATTAATTACTAGTAGCCATTCTCGGCCAGATAGAAATTGTAAGCAAAAGTTCTATAACTTATTTGATTTCATTAGACACTTTAGGTCAACGTGCACTATTTTCTAATTTGAAACTTCATCAATTACATAATTAAATAGAATATTTAAGTTGGTTAAGGAATTAGAAATTAAAGTAATCCACTTACATCATTAGTTTTGCTTTTCCTATGTTTTGTCCAGCATCAAAAGGGTGGTAAAATTCTCAATCCCTTTTATTTTGTCCTCCTTTCCTCTCCTTGATTCGACCAACTTTCAAATAAATACCTCACTTTTTTTTCCAACTTAGTTTCCTTGTTTTGTTTCTTACTCTGGACGAACCTTGAAAGATAAAACCTTCCTTTTGTTTCCTTTGGCCATCATCCAAGGTAAGCCGGTATGCTCATCAGGTAAGAGTGTATATTTTATTTTCTTTATTGCCTGGCCATTTATTTTGCATGTGTGCATATTCACATTGAGGTGGCAGGTTAACATTTAATCTATATATCTATATTCTATATATAATATAAAGCCATGCTCATGGCAATTTTGTAATTATGATGAGGTGCTCTCCCATTCACCATTCCTTCATTCTTTTTTGTATAATTTATGAATTTGTATAATAACAAATTAGTATTACTATTAGTGGACATAATACAAGTAAACACTTAGTAATGTACATTAAAATTATATCTTATTCATTTGTATAACATTTGTATATACTACAAAATGTACTATTTTATTTAATAAAAATAATTTTTAATTAAAATATGTGAATTTTTAAAGATCAAATTTTATATTAATATATATATATTTTTTTATATATAATATAAAATCATGCATAAACTTTTATAGTTAGTTTTTTAGCTCTTCCATCCTACCATTCATACATTTGAAGTTATTTCCTTTTTTAACAATAAGAATTAATATATATATATTAAAAAAAATAAGCTATTTAATACCAATTTAAATTTCATATATAACATGAATTGGTTTCAACTTTAAATCATACAAATTATTATATATCTGATGTATTTTCATAATTAATTTTATGGATCATCCACCAATTAATCCTAGCATTCTTTCCATATTTTCATCTTTTTCTTATTAAATTTTTTATTCAATTTAATTCAAATTTTGTGGTATAACTACCATTTTAATTAATTTCAGTGGCATCATGAATACATTCAATTTTGTAATCTCATTATTAATGATATTATTTAATAAATTAAGGTGCAACTTAAATTTATTAAGGCATTTTAGATTACCTAGTATTCTCATTTTAAGTTATACTCCTTTTAAACTACACCAATATAGGATTTAATGGGGTCCTCCCTATGTAAGAGGGGAGTATTGCCCTCCCTCATCAGCGCACGATTTTTTTCACAGTTCAAGGATGAAACGTCCTGTTTTCAAATTTTTTCCTAGTTTTTTTTTCTCGATTTGTTTTCGTGGTCCAAGGATGAAACAACCGGCGGCAAGCGACGACGGCGAAGAGGTAGAACTCGGCTGGCGGCGGCAGCAAGGCATCCTAGCATGTACCAGGCTTGCAGCGGCGAAGGCGAAGATGCAGAACCCGGCGGGCGGCGCCAACAAGGCATCCTAGCTCGTAGCAGGCCCGCAGCGGCGGAGGCGACAACAACCTCGTGGCGGCAGCAAGGGAGGCCGATTATCATGGGGGAGGATGCGCGACGGCGTGGAAGACACGCAACAGCGAGGGAGGCCGATAGTCGCGAGGGAGGACGCATGGCGGCGAGGAAGGACTCGCGTTGGCGAGGGAGATCGATTGTCTCTAGGGAGACGCACGATGGCGAGAAAGGATGTGCGGCAGCGAGGGAGGCCGATCGTCACGAGGGAGGACGTGCAGTGGCGAGGGAGGTTGGGAGGACGCACAGCGGAGGGAGGGGGAGGAGCCGCAGCGGCAAGGGAGGGGGAGGACGCACAGCTGTGAGGACCGGACCGGCGAGGGAGGGGGAAAGTGAAATGATAGGGAATTCTCTCATCCACCCTTCAACATGGGCTAAACCACTGAAACAAACCGGCAGCGGTAGGCAGCATCAGCAAGAGGTGGCGGCAGGCAATGTCAGTAAGCGGCAGCATCCTAACTCGCAGCAGGCTTGCAACGGCGATGACAGCAAGGAGATCTAGCTCGCAGCGGGCTCACAGCAGCGGAGGCGGCGATGACCTCGCAGAGGTAGCAAGGGAGGCCGATCATCGCGAGGGAGGACACGTGGCGGCGAGGGAGGACATGCGACAGCGAGGGAAAACTCGCGGCAGCGAGGGAGACCGATCGTTGCAAGGGAGGACATACAGCGCCAAGAGAGGACTCGCGGCGGCGAGGGAGGCCGATCATTGAGCGGTGGCAAGGGAGGGGGATGACACGTGGGGGATGGAGGGGGGAGGAGCCATGGGGCGAGGGAGGAGGAGGACATGTGATTGTGAGGACCGGATCAGCGAGGGAGGGGGAAAGTGAAATGCTAGGGCATTCTCTCGTCCACCCTTCAATATGGGCTAAACTGCTAAAACCAACCAGGAAAAAATCCAAAAAAAGAGCATTTCATCCTCGAACCGCGAAAAAACCTGCGCTCCATTCGACGGGCGCACGAAAATGCAACGAGCACAAAATAGAGGATAGATCAATTTCGATTTCTTCTCCAAATTACACCACCATAACTCTTGGGGATTGTGTAACTCTCCCACCCACATCTCTTGGGACTTAGAGGACACAAAACCCCCTTGAGTTTATGCTCTTTAAAATTTAAAAAAAAAACCGGGCATGATGTATGCATAAATTATTCTGTTATATTTAGCCATATACATCACAAGTAGTTTATATATTCAATATGCATCACTGATGGTCTATAAACAATCAAATAATGTGGGACACAAGCTCAAAACTCTGAATCATAATAACATATGAATTTCAACGTAAAACTTTTCAAAAGTATAGATACAAGAAAAATTAGTCAAATGCATGTCAAATCCACTAAGGGTTTCAAGCCCTTATCAAACTCCATGATATGGCCTCTCCCATATCCTCACTCATAGATCATGGAACCTCGACTCCCGTCAATTGAATTCCACAATAAAATCATGGGTCACAACCGAAAAGCATGCAATGTCAAGATGAATAAAAGTATAATAGTTAGTTCAAAAGAAAATGATTAGTATCAAAAGAAGAACACAAAACCGCATACGCTCCTTGCATTATCTCACACAGTATCCTTTTTTCAATTAGTACCCTTTTTCCAATCAAATAGGTAGTATATTTTTCCTTTACTCCTTTCCTATAAACATTCAAATATAAAGGGGGGAGCATGGTAAAAGCTCCGTGATTTAAATGACTACCTCAGGCATTTTAAAACATACAATGGAAAACCAAAAACTTTATCTCCAAATGTTATCATAATCCTTTAATTCATTAAATGGAATCATCGTTAAACAACATTCGTGCAAATGAATCCTATGAGTGCCTATGTATGATAAAAATCATAATTATACAATATAGTTGTGAAATCGTCATCAACTATGGATATCCAATTAGTTATCAATAGATTGCTCCATTGCCCATCCTTCATGTCACTATATCTCCATAGGATGATTGTTCTAATTCCGTTTCTCGTGTCACTATATCACTGTAGGACATCGAACCGCTCCTTGTATCATTATATTGACACAAAGCTTGCTTTTTTTTTCTTTTTCAATTCCATCCTTCTATCACTATATATGCATAGGATGTTGTTCTAATTTCACTCTTTGTATCACTATATTGACACCAGAGCAAATTGAATCCCAATCGGTCTATCCAAAGGCCCATTCTCTGAGGTGAAAATATCCAGCTTTATGAGGATTTTTACATGTAATGCGGATGATACATGAATGCATATTCAAATTTGAGAACTAAGTTTCAACTCACAAAATAAAGTATTATTTATCATCACAAAAGAAAATCCAATGTGCAAGTCAAATGTTTATCATAGTCAATAACATCTTTCAAATATAACATAAATATGAACTAAAATATGATGGCATACATATGCTACACACAAACATGTGTGGTCATGCACGAAGAAAACTAACACAAAATTCGTTCTGTATCAGATGGAACAAAGTACTCAGCTTGAAGAGTTTATCATTCATATCATCTTAGTAAGTTCCCTCACATGATATCCATCGATCATTTGCATCTCGGTTCAATCAATAGTGCAAAGAACCTAAGCAGTATTCAGTTGTAATTCAAATAATTTAATAACCTCAATGATTCTAAATTACATAATTATTATTAAAATATTAAAATTGTAGTTTCAAAAGTAATAATAACTTTATTAATTATGTTCCTCAGTTTTCCCGATTTGAAAATTCCTTTTAAATTGTTAGAACTCATGTATATTACTTTAGTACTTATATACGTACACATATATATTTAAATACACAAATGAATGACAATAGATAACATTATTAAACGGGCCACACATTGATATGCCATATTGTTAACAAAATAGTAATTCCATTATGTTCTTTTTATGTTTGACTAGAACACCATAAGGAACTATCATTTACTAATCCATTCAACCATCTGCCATAATTAGATTGATATAACATTCTTAGGAGTACCATTCACCACTTGTTAACACATGCGTCTACAAATTATTTCGTCCACCTACAACATTATGTGTTTCTAACTCAATATTAATATTTCTGCCTTAGATTTAGATGAATCAAAATATTAACATTAAATAAATCATTGAATCCTCAGTTTCAACTCGCTAGCAAGCTTAACGAAAGAGAAACTAAATCTGGCTGTTAGGATTTCTGCACGAGAGAAATTATGCATCGTGGAAAAACCCAAAAAATTTAAGGCGACATAAAGTTTTATTAAATGGAAGAAACAAAAGAGGATTACAAGATCATATTACCATCTGTTTGAATCCTTAGGGAGTTTATATAAGCACTCCCTTTCACAAATGATAGGAATTACGGATCGATTGGAACTCTGAATTAATCCCCCTGCAGCCCTGCGGGGGATCCCCTTTGAGCCCTCCACAGGCTCGCTGACTGGGCAGCGAGTCCCTCATAGGGGAAATCTGGTGAAGTGTCTGACTAAGCAGGATGACCATATAGGATTACAACTGGGTTCAGTCAAGGCATTATCAACATTGACCATAATCAATGTCTTCAAATAGGAAAGGATAGTGCATCAGTCCTAAGACATTAGGAACCAAATAAAAATTTAATCCAAAATCCAAACTGATGATTCAAAATGGTCAGATTGACAAGGGTATGAAATAATCTTACAAGAGGAACAACTCGAATGAGTGGCAAATCGATCTCCGTTGCTGCTTTCTAGTCTCTTACCGCCTTATCTACAACAATAAATGACCTCTCCCCACTGCCACTCATTGTTGCCAATATCCCCAAAAACTTTTGATCAATAAATAGAATAGTACCCCAAATCAATCCTTGTGAAAATCCAAAGAAATCAATTGGAATCCACAACAATGTACCCAAATCACTTAGAAACACCCTTAAGTCACTAGAGAAGAAAACTAGGAAAGTCAGCGCTAGATTGAACTCATGCCCTATTTTGGAGCCCATGTGTTTTCTTCTTGCAGAGGACAACTATAACGATCCAAAAATCCATCCTAAAAGTTTTGATCATTTAAGGAAATTTTGTGCCGTTAGCCTGTTCATCATACATCATTTAACCGCGAAAGACTTGACAATTTAGAGAAAATAATAACTTTCTATTAATTATATCATAAATAATAGTTCAAAAAATATTTAATACCTAAACCTTCAGTACATCATTAACCTCAATGTTCAAATAGAATTATAGGACTTATTTAAACCTAAGCATGTGCAACACTTCGTCGTGAGCTTGAGCTGCCATCCATCACTTAATATTGGTTACCTACACGAATCCAGAGTGTAGAGTTTCCCAATTAGAGTATGTAAAGGTCATGCATGCCATGCTATCCTACACATGATACTACATGCAATGCATCATCATCATAATATCATGAACATATAAAATGCATGTATGAATTATATCATAAACTTTACATGGCATTACATCATGCTTACATCCATTCTTCATACAATATTCAGGAAGCATAAACATCATGTCATACCTGCTTGCCTTCAGATACATCATTTGCAAGTACCATAGAATAAAATTGTACATTCATATCATTCATAACATACCTGACATAACATATTATTTCAGTGCAATTTCATTATCATGTACATTCTAGGAGTTTCTTCATAACTCCTTGATCCTTGCTTCTTGACTTCTTTCATACTTTACTTTTCCTCAAGGTTGCTTTATAATCCTTTGAGTCTTATTTCTTTCTTTATTATGTGATCTTCCACGTGTCATCTTCATCCTTTATCTTTATCACATAATACCATCTTGAATTTCATTCCATATCATAAGTCATATCTTAGGAACACACACATCATAATGGTAAGAGACTTTATTCCTAATAATATTTAGGAATACACACATTTTATGATGAGGGACATTGTTCCTTAGAAAGTACACAAATGTAGGACTTTACTTCTTTAGCTTAGGTACCCTTGAAGTACATACATAAGTGTAGAACTTTATTTCATCATCTTCTTTAACTTTCTTTGTTATAAAATACTTTGAAGTTAAACTTCACATTCATTTTTACTTTGTCTTATAACATCTTTCATCTTTACATTGGGAATTATCAAACACCTTTTAGGTGATAGCATTATTTCCTAAGAAGTCTCAATCACCATAAGGTGAAAGGCATTTACTTCTCATCTTTACATTCAATACTTACTTTCATTATATTCCTCATATACCATGCTTCATCTTTGTTTAATAATCAGTACATGTGGTCATTATTACATTGGTTGATAGGGAATTGGAAAACCTCAAACACCTTTAGGTGATGACATTATTTTTCAAAGAAGTCTCAGTCACCGTAAAGTGAAAGGCATTTACTTCTGAGAAATCTCAAACACCTTTTAGGTGATGGTATTATTTTCCAAAGAAGTCTCAGTCACCATAAAGCGAAAGGCATTTACTTCTATGAAACCTCAAACACCCTTGGGGTGATGGCATTATTCAATAAGAAGTCTCAATCACTATAAGATGAAAGGTATTTACTTTTTATCACATCTTTCATCTTTACATCATCATTACATTTGTTCATAAGGCACTGGAAATCTCAAACACCTTTTAGGTGATGGCATTATTTTCCAATGAAGTCTCAATCACCGTGAGATGAAAGGCATTTACTTCTTTCCTACATTTTCTTAGATTATTACAATAGGTCATAGAGCAATGGGAAATCTCAAACACCCTTTCAGGTGATGGCATTATTTTGCAAAGAAATCTCAATCACCATAAAGCAAAAGACATTTACCTCTGGGAAAGCTCAAAAACTTTTATGTGATGACATTATTCCCCAAGAAGTCTGAATCACTATAAGGTAAAAGGCATTTACTTTTTGCCCTCATATTTCATCTTATTTTAATTGAATGCTCAGGGTAACATCATTACAATTGGGCCAATGACCCCTAGGAAATCTCAAACACCCTTTCAGGTGATGACATTATTTTTTGAGAAGTCTCAATCATCATAAGGTGAATGACATTTATTTCTTTTAACATAATATGTGCCGAGACATTTCCTTCAATTTCATTAGTCATCAATCCATCAAACAGTCACATCAATCTTTGAGCCTAATTACGTTAAGCATGCATTATGTGTCATATACAATTAATACACATCCATACATAACCCATATACATTAGAAAATAGGTTCAATACATCTTACAAGGCATTTTCCAACATCATAGCCGTGCCCAAAAGTGTCACGGCCGTGCCCATCACAGACGGCCGTGCCTACCTTTGTCACTGCCGTGCCCAATTTTGTTATGTCCGTGCAGCCTCAGCCATTTCAGCCTTAACCAAATTTCATCTTCGCTCTCCCTCACGTTCATGACCAAGTTGGTCATGATCGTGCTTGGCTTTGTCACGACCGTGACACAAGCATCACAGGTGTGACCGAAGGCTTTTTTATCCCCTCGATATCTTTCGCTCAATCAGACCATTCCTAGGGTTGGCTCGGCCATGCCGACATCCTAGAATTCCAATTTCTAACCCAAAAATCTCGATTTTTGTGATCAAAACTTTAATAGAAACAATATAAAATATTACAAAAGATTGCAGACATGATTTCTAAGCATAGAAGAAACATAGAACACATTAAAGCATTCAATTTCCATTCATCATCAAGACTTAGGGCTTTTCCTTTGAAATTCATACAACTATTAGAATCTATTCTCCGCATAGTATTCTAGCAGCAGACACTAAAGTATTAATAACTTAATTTATATTTGTTGTTTTTGAATGATTCTAATTTTCACAAAAAGATAACACGAATCTTTAACTTGTGAATATTTCAGACTTAGTGTTTGTTAATGAATAATTCATAACTTCTTAACCACGAGTTCAAATATTATTATTCTAGATAAATTAGAAACTAGACTTTAACGAATTCCAAGTGAGCAAATCATAAAATCCAAGTGAGCAAATAATAAAGTCCAAGGCAATATGACCTAGGGTTTGTGTTCTGGTAGACTGTGAATATCACTGAAAGATTAATTTATATCTTTAATAATACTTTTTCAAATCCTAATTCAGTATTTCCAATTTATTATACTGTTTACAATGTCGTCTCGCTGTTACCCGAGACAGCATGACACTAGTATGATGTTTGGATCATCACTATTTTTCTACATCTTCAAATCAGATGAAACAAATTTCTTTAAAACTAGACTTCGAGGGCTTTCCGTCCATATATTATTTCATTTTTGGATAAGTAAAATCTACCCAAATAATTATGTCAAAATAGTCACGAATTTAAGAGATTATGCAACATAAATCATGCAACCCTCAATCAAAATCCCTATCAATACCAAGGTGTTCTTGAAACTATCAATCCGAACAAAAACATCACTGAGAGGAGAGAGAGAAGTTTGGATTCTCTTTACATACCTTTAGGTTTTGGATGTAAAACCTCTTTTTCCTAATCATCTTGTATCGTTCTTCATCATCTAGAAGCCTCTAGGTCTTCTTGTCTTTTTCCTAGAAATATTGATCTTCTCTTTCTTGATCTTCAAACATAGCCACCATGAAGAATAGGTCTCTAGATCTCCTAGCCTTAGCCTTTTCTTGGTGGAGAAGAAAAAGAGAAGAGGAGTTGGCGGCTAGGTTTTTGAGGAATTAATAAAGTTTTGGGTCCTTTATATAGGATTTACATTAGGCTTTGGTCAAAAGGCCCAAATACCCTTGGCCCAAAATTTTGAGATATTACAACAACATTCATACTCCAAGGCTCCTGACCTTCCTCAAATCTACATTGACGTGGTGATCTCCTCTCCAAGCCTTCAACGATGGCATGCTCTAATTGGCCGGTGGAGCTTGAACGGTGGCGGGATGAAAATGACATCTATGGCATCCTCTTCTTTGATGCTCCTTGGTACTTGGATGAACTCATCATCCCATGCCCTTAATGTTGATTTTCATTGGTGTTCCTGATGTGGTCGGACGATAGCAAATCGAACGGTGGTGGGGGTAACAGTTCAACTGAAATGCACAACATATGAAGCCAACAAATCAAAAAAGAAATCCATTAAAATCCTAACTAAAATTCTTTAACCTTGATGACATTATTCTGCAATGGTAGCTACTTACCAGCGAAGGATTGAGGCAAATCGAGCTCAGAATCGACGAACATTACCATATTTGTCTCACTGATATTGGAGTTCTACCACACTCACTACAGTCCACAAAAACTTATCATATCAACGCCGATGGCATCCTCTTGTTGAGAGCTACGTGTGATATATAATTTGTGTGTCTTCCGTGGTCAGATGGCCATGAACGAGCGACGGCTACGGCGTTGGGCTTCTTGCAGCGCCCCGAGACTCGGCCTTGCCTCGTGGCGCGACCTCCTCTAGTGCGCTACCTTTCTTTCTCTTTTCCTTTCGATCTTTCTTTGACTATTGACCAAAGTGGTCAAGATAAATGACATGTAAGGGGAAGGCTGAAAAATAAAATAATATAACTAGTAAAAGAAATGCAGAAGCTGATATGTATGAAAGAACGTCAATTAGATTTCATGTGAAGCAAAGATATGGACCCCAAAATACATCCAAAAGGTGACTTAGTACGAGGAGTAACCTCATTACTAATCATGGTGTGGAAGACAAAAAGATACATCCAAAAGGGTATATTTAGCCATCCCAAAAAGTGACTCCAAAGTGAGACAAAAGACTAAACTAGACATAGAAGTGAATCCAGTCAACTATGACCTAGTAAGAACATGCGACTGAGGTCGGACTCGACTAGAACCATGTGTAGGCACCACTCGGGCTGGAACCATCGCACATGCATCACGACCGTACATAGCATAATCACGCACCTGTGGGGATCACACAGGGGAGCAAGCTCAACCTTTAGCATAAAGCTAAGTATGAGTTCATATAAATCATAAATCAGTTCTATCATAATACAGCATGAAGGAAAACATGTAGTCAATATAAGAGTAAAACATGGTAAAGTGAAAAATGGTAAAGTGAATTAGATGAAGAGATCTTGATTCACGACTTTCCTTTTCTTTTCCCTTTTCTTTTCTTCTTCTGATTCTTTTACGTGTTCGTTTCATGTTTATCTTTCATACTTTCGTACTTGCCTTCTCATTTCCTTTCTTTCACTGATTCTTTTATGAATTCATCATTCAATCTTCGTACTTTCATACTTCCATTTCTTCATACTTTCATTTCTTTCATACTTTAGAATAGCTCTTCGTTATTTGAGGGAATACCATTGTGAGCATTGTGAAATGCGGCTATCTAGACCATCATAGGTCAGTGGATAATAAGTGCCATGGCTAGGCCCGTCGGGCAAAAAGTGTGGACGACCTCGCGCTAGATGGAAACATCCGTGTGGGAGATACTCCCATCAAGATAGAGCAAATGGTAACCCATGAGGAAGTGCCTGTCAAAAGGCGGTCAACTTCACCCATCATAAGTGGACCTATCTTTCAACCCGTAGATTGATCAAGACCCTCGGGAGCATCGCTCCAACATCATCTTTACATTTTCTTCTTTACTTTAAATCAAGTGGATGGGGGCTTATTAAGTCAAGGTTGAGATAGAGGTCATGTCTCCCGGTCCACATAACGGATGCCCAAAGATCTAGGGGTCATTCGTCTGAGGAGGAGGTGGACACCTATTCATCATCATTCATCGGTCGACTAAAGAGGGGAGAGGTCGCCGGTTCTTTTTATTCTTCTTCGTTGCATAAGGAGTTCATCATCATTTTGGAATCATTCATCATGGAAATTCGTAGGATCATCATCGTTCTTTATTCATACTTCGGTAAGGAAAACTTCATCATGTCATCATGTCATTCGAGGTTCGGTGCAATCATGAAGAGTAAAACCATAATATAACGAGCATAATTCGCATTGAAAACTGATTAGGGGTCAAATGTGTAAATCAGGGGTCTAAGTAGTCGAAAATTAGTTCTGTTGGTCAGAACTCGATCGAGCAGGAGTGGAACCCGGGTTGCGTTCCGACTGGATCATTCTAAAAAATTTTTGAGCTGAACCCAGGCTAAGTCAAGTTACTCCCAGACCTGGTAAGTGCTCGATTGGGTAGCGTCGAGTAATCGCGCACGATCGTCTTCTCTACGATGAACTCGGGTCGGGTGAGGGATGACCCATGCTGGGTTTCTAGTTTGAGCCGAGTTTGAGCTCGGTCGTCCATGGCGGATCCGGGCTGAGTTCGTTCAGTCCGGTGGGGCATGACTCGGGCCGAGTTTTAGGGATAGGGGACAAGTTCTATCATACCTATTTCATTTTTGTTTTATTTTCTCCGGTGATCGTCAGCACAATACAACTAAGTTAATAGTACTTCAAATATAAATCTACAGAGCATCTACTATTTAAACTATGTCGGTAGAGTACTAATCATGCATCTTAAGATGAGAGGTTTCGACACGAGTTCATGCATTTGCATGATGCATTAGATTCAGCCAAACATGGAAGTCATTAGTGTGGAGCATGCACAGATTTGTTCAAGTACAAAATCGTCGACGGTTCAGTTCATGGATTTAATCAGGCATGCTTAGTTCATCGAGAAACTTGACCTATGAGGAAGATCCCGAACAACAAACCTTTTTGCCTAAGCTCTTCCGAGTTGGTCGCGCATTGTATGCCCTCCGATCCGCTGCTGCCATCTTTCTTCGCCTTCCACATCACACAAAGTCGCCACCGTCTCTCCATCATCCTCTATCCACGACCATAGAACTGGTGAGAGGGAGAGAGAACAAAAACAGGAGAAAACAGGAGAGGGGAGAAGAAGGGGGGTTGGGGCTTCATATAGAGGAGAGGGGGTCTGACCGTTGCTTTCTGCTTTGGTGGAGGGGGAAAATCTGACGGCCGGATCCTCTTCCACGTAGCAGAGCTCAGCCTTTGGGGAGTCTCGGCGGCAAGGGAAACAGAGAGAGAGAGAGAGAAAATAGGGATAAGAAGACAAATAAGAAGAATAGAAGGGGAAAGAACAATAAAAAAAGGACAAAAAAGGGAAGGGGAAGAGTCTCGGCCAATCCCCTTCTTTTTTTTTCAGACCGTTGTGTTACAATATAATACCCATAGAAAAAGGATTCGTGCTCGAATCCTGTAAGGAATGGGACTTATCGAATAGGTGCGGAAACTCTTTACGCATCTTAGATTCGAGTTCCCATGTCACTCCTCTCCCTTGATGGTACTTCTAGGCAACTTTGACCAATGGTACTTCCTTTTCCTTCCGATACTGGGCCTTACGCTCTATGATTTTGCTTCCGGACCATAGTGACGTGGAAAATATTATGAACTCTTCCGTAGGAAGGGGGTAGAGCCAAGTTGCAAGCTGTATCACCAACCACATTGAGTACCTCAAAAGGGCCAACAAACCAAGGGTTGAGCTTCGCTCATTTGCTAAACCGCATTACACCCTTCATCAAAGACGCCTTTAGGAACACTTGGTCTTCGGCCTTGAAAATTTGCTCTTGGTGCTTCTTGTCGGTGTAGCTCTTCTGTCGCGACTATGCCGCTTTCATTCACTTTCGAATGGCATCCATTGTATATGCATACTCCTAAGCTCGGATTGCTAACTCTTCGCTCATGGTTATCCTCTCGTCGACTTCGCCCCATTGTGCAGGCGAACAACAAGATCTCACGTACATCGCCTCAAAAGGTGCCATGCCGATGCTGGAGTGGAAGTTGTTATTGTACGAGAACTAAATTAGTGGCAGGTGCTCTTCCCAGCTACCAAGAAAATCCAAGGCACACGCTCGGAGCATGTCCTCCAATGTTCGAATCATCCGCTCCGACTGTCTATCTGTCTGAGGGGTGGAAGGCTGTGCTGTAACTCAATCTGGTGTCGAAAGCCTTCTGAAGACTCTTCCAGAATCTCGATATGAATCGGGGATCATGATCGGATACAATCGAGACTGGAATCATATGTAATCGGATGATCTCTCGTGCATATACCTCAAGTAAACTTTCCACGGACTGCTTCCATTTGATCGGGATGAAGTGGGCCGCCATCTTCAACCTGTCAACCACAACCCAAATGGCGTCGTGACCTTCTTGTCCTACAAACCCGATATGAAATCCATCGTGATGTTCTTCCACTTTCATTCCGGCACTCCTAATGGCTTCATGAGTCCGTATGGTTGCTGGTGTTCGGCTTTCACCTGTTGCATCTGATATCCCTGTACATGTCGTGCCACCAAAAGTTGCATCAGATATCCCTGTACATCTTCATTCTACCTGGATGTATAGCAAATTCTGACTTGTGACCTTCATCGAGCACCTCTCGTTAGACTATAGCATTTAGGGGAGAGTAGAAACTGGGTCGACCCGATCCGAACCGGACCAGATTTCCGGGAAATATTCTTAGACGAGATAGAACCGGTCCAGGAATGGGTCGACTTCCCGCGAAACCCGACGGGTTTCGGGTCGGGTCTGGGTCCAGCTTCCTAAACACCGACCCGTGACCCGACCCGATTATGTGGCATTCTATTAATATTATTAATAATTTATCTATATAAGTAAAAAACTAAAAAAATATCAAAATAAAAAATCTCTCTCCTCGTGACTTGTCGACTCGGCCCGTGGTCTCGTGCGGTGCCCTAACCAGCTAACCCAATCCCTCCTCTCGTCGACTCTTAGCTTCAATATTGAGGCGATCAGGCGATGCACCTGTGCGGCTGTGCCCTCTCCGCTACTGCTACTCCCGCTCCCGCTCGGTCTCTTGGCTTCAGGCGAAGTGACACTGGCACTCAGCTATTGGATTCCTGCTCCACCGCTCCCCTCTCGGTTTGCACCATCGCTCCCGCTGCATCGTTCTCCCCATCCCGTGCCCTAAATCCCTGTGCTCCGCCGCTTTGGCGCTCACGAGTCATCGGACGGCGGCCCTCTTCCTCCCCCTCTGGGCCTCTGCTTGCTCTGCTCCGGTGTGGCGGTGCATTGTTCTCCCCATCCCGAGCCCTAAATCCTTGTGCTCCGCCGCTCTGGCCCTCACGAGTCATCGGACGTCTGCGCTTTTCCTCTCGCTCATCCTGCAGATTACGAACGTCGACCTTTTTTCAGGTGATTCTCTCATTCCATCTTCTCAAATCCTTGTAAATAAACATGCATGATATGTATTGAACTCTTGATTACGGATTCATTAGGACATGATTTTTATTTGATTTGATGTTTTATTACGGATTATGTTCAAGTGCATGATATGTATTTGATTTTGTATTGAACTGAAATCGATCGGTACTCGGTAGAGGCATAGAGCATGATATGTATTTGCTTCTCAATTCTTACGTAGGAGAATAAGGATATTACATATTACGTTCAGGACCTTCAGGTGCATGATATGTATTTGATTTTGTTTGGAAGGTCCCGAGTGTATCTTTTTATATTTTGAAAGCTAGCAAAGAATGGATGGAAATGCAATGACTATCCTTGGATCTAACCCTACCTCTGATGATATTGTTATTGAGTCTGCACAGTCCAATCTAAATCATGTAGAAGGAACAAATCAACTAGTGATGCTTCCATTGAAATAGAACCAGCTCAGAGGAAGTCAAGGGAAACAAATCTGAGGCTTGGAAGCATTTTGAAAAGTTAGAGCAAGATGCAAGTATTGCAAAAAAGGCCCTAATAATCATGGGACTATAGGCTTGTTTAAACACTTGAAAAGATGCAAGAAGTTCCCACATAGAAGTGAAGTGGGAGGACAAAAAATGTTGGTGAAGAGCTTACAAGGAGGATCTACTAGAGCAAAACCATTAATCTCTCATTCATATAATTATGAGGATTGTAGGAGGGCCTTAGCTGAGCTCGTGATATGTGATGAACAAGCTTTTAGAGTTGTAGAGGGTGGTGGATTTCGTAAATATTCCAAAAGTTTGGAGCCCATATTATGATTCCTTCAAGATGGACTATTGCTAGTGGTTGTTATCAATTATATCTTGATGAGATGAAATCTCTCAAGTTATTATTAAAGAAGTCATGTTAACGTGTTTGCCTTACTACTGACACATGGACTTTTTGTCAAAAATTATGTTATATGTGTCTCACAGCACATTTTATTGATGAAAACTGGGTCTTGTATAAAAGGGTTCTCAATTTGCATCCAATTGAGGGACACAAGGCTGAGGACATAGCAAAGGCTGTAGAGAAGTGTTTATTAGCATGGGATATTGAAAAGGTTTTTCACTATTATTGTTGATAATGCTAAAGCCAACGATAGAGCTATGGGTCATTTGAAAAAAAGGATTAAATGCTTGGAAAGGATTGATTTGTAATGGTGACTTTATTCATATGAGATGTCGTGCACATACATTGAATCTTATAGTTAAAGATGGTTTAAGTGATATGAAATCAGCAATCATATCAATTCGTGAAGCTCTTCGTTATGTGAGGTCATCTCCAGCCCGATTTGGAAAATTTAAAAGATTCATCCAAGAAGAGAAAATAAGTAGCCAATGTAGTGTTCTTATGGATGTGCCAACTCGATGGAATTCAACTTATTTAACATTTGAACGAGCTAAAAAGTTCCAAAGAGTTTTCGAGAGGTTGGATGAAGAAGACGATGGATACAAGTTATATTTCAAAGAGAACAATTTTGTGGCGCCTTCAACTCAAGATTGGGAGAATGCTAGGAATTTTGTGTTATTTTTGAAAATTTTTTATAGTGCAACTTGCAATTTATCTGGTTCAACATATGTCACATCTTCTGCATGTTTTCATGAGATTGTATCTGTTCAATCCCAGATAACAAAATGGAGCAATAGTCATGACATATATTTGCAAAAATGGCATGTGACATGAGGTCAAAGTATGACAAGTATTGAGGAAAACCTGAAAATATTAATCCTTTGATACTTATTGCTGTTGTATTGGATCCAAGATATAAACTTGGATATGTTAAATGGAATTATTCAGATCTTTGTGACTCAAACGTGGCTACTTGTATAGTTACAAAGATTCAAGATATTATGTATCGTTTGTATGAATGTTATGCACATGGTCAACAATGACTCAACTTCTCAGGATACTTTGAGTCTATTTTCAGCACCGGAGGACGTATTCTTGACTTCTTCAGAAGTTTGTTATCATCAAAAATGGCGGAAGCTCTTGTGTGCACACAAAGTTGGTTATGACCATCAAAATTTAACATTGAGGAAGATTTTGATCAATTTGAGAACTTAAACAATATTATTATAGGTTAAATCTATATTTTTATGTTTGAATATTATTCATCTTTCTAATTTTTTGTATAGTCGTGTTAATTAACTTTGGCTATTCAAACATTTATGTTGAAGCTACTGTGACTAGTCAAGTTGGGCCCTCAAGTTCAACATTCGATAACATGATAGTAGATGGTTAAATCTTCGAGTATGTGATTATTTTAGATGCCTTGATTATTTTAGTAATATAGATGTTGTATAAACATTTTAATATAGATGCCTTGATTATTTTAAATGCCTTGATTATTTAGTAATGAAACTTTCAAATAAGTTTCATTTTGCATTTGTATTTGGTTGTTATGTTTTCTTATCCTTTATTTAATCCACATATTCATTCTATTTCATATTTCATAATATGTATTTACTAATTACATGCAATGTTTCAAATGTTTGATAACTCGATGAAAATTTTAGATTTAATTGCTGTCCAACGATCCAAAATCTTCTTATGACCCAAATATATTTTATTCAAATGCTTTAGACTATTAAAAATGTTCTATGACAAGCTGGTCAAAAACAATTTCATCCTTCCTCTTTTCATTATTGAAACAACTTCTTGAGGTGAGATTTGTTTTCTTTTCATTGCATTTATATATGATTTCATCTTTTTACATACTTTATACTTTTGCACATGCAACTATCGTAAGAAACTATTATCCAACTTGCAAAGAGAAGCCCCCCACAGCTGCTAAACTAAAAGCAGAGAGAAGCAAGCACAATCATACTTGTAGGTAAATCTGAAATCAATGGCCCCAAATTAAGAAGTTGACATATATCTTAAACAATTTCTCAAGTCCAAGCACTCTGTATAAACTCTATGTATAAATTCATTGTCCTTCTAAGTTGACATACATCTGAACAAATTTTTTTTACGCCCCCCTTTTTTAAAAAAATGTTATACATTTATTTTCTCCTTTCTATTTGTAGGTCCAATGATCATATGAAGTTTATCTTGTTTTTGCAATGATTCTATAATTCTGTTGGACAATGATTTTCTGAATCTGTGAACATGAATTTTCTATTATAGTTTATGATAGGATTATGTGAATCTGTGACAATGATTCTATGAGTCTATTAACATGAATTTTCTATTATGGTTTCTGTGAATCACCAATAATTTTGTGCTTATGCAGTGTGTGTGGGTGCTTGCATATATGGTTTATGATATGTTGTTATCCATTCTTGCATGATTTAGATTTATTCTAATGATCTTTTAAAATAATTTTGATCTAGTAAGAAGTAACTTACATATTTTTATTATGGAGTTTTTCTAGTTGTGTAGAAATCTGGTAACTTGAATATTTGATCTAGTATGTAAAGGACAACTTGTGTAAAAATTATGCTCTGATAACAAATCTTTACTTACCCTTTTGTATATCAATTTTTTCTTTTTTTCATAAAATTCCCGATTTGTTTCCCGAATTTATTCCCAGTTTTTCGGGCCTATCCCGGTCCCGGTCCCGACCGGGACCGGGCCAACAAATTTGATACCAGGCTATAATCGGGTCGGGACCAGGTCCGGTCAGACCCGGTCCCGAACCCGGTTCTGCTCTCCCCTAGTAGCAACATTCGGACCCCAGAGGTGGTTTCGATATCTGATTCCTCCATCGTTACCCATCTTGAAGTCTTCTAGTTCACTCTGACATCTCTGGAACATCTTCGTATATCCTTCATCTGCCATCTGTGCCGTAATGATTTTGCTAATGAGACTAGTAGCTGATGCATCATGAGAATGACCTTGTGTCCTATAGCTTGAGGATGCAATCAGTTGAGTTCCTCTATCATCTCGTATCTGTGCAACTAGAGGAAAGCCAATGAAGCTTTCCATTTCTGACTAAGAGCGTCGACTACCGAATTAGCATTAAAATATATTTAATGGTCATACTATGCTTAAGCATATACTCATATCAAGAACAAATCAAATGTTGCCAAGTGGCACCTACGAAAAAATATATCTAAAAATATTTAGTATAGAAAAGTATCAATAAATTCCTTGGATTATATTATCATAATATATAGGTAATAATGAATAATTATTAGTTGTTAATTAGTATTTTAAGATGTCAAAATTCGATTGGATAAGCAATGAAATTACTCATATGCAAGTTGCCAACAAGCCAACAACTTTTGCCACCTCATGCTTAGCCAATTTTTTCAATTGTGTTTCACATGTGATAAAAATCTATAAACATTCATCAAGTTTCCAGTACCTGTCTAGAAACAGCACCTAATGCAGCTTATTTTGATTCTTTTTGTGAAGGCCAGAGGCAATTCTACAATACCGACAACTCAAAGTGACAGTTCTAACCCTAAACTGATGGTCCTATTTAGGATGAGCTTTTCTTCATTAGTTATTCCTTAAAATTATTAAACTTAAGTTGACAAATCCCTTGTGAGTCTAATTTCACTGAGCTTTGTAATCATGTTAATCTAATGTTGTTCGTAGAAAGTTAGGTCTTCATCTTTAAGATGCTATTGTTTTGTCTAGTCAAAATGTTTTTATACATGATTTTATAAATTAAGTATTAAATTCAATATGTCGTATAATTAATTGATAATTTAGGGTCACAAGATGTAGGGTTACATTTCCAATTTGAATCATTGGAAAATATTATGTCTACCAAGAGTTATTGATTTATTATTGTACATGACCCACTGCAAAAATTTTCACGATTTCCAAATCTGTCGAAAATCTTGCAAAATCCGTCAAAAAATAGCCTTTCTGATGGGAAGACGGTCGTCGAAAAATAGCTCGTTGCTAAGAAATTTCTGACTTGTAACAAAATCCATCGGAGGTTCCGAAGGACCTTCCCCTGGGCAACCGTCGTAGGTACAAACGAGAAAGTCTCGTCGGAACCTTCGGCGGAAACTTCTCGTCAGAGCTTTTGAGGGCATTCGTCCAACGAAACTTTCGACGAAATCTTACCATCAAAATTTTCGAGGGCACTCAACCGTTGAATCTTTCAATGGAAGCCTATCACAAAATTATTTTTAAATATAAAAAAAATTGAACTTGCAGTCGGATTAGCCGCCACGCGGCCCTATCTTACGGCACAGGTCGATATCGGGAGAGAGAGAGGCCACCGCTAGTAGCCGGATCCGGGTAATCTTGCCAAGAGAGAGGGAGACGAGAAGGAGAACATCATAGGTCATGGGGCTTGCTAGAATCGTTGGTTGCCAGAGTCGGATGGGTCACCGGATCCCGCAACCTGCTGTCGGATCCTACAGCCATGCTCGGTCGATCCGGTAGCCATGCGACCATTTCAGCCACCCGTGCACCGGTACAACCGGATGTGCACTGGCACGGCTGCATGCGGCCAGATTCGGCAACCATGTATCGTATCTGGCCACCAGTGTTGGATCTGACCACCAACGCTCGGATCCGGTCACATGTGCACAAGATCGGCCACCAGCGCGGATCGGCCGCATGCGGCAGGATCCAACAACCATGCCATTGATCCAGCCGCCTGTGCACTGGATCCGAACGCCAGCATAGGATCCGGCCCCAAGCGTCGGATCCGATGGTCATGCGGCCAATCCGGCCACTCTTGTGTCGGATCCGGCAGTCATGTGGCCGATCCGACAGCCTGTATGCTGGATCCAACCACCTGGCGGTCGGAGTCGAGATAGAGGGAGTGGGAGTGGGGGAGGGCGGCCGGAGTCGAGAGAAAGGAAGAGGGGGAGGGCAGCCGGGATCACCGAAGTCATGAGAGGTTGCAAAAGTTGTGGGAGTCACCGCTACCGTGGGAGAGAGAGGGAGAGGAGGAGAGAGATAGTGACAATAGCTGAGAAAAGGGGAATGTGTGAGGAGAGAGATATAGGGAGGGGGGCGGGGAATGAGGAGAGAGAGGGAGGGAACATTGGGCTGGAAAATATTAGAGTTAGCGACGGGTACATCCTTCTGTATTACCGACAGAGGAACGTCCATCGGTAACGTCGAGTAATAGTATATTATATTATTAACATTAATATTAACTTCGCGTGGAAGATAGATATGTATTATATTATTAACATTAATAATAAATTATTATTTAATTACCAACGGGTAATTGAAGGTTTGAAATTAATCGGTAATTCCAAATGAGACACCCATCAATAATTAAAATAATAATATTTTTTTATCAATGTTTATATATAAATCTTATTATTAAACATTAATAATATTATATGTATTAATATATATGACTAACAACATTAATAATACAATAACGTAATATAAATATTAAAAATAAATGAAAGATAGATATGTATTATATTATAAAAATTTATAATAAATTATTATTTAATTATCGAGGGGTAATTTCGAAGAAAACAACCATCGGTGATTAAAATAATGTTATTTTCTATCAATTTTTATAATACATATCTATCTTTCTACATGTTCATAAATTATTTTCTTAATGCATTAATAAATATTATGATTAAATAAGTTATCTTTATTTTTAAATTTTTCATAAAACATCTTTATTTTTTTTATCTTTTTACTCATTTTCATTCTAATATATTTATAGATATAGAATATAGATTATAAAAAAATTTAGAATATAAAATAGGTAAATTTTAATACGCACTAAAATTTTAACATAATGATTATTTTTAATATAAATCACAATATGACTCTTTAAAAATATATATAAGGACATATTATAGAAGACAAAATATGTTTTTTATGAATAATTTTATCCATATTTTTTTATATTTAATAAATATTTCTTGTAATAAGATAACAAAGCTTAAATTGACATTTCACAATAAATAAAAGCAACTTAATAGATTACATTTCTAACTAATTTTATAAATAATGATGAACCTTTTTATAAACACAAATGACCCTTTAAAAGTATACATGACATATTATAAAAGACACATATATCTTAATATTATATATCTTAATTTCATAATGTTAATGTATATATAGTAGTAATGTTAATCAATATGTGTACATACTATCCGTATTATATATCTTAATATTATCATTAGATATAATTAGATAAATTATAAGTGAATTGTTAGAACCTAGATTACTTATCATTCACCATTTATAAATGTATTTTTTTAAAAAAATATTTTTTTATGGATAATAGTTAATCCATAAATTTATACTTATGACAAAAACTAATTTAAATTATTTTAAATTTTGTTATACTGTGATTAAAATTAGTTATATCTTGGATAAGAAGTTACAATATTTTAATTTTATTAAGACTGTTCTATTTTATATTATAAATTTATTTATAATCTATATTATATGCCTATAAATATATTAAAGGAAATGAGTAAAAAGATAAAATTTATTTAGTAAATATTAAAGATAATATGAGAAAATGAAAATAATGATAATTTATTTAATAATATTATATTATATTAATGCATCAAGAAAATAATAAAAGTAAATGAATGAAATATTCATTATATTTTATTATAAACATTACTAATAAATTATTATTTTAGTTACCGACGGGCATAGCCTTTGGAATTACTAAGGTATATTGATCCGTCGGTCTGAAGGCTTGGTCCGTCGGTAATTAAAGTAATAAAATATTAAGCATATATAAGTACTATATTACATATATATTATTATAAAAATTAATTACTCACGGTCCTAACCTTCAAAATTATCGACGGATCAATATCCCTTGGTAATTCCAAAGGCTAGACCCGTCAGTAATTTTAATAATAAAATATTAAATATATACTTATATTATATCACATATATATATTATAAATATAATGTCCGACTGGTCTAGCCTTCATAATTATCGATAGATTTAAATCCCTCAATAATTATGAAGGATATACCCGACGGTAACTTAGTGACGGGTATTTTCCGTCTAGATATTTTGGCCCTTGATATTTCGAAAGATTTTTTCTATTCGTCATAAATGCCGCCGAAAAATGCGGAGGATTCTTGTCTGTCAGAAACTTTCCCTCGCAAATTGACAATTTTCTTGTAATGACCCTTTTTGTCAAGAATGGAAAATAGACTAGACCATGAGTTTGATTGAGAAATTTATTATGAATGTTCTAGAATGACATGTCTCAAACAAATTTTGTGGTTTGCACATCATGATGTCAGTTTTTAAGGAAAATTGTAATCACCTGAAAGGATTAGGTGGGTAGAAATTGTAAAATGTTAAGTTGAACATCACTGCTTAAAATATAGAACATTTTTTCAAATTTATTATGATCATTATATGCTATTCGTAGGAATTTTAGGATACAGACTCTAGGTTGTCTGATTTTAGAGAATAGGAGTAATTTATTGATTGATAGAAATTCTAGAAGTAATATTACTCAATTTGCAAGAACGTAACTAGTACACAATATAGATTGGGTATTGCTTTTTCTGAGAATCTGCCAAAAAAGGAAATATGTGCATACTCAATAGGGTTGTGTTGTAAGAATTTCTTGTTGCTAAAGTATCAATGTCATTTCAATTTAAGAAGAATATATGATTCTTCTAGTGTTATATAGTAGGTGTTTATGTTAATAGCATGTCATAATAATATTATAAGCACATACTATTCCTATGGGAAAGAATACTAAGATAAGTAAAAAAGGAGGTTGATCTGTTGGCTTAATGTATAAAATTTTAGAGATAGCAAGTTAAAGAAGAGGCATATGGGTGGATCCATGTGCTTATATTGCATTCATCATTAGAAGCTTTTAGACATGATATATGTAATATGAAATTTTATACATCATTGTGGATTCATAATAAATAATTAAGTGAATATTTGTGCAAAAGCTATGCAAGATTTTGTTTCATATGATAATTAAGATATCATTATATGAGTGTAAAAGAGTGTATGAAAAATGAAAGTTCTTACATGCGTTCCTAGAGTGTCGCTATTATTCATAATATGAATATACAATTGTACATGACATGACATGGTACTACATGATATGATATGATAAAATGACAAAATATGATAGAAAATGATACGACATGACATGACATAATGTTACAACACTACAAGAAAATCAGTGAATAGCAACCCAAAGAAGGAGACATATTGCGGCTCTATTGAGTCTCTGGATTATATAGCATCTCTATAGCGTCAAAGCAGCGCCGACAACATGCGACGCTGGTAATCGGTGGCTAATAGCATTGCAATAGAGCCAAAGAAGAGAGACGCTACTAGCGTCAATAGTAGACACTATCTCCATGTTAAGATGACGTGTAATGTCCCATTACGAGTAGTCGATAGGCATCGCTAACGCGACGCTAACGTGGCGCAAAATTGTGAGGCGCCATTCCGGCGCTCAAGAGATGCTAAGTCTATGCATTAGTTGACGCGATTTCAATGCTACTATGATGCCAACATCATGTCTTTTGGGTCACGAAGGCAATGTTAAGGTGACGCTCCACCTGTCGACACTACTGTGACGCTCTAACGATGCGAAGAATGATATATTTAATGTAGCATCGATTATGCATGTGACGCTAGTGTGATGCTACGGAGGCGCTAATGTTAGAATTTTTTGCCCCGTTACGGCCATATTTTCTTCCCTTCCCGCACCATACAATAGCGTATAAATGCATTGATATCCATCACAGGCATAATATCAAAGAGGAATCATCACACGCACAATATCTAAGATAAGAATATGAAAAGTAATAAACTGAATTAATAAAAGTTTAACTACTATACATATATCTAATAAGAAGTCTATAAGTAACAAAAGTATAGTTGCAAAAGTTTCTATCCTAAGTTTGGGAGTTGTTGTTGTCGTTCCGGACGTTTGATCCCGACGTGCTCGGTCCTTGGCTCCGCGGGGATTGATTCAACGGCAGGATCAATCCTTGAATTGCTTGCAATAATGGAGCCAACTATTGCGACAACTGCTACGACATCTGCTTTGATATTTGCTATGGTAGCTATTGCGGTAGCTTCGTTTACATCAAGTGCAGCGGATGAGCTCAGAGCAGATGGTCCGCTTGCATATCCTCCGCTCATCTTAGGTACTTGAGCGGCTGTGCCGAGGCTAGAGGAGTTAGTGGCGGTCGGGGGGCTAGGTCAGGGTCGGAGGAGGAAGCTAGAAGCAGGGTCGGGGTTGGAGGTAGGGTCGGAGCAGTCAGCGACGGTCAACGGGTAGGGTTGGGGTCACAGAGTAGAAGGCCGAAGCACTCAGTGGTGGTCGGCGGGCTGGGTCGGGGTCGGAGGAGTCGACGGCGGTCGGCGAGCTAGGTCGGGGTCAGAGGAGGAGGCCGTAGGCAAAGTCAAGGTCAGGGTTAGGGTCGGAATAGTCGGCGGCGGCGAGCGGGGTTAGGGTCGGAGGAGGAGAAGGCCAGAGCAGACGACAGCGGTTGGCAGACTGGGTCAGGGTCGGGGTCGAAGCAGTAGGCGGCGGTCAACGAGCGAGGTCGGGGTCACAGAGGAGAAGGCGGTAGGATCGGTCAAGTCGGCGGCAGTCCGAGGCAGGGTTTGGCGGAAAACACAGTAAAAGTAAAAAGTAAGGAAGAAGTTAGGGATTTAAGGTAAGTTTTTAGTGCTACGTCGAATGCGACGCTACATAGATGCTACAATGGCGCAAACAAATAAATAAAAAAGATAATAAAATTAAATGTGACGTTACGTCGATGCCCAGGTGACTCTATAAGAGACGAAGGACACTCGACGCTATGTAGACGCTAAAGTGATGTCAAATACTATTCCTGATTTTTTTATTGCCTTCTATTTCAATAGATTTATATTATTTTGTTCATATTATATTATAACCTTATATTCCATTAGGTTTTGTACATTCTAATTTTCTATTATATGTATGCAATTGTGTATATATATATATATATATATGATGCGCGAGATTAAGTCACAACAATGTGTATATCTTTATGTATTATAAGTATATACAAGTATGTATATGTCTATACATGTGCGTGATTAAGTGGCAATAATGTGTATATGTATATGTTTTATAAGTATATATGTGTATGTATATGTTTATATGTGCGAGATTAGGTGATACTAATATTTATATGTGTATGTATTATATATAAGTATAAGTATATATGTGTATTTATATGTCATGTGCTCGATTAAGTGAGCGAAATAAAAAGTCGACTACTAAGGCACTATATCGACGATAATGAGTCCCTAAAGCATATGACACACTAGCATCGACGTAGCATCTCAAACGTCTTAGTGTCCCAATGTCGCGATGCCAGAAAGACGCCAATTGCGCCTCTCTAGTGTTGACTACCATTGCGGCTCTATTGTGGCGCTCCGTCAACGCTATTGAGTCTCCACAGTCACGCTAAAATTGAATATTTTGTAACAAATCATGTCACTTAATTCAACCATCATAATTCTATGATTAAGAATATAAAAATAATATATGTATAATTAAGATATGATATATATTGTACGCATAAGTAACGTATATAATATTGGTAACAAATATATATTTAGGAACACACATATGATAGGCATATATAAGTACATAATATATGTTGAAGGTACACATATAATATATATTAAAGTATCTGGGGTTGCGTCAAAATAGATAACATCTATGTAGTAATATAAATATAGATAGCGTATAATTAATCTATTTCTTAATTAACATATATGTTCCTCAAACATATATAGTTAAGGAGACGCCAAGTATTGTTAAAATAGTGTCAATTAAGCATTGTATGTGTTACATGTGCATGCAACCATAAGAATATATTTTTATATTGGCGTCTACATAGCATCGCATCAATTGTGACACAAGTCGCGTCGTAGACCTATGCGCCAAAACCGCACAACAATACGATGCCATATCGATTCCTCGCTAGTGTCGACAAAGCGTCTCAAACCATGCGACGCTAGGTTTGCGTCGAACGATGTCGACACTACAACATCGCGCGAATAATAGCGGCTAATTGACATCTCTATGGCTCCTTCGTTAGCGTCTATTTCTCAAAACACTACGGAAATGCTAATGTGACACTATTGGCAGGCAAATAGCATCGCTTTTGTGTGACTCAATTGAGATGCTATAACGACGCTCGTGGCATCGACTTAGCATCACAGGCGATGGAGATGCTATTTTGAGTCTCTAATCGCTAGTTTTCTTGCAGTCCAAAATGACATAATATGATACGATACTGCATGATATGATATGCTTGGGTCATGCATATGCATTACATGTCATTCTCATGCATGAATTACCCCTATCCAGTGACATCTTGGATGAATGAAAATTTTTGTAAGGCAAACATCTTATCCCTATATGGTTGAAAAACATTATAAGATAGATAAATATCTCAAAAGAGATTTTAGGTTGTTTGGAGCTAAGTTGTAATATCCATGACTTGATCCACGTAAGATTATATAATTTAATCATATATTATATAATTTATATGTATTATGATAAGTGTGTTAGCATATATTCATCAGCTCCCCAGATTCTAAAATTGATGACAAATGACGAAGGACAAGAAAAAAATGACTTTTCAAAAATATTAGAATTTGGAAAATTAAAGTCTCGATAATTGTTCCTATACATGAAAGTATGTTAAATATGTTTTTTAATAAATTTTAGGTAAAGTCTTGCTTAGATTAAATGATAGCGCAAAATTGAAAAATCAGAAAAATGATCGATTTTGTTCTTTGGATAAAAATTTGGATTTTGATACCTTTGGAATTTATTTGAATCCAAATGGGGATAGTTTCTTATTTACATGTAATGTCGTAAGTAAATACAACAAACAACAACAAAGCCTTATCCCACTAGGTGGGGTCGGCTACATGGATCATACGACGCCATATATTCGTTGATCCATGTTCATAAGATTCGACATGATTTTATGTTGGCTGTCGGGGCCTAACACAACCCTCCTCCTTTATCCGGGCTTGGGACCGGCTATAAAATATAGGCGGAGTTTAATGTCGTAAGTAGTAAATGATTAAATAAAAATAAATAATAGGAAAAATGATAATAGGAAAAATAGAAGATGAACTCCAAGGTAAAAGTTGGATACCCACTTCCAAATGACTTTAGTTCCGCATCTAAGGTATATATAAACCTCAAATCTTATCTTTTTACCCCATGTCAGCACCAATTCGTCTTCAGCAAGGCAGCAACCAAGGGCACGGTGAACAATAAGGAAGGAAGAGAAATGAAGGGCTAGTTGTTAGGCCTTCCTATATGGTAATTTGTCTACTCCTTTCCTATGAATTATCATTATGAAATTCTCCAAGATCTCTTTGTGCTTCTATGTCCATGCTGAGCACCAAACCCCATATGAAAGTTGTCAACATGATCTCGACATTTTAGAGTTCTTAAAAAATTATGAAATTTCGTAAGTTGAACTCTAATTGAGTCTAAATTCCATAGGATCTGGAATTAGGTTAATTGAATTTGTATATGAAAAGTTATGAATCGATTATTCTGAGTCACCCTTTCTATTTTTTGTGACGAGTAGTCCAAATTCTAAATACTATGGTAATTTAAATACTTATCATTAGTATTGAAATTTGTCTGTCTTAAACATGTTAAAGTAACCTTTGTGCTCCAAGTGTAATCACCTTTATAGACCATGTACAATGAAAGTTATGAGTTTTAGAGCAAACATCATTCAGACTATCAGAACAGAAAAATGGAAGAGAATAGATTAAATCTCTGAATTTTCTGAGAATGATATATGAGCAATAAAATTATGAGATTTATATGGTTTAACCCTTGTGGAGTCTAGTTTTATTGAAAATTGGAATTACTTAATTATCATAAGTAGTTCAGGGGTTATGAATTTTACACCCAACACCACTCAATCTGACAACAAATTGGGGGTGAAGAATATAGTTGCATTGATGAAATTTGTAGAGCCCTTATATAATAGACCTTAAATGGGAAATTTCCAGAGGATTAGGCTTCATAAGTGTATTCCGATGAAAAATTAGAATTGTGTTAATATTACATGTTTACTAATTGTTATGCATGATGTTTTCAGCACCTCATGACTTCCTATTGTACTAAGGTACATTAGAGGTAACCCATCATTGTTATAACTTACTTATTGTGCCTTTGAAGCATTACTTAACATTAATACATGTTCTACATTAATAGGAGGGAATAATCGATGAAATTGTATGATATATGTTCTAAATGATATGATTGAGTTGTGCATAGGCATCTTATCTATCATGCATTGCATTTCTTCTGTCGGGATGATATGTCTTATGCACGGAAGGCACCCCATTTTCATGGGATGATATGGTATCCTACGAGATAATATATGTTCTCGGCAGAGATGATATGATGTCCTACGGGATGATAAGAGACTTGATATGTCTTTTGCAGGAAATGTATGCCATGATTTGGGATGATATGAAACCCCACCGGGTAATATGTTTCTTTGACCAATTGGTAATATGACATGTGCATTATGCACACGTGCATACGTGATATGATATGATATCTAAAAGGTTATATGAAATGAAACAAGTATGTGACATGTTATATGATATGCTAAAAATCTTATTTCATTGAGATTAGTTGATGTAGTATCCTTCGTAATATGATAATCATTCATAAGTAATAAGATGTTAGCTTATTTCCTATAAGTTTCTCGCATACGTATTAGTTTATCTAAATTGAATAGATGGTAACACATAAGTTATGATTTTTCAACTTACTGAGTTGTTGGTTGCAGATAATGTTGTTTTAACACTTTTCAAATTAGTAGACCAACCATGTGGCCATGTTTGGAAATCCCTTATCGGATTAGAAGCACTTTTGAAGATAGAAGATAGATATGAGACTTAGTCTTTTGTTGTCTTTTTATGGGAATGTGTGACTCCTCTTAATGTGTTAGGTATGTAAAAGCTAAATATTTCACAAACCGTTTAGAATGTATAAGTTTGAATTAGCGCGTGTACTTGCTCTGAGATCAAATATAAGTGTGTTGTGAACAATAGTGTGATAACTTTATTCCACATGTTTCTACATAGGATTATGATGTTTCCGCCATAAGAATTTGATCGATCGTATTATGTCGCAGCTTGTGGATTAAACCAAAGTTTAAACCGGGGTCATAACATAAGTGGAACCAAATTGTGGAATCAATGTGAGACACTTTTGAATTCATAGTGCCCACCTCTAAAATTAAAGAACCTTCCTGACATGGTTGACAGATATCCCAAAACACTAGCCGAAGTTGGCGATATGACATGTGCATGCATCATTCTTCTTGCATATGTCCACTTTAAAAAGCATGGCATATGATGCATTATTGATTGTGACATTTTATAATTATATGACATGCTTTGATATGAATGATGCGGTAACAAGATTTATATGATAGTTATTAGATATATGAACAAAAGTTTTGATATTATATGACATTATTTTATTATGACACGTAATGGTAACTTGTGCTTATACGAAAAATGTTTAAGTGCATGAACTTGTGCTTTAATAAGATAGTATAGGATGACCCATGTTTTTAGTGTCTTTTAAGAAATATTATTTTGACCCTACATATTCATGGACATTATGCATATATATGTACAATATATATGCAAATATTTCCATGTACTTGGATCCTCCAAGTCAAAGGCACTGATGGTCGATGCTCATGATAGGAATGGCACATGGAATTGAAAGTTGGAATGTTTTTCTAAAGTACATTATTAACTTGTAATACTATTTAATGGTATCATTATTTAGTTTTCTTAAAAAGAATTAAATGGTTTCAAAAGTTTAATGTTTTTTAAAACACACATTTTCCTTTTATTTTTTTTTTTGTTCTTTTACAAATTTTTAATTTATTTTAGTAATGATAATGACTTGTCCTTTCAAAAAATTAAATAATGGATTGCACCCCTCAGAGGAGTTGTCATCCCTCTCATTGATAACTGATTTATTTTTTTATTATTTATTTTTTTAATATTATTTATTTTGTCTTTTTTATTATTTTAATGATGATCATGATTAAAACTTTTGAAAAGTTGAGTGATATGTTTGAAATTTTTTAATTGTTGAATGATCGTATAGATACAAAATTAAGTTTGAGTGAAAGAGAGAAAGATGTTGATGTGATATTTTAACTTTTTTTTTAAATTTAATGTAGAGAAGAAAGAAAATGCTGATATGATGTCATGTAGGGTAGATCCCATCTAAGCTGAAGCTCGACAATCATATATTATAAAGTGAAGTTGGATGATTATATTAAAAATATTCCCTAAGTTGGATCGTTGCTAAAATTTACTCTGAAGTCCAAATAACATAACAAACCAAATAGTGAATGCTAAATTTCTTTTATTTACTTTCTTTATTTAAAATAAAATTTTTAAATTTTAACACTTTGTTAAATATATATTAATAATTAAGTCCATAAATTATAATCTTATATATTAATTTATATGTTCAAAACTACAATAAAAATAAGAATTTGCCTTGTTATTTTATTTATTATTAAAATTTGTGGTAATATTATTATACTTTTATATACGTAATTATATTAACTATTGAAAATATATTTTATTTTATTATCATCCAATTTGATCACCTAAGTTAACTAGTTTGACACCTTTTTGAATCACTGTTCCATCGTTATTTTACAATATTGATGGGAGTCCAACTCAAGACTTATTGGTTGATGAGTAGAATTAGCCATCGGACCATGCTCTTGTTGTGATAGTATAGATTACTTTGATTAGTTGATAAAAGTTACCTCATAAACATTTGTTGAAGTTTATTTTAACAATAAGTTGTTATATATTTGGATAAAGTGGTGATGCCAAAAAAATAGATAGTTATTATAATTTTAAGTTGGTAAGTTTTTTCATATGTAATTGATGAAAATGCCCTTTGAGAAAAAAAAAACATCTTAACCATTTAATTTAATGTTATTTTTCCTTTTCACAAGTTATTAAACACCTTAATTTTTTGGAGGTTTTTTTTGGTGTTTTTATACTTTACAAAAAAATACTAGAGAAGATAAATTAAAAATACGATTGTTACACCTTAATTTGTGCATGTAAATTAAAAAGAGGAGAAAAAGAGGAAGAGGACAAAGAAAAATAGGGCATGGACAAAAAAAAGGGTATCAACATCAATGAGGAAAAACAAGATCCCTGTATATGTAAAAGGGTCCAATCTATCTCTCCCTTCTCAACGATTTGCTTGTATGAATTGAGAGAAATAGGAACACCTTACCTATTTGGGTTGTGATTGAGAGTTCCATTGATCATATGTTTATATCTATGTTTTTATGGTCTACATGTTTATACACCTTAAAAATTATTAACATGCTATAGATCCATGATCTTGTATGTTCAAGGAATATTTCAAAATATCTATTATGAAGGTTTCCAAGATTTTTGATGCCTATAAATGGCATTAAATACTATATTGATGTTTCCCAAAGTTTTGGCTAGAAAATAGTTAATTTTGAAGTTGATATATGTGTTCCCTAAGATATGGTCTAGCTAGATGATAATATTGACATGATTCTTTCAACTAAGTTAAGATCAAAGATGTTATAAGATAAAGTATAAATGAAAGTGAAGTTAATATTCAAAGTATCTTATGACATAAAAAAAAAAGCCAAGATAATTATAATATCATGTGATGAAGATGAAAGATGAAAAATACCACTTAAAAGTCTTAATGGTAAAGAAAGAAATTGAAGAAGATGAAAGAATCTTCAAAGGGTTATGAAGCAACCCTAAGGAAATGTAAAGCTATGAATGGGAAAAAAAAAGAAAAGATGTTAATTAACAAGAGGATCTAAGGAGTTATTAAGAAACTCCAAGAATGTACATGACAATGAAAATGAAATGTAATGATAAGTTATATGTCATCTATGTTCATTAATGTGATGAATATATGTTCTTATCGTATTATGTTTGTAGAAGATGATGGTTCTAAACTTAAGAAGAATGCCAAGTTATTTATATTTCAATGTATGACATGTCATGAATGATGTGATGTCATGTAAGGATCATGATGTAATTTATAGCATGCATGTTCACATGTTTATATTATTATAATGATAATAGATGCATCACATGTAGTATTGATGCACGAAAAATCATGCATTAATTTAGGTAATTTGATTAGCATTTAAGAATGTTTTTATATTTAGAAAATAGCAATTTTGATTTATTTTCATATAATTTCATTTAGATTTGATTTCTACATAAATATGGAAATTATTCATGGTAGGATACGAGAAAACATCGAAATTAAGACAACCAAAGTCCTAAAACAGCTCAGAAGATTGTCACAGTCGTGACATTTCTTGTCATGGCTGTGACAGGAAGATCCAGCAAGCAAAAATTTGGCTAAGTTACTGTCGCGGCCATGACAATGTTTGTCATGAGTGTGACAGAGAGATTGATGCGTATGAGATGATGTAGCAAAATAAAATCGCTAGCAAGTGCACTAGTCGTTCGAGTAATATAGTAAATAGGAGTAAGAGTGTCGAACCCACGAGGAATATTATTAATTCAATATCTGAATTTATAAATTAATAAGAGAGAAAAACATGGATTTTGAAAATGAGTTTTAAAAGATAAAGAAAATAAGATAAAGATAAGATAGTGGTGTTGGAATTAGGCCTTAGGATGAAAATAGATCAGGATAAATATTTGAACCATAAAAGATAAATTTAATCTTTAAAGATGGATTAGAGTCTCCCTAAAGTAATCTAACATGATTAACTTGTGGTCTCCACGACTAGCATCCCTCAATCTAATCATATAGAACTATCTTAATTTAATAAGAATTGAAGTCTCCACGACTGGTACCCCCAAAATCATATTAAAATTAAGATGCATTAAATTGAATTCTCTAGACTATTAATCACTCCACAAACTGGTATAGATTAATAGACCACACAAACATGATTCTCCACACACTAGTTATCAAATTTATGTCAATTACTAATTCCAAATAAAATCAATTATAATTAGTATGATGAATTCTGAAATTAAACACTCCACAAACTGGTATAGCCTAATTTAGAAATTTAATTAACTAATATAAAAGCATTAAGCACAATTAATAATTGATCAGAAAAGATTAAAACAAATAAAATAGGGTCCAAATATTTCCCTTCAAGTAATAATCTCCTAAAATAATAATCCTAAAAACATGGAGTTCATCCTAGAAAATCCGGAGAGATAATAAAATATAAATCATAAAAATTGAAAGAATTACACCCAAAATAGAGATCTCGAATCTGGCAAACAGTCGGGCAGCCTCTCGGACTTGATCAAGGTCGCGATCAACCTCCAACCGTCGCACCTCTCTCCTCTTGGTCGTAGCCTGCAGAGCTCACGACTCACCGTGGAAGAAACCTGAACTTCAGAGCACACGTTGAAACGATGGCTTCCTCACGTATTTATAGGGTGCGAACGGCCTTCAATTTGATCACGATGTACGACTGAATTTAAATTCACGGGATAAATCTCGGCCAAAAATGATAATTCTTCTAACTATTATACCCAAAAGATAAATCCTTTTATCTTTACCCCCTTTGAATCTCGGCCAAAACGAAATTATTTTATCTTTACGCCCAAAGAGATAAACCCTTTTATCTTTACACCTTCTTGGAATCTCGCCCAAAACGATAGGCTTCTTATCTTTACCCCCTCCAAATCTCGGCCAAAACAAAGAGAAGTCCTTATCATTACGCCCAAAGAGATAAATATCATTGTATCTTTACCCCCTTCATATCTTGACCAAAATGATAAACAATTCATATCTTTACACCTTTCCATTACGCCCAAAACGATAACATCTTCTAGTTTTGCCCAAAATGATGAGTTTTCTTTCCGTTACCCCCTCCAAATCTCGGCCAAAACAAAGAGGTGTCCTTATCATTACACCCAAAATGATGAGTCATTTCTTATCTTTACCCCCTCCAAATCTCGGCCAAAATGAAAAGTCTTCTATTATTACTCCCTTTGAATCTCGGCCAAAACCAAATTTCCCTGCCATTACGCCCTCCAAATCTCGGCCTAAATGAAAAGTCTTCTATCATTACTCCCTTTGAATCTCGCCCAAAACGATGAAATCTGACCTCGTTACGCCCAAAATTCAAGTTGCATTCATTTTTACCCCCAACAAAGTAAGATGTAATTTATCCAACCATGAGATCATCTCGGTCGAAATATAATTCTTTACGGCCGATTCATTTTACCTACAAAATAATTATAAAAATTACGTAAATTCATCTTTAGTTAAAATATTCAAAACATTAATAATTAATATTGATAAATCCGGAATTACGACTAAAAGTGACTAAAAATGATGCATCCCATGAACAAATTACAGAAAAATTAATTAAAATAATAATATAAAATATGTTGTATTTTGCATGTATCAGAGATTTCTAGCAGAAAAATTGGCTAAGTATTTTCAGCCTTGACAGCCTTCTATCACGGTCGTGACAGAGCCTTTTACGATCGTGACGGCGGTCTGTTAGGCAATTTTAAGCCATTTTTATCCACTTTTTTGATAAAATTTCAAGTTGTTGAGCCATGCTACGGGAAAACTATTTAAGGAGACCCCAAATCAACTGGAAGAACATCTTTGGAGGGTAGAAATCACAAATTGAAGGCTTGGTGAAGGAGATTTAGAGGCTACAACGAAGTTCTGTCGGAAACTCGAGAGAGGACGGTAGAATTAGGAGTAATTCTTCTTGTTCTCTATTCTTTTCCTGAAACATTATTTAGATTGATGTACTCTAGGTTTATGGAGTAGTTCTTTAGGATTTTCTTAATTGAACTCTATTCTTTATGAATTTTTCGTATGATTAGTTGATGGATCAATAGCATGTTTGATGATTTTATTAATTGTTGCCTGAGATTTATTCCTATGAATCTTTTTATTATCTGAAAAGAAGTTTTTAGATTCTCTAGAGTTTTTTTCTGATTTTTTCTCTTACATGCCACTCTTGGGGAAATCGCAAGAGATCCAATTGTGTTGTTGTTAAGGTGACTTGAGAAAGCCCTTAACTTTATATTCCAGTTGAGTGCATTTTGAAATCTAATAAACTAGATTAAAAACCGTGAGGGCTAATCTCTTTTGTTGACTTCAAAATAGGATTTAAAGTCTGAAATATTGGTTAAATCAATTTGGGAATTTTACTTTATTAATTCATCATCTTTTGTCTAGAATTCGTGCATGAGTAGTTTATTAATTAAGATAAATCCTATTCATCAATTCTATACTTTTAAACCCCATTGATCATAACTCTATATTTATATTATTTACTCTTCTTATTTTTACGAAGCACATAATTATTATCTTTTCTCAATTTACAAGTAAAAGAAGTTATTAATTATTTCTTGTCCTCGTGGGAACGATACTTTAAGGGCTCCTCCTAATTACTCTTGGGTGAATAATAGGAGTTCAGCACAATACCCTGCTTATCAACCTTATACTGAACCAAAAAGTGATTTGGAAAATGTCTTATCAAAGTTCATCCTCACTGTGGAGATCAAGTTTACTAATCAAGATGCATCAATCAGAAACTTAGAAACACAGATCGGACAATTGGCAAACAGGGTATTGGAAGACAGCCGAGGAGCTTGCCTAGCAATACAGAGAAAAATCCAAGAGAGCAAGCGAATTCAATCACCTTAATAAGTGGCCACTCAGTGCCCCTATTAGACCTTTGAAGGCGACAAGGCTGAAAGTCAAGCTAACGACTATAACTTAGAACTACACTGCCTAAACCCTTTTCTCTTTACTTTTTTTTTAGTTTCCTAGTTATGGAGTAGATTTGATATTAACTTCGTTATGCTCATGTTCAAGAAAAACTTCAGTTATGGCCGCTTTCGTGACCATTCTTAAGACCTGAACGATATTCATTCTATCTCGGTCACGGCAGAGACCAGGCCTTATCACATTTCTGCTTATAATGCAGACCTAGATCACAGACTTGGCCACAGAACACCCTTCTCACCATCGCCACCTCCAGAAGACTAAGCCTTGGTCGTTTCTTCTCCTCTACATTTTTCCACTTATGTATTTTTCTTCTCTCAGTTGTTCAAGCTTGGGGGAGGGACTTAGTCCATTTTGCATTTGCATGGCATGTCTTATTTCAGTATTTTGAATCAATCATCTTTTGTTTGTCATGCATCTAATTATAATAATTTTTAAAAAAATTTAGTGACATCTCATTTCTCTTTGTTTACTATTTTATTGTCTTTAAGTTTATTTTCAAAACACCACATAATTTATGAAATTCAATCACTATTTCTTTTTATCGGGTATCACTAGAGTATTGGGATTTGGATTGAGTTTGTTGCTAAGTAGAAGGACTAGCTTTTAAATAATGAATTTCTCTATTATTTACTATGATGTTAGTCTTGATTATAATTGCATCTCTATTGAAAGCATTAAGTCTTTTTGGAGCTTATAATTATGCTAATTAATTTTAATGTTAAGTGAATGAAAAGAGAGCTAGTTGAGCTCCAACAGTTAAGTGAAAAGTGTAAAGTATCATTTGGAACCTTGGTGTGTCTAGGTAATTAGATCCGTAGGAGATTCTTTCCTGACAACCTAAGAGCATCTGCTCTGAGATCCGTCGATCGAAAGCCTGTTACATGAACCACTTTGTGCAATATGGAGGATCATTAAATTCTTAAAGTGAAAAAATCTTAATGCTGAAATATGATATGATAATAGTATGAAAATAAGCTCCTTAAAGACTTGTGGTTCAATATTGATACTCTTATGAGATTGACTAATATTATTTGTAGATATGAAGGAAAGACATGTTTGAATGATAAGAATTCTGCAAGGCTGGATATTGGTTGAGAATAGATACTCTGGTGATGGTCGTGTAAAAGAACAGTGGGAGAAAAGTATTAGTTTTGTGATGGAGCACTGTGCCTTATCTGAAATTTGCTTGAGGACAAGCAAAATATTAAGCTTGGGGGTATTTGATGCACGAAAAATTATGCATTAGTTTAGGTCATTTGATTAGCATTCTAGAATGTTTTTATGTTTAGAAAATAGAAGTTTTGATATGTTTTCATATAATTTCATTTAGATTTGATTTCTACATAAATTTAGAAATTATTCATGGCAGGATACGAGAAAACATCGAAATTAATGCAAGAAAAGGCCTAAAATAGCTCAGAAGATTATCACGGTTGTGCCAGTTCTTGTCATGGCCGTGACAGGAAGATCCAGCAAGCAAAAATTTGGTTAAGTTATTGTCACGACCGTGACAGTTTTTGTCATGGCCATGACAGAGAGATTTCCAGCAGAAAAATTGGCTAAGTATTTTCAGCCTTGACAGTCTTCTATCACGGTCGTGACAGAGCCTTTTACGGTCGTGACGGTGCGCTGTTAGGCAATTTTAAGCCATTTTTATCCACGTTTTTGATAAAATTTTGGGTTGTTGAGCCAAGCTACAGGAAAAACTATTTAAGGAGACCCCAAATCAACTGGAAGAACATCTTTGGAGCGTAGAAATCACAAGTTGAAGGTTTGGTGAAGGAGATCTAGAGGCTACAACGAAGTTCTGCCGGAAACTCGAGAGAGGACGATAGAATTAGGAGTAGTTCTTCTTGTGCTCTATCCTTTTCCTGAAACATTATTTAGATTGATGTACTCTAGGTTTATGGAGTAGTTCATTAGGATTTTCTTAATTGAACTCTATTCTTTATGAATTTTTTGTACGATTAGTTGATGAATCAATAGCATGTTTGATGATTTTATTAATTGTTGCCTGAGATTTATTCCTTTGAATCTTTTTATTATCTGAAAAGAAGTTTTTAGATTCTCTAGAGTTTTTCTCTGATTTTTTCTCTTACATGCCACTCTTGGGGAAATCGCAAGAGACCCAATTGTGTTGTTGTTAAGGTGACTTGAGAAAGTCTTTAACTTTATATTCCAGTTGAGTGCATTTTGAAATCTAATAAATTAGATTAAAAATCAAGAGGGTTAATCTCTTTTGTTGACTTCAAAATAGGATTTAAAGTCTGAAATATTGGTTAAATCAATTTGGAAATTTTACTTTATTAATTCATCATCTTTTGTCTAGAATTCGTACATGAGTTGTGGTATTAATTAAGATAAATTCTATTCATCAATTATATACTTTTAAACCCCATTGATCATAACTCTATATTTGTATTATTTACTCCTTTTATTTTTACAAAGCACAAAGTTATTATCTTTTCTCGATTTACAAGTAAGAGAAGTTATTAATTATTTCTTGTCCTCGTGGGAACGATACTTTATACTCATCATTTTATTACTTGAATGATTAGTGCGCTTGCTAGTATTTCTAAGTCCGCATCAAGTATCATGTAATAGGTTATCATGGTATGCATGATCTTTACATATTTTAAATCTACATCAAGAAATCTTGCGCTATGGATTCATGCAGATAATCAAGAATAAGGATGGAGGCTCAAACTCATGACATAAGTGTTGCACATGCTTAGGATCAAATAAACCTTTTAAGTTGTAATAAACGTTGATGTAAATGATATAATGAAGTCTTTAGGCATTTCACGTCTTATGAAATATTAGTTAAAAAAGATGTTATATTCATGAGATCCATGTGATAGGCAAAAATAACTCCCCCTAAGATCATGACTAATTTGTAATAGCAAAACATAAAATCAAATGAATAACAAGGCTCAAAAAATTATATAAGGAATCAAAACATTGTATAATGAGACAACAACGATATATCAAATTTAAATTGAATAATATCAAATAACCAAAGATTTGACAATAAGGGTAACAAGTGAATGGAGAAAATAATATTTCAAACTTTCGAACAAGTTCCCCCTATCATTATGATCAATTTTCATCATCTTTGTATCTTTCTTTTGTTCGTTGTATGTTTCTTTTCTTTCTTTCAAAGAACCAATAACACTATAATATTATGAATGAGAAGTCATAACTTGATTTTCATAACATGAAAATTTTAAGCCTAAAGTATAAGGGTCATGCCAAGATATGATAAAATAGTTTTGTAAATTATGAGAATGTAGATTCATGCACATGTAAGTCAGATAATTCGGGGTGCTACAGATCCTTTTTTCGTTATCCATGTCATTTTCTTCTTTGTTCTCCTCATTCTTCCTCTAGGGTTGCAGTCGTCATGTGGAAGAAAAATAAGAAAAGATAAAAGAGAAAGAGTTTGAGGACTTTTTATAGAATCTAGCCTAAGGTTTTCTTTAAATGACTGAAATATCCTTATTTAATAATCAAGGTTGTTACATCCTTTCTCCCTTAAAAAAATTCGTACTCGAATTTCAATCTTACTTATCTTTTACATTAATCGATTTATGGCAAAAGATACTAATGTAGGAAGAAACATATAGACATGTAAAATATTAACATAACCATCATTACCTAAAGAATAGGTTACCTTAGTCCTCATCATTAATGCTCTAAGTCTCATCAACTTCCATGGCATAGGCTCTACTTGTAGCTCTCTGTTGTCCATTTGGCTTTGCCTTTGTCCTTGTACTTATCATACTTTTCTCGACAGTCTCTAATATAGTGCCCCATTTGCCACATTGGAGACATGCTCTTGATTTCATATGGCATTCTCTTTGTGTGAATCCTATAAAAGTATGAGCATGGTGGATGTCATTGTCCATTTTTCTTCCTGTTATAAGTTTTAGATTCCCCGGCCCTTCTTTCTTGCCTCTGTTCTTTTTTGGACTCCGTACCTTGTTGATACTTAGTGTCCATTTCTCTAGCAAGCTTGGAAGATAGAGAGATTTCTTTGACCATGGTTTTCAGATCATCACTCATAACATTCATCCTAAGATGATGATTCAATCCTTTTATGAAGTGTCTTATTCTTACTTTTTGTCCTCCTTAAGAGGACTATACCTCTCAAGTTCTAAAAATTTGTTAAGGTATTGCTCCACCGTCATGCTTCCTTATTGCAAATTCATGAACTCAGTTTGTTTCTCCTTTCTAACATGTGGAGAGAGGTAATCATTCCTGAAGGCCTTCTTGAAGTCCCTCAACCTTCGTCATCAAATTGTGTTTTGGTCATTGACTTTCATCAGTGACGAACTTGACCAGAGGTAGCTATGTTGACCCTATGTCTATCAAAGCAATGGATTGCTCTAAACTTCTCTGTGATCATATCCAATCAAACCTCAGTCTTGTTTGAATCTCTTTCCCCATTGAAGATTGAGGATTTCAATTTTTGAGCTCGAGCAACGAGAGTGGCTCGAGTCTTCATTTCTTTTCATAATACAAACCATATAGGTCATGCTTTCAATAAGCTCTGTCAAACATAGCCTCTAGACGAGTCTCCTTCTTCCATTGTTAACCTAACATTAATTAACCAACCATTAGTTGGTCAATTATCAACACATATAACATGACGATTGCACATGGACGTAGACTTTTTAAAATCACATCACTTAGACTTGATTTCTAACTATGCTCTAATACCAATGTAATGACCCAAAATTCACCACAAAAGTATTGAGCATTTAGGAGAATTTTATGCCATTAACCCGTTCGACATACATCATTTAATAGTGGAAGACTTTAACATTTTAATGAAATTCATAATAAATAAAAACTTTCTATTACTCATAACAATTAATATTTCATAAGATATTAAATGCTTCAAAACTTTCATTACATCGTTAACCTCAATGTTCAATTAGAACCATAAAACTTATTAACCCTAAACATGTGCAACTCTGAGTTCATCCATCACTAATCTTTATTACCTGCACGGATCCAAAATGCAAATGACATATATGTCATGATAACCTATCACATGATTCTACATGAGTTGCATCGACTACCATCATAATAATATAAGCATATGAACATGCATGTCATGCACTATATCATCATCCTTACATGGCATTAAATCATGTTATCATTCATTCTTCATATAACATATTTGAAACATGAACATTGTGACATACCCCGCTTAACTGTAGAACCATCATATGGAAGTATCATACAATAAAACTATGCATTAATATCATTCATAACAATTATGTCATATAACTTATCATTGCATTTCTTTCTCAATTTCATGTACATCTCAAGAGCTTTTTTTATAACTCTTGATCCTTATCTATTACTTTAACATGTTTCATACTTTATATTTCCTCATGATTACTTTATAATTCTTTGGACATTCTTTCATTCTTCTTTCTTTCTTAAGTGACATTTTTTTATCTTTCATCTTTATCACATAACATCATCTTGACGTTCATACAATGCCATAATAATACCTTAAGGAACACACACCTCATAAAAATGAGAGACTTTATTCTCATCATCTTTATGAATACACACCTTCTAATGAGGGACATTATTTCTTAGGAAGTGCATATAAAAAATACAGGACTTTACTTCTCAGACTTAATTCCCCTTTAAGTACAAAACTTCATTTTTCATCATTACTTTGTCATCATCTTAACTTCCTTTCTTTGTTATAAGATACTTTAAAATTAACTTTACTTTCATTTACACTTTATTTTATAGCATTTTGAATCTTAGCCATAGTTGGATAATCATGTCAACATCATTGGCTAGCTAGGCCACATCCTTGGGAACATACACATCATAATAGGGAAGGACTTTATTCCAAAGAATACACACTTTGACTTTGTTTCTTGAGAAGCTACACAAATGTAAGTCTTTACTTTTCGAGCTTAGGTTCTATTGAAGTACATACATAGATGCAGAGCTTTACTTCCTGCCATTAATTTGATGAGTGACAAGAACTTATTCTTCAACTTTAAGTGCATTATGTTTTGCAATACATAAATCATTCTTCATCTTTTAGCTTAATTACGATTGAGCATGCATGTCATATATTTATGACATATATAATAAATACACATCCATGCATAACCTATATACATTAAAAAATATGTTTACATCATTCGTGTCAATCTACATTGCTCATGACCGTGACACATTGGTCACGCCCATGCCAGTGCTTGGTCACATGATCCTTGTAATCTACTATCGTTACAGTGCCCTGCACCTCGCCGATGGTCATGCCTAGGTCACAGTCGTGTGTCACTCAAAGTCGTGTTGTGATTTGGATAGTCATGACCCTGACTCATTCACGACAGTGACAGATTTGTTACGATCGAGTGTCCTTTCTTCAGTCCTTTTGGACACGACCATTTTAGGACCTGACACGGCCATGCCAGCGTTCTGTGAGCCCGATCTTCAACTTAAAATTTTAGATTTTTTAGGAAAAAATTTATCTTCAACTCAAAATTCTAGATTTTTTAGGAAAAAAATATAGGAAATCATACATATCATCTCTAATAATCTTAAAGGACATTCATGTACATTTAATTGGCATATAATATAAATAAAATCATGAGAATCATAACATGAAATTAGAATTTTTCCTAAAACATACAAAACCAGAGATCTAAACTTATGGATCTAACATGTAATCAATGCAGTCCTCAATCGCAATCCTAATATAGGAATTAGAATATTCCTATATTTCTCAATCCATACGTACAAATCATTGAGAGGATAGAGATGAATTTGAATCCCTTTTATATATCTAAAGCGTTGATCTTTCTTCTTCGTTGATCCATTTTTTCTTATCCATGTCCTCTTCTCATTGTCCTTCCCTTCTTCCTAGTTCTACTCATTCTTCCTTTAGAGTTACAGTCTTCACGTAGAGAAAAGATAAGAAAAAGAAAGGAGGAGGATTCGAAAGCTTTGTATAAAATCTAGTCTAGGATTTTCTCCAAATGACTTAAATATCTTGATTTAAAATTGGGATTGTTACATCTTGAACTTAAATTCACACCTATACACTGATGAGGTTGTAAGAGAAAGGGCGTCTCCACTACAAATGATGCTGTCAACCATCCGCATGCAGGTTGGACTGGACTCTCTGCAGTTAAATTGGAAACCCTTCTGCCTGTGTGCCATAACATCAGGATCGGATGGAGAGGAATATGTACTTCAGTTAAGTCCTTGCTGATGCACAACAAAATGATATGGCAACATAATAAGTCACAAAAGAAATAACTATATACACATTAATATTTACAAAATTTAGAAACGATATATATAAATTCGTTTGAAGAATGTATAAATACCATAGGTATATTTGATGAAAGACGATATACGTAAATTCATTCTAAGAATGTATAAATACCTTATTTTAATGTCATCTGTCAATGCTAAGTACTAGACATTTGAACTGGATTGAATACAAATGTGCGTCCGACGCACATTGTGAAGGATGAAGGTTAACGAACTTAACCTTGATTAAGATTTCTAGCGGATGTAAACAACACTTCGTCGAGAAGTACATCCACCTGCAAACAAAGACATCTCCAGAACTGCATCTACTTTATTTCATGGGGATTGCCCACCATTGTAGACATTTCACTCTGCAGTCACATGGAATATAGTAAGAATTTGACACTGGTTAGCACGCGTACTACATCGTCTTCTTTAATACACATGTTAAGCGCCAAAGTGAATCAAAGGTTTCTGACAACAGTAAGAGCCACTCGAGTTAGTGCTGACAATTGAATTTTTCTTAGCCGAATGTTACTCCAATGTGCCAAGAAAAAAAATAGCAAAAGGGAACAAGAGCGTAGCACAAGCATGCATACAATCACTTGGCGATTGAAAAGTCACGAGTTCAAATTTCATCAGCGAGACGTATATACTCATCTATTTCAGTCTTTAATTTTCTTGCACTAGGTCTATAACCTCCCAATGTATCGAAAAAAAAAAAAATAGCAAAATGACAACGTTGCAGGTAGGTTGGAAACAAATAAACAGAACCTCTATACTTCCTGTGGGAGAGAGAAATTGAGGAAAGAATTTACAGTGCGCCCCTAATCTAGCATACTCATACAAACATCAGATAGACACATACTGCTTTCAGGATTGAATGGCACGAAGTTCGTCAAATTAATGAGCTATACGGATGGAATTACCACATCCCGTGAGGAGGCACTGATGATCACCGATATGACCTCCAAAGAAACTCCATCACTTCGCCCATTGGACAACCCCCAACCCACCCTGACCAAGAAGAAGATTTTGATCCTCGCATAGCTTGATAATAAGAAAGCCAAGTAGCAGAGAAGCAAATCCATCATATGTAACCGTGGTTTTGGTAGAGGCAACATGGTCAAGAATTGATGATCTTCTCGCCCTCTTTCAAGACTTACGGTTTCTAGAACCAGATGGACTAGGAAGTTTTCGAGAATTCATGCTCGCTGTTCTTAGGAGTTTGCGGAACTCTGACAAGCTGATTTTCCCATCCTAGTCAATGTCAGCTTCTTCCAATAGTGGCTCAATGGAACCCTTCAATCCCATATGCTGTAAGCAAATCAATAGCCCATCAATCATAACTTCAATCGGACAAGTTCTGCTGATGGATATTTGATTATGAAAAAGAGGTTATTCGCAGTGTTATGTATTTCTGGGTGCATGAATACTTCTCTGATCATAGATTAATTGTGTTAAAAGATGCCATTTCCTCTTGTAGCTATTGTATCAACTTGAATTCTTGAATCAAACTGACTAGATACCAACCTCAACAGTTTTGGAATGTCAATAGGCAGACAAAATAAATAAATTTTACCAGTCGAAGTTCTTCAGGAATGATATAACCATCTCCATCCAAATCAAATTTGTTGAAAGCAGCTTGGCAACGTAAATTCCACTTCTCAGAGTCATGCTCCTCCATTTGGTGCACAGGTAAAGTTGCCGCAACAAATTCAGTAAAATCAACAAGCCCATCTGTGTTGCTATCTAACTGCAAACCAATATATAAGAAAATATACTAAGTTGACGAGAATAAAGATATAGACAAGGAGTCCAAGATAACATAAACAAACAACAAATGTAACAAAAAGAATTATTCTGGACACTTCAGTAACCTTCCTAGCTGGTAAAGTTTTCACCTTATTGTCCATCATAGCAATACCTGGATCAAATCTTACTCAATACCTTGCAAAACAGATTACTCTGTGGCAACATAAGATGTAGCAAGATTGTGTTGGTTTTAAATATCTTGAAAGTTGGGATTATGAGATATTTTTATTCGATTTTTATCATAGAAAGATTTATCTAGTATTTTAGGCCTTCTAGTTGGAGTCAAACTCTTTTTTAAACTTAAGTGTTCTTTTGATGCAAATTAAATAATACTTTGAATATTTTCCTCAAATTGAACTTCGTTTCTTTTATCGTGTATATTCACGATGCTTTCGGTGAATTCCGAAGAACTCTGCTGGACTACAAAGTAATTTCGGTGAATTCCAGAGTATTATTTTTCTTATCAAATTAAAATTAATGACTTGTAAATCACGTCTTTGATGGATTCCGAGGTTCTCGATGGATTTCCAGATTGTTTGTTCATTGTTCGCCTCGCACCATGGCCATCGTCACCCATTTCGCTCACCTTCCATAAACCCACTGCGTCAAGTGGCATCAAAATGAGTTGATCAGACCTATAGTTACCTTTGATTTTGGTAAGAACATAATAAAAATATATTCAGCCTCTTATGTTGCATCTGTCAAATCACCCGTTGCAGCATTTACCGTCCAAATTTTATGATGAATTTTTTTTAGAGGGAGAGTATGATGTAACAAGATTATGTTATTTTTAAAAAATCTTGATAGCTAGGATTATGAGTTTTTTTTTTGGGAGGGTAAAGGATGAGTGCCTACCTCCATCCATCCATATTTTTATTAAAAGAAGATGTATAATTACATCATTCCATTATAATTGAAGAAAACATATCATAGCTTCACCCAACTCTTCACTATCTTCCTCTCTTAGGACATCATGTTTTCAATATAACATCTTTCCTATAATTTTTTTAGAGCAGAAAAGATGGCTACCATTTTGGTAGACATCTAGATTTATTAATGATAAAAAGAGGTTACGTCATGATTACAACAAAAATAATTCAATGATGAATTTCTCCCTCCACCACTACTCGCACAACCATATGTTACATAACCCTACAGCCTGCGTGACAATATTATCCGTGTAGCATCTCCCATTCCTGAAGATGACTGCATTCCTTTGTGACCAGATTGTCCATAGAGTAGATATGGTTAGCACTCTGCTCTGCCTCCAAACATACCTCCGCTGGTTCCCCATCACATTACCACTCCAAAATGCTTCTACCGATGATGCATTAAGCCATTGACTTCTGGTGATTTCCCATACTTCTCATGCCACCTCACACTCAAAAAACAAGTGCTTAATATCCTCGACAACACTATTGCACAAAACGCACATGATGTCGGCCTCGGGCTGCCAACGGGATCTATAAGATTTGGTGAGGAGTCGCACACGTCGAAAAAGCCAAACAAAAATTTTGATTCTTAGCGGTATTGAGCTCTTCCATATAATGGCGCAATCCAACTTCAAGTCACCATCATCACTTACATTAGTTACACTTAACATTTCATATACCTTTAGGTTCAAAGCTATAAGTTATAGATACTTATTACAACCTTTGGGTGTCCTAAGAGGTGATAGATCTTTAGAACTTTAACTCTATTTCAATCCGAAGTTGAACCGTTACAATCAAAGATAACGCTCTTGGAGATTAGAGTCTTAGAGTAAGGTTCAAAGCTATAAGTTATAGATAATTATTACAACCTTTGGGTGCCCTAAGAGGTGATAGATCTTTAGAACTTTAACTCTATTTCAAGCCGAAGTTGAACCGTTACAATCAAAGATAAAGCTCTTGGGGATTAGAGTCTTAGAGTTAGGTACAAAGCTATAAGTTATAGATACTTATGACAACCTTTGGGTGTCCTAAGAGGTGATAGATCATTATAACTTTAACTCTATTTCAAACCGAAGTTGAACCGTTACAATCAAAGATAACGCCCTTGGGGATTAGAGTCTTAGAGTCAGGTTCAAAGTTATAAGTTATAGATACTTATGACAACCTTTGTGTGTCCTAAGAGGTGATAGATCTTTAGAACTTTAACTCTATTTCAAACCGAAGTTGAACCGTTACAATCAAAGATAACGCTCTTGGGGATTAGAGTCTTAGAGTAAGGTTCAAAGCAATAAGTTATAGATAATTATTACAACCTTTGGGTGCCCTAAGAGGTGATAGATAATTAGAACTTTAACTCTATTTCAAATCGAAGTTTAACCGTTACAATCAAAGATAACGCTCTTGGGGATTAGAGTCTTAGAGTTAGGTTCAAAGCTATAAGTTATAGATACTTATTACAACCTTTGGGTGCCGTAAGAGGTGATAGATCTTTAGAACTTTAACTCTATTTCAAACTGAAGTTGAACCGTTACAACCAAAGATAACGCTCTAGGGGATTAGAGTCTTTGAGTAAGGTTCAAAGCTATAAGTTATAGATACTTATTACAACCTTTGGGTGCCCTAAGAGGTGATAGATCATTAGAACTTTAACTCTATTTCAAACTGAAGTTGAACCATTACAATCGAAGATAACGCTCTTGGGGATTAGAGTCTTAGAATTAGATTCAAAGATATAAGTTATAAATACTTGTGACAACCTTTGGGTGTCCTAAGAGGTGATAGATCTTTAGAACTTTAACTCTATTTCAAACCGAAGTTGAACCGTTACGATCAAAGATAACGCTCATGGGGATTAGAGTCTTAGAGTTAGGTTCAAAGCTATAAGCTATAGATACTTATTACAACCTTTGGTGTCCTAAGAGGTGATAGATCTTTAGAACTTTAACTCTATTTCAAACCGAAGTTGAACCGTTACAATCAAAGATAACGCACTTGGGGATTAGAGTCTTAGAGTTAGGTTCAAAGCTATAAGTTATAGATACTTATTACAACCTTTGGGTGTCCTAAAAGGTGATAGATCTTTAGAACTTTAACTCTATTGAATCCGAAGTTGAACCGTTACAATCAAAGATAACGCTCTGGGGGATTAGAGTCTTAGAGTAAGGTTCAAAGCTATAAGTTATAGATACTTATTACAACCTTTGGGTGCCATAAGAGGTGATAGATCATTAGAACTTTAACTCTATTTCAAACTGAAGTTGAACCGTTACAACCAAAGATAACGCTTTAGGGGATTAGAGTCTTTGAGTAAGGTTCAAAGCTATAAGTTATAGATACTTATTACAACCTTTGGGTGCCCTAAGAGGTGATAGATCATTAGAACTTTAACTCTATTTCAAACTGAAGTTGAACCGTTACAATCAAAGATAACGCTCTTGGGGATTAGAGTCTTAGAGTTAGATTCAAAGATATAAGTTATAGATACTTATGGCAACCTTTGGGTGTTCTAAGAGGTGATAGATCTTTAGAACTTTAACTCTATTTCAAACCGAAGTTGAACCATTACGATCAAGATAACGCTCATGGGGATTAGAGTCTTAGAGTTAGGTTCAAAGCTATAAGCTATAGATACTTATTACAACCTTTGGTGTCCTAAGAGGTGATAGATCTTTAGAACTTTAACTCTATTTCAAACCGAAGTTGAACCGTTACAATCAAAGATAACGCTTTTGGGGATTAGAGTCTTAGAGTTAGGTTCAAAGCTATAAGTTATAAATACTTATTACAACCTTTAGGTGTCCTATAAGGTGATAGATCTTTAGAACTTTAACTCTATTTAATCCGAAGTTGAACCGTTACAATCAAAGATAACGCTCTTGGGGATTAGAGTTTTAGAGTAAGGTTCAAAGCTATAAGTTATATAAAATTATTACAACCTTTGGGTGCCCTAAGAGGTGATAGATCTTTAGAACTATAACTCTATTTCAAACCGAAGTTGAACCATTACAATCATCGATAAAGCTCTTGGGGATTAGAGTCTTATAGTTAGGTTCAAAACTATAAGTTATAGATACTTATTACAACCTTTGGGTGTCCTAGGAGGTGATAGATCATTAGAACTTTAACTCTATTTCAAACCGAAGTTGAACCGTTATAATCAAAGATAACGCTCTTGGGGATTGGAGTCTTAGAGTTAGGTTCAAAGCTGTAAGTTATAGATACTTATTAAAACCTTTGGGTGTCCTAAGAGGTGATAGATCTTTAGAATTTTAACTCTATTTTAAAGCGAAGTTGAACCGTTACAACCAAATATAACGCTATCGGGGATTAGAGTCTTAGAGTTAGGTTCAAAGCTATAAGTTATAGATACTTATTACAACCTTTAGGTGTCCTAAAAGGTGATAGATCTTTAGAACTTTAACTCTATTTAATCCGAAGTTGAACCTTTTCAATCAAAGATAACGCTCTTGGGGATTAGAGTCTTAGAGTAAGGTTCAAAGCTATAAGTTATAGATACTTATTACAACCTTTGGGTGTCCTAAGAGGTGATAGATCTTTAGAACTTTAATTGTATTTCAAACCGAAGTTGAACCGTTACAATAAAAGATAATGCTCTTGGGGATTAGATTCTTAGAGTTAGGTTCAAAGCTATAAGTTATAGATACTTATGACAACCTTTGGGTGTCCTAAGAGGTGATAGGTCATTAGAACTTTAACTATATTTCAAATCGAAGTTGAACCGTTACAACCAAAGATAACGCTGTTGGGGATTAGAGTCTTAGATTTAGGTTCAAAGCTATAAGTTATAAATACTTATTACAACCTTTGGGTGTCCTAAGAGGTGATAGATCTTTAGAACTTTATCTCTATTTCAAATCGAAGTTGAACCGTTACAATAAAAGATAACGCTCTTGGGAATTAGAGTCTTAGAGTTAGGTTCCAAGCTATAAGTTATAGATACTTATGACAAACTTTGGGTCTCCTAAGAGGTGATAGATCTTTAGAACTTTAACTCTATTTCAAACCGAAGTTGAACCGTTACAATAAAAGATGGGGATGAGAGTCTTAGAGTTAGTTTCAAAGCTATAAGCTATAGATACTTATGACAACCTTTGGGTGTCCTAAGAGGTGATAGATCTTTAGAACTTTAACTCTATTTCAAACCAAAGTTGAACCGTTACAATCAATGATAAAGCTCTTGGGGATTAGAGTCTTAGAGCTAGGTTCAAAGCTATAAGTTATAGATACTTATTACAACCTTTGGGTGTCCTAAGAGTTGATAGATCTTTAGAACTTTAACTCTATTTCAAACCGAAGTTGAACCGTTACAATGAAAGATAACGCTCTTGGGGATTAGAGTCTTGGAGTTAGGTTCAAAGCTATAAGTAATAGATACTTATTACAACCTTTGGGTGTCCTAAGAGGTGATAGATCTTTAGAACTTTAACTCTATTTCAAACCGAAGTTGAACCGTTGCAATCAAAGATAATGCTCTCGGGGATTAGAGTCTTAGAGTTAGGTTCAAAGCTATAAGTTATAGATACTTATGACAACCTTTGGGTGTCCTAAGAGGTGATAGATCTTTAGAACTTTAACTCTATTTCAAATCGAAGTTGAACCGTTACAATCAAAGATAACGCTCTTGGGGATTAGAGTCTTAGAGTTAGTTTCAAAGCTATAAGCTATAGATACTTATGACAACCGTTGGGTGTTCTAAGAGGTGATAGATCTTTAGAACTTTAACTCTATTTCAAATCGAAGTTGAACCGTTACAATCAAAGATAACGCTCTTGGGGATTAGTGTCTTAGAGTTAGGTTCAAAGCTTTAAATTATAGATACTTATTACAACCTTTGGGTGTCCTAAGAGGTGATAGATCTTTAGAACTTTAACTCTATTTCAAACCGAAGTTGAACCGTTACAATCAAAGATAACGCTCTTGGCGATTAGAGTCTTAGAGTTAGGTTCAAAGCTATAAGTTATAGATACTTATGACAACCTTTGGGTGTCCTAAGAGGTGATAAATCTTTAGAACTTTAATTCTATTTCAAACCGAAGTTGAACCATTACAATCTAAGATAACGCTCTTGGGGATTAGAGTCTTAGAGTTAGGTTCAAAGCTATAAGTTATAGATACTTATTACAACCATTGGGTGTCCTAGGAGGTGATAGATCTTTAGAACTTTAACTCTATTTCAAACTGAAGTTGAACCATTACAATCAAAGATAACGCTCTTGGGGATTGGAGTCTTAGAGTAAGGTTCAATGCTAAGTTATAGATACTTTTTACAACCTTTGGGTGCCCTAAGAGGTGATAGATCATTAGAACTTTAACTCTATTTCAAACTGAAGTTGAACCGTAACAATCAAAGATAACGCTCATGGGGATTAGAGTCTTAGAGTTAGGTTCAAAGCTATAAGCTATAGATACTTATTACAACCTTTGGGCATCCTAAGAGGTGATAGATTTTTAGAATTTTAACTCTATTTCAAACCGAAGTTGAACCGTTACAACCAAAGATAACACTCTTGGGGATTAGAGTGTTAGAGTTAGGTTCAAAGCTATAAGTTATAGATACTTATTACAACCTTTAGGTGTCCTAAAAGGTGATAGATCTTTAGACCTTTAACTCTATTTAATCCGAAGTTGAACCGTTACGATCAAAGATGACACTCTTGGGATTAGAGTCTTAGAGTAAGGTTCAAAGCTATAAGTTATAGATAATTATTACAACCTTTGGGTGCCCTAAGAGGTGATAGATCTTTAGAACTTTAACTCTATTTCAAGCCGAAGTTGAACCGTTACAATCAAAGATAACGCTCTTGGGGATTAGAGTCTTAGATATGGTTCAAAGCTATATGTTATAGATACTTATGACAACCTTTGAGTGTCCTAAGAGGTGATAGATCATTAGAACTTTAACTCTATTTCAAACCGAAGTTGAACCGTTACAATCAAAGATAACGCTCTTGGGGATTAGAGTCTTAGAGTCAGGTTCAAAGCTATAAGTTATAGATACTTATGACAACCTTTGTGTGTCCTAAGAGGTGATAGATCTTTAGAACTTTAACTCTATTTCAAACCGAAGTGGAACCGTTACAATCAAAGATAACGCTCTTGGGGATTAGAGTCTTAGAGTAAGGTTCAAAGCTATAAGTTATAGATAATTATTACAACCTTTGGGTGCCCTAAGAGGTGATAGATCATTAGAACTTTAACTCTATTTCAAATCGAAGCTGAACCGTTACAATCAATGATAACGCTCTTGGGGATCAGAGTCTTAGAGTTAGGTTCAAAGCTGTAAGTTATAGATACTTATTACAACCTTTGGGCGTCCTAAGAGGTGATAGATCTTTAGAATTTAAACTCTATTTCAAATCGAAGTTGAACCGTTACAACCAAAGATAACACTCTTGGGGATTAGAGTCTTAGAGTTAGGTTCAAAGCTATAAGTAATAGATACTTATTACAACCTATAGGTGTCCTAAAAGTTGATAGATCTTTAGAACTTTAACTCTATTTAATCCGAAGTTGAATCGTTACAATCAAAGATAACGCTTTTGGGATTAGAGTCTTAGAGTAAGGTTCAAAGCTATAAGTTATAGATAATTATTACAACCTTTGGGTGCCCTAAGAGGTGATAGATCTTTAGAACTTTAACTCTATTTCAAGCCGAAGTTGAACCGTTACAATCAAAGATAACGCTCTTGGGGAACGCTCTTGGGGATTAGAGTCTTAGAGTTAGGTTCAAAGCTATAAGTTATAGATACTTATGACAACCTTTGGGTGTCCTGAGAGGTGATAGATCATTAGAACTTTAACTCTATTTCAAACCGAAGTTGAACCGTTACAATCAAAGATAACGCTCTTGGGGATTAGAGTCTTAGAGTCAGGTTCAAAGCTATAAGTTATAGATACTTATGACAAACTTTGGGTCTCCTAAGAGGTGATAGATCTTTAGAACTTTAACTCTATTTCAAATCGAAGTTGAACCGTTACAATAAAAGATGGGGATTAGAGTCTTAGAGTTAGTTTCAAAGCTATAAACTATAGATACTTATGACAACCTTTGGGTGTCCTAAGAGGTGATAGATCTTTAGAACTTTAACTCTATTTCAAACCAAAGTTGAACCGTTACAATCAATGATAAAGCTCTTGGGGATTAGAGTCTTAGAGTTAGCTTCAAAGCTATAAGTTATAGATACTTATGACAACCTTTGGGTGTCCTAAGAGTTGCTAGATCTTTAGAACTTTAACTCTATTTCAAACCGAAGTTGAACCGTTACAATCAAAGATAACGCTCTTGGGGATTAGAGTCTTGGAGTTAGGTTCAAAGCTATAAGTAATAGATACTTATTACAACCTTTGGGTGTCCTAAGATGTGATAGATCTTTAGAACTTTAACTCTATTTCAAACCGAAGTTGAACCGTTATAATCAAAGATAATGCTCTTGGGGATTAGAGTCTTAGAGTAAGGTTCAAAGCTATAAGTTATAGATACTTATGACAACCGTTGGGTGTCCTCAGAGGTGATAGATCTTTAGAACTTTAACTCTATTTCAAATCGAAGTTGAACCGTTACAATCAAAGATAACGCTCTTGGGGTTTAGTGTCTTAGAGTTAGGTTCAAAGCTATAAGTTATAGATACTTATGACAACCTTTGGGTGTCCTAAGAGGTGATAAATCTTTAGAACTTTAATTCTATTTCAAACCGAATTTGAACCATTACAATCTAAGATAACGCTCTTGGGGATTAGAGTCTTAGAGTTAGGTTCAAAGCTATAAGTTATAGATACTTATTACAACCTTTGGGTGTCCTAGGAGGTGATAGATCTTTAGAACTTTAACCCTATTTCAAACCGAAGTTGAACCATTACAATCAAAGATAACGCTCTTGGGGATTAGAGTCTTAGAGTAAGGTTCAATGCTATGTTATAGATACTTATTACAACCTTTGGGTGCCCTAAGAGGTGATAGATCATTAGAACTTTAACTCTATTTCAAACTGAAGTTGAACCGTTACAATCAAAGATAACGCTCATGGGGATTAGAGTCTTAGAGTTAGGTTCAAAGCTATAAGCTATAGATACTTATTACAACCTTTGGGCGTCCTAAGAGGTGATAGATTTTTAGAATTTTAACTCTATTTCAAACCGAAGTTGAACCGTTACAACCAAAGATAACACTCTTGGGGATTAGAGTGTTAGAGTTAGGTTCAAAGCTATAAGTTATAGATACTTATTACAACCTTTAGGTGTCCTAAAAGGTGATAGATCTTTAGAACTTTAACTCTATTTAATCCGAACTTGAACCGTTACAATCAAAGATGACGCTCTTGGGGATTAGAGTCTTAGAGTAAGGTTCAAAGCTATAAGTTATAGATAATTATTACAACCTTTGGGTGTCCTAAGAGTTGATAGATCTTTAGAACTTTAACTCTATTTCAAACCGAAGTTGAACCGTTACAATCAAAGATAACGCTCTTGGGGATTAGAGTCTTAGAGTTAGATTCAAAGATATAAGTTATAGATACTTATGACAACCTTTGGGTGTTTTAAGAGGTGATAGATCTTTAGAACTTTAACTCTATTTCAAACCGAAGTTGAACCATTACGATCAAAGATAACGGTCATGGGGATTAGAGTCTTAAAGTTAGGTTCAAAGCTATAAGCTATAGATACTTATTACAACCTTTGGTGTCCTAAGAGGTGATAGATCATTAGAACTTTAACTCTATTTCAAACCGAAGTTGAACCGTTACAATCAAAGATAACGCTTTTGGGGATTAGAGTCTTAGAGTTAGGTTCAAAGCTATAAGTTATAGATACTTATTACAACCTTTAGGTGTCCTAAAAGGTGATAGATCTTTAGAACTTTAACTCTATTTAATCCGAACTTGAACCGTTACAATCAAAGATGACGCTCTTGGGGATTAGAGTCTTAGAGTAAGGTTCAAAGCTATAAGTAATAGATACTTATTACAACCTTTGGGTGTCCTAAGAGGTGATAGATCTTTAGAACTTTAACTCTATTTCAAACCGAAGTTGAACCGTTACAATCAAATATAATGCTCTCGGGGATTAGAGTCTTATAGTTAGGTTCAAAGCTATAAGTTATAGATACTTATGACAACCTTTGGGTGTCCTAAGAGGTGATAGATCTTTAGAACTTTAACTCTATTTCAAATCGAAGTTGAACCGTTACAATCAAAGATAACGCTCTTGGGGATTAGAGTCTTAGAGTTAGTTTCAAAGCTATAAGCTATAGATACTTATGACAACCGTTGGGTGTCCTAAGAGGTGATAGATCTTTAGAACTTTAACTCTATTTCAAATCGAAGTTGAACCGTTACAATCAAAGATAACGCTCTTGGGGATTAGTGTCTTAGAGTTAGGTTCAAAGCTTTAAATTATAGATACTTATTACAACCTTTGGGTGTCCTAAGAGGTGATAGATCTTTAGAACTTTAACTCTATTTCAAACCGAAGTTGAACCGTTACAATCAAAGATAACGCTCTTGGCGATTAGAGTCTTAGAGTTAGGTTCAAAGCTATAAGTTATAGATACTTATGACAACCTTTGGGTGTCCTAAGAGGTGATAAATCTTTAGAACTTTAATTCTATTTCAAACCGAAGTTGAACCATTACAATCTAAGATAACGCTCTTGGGGATTAGAGTCTTAGAGTTAGGTTCAAAGCTATAAGTTATAGATACTTATTACAACCATTGGGTGTCCTAGGAGGTGATAGATCTTTAGAACTTTAACTCTATTTCAAACTGAAGTTGAACCATTACAATCAAAGATAACGCTCTTGGGGATTAGAGTCTTAGAGTAAGGTTCAATGCTAAGTTATAGATACTTTTTACAACCTTTGGGTGCCCTAAGAGGTGATAGATCATTAGAACTTTAACTCTATTTCAAACTGAAGTTGAACCGTTACAATCAAAGATAACGCTCATGGGGATTAGAGTCTTAGAGTTAGGTTCAAAGCTATAAGCTACAGATACTTATTACAACCTTTGGGCGTCCTAAGAGGTGATAGATCTTTAGAATTTTAACTCTATTTCAAACCGAAGTTGAACCGTTACAACCAAAGATAACACTCTTGGGGATTAGAGTGTTAGATTTAGGTTCAAACCTATAAGTTATAGATACTTATTACAACCTTTAGGTGTCCTAAAAGGTGATAGATCTTTAGACCTTTAACTCTATTTAATCCGAAGTTGAACCGTTACAATCAAAGATGACACTCTTGGGATTAGAGTCTTAGAGTAAGGTTCAAAGCTATAAGTTATAGATAATTATTACAACCTTTGGGTGCCCTAAGAGGTGATAGATCTTTAGAACTTTAACTCTATTTCAAGCCGAAGTTGAACCGTTACAATCAAAGATAACGCTCTTGGGGATTAGAGTCTTAGATATGGTTCAAAGCTATATGTTATAGATACTTATGACAACCTTTGAGTGTCCTAAGAGGTGATAGATCATTAGAACTTTAACTCTATTTCAAACCGAAGTTGAACCGTTACAATCAAAGATAACGCTCTTGGGGATTAGAGTCTTAGAGTCAGGTTCAAAGCTATAAGTTATAGATACTTATGACAACCTTTGTGTGTCCTAAGAGGTGATAGATCTTTAGAACTTTAACTCTATTTCAAACCGAAGTGGAACCGTTACAATCAAAGATAACGCTCTTGGGGATTAGAGTCTTAGAGTAAGGTTCAAAGCTATAAGTTATAGATAATTATTACAACCTTTGGGTGCCCTAAGAGGTGATAGATCATTAGAACTTTAACTCTATTTCAAATCGAAGCTGAACCGTTACAATCAATGATAACGCTCTTGGGGATCAGAGTCTTAGAGTTAGGTTCAAAGCTGTAAGTTATAGATACTTATTACAACCATTGGGCGTCCTAAGAGGTGATAGATCTTTAGAATTTTAACTCTATTTCAAATCGAAGTTGAACCGTTACAACCAAAGATAACACTCTTGGGGATTAGAGTCTTAGAGTTAGGTTCAAAGCTATAAGTAATAGATACTTATTACAACCTATAGGTGTCCTAAAAGGTGATAGATCTTTAGAACTTTAACTCTATTTAATCCGAAGTTGAATCGTTACAATCAAAGATAACGCTTTTGGGATTAGAGTCTTAGAGTAAGGTTCAAAGCTATAAGTTATAGATAATTATTACAACCTTTGGGTGCCCTAAGAGGTGATAGATCTTTAGAACTTTAACTCTATTTCAAGCCGAAGTTGAACCGTTACAATCAAAGATAACGCTCTTGGGGAACGCTCTTGGGGATTAGAGTCTTAGAGTTAGGTTCAAAGCTATAAGTTATAGATACTTATGACAACCTTTGGGTGTCCTGAGAGGTGATAGATCATTAGAACTTTAACTCTATTTCAAACCGAAGTTGAACCGTTACAATCAAAGATAACGCTCTTGGGGATTAGAGTCTTAGAGTCAGGTTCAAAGCTATAAGTTATAGATACTTATGACAAACTTTGGGTCTCCTAAGAGGTGATAGATCTTTAGAACTTTAACTCTATTTCAAATCGAAGTTGAACCGTTACAATAAAAGATGGGGATTAGAGTCTTAGAGTTAGTTTCAAAGCTATAAACTATAGATACTTATGACAACCTTTGGGTGTCCTAAGAGGTGATAGATCTTTAGAACTTTAACTCTATTTCAAACCAAAGTTGAACCGTTAAAATCAATGATAAAGCTCTTGGGGATTAGAGTCTTAGAGTTAGGTTCAAAGCTATAAGTTATAGATACTTATGACAACCTTTGGGTGTCCTAAGAGTTGCTAGATCTTTAGAACTTTAACTCTATTTCAAACCGAAGTTGAACCGTTACAATCAAAGATAACGCTCTTGGGGATTAGAGTCTTGGAGTTAGGTTCAAAGCTATAGGTAATAGATACTTATTACAACCTTTGGGTGTCCTAAGATGTGATAGATCTTTAGAACTTTAACTCTATTTCAAACCGAAGTTGAACCGTTATAATCAAAGATAATGCTCTTGGGGATTAGAGTCTTAGAGTAAGGTTCAAAGCTATAAGTTATAGATACTTATGACAACCGTTGGGTGTCCTAAGAGGTGATAGATCTTTAGAACTTTAACTCTATTTCAAATCGAAGTTGAACCGTTACAATCAAAGATAACGCTCTTGGGGTTTAGTGTCTTAGAGTTAGGTTCAAAGCTATAAGTTATAGATACTTATGACAACCTTTGGGTGTCCTAAGAGGTGATAAATCTTTAGAACTTTAATTCTATTTCAAACCGAATTTGAACCATTACAATCTAAGATAACGCTCTTGGGGATTAGAGTCTTAGAGTTAGGTTCAAAGCTATAAGTTATAGATACTTATTACAACCTTTGGGTGTCCTAGGAGGTGATAGATCTTTAGAACTTTAACTCTATTTCAAACCGAAGTTGAACCATTACAATCAAAGATAACACTCTTGGGGATTAGAGTCTTAGAGTAAGGTTCAATGCTATGTTATAGATACTTATTACAACCTTTGGGTGCCCTAAGAGGTGATAGATCATTAGAACTTTAACTCTATTTCAAACTGAAGTTGAACCGTTACAATCAAAGATAACGCTCATGGGGATTAGAGTCTTAGAGTTAGGTTCAAAGCTATAAGCTATAGATACTTATTACAACCTTTGGGCATCCTAAGAGGTGATAGATTTTTAGAATTTTAACTCTATTTCAAACCGAAGTTGAACCGTTACAACCAAAGATAACACTCTTGGGGATTAGAGTGTTAGAGTTAGGTTCAAAGCTATAAGTTATAGATACTTATTACAACCTTTAGGTGTCCTAAAAGGTGATAGATCTTTAGAACTTTAACTCTATTTAATCCGAACTTGAACCGTTACAATCAAAGATGACGCTCTTGGGGATTAGAGTCTTAGAGTAAGGTTCAAAGCTATAAGTTATAGATAATTATTACAACCTTTGGGTGTCCTAAGAGTTGATAGATCTTTAGAACTTTAACTCTATTTCAAACCGAAGTTGAACCGTTACAATCAAAGATAACGCTCTTGGGGATTAGAGTCTTAGAGTTAGATTCAAAGATATAAGTTATAGATACTTATGACAACCTTTGGGTGTTTTAAGAGGTGATAGATCTTTAGAACTTTAACTCTATTTCAAACCGAAGTTGAACCATTACGATCAAAGATAACGCTCATGGGGATTAGAGTCTTAGAGTTAGGTTCAAAGCTATAAGCTATAGATACTTATTACAACCTTTGGTGTCCTAAGAGGTGATAGATCATTAGAACTTTAACTCTATTTCAAACCGAAGTTGAACCGTTACAATCAAAGATAACGCTTTTGGGGATTAGAGTCTTAGAGTTAGGTTCAAAGCTATAAGTTATAGATACTTATTACAACCTTTAGGTGTCCTAAAAGGTGATAGGTCTTTAGAACTTTAACTCTATTTAATCCGAACTTGAACCGTTACAATCAAAGATGACGCTCTTGGGGATTAGAGTCTTAGAGTAAGGTTCAAAGCTATAAGTTATAGATAATTATTACAACCTTTGGGTGTCCTAAGAGTTGATAGATCTTTAGAACTTTAACTCTATTTCAAACCGAAGTTGAACCGTTACAATCAAAGATAACGCTCTTGGGGATTAGAGTCTTAGAGTTAGATTCAAAGATATAAGTTATAGATACTTATGACAACCTTTGGGTGTTTTAAGAGGTGATAGATCTTTAGAACTTTAACTCTATTTCAAACCGAAGTTGAACCATTACGATCAAAGATAACGCTCATGGGGATTAGAGTCTTAGAGTTAGGTTCAAAGCTATAAGCTATAGATACTTATTACAACCTTTGGTGTCCTAAGAGGTGATAGATCATTAGAACTTTAACTCTATTTCAAACCGAAGTTGAACCGTTACAATCAAAGATAACGCTTTTGGGGATTAGAGTCTTAGAGTTAGGTTCAAAGCTATAAGTTATAGATACTTATTACAACTTTTAGGTGTCCTATAAGGTGATAGATCTTTAGAACTTTAACTCTATTTAATCCGAAGTTGAACCGTTACAATCAAAGATAACGCTATTGGGGATTAGAGTTTTAGAGTAAGGTTCAAAGCTATAAGTTATATAAAATTATTACAACCTTTGGGTGCCCTAAGAGGTGATAGATCTTTAGAACTATAACTCTATTTCAAACCGAAGTTGAACCGTTACAATCATCGATAAAGCTCTTGGGGATTAGAGTCTTAGAGTTAGGTTCAAAGCTATAAGTTATAGATACTTATTACAACCTTTGGGTGTCCTAAGAGGTGATAGATCTTTAGAACTTTAACTCTATTTCAAACCGAAGTTGAACCGTTACAATCAAATATAACGCTCTTGGCGATTAGAGTCTTAGAGTTAGGTTCAAAGCTATAAGTTATAGATACTTATTACAACCTTTGGGTGTCGTAGGAGCTGATAGATCTCTAGAACTTTAACTCTATTTCAAACCGATGTTGAACCATTACAATCAAAGATAACGCTCTTGGGGATTAGAGTCTTAGAGTTAGGTTCAAAGCTATAAGTTATAGATACTTATGACAACCTTTGGGTGTCCTAAGAGGTGATAGATATTTAGAACTTTAACTCTATTTCAAACCGAAGTTGAACCGTTACAATGAAAGATAACGCTCTTGGGGATTACAGTTTTAGAGTTAGTTTCAAAGCTTTAAGTTATAGATACTTATTACAACCTTTGGGTGTCCTAAGAGGTGATAGATCTTTAGAACTTTAACTCTATTTCAAACCGAAGTTGAACCGTTAGAATCAAAGATAACGCTCTTGGCGATTAGAGTCTTTGAGTTAGTTCAAAGCTATAAGTTATAGATACTTATGACAACCTTTGTGTGTCCTAAGAGGTGGAAGATCTTTAGAACTTTAATTCTATTTCAAACCGAATTTGAACCATTACAATCTAAGATAACGCTCTTGGGGATTAGAGTCTTAGAGTTAGGTTCAAAGCTATAAGTTATAGATACTTATTACAACCTTTGGGTGGCCTAGGAGGTGATAGATCTTTAGAACTTTAACTCTATTTCATACCGAAGTTGAACCATTACAATCAAAGATAACGCTCTTGGGGATTAGAGTCTTAGAGTAAGGTTAAATCTAAGTTATAGATACTTATTACAACCTTTGGGTGCCCTAAGAGGTGATAGATCATTAGAACTTTAACTCTATTTCAAACTGAAGTTGAACCGTTACAATCAAAGATAACGCTCATGGGGATTAGAATCTTAGAGTTAGGTTCAAAGCTATAAGCTATAGATACTTATGACAACCTTTGGTGTCCTAAGAGGTGATAGATCTTTAGAACTTTAACTCTATTTCAAACCGAAGTTGAACCGTTACAATCAAAGATAACGCTCTTGGGGATTAGAGTCTTAGAGTTAGGTTCAAAGCTATAAGTTATAGATACTTATTACAACCTTTGGGTGTCCTAAAAGGTGATAGATATTTAGAACTTTAACTCTCTTTCAAACCGAAGTTGAACCGTTACAATCAAAGATAACGCTCTTGGGATTAGAGTCTTAGAGTTAGGTTCAAAGCTATAAGTTATAAATACTTATTACAACCTTTGGGTGTCCTAAAAGGTGATAGATCTTTAGAACTTTAACTCTATTTAATCCGAAGTTGAACCGTTACAATCAAAGATAACGCTCTTGGGGATTAGAGTGTTAGAGTAAGGTTCAAAGCTATAAGTTATAGATACTTATGACAACCTTTGGGTGTCCTAAGAGGTGATAGATCTTTTGAACTTTAACTCTATTTCAAATCGAAGATGAACCTTTACAATCAAAGATAACGCTCTTGGGGATTAGAGTCTTAGAGTTAGGTTCACAGCTATAAGTTATAGATACTTGTTACAACCTTTGGGTGTCCTAAGAGGTTATAGATCTTTAGAACTTTAACTCTATTTCAAACCGAAGTTGAGCCGTTACAATCAAAGATAACGCTCTTGGGGATTAGAGTCTTAGAGTTAGGTTCAAAGCTATAAGTTATAGATAGTTATGACAACCTTTGGGTGTCCTAAGAGGTGATAGATCTTTAGAACTTTAACTCTATTTCAAAACGAAGTTGAACCGTTACAACGAAAGATAACGCTCTTGGCGATTAGAGTCTTAGAGTTAGGTTCAAAGCTTTAAGTTATAGATACTTATTACAACCTTTGGGTGTCCTAAGAGGTGATAGATCTTTAGAACTTTAACTCTATTTCAAACCGAAGTTGAACCGTTACAATCAAAGATAACGCTCTTGGCGATTAGAGTCTTTGAGTTAGGTTCAAAGCTATAAGTTATAGATACTTATGACAACCTTTGGGTGTCCTAAGAGGTGATAGATCTTTAGAACTTTAATTCTATTTCAAACCGAATTTGAACCATTACAATCTAAGATAACGCTCTTGGGGATTAGAGTCTTAGAGTTAGGTTCAAAGCTATAAGTTATAGATACTTATTACAACCTTTGGGTGGCCTAGGAGGTGATAGATCTTTAGAACTTTAACTCTATTTCAAACCGAAGTTGAACCATTACAATCAAAGATAACGCTCTTGGGGATTAGAGTCTTAGAGTAAGGTTCAATGCTAAGTTATAGATACTTATTACAACCATTGGGTGCCCTAAGAGGTGATAGATCATTAGAACTTTAACTCTATTTCAAACTGAAGTTGAACCGTTACAATCAAAGATAACGCTCATGGGGATTAGAGTCTTAGAGTTAGGTTCAAAGCTATAAGCTATAGATACTTATTTCAACCTTTGGTGTCCTAAGAGGTGATAGATCTTTAGAACTTTAACTCTATTTCAAACCGAAGTTGAACCGTTACAATCAGAGATAACGCTCTTGGGGATTAGAGTCTTAGAGTTAGGTTCAAAGCTATAAGTTATAGATACTTATTACAACCTTTGGGTGTCCTAAAAGGTGATAGATATTTAGAACTTTAACTCTCTTTCAAACCGAAGTTGAACCGTTACAATCAAAGATAACGCTCTTGGGGATTAGAGTCTTAGAGTTAGGTTCAAAGCTATAAGTTATAAATACTTATTACAACCTTTGGGTGTCCTAAAAGGTGATAGATCTTTAGAACTTTAACTCTATTTAATCCGAAGTTGAACCGTTACAATCAAAGATAACGCTCTTGGGGATTAGAGTCTAAGAGTAAGGTTCAAAGCTATAAGTTATAGATACTTATGACAACCTTTGGGTGTCCTAAGAGGTGATAGATCTTTAGAACTTTAACTCTATTTCAAACGGAAGTTGAACCGTTACAATCAAAGATAACGCTCTTGGGGATTAGAGTCTTAGAGTTAGGTTCAAAGCTATAAGTTATAGATACTTATTACAACCTTTGGGTGTCCTAAGAGGTGATAGATCTTTAGAACTTTAACTCTATTTCAAACCGAAGTTGAACCGTTACAATCAAAGATAACGCTTTTGGGATTAGAGTCTTATAGTAAGGTTCAAAGCTATAAGTTATAGATACTTATTACAACCTTTGGGCGTCCTAAGAGGTGATAGATCTTTAGAATTTTAACTCTATTTCAAATCGAAGCTGAACCGTTACAACCAAAGATAACACTCATGGGGATTAGAGTCTTAGAGTTAGGTTCAAAGCTATAAGTAATAGATACTTATTACAACCTATAGGTGTCCTAAAAGGTGATAGATCTTTAGAACTTTAACTCTATTTAATCCGAAGTTGAATCGTTACAATCAAAGATAACGCTTTTGGGATTAGAGTCTTAGAGTAAGGTTCAAAGCTATAAGTTATAGATAATTATTACAACCTTTGGGTGCCCTAAGAGGTTATAGATCTTTAGAACTTTAACTCTATTTCAAGCCGAAGTTGAACCGTTACAATCAAAGATAACGCTCTTGGGGAACGCTCTTGGGGATTAGAGTCTTAGAGTTAGGTTCAAAGCTATAAGTTATAGATACTTATGACAACCTTTGGGTGTCCTGAGAGGTGATAGATCATTAGAACTTTAACTCTATTTCAAACCGAAGTTGAACCGTTACAATCAAAGATAACGCTCTTGGGGATTAGAGTCTTAGAGTCAGGTTCAAAGCTATAAGTTATAGATACTTATGACAAACTTTGGGTCTCCTAAGAGGTGATAGATCTTTAGAACTTTAACTCTATTTCAAATCGAAGTTGAACCGTTACAATAAAAGATGGGGATTAGAGTCTTAGAGTTAGTTTCAAAGCTATAAACTATAGATACTTATGACAACCTTTGGGTGTCCTAAGAGGTGATAGATCTTTAGAACTTTAACTCTATTTCAAACCAAAGTGGAACCGTTACAATCAATGATAAAGCTCTTGGGGATTAGAGTCTTAGAGTTAGGTTCAAAGCTATAAGTTATAGATACTTATGACAACCTTTGGGTGTCCTAAGAGTTGCTAGATCTTTAGAACTTTAACTCTATTTCAAACCGAAGTTGAACCGTTACAATCAAAGATAACGCTCTTGGGGATTAGAGTCTTGGAGTTAGGTTCAAAGCTATAAGTAATAGATACTTATTACAACCTTTGGGTGTCCTAAGATGTGATAGATCTTTAGAACTTTAACTCTATTTCAAACCGAAGTTGAACCGTTATAATCAAAGATAATGCTCTTGGGGATTAGAGTCTTAGAGTAAGGTTCAAAGCTATAAGTTATAGATACTTATGACAACCGTTGGGTGTCCTAAGAGGTGATAGATCTTTAGAACTTTAACTCTATTTCAAATCGAAGTTGAACCGTTACAATCAAAGATAACGCTCTTGGGGTTTAGTGTCTTAGAGTTAGGTTCAAAGCTATAAGTTATAGATACTTTTGACAACCTTTGGGTGTCCTAAGAGGTGATAAATCTTTAGAACTTTAATTCTATTTCAAACCGAATTTGAACCATTACAATCTAAGATAACGCTCTTGGGGATTAGAGTCTTAGAGTTAGGTTCAAAGCTATAAGTTATAGATACTTATTACAACCTTTGGGTGTCCTAGGAGGTGATAGATCTTTAGAACTTTAACTCTATTTCAAACCGAAGTTGAACCATTACAATCAAAGATAACGCTCTTGGGGATTAGAGTCTTAGAGTAAGGTTCAATGCTATGTTATAGATACTTATTACAACCTTTGGGTGCCCTAAGAGGTGATAGATCATTAGAACTTTAACTCTATTTCAAACTGAAGTTGAACCGTTACAATCAAAGATAACGCTCATGGGGATTAGAGTCTTAGAGTTAGGTTCAAAGCTATAAGCTATAGATACTTATTACAACCTTTGGGCGTCCTAAGAGGTGATAGATTTTTAGAATTTTAACTCTATTTCAAACCGAAGTTGAACCGTTACAACCAAAGATAACACTCTTGGGGATTAGAGTGTTAGAGTTAGGTTCAAAGCTATAAGTTATAGATACTTATTACAACCTTTAGGTGTCCTAAAAGGTGATAGATCTTTAGAACTTTAACTCTATTTAATCCGAACTTGAACCGTTACAATCAAAGATGACGCTCTTGGGGATTAGAGTCTTAGAGTAAGGTTCAAAGCTATAAGTTATAGATAATTATTACAACCTTTGGGTGTCCTAAGAGTTGATAGATCTTTAGAACTTTAACTCTATTTCAAACCGAAGTTGAACCGTTACAATCAAAGATAACGCTCTTGGGGATTAGAGTCTTAGAGTTAGATTCAAAGATATAAGTTATAGATACTTATGACAACCTTTGGGTGTTTTATGAGGTGATAGATCTTTAGAACTTTAACTCTATTTCAAACCGAAGTTGAACCATTACGATCAAAGATAACGGTCATGGGGATTAGAGTCTTAGAGTTAGGTTCAAAGCTATAAGCTATAGATACTTATTACAACCTTTGGTGTCCTAAGAGGTGATAGATCATTAGAACTTTAACTCTATTTGAAACCGAAGTTGAACCGTTACAATCAAAGATAACGCTTTTGGGGATTAGAGTCTTAGAGTTAGGTTCAAAGCTATAAGTTATAGATACTTATTACAACCTTTAGGTGTCCTAAAAGGTGATAGATCTTTAGAACTTTAACTCTATTTAATCCGAACTTGAACCGTTACAATCAAAGATGACGCTCTTGGGGATTAGAGTCTTAGAGTAAGGTTCAAAGCTATAAGTTATAGATAATTATTACAACCTTTGGGTGTCCTAAGAGTTGATAGATCTTTAGAACTTTAACTCTATTTCAAACCGAAGTTGAACCGTTACAATCAAAGATAACGCTCTTGGGGATTAGAGTCTTAGAGTTAGATTCAAAGATATAAGTTATAGATACTTATGACAACCTTTGGGTGTTTTAAGAGGTGATAGATCTTTAGAACTTTAACTCTATTTCAAACCGAAGTTGAACCATTACGATCAAAGATAACGCTCATGGGGATTAGAGTCTTAGAGTTAGGTTCAAAGCTATAAGTTATAGATACTTATTACAACTCTTAGGTGTCCTATAAGGTGATAGATCTTTAGAACTTTAACTCTATTTAATCCGAAGTTGAACCGTTACAATCAAAGATAACGCTATTGGGGATTAGAGTTTTAGAGTAAGGTTCAAAGCTATAAGTTATATAAAATTATTACAACCTTTGGGTGCCCTAAGAGGTGATAGATCTTTAGAACTATAACTCTATTTCAAACCGAAGTTGAACCGTTACAATCATCGATAAAGCTCTTGGGGATTAGAGTCTTAGAGTTAGGTTCAAAGCTATAAGTTATAGATACTTATTACAACCTTTGGGTGTCCTAAGAGGTGATAGATCTTTAGAACTTTAACTCTATTTCAAACCGAAGTTGAACCGTTACAATCAAATATAACGCTCTTGGCGATTAGAGTCTTAGAGTTAGGTTCAAAGCTATAAGTTATAGATACTTATTACAACCTTTGGGTGTCGTAGGAGCTGATAGATCTTTAGAACTTTAACTCTATTTCAAACCGATGTTGAACCATTACAATCAAAGATAACGCTCTTGGGGATTAGAGTCTTAGAGTTAGGTTCAAAGCTATAAGTTATAGATACTTATGACAACCTTTGGGTGTCCTAAGAGGTGATAGATCTTTAGAACTTTAACTCTATTTCAAACCGAAGTTGAACCGTTACAATGAAAGATAACGCTCTTGGGGATTACAGTCTTAGAGTTAGTTTCAAAGCTTTAAGTTATAGATACTTATTACAACCTTTGGGTGTCCTAAGAGGTGATAGATCTTTAGAACTTTAACTCTATTTCAAACCGAAGTTGAACCGTTAGAATCAAAGATAACGCTCTTGGCGATTAGAGTCTTTATGTTAGGTTCAAAGCTATAAGTTATAGATACTTATGACAACCTTTGTGTGTCCTAAGAGGTGATAGATCTTTAGAACTTTAATTCTATTTCAAACCGAATTTGAACCATTACAATCTAAGATAACGCTCTTGGGGATTAGAGTCTTAGAGTTAGGTTCAAAGCTATAAGTTATAGATACTTATTACAACCTTTGGGTGGCCTAGGAGGTGATAGATCTTTAGAACTTTAACTCTATTTCATACCGAAGTTGAACCATTACAATCAAAGATAACGCTCTTGGGGATTAGAGTCTTAGAGTAAGGTTAAATGCTAAGTTATAGATACTTATTACAACCTTTGGGTGCCCTAAGAGGTGATAGATCATTAGAACTTTAACTCTATTTCAAACTGAAGTTGAACCGTTACAATCAAAGATAACGCTCATGGGGATTAGAATCTTAGAGTTAGGTTCAAAGCTATAAGCTATAGATACTTATTACAACCTTTGGTGTCCTAAGAGGTGATAGATTTTTAGAAAATTAACTCTATTTCAAACCGAAGTTGAACCGTTACAATCAAAGATAACGCTCTTGGGGATTAGAGTCTTAGAGTTTGGTTCAAAGCTATAAGTTATAGATACTTATTACAACCTTTGGGTGTCCTAAAAGGTGATAGATATTTAGAACTTTAACTCTCTTTCAAACCGAAGTTGAACCGTTACAATCAAAGATAACGCTCTTGGGATTAGAGTCTTAGAGTTAGGTTCAAAGCTATAAGTTATAAATACTTATTACAACCTTTGGGTGTCCTAAAAGGTGATAGATCTTTAGAACTTTAACTCTATTTAATCCGAAGTTGAACCGTTACAATCAAAGATAACGCTCTTGGGGATTAGAGTCTTAGAGTAAGGTTCAAAGCTATAAGTTATAGATACTTATGACAACCTTTGGGTGTCCTAAGAGGTGATAGATCTTTTGAACTTTAACTCTATTTCAAATCGAAGTTGAACCTTTACAATCAAAGATAACGCTCTTGGGGATTAGAGTCTTAGAGTTAGGTTCACAGCTATAAGTTATAGATACTTGTTACAACCTTTGGGTGTCCTAAGAGGTTATAGATCTTTAGAACTTTAACTCTATTTCAAACCGAAGTTGAACCGTTACAATCAAAGATAACGCTCTTGGGGATTAGAGTCTTAGAGTTAGGTTCAAAGCTATAAGTTATAGATACTTATGACAACCTTTGGGTGTCCTAAGAGGTGATAGATCTTTAGAACTTTAACTCTATTTCAAAACGAAGTTGAACCGTTACAACGAAAGATAACGCTCTTGGCGATTAGAGTCTTAGAGTTAGGTTCAAAGCTTTAAGTTATAGATACTTATTACACCCTTTGGGTGTCCTAAGAGGTGATAGATCTTTAGAACTTTAACTTTATTTCAAACCGAAGTTGAACCGTTACAATCAAAGATAACGCTCTTGGCGATTAGAGTCTTTGAGTTAGGTTCAAAGCTATAAGTTATAGATACTTATGACAACCTTTGGGTGTCCTAAGAGGTGATAGATCTTTAGAACTTTAATTCTATTTCAAACCGAATTTGAACCATTACAATCTAAGATAACGCTCTTGGGGATTAGAGTCTTAGAGTTAGGTTCAAAGCTATAAGTTATAGATACTTATTACAACCTTTGGGTGACCTAGGAGGTGATAGATCTTTAGAACTTTAACTCTATTTCAAACCGAAGTTGAACCATTACAATCAAAGATAACGCTCTTGGGGTTTAGAGTCTTAGAGTAAGGTTCAATGCTAAGTTATAGATACTTATTACAACCATTGGGTGCCCTAAGAGGTGATAGATCATTAGAACTTTAACTCTATTTCAAACTGAAGTTGAACCGTTACAATCAAAGATAACGCTCATGGGGATTAGAGTCTTAGAGTTAGGTTCAAAGCTATAAGCTATAGATACTTATTACAACCTTTGGTGTCCTAAGAGGTGATAGATCTTTAGAACTTTAACTCTATTTCAAACCGAAGTTGAACCGTTACAATCAAAGATAACGCTCTTGGGGATTAGAGTCTTAGAGTTAGGTTTAAAGCTATAAGTTATAAATACTTATTACAACCTTTGGGTGTCCTAAAAGGTGATAGATCTTTAGAACTTTAACTCTATTTAATCCGAAGTTGAACCGTTACAATCAAAGATAACGCTCTTGGGGATTAGAGTCTTAGAGTAAGGTTCAAAGCTATAAGTTATAGATACTTATTACATCCTTTGGGTGTCCTAAAAGGTGATAGATCTTTTGAACTTTAACTCTATTTAATCCGAAGTTGAACCGTTACAATCAAAGATAACGCTCTTGGGGATTAGAGTCTTAGAGTTAGGTTCAAAGCTATAAGTTATAGATATTTGTTACAACCTTTGGGTGTCCTAAGAGGTGATAGATCTTTAGAACTTTAACTCTATTTCAAACCGAAGTTGAACCGTTACAATCAAAGATAACGCTCTTGGGGATTAGAGTCTTAGAGTTAGGTTCAAAGCTATAAGTTATAAATACTTATTACAACCTTTGGGTGTCCTAAGAGGTGATAGATCTTTAGAACTTTAACTCTATTTCAAACCGAAGTTGAACCGTTACAATGAAAGATAACGCCCTTGGGGATTACAGTCTTAGAGTTAGTTTCAAAGCTTTAAGTTATAGATACTTATTACAACCTTTGGGTGTCCTAAGAAGTGATAGATCTTTAGAACTTTAACTCTATTTCAAACCGAAGTTGAACCGTTACAATCAAAGATAACGCTCTTGGCGATTAGAGTCTTTGAGTTAGGTTCAAAGCTATAAGTTATAGATACTTATGACAACCTTTGTGTGTCCTAAGAGGTGATAAATCTTTAGAACTTTAATTCTATTTCAAACCGAATTTGAACCATTACAATCTAAGATAATGCTCTTGGGGATTAGAGTCTTAGAGTTAGGTTCAAAGCTATAAGTTATAGATACTTATTACAACCTTTGGGTGGCCTAGGAGGTGATAGATCTTTAGAACTTTAACTCTATTTCATACCGAAGTTGAACCATTACAATCAAAGATAACACTCTTGGGGATTAGAGTCTTAGAGTAAGGTTAAATGCTAAGTTATAGATACTTATTACAACCTTTGGGTGCCCTAAGAGGTGATAGATCATTAGAACTTTAACTCTATTTCAAACTGAAGTTGAACCGTTACAATCAAAGATAACGCTCATGGGGATTAGAATCTTAGAGTTAGGTTCAAAGCTATAAGCTATAGATACTTATTACAACCTTTGGTGTCCTAAGAGGTGATAGATTTTTAGAAAATTAACTCTATTTCAAACCGAAGTTGAACCGTTACAATCAAAGATAACGCTCTTGGGGATTAGAGTCTTAGAGTTTGGTTCAAAGCTATAAGTTATAGATACTTATTACAACCTTTGGGTGTCCTAAAAGGTGATAGATATTTAGAACTTTAACTCTCTTTCAAACCGAAGTTGAACCGTTACAATCAAAGATAACGCTCTTGGGATTAGAGTCTTAGAGTTAGGTTTAAAGCTATAAGTTATAAATACTTATTACAACCTTTGGGTGTCCTAAAAGGTGATAGATCTTTAGAACTTTAACTCTATTTAATCCGAAGTTGAACCGTTACAATCAAAGATAACGCTCTTGGGGATTAGAGTCTTAGAGTAAGGTTCAAAGCTATAAGTTATAGATACTTATGACATCCTTTGGGTGTCCTAAGAGGTGATAGATCTTTTGAACTTTAACTCTATTTCAAATCGAAGTTGAACCGTTACAATCAAAGATAACGCTCTTGGGGATTAGAGTCTTAGAGTTAGGTTCAGAGCTATAAGTTATAGATATTTGTTACAACCTTTGGGTGTCCTAAGAGGTGATAGATCTTTAGAACTTTAACTCTATTTCAAACCGAAGTTGAACCGTTACAATCAAAGATAACGCTCTTGGGGATTAGAGTCTTAGAGTTAGGTTCAAAGCTATAAGTTATAGATACTTATGACAACCTTTGGGTGTCCTAAGAGGTGATAGATCTTTAGAACTTTAACTCTATTTCAAACCGAAGTTGAACCGTTACAACGAAAGATAACGCACTTGGGGATTAGAGTCTTAGAGTTAGTTTCAAAGCTTTAAGTTATAGATACTTATTACAACCTTTGGGTGTCCTAAGAGGTGATAGATCTTTAGAACTTTAACTCTATTTCAAACCGAAGTTGAACCGTTACAATCAAAGATAACGCTCTTGGCGATTAGAGTCTTTGAGTTAGGTTCAAAGCTATAAGTTATAGATACTTATGACAACCTTTGGGTGTCCTAAGAGGTGATAGATCTTTAGAACTTTAATTCTATTTCAAACCGAATTTGAACCATTACAATCTAAGATAACGCTCTTGGGGATTAGAGTCTTAGAGTTAGGTTCAAAGCTATAAGTTATAGATACTTATTACAACCTTTGGGTGGCCTAGGAGGTGATAGATCTTTAGAACTTTAACTCTATTTCAAACCGAAGTTGAACCACTACAATCAAAGATAACGCTCTTGGGGATTAGAGTCTTAGAGTAAGGTTCAATGCTAAGTTATAGATACTTATTACAACCATTGGGTGCCCTAAGAGGTGATAGATCATTAGAACTTTAACTCTATTTCAAACTGAAGTTGAACCGTTACAATCAAAGATAACGCTCATGGGTATTAGAGTCTTAGAGTTAGGTTCAAAGCTATAAGCTATAGATACTTATTACAACCTTTGGTGTCCTAAGAGGTGATAGATCTTTAGAACTTTAACTCTATTTCAAACAGAAGTTGAACCGTTACAATCAAAGATAACGCTCTTGGGGATTAGAGTCTTAGAGTTAGGTTCAAAGCTATAAGTTATAGATACTTATTACAACCTTTGGGTGTCCTAAAAGGTGATAGATATTTAGAACTTTAACTCTCTTTCAAACCGAAGTTGAACCGTTACAATCAAAGATAACGCTCTTGGGGATTAGAGTCTTAGAGTTAGGTTCAAAGCTATAAGTTATAAATACTTATTACAACCTTTGGGTGTCCTAAAAGGTGATAGATCTTTAGAACTTTAACTCTATTTAATCCGAAGTTGAACCGTTACAATCAAAGATAACGCTCTTGGGGATTAGAGTCTTTGAGTAAGGTTCAAAGCTATAAGTTATAGATACTTATGACATCCTTTGGGTGTCCTAAGAGGTGATAGATCTTTTGAACTTTAACTCTATTTCAAATCGAAGTTGAACCGTTACAATCAAAGATAACGCTCTTGGGGATTAGAGTCTTAGAGTTAGGTTCAAAGCTATAAGTTATAGATACTTGTTACAACCTTTGGGTGTCCTAAGAGGTGATAGATCTTTAGAACTTTAACTCTATTTCAAACCGAAGTTGAACCGTTACAATGAAAGATAACGCTCTTGGGGATTAGAGTCTTAGAGTTAGTTTCAAAGCTTTAAGTTATAGATACTGATGACAACCTTTGGGTGTCCTAAGAGGTGATAGATCTTTAGAACTTTAACTCTATTTCAAACCGAAGTTGAACCGTTACAATCAAAGATAACGCTCTTGGCGATTAGAGTCTTTGAGTTAGGTTCAAAGCTATAAGTTATAGATACATATGACAACCTTTGGGTGTCCTAAGAGGTGATAGATCTTTAGAACTTTAATTCTATTTCAAACCGAATTTGAACCATTACAATCTAAGATAACGCTCTTGGGGATTAGAGTCTTAGAGTTAGGTTCAAAGCTATAAGTTATAGATACTTGTTACAACCTTTGGGTGTCCTAAGAGGTGATAGATCTTTAGAACTTTAACTCTATTTCAAACCGAAGTTGAACCGTTACAATCAAAGATAATGCTCTTGGGGATTAGAGTCTTAGAGTTAGGTTCAAAGCTATAAGTTATAGATACTTATTACAACCTTTGGGTGTCCTAAGAGGTGATAGATCATTAGAACTTTAACTCTATTTCAAACTGAAGTTGAACCGTTACAATCAAAGATAACGCTCATGGGGATTAGAATCTTAGAGTTAGGTTCAAAGCTATAAGCTATAGATACTTATTACAACCTTTGGTGTCCTAAGAGGTGATAGATTTTTAGAAAATTAACTCTATTTCAAACCGAAGTTGAACCGTTACAATCAAAGATAACGCTCTTGGCGATTAGAGTCTTTGAGTTAGGTTCAAAGCTATAAGTTATAGATACTTATGACAACCTTTGGGTGTCCTAAGAGGTGATAGATCTTTAGAACTTTAATTCTATTTCAAACCGAATTTGAACCGTTACAATCTAAGATAACGCTCTTGGGGATTAAAGTCTTAGAGTTAGGTTCAAAGCTATAAGTTATAGATACTTATTACAACCTTTGGGTGGCCTAGGAGGTGATAGATCTTTAGAACTTTAACTCTATTTCAAACCGAAGTTGAACCATTACAATCAAAGATAACGCTCTTGGGGATTAGAGTCTTAGAGTAAGGTTCAATGCTAAGTTATAGATACTTATTACAACCTTTGGGTGCCCTAAGAGGCGATAGATCATTAGAACTTTAACTCTATTTCAAACTGAAGTTGAACCGTTACAATCAAAGATAACACTCATGGGGATTAGAGTCTTAGAGTTAGGTTCAAAGCTATAAGCTATAGATACTTATTACAACCTTTGGTGTCCTAAGAGGTGATAGATCTTTACAACTTTAACTCTATTTCAAACCGAAGTTGAACCGTTACAATCAAAGATAACGCTCTTGGGGATTAGAGTCTTTGAGTTAGGTTCAAAGCTATAAGCTATAGATACTTATTACAACCTTTGGTGTCCTAAGAGGTGATAGATCTTTAGAACTTTAACCCTATTTCAAACCGAAGTTGAACCGTTACAATCAAAGATAACGCTCTTGGGGATTAGAGTCTTAGAGTTAGGTTCAAAGCTATAAGTTATAGATACTTATTACAACCTTTGGGTGTCCTAAAAGGTGATAGATATTTAGAACTTTAACTCTCTTTCAAACCGAAGTTGAACCGTTACAATCAAAGATAACGCTCTTGGGGATTAGAGTCTTAGAGTTAGGTTCAAAGCTATAAGTTATAAATACTTATTACAACCTTTGGGTGTCCTAAAAGGTGATAGATCTTTAGAACTTTAACTCTATTTAATCCGAAGTTGAACCGTTACAATCAAAGATAACGCTCTTGGGGATTAGAGTCTTAGAGTAAGGTTCAAAGCTATAAGTTATAGATACTTATGACAACCTTTGGGTGTCCTAAGAGGTGATAGATCTTTTGAACTTTAACTCTATTTCAAATCGAAGTTGAACCGTTACAATCAAAGATAACGCTCTTGGAGATTAGAGTCTTAGAGTTAGGTTCAAATCTATAAGTTATAGATACTTGTTACAACCTTTGGGTGTCCTAAGAGGTGATAGATCTTTAGAACTTTAACTCTATTTCAAACCGAAGTTGAACCGTTACAATCAAAGATAACGCTCTTGGGGATTAGAGTCTTAGAGTTAGGTTCAAAGCTATAAGTTATAGATACTTATGACAACCTTTGAGTGTCCTAAGAGGTGATAGATCTTTAGAACTTTAACTCTATTTCAAACCGAAGTTGAACCGTTACAATGAAAGATAACGCTCTTGGGGTTTAGAGTCTTAGAGTTAGTTTCAAAGCTATAAGTTATAGATACTTAATACAACCTTTGGGTGTCCTAAGAGGTGATAGATCTTTAGAACTTTAATTCTATTTCAAACCGAATTTGAACCGTTACAATCTAAGATAACGCTCTTGGGGATTAGAGTCTTAGAGTTAGGTTCAAAGCTATAAGTTATAGATACTTATTACAACCTTTGGGTGGCCTTGGAGGTGATAGATCTTTAGAACTTTAACTCTATTTCAAACCGAAGTTGAACCATTACAATCAAAGATAACGCTCTTGGGGATTAGAGTCTTAGAGTAAGGTTCAATGCTAAGTTATAGATACTTATTACAACCTTTGGGTGCCCTAAGAGGTGATAGATCATTAGAACTTTAACTCTATTTCAAACTGAAGTTGAACCGTTACAATCAAAGATAACGCTCATGGGGATTAGAGTCTTAGAGTTAGGTTCAAAGCTATAAGCTATAGATACTTATTACAACCTTTGGTGTCCTAAGAGGTGATAGATCTTTAGAACTTTAACTCTATTTCAAACCGAAGTTGAACCGTTACAATCAAAGATAACGCTCTTGGCAATTAGAGTCTTTGAGTTAGGTTCAAAGCTATAAGTTATAGATACTTATGACAACCTTTGGGTGTCCTAAGAGGTGATAGATCTTTAGAACTTTAATTCTATTTCAAACCGAATTTGAACCATTACAATCTAAGATAACGCTCTTGGGGATTAGAGTCTTAGAGTTAGGTTCAAAGCTATAAGTTATAGATACTTATTACAACCTTTGGGTGGCCTAGGAGGTGATAGATCTTTAGAACTTTAACTCTATTTCAAACCGAAGTTGAACCATTACAATCAAAGATAACGCTCTTGGGGATTAGAGTCTTAGAGTAAGGTTCAATGCTAAGTTATAGATACTTATTACAACCTTTGGGTGCCCTAAGAGGTGATAGATTTATTAGAACTTTAACTCTATTTCAAACTGAAGTTGAACCGTTACAATCAAAGATAACGCTCATGGGGATTAGAGTCTTAGAGTTAGGTTCAAAGCTATAAGCTATAGATACTTATTACAACCTTTGGTGTCCTAAGAGGTGATAGATCTTTAGAACTTTAACTCTATTTCAAACCGAAGTTGAACCGTTACAATCAAAGATAACGCTCTTGGGGATTAGAGTCTTAGAGTTAGGTTCAAAGCTATAAGTTATAGATACTTATTACAACCTTTGGGTGTCCTAAAAGGTGATAGATATTTAGAACTTTAACTCTCTTTCAAACCGAAGTTAAACCGTTACAATCAAAGATAACGCTCTTGGGGATTGGAGTCTTAGAGTTAGGTTCAAAGCTATAAGTTATAAATACTTATTACAAACTTTGGGTGTCCTAAAAGGTGATAGATCTTTAGAACTTTAACTCTATTTAATCCGAAGTTGAACCGTTACAATCAAAGATAACGCTCTTGGGGATTAGAGTCTTAGAGTAAGGTTCAAAGGTATAAGTTATAGATACTTATGACAACCTTTGGGTGTCCTAAGAGGTGATAGATCTTTAGAACTTTAACTCTATTTCAAGCCGAAGTAGAACCGTTACAATCAAAGATAACGCTCATGGGGATTAGTCTTAGAGTTAGGTTCAAAGCTATAAGTTATAGATACTTATGACAACCTTTGGGTGTCCTAAGAGGTGATAGATCATTAGAACTTCAACTCTATTTCAAATCGAAGTTGAACCGTTACAATCAAAGATAACGCTCTTGGGGATTAGAGTCTTAGAGTTAGGTTCAAAGCTATAAGTTATAGATACTTATTACAACCTTTAGGTGTCCTAAAAGGTGATAGATATTTAGAACTTTAACTCTATTTAACCGGTAGTTGAACCGTTACAATCAAAGATAACGCTCTCGGGGATCAGAGTCTTAGAGTAATGTTCAAAGCTATAAGTTATAAATACTTATTTCAACCTTTGGGTGCACTAAGAGGTGATAGATTTTTAGAACTTTAACTCTATTTCAAACCGAAGTTGAACCGTTACAATCAAAGATAACGCTCTTGGGGATTAGAGTCTTAGAGTTAGGTTCAAAGCTATAAGTTATAGATACTTATGACAACCTTTGGGTGTCCTAAGAGGTGATAGATCATTAGAACTTTAACTCTATTTCAAACCGAAGTTGAACCGATACAATCAAAGATAACGCTCTTGGGGATTAGAGTCTTAGAGTTAGGTTCAAAGCTATAAGTTATAGATACTTATTACAACCTTTGGATGTCCTAAGAGTTGATAGATCTTTAGAACTTCAACTCTATTTCAAATCTAAGTTGAACCGTTACGATCAAAGATAACGCTCTTGGGGATTAGAGTCTTAGAGTTAGGTTCAAAGCTATAAGTAATAGAAATTTATTACAACCTTTGGGTGTCCTAAGAGGTGATAGATCTTTCGAACTTTAACTGTATTTCAAACCGAAGTTGAACCGTTACAATCAAAGATAACGCTCTTGGGGATTAGAGTCTTAGAGTTAGGTTCAAAGCTATAAGTTATAGATACTTATGACAACCTTTGGGTGTCCTAAGAGGTGATAGATCATTAGAACTTCAACTCTATTTCAAATCGAAGTTGAACCGTTACAATCAAAGATAACGCTCTTGGGGATTAGAGTCTTAGAGTTAGGTTCAAAGCTATAAGTTATAGATACTTATTACAACCTTTAGGTGTCCTAAAAGGTGATAGATATTTAGAACTTTAACTCTATTTAACCGGAAGTTGAACCGTTACAATCAAAGATAACGCTCTCGGGGATCAGAGTCTTAGAGTAACGTTCAAAGCTATAAGTTATAAATACTTATTTCAACCTTTGGGTGCACTAAGAGGTGATAGATCTTTAGAACTTTAACTCTATTTCAAACCGAAGTTGAACCGTTACAATCAAAGATAACGCTCTTGGGGATTAGAGTCTTAGAGTTAGTTTCAAAGCTATGAGCTATAGATACTTATGACAACCTTTGGGTGTCCTAAGAGGTGATAGATCTTTAGAACTTTAACTCTATTTCAAACCGAAGTTGAACCGTTATAATCAAAGATAACGCACTTGGGGATTAGAGTCATAGAGTTAGGTTCAAAGCGATAAGTTATAGATACTTATTACAACCTTTGGGTGTCCTAAGAGGTGATAGATCTTTAGAACTTTAACTCTATTTCAAACCGAAGTTGAACCGTTATAATCAAAGATAACGCACTTGGGGATTAGAGTCATAGAGTTAGGTTCAAAGCGATAAGTTATAGATACTTATTACAACCTTTGGGTGTCCTAAGAGGTGATAGATCTTTTGAACTTTAACTCTATTTCAATCCGAAGTTGAACCATTACAATCGAAGATAATGCTCTTGTGGAATAGAGTCTTTGAATTAGGATCAAAGCTATAAGTTATAGATACTTATTACAACCTTTTAGTTCCCTAAGAGGTGATAGATCATTAGAACTTTAACTCTATTTCAAACTGAAGTTGAACCGTTACAATCAAAGATAACGCTCTTGAGATTAGAGTCTTAGAGTTAGGTTCAAAGCTATAAGTTATAGATACTTATTACAACATTTGGGTGCCCTAAGAGGTGATAGATCATTAGAACTTTAACTCTATTTCAAACCGAAATTGAACCGTTACGATCAAAGATAACGCTAATGGGGATTAGAGTCTTGGAGTAAGGTTGAAAGCTATAAGTTATAGATACTTATTACAACCTTTGGGTGCCCTAAGAGGAGATAGATCATTAGAACTTTAACTCTATTTCAATCCGAAGTTGAACCGTTACAATCAAAGATAACGCTCTTGGGGATTAGAGTCTTTGAGTAAGGTTCAAAGATATAAGTTATAGATATTTATTACAACCTTTGGGTGCCCTAAGAGGTGATAGATCTTTAGAACTTTAACTCTATTTCAAATTGAAGTTGAACCGTTACAATCAAAGAAAACGCTCTTGGGGATTAGAGTCTTAGAGTAAGGTTCAAAACTATAAGTTATAGATACCTATGACAACCTTTGGGTGTCCTAAGAGGTGATAGATCTTTAGAACTTTAATTCTATTTCAATCCGAAGTTGAACCGTTAGAATCAAAGATAACTCTCTTGGGGATTAGAGTCTTTGAGTAAGGTTCAAAGCTATAAGTTATAGATATTTATTACAACCTTTGGGTGCCCTAAGAGGTGATAGATCTTTAGAACTTTTACTCTATTTCAAACTGAAGTTGAATCGTTACAATCAAAGATAACGCTGTTGGAGATTTGAGAATTGGTTCAAAGCTATACTTATTACAACTTTAACTCTAATCATTACAATCAAAGATAACGCTCTTGGGGATTAGAGTCTTAGAGTAAGGTTCAATGCTCCAAGTTATAGATACTTATTACAACCTTTGGGTGCCCTAAGAAGTGATAGATCATTAGAACTTTAACTCTATTTCACATTGAAGTTGAAACGTTACAATCAAAGAAAACACTCTTGGGGATTAGAGTCTTAGAGTAAGGTTCAAAACTATAAGTTATAGATACTTATGACAACCTTTGGGTGTCCTAAGAGGTGATAGATCTTTAGAACTTTAACTCTATTTCAATCCGAAGTTGAATCGTTACAATCAAAGATAACGCTCTTGGGGATTAGAGTCTTTGAGTAAGGTTCAAAGCTATAAGTTATAGATATTTATTACAACCTTTGGGTGCCCTAAGAGGTGATAGATCTTTAGAACTTTAACTCTATTTCAAACTGAAGTTGAACCGTTACAATCAAAGATAACGCTCTTGGAGATTAGAGTCTTAGAGTTAGGTTCAAAGCTATAAGTTATAGATACTTATTACAACCTTTGGGGGCCCTAAGAGGTGATAGATCTTTAGAACTTTAACTCTATTTCAAACCGAAGTTGAATCGTTACAATCAAAGATAATGCTCTTGGGGATTAGAGTCTTAGAGTTAGGTTCAAAGCTATAAGTTATAGATACTTATTACAACCTTTGGGTGCCCTAAGAGGTGATAGATCTTTAGAACTTTAACTCTATTTCAATCCGAAGTTGAACCGTTACAATCAAAGATAACGCTCTTGGGGATTAGAGTCTTAGAGTCAGGTTCAAAGCTATAAGTTATAGATACTTATGACAACCTTTGGGTGTCCTAAGAGGTGATAGATCTTTAGAACTTCAACTCTATTTCAAACTGAAGTTGAACCGTTACAATCAAAGATAAAGCTCTTGGTGATTAGAGTCTTAGAGTTAGGTTCAAAGCTATAAGTTATAGATACTTATTACAACATTTGGGTGTCCTAAGAGGTGATAGATATTTAGAACTTTATCTCTATTGCAATTCGAAGTTGAACCGTTACAATAAATGATAATGCTCTTGGGCATTGGAGTCTTAGAGTTAGGGTCAAAGCTATAGGTTACAGATACTTATTACAACCTTTGGGTGTCCTAAGAGGTGATAGATCTTTAGAACTTTAACTCTATTTCAATCCGAAGTTGAATCATTACAATAAAAGATAACGCTCTTGGGGATTAGAGTCTTAGAATAAGGTTCAATGCTATAAGTTATTGATACTTATTACAACCTTTGGGTGCCCTAAGAGGTGATAGATCTTTAGAACTTTAATTATATTTCAAACCGAAGTTGAAACGTTACAATCAAAGGTAACGCTCTTGGGGGTTAGAGTCTTAAGAGTTAGTTTCCAAGCTATGAGCTATAGATACTTATGACAACCTTTGGGTGTCCTAAGAGGTGATAGATCTTTAGAACTTTAACTCTATTTCAATCCGAAGTTGAACCGTTACAATCAAAGATAACGCTCTTGGGGATTAGAGTCTTTGAGTAAGGTTCAAAGCTATAAATTATAGATATTTATTACAACCTTTGGGTGCCCTAAGAGGTGATTGATCTTTAGAACTTTTACTCTATTTCAAACTGAAGTTGAACCGTTACAATCAAAGATAACGCTCTTGGGGATTAGAGAATTGGTTCAAAGCTATAAGTTATAGATACTTATGACAACCTTTGGGTGTCCCAAGAGGTGATAGATCATTAGAACTTTAACTCTATTTAAAACCGAAGTTGAACCGTTACAATCAAAGATAACGCTCTTGGAGATTAGAGTCTTAGAGTTAGGTTCAAAGCTATGAGATATAGATACTTATTACAACCTTTGGGGGCCCTAAGAGGTGATAGATCTTTAGAACTTTAACTCTATTTCAAACCGAAGTTGAACCGTTACAATCAAAGATAACGCTCTTGGGGATTAGAGTCTTAGAGTTAGGTTCAAAGCTATAAGTTATAGATACTTATTACAACCTTTGGGTACCCTAAGAGGTGATAGATCTTTAGAACTTTAACTCTATTTCAATCCGAAGTTCAACCGTCACAATCAAAGATAACGCTCTTGGGGATTACAGTCTTAGAGTTAGGTTCAAAGCTATAAGCTATAGATACTTATTACATCCTTTGAGTGTCCTAAGATGTGATAGATGTTTAGAACTTTAACTCTATTTCAAACCGAAGTTGAACCGTTACAATCAAAGATAACGCTCTTGGGGATTATAGTCTTTGAGGTAGGTTCAAATCTATAAGTTATAGATACTTATGACAACCTTTGGGTGTCCTAAGAGGTGATAGAACATTAGAACTTTAACCCTATTTCAAATCAAAGTTGAACTGTCACAATCAAAGATAACGCACTTGGAGATTAGAGTCTTAGAGTTAGGTTCAAAGCTATAAGTTATAGATACTTATGACAATCTTTGGTTGTCCTAAGAGGTGATAGATCTTTAGAACTTTAACTCTATTTCGAACCGAAGTTGAACCATTCTAATCAAAGATAACGCTCTTGGGGATTAGAGTCTTAGAGTTAGGTTCAAAGCTATAAGTTATAGATACTTATGACAACCTTTGGGTGTCCTAAGAGGTGATAGATCTTTAGAACTTCAACTCTATTTCTGGCCGAAGTTCAACCGTCACAATCAAAGATAACGCTCTTGGGGATTAGAGTCTTAGAGTTAGGTTCAAAGCTATAAGCTATAGATATTTATTACAACCTTTGAGTGTCCTAAGATGTGATAGATCTTTAGAACTTTAACTCTATTTCAAACCGATGTTGAACCGTTACAATCAAAGTTAACGCTCATGGGGATTAGAGTCTAAGAGTTAGGTTCAAAGCTATAAGTTATAGAAACTTATTACAACCTTTGGGTGTCCTAAGAGGTGACAGATCTTTAGAACTTTATCTCTATTGCAATCCGAAGTTGAACCGTTACAATCAAAGATAACTCTTTTGGGGATTAGAGTCTTAGAGTTAGGTTCAAAGCTATAAGTTATAGATACTTAATACAACCTTTGGGTGTCCTAAGAGGTGATAGATCTTTAGAACTTTAACTCTATTTCAAATCGAAGTTGAACCGTTACAATCAAAGATAACGCTCTTGGGGATTAGAGTCTTAGAGTTAGGATCAAAGCTATAAGCTATAGATACTTATTACAACCTTTGGGTGTCCTAAGAGGTGATAGATCTTTAGAACTTTAACTCTACTTCAAACCGAAGTTGAACCGTTACAATCAAAGATAACGCTCTTGGGGATTAGAGTCTTAGAGTTAGGTTCAAAGCTATAAGTTATAGATACTTATTACAACCTTTGGGTGTCCTAAGAGGTGATAGATCTTTAGAACTTTAAGTCTATTTCAATCCGAAGTTGAACCGTTACAATCAAAGATAACGCTCTTGGGGATTAGAGTCTTTGAGTAACGTTCGAAGCTATAAGTTATAGATACTTATTACAACCTTTGGGTGCCCTAAGATGTGATAGACCTTTAGAACTTTAACTCTATTTCAAACTGAAGTTGAACCGTTACAATCAAAGATAACGCTCTTGGGGATTAGAGACTGAGAGTTAGGTTCAAAGCTATAAGTTATAGATACTTATGACAACCTTTGGGGGTCCTAAGAGGTGATAGATCATTGGAACTTTAACTCTATTTCAAACCAAAGTTGAACCGTTACAATCAAAGATAACACTCTTGGAGATTAGAGTCTTAGAGTTAGGTTCAAAACTATAAGTTATAGATACTTATTATAACCTTTGGGGGTCCTAAGAGGTGATAGTTCTTTAGAACTTTAACTCTATTTCAAACCGAAGATGAACCATTACAATCAAAGATAACGCTCTTGGGGATTAGAGTCTTAGAGGTAGGTTCAAAGCTATAAGTTATAGATACTTATTACAACCTTTGGGTGCCCTAAGAGATGATAGATCTTTAGAATTTTAACTCTATTTCAATCCGAAGTTGAACCGTTACTATCAAAGATAACGCTCTTGGGGATTAGAGTCTTACAGTTAGGTTTAGAGTTATAAGTTATAGACACTTAAGACAACCTATGGGTGTCCTAAGAGGTGATAGATCTTTAGAACATTTACTCTATTTCAATCCGAAGTTGAACCGTTACAATCAACGATAACGCTCTTGGGGAATAGTCTTAGAGTTAGGTTCAATGCTATAAGTTATAGATACTTGACAACCTTTGGGTCTCCTAAGAGGTGATAGGTCTTCAGAACTTTAACTCTATTTCAATCCGAAGTTGAACCGTTACAATCAAAGATAATGCTCTTGGGGTTTAGAGTCTTAGAGTTAGGTTCAAAGCTATAAGTTATAGATACTTATTACAACCTTTGGGTGTCCTAAGAGGTGATAGATATTTAGAACTTTATCTCTATTGCAATCCGAAGTTGAACCATTACAATAAATGATAATGCTCTTGGGGATTAGAGTCTTAGAGTTAGGGTCAAAGCTATAAGTTATAGATACTTATTACAACCTTTGGGTGTCCTAAGAGGTGATAGATCTTTAGAACTTTAACTCTATTTCAAACCGAAGTTGAACCATTACAATCAAAGATAACGCTCTTGGGGATTAGAGTCTTAGAGGTAGGTTCAAAGCTATAAGTTATAGATACTTATTACAACCTTTGGGTGCCCTAAGATGTGATAGATCTTTGGTACTTTAACTCTATTTCAATCCGAAGTTGAACCGTTACTATCGAAGATAACTCTCTTGGGGATTAGAGTCTTACAGTTAGGTTTAGAGTTATAAGTTATAGACACTTATGACAACCTTTGGGTGTCCTAAGAGGTGATAGATCTTTAGAACATTAACTCTATTTCAATCCGAAGTTGAACCGTTACAATCAAAGATAACGCTCTTGGGGATTAGAGTCTTAGAGTTAGGTTCAAAGCTATAAGTTATAGTTGCTTATTACAAGCTTTGGGTCTCCAAAGAGGTGATAGATCTTTAGAACTATAATTCTATTTCAAACCAAAGTTGAACCGTTACAATCAAAGATAACGCTCTTGGGGAATAGATTCTTAGAGTTAGGTTCAAAGCTATAAGTTATAGATACCTATTACAACCTTTGGGTGTCCTAAGAGGTGATAGATCTTTAGAACTTTAACTCTATTTCACATCGAAGTTGAACCGTTACAATCAAAGATAACGCTCTTGGGGATTAAATTCTTAGAGTTAGGTTCAAAGATATAAGTTATAGATACTTATTACAAGCTTTGGGTCTCCTAAGAGGTGATAGATCTTTAGAACTATAATTCTATTTCAAACCGAAGTTGAACCGTTACAATCAAAGATAACGCTCTTGGGGATTAGAGTCTTACAGTTAGGTTCAAAGCTATAAGTTATAGATACTTATTACAACCTTTGGGTGTCCTAAGAGGTGATAGATCTTTAGAACTTTACCTCTATTTCAAACCGAAATTGAACCGTTATAATCAAAGATAACACCCTTGGGGATTAGAGTCTTAGAGTTAGGTTCAGAGTTATAACTTATAGATACTTGTGACAACCTTCGGGTCTCCTAAGAGGTGGTAGATCTTTAGAACTTTAACTCTATTTCAAACCGAAGTTGAACCGTTACAATCAAAGATAACGCTCTTGGGGATTAGAGTCTTAGAGTTAGTTTCAAAGCTATAAGCTATAGAAACTTATGAAAACCTTTGGGTGTCCTAAGAGGTGATAGATCTTTAGAACTTTAACTCTATTTCAAACCGAAGTTGAACCGTTACAATCAATGATAAAGCTCTTGGGGATTAGAGTCTTAGAGTTAGTTTCAAAGCTATAAGTTATAGATACTTATTACAACCTTTGGGTGTCCTAAGAGGTGATAGATCTTTAGAACTTTAACTCTATTTCAAACCGAAGTTGAACCATTACAATCAAAGATAATGCTTTTGGGGATTAGAGTCTTAGAGTAAGGTTCAAAGCCATAAGTTATATGTACTTATTAAAACCTTTGGGTGCCCTAAGACGTGATAGATCTTTAGAACTTTAACTCTATTTCAAACTAAAGTTGAACCGTTACAATCAAAGATAACGCTCTTGGGGATTAGAGTCTTAGAGTTAGGTTTAAAGCTATAAGTTATAGATACTTATGACAACCTTCGGGTGTCCTAAGAGGTGATAGATCTTTAGAACATTGACTCTATTTCAAACCGAAGTTGAACCGTTACAATAAAAGATAACACTCTTGGGGATTAGAGTCTTAGAGTTAGGTTCAGAGCTATAAGTTATAGATAATTATGACAACATTTGGGTGTCCTAAGAGGTGATAGATCTTCAGAACTTTAACTCTATTTCAAACTGAAATTGAACCGTTACAATCAAAGATAAAGCTCTTGGTGATTACAGTCTTAGAGTTAGGTTCAAAGCTATAACTTATAGATACTTATTACAACCTTTGTGTGTCCTAAGAGGTGATAGATCTTTAGAACTTTAATTCTATTGCAATCCGAAGTTGAACCGTTAGAATCAATGATAATGCTCTTGGGGATTAGAGTCTTAGAGTTAGGGTCAAAGCTATAAGTTATAGATACTTATTACAACCTTTGGGTGTCATAAGAGGTGATAGATCTTTAGAACCTTGTCTCTATTGCAATCCGAAGTTCTATCGTTACAATAAATGATAATACTCGTTAGGATTAGAGTCTTAGAGTTAGGGTCAAAGCTATAAGTTATAGATACTTATTACAACCTTTGGGTGTCCTAAGAGGTGATAGATCATTAGAACTTTAACTCTATTTCAAACCGATGTTGAACCGTTACAATCAAAGATAACGCTCATGGGGATTAGAGTCTTAGAGTTAGGTTCAAAGCTATAAGTTATAGATACTTATTACAATCTTTGGGTGTCCTAAGAGGTGATAGATCTTAGAACTTTATCTTTATTGCAATCCGAAGTTCAACCGTTACAATAAACGATAATACTCTTGAAGATTCGAGTCTTAGAGTTAGGGTCAAAGCTATAAGTTATAGATACTTATTACAACCTTTGGGTGTCCTAAGAGGTGATAGATCTTTAGAACTTTAACTCTATTTCAAACTGAAGTTGAACCGTTACAATCAAAGATAACGCTCTTGGAGATTAGAGTCTTAGAGTTAGGTTCAAAGCTATAAGTTATAGATACTTATTACAACCTTTGGGGGCCCTAAGAGGTGATAGATCTTTAGTACTTTAACTCTATTTCAAATCGAAGTTGAATCATTACAATCAAAGATAATGCACTTGGGGATTAGAGTCTCAGAGTTAGGTTCAAAGCTATAAGTTATAGATACTTATTACAACCTTTGGGTGCCCTAAGAGGTGATAGATCTTTAGAACTTTAACTCTATTTCAATCCGAAGTTGAACCGTTACAATCAAAGATAACGCTCTTGGGGATTAGAGTCTTAGAGTTAGGTTCAGAGCTATAAGTTATAGATACTTATGACAACCTTTGGGTGTCCTAAGAGGTGATAGATCTTTAGAACATTAACTCTATTTCAATCCGAAGTTGAACCGTTACAATCAAAGATAACGCTCTTGGGGATTAGAGTCTTAGAGTTAGGTACAAAGCTATAAGTTATAGATACTTATGACAACCTTTGGGTCTCCTAAGAGGTGATAGATCTTTAGAACTTTAATTCTATTTCAACCCAAAGTTGAACCGTTAGAATCAAAGATAACGCTCTTGGGAATAGAGTCTTAGAGTTAGTTTCAAAGCTATGAGCTATATATACTTATGAAACCTTTGGGTGTCCTAAGAGGTGATAGATCTTTAAAACTTTAACTCTATTTCAAACGAAGTTGAACCGTTACAATCAAGGATAACGCTCTTGGGGATTAGAGTCTTAGAGTTAGGTTCAAAACTATAAGTTATAGATAATTATGACAACATTTGGGTGTCCTAAGAGGTGATAGATCTTCAGAACTTTAACTCTATTTCAAACTGAAATTGAACCGTTACAATCAAAGATAAAGCTCTTGGTGATTACAGTCTTAGAGTTAGGTTCAAAGCTATAACTTATAGATACTTATTACAACCTTTGTGTGTCCTAAGAGGTGATAGATCTTTAGAACTTTAATTCTATTGCAATCCGAAGTTGAACCGTTAGAATCAATGATAATGCTCTTGGGGATTAGAGTCTTAGAGTTAGGGTCAAAGCTATAAGTTATAGATACTTATTACAACCTTTGGGTGTCCTAAGAGGTGATAGATATTTAGAACTTTATCTCTATTGCAATTCGAAGTTGAACCGTTACAATAAATGATAATGCTCTTGGGCATTGGAGTCTTAGAGTTAGGGTCAAAGCTATAAGTTACAGATACTTATTACAACCTTTGGGTGTCCTAAGAGGTGATAGATCTTTAGAACTTTAACTCTATTTCAATCCGAAGTTGAATCATTACAATCAAAGATACGCTCTTGGGGATTAGAGTCTTAGAATAAGGTTCAATGCTATAAGTTATAGATACTTATTACAACCTTTGGGTGCCCTAAGAGGTGATAGATCTTTAGAACTTTAATTCTATTTCAAACCGAAGTTGAAACGTTACAATCAAAGGTAACGCTCTTGGGGATTAGAGTCTTAAGAGTTAGTTTCCAAGCTATGAGCTATAGATACTTATGACAACCTTTGGGTGTCCTAAGAGGTGATAGATCTTTAGAACTTTAACTCTATTTCAATCCGAAGTTGAACCGTTACAATCAAAGATAACGCTCTTGGGGATTAGAGCCTTTGAGTAAGGTTCAAAGCTTTAAGTTATAGATATTTATTACAACCTTTGGGTGCCCTAAGAGGTGATTGATCTTTAGAACTTTTACTCTATTTCAAACTGAAGTTGAACCGTTACAATCAAAGATAACGCTCTTGGGGATTAGAGAATTGGTTCAAAGCTATAAGTTATAGATACTTATGACAACCTTTGGGTGTCCTAAGAGGTGATAGATCATTAGAACTTTAACTCTATTTAAAACCGAAGTTGAACAGTTACAATCAAAGATAACGCTCTTGGAGATTAGAGTCTTAGAGTTAGGTTCAAAGCTATGAGTTATAGATACTTATTACAACCTTTGGGGGCCCTAAGAGGTGATAGATCTTTAGAACTTTAACTCTATTTCAAACCGAAGTTGAACCATTACAATCAAAGATAACGCATTTGGGGATTAGAGTCTTAGAGTTAGGTTCAAAGCTATAAGTTATAGATACTTATTACAACCTTTGGGTGCCCTAAGAGGTGATAGATCTTTAGAACTTTAACTCCATTTCAAATCGAAGTTGAACCGTTACAATGAAAGATAACGCTCTTGGGGATTAGAGTCTTAGAGCTAGGTTCAAAGCTATAAGTTATCGATACTTATGACAACCTTTGGGTGTCCTAAGAAGTGATAGATCTTTAGAACTTTAACTCTATTTCTAACCGAAGTTGAACCGTTACAATCAAAGATAACGCTCTTGGGGATTAGAGTCTTAGAGTTAGGTTCAAAGCAATAAGTTATAGATACTTATTACAACCTTTGGGTGTCCTAAGAGGTGATAGATCTTTAGAACTTTAACTCTATTTCAATCCGAAGTTGAACCGTTACAATCAAAGATAACGCTCTTGGGGATTAGAGTCTTTGAGTAAGGTTCAAAGCTATAAGTTATAGATACTTACTACAACCTTTGGGTTCCCTAAGAGGTGTTATATCTTTAGAACTTTAACTCTATTTCAAACTAAAGTTGAACCGTTACAATCAAAGATAACGCTCTTGGGGATTAGAGTCTTAGAGTTAGGTTCAAAGCTATAAGCTATAGTTACTTATTACAACCTTTGAGTGTCCTAAGATGTGATAGATGTTTAGAACTTTAACTCTATTTCAAACCGAAGTTGAACCGTTACAATCAAAGATAACGCTCTTGGGGATCAGAGTCTTGAGTTAGGTTCAAAGCTATAAGTTATAGATACTTATTACAACCTTTGGGTGTCCTAAGAGGTGATAGATCTTTACAACTTTAACTCTATTTCAATCCGAAGTTGAACCGTTACAATCAAAGATAACGCTCTTGGGGATTAGAGTCTTTGAGTAAGGTTCAAAGCTATAAGTTATAGATACTTATTACAACCTTTGGGTTCCCTAAGAGGTGTTATATCTTTAGAACTTTAACTCTATTTCAAACTAAAGTTGAACCGTTACAATCAAAGATAACGCTCTTGGGAATTAGAGTCTTTGAGGTAGGTTCAAAGCTATAAGTTATAGATACCTATGACAACCTTTGGGTGTCCTAAGTGGCGATAGAACATTAGAACTTTAACCCTATTTCAAATCGAAGTTGAACTGTCACAATCAAAGATAACGCTCTTGGAGATTAGAGTCTTAGAGTTAGGTTCAAAGCTATAAGTTATAGATACTTGTGACAACCTTTGGTTGTCCGAAGAGGTGATAGATCTTTAGAACTTTAACTCTATTTCGAACCGAAGTTGAACCATTCTAATCAAAGATAACGCTCTTGGGGATTAGAGTCTTAGAGTTAGGTTCAAAGCTATAAGTTATAGATACTTATGACAACCTTTGGGTGTCCTAAGAGGTGATAGATCTTTAGAACTTCAACTCTATTTCTAACAGAAGTTCAACCGTCACAATCAAAGATAACGCTCTTGGGGATTAGAGTCTTAGAGTTAGGTTCAAAGCTATAAGCTATAGATATTTATTACAACCTTTGAGTGTCCTAAGATGTGATAGATCTTTAGAACTTTAACTCTATTTCAAACCGATGTTGAACCGTTACAATCAAAGTTAACGCTCATGGGGATTAGAGTCTTAGAGTTAGGTTCAAAGCTATAAATTATAGATACTTATTACAACCTTTGGGTGTCCTAAGAGGTGACAGATCTTTAGAACTTTATCTCTATTGCAATCCGAAGTTGAACCGTTACAATCAAAGATAACTCTTTTGGGGATTAGAGTCTTAGAGTTAGGTTCAAAGCTATAAGTTATAGATACTTATTACAACCTTTGGGTGTCCTAAGAGGTGATAGATCTTTAGAACTTTAACTCTATTTCAAACCGAAGTTGAACCGTTACAATCAAAGATAATGCTCTTGGGGATTAGAGTCTTAGAGTTAGGTTCAAAGCTATAAGCTATAGATACTTATTACAACCTTTGGGTGTCCTAAGAGGTGATAGATCTTTAGAACTTTAACTCTATTTCAAACCGAAGTTGAACCGTTACAATCAAAGATAACGCTCTTGGGGATTAGAGTCTTAGAGTTAGGTTCAAAGCTATAAGTTATAGATACTTATTACAACCTTTGGGTGTCCTAAGAGGTGATAGATCTTTAGAACTTTAACTCTATTTCAATTCGAAGTTGAACCGTTGCAATCAAAGATAACGCTCTTGGGGATTAGAGTCTTTGAGTAACGTTCGAAGCTATAAGTTATAGATACTTATTACAACCTTTGGGTGCCCTAAGATGTGATAGACCTTTAGAACTTTAACTCTATTTCAAACTGAAGTTGAACCGTTACAATCAAAGATAACGCTCTTGGGGATTAGAGACTGAGAGTTAGGTTCAAAGCTATAAGTTATAGATACTTATGACAACCTTTGGGTGTCCTAAGAGGTGATAGATCATTGGAACTTTAACTCTATTTCAAACCGAAGTTGAACCGTTACAATCAAAGATAACACTCTTGGAGATTAGAGTCTTAGAGTTAGGTTCAAAGCTATAAGTTATAGATACTTATTACAACCTTTGGGGGTCCTAAGAGGTGATAGTTCTTTACAACTTTAACTCTATTTCAAACCGAAGATGAACCATTACAATCAAAGATAACGCTCTTGTGGATTAGAGTCTTAGAGGTAGGTTCAAAGCTATAAGTTATAGATACTTATTACAACCTTTGGGAGCCCTAAGAGATGATAGATCTTTAGAACATTTACTCTATTTCAATCCGAAGTTGAACCGTTACAATCAAAGATAACGCTCTTGGGGATTAGAGTCTTAGAGTTAGGTTCAAAGCTATAAGTTATAGATACTTATGACAACCTTTGGGTCTCCTAAGACGTGATAGGTCTTCAGAACTTTAATTCTATTTCAAACCGAAGTTGAACCGTTACAATCAAAGATAATGCTCTTGGGGATTAGAGTCTTATAGTTAGGTTTAGAGTTATAAGTTATAGACACTTATGACAACCTTTGGGAGTCCTAAGAGGTGATAGATCTTTAGAACATTAACTCTATTTCAATCCGAAGTTGAACCGTTACAATCAAAGATAATGCTCTTGGGGTTTAGAGTCTTACAGTTAGGTTCATAGCTATAAGTTATAGATACTTATTACAACCTTTGGGTGTCCTAAGAGGTGATAGATAATTAGAACTTTATCTCTATTGCAATCCGAAGTTGAACCATTACAATAAATGATAATGCTCTTGGGGATTAGAGTCTTAGAGTTAGGGTCAAAGCTATAAGTTATAGATACTTATTACAACCTTTGGGTGTCCTAAGAGGGGATAGATCTTTAGAACTTTAACTCTATTTCAAATCGAAGTTGAACCATTACAATCAAAGATAACGCTCTTGGGGATTAGAGTCTTAGAGGTAGGTTCAAAGCTATAAGTTATAGATACTTATTACAACCTTTGGGTGCCCTAAGATGTGATAGATCTTTGGTACTTTAACTCTATTTCAAACCGAAGTTGAACCGTTACAATCAAAGATAACGCTCTTGGGAATCAGAGTCTTGAGTTAGGTTCAAAGCTATAAGTTATAGATACTTATTACAACCTTTGGGTGTCCTAAGAGGTGATAGATCTTTACAACTTTAACTCTATTTCAATCCGAAGTTGAACCGTTACAATCAAAGATAACGCTCTTGGGGATTAGAGTCTTTGAGTAAGGTTCAAAGCTATAAGTTATAGATACTTATTACAACCTTTGGGTTCCCTAAGAGGTGTTATATCTTTAGAACTTTAACTCTATTTCAAACTAAAGTTGAACCGTTACAATCAAAGATAACGCTCTTGGGAATTAGAGTCTTTGAGGTAGGTTCAAAGCTATAAGTTATAGATACCTATGACAACCTTTGGGTGTCCTAAGTGGCGATAGAACATTAGAACTTTAACCCTATTTCAAATCGAAGTTGAACTGTCACAATCAAAGATAACGCTCTTGGAGATTAGAGTCTTAGAGTTAGGTTCAAAGCTATAAGTTATAGATACTTGTGACAACCTTTGGTTGTCCGAAGAGGTGATAGATCTTTAGAACTTTAACTCTATTTCGAACCGAAGTTGAACCATTCTAATCAAAGATAACGCTCTTGGGGATTAGAGTCTTAGAGTTAGGTTCAAAGCTATAAGTTATAGATACTTATGACAACCTTTGGGTGTCCTAAGAGGTGATAGATCTTTAGAACTTCAACTCTATTTCTAACAGAAGTTCAACCGTCACAATCAAAGATAACGCTCTTGGGGATTAGAGTCTTAGAGTTAGGTTCAAAGCTATAAGCTATAGATATTTATTACAACCTTTGAGTGTCCTAAGATGTGATAGATCTTTAGAACTTTAACTCTATTTCAAACCGATGTTGAACCGTTACAATCAAAGTTAACGCTCATGGGGATTAGAGTCTTAGAGTTAGGTTCAAAGCTATAAATTATAGATACTTATTACAACCTTTGGGTGTCCTAAGAGGTGACAGATCTTTAGAACTTTATCTCTATTGCAATCCGAAGTTGAACCGTTACAATCAAAGATAACTCTTTTGGGGATTAGAGTCTTAGAGTTAGGTTCAAAGCTATAAGTTATAGATACTTATTACAACCTTTGGGTGTCCTAAGAGGTGATAGATCTTTAGAACTTTAACTCTATTTCAAACCGAAGTTGAACCGTTACAATCAAAGATAATGCTCTTGGGGATTAGAGTCTTAGAGTTAGGTTCAAAGCTATAAGCTATAGATACTTATTACAACCTTTGGGTGTCCTAAGAGGTGATAGATCTTTAGAACTTTAACTCTATTTCAAACCGAAGTTGAACCGTTACAATCAAAGATAACGCTCTTGGGGATTAGAGTCTTAGAGTTAGGTTCAAAGCTATAAGTTATAGATACTTATTACAACCTTTGGGTGTCCTAAGAGGTGATAGATCTTTAGAACTTTAACTCTATTTCAATTCGAAGTTGAACCGTTGCAATCAAAGATAACGCTCTTGGGGATTAGAGTCTTTGAGTAACGTTCGAAGCTATAAGTTATAGATACTTATTACAACCTTTGGGTGCCCTAAGATGTGATAGACCTTTAGAACTTTAACTCTATTTCAAACTGAAGTTGAACCGTTACAATCAAAGATAACGCTCTTGGGGATTAGAGACTGAGAGTTAGGTTCAAAGCTATAAGTTATAGATACTTATGACAACCTTTGGGTGTCCTAAGAGGTGATAGATCATTGGAACTTTAACTCTATTTCAAACCGAAGTTGAACCGTTACAATCAAAGATAACACTCTTGGAGATTAGAGTCTTAGAGTTAGGTTCAAAGCTATAAGTTATAGATACTTATTACAACCTTTGGGGGTCCTAAGAGGTGATAGTTCTTTACAACTTTAACTCTATTTCAAACCGAAGATGAACCATTACAATCAAAGATAACGCTCTTGTGGATTAGAGTCTTAGAGGTAGGTTCAAAGCTATAAGTTATAGATACTTATTACAACCTTTGGGAGCCCTAAGAGATGATAGATCTTTAGAACATTTACTCTATTTCAATCCGAAGTTGAACCGTTACAATCAAAGATAACGCTCTTGGGGATTAGAGTCTTAGAGTTAGGTTCAAAGCTATAAGTTATAGATACTTATGACAACCTTTGGGTCTCCTAAGACGTGATAGGTCTTCAGAACTTTAATTCTATTTCAAACCGAAGTTGAACCGTTACAATCAAAGATAACGCTCTTGGGGATTAGAGTCTTATAGTTAGGTTTAGAGTTATAAGTTATAGACACTTATGACAACCTTTGGGAGTCCTAAGAGGTGATAGATCTTTAGAACATTAACTCTATTTCAATCCGAAGTTGAACCGTTACAATCAAAGATAATGCTCTTGGGGTTTAGAGTCTTACAGTTAGGTTCATAGCTATAAGTTATAGATACTTATTACAACCTTTGGGTGTCCTAAGAGGTGATAGATAATTAGAACTTTATCTCTATTGCAATCCGAAGTTGAACCATTACAATAAATGATAATGCTCTTGGGGATTAGAGTCTTAGAGTTAGGGTCAAAGCTATAAGTTATAGATACTTATTACAACCTTTGGGTGTCCTAAGAGGGGATAGATCTTTAGAACTTTAACTCTATTTCAAATCGAAGTTGAACCATTACAATCAAAGATAACGCTCTTGGGGATTAGAGTCTTAGAGGTAGGTTCAAAGCTATAAGTTATAGATACTTATTACAACCTTTGGGTGCCCTAAGATGTGATAGATCTTTGGTACTTTAACTCTATTTCAAACCGAAGTTGAACCGTTACAATCAAAGATAACGCTCTTGGGGATTACAGTCTTAGAGTTAGGTTCAAAGCAATAACTTATAGATACTTATTACGACCTTTGGGTGTCCTAAGAGGTGATAGATCTTTAGAACTTTAACTCTATTTCAATCCGAAGTTGAATCGTTACAATCGAAGATAACGCTCTTGGGGATTAGAGTCTTAGAGTAAGGTTCAATGCTATAAGTTATAGATACTTGTTACAACCTTTGGGTGTCCTAAGAGGTGATAGATCTTTAGAACTTTAACTCTATTTCAATCCGAAGTTGAACCGTTACTATCAAAGATAACTCTCTTGGGGATTAGAGTCTTACAGTTAGGTTTAGAGTTATAAGTTATAGACACTTATGACAACCTTTGGGTGTCCTAAGAGGTGATAGATCTTTAGAACATTAACTCTATTTCAATCCGAAGTTGAACCATTACAATCAAAGATAACGCTCTTGGGGATTAGAGTCTTAGAGTTAGGTTCAAAGCTATAAGTTATAGATACTTATGACGACCTTTGGGCCTCCTAAGAGGTGATAGATCTTTAGAACTTTAATTCTATTTCAAATCGAAGTTGAACTGTTACAATCAAAGATAACGCTCTGGGGATTAGAGTCTTACAGTTAGGTTTAGAGTTATAAGTTATAGACACTTATGACAACCTTTGTGTGTCCTAAGAGATGATAGATCTTTAGAACATTAACTCTATTTCAATCCGAAGTTGAACCGTTACAAGCAAAGATAACGCTCTTGGGAATTAGAGTCTTAGAGTTAGGTTCAAAGCTATAAGTTATAGATACTTATTACAAGCTTTGGGTCTCCTAAGAGGTGATAGATCTTTAGAACTATAATTCTATTTCAAACCGAAGTTGAACCGTTACAATCAAAGATAACGCTCTTGGGGATTAGAGTCTTAGAGTTAGGTTCAAAGCTATAAGTTATAGATACCTATTACAACCTTTGGGTGTTACTTATGACAACCTTTTGGTGTCCGAACAGGTGATAGATCTTTAGAACTTTAACTCTATTTCAAACCGAAGTTGAACCGTTACAATCAAAGATAACGCTCTTGAGATTAGTGTCTTAGAGTTAGGTTCAAAGCTATAAGTTATAGATACTTATTACAACCTTTGGGTGCCCTAAGATGTGATAGATCATTAGAACTTTAACTCTATTTGAAACCGAAATTGAACCGTTACGATCAAAGATAATGCTAATGGGGATTAGCGTCTTGGAGTAAGGTCAAAGCTATAAGTTATAGATACTTATTACAACCTTTGGGTGCCCTAAGAGGAGATAGATCATTAGAACTTTAACTCTATTTCAATCTGAAGTTGAACCGTTACAAACAAAGATAACGCTCTTGGGGATTAGAGTCTTAGAGTTAGATTCAAAGATATAAGTTATAGATACTTATGACAACCTTTGGGTGTCCTAAGAGGTGATAGATCTTTAGAACTTTAACTCTATTTCAAACCGAAGTTGAACCGTTACGATCAAAGATAACGCTCATGGGGATTAGAGTCTTAGAGTAAGGTTCAAAGCTATAAGTTATAGATACTTATTACAACCTTTGGGTGCCCTAAGAGGTGATAGATCTTTAGAACTTTAACTCTATTTCAAAACTGAAGTTGAACCGTTACAATCAAAGATAACGCTCTTGGGGATTAGAGTCTTAGAGTTAGTTTCAAAGCTATAAGCTATAGGTACTTATGACAACCTTTGGGTGTCCTAAGAGGTGATAGATCTTTAGAACTTTAATTCTATTTCTAATCAAAGTTGAACCGTTACAATCAAAGATAACGCTCTTGGGGATTAGTGTCTTAGAGTTAGGTTCAAAGATTTAAGTTATAGATATTTGTTACAACCTTTGGGTGTCCTAAGAGATCGTAGATCATTAGAACTTTAACTCTATTTCAAACTGAAGTTGAACCGTTACAATCAAAGATAATGCTCTTGGGGATTATAGTCTTAGAGTTAGGTTCAAAGCTATAAGTTATAGATGCTTATGACAACCTTTGGGTGTCCTAAGAGGTGATAGATCTTTAGAACTTTAACTCTATTTCAAACCGAAGTTGAACCGTTACAATCAAAGATAACGCACTTGGGGATTAGAGTTTTAGAATTAGGTTCAAGGTTATAAGCTATAGATACTTATGACAACCTTTGGGTGTCCTAAGAGGTGATAGATCTTTAGAACTTTAACTCTATTTCAAACCGAAGTTGAACCGTTATAATCAAAGATAACGCTCTTGGGGATTAGAGTCTTAGAGTTAGGTTCAAAGAGATAAGTTATAGATACTTATTACAACCTTTAGTATTATTAGATCTATCACCTCTTAGGACACCCAAAGGTTGTAACAAGTATCTATAACTTATAGCTTTGAACCTAACTCTAAGACTCTAATCCCCAAGAGCGTTATCTTTGATTGTAACGGTTCAACTTCGATTTGAAATAGAGTTAAAGTTCAAAAGATCTATCACCTCTTAGGACACCCAAAGGATGTCATAAGTATCTATAACTTATAGCTTTGAACCTAACTCTAAGACTCTAATCCCCAAGAGCGTTATCTTTGATTGTAACGGTTCGACTTCGGTTTGAAATAGAGTTAAAGTTCTAAAGATCTATCACCTCTTAGGACACCCAAAGGATGTCATAAGTATCTATAACTTATAGCTTTGAACCTAACTCTAAGACTTTAATCCCCAAGAGCGTTATCTTTGATTGTAACGGTTCAACTTCGGTTTGAAATAGAGTTAAAGTTCTAAAGATCTATCACCTCTTAGGACACCCAAAGGTTGTAATAAGTATCTATAACTTATAGCTTTGAACCTAACTCTAAGACTCTAATCCCCAAGAGCGTTATCTTTGATTGTAACGATTCAACTTCGGTTTGAAATAGAGTTAAATTCTAAAGCTCTATCACCTCTTAGGACACCCAAAGGTTGTAATAAGTATCTATAACTTATAGCTTTGAACCTAACTCTAAGACTCTAATCCCCAAGAGCGTTATCTTTGATTGTAACGGTTCAACTTCGGTTTGAAATAGAGTTATAGTTCTGAAGCTGTGTCACCTCTTAGGACACCCAAAGGTTGTAATAAGTATCTATAACTTATAGCTTTGAACCTAACTCTAAGACTCTAATCCCCAAGAGCGTTATCTTTGATTGTAACGGTTCAACTTCGGTTTGAAATAGAGTTAAAGTTCTAAAGATCTATCACCTCTTAGGACACCCAAAGGTTGTAATAAGTATCTATAACTTATAGCTTTGAACCTAGCTCTAAGACTCTAATCCCCAAGAGCGTTATCTTTGATTGTAACGGTTCAACTTCGGTTTGAAATAGAGTTAAAGCTCTAAAGATCTATCACCTCTTAGGACACCCAAAGGTTGTAACAAGTATCTATAACTTATAGCTTTGAACCTAACTCTAAGACTCTAATCCCCAAGAGCGTTATCTTTGATTGTAACGGTTCAACTTCGATTTGAAATAGAGTTAAAGTTCAAAAGATCTATCACCTATTAGGACACCCAAAGGATGTCATAAGTATCTATAACTTATAGCTTTGAACCTAACTCTAAGACTCTAATCCCCAAGAGCGTTATCTTTGATTGTAACGGTTCAACTTCGGTTTGAAATAGAGTTAAAGTTCTAAAGATCTATCACCTCTTAGGACACCCAAAGGTTGTAATAAGTATCTATATCTTATAGCTTTGAACCTAACTCTAAGACTCTAATCCCCAAGAGCATTATCTTTGATTGTAACGGTTCAACTTCGGTTTGACATAGAGTTAAAGTTCTAAAGATCTATCACCTCTTAAGACACCCAAAGGTTGTAATAAGTATCTATAACTTATAGCTTTGAACCTAACTCTAAGACTCTAATCCCCAAGAGCGTTATCTTTGATTGTAACGGTTCAACTTCGGTTTGAAATAGAGTTAAAGTTCTAAAGATCTATCACCTCTTAGGACACCCAAAGGTTGTAATAAGTATCTATAACTTATAGCTTTGAACCTAGCTCTAAGACTCTAATCCCCAAGAGCGTTATCTTTGATTGTAACGGTTCAACTTCGGTTTGAAATAGAGTTAAAGTTCTAAAGATCTATCACCTCTTAGGACACCCAAAGGTTGTAATAAGTATCTATAACTTATAACTTTGAACCTAACTCTAAGACTCTAATCCCCAAGAGCGTAATCTTTGATTGTAAAGGTTCAACTTCGGTTTGAAATAGAGTTAAAGTTCTAAAGATCTATCACCTCTTAGGACACCCAAAGGATGTCATAAGTATCTATAACTTATAGCTTTGAACCTAACTCTAAGACTCTAATCCCCTAAAGCGTTATCTTTGATTGTAACGGTTCAACTTCGGTTTGAAATAGAGTTAAAGTTCTAAAGATCTATCACCTCTTAGGACACCCAAATGTTGTAATAAGTATCTATAACTTATAGCTTTGAACCTAACTCTAAGACTCTAATCCCCAAGAGCGTTATCTTTGATTGTAACGATTCAACTTCGGTTTGAAATAGAGTTAAATTCTAAAGCTCTATCACCTCTTAGGACACCCAAAGGTTGTAATAAGTATCTATAACTTATAGCTTTGAACCTAACTCTAAGACTCTAATCCCCAAGAGCGTTATCTTTGATTGTAACGGTTCAACTTCGGTTTGAAATAGAGTTATAGTTCTGAAGCTGTGTCACCTCTTAGGACACCCAAAGGTTGTAACAAGTATCTATAACTTATAGCTTTGAACCTAACTCTAAGACTCTAATCCCCAAGAGCGTTATCTTTGATTGTAACGGTTCAACTTCGATTTGAAATAGAGTTAAAGTTCAAAAGATCTATCACCTCTTAGGACACCCAAAGGATGTCATAAGTATCTATAACTTATAGCTTTGAACCTAACTCTAAGACTCTAATCCCCAAGAGCGTTATCTTTGATTGTAACGGTTCAACTTCGGTTTGAAATAGAGTTAAAGCTCTAAAGATCTATCACCTCTTAGGACACCCAAAGGTTGTAACAAGTATCTATAACTTATAGCTTTGAACCTAACTCTAAGACTCTAATCCCCAAGAGCGTTATCTTTGATTGTAACGGTTCAACTTCGATTTGAAATAGAGTTTAAGTTCAAAAGATCTATCACCTCTTAGGACACCCAAAGGATGTCATAAGTATCTATAACTTATAGCTTTGAACCTAACTCTAAGACTCTAATCCCCAAGAGCGTTATCTTTGATTGTAACGGTTCAACTTCGGTTTGAAATAGAGTTAAAGTTCTAAAGATCTATCACCTCTTAGGACACCGAAAGGTTGTAATAAGTATCTATATCTTATAGCTTTGAACCTAACTCTAAGACTCTAATCCCCAAGAGCATTATCTTTGATTGTAACGGTTCAACTTCGGTTTGAAATAGAGTTAAAGTTCTAAAGATCTATCACCTCTTAAGACACCCAAAGGTTGTAATAAGTATCTATAACTTATAGCTTTGAACCTAACTCTAAGACTATAATCCCCAAGAGCGTTATCTTTGATTGTAACGGTTCAACTTCGGTTTGAAATAGAGTTAAAGTTCTAAAGATCTATCACCTCTTAGGACACCCAAAGGTTGTAATAAGTATCTATATCTTATAGCTTTGAACCTAACTCTAAGACTCTAATCCCCAAGAGCGTTATCTTTGATTGTAACGGTTCAACTTCGGTTTGAAATAGAGTTAAAGTTCTAAAGATCTATCACCTCTTAGGACACCCAAAGGTTGTAATAAGTATCTATAACTTATAGCTTTGAACCTAACTCTAAGACTCTAATCCCCAAGAGCGTTATCTTTGATTGTAACGGTTCAACTTCGGTTTGAAATAGAGTTAAAGTTCTAAAGATCTATCACCTCTTAGGACACCCAAAGGTTGTAATAAGTATCTATAACTTATAGCTTTGAACCTAACTCTAAGACTCTAATCCCCAAGAGCGTAATCTTTGATTGTAACGGTTCAACTTCGGTTTGAAATAGAGTTAAAGTTCTGAAGCTCTATCACCTCTTAGGACACCCAAAGGTTGTAACAAGTATCTATAACTTATTGCTTTGAACCTAACTCTAAGACTCTAATCCCCAAGAGCGTTATCTTTGATTGTAACGGTTCAACTTCGGTTTGAAATAGAGTTAAAGTTCTAAAGATCTATCACCTCTTAGGACACCCAAAGGTTGTAACAAGTATCTATAACTTATAGCTTTGAACCTAACTCTAAGACTCTAATCCCCAAAAGCGTTATCTTTGATTGTAACGGTTCAACTTCGGTTTGAAATAGAGTTAAAGTTCTAAAGATCTATCACCTCTTAGGACACCCAAATGTTGTAATAAGTATCTATAACTTATAGCTTTGAACCTAACTCTAAGACTCTAATCCCCAAGAGCGTTATCTTTGATTGTAACGATTCAACTTCGGTTTGAAATAGAGTTAAATTCTGAAGCTCTATCACCTCTTAGGACACCCAAAGGTTGTAACAAGTATCTATAACTTATTGCTTTGAACCTAACTCTAAGACTCTAATCCCCAAGAGCGTTATCTTTGATTGTAACGGTTCAACTTCGATTTGAAATAGAGTTAAAGTTCAAAAGATCTATCACCTCTTAGGACACCCAAAGGATGTCATAAGTATCTATAACTTATAGCTTTGAACCTAACTCTAAGACTCTAATCCCCAAGAGCGTTATCTTTGATTGTAACGGTTCAACTTCGGTTTGAAATAGAGTTAAAGTTCTAAAGATCTATCACCTCTTAGGACACCCAAAGGTTGTAATAAGTATCTATATCTTATAGCTTTGAACCTAACTCTAAGACTCTAATCCCCAAGAGCATTATCTTTGATTGTAACGGTTCAACTTCGGTTTGACATAGAGTTAAAGTTCTAAAGATCTATCACCTCTTAAGACACCCAAAGGTTGTAATAAGTATCTATAACTTATAGCTTTGAACCTAACTCTAAGACTCTAATCCCCAAGAGCGTTATCTTTGATTGTAACGGTTCAACTTCGGTTTGAAATAGAGTTAAAGTTCTAAAGATCTATCACCTCTTAGGACACCCAAAGGTTGTAATAAGTATCTATAACTTATAGCTTTGAACCTAGCTCTAAGACTCTAAACCCCAAGAGCGTTATCTTTGATTGTAACGGTTCAACTTCGGTTTGAAATAGAGTTAAAGTTCTAAAGATCTATCACCTCTTAGGACACCCAAAGGTTGTAATAAGTATCTATAACTTATAACTTTGAACCTAACTCTAAGACTCTAATCCCCAAGAGCGTAATCTTTGATTGTAAAGGTTCAACTTCGGTTTGAAATAGAGTTAAAGTTCTAAAGATCTATCACCTCTTAGGACACCCAAAGGATGTCATAAGTATCTATAACTTATAGCTTTGAACCTAACTCTAAGACTCTAATCCCCTGAAGCGTTATCTTTGATTGTAACGGTTCAACTTCGGTTTGAAATAGAGTTAAAGTTCTAAAGATCTATCACCTCTTAGGACACCCAAATGTTGTAATAAGTATCTATAACTTATAGCTTTGAACCTAACTCTAAGACTCTAATCCCCAAGAGTGTTATCTTTGATTGTAACGATTCAACTTCGGTTTGAAATAGAGTTAAATTCTAAAGCTCTATCACCTCTTAGGACACCCAAAGGTTGTAATAAGCATCTATAACTTATAGCTTTGAACCTAACTCTAAGACTCTAATCCCCAAGAGCGTTATCTTTGATTGTAACGGTTCAACTTCGGTTTGAAATAGAGTTATAGTTCTGAAGCTGTGTCACCTCTTAGGACACCCAAAGGTTGTAACAAGTATCTATAACTTATAGCTTTGAACCTAACTCTAAGACTCTAATCCCCAAGAGCGTTATCTTTGATTGTAACGGTTCAACTTCGATTTGAAATAGAGTTAAAGTTCAAAAGATCTATCACCTCTTAGGACACCCAAAGGATGTCATAAGTATCTATAACTTATAGCTTTGAACCTAACTCTAAGACTCTAATCCCCAAGAGCGTTATCTTTGATTGTAACGGTTCAACTTCGGTTTGAAATAGAGTTAAAGTTCTAAAGATCTATCACCTCTTAGGACACCGAAAGGTTGTAATAAGTATCTATATCTTATAGCTTTGAACCTAACTCTAAGACTCTAATCCCCAAGAGCATTATCTTTGATTGTAACGGTTCAACTTCGGTTTGAAATAGAGTTAAAGTTCTAAAGATCTATCACCTCTTAAGACACCCAAAGGTTGTAATAAGTATCTATAACTTATAGCTTTGAACCTAACTCTAAGACTCTAATCCCCAAGAGCGTTATCTTTGATTGTAACGGTTCAACTTCGGTTTGAAATAGAGTTAAAGTTCTAAAGATCTATCACCTCTTAGGACACCCAAAGGTTGTCATAAGTATCTATATCTTATAGCTTTGAACCTAACTCTAAGACTCTAATCCCCAAGAGCGTTATCTTTGATTGTAACGGTTCAACTTCGGTTTGAAATAGAGTTAAAGTTCTAAAGATCTATCACCTCTTAGGACACCCAAAGGTTGTAATAAGTATCTATAACTTATAGCTTTGAACCTAGCTCTAAGACTCTAATCCCCAAGAGCGTTATCTTTGATTGTAACGGTTCAACTTCGGTTTGAAATAGAGTTAAAGTTCTAAAGATCTATCACCTCTTAGGACACCCAAAGGTTGTAATAAGTATCTATAACTTATAACTTTGAACCTAACTCTAAGACTCTAATCCCCAAGAGCGTAATCTTTGATTGTAAAGGTTCAACTTCGGTTTGAAATAGAGTTAAAGTTCTAAAGATCTATCACCTCTTAGGACACCCAAAGGATGTCATAAGTATCTATAACTTATAGCTTTGAACCTAACTCTAAGACTCTAATCCCCTGAAGCGTTATCTTTGATTGTAACGGTTCAACTTCGGTTTGAAATAGAGTTAAAGTTCTAAAGATCTATCACCTCTTAGGACACCCAAATGTTGTAATAAGTATCTATAACTTATAGCTTTGAACCTAACTCTAAGACTCTAATCCCCAAGAGTGTTATCTTTGATTGTAACGATTCAACTTCGGTTTGAAATAGAGTTAAATTCTAAAGCTCTATCACCTCTTAGGACACCCAAAGGTTGTAATAAGCATCTATAACTTATAGCTTTGAACCTAACTCTAAGACTCTAATCCCCAAGAGCGTTATCTTTGATTGTAACGGTTCAACTTCGGTTTGAAATAGAGTTATAGTTCTGAAGCTGTGTCACCTCTTAGGACACCCAAAGGTTGTAACAAGTATCTATAACTTATAGCTTTGAACCTAACTCTAAGACTCTAATCCCCAAGAGCGTTATCTTTGATTGTAACGGTTCAACTTCGATTTGAAATAGAGTTAAAGTTCAAAAGATCTATCACCTCTTAGGACACCCAAAGGATGTCATAAGTATCTATAACTTATAGCTTTGAACCTAACTCTAAGACTCTAATCCCCAAGAGCGTTATCTTTGATTGTAACGGTTCAACTTCGGTTTGAAATAGAGTTAAAGTTCTAAAGATCTATCACCTCTTAGGACACCGAAAGGTTGTAATAAGTATCTATATCTTATAGCTTTGAACCTAACTCTAAGACTCTAATCCCCAAGAGCATTATCTTTGATTGTAACGGTTCAACTTCGGTTTGAAATAGAGTTAAAGTTCTAAAGATCTATCACCTCTTAAGACACCCAAAGGTTGTAATAAGTATCTATAACTTATAGCTTTGAACCTAACTCTAAGACTCTAATCCCCAAGAGCGTTATCTTTGATTGTAACGGTTCAACTTCGGTTTGAAATAGAGTTAAAGTTCTAAAGATCTATCACCTCTTAGGACACCCAAAGGTTGTCATAAGTATCTATATCTTATAGCTTTGAACCTAACTCTAAGACTCTAATCCCCAAGAGCGTTATCTTTGATTGTAACGGTTCAACTTCGGTTTGAAATAGAGTTAAAGTTCTAAAGATCTATCACCTCTTAGGACACCCAAAGGTTGTAATAAGTATCTATAACTTATAGCTTTGAACCTAACTCTAAGACTCTAATCCCCAAGAGCGTTATCTTTGATTGTAACGGTTCAACTTCGGTTTGAAATAGAGTTAAAGTTCTAAAGATCTATCACCTCTTAGGACACCCAAAGGTTGTAATAAGTATCTATAACTTATAGCTTTGAACCTAACTCTAAGACTCTAATCCCCAAGAGCGTAATCTTTGATTGTAACGGTTCAACTTCGGTTTGAAATAGAGTTAAAGTTCTGAAGCTCTATCACCTCTTAGGACACCCAAAGGTTGTAACAAGTATCTATAACTTATTGCTTTGAACCTAACTCTAAGACTCTAATCCCCAAGAGCGTTATCTTTGATTGTAACGGTTCAACTTCGGTTTGAAATAGAGTTAAAGTTCTAAAGATCTATCACCTCTTAGGACACCCAAAGGTTGTAACAAGTATCTATAACTTATAGCTTTGAACCTAACTCTAAGACTCTAATCCCCAAAAGCGTTATCTTTGATTGTAACGGTTCAACTTCGGTTTGAAATAGAGTTAAAGTTCTAAAGATCTATCACCTCTTAGGACACCCAAATGTTGTAATAAGTATCTATAACTTATAGCTTTGAACCTAACTCTAAGACTCTAATCCCCAAGAGCGTTATCTTTGATTGTAACGATTCAACTTCGGTTTGAAATAGAGTTAAATTCTGAAGCTCTATCACCTCTTAGGACACCCAAAGGTTGTAACAAGTATCTATAACTTATTGCTTTGAACCTAACTCTAAGACTCTAATCCCCAAGAGCGTTATCTTTGATTGTAACGGTTCAACTTCGATTTGAAATAGAGTTAAAGTTCAAAAGATCTATCACCTCTTAGGACACCCAAAGGATGTCATAAGTATCTATAACTTATAGCTTTGAACCTAACTCTAAGACTCTAATCCCCAAGAGCGTTATCTTTGATTGTAACGGTTCAACTTCGGTTTGAAATAGAGTTAAAGTTCTAAAGATCTATCACCTCTTAGGACACCCAAAGGTTGTAATAAGTATCTATATCTTATAGCTTTGAACCTAACTCTAAGACTCTAATCCCCAAGAGCATTATCTTTGATTGTAACGGTTCAACTTCGGTTTGAAATAGAGTTAAAGTTCTAAAGATCTATCACGTCTTAAGACACCCAAAGGTTGTAATAAGTATCTATAACTTATAGCTTTGAACCTAACTCTAAGACTCTAATCCGCAAGAGCGTTATCTTTGATTGTAACGGTTCAACTTCGGTTTGAAATAGAGTTAAAGTTCTAAAGATCTATCACCTCTTAGGACACCCAAAGGTTGTAATAAGTATCTATAACTTATAGCTTTGAACCTAGCTCTAAGACTCTAATCCCCAAGAGCGTTATCTTTGATTGTAACGGTTCAACTTCGGTTTGAAATAGAGTTAAAGTTCTAAAGATCTATCACCTCTTAGGACACCCAAAGGTTGTAATAAGTATCTATAACTTATAACTTTGAACCTAACTCTAAGACTCTAATCCCCAAGAGCGTAATCTTTGATTGTAAAGGTTCAACTTCGGTTTGAAATAGAGTTAAAGTTCTAAAGATCTATCACCTCTTAGGACACCCAAAGGATGTCATAAGTATCTATAACTTATAGCTTTGAACCTAACTCTAAGACTCTAATCCCCTAAAGCGTTATCTTTGATTGTAACGGTTCAACTTCGGTTTGAAATAGAGTTAAAGTTCTAAAGATCTATCACCTCTTAGGACACCCAAATGTTGTAATAAGTATCTATAACTTATAGCTTTGAACCTAACTCTAAGACTCTAATCCCCAAGAGCGTTATCTTTGATTGTAACGATTCAACTTCGGTTTGAAATAGAGTTAAATTCTGAAGCTCTATCACCTCTTAGGACACCCAAAGGTTGTAATAAGTATCTATAACTTATAGCTTTGAACCTAACTCTAAGACTCTAATCCCCAAGAGCGTTATCTTTGATTGTAACGGTTCAACTTCGGTTTGAAATAGAGTTATAGTTCTGAAGCTCTGTCACCTCTTAGGACACCCAAAGGTTGTAATAAGTATCTATAACTTATAGCTTTGAACCTAACTCTAAGACTCTAATCCCCAAGAGCGTTATCTTTGATTGTAACGGTTCAACTTCGGTTTGAAATAGAGTTAAAGTTCTAAAGATCTATCACCTCTTAGGACACCCAAAGGTTGTAATAAGTATCTATAACTTATAGCTTTGAACCTAGCTCTAAGACTCTAATCCCCAAGAGCGTTATCTTTGATTGTAACGGTTCAACTTCGGTTTGAAATAGAGTTAAAGCTCTAAAGATCTATCACCTCTTAGGACACCCAAAGGTTGTAACAAGTATCTATAACTTATAGCTTTGAACCTAACTCTAAGACTCTAATCCCCAAGAGCGTTATCTTTGATTGTAACGGTTCAACTTCAATTTGAAATAGAGTTAAAGTTCAAAAGATCTATCACCTCTTAGGACACCCAAAGGATGTCATAAGTATCTATAACTTATAGCTTTGAACCTAACTCTAAGACTCTAATCCCTAAGAGCGTTATCTTTGATTGTAACGGTTCAACTTCGGTTTGAAATAGAGTTAAAGTTCTAAAGATCTATCACCTCTTAGGACACCCAAAGGTTGTAATAAGTATCTATAACTTATAGCTTTGAACCTAACTCTAAGACTCTAATCCCCAAGAGCGTTATCTTTGATTGTAACGGTTCAACTTCGGTTTGAAATAGAGTTAAAGTTCTAAAGATCTATCACCTCTTAGGACACCCAAAGGTTGTAATAAGTATCTATAACTTATAGCTTTGAACCTAGCTCTAAGACTCTAATCCCCAAGAGCGTTATCTTTAATTGTAACGGTTCAACTTCGGTTTGAAATAGAGTTAAAGCTCTAAAGATCTATCACCTCTTAGGACACCCAAAGGTTGTAACAAGTATCTATAACTTATAGCTTTGAACCTAACTCTAAGACTCTAATCCCCAAGAGCGTTATCTTTGATTGTAACGGTTCAACTTCGATTTGAAATAGAGTTAAAGTTCAAAAGATCTATCACCTCTTAGGACACCCAAAGGATGTCATAAGTATCTATAACTTATAGCTTTGAACCTAACTCTAAGACTCTAATCCCCAAGAGCGTTATCTTTGATTGTAATGGTTCAACTTCGGTTTGAAATAGAGTTAAAGTTCTAAAGATCTATCACCTCTTAGGACACCCAAAGGTTGTAATAAGTATCTATAACTTATAGCTTTGAACCTAACTCTAAGACTCTAATCCCCAAGAGCGTTATCTTTGATTGTAACGGTTCAACTTCGGTTTGAAATAGAGTTAAAGTTCTAAAGATCTATCACGTCTTAAGACAACCAAAGGTTGTAATAAGTATCTATAACTTATAGCTTTGAACCTAACTCTAAGACTGTAATCCCCAAGAGCGTTATCTTTGATTGTAACGGTTCAACTTCGGTTTGAAATAGAGTTAAAGTTCTAAAGATCTATCACCTCTTAGGACACCCAAAGGTTGTAATAAGTATCTATAACTTATAGCTTTGAACCTAGCTCTAAGACTCTAATCCCCAAGAGCGTTATCTTTGATTGTAACGGTTCAACTTCGGTTTGAAATAGAGTTAAAGTTCTAAAGATCTATCACATCTTAGGACACCCAAAGGTTGTAATAAGTATCTATAACTTATAACTTTGAACCTAACTCTAAGACTCTAATCCCCAAGAGCGTAATCTTTGATTGTAAAGGTTCAACTTCGGTTTGAAATAGAGTTAAAGTTCTAAAGATCTATCACCTCTTAGGACACCCAAAGGATGTCATAAGTATCTATAACTTATAGCTTTGAACCTAACTCTAAGACTCTAATCCCCTAAAGCGTTATCTTTGATTGTAACGGTTCAACTTCGGTTTGAAATAGAGTTAAAGTTCTAAAGATCTATCACCTCTTAGGACACCCAAATGTTGTAATAAGTATCTATAACTTATAGCTTTGAACCTAACTCTAAGACTCTAATCCCCAAGAGCGTTATCTTTGATTGTAACGATTCAACTTCGGTTTGAAATAGAGTTAAATTCTGAAGCTCTATCACCTCTTAGGACACCCAAAGGTTGTAATAAGTATCTATAACTTATAGCTTTGAACCTAACTCTAAGACTCTAATCCCCAAGAGCGTTATCTTTGATTGTAACGGTTCAACTTCGGTTTGAAATAGAGTTATAGTTCTGAAGCTGTGTCACCTCTTAGGACACCCAAAGGTTGTAACAAGTATCTATAACTTATAGCTTTGAACCTAACTCTAAGACTCTAATCCCCAAGAGCGTTATCTTTGATTGTAACGGTTCAACTTCGATTTGAAATAGAGTTAAAGTTCAAAAGATCTATCACCTCTTAGGACACCCAAAGGATGTCATAAGTATCTATAACTTATAGCTTTGAACCTAACTCTAAGACTCTAATCCCCAAGAGCGTTATCTTTGATTGTAACGGTTCAACTTCGGTTTGAAATAGAGTTAAAGTTCTAAAGATCTATCACCTCTTAGGACACCCAAAGGTTGTAATAAGTATCTATAACTAATAGCTTTGAACCTAACTCTTAGACTCTAATCCCCAAGAGCGTTATCTTTGATTGTAACGATCCAACTTCGGTTTGAAATAGAGTTAAATTCTAAAGCTCTATCACCTCTTAGGACACCCAAAGGTTGTAATAAGTATCTATAACTTATAGCTTTGAACCTAACTCTAAGACTCTAATCCCCAAGAGCGTTATCTTTGATTGTAACGGTTCAACTTCGGTTTGAAATAGAGTTATAGTTCTGAAGCTGTGTCACCTCTTAGGACACACAAAGGTTGTAATAAGTATCTATAACTTATAGCTTTGAACCTAACTCTAAGACTCTAATCCCCAAGAGCGTTATCTTTGATTGTAACGGTTCAACTTTGGTTTGAAATAGAGTTAAAGTTCTAAAGATCTATCACCTCTTAGGACACCCAAAGGTTGTAATAAGTATCTATAACTTATAGCTTTGAACCTAGCTCTAAGACTCTAATCCCCAAGAGCGTTATCTTTGATTGTAACGGTTCAACTTCGGTTTGAAATAGAGTTAAAGCTCTAAAGATCTATCACCTCTTAGGACACCCAAAGGTTGTAATAAGTATCTATATCTTATAGCTTTGAACCTAACTCTAAGACTCTAATCCCCAAGAGCATTATCTTTGATTGTAACGGTTCAACTTCGGTTTGACATAGAGTTAAAGTTCTAAAGATCTATCACCTCTTAAGACACCCAAAGGTTGTAATAAGTATCTATAACTTATAGCTTTGAACCTAACTCTAAGACTCTAATCCCCAAGAGCGTTATCTTTGATTGTAACGGTTCAACTTCGGTTTGAAATAGAGTTAAAGTTCTAAAGATCTATCACCTCTTAGAACACCCAAAGGTTGTAATAAGTATCTATAACTTATAGCTTTGAACCTAGCTCTAAGACTCTAATCCCCAAGAGCGTTATCTTTGATTGTAACGGTTCAACTTCGGTTTGAAATAGAGTTAAAGTTCTAAAGATCTATCACCTCTTAGGACACCCAAAGGTTGTAATAAGTATCTATAACTTATAACTTTGAACCTAACTCTAAGACTCTAATCCCCAAGAGCGTAATCTTTGATTGTAAAGGTTCAACTTCGGTTTGAAATAGAGTTAAAGTTCTAAAGATCTATCACCTCTTAGGACACCCAAAGGATGTCATAAGTATCTATAACTTATAGCTTTGAACCTAGCTCTAAGACTCTAATCCCCAAGAGCGTTATCTTTGATTGTAACGGTTCAACTTCGGTTTGAAATAGAGTTAAAGTTCTAAAGATCTATCACCTCTTAGGACACCCAAAGGTTGTAATAAGTATCTATAACTTATAACTTTGAACCTAACTCTAAGACTCTAATCCCCAAGAGCGTAATCTTTGATTGTAAAGGTTCAACTTCGGTTTGAAATAGAGTTAAAGTTCTAAAGATCTATCACCTCTTAGGACACCCAAAGGATGTCATAAGTATCTATAACTTATAGCTTTGAACCTAACTCTAAGACTCTAATCCCCTAAAGCGTTATCTTTGATTGTAACGGTTCAACTTCGGTTTGAAATAGAGTTAAAGTTCTAAAGATCTATCACCTCTTAGGACACCCAAATGTTGTAATAAGTATCTATAACTTATAGCTTTGAACCTAACTCTAAGACTCTAATCCCCAAGAGCGTTATCTTTGATTGTAACGATTCAACTTCGGTTTGAAATAGAGTTAAATTCTAAAGCTCTATCACCTCTTAGGACACCCAAAGGTTGTAATAAGTATCTATAACTTATAGCTTTGAACCTAACTCTAAGACTCTAATCCCCAAGAGCGTTATCTTTGATTGTAACGGTTCAACTTCGGTTTGAAATAGAGTTATAGTTCTGAAGCTGTGTCACCTCTTAGGACACCCAAAGGTTGTAACAAGTATCTATAACTTATAGCTTTGAACCTAACTCTAAGACTCTAATCCCCAAGAGCGTTATCTTTGATTGTAACGGTTGAACTTCGATTTGAAATAGAGTTAAAGTTCAAAAGATCTATCACCTCTTAGGACACCCAAAGGATGTCATAAGTATCTATAACTTATAGCTTTGAACCTAACTCTAAGACTCTAATCCCCAAGAGCGTTATCTTTGATTGTAACGGTTCAACTTCGGTTTGAAATAGAGTTAAAGCTCTAAAGATCTATCACCTCTTAGGACACCCAAAGGTTGTAACAAGTATCTATAACTTATAGCTTTGAACCTAACTCTAAGACTCTAATCCCCAAGAGCGTTATCTTTGATTGTAACGGTTCAACTTCGATTTGAAATAGAGTTTAAGTTCAAAAGATCTATCACCTCTTAGGACACCCAAAGGATGTCATAAGTATCTATAACTTATAGCTTTGAACCTAACTCTAAGACTCTAATCCCCAAGAGCGTTATCTTTGATTGTAACGGTTCAACTTCGGTTTGAAATAGAGTTAAAGTTCTAAAGATCTATCACCTCTTAGGACACCGAAAGGTTGTAATAAGTATCTATATCTTATAGCTTTGAACCTAACTCTAAGACTCTAATCCCCAAGAGCATTATCTTTGATTGTAACGGTTCAACTTCGGTTTGAAATAGAGTTAAAGTTCTAAAGATCTATCACCTCTTAAGACACCCAAAGGTTGTAATAAGTATCTATAACTTATAGCTTTGAACCTAACTCTAAGACTCTAATCCCCAAGAGCGTTATCTTTGATTGTAACGGTTCAACTTCGGTTTGAAATAGAGTTAAAGTTCTAAAGATCTATCACCTCTTAGGACACCCAAAGGTTGTAATAAGTATCTATATCTTATAGCTTTGAACCTAACTCTAAGACTCTAATCCCCAAGAGCGTTATCTTTGATTGTAACGGTTCAACTTCGGTTTGAAATAGAGTTAAAGTTCTAAAGATCTATCACCTCTTAGGACACCCAAAGGTTGTAATAAGTATCTATAACTTATAGCTTTGAACCTAACTCTAAGACTCTAATCCCCAAGAGCGTTATCTTTGATTGTAACGGTTCAACTTCGGTTTGAAATAGAGTTAAAGTTCTAAAGATCTATCACCTCTTAGGACACCCAAAGGTTGTAATAAGTATCTATAACTTATAGCTTTGAACCTAACTCTAAGACTCTAATCCCCAAGAGCGTAATCTTTGATTGTAACGGTTCAACTTCGGTTTGAAATAGAGTTAAAGTTCTGAAGCTCTATCACCTCTTAGGACACCCAAAGGTTGTAACAAGTATCTATAACTTATTGCTTTGAACCTAACTCTAAGACTCTAATCCCCAAGAGCGTTATCTTTGATTGTAACGGTTCAACTTCGGTTTGAAATAGAGTTAAAGTTCTAAAGATCTATCACCTCTTAGGACACCCAAAGGTTGTAACAAGTATCTATAACTTATAGCTTTGAACCTAACTCTAAGACTCTAATCCCCAAAAGCGTTATCTTTGATTGTAACGGTTCAACTTCGGTTTGAAATAGAGTTAAAGTTCTAAAGATCTATCACCTCTTAGGACACCTAAATGTTGTAATAAGTATCTATAACTTATAGCTTTGAACCTAACTCTAAGACTCTAATCCCCAAGAGCGTTATCTTTGATTGTAACGATTCAACTTCGGTTTGAAATAGAGTTAAATTCTGAAGCTCTATCACCTCTTAGGACACCCAAAGGTTGTAACAAGTATCTATAACTTATTGCTTTGAACCTAACTCTAAGACTCTAATCCCCAAGAGCGTTATCTTTGATTGTAACGGTTCAACTTCGATTTGAAATAGAGTTAAAGTTCAAAAGATCTATCACCTCTTAGGACACCCAAAGGATGTCATAAGTATCTATAACTTATAGCTTTGAACCTAACTCTAAGACTCTAATCCCCAAGAGCGTTATCTTTGATTGTAACGGTTCAACTTCGGTTTGAAATAGAGTTAAAGTTCTAAAGATCTATCACCTCTTAGGACACCCAAAGGTTGTAATAAGTATCTATATCTTATAGCTTTGAACCTAACTCTAAGACTCTAATCCCCAAGAGCATTATCTTTGATTGTAACGGTTCAACTTCGGTTTGAAATAGAGTTAAAGTTCTAAAGATCTATCACGTCTTAAGACACCCAAAGGTTGTAATAAGTATCTATAACTTATAGCTTTGAACCTAACTCTAAGACTCTAATCCCCAAGAGCGTTATCTTTGATTGTAACGGTTCAACTTCGGTTTGAAATAGAGTTAAAGTTCTAAAGATCTATCACCTCTTAGGACACCCAAAGGTTGTAATAAGTATCTATAACTTATAGCTTTGAACCTAGCTCTAAGACTCTAATCCCCAAGAGCGTTATCTTTGATTGTAACGGTTCAACTTCGGTTTGAAATAGAGTTAAAGTTCTAAAGATCTATCACCTCTTAGGACACCCAAAGGTTGTAATAAGTATCTATAACTTATAACTTTGAACCTAACTCTAAGACTCTAATCCCCAAGAGCGTAATCTTTGATTGTAAAGGTTCAACTTCGGTTTGAAATAGAGTTAAAGTTCTAAAGATCTATCACCTCTTAGGACACCCAAAGGTTGTAATAAGTATCTATAACTTATAGCTTTGAACCTAACTCTAAGACTCTAATCCCCAAGAGCGTTATCTTTGATTGTAACGGTTCAACATCGGTTTGAAATAGAGTTAAAGTTCTAAAGATCTATCACCTCTTAGGACACCCAAAGGTTGTAATAAGTATCTATAACTTATAGCTTTGAACCTAGCTCTAAGACTCTAATCCCCAAGAGCGTTATCTTTGATTGTAACGGTTCAACTTCGGTTTGAAATAGAGTTAAAGCTCTAAAGATCTATCACCTCTTAGGACACCCAAAGGTTGTAACAAGTATCTATAACTTATAGCTTTGAACCTAACTCTAAGACTCTAATCCCCAAGAGCGTTATCTTTGATTGTAACGGTTCAACTTCGATTTGAAATAGAGTTAAAGTTCAAAAGATCTATCACCTCTTAGGACACACAAAGGATGTCATAAGTATCTATAACTTATAGCTTTGAACCTAACTCTAAGACTCTAATCCCCAAGAGCGTTATCTTTGATTGTAATGGTTCAACTTCGGTTTGAAATAGAGTTAAAGTTCTAAAGATCTATCACCTCTTAGGACACCCAAAGGTTGTAATAAGTATCTATAACTTATAGCTTTGAACCTAACTCTAAGACTCTAATCCCCAAGAGCGTTATCTTTGATTGTAACGGTTCAACTTCGGTTTGAAATAGAGTTAAAGTTCTAAAGATCTATCACGTCTTAAGACAACCAAAGGTTGTAATAAGTATCTATAACTTATAGCTTTGAACCTAACTCTAAGACTGTAATCCCCAAGAGCGTTATCTTTGATTGTAACGGTTCAACTTCGGTTTGAAATAGAGTTAAAGTTCTAAAGATCTATCACCTCTTAGGACACCCAAAGGTTGTAATAAGTATCTATAACTTATAGCTTTGAACCTAGCTCTAAGACTCTAATCCCCAAGAGCGTTATCTTTGATTGTAACGGTTCAACTTCGGTTTGAAATAGAGTTAAAGTTCTAAAGATCTATCACATCTTAGGACACCCAAAGGTTGTAATAAGTATCTATAACTTATAACTTTGAACCTAACTCTAAGACTCTAATCCCCAAGAGCGTAATCTTTGATTGTAAAGGTTCAACTTCGGTTGAAATAGAGTTAAAGTTCTAAAGATCTATCACCTCTTAGGACACCCAAAGGATGTCATAAGTATCTATAACTTATAGCTTTGAACCTAACTCTAAGACTCTAATCCCCTAAAGCGTTATCTTTGATTGTAACGGTTCAACTTCGGTTTGAAATAGAGTTAAAGTTCTAAAGATCTATCACCTCTTAGGACACCCAAATGTTGTAATAAGTATCTATAACTTATAGCTTTGAACCTAACTCTAAGACTCTAATCCCCAAGAGCGTTATCTTTGATTGTAACGATTCAACTTCGGTTTGAAATAGAGTTAAATTCTGAAGCTCTATCACCTCTTAGGACACCCAAAGGTTGTAATAAGTATCTATAACTTATAGCTTTGAACCTAACTCTAAGACTCTAATCCCCAAGAGCGTTATCTTTTATTGTAACGGTTCAACTTCGGTTTGAAATAGAGTTATAGTTATGAAGCTCTGTCACCTCTTAGGACACCCAAAGGTTGTAATAAGTATCTATAACTTATAGCTTTGAACCTAACTCTAAGACTCTAATCCCCAAGAGCGTTATTTTTGATTGTAACGGTTCAACTTCGGTTTGAAATAGAGTTAAAGTTCTAAAGATCTATCACCTCTTAGGACACCCAAAGGTTGTAATAAGTATCTATAACTTATAGCTTTGAACCTAGCTCTAAGACTCTAATCCCCAAGAGCGTTATCTTTGATTGTAACGGTTCAACTTCGGTTTGAAATAGAGTTAAAGCTCTAAAGATCTATCACCTCTTAGGACACCCAAAGGTTGTAACAAGTATCTATAACTTATAGCTTTGAACCTAACTCTAAGACTCTAATCCCCAAGAGCGTTATCTTTGATTGTAACGGTTCAACTTCAATTTGAAATAGAGTTAAAGTTCAAAAGATCTATCACCTCTTAGGACACCCAAAGGATGTCATAAGTATCTATAACTTATAGCTTTGAACCTAACTCTAAGACTCTAATCCCCAAGAGCGTTATCTTTGATTGTAACGGTTCAACTTCGGTTTGAAATAGAGTTAAAGTTCTAAAGATCTATCACCTCTTAGGACACCCAAAGGTTGTAATAAGTATCTATAACTTATAGCTTTGAACCTAACTCTAAGACTCTAATCCCCAAGAGCGTTATCTTTGATTGTAACGGTTCAACTTCGGTTTGAAATAGAGTTAAAGTTCTAAAGATCTATCACCTCTTAGGACACCCAAAGGTTGTAATAAGTATCTATAACTTATAGCTTTGAACCTAGCTCTAAGACTCTAATCCCCAAGAGCGTTATCTTTGATTGTAACGGTTCAACTTCGGTTTGAAATAGAGTTAAAGCTCTAAAGATCTATCACCTCTTAGGACACCCAAAGGTTGTAACAAGTATCTATAACTTATAGCTTTGAACCTAACTCTAAGACTCTAATCCCCAAGAGCGTTATCTTTGATTGTAACGGTTCAACTTCGATTTGAAATAGAGTTAAAGTTCAAAAGATCTATCACCTCTTAAGACACCCAAAGGATGTCATAAGTATCTATAACTTATAGCTTTGAACCTAACTCTAAGACTCTAATCCCCAAGAGCGTTATCTTTGATTGTAATGGTTCAACTTCGGTTTGAAATAGAGTTAAAGTTCTAAAGATCTATCACCTCTTAGGACACCCAAAGGTTGTAATAAGTATCTATAACTTATAGCTTTGAACCTAACTCTAAGACTCTAATCCCCAAGAGCGTTATCTTTGATTGTAACGGTTCAACTTCGGTTTGAAATAGAGTTAAAGTTCTAAAGATCTATCACCTCTTAAGACACCCAAAGGTTGTAATAAGTATCTATAACTTATAGCTTTGAACCTAACTCTAAGACTCTAATCCCCAAGAGCGTTATCTTTGATTGTAACGGTTCAACTTCGGTTTGAAATAGAGTTAAAGTTCTAAAGATCTATCACCTCTTAGGACACCCAAAGGTTGTAATAAGTATCTATATCTTATAGCTTTGAACCTAACTCTAAGACTCTAATCCCCAAGAGCGTTATCTTTGATTGTAACGGTTCAACTTCGGTTTGAAATAGAGTTAAAGTTCTAAAGATCTATCACCTCTTAGGACACCCAAAGGTTGTAATAAGTATCTATAACTTATAGCTTTGAACCTAACTCTAAGACTCTAATCCCCAAGAGCGTTATCTTTGATTGTAACGGTTCAACTTCGGTTTGAAATAGAGTTAAAGTTCTAAAGATCTATCACCTCTTAGGACACCCAAAGGTTGTAATAAGTATCTATAACTTATAGCTTTGAACCTAACTCTAAGACTCTAATCCCCAAGAGCGTAATCTTTGATTGTAACGGTTCAACTTCGGTTTGAAATAGAGTTAAAGTTCTAAAGATCTATCACCTCTTAGGACACCCAAAGGATGTCATAAGTATCTATAACTTATAGCTTTGAACCTAACTCTAAGACTCTAATCCCCTAAAGCGTTATCTTTGATTGTAACGGTTCAACTTCGGTTTGAAATAGAGTTAAAGTTCTAAAGATCTATCACCTCTTAGGACACCCAAATGTTGTAATAAGTATCTATAACTTATAGCTTTGAACCTAACTCTAAGACTCTAATCCCCAAGAGCGTTATCTTTGATTGTAACGATTCAACTTCGGTTTGAAATAGAGTTAAATTCTGAAGCTCTATCACCTCTTAGGACACCCAAAGGTTGTAATAAGTATCTATAACTTATAGCTTTGAACCTAACTCTAAGACTCTAATCCCCAAGAGCGTTATCTTTGATTGTAACGGTTCAACTTCGGTTTGAAATAGAGTTATAGTTCTGAAGCTCTGTCACCTCTTAGGACACCCAAAGGTTGTAATAAGTATCTATAACTTATAGCTTTGAACCTAACTCTAAGACTCTAATCCCCAAGAGCGTTATCTTTGATTGTAACGGTTCAACTTCGGTTTGAAATAGAGTTAAAGTTCTAAAGATCTATCACCTCTTAGGACACCCAAAGGTTGTAATAAGTATCTATAACTTATAGCTTTGAACCTAGCTCTAAGACTCTAATCCCCAAGAGCGTTATCTTTGATTGTAACGGTTCAACTTCGGTTTGAAATAGAGTTAAAGCTCTAAAGATCTATCACCTCTTAGGACACCCAAAGGTTGTAACAAGTATCTATAACTTATAGCTTTGAACCTAACTCTAAGACTCTAATCCCCAAGAGCGTTATCTTTGATTGTAACGGTTCAACTTCAATTTGAAATAGAGTTAAAGTTCAAAAGATCTATCACCTCTTAGGACACCCAAAGGATGTCATAAGTATCTATAACTTATAGCTTTGAACCTAACTCTAAGACTCTAATCCCCAAGAGCGTTATCTTTGATTGTAACGGTTCAACTTCGGTTTGAAATAGAGTTAAAGTTCTAAAGATCTATCACCTCTTAGGACACCCAAAGGTTGTAATAAGTATCTATAACTTATAGCTTTGAACCTAACTCTAAGACTCTAATCCCCAAGAGCGTTATCTTTGATTGTAACGGTTCAACATCGGTTTGAAATAGAGTTAAAGTTCTAAAGATCTATCACCTCTTAGGACACCCAAAGGTTGTAATAAGTATCTATAACTTATAGCTTTGAACCTAGCTCTAAGACTCTAATCCCCAAGAGCGTTATCTTTGATTGTAACGGTTCAACTTCGGTTTGAAATAGAGTTAAAGCTCTAAAGATCTATCACCTCTTAGGACACCCAAAGGTTGTAACAAGTATCTATAACTTATAGCTTTGAACCTAACTCTAAGACTCTAATCCCCAAGAGCGTTATCTTTGATTGTAACGGTTCAACTTCGATTTGAAATAGAGTTAAAGTTCAAAAGATCTATCACCTCTTAGGACACACAAAGGATGTCATAAGTATCTATAACTTATAGCTTTGAACCTAACTCTAAGACTCTAATCCCCAAGAGCGTTATCTTTGATTGTAATGGTTCAACTTCGGTTTGAAATAGAGTTAAAGTTCTAAAGATCTATCACCTCTTAGGACACCCAAAGGTTGTAATAAGTATCTATAACTTATAGCTTTGAACCTAACTCTAAGACTCTAATCCCCAAGAGCGTTATCTTTGATTGTAACGGTTCAACTTCGGTTTGAAATAGAGTTAAAGTTCTAAAGATCTATCACGTCTTAAGACAACCAAAGGTTGTAATAAGTATCTATAACTTATAGCTTTGAACCTAACTCTAAGACTGTAATCCCCAAGAGCGTTATCTTTGATTGTAACGGTTCAACTTCGGTTTGAAATAGAGTTAAAGTTCTAAAGATCTATCACCTCTTAGGACACCCAAAGGTTGTAATAAGTATCTATAACTTATAGCTTTGAACCTAGCTCTAAGACTCTAATCCCCAAGAGCGTTATCTTTGATTGTAACGGTTCAACTTCGGTTTGAAATAGAGTTAAAGTTCTAAAGATCTATCACATCTTAGGACACCCAAAGGTTGTAATAAGTATCTATAACTTATAACTTTGAACCTAACTCTAAGACTCTAATCCCCAAGAGCGTAATCTTTGATTGTAAAGGTTCAACTTCGGTTGAAATAGAGTTAAAGTTCTAAAGATCTATCACCTCTTAGGACACCCAAAGGATGTCATAAGTATCTATAACTTATAGCTTTGAACCTAACTCTAAGACTCTAATCCCCTAAAGCGTTATCTTTGATTGTAACGGTTCAACTTCGGTTTGAAATAGAGTTAAAGTTCTAAAGATCTATCACCTCTTAGGACACCCAAATGTTGTAATAAGTATCTATAACTTATAGCTTTGAACCTAACTCTAAGACTCTAATCCCCAAGAGCGTTATCTTTGATTGTAACGATTCAACTTCGGTTTGAAATAGAGTTAAATTCTAAAGCTCTATCACCTCTTAGGACACCCAAAGGTTGTAATAAGTATCTATAACTTATAGCTTTGAACCTAACTCTAAGACTCTAATCCCCAAGAGCGTTATCTTTGATTGTAACGGTTCAACTTCGGTTTGAAATAGAGTTATAGTTCTGAAGCTGTGTCACCTCTTAGGACACCCAAAGGTTGTAACATGTATCTATAACTTATAGCTTTGAACCTAACTCTAAGACTCTAATCCCCAAGAGCGTTATCTTTGATTGTAACGGTTCAACTTCGATTTGAAATAGAGTTAAAGTTCAAAAGATCTATCACCTCTTAGGACACCCAAAGGATGTCATAAGTATCTATAACTTATAGCTTTGAACCTAACTCTAAGACTCTAATCCCCAAGAGCGTTATCTTTGATTGTAACGGTTCAACTTCGGTTTGAAATAGAGTTAAAGCTCTAAAGATCTATCACCTCTTAGGACACCCAAAGGTTGTAACAAGTATCTATAACTTATAGCTTTGAACCTAACTCTAAGACTCTAATCCCCAAGAGCGTTATCTTTGATTGTAACGGTTCAACTTCCATTTGAAATAGAGTTTAAGTTCAAAAGATCTATCACCTCTTAGGACACCCAAAGGATGTCATAAGTATCTATAACTTATAGCTTTGAACCTAACTCTAAGACTCTAATCCCCAAGAGCGTTATCTTTGATTGTAACGGTTCAACTTCGGTTTGAAATAGAGTTAAAGTTCTAAAGATCTATCACCTCTTAGGACACCGAAAGGTTGTAATAAGTATCTATATCTTATAGCTTTGAACCTAACTCTAAGACTCTAATCCCCAAGAGCATTATCTTTGATTGTAACGGTTCAACTTCGGTTTGAAATAGAGTTAAAGTTCTAAAGATCTATCACCTCTTAAGACACCCAAAGGTTGTAATAAGTATCTATAACTTATAGCTTTGAACCTAACTCTAAGACTCTAATCCCCAAGAGCGTTATCTTTGATTGTAACGGTTCAACTTCGGTTTGAAATAGAGTTAAAGTTCTAAAGATCTATCACCTCTTAGGACACCCAAAGGTTGTAATAAGTATCTATATCTTATAGCTTTGAACCTAACTCTAAGACTCTAATCCCCAAGAGCGTTATCTTTGATTGTAACGGTTCAACTTCGGTTTGAAATAGAGTTAAAGTTCTAAAGATCTATCACCTCTTAGGACACCCAAAGGTTGTAATAAGTATCTATAACTTATAGCTTTGAACCTAACTCTAAGACTCTAATCCCCAAGAGCGTTATCTTTGATTGTAACGGTTCAACTTCGGTTTGAAATAGAGTTAAAGTTCTAAAGATCTATCACCTCTTAGGACACCCAAAGGTTGTAATAAGTATCTATAACTTATAGCTTTGAACCTAACTCTAAGACTCTAATCCCCAAGAGCGTAATCTTTGATTGTAACGGTTCAACTTCGGTTTGAAATAGAGTTAAAGTTCTGAAGCTCTATCACCTCTTAGGACACCCAAAGGTTGTAACAAGTATCTATAACTTATTGCTTTGAACCTAACTCTAAGACTCTAATCCCCAAGAGCGTTATCTTTGATTGTAACGGTTCAACTTCGGTTTGAAATAGAGTTAAAGTTCTAAAGATCTATCACCTCTTAGGACACCCAAAGGTTGTAACAAGTATCTATAACTTATAGCTTTGAACCTAACTCTAAGACTCTAATCCCCAAAAGCGTTATCTTTGATTGTAACGGTTCAACTTCGGTTTGAAATAGAGTTAAAGTTCTAAAGATCTATCACCTCTTAGGACACCCAAATGTTGTAATAAGTATCTATAACTTATAGCTTTGAACCTAACTCTAAGACTCTAATCCCCAAGAGCGTTATCTTTGATTGTAACGATTCAACTTCGGTTTGAAATAGAGTTAAATTCTGAAGCTCTATCACCTCTTAGGACACCCAAAGGTTGTAACAAGTATCTATAACTTATTGCTTTGAACCTAACTCTAAGACTCTAATCCCCAAGAGCGTTATCTTTGATTGTAACGGTTCAACTTCGATTTGAAATAGAGTTAAAGTTCAAAAGATCTATCACCTCTTAGGATACCCAAAGGATGTCATAAGTATCTATAACTTATAGCTTTGAACCTAACTCTAAGACTCTAATCCCCAAGAGCGTTATCTTTGATTGTAACGGTTCAACTTCGGTTTGAAATAGAGTTAAAGTTCTAAAGATCTATCACCTCTTAGGACACCCAAAGGTTGTAATAAGTATCTATATCTTATAGCTTTGAACCTAACTCTAAGACTCTAATCCCCAAGAGCATTATCTTTGATTGTAACGGTTCAACTTCGGTTTGAAATAGAGTTAAAGTTCTAAAGATCTATCACGTCTTAAGACACCCAAAGGTTGTAATAAGTATCTATAACTTATAGCTTTGAACCTAACTCTAAGACTCTAATCCCCAAGAGCGTTATCTTTGATTGTAACGGTTCAACTTCGGTTTGAAATAGAGTTAAAGTTCTAAAGATCTATCACCTCTTAGGACACCCAAAGGTTGTAATAAGTATCTATAACTTATAGCTTTGAACCTAGCTCTAAGACTCTAATCCCCAAGAGCGTTATCTTTGATTGTAACGGTTCAACTTCGGTTTGAAATAGAGTTAAAGTTCTAAAGATCTATCACCTCTTAGGACACCCAAAGGTTGTAACAAGTATCTATAACTTATAACTTTGAACCTAACTCTAAGACTCTAATCCCCAAGAGCGTAATCTTTGATTGTAACGGTTCAATTTTGGTTTGAAATAGAGTTAAAGTTCTAAAGATCTATCACCTCTTAGGACACCCAAAGGTTGGAATAAGTATCTATAACTTATAGCTTTGAACCTAACTCTAAGACTCTAATCCCCAAGAGCGTTATCTTTGATTGTAACGGTTCAACTTCGGTTTGAAACAGAGTTAAAGTTCTAAAGATCTATCACCTCTTAGGACACCCAAAGGTTGTAATAAGTATCTATAACTTATTGCTTTGAACCAAATTCTAAGACTCTAATCCCCAAGAGCGTTATCTTTGATTGTAACGGTTCAACTTCGGTTTGAAATAGAGTTAAAGTTCTAAAGATCTATCACCTCTTAGGACACCCAAAGGTTGTAATAAGTATCTATAACTTATAGCTTTGACCCTAACTCTAAGACTCTAATCCCTAAGAGCGTTATATTTGATTGTAACGGTTCAACTTCGGTTTGAAATAGAGTTAAAGTTCTGAAGCTCTATCACCTCTTAGGACACCCAAAGGTTGTAATAAGTATCTATAACTTATAGCTTTGAACCTAACTCTAAGTCTCTAATCCCCAAGAGCGTTATCTTTGATTGTAACGGTTCAACTTCGGTTTGAAATAAAGTTAAAGTTCTAAAGATCTATCACCTCTTAGGACACCCAAAGGTTGTAATAAGTATCTATAACTTATAGCTTTGAACCTAACTCTAAGACTCTAATCCCCAAGAGCGTTATCTTTGATTGTAACGGTTCAACTTCGGTTTGAAATAGAGTTAAAGTTCTAAAGATCTATCACCTCTTAGGACACCCAAAGGTTGTAATAAGTATCTATAACTTATAGCTTTGAACCTAACTCTAAGACTCTAATCCCCAAGAGCGTAATCTTTGATTGTAACGGTTCAACTTCGGTTTGAAATAGAGTTAAAGTTCTGAAGCTCTATCACCTCTTAGGACACCCAAAGGTTGTAATAAGTATCTATAACTTATTGCTTTGAACCTAACACTAAGACTCTAATCCCCAAGAGCGTTATCTTTGATTGTAACGGTTCAACTTCGGTTTGAAATAGAGTTAAAGTTCTAAAGATCTATCACCTCTTAGGACACCCAAAGGTTGTAATAAGTATCTATAACTTATAGCTTTGAACCTAACACTAAGACTCTAATCCCCAAGAGCGTTATCTTTGATTGTAATGGTTCAACTTCGGTTTGAAATAGAGTCAAAGTTCTGAAGCTCTATCACCTCTTAGGACACCCAAAGGTTGTAATAAGTATCTATAACTTATAACTTTGAACCTAACTCTAAGACTCTAATCCCCAAGAGCGTAATCTTTGATTGTAACGGTTCAACTTCGGTTTGAAATAGATTTAAAATTCTGAAGCTCTATCACCTCTTAGGACACCCAAAGGTTGTAATAAGTATCTATAACTTATTGCTTTGAACCTAACTGTAAGACTCTAATCCCCAAGAGCGTTATCTTTGATTGTAACGGTTCAACTTCGGTTTGAAATAGAGTTAAAGTTCTAAAGATCTATCACCTCTTAGGACACCCAAAGGTTGTAACAAGTATCTATAACTTATAGCTTTGAACCTAACTCTAAGACTCTAATCCCCAAGAGCGTTATCTTTGATTGTAACGGTTCAACTTCGGTTTGAAATAGAGTTAAAGTTCTAAAGATCTATCACCTCTTAGGAGACCCAAAGGTTGGAATAAGTATCTATAACTTATAGCTTTGAACCTAACTCTAAGACTCTAATCCCCAAGAGCGTTATCTTTGATTGTAACGGTTCAACTTCGGTTTGAAACAGAGTTAAAGTTCTAAAGATCTATCACCTCTTAGGACACCCAAAGGTTGTAATAAGTATCTATAACTTATTGCTTTGAACCAAATTCTAAGACTCTAATCCCCAAGAGCGTTATCTTTGATTGTAACGGTTCAACTTCGGTTTGAAATAGAGTTAAAGTTCTAAAGATCTATCACCTCTTAGGACACCCAAAGGTTGTAATAAGTATCTATAACTTATAGCTTTGACCCTAACTCTAAGACTCTAATCCCCAAGAGCGTTATCTTTGATTGTAACGGTTCAACTTCGGTTTGAAATAGAGTTAAAGTTCTGAAGCTCTATCTCCTTTTAGGACACCCAAAGGTTGTAATAAGTATCTATAACTTATAGCTTTGAACCTAACTCTAAGACTCTAATCCCCAAGAGCGTTATCTTTGATTGTAATGGTTCAACTTCGGTATGAAATAGAGTTAAAGTTCTAAAGATCTATCACCTCTTAGGACACCCAAAGGTTGTAATAAGTATCTATAACTTATAGCTTTGAACCTAACTCTAAGACTCTAATCCCCAAGAGCGTTATCTTTGATTGCAACGGTTCAACTTCGGATTGAAATAGAGTTAAAGTTCTGAAGCTCTATCACCTCTTAGGACACCCAAAGGTTGTAATAAGTATCTATAACTTATAGCTTTGAACCTAACTCTAAGACTCTAATCCCCAAGAGCGTTATCTTTGATTGTAACGGTTCAACTTCAGTTTGAAATAGAGTTAAAGTTCTAAAGATCTATCACCTCTTAGGACACCCAAAGGTTGTAATAAGTATCTATAACTTATAGCTTTGAACCTAGCTCTAAGACTCTAATCCCCAAGAGCGTTATCTTTGATTGTAACGGTTCAACTTCGGTTTGAAATAGAGTTAAAGTTCTAAAGATCTATCACCTCTTAGGACACCCAAAGGTTGTAACAAGTATCTATAACTTATAGCTTTGAACCTAACTCTAAGACTCTAATCCCCAAGAGCGTTATCTTTGATTGTAACGGTTCAACTTCGGTTTGAAATAGAGTTAAAGTTCTAAAGATCTATCACCTCTTAGGACACCCAAAGGTTGTAACAAGTATCTATAACTTATAGCTTTGAACCTAACTCTAAGACTCTAATCCCCAAGAGCGTTATCTTTGATTGTAACGGTTCAACTTCGGTTTGAAATAGAGTTAAGGTTCTAAAGATCTATCACCTCTTAGGACACCCAAAGGTTGGAATAAGTATCTATAACTTATAGCTTTGAACCTAACTCTAAGACTCTAATCCCCAAGAGCGTTATCTTTGATTGTAACGGTTCAACTTCGGTTTGAAACAGAGTTAAAGTTCTAAAGATCTATCACCTCTTAGGACACCCAAAGGTTGTAATAAGTATCTATAACTTATTGCTTTGAACCAAATTCTAAGACTCTAATCCCCAAGAGCGTTATCTTTGATTGTAACAGTTCAACTTCGGTTTGAAATAGAGTTAAAGTTCTAAAGATCTATCACCTCTTAGGACACCCAAAGGTTGTAATAAGTATCTATAACTTATAGCTTTGACCCTAACTCTAAGACTCTAATCCCCAAGAGCGTTATCTTTGATTGTAACGGTTCAACTTCGGTTTGAAATAGAGTTAAAGTTCTGAAGCTCTATCTCCTCTTAGGACACCCAAAGGTTGTAATAAGTATCTATAACTTATAGCTTTGAACCTAACTCTAAGACTCTAATCCCCAAGAGCGTTATCTTTGATTGTAATGGTTGAACTTCGGTATGAAATAGAGTTAAAGTTCTAAAGATCTATCACCTCTTAGGACACCCAAAGGTTGTAATAAGTATCTATAACTTATAGTTTTGAACCTAACTCTAAGACTCTAATCCCCAAGAGCGTTATCTTTGATTGCAACGGTTCAACTTCGGATTGAAATAGAGTTAAAGTTCTGAAGCTCTATCACCTCTTAGGACACCCAAAGGTTGTAATAAGTATCTATAACTTATAGCTTTGAACCTAACTCTAAGACTCTAATCCCCAAGAGCGTTATCTTTGATTGTAACGGTTCAACTTCGGTTTGAAATAGAGTTAAAGTTCTAAAGATCTATCACCTCTTAGGACACCCAAAGGTTGTAATAAGTATCTATAACTTATAGCTTTGAACCTAGCTCTAAGACTCTAATCCCCAAGAGCGTTATCTTTGATTGTAACGGTTCAACTTCGGTTTGAAATAGAGTTAAAGCTCTAAAGATCTATCACCTCTTAGGACACCCAAAGGTTGTAACAAGTATCTATAACTTATAGCTTTGAACCTAACTCTAAGACTCTAATCCCCAAGAGCGTAATCTTTGATTGTAACGGTTCAACTTTGGTTTGAAATAGAGTTAAAGTTCTAAAGATCTATCACCTCTTAGGACACCCAAAGGATGTCATAAGTATCTATAACTTATAGCTTTGAACCTAACTCTAAGACTCTAATCCCCAAGAGCGTTATCTTTGATTGTAACGGTTCAACTTCGGTTTGAAATAGAGTTAAAGTTCTAAAGATCTATCACCTCTTAGGACACCCAAATGTTGTAATAAGTATCTATAACTTATAGCTTTGAACCTAACTCTAAGACTCTAATCCCCAAGAGCGTTATCCTTGATTGTAACGATTCAACTTCGGTTTGAAATAGAGTTAAATTCTAAAGCTCTATCACCTCTTAGGACACCCAAAGGTTGTAATAAGTATCTATAACTTATAGCTTTGAACCTAACTCTAAGACTCTAATCCCCAAGAGCGTTATCTTTGATTGTAACGGTTCAACTTCGGTTTGAAATAGAGTTATAGTTCTGAAGCTCTGTCACCTCTTAGGACACCCAAAGGTTGTAATAAGTATCTATAACTTATAGCTTTGAACCTAACTCTAAGACTCTAATCCCCAAGAGCGTTATCTTTGATTGTAACGGTTCAACTTCGGTTTGAAATAGAGTTAAAGTTCTAAAGATCTATCACCTCTTAGGACACCCAAAGGTTGTAATAGGTATCTATAACTTATAGCTTTGAACCTAGCTCTAAGACTCTAATCCCCAAGAGCGTTATCTTTGATTGTAACGGTTCAACTTCGGTTTGAAATAGAGTTAAAGCTCTAAAGATCTATCACCTCTTAGGACACCCAAAGGTTGTAACAAGTATCTATAACTTATAGCTTTGAACCTAACTCTAAGACTCTAATCCCCAAGAGCGTTATCTTTGATTGTAACGGTTCAACTTCGATTTGAAATAGAGTTAAAGTTCAAAAGATCTATCAGCTCTTAGGACACCCAAAGGATGTCATAAGTATCTATAACTTATAGCTTTGAACCTAACTCTAAGACTCTAATCCCCAAGAGCGTTATCTTTGATTGTAACGGTTCAACTTCGGTTTGAAATAGAGTTAAAGTTCTGAAGCTCTATCACCTCTTAGGACACCCAAAGGTTGTAATAAGTATCTATAACTTATTGCTTTGAACCTAACTCTAAGACTCTAATCCCCAAGAGCGTTATCTTTGATTGTAACGGTTCAACTTCGGTTTGAAATAGAGTTAAAGTTCTAAAGATCTATCACCTCTTAGGACATCCAAAGGTTGTAACAAGTATCTATAACTTATAGCTTTGAACCTAACTCTAAGACTCTAATCCCCAAGAGCATTATCTTTGATTGTAACGGTTCAACTTCGGTTTGAAATAGAGTCAAAGTTCTGAAGCTCTATCACCTCTTAGGACACCCAAAGGTTGTAATAAGTATCTATAACTTATAGCTTTGAACCTAACTCTAAGACTCTAATCCCCAAGAGCATTATCTTTGATTGTAATGGTTCAACTTCGGTATGAAATAGAGTTAAAGTTCTAAAGATCTATCACCTCTTAGGACACCCAAAGGATGTCATAAGTATCTATAACTTATTGCTTTGAACCTAACTCTAAGACTCTAATCCCCAAGAGCGTTATCTTTGATTGTAACGGTTCAACTTCGGTTTGAAATAGAGTTAAAGTTCTAAAGATCTATCACCTCTTAGGACAACCAAAGGTTGTAATAAGTATCTATAACTTATAACTTTGAACCTAACTCTAAGACTCTAATCCCCAAGAGCGTAATCTTTGATTGTAACGGTTCAACTTCGGTTTGAAATAGAGTTAAAGTTCTGAAGCTCTATCACCTCTTAGGACACCCAAAGGTTGTAATAAGTATCTATAACTTATTGCTTTGAACCTAACTCTAAGACTCTAATCCCCAAGAGCGTTATCTTTGATTGTAACGGTTCAACTTCGGTTTGAAATAGAGTTAAAGTTCTAAAGATCTATCACCTCTTAGGACATCCAAAGGTTGTAACAAGTATCTATAACTTATAGCTTTGAACCTAACTCTAAGACTCTAATCCCCAAGAGCATTATCTTTGATTGTAACGGTTCAACTTCGGTTTGAAATAGAGTCAAAGTTCTGAAGCTCTATCACCTCTTAGGACACCCAAAGGTTGTAATAAGTATCTATAACTTATAGCTTTGAACCTAACTCTAAGACTCTAATCCCCAAGAGCATTATCTTTGATTGTAATGGTTCAACTTCGGTATGAAATAGAGTTAAAGTTCTAAAGATCTATCACCTCTTAGGACACCCAAAGGATGTCATAAGTATCTATAACTTATTGCTTTGAACCTAACTCTAAGACTCTAATCCCCAAGAGCGTTATCTTTGATTGTAACGGTTCAACTTCGGTTTGAAATAGAGTTAAAGTTCTAAAGATCTATCACCTCTTAGGACAACCAAAGGTTGTAATAAGTATCTATAACTTATAACTTTGAACCTAACTCTAAGACTCTAATCCCCAAGAGCGTAATCTTTGATTGTAACGGTTCAACTTCGGTTTGAAATAGAGTAAAAGTTCTGAAGCTCTATCACCTCTTAGGACACCCAAAGGTTGTAATAAGTATCTATAACTTATTGCTTTGAACCTAACTCTAAGACTCTAATCCCCAAGAGCGTTATCTTTGATTGTAACGGTTCAACTTCGGTTTGAAATAGAGTTAAAGTTCTAAAGATCTATCACCTCTTAGGACACCCAAAGGTTGTAATAAGTATCTATAACTTATAGCTTTGAACCTAGCTCTAAGACTCTAATCCCCAAGAGCGTTATCTTTGATTGTAACGGTTCAACTTCGGTTTGAAATAGAGTTAAAGCTCTCAAGATCTATGACCTCTTAGGACACCCAAAGGTTGTAACAAGTATCTATAACTTATAGCTTTGAACCTAACTCTAAGACTCTAATCCCCAAGAGCGTTATCTTTGATTGTAACGGTTCAACTTCGATTTGAAATAGAGTTAAAGTTCAAAAGATTTATCACCTCTTAGGACACCCAAAGGATGTCATAAGTATCTATAACTTATAGCTTTGAACCTAACTCTAAGACTCTAATCCCCAAGAGCGTTATCTTTGATTGTAACGGTTCAACTTCGGTTTGAAATAGAGTTAAAGTTCTAAAGATCTATCACCTCTTAGGACACCCAAAGGTTGTAATAAGTATCTATATCTTATAGCTTTGAACCTAACTCTAAGACTCTAATCCCCAAGAGCATTATCTTTGATTGTAACGGTTCAACTTCGGTTTGAAATAGAGTTAAAGTTCTAAAGATCTATCACCTCTTAGGACACCCAAAGGATGACATAAGTATCTATAACTTATAGCTTTGAACCTAACTCTAAGACTCTAATCCCCAAGAGCGTTATCTTTGATTGTAACGGTTCAACTTCGGTTTGAAATAGAGTTAAAGTTCTAAAGATCTATCACCTCTTAGGACACCCAAAGGTTGTAATAAGTATCTATATCTTATAGCTTTGAACCTAACTCTAAGACTCTAATCCCCAAGAGCATTATCTTTGATTGTAACGGTTCAACTTCGGTTTGAAATAGAGTTAAAGTTCTAAAGATCTATCACCTCTTAGGACACCCAAAGGTTGTAATAAGTATCTATAACTTATAGCTTTGAACCTAACTCTAAGACTCTAATCCCCAAGAGCGTCATCTTTGATTGTAACGGTTCAACTTCGGTTTGAAATAGAGTTAAAGTTCTAAAGATCTATCACCTCTTAGGACACCCAAAGGTTGTAATAAGTATCTATAACTTATAGCTTTGAACCTAGCTCTAAGACTCTAATCCCCAAGAGCGTTATCTTTGATTGTAACGGTTCAACTTCGGTTTGAAATAGAGTTAAAGTTCTAAAGATCTATCACCTCTTAGGACACCTAAAGGTTGTAATAAGTATCTATAACTTATAACTTTTAACCTAACTCTAAGACTCTAATCCCCAAGAGCGTAATCTTTGATTGTAACGGTTCAACTTCGGTTTGAAATAGAGTTAAAGTTCTGAAGCTCTATCACCTCTTAGGACACCCAAAGGTTGTAATAAGTATCTATAACTTATTGCTTTGAACCTAACTCTAAGACTCTAATCCCCAAGAGCGTTATCTTTGATTGTAACGGTTCAACTTCGGTTTGAAATAGAGTTAAAGTTCTAAAGATCTATCACCTCTTAGGACATCCAAAGGTTGTAACAAGTATCTATAACTTATAGCTTTGAACCTAACTCTAAGACTCTAATCCCCAAGAGCATTATCTTTGATTGTAACGGTTCAACTTCGGTTTGAAATAGAGTCAAAGTTCTGAAGCTCTATCACCTCTTAGGACACCCAAAGGTTGTAATAAGTATCTATAACTTATAGCTTTGAACCTAACTCTAAGACTCTAATCCCCAAGAGCGTTATCTTTGATTGTAACGGTTCAACTTCGGTTTGAAATAGAGTTAAAGTTCTAAAGATCTATCACCTCTTAGGACACCCAAAGGTTGTAATAAGTATCTATAACTTATAGCTTTGAACCTAACTCTAAGACTCTATTCCCTAAGAGCGTTATATTTGATTGTAACTGTTCAACTTAGGTTTGAAATAGAGTTAAAGTTCTGAAGCTCTATCACCTCTTAGGACACCCAAAGGTTGTAATAAGTATCTATAACTTATAGCTTTGAACCTAGCTCTAAGACTCTAATCCCCAAGAGCGTTATCTTTGATTGTAACGGTTCAACTTCGGTTTCAAATAGAGTTAAAGTTCTAAAGATCTATCACCTCTTAGGACACCCAAAGGTTGTAATAAGTATCTATAACTTATAGCTTTGAACCTAGCTCTAAGACTCTAATCCCCAAGAGCGTTATCTTTGATTGTAACGGTTCAACTTCGGTTTGAAATAGAGTTAAAGCTCTAAAGATCTATGACCTTTTAGGACACCCAAAGGTTGTAACAAGTATCTATAACTTATTGCTTTGAACCTAACTCTAAGACTCTAATCCCCAAGAGCGTTATCTTTGATTGTAACGGTTCAACTTCGGTTTGAAATAGAGTTAAAGTTCTAAAGATCTATCACCTCTTAGGACACCCAAAGGTTGTAATAAGTATCTATAACTTATAGCTTTGAACCTAGCTCTAAGACTCTAATCCCCAAGAGCGTTATCTTTGATTGTAACGGTTCAACTTCGGTTTGAAATAGAGTTAAAGTTCTAAAGATCTATCACCTCTTAGGACACCCAAAGGTTGTAATAAGTATCTATATCTTATAGCTTTGAACCTAACTCTAAGACTCTAATCCCCAAGAGCATTATCTTTGATTGTAACGGTTCAACTTCGGTTTGAAATAGAGTTAAAGTTCTAAAGATCTATCACCTCTTAGGACACCCAAAGGATGTCATAAGTATCTATAACTTATAGCTTTGAACCTAACTCTAAGACTCTAATCCCCAAGAGCGTTATCTTTGATTGTAACGGTTCAACTTCGGTTTGAAATAGAGTTAAAGTTCTAAAGATCTATCACCTCTTAGGACACCCAAAGGTTGTAATAAGTATCTATAACTTATAGCTTTGAACCTAGCTCTAAGACTCTAATCCCCAAGAGCGTTATCTTTGATTGTAACGGTTCAACTTCGGTTTGAAATAGAGTTAAAGCTCTCAAGATCTATCACCTCTTAGGACACCCAAAGGTTGTAATAAGTATCTATATCTTATAGCTTTGAACCTAACTCTAAGACTCTAATCCCCAAGAGCATTATCTTTGATTGTAACGGTTCAACTTCGGTTTGAAATAGAGTTAAAGTTCTAAAGATCTATCACCTCTTAGGACACCCAAAGGATGTCATAAGTATCTATAACTTATAGCTTTGAACCTAACTCTAAGACTCTAATCCCCAAGAGCGTTATCTTTGATTGTAACGGTTCAACTTCGGTTTGAAATAGAGTTAATGTTCTAAAGATCTATCACCTCTTAGGACACCCAAAGGTTGTAATAAGTATCTATATCTTATAGCTTTGAACCTAACTCTAAGACTCTAATCCCCAAGAGCATTATCTTTGATTGTAACGGTTCAACTTCGGTTTGAAATAGAGTTAAAGTTCTAAAGATCTATCACCTCTTAGGACACCCAAAGGTTGACATAAGTATCTATAACTTATAGCTTTGAACCTAACTCTAAGACTCTAATCCCCAAGAGCGTTATCTTTGATTGTAACGGTTCAACTTCGGTTTGAAATAGAGTTAAAGTTCTAAAGATCTATCACCTCTTAGGACACCCAAAGGTTGTAATAAGTATCTATATCTTATAGCTTTGAACCTAACTCTAAGACTCTAATCCCCAAGAGCATTATCTTTGATTGTAACGGTTCAACTTCGGTTTGAAATAGAGTTAAAGTTCTAAAGATCTATCACCTCTTAGGACACCCAAAGGTTGTAATAAGTATCTATAACTTATAGCTTTGAACCTAACTCTAAGACTCTAATCCCCAAGAGCGTCATCTTTGATTGTAACGGTTCAACTTCGGTTTGAAATAGAGTTAAAGTTCTAAAGATCTATCACCTCTTAGGACACCCAAAGGTTGTAATAAGTATCTATAACTTATAGCTTTGAACCTAGCTCTAAGACTCTAATCCCCAAGAGCGTTATCTTTGATTGTAACGGTTCAACTTCGGTTTGAAATAGAGTTAAAGTTCTAAAGATCTATCACCTCTTAGGACACCTAAAGGTTGTAATAAGTATCTATAACTTATAACTTTGAACCTAACTCTAAGACTCTAATCCCCAAGAGCGTAATCTTTGATTGTAACGGTTCAACTTCGGTTTGAAATAGAGTTAAAGTTCTGAAGCTCTATCACCTCTTAGGACACCCAAAGGTTGTAATAAGTATCTATAACTTATAGCTTTGAACCTAACTCTAAGACTCTAATCCCCAAGAGCGTTATCTTTGATTGTAACGGTTTAACTTCGGTTTGAAATAAAGTTAAAGTTCTAAAGATCTATCACCTCTTAGGACACCCAAAGGTTGTAATAAGTATCTATAACTTATAGCTTTGAACCTAACTCTAAGACTCTAATCCCCAAGAGCGTTATCTTTGATTGTAACGGTTCAACTTCGGTTTGAAATAGAGTTAAAGTTCTAAAGATCTATCACCTCTTAGGACACCCAAAGGTTGTAATAAGTATCTATAACTTATAGCTTTGAACCTAACTCTAAGACTCTAATCCCTAAGAGCGTTATATTTGATTGTAACGGTTCAACTTCGGTTTGAAATAGAGTTAAAGTTCTGAAGCTCTATCACCTCTTAGGACACCCAAAGGTTGTAATAAGTATCTATAACTTATAGCTTTGAACCTAGCTCTAAGACTCTAATCCCCAAGAGCGTTATCTTTGATTGTAACGGTTCAACTTCGGTTTCAAATAGAGTTAAAGTTCTAAAGATCTATCACCTCTTAGGACACCCAAAGGTTGTAATAAGTATCTATAACTTATAACTTTGAACCTAACTCTAAGACTCTAATCCCCAAGAGCGTAATCTTTGATTGTAACGGTTCAACTTCGGTTTGAAATAGAGTAAAAGTTCTGAAGCTCTATCACCTCTTAGGACACCCAAAGGTTGTAATAAGTATCTATAACTTATTGCTTTGAACCTAATTCTAAGACTCTAATCCCCAAGAGCGTTATCTTTGATTGTAACGGTTCAACTTCGGTTTGAAATAGAGTTAAAGTTCTAAAGATCTATCACCTCTTAGGACACCCAAAGGTTGTAATAAGTATCTATAACTTATAGCTTTGAACCTAGCTCTAAGACTCTAATCCCCAAGAGCGTTATCTTTGATTGTAACGGTTCAACTTCGGTTTGAAATAGAGTTAAAGCTCTAAAGATCTATGACCTCTTAGGACACCCAAAGGTTGTAACAAGTATCTATAACTTATAGCTTTGAACCTAACTCTAAGACTCTAATCCCCAAGAGCGTTATCTTTCATTGTAACGGTTCAACTTCGATTTGAAATAGAGTTAAAGTTCAAAAGATCTATCACCTCTTAGGACACCCAAAGGATGTCATAAGTATCTATAACTTATAGCTTTGAACCTAACTCTAAGACTCTAATCCCCAAGAGCGTTATCTTTGAATGTAACGGTTCAACTTCGGTTTGAAATAGAGTTAAAGTTCTAAAGATCTATCACCTCTTAGGACACCCAAAGGTTGTAATAAGTATCTATATCTTATAGCTTTGAACCTAACTCTAAGACTCTAATCCCCAAGAGCATTATCTTTGATTGTAACGGTTCAACTTCGGTTTGAAATAGAGTTAAAGTTCTAAAGATCTATCACCTCTTAGGACACCCAAAGGTTGTAATAAGTATCTATAACTTATAGCTTTGAACCTAACTCTAAGACTCTAATCCCCAAGAGCGTCATCTTTGATTGTAACGGTTCAACTTCGGTTTGAAATAGAGTTAAAGTTCTAAAGATCTATCACCTCTTAGGACACCCAAAGGTTGTAATAAGTATCTATAACTTATAGCTTTGAACCTAGCTCTAAGACTCTAATCCCCAATAGCGTTATCTTTGATTGTAACGGTTCAACTTCGGTTTGAAATAGAGTTAAAGTTCTAAAGATCTATCACCTCTTAGGACACCTAAAGGTTGTAATAAGTATCTATAACTTATAACTTTGAACCTAACTCTAAGACTCTAATCCCCAAGAGCGTAATCTTTGATTGTAACGGTTCAACTTCGGTTTGAAATAGAGTTAAAGTTCTGAAGCTCTATCACCTCTTAGGACACCCAAAGGTTGTAATAAGTATCTATAACTTATTGCTTTGAACCTAACTCTAAGACTCTAATCCCCAAGAGCGTTATCTTTGATTGTAACGGTTCAACTTCGGTTTGAAATAGAGTTAAAGTTCTAAAGATCTATCACCTCTTAGGACATCCAAAGGTTGTAACAAGTATCTATAACTTATAGCTTTGAACCTAACTCTAAGACTCTAATCCCCAAGAGCGTTATCTTTGATTGTAACGGTTCAACTTCGGTTTGAAATAGAGTTAAAGTTCTAAAGATCTATCACCTCTTAGGACACCCAAAGGTTGTAATAAGTATCTATAACTTATAACTTTGAACCTAACTCTAAGACGATAATCCCCAAGAGCGTAATCTTTGATTGTAACGGTTCAACTTCGGTTTGAAATAGAGTTAAAGTTCTGAAGCTCTATCACCTCTTAGGACACCCAAAGGTTGTAATAAGTATCTATAACTTATAGCTTTGAACCTAACTCTAAGACTCTAATCCCCAAGAGCGTCATCTTTGATTGTAACGGTTCAACTTCGGTTTGAAATAGAGTTAAAGTTCTAAAGATCTATCACCTCTTAGGACACCCAAAGGTTGTAATAAGTATCTATAACTTATAGCTTTGAACCTAGCTCTAAGACTCTAATCCCCAAGAGCGTTATCTTTGATTGTAACGGTTCAACTTCGGTTTGAAATAGAGTTAAAGTTCTAAAGATCTATCACCTCTTAGGACACCTAAAGGTTGTAATAAGTATCTATAACTTATAACTTTGAACCTAACTCTAAGACTCTAATCCCCAAGAGCGTTATCTTTGATTGTAACGGTTCAACTTCGGTTTGAAACAGAGTTAAAGTTCTAAAGATCTATCACCTCTTAGGACACCCAAAGGTTGTAATAAGTATCTATAACTTATTGCTTTGAACCAAATTCTAAGACTCTAATCCCCAAGAGCGTTATCTTTGATTGTAACGGTTCAACTTCGGTTTGAAATAGAGTTAAAGTTCTAAAGATCTATCACCTCTTAGGACACCCAAAGGTTGTAATAAGTATCTATAACTTATAGCTTTGACCCTAACTCTAAGACACTAATCCCCAAGAGCATTATCTTTGATTGTAACGGTTCAACTTCGGTTTGAAATAGAGTCAAAGTTCTGAAGCTCTATCACCTCTTAGGACACCCAAAGGTTGTAATAAGTATCTATAACTTATAGCTTTGAACCTAACTCTAAGACTCTAATCCCCAAGAGCGTTATCTTTGATTGTAACGGTTTAACTTCGGTTTGAAATAAAGTTAAAGTTCTAAAGATCTATCACCTCTTAGGACACCCAAAGGTTGTAATAAGTATCTATAACTTATAGCTTTGAACCTAACTCTAAGACTCTAATCCCCAAGAGCGTTATCTTTGATTGTAACGGTTCAACTTCGGTTTGAAATAGAGTTAAAGTTCTAAAGCTCTATCACCTCTTAGGACACCCAAAGGTTGTAATAAGTATCTATAACTTATAGCTTTGAACCTAACTCTAAGACTCTAATCCCTAAGAGCGTTATATTTGATTGTAACGGTTCAACTTCGGTTTGAAATAGAGTTAAAGTTCTGAAGCTCTATCACCTCTTAGGACACCCAAAGGTTGTAATAAGTATCTATAACTTATAGCTTTGAACCTAGCTCTAAGACTCTAATCCCCAAGAGCGTTATCTTTGATTGTAACGGTTCAACTTCGGTTTCAAATAGAGTTAAAGTTCTAAAGATCTATCACCTCTTAGGACACCCAAAGGTTGTAATAAGTATCTATAACTTATAACTTTGAACCTAACTCTAAGACTCTAATCCCCAAGAGCGTAATCTTTGATTGTAACGGTTCAACTTCGGTTTGAAATAGAGTAAAAGTTCTGAAGCTCTATCACCTCTTAGGACACCCAAAGGTTGTAATAAGTATCTATAACTTATTGCTTTGAACCTAATTCTAAGACTCTAATCCCCAAGAGCGTTATCTTTGATTGTAACGGTTCAACTTCGGTTTGAAATAGAGTTAAAGTTCTAAAGATCTATCACCTCTTAGGACACCCAAAGGTTGTAATAAGTATCTATAACTTATAGCTTTGAACCTAGCTCTAAGACTCTAATCCCCAAGAGCGTTATCTTTGATTGTAACGGTTCAACTTCGGTTTGAAATAGAGTTAAAGTTCAAAAGATCTATCACCTCTTAGGACACCCAAAGGATGTCATAAGCATCTATAACTTATAGCTTTGAACCTAACTCTAAGACTCTAATCCCCAAGAGCGTTATCTTTGAATGTAACGGTTCAACTTCGGTTTGAAATAGAGTTAAAGTTCTAAAGATCTATCACCTCTTAGGACACCCAAAGGTTGTAATAAGTATCTATATCTTATAGCTTTGAACCTAACTCTAAGACTCTAATCCCCAAGAGCATTATCTTTGATTGTAACGGTTCAACTTCGGTTTGAAATAGAGTTAAAGTTCTAAAGATCTATCACCTCTTAGGACACCCAAAGGTTGTAATAAGTATCTATAACTTATAGCTTTGAACCTAACTCTAAGACTCTAATCCCCAAGAGCGTCATCTTTGATTGTAACGGTTCAACTTCGGTTTGAAATAGAGTTAAAGTTCTAAAGATCTATCACCTCTTAGGACACCCAAAGGTTGTAATAAGTATCTATAACTTATAGCTTTGAACCTAGCTCTAAGACTCTAATCCCCAATAGCGTTATCTTTGATTGTAACGGTTCAACTTCGGTTTGAAATAGAGTTAAAGTTCTAAAGATCTATCACCTCTTAGGACACCTAAAGGTTGTAATAAGTATCTATAACTTATAACTTTGAACCTAACTCTAAGACTCTAATCCCCAAGAGCGTAATCTTTGATTGTAACGGTTCAACTTCGGTTTGAAATAGAGTTAAAGTTCTGAAGCTCTATCACCTCTTAGGACACCCAAAGGTTGTAATAAGTATCTATAACTTATTGCTTTGAACCTAACTCTAAGACTCTAATCCCCAAGAGCGTTATCTTTGATTGTAACGGTTCAACTTCGGTTTGAAATAGAGTTAAAGTTCTAAAGATCTATCACCTCTTAGGACATCCAAAGGTTGTAACAAGTATCTATAACTTATAGCTTTGAACCTAACTCTAAGACTCTAATCCCCAAGAGCGTTATCTTTGATTGTAACGGTTCAACTTCGGTTTGAAATAGAGTTAAAGTTCTAAAGATCTATCACCTCTTAGGACACCCAAAGGTTGTAATAAGTATCTATAACTTATAACTTTGAACCTAACTCTAAGACTCTAATCCCCAAGAGCGTAATCTTTGATTGTAACGGTTCAACTTCGGTTTGAAATAGAGTTAAAGTTCTAAAGATCTATCACCTCTTAGGACACCCAAAGGTTGTAATAAGTATCTATAACTTATAGCTTTGAACCTAACTCTAAGACTCTAATCCCTAAGAGCATTATATTTGATTGTAACGGTTCAACTTCGGTTTGAAATAGAGTTAAAGTTCTGAAGCTCTATCACCTCTTAGGACACCCAAAGGTTGTAATAAGTATCTATAACTTATAGCTTTGAACCTAGCTCTAAGACTCTAATCCCCAAGAGCGTTATCTTTGATTGTAACGGTTCAACTTCGGTTTCAAATAGAGTTAAAGTTCTAAAGATCTATCACCTCTTAGGACACCCAAAGGTTGTAATAAGTATCTATAACTTATAACTTTGAACCTAACTCTAAGACTCTAATCCCCAAGAGCGTAATCTTTGATTGTAACGGTTCAACTTCGGTTTGAAATAGAGTAAAAGTTCTGAAGCTCTATCACCTCTTAGGACACCCAAAGGTTGTAATAAGTATCTATAACTTATTGCTTTGAACCTAACTCTAAGACTCTAATCCCCAAGAGCGTTATCTTTGATTGTAACGGTTCAACTTCGGTTTGAAATAGAGTTAAAGTTCTAAAGATCTATCACCTCTTAGGACACCCAAAGGTTGTAATAAGTATCTATAACTTATAGCTTTGAACCTAGCTCTAAGACTCTAATCCCCAAGAGCGTTATCTTTGATTGTAACGGTTCAACTTCGGTTTGAAATAGAGTTAAAGCTCTAAAGATCTATGACCTCTTAGGACACCCAAAGGTTGTAACAAGTATCTATAACTTATTGCTTTGAACCTAACTCTAAGACTCTAATCCCCAAGAGCGTTATCTTTGATTGTAACGGTTCAACTTCGGTTTGAAATAGAGTTAAAGTTCTAAAGATCTATCACCTCTTAGGACACCCAAAGGTTGTAATAAGTATCTATAACTTATAGCTTTGAACCTAGCTCTAAGACTCTAATCCCCAAGAGCGTTATCTTTGATTGTAACGGTTCAACTTCGGTTTGAAATAGAGTTAAAGCTCTAAAGATCTATGACCTCTTAGGACACCCAAAGGTTGTAACAAGTATCTATAACTTATAGCTTTGAACCTAACTCTAAGACTCTAATCCCCAAGAGCGTTATCTTTGATTGTAACGGTTCAACTTCGATTTGAAATAGAGTTAAAGTTCAAAAGATCTATCACCTCTTAGGACACCCAAAGGATGTCATAAGTATCTATAACTTATAGCTTTGAACCTAACTCTAAGACTCTAATCCCCAAGAGCGTTATCTTTGATTGTAACGGTTCAACTTCGGTTTGAAATAGAGTTAAAGTTCTAAAGATCTATCACCTCTTAGGACACCCAAAGGTTGTAATAAGTATCTATATCTTATAGCTTTGAACCTAACTCTAAGACTCTAATCCCCAAGAGCATTATCTTTGATTGTAACAGTTCAACTTCGGTTTGAAATAGAGTTAAAGTTCTAAAGATCTATCACCTCTTAGGACACCCAAAGGATGTCATAAGTATCTATAACTTATAGCTTTGAACCTAACTCTAAGACTCTAAAACCCAAGAGCGTTATCTTTGATTGTAACGGTTCAACTTCGGTTTGAAATAGAGTTAAAGTTCTAAAGATCTATCACCTCTTAGGACACCCAAAGGTTGTAATAAGTATCTATAACTTATAACTTTGAACCTAACTCTAAGACTCTAATCCCCAAGAGCGTAATCTTTGATTGTAACGGTTCAACTTCGGTTTGAAATAGAGTAAAAGTTCTGAAGCTCTATCACCTCTTAGGACACCCAAAGGTTGTAATAAGTATCTATAACTTATTGCTTTGAACCTAACTCTAAGACTCTAATCCCCAAGAGCGTTATCTTTGATTGTAACGGTTCAACTTCGGTTTGAAATAGAGTTAAAGTTCTAAAGATCTATCACCTCTTAGGACACCCAAAGGTTGTAACAAGTATCTATAACTTATAGCTTTGAACCTAACTCTAAGACTCTAATCCCCAAGAGCATTATCTTTGATTGTAACGGTTCAACTTCGGTTTGAAATAGAGTTAAAGTTCTGAAGCTCTATCACCTCTTAGGACACCCAAAGGTTGTAATAAGTATCTATAACTTATAGCTTTGAACCTAACTCTAAGACTCTAATCCCCAAGAGCGTTATCTTTGATTGTAACGGTTCAACTTCGGTTTGAAATAAAGTTAAAGTTCTAAAGATCTATCACCTCTTAGGACACCCAAAGGTTGTAATAAGTATCTATAACTTATAGCTTTGAACCTAACTCTAAGACTCTAATCCCCAAGAGCGTTATCTTTGATTGTAACGGTTCAACTTCGGTTTGAAATAGAGTTAAAGTTCTAAAGATCTATCACCTCTTAGGACACCCAAAGGTTGTAATAAGTATCTATAACTTATAGCTTTGAACCTAACTCTAAGACTCTAATCCCCAAGAGCGTAATCTTTGATTGTAACGGTTCAACTTCGGTTTGAAATAGAGTTAAAGTTCTGAAGCTCTATCACCTCTTAGGACACCCAAAGGTTGTAATAAGTATCTATAACTTATTGCTTTGAACCTAACACTAAGACTCTAATCCCCAAGAGCGTTATCTTTGATTGTAACGGTTCAACTTCGGTTTGAAATAGAGTTAAAGTTCTAAAGATCTATCACCTCTTAGGACACCCAAAGGTTGTAATAAATATCTATAACTTATAGCTTTGAACCTAACACTAAGACTCTAATCCCCAAGAGCGTTATCTTTGATTGTAAGGGTTCAACTTCGGTTTGAAATAGAGTCAAAGTTCTGAAGCTCTATCACCTCTTAGGACACCCAAAGGTTGTAATAAGTATCTATAACTTATAACTTTGAACCTAACTCTAAGACTCTAATCCCCAAGAGCGTAATCTTTGATTGTAACGGTTCAACTTCGGTTTGAAATAGAGTTAAAGTTCTGAAGCTCTATTACCTCTTAGGACACCCAAAGGTTGTAATAAGTATCTATAACTTATTGCTTTGAACCTAACTCTAAGACTCTAGTCCCCAAGAGCGTTATCTTTGATTGTAACGGTTCAACTTCGGTTTGAAATAGAGTTAAAGTTCTAAAGATCTATCACCTCTTAGGACACCCAAAGGTTGTAACAAGTATCTATAACTTATAGCTTTGAACCTAACTCTAAGACTCTAATCCCCAAGAGCGTTATCTTTGATTGTAACGGTTCAACTTCGGTTTGAAATAGAGTTAAAGTTCTAAAGATCTATCACCTCTTAGGACACCCAAAGGTTGGAATAAGTATCTATAACTTATAGCTTTGAACCTAACTCTAAGACTCTAATCCCCAAGAGCGTTATCTTTGATTGTAACGGTTCAACTTCGGTTTGAAATAGAGTTAAAGTTCTAAAGATCTATCACCTCTTAGGACACCCAAAGGTTGTAATAAGTATCTATATCTTATTGCTTTGAACCAAATTCTAAGACTCTAATCCCCAAGAGCGTTATCTTTGATTGTAACGGTTCAACTTCGGTTTGAAATAGAGTTAAAGTTCTAAAGATCTATCACCTCTTAGGACACCCAAAGGTTGTAATAAGTATCTATAACTTATAGCTTTGACCCCAACTCTAAGACTCTAATCCCCAAGAGGGTTATCTTTGATTGTAACGGTTCAACTTCGGTTTGAAATAGAGTTAAAGTTCTGAAGCTCTATCTCCTCTTAGGACACCCAAAGGATGTCATAAGTATCTATAACTTATAGCTTTGAACCTAACTCTAAGACTCTAATCCCCAAGAACGTTATCTTTGATTGTAACGGTTCAACTTCGGTTTGAAGTAGAGTTAAAGTTCTAAAGATCTATCACCTCTTAGGACACCCAAAGGATGTCATAAGTATCTATAACTTATAGCTTTGAAGCTAACTCTAAGACTCTAATCCCCAAGAGCGTTATCTTTGATTGTAACGGTTCAACTTCGGTTTGAAATAGAGTTAAAGTTCTAAAGATCTATCACCTCTTAGGACACCCAAAGGTTGTAATAAGTATCTTTAACTTATTGCTTTGAACCTCACTCTAAGACTCTAATCCCCAAGAGCGTTATCTTTGATTGTAACGGTTCAACTTCGGTTTGAAATAGAGTTAAAGTTCTAAAGATCTATCACCTCTTAGGACACCCAAAGGTTGTAATAAGTATCTATAACTTATAGCTTTGAACCTCACTCTAAGACTCTAATCCCCAAGAGCGTTATCTTTGATTGTAACGGTTCAACTTCGGTTTGAAATAGAGTTAAAGTTCTAAAGATCTATCACCTCTTAGGACACCCAAAGGATGTCATAAGTATGTATAACTTATAGCTTTGAACCTAACTCTAAGACTCTAATCCCCTAGAGCGTTATCTTTGATTGTAACGGTTCAACTTCGGTTTGAAATAGAGTTAAAGTTCTAAAGATCTATCACCTCTTAGGACACCCAAAGGTTGTAATAAGTATCTATAACTTATAGCTTTGAACCTAACTCTAAGACTCTAATCCCCAAGAGCGTTATCTTTGATTGTAACGGTTCAACTTCGGTTTGAAATAGTGTTAAAGTTCTGAAGTTCTATCACCTCTTAGGACACCCCAAAGGTTGTAATAAGTACCTATAACTTATAGCTTTGAACCTAACTCTAAGACTCTAGTCCCCAAGAGCGTTATCTTTGATTGTAACGGTTCAACTTCGGTTTGAAATAGAGTTAAAGTTCTAAAGATCTATCACCTCTTAGGACACCCAAAGGTTGTAATAAGTATCTATAACTTATAGCTTTGAACGACACTCTAAGACTCTAATCCCCAAGAGCGTTATCTTTGATTGTAACGGTTCAACTTCGGTTTGAAATAGATTTAAAGTTCTAAAGATCTATCACCTCTTAGGACACCCAGAGGATGTCATAAGTATGTATAACTTATAGCTTTGAACCTAACTCTAAGACTCTAATCCCCAAGAGCGTTATCTTTGATTGTAACGGTTCAACTTCGGTTTGAAATAGAGTTAAAGTTCTAAAGATCTATCACCTCTTAGGACACCCAAAGGTTGTAATAAGTATCTATAACTTATAGCTTTGAACCGAACTCTAAGACTCTAATCCCCAAGAGCGTTATCTTTGATTGTAACGGTTCAACTTCCGGTTTGAAATAGAGTTAAAGTTCTGAAGTTCTATCACCTCATAGGACACCCAAAGGTTGTAATAAGTATCTATAACTTATAACTTTGAACCTAACTCTAAGACTCTAATCCCCAAGAGCGTAATCTTTGATTGTAACGGTTCAACATCGGTTTGAAATAGAGTTAAAGTTCTGAAGCTCTATCACCTCTTAGGACACCCAAAGGTTGTAATAAGTACCTATAACTTATAGCTTTGAACCTAACTCTAAGACTCTAATCCCCAAGAGCGTTATCTTTGATTGTAACGGTTCAACTTCGGTTTGAAATAGAGTTAAAGTTCTAAAGATCTATCACCTCTTAGGACACCCAAAGGTTGTCATAAGTATCTATAACTTATAGCTTTGAACCTAACTCTAAGACTCTAATCCCTAAGATCGTTATCTTTGATTGTAACGGTTCAACTTCGGTTTGAAATAGAGTTAAAGTTCTAAAGACCTATCACCTCTTAGGACACCCAAAGGTTGTAATAAGTATCTATAACTTATAGCTTTGAACCTAACTCTAAGACTCTAATCCCCAATAGCATTATCTTTGATTGTAACGGTTCAACTTCGGTTTGAGATAGAGTTAAAGTTATGAAGCTCTATCACCTCTTAGGACACCCAAAGGATGTCATAAGTATCTATAACTTATAGCTTTGAACCTAACTCTAAGACTCTAATCCCCAAGAACGTTATCTTTGATTGTAACGGTTCAACTTCGGTTTGAAGTAGAGTTAAAGTTCTAAAGATCTATCACCTCTTAGGACACCCAAAGGATGTCATAAGTATCTATAACTTATAGCTTTGAAGCTAACTCTAAGACTCTAATCCCCAAGAGCGTTATCTTTGATTGTAACGGTTCAACTTCGGTTTGAAATAAAGTTAAAGTTCTAAAGATCTATCACGTCTTAGGACACCCAAAGGTTGTAATAAGTATCTATAACTTATAGCTTTGAACCTCACTCTAAGACTCTAATCCCCAAGAGCGTTATCTTTGATTGTAACGGTTCAACTTCGGTTTGAAATAGAGTTAAAGTTCTAAAGATCTATCACCTCTTAGGACACCCAAAGGATGTCATAAGTACGTATAACTTATAGCTTTGAACCTAACTCTAAGACTCTAATCCCCAAGAGCGTTATCTTTGATTGTAACGGTTCAACTTCGGTTTGAAATAGAGTTAAAGTTCTAAAGATCTATCACCTCTTAGGACACCCAAAGGTTGTAATAAGTATCTATAACTTATAGCTTTGAACCTAACTCTAAGACTCTAATCCCCAAGAGCGTTATCTTTAATTGTAACGGTTCAACTTCGGTTTGAAATAGAGTAAAAGTTCTGAAGTTCTATCACCTCTTAGGACACCCAAAGGTTGTAATAAGTACCTATAACTTATAGCTTTGAACCTAACTCTAAGACTCTAATCCCCAAGAGCGTTATCTTTGATTGTAACGGTTCAACTTCGGTTTGAAATAGAGTTAAAGTTCTAAAGATCTATCACCTCTTAGGACACCCAAAGGTTGTAATAAGTATCTATAACTTATTGCTTTGAACCTAACTCTAAGACTCTAATCCCCAAGAGCGTTATCTTTGATTGTAACGGTTCAACTTCGGTTTGAAATAGAGTTAAAGTTCTAAAGATCTATCACCTCTTAGGACACCCAAAGGTTGTAATAAGTATCTATAACTTATTGCTTTGAACCTAACTCTAAGACTCTAATCCCCAAGAGCGTTATCTTTGATTGTAACGGTTCAACTTCGGTTTGAAATAGAGTTAAAGTTCTAAAGATCTATCACCTCTTAGGACACCCAAAGGTTGTAATAAGTATCTATAACTTATTGCTTTGAACCTAACTCTAAGACTCTAATCCCCAAGAGCGTTATCTTTGATTGTAACGGTTCAACTTCGGTTTGAAATAGAGTTAAAGTTCTAAAGACCTATCACCTCTTAGGACACCCAAAGGTTGTAATAAGTATCTATAACTTATAGCTTTGAACCTAACTCTAAGACTCTAATCCCCAATAGCATTATCTTTGATTGTAACGGTTCAACTTCGGTTTGAGATAGAGTTAAAGTTATGAAGCTCTATCACCTCTTAGGACACCCAAAGGATGTCATAAGTATCTATAACTTATAGCTTTGAACCTAACTCTAAGACTCTAATCCCCAAGAACGTTATCTGTGATTGTAACGGTTCATCTTCGGTTTGAAGTAGAGTTAAAGTTCTAAAGATCTATCACCTCTTAGGACACCCAAAGGATGTCATAAGTATCTATAACTTATAGCTTTGAAGCTAACTCTAAGACTCTAATCCCCAAGAGCGTTATCTTTGATTGTAACGGTTCAACTTCGGTTTGAAATAGAGTTAAAGTTCTAAAGATCTATCACCTCTTAGGACACCCAAAGGTTGTAATAAGTATCTATAACTTATTGCTTTGAACCTCACTCTAAGACTCTAATCCCCAAGAGCGTTATCTTTGATTGTAACGGTTCAACTTCGGTTTGAAATAGAGTTAAAGTTCTAAAGATCTATCACGTCTTAGGACACCCAAAGGTTGTAATAAGTATCTATAACTTATAGCTTTGAACCTCACTCTAAGACTCTAATCCCCAAGAGCGTTATCTTTGATTGTAACGGTTCAACTTCGGTTTGAAATAGAGTTAAAGTTCTAAAGATCTATCACCTCTTTGGACACCCAAAGGATGTCATAAGTATGTATAACTTATAGCTTTGAACCTAACTCTAAGACTCTAATCCCCAAGAGCGTTATCTTTGATTGTAACGGTTCAACTTCGGTTTGAAATAGAGTTAAAGTTCTAAAGATCTATCACCTCTTAGGACACCCAAAGGTTGTAATAAGTATCTATAACTTATAGCTTTGAACCTAACTCTAAGACTCTAATCCCCAAGAGCGTTATCTTTAATTGTAACGGTTCAACTTCAGTTTGAAATAGAGTTAAAGTTCTGAAGTTCTATCACCTCTTTGGACACCCAAAGGTTGTAATAAGTACCTATAACTTATAGCTTTGAACCTAACTCTAAGACTCTAATCCCCAAGAGCGTTATCTTTGATTGTAACGGTTCAACTTCGGTTTGAAATAGAGTTAAAGTTCTAAAGATCTATCACCTCTTAGGACATCCAAAGGTTGTAACAAGTATCTATAACTTATAGCTTTGAACCTAACTCTAAGACTCTAATCCCCATGAGCGTTATCTTTGATTGTAACGGTTCAACTTCGGTTTGAAATAGAGTTAAAGTTCTAAAGATCTATCACCTCTTAGGACACCCAAAGGTTGTAATAAGTATCTATAACTTATAGCTTTGAACCTAACTCTAAGACTCTAATCCCCAAGAGCATTATCTTTGATTGTAACGGTTCAGCTTCGGTTTGAAATAGAGTTAAAGTTATGAAGCTCTATCACCTCTTAGGACACCCAAAGGATGTCATAAGTATCTATAACTTATAGCTTTGAACCTAACTCTAAGACTCTAATCCCCAAGAGCGTTATCTTTGATTGTAACGGTTCAACTTCGGTTTGAAATAGAGTTAAAGTTCTGAAGTTCTATCACCTCTTAGGACACCCAAAGGTTGTAATAAGTACCTATAACTTATAGCTTTGAACCTAACTCTAAGACTCTAATCCCCAAGAGCGTTATCTTTGATTGTAACGGTTCAACTTCGGTTTGAAATAGAGTTAAAGTTCTAAAGATCTATCACCTCTTAGGACACCCAAAGGTTGTAATAAGTATCTATAACTTATAGCTTTGAACCTCACTCTAAGACTCTAATCCCCAAGAGCGTTATCTTTGATTGTAACGGTTCAACTTCGGTTTGAAATAGAGTTAAAGTTCTAAAGATCTATCACCTCTTAGGACACCCAGAGGATGTCATAAGTATGTATAACTTATAGCTTTGAACCTAACTCTAAGACTCTAATCCCCAAGAGCGTTATCTTTGATTGTAACGGTTCAACTTCGGTTTGAAATAGAGTTAAAGTTCTAAAGATCTATCACCTCTTAGGACACCCAAAGGTTGTAATAAGTATCTATAACTTATAGCTTTCAACCTAACTCTAAGACTCTAATCCCCAAGAGCGTTATCTTTGATTGTAACGGTTCAACTTCGGTTTGAAATAGAGTTAAAGTTCTGAAGCTTTATCACCTCTTAGGACACCCAAAGGTTGTAATAAGTATCTATAACTTATAGCTTTGAACCTAACTCTAAGACTCTAATCCCCAAGAGCGTTATCTTTGATTGTAACGGTTCAACTTCGGTTTGAAATAGAGTTAAAGTTCTGAAGTTCTATCACCTCTTAGGACACCCAAAGGTTGTAATAAGTACCTATAACTTATAGCTTTGAACCTAACTCTAAGACTCTAATCCCCAAGAGCGTTATCTTTGATTGTAACGGTTCAACTTCGGTTTGAAATAGAGTTAAAGTTCTAAAGATCTATCACCTCTTCGGACACCCAAAGGTTGTAATAAGTATCTATAACTTATAGCTTTGAACCTCACTCTAAGACTCTAATCCCCAAGAGCGTTATCTTTGATTGTAACGGTTCAACTTCGGTTTGAAATAGAGTTAAAGTTCTAAAGATCTATCACCTCTTAGGACACCCAGAGGATGTCATAAGTATGTATAACTTATAGCTTTGAACCTAACTCTAAGACTCTAATCCCCAAGAGCGTTATCTTTGATTGTAACGGTTCAACTTCGGTTTGAAATAGAGTTAAAGTTCTAAAGATCTATCACCTCTTAGGACACCCAAAGGTTGTAATAAGTATCTATAACTTATAGCTTTGAACCTAACTCTAAGACTCTAATCCCCAAGAGCGTTATCTTTGATTGTAACGGTTCAACTTCGGTTTGAAATAGAGTTAAAGTTCTGAAGTTCCATCACCTCTTAGGACACCCAAAGGTTGTAATAAGTACCTATAACTTATAGCTTTGAACCTAACTCTAAGACTCTAATCCCCAAGAGCGTTATCTTTGATTGTAACGGTTCAACTTCGGTTTGAAATAGAGTTAAAGTTCTAAAGATCTATCACCTCTTAGGACACCCAAAGGTTGTAATAAGTATCTATAACTTATAGCTTTGAACCTCACTCTAAGACTCTAATCCCCAAGAGCGTTATCTTTGATTGTAACGGTTCATTCGGTTTGAAATAGAGTTAAAGTTCTAAAGATCTATCACCTCTTAGGACACCCAGAGGATGTCATAAGTATGTATAACTTATAGCTTTGAACCTAACTCTAAGACTCTAATCCCCAAGAGCGTTATCTTTGATTGTAACGGTTCAACTTCGGTTTGAAATAGAGTTAAAGTTCTAAAGATCTATCACCTCTTAGGACACCCAAAGGTTGTAATAAGTATCTATAACTTATAGCTTTGAACCTAACTCTAAGACTCTAATCCCCAAGAGCGTTATCTTTGATTGTAACGGTTCAACTTCGGTTTGAAATAGAGTTAAAGTTCTGAAGTTCTATCACCTCTTAGGACACCCATAGGTTGTAATAAGTACCTATAACTTATAGCTTTGAACCTAACTCTAAGACTCTAATCCCCAAGAGCGTTATCTTTGATTGTAACGGTTCAACTTCGGTTTGAAATAGAGTTAAAGTTCTAAAGATCTATCACCTCTTAGGACACCCAAAGGTTGTAATAAGTATCTATAACTTATTGCTTTGAACCTAACTCTAAGACTTTAATCCCCAAGAGCGTTATCTTTGATTGTAACGGTTCAACTTCGGTTTGAAATAGAGTTAAAGTTCTAAAGATCTATCACCTCTTAGGACACCCAAAGGTTGTAATAAGTATCTATAACTTATTGCTTTGAACCTAACTCTAAGACTCTAATCCCCAAGAGCGTTATCTTTGATTGTAACGGTTCAACTTCGGTTTGAAATAGAGTTAAAGTTCTAAAGACCTATCACCTCTTAGGACACCCAAAGGTTGTAATAAGTATCTATAACTTATAGCTTTGAACCTAACTCTAAGACTCTAATCCCCAATAGCATTATCTTTGATTGTAACGGTTCAACTTCGGTTTGAGATAGAGTTAAAGTTATGAAGCTCTTTCACCTCTTAGGACACCCAAAGGATGTCATAAGTATCTATAACTTATAGCTTTGAACCTAACTCTAAGACTCTAATCCCCAAGAACGTTATCTTTGATTGTAACGGTTCAACTTCGGTTTGAAGTAGAGTTAAAGTTCTAAAGATCTATCACCTCTTAGGACACCCAAAGGATGTCATAAGTATCTATAACTTATAGCTTTGAAGCTAACTCTAAGACTCTAATCCCCAAGAGCGTTATCTTTGATTGTAACGGTTCAACTTCGGTTTGAGATAGAGTTAAAGTTCTAAAGATCTATCACCTCTTAGGACACCCAAAGGTTGTAATAAGTATCTATAACTTATTGCTTTGAACCTCACTCTAAGACTCTAATCCCCAAGAGCGTTATCTTTGATTGTAACGGTTCAACTTCGGTTTGAAATAGAGTTAAAGTTCTAAAGATCTATCACCTCTTAGGACACCCAAAGGTTGTAATAAGTATCTATAACTTATAGCTTTGAACCTCACTCTAAGACTCTAATCCCCAAGAGCGTTATCTTTGATTGTAACGGTTCAACTTCGGTTTGAAATAGAGTTAAAGTTCTAAAGATCTATCACCTCTTAGGACACCCAAAGGATGTCATAAGTATGTATAACTTATAGCTTTGAACCTAACTCTAAGACTCTAATCCCCAAGAGCGTTATCTTTGATTGTAACGGTTCAACTTCGGTTTGAAATAGAGTTAAAGTTCTAAAGATCTATCACCTCTTAGGACACCCAAAGGTTGTAATAAGTATCTATAACTTATAGCTTTGAACCTAACTCTAAGACTCTAATCCCCAAGAGCGTTATCTTTAATTGTAACGGTTCAACTTCGGTTTGAAATAGAGTTAAAGTTCTGAAGTTCTATCACCTCTTAGGACACCCAAAGGTTGTAATAAGTACCTATAACTTATAGCTTTGAACCTAACTCTAAGACTCTAATCCCCAAGAGCGTTATCTTTGATTGTAACGGTTCAACTTCGGTTTGAAATAGAGTTAAAGTTCTAAAGATCTATCACCTCTTAGGACACCCAAAGGTTGTAATAAGTATCTATAACTTATTGCTTTGAACCTAACTCTAAGACTCTAATCCCCAAGAGCGTTATCTTTGATTGTAACGGTTCAACTTCGGTTTGAAATAGAGTTAAAGTTCTAAAGATCTATCACCTCTTAGGACACCCAAAGGTTGTAATAAGTAACTATAACTTATAGCTTTGAACCTAACTCTAATACTCTAATCCCCAAGAGCATTATCTTTGATTGTAACGGTTCAACTTCGGTTTGAAATAGAGTTAAAGTTATGAAGCTCTATCACCTCTTAGGACACCCAAAGGATGTCATAAGTATCTATAACTTATAGCTTTGAACCTAACTCTAAGACTCTAATCCCCAAGAACGTTATCTTTGATTGTAACGGTTCAACTTCGGTTTGAAGTAGAGTTAAAGTTCTAAAGATCTATCACCTCTTAGGACACCCAAAGGATGTCATAAGTATCTATAACTTATAGCTTTGAAGCTAACTCTAAGACTCTAATCCCCAAGAGCGTTATCTTTGATTGTAACGGTTCAACTTCGGTTTGAAATAGAGTTAAAGTTCTAAAGATCTATCACCTCTTAGGACACCCAAAGGTTGTAATAAGTATCTATAACTTATAGCTTTGAACCTCACTCTAAGACTCTAATCCCCAAGAGCGTTATCTTTGATTGTAACGGTTCAACTTCGGTTTGAAATAGAGTTAAAGTTCTAAAGATCTATCACCTCTTAGGACACCCAAAGGATGTCATAAGTATGTATAACTTATAGCTTTGAACCTAACTCTAAGACTCTAATCCCCAAGAGCGTTATCTTTGATTGTAACGGTTCAACTTCGGTTTGAAATAGAGTTAAAGTTCTAAAGATCTATCACCTCTTAGGACACCCAAAGGTTGTAATAAGTATCTATAACTTATAGTTTTGAACCTAACTATAAGACTCTAATCCCCAAGAGCGTTATCTTTGATTGTAACGGTTCAACTTCGGTTTGAAATAGAGTTAAAGTTCTGAAGTTCTATCACCTCTTAGGACACCCAAAGGTTGTAATAAGTATCTATAACTTATAGCTTTGAACCTAACTCTAAGACTCTAATCCCCAAGAGCGTTATCTTTGATTGTAACGGTTCAACTTCGGTTTGAAATAGAGTTAAAGTTCCAAAGATCTATCACCTCTTAGGACACCCAAGGTTGTAATAAGTATCTATAGCTTATTGCTTTGAACCTAACTCTAAGACTCTAATCCCCAAGAGCGTTATCTTTGATTGTAACGGTTCAACTTCGGTTTGAAATAGAGTTAAAGTTCTAAAGATCTATCACCTCTTAGGACACCCAAAGGTTGTAATAAGTATCTATAACTTATTGCTTTGAACCTAACTCTAAGACTCTAATCCCCAAGAGCGTTATCCTTGATTGTAACGGTTCAACTTCGGTTTGAAATAGAGTTAAAGTTCTAAAGATCTATCACCTCTTAGGACACCCAAAGGTTGTAATAAGTATCTATAACTTATAGCTTTGAACCTCACTCTAAGACTCTAATCCCCAAGAGCGTTATCTTTGATTGTAACGGTTCAACTTCGGTTTGAAATAGAGTTAAAGTTCTAAAGATCTATCACCTCTTAGGACACCCAAAGGATGTCATAAGTATGTATAACTTATAGCTTTGAACCTAACTCTAAGACTCTAATCCCCAAGAGCGTTATCTTTGATTGTAACGGTTCAACTTCGGTTTGAAATAGAGTTAAAGTTCTAAAGATCTATCACCTCTTAGGACACCCAAAGGTTGTAATAAGTATCTATAACTTATAGCTTTGAACCTAACTCTAAGACTCTAATCCCCAAGAGCGTTATCTTTAATTGTAACGGTTCAACTTCGGTTTGAAATAGAGTTAAAGTTCTGAAGTTCTATCACCTCTTAGGACACCCAAAGGTTGTAATAAGTACCTATAACTTATAGCTTTGAACCTAACTCTAAGACTCTAATCCCCAAGAGCGTTATCTTTGATTGTAACGGTTCAACTTCGGTTTGAAATAGAGTTAAAGTTCTAAAGATCTATCACCTCTTAGGACACCCAAAGGTTGTAATAAGTATCTATAACTTATTGCTTTGAACCTAACTCTAAGACTCTAATCCCCAAGAGCGTTATCTTTGATTGTAACGGTTCAACTTCGGTTTCAAATAGAGTTAAAGTTCTAAAGATCTATCACCTCTTAGGACACCCAAAGGTTGTAATAAGTAACTATAACTTATAGCTTTGAACCTAACTCTAATACTCTAATCCCCAAGAGCATTATCTTTGATTGTAACGGTTCAACTTCGGTTTGAAATAGAGTTAAAGTTATGAAGCTCTATCACCTCTTAGGACACCCAAAGGATGTCATAAGTATCTATAACTTATAGCTTTGAACCTAACTCTAAGACTCTAATCCCCAAGAACGTTATCTTTGATTGTAACGGTTCAACTTCGGTTTGAAGTAGAGTTAAAGTTCTAAAGATCTATCACCTCTTAGGACACCCAAAGGATGTCATAAGTATCTATAACTTATAGCTTTGAAGCTAACTCTAAGACTCTAATCCCCAAGAGCGTTATCTTTGATTGTAACGGTTCAACTTCGGTTTGAAATAGAGTTAAAGTTCTAAAGATCTATCACCTCTTAGGACACCCAAAGGTTGTAATAAGTATCTATAACTTATAGCTTTGAACCTCACTCTAAGACTCTAATCCCCAAGAGCGTTATCTTTGATTGTAACGGTTCAACTTCGGTTTGAAATAGAGTTAAAGTTCTAAAGATCTATCACCTCTTAGGACACCCAAAGGATGTCATAAGTATGTATAACTTATAGCTTTGAACCTAACTCTAAGACTCTAATCCCCAAGAGCGTTATCTTTGATTGTAACGGTTCAACTTCGGTTTGAAATAGAGTTAAAGTTCTAAAGATCTATCACCTCTTAGGACACCCAAAGGTTGTAATAAGTATCTATAACTTATAGTTTTGAACCTAACTATAAGACTCTAATCCCCAAGAGCGTTATCTTTGATTGTAACAGTTCAACTTCGGTTTGAAATAGAGTTAAAGTTATGAAGTTCTATCACCTCTTAGGACACCCAAAGGTTGTAATAAGTACCTATAACTTATAGCTTTGAACCTAACTCTAAGACTCTAATCCCCAAGAGCGTTATCTTTGATTGTAACGGTTCAACTTCGGTTTGAAATAGAGTTAAAGTTCCAAAGATCTATCACCTCTTAGGACACCCAAGGTTGTAATAAGTATCTATAGCTTATTGCTTTGAACCTAACTCTAAGACTCTAATCCCCAAGAGCGTTATCTTTGATTGTAACGGTTCAACTTCGGTTTGAAATAGAGTTAAAGTTCTAAAGATCTATCACCTCTTAGGACACCCAAAGGTTGTAATAAGTATCTATAACTTATTGCTTTGAACCTAACTCTAAGACTCTAATCCCCAAGAGCGTTATCCTTGATTGTAACGGTTCAACTTCGGTTTGAAATAGAGTTAAAGTTCTAAAGATCTATCACCTCTTAGGACACTCAAAGGTTGTAATAAGTATCTATAACTTATAGCTTTGAACCTAACTCTAAGACTCTAATCCCCAAGAGCATTATCTTTGATTGTAACGGTTCAACTTCGGTTTGAAATAGAGTTAAAGTTATGAAGCTCTATCACCTCTTAGGACACCCAAAGGATGACATAAGTATCTATAACTTATAGCTTTGAACCTAACTCTAGGACTCTAATCCCCAAGAACGTTATCTTTGATTGTAACGGTTCAACTTCGGTTTGAAGTAGAGTTAAAGTTCTAAAGATCTATCACCTCTTAGGACACCCAAAGGACGTCATAAGTATCTATAACTTATAGCTTTGAAGCTAACTCTAAGACTCTAATCCCCAAGAGCGTTATCTTTGATTGTAACGGTTCAACTTCGATTTGAAATAGAGTTAAAGTTCTAAAGATCTATCACCTCTTAGGACACCCAAAGGTTGTAATAAGTATCTTTAACTTATTGCTTTGAACCTCACTATAAGCTTCTAATCCCCAAGAGCGTTATCTTTGATTGTAACGGTTCAACTTCGGTTTGAAATAGAGTTAAAGTTCTAAAGATCTATTACCTCTTAGGACACCCAAAGGTTGTAATAAGTATCTATAACTTATAGCTTTGAACCTCACTCTAAGACTCTAATCCCCAAGAGCGTTATCTTTGATTGTAACGGTTCAACTTCGGTTTGAAATAGAGTTAAAGTTCTAAAGATCTATCACCTCTTAGGACACCCAAAGGTTGTAATAAGTATCTATAACTTATTGCTTTGAACCTAACTCTAAGACTCTAATCCCCAAGAGCGTTATCCTTGATTGTAACGGTTCAGCTTCGGTTTGAAATAGAGTTAAAGTTCTAAAGATCTATCACCACTTAGGACACCCAAAGGTTGTAATAAGTATCTATAACTTATAGCTTTGAACCTAACTCTAAGACTCTAATCCCCAAGAGCATTATCTTTGATTGTAACGGTTCAACTTCGGTTTGAAATAGAGTTAAAGTTATGAAGCTCTATCACCTCTTAGGACACCCAAAGGATGACATAAGTATCTATAACTTATAGCATTGAACCTAACTCTAGGACTCTAATCCCCAAGAACGTTATCTTTGATTGTAACGGTTCAACTTCGGTTTGAAGTAGAGTTAAAGTTCTAAAGATCTATCACCTCTTAGGACACCCAAAGGATGTCATAAGTATCTATAACTTATAGCTTTGAAGCTAACTCTAAGACTCTAATCCCCAAGAGCGTTATCTTTGATTGTAACGGTTCAACTTCGGTTTGAAATAGAGTTAAAGTTCTAAAGATCTATCACCTCTTAGGACACCCAAAGGTTGTAATAAGTATCTTTAACTTATTGCTTTGAACCTCACTCTAAGCTTCTAATCCCCAAGAGCGTTATCTTTGATTGTAACGGTTCAACTTCGGTTTGAAATAGAGTTAAAGTTCTAAAGATCTATCACCTCTTAGGACACCCAAAGGTTGTAATAAGTATCTATAACTTATAGCTTTGAACCTCACTCTAAGACTCTAATCCCCAAGAGCGTTATCTTTGATTGTAACGGTTCAACTTCGGTTTGAAATAGAGTTAAAGTTCTAAAGATCTATCACCTCTTAGGACACCCAAAGGATGTCATAAGTATGTATAACTTATCGCTTTGAACCTCACTCTAAGACTCTAATCCCCAAGAGCGTTATCTTTGATTGTAACGGTTCAACTTCGGTTTGAAATAGAGTTAAAGTTCTGAAGATCTATCACCTCTTAGGACACCCAAAGGTTGTAATAAGTATCTATAACTTATAGCTTTGAACCTAACTCTAAGACTCTAATCCCCAAGAGCGTTATCTTTGATTGTAACGGTTCAACTTCGGTTTGAAATAGAGTTAAAGTTCTGAAGTTCTATCACCTCTTAGGACACCCAAAGGTTGTAATAAGTACCTATAACTTATAGCTTTGAACCTAACTCTAAGACTCTAATCCCCAAGAGCGTTATCTTTGATTGTAACGGTTCAACTTCGGTTTGAAATAGAGTTAAAGTTCTAAAGATCTATCACCTCTTAGGACACCCAAAGGTTGTAATAAGTATCTATAACTTAATGCTTTGAAGCTAACTCTAAGACTCTAATCCCCAAGAGCGTTATCTTTGATTGTAACGGTTCAACTTCGGTTTGAAATAGAGTTAAAGTTCTAAAGATATATCACCTCTTAGGACACCCAAAGGTTGTAATAAGTATCTTTAACTTATTGCTTTGAACCTCACTCTAAGCTTCTAATCCCCAAGAGCGTTATCTTTGATTGTAACGGTTCAACTTCGGTTTGAAATAGAGTTAAAGTTCTAAAGATCTATCACCTCTTAGGACACCCAAAGGTTGTAATAAGTATCTATAACTTATAGCTTTGAACCTCACTCTAAGACTCTAATCCCCAAGAGCGTTATCTTTGATTGTAACGGTTCAACTTCGGTTTGAAATAGAGTTAAAGTTCTAAAGATCTATCACCTCTTAGGACACCCAAAGGATGTCATAAGTATGTATAACTTATCGCTTTGAACCTCACTCTAAGACTCTAATCCCCAAGAGCGTTATCTTTGATTGTAACGGTTGAACTTCGGTTTGAAATAGAGTTAAAGTTCTGAAGATCTATCACCTCTTAGGACACCCAAAGGTTGTAATAAGTATCTATAACTTATAGCTTTGAACCTAACTCTAAGACTCTAATCCCCAAGAGCGTTATCTTTGATTGTAACGGTTCAACTTCGGTTTGAAATAGAGTTAAAGTTCTGAAGTTCTATCACCTCTTAGGACACCCAAAGGTTGTAATAAGTACCTATAACTTATAGCTTTGAACCTAACTCTAAGACTCTAATCCCCAAGAGCGTTATCTTTGATTGTAACGGTTCAACTTCGGTTTGAAATAGAGTTAAAGTTCTAAAGATCTATCACCTCTTAGGACACCCAAAGGTTGTAATAAGTATCTATAACTTATTGCTTTGAAGCTAACTCTAAGACTCTAATCCCCAAGAGCGTTATCTTTGATTGTAACGGTTCAACTTCGGTTTGAAATAGAGTTAAAGTTCTAAAGATCTATCACCTCTTAGGACACCCAAAGGTTGTAATAAATATCTATAACTTATAGCTTTGAACCTCACTCTAAGACTCTAATCCCCAAGAGCGTTATCTTTGATTGTAACGGTTCAACTTCGGTTTGAAATAGAGTTAAAGTTATGAAGCTCTATCACCTCTTAGGACACCCAAAGGATGTCATAAGTATGTATAACTTATAGCTTTGAACCTAACTCTAAGACTCTAATCCCCAAGAGCGTTATCTTTGATTGTAACGGTTCAACTTCGGTTTGAAGTAGAGTTAAAGTTCTAAAGATCTATCACCTCTTAGGACACCCAAAGGTTGTAATAAGTATCTATAACTTATAGCTTTGAAGCTAACTCTAAGACTCTAATCCCCAAGAGCGTTATCTTTGATTGTAACGGTTCAACTTCGGTTTGAAATAGAGTTAAAGTTCTAAAGATCTATCACCTCTTAGGACACCCAAAGGTTGTAATAAGTATCTATAACTTATAGCTTTGAACCTCACTCTAAGACTCTAATCCCCAAGAGCGTTATCTTTGATTGTAACGGTTCAACTTCGGTTTCAAATAGAGTTAAAGTTCTAAAGATCTATCACCTCTTAGGACACCCAAAGGATGTCATAAGTATGTATAACTTATAGCTTTGAACCTAACTCTAAGACTCTAATCCCCAAGAGCGTTATCTTTGATTGTAACGGTTCAACTTCGGTTTGAAATAGAGTTAAAGTTCTAAAGATCTATCACCTCTTAGGACACCCAAAGGTTGTAATAAGTATCTATAACTTATAGCTTTGAACCTAACTCTAAGACTCTATTCCCCAAGAGCGTTATCTTTGATTGTAACGGTTCAACTTCGGTTTGAAATAGAGTTAAAGTTATGAAGTTCTATCACCTCTTAGGACACCCAAAGGTTGTAATAAGTACCTATAACTTATAGCTTTGAACCTAACTCTAAGACTCTAATCCCCAAGAGCGTTATCTTTGATTGTAACGGTTCAACTTCGGTTTGAAATAGAGTTAAAGTTCCAAAGATCTATCACCTCTTAGGACACCCAAAGGTTGTAATAAGTATCTATAGCTTATTGCTTTGAACCTAACTCTAAGACTCTAATCCCCAAGAGCATTATCTTTGATTGTAACGGTTCAACTTCGGTTTGAAATAGAGTTAAAGTTCTAAAGATCTATCACCTCTTAGGTCACCCAAAGGATGTCATAAGTATGTATAACTTATAGCTTTGAACCTAACTCTAAGACTCTAATCCCCAAGAGCGTTATCTTTGATTGTAACGGTTCAACTTCGGTTTGAAATAGAGTTAAAGTTCTAAAGATCTATCACCTCTTAGGACACCCAAAGGTTGTAATAAGTATCTATAACTTATAGCTTTGAACCTAACTCTAAGACTCTAATCCCCAAGAGCGTTATCTTTGATTGTAACGGTTCAACTTCGGTTTGAAATAGAGTTAAAGTTCTGAAGTTCTATCACCTCTTAGGACACCCAAAGTTTGTAATAAGTACCTATAACTTATAGCTTTGAACCTAACTCTAAGACTCTAATCCCCAAGAGCGTTATCTTTGATTGTAACGGTTCAACTTCGGTTTGACATAGAGTTAAAGTTCTAAAGATCTATCACCTCTTAGGACACCCAAAGGTTGTAATAAGTATCTATAACTTATTGCTTTGAACCTAACTCTAAGACTCTAATCCCCAATAGCGTTATCTTTGATTGTAACGGTTCAACTTCGGTTTGAAATAGAGTTAAAGTTCTAAAGATCTATCACCTCTTAGGACACCCAAAGGTTGTAATAAGTATCTATAACTTATAGCTTTGAACCTAACTCTAAGACTCTAATCCCCAAGAGCATTATCTTTGATTGTAACGGTTCAACTTCGGTTTGAAATAGAGTTAAAGTTATGAAGCTCTATCGCCTCTTAGGACAGCCAAAGTTTGTAATAAGTATCTATAACTTATAGCTTTGAACCTAACTCTAAGACTCTAATCCCCAAGAGCGTTATCTTTGATTGTAACGGTTCAACTTCGGTTTGAAGTAGAGTTAAAGTTCTAAAGATCTATCACCTCTTAGGACACCCAAAGGATGTCATAAGTATCTATAACTTATAGCTTTGAAGCTAACTCTAAGACTCTAATCCCCAAGAGCGTTATCTTTGATTGTAACGGTTCAACTTCGGTTTGAAATAGAGTTAAAGTTCTAAAGATCTATCACCTCTTAGGACACCCAAAGGTTGTAATAAGTATCTATAACTTATTGCTTTGAACCTCACTCTAAGACTCTAATCCCCAAGAGCGTTATCTTTGATTGTAACGGTTCAACTTCGGTTTGAAATAGAGTTAAAGTTCTAAAGATCTATCACCTCTTAGGACACCCAAAGGATGTCATAAGTATGTATAACTTATAGCTTTGAACCTAACTCTAAGACTCTAATCCCCAAGAGCGTTATCTTTGATTGTAACGGTTCAACTTCGGTTTGAAATAGAGTTAAAGTTCTAAAGATCTATCACCTCTTAGGACACCCAAAGGTTGTAATAAGTATCTATAACTTATAGCTTTGAACCTCACTCTAAGACTCTAATCCCCAAGAGCGTTATCTTTGATTGTAACGGTTCAACTTCGGTTTGAAATAGAGTTAAAGTTCTAAAGATCTATCACCTCTTAGGACACCCAAAGGATGTCATAAGTATGTATAACTTATAGCTTTGAACCTAACTCTAAGACTCTAATCCCCAAGAGCGTTATCTTTGATTGTAACGGTTCAACTTCGGTTTGAAATAGAGTTAAAGTTCTAAAGATCTATCACCTCTTAGGACACCCAAAGGATGTCATAAGTATGTATAACTTATAGCTTTGAACCTAACTCTAAGACTCTAATCCCCAATAGCGTTATCTTTGATTGTAACGGTTCAACTTCGGTTTGAAATAGAGTTAAAGTTCTAAAGATCTATCACCTCTTAGGACACCCAAAGGATGTCATAAGTATCTATAACTTATAGCTTTGAACCTAACTCTAAGACTCTAATCCCCAGGAGCGTTATCTTTGATTGTAACGGTTCAACTTCGGTTTGAAATAGAGTTAAAGTTCTAAAGATCTATCACCTCTTAGGACACCCAAAGGTTGTAATAAGTATCTATATCTTATAGCTTTGAACCTAACTCTAAGACTCTAATCCCCAAGAGCATTATCTTTGATTGTAACGGTTCAACTTCGGTTTGAAATAGAGTTAAAGTTCTAAAGATCTATCACCTCTTAGGACACCCAAAGGATGTCATAAGTATCTATAACTTATAGCTTTGAACCTAACTCTAAGACTCTAATCCCCAAGAGCGTTATCTTTGATTATAACGGTTCAACTTCGGTTTGAAATAGAGTTAAAGTTCTAAAGATCTATCACCTCTTAGGACACCCAAAGGTTGTAATAAGTATCTATAACTTATAACTTTGAACCTAACTCTAAGACTCTAATCCCCAAGAGCGTAATCTTTGATTGTAACGGTTCAACTTCGGTTTGAAATAGAGTAAAAGTTCTGAAGCTCTATCACCTCTTAGGACACCCAAAGGTTGTAATAAGTATCTATAACTTATTGCTTTGAACCTAACTCTAAGACTCTAATCCCCAAGAGCGTTATCTTTGATTGTAACGGTTCAACTTCGGTTTGAAATAGAGTTAAAGTTCTAAAGATCTATCACCTCTTAGGACACCCAAAGGTTGTAACAAGTATCTATAACTTATAGCTTTGAACCTAACTCTAAGACTCTAATCCCCAAGAGCATTATCTTTGATTGTAACGGTTCAACTTCGGTTTGAAATAGAGTTAAAGTTCTGAAGCTCTATCACCTCTTAGGACACCCAAAGGTTGTAATAAGTATCTATAACTTATAGCTTTGAACCTAACTCTAAGACTCTAATCCCCAAGAGCGTTATCTTTGATTGTAACGGTTCAACTTCGGTTTGAAATAAAGTTAAAGTTCTAAAGATCTATCACCTCTTAGGACACCCAAAGGTTGTAATAAGTATCTATAACTTATAGCTTTGAACCTAACTCTAAGACTCTAATCCCCAAGAGCGTTATCTTTGATTGTAACGGTTCAACTTCGGTTTGAAATAGAGTTAAAGTTCTAAAGATCTATCACCTCTTAGGACACCCAAAGGTTGTAATAAGTATCTATAACTTATAGCTTTGAACCTAACTCTAAGACTCTAATCCCCAAGAGCGTAATCTTTGATTGTAACGGTTCAACTTCGGTTTGAAATAGAGTTAAAGTTCTGAAGCTCTATCACCTCTTAGGACACCCAAAGGTTGTAATAAGTATCTATAACTTATTGCTTTGAACCTAACACTAAGACTCTAATCCCCAAGAGCGTTATCTTTGATTGTAACGGTTCAACTTCGGTTTGAAATAGAGTTAAAGTTCTAAAGATCTATCACCTCTTAGGACACCCAAAGGTTGTAATAAATATCTATAACTTATAGCTTTGAACCTAACACTAAGACTCTAATCCCCAAGAGCGTTATCTTTGATTGTAATGGTTCAACTTCGGTTTGAAATAGAGTCAAAGTTCTGAAGCTCTATCACCTCTTAGGACACCCAAAGGTTGTAATAAGTATCTATAACTTATAACTTTGAACCTAACTCTAAGACTCTAATCCCCAAGAGCGTAATCTTTGATTGTAACGGTTCAACTTCGGTTTGAAATAGAGTTAAAGTTCTGAAGCTCTATCACCTCTTAGGACACCCAAAGGTTGTAATAAGTATCTATAACTTATTGATTTGAACCTAACTCTAAGACTCTAGTCCCCAAGAGCGTTATCTTTGATTGTAACGGTTCAACTTCGGTTTGAAATAGAGTTAAAGTTCTAAAGATCTATCACCTCTTAGGACACCCAAAGGTTGTAACAAGTATCTATAACTTATAGCTTTGAACCTAACTCTAAGACTCTAATCCCCAAGAGCGTTATCTTTGATTGTAACGGTTCAACTTCGGTTTGAAATAGAGTTAAAGTTCTAAAGATCTATCACCTCTTAGGACACCCAAAGGTTGGAATAAGTATCTATAACTTATAGCTTTGAACCTAACTCTAAGACTCTAATCCCCAAGAGCGTTATCTTTGATTGTAACGGTTCAACTTCGGTTTGAAATAGAGTTAAAGTTCTAAAGATCTATCACCTCTTAGGACACCCAAAGGATGTCATAAGTATGTATAACTTATAGCTTTGAACCTAACTCTAAGACTCTAATCCCCAAGAGCGTTATCTTTGATTGTAACGGTTCAACTTCGGTTTGAAATAGAGTTAAAGTTCTAAAGATCTATCACCTCTTAGGACACCCAAAGGTTGTAATAAGTATCTATAACTTATAGCTTTGAACCTCACTCTAAGACTCTAATCCCCAAGAGCGTTATCTTTGATTGTAACGGTTCAACTTCGGTTTGAAATAGAGTTAAAGTTCTAAAGATCTATCACCTCTTAGGACACCCAAAGGATGTCATAAGTATGTATAACTTATAGCTTTGAACCTAACTCTAAGACTCTAATCCCCAAGAGCGTTATCTTTGATTGTAACGGTTCAACTTCGGTTTGAAATAGAGTTAAAGTTCTAAAGATCTATCACCTCTTAGGACACCCAAAGGATGTCATAAGTATGTATAACTTATAGCTTTGAACCTAACTCTAAGACTCTAATCCCCAATAGCGTTATCTTTGATTGTAACGGTTCAACTTCGGTTTGAAATAGAGTTAAAGTTCTAAAGATCTATCACCTCTTAGGACACCCAAAGGATGTCATAAGTATCTATAACTTATAGCTTTGAACCTAACTCTAAGACTCTAATCCCCAGGAGCGTTATCTTTGATTGTAACGGTTCAACTTCGGTTTGAAATAGAGTTAAAGTTCTAAAGATCTATCACCTCTTAGGACACCCAAAGGTTGTAATAAGTATCTATATCTTATAGCTTTGAACCTAACTCTAAGACTCTAATCCCCAAGAGCATTATCTTTGATTGTAACGGTTCAACTTCGGTTTGAAATAGAGTTAAAGTTCTAAAGATCTATCACCTCTTAGGACACCCAAAGGATGTCATAAGTATCTATAACTTATAGCTTTGAACCTAACTCTAAGACTCTAATCCCCAAGAGCGTTATCTTTGATTATAACGGTTCAACTTCGGTTTGAAATAGAGTTAAAGTTCTAAAGATCTATCACCTCTTAGGACACCCAAAGGTTGTAATAAGTATCTATAACTTATAACTTTGAACCTAACTCTAAGACTCTAATCCCCAAGAGCGTAATCTTTGATTGTAACGGTTCAACTTCGGTTTGAAATAGAGTAAAAGTTCTGAAGCTCTATCACCTCTTAGGACACCCAAAGGTTGTAATAAGTATCTATAACTTATTGCTTTGAACCTAACTCTAAGACTCTAATCCCCAAGAGCGTTATCTTTGATTGTAACGGTTCAACTTCGGTTTGAAATAGAGTTAAAGTTCTAAAGATCTATCACCTCTTAGGACACCCAAAGGTTGTAACAAGTATCTATAACTTATAGCTTTGAACCTAACTCTAAGACTCTAATCCCCAAGAGCATTATCTTTGATTGTAACGGTTCAACTTCGGTTTGAAATAGAGTTAAAGTTCTGAAGCTCTATCACCTCTTAGGACACCCAAAGGTTGTAATAAGTATCTATAACTTATAGCTTTGAACCTAACTCTAAGACTCTAATCCCCAAGAGCGTTATCTTTGATTGTAACGGTTCAACTTCGGTTTGAAATAAAGTTAAAGTTCTAAAGATCTATCACCTCTTAGGACACCCAAAGGTTGTAATAAGTATCTATAACTTATAGCTTTGAACCTAACTCTAAGACTCTAATCCCCAAGAGCGTTATCTTTGATTGTAACGGTTCAACTTCGGTTTGAAATAGAGTTAAAGTTCTAAAGATCTATCACCTCTTAGGACACCCAAAGGTTGTAATAAGTATCTATAACTTATAGCTTTGAACCTAACTCTAAGACTCTAATCCCCAAGAGCGTAATCTTTGATTGTAACGGTTCAACTTCGGTTTGAAATAGAGTTAAAGTTCTGAAGCTCTATCACCTCTTAGGACACCCAAAGGTTGTAATAAGTATCTATAACTTATTGCTTTGAACCTAACACTAAGACTCTAATCCCCAAGAGCGTTATCTTTGATTGTAACGGTTCAACTTCGGTTTGAAATAGAGTTAAAGTTCTAAAGATCTATCACCTCTTAGGACACCCAAAGGTTGTAATAAATATCTATAACTTATAGCTTTGAACCTAACACTAAGACTCTAATCCCCAAGAGCGTTATCTTTGATTGTAATGGTTCAACTTCGGTTTGAAATAGAGTCAAAGTTCTGAAGCTCTATCACCTCTTAGGACACCCAAAGGTTGTAATAAGTATCTATAACTTATAACTTTGAACCTAACTCTAAGACTCTAATCCCCAAGAGCGTAATCTTTGATTGTAACGGTTCAACTTCGGTTTGAAATAGAGTTAAAGTTCTGAAGCTCTATCACCTCTTAGGACACCCAAAGGTTGTAATAAGTATCTATAACTTATTGATTTGAACCTAACTCTAAGACTCTAGTCCCCAAGAGCGTTATCTTTGATTGTAACGGTTCAACTTCGGTTTGAAATAGAGTTAAAGTTCTAAAGATCTATCACCTCTTAGGACACCCAAAGGTTGTAACAAGTATCTATAACTTATAGCTTTGAACCTAACTCTAAGACTCTAATCCCCAAGAGCGTTATCTTTGATTGTAACGGTTCAACTTCGGTTTGAAATAGAGTTAAAGTTCTAAAGATCTATCACCTCTTAGGACACCCAAAGGTTGGAATAAGTATCTATAACTTATAGCTTTGAACCTAACTCTAAGACTCTAATCCCCAAGAGCGTTATCTTTGATTGTAACGGTTCAACTTCGGTTTGAAATAGAGTTAAAGTTCTAAAGATCTATCACCTCTTAGGACACCCAAAGGATGTCATAAGTATGTATAACTTATAGCTTTGAACCTAACTCTAAGACTCTAATCCCCAAGAGCGTTATCTTTGATTGTAACGGTTCAACTTCGGTTTGAAATAGAGTTAAAGTTCTAAAGATCTATCACCTCTTAGGACACCCAAAGGTTGTAATAAGTATCTATAACTTATAGCTTTGAACCTCACTCTAAGACTCTAATCCCCAAGAGCGTTATCTTTGATTGTAACGGTTCAACTTCGGTTTGAAATAGAGTTAAAGTTCTAAAGATCTATCACCTCTTAGGACACCCAAAGGATGTCATAAGTATGTATAACTTATAGCTTTGAACCTAACTCTAAGACTCTAATCCCCAAGAGCGTTATCTTTGATTGTAACGGTTCAACTTCGGTTTGAAATAGAGTTAAAGTTCTAAAGATCTATCACCTCTTAGGACACCCAAAGGATGTCATAAGTATGTATAACTTATAGCTTTGAACCTAACTCTAAGACTCTAATCCCCAATAGCGTTATCTTTGATTGTAACGGTTCAACTTCGGTTTGAAATAGAGTTAAAGTTCTAAAGATCTATCACCTCTTAGGACACCCAAAGGATGTCATAAGTATCTATAACTTATAGCTTTGAACCTAACTCTAAGACTCTAATCCCCAGGAGCGTTATCTTTGATTGTAACGGTTCAACTTCGGTTTGAAATAGAGTTAAAGTTCTAAAGATCTATCACCTCTTAGGACACCCAAAGGTTGTAATAAGTATCTATATCTTATAGCTTTGAACCTAACTCTAAGACTCTAATCCCCAAGAGCATTATCTTTGATTGTAACGGTTCAACTTCGGTTTGAAATAGAGTTAAAGTTCTAAAGATCTATCACCTCTTAGGACACCCAAAGGATGTCATAAGTATCTATAACTTATAGCTTTGAACCTAACTCTAAGACTCTAATCCCCAAGAGCGTTATCTTTGATTATAACGGTTCAACTTCGGTTTGAAATAGAGTTAAAGTTCTAAAGATCTATCACCTCTTAGGACACCCAAAGGTTGTAATAAGTATCTATAACTTATAACTTTGAACCTAACTCTAAGACTCTAATCCCCAAGAGCGTAATCTTTGATTGTAACGGTTCAACTTCGGTTTGAAATAGAGTAAAAGTTCTGAAGCTCTATCACCTCTTAGGACACCCAAAGGTTGTAATAAGTATCTATAACTTATTGCTTTGAACCTAACTCTAAGACTCTAATCCCCAAGAGCGTTATCTTTGATTGTAACGGTTCAACTTCGGTTTGAAATAGAGTTAAAGTTCTAAAGATCTATCACCTCTTAGGACACCCAAAGGTTGTAACAAGTATCTATAACTTATAGCTTTGAACCTAACTCTAAGACTCTAATCCCCAAGAGCATTATCTTTGATTGTAACGGTTCAACTTCGGTTTGAAATAGAGTTAAAGTTCTGAAGCTCTATCACCTCTTAGGACACCCAAAGGTTGTAATAAGTATCTATAACTTATAGCTTTGAACCTAACTCTAAGACTCTAATCCCCAAGAGCGTTATCTTTGATTGTAACGGTTCAACTTCGGTTTGAAATAAAGTTAAAGTTCTAAAGATCTATCACCTCTTAGGACACCCAAAGGTTGTAATAAGTATCTATAACTTATAGCTTTGAACCTAACTCTAAGACTCTAATCCCCAAGAGCGTTATCTTTGATTGTAACGGTTCAACTTCGGTTTGAAATAGAGTTAAAGTTCTAAAGATCTATCACCTCTTAGGACACCCAAAGGTTGTAATAAGTATCTATAACTTATAGCTTTGAACCTAACTCTAAGACTCTAATCCCCAAGAGCGTAATCTTTGATTGTAACGGTTCAACTTCGGTTTGAAATAGAGTTAAAGTTCTGAAGCTCTATCACCTCTTAGGACACCCAAAGGTTGTAATAAGTATCTATAACTTATTGCTTTGAACCTAACACTAAGACTCTAATCCCCAAGAGCGTTATCTTTGATTGTAACGGTTCAACTTCGGTTTGAAATAGAGTTAAAGTTCTAAAGATCTATCACCTCTTAGGACACCCAAAGGTTGTAATAAATATCTATAACTTATAGCTTTGAACCTAACACTAAGACTCTAATCCCCAAGAGCGTTATCTTTGATTGTAATGGTTCAACTTCGGTTTGAAATAGAGTCAAAGTTCTGAAGCTCTATCACCTCTTAGGACACCCAAAGGTTGTAATAAGTATCTATAACTTATAACTTTGAACCTAACTCTAAGACTCTAATCCCCAAGAGCGTTATCTTTGATTGTAACGGTTGAACTTCGGTTTGAAATAGAGTTAAAGTTCTGAAGATCTATCACCTCTTAGGACACCCAAAGGTTGTAATAAGTATCTATAACTTATAGCTTTGAACCTAACTCTAAGACTCTAATCCCCAAGAGCGTTATCTTTGATTGTAACGGTTCAACTTCGGTTTGAAATAGAGTTAAAGTTCTGAAGTTCTATCACCTCTTAGGACACCCAAAGGTTGTAATAAGTACCTATAACTTATAGCTTTGAACCTAACTCTAAGACTCTAATCCCCAAGAGCGTTATCTTTGATTGTAACGGTTCAACTTCGGTTTGAAATAGAGTTAAAGTTCTAAAGATCTATCACCTCTTAGGACACCCAAAGGTTGTAATAAGTATCTATAACTTATAGCTTTGAACCTAACTCTAAGACTCTAATCCCCAAGAGCGTTATCTTTGATTGTAACGGTTCAACTTCGGTTTGAAATAAAGTTAAAGTTCTAAAGATCTATCACCTCTTAGGACACCCAAAGGTTGTAATAAGTATCTATAACTTATAGCTTTGAACCTAACTCTAAGACTCTAATCCCCAAGAGCGTTATCTTTGATTGTAACGGTTCAACTTCGGTTTGAAATAGAGTTAAAGTTCTAAAGATCTATCACCTCTTAGGACACCCAAAGGTTGTAATAAGTATCTATAACTTATAGCTTTGAACCTAACTCTAAGACTCTAATCCCCAAGAGCGTAATCTTTGATTGTAACGGTTCAACTTCGGTTTGAAATAGAGTTAAAGTTCTGAAGCTCTATCACCTCTTAGGACACCCAAAGGTTGTAATAAGTATCTATAACTTATTGCTTTGAACCTAACACTAAGACTCTAATCCCCAAGAGCGTTATCTTTGATTGTAACGGTTCAACTTCGGTTTGAAATAGAGTTAAAGTTCTAAAGATCTATCACCTCTTAGGACACCCAAAGGTTGTAATAAATATCTATAACTTATAGCTTTGAACCTAACACTAAGACTCTAATCCCCAAGAGCGTTATCTTTGATTGTAATGGTTCAACTTCGGTTTGAAATAGAGTCAAAGTTCTGAAGCTCTATCACCTCTTAGGACACCCAAAGGTTGTAATAAGTATCTATAACTTATAACTTTGAACCTAACTCTAAGACTCTAATCCCCAAGAGCGTAATCTTTGATTGTAACGGTTCAACTTCGGTTTGAAATAGAGTTAAAGTTCTGAAGCTCTATCACCTCTTAGGACACCCAAAGGTTGTAATAAGTATCTATAACTTATTGATTTGAACCTAACTCTAAGACTCTAGTCCCCAAGAGCGTTATCTTTGATTGTAACGGTTCAACTTCGGTTTGAAATAGAGTTAAAGTTCTAAAGATCTATCACCTCTTAGGACACCCAAAGGTTGTAACAAGTATCTATAACTTATAGCTTTGAACCTAACTCTAAGACTCTAATCCCCAAGAGCGTTATCTTTGATTGTAACGGTTCAACTTCGGTTTGAAATAGAGTTAAAGTTCTAAAGATCTATCACCTCTTAGGACACCCAAAGGTTGGAATAAGTATCTATAACTTATAGCTTTGAACCTAACTCTAAGACTCTAATCCCCAAGAGCGTTATCTTTGATTGTAACGGTTCAACTTCGGTTTGAAATAGAGTTAAAGTTCTAAAGATCTATCACCTCTTAGGACACCCAAAGGTTGTAATAAGTATCTAGATCTTATTGCTTTGAACCAAATTCTAAGACTCTAATCCCCAAGAGCGTTATCTTTGATTGTAACGGTTCAACTTCGGTTTGAAATAGAGTTAAAGTTCTAAAGATCTATCACCTCTTAGGACACCCAAAGGTTGTAATAAGTATCTATAACTTATAGCTTTGACCCCAACTCTAAGACTCTAATCCCCAAGAGGGTTATCTTTGATTGTAACGGTTCAACTTCGGTTTGAAATAGAGTTAAAGTTCTGAAGCTCTATCTCCTCTTAGGACACCCAAACGATGTCATAAGTATCTATAACTTATAGCTTTGAACCTAACTCTAAGACTCTAATCCCCAAGAACGTTATCTTTGATTGTAACGGTTCAACTTCGGTTTGAAGTAGAGTTAAAGTTCTAAAGATCTATCACCTCTTAGGACACCCAAAGGATGTCATAAGTATCTATAACTTATAGCTTTGAAGCTAACTCTAAGACTCTAATCCCCAAGAGCGTTATCTTTGATTGTAACGGTTCAACTTCGGTTTGAAATAGAGTTAAAGTTCTAAAGATCTATCACCTCTTAGGACACCCAAAGGTTGTAATAAGTATCTTTAACTTATTGCTTTGAACCTCACTCTAAGACTCTAATCCCCAAGAGCGTTATCTTTGATTGTAACGGTTCAACTTCGGTTTGAAATAGAGTTAAAGTTCTAAAGATCTATCACCTCTTAGGACACCCAAAGGTTGTAATAAGTATCTATAACTTATAGCTTTGAACCTCACTCTAAGACTCTAATCCCCAAGAGCGTTATCTTTGATTGTAACGGTTCAACTTCGGTTTGAAATAGAGTTAAAGTTCTAAAGATCTATCACCTCTTAGGACACCCAAAGGATGTCATAAGTATGTATAACTTATAGCTTTGAACCTAACTCTAAGACTCTAATCCCCAAGAGCGTTATCTTTGATTGTAACGGTTCAACTTCGGTTTGAAATAGAGTTAAAGTTCTAAAGATCTATCACCTCTTAGGACACCCAAAGGTTGTAATAAGTATCTATAACTTATAGCTTTGAACCTAACTCTAAGACTCTAATCCCCAAGAGCGTTATCTTTGATTGTAACGGTTCAACTTCGGTTTGAAATAGTGTTAAAGTTCTGAAGTTCTATCACCTCTTAGGACATCCAAAGGTTGTAATAAGTACCTATAACTTATAGCTTTGAACCTAACTCTAAGACTCTAATCCCCAAGAGCGTTATCTTTGATTGTAACGGTTCAACATCGGTTAGAAATTGAGTTAAAGTTCTAAAGATCTATCACCTCTTAGGACACCCAAAGGATGTCATAAGTATGTATAACTTATAGCTTCGAACCTAACTCTAAGACTCTAATCCCCAAGAGCGTTATCTTTGATTGTAACGGTTCAACTTCGGTTTGAAATAGAGTTAAAGTTCTAAAGATCTATCACCTCTTAGGACACCCAAAGGTTGTAATAAGTATCTATAACTTATAGCTTTGAACCTAACTCTAAGACTCTAATCCCCAAGAGCGTTATCTTTGATTGTAACGGTTCAACTTCGGTTTGAAATAGAGTTAAAGTTCTAAAGATCTATCACCTCTTAGGACACCCAAAGGTTGTAATAAGTATCTATAACTTATAGCTTTGACCCCAACTCTAAGACTCTAATCCCCAAGAGGGTTATCTTTGATTGTAACGGTTCAACTTCGGTTTGAAATAGAGTTAAAGTTCTGAAGCTCTATCTCCTCTTAGGACACCCAAACGATGTCATAAGTATCTATAACTTATAGCTTTGAACCTAACTCTAAGACTCTAATCCCCAAGAACGTTATCTTTGATTGTAACGGTTCAACTTCGGTTTGAAGTAGAGTTAAAGTTCTAAAGATCTATCACCTCTTAGGACACCCAAAGGATGTCATAAGTATCTATAACTTATAGCTTTGAAGCTAACTCTAAGACTCTAATCCCCAAGAGCGTTATCTTTGATTGTAACGGTTCAACTTCGGTTTGAAATAGAGTTAAAGTTCTAAAGATCTATCACCTCTTAGGACACCCAAAGGTTGTAATAAGTATCTTTAACTTATTGCTTTGAACCTCACTCTAAGACTCTAATCCCCAAGAGCGTTATCTTTGATTGTAACGGTTCAACTTCGGTTTGAAATAAAGTTAAAGTTCTAAAGATCTATCACCTCTTAGGACACCCAAAGGTTGTAATAAGTATCTATAACTTATAGCTTTGAACCTCACTCTAAGACTCTAATCCCCAAGAGCGTTATCTTTGATTGTAACGGTTCAACTTCGGTTTGAAATAGAGTTAAAGTTCTAAAGATCTATCACCTCTTAGGACACCCAAAGGATGTCATAAGTATGTATAACTTATAGCTTTGAACCTAACTCTAAGACTCTAATCCCCAAGAGCGTTATCTTTGATTGTAACGGTTCAACTTCGGTTTGAAATAGAGTTAAAGTTCTAAAGATCTATCACCTCTTAGGACACCCAAAGGTTGTAATAAGTATCTATAACTTATAGCTTTGAACCTAACTCTAAGACTCTAATCCCCAAGAGCGTTATCTTTGATTGTAACGGTTCAACTTCGGTTTGAAATAGTGTTAAAGTTCTGAAGTTCTATCACCTCTTAGGACACCCAAAGGTTGTAATAAGTACCTATAACTTATAGCTTTGAACCTAACTCTAAGACTCTAATCCCCAAGAGCGTTATCTTTGATTGTAACGGTTCAACTTCGGTTTGAAATAGAGTTAAAGTTCTAAAGATCTATCACCTCTTAGGACACCCAAAGGTTGTAATAAGTATCTATAACTTATAGCTTTGAACGTCACTCTAAGACTCTAATCCCCAAGAGCGTTATCTTTGATTGTAACGGTTCAACTTCGGTTTGAAATAGAGTTAAAGTTCTAAAGATCTATCACCTCTTAGGACACCCAAAGGTTGTAATAACTATCTATAACTTATAGCTTTGAACCTAACTCTAAGACTCTAATCCCCAAGAGCGTTATCTTTGATTGTAACGGTTCAACTTCGGTTTGAAATAGAGTTAAAGTTCTGAAGTTCTATCACCTCTTAGGACACCCAAAGGTTGTAATAAGTACCTATAACTTATAGCTTTGAACCTAACTCTAAGACTCTAATCCCCAAGAGCGTTATCTTTGATTGTAACGGTTCAACTTCGGTTTGACATAGAGTTAAAGTTCTAAAGATCTATCACCTCTTAGGACACCCAAAGGTTGTAATAAGTATCTATAACTTATTGCTTTGAACCTAACTCTAAGACTCTAATCCCCAATAGCGTTATCTTTGATTGTAACGGTTCAACTTCGGTTTGAAATAGAGTTAAAGTTCTAAAGATCTATCACCTCTTAGGACACCCAAAGGTTGTAATAAGTATCTATAACTTATAGCTTTGAACCTAACTCTAAGACTCTAATCCCCAAGAGCATTATCTTTGATTGTAACGGTTCAACTTCGGTTTGAAATAGAGTTAAAGTTATGAAGCTCTATCGCCTCTTAGGACACCCAAAGTTTGTAATAAGTATCTATAACTTATAGCTTTGAACCTAACTCTAAGACTCTAATCCCCAAGAGCGTTATCTTTGATTGTAACGGTTCAACTTCGGTTTGAAGTAGAGTTAAAGTTCTAAAGATCTATCACCTCTTAGGACACCCAAAGGATGTCATAAGTATGTATAACTTATAGCTTTGAACCTAACTCTAAGACTCTAATCCCCAAGAGCGTTATCTTTGATTGTAACGGTTCAACTTCGGTTTGAAGTAGAGTTAAAGTTCTAAAGATCTATCACCTCTTAGGACACCCAAAGGTTGTAATAAGTATCTATAACTTATAGCTTTGAAGCTAACTCTAAGACTCTAATCCCCAAGAGCGTTATCTTTGATTGTAACGATTCAACTTCGGTTTGAAATAGAGTTAAAGTTCTAAAGATCTATCACCTCTTAGGACACCCAAAGGTTGTAATAAGTATCTATAACTTATAGCTTTGAACCTCACTCTAAGACTCTAATCCCCAAGAGCGTTATCTTTGATTGTAACGGTTCAACTTCGGTTTGAAATAGAGTTAAAGTTCTAAAGATCTATCACCTCTTAGGACACCCAAAGGATGTCATAAGTATGTATAACTTATAGCTTTGAACCTAACTCTAAGACTCTAATCCCCAAGAGCGTTATCTTTGATTGTAACGGTTCAACTTCGGTTTGAAATAGAGTTAAAGTTCTAAAGATCTATCACCTCTTAGGACACCCAAAGGTTGTAATAAGTATCTATAACTTATAGCTTTGAACCTAACTCTAAGACTCTATTCCCCAAGAGCGTTATCTTTGATTGTAACGGTTCAACTTCGGTTTGAAATAGAGTTAAAGTTATGAAGTTCTATCACCTCTTAGGACACCCAAATGTTGTAATAAGTACCTATAACTTATAGCTTTGAACCTAACTCTAAGACTCTAATCCCCAAGAGCGTTATCTTTGATTGTAACGGTTCAACTTCGGTTTGAAATAGAGTTAAAGTTCCAAAGATCTATCACCTCTTAGGACACCCAAAGGTTGTAATAAGTATCTATAGCTTATTGCTTTGAACCTAACTCTAAGACTCTAATCCCCAAGAGCGTTATCTTTGATTGTAACGGTTCAACTTCGGTTTGAAATAGAGTTAAAGTTCTAAAGATCTATCACCTCTTAGGACACCCAAAGGTTGTAATAAGTATCTATAACTTATAGCTTTGAACCTAACTCTAAGACTCTAATCCCCAAGAGCATTATCTTTGATTGTAACTGTTCAACTTCGGTTTGAAATAGAGTTAAAGTTATGAAGCTCTATCACCTCTTAGGACACCCAAAGGATGACATAAGTATCTATAACTTATAGCTTTGAACCTAACTCTAAGACTCTAATCCCCAAGAACGTTATCTTTGATTGTAACGGTTCAACTTCGGTTTGAAGTAGAGTTAAAGTTCTAAAGATCTATCACCTCTTAGGACACCCAAAGGATGTCATAAGTATCTATAACTTATAGCTTTGAAGCTAACTCTAAGACTCTAATCCCCAAGAGCGTTATCTTTGATTGTAACGGTTCAACTTCGGTTTGAAATAGAGTTAAAGTTCTAAAGATCTATCACCTCTTAGGACACCCAAAGGTTGTAATAAGTATCTTTAACTTATTGCTTTGAACCTCACTCTAAGAATCTAATCCCCAAGGGCGTTATCTTTGATTGTAACGGTTCAACTTCGGTTTGAAATAGAGTTAAAGTTCTAAAGATCTATCACCTCTTAGGACACCCAAAGGTTGTAATAAGTATCTATAACTTATAGCTTTGAACCTCACTCTAAGACTCTAATCCCCAAGAGCGTTATCTTTGATTGTAACGGTTCAACTTCGGTTTGAAATAGAGTTAAAGTTCTAAAGATCTATCACCTCTTAGGACACCCAAAGGATGTCATAAGTATCTATAACTTATAGCTTTGAACCTAACTCTAAGACTCTAATCCTCAAGAGCGTTATCTTTGATTGTAACGGTTCAACTTCGGTTTGAAATAGAGTTAAAGTTCTAAAGATCTATCACCTCTTAGGACACCCAAAGGATGTAATAAGTATCTATAACTTATAGCTTTGAACCTAACTCTAAGACTCTAATCCCCAAGAGCGTTATCTTTGATTGTAACGGTTCAACTTCGGTTTGAAATAGAGTTAAAGTTCTAAAGATCTATCACCTCTTAGGACACCCAAAGGATGTCATAAGTATCTATAACTTATTGCTTTGAACCTAACTCTAAGACTCTAATCCCCAAGAGCGTTATCTTTGATTGTAACGGTTCAACTTCGGTTTGAAATAGAGTTAAAGTTCTAAAGCTCTATCACCTCTTTGGACACCCAAAGGTTGTAATAAATATCTATAACTTATTGCTTTGAACCTAACTCTAAGACTCTAATCCCCAAGAGCGTTATCTTTGATTGTAACGGTTCAACTTCGGTTTGAAATAGAGTTAAAGTTCTAAAGATCTATCACCTCTTAGGACACCCAAAGGTTGTAATAACTATCTATAACTTATAGCTTTGAACCTAACTCTAAGACTCTAATCCCCAAGAGCGTTATCTTTGATTGTAACGGTTCAACTTCGGTTTGAAATAGAGTTAAAGTTCTGAAGTTCTATCACCTCTTAGGACACCCAAAGGTTGTAATAAGTACCTATAACTTATAGCTTTGAACCTAACTCTAAGACTCTAATCCCCAAGAGCGTTATCTTTGATTGTAACGGTTCAACTTCGGTTTGACATAGAGTTAAAGTTCTAAAGATCTATCACCTCTTAGGACACCCAAAGGTTGTAATAAGTATCTATAACTTATTGCTTTGAACCTAACTCTAAGACTCTAATCCCCAATAGCGTTATCTTTGATTGTAACGGTTCAACTTCGGTTTGAAATAGAGTTAAAGTTCTAAAGATCTATCACCTCTTAGGACACCCAAAGGTTGTAATAAGTATCTATAACTTATAGCTTTGAACCTAACTCTAAGACTCTAATCCCCAAGAGCATTATCTTTGATTGTAACGGTTCAACTTCGGTTTGAAATAGAGTTAAAGTTATGAAGCTCTATCGCCTCTTAGGACACCCAAAGTTTGTAATAAGTATCTATAACTTATAGCTTTGAACCTAACTCTAAGACTCTAATCCCCAAGAGCGTTATCTTTGATTGTAACGGTTCAACTTCGGTTTGAAGTAGAGTTAAAGTTCTAAAGATCTATCACCTCTTAGGACACCCAAAGGATGTCATAAGTATGTATAACTTATAGCTTTGAACCTAACTCTAAGACTCTAATCCCCAAGAGCGTTATCTTTGATTGTAACGGTTCAACTTCGGTTTGAAGTAGAGTTAAAGTTCTAAAGATCTATCACCTCTTAGGACACCCAAAGGTTGTAATAAGTATCTATAACTTATAGCTTTGAAGCTAACTCTAAGACTCTAATCCCCAAGAGCGTTATCTTTGATTGTAACGATTCAACTTCGGTTTGAAATAGAGTTAAAGTTCTAAAGATCTATCACCTCTTAGGACACCCAAAGGTTGTAATAAGTATCTATAACTTATAGCTTTGAACCTCACTCTAAGACTCTAATCCCCAAGAGCGTTATCTTTGATTGTAACGGTTCAACTTCGGTTTGAAATAGAGTTAAAGTTCTAAAGATCTATCACCTCTTAGGACACCCAAAGGATGTCATAAGTATGTATAACTTATAGCTTTGAACCTAACTCTAAGACTCTAATCCCCAAGAGCGTTATCTTTGATTGTAACGGTTCAACTTCGGTTTGAAATAGAGTTAAAGTTCTAAAGATCTATCACCTCTTAGGACACCCAAAGGTTGTAATAAGTATCTATAACTTATAGCTTTGAACCTAACTCTAAGACTCTATTCCCCAAGAGCGTTATCTTTGATTGTAACGGTTCAACTTCGGTTTGAAATAGAGTTAAAGTTATGAAGTTCTATCACCTCTTAGGACACCCAAATGTTGTAATAAGTACCTATAACTTATAGCTTTGAACCTAACTCTAAGACTCTAATCCCCAAGAGCGTTATCTTTGATTGTAACGGTTCAACTTCGGTTTGAAATAGAGTTAAAGTTCCAAAGATCTATCACCTCTTAGGACACCCAAAGGTTGTAATAAGTATCTATAGCTTATTGCTTTGAACCTAACTCTAAGACTCTAATCCCCAAGAGCGTTATCTTTGATTGTAACGGTTCAACTTCGGTTTGAAATAGAGTTAAAGTTCTAAAGATCTATCACCTCTTAGGACACCCAAAGGTTGTAATAAGTATCTATAACTTATAGCTTTGAACCTAACTCTAAGACTCTAATCCCCAAGAGCATTATCTTTGATTGTAACTGTTCAACTTCGGTTTGAAATAGAGTTAAAGTTATGAAGCTCTATCACCTCTTAGGACACCCAAAGGATGACATAAGTATCTATAACTTATAGCTTTGAACCTAACTCTAAGACTCTAATCCCCAAGAACGTTATCTTTGATTGTAACGGTTCAACTTCGGTTTGAAGTAGAGTTAAAGTTCTAAAGATCTATCACCTCTTAGGACACCCAAAGGATGTCATAAGTATCTATAACTTATAGCTTTGAAGCTAACTCTAAGACTCTAATCCCCAAGAGCGTTATCTTTGATTGTAACGGTTCAACTTCGGTTTGAAATAGAGTTAAAGTTCTAAAGATCTATCACCTCTTAGGACACCCAAAGGTTGTAATAAGTATCTTTAACTTATTGCTTTGAACCTCACTCTAAGAATCTAATCCCCAAGGGCGTTATCTTTGATTGTAACGGTTCAACTTCGGTTTGAAATAGAGTTAAAGTTCTAAAGATCTATCACCTCTTAGGACACCCAAAGGTTGTAATAAGTATCTATAACTTATAGCTTTGAACCTCACTCTAAGACTCTAATCCCCAAGAGCGTTATCTTTGATTGTAACGGTTCAACTTCGGTTTGAAATAGAGTTAAAGTTCTAAAGATCTATCACCTCTTAGGACACCCAAAGGATGTCATAAGTATCTATAACTTATAGCTTTGAACCTAACTCTAAGACTCTAATCCTCAAGAGCGTTATCTTTGATTGTAACGGTTCAACTTCGGTTTGAAATAGAGTTAAAGTTCTAAAGATCTATCACCTCTTAGGACACCCAAAGGATGTAATAAGTATCTATAACTTATAGCTTTGAACCTAACTCTAAGACTCTAATCCCCAAGAGCGTTATCTTTGATTGTAACGGTTCAACTTCGGTTTGAAATAGAGTTAAAGTTCTAAAGATCTATCACCTCTTAGGACACCCAAAGGATGTCATAAGTATCTATAACTTATTGCTTTGAACCTAACTCTAAGACTCTAATCCCCAAGAGCGTTATCTTTGATTGTAACGGTTCAACTTCGGTTTGAAATAGAGTTAAAGTTCTAAAGCTCTATCACCTCTTTGGACACCCAAAGGTTGTAATAAATATCTATAACTTATTGCTTTGAACCTAACTCTAAGACTCTAATCCCCAAGAGCGTTATCTTTGATTGTAACGGTTCAACTTCGGTTTGAAATAGAGTTAAAGTTCTAAAGATCTATCACCTCTTAGGACACCCAAAGGATGTCATAAGTATCTATAACTTATAGCTTTGAAGCTAACTCTAAGACTCTAATCCCCAAGAGCGTTATCTTTGATTGTAACGGTTCAACTTCGGTTTGAAATAGAGTTAAAGTTCTAAAGATCTATCACCTCTTAGGACACCCAAAGGTTGTAATAAGTATCTTTAACTTATTGCTTTGAACCTCACTCTAAGACTCTAATCCCCAAGAGCGTTATCTTTGATTGTAACGGTTCAACTTCGGTTTGAAATAGAGTTAAAGTTCTAAAGATCTATCACCTCTTAGGACACCCAAAGGTTGTAATAAGTATCTATAACTTATAGCTTTGAACCTCACTCTAAGACTCTAATCCCCAAGAGCGTTATCTTTGATTGTAACGGTTCAACTTCGGTTTGAAATAGAGTTAAAGTTCTAAAGATCTATCACCTCTTAGGACACCCAAAGGATGTCATAAGTATGTATAACTTATAGCTTTGAACCTAACTCTAAGACTCTAATCCCCAAGAGCGTTATCTTTGATTGTAACGGTTCAACTTCGGTTTGAAATAGAGTTAAAGTTCTAAAGATCTATCACCTCTTAGGACACCCAAAGGTTGTAATAAGTATCTATAACTTATAGCTTTGAACCTAACTCTAAGACTCTAATCCCCAAGAGCGTTATCTTTGATTGTAACGGTTCAACTTCGGTTTGAAATAGTGTTAAAGTTCTGAAGTTCTATCACCTCTTAGGACACCCAAAGGTTGTAATAAGTACCTATAACTTATAGCTTTGAACCTAACTCTAAGACTCTAATCCCCAAGAGCGTTATCTTTGATTGTAACGGTTCAACTTCGGTTTGAAATAGAGTTAAAGTTCTAAAGATCTATCACCTCTTAGGACACCCAAAGGTTGTAATAAGTATCTATAACTTATAGCTTTGAACGTCACTCTAAGACTCTAATCCCCAAGAGCGTTATCTTTGATTGTAACGGTTCAACTTCGGTTTGAAATAGAGTTAAAGTTCTAAAGATCTATCACCTCTTAGGACACCCAAAGGTTGTAATAACTATCTATAACTTATAGCTTTGAACCTAACTCTAAGACTCTAATCCCCAAGAGCGTTATCTTTGATTGTAACGGTTCAACTTCGGTTTGAAATAGAGTTAAAGTTCTGAAGTTCTATCACCTCTTAGGACACCCAAAGGTTGTAATAAGTACCTATAACTTATAGCTTTGAACCTAACTCTAAGACTCTAATCCCCAAGAGCGTTATCTTTGATTGTAACGGTTCAACTTCGGTTTGACATAGAGTTAAAGTTCTAAAGATCTATCACCTCTTAGGACACCCAAAGGTTGTAATAAGTATCTATAACTTATTGCTTTGAACCTAACTCTAAGACTCTAATCCCCAATAGCGTTATCTTTGATTGTAACGGTTCAACTTCGGTTTGAAATAGAGTTAAAGTTCTAAAGATCTATCACCTCTTAGGACACCCAAAGGTTGTAATAAGTATCTATAACTTATAGCTTTGAACCTAACTCTAAGACTCTAATCCCCAAGAGCATTATCTTTGATTGTAACGGTTCAACTTCGGTTTGAAATAGAGTTAAAGTTATGAAGCTCTATCGCCTCTTAGGACACCCAAAGTTTGTAATAAGTATCTATAACTTATAGCTTTGAACCTAACTCTAAGACTCTAATCCCCAAGAGCGTTATCTTTGATTGTAACGGTTCAACTTCGGTTTGAAGTAGAGTTAAAGTTCTAAAGATCTATCACCTCTTAGGACACCCAAAGGATGTCATAAGTATGTATAACTTATAGCTTTGAACCTAACTCTAAGACTCTAATCCCCAAGAGCGTTATCTTTGATTGTAACGGTTCAACTTCGGTTTGAAGTAGAGTTAAAGTTCTAAAGATCTATCACCTCTTAGGACACCCAAAGGTTGTAATAAGTATCTATAACTTATAGCTTTGAACCTCACTCTAAGACTCTAATCCCCAAGAGCGTTATCTTTGATTGTAACGGTTCAACTTCGGTTTGAAATAGAGTTAAAGTTCTAAAGATCTATCACCTCTTAGGACACCCAAAGGATGTCATAAGTATGTATAACTTATAGCTTTGAACCTAACTCTAAGACTCTAATCCCCAAGAGCGTTATCTTTGATTGTAACGGTTCAACTTCGGTTTGAAATAGAGTTAAAGTTCTAAAGATCTATCATCTCTTAGGACACCCAAAGGTTGTAATAAGTATCTATAACTTATAGCTTTGAACCTAACTCTAAGACTCTATTCCCCAAGAGCGTTATCTTTGATTGTAACGGTTCAACTTCGGTTTGAAATAGAGTTAAAGTTATGAAGTTCTATCACCTCTTAGGACACCCAAATGTTGTAATAAGTACCTATAACTTATAGCTTTGAACCTAACTCTAAGACTCTAATCCCCAAGAGCGTTATCTTTGATTGTAACGGTTCAACTTCGGTTTGAAATAGAGTTAAAGTTCCAAAGATCTATCACCTCTTAGGACACCCAAAGGTTGTAATAAGTATCTATAGCTTATTGCTTTGAACCTAACTCTAAGACTCTAATCCCCAAGAGCGTTATCTTTGATTGTAACGGTTCAACTTCGGTTTGAAATAGAGTTAAAGTTCTAAAGATCTATCACCTCTTAGGACACCCAAAGGTTGTAATAAGTATCTATAACTTATAGCTTTGAACCTAACTCTAAGACTCTAATCCCCAAGAGCATTATCTTTGATTGTAACTGTTCAACTTCGGTTTGAAATAGAGTTAAAGTTATGAAGCTCTATCACCTCTTAGGACACCCAAAGGATGACATAAGTATCTATAACTTATAGCTTTGAACCTAACTCTAAGACTCTAATCCCCAAGAACGTTATCTTTGATTGTAACGGTTCAACTTCGGTTTGAAGTAGAGTTAAAGTTCTAAAGATCTATCACCTCTTAGGACACCCAAAGGATGTCATAAGTATCTATAACTTATAGCTTTGAAGCTAACTCTAAGACTCTAATCCCCAAGAGCGTTATCTTTGATTGTAACGGTTCAACTTCGGTTTGAAATAGAGTTAAAGTTCTAAAGATCTATCACCTCTTAGGACACCCAAAGGTTGTAATAAGTATCTTTAACTTATTGCTTTGAACCTCACTCTAAGAATCTAATCCCCAAGGGCGTTATCTTTGATTGTAACGGTTCAACTTCGGTTTGAAATAGAGTTAAAGTTCTAAAGATCTATCACCTCTTAGGACACCCAAAGGTTGTAATAAGTATCTATAACTTATAGCTTTGAACCTCACTCTAAGACTCTAATCCCCAAGAGCGTTATCTTTGATTGTAACGGTTCAACTTCGGTTTGAAATAGAGTTAAAGTTCTAAAGATCTATCACCTCTTAGGACACCCAAAGGATGTCATAAGTATGTATAACTTATAGCTTTGAACCTAACTCTAAGACTCTAATCCCCAAGAGCGTTATCTTTGATTGTAACGGTTCAACTTCGGTTTGAAATAGAGTTAAAGTTCTAAAGATCTATCACCTCTTAGGACACCCAAAGGTTGTAATAAGTATCTATAACTTATAGCTTTGAACCTAACTCTAAGACTCTAATCCCCAAGAGCGTTATCTTTGATTGTAACGGTTCAACTTCGGTTTGAAATAGAGTTAAAGTTCTGAAGTTCTATCACCTCTTAGGACACCCAAAGGTTGTAATAAGTACCTATAACTTATAGCTTTGAACCTAACTCTAAGACTCTAATCCCCAAGAGCGTTATCTTTGATTGTAACGGTTCAACTTCGGTTTGACATAGAGTTAAAGTTCTAAAGAGCTATCACCTCTTAGGACACCCAAAGGTTGTAATAAGTATCTATAACTTATTGCTTTGAACCTAACTCTAAGACTCTAATCCCCAATAGCGTTATCTTTGATTGTAACGGTTCAACTTCGGTTTGAAATAGAGTTAAAGTTCTAAAGATCTATCACCTCTTAGGACACCCAAAGGTTGTAATAAGTATCTATAACTTATAGCTTTGAACCTAACTCTAAGACTCTAATCCCCAAGAGCATTATCTTTGATTGTAACGGTTCAACTTCGGTTTGAAATAGAGTTAAAGTTATGAAGCTCTATCGCCTCTTAGGACACCCAAAGTTTGTAATAAGTATCTATAACTTATAGCTTTGAACCTAACTCTAAGACTCTAATCCCCAAGAGCGTTATCTTTGATTGTAACGGTTCAACTTCGGTTTGAAATAGAGTTAAAGTTCTAAAGATCTATCACCTCTTAGGACACCCAAAGGTTGTAATAAGTATCTATAACTTATAGCTTTGAACCTAACTCTAAGACTCTATTCCCCAAGAGCGTTATCTTTGATTGTAACGGTTCAACTTCGGTTTGAAATAGAGTTAAAGTTATGAAGTTCTATCACCTCTTAGGACACCCAAAGGTTGTAATAAGTATCTATAACTTATTGCTTTGAACCTCACTCTAAGACTCTAATCCCCAAGAGCGTTATCTTTGATTGTAACGGTTCAACTTCGGTTTGAAATAGAGTTAAAGTTCCAAAGATCTATCACCTCTTAGGACACCCAAAGGTTGTAATAAGTATCTATAGCTTATTGCTTTGAACCTAACTCTAAGACTCTAATCCCCAAGAGCGTTATCTTTGATTGTAACGGTTCAACTTCGGTTTGAAATAGAGTTAAAGTTCTAAAGATCTATCACCTCTTAGGACACCCAAAGGTTGTAATAAGTATCTATAACTTATAGCTTTGAACCTAACTCTAAGACTCTAATCCCCAAGAGCATTATCTTTGATTGTAACTGTTCAACTTCGGTTTGAAATAGAGTTAAAGTTATGAAGCTCTATCAGCTCTTAGGACACCCAAAGGATGACATAAGTATCTATAACTTATAGCTTTGAACCTAACTCTAAGACTCTAATCCCCAAGAACGTTATCTTTGATTGTAACGGTTCAACTTCGGTTTGAAGTAGAGTTAAAGTTCTAAAGATCTATCACCTCTTAGGACACCCAAAGGATGTCATAAGTATCTATAACTTATAGCTTTGAAGCTAACTCTAAGACTCTAATCCCCAAGAGCGTTATCTTTGATTGTAACGGTTCAACTTCGGTTTGAAATAGAGTTAAAGTTCTAAAGATCTATCACCTCTTAGGACACCCAAAGGTTGTAATAAGTATCTTTAACTTATTGCTTTGAACCTCACTCTAAGAATCTAATCCCCAAGAGCGTTATCTTTGATTGTAACGGTTCAACTTCGGTTTGAAATAGAGTTAAAGTTCTAAAGATCTATCACCTCTTAGGACACCCAAAGGTTGTAATAAGTATCTATAACTTATAGCTTTGAACCTCACTCTAAGACTCTAATCCCCAAGAGCGTTATCTTTGATTGTAACGGTTCAACTTCGGTTTGAAATAGAGTTAAAGTTCTAAAGATCTATCACCTCTTAGGACACCCAAAGGATGTCATAAGTATGTATAACTTATAGCTTTGAACCTAACTCTAAGACTCTAATCCCCAAGAGCGTTATCTTTGATTGTAACGGTTCAACTTCGGTTTGAAATAGAGTTAAAGTTCTAAAGATCTATCACCTCTTAGGACACCCAAAGGTTGTAATAAGTATCTATAACTTATAGCTTTGAACCTAACTCTAAGACTCTAATCCCCAAGAGCGTTATCTTTGATTGTAACGGTTCAACTTCGGTTTGAAATAGAGTTAAAGTTCTGAAGTTCTATCACCTCTTAGGACATCCAAAGGTTGTAATAAGTACCTATAACTTATAGCTTTGAACCTAACTCTAAGACTCTAATCCCCAAGAGCGTTATCTTTGATTGTAACGGTTCAACTTCGGTTTGACATAGAGTTAAAGTTCTAAAGATCTATCACCTCTTAGGACACCCAAAGGTTGTAATAAGTATCTATAACTTATTGCTTTGAACCTAACTCTAAGACTCTAATCCCCAATAGCGTTATCTTTGATTGTAACGGTTCAACTTCGGTTTGAAATAGAGTTAAAGTTCTAAAGATCTATCACCTCTTAGGACACCCAAAGGTTGTAATAAGTATCTATAACTTATAGCTTTGAACCTAACTCTAAGACTCTAATCCCCAAGAGCATTATCTTTGATTGTAACGGTTCAACTTCGGTTTGAAATAGAGTTAAAGTTATGAAGCTCTATCGCCTCTTAGGACACCCAAAGTTTGTAATAAGTATCTATAACTTATAGCTTTGAACCTAACTCTAAGACTCTAATCCCCAAGAGCGTTATCTTTGATTGTAACGGTTCAACTTCGGTTTGAAGTAGAGTTAAAGTTCTAAAGATCTATCACCTCTTAGGACACCCAAAGGATGTCATAAGTATCTATAACTTATAGCTTTGAAGCTAACTCTAAGACTCTAATCCCCAAGAGCGTTATCTTTGATTGTAACGGTTCAACTTCGGTTTGAAATAGAGTTAAAGTTCTAAAGATCTATCACCTCTTAGGACACCCAAAGGTTGTAATAAGTATCTATAACTTATTGCTTTGAACCTCACTCTAAGACTCTAATCCCCAAGAGCGTTATCTTTGATTGTAACGGTTCAACTTCGGTTTGAAATAGAGTTAAAGTTCTAAAGATCTATCACCTCTTAGGACACCCAAAGGTTGTAATAAGTATCTATAACTTATAGCTTTGAACCTCACTCTAAGACTCTAATCCCCAAGAGCGTTATCTTTGATTGTAACGGTTCAACTTCGGTTTGAAATAGAGTTAAAGTTCTAAAGATCTATCACCTCTTAGGACACCCAAAGGATGTCATAAGTATGTATAACTTATAGCTTTGAACCTAACTCTAAGACTCTAATCCCCAAGAGCGTTATCTTTGATTGTAACGGTTCAACTTCGGTTTGAAATAGAGTTAAAGTTCTAAAGATCTATCACCTCTTAGGACACCCAAAGGTTGTAATAAGTATCTATAACTTATAGCTTTGAACCTAACTCTAAGACTCTAATCCCCAAGAGCGTTATCTTTGATTGTAACGGTTCAACTTCGGTTTGAAATAGAGTTAAAGTTCTGAAGATCTATCACCTCTTAGGACACCCAAAGGTTGTAATAAGTATCTATAACTTATTGCTTTGAACCTCACTCTAAGACTCTAATCCCCAAGAGCGTTATCTTTGATTGTAATGGTTCAACTTCGGTTTGAAATAGAGTTAAAGTTCTAAAGATCTATCACCTCTTAGGACACCCAAAGGTTGTAATAAGTATCTATAACTTATAGCTTTGAACCTCACTCTAAGACTCTAATCCCCAAGAGCGTTATCTTTGATTGTAACAGTTCAACTTCGGTTTGAAATAGAGTTAAAGTTCTAAAGATCCATCACCTCTTAGGACACCCAAAGGATGTCATAAGTATGTATAACTTATAGCTTTGAACCTAACTCTAAGACTCTAATCCCCAAGAGCGTTATCTTTGATTGTAACGGTTCAACTTCGGTTTGAAATAGAGTTAAAGTTCTAAAGATCTATCACCTCTTAGGACACCCAAAGGTTGTAATAAGTATCTATAACTTATAGCTTTGAACCTCACTCTAAGACTCTAATCCCCAAGAGCGTTATCTTTGATTGTAACGGTTCAACTTCGGTTTGAAATAGAGTTAAAGTTCTAAAGATCTATCACCTCTTAGAACACCCAAAGGATGTCATAAGTATGTATAACTTATAGCTTTGAACCTAACTCTAAGACTCTAATCCCCAAGAGCGTTATCTTTGATTGTAACGGTTCAACTTCGGTTTGAAATAGAGTTAAAGTTCTAAAGATCTATCACCTCTTAGGACACCCAAAGGTTGTAATAAGTATCTATAACTTATAGCTTTGAACCTAACTCTAAGACTCTAATCCCCAAGAGCGTTATCTTTGATTGTAACGGTTCAACATCGGTTAGAAATTGAGTTAAAGTTCTAAAGATCTATCACCTCTTAGGACACCCAAAGGATGTCATAAGTATGTATAACTTATAGCTTCGAACCTAACTCTAAGACTCTAATCCCCAAGAGCGTTATCTTTGATTGTAACGGTTCAACTTCGGTTTGAAATAGAGTTAAAGTTCTAAAGATCTATCACCTCTTAGGACACCCAAAGGTTGTAATAAGTATCTATAACTTATAGCTTTGAACCTCACTCTAAGAATCTAATCCCCAAGAGCGTTATCTTTGATTGTAACGGTTCAACTTCGGTTTGAAATAGAGTTAAAGTTCTAAAGATCTATCACCTCTTAGGACACCCAAAGGTTGTAATAAGTATCTATAACTTATAGCTTTGAACCTCACTCTAAGACTCTAATCCCCAAGAGCGTTATCTTTGATTGTAACGGTTCAACTTCGGTTTGAAATAGAGTTAAAGTTCTAAAGATCTATCACCTCTTAGGACACCCAAAGGTTGTAATAAGTATCTATAACTTATTGCTTTGAACCTAACTCTAAGACTCTAATCCCCAATAGCGTTATCTTTGATTGTAACGGTTCAACTTCGGTTTGAAATAGAGTTAAAGTTCTAAAGATCTATCACCTCTTAGGACACCCAAAGGTTGTAATAAGTATCTATAACTTATAGCTTTGAACCTAACTCTAAGACTCTAATCCCCAAGAGCATTATCTTTGATTGTAACGGTTCAACTTCGGTTTGAAATAGAGTTAAAGTTATGAAGCTCTATCGCCTCTTAGGACACCCAAAGTTTGTAATAAGTATCTATAACTTATAGCTTTGAACCTAACTCTAAGACTCTAATCCCCAAGAGCGTTATCTTTGATTGTAACGGTTCAACTTCGGTTTGAAGTAGAGTTAAAGTTCTAAAGATCTATCACCTCTTAGGACACCCAAAGGATGTCATAAGTATCTATAACTTATAGCTTTGAAGCTAACTCTAAGACTCTAATCCCCAAGAGCGTTATCTTTGATTGTAACGGTTCAACTTCGGTTTGAAATAGAGTTAAAGTTCTAAAGATCTATCACCTCTTAGGACACCCAAAGGTTGTAATAAGTATCTATAACTTATTGCTTTGAACCTCACTCTAAGACTCTAATCCCCAAGAGCGTTATCTTTGATTGTAACGGTTCAACTTCGGTTTGAAATAGAGTTAAAGTTCTAAAGATCTATCACCTCTTAGGACACCCAAAGGTTGTAATAAGTATCTATAACTTATAGCTTTGAACCTCACTCTAAGACTCTAATCCCCAAGAGCGTTATCTTTGATTGTAACGGTTCAACTTCGGTTTGAAATAGAGTTAAAGTTCTAAAGATCTATCACCTCTTAGGACACCCAAAGGATGTCATAAGTATGTATAACTTATAGCTTTGAACCTAACTCTAAGACTCTAATCCCCAAGAGCGTTATCTTTGATTGTAACGGTTCAACTTCGGTTTGAAATAGAGTTAAAGTTCTAAAGATCTATCACCTCTTAGGACACCCAAAGGTTGTAATAAGTATCTATAACTTATAGCTTTGAACCTAACTCTAAGACTCTAATCCCCAAGAGCGTTATCTTTGATTGTAACGGTTCAACTTCGGTTTGAAATAGAGTTAAAGTTCTGAAGATCTATCACCTCTTAGGACACCCAAAGGTTGTAATAAGTATCTATAACTTATTGCTTTGAACCTCACTCTAAGACTCTAATCCCCAAGAGCGTTATCTTTGATTGTAATGGTTCAACTTCGGTTTGAAATAGAGTTAAAGTTCTAAAGATCTATCACCTCTTAGGACACCCAAAGGTTGTAATAAGTATCTATAACTTATAGCTTTGAACCTCACTCTAAGACTCTAATCCCCAAGAGCGTTATCTTTGATTGTAACAGTTCAACTTCGGTTTGAAATAGAGTTAAAGTTCTAAAGATCCATCACCTCTTAGGACACCCAAAGGATGTCATAAGTATGTATAACTTATAGCTTTGAACCTAACTCTAAGACTCTAATCCCCAAGAGCGTTATCTTTGATTGTAATGGTTCAACTTCGGTTTGAAATAGAGTTAAAGTTCTAAAGATCTATCACCTCTTAGGACACCCAAAGGTTGTAATAAGTATCTATAACTTATAGCTTTGAACCTCACTCTAAGACTCTAATCCCCAAGAGCGTTATCTTTGATTGTAACGGTTCAACTTCGGTTTGAAATAGAGTTAAAGTTCTAAAGATCTATCACCTCTTAGAACACCCAAAGGATGTCATAAGTATGTATAACTTATAGCTTTGAACCTAACTCTAAGACTCTAATCCCCAAGAGCGTTATCTTTGATTGTAACGGTTCAACTTCGGTTTGAAATAGAGTTAAAGTTCTAAAGATCTATCACCTCTTAGGACACCCAAAGGTTGTAACAAGTATCTATAACTTATAGCTTTGAACCTAACTCTAAGACTCTAATCCCCAAGAGCGTTATCTTTGATTGTAACGGTTCAACATCGGTTAGAAATTGAGTTAAAGTTCTAAAGATCTATCACCTCTTAGGACACCCAAAGGATGTCATAAGTATGTATAACTTATAGCTTCGAACCTAACTCTAAGACTCTAATCCCCAAGAGCGTTATCTTTGATTGTAACGGTTCAACTTCGGTTTGAAATAGAGTTAAAGTTCTAAAGATCTATCACCTCTTAGGACACCCAAAGGTTGTAATAAGTATCTATAACTTATAGCTTTGAACCTAACTCTAAGACTCTAATCCCCAAGAGCGTTATCTTTGATTGTAACGGTTCAACTTCGGTTTGAAATAGAGTTAAAGTTCTGAAGTTCTATCACCTCTTAGGACACCCAAAGGTTGTAATAAGTACCTATAACTTATAGCTTTGAACCTAACTCTAAGACTCTAATCCCCAAGAGCGTTATCTTTGATTGTAACGGTTCAACTTCGGTTTGAAATAGAGTTAAAGTTCTAAAGATCTATCACCTCTTAGGACACCCAAAGGTTGTAATAAGTATCTATAACTTATTGCTTTGAACCTAACTCTAAGACTCTAATCCCCAAGAGCGTTATCTTTGATTGTAACGGTTCAACTTCGGTTTGAAATAGAGTTAAAGTTCTAAAGATCTATCACCTCTTAGGACACCCAAAGGTTGTAATAAGTATCTATAACTTATAGCTTTGAACCTCACTCTAAGACTCTAATCCCCAAGAGCGTTATCTTTGATTGTAACGGTTCAACTTCGGTTTGAAATAGAGTTAAGGTTATGAAGCTCTATCACCTCTTAGGACACCCAAAGGATGTCATAAGTATGTATAACTTATAGCTTTGAACCTAACTCTAAGACTCTAATCCCCAAGAGCGTTATCTTTGATTGTAATGGTTCAACTTCGGTTTGAAGTAGAGTTAAAGTTCTAAAGATCTATCACCTCTTAGGACACCCAAAGGTTGTAATAAGTATCTATAACTTATAGCTTTGAAGCTAACTCTAAGACTCTAATCCCCAAGAGCGTTATCTTTGATTGTAACGGTTCAACTTCGGTTTGAAATAGAGTTAAAGTTCTAAAGATCTATCACCTCTTAGGACACCCAAAGGTTGTAATAAGTATCTATAACTTATAGCTTTGAACCTCACTCTAAGACTCTAATCCCCAAGAGCGTTATCTTTGATTGTAACGGTTCAACTTCGGTTTGAAATAGAGTTAAAGTTCTAAAGATCTATCACCTCTTAGGACACCCAAAGGATGTCATAAGTATGTATAACTTATAGCTTTGAACCTAACTCTAAGACTCTAATCCCCAAGAGCGTTATCTTTGATTGTAACGGTTCAACTTCGGTTTGAAATAGAGTTAAAGTTCTAAAGATCTATCACCTCTTAGGACACCCAAAGGTTGTAATAAGTATCTATAACTTATAGCTTTGAACCTAACTCTAAGACTCTATTCCCCAAGAGCGTTATCTTTGATTGTAACGGTTCAACTTCGGTTTGAAATAGAGTTAAAGTTCTAAAGATCTATCACCTCTTAGGACACCCAAAGGTTGTAATAAGTATCTATAACTTATAGCTTTGAACCTAACTCTAAGACTCTAATCCCCAAGAGCGTTATCTTTGATTGTAACTGATATGAACCAGGAAACGCATACATTGCAGCCGGCAATAGAAGATTGTTCTAACAAAGTTGGATGATCAAGATAATGGTGTGGATCTCAGGCATAAGGAAATTGAAGATAATCAAGAATGTTTGGAATTTATAATTGATCCGTTACAAGATTGAGTTAGATCAGATCCAACTTCTCAACGGGTTATAAATTGGGCCGCATGAAGAGTCAGCATAACTTGGGCCAAATAAATCATGGTTTAACCATATTTATTTGAAATTTTCGGAATTAATTAAATATGGAATATGCTGATGAGGATTTAACAGAAATTGAGTTTGTTATTTTGTTAAATTAGTTAGGTTACTTGTGGGCTAAGTTAGGGTATTTTCTTTCAGCCCAAATTCTATTTCTAGGGCCTATAAATACTGTTACTCATTGTTATGTTAGATATCTTTGAATCTTTGAATCAATGAAAATTATGGCTTAATTGCTTTTGCTGTGAGGGAACTCCTGCAACCCGTTCTTCGGAAACTTCCGCTGTTAATTACAAGGTTGGCTATCTTGTTATTAAATCCATCTATTTATAATATCGATTGCTTGGTTCATTGTAATCTTGAGGTTGATATTCCGCTGCCTTGAAAATTCGTTTGATCTCGTTTCTTTGATTATCATATATTGTTCCGGTCACTCAAGGCATTGTTCTTGAGCATCGTATCAGTTGGTATCAGAGCCGCGTTTTCGATTCGGTTTTCTAGTTATCTTCCATTATCTTGTTTCCCCCTGTTTCAGTTTTTTAGAAAAAAAACACCAAAATTCTGCAAAAAAAAAAATCTGGTTTGTTTGTTCTTCAACCCTAGCCGTCATCCTTGGATTCTTCAAAATCTGTTGCAGTTTGAAAAAAAAATAAAAATTCTGGTTTGGTTTTTCAAATCCTAACCGTCTTCCTTAATTGTTTTCTTTTGTTCTTCAAACCCTAGCCGTCATCTATCCTTCAAATCTGGTCAAATCTGGTGCAGATTTGAAAAAAAAAATCCAAAAATAAATCTGTTTATTTGTTGTTGAAACCCTAGCCGTCATCCTTATTTATTCTCAAGTTTTGTTGCTGTTTCAAAAAAAAATCCGAAAATTGAAAAAAAAAAAGATCGAGAAGGAAAGTGCAAGAAAGGAGAAGGGAAGGTAGAAAAAAAAATTCTGAAAAAAAAAAATTCCGAAAATAGAAAAAGGACTGAAAAGGAAAGTGCAAGAAAGGAGGAAAGAGAAAAAAAAATTTTGAAAAAAAATTCCGAAAAAAAAAAGAAATAGGAGAGAAGAAAAAAAAAGGAAAGATTATTTCTGGAGAAAAGTGCAAAGAAAATTGAAAATAGAATAATTTGACTCAAGGAAGGGTGATATTTGATTTCATTCCAATTCTGAATTTTTTGATACCTATCCTTATTTGACAACATTTTCCTGATTTCTATTCCAAATCAATTCGTTACACATCTATCCTTATTTGGCAATCTTTTTTTTTCTGATCTCTATTCTAAAATCAACTTCAAGTATTCTTTTGATCTTGCAATCATATTGATAAATCAGGTTGATTCAATCACATATTGCCTTTGTATTGACTTGCATTAGTTCTCCTAGAACTTGTTGGAGGGTTCAAGAGAGGAAAAAGGCCGAGTGGTAAGTACAATTGAAAAAAAAAAACCAAATAGAGTTGAGATAAAATACGAGTGTCAATACTGAGTGTCACCACGTGAGGTAGTGAGATTGTTTTTTTACTAACGTTTGTGGTAGCAATTTCCTACAATGCCAACAGGAAGGGACAAAGAGCTTAATTCTAGAAAAGAAGCAATTGATCAGAGAAGAATGATGGAAGTCATGACGCAACATTTCCAACATCTTGAAAATATGATTACTGAACTTCATGATGAAGTAGATGTTCAAATTGCACAACTACAACAAGTTATACCACCAAATCAAAGAAGAAATTGTCAAAGACAACGTGCTCGTGATGAACATGATGAAGAGATGAAACAGAAAGATGATGGAAGTTGGAGAAAGCATAAGCGTGTTCTGATTGGAGGAAGAAGTCATGATCAAGAAAATGTTTTCTATGTGCGTTGTTGTGTTATGGACAGAACTTGTGGATTGATTATTGATAGTGAAAGCTGCGTCAACCTTGCTAGCCATTACATGGTGGAGAAGTTGGGGCTACCAACCTTAAAGCACCCAAAACCATACAAACTTCAGTGGATAAACGATGGAGAAGAAGTCAAAGTGACTAAACAGGTGCTTGTGCCATTTAAAATTGGAAGATTTACGAATGAAGTATTATGTGATGTTGTGTCAATGCATGTTTGTCATATCCTTTTGGGGCAACCATGGCAATATGATCGATGTGTGACACATGATGGTGCTACCAACCGTTATAAATGTCGCAAAGATGGGAGGAAATACACTCTAGCACCATTGCCACCTCAAGAAGTATACGAAGAGCAGATGCAACTTAAAGAGCGTGTAGCAGCCTACAACATTGAGAGGAAAAATTCGGTTACACAACAACACTTGAAGAAAGAAGAAGCTGATTGTTCAGCAACTCCAAACAGTTCTGAGAGTTGTGAGAAAGGCAAAGATGAAAAATATGAGTGCCACAACTTGAGTGATGAAAATGAGAGCCACAACAATTTTGAGTGCTTAGAAAGGCCACTTTCTGAAATCATTGAAATGCAACATTTAGATGCTGAGTATTATGAGAGTTGTGAGAATGAGAGAAGATTAGATCTTGAGTGTTTAGAGAGGCCACCTCCAGAGAGATATGAGCAAAAGGACTTGAGTGTTGAGGCAAAAGAAAGAGAGTTCAATAATGTTTCTCCTAATACTAACCATCTTTTGTCTTTTGATTCTGATTTCTCCATGCAGATATGTTGGAGTGGAATACATGAAGTTATAATTCCTATCATTCAAGGATCTAAAAGAGACTGTAGTGAGTATATGACAAGATGTTTGAAAGGTCCATCTCCTTGCTTTGAAACTTTATATTTGTTGGATGTGACTAGTTTGCAAGGTTTAGTTGAGAGAGGTGTTCAATGCCATCCGTCCTTTTCATTTTCATATTTGTTGGGTGCTGGCTCATTTTATTTATGTGTTACAATGAATTTCTGGAATGAATATTTTCTAATATTGAGCATCTTTGATTGGCTTATTTTGATATTTAGATTTTCTGATAAGAGTATAATCTTATTCATCTCCTTGAACCAACCATTGTGTCTTAGTAAAAACATTTCTTCAAAAAATTATTGCAACTTGTCATATGATTTTTACATCACAAATGAGACATTTGCATCCATTGGAACTTTGCGTGTTTCCCACAAAAGATCTGTGATTATTTTCTTAGGAGGTATTTTGATTTATAGTAATAATTTACATGATCATTTGAGTGGAGTACATGAAGTTATAAATTCTCTCTTGCAAGGATTTAAAAGAGGTATTGAGTTTATGACAACTAGTTTGAAAAGACCAGTTCTTACTTTTCAAAGTTTATATTTGCTGGATGTGTCTGTGGTTTTAATTGAGAGAAGAATTGAGTGGCATGCAAACATTAGATCTGAATTTTCCATTCCATTTTGTTCTTCATTGAGTGCTGAAACACTTTATTTGAGCCATATGGTGAAATTTTGGAATGAATATTTTATAGTCCTGAGTACTTTTGATTGGTTGATTTTGATTTCAAGATTTTCTGAGCCTACCTTATTCATTTCTTTAAATTTATCTTTGTGCTTTCTTAGGATTATTTTTGCAGATGATGGTTGCAATCTTTCATATAATTTTCACATCATGATTCGAAAATTCATTGCATTTGCATTAGTAAGACTTTTGTGCAATTTTCATCAAAGATTTGAGAGTAACTTCTTTGGAGATATCTTGATTAATAGCAGTCATTTGCAAAGTAATTTTGATGATATTTTGGTTTGTTGCAAGGACTTGCATGATTCCCTTTATAAGTCAAGTTGTTTGATGCATTACAGATATATTTCACTTGCAGATTTTAAGGATCCATTTTATTTTGAGGGAAAAGATGTCCTTATTTTGGAACTATTTAACAATTTCCTTGTTAGAACTCTAGTTCCATGGCATACATTCCACATTTCATTTGATAGGATCCTTATGCGCAAGGGAAGGTCTCCAAAGTTTCGCATTTTGTTTCTTAAAATGCCATCATCTCATGGGCATAAGATATTTCATCCAGGTGAGTATGAGAGACATTACTTTTTATAATACTTATGTCTTCTTTCTCTGCACTTGCAGGCTCTTAACTTGATGGTGTGGATGAGAAATTGTGCTTGCAATTATCATTGAGATGCATCATGTAGTCATCAGACACATGAAAGGGAAGTATCAATATCCTCATTATACGTGTCCTAAATTATTTAACAAATTCACATATGTGATAGGTTATATTTTCCTTATTGTGCATGTAGATTCCAGGACGAATCCTTTTGAAGATGAGGGAAATGATATGAATCTGGATATACTCTCCTTATTGTGAATGCAGATTCGAGGACGAATCCTTTTGAAGAGGAGGGGAATGATATGAACCAGGAAACGCATACATTGCAGCCGGCAATAGAAGATTGTTCTAACAAAGTTGGATGATCAAGATAATGGTGTGGATCTCAGGCATAAGGAAATTGAAGATAATCAAGAATGTTTGGAATTTATAATTGATCCGTTACAAGATTGAGTTAGATCAGATCCAACTTCTCAACGGGTTATAAATTGGGCCGCATGAAGAGTCAGCATAACTTGGGCCAAATAAATCATGGTTTAACCATATTTATTTGAAATTTTCGGAATTAATTAAATATGGAATATGCTGATGAGGATTTAACAGAAATTGAGTTTGTTATTTTGTTAAATTAGTTAGGTTACTTGTGGGCTAAGTTAGGGTATTTTCTTTCAGCCCAAATTCTATTTCTAGGGCCTATAAATACTGTTACTCATTGTTATGTTAGATATCTTTGAATCTTTGAATCAATGAAAATTATGGCTTAATTGCTTTTGCTGTGAGGGAACTCCTGCAACCCGTTCTTCGGAAACTTCCGCTGTTAATTACAAGGTTGGCTATCTTGTTATTAAATCCATCTATTTATAATATCGATTGCTTGGTTCATTGTAATCTTGAGGTTGATATTCCGCTGCCTTGAAAATTCGTTTGATCTCGTTTCTTTGATTATCATATATTGTTCCGGTCACTCAAGGCATTGTTCTTGAGCATCGTATCAGTAACGGTTCAACTTCGGTTTGAAATAGAGTTAAAGTTCTGAAGTTCTATCACCTCTTAGGACACCCAAAGGTTGTAATAAGTACCTATAACTTATAGCTTTGAACCTAACTCTAAGACTCTAATCCCCAAGAGCGTTATCTTTGATTGTAACGGTTCAACTTCGGTTTGAAGTAGAGTTAAAGTTCTAAAGATCTATCACCTCTTAGGACACCCAAAGGATGTCATAAGTATCTATAACTTATAGCTTTGAAGATAACTCTAAGACTCTAATCCCCAAGAGCGTTATCTTTGATTGTAACGGTTCAACTTCGGTTTGAAATAGAGTTAAAGTTCTAAAGATCTATCACCTCTTAGGACACCCAAAGATTGTAATAAGTATCTATAACTTATTGCTTTGAACCTCACTCTAAGACTCTAATCCCCAAGAGCGTTATCTTTGATTGTAACGGTTCAACTTCGGTTTGAAATAGAGTTAAAGTTCTAAAGATCTATCACCTCTTAGGACACCCAAAGGTTGTAATAAGTACCTATAACTTATAGCTTTGAACCAAACTCTAAGACTCTAATCCCCAAGAGCGTTATCTTTGATTGTAACGGTTCAACTTCGGTTTGAAGTAGAGTTAAAGTTCTAAAGATCTATCACCTCTTAGGACACCCAAAGGATGTCATAAGTATCTATAACTTATAGCTTTGAAGATAACTCTAAGACTCTAATCCCCAAGAGCGTTATCTTTGATTGTAACAGTTCAACTTCGGTTTGAAATAGAGTTAAAGTTCTAAAGATCTATCACCTCTTAGGACACCCAAAGATTGTAATAAGTATCTATAACTTATTGCTTTGAACCTCACTCTAAGACTCTAATCCCCAAGAGCGTTATCTTTGATTGTAACGGTTCAACTTCGGTTTGAAATAGAGTTAAAGTTCTAAAGATCTATCACCTCTTAGGACACCCAAAGGTTGTAATAAGTATCTATAACTTATAGCTTTGAACCTCACTCTAAGACTCTAATCCCCAAGAGCGTTATCTTTGATTGTAACGGTTCAACTTCGGTTTGAAATAGAGTTAAAGTTCTAAAGATCTATCACCTCTTAGGACACCCAAAGATTGTAATAAGTATCTATAACTTATTGCTTTGAACCTCACTCTAAGACTCTAATCCCCAAGAGCGTTATCTTTGATTGTAACGGTTCAACTTCGGTTTGAAATAGAGTTAAAGTTCTAAAGATCTATCACCTCTTAGGACACCCAAAGGTTGTAATAAGTATCTATAACTTATAGCTTTGAACCTCACTCTAAGACTCTAATCCCCAAGAGCGTTATCTTTGATTGTAACGGTTCAACTTCGGTTTGAAATAGAGTTAAAGTTCTAAAGATCTATCACCTCTTAGGACACCCAAAGGATGTCATAAGTATGTGTAACTTATAGCTTTGAACCTAACTCTAAGACTCTAATCCCCAAGAGCGTTATCTTTGATTGTAACGGTTCAACTTCGGTTTGAAATAGAGTTAAAGTTCTAAAGATCTATCACCTCTTAGGACACCCAAAGGTTGTAATAAGTATCTATAACTTATTGCTTTGAACCTCACTCTAAGACTCTAATCCCCAAGAGCGTTATCTTTGATTGTAACGGTTCAACTTCGGTTTGAAATAGAGTTAAAGTTCTAAAGATCTATCACCTCTTAGGACACCCAAAGGTTGTAATAAGTATCTATAACTTATAGCTTTGAACCTAACTCTAAGACTCTAATCCCCAAGAGCATTATCTTTGATTGTAACGGTTCAACTTCGGTTTGAAATAGAGTTAAAGTTATGAAGCTCTATCGCCTCTTAGGACACCCAAAGTTTGTAATAAGTATCTATAACTTATAGCTTTGAACCTCACTCTAAGACTCTAATCCCCAAGAGCGTTATCTTTGATTGTAACGGTTCAACTTCGGTTTGAAATAGAGTTAAAGTTCTAAAGATCTATCACCTCTTAGGACACCCAAAGGATGTCATAAGTATCTATAACTTATAGCTTTGAAGCTAACTCTAAGACTCTAATCCCCAAGAGCGTTATCTTTGATTGTAACGGTTCAACTTCGGTTTGAAATAGAGTTAAAGTTCTAAAGATCTATCACCTCTTAGGACACCCAAAGGTTGTAATAAGTATCTTTAACTTATTGCTTTGAACCTCACTCTAAGCCTCTAATCCCCAAGAGCGTTATCTTTGATTGTAATGGTTCAACTTCGGTTTGAAATAGAGTTAAAGTTCTAAAGATCTATCACCTCTTAGGACACCCAAAGGTTGTAATAAGTATCTATAACTTATAGCTTTGAACCTCACTATAAGACTCTAATCCCCAAGAGCGTTATGTTTGATTGTAACAGTTCAACTTCGGTTTGAAATAGAGTTAAAGTTCTAAAGATCTATCACCTCTTAGGACACCCAAATGATGTCATAAGTAAGTATAACTTATAGCTTTGAACCTAACTCTAAGACTCTAATCCCCAAGAGCGTTATCTTTGATTGTAACGGTTCAACTTCGGTTTGAAATAGAGTTAAAGTTCTAAAGATCTATCACCTCTTAGGACACCCAAAGGTTGTAATAAGTATCTATAACTTATAGCTTTGAACCTAACTATAAGACTCTAATCCCCAAGAGCGTTATTTTTTATTGTAACGGTTCAACTTCGGTTTGAAATAGAGTTAAAGTTCTGAAGTTCTATCACCTCTTAGGACACCCAAAGGTTGTAATAAGTACCTATAACTTATAGCTTTGAACCTAACTCTAAGACTCTAATCCCCAAGAGCGTTATCTTTGATTGTAACGGTTCAACTTCGGTTTGAAATAGAGTTAAAGTTCTAAAGATCTATCACCTCTTAGGACACCCAAAGGTTGTAATAAGTATCTATAACTTATTTCTATGAACCTAACTCTAAGACTCTAATCCCCAATAGCGTTATCTTTGATTGTAACGGTTCAGCTTCGGTTTGAAATAGAGTTAAAGTTCTAAAGATCTATCACCTCTTAGGACACCCAAAGGTTGTAATAAGTATCTATAACTTATAGCTTTGAACCTCACTCTAAGACTCTAATCCCCAAGAGCGTTATCTTTGATTGTAACGGTTCAACTTCGGTTTGAAATAGAGTTAAAGTTCTAAAGATCTATCACCTCTTAGGACACCCAAAGGATGTCATAAGTATGTATAACTTATAGCTTTGAACCTAACTCTAAGACTCTAATCCCCAAGAGCGTTATCTTTGATTGTAACGGTTCAACTTCGGTTTGAAATAGAGTTAAAGTTCTAAAGATCTATCACCTCTTAGGACACCCAAAGGTTGTAATAAGTATCTATAACTTATAGCTTTGAACCTAACTCTAAGACTCTATTCCCCAAGAGCGTTATCTTTGATTGTAACGGTTCAACTTCGGTTTGAAATAGAGTTAAAGTTATGAAGTTCTATCACCTCTTAGGACACCCAAAGGTTGTAATAAGTACCTATAACTTATAGCTTTGAACCTAACTCTAAGACTCTAATCCCCAAGAGCGTTATCTTTGATTGTAACGGTTCAACTTCGGTTTGAAATAGAGTTAAAGTTCCAAAGATCTATCACCTCTTAGGACACCCAAAGGTTGTAATAAGTATCTATAGCTTATTGCTTTGAACCTAACTCTAAGACTCTAATCCCCAAGAGCATTATCTTTGATTGTAACGGTTCAACTTCGGTTTGAAATAGAGTTAAAGTTCTAAAGATCTATCACCTCTTAGGACACCCAAAGGTTGTAATAAGTATCTATAACTTATTGCTTTGAACCTAACTCTAAGACTCTAATCCCCAAGAGCGTTATCTTTGATTGTAACGGTTCAACTTCGGTTTGAAATAGAGTTAAAGTTCTAAAGATCTATCACCTCTTAGGACACCCAAAGGTTGTAATAAGTATCTATAACTTATAGCTTTGAACCTAACTCTAAGACTCTAATCCCCAAGAGCATTATCTTTGATTGTAACGGTTCAACTTCGGTTTGAAATAGAGTTAAAGTTATGAAGCTCTATCACCTCTTAGGACACCCAAAGGATGACATAAGTATCTATAACTTATAGCTTTGAACCTAACTCTAAGACTCTAATCCCCAAGAACGTTATCTTTGATTGTAACGGTTCAACTTCGGTTTGAAGTAGAGTTAAAGTTCTAAAGATCTATCACCTCTTAGGACACCCAAAGGTTGTAATAAGTATCTTTAACTTATTGCTTTGAACCTCACTCTAAGAACCTAATCCCCAAGAGCGTTATCTTTGATTGTAACGGTTCAACTTCGGTTTGAAATAGAGTTAAAGTTCTAAAGATCTATCACCTCTTAGGACACCCAAAGGTTGTAATAAGTATCTATAACTTATAGCTTTGAACCTCACTCTAAGACTCTAATCCCCAAGAGCGTTATCTTTGATTGTAACGGTTCAACTTCGGTTTGAAATAGAGTTAAAGTTCTAAAGATCTATCACCTCTTAGGACACCCAAAGGATGTCATAAGTATGTATAACTTATAGCTTTGAACCTAACTCTAAGACTCTAATCCCCAAGAGCGTTATCTTTGATTGTAACGGTTCAACTTCGGTTTGAAATAGAGTTAAAGTTCTAAAGATCTATCACCTCTTAGGACACCCAAAGGTTGTAATAAGTATCTATAACTTATAGCTTTGAACCTAACTCTAAGACTCTAATCCCCAAGAGCGTTATCTTTGATTGTAACGGTACAACTTCGGTTTGAAATAGAGTTAAAGTTCTGAAGTTCTATCACCTCTTAGGACACCCAAAGGTTGTAATAAGTACCTATAACTTATAGCTTTGAACCTAACTCTAAGACTCTAATCCCCAAGAGCGTTATCTTTGATTGTAACGGTTCAACTTCGGTTTGAAATAGAGTTAAAGTTCTAAAGATCTATCACCTCTTAGGACACCCAAAGGTTGTAATAAGTATCTATAACTTATTGCTTTGAACCTAACTCTAAGACTCTAATCCCCAATAGCGTTATCTTTGATTGTAACGGTTCAACTTCGGTTTGAAATAGAGTTAAAGTTCTAAAGATCTATCACCTCTTAGGACACCCAAAGGTTGTAATAAGTATCTATAACTTATAGCTTTGAACCTAACTCTAAGACTCTAATCCCCAAGAGCATTATCTTTGATTGTAACGGTTCAACTTCGGTTTGAAATAGAGTTAAAGTTATGAAGCTCTATCGCCTCTTAGGACACCCAAAGTTTGTAATAAGTATCTATAACTTATAGCTTTGAACCTAACTCTAAGACTCTAATCCCCAAGAGCGTTATCTTTGATTGTAACGGTTCAACTTCGGTTTGAAGTAGAGTTAAAGTTCTAAAGATCTATCACCTCTTAGGACACCCAAAGGATGTCATAAGTATCTATAACTTATAGCTTTGAAGCTAACTCTAAGACTCTAATCCCCAAGAGCGTTATCTTTGATTGTAACGGTTCAACTTCGGTTTGAAATAGAGTTAAAGTTCTAAAGATCTATCACCTCTTAGGACACCCAAAGGTTGTAATAAGTATCTATAACTTATTGCTTTGAACCTCACTCTAAGACTCTAATCCCCAAGAGCGTTATCTTTGATTGTAACGGTTCAACTTCGGTTTGAAATAGAGTTAAAGTTCTAAAGATCTATCACCTCTTAGGACACCCAAAGGTTGTAATAAGTATCTATAACTTATAGCTTTGAACCTCACTCTAAGACTCTAATCCCCAAGAGCGTTATCTTTGATTGTAACGGTTCAACTTCGGTTTGAAATAGAGTTAAAGTTCTAAAGATCTATCACCTCTTAGGACACCCAAAGGATGTCATAAGTATGTATAACTTATAGCTTTGAACCTAACTCTAAGACTCTAATCCCCAAGAGCGTTATCTTTGATTGTAACGGTTCAACTTCGGTTTGAAATAGAGTTGAAGTTCTAAAGATCTATCACCTCTTAGGACACCCAAAGGTTGTAATAAGTATCTATAACTTATAGCTTTGAACCTAACTCTAAGACTCTAATCCCCAAGAGCGTTATCTTTGATTGTAACGGTTCAACTTCGGTTTGAAATAGAGTTAAAGTTCTGAAGATCTATCACCTCTTAGGACACCCAAAGGTTGTAATAAGTATCTATAACTTATTGCTTTGAACCTCACTCTAAGACTCTAATCCCCAAGAGCGTTATCTTTGATTGTAACGGTTCAACTTCGGTTTGAAATAGAGTTAAAGTTCTAAAGATCTATCACCTCTTAGGACACCCAAAGGTTGTAATAAGTATCTATAACTTATAGCTTTGAACCTTACTCTAAGACTCTAATCCCCAAGAGCGTTATCTTTGATTGTAACGGTTCAACTTCGGTTTGAAATAGAGTTAAAGTTCTAAAGATCTATCACCTCTTAGGACACCCAAAGGATGTCATAAGTATGTATAACTTATAGCTTTGAACCTAACTCTAAGACTCTAATCCCCAAGAGCGTTATCTTTGATTGTAACGGTTCAACTTCGGTTTGAAATAGAGTTAAAGTTCTAAAGATCTATCACCTCTTAGGACACCCAAAGGTTGTAATAAGTATCTATAACTTATAGCTTTGAACCTCACTCTAAGACTCTAATCCCCAAGAGCGTTATCTTTGATTGTAACGGTTCAACTTCGGTTTGAAATAGAGTTAAAGTTCAAAAGATCTATCACCTCTTAGGACACCCAAAGGATGTCATAAGTATGTATAACTTATAGCTTTGAACCTAACTCTAAGACTCTAATCCCCAAGAGCGTTATCTTTGATTGTAACGGTTCAACTTCGGTTTGAAATAGAGTTAAAGTTCTAAAGATCTATCACCTCTTAGGACACCCAAAGGTTGTAATAAGTATCTATAACTTATAGCTTTGAACCTAACTCTAAGACTCTAATCCCCAAGAGCGTTATCTTTGATTGTAACGGTTCAACCTCGGTTTGAAATAGAGTTAAAGTTCTAAAGATCTATCACCTCTTAGGACACCCAAAGGATGTCATAAGTATGTATAACTTATAGCTTCGAACCTAACTCTAAGACTCTAATCCCCAAGAGCGTTATCTTTGATTGTAACGGTTCAACTTCGGTTTGAAATAGAGTTAAAGTTCTAAAGATCTATCACCTCTTAGGACACCCAAAGGTTGTAATAAGTATCTATAACTTATAGCTTTGAACCTAACTCTAAGACTCTAATCCCCAAGAGCGTTATCTTTGATTGTAACGGTTCAACTTCGGTTTGAAATAGAGTTAAAGTTCTGAAGTTCTATCACCTCTTAGGACACCCAAAGGTTGTAATAAGTACCTATAACTTATAGCTTTGAACCTAACTCTAAGACTCTAATCCCCAAGAGCGTTATCTTTGATTGTAACGGTTCAACTTCGGTTTGAAATAGAGTTAAAGTTCTAAAGATCTATCACCTCTTAGGACACCCAAAGGTTGTAATAAGTATCTATAACTTATTGCTTTGAACCTAACTCTAAGACTCTAATCCCCAAGAGCGTTATCTTTGATTGTAACGGTTCAACTTCGGTTTGAAATAGAGTTAAAGTTCTAAAGATCTATCACCTCTTAGGACACCCAAAGGTTGTAATAAGTATCTATAACTTATAGCTTTGAACCTCACTCTAAGACTCTAATCCCCAAGAGCGTTATCTTTGATTGTAACGGTTCAACTTCGGTTTGAAATAGAGTTAAAGTTATGAAGCTCTATCACCTCTTAGGACACCCAAAGGATGTCATAAGTATGTATAACTTATAACTTTGAACCTAACTCTAAGACTCTAATCCCCAAGAGCGTTATCTTTGATTGTAACGGTTCAACTTCGGTTTGAAGTAGAGTTAAAGTTCTAAAGATCTATCACCTCTTAGGACACCCAAAGGTTGTAATAAGTATCTATAACTTATAGCTTTGAACCTCACTCTAAGACTCTAATCCCCAAGAGCGTTATCTTTGATTGTAACGGTTCAACTTCGGTTTGAAATAGAGTTAAAGTTCTAAAGATCTATCACCTCTTAGGACACCCAAAGGATGTCATAAGTATGTATAACTTATAGCTTTGAACCTAACTCTAAGACTCTAATCCCCAAGAGCGTTATCTTTGATTGTAACGGTTCAACTTCGGTTTGAAATAGAGTTAAAGTTCTAAAGATCTATCACCTCTTAGGACACCCAAAGGTTGTAATAAGTATCTATAACTTATAGCTTTGAACCTAACTCTAAGACTCTAATCCCCAAGAGCGTTATCTTTGATTGTAACGGTTCAACCTCGGTTTGAAATAGAGTTAAAGTTCTAAAGATCTATCACCTCTTAGGACACCCAAAGGATGTCATAAGTATGTATAACTTATAGCTTCGAACCTAACTCTAAGACTCTAATCCCCAAGAGCGTTATCTTTTATTGTAACGGTTCAACTTCGGTTTGAAATAGAGTTAAAGTTCTAAAGATCTATCACCTCTTAGGACACCCAAAGGTTGTAATAAGTATCTATAACTTATAGCTTTGAACCTAACTCTAAGACTCTAATCCCCAAGAGCGTTATCTTTGATTGTAACGGTTCAACTTCGGTTTGAAATAGAGTTAAAGTTCTGAAGTTCTATCACCTCTTAGGACACCCAAAGGTTGTAATAAGTACCTATAACTTATAGCTTTGAACCTAACTCTAAGACTCTAATCCCCAAGAGCGTTATCTTTGATTGTAACGGTTCAACTTCGGTTTGAAATAGAGTTAAAGTTCTAAAGATCTATCACCTCTTAGGACACCCAAAGGTTGTAATAAGTATCTATAACTTATTGCTTTGAACCTAACTCTAAGACTCTAATCCCCAAGAGCGTTATCTTTGATTGTAACGGTTCAACTTCGGTTTGAAATAGAGTTAAAGTTCTAAAGATCTATCACCTCTTAGGACACCCAAAGGTTGTAATAAGTATCTATAACTTATAGCTTTGAACCTCACTCTAAGACTCTAATCCCCAAGAGCGTTATCTTTGATTGTAACGGTTCAACTTCGGTTTGAAATAGAGTTAAAGTTATGAAGCTCTATCACCTCTTAGGACACCCAAAGGATGTCATAAGTATGTATAACTTATAACTTTGAACCTAACTCTAAGACTCTAATCCCCAAGAGCGTTATCTTTGATTGTAACGGTTCAACTTCGGTTTGAAGTAGAGTTAAAGTTCTAAAGATCTATCACCTCTTAGGACACCCAAAGGTTGTAATAAGTATCTATAACTTATAGCTTTGAACCTCACTCTAAGACTCTAATCCCCAAGAGCGTTATCTTTGATTGTAACGGTTCAACTTCGGTTTGAAATAGAGTTAAAGTTCTAAAGATCTATCACCTCTTAGGACACCCAAAGGATGTCATAAGTATGTATAACTTATAGCTTTGAACCTAACTCTAAGACTCTAATCCCCAAGAGCGTTATCTTTGATTGTAACGGTTCAACTTCGGTTTGAAATAGAGTTAAAGTTCTAAAGATCTATCACCTCTTAGGACACCCAAAGGTTGTAATAAGTATCTATAACTTATAGCTTTGAACCTAACTCTAAGACTCTAATCCCCAAGAGCGTTATCTTTGATTGTAACGGTTCAACCTCGGTTTGAAATAGAGTTAAAGTTCTAAAGATCTATCACCTCTTAGGACACCCAAAGGATGTCATAAGTATGTATAACTTATAGCTTCGAACCTAACTCTAAGACTCTAATCCCCAAGAGCGTTATCTTTTATTGTAACGGTTCAACTTCGGTTTGAAATAGAGTTAAAGTTCTAAAGATCTATCACCTCTTAGGACACCCAAAGGTTGTAATAAGTATCTATAACTTATAGCTTTGAACCTAACTCTAAGACTCTAATCCCCAAGAGCGTTATCTTTGATTGTAACGGTTCAACTTCGGTTTGAAATAGAGTTAAAGTTCTGAAGTTCTATCACCTCTTAGGACACCCAAAGGTTGTAATAAGTACCTATAACTTATAGCTTTGAACCTAACTCTAAGACTCTAATCCCCAAGAGCGTTATCTTTGATTGTAACGGTTCAACTTCGGTTTGAAATAGAGTTAAAGTTCTAAAGATCTATCACCTCTTAGGACACCCAAAGGTTGTAATAAGTATCTATAACTTATTGCTTTGAACCTAACTCTAAGACTCTAATCCCCAAGAGCGTTATCTTTGATTGTAACGGTTCAACTTCGGTTTGAAATAGAGTTAAAGTTCTAAAGATCTATCACCTCTTAGGACACCCAAAGGTTGTAATAAGTATCTATAACTTATAGCTTTGAACCTCACTCTAAGACTCTAATCCCCAAGAGCGTTATCTTTGATTGTAACGGTTCAACTTCGGTTTGAAATAGAGTTAAAGTTATGAAGCTCTATCACCTCTTAGGACACCCAAAGGATGTCATAAGTATGTATAACTTATAACTTTGAACCTAACTCTAAGACTCTAATCCCCAAGAGCGTTATCTTTGATTGTAACGGTTCAACTTCGGTTTGAAGTAGAGTTAAAGTTCTAAAGATCTATCACCTCTTAGGACACCCAAAGGTTGTAATAAGTATCTATAACTTATAGCTTTGAACCTCACTCTAAGACTCTAATCCCCAAGAGCGTTATCTTTGATTGTAACGGTTCAACTTCGGTTTGAAATAGAGTTAAAGTTCTAAAGATCTATCACCTCTTAGGACACCCAAAGGATGTCATAAGTATGTATAACTTATAGCTTTGAACCTAACTCTAAGACTCTAATCCCCAAGAGCGTTATCTTTGATTGTAACGGTTCAACTTCGGTTTGAAATAGAGTTAAAGTTCTAAAGATCTATCACCTCTTAGGACACCCAAAGGTTGTAATAAGTATCTATAACTTATAGCTTTGAACCTAACTCTAAGACTCTAATCCCCAAGAGCGTTATCTTTGATTGTAACGGTTCAACCTCGGTTTGAAATAGAGTTAAAGTTCTAAAGATCTATCACCTCTTAGGACACCCAAAGGATGTCATAAGTATGTATAACTTATAGCTTCGAACCTAACTCTAAGACTCTAATCCCCAAGAGCGTTATCTTTGATTGTAACGGTTCAACTTCGGTTTGAAATAGAGTTAAAGTTCTAAAGATCTATCACCTCTTAGGACACCCAAAGGTTGTAATAAGTATCTATAACTTATAGCTTTGAACCTAACTCTAAGACTCTAATCCCCAAGAGCGTTATCTTTGATTGTAACGGTTCAACTTCGGTTTGAAATAGAGTTAAAGTTCTGAAGTTCTATCACCTCTTAGGACACCCAAAGGTTGTAATAAGTACCTATAACTTATAGCTTTGAACCTAACTCTAAGAAGACTCTAATCCCCAAGAGCGTTATCTTTGATTGTAACGGTTCAACTTCGGTTTGAAATAGAGTTAAAGTTCTAAAGATCTATCACCTCTTAGGACACCCAAAGGTTGTAATAAGTATCTATAACTTATTGCTTTGAACCTAACTCTAAGACTCTAATCCCCAAGAGCGTTATCTTTGATTGTAACGGTTCAACTTCGGTTTGAAATAGAGTTAAAGTTCTAAAGATCTATCACCTCTTAGGACACCCAAAGGTTGTAATAAGTATCTATAACTTATAGCATTGAACCTCACTCTAAGATTCTAATCCCCAAGAGCGTTATCTTTGATTGTAACGGTTCAACTTCGGTTTGAAATAGAGTTAAAGTTATGAAGCTCTATCACCTCTTAGGACACCCAAAGGATGTCATAAGTATGTATAACTTATAACTTTGAACCTAACTCTAAGACTCTAATCCCCAAGAGCGTTATCTTTGATTGTAACGGTTCAACTTCGGTTTGAAGTAGAGTTAAAGTTCTAAAGATCTATCACCTCTTAGGACACCCAAAGGTTGTAATAAGTATCTATAACTTATAGCTTTGAACCTCACTCTAAGACTCTAATCCCCAAGAGCGTTATCTTTGATTGTAACGGTTCAACTTCGGTTTGAAATAGAGTTAAAGTTCTAAAGATCTATCACCTCTTAGGACACCCAAAGGATGTCATAAGTATGTATAACTTATAGCTTTGAACCTAACTCTAAGACTCTAATCCCCAAGAGCGTTATCTTTGATTGTAACGGTTCAACTTCGGTTTGAAATAGAGTTAAAGTTCTAAAGATCTATCACCTCTTAGGACACCCAAAGGTTGTAATAAGTATCTATAACTTATAGCTTTGAACCTAACTCTAAGACTCTAATCCCCAAGAGCGTTATCTTTTATTGTAACGGTTCAACCTCGGTTTGAAATAGAGTTAAAGTTCTAAAGATCTATCACCTCTTAGGACACCCAAAGGATGTCATAAGTATGTATAACTTATAGCTTCGAACCTAACTCTAAGACTCTAATCCCCAAGAGCGTTATCTTTGATTGTAACGGTTCAACTTCGGTTTGAAATAGAGTTAAAGTTCTAAAGATCTATCACCTCTTAGGACACCCAAAGGTTGTAATAAGTATCTATAACTTATAGCTTTGAACCTAACTCTAAGACTCTAATCCCCAAGAGCGTTATCTTTGATTGTAACGGTTCAACTTCGGTTTGAAATAGAGTTAAAGTTCTGAAGTTCTATCACCTCTTAGGACACCCAAAGGTTGTAATAAGTACCTATAACTTATAGCTTTGAACCTAACTCTAAGACTCTAATCCCCAAGAGCGTTATCTTTGATTGTAACGGTTCAACTTCGGTTTGAAATAGAGTTAAAGTTCTAAAGATCTATCACCTCTTAGGACACCCAAAGGTTGTAATAAGTATCTATAACTTATTGCTTTGAACCTAACTCTAAGACTCTAATCCCCAAGAGCGTTATCTTTGATTGTAACGGTTCAACTTCGGTTTGAAATAGAGTTAAAGTTCTAAAGATCTATCACCTCTTAGGACACCCAAAGGTAGTAATAAGTATCTATAACTTATAGCTTTGAACCTCACTCTAAGACTCTAATCCCCAAGAGCGTTATCTTTGATTGTAACGGTTCAACTTCGGTTTGAAATAGAGTTAAAGTTCTAAAGATCTATCACCTCTTAGGACACCCAAAGGATGTCATAAGTATGTATAACTTATAGCTTTGAACCTAACTCTAAGACTCTAATCCCCAAGAGCGTTATCTTTGATTGTAACGGTTCAACTTCGGTTTGAAATAGAGTTAAAGTTCTAAAGATCTATCACCTCTTAGGACACCCAAAGGTTGTAATAAGTATCTATAACTTATTGCTTTGAACCTAACTCTAAGACTCTAATCCCCAAGAGCGTTATCTTTGATTGTAACGGTTCAACTTCGGTTTGAAATAGAGTTAAAGTTCTAAAGATCTATCACCTCTTAGGACACCCAAAGGTAGTAATAAGTATCTATAACTTATAGCTTTGAACCTCACTCTAAGACTCTAATCCCCAAGAGCGTTATCTTTGATTGTAACGGTTCAACTTCGGTTTGAAATAGAGTTAAAGTTCTGAAGCTCTATCACCTCTTAGGACACCCAAAGGATGTCATAAGTATGTATAACTTATAACTTTGAACCTAACTCTAAGACTCTAATCCCCAAGAGCGTTATCTTTGATTGTAACGGTTCAACTTCGGTTTGAAGTAGAGTGAAAGTTCTAAAGATCTATCACCTCTTAGGACACCCAAAGGTTGTAATAAGTATCTATAACTTATAGCTTTGAAGCTAACATTAAGACTCTAATCCCCAAGAGCGTTATCTTTGATTGTAACGGTTCAACTTCGGTTTGAAATAGAGTTAAAGTTCTAAAGATCTATCACCTCTTAGGACACCCAAAGGTTGTAATAAGTATCTATAACTTATAGCTTTGAACCTAACTCTAAGACTCTATTCCCCAAGAGCGTTATCTTTGATTGTAACGGTTCAACTTCGGTTTGAAATAGAGTTAAAGTTCTAAAGATCTATCACCTCTTAGGAGACCCAAAGGTTGTAATAAGTATCTATAACTTATAGCTTTGAACCTAACTCTAAGACTCTAATCCCCAAGAGCGTTATCTTTGATTGTAACGGTTCAACTTCGGTTTGAAATAGAGTTAAAGTTCTGAAGTTCTATCACCTCTTAGGACACCCAAAGGTTGTAATAAGTACCTATAACTTATAGCTTTGAACCTAACTCTAAGACTCTAATCCCCAAGAGCGTTATCTTTGATTGTAACGGTTCAACATCGGTTTGAAGTAGAGTTAAAGTTCTAAAGATCAATCACCTCTTAGGACACCCAAAGGATGTCATAAGTATCTATAACTTATAGCTTTGAAGATAACTCTAAGACTCTAATCCCCAAGAGCGTTATCTTTGATTGTAACGGTTCAACTTCGGTTTGAAATAGAGTTAAAGTTCTAAAGATCTATCACCTCTTAGGACACCCAAAGATTGTAATAAGTATCTATAACTTATTGCTTTGAACCTCACTCTAAGACTCTAATCCCCAAGAGCGTTATCTTTGATTGTAACGGTTCAACTTCGGTTTGAAATAGAGTTAAAGTTCTAAAGATCTATCACCTCTTAGGACACCCAAAGTTTGTAATAAGTATCTATAACTTATAGCTTTGAACCTCACTCTAAGACTCTAATCCCCAAGAGCGTTATCTTTGATTGTAACGGTTCAACTTCGGTTTGAAATAGAGTTAAAGTTCTAAAGATCTATCACCTCTTAGGACACCCAAAGGATGTCATAAGTATGTATAACTTATAGCTTTGAACCTAACTCTAAGACTCTAATCCCCAAGAGCGTTATCTTTGATTGTAACGGTTCAACTTCGGTTTGAAATAGAGTTAAAGTTCTAAAGATCTATCACCTCTTAGGACACCCAAAGGTTGTAATAAGTATCTATAACTTATTGCTTTGAACCTCACTCTAAGACTCTAATCCCCAAGAGCGTTATCTTTGATTGTAACGGTTCAACTTCGGTTTGAAATAGAGTTAAAGTTCTAAAGATCTATCACCTCTTAGGACACCCAAAGGTTGTAATAAGTATCTATAACTTATTGCTTTGAACCTCACTCTAAGACTCTAATCCCCAAGAGCGTTATCTTTGATTGTAACGGTTCAACTTCGGTTTGAAATAGAGTTAAAGTTCTAAAGATCTATCACCTCTTAGGACACCCAAAGGATGTCATAAGTATCTATAACTTATTGCTTTGAACCTCACTCTAAGACTCTAATCCCCAAGAGCGTTATCTTTTATTGTAACGGTTCAACTTCGGTTTGAAATAGAGTTAAAGTTCTAAAGATCTATCACCTCTTAGGACACCCAAAGGATGTCAAAAGTATCTATAACTTATAGCTTTGAACCTAACTCTAAGACTCTAATCCCCAAGAGCGTTATCTTTGATTGTAACGGTTCAACCTCGGTTTGAAATAGAGTTAAAGTTCTAAAGATCTATCACCTCTTAGGACACCCAAAGGATGTCATAAGTATGTATAACTTATAGCTTCGAACCTAACTCTAAGACTCTAATCCCCAAGAGCGTTATCTTTGATTGTAACGGTTCAACTTCGGTTTGAAATAGAGTTAAAGTTCTAAAGATCTATCACCTCTTAGGACACCCAAAGGTTGTAATAAGTATCTATAACTTATAGCTTTGAACCTCACTCTAAGACTCTAATCCCCAAGAGCGTTATCTTTGATTGTAACGGTTCAACTTCGGTTTGAAATAGAGTTAAAGTTCTAAAGATCTATCACCTCTTAGGACACCCAAAGGATGTCATAAGTATGTATAACTTATAGCTTTGAACCTAACTCTAAGACTCTAATCCCCAAGAGCGTTATCTTTGATTGTAACGGTTCAACTTCGGTTTGAAATAGAGTTAAAGTTCTAAAGATCTATCACCTCTTAGGACACCCAAAGGTTGTAATAAGTATCTATAACTTATAGCTTTGAACCTAACTATAAGACTCTAATCCCCAAGAGCGTTATCTTTGATTGTAACGGTTCAACTTCGGTTTGAAATAGAGTTAAAGTTCTGAAGTTCTATCACCTCTTAGGACACCCAAAGGTTGTAATAAGTACCTATAACTTATAGCTTTGAACCTAACTCTAAGACTCTAATCCCCAAGAGCGTTATCTTTGATTGTAACGGTTCAACTTCGGTTTGAAATAGAGTGAAAGTTCTAAAGATCTATCACCTCTTAGGACACCCAAAGGTTGTAATAAGTATCTATAACTTATTGCTATGAACCTAACTCTAAGACTCTAATCCCCAATAGCGTTATCTTTGATTGTAACGGTTCAGCTTCGGTTTGAAATAGAGTTAAAGTTCTAAAGATCTATCACCTCTTAGGACACCCAAAGGTTGTAATAAGTATCTATAACTTATAGCTTTGAACCTAACTCTAAGACTCTAATCCCCAAGAGCATTATCTTTGATTGTAACGGTTCAACTTCGGTTTGAAATAGAGTTAAAGTTATGAAGCTCTATCGCCTCTTAGGACACCCAAAGTTTGTAATAAGTATCTATAACTTATAGCTTTGAACCTAACTCTAAGACTCTAATCCCCAAGAGCGTTATCTTTGATTGTAACGGTTCAACTTCGGTTTGAAGTAGAGTTAAAGTTCTAAAGATCTATCACCTTTTAGGACACCCAAAGGATGTCATAAGTATCTATAACTTATAGCTTTGAAGTTAACTCTAAGACTCTAATCCCCAAGAGCGTTATCTTTGATTGTAACGGTTCAACTTCGGTTTGAAATAGAGTTAAAGTTCTAAAGATCTATCACCTCTTAGGACACCCAAAGGATGTCATAAGTATGTATAACTTATAGCTTTGAACCTAACTCTAAGACTCTAATCCCTAAGAGCGTTATCTTTGATTGTAACGGTTCAACTTCGGTTTGAAATAGAGTTAAAGTTCTAAAGATCTATCACCTCTTAGGACACCCAAAGGTTGTAATAAGTATCTATAACTTATAGCATTGAACCTCACTCTAAGATTCTAATCCCCAAGAGCGTTATCTTTGATTGTAACGGTTCAACTTCGGTTTGATATAGAGTTAAAGTTATGAAGCTCTATCACCTCTTAGGACACCCAAAGGATGTCATAAGTATGTATAACTTATAACTTTGAACCTAACTCTAAGACTCTAATCCCCAAGAGCGTTATCTTTGATTGTAACGGTTCAACTTCGGTTTGAAGTAGAGTTAAAGTTCTAAAGATCTATCACCTCTTAGGACACCCAAAGGTTGTAATAAGTATCTATAACTTATAGCTTTGAACCTCACTCTAAGACTCTAATCCCCAAGAGCGTTATCTTTGATTGTAACGGTTCAACTTCGGTTTGAAATAGAGTTAAAGTTCTAAAGATCTATCACCTCTTAGGACACCCAAAGGATGTCATAAGTATGTATAACTTATAGCTTTGAACCTAACTCTAAGACTCTAATCTCCAAGAGCGTTATCTTTGATTGTAACGGTTCAACTTCGGTTTGAAATAGAGTTAAAGTTCTAAAGATCTATCACCTCTTAGGACACCCAAAGGTTGTAATAAGTATCTATAACTTATAGCTTTGAACCTAACTCTAAGACTCTAATCCCCAAGAGCGTTATCTTTTATTGTAACGGTTCAACCTCGGTTTGAAATAGAGTTAAAGTTCTAAAGATCTATCACCTCTTAGGACACCCAAAGGATGTCATAAGTATGTATAACTTATAACTTTGAACCTAACTCTAAGACTCTAATCCCCAAGAGCGTTATCTTTGATTGTAACGGTTCAACTTCGGTTTGAAGTAGAGTTAAAGTTCTAAAGATCTATCACCTCTTAGGACACCCAAAGGTTGTAATAAGTATCTATAACTTATAGCTTTGAACCTCATTCTAAGACTCTAATCCCCAAGAGCGTTATCTTTGATTGTAACGGTTCAACTTCGGTTTGAAATAGAGTTAAAGTTCTAAAGATCTATCACCTCTTAGGACACCCAAAGGATGTCATAAGTATGTATAACTTATAGCTTTGAACCTAACTCTAAGACTCTAATCCCCAAGAGCGTTATCTTTGATTGTAACGGTTCAACTTCGGTTTGAAATAGAGTTAAAGTTCTAAAGATCTATCACCTCTTAGGACACCCAAAGGTTGTAATAAGTATCTATAACTTATAGCTTTGAACCTAACTCTAAGACTCTAATCCCCATGAGCGTTATCTTTGATTGTAACGGTTCAACTTCGGTTTGAAATAGAGTTAAAGTTCTAAAGATCTATCACCTCTTAGGACACCCAAAGGTTGTAATAAGTATCTATAACTTATAGCTTTGAACCTAACTCTAAGACTCTAATCCCCAAGAGCGTTATCTTTGATTGTAACGGTTCAACTTCGGTTTGAAATAGAGTTAAAGTTCTGAAGTTCTATCACCTCTTAGGACACCCAAAGGTTGTAATAAGTACCTATAACTTATAGCTTTGAACCTAACTCTAAGACTCTAATCCCCAAGAGCGTTATCTTTGATTGTAACGGTTCAACTTCGGTTTGAAATAGAGTTAAAGTTCTAAAGATCTATCACCTCTTAGGACACCCAAAGGTTGTAATAAGTATCTATAACTTATTGCTTTGAACCTAACTCTAAGACTCTAATCCCCAAGAGCGTTATCTTTGATTGTAACGGTTCAACTTCGGTTTGAAATAGAGTTAAAGTTCTAAAGATCTATCACCTCTTAGGACACCCAAAGGTAGTAATAAGTATCTATAACTTATAGCTTTGAACCTCACTCTAAGACTCTAATCCCCAAGAGCGTTATCTTTGATTGTAACGGTTCAACTTCGGTTTGAAATAGAGTTAAAGTTCTAAAGATCTATCACCTCTTAGGACACCCAAAGGATGTCATAAGTATGTATAACTTATAGCTTTGAACCTAACTCTAAGACTCTAATCCCCAAGAGCGTTATCTTTGATTGTAACGGTTCAACTTCGGTTTGAAATAGAGTTAAAGTTCTAAAGATCTATCACCTCTTAGGACACCCAAAGGTTGTAATAAGTATCTATAACTTATTGCTTTGAACCTAACTCTAAGACTCTAATCCCCAAGAGCGTTATCTTTGATTGTAACGGTTCAACTTCGGTTTGAAATAGAGTTAAAGTTCTAAAGATCTATCACCTCTTAGGACACCCAAAGGTAGTAATAAGTATCTATAACTTATAGCTTTGAACCTCACTCTAAGACTCTAATCCCCAAGAGCGTTATCTTTGATTGTAACGGTTCAACTTCGGTTTGAAATAGAGTTAAAGTTATGAAGCTCTATCACCTCTTAGGACACCCAAAGGATGTCATAAGTATGTATAACTTATAACTTTGAACCTAACTCTAAGACTCTAATCCCCAAGAGCGTTATCTTTGATTGTAACGGTTCAACTTCGGTTTGAAGTAGAGTTAAAGTTCTAAAGATCTATCACCTCTTAGGACACCCAAAGGTTGTAATAAGTATCTATAACTTATAGCTTTGAAGCTAACATTAAGACTCTAATCCCCAAGAGCGTTATCTTTGATTGTAACGGTTCAACTTCGGTTTGAAATAGAGTTAAAGTTCTAAAGATCTATCACCTCTTAGGACACCCAAAGGTTGTAATAAGTATCTATAACTTATAGCTTTGAACCTAACTCTAAGACTCTATTCCCCAAGAGCGTTATCTTTGATTGTAACGGTTCAACTTCGGTTTGAAATAGAGTTAAAGTTCTAAAGATCTATCACCTCTTAGGACACCCAAAGGTTGTAATAAGTATCTATAACTTATAGCTTTGAACCTAACTCTAAGACTCTAATCCCCAAGAGCGTTATCTTTGATTGTAACGGTTCAACTTCGGTTTGAAATAGAGTTAAAGTTCTGAAGTTCTATCACCTCTTAGGACACCCAAAGGTTGTAATAAGTACCTATAACTTATAGCTTTGAACCTAACTCTAAGACTCTAATCCCCAAGAGCGTTATCTTTGATTGTAACGGTTCAACTTCGGTTTGAAGTAGAGTTAAAGTTCTAAAGATCAATCACCTCTTAGGACACCCAAAGGATGTCATAAGTATCTATAACTTATAGCTTTGAAGATAACTCTAAGACTCTAATCCCCAAGAGCGTTATCTTTGATTGTAACGGTTCAACTTCGGTTTGAAATAGAGTTAAAGTTCTAAAGATCTATCACCTCTTAGGACACCCAAAGATTGTAATAAGTATCTATAACTTATTGCTTTGAACCTCACTCTAAGACTCTAATCCCCAAGAGCGTTATCTTTGATTGTAACGGTTCAACTTCGGTTTGAAATAGAGTTAAAGTTCTAAAGATCTATCACCTCTTAGGACACCCAAAGTTTGTAATAAGTATCTATAACTTATAGCTTTGAACCTCACTCTAAGACTCTAATCCCCAAGAGCGTTATCTTTGATTGTAACGGTTCAACTTCGGTTTGAAATAGAGTTAAAGTTCTAAAGATCTATCACCTCTTAGGACACCCAAAGGATGTCATAAGTATGTATAACTTATAGCTTTGAACCTAACTCTAAGACTCTAATCCCCAAGAGCGTTATCTTTGATTGTAACGGTTCAACTTCGGTTTGAAATAGAGTTAAAGTTCTAAAGATCTATCACCTCTTAGGACACCCAAAGGTTGTAATAAGTATCTATAACTTATTGCTTTGAACCTCACTCTAAGACTCTAATCCCCAAGAGCGTTATCTTTGATTGTAACGGTTCAACTTCGGTTTGAAATAGAGTTAAAGTTCTAAAGATCTATCACCTCTTAGGACACCCAAAGGTTGTAATAAGTATCTATAACTTATAGCTTTGAACCTAACTCTAAGACTCTAATCCCCAAGAGCATTATCTTTGATTGTAACGGTTCAACTTCGGTTTGAAATAGAGTTAAAGTTATGAAGCTCTATCGCCTCTTAGGACACCCAAAGTTTGTAATAAGTATCTATAACTTATAGCTTTGAACCTCATTCTAAGACTCTAATCCCCAAGAGCGTTATCTTTGATTGTAACGGTTCAACTTCGGTTTGAAATAGAGTTAAAGTTCTGAAGTTCTATCACCTCTTAGGACACCCAAAGGTTGTAATAAGTACCTATAACTTATAGCTTTGAACCTAACTCTAAGACTCTAATCCCCAAGAGCGTTATCTTTGATTGTAACGGTTCAACTTCGGTTTGAAATAGAGTTAAAGTTCTAAAGATCTATCACCTCTTAGGACACCCAAAGGTTGTAATAAGTATCTATAACTTATTGCTTTGAACCTAACTCTAAGACTCTAATCCCCAAGAGCGTTATCTTTGATTGTAACGGTTCAACTTCGGTTTGAAATAGAGTTAAAGTTCTAAAGATCTATCACCTCTTAGGACACCCAAAGGTAGTAATAAGTATCTATAACTTATAGCTTTGAACCTCACTCTAAGACTCTAATCCCCAAGAGCGTTATCTTTGATTGTAACGGTTCAACTTCGGTTTGAAATAGAGTTAAAGTTCTAAAGATCTATCACCTCTTAGGACACCCAAAGGATGTCATAAGTATGTATAACTTATAGCTTTGAACCTAACTCTAAGACTCTAATCCCCAAGAGCGTTATCTTTGATTGTAACGGTTCAACTTCGGTTTGAAATAGAGTTAAAGTTCTAAAGATCTATCACCTCTTAGGACACCCAAAGGTTGTAATAAGTATCTATAACTTATTGCTTTGAACCTAACTCTAAGACTCTAATCCCCAAGAGCGTTATCTTTGATTGTAACGGTTCAACTTCGGTTTGAAATAGAGTTAAAGTTCTAAAGATCTATCACCTCTTAGGACACCCAAAGGTAGTAATAAGTATCTATAACTTATAGCTTTGAACCTCACTCTAAGACTCTAATCCCCAAGAGCGTTATCTTTGATTGTAACGGTTCAACTTCGGTTTGAAATAGAGTTAAAGTTATGAAGCTCTATCACCTCTTAGGACACCCAAAGGATGTCATAAGTATGTATAACTTATAACTTTGAACCTAACTCTAAGACTCTAATCCCCAAGAGCGTTATCTTTGATTGTAACGGTTCAACTTCGGTTTGAAGTAGAGTTAAAGTTCTAAAGATCTATCACCTCTTAGGACACCCAAAGGTTGTAATAAGTATCTATAACTTATAGCTTTGAAGCTAACATTAAGACTCTAATCCCCAAGAGCGTTATCTTTGATTGTAACGGTTCAACTTCGGTTTGAAATAGAGTTAAAGTTCTAAAGATCTATCACCTCTTAGGACACCCAAAGGTTGTAATAAGTATCTATAACTTATAGCTTTGAACCTAACTCTAAGACTCTATTCCCCAAGAGCGTTATCTTTGATTGTAATGGTTCAACTTCGGTTTGAAATAGAGTTAAAGTTCTAAAGATCTATCACCTCTTAGGACACCCAAAGGTTGTAATAAGTATCTATAACTTATAGCTTTGAACCTAACTCTAAGACTCTAATCCCCAAGAGCGTTATCTTTGATTGTAACGGTTCAACTTCGGTTTGAAATAGAGTTAAAGTTCTGAAGTTCTATCACCTCTTAGGACACCCAAAGGTTGTAATAAGTACCTATAACTTATAGCTTTGAACCTAACTCTAAGACTCTAATCCCCAAGAGCGTTATCTTTGATTGTAACGGTTCAACTTCGGTTTGAAGTAGAGTTAAAGTTCTAAAGATCAATCACCTCTTAGGACACCCAAAGGATGTCATAAGTATCTATAACTTATAGCTTTGAAGATAACTCTAAGACTCTAATCCCCAAGAGCGTTATCTTTGATTGTAACGGTTCAACTTCGGTTTGAAATAGAGTTAAAGTTCTAAAGATCTATCACCTCTTAGGACACCCAAAGATTGTAATAAGTATCTATAACTTATTGCTTTGAACCTCACTCTAAGACTCTAATCCCCAAGAGCGTTATCTTTGATTGTAACGGTTCAACTTCGGTTTGAAATAGAGTTAAAGTTCTAAAGATCTATCACCTCTTAGGACACCCAAAGTTTGTAATAAGTATCTATAACTTATAGCTTTGAACCTCACTCTAAGACTCTAATCCCCAAGAGCGTTATCTTTGATTGTAACGGTTCAACTTCGGTTTGAAATAGAGTTAAAGTTCTAAAGATCTATCACCTCTTAGGACACCCAAAGGATGTCATAAGTATGTATAACTTATAGCTTTGAACCTAACTCTAAGACTCTAATCCCCAAGAGCGTTATCTTTGATTGTAACGGTTCAACTTCGGTTTGAAATAGAGTTAAAGTTCTAAAGATCTATCACCTCTTAGGACACCCAAAGGTTGTAATAAGTATCTATAACTTATTGCTTTGAACCTCACTCTAAGACTCTAATCCCCAAGAGCGTTATCTTTGATTGTAACGGTTCAACTTCGGTTTGAAATAGAGTTAAAGTTCTAAAGATCTATCACCTCTTAGGACACCCAAAGGTTGTAATAAGTATCTATAACTTATAGCTTTGAACCTAACTCTAAGACTCTAATCCCCAAGAGCATTATCTTTGATTGTAACGGTTCAACTTCGGTTTGAAATAGAGTTAAAGTTATGAAGCTCTATCGCCTCTTAGGACACCCAAAGTTTGTAATAAGTATCTATAACTTATAGCTTTGAACCTCACTCTAAGACTCTAATCCCCAAGAGCGTTATCTTTGATTGTAACGGTTCAACTTCGGTTTGAAATAGAGTTAAAGTTCTAAAGATCTATCACCTCTTAGGACACCCAAAGGATGTCATAAGTATCTATAACTTATAGCTTTGAAGCTAACTCTAAGACTCTAATCCCCAAGAGCGTTATCTTTGATTGTAACGGTTCAACTTCGGTTTGAAATAGAGTTAAAGTTCTAAAGATCTATCACCTCTTAGGACACCCAAAGGTTGTAATAAGTATCTTTAACTTATTGCTTTGAACCTCACTCTAAGCCTCTAATCCCCAAGAGCGTTATCTTTGATTGTAACGGTTCAACTTCGATTTGAAATAGAGTTAAAGTTCTAAAGATCTATCACCTCTTAGGACACCCAAAGGTTGTAATAAGTATCTATAACTTATAGCTTTGAACCTCACTCTAAGACTCTAATCCCCAAGAGCGTTATGTTTGATTGTAACAGTTCAACTTCGGTTTGAAATAGAGTTAAAGTTCTAAAGATCTATCACCTCTTAGGACACCCAAATGATGTCATAAGTATGTATAACTTATAGCTTTGAACCTAACTCTAAGACTCTAATCCCCAAGAGCGTTATCTTTGATTGTAACGGTTCAACTTCGGTTTGAAATAGAGTTAAAGTTCTAAAGATCTATCACCTCTTAGGACACCCAAAGGTTGTAATAAGTATCTATAACTTATAGCTTTGAACCTAACTATAAGAATCTAATCCCCAAGAGCGTTATCTTTGATTGTAACGGTTCAACTTCGGTTTGAAATAGAGTTAAAGTTCTGAAGTTCTATCACCTCTTAGGACACCCAAAGGTTGTAATAAGTACCTATAACTTATAGCTTTGAACCTAACTCTAAGACTCTAATCCCCAAGAGCGTTATCTTTGATTGTAACGGTTCAACTTCGGTTTGAAATAGAGTGAAAGTTCTAAAGATCTATCACCTCTTAGGACACCCAAAGGTTGTAATAAGTATCTATAACTTATTGCTATGAACCTAACTCTAAGACTCTAATCCCCAATAGCGTTATCTTTGATTGTAACGGTTCAGCTTCGGTTTGAAATAGAGTTAAAGTTCTAAAGATCTATCACCTCTTAGGACACCCAAAGGTTGTAATAAGTATCTATAACTTATAGCTTTGAACCTAACTCTAAGACTCTAATCCCCAAGAGCATTATCTTTGATTGTAACGGTTCAACTTCGGTTTGAAATAGAGTTAAAGTTATGAAGCTCTATCGCCTCTTAGGACACCCAAAGTTTGTAATAAGTATCTATAACTTATAGCTTTGAACCTAACTCTAAGACTCTAATCCCCAAGAGCGTTATCTTTGATTGTAACGGTTCAACTTCGGTTTGAAGTAGAGTTAAAGTTCTAAAGATCTATCACCTCTTAGGACACCCAAAGGATGTCATAAGTATCTATAACTTATAGCTTTGAAGTTAACTCTAAGACTCTAATCCCCAAGAGCGTTATCTTTGATTGTAACGGTTCAACTTCGGTTTGAAATAGAGTTAAAGTTCTAAAGATCTATCACCTCTTAGGACACCCAAAGGTTGTAATAAGTATCTATAACTTATTGCTTTGAACCTCACTCTAAGACTCTAATCCCCAAGAGCGTTATCTTTGATTGTAACGGTTCAACTTCGGTTTGAAATAGAGTTAAAGTTCTAAAGATCTATCACCTCTTAGGACCACCCAAAGGATGTCATAAGTATGTATAACTTATAGCTTTGAACCTAACTCTAAGACTCTAATCCCCAAGAGCGTTATCTTTGATTGTAACGGTTCAACTTCGGTTTGAAATAGAGTTAAAGTTCTAAAGATCTATCACCTCTTAGGACACCCAAAGGTTGTAATAAGTATCTATAACTTATAGCTTTGAACCTAACTCTAAGACTCTAATCCCCAAGAGCGTTATCTTTGATTGTAACGGTTCAACTTCGGTTTGAAATAGAGTTAAAGTTCTGAAGTTCTATCACCTCTTAGGACACCCAAAGGTTGTAATAAGTACCTATAACTTATAGCTTTGAACCTAACTCTAAGACTCTAATCCCCAAGAGCGTTATCTTTGATTGTAACGGTTCAACTTCGGTTTGAAATAGAGTTAAAGTTCTAAAGATCTATCACCTCTTAGGACACCCAAAGGTTGTAATAAGTATCTATAACTTATTGCTTTGAACCTAACTCTAAGACTCTAATCCCCAAGAGCGTTATCTTTGATTGTAACGGTTCAACTTCGGTTTGAAATAGAGTTAAGTTCTAAAGATCTATCACCTCTTAGGACACCCAAAGGTTGTAATAAGTATCTATAACTTATAGCTTTGAACCTAACTCTAAGACTCTAATCCTCAAGAGTATTATCTTTGATTGTAACGGTTCAACTTCGATTTGAAATAGAGTTAAAGTTATGAAGCTCTATCACCTCTTAGGACACCCAAAGTTTGTAATAAGTATCTATAACTTATAGCTTTGAACCTAACTCTAAGACTCTAATCCCCGAGAGCGTTATCTTTGATTGTAACGGTTCAACTTCGGTTTGAAATAGAGTTAAAGTTCTAAAGATCTATCACCTCTTAGGACACCCAAAGGATGTCATAAGTATCTATAACTTATAGCTTTGAACCTAACCCTAAGACTCTAATCCCCAAGAGCGTTATCTTTGATTGTAACGGTTCAACTTCGCTTTGAAATAGAGTTAAAGTTCTAAAGATCTATCACCTCTTAGGACACCCAAAGGATGTCATAAGTATGTATAACTTATAGCTTTGAACCTAACTCTAAGACTCTAATCCCCAAGAGCGTTATCTTTGATTGTAACGGTTCAACTTCGGTTTGAAATAGAGTTAAAGTTCTAAAGATCTATCACCTCTTAGGACACCCAAAGGTTGTAATAAGTATCTATAACTTATAGCTTTGAACCTAACTCTAAGACTCTAATCCCCAAGAGCGTTATCTTTGATTGTAACGGTTCAACTTCGGTTTGAAATAGAGTTAAAGTTCTGAAGTTCTATCACCTCTTAGGACACCCAAAGGTTGTAATAAGTACCTATAACTTATAGCTTTGAACCTAACTCTAAGACTCTAATCCCCAAGAGCGTTATCTTTGATTGTAACGGTTCAACTTCGGTTTGAAATAGAGTTAAAGTTCTAAAGATCTATCACCTCTTAGGACACCCAAAGGTTGTAATAAGTATCTATAACTTATTGCTTTGAACCTAACTCTAAGACTCTAATCCCCAAGAGCGTTATCTTTGATTGTAACGGTTCAACTTCGGTTTGAAATAGAGTTAAGTTCTAAAGATCTATCACCTCTTAGGACACCCAAAGGTTGTAATAAGTATCTATAACTTATAGCTTTGAACCTAACTCTAAGACTCTAATCCTCAAGAGTATTATCTTTGATTGTAACGGTTCAACTTCGGTTTGAAATAGAGTTAAAGTTATGAAGCTCTATCACCTCTTAGGACACCCAAAGTTTGTAATAAGTATCTATAACTTATAGCTTTGAACCTAACTCTAAGACTCTAATCCCCAAGAGCGTTATCTTTGATTGTAACGGTTCAACTTCGGTTTGAAATAGAGTTAAAGTTCTAAAGATCTATCACCTCTTAGGACACCCAAAGGATGTCATAAGTATCTATAACTTATAGCTTTGAACCTAACCCTAAGACTCTAATCCCCAAGAGCGTTATCTTTGATTGTAACGGTTCAACTTCGGTTTGAAATAGAGTTAAAGTTCTAAAGATCTATCACCTCTTAGGACACCCAAAGGTTGTAATAAGTATCTATAACTTATTGCTTTGAACCTAACTCTAAGACTCTAATCCCCAAGAGCGTTATCTTTGATTGTAACGGTTCAACTTCGGTTTGAAATAGAGTTAAAGTTCTAAAGATCTATCACCTCTTAGGACACCCAAAGGTTGTAATAAGTATCTATAACTTATTGCTTTGAACCTCACTCTAAGACTCTAATCCCCAAGAGCGATATCTTTGATTGTAACGGTTCAACTTCGGTTTGAAATAGAGTTAAAGTTCTAAAGATCTATGACCTCTTAGGACACCCAGAGGATGTCATAAGTATGTATAACTTATAGCTTTGAACCTAACTCTAAGACTCTAATCCCTAAGAGCGTTATCTTTGATTGTAACGGTTCAACTTCGGTTTGAAATAGAGTTAAAGTTCTAAAGATCTATCACCTCTTAGGACACCCAAAGGATGTCATAAGTATCTATAACTTATAGCTTTGAACCTAACCCTAAGACTCTAATCCCCAAGAGCGTTATCTTTGATTGTAACGGTTCAACTTCGGTTTGAAATAGAGTTAAAGTTCTAAAGATCTATCACCTCTTAGGACACCCAAAGGTTGTAATAAGTATCTATAACTTATTGCTTTGAACCTCACTCTAAGACTCTAATCCCCAAGAGCGATATCTTTGATTGTAACGGTTCAACTTCGGTTTGAAATAGAGTTAAAGTTCTAAAGATCTATCACCTCTTAGGACACCCAAAGTTTGTAATAAGTACCTATAACTTATAGCTTTGAACCTAACTCTAAGACTCTAATCCCCAAGAGCGTTATCTTTGATTGTAACGGTTCAACTTCGGTTTGAAATAGAGTTAAAGTTATGAAGCTCTATCACCTCTTAGGACACCCAAAGTTTGTAATAAGTACCTATAACTTATAGCTTTGAACCTAACTCTAAGACTCTAATCCCCAAGAGCGTTATCTTTGATTGTAACGGTTCAACTTCGGTTTGAAATAGAGTTAAAGTTCTAAAGATCTATCACCTCTTAGGACACCCAAAGGATGTCATAAGTATCTATAACTTATAGCTTTGAACCTAACTCTAGGACTCTAATCTCCAAGAGCGTTATCTTTGATTGTAACGGTTCAACTTCGGTTTGAAATAGAGTTAAAGTTATGAAGCTCTATCACCTCTTAGGACACCCAAAGTTTGTAATAAGTATCTATAACTTATAGCTTTGAACCTAACTCTAAGACTCTAATCCCCAAGAGCGTTATCTTTGATGGTAACGGTTCAACTTCGGTTTGAAATAGAGTTAAAGTTCTAAAGATCTATCACCTCTTAGGACACCCAAAGGATGTCATAAGTATCTATAACTTATAGCTTTGAACCTAACTCTAAGACTCTAATCCCCAAGAGCGTTATCTTTGATTGTAACGGTTCAACTTCAGTTTGAAATAGAGTTAAAGTTCTAAAGATCTATCACCTCTTAGGACACCCAAAGGTTGTAATAAGTATCTATAACTTATTGCTTTGAACCTCACTCTAAGACTCTAATCCCCAAGAGCGTTATCTTTGATTGTAACGGTTCAACTTCGGTTTGAAATAGAGTTAAAGTTCTAAAGATCTATCACCTCTTAGGACACCCAAAGGTTGTAATAAGTATCTATAACTTATTGCTTTGAACCTCACTCTAAGACTCTAATCCCCAAGAGCGTTATCTTTGATTGTAACGGTTCAACTTCGGTTTGAAATAGAGTTAAAGTTCTAAAGATCTATCACCTCTTAGGACACCCAAAGGATGTCATAAGTATCTATAACTTATAGCTTTGAACCTAACTCTAAGACTCTAATCCCCAAGAGCGTTATCTTTGATTGTAACGGTTCAACTTCGGTTTGAAATAGAGTTAAAGTTCTAAAGATCTATCACCTCTTAGGACACCCAAAGGATGTCATAAGTATCTATAACTTATAGCTTTGAACCTAACTCTAGGACTCTAATCCCCAAGAGCGTTATCTTTGATTGTAACGGTTCAACTTCGGTTTGAAATAGAGTTAAAGTTCTAAAGATCTATCACCTCTTAGGACACCCAAAGGTTGTAATAAGTATCTATAACTTATTGCTTTGAACCTAACTCTAAGACTCTAATCCCCAAGAGCGTTATCTTTGATTGTAACGGTTCAACTTCGGTTTGAAATAGAGTTAAAGTTCTAAAGATCTATCACCTCTTAGGACACCCAAATGTTGTAATAAGTATCTATAACTTATAGCTTTGAACCTAACTCTAAGACTCTAATCCCCAAGAGCATTATATTTGATTGTAACGGTTCAACTTCGGTTTGAAATAGAGTTAAAGTTATGAAGCTCTATCACCTCTTAGGACACCCAAAGTTTGTAATAAGTATCTATAACTTATAGCTTTGAACCTAACTCTAAGACTCTAATCCCCAAGAGCGTTATCTTTGATTGTAACGGTTCAACTTCGGTTTGAAATAGAGTTAAAGTTCTAAAGATCTATCACCTCTTAGGACACCCAAAGGATGTCATAAGTATGTATAACTTATAGCTTTGAACCTAACTCTAAGACTCTAATCCCCAAGAGCGTTATCTTTGATTGTAACGGTTCAACTTCGGTTTGAAATAGAGTTAAAGTTCTAAAGATCTATCACCTCTTAGGACACCCAAAGGTTGTAATAAGTATCTATAACTTATTGCTTTGAACCTCACTCTAAGACTCTAATCCCCAAGAGCGTTATCTTTGATTGTAACGGTTCAACTTCGGTTTGAAATAGAGTTAAAGTTCTAAAGATCTATCACCTCTTAGGACACCCAAAGGATGTCATAAGTATGTATAACTTATAGCTTTGAACCTAACTCTAAGACTCTAATCCCCAAGAGCGTTATCTTTGATTGTAACGGTTCAACTTCGGTTTGAAATAGAGTTAAAGTTCTAAAGATCTATCACCTCTTAGGACACCCAAAGGTTGTAATAAGTATCTATAACTTATAGCTTTGAACCTAACTCTAAGACTCTAATCCCCAAGAGCGTTATCTTTGATTGTAACGGTTCAACTTCGGTTTGAAATAGAGTTAAAGTTCTGAAGTTCTATCACCTCTTAGGACACCCAAAGGTTTTAATAAGTACCTATAACTTATAGCTTTGAACCTAACTCTAAGACTCTAATCCCCAAGAGCGTTATCTTTGATTGTAACGGTTCAACTTCGGTTTGAAATAGAGTTAAAGTTCTAAAGATCTATCACCTCTTAGGACACCCAAAGGTTGTAATAAGTATCTATAACTTATTGCTTTGAACCTAACTCTAAGACTCTAATCCCCAAGAGCGTTATCTTTGATTGTAACGGTTCAACTTCGGTTTGAAATAGAGTTAAGTTCTAAAGATCTATCACCTCTTAGGACACCCAAAGGTTGTAATAAGTATCTATAACTTATAGCTTTGAACCTAACTCTAAGACTCTAATCCTCAAGAGTATTATCTTTGATTGTAACGGTTCAACTTCGATTTGAAATAGAGTTAAAGTTATGAAGCTCTATCACCTCTTAGGACACCCAAAGTTTGTAATAAGTATCTATAACTTATAGCTTTGAACCTAACTCTAAGACTCTAATCCCCAAGAGCGTTATCTTTGATTGTAACGGTTCAACTTCGGTTTGAAATAGAGTTAAAGTTCTAAAGATCTATCACCTCTTAGGACACCCAAAGGATGTCATAAGTATCTATAACTTATAGCTTTGAACCTAACCCTAAGACTCTAATCCCCAAGAGCGTTATCTTTGATTGTAACGGTTCAACTTCGGTTTGAAATAGAGTTAAAGTTCTAAAGATCTATCACCTCTTAGGACACCCAAAGGATGTCATAAGTATGTATAACTTATAGCTTTGAACCTAACTCTAAGACTCTAATCCCCAAGAGCGTTATCTTTGATTGTAACGGTTCAACTTCGGTTTGAAATAGAGTTAAAGTTCTAAAGATCTATCACCTCTTAGGACACCCAAAGGTTGTAATAAGTATCTATAACTTATAGCTTTGAACCTAACTCTAAGACTCTAATCCCCAAGAGCGTTATCTTTGATTGTAACGGTTCAACTTCGGTTTGAAATAGAGTTAAAGTTCTGAAGTTCTATCACCTCTTAGGACACCCAAAGGTTGTAATAAGTACCTATAACTTATAGCTTTGAACCTAACTCTAAGACTCTAATCCCCAAGAGCGTTATCTTTGATTGTAACGGTTCAACTTCGGTTTGAAATAGAGTTAAAGTTCTAAAGATCTATCACCTCTTAGGACACCCAAAGGTTGTAATAAGTATCTATAACTTATTGCTTTGAACCTAACTCTAAGACTCTAATCCCCAAGAGCGTTATCTTTGATTGTAACGGTTCAACTTCGGTTTGAAATAGAGTTAAGTTCTAAAGATCTATCACCTCTTAGGACACCCAAAGGTTGTAATAAGTATCTATAACTTATAGCTTTGAACCTAACTCTAAGACTCTAATCCTCAAGAGTATTATCTTTGATTGTAACGGTTCAACTTCGGTTTGAAATAGAGTTAAAGTTATGAAGCTCTATCACCTCTTAGGACACCCAAAGTTTGTAATAAGTATCTATAACTTATAGCTTTGAACCTAACTCTAAGACTCTAATCCCCAAGAGCGTTATCTTTGATTGTAACGGTTCAACTTCGGTTTGAAATAGAGTTAAAGTTCTAAAGATCTATCACCTCTTAGGACACCCAAAGGATGTCATAAGTATCTATAACTTATAGCTTTGAACCTAACCCTAAGACTCTAATCCCCAAGAGCGTTATCTTTGATTGTAACGGTTCAACTTCGGTTTGAAATAGAGTTAAAGTTCTAAAGATCTATCACCTCTTAGGACACCCAAAGGTTGTAATAAGTATCTATAACTTATTGCTTTGAACCTCACTCTAAGACTCTAATCCCCAAGAGCGATATCTTTGATTGTAACGGTTCAACTTCGGTTTGAAATAGAGTTAAAGTTCTAAAGATCTATCACCTCTTAGGACACCCAAAGTTTGTAATAAGTACCTATAACTTATAGCTTTGAACCTAACTCTAAGACTCTAATCCCCAAGAGCGTTATCTTTGATTGTAACGGTTCAACTTCGGTTTGAAATAGAGTTAAAGTTATGAAGCTCTATCACCTCTTAGGACACCCAAAGTTTGTAATAAGTACCTATAACTTATAGCTTTGAACCTAACTCTAAGACTCTAATCCCCAAGAGCGTTATCTTTGATTGTAACGGTTCAACTTCGGTTTGAAATAGAGTTAAAGTTCTAAAGATCTATCACCTCTTAGGACACCCAAAGGATGTCATAAGTATCTATAACTTATAGCTTTGAACCTAACTCTAGGACTCTAATCCCCAAGAGCGTTATCTTTGATTGTAACGGTTCAACTTCGGTTTGAAATAGAGTTAAAGTTATGAAGCTCTATCACCTCTTAGGACACCCAAAGTTTGTAATAAGTATCTATAACTTATAGCTTTGAACCTAACTCTAAGACTCTAATCCCCAAGAGCGTTATCTTTGATTGTAACGGTTCAACTTCGGTTTGAAATAGAGTTAAAGTTCTAAAGATCTATCACCTCTTAGGACACCCAAAGGTTGTAATTAGTATCTATAACTTATTGCTTTGAACCTCACTCTAAGACTCTAATCCCCAAGAGCGTTATCTTTGATTGTAACGGTTCAACTTCGGTTTGAAATAGAGTTAAAGTTCTAAAGATCTATCACCTCTTAGGACACCCAAAGGTTGTAATAAGTATCTATAACTTATTGCTTTGAACCTAACTCTAAGACTCTAATCCCCAAGAGCGTTATCTTTGATTGTAACGGTTAAACTTCGGTTTGAAATAGAGTTAAAGTTCTAAAGATCTATCACCTCTTAGGACACCCAAAGGATGTCATAAGTATCTATAACTTATAGCATTGAACCTAACTCTAAGACTCTAATCCCCAAGAGCGTTATCTTTGATTGTAACGGTTCAACTTCGGTTTGAAATAGAGTTAAAGTTCTAAAGATCTATCACCTCTTAGGACACCCAAAGGATGTCATAAGTATCTATAACTTATAGCTTTGAACCTAACTCTAGGACTCTAATCCCCAAGAGCGTTATCTTTGATTGTAACGGTTCAACTTCGGTTTGAAATAGAGTTAAAGTTCTAAAGATCTATCACCTCTTAGGACACCCAAAGGTTGTAATAAGTATCTATAACTTATTGCTTTGAACCTAACTCTAAGACTCTAATCCCCAAGAGCGTTATCTTTGATTGTAACGGTTCAACTTCGGTTTGAAATAGAGTTAAAGTTCTAAAGATCTATCACCTCTTAGGACACCCAAATGTTGTAATAAGTATCTATAACTTATAGCTTTGAACCTAACTCTAAGACTCTAATCCCCAAGAGCATTATATTTGATTGTAACGGTTCAACTTCGGTTTGAAATAGAGTTAAAGTTATGAAGCTCTATCACCTCTTAGGACACCCAAAGTTTGTAATAAGTATCTATAACTTATAGCTTTGAACCTAACTCTAAGACTCTAATCCCCAAGAGCGTTATCTTTGATTGTAACGGTTCAACTTCGGTTTGAAATAGAGTTAAAGTTCTAAAGATCTATCACCTCTTAGGACACCCAAAGGATGTCATAAGTATGTATAACTTATAGCTTTGAACCTAACTCTAAGACTCTAATCCCCAAGAGCGTTATCTTTGATTGTAACGGTTCAACTTCGGTTTGAAATAAAGTTAAAGTTCTAAAGATCTATCACCTCTTAGGACACCCAAAGGTTGTAATAAGTATCTATAACTTATTGCTTTGAACCTCACTCTAAGACTCTAATCCCCAAGAGCGTTATCTTTGATTGTAACGGTTCAACTTCGGTTTGAAATAGAGTTAAAGTTCTAAAGATCTATCACCTATTAGGACACCCAAAGGATGTCATAAGTATGTATAACTTATAGCTTTGAACCTAACTCTAAGACTCTAATCCCCAAGAGCGTTATCTTTGATTGTAACGGTTCAACTTCGGTTTGAAATAGAGTTAAAGTTCTAAAGATCTATCACCTCTTAGGACACCCAAAGGTTGTAATAAGTATCTATCACTTATAGCTTTGAACCTAACTCTAAGACTCTAATCCCCAAGAGCGTTATCTTTGATTGTAACGGTTCAACTTCGGTTTGAAATAGAGTTAAAGTTCTGAAGTTCTATCACCTCTTAGGACACCCAAAGGTTGTAATAAGTACCTATAACTTATAGCTTTGAACCTAACTCTAAGACTCTAATCCCCAAGAGCGTTATCTTTGATTGTAACGGTTCAACTTCGGTTTGAAATAGAGTTAAAGTTCTAAAGATCTATCACCTCTTAGGACACCCAAAGGTTGTAATAAGTATCTATAACTTATTGCTTTGAACCTAACTCTAAGACTCTAATCCCCAAGAGCGTTATCTTTGATTGTAACGGTTCAACTTCGGTTTGAAATAGAGTTAAGTTCTAAAGATCTATCACCTCTTAGGACACCCAAAGGTTGTAATAAGTATCTATAACTTATAGCTTTGAACCTAACTCTAAGACTCTAATCCCCAAGAGTATTATCTTTGATTGTAACGGTTCAACTTCGGTTTGAAATAGAGTTAAAGTTATGAAGCTCTATCACCTCTTAGGACACCCAAAGTTTGTAATAAGTATCTATAACTTATAGCTTTGAACCTAACTCTAAGACTCTAATCCCCAAGAGCGTTATATTTGATTGTAACGGTTCAACTTCGGTTTGAAATAGAGTTAAAGTTCTAAAGATCTATCACCTCTTAGGACACCCAAAGGATGTCATAAGTATCTATAACTTATAGCTTTGAACCTAACCCTAAGACTCTAATCCCCAAGAGCGTTATCTTTGATTGTAACGGTTCAACTTCGGTTTGAAATAGAGTTAAAGTTCTAAAGATCTATCACCTCTTAGGACACCCAAAGGTTGTAATAAGTATCTATAACTTATTGCTTTGAACCTCACTCTAAGACTCTAATCCCCAAGAGCGATATCTTTGATTGTAACGGTTCAACTTCGGTTTGAAATAGAGTTAAAGTTCTAAAGATCTATCACCTCTTAGGACACCCAAAGTTTGTAATAAGTACCTATAACTTATAGCTTTGAACCTAACTCTAAGACTCTAATCCCCAAGAGCGTTATCTTTGATTGTAACGGTTCAACTTCGGTTTGAAATAGAGTTAAGGTTATGAAGCTCTATCACCTCTTAGGACACCCAAAGTTTGTAATAAGTACCTATAACTTATAGCTTTGAACCTAACTCTAAGACTCTAATCCCCAAGAGCGTTATCTTTGATTGTAACGGTTCAACTTCGGTTTGAAATAGAGTTAAAGTTCTAAAGATCTATCACCTCTTAGGACACCCAAAGGATGTCATAAGTATCTATAACTTATAGCTTTGAACCTAACTCTAGGACTCTAATCCCCAAGAGCGTTATCTTTGATTGTAATGGTTCAACTTCGGTTTGAAATAGAGTTAAAGTTATGAAGCTCTATCACCTCTTAGGACACCCAAAGTTTGTAATAAGTATCTATAACTTATAGCTTTGAACCTAACTCTAAGACTCTAATCCCCAAGAGCGTTATCTTTGATTGTAACGGTTCAACTTCGGTTTGAAATAGAGTTAAAGTTCTAAAGATCTATCACCTCTTAGGACACCCAAATGTTGTAATAAGTATCTATAACTTATAGCTTTGAACCTAACTCTAAGACTCTAATCCCCAAGAGCATTATATTTGATTGTAACGGTTCAACTTCGGTTTGAAATAGAGTTAAAGTTATCAAGCTCTATCACCTCTTAGGACACCCAAAGTTTGTAATAAGTATCTATAACTTATAGCTTTGAACCTAACTCTAAGACTCTAATCCCCAAGAGCGTTATCTTTGATTGTAACGGTTCAACTTCGGTTTGAAATAGAGTTAAAGTTCTAAAGATCTATCACCTCTTAGGACACCCAAAGGATGTCATAAGTATCTATAACTTATAGCTTTGAACCTAACCCTAAGACTCTAATCCCCAAGAGCGTTATCTTTGATTGTAACGGTTCAACTTCGGTTTGAAATAGAGTTAAAGTTCTAAAGATCTATCACCTCTTAGGACACCCAAAGGTTGTAATAAGTATCTATAACTTATTGCTTTGAACCTCACTCTAAGACTCTAATCCCCAAGAGCGATATTTTTGATTGTAACGGTTCAACTTCGGTTTGAAATAGAGTTAAAGTTCTAAAGATCTATCACCTCTTAGGACACCCAAAGTTTGTAATAAGTACCTATAACTTATAGCTTTGAACCTAACTCTAAGACTCTAATCCCCAAGAGCGTTATCTTTGATTGTAACGGTTCAACTTCGGTTTGAAATAGAGTTAAAGTTATGAAGCTCTATCACCTCTTATGACACCCAAAGTTTGTAATAAGTACCTATAACTTATAGCTTTGAACCTAACTCTAAGACTCTAATCCCCAAGAGCGTTATCTTTGATTGTAACGGTTCAACTTCGGTTTGAAATAGAGTTAAAGTTCTAAAGATCTATCACCTCTTAGGACACCCAAAGGATGTCATAAGTATCTATAACTTATAGCTTTGAACCTAACTCTAGGACTCTAATCCCCAAGAGCGTTATCTTTGATTGTAACGGTTCAACTTCGGTTTGAAATAGAGTTAAAGTTCTAAAGATCTATCACCTCTTAGGACACCCAAAGGTTGTAATAAGTATCTATAACTTATTGCTTTGAACCTCACTCTAAGACTCTATTCCCCAAGAGCATTATCTTTGATTGTAACGGTTCAACTTTGGTTTGAAATAGAGTTAAAGTTCTAAAGATCTATCACCTCTTAGGACACCCAAAGGTTGTAATAAGTATCTATAACTTATAGCTTTGAACCTTACTCTAAGACTCTAATCCCCAAGAGTGTTATCTTTGATTGTAACGGTTCAACTTCGGTTTGAAATAGAGTTAAAGTTCTAAAGATCTATCACCTCTTAGGACACCCAAAGGTTGTAATAAGTATCTATAACTTATAGCTTTGAACCTTACACTAAGACTCTAATCCCCAAGAGCGTTATCTTTGATTGTAACGGTTCAACTTCATTTTGAAATAGAGTTAAAGTTCTAAAGATCTATCACCTCTTAGGACACCCAAAGGTTGTAATAAGTACCTATAACTTATAGCTTTGAACCTAACTCTAAGACTCTAATCCCCAAGAGCGTTATCTTTGATTGTAACGGTTCAACTTCGGTTTGAAATAGAGTTAAAGTTCTAAAGATCTATCACCTCTTAGGACACCCAAAGGTTGTAATAAGTATCTATAACTTATTGCTTTGAACCTAACTCTAAGACTCTAATCCCCAAGAGCGTTATCTTTGATTGTAACGGTTCAACTTCGGTTTGAAATAGAGTTAAAGTTCTAAAGATCTATCACCTCTTAGGACACCCAAAGGTTGTAATAAGTATCTATAACTTATAGCTTTGAACCTAACTCTAAGACTCTAATCCCCAAGAGCGTTATCTTTGATTGTAACGGTTCAACTTCGGTTTGAAATAGAGTTAAAGTTATGAAGCTCTATCACCTCTTAGGACACCCAAAGTTTGTAATAAGTATCTATAACTTATAGCTTTGGACATAACTCTAAGACTCTAATCCCCAAGAGCGTTATCTTTGATTGTAACGGTTCAACTTCGGTTTGAAATAGAGTTAAAGTTCTAAAGATCTATCACCTCTTAGGACACCCAAAGGATGTCATAAGTATCTATAACTTATAGCTTTGAACCTAACTCTAAGACTCTAATCCCCAAGAGCGTTATCTTTGATTGTAACGGTTCAACTTCGGTTTGAAATAGAGTTAAAGTTCTAAAGATCTATCACCTCTTAGGATACCCAAAGGTTGTAATAAGTATCTATAACTTATTGCTTTGAACCTCACTCTAAGACTCTAATCCCCAAGAGCGTTATCTTTGATTGTAACGGTTCAACTTCGGTTTGAAATAGAGTTAAAGTTCTAAAGATCTATCACCTCTTAGGACACCCAAAGGTTGTAATAAGTATCTATAACTTATTGCTTTGAACCTCACTCTAAGACTCTAATCCCCAAGAGCGTTATCTTTTATTGTAACGGTTCAACTTCGGTTTGAAATAGAGTTAAAGTTCTAAAGATCTATCACCTCTTAGGACACCCAAAGGTTGTAATAAGTATCTATAACTTATTGCTTTGAACCTAACTCTAAGACTCTAATCCCCAAGAGCGTTATCTTTGATTGTAACGGTTCAACTTCGGTTTGAAATAGAGTTAAAGTTCTAAAGATCTATCACCTCTTAGGACACCCAAAGGATGTCATAAGTATCTATAACTTATAGCTTTGAACCTAACTCTAAGACTCTAATCCCCAAGAGCGTTATCTTTGATTGTAACGGTTCAACTTCGGTTTGAAATAGAGTTAAAGTTCTAAAGATCTATCACCTCTTAGGACACCCAAAGGATGTCATAAGTATCTATAACTTATAGCTTTGAACCTAACTCTAGGACTCTAATCCCCAAGAGCGTTATCTTTGATTGTAACGGTTCAACTTCGGTTTGAAATAGAGTTAAAGTTCTAAAGATCTATCACCTCTTAGGACACCCAAAGGTTGTAATAAGTATCTATAACTTATTGCTTTGAACCTAACTCTAAGACTCTAATCCCCAAGAGCGTTATCTTTGATTGTAACGGTTCAACTTCGGTTTGAAATAGAGTTAAAGTTCTAAAGATCTATCACCTCTTAGGACACCCAAAGGTTGTAATAAGTATCTTTAACTTATTGCTTTGAACCTCACTCTAAGCCTCTAATCCCCAAGAGCGTTATCTTTGATTGTAACGGTTCAACTTCGGTTTGAAATAGAGTTAAAGTTCTAAAGATCTATCACCTCTTAGGACACCCAAAGGTTGTAATAAGTATCTATAACTTATAGCTTTGAACCTCACTCTAAGACTCTAATCCCCAAGAGCGTTATCTTTGATTGTAACGGTTCAACTTCGGTTTGAAATAGAGTTAAAGTTCTAAAGATCTATCACCTCTTAGGACACCCAAATGATGTCATAAGTATGTATAACTTATAGCTTTGAACCTAACTCTAAGACTCTAATCCCCAAGAGCGTTATCTTTGATTGTAACGGTTCAACTTTGGTTTGAAATAGAGTTAAAGTTCTAAAGATCTATCACCTCTTAGGACACCCAAAGGTTGTAATAAGTATCTATAACTTATAGCTTTGAACCTAACTCTAAGACTCTAATCCCCAAGAGCGTTATCTTTGATTGTAACGGTTCAACTTCGGTTTGAAATAGAGTTAAAGTTATGAAGCTCTATCACCTCTTATGACACCCAAAGTTTGTAATAAGTACCTATAACTTATAGCTTTGAACCTAACTCTAAGACTCTAATCCCCAAGAGCGTTATCTTTGATTGTAACGGTTCAACTTCGGTTTGAAATAGAGTTAAAGTTCTAAAGATCTATCACCTCTTAGGACACCCAAAGGATGTCATAAGTATCTATAACTTATAGCTTTGAACCTAACTCTAGGACTCTAATCCCCAAGAGCGTTATCTTTGATTGTAACGGTTCAACATCGGTTTGAAATAGAGTTAAAGTTCTAAAGATCTATCACCTCTTAGGACACCCAAAGGTTGTAATAAGTATCTATAACTTATTGCTTTGAACCTCACTCTAAGACTCTATTCCCCAAGAGCATTATCTTTGATTGTAACGGTTCAACTTTGGTTTGAAATAGAGTTAAAGTTCTAAAGATCTATCACCTCTTAGGACACCCAAAGGTTGTAATAAGTATCTATAACTTATAGCTTTGAACCTTACTCTAAGACTCTAATCCCCAAGAGCGTTATCTTTGATTGTAACGGTTCAACTTCGGTTTGAAATAGAGTTAAAGTTCTAAAGATCTATCACCTCTTAGGACACCCAAAGGTTGTAATAAGTATCTATAACTTATTGCTTTGAACCTCACTCTAAGACTCTATTCCCCAAGAGCATTATCTTTGATTGTAACGGTTCAACTTTGGTTTGAAATAGAGTTAAAGTTCTAAAGATCTATCACCTCTTAGGACACCCAAAGGTTGTAATAAGTATCTATAACTTATTGCTTTGAACCTAACTCTAAGACTCTAATCCCCAAGAGCGTTATCTTTGATTGTAACGGTTCAACTTCGGTTTGAAATAGAGTTAAAGTTCTAAAGATCTATCACCTCTTAGGACACCCAAAGGATGTCATAAGTATCTATAACTTATAGCTTTGAACCTAACTCTAAGACTCTAATCCCCAAGAGCGTTATCTTTGATTGTAACGGTTCAACTTCGGTTTGAAATAGAGTTAAAGTTCTGAAGTTCTATCACCTCTTAGGACACCCAAAGGTTGTAATAAGTATCTATAACTTATAGCTTTGAACCTAACTCTAAGACTCTAATCCCCAAGAGCGTTATCTTTGATTGTAACGGTTCAACTTCGGTTTGAAATAGAGTTAAAGTTCTAAAGATCTATCACCTCTTAGGACACCCAAAGGATGTCATAAGTATCTATAACTTATAGCTTTGAACCTAACTCTAAGACTCTAATCCCCAAGAGCGTTATCTTTGATTGTAACGGTTCAACTTCGGTTTGAAATAGAGTTAAAGTTCTAAAGATCTATCACCTCTTAGGATACCCAAAGGTTGTAATAAGTATCTATAACTTATTGCTTTGAACCTCACTCTAAGACTCTAATCCCCAAGAGCGTTATCTTTGATTGTAACGGTTCAACTTCGGTTTGAAATAGAGTTAAAGTTCTAAAGATCTATCACCTCTTAGGACACCCAAAGGTTGTAATAAGTATCTATAACTTATTGCTTTGAACCTCACTCTAAGACTCTAATCCCCAAGAGCGTTATCTTTTATTGTAACGGTTCAACTTCGGTTTGAAATAGAGTTAAAGTTCTAAAGATCTATCACCTCTTAGGACACCCAAAGGTTGTAATAAGTATCTATAACTTATTGCTTTGAACCTAACTCTAAGACTCTAATCCCCAAGAGCGTTATCTTTGATTGTAACGGTTCAACTTCGGTTTGAAATAGAGTTAAAGTTCTAAAGATCTATCACCTCTTAGGACACCCAAAGGATGTCATAAGTATCTATAACTTATAGCTTTGAACCTAACTCTAAGACTCTAATCCCCAAGAGCGTTATCTTTGATTGTAACGGTTCAACTTCGGTTTGAAATAGAGTTAAAGTTCTAAAGATCTATCACCTCTTAGGACACCCAAAGGATGTCATAAGTATCTATAACTTATAGCTTTGAACCTAACTCTAGGACTCTAATCCCCAAGAGCGTTATCTTTGATTGTAACGGTTCAACTTCGGTTTGAAATAGAGTTAAAGTTCTAAAGATCTATCACCTCTTAGGACACCCAAAGGTTGTAATAAGTATCTATAACTTATTGCTTTGAACCTAACTCTAAGACTCTAATCCCCAAGAGCGTTATCTTTGATTGTAACGGTTCAACTTCGGTTTGAAATAGAGTTAAAGTTCTAAAGATCTATCACCTCTTAGGACACCCAAAGGTTGTAATAAGTATCTTTAACTTATTGCTTTGAACCTCACTCTAAGCCTCTAATCCCCAAGAGCGTTATCTTTGATTGTAACGGTTCAACTTCGGTTTGAAATAGAGTTAAAGTTCTAAAGATCTATCACCTCTTAGGACACCCAAAGGTTGTAATAAGTATCTATAACTTATAGCTTTGAACCTCACTCTAAGACTCTAATCCCCAAGAGCGTTATCTTTGATTGTAACGGTTCAACTTCGGTTTGAAATAGAGTTAAAGTTCTAAAGATCTATCACCTCTTAGGACACCCAAATGATGTCATAAGTATGTATAACTTATAGCTTTGAACCTAACTCTAAGACTCTAATCCCCAAGAGCGTTATCTTTGATTGTAACGGTTCAACTTTGGTTTGAAATAGAGTTAAAGTTCTAAAGATCTATCACCTCTTAGGACACCCAAAGGTTGTAATAAGTATCTATAACTTATAGCTTTGAACCTAACTCTAAGACTCTAATCCCCAAGAGCGTTATCTTTGATTGTAACGGTTCAACTTCGGTTTGAAATAGAGTTAAAGTTATGAAGCTCTATCACCTCTTATGACACCCAAAGTTTGTAATAAGTACCTATAACTTATAGCTTTGAACCTAACTCTAAGACTCTAATCCCCAAGAGCGTTATCTTTGATTGTAACGGTTCAACTTCGGTTTGAAATAGAGTTAAAGTTCTAAAGATCTATCACCTCTTAGGACACCCAAAGGATGTCATAAGTATCTATAACTTATAGCTTTGAACCTAACTCTAGGACTCTAATCCCCAAGAGCGTTATCTTTGATTGTAACGGTTCAACATCGGTTTGAAATAGAGTTAAAGTTCTAAAGATCTATCACCTCTTAGGACACCCAAAGGTTGTAATAAGTATCTATAACTTATTGCTTTGAACCTCACTCTAAGACTCTATTCCCCAAGAGCATTATCTTTGATTGTAACGGTTCAACTTTGGTTTGAAATAGAGTTAAAGTTCTAAAGATCTATCACCTCTTAGGACACCCAAAGGTTGTAATAAGTATCTATAACTTATAGCTTTGAACCTTACTCTAAGACTCTAATCCCCAAGAGCGTTATCTTTGATTGTAACGGTTCAACTTCGGTTTGAAATAGAGTTAAAGTTCTAAAGATCTATCACCTCTTAGGACACCCAAAGGTTGTAATAAGTATCTATAACTTATAGCTTTGAACCTTACACTAAGACTCTAATCCCCAAGAGCGTTATCTTTGATTGTAACGGTTCAACTTCATTTTGAAATAGAGTTAAAGTTCTAAAGATCTATCACCTCTTAGGACACCCAAAGGTTGTAATAAGTACCTATAACTTATAGCTTTGAACCTAACTCTAAGACTCTAATCCCCAAGAGCGTTATCTTTGATTGTAACGGTTCAACTTCGGTTTGAAATAGAGTTAAAGTTCTAAAGATCTATCACCTCTTAGGACACCCAAAGGTTGTAATAAGTATCTATAACTTATTGCTTTGAACCTAACTCTAAGACTCTAATCCCCAAGAGCGTTATCTTTGATTGTAACGGTTCAACTTCGGTTTGAAATAGAGTTAAAGTTCTAAAGATCTATCACCTCTTAGGACACCCAAAGGTTGTAATAAGTATCTATAACTTATAGCTTTGAACCTAACTCTAAGACTCTAATCACCAAGAGCATTATCTTTGATTGTAACGGTTCAACTTCGGTTTGAAATAGAGTTAAAGTTATGAAGCTCTATCACCTCTTAGGACACCCAAAGTTTGTAATAAGTATCTATAACTTATAGCTTTGGACCTAACTCTAAGACTCTAATCCCCAAGAGCGTTATCTTTGATTGTAACGGTTCAACTTCGGTTTGAAATAGAGTTAAAGTTCTGAAGTTCTATCACCTCTTAGGACACCCAAAGGTTGTAATAAGTACCTATAACTTATAGCTTTGAACCTAACTCTAAGACTCTAATCCCCAAGAGCGTTATCTTTGATTGTAACGGTTCAACTTCGGTTTGAAATAGAGTTAAAGTTCTAAAGATCTATCACCTCTTAGGACACCCAAAGGATGTCATAAGTATCTATAACTTGTAGCTTTGAACCTAACTCTAAGACTCTAATCCCCAAGAGCGTTATCTTTGATTGTAACGGTTCAACTTCGGTTTGAAATAGAGTTAAAGTTCTAAAGATCTATCACCTCTTAGGACACCCAAAGGTTGTAATAAGTATCTATAACTTATAGCTTTGAACCTCACTCTAAGACTCTAATCCCCAAGAGCGTTATCTTTGATTGTAACGGTTCAACTTCGGTTTGAAATAGAGTTAAAGTTCTAAAGATCTATCACCTCTTAGGACACCCAAAGGTTGTAATAAGTATCTATAACTTATTGCTTTGAACCTAACTCTAAGACTCTAATCCCCAATAGCGTTATCTTTGATTGTAACGGTTCAACTTCGGTTTGAAATAGAGTTAAAGTTCTAAAGATCTATCACCTCTTAGGACACCCAAAGGTTGTAATAAGTACCTATAACTTATAGCTTTGAACCTAACTCTAAGACTCTAATCCCCAAGAGCATTATCTTTGATTGTAACGGTTCAACTTCGGTTTGAAATAGAGTTAAAGTTCTAAAGATCTATCACCTCTTAGGACACCCAAAGGATGTAATAAGTATCTATAACTTATAGCTTTGAACCTCACTCTAATACTCTAATCCCCAAGAGCGTTATCTTTGATTGTAACGGTTCAACTTCGGTTTGAAATAGAGTTAAAGTTCTAAAGATCTATCACCTCTTAGGACACCCAAAGGATGTCATAAGTATCTATAACTTATAGCATTGAACCTAACTCTAAGACTCTAATCCCCAAGAGCGTTATCTTTGATTGTAACGGTTCAACTTCGGTTTGAAATAGAGTTAAAGTTCTAAAGATCTATCACCTCTTAGGACACCCAAAGGATGTCATAAGTATGTATAACTTATAGCTTTGAACCTAACTCTAAGACTCTAATCCCCAAGAGCGTTATCTTTGATTGTAACGGTTCAACTTCGGTTTGAAATAAAGTTAAAGTTCTAAAGATCTATCACCTCTTAGGACACCCAAAGGTTGTAATAAGTATCTATAACTTATTGCTTTGAACCTCACTCTAAGACTCTAATCCCCAAGAGCGTTATCTTTGATTGTAACGGTTCAACTTCGGTTTGAAATAGAGTTAAAGTTCTAAAGATCTATCACCTCTTAGGACACCCAAAGGATGTCATAAGTATGTATAACTTATAGCTTTGAACCTAACTCTAAGACTCTAATCCCCAAGAGCGTTATCTTTGATTGTAACGGTTCAACTTCGGTTTGAAATAGAGTTAAAGTTCTAAAGATCTATCACCTCTTAGGACACCCAAAGGTTGTAATAAGTATCTATCACTTATAGCTTTGAACCTAACTCTAAGACTCTAATCCCCAAGAGCGTTATCTTTGATTGTAACGGTTCAACTTCGGTTTGAAATAGAGTTAAAGTTCTGAAGTTCTATCACCTCTTAGGACACCCAAAGGTTGTAATAAGTACCTATAACTTATAGCTTTGAACCTAACTCTAAGACTCTAATCCCCAAGAGCGTTATCTTTGATTGTAACGGTTCAACTTCGGTTTGAAATAGAGTTAAAGTTCTAAATATCTATCACCTCTTAGGACACCCAAAGGATGTCATAAGTATGTATAACTTATAGCTTTGAACCTAACTCTAAGACTCTAATCCCCAAGAGCGTTATCTTTGATTGTAACGGTTCAACTTCGGTTTGAAATAGAGTTAAAGTTCTAAAGATCTATCACCTCTTAGGACACCCAAAGGTTGTAATAAGTATCTATAACTTATAGCTTTGAACCTAACTCTAAGACTCTAATCCCCAAGAGCATTATCTTTGATTGTAACGGTTCAACTTCGGTTTGAAATAGAGTTAAAGTTATGAAGCTCTATCACCTCTTAGGACACCCAAAGGATGACATAAGTATCTATAACTTATAGCTTTGAACCTAACTCTAGGACTCTAATCCCCAAGAACGTTATCTTTGATTGTAACGGTTCAACTTCGGTTTGAAGTAGAGTTAAAGTTCTAAAGATCTATCACCTCTTAGGACACCCAAAGGATGTCATAAGTATCTATAACTTATAGCTTTGAAGCTAACTCTAAGACTCTAATCCCCAAGAGCGTTATCTTTGATTGTAACGGTTCAACTTCGGTTTGAAATAGAGTTAAAGTTCTAAAGATCTATCACCTCTTAGGACACCCAAAGGTTGTAATAAGTATCTTTAACTTATTGCTTTGAACCTCACTCTAAGCCTCTAATCCCCAAGAGCGTTATCTTTGATTGTAACGGTTCAACTTCGGTTTGAAATAGAGTTAAAGTTCTAAAGATCTATCACCTCTTAGGACACCCAAAGGTTGTAATAAGTATCTATAACTTATAGCTTTGAACCTCACTCTAAGACTCTAATCCCCAAGAGCGTTATCTTTGATTGTAACGGTTCAACTTCGGTTTGAAATAGAGTTAAAGTTCTAAAGATCTATCACCTCTTAGGACACCCAAAGGATGTCATAAGTATCTATAACTTATAGCTTTGAAGCTAAGTCTAAGACTCTAATCCCCAAGAGCGTTATCTTTGATTGTAACGGTTCAACTTCGGTTTGAAATAGAGTTAAAGTTCTAAAGATCTATCACCTCTTAGGACACCCAAAGGTTGTAATAAGTATCTATAACTTATTGCTTTGAACCTCACTCTAAGACTCTAATCCCCAAGAGCGTTATCTTTGATTGTAACGGTTCAACTTCGGTTTGAAATAGAGTTAAAGTTCTGAAGTTCTATCACCTCTTAGGACACCCAAAGGTTGTAATAAGTACCTATAACTTATAGCTTTGAACCTAACTCTAAGACTCTAATCCCCAAGAGCGTTATCTTTGATTGTAACGGTTCAACTTCGGTTTGAAATAGAGTTAAAGTTCTAAAGATCTATCACCTCTTAGGACACCCAAAGGTTGTAATAAGTATCTATAACTTATTGCTATGAACATAACTCTAAGACTCTAATCCCCAGTAGCGTTATCTTTGATTGTAACGGTTCAGCTTCGGTTTGAAATAGAGTTAAAGTTCTAAAGATCTATCACCTCTTAGGACACCCAAAGGTTGTAATAAGTATCTATAACTTATAGCTTTGAACCTAACTCTAAGACTCTAATCCCCAAGAGCATTATCTCTGATTGTAACGGTTCAACTTCGGTTTGAAATAGAGTTAAAGTTATGAAGCTCTATCGCCTCTTAGGACACCCAAAGTTTGTAATAAGTATCTATAACTTATAGCTTTGAACCTCACTCTAAGACTCTAATCCCCAAGAGCGTTATCTTTGATTGTAACGGTTCAACTTCGGTTTGAAATAGAGTTAAAGTTCTAAAGATCTATCACCTCTTAGGACACCCAAATGATGTCATAAGTATGTATAACTTATAGCTTTGAACCTAACTCTAAGACTCTAATCCCCAAGAGCGTTATCTTTGATTGTAACGGTTCAACTTCGGTTTGAAATAGAGTTAAAGTTCTAAAGATCTATCACCTCTTAGGACACCCAAAGGTTGTAATAAGTATCTATAACTTATAGCTTTGAACCTAACTATAAGACTCTAATCCCCAAGAGCGTTATCTTTGATTGTAACGGTTCAACTTCGGTTTGAAATAGAGTTAAAGTTCTGAAGTTCTATCACCTCTTAGGACACCCAAAGGTTGTAATAAGTACCTATAACTTATAGCTTTGAACCTAACTCTAAGACTCTAATCCCCAAGAGCGTTATCTTTGATTGTAACGGTTCAACTTCGGTTTGAAATAGAGTTAAAGTTCTAAAGATCTATCACCTCTTAGGACACCCAAAGGTTGTAATAAGTATCTATAACTTATTGCTATGAACCTAACTCTAAGACTCTAATCCCCAATAGCGTTATCTTTGATTGTAACGGTTCAGCTTCGGTTTGAAATAGAGTTAAAGTTCTAAAGATCTATCACCTCTTAGGACACCCAAAGGTTGTAATAAGTATCTATAACTTATAGCTTTGAACCTAACTCTAAGACTCTAATCCCCAAGAGCATTATCTCTGATTGTAACGGTTCAACTTCGGTTTAAAATAGAGTTAAAGTTCTGAAGTTCTATCACCTCTTAGGACACCCAAAGGTTGTAATAAGTACCTATAACTTATAGCTTTGAACCTAACTCTAAGACTCTAATCCCCAAGAGCGTTATCTTTGATTGTAACGGTTCAACTTCGGTTTGAAATAGAGTTAAAGTTCTAAAGATCTATCACCTCTTAGGACACCCAAAGGTTGTAATAAGTATCTATAACTTATTGCTATGAACATAACTCTAAGACTCTAATCCCCAATAGCGTTATCTTTGATTGTAACGGTTCAGCTTCGGTTTGAAATAGAGTTAAAGTTCTAAAGATCTATCACCTCTTAGGACACCCAAAGGTTGTAATAATTATCTATAACTTATAGCTTTGAACCTAACTCTAAGACTCTAATCCCCAAGAGCATTATCTCTGATTGTAACGGTTCAACTTCGGTTTGAAATAGAGTTAAAGTTATGAAGCTCTATCGCCTCTTAGGACACCCAAAGTTTGTAATAAGTATCTATAACTTATAGCTTTGAACCTCACTCTAAGACTCTAATCCCCAAGAGCGTTATCTTTGATTGTAACGGTTCAACTTCGGTTTGAAATAGAGTTAAAGTTCTAAAGATCTATCACCTCTTAGGACACCCAAATGATGTCATAAGTATGTATAACTTATAGCTTTGAACCTAACTCTAAGACTCTAATCCCCAAGAGCGTTATCTTTGATTGTAACGGTTCAACTTCGGTTTGAAATAGAGTTAAAGTTCTAAAGATCTATCACCTCTTAGGACACCCAAAGGTTGTAATAAGTATCTATAACTTATAGCTTTGAACCTAACTATAAGACTCTAATCCCCAAGAGCGTTATCTTTGATTGTAACGGTTCAACTTCGGTTTGAAATAGAGTTAAAGTTCTGAAGTTCTATCACCTCTTAGGACACCCAAAGGTTGTAATAAGTACCTATAACTTATAGCTTTGAACCTAACTCTAAGACTCTAATCCCCAAGAGCGTTATCTTTGATTGTAACGGTTCAACTTCGGTTTGAAATAGAGTTAAAGTTCTAAAGATCTATCACCTCTTAGGACACCCAAAGGTTGTAATAAGTATCTATAACTTATTGCTATGAACCTAACTCTAAGACTCTAATCCCCAATAGCGTTATCTTTGATTGTAACGGTTCAGCTTCGGTTTGAAATAGAGTTAAAGTTCTAAAGATCTATCACCTCTTAGGACACCCAAAGGTTGTAATAAGTATCTATAACTTATAGCTTTGAACCTAACTCTAAGACTCTAATCACCAAGAGCATTATCTTTGATTGTAACGGTTCAACTTCGGTTTGAAATAGAGTTAAAGTTATGAAGCTCTATCACCTCTTAGGACACCCAAAGTTTGTAATAAGTATCTATAACTTATAGCTTTGGACCTAACTCTAAGACTCTAATCCCCAAGAGCGTTATCTTTGATTGTAACGGTTCAACTTCGGTTTGAAATAGAGTTAAAGTTCTGAAGTTCTATCACCTCTTAGGACACCCAAAGGTTGTAATAAGTACCTATAACTTATAGCTTTGAACCTAACTCTAAGACTCTAATCCCCAAGAGCGTTATCTTTGATTGTAACGGTTCAACTTCGGTTTGAAATAGAGTTAAAGTTCTAAAGATCTATCACCTCTTAGGACACCCAAAGGATGTCATAAGTATCTATAACTTATAGCTTTGAACCTAACTCTAAGACTCTAATCCCCAAGAGCGTTATCTTTGATTGTAACGGTTCAACTTCGGTTTGAAATAGAGTTAAAGTTCTAAAGATCTATCACCTCTTAGGACACCCAAAGGTTGTAATAAGTATCTATAACTTATAGCTTTGAACCTCGCTCTAAGACTCTAATCCCCAAGAGCGTTATCTTTGATTGTAACGGTTCAACTTCGGTTTGAAATAGAGTTAAAGTTCTAAAGATCTATCACCTCTTAAGACACCCAAAGGTTGTAATAAGTATCTATAACTTATTGCTTTGAACCTAACTCTAAGACTCTAATCCCCAATAGCGTTATCTTTGATTGTAACGGTTCAACTTCGGTTTGAAATAGAGTTAAAGTTCTAAAGATCTATCACCTCTTAGGACACCCAAAGGTTGTAATAAGTACCTATAACTTATAGCTTTGAACCTAACTCTAAGACTCTAATCCCCAAGAGCATTATCTTTGATTGTAACGGTTCAACTTCGGTTTGAAATAGAGTTAAAGTTCTAAAGATCTATCACCTCTTAGGACACCCAAAGGATGTAATAAGTATCTATAACTTATAGCTTTGAACCTCACTCTAATACTCTAATCTCCAAGAGCGTTATCTTTGATTGTAACGGTTCAACTTCGGTTTGAAATAGAGTTAAAGTTCTAAAGATCTATCACCTCTTAGGACACCCAAAGGATGTCATAAGTATCTATAACTTATAGCATTGAACCTAACTCTAAGACTCTAATCCCCAAGAGCGTTATCTTTGATTGTAACGGTTCAACTTCGGTTTGAAATAGAGTTAAAGTTCTAAAGATCTATCACCTCTTAGGACACACAAAGGTTGTAATAAGTATCTATAACTTATAGCTTTGAACCTAACTCTAAGACTCTAATCCCCAAGAGCGTTATCTTTGATTGTAACGGTTCAACTTCGGTTTGAAATAGAGTTAAAGTTCTGAAGTTCTATCACCTCTTAGGACACCCAAAGGTTGTAATAAGTACCTATAACTTATAGCTTTGAACCTTACTCTAAGACTCTAATCCCCAAGAGCGTTATCTTTGATTGTAACGGTTCAACTTCGGTTTGAAGTAGAGTTAAAGTTCTAAAGATCTATCACCTCTTAGGACACCCAAAGGATGTCATAAGTATCTATAACTTATAGCTTTGAAGCTAAGTCTAAGACTCTAATCCCCAAGAGCGTTATCTTTGATTGTAACGGTTCAACTTCGGTTTGAAATAGAGTTAAAGTTCTAAAGATCTATCACCTCTTAGGACACCCAAAGGTTGTAATAAGTATCTATAACTTATTGCTTTGAACCTCACTCTAAGACTCTAATCCCCAAGAGCGTTATCTTTGATTGTAACGGTTCAACTTCGGTTTGAAATAGAGTTAAAGTTCTAAAGATCTATCACCTCTTAGGACACCCAAAGGTTGTAATAAGTATCTATAACTTATAGCTTTGAACCTCACTCTAAGACTCTAATCCCCAAGAGCGTTATCTTTGATTGTAACGGTTCAACTTCGGTTTGAAATAGAGTTAAAGTTCTAAATATCTATCACCTCTTAGGACACCCAAAGGTTGTAATAAGTACCTATAACTTATAGCTTTGAACCTAACTCTAAGACTCTAATCCCCAAGAGCGTTATCTTTGATTGTAACGGTTCAACTTCGGTTTGAAATAGAGTTAAAGTTCTAAAGATCTATCACCTCTTAGGACACCCAAAGGTTGTAATAAGTATCTATAACTTATAGCTTTGAACCTAACTCTAAGACTCTAATCCCCAAGAGCATTATCTTTGATTGTAACGGTTCAACTTCGGTTTGAAATAGAGTTAAAGTTATGAAGCTCTATCACCTCTTAGGACACCCAAAGGATGACATAAGTATCTATAACTTATAGCTTTGAACCTAACTCTAGGACTCTAATCCCCAAGAACGTTATCTTTGATTGTAACGGTTCAACTTCGGTTTGAAGTAGAGTTAAAGTTCTAAAGATCTATCACCTCTTAGGACACCCAAAGGATGTCATAAGTATCTATAACTTATAGCTTTGAAGCTAACTCTAAGACTCTAATCCCCAAGAGCGTTATCTTTGATTGTAACGGTTCAACTTCGGTTTGAAATAGAGTTAAAGTTCTAAAGATCTATCACCTCTTAGGACACCCAAAGGTTGTAATAAGTATCTTTAACTTATTGCTTTGAACCTCACTCTAAGCCTCTAATCCCCAAGAGCGTTATCTTTGATTGTAACGGTTCAACTTCGGTTTGAAATAGAGTTAAAGTTCTAAAGATCTATCACCTCTTAGGACACCCAAAGGTTGTAATAAGTATCTATAACTTATAGCTTTGAACCTCACTCTAAGACTCTAATCCCCAAGAGCGTTATCTTTGATTGTAACGGTTCAACTTCGGTTTGAAATAGAGTTAAAGTTCTAAAGATCTATCACCTCTTAGGACACCCAAAGGATGTCATAAGTATCTATAACTTATACCTTTGAAGCTAAGTCTAAGACTCTAATCCCCAAGAGCGTTATCTTTGATTGTAACGGTTCAACTTCGGTTTGAAATAGAGTTAAAGTTCTAAAGATCTATCACCTCTTAGGACACCCAAAGGTTGTAATAAGTATCTATAACTTATTGCTTTGAACCTCACTCTAAGACTCTAATCCCCAAGAGCGTTATCTTTGATTGTAACGGTTCAACTTCGGTTTGAAATAGAGTTAAAGTTCTGAAGTTCTATCACCTCTTAGGACACCCAAAGGTTGTAATAAGTACCTATAACTTATAGCTTTGAACCTAACTCTAAGACTCTAATCCCCAAGAGCGTTATCTTTGATTGTAACGGTTCAACTTCGGTTTGAAATAGAGTTAAAGTTCTAAAGATCTATCACCTCTTAGGACACCCAAAGGTTGTAATAAGTATCTATAACTTATTGCTATGAACATAACTCTAAGACTCTAATCCCCAATAGCGTTATCTTTGATTGTAACGGTTCAGCTTCGGTTTGAAATAGAGTTAAAGTTCTAAAGATCTATCACCTCTTAGGACACCCAAAGGTTGTAATAAGTATCTATAACTTATAGCTTTGAACCTAACTCTAAGACTCTAATCCCCAAGAGCATTATCTCTGATTGTAACGGTTCAACTTCGGTTTGAAATAGAGTTAAAGTTATGAAGCTCTATCGCCTCTTAGGACACCCAAAGTTTGTAATAAGTATCTATAACTTATAGCTTTGAACCTCACTCTAAGACTCTAATCCCCAAGAGCGTTATCTTTGATTGTAACGGTTCAACTTCGGTTTGAAATAGAGTTAAAGTTCTAAAGATCTATCACCTCTTAGGACACCCAAATGATGTCATAAGTATGTATAACTTATAGCTTTGAACCTAACTCTAAGACTCTAATCCCCAAGAGCGTTATCTTTGATTGTAACGGTTCAACTTCGGTTTGAAATAGAGTTAAAGTTCTAAAGATCTATCACCTCTTAGGACACCCAAAGGTTGTAATAAGTATCTATAACTTATAGCTTTGAACCTAACTATAAGACTCTAATCCCCAAGAGCGTTATCTTTGATTGTAACGGTTCAACTTCGGTTTGAAATAGAGTTAAAGTTCTGAAGTTCTATCACCTCTTAGGACACCCAAAGGTTGTAATAAGTACCTATAACTTATAGCTTTGAACCTAACTCTAAGACTCTAATCCCCAAGAGCGTTATCTTTGATTGTAACGGTTCAACTTCGGTTTGAAATAGAGTTAAAGTTCTAAAGATCTATCACCTCTTAGGACACCCAAAGGTTGTAATAAGTATCTATAACTTATTGCTATGAACCTAACTCTAAGACTCTAATCCCCAATAGCGTTATCTTTGATTGTAACGGTTCAGCTTCGGTTTGAAATAGAGTTAAAGTTCTAAAGATCTATCACCTCTTAGGACACCCAAAGGTTGTAATAAGTATCTATAACTTATAGCTTTGAACCTAACTCTAAGACTCTAATCCCCAAGAGCATTATCTCTGATTGTAACGGTTCAACTTCGGTTTGAAATAGAGTTAAAGTTATGAAGCTCTATCGCCTCTTAGGACACCCAAAGTTTGTAATAAGTATCTATAACTTATAGCTTTGAACCTCACTCTAAGACTCTAATCCCCAAGAGCGTTATCTTTGATTGTAACGGTTCAACTTCGGTTTGAAATAGAGTTAAAGTTCTAAAGATCTATCACCTCTTAGGACACCCAAATGATGTCATAAGTATGTATAACTTATAGCTTTGAACCTAACTCTAAGACTCTAATCCCCAAGAGCGTTATCTTTGATTGTAACGGTTCAACTTCGGTTTGAAATAGAGTTAAAGTTCTAAAGATCTATCACCTCTTAGGACACCCAAAGGTTGTAATAAGTATCTATAACTTATAGCTTTGAACCTAACTATAAGACTCTAATCCCCAAGAGCGTTATCTTTGATTGTAACGGTTCAACTTCGGTTTGAAATAGAGTTAAAGTTCTGAAGTTCTATCACCTCTTAGGACACCCAAAGGTTGTAATAAGTACCTATAACTTATAGCTTTGAACCTAACTCTAAGACTCTAATCCCCAAGAGCGTTATCTTTGATTGTAACGGTTCAACTTCGGTTTGAAATAGACTTAAAGTTCTAAAGATCTATCACCTCTTAGGACACCCAAAGGTTGTAATAAGTATCTATAACTTATTGCTATGAACCTAACTCTAAGACTCTAATCCCCAATAGCGTTATCTTTGATTGTAACGGTTCAGCTTCGGTTTGAAATAGAGTTAAAGTTTTAAAGATCTATCACCTCTTAGGACACCCAAAGGTTGTAATAAGTATCTATAACTTATAGCTTTGAACCTAACTCTAAGACTCTAATCCCCAAGAGCATTATCTTTGATTGTAACGGTTCAACTTCGGTTTGAAATAGAGTTAAAGTTATGAAGCTCTATCGCCTCTTAGGACACCCAAAGTTTGTAATAAGTATCTATAACTTATAGCTTTGAACCTAACTCTAAGACTCTAATCCCCAAGAGCGTTATCTTTGATTGTAACGGTTCAACTTCGGTTTGAAGTAGAGTTAAAGTTCTAAAGATCTATCACCTCTTAGGACACCCAAAGGATGTCATAAGTATCTATAACTTATAGCTTTGAAGTTAACTCTAAGACTCTAATCCCCAAGAGCGTTATCTTTGATTGTAACGGTTCAATTTCGGTTTGAAATAGAGTTAAAGTTCTAAAGATCTATCACCTCTTAGGACACCCAAAGGTTGTAATAAGTATCTATAACTTATTGCTTTGAACCTCACTCTAAGACTCTAATCCCCAAGAGCGTTATCTTTGATTGTAACGGTTCAACTTCGGTTTGAAATAGAGTTAAAGTTCTAAAGATCTATCACCTCTTAGGACACCCAAAGGATGTCATAAGTATGTATAACTTATAGCTTTGAACCTAACTCTAAGACTCTAATCCCCAAGAGCGTTATCTTTGATTGTAACGGTTCAACTTCGGTTTGAAATAGAGTTAAAGTTCTAAAGATCTATCACCTCTTAGGACACCCAAAGGTTGTAATAAGTATCTATAACTTATTGCTTTGAACCTCACTCTAAGACTCTAATCCCCAAGAGCGTTATCTTTGATTGTAACGGTTCAACTTCGGTTTGAAATAGAGTTAAAGTTCTGAAGTTCTATCACCTCTTAGGACACCCAAAGGTTGTAATAAGTACCTATAACTTATAGCTTTGAACCTCACTCTAAGACTCTAATCCCCAAGAGCGTTATCTTTGATTGTAACGGTTCAACTTCGGTTTGAAATAGAGTTAAAGTTCTAAAGATCTATCACCTCTTAGGACACCCAAAGGATGTCATAAGTATGTATAACTTATAGCTTTGAACCTAACTCTAAGACTCTAATCCCCAAGAGCGTTATCTTTGATTGTAACGGTTCAACTTCGGTTTGAAATAGAGTTAAAGTTCTAAAGATCTATCACCTCTTAGGACACCCAAAGGTTGTAATAAGTATCTATAACTTATTGCTTTGAACCTCACTCTAAGACTCTAATCCCCAAGAGCGTTATCTTTGATTGTAACGGTTCAACTTCGGTTTGAAATAGAGTTAAAGTTTTAAAGATCTATCACCTCTTAGGACACCCAAAGGTTGTAATAAGTATCTATAACTTATTGCTTTGAACCTAACTCTAAGACTCTAATCCCCAAGAGCGTTATCTTTGATTGTAACGGTTCAACTTCGGTTTGAAATAGAGTTAAAGTTCTAAAGATCTATCACCTCTTAGGACACCCAAAGGATGTCATAAGTATCTATAACTTATAGCTTTGAACCTAACTCTAAGACTCTAATCCCCAAGAGCGTTATCTTTGATTGTAACGGTTCAACTTCGGTTTGAAATAGAGTTAAAGTTCTAAAGATCTATCACCTCTTAGGACACCCAAAGGTTCTAATAAGTATCTATAACTTATTGCTTTGAACCTCACTCTAAGACTCTAATCCCCAAGAGCGTTATCTTTGATTGTAACGGTTCAACTTCGGTTTGAAATAGAGTTAAAGTTCTAAAGATCTATCACCTCTTAGGACACCCAAAGGATGTCATAAGTATGTATAACTTATAGCTTTGAACCTAACTCTAAGACTCTAATCCCCAAGAGCGTTATCTTTGATTGTAACGGTTCAACTTCGGTTTGAAATAGAGTTAAAGTTCTAAAGATCTATCACCTCTTAGGACACCCAAAGGTTGTAATAAGTATCTATAACTTATTGCTTTGAACCTCACTCTAAGACTCTAATCCCCAAGAGCGTTATCTTTGATTGTAACGGTTCAACTTCGGTTTGAAATAGAGTTAAAGTTTTAAAGATCTATCACCTCTTAGGACACCCAAAGGTTGTAATAAGTATCTATAACTTATTGCTTTGAACCTAACTCTAAGACTCTAATCCCCAAGAGCGTTATCTTTGATTGTAACGGTTCAACTTCGGTTTGAAATAGAGTTAAAGTTCTAAAGATCTATCACCTCTTAGGACACCCAAAGGATGTCATAAGTATCTATAACTTATAGCTTTGAACCTAACTCTAAGACTCTAATCCCCAAGAGCGTTATCTTTGATTGTAACGGTTCAACTTCGGTTTGAAATAGAGTTAAAGTTCTAAAGATCTATCACCTCTTAGGACACCCAAAGGTTCTAATAAGTATCTATAACTTATTGCTTTGAACCTCACTCTAAGACTCTAATCCCCAAGAGCGTTATCTTTGATTGTAACGGTTCAACTTCGGTTTGAAATAGAGTTAAAGTTCTAAAGATCTATCACCTCTTAGGACACCCAAAGGTTGTAATAAGTATCTATAACTTATTGCTTTGAACCTAACTCTAAGACTCTAATCCCCAAGAGCGTTATCTTTGATTGTAACGGTTCAACTTCGGTTTGAAATAGAGTTAAAGTTCTAAAGATCTATCACCTCTTAGGACACCCAAAGGATGTCATAAGTATCTATAACTTATAGCTTTGAACCTAACTCTAAGACTCTAATCCCCAAGAGCGTTATCTTTGATTGTAACGGTTCAACTTCGGTTTGAAATAGAGTTAAAGTTCTAAAGATCTATCACCTCTTAGGACACCCAAAGGTTGTAGTAAGTATCTATAACTTATTGCTTTGAACCTCACTCTAAGACTCTAATCCCCAAGAGCGTTATCTTTGATTGTAACGGTTCAACTTCGGTTTGAAATAGAGTTAAAGTTCTAAAGATCTATCACCTCTTAGGACACCCAAAGGTTGTAATAAGTATCTATAACTTATTGCTTTGAACCTAACTCTAAGACTCTAATCCCCAAGAGCGTTATCTTTGATTGTAACGGTTCAACTTCGATTTGAAATAGAGTTAAAGTTCTAAAGATCTATCACCTCTTAGGACACCCAAAGGATGTCATAAGTATCTATAACTTATAGCTTTGAACCTAACTCTAAGACTCTAATCCCCAAGAGCGTTATCTTTGATTGTAACGGTTCAACTTCGGTTTGAAATAGAGTTAAAGTTCTAAAGATCTATCACCTCTTAGGACACCCAAAGGTTGTAATAAGTATCTATAACTTATAGCTTTGAACCTCACTCTAAGACTCTAATCCCCAAGAGCGTTATCTTTGATTGTAACGGTTCAACTTCGGTTTGAAATAGAGTTAAAGTTCTAAAGATCTATCACCTCTTAGGACACCCAAAGGATGTCATAAGTATCTATAACTTATAGCTTTGAACCTAACTCTAAGACTCTAATCCCCAAGAGCGTTATCTTTGATTGTAACGGTTCAACTTCGGTTTGAAATAGAGTTAAAGTTCTAAAGATCTATCACCTCTTAGGACACACAAAGGTTGTAATAAGTATCTATAACTTATAGCTTTGAACCTAACTCTAAGACTCTAATCCCCAAGAGCGTTATCTTTGATTGTAACGGTTCAACTTCGGTTTGAAATAGAGTTAAAGTTCTGAAGTTCTATCACCTCTTAGGACACCCAAAGGTTGTAATAAGTACCTATAACTTATAGCTTTGAACCTAACTCTAAGACTCTAATCCCCAAGAGCGTTATCTTTGATTGTAACGGTTCAACTTCGGTTTGAAGTAGAGTTAAAGTTCTAAAGATCTATCACCTCTTAGGACACCCAAAGGATGTCATAAGTATCTATAACTTATAGCTTTGAAGCTAAGTCTAAGACTCTAATCCCCAAGAGCGTTATCTTTGATTGTAACGGTTCAACTTCGGTTTGAAATAGAGTTAAAGTTCTAAAGATCTATCACCTCTTAGGACACCCAAAGGTTGTAATAAGTATCTATAACTTATTGCTTTGAACCTCACTCTAAGACTCTAATCCCCAAGAGCGTTATCTTTGATTGTAACGGTTCAACTTCGGTTTGAAATAGAGTTAAAGTTCTAAAGATCTATCACCTCTTAGGACACCCAAAGGTTGTAATAAGTATCTATAACTTATAGCTTTGAACCTCACTCTAAGACTCTAATCCCCAAGAGCGTTATCTTTGATTGTAACGGTTCAACTTCGGTTTGAAATAGAGTTAAAGTTCTAAAGATCTATCACCTCTTAGGACTCCCAAAGGATGTCATAAGTATGTATAACTTATAGCTTTGAACCTAACTCTAAGACTCTAATCCCCAAGAGCGTTATCTTTGATTGTAACGGTTCAACTTCGGTTTGAAATAGAGTTAAAGTTCTAAAGATCTATCACCTCTTAGGACACCCAAAGGTTGTAATAAGTATCTATAACTTATAGCTTTGAACCTAACTCTAAGACTCTAATCCCCAAGAGCATTATATTTGATTGTAACGGTTCAACTTCGGTTTGAAATAGAGTTAAAGTTATGAAGCTCTATCACCTCTTAGGACACCCAAAGGATGACATAAGTATCTATAACTTATAGCTTTGAACCTCACTCTAAGACTCTAATCCCCAAGAGCGTTATCTTTGATTGTAACGGTTCAACTTCGGTTTGAAATAGAGTTAAAGTTCTAAAGATCTATCACCTCTTAGGACACCCAAAGGATGTCATAAGTATCTATAACTTATAGCTTTGAACCTAACTCTAAGACTCTAATCCCCAAGAGCGTTATCTTTGATTGTAACGGTTCAACTTCGGTTTGAAATAGAGTTAAAGTTCTAAAGATCTATCACCTCTTAGGACACACAAAGGTTGTAATAAGTATCTATAACTTATAGCTTTGAACCTAACTCTAAGACTCTAATCCCCAAGAGCGTTATCTTTGATTGTAACGGTTCAACTTCGGTTTGAAATAGAGTTAAAGTTCTGAAGTTCTATCACCTCTTAGGACACCCAAAGGTTGTAATAAGTACCTATAACTTATAGCTTTGAACCTAACTCTAAGACTCTAATCCCCAAGAGCGTTATCTTTGATTGTAACGGTTCAACTTCGGTTTGAAGTAGAGTTAAAGTTCTAAAGATCTATCACCTCTTAGGACACCCAAAGGATGTCATAAGTATCTATAACTTATAGCTTTGAAGCTAAGTCTAAGACTCTAATCCCCAAGAGCGTTATCTTTGATTGTAACGGTTCAACTTCGGTTTGAAATAGAGTTAAAGTTCTAAAGATCTATCACCTCTTAGGACACCCAAAGGTTGTAATAAGTATCTATAACTTATTGCTTTGAACCTCACTCAGACTCTAATCCCCAAGAGCGTTATCTTTGATTGTAACGGTTCAACTTCGGTTTGAAATAGAGTTAAAGTTCTAAAGATCTATCACCTCTTAGGACACCCAAAGGTTGTAATAAGTATCTATAACTTATAGCTTTGAACCTCACTCTAAGACTCTAATCCCCAAGAGCGTTATCTTTGATTGTAACGGTTCAACTTCGGTTTGAAATAGAGTTAAAGTTCTAAAGATCTATCACCTCTTAGGACTCCCAAAGGATGTCATAAGTATGTATAACTTATAGCTTTGAACCTAACTCTAAGACTCTAATCCCCAAGAGCGTTATCTTTGATTGTAACGGTTCAACTTCGGTTTGAAATAGAGTTAAAGTTCTAAAGATCTATCACCTCTTAGGACACCCAAAGGTTGTAATAAGTATCTATAACTTATAGCTTTGAACCTAACTCTAAGACTCTAATCCCCAAGAGCATTATCTTTGATTGTAACGGTTCAACTTCGGTTTGAAATAGAGTTAAAGTTATGAAGCTCTATCACCTCTTAGGACACCCAAAGGATGACATAAGTATCTATAACTTATAGCTTTGAACCTAACTCTAGGACTCTAATCCCCAAGAACGTTATCTTTGATTGTAACGGTTCAACTTCGGTTTGAAGTAGAGTTAAAGTTCTAAAGATCTATCACCTCTTAGGACACCCAAAGGATGTCATAAGTATCTATAACTTATAGCTTTGAAGCTAACTCTAAGACTCTAATCCCCAAGAGCGTTATCTTTGATTGTAACGGTTCAACTTCGGTTTGAAATAGAGTTAAAGTTCTAAAGATCTATCACCTCTTAGGACACCCAAAGGTTGTAATAAGTATCTTTAACTTATTGCTTTGAACCTCACTCTAAGCCTCTAATCCCCAAGAGCGTTATCTTTGATTGTAACGGTTCAACTTCGGTTTGAAATAGAGTTAAAGTTCTAAAGATCCATCACCTCTTAGGACACCCAAAGGTTGTAATAAGTATCTATAACTTATAGCTTTGAACCTCACTCTAAGACTCTAATCCCCAAGAGCGTTATCTTTGATTGTAACGGTTCAACTTCGGTTTGAAATAGAGTTAAAGTTCTAAAGATCTATCACCTCTTAGGACACCCAAATGATGTCATAAGTATGTATAACTTGTAGCTTTGAACCTAACTCTAAGACTCTAATACCCAAGAGCGTTATCTTTGATTGTAACGGTTCAACTTCGGTTTGAAATAGAGTTAAAGTTCTAAAGATCTATCACCTCTTAGGACACCCAAAGGTTGTAATAAGTATCTATAACTTATAGCTTTGAACCTAACTATAAGACTCTAATCCCCAAGAGCGTTATCTTTGATTGTAACGGTTCAACTTCGGTTTGAAATAGAGTTAAAGTTCTGAAGTTCTATCACCTCTTAGGACACCCAAAGGTTGTAATAGGTACCTATAACTTATAGCTTTGAACCTAACTCTAAGACTCTAATCCCCAAGAGCGTTATCTTTGATTGCAACGGTTCAACTTCGGTTTGAAATAGAGTTAAAGTTCTAAAGATCTATCACCTCTTAGGACACCCAAAGGTTGTAATAAGTATCTATAACTTATTGCTATGAACCTAACTCTAAGACTCTAATCCCCAATAGCGTTATCTTTGATTGTAACGGTTCAGCTTCGGTTTGAAATAGAGTTAAAGTTCTAAAGATCTATCACCTCTTAGGACACCCAAAGGTTGTAATAAGTATCTATAACTTATAGCTTTGAACCTAACTCTAAGACTCTAATCCCCAAGAGCATTATCTTTGATTGTAACGGTTCAACTTCGGTTTGAAATAGAGTTAAAGTTATGAAGCTCTATCGCCTCTTAGGACACCCAAAGTTTGTAATAAGTATCTATAACTTATAGCTTTGAACCTAACTCTAAGACTCTAATCCCCAAGAGCGTTATCTTTGATTGTAACGGTTCAACTTCGGTTTGAAGTAGAGTTAAAGTTCTAAAGATCTATCACCTCTTAGGACTCCCAAAGGATGTCATAAGTATGTATAACTTATAGCTTTGAACCTAACTCTAAGACTCTAATCCCCAAGAGCGTTATCTTTGATTGTAACGGTTCAACTTCGGTTTGAAATAGAGTTAAAGTTCTAAAGATCTATCACCTCTTAGGACACCCAAAGGTTGTAATAAGTATCTATAACTTATAGCTTTGAACCTAACTCTAAGACTCTAATCCCCAAGAGCATTATATTTGATTGTAACGGTTCAACTTCGGTTTGAAATAGAGTTAAAGTTATGAAGCTCTATCACCTCTTAGGACACCCAAAGGATGACATAAGTATCTATAACTTATAGCTTTGAACCTCACTCTAAGACTCTAATCCCCAAGAGCGTTATCTTTGATTGTAACGGTTCAACTTCGGTTTGAAATAGAGTTAAAGTTCTAAAGATCTATCACCTCTTAGGACACCCAAAGGATGTCATAAGTATCTATAACTTATAGCTTTGAACCTAACTCTAAGACTCTAATCCCCAAGAGCGTTATCTTTGATTGTAACGGTTCAACTTCGGTTTGAAATAGAGTTAAAGTTCTAAAGATCTATCACCTCTTAGGACACACAAAGGTTGTAATAAGTATCTATAACTTATAGCTTTGAACCTAACTCTAAGACTCTAATCCCCAAGAGCGTTATCTTTGATTGTAACGGTTCAACTTCGGTTTGAAATAGAGTTAAAGTTCTAAAGATCTATCACCTCTTAGGACACACAAAGGTTGTAATAAGTATCTATAACTTATAGCTTTGAACCTAACTCTAAGACTCTAATCCCCAAGAGCGTTATCTTTGATTGTAACGGTTCAACTTCGGTTTGAAATAGAGTTAAAGTTCTGAAGTTCTATCACCTCTTAGGACACCCAAAGGTTGTAATAAGTACCTATAACTTATAGCTTTGAACCTAACTCTAAGACTCTAATCCCCAAGAGCGTTATCTTTGATTGTAACGGTTCAACTTCGGTTTGAAGTAGAGTTAAAGTTCTAAAGATCTATCACCTCTTAGGACACCCAAAGGATGTCATAAGTATCTATAACTTATAGCTTTGAAGCTAAGTCTAAGACTCTAATCCCCAAGAGCGTTATCTTTGATTGTAACGGTTCAACTTCGGTTTGAAATAGAGTTAAAGTTCTAAAGATCTATCACCTCTTAGGACACCCAAAGGTTGTAATAAGTATCTATAACTTATTGCTTTGAACCTCACTCTAAGACTCTAATCCCCAAGAGCGTTATCTTTGATTGTAACGGTTCAACTTCGGTTTGAAATAGAGTTAAAGTTCTAAAGATCTATCACCTCTTAGGACACCCAAAGGTTGTAATAAGTATCTATAACTTATAGCTTTGAACCTCACTCTAAGACTCTAATCCCCAAGAGCGTTATCTTTGATTGTAACGGTTCAACTTCGGTTTGAAATAGAGTTAAAGTTCTAAAGATCTATCACCTCTTAGGACTCCCAAAGGATGTCATAAGTATGTATAACTTATAGCTTTGAACCTAACTCTAAGACTCTAATCCCCAAGAGCGTTATCTTTGATTGTAACGGTTCAACTTCGGTTTGAAATAGAGTTAAAGTTCTAAAGATCTATCACCTCTTAGGACACCCAAAGGTTGTAATAAGTATCTATAACTTATAGCTTTGAACCTAACTCTAAGACTCTAATCCCCAAGAGCATTATATTTGATTGTAACGGTTCAACTTCGGTTTGAAATAGAGTTAAAGTTATGAAGCTCTATCACCTCTTAGGACACCCAAAGGATGACATAAGTATCTATAACTTATAGCTTTGAACCTCACTCTAAGACTCTAATCCCCAAGAGCGTTATCTTTGATTGTAACGATTCAACTTCGGTTTGAAATAGAGTTAAAGTTCTAAAGATCTATCACCTCTTAGGACACCCAAAGGATGTCATAAGTATCTATAACTTATAGCTTTGAACCTAACTCTAAGACTCTAATCCCCAAGAGCGTTATCTTTGATTGTAACGGTTCAACTTCGGTTTGAAATAGAGTTAAAGTTCTAAAGATCTATCACCTCTTAGGACACCCAAAGGTTGTAATAAGTATCTATAACTTATAGCTTTGAACCTAACTCTAAGACTCTAATCCCCAAGAGCGTAATCTTTGATTGTAACGGTTCAACTTCGGTTTGAAATAGAGTTAAAGTTCTGAAGCTCTATCACCTCTTAGGACACCCAAAGGATGACATAAGTATCTATAACTTATAGCTTTGAACCTAACTCTAGGACTCTAATCCCCAAGAACGTTATCTTTGATTGTAACGGTTCAACTTCGGTTTGAAGTAGAGTTAAAGTTCTAAAGATCTATCACCTCTTAGGACACCCAAAGGATGTCATAAGTATCTATAACTTATAGCTTTGAAGCTAACTCTAAGACTCTAATCCCCAAGAGCGTTATCTTTGATTGTAACGGTTCAACTTCGGTTTGAAATAGAGTTAAAGTTCTAAAGATCTATCACCTCTTAGGACACCCAAAGGTTGTAATAAGTATCTTTAACTTATTGCTTTGAACCTCACTCTAAGCCTCTAATCCCCAAGAGCGTTATCTTTGATTGTAACGGTTCAACTTCGGTTTGAAATAGAGTTAAAGTTCTAAAGATCCATCACCTCTTAGGACACCCAAAGGTTGTAATAAGTATCTATAACTTATAGCTTTGAACCTCACTCTAAGACTCTAATCCCCAAGAGCGTTATCTTTGATTGTAACGGTTCAACTTCGGTTTGAAATAGAGTTAAAGTTCTAAAGATCTATCACCTCTTAGGACACCCAAATGATGTCATAAGTATGTATAACTTGTAGCTTTGAACCTAACTCTAAGACTCTAATACCCAAGAGCGTTATCTTTGATTGTAACGGTTCAACTTCGGTTTGAAATAGAGTTAAAGTTCTAAAGATCTATCACCTCTTAGGACACCCAAAGGTTGTAATAAGTATCTATAACTTATAGCTTTGAACCTAACTATAAGACTCTAATCCCCAAGAGCGTTATCTTTGATTGTAACGGTTCAACTTCGGTTTGAAATAGAGTTAAAGTTCTGAAGTTCTATCACCTCTTAGGACACCCAAAGGTTGTAATAAGTACCTATAACTTATAGCTTTGAACCTAACTCTAAGACTCTAATCCCCAAGAGCGTTATCTTTGATTGCAACGGTTCAACTTCGGTTTGAAATAGAGTTAAAGTTCTAAAGATCTATCACCTCTTAGGACACCCAAAGGTTGTAATAAGTATCTATAACTTATTGCTATGAACCTAACTCTAAGACTCTAATCCCCAATAGCGTTATCTTTGATTGTAACGGTTCAGCTTCGGTTTGAAATAGAGTTAAAGTTCTAAAGATCTATCACCTCTTAGGACACCCAAAGGTTGTAATAAGTATCTATAACTTATAGCTTTGAACCTAACTCTAAGACTCTAATCCCCAAGAGCATTATCTTTGATTGTAACGGTTCAACTTCGGTTTGAAATAGAGTTAAAGTTATGAAGCTCTATCGCCTCTTAGGACACCCAAAGTTTGTAATAAGTATCTATAACTTATAGCTTTGAACCTAACTCTAAGACTCTAATCCCCAAGAGCGTTATCTTTGATTGTAACGGTTCAACTTCGGTTTGAAGTAGAGTTAAAGTTCTAAAGATCTATCACCTCTTAGGACACCCAAAGGATGTCATAAGTATCTATAACTTATAGCTTTGAAGTTAACTCTAAGACTCTAATCCCCAAGAGCGTTATCTTTGATTGTAACGGTTCAACTTCGGTTTGAAATAGAGTTAAAGTTCTAAAGATCTATCACCTCTTAGGACACCCAAAGGTTGTAATAAGTATCTATAACTTATTGCTTTGAACCTCACTCTAAGACTCTAATCCCCAAGAGCGTTATCTTTGATTGTAACGGTTCAACTTCGGTTTCAAATAGAGTTAAAGTTCTAAAGATCTATCACCTCTTAGGACACCCAAAGGATGTCATAAGTATGTATAACTTATAGCTTTGAACCTAACTCTAAGACTCTAATCCCCAAGAGCGTTATCTTTGATTGTAACGGTTCAACTTCGGTTTGAAATAGAGTTAAAGTTCTAAAGATCTATCACCTCTTAGGACACCCAAAGGTTGTAATAAGTATCTATAACTTATTGCTTTGAACCTCACTCTAAGACTCTAATCCCCAAGAGCGTTATCTTTGATTGTAACGGTTCAACTTCGGTTTGAAATAGAGTTAAAGTTCTAAAGATCTATCACCTCTTAGGACACCCAAAGGTTGTAATAAGTATCTATAACTTATAGCTTTGAACCTCACTCTAAGACTCTAATCCCCAAGAGCGTTATCTTTGATTGTAACGGTTCAACTTCGGTTTGAAATAGAGTTAAAGTTCTAAAGATCTATCACCTCTTAGGACACCCAAAGGATGTCATAAGTATGTATAACTTATAGCTTGGAACCTAACTCTAAGACTCTAATCCCCAAGAGCGTTATCTTTGATTGTAACGGTTCAACTTCGGTTTGAAATAGAGTTAAAGTTCTAAAGATCTATCACCTCTTAGGACACCCAAAGGTTGTAATAAGTATCTATAACTTATAGCTTTGAACCTAACTCTAAGACTCTAATCCCCAAGAGCGTTATTTTTGATTGTAACGGTTCAACTTCGGTTTGAAATAGAGTTAAAGTTCTGAAGTTCTATCACCTCTTAGGACACCCAAAGGTTGTAATAAGTACCTATAACTTATAGCTTTGAACCTAACTCTAAGACTCTAATCCCCAAGAGCGTTATCTTTGATTGTAACGGTTCAACTTCGGTTTGAAATAGAGTTAAAGTTCTAAAGATCTATCACCTCTTAGGACACCCAAAGGTTGTAATAAGTATCTATAACTTATTGCTTTGAACCTAACTCTAAGACTCTAATCCCCAAGAGCGTTATCTTTGATTGTAACGGTTCAACTTCGGTTTGAAATAGAGTTAAGTTCTAAAGATCTATCACCTCTTAGGACACCCAAAGGTTGTAATAAGTATCTATAACTTATAGCTTTGAACCTAACTCTAAGACTCTAATCCCCAAGAGTATTATCTTTGATTGTAACGGTTCAACTTCGGTTTGAAATAGAGTTAAAGTTATGAAGCTCTATCACCTCTTAGGACACCCAAAGTTTGTAATAAGTATCTATAACTTATAGCTTTGAACCTAACTCTAAGACTCTAATCCCCAAGAGCGTTATCTTTGATTGTAACGGTTCAACTTCGGTTTGAAATAGAGTTAAAGTTCTAAAGATCTATCACCTCTTAGGACACCCAAAGGATGTCATAAGTATCTATAACTTATAGCTTTGAACCTAACCCTAAGACTCTAATCCCCAAGAGCGTTATCTTTGATTGTAACGGTTCAACTTCGGTTTGAAATAGAGTTAAAGTTCTAAAGATCTATCACCTCTTAGGACACCCAAAGGTTGTAATAAGTATCTTTAACTTATTGCTTTGAACCTCACTCTAAGCCTCTAATCCCCAAGAGCGTTATCTTTGATTGTAACGGTTCAACTTCGGTTTGAAATAGAGTTAAAGTTCTAAAGATCCATCACCTCTTAGGACACCCAAAGGTTGTAATAAGTATCTATAACTTATAGCTTTGAACCTCACTCTAAGACTCTAATCCCCAAGAGCGTTATCTTTGATTGTAACGGTTCAACTTCGGTTTGAAATAGAGTTAAAGTTCTAAAGATCTATCACCTCTTAGGACACCCAAATGATGTCATAAGTATGTATAACTTGTAGCTTTGAACCTAACTCTAAGACTCTAATACCCAAGAGCGTTATCTTTGATTGTAACGGTTCAACTTCGGTTTGAAATAGAGTTAAAGTTCTAAAGATCTATCACCTCTTAGGACACCCAAAGGTTGTAATAAGTATCTATAACTTATAGCTTTGAACCTAACTATAAGACTCTAATCCCCAAGAGCGTTATCTTTGATTGTAACGGTTCAACTTCGGTTTGAAATAGAGTTAAAGTTCTGAAGTTCTATCACCTCTTAGGACACCCAAAGGTTGTAATAAGTACCTATAACTTATAGCTTTGAACCTAACTCTAAGACTCTAATCCCCAAGAGCGTTATCTTTGATTGCAACGGTTCAACTTCGGTTTGAAATAGAGTTAAAGTTCTAAAGATCTATCACCTCTTAGGACACCCAAAGGTTGTAATAAGTATCTATAACTTATTGCTATGAACCTAACTCTAAGACTCTAATCCCCAATAGCGTTATCTTTGATTGTAACGGTTCAGCTTCGGTTTGAAATAGAGTTAAAGTTCTAAAGATCTATCACCTCTTAGGACACCCAAAGGTTGTAATAAGTATCTATAACTTATAGCTTTGAACCTAACTCTAAGACTCTAATCCCCAAGAGCATTATCTTTGATTGTAACGGTTCAACTTCGGTTTGAAATAGAGTTAAAGTTATGAAGCTCTATCGCCTCTTAGGACACCCAAAGTTTGTAATAAGTATCTATAACTTATAGCTTTGAACCTAACTCTAAGACTCTAATCCCCAAGAGCGTTATCTTTGATTGTAACGGTTCAACTTCGGTTTGAAGTAGAGTTAAAGTTCTAAAGATCTATCACCTCTTAGGACACCCAAAGGATGTCATAAGTATCTATAACTTATAGCTTTGAAGTTAACTCTAAGACTCTAATCCCCAAGAGCGTTATCTTTGATTGTAACGGTTCAACTTCGGTTTGAAATAGAGTTAAAGTTCTAAAGATCTATCACCTCTTAGGACACCCAAAGGTTGTAATAAGTATCTATAACTTATTGCTTTGAACCTCACTCTAAGACTCTAATCCCCAAGAGCGTTATCTTTGATTGTAACGGTTCAACTTCGGTTTCAAATAGAGTTAAAGTTCTAAAGATCTATCACCTCTTAGGACACCCAAAGGATGTCATAAGTATGTATAACTTATAGCTTTGAACCTAACTCTAAGACTCTAATCCCCAAGAGCGTTATCTTTGATTGTAACGGTTCAACTTCGGTTTGAAATAGAGTTAAAGTTCTAAAGATCTATCACCTCTTAGGACACCCAAAGGTTGTAATAAGTATCTATAACTTATTGCTTTGAACCTCACTCTAAGACTCTAATCCCCAAGAGCGTTATCTTTGATTGTAACGGTTCAACTTCGGTTTGAAATAGAGTTAAAGTTCTAAAGATCTATCACCTCTTAGGACACCCAAAGGTTGTAATAAGTATCTATAACTTATAGCTTTGAACCTCACTCTAAGACTCTAATCCCCAAGAGCGTTATCTTTGATTGTAACGGTTCAACTTCGGTTTGAAATAGAGTTAAAGTTCTAAAGATCTATCACCTCTTAGGACACCCAAAGGATGTCATAAGTATGTATAACTTATAGCTTGGAACCTAACTCTAAGACTCTAATCCCCAAGAGCGTTATCTTTGATTGTAACGGTTCAACTTCGGTTTGAAATAGAGTTAAAGTTCTAAAGATCTATCACCTCTTAGGACACCCAAAGGTTGTAATAAGTATCTATAACTTATAGCTTTGAACCTAACTCTAAGACTCTAATCCCCAAGAGCGTTATTTTTGATTGTAACGGTTCAACTTCGGTTTGAAATAGAGTTAAAGTTCTGAAGTTCTATCACCTCTTAGGACACCCAAAGGTTGTAATAAGTACCTATAACTTATAGCTTTGAACCTAACTCTAAGACTCTAATCCCCAAGAGCGTTATCTTTGATTGTAACGGTTCAACTTCGGTTTGAAATAGAGTTAAAGTTCTAAAGATCTATCACCTCTTAGGACACCCAAAGGTTGTAATAAGTATCTATAACTTATTGCTTTGAACCTAACTCTAAGACTCTAATCCCCAAGAGCGTTATCTTTGATTGTAACGGTTCAACTTCGGTTTGAAATAGAGTTAAGTTCTAAAGATCTATCACCTCTTAGGACACCCAAAGGTTGTAATAAGTATCTATAACTTATAGCTTTGAACCTAACTCTAAGACTCTAATCCCCAAGAGTATTATCTTTGATTGTAACGGTTCAACTTCGGTTTGAAATAGAGTTAAAGTTATGAAGCTCTATCACCTCTTAGGACACCCAAAGTTTGTAATAAGTATCTATAACTTATAGCTTTGAACCTAACTCTAAGACTCTAATCCCCAAGAGCGTTATCTTTGATTGTAACGGTTCAACTTCGGTTTGAAATAGAGTTAAAGTTCTAAAGATCTATCACCTCTTAGGACACCCAAAGGATGTCATAAGTATCTATAACTTATAGCTTTGAACCTAACCCTAAGACTCTAATCCCCAAGAGCGTTATCTTTGATTGTAACGGTTCAACTTCGGTTTGAAATAGAGTTAAAGTTCTAAAGATCTATCACCTCTTAGGACACCCAAAGGTTGTAATAAGTATCTATAACTTATTGCTTTGAACCTCACTCTAAGACTCTAATCCCCAAGAGCGATATCTTTGATTGTAACGGTTCAACTTCGGTTTGAAATAGAGTTAAAGTTCTAAAGATCTATCACCTCTTAGGACACCCAAAGTTTGTAATAAGTACCTATAACTTATAGCTTTGAACCTAACTCTAAGACTCTAATCCCCAAGAGCGTTATCTTTGATTGTAACGGTTCAACTTCGGTTTGAAAAAGAGTTAAAGTTATGAAGCTCTATCACCTCTTAGGACACCCAAAGTTTGTAATAAGTACCTATAACTTATAGCTTTGAACCTAACTCTAAGACTCTAATCCCCAAGAGCGTTATCTTTGATTGTAACGGTTCAACTTCGGTTTGAAATAGAGTTAAAGTTCTAAAGATCTATCACCTCTTAGGACACCCAAAGGATGTCATAAGTATCTATAACTTATAGCTTTGAACCTAACTCTAGGACTCTAATCCCCAAGAGCGTTATCTTTGATTGTAACGGTTCAACTTCGGTTTGAAATAGAGTTAAAGTTATGAAGCTCTATCACCTCTTAGGACACCCAAAGTTCGTAATAAGTATCTATAACTTATAGCTTTGAACCTAACTCTAAGACTCTAATCCCCAAGAGCGTTATCTTTGATTGTAACGGTTCAACTTCGGTTTGAAATAGAGTTAAAGTTGTAAAGATCTATCACCTCTTAGGACACCCAAAGGATGTCATAAGTCTTATAGCTTTGAACCTAACTCTAAGACTCTAATCCCCAAGAGCGTTATCTTTGATTGTAACGGTTCAACTTCGGTTTGAAATAGAGTTAAAGTTCTAAAGATCTATCACCTCTTAGGACACCCAAAGGTTGTAATAAGTATCTATAACTTATTGCTTTGAACCTCACTCTAAGACTCTAATCCCCAAGAGCGTTATCTTTGATTGTAACGGTTCAACTTCGGTTTGAAATAGAGTTAAAGTTCTAAAGATCTATCACCTCTTAGGACACCCAAAGGTTGTAATAAGTATCTATAACTTATTGCTTTGAACCTAACTCTAAGACTCTAATCCCCAAGAGCGTTATCTTTGATTGTAACGGTTCAACTTCGGTTTGAAATAGAGTTAAAGTTCTAAAGATCTATCACCTTTTAGGACACCCAAAGGATGTCATAAGTATCTATAACTTATAGCTTTGAACCTAACTCTAAGACTCTAATCCCCAAGAGCGTTATCTTTGATTGTAACGGTTCAACTTCGGTTTGAAATAGAGTTAAAGTTCTAAAGATCTATCACCTCTTAGGACACCCAAAGGATGTCATAAGTATCTATAACTTATAGCTTTGAACCTAACTCTAGGACTCTAATCCCCAAGAGCGTTATCTTTGATTGTAACGGTTCAACTTCGGTTTGAATTAGAGTTAAAGTTCTAAAGATCTATCACCTCTTAGGACACCCAAAGGTTGTAATAAGTATCTATAACTTATTGCTTTGAACCTAACTCTAAGACTCTAATCCCCAAGAGCGTTATCTTTGATTGTAACGGTTCAACTTCGGTTTGAAATAGAGTTAAAGTTCTAAAGATCTATCACCTCTTAGGACACCCAAATGTTGTAATAAGTATCTATAACTTATAGCTTTGAACCTAACTCTAAGACTCTAATCCCCAAGAGCATTATATTTGATTGTAACGGTTCAACTTCGGTTTGAAATAGAGTTAAAGTTATGAAGCTCTATCACCTCTTAGGACACCCAAAGGATGTCATAAGTATCTATAACTTATAGCTTTGAACCTAACCCTAAGACTCTAATCCCCAAGAGCGTTATCTTTGATTGTAACGGTTCAACTTCGGTTTGAAATAGAGTTAAAGTTCTAAAGATCTATCACCTCTTAGGACACCCAAAGGTTGTAATAAGTATCTATAACTTATTGCTTTGAACCTCACTCTAAGACTCTAATCCCCAAGAGCGTTATCTTTGATTGTAACGGTTCAACTTCGGTTTGAAATAGAGTTAAAGTTCTAAAGATCTATCACCTCTTAGGACACCCAAAGTTTGTAATAAGTACCTATAACTTATAGCTTTGAACCTAACTCTAAGACTCTAATCCCCAAGAGCGTTATCTTTGATTGTAACGGTTCAACTTCGGTTTGAAATAGAGTTAAAGTTATGAAGCTCTATCACCTCTTATGACACCCAAAGTTTGTAATAAGTACCTATAACTTATAGCTTTGAACCTAACTCTAAGACTCTAATCCCCAAGAGCGTTATCTTTGATTGTAACGGTTCAACTTCGGTTTGAAATAGAGTTAAAGTTCTAAAGATCTATCACCTCTTAGGACACCCAAAGGATGTCATAAGTATCTATAACTTATAGCTTTGAACCTAACTCTAGGACTCTAATCCCCAAGAGCGTTATCTTTGATTGTAACGGTTCAACTTCGGTTTGAAATAGAGTTAAAGTTCTGAAGCTCTATCACCTCTTAGGACACCCAAAGTTTGTAATAAGTATCTATAACTTATTGCTTTGAACCTCACTCTAAGACTCTAATCCCCAAGAGCGTTATCTTTGATTGTAACGGTTCAACTTCGGTTTGAAATAGAGTTAAAGTTCTAAAGATCTATCACCTCTTAGGACACCCAAAGGTTGTAATAAGTATCTTTAACTTATTGCTTTGAACCTCACTCTAAGCCTCTAATCCCCAAGAGCGTTATCTTTGATTGTAACGGTTCAACTTCGGTTTGAAATAGAGTTAAAGTTCTAAAGATCCATCACCTCTTAGGACACCCAAAGGTTGTAATAAGTATCTATAACTTATAGCTTTGAACCTCACTCTAAGACTCTAATCCCCAAGAGCGTTATCTTTGATTGTAACGGTTCAACTTCGGTTTGAAATAGAGTTAAAGTTCTAAAGATCTATCACCTCTTAGGACACCCAAATGATGTCATAAGTATGTATAACTTGTAGATTTGAACCTAACTCTAAGACTCTAATACCCAAGAGCGTTATCTTTGATTGTAACGGTTCAACTTCGGTTTGAAATAGAGTTAAAGTTCTAAAGATCTATCACCTCTTAGGACACCCAAAGGTTGTAATAAGTATCTATAACTTATAGCTTTGAACCTAACTATAAGACTCTAATCCCCAAGAGCGTTATCTTTGATTGTAACGGTTCAACTTCGGTTTGAAATAGAGTTAAAGTTCTGAAGTTCTATCACCTCTTAGGACACCCAAAGGTTGTAATAAGTACCTATAACTTATAGCTTTGAACCTAACTCTAAGACTCTAATCCCCAAGAGCGTTATCTTTGATTGCAACGGTTCAACTTCGGTTTGAAATAGAGTTAAAGTTCTAAAGATCTATCACCTCTTAGGACACCCAAAGGTTGTAATAAGTATCTATAACTTATTGCTATGAACCTAACTCTAAGACTCTAATCCCCAATAGCGTTATCTTTGATTGTAACGGTTCAGCTTCGGTTTGAAATAGAGTTAAAGTTCTAAAGATCTATCACCTCTTAGGACACCCAAAGGTTGTAATAAGTATCTATAACTTATAGCTTTGAACCTAACTCTAAGACTCTAATCCCCAAGAGCATTATCTTTGATTGTAACGGTTCAACTTCGGTTTGAAATAGAGTTAAAGTTATGAAGCTCTATCGCCTCTTAGGACACCCAAAGTTTGTAATAAGTATCTATAACTTATAGCTTTGAACCTAACTCTAAGACTCTAATCCCCAAGAGCGTTATCTTTGATTGTAACGGTTCAACTTCGGTTTGAAGTAGAGTTAAAGTTCTAAAGATCTATCACCTCTTAGGACACCCAAAGGATGTCATAAGTATCTATAACTTATAGCTTTGAAGTTAACTCTAAGACTCTAATCCCCAAGAGCGTTATCTTTGATTGTAACGGTTCAACTTCGGTTTGAAATAGAGTTAAAGTTCTAAAGATCTATCACCTCTTAGGACACCCAAAGGTTGTAATAAGTATCTATAACTTATTGCTTTGAACCTCACTCTAAGACTCTAATCCCCAAGAGCGTTATCTTTGATTGTAACGGTTCAACTTCGGTTTCAAATAGAGTTAAAGTTCTAAAGATCTATCACCTCTTAGGACACCCAAAGGATGTCATAAGTATGTATAACTTATAGCTTTGAACCTAACTCTAAGACTCTAATCCCCAAGAGCGTTATCTTTGATTGTAACGGTTCAACTTCGGTTTGAAATAGAGTTAAAGTTCTAAAGATCTATCACCTCTTAGGACACCCAAAGGTTGTAATAAGTATCTATAACTTATTGCTTTGAACCTCACTCTAAGACTCTAATCCCCAAGAGCGTTATCTTTGATTGTAACGGTTCAACTTCGGTTTGAAATAGAGTTAAAGTTCTAAAGATCTATCACCTCTTAGGACACCCAAAGGTTGTAATAAGTATCTATAACTTATAGCTTTGAACCTCACTCTAAGACTCTAATCCCCAAGAGCGTTATCTTTGATTGTAACGGTTCAACTTCGGTTTGAAATAGAGTTAAAGTTCTAAAGATCTATCACCTCTTAGGACACCCAAAGGATGTCATAAGTATGTATAACTTATAGCTTTGAACCTAACTCTAAGACTCTAATCCCCAAGAGCGTTATCTTTGATTGTAACGGTTCAACTTCGGTTTGAAATAGAGTTAAAGTTCTAAAGATCTATCACCTCTTAGGACACCCAAAGGTTGTAATAAGTATCTATAACTTATAGCTTTGAACCTAACTCTAAGACTCTAATCCCCAAGAGCGTTATTTTTTATTGTAACGGTTCAACTTCGGTTTGAAATAGAGTTAAAGTTCTGAAGTTCTATCACCTCTTAGGACACCCAAAGGTTGTAATAAGTACCTATAACTTATAGCTTTGAACCTAACTCTAAGACTCTAATCCCCAAGAGCGTTATCTTTGATTGTAACGGTTCAACTTCGGTTTGAAATAGAGTTAAAGTTCTAAAGATCTATCACCTCTTAGGACACCCAAAGGATGTCATAAGTATCTATAACTTATAGCTTTGAACCTAACTCTAGGACTCTAATCCCCAAGAGCGTTATCTTTGATTGTAACGGTTCAACTTCGGTTTGAAATAGAGTTAAAGTTCTGAAGCTCTATCACCTCTTAGGACACCCAAAGTTTGTAATAAGTATCTATAACTTATTGCTTTGAACCTCACTCTAAGACTCTAATCCCCAAGAGCGTTATCTTTGATTGTAACGGTTCAACTTCGGTTTGAAATAGAGTTAAAGTTCTAAAGATCTATCACCTCTTAGGACACCCAAAGGTTGTAATAAGTATCTTTAACTTATTGCTTTGAACCTCACTCTAAGCCTCTAATCCCCAATAGCGTTATCTTTGATTGTAACGGTTCAACTTCGGTTTGAAATAGAGTTAAAGTTCTAAAGATCCATCACCTCTTAGGACACCCAAAGGTTGTAATAAGTATCTATAACTTATAGCTTTGAACCTCACTCTAAGACTCTAATCCCCAAGAGCGTTATCTTTGATTGTAACGGTTCAACTTCGGTTTGAAATAGAGTTAAAGTTCTAAAGATCTATCACCTCTTAGGACACCCAAATGATGTCATAAGTATGTATAACTTGTAGATTTGAACCTAACTCTAAGACTCTAATACCCAAGAGCGTTATCTTTGATTGTAACGGTTCAACTTCGGTTTGAAATAGAGTTAAAGTTCTAAAGATCTATCACCTCTTAGGACACCCAAAGGTTGTAATAAGTATCTATAACTTATAGCTTTGAACCTAACTATAAGACTCTAATCCCCAAGAGCGTTATCTTTGATTGTAACGGTTCAACTTCGGTTTGAAATAGAGTTAAAGTTCTGAAGTTCTATCACCTCTTAGGACACCCAAAGGTTGTAATAAGTACCTATAACTTATAGCTTTGAACCTAACTCTAAGACTCTAATCCCCAAGAGCGTTATCTTTGATTGCAACGGTTCAACTTCGGTTTGAAATAGAGTTAAAGTTCTAAAGATCTATCACCTCTTAGGACACCCAAAGGTTGTAATAAGTATCTATAACTTATTGCTATGAACCTAACTCTAAGACTCTAATCCCCAATAGCGTTATCTTTGATTGTAACGGTTCAGCTTCGGTTTGAAATAGAGTTAAAGTTCTAAAGATCTATCACCTCTTAGGACACCCAAAGGTTGTAATAAGTATCTATAACTTATAGCTTTGAACCTAACTCTAAGACTCTAATCCCCAAGAGCATTATCTTTGATTGTAACGGTTCAACTTCGGTTTGAAATAGAGTTAAAGTTATGAAGCTCTATCGCCTCTTAGGACACCCAAAGTTTGTAATAAGTATCTATAACTTATAGCTTTGAACCTAACTCTAAGACTCTAATCCCCAAGAGCGTTATCTTTGATTGTAACGGTTCAACTTCGGTTTGAAGTAGAGTTAAAGTTCTAAAGATCTATCACCTCTTAGGACACCCAAAGGATGTCATAAGTATCTATAACTTATAGCTTTGAAGTTAACTCTAAGACTCTAATCCCCAAGAGCGTTATCTTTGATTGTAACGGTTCAACTTCGGTTTGAAATAGAGTTAAAGTTCTAAAGATCTATCACCTCTTAGGACACCCAAAGGTTGTAATAAGTATCTATAACTTATTGCTTTGAACCTCACTCTAAGACTCTAATCCCCAAGAGCGTTATCTTTGATTGTAACGGTTCAACTTCGGTTTCAAATAGAGTTAAAGTTCTAAAGATCTATCACCTCTTAGGACACCCAAAGGATGTCATAAGTATGTATAACTTATAGCTTTGAACCTAACTCTAAGACTCTAATCCCCAAGAGCGTTATCTTTGATTGTAACGGTTCAACTTCGGTTTGAAATAGAGTTAAAGTTCTAAAGATCTATCACCTCTTAGGACACCCAAAGGTTGTAATAAGTATCTATAACTTATTGCTTTGAACCTCACTCTAAGACTCTAATCCCCAAGAGCGTTATCTTTGATTGTAACGGTTCAACTTCGGTTTGAAATAGAGTTAAAGTTCTAAAGATCTATCACCTCTTAGGACACCCAAAGGTTGTAATAAGTATCTATAACTTATAGCTTTGAACCTCACTCTAAGACTCTAATCCCCAAGAGCGTTATCTTTGATTGTAACGGTTCAACTTCGGTTTGAAATAGAGTTAAAGTTCTAAAGATCTATCACCTCTTAGGACACCCAAAGGATGTCATAAGTATGTATAACTTATAGCTTTGAACCTAACTCTAAGACTCTAATCCCCAAGAGCGTTATCTTTGATTGTAACGGTTCAACTTCGGTTTGAAATAGAGTTAAAGTTCTAAAGATCTATCACCTCTTAGGACACCCAAAGGTTGTAATAAGTATCTATAACTTATAGCTTTGAACCTAACTCTAAGACTCTAATCCCCAAGAGCGTTATTTTTTATTGTAACGGTTCAACTTCGGTTTGAAATAGAGTTAAAGTTCTGAAGTTCTATCACCTCTTAGGACACCCAAAGGTTGTAATAAGTACCTATAACTTATAGCTTTGAACCTAACTCTAAGACTCTAATCCCCAAGAGCGTTATCTTTGATTGTAACGGTTCAACTTCGGTTTGAAATAGAGTTAAAGTTCTAAAGATCTATCACCTCTTAGGACACCCAAAGGTTGTAATAAGTATCTATAACTTATTGCTTTGAACCTAACTCTAAGACTCTAATCCCCAAGAGCGTTATCTTTGATTGTAACGGTTCAACTTCGGTTTGAAATAGAGTTAAGTTCTAAAGATCTATCACCTCTTAGGACACCCAAAGGTTGTAATAAGTATCTATAACTTATAGCTTTGAACCTAACTCTAAGACTCTAATCCCCAAGAGTATTATCTTTGATTGTAACGGTTCAACTTCGGTTTGAAATAGAGTTAAAGTTATGAAGCTCTATCACCTCTTAGGACACCCAAAGTTTGTAATAAGTATCTATAACTTATAGCTTTGAACCTAACTCTAAGACTCTAATCCCCAAGAGCGTTATCTTTGATTGTAACGGTTCAACTTCGGTTTGAAATAGAGTTAAAGTTCTAAAGATCTATCACCTCTTAGGACACCCAAAGGATGTCATAAGTATCTATAACTTATAGCTTTGAACCTAACCCTAAGACTCTAATCCCCAAGAGCGTTATCTTTGATTGTAACGGTTCAACTTCGGTTTGAAATAGAGTTAAAGTTCTAAAGATCTATCACCTCTTAGGACACCCAAAGGTTGTAATAAGTATCTATAACTTATTGCTTTGAACCTCACTCTAAGACTCTAATCCCCAAGAGCGATATCTTTGATTGTAACGGTTCAACTTCGGTTTGAAATAGAGTTAAAGTTCTAAAGATCTATCACCTCTTAGGACACCCAAAGTTTGTAATAAGTACCTATAACTTATAGCTTTGAACCTAACTCTAAGACTCTAATCCCCAAGAGCGTTATCTTTGATTGTAACGGTTCAACTTCGGTTTGAAATAGAGTTAAAGTTATGAAGCTCTATCACCTCTTAGGACACCCAAAGTTTGTAATAAGTACCTATAACTTATAGCTTTGAACCTAACTCTAAGACTCTAATCCCCAAGAGCGTTATCTTTGATTGTAACGGTTCAACTTCGGTTTGAAATAGAGTTAAAGTTCTAAAGATCTATCACCTCTTAGGACACCCAAAGGATGTCATAAGTATCTATAACTTATAGCTTTGAACCTAACTCTAGGACTCTAATCCCCAAGAGCGTTATCTTTGATTGTAACGGTTCAACTTCGGTTTGAAATAGAGTTAAAGTTATGAAGCTCTATCACCTCTTAGGACACCCAAAGTTCGTAATAAGTATCTATAACTTATAGCTTTGAACCTAACTCTAAGACTCTAATCCCCAAGAGCGTTATCTTTGATTGTAACGGTTCAACTTCGGTTTGAAATAGAGTTAAAGTTGTAAAGATCTATCACCTCTTAGGACACCCAAAGGATGTCATAAGTCTTATAGCTTTGAACCTAACTCTAAGACTCTAATCCCCAAGAGCGTTATCTTTGATTGTAACGGTTCAACTTCGGTTTGAAATAGAGTTAAAGTTCTAAAGATCTATCACCTCTTAGGACACCCAAAGGTTGTAATAAGTATCTATAACTTATTGCTTTGAACCTCACTCTAAGACTCTAATCCCCAAGAGCGTTATCTTTGATTGTAACGGTTCAACTTCGGTTTGAAATAGAGTTAAAGTTCTAAAGATCTATCACCTCTTAGGACACCCAAAGGTTGTAATAAGTATCTATAACTTATTGCTTTGAACCTAACTCTAAGACTCTAATCCCCAAGAGCGTTATCTTTGATTGTAACGGTTCAACTTCGGTTTGAAATAGAGTTAAAGTTCTAAAGATCTATCACCTTTTAGGACACCCAAAGGATGTCATAAGTATCTATAACTTATAGCTTTGAACCTAACTCTAAGACTCTAATCCCCAAGAGCGTTATCTTTGATTGTAACGGTTCAACTTCGGTTTGAAATAGAGTTAAAGTTCTAAAGATCTATCACCTCTTAGGACACCCAAAGGATGTCATAAGTATCTATAACTTATAGCTTTGAACCTAACTCTAGGACTCTAATCCCCAAGAGCGTTATCTTTGATTGTAACGGTTCAACTTCGGTTTGAATTAGAGTTAAAGTTCTAAAGATCTATCACCTCTTAGGACACCCAAAGGTTGTAATAAGTATCTATAACTTATTGCTTTGAACCTAACTCTAAGACTCTAATCCCCAAGAGCGTTATCTTTGATTGTAACGGTTCAACTTCGGTTTGAAATAGAGTTAAAGTTCTAAAGATCTATCACCTCTTAGGACACCCAAATGTTGTAATAAGTATCTATAACTTATAGCTTTGAACCTAACTCTAAGACTCTAATCCCCAAGAGCATTATATTTGATTGTAACGGTTCAACTTCGGTTTGAAATAGAGTTAAAGTTATGAAGCTCTATCACCTCTTAGGACACCCAAAGGATGTCATAAGTATCTATAACTTATAGCTTTGAACCTAACCCTAAGACTCTAATCCCCAAGAGCGTTATCTTTGATTGTAACGGTTCAACTTCGGTTTGAAATAGAGTTAAAGTTCTAAAGATCTATCACCTCTTAGGACACCCAAAGGTTGTAATAAGTATCTATAACTTATTGCTTTGAACCTCACTCTAAGACTCTAATCCCCAAGAGCGTTATCTTTGATTGTAACGGTTCAACTTCGGTTTGAAATAGAGTTAAAGTTCTAAAGATCTATCACCTCTTAGGACACCCAAAGTTTGTAATAAGTACCTATAACTTATAGCTTTGAACCTAACTCTAAGACTCTAATCCCCAAGAGCGTTATCTTTGATTGTAACGGTTCAACTTCGGTTTGAAATAGAGTTAAAGTTATGAAGCTCTATCACCTCTTATGACACCCAAAGTTTGTAATAAGTACCTATAACTTATAGCTTTGAACCTAACTCTAAGACTCTAATCCCCAAGAGCGTTATCTTTGATTGTAACGGTTCAACTTCGGTTTGAAATAGAGTTAAAGTTCTAAAGATCTATCACCTCTTAGGACACCCAAAGGATGTCATAAGTATCTATAACTTATAGCTTTGAACCTAACTCTAGGACTCTAATCCCCAAGAGCGTTATCTTTGATTGTAACGGTTCAACTTCGGTTTGAAATAGAGTTAAAGTTCTAAAGATCTATCACCTCTTAGGACACCCAAAGGTTGTAATAAGTATCTATAACTTATTGCTTTGAACCTCACTCTAAGACTCTATTCCCCAAGAGCATTATCTTTGATTGTAACGGTTCAACTTTGGTTTGAAATAGAGTTAAAGTTCTAAAGATCTATCACCTCTTAGGACACCCAAAGGTTGTAATAAGTATCTATAACTTATTGCTTTGAACCTCACTCTAAGACTCTAATCCCCAAGAGCGTTATCTTTGATTGTAACGGTTCAACTTCGGTTTGAAATAGAGTTAAAGTTCTAAAGATCTATCACCTCTTAGGACACCCAAAGGTTGTAATAAGTATCTATAACTTATTGCTTTGAACCTCACTCTAAGACTCTAATCCCCAAGAGCGTTATCTTTGATTGTAACGGTTCAACTTCGGTTTGAAATAGAGTTAAAGTTCTAAAGATCTATCACCTCTTAGGACACCCAAAGGTTGTAATAAGTATCTATAACTTATTGCTTTGAACCTCACTCTAAGACTCTAATCCCCAAGAGCGTTATCTTTGATTGTAACGGTTCAACTTTGGTTTGAAATAGAGTTAAAGTTCTAAAGATCTATCACCTCTTAGGACACCCAAAGGTTGTAATAAGTATCTATAACTTATTGCTTTGAACCTAACTCTAAGACTCTAATCCCCAAGAGCGTTATCTTTGATTGTAACGGTTCAACTTCGGTTTGAAATAGAGTAAAGTTCTAAAGATCTATCACCTCTTAGGACACCCAAAGGTTGTAATAAGTATCTATAACTTATTGCTTTGAACCTCACTCTAAGACTCTAATCCCCAAGAGCGTTATCTTTGATTGTAACGGTTCAACTTCGGTTTGAAATAGAGTTAAAGTTCTAAAGATCTATCACCTCTTAGGACACCCAAAGGATGTCATAAGTATCTATAACTTATAGCTTTGAACCTAACTCTAAGACTCTAATCCCCAAGAGCGTTATCTTTGATTGTAACGGTTCAACTTCGGTTTGAAATAGAGTTAAAGTTCTAAAGATCTATCACCTCTTAGGACACCCAAAGGTTGTAATAAGTATCTATAACTTATTGCTTTGAACCTCACTCTAAGACTCTAATCCCCAAGAGCGTTATCTTTGATTGTAACGGTTCAACTTCGGTTTGAAATAGAGTTAAAGTTCTAAAGATCTATCACCTCTTAGGACACCCAAAGGTTGTAATAAGTATCTATAACTTATAGCTTTGAACCTCACTCTAAGACTCTAATCCCCAAGAGCGTTATCTTTGATTGTAACGGTTCAACTTCGGTTTGAAATAGAGTTAAAGTTCTAAAGATCTATCACCTCTTAGGACACCCAAAGGATGTCATAAGTATGTATAACTTATAGCTTTGAACCTAACTCTAAGACTCTAATCCCCAAGAGCGTTATCTTTGATTGTAACGGTTCAACTTCGGTTTGAAATAGAGTTAAAGTTCTAAAGATCTATCACCTCTTAGGACACCCAAAGGTTGTAATAAGTATCTATAACTTATAGCTTTGAACCTAACTCTAAGACTCTAATCCCCAAGAGCGTTATCTTTGATTGTAACGGTTCAACTTCGGTTTGAAATAGAGTTAAAGTTCTAAAGATCTATCACCTCTTAGGACACCCAAAGGTTGTAATAAGTACCTATAACTTATAGCTTTGAACCTAACTCTAAGACTCTAATCCCCAAGAGCGTTATCTTTGATTGTAACGGTTCAACTTCGGTTTGAAATAGAGTTAAAGTTCTAAAGATCTATCACCTCTTAGGACACCCAAAGGTTGTAATAAGTATCTATAACTTATAGCTTTGAACCTAACTCTAAGACTCTAATCCCCAAGAGCGTTATCTTTGATTGTAACGGTTCAACTTCGGTTTGAAATAGAGTAAAGTTCTAAAGATCTATCACCTCTTAGGACACCCAAAGGATGTAATAAGTATCTATAACTTATAGCTTTGAAACTAACTCTAGGACTCTAATCCCCAAGAGCGTTATCTTTGATTGTAACGGTTCAACTTCGGTTTGAAATAGAGTTAAAGTTCTAAAGTTCTATCACCTCTTAGGACACCCAAAGGTTGTAATAAGTACCTATAACTTATAGCTTTGAACCTAACTCTAAGACTCTAATCCCCAAGAGCGTTATCTTTGATTGTAACGGTTCAACTTCGGTTTGAAATAGAGTTAAAGTTCTAAAGATCTATCACCTCTTAGGACACCCAAAGGTTGTAATAAGTATCTATAACTTATAGCTTTGAACCTAGCTCTAAGACTCTAATCCCCAAGAGCGTTATCTTTGATTGTAACGGTTCAACTTCGGTTTGAAATAGAGTTAAAGCTCTAAAGATCTATCACCTCTTAGGACACCCAAAGGTTGTAACAAGTATCTATAACTTATAGCTTTGAACCTAACTCTAAGACTCTAATCCCCAAGAGCGTTATCTTTGATTGTAACGGTTCAACTTCGGTTTGAAATAGAGTTAAAGTTCTAAAGATCTATCACCTCTTAGGACACCCAAAGGATGTCATAAGTATCTATAACTTATAGCTTTGAACCTAACTCTAAGACTCTAATCCCCAAGAGCGTTATCTTTGATTGTAACGGTTCAACTTCGGTTTGAAATAGAGTTAAAGTTCTAAAGATCTATCACCTCTTAGGACACCCAAATGTTGTAATAAGTATCTATAACTTATAGCTTTGAACCTAACTCTAAGACTCTAATCCCCAAGAGCGTTATCCTTGATTGTAACGATTCAACTTCGGTTTGAAATAGAGTTAAATTCTAAAGCTCTATCACCTCTTAGGACACCCAAAGGTTGTAATAAGTATCTATAACTTATAGCTTTGAACCTAACTCTAAGACTCTAATCCCCAAGAGCGTTATCTTTGATTGTAACGGTTCAACTTCGGTTTGAAATAGAGTTATAGTTCTGAAGCTCTGTCACCTCTTAGGACACCCAAAGGTTGTAATAAGTATCTATAACTTATTGCTTTGAACCTAACTCTAAGACTCTAATCCCCAAGAGCGTTATCTTTGATTGTAACGGTTCAACTTCGGTTTGAAATAGAGTTAAAGTTCTAAAGATCTATCACCTCTTAGGACACCCAAAGGTTGTAATAAGTATCTATAACTTATAGCTTTGAACCTAACTCTAAGACTCTAATCCCCAAGAGCATTATCTTTGATTGTAACGGTTCAACTTCGGTTTGAAATAGAGTTAAAGTTATGAAGCTCTATCACCTCTTAGGACACCCAAAGTTTGTAATAAGTATCTATAACTTATAGCTTTGAACCTAACTCTAAGACTCTAATCCCCAAGAGCGTTATCTTTGATTGTAACGGTTCAACTTCGGTTTGAAATAGAGTTAAAGTTCTAAAGATCTATCACCTTTTAGGACACCCAAAGGATGTCATAAGTATCTATAACTTATAGCTTTGAAGCTAACTCTAAGACTCTAATCCCCAAGAGCGTTATCTTTGATTGTAACGGTTCAACTTCGGTTTGAAATAGAGTTAAAGTTCTAAAGATCTATCACCTCTTAGGACACCCAAAGGTTGTAATAAGTATCTATAACTTATTGCTTTGAACCTCACTCTAAGACTCTAATCCCCAAGAGCGTTATCTTTGATTGTAACGGTTCAACTTCGGTTTGAAATAGAGTTAAAGTTCTAAAGATCTATCACCTCTTAGGACACCCAAAGGTTGTAATAAGTATCTATAACTTATTGCTTTGAACCTAACTCTAAGACTCTAATCCCCAAGAGCGTTATCTTTGATTGTAACGGTTCAACTTCGGTTTGAAATAGAGTTAAAGTTCTAAAGATCTATCACCTCTTAGGACACCCAAAGGATGTCATAAGTATCTATAACTTATAGCTTTGAACCTAACTCTAAGACTCTAATCCCCAAGAGCGTTATCTTTGATTGTAACGGTTCAACTTCGGTTTGAAATAGAGTTAAAGTTCTAAAGATCTATCACCTCTTAGGACACCCAAAGGTTGTAATAAGTATCTATAACTTATTGCTTTGAACCTCACTCTAAGACTCTATTCCCCATGAGCATTATCTTTGATTGTAACGGTTCAACTTTGGTTTGAAATAGAGTTAAAGTTCTAAAGATCTATCACCTCTTAGGACACCCAAAGGTTCTAATAAGTATCTATAACTTATAGCTTTGAACCTAACTCTAAGACTCTAATCCCCAAGAGCATTATCTTTGATTGTAACGGTTCAACTTCGGTTTGAAATAGAGTTAAAGTTCTGAAGCTCTATCACCTCTTAGGACACCCAAAGTTTGTAATAAGTATCTATAACTTATTGCTTTGAACCTAACTCTAAGACTCTAATCCCCAAGAGCGTTATCTTTGATTGTAACGGTTCAACTTCGGTTTGAAATAGAGTTAAAGTTCTAAAGATCTATCACCTCTTAGGACACCCAAAGGTTGTAATAAGTATCTATAACTTATAGCTTTGAACCTAACTCTAAGACTCTAATCCCCAAGAGCGTTATCTTTGATTGTAACGGTTCAACTTCGGTTTGAAATAGAGTAAAGTTCTAAAGATCTATCACCTCTTAGGACACCCAAAGGATGTAATAAGTATCTATAACTTATAGCTTTGAAACTAACTCTAGGACTCTAATCCCCAAGAGCGTTATCTTTGATTGTAACGGTTCAACTTCGGTTTGAAATAGAGTTAAAGTTCTAAAGTTCTATCACCTCTTAGGACACCCAAAGGTTGTAATAAGTAACTATAACTTATAGCTTTGAACCTAACTCTAAGACTCTAATCCCCAAGAGCGTTATCTTTGATTGTAACGGTTCAACTTCGGTTTGAAATAGAGTTAAAGTTCTAAAGATCTATCACCTCTTAGGACACCCAAAGGTTGTAATAAGTATCTATAACTTATAGCTTTGAACCTAGCTCTAAGACTCTAATCCCCAAGAGCGTTATCTTTGATTGTAACGGTTCAACTTCGGTTTGAAATAGAGTTAAAGCTCTAAAGATCTATCACCTCTTAGGACACCCAAAGGTTGTAACAAGTATCTATAACTTATAGCTTTGAACCTAACTCTAAGACTCTAATCCCCAAGAGCGTTATCTTTGATTGTAACGGTTCAACTTCGGTTTGAAATAGAGTTAAAGTTCTAAAGATCTATCACCTCTTAGGACACCCAAAGGATGTCATAAGTATCTATAACTTATAGCTTTGAACCTAACTCTAAGACTCTAATCCCCAAGAGCGTTATCTTTGATTGTAACGGTTCAACTTCGGTTTGAAATAGAGTTAAAGTTCTAAAGATCTATCACCTCTTAGGACACCCAAATGTTGTAATAAGTATCTATAACTTATAGCTTTGAACCTAACTCTAAGACTCTAATCCCCAAGAGCGTTATCCTTGATTGTAACGATTCAACTTCGGTTTGAAATAGAGTTAAATTCTAAAGCTCTATCACCTCTTAGGACACCCAAAGGTTGTAATAAGTATCTATAACTTATAGCTTTGAACCTAACTCTAAGACTCTAATCCCCAAGAGCGTTATCTTTGATTGTAACGGTTCAACTTCGGTTTGAAATAGAGTTATAGTTCTGAAGCTCTGTCACCTCTTAGGACACCCAAAGGTTGTAATAAGTATCTATAACTTATTGCTTTGAACCTAACTCTAAGACTCTAATCCCCAAGAGCGTTATCTTTGATTGTAACGGTTCAACTTCGGTTTGAAATAGAGTTAAAGTTCTAAAGATCTATCACCTCTTAGGACACCCAAAGGTTGTAATAAGTATCTATAACTTATAGCTTTGAACCTAACTCTAAGACTCTAATCCCCAAGAGCATTATCTTTGATTGTAACGGTTCAACTTCGGTTTGAAATAGAGTTAAAGTTATGAAGCTCTATCACCTCTTAGGACACCCAAAGTTTGTAATAAGTATCTATAACTTATAGCTTTGAACCTAACTCTAAGACTCTAATCCCCAAGAGCGTTATCTTTGATTGTAACGGTTCAACTTCGGTTTGAAATAGAGTTAAAGTTCTAAAGATCTATCACCTTTTAGGACACCCAAAGGATGTCATAAGTATCTATAACTTATAGCTTTGAAGCTAACTCTAAGACTCTAATCCCCAAGAGCGTTATCTTTGATTGTAACGGTTCAACTTCGGTTTGAAATAGAGTTAAAGTTCTAAAGATCTATCACCTCTTAGGACACCCAAAGGTTGTAATAAGTATCTATAACTTATTGCTTTGAACCTCACTCTAAGACTCTAATCCCCAAGAGCGTTATCTTTGATTGTAACGGTTCAACTTCGGTTTGAAATAGAGTTAAAGTTCTAAAGATCTATCACCTCTTAGGACACCCAAAGGTTGTAATAAGTATCTATAACTTATTGCTTTGAACCTAACTCTAAGACTCTAATCCCCAAGAGCGTTATCTTTGATTGTAACGGTTCAACTTCGGTTTGAAATAGAGTTAAAGTTCTAAAGATCTATCACCTCTTAGGACACCCAAAGGATGTCATAAGTATCTATAACTTATAGCTTTGAACCTAACTCTAAGACTCTAATCCCCAAGAGCGTTATCTTTGATTGTAACGGTTCAACTTCGGTTTGAAATAGAGTTAAAGTTCTAAAGATCTATCACCTCTTAGGACACCCAAAGGTTGTAATAAGTATCTATAACTTATTGCTTTGAACCTCACTCTAAGACTCTATTCCCCATGAGCATTATCTTTGATTGTAACGGTTCAACTTTGGTTTGAAATAGAGTTAAAGTTCTAAAGATCTATCACCTCTTAGGACACCCAAAGGTTGTAATAAGTATCTATAACTTATAGCTTTGAACCTAACTCTAAGACTCTAATCCCCAAGAGCATTATCTTTGATTGTAACGGTTCAACTTCGGTTTGAAATAGAGTTAAAGTTCTGAAGCTCTATCACCTCTTAGGACACCCAAAGTTTGTAATAAGTATCTATAACTTATTGCTTTGAACCTAACTCTAAGACTCTAATCCCCAAGAGCGTTATCTTTGATTGTAACGGTTCAACTTCGGTTTGAAATAGAGTTAATGTTCTAAAGATCTATCACCTCTTAGGACACCCAAAGGATGTCATAAGTATCTATAACTTATAGCTTTGAACCAAACTCTAAGACTCTAATCCCCAAGGACGTTATCTTTGATTGTAACGGTTCAACTTCGGTTTGAAATAGAGTTAAAGTTCTAAAGATCTATCACCTCTTAGGACACCCAAAGGTTGTAATAAGTATCTGTAACTTATTGCTTTGAACCTAACTCTAAGACTCTAATCCCAAAGAGCGTTACCTTTGATTGTAACGGTTCAACTTCGGTTTGAAATAGAGTTAAAGTTCTAAAGATATATCACCTCTTAGGACACCCAAATGTTGTAATAAGTATCTATAACTTATTGCTTTGAACCTAACTCTAAGACTCTAATCCCCAAGAGCGTTATCTTTGATTGTAACGGTTCAACTTCGGTTTGAAATAGAGTTAAAGTTCTGAAGTTCTATCACCTCTTAGGACACCCAAAGGTTGTAATAAGTACCTATAACTTATAGCTTTGAACCTAACTCTAAGACTCTAATCCCCAAGAGCGTTATCTTTGATTGTAACGGTTCAACTTCGGTTTGAAATAGAGTTAAAGTTCTAAAGATCTATCACCTCTTAGGACACCCAAAGGTTGTAATAAGTATCTATAACTTATTGCTTTGAACCTAACTCTAAGACTCTAATCCCCAAGAGCGTTATCTTTGATTGTAACGGTTCAACTTCGGTTTGAAATAGAGTTAAAGTTCTAAAGATCTATCACCTCTTAGGACACCCAAAGGTTGTAATAAGTATCTATAACTTATAGCTTTGAACCTAACTCTAAGACTCTAATCCCCAAGAGCATTATCTTTGATTGTAACGGTTCAACTTCGGTTTGAAATAGAGTTAAAGTTATGAAGCTCTATCACCTCTTAGGACACCCAAAGTTTGTAATAAGTATCTATAACTTATAGCTTTGAACCTAACTCTAAGACTCTAATCCCCAAGAGCGTTATCTTTGATTGTAACGGTTCAACTTCGATTTGAAATAGAGTTAAAGTTCTAAAGATCTATCACCTCTTAGGACACCCAAAGGATGTCATAAGTATCTATAACTTATAGCTTTGAAGCTAACTCTAAGACTCTAATCCCCAAGAGCGTTATCTTTTATTGTAACGGTTCAACTTCGGTTTGAAATAGAGTTAAAGTTCTAAAGATCTATCACCTCTTAGGACACCCAAAGGTTGTAATAAGTATCTATAACTTATTGCTTTGAACCTCACTCTAAGACTCTAATCCCCAAGAGCGTTATCTTTGATTGTAACGGTTCAACTTCGGTTTGAAATAGAGTTAAAGTTCTAAAGATCTATCACCTCTTAGGACACCCAAAGGTTGTAATAAGTATCTATAACTTATTGCTTTGAACCTAACTCTAAGACTCTAATCCCCAAGAGCGTTATCTTTGATTGTAACGGTTCAACTTCGGTTTGAAATAGAGTTAAAGTTCTAAAGATCTATCACCTCTTAGGACACCCAAAGGATGTCATAAGTATCTATAACTTATAGCTTTGAACCTAACTCTAAGACTCTAATCCCCAAGAGCGTTATCTTTGATTGTAACGGTTCAACTTCGGTTTGAAATAGAGTTAAAGTTCTAAAGATCTATCACCTCTTAGGACACCCAAAGGTTGTAATAAGTATCTATAACTTATTGCTTTGAACCTCACTCTAAGACTCTATTCCCCATGAGCATTATCTTTGATTGTAACGGTTCAACTTTGGTTTGAAATAGAGTTAAAGTTCTAAAGATCTATCACCTCTTAGGACACCCAAAGGTTGTAATAAGTATCTATAACTTATAGCTTTGAACCTAACTCTAAGACTCTAATCCCCAAGAGCATTATCTTTGATTGTAACGGTTCAACTTCGGTTTGAAATAGAGTTAAAGTTCTGAAGCTCTATCACCTCTTAGGACACCCAAAGTTTGTAATAAGTATCTATAACTTATTGCTTTGAACCTAACTCTAAGACTCTAATCCCCAAGAGCGTTATCTTTGATTGTAACGGTTCAACTTCGGTTTGAAATAGAGTTAATGTTCTAAAGATCTATCACCTCTTAGGACACCCAAAGGATGTCATAAGTATCTATAACTTATAGCTTTGAACCAAACTCTAAGACTCTAATCCCCAAGGACGTTATCTTTGATTGTAACGGTTCAACTTCGGTTTGAAATAGAGTTAAAGTTCTAAAGATCTATCACCTCTTAGGACACCCAAAGGTTGTAATAAGTATCTGTAACTTATTGCTTTGAACCTAACTCTAAGACTCTAATCCCCAAGAGCGTTACCTTTGATTGTAACGGTTCAACTTCGGTTTGAAATAGAGTTAAAGTTCTAAAGATATATCACCTCTTAGGACACCCAAATGTTGTAATAAGTATCTATAACTTATTGCTTTGAACCTAACTCTAAGACTCTAATCCCCAAGAGCGTTATCTTTGATTGTAACGGTTCAACTTCGGTTTGAAATAGAGTTAAAGTTCTGAAGTTCTATCACCTCTTAGGACACCCAAAGGTTGTAATAAGTACCTATAACTTATAGCTTTGAACCTAACTCTAAGACTCTAATCCCCAAGAGCGTTATCTTTGATTGTAACGGTTCAACTTCGGTTTGAAATAGAGTTAAAGTTCTAAAGATCTATCACCTCTTAGGACACCCAAAGGTTGTAATAAGTATCTATAACTTATTGCTTTGAACCTAACTCTAAGACTCTAATCCCCAAGAGCGCTATCTTTGATTGTAACGGTTCAACTTCGGTTTGAAATAGAGTTAAAGTTCTAAAGATCTATCACCTCTTAGGACACCCAAAGGTTGTAATAAGTATCTATAACTTATAGCTTTGAACCTAACTCTAAGACTCTAATCCCCAAGAGCATTATCTTTGATTGTAACGGTTCAACTTCGGTTTGAAATAGAGTTAAAGTTATGAAGCTCTATCACCTCTTAGGACACCCAAAGTTTGTAATAAGTATCTGTAACTTATAGCTTTGAACCTAACTCTAAGACTCTAATCCCCAAGAGCGTTATCTTTGATTGTAACGGTTCAACTTCGGTTTGAAATAGAGTTAAAGTTCTAAAGATCTATCACCTCTTAGGACACCCAAAGGATGTCATAAGTATCTATAACTTATAGCTTTGAACCTAACGCTAAGGCTCTAATCCCCAAGAGCGTTATCTTTGATTGTAACGGTTCAACTTCGGTTTGAAATAGAGTTAAAGTGCTAAAGATCTATCACCTCTTAGGACACCCAAAGGTTGTAATAAGTATCTATAACTTATTGCTTTGAACCTCACCCTAAGACTCTAATCCCCAAGAGCGTTATCTTTGATTGTAACGGTTCAACTTCGGTTTGAAATAGAGTTAAAGTTCTAAAGATCTATCACCTCTTAGGACACCCAACGGATGTCATAAGTATGTATAACTTATAGCTTTGAACCTAATTCTAAGACTCTAATCCCCAAGAACGTTATCTTTGAATGTAACGGTTCAACTTCGGTTTGAAATAGAGTTAAAGTTCTAAAGATCTATCACCTCTTAGGACACCCAAAGGATGTCATAAGTATGTATAACTTATAGCTTTGAACCTAACTCTAAGACTCTAATCCCCAAGAGCGTTATATTTGATTGTAACGGTTCAACTTCGGTTTGAAATAGAGTTAAAGTTCTAAAGATCTATCACCTCTTAGGACACCCAAAGGTTGTAATAAGTATCTATAACTTATAGCTTTGAACCTAACTCTAAGACTCTAATCCCCAAGAGCGTTATCTTTGATTGTAACGGTTCAACTTCGGTTTGAAATAGAGTTAAAGTTCTGAAGTTCTATCACCTCTTAGGACACCCAAAGGTTGTAATAAGTACCTATAACTTATAGCTTTGAACCTAACTCTAAGACTCTAATCCCCAAGAGCGTTATCTTTGATTGTAACGGTTCAACTTCGGTTTGAAATAGACTTAAAGTTCTAAAGATCTATCACCTCTTAGGACACCCAAAGGTTGTAATAAGTATCTATAACTTATTGCTTTGAACCTAACTCTAAGACTCTAATCCCCAAGAGCGTTATCTTTGATTGTAACGGTTCAACTTCGGTTTGAAATAGAGTTAAAGTTCTAAAGATCTATCACCTCTTAGGACACCCAAAGGATGTCATAAGTATCTATAACTTATAGCTTTGAACCTAACTCTAAGACTCTAATCCCCAAGAGCGTTATCTTTGATTGTAACGGTTCAACTTCGGTTTGAAATAGAGTTAAAGTTCTAAAGATCTATCACCTCTTAGGACACCCAAAGGTTGTAATAAGTATCTATAAGTTATTGCTTTGAACCACACTCTAAGACTCTAATCCCCAAGAGCGTTATCTTTGATTGTAACGGTTCAACTTCGGTTTGAAATAGAGTTAAAGTTCTAAAGATCTATCACCTCTTAGGACACCCAAAGGTTGTAATAAGTACCTATAACTTATAGCTTTGAACCTAACTCTAAGACTCTAATCCCCAAGAGCGTTATCTTTGATTGTAACGGTTCAACTTCGGTTTGAAATAGAGTTAAAGTTATGAAGCTCTATCACCTCTTAGGACACCCAAAGTTTGTAATAAGTACCTATAACTTATAGCTTTGAACCTAACTCTAAGACTCTAATCCCCAAGAGCGTTATCTTTGATTGTAACGGTTCAACTTCGGTTTGAAATAGAGTTAAAGTTCTAAAGATCTATCACCTCTTAGGACACCCAAAGGATGTCATAAGTATCTATAACTTATAGCTTTGAACCTAACTCTAGGACTCTAATCCCCAAGAGCGTTATCTTTGATTGTAACGGTTCAACTTCGGTTTGAAATAGAGTTAAAGTTCTAAAGATCTATCACCTCTTAGGACACCCAAAGGTTGTAATAAGTATCTATAACTTATTGCTTTGAACCTCACTCTAAGACTCTATTCCCCAAGAGCATTATCTTTGATTGTAACGGTTCAACTTTGGTTTGAAATAGAGTTAAAGTTCTAAAGATCTATCACCTCTTAGGACACCCAAAGGTTGTAATAAGTATCTATAACTTATAGCTTTGAACCTTACTCTAAGACTCTAATCCCCAAGAGCGTTATCTTTGATTGTAACGGTTCAACTTCGGTTTGAAATAGAGTTAAAGTTCTAAAGATCTATCACCTCTTAGGACACCCAAAGGTTGTAATAAGTATCTATAACTTATAGCTTTGAACCTTACACTAAGACTCTAATCCCCAAGAGCGTTATCTTTGATTGTAATGGTTCAACTTCATTTTGAAATAGAGTTAAAGTTCTAAAGATCTATCACCTCTTAGGACACCCAAAGGTTGTAATAAGTACCTATAACTTATAGCTTTGAACCTAACTCTAAGACTCTAATCCCCAAGAGCGTTATCTTTGATTGTAACGGTTCAACTTCGGTTTGAAATAGAGTTAAAGTTCTAAAGATCTATCACCTCTTAGGACACCCAAAGGTTGTAATAAGTATCTATAACTTATTGCTTTGAACCTAACTCTAAGACTCTAATCCCCAAGAGCGTTATCTTTGATTGTAACGGTTCAACTTCGGTTTGAAATAGAGTTAAAGTTCTAAAGATCTATCACCTCTTAGGACACCCAAAGGTTGTAATAAGTATCTATAACTTATAGCTTTGAACCTAACTCTAAGACTCTAATCCCCGAAAGCATTATCTTTGATTGTAAAGGTTCAACTTCGGTTTGAAATAGAGTTAAAGTTATGAAGCTCTATCACCTCTTAGGACACCCAAAGTTTGTAATAAGTATCTATAACTTATAGCTTTGAACCTAACTCTAAGACTCTAATCCCCAAGAGCGTTATCTTTGATTGTAACGGTTCAACTTCGGTTTGAAATAGAGTTAAAGTTCTAAAGATCTATCACCTCTTAGGACACCCAAAGGTTGTAATAAGTATCTATAACTTATAGCTTTGAACCAAACTCTAAGACTCTAATCCCCAAGAGCGTTATCTTTGATTGTAACGGTTCAACTTCGGTTTGAAATAGAGTTAAAGTTCTAAAGATCTATCACCTCTTAGGACACCCAAAGGTTGTAATAAGTATCTATAACTTATTGCTTTGAACCTCACTCTAAGACTCTAATCCCCAAGAGCGTTATCTTTGATTGTAACGGTTCAACTTCGGTTTGAAATAGAGTTAAAGTTCTAAAGATCTATCACCTCTTAGGACACCCAAAGGTTGTAATAAGTATCTATAACTTATTGCTTTGAACCTCATTCTAAGACTCTAATCCCCAAGAGCGTTATCTTTGATTGTAACGGTTCAACTTTGGTTTGAAATAGAGTTAAAGTTCTAAAGATCTATCACCTCTTAGGACACCCAAAGGTTGTAATAAGTATCTATAACTTATTGCTTTGAACCTAACTCTAAGACTCTAATCCCCAAGAGCGTTATCTTTGATTGTAACGGTTCAACTTCGGTTTGAAATAGAGTAAAGTTCTAAAGATCTATCACCTCTTAGGACACCCAAAGGTTGTAATAAGTATCTATAACTTATTGCTTTGAACCTCACTCTAAGACTCTAATCCCCAAGAGCGTTATCTTTGATTGTAACGGTTCAACTTCGGTTTGAAATAGAGTTAAAGTTCTAAAGATCTATCACCTACCTCTTAGGACACCCAAAGGTTGTAATAAGTATCTATAACTTATAGCTTTGAACCTTACTCTAAGACTCTAATACCCAAGAGCGTTATCTTTGATTGTAACGGTTCAACTTCGGTTTGAAATAGAGTTAAAGTTCTAAAGATCTATCACCTCTTAGGACACCCAAAGGTTGTAATAAGTATCTATAACTTATAGCTTTGAACCTCACTCTAAGACTCTAATCCCCAAGAGCGTTATCTTTGATTGTAACGGTTCAACTTCATTTTGAAATAGAGTTAAAGTTCTGAAGATCTATCACCTCTTAGGACACCCAAAGGTTGTAATAAGTACCTATAACTTATAGCTTTGAACCTAACTCTAAGACTCTAATCCCCAAGAGCGTTATCTTTGATTGTAACGGTTCAACTTCGGTTTGAAATAGAGTTAAAGTTCTAAAGATCTATCACCTCTTAGGACACCCAAAGGTTGTAATAAGTATCTATAACTTATTGCTTTGAACCTAACTCTAAGACTCTAATCCCCAAGAGCATTATCTTTGATTGTAACGGTTCAACTTCGGTTTGAAATAGAGTTAAAGTTCTGAAGCTCTATCACCTCTTAGGACACCCAAAGTTTGTAATAAGTATCTATAACTTATTGCTTTGAACCTAACTCTAAGACTCTAATCCCCAAGAGCGTTATCTTTGATTGTAACGGTTCAACTTCGGTTTGAAATAGAGTTAAAGTTCTAAAGATCTATCACCTCTTAGGACACCCAAAGGTTGTAATAAGTATCTATAACTTATAGCTTTGAACCTAACTCTAAGACTCTAATCCCCAAGAGCATTATCTTTGATTGTAACGGTTCAACTTTGGTTTGAAATAGAGTTAAAGTTCTAAAGATCTATCACCTCTTAGGACACCCAAAGGATGTCATAAGTATCTATAACTTATAGCTTTGAAGCTAACTCTAAGACTCTAATCCCCAAGAGCGTTATCTTTTATTGTAACGGTTCAACTTCGGTTTGAAATAGAGTTAAAGTTCTAAAGATCTATCACCTCTTAGGACACCCAAAGGTTGTAATAAGTATCTATAACTTATTGCTTTGAACCTCACTCTAAGACTCTAATCCCCAAGAGCGTTATCTTTGATTGTAACGGTTCAACTTCGGTTTGAAATAGAGTTAAAGTTCTAAAGATCTATCACCTCTTAGGACACCCAAAGGTTGTAATAAGTATCTATAACTTATTGCTTTGAACCTAACTCTAAGACTCTAATCCCCAAGAGCGTTATCTTTGATTGTAACGGTTCAACTTCGGTTTGAAATAGAGTTAAAGTTCTAAAGATCTATCACCTCTTAGGACACCCAAAGGATGTCATAAGTATCTATAACTTATAGCTTTGAAACTAACTCTAAGACTCTAATCCCCAAGAGCGTTATCTTTGATTGTAACGGTTCAACTTCGGTTTGAAATAGAGTTAAAGTTCTAAAGATCTATCACCTCTTAGGACACCCAAAGGTTGTAATAAGTATCTATAACTTATTGCTTTGAACCTCACTCTAAGACTCTATTCCCCATGAGCATTATCTTTGATTGTAACGGTTCAACTTTGGTTTGAAATAGAGTTAAAGTTCTAAAGATCTATCACCTCTTAGGACACCCAAAGGTTGTAATAAGTATCTATAACTTATAGCTTTGAACCTAACTCTAAGACTCTAATCCCCAAGAGCATTATCTTTGATTGTAACGGTTCAACTTCGGTTTGAAATAGAGTTAAAGTTCTGAAGCTCTATCACCTCTTAGGACACCCAAAGTTTGTAATAAGTATCTATAACTTATTGCTTTGAACCTAACTCTAAGACTCTAATCCCCAAGAGCGTTATCTTTGATTGTAACGGTTCAACTTCGGTTTGAAATAGAGTTAAAGTTCTAAAGATCTATCACCTCTTAGGACACCCAAAGGTTGTAATAAGTATCTATAACTTATAGCTTTGAACCTAACTCTAAGACTCTAATCCCCAAGAGCATTATCTTTGATTGTAACGGTTCAACTTCGGTTTGAAATAGAGTTAAAGTTATGAAGCTCTATCACCTCTTAGGACACCCAAAGTTTGTAATAAGTATGTATAACTTATAGCTTTGAACCTAACTCTAAGACTCTAATCCCCAAGAGCGTTATCTTTGATTGTAACGGTTCAACTTCGGTTTGAAATAGAGTTAAAGTTCTAAAGATCTATCACCTCTTAGGACACCCAAAGGTTGTAATAAGTATCTATAACTTATTGCTTTGAACCTCACTCTAAGACTCTAATCCCCAAGAGCGTTATCTTTGATTGTAACGGTTCAACTTCGGTTTGAAATAGAGTTAAAGTTTTAAAGATCTATCACCTCTTAGGACACCCAAAGGTTGTAATAAGTATCTATAACTTATTGCTTTGAACCTAACTCTAAGACTCTAATCCCCAAGAGCGTTATCTTTGATTGTAACGGTTCAACTTCGGTTTGAAATAGAGTTAAAGTTCTAAAGATCTATCACCTCTTAGGACACCCAAAGGTTGTAATAAGTATCTATAACTTATTGCTTTGAACCTAACTCTAAGACTCTAATCCCCAAGAGCGTTATCTTTGATTGTAACGGTTCAACTTCGGTTTGAAATAGAGTTAAAGTTCTAAAGATCTATCACCTCTTAGGACACCCAAAGGATGTCATAAGTATCTATAACTTATAGCTTTGAACCTAACTCTAAGACTCTAATCCCCAAGAGCGTTATCTTTGATTGTAACGGTTCAACTTCGGTTTGAAATAGAGTTAAAGTTCTAAAGATCTATCACCTCTTAGGACACCCAAAGGTTGTAATAAGTATCTATAACTTATTGCTTTGAACCTCACTCTAAGACTCTATTCCCCAAGAGCATTATCTTTGATTGTAACGGTTCAACTTCGGTTTGAAATAGAGTTAAAGTTCTAAAGATCTATCACCTCTTAGGACACCCAAAGGTTGTAATAAGTATCTATAACTTATTGCTTTGAACCTAACTCTAAGACTCTAATCCCCAAGAGCGTTATCTTTGATTGTAACGGTTCAACTTCGGTTTGAAATAGAGTTAAAGTTCTAAAGATCTATCACCTCTTAGGACACCCAAAGGATGTCATAAGTATCTATAACTTATAGCTTTGAACCTAACTCTAAGACTCTAATCCCCAAGAGCGTTATCTTTGATTGTAACGGTTCAACTTCGGTTTGAAATAGAGTTAAAGTTCTAAAGATCTATCACCTCTTAGGACACCCAAAGGTTGTAATAAGTATCTATAACTTATTGCTTTGAACCTCACTCTAAGACTCTATTCCCCATGAGCATTATCTTTGATTGTAACGGTTCAACTTTGGTTTGAAATAGAGTTAAAGTTCTAAAGATCTATCACCTCTTAGGACACCCAAAGGTTGTAATAAGTATCTATAACTTATAGCTTTGAACCTAACTCTAAGACTCTAATCCCCAAGAGCATTATCTTTGATTGTAACGGTTCAACTTCGGTTTGAAATAGAGTTAAAGTTCTGAAGCTCTATCACCTCTTAGGACACCCAAAGTTTGTAATAAGTATCTATAACTTATTGCTTTGAACCTAACTCTAAGACTCTAATCCCCAAGAGCGTTATCTTTGATTGTAACGGTTCAACTTCGGTTTGAAATAGAGTTAATGTTCTAAAGATCTATCACCTCTTAGGACACCCAAAGGATGTCATAAGTATCTATAACTTATAGCTTTGAACCAAACTCTAAGACTCTAATCCCCAAGGACGTTATCTTTGATTGTAACGGTTCAACTTCGGTTTGAAATAGAGTTAAAGTTCTAAAGATCTATCACCTCTTAGGACACCCAAAGGTTGTAATAAGTATCTGTAACTTATTGCTTTGAACCTAACTCTAAGACTCTAATCCCCAAGAGCGTTACCTTTGATTGTAACGGTTCAACTTCGGTTTGAAATAGAGTTAAAGTTCTAAAGATATATCACCTCTTAGGACACCCAAATGTTGTAATAAGTATCTATAACTTATTACTTTGAACCTAACTCTAAGACTCTAATCCCCAAGAGCGTTATCTTTGATTGTAACGGTTCAACTTCGGTTTGAAATAGAGTTAAAGTTCTGAAGTTCTATCACCTCTTAGGACACCCAAAGGTTGTAATAAGTACCTATAACTTATAGCTTTGAACCTAACTCTAAGACTCTAATCCCCAAGAGCGTTATCTTTGATTGTAACGGTTCAACTTCGGTTTGAAATAGAGTTAAAGTTCTAAAGATCTATCACCTCTTAGGACACCCAAAGGTTGTAATAAGTATCTATAACTTATTGCTTTGAACCTAACTCTAAGACTCTAATCCCCAAGAGCGCTATCTTTGATTGTAACGGTTCAACTTCGGTTTGAAATAGAGTTAAAGTTCTAAAGATCTATCACCTCTTAGGACACCCAAAGGTTGTAATAAGTATCTATAACTTATAGCTTTGAACCTAACTCTAAGACTCTAATCCCCAAGAGCATTATCTTTGATTGTAACGGTTCAACTTCGGTTTGAAATAGAGTTAAAGTTATGAAGCTCTATCACCTCTTAGGACACCCAAAGTTTGTAATAAGTATCTGTAACTTATAGCTTTGAACCTAACTCTAAGACTCTAATCCCCAAGAGCGTTATCTTTGATTGTAACGGTTCAACTTCGGTTTGAAATAGAGTTAAAGTTCTAAAGATCTATCACCTCTTAGGACACCCAAAGGATGTCATAAGTATCTATAACTTATAGCTTTGAACCTAACGCTAAGGCTCTAATCCCCAAGAGCGTTATCTTTGATTGTAACGGTTCAACTTCGGTTTGAAATAGAGTTAAAGTGCTAAAGATCTATCACCTCTTAGGACACCCAAAGGTTGTAATAAGTATCTATAACTTATTGCTTTGAACCTCACCCTAAGACTCTAATCCCCAAGAGCGTTATCTTTGATTGTAACGGTTCAACTTCGGTTTGAAATAGAGTTAAAGTTCTAAAGATCTATCACCTCTTAGGACACCCAACGGATGTCATAAGTATGTATAACTTATAGCTTTGAACCTAATTCTAAGACTCTAATCCCCAAGAACGTTATCTTTGAATGTAACGGTTCAACTTCGGTTTGAAATAGAGTTAAAGTTCTAAAGATCTATCACCTCTTAGGACACCCAAAGGATGTCATAAGTATGTATAACTTATAGCTTTGAACCTAACTCTAAGACTCTAATCCCCAAGAGCGTTATATTTGATTGTAACGGTTCAACTTCGGTTTGAAATAGAGTTAAAGTTCTAAAGATCTATCACCTCTTAGGACACCCAAAGGTTGTAATAAGTATCTATAACTTATAGCTTTGAACCTAACTCTAAGACTCTAATCCCCAAGAGCGTTATCTTTGATTGTAACGGTTCAACTTCGGTTTGAAATAGAGTTAAAGTTCTGAAGTTCTATCACCTCTTAGGACACCCAAAGGTTGTAATAAGTACCTATAACTTATAGCTTTGAACCTAACTCTAAGACTCTAATCCCCAAGAGCGTTATCTTTGATTGTAACGGTTCAACTTCGGTTTGAAATAGACTTAAAGTTCTAAAGATCTATCACCTCTTAGGACACCCAAAGGTTGTAATAAGTATCTATAACTTATTGCTTTGAACCTAACTCTAAGACTCTAATCCCCAAGAGCGTTATCTTTGATTGTAACGGTTCAACTTCGGTTTGAAATAGAGTTAAAGTTCTAAAGATCTATCACCTCTTAGGACACCCAAAGGATGTCATAAGTATCTATAACTTATAGCTTTGAACCTAACTCTAAGACTCTAATCCCCAAGAGCGTTATCTTTGATTGTAACGGTTCAACTTCGGTTTGAAATAGAGTTAAAGTTCTAAAGATCTATCACCTCTTAGGACACCCAAAGGTTGTAATAAGTATCTATAACTTATTGCTTTGAACCTCACTCTAAGACTCTATTCCCCAAGAGCATTATCTTTGATTGTAACGGTTCAACTTTGGTTTGAAATAGAGTTAAAGTTCTAAAGATCTATCACCTCTTAGGACACCCAAAGGTTGTAATAAGTATCTATAACTTATAGCTTTGAACCTTACTCTAAGACTCTAATCCCCAAGAGCGTTATCTTTGATTGTAACGGTTCAACTTCGGTTTGAAATAGAGTTAAAGTTCTAAAGATCTATCACCTCTTAGGACACCCAAAGGTTGTAATAAGTATCTATAACTTATAGCTTTGAACCTTACACTAAGACTCTAATCCCCAAGAGCGTTATCTTTGATTGTAATGGTTCAACTTCATTTTGAAATAGAGTTAAAGTTCTAAAGATCTATCACCTCTTAGGACACCCAAAGGTTGTAATAAGTACCTATAACTTATAGCTTTGAACCTAACTCTAAGACTCTAATCCCCAAGAGCGTTATCTTTGATTGTAACGGTTCAACTTCGGTTTGAAATAGAGTTAAAGTTCTAAAGATCTATCACCTCTTAGGACACCCAAAGGTTGTAATAAGTATCTATAACTTATTGCTTTGAACCTAACTCTAAGACTCTAATCCCCAAGAGCGTTATCTTTGATTGTAACGGTTCAACTTCGGTTTGAAATAGAGTTAAAGTTCTAAAGATCTATCACCTCTTAGGACACCCAAAGGTTGTAATAAGTATCTATAACTTATAGCTTTGAACCTAACTCTAAGACTCTAATCCCCGAAAGCATTATCTTTGATTGTAACGGTTCAACTTCGGTTTGAAATAGAGTTAAAGTTCTGAAGTTCTATCACCTCTTAGGACACCCAAAGGTTGTAATAAGTACCTATAACTTATAGCTTTGAACCTAACTCTAAGACTCTAATCTCCAAGAGCGTTATCTTTGATTGTAACGGTTCAACTTCGGTTTGAAATAGAGTTAAAGTTCTAAAGATCTATCACCTCTTAGGACACCCAAAGGTTGTAATAAGTATCTATAACTTATTGCTTTGAACCTCACTCTAAGACTCTAATCCCCAAGAGCGTTATCTTTGATTGTAACGGTTCAACTTTGGTTTGAAATAGAGTTAAAGTTCTAAAGATCTATCACCTCTTAGGACACCCAAAGGTTGTAATAAGTATCTATAACTTATTGCTTTGAACCTAACTCTAAGACTCTAATCCCCAAGAGCGTTATCTTTGATTGTAACGGTTCAACTTCGGTTTGAAATAGAGTAAAGTTCTAAAGATCTATCACCTCTTAGGACACCCAAAGGTTGTAATAAGTATCTATAACTTATTGCTTTGAACCTCACTCTAAGACTCTAATCCCCAAGAGCGTTATCTTTGATTGTAACGGTTCAACTTCGGTTTGAAATAGAGTTAAAGTTCTAAAGATCTATCACCTACCTCTTAGGACACCCAAAGGTTGTAATAAGTATCTATAACTTATAGCTTTGAACCTTACTCTAAGACTCTAATACCCAAGAGCGTTATCTTTGATTGTAACGGTTCAACTTCGGTTTGAAATAGAGTTAAAGTTCTAAAGATCTATCACCTCTTAGGACACCCAAAGGTTGTAATAAGTATCTATAACTTATAGCTTTGAACCTCACTCTAAGACTCTAATCCCCAAGAGCGTTATCTTTGATTGTAACGGTTCAACTTCATTTTGAAATAGAGTTAAAGTTCTGAAGATCTATCACCTCTTAGGACACCCAAAGGTTGTAATAAGTACCTATAACTTATAGCTTTGAACCTAACTCTAAGACTCTAATCCCCAAGAGCGTTATCTTTGATTGTAACGGTTCAACTTCGGTTTGAAATAGAGTTAAAGTTCTAAAGATCTATCACCTCTTAGGACACCCAAAGGTTGTAATAAGTATCTATAACTTATTGCTTTGAACCTAACTCTAAGACTCTAATCCCCAAGAGCGTTATCTTTGATTGTAACCGTTCAACTTCGGTTTGAAATAGAGTTAAAGTTCTAAAGATCTATCACCTCTTAGGACACCCAAAGGTTGTAATAAGTATCTATAACTTATAGCTTTGAACCTAACTCTAAGACTCTAATCCCCAAGAGCATTATCTTTGATTGTAACGGTTCAACTTCGGTTTGAAATAGAGTTAAAGTTATGAAGCTCTATCACCTCTTAGGACACCCAAAGTTTGTAATAAGTATCTATAACTTATAGCTTTGAACCTAACTCTAAGAGTCTAATCCCCAAGAGCGTTATCTTTGATTGTAACGGTTCAACTTCGATTTGAAATAGAGTTAAAGTTCTAAAGATCTATCACCTCTTAGGACACCCAAAGGATGTCATAAGTATCTATAACTTATAGCTTTGAAGCTAACTCTAAGACTCTAATCCCCAAGAGCGTTATCTTTTATTGTAACGGTTCAACTTCGGTTTGAAATAGAGTTAAAGTTCTAAAGATCTATCACCTCTTAGGACACCCAAAGGTTGTAATAAGTATCTATAACTTATTGCTTTGAACCTCACTCTAAGACTCTAATCCCCAAGAGCGTTATCTTTGATTGTAACGGTTCAACTTCGGTTTGAAATAGAGTTAAAGTTCTAAAGATCTATCACCTCTTAGGACACCCAAAGGTTGTAATAAGTATCTATAACTTATTGCTTTGAACCTAACTCTAAGACTCTAATCCCCAAGAGCGTTATCTTTGATTGTAACGGTTCAACTTCGGTTTGAAATAGAGTTAAAGTTCTAAAGATCTATCACCTCTTAGGACACCCAAAGGATGTCATAAGTATCTATAACTTATAGCTTTGAACCTAACTCTAAGACTCTAATCCCCAAGAGCGTTATCTTTGATTGTAACGGTTCAACTTCGGTTTGAAATAGAGTTAAAGTTCTAAAGATCTATCACCTCTTAGGACACCCAAAGGTTGTAATAAGTATCTATAACTTATTGCTTTGAACCTCACTCTAAGACTCTATTCCCCATGAGCATTATCTTTGATTGTAACGGTTCAACTTTGGTTTGAAATAGAGTTAAAGTTCTAAAGATCTATCACCTCTTAGGACACCCAAAGGTTGTAATAAGTATCTATAACTTATAGCTTTGAACCTAACTCTAAGACTCTAATCCCCAAGAGCATTATCTTTGATTGTAACGGTTCAACTTCGGTTTGAAATAGAGTTAAAGTTCTGAAGCTCTATCACCTCTTAGGACACCCAAAGTTTGTAATAAGTATCTATAACTTATTGCTTTGAACCTAACTCTAAGACTCTAATCCCCAAGAGCGTTATCTTTGATTGTAACGGTTCAACTTCGGTTTGAAATAGAGTTAAAGTTCTAAAGATCTATCACCTCTTAGGACACCCAAAGGTTGTAATAAGTATCTATAACTTATAGCTTTGAACCTAACTCTAAGACTCTAATCCCCAAGAGCATTATCTTTGATTGTAACGGTTCAACTTCGGTTTGAAATAGAGTTAAAGTTATGAAGCTCTATCACCTCTTAGGACACCCAAAGTTTGTAATAAGTATCTATAACTTATAGCTTTGAACCTAACTCTAAGACTCTAATCCCCAAGAGCGTTATCTTTGATTGTAACGGTTCAACTTCGATTTGAAATAGAGTTAAAGTTCTAAAGATCTATCACCTCTTAGGACACCCAAAGGATGTCATAAGTATCTATAACTTATAGCTTTGAAGCTAACTCTAAGACTCTAATCCCCAAGAGCGTTATCTTTTATTGTAACGGTTCAACTTCGGTTTGAAATAGAGTTAAAGTTCTAAAGATCTATCACCTCTTAGGACACCCAAAGGTTGTAATAAGTATCTATAACTTATTGCTTTGAACCTCACTCTAAGACTCTAATCCCCAAGAGCGTTATCTTTGATTGTAACGGTTCAACTTCGGTTTGAAATAGAGTTAAAGTTCTAAAGATCTATCACCTCTTAGGACACCCAAAGGTTGTAATAAGTATCTATAACTTATTGCTTTGAACCTAACTCTAAGACTCTAATCCCCAAGAGCGTTATCTTTGATTGTAACGGTTCAACTTCGGTTTGAAATAGAGTTAAAGTTCTAAAGATCTATCACCTCTTAGGACACCCAAAGGATGTCATAAGTATCTATAACTTATAGCTTTGAACCTAACTCTAAGACTCTAATCCCCAAGAGCGTTATCTTTGATTGTAACGGTTCAACTTCGGTTTGAAATAGAGTTAAAGTTCTAAAGATCTATCACCTCTTAGGACACCCAAAGGTTGTAATAAGTATCTATAACTTATTGCTTTGAACCTCACTCTAAGACTCTATTCCCCAAGAGCATTATCTTTGATTGTAACGGTTCAACTTCGGTTTGAAATAGAGTTAAAGTTCTAAAGATCTATCACCTCTTAGGACACCCAAAGGTTGTAATAAGTATCTATAACTTATTGCTTTGAACCTAACTCTAAGACTCTAATCCCCAAGAGCGTTATCTTTGATTGTAACGGTTCAACTTCGGTTTGAAATAGAGTTAAAGTTCTAAAGATCTATCACCTCTTAGGACACCCAAAGGATGTCATAAGTATCTATAACTTATAGCTTTGAACCTAACTCTAAGACTCTAATCCCCAAGAGCGTTATCTTTGATTGTAACGGTTCAACTTCGGTTTGAAATAGAGTTAAAGTTCTAAAGATCTATCACCTCTTAGGACACCCAAAGGTTGTAATAAGTATCTATAACTTATTGCTTTGAACCTCACTCTAAGACTCTATTCCCCATGAGCATTATCTTTGATTGTAACGGTTCAACTTTGGTTTGAAATAGAGTTAAAGTTCTAAAGATCTATCACCTCTTAGGACACCCAAAGGTTGTAATAAGTATCTATAACTTATAGCTTTGAACCTAACTCTAAGACTCTAATCCCCAAGAGCATTATCTTTGATTGTAACGGTTCAACTTCGGTTTGAAATAGAGTTAAAGTTCTGAAGCTCTATCACCTCTTAGGACACCCAAAGTTTGTAATAAGTATCTATAACTTATTGCTTTGAACCTAACTCTAAGACTCTAATCCCCAAGAGCGTTATCTTTGATTGTAACGGTTCAACTTCGGTTTGAAATAGAGTTAATGTTCTAAAGATCTATCACCTCTTAGGACACCCAAAGGATGTCATAAGTATCTATAACTTATAGCTTTGAACCAAACTCTAAGACTCTAATCCCCAAGGACGTTATCTTTGATTGTAACGGTTCAACTTCGGTTTGAAATAGAGTTAAAGTTCTAAAGATCTATCACCTCTTAGGACACCCAAAGGTTGTAATAAGTATCTGTAACTTATTGCTTTGAACCTAACTCTAAGACTCTAATCCCCAAGAGCGTTACCTTTGATTGTAACGGTTCAACTTCGGTTTGAAATAGAGTTAAAGTTCTAAAGATATATCACCTCTTAGGACACCCAAATGTTGTAATAAGTATCTATAACTTATTGCTTTGAACCTAACTCTAAGACTCTAATCCCCAAGAGCGTTATCTTTGATTGTAACGGTTCAACTTCGGTTTGAAATAGAGTTAAAGTTCTGAAGTTCTATCACCTCTTAGGACACCCAAAGGTTGTAATAAGTACCTATAACTTATAGCTTTGAACCTAACTCTAAGACTCTAATCCCCAAGAGCGTTATCTTTGATTGTAACGGTTCAACTTCGGTTTGAAATAGAGTTAAAGTTCTAAAGATCTATCACCTCTTAGGACACCCAAAGGTTGTAATAAGTATCTATAACTTATTGCTTTGAACCTAACTCTAAGACTCTAATCCCCAAGAGCGCTATCTTTGATTGTAACGGTTCAACTTCGGTTTGAAATAGAGTTAAAGTTCTAAAGATCTATCACCTCTTAGGACACCCAAAGGTTGTAATAAGTATCTATAACTTATAGCTTTGAACCTAACTCTAAGACTCTAATCCCCAAGAGCATTATCTTTGATTGTAACGGTTCAACTTCGGTTTGAAATAGAGTTAAAGTTATGAAGCTCTATCACCTCTTAGGACACCCAAAGTTTGTAATAAGTATCTGTAACTTATAGCTTTGAACCTAACTCTAAGACTCTAATCCCCAAGAGCGTTATCTTTGATTGTAACGGTTCAACTTCGGTTTGAAATAGAGTTAAAGTTCTAAAGATCTATCACCTCTTAGGACACCCAAAGGATGTCATAAGTATCTATAACTTATAGCTTTGAACCTAACGCTAAGGCTCTAATCCCCAAGAGCGTTATCTTTGATTGTAACGGTTCAACTTCGGTTTGAAATTGAGTTAAAGTGCTAAAGATCTATCACCTCTTAGGACACCCAAAGGTTGTAATAAGTATCTATAACTTATTGCTTTGAACCTCACCCTAAGACTCTAATCCCCAAGAGCGTTATCTTTGATTGTAACGGTTCAACTTCGGTTTGAAATAGAGTTAAAGTTCTAAAGATCTATCACCTCTTAGGACACCCAACGGATGTCATAAGTATGTATAACTTATAGCTTTGAACCTAATTCTAAGACTCTAATCCCCAAGAACGTTATCTTTGAATGTAACGGTTCAACTTCGGTTTGAAATAGAGTTAAAGTTCTAAAGATCTATCACCTCTTAGGACACCCAAAGGATGTCATAAGTATGTATAACTTATAGCTTTGAACCTAACTCTAAGACTCTAATCCCCAAGAGCGTTATATTTGATTGTAACGGTTCAACTTCGGTTTGAAATAGAGTTAAAGTTCTAAAGATCTATCACCTCTTAGGACACCCAAAGGTTGTAATAAGTATCTATAACTTATAGCTTTGAACCTAACTCTAAGACTCTAATCCCCAAGAGCGTTATCTTTGATTGTAACGGTTCAACTTCGGTTTGAAATAGAGTTAAAGTTCTGAAGTTCTATCACCTCTTAGGACACCCAAAGGTTGTAATAAGTACCTATAACTTATAGCTTTGAACCTAACTCTAAGACTCTAATCCCCAAGAGCGTTATCTTTGATTGTAACGGTTCAACTTCGGTTTGAAATAGACTTAAAGTTCTAAAGATCTATCACCTCTTAGGACACCCAAAGGTTGTAATAAGTATCTATAACTTATTGCTTTGAACCTCACTCTAAGACTCTATTCCCCATGAGCATTATCTTTGATTGTAACGGTTCAACTTTGGTTTGAAATAGAGTTAAAGTTCTAAAGATCTATCACCTCTTAGGACACCCAAAGGTTGTAATAAGTATCTATAACTTATAGCTTTGAACCTAACTCTAAGACTCTAATCCCCAAGAGCATTATCTTTGATTGTAACGGTTCAACTTCGGTTTGAAATAGAGTTAAAGTTCTGAAGCTCTATCACCTCTTAGGACACCCAAAGTTTGTAATAAGTATCTATAACTTATTGCTTTGAACCTAACTCTAAGACTCTAATCCCCAAGAGCGTTATCTTTGATTGTAACGGTTCAACTTCGGTTTGAAATAGAGTTAAAGTTCTAAAGATCTATCACCTCTTAGGACACCCAAAGGTTGTAATTAGTATCTATAACTTATTGCTTTGAACCTCACTCTAAGACTCTAATCCCCAAGAGCGTTATCTTTGATTGTAACGGTTCAACTTCGGTTTGAAATAGAGTTAAAGTTCTAAAGATCTATCACCTCTTAGGACACCCAAAGGTTGTAATAAGTATCTATAACTTATTGCTTTGAACCTAACTCTAAGACTCTAATCCCCAAGAGCGTTATCTTTGATTGTAACGGTTAAACTTCGGTTTGAAATAGAGTTAAAGTTCTAAAGATCTATCACCTCTTAGGACACCCAAAGGATGTCATAAGTATCTATAACTTATAGCATTGAACCTAACTCTAAGACTCTAATCCCCAAGAGCGTTATCTTTGATTGTAACGGTTCAACTTCGGTTTGAAATAGAGTTAAAGTTCTAAAGATCTATCACCTCTTAGGACACCCAAAGGATGTCATAAGTATCTATAACTTATAGCTTTGAACCTAACTCTAGGACTCTAATCCCCAAGAGCGTTATCTTTGATTGTAACGGTTCAACTTCGGTTTGAAATAGAGTTAAAGTTCTAAAGATCTATCACCTCTTAGGACACCCAAAGGTTGTAATAAGTATCTATAACTTATTGCTTTGAACCTAACTCTAAGACTCTAATCCCCAAGAGCGTTATCTTTGATTGTAACGGTTCAACTTCGGTTTGAAATAGAGTTAAAGTTCTAAAGATCTATCACCTCTTAGGACACCCAAAGGTTGTAATAAGTATCTATAACTTATAGCTTTGAACCTAACTCTAAGACTCTAATCCCCAAGAGCATTATCTTTGATTGTAACGGTTCAACTTCGGTTTGAAATAGAGTTAAAGTTATGAAGCTCTATCACCTCTTAGGACACCCAAAGTTTGTAATAAGTATGTATAACTTATAGCTTTGAACCTAACTCTAAGACTCTAATCCCCAAGAGCGTTATCTTTGATTGTAACGGTTCAACTTCGGTTTGAAATAGAGTTAAAGTTCTAAAGATCTATCACCTCTTAGGACACCCAAAGGTTGTAATAAGTATCTATAACTTATTGCTTTGAACCTCACTCTAAGACTCTAATCCCCAAGAGCGTTATCTTTGATTGTAACGGTTCAACTTCGGTTTGAAATAGAGTTAAAGTTTTAAAGATCTATCACCTCTTAGGACACCCAAAGGTTGTAATAAGTATCTATAACTTATTGCTTTGAACCTAACTCTAAGACTCTAATCCCCAAGAGCGTTATCTTTGATTGTAACGGTTCAACTTCGGTTTGAAATAGAGTTAAAGTTCTAAAGATCTATCACCTCTTAGGACACCCAAAGGTTGTAATAAGTATCTATAACTTATTGCTTTGAACCTAACTCTAAGACTCTAATCCCCAAGAGCGTTATCTTTGATTGTAACGGTTCAACTTCGGTTTGAAATAGAGTTAAAGTTCTAAAGATCTATCACCTCTTAGGACACCCAAAGGATGTCATAAGTATCTATAACTTATAGCTTTGAACCTAACTCTAAGACTCTAATCCCCAAGAGCGTTATCTTTGATTGTAACGGTTCAACTTCGGTTTGAAATAGAGTTAAAGTTCTAAAGATCTATCACCTCTTAGGACACCCAAAGGTTGTAATAAGTATCTATAACTTATTGCTTTGAACCTCACTCTAAGACTCTATTCCCCAAGAGCATTATCTTTGATTGTAACGGTTCAACTTCGGTTTGAAATAGAGTTAAAGTTCTAAAGATCTATCACCTCTTAGGACACCCAAAGGTTGTAATAAGTATCTATAACTTATTGCTTTGAACCTAACTCTAAGACTCTAATCCCCAAGAGCGTTATCTTTGATTGTAACGGTTCAACTTCGGTTTGAAATAGAGTTAAAGTTCTAAAGATCTATCACCTCTTAGGACACCCAAAGGATGTCATAAGTATCTATAACTTATAGCTTTGAACCTAACTCTAAGACTCTAATCCCCAAGAGCGTTATCTTTGATTGTAACGGTTCAACTTCGGTTTGAAATAGAGTTAAAGTTCTAAAGATCTATCACCTCTTAGGACACCCAAAGGTTGTAATAAGTATCTATAACTTATTGCTTTGAACCTCACTCTAAGACTCTATTCCCCATGAGCATTATCTTTGATTGTAACGGTTCAACTTTGGTTTGAAATAGAGTTAAAGTTCTAAAGATCTATCACCTCTTAGGACACCCAAAGGTTGTAATAAGTATCTATAACTTATAGCTTTGAACCTAACTCTAAGACTCTAATCCCCAAGAGCATTATCTTTGATTGTAACGGTTCAACTTCGGTTTGAAATAGAGTTAAAGTTCTGAAGCTCTATCACCTCTTAGGACACCCAAAGTTTGTAATAAGTATCTATAACTTATTGCTTTGAACCTAACTCTAAGACTCTAATCCCCAAGAGCGTTATCTTTGATTGTAACGGTTCAACTTCGGTTTGAAATAGAGTTAATGTTCTAAAGATCTATCACCTCTTAGGACACCCAAAGGATGTCATAAGTATCTATAACTTATAGCTTTGAACCAAACTCTAAGACTCTAATCCCCAAGGACGTTATCTTTGATTGTAACGGTTCAACTTCGGTTTGAAATAGAGTTAAAGTTCTAAAGATCTATCACCTCTTAGGACACCCAAAGGTTGTAATAAGTATCTGTAACTTATTGCTTTGAACCTAACTCTAAGACTCTAATCCCCAAGAGCGTTACCTTTGATTGTAACGGTTCAACTTCGGTTTGAAATAGAGTTAAAGTTCTAAAGATATATCACCTCTTAGGACACCCAAATGTTGTAATAAGTATCTATAACTTATTGCTTTGAACCTAACTCTAAGACTCTAATCCCCAAGAGCGTTATCTTTGATTGTAACGGTTCAACTTCGGTTTGAAATAGAGTTAAAGTTCTGAAGTTCTATCACCTCTTAGGACACCCAAAGGTTGTAATAAGTACCTATAACTTATAGCTTTGAACCTAACTCTAAGACTCTAATCCCCAAGAGCGTTATCTTTGATTGTAACGGTTCAACTTCGGTTTGAAATAGAGTTAAAGTTCTAAAGATCTATCACCTCTTAGGACACCCAAAGGTTGTAATAAGTATCTATAACTTATTGCTTTGAACCTAACTCTAAGACTCTAATCCCCAAGAGCGCTATCTTTGATTGTAACGGTTCAACTTCGGTTTGAAATAGAGTTAAAGTTCTAAAGATCTATCACCTCTTAGGACACCCAAAGGTTGTAATAAGTATCTATAACTTATAGCTTTGAACCTAACTCTAAGACTCTAATCCCCAAGAGCATTATCTTTGATTGTAACGGTTCAACTTCGGTTTGAAATAGAGTTAAAGTTATGAAGCTCTATCACCTCTTAGGACACCCAAAGTTTGTAATAAGTATCTGTAACTTATAGCTTTGAACCTAACTCTAAGACTCTAATCCCCAAGAGCGTTATCTTTGATTGTAACGGTTCAACTTCGGTTTGAAATAGAGTTAAAGTTCTAAAGATCTATCACCTCTTAGGACACCCAAAGGATGTCATAAGTATCTATAACTTATAGCTTTGAACCTAACGCTAAGGCTCTAATCCCCAAGAGCGTTATCTTTGATTGTAACGGTTCAACTTCGGTTTGAAATAGAGTTAAAGTGCTAAAGATCTATCACCTCTTAGGACACCCAAAGGTTGTAATAAGTATCTATAACTTATTGCTTTGAACCTCACCCTAAGACTCTAATCCCCAAGAGCGTTATCTTTGATTGTAACGGTTCAACTTCGGTTTGAAATAGAGTTAAAGTTCTAAAGATCTATCACCTCTTAGGACACCCAACGGATGTCATAAGTATGTATAACTTATAGCTTTGAACCTAATTCTAAGACTCTAATCCCCAAGAACGTTATCTTTGAATGTAACGGTTCAACTTCGGTTTGAAATAGAGTTAAAGTTCTAAAGATCTATCACCTCTTAGGACACCCAAAGGATGTCATAAGTATGTATAACTTATAGCTTTGAACCTAACTCTAAGACTCTAATCCCCAAGAGCGTTATATTTGATTGTAACGGTTCAACTTCGGTTTGAAATAGAGTTAAAGTTCTAAAGATCTATCACCTCTTAGGACACCCAAAGGTTGTAATAAGTATCTATAACTTATAGCTTTGAACCTAACTCTAAGACTCTAATCCCCAAGAGCGTTATCTTTGATTGTAACGGTTCAACTTCGGTTTGAAATAGAGTTAAAGTTCTGAAGTTCTATCACCTCTTAGGACACCCAAAGGTTGTAATAAGTACCTATAACTTATAGCTTTGAACCTAACTCTAAGACTCTAATCCCCAAGAGCGTTATCTTTGATTGTAACGGTTCAACTTCGGTTTGAAATAGACTTAAAGTTCTAAAGATCTATCACCTCTTAGGACACCCAAAGGTTGTAATAAGTATCTATAACTTATTGCTTTGAACCTAACTCTAAGACTCTAATCCCCAAGAGCGTTATCTTTGATTGTAACGGTTCAACTTCGGTTTGAAATAGAGTTAAAGTTCTAAAGATCTATCACCTCTTAGGACACCCAAAGGATGTCATAAGTATCTATAACTTATAGCTTTGAACCTAACTCTAAGACTCTAATCCCCAAGAGCGTTATCTTTGATTGTAACGGTTCAACTTCGGTTTGAAATAGAGTTAAAGTTCTAAAGATCTATCACCTCTTAGGACACCCAAAGGTTGTAATAAGTATCTATAACTTATTGCTTTGAACCTCACTCTAAGACTCTATTCCCCAAGAGCATTATCTTTGATTGTAACGGTTCAACTTTGGTTTGAAATAGAGTTAAAGTTCTAAAGATCTATCACCTCTTAGGACACCCAAAGGTTGTAATAAGTATCTATAACTTATAGCTTTGAACCTTACTCTAAGACTCTAATCCCCAAGAGCGTTATCTTTGATTGTAACGGTTCAACTTCGGTTTGAAATAGAGTTAAAGTTCTAAAGATCTATCACCTCTTAGGACACCCAAAGGTTGTAATAAGTATCTATAACTTATAGCTTTGAACCTTACACTAAGACTCTAATCCCCAAGAGCGTTATCTTTGATTGTAATGGTTCAACTTCATTTTGAAATAGAGTTAAAGTTCTAAAGATCTATCACCTCTTAGGACACCCAAAGGTTGTAATAAGTACCTATAACTTATAGCTTTGAACCTAACTCTAAGACTCTAATCCCCAAGAGCGTTATCTTTGATTGTAACGGTTCAACTTCGGTTTGAAATAGAGTTAAAGTTCTAAAGATCTATCACCTCTTAGGACACCCAAAGGTTGTAATAAGTATCTATAACTTATTGCTTTGAACCTAACTCTAAGACTCTAATCCCCAAGAGCGTTATCTTTGATTGTAACGGTTCAACTTCGGTTTGAAATAGAGTTAAAGTTCTAAAGATCTATCACCTCTTAGGACACCCAAAGGTTGTAATAAGTATCTATAACTTATAGCTTTGAACCTAACTCTAAGACTCTAATCCCCGAAAGCATTATCTTTGATTGTAACGGTTCAACTTCGGTTTGAAATAGAGTTAAAGTTCTGAAGTTCTATCACCTCTTAGGACACCCAAAGGTTGTAATAAGTACCTATAACTTATAGCTTTGAACCTAACTCTAAGACTCTAATCTCCAAGAGCGTTATCTTTGATTGTAACGGTTCAACTTCGGTTTGAAATAGAGTTAAAGTTCTAAAGATCTATCACCTCTTAGGACACCCAAAGGTTGTAATAAGTATCTATAACTTATTGCTTTGAACCTCACTCTAAGACTCTAATCCCCAAGAGCGTTATCTTTGATTGTAACGGTTCAACTTTGGTTTGAAATAGAGTTAAAGTTCTAAAGATCTATCACCTCTTAGGACACCCAAAGGTTGTAATAAGTATCTATAACTTATTGCTTTGAACCTAACTCTAAGACTCTAATCCCCAAGAGCGTTATCTTTGATTGTAACGGTTCAACTTCGGTTTGAAATAGAGTAAAGTTCTAAAGATCTATCACCTCTTAGGACACCCAAAGGTTGTAATAAGTATCTATAACTTATTGCTTTGAACCTCACTCTAAGACTCTAATCCCCAAGAGCGTTATCTTTGATTGTAACGGTTCAACTTCGGTTTGAAATAGAGTTAAAGTTCTAAAGATCTATCACCTACCTCTTAGGACACCCAAAGGTTGTAATAAGTATCTATAACTTATAGCTTTGAACCTTACTCTAAGACTCTAATACCCAAGAGCGTTATCTTTGATTGTAACGGTTCAACTTCGGTTTGAAATAGAGTTAAAGTTCTAAAGATCTATCACCTCTTAGGACACCCAAAGGTTGTAATAAGTATCTATAACTTATAGCTTTGAACCTCACTCTAAGACTCTAATCCCCAAGAGCGTTATCTTTGATTGTAACGGTTCAACTTCATTTTGAAATAGAGTTAAAGTTCTGAAGATCTATCACCTCTTAGGACACCCAAAGGTTGTAATAAGTACCTATAACTTATAGCTTTGAACCTAACTCTAAGACTCTAATCCCCAAGAGCGTTATCTTTGATTGTAACGGTTCAACTTCGGTTTGAAATAGAGTTAAAGTTCTAAAGATCTATCACCTCTTAGGACACCCAAAGGTTGTAATAAGTATCTATAACTTATTGCTTTGAACCTAACTCTAAGACTCTAATCCCCAAGAGCGTTATCTTTGATTGTAACGGTTCAACTTCGGTTTGAAATAGAGTTAAAGTTCTAAAGATCTATCACCTCTTAGGACACCCAAAGGTTGTAATAAGTATCTATAACTTATAGCTTTGAACCTAACTCTAAGACTCTAATCCCCAAGAGCATTATCTTTGATTGTAACGGTTCAACTTCGGTTTGAAATAGAGTTAAAGTTATGAAGCTCTATCACCTCTTAGGACACCCAAAGTTTGTAATAAGTATCTATAACTTATAGCTTTGAACCTAACTCTAAGAGTCTAATCCCCAAGAGCGTTATCTTTGATTGTAACGGTTCAACTTCGATTTGAAATAGAGTTAAAGTTCTAAAGATCTATCACCTCTTAGGACACCCAAAGGATGTCATAAGTATCTATAACTTATAGCTTTGAAGCTAACTCTAAGACTCTAATCCCCAAGAGCGTTATCTTTTATTGTAACGGTTCAACTTCGGTTTGAAATAGAGTTAAAGTTCTAAAGATCTATCACCTCTTAGGACACCCAAAGGTTGTAATAAGTATCTATAACTTATTGCTTTGAACCTCACTCTAAGACTCTAATCCCCAAGAGCGTTATCTTTGATTGTAACGGTTCAACTTCGGTTTGAAATAGAGTTAAAGTTCTAAAGATCTATCACCTCTTAGGACACCCAAAGGTTGTAATAAGTATCTATAACTTATTGCTTTGAACCTAACTCTAAGACTCTAATCCCCAAGAGCGTTATCTTTGATTGTAACGGTTCAACTTCGGTTTGAAATAGAGTTAAAGTTCTAAAGATCTATCACCTCTTAGGACACCCAAAGGATGTCATAAGTATCTATAACTTATAGCTTTGAACCTAACTCTAAGACTCTAATCCCCAAGAGCGTTATCTTTGATTGTAACGGTTCAACTTCGGTTTGAAATAGAGTTAAAGTTCTAAAGATCTATCACCTCTTAGGACACCCAAAGGTTGTAATAAGTATCTATAACTTATTGCTTTGAACCTCACTCTAAGACTCTATTCCCCATGAGCATTATCTTTGATTGTAACGGTTCAACTTTGGTTTGAAATAGAGTTAAAGTTCTAAAGATCTATCACCTCTTAGGACACCCAAAGGTTGTAATAAGTATCTATAACTTATAGCTTTGAACCTAACTCTAAGACTCTAATCCCCAAGAGCATTATCTTTGATTGTAACGGTTCAACTTCGGTTTGAAATAGAGTTAAAGTTCTGAAGCTCTATCACCTCTTAGGACACCCAAAGTTTGTAATAAGTATCTATAACTTATTGCTTTGAACCTAACTCTAAGACTCTAATCCCCAAGAGCGTTATCTTTGATTGTAACGGTTCAACTTCGGTTTGAAATAGAGTTAAAGTTCTAAAGATCTATCACCTCTTAGGACACCCAAAGGTTGTAATAAGTATCTATAACTTATAGCTTTGAACCTAACTCTAAGACTCTAATCCCCAAGAGCATTATCTTTGATTGTAACGGTTCAACTTCGGTTTGAAATAGAGTTAAAGTTATGAAGCTCTATCACCTCTTAGGACACCCAAAGTTTGTAATAAGTATCTATAACTTATAGCTTTGAACCTAACTCTAAGACTCTAATCCCCAAGAGCGTTATCTTTGATTGTAACGGTTCAACTTCGATTTGAAATAGAGTTAAAGTTCTAAAGATCTATCACCTCTTAGGACACCCAAAGGATGTCATAAGTATCTATAACTTATAGCTTTGAAGCTAACTCTAAGACTCTAATCCCCAAGAGCGTTATCTTTTATTGTAACGGTTCAACTTCGGTTTGAAATAGAGTTAAAGTTCTAAAGATCTATCACCTCTTAGGACACCCAAAGGTTGTAATAAGTATCTATAACTTATTGCTTTGAACCTCACTCTAAGACTCTAATCCCCAAGAGCGTTATCTTTGATTGTAACGGTTCAACTTCGGTTTGAAATAGAGTTAAAGTTCTAAAGATCTATCACCTCTTAGGACACCCAAAGGTTGTAATAAGTATCTATAACTTATTGCTTTGAACCTAACTCTAAGACTCTAATCCCCAAGAGCGTTATCTTTGATTGTAACGGTTCAACTTCGGTTTGAAATAGAGTTAAAGTTCTAAAGATCTATCACCTCTTAGGACACCCAAAGGATGTCATAAGTATCTATAACTTATAGCTTTGAACCTAACTCTAAGACTCTAATCCCCAAGAGCGTTATCTTTGATTGTAACGGTTCAACTTCGGTTTGAAATAGAGTTAAAGTTCTAAAGATCTATCACCTCTTAGGACACCCAAAGGTTGTAATAAGTATCTATAACTTATTGCTTTGAACCTCACTCTAAGACTCTATTCCCCAAGAGCATTATCTTTGATTGTAACGGTTCAACTTCGGTTTGAAATAGAGTTAAAGTTCTAAAGATCTATCACCTCTTAGGACACCCAAAGGTTGTAATAAGTATCTATAACTTATTGCTTTGAACCTAACTCTAAGACTCTAATCCCCAAGAGCGTTATCTTTGATTGTAACGGTTCAACTTCGGTTTGAAATAGAGTTAAAGTTCTAAAGATCTATCACCTCTTAGGACACCCAAAGGATGTCATAAGTATCTATAACTTATAGCTTTGAACCTAACTCTAAGACTCTAATCCCCAAGAGCGTTATCTTTGATTGTAACGGTTCAACTTCGGTTTGAAATAGAGTTAAAGTTCTAAAGATCTATCACCTCTTAGGACACCCAAAGGTTGTAATAAGTATCTATAACTTATTGCTTTGAACCTCACTCTAAGACTCTATTCCCCATGAGCATTATCTTTGATTGTAACGGTTCAACTTTGGTTTGAAATAGAGTTAAAGTTCTAAAGATCTATCACCTCTTAGGACACCCAAAGGTTGTAATAAGTATCTATAACTTATAGCTTTGAACCTAACTCTAAGACTCTAATCCCCAAGAGCATTATCTTTGATTGTAACGGTTCAACTTCGGTTTGAAATAGAGTTAAAGTTCTGAAGCTCTATCACCTCTTAGGACACCCAAAGTTTGTAATAAGTATCTATAACTTATTGCTTTGAACCTAACTCTAAGACTCTAATCCCCAAGAGCGTTATCTTTGATTGTAACGGTTCAACTTCGGTTTGAAATAGAGTTAATGTTCTAAAGATCTATCACCTCTTAGGACACCCAAAGGATGTCATAAGTATCTATAACTTATAGCTTTGAACCAAACTCTAAGACTCTAATCCCCAAGGACGTTATCTTTGATTGTAACGGTTCAACTTCGGTTTGAAATAGAGTTAAAGTTCTAAAGATCTATCACCTCTTAGGACACCCAAAGGTTGTAATAAGTATCTGTAACTTATTGCTTTGAACCTAACTCTAAGACTCTAATCCCCAAGAGCGTTACCTTTGATTGTAACGGTTCAACTTCGGTTTGAAATAGAGTTAAAGTTCTAAAGATATATCACCTCTTAGGACACCCAAATGTTGTAATAAGTATCTATAACTTATTGCTTTGAACCTAACTCTAAGACTCTAATCCCCAAGAGCGTTATCTTTGATTGTAACGGTTCAACTTCGGTTTGAAATAGAGTTAAAGTTCTGAAGTTCTATCACCTCTTAGGACACCCAAAGGTTGTAATAAGTACCTATAACTTATAGCTTTGAACCTAACTCTAAGACTCTAATCCCCAAGAGCGTTATCTTTGATTGTAACGGTTCAACTTCGGTTTGAAATAGAGTTAAAGTTCTAAAGATCTATCACCTCTTAGGACACCCAAAGGTTGTAATAAGTATCTATAACTTATTGCTTTGAACCTAACTCTAAGACTCTAATCCCCAAGAGCGCTATCTTTGATTGTAACGGTTCAACTTCGGTTTGAAATAGAGTTAAAGTTCTAAAGATCTATCACCTCTTAGGACACCCAAAGGTTGTAATAAGTATCTATAACTTATAGCTTTGAACCTAACTCTAAGACTCTAATCCCCAAGAGCATTATCTTTGATTGTAACGGTTCAACTTCGGTTTGAAATAGAGTTAAAGTTATGAAGCTCTATCACCTCTTAGGACACCCAAAGTTTGTAATAAGTATCTGTAACTTATAGCTTTGAACCTAACTCTAAGACTCTAATCCCCAAGAGCGTTATCTTTGATTGTAACGGTTCAACTTCGGTTTGAAATAGAGTTAAAGTTCTAAAGATCTATCACCTCTTAGGACACCCAAAGGATGTCATAAGTATCTATAACTTATAGCTTTGAACCTAACGCTAAGGCTCTAATCCCCAAGAGCGTTATCTTTGATTGTAACGGTTCAACTTCGGTTTGAAATAGAGTTAAAGTGCTAAAGATCTATCACCTCTTAGGACACCCAAAGGTTGTAATAAGTATCTATAACTTATTGCTTTGAACCTCACCCTAAGACTCTAATCCCCAAGAGCGTTATCTTTGATTGTAACGGTTCAACTTCGGTTTGAAATAGAGTTAAAGTTCTAAAGATCTATCACCTCTTAGGACACCCAACGGATGTCATAAGTATGTATAACTTATAGCTTTGAACCTAATTCTAAGACTCTAATCCCCAAGAACGTTATCTTTGAATGTAACGGTTCAACTTCGGTTTGAAATAGAGTTAAAGTTCTAAAGATCTATCACCTCTTAGGACACCCAAAGGATGTCATAAGTATGTATAACTTATAGCTTTGAACCTAACTCTAAGACTCTAATCCCCAAGAGCGTTATATTTGATTGTAACGGTTCAACTTCGGTTTGAAATAGAGTTAAAGTTCTAAAGATCTATCACCTCTTAGGACACCCAAAGGTTGTAATAAGTATCTATAACTTATAGCTTTGAACCTAACTCTAAGACTCTAATCCCCAAGAGCGTTATCTTTGATTGTAACGGTTCAACTTCGGTTTGAAATAGAGTTAAAGTTCTGAAGTTCTATCACCTCTTAGGACACCCAAAGGTTGTAATAAGTACCTATAACTTATAGCTTTGAACCTAACTCTAAGACTCTAATCCCCAAGAGCGTTATCTTTGATTGTAACGGTTCAACTTCGGTTTGAAATAGACTTAAAGTTCTAAAGATCTATCACCTCTTAGGACACCCAAAGGTTGTAATAAGTATCTATAACTTATTGCTTTGAACCTAACTCTAAGACTCTAATCCCCAAGAGCGTTATCTTTGATTGTAACGGTTCAACTTCGGTTTGAAATAGAGTTAAAGTTCTAAAGATCTATCACCTCTTAGGACACCCAAAGGATGTCATAAGTATCTATAACTTATAGCTTTGAACCTAACTCTAAGACTCTAATCCCCAAGAGCGTTATCTTTGATTGTAACGGTTCAACTTCGGTTTGAAATAGAGTTAAAGTTCTAAAGATCTATCACCTCTTAGGACACCCAAAGGTTGTAATAAGTATCTATAACTTATTGCTTTGAACCTCACTCTAAGACTCTATTCCCCAAGAGCATTATCTTTGATTGTAACGGTTCAACTTTGGTTTGAAATAGAGTTAAAGTTCTAAAGATCTATCACCTCTTAGGACACCCAAAGGTTGTAATAAGTATCTATAACTTATAGCTTTGAACCTTACTCTAAGACTCTAATCCCCAAGAGCGTTATCTTTGATTGTAACGGTTCAACTTCGGTTTGAAATAGAGTTAAAGTTCTAAAGATCTATCACCTCTTAGGACACCCAAAGGTTGTAATAAGTATCTATAACTTATAGCTTTGAACCTTACACTAAGACTCTAATCCCCAAGAGCGTTATCTTTGATTGTAATGGTTCAACTTCATTTTGAAATAGAGTTAAAGTTCTAAAGATCTATCACCTCTTAGGACACCCAAAGGTTGTAATAAGTACCTATAACTTATAGCTTTGAACCTAACTCTAAGACTCTAATCCCCAAGAGCGTTATCTTTGATTGTAACGGTTCAACTTCGGTTTGAAATAGAGTTAAAGTTCTAAAGATCTATCACCTCTTAGGACACCCAAAGGTTGTAATAAGTATCTATAACTTATTGCTTTGAACCTAACTCTAAGACTCTAATCCCCAAGAGCGTTATCTTTGATTGTAACGGTTCAACTTCGGTTTGAAATAGAGTTAAAGTTCTAAAGATCTATCACCTCTTAGGACACCCAAAGGTTGTAATAAGTATCTATAACTTATAGCTTTGAACCTAACTCTAAGACTCTAATCCCCGAAAGCATTATCTTTGATTGTAACGGTTCAACTTCGGTTTGAAATAGAGTTAAAGTTATGAAGCTCTATCACCTCTTAGGACACCCAAAGTTTGTAATAAGTATCTATAACTTATAGCTTTGAACCTAACTCTAAGACTCTAATCCCCAAGAGCGTTATCTTTGATTGTAACGGTTCAACTTCGGTTTGAAATAGAGTTAAAGTTCTAAAGATCTATCACCTCTTAGGACACCCAAAGGTTGTAATAAGTATCTATAACTTATTGCTTTGAACCTCACTCTAAGACTCTAATCCCCAAGAGCGTTATCTTTGATTGTAACGGTTCAACTTCGATTTGAAATAGAGTTAAAGTTCTAAAGATCTATCACCTCTTAGGACACCCAAAGGTTGTAATAAGTATCTATAACTTATTGCTTTGAACCTAACTCTAAGACTCTAATCCCCAAGAGCGTTATCTTTGATTGTAACGGTTCAACTTCGGTTTGAAATAGAGTTAAAGTTCTAAAGATCTATCACCTCTTAGGACACCCAAAGGATGTCATAAGTATCTATAACTTATAGCTTTGAACCTAACTCTAAGACTCTAATCCTCAAGAGCGTTATCTTTGATTGTAACGGTTCAACTTCGGTTTGAAATAGAGTTAAAGTTCTAAAGATCTATCACCTCTTAGGACACCCAAAGGTTGTAATAAGTATCTATAACTTATTGCTTTGAACCTCACTCTAAGACTCTATTCCCCATGAGCATTATCTTTGATTGTAACGGTTCAACTTTGGTTTGAAATAGAGTTAAAGTTCTAAAGATCTATCACCTCTTAGGACACCCAAAGGTTGTAATAAGTATCTATAACTTATAGCTTTGAACCTAACTCTAAGACTCTAATCCCCAAGAGCATTATCTTTGATTGTAACGGTTCAACTTCGGTTTGAAATAGAGTTAAAGTTCTGAAGCTCTATCACCTCTTAGGACACCCAAAGTTTGTAATAAGTATCTATAACTTATTGCTTTGAACCTAACTCTAAGACTCTAATCCCCAAGAGCGTTATCTTTGATTGTAACGGTTCAACTTCGGTTTGAAATAGAGTTAATGTTCTAAAGATCTATCACCTCTTAGGACACCCAAAGGATGTCATAAGTATCTATAACTTATAGCTTTGAACCAAACTCTAAGACTCTAATCCCCAAGAGCGTTATCTTTGATTGTAACGGTTCAACTTCGGTTTGAAATAGAGTTAAAGTTCTAAAGATCTATCACCTCTTAGGACACCCAAAGGTTGTAATAAGTATCTATAACTTATTGCTTTGAACCTCACTCTAAGACTCTAATCCCCAAGAGCGTTATCTTTGATTGTAACGGTTCAACTTTGGTTTGAAATAGAGTTAAAGTTCTAAAGATCTATCACCTCTTAGGACACCCAAAGGTTGTAATAAGTATCTATAACTTATAGCTTTGAACCTTACACTAAGACTCTAATCCCCAAGAGCGTTATCTTTGATTGTAACGGTTCAACTTCATTTTGAAATAGAGTTAAAGTTCTAAAGATCTATCACCTCTTAGGACACCCAAAGGTTGTAATAAGTACCTATAACTTATAGCTTTGAACCTAACTCTAAGACTCTAATCCCCAAGAGCGTTATCTTTGATTGTAACGGTTCAACTTCGGTTTGAAATAGAGTTAAAGTTCTAAAGATCTATCACCTCTTAGGACACCCAAAGGTTGTAATAAGTATCTATAACTTATTGCTTTGAACCTAACTCTAAGACTCTAATCCCCAAGAGCGTTATCTTTGATTGTAACGGTTCAACTTCGGTTTGAAATAGAGTTAAAGTTCTAAAGATCTATCACCTCTTAGGACACCCAAAGGTTGTAATAAGTATCTATAACTTATAGCTTTGAACCTAACTCTAAGACTCTAATCCCCGAAAGCATTATCTTTGATTGTAACGGTTCAACTTCGGTTTGAAATAGAGTTAAAGTTATGAAGCTCTATCACCTCTTAGGACACCCAAAGTTTGTAATAAGTATCTATAACTTATAGCTTTGAACCTAACTCTAAGACTCTAATCCCCAAGAGCGTTATCTTTGATTGTAACGGTTCAACTTCGGTTTGAAATAGAGTTAAAGTTCTAAAGATCTATCACCTCTTAGGACACCCAAAGGTTGTAATAAGTATCTATAACTTATTGCTTTGAACCTCACTCTAAGACTCTAATCCCCAAGAGCGTTATCTTTGATTGTAACGGTTCAACTTCGATTTGAAATAGAGTTAAAGTTCTAAAGATCTATCACCTCTTAGGACACCCAAAGGTTGTAATAAGTATCTATAACTTATTGCTTTGAACCTAACTCTAAGACTCTAATCCCCAAGAGCGTTATCTTTGATTGTAACGGTTCAACTTCGGTTTGAAATAGAGTTACAGTTCTAAAGATCTATCACCTCTTAGGACACCCAAAGGATGTCATAAGTATCTATAACTTATAGCTTTGAACCTAACTCTAAGACTCTAATCCTCAAGAGCGTTATCTTTGATTGTAACGGTTCAACTTCGGTTTGAAATAGAGTTAAAGTTCTAAAGATCTATCACCTCTTAGGACACCCAAAGGTTGTAATAAGTATCTATAACTTATTGCTTTGAACCTCACTCTAAGACTCTATTCCCCATGAGCATTATCTTTGATTGTAACGGTTCAACTTTGGTTTGAAATAGAGTTAAAGTTCTAAAGATCTATCACCTCTTAGGACACCCAAAGGTTGTAATAAGTATCTATAACTTATAGCTTTGAACCTAACTCTAAGACTCTAATCCCCAAGAGCATTATCTTTGATTGTAACGGTTCAACTTCGGTTTGAAATAGAGTTAAAGTTCTGAAGCTCTATCACCTCTTAGGACACCCAAAGTTTGTAATAAGTATCTATAACTTATTGCTTTGAACCTAACTCTAAGACTCTAATCCCCAAGAGCGTTATCTTTGATTGTAACGGTTCAACTTCGGTTTGAAATAGAGTTAATGTTCTAAAGATCTATCACCTCTTAGGACACCCAAAGGATGTCATAAGTATCTATAACTTATAGCTTTGAACCAAACTCTAAGACTCTAATCCCCAAGAGCGTTATCTTTGATTGTAACGGTTCAACTTCGGTTTGAAATAGAGTTAAAGTTCTAAAGATCTATCACCTCTTAGGACACCCAAAGGTTGTAATAAGTATCTATAACTTATTGCTTTGAACCTCACTCTAAGACTCTAATCCCCAAGAGCGTTATCTTTGATTGTAACGGTTCAACTTTGGTTTGAAATAGAGTTAAAGTTCTAAAGATCTATCACCTCTTAGGACACCCAAAGGTTGTAATAAGTATCTATAACTTATTGCTTTGAACCTAACTCTAAGACTCTAATCCCCAAGAACGTTATCTTTGATTGTAACGGTTCAACTTCGGTTTGAAATAGAGTTAAAGTTCTAAAGATCTATCACCTCTTAGGACACCCAAAGGATGTCATAAGTATCTATAACTTATAGCTTTGAACCTAACTCTAAGACTCTAATCCCCAAGAGCGTTATCTTTGATTGTAACGGTTCATCTTCAGTTTGAAATAGAGTTAAAGTTCTAAAGATCTATCACCTCTTAGGACACCCAAAGGTTGTAATAAGTATCTATAACTTATTGCTTTGAACCTCACTCTAAGACTCTATTCCCCATGAGCATTATCTTTGATTGTAACGGTTCAACTTTGGTTTGAAATAGAGTTAAAGTTCTAAAGATCTATCACCTCTTAGGACACCCAAAGGTTGTAATAAGTATCTATAACTTATAGCTTTGAACCTAACTCTAAGACTCTAATCCCCAAGAGCATTATCTTTGATTGTAACGGTTCAACTTCGGTTTGAAATAGAGTTAAAGTTCTGAAGCTCTATCACCTCTTAGGACACCCAAAGTTTGTAATAAGTATCTATAACTTATTGCTTTGAACCTAACTCTAAGACTCTAATCCCCAAGAGCGTTATCTTTGATTGTAACGGTTCAACTTCGGTTTGAAATAGAGTTAATGTTCTAAAGATCTATCACCTCTTCGGACACCCAAAGGATGTCATAAGTATCTATAACTTATAGCTTTGAACCAAACTCTAAGACTCTAATCCCCAAGGACGTTATCTTTGATTGTAACGGTTCAACTTCGGTTTGAAATAGAGTTAAAGTTCTAAAGATCTATCACCTCTTAGGACACCCAAAGGTTGTAATAAGTATCTATAACTTATTGCTTTGAACCTAACTCTAAGACTCTAATCCCAAAGAGCGTTATCTTTGATTGTAACGGTTCAACTTCGGTTTGAAATAGAGTTAAAGTTCTAAAGATATATCACCTCTTAGGACACCCAAATGTTGTAATAAGTATCTATAACTTATTGCTTTGAACCTAACTCTAAGACTCTAATCCCCAAGAGCGTTATCTTTGATTGTAACGGTTCAACTTCGGTTTGAAATAGAGTTAAAGTTCTGAAGTTCTATCACCTCTTAGGACACCCAAAGGTTGTAATAAGTACCTATAACTTATAGCTTTGAACCTAACTCTAAGACTCTAATCCCCAAGAGCGTTATCTTTGATTGTAACGGTTCAACTTCGGTTTGAAATAGAGTTAAAGTTCTAAAGATCTATCACCTCTTAGGACACCCAAAGGTTGTAATAAGTATCTATAACTTATTGCTTTGAACCTAACTCTAAGACTCTAATCCCCAAGAGCGTTATCTTTGATTGTAACGGTTCAACTTCGGTTTGAAATAGAGTTAAAGTTCTAAAGATCTATCACCTCTTAGGACACCCAAAGGTTGTAATAAGTATCTATAACTTATTGCTTTGAACCTAACTCTAAGACTCTAATCCCCAAGAGCGTTATCTTTGATTGTAACGGTTCAACTTCGGTTTGAAATAGAGTTAAAGTTCTGAAGTTCTATCACCTCTTAGGACACCCAAAGGTTGTAATAAGTACCTATAACTTATAGCTTTGAACCTAACTCTAAGACTCTAATCCCCAAGAGCGTTATCTTTGATTGTAACGGTTCAACTTCGGTTTGAAATAGAGTTAAAGTTCTAAAGATCTATCACCACTTAGGACACCCAAAGGTTGTAATAAGTATCTATAACTTATTGCTTTGAACCTAACTCTAAGACTCTAATCCCCAAGAGCGTTATCTTTGATTGTAACGGTTCAACTTCGGTTTGAAATAGAGTTAAAGTTCTAAAGATCTATCACCTCTTAGGACACCCAAAGGTTGTAATAAGTATCTATAACTTATAGCTTTGAACCTAACTCTAAGACTCTAATCCCCAAGAGCATTATCTTTGATTGTAACGGTTCAACTTCGGTTTGAAATAGAGTTAAAGTTATGAAGCTCTATCACCTCTTAGGACACCCAAAGTTTGTAATAAGTATATGTAACTTATAGCTTTGAACCTAACTCTAAGACTCTAATCCCCAAGAGCGTTATCTTTGATTGTAACGGTTCAACTTCGGTTTGAAATAGAGTTAAAGTTCTAAAGATCTATCACCTCTTAGGACACCCAAAGGATGTCATAAGTATCTATAACTTATAGCTTTGAACCTAACGCTAAGACTCTAATCCCCAAGAGCGTTATCTTTGATTGTAACAGTTCAACTTCGGTTTGAAATAGAGTTAAAGTTCTAAAGATCTATCACCTCTTAGGACACCCAAAGGTTGTAATAAGTATCTATAACTTATTGCTTTGAACCTCACCCTAAGACTCTAATCCCCAAGAGCGTTATCTTTGATTGTAACGGTTCAACTTCGGTTTGAAATAGAGTTAAAGTTCTAAAGATCTATCACCTCTTAGGACACCCAAAGGATGTCATAAGTATGTATAACTTATAGCTTTCAACCTAACTCTAAGACTCTAATCCCCAAGAGCGTTATCTTTGAATGTAACGGTTCAACTTCGGTTTGAAATAGAGTTAAAGTTCTAAAGATCTATCACCTTTTAGGACACCCAAAGGATGTCATAAGTATGTATAACTTATAGCTTTGAACCTAACTCTAAGACTCTAATCCCCAAGAGCGTTATCTTTGATTGTAACGGTTCAACTTCGGTTTGAAATAGAGTTAAAGTTCTAAAGATATATCACCTCTTAGGACACGCAAAGGTTGTAATAAGTATCTATAACTTATTGCTTTGAACCTCACTCTAAGACTCTATTCCCCATGAGCATTATCTTTGATTGTAACGGTTCAACTTTGGTTTGAAATAGAGTTAAAGTTCTAAAGATCTATCACCTCTTAGGACACCCAAAGGTTGTAATAAGTATCTATAACTTATAGCTTTGAACCTAACTCTAAGACTCTAATCCCCAAGAGCATTATCTTTGATTGTAACGGTTCAACTTCGGTTTGAAATAGAGTTAAAGTTCTGAAGCTCTATCACCTCTTAGGACACCCAAAGTTTGTAATAAGTATCTATAACTTATTGCTTTGAACCTAACTCTAAGACTCTAATCCCCAAGAGCGTTATCTTTGATTGTAACGGTTCAACTTCGGTTTGAAATAGAGTTAATGTTCTAAAGATCTATCACCTCTTCGGACACCCAAAGGATGTCATAAGTATCTATAACTTATAGCTTTGAACCAAACTCTAAGACTCTAATCCCCAAGGACGTTATCTTTGATTGTAACGGTTCAACTTCGGTTTGAAATAGAGTTAAAGTTCTAAAGATCTATCACCTCTTAGGACACCCAAAGGTTGTAATAAGTATCTATAACTTATTACTTTGAACCTAACTCTAAGACTCTAATCCCAAAGAGCGTTATCTTTGATTGTAACGGTTCAACTTCGGTTTGAAATAGAGTTAAAGTTCTAAAGATATATCACCTCTTAGGACACCCAAATGTTGTAATAAGTATCTATAACTTATTGCTTTGAACCTAACTCTAAGACTCTAATCCCCAAGAGCGTTATCTTTGATTGTAACGGTTCAACTTCGGTTTGAAATAGAGTTAAAGTTCTGAAGTTCTATCACCTCTTAGGACACCCAAAGGTTGTAATAAGTACCTATAACTTATAGCTTTGAACCTAACTCTAAGACTCTAATCCCCAAGAGCGTTATCTTTGATTGTAACGGTTCAACTTCGGTTTGAAATAGAGTTAAAGTTCTAAAGATCTATCACCTCTTAGGACACCCAAAGGTTGTAATAAGTATCTATAACTTATTGCTTTGAACCTAACTCTAAGACTCTAATCCCCAAGAGCGTTATCTTTGATTGTAACGGTTCAACTTCGGTTTGAAATAGAGTTAAAGTTCTAAAGATCTATCACCTCTTAGGACACCCAAAGGTTGTAATAAGTATCTATAACTTATTGCTTTGAACCTAACTCTAAGACTCTAATCCCCAAGAGCGTTATCTTTGATTGTAACGGTTCAACTTCGGTTTGAAATAGAGTTAAAGTTCTGAAGTTCTATCACCTCTTAGGACACCCAAAGGTTGTAATAAGTACCTATAACTTATAGCTTTGAACCTAACTCTAAGACTCTAATCCCCAAGAGCGTTATCTTTGATTGTAACGGTTCAACTTCGGTTTGAAATAGAGTTAAAGTTCTAAAGATCTATCACCACTTAGGACACCCAAAGGTTGTAATAAGTATCTATAACTTATTGCTTTGAACCTAACTCTAAGACTCTAATCCCCAAGAGCGTTATCTTTGATTGTAACGGTTCAACTTCGGTTTGAAATAGAGTTAAAGTTCTAAAGATCTATCACCTCTTAGGACACCCAAAGGTTGTAATAAGTATCTATAACTTATAGCTTTGAACCTAACTCTAAGACTCTAATCCCCAAGAGCATTATCTTTGATTGTAACGGTTCAACTTCGGTTTGAAATAGAGTTAAAGTTATGAAGCTCTATCACCTCTTAGGACACCCAAAGTTTGTAATAAGTATATGTAACTTATAGCTTTGAACCTAACTCTAAGACTCTAATCCCCAAGAGCGTTATCTTTGATTGTAACGGTTCAACTTCGGTTTGAAATAGAGTTAAAGTTCTAAAGATCTATCACCTCTTAGGACACCCAAAGGATGTCATAAGTATCTATAACTTATAGCTTTGAACCTAACGCTAAGACTCTAATCCCCAAGAGCGTTATCTTTGATTGTAACAGTTCAACTTCGGTTTGAAATAGAGTTAAAGTTCTAAAGATCTATCACCTCTTAGGACACCCAAAGGTTGTAATAAGTATCTATAACTTATTGCTTTGAACCTCACCCTAAGACTCTAATCCCCAAGAGCGTTATCTTTGATTGTAACGGTTCAACTTCGGTTTGAAATAGAGTTAAAGTTCTAAAGATCTATCACCTCTTAGGACACCCAAAGGATGTCATAAGTATGTATAACTTATAGCTTTCAACCTAACTCTAAGACTCTAATCCCCAAGAGCGTTATATTTGAATGTAACGGTTCAACTTCGGTTTGAAATAGAGTTAAAGTTCTAAAGATCTATCACCTTTTAGGACACCCAAAGGATGTCATAAGTATGTATAACTTATAGCTTTGAACCTAACTCTAAGACTCTAATCCCCAAGAGCGTTATCTTTGATTGTAACGGTTCAACTTCGGTTTGAAATAGAGTTAAAGTTCTAAAGATATATCACCTCTTAGGACACGCAAAGGTTGTAATAAGTATCTATAACTTATAACTTTGAACCTAACTCTAAGACTCTAATCCCCAAGAGCGTTATCTTTGATTGTAACGGTTCAACTTCGGTTTGAAATAGAGTTAAAGTTCTGAAGTTCTATCACCTCTTAGGACACCCAAAGGTTGTAATAAGTACCTATAACTTATAGCTTTGAACCTAACTCTAAGACTCTAATCTCCAAGAGCGTTATCTTTGATTGTAACGGTTCAACTTCGGTTTGAAATAGAGTTAAAGTTCTAAAGATCTATTACCTCTTAGGACACCCAAAGGTTGTAATAAGTATCTATAACTTATTGCTTTGAACCTTACTCTAAGACTCTAATCCCCAAGAGCGTTATCTTTGATTGCAACGGTTCAACTTCGGTTTGAAATAGAGTTAAAGTTCTAAAGATCTATCACCTCTTAGGACACCCAAAGGTTGTAATAAGTATCTATAACTTATTGCTTTGAACCTAACTCTAAGACTCTAATCCCCAAGAGCATTATCTTTGATTGTAACGGTTCAACTTCGGTTTGAAATATGTTAAAGTTATGAAGCTCTATCACCTCTTAGGACACCCAAAGTTTGTAATAAGTATCTATAACTTATAGCTTTGAACCTAACTCTAAGACTCTAATCCCCAAGAGCGTTATCTTTGATTGTAACGGTTCAACTTCGGTTTGAAATAGAGTTAAAGTTCTAAAGATCTATCACCTCTTAGGACACCCAAAGGATGTCATAAGTATGTATAACTTATAGCTTTGAACCTAACTCTAAGACTCTAATCCCCAAGAGCGTTATCTTTGATTGTAAAGGTTCAACTTCGGTTTGAAATAGAGTTAAAGTTCTAAAGATCTATCACCTCTTAGGACACCCAAAGGTTGTAATAAGTATCTATAACTTATTGCTTTGAACCTCACTCTAAGACTCTAATCCCCAAGAGCGTTATCTTTGATTGTAACGGTTCAACTTCGGTTTGAAATAGAGTTAAAGTTCTAAAGATCTATCACCTCTTAGGACACCCAAAGGATGTCATAAGTATGTATAACTTATAACTTTGAACCTAACTCTAAGACTCTAATCCCCAAGAGCGTTATCCTTGATTGTAACGGTTCAACTTCGGTTTGAAATAGAGTTAAAGTTCTGAAGTTCTATCACCTCTTAGGACACCCAAAGGTTGTAATAAGTACCTATAACTTATAGCTTTGAACCTAACTCTAAGACTCTAATCTCCAAGAGCGTTATCTTTGATTGTAACGGTTCAACTTCGGTTTGAAATAGAGTTAAAGTTCTAAAGATCTATTACCTCTTAGGACACCCAAAGGTTGTAATAAGTATCTATAACTTATTGCTTTGAACCTTACTCTAAGACTCTAATCCCCAAGAGCGTTATCTTTGATTGTAACGGTTCAACTTTGGTTTGAAATAGAGTTAAAGTTCTAAAGATCTATCACCTCTTAGGACACCCAAAGGTTGTAATAAGTATCTATAACTTATAGCTTTGAACCTAACTCTAAGACTCTAATCCCCAAGAGCATTATCTTTGATTGTAACGGTTCAACTTCGGTTTGAAATAGAGTTAAAGTTATGAAGCTCTATCACCTCTTAGGACACCCAAAGTTTGTAATAAGTATCTATAACTTATAGCTTTGAACCTAACTCTAAGACTCTAATCCCCAAGAGCGTTATCTTTGGTTGTAACGGTTCAACTTCGGTTTGAAATAGAGTTAAAGTTCTAAAGATCTATCACCTCTTAGGACACCCAAAGGATGTCATAAGTATGTATAACTTATAGCTTTGAACCTAACTCTAAGACTCTAATCCCCAAGAGCGTTATCTTTGATTGTAACAGTTCAACTTCGGTTTGAAATAGAGTTAAAGTTCTAAAGATCTATCACCTCTTAGGACACCCAAAGGTTGTAATAAGTATCTATAACTTATTGCTTTGAACCTCACTCTAAGACTCTAATCCCCAAGAGCGTTATCTTTGATTGTAACGGTTCAACTTCGGTTTGAAATAGAGTTAAAGTTCTAAAGATCTATCACCTCTTAGGACACCCAAAGGATGTCATAAGTATGTATAACTTATAGCTTTGAACCTAACTCTAAGACTCTAATCCCCAAGAGCGTTATCTTTGATTGTAACGGTTCAACTTCGGTTTGAAATAGAGTTAAAGTTCTAAAGATCTATCACCTCTTAGGACACCCAAAGGTTGTAATAAGTATCTATAACTTATAGCTTTGAACCTAACTCTAAGACTCTAATCCCCAAGAGCGTTATCTTTGATTGTAACGGTTCAACTTCGGTTTGAAATAGAGTTAAAGTTCTGAAGTTCTATCACCTCTTAGGACACCCAAAGGTTGTAATAAGTACTTATAACTTATAGCTTAGAACCTAACTCTAAGACTCTAATCCCCAAGAGCGTTATCTTTGATTGTAACGGTTCAACTTCGGTTTGAAATAGAGTTAAAGTTCTAAAGATCTATCACCTCTTAGGACACCCAAAGGATGTCATAAGTATCTATAACTTATAGCTTTGAACCTAACTCTAAGACTCTAATCCCCAAGAGCGTTATCTTTGATTGTAACGGTTCAACTTCGGTTTGAAATAGAGTTAAGTTCTAAAGATCTATCACCTCTTAGGACACCCAAAGGTTGTAATAAGTATCTATAACTTATAGCTTTGAACCTAACTCTAAGACTCTAATCCCCAAGAGTATTATCTTTGATTGTAACGGTTCAACTTCGGTTTGAAATAGAGTTAAAGTTATGAAGCTCTATCACCACTTAGGACACCCAAAGTTTGTAATAAGTATCTATAACTTATAGCTTTGAACCTAACTCTAAGACTCTAATCCCCAAGAGCGTTATCTTTGATTGTAACGGTTCAACTTCGGTTTGAAATAGAGTTAAAGTTCTAAAGATCTATCACCTCTTAGGACACCCAAAGGATGTCATAAGTATCTATAACTTATAGCTTTGAACCTAACTCTAAGACTCTAATCCCCAAGAGCGTTATCTTTGATTGTAACGGTTCAACTTCGGTTTGGAATAGAGTTAAAGTTCTAAAGATCTATCACCTCTTAGGACACCCAAAGATTGTAATAAGTATCTATAACTTATTGCTTTGAACCTCACTCTAAGACTCTATTCCCCATGAGCATTATCTTTGATTGTAACGGTTCAACTTTGGTTTGAAATAGAGTTAAAGTTCTAAAGATCTATCACCTCTTAGGACACCCAAAGGTTGTAATAAGTATCTATAACTTATAGCTTTGAACCTAACTCTAAGACTCTAATCCCCAAGAGCATTATCTTTGATTGTAACGGTTCAACTTCGGTTTGAAATAGAGTTAAAGTTCTGAAGCTCTATCACCTCTTAGGACACCCAAAGTTTGTAATAAGTATCTATAACTTATTGCTTTGAACCTAACTCTAAGACTCTAATCCCCAAGAGCGTTATCTTTGATTGTAACGGTTCAACTTCGGTTTGAAATAGAGTTAATGTTCTAAAGATCTATCACCTCTTCGGACACCCAAAGGATGTCATAAGTATCTATAACTTATTGCTTTGAACCTCACTCTAAGACTCTATTCCCCATGAGCATTATCTTTGATTGTAACGGTTCAACTTTGGTTTGAAATAGAGTTAAAGTTCTAAAGATCTATCACCTCTTAGGACACCCAAAGGTTGTAATAAGTATCTATAACTTATAGCTTTGAACCTAACTCTAAGACTCTAATCCCCAAGAGCATTATCTTTGATTGTAACGGTTCAACTTCGGTTTGAAATAGAGTTAAAGTTCTGAAGCTCTATCACCTCTTAGGACACCCAAAGTTTGTAATAAGTATCTATAACTTATTGCTTTGAACCTAACTCTAAGACTCTAATCCCCAAGAGCGTTATCTTTGATTGTAACGGTTCAACTTCGGTTTGAAATAGAGTTAATGTTCTAAAGATCTATCACCTCTTCGGACACCCAAAGGATGTCATAAGTATCTATAACTTATAGCTTTGAACCAAACTCTAAGACTCTAATCCCCAAGGACGTTATCTTTGATTGTAACGGTTCAACTTCGGTTTGAAATAGAGTTAAAGTTCTAAAGATCTATCACCTCTTAGGACACCCAAAGGTTGTAATAAGTATCTATAACTTATTGCTTTGAACCTAACTCTAAGACTCTAATCCCAAAGAGCGTTATCTTTGATTGTAACGGTTCAACTTCGGTTTGAAATAGAGTTAAAGTTCTAAAGATATATCACCTCTTAGGACACCCAAATGTTGTAATAAGTATCTATAACTTATTGCTTTGAACCTAACTCTAAGACTCTAATCCCCAAGAGCGTTATCTTTGATTGTAACGGTTCAACTTCGGTTTGAAATAGAGTTAAAGTTCTGAAGTTCAATCACCTCTTAGGACACCCAAAGGTTGTAATAAGTACCTATAACTTATAGCTTTGAACCTAACTCTAAGACTCTAATCCCCAAGAGCGTTATCTTTGATTGTAACGGTTCAACTTCGGTTTGAAATAGAGTTAAAGTTCTAAAGATCTATCACCTCTTAGGACACCCAAAGGTTGTAATAAGTATCTATAACTTATTGCTTTGAACCTAACTCTAAGACTCTAATCCCCAAGAGCGTTATCTTTGATTGTAACGGTTCAACTTCGGTTTGAAATAGAGTTAAAGTTCTAAAGATCTATCACCTCTTAGGACACCCAAAGGTTGTAATAAGTATCTATAACTTATTGCTTTGAACCAAACTCTAAGACTCTAATCCCCAAGAGCGTTATCTTTGATTGTAACGGTTCAACTTCGGTTTGAAATAGAGTTAAAGTTCTGAAGTTCTATCACCTCTTAGGACACCCAAAGGTTGTAATAAGTACCTATAACTTATAGCTTTGAACCTAACTCTAAGACTCTAATCCCCAAGAGCGTTATCTTTGATTGTAACGGTTCAACTTCGGTTTGAAATAGAGTTAAAGTTCTAAAGATCTATCACCTCTTAGGACACCCAAAGGTTGTAATAAGTATCTATAACTTATTGCTTTGAACCTAACTCTAAGACTCTAATCCCCAAGAGCGTTATCTTTGATTGTAACGGTTCAACTTCGGTTTGAAATAGAGTTAAAGTTCTAAAGATCTATCACCTCTTAGGACACCCAAAGGTTGTAATAAGTATCTATAACTTATAGCTTTGAACCTAACTCTAAGACTCTAATCCCCAAGAGCATTATCTTTGATTGTAACGGTTCAACTTCGGTTTGAAATAGAGTTAAAGTTATGAAGCTCTATCACCTCTTAGGACACCCAAAGTTTGTAATAAGTATCTGTAACTTATAGCTTTGAACCTAACTCTAAGACTCTAATCCCCAAGAGCGTTATCTTTGATTGTAACGGTTCAACTTCGGTTTGAAATAGAGTTAAAGTTCTAAAGATCTATCACCTCTTAGGACACCCAAAGGATGTCATAAGTATCTATAACTTATAGCTTTGAACCTAACGCTAAGACTCTAATCCCCAAGAGCGTTATCTTTGATTGTAACAGTTCAACTTCGGTTTGAAATAGAGTTAAAGTTCTAAAGATCTATCACCTCTTAGGACACCCAAAGGTTGTAATAAGTATCTATAACTTATTGCTTTGAACCTCACCCTAAGACTCTAATCCCCAAGAGCGTTATCTTTGATTGTAACGGTTCAACTTCGGTTTGAAATAGAGTTAAAGTTCTAAAGATCTATCACCTCTTAGGACACCCAAAGGATGTCATAAGTATGTATAACTTATAGCTTTGAACCTAACTCTAAGACTCTAATCCCCAAGAGCGTTATCTTTGAATGTAACGGTTCAACTTCGGTTTGAAATAGAGTTAAAGTTCTAAAGATCTATCACCTTTTAGGACACCCAAAGGATGTCATAAGTATGTATAACTTATAGCTTTGAACCTAACTCTAAGACTCTAATCCCCAAGAGCGTTATCTTTGATTGTAACGGTTCAACTTCGGTTTGAAATAGAGTTAAAGTTCTAAAGATCTATCACCTCTTAGGACACGCAAAGGTTGTAATAAGTATCTATAACTTATAACTTTGAACCTAACTCTAAGACTCTAATCCCCAAGAGCGTTATATTTGATTGTAACGGTTCAACTTCGGTTTGAAATAGAGTTAAAGTTCTGAAGTTCTATCACCTCTTAGGACACCCAAAGGTTGTAATAAGTACCTATAACTTATAGCTTTGAACCTAACTCTAAGACTCTAATCTCCAAGAGCGTTATCTTTGATTGTAACGGTTCAACTTCGGTTTGAAATAGAGTTAAAGTTCTAAAGATCTATTACCTCTTAGGACACCCAAAGGTTGTAATAAGTATCTATAACTTATTGCTTTGAACCTTACTCTAAGACTCTAATCCCCAAGAGCGTTATCTTTGATTGTAACGGTTCAACTTCGGTTTGAAATAGAGTTAAAGTTCTAAAGATCTATCACCTCTTAGGACACCCAAAGGTTGTAATAAGTATCTATAACTTATTGCTTTGAACCTAACTCTAAGACTCTAATCCCCAAGAGCATTATCTTTGATTGTAACGGTTCAACTTCGGTTTGAAATATGTTAAAGTTATGAAGCTCTATCACCTCTTAGGACACCCAAAGTTTGTAATAAGTATCTATAACTTATAGCTTTGAACCTAACTCTAAGACTCTAATCCCCAAGAGCGTTATCTTTGATTGTAACGGTTCAACTTCGGTTTGAAATAGAGTTAAAGTTCTAAAGATCTATCACCTCTTAGGACACCCAAAGGATGTCATAAGTATGTATAACTTATAGCTTTGAACCTAACTCTAAGACTCTAATCCCCAAGAGCGTTATCTTTGATTGTAACGGTTCAACTTCGGTTTGAAATAGAGTTAAAGTTCTAAAGATCTATCACCTCTTAGGACACCCAAAGGTTGTAATAAGTATCTATAACTATTGCTTTGAACCTCACTCTAAGACTCTAATCCCCAAGAGCGTTATCTTTGATTGTAACGGTTCAACTTCGGTTTGAAATAGAGTTAAAGTTCTAAAGATCTATCACCTCTTAGGACACCCAAAGGATGTCATAAGTATGTATAACTTATAACTTTGAACCTAACTCTAAGACTCTAATCCCCAAGAGCGTTATCTTTGATTGTAACGGTTCAACTTCGGTTTGAAATAGAGTTAAAGTTCTGAAGTTCTATCACCTCTTAGGACACCCAAAGGTTGTAATAAGTACCTATAACTTATAGCTTTGAACCTAACTCTAAGACTCTAATCTCCAAGAGCGTTATCTTTGATTGTAACGGTTCAACTTCGGTTTGAAATAGAGTTAAAGTTCTAAAGATCTATTACCTCTTAGGACACCCAAAGGTTGTAATAAGTATCTATAACTTATTGCTTTGAACCTTACTCTAAGACTCTAATCCCCAAGAGCGTTATCTTTGATTGTAACGGTTCAACTTTGGTTTGAAATAGAGTTAAAGTTCTAAAGATCTATCACCTCTTAGGACACCCAAAGGTTGTAATAAGTATCTATAACTTATAGCTTTGAACCTAACTCTAAGACTCTAATCCCCAAGAGCATTATCTTTGATTGTAACGGTTCAACTTCGGTTTGAAATAGAGTTAAAGTTATGAAGCTCTATCACCTCTTAGGACACCCAAAGTTTGTAATAAGTATCTATAACTTATAGCTTTGAACCTAACTCTAAGACTCTAATCCCCAAGAGCGTTATCTTTGATTGTAACGGTTCAACTTCGGTTTGAAATAGAGTTAAAGTTCTAAAGATCTATCACCTCTTAGGACACCCAAAGGATGTCATAAGTATGTATAACTTATAGCTTTGAACCTAACTCTAAGACTCTAATCCCCAAGAGCGTTATCTTTGATTGTAACAGTTCAACTTCGGTTTGAAATAGAGTTAAAGTTCTAAAGATCTATCACCTCTTAGGACACCCAAAGGTTGTAATAAGTATATATAACTTATTGCTTTGAACCTCACTCTAAGACTCTAATCCCCAAGAGCGTTATCTTTGATTGTAACGGTTCAACTTCGGTTTGAAATAGAGTTAAAGTTCTAAAGATCTATCACCTCTTAGGACACCCAAAGGATGTCATAAGTATGTATAACTTATAGCTTTGAACCTAACTCTAAGACTCTAATCCCCAAGAGCGTTATCTTTGATTGTAACGGTTCAACTTCGGTTTGAAATAGAGTTAAAGTTCTAAAGATCTATCACCTCTTAGGACACCCAAAGGTTGTAATAAGTATCTATAACTTATAGCTTTGAACCTAACTCTAAGACTCTAATCCCCAAGAGCGTTATCTTTGATTGTAACGGTTCAACTTCGGTTTGAAATAGAGTTAAAGTTCTGAAGTTCTATCACCTCTTAGGACACCCAAAGGTTGTAATAAGTACTTATAACTTATAGCTTTGAACCTAACTCTAAGACTCTAATCCCCAAGAGCGTTATCTTTGATTGTAACGGTTCAACTTCGGTTTGAAATAGAGTTAAAGTTCTAAAGATCTATCACCTCTTAGGACACCCAAAGGATGTCATAAGTATCTATAACTTATAGCTTTGAACCTAACTCTAAGACTCTAATCCCCAAGAGCGTTATCTTTGATTGTAACGGTTCAACTTCGGTTTGAAATAGAGTTAAGTTCTAAAGATCTATCACCTCTTAGGACACCCAAAGGTTGTAATAAGTATCTATAACTTATAGCTTTGAACCTAACTCTAAGACTCTAATCCCCAAGAGTATTATCTTTGATTGTAACGGTTCAACTTCGGTTTGAAATAGAGTTAAAGTTATGAAGCTCTATCACCTCTTAGGACACCCAAAGTTTGTAATAAGTATCTATAACTTATAGCTTTGAACCTAACTCTAAGACTCTAATCCCCAAGAGCGTTATCTTTGATTGTAACGGTTCAACTTCGGTTTGAAATAGAGTTAAAGTTCTAAAGATCTATCACCTCTTAGGACACCCAAAGGATGTCATAAGTATCTATAACTTATAGCTTTGAACCTAACTCTAAGACTCTAATCCCCAAGAGCGTTATCTTTGATTGTAACGGTTCAACTTCGATTTGGAATAGAGTTAAAGTTCTAAAGATCTATCACCTCTTAGGACACCCAAAGATTGTAATAAGTATCTATAACTTATTGCTTTGAACCTCACTCTAAGACTCTAATCCCCAAGAGCGTTATCTTTGATTGTAACGGTTCAACTTCGGTTTGAAATAGAGTTAAAGTTCTAAAGATCTATCACCTCTTAGGACACCCAAAGGTTGTAATAAGTACCTATAACTTATAGCTTTGAACCTAACTCTAAGACTCTAATCCCCAAGAGCGTTATCTTTGATTGTAACGGTTCAACTTCGGTTTGAAATAGAGTTAAAGTTATGAAGCTCTATCACCTCTTAGGACACCCAAAGTTTGTAATAAGTACCTATAACTTATAGCTTTGAACCTAACTCTAAGACTCTAATCCCCAAGAGCGTTATCTTTGATTGTAACGGTTCAACTTCGGTTTGAAATAGAGTTAAAGTTCTAAAGATCTATCACCTCTTAGGACACCCAAAGGATGTCATAAGTATCTATAACTTATAGCTTTGAACCTAACTCTAGGACTCTAATCCCCAAGAGCGTTATCTTTGATTGTAACGGTTCAACTTCGGTTTGAAATAGAGTTAAAGTTCTAAAGATCTATCACCTCTTAGGACACCCAAAGGATGTCATAAGTATGTATAACTTATAGCTTTGAACCTAACTCTAAGACTCTAATCCCCAAGAGCGTTATCTTTGATTGTAACGGTTCAACTTCGGTTTGAAATAGAGTTAAAGTTCTAAAGATCTATCACCTCTTAGGACACCCAAAGGTTGTAATAAGTATCTATAACTTATAGCTTTGAACCTAACTCTAAGACTCTAATCCCCAAGAGCGTTATCTTTGATTGTAACGGTTCAACTTCGGTTTGAAATAGAGTTAAAGTTCTGAAGTTCTATCACCTCTTAGGACACCCAAAGGTTGTAATAAGTACTTATAACTTATAGCTTTGAACCTAACTCTAAGACTCTAATCCCCAAGAGCGTTATCTTTGATTGTAACGGTTCAACTTCGGTTTGAAATAGAGTTAAAGTTCTAAGATCTATCACCTCTTAGGACACCCAAAGGTTGTAATAAGTATCTATAACTTATTGCTTTGAACCTAACTCTAAGACTCTAATCCCCAAGAGCGTTATCTTTGATTGTAACGGTTCAACTTCGGTTTGAAATAGAGTTAAAGTTCTAAAGATCTATCACCTCTTAGGACACCCAAAGGATGTCATAAGTATGTATAACTTATAGCTTTGAACCTAACTCTAAGACTCTAATCCCCAAGAGCGTTATCTTTGATTGTAACGGTTCAACTTCGGTTTGAAATAGAGTTAAAGTTCTAAAGATCTATCACCTCTTAGGACACCCAAAGGATGTCATAAGTATGTATAACTTATAGCTTTGAACCTAACTCTAAGACTCTAATCCCCAAGAGCGTTATCTTAGATTGTAACGGTTCAACTTCGGTTTGAAATAGAGTTAAAGTTCTGAAGTTCTATCACCTCTTAGGACACCCAAAGGTTGTAATAAGTACCTATAACTTATAGCTTTGAACCTAACTCTAAGACTCTAATCCCCAAGAGCGTTATCTTTGATTGTAACGGTTCAACTTCGGTTTGAAATAGAGTTAAAGTTCTAAAGATCTATCACCTCTTAGGACACCCAAAGGATGTCATAAGTATGTATAACTTATAGCTTTGAACCTAACTCTAAGACTCTAATCCCCAAGAGCGTTATCTTTGATTGTAACGGTTCAACTTTGGTTTGAAATAGAGTTAAAGTTCTAAAGATCTATCACCTCTTAGGACACCCAAAGGTTGTAATAAGTATCTATAACTTATAGCTTTGAACCTAACTCTAAGACTCTAATCCCCAAGAGCATTATCTTTGATTGTAACGGTTCAACTTCGGTTTGAAATAGAGTTAAAGTTCTGAAGCTCTATCACCTCTTAGGACACCCAAAGTTTGTAATAAGTATCTATAACTTATTGCTTTGAACCTAACTCTAAGACTCTAATCCCCAAGAGCGTTATCTTTGATTGTAACGGTTCAACTTCAGTTTGAAATAGAGTTAATGTTCTAAAGATCTATCACCTCTTAGGACACCCAAAGGATGTCATAAGTATCTATAACTTATAGCTTTGAGCCAAACTCTAAGACTCTAATCCCCAAGGACGTTATCTTTGATTGTAACGGTTCAACTTCGGTTTGAAATAGAGTTAAAGTTCTAAAGATCTATCACCTCTTAGGACACCCAAAGGTTGTAATAAGTATCTATAACTTATTGCTTTGAACCTAACTCTAAGACTCTAATCCCCAAGAGCGTTATCTTTGATTGTAACGGTTCAACTTCAGTTTGAAATAGAGTTAAAGTTCTAAAGATCTATCACCTCTTAGGACACCCAAAGGGTGTCATAAGTATGTATAACTTATAGCTTTGAACCTAACTCTAAGACTCTAATCCCCAAGAGCGTTATCTTTGATTGTAACGGTTCAACTTCGGTTTGAAATAGAGTTAAAGTTCTAAAGATCTATCACCTCTTAGGACACCCAAAGGATGTCATAAGTATGTATAACTTATAGCTTTGAACCTAACTCTAAGACTCTAATCCCCAAGAGCGTTATCTTAGATTGTAACGGTTCAACTTCGGTTTGAAATAGAGTTAAAGTTCTGAAGTTCTATCACCTCTTAGGACACCCAAAGGTTGTAATAAGTACCTATAACTTATAGCTTTGAACCTAACTCTAAGACTCTAATCTCCAAGAGCGTTATCTTTGATTGTAACGGTTCAACTTCGGTTTGAAATAGAGTTAAAGTTCTAAAGATCTATTACCTCTTAGGACACCCAAAGGTTGTAATAAGTATCTATAACTTATTGCTTTGAACCTTACTCTAAGACTCTAATCCCCAAGAGCGTTATCTTTGATTGTAACGGTTCAACTTCGGTTTGAAATAGAGTTAAAGTTCTAAAGATCTATCACCTCTTAGGACACCCAAAGGTTGTAATAAGTATCTATAACTTATAGCTTTGAACCTAACTCTAAGACTCTAATCCCCAAGAGCATTATCTTTGATTGTAACGGTTCAACTTCGGTTTGAAATATGTTAAAGTTATGAAGCTCTATCACCTCTTAGGACACCCAAAGTTTGTAATAAGTATCTATAACTTATAGCTTTGAACCTAACTCTAAGACTCTAATCCCCAAGAGCGTTATATTTGATTGTAACGGTTCAACTTCGGTTTGAAATAGAGTTAAAGTTCTAAAGATCTATCACCTCTTAGGACACCCAAAGGATGTCATAAGTATGTATAACTTATAGCTTTGAACCTAACTCTAAGACTCTAATCCCCAAGAGCGTTATCTTTGATTGTAACGGTTCAACTTCGGTTTGAAATAGAGTTAAAGTTCTAAAGATCTATCACCTCTTAGGACACCCAAAGGTTGTAATAAGTATCTATAACTTATTTCTTTGAACCTCACTCTAAGACTCTAATCCCCAAGAGCGTTATCTTTGATTGTAACGGTTCAACTTCGGTTTGAAATAGAGTTAAAGTTCTAAAGATCTATCACCTCTTAGGACACCCAAAGGATGTCATAAGTATGTATAACTTATAGCTTTGAACCTAACTCTAAGACTCTAATCCCCAAGAGCGTTATCTTTGATTGTAACGGTTCAACTTCGGTTTGAAATAGAGTTAAAGTTCTAAAGATCTATCACCTCTTAGGACACCCAAAGGTTGTAATAAGTATCTATAACTTATAGCTTTGAACCTAACTCTAAGACTCTAATCCCCAAGAGCGTTATCTTTGATTGTAACGGTTCAACTTCGGTTTGAAATAGAGTTAAAGTTCTGAAGTTCTATCACCTCTTAGGACACCCAAAGGTTGTAATAAGTACTTATAACTTATAGCTTTGAACCTAACTCTAAGACTCTAATCCCCAAGAGCGTTATCTTTGATTGTAACGGTTCAACTTCGGTTTGAAATAGAGTTAAAGTTCTAAGATCTATCACCTCTTAGGACACCTAAAGGTTGTAATAAGTATCTATAACTTATTGCTTTGAACCTAACTCTAAGACTCTAATCCCCAAGAGCGTTATCTTTGATTGTAACGGTTCAACTTCGGTTTGAAATAGAGTTAAAGTTCTAAAGATCTATCACCTCTTAGGACACCCAAAGGTTGTAATAAGTATCTATAACTTATTTCTTTGAACCTCACTCTAAGACTCTAATCCCCAAGAGCGTTATCTTTGATTGTAACGGTTCAACTTCGGTTTGAAATAGAGTTAAAGTTCTAAAGATCTATCACCTCTTAGGACACCCAAAGGTTGTAATAAGTATCTATAACTTATTGCTTTGAACCTAACTCTAAGACTCTAATCCCCAAGAGCGTTATCTTTGATTGTAACGGTTCAACTTCGGTTTGAAATAGAGTTAAAGTTCTAAAGATCTATCACCTCTTAGGACACCCAAAGGTTGTAATAAGTATCTATAACTTATTGCTTTGAACCTAACTCTAAGACTCTAATCCCCAAGAGCGTTATCTTTGATTGTAACGGTTCAACTTCGGTTTAAAATAGAGTTAAAGTTCTGAAGTTCTATCACCTCTTAGGACACCCAAAGGTTGTAATAAGTACCTATAACTTATAGCTTTGAACCTAACTCTAAGACTCTAATCCCCAAGAGCGTTATCTTTGATTGTAACGGTTCAACTTCGGTTTGAAATAGAGTTAAAGTTCTAAAGATCTATCACCTCTTAGGACACCCAAAGGTTGTAATAAGTATCTATAACTTATTGCTTTGAACCTAACTCTAAGACTCTAATCCCCAAGAGCGTTATCTTTGATTGTAACGGTTCAACTTCGGTTTGAAATAGAGTTAAAGTTCTAAAGATCTATCACCTCTTAGGACACCCAAAGGTTGTAATAAGTATCTATAACTTATAGCTTTGAACCTAACTCTAAGACTCTAATCCCCAAGAGCATTATCTTTGATTGTAACGGTTCAACTTCGGTTTGAAATAGAGTTAAAGTTATGAAGCTCTATCACCTCTTAGGACACCCAAAGTTTGTAATAAGTATCTGTAACTTATAGCTTTGAACCTAACTCTAAGACTCTAATCCCCAAGAGCGTTATCTTTGATTGTAACGGTTCAACTTCGGTTTGAAATAGAGTTAAAGTTCTAAAGATCTATCACCTCTTAGGACACCCAAAGGATGTCATAAGTATCTATAACTTATAGCTTTGAAGCTAACTCTAAGACTCTAATCCCCAAGAGCGTTATCTTTGATTGTAACGGTTCAACTTCGGTTTGAAATAGAGTTAAAGTTCTAAAGATCTATCACCTCTTAGGACACCCAAAGGTTGTAATAAGTATCTATAACTTATTGCTTTGAACCTCACTCTAAGACTCTAATCCCCAAGAGCGTTATCTTTGATTGTAACGGTTCAACTTCGGTTTGAAATAGAGTTAAAGTTCTGAAGATCTATCACCTCTTAGGACACCCAAAGGTTGTAATAAGTATCTATAACTTATAGCTTTGAACCTCACTCTAAGACTCTAATCCCCAAGAGCGTTATCTTTGATTGTAACGGTTCAACTTCGGTTTGAAATAGAGTTAAAGTTCTAAAGATCTATCACCTCTTAGGACACCCAAAGGATGTCATAAGTATGTATAACTTATAGCTTTGAACCTAACTCTAAGACTCTAATCCCCAAGAGCGTTATCTTTGATTGTAACGGTTCATCTTCAGTTTGAAATAGAGTTAAAGTTCTAAAGATCTATCACCTCTTAGGACACCCAAAGGTTGTAATAAGTATCTATAACTTATTGCTTTGAACCTCACTCTAAGACTCTATTCCCCATGAGCATTATCTTTGATTGTAACGGTTCAACTTTGGTTTGAAATAGAGTTAAAGTTCTAAAGATCTATCACCTCTTAGGACACCCAAAGGTTGTAATAAGTATCTATAACTTATAGCTTTGAACCTAACTCTAAGACTCTAATCCCCAAGAGCATTATCTTTGATTGTAACGGTTCAACTTCGGTTTGAAATAGAGTTAAAGTTCTGAAGCTCTATCACCTCTTAGGACACCCAAAGTTTGTAATAAGTATCTATAACTTATTGCTTTGAACCTAACTCTAAGACTCTAATCCCCAAGAGCGTTATCTTTGATTGTAACGGTTCAACTTCGGTTTGAAATAGAGTTAATGTTCTAAAGATCTATCACCTCTTCGGACACCCAAAGGATGTCATAAGTATCTATAACTTATAGCTTTGAACCAAACTCTAAGACTCTAATCCCCAAGGACGTTATCTTTGATTGTAACGGTTCAACTTCGGTTTGAAATAGAGTTAAAGTTCTAAAGATCTATCACCTCTTAGGACACCCAAAGGTTGTAATAAGTATCTATAACTTATTGCTTTGAACCTAACTCTAAGACTCTAATCCCAAAGAGCGTTATCTTTGATTGTAACGGTTCAACTTCGGTTTGAAATAGAGTTAAAGTTCTAAAGATATATCACCTCTTAGGACACCCAAATGTTGTAATAAGTATCTATAACTTATTGCTTTGAACCTAACTCTAAGACTCTAATCCCCAAGAGCGTTATCTTTGATTGTAACGGTTCAACTTCGGTTTGAAATAGAGTTAAAGTTCTGAAGTTCTATCACCTCTTAGGACACCCAAAGGTTGTAATAAGTACCTATAACTTATAGCTTTGAACCTAACTCTAAGACTCTAATCCCCAAGAGCGTTATCTTTGATTGTAACGGTTCAACTTCGGTTTGAAATAGAGTTAAAGTTCTAAAGATCTATCACCTCTTAGGACACCCAAAGGTTGTAATAAGTATCTATAACTTATTGCTTTGAACCTAACTCTAAGACTCTAATCCCCAAGAGCGTTATCTTTGATTGTAACGGTTCAACTTCGGTTTGAAATAGAGTTAAAGTTCTAAAGATCTATCACCTCTTAGGACACCCAAAGGTTGTAATAAGTATCTATAACTTATTGCTTTGAACCTAACTCTAAGACTCTAATCCCCAAGAGCGTTATCTTTGATTGTAACGGTTCAACTTCGGTTTGAAATAGAGTTAAAGTTCTGAAGTTCTATCACCTCTTAGGACACCCAAAGGTTGTAATAAGTACCTATAACTTATAGCTTTGAACCTAACTCTAAGACTCTAATCCCCAAGAGCGTTATCTTTGATTGTAACGGTTCAACTTCGGTTTGAAATAGAGTTAAAGTTCTAAAGATCTATCACCTCTTAGGACACCCAAAGGTTGTAATAAGTATCTATAACTTATTGCTTTGAACCTAACTCTAAGACTCTAATCCCCAAGAGCGTTATCTTTGATTGTAACGGTTCAACTTCGGTTTGAAATAGAGTTAAAGTTCTAAAGATCTATCACCTCTTAGGACACCCAAAGGTTGTAATAAGTATCTATAACTTATTGCTTTGAACCTAACTCTAAGACTCTAATCCCCAAGAGCGTTATCTTTGATTGTAACGGTTCAACTTCGGTTTGAAATAGAGTTAAAGTTCTGAAGTTCTATCACCTCTTAGGACACCCAAAGGTTGTAATAAGTACCTATAACTTATAGCTTTGAACCTAACTCTAAGACTCTAATCCCCAAGAGCGTTATCTTTGATTGTAACGGTTCAACTTCGGTTTGAAATAGAGTTAAAGTTCTAAAGATCTATCACCTCTTAGGACACCCAAAGGATGTCATAAGTATCTATAACTTATTGCTTTGAACCTAACGCTAAGACTCTAATCCCCAAGAGCGTTATCTTTGATTGTAACGGTTCAACTTCGGTTTGAAATAGAGTTAAAGTTCTAAAGATCTATCACCTTTTAGGACACCCAAAGGTTGTAATAAGTATCTATAACTTATAGCTTTGAACCTAACTCTAAGACTCTAATCCCCAAGAGCATTATCTTTGATTGTAACGGTTCAACTTCGGTTTGAAATAGAGTTAAAGTTATGAAGATCTATCACCTCTTAGGACACCCAAAGTTTGTAATAAGTATCTGTAACTTATAGCTTTGAACCTAACTCTAAGACTCTAATCCCCAAGAGCGTTATCTTTGATTGTAACGGTTCAACTTCGGTTTGAAATAGAGTTAAAGTTCTAAAGATCTATCACCTCTTAGGACACCCAAAGGATGTCATAAGTATGTATAACTTATAGCTTTGAACCTAACTCTAAGACTCTAATCCCCAAGAGCGTTATCTTTGATTGTAACGGTTCAACTTCGGTTTGAAATAGAGTTAAAGTTCTAAAGATCTATCACCTCTTAGGACACCCAAAGGTTGTAATAAGTATCTATAACTTATTGCTTTGAACCTCACTCTAAGACTCTAATCCCCAAGAGCGTTATCTTTGATTGTAACGGTTCAACTTCGGTTTGAAATAGAGTTAAAGTTCTAAAGATCTATCACCTCTTAGGACACCCAAAGGTTGTAATAAGTATCTATAACTTATAGCTTTGAACCTCACTCTAAGACTCTAATCCCCAAGAGCGTTATCTTTGATTGTAACGGTTCAACTTCGGTTTGAAATAGAGTTAAAGTTCTAAAGATCTATCACCTCTTAGGACACCCAAAGGATGTCATAAGTATGTATAACTTATAGCTTTGAACCTAACTCTAAGACTCTAATCCCCAAGAGCGTTATCTTTGATTGTAACGGTTCATCTTCAGTTTGAAATAGAGTTAAAGTTCTAAAGATCTATCACCTCTTAGGACACCCAAAGGTTGTAATAAGTATCTATAACTTATTGCTTTGAACCTCACTCTAAGACTCTATTCCCCATGAGCATTATTTTTGATTGTAACGGTTCAACTTTGGTTTGAAATAGAGTTAAAGTTCTAAAGATCTATCACCTCTTAGGACACCCAAAGGTTGTAATAAGTATCTATAACTTATAGCTTTGAACCTAACTCTAAGACTCTAATCCCCAAGAGCATTATCTTTGATTGTAACGGTTCAACTTCGGTTTGAAATAGAGTTAAAGTTCTGAAGCTCTATCACCTCTTAGGACACCCAAAGTTTGTAATAAGTATCTGTAACTTATAGCTTTGAACCTAACTCTAAGACTCTAATCCCCAAGAGCGTTATCTTTGATTGTAACGGTTCAACTTCGGTTTGAAATAGAGTTAAAGTTCTAAAGATCTATCACCTCTTAGGACACCCAAAGGATGTCATAAGTATCTATAACTTATAGCTTTGAAGCTAACTCTAAGACTCTAATCCCCAAGAGCGTTATCTTTGATTGTAACGGTTCAACTTCGGTTTGAAATAGAGTTAAAGTTCTAAAGATCTATCACCTCTTAGGACACCCAAAGGTTGTAATAAGTATCTATAACTTATTGCTTTGAACCTCACTCTAAGACTCTAATCCCCAAGAGCGTTATCTTTGATTGTAACGGTTCAACTTCGGTTTGAAATAGAGTTAAAGTTCTAAAGATCTATCACCTCTTAGGACACCCAAAGGTTGTAATAAGTATCTATAACTTATAGCTTTGAACCTCACTCTAAGACTCTAATCCCCAAGAGCGTTATCTTTGATTGTAACGGTTCAACTTCGGTTTGAAATAGAGTTAAAGTTCTAAAGATCTATCACCTCTTAGGACACCCAAAGGATGTCATAAGTATGTATAACTTATAGCTTTGAACCTAACTCTAAGACTCTAATCCCCAAGAGCGTTATCTTTGATTGTAACGGTTCATCTTCAGTTTGAAATAGAGTTAAAGTTCTAAAGATCTATCACCTCTTAGGACACCCAAAGGTTGTAATAAGTATCTATAACTTATTGCTTTGAACCTCACTCTAAGACTCTATTCCCCATGAGCATTATCTTTGATTGTAACGGTTCAACTTTGGTTTGAAATAGAGTTAAAGTTCTAAAGATCTATCACCTCTTAGGACACCCAAAGGTTGTAATAAGTATCTATAACTTATAGCTTTGAACCTAACTCTAAGACTCTAATCCCCAAGAGCATTATCTTTGATTGTAACGGTTCAACTTCGGTTTGAAATAGAGTTAAAGTTCTGAAGCTCTATCACCTCTTAGGACACCCAAAGTTTGTAATAAGTATCTATAACTTATTGCTTTGAACCTAACTCTAAGACTCTAATCCCCAAGAGCGTTATCTTTGATTGTAACGGTTCAACTTCGGTTTGAAATAGAGTTAATGTTCTAAAGATCTATCACCTCTTCGGACACCCAAAGGATGTCATAAGTATCTATAACTTATAGCTTTGAACCAAACTCTAAGACTCTAATCCCCAAGGACGTTATCTTTGATTGTAACGGTTCAACTTCGGTTTGAAATAGAGTTAAAGTTCTAAAGATCTATCACCTCTTAGGACACCCAAAGGTTGTAATAAGTATCTATAACTTATTGCTTTGAACCTAACTCTAAGACTCTAATCCCAAAGAGCGTTATCTTTGATTGTAACGGTTCAACTTCGGTTTGAAATAGAGTTAAAGTTCTAAAGATATATCACCTCTTAGGACACCCAAATGTTGTAATAAGTATCTATAACTTATTGCTTTGAACCTAACTCTAAGACTCTAATCCCCAAGAGCGTTATCTTTGATTGTAACGGTTCAACTTCGGTTTGAAATAGAGTTAAAGTTCTGAAGTTCTATCACCTCTTAGGACACCCAAAGGTTGTAATAAGTACCTATAACTTATAGCTTTGAACCTAACTCTAAGACTCTAATCCCCAAGAGCGTTATCTTTGATTGTAACGGTTCAACTTCGGTTTGAAATAGAGTTAAAGTTCTAAAGATCTATCACCTCTTAGGACACCCAAAGGTTGTAATAAGTATCTATAACTTATTGCTTTGAACCTAACTCTAAGACTCTAATCCCCAAGAGCGTTATCTTTGATTGTAACGGTTCAACTTCGGTTTGAAATAGAGTTAAAGTTCTAAAGATCTATCACCTCTTAGGACACCCAAAGGTTGTAATAAGTATCTATAACTTATTGCTTTGAACCTAACTCTAAGACTCTAATCCCCAAGAGCGTTATCTTTGATTGTAACGGTTCAACTTCGGTTTGAAATAGAGTTAAAGTTCTGAAGTTCTATCACCTCTTAGGACACCCAAAGGTTGTAATAAGTACCTATAACTTATAGCTTTGAACCTAACTCTAAGACTCTAATCCCCAAGAGCGTTATCTTTGATTGTAACGGTTCAACTTCGGTTTGAAATAGAGTTAAAGTTCTAAAGATCTATCACCTCTTAGGACACCCAAAGGTTGTAATAAGTATCTATAACTTATTGCTTTGAACCTAACTCTAAGACTCTAATCCCCAAGAGCGTTATCTTTGATTGTAACGGTTCAACTTCGGTTTGAAATAGAGTTAAAGTTCTAAAGATCTATCACCTCTTAGGACACCCAAAGGTTGTAATAAGTATCTATAACTTATTGCTTTGAACCTAACTCTAAGACTCTAATCCCCAAGAGCGTTATCTTTGATTGTAACGGTTCAACTTCGGTTTGAAATAGAGTTAAAGTTCTGAAGTTCTATCACCTCTTAGGACACCCAAAGGTTGTAATAAGTACCTATAACTTATAGCTTTGAACCTAACTCTAAGACTCTAATCCCCAAGAGCGTTATCTTTGATTGTAACGGTTCAACTTCGGTTTGAAATAGAGTTAAAGTTCTAAAGATCTATCACCTCTTAGGACACCCAAAGGATGTCATAAGTATCTATAACTTATTGCTTTGAACCTAACGCTAAGACTCTAATCCCCAAGAGCGTTATCTTTGATTGTAACGGTTCAACTTCGGTTTGAAATAGAGTTAAAGTTCTAAAGATCTATCACCTCTTAGGACACCCAAAGGTTGTAATAAGTATCTATAACTTATAGCTTTGAACCTAACTCTAAGACTCTAATCCCCAAGAGCATTATCTTTGATTGTAACGGTTCAACTTCGGTTTGAAATAGAGTTAAAGTTATGAAGATCTATCACCTCTTAGGACACCCAAAGTTTGTAATAAGTATCTGTAACTTATAGCTTTGAACCTAACTCTAAGACTCTAATCCCCAAGAGCGTTATCTTTGATTGTAACGGTTCAACTTCGGTTTGAAATAGAGTTAAAGTTCTAAAGATCTATCACCTCTTAGGACACCCAAAGGATGTCATAAGTATGTATAACTTATAGCTTTGAACCTAACTCTAAGACTCTAATCCCCAAGAGCGTTATCTTTGATTGTAACGGTTCAACTTCGGTTTGAAATAGAGTTAAAGTTCTAAAGATCTATCACCTCTTAGGACACCCAAAGGTTGTAATAAGTATCTATAACTTATTGCTTTGAACCTCACTCTAAGACTCTAATCCCCAAGAGCGTTATCTTTGATTGTAACGGTTCAACTTCGGTTTGAAATAGAGTTAAAGTTCTAAAGATCTATCACCTCTTAGGACACCCAAAGGTTGTAATAAGTATCTATAACTTATAGCTTTGAACCTCACTCTAAGACTCTAATCCCCAAGAGCGTTATCTTTGATTGTAACGGTTCAACTTCGGTTTGAAATAGAGTTAAATTTCTAAAGATCTATCACCTCTTAGGACACCCAAAGGATGTCATAAGTATGTATAACTTATAGCTTTGAACCTAACTCTAAGACTCTAATCCCCAAGAGCGTTATCTTTGATTGTAACGGTTCATCTTCAGTTTGAAATAGAGTTAAAGTTCTAAAGATCTATCACCTCTTAGGACACCCAAAGGTTGTAATAAGTATCTATAACTTATTGCTTTGAACCTCACTCTAAGACTCTATTCCCCATGAGCATTATCTTTGATTGTAACGGTTCAACTTTGGTTTGAAATAGAGTTAAAGTTCTAAAGATCTATCACCTCTTAGGACACCCAAAGGTTGTAATAAGTATCTATAACTTATAGCTTTGAACCTAACTCTAAGACTCTAATCCCCAAGAGCATTATCTTTGATTGTAACGGTTCAACTTCGGTTTGAAATAGAGTTAAAGTTCTGAAGCTCTATCACCTCTTAGGACACCCAAAGTTTGTAATAAGTATCTATAACTTATTGCTTTGAACCTAACTCTAAGACTCTAATCCCCAAGAGCGTTATCTTTGATTGTAACGGTTCAACTTCGGTTTGAAATAGAGTTAATGTTCTAAAGATCTATCACCTCTTCGGACACCCAAAGGATGTCATAAGTATCTATAACTTATAGCTTTGAACCAAACTCTAAGACTCTAATCCCCAAGGACGTTATCTTTGATTGTAACGGTTCAACTTCGGTTTGAAATAGAGTTAAAGTTCTAAAGATCTATGATATGAACCAGGAAACGCATACATTGCAGCCGGCAATAGAAGATTGTTCTAGCAAAGTTGGATGATCAAGATAATGGTGTGGATCTCAAGCATAAGGAAATTGAAGATAATCAAGAATGTTTGGAATTTATAATTGATCCGTTACAAGATCGAGTTAGATCAGATCCAACTTCTCAACGGGTTATAAATTGGGCCGCATGAAGAGTCAGCATAACTTGGGCCAAATAAATCATGGTTTAACCATATTTATTTGGAATTTTCGGAATTAATTAAATATGGAATATGCTGATGAGGATTGTAACAGAAATTGAGTTTGTTATTTTGTTAAATTAGCTAGGTTACTTGTGGGCTAAGTTAGGGTATTTTCTTTCAGCCCAAATTCTATTTCTAGGGCCTATAAATACTGTTACTCATTGTTATGTTAGACATCTTTGAATCAATGAAAATTATGGCTTAATTGCTTTTGCTGTGAGGGAACTCCTGCAACCCGTTCTTCGGGAACTTCCGCTGTTAATTACAAGGTTGGCTATCTTGTTATTAAATCCATATATTTATAATATTGATTGCTTGGTTCATTGTAATCTTGAGGTTGATATTCCGCTGCCTTGAAAATTCGTTTGATCTCGTTTCTTTGATTATCATATATTGTTCCGGTCACTCAAGGCATTGTTCTTGAGCATCGTATCAGTTGGTATCAGAGCCGCGTTTTCGATTCGGTTTTCTAGTTATCTTCCATTATCTTGTTTCCCCTTGTTTCAGTTTTTAGAAAAAAAAACACCAAAATTCTGCAAAAAAAAATCTGGTTTGTTTGTTCTTCAACCCTAGCCGTCATCCTTGGATTCTTCAAAATCTGTTACAGTTTGAAAAAAAAAATTCTGGTTTGGTTCTTCAAATCCTAACCGTCTTCCTTAATTGTTTTCTTTTGTTCTTCAAACCCTAGCCGTCATCTATCCTTCAAATCTGGTCAAATCTGGTGCAGATTTGAAAAAAAAAAATCCAAAAATAAATCTGTTTATTTGTTGTTGAAACCCTAGCCGTCATCCTTATTTATTCTCAAGTTTTGTTGTTGTTTCAAAAAAAATCCGAAAATTGAAAAAAAAAGATCGAGAAGGAAAGTGCAAGAAAGGAGAAGGGAAGATAGAAAAAAAAATTCTGAATAAAAAATTCCGAAAATAGAAAAAAGACTGAAAAGGAAAGTGCAAGAAAGGAGGAAAGAGAAGAACAGAAAAAAAAAAATTTTTGAAAAAAAAAATCCGAAAAAAAAAGAAATAGGAGAGAAGAAAAAAAAAAGGAAGGATTATTTCTGGAGAAAAGTGCAAAGAAAATTGAGAATAGAACAATTTGACTCAAGGAATGGTGATATTTGATTTCATTCCAATTCTAAATTTTTTTATACCTATCCTTATTTGACAACATTTTCCTGATTTCTATTCCAAATCAATTCATTACACATCTATCCTTATTTGGCAATCTTTTTTTCTGATCTCTATTCTAAAATCAACTTCAAGTATTCTTTTGATCTTGCAATCATATTGATAAATCAGATTGATTTAATCACACATTGCCTTTGTATTGACTTGCATTAGTTCTCCTAGAACTTGTTGGAGGGTTCAAGAGAGGAAAAAAGGATGAGTGGTAAGTACAATTGAGGGAAAAAGCCAAATAGAGTTGAGATAAAATACGAGTGTCACCACTGAGTGTCACCACATGAGGTAGTGAGATTATTTTTACTAACTTTTGTGGTAGCAATTTCCTACAATGCCAACAGGAAGGGACAAAGAGCTTAATTCTAGAAAAGAAGCAATTGATCAGAGAAGAATGATGGAAGTCATGACGCAACATTTCCAACATCTTGAAAATATGATTACTGAACTTCATGATGAAGTAGATGTTCAAATTGCACAACTACAACAAGTTATACCACCAAATCAAAGAAGAAATTGTCAAAGACAACGTGCTCCTGATGAAGAGATGAAACAGAAAGATGATGGAAGTTGGAGAAAGCATAAGCATGTTCTGATTGGAGGAAGAAGTCATGATCAAGAAAATGTTTTCTATGCGCGTTGTTGTGTTATGGATAGAACTTGTGGATTGATTATTGATAGTGAAAGCTGCGTCAACCTTGCTAGCCATTACATGGTGGAGAAGTTGGGGCTACCAACCTTAAAGCACCCAAAACCATACAAACTTCAGTGGATAAACGATGGAGAAGAAGTCAAAGTGACTAAACAGGTGCTTGTGCCCTTTAAAATTGGAAGATTTACGAATGAAGTATTATGTGATGTTGTGTCAATGCATGTTTGTCATATCCTTTTGGGGCAACCATGGCAATATGATCGATGTGTGACACATGATGGTGCTACCAACCGTTATAAATGTCGCAAAGATGGGAGGAAATACACTTTAGCACCATTGCCACCTCAAGAAGTATACGAAGAGCAGATGCAACTTAAAGAGCGTGTAGCAGCCTACAACATTGAGAGGAAAAATTCGGTTACACAACAACACTTGAAGAAAGAAGAAGCTGATTGTTCAGCAACTCCAAACAGTTCTGAGAGTTGTGAGAAAGGCAAAGATGAAAAATATGAGTGCCACAACTTGAGTGATGAAAATGAGAGCCACAACAATTTTGAGTGCTTAGAAAGGCCACTTTCTGAAATCATTGAAATGCAACATTTAGATGCTGAGTATTATGAGAGTAGTGAGAATGAGAGAAGATTAGATCTTGAGTGTTTAGAAATGCCACCTCCAGAGAGATATGAGCAAAATGACTTGAGTGTTGAGGCAAAAGAAAGAGAGTTCAGTAATGTTTCTCCTAATACTAACCATCTTTTGTCTTTTGATTCTAATTTCTCCATGCAGATATGTTGGAGTGGAATACATGAAGTTATATTTCCTGTCATTCAAGGATCTAAAAGAGACTGTAGTGAGTATATGACAAGATGTTTGAAAGGTCCATCTCCTTGCTTTGAAACTTTATATTTGTTTGATGTGACTAGTTTGCAAGGTTTAGTTGAGAGAGGTGTTCAATGCCATCCGTCCTTTTCATTTTCATATTTGTTGGGTGCTGGCTCATTTTATTTATGTGTTACAATGAATTTCTGGAATGAATATTTTCTAATATTGAGCATCTTTGATTGGCTTATTTTGATATTTAGATTTTCTGATAAGAGTATAATCTTATTCATCTCCTTGAACCAACCATTGTGTCTTAGTAAAAACATTTCTTCAAAAAATTATTGCAGCTTGTCATATGATTTTTACATCACAAATGAGACATTTGCATCCATTGGAACTTTGCGTGTTTCCCACAAAAGATCTGTGATTATTTTCTTAGGAGGTATTTTGATTTATAGTAATAATTTACATGATCATTTGAGTGGAGTACATGAAGTTATAAATTCTCTCTTGCAAGGATTTAAAAGAGATATTGAGTTTATGACAACTAGTTTGAAAAGACCAGTTCTTACTTTTCAAAGTTTATATTTGCTGGATGTGTCTGTGGTTTTAATTGAGAGAAGAATTGAGTGGCATGCAAACATTAGATCTGAATTTTCCATTCCATTTTGTTCTTCATTGAGTGCTGAAACACTTTATTTGAGCCATATGGTGAAATTTTGGAATGAATATTTTATAGTCCTGAGTACTTTTGATTGGTTGATTTTGATTTCAAGATTTTCTGAGCCTACCTTATTCATTTCTTTAAATTTATCTTTGTGCTTTCCTAAGATCATTTTTGCAGATGATGGTTGCAATCTTTCATATAATTTTCACATCATGATTCGAAAATTCATTGCATTTGCATTAGTAAGACTTTTGTGCAATTTTCATCAAAGATTTGAGAGTAACTTCTTTGGAGATATCCTGATTAATAGCAGCCATTTGCAAAGTAATTTTGATGATATTTTGGTTTGTTGCAAGGACTTGCATGATTCCCTTTATAAGCCAAGTTGTTTGATGCATTACAGATATATTTCACTTGCAGATTTTAAGGATCCATTTTATTTTGAGGGAAAAGATGTCCTTGTTTTGGAACTACTTAACAATTTCCTTGTTAGAACTCTAGTTCCATGGCATACATTCCACATTTCATTTGATAGGATCCTTATGCGCAAGGGAAGGACTCCAAAGTTTCGCACTTTGTTTCTTAAAATACCATCGTCTCATGGGCATAAGATATTTCATCCAGGTGAGTATGAGAGTCACATTACTTTTTATAATACTTATGTCTTCTTTATCTGCACTTGCAGGCTCTTAACTTGATGGTATGGATGAGAAATTGTGCTTGCAATTATCATTGAGATGCATCATGCAGTCATCAGACACATGAAAGGGAAGTATCAATATCCTCATTATGCGTGTCCTAAATTATTTAACAAATTCACATATGTGATAGGTTATATTTTCCTTATTGTGCATGTAGATTCGAGGACGAATCCTTTTGAAGATGAGGGAAATGATATGAATCTGGATATACTCTCCTTATTGTGAATGCAGATTCGAGGACGAATCCTTTTGAAGAGGAGGGGAATGATATGAACCAGGAAACGCATACATTGCAGCCGGCAATAGAAGATTGTTCTAGCAAAGTTGGATGATCAAGATAATGGTGTGGATCTCAAGCATAAGGAAATTGAAGATAATCAAGAATGTTTGGAATTTATAATTGATCCGTTACAAGATCGAGTTAGATCAGATCCAACTTCTCAACGGGTTATAAATTGGGCCGCATGAAGAGTCAGCATAACTTGGGCCAAATAAATCATGGTTTAACCATATTTATTTGGAATTTTCGGAATTAATTAAATATGGAATATGCTGATGAGGATTGTAACAGAAATTGAGTTTGTTATTTTGTTAAATTAGCTAGGTTACTTGTGGGCTAAGTTAGGGTATTTTCTTTCAGCCCAAATTCTATTTCTAGGGCCTATAAATACTGTTACTCATTGTTATGTTAGACATCTTTGAATCAATGAAAATTATGGCTTAATTGCTTTTGCTGTGAGGGAACTCCTGCAACCCGTTCTTCGGGAACTTCCGCTGTTAATTACAAGGTTGGCTATCTTGTTATTAAATCCATCTATTTATAATATTGATTGCTTGGTTCATTGTAATCTTGAGGTTGATATTCCGCTGCCTTGAAAATTCGTTTGATCTCGTTTCTTTGATTATCATATATTGTTCCGGTCACTCAAGGCATTGTTCTTGAGCATCGTATCAATCTATCACCTCTTAGGACACCCAAAGGTTGTAATAAGTATCTATAACTTATTGCTTTGAACCTAACTCTAAGACTCTAATCCCAAAGAGCGTTATCTTTGATTGTAACGGTTCAACTTCGGTTTGAAATAGAGTTAAAGTTCTAAAGATATATCACCTCTTAGGACACCCAAATGTTGTAATAAGTATCTATAACTTATTGCTTTGAACCTAACTCTAAGACTCTAATCCCCAAGAGCGTTATCTTTGATTGTAACGGTTCAACTTCGGTTTGAAATAGAGTTAAAGTTCTGAAGTTCTATCACCTCTTAGGACACCCAAAGGTTGTAATAAGTACCTATAACTTATAGCTTTGAACCTAACTCTAAGACTCTAATCCCCAAGAGCGTTATCTTTGATTGTAACGGTTCAACTTCGGTTTGAAATAGAGTTAAAGTTCTAAAGATCTATCACCTCTTAGGACACCCAAAGGTTGTAATAAGTATCTATAACTTATTGCTTTGAACCTAACTCTAAGACTCTAATCCCCAAGAGCGTTATCTTTGATTGTAACGGTTCAACTTCGGTTTGAAATAGAGTTAAAGTTCTAAAGATCTATCACCTCTTAGGACACCCAAAGGTTGTAATAAGTATCTATAACTTATTGCTTTGAACCTAACTCTAAGACTCTAATCCCCAAGAGCGTTATCTTTGATTGTAACGGTTCAACTTCGGTTTGAAATAGAGTTAAAGTTCTGAAGTTCTATCACCTCTTAGGACACCCAAAGGTTGTAATAAGTACCTATAACTTATAGCTTTGAACCTAACTCTAAGACTCTAATCCCCAAGAGCGTTATCTTTGATTGTAACGGTTCAACTTCGGTTTGAAATAGAGTTAAAGTTCTAAAGATCTATCACCTCTTAGGACACCCAAAGGTTGTAATAAGTATCTATAACTTATTGCTTTGAACCTAACTCTAAGACTCTAATCCCCAAGAGCGTTATCTTTGATTGTAACGGTTCAACTTCGGTTTGAAATAGAGTTAAAGTTCTAAAGATCTATCACCTCTTAGGACACCCAAAGGTTGTAATAAGTATCTATAACTTATAGCTTTGAACCTAACTCTAAGACTCTAATCCCCAAGAGCATTATCTTTGATTGTAACGGTTCAACTTCGGTTTGAAATAGAGTTAAAGTTCTAAAGATCTATCACCTCTTAGGACACCCAAAGGTTGTAATAAGTATCTATAACTTATTGCTTTGAACCTAACTCTAAGACTCTAATCCCCAAGAGCGTTATCTTTGATTGTAACGGTTCAACTTCGGTTTGAAATAGAGTTAAAGTTCTAAAGATCTATCACCTCTTAGGACACCCAAAGGATGTCATAAGTATCTATAACTTATAGCTTTGAACCTAACGCTAAGACTCTAATCCCCAAGAGCGTTATCTTTGATTGTAACAGTTCAACTTCGGTTTGAAATAGAGTTAAAGTTCTAAAGATCTATCACCTCTTAGGACACCCAAAGGTTGTAATAAGTATCTATAACTTATTGCTTTGAACCTCACCCTAAGACTCTAATCCCCAAGAGCGTTATCTTTGATTGTAACGGTTCAACTTCGGTTTGAAATAGAGTTAAAGTTCTAAAGATCTATCACCTCTTAGGACACCCAAAGGATGTCATAAGTATGTATAACTTATAGCTTTGAACCTAACTCTAAGACTCTAATCCCCAAGAGCGTTATCTTTGAATGTAACGGTTCAACTTCGGTTTGAAATAGAGTTAAAGTTCTAAAGATCTATCACCTTTTAGGACACCCAAAGGATGTCATAAGTATGTATAACTTATAGCTTTGAACCTAACTCTAAGACTCTAATCCCCAAGAGCGTTATCTTTGATTGTAACGGTTCAACTTCGGTTTGAAATAGAGTTAAAGTTCTAAAGATCTATCACCTCTTAGGACACGCAAAGGTTGTAATAAGTATCTATAACTTATAACTTTGAACCTAACTCTAAGACTCTAATCCCCAAGAGCGTTATCTTTGATTGTAACGGTTCAACTTCGGTTTGAAATAGAGTTAAAGTTCTGAAGTTCTATCACCTCTTAGGACACCCAAAGGTTGTAATAAGTACCTATAACTTATAGCTTTGAACCTAACTGATATGAATCTGGATATACTCTCCTTATTGTGAATGCAGATTCGAGGACGAATCCTTTTGAAGAGGAGGGGAATGATATGAACCAGGAAACGCATACATTGCAGCCGACAATAGAAGATTGTTCTAGCAAAGTTGGATGATCAAGATAATGGTGTGGATCTCAAGCATAAGGAAATTGAAGATAATCAAGAATGTTTGGAATTTATAATTGATCCGTTACAAGATCGAGTTAGATCAGATCCAACTTCTCAACGGGTTATAAATTGGGCCGCATGAAGAGTCAGCATAACTTGGGCCAAATAAATCATGGTTTAACCATATTTATTTGGAATTTTCGGAATTAATTAAATATGGAATATGCTGATAAGGATTGTAACAGAAATTGAGTTTGTTATTTTGTTAAATTAGCTAGGTTACTTGTGGGCTAAGTTAGGGTATTTTCTTTCAGCCCAAATTCTATTTCTAGGGCCTATAAATACTGTTACTCATTGTTATGTTAGACATCTTTGAATCAATGAAAATTATGGCTTAATTGCTTTTGCTGTGAGGGAACTCCTGCAACCCGTTCTTCGGGAACTTCCGCTGTTAATTACAAGGTTGGCTATCTTGTTATTAAATCCATCTATTTATAATATCGATTGCTTGGTTCATTGTAATCTTGAGGTTGATATTCCGCTGCTTTGAAAATTCGTTTGATCTCGTTTCTTTGATTATCATATATTGTTCCGGTCACTCAAGGCATTGTTCTTGAGCATCGTATCACTAACTCTAAGACTCTAATCTCCAAGAGCGTTATCTTTGATTGTAACGGTTCAACTTCGGTTTGAAATAGAGTTAAAGTTCTAAAGATCTATTACCTCTTAGGACACCCAAAGGTTGTAATAAGTATCTATAACTTATTGCTTTGAACCTTACTCTAAGACTCTAATCCCCAAGAGCGTTATCTTTGATTGTAACGGTTCAACTTCGGTTTGAAATAGAGTTAAAGTTCTAAAGATCTATCACCTCTTAGGACACCCAAAGGTTGTAATAAGTATCTATAACTTATTGCTTTGAACCTAACTCTAAGACTCTAATCCCCAAGAGCATTATCTTTGATTGTAACGGTTCAACTTCGGTTTGAAATATGTTAAAGTTATGAAGCTCTATCACCTCTTAGGACACCCAAAGTTTGTAATAAGTATCTATAACTTATAGCTTTGAACCTAACTCTAAGACTCTAATCCCCAAGAGCGTTATCTTTGATTGTAACGGTTCAACTTCGGTTTGAAATAGAGTTAAAGTTCTAAAGATCTATCACCTCTTAGGACACCCAAAGGATGTCATAAGTATGTATAACTTATAGCTTTGAACCTAACTCTAAGACTCTAATCCCCAAGAGCGTTATCTTTGATTGTAACGGTTCAACTTCGGTTTGAAATAGAGTTAAAGTTCTAAAGATCTATCACCTCTTAGGACACCCAAAGGTTGTAATAAGTATCTATAACTTATTGCTTTGAACCTCACTCTAAGACTCTAATCCCCAAGAGCGTTATCTTTGATTGTAACGGTTCAACTTCGGTTTGAAATAGAGTTAAAGTTCTAAAGATCTATCACCTCTTAGGACACCCAAAGGATGTCATAAGTATGTATAACTTATAACTTTGAACCTAACTCTAAGACTCTAATCCCCAAGAGCGTTATCTTTGATTGTAACGGTTCAACTTCGGTTTGAAATAGAGTTAAAGTTCTGAAGTTCTATCACCTCTTAGGACACCCAAAGGTTGTAATAAGTACCTATAACTTATAGCTTTGAACCTAACTCTAAGACTCTAATCTCCAAGAGCGTTATCTTTGATTGTAACGGTTCAACTTCGGTTTGAAATAGAGTTAAAGTTCTAAAGATCTATTACCTCTTAGGACACCCAAAGGTTGTAATAAGTATCTATAACTTATTGCTTTGAACCTTACTCTAAGACTCTAATCCCCAAGAGCGTTATCTTTGATTGTAACGGTTCAACTTTGGTTTGAAATAGAGTTAAAGTTCTAAAGATCTATCACCTCTTAGGACACCCAAAGGTTGTAATAAGTATCTATAACTTATAGCTTTGAACCTAACTCTAAGACTCTAATCCCCAAGAGCATTATCTTTGATTGTAACGGTTCAACTTCGGTTTGAAATAGAGTTAAAGTTATGAAGCTCTATCACCTCTTAGGACACCCAAAGTTTGTAATAAGTATCTATAACTTATAGCTTTGAACCTAACTCTAAGACTCTAATCCCCAAGAGCGTTATCTTTGATTGTAACGGTTCAACTTCGGTTTGAAATAGAGTTAAAGTTCTAAAGATCTATCACCTCTTAGGACACCCAAAGGATGTCATAAGTATGTATAACTTATAGCTTTGAACTTAACTCTAAGACTCTAATCCCCAAGAGCGTTATCTTTGATTGTAACAGTTCAACTTCGGTTTGAAATAGAGTTAAAGTTCTAAAGATCTATCACCTCTTAGGACACCCAAAGGTTGTAATAAGTATCTATAACTTATTGCTTTGAACCTCACTCTAAGACTCTAATCCCCAAGAGCGTTATCTTTGATTGTAACGGTTCAACTTCGGTTTGAAATAGAGTTAAAGTTCTAAAGATCTATCACCTCTTAGGACACCCAAAGGATGTCATAAGTATGTATAACTTATAGCTTTGAACCTAACTCTAAGACTCTAATCCCCAAGAGCGTTATCTTTGATTGTAACGGTTCAACTTCGGTTTGAAATAGAGTTAAAGTTCTAAAGATCTATCACCTCTTAGGACACCCAAAGGTTGTAATAAGTATCTATAACTTATAGCTTTGAACCTAACTCTAAGACTCTAATCCCCAAGAGCGTTATCTTTGATTGTAACGGTTCAACTTCGGTTTGAAATAGAGTTAAAGTTCTGAAGTTCTATCACCTCTTAGGACACCCAAAGGTTGTAATAAGTACTTATAACTTATAGCTTTGAACCTAACTCTAAGACTCTAATCCCCAAGAGCGTTATCTTTGATTGTAACGGTTCAACTTCGGTTTGAAATAGAGTTAAAGTTCTAAAGATCTATCACCTCTTAGGACACCCAAAGGATGTCATAAGTATCTATAACTTATAGCTTTGAACCTAACTCTAAGACTCTAATCCCCAAGAGCGTTATCTTTGATTGTAACGGTTCAACTTCGGTTTGAAATAGAGTTAAGTTCTAAAGATCTATCACCTCTTAGGACACCCAAAGGTTGTAATAAGTATCTATAACTTATAGCTTTGAACCTAACTCTAAGACTCTAATCCCCAAGAGTATTATCTTTGATTGTAACGGTTCAACTTCGGTTTGAAATAGAGTTAAAGTTATGAAGCTCTATCACCTCTTAGGACACCCAAAGTTTGTAATAAGTATCTATAACTTATAGCTTTGAACCTAACTCTAAGACTCTAATCCCCAAGAGCGTTATCTTTGATTGTAACGGTTCAACTTCGGTTTGAAATAGAGTTAAAGTTCTAAAGATCTATCACCTCTTAGGACACCCAAAGGATGTCATAAGTATCTATAACTTATAGCTTTGAACCTAACTCTAAGACTCTAATCCCCAAGAGCGTTATCTTTGATTGTAACGGTTCAACTTCGGTTTGGAATAGAGTTAAAGTTCTAAAGATCTATCACCTCTTAGGACACCCAAAGATTGTAATAAGTATCTATAACTTATAGCTTTGAACCTCACTCTAAGACTCTAATCCCCAAGAGCGTTATCTTTGATTGTAACGGTTCAACTTCGGTTTGAAATAGAGTTAAAGTTCTAAAGATCTATCACCTCTTAGGACACCCAAAGGTTGTAATAAGTACCTATAACTTATAGCTTTGAACCTAACTCTAAGACTCTAATCCCCAAGAGCGTTATCTTTGATTGTAACGGTTCAACTTCGGTTTGAAATAGAGTTAAAGTTATGAAGCTCTATCACCTCTTAGGACACCCAAAGTTTGTAATAAGTACCTATAACTTATAGCTTTGAACCTAACTCTAAGACTCTAATCCCCAAGAGCGTTATCTTTGATTGTAACGGTTCAACTTCGGTTTGAAATAGAGTTAAAGTTCTAAAGATCTATCACCTCTTAGGACACCCAAAGGATGTCATAAGTATCTATAACTTATAGCTTTGAACCTAACTCTAGGACTCTAATCCCCAAGAGCGTTATCTTTGATTGTAACGGTTCAACTTCGGTTTGAAATAGAGTTAAAGTTCTAAAGATCTATCACCTCTTAGGACACCCAAAGGATGTCATAAGTATGTATAACTTATAGCTTTGAACCTAACTCTAAGACTCTAATCCCCAAGAGCGTTATCTTTGATTGTAACGGTTCAACTTCGGTTTGAAATAGAGTTAAAGTTCTAAAGATCTATCACCTCTTAGGACACCCAAAGGTTGTAATAAGTATCTATAACTTATAGCTTTGAACCTAACTCTAAGACTCTAATCCCCAAGAGCGTTATCTTTGATTGTAACGGTTCAACTTCGGTTTGAAATAGAGTTAAAGTTCTGAAGTTCTATCACCTCTTAGGACACCCAAAGGTTGTAATAAGTACTTATAACTTATAGCTTTGAACCTAACTCTAAGACTCTAATCCCCAAGAGCGTTATCTTTGATTGTAACGGTTCAACTTCGGTTTGAAATAGAGTTAAAGTTCTAAGATCTATCACCTCTTAGGACACCCAAAGGTTGTAATAAGTATCTATAACTTATTGCTTTGAACCTAACTCTAAGACTCTAATCCCCAAGAGCGTTATCTTTGATTGTAACGGTTCAACTTCGGTTTGAAATAGAGTTAAAGTTCTAAAGATCTATCACCTCTTAGGACACCCAAAGGATGTCATAAGTATGTATAACTTATAGCTTTGAACCTAACTCTAAGACTCTAATCCCCAAGAGCGTTATCTTTGATTGTAACGGTTCAACTTCGGTTTGAAATAGAGTTAAAGTTCTAAAGATCTATCACCTCTTAGGACACCCAAAGGATGTCATAAGTATGTATAACTTATAGCTTTGAACCTAACTCTAAGACTCTAATCCCCAAGAGCGTTATCTTAGATTGTAACGGTTCAACTTCGGTTTGAAATAGAGTTAAAGTTCTGAAGTTCTATCACCTCTTAGGACACCCAAAGGTTGTAATAAGTACCTATAACTTATAGCTTTGAACCTAACTCTAAGACTCTAATCCCCAAGAGCGTTATCTTTGATTGTAACGGTTCAACTTCGGTTTGAAATAGAGTTAAAGTTCTAAAGATCTATCACCTCTTAGGACACCCAAAGGATGTCATAAGTATGTATAACTTATAGCTTTGAACCTAACTCTAAGACTCTAATCCCCAAGAGCGTTATCTTTGATTGTAACGGTTCAACTTTGGTTTGAAATAGAGTTAAAGTTCTAAAGATCTATCACCTCTTAGGACACCCAAAGGTTGTAATAAGTATCTATAACTTATAGCTTTGAACCTAACTCTAAGACTCTAATCCCCAAGAGCATTATCTTTGATTGTAACGGTTCAACTTCGGTTTGAAATAGAGTTAAAGTTCTGAAGCTCTATCACCTCTTAGGACACCCAAAGTTTGTAATAAGTATCTATAACTTATTGCTTTGAACCTAACTCTAAGACTCTAATCCCCAAGAGCGTTATCTTTGATTGTAACGGTTCAACTTCAGTTTGAAATAGAGTTAAAGTTCTAAAGATCTATCACCTCTTAGGACACCCAAAGGGTGTCATAAGTATGTATAACTTATAGCTTTGAACCTAACTCTAAGACTCTAATCCCCAAGAGCGTTATCCTTGATTGTAACGGTTCAACTTCGGTTTGAAATAGAGTTAAAGTTCTAAAGATCTATCACCTCTTAGGACACCCAAAGGATGTCATAAGTATGTATAACTTATAGCTTTGAACCTAACTCTAAGACTCTAATCCCCAAGAGCGTTATCTTAGATTGTAACGGTTCAACTTCGGTTTGAAATAGAGTTAAAGTTCTGAAGTTCTATCACCTCTTAGGACACCCAAAGGTTGTAATAAGTACCTATAACTTATAGCTTTGAACCTAACTCTAAGACTCTAATCTCCAAGAGCGTTATCTTTGATTGTAACGGTTCAACTTCGGTTTGAAATAGAGTTAAAGTTCTAAAGATCTATCACCTCTTAGGACACCCAAAGGATGTCATAAGTATGTATAACTTATAGCTTTGAACCTAACTCTAAGACTCTAATCCCCAAGAGCGTTATCTTTGATTGTAACAGTTCAACTTCGGTTTGAAATAGAGTTAAAGTTCTAAAGATCTATCACCTCTTAGGACACCCAAAGGTTGTAATAAGTATCTATAACTTATTGCTTTGAACCTAACTCTAAGACTCTAATCCCCAAGAGCGTTATCTTTGATTGTAACGGTTCAACTTCAGTTTGAAATAGAGTTAAAGTTCTAAAGATCTATCACCTCTTAGGACACCCAAAGGGTGTCATAAGTATGTATAACTTATAGCTTTGAACCTAACTCTAAGACTCTAATCCCCAAGAGCGTTATCCTTGATTGTAACGGTTCAACTTCGGTTTGAAATAGAGTTAAAGTTCTAAAGATCTATCACCTCTTAGGACACCCAAAGGATGTCATAAGTATGTATAACTTATAGCTTTGAACCTAACTCTAAGACTCTAATCCCCAAGAGCGTTATCTTAGATTGTAACGGTTCAACTTCGGTTTGAAATAGAGTTAAAGTTCTGAAGTTCTATCACCTCTTAGGACACCCAAAGGTTGTAATAAGTACCTATAACTTATAGCTTTGAACCTAACTCTAAGACTCTAATCTCCAAGAGCGTTATCTTTGATTGTAACGGTTCAACTTCGGTTTGAAATAGAGTTAAAGTTCTAAAGATCTATCACCTCTTAGGACACCCAAAGGATGTCATAAGTATGTATAACTTTTAGCTTTGAACCTAACTCTAAGACTCTAATCCCCAAGAGCGTTATCTTTGATTGTAACAGTTCAACTTCGGTTTGAAATAGAGTTAAAGTTCTAAAGATCTATCACCTCTTAGGACACCCAAAGGTTGTAATAAGTATCTATAACTTATTGCTTTGAACCTCACTCTAAGACTCTAATCCCCAAGAGCGTTATCTTTGATTGTAACGGTTCAACTTCGGTTTGAAATAGAGTTAAAGTTCTAAAGATCTATCACCTCTTAGGACACCCAAAGGATGTCATAAGTATGTATAACTTATAGCTTTGAACCTAACTCTAAGACTCTAATCCCCAAGAGCGTTATCTTTGATTGTAACGGTTCAACTTCGGTTTGAAATAGAGTTAAAGTTCTAAAGATCTATCACCTCTTAGGACACCCAAAGGTTGTAATAAGTATCTATAACTTATAGCTTTGAACCTAACTCTAAGACTCTAATCCCCAAGAGCGTTATCTTTGATTGTAACGGTTCAACTTCGGTTTGAAATAGAGTTAAAGTTCTGAAGTTCTATCACCTCTTAGGACACCCAAAGGTTGTAATAAGTACTTATAACTTATAGCTTTGAACCTAACTCTAAGACTCTAATCTCCAAGAGCGTTATCTTTGATTGTAACGGTTCAACTTCGGTTTGAAATAGAGTTAAAGTTCTAAAGATCTATCACCTCTTAGGACACCCAAAGGATGTCATAAGTATGTATAACTTATAGCTTTGAACCTAACTCTAAGACTCTAATCCCCAAGAGCGTTATCTTTGATTGTAACAGTTCAACTTCGGTTTGAAATAGAGTTAAAGTTCTAAAGATCTATCACCTCTTAGGACACCCAAAGGTTGTAATAAGTATCTATAACTTATTGCTTTGAACCTAACTCTAAGACTCTAATCCCCAAGAGCGTTATCTTTGATTGTAACGGTTCAACTTCAGTTTGAAATAGAGTTAAAGTTCTAAAGATCTATCACCTCTTAGGACACCCAAAGGGTGTCATAAGTATGTATAACTTATAGCTTTGAACCTAACTCTAAGACTCTAATCCCCAAGAGCGTTATCCTTGATTGTAACGGTTCAACTTCGGTTTGAAATAGAGTTAAAGTTCTAAAGATCTATCACCTCTTAGGACACCCAAAGGATGTCATAAGTATGTATAACTTATAGCTTTGAACCTAACTCTAAGACTCTAATCCCCAAGAGCGTTATCTTAGATTGTAACGGTTCAACTTCGGTTTGAAATAGAGTTAAAGTTCTGAAGTTCTATCACCTCTTAGGACACCCAAAGGTTGTAATAAGTACCTATAACTTATAGCTTTGAACCTAACTCTAAGACTCTAATCTCCAAGAGCGTTATCTTTGATTGTAACGGTTCAACTTCGGTTTGAAATAGAGTTAAAGTTCTAAAGATCTATCACCTCTTAGGACACCCAAAGGATGTCATAAGTATGTATAACTTATAGCTTTGAACCTAACTCTAAGACTCTAATCCCCAAGAGCGTTATCTTTGATTGTAACAGTTCAACTTCGGTTTGAAATAGAGTTAAAGTTCTAAAGATCTATCACCTCTTAGGACACCCAAAGGTTGTAATAAGTATCTATAACTTATTGCTTTGAACCTAACTCTAAGACTCTAATCCCCAAGAGCGTTATCTTTGATTGTAACGGTTCAACTTCAGTTTGAAATAGAGTTAAAGTTCTAAAGATCTATCACCTCTTAGGACACCCAAAGGGTGTCATAAGTATGTATAACTTATAGCTTTGAACCTAACTCTAAGACTCTAATCCCCAAGAGCGTTATCCTTGATTGTAACGGTTCAACTTCGGTTTGAAATAGAGTTAAAGTTCTAAAGATCTATCACCTCTTAGGACACCCAAAGGATGTCATAAGTATGTATAACTTATAGCTTTGAACCTAACTCTAAGACTCTAATCCCCAAGAGCGTTATCTTAGATTGTAACGGTTCAACTTCGGTTTGAAATAGAGTTAAAGTTCTGAAGTTCTATCACCTCTTAGGACACCCAAAGGTTGTAATAAGTACCTATAACTTATAGCTTTGAACCTAACTCTAAGACTCTAATCTCCAAGAGCGTTATCTTTGATTGTAACGGTTCAACTTCGGTTTGAAATAGAGTTAAAGTTCTAAAGATCTATCACCTCTTAGGACACCCAAAGGATGTCATAAGTATGTATAACTTATAGCTTTGAACCTAACTCTAAGACTCTAATCCCCAAGAGCGTTATCTTTGATTGTAACAGTTCAACTTCGGTTTGAAATAGAGTTAAAGTTCTAAAGATCTATCACCTCTTAGGACACCCAAAGGTTGTAATAAGTATCTATAACTTATTGCTTTGAACCTCACTCTAAGACTCTAATCCCCAAGAGCGTTATCTTTGATTGTAACGGTTCAACTTCGGTTTGAAATAGAGTTAAAGTTCTAAAGATCTATCACCTCTTAGGACACCCAAAGGATGTCATAAGTATGTATAACTTATAGCTTTGAACCTAACTCTAAGACTCTAATCCCCAAGAGCGTTATCTTTGATTGTAACGGTTCAACTTCGGTTTGAAATAGAGTTAAAGTTCTAAAGATCTATCACCTCTTAGGACACCCAAAGGTTGTAATAAGTATCTATAACTTATAGCTTTGAACCTAACTCTAAGACTCTAATCCCCAAGAGCGTTATCTTTGATTGTAACGGTTCAACTTCGGTTTGAAATAGAGTTAAAGTTCTGAAGTTCTATCACCTCTTAGGACACCCAAAGGTTGTAATAAGTACTTATAACTTATAGCTTTGAACCTAACTCTAAGACTCTAATCCCCAAGAGCGTTATCTTTGATTGTAACGGTTCAACTTCGGTTTGAAATAGAGTTAAAGTTCTAAAGATCTATCACCTCTTAGGACACCCAAAGGATGTCATAAGTATCTATAACTTATAGCTTTGAACCTAACTCTAAGACTCTAATCCCCAAGAGCGTTATCTTTGATTGTAACGGTTCAACTTCGGTTTGAAATAGAGTTAAGTTCTAAAGATCTATCACCTCTTAGGACACCCAAAGGTTGTAATAAGTATCTATAACTTATAGCTTTGAACCTAACTCTAAGACTCTAATCCCCAAGAGTATTATCTTTGATTGTAACGGTTCAACTTCGGTTTGAAATAGAGTTAAAGTTATGAAGCTCTATCACCTCTTAGGACACCCAAAGTTTGTAATAAGTATCTATAACTTATAGCTTTGAACCTAACTCTAAGACTCTAATCCCCAAGAGCGTTATCTTTGATTGTAACGGTTCAACTTCGGTTTGAAATAGAGTTAAAGTTCTAAAGATCTATCACCTCTTAGGACACCCAAAGGATGTCATAAGTATCTATAACTTATAGCTTTGAACCTAACTCTAAGACTCTAATCCCCAAGAGCGTTATCTTTGATTGTAACGGTTCAACTTCGGTTTGGAATAGAGTTAAAGTTCTAAAGATCTATCACCTCTTAGGACACCCAAAGATTGTAATAAGTATCTATAACTTATTGCTTTGAACCTCACTCTAAGACTCTAATCCCCAAGAGCGTTATCTTTGATTGTAACGGTTCAACTTCGGTTTGAAATAGAGTTAAAGTTCTAAAGATCTATCACCTCTTAGGACACCCAAAGGTTGTAATAAGTACCTATAACTTATAGCTTTGAACCTAACTCTAAGACTCTAATCCCCAAGAGCGTTATCTTTGATTGTAACGGTTCAACTTCGGTTTGAAATAGAGTTAAAGTTATGAAGCTCTATCACCTCTTAGGACACCCAAAGTTTGTAATAAGTACCTATAACTTATAGCTTTGAACCTAACTCTAAGACTCTAATCCCCAAGAGCGTTATCTTTGATTGTAACGGTTCAACTTCGGTTTGAAATAGAGTTAAAGTTCTAAAGATCTATCACCTCTTAGGACACCCAAAGGATGTCATAAGTATCTATAACTTATAGCTTTGAACCTAACTCTAGGACTCTAATCCCCAAGAGCGTTATCTTTGATTGTAACGGTTCAACTTCGGTTTGAAATAGAGTTAAAGTTCTAAAGATCTATCACCTCTTAGGACACCCAAAGGATGTCATAAGTATGTATAACTTATAGCTTTGAACCTAACTCTAAGACTCTAATCCCCAAGAGCGTTATCTTTGATTGTAACGGTTCAACTTCGGTTTGAAATAGAGTTAAAGTTCTAAAGATCTATCACCTCTTAGGACACCCAAAGGTTGTAATAAGTATCTATAACTTATAGCTTTGAACCTAACTCTAAGACTCTAATCCCCAAGAGCGTTATCTTTGATTGTAACGGTTCAACTTCGGTTTGAAATAGAGTTAAAGTTCTGAAGTTCTATCACCTCTTAGGACACCCAAAGGTTGTAATAAGTACTTATAACTTATAGCTTTGAACCTAACTCTAAGACTCTAATCCCCAAGAGCGTTATCTTTGATTGTAACGGTTCAACTTCGGTTTGAAATAGAGTTAAAGTTCTAAGATCTATCACCTCTTAGGACACCCAAAGGTTGTAATAAGTATCTATAACTTATTGCTTTGAACCTAACTCTAAGACTCTAATCCCCAAGAGCGTTATCTTTGATTGTAACGGTTCAACTTCGGTTTGAAATAGAGTTAAAGTTCTAAAGATCTATCACCTCTTAGGACACCCAAAGGATGTCATAAGTATGTATAACTTATAGCTTTGAACCTAACTCTAAGACTCTAATCCCCAAGAGCGTTATCTTTGATTGTAACGGTTCAACTTCGGTTTGAAATAGAGTTAAAGTTCTAAAGATCTATCACCTCTTAGGACACCCAAAGGATGTCATAAGTATGTATAACTTATAGCTTTGAACCTAACTCTAAGACTCTAATCCCCAAGAGCGTTATCTTTGATTGTAACAGTTCAACTTCGGTTTGAAATAGAGTTAAAGTTCTAAAGATCTATCACCTCTTAGGACACCCAAAGGTTGTAATAAGTATCTATAACTTATTGCTTTGAACCTAACTCTAAGACTCTAATCCCCAAGAGCGTTATCTTTGATTGTAACGGTTCAACTTCAGTTTGAAATAGAGTTAAAGTTCTAAAGATCTATCACCTCTTAGGACACCCAAAGGGTGTCATAAGTATGTATAACTTATAGCTTTGAACCTAACTCTAAGACTCTAATCCCCAAGAGCGTTATCCTTGATTGTAACGGTTCAACTTCGGTTTGAAATAGAGTTAAAGTTCTAAAGATCTATCACCTCTTAGGACACCCAAAGGATGTCATAAGTATGTATAACTTATAGCTTTGAACCTAACTCTAAGACTCTAATCCCCAAGAGCGTTATCTTAGATTGTAACGGTTCAACTTCGGTTTGAAATAGAGTTAAAGTTCTGAAGTTCTATCACCTCTTAGGACACCCAAAGGTTGTAATAAGTACCTATAACTTATAGCTTTGAACCTAACTCTAAGACTCTAATCCCCAAGAGCGTTATCTTTGATTGTAACGGTTCAACTTCGGTTTGAAATAGAGTTAAAGTTCTAAAGATCTATCACCTCTTAGGACACCCAAAGGATGTCATAAGTATGTATAACTTATAGCTTTGAACCTAACTCTAAGACTCTAATCCCCAAGAGCGTTATCTTAGATTGTAACGGTTCAACTTCGGTTTGAAATAGAGTTAAAGTTCTGAAGTTCTATCACCTCTTAGGACACCCAAAGGTTGTAATAAGTACCTATAACTTATAGCTTTGAACCTAACTCTAAGACTCTAATCCCCAAGAGCGTTATCTTTGATTGTAACGGTTCAACTTCGGTTTGAAATAGAGTTAAAGTTCTAAAGATCTATCACCTCTTAGGACACCCAAAGGATGTCATAAGTATGTATAACTTATAGCTTTGAACCTAACTCTAAGACTCTAATCCCCAAGAGCGTTATCTTTGATTGTAACGGTTCAACTTTGGTTTGAAATAGAGTTAAAGTTCTAAAGATCTATCACCTCTTAGGACACCCAAAGGTTGTAATAAGTATCTATAACTTATAGCTTTGAACCTAACTCTAAGACTCTAATCCCCAAGAGCATTATCTTTGATTGTAACGGTTCAACTTCGGTTTGAAATAGAGTTAAAGTTCTGAAGCTCTATCACCTCTTAGGACACCCAAAGTTTGTAATAAGTATCTATAACTTATTGCTTTGAACCTAACTCTAAGACTCTAATCCCCAAGAGCGTTATCTTTGATTGTAACGGTTCAACTTCGGTTTGAAATAGAGTTAATGTTCTAAAGATCTATCACCTCTTAGGACACCCAAAGGATGTCATAAGTATCTATAACTTATAGCTTTGAGCCAAACTCTAAGACTCTAATCCCCAAGGACGTTATCTTTGATTGTAACGGTTCAACTTCGGTTTGAAATAGAGTTAAAGTTCTAAAGATCTATCACCTCTTAGGACACCCAAAGGTTGTAATAAGTATCTATAACTTATTGCTTTGAACCTAACTCTAAGACTCTAATCCCCAAGAGCGTTATCTTTGATTGTAACGGTTCAACTTCGGTTTGAAATAGAGTTAAAGTTCTAAAGATCTATCACCACTTAGGACACCCAAAGGGTGTCATAAGTATGTATAACTTATAGCTTTGAACCTAACTCTAAGACTCTAATCCCCAAGAGCGTTATCCTTGATTGTAACGGTTCAACTTCGGTTTGAAATAGAGTTAAAGTTCTAAAGATCTATCACCTCTTAGGACACCCAAAGGATGTCATAAGTATGTATTACTTATAGCTTTGAACCTAACTCTAAGACTCTAATCCCCAAGAGCGTTATCTTAGATTGTAACGGTTCAACTTCGGTTTGAAATAGAGTTAAAGTTCTGAAGTTCTATCACCTCTTAGGACACCCAAAGGTTGTAATAAGTACCTATAACTTATAGCTTTGAACCTAACTCTAAGACTCTAATCTCCAAGAGCGTTATCTTTGATTGTAACGGTTCAACTTCGGTTTGAAATAGAGTTAAAGTTCTAAAGATCTATTACCTCTTAGGACACCCAAAGGTTGTAATAAGTATCTATAACTTATTGCTTTGAACCTTACTCTAAGACTCTAATCCCCAAGAGCGTTATCTTTGATTGTAACGGTTCAACTTCGGTTTGAAATAGAGTTAAAGTTCTAAAGATCTATCACCTCTTAGGACACCCAAAGGTTGTAATAAGTATCTATAACTTATAGCTTTGAACCTAACTCTAAGACTCTAATCCCCAAGAGCATTATCTTTGATTGTAACGGTTCAACTTCGGTTTGAAATATGTTAAAGTTATGAAGCTCTATCACCTCTTAGGACACCCAAAGTTTGTAATAAGTATCTATAACTTATAGCTTTGAACCTAACTCTAAGACTCTAATCCCCAAGAGCGTTATCTTTGATTGTAACGGTTCAACTTCGGTTTGAAATAGAGTTAAAGTTCTAAAGATCTATCACCTCTTAGGACACCCAAAGGATGTCATAAGTATGTATAACTTATAGCTTTGAACCTAACTCTAAGACTCTAATCCCCAAGAGCGTTATCTTTGATTGTAACGGTTCAACTTCGGTTTGAAATAGAGTTAAAGTTCTAAAGATCTATCACCTCTTAGGACACCCAAAGGTTGTAATAAGTATCTATAACTTATTTCTTTGAACCTCACTCTAAGACTCTAATCCCCAAGAGCGTTATCTTTGATTGTAACGGTTCAACTTCGGTTTGAAATAGAGTTAAAGTTCTAAAGATCTATCACCTCTTAGGACACCCAAAGGATGTCATAAGTATGTATAACTTATAGCTTTGAACCTAACTCTAAGACTCTAATCCCCAAGAGCGTTACCTTTGATTGTAACGGTTCAACTTCGGTTTGAAATAGAGTTAAAGTTCTAAAGATCTATCACCTCTTAGGACACCCAAAGGTTGTAATAAGTATCTATAACTTATAGCTTTGAACCTAACTCTAAGACTCTAATCCCCAAGAGCGTTATCTTTGATTGTAACGGTTCAACTTCGGTTTGAAATAGAGTTAAAGTTCTGAAGTTCTATCACCTCTTAGGACACCCAAAGGTTGTAATAAGTACTTATAACTTATAGCTTTGAACCTAACTCTAAGACTCTAATCCCCAAGAGCGTTATCTTTGATTGTAACGGTTCAACTTCGGTTTGAAATAGAGTTAAAGTTCTAAGATCTATCACCTCTTAGGACACCTAAAGGTTGTAATAAGTATCTATAACTTATTGCTTTGAACCTAACTCTAAGACTCTAATCCCCAAGAGCGTTATCTTTGATTGTAACGGTTCAACTTCGGTTTGAAATAGAGTTAAGTTCTAAAGATCTATCACCTCTTAGGACACCCAAAGGTTGTAATAAGTATCTATAACTTATAGCTTTGAACCTAACTCTAAGACTCTAATCCCCAAGAGTATTATCTTTGATTGTAACGGTTCAACTTCGGTTTGAAATAGAGTTAAAGTTATGAAGCTCTATCACCTCTTAGGACACCCAAAGTTTGTAATAAGTATCTATAACTTATAGCTTTGAACCTAACTCTAAGACTCTAATCCCCAAGAGCGTTATCTTTGATTGTAACGGTTCAACTTCGGTTTGAAATAGAGTTAAAGTTCTAAAGATCTATCACCTCTTAGGACACCCAAAGGATGTCATAAGTATCTATAACTTATAGCTTTGAACCTAACTCTAAGACTCTAATCCCCAAGAGCGTTATCTTTGATTGTAACGGTTCAACTTCGGTTTGAAATAGAGTTAAAGTTCTAAAGATCTATCACCTCTTAGGACACCCAAAGGTTGTAATAAGTATCTATAACTTATTTCTTTGAACCTCACTCTAAGACTCTAATCCCCAAGAGCGTTATCTTTGATTGTAACGGTTCAACTTCGGTTTGAAATAGAGTTAAAGTTCTAAAGATCTATCACCTCTTAGGACACCCAAAGGATGTCATAAGTATGTATAACTTATAGCTTTGAACCTAACTCTAAGACTCTAATCCCCAAGAGCGTTATCTTTGATTGTAACGGTTCAACTTCGGTTTGAAATAGAGTTAAAGTTCTAAAGATCTATCACCTCTTAGGACACCCAAAGGTTGTAATAAGTATCTATAACTTATTGCTTTGAACCTTACTCTAAGACTCTAATCCCCAAGAGCGTTATCTTTGATTGTAACGGTTCAACTTCGGTTTGAAATAGAGTTAAAGTTCTAAAGATCTATCACCTCTTAGGACACCCAAAGGTTGTAATAAGTATCTATAACTTATTGCTTTGAACCTAACTCTAGGACTCTAATCCCCAAGAGCGTTATCTTTGATTGTAACGGTTCAACTTCGGTTTGAAATAGAGTTAAAGTTCTAAAGATCTATCACCTCTTAGGACACCCAAAGGATGTCATAAGTATGTATAACTTATAGCTTTGAACCTAACTCTAAGACTCTAATCCCCAAGAGCGTTATCTTTGATTGTAACGGTTCAACTTCGGTTTGAAATAGAGTTAAAGTTCTAAAGATCTATCACCTCTTAGGACACCCAAAGGTTGTAATAAGTATCTATAACTTATAGCTTTGAACCTAACTCTAAGACTCTAATCCCCAAGAGCGTTATCTTTGATTGTAACGGTTCAACTTCGGTTTGAAATAGAGTTAAAGTTCTGAAGTTCTATCACCTCTTAGGACACCCAAAGGTTGTAATAAGTACTTATAACTTATAGCTTTGAACCTAACTCTAAGACTCTAATCCCCAAGAGCGTTATCTTTGATTGTAACGGTTCAACTTCGGTTTGAAATAGAGTTAAAGTTCTAAGATCTATCACCTCTTAGGACACCCAAAGGTTGTAATAAGTATCTATAACTTATTGCTTTGAACCTAACTCTAAGACTCTAATCCCCAAGAGCGTTATCTTTGATTGTAACGGTTCAACTTCGGTTTGAAATAGAGTTAAAGTTCTAAAGATCTATCACCTCTTAGGACACCCAAAGGATGTCATAAGTATGTATAACTTATAGCTTTGAACCTAACTCTAAGACTCTAATCCCCAAGAGCGTTATCTTTGATTGTAACGGTTCAACTTCGGTTTGAAATAGAGTTAAAGTTCTAAAGATCTATCACCTCTTAGGACACCCAAAGGATGTCATAAGTATGTATAACTTATAGCTTTGAACCTAACTCTAAGACTCTAATCCCCAAGAGCGTTATCTTAGATTGTAACGGTTCAACTTCGGTTTGAAATAGAGTTAAAGTTCTGAAGTTCTATCACCTCTTAGGACACCCAAAGGTTGTAATAAGTACCTATAACTTATAGCTTTCAACCTAACTCTAAGACTCTAATCCCCAAGAGCGTTATCTTTGATTGTAACGGTTCAACTTCGGTTTGAAATAGAGTTAAAGTTCTAAAGATCTATCACCTCTTAGGACACCCAAAGGATGTCATAAGTATGTATAACTTATAGCTTTGAACCTAACTCTAAGACTCTAATCCCCAAGAGCGTTATCTTTGATTGTAACGGTTCAACTTTGGTTTGAAATAGAGTTAAAGTTCTAAAGATCTATCACCTCTTAGGACACCCAAAGGTTGTAATAAGTATCTATAACTTATAGCTTTGAACCTAACTCTAAGACTCTAATCCCCAAGAGCATTATCTTTGATTGTAACGGTTCAACTTCGGTTTGAAATAGAGTTAAAGTTCTGAAGCTCTATCACCTCTTAGGACACCCAAAGTTTGTAATAAGTATCTATAACTTATTGCTTTGAACCTAACTCTAAGACTCTAATCCCCAAGAGCGTTATCTTTGATTGTAACGGTTCAACTTCGGTTTGAAATAGAGTTAATGTTCTAAAGATCTATCACCTCTTAGGACACCCAAAGGATGTCATAAGTATCTATAACTTATAGCTTTGAGCCAAACTCTAAGACTCTAATCCCCAAGGACGTTATCTTTGATTGTAACGGTTCAACTTCGGTTTGAAATAGAGTTAAAGTTCTAAAGATCTATCACCTCTTAGGACACCCAAAGGTTGTAATAAGTATCTATAACTTATTGCTTTGAACCTAACTCTAAGACTCTAATCCCCAAGAGCGTTATCTTTGATTGTAACGGTTCAACTTCAGTTTGAAATAGAGTTAAAGTTCTAAAGATCTATCACCTCTTAGGACACCCAAAGGGTGTCATAAGTATGTATAACTTATAGCTTTGAACCTAACTCTAAGACTCTAATCCCCAAGAGCGTTATCTTTGATTGTAACGGTTCAACTTCGGTTTGAAATAGAGTTAAAGTTCTAAAGATCTATCACCTCTTAGGACACCCAAAGGATGTCATAAGTATGTATAACTTATAGCTTTGAACCTAACTCTAAGACTCTAATCCCCAAGAGCGTTATCTTAGATTGTAACGGTTCAACTTCGGTTTGAAATAGAGTTAAAGTTCTGAAGTTCTATCACCTCTTAGGACACCCAAAGGTTGTAATAAGTACCTATAACTTATAGCTTTGAACCTAACTCTAAGACTCTAATCTCCAAGAGCGTTATCTTTGATTGTAACGGTTCAACTTCGGTTTGAAATAGAGTTAAAGTTCTAAAGATCTATTACCTCTTAGGACACCCAAAGGTTGTAATAAGTATCTATAACTTATTGCTTTGAACCTTACTCTAAGACTCTAATCCCCAAGAGCGTTATCTTTGATTGTAACGGTTCAACTTCGGTTTGAAATAGAGTTAAAGTTCTAAAGATCTATCACCTCTTAGGACACCCAAAGGTTGTAATAAGTATCTATAACTTATAGCTTTGAACCTAACTCTAAGACTCTAATCCCCAAGAGCATTATCTTTGATTGTAACGGTTCAACTTCGGTTTGAAATATGTTAAAGTTATGAAGCTCTATCACCTCTTAGGACACCCAAAGTTTGTAATAAGTATCTATAACTTATAGCTTTGAACCTAACTCTAAGACTCTAATCCCCAAGAGCGTTATCTTTGATTGTAACGGTTCAACTTCGGTTTGAAATAGAGTTAAAGTTCTAAAGATCTATCACCTCTTAGGACACCCAAAGGATGTCATAAGTATGTATAACTTATAGCTTTGAACCTAACTCTAAGACTCTAATCCCCAAGAGCGTTATCTTTGATTGTAACGGTTCAACTTCGGTTTGAAATAGAGTTAAAGTTCTAAAGATCTATCACCTCTTAGGACACCCAAAGGTTGTAATAAGTATCTATAACTTATTTCTTTGAACCTCACTCTAAGACTCTAATCCCCAAGAGCGTTATCTTTGATTGTAACGGTTCAACTTCGGTTTGAAATAGAGTTAAAGTTCTAAAGATCTATCACCTCTTAGGACACCCAAAGGATGTCATAAGTATGTATAACTTATAGCTTTGAACCTAACTCTAAGACTCTAATCCCCAAGAGCGTTATCTTTGATTGTAACGGTTCAACTTCGGTTTGAAATAGAGTTAAAGTTCTAAAGATCTATCACCTCTTAGGACACCCAAAGGTTGTAATAAGTATCTATAACTTATAGCTTTGAACCTAACTCTAAGACTCTAATCCCCAAGAGCGTTATCTTTGATTGTAACGGTTCAACTTCGGTTTGAAATAGAGTTAAAGTTCTGAAGTTCTATCACCTCTTAGGACACCCAAAGGTTGTAATAAGTACTTATAACTTATAGCTTTGAACCTAACTCTAAGACTCTAATCCCCAAGAGCGTTATCTTTGATTGTAACGGTTCAACTTCGGTTTGAAATAGAGTTAAAGTTCTAAGATCTATCACCTCTTAGGACACCTAAAGGTTGTAATAAGTATCTATAACTTATTGCTTTGAACCTAACTCTAAGACTCTAATCCCCAAGAGCGTTATCTTTGATTGTAACAGTTCAACTTCGGTTTGAAATAGAGTTAAGTTCTAAAGATCTATCACCTCTTAGGACACCCAAAGGTTGTAATAAGTATCTATAACTTATAGCTTTGAACCTAACTCTAAGACTCTAATCCCCAAGAGTATTATCTTTGATTGTAACGGTTCAACTTCGGTTTGAAATAGAGTTAAAGTTATGAAGCTCTATCACCTCTTAGGACACCCAAAGTTTGTAATAAGTATCTATAACTTATAGCTTTGAACCTAACTCTAAGACTCTAATCCCCAAGAGCGTTATCTTTGATTGTAACGGTTCAACTTCGGTTTGAAATAGAGTTAAAGTTCTAAAGATCTATCACCTCTTAGGACACCCAAAGGATGTCATAAGTATCTATAACTTATAGCTTTGAACCTAACTCTAAGACTCTAATCCCCAAGAGCGTTATCTTTGATTGTAACGGTTCAACTTCGGTTTGAAATAGAGTTAAAGTTCTAAAGATCTATCACCTCTTAGGACACCCAAAGATTGTAATAAGTATCTATAACTTATTGCTTTGAACCTCACTCTAAGACTCTAATCCCCAAGAGCGTTATCTTTGATTGTAAAGGTTCAACTTCGGTTTGAAATAGAGTTAAAGTTCTAAAGATCTATCACCTCTTAGGACACCCAAAAGGTTGTAATAAGTACCTATAACTTATAGCTTTGAACCTAACTCTAAGACTCTAATCCCCAAGAGCGTTATCTTTGATTGTAACGGTTCAACTTCGGTTTGAAATAGAGTTAAAGTTATGAAGCTCTATCACCTCTTAGGACACCCAAAGTTTGTAATAAGTACCTATAACTTATAGATTTGAACCTAACTCTAAGACTCTAATCCCCAAGAGCGTTATCTTTGATTGTAACGGTTCAACTTCGGTTTGAAATAGAGTTAATGTTCTAAAGATCTATCACCTCTTAGGACACCCAAAGGATGTCATAAGTATCTATAACTTATAGCTTTGAGCCAAACTCTAAGACTCTAATCCCCAAGGACGTTATCTTTGATTGTAACGGTTCAACTTCGGTTTGAAATAGAGTTAAAGTTCTAAAGATCTATCACCTCTTAGGACACCCAAAGGTTGTAATAAGTATCTATAACTTATTGCTTTGAACCTAACTCTAAGACTCTAATCCCCAAGAGCGTTATCTTTGATTGTAACGGTTCAACTTCAGTTTGAAATAGAGTTAAAGTTCTAAAGATCTATCACCTCTTAGGACACCCAAAGGATGTCATAAGTATGTATAACTTATAGCTTTGAACCTAACTCTAAGACTCTAATCCCCAAGAGCGTTATCTTTGATTGTAACGGTTCAACTTCGGTTTGAAATAGAGTTAAAGTTCTAAAGATCTATCACCTCTTAGGACACCCAAAGGATGTCATAAGTATGTATAACTTATAGCTTTGAACCTAACTCTAAGACTCTAATCCCCAAGAGCGTTATCTTAGATTGTAACGGTTCAACTTCGGTTTGAAATAGAGTTAAAGTTCTGAAGTTCTATCACCTCTTAGGACACCCAAAGGTTGTAATAAGTACCTATAACTTATAGCTTTGAACCTAACTCTAAGACTCTAATCTCCAAGAGCGTTATCTTTGATTGTAACGGTTCAACTTCGGTTTGAAATAGAGTTAAAGTTCTAAAGATCTATTACCTCTTAGGACACCCAAAGGTTGTAATAAGTATCTATAACTTATTGCTTTGAACCTTACTCTAAGACTCTAATCCCCAAGAGCGTTATCTTTGATTGTAACGGTTCAACTTCGGTTTGAAATAGAGTTAAAGTTCTAAAGATCTATCACCTCTTAGGACACCCAAAGGTTGTAATAAGTATCTATAACTTATAGCTTTGAACCTAACTCTAAGACTCTAATCCCCAAGAGCATTATCTTTGATTGTAACGGTTCAACTTCGGTTTGAAATATGTTAAAGTTATGAAGCTCTATCACCTCTTAGGACACCCAAAGTTTGTAATAAGTATCTATAGCTTATAGCTTTGAACCTAACTCTAAGACTCTAATCCCCAAGAGCGTTATCTTTGATTGTAACGGTTCAACTTCGGTTTGAAATAGAGTTAAAGTTCTAAAGATCTATCACCTCTTAGGACACCCAAAGGATGTCATAAGTATGTATAACTTATAGCTTTGAACCTAACTCTAAGACTCTAATCCCCAAGAGCGTTATCTTTGATTGTAACGGTTCAACTTCGGTTTGAAATAGAGTTAAAGTTCTAAAGATCTATCACCTCTTAGGACACCCAAAGGTTGTAATAAGTATCTATAACTTATTGCTTTGAACCTCACTCTAAGACTCTAATCCCCAAGAGCGTTATCTTTGATTGTAACGGTTCAACTTCGGTTTGAAATAGAGTTAAAGTTCTAAAGATCTATCACCTCTTAGGACACCCAAAGGATGTCATAAGTATGTATAACTTATAGCTTTGAACCTAACTCTAAGACTCTAATCCCCAAGAGCGTTATCTTTGATTGTAACGGTTCAACTTCGGTTTGAAATAGAGTTAAAGTTCTAAAGATCTATCACCTCTTAGGACACCCAAAGGTTGTAATAAGTATCTATAACTTATAGCTTTGAACCTAACTCTAAGACTCTAATCCCCAAGAGCGTTATCTTTGATTGTAACGGTTCAACTTCGGTTTGAAATAGAGTTAAAGTTCTGAAGTTCTATCACCTCTTAGGACACCCAAAGGTTGTAATAAGTACTTATAACTTATAGCTTTGAACCTAACTCTAAGACTCTAATCCCCAAGAGCGTTATCTTTGATTGTAACGGTTTAACTTCGGTTTGAAATAGAGTTAAAGTTCTAAGATCTATCACCTCTTAGGACACCCAAAGGTTGTAATAAGTATCTATAACTTATTGCTTTGAACCTAACTCTAAGACTCTAATCCCCAAGAGCGTTATCTTTGATTGTAACGGTTCAACTTCGGTTTGAAATAGAGTTAAGTTCTAAAGATCTATCACCTCTTAGGACACCCAAAGGTTGTAATAAGTATCTATAACTTATAGCTTTGAACCTAACTCTAAGACTCTAATCCCCAAGAGTATTATCTTTGATTGTAACGGTTCAACTTCGGTTTGAAATAGAGTTAAAGTTATGAAGCTCTATCACCTCTTAGGACACCCAAAGTTTGTAATAAGTATCTATAACTTATAGCTTTGAACCTAACTCTAAGACTCTAATCCCCAAGAGCGTTATCTTTGATTGTAACGGTTCAACTTCGGTTTGAAATAGAGTTAAAGTTCTAAAGATCTATCACCTCTTAGGACACCCAAAGGATGTCATAAGTATCTATAACTTATAGCTTTGAACCTAACTCTAAGACTCTAATCCCCAAGAGCGTTATCTTTGATTGTAACGGTTCAACTTCGGTTTGAAATAGAGTTAAAGTTCTGAAGATCTATCACCTCTTAGGACACCCAAAGATTGTAATAAGTATCTATAACTTATTGCTTTGAACCTCACTCTAAGACTCTAATCCCCAAGAGCGTTATCTTTGATTGTAAAGGTTCAACTTCGGTTTGAAATAGAGTTAAAGTTCTAAAGATCTATCACCTCTTAGGACACCCAAAAGGTTGTAATAAGTACCTATAACTTATAGCTTTGAACCTAACTCTAAGACTCTAATCCCCAAGAGCGTTATCTTTGATTGTAACGGTTCAACTTCGGTTTGAAATAGAGTTAAAGTTATGAAGCTCTATCACCTCTTAGGACACCCAAAGTTTGTAATAAGTACCTATAACTTATAGATTTGAACCTAACTCTAAGACTCTAATCCCCAAGAGCGTTATCTTTGATTGTAACGGTTCAACTTCGGTTTGAAATAGAGTTAAAGTTCTAAAGATCTATCACCTCTTAGGAGACCCAAAGGATGTCATAAGTATCTATAACTTATAGCTTTGAACCTAACTCTAGGACTCTAATCCCCAAGAGCGTTATCTTTGATTGTAACGGTTCAACTTCGGTTTGAAATAGAGTTAAAGTTCTAAAGATCTATCACCTCTTAGGACACCCAAAGGTTGTAATAAGTATCTATAACTTATTGCTTTGAACCTCACTCTAAGACTCTATTCCCCAAGAGCATTATCTTTGATTGTAACGGTTCAACTTTGGTTTGAAATAGAGTTAAAGTTCTAAAGATCTATCACCTCTTAGGACACCCAAAGGTTGTAATAAGTATCTATAACTTATAGCTTTGAACCTAACTCTAAGACTCTAATCCCCAAGAGCATTATCTTTGATTGTAACGGTTCAACTTCGGTTTGAAATAGAGTTAAAGTTCTAAAGATCTATCACCTCTTAGGACACCCAAAGGATGTCATAAGTATGTATAACTTATAGCTTTGAACCTAACTCTAAGACTCTAATCCCCAAGAGCGTTATCTTAGATTGTAACGGTTCAACTTCGGTTTGAAATAGAGTTAAAGTTCTGAAGTTCTATCACCTCTTAGGACACCCAAAGGTTGTAATAAGTACCTATAACTTATAGCTTTGAACCTAACTCTAAGACTCTAATCTCCAAGAGCGTTATCTTTGATTGTAACGGTTCAACTTCGGTTTGAAATAGAGTTAAAGTTCTAAAGATCTATTACCTCTTAGGACACCCAAAGGTTGTAATAAGTATCTATAACTTATTGCTTTGAACCTTACTCTAAGACTCTAATCCCCAAGAGCGTTATCTTTGATTGTAACGGTTCAACTTCGGTTTGAAATAGAGTTAAAGTTCTGAAGTTCTATCACCTCTTAGGACACCCAAAGGTTGTAATAAGTACTTATAACTTATAGCTTTGAACCTAACTCTAAGACTCTAATCCCCAAGAGCGTTATCTTTGATTGTAACGGTTTAACTTCGGTTTGAAATAGAGTTAAAGTTCTAAGATCTATCACCTCTTAGGACACCCAAAGGTTGTAATAAGTATCTATAACTTATTGCTTTGAACCTAACTCTAAGACTCTAATCCCCAAGAGCGTTATCTTTGATTGTAACGGTTCAACTTCGGTTTGAAATAGAGTTAAGTTCTAAAGATCTATCACCTCTTAGGACACCCAAAGGTTGTAATAAGTATCTATAACTTATAGCTTTGAACCTAACTCTAAGACTCTAATCCCCAAGAGTATTATCTTTGATTGTAACGGTTCAACTTCGGTTTGAAATAGAGTTAAAGTTATGAAGCTCTATCACCTCTTAGGACACCCAAAGTTTGTAATAAGTATCTATAACTTATAGCTTTGAACCTAACTCTAAGACTCTAATCCCCAAGAGCGTTATCTTTGATTGTAACGGTTCAACTTCGGTTTGAAATAGAGTTAAAGTTCTAAAGATCTATCACCTCTTAGGACACCCAAAGGATGTCATAAGTATCTATAACTTATAGCTTTGAACCTAACTCTAAGACTCTAATCCCCAAGAGCGTTATCTTTGATTGTAACGGTTCAACTTCGGTTTGAAATAGAGTTAAAGTTCTGAAGATCTATCACCTCTTAGGACACCCAAAGATTGTAATAAGTATCTATAACTTATTGCTTTGAACCTCACTCTAAGACTCTAATCCCCAAGAGCGTTATCTTTGATTGTAAAGGTTCAACTTCGGTTTGAAATAGAGTTAAAGTTCTAAAGATCTATCACCTCTTAGGACACCCAAAAGGTTGTAATAAGTACCTATAACTTATAGCTTTGAACCTAACTCTAAGACTCTAATCCCCAAGAGCGTTATCTTTGATTGTAACGGTTCAACTTCGGTTTGAAATAGAGTTAAAGTTATGAAGCTCTATCACCTCTTAGGACACCCAAAGTTTGTAATAAGTACCTATAACTTATAGATTTGAACCTAACTCTAAGACTCTAATCCCCAAGAGCGTTATCTTTGATTGTAACGGTTCAACTTCGGTTTGAAATAGAGTTAATGTTCTAAAGATCTATCACCTCTTAGGACACCCAAAGGATGTCATAAGTATCTATAACTTATAGCTTTGAGCCAAACTCTAAGACTCTAATCCCCAAGGACGTTATCTTTGATTGTAACGGTTCAACTTCGGTTTGAAATAGAGTTAAAGTTCTAAAGATCTATCACCTCTTAGGACACCCAAAGGTTGTAATAAGTATCTATAACTTATTGCTTTGAACCTAACTCTAAGACTCTAATTCCCAAGAGCGTTATCTTTGATTGTAACGGTTCAACTTCAGTTTGAAATAGAGTTAAAGTTCTAAAGATCTATCACCTCTTAGGACACCCAAAGGATGTCATAAGTATGTATAACTTATAGCTTTGAACCTAACTCTAAGACTCTAATCCCCAAGAGCGTTATCTTTGATTGTAACGGTTCAACTTCGGTTTGAAATAGAGTTAAAGTTCTAAAGATCTATCACCTCTTAGGACACCCAAAGGATGTCATAAGTATGTATAACTTATAGCTTTGAACCTAACTCTAAGACTCTAATCCCCAAGAGCGTTATCTTAGATTGTAACGGTTCAACTTCGGTTTGAAATAGAGTTAAAGTTCTGAAGTTCTATCACCTCTTAGGACACCCAAAGGTTGTAATAAGTACCTATAACTTATAGCTTTGAACCTAACTCTAAGACTCTAATCTCCAAGAGCGTTATCTTTGATTGTAACGGTTCAACTTCGGTTTGAAATAGAGTTAAAGTTCTAAAGATCTATTACCTCTTAGGACACCCAAAGGTTGTAATAAGTATCTATAACTTATTGCTTTGAACCTTACTCTAAGACTCTAATCCCCAAGAGCGTTATCTTTGATTGTAACGGTTCAACTTCGGTTTGAAATAGAGTTAAAGTTCTAAAGATCTATCACCTCTTAGGACACCCAAAGGTTGTAATAAGTATCTATAACTTATAGCTTTGAACCTAACTCTAAGACTCTAATCCCCAAGAGCATTATCTTTGATTGTAACGGTTCAACTTCGGTTTGAAATATGTTAAAGTTATGAAGCTCTATCACCTCTTAGGACACCCAAAGTTTGTAATAAGTATCTATAGCTTATAGCTTTGAACCTAACTCTAAGACTCTAATCCCCAAGAGCGTTATCTTTGATTGTAACGGTTCAACTTCGGTTTGAAATAGAGTTAAAGTTCTAAAGATCTATCACCTCTTAGGACACCCAAAGGATGTCATAAGTATGTATAACTTATAGCTTTGAACCTAACTCTAAGACTCTAATCCCCAAGAGCGTTATCTTTGATTGTAACGGTTCAACTTCGGTTTGAAATAGAGTTAAAGTTCTAAAGATCTATCACCTCTTAGGACACCCAAAGGTTGTAATAAGTATCTATAACTTATTGCTTTGAACCTCACTCTAAGACTCTAATCCCCAAGAGCGTTATCTTTGATTGTAACGGTTCAACTTCGGTTTGAAATAGAGTTAAAGTTCTAAAGATCTATCACCTCTTAGGACACCCAAAGGATGTCATAAGTATGTATAACTTATAGCTTTGAACCTAACTCTAAGACTCTAATCCCCAAGAGCGTTATCTTTGATTGTAACGGTTCAACTTCGGTTTGAAATAGAGTTAAAGTTCTAAAGATCTATCACCTCTTAGGACACCCAAAGGTTGTAATAAGTATCTATAACTTATAGCTTTGAACCTAACTCTAAGACTCTAATCCCCAAGAGCGTTATCTTTGATTGTAACGGTTCAACTTCGGTTTGAAATAGAGTTAAAGTTCTGAAGTTCTATCACCTCTTAGGACACCCAAAGGTTGTAATAAGTACTTATAACTTATAGCTTTGAACCTAACTCTAAGACTCTAATCCCCAAGAGCGTTATCTTTGATTGTAACGGTTTAACTTCGGTTTGAAATAGAGTTAAAGTTCTAAGATCTATCACCTCTTAGGACACCCAAAGGTTGTAATAAGTATCTATAACTTATTGCTTTGAACCTAACTCTAAGACTCTAATCCCCAAGAGCGTTATCTTTGATTGTAACGGTTCAACTTCGGTTTGAAATAGAGTTAAGTTCTAAAGATCTATCACCTCTTAGGACACCCAAAGGTTGTAATAAGTATCTATAACTTATAGCTTTGAACCTAACTCTAAGACTCTAATCCCCAAGAGTATTATCTTTGATTGTAACGGTTCAACTTCGGTTTGAAATAGAGTTAAAGTTATGAAGCTCTATCACCTCTTAGGACACCCAAAGTTTGTAATAAGTATCTATAACTTATAGCTTTGAACCTAACTCTAAGACTCTAATCCCCAAGAGCGTTATCTTTGATTGTAACGGTTCAACTTCGGTTTGAAATAGAGTTAAAGTTCTAAAGATCTATCACCTCTTAGGACACCCAAAGGATGTCATAAGTATCTATAACTTATAGCTTTGAACCTAACTCTAAGACTCTAATCCCCAAGAGCGTTATCTTTGATTGTAACGGTTCAACTTCGGTTTGAAATAGAGTTAAAGTTCTGAAGATCTATCACCTCTTAGGACACCCAAAGATTGTAATAAGTATCTATAACTTATTGCTTTGAACCTCACTCTAAGACTCTAATCCCCAAGAGCGTTATCTTTGATTGTAAAGGTTCAACTTCGGTTTGAAATAGAGTTAAAGTTCTAAAGATCTATCACCTCTTAGGACACCCAAAAGGTTGTAATAAGTACCTATAACTTATAGCTTTGAACCTAACTCTAAGACTCTAATCCCCAAGAGCGTTATCTTTGATTGTAACGGTTCAACTTCGGTTTGAAATAGAGTTAAAGTTATGAAGCTCTATCACCTCTTAGGACACCCAAAGTTTGTAATAAGTACCTATAACTTATAGATTTGAACCTAACTCTAAGACTCTAATCCCCAAGAGCGTTATCTTTGATTGTAACGGTTCAACTTCGGTTTGAAATAGAGTTAAAGTTCTAAAGATCTATCACCTCTTAGGAGACCCAAAGGATGTCATAAGTATCTATAACTTATAGCTTTGAACCTAACTCTAGGACTCTAATCCCCAAGAGCGTTATCTTTGATTGTAACGGTTCAACTTCGGTTTGAAATAGAGTTAAAGTTCTAAAGATCTATCACCTCTTAGGACACCCAAAGGTTGTAATAAGTATCTATAACTTATTGCTTTGAACCTCACTCTAAGACTCTATTCCCCAAGAGCATTATCTTTGATTGTAACGGTTCAACTTTGGTTTGAAATAGAGTTAAAGTTCTAAAGATCTATCACCTCTTAGGACACCCAAAGGTTGTAATAAGTATCTATAACTTATAGCTTTGAACCTAACTCTAAGACTCTAATCCCCAAGAGCATTATCTTTGATTGTAACGGTTCAACTTCGGTTTGAAATAGAGTTAAAGTTCTGAAGCTCTATCACCTCTTAGGACACCCAAAGTTTGTAATAAGTATCTATAACTTATTGCTTTGAACCTAACTCTAAGACTCTAATCCCCAAGAGCGTTATCTTTGATTGTAACGGTTCAACTTCGGTTTGAAATAGAGTTAATGTTCTAAAGATCTATCACCTCTTAGGACACCCAAAGGATGTCATAAGTATCTATAACTTATAGCTTTGAGCCAAACTCTAAGACTCTAATCCCCAAGGACGTTATCTTTGATTGTAACGGTTCAACTTCGGTTTGAAATAGAGTTAAAGTTCTAAAGATCTATCACCTCTTAGGACACCCAAAGGTTGTAATAAGTATCTATAACTTATTGCTTTGAACCTAACTCTAAGACTCTAATCCCCAAGAGCGTTATCTTTGATTGTAACGGTTCAACTTCAGTTTGAAATAGAGTTAAAGTTCTAAAGATCTATCACCTCTTAGGACACCCAAAGGATGTCGTCATAAGTATGTATAACTTATAGCTTTGAACCTAACTCTAAGACTCTAATCCCCAAGAGCGTTATCTTTGATTGTAACGGTTCAACTTCGGTTTGAAATAGAGTTAAAGTTCTAAAGATCTATCACCTCTTAGGAAACCCAAAGGATGTCATAAGTATGTATAACTTATAGCTTTGAACCTAACTCTAAAACTCTAATCCCCAAGAGCGTTATCTTAGATTGTAACGGTTCAACTTCGGTTTGAAATAGAGTTAAAGTTATGAAGCTCTATCACCTCTTAGGACACCCAAAGTTTGTAATAAGTATCTATAACTTATAGCTTTGAACCTAACTCTAAGACTCTAATCCCCAAGAGCGTTATCTTTGATTGTAACGGTTCAACTTCGGTTTGAAATAGAGTTAAAGTTCTAAAGATCTATCACCTCTTAGGACACCCAAAGGATGTCATAAGTATGTATAACTTATAGCTTTGAACCTAACTCTAAGACTCTAATCCCCAAGAGCGTTATCTTTGATTGTAACGGTTCAACTTCGGTTTGAAATAGAGTTAAAGTTCTAAAGATCTATCACCTCTTAGGACACCCAAAGGTTGTAATAAGTATCTATAACTTATTGCTTTGAACCTCACTCTAAGACTCTAATCCCCAAGAGCGTTATCTTTGATTGTAACGGTTCAACTTCGGTTTGAAATAGAGTTAAAGTTCTAAAGATCTATCACCTCTTAGGACACCCAAAGGATGTCATAAGTATGTATAACTTATAGCTTTGAACCTAACTCTAAGACTCTAATCCCCAAGAGCGTTATCTTTGATTGTAACGGTTCAACTTCGGTTTGAAATAGAGTTAAAGTTCTAAAGATCTATCACCTCTTAGGACACCCAAAGGTTGTAATAAGTATCTATAACTTATAGCTTTGAACCTAACTCTAAGACTCTAATCCCCAAGAGCGTTATCTTTGATTGTAACGGTTCAACTTCGGTTTGAAATAGAGTTAAAGTTCTGAAGTTCTATACCTCTTAGGACACCCAAAGGTTGTAATAAGTACTTGTAACTTATAGCTTTGAACCTAACTCTAAGACTCTAATCCCCAAGAGCGTTATCTTTGATTGTAACGGTTCAACTTCGGTTTGAAATAGAGTTAAAGTTCTAAGATCTATCACCTCTTAGGACACCCAAAGGTTGTAATAAGTATCTATAACTTATTGCTTTGAACCTAACTCTAAGACTCTAATCCCCAAGAGCGTTATCTTTGATTGTAACGGTTCAACTTCGGTTTGAAATAGAGTTAAGTTCTAAAGATCTATCACCTCTTAGGACACCCAAAGGTTGTAATAAGTATCTATAACTTATAGCTTTGAACCTAACTCTAAGACTCTAATCCCCAAGAGTATTATCTTTGATTGTAACGGTTCAACTTCGGTTTGAAATAGAGTTAAAGTTATGAAGCTCTATCACCTCTTAGGACACCCAAAGTTTGTAATAAGTATCTATAACTTATAGCTTTGAACCTAACTCTAAGACTCTAATCACCAAGAGCGTTATCTTTGATTGTAACGGTTCAACTTCGGTTTGAAATAGAGTTAAAGTTCTAAAGATCTATCACCTCTTAGGACACCCAAAGGATGTCATAAGTATCTATAACTTATAGCTTTGAACCTAACTCTAAGACTCTAATCCCCAAGAGCGTTATCTTTGATTGTAACGGTTCAACTTCGGTTTGAAATAGAGTTAAAGCTCTGAAGATCTATCACCTCTTAGGACACCCAAAGATTGTAATAAGTATCTATAACTTATTGCTTTGAACCTCACTCTAAGACTCTAATCCCCAAGAGCGTTATCTTTGATTGTAAAGGTTCAACTTCGGTTTGAAATAGAGTTAAAGTTCTAAAGATCTATCACCTCTTAGGACACCCAAAAGGTTGTAATAAGTACCTATAACTTATAGCTTTGAACCTAACTCTAAGACTCTAATCCCCAAGAGCGTTATCTTTGATTGTAACGGTTCAACTTCGGTTTGAAATAGAGTTAAAGTTATGAAGCTCTATCACCTCTTAGGACACCCAAAGTTTGTAATAAGTACCTATAACTTATAGATTTGAACCTAACTCTAAGACTCTAATCCCCAAGAGCGTTATCTTTGATTGTAACGGTTCAACTTCGGTTTGAAATAGAGTTAAAGTTCTAAAGATCTATCACCTCTTAGGAGACCCAAAGGATGTCATAAGTATCTATAACTTATAGCTTTGAACCTAACTCTAGGACTCTAATCCCCAAGAGCGTTATCTTTGATTGTAACGGTTCAACTTCGGTTTGAAATAGAGTTAAAGTTCTAAAGATCTATCACCTCTTAGGACACCCAAAGGTTGTAATAAGTATCTATAACTTATTGCTTTGAACCTCACTCTAAGACTCTATTCCCCAAGAGCATTATCTTTGATTGTAACGGTTCAACTTTGGTTTGAAATAGAGTTAAAGTTCTAAAGATCTATCACCTCTTAGGACACCCAAAGGTTGTAATAAGTATCTATAACTTATAGCTTTGAACCTAACTCTAAGACTCTAATCCCCAAGAGCATTATCTTTGATTGTAACGGTTCAACTTCGGTTTGAAATAGAGTTAAAGTTCTGAAGCTCTATCACCTCTTAGGACACCCAAAGTTTGTAATAAGTATCTATAACTTATTGCTTTGAACCTAACTCTAAGACTCTAATCCCCAAGAGCGTTATCTTTGATTGTAACGGTTCAACTTCGGTTTGAAATAGAGTTAAAGTTCTAAAGATCTATCACCTCTTAGGACACCCAAAGATTGTAATAAGTATCTATAACTTATTGCTTTGAACCTCATGCTAAGACTCTAATCCCCAAGAGCGTTATCTTTGATTGTAACGGTTCAACTTCGGTTTGAAATAGAGTTAAAGTTCTAAAGATCTATCACCTCTTAGGACACCCAAAGGATGTCATAAGTATCTATAACTTATAGCTTTGAACCTAACTCTAGGACTCTAATCCCCAAGAGCGTTATCTTTGATTGTAACGGTTCAACTTCGGTTTGAAATAGAGTTAAAGTTCTAAAGATCTATCACCTCTTAGGACACCCAAAGGTTGTAATAAGTATCTATAACTTATTGCTTTGAACCTCACTCTAAGACTCTATTCCCCAAGAGCATTATCTTTGATTGTAACGGTTCAACTTCGGTTTGAAATAGAGTTAAAGTTCTGAAGCTCTATCACCTCTTAGGACACCCAAAGTTTGTAATAAGTATCTATAACTTATTGCTTTGAACCTAACTCTAAGACTCTAATCCCCAAGAGCGTTATCTTTGATTGTAACGGTTCAACTTCGGTTTGAAATAGAGTTAAAGTTCTAAAGATCTATCACCTCTTAGGACACCCAAAGATTGTAATAAGTATCTATAACTTATTGCTTTGAACCTCATGCTAAGACTCTAATCCCCAAGAGCGTTATCTTTGATTGTAACGGTTCAACTTCGGTTTGAAATAGAGTTAAAGTTCTAAAGATCTATCACCTCTTAGGACACCCAAAGGATGTCATAAGTATCTATAACTTATAGCTTTGAACCTAACTCTAGGACTCTAATCCCCAAGAGCGTTATCTTTGATTGTAACGGTTCAACTTCGGTTTGAAATAGAGTTAAAGTTCTAAAGATCTATCACCTCTTAGGACACCCAAAGGTTGTAATAAGTATCTATAACTTATTGCTTTGAACCTCACTCTAAGACTCTATTCCCCAAGAGCATTATCTTTGATTGTAACGGTTCAACTTTGGTTTGAAATAGAGTTAAAGTTCTAAAGATCTATCACCTCTTAGGACACCCAAAGGTTGTAATAAGTATCTATAACTTATTGCTTTGAACCTAACTCTAAGACTCTAATCCCCAAGAGCGTTATCTTTGATTGTAACGGTTCAACTTCGGTTTGAAATAGAGTTAATGTTCTAAAGATCTATCACCTCTTAGGACACCCAAAGGATGTCATAAGTATCTATAACTTATAGCTTTGAGCCAAACTCTAAGACTCTAATCCCCAAGGACGTTATCTTTGATTGTAACGGTTCAACTTCGGTTTGAAATAGAGTTAAAGTTCTGAAGATCTATCACCTCTTAGGACACCCAAAGGTTGTAATAAGTATCTATAACTTATTGCTTTGAACCTAACTCTAAGACTCTAATCCCCAAGAGCGTTATCTTTGATTGTAACGGTTCAACTTCAGTTTGAAATAGAGTTAAAGTTCTAAAGATCTATCACCTCTTAGGACACCCAAAGGATGTCATAAGTATGTATAACTTATAGCTTTGAACCTAACTCTAAGACTCTAATCCCCAAGAGCGTTATCTTTGATTGTAACGGTTCAACTTCGGTTTGAAATAGAGTTAAAGTTCTAAAGATCTATCACCTCTTAGGACACCCAAAGGATGTCATAAGTATGTATAACTTATAGCTTTGAACCTAACTCTAAGACTCTAATCCCCAAGAGCGTTATCTTAGATTGTAACGGTTCAACTTCGGTTTGAAATAGAGTTAAAGTTCTGAAGTTCTATCACCTCTTAGGACACCCAAAGGTTGTAATAAGTACCTATAACTTATAGCTTTGAACCTAACTCTAAGACTCTAATCCCCAAGAGCGTTATCTTTGATTGTAACGGTTCAACTTCGGTTTGAAATAGAGTTAAAGTTCTAAAGATCTATCACCTCTTAGGACACCCAAAGGTTGTAATAAGTATATATAACTTATTGCTTTGAACCTAACTCTAAGACTCTAATCCCCAAGAGCGTTATCTTTGATTGTAACGGTTCAACTTCGGTTTGAAATAGAGTTAAAGTTCTAAAGATCTATCACCTCTTAGGACACCCAAAGGTTGTAATAAGTATCTATAACTTATAGCTTTGAACCTAACTCTAAGACTCTAATCCCCAAGAACATTATCTTTGATTGTAACGGTTCAACTTCGGTTTGAAATAGATTTAAAGTTATGAAGCTCTATCACCTCTTAGGACACCCAAAGGATGTCATAAGTATCTATAACTTATAGCTTTGAACCTAACTCTAAGACTCTAATCCGCAAGAACGTTATCTTTGATTGTAACGGTTCAACTTCGGTTTGAAGTAGAGTTAAAGTTCTAAAGATCTATCACCTCTTAGGACACCCAAAGGATGTCATAAGTATCTATAACTTATAGCTTTGAAGCTAACTCTAAGACTCTAATCACCAAGAGCGTTATCTTTGATTGTAACGGTTCAACTTCGGTTTGAAATAGAGTTAAAGTTCTAAAGATCTATCACCTCTTAGGACACCCAAAGGATGTCATAAGTATGTATAACTTATAGCTTTGAACCTAACTCTAAGACTCTAATCCCCAAGAGCGTTATCTTTGATTGTAACGGTTCAACTTCGGTTTGAAATAGAGTTAAAGTTCTAAAGATCTATCACCTCTTAGGACACCCAAAGGATGTCATAAGTATGTATAACTTATAGCTTTGAACGTAACTCTAAGACTCTAATCCCCAAGAGCGTTATCTTTGATTGTAACGGTTCAACTTCGGTTTGAAATAGAGTTAAAGTTCTAAAGATCTATCACCTCTTAGGACACCCAAAGGTTGTAATAAGTATCTATAACTTATAGCTTTGAACCTAACTCTAAGACTCTAATCCCCAAGAGCGTTATCTTTGATTGTAACGGTTCAACTTCGGTTTGAAATAGAGTTAAAGTTCTGAAGTTCTATCACCTCTTAGGACACCCAAAGGTTGTAATAAGTACCTATAACTTATAGCTTTGAACCTAACTCTAAGACTCTAATCCCCAAGAGCGTTATCTTTGATTGTAACGGTTCAACTTCGGTTTGAAATAGAGTTAAAGTTCTAAAGATCTATCACCTCTTAGGACACCCAAAGGTTGTAATAAGTATCTATAACTTATTGCTTTGAACCTAACTCTAAGACTCTAATCCCCAAGAGCGTTATCTTTGATTGTAACGGTTCAACTTCGGTTTGAAATAGAGTTAAAGTTCTAAAGATCTATCACCTCTTAGGACACCCAAAGGTTGTAATAAGTATCTATAACTTATAGCTTTGAACCTAACTCTAAGACTCTAATCCCCAAGAACATTATCTTTGATTGTAACGGTTCAACTTCGGTTTGAAATAGATTTAAAGTTATGAAGCTCTATCACCTCTTAGGACACCCAAAGGATGTCATAAGTATCTATAACTTATAGCTTTGAACCTAACTCTAAGACTCTAATCCCCAAGAACGTTATCTTTGATTGTAACGGTTCAACTTCGGTTTGAAGTAGAGTTAAAGTTCTAAAGATCTATCACCTCTTAGGACACCCAAAGGATGTCATAAGTATCTATAACTTATAGCTTTGAAGCTAACTCTAAGACTCTAATCCCCAAGAGCGTTATCTTTGATTGTAACGGTTCAACTTCGGTTTGAAATAGAGTTAAAGTTCTAAAGATCTATCACCTCTTAGGACACCCAAAGGATGTCATAAGTATGTATAACTTATAGCTTTGAACCTAACTCTAAGACTCTAATCCCCAAGAGCGTTATCTTTGATTGTAACGGTTCAACTTCGGTTTGAAATAGAGTTAAAGTTCTAAAGATCTATCACCTCTTAGGACACCCAAAGGATGTCATAAGTATGTATAACTTATAGCTTTGAACGTAACTCTAAGACTCTAATCCCCAAGAGCGTTATCTTTGATTGTAACGGTTCAACTTCGGTTTGAAATAGAGTTAAAGTTCTAAAGATCTATCACCTCTTAGGACACCCAAAGGTTGTAATAAGTTTCTATAACTTATAGCTTTGAACCCAACTCTAAGACTCTAATCCCCAAGAGCGTAATCTTTGATTGTAACGGTTCAACTTCGGATTGAAATAGAGTTAAAGTTCCAAAGATGTATCACCTCTTAGGACACCCAAAGGTTATAATAAGTATCTATAACTTATAGCTTTGAACCAAACTCTAAGACTCTAATCCCCAAGAGCGTTATCTTTGATTGTAACGGTTCAACTTCGGTTTGAAATAGAGTTAAAGTTCTAAAGATCTATCACCTCTTAGGACACCCAAAGGTTGTAATAAGTATCTATAACTTGTAGCTTTGAACCTAACTCTAAGACTCTAATCCCCAAGAACATTATCTTTGATTGTAACGGTTCAACTTCGGTTTGAAATAGATTTAAAGTTATGAAGCTCTATCACCTCTTAGGACACCCAAAGGATGTCATAAGTATCTATAACTTATAGCTTTGAACCTAACTCTAAGACTCTAATCCCCAAGAACGTTATCTTTGATTGTAACGGTTCAACTTCGGTTTGAAATAGAGTTAAAGTTCTAAAGATCTATCACCTCTTAGGACACCCAAAGGATGTCATAAGTATCTATAACTTATAGCTTTGAACCTAACTCTAAGACTCTAATCCCCAAGAGCGTTATCTTTGATTGTAACGGTTCAACTTCGGTTTGAAATAGAGTTAAAGTTCTAAAGATCTATCACCTCTTAGGACACCCAAAGATTGTAATAAGTATCTATAACTTATTGCTTTGAACCTCATGCTAAGACTCTAATCCCCAAGAGCGTTATCTTTGATTGTAACGGTTCAACTTCGGTTTGAAATAGAGTTAAAGTTCTAAAGATCTATCACCTCTTAGGACACCCAAAGGATGTCATAAGTATCTATAACTTATAGCTTTGAACCTAACTCTAGGACTCTAATCCCCAAGAACGTTATCTTTGATTGTAACGGTTCAACTTCGGTTTGAAATAGAGTTAAAGTTCTAAAGATCTATCACCTCTTAGGACACCCAAAGGTTGTAATAAGTATCTATAACTTATTGCTTTGAACCTCACTCTAAGACTCTATTCCCCAAGAGCATTATCTTTGATTGTAACGGTTCAACTTTGGTTTGAAATAGAGTTAAAGTTCTAAAGATCTATCACCTCTTAGGACACCCAAAGGTTGTAATAAGTATCTATAACTTATTGCTTTGAACCTAACTCTAAGACTCTAATCCCCAAGAGCGTTATCTTTGATTGTAACGGTTCAACTTCGGTTTGAAATAGAGTTAATGTTCTAAAGATCTATCACCTCTTAGGACACCCAAAGGATGTCATAAGTATCTATAACTTATAGCTTTGAGCCAAACTCTAAGACTCTAATCCCCAAGGACGTTATCTTTGATTGTAACGGTTCAACTTCGGTTTGAAATAGAGTTAAAGTTCTGAAGATCTATCACCTCTTAGGACACCCAAAGGTTGTAATAAGTATCTATAACTTATTGCTTTGAACCTAACTCTAAGACTCTAATCCCCAAGAGCGTTATCTTTGATTGTAACGGTTCAACTTCAGTTTGAAATAGAGTTAAAGTTCCAAAGATCTATCACCTCTTAGGACACCCAAAGGATGTCATAAGTATGTATAACTTATAGCTTTGAACCTAACTCTAAGACTCTAATCCCCAAGAGCGTTATCTTTGATTGTAACGGTTCAACTTCGGTTTGAAATAGAGTTAAAGTTCTAAAGATCTATCACCTCTTAGGACACCCAAAGGATGTCATAAGTATGTATAACTTATAGCTTTGAACCTAACTCTAAGACTCTAATCCCCAAGAGCGTTATCTTAGATTGTAACGGTTCAACTTCGGTTTGAAATAGAGTTAAAGTTCTGAAGTTCTATCACCTCTTAGGACACCCAAAGGTTGTAATAAGTACCTATAACTTATAGCTTTGAACCTAACTCTAAGACTCTAATCCCCAAGAGCGTTATCTTTGATTGTAACGGTTCAACTTCGGTTTGAAATAGAGTTAAAGTTCTAAAGATCTATCACCTCTTAGGACACCCAAAGGTTGTAATAAGTATATATAACTTATTGCTTTGAACCTAACTCTAAGACTCTAATCCCCAAGAGCGTTATCTTTGATTGTAACGGTTCAACTTCGGTTTGAAATAGAGTTAAAGTTCTAAAGATCTATCACCTCTTAGGACACCCAAAGGTTGTAATAAGTATCTATAACTTATAGCTTTGAACCTAACTCTAAGACTCTAATCCCCAAGAACACTATCTTTGATTGTAACGGTTCAACTTCGGTTTGAAATAGATTTAAAGTTATGAAGCTCTATCACCTCTTAGGACACCCAAAGGATGTCATAAGTATCTATAACTTATAGCTTTGAACCTAACTCTAAGACTCTAATCCCCAAGAACGTTATCTTTGATTGTAACGGTTCAACTTCGGTTTGAAGTAGAGTTAAAGTTCTAAAGATCTATCACCTCTTAGGACACCCAAAGGATGTCATAAGTATCTATAACTTATAGCTTTGAAGCTAACTCTAAGACTCTAATCCCCAAGAGCGTTATCTTTGATTGTAACGGTTCAACTTCGGTTTGAAATAGAGTTAAAGTTCTAAAGATCTATCACCTCTTAGGACACCCAAAGGATGTCATAAGTATGTATAACTTATAGCTTTGAACCTAACTCTAAGACTCTAATCCCCAAGAGCGTTATCTTTGATTGTAACGGTTCAACTTCGGTTTGAAATAGAGTTAAAGTTCTAAAGATCTATCACCTCTTAGGACACCCAAAGGATGTCATAAGTATGTATAACTTATAGCTTTGAACGTAACTCTAAGACTCTAATCCCCAAGAGCGTTATCTTTGATTGTAACGGTTCAACTTCGGTTTGAAATAGAGTTAAAGTTCTAAAGATCTATCACCTCTTAGGACACCCAAAGGTTGTAATAAGTATCTATAACTTATAGCTTTGAACCTAACTCTAAGACTCTAATCCCCAAGAGCGTTATCTTTGATTGTAACGGTTCAACTTCGGTTTGAAATAGAGTTAAAGTTCTGAAGTTCTATCACCTCTTAGGACACCCAAAGGTTGTAATAAGTACCTATAACTTATAGCTTTGAACCTAACTCTAAGACTCTAATCCCCAAGAGCGTTATCTTTGATTGTAACGGTTCAACTTCGGTTTGAAATAGAGTTAAAGTTCTAAAGATCTATCACCTCTTAGGACACCCAAAGGTTGTAATAAGTATCTATAACTTATTGCTTTGAACCTAACTCTAAGACTCTAATCCCCAAGAGCGTTATCTTTGATTGTAACGGTTCAACTTCGGTTTGAAATAGAGTTAAAGTTCTAAAGATCTATCACCTCTTAGGACACCCAAAGGTTGTAATAAGTATCTATAACTTATAGCTTTGAACCTAACTCTAAGACTCTAATCCCCAAGAGCGTTATCTTTGATTGTAACGGTTCAACTTCAGTTTGAAATAGAGTTAAAGTTCTAAAGATCTATCACCTCTTAGGACACCCAAAGGATGTCATAAGTATGTATAACTTATAGCTTTGAACCTAACTCTAAGACTCTAATCCCCAAGAGCGTTATCTTTGATTGTAACGGTTCAACTTCGGTTTGAAATAGAGTTAAAGTTCTAAAGATCTATCACCTCTTAGGACACCCAAAGGATGTCATAAGTATGTATAACTTATAGCTTTGAACCTAACTCTAAGACTCTAATCCCCAAGAGCGTTATCTTTGATTGTAACGGTTCAACTTCGGTTTGAAATAGAGTTAAAGTTCTAAAGATCTATCACCTCTTAGGACACCCAAAGGTTGTAATAAGTATCTATAACTTATAGCTTTGAACCTAACTCTAAGACTCTAATCCCCAAGAGCGTTATCTTTGATTGTAACGGTTCAACTTCGGTTTGAAATAGAGTTAAAGTTCTGAAGTTCTATCACCTCTTAGGACACCCAAAGGTTGTAATAAGTACCTTTAACTTATAGCTTTGAACCTAACTCTAAGACTCTAATCCCCAAGAGCGTTATCTTTGATTGTAACGGTTCAACTTCGTTTTGAAATAGAGTTAAAGTTCTAAAGATCTATCACCTCTTAGGACACCCAAAGGTTGTAATAAGTATCTATAACTTATTGCTTTGAACATTACTCTAAGACTCTAATCCCCAAGAGCGTTATCTTTGATTGTAACGGTTCAACTTCGGTTTGAAATAGAGTTAAAGTTCTAAAGATCTATCACCTCTTAGGACACCCAAAGGTTGTAATAAGTATCTATAACTTATAGCTTTGAACCTAACTCTAAGACTCTAATCCCCAAGAGCATTATCTTTGATTGTAACGGTTCAACTTCGGTTTGAAATAGAGTTAAAGTTATGAAGCTCTATCACCTCTTAGGACACCCAAAGTTTGTAATAAGTATCTATAACTTATAGCTTTGAACCTAACTCTAAGACTCTAATCCCCAAGAGCGTTATCTTTGATTGTAACGGTTCAACTTCGGTTTGAAATAGAGTTAAAGTTCTAAATATCTATCACCTCTTAGGACACCCAAAGGATGTCATAAGTATGTATAACTTATAGCTTTGAACCTAACTCTAAGACTCTAATCCCCAAGAGTATTATCTTTGATTGTAACGGTTCAACTTCGGTTTGAAATAGAGTTAAAGTTCTAAAGATCTATCACCTCTTAGGACACCCAAAGGTTGTAATAAGTACCTATAACTTATAGCTTTGAACCTAACTCTAAGACTCTAATCCCCAAGAGCATTATCTTTGATTGTAACGGTTCAACTTCGGTTTGAAATAGAGTTAAAGTTATGAAGCTCTATCACCTCTTAGGACACCCAAAGTTTGTAATAAGTACCTATAACTTATAGCTTTGAACCTAACTCTAAGACTCTAATCCCCAAGAGCGTTATCTTTGATTGTAACGGTTCAACTTCGGTTTGAAATAGAGTTAAAGTTCTAAAGATCTATCACCTCTTAGGACACCCAAAGGTTGTAATAAGTACCTATAACTTATAGCTTTGAACCTAACTCTAAGACTCTAATCCCCAAGAGCGTTATCTTTGATTGTAACGGTTCAACTTCGGTTTGAAATAGAGTTAAAGTTATGAAGCTCTATCACCTCTTAGGACACCCAAAGTTTGTAATAAGTACCTATAACTTATAGCTTTGAACCTAACTCTAAGACTCTAATCCCCAAGAGCGTTATCTTTGATTGTAACGGTTCAACTTCGGTTTGAAATAGAGTTAAAGTTCTAAAGATCTATCACCTCTTAGGACACCCAAAGGATGTCATAAGTATCTATAACTTATAGCTTTGAACCTAACTCTAGGACTCTAATCCCCAAGAGCGTTATCTTTGATTGTAACGGTTCAACTTCGGTTTGAAATAGAGTTAAAGTTCTGAAGTTCTATCACCTCTTAGGACACCCAAAGGTTGTAATAAGTACCTATAACTTATAGCTTTGAACCTAACTCTAAGACTCTAATCCCCAAGAGCGTTATCTTTGATTGTAACGGTTCAACTTCGGTTTGAAATAGAGTTAAAGTTCTAAAGATCTATCACCTCTTAGGACACCCAAAGGTTGTAATAAGTATCTATAACTTATTGCTTTGAACCTAACTCTAAGACTCTAATCCCCAAGAGCGTTATCTTTGATTGTAACGGTTCAACTTCGGTTTGAAATGGAGTTAAGTTCTAAAGATCTATCACCTCTTAGGACACCCAAAGGTTGTAATAAGTATCTATAACTTATAGCTTTGAACCTAACTCTAAGACTCTAATCCCCAAGAGTATTATCTTTGATTGTAACGGTTCAACTTCGGTTTGAAATAGAGTTAAAGTTATGAAGCTCTATCACCTCTTAGGACACCCAAAGTTTGTAATAAGTATCTATAACTTATAGCTTTGAACCTAACTCTAAGACTCTAATCCCCAAGAGCGTTATCTTTGATTGTAACGGTTCAACTTCGGTTTGAAATAGAGTTAAAGTTCTAAATATCTATCACCTCTTAGGACACCCAAAGGATGTCATAAGTATCTATAACTTATAGCTTTGAACCTAAATCTAAGACTCTAATCCCCAAGAGCGTTATCTTTGATTGTAACGGTTCAACTTCGGTTTGAAATAGAGTTAAAGTTCTAAAGATCTATCACCTCTTAGGACACCCAAAGGTTGTAATAAGTATCTATAACTTATAGCTTTGAACCTAACTCTAAGACTCTAATCCCCAAGAGCGTTATCTTTGATTGTAACGGTTCAACTTCGGTTTGAAATAGAGTTAAAGTTCTGAAGTTCTATCACCTCTTAGGACACCCAAAGGTTGTAATAAGTACCTTTAACTTATAGCTTTGAACCTAACTCTAAGACTCTAATCCCCAAGAGCGTTATCTTTGATTGTAACGGTTCAACTTCGTTTTGAAATAGAGTTAAAGTTCTAAAGATCTATCACCTCTTAGGACACCCAAAGGTTGTAATAAGTATCTATAACTTATTGCTTTGAACATTACTCTAAGACTCTAATCCCCAAGAGCGTTATCTTTGATTGTAACGGTTCAACTTCGGTTTGAAATAGAGTTAAAGTTCTAAAGATCTATCACCTCTTAGGACACCCAAAGGTTGTAATAAGTATCTATAACTTATAGCTTTGAACCTAACTCTAAGACTCTAATCCCCAAGAGCATTATCTTTGATTGTAACGGTTCAACTTCGGTTTGAAATAGAGTTAAAGTTATGAAGCTCTATCACCTCTTAGGACACCCAAAGTTTGTAATAAGTATCTATAACTTATAGCTTTGAACCTAACTCTAAGACTCTAATCCCCAAGAGCGTTATCTTTGATTGTAACGGTTCAACTTCGGTTTGAAATAGAGTTAAAGTTCTAAATATCTATCACCTCTTAGGACACCCAAAGGATGTCATAAGTATGTATAACTTATAGCTTTGAACCTAACTCTAAGACTCTAATCCCCAAGAGTATTATCTTTGATTGTAACGGTTCAACTTCGGTTTGAAATAGAGTTAAAGTTCTAAAGATCTATCACCTCTTAGGACACCCAAAGGTTGTAATAAGTACCTATAACTTATAGCTTTGAACCTAACTCTAAGACTCTAATCCCCAAGAGCATTATCTTTGATTGTAACGGTTCAACTTCGGTTTGAAATAGAGTTAAAGTTATGAAGCTCTATCACCTCTTAGGACACCCAAAGTTTGTAATAAGTACCTATAACTTATAGCTTTGAACCTAACTCTAAGACTCTAATCCCCAAGAGCGTTATCTTTGATTGTAACGGTTCAACTTCGGTTTGAAATAGAGTTAAAGTTCTAAAGATCTATCACCTCTTAGGACACCCAAAGGTTGTAATAAGTACCTATAACTTATAGCTTTGAACCTAACTCTAAGACTCTAATCCCCAAGAGCGTTATCTTTGATTGTAACGGTTCAACTTCGGTTTGAAATAGAGTTAAAGTTATGAAGCTCTATCACCTCTTAGGACACCCAAAGTTTGTAATAAGTACCTATAACTTATAGCTTTGAACCTAACTCTAAGACTCTAATCCCCAAGAGCGTTATCTTTGATTGTAACGGTTCAACTTCGGTTTGAAATAGAGTTAAAGTTCTAAAGATCTATCACCTCTTAGGACACCCAAAGGATGTCATAAGTATCTATAACTTATAGCTTTGAACCTAACTCTAGGACTCTAATCCCCAAGAGCGTTATCTTTGATTGTAACGGTTCAACTTCGGTTTGAAATAGAGTTAAAGTTCTGAAGTTCTATCACCTCTTAGGACACCCAAAGGTTGTAATAAGTACCTATAACTTATAGCTTTGAACCTAACTCTAAGACTCTAATCCCCAAGAGCGTTATCTTTGATTGTAACGGTTCAACTTCGGTTTGAAATAGAGTTAAAGTTCTAAAGATCTATCACCTCTTAGGACACCCAAAGGTTGTAATAAGTATCTATAACTTATTGCTTTGAACCTAACTCTAAGACTCTAATCCCCAAGAGCGTTATCTTTGATTGTAACGGTTCAACTTCGGTTTGAAATGGAGTTAAGTTCTAAAGATCTATCACCTCTTAGGACACCCAAAGGTTGTAATAAGTATCTATAACTTATAGCTTTGAACCTAACTCTAAGACTCTAATCCCCAAGAGTATTATCTTTGATTGTAACGGTTCAACTTCGGTTTGAAATAGAGTTAAAGTTATGAAGCTCTATCACCTCTTAGGACACCCAAAGTTTGTAATAAGTATCTATAACTTATAGCTTTGAACCTAACTCTAAGACTCTAATCCCCAAGAGCGTTATCTTTGATTGTAACGGTTCAACTTCGGTTTGAAATAGAGTTAAAGTTCTAAATATCTATCACCTCTTAGGACACCCAAAGGATGTCATAAGTATCTATAACTTATAGCTTTGAACCTAACTCTAAGACTCTAATCCCCAAGAGCGTTATCTTTGATTGTAACGGTTCAACTTCGGTTTGAAATAGAGTTAAAGTTCTAAAGATCTATCACCTCTTAGGACACCCAAAGGTTGTAATAAGTATCTATAACTTATTGCTTTGAACCTCACTCTAAGACTCTAATCCCCAAGAGCGTTATCTTTGATTGTAACGGTTCAACTTCGGTTTGAAATAGAGTTAAAGTTCTAAAGATCTATCACCTCTTAGGACACCCAAAGGTTGTAATAAGTACCTATAACTTATAGCTTTGAACCTAACTCTAAGACTCTAATCCCCAAGAGCGTTATCTTTGATTGTAACGGTTCAACTTCGGTTTGAAATAGAGTTAAAGTTATGAAGCTCTATCACCTCTTAGGACACCCAAAGTTTGTAATAAGTACCTATAACTTATAGCTTTGAACCTAACTCTAAGACTCTAATCCCCAAGAGCGTTATCTTTGATTGTAACGGTTCAACTTCGGTTTGAAATAGAGTTAAAGTTCTAAAGATCTATCACCTCTTAGGACACCCAAAGGATGTCATAAGTATCTATAACTTATAGCTTTGAACCTAACTCTAGGACTCTAATCCCCAAGAGCGTTATCTTTGATTGTAACGGTTCAACTTCGGTTTGAAATAGAGTTAAAGTTCTAAAGATCTATCACCTCTTAGGACACCCAAAGGTTGTAATAAGTATCTATAACTTATTGCTTTGAACCTCACTCTAAGACTCTATTCCCCAAGAGCATTATCTTTGATTGTAACGGTTCAACTTTGGTTTGAAATAGAGTTAAAGTTCTAAAGATCTATCACCTCTTAGGACACCCAAAGGTTGTAATAAGTATCTATAACTTATTGCTTTGAACCTTACTCTAAGACTCAAATCCCCAAGAGCGTTATCTTTGATTGTAACGGTTCAACTTCGGTTTGAAATAGAGTTAAAGTTCTAAAGATCTATCACCTCTTAGGACACCCAAAGGTTGTAATAAGTATCTATAACTTATAGCTTTGAACCTAACTCTAAGACTCTAATCCCCAAGAGCATTATCTTTGATTGTAACGGTTCAACTTCGGTTTGAAATAGAGTTAAAGTTATGAAGCTCTATCACCTCTTAGGACACCCAAAGTTTGTAATAAGTATCTATAACTTATAGCTTTGAACCTAACTCTAAGACTCTAATCCCCAAGAGCGTTATCTTTGATTGTAACGGTTCAACTTCGGTTTGAAATAGAGTTAAAGTTCTAAATATCTATCACCTCTTAGGACACCCAAAGGATGTCATAAGTATGTATAACTTATAGCTTTGAACCTAACTCTAAGACTCTAATCCCCAAGAGCGTTATCTTTGATTGTAACGGTTCAACTTCGGTTTGAAATAGAGTTAAAGTTCTAAAGATCTATCACCTCTTAGGACACCCAAAGGTTGTAATAAGTATCTATAACTTATTGCTTTGAACCTCACTCTAAGACTCTAATCCCCAAGAGCGTTATCTTTGATTGTAACGGTTCAACTTCGGTTTGAAATAGAGTTAAAGTTCTAAAGATCTATCACCTCTTAGGACACCCAAAGGATGTCATAAGTATGTATAACTTATAGCTTTGAACCTAACTCTAAGACTCTAATCCCCAAGAGCGTTATCTTTGATTGTAACGGTTCAACTTCGGTTTGAAATAGAGTTAAAGTTCTAAAGATCTATCACCTCTTAGGACACCCAAAGGTTGTAATAAGTATCTATAACTTATAGCTTTGAACCTAACTCTAAGACTCTAATCCCCAAGAGCGTTATCTTTGATTGTAACGGTTCAACTTCGGTTTGAAATAGAGTTAAAGTTCTGAAGTTCTATCACCTCTTAGGACACCCAAAGGTTGTAATAAGTACCTATAATTTATAGCTTTGAACCTAACTCTAAGACTCTAATCCCCAAGAGCGTTATCTTTGATTGTAACGGTTCAACTTCGGTTTGAAATAGAGTTAAAGTTCTAAAGATCTATCACCTCTTAGGACACCCAAAGGTTGTAATAAGTATCTATAACTTATTGCTTTGAACCTTACTCTAAGACTCAAATCCCCAAGAGCGTTATCTTTGATTGTAACGGTTCAACTTCGGTTTGAAATAGAGTTAAAGTTCTAAAGATCTATCACCTCTTAGGACACCCAAAGGTTCTAATAAGTATCTATAACTTATAGCTTTGAACCTAACTCTAAGACTCTAATCCCCAAGAGCATTATCTTTGATTGTAACGGTTCAACTTCGGTTTGAAATAGAGTTAAAGTTATGAAGCTCTATCACCTCTTAGGACACCCAAAGTTTGTAATAAGTATCTATAACTTATAGCTTTGAACCTAACTCTAAGACTCTAATCCCCAAGAGCGTTATCTTTGATTGTAACGGTTCAACTTCGGTTTGAAATAGAGTTAAAGTTCTAAATATCTATCACCTCTTAGGACACCCAAAGGATGTCATAAGTATGTATAACTTATAGCTTTGAACCTAACTCTAAGACTCTAATCCCCAAGAGCGTTATCTTTGATTGTAACGGTTCAACTTCGGTTTGAAATAGAGTTAAAGTTCTAAAGATCTATCACCTCTTAGGACACCCAAAGGATGTCATAAGTATCTATAACTTATAGCTTTGAACCTAACTCTAGGACTCTAATCCCCAAGAGCGTTATCTTTGATTGTAACGGTTCAACTTCGGTTTGAAATAGAGTTAAAGTTCTGAAGTTCTATCACCTCTTAGGACACCCAAAGGTTGTAATAAGTACCTATAACTTATAGCTTTGAACCTAACTCTAAGACTCTAATCCCCAAGAGCGTTATCTTTGATTGTAACGGTTCAACTTCGGTTTGAAATAGAGTTAAAGTTCTAAAGATCTATCACCTCTTAGGACACCCAAAGGTTGTAATAAGTATCTATAACTTATTGCTTTGAACCTAACTCTAAGACTCTAATCCCCAAGAGCGTTATCTTTGATTGTAACGGTTCAACTTCGGTTTGAAATGGAGTTAAGTTCTAAAGATCTATCACCTCTTAGGACACCCAAAGGTTGTAATAAGTATCTATAACTTATAGCTTTGAACCTAACTCTAAGACTCTAATCCCCAAGAGTATTATCTTTGATTGTAACGGTTCAACTTCGGTTTGAAATAGAGTTAAAGTTATGAAGCTCTATCACCTCTTAGGACACCCAAAGTTTGTAATAAGTATCTATAACTTATAGCTTTGAACCTAACTCTAAGACTCTAATCCCCAAGAGCGTTATCTTTGATTGTAACGGTTCAACTTCGGTTTGAAATAGAGTTAAAGTTCTAAATATCTATCACCTCTTAGGACACCCAAAGGATGTCATAAGTATCTATAACTTATAGCTTTGAACCTAACTCTAAGACTCTAATCCCCAAGAGCGTTATCTTTGATTGTAACGGTTCAACTTCGGTTTGAAATAGAGTTAAAGTTCTAAAGATCTATCACCTCTTAGGACACCCAAAGGTTGTAATAAGTATCTATAACTTATTGCTTTGAACCTCACTCTAAGACTCTAATCCCCAAGAGCGTTATCTTTGATTGTAACGGTTCAACTTCGGTTTGAAATAGAGTTAAAGTTCTAAAGATCTATCACCTCTTAGGACACCCAAAGGTTGTAATAAGTACCTATAACTTATAGCTTTGAACCTAACTCTAAGACTCTAATCCCCAAGAGCGTTATCTTTGATTGTAACGGTTCAACTTCGGTTTGAAATAGAGTTAAAGTTATGAAGCTCTATCACCTCTTAGGACACCCAAAGTTTGTAATAAGTACCTATAACTTATAGCTTTGAACCTAACTCTAAGACTCTAATCCCCAAGAGCGTTATCTTTGATTGTAACGGTTCAACTTCGGTTTGAAATAGAGTTAAAGTTCTAAAGATCTATCACCTCTTAGGACACCCAAAGGATGTCATAAGTATCTATAACTTATAGCTTTGAACCTAACTCTAGGACTCTAATCCCCAAGAGCGTTATCTTTGATTGTAACGGTTCAACTTCGGTTTGAAATAGAGTTAAAGTTCTAAAGATCTATCACCTCTTAGGACACCCAAAGGTTGTAATAAGTATCTATAACTTATTGCTTTGAACCTCACTCTAAGACTCTATTCCCCAAGAGCATTATCTTTGATTGTAACGGTTCAACTTTGGTTTGAAATAGAGTTAAAGTTCTAAAGATCTATCACCTCTTAGGACACCCAAAGGTTGTAATAAGTATCTATAACTTATTGCTTTGAACCTTACTCTAAGACTCAAATCCCCAAGAGCGTTATCTTTGATTGTAACGGTTCAACTTCGGTTTGAAATAGAGTTAAAGTTCTAAAGATCTATCACCTCTTAGGACACCCAAAGGTTGTAATAAGTATCTATAACTTATAGCTTTGAACCTAACTCTAAGACTCTAATCCCCAAGAGCATTATCTTTGATTGTAACGGTTCAACTTCGGTTTGAAATAGAGTTAAAGTTATGAAGCTCTATCACCTCTTAGGACACCCAAAGTTTGTAATAAGTATCTATAACTTATAGCTTTGAACCTAACTCTAAGACTCTAATCCCCAAGAGCGTTATCTTTGATTGTAACGGTTCAACTTCGGTTTGAAATAGAGTTAAAGTTCTAAATATCTATCACCTCTTAGGACACCCAAAGGATGTCATAAGTATGTATAACTTATAGCTTTGAACCTAACTCTAAGACTCTAATCCCCAAGAGCGTTATCTTTGATTGTAACGGTTCAACTTCGGTTTGAAATAGAGTTAAAGTTCTAAAGATCTATCACCTCTTAGGACACCCAAAGGTTGTAATAAGTATCTATAACTTATTGCTTTGAACCTCACTCTAAGACTCTAATCCCCAAGAGCGTTATCTTTGATTGTAACGGTTCAACTTCGGTTTGAAATAGAGTTAAAGTTCTAAAGATCTATCACCTCTTAGGACACCCAAAGGATGTCATAAGTATGTATAACTTATAGCTTTGAACCTAACTCTAAGACTCTAATCCCCAAGAGCGTTATCTTTGATTGTAACGGTTCAACTTCGGTTTGAAATAGAGTTAAAGTTCTAAAGATCTATCACCTCTTAGGACACCCAAAGGTTGTAATAAGTATCTATAACTTATAGCTTTGAACCTAACTCTAAGACTCTAATCCCCAAGAGCGTTATCTTTGATTGTAACGGTTCAACTTCGGTTTGAAATAGAGTTAAAGTTCTGAAGTTCTATCACCTCTTAGGACACCCAAAGGTTGTAATAAGTACCTATAATTTATAGCTTTGAACCTAACTCTAAGACTCTAATCCCCAAGAGCGTTATCTTTGATTGTAACGGTTCAACTTCGGTTTGAAATAGAGTTAAAGTTCTAAAGATCTATCACCTCTTAGGACACCCAAAGGTTGTAATAAGTATCTATAACTTATTGCTTTGAACCTTACTCTAAGACTCAAATCCCCAAGAGCGTTATCTTTGATTGTAACGGTTCAACTTCGGTTTGAAATAGAGTTAAAGTTCTAAAGATCTATCACCTCTTAGGACACCCAAAGGTTCTAATAAGTATCTATAACTTATAGCTTTGAACCTAACTCTAAGACTCTAATCCCCAAGAGCATTATCTTTGATTGTAACGGTTCAACTTCGGTTTGAAATAGAGTTAAAGTTATGAAGCTCTATCACCTCTTAGGACACCCAAAGTTTGTAATAAGTATCTATAACTTATAGCTTTGAACCTAACTCTAAGACTCTAATCCCCAAGAGCGTTATCTTTGATTGTAACGGTTCAACTTCGGTTTGAAATAGAGTTAAAGTTCTAAATATCTATCACCTCTTAGGACACCCAAAGGATGTCATAAGTATGTATAACTTATAGCTTTGAACCTAACTCTAAGACTCTAATCCCCAAGAGCGTTATCTTTGATTGTAACGGTTCAACTTCGGTTTGAAATAGAGTTAAAGTTCTAAAGATCTATCACCTCTTAGGACACCCAAAGGTTGTAATAAGTACCTATAACTTATAGCTTTGAACCTAACTCTAAGACTCTAATCCCCAAGAGCGTTATCTTTGATTGTAATTCAACTTCGGTTTGAAATAGAGTTAAAGTTCTAAAGATCTATCACCTCTTAGGACACCCAAAGGTTGTAATAAGTATCTATAACTTATAGCTTTGAACCTAACTCTAAGACTCTAATCCCCAAGAGCGTTATCTTTGATTGTAACGGTTCAACTTCGGTTTGAAATAGAGTTAAAGTTCTAAAGATCTATCACCTCTTAGGACACCCAAAGGTTGTAATAAGTATCTATAACTTATTGCTTTGAACCTAACTCTAAGACTCTAATCCCCAAGAGCATTATCTTTGATTGTAACGGTTCAACTTCGGTTTGAAATAGAGTTAAAGTTCTAAAGATCTATCACCTCTTAGGACACCCAAAGGTTGAAATAAGTATCTATAACTTATAGCTTTGAACCTAACTCTAAGACTCTAATCCCCAAGAGCATTATCTTTGATTGTAACGGTTCAACTTCGGTTTGAAATAGAGTTAAAGTTATGAAGCTCTATCACCTCTTAGGGCACCCAAAGTTTGTAATAAGTATCTATAACTTATAGCTTTGAACCTAACTCTAAGACTCTAATCCCCAAGAGCGTTATCTTTGATTGTAACGGTTCAACTTCGGTTTGAAATAGAGTTAAAGTTCTAAAGATCTATCACCTCTTAGGACACCCAAAGGTTGTAATAAGTATCTATAACTTATAGCTTTGAACCTAACTCTAAGACTCTAATCCCCAAGAGCGTTATCTTTGATTGTAACGGTTCAACTTCGGTTTGAAATAGAGTTAAAGTTCTGAAGCTCTATCACCTCTTAGGACACCCAAAGGTTGTAATAAGTATCTATAACTTATAGCTTTCAACCTAACTCTAAGACTCTAATCCCCAAGAGCGTTATCTTTGATTGTAACGGTTCAACTTCGGTTTTAAATAGAGTTAAAGTTCTAAAGATCTATCACCTCTTAGGACACCCAAAGGATGTCATAAGTATCTATAACTTATAGCTTTGAACCTAACTCTAAGACTCTAATCCCCAAGAGCGTTATCTTTGATTGTAACGGTTCAACTTCGGTTTGAAATAGAGTTAAAGTTCTAAAGATCTATCACCTCTTAGGACACCCAAAGGTTGTAATAAGTATCTATAACTTATAGCTTTGAACCTAACTCTAAGACTCTAATCCCCAATAGCGTTATCTTTGATTGTAACGGTTCAACTTCGGTTTGAAATAGAGTTAAAGTTCTAAAGATCTATCACCTCTTAGGACACCCAAAGGTTGTAATAAGTATCTATAACTTATAGCTTTGAACCTAACTCTAAGACTCTAATCCCCAAGAGCGTTATCTTTGATTGTAACGGTTCAACTTCGGTTTGAAATAGAGTTAAAGTTCTGAAGCTCTATCACCTCTTAGGACACCCAAAGGTTGTAATAAGTATCTATAACTTATAGCTTTCAACCTAACTCTAAGACTCTAATCCCCAAGAGCGTTATCTTTGATTGTAACGGTTCAACTTCGGTTTTAAATAGAGTTAAAGTTCTAAAGATCTATCACCTCTTAGGACACCCAAAGGATGTCATAAGTATCTATAACTTATAGCTTTGAACCTAACTCTAAGACTCTAATCCCCAAGAGCGTTATCTTTGATTGTAACGGTTCAACTTCGTTTTGAAATAGAGTTAAAGTTCTGAAGTTCTATCACCTCTTAGGACACCCAAAGGTTGTAATAAGTACCTATAACTTATAGCTTTGAACCTAACTCTAAGACTCTAATCCCCAAGAGCGTTATCTTTGATTGTAACGGTTCAACTTCGGTTTGAAATAGAGTTAAAGTTCTAAAGATCTATCACCTCTTAGGACACCCAAAGGTTGTAATAAGTATCTATAACTTATTGCTTTGAACCTAACTCTAAGACTCTAATCCCCAAGAGCGTTATCTTTGATTGTAACGGTTCAACTTCGGTTTGAAATAGAGTTAAAGTTCTAAAGATCTATCACCTCTTAGGACACCCAAAGGTTGTAATAAGTACCTATATAACTTATTGCTTTGAACCTAACTCTAAGACTCTAATCCCCAAGAGCGTTATCTTTGATTGTAACGGTTCAACTTCGGTTTGAAATAGAGTTAAAGTTCTGAAGTTCTATCACCTCTTAGGACACCCAAAGGTTGTAATAAGTACCTATAACTTATAGCTTTGAACCTAACTCTAAGACTCTAATCCCCAAGAGCGTTATCTTTGATTGTAACGGTTCAACTTCGGTTTGAAATAGAGTTAAAGTTCTAAAGATCTATCACCTCTTAGGACACCCAAAGGTTGTAATAAGTATCTATAACTTATTGCTTTGAACCTAACTCTAAGACTCTAATCCCCAAGAGCGTTATCTTTGATTGTAACGGTTCAACTTCGGTTTGAAATAGAGTTAAAGTTCTGAAGTTCTATCACCTCTTAGGACACCCAAAGGTTGTAATAAGTACCTATAAATTATAGCTTTGAACCTAACTCTAAGACTCTAATCCCCAAGAGCGTTATCTTTGATTGTAACGGTTCAACTTCGGTTTGAAATAGAGTTAAAGTTCTAAAGATCTATCACCTCTTAGGACACCCAAAGGTTGTAATAAGTATCTATAACTTATTGCTTTGAACCTAACTCTAAGACTCTAATCCCCAAGAGCGTTATCTTTGATTGTAACGGTTCAACTTCGGTTTGAAATAGAGTTAAAGTTCTAAAGATCTATCACCTCTTAGGACACCCAAAGGTTGTAATAAGTATCTATAACTTATAGCTTTGAACCTAACTCTAAGACTCTAATCCCCAAGAGCATTATCTTTGATTGTAACGGTTCAACTTCGGTTTGAAATAGAGTTAAAGTTATGAAGCTCTATCACCTCTTAGGGCACCCAAAGTTTGTAATAAATATCTATAACTTATAGCTTTGAACCTAACTCTAAGACTCTAATCCCCAAGGGCGTTATCTTTGATTGTAACGGTTCAACTTCGGTTTGAAATAGAGTTAAAGTTATGAAGCTCTATCACCTCTTAGGGCACCCAAAGTTTGTAATAAGTATCTATAACTTATAGCTTTGAACCTAACTCTAAGACTCTAATCCCCAAGAGCGTTATCTTTGATTGTAACGGTTCAACTTCGGTTTGAAATAGAGTTAAAGTTCTAAAGATCTATCACCTCTTAGGACACCCAAAGGTTGTAATAAATATCTATAACTTGTTGCTTTGAACCTAACTCTAAGACTCTAATCCCCAAGAGCGTTATCTTTGATTGTAACGGTTCAACTTCGGTTTGAAATAGAGTTAAAGTTCTAAAGATCTATCACCTCTTAGGACACCCAAAGGTTGTAATAAGTATCTATAACTTATAGCTTTGAACCTAACTCTAAGACTCTAATCCCCAAGAGCGTTATCTTTGATTGTAACGGTTCAACTTCGGTTTGAAATAGAGTTAAAGTTCTAAAGATCTATCACCTCTTAGGACACCCAAAGGTTGTAATAAGTATCTATAACTTATTGCTTTGAACCTAACTCTAAGACTCTAATCCCCAAGAGCATTATCTTTGATTGTAACGGTTCAACTTCGGTTTGAAATAGAGTTAAAGTTCTAAAGATCTATCACCTCTTAGGACACCCAAAGGTTGTAATAAGTATCTATAACTTATAGCTTTGAACCTAACTCTAAGACTCTAATCCCCAAGAGCATTATCTTTGATTGTAACGGTTCAACTTCGGTTTGAAATAGAGTTAAAGTTATGAAGCTCTATCACCTCTTAGGGCACCCAAAGTTTGTAATAAGTATCTATAACTTATAGCTTTGAACCTAACTCTAAGACTCTAATCCCCAAGAGCGTTATCTTTGATTGTAACGGTTCAACTTCGGTTTGAAATAGAGTTAAAGTTCTAAAGATCTATCACCTCTTAGGACACCCAAAGGTTGTAATAAGTATCTATAACTTATAGCTTTGAACCTAACTCTAAGACTCTAATCCCCAAGAGCGTTATCTTTGATTGTAACGGTTCAACTTCGGTTTGAAATAGAGTTAAAGTTCTAAAGATCTATCACCTCTTAGGACACCCAAAGGTTGTAATAAGTATCTATAACTTATTGCTTTGAACCTAACTCTAAGACTCTAATCCCCAAGAGCGTTATCTTTGATTGTAACGGTTCAACTTCGGTTTGAAATAGAGTTAAAGTTCTAAAGATCTATCACCTCTTAGGACACCCAAAGGTTGTAATAAGTACCTATATAACTTATTGCTTTGAACCTAACTCTAAGACTCTAATCCCCAAGAGCGTTATCTTTGATTGTAACGGTTCAACTTCGGTTTGAAATAGAGTTAAAGTTCTGAAGTTCTATCACCTTTTAGGACACCCAAAGGTTGTAATAAGTACCTATAACTTATAGCTTTGAACCTAACTCTAAGACTCTAATCCCCAAGAGCGTTATCTTTGATTGTAATGGTTCAACTTCGGTTTGAAATAGAGTTAAAGTTCTAAAGATCTATCACCTCTTAGGACACCCAAAGGTTGTAATAAGTATCTATAACTTATTGCTTTGAACCTAACTCTAAGACTCTAATCCCCAAGAGCGTTATCTTTGATTGTAACGGTTCATCTTCGGTTTGAAATAGAGTTAAAGTTCTAAAGATCTATCACCTCTTAGGACACCCAAAGGTTGTAATAAGTATCTATAACTTATAGCTTTGAACCTAACTCTAAGACTCTAATCCCCAAGAGCGTTATCTTTGATTGTAACGGTTCAACTTCGGTTTGAAATAGAGTTAAAGTTCTAAAGATCTATCACCTCTTAGGACACCCAAAGGATGTCATAAGTATCTATAACTTATAGCTTTGAACCTAACTCTAAGACTCTAATCCCCAAGAGCGTTATCTTTGATTGTAACGGTTCAACTTCGGTTTGAAATAGAGTTAAAGTTCTAAAGATCTATCACCTCTTAGGACACCCAAAGGTTGTAATAAGTATCTATAACTTATAGCTTTGAACCTAACTCTAAGACTCTAATCCCCAAGAGCGTTATCTTTGATTGTAACGGTTCAACTTCGGTTTGAAATAGAGTTAAAGTTCTAAAGATCTATCACCTCTTAGGACACCCAAAGGTTGTAATAAGTATCTATAACTTATAGCTTTGAACCTAACTCTAAGACTCTAATCCCCAAGAGCGTTATCTTTGATTGCAACGGTTCAACTTCGGTTTGAAATAGAGTTAAAGTTCTAAAGATCTATCACCTCTTAGGACACCCAAAGGTTGTAATAAGTATCTATAACTTATAGCTTTGAACCTAACTCTAAGACTCTAATCCCCAAGAGCATTATCTTTGATTGTAACGGTTCAACTTCGGTTTGAAATAGAGTTAAAGTTATGAAGCTCTATCACCTCTTAGGGCACCCAAAGTTTGTAATAAGTATCTATAACTTATAGCTTTGAACCTAACTCTAAGACTCTAATCCCCAAGAGCGTTATCTTTGATTGTAACGGTTCAACTTCGGTTTGAAATAGAGTTAAAGTTCTAAAGATCTATCACCTCTTAGGACACCCAAAGGTTGTAATAAGTATCTATAACTTATAGCTTTGAACCTAACTCTAAGACTCTAATCCCCAAGAGCGTTATCTTTGATTGTAACGGTTCAACTTCGGTTTGAAATAGAGTTAAAGTTCTGAAGCTCTATCACCTCTTAGGACACCCAAAGGTTGTAATAAGTATCTATAACTTATAGCTTTCAACCTAACTCTAAGACTCTAATCCCCAAGAGCGTTATCTTTGATTGTAACGGTTCAACTTCGGTTTTAAATAGAGTTAAAGTTCTAAAGATCTATCACCTCTTAGGACACCCAAAGGATGTCATAAGTATCTATAACTTATAGCTTTGAACCTAACTCTAAGACTCTAATCCCCAAGAGCGTTATCTTTGATTGTAACGGTTCAACTTCGGTTTGAAATAGAGTTAAAGTTCTAAAGATCTATCACCTCTTAGGACACCCAAAGGTTGTAATAAGTATCTATAACTTATAGCTTTGAACCTAACTCTAAGACTCTAATCCCCAAGAGCGTTATCTTTGATTGTAACGGTTCAACTTCGGTTTGAAATAGAGTTAAAGTTCTAAAGATCTATCACCTCTTAGGACACCCAAAGGTTGTAATAAGTATCTATAACTTATAGCTTTGAACCTAACTCTAAGACTCTAATCCCCAAGAGCGTTATCTTTGATTGTAACGGTTCAACTTCGGTTTGAAATAGAGTTAAAGTTCTGAAGCTCTATCACCTCTTAGGACACCCAAAGGTTGTAATAAGTATCTATAACTTATAGCTTTCAACCTAACTCTAAGACTCTAATCCCCAAGAGCGTTATCTTTGATTGTAACGGTTCAACTTCGGTTTTAAATAGAGTTAAAGTTCTAAAGATCTATCACCTCTTAGGACACCCAAAGGATGTCATAAGTATCTATAACTTATAGCTTTGAACCTAACTCTAAGACTCTAATCCCCAAGAGCGTTATCTTTGATTGTAACGGTTCAACTTCGTTTTGAAATAGAGTTAAAGTTCTGAAGTTCTATCACCTCTTAGGACACCCAAAGGTTGTAATAAGTACCTATAACTTATAGCTTTCAACCTAACTCTAAGACTCTAATCCCCAAGAGCGTTATCTTTGATTGTAACGGTTCAACTTCGGTTTTAAATAGAGTTAAAGTTCTAAAGATCTATCACCTCTTAGGACACCCAAAGGATGTCATAAGTATCTATAACTTATAGCTTTGAACCTAACTCTAAGACTCTAATCCCCAAGAGCGTTATCTTTGATTGTAACGGTTCAACTTCGGTTTGAAATAGAGTTAAAGTTCTAAAGATCTATCACCTCTTAGGACACCCAAAGGTTGTAATAAGTATCTATAACTTATAGCTTTGAACCTAACTCTAAGACTCTAATCCCCAAGAGCGTTATCTTTGATTGTAACGGTTCAACTTCGGTTTGAAATAGAGTTAAAGTTCTAAAGATCTATCACCTCTTAGGACACCCAAAGGTTGTAATAAGTATCTATAACTTATAGCTTTGAACCTAACTCTAAGACTCTAATCCCCAAGAGCGTTATCTTTGATTGTAACGGTTCAACTTCGGTTTGAAATAGAGTTAAAGTTCTGAAGCTCTATCACCTCTTAGGACACCCAAAGGTTGTAATAAGTATCTATAACTTATAGCTTTCAACCTAACTCTAAGACTCTAATCCCCAAGAGCGTTATCTTTGATTGTAACGGTTCAACTTCGGTTTTAAATAGAGTTAAAGTTCTAAAGATCTATCACCTCTTAGGACACCCAAAGGATGTCATAAGTATCTATAACTTATAGCTTTGAACCTAACTCTAAGACTCTAATCCCCAAGAGCGTTATCTTTGATTGTAACGGTTCAACTTCGTTTTGAAATAGAGTTAAAGTTCTGAAGTTCTATCACCTCTTAGGACACCCAAAGGTTGTAATAAGTACCTATAACTTATAGCTTTCAACCTAACTCTAAGACTCTAATCCCCAAGAGCGTTATCTTTGATTGTAACGGTTCAACTTCGGTTTGAAATAGAGTTAAAGTTCTAAAGATCTATCACCTCTTAGGACACCCAAAGGTTGTAATAAGTATCTATAACTTATTGCTTTGAACCTAACTCTAAGACTCTAATCCCCAAGAGCGTTATCTTTGATTGTAACGGTTCAACTTCGGTTTGAAATAGAGTTAAAGTTCTAAAGATCTATCACCTCTTAGGACACCCAAAGGTTGTAATAAGTACCTATATAACTTATTGCTTTGAACCTAACTCTAAGACTCTAATCCCCAAGAGCGTTATCTTTGATTGTAACGGTTCAACTTCGGTTTGAAATAGAGTTAAAGTTCTGAAGTTCTATCACCTCTTAGGACACCCAAAGGTTGTAATAAGTACCTATAACTTATAGCTTTGAACCTAACTCTAAGACTCTAATCCCCAAGAGCGTTATCTTTGATTGTAACGGTTCAACTTCGGTTTGAAATAGAGTTAAAGTTCTAAAGATCTATCACCTCTTAGGACACCCAAAGGTTGTAATAAGTATCTATAACTTATTGCTTTGAACCTAACTCTAAGACTCTAATCCCCAAGAGCGTTATCTTTGATTGTAACGGTTCAACTTCGGTTTGAAATAGAGTTAAAGTTCTGAAGTTCTATCACCTCTTAGGACACCCAAAGGTTGTAATAAGTACCTATAAATTATAGCTTTGAACCTAACTCTAAGACTCTAATCCCCAAGAGCGTTATCTTTGATTGTAACGGTTCAACTTCGGTTTGAAATAGAGTTAAAGTTCTAAAGATCTATCACCTCTTAGGACACCCAAAGGTTGTAATAAGTATCTATAACTTATTGCTTTGAACCTAACTCTAAGACTCTAATCCCCAAGAGCGTTATCTTTGATTGTAACGGTTCAACTTCGGTTTGAAATAGAGTTAAAGTTCTAAAGATCTATCACCTCTTAGGACACCCAAAGGTTGTAATAAGTATCTATAACTTATAGCTTTGAACCTAACTCTAAGACTCTAATCCCCAAGAGCATTATCTTTGATTGTAACGGTTCAACTTCGGTTTGAAATAGAGTTAAAGTTATGAAGCTCTATCTCCTCTTAGGGCACCCAAAGTTTGTAATAAATATCTATAACTTATAGCTTTGAACCTAACTCTAAGACTCTAATCCCCAAGAGCGTTATCTTTGATTGTAACGGTTCAACTTCGGTTTGAAATAGAGTTAAAGTTATGAAGCTCTATCACCTCTTAGGGCACCCAAAGTTTGTAATAAGTATCTATAACTTATAGCTTTGAACCTAACTCTAAGACTCTAATCCCCAAGAGCGTTATCTTTGATTGTAACGGTTCAACTTCGGTTTGAAATAGAGTTAAAGTTCTAAAGATCTATCACCTCTTAGGACACCCAAAGGTTGTAATAAATATCTATAACTTGTTGCTTTGAACCTAACTCTAAGACTCTAATCCCCAAGAGCGTTATCTTTGATTGTAACGGTTCAACTTCGGTTTGAAATAGAGTTAAAGTTCTAAAGATCTATCACCTCTTAGGACACCCAAAGGTTGTAATAAGTATCTATAACTTATAGCTTTGAACCTAACTCTAAGACTCTAATCCCCAAGAGCGTTATCTTTGATTGTAACGGTTCAACTTCGGTTTGAAATAGAGTTAAAGTTCTAAAGATCTATCACCTCTTAGGACACCCAAAGGTTGTAATAAGTATCTATAACTTATTGCTTTGAACCTAACTCTAAGACTCTAATCCCCAAGAGCATTATCTTTGATTGTAACGGTTGAACTTCGGTTTGAAATAGAGTTAAAGTTCTAAAGATCTATCACCTCTTAGGACACCCAAAGGTTGTAATAAGTATCTATAACTTATAGCTTTGAACCTAACTCTAAGACTCTAATCCCCAAGAGCATTATCTTTGATTGTAACGGTTCAACTTCGGTTTGAAATAGAGTTAAAGTTATGAAGCTCTATCACCTCTTAGGGCACCCAAAGTTTGTAATAAGTATCTATAACTTATAGCTTTGAACCTAACTCTAAGACTCTAATCCCCAAGAGCGTTATCTTTGATTGTAACGGTTCAACTTCGGTTTGAAATAGAGTTAAAGTTCTAAAGATCTATCACCTCTTAGGACACCCAAAGGTTGTAATAAGTATCTATAACTTATAGCTTTGAACCTAACTCTAAGACTCTAATCCCCAAGAGCGTTATCTTTGATTGTAACGGTTCAACTTCGGTTTGAAATAGAGTTAAAGTTCTAAAGATCTATCACCTCTTAGGACACCCAAAGGTTGTAATAAGTATCTATAACTTATAGCTTTGAACCTAACTCTAAGACTCTAATCCCCAAGAGCGTTATCTTTGATTGTAACGGTTCAACTTCGGTTTGAAATAGAGTTAAAGTTCTAAAGATCTATCACCTCTTAGGACACCCAAAGGTTGTAATAAGTATCTATAACTTATAGCTTTGAACCTAACTCTAAGACTCTAATCCCCAAGAGCGTTATCTTTGATTGTAACGGTTCAACTTCGGTTTGAAATAGAGTTAAAGTTCTAAAGATCTATCACCTTTTAGGACACCCAAAGGTTGTAATAAGTATCTATAACTTATTGCTTTGAACCTAACTCTAAGACTCTAATCCCCAAGAGCGTTATCTTTGATTGTAACGGTTCAACTTCGGTTTGAAATAGAGTTAAAGTTCTAAAGATCTATCACCTCTTAGGACACCCAAAGGTTGTAATAAGTATCTATAACTTATAGCTTTGAACCTAACTCTAAGACTCTAATCCCCAAGAGCGTTATCTTTGATTGTAACGGTTCAACTTCGGTTTGAAATAGAGTTAAAGTTCTAAAGATCTATCACCTCTTAGGACACCCAAAGGTTGTAATAAGTATCTATAACTTATAGCTTTGAACCTAACTCTAAGACTCTAATCCCCAAGAGCGTTATCTTTGATTGTAACGGTTCAACTTCGGTTTGAAATAGAGTTAAAGTTCTGAAGCTCTATCACCTCTTAGGACACCCAAAGGTTGTAATAAGTATCTATAACTTATAGCTTTCAACCTAACTCTAAGACTCTAATCCCCAAGAGCGTTATATTTGATTGTAACGGTTCAACTTCGGTTTGAAATAGAGTTAAAGTTCTAAATATCTATCACCTCTTAGGACACCCAAAGGATGTCATAAGTATCTATAACTTATAGCTTTGAACCTAACTCTAAGACTCTAATCCCCAAGAGCGTTATCTTTGATTGTAACGGTTCAACTTCGGTTTGAAATAGAGTTAAAGTTCTGAAGTTCTATCACCTCTTAGGACACCCAAAGGTTGTAATAAGTATCTATAACTTATAGCTTTGAACCTAACTCTAAGACTCTAATCCCCAAGAGCATTATCTTTGATTGTAACGGTTCAACTTCGGTTTGAAATAGAGTTAAAGTTATGAAGCTCTATCACCTCTTAGGGCACCCAAAGTTTGTAATAAATATCTATAACTTATAGCTTTGAACCTAACTCTAAGACTCTAATCCCCAAGAGCGTTATCTTTGATTGTAACGGTTCAACTTCGGTTTGAAATAGAGTTAAAGTTATGAAGCTCTATCACCTCTTAGGGCACCCAAAGTTTGTAATAAGTATCTATAACTTATAGTTTTGAACCTAACTCTAAGACTCTAATCCCCAAGAGCGTTATCTTTGATTGTAACGGTTCAACTTCGGTTTGAAATAGAGTTAAAGTTCTAAAGATCTATCACCTCTTAGGACACCCAAAGGTTGTAATAAATATCTATAACTTGTTGCTTTGAACCTAACTCTAAGACTCTAATCCCCAAGAGCGTTATCTTTGATTGTAACGGTTCAACTTCGGTTTGAAATAGAGTTAAAGTTCTAAAGATCTATCACCTCTTAGGACACCCAAAGGTTGTAATAAGTATCTATAACTTATAGCTTTGAACCTAACTCTAAGACTCTAATCCCCAAGAGCGTTATCTTTGATTGTAACGGTTCAACTTCGGTTTGAAATAGAGTTAAAGTTCTAAAGATCTATCACCTCTTAGGACACCCAAAGGTTGTAATAAGTATCTATAACTTATTGCTTTGAACCTAACTCTAAGACTCTAATCCCCAAGAGCATTATCTTTGATTGTAACGGTTCAACTTCGGTTTGAAATAGAGTTAAAGTTCTAAAGATCTATCACCTCTTAGGACACCCAAAGGTTGTAATAAGTATCTATAACTTATAGCTTTGAACCTAACTCTAAGACTCTAATCCCCAAGAGCATTATCTTTGATTGTAACGGTTCAACTTCGGTTTGAAATAGAGTTAAAGTTATGAAGCTCTATCACCTCTTAGGGCACCCAAAGTTTGTAATAAGTATCTATAACTTATAGCTTTGAACCTAACTCTAAGACTCTAATCCCCAAGAGCGTTATCTTTGATTGTAACGGTTCAACTTCGGTTTGAAATAGAGTTAAAGTTCTAAAGATCTATCACCTCTTAGGACACCCAAAGGTTGTAATAAGTATCTATAACTTATAGCTTTGAACCTAACTCTAAGACTCTAATCCCCAAGAGCGTTATCTTTGATTGTAACGGTTCAACTTCGGTTTGAAATAGAGTTAAAGTTCTAAAGATCTATCACCTCTTAGGACACCCAAAGGTTGTAATAAGTATCTATAACTTATAGCTTTGAACCTAACTCTAAGACTCTAATCCCCAAGAGCGTTATCTTTGATTGTAACGGTTCAACTTCGGTTTGAAATAGAGTTAAAGTTCTAAAGATCTATCACCTCTTAGGACACCCAAAGGTTGTAATAAGTATCTATAACTTATTGCTTTGAACCTAATTCTAAGACTCTAATCCCCAAGAGCGTTATCTTTGATTGTAACGGTTCAACTTCGGTTTGAAATAGAGTTAAAGTTCTAAAGATCTATCACCTCTTAGGACACCCAAAGGTTGTAATAAGTATCTATAACTTATAGCTTTGAACCTAACTCTAAGACTCTAATCCCCAAGAGCGTTATCTTTGATTGTAACGGTTCAACTTCGGTTTGAAATAGAGTTAAAGTTCTAAAGATCTATCACCTCTTAGGACACCCAAAGGTTGTAATAAGTATCTATAACTTATTGCTTTGAACCTAACTCTAAGACTCTAATCCCCAAGAGCGTTATCTTTGATTGTAACGGTTCAACTTCGGTTTGAAATAGAGTTAAAGTTCTAAAGATCTATCACCTCTTAGGACACCCAAAGGTTGTAATAAGTATCTATAACTTATAGCTTTGAACCTAACTCTAAGACTCTAATCCCCAAGAGCGTTATCTTTGATTGTAACGGTTCAACTTCGGTTTGAAATAGAGTTAAAGTTCTGAAGTTCTATCACCTCTTAGGACACCCAAAGGTTGTAATAAGTACCTATAACTTATAGCTTTGAACCTAACTCTAAGACTCTAATCCCCAAGAGCGTTATCTTTGATTGTAACGGTTCAACTTCGATTTGAAATAGAGTTAAAGTTCTGAAGTTCTATCACCTCTTAGGACACCCAAAGGTTGTAATAAGTACCTATAACTTATAGCTTTGAACCTAACTCTAAGACTCTAATCCCCAAGAGCGTTATCTTTGATTGTAACGGTTCAACTTCGGTTTGAAATAGAGTTAAAGTTCTGAAGCTCTATCACCTCTTAGGACACCCAAAGGTTGTAATAAGTATCTATAACTTATAGCTTTCAACCTAACTCTAAGACTCTAATCCCCAAGAGCGTTATCTTTGATTGTAACGGTTCAACTTCGGTTTGAAATAGAGTTAAAGTTCTAAAGATCTATCACCTCTTAGGACACCCAAAGGTTGTAATAAGTATCTATAACTTATTGCTTTGAACCTAACTCTAAGACTCTAATCCCCAAGAGCGTTATCTTTGATTGTAACGGTTCAACTTCGGTTTGAAATAGAGTTAAAGTTCTGAAGTTCTATCACCTCTTAGGACACCCAAAGGTTGTAATAAGTACCTATAACTTATAGCTTTGAACCTAACTCTAAGACTCTAATCCCCAAGAGCGTTATCTTTGATTGTAACGGTTCAACTTCGGTTTGAAATAGAGTTAAAGTTCTAAAGATCTATCACCTCTTAGGACACCCAAAGGATGTCATAAGTATCTATAACTTATAGCTTTGAACCTAACTCTAAGACTCTAATCCCCAAGAGCGTTATCTTTGATTGTAACGGTTCAACTTCGGTTTGAAATAGAGTTAAAGTTCTAAAGATCTATCACCTCTTAGGACACCCAAAGGTTGTAATAAGTATCTATAACTTATTGCTTTGAACCTAACTCTAAGACTCTAATCCCCAAGAGCGTTATCTTTGATTGTAACGGTTCAACTTCGGTTTGAAATAGAGTTAAAGTTCTGAAGTTCTATCACCTCTTAGGACACCCAAAGGTTGTAATAAGTACCTATAACTTATAGCTTTGAACCTAACTCTAAGACTCTAATCCCCAAGAGCGTTATCTTTGATTGTAACGGTTCAACTTCGGTTTGAAATAGAGTTAAAGTTCTAAAGATCTATCACCTCTTAGGACACCCAAAGGTTGTAATAAGTATCTATAACTTATTGCTTTGAACCTAACTCTAAGACTCTAATCCCCAAGAGCGTTATCTTTGATTGTAACGGTTCAACTTCGGTTTGAAATAGAGTTAAAGTTCTGAAGTTCTATCACCTCTTAGGACACCCAAAGGTTGTAATAAGTACCTATAACTTATAGCTTTGAACCTAACTCTAAGACTCTAATCCCCAAGAGCGTTATCTTTGATTGTAACGGTTCAACTTCGGTTTGAAATAGAGTTAAAGTTCTGAAGTTCTATCACCTCTTAGGACACCCAAAGGTTGTAATAAGTACCTATAACTTATAGCTTTGAACCTAACTCTAAGACTCTAATCCCCAAGAGCGTTATCTTTGATTGTAACGGTTCAACTTCGGTTTGAAATAGAGTTAAAGTTCTAAAGATCTATCACCTCTTAGGACACCCAAAGGTTGTAATAAGTATCTATAACTTATAGCTTTGAACCTAACTCTAAGACTCTAATCCCCAAGAGCGTTATCTTTGATTGTAACGGTTCAACTTTGGTTTGAAATAGAGTTAAAGTTCTAAAGATCTATCACCTCTTAGGACACCCAAAGGTTGTAATAAGTATCTATAACTTATAGCTTTGAACCTAACTCTAAGACTCTAATCCCCAAGAGCGTTATCTTTGATTGTAACGGTTCAACTTCGGTTTGAAATAGAGTTAAAGTTCTGAAGCTCTATCACCTCTTAGGACACCCAAAGGTTGTAATAAGTATCTATAACTTATAGCTTTCAACCTAACTCTAAGACTCTAATCCCCAAGAGCGTTATCTTTGATTGTAACGGTTCAACTTCGGTTTGAAATAGAGTTAAAGTTCTAAATATCTATCACCTCTTAGGACACCCAAAGGATGTCATAAGTATCTATAACTTATAGCTTTGAACCTAACTCTAAGACTCTAATCCCCAAGAGCGTTATCTTTGATTGTAACGGTTCAACTTCGGTTTGAAATAGAGTTAAAGTTCTGAAGTTCTATCACCTCTTAGGACACCCAAAGGTTGTAATAAGTATCTATAACTTATAGCTTTGAACCTAACTCTAAGACTCTAATCCCCAAGAGCATTATCTTTGATTGTAACGGTTCAACTTCGGTTTGAAATAGAGTTAAAGTTATGAAGCTCTATCACCTCTTAGGGCACCCAAAGTTTGTAATAAATATCTATAACTTATAGCTTTGAACCTAACTCTAAGACTCTAATCCCCAAGAGCGTTATCTTTGATTGTAACGGTTCAACTTCGGTTTGAAATAGAGTTAAAGTTATGAAGCTCTATCACCTCTTAGGGCACCCAAAGTTTGTAATAAGTATCTATAACTTATAGTTTTGAACCTAACTCTAAGACTCTAATCCCCAAGAGCGTTATCTTTGATTGTAACGGTTCAACTTCGGTTTGAAATAGAGTTAAAGTTCTAAAGATCTATCACCTCTTAGGACACCCAAAGGTTGTAATAAATATCTATAACTTGTTGCTTTGAACCTAACTCTAAGACTCTAATCCCCAAGAGCGTTATCTTTGATTGTAACGGTTCAACTTCGGTTTGAAATAGAGTTAAAGTTCTAAAGATCTATCACCTCTTAGGACACCCAAATGTTGTAATAAGTATCTATAACTTATAGCTTTGAACCTAACTCTAAGACTCTAATCCCCAAGAGCGTTATCTTTGATTGTAACGGTTCAACTTCGGTTTGAAATAGAGTTAAAGTTCTAAAGATCTATCACCTCTTAGGACACCCAAAGGTTGTAATAAGTATCTATAACTTATTGCTTTGAACCTAACTCTAAGACTCTAATCCCCAAGAGCATTATCTTTGATTGTAACGGTTCAACTTCGGTTTGAAATAGAGTTAAAGTTCTAAAGATCTATCACCTCTTAGGACACCCAAAGGTTGTAATAAGTATCTATAACTTATAGCTTTGAACCTAACTCTAAGACTCTAATCCCCAAGAGCATTATCTTTGATTGTAACGGTTCAACTTCGGTTTGAAATAGAGTTAAAGTTATGAAGCTCTATCACCTCTTAGGGCACCCAAAGTTTGTAATAAGTATCTATAACTTATAGCTTTGAACCTAACTCTAAGACTCTAATCCCCAAGAGCGTTATCTTTGATTGTAACGGTTCAACTTCGGTTTGAAATAGAGTTAAAGTTCTAAAGATCTATCACCTCTTAGGACACCCAAAGGTTGTAATAAGTATCTATAACTTATAGCTTTGAACCTAACTCTAAGACTCTAATCCCCAAGAGCGTTATCTTTGATTGTAACGGTTCAACTTCGGTTTGAAATAGAGTTAAAGTTCTAAAGATCTATCACCTCTTAGGACACCCAAAGGTTGTAATAAGTATCTATAACTTATTGCTTTGAACCTAATTCTAAGACTCTAATCCCCAAGAGCGTTATCTTTGATTGTAACGGTTCAACTTCGGTTTGAAATAGAGTTAAAGTTCTAAAGATCTATCACCTCTTAGGACACCCAAAGGTTGTAATAAGTATCTATAACTTATAGCTTTGAACCTAACTCTAAGACTCTAATCCCCAAGAGCGTTATCTTTGATTGTAACGGTTCAACTTCGGTTTGAAATAGAGTTAAAGTTCTAAAGATCTATCACCTCTTAGGACACCCAAAGGTTGTAATAAGTATCTATAACTTATTGCTTTGAACCTAACTCTAAGACTCTAATCCCCAAGAGCGTTATCTTTGATTGTAACGGTTCAACTTCGGTTTGAAATAGAGTTAAAGTTCTAAAGATCTATCACCTCTTAGGACACCCAAAGGTTGTAATAAGTATCTATAACTTATAGCTTTGAACCTAACTCTAAGACTCTAATCCCCAAGAGCGTTATCTTTGATTGTAACGGTTCAACTTCGGTTTGAAATAGAGTTAAAGTTCTGAAGTTCTATCACCTCTTAGGACACCCAAAGGTTGTAATAAGTACCTATAACTTATAGCTTTGAACCTAACTCTAAGACTATAATCCCCAAGAGCGTTATCTTTGATTGTAACGGTTCAACTTCGATTTGAAATAGAGTTAAAGTTCTGAAGTTCTATCACCTCTTAGGACACCCAAAGGTTGTAATAAGTACCTATAACTTATAGCTTTGAACCTAACTCTAAGACTCTAATCCCCAAGAGCGTTATCTTTGATTGTAACGGTTCAACTTCGGTTTGAAATAGAGTTAAAGTTCTGAAGCTCTATCACCTCTTAGGACACCCAAAGGTTGTAATAAGTATCTATAACTTATAGCTTTCAACCTAACTCTAAGACTCTAATCCCCAATAGCGTTATCTTTGATTGTAACGGTTCAACTTCGGTTTGAAATAGAGTTAAAGTTATGAAGCTCTATCACCTCTTAGGGCACCCAAAGTTTGTAATAAATATCTATAACTTATAGCTTTGAACCTAACTCTAAGACTCTAATCCCCAAGAGCGTTATCTTTGATTGTAACGGTTCAACTTCGGTTTGAAATAGAGTTAAAGTTCTAAAGATCTATCACCTCTTAGGACACCCAAAGGTTGTAATAAGTATCTATAACTTATAGCTTTGAACCTAACTCTAAGACTCTAATCCCCAAGAGCGTTATCTTTGATTGTAACGGTTCAACTTCGGTTTGAAATAGAGTTAAAGTTCTGAAGCTCTATCACCTCTTAGGACACCCAAAGGTTGTAATAAGTATCTATAACTTATAGCTTTCAACCTAACTCTAAGACTCTAATCCCCAAGAGCGTTATCTTTGATTGTAACGGTTCAACTTCGGTTTGAAATAGAGTTAAAGTTCTAAAGATCTATCACCTCTTAGGACACCCAAAGGTTGTAATAAGTATCTATAACTTATAGCTTTGAACCTAACTCTAAGACTCTAATCCCCAAGAGCATTATCTTTGATTGTAACGGTTCAACTTCGGTTTGAAATAGAGTTAAAGTTATGAAGCTCTATCACCTCTTAGGGCACCCAAAGTTTGTAATAAGTATCTATAACTTATAGCTTTGAACCTAACTCTAAGACTCTAATCCCCAAGAGCGTTATCTTTGATTGTAGCGGTTCAACTTCGGTTTGAAATAGAGTTAAAGTTCTAAAGATCTGTCACCTCTTAGGACACCCAAAGGTTGTAATAAGTATCTATAACTTATAGCTTTGAACCTAACTCTAAGACTCTAATCCCCAAGAGCGTTATCTTTGATTGTAACGGTTCAACTTCGGTTTGAAATAGAGTTAAAGTTCTAAAGATCTATCACCTCTTAGGACACCCAAAGGTTGTAATAAATATCTATAACTTATTGCTTTGAACCTAACTCTAAGACTCTAATCCCCAAGAGCGTTATCTTTGATTGTAACGGTTCAACTTCGGTTTGAAATAGAGTTAAAGTTCTAAAGATCTATCTTAGGACACCCAAAGGTTGTAATAAGTATCTATAACTTATTGCTTTGAACCTAACTCTAAGACTCTAATCCCCAAGAGCGTTATCTTTGATTGTAACGGTTCAACTTCGGTTTGAAATAGAGTTAAAGTTCTAAAGATCTATCACCTCTTAGGACACCCAAAGGTTGTAATAAGTATCTATAACTTATAGCTTTGAACCTAACTCTAAGACTCTAATCCCCAAGAGCATTATCTTTGATTGTAACGGTTCAACTTCGGTTTGAAATAGAGTTAAAGTTATGAAGCTCTATCACCTCTTAGGGCACCCAAAGTTTGTAATAAATATCTATAACTTATAGCTTTGAACCTAACTCTAAGACTCTAATCCCCAAGAGCGTTATCTTTGATTGTAACGGTTCAACTTCGGTTTGAAATAGAGTTAAAGTTCTAAAGATCTATCACCTCTTAGGACACCCAAAGGTTGTAATAAGTATCTATAACTTATAGCTTTGAACCTAACTCTAAGACTCTAATCCCCAAGAGCGTTATCTTTGATTGTAACGGTTCAACTTCGGTTTGAAATAGAGTTAAAGTTCTGAAGCTCTATCACCTCTTAGGACAACCAAAGGTTGTAATAAGTATCTATAACTTATAGCTTTCAACATAACTCTAAGACTCTAATCCCCAAGAGCGTTATCTTTGATTGTAACGGTTCAACTTCGGTTTGAAATAGAGTTAAAGTTCTAAAGATCTATCACCTCTTAGGACACCCAAAGGTTGTAATAAGTATCTATAACTTATAGCTTTGAACCTAACTCTAAGACTCTAATCCCCAAGAGCATTATCTTTGATTGTAACGGTTCAACTTCGGTTTGAAATAGAGTTAAAGTTATGAAGCTCTATCACCTCTTAGGGCACCCAAAGTTTGTAATAAGTATCTATAACTTATAGCTTTGAACCTAACTCTAAGACTCTAATCCCCAAGAGCGTTATCTTTGATTGTAGCGGTTCAACTTCGGTTTGAAATAGAGTTAAAGTTCTAAAGATCTATCACCTCTTAGGACACCCAAAGGTTGTAATAAGTATCTATAACTTATAGCTTTGAACCTAACTCTAAGACTCTAATCCCCAAGAGCGTTATCTTTGATTGTAACGGTTCAACTTCAGTTTGAAATAGAGTTAAAGTTCTAAAGATCTATCACCTCTTAGGACACCCAAAGGTGGTAATAAATATCTATAACTTATTGCTTTGAACCTAACTCTAAGACTCTAATCCCCAAGAGCGTTATCTTTGATTGTAACGGTTCAACTTCGGTTTGAAATAGAGTTAAAGTTCTAAAGATCTATCACCTCTTAGGACACCCAAAGGTTGTAATAAGTATCTATAACTTATAGCTTTGAACCTAACTCTAAGACTCTAATCCCCAAGAGCGTTATCTTTGATTGTAACGGTTCAACTTCGGTTTGAAATAGAGTTAAAGTTCTAAAGATCTATCACCTCTTAGGACACCCAAAGGTTGTAATAAATATCTATAACTTGTTGCTTTGAACCTAACTCTAAGACTCTAATCCCCAAGAGCGTTATCTTTGATTGTAACGGTTCAACTTCGGTTTGAAATAGAGTTAAAGTTCTAAAGATCTATCACCTCTTAGGACACCCAAAGGTTGTAATAAGTATCTATAACTTATAGCTTTGAACCTAACTCTAAGACTCTAATCCCCAAGAGCGTTATCTTTGATTGTAACGGTTCAACTTCGGTTTGAAATAGAGTTAAAGTTCTAAAGATCTATCACCTCTTAGGACACCCAAAGGTTGTAATAAGTATCTATAACTTATTGCTTTGAACCTAACTCTAAGACTCTAATCTCCAAGAGCGTTATCTTTGATTGTAACGGTTCAACTTCGGTTTGAAATAGAGTTAAAGTTCTAAAGATCTATCACCTCTTAGGACACCCAAAGGTTGTAATAAGTATCTATAACTTATAGCTTTGAACCTAACTCTAAGACTCTAATCCCCAAGAGCATTATCTTTGATTGTAACGGTTCAACTTCGGTTTGAAATAGAGTTAAAGTTATGAAGCTCTATCACCTCTTAGGGCACCCAAAGTTTGTAATAAGTATCTATAACTTATAGCTTTGAACCTAACTCTAAGACTCTAATCCCCAAGAGCGTTATCTTTGATTGTAGCGGTTCAACTTCGGTTTGAAATAGAGTTAAAGTTCTAAAGATCTATCACCTCTTAGGACACCCAAAGGTTGTAATAAGTATCTATAACTTATAGCTTTGAACCTAACTCTAAGACTCTAATCCCCAAGAGCGTTATCTTTGATTGTAACGGTTCAACTTCGGTTTGAAATAGAGTTAAAGTTCTAAAGATCTATCACCTCTTAGGACACCCAAAGGTTGTAATAAATATCTATAACTTATTGCTTTGAACCTAACTCTAAGACTCTAATCCCCAAGAGCGTTATCTTTGATTGTAACGGTTCAACTTCGGTTTGAAATAGAGTTAAAGTTCTAAAGATCTATCACCTCTTAGGACACCCAAAGGTTGTAATAAGTATCTATAACTTATTGCTTTGAACCTAACTCTAAGACTCTAATCCCCAAGAGCGTTATCTTTGATTGTAACGGTTCAACTTCGGTTTGAAATAGAGTTAAAGTTCTGAAGTTCTATCACCTCTTAGGACACCAAAGGTTGTAATAAGTACCTATAACTTATAGCTTTGAACCTAACTCTAAGACTCTAATCCCCAAGAGCGTTATCTTTGATTGTAACGGTTCAACTTCGGTTTGAAATAGAGTTAAAGTTCTGAAGTTCTATCACCTCTTAGGACACCCAAAGGTTGTAATAAGTACCTATAACTTATAGCTTTGAACCTAACTCTAAGACTCTAATCCCCAAGAGCGTTATCTTTGATTGTAACGGTTCAACTTCGGTTTGAAATAGAGTTAAAGTTCTAAAGATCTATCACCTCTTAGGACACCCAAAGGTTGTAATAAGTATCTATAACTTATTGCTTTGAACCTAACTCTAAGACTCTAATCCCCAAGAGCGTTATCTTTGATTGTAACGGTTCAACTTCGGTTTGAAATAGAGTTAAAGTTCTGAAGTTCTATCACCTCTTAGGACACCCAAAGGTTGTAATAAGTACCTATAACTTATAGCTTTGAACCTAACTCTAAGACTCTAATCCCCAAGAGCGTTATCTTTGATTGTAACGGTTCAACTTCGGTTTGAAATAGAGTTAAAGTTCTAAAGATCTATCACCTCTTAGGACACCCAAAGGATGTCATAAGTATCTATAACTTATAGCTTTGAACCTAACTCTAAGACTCTAATCCCCAAGAGCGTTATCTTTGATTGTAACGGTTCAACTTCGGTTTGAAATAGAGTTAAAGTTCTAAAGATCTATCACCTCTTAGGACACCCAAAGGTTGTAATAAGTATCTATAACTTATTGCTTTGAACCTAACTCTAAGACTCTAATCCCCAAGAGCGTTATCTTTGATTGTAACGGTTCAACTTCGGTTTGAAATAGAGTTAAAGTTATGAAGCTCTATCACCTCTTAGGGCACCCAAAGTTTGTAATAAATATCTATAACTTATAGCTTTGAACCTAACTCTAAGACTCTAATCCCCAAGAGCGTTAACTTTGATTGTAACGGTTCAACTTCGGTTTGAAATAGAGTTAAAGTTCTAAAGATCTATCACCTCTTAGGACACCCAAAGGTTGTAATAAGTATCTATAACTTATAGCTTTGAACCTAACTCTAAGACTCTAATCCCCAAGAGCGTTATCTTTGATTGTAACGGTTCAACTTCGGTTTGAAATAGAGTTAAAGTTCTGAAGTTCTATCACCTCTTAGGACACCCAAAGGTTGTAATAAGTACCTATAACTTATAGCTTTGAACCTAACTCTAAGACTCTAATCCCCAAGAGCGTTATCTTTGATTGTAACGGTTCAACTTCGGTTTGAAATAGAGTTAAAGTTCTAAAGATCTATCACCTCTTAGGACACCCAAAGGTTGTAATAAGTATCTATAACTTATTGCTTTGAACCTAACTCTAAGACTCTAATCCCCAAGAGCGTTATCTTTGATTGTAACGGTTCAACTTCGGTTTGAAATAGAGTTAAAGTTCTGAAGTTCTATCACCTCTTAGGACACCCAAAGGTTGTAATAAGTACCTATAACTTATAGCTTTGAACCTAACTCTAAGACTCTAATCCCCAAGAGCGTTATCTTTGATTGTAACGGTTCAACTTCGGTTTGAAATAGAGTTAAAATTCTAAAGATCTATCACCTCTTAGGACACCCAAAGGTTGTAATAAGTATCTATAACTTATTGCTTTGAACCTAACTCTAAGACTCTAATCCCCAAGAGCGTTATCTTTGATTGTAACGGTTCAACTTCGGTTTGAAATAGAGTTAAAGTTCTGAAGTTCTATCACCTCTTAGGACACCCAAAGGTTGTAATAAGTACCTATAACTTATAGCTTTGAACCTAACTCTAAGACTCTAATCCCCAAGAGCGTTATCTTTGATTGTAACGGTTCAACTTCGGTTTGAAATAGAGTTAAAGTTCTAAAGATCTATCACCTCTTAGGACACCCAAAGGTTGTAATAAGTATCTATAACTTATTGCTTTGAACCTAACTCTAAGACTCTAATCCCCAAGAGCGTTATCTTTGATTGTAACGGTTCAACTTCGGTTTGAAATAGAGTTAAAGTTCTAAAGATCTATCACCTCTTAGGACACCCAAAGGTTGTAATAAGTATCTATAACTTATAGCTTTGAACCTAACTCTAAGACTCTAATCCCCAAGAGCATTATCTTTGATTGTAACGGTTCAACTTCGGTTTGAAATAGAGTTAAAGTTATGAAGCTCTATCACCTCTTAGGGCACCCAAAGTTTGTAATAAATATCTATAACTTATAGCTTTGAACCTAACTCTAAGACTCTAATCCCCAAGAGCGTTATCTTTGATTGTAACGGTTCAACTTCGGTTTGAAATAGAGTTAAAGTTCTAAAGATCTATCACCTCTTAGGACACCCAAAGGTTGTAATAAGTATCTATAACTTATAGCTTTGAACCTAACTCTAAGACTCTAATCCCCAAGAGCGTTATCTTTGATTGTAACGGTTCAACTTCGGTTTGAAATAGAGTTAAAGTTCTGAAGCTCTATCACCTCTTAGGACACCCAAAGGTTGTAATAAGTATCTATAACTTATAGCTTTCAACCTAACTCTAAGACTCTAATCCCCAAGAGCGTTATCTTTGATTGTAACGGTTCAACTTCGGTTTGAAATAGAGTTAAAGTTCTAAAGATCTATCACCTCTTTGGACACCCAAAGGTTGTAATAAGTATCTATAACTTATAGCTTTGAACCTAACTCTAAGACTCTAATCCCCAAGAGCATTATCTTTGATTGTAACGGTTCAACTTCGGTTTGAAATAGAGTTAAAGTTATGAAGCTCTATTCCCTCTTAGGGCACCCAAAGTTTGTAATAAGTATCTATAACTTATAGCTTTGAACCTAACTCTAAGACTCTAATCCCCAAGAGCGTTATCTTTGATTGTAGCGGTTCAACTTCGGTTTGAAATAGAGTTAAAGTTCTAAAGATCTATCACCTCTTAGGACACCCAAAGGTTGTAATAAGTATCTATAACTTATAGCTTTGAACCTAACTCTAAGACTCTAATCCCCAAGAGCGTTATCTTTGATTGTAACGGTTCAACTTCGGTTTGAAATTGAGTTAAAGTTCTAAAGATCTATCACCTCTTAGGACACCCAAAGGTTGTAATAAATATCTATAACTTATTGCTTTGAACCTAACTCTAAGACTCTAATCCCCAAGAGCGTTATCTTTGATTGTAACGGTTCAACTTCGGTTTGAAATAGAGTTAAAGTTCTAAAGATCTATCACCTCTTAGGACACCCAAAGGTTGTAATAAGTATCTATAACTTATTGCTTTGAACCTAACTCTAAGACTCTAATCCCCAAGAGCGTTATCTTTGATTGTAACGGTTCAACTTCGGTTTGAAATAGAGTTAAAGTTCTAAAGATCTATCACCTCTTAGGACACCCAAAGGTTGTAATAAGTATCTATAACTTATAGCTTTGAACCTACCTCTAAGACTCTAATCCCCAAGAGCATTATCTTTGATTGTAACGGTTCAACTTCGGTTTGAAATAGAGTTAAAGTTATGAAGCTCTATCACCTCTTAGGGCACCCAAAGTTTGTAATAAATATCTATAACTTATAGCTTTGAACCTAACTCTAAGACTCTAATCCCCAAGAGCGTTATCTTTGATTGTAACGGTTCAACTTCGGTTTGAAATAGAGTTAAAGTTCTAAAGATCTATCACCTCTTAGGACACCCAAAGGTTGTAATAAGTATCTATAACTTATAGCTTTGAACCTAACTCTAAGACTCTAATCCCCAAGAGCGTTATCTTTGATTGTAACGGTTCAACTTCGGTTTGAAATGGAGTTAAAGTTCTGAAGCTCTATCACCTCTTAGGACACCCAAAGGTTGTAATAAGTATCTATAACTTATAGCTTTCAACCTAACTCTAAGACTCTAATCCCCAAGAGCGTTATCTTTGATTGTAACGGTTCAACTTCGGTTTGAAATAGAGTTAAAGTTCTAAAGATCTATCACCTCTTAGGACACCCAAAGGTTGTAATAAGTATCTATAACTTATAGCTTTGAACCTAACTCTAAGACTCTAATCCCCAAGAGCATTATCTTTGATTGTAACGGTTCAACTTCGGTTTGAAATAGAGTTAAAGTTCTAAAGATCTATCACCTCTTAGGACACCCAAAGGTTGTAATAAATATCTATAACATATTGCTTTGAACCTAACTCTAAGACTCTAATCCCCAAGAGCGTTATCTTTGATTGTAACGGTTCAACTTCGGTTTGAAATAGAGTTAAAGTTCTAAAGATCTATCACCTCTTAGGACACCCAAAGGTTGTAATAAGTATCTATAACTTATAGCTTTGAACCTAACTCTAAGACTCTAATCCCCAAGAGCGTTATCTTTGATTGTAACGGTTCAACTTCGGATTGAAATAGAGTTAAAGTTCTAAAGATCTATCACCTCTTAGGACACCCAAAGGTTGTAATAAATATCTATAACTTGTTGCTTTGAACCTAACTCTAAGACTCTAATCCCCAAGAGCGTTATCTTTGATTGTAACGCTTCAACTTCGGTTTGAAATAGAGTTAAAGTTATGAAGCTCTATCACCTCTTAGGGCACCCAAAGGTTGTAATAAGTACCTATAACTTATAGCTTTGAACCTAACTCTAAGACTCTAATCCCCAAGAGCGTTATCTTTGATTGTAACGGTTCAACTTCGGTTTGAAATAGAGTTAAAGTTCTAAAGATCTATCACCTCTTAGGACACCCAAAGGTTGTAATAAGTATCTATAACTTATTGCTTTGAACCTAACTCTAAGACTCTAATCCCCAAGAGCGTTATCTTTGATTGTAACGGTTCAACTTCGGTTTGAAATAGAGTTAAAGTTCTAAAGATCTATCACCTCTTAGGACACCCAAAGGTTGTAATAAGTATCTATAACTTATAGCTTTGAACCTAACTCTAAGACTCTAATCCCCAAGAGCATTATCTTTGATTGTAACGGTTCAACTTCGGTTTGAAATAGAGTTAAAGTTATGAAGCTCTATCACCTCTTAGGGCACCCAAAGTTTGTAATAAGTATCTATAACTTATAGCTTTGAACCTAACTCTAAGACTCTAATCCCCAAGAGCGTTATCTTTGATTGTAACGGTTCAACTTCGGTTTGAAATAGAGTTAAAGTTCTAAAGATCTATCACCTCTTAGGACACCCAAAGGTTGTAATAAGTATCTATAACTTATAGCTTTGAACCTAACTCTAAGACTCTAATCCCCAAGAGCGTTATCTTTGATTGTAACGGTTCAACTTCGGTTTGAAATAGAGTTAAAGTTCTAAAGATCTATCACCTCTTAGGACACCCAAAGGTGGTAATAAGTATCTATAACTTATAGCTTTGAACCTAACTCTAAGACTCTAATCCCCAAGAGCGTTATCTTTGATTGTAACGGTTCAACTTCGGTTTGAAATAGAGTTAAAGTTCTAAAGATCTATCACCTCTTAGGACACCCAAAGGTTGAAATAAGTATCTATAACTTATAGCTTTGAACCTAACTCTAAGACTCTAATCCCCAAGAGCATTATCTTTGATTGTAACGGTTCAACTTCGGTTTGAAATAGAGTTAAAGTTATGAAGCTCTATCACCTCTTAGGGCACCCAAAGTTTGTAATAAGTATCTATAACTTATAGCTTTGAACCTAACTCTAAGACTCTAATCCCCAAGAGCGTTATCTTTGATTGTAACGGTTCAACTTCGGTTTGAAATAGAGTTAAAGTTCTAAAGATCTATCACCTCTTAGGACACCCAAAGGTTGTAATAAGTATCTATAACTTATAGCCTTGAACCTAACTCTAAGACTCTAATCCCCAAGAGCGTTATCTTTGATTGTAACGGTTCAACTTCGGTTTGAAATAGAGTTAAAGTTCTAAAGATCTATCACCTCTTAGGACACCCAAAGGTTGTAATAAGTATCTATAACTTATTGCTTTGAACCTAACTCTAAGACTCTAATCCCCAAGAGCGTTATCTTTGATTGTAACGGTTCAACTTCGGTTTGAAATAGAGTTAAAGTTCTAAAGATCTATCACCTCTTAGGACACCCAAAGGTTGTAATAAGTATCTATAACTTATAGCTTTGAACCTAACTCTAAGACTCTAATCCCCAAGAGCATTATCTTTGATTGTAACGGTTCAACTTCGGTTTGAAATAGAGTTAAAGTTCTAAAGATCTATCACCTCTTAGGACACCCAAAGGTTGTAATAAGTATCTATAACTTATAGCTTTGAACCTAACTCTAAGACTCTAATCCCCAAGAGCATTATCTTTGATTGTAACGGTTCAACTTCGGTTTGAAATAGAGTTAAAGTTATGAAGCTCTATCACCTCTTAGGGCACCCAAAGTTTGTAATAAGTATCTATAACTTATAGCTTTGAACCTAACTCTAAGACTCTAATCCCCAAGAGCGTTATCTTTGATTGTAGCGGTTCAACTTCGGTTTGAAATAGAGTTAAAGTTCTAAAGATCTATCACCTCTTAGGACACCCAAAGGTTGTAATAAGTATCTATAACTTATAGCTTTGAACCTAACTCTAAGACTCTAATCCCCAAGAGCGTTATCTTTGATTGTAACGGTTCAACTTCGGTTTGAAATAGAGTTAAAGTTCTAAAGATCTATCACCTCTTAGGACACCCAAAGGTTGTAATAAATATCTATAACATATTGCTTTGAACCTAACTCTAAGACTCTAATCCCCAAGAGCGTTATCTTTGATTGTAACGGTTCAACTTCGGTTTGAAATAGAGTTAAAGTTCTAAAGATCTATCACCTCTTAGGACACCCAAAGGTTGTAATAAGTATCTATAACTTATAGCTTTGAACCTAACTCTAAGACTCTAATCCCCAAGAGCGTTATTTTTTATTGTAACGGTTCAACTTCGGATTGAAATAGAGTTAAAGTTCTAAAGATCTATCACCTCTTAGGACACCCAAAGGTTGTAATAAATATCTATAACTTGTTGCTTTGAACCTAACTCTAAGACTCTAATCCCCAAGAGCGTTATCTTTGATTGTAACGGTTCAACTTCGGTTTGAAATAGAGTTAAAGTTATGAAGCTCTATCACCTCTTAGGGCACCCAAAGGTTGTAATAAGTACCTATAACTTATAGCTTTGAACCTAACTCTAAGACTCTAATCCCCAAGAGCGTTATCTTTGATTGTAACGGTTCAACTTCGGTTTGAAATAGAGTTAAAGTTCTAAAGATCTATCACCTCTTAGGACACCCAAAGGTTGTAATAAGTATCTATAACTTATTGCTTTGAACCTAACTCTAAGACTCTAATCCCCAAGAGCGTTATCTTTGATTGTAACGGTTCAACTTCGGTTTGAAATAGAGTTAAAGTTCTAAAGATCTATCACCTCTTAGGACACCCAAAGGTTGTAATAAGTATCTATAACTTATAGCTTTGAACCTAACTCTAAGACTCTAATCCCCAAGAGCATTATCTTTGATTGTAACGGTTCAACTTCGGTTTGAAATAGAGTTAAAGTTATGAAGCTCTATCACCTCTTAGGGCACCCAGAGTTTGTAATAAGTATCTATAACTTATAACTTTGAACCTAACTCTAAGACTCTAATCCCCAAGAGCGTTATCTTTGATTGTAACGGTTCAACTTCGGTTTGAAATAGAGTTAAAGTTCTAAAGATCTATCACCTCTTAGGACACCCAAAGGTTGTAATAAGTATCTATAACTTATAGCTTTGAACCTAACTCTAAGACTCTAATCCCCAAGAGCGTTATCTTTGATTGTAACGGTTCAACTTCGGTTTGAAATAGAGTTAAAGTTCTAAAGATCTATCACCTCTTAGGACACCCAAAGGTTGTAATAAGTATCTATAACTTATTGCTTTGAACCTAACTCTAAGACTCTAATCCCCAAGAGCGTTATCTTTGATTGTAACGGTTCAACTTCGGTTTGAAATAGAGTTAAAGTTCTAAAGATCTATCACCTCTTAGGACACCCAAAGGTTGTAATAAGTATCTATAACTTATAGCTTTGAACCTAACTCTAAGACTCTAATCCCCAAGAGCGTTATCTTTGATTGTAACGGTTCAACTTCGGTTTGAAATAGAGTTAAAGTTCTGAAGTTCTATCACCTCTTAGGACACCCAAAGGTTGTAATAAGTACCTATAACTTATAGCTTTGAACCTAACTCTAAGACTCTAATCCCCAAGAGCGTTATCTTTGATTGTAACGGTTCAACTTCGGTTTGAAATAGAGTTAAAGTTCTAAAGATCTATCACCTCTTAGGACACCCAAAGGTTGTAATAAGCATCTATAACTTATTGCTTTGAACATAATTCTAAGACTCTAATCCCCAAGAGCGTTATCTTTGATTGTAACGGTTCAACTTCGGTTTGAAATAGAGTTAAAGTTCTAAAGATCTATCACCTCTTAGGACACCCAACGGTTGTAATAAATATCTATAACTTATTGCTTTGAACCTAACTCTAAGACTCTAATCCCCAAGAGCGTTATCTTTGATTGTAACGGTTCAACTTCGGTTTGAAATAGAGTTAAAGTTCTAAAGATCTATCACCTCTTAGGACACCCAAAGGATGTCATAAGTATCTAAAACTTATAGCTTTGAACCTAACTCTAAGACTCTAATCCCCAAGAGCGTTATTTTTTATTGTAACGGTTCAACTTCGGTTTGAAATAGAGTTAAAGTTCTAAAGATCTATCACCTCTTAGGACACCCAAAGGTTGTAATAAGTATCTATAACTTATAGCTTTGAACCTAACTCTAAGACTCTAATCCCCAAGAGCGTTATCTTTGATTGTAACGGTTCAACTTCGGTTTGAAATAGAGTTAAAGTTCTGAAGTTCTATCACCTCTTAGGACACCCAAAGGTTGTAATAAGTACCTATAACTTATAGCTTTGAACCTAACTCTAAGACTCTAATCCCCAAGAGCGTTATCTTTGATTGTAACGGTTCAACTTCGGTTTGAAATAGAGTTAAAGTTCTAAAGATCTATCACCTCTTAGGACACCCAAAGGTTGTAATAAGTATCTATAACTTATTGCTTTGAACCTAACTCTAAGACTCTAATCCCCAAGAGCGTTATCTTTGATTGTAACGGTTCAACTTTGGTTTGAAATAGAGTTAAAGTTCTAAAGATCTATCACCTCTTAGGACACCCAAAGGTTGTAATAAGTATCTATAACTTATAGCTTTGAACCTAACTCTAAGACTCTAATCCCCAAGAGCATTATTTTTTATTGTAACGGTTCAACTTCGGTTTGAAATAGAGTTAAAGTTATGAAGCTCTATCACCTCTTAGGGCACCCAAAGTTTGTAATAAGTATCTATAACTTATAGCTTTGAACCTAACTCTAAGACTGTAATCCCCAAGAGCGTTATCTTTGATTGTAACGGTTCAACTTCGGTTTGAAATAGAGTTAAAGTTCTAAAGATCTATCACCTCTTAGGACACCCAAAGGTTGTAATAAGTATCTATAACTTATAGCTTTGAACCTAACTCTAAGACTCTAATCCCCAAGAGCGTTATCTTTGATTGTAACGGTTCAACTTCGGTTTGAAATAGAGTTAAAGTTCTAAAGATCTATCACCTCTTAGGACACCCAAAGGTTGTAATAAGTATCTATAACTTATTGCTTTGAACCTAACTCTAAGACTCTAATCCCCAAGAGCGTTATCTTTGATTGTAACGGTTCAACTTCGGTTTGAAATAGAGTTAAAGTTCTAAAGATCTATCACCTCTTAGGACACCCAAAGGTTGTAATAAGTATCTATAACTTATAGCTTTGAACCTAACTCTAAGACTCTAATCCCCAAGAGCGTTATCTTTGATTGTAACGGTTCAACTTCGGTTTGAAATAGAGTTAAAGTTCTGAAGTTCTATCACCTCTTAGGACACCCAAAGGTTGTAATAAGTACCTATAACTTATAGCTTTGAACCTAACTCTAAGACTCTAATCCCCAAGAGCGTTATCTTTGATTGTAACGGTTCAACTTCGGTTTGAAATAGAGTTAAAGTTCTAAAGATCTATCACCTCTTAGGACACCCAAAGGTTGTAATAAGTATCTATAACTTATTGCTTTGAACCTAACTCTAAGACTCTAATCCCCAAGAGCGTTATCTTTGATTGCAACGGTTCAACTTCGGTTTGAAATAGAGTTAAAGTTCTGAAGTTCTATCACCTCTTAGGACACCCAAAGGTTGTAATAAGTACCTATAACTTATAGCTTTGAACCTAATTCTAAGACTCTAATCCCCAAGAGCGTTATCTTTGATTGTAACGGTTCAACTTCGGTTTGAAATAGAGTTAAAGTTCTAAAGATCTATCACCTCTTAGGACACCCAAAGGTTGTAATAAGTATCTATAACTTATAGCTTTGAACCTAACTCTAAGACTCTAATCCCCAAGAGCATTATCTTTGATTGTAACGGTTCAACTTCGGTTTGAAATAGAGTTAAAATTATGAAGCTCTATCACCTCTTAGGGCACCCAAAGTTTGTAATAAATATCTATAACTTATAGCTTTGAACCTAACTCTAAGACTCTAATCCCCAAGAGCGTTATCTTTGATTGTAACGGTTCAACTTCGGTTTGAAATAGAGTTAAAGTTCTAAAGATCTATCACCTCTTAGGACACCCAAAGGTTGTAATAAGTATCTATATCTTATAGCTTTGAACCTAACTCTAAGACTCTAATCCCCAAGAGCGTTATCTTTGATTGTAACGGTTCAACTTCGGTTTGAAATAGAGTTAAAGTTCTGAAGTTCTATCACCTCTTAGGACACCTAAAGGTTGTAATAAGTACCTATAACTTATAGCTTTGAACCTAACTCTAAGACTCTAATCCCCAAGAGCGTTATCTTTGATTGTAACGGTTCAACTTCGGTTTGAAATAGAGTTAAAGTTCTAAAGATCTATCACCTCTTAGGACACCCAAAGGTTGTAATAAGTATCTATAACTTATAGCTTTGAACCTAACTCTAAGACTCTAATCCCCAAGAGCGTTATCTTTGATTGTAACGGTTCAACTTCGGTTTGAAATAGAGTTAAAGTTCTAAAGATCTATCACCTCTTAGGACACCCAAAGGTTGTAATAAGTATCTATAACTTATTGCTTTGAACCTAATTCTAAGACTCTAATCCCCAAGAGCGTTATCTTTGATTGTAACGGTTCAACTTCGGTTTGAAATAGAGTTAAAGTTCTAAAGATCTATCACCTCTTAGGACACCCAAAGGTTGTAATAAGTATCTATAACTTATAGCTTTGAACCTAACTCTAAGACTCTAATCCCCAAGAGCGTTATCTTTGATTGTAACGGTTCAACTTCGGTTTGAAATAGAGTTAAAGTTCTAAAGATCTATCACCTCTTAGGACACCCAAAGGTTGTAATAAGTATCTATAACTTATTGCTTTGAACCTAACTCTAAGACTCTAATCCCCAAGAGCGTTATCTTTGATTGTAACGGTTCAACTTCGGTTTGAAATAGAGTTAAAGTTCTAAAGATCTATCACCTCTTAGGACACCCAAAGGTTGTAATAAGTATCTATAACTTATAGCTTTGAACCTAACTCTAAGACTCTAATCCCCAAGAGCGTTATCTTTGATTGTAACGGTTCAACTTCGGTTTGAAATAGAGTTAAAGTTCTGAAGTTCTATCACCTCTTAGGACACCCAAAGGTTGTAATAAGTACCTATAACTTATAGCTTTGAACCTAACTCTAAGACTCTAATCCCCAAGAGCGTTATCTTTGATTGTAACGGTTCAACTTCGGTTTGAAATAGAGTTAAAGTTCTAAAGATCTATCACCTCTTAGGACACCCAAAGTTTGTAATAAGTATCTATAACTTATTGCTTTGAACCTAACTCTAAGACTCTAATCCCCAAGAGCGTTATCTTTGATTGTAACGGTTCAACTTCGGTTTGAAATAGAGTTAAAGTTCTAAAGATCTATCACCTCTTAGGACACCCAAAGGTTGTAATAAGTATCTATAACTTATAGCTTTGAACCTAACTCTAAGACTCTAATCCCCAAGAGCATTATCTTTGATTGTAACGGTTCAACTTCGGTTTGAAATAGAGTTAAAGTTATGAAGCTCTATCACCTCTTAGGGCACCCAAAGTTTGTAATAAGTATCTATAACTTATAGCTTTGAACCTAACTCTAAGACTCTAATCCCCAAGAGCGTTATCTTTGATTGTAACGGTTCAACTTCGGTTTGAAATAGAGTTAAAGTTCTGAAGTTCTATCACCTCTTAGGACACCCAAAGGTTGTAATAAGTACCTATAACTTATTGCTTTGAACCTAACTCTAAGACTCTAATCCCCAAGAGCGTTATCTTTGATTGTAACGGTTCAACTTCGGTTTGAAATAGAGTTAAAGTTCTAAAGATCTATCACCTCTTAGGACACCCAAAGGTTGTAATAAGTATCTATAACTTATTGCTTTGAACCTAACTCTAAGACTCTAATCCCCAAGAGCGTTATCTTTGATTGTAACGGTTCAACTTCGGTTTGAAATAGAGTTAAAGTTATGAAGCTCTATCACCTCTTAGGGCACCCAAAGGTTGTAATAAGTACCTATAACTTATAGCTTTGAACCTAACTCTAAGACTCTAATCCCCAAGAGCGTTATCTTTGATTGTAACGGTTCAACTTCGGTTTGAAATAGAGTTAAAGTTCTAAAGATCTATCACCTCTTAGGACACCCAAAGGTTGTAATAAGTATCTATAACTTATTGCTTTGAACCTAACTCTAAGACTCTAATCCCCAAGAGCGTTATCTTTGATTGTAACGGTTCAACTTCGGTTTGAAATAGAGTTAAAGTTCTAAAGATCTATCACCTCTTAGGACACCCAAAGGTTGTAATAAGTATCTATAACTTATTGCTTTGAACCTAATTCTAAGACTCTAATCCCCAAGAGCGTTATCTTTGATTGTAACGGTTCAACTTCGGTTTGAAATAGAGTTAAAGTTCTAAAGATCTATCACCTCTTAGGACACCCAAAGGTTGTAATAAGTATCTATAACTTATAGCTTTGAACCTAACTCTAAGACTCTAATCCCCAAGAGCGTTATCTTTGATTGTAACGGTTCAACTTCGGTTTAAAATAGAGTTAAAGTTCTAAAGATCTATCACCTCTTAGGACACCCAAAGGTTGTAATAAGTATCTATAACTTATTGCTTTGAACCTAATTCTAAGACTCTAATCCCCAAGAGCGTTATCTTTGATTGTAACGGTTCAACTTCGGTTTGAAATAGAGTTAAAGTTCTAAAGATCTATCACCTCTTAGGACACCCAAAGGTTGTAATAAGTATCTATAACTTATTGCTTTGAACCTAACTCTAAGACTCTAATCCCCAAGAGCGTTATCTTTGATTGTAACGGTTCAACTTCGGTTTGAAATAGGGTTAAAGTTCTAAAGATCTATCACCTCTTAGGACACCCAAAGGTTGTAATAAGTATCTATAACTTATAGCTTTGAACCTAACTCTAAGACTCTAATCCCCAAGAGCATTATCTTTGATTGTAACGGTTCAACTTCGGTTTGAAATAGAGTTAAAGTTCTAAAGATCTATCACCTCTTAGGACACCCAAAGGTTGTAATAAGTATCTATAACTTATTGCTTTGAACCTAACTCTAAGACTCTAATCCCCAAGAGCGTTATCTTTGATTGTAACGGTTCAAATTCGGTTTGAAATAGAGTTAAAGTTCTAAAGATCTATCACCTCTTAGGACACCCAAAGGTTGTAATAAGTATCTATAACTTATAGCTTTGAACCTAACTCTAAGACTCTAATCCCCAAGAGCGTTATCTTTGATTGTAACGGTTCAACTTCGGTTTGAAATAGAGTTAAAGTTCTAAAGATCTATCACCTCTTAGGACACCCAAAGGTTGTAATAAGTATCTATAACTTATTGCTTTGAACATAATTCTAAGACTCTAATCCCCAAGAGCGTTATCTTTGATTGTAACGGTTCAACTTCGGTTTGAAATAGAGTTAAAGTTCTAAAGATCTATCACCTCTTAGGACACCCAAAGGTTGTAATAAATATCTATAACTTATTGCTTTGAACCTAACTCTAAGACTCTAATCCCCAAGAGCGTTATCTTTGATTGTAACGGTTCAACTTCGGTTTGAAATAGAGTTAAAGTTCTAAAGATCTATCACCTCTTAGGACACCCAAAGGATGTCATAAGTATCTAAAACTTATAGCTTTGAACCTAACTCTAAGACTCTAATCCCCAAGAGCGTTATTTTTTATTGTAACTGTTCAACTTCGGTTTGAAATAGAGTTAAAGTTCTAAAGATCTATCACCTCTTAGGACACCCAAAGGTTGTAATAAGTATCTATAACTTATAGCTTTGAACCTAACTCTAAGACTCTAATCCCCAAGAGCGTTATCTTTGATTGTAACGGTTCAACTTCGGTTTGAAATAGAGTTAAAGTTCTGAAGTTCTATCACCTCTTAGGACACCCAAAGGTTGTAATAAGTACCTATAACTTATAGCTTTGAACCAAACTCTAAGACTCTAATCCCCAAGAGCGTTATCTTTGATTGTAACGGTTCAACTTCGGTTTGAAATAGAGTTAAAGTTCTAAAGATCTATCACCTCTTAGGACACCCAAAGGTTGTAATAAGTATCTATAACTTATTGCTTTGAACCTAACTCTAAGACTCTAATCCCCAAGAGCGTTATCTTTGATTGTAACGGTTCAACTTCGGTTTGAAATAGAGTTAAAGTTCTAAAGATCTATCACCTCTTAGGACACCCAAAGGTTGTAATAAGTATCTATAACTTATAGCTTTGAACCTAACTCTAAGACTCTAATCCCCAAGAGCATTATCTTTGATTGTAACGGTTCAACTTCGGTTTGAAATAGAGTTAAAGTTATGAAGCTCTATCACCTCTTAGGGCACCCAGAGTTTGTAATAAGTATCTATAACTTATAGCTTTGAACCTAACTCTAAGACTCTAATCCCCAAGAGCGTTATCTTTGATTGTAACGGTTCAACTTCGGTTTGAAATAGAGTTAAAGTTCTAAAGATCTATCACCTCTTAGGACACCCAAAGGTTGTAATAAGTATCTATAACTTATAGCTTTGAACCTAACTCTAAGACTCTAATCCCCAAGAGCGTTATCTTTGATTGTAACGGTTCAACTTCGGTTTGAAATAGAGTTAAAGTTCTAAAGATCTATCACCTCTTAGGACACCCAAAGGTTGTAATAAGTATCTATAACTTATTGCTTTGAACCTAACTCTAAGACTCTAATCCCCAAGAGCGTTATCTTTGAATGTAACGGTTCAACTTCGGTTTGAAATAGAGTTAAAGTTCTAAAGATCTATCACCTCTTAGGACACCCAAAGGTTGTAATAAGTATCTATAACTTATAGCTTTGAACCTAACTCTAAGACTCTAATCCCCAAGAGCGTTATCTTTGATTGTAACGGTTCAACTTCGGTTTGAAATAGAGTTAAAGTTCTGAAGTTCTATCACCTCTTAGGACACCCAAAGGTTGTAATAAGTACCTATAACTTATAGCTTTGAACCTAACTCTAAGACTCTAATCCCCAAGAGCGTTATCTTTGATTGTAACGGTTCAACTTCGGTTTGAAATAGAGTTAAAGTTCTAAAGATCTATCACCTCTTAGGACACCCAAAGGTTGTAATAAGCATCTATAACTTATTGCTTTGAACATAATTCTAAGACTCTAATCCCCAAGAGCGTTATCTTTGATTGTAACGGTTCAACTTCGGTTTGAAATAGAGTTAAAGTTCTAAAGATCTATCACCTCTTAGGACACCCAAAGGTTGTAATAAGTATCTATAACTTATTGCTTTGAACATAATTCTAAGACTCTAATCCCCAAGAGCGTTATCTTTGATTGTAACGGTTCAACTTCGGTTTGAAATAGAGTTAAAGTTCTAAAGATCTATCACCTCTTAGGACACCCAAAGGTTGTAATAAATATCTATAACTTATTGCTTTGAACCTAACTCTAAGACTCTAATCCCCAAGAGCGTTATCTTTGATTGTAACGGTTCAACTTCGGTTTGAAATAGAGTTAAAGTTCTAAAGATCTATCACCTCTTAGGACACCCAAAGGATGTCATAAGTATCTAAAACTTATAGCTTTGAACCTAACTCTAAGACTCTAATCCCCAAGAGCGTTATTTTTTATTGTAACTGTTCAACTTCGGTTTGAAATAGAGTTAAAGTTCTAAAGATCTATCACCTCTTAGGACACCCAAAGGTTGTAATAAGTATCTATAACTTATAGCTTTGAACCTAACTCTAAGACTCTAATCCCCAAGAGCGTTATCTTTGATTGTAACGGTTCAACTTCGGTTTGAAATAGAGTTAAAGTTCTGAAGTTCTATCACCTCTTAGGACACCCAAAGGTTGTAATAAGTACCTATAACTTATAGCTTTGAACCAAACTCTAAGACTCTAATCCCCAAGAGCGTTATCTTTGATTGTAACGGTTCAACTTCGGTTTGAAATAGAGTTAAAGTTCTAAAGATCTATCACCTCTTAGGACACCCAAAGGTTGTAATAAGTATCTATAACTTATTGCTTTGAACCTAACTCTAAGACTCTAATCCCCAAGAGCGTTATCTTTGATTGTAACGGTTCAACTTCGGTTTGAAATAGAGTTAAAGTTCTAAAGATCTATCACCTCTTAGGACACCCAAAGGTTGTAATAAGTATCTATAACTTATAGCTTTGAACCTAACTCTAAGACTCTAATCCCCAAGAGCATTATCTTTGATTGTAACGGTTCAACTTCGGTTTGAAATAGAGTTAAAGTTATGAAGCTCTATCACCTCTTAGGGCACCCAGAGTTTGTAATAAGTATCTATAACTTATAGCTTTGAACCTAACTCTAAGACTCTAATCCCCAAGAGCGTTATCTTTGATTGTAACGGTTCAACTTCGGTTTGAAATAGAGTTAAAGTTCTAAAGATCTATCACCTCTTAGGACACCCAAAGGTTGTAATAAGTATCTATAACTTATAGCTTTGAACCTAACTCTAAGACTCTAATCCCCAAGAGCGTTATCTTTGATTGTAACGGTTCAACTTCGGTTTGAAATAGAGTTAAAGTTCTAAAGATCTATCACCTCTTAGGACACCCAAAGGTTGTAATAAGTATCTATAACTTATTGCTTTGAACCTAACTCTAAGACTCTAATCCCCAAGAGCGTTATCTTTGAATGTAACGGTTCAACTTCGGTTTGAAATAGAGTTAAAGTTCTAAAGATCTATCACCTCTTAGGACACCCAAAGGTTGTAATAAGTATCTATAACTTATAGCTTTGAACCTAACTCTAAGACTCTAATCCCCAAGAGCGTTATCTTTGATTGTAACGGTTCAACTTCGGTTTGAAATAGAGTTAAAGTTCTGAAGTTCTATCACCTCTTAGGACACCCAAAGGTTGTAATAAGTACCTATAACTTATAGCTTTGAACCTAACTCTAAGACTCTAATCCCCAAGAGCGTTATCTTTGATTGTAACGGTTCAACTTCGGTTTGAAATAGAGTTAAAGTTCTAAAGATCTATCACCTCTTAGGACACCCAAAGGTTGTAATAAGCATCTATAACTTATTGCTTTGAACATAATTCTAAGACTCTAATCCCCAAGAGCGTTATCTTTGATTGTAACGGTTCAACTTCGGTTTGAAATAGAGTTAAAGTTCTAAAGATCTATCACCTCTTAGGACACCCAAAGGTTGTAATAAATATCTATAACTTATTGCTTTGAACCTAACTCTAAGACTCTAATCCCCAAGAGCGTTATCTTTGATTGTAACGGTTCAACTTCGGTTTGAAATAGAGTTAAAGTTCTAAAGATCTATCACCTCTTAGGACACCCAAAGGATGTCATAAGTATCTAAAACTTATAGCTTTGAACCTAACTCTAAGACTCTAATCCCCAAGAGCGTTATTTTTTATTGTAACGGTTCAACTTCGGTTTGAAATAGAGTTAAAGTTCTAAAGATCTATCACCTCTTAGGACACCCAAAGGTTGTAATAAGTATCTATAACTTATAGCTTTGAACCTAACTCTAAGACTCTAATCCCCAAGAGCGTTATCTTTGATTGTAACGGTTCAACTTCGGTTTGAAATAGAGTTAAAGTTCTGAAGTTCTATCACCTCTTAGGACACCCAAAGGTTGTAATAAGTACCTATAACTTATAGCTTTGAACCTAACTCTAAGACTCTAATCCCCAAGAGCGTTATCTTTGATTGTAACGGTTCAACTTCGGTTTGAAATAGAGTTAAAGTTCTAAAGATCTATCACCTCTTAGGACACCCAAAGGTTGTAATAAGTATCTATAACATATTGCTTTGAACCTAACTCTAAGACTCTAATCCCCAAGAGCGTTATCTTTGATTGTAACGGTTCAACTTTGGTTTGAAATAGAGTTAAAGTTCTAAAGATCTATCACCTCTTAGGACACCCAAAGGTTGTAATAAGTATCTATAACTTATAGCTTTGAACCTAACTCTAAGACTCTAATCCCCAAGAGCATTATTTTTTATTGTAACGGTTCAACTTCGGTTTGAAATAGAGTTAAAGTTATGAAGCTCTATCACCTCTTAGGGCACCCAAAGTTTGTAATAAGTATCTATAACTTATAGCTTTGAACCTAACTCTAAGACTCTAATCCCCAAGAGCGTTATCTTTGATTGTAACGGTTCAACTTCGGTTTGAAATAGAGTTAAAGTTCTAAAGATCTATCACCTCTTAGGACACCCAAAGGTTGTAATAAGTATCTATAACTTATAGCTTTGAACCTAACTCTAAGACTCTAATCCCCAAGAGCGTTATCTTTGATTGTAACGGTTCAACTTCGGTTTGAAATAGAGTTAAAGTTCTAAAGATCTATCACCTCTTAGGACACCCAAAGGTTGTAATAAGTATCTATAACTTATTGCTTTGAACCTAACTCTAAGACTCTAATCCCCAAGAGCGTTATCTTTGATTGTAACGGTTCAACTTCGGTTTGAAATAGAGTTAAAGTTCTAAAGATCTATCACCTCTTAGGACACCCAAAGGTTGTAATAAGTATCTATAACTTATAGCTTTGAACCTAACTCTAAGACTCTAATCCCCAAGAGCGTTATCTTTGATTGTAACGGTTCAACTTCGGTTTGAAATAGAGTTAAAGTTCTAAAGATCTATCACCTCTTAGGACACCCAAAGGTTGTAATAAGTATCTATAACTTATAGCTTTGAACCTAACTCTAAGACTCTAATCCCCAAGAGCGTTATCTTTGATTGTAACGGTTCAACTTCGGTTTGAAATAGAGTTAAAGTTCTAAAGATCTATCACCTCTTAGGACACCCAAAGGTTGTAATAAGTATCTATAACTTATTGCTTTGAACCTAACTCTAAGACTCTAATCCCCAAGAGCGTTATCTTTGATTGTAACGGTTCAACTTCGGTTTGAAATAGAGTTAAAGTTCTAAAGATCTATCACCTCTTAGGACACCCAAAGGTTGTAATAAGTATCTATAACTTATAGCTTTGAACCTAACTCTAAGACTCTAATCCCCAAGAGCGTTATCTTTGATTGTAACGGTTCAACTTCGGTTTGAAATAGAGTTAAAGTTCTGAAGTTCTATCACCTCTTAGGACACCCAAAGGTTGTAATAAGTACCTATAACTTATAGCTTTGAACCTAACTCTAAGACTCTAAGCCCCAAGAGCGTTATCTTTGATTGTAACGGTTCAACTTCGGTTTGAAATAGAGTTAAAGTTCTAAAGATCTATCACCTCTTAGGACACCCAAAGGTTGTAATAAGTATCTATAACTTATTGCTTTGAACATAATTCTAAGACTCTAATCCCCAAGAGCGTTATCTTTGATTGTAACGGTTCAACTTCGGTTTGAAATAGAGTTAAAGTTCTAAAGATCTATCACCTCTTAGGACACCCAAAGGTTGTAATAAGTATCTATAACTTATTGCTTTGAACCTAACTCTAAGACTCTAATCCCCAAGAGCGTTATCTTTGATTGTAACGGTTCAACTTCGGTTTGAAATAGAGTTAAAGTTCTAAAGATCTATCACCTCTTAGGACACCCAAAGGTTGTAATAAGTATCTATAACTTATAGCTTTGAACCTAACTCTAAGACTCTAATCCCCAAGAGCGTTATCTTTGATTGTAACGGTTCAACTTCGGTTTGAAATAGAGTTAAAGTTCTAAAGATCTATCACCTCTTAGGACACCCAAAGGTTGTAATAAGTATCTATAACTTATAGCTTTGAACCTAACTCTAAGACTCTAATCCCCAAGAGCGTTATCTTTGATTGTAACGGTTCAACTTCGGTTTGAAATAGAGTTAAAGTTCTAAAGATCTATCACCTCTTAGGACACCCAAAGGTTGTAATAAGTATCTATAACTTATTGCTTTGAACCTAACTCTAAGACTCTAATCCCCAAGAGCGTTATCTTTGATTGTAACGGTTCAACTTCGGTTTGAAATAGAGTTAAAGTTCTAAAGATCTATCACCTCTTAGGACACCCAAAGGTTGTAATAAGTATCTATAACTTATAGCTTTGAACCTAACTCTAAGACTCTAATCCCCAAGAGCGTTATCTTTGATTGTAACGGTTCAACTTCGGTTTGAAATAGAGTTAAAGTTCTAAAGATCTATCACCTCTTAGGACACCCAAAGGTTGTAATAAGTATCTATAACTTATAGCTTTGAACCTAACTCTAAGACTCTAATCCCCAAGAGCGTTATCTTTGATTGTAACGGTTCAACTTCGGTTTGAAATAGAGTTAAAGTTCTAAAGATCTATCACCTCTTAGGACACCCAAAGGTTGTAATAAGTATCTATAACTTATTGCTTTGAACCTAACTCTAAGACTCTAATCCCCAAGAGCGTTATCTTTGATTGTAACGGTTCAACTTCGGTTTGAAATAGAGTTAAAGTTCTAAAGATCTATCACCTCTTAGGACACCCAAAGGTTGTAATAAGTATCTATAACTTATAGCTTTGAACCTAACTCTAAGACTCTAATCCCCAAGAGCGTTATCTTTGATTGTAACGGTTCAACTTCGGTTTGAAATAGAGTTAAAGTTCTGAAGTTCTATCACCTCTTAGGACACCCAAAGGTTGTAATAAGTACCTATAACTTATAGCTTTGAACCTAACTCTAAGACTCTAAGCCCCAAGAGCGTTATCTTTGATTGTAACGGTTCAACTTCGGTTTGAAATAGAGTTAAAGTTCTAAAGATCTATCACCTCTTAGGACACCCAAAGGTTGTAATAAGTATCTATAACTTATTGCTTTGAACATAATTCTAAGACTCTAATCCCCAAGAGCGTTATCTTTGATTGTAACGGTTCAACTTCGGTTTGAAATAGAGTTAAAGTTCTAAAGATCTATCACCTCTTAGGACACCCAAAGGTTGTAATAAGTATCTATAACTTATTGCTTTGAACCTAACTCTAAGACTCTAATCCCCAAGAGCGTTATCTTTGATTGTAACGGTTCAACTTCGGTTTGAAATAGAGTTAAAGTTCTAAAGATCTATCACCTCTTAGGACACCCAAAGGTTGTAATAAGTATCTATAACTTATAGCTTTGAACCTAACTCTAAGACTCTAATCCCCAAGAGCGTTATCTTTGATTGTAACGGTTCAACTTCGGTTTGAAATAGAGTTAAAGTTCTGAAGTTCTATCACCTCTTAGGACACCCAAAGGTTGTAATAAGTACCTATAACTTATAGCTTTGAACCTAACTCTAAGACTCTAATCCCCAAGAGCGTTATCTTTGATTGTAACGGTTCAACTTCGGTTTGAAATAGAGTTAAAGTTCTAAAGATCTATCACCTCTTAGGACACCCAAAGTTTGTAATAAGTATCTATAACTTATTGCTTTGAACCTAACTCTAAGACTCTAATCCCCAAGAGCGTTATCTTTGATTGTAACGGTTCAACTTCGGTTTGAAATAGAGTTAAAGTTCTAAAGATCTATCACCTCTTAGGACACCCAAAGGTTGTAATAAGTATCTATAACTTATAGCTTTGAACCTAACTCTAAGACTCTAATCCCCAAGAGCATTATCTTTGATTGTAACGGTTCAACTTCGGTTTGAAATAGAGTTAAAGTTATGAAGCTCTATCACCTCTTAGGGCACCCAAAGTTTGTAATAAGTATCTATAACTTATAGCTTTGAACCTAACTCTAAGACTCTAATCCCCAAGAGCGTTATCTTTGATTGTAACGGTTCAACTTCGGTTTGAAATAGAGTTAAAGTTCTAAAGATCTATCACCTCTTAGGACACCCAAAGGTTGTAATAAGTATCTATAACTTATAGCTTTGAACCTAACTCTAAGACTCTAATCCCCAAGAGCGTTATCTTTGATTGTAACGGTTCAACTTCGGTTTGAAATAGAGTTAAAGTTCTAAAGATCTATCACCTCTTAGGACACCCAAAGGTTGTAATAAGTATCTATAACTTATTGCTTTGAACATAATTCTAAGACTCTAATCCCCAAGAGCGTTATCTTTGATTGTAACGGTTCAACTTCGGTTTGAAATAGAGTTAAAGTTCTAAAGATCTATCACCTCTTAGGACACCCAAAGGTTGTAATAAGTATCTATAACTTATAGCTTTGAACCTAACTCTAAGACTCTAATCCCCAAGAGCGTTATCTTTGATTGTAACGGTTCAACTTCGGTTTGAAATAGAGTTAAAGTTCTGAAGTTCTATCACCTCTTAGGACACCCAAAGGTTGTAATAAGTACCTATAACTTATAGCTTTGAACCTAACTCTAAGACTCTAAGCCCCAAGAGCGTTATCTTTGATTGTAACGGTTCAACTTCGGTTTGAAATAGAGTTAAAGTTCTAAAGATCTATCACCTCTTAGGACACCCAAAGGTTGTAATAAATATCTATAACTTATTGCTTTGAACCTAACTCTAAGACTCTAATCCCCAAGAGCGTTATCTTTGATTGTAACGGTTCAACTTCGGTTTGAAATAGAGTTAAAGTTCTAAAGATCTATCACCTCTTAGGACACCCAAAGGATGTCATAAGTATCTAAAACTTATAGCTTTGAACCTAACTCTAAGACTCTAATCCCCAAGAGCGTTATTTTTTATTGTAACGGTTCAACTTCGGTTTGAAATAGAGTTAAAGTTCTAAAGATCTATCACCTCTTAGGACACCCAAAGGTTGTAATAAGTATCTATAACTTATAGCTTTGAACCTAACTCTAAGACTCTAATCCCCAAGAGCGTTATCTTTGATTGTAACGGTTCAACTTCGGTTTGAAATAGAGTTAAAGTTCTGAAGTTCTATCACCTCTTAGGACACCCAAAGGTTGTAATAAGTACCTATAACTTATAGCTTTGAACCTAACTCTAAGACTCTAATCCCCAAGAGCGTTATCTTTGATTGTAACGGTTCAACTTCGGTTTGAAATAGAGTTAAAGTTCTAAAGATCTATCACCTCTTAGGACACCCAAAGGTTGTAATAAGTATCTATAACATATTGCTTTGAACCTAACTCTAAGACTCTAATCCCCAAGAGCGTTATCTTTGATTGTAACGGTTCAACTTTGGTTTGAAATAGAGTTAAAGTTCTAAAGATCTATCACCTCTTAGGACACCCAAAGGTTGTAATAAGTATCTATAACTTATAGCTTTGAACCTAACTCTAAGACTCTAATCCCCAAGAGCATTATTTTTTATTGTAACGGTTCAACTTCGGTTTGAAATAGAGTTAAAGTTATGAAGCTCTATCACCTCTTAGGGCACCCAAAGTTTGTAATAAGTATCTATAACTTATAGCTTTGAACCTAACTCTAAGACTCTAATCCCCAAGAGCGTTATCTTTGATTGTAACGGTTCAACTTCGGTTTGAAATAGAGTTAAAGTTCTAAAGATCTATCACCTCTTAGGACACCCAAAGGTTGTAATAAGTATCTATAACTTATAGCTTTGAACCTAACTCTAAGACTCTAATCCCCAAGAGCGTTATCTTTGATTGTAACGGTTCAACTTCGGTTTGAAATAGAGTTAAAGTTCTAAAGATCTATCACCTCTTAGGACACCCAAAGGTTGTAATAAGTATCTATAACTTATTGCTTTGAACCTAACTCTAAGACTCTAATCCCCAAGAGCGTTATCTTTGATTGTAACGGTTCAACTTCGGTTTGAAATAGAGTTAAAGTTCTAAAGATCTATCACCTCTTAGGACACCCAAAGGTTGTAATAAGTATCTATAACTTATAGCTTTGAACCTAACTCTAAGACTCTAATCCCCAAGAGCGTTATCTTTGATTGTAACGGTTCAACTTCGGTTTGAAATAGAGTTAAAGTTCTAAAGATCTATCACCTCTTAGGACACCCAAAGGTTGTAATAAGTATCTATAACTTATAGCTTTGAACCTAACTCTAAGACTCTAATCCCCAAGAGCGTTATCTTTGATTGTAACGGTTCAACTTCGGTTTGAAATAGAGTTAAAGTTCTAAAGATCTATCACCTCTTAGGACACCCAAAGGTTGTAATAAGTATCTATAACTTATTGCTTTGAACCTAACTCTAAGACTCTAATCCCCAAGAGCGTTATCTTTGATTGTAACGGTTCAACTTCGGTTTGAAATAGAGTTAAAGTTCTAAAGATCTATCACCTCTTAGGACACCCAAAGGTTGTAATAAGTATCTATAACTTATAGCTTTGAACCTAACTCTAAGACTCTAATCCCCAAGAGCGTTATCTTTGATTGTAACGGTTCAACTTCGGTTTGAAATAGAGTTAAAGTTCTGAAGTTCTATCACCTCTTAGGACACCCAAAGGTTGTAATAAGTACCTATAACTTATAGCTTTGAACCTAACTCTAAGACTCTAAGCCCCAAGAGCGTTATCTTTGATTGTAACGGTTCAACTTCGGTTTGAAATAGAGTTAAAGTTCTAAAGATCTATCACCTCTTAGGACACCCAAAGGTTGTAATAAGTATCTATAACTTATTGCTTTGAACATAATTCTAAGACTCTAATCCCCAAGAGCGTTATCTTTGATTGTAACGGTTCAACTTCGGTTTGAAATAGAGTTAAAGTTCTAAAGATCTATCACCTCTTAGGACACCCAAAGGTTGTAATAAGTATCTATAACTTATTGCTTTGAACCTAACTCTAAGACTCTAATCCCCAAGAGCGTTATCTTTGATTGTAACGGTTCAACTTCGGTTTGAAATAGAGTTAAAGTTCTAAAGATCTATCACCTCTTAGGACACCCAAAGGTTGTAATAAGTATCTATAACTTATAGCTTTGAACCTAACTCTAAGACTCTAATCCCCAAGAGCGTTATCTTTGATTGTAACGGTTCAACTTCGGTTTGAAATAGAGTTAAAGTTCTAAAGATCTATCACCTCTTAGGACACCCAAAGGTTGTAATAAGTATCTATAACTTATAGCTTTGAACCTAACTCTAAGACTCTAATCCCCAAGAGCGTTATCTTTGATTGTAACGGTTCAACTTCGGTTTGAAATAGAGTTAAAGTTCTAAAGATCTATCACCTCTTAGGACACCCAAAGGTTGTAATAAGTATCTATAACTTATTGCTTTGAACCTAACTCTAAGACTCTAATCCCCAAGAGCGTTATCTTTGATTGTAACGGTTCAACTTCGGTTTGAAATAGAGTTAAAGTTCTAAAGATCTATCACCTCTTAGGACACCCAAAGGTTGTAATAAGTATCTATAACTTATAGCTTTGAACCTAACTCTAAGACTCTAATCCCCAAGAGCGTTATCTTTGATTGTAACGGTTCAACTTCGGTTTGAAATAGAGTTAAAGTTCTAAAGATCTATCACCTCTTAGGACACCCAAAGGTTGTAATAAGTATCTATAACTTATAGCTTTGAACCTAACTCTAAGACTCTAATCCCCAAGAGCGTTATCTTTGATTGTAACGGTTCAACTTCGGTTTGAAATAGAGTTAAAGTTCTAAAGATCTATCACCTCTTAGGACACCCAAAGGTTGTAATAAGTATCTATAACTTATTGCTTTGAACCTAACTCTAAGACTCTAATCCCCAAGAGCGTTATCTTTGATTGTAACGGTTCAACTTCGGTTTGAAATAGAGTTAAAGTTCTAAAGATCTATCACCTCTTAGGACACCCAAAGGTTGTAATAAGTATCTATAACTTATAGCTTTGAACCTAACTCTAAGACTCTAATCCCCAAGAGCGTTATCTTTGATTGTAACGGTTCAACTTCGGTTTGAAATAGAGTTAAAGTTCTGAAGTTCTATCACCTCTTAGGACACCCAAAGGTTGTAATAAGTACCTATAACTTATAGCTTTGAACCTAACTCTAAGACTCTAAGCCCCAAGAGCGTTATCTTTGATTGTAACGGTTCAACTTCGGTTTGAAATAGAGTTAAAGTTCTAAAGATCTATCACCTCTTAGGACACCCAAAGGTTGTAATAAGTATCTATAACTTATTGCTTTGAACATAATTCTAAGACTCTAATCCCCAAGAGCGTTATCTTTGATTGTAACGGTTCAACTTCGGTTTGAAATAGAGTTAAAGTTCTAAAGATCTATCACCTCTTAGGACACCCAAAGGTTGTAATAAGTATCTATAACTTATTGCTTTGAACCTAACTCTAAGACTCTAATCCCCAAGAGCGTTATCTTTGATTGTAACGGTTCAACTTCGGTTTGAAATAGAGTTAAAGTTCTAAAGATCTATCACCTCTTAGGACACCCAAAGGTTGTAATAAGTATCTATAACTTATAGCTTTGAACCTAACTCTAAGACTCTAATCCCCAAGAGCGTTATCTTTGATTGTAACGGTTCAACTTCGGTTTGAAATAGAGTTAAAGTTCTGAAGTTCTATCACCTCTTAGGACACCCAAAGGTTGTAATAAGTACCTATAACTTATAGCTTTGAACCTAACTCTAAGACTCTAATCCCCAAGAGCGTTATCTTTGATTGTAACGGTTCAACTTCGGTTTGAAATAGAGTTAAAGTTCTAAAGATCTATCACCTCTTAGGACACCCAAAGTTTGTAATAAGTATCTATAACTTATTGCTTTGAACCTAACTCTAAGACTCTAATCCCCAAGAGCGTTATCTTTGATTGTAACGGTTCAACTTCGGTTTGAAATAGAGTTAAAGTTCTAAAGATCTATCACCTCTTAGGACACCCAAAGGTTGTAATAAGTATCTATAACTTATAGCTTTGAACCTAACTCTAAGACTCTAATCCCCAAGAGCATTATCTTTGATTGTAACGGTTCAACTTCGGTTTGAAATAGAGTTAAAGTTATGAAGCTCTATCACCTCTTAGGGCACCCAAAGTTTGTAATAAGTATCTATAACTTATAGCTTTGAACCTAACTCTAAGACTCTAATCCCCAAGAGCGTTATCTTTGATTGTAACGGTTCAACTTCGGTTTGAAATAGAGTTAAAGTTCTAAAGATCTATCACCTCTTAGGACACCCAAAGGTTGTAATAAGTATCTATAACTTATAGCTTTGAACCTAACTCTAAGACTCTAATCCCCAAGAGCGTTATCTTTGATTGTAACGGTTCAACTTCGGTTTGAAATAGAGTTAAAGTTCTAAAGATCTATCACCTCTTAGGACACCCAAAGGTTGTAATAAGTATCTATAACTTATTGCTTTGAACATAATTCTAAGACTCTAATCCCCAAGAGCGTTATCTTTGATTGTAACGGTTCAACTTCGGTTTGAAATAGAGTTAAAGTTCTAAAGATCTATCACCTCTTAGGACACCCAAAGGTTGTAATAAATATCTATAACTTATTGCTTTGAACCTAACTCTAAGACTCTAATCCCCAAGAGCGTTATCTTTGATTGTAACGGTTCAACTTCGGTTTGAAATAGAGTTAAAGTTCTAAAGATCTATCACCTCTTAGGACACCCAAAGGATGTCATAAGTATCTAAAACTTATAGCTTTGAACCTAACTCTAAGACTCTAATCCCCAAGAGCGTTATTTTTTGTTGTAACGGTTCAACTTCGGTTTGAAATAGAGTTAAAGTTCTGAAGTTCTATCACCTCTTAGGACACCCAAAGGTTGTAATAAGTACCTATAACTTATAGCTTTGAACCTAACTCTAAGACTCTAATCCCCAAGAGCGTTATCTTTGATTGTAACGGTTCAACTTCGGTTTGAAATAGAGTTAAAGTTCTAAAGATCTATCACCTCTTAGGACACCCAAAGGTTGTAATAAGTATCTATAACTTATTGCTTTGAACCTAACACTAAGACTCTAATCCCCAAGAGCGTTATCTTTGATTGTAACGGTTCAACTTCGGTTTGAAATAGAATTAAAGTTCTAAAGATCTTTCACCTCTTAGGACACCCAAAGGTTGTAATAAGTATCTATAACTTATAGCTTTGAACCTAACTCTAAGACTCTAATCCCCAAGAGCGTTATCTTTGATTGTAACGGTTCAACTTCGGTTTGAAATAGAGTTAAAGTTCTAAAGATCTATCACCTCTTAGGACACCCAAAGGTTGTAATAAGTATCTATAACTTATAGCTTTGAACCTAACTCTAAGACTCTAATCCCCAAGAGCATTATCTTTGATTGTAACGGTTCAACTTCGGTTTGAAATAGAGTTAAAGTTATGAAGCTCTATCACCTCTTAGGGCACCCAAAGTTTGTAATAAGTATCTATAACTTATAGCTTTGAACCTAACTCTAAGACTCTAATCCCCAAGAGCGTTATCTTTGATTGTAACGGTTCAACTTCGGTTTGAAATAGAGTTAAAGTTCTGAAGTTCTATCACCTCTTAGGACACCCAAAGGTTGTAATAAGTACCTATAACTTATAGCTTTGAACCTAACTCTAAGACTCTAATCCCCAAGAGCGTTATCTTTGATTGTAACGGTTCAACTTCGGTTTGAAATAGAGTTAAAGTTCTAAAGATCTATCACCTCTTAGGACACCCAAAGTTTGTAATAAGTATCTATAACTTATTGCTTTGAACCTAACTCTAAGACTCTAATCCCCAAGAGCGTTATCTTTGATTGTAACGGTTCAACTTCGGTTTGAAATAGAGTTAAAGTTCTAAAGATCTATCACCTCTTAGGACACCCAAAGGTTGTAATAAGTATCTATAACTTATAGCTTTGAACCTAACTCTAAGACTCTAATCCCCAAGAGCATTATCTTTGATTGTAACGGTTCAACTTCGGTTTGAAATAGAGTTAAAGTTATGAAGCTCTATCACCTCTTAGGGCACCCAAAGTTTGTAATAAGTATCTATAACTTATAGCTTTGAACCTAACTCTAAGACTCTAATCCCCAAGAGCGTTATCTTTGATTGTAACGGTTCAACTTCGGTTTGAAATAGAGTTAAAGTTCTAAAGATCTATCACCTCTTAGGACACCCAAAGGTTGTAATAAGTATCTATAACTTATTGCTTTGAACCTAACTCTAAGACTCTAATCCCCAAGAGCGTTATCTTTGATTGTAACGGTTCAACTTCGGTTTGAAATAGAGTTAAAGTTCTGAAGTTCTATCACCTCTTAGGACACCCAAAGGTTGTAATAAGTACCTATAACTTATAGCTTTGAACCTAACTCTAAGACTCTAAGCCCCAAGAGCGTTATCTTTGATTGTAACGGTTCAACTTCGGTTTGAAATAGAGTTAAAGTTCTAAAGATCTATCACCTCTTAGGACACCCAAAGGTTGTAATAAGTATCTATAACTTATTGCTTTGAACATAATTCTAAGACTCTAATCCCCAAGAGCGTTATCTTTGATTGTAACGGTTCAACTTCGGTTTGAAGTAGAGTTAAAGTTCTAAAGATCTATCACCTCTTAGGACACCCAAAGGATGTCATAAGTATCTAAAACTTATAGCTTTGAACCTAACTCTAAGACTCTAATCCCCAAGAGCGTTATTTTTTGTTGTAACGGTTCAACTTCGGTTTGAAATAGAGTTAAAGTTCTGAAGTTCTATCACCTCTTAGGACACCCAAAGGTTGTAATAAGTACCTATAACTTATAGCTTTGAACCTAACTCTAAGACTCTAATCCCCAAGAGCGTTATCTTTGATTGTAACGGTTCAACTTCGGTTTGAAATAGAGTTAAAGTTCTAAAGATCTATCACCTCTTAGGACACCCAAAGGTTGTAATAAGTATCTATAACTTATTGCTTTGAACCTAACACTAAGACTCTAATCCCCAAGAGCGTTATCTTTGATTGTAACGGTTCAACTTCGGTTTGAAATAGAATTAAAGTTCTAAAGATCTATCACCTCTTAGGACACCCAAAGGTTGTAATAAGTATCTATAACTTATAGCTTTGAACCTAACTCTAAGACTCTAATCCCCAAGAGCGTTATCTTTGATTGTAACGGTTCAACTTCGGTTTGAAATAGAGTTAAAGTTCTAAAGATCTATCACCTCTTAGGACACCCAAAGGTTGTAATAAGTATCTATAACTTATAGCTTTGAACCTAACTCTAAGACTCTAATCCCCAAGAGCATTATCTTTGATTGTAACGGTTCAACTTCGGTTTGAAATAGAGTTAAAGTTATGAAGCTCTATCACCTCTTAGGGCACCCAAAGTTTGTAATAAGTATCTATAACTTATAGCTTTGAACCTAACTCTAAGACTCTAATCCCCAAGAGCGTTATCTTTGATTGTAACGGTTCAACTTCGGTTTGAAATAGAGTTAAAGTTCTAAAGATCTATCACCTCTTAGGACACCCAAAGGTTGTAATAAGTATCTATAACTTATAGCTTTGAACCTAACTCTAAGACTCTAATCCCCAAGAGCGTTATCTTTGATTGTAACGGTTCAACTTCGGTTTGAAATAGAGTTAAAGTTCTAAAGATCTATCACCTCTTAGGACACCCAAAGGTTGTAATAAGTATCTATAACTTATTGCTTTGAACATAATTCTAAGACTCTAATCCCCAAGAGCGTTATCTTTGATTGTAACGGTTCAACTTCGGTTTGAAATAGAGTTAAAGTTCTAAAGATCTATCACCTCTTAGGACACCCAAAGGTTGTAATAAATATCTATAACTTATTGCTTTGAACCTAACTCTAAGACTCTAATCCCCAAGAGCGTTATCTTTGATTGTAACGGTTCAACTTCGGTTTGAAATAGAGTTAAAGTTCTAAAGATCTATCACCTCTTAGGACACCCAAAGGATGTCATAAGTATCTAAAACTTATAGCTTTGAACCTAACTCTAAGACTCTAATCCCCAAGAGCGTTATTTTTTGTTGTAACGGTTCAACTTCGGTTTGAAATAGAGTTAAAGTTCTGAAGTTCTATCACCTCTTAGGACACCCAAAGGTTGTAATAAGTACCTATAACTTATAGCTTTGAACCTAACTCTAAGACTCTAATCCCCAAGAGCGTTATCTTTGATTGTAACGGTTCAACTTCGGTTTGAAATAGAGTTAAAGTTCTAAAGATCTATCACCTCTTAGGACACCCAAAGGTTGTAATAAGTATCTATAACTTATAGCTTTGAACCTAACTCTAAGACTCTAATCCCCAAGAGCGTTATCTTTGATTGTAACGGTTCAACTTCGGTTTGAAATAGAGTTAAAGTTCTAAAGATCTATCACCTCTTAGGACACCCAAAGGTTGTAATAAGTATCTATAACTTATAGCTTTGAACCTAACTCTAAGACTCTAATCCCCAAGAGCGTTATCTTTGATTGTAACGGTTCAACTTCGGTTTGAAATAGAGTTAAAGTTCTAAAGATCTATCACCTCTTAGGACACCCAAAGGTTGTAATAAGTATCTATAACTTATAGCTTTGAACCTAACTCTAAGACTCTAATCCCCAAGAGCGTTATCTTTGATTGTAACGGTTCAACTTCGGTTTGAAATAGAGTTAAAGTTCTAAAGATCTATCACCTCTTAGGACACCCAAAGTTTGTAATAAGTATCTATAACTTATTGCTTTGAACCTAACTCTAAGACTCTAATCCCCAAGAGCGTTATCTTTGATTGTAACGGTTCAACTTCGGTTTGAAATAGAGTTAAAGTTCTAAAGATCTATCACCTCTTAGGACACCCAAAGGTTGTAATAAGTATCTATAACTTATAGCTTTGAACCTAACTCTAAGACTCTAATCCCCAAGAGCAATATCTTTGATTGTAACGGTTCAACTTCGGTTTGAAATAGAGTTAAAGTTATGAAGCTCTATCACCTCTTAGGGCACCCAAAGTTTGTAATAAGTATCTATAACTTATAGCTTTGAACCTAACTCTAAGACTCTAATCCCCAAGAGCGTTATCTTTGATTGTAACGGTTCAACTTCGGTTTGAAATAGAGTTAAAGTTCTAAAGATCTATCACCTCTTAGGACACCCAAAGGTTGTAATAAGTATCTATAACTTATAGCTTTGAACCTAACTCTAAGACTCTAATCCCCAAGAGCGTTATCTTTGATTGTAACGGTTCAACTTCGGTTTGAAATAGAGTTAAAGTTCTAAAGATCTATCACCTCTTAGGACACCCAAAGGTTGTAATAAGTATCTATAACTTATTGCTTTGAACCTAATTCTAAGACTCTAATCCCCAAGAGCGTTATCTTTGATTGTAACGGTTCAACTTCGGTTTGAAATAGAGTTAAAGTTCTAAAGATCTATCACCTCTTAGGACACCCAAAGGTTGTAATAAGTATCTATAACTTATAGCTTTGAACCTAACTCTAAGACTCTAATCCCCAAGAGCGTTATCTTTGATTGTAACGGTTCAACTTCGGTTTGAAATAGAGTTAAAGTTCTAAAGATCTATCACCTCTTAGGACACCCAAAGGTTGTAATAAGTATCTATAACTTATTGCTTTGAACCTAACTCTAAGACTCTAATCCCCAAGAGCGTTATCTTTGATTGTAACGGTTCAACTTCGGTTTGAAATAGAGTTAAAGTTCTAAAGATCTATCACCTCTTAGGACACCCAAAGGTTGTAATAAGTATCTATAACTTATAGCTTTGAACCTAACTCTAAGACTCTAATCCCCAAGAGCGTTATCTTTGATTGTAACGGTTCAACTTCGGTTTGAAATAGAGTTAAAGTTCTGAAGTTCTATCACCTCTTAGGACACCCAAAGGTTGTAATAAGTACCTATAACTTATAGCTTTGAACCTAACTCTAAGACTCTAAGCCCCAAGAGCGTTATCTTTGATTGTAACGGTTCAACTTCGGTTTGAAATAGAGTTAAAGTTCTAAAGATCTATCACCTCTTAGGACACCCAAAGGTTGTAATAAGTATCTATAACTTATAGCTTTGAACCTAACTCTAAGACTCTAATCCCCAAGAGCGTTATCTTTGATTGTAACGGTTCAACTTCGGTTTGAAATAGAGTTAAAGTTCTAAAGATCTATCACCTCTTAGGACACCCAAAGGTTGTAATAAGTATCTATAACTTATTGCTTTGAACATAATTCTAAGACTCTAATCCCCAAGAGCGTTATCTTTGATTGTAACGGTTCAACTTCGGTTTGAAATAGAGTTAAAGTTCTAAAGATCTATCACCTCTTAGGACACCCAAAGGTTGTAATAAATATCTATAACTTATTGCTTTGAACCTAACTCTAAGACTCTAATCCCCAAGAGCGTTATCTTTGATTGTAACGGTTCAACTTCGGTTTGAAATAGAGTTAAAGTTCTAAAGATCTATCACCTCTTAGGACACCCAAAGGATGTCATAAGTATCTAAAACTTATAGCTTTGAACCTAACTCTAAGACTCTAATCCCCAAGAGCGTTATTTTTTGTTGTAACGGTTCAACTTCGGTTTGAAATAGAGTTAAAGTTCTGAAGTTCTATCACCTCTTAGGACACCCAAAGGTTGTAATAAGTACCTATAACTTATAGCTTTGAACCTAACTCTAAGACTCTAATCCCCAAGAGCGTTATCTTTGATTGTAACGGTTCAACTTCGGTTTGAAATAGAGTTAAAGTTCTAAAGATCTATCACCTCTTAGGACACCCAAAGGTTGTAATAAGTATCTATAACTTATAGCTTTGAACCTAACTCTAAGACTCTAATCCCCAAGAGCGTTATCTTTGATTGTAACGGTTCAACTTCGGTTTGAAATAGAGTTAAAGTTCTAAAGATCTATCACCTCTTAGGACACCCAAAGGTTGTAATAAGTATCTATAACTTATAGCTTTGAACCTAACTCTAAGACTCTAATCCCCAAGAGCGTTATCTTTGATTGTAACGGTTCAACTTCGGTTTGAAATAGAGTTAAAGTTCTAAAGATCTATCACCTCTTAGGACACCCAAAGGTTGTAATAAGTATCTATAACTTATAGCTTTGAACCTAACTCTAAGACTCTAATCCCCAAGAGCGTTATCTTTGATTGTAACGGTTCAACTTCGGTTTGAAATAGAGTTAAAGTTCTAAAGATCTATCACCTCTTAGGACACCCAAAGTTTGTAATAAGTATCTATAACTTATTGCTTTGAACCTAACTCTAAGACTCTAATCCCCAAGAGCGTTATCTTTGATTGTAACGGTTCAACTTCGGTTTGAAATAGAGTTAAAGTTCTAAAGATCTATCACCTCTTAGGACACCCAAAGGTTGTAATAAGTATCTATAACTTATAGCTTTGAACCTAACTCTAAGACTCTAATCCCCAAGAGCAATATCTTTGATTGTAACGGTTCAACTTCGGTTTGAAATAGAGTTAAAGTTATGAAGCTCTATCACCTCTTAGGGCACCCAAAGTTTGTAATAAGTATCTATAACTTATAGCTTTGAACCTAACTCTAAGACTCTAATCCCCAAGAGCGTTATCTTTGATTGTAACAGTTCAACTTCGGTTTGAAATAGAGTTAAAGTTCTAAAGATCTATCACCTCTTAGGACACCCAAAGGTTGTAATAAGTATCTATAACTTATAGCTTTGAACCTAACTCTAAGACTCTAATCCCCAAGAGCGTTATCTTTGATTGTAACGGTTCAACTTCGGTTTGAAATAGAGTTAAAGTTCTAAAGATCTATCACCTCTTAGGACACCCAAAGGTTGTAATAAGTATCTATAACTTATTGCTTTGAACCTAATTCTAAGACTCTAATCCCCAAGAGCGTTATCTTTGATTGTAACGGTTCAACTTCGGTTTGAAATAGAGTTAAAGTTCTAAAGATCTATCACCTCTTAGGACACCCAGAGGTTGTAATAAGTATCTATAACTTATAGCTTTGAACCTAACTCTAAGACTCTAATCCCCAAGAGCGTTATCTTTGATTGTAACGGTTCAACTTCGGTTTGAAATAGAGTTAAAGTTCTAAAGATCTATCACCTCTTAGGACACCCAAAGGTTGTAATAAGTATCTATAACTTATTGCTTTGAACCTAACTCTAAGACTCTAATCCCCAAGAGCGTTATCTTTGATTGTAACGGTTCAACTTCGGTTTGAAATAGAGTTAAAGTTCTAAAGATCTATCACCTCTTAGGACACCCAAAGGTTGTAATAAGTATCTATAACTTATAGCTTTGAACCTAACTCTAAGACTCTAATCCCCAAGAGCGTTATCTTTGATTGTAACGGTTCAACTTCGGTTTGAAATAGAGTTAAAGTTCTGAAGTTCTATCACCTCTTAGGACACCCAAAGGTTGTAATAAGTACCTATAACTTATAGCTTTGAACCTAACTCTAAGACTCTAAGCCCCAAGAGCGTTATCTTTGATTGTAACGGTTCAACTTCGGTTTGAAATAGAGTTAAAGTTCTAAAGATCTATCACCTCTTAGGACACCCAAAGGTTGTAATAAGTATCTATAACTTATTGCTTTGAACATAATTCTAAGACTCTAATCCCCAAGAGCGTTATCTTTGATTGTAACGGTTCAACTTCGGTTTGAAATAGAGTTAAAGTTCTAAATATCTATCACCTCTTAGGACACCCAAAGGTTGTAATAAGTATCTATAACTTATTGCTTTGAACCTAACTCTAAGACTCTAATCCCCAAGAGCGTTATCTTTGATTGTAACGGTTCAACTTCGGTTTGAAATAGAGTTAAAGTTCTAAAGATCTATCACCTCTTAGGACACCCAAAGGTTGTAATAAGTATCTATAACTTATAGCTTTGAACCTAACTCTAAGACTCTAATCCCCAAGAGCGTTATCTTTGATTGTAACGGTTCAACTTCGGTTTGAAATAGAGTTAAAGTTCTGAAGTTCTATCACCTCTTAGGACACCCAAAGGTTGTAATAAGTACCTATAACTTATAGCTTTGAACCTAACTCTAAGACTCTAATCCCCAAGAGCGTTATCTTTGATTGTAACGGTTCAACTTCGGTTTGAAATAGAGTTAAAGTTCTAAAGATCTATCACCTCTTAGGACACCCAAAGTTTGTAATAAGTATCTATAACTTATTGCTTTGAACCTAACTCTAAGACTCTAATCCCCAAGAGCGTTATCTTTGATTGTAACGGTTCAACTTCGGTTTGAAATAGAGTTAAAGTTCTAAAGATCTATCACCTCTTAGGACACCCAAAGGTTGTAATAAGTATCTATAACTTATAGCTTTGAACCTAACTCTAAGACTCTAATCCCCAAGAGCATTATCTTTGATTGTAACGGTTCAACTTCGGTTTGAAATAGAGTTAAAGTTATGAAGCTCTATCACCTCTTAGGGCACCCAAAGTTTGTAATAAGTATCTATAACTTATAGCTTTGAACCTAACTCTAAGACTCTAATCCCCAAGAGCGTTATCTTTGATTGTAACGGTTCAACTTCGGTTTGAAATAGAGTTAAAGTTCTAAAGATCTATCACCTCTTAGGACACCCAAAGGTTGTAATAAGTATCTATAACTTATAGCTTTGAACCTAACTCTAAGACTCTAATCCCCAAGAGCGTTATCTTTGATTGTAACGGTTCAACTTCGGTTTGAAATAGAGTTAAAGTTCTAAAGATCTATCACCTCTTAGGACACCCAAAGGTTGTAATAAGTATCTATAACTTATTGCTTTGAACATAATTCTAAGACTCTAATCCCCAAGAGCGTTATCTTTGATTGTAACGGTTCAACTTCGGTTTGAAATAGAGTTAAAGTTCTAAAGATCTATCACCTCTTAGGACACCCAAAGGTTGTAATAAATATCTATAACTTATTGCTTTGAACCTAACTCTAAGACTCTAATCCCCAAGAGCGTTATCTTTGATTGTAACGGTTCAACTTCGGTTTGAAATAGAGTTAAAGTTCTAAAGATCTATCACCTCTTAGGACACCCAAAGGATGTCATAAGTATCTAAAACTTATAGCTTTGAACCTAACTCTAAGACTCTAATCCCCAAGAGCGTTATTTTTTGTTGTAACGGTTCAACTTCGGTTTGAAATAGAGTTAAAGTTCTGAAGTTCTATCACCTCTTAGGACACCCAAAGGTTGTAATAAGTACCTATAACTTATAGCTTTGAACCTAACTCTAAGACTCTAATCCCCAAGAGCGTTATCTTTGATTGTAACGGTTCAACTTCGGTTTGAAATAGAGTTAAAGTTCTAAAGATCTATCACCTCTTAGGACACCCAAAGGTTGTAATAAGTATCTATAACTTATTGCTTTGAACCTAACACTAAGACTCTAATCCCCAAGAGCGTTATCTTTGATTGTAACGGTTCAACTTCGGTTTGAAATAGAATTAAAGTTCTAAAGATCTATCACCTCTTAGGACACCCAAAGGTTGTAATAAGTATCTATAACTTATAGCTTTGAACCTAACTCTAAGACTCTAATCCCCAAGAGCGTTATCTTTGATTGTAACGGTTCAACTTCGGTTTGAAATAGAGTTAAAGTTCTAAAGATCTATCACCTCTTAGGACACCCAAAGGTTGTAATAAGTATCTATAACTTATAGCTTTGAACCTAACTCTAAGACTCTAATCCCCAAGAGCATTATCTTTGATTGTAACGGTTCAACTTCGGTTTGAAATAGAGTTAAAGTTATGAAGCTCTATCACCTCTTAGGGCACCCAAAGTTTGTAATAAGTATCTATAACTTATAGCTTTGAACCTAACTCTAAGACTCTAATCCCCAAGAGCGTTATCTTTGATTGTAACGGTTCAACTTCGGTTTGAAATAGAGTTAAAGTTCTAAAGATCTATCACCTCTTAGGACACCCAAAGGTTGTAATAAGTATCTATAACTTATAGCTTTGAACCTAACTCTAAGACTCTAATCCCCAAGAGCGTTATCTTTGATTGTAACGGTTCAACTTCGGTTTGAAATAGAGTTAAAGTTCTAAAGATCTATCACCTCTTAGGACACCCAAAGGTTGTAATAAGTATCTATAACTTATTGCTTTGAACATAATTCTAAGACTCTAATCCCCAAGAGCGTTATCTTTGATTGTAACGGTTCAACTTCGGTTTGAAATAGAGTTAAAGTTCTAAAGATCTATCACCTCTTAGGACACCCAAAGGTTGTAATAAATATCTATAACTTATTGCTTTGAACCTAACTCTAAGACTCTAATCCCCAAGAGCGTTATCTTTGATTGTAACGGTTCAACTTCGGTTTGAAATAGAGTTAAAGTTCTAAAGATCTATCACCTCTTAGGACACCCAAAGGATGTCATAAGTATCTAAAACTTATAGCTTTGAACCTAACTCTAAGACTCTAATCCCCAAGAGCGTTATTTTTTGTTGTAACGGTTCAACTTCGGTTTGAAATAGAGTTAAAGTTCTGAAGTTCTATCACCTCTTAGGACACCCAAAGGTTGTAATAAGTACCTATAACTTATAGCTTTGAACCTAACTCTAAGACTCTAATCCCCAAGAGCGTTATCTTTGATTGTAACGGTTCAACTTCGGTTTGAAATAGAGTTAAAGTTCTAAAGATCTATCACCTCTTAGGACACCCAAAGGTTGTAATAAGTATCTATAACTTATAGCTTTGAACCTAACTCTAAGACTCTAATCCCCAAGAGCGTTATCTTTGATTGTAACGGTTCAACTTCGGTTTGAAATAGAGTTAAAGTTCTAAAGATCTATCACCTCTTAGGACACCCAAAGGTTGTAATAAGTATCTATAACTTATAGCTTTGAACCTAACTCTAAGACTCTAATCCCCAAGAGCGTTATCTTTGATTGTAACGGTTCAACTTCGGTTTGAAATAGAGTTAAAGTTCTAAAGATCTATCACCTCTTAGGACACCCAAAGGTTGTAATAAGTATCTATAACTTATAGCTTTGAACCTAACTCTAAGACTCTAATCCCCAAGAGCGTTATCTTTGATTGTAACGGTTCAACTTCGGTTTGAAATAGAGTTAAAGTTCTAAAGATCTATCACCTCTTAGGACACCCAAAGTTTGTAATAAGTATCTATAACTTATTGCTTTGAACCTAACTCTAAGACTCTAATCCCCAAGAGCGTTATCTTTGATTGTAACGGTTCAACTTCGGTTTGAAATAGAGTTAAAGTTCTAAAGATCTATCACCTCTTAGGACACCCAAAGGTTGTAATAAGTATCTATAACTTATAGCTTTGAACCTAACTCTAAGACTCTAATCCCCAAGAGCAATATCTTTGATTGTAACGGTTCAACTTCGGTTTGAAATAGAGTTAAAGTTATGAAGCTCTATCACCTCTTAGGGCACCCAAAGTTTGTAATAAGTATCTATAACTTATAGCTTTGAACCTAACTCTAAGACTCTAATCCCCAAGAGCGTTATCTTTGATTGTAACAGTTCAACTTCGGTTTGAAATAGAGTTAAAGTTCTAAAGATCTATCACCTCTTAGGACACCCAAAGGTTGTAATAAGTATCTATAACTTATAGCTTTGAACCTAACTCTAAGACTCTAATCCCCAAGAGCGTTATCTTTGATTGTAACGGTTCAACTTCGGTTTGAAATAGAGTTAAAGTTCTAAAGATCTATCACCTCTTAGGACACCCAAAGGTTGTAATAAGTATCTATAACTTATTGCTTTGAACCTAATTCTAAGACTCTAATCCCCAAGAGCGTTATCTTTGATTGTAACGGTTCAACTTCGGTTTGAAATAGAGTTAAAGTTCTAAAGATCTATCACCTCTTAGGACACCCAAAGGTTGTAATAAGTATCTATAACTTATAGCTTTGAACCTAACTCTAAGACTCTAATCCCCAAGAGCGTTATCTTTGATTGTAACGGTTCAACTTCGGTTTGAAATAGAGTTAAAGTTCTAAAGATCTATCACCTCTTAGGACACCCAAAGGTTGTAATAAGTATCTATAACTTATTGCTTTGAACCTAACTCTAAGACTCTAATCCCCAAGAGCGTTATCTTTGATTGTAACGGTTCAACTTCGGTTTGAAATAGAGTTAAAGTTCTAAAGATCTATCACCTCTTAGGACACCCAAAGGTTGTAATAAGTATCTATAACTTATAGCTTTGAACCTAACTCTAAGACTCTAATCCCCAAGAGCGTTATCTTTGATTGTAACGGTTCAACTTCGGTTTGAAATAGAGTTAAAGTTCTGAAGTTCTATCACCTCTTAGGACACCCAAAGGTTGTAATAAGTACCTATAACTTATAGCTTTGAACCTAACTCTAAGACTCTAAGCCCCAAGAGCGTTATCTTTGATTGTAACGGTTCAACTTCGGTTTGAAATAGAGTTAAAGTTCTAAAGATCTATCACCTCTTAGGACACCCAAAGGTTGTAATAAGTATCTATAACTTATTGCTTTGAACATAATTCTAAGACTCTAATCCCCAAGAGCGTTATCTTTGATTGTAACGGTTCAACTTCGGTTTGAAATAGAGTTAAAGTTCTAAAGATCTATCACCTCTTAGGACACCCAAAGGTTGTAATAAGTATCTATAACTTATTGCTTTGAACCTAACTCTAAGACTCTAATCCCCAAGAGCGTTATCTTTGATTGTAACGGTTCAACTTCGGTTTGAAATAGAGTTAAAGTTCTAAAGATCTATCACCTCTTAGGACACCCAAAGGTTGTAATAAGTATCTATAACTTATAGCTTTGAACCTAACTCTAAGACTCTAATCCCCAAGAGCGTTATCTTTGATTGTAACGGTTCAACTTCGGTTTGAAATAGAGTTAAAGTTCTGAAGTTCTATCACCTCTTAGGACACCCAAAGGTTGTAATAAGTACCTATAACTTATAGCTTTGAACCTAACTCTAAGACTCTAATCCCCAAGAGCGTTATCTTTGATTGTAACGGTTCAACTTCGGTTTGAAATAGAGTTAAAGTTCTAAAGATCTATCACCTCTTAGGACACCCAAAGTTTGTAATAAGTATCTATAACTTATTGCTTTGAACCTAACTCTAAGACTCTAATCCCCAAGAGCGTTATCTTTGATTGTAACGGTTCAACTTCGGTTTGAAATAGAGTTAAAGTTCTAAAGATCTATCACCTCTTAGGACACCCAAAGGTTGTAATAAGTATCTATAACTTATAGCTTTGAACCTAACTCTAAGACTCTAATCCCCAAGAGCATTATCTTTGATTGTAACGGTTCAACTTCGGTTTGAAATAGAGTTAAAGTTATGAAGCTCTATCACCTCTTAGGGCACCCAAAGTTTGTAATAAGTATCTATAACTTATAGCTTTGAACCTAACTCTAAGACTCTAATCCCCAAGAGCGTTATCTTTGATTGTAACGGTTCAACTTCGGTTTGAAATAGAGTTAAAGTTCTAAAGATCTATCACCTCTTAGGACACCCAAAGGTTGTAATAAGTATCTATAACTTATAGCTTTGAACCTAACTCTAAGACTCTAATCCCCAAGAGCGTTATCTTTGATTGTAACGGTTCAACTTCGGTTTGAAATAGAGTTAAAGTTCTAAAGATCTATCACCTCTTAGGACACCCAAAGGTTGTAATAAGTATCTATAACTTATTGCTTTGAACATAATTCTAAGACTCTAATCCCCAAGAGCGTTATCTTTGATTGTAACGGTTCAACTTCGGTTTGAAATAGAGTTAAAGTTCTAAAGATCTATCACCTCTTAGGACACCCAAAGGTTGTAATAAATATCTATAACTTATTGCTTTGAACCTAACTCTAAGACTCTAATCCCCAAGAGCGTTATCTTTGATTGTAACGGTTCAACTTCGGTTTGAAATAGAGTTAAAGTTCTAAAGATCTATCACCTCTTAGGACACCCAAAGGATGTCATAAGTATCTAAAACTTATAGCTTTGAACCTAACTCTAAGACTCTAATCCCCAAGAGCGTTATTTTTTGTTGTAACGGTTCAACTTCGGTTTGAAATAGAGTTAAAGTTCTGAAGTTCTATCACCTCTTAGGACACCCAAAGGTTGTAATAAGTACCTATAACTTATAGCTTTGAACCTAACTCTAAGACTCTAATCCCCAAGAGCGTTATCTTTGATTGTAACGGTTCAACTTCGGTTTGAAATAGAGTTAAAGTTCTAAAGATCTATCACCTCTTAGGACACCCAAAGGTTGTAATAAGTATCTATAACTTATTGCTTTGAACCTAACACTAAGACTCTAATCCCCAAGAGCGTTATCTTTGATTGTAACGGTTCAACTTCGGTTTGAAATAGAATTAAAGTTCTAAAGATCTATCACCTCTTAGGACACCCAAAGGTTGTAATAAGTATCTATAACTTATAGCTTTGAACCTAACTCTAAGACTCTAATCCCCAAGAGCGTTATCTTTGATTGTAACGGTTCAACTTCGGTTTGAAATAGAGTTAAAGTTCTAAAGATCTATCACCTCTTAGGACACCCAAAGGTTGTAATAAGTATCTATAACTTATAGCTTTGAACCTAACTCTAAGACTCTAATCCCCAAGAGCATTATCTTTGATTGTAACGGTTCAACTTCGGCTTGAAATAGAGTTAAAGTTATGAAGCTCTATCACCTCTTAGGGCACCCAAAGTTTGTAATAAGTATCTATAACTTATAGCTTTGAACCTAACTCTAAGACTCTAATCCCCAAGAGCGTTATCTTTGATTGTAACGGTTCAACTTCGGTTTGAAATAGAGTTAAAGTTCTAAAGATCTATCACCTCTTAGGACACCCAAAGGTTGTAATAAGTATCTATAACTTATAGCTTTGAACCTAACTCTAAGACTCTAATCCCCAAGAGCAATATCTTTGATTGTAACGGTTCAACTTCGGTTTGAAATAGAGTTAAAGTTCTAAAGATCTATCACCTCTTAGGACACCCAAAGGTTGTAATAAGTATCTATAACTTATTGCTTTGAACATAATTCTAAGACTCTAATCCCCAAGAGCGTTATCTTTGATTGTAACGGTTCAACTTCGGTTTGAAATAGAGTTAAAGTTCTAAAGATCTATCACCTCTTAGGACACCCAAAGGTTGTAATAAATATCTATAACTTATTGCTTTGAACCTAACTCTAAGACTCTAATCCCCAAGAGCGTTATCTTTGATTGTAACGGTTCAACTTCGGTTTGAAATAGAGTTAAAGTTCTAAAGATCTATCACCTCTTAGGACACCCAAAGGATGTCATAAGTATCTAAAACTTATAGCTTTGAACCTAACTCTAAGACTCTAATCCCCAAGAGCGTTATTTTTTGTTGTAACGGTTCAACTTCGGTTTGAAATAGAGTTAAAGTTCTGAAGTTCTATCACCTCTTAGGACACCCAAAGGTTGTAATAAGTACCTATAACTTATAGCTTTGAACCTAACTCTAAGACTCTAATCCCCAAGAGCGTTATCTTTGATTGTAACGGTTCAACTTCGGTTTGAAATAGAGTTAAAGTTCTAAAGATCTATCACCTCTTAGGACACCCAAAGGTTGTAATAAGTATCTATAACTTATAGCTTTGAACCTAACTCTAAGACTCTAATCCCCAAGAGCGTTATCTTTGATTGTAACGGTTCAACTTCGGTTTGAAATAGAGTTAAAGTTCTAAAGATCTATCACCTCTTAGGACACCCAAAGGTTGTAATAAGTATCTATAACTTATAGCTTTGAACCTAACTCTAAGACTCTAATCCCCAAGAGCGTTATCTTTGATTGTAACGGTTCAACTTCGGTTTGAAATAGAGTTAAAGTTCTAAAGATCTATCACCTCTTAGGACACCCAAAGGTTGTAATAAGTATCTATAACTTATAGCTTTGAACCTAACTCTAAGACTCTAATCCCCAAGAGCGTTATCTTTGATTGTAACGGTTCAACTTCGGTTTGAAATAGAGTTAAAGTTCTAAAGATCTATCACCTCTTAGGACACCCAAAGTTTGTAATAAGTATCTATAACTTATTGCTTTGAACCTAACTCTAAGACTCTAATCCCCAAGAGCGTTATCTTTGATTGTAACGGTTCAACTTCGGTTTGAAATAGAGTTAAAGTTCTAAAGATCTATCACCTCTTAGGACACCCAAAGGTTGTAATAAGTATCTATAACTTATAGCTTTGAACCTAACTCTAAGACTCTAATCCCCAAGAGCAATATCTTTGATTGTAACGGTTCAACTTCGGTTTGAAATAGAGTTAAAGTTATGAAGCTCTATCACCTCTTAGGGCACCCAAAGTTTGTAATAAGTATCTATAACTTATAGCTTTGAACCTAACTCTAAGACTCTAATCCCCAAGAGCGTTATCTTTGATTGTAACGGTTCAACTTCGGTTTGAAATAGAGTTAAAGTTCTAAAGATCTATCACCTCTTAGGACACCCAAAGGTTGTAATAAGTATCTATAACTTATAGCTTTGAACCTAACTCTAAGACTCTAATCCCCAAGAGCGTTATCTTTGATTGTAACGGTTCAACTTCGGTTTGAAATAGAGTTAAAGTTCTAAAGATCTATCACCTCTTAGGACACCCAAAGGTTGTAATAAGTATCTATAACTTATTGCTTTGAACATAATTCTAAGACTCTAATCCCCAAGAGCGTTATCTTTGATTGTAACGGTTCAACTTCGGTTTGAAATAGAGTTAAAGTTCTAAAGATCTATCACCTCTTAGGACACCCAAAGGTTGTAATAAATATCTATAACTTATTGCTTTGAACCTAACTCTAAGACTCTAATCCCCAAGAGCGTTATCTTTGATTGTAACGGTTCAACTTCGGTTTGAAATAGAGTTAAAGTTCTAAAGATCTATCACCTCTTAGGACACCCAAAGGATGTCATAAGTATCTAAAACTTATAGCTTTGAACCTAACTCTAAGACTCTAATCCCCAAGAGCGTTATTTTTTGTTGTAACGGTTCAACTTCGGTTTGAAATAGAGTTAAAGTTCTGAAGTTCTATCACCTCTTAGGACGCCCAAAGGTTGTAATAAGTACCTATAACTTATAGCTTTGAACCTAACTCTAAGACTCTAATCCCCAAGAGCGTTATCTTTGATTGTAACGGTTCAACTTCGGTTTGAAATAGAGTTAAAGTTCTAAAGATCTATCACCTCTTAGGACACCCAAAGGTTGTAATAAGTATCTATAACTTATTGCTTTGAACCTAACACTAAGACTCTAATCCCCAAGAGCGTTATCTTTGATTGTAACGGTTCAACTTCGGTTTGAAATAGAATTAAAGTTCTAAAGATCTATCACCTCTTAGGACACCCAAAGGTTGTAATAAGTATCTATAACTTATAGCTTTGAACCTAACTCTAAGACTCTAATCCCCAAGAGCGTTATCTTTGATTGTAACGGTTCAACTTCGGTTTGAAATAGAGTTAAAGTTCTAAAGATCTATCACCTCTTAGGACACCCAAAGGTTGTAATAAGTATTTATAACTTATAGCTTTGAACCTAACTCTAAGACTCTAATCCCCAAGAGCATTATCTTTGATTGTAACGGTTCAACTTCGGTTTGAAATAGAGTTAAAGTTATGAAGCTCTATCACCTCTTAGGGCACCCAAAGTTTGTAATAAGTATCTATAACTTATAGCTTTGAACCTAACTCTAAGACTCTAATCCCCAAGAGCGTTATCTTTGATTGTAACGGTTCAACTTCGGTTTGAAATAGAGTTAAAGTTCTAAAGATCTATCACCTCTTAGGACACCCAAAGGTTGTAATAAGTATCTATAACTTATAGCTTTGAACCTAACTCTAAGACTCTAATCCCCAAGAGCGTTATCTTTGATTGTAACGGTTCAACTTCGGTTTGAAATAGAGTTAAAGTTCTAAAGATCTATCACCTCTTAGGACACCCAAAGGTTGTAATAAGTATCTATAACTTATTGCTTTGAACATAATTCTAAGACTCTAATCCCCAAGAGCGTTATCTTTGATTGTAACGGTTCAACTTCGGTTTGAAATAGAGTTAAAGTTCTAAAGATCTATCACCTCTTAGGACACCCAAAGGTTGTAATAAATATCTATAACTTATTGCTTTGAACCTAACTCTAAGACTCTAATCCCCAAGAGCGTTATCTTTGATTGTAACGGTTCAACTTCGGTTTGAAATAGAGTTAAAGTTCTAAAGATCTATCACCTCTTAGGACACCCAAAGGATGTCATAAGTATCTAAAACTTATAGCTTTGAACCTAACTCTAAGACTCTAATCCCCAAGAGCGTTATTTTTTGTTGTAACGGTTCAACTTCGGTTTGAAATAGAGTTAAAGTTCTGAAGTTCTATCACCTCTTAGGACACCCAAAGGTTGTAATAAGTACCTATAACTTATAGCTTTGAACCTAACTCTAAGACTCTAATCCCCAAGAGCGTTATCTTTGATTGTAACGGTTCAACTTCGGTTTGAAATAGAGTTAAAGTTCTAAAGATCTATCACCTCTTAGGACACCCAAAGGTTGTAATAAGTATCTATAACTTATTGCTTTGAACCTAACACTAAGACTCTAATCCCCAAGAGCGTTATCTTTGATTGTAACGGTTCAACTTCGGTTTGAAATAGAGTTAAAGTTCTAAAGATCTATCACCTCTTAGGACACCCAAAGGTTGTAATAAGTATCTATAACTTATAGCTTTGAACCTAACTCTAAGACTCTAATCCCCAAGAGCGTTATCTTTGATTGTAACGGTTCAACTTCGGTTTGAAATAGAGTTAAAGTTCTAAAGATCTATCACCTCTTAGGACACCCAAAGGTTGTAATAAGTATCTATAACTTATAGCTTTGAACCTAACTCTAAGACTCTAATCCCCAAGAGCGTTATCTTTGATTGTAACGGTTCAACTTCGGTTTGAAATAGAGTTAAAGTTATGAAGCTCTATCACCTCTTAGGGCACCCAAAGTTTGTAATAAGTATCTATAACTTATAGCTTTGAACCTAACTCTAAGACTCTAATCCCCAAGAGCGTTATCTTTGATTGTAACGGTTCAACTTCGGTTTGAAATAGAGTTAAAGTTCTAAAGATCTATCACCTCTTAGGACACCCAAAGGTTGTAATAAGTATCTATAACTTATTGCTTTGAACATAATTCTAAGACTCTAATCCCCAAGAGCGTTATCTTTGATTGTAACGGTTCAACTTCGGTTTGAAATAGAGTTAAAGTTCTAAAGATCTATCACCTCTTAGGACACCCAAAGGTTGTAATAAATATCTATAACTTATTGCTTTGAACCTAACTCTAAGACTCTAATCCCCAAGAGCGTTATCTTTGATTGTAACGGTTCAACTTCGGTTTGAAATAGAGTTAAAGTTCTAAAGATCTATCACCTCTTAGGACACCCAAAGGATGTCATAAGTATCTAAAACTTATAGCTTTGAACCTAACTCTAAGACTCTAATCCCCAAGAGCGTTATTTTTTGTTGTAACGGTTCAACTTCGGTTTGAAATAGAGTTAAAGTTCTGAAGTTCTATCACCTCTTAGGACGCCCAAAGGTTGTAATAAGTACCTATAACTTATAGCTTTGAACCTAACTCTAAGACTCTAATCCCCAAGAGCGTTATCTTTGATTGTAACGGTTCAACTTCGGTTTGAAATAGAGTTAAAGTTCTAAAGATCTATCACCTCTTAGGACACCCAAAGGTTGTAATAAGTATCTATAACTTATTGCTTTGAACCTAACACTAAGACTCTAATCCCCAAGAGCGTTATCTTTGATTGTAACGGTTCAACTTCGGTTTGAAATAGAATTAAAGTTCTAAAGATCTATCACCTCTTAGGACACCCAAAGGTTGTAATAAGTATCTATAACTTATAGCTTTGAACCTAACTCTAAGACTCTAATCCCCAAGAGCGTTATCTTTGATTGTAACGGTTCAACTTCGGTTTGAAATAGAGTTAAAGTTCTAAAGATCTATCACCTCTTAGGACACCCAAAGGTTGTAATAAGTATTTATAACTTATAGCTTTGAACCTAACTCTAAGACTCTAATCCCCAAGAGCATTATCTTTGATTGTAACGGTTCAACTTCGGTTTGAAATAGAGTTAAAGTTATGAAGCTCTATCACCTCTTAGGGCACCCAAAGTTTGTAATAAGTATCTATAACTTATAGCTTTGAACCTAACTCTAAGACTCTAATCCCCAAGAGCGTTATCTTTGATTGTAACGGTTCAACTTCGGTTTGAAATAGAGTTAAAGTTCTAAAGATCTATCACCTCTTAGGACACCCAAAGGTTGTAATAAGTATCTATAACTTATAGCTTTGAACCTAACTCTAAGACTCTAATCCCCAAGAGCGTTATCTTTGATTGTAACGGTTCAACTTCGGTTTGAAATAGAGTTAAAGTTCTAAAGATCTATCACCTCTTAGGACACCCAAAGGTTGTAATAAGTATCTATAACTTATTGCTTTGAACATAATTCTAAGACTCTAATCCCCAAGAGCGTTATCTTTGATTGTAACGGTTCAACTTCGGTTTGAAATAGAGTTAAAGTTCTAAAGATCTATCACCTCTTAGGACACCCAAAGGTTGTAATAAATATCTATAACTTATTGCTTTGAACCTAACTCTAAGACTCTAATCCCCAAGAGCGTTATCTTTGATTGTAACGGTTCAACTTCGGTTTGAAATAGAGTTAAAGTTCTAAAGATCTATCACCTCTTAGGACACCCAAAGGATGTCATAAGTATCTAAAACTTATAGCTTTGAACCTAACTCTAAGACTCTAATCCCCAAGAGCGTTATTTTTTGTTGTAACGGTTCAACTTCGGTTTGAAATAGAGTTAAAGTTCTGAAGTTCTATCACCTCTTAGGACACCCAAAGGTTGTAATAAGTACCTATAACTTATAGCTTTGAACCTAACTCTAAGACTCTAATCCCCAAGAGCGTTATCTTTGATTGTAACGGTTCAACTTCGGTTTGAAATAGAGTTAAAGTTCTAAAGATCTATCACCTCTTAGGACACCCAAAGGTTGTAATAAGTATCTATAACTTATTGCTTTGAACCTAACACTAAGACTCTAATCCCCAAGAGCGTTATCTTTGATTGTAACGGTTCAACTTCGGTTTGAAATAGAGTTAAAGTTCTAAAGATCTATCACCTCTTAGGACACCCAAAGGTTGTAATAAGTATCTATAACTTATAGCTTTGAACCTAACTCTAAGACTCTAATCCCCAAGAGCGTTATCTTTGATTGTAACGGTTCAACTTCGGTTTGAAATAGAGTTAAAGTTCTAAAGATCTATCACCTCTTAGGACACCCAAAGGTTGTAATAAGTATCTATAACTTATAGCTTTGAACCTAACTCTAAGACTCTAATCCCCAAGAGCGTTATCTTTGATTGTAACGGTTCAACTTCGGTTTGAAATAGAGTTAAAGTTATGAAGCTCTATCACCTCTTAGGGCACCCAAAGTTTGTAATAAGTATCTATAACTTATAGCTTTGAACCTAACTCTAAGACTCTAATCCCCAAGAGCGTTATCTTTGATTGTAACGGTTCAACTTCGGTTTGAAATAGAGTTAAAGTTCTAAAGATCTATCACCTCTTAGGACACCCAAAGGTTGTAATAAGTATCTATAACTTATAGCTTTGAACCTAACTCTAAGACTCTAATCCCCAAGAGCGTTATCTTTGATTGTAACGGTTCAACTTCGGTTTGAAATAGAGTTAAAGTTCTAAAGATCTATCACCTCTTAGGACACCCAAAGGTTGTAATAAGTATCTATAACTTATTGCTTTGAACATAATTCTAAGACTCTAATCCCCAAGAGCGTTATCTTTGATTGTAACGGTTCAACTTCGGTTTGAAATAGAGTTAAAGTTCTAAAGATCTATCACCTCTTAGGACACCCAAAGGTTGTAATAAATATCTATAACTTATTGCTTTGAACCTAACTCTAAGACTCTAATCCCCAAGAGCGTTATCTTTGATTGTAACGGTTCAACTTCGGTTTGAAATAGAGTTAAAGTTCTAAAGATCTATCACCTCTTAGGACACCCAAAGGATGTCATAAGTATCTAAAACTTATAGCTTTGAACCTAACTCTAAGACTCTAATCCCCAAGAGCGTTATTTTTTGTTGTAACGGTTCAACTTCGGTTTGAAATAGAGTTAAAGTTCTGAAGTTCTATCACCTCTTAGGACACCCAAAGGTTGTAATAAGTACCTATAACTTATAGCTTTGAACCTAACTCTAAGACTCTAATCCCCAAGAGCGTTATCTTTGATTGTAACGGTTCAACTTCGGTTTGAAATAGAGTTAAAGTTCTAAAGATCTATCACCTCTTAGGACACCCAAAGGTTGTAATAAGTATCTATAACTTATAGCTTTGAACCTAACTCTAAGACTCTAATCCCCAAGAGCGTTATCTTTGATTGTAACGGTTCAACTTCGGTTTGAAATAGAGTTAAAGTTCTAAAGATCTATCACCTCTTAGGACACCCAAAGGTTGTAATAAGTATCTATAACTTATAGCTTTGAACCTAACTCTAAGACTCTAATCCCCAAGAGCGTTATCTTTGATTGTAACGGTTCAACTTCGGTTTGAAATAGAGTTAAAGTTCTAAAGATCTATCACCTCTTAGGACACCCAAAGGTTGTAATAAGTATCTATAACTTATAGCTTTGAACCTAACTCTAAGACTCTAATCCCCAAGAGCGTTATCTTTGATTGTAACGGTTCAACTTCGGTTTGAAATAGAGTTAAAGTTCTAAAGATCTATCACCTCTTAGGACACCCAAAGTTTGTAATAAGTATCTATAACTTATTGCTTTGAACCTAACTCTAAGACTCTAATCCCCAAGAGCGTTATCTTTGATTGTAACGGTTCAACTTCGGTTTGAAATAGAGTTAAAGTTCTAAAGATCTATCACCTCTTAGGACACCCAAAGGTTGTAATAAGTATCTATAACTTATAGCTTTGAACCTAACTCTAACACTCTAATCCCCAAGAGCAATATCTTTGATTGTAACGGTTCAACTTCGGTTTGAAATAGAGTTAAAGTTATGAAGCTCTATCACCTCTTAGGGCACCCAAAGTTTGTAATAAGTATCTATAACTTATAGCTTTGAACCTAACTCTAAGACTCTAATCCCCAAGAGCGTTATCTTTGATTGTAACGGTTCAACTTCGGTTTGAAATAGAGTTAAAGTTCTAAAGATCTATCACCTCTTAGGACACCCAAAGGTTGTAATAAGTATCTATAACTTATAGCTTTGAACCTAACTCTAAGACTCTAATCCCCAAGAGCGTTATCTTTGATTGTAACGGTTCAACTTCGGTTTGAAATAGAGTTAAAGTTCTAAAGATCTATCACCTCTTAGGACACCCAAAGGTTGTAATAAGTATCTATAACTTATTGCTTTGAACATAATTCTAAGACTCTAATCCCCAAGAGCGTTATCTTTGATTGTAACGGTTCAACTTCGGTTTGAAATAGAGTTAAAGTTCTAAAGATCTATCACCTCTTAGGACACCCAAAGGTTGTAATAAATATCTATAACTTATTGCTTTGAACCTAACTCTAAGACTCTAATCCCCAAGAGCGTTATCTTTGATTGTAACGGTTCAACTTCGGTTTGAAATAGAGTTAAAGTTCTAAAGATCTATCACCTCTTAGGACACCCAAAGGATGTCATAAGTATCTAAAACTTATAGCTTTGAACCTAACTCTAAGACTCTAATCCCCAAGAGCGTTATTTTTTGTTGTAACGGTTCAACTTCGGTTTGAAATAGAGTTAAAGTTCTGAAGTTCTATCACCTCTTAGGACACCCAAAGGTTGTAATAAGTACCTATAACTTATAGCTTTGAACCTAACTCTAAGACTCTAATCCCCAAGAGCGTTATCTTTGATTGTAACGGTTCAACTTCGGTTTGAAATAGAGTTAAAGTTATGAAGCTCTATCACCTCTTAGGGCACCCAAAGTTTGTAATAAGTATCTATAACTTATAGCTTTGAACCTAACTCTAAGACTCTAATCCCCAAGAGCGTTATCTTTGATTGTAACGGTTCAACTTCGGTTTGAAATAGAGTTAAAGTTCTAAAGATCTATCACCTCTTAGGACACCCAAAGGTTGTAATAAGTATCTATAACTTATAGCTTTGAACCTAACTCTAAGACTCTAATCCCCAAGAGCGTTATCTTTGATTGTAACGGTTCAACTTCGGTTTGAAATAGAGTTAAAGTTCTAAAGATCTATCACCTCTTAGGACACCCAAAGGTTGTAATAAGTATCTATAACTTATTGCTTTGAACATAATTCTAAGACTCTAATCCCCAAGAGCGTTATCTTTGATTGTAACGGTTCAACTTCGGTTTGAAATAGAGTTAAAGTTCTAAAGATCTATCACCTCTTAGGACACCCAAAGGTTGTAATAAATATCTATAACTTATTGCTTTGAACCTAACTCTAAGACTCTAATCCCCAAGAGCGTTATCTTTGATTGTAACGGTTCAACTTCGGTTTGAAATAGAGTTAAAGTTCTGAAGTTCTATCACCTCTTAGGACACCCAAAGGTTGTAATAAGTACCTATAACTTATAGCTTTGAACCTAACTCTAAGACTCTAATCCCCAAGAGCGTTATTTTTTGTTGTAACGGTTCAACTTCGGTTTGAAATAGAGTTAAAGTTCTGAAGTTCTATCACCTCTTAGGACACCCAAAGGTTGTAATAAGTACCTATAACTTATAGCTTTGAACCTAACTCTAAGACTCTAATCCCCAAGAGCGTTATCTTTGATTGTAACGGTTCAACTTCGGTTTGAAATAGAGTTAAAGTTCTAAAGATCTATCACCTCTTAGGACACCCAAAGGTTGTAATAAGTATCTATAACTTATTGCTTTGAACCTAACACTAAGACTCTAATCCCCAAGAGCGTTATCTTTGATTGTAACGGTTCAACTTCGGTTTGAAATAGAGTTAAAGTTCTAAAGATCTATCACCTCTTAGGACACCCAAAGGTTGTAATAAGTATCTATAACTTATAGCTTTGAACCTAACTCTAAGACTCTAATCCCCAAGAGCGTTATCTTTGATTGTAACGGTTCAACTTCGGTTTGAAATAGAGTTAAAGTTCTAAAGATCTATCACCTCTTAGGACACCCAAAGGTTGTAATAAGTATCTATAACTTATAGCTTTGAACCTAACTCTAAGACTCTAATCCCCAAGAGCGTTATCTTTGATTGTAACGGTTCAACTTCGGTTTGAAATAGAGTTAAAGTTCTAAAGATCTATCACCTCTTAGGACACCCAAAGGTTGTAATAAGTATCTATAACTTATAGCTTTGAACCTAACTCTAAGACTCTAATCCCCAAGAGCGTTATCTTTGATTGTAACGGTTCAACTTCGGTTTGAAATAGAGTTAAAGTTCTAAAGATCTATCACCTCTTAGGACACCCAAAGGTTGTAATAAGTATCTATAACTTATAGCTTTGAACCTAACTCTAAGACTCTAATCCCCAAGAGCGTTATCTTTGATTGCAACGGTTCAACTTCGGTTTGAAATAGAGTTAAAGTTCTGAAGTTCTATCACCTCCTAGGACACCCAAAGGTTGTAATAAGTATCTATAACTTATAGCTTTGAACCTAACTCTAAGACTCTAATCCCCAAGAGCGTTATCTTTGATTGTAACGGTTCAACTTCGGTTTGAAATAGAGTTAAAGTTCTAAAGATCTATCACCTCTTAGGACACCCAAAGGTTGTAATAAGTATCTATAACTTATAGCTTTGAACCTAACTCTAAGACTCTAATCCCCAAGAGCGTTATCTTTGATTGTAACGGTTCAACTTCGGTTTGAAATAGAGTTAAAGTTCTAAAGATCTATCACCTCTTAGGACACCCAAAGGTTGTAATAAGTATCTATAACTTATTGCTTTGAACCTAATTCTAAGACTCTAATCCCCAAGAGCGTTATCTTTGATTGTAACGGTTCAACTTCGGTTTGAAATAGAGTTAAAGTTCTAAAGATCTATCACCTCTTAGGACACCCAAAGGTTGTAATAAGTATCTATAACTTATAGCTTTGAACCTAACTCTAAGACTCTAATCCCCAAGAGCGTTATCTTTGATTGTAACGGTTCAACTTCGGTTTGAAATAGAGTTAAAGTTCTAAAGATCTATCACCTCTTAGGACACCCAAAGGTTGTAATAAGTATCTATAACTAATTGCTTTGAACCTAACTCTAAGACTCTAATCCCCAAGAGCGTTATCTTTGATTGTAACGGTTCAACTTCGGTTTGAAATAGAGTTAAAGTTCTAAAGATCTATCACCTCTTAGGACACCCAAAGGTTGTAATAAGTATCTATAACTTATAGCTTTGAACCTAACTCTAAGACTCTAATCCCCAAGAGCGTTATCTTTGATTGTAACGGTTCAACTTCGGTTTGAAATAGAGTTAAAGTTCTGAAGTTCTATCTCCTCTTAGGACACCCAAAGGTTGTAATAAGTACCTATAACTTATAGCTTTGAACCTAACTCTAAGACTCTAATCCCCAAGAGCGTTATCTTTGATTGTAACGGTTCAACTTCGGTTTGAAATAGAGTTAAAGTTCTAAAGATCTATCACCTCTTAGGACACCCAAAGGTTGTAATAAGTATCTATAACTTATTGCTTTGAACCTAACTCTAAGACTCTAATCCCCAAGAGCGTTATCTTTGATTGTAACGGTTCAACTTCGGTTTGAAATAGAGTTAAAGTTCTAAAGATCTATCACCTCTTAGGACACCCAAAGGTTGTAATAAGTATCTATAACTTATAGCTTTGAACCTAACTCTAAGACTCTAATCCCCAAGAGCATTATCTTTGATTGTAACGGTTCAACTTCGGTTTGAAATAGAGTTAAAGTTATGAAGCTCTATCACCTCTTAGGACACCCAAAGGTTGTAATAAGTATCTATAACTTATAGCTTTGAACCTAACTCTAAGACTCTAATCCCCAAGAGCGTTATCTTTGATTGTAACGGTTCAACTTCGGTTTGAAATAGAGTTAAAGTTCTAAAGATCTATCACCTCTTAGGACACCCAAAGGTTGTAATAAGTATCTATAACTTATAGCTTTGAACCTAACTCTAAGACTCTAATCCCCAATAGCGTTATCTTTGATTGTAACGGTTCAACTTCGGTTTGAAATAGAGTTAAAGTTCTAAAGATCTATCACCTCTTAGGACACCCAAAGGTTGTAATAAGTATCTATAACTTATTGCTTTGAACATAATTCTAAGACTCTAATCCCCAAGAGCGTTATCTTTGATTGTAACGGTTCAACTTCGGTTTGAAATAGAGTTAAAGTTCTAAAGATCTATCACCTCTTAGGACACCCAAAGGTTGTAATAAATATCTATAACTTATTGCTTTGAACCTAACTCTAAGACTCTAATCCCCAAGAGCGTTATCTTTGATTGTAACGGTTCAACTTCGGTTTGAAATAGAGTTAAAGTTCTAAAGATCTATCACCTCTTAGGACACCCAAAGGATGTCATAAGTATCTAAAACTTATAGCTTTGAACCTAACTCTAAGACTCTAATCCCCAAGAGCGTTATTTTTTATTGTAACGGTTCAACTTCGGTTTGAAATAGAGTTAAAGTTCTAAAGATCTATCACCTCTTAGGACACCCAAAGGTTGTAATAAGTAGCTATAACTTATAGCTTTGAACCTAACTCTAAGACTCTAATCCCCAAGAGCGTTATCTTTGATTGTAACGGTTCAACTTCGGTTTGAAATAGAGTTAAAGTTCTGAAGTTCTATCACCTCTTAGGACACCCAAAGGTTGTAATAAGTACATATAACTTATAGCTTTGAACCTAACTCTAAGACTCTAATCCCCAAGAGCGTTATCTTTGATTGTAACGGTTCAACTTCGGTTCGAAATAGAGTTAAAGTTCTAAAGATCTATCACCTCTTAGGACACCCAAAGGTTGTAATAAGTATCTATAACTTATTGCTTTGAACCTAACTCTAAGACTCTAATCCCCAAGGGCGTTATCTTTGATTGTAACGGTTCAACTTCGGTTTGAAATAGAGTTAAAGTTCTAAAGATCTATCACCTCTTAGGACACCCAAAGGTTGTAATAAGTATCTATAACTTATAGCTTTGAACCTAACTCTAAGACTCTAATCCCCAAGAGCATTATCTTTGATTGTAACGGTTCAACTTCGGTTTGAAATAGAGTTAAAGTTATGAAGCTCTATCACCTCTTAGGGCACCCAAAGTTTGTAATAAGTATCTATAACTTATAGCTTTGAACCTAACTCTAAGACTCTAATCCCCAAGAGCGTTATCTTTGATTGTAACGGTTCAACTTCGGTTTGAAATAGAGTTAAAGTTCTAAAGATCTATCACCTCTTAGGACACCCAAAGGTTGTAATAAGTATCTATAACTTATAGCTTTGAACCTAACTCTAAGACTCTAATCTCCAAGAGCGTTATCTTTGATTGTAACGGTTCAACTTCGGTTTGAAATAGAGTTAAAGTTCTAAAGATCTATCACCTCTTAGGACACCCAAAGGTTGTAATAAGTATCTATAACTTATTGCTTTGAACCTAACTCTAAGACTCTAATCCCCAAGAGCGTTATCTTTGATTGCAACGGTTCAACTTCGGTTTGAAACAGAGTTAAAGTTCTGAAGTTCTATCACCTCTTAGGACACCCAAAGGTTGTAATAAGTACCTATAACTTATAGCTTTGAACCTAACTCTAAGACTATAATCCCCAAGAGCGTTATCTTTGATTGTAACGGTTCAACTTCGGTTTGAAATAGAGTTAAAGTTCTAAAGATCTATCACCTCTTAGGACACCCAAAGGTTGTAATAAGTATCTATAACTTATAGCTTTGAACCTAACTCTAAGACTCTAATCCCCAAGAACATTATCTTTGATTGTAACGGTTCAACTTCGGTTTGAAATAGAGTTAAAATTATGAAGCTCTATCACCTCTTAGGGCACCCAAAGTTTGTAATAAATATCTATAACTTATAGCTTTGAACCTAACTCTAAGACTCTAATCCCCAAGAGCGTTATCTTTGATTGTAACGGTTCAACTTCGGTTTGAAATAGAGTTAAAGTTCTAAAGATCTATCACCTCTTAGGACACCTAAAGGTTGTAATAAGTATCTATAACTTATAGCTTTGAACCTAACTCTAAGACTCTAATCCCCAAGAGCGTTATCTTTAATTGTAACGGTTCAACTTCGGTTTGAAATAGAGTTAAAGTTCTGAAGTTCTATCACCTCTTAGGACACCCAAAGGTTGTAATAAGTATCTATAACTTATAGCTTTGAATCTAACTCTAAGACTCTAATCCCCAAGAGCGTTATCTTTGATTGTAACGGTTCAACTTCGGTTTGAAATAGAGTTAAAGTTCTAAAGATCTATCACCTCTTAGGACACCCAAAGGTTGTAATAAGTATCTATAACTTATTGCTTTGAACCTAACTCTAAGTCTCTAATCCCCAAGAGCGTTATCTTTGATTGTAACGGTTCAACTTCGGTTTGAAATAGAGTTAAAGTTCTAAAGATCTATCACCTCTTAGGACACCCAAAGGTTGTAATAAGTATCTATAACTTATAGCTTTGAACCTAACTCTAAGACTCTAATCCCCAAGAGCGTTATCTTTGATTGCAACGGTTCAACTTCGGTTTGAAATAGAGTTAAAGTTCTGAAGTTCTATCACCTCTTAGGACACCCAAAGGTTGTAATAAGTACCTATAACTTATAGCTTTGAACCTTACTCTAAGACTCTAATCCCCAAGAGCGTTATCTTTGATTGTAACGGTTCAACTTCGGTTTGAAATAGAGTTAAAGTTCTAAAGATCTATAACCTCGTAGGACACCCAAAGTTTGTAATAAGTATCTATAACTTATAGCTTTGAACCTAACTCTAAGACTCTAATCCCCAAGAGCGTTATCTTTGATTGTAACGGTTCAACTTCGGTTTGAAATAGAGTTAAAGTTCTGAAGTTCTATCACCTCTTAGGACACCCAAAGGTTGTAATAAGTACCTATAACTTATAGCTTTGAACCTAACTCTAAGACTCTAATCCCCAAGAGCGTTATCTTTGATTGTAACGGTTCAACTTCGGTTTGAAATAGAGTTAAAGTTCTAAAGATCTATCACCTCTTAGGACACCCAAAGGTTGTAATAAGTATCTATAACTTATTGCTTTGAACCTAACTCTAAGTCTCTAATCCCCAAGAGCGTTATCTTTGATTGTAACGGTTCAACTTCGGTTTGAAATAGAGTTAAAGTTCTAAAGATCTATCACCTCTTAGGACACCCAAAGGTTGTAATAAGTATCTATAACTTATAACTTTGAACCTAACTCTAAGACTCTAATCCCCAAGAGCGTTATCTTTGATTGCAACGGTTCAACTTTGGTTTGAAATAGAGTTAAAGTTCTGAAGTTCTATCACCTCTTAGGACACCCAAAGGTTGTAATAAGTACCTATAACTTATAGCTTTGAACCTTACTCTAAGACTCTAATCCCCAAGAGCGTTATCTTTGATTGTAACGGTTAAACTTCGGTTTGAAATAGAGTTAAAGTTCTAAAGATCTATAACCTCTTAGGACACCCAAAGGTTGTAATAAGTATCTATAACTTATAGCTTTGAACCTAACTCTAAGACTCTAATCCCCAAGAGCGTTATCTTTGATTGTAACGGTTCAAATTCGGTTTGAAATAGAGTTAAAGTTCTGAAGTTCTATCACCTCTTAGGACACCCAAAGGTTGTAATAAGTACCTATAACTTATAGCTTTGAACCTAACTCTAAGACTCTAATCCCCAAGAGCGTTATCTTTGATTTTAACGGTTCAACTTCGGTTTGAAATAGAGTTAAAGTTCTAAAGATCTATCACCTCTTAGGACACCCAAAGGTTGTAATAAGTATCTATAACTTATAGCTTTGAACCTAACTCTAAGTCTCTAATCCCCAAGAGCGTTATCTTTGATTGTAACGGTTCAACTTCGGTTTGAAATAGAGTTAAAGTTCTAAAGATCTATCACCTCTTAGGACACCCAAAGGTTGTAATAAGTATCTATAACTTATTGCTTTGAACCTAACTCTAAGACTCTAATCCCCAAGAGCGTTATATTTGATTGTAACGGTTCAACTTCGGTTTGAAATAGAGTTAAAGTTCTAAAGATCTATCACCTCTTAGGACACCCAAAGGTTGTAATAAGTATCTATAACTTATTGCTTTGAACCTAACTCTAAGACTCTAATCCCCAAGAGCGTTATCTTTGATTGTAACGGTTCAACTTCGGTTTGAAATAGAGTTAAAGTTCTAAAGATCTATCACCTCTTAGGACACCCAAAGGTTGTAATAAGTATCTATAACTTATAGCTTTGAACCTAACTCTAAGACTCTAATCCCCAAGAGCATTATCTTTGATTGTAACGGTTCAACTTCGGTTTGAAATAGAGTTAAAGTTATGAAGCTCTATCACCTCTTAGGGCACCCAAAGTTTGTAATAAGTATCTATAACTTATAGCTTTGAACCTAACTCTAAGACTCTAATCCCCAAGAGCGTTATCTTTGATTGTAACGGTTCAACTTCGGTTTGAAATAGAGTTAAAGTTCTAAAGATCTATCACCTCTTAGGACACCCAAAGGTTGTAATAAGTATCTATAACTTATAGCTTTGAACCTAACTCTAAGACTCTAATCCCCAAGAGCGTTATCTTTGATTGTGACAGTTCAACTTCGGTTTGAAATAGAGTTAAAGTTCTAAAGATCTATCACCTCTTAGGACACCCAAAGGTTGTAATAAGTATCTATAACTTATTGCTTTGAACCTAACTCTAAGACTCTAATCCCCAAGAGCGTTATCTTTGATTGTAACGGTTCAACTTCGGTTTGAAATAGAGTTAAAGTTCTAAAGATCTATCACCTCTTAGGACACCCAAAGGTTGTAATAAGTATCTATAACTTATAGCTTTGAACCTAACTCTAAGTCTCTAATCCCCAAGAGCGTTATCTTTGATTGTAACGGTTCAACTTCGGTTTGAAATAGAGTTAAAGTTCTAAAGATCTATCACCTCTTAGGACACCCAAAGGTTGTAATAAGTATCTATAACTTATAACTTTGAACCTAACTCTAAGACTCTAATCCCCAAGAGCGTTATCTTTGATTGCAACGGTTCAACTTTGGTTTGAAATAGAGTTAAAGTTCTGAAGTTCTATCACCTCTTAGGACACCCAAAGGTTGTAATAAGTACCTATAACTTATAGCTTTGAACCTTACTCTAAGACTCTAATCCCCAAGAGCGTTATCTTTGATTGTAACGGTTAAACTTCGGTTTGAAATAGAGTTAAAGTTCTAAAGATCTATAACCTCTTAGGACACCCAAAGGTTGTAATAAGTATCTATAACTTATAGCTTTGAACCTAACTCTAAGACTCTAATCCCCAAGAGCGTTATCTTTGATTGTAACGGTTCAAATTCGGTTTGAAATAGAGTTAAAGTTATGAAGCTCTATCACCTCTTAGGGCACCCAAAGTTTGTAATAAGTATCTATAACTTATAGCTTTGAACCTAACTCTAAGACTCTAATCCCCAAGAGCGTTATCTTTGATTGTAACGGTTCAACTTCGGTTTGAAATAGAGTTAAAGTTCTAAAGATCTATCACCTCTTAGGACACCCAAAGGTTGTAATAAGTATCTATAACTTATAGCTTTGAACCTAACTCTAAGACTCTAATCCCCAAGAGCGTTATCTTTGATTGTAACGGTTCAACTTCGGTTTGAAATAGAGTTAAAGTTCTAAAGATCTATCACCTCTTAGGACACCCAAAGGTTGTAATAAGTATCTATAACTTATTGCTTTGAACCTAACTCTAAGACTCTAATCCCCAAGAGCGTTATCTTTGATTGCAACGGTTCAACTTCGGTTTGAAACAGAGTTAAAGTTCTGAAGTTCTATCACCTCTTAGGACACCCAAAGGTTGTAATAAGTACCTATAACTTATAGCTTTGAACCTAACTCTAAGACTATAATCCCCAAGAGCGTTATCTTTGATTGTAACGGTTCAACTTCGGTTTGAAATAGAGTTAAAGTTCTAAAGATCTATCACCTCTTAGGACACCCAAAGGTTGTAATAAGTATCTATAACTTATAGCTTTGAACCTAACTCTAAGACTCTAATCCCCAAGAACATTATCTTTGATTGTAACGGTTCAACTTCGGTTTGAAATAGAGTTAAAATTATGAAGCTCTATCACCTCTTAGGGCACCCAAAGTTTGTAATAAATATCTATAACTTATAGCTTTGAACCTAACTCTAAGACTCTAATCCCCAAGAGCGTTATCTTTGATTGTAACGGTTCAACTTCGGTTTGAAATAGAGTTAAAGTTCTAAAGATCTATCACCTCTTAGGACACCTAAAGGTTGTAATAAGTATCTATAACTTATAGCTTTGAACCTAACTCTAAGACTCTAATCCCCAAGAGCGTTATCTTTAATTGTAACGGTTCAACTTCGGTTTGAAATAGAGTTAAAGTTCTGAAGTTCTATCACCTCTTAGGACACCCAAAGGTTGTAATAAGTATCTATAACTTATAGCTTTGAATCTAACTCTAAGACTCTAATCCCCAAGAGCGTTATCTTTGATTGTAACGGTTCAACTTCGGTTTGAAATAGAGTTAAAGTTCTAAAGATCTATCACCTCTTAGGACACCCAAAGGTTGTAATAAGTATCTATAACTTATTGCTTTGAACCTAACTCTAAGTCTCTAATCCCCAAGAGCGTTATCTTTGATTGTAACGGTTCAACTTCGGTTTGAAATAGAGTTAAAGTTCTAAAGATCTATCACCTCTTAGGACACCCAAAGGTTGTAATAAGTATCTATAACTTATAGCTTTGAACCTAACTCTAAGACTCTAATCCCCAAGAGCGTTATCTTTGATTGCAACGGTTCAACTTCGGTTTGAAATAGAGTTAAAGTTCTGAAGTTCTATCACCTCTTAGGACACCCAAAGGTTGTAATAAGTACCTATAACTTATAGCTTTGAACCTTACTCTAAGACTCTAATCCCCAAGAGCGTTATCTTTGATTGTAACGGTTCAACTTCGGTTTGAAATAGAGTTAAAGTTCTAAAGATCTATAACCTCGTAGGACACCCAAAGTTTGTAATAAGTATCTATAACTTATAGCTTTGAACCTAACTCTAAGACTCTAATCCCCAAGAGCGTTATCTTTGATTGTAACGGTTCAACTTCGGTTTGAAATAGAGTTAAAGTTCTGAAGTTCTATCACCTCTTAGGACACCCAAAGGTTGTAATAAGTACCTATAACTTATAGCTTTGAACCTAACTCTAAGACTCTAATCCCCAAGAGCGTTATCTTTGATTGTAACGGTTCAACTTCGGTTTGAAATAGAGTTAAAGTTCTAAAGATCTATCACCTCTTAGGACACCCAAAGGTTGTAATAAGTATCTATAACTTATTGCTTTGAACCTAACTCTAAGTCTCTAATCCCCAAGAGTGTTATCTTTGATTGTAACGGTTCAACTTCGGTTTGAAATAGAGTTAAAGTTCTAAAGATCTATCACCTCTTAGGACACCCAAAGGTTGTAATAAGTATCTATAACTTATAACTTTGAACCTAACTCTAAGACTCTAATCCCCAAGAGCGTTATCTTTGATTGCAACGGTTCAACTTTGGTTTGAAATAGAGTTAAAGTTCTGAAGTTCTATCACCTCTTAGGACACCCAAAGGTTGTAATAAGTACCTATAACTTATAGCTTTGAACCTTACTCTAAGACTCTAATCCCCAAGAGCGTTATCTTTGATTGTAACGGTTAAACTTCGGTTTGAAATAGAGTTAAAGTTCTAAAGATCTATAACCTCTTAGGACACCCAAAGGTTGTAATAAGTATCTATAACTTATAGCTTTGAACCTAACTCTAAGACTCTAATCCCCAAGAGCGTTATCTTTGATTGTAACGGTTCAAATTCGGTTTGAAATAGAGTTAAAGTTCTGAAGTTCTATCACCTCTTAGGACACCCAAAGGTTGTAATAAGTACCTATAACTTATAGCTTTGAACCTAACTCTAAGACTCTAATCCCCAAGAGCGTTATCTTTGATTTTAACGGTTCAACTTCGGTTTGAAATAGAGTTAAAGTTCTAAAGATCTATCACCTCTTAGGACACCCAAAGGTTGTAATAAGTATCTATAACTTATAGCTTTGAACCTAACTCTAAGTCTCTAATCCCCAAGAGCGTTATCTTTGATTGTAACGGTTCAACTTCGGTTTGAAATAGAGTTAAAGTTCTAAAGATCTATCACCTCTTAGGACACCCAAAGGTTGTAATAAGTATCTATAACTTATTGCTTTGAACCTAACTCTAAGACTCTAATCCCCAAGAGCGTTATATTTGATTGTAACGGTTCAACTTCGGTTTGAAATAGAGTTAAAGTTCTAAAGATCTATCACCTCTTAGGACACCCAAAGGTTGTAATAAGTATCTATAACTTATTGCTTTGAACCTAACTCTAAGACTCTAATCCCCAAGAGCGTTATCTTTGATTGTAACGGTTCAACTTCGGTTTGAAATAGAGTTAAAGTTCTAAAGATCTATCACCTCTTAGGACACCCAAAGGTTGTAATAAGTATCTATAACTTATAGCTTTGAACCTAACTCTAAGACTCTAATCCCCAAGAGCATTATCTTTGATTGTAACGGTTCAACTTCGGTTTGAAATAGAGTTAAAGTTATGAAGCTCTATCACCTCTTAGGGCACCCAAAGTTTGTAATAAGTATCTATAACTTATAGCTTTGAACCTAACTCTAAGACTCTAATCCCCAAGAGCGTTATCTTTGATTGTAACGGTTCAACTTCGGTTTGAAATAGAGTTAAAGTTCTAAAGATCTATCACCTCTTAGGACACCCAAAGGTTGTAATAAGTATCTATAACTTATAGCTTTGAACCTAACTCTAAGACTCTAATCCCCAAGAGCGTTATCTTTGATTGTGACAGTTCAACTTCGGTTTGAAATAGAGTTAAAGTTCTAAAGATCTATCACCTCTTAGGACACCCAAAGGTTGTAATAAGTATCTATAACTTATTGCTTTGAACCTAACTCTAAGACTCTAATCCCCAAGAGCGTTATCTTTGATTGTAACGGTTCAACTTCGGTTTGAAATAGAGTTAAAGTTCTAAAGATCTATCACCTCTTAGGACACCCAAAGGTTGTAATAAGTATCTATAACTTATAGCTTTGAACCTAACTCTAAGACTCTAATCCCCAAGAGCGTTATCTTTGATTGTAACGGTTCAACTTCGGTTTGAAATAGAGTTAAAGTTCTAAAGATCTATCACCTCTTAGGACACCCAAAGGTTGTAATAAGTATCTATAACTTATAGCTTTGAACCTAACTCTAAGACTCTAATCCCCAAGAGCGTTATCTTTGATTGTAACGGTTCAACTTCGGTTTGAAATAGAGTTAAAGTTCTAAAGATCTATCACCTCTTATGACACCCAAAGGTTGTAATAAGTATCTATAACTTATTGCTTTGAACCTAACTCTAAGACTCTAATCCCCAAGAGCGTTATCTTTGATTGTAACGGTTCAACTTCGGTTTGAAATAGAGTTAAAGTTCTAAAGATCTATCACCTCTTAGGACACCCAAATGTTGTAATAAGTATCTATAACTTATAGCTTTGAACCTAACTCTAAGACTCTAATCCCCAAGAGCGTTATCTTTGATTGTAACGGTTCAACTTCGGTTTGAAATAGAGTTAAAGTTCTAAAGATCTATCACCTCTTAGGACACCCAAAGGTTGTAATAAGTATCTATAACTTATTGCTTTGAACCTAACTCTAGGACTCTAATCCCCAAGAGCGTTATCTTTGATTGTAACGGTTCAACTTCGGTTTGAAATAGAGTTAAAGTTCTAAAGATCTATCACCTCTTAGGACACCCAAAGGTTGTAATAAGTATCTATAACTTATAGCTTTGAACCTAACTCTAAGACTCTAATCCCCAAGAGCATTATCTTTGATTGTAACGGTTCAACTTCGGTTTGAAATAGAGTTAAAGTTATGAAGCTCTATCACCTCTTAGGGCATCCAAAGTTTGTAATAAGTATCTATAACTTATAGCTTTGAACCTAACTCTAAGACTCTAATCCCCAAGAGCGTTATCTTTGATTGTAACGGTTCAACTTCAGTTTGAAATAGAGTTAAAGTTCTAAAGATCTATCACCTCTTAGGACACCCAAAGGTTGTAATAAGTATCTATAACTTATAGCTTTGAACCTAACTCTAAGACTCTAATCCCCAAGAGCGTTATCTTTGATTGTAACGGTTCAACTTCGGTTTGAAATAGAGTTAAAGTTCTAAAGATCTATCACCTCTTAGGACACCCAAAGGTTGTAATAAGTATCTATAACTTATAGCTTTGAACCTAACTCTAAGACTCTAATCCCCAAGAGCGTTATCTTTGATTGTAACGGTTCAACTTCGGTTTGAAATAGAGTTAAAGTTCTAAAGATCTATCACCTCTTAGGACACCCAAAGGTTGTAATAAGTATCTATAACTTATTGCTTTGAACCTAACTCTAAGACTCTAATCCCCAAGAGCGTTATCTTTGATTGTAACGGTTCAACTTCGGTTTGAAATAGAGTTAAAGTTCTAAAGATCTATCACCTCTTAGGACTCCCAAAGGTTGTAATAAATATGTATAACTTATTGCTTTGAACCTAACTCTAAGACTCTAATCCCCAAGAGCGTTATCTTTGATTGTAACGGTTCAACTTCGGTTTGAAATAGAGTTAAAGTTCTAAAGATCTATCACCTCTTAGGACACCCAAAGGATGTCATAAGTATCTAAAACTTATAGCTTTGAACCTAACTCTAAGACTCTAATCCCCAAGAGCGTTATTTTTTATTGTAACGGTTCAACTTCGGTTTGAAATAGAGTTAAAGTTCTAAAGATCTATCACCTCTTAGGACACCCAAAGGTTGTAATAAGTATCTATAACTTATAGCTTTGAACCTAACTCTAAGACTCTAATCCCCAAGAGCGTTATCTTTGATTGTAACGGTTCAACTTCGGTTTGAAATAGAGTTAAAGTTCTGAAGTTCTATCACCTCTTAGGACACCCAAAGGTTGTAATAAGTACCTATAACTTATAGCTTTGAACCTAACTCTAAGACTCTAATCCCCAAGAGCGTTATCTTTGATTGTAACAGTTCAAATTCGGTTTGAAATAGAGTTAAAGTTCTAAAGATCTATCACCTCTTAGGACACCCAAAGGTTGTAATAAGTATCTATAACTTATTGCTTTGAACCTAACTCTAAGACTCTAATCCCCAAGAGCGTTATCTTTGATTGTAACGGTTCAACTTCGGTTTGAAATAGATTTAAAGTTCTAAAGATCTATCACCTCTTAGGACACCCAATGGTTGTAATAAGTATCTATAACTTATAGCTTTGAACCTAACTCTAAGACTCTAATCCCCAAGAGCGTTATCTTTGATTGTAACGGTTCAACTTCGGTTTGAAATAGAGTTAAAGTTCTAAAGATCTATCACCTCTTAGGACACCCAAAGGTTGTAATAAGTATCTATAACTTATAGCTTTGAACCTAACTCTAAGACTCTAATCCCCAAGAGCGTTATCTTTGATTGTAACGGTTCAACTTCGGTTTGAAATAGAGTTAAAGTTCTAAAGATCTATCACCTCTTAGGACACCCAAAGGTTGTAATAAGTATCTATAACTTATAGCTTTGAACCTAACTCTAAGACTCTAATCCCCAAGAGCGTTATCTTTGATTGTAACGGTTCAACTTCGGTTTGAAATAGAGTTAAAGTTCTAAAGATCTATCAACTCTTTGGACACCCAAAGGTTGTAATAAGTATCTATAACTTATTGCTTTGAACCTAACTCTAAGACTCTAATCCCCAAGAGCGTTATCTTTGATTGTAACGGTTCAACTTCGGTTTGAAATAGAGTTAAAGTTCTAAAGATCTATCACCTCTTAGGACACCAAAAGGTTGTAATAAGTATCTATAACTTATAGCTTTGAACCTAACTCTAAGACTCTAATACCCAAGAGCGTTATCTTTGATTGTAACGGTTCAACTTCGGTTTGAAATAGAGTTAAAGTTCTGAAGTTCTATCACCTCTTAGGACACCCAAAGGTTGTAATAAGTACCTATAACTTATAGCTTTGAACCTAACTCTAAGACTCTAATCCCCAAGAGCGTTATCTTTGATTGTAACGGTTCAACTTCGGTTTGAAATAGAGTTAAAGTTATGAAGCTCTATCACCTCTTAGGACACCCAAAGGTTGTAATAAGTATCTATAACTTATAGCTTTGAACCTAACTCTAAGACTCTAATCCCCAAGAGCGTTATCTTTGATTGTAACGGTTCAACTTCGGTTTGAAATAGAGTTAAAGTTCTAAAGTTCTATCACCTCTTAGGACACCCAAAGGTTGTAATAAGTACCTATAACTTATAGCTTTGAACCTAACTCTAAGACTCTAATCCCCAAGAGCGGTATCTTTGATTGTAACGGTTCAACTTCGGTTTGAAATAGAGTTAAAGTTCTAAAGATCTATCACCTCTTAGGACACCCAAAGGTTGTAATAAGTATCTATAACTTATTGCTTTGAACCTAACTCTAAGTCTCTAATCCCCAAGAGCGTTATCTTTGATTGTAACGGTTCAACTTCGGTTTGAAATAGAGTTAAAGTTCTAAAGATCTATCACCTCTTAGGACACCCAAAGGATGTCATAAGTATCTAAAACTTATAGCTTTGAACCTAACTCTAAGACTCTAATCCCCAAGAGCGTTATTTTTTATTGTAACGGTTCAACTTCGGTTTGAAATAGAGTTAAAGTTCTAAAGATCTATCACCTCTTAGGACACCCAAAGGTTGTAATAAGTATCTATAACTTATAGCTTTGAACCTAACTCTAAGACTCTAATCCCCAAGAGCGTTATCTTTGATTGTAACGGTTCAACTTCGGTTTGAAATAGAGTTAAAGTTCTGAAGTTCTATCACCTCTTAGGACACCCAAAGGTTGTAATAAGTACCTATAACTTATAGCTTTGAACCTAACTCTAAGACTCTAATCCCCAAGAGCGTTATCTTTGATTGTAACAGTTCAAATTCGGTTTGAAATAGAGTTAAAGTTCTAAAGATCTATCACCTCTTAGGACACCCAAAGGTTGTAATAAGTATCTATAACTTATTGCTTTGAACCTAACTCTAAGACTCTAATCCCCAAGAGCGTTATCTTTGATTGTAACGGTTCAACTTCGGTTTGAAATAGATTTAAAGTTCTAAAGATCTATCACCTCTTAGGACACCCAATGGTTGTAATAAGTATCTATAACTTATAGCTTTGAACCTAACTCTAAGACTCTAATCCCCAAGAGCGTTATCTTTGATTGTAACGGTTCAACTTCGGTTTGAAATAGAGTTAAAGTTCTAAAGATCTATCACCTCTTAGGACACCCAAAGGTTGTAATAAGTATCTATAACTTATAGCTTTGAACCTAACTCTAAGACTCTAATCCCCAAGAGCGTTATCTTTGATTGTAACGGTTCAACTTCGGTTTGAAATAGAGTTAAAGTTCTAAAGATCTATCACCTCTTAGGACACCCAAAGGTTGTAATAAGTATCTATAACTTATAGCTTTGAACCTAACTCTAAGACTCTAATCCCCAAGAGCGTTATCTTTGATTGTAACGGTTCAACTTCGGTTTGAAATAGAGTTAAAGTTCTAAAGATCTATCAACTCTTTGGACACCCAAAGGTTGTAATAAGTATCTATAACTTATTGCTTTGAACCTAACTCTAAGACTCTAATCCCCAAGAGCGTTATCTTTGATTGTAACGGTTCAACTTCGGTTTGAAATAGAGTTAAAGTTCTAAAGATCTATCACCTCTTAGGACACCAAAAGGTTGTAATAAGTATCTATAACTTATAGCTTTGAACCTAACTCTAAGACTCTAATACCCAAGAGCGTTATCTTTGATTGTAACGGTTCAACTTCGGTTTGAAATAGAGTTAAAGTTCTGAAGTTCTATCACCTCTTAGGACACCCAAAGGTTGTAATAAGTACCTATAACTTATAGCTTTGAACCTAACTCTAAGACTCTAATCCCCAAGAGCGTTATCTTTGATTGTAACGGTTCAACTTCGGTTTGAAATAGAGTTAAAGTTATGAAGCTCTATCACCTCTTAGGACACCCAAAGGTTGTAATAAGTATCTATAACTTATAGCTTTGAACCTAACTCTAAGACTCTAATCCCCAAGAGCGTTATCTTTGATTGTAACGGTTCAACTTCGGTTTGAAATAGAGTTAAAGTTCTAAAGTTCTATCACCTCTTAGGACACCCAAAGGTTGTAATAAGTACCTATAACTTATAGCTTTGAACCTAACTCTAAGACTCTAATCCCCAAGAGCGGTATCTTTGATTGTAACGGTTCAACTTCGGTTTGAAATAGAGTTAAAGTTCTAAAGATCTATCACCTCTTAGGACACCCAAAGGTTGTAATAAGTATCTATAACTTATTGCTTTGAACCTAACTCTAAGTCTCTAATCCCCAAGAGCGTTATCTTTGATTGTAACGGTTCAACTTCGGTTTGAAATAGAGTTAAAGTTCTAAAGATCTATCACCTCTTAGGACACCCAAAGGTTGTAATAAGTATCTATAACTTATTGCTTTGAACCTAACACTAAGACTCTAATCCCCAAGAGCGTTATCTTTGATTGTAACGGTTCAACTTCGGTTTGAAATAGAGTTAAAGTTCTAAAGATCTATCACCTCTTAGGACACCCAAAGGTTGTAATAAGTATCTATAACTTATAGCTTTGAACCTAACTCTAAGACTCTAATCCCCAAGAGCGTTAACTTTGATTGTAACGGTTCAACTTCGGTTTGAAATAGAGTTAAAGTTCTAAAGATCTATCACCTCTTAGGACACCCAAAGGTTGTAATAAGTATCTATAACTTATAGCTTTGAACCTAACTCTAAGACTCTAATCCCCAAGAGCGTTATCTTTGATTGTAACGGTTCAACTTCGGTTTGAAATAGAGTTAAAGTTCTAAAGATCTATCACCTCTTAGGACACCCAAAGGTTGTAATAAGTATCTATAACTTATAGCTTTGAACCTAACTCTAAGACTCTAATCCCCAAGAGCGTTATCTTTGATTGCAACGGTTCAACTTCGGTTTGAAATAGAGTTAAAGTTCTGAAGTTCTATCACCTCTTAGGACACCCAAAGGTTGTAATAAGTATCTATAACTTATAGCTTTGAACCTAACTCTAAGACTCTAATCCCCAAGAGCGTTATCTTTGATTGTAACGGTTCAACTTCGGTTTGAAATAGAGTTAAAGTTCTAAAGATCTATCACCTCTTAGGACACCCAAAGGTTGTAATAAGTATCTATAACTTATAGCTTTGAACCTAACTCTAAGACTCTAATCCCCAAGAGCGTTATCTTTGATTGTAACGGTTCAACTTCGGTTTGAAATAGAGTTAAAGTTCTAAAGATCTATCACCTCTTAGGACACCCAAAGGTTGTAATAAGTATCTATAACTTATAGCTTTGAACCTAACTCTAAGACTCTAATCCCCAAGAGCGTTATCTTTGATTGTAACGGTTCAACTTCGGTTTGAAATAGAGTTAAAGTTCTAAAGATCTATCACCTCTTTGGACACCCAAAGGTTGTAATAAGTATCTATAACTTATTGCTTTGAACCTAACTCTAAGACTCTAATCCCCAAGAGCGTTATCTTTGATTGTAACGGTTCAACTTCGGTTTGAAATAGAGTTAAAGTTCTAAAGATCTATCACCTCTTAGGACACCAAAAGGTTGTAATAAGTATCTATAACTTATAGCTTTGAACCTAACTCTAAGACTCTAATCCCCAAGAGCGTTATCTTTGATTGTAACGGTTCAACTTCGGTTTGAAATAGAGTTAAAGTTCTGAAGTTCTATCACCTCTTAGGACACCCAAAGGTTGTAATAAGTACCTATAACTTATAGCTTTGAACCTAACTCTAAGACTCTAATCCCCAAGAGCGTTATCTTTGATTGTAACGGTTCAACTTCGGTTTGAAATAGAGTTAAAGTTATGAAGCTCTATCACCTCTTAGGACACCCAAAGGTTGTAATAAGTATCTATAACTTATAGCTTTGAACCTAACTCTAAGACTCTAATCCCCAAGAGCGTTATCTTTGATTGTAACGGTTCAACTTCGGTTTGAAATAGAGTTAAAGTTCTAAAGTTCTATCACCTCTTAGGACACCCAAAGGTTGTAATAAGTACCTATAACTTATAGCTTTGAACCTAACTCTAAGACTCTAATCCCCAAGAGCGGTATCTTTGATTGTAACGGTTCAACTTCGGTTTGAAATAGAGTTAAAGTTCTAAAGATCTATCACCTCTTAGGACACCCAAAGGTTGTAATAAGTATCTATAACTTATTGCTTTGAACCTAACTCTAAGTCTCTAATCCCCAAGAGCGTTATCTTTGATTGTAACGGTTCAACTTCGGTTTGAAATAGAGTTAAAGTTCTAAAGATCTATCACCTCTTAGGACACCCAAAGGTTGTAATAAGTATCTATAACTTATAGCTTTGAACCTAACTCTAAGACTCTAATCCCCAAGAGCGTTATCTTTGATTGCAACGGTTCAACTTCGGTTTGAAATAGAGTTAAAGTTCTGAAGTTCTATCACCTCTTAGGACACCCAAAGGTTGTAATAAGTACCTATAACTTATAGCTTTGAACCTTACTCTAAGACTCTAATCCCCAAGAGCGTTATCTTTGATTGTAACGGTTCAACTTCGGTTTGAAATAGAGTTAAAGTTCTAAAGATCTATAACCTCTTAGGACACCCAAAGGTTGTAATAAGTATCTATAACTTATAGCTTTGAACCTAACTCTAAGACTCTAATCCCCAAGAGCGTTATCTTTGATTGTAACGGTTCAACTTCGGTTTGAAATGGAGTTAAAGTTCTGAAGTTCTATCACCTCTTAGGACACCCAAAGGTTGTAATAAGTACCTATAACTTATAGCTTTGAACCTAACTCTAAGACTCTAATCCCCAAGAGCGGTATCTTTGATTGTAACGGTTCAACTTCGGTTTGAAATAGAGTTAAAGTTCTAAAGATCTATCACCTCTTAGGACACCCAAAGGTTGTAATAAGTATCTATAACTTATTGCTTTGAACCTAACTCTAAGTCTCTAATCCCCAAGAGCGTTATCTTTGATTGTAACGGTTCAACTTCGGTTTGAAATAGAGTTAAAGTTCTAAAGATCTATCACCTCTTAGGACACCCAAAGGTTGTAATAAGTATCTATAACTTATAGCTTTGAACCTAACTCTAAGACTCTAATCCCCAAGAGCGTTATCTTTGATTGCAACGGTTCAACTTCGGTTTGAAATAGAGTTAAAGTTCTGAAGTTCTATCACCTCTTAGGACACCCAAAGGTTGTAATAAGTACCTATAACTTATAGCTTTGAACCTTACTCTAAGACTCTAATCCCCAAGAGCGTTATCTTTGATTGTAACGGTTCAACTTCGGTTTGAAATAGAGTTAAAGTTCTAAAGATCTATAACCTCTTAGGACACCCAAAGGTTGTAATAAGTATCTATAACTTATAGCTTTGAACCTAACTCTAAGACTCTAATCCCCAAGAACATTATCTTTGATTGTAACGGTTCAACTTCGGTTTGAAATAGAGTTAAAATTATGAAGCTCTATCACCTCTTAGGGCACCCAAAGTTTGTAATAAATATCTATAACTTATAGCTTTGAACCTAACTCTAAGACTCTAATCCCCAAGAGCGTTATCTTTGATTGTAACGGTTCAACTTCGGTTTGAAATAGAGTTAAAGTTCTAAAGATCTATCACCTCTTATGACACCCAAAGGTTGTAATAAGTATCTATAACTTATTGCTTTGAACCTTACTCTAAGACTCTAATCCCCAAGAGCGTTATCTTTGATTGTAACGGTTCAACTTCGGTTTGAAATAGAGTTAAAGTTCTGAAGTTCTATCACCTCTTAGGACACCCAAAGGTTGTAATAAGTACCTATAACTTATAGCTTTGAACCTTACTCTAAGACTCTAATCCCCAAGAGCGTTATCTTTGATTGTAACGGTTCAACTTCGGTTTGAAATATAGTTAAAGTTCTAAAGATCTATCACCTCTTAGGACACCCAAATGTTGTAATAAGTATCTATAACTTATAGCTTTGAACCTAACTCTAAGACTCTAATCCCCAAGAGCGTTATCTTTGATTGTAACGGTTCAACTTCGGTTTGAAATAGAGTTAAAGTTCTAAAGATCTATCACCTCTTAGGACACCCAAAGGTTGTAATAAGTATCTATAACTTATTGCTTTGAACCTAACTCTAGGACTCTAATCCCCAAGAGCGTTATCTTTGATTGTAACGGTTCAACTTCGGTTTGAAATAGAGTTAAAGTTCTAAAGATCTATCACCTCTTAGGACACCCAAAGGTTGTAATAAGTATCTATAACTTATAGCTTTGAACCTAACTCTAAGACTCTAATCCCCAAGAGCATTATCTTTGATTGTAACGGTTCAACTTCGGTTTGAAATAGAGTTAAAGTTATGAAGCTCTATCACCTCTTAGGGCACCCAAAGTTTATAATAAGTATCTATAACTTATAGCTTTGAACCTAACTCTAAGACTCTAATCCCCAAGAGCGTTATCTTTGATTGTAACGGTTCAACTTCAGTTTGAAATAGAGTTAAAGTTCTAAAGATCTATCACCTCTTAGGACACCCAAAGGTTGTAATAAGTATCTATAACTTATAGCTTTGAACCTAACTCTAAGACTCTAATCCCCAAGAGCGTTATCTTTGATTGTAACGGTTCAACTTCGGTTTGAAATAGAGTTAAAGTTCTAAAGATCTATCACCTCTTAGGACACCCAAAGGTTGTAATAAGTATCTATAACTTATAGCTTTGAACCTAACTCTAAGACTCTAATCCCCAAGAGCGTTATATTTGATTGTAACGGTTCAACTTCGGTTTGAAATAGAGTTAAAGTTCTAAAGATCTATCACCTCTTAGGACACCCAAAGGTTGTAATAAGTATCTATAACTTATTGCTTTGAACCTAACTCTAAGACTCTAATCCCCAAGAGAGTTATCTTTGATTGTAACGGTTCAACTTCGGTTTGAAATAGAGTTAAAGTTCTAAAGATCTATCACCTCTTAGGACTCCCAAAGGTTGTAATAAATATGTATAACTTATTGCTTTGAACCTAACTCTAAGACTCTAATCCCCAAGAGCGTTATCTTTGATTGTAACGGTTCAACTTCGGTTTGAAATAGAGTTAAAGTTCTGAAGCTCTATCACCTCTTAGGACACCCAAAGGTTGTAATAAGTATCTATAACTTATAGCTTTCAACCTAACTCTAAGACTCTAATCCCCAAGAGCGTTATCTTTGATTGTAACGGTTCAACTTCGGTTTGAAATAGAGTTAAAGTTCTAAAGATCTATCACCTCTTAGGACACCCAAAGGTTGTAATAAGTATCTATAACTTATAGCTTTGAACCTAACTCTAAGTGATATGAATCTGAATATACTCTCCTTATTGTGAATGCAGATTCGAGGACGAATCCTTTTGAAGAGGAGGGGAATGATATGAACCAGGAAACACATACATTGCAGCCGGCAATAGAAGATTGTTCTAGCAAAGTTGGATGATCAAGATAATGGTGTGGATCTCAGGCATAAGGAAATTGAAGATAATCAAGAATGTTTGGAATTTATAATTGATCCGTTACAAGATCGAGTTAGATCAGATCCAACTTCTCAACGGGTTATAAATTGGGCCGCATGAAGAGTCAGCATAACTTGGGCCAAATAAATCATGATTTAACCATATTTATTTGGAATTTTCGGAATTAATTAAATATGGAATATGCTGATGAGGATTGTAACAGAAATTGAGTTTGTTATTTTGTTAAATTAATTAGGTTACTTGTGGGCTAAGTTAGGGTATTTTCTTTCAGCCCAAATTCTGTTTCTAGGGCCTATAAATACTGTTACTCATTGTTATGTTAGAAATCTTTGAATCTATAAACAATTTGGCTTAATTGCTTTTGCTGCGAGGGGAACTCCTGCAACCCGTTCTTCGGGAACTTCCGCTATTAATTACAAGGTTGGCTATCTTGTTGTTAAATCCATCTATTTATAATATCGATTGCTTGGTTCATTGTAATCTTGAGGTTGATATTCCGCTGCCTTGAAAATTCGTTTGATCTCGTTTCTTTGATTATCATATATTGTTCCGGTCACTCAAGGCATTGTTCTTGAGCATCGTATCAGTTGGTATCAGAGCCGCGTTTTCGATTCGGTTTTCTAGTTATCTTCCATTATCTTGTTTCCCCCTGTGTCAGTTTTTAGAAAAAAAAAAACACCAAAATTCTGCAAAAAAAAAAGTCTGGTTTGTTTGTTCTTCAACCCTAGCCATCATCCTTGGATTCTTCAAAATCTGTTGCAGTTTGAAAAAAAAAATTTCTGGTTTGGTTCTTCAAATCCTAACTGTCTTCCTTAATTGTTTTCTTTTGTTCTTCAAACCCTAGCCGTCATCTATCCTTCAAATCTGGTCAAATCTGGTGCAGATTTGAAAAAAAAAAATCCAAAAATAGATCTATTTATTTGTTGTTGAAACCCTAGCCGTCATCCTTATTTATTCTCAAGTTTTGTTGCTGTTTCAAAAAAAATCCGAAAATTGAAAAAAAAAGATCGAGAAGGAAAGTGCAAGAAAGGAGAAGGGAAGGTAGGAAAAAAAAAATTCTGAATAAAAAATTCCGAAAATAGAAAAAAGACTGAAAAGGAAAGTGCAAGAAAGGTGGAAAGAGAAGAACAGAAAAAAAAATTGAAAAAAAAATCCGAAAAAAAAAGAAATAGGAGAGAAAAAAAAAGGAAGGATTATTTTTGGAGAAAAGTGCAAAGAAAATTAAGAATAGAACAATTTGACTCAAGGAAGGGTGATATTTGATTTCATTCCAATTTTGAATTTCTTGATACCTATCCTTATTTGACAACATTTTCCTGATTTCTATTCCAAATCAATTCATTACACATCTATCCTTATTTGACAATCTTTTTTTCTGATCTCTATTCTAAAATCAACTTCAAGTATTCTTTTGATCTTGCAATCATATTGATAAATCAGATTGATTCAATCACACATTGCCTTTGTATTGACTTGCATTAGTTCTCCTAGAACTTGTTGGAGGGTTCAAGAGAGGAAAAAGGCTGAGTGGTAAGTACAATTGAGGGAAAAAGCCAAATAGAGTTGAGATAAAATACGAGTGTCACCACCGAGTGTCACCACATGAGGTAGTGAGATTGTTTTTTACTAACTTTTGTGCTAGCAATTTCCTACAATGCCAACAGGAAAGGACAAAGAGCTTAATTCTAGAAAAGAAGCAATTGATCAGAGAACAATGATGGAAGTCATGACGCAACATTTCCAACATCTTGAAAATATGATTACTGAACTTCATGATGAGGTAGATGTTCAAATTGCACAACTACAACAAGTTATACCACCAAATCAAAGAAGAAATTGTCAAAGACAGCGTGCTCCTGATGAACATGATGAAGAGATGAAACAGAAAGATGATGGAAGTTGGAGAAAGCATAAGCGTGTTCTGATTGGAGGAAGAAGTCATGATCAAGAAAATGTTTTCTATGCGCGTTGTTGTGTTATGGACAGAACTTGTGGATTGATTATTGATAGTGAAAGCTGCGTCAACCTTGCTAGCCATTACATGGTGGAGAAGTTGGGGCTACCAACCTTAAAGCACCCAAAACCATACAAACTTCAGTGGATAAACGATGGAGAAGAAGTCAAAGTGACTAAACAGGTGCTTGTGCCATTTAAAATTGGAAGATTTACGAATGAAGTATTATGTGATGTTGTGTCAATGCATGTTTGTCATATCCTTTTGGGGCAACCATGGCAATATGATCGATGTGTGACACATGATGGTGCTACCAACCGTTATAAATGTCGCAAAGATGGGAGGAAATACACTTTAGCACCATTGCCACCTCAAGAAGTATACGAAGAGCAGATGCAACTTAAAGAGCGTGTAGCAGCCTACAACGTTGAGAGGAAAAATTTGGTTACACAACAACACTTGAAGAAAGAAGAAGCTGATTGTTCAGCAACTCCAAACAGTTCTGAGAGTTGTGAGAAAGGCAAAGATGAAAAATATGAGTGCCACAACTTGAGTGATGAAAATGAGAGCCACAATAGTTTTGAGTGCTTAGAAAGGCCACTTTCTGAAATCATTGAAATGCAACATTTAGATGCTGAGTATTATGAGAGTTGTGAGAATGAGAGAAGATTAGATCTTGAGTGTTTAGAGAGGCCACCTCCAGAGAGATATGAGCAAAAGGACTTGAGTGTTGAGGCAAAAGAAAGAGAGTTCAGTAATGTTTCTCCTAATACTAACCATCTTTTGTCTTTTGATTCTGATTTCTCCATGCAGATATGTTGGAGTGGAATACATGAAGTTATATTTCCTATCATTCAAGGATCTAAAAGAGACTGTAGTGAGTATATGACAAGATGTTTGAAAGGTCCATCTCCTTGCTTTGAAACTTTATATTTGTTTGATGTGACTAGTTTGCAAGGTTTAGTTGAGAGAGGTGTTCAATGCCATCCGTCCTTTTCATTTTCATATTTGTTGGGTGCTGGCTCATTTTATTTATGTGGTACAATGAATTTCTGGAATGAATATTTTCTAATATTGAGCATCTTTGATTGGCTTATTTTGATATTTAGATTTTCTGATAAGAGTATAATCTTATTCATCTCCTTGAACCAACCATTGTGTCTTAGTAAAAACATTTCTTCAAAAAATTATTGCAGCTTGTCATATGATTTTTACATCACAAATGAGACATTTGCATCCATTGGAACTTTGCGTGTTTTCCACAAAAGATCTGTGATTATTTTCTTAGGAGGTATTTTGATTTATAGTAATAATTTACATGATCATTTGAGTGGAGTACATGAAGTTATAAATTCTCTCTTGCAAGGATTTGAAAGAGGTATTGAGTTTATGACAACTAGTTTGAAAAGACCAGTTCTTACTTTTCAAAGTTTATATTTGCTGGATGTGTCTGAGGTTTTAATTGAGAGAAGAATTGAGTGGCATGCAATCATTAGATCTGAATTTTCCATTCCACTTTCTTATTCATTGAGTGCTGAAACACTTTATTTGAGCCATATGGTGAAATTTTGTAATGAATATTTTATAGTCCGGAGTACTTTTGATTGGTTGATTTTGATTTCAAGATTTTCTGAGCCTACCTTATTCATTTCTTTAAATTTATCTTTGTGCTTTCCTAAGATCATTTTTGCAGATGATGGTTGCAATCTTTCATATAATTTTCACATCATGATTCGAAAATTCATTGCATTTGCATTAGTAAGACTTTTGTGCAATTTTCATCAAAGATTTGAGAGTAACTTCTTTGGAGATATCCTGATTAATAGCAGTCATTTGCAAAGTAATTTTGATGATATTTTGGTTTGTTGCAAGGACTTGCATGATTCCTTTTATAAGCCAAGTTGTTTGATGCATTACAGATATATTTCACTTGCAGATTTTAAGGATCCATTTTATTTTGAGGGAAAAGATGTCCTTGTTTTGGAACTACTTAACAATTTCCTTGTTAGAACTCTAGTTCCATGGCATACATTCCACATTTCATTTGATAGGATCCTTATGCGCAAGGGAAGGACTCCAAAGTTTCGCACTTTGTTTTTTAAAATACCATCGTCTCATGGGCATAAGATATTTCATCCAGGTGAGTATGAGAGTCACATTACTTTTTATAATACTTATGTCTTCTTTATCTGCACTTGCAGGCTCTTAACTTGATGGTATGGATGAGAATTTGTGCTTGCAATTATCATTGAGATGCATCATGCAGTCATCAGACACATGAAAGGGAAGTATCAATATCCTCATTATGCGTGTCCTAATTTATTTAACAAATTCACATATGTGATAGGTTATATTTTCCTTATTGTGCATGTAGATTCGAGGACGAATCCTTTTGAAGATGAGGGAAATGATATGAATCTGGATATACTCTCCTTATTGTGAATGCAGATTCGAGGACGAATCCTTTTGAAGAGGAGGGGAATGATATGAACCAGGAAACACATACATTGCAGCCGGCAATAGAAGATTGTTCTATCAAAGTTGGATGATCAAGATAATGGTGTGGATCTCAGGCATAAGGAAATTGAAGATAATCAAGAATGTTTGGAATTTATAATTGATCCGTTACAAGATCGAGTTAGATCAGATCCAACTTCTCAACGGGTTATAAATTGGGCCGCATGAAGAGTCAGCATAACTTGGGCCAAATAAATCATGATTTAACCATATTTATTTGGAATTTTCGGAATTAATTAAATATGGAATATGATGATGAGGATTGTAACAGAAATTGAGTTTGTTATTTTGTTAAATTAGTTAGGTTACTTGTGGGCTAAGTTAGGGTATTTTCTTTCAGCCCAAATTCTGTTTCTAGGGCCTATAAATACTGTTACTCATTGTTATGTTAGATATCTTTGAATCTATAAACAATTTGGCTTAATTGCTTTTGCTGTGAGGGAACTCCTGCAACCCGTTCTTCGGGAACTTCCGCTATTAATTACAAGGTTGGCTATCTTGTTGTTAAATCCATCTATTTATAATATCGATTGCTTGGTTCATTGTAATCTTGAGGTTGATATTCCGCTGCCTTGAAAATTCGTTTGATCTCGTTTCTTTGATTATCATATATTGTTCCGGTCACTCAAGGCATTGTTCTTGAGCATCGTATCACTAAGACTCTAATCCCCAAGAGCGTTATCTTTGATTGTAACGGTTCAACTTCGGTTTGAAATAGAGTTAAAGTTCTGAAGTTCTATCACCTCTTAGGACAACCAAAGGTTGTAATAAGTACCTATAACTTATAGCTTTGAACCTAACTCTAAGACTCTAATCCCCAAGAGCGTTATCTTTGATTGTAACAGTTCAACTTCGGTTTGAAATAGAGTTAAAGTTCTAAAGATCTATCACCTCTTAGGACACCCAAAGGTTGTAATAAGTATCTATAACTTATTGCTTTGAACCTAACTCTAAGACTCTAATCCCCAAGAGCGTTATCTTTGATTGTAACGGTTCAACTTCGGTTTGAAATAGAGTTAAAGTTCTAAAGATCTATCACCTCTTAGGACACCCAATGGTTGTAATAAGTATCTATAACTTATAGCTTTGAACCTAACTCTAAGACTCTAATCCCCAAGAGCGTTATCTTTGATTGTAACGGTTCAACTTTGGTTTGAAATAGAGTTAAAGTTCTAAAGATCTATCACCTCTTAGGACACCCAAATGTTGTAATAAGTATCTATAACTTATAGCTTTGAACCTAACTCTAAGACTCTAATCCCCAAGAGCGTTATCTTTGATTGTAACGGTTCAACTTCGGTTTGAAATAGAGTTAAAGTTCTAAAGATCTATCACCTCTTAGGACACCCAATGGTTGTAATAAGTATCTATAACTTATAGCTTTGAACCTAACTCTAAGACTCTAATCCCCAAGAGCGTTATCTTTGATTGTAACGGTTCAACTTCGGTTTGAAATAGAGTTAAAGTTCTAAAGATCTATCACCTCTTTGGACACCCAAAGGTTGTAATAAGTATCTATAACTTATTGCTTTGAACCTAACTCTAAGACTCTAATCCCCAAGAGCGTTATCTTTGATTGTAACGGTTCAACTTCAGTTTGAAATAGAGTTAAAGTTCTAAAGATCTATCACCTCTTAGGACACCAAAAGGTTGTAATAAGTATCTATAACTTATAGCTTTGAACCTAACTCTAAGACTCTAATCCCCAAGAGCGTTATCTTTGATTGTAACGGTTCAACTTCGGTTTGAAATAGAGTTAAAGTTCTGAAGTTCTATCACCTCTTAGGACACCCAAAGGTTGTAATAAGTACCTATAACTTATAGCTTTGAACCTAACTCTAAGACTCTAATCCCCAAGAGCGTTATCTTTGATTGTAACGGTTCAACTTCGGTTTGAAATAGAGTTAAAGTTATGAAGCTCTATCACCTCTTAGGACACCCAAAGGTTGTAATAAGTATCTATAACTTATAGCTTTGAACCTAACTCTAAGACTCTAATCCCCAAGAGCGTTATCTTTGATTGTAACGGTTCAACTTCGGTTTGAAATAGAGTTAAAGTTCTAAAGATCTATCACCTCTTAGGACACCCAAAGGTTGTAATAAGTATCTATAACTTATAGCTTTGAACCTAACTCTAAGACTCTAATCCCCAAGAGCGTTATCTTTGATTGCAACGGTTCAACTTCGGTTTGAAATAGAGTTAAAGTTCTGAAGTTCTATCACCTCTTAGGACACCCAAAGGTTGTAATAAGTACCTATAACTTATAGCTTTGAACCTTACTCTAAGACTCTAATTCCCAAGAGCGTTATCTTTGATTGTAACGGTTCAACTTCGGTTTGAAATAGAGTTAAAGTTCTAAAGATCTATAACCTCTTAGGACACCCAAAGGTTGTAATAAGTATCTATAACTTATAGCTTTGAACCTAACTCTAAGACTCTAATCCCCAAGAGCGTTATCTTTGATTGTAACGGTTCAACTTTGGTTTGAAATAGAGTTAAAGTTCTGAAGTTCTATCACCTCTTAGGACACCCAAAGGTTGTAATAAGTACCTATAACTTATAGCTTTGAACCTAACTCTAAGACTCTAATCCCCAAGAGCGTTATCTTTGATTTTAACGGTTCAACTTCGGTTTGAAATAGAGTTAAAGTTCTAAAGATCTATCACCTCTTAGGACACCCAAAGGTTGTAATAAGTATCTATAACTTATAGCTTTGAACCTAACTCTAAGACTCTAATCCCCAAGAGCGTTATCTTTGATTGTAACGGTTGAACTTCGGTTTGAAATAGAGTTAAAGTTCTAAAGATCTATCACCTCTTAGGACACCCAAAGGTTGTAATAAGTATCTATAACTTATAGCTTTGAACCTAACTCTAAGACTCTAATCCCCAAGAGCGTTATCTTTGATTGTAACGGTTCAACTTCGGTTTGAAATAGAGTTAAAGTTCTAAAGATCTATCACCTCTTAGGACACCCAAAGGTTGTAATAAGTATCTATAACTTATTGCTTTGAACCTAACTCTAAGACTCTAATCCCCAAGAGCGTTATCTTTGATTGTAACGGTTCAACTTCGGTTTGAAATAGAGTTAAAGTTCTAAAGATCTATCACCTCTTTGGACACCCAAAGGTTGTAATAAGTATCTATAACTTATTGCTTTGAACCTAACTCTAAGACTCTAATCCCCAAGAGCGTTATCTTTGATTGTAACGGTTCAACTTCGGTTTGAAATAGAGTTAAAGTTCTAAAGATCTATCACCTCTTAGGACACCAAAAGGTTGTAATAAGTATCTATAACTTATAGCTTTGAACCTAACTCTAAGACTCTAATCCCCAAGAGCGTTATCTTTGATTGTAACGGTTCAACTTCGGTTTGAAATGGAGTTAAAGTTCTGAAGTTCTATCACCTCTTAGGACACCCAAAGGTTGTAATAAGTACCTATAACTTATAGCTTTGAACCTAACTCTAAGACTCTAATCCCCAAGAGCGTTATCTTTGATTGTAACGGTTCAACTTCGGTTTGAAATAGAGTTAAAGTTCTAAAGATCTATCACCTCTTAGGACACCCAAAGGTTGTAATAAGTATCTATAACTTATTGCTTTGAACCTAACTCTAAGACTCTAATCCCCAAGAGCGTTATCTTTGATTGTAACGGTTCAACTTCGGTTTGAAATAGAGTTAAAGTTCTAAAGATCTATCACCTCTTAGGACACCCAAAGGTTGTAATAAGTATCTATAACTTATAGCTTTGAACCTAACTCTAAGACTCTAATCCCCAAGAGCGTTATCTTTGATTGCAACGGTTCAACTTCGGTTTGAAATAGAGTTAAAGTTCTGAAGTTCTATCACCTCTTAGGACACCCAAAGTTTGTAATAAGTACCTATAACTTATAGCTTTGAACCTAACTCTAAGACTCTAATCCCCAAGAGCGTTATCTTTGATTGTAACGGTTCAACTTCGGTTTGAAATAGAGTTAAAGTTCTAAAGATCTATCACCTCTTAGGACACCCAAAGGTTGTAATAAGTATCTATAACTTATAGCTTTGAACCTAACTCTAAGACTCTAATCCCCAAGAGCGTTATCTTTGATTGTAACGGTTCAACTTCGGTTTGAAATAGAGTTAAAGTTCTAAAGATCTATCACCTCTTAGGACACCCAAAGGTTGTAATAAGTATCTATAACTTATTGCTTTGAACCTAACTCTAAGACTCTAATCCCCAAGAGCGTTATCTTTGATTGTAACGGTTCAACTTCGGTTTGAAATAGAGTTAAAGTTCTAAAGATCTATCACCTCTTAGGACACCCAAAGGTTGTAATAAGTATCTATAACTTATAGCTTTGAACCTAACTCTAAGACTCTAATCCCCAAGAGCGTTATCTTTGATTGCAACGGTTCAACTTCGGTTTGAAATAGAGTTAAAGTTCTGAAGTTCTATCACCTCTTAGGACACCCAAAGGTTGTAATAAGTACCTATAACTTATAGCTTTGAACCTAACTCTAAGACTCTAATCCCCAAGAGCGTTATCTTTGATTGTAACGGTTCAACTTCGGTTTGAAATAGAGTTAAAGTTCTAAAGATCTATAACCTCTTAGGACACCAAAAGGTTGTAATAAGTATCTATAACTTATAGCTTTGAACCTAACTCTAAGACTCTAATCCCCAAGAGCGTTATCTTTGATTGTAACGGTTCAACTTCGGTTTGAAATAGAGTTAAAGTTCTGAAGTTCTATCACCTCTTAGGACACCCAAAGGTTGTAATAAGTACCTATAACTTATAGCTTTGAACCTAACTCTAAGACTCTAATCCCCAAGAGCGTTATCTTTGATTGTAACGGTTCAACTTCGGGTTGAAATAGAGTTAAAGTTCTAAAGATCTATCACCTCTTAGGACACCCAAAGGTTGTAATAAGTATCTATAACTTATTGCTTTGAACCTAACTCTAAGACTCTAATCCCCAAGAGCGTTATCTTTGATTGTAACGGTTCAACTTCGGTTTGAAATAGAGTTAAAGTTCTAAAGATCTATCACCTCTTAGGACACCCAAAGGTTGTAATAAGTATCTATAACTTATAGCTTTGAACCTAACTCTAAGACTCTAATCCCCAAGAGCGTTATCTTTGATTGCAACGGTTCAACTTCGGTTTGAAATAGAGTTAAACTTCTGAAGTTCTATCCCCTCTTAGGACACCCAAAGGTTGTAATAAGTACCTATAACTTATAGCTTTGAACCTTACTCTAAGACTCTAATCCCCAAGAGCGTTATCTTTGATTGTAACGGTTCAACTTCAGTTTGAAATAGAGTTAAAGGTCTAAAGATCTATAACCTCTTAGGACACCCAAAGGTTGTAATAAGTATCTATAACTTATAGCTTTGAACCTAACTCTAAGACTCTAATCCCCAAGAGCGTTATCTTTGATTGTAACGGTTCAACTTCGGTTTGAAATAGAGTTAAAGTTCTGAAGTTCTATCACCACTTAGGACACCCAAAGGTTGTAATAAGTACCTATAACTTATAGCTTTGAACCTAACTCTAAGACTCTAATCCCCAAGAGCGTTATCTTTGATTTTAACGGTTCAACTTCGGTTTGAAATAGAGTTAAAGTTCTAAAGATCTATCACCTCTTAGGACACCCAAAGGTTGTAATAAGTATCTATAACTTATAGCTTTGAACCTAACTCTAAGACTCTAATCCCCAAGAGCGTTATCTTTGATTGTAACGGTTCAACTTCGGTTTGAAATAGAGTTAAAGTTCTAAAGATCTATCACCTCTTAGGACACCCAAAGGTTGTAATAAGTATCTATAACTTATTGCTTTGAACCTAACTCAAAGACTCTAATCCCCAAGAGCGTTATATTTGATTGTAACGGTTCAACTTCGGTTTGAAATAGAGTTAAAGTTCTAAAGATCTATCACCTCTTAGGACACCCAAAGGTTGTAATAAGTATCTATAACTTATAGCTTTGAACCTAACTCAGACTCTAATCCCCAAGAGAGTTATCTTTGATTGTAACGGTTCAACTTCGGTTTGAAATAGAGTTAAAGTTCTAAAGATCTATCACCTCTTAGGACACCCAAAGGTTGTAATAAGTATCTATAACTTATAGCTTTGAACCTAACTCTAAGACTCTAATCCCCAAGAGCGTTATCTTTGATTGTAACGGTTCAACTTCGGTTTGAAATAGAGTTAAAGTTCTAAAGATCTATCACCTCTTAGGACACCCAAAGGTTGTAATAAGTATCTATAACTTATTGCTTTGAACCTAACTCTAAGACTCTAATCCCCAAGAGCGTTATCTTTGATTGTAACGGTTCAACTTCGGTTTGAAATAGAGTTAAAGTTCTAAAGATCTATCACCTCTTTGGACACCCAAAGGTTGTAATAAGTATCTATAACTTATTGCTTTGAACCTAACTCTAAGACTCTAATCCCCAAGAGCGTTATCTTTGATTGTAACGGTTCAACTTCGGTTTGAAATAGAGTTAAAGTTCTAAAGATCTATCACCTCTTAGGACACCAAAAGGTTGTAATAAGTATCTATAACTTATAGCTTTGAACCTAACTCTAAGACTCTAATCCCCAAGAGCGTTATCTTTGATTGTAACGGTTCAACTTCGGTTTGAAATAGAGTTAAAGTTCTGAAGTTCTATCACCTCTTAGGACACCCAAAGGTTGTAATAAGTACCTATAACTTATAGCTTTGAACCTAACTCTAAGACTCTAATCCCCAAGAGCGTTATCTTTGATTGTAACGGTTCAACTTCGGTTTGAAATAGAGTTAAAGTTCTAAAGATCTATCACCTCTTAGGACACCCAAAGGTTGTAATAAGTATCTATAACTTATTGCTTTGAACCTAACTCTAAGACTCTAATCCCCAAGAGCGTTATCTTTGATTGTAACGGTTCAACTTCGGTTTGAAATAGAGTTAAAGTTCTAAAGATCTATCACCTCTTAGGACACCCAAAGGTTGTAATAAGTATCTATAACTTATAGCTTTGAACCTAACTCTAAGACTCTAATCCCCAAGAGCGTTATCTTTGATTGCAACGGTTCAACTTCGGTTTGAAATAGAGTTAAAGTTCTGAAGTTCTATCACCTCTTAGGACACCCAAAGTTTGTAATAAGTACCTATAACTTATAGCTTTGAACCTAACTCTAAGACTCTAATCCCCAAGAGCGTTATCTTTGATTGTAACGGTTCAACTTCGGTTTGAAATAGAGTTAAAGTTCTAAAGATCTATCACCTCTTAGGACACCCAAAGGTTGTAATAAGTATCTATAACTTATAGCTTTGAACCTAACTCTAAGACTCTAATCCCCAAGAACATTATCTTTGATTGTAACGGTTCAACTTCGGTTTGAAATAGAGTTAAAATTATGAAGCTCTATCACCTCTTAGGGCACCCAAAGTTTGTAATAAATATCTATAACTTATAGCTTTGAACCTAACTCTAAGACTCTAATCCCCAAGAGCGTTATCTTTGATTGTAACGGTTCAACTTCGGTTTGAAATAGAGTTAAAGTTCTAAAGATCTATCACCTCTTAGGACACCCAAAGGTTGTAATAAGTATCTATAACTTATAGCTTTGAACCTAACTCTAAGACTCTAATCCCCAAGAGCGTTATCTTTGATTGTAACGGTTCAACTTCGGTTTGAAATAGAGTTAAAGTTCTGAAGCTCTATCACCTCTTAGGACACCCAAAGGTTGTAATAAGTATCTATAACTTATAGCTTTGAACCTAACTCTAAGACTCTAATCCCCAAGAGCGTTATCTTTGATTGTAACGGTTCAACTTCGGTTTGAAATAGAGTTAAAGTTCTGAAGCTCTATCACCTCTGAGGACACCCAAAGGTTGTAATAAGTATCTATAACTTATAGCTTTGAACCTAACTCTAAGACTCTAATCCCCAAGAGCGTTATCTTTCATTATAACGGTTCAACTTCGGTTCGAAATAGAGTTAAAGTTCTAAAGATCTATCACCTCTTAGGACACCCAAAGGATGTCATAAGTATCTATAACTTATAGCTTTGAACCTAACTCTAAGACTCTAATCCCCAAGAGCGTTATCTTTGATTGTAACGGTTCAACTTCGGTTTGAAATAGAGTTAAAGTTCTAAAGATCTATCACCTCTTAGGACACCCAAAGGTTGTAATAAGTACCTATAACTTATAGCTTTGAACCTTACTCTAAGACTCTAATCCCCAAGAGCGTTATCTTTGATTGTAACGGTTCAACTTCGGTTTGAAATAGAGTTAAAGTTCTAAAGATCTATAACCTCTTAGGACACCCAAAGGTTGTAATAAGTATCTATAACTTATAGCTTTGAACCTAACTCTAAGACTCTAATCCCCAAGAGCGTTATCTTTGATTGTAACGGTTCAACTTCGGTTTGAAATAGAGTTAAAGTTCTGAAGTTCTATCACCTCTTAGGACACCCAAAGGTTGTAATAAGTACCTATAACTTATAGCTTTGAACCTAACTCTAAGACTCTAATCCCCAAGAGCGTTATCTTTGATTTTACCGGTTCAACTTCGGTTTGAAATAGAGTTAAAGTTCTAAAGATCTATCACCTCTTAGGACACCCAAAGGTTGTAATAAGTATCTATAACTTATAGCTTTGAACCTAACTCTAAGACTCTAATCCCCAAGAGCGTTATCTTTGATTGTAACGGTTCAACTTCGGTTTGAAATAGAGTTAAAGTTCTAAAGATCTATCACCTCTTAGGACACCCAAAGGTTGTAATAAGTATCTATAACTTATTGCTTTGAACCTAACTCTAAGACTCTAATCCCCAAGAGCGTTATCTTTGATTGTAACGGTTCAACTTCGGTTTGAAATAGAGTTAAAGTTCTAAAGATCTATCACCTCTTAGGACACCCAAAGGTTGTAACAAGTATCTATAACTTATAGCTTTGAACCTAACTCTAAGACTCTAATCCCCAAGAGCGTTATCTTTGATTATAACGGTTCAACTTCGGTTTGAAATAGAGTTAAAGTTCTGAAGTTCTATCACCTCTTAGGACACCCAAAGGTTGTAATAAGTACCTATAACTTATAGCTTTGAACCTAACTCTAAGACTCTAATCCCCAAGAGCGTTATCTTTGATTGTAACGGTTCAACTTCGGTTTGAAATAGAGTTAAAGTTCTAAAGGTCTATCACCTCTTAGGACACCCAAAGGTTGTAATAAGTATCTATAACTTATTGCTTTGAACCTAACTCTAAGACTCTAATCCCCAAGAGCGTTATCTTTGATTGTAACGGTTCAACTTCGGTTTGAAATAGAGTTAAAGTTCTAAAGATCTATCACCTCTTAGGACACCCAAAGGTTGTAATAAGTATCTATAACTTATAGCTTTGAACCTAACTCTAAGACTCTAATCCCCAAGAGCGTTATCTTTGATTGCAACGGTTCAACTTCGGTTTGAAATAGAGTTAAAGTTCTGAAGTTCTATCACCTCTTAAGACACCCAAAGGTTGTAATAAGTACCTATAACTTATAGCTTTGAACCTAACTCTAAGACTCTAATCCCCAAGAGCGTTATCTTTGATTGTAACGGTTCAACTTCGGTTTGAAATAGAGTTAAAGTTCTAAAGATCTATCACCTCTTAGGACACCCAAAGGTTGTAATAAGTATCTATAACTTATAGCTTTGAACCTAACTCTAAGACTCTAATCCCCAAGAGCATTATCTTTGATTGTAACGGTTCAACTTCGGTTTGAAATAGAGTTAAAGTTATGAAGCTCTATCACCTCTTAGGGCACCCAAAGTTTGTAATAAGTATCTATAACTTATAGCTTTGAACCTAACTCTAAGACTCTAATCCCCAAGAGCGTTATCTTTGATTGTAACGGTTCAACTTCGGTTTGAAATAGAGTTAAAGTTCTAAAGATCTATCACCTCTTAGGACACCCAAAGGTTGTAATAAGTATCTATAACTTATAGCTTTGAACCTAACTCTAAGACTCTAATCCCCAAGAGCGTTATCTTTGATTGTAACGGTTCAACTTCGGTTTGAAATAGAGTTAAAGTTCTAAAGATCTATCACCTCTTAGGACACCCAAAGGTTGTAATAAGTATCTATAACTTATTGCTTTGAACCTAACTCTAAGACTCTAATCCCCAAGAGCGTTATCTTTGATTGTAACGGTTCAACTTCGGTTTGAAATAGAGTTAAAGTTCTAAAGATCTATCACCTCTTTGGACACCCAAAGGTTGTAATAAGTATCTATAACTTATTGCTTTGAACCTAACTCTAAGACTCTAATCCCCAAGAGCGTTATCTTTGATTGTAACGGTTCAACTTCGGTTTGAAATAGAGTTAAAGTTCTAAAGATCTATCACCTCTTAGGACACCAAAAGGTTGTAATAAGTATCTATAACTTATAGCTTTGAACCTAACTCTAAGACTCTAATCCCCAAGAGCGTTATCTTTGATTGTAACGGTTCAACTTCGGTTTGAAATAGAGTTAAAGTTCTGAAGTTCTATCACCTCTTAGGACACCCAAAGGTTGTAATAAGTACCTATAACTTATAGCTTTGAACCTAACTCTAAGACTCTAATCCCCAAGAGCGTTATCTTTGATTGTAACGGTTCAACTTCGGTTTGAAATAGAGTTAAAGTTCTAAAGATCTATCACCTCTTAGGACACCCAAAGGTTGTAATAAGTATCTATAACTTATTGCTTTGAACCTAACTCTAAGACTCTAATCCCCAAGAGCGTTATCTTTGATTGTAACGGTTCAACTTCGGTTTGAAATAGAGTTAAAGTTCTAAAGATCTATCACCTCTTAGGACACCCAAAGGTTGTAATAAGTATCTATAACTTATAGCTTTGAACCTAACTCTAAGACTCTAATCCCTAAGAGCGTTATCTTTGATTGCAACGGTTCAACTTCGGTTTGAAATAGAGTTAAAGTTCTGAAGTTCTATCACCTCTTAGGACACCCAAAGGTTGTAATAAGTACCTATAACTTATAGCTTTGAACCTAACTCTAAGACTCTAATCCCCAAGAGCGTTATCTTTGATTGTAACGGTTCAACTTCGGTTTGAAATAGAGTTAAAGTTCTAAAGATCTATCACCTCTTAGGACACCCAAAGGTTGTAATAAGTATCTATAACTTATAGCTTTGAACCTAACTCTAAGACTCTAATCCCCAAGAACATTATCTTTGATTGTAACGGTTCAACTTCGGTTTGAAATAGAGTTAAAATTATGAAGCTCTATCACCTCTTAGGGCACCCAAAGTTTGTAATAAATATCTATAACTTATAGCTTTGAACCTAACTCTAAGACTCTAATCCCCAAGAGCGTTATCTTTGATTGTAACGGTTCAACTTCGGTTTGAAATAGAGTTAAAGTTCTAAAGATCTATCACCTCTTAGGACACCCAAAGGTTGTAATAAGTATCTATAACTTATAGCTTTGAACCTAACTCTAAGACTCTAATCCCCAAGAGTGTTATCTTTGATTGTAACGGTTCAACTTCGGTTTGAAATAGAGTTAAAGTTCTGAAGTTCTATCACCTCTTAGGACACCCAAAGGTTGTAATAAGTACCTATAACTTATAGCTTTGAACCTAACTCTAAGACTCTAATCCCCAAGAGCGTTATCTTTGATTGTAACGGTTCAACTTCGGTTTGAAATAGAGTTAAAGTTCTAAAGATCTATCACCTCTTAGGACACCCAAAGGTTGTAATAAGTATCTATAACTTATTGCTTTGAACCTAACTCTAAGTCTCTAATCCCCAAGAGCGTTATCTTTGATTGTAACGGTTCAACTTCGGTTTGAAATAGAGTTAAAGTTCTAAAGATCTATCACCTCTTAGGACACCCAAAGGTTGTAATAAGTATCTATAACTTATAGCTTTGAACCTAACTCTAACACTCTAATCCCCAAGAGCGTTATCTTTGATTGCAACGGTTCAACTTCGGTTTGAAATAGAGTTAAAGTTCTGAAGTTCTATCACCTCTTAGGACACCCAAAGGTTGTAATAAGTACCTATAACTTATAGCTTTGAACCTTACTCTAAGACTCTAATCCCCAAGAGCGTTATCTTTGATTGTAACGGTTCAACTTCGGTTTGAAATAAAGTTAAAGTTCTAAAGATCTATAACCTCTTAGGACACCCAAAGGTTGTAATAAGTATCTATAACTTATAGCTTTGAACCTAACTCTAAGACTCTAATCCCCAAGAGCGTTATCTTTGATTGTAACGGTTCAACTTCGGTTTGAAATAGAGTTAAAGTTCTGAAGTTCTATCACCTCTTAGGACACCCAAAGGTTGTAATAAGTACCTATAACTTATAGCTTTGAACCTAACTCTAAGACTCTAATCCCCAAGAGCGTTATCTTTGATTGTAACGGTTCAACTTCGGTTTGAAATAGAGTTAAAGTTCTAAAGATCTATCACCTCTTAGGACACCCAAAGGTTGTAATAAGTATCTATAACTTATTGCTTTGAACCTAACTCTAAGTCTCTAATCCCCAAGAGCGTTATCTTTGATTGTAACGGTTCAACTTCGGTTTGAAATAGAGTTAAAGTTCTAAAGATCTATCACCTCTTAGGACACCCAAAGGTTGTAATAAGTATCTATAACTTATAGCTTTGAACCTAACTCTAAGACTCTAATCCCCAAGAGCGTTATCTTTGATTGCAACGGTTCAACTTCGGTTTGAAATAGAGTTAAACTTCTGAAGTTCTATCACCTCTTAGGACACCCAAAGGTTGTAATAAGTACCTATAACTTATAGCTTTGAACCTAACTCTAAGACTCTAATCCCCAAGAGCGTTATCTTTGATTGTAACGGTTCAACTTCGGTTTGAAATAGAGTTAAAGTTCTAAAGATCTATAACCTCTTAGGACACCCAAAGGTTGTAATAAGTATCTATAACTTATAGCTTTGAACCTAACTCTAAGACTCTAATCCCCAAGAGCGTTATCTTTGATTGTAACGGTTCAACTTCGGTTTGAAATAGAGTTAAAGTTCTGAAGTTCTATCACCACTTAGGACACCCAAAGGTTGTAATAAGTACCTATAACTTATAGCTTTGAACCTAACTCTAAGACTCTAATCCCCAAGAGCGTTATCTTTGATTTTAACGGTTCAACTTCGGTTTGAAATAGAGTTAAAGTTCTAAAGATCTATCACCTCTTAGGACACCCAAAGGTTGTAATAAGTATCTATAACTTATAGCTTTGAACCTAACTCTAAGACTCTAATCCCCAAGAGCGTTATCTTTGATTGTAACGGTTCAACTTCGGTTTGAAATAGAGTTAAAGTTCTAAAGATCTATCACCTCTTAGGACACCCAAAGGTTGTAATAAGTATCTATAACTTATTGCTTTGAACCTAACTCTAAGACTCTAATCCCCAAGAGCGTTATATTTGATTGTAACGGTTCAACTTCGGTTTGAAATAGAGTTAAAGTTCTAAAGATCTATCACCTCTTAGGACACCCAAAGGTTGTAATAAGTATCTATAACTTATAGCTTTGAACCTAACTCTAAGACTCTAATCCCCAAGAGAGTTATCTTTGATTGTAACGGTTCAACTTCGGTTTGAAATAGAGTTAAAGTTCTAAAGATCTATCACCTCTTAGGACACCCAAAGGTTGTAATAAGTATCTATAACTTATAGCTTTGAACCTAACTCTAAGACTCTAATCCCCAAGAGCGTTATCTTTGATTGTAACGGTTCAACTTCAGTTTGAAATAGAGTTAAAGTTCTAAAGATCTATCACCTCTTAGGACACCCAAAGGTTGTAATAAGTATCTATAACTTATTGCTTTGAACCTAACTCTAAGACTCTAATCCCCAAGAGCGTTATCTTTGATTGTAACGGTTCAACTTCGGTTTGAAATAGAGTTAAAGTTCTAAAGATCTATCACCTCTTTGGACACCCAAAGGTTGTAATAAGTATCTATAACTTATTGCTTTGAACCTAACTCTAAGACTCTAATCCCCAAGAGCGTTATCTTTGATTGTAACGGTTCAACTTCGGTTTGAAATAGAGTTAAAGTTCTAAAGATCTATCACCTCTTAGGACACCAAAAGGTTGTAATAAGTATCTATAACTTATAGCTTTGAACCTAACTCTAAGACTCTAATCCCCAAGAGCGTTATCTTTGATTGTAACGGTTCAACTTCGGTTTGAAATAGAGTTAAAGTTCTGAAGTTCTATCACCTCTTAGGACACCCAAAGGTTGTAATAAGTACCTATAACTTATAGCTTTGAACCTAACTCTAAGACTCTAATCCCCAAGAGCGTTATCTTTGATTGTAACGGTTCAACTTCGGTTTGAAATAGAGTTAAAGTTCTAAAGATCTATCACCTCTTAGGACACCCAAAGGTTGTAATAAGTATCTATAACTTATTGCTTTGAACCTAACTCTAAGACTCTAATCCCCAAGAGCGTTATCTTTGATTGTAACGGTTCAACTTCGGTTTGAAATAGAGTTAAAGTTCTAAAGATCTATCACCTCTTAGGACACCCAAAGGTTGTAATAAGTATCTATAACTTATAGCTTTGAACCTAACTCTAAGACTCTAATCCCCAAGAGCGTTATCTTTGATTGCAACGGTTCAACTTCGGTTTGAAATAGAGTTAAAGTTCTGAAGTTCTATCACCTCTTAGGACACCCAAAGTTTGTAATAAGTACCTATAACTTATAGCTTTGAACCTAACTCTAAGACTCTAATCCCCAAGAGCGTTATCTTTGATTGTAACGGTTCAACTTCGGTTTGAAATAGAGTTAAAGTTCTAAAGATCTATCACCTCTTAGGACATCCAAAGGTTGTAATAAGTATCTATAACTTATAGCTTTGAACCTAACTCTAAGACTCTAATCCCCAAGAACATTATCTTTGATTGTAACGGTTCAACTTCGGTTTGAAATAGAGTTAAAATTATGAAGCTCTATCACCTCTTAGGGCACCCAAAGTTTGTAATAAATATCTATAACTTATAGCTTTGAACCTAACTCTAAGACTCTAATCCCCAAGAGCGTTATCTTTGATTGTAACGGTTCAACTTCGGTTTGAAATAGAGTTAAAGTTCTAAAGATCTATCACCTCTTAGGACACCCAAATGTTGTAATAAGTATCTATAACTTATAGCTTTGAACCTAACTCTAAGACTCTAATCCCCAAGAGCGTTATCTTTGATTGTAACGGTTCAACTTCGGTTTGAAATAGAGTTAAAGTTCTGAAGCTCTATCACCTCTTAGGACACCCAAAGGTTGTAATAAGTATCTATAACTTATAGCTTTGAACCTAACTCTAAGACTCTAATCCCCAAGAGCGTTATCTTTGATTGTAACGGTTCAACTTCGGTTTGAAATAGAGTTAAAGTTCTGAAGCTCTATCACCTCTGAGGACACCCAAAGGTTGTAATAAGTATCTATAACTTGTAGCTTTGAACCTAACTCTAAGACTCTAATCCCCAAGAGCGTTATCTTTCATTATAACGGTTCAACTTCGGTTCGAAATAGAGTTAAAGTTCTAAAGATCTATCACCTCTTAGGACACCCAAAGGATGTCATAAGTATCTATAACTTATAGCTTTGAACCTAACTCTAAGACTCTAATCCCCAAGAGCGTTATCTTTGATTGTAACGGTTCAACTTCGGTTTGAAATAGAGTTAAAGTTCTAAAGATCTATCACCTCTTAGGACACCCAAAGGTTGTAATAAGTACCTATAACTTATAGCTTTGAACCTTACTCTAAGACTCTAATCCCCAAGAGCGTTATCTTTGATTGTAACGGTTCAACTTCGGTTTGAAATAGAGTTAAAGTTCTAAAGATCTATAACCTCTTAGGACACCCAAAGGTTGTAATAAGTATCTATAACTTATAGCTTTGAACCTAACTCTAAGACTCTAATCCCCAAGAGCGTTATCTTTGATTGTAACGGTTCAACTTCGGTTTGAAATAGAGTTAAAGTTCTGAAGTTCTATCACCTCTTAGGACACCCAAAGGTTGTAATAAGTACCTATAACTTATAGCTTTGAACCTAACTCTAAGACTCTAATCCCCAAGAGCGTTATCTTTGATTTTACCGGTTCAACTTCGGTTTGAAATAGAGTTAAAGTTCTAAAGATCTATCACCTCTTAGGACACCCAAAGGTTGTAATAAGTATCTATAACTTATAGCTTTGAACCTAACTCTAAGACTCTAATCCCCAAGAGCGTTATCTTTGATTGTAACGGTTCAACTTCGGTTTGAAATAGAGTTAAAGTTCTAAAGATCTATCACCTCTTAGGACACCCAAAGGTTGTAATAAGTATCTATAACTTATTGCTTTGAACCTAACTCTAAGACTCTAATCCCCAAGAGCGTTATCTTTGATTGTAACGGTTCAACTTCGGTTTGAAATAGAGTTAAAGTTCTAAAGATCTATCACCTCTTAGGACACCCAAAGGTTGTAACAAGTATCTATAACTTATAGCTTTGAACCTAACTCTAAGACTCTAATCCCCAAGAGCGTTATCTTTGATTATAACGGTTCAACTTCGGTTTGAAATAGAGTTAAAGTTCTGAAGTTCTATCACCTCTTAGGACACCCAAAGGTTGTAATAAGTACCTATAACTTATAGCTTTGAACCTAACTCTAAGACTCTAATCCCCAAGAGCGTTATCTTTGATTGTAACGGTTCAACTTCGGTTTGAAATAGAGTTAAAGTTCTAAAGGTCTATCACCTCTTAGGACACCCAAAGGTTGTAATAAGTATCTATAACTTATTGCTTTGAACCTAACTCTAAGACTCTAATCCCCAAGAGCGTTATCTTTGATTGTAACGGTTCAACTTCGGTTTGAAATAGAGTTAAAGTTCTAAAGATCTATCACCTCTTAGGACACGCAAAGGTTGTAATAAGTATCTATAACTTATAGCTTTGAACCTAACTCTAAGACTCTAATCCCCAAGAGCGTTATCTTTGATTGCAACGGTTCAACTTCGGTTCGAAATAGAGTTAAAGTTCTAAAGATCTATCACCTCTTAGGACACCCAAAGGATGTCATAAGTATCTATAACTTATAGCTTTGAACCTAACTCTAAGACTCTAATCCCCAAGAGCGTTATCTTTGATTGTAACGGTTCAACTTCGGTTTGAAATAGAGTTAAAGTTCTAAAGATCTATCACCTCTTAGGACACCCAAAGGTTGTAATAAGTACCTATAACTTATAGCTTTGAACCTTACTCTAAGACTCTAATCCCCAAGAGCGTTATCTTTGATTGTAACGGTTCAACTTCGGTTTGAAATAGAGTTAAAGTTCTAAAGATCTATAACCTCTTAGGACACCCAAAGGTTGTAATAAGTATCTATAACTTATAGCTTTGAACCTAACTCTAAGACTCTAATCCCCAAGAGCGTTATCTTTGATTGTAACGGTTCAACTTCGGTTTGAAATAGAGTTAAAGTTCTGAAGTTCTATCACCTCTTAGGACACCCAAAGGTTGTAATAAGTACCTATAACTTATAGCTTTGAACCTAACTCTAAGACTCTAATCCCCAAGAGCGTTATCTTTGATTTTACCGGTTCAACTTCGGTTTGAAATAGAGTTAAAGTTCTAAAGATCTATCACCTCTTAGGACACCCAAAGGTTGTAATAAGTATCTATAACTTATAGCTTTGAACCTAACTCTAAGACTCTAATCCCCAAGAGCGTTATCTTTGATTGTAACGGTTCAACTTCGGTTTGAAATAGAGTTAAAGTTCTAAAGATCTATCACCTCTTAGGACACCCAAAGGTTGTAATAAGTATCTATAACTTATTGCTTTGAACCTAACTCTAAGACTCTAATCCCCAAGAGCGTTATCTTTGATTGTAACGGTTCAACTTCGGTTTGAAATAGAGTTAAAGTTCTAAAGATCTATCACCTCTTAGGACGCCCAAAGGTTGTAACAAGTATCTATAACTTATAGCTTTGAACCTAACTCTAAGACTCTAATCCCCAAGAGCGTTATCTTTGATTATAACGGTTCAACTTCGGTTTGAAATAGAGTTAAAGTTCTGAAGTTCTATCACCTCTTAGGACACCCAAAGGTTGTAATAAGTACCTATAACTTATAGCTTTGAACCTAACTCTAAGACTCTAATCCCCAAGAGCGTTATCTTTGATTGTAACGGTTCAACTTCGGTTTGAAATAGAGTTAAAGTTCTAAAGGTCTATCACCTCTTAGGACACCCAAAGGTTGTAATAAGTATCTATAACTTATTGCTTTGAACCTAACTCTAAGACTCTAATCCCCAAGAGCGTTATCTTTGATTGTAACGGTTCAACTTCGGTTTGAAATAGAGTTAAAGTTCTAAAGATCTATCACCTCTTAGGACACCCAAAGGTTGTAATAAGTATCTATAACTTATAGCTTTGAACCTAACTCTAAGACTCTAATCCCCAAGAGCGTTATCTTTGATTGCAACGGTTCAACTTCGGTTTGAAATAGAGTTAAAGTTCTGAAGTTCTATCACCTCTTAGGACACCCAAAGGTTGTAATAAGTACCTATAACTTATAGCTTTGAACCTAACTCTAAGACTCTAATCCCCAAGAGCGTTATCTTTGATTGTAACGGTTCAACTTCGGTTTGAAATAGAGTTAAAGTTCTAAAGATCTATCACCTCTTAGGACACCCAAAGGTTGTAATAAGTATCTATAACTTATAGCTTTGAACCTAACTCTAAGACTCTAATCCCCAAGAGCATTATCTTTGATTGTAACGGTTCAACTTCGGTTTGAAATAGAGTTAAAGTTATGAAGCTCTATCACCTCTTAGGGCACCCAAAGTTTGTAATAAGTATCTATAACTTATAGCTTTGAACCTAACTCTAAGACTCTAATCCCCAAGAGCGTTATCTTTGATTGTAACGGTTCAACTTCGGTTTGAAATAGAGTTAAAGTTCTAAAGATCTATCACCTCTTAGGACACCCAAAGGTTGTAATAAGTATCTATAACTTATAGCTTTGAACCTAACTCTAAGACTCTAATCCCCAAGAGCGTTATCTTTGATTGTAACGGTTCAACTTCGGTTTGAAATAGAGTTAAAGTTCTAAAGATCTATCACCTCTTAGGACACCCAAAGGTTGTAATAAGTATCTATAACTTATTGCTTTGAACCTAACTCTAAGACTCTAATCCCCAAGAGCGTTATCTTTGATTGTAACGGTTCAACTTCGGTTTGAAATAGAGTTAAAGTTCTAAAGATCTATCACCTCTTAGGACACCCAAAGGTTGTAATAAGTATCTATAACTTATTGCTTTGAACCTAACTCTAAGACTCTAATCCCCAAGAGCGTTATCTTTGATTGTAACGGTTCAACTTCGGTTTGAAATAGAGTTAAAGTTCTAAAGATCTATCACCTCTTAGGACACCAAAAGGTTGTAATAAGTATTTATAACTTATAGCTTTGAACCTAACTCTAAGACTCTAATCCCCAAGAGCGTTATCTTTGATTGTAACGGTTCAACTTCGGTTTGAAATAGAGTTAAAGTTCTGAAGTTCTATCACCTCTTAGGACACCCAAAGGTTGTAATAAGTACCTATAACTTATAGCTTTGAACCTAACTCTAAGACTCTAATCCCCAAGAGCGTTATCTTTGATTGTAACGGTTCAACTTCGGTTTGAAATAGAGTTAAAGTTCTAAAGATCTATCACCTCTTAGGACACCCAAAGGTTGTAATAAGTATCTATAACTTATTGCTTTGAACCTAACTCTAAGACTCTAATCCCCAAGAGCGTTATCTTTGATTGTAACGGTTCAACTTCGGTTTGAAATAGAGTTAAAGTTCTAAAGATCTATCACCTCTTAGGACACCCAAAGGTTGTAATAAGTATCTATAACTTATAGCTTTGAACCTAACTCTAAGACTCTAATCCCCAAGAGCGTTATCTTTGATTGTAACGGTTCAACTTCGGTTTGAAATAGAGTTAAAGTTCTGAAGTTCTATCACCTCTTAGGACACCCAAAGGTTGTAATAAGTACCTATAACTTATAGCTTTGAACCTAACTCTAAGACTCTAATCCCCAAGAGCGTTATCTTTGATTGTAACGGTTCAACTTCGGTTTGAAATAGAGTTAAAGTTCTAAAGATCTATCACCTCTTATGACACCCAAAGGTTGTAATAAGTATCTATAACTTATTGCTTTGAACCTAACTCTAAGACTCTAATCCCCAAGAGCGTTATCTTTGATTGTAACGGTTCAACTTCGGTTTGAAATAGAGTTAAAGTTCTAAAGATCTATCACCTCTTAGGACACCCAAAGGTTGTAATAAGTATCTATAACTTATAGCTTTGAACCTAACTCTAAGACTCTAATCCCCAAGAGCGTTATCTTTGATTGCAACGGTTCAACTTCGGTTTGAAATAGAGTTAAAGTTCTGAAGTTCTATCACCTCTTAAGACACCCAAAGGTTGTAATAAGTACCTATAACTTATAGCTTTGAACCTAATTCTAAGACTCTAATCCCCAAGAGCGTTATCTTTGATTGTAACGGTTCAACTTCGGTTTGAAATAGAGTTAAAGTTCTAAAGATCTATCACCTCTTAGGACACCCAAAGGTTGTAATAAGTATCTATAACTTATAGCTTTGAACCTAACTCTAAGACTCAAATCCCCAAGAGCATTATCTTTGATTGTAACGGTTCAACTTCGGTTTGAAATAGAGTTAAAGTTATGAAGCTCTATCACCTCTTAGGGCACCCAAAGTTTGTAATAAGTATCTATAACTTATAGCTTTGAACCTAACTCTAAGACTCTAATCCCCAAGAGCGTTATCTTTGATTGTAACGGTTCAACTTCGGTTTGAAATAGAGTTAAAGTTCTAAAGGTCTATCACCTCTTAGGACACCCAAAGGTTGTAATAAGTATCTATAACTTATTGCTTTGAACCTAACTCTAAGACTCTAATCCCCAAGAGCGTTATCTTTGATTGTAACGGTTCAACTTCGGTTTGAAATAGAGTTAAAGTTCTAAAGATCTATCACCTCTTAGGACACCCAAAGGTTGTAATAAGTATCTATAACTTATAGCTTTGAACCTAACTCTAAGACTCTAATCCCCAAGAGCGTTATCTTTGATTGCAACGGTTCAACTTCGGTTTGAAATAGAGTTAAAGTTCTGAAGTTCTATCACCTCTTAAGACACCCAAAGGTTGTAATAAGTACCTATAACTCATAGCTTTGAACCTAACTCTAAGACTCTAATCCCCAAGAGCGTTATCTTTGATTGTAACGGTTCAACTTCGGTTTGAAATAGAGTTAAAGTTCTAAAGATCTATCACCTCTTAGGACACCCAAAGGTTGTAATAAGTATCTATAACTTATTGCTTTGAACCTAACTCTAAGACTCTAATCCCCAAGAGCGTTATCTTTGATTGTAACGGTTCAACTTCGGTTTGAAATAGAGTTAAAGTTCTAAAGATCTATCACCTCTTAGGACACCCAAAGGTTGTAATAAGTATCTATAACTTATTGCTTTGAACCTAACTCTAAGACTCTAATCCCCAAGAGCGTTATCTTTGATTGTAACGGTTCAACTTCGGTTTGAAATAGAGTTAAAGTTCTAAAGATCTATCACCTCTTAGGACACCAAAAGGTTGTAATAAGTATCTATAACTTATAGCTTTGAACCTAACTCTAAGACTCTAATCCCCAAGAGCGTTATCTTTGATTGTAACGGTTCAACTTCGGTTTGAAATAGAGTTAAAGTTCTGAAGTTCTATCACCTCTTAGGACACCCAAAGGTTGTAATAAGTATCTATAACTTATTGCTTTGAACCTAACTCTAAGACTCTAATCCCCAAGAGCGTTATCTTTGATTGTAACGGTTCAACTTCGGTTTGAAATAGAGTTAAAGTTCTAAAGATCTATCACCTCTTAGGACACCCAAAGGTTGTAATAAGTATCTATAACTTATAGCTTTGAACCTAACTCTAAGACTCTAATCCCCAAGAGCGTTATCTTTGATTGTAACGGTTCAACTTCGGTTTGAAATAGAGTTAAAGTTCTGAAGTTCTATCACCTCTTAGGACACCCAAAGGTTGTAATAAGTACCTATAACTTATAGCTTTGAACCTAACTCTAAGACTCTAATCCCCAAGAGCGTTATCTTTGATTGTAACGGTTCAACTTCGGTTTGAAATAGAGTTAAAGTTCTAAAGATCTATCACCTCTTAGGACACCCAAAGGTTGTAATAAGTATCTATAACTTATAGCTTTGAACCTAACTCTAAGACTCTAATCCCCAAGAGCGTTATCTTTGATTGTAACGGTTCAACTTTGGTTTGAAATAGAGTTAAAGTTCTAAAGATCTATCACCTCTTAGGACACCCAAAGGTTGTAATAAGTATCTATAACTTATTGCTTTGAACCTAACTCTAAGACTCTAATCCCCAAGAGCGTTATCTTTGATTGTAACGGTTCAACTTCGGTTTGAAATAGAGTTAAAGTTCTAAAGATCTATCACCTCTTAGGACACCCAAAGGTTGTAATAAGTATCTATAACTTATAGCTTTGAACCTAACTCTAAGACTCTAATCCCCAAGAGCGTTATCTTTGATTATAACGGTTCAACTTCGGTTTGAAATAGAGTTAAAGTTCTGAAGTTCTATCACCTCTTAGGACACCCAAAGGTTGTAATAAGTACCTATAACTTATAGCTTTGAACCTAACTCTAAGACTGTAATCCCCAAGAGCGTTATCTTTGATTGTAACGGTTCAACTTCGGTTTGAAATAGAGTTAAAGTTCTAAAGATCTATCACCTCTTCGGACACCCAAAGGTTGTAATAAGTATCTATAACTTATAGCTTTGAACCTAACTCTAAGACTCTAATCCCCAAGAGCGTTATCTTTGATTGCAACGGTTCAACTTCGGTTTGAAATAGAGTTAAAGTTCTGAAGTTCTATCACCACTTAAGACACCCAAAGGTTGTAATAAGTACCTATAACTTATAGCTTTGAACCTAACTCTAAGACTCTAATCCCCAAGAGCATTATCTTTGATTGTAACGGTTCAACTTCGGTTTGAAATAGAGTTAAAGTTCTAAAGATCTATCACCTCTTAGGACACCCAAAGGTTGTAATAAGTATCTATAACTTATAGCTTTGAACCAAACTCTAAGACTCAAATCCCCAAGAGCATTATCTTTGATTGTAACGGTTCAACTTCGGTTTGAAATAGAGTTAAAGTTATGAAGCTCTATCACCTCTTAGGGCACCCAAAGTTTGTAATAAGTATCTATAACTTATAGCTTTGAACCTAACTCTAAGACTCTAATCCCCAAGAGCGTTATCTTTGATTGTAACGGTTCAACTTCGGTTTGAAATAGAGTTAAAGTTCTAAAGATCTATCACCTCTTAGGACACCCAAAGGTTGTAATAAGTATCTATAACTTATAGCTTTGAACCTAACTCTAAGACTCTAATCCCCAAGAGCGTTATCTTTGATTGTAACGGTTCAACTTCGGTTTGAAATAGAGTTAAAGTTCTAAAGATCTATCACCTCTTAGGACACCCAAAGGTTGTAATAAGTATCTATAACTTATAGCTTTGAACCTAACTCTAAGACTCTAATCCCCAAGAGCGTTATCTTTGATTGTAACGGTTCAACTTCGGTTTGAAATAGAGTTAAAGTTCTAAAGATCTATCACCTCTTAGGACACCCAAAGGTTGTAATAAGTATCTATAACTTATAGCTTTGAACCTAACTCTAAGACTCTAATCCCCAAGAGCGTTATCTTTGATTGTAACGGTTCAACTTCGGTTTGAAATAGAGTTAAAGTTCTAAAGATCTATCACCTCTTAGGACACCCAAAGGTTGTAATAAGTATCTATAACTTATTGCTTTGAACTTAACTCTAAGACTCTAATCCCCAAGAGCGTTATCTTTGATTGTAACGGTTCAACTTCGGTTTGAAATAGAGTTAAAGTTCTAAAGATCTATCACCTCTTAGGACACCCAAAGGTTGTAATAAGTATCTATAACTTATTGCTTTGAACCTAACTCTAAGACTCTAATCCCCAAGAGCGTTATCTTTGATTGTAACGGTTCAACTTCGGTTTGAAATAGAGTTAAAGTTCTAAAGATCTATCACCTCTTAGGACACCAAAAGGTTGTAATAAGTATCTATAACTTATAGCTTTGAACCTAACTCTAAGACTCTAATCCCCAAGAGCGTTATCTTTGATTGTAACGGTTCAACTTCGGTTTGAAATAGAGTTAAAGTTCTGAAGTTCTATCACCTCTTAGGACACCCAAAGGTTGTAATAAGTACCTATAACTTATAGCTTTGAACCTAACTCTAAGACTCTAATCCCCAAGAGCGTTATCTTTGATTGTAACGGTTCAACTTCGGTTTGAAATAGAGTTAAAGTTCTAAAGATCTATCACCTCTTAGGACACCCAAAGGTTGTAATAAGTATCTATAACTTATTGCTTTGAACCTAACTCTAAGACTCTAATCCCCAAGAGCGTTATCTTTGATTGTAACGGTTCAACTTCGGTTTGAAATAGAGTTAAAGTTCTAAAGATCTATCACCTCTTAGGACACCAAAAGGTTGTAATAAGTATCTATAACTTATAGCTTTGAACCTAACTCTAAGACTCTAATCCCCAAGAGCGTTATCTTTGATTGTAACGGTTCAACTTCGGTTTGAAATAGAGTTAAAGTTCTGAAGTTCTATCACCTCTTAGGACACCCAAAGGTTGTAATAAGTACCTATAACTTATAGCTTTGAACCTAACTCTAAGACTCTAATCCCCAAGAGCGTTATCTTTGATTGTAACGGTTCAACTTCGGTTTGAAATAGAGTTAAAGTTCTAAAGATCTATCACCTCTTAGGACACCCAAAGGTTGTAATAAGTATCTATAACTTATTGCTTTGAACCTAACTCTAAGACTCTAATCCCCAAGAGCGTTATCTTTGATTGTAACGGTTCAACTTCGATTTGAAATAGAGTTAAAGTTCTAAAGATCTATCACCTCTTAGGACACCCAAAGGTTGTAATAAGTATCTATAACTTATAGCTTTGAACCTAACTCTAAGACTCTAATCCCCAAGAGCGTTATCTTTGATTGTAACGGTTCAACTTCGGGTTGAAATAGAGTTAAAGTTCTGAAGTTCTATCACCTCTTAGGACACCCAAAGGTTGTAATAAGTACCTATAACTTATAGCTTTGAACCTAACTCTAAGACTCTAATCCCCAAGAGCGTTATCTTTGATTGTAACGGTTCAACTTCGGTTTGAAATAGAGTTAAAGTTCTAAAGATCTATCACCTCTTAGGACACCCAAAGGTTGTAATAAGTATCTATAACTTATAGCTTTGAACCTAACTCTAAGACTCTAATCCCCAAGAGCGTTATCTTTGATTGTAACGGTTCAACTTCGGTTTGAAATAGAGTTAAAGTTCTAAAGATCTATCACCTCTTAGGACACCCAAAGGTTGTAATAAGTATCTATAACTTATTGCTTTGAACCTAACTCTAAGACTCTAATCCCCAAGAGCGTTATCTTTGATTGTAACGGTTCAACTTCGGTTTGAAATAGAGTTAAAGTTCTAAAGATCTATCACCTCTTAGGACACCCAAAGGTTGTAATAAGTATCTATAACTTATAGTTTTGAACCTAACTCTAAGACTCTAATCCCCAAGAGCGTTATCTTTGATTATAACGGTTCAACTTCGGTTTGAAATAGAGTTAAAGTTCTGAAGTTCTATCACCTCTTAGGACACCCAAAGGTTGTAATAAGTACCTATAACTTATAGCTTTGAACCTAACTCTAAGACTGTAATCCCCAAGAGCGTTATCTTTGATTGTAACGGTTCAACTTCGGTTTGAAATAGAGTTAAAGTTCTAAAGATCTATCACCTCTTAGGACACCCAAAGGTTGTAATAAGTATCTATAACTTATTGCTTTGAACCTAACTCTAAGACTCTAATCCCCAAGAGCATTATCTTTGATTGTAACGGTTCAACTTCGGTTTGAAATAGAGTTAAAGTTCTAAAGATCTATCACCTCTTAGGACACCCAAAGGTTGTAATAAGTATCTATAACTTATAGCTTTGAACCTAACTCTAAGACTCTAATCCCCAAGAGCGTTATCTTTGATTGCAACGGTTCAACTTCGGTTTGAAATAGAGTTAAAGTTCTGAAGTTCTATCACCTCTTAAGACACCCAAAGGTTGTAATAAGTACCTATAACTTATAGCTTTGAACCTAACTCGAAGACTCTAATCCCCAAGAGCGTTATCTTTGATTGTAACGGTTCAACTTCGGTTTGAAATAGAGTTAAAGTTCTAAAGATCTATCACCTCTTAGGACACCCAAAGGTTGTAATAAGTATCTATAACTTATAGCTTTGAACCTCACTCTAAGACTCTAATCCCCAAGAGCGTTATCTTTGATTGTAACGGTTCAACTTCGGTTTGAAATAGAGTTATAGTTCTGAAGTTCTATCACCTCTTAGGACACCCAAAGGTTGTAATAAGTACCTATAACTTATAGCTTTGAACCTAACTCTAAGACTCTAATCCCCAAGAGCGTTATCTTTGATTGTAACGGTTCAACTTCGGTTTGAAATAGAGTTAAAGTTCTAAAGATCTATCACCTCTTAGGACACCCAAAGGTTGTAATAAGTATCTATAACTTATTGCTTTGAACCTAACTCTAAGACTCTAATCCCCAAGAGCGTTATCTTTGATTGTAACGGTTCAACTTCGGTTTGAAATAGAGTTAAAGTTCTAAAGATCTATCACCTCTTAGGACACCCAAAGGTTGTAATAAGTATCTATAACTTATAGCTTTGAACCTAACTCTAAGACTCTAATCCCCAAGAGCGTTATCTTTGATTATAACGGTTCAACTTCGGTTTGAAATAGAGTTAAAGTTCTGAAGTTCTATCACCTCTTAGGACACCCAAAGGTTGTAATAAGTACCTATAACTTATAGCTTTGAACCTAACTCTAAGACTCTAATCCCCAAGAGCGTTATCTTTGATTGTAACGGTTCAACTTCGGTTTGAAATAGAGTTAAAGTTCTAAAGATCTATCACCTCTTAGGACACCCAAAGGTTGTAATAAGTATCTATAACTTATTGCTTTCAACCTAACTCTAAGACTCTAATCCCCAAGAGCGTTATCTTTGATTGTAACGGTTCAACTTCGGTTTGAAATAGAGTTAAAGTTCTAAAGATCTATCACCTCTTAGGACACCCAAAGGTTGTAATAAGTATCTATAACTTATAGCTTTGAACCTAACTCTAAGACTCTAATCCCCAAGAGCGTTATCTTTGATTGCAACGGTTCAACTTCGGTTTGAAATAGAGTTAAAGTTCTGAAGTTCTATCACCTCTTAAGACGCCCAAAGGTTGTAATAAGTACCTATAACTTATAGCTTTGAACCTAACTCTAAGACTCTAATCCCCAAGAGCGTTATCTTTGATTGTAACGGTTCAACTTCGGTTTGAAATAGAGTTAAAGTTCTAAAGATCTATCACCTCTTAGGACACCCAAAGGTTGTAATAAGTATCTATAACTTATAGCTTTGAACCTAACTCTAAGACTCAAATCCCCAAGAGCATTATCTTTGATTGTAACGGTTCAACTTCGGTTTGAAATAGAGTTAAAGTTATGAAGCTCTATCACCTCTTAGGGCACCCAAAGTTTGTAATAAGTATCTATAACTTATAGCTTTGAACCTAACTCTAAGACTCTAATCCCCAAGAGCGTTATCTTTGATTGTAACGGTTCAACTTCGGTTTGAAATAGAGTTAAAGTTCTAAAGATCTATCACCTCTTAGGACACCCAAAGGTTGTAATAAGTATCTATAACTTATAGCTTTGAACCTAACTCTAAGACTCTAATCCCCAAGAGCGTTATCTTTGATTGTAACGGTTCAACTTCGGTTTGAAATAGAGTTAAAGTTCTTAAGATCTATCACCTCTTAGGACACCCACAGGTTGTAATAAGTATCTATAACTTATAGCTTTGAACCTAACTCTAAGACTCTAATCCCCAAGAGCGTTATCTTTGATTGTAACGGTTCAACTTCGGTTTGAAATAGAGTTAAAGTTCTAAAGATCTATCACCTCTTAGGACACCCAAAGGTTGTAATAAGTATCTATAACTTATAGCTTTGAACCTAACTCTAAGACTCTAATCCCCAAGAGCGTTATCTTTGATTGTAACGGTTCAACTTCGGTTTGAAATAGAGTTAAAGTTCTAAAGATCTATCACCTCTTAGGACACCCAAAGGTTGTAATAAGTATCTATAACTTATTGCTTTGAACCTAACTCTAAGACTCTAATCCCCAAGAGCGTTATCTTTGATTGTAACGGTTCAACTTCGGTTTGAAATAGAGTTAAAGTTCTAAAGATCTATCACCTCTTAGGACACCCAAAGGTTGTAATAAGTATCTATAACTTATTGCTTTGAACCTAACTCTAAGACTCTAATCCCTAAGAGCGTTATCTTTGATTGTAACGGTTCAACTTCGGTTTGAAATAGAGTTAAAGTTCTAAAGATCTATCACCTCTTAGGACACCCAAAGGTTGTAATAAGTATCTATAACTTATAGCTTTGAACCTAACTCTAAGACTCTAATCCCCAAGAGCGTTATCTTTGATTGCAACGGTTCAACTTCGGTTTGAAATAGAGTTAAAGTTCTGAAGTTCTATCACCTCTTAAGACGCCCAAAGGTTGTAATAAGTACCTATAACTTATAGCTTTGAACCTAACTCTAAGACTCTAATCCCCAAGAGCGTTATCTTTGATTGTAACGGTTCAACTTCGGTTTGAAATAGAGTTAAAGTTCTAAAGATCTATCACCTCTTAGGACACCCAAAGGTTGTAATAAGTATCTATAACTTATTGCTTTGAACCTAACTCTAAGACTCTAATCCCTAAGAGCGTTATCTTTGATTGTAACGGTTCAACTTCGGTTTGAAATAGAGTTAAAGTTCTAAAGATCTATCACCTCTTAGGACACCCAAAGGTTGTAATAAGTATCTATAACTTATAGCTTTGAACCTAACTCTAAGACTCTAATCCCCAAGAGCGTTATCTTTGATTGCAACGGTTCAACTTCGGTTTGAAATAGAGTTAAAGTTCTGAAGTTCTATCACCTCTTAAGACGCCCAAAGGTTGTAATAAGTACCTATAACTTATAGCTTTGAACCTAACTCTAAGACTCTAATCCCCAAGAGCGTTATCTTTGATTGTAACGGTTCTACTTCGGTTTGAAATAGAGTTAAAGTTCTAAAGATCTATCACCTCTTAGGACACCCAAAGGTTGTAATAAGTATCTATAACTTATAGCTTTGAACCTAACTCTAAGACTCAAATCCCCAAGAGCATTATCTTTGATTGTAACGGTTCAACTTCGGTTTGAAATAGAGTTAAAGTTATGAAGCTCTATCACCTCTTAGGGCACCCAAAGTTTGTAATAAGTATCTATAACTTATAGCTTTGAACCTAACTCTAAGACTCTAATCCCCAAGAGCGTTATCTTTGATTGTAACGGTTCAACTTCGGTTTGAAATAGAGTTAAAGTTCTAAAGATCTATCACCTCTTAGGACACCCAAAGGTTGTAATAAGTATCTATAACTTATAGCTTTGAACCTAACTCTAAGACTCTAATCCCCAAGAGCGTTATCTTTGATTGTAACGGTTCAACTTCGGTTTGAAATAGAGTTAAAGTTCTTAAGATCTATCACCTCTTAGGACACCCACAGGTTGTAATAAGTATCTATAACTTATAGCTTTGAACCTAACTCTAAGACTCTAATCCCCAAGAGCGTTATCTTTGATTGTAACGGTTCAACTTCGGTTTGAAATAGAGTTAAAGTTCTAAAGATCTATCACCTCTTAGGACACCCAAAGGTTGTAATAAGTATCTATAACTTATAGCTTTGAACCTAACTCTAAGACTCTAATCCCCAAGAGCGTTATCTTTGATTGTAACGGTTCAACTTCGGTTTGAAATAGAGTTAAAGTTCTAAAGATCTATCACCTCTTAGGACACCCAAAGGTTGTAATAAGTATCTATAACTTATTGCTTTGAACCTAACTCTAAGACTCTAATCCCCAAGAGCGTTATCTTTGATTGTAACGGTTCAACTTCGGTTTGAAATAGAGTTAAAGTTCTAAAGATCTATCACCTCTTAGGACACCCAAAGGTTGTAATAAGTATCTATAACTTATTGCTTTGAACCTAACTCTAAGACTCTAATCCCTAAGAGCGTTATCTTTGATTGTAACGGTTCAACTTCGGTTTGAAATAGAGTTAAAGTTCTAAAGATCTATCACCTCTTAGGACACCCAAAGGTTGTAATAAGTATCTATAACTTATAGCTTTGAACCTAACTCTAAGACTCTAATCCCCAAGAGCGTTATCTTTGATTGCAACGGTTCAACTTCGGTTTGAAATAGAGTTAAAGTTCTGAAGTTCTATCACCTCTTAAGACGCCCAAAGGTTGTAATAAGTACCTATAACTTATAGCTTTGAACCTAACTCTAAGACTCTAATCCCCAAGAGCGTTATCTTTGATTGTAACGGTTCAACTTCGGTTTGAAATAGAGTTAAAGTTCTAAAGATCTATCACCTCTTAGGACACCCAAAGGTTGTAATAAGTATCTATAACTTATAGCTTTGAACCTAACTCTAAGACTCAAATCCCCAAGAGCATTATCTTTGATTGTAACGGTTCAACTTCGGTTTGAAATAGAGTTAAAGTTATGAAGCTCTATCACCTCTTAGGGCACCCAAAGTTTGTAATAAGTATCTATAACTTATAGCTTTGAACCTAACTCTAAGACTCTAATCCCCAAGAGCGTTATCTTTGATTGTAACGGTTCAACTTCGGTTTGAAATAGAGTTAAAGTTCTAAAGATCTATCACCTCTTAGGACACCCAAAGGTTGTAATAAGTATCTATAACTTATAGCTTTGAACCTAACTCTAAGACTCTAATCCCCAAGAGCGTTATCTTTGATTGTAACGGTTCAACTTCGGTTTGAAATAGAGTTAAAGTTCTTAAGATCTATCACCTCTTAGGACACCCACAGGTTGTAATAAGTATCTATAACTTATAGCTTTGAACCTAACTCTAAGACTCTAATCCCCAAGAGCGTTATCTTTGATTGTAACGGTTCAACTTCGGTTTGAAATAGAGTTAAAGTTCTAAAGATCTATCACCTCTTAGGACACCCAAAGGTTGTAATAAGTATCTATAACTTATAGCTTTGAACCTAACTCTAAGACTCTAATCCCCAAGAGCGTTATCTTTGATTGTAACGGTTCAACTTCGGTTTGAAATAGAGTTAAAGTTCTAAAGATCTATCACCTCTTAGGACACCCAAAGGTTGTAATAAGTATCTATAACTTATTGCTTTGAACCTAACTCTAAGACTCTAATCCCCAAGAGCGTTATCTTTGATTGTAACGGTTCAACTTCGGTTTGAAATAGAGTTAAAGTTCTAAAGATCTATCACCTCTTAGGACACCCAAAGGTTGTAATAAGTATCTATAACTTATTGCTTTGAACCTAACTCTAAGACTCTAATCCCCAAGAGCGTTATCTTTGATTGTAACGGTTCAACTTCGGTTTGAAATAGAGTTAAAGTTCTAAAGATCTATCACCTCTTAGGACACCAAAAGGTTGTAATAAGTATCTATAACTTATAGCTTTGAACCTAACTCTAAGACTCTAATCCCCAAGAGCGTTATCTTTGATTGTAACGGTTCAACTTCGGTTTGAAACAGAGTTAAAGTTCTGAAGTTCTATCACCTCTTAGGACACCCAAAGGTTGTAATAAGTACCTATAACTTATAGCTTTGAACCTAACTCTAAGTCTCTAATCCCCAAGAGCGTTATCTTTGATTGTAACGGTTCAACTTCGGTTTGAAATAGAGTTAAAGTTCTAAAGATCTATCACCTCTTAGGACACCCAAAGGTTGTAATAAGTATCTATAACTTATTGCTTTGAACCTAACTCTAAGACTCTAATCCCCAAGAGCGTTATCTTTGATTGTAACGGTTCAACTTCGGTTTGAAATAGAGTTAAAGTTCTAAAGATCTATCACCTCTTAGGACACCCAAAGGTTGTAATAAGTATCTATAACTTATAGCTTTGAACCTAACTCTAAGACTCTAATCCCCAAGAGCGTTATCTTTGATTGCAACGGTTCAACTTCGGTTTGAAATAGAGTTAAAGTTCTGAAGTTCTATCACCTCTTAGGACACCCAAATGTTGTAATAAGTACCTATAACTTATAGCTTTGAACCTAACTGTAAGACTCTAATCCCCAAGAGCGTTATCTTTGATTGTAACGGTTCAACTTCGGTTTGAAATAGAGTTAAAGTTCTAAAGATCTATCACCTCTTAGGACACCCAAAGGTTGTAATAAGTATCTATAACTTATAGCTTTGAACCTAACTCTAAGACTCTAATCCCCAAGAGCATTATCTTTGATTGTAACGGTTCAACTTCGGTTTGAAATAGAGTTAAAATTATGAAGCTCTATCACCTCTTAGGGCACCCAAAGTTTGTAATAAATATCTATAACTTATAGCTTTGAACCTAACTCTAAGACTCTAATCCCCAAGAGCGTTATCTTTGATTGTAACGGTTCAACTTCGGTTTGAAATAGAGTTAAAGTTCTAAAGATCTATCACCTCTTAGGACACCCAAAGGTTGTAATAAGTATCTATAACTTATAGCTTTGAACCTAACTCTAAGACTCTAATCCCCAAGAGCGTTATCTTTGATTGTAACGGTTGAACTTCGGTTTGAAATAGAGTTAAAGTTCTGAAGTTCTATCACCTCTTAGGACACCCAAAGGTTGTAATAAGTACCTATAACTTATAGCTTTGAACCTAACTCTAAGACTCTAATCCCCAAGAGCGTTGTCTTTGATTGTAACGGTTCAACTTCGGTTTGAAATAGAATTAAAGTTCTAAAGTTCTATCACCTCTTAGGACACCCAAAGGTTGTAATAAGTATCTATAACTTATTCCTTTGAACCTAACTCTAAGACTCTAATCCCCAAGAGCGTTATCTTTGATTGTAACGGTTCAACTTCGGTTTGAAATAGAGTTAAAGTTCTAAAGATCTATCACCTCTTAGGACACCCAAAGGTTGTAATAAGTACCTATAACTTATAGCTTTGAACCTAACTCTAAGACTCTAATCCCCAAGAGCGTTATCTTTGATTATAACGGTTCAACTTCGGTTTGAAATAGAGTTAAAGTTCTGAAGTTCTATCACCTCTTAGGACACCCAAAGGTTGTAATAAGTACCTATAACTTATAGCTTTGAACCTAACTCTAAGACTCTAATCCCCAAGAGCGTTATCTTTGATTGTAACGGTTCAACTTCGGTTTGAAATAGAGTTAAAGTTCTAAAGATCTATCACCTCTTAGGACACCCAAAGGTTGTAATAAGTATCTATAACTTATTGCTTTGAACCTAACTCTAAGACTCTAATCCCCAAGAGCGTTATCTTTGATTGTAACGGTTCAACTTCGGTTTGAAATAGAGTTAAAGTTCTAAAGATCTATCACCTCTTAGGACACCCAAAGGTTGTAATAAGTATCTATAACTTATAGCTTTGAACCTAACTCTAAGACTCTAATCCCCAAGAGCGTTATCTTTGATTGCAACGGTTCAACTTCGGTTTGAAATAGAGTTAAAGTTCTGAAGTTCTATCACCTCTTAAGACACCCAAAGGTTGTAATAAGTACCTATAACTTATAGCTTTGAACCTAACTCTAAGACTCTAATCCCCAAGAGCGTTATCTTTGATTGTAACGGTTCAACTTCGGTTTGAAATAGAGTTAAAGTTCTAAAGATCTATCACCTCTTAGGACACCCAAAGGTTGTAATAAGTATCTATAACTTATAGCTTTGAACCTAACTCTAAGACTCAAATCCCCAAGAGCATTATCTTTGATTGTAACGGTTCAACTTCGGTTTGAAATAGAGTTAAAGTTATGAAGCTCTATCACCTCTTAGGGCACCCAAAGTTTGTAATAAGTATCTACAACTTATAGCTTTGAACCTAACTCTAAGACTCTAATCCCCAAGAGCGTTATCTTTGATTGTAACGGTTCAACTTCGGTTTGAAATAGAGTTAAAGTTCTAAAGATCTATCACCTCTTAGGACACCCAAAGGTTGTAATAAGTATCTATAACTTATAGCTTTGAACCTAACTCTAAGACTCTAATCCCCAAGAGCGTTATCTTTGATTGTAACTGTTCAACTTCGGTTTGAAATAGAGTTAAAGTTCTTAAGATCTATCACCTCTTAGGACACCCACAGGTTGTAATAAGTATCTATAACTTATAGCTTTGAACCTAACTCTAAGACTCTAATCCCCAAGAGCGTTATCTTTGATTGTAACGGTTCAACTTCGGTTTGAAATAGAGTTAAAGTTCTAAAGATCTATCACCTCTTAGGACACCCAAAGGTTGTAATAAGTATCTATAACTTATAGCTTTGAACCTAACTCTAAGACTCTAATCCCCAAGAGCGTTATCTTTGATTGTAACGGTTCAACTTCGGTTTGAAATAGAGTTAAAGTTCTAAAGATCTATCACCTCTTAGGACACCCAAAGGTTGTAATAAGTATCTATAACTTATTGCTTTGAACCTAACTCTAAGACTCTAATCCCCAAGAGCGTTATCTTTGATTGTAACGGTTCAACTTCGGTTTGAAATAGAGTTAAAGTTCTAAAGATCTATCACCTCTTAGGACACCCAAAGGTTGTAATAAGTATCTATAACTTATTGCTTTGAACCTAACACTAAGACTCTAATCCCCAAGAGCGTTATCTTTGATTGTAACGGTTCAACTTCGGTTTGAAATAGAGTTAAAGTTCTAAAGATCTATCACCTCTTAGGACACCAAAAGGTTGTAATAAGTATCTATAACTTATAGCTTTGAACCTAACTCTAAGACTCTAATCCCCAAGAGCGTTATCTTTGATTGTAACGGTTCAACTTCGGTTTGAAACAGAGTTAAAGTTCTGAAGTTCTATCACCTCTTAGGACACCCAAAGGTTGTAATAAGTACCTATAACTTATAGCTTTGAACCTAACTCTAAGACTCTAATCCCCAAGAGCGTTATCTTTGATTGTAACGGTTCAACTTCGGTTTGAAATAGAGTTAAAGTTCTAAAGATCTATCACCTCTTAGGACACCCAAAGGTTGTAATAAGTATCTATAACTTATTGCTTTGAACCTAACTCTAAGACTCTAATCCCCAAGAGCGTTATCTTTGATTGTAACGGTTCAACTTCGGTTTGAAATAGAGTTAAAGTTCTAAAGATCTATCACCTCTTAGGACACCCAAAGGTTGTAATAAGTATCTATAACTTATAGCTTTGAACCTAACTCTAAGACTCTAATCCCCAAGAGCGTTATCTTTGATTGCAACGGTTCAACTTCGGTTTGAAATAGAGTTAAAGTTCTGAAGTTCTATCACCTCTTAGGACACCCAAAGGTTGTAATAAGTACCTATAACTTATAGCTTTGAACCTAACTCTAAGACTCTAATCCCCAAGAGCGTTATCTTTGATTGTAACGGTTCAACTTCGGTTTGAAATAGAGTTAAAGTTCTAAAGATCTATGACCTCTTAGGACACCCAAAGGTTGTAATAAGTATCTATAACTTATAGCTTTGAACCTAACTCTAAGACTCTAATCCCCAAGAGCATTATCTTTGATTGTAACGGTTCAACTTCGGTTTGAAATAGAGTTAAAATTATGAAGCTCTATCACCTCTTAGGGCACCCAAAGTTTGTAATAAATATCTATAACTTATAGCTTTGAACCTAACTCTAAGACTCTAATCCCCAAGAGCGTTATCTTTGATTGCAACGGTTCAACTTCGGTTTGAAATAGAGTTAAAGTTCTGAAGTTCTATCACCTCTTAGGACACCCAAATGTTGTAATAAGTACCTATAACTTATAGCTTTGAACCTAACTCTAAGACTCTAATCCCCAAGAGCGTTATCTTTGATTGTAACGGTTCAACTTCGGTTTGAAATAGAGTTAAAGTTCTAAAGATCTATCACCTCTTAGGACACCCAAAGGTTGTAATAAGTATCTATAACTTATAGCTTTGAACCTAACTCTAAGACTCTAATCCCCAAGAGCGTTATCTTTGATTGTAACGGTTCAACTTCGGTTTGAAATAGAGTTAAAGTTCTAAAGATCTATCACCTCTTAGGACACCCAAAGGTTGTAATAAGTATCTATAACTTATAGCTTTGAACCTAACTCTAAGACTCTAATCCCCAAGAGCGTTATCTTTGATTGTAACGGTTGAACTTCGGTTTGAAATAGAGTTAAAGTTCTGAAGTTCTATCACCTCTTAGGACACCCAAAGGTTGTAATAAGTACCTATAACTTATAGCTTTGAACCTAACTCTAAGACTCTAATCCCCAAGAGCGTTGTCTTTGATTGTAACGGTTCAACTTCGGTTTGAAATAGAATTAAAGTTCTAAAGTTCTATCACCTCTTAGGACACCCAAAGGTTGTAATAAGTATCTATAACTTATTGCTTTGAACCTAACTCTAAGACTCTAATCCCCAAGAGCGTTATCTTTGATTGTAACGGTTCAACTTCGGTTTGAAATAGAGTTAAAGTTCTAAAGATCTATCACCTCTTAGGACACCCAAAGGTTGTAATAAGTACCTATAACTTATAGCTTTGAACCTAACTCTAAGACTCTAATCCCCAAGAGCGTTATCTTTGATTGTAACGGTTCAACTTCGGTTTGAAATAGAGTTAAAGTTCTGAAGTTCTATCACCTCTTAGGACACCCAAAGGTTGTAATAAGTACCTATAACTTATAGCTTTGAACCTAACTCTAAGACTCTAATCCCCAAGAGCGTTATCTTTGATTGTAACGGTTCAACTTCGGTTTGAAATAGAGTTAAAGTTCTAAAGATCTATCACCTCTTAGGACACCCAAAGGTTGCAATAAGTATCTATAACTTATTGCTTTGAACCTAACTCTAAGACTCTAATCCCCAAGAGCGTTATCTTTGATTGTAACGGTTCAACTTCGGTTTGAAATAGAGTTAAAGTTCTAAAGATCTATCACCTCTTAGGACACCCAAAGGTTGTAATAAGTATCTATAACTTATAGCTTTGAACCTAACTCTAAGACTCTAATCCCCAAGAGCGTCATCTTTGATTGCAACGGTTCAACTTCGGTTTGAAATAGAGTTAAAGTTCTGAAGTTCTATCACCTCTTAGGACACCCAAAGGTTGTAATAAGTACCTATAACTTATAGCTTTGAACCTTACTCTAAGACTCTAATCCCCAAGAGCGTTATCTTTGATTGTAACGGTTCAACTTCGGTTTGAAATAGAGTTAAAGTTCTAAAGATCTATAACCTCTTAGGACACCCAAAGGTTGTAATAAGTATCTATAACTTATAGCTTTGAACCTAACTCTAAGACTCTAATCCCCAAGAGCGTTATCTTTGATTGTAACGGTTCAACTTCGGTTTGAAATAGAGTTAAAGTTCTGAAGTTCTATCACCTCTTAGGACACCCAAAGGTTGTAATAAGTACCTATAACTTATAGCTTTGAACCTAACTCTAAGACTCTAATCCCCAAGAGCGTTATCTTTGATTTTAACGGTTCAACTTCGGTTTGAAATAGAGTTAAAGTTCTTAAGATCTATCACCTCTTAGGACACCCAAAGGTTGTAATAAGTATCTATAACTTATAGCTTTGAACCTAACTCTAAGACTCTAATCCCCAAGAGCGTTATCTTTGATTGTAACGGTTCAACTTCGGTTTGAAATAGAGTTAAAGTTCTAAAGATCTATCACCTCTTAGGACACCCAAAGGTTGTAATAAGTATCTATAACTTATAGCTTTGAACCTAACTCTAAGACTCTAATCCCCAAGAGCGTTATCTTTGATTGTAACGGTTCAACTTCGGTTTGAAATAGAGTTAAAGTTCTGAAGTTCTATCACCTCTTAGGACACCCAAAGGTTGTAATAAGTACCTATAACTTATAGCTTTGAACCTAACTCTAAGACTCTAATCCCCAAGAGCGTTATCTTTGATTGTAACGGTTCAACTTCGGTTTGAAATAGAGTTAAAGTTCTAAAGATCTATCACCCCTTAGGACACCCAAAGGTTGTAATAAGTATCTATAACTTATTGTTTTGAAACTAACTCTAAGACTCTAATCCCCAAGAGCGTTATCTTTGATTGTAACGGTTCAACTTCGGTTTGAAATAGAGTTAAAGTTCTAAAGATCTATCACCTCTTAGGACACCCAAAGGTTGTAATAAGTATCTCTAACTTATAGCTTTGAACCTAACTCTAAGACTCTAACCCCAAGAGCGTTATCTTTGATTGCAACGGTTCAACTTCGGTTTGAAATAGAGTTAAAGTTCTGAAGTTCTATCACCTCTTAGGACACCCAAAGGTTGTAATAAGTACCTATAACTTATAGCTTTGAACCTAACTCTAAGACTCTAATCCCCAAGAGCGTTATCTTTGATTGTAACGGTTCAACTTCGGTTTGAAATAGAGTTAAAGTTCTAAAGATCTATCACCTCTTAGGACACCCAAAGGTTGTAATAAGTATCTATAACTTATAGCTTTGAACCTAACTCTAAGACTCTAATCCCCAAGAGCATTATCTTTGATTGTAACGGTTCAACTTCGGTTTGAAATAGAGTTAAAATTATGAAGCTCTATCACCTCTTAGGGCACCCAAAGTTTGTAATAAATATCTATAACTTATAGCTTTGAACCTAACTCTAAGACTCTAATCCCCAAGAGCGTTATCTTTGATTGTAACGGTTCAACTTCGGTTTGAAATAGAGTTAAAGTTCTAAAGATCTATCACCTCTTAGGACACCCAAAGGTTGTAATAAGTATCTATAACTTATAGCTTTGAACCTAACTCTAAGACTCTAATCCCAAAGAGCGTTATCGTTGATTGTAACGGTTCAACTTCGGTTTGAAATAGAGTTAAAGTTCTGAAGTTCTATCACCTCTTAGGACACCCAAAGGTTGTAATAAGTACCTATAACTTATAGCTTTGAACCTAACTCTAAGACTCTAATCCCCAAGAGCGTTATCTTTGATTGTAACGGTTCAACTTCGGTTTGAAATAGAGTTAAAGTTCTAAAGATCTATCACCTCTTAGGACACCCAAAGGTTGTAATAAGTATCTATAACTTATAGCTTTGAACCTAACTCTAAGACTCTAATCCCCAAGAGCGTTATCTTTGATTGTAACGGTTCAACTTCGGTTTGAAATAGAGTTAAAGTTCTGAAATTCTATCACCTCTTAGGACACCCAAAGGTTGTAATAAGTACCTATAACTTATAGCTTTGAACCTAACTCTAAGACTCTAATCCCCAAGAGCGTTATCTTTGATTTTAACGGTTCAACTTCGGTTTGAAATAGAGTTAAAGTTCTTAAGATCTATCACCTCTTAGGACACCCAAAGGTTGTAATAAGTATCTATAACTTATAGCTTTGAACCTAACTCTAAGACTCTAATCCCCAAGAGCGTTATCTTTGATTGTAACGGTTCAACTTCGGTTTGAAATAGAGTTAAAGTTCTAAAGATCTATCACCTCTTAGGACACCCAAAGGTTGTAATAAGTATCTATAACTTATAGCTTTGAACCTAACTCTAAGACTCTAATCCCCAAGAGCGTTATCTTTGATTGTAACGGTTCAACTTCGGTTTGAAATAGAGTTAAAGTTCTGAAGTTCTATCACCTCTTAGGACACCCAAAGGTTGTAATAAGTACCTATAACTTATAGCTTTGAACCTAACTCTAAGACTCTAATCCCCTAGAGCGTTATCTTTGATTGTAACGGTTCAACTTCGGTTTGAAATAGAGTTAAAGTTCTAAAGATCTATCACCCCTTAGGACACCCAAAGGTTGTAATAAGTATCTATGACTTATTGTTTTGAAACTAACTCTAAGACTCTAATCCCCAAGAGCGTTATCTTTGATTGTAACGGTTCAACTTCGGTTTGAAATAGAGTTAAAGTTCTAAAGATCTATCACCTCTTAGGACACCCAAAGGTTGTAATAAGTATCTCTAACTTATAGCTTTGAACCTAACTCTAAGACTCTAACCCCAAGAGCGTTATCTTTGATTGCAACGGTTCAACTTCGGTTTGAAATAGAGTTAAAGTTCTGAAGTTCTATCACCTCTTAGGACACCCAAAGGTTGTAATAAGTACCTATAACTTATAGCTTTGAACCTAACTCTAAGACTCTAATCCCCAAGAGCGTTATCTTTGATTGTAACGGTTCAACTTCGGTTTGAAATAGAGTTAAAGTTCTAAAGATCTATCACCTCTTAGGACACCCAAAGGTTGTAATAAGTATCTATAACTTATAGCTTTGAACCTAACTCTAAGACTCTAATCCCCAAGAGCATTATCTTTGATTGTAACGGTTCAACTTCGGTTTGAAATAGAGTTAAAATTATGAAGCTCTATCACCTCTTAGGGCACCCAAAGTTTGTAATAAATATCTATAACTTATAGCTTTGAACCTAACTCTAAGACTCTAATCCCCAAGAGCGTTATCTTTGATTGTAACGGTTCAACTTCGGTTTGAAATAGAGTTAAAGTTCTAAAGATCTATCACCTCTTAGGACACCCAAAGGTTGTAATAAGTATCTATAACTTATAGCTTTGAACCTAACTCTAAGACTCTAATCCCAAAGAGCGTTATCGTTGATTGTAACGGTTCAACTTCGGTTTGAAATAGAGTTAAAGTTCTGAAGTTCTATCACCTCTTAGGACACCCAAAGGTTGTAATAAGTACCTATAACTTATAGCTTTGAACCTAACTCTAAGACTCTAATCCCCAAGAGCGTTATCTTTGATTGTAACGGTTCAACTTCGGTTTGAAATAGAGTTAAAGTTCTAAAGATCTATAACCTCTTAGGACACCCAAAGGTTGTAATAAGTATCTATAACTTATAGCTTTGAACCTAACTCTAAGACTCTAATCCCCAAGAGCGTTATCTTTGATTGTAACGGTTCAACTTCGGTTTGAAATAGAGTTAAAGTTCTGAAGTTCTATCACCTCTTAGGACACCCAAAGGTTGTAATAAGTACCTATAACTTATAGCTTTGAACCTAACTCTAAGACTCTAATCCCCAAGAGCGTTATCTTTGATTTTAACGGTTCAACTTCGGTTTGAAATAGAGTTAAAGTTCTAAAGATCTATCACCTCTTAGGACACCCAAAGGTTGTAATAAGTATCTATAACTTATTGCTTTGAACCTAACTCTAAGACTCTAATCCCCAAGAGCGTTATCTTTGATTGTAACGGTTCAACTTCGGTTTGAAATAGAGTTAAAGTTCTAAAGATCTATCACCTCTTAGGACACCCAAAGGTTGTAATAAGTATCTATAACTTATAGCTTTGAACCTAACTCTAAGACTCTAATCCCCAAGAGCGTTATCTTTGATTGCAACGGTTCAACTTCGGTTTGAAATAGAGTTAAAGTTCTGAAGTTCTATCACCTCTTAAGACACCCAAAGGTTGTAATAAGTACCTATAACTTATAGCTTTGAACCTAACTCTAAGACTCTAATCCCCAAGAGCGTTATCTTTGATTGTAACGGTTCAACTTCGGTTTGAAATAGAGTTAAAGTTCTAAAGATCTATCACCTCTTAGGACACCCAAAGGGTGTAATAAGTATCTATAACTTATAGCTTTGAACCTAACTCTAAGACTCAAATCCCCAAGAGCATTATCTTTGATTGTAACGGTTCAACTTCGGTTTGAAATAGAGTTAAAGTTATGAAGCTCTATCACCTCTTAGGGCACCCAAAGTTTGTAATAAGTATCTATAACTTATAGCTTTGAACCTAACTCTAAGACTCTAATCCCCAAGAGCGTTATCTTTGATTGTAACGGTTCAACTTCGGTTTGAAATAGAGTTAAAGTTCTAAAGATCTATCACCTCTTAGGACACCCAAAGGTTGTAATAAGTATCTATAACTTATAGCTTTGAACCTAACTCTAAGACTCTAATCCCCAAGAGCGTTATCTTTGATTGTAACGGTTCAACTTCGGTTTGAAATAGAGTTAAAGTTCTTAAGATCTATCACCTCTTAGGACACCCACAGGTTGTAATAAGTATCTATAACTTATAGCTTTGAACCTAACTCTAAGACTCTAATCCCCAAGAGCGTTATCTTTGATTGTAACGGTTCAACTTCGGTTTGAAATAGAGTTAAAGTTCTAAAGATCTATCACCTCTTAGGACACCCAAAGGTTGTAATAAGTATCTATAACTTATAGCTTTGAACCTAACTCTAAGACTCTAATCCCCAAGAGCGTTATCTTTGATTGTAACGGTTCAACTTCGGTTTGAAATAGAGTTAAAGTTCTAAAGATCTATCACCCATTAGGACACCCAAAGGTTGTAATAAGTATCTATAACTTATTGCTTTGAACCTAACTCTAAGACTCTAATCCCCAAGAGCGTTATCTTTGATTGTAACGGTTCAACTTCGGTTTGAAATAGAGTTAAAGTTCTAAAGATCTATCACCTCTTAGGACACCCAAAGGTTGTAATAAGTATCTATAACTTATTGCTTTGAACCTAACTCTAAGACTCTAATCCCCAAGAGCGTTATCTTTGATTGTAACGGTTCAACTTCGGTTTGAAATAGAGTTAAAGTTCTAAAGATCTATCACCTCTTAGGACACCAAAAGGTTGTAATAAGTATCTATAACTTATAGCTTTGAACCTAACTCTAAGACTCTAATCCCCAAGAGCGTTATCTTTGATTGTAACGGTTCAACTTCGGTTTGAAACAGAGTTAAAGTTCTGAAGTTCTATCACCTCTTAGGACACCCAAAGGTTGTAATAAGTACCTATAACTTATAGCTTTGAACCTAACTCTAAGACTCTAATCCCCAAGAGCGTTATCTTTGATTGTAACGGTTCAACTTCGGTTTGAAATAGAGTTAAAGTTCTAAAGATCTATCACCTCTTAGGACACCCAAAGGTTGTAATAAGTATCTATAACTTATTGCTTTGAAGCTAACTCTAAGACTCTAATCCCCAAGAGCGTTATCTTTGATTGTAACGGTTCAACTTCGGTTTGAAATAGAGTTAAAGTTCTAAAGATCTATCACCTCTTAGGACACCCAAAGGTTGTAATAAGTATCTATAACTTATAGCTTTGAACCTAACTCTAAGACTCTAATCCCCAAGAGCGTTATCTTTGATTGCAACGGTTCAACTTCGGTTTGAAATAGAGTTAAAGTTCTGAAGTTCTATCACCTCTTAGGACACCCAAATGTTGTAATAAGTACCTATAACTTATAGCTTTGAACCTAACTCTAAGACTCTAATCCCCAAGAGCGTTATCTTTGATTGTAACGGTTCAACTTCGGTTTGAAATAGAGTTAAAGTTCTAAAGATCTATCACCTCTTAGAACACCCAAAGGTTGTAATAAGTATCTATAACTTATAGCTTTGAACCTAACTCTAAGACTCTAATCCCCAAGAGCATTATCTTTGATTGTAACGGTTCAACTTCGGTTTGAAATAGAGTTAAAATTATGAAGCTCTATCACCTCTTAGGGCACCCAAAGTTTGTAATAAATATCTATAACTTATAGCTTTGAACCTAACTCTAAGACTCTAATCCCCAAGAGCGTTATCTTTGATTGTAACGGTTCAACTTCGGTTTGAAATAGAGTTAAAGTTCTAAAGATCTATCACCTCTTAGGACACCCAAAGGTTGTAATAAGTATCTATAACTTATAGCTTTGAACCTAACTCTAAGACTGTAATCCCCAAGAGCGTTATCTTTGATTGTAACGGTTCAACTTCGGTTTGAAATAGAGTTAAAGTTCTGAAGTTCTATCACCTCTTAGGACACCCAAAGGTTGTAATAAGTACCTATAACTTATAGCTTTGAACCTAACTCTAAGACTCTAATCCCCAAGAGCGTTGTCTTTGATTGTAACGGTTCAACTTCGGTTTGAAATAGAATTAAAGTTCTAAAGTTCTATCACCTCTTAGGACACCCAAAGGTTGTAATAAGTATCTATAACTTATTGCTTTGAACCTAACTCTAAGACTCTAATCCCCAAGAGCGTTATCTTTGATTGTAACGGTTCAACTTCGGTTTGAAATAGAGTTAAAGTTCTAAAGATCTATCACCTCTTAGGACACCCAAAGGTTGTAATAAGTATCTATAACTTATAGCTTTGAACCTAACTCTAAGACTCTAATCCCCAAGAGCGTTATCTTTGATTATAACGGTTCAACTTCGGTTTGAAATAGAGTTAAAGTTCTGAAGTTCTATCACCTCTTAGGACACCCAAAGGTTGTAATAAGTACCTATAACTTATAGCTTTGAACCTAACTCTAAGACTCTAATCCCCAAGAGCGTTATCTTTGATTGTAACGGTTCAACTTCGGTTTGAAATAGAGTTAAAGTTCTAAAGATCTATCACCTCTTAGGACACCCAAAGGTTGTAATAAGTATCTATAACTTATTGCTTTGAACCTAACTCTAAGACTCTAATCCCCAAGAGCGTTATCTTTGATTGTAACGGTTCAACTTCGGTTTGAAATAGAGTTAAAGTTCTAAAGATCTATCACCTCTTAGGACACCCAAAGGTTGTGATAAGTATCTATAACTTATAGCTTTGAACCTAACTCTAAGACTCTAATCCCCAAGAGCGTTATCTTTGATTGCAACGGTTCAACTTCGGTTTGAAATAGAGTTAAAGTTCTGAAGTTCTATCACCTCTTAAGACACCCAAAGGTTGTAATAAGTACCTATAACTTATAGCTTTGAACCTAACTCTAAGACTCTAATCCCCAAGAGCGTTATCTTTGATTGTAACGGTTCAACTTCGGTTTGAAATAGAGTTAAAGTTCTAAAGATCTATCACCTCTTAGGACACCCAAAGGTTGTAATAAGTATCTATAACTTATAGCTTTGAACCTAACTCTAAGACTCAAATCCCCAAGAGCATTATCTTTGATTGTAACGGTTCAACTTCGGTTTGAAATAGATTTAAAGTTCTAAAGATCTATCACCTCTTAGGACACCCAAAGGATGTCATAAGTATGTATAACTTATAGCTTTGAACCTAACTCTAAGACTCTAATCCCCAAGAGCGTTGTCTTTGATTGTAACGGTTCAACTTCGGTTTGAAATAGAATTAAAGTTCTAAAGTTCTATCACCTCTTAGGACACCCAAAGGTTGTAATAAGTATCTATAACTTATTGCTTTGAACCTAACTCTAAGACTCTAATCCCCAAGAGCGTTATCTTTGATTGTAACGGTTCAACTTCGGTTTGAAATAGAGTTAAAGTTCTGAAGTTCTATCACCTCTTAGGACACCCAAAGGTTGTAATAAGTACCTATAACTTATAGCTTTGAACCTAACTCTAAGACTCTAATCCCCAAGAGCGTTGTCTTTGATTGTAACGGTTCAACTTCGGTTTGAAATAGAATTAAAGTTCTAAAGTTCTATCACCTCTTAGGACACCCAAAGGTTGTAATAAGTATCTATAACTTATTGCTTTGAACCTAACTCTAAGACTCTAATCCCCAAGAGCGTTATCTTTGATTGTAACGGTTCAACTTCGGTTTGAAATAGAGTTAAAGTTCTAAAGATCTATCACCTCTTAGGACACCCAAAGGATGTCATAAGTATCTATAACTTATAGCTTTGAACCTAACTCTAAGACTCTAATCCCCAAGAGCGTTATCTTTGATTGTAACGGTTCAACTTCGGTTTGAAATAGAGTTAAAGTTATGAAGCTCTATCACCTCTTAGGACACCCAAAGTTTGTAATAAGTATCTATAACTTATAGCTTTGAACCTAACTCTAAGACTCTAATCCCCAAGAACGTTATCTTTGATTGTAACGGTTCAACTTCGGTTTGAAGTAGAGTTAAAGTTCTAAAGATCTATCACCTCTTAGGACACCCAAAGGATGTCATAAGTATCTATAACTTATAGCTTTGAACCTAACTCTAAGACTCTAATCCCCAAGAGCGTTATCTTTGATTGTAACGGTTCAACTTCGGTTTGAAATAGAGTTAAAGTTCTTAAGATCTATCACCTCTTAGGACACCCAAAGGTTGTAATAAGTATCTATAACTTATTGCTTTGAACCTCACTCTAAGACTCTAATCCCCAAGAGCGTTATCTTTGATTGTAACAGTTCAACTTCGGTTTGAAATAGAGTTAAAGTTCTAAAGATCTATCACCTCTTAGGACACCCAAAGGATGTCATAAGTATGTATAACTTATAGCTTTGAACCTAACTCTAAGACTCTAATCCCCAAGAGCGTTATCTTTGATTGTAACGGTTCAACTTCGGTTTGAAATAGAGTTAAAGTTCTAAAGATCTATCACCTCTTAGGACACCCAAAGGTTGTAATAACTATCTATAACTTATAGCTTTGAACCTAACTCTAAGACTCTAATCCCCAAGAGCGTTATCTTTGATTGTAACGGTTCAACTTCGGTTTGAAATAGAGTTAAAGTTCTGAAGTTCTATCACCTCTTAGGACACCCAAAGGTTGTAATAAGTACCTATAACTTATAGCTTTGAACCTAACTCTAAGACTCTAATCCCCAAGAGCGTTATCTTTGATTGTAACGGTTCAACTTCGGTTTGAAATAGAGTTAAAGTTCTAAAGATCTATCACCTCTTAGGACACCCAAAGGTTGTAATAAGTATCTATAACTTATTGCTTTGAACCTAACTCTAAGACTCTAATCCCCAAGAGCGTTATCTTTGATTGTAACGGTTCAACTTCGGTTTGAAATAGAATTAAAGTTCTAAAGTTCTATCACCTCTTAGGACACCCAAAGGTTGTAATAAGTATCTATAACTTATTGCTTTGAACCTAACTCTAAGACTCTAATCCCCAAGAGCGTTATCTTTGATTGTAACGGTTCAACTTCGGTTTGAAATAGAGTTAAAGTTCTGAAGTTCTATCACCTCTTAGGACACCCAAAGGTTGTAATAAGTACCTATAACTTATAGCTTTGAACCTAACTCTAAGACTCTAATCCCCAAGAGCGTTGTCTTTGATTGTAACGGTTCAACTTCGGTTTGAAATAGAATTAAAGTTCTAAAGTTCTATCACCTCTTAGGACACCCAAAGGTTGTAATAAGTATCTATAACTTATTGCTTTGAACCTAACTCTAAGACTCTAATCCCCAAGAGCGTTATCTTTGATTGTAACGGTTCAACTTCGGTTTGAAATAGAGTTAAAGTTCTAAAGATCTATCACCTCTTAGGACACCCAAAGGATGTCATAAGTATCTATAACTTATAGCTTTGAACCTAACTCTAAGACTCTAATCCCCAAGAGCGTTATCTTTGATTGTAACGGTTCAACTTCGGTTTGAAATAGAGTTAAAGTTATGAAGCTCTATCACCTCTTAGGACACCCAAAGTTTGTAATAAGTATCTATAACTTATAGCTTTGAACCTAACTCTAAGACTCTAATCCCCAAGAACGTTATCTTTGATTGTAACGGTTCAACTTCGGTTTGAAGTAGAGTTAAAGTTCTAAAGATCTATCACCTCTTAGGACACCCAAAGGATGTCATAAGTATCTATAACTTATAGCTTTGAACCTAACTCTAAGACTCTAATCCCCAAGAGCGTTATCTTTGATTGTAACGGTTCAACTTCGGTTTGAAATAGAGTTAAAGTTCTTAAGATCTATCACCTCTTAGGACACCCAAAGGTTGTAATAAGTATCTATAACTTATTGCTTTGAACCTCACTCTAAGACTCTAATCCCCAAGAGCGTTATCTTTGATTGTAACGGTTCAACTTCGGTTTGAAATAGAGTTAAAGTTCTAAAGATCTATCACCTCTTAGGACACCCAAAGGATGTCATAAGTATGTATAACTTATAGCTTTGAACCTAACTCTAAGACTCTAATCCCCAAGAGCGTTATCTTTGATTGTAACGGTTCAACTTCGGTTTGAAATAGAGTTAAAGTTCTAAAGATCTATCACCTCTTAGGACACCCAAAGGTTGTAATAACTATCTATAACTTATAGCTTTGAACCTAACTCTAAGACTCTAATCCCCAAGAGCGTTATCTTTGATTGTAACGGTTCAACTTCGGTTTGAAATAGAGTTAAAGTTCTGAAGTTCTATCACCTCTTAGGACACCCAAAGGTTGTAATAAGTACCTATAACTTATAGCTTTGAACCTAACTCTAAGACTCTAATCCCCAAGAGCGTTATCTTTGATTGTAACGGTTCAACTTCGGTTTGAAATAGAGTTAAAGTTCTAAAGATCTATCACCTCTTAGGACACCCAAAGGTTGTAATAAGTATCTATAACTTATTGCTTTGAACCTAACTCTAAGACTCTAATCCCCAAGAGCGTTATCTTTGATTGTAACGGTTCAACTTCGGTTTGAAATAGAGTTAAAGTTCTAAAGATCTATCACCTCTTAGGACACCCAGAGGTTGTAATAAGTATCTATAACTTATAGCTTTGAACCTAACTCTAAGACTCTAATCCCCAAGAGCATTATCTTTGATTGTAACGGTTCAACTTCGGTTTGAAATAGAGTTAAAGTTATGAAGCTCTATCACCTCTTAGGACACCCAAAGGATGTCATAAGTATCTATAAGTTATAGCTTTGAACCTAACTCTAAGACTCTAATCCCCAGAGCGTTATCTTTGATTGTAACGGTTCAACTTCGGTTTGAAATAGAGTTAAAGTTCTAAAGATCTTTCACCTCTCAGGACACCCAAAGGTTGTAATAAGTATCTATAACTTATAGCTTTGAACCTAACTCTAAGACTCTAATCCCCAAGAGCGTTATCGTTGATTGTAACGGTTCAACTTCGGTTTGAAATAGAGTTAAAGTTCTAAAGATCTATCACCTCTTAGGACACCAAAGGTTGTAATAAGTATCTATAATTTATTGCTTTGAACCTAACTCTAAGACTCTAATCCCCAAGAGCGTTATCTTTGATTGTAACGGTTCAACTTCGGTTTGAAATAGAGTTAAAGTTCTAAAGATCTTTCACCTCTCAGGACACCCAAAGGTTGTAATAAGTATCTATAACTTATAGCTTTGAACCTAACTTTAAGACTCTAATCCCCAAGAGCATTATCTTTGATTGTAGCGGTTCAATTTCGGTTTGAAATAGAGTTAAAGTTCTGAAGCTCTATCACCTCTTAGGACACCCAAAGTTTGTAATAAGTATCTATAACTTATTGCTTTGAACCTAACTCTAAGACTCTAATCCCCAAGAACGTTATCTTTGATTGTAACGGTTCAACTTCGGTTTGAAATAGAGTTAAAGTTCTAAAGATCTATCACCTCTTAGGACACCCAAAGGATGTCATAAGTATCTATAACTTATAGCTTTGAACCTAACTCTAAGACTCTAATCCCCAAGGACGTTATCTTTGATTGTAACGGTTCAACTTCGGTTTGAAGTAGAGTTAAAGTTCTAAAGATCTATCACCTCTTAGGACACCCAAAGGATGTCATAAGTATCTATAACTTATAGCTTTGAACCTAACTCTAAGACTCTAATCCCCAAGAACGTTATCTTTGATTGTAACGGTTCAACTTCGGTTTGAAATAGAGTTAAAGTTCTAAAGATCTATCACCTCTTAGGACACCCAAAGGTTGTAATAAGTATCCATAACTTATAGCTTTGAACCTAACTCTAAGACTCTAATCCCCAAGAGCGTTATCTTTGATTGCAACGGTACAACTTCGGTTTGAAATAGAGTTAAAGTTCTGAAGTTCTATCACCTCTTAGGACACCCAAAGGTTGTAATAAGTACCTATAACTTATAGCTTTGAACCTAACTCTAAGACTCTAATCCCCAAGAGCGTTATCTTTGATTGTAACGGTTCAACTTCGGTTTGAAATAGAGTTAAAGTTCTAAAGATCTATCACCTCTTAGGACACCCAAAGGTTGTAATAAGTATCTATAACTTATAGCTTTGAACCTAACTCTAAGACTCTAATCCCCAAGAGCGTTATCTTTGATTGTAACGGTTCAACTTCAGTTTGAAATAGAGTTAAAGTTCTAAAGATCTATCACCTCTTAGGACACCCAAAGGTTGTAATAAGTATCTATAACTTATTGTTTTGAACCTCACTCCAAGACTCTAATCCCCAAGAGCGTTATCTTTGATTGTAACGGTTCAACTTCGGTTTGAAATAGAGTTAAAGTTCTAAAGATCTATCACCTCTTAGGACACCCAAAGGATGTCATAAGTATCTATAACTTATAGCTTTGAAGCTAACTCTAAGACTCTAATCCCCAAGAGCGTTATCTTTGATTGTAACGGTTCAACTTCGATTTGAAATAGAGTTAAAGTTCTAAAGATCTATCACCTCTTAGGACACCCAAAGGTTGTAATAAGTATCTATAACTTATAGCTTTGAACCTAACTCTAAGACTCTAATCCCCAAGTGCGTTATCTTTGATTGTAACCGTTCAACTTCGGTTTGAAATAGAGTTAAAGTTCTAAAGATCTATCACCTCTTAGGACACCCAAAGGTTGTAATAAGTATCTATAACTTATTGCTTTGAGCCTAACTCTAAGACTCTAATCCCCAAGAGCATTATCTTTGATTGTAACGGTTCAACTTCGGTTTGAAATAGAGTTAAAGTTCTAAAGATCTATCACCTCTTAGGACACCCAAAGGTTGTAATAAGTATCTATAACTTATAGCTTTGAACCTAACTCTAAGACTCTAATCCCCAAGAGTGTTATCTTTGATTGCAACGGTTCAACTTCGGTTTGAAATAGAGTTAAAGTTCTGAAGTTCTATCACCTCTTAGGACACCCAAAGGTTGTAATAAGTACCTATAACTTATAGCTTTGAACCTAACTCTAGGACTCTAATCCCCAAGAGCGTTATCTTTGATTGTAACGGTTCAACTTCGATTTGAAATAGAGTTAATGTTCTAAAGATCTATCACCTCTTAGGACACCCAAAGGTTGTAATAAGTATCTATAACTTATTGCTTTGAACCTAACTCTAAGACTCTAATCCCCAAGAGCGTTATCTTTGATTGTAACGGTTCAACTTCGGTTTGAAATAGAGTTAATGTTCTAAAGATCTATCACCTCTTAGGACACCCAAAGGATGTCATAAGTATCTATAACTTATAGCTTTGAACCAAACTCTAAGACTCTAATCCCCAAGGACGTTATCTTTGATTGTAACGGTTCAACTTCGGTTTGAAGTAGAGTTAAAGTTCTAAAGATCTATCACCTCTTAGGACACCCAAAGGATGTCATAAGTATGTATAACTTATAGCTTTGAACCTAACTCTAAGACTCTAATCCCCAAGAGCGTTATCTTTGATTGTAACGGTTCATCTTCGGTTTGAAATAGAGTTAAAGTTCTAAAGATCTATCACCTCTTAAGACACCCAAAGGTTGTAATAAGTATCTATAACTTATTGCTTTGAACCTCACTCTAAGACTCTAATCCCCAAGAGCGTTATCTTTGATTGTAACGGTTCAACTTCGGTTTGAAATAGAGTTAAAGTTCTAAAGATCTATCACCTCTTAGGACACCCAAAGGATGTCATAAGTATGTATAACTTATAGCTTTGAACCTAACTCTAAGACTCTAATCCCCAAGAGCGTTGTCTTTGATTGTAACGGTTCAACTTCGGTTTGAAATAGAGTTAAAGTTCTAAGGATCTATCACCTCTTAGGACACCCAAAGGTTGTAATAAGTATCTATAACTTATACCTTTGAACCTAACTCTAAGACTCTAATCCCCAAGAGCGTTATCTTTGATTGTAACGGTTCAACTTCGGTTTGAAATAGAGTTAAAGTTCTGAAGTTCTATCACCTCTTAGGACACCCAAAGGTTGTAATAAGTACCTATAACTTATAGCTTTGAACCTAACTCTAAGACTCTAATCCCCAAGAGCGTTATCTTTGATTGTAACGGTTCAACTTCGGTTTGGAATAGAGTTAAAGTTCTAAAGATCTATCACCTCTTAGGACACCCAAAGGTTGTAATAACTATCTATAACTTATAGCTTTGAACCTAACTCTAAGACTCTAATCCCCAAGAGCGTTATCTTTGATTGTAACGGTTCAACTTCGGTTTGAAATAGAGTTAAAGTTCTGAAGTTCTATCACCTCTTAGGACACCCAAAGGTTGTAATAAGTACCTATAACTTATAGCTTTGAACCTAACTCTAAGACTCTAATCCCCAAGAGCGTTATCTTTGATTGTAACGGTTCAACTTCGGTTTGAAATAGAGTTAAAGTTCTAAAGATCTATCACCTCTTAGGACACCCAAAGGTTGTAATAAGTATCTATAACTTATAGCTTTGAACCTAACTCTAAGACTCTAATCCCCAAGAGCGTTATCTTTGATTGTAACGGTTCAACTTCGGTTTGAAATAGAGTTAAAGTTCTAAAGATCTATCACCTCTTAGGACACCCAAAGGTTGTAATAAGTATCTATAACTTATAGCTTTGAACCTAACTCTAAGACTCTAATCCCCAAGAGCATTATCTTTGATTGTAACGGTTCAACTTCGGTTTGAAATAGAGTTAAAGTTATGAAGCTCTATCACCTCTTAGGACACTCAAAGGATGTCATAAGTATCTATAACTTATAGCTTTGAACCTAACTCTAAGACTCTAATCCCCAAGAGCGTTATCTTTGATTGTAACCGTTCAACTTCGGTTTGAAATAGAGTTAAAGTTCTAAAGATCTATCACCTCTTAGGACACCCAAAGGTTGTAATAAGTATCTATAACTCATTGCTTTGAGCCTAACTCTAAGACTCTAATCCCCAAGAGCATTATCTTTGATTGTAACGGTTCAACTTCGGTTTGAAATAGAGTTAAAATTCTGAAGTTCTATCACCTCTTAGGACACCCAAAGGTTGTAATAAGTATCTATAACTTATTGCTTTGAACCTAACTCTAAGACTCTAATCCCCAAGAGCGTTATCTTTGATTGTAACGGTTCATCTTCGGTTTGAAATAGAGTTAAAGTTCTAAAGATCTATCACCTCTTAAGACACCCAAAGGTTGTAATAAGTATCTATAACTTATTGCTTTGAACCTCACTCTAAGACTCTAATCCCCAAGAGCGTTATCTTTGATTGTAACGGTTCAACTTCGGTTTGAAATAGAGTTAAAGTTCTAAAGATCTATCACCTCTTAGGACACCCAAAGGATGTCATAAGTATGTATAACTTATAGCTTTGAACCTAACTCTAAGACTCTAATCCCCAAGAGCGTTGTCTTTGATTGTAACGGTTCAACTTCGGTTTGAAATAGAGTTAAAGTTCTAAGGATCTATCACCTCTTAGGACACCCAAAGGTTGTAATAAGTATCTATAACTTATACCTTTGAACCTAACTCTAAGACTCTAATCCCCAAGAGCGTTATCTTTGATTGTAACGGTTCAACTTCGGTTTGAAATAGAGTTAAAGTTCTGAAGTTCTATCACCTCTTAGGACACCCAAAGGTTGTAATAAGTACCTATAACTTATAGCTTTGAACCTAACTCTAAGACTCTAATCCCCAAGAGCGTTATCTTTGATTGTAACGGTTCAACTTCGGTTTGGAATAGAGTTAAAGTTCTAAAGATCTATCACCTCTTAGGACACCCAAAGGTTGTAATAACTATCTATAACTTATAGCTTTGAACCTAACTCTAAGACTCTAATCCCCAAGAGCGTTATCTTTGATTGTAACGGTTCAACTTCGGTTTGAAATAGAGTTAAAGTTCTGAAGTTCTATCACCTCTTAGGACACCCAAAGGTTGTAATAAGTACCTATAACTTATAGCTTTGAACCTAACTCTAAGACTCTAATCCCCAAGAGCGTTATCTTTGATTGTAACGGTTCAACTTCGGTTTGAAATAGAGTTAAAGTTCTAAAGATCTATCACCTCTTAGGACACCCAAAGTTTGTAATAAGTATCTATAACTTATAGCTTTGAACCTAACTCTAAGACTCTAATCCCCAAGAGCGTTGTCTTTGATTGTAACGGTTCAACTTCGGTTTGAAATAGAGTTAAAGTTCTAAAGATCTATCACCTCTTAGGACACCCAAAGGTTGTAATAAGTATCTATAACTTATAGCTTTGAACCTAACTCTAAGACTCTAATCCCCAAGAGCGTTATCTTTGATTGTAACGGTTCAACTTCGGTTTGAAATAGAGTTAAAGTTCTGAAGTTCTATCACCTCTTAGGACACCCAAAGGTTGTAATAAGTACTTATAACTTATAGCTTTGAACCTAACTCTAAGACTCTAATCCCCAAGAGCGTTATCTTTGATTGTAACGGTTCAACTTCGGTTTGAAATAGAGTTAAAGTTATGAAGCTCTATCACCTCTTAGGACACCTAAAGGATGTCATAAGTATCTATAACTTATTGCTTTGAACCTAACTCTAAGACTCTAATCCCCAAGAGCGTTATCTTTGATTGTAACGGTTCAACTTCGGTTTGAAATAGAGTTAAAGTTCTAAAGATCTATCACCTCTTAGGACACCCAAAGGTTGTAATAAGTATCTATAACTTATAGCTTTGAACCTAACTCTAAGACTCTAATCCCCAAGAGCATTATCTTTGATTGTAACGGTTCAACTTCGGTTTGAAATAGAGTTAATGTTATGAAGCTCTATCGCCTCTTAGGACACCCAAAGTTTGTAATAAGTATCTATAACTTATAGCTTTGAACCTAACTCTAAGACTCTAATCCCCAAGAGCGTTATCTTTGATTGTAACGGTTCAACTTCGGTTTGAAATAGAGTTAAAGTTCTAAAGATCTATCACCTCTTAGGACACCCAAAGGATGTCATAAGTATCTATAACTTATAGCTTTGAACCTAACACTAAGACTCTAATCCCCAAGAGCGTTATCTTTGATTGTAACGGTTCAACTTCGGTTTGAAATAGAGTTAAAGTTCTAAAGATCTATCACCTCTTAGGACACCCAAAGGTTGTAATAAGTATCTATAACTTATTGCTTTGAACCTCACTCTAAGACTCTATTCCCCAAGAGCATTATCTTTGATTGTAACGGTTCAACTTTGGTTTGAAATAGAGTTAAAGTTCTAAAGATCTATCACCTCTTAGGACACCCAAAGGTTGTAATAAGTATCTATAACTTATAGCTTTGAACCTAACTCTAAGACTCTAATCCCCAAGAGCATTATCTTTGATTGTAACGGTTCTACTTCGGTTTGAAATAGAGTTAAAGTTCTGAAGCTCTATCACCTCTTAGGACACCCAAAGTTTGTAATAAGTATCTATAACTTATTGCTTTGAACCTAACTCTAAGACTCTAATCCCCAAGTGCGTTATCTTTGATTGTAACGGTTCAACTTCGGTTTGAAATAGAGTTAATGTTCTAAAGATCTATCACCTCTTAGGACACCCAAAGGATGTCATATGTATCTATAACTTATAGCTTTGAACAAACTCTAAGACTCTAATCCCCAAGGACGTTATCTTTGATTGTAACGGTTCAACTTCGGTTTGAAGTAGAGTTAAAGTTCTAAAGATCTATCACCTCTTAGGACACCCAAAGGATGTCATAAGTATCTATAACTTATAGCTTTGAACCTAACTCTAAGACTCTAATCCCCAAGAGCGTTATCTTTGATTGTAACGGTTCAACTTCGGTTTGAAATAGAGTTAAAGTTCTAAAGATCTATCACCTCTTAGGACACCCAAAGGTTGTAATAAGTATCTATAACTTATTGCTCTGAACCTCACTCTAAGACTCTAATCCCCAAGAGCGTTATCTTTGATTGTAACGGTTCAACTTCGGTTTGAAATAGAGTTAAAGTTCTAAAGATCTATCACCTCTTAGGACACCCAAAGGATGTCATAAGTATGTATAACTTATAGCTTTGAACCTAACTCTAAGACTCTAATCCCCAAGAGCGTTGTCTTTGATTGTAACGGTTCAACTTCGGTTTGAAATAGAGTTAAAGTTCTAAAGATCTATCACCTCTTAGGACACCCAAAGGATGTAATAAGTATCTATAACTTATAGCTTTGAACCTAACTCTAAGACTCTAATCCCCAAGAGCGTTATCTTTGATTGTAACGGTTCAACTTCGGTTTGAAATAGAGTTAAAGTTCTGAAGTTCTATCACCTCTTAGGACACCCAAAGGTTGTAATAAGTACCTATAACTTATAGCTTTGAACCTAACTCTAAGACTCTAATCCCCAAGAGCGTTATCTTTGATTGTAACGGTTCAACTTCGGTTTGAAATAGAGTTAAAGTTATGAAGCTCTATCACCTCTTAGGACACCTAAAGGATGTCATAAGTATCTATAACTTATTGCTTTGAACCTAACTCTAAGACTCTAATCCCCAAGAGCGTTATCTTTGATTGTAACGGTTCAACTTCGGTTTGAAATAGAGTTAAAGTTCTAAAGATCTATCACCTCTTAGGACACCCAAAGGTTGTAATAAGTATCTATAACTTATAGCTTTGAACCTAACTCTAAGACTCTAATCCCCAAGAGCATTATCTTTGATTGTAACGGTTCAACTTCGGTTTGAAATAGAGTTAATGTTATGAAGCTCTATCGCCTCTTAGGACACCCAAAGTTTGTAATAAGTATCTATAACTTATAGCTTTGAACCTAACTCTAAGACTCTAATCCCCAAGAGCGTTATCTTTGATTGTAACGGTTCAACTTCGGTTTGAAATAGAGTTAAAGTTCTAAAGATCTATCACCTCTTAGGACACCCAAAGGTTGTAATAAGTATCTATAACTTATAGCTTTGAACCTAACTCTAAGACTCTAATCCCCAAGAGCGTTATCTTTGATTGTAACGGTTCAACTTCGGTTTGAAATAGAGTTAAAGTTCTGAAGTTCTATCACCTCTTAGGACACCCAAAGGTTGTAATAAGTACCTATAACTTATAGCTTTGAACCTAACTCTAAGACTCTAATCCCCAAGAGCGTTATCTTTGATTGTAACGGTTCAACTTCGGTTTGAAATAGAGTTAAAGTTCTAAAGATCTATCACCTCTTAGGACACCCAAAGGTTGTAATAAGTATCTATAACTTATTGCTCTGAACCTCACTCTAAGACTCTAATCCCCAAGAGCGTTATCTTTGATTGTAACGGTTCAACTTCGGTTTGAAGTAGAGTTAAAGTTCTAAAGATCTATCACCTCTTAGGACACCCAAAGGATGTCATAAGTATGTATAACTTATAGCTTTGAACCTAACTCTAAGACTCTAATCCCCAAGAGCGTTGTCTTTGATTGTAACGGTTCAACTTCGGTTTGAAATAGAGTTAAAGTTATGAAGCTCTATCACCTCTTAGGACACCCAAAGGATGTAATAAGTATCTATAACTTATAGCTTTGAACCTAACTCTAAGACTCTAATCCCCAAGAGCGTTATCTTTGATTGTAACGGTTCAACTTCGGTTTGAAATAGAGTTAAAGTTCTGAAGTTCTATCACCTCTTAGGACACCCAAAGGTTGTAATAAGTACCTATAACTTATAGCTTTGAACCTAACTCTAAGACTCTAATCCCCAAGAGCGTTATCTTTGATTGTAACGGTTCAACTTCGGTTTGAAATAGAGTTAAAGTTCTAAAGATCTATCACCTCTTAGGACACCCAAAGGTTGTAATAAGTATCTATAACTTATTGCTTTGAACCTCACTCTAAGACTCTATTCCCCAAGAGCATTATCTTTGATTGTAACGGTTCAACTTTGGTTTGAAATAGAGTTAAAGTTCTAAAGATCTATCACCTCTTAGGACACCCAAAGGTTGTAATAAGTATCTATAACTTATAGCTTTGAACCTAACTCTAAGACTCTAATCCCCAAGAGCATTATCTTTGATTGTAACGGTTCTACTTCGGTTTGAAATAGAGTTAAAGTTCTGAAGCTCTATCACCTCTTAGGACACCCAAAGTTTGTAATAAGTATCTATAACTTATTGCTTTGAACCTAACTCTAAGACTCTAATCCCCAAGAGCGTTATCTTTGATTGTAACGGTTCAACTTCGGTTTGAAATAGAGTTAATGTTCTAAAGATCTATCACCTCTTAGGACACCCAAAGGATGTCATATGTATCTATAACTTATAGCTTTGAACCTAACTCTAAGACTCTAATCCCCAAGGACGTTATCTTTGATTGTAACGGTTCAACTACGGTTTGAAGTAGAGTTAAAGTTCTAAAGATCTATCACCTCTTAGGACACCCAAAGGATGTCATAAGTATCTATAACTTATAGCTTTGAACCTAACTCTAAGACTCTAATCCCCAAGAGCGTTATCTTTGATTGTAACGGTTCAACTTCGGTTTGAAATAGAGTTAAAGTTCTAAAGATCTATCACCTCTTAGGACACCCAAAGGTTGTAATAAGTATCTATAACTTATTGCTCTGAACCTCACTCTAAGACTCTAATCCCCAAGAGCGTTATCTTTGATTGTAACGGTTCAACTTCGGTTTGAAATAGAGTTAAAGTTCTAAAGATCTATCACCTCTTAGGACACCCAAAGGATGTCATAAGTATGTATAACTTATAGCTTTGAACCTAACTCTAAGACTCTAATCCCTAAGAGCGTTGTCTTTGATTGTAACGGTTCAACTTCGGTTTGAAATAGAGTTAAAGTTCTAAAGATCTATCACCTCTTAGGACACCCAAAGGATGTAATAAGTATCTATAACTTATAGCTTTGAACCTAACTCTAAGACTCTAATCCCCAAGAGCGTTATCTTTGATTGTAACGGTTCAACTTCGGTTTGAAATAGAGTTAAAGTTCTGAAGTTCTATCACCTCTTAGGACACCCAAAGGTTGTAATAAGTACCTATAACTTATAGCTTTGAACCTAACTCTAAGACTCTAATCCCCAAGAGCGTTATCTTTGATTGTAACGGTTCAACTTCGGTTTGAAATAGAGTTATGTTATGAAGCTCTATCACCTCTTAGGACACCTAAAGGATGTCATAAGTATCTATAACTTATTGCTTTGAACCTAACTCTAAGACTCTAATCCCCAAGAGCGTTATCTTTGATTGTAACGGTTCAACTTCGGTTTGAAATAGAGTTAAAGTTCTAAAGATCTATCACCTCTTAGGACACCCAAAGGATGTCATAAGTATGTATAACTTATAGCTTTGAACCTAACTCTAAGACTCTAATCCCCAAGAGCGTTGTCTTTGATTGTAACGGTTCAACTTCGGTTTGAAATAGAGTTAAAGTTCTAAGGATCTATCACCTCTTAGGACACCCAAAGGTTGTAATAAGTATCTATAACTTATACCTTTGAACCTAACTCTAAGACTCTAATCCCCAAGAGCGTTATCTTTGATTGTAACGGTTCAACTTCGGTTTGAAATAGAGTTAAAGTTCTGAAGTTCTATCACCTCTTAGGACACCCAAAGGTTGTAATAAGTACCTATAACTTATAGCTTTGAACCTAACTCTAAGACTCTAATCCCCAAGAGCGTTATCTTTGATTGTAACGGTTCAACTTCGGTTTGGAATAGAGTTAAAGTTCTAAAGATCTATCACCTCTTAGGACACCCAAAGGTTGTAATAACTATCTATAACTTATAGCTTTGAACCTAACTCTAAGACTCTAATCCCCAAGAGCGTTATCTTTGATTGTAACGGTTCAACTTCGGTTTGAAATAGAGTTAAAGTTCTGAAGTTCTATCACCTCTTAGGACACCCAAAGGTTGAAATAAGTACCTATAACTTATAGCTTTGAACCTAACTCTAAGACTCTAATCCCCAAGAGCGTTATCTTTGATTGTAACGGTTCAACTTCGGTTTGAAATAGAGTTAAAGTTCTAAAGATCTATCACCTCTTAGGACACCCAAAGGTTGTAATAAGTATCTATAACTTATAGCTTTGAACCTAACTCTAAGACTCTAATCCCCAAGAGCGTTATCTTTGATTGTAACGGTTCAACTTCGGTTTGAAATAGAGTTAAAGTTCTAAAGATCTATCACCTCTTAGGACACCCAAAGGTTGTAATAAGTATCTATAACTTATAGCTTTGAACCTAACTCTAAGACTCTAATCCCCAAGAGCATTATCTTTGATTGTAACGGTTCAACTTCGGTTTGAAATAGAGTTAAAGTTATGAAGCTCTATCACCTCTTAGGACACTCAAAGGATGTCATAAGTATCTATAACTTATAGCTTTGAACCTAACTCTAAGACTCTAATCCCCAAGAGCGTTATCTTTGATTGTAACCGTTCAACTTCGGTTTGAAATAGAGTTAAAGTTCTAAAGATCTATCACCTCTTAGGACACCCAAAGGTTGTAATAAGTATCTATAACTCATTGCTTTGAGCCTAACTCTAAGACTCTAATCCCCAAGAGCATTATCTTTGATTGTAACGGTTCAACTTCGGTTTGAAATAGAGTTAAAATTCTGAAGTTCTATCACCTCTTAGGACACCCAAAGGTTGTAATAAGTATCTATAACTTATTGCTTTGAACCTAACTCTAAGACTCTAATCCCCAAGAGCGTTATCTTTGATTGTAACGGTTCATCTTCGGTTTGAAATAGAGTTAAAGTTCTAAAGATCTATCACCTCTTAAGACACCCAAAGGTTGTAATAAGTATCTATAACTTATTGCTTTGAACCTCACTCTAAGACTCTAATCCCCAAGAGCGTTATCTTTGATTGTAACGGTTCAACTTCGGTTTGAAATAGAGTTAAAGTTCTAAAGATCTATCACCTCTTAGGACACCCAAAGGATGTCATAAGTATGTATAACTTATAGCTTTGAACCTAACTCTAAGACTCTAATCCCCAAGAGCGTTGTCTTTGATTGTAACGGTTCAACTTCGGTTTGAAATAGAGTTAAAGTTCTAAGGATCTATCACCTCTTAGGACACCCAAAGGTTGTAATAAGTATCTATAACTTATACCTTTGAACCTAACTCTAAGACTCTAATCCCCAAGAGCGTTATCTTTGATTGTAACGGTTCAACTTCGGTTTGAAATAGAGTTAAAGTTCTGAAGTTCTATCACCTCTTAGGACACCCAAAGGTTGTAATAAGTACCTATAACTTATAGCTTTGAACCTAACTCTAAGACTCTAATCCCCAAGAGCGTTATCTTTGATTGTAACGGTTCAACTTCGGTTTGGAATAGAGTTAAAGTTCTAAAGATCTATCACCTCTTAGGACACCCAAAGGTTGTAATAACTATCTATAACTTATAGCTTTGAACCTAACTCTAAGACTCTAATCCCCAAGAGCGTTATCTTTGATTGTAACGGTTCAACTTCGGTTTGAAATAGAGTTAAAGTTCTGAAGTTCTATCACCTCTTAGGACACCCAAAGGTTGTAATAAGTACCTATAACTTATAGCTTTGAACCTAACTCTAAGACTCTAATCCCCAAGAGCGTTATCTTTGATTGTAACGGTTCAACTTCGGTTTGAAATAGAGTTAAAGTTCTAAAGATCTATCACCTCTTAGGACACCCAAAGTTTGTAATAAGTATCTATAACTTATAGCTTTGAACCTAACTCTAAGACTCTAATCCCCAAGAGCGTTGTCTTTGATTGTAACGGTTCAACTTCGGTTTGAAATAGAGTTAAAGTTCTAAAGATCTATCACCTCTTAGGACACCCAAAGGTTGTAATAAGTATCTATAACTTATAGCTTTGAACCTAACTCTAAGACTCTAATCCCCAAGAGCGTTATCTTTGATTGTAACGGTTCAACTTCGGTTTGAAATAGAGTTAAAGTTCTGAAGTTCTATCACCTCTTAGGACACCCAAAGGTTGTAATAAGTACTTATAACTTATAGCTTTGAACCTAACTCTAAGACTCTAATCCCCAAGAGCGTTATCTTTGATTGTAACGGTTCAACTTCGGTTTGAAATAGAGTTAAAGTTATGAAGCTCTATCACCTCTTAGGACACCTAAAGGATGTCATAAGTATCTATAACTTATTGCTTTGAACCTAACTCTAAGACTCTAATCCCCAAGAGCGTTATCTTTGATTGTAACGGTTCAACTTCGGTTTGAAATAGAGTTAAAGTTCTAAAGATCTATCACCTCTTAGGACACCCAAAGGTTGTAATAAGTATCTATAACTTATAGCTTTGAACCTAACTCTAAGACTCTAATCCCCAAGAGCATTATCTTTGATTGTAACGGTTCAACTTCGGTTTGAAATAGAGTTAATGTTATGAAGCTCTATCGCCTCTTAGGACACCCAAAGTTTGTAATAAGTATCTATAACTTATAGCTTTGAACCTAACTCTAAGACTCTAATCCCCAAGAGCGTTATCTTTGATTGTAACGGTTCAACTTCGGTTTGAAATAGAGTTAAAGTTCTAAAGATCTATCACCTCTTAGGACACCCAAAGGATGTCATAAGTATCTATAACTTATAGCTTTGAACCTAACACTAAGACTCTAATCCCCAAGAGCGTTATCTTTGATTGTAACGGTTCAACTTCGGTTTGAAATAGAGTTAAAGTTCTAAAGATCTATCACCTCTTAGGACACCCAAAGGTTGTAATAAGTATCTATAACTTATTGCTTTGAACCTCACTCTAAGACTCTATTCCCCAAGAGCATTATCTTTGATTGTAACGGTTCAACTTTGGTTTGAAATAGAGTTAAAGTTCTAAAGATCTATCACCTCTTAGGACACCCAAAGGTTGTAATAAGTATCTATAACTTATAGCTTTGAACCTAACTCTAAGACTCTAATCCCCAAGAGCATTATCTTTGATTGTAACGGTTCTACTTCGGTTTGAAATAGAGTTAAAGTTCTGAAGCTCTATCACCTCTTAGGACACCCAAAGTTTGTAATAAGTATCTATAACTTATTGCTTTGAACCTAACTCTAAGACTCTAATCCCCAAGAGCGTTATCTTTGATTGTAACGGTTCAACTTCGGTTTGAAATAGAGTTAATGTTCTAAAGATCTATCACCTCTTAGGACACCCAAAGGATGTCATATGTATCTATAACTTATAGCTTTGAACAAACTCTAAGACTCTAATCCCCAAGGACGTTATCTTTGATTGTAACGGTTCAACTTCGGTTTGAAGTAGAGTTAAAGTTCTAAAGATCTATCACCTCTTAGGACACCCAAAGGATGTCATAAGTATCTATAACTTATAGCTTTGAACCTAACTCTAAGACTCTAATCCCCAAGAGCGTTATCTTTGATTGTAACGGTTCAACTTCGGTTTGAAATAGAGTTAAAGTTCTAAAGATCTATCACCTCTTAGGACACCCAAAGGTTGTAATAAGTATCTATAACTTATTGCTCTGAACCTCACTCTAAGACTCTAATCCCCAAGAGCGTTATCTTTGATTGTAACGGTTCAACTTCGGTTTGAAATAGAGTTAAAGTTCTAAAGATCTATCACCTCTTAGGACACCCAAAGGATGTCATAAGTATGTATAACTTATAGCTTTGAACCTAACTCTAAGACTCTAATCCCCAAGAGCGTTGTCTTTGATTGTAACGGTTCAACTTCGGTTTGAAATAGAGTTAAAGTTCTAAAGATCTATCACCTCTTAGGACACCCAAAGGATGTAATAAGTATCTATAACTTATAGCTTTGAACCTAACTCTAAGACTCTAATCCCCAAGAGCGTTATCTTTGATTGTAACGGTTCAACTTCGGTTTGAAATAGAGTTAAAGTTCTGAAGTTCTATCACCTCTTAGGACACCCAAAGGTTGTAATAAGTACCTATAACTTATAGCTTTGAACCTAACTCTAAGACTCTAATCCCCAAGAGCGTTATCTTTGATTGTAACGGTTCAACTTCGGTTTGAAATAGAGTTAAAGTTATGAAGCTCTATCACCTCTTAGGACACCTAAAGGATGTCATAAGTATCTATAACTTATTGCTTTGAACCTAACTCTAAGACTCTAATCCCCAAGAGCGTTATCTTTGATTGTAACGGTTCAACTTCGGTTTGAAATAGAGTTAAAGTTCTAAAGATCTATCACCTCTTAGGACACCCAAAGGTTGTAATAAGTATCTATAACTTATAGCTTTGAACCTAACTCTAAGACTCTAATCCCCAAGAGCATTATCTTTGATTGTAACGGTTCAACTTCGGTTTGAAATAGAGTTAATGTTATGAAGCTCTATCGCCTCTTAGGACACCCAAAGTTTGTAATAAGTATCTATAACTTATAGCTTTGAACCTAACTCTAAGACTCTAATCCCCAAGAGCGTTATCTTTGATTGTAACGGTTCAACTTCGGTTTGAAATAGAGTTAAAGTTCTAAAGATCTATCACCTCTTAGGACACCCAAAGGTTGTAATAAGTATCTATAACTTATAGCTTTGAACCTAACTCTAAGACTCTAATCCCCAAGAGCGTTATCTTTGATTGTAACGGTTCAACTTCGGTTTGAAATAGAGTTAAAGTTCTGAAGTTCTATCACCTCTTAGGACACCCAAAGGTTGTAATAAGTACCTATAACTTATAGCTTTGAACCTAACTCTAAGACTCTAATCCCCAAGAGCGTTATCTTTGATTGTAACGGTTCAACTTCGGTTTGAAATAGAGTTAAAGTTCTAAAGATCTATCACCTCTTAGGACACCCAAAGGTTGTAATAAGTATCTATAACTTATTGCTCTGAACCTCACTCTAAGACTCTAATCCCCAAGAGCGTTATCTTTGATTGTAACGGTTCAACTTCGGTTTGAAGTAGAGTTAAAGTTCTAAAGATCTATCACCTCTTAGGACACCCAAAGGATGTCATAAGTATGTATAACTTATAGCTTTGAACCTAACTCTAAGACTCTAATCCCCAAGAGCGTTGTCTTTGATTGTAACGGTTCAACTTCGGTTTGAAATAGAGTTAAAGTTATGAAGCTCTATCACCTCTTAGGACACCCAAAGGATGTAATAAGTATCTATAACTTATAGCTTTGAACCTAACTCTAAGACTCTAATCCCCAAGAGCGTTATCTTTGATTGTAACGGTTCAACTTCGGTTTGAAATAGAGTTAAAGTTCTGAAGTTCTATCACCTCTTAGGACACCCAAAGGTTGTAATAAGTACCTATAACTTATAGCTTTGAACCTAACTCTAAGACTCTAATCCCCAAGAGCGTTATCTTTGATTGTAACGGTTCAACTTCGGTTTGAAATAGAGTTAAAGTTCTAAAGATCTATCACCTCTTAGGACACCCAAAGGTTGTAATAAGTATCTATAACTTATTGCTTTGAACCTCACTCTAAGACTCTATTCCCCAAGAGCATTATCTTTGATTGTAACGGTTCAACTTTGGTTTGAAATAGAGTTAAAGTTCTAAAGATCTATCACCTCTTAGGACACCCAAAGGTTGTAATAAGTTTCTATAACTTATAGCTTTGAACCTAACTCTAAGACTCTAATCCCCAAGAGCATTATCTTTGATTGTAACGGTTCTACTTCGGTTTGAAATAGAGTTAAAGTTCTGAAGCTCTATCACCTCTTAGGACACCCAAAGTTTGTAATAAGTATCTATAACTTATTGCTTTGAACCTAACTCTAAGACTCTAATCCCCAAGAGCGTTATCTTTGATTGTAACGGTTCAACTTCGGTTTGAAATAGAGTTAATGTTCTAAAGATCTATCACCTCTTAGGACACCCAAAGGATGTCATATGTATCTATAACTTATAGCTTTGAACAAACTCTAAGACTCTAATCCCCAAGGACGTTATCTTTGATTGTAACGGTTCAACTTCGGTTTGAAGTAGAGTTAAAGTTCTAAAGATCTATCACCTCTTAGGACACCCAAAGGATGTCATAAGTATCTATAACTTATAGCTTTGAACCTAACTCTAAGACTCTAATCCCCAAGAGCGTTATCTTTGATTGTAACGGTTCAACTTCGGTTTGAAATAGAGTTAAAGTTCTAAAGATCTATCACCTCTTAGGACACCCAAAGGTTGTAATAAGTATCTATAACTTATTGCTCTGAACCTCACTCTAAGACTCTAATCCCCAAGAGCGTTATCTTTGATTGTAACGGTTCAACTTCGGTTTGAAATAGAGTTAAAGTTCTAAAGATCTATCACCTCTTAGGACACCCAAAGGATGTCATAAGTATGTATAACTTATAGCTTTGAACCTAACTCTAAGACTCTAATCCCTAAGAGCGTTGTCTTTGATTGTAACGGTTCAACTTCGGTTTGAAATAGAGTTAAAGTTCTAAAGATCTATCACCTCTTAGGACACCCAAAGGATGTAATAAGTATCTATAACTTATAGCTTTGAACCTAACTCTAAGACTCTAATCCCCAAGAGCGTTATCTTTGATTGTAACGGTTCAACTTCGGTTTGAAATAGAGTTAAAGTTCTGAAGTTCTATCACCTCTTAGGACACCCAAAGGTTGTAATAAGTACCTATAACTTATAGCTTTGAACCTAACTCTAAGACTCTAATCCCCAAGAGCGTTATCTTTGATTGTAACGGTTCAACTTCGGTTTGAAATAGAGTTATGTTATGAAGCTCTATCACCTCTTAGGACACCTAAAGGATGTCATAAGTATCTATAACTTATTGCTTTGAACCTAACTCTAAGACTCTAATCCCCAAGAGCGTTATCTTTGATTGTAACGGTTCAACTTCGGTTTGAAATAGAGTTAAAGTTCTAAAGATCTATCACCTCTTAGGACACCCAAAGGTTGTAATAAGTATCTATAACTTATAGCTTTGAACCTAACTCTAAGACTCTAATCCCCAAGAGCATTATCTTTGATTGTAACGGTTCAACTTCGGTTTGAAATAGAGTTAATGTTATGAAGCTCTATCGCCTCTTAGGACACCCAAAGTTTGTAATAAGTATCTATAACTTATAGCTTTGAACCTAACTCTAAGACTCTAATCCCCAAGAGCGTTATCTTTGATTGTAACGGTTCAACTTCGGTTTGAAATAGAGTTAAAGTTCTAAAGATCTATCACCTCTTAGGACACCCAAAGGTTGTAATAAGTATCTATAACTTATAGCTTTGAACCTAACTCTAAGACTCTAATCCCCAAGAGCGTTATCTTTGATTGTAACGGTTCAACTTCGGTTTGAAATAGAGTTAAAGTTCTGAAGTTCTATCACCTCTTAGGACACCCAAAGGTTGTAATAAGTACCTATAACTTATAGCTTTGAACCTAACTCTAAGACTCCAATCCCCAAGAGCGTTATCTTTGATTGTAACGGTTCAACTTCGGTTTGAAATAGAGTTAAAGTTCTAAAGATCTATCACCTCTTAGGACACCCAAAGGTTGTAATAAGTATCTATAACTTATTGCTTTGAACCTAACTCTAAGACTCTAATCCCCAAGAGCGTTATCTTTGATTGTAATGGTTCAACTTCGGTTTGAAATAGAGTTAAAGTTATGAAGCTCTATCGCCTCTTAGGACACCCAAAGTTTGTAATAAGTATCTATAACTTATAGCTTTGAACCTAACTCTAAGACTCTAATCCCCAAGAGCGTTATCTTTGATTGTAACGGTTCAACTTCGGTTTGAAATAGAGTTAAAGTTCTAAAGATCTATCACCTCTTAGGACACCCAAAGGTTGTAATAAGTATCTATAACTTATTGCTTTGAACCTCACTCTAAGACTCTAATCCCCAAGAGCGTTATCTTTGATTGTAACGGTTCAACTTCGGTTTGAAATAGAGTTAAAGTTCTAAAGATCTATCACCTCTTAGGACACCCAAAGGATGTCATAAGTATGTATAACTTATAGCTTTGAACCTAACTCTAAGACTCTAATCCCCAAGAGCGTTATCTTTGATTGTAACGGTTCAACTTCGGTTTGAAATAGAGTTAAAGTTCTAAAGATCTATCACCTCTTAGGACACCCAAAGGTTGTAATAAGTATCTATAACTTATAGCTTTGAACCTAACTCTAAGACTCTAATCCCCAAGAGCGTTATCTTTGATTGTAACGGTTCAACTTCGGTTTGAAATAGAGTTAAATTTCTGAAGTTCTATCACCTCTTAGGACACCCAAAGGTTGTAATAAGTACCTATAACTTATAGCTTTGAACCTAACTCTAAGACTCCAATCCCCAAGAGCGTTATCTTTGATTGTAACGGTTCAACTTCGGTTTGAAATAGAGTTAAAGTTCTAAAGATCTATCACCTCTTAGGACACCCAAAGGTTGTAATAAGTATCTATAACTTATTGCTTTGAACCTAACTCTAAGACTCTAATCCCCAAGAGCGTTATCTTTGATTGTAACGGTTCAACTTCGGTTTGAAATAGAGTTAAAGTTCTAAAGATCTATCACCTCTTAGGACACCCAAAGGTTGTAATAAGTATCTATAACTTATAGCTTTGAACCTAACTCTAAGACTCTAATCCCCAAGAGCATTATCTTCGATTGTAACGGTTCAACTTCGGTTTGAAATAGAGTTAAAGTTATGAAGCTCTATCACCTCTTAGGACACCCAAAGTTTGTAATAAGTATCTATAACTTATAGCTTTGAACCTAACTCTAAGACTCTAATCCCCAAGAGCGTTATCTTTGATTGTAACGGTTCAACTTCGGTTTGAAATAGAGTTAAAGTTCTAAAGATCTGTCACCTCTTAGGACACCCAAAGGATGTCATAAGTATCTATAACTTATAGCTTTGAACCTAACTCTAAGACTCTAATCCCAAGAGCGTTATCTTTGATTGTAACGGTTCAACTTCGGTTTGAAATAGAGTTAAAGTTCTAAAGATCTATCACCTCATAGGACACCCAAAGGTTGTAATAAGTATCTATAACTTATAGCTTTGAACCTAACTCTAAGACTCTAATCCCCAAGAGCGTTATCTTTGATTGTAACGGTTCAACTTCGGTTTGAAATAGAGTTAAAGCTCTAAAGATCTATCGCCTCTTAGGACACCCAAAGGTTGTAATAAGTATCTATAACTTATTGCTTTGAACCTCACTCTACGACTCTAATCCCCAAGAGCGTTATCTTTGATTGTAACGGTTCAACTTCGGTTTGAAATAGAGTTAAAGTTCTAAAGATCTATCACCTCTTAGGACACCCAAAGGATGTCATAAGTATGTATAACTTATAGCTTTGAACCTAACTCTAAGACTCTAATCCCCAAGAGCGTTATCTTTGATTGTAACGGTTCAACTTCGGTTTGAAATAGAGTTAAAGTTCTGAAGATCTATCACCTCTTAGGACACCCAAAGGTTGTAATAAGTATCTATAACTTATAGCTTTGAACCTAACTCTAAGACTCTAATCCCCAAGAGCGTTATCTTTGATTGTAACGGTTCAACTTCGGTTTGAAATAGAGTTAAAGTTCTGAAGTTCTATCACCTCTTAGGACACCCAAAGGTTGTAATAAGTACCTATAACTTATAGCTTTGAACCTAACTCTAAGACTCTAATCCCCAAGAGCGTTATCTTTGATTGTAACGGTTCAACTTCGGTTTGAAATAGAGTTAAAGTTCTAAAGATCTATCACCTCTTAGGACACCCAAAGGTTGTAATAAGTATCTATAACTTATTGCTTTGAACCTAACTCTAAGACTCTAATCCCCAAGAGCGTTATCTTTGATTGTAACGATTCAACTTCAGTTTGAAATAGAGTTAAAGTTCTAAAGATCTATCACCTCTTAGGACACCCAAAGGATGTCATAAGTATGTATAACTTATAGCTTTGAACCGAACTCTAAGACTCTAATCCCCAAGAGCGTTATCTTTGATTGTAACGGTTCAACTTCGGTTTGAAATAGAGTTAAAGTTCTAAAGATCTATCACCTCTTAGGACACCCATAGGATGTCATAAGTGTGTATAACTTATAGCTTTGAACCTAACTCTAAGACTCTAATCCCCAAGAGCGTTATCTTTGATTGTAACGGTTCAACTTCGGTTTGAAATAGAGTTAAAGTTCTAAAGATCTATCACCTCTTAGGACACCCAAAGGTTGTAATAAATATCTATAACTTATAGCTTTGAACCTAACTCTAAGACTCTAATCCCCAAGAGCGTTATCTTTGATTGTAACGGTTCAACTTCGGTTTGAAATAGATTTAAAGTTCTGAAGTTCTATCACCTCTTAGGACACCCAAAGGTTGTAATAAGTACCTATAACTTATAGCTTTGAACCTAACTCTAAGACTCTAATCCCCAAGAGCGTTATCTTTGATTGTAACGGTTCAACTTCGGTTTGAAATAGAGTTAAAGTTCTAAAGATCTATCACCTCTTAGGTCACCCAAAGGTTGTAATAAGTATCTATAACTTATTTCTTTGAACCTAACTCTAAGACTCTAATCCCCAAGAGCGTTATCTTTGATTGTAACGGTTCAACTTCGGTTTGAAATAGAGTTAAAGTTCTAAAGATCTATCACCTCTTAGGACACCCAAAGGTTGTAATAAGTATCTATAACTTATAGCTTTGAACCTAACTCTAAGACTCTAATCCCCAAGAGCATTATCTTTGATTGTAACGGTTCAACTTCGGTTTGAAATAGAGTTAAAGTTATGAAGCTCTATCACCTCTTAGGACACCCAAAGGATGTCATAAGTATCTATAACTTATAGCTTTGAACCTAACTCTAAGACTCTAATCCCCAAGAACGTTATCTTTGATTGTAACGGTTCAACTTCGGTTTGAAGTAGAGTTAAAGTTCTAAAGATCTATCACCTCTTAGGACACCCAAAGGATGTCATAAGTATCTATAACTTATAGCTTTAAATCTAACTCTAAGACTCTAATCCCCAAGAGCGTTATCTTTGATTGTAACGGTTCAACTTCGGTTTGAAATAGAGTTAAAGTTCTAAAGATCTATCACCTCTTAGGACACCCAAAGGTTGTAATAAGTATCTATAACTTATTGCTTTGAACCTCACTCTACGACTCTAATCCCCAAGAGCGTTATCTTTGATTGTAACGGTTCAACTTCGGTTTGAAATAGAGTTAAAGTTCTAAAGATCTATCACCTCTTAGGACACCCAAAGGATGTCATAAGTATGTATAACTTATAGCTTTGAACCTAACTCTAAGACTCTAATCCCCAAGAGCGTTATCTTTGATTGTAACGGTTCAACTTCGGTTTGAAATAGAGTTAAAGTTCTGAAGATCTATCACCTCTTAGGACACCCAAAGGTTGTAATAAGTATCTATAACTTATAGCTTTGAACCTAACTCTAAGACTCTAATCCCCAAGAGCGTTATCTTTGATTGTAACGGTTCAACTTCGGTTTGAAATAGAGTTAAAGTTCTGAAGTTCTATCACCTCTTAGGACACCCAAAGGTTGTAATAAGTACCTATAACTTATAGCTTTGAACCTAACTCTAAGACTCTAATCCCCAAGAGCGTTATCTTTGATTGTAACGGTTCAACTTCGGTTTGAAATAGAGTTAAAGTTCTAAAGATCTATCACCTCTTAGGACACCCAAAGGTTGTAATAAGTATCTATAACTTATTGCTTTGAACCTAACTCTAAGACTCTAATCCCCAAGAGCGTTATCTTTGATTGTAATGATTCAACTTCAGTTTGAAATAGAGTTAAAGTTCTAAAGATCTATCACCTCTTAGGACACCCAAAGGATGTCATAAGTATGTATAACTTATAGCTTTGAACCGAACTCTAAGACTCTAATCCCCAAGAGCGTTATCTTTGATTGTAACGGTTCAACTTCGGTTTGAAATAGAGTTAAAGTTCTAAAGATCTATCACCTCTTAGGACACCCATAGGATGTCATAAGTGTGTATAACTTATAGCTTTGAACCTAACTCTAAGACTCTAATCCCCAAGAGCGTTATCTTTGATTGTAACGGTTCAACTTCGGTTTGAAATAGAGTTAAAGTTCTAAAGATCTATCACCTCTTAGGACACCCAAAGGTTGTAATAAATATCTATAACTTATAGCTTTGAACCTAACTCTAAGACTCTAATCCCCAAGAGCGTTATCTTTGATTGTAACGGTTCAACTTCGGTTTGAAATAGATTTAAAGTTCTGAAGTTCTATCACCTCTTAGGACACCCAAAGGTTGTAATAAGTACCTATAACTTATAGCTTTGAACCTAACTCTAAGACTCTAATCCCCAAGAGCGTTATCTTTGATTGTAACGGTTCAACTTCGGTTTGAAATAGAGTTAAAGTTCTAAAGATCTATGACCTCTTAGGTCACCCAAAGGTTGTAATAAGTATCTATAACTTATTTCTTTGAACCTAACTCTAAGACTCTAATCCCCAAGAGCGTTATCTTTGATTGTAACGGTTCAACTTCGGTTTGAAATAGAGTTAAAGTTCTAAAGATCTATCACCTCTTAGGACACCCAAAGGTTGTAATAAGTATCTATAACTTATAGCTTTGAACCTAACTCTAAGACTCTAATCCCCAAGAGCATTATCTTTGATTGTAACGGTTCAACTTCGGTTTGAAATAGAGTTAAAGTTATGAAGCTCTATCACCTCTTAGGACACCCAAAGGATGTCATAAGTATCTATAACTTATAGCTTTGAACCTAAGTCTAAGACTCTAATCCCCAAGAACGTTATCTTTGATTGTAACGGTTCAACTTCGGTTTGAAATAGAGTTAAAGTTCTGAAGTTCTATCACCTCTTAGGACACCCAAAGGTTGTAATAAGTACCTATAACTTATAGCTTTGAACCTAACTCTAAGACTCTAATCCCCAAGAGCGTTATCTTTGATTGTAACGGTTCAACTTCGGTTTGAAATAGAGTTAAAGTTCTAAAGATCTATCACCACTTAGGACACCCAAAGGTTGTAATAAGTATCTATAACTTATTGCTTTGAACCTCACTCTAAGACTCTAATCCCCAAGAGCGTTATCTTTGATTGTAACGGTTCAACTTCGGTTTGAAATTGAGTTAAAGTTCTAAAGATCTATAACCTCTTAGGACACCCAAAGGATGTCATAAGTATGTATAACTTATAGCTTTGAACCTAACTCTAAGACTCTAATCCCCAAGAGCGTTATCTTTGATTGTAACGGTTCAACTTCGGTTTGAAATAGAGTTAAAGTTCTAAAGATCTATCACCTCTTAGGACACCCAAAGGTTGTAATAAGTATCTATAACTTATAGCTTTGAACCTAACTCTAAGACTCTAATCCCCAAGAGCGTTATCTTTGATTGTAACGGTTCAACTTCGGTTTGAAATAGAGTTAAAGTTCTGAAGTTCTATCACCTCTTAGGACACCCAAAGGTTGCAATAAGTACCTATAACTTATAGCTTTGAACCTAACTCTAAGACTCTAATCCCCAAGAGCGTTATCTTTGATTGTAACGGTTCAACTTCGGTTTGAAATAGAGTTAAAGTTCTAAAGATCTATCACCTCTTAGGACACCCAAAGGTTGTAATAAGTATCTATAACTTATTGCTTTGAACCTAACTCTAAGACTCTAATCCCCAAGAGAGTTATCTTTGATTGTAACGGTTCAACTTCGGTTTGAAATAGAGTTAAAGTTCTAAAGATCTATCACCTCTTAGGACACCCAAAGGTTGTAATAAGTATCTATAACTTATAGCTTTGAACCTAACTCTAAGACTCTAATCCCCAAGAGCATTATCTTCGATTGTAACGGTTCAACTTCGGTTTGAAATAGAGTTAAAGTTATGAAGCTCTATCACCTCTTAGGACACCCAAAGTTTGTAATAAGTATCTATAACTTATAGCTTTGAACCAAACTCTAAGACTCTAATCCCCATGAGCGTTATCTTTGATTGTAACGGTTCAACTTCGGTTTGAAATAGAGTTAAAGTTCTAAAGATCTGTCACCTCTTAGGACACCCAAAGGATGTCATAAGTATCTATAACTTATAGCTTTGAACCTAACTCTAAGACTCTAATCCCAAGAGCGTTATCTTTGATTGTAACGGTTCAACTTCGGTTTGAAATAGAGTTAAAGTTCTAAAGATCTATCTCCTCTTAGGACACCCAAAGGTTGTAATAAGTATCTATAACTTATTGCTTTGAACCTCACTCTAAGACTCTAATCCCCAAGAGCGTTATCTTTGATTGTAACGGTTCAACTTCGGTTTGAAATAGAGTTAAAGTTCTGAAGTTCTATCACCTCTTAGGACACCCAAAGGTTGTAATAAGTACCTATAACTTATAGCTTTGAACCTAACTCTAAGACTCTAATCTCCAAGAGCGTTATCTTTGATTGTAACGGTTCAACTTCGGTTTGAAATAGAGTTAAAGTTCTAAAGATCTATCACCTCTTAGGACACCCAAAGGTTGTAATAAGTATCTATAACTTATTGCTTTGAACCTAACTCTAAGACTCTAATCCCCAAGAGCGTTATCTTTGATTGTAACGATTCAACTTCGGTTTGAAATAGAGTTAAAGTTCTAAAGATCTATCACCTCTTAGGACACCCAAAGGTTGTAATAAGTATCTATAACTTATAGCTTTGAACCTAACTCTAAGACTCTAATCCCCAAGAGCATTATCTTCGATTGTAACGGTTCAACTTCGGTTTGAAATAGAGTTAAAGTTATGAAGCTCTATCACCTCTTAGGACACCCAAAGTTTGTAATAAGTATCTATAACTTATAGCTTTGAACCTAACTCTAAGACTCTAATCCCCAAGAGCGTTATCTTTGATTGTAACGGTTCAACTTCGGTTTGAAATAGAGTTAAAGTTCTAAAGATCTGTCACCTCTTAGGACACCCAAAGGATGTCATAAGTATCTATAACTTATAGCTTTGAACCTAACTCTAAGACTCTAATCCCAAGAGCGTTATCTTTGATTGTAACGGTTCAACTTCGGGTTGAAATAGAGTTAAAGTTCTAAAGATCTATCACCTCTTAGGACACCCAAAGGTTGTAATAAGTATCTATAACTTATAGCTTTGTACCTAACTCTAAGACTCTAATCCCCAAGAGCGTTATCTTTGATTGTAACGGTTCAACTTCGGTTTGAAATAGAGTTAAAGCTCTAAAGATCTATCGCCTCTTAGGACACCCAAAGGTTGTAATAAGTATCTATATCTTATTGCTTTGAACCTCACTCTACGACTCTAATCCCCAAGAGCGTTATCTTTGATTGTAACGGTTCAACTTCGGTTTGAAATAGAGTTAAAGTTCTAAAGATCTATCACCTCTTAGGACACCCAAAGGATGTCATAAGTATGTATAACTTATAGCTTTGAACCTAACTCTAAGACTCTAATCCCCAAGAGCGTTATCTTTGATTGTAACGGTTCAACTTCGGTTTGAAATAGAGTTAAAGTTCTGAAGATCTATCACCTCTTAGGACACCCAAAGGTTGTAATAAGTATCTATAACTTATAGCTTTGAACCTAACTCTAAGACTCTAATCCCCAAGAGCGTTATCTTTGATTGTAACGGTTCAACTTCGGTTTGAAATAGAGTTAAAGTTCTGAAGTTCTATCACCTCTTAGGACACCCAAAGGTTGTAATAAGTACCTATAACTTATAGCTTTGAACCTAACTCTAAGACTCTAATCCCCAAGAGCGTTATCTTTGATTGTAACGGTTCAACTTCGGTTTGAAATAGAGTTAAAGTTCTAAAGATCTATCACCTCTTAGGACACCCAAAGGTTGTAATATGTATCTATAACTTATTGCTTTGAACCTAACTCTAAGACTCTAATCCCCAAGAGCATTATCTTTGATTGTAACGGTTCAACTTCAGTTTGAAATAGAGTTAAAGTTCTAAAGATCTATCACCTCTTAGGACACCCAAAGGATGTCATAAGTATGTATAACTTATAGCTTTGAACCGAACTCTAAGACTCTAATCCCCAAGAGCGTTATCTTTGATTGTAACGGTTCAACTTCGGTTTGAAATAGAGTTAAAGTTCTAAAGATCTATCACCTCTTAGTACACCCATAGGATGTCATAAGTGTGTATAACTTATAGCTTTGAACCTAACTCTAAGACTCTAATCCCCAAGAGCGTTATCTTTGATTGTAACGGTTCAACTTCGGTTTGAAATAGAGTTAAAGTTCTAAAGATCTATCACCTCTTAGGACACCCAAAGGTTGTAATAAATATCTATAACTTATAGCTTTGAACCTAACTCTAAGACTCTAATCCCCAAGAGCGTTATCTTTGATTGTAACGGTTCAACTTCGGTTTGAAATAGATTTAAAGTTCTGAAGTTCTATCACCTCTTAGGACACCCAAAGGTTGTAATAAGTACCTATAACTTATAGCTTTGAACCTAACTCTAAGACTCTAATCCCCAAGAGCGTTATCTTTGATTGTAACGGTTCAACTTCGGTTTGAAATAGAGTTAAAGCTCTAAAGATCTATCGCCTCTTAAGACACCCAAAGGTTGTAATAAGTATCTATAACTTATTGCTTTGAACCTCACTCTAAGACTCTAATCCCCAAGAGCGTTATCTTTGATTGTAACGGTTCAACTTCGGTTTGAAATAGAGTTAAAGTTCTAAAGATCTATCACCTCTTAGGACACCCAAAGGATGTCATAAGTATGTATAACTTATAGCTTTGAACCTAACTCTAAGACTCTAATCCCCAAGAGCGTTATCTTTGATTGTAACGGTTCAACTTCGGTTTGAAATAGAGTTAAAGTTCTGAAGATCTATCATCTCTTAGGACACCCAAAGGTTGTAATAAGTATCTATAACTTATAGCTTTGAACCTAACTCTAAGACTCTAATCCCCAAGAGCGTTATCTTTGATTGTAACAGTTCAACTTCGGTTTGAAATAGAGTTAAAGTTCTAAAGATCTATCACCTCTTAGGACACCCAAAGGTTGTAATAAGTATCTATAACTTATAGCTTTGAACCTAACTCTAAGACTCTAATCCCCAAGAGCGTTATCTTTGATTGTAACGGTTCAACTTCGGTTTGAAATAGAGTTAAAGTTCTGAAGTTCTATCACCTCTTAGGACACCCAAAGGTTGTAATAAGTACCTATAACTTATAGCTTTGAACCTAACTCTAAGACTCTAATCCCCAAGAGCGTTATCTTTGATTGTAATGGTTCAACTTCGGTTTGAAATAGAGTTAAAGTTCTAAAGATCTATCACCTCTTAGGACACCCAAGGGATGTCATAAGTATGTATAACTTATAGCTTTGAACCTAACTCTAAGACTCAAATCCCCAAGAGCGTTATCTTTGATTGTAACGGTTCAACTTCGGTTTGAAATAGAGTTAAAGTTCTAAAGATCTATCACCTCTTAGGACACCCAAAGGATGTCATAAGTATCTATAACTTATAGCTTTGAACCTAACTCTAAGACTCTAATCCCCAAGAGCGTTATCTTTGATTGTAACATTTCAACTTCGGTTTGAAATAGAGTTAAAGTTCTAAAGATCTATCATCTCTTAGGACACCCAAAGGTTGTAATAAGTATCTATAACTTATTGCTTTGAACCTCACTCTAAGACTCTATTCCCCAAGAGCATTATCTTTGATTGTAACGGTTCAACTTTGGTTTGAAATAGAGTTAAAGTTCTAAAGATCTATCACCTCTTAGGACACCCAAAGGTTGTAATAAGTATCTATAACTTATAGCTTTGAACCTAACTCTAAGACTCTAATCCCCAAGAGCATTATCTTTGATTGTAACGGTTCAACTTTGGTTTGAAATAGAGTTAAAGTTCTGATGCTCTATCACCTCTTAGGACGCCCAAAGTTTGTAATAAGTATCTATAACTTATTGCTTTGAACCTCACTCTAAGACTCTAATCCCCAAGAGCGTTATCTTTGATTGTAACGGTTCAACTTCGGTTTGAAATAGAGTTAAAGTTCTAAAGATCTATCACCTCTTAGGACACCCAAAGGATGTCATAAGTATGTATAACTTATAGCTTTGAACCTAACTCTAAGACTCTAATCCCCAAGAGCGTTATCTTTGATTGTAACGGTTCAACTTCGGTTTGAAATAGAGTTAAAGTTCTAAAGATCTATCACCTCTTAGGACACCCAAAGGTTGTAATAAGTATCTATAACTTATAGCTTTGAACCTAACTCTAAGACTCTAATCCCCAAGAGCGTTATCTTTGATTGTAACGGTTCAACTTCGGTTTGAAATAGAGTTAAAGTTCTGAAGTTCTATCACCTCTTAGGACACCCAAAGGTTGTAATAAGTACCTATAACTTATAGCTTTGAACCTAACTCTAAGACTCTAATCCCCAAGAGCGTTATCTTTGATTGTAACGGTTCAACTTCGGTTTGAAATAGAGTTAAAGTTCTAAAGATCTATCACCTCTTAGGACACCCAAAGGATGTAATAAGTATCTGTAACTTATTGCTTTGAACCTAACTCTAAGACTCTAATCCCCAAGAGCGTTATCTTTGATTGTAACGGTTCAACTTCAGTTTGAAATAGAGTTAAAGTTCTAAAGATCTATCACCTCTTAGGACACCCAAAGGTTGTAATAAGTATCTATAACTTATAGCTTTGAACCTAACTCTAAGACTCTAATCCCCAAGAGCGTTATCTTTGATTGTAACGGTTCAACTTCGGTTTGAAATAGAGTTAAAGTTCTAAAGATCTATCACCTCTTAGGACACCCAAAGGTTGTAATAAGTATCTATAACTTATAGCTTTGAACCTAACTCTAAGACTCTAATCCCCAAGAGCATTATCTTTGATTGTAACGGTTCAACTTCGGTTTGAAATAGAGTTAAAGTTATGAAGCTCTATCACCTCTTAGGACACCCAAAGGATGTCATAAGTATCTATAACTTATAGCTTTGAACCTAACTCTAAGACTCTAATCCCCAAGAACGTTATCTTTGATTGTAACGGTTCAACTTCGGTTTGAAATAGAGTTAAAGTTCTGAAGTTCTATCACCTCTTAGGACACCCAAAGGTTGTAATAAGTACCTATAACTTATAGCTTTGAACCTAACTCTAAGACTCTAATCCCCAAGAGCGTTATCTTTGATTGTAACGATTCAACTTCGGTTTGAAATAGAGTTAAAGTTCTAAAGATCTATCACCTCTTAGGACACCCAAAGGTTGTAATAAGTATCTATAACTTATTGCTTTGAACTTCACTCTAAGACTCTAATCCCCAAGAGCGTTATCTTTGATTGTAACGGTTCAACTTCGGTTTGAAATAGAGTTAAAGTTCTAAAGATCTATCACCTCTTAGGACACCCAAAGGATGTCATAAGTATGTATAACTTATAGCTTTGAACCTAACTCTAAGACTCTAATCCCCAAGAGCGTTATCTTTGATTGTAACGGTTCAACTTCGGTTTGAAATAGAGTTAAAGTTCTAAAGATCTATCACCTCTTAGGACACCCAAAGGTTGTAATAAGTATCTATAACTTATAGCTTTGAACCTACCTCTAAGACTCTAATCCCCAACAGCGTTATCTTTGATTGTAACGGTTCAACTTCGGTTTGAAATAGAGTTAAAGTTCTGAAGTTCTATCACCTCTTAGGACACCCAAAGGTTGTAATAAGTACCTATAACTTATAGCTTTGAACCTAACTCTAAGACTCTAATCCCCAAGAGCGTTATCTTTGATTGTAACGGTTCAACTTCGGTTTGAAATAGAGTTAAAGTTCTAAAGATCTATCACCTCTTAGGACACCCAAAGGTTGTAATAAGTATCTATAACTTATTGCTTTGAACCTAACTCTAAGACTCTAATCCCCAAGAGCGTTATCTTTGATTGTAACGGTTCAACTTCGGTTTGAAATAGAGTTAAAGTTCTAAAGATCTATCACCTCTTAGGACACCCAAAGGTTGTAATAAGTATCTATAACTTATAGCTTTGAACCTAACTCTAAGACTCTAATCCCCAAGAGCATTATCTTCGATTGTAACGGTTCAACTTCGGTTTGAAATAGAGTTAAAGTTATGAAGCTCTATCACCTCTTAGGACACCCAAAGTTTGTAATAAGTATCCATAACTTATAGCTTTGAACCTAACTCTAAGACTCTAATCCCCAAGAGCGTTATCTTTGATTGTAACGGTTCAACTTCGGTTTGAAATAGAGTTAAAGTTCTAAAGATCTGTCACCTCTTAGGACACCCAAAGGATGTCATAAGTATCTATAACTTATAGCTTTGAACCTAACTCTAAGACTCTAATCCCAAGAGCATTATCTTTGATTGTAACGGTTCAACTTCGGTTTGAAATAGAGTTAAAGTTCTAAAGATCTATCACCTCTTAGGACACCCAAAGGTTGTAATAAGTATCTATAACTTATTGCTTTGAACCTCACTCTAAGACTCTAATCCCCAAGAGCGTTATCTTTGATTGTAACGGTTCAACTTCGGTTTGAAATAGAGTTAAAGTTCTAAAGATCTATCACCTCTTAGGACACCCAAAGGTTGTAATAAGTATCTATAACTTATAGCTTTGAACCTAACTCTAAGACTCTAATCCCCAAGAGCATTATGTTTGATTGTAACGGTTCAACTTCGGTTTGAAATAGAGTTAAAGTTATGAAGCTCTATCACCTCTTAGGACACCCAAAGTTTGTAATAAGTATCTATAACTTATAGCTTTGAACTAACTCTAAGACTCTAATCCCCAAGAGCGTTATCTTTGATTGTAACGGTTCAACTTCGGTTTGAAATAGAGTTAAAGTTCTAAAGATCTATCACCTCTTAGGACACCCAAAGGATGTCATAAGTATCTATAACTTATAGCTTTGAACCTAACTCTAAGACTCTAATCCCCAAGAGCGTTATCTTTGATTGTAACAGTTCAACTTCGGTTTGAAATAGAGTTAAAGTTCTAAAGATCTATCACCTCTTAGGACACCCAAAGGTTGTAATAAGTATCTATAACTTATTGCTTTGAACCTCACTCTAAGACTCTATTCCCCAAGAGCATTATCTTTGATTGTAACGGTTCAACTTTGGTTTGAAATAGAGTTAAAGTTCTAAAGATCTATCACCTCTTAGGACACCCAAAGGTTGTAATAAGTATCTATAACTTATAGCTTTGAACCTAACTCTAAGACTCTAATCCCCAAGAGCATTATCTTTGATTGTAACGGTTCAACTTTGGTTTGAAATAGAGTTAAAGTTCTGAAGCTCTATCACCTCTTAGGACACCCAAAGTTTGTAATAAGTATCTATAACTTATTGCTTTGAACCTAACTCTAAGACTCTAATCCCCAAGAGCGTTATCTTTGATGGTAACGGTTCAACTTCGGTTTGAAATAGAGTTAATGTTCTAAAGATCTATCACCTCTTAGGACACCCAAAGGATGTCATAAGTATCTATAACTTATAGCTTTGAACTAAACTCTAAGACTCTAATCCCCAAGGACGTTATCTTTGATTGTAACGGTTCAACTTCGGTTTGAAATAGAGTTAAAGTTCTAAAGATCTATCACCTCTTAGGACACCCAAAAGGTTTTAATAAGTATCTATAACTTATAGCTTTGAACCTAACTCTAAGACTCTAATCCCCAAGAGCGTTATCTTTGATTGCAACGGTTCAACTTCGATTTGAAATAGAGTTAAAGTTCTGAAGTTCTATCACCTCTTAGGACACCCAAAGGTTGTAATAAGTACCTATAACTTATAGCTTTGAACCTAACTCTAAGACTCTAATCCCCAAGAGCATTAACTTTGATTGTAACGGTTCAACTTCGGTTTGAAATAGAGTTAAAGTTCTAAAGATCTATCACCTCTTAGGACACCCAAAGGTGTAATAAGTATCTATAACTTATTGCTTTGAACCTAACTCTAAGACTCTAATCCCCAAGAGCGTTATCTTTGATTGTAACGGTTCAACTTCGGTTTGAAATAGAGTTAAAGTTCTAAAGATCTATCACCTCTTAGGACACCCAAAGGTTGTAATAAGTATCTATAACTTATAGCTTTGAACCTAACTCTAAGACTCTAATCCCCAAGAGCATTATCTTCGATTGTAACGGTTCAACTTCGGTTTGAAATAGAGTTAAAGTTATGAAGCTCTATCACCTCTTAGGACACCCAAAGTTTGTAATAAGTATCTATAACTTATAGCTTTGAACCTAACTCTAAGACTCTAATCCCCAAGAGCGTTATCTTTGATTGTAACGGTACAACTTCGGTTTGAAATAGAGTTAAAGTTCTAAAGATCTGTCACCTCTTAGGACACCCAAAGGATGTCATAAGTATCTATAACTTATAGCTTTGAACCTAACTCTAAGACTCTAATCCCAAGAGCGTTATCTTTGATTGTAACGGTTCAACTTCGGTTTGAAATAGAGTTAAAGTTCTAAAGATCTATCACCTCTTAGGACACCCAAAGGTTGTAATAAGTATCTATAACTTATTGCTTTGAACCTCACTCTAAGACTCTAATCCCCAAGAGCGTTATCTTTGATTGTAACGGTTCAACTTCGGTTTGAAATAGAGTTAAAGTTCTAAAGATCTATCACCTCTTAGGACACCCAAAGGTTGTAATAAGTATCTATAACTTATAGCTTTGAACCTAACTCTAAGACTCTAATCCCCAAGAGCATTATCTTTGTTTGTAACGGTTCAACTTCGGTTTGAAATAGAGTTAAAGTTATGAAGCTCTATCACCTCTTAGGACACCCAAAGTTTGTAATAAGTATCTATAACTTATAGCTTTGAACCTAACTCTAAGACTCTAATCCCCAAGAGCGTTATCTTTGATTGTAACGGTTCAACTTCGGTTTGAAATAGAGTTAAAGTTCTAAAGATCTATCACCTCTTAGGACACCCAAAGGATGTCATAAGTATCTATAACTTATAGCTTTGAACCTAACTCTAAGACTCTAATCCCCAAGAGCGTTATCTTTGATTGTAACAGTTCAACTTCGGTTTGAAATAGAGTTAAAGTTCTAAAGATCTATCACCTCTTAGGACACCCAAAGGTTGTAATAAGTATCTATAACTTATTGCTTTGAACCTCACTCTAAGACTCTATTCCCCAAGAGCATTATCTTTGATTGTAACGGTTCAACTTTGGTTTGAAATAGAGTTAAAGTTCTAAAGATCTATCACCTCTTAGGACACCCAAAGGTTGTAATAAGTATCTATAACTTATAGCTTTGAACCTAACTCTAAGACTCTAATCCCCAAGAGCATTATCTTTGATTGTAACGGTTCAACTTTGGTTTGAAATAGAGTTAAAGTTCTGAAGCTCTATCACCTCTTAGGACACCCAAAGTTTGTAATAAGTATCTATAACTTATTGCTTTGAACCTAACTCCAAGACTCTAATCCCCAAGAGCGTTATCTTTGATGGTAACGGTTCAACTTCGGTTTGAAATAGAGTTAATGTTCTAAAGATCTATCACCTCTTAGGACACCCAAAGGATGTCATAAGTATCTATAACTTATAGCTTTGAACTAAACTCTAAGACTCTAATCCCCAAGGACGTTATCTTTGATTGTAACGGTTCAACTTCGGTTTGAAATAGAGTTAAAGTTCTAAAGATCTATCACCTCTTAGGACACCCAAAGGATGTCATAAGTATCTATAACTTATAGCTTTGAAGCTAACTCTAAGACTCTAATCCCCAAGAGCGTTATCTTTGATTGTAACGGTTCAACTTCGGTTTGAAATAGAGTTAAAGTTCTAAAGATCTATCACCTCTTAGGACACCCAAAGGATGTCATAAGTATGTATAACTTATAGCTTTGAACCGAACTCTAAGACTCTAATCCCCAAGAGCGTTATCTTTGATTGTAACGGTTCAACTTCGGTTTGAAATAGAGTTAAAGTTCTAAAGATCTGTCACCTCTTAGGACACCCAAAGGATGTCATAAGTATCTATAACTTATAGCTTTGAACCTAACTCTAAGACTCTAATCCCCAAGAGCGTTATCTTTGATTGTAACGGTTCAACTTCGGTTTGAAATAGAGTTAAAGTTCTAAAGATCTATCACCTCTTAGGACACCCAAACGTTGTAATAAGTATGTATAACTTATAGCTTTGAAGCTAACTCTAAGACTCTAATCCCCAAGAGCGTTATCTTTGATTGTAACGGTTCAACTTCGGTTTGAAATAGAGTTAAAGTTCTAAAGATCTATCACCTCTTAGGACACCCAAAGGTTGTAATAAGTATCTATAACTTATTGCTTTGAACCTAACTCTAAGACTCTAATCCCCAAGAGCGTTATCTTTGATTGTAACGGTTCAACTTCGGTTTGAAATAGAGTTAAAGTTCTAAAGATCTATCACCTCTTAGGACACCCAAAGGTTGTAATAAGTATCTATAACTTATAGCTTTCAACCTAACTCTAAGACTCTAATCCCCAAGAGCATTATCTTTGATTGTAACGGTTCAACTTCGGTTTGAAATAGAGTTAAAGTTATGAAGCTCTATCACCTCTTAGGACACCCAAAGGATGTCATAAGTATCTATAACTTATAGCTTTGAACCTAACTCTAAGACTCTAATCCCCAAGAACGTTATCTTTGATTGTAACGGTTCAACTTCGGTTTGAAGTAGAGTTAAAGTTCTAAAGATCTATCACCTCTTAGGACACCCAAAGGATGTCATAAGTATCTATAACTTATAGCTTTGAAGCTAACTCTAAGACTCTAATCCCCAAGAGCGTTATCTTTGATTGTAACGGTTCAACTTCGGTTTGAAATAGAGTTAAAGTTCTAAAGATCTATCACCTCTTAGGACACCCAAAGGATGTCATAAGTATGTATAACTTATAGCTTTGAACCGAACTCTAAGACTCTAATCCCCAAGAGCGTTATCTTTGATTGTAACGGTTCAACTTCGGTTTGAAATAGAGTTAAAGTTCTAAAGATCTGTCACCTCTTAGGACACCCAAAGGATGTCATAAGTATCTATAACTTATAGCTTTGAACCTAACTCTAAGACTCTAATCCCCAAGAGCGTTATCTTTGATTGTAACGGTTCAACTTCGGTTTGAAATAGAGTTAAAGTTCTAAAGATCTATCACCTCTTAGGACACCCAAACGTTGTAATAAGTATGTATAACTTATAGCTTTGAACCTAACTCTAAGACTCTAATCCCCAAGAGCGTTATCTTTGATTGTAACGGTTCAACTTCGGTTTGAAATAGAGTTAAAGTTCTAAAGATCTATCACCTCTTAGGACACCCAAAGGTTGTAATAAGTATCTATAACTTATTGCTTTGAACCTAACTCTAAGACTCTAATCCCCAAGAGCGTTATCTTTGATTGTAACGGTTCAACTTCGGTTTGAAATAGAGTTAAAGTTCTAAAGATCTATCACCTCTTAGGACACCCAAAGGTTGTAATAAGTATCTATAACTTATAGCTTTCAACCTAACTCTAAGACTCTAATCCCCAAGAGCATTATCTTGGATTGTAACGGTTCAACTTCGGTTTGAAATAGAGTTAAAGTTATGAAGCTCTATCACCTCTTAGGACACCCAAAGTTTATAATAAGTATCTATAACTTATATCTTTGAACCTAACTCTAAGACTCTAATCCCCAAGAGCGTTATCTTTGATTGTAACGGTTCAACTTCGGTTTGAAATAGAGTTAAAGTTCTAAAGATCTATCACCTCTTAGGACACCCAAAGGATGTCATAAGTATCTATAACTTATAGCTTTCAACCTAACTCTAAGACTCTAATCCCCAAGAGCATTATCTTTGATTGTAACGGTTCAACTTCGGTTTGAAATAGAGTTAAAGTTATGAAGCTCTATCACCTCTTAGGACACCCAAAGTTTGTAATATGTATCTATAACTTATAGCTTTGAACCTAACTCTAAGACTCTAATCCCCAAGAGCGTTATCTTTGATTGTAACGGTTCAACTTCGGTTTGAAATAGAGTTAAAGTTCTAAAGATCTATCACCTCTTAGGACACCCAAAGGTGGTAATAAGTATCTATAACTTATAGCTTTCAACCTAACTCTAAGACTCTAATCCCCAAGAGCATTATCTTTGATTGTAACGGTTCAACTTCGGTTTGAAATAGAGGTAAAGTTATGAAGCTCTATCACCTCTTAGGACACCCAAAGTTTGTAATAAGTATCTATAACTTATAGCTTTGAACCTAACTCTAAGACTCTAATCCCCAAGAGCGTTATCTTTGATTGTAACGGTTCAACTTCGGTTTGAAATAGAGTTAAAGTTCTAAAGATCTATCACCTCTTAGGACACCCAAAGGATGTCATAAGTATCTATAACTTATAGCTTTGAACCTAACTCTAAGACTCTAATCCCCAAGAGCGTTATCTTTGATTGTAACGGTTCAACTTGGGTTTGAAATAGAGTTAAAGTTCTAAAGATCTGTCACCTCTTAGGACACCCAAAGGTTGTAATAAGTATCTATAACTTATAGCTTTGAACCTAACTCTAAGACTCTAATCCCCAAGAGTGTAATCTTTGATTGTAACGGTTCAACTTCGGTTTGAAATAGAGTTAAAGTTCTGAAGTTCTATCACCTCTTAGGACACCCAAAGGTTGTAATAAATACCTATAACTTATAGCTTTGAACCTAACTCTAAGACTCTAATCCCCAAGAGCGTTATCTTTGATTGTAACAGTTCAACTTCGGTTTGAAATAGAGTTAAAGTTCTAAAGATCTATCACCTCTTAGGACACCCAAAGGTTGTAATAAGTATCTATAACTTATTGCTTTGAACCTAACTCTAAGACTCTAATCCCCAAGAGCGTTATCTTTGATTGTAACGGTTCAACTTCGGTTTGAAATAGAGTTAAAGTTCTAAAGATCTATCACCTCTTAGGACACCCAAAGGTTGTAATAAGTATCTATAACTTATAGCTTTCAACCTAACTCTAAGACTCTAATCCCCAAGAGCATTATCTTTGATTGTAACGGTTCAACTTCGGTTTGAAATAGAGTTAAAGTTATGAAGCTCTATCACCTCTTAGGACACCCAAAGTTTGTAATAAGTATCTATAACTTATAGCTTTGAACCTAACTCTAAGACTCTAATCCCCAAGAGCGTTATCTTTGATTGTAACGGTTCAACTTCGGTTTGAAATAGAGTTAAAGTTCTAAAGATCTATCACCTCTTAGGACACCCAAAGGATGTCATAAGTATCTATAACTTATAGCTTTGAACCTAACTCTAAGAGTCTAATCCCCAAGAGCGTTATCTTTGATTGTAACGGTTCAACTTGGGTTTGAAATAGAGTTAAAGTTCTAAAGATCTATCACCTCTTAGGACACCCAAAGGTTGTAATAAGTATCTATAACTTATTGCTTTGAACCTCACTCTAAGACTCTAATCCCCAAGAGCGTTATCTTTGACTGTAACGGTTCAACTTCAGTTTGAAATAGAGTTAAAGTTCTAAAGATCTATCACGTCTTAGGACACCCAAAGGATGTCATAAGTATCTATAACTTATAGCTTTGAACCTAACTCTAAGACTCTAATCCCCAAGAGCGTTATCTTTGATTGTAACGGTTCAACTTCGGTTTGAAATAGAGTTAAAGTTCTAAAGATCTATCACCTCTTAGGACACCCAAAGGATGTCATAAGTATGTATAACTTATAGCTTTGAACCTAACTCTAAGACTCTAATCCCCAAGAGCATTGTCTTTGATTGTAACGGTTCAACTTCGGTTTGAAATAGAGTTAATGTTCAAAAGATCTATCACCTCTTAGGACACCCAAAGGTTGTAATAAGTATCTATAACTTATAGCTTTGAACCTAACTCTAAGACTCTAATCCCCAAGAGCGTTATCTTTGATTGTAACGGTTCAACTTCGGTTTGAAATAGAGTTAAAGTTCTGAAGTTCTATCACCTCTTAGGACACCCAAAGGTTGTAATAAGTACCTATAACTTATAGCTTTGAACCTAACTCTAAGACTCTAATCCCCAAGAGCGTTATCTTTGATTGTAACGGTTCAACTTCGGTTTGAAATAGAGTTAAAGTTATGAAGCTCTATCACCTCTTAGGACTTCCAAAGGATGTCATAAGTATCTATAACTTATTGCTTTGAACCTAACTCTAAGACTCTAATCCCCAAGAGCGTTATCTTTGATTGTAACGGTTCAACTTCGGTTTGAAATAGAGTTAAAGTTCTGAAGTTCTATCACCTCTTAGGACACCCAAAGGTTGTAATAAGTACCTATAACTTATAGCTTTGAACCTAACTCTAAGACTCTAATCCCCAAGAGCGTTATCTTTGATTGTAACGGTTCAACTTCGGTTTGAAATAGAGTTAAAGTTATGAAGCTCTATCACCTCTTAGGACACCCAAAGTTTGTAATAAGTATCTATAACTTATAGCTTTGAACCTAACTCTAAGACTCTAATCCCCAAGAGCGTTATCTTTGATTGTAACGGTTCAACTTCGGTTTGAAATAGAGTTAAAGTTCTAAAGATCTATCACCTCTTAGGACACCCAAAGGATGTCATAAGTATCTATAACTTATAGCTTTGAACCTAACTCTAAGAGTCTAATCCCCAAGAGCGTTATCTTTGATTGTAACGGTTCAACTTGGGTTTGAAATAGAGTTAAAGTTCTAAAGATCTATCACCTCTTAGGACACCCAAAGGTTGTAATAAGTATCTATAACTTATTGCTTTGAACCTCACTCTAAGACTCTAATCCCCAAGAGCGTTATCTTTGACTGTAACGGTTCAACTTCAGTTTGAAATAGAGTTAAAGTTCTAAAGATCTATCACGTCTTAGGACACCCAAAGGATGTCATAAGTATCTATAACTTATAGCTTTGAACCTAACTCTAAGACTCTAATCCCCAAGAGCGTTATCTTTGATTGTAACGGTTCAACTTCGGTTTGTAATAGAGTTAAAGTTCTAAAGATCTATCACCTCTTAGGACACCCAAAGGATGTCATAAGTATGTATAACTTATAGCTTTGAACCTAACTCTAAGACTCTAATCCCCAAGAGCATTGTCTTTGATTGTAACGGTTCAACTTCGGTTTGAAATAGAGTTAATGTTCTAAAGATCTATCACCTCTTAGGACACCCAAAGGTTGTAATAAGTATCTATAACTTATAGCTTTGAACCTAACTCTAAGACTCTAATCCCCAAGAGCGTTATCTTTGATTGTAACGGTTCAACTTCGGTTTGAAATAGAGTTAAAGTTCTGAAGTTCTATCACCTCTTAGGACACCCAAAGGTTGTAATAAGTACCTATAACTTATAGCTTTGAACCTAACTCTAAGACTCTAATCCCCAAGAGCGTTATCTTTGATTGTAACGGTTCAACTTCGGTTTGAAATAGAGTTAAAGTTATGAAGCTCTATCACCTCTTAGGACACCCAAAGGATGTCATAAGTATCTATAACTTATTGCTTTGAACCTAACTCTAAGACTCTAATCCCCAAGAGCGTTATCTTTGATTGTAACGGTTCAACTTCGGTTTGAAATAGAGTTAAAGTTCTAAAGATCTATCACCTCTTAGGACACCCAAAGGTTGTAATAAGTATCTATAACTTATTGCTTTGAACCTAACTCTAAGACTCTAATCCCCAAGAGCATTATCTTTGATTGTAACGGTTCAACTTCGGTTTGAAATAGAGTTAAAGTTCTAAAGATCTATCACCTCTTAGGACACCCAAAGGTTGTAATAAGTATCTATAACTTATAGCTTTGAACCTAACTCTAAGACTCTAATCCCCAAGAGCGTTATCTTTGATTGTAACGGTTCAACTTCGGTTTGAAATAGAGTTAAAGTTCTGAAGCTCTATCACCTCTTAGGACACCCAAAGTTTGTAATAAGTATCTATAACTTATTGCTTTGAACCTAACTCTAAGACTCTAATCCCCAAAAGCGTTATCTTTGATTGTAACGGTTCAACTTCGGTTTGAAATAGAGTTAATGTTCTAAAGATCTATCACCTCTTAGGACACCCAAAGGATGTCATAAGTATCTATAACTTATAGCTTTGAACCAAACTCTAAGACTCTAATCCCCAAGGACGTTATCTTTGATTGTAACGGTTCAACTTCGGTTTGAAATAGAGTTAAAGTTCTGAAGCTCTATCACCTCTTAGGACACCCAAAGTTTGTAATAAGTATCTATAACTTATTGCTTTGAACCTAACTCCAAGACTCTAATCCCCAAGAGCGTTATCTTTGATGGTAACGGTTCAACTTCGGTTTGAAATAGAGTTAATGTTCTAAAGATCTATCACCTCTTAGGACACCCAAAGGTTGTAATAAGTATCTATAACTTATAGCTTTCAACCTAACTCTAAGACTCTAATCCCCAAGAGCATTATCTTTGATTGTAACGGTTCAACTTCGGTTTGAAATAGAGTTAAAGTTATGAAGCTCTATCACCTCTTAGGACACCCAAAGGTTGTAATAAGTATCTATAACTTATTGCTTTGAACCTAACTCTAAGACTCTAATCCCCAAGAGCGTTATCTTTGATTGTAACGGTTCAACTTCAGTTTGAAATAGAGTTAAAGTTCTAAAGATCTATCACCTCTTAGGACACCCAAAGGATGTCATAAGTATGTATAACTTATAGCTTTGAACCTAACTCTAAGACTCTAATCCCCAAGAGCGTTATCTTTGATTGTAACGGTTCAACTTCGGTTTGAAATAGAGTTAAAGTTCTAAAGATCTATCACCTCTTAGGACACCCAAAGGATGTCATAAGTATGTATAACTTATAGCTTTGAACCTAACTCTAAGACTCTAATCCCCAAGAGCGTTATCTTTGATTGTAACGGTTCAACTTCGGTTTGAAATAGAGTTAAAGTTCTAAAGATCTATCACCTCTTAGGACACCCAAAGGTTGTAATAAGTATCTATAACTTATAGCTTTGAACCTAACTCTAAGACTCTAATCCCCAAGAGCGTTATCTTTGATTGTAACGGTTCAACTTCGGTTTGAAATAGAGTTAAAGTTCTGAAGTTCTATCACCTCTTAGGACACCCAAAGGTTGTAATAAGTATCTATAACTTATAGCTTTGAACCTAACTCTAAGACTCTAATCCCCAAGAGCGTTATCTTTGACTGTAACGGTTCAACTTCGGTTTGAAATAGAGTTAAAGTTCTAAAGATCTATCACCTCTTAGGACACCCAAAGGTTGTAATAAGTATCTATAACTTATTGCTTTGAACCTAACTCTAAGACTCTAATCCCCAAGAGCGTTATCTTTGATTGTAACGGTTCAACTTCGGTTTGAAATAGAGTTAAAGTTCTAAAGATCTATCACCTATTAGGACACCCAAAGGTTGTAATAAGTAGCTATAACTTATAGCTTTGAACCTAACTCTAAGACTCTAATCCCCAAGAGCATTATCTTTGATTGTAACGGTTCAACTTCGGTTTGAAATAGAGTTAAAGTTATGAAGCTCTATCACCTCTTAGGACACCCAAAGGATGTCATAAGTATCTATAACTTATAGCTTTGAACCTAACTCTAAGACTCTAATCCCCAAGAACGTTATCTTTGATTGTAACGGTTCAACTTCGGTTTGAAGTAGAGTTAAAGTTCTAAAGATCTATCACCTCTTAGGACACCCAAAGGATGTCATAAGTATCTATAACTTATAGCTTTGAAGCTAACTCTAAGACTCTAATCCCCAAGAGCGTTATCTTTGATTGTAACGGTTCAACTTCGGTTTGAAATAGAGTTAAAGTTCTAAAGATCTATCACCTCTTAGGACACCCAAAGGATGTCATAAGTATGTATAACTTATAGCTTTGAACCGAACTCTAAGACTCTAATCCCCAAGAGCGTTATCTTTGATTGTAACGGTTCAACTTCGGTTTGAAATAGAGTTAAAGTTCTAAAGATCTGTCACCTCTTAGGACACCCAAAGGATGTCATAAGTATCTATAACTTATAGCTTTGAACCTAACTCTAAGACTCTAATCCCCAAGAGCGTTATCTTTGATTGTAACGGTTCAACTTCGGTTTGAAATAGAGTTAAAGTTCTAAAGATCTATCACCTCTTAGGACACCCAAACGTTGTAATAAGTATGTATAACTTATAGCTTTGAACCTAACTCTAAGACTCTAATCCCCAAGAGCGTTATCTTTGATTGTAACGGTTCAACTTCGGTTTGAAATAGAGTTAAAGTTCTAAAGATCTATCACCTCTTAGGACACCCAAAGGTTGTAATAAGTATCTATAACTTATTGCTTTGAACCTAACTCTAAGACTCTAATCCCCAAGAGCGTTATCTTTGATTGTAACGGTTCAACTTCGGTTTGAAATAGAGTTAAAGTTCTAAAGATCTATCACCTCTTAGGACACCCAAAGGTTGTAATAAGTATCTATAACTTATAGCTTTCAACCTAACTCTAAGACTCTAATCCCCAAGAGCATTATCTTTGATTGTAACGGTTCAACTTCGGTTTGAAATAGAGTTAAAGTTATGAAGCTCTATCACCTCTTAGGACACCCAAAGTTTGTAATAAGTATCTATAACTTATATCTTTGAACCTAACTCTAAGACTCTAATCCCCAAGAGCGTTATCTTTGATTGTAACGGTTCAACTTCGGTTTGAAATAGAGTTAAAGTTCTAAAGATCTATCACCTCTTAGGACACCCAAAGGATGTCATAAGTATCTATAACTTATAGCTTTCAACCTAACTCTAAGACTCTAATCCCCAAGAGCATTATCTTTGATTGTAACGGTTCAACTCGGTTTGAAATAGAGTTAAAGTTATGAAGCTCTATCACCTCTTAGGACACCCAAAGTTTGTAATATGTATCTATAACTTATAGCTTTGAACCTAACTCTAAGACTCTAATCCCCAAGAGCGTTATCTTTGATTGTAACGGTTCAACTTCGGTTTGAAATAGAGTTAAAGTTCTAAAGATCTGTCACCTCTTAGGACACCCAAAGGTTGTAATAAGTATCTATAACTTATAGCTTTGAACCTAACTCTAAGACTCTAATCCCCAAGAGTGTAATCTTTGATTGTAACGGTTCAACTTCGGTTTGAAATAGAGTTAAAGTTCTGAAGTTCTATCACCTCTTAGGACACCCAAAGGTTGTAATAAGTACCTATAACTTATAGCTTTGAACCTAACTCTAAGACTCTAATCCCCAAGAGCGTTATCTTTGATTGTAACAGTTCAACTTCGGTTTGAAATAGAGTTAAAGTTCTAAAGATCTATCACCTCTTAGGACACCCAAAGGTTGTAATAAGTATCTATAACTTATTGCTTTGAACCTAACTCTAAGACTCTAATCCCCAAGAGCGTTATCTTTGATTGTAACGGTTCAACTTCGGTTTGAAATAGAGTTAAAGTTCTAAAGATCTATCACCTCTTAGGACACCCAAAGGTTGTAATAAGTATCTATAACTTATAGCTTTCAACCTAACTCTAAGACTCTAATCCCCAAGAGCATTATCTTTGATTGTAACGGTTCAACTTCGGTTTGAAATAGAGTTAAAGTTATGAAGCTCTATCACCTCTTAGGACACCCAAAGTTTGTAATAAGTATCTATAACTTATAGCTTTGAACCTAACTCTAAGACTCTAATCCCCAAGAGCGTTATCTTTGATTGTAACGGTTCAACTTCGGTTTGAAATAGAGTTAAAGTTCTAAAGATCTATCACCTCTTAGGACACCCAAAGGATGTCATAAGTATCTATAACTTATAGCTTTGAACCTAACTCTAAGACTCTAATCCCCAAGAGCGTTATCTTTGATTGTAACGGTTCAACTTGGGTTTGAAATAGAGTTAAAGTTCTAAAGATCTATCACCTCTTAGGACACCCAAAGGTTGTAAAAAGTATCTATAACTTATTGCTTTGAACCTCACTCTAAGACTCTAATCCCCAAGAGCGTTATCTTTGACTGTAACGGTTCAACTTCAGTTTGAAATAGAGTTAAAGTTCTAAAGATCTATCACGTCTTAGGACACCCAAAGGATGTCATAAGTATCTATAACTTATAGCTTTGAACCTAACTCTAAGACTCTAATCCCCAAGAGCGTTATCTTTGATTGTAACGGTTCAACTTCGGTTTGAAATAGAGTTAAAGTTCTAAAGATCTATCACCTCTTAGGACACCCAAAGGATGTCATAAGTATGTATAACTTATAGCTTTGAACCTAACTCTAAGACTCTAATCCCCAAGAGCATTGTCTTTGATTGTAACGGTTCAACTTCGGTTTGAAATAGAGTTAAAGTTCTAAAGATCTATCACCTCTTAGGACACCCAAAGGTTGTAATAAGTATCTATAACTTATAGCTTTGAACCTAACTCTAAGACTCTAATCCCCAAGAGCGTTATCTTTGATTGTAACGGTTCAACTTCGGTTTGAAATAGAGTTAAAGTTCTGAAGTTCTATCACCTCTTAGGACACCCAAAGGTTGTAATAAGTACCTATAACTTATAGCTTTGAACCTAACTCTAAGACTCTAATCCCCAAGAGCGTTATCTTTGATTGTAACGGTTCAACTTCGGTTTGAAATAGAGTTAAAGTTATGAAGCTCTATCACCTCTTAGGACACCCAAAGGATGTCATAAGTATCTATAACTTATTGCTTTGAACCTAACTCTAAGACTCTAATCCCCAAGAGCGTTATCTTTGATTGTAACGGTTCAACTTCGGTTTGAAATAGAGTTAAAGTTCTAAAGATCTATCACCTCTTAGGACACCCAAAGGTTGTAATAAGTATCTATAACTTATTGCTTTGAACCTAACTCTAAGACTCTAATCCCCAAGAGCATTATCTTTGATTGTAACGGTTCAACTTCGGTTTGAAATAGAGTTAAAGTTCTAAAGATCTATCACCTCTTAGGACACCCAAAGGTTGTAATAAGTATCTATAACTTATAGCTTTGAACCTAACTCTAAGACTCTAATCCCCAAGAGCGTTATCTTTGATTGTAACGGTTCAACTTCGGTTTGAAATAGAGTTAAAGTTCTGAAGCTCTATCACCTCTTAGGACACCCAAAGTTTGTAATAAGTATCTATAACTTATTGCTTTGAACCTAACTCTAAGACTCTAATCCCCAAAAGCGTTATCTTTGATTGTAACGGTTCAACTTCGGTTTGAAATAGAGTTAATGTTCTAAAGATCTATCACCTCTTAGGACACCCAAAGGATGTCATAAGTATCTATAACTTATAGCTTTGAACCAAACTCTAAGACTCTAATCCCCAAGGACGTTATCTTTGATTGTAACGGTTCAACTTCGGTTTGAAATAGAGTTAAAGTTCTGAAGCTCTATCACCTCTTAGGACACCCAAAGTTTGTAATAAGTATCTATAACTTATTGCTTTGAACCTAAGTCTAAGACTCTAATCCCCAAGAGCGTTATCTTTGATTGTAACGGTTCAACTTCGGTTTCAAATAGAGTTAAAGTTCTGAAGTTCTATCACCTCTTAGGACACCCAAAGGTTGTAATAAGTACCTATAACTTATAGCTTTGAACCTAACTCTAAGACTCTAATCCCCAAGAGCGTTATCTTTGATTGTAACGGTTCAACTTCGGTTTGAAATAGAGTTAAAGTTCTAAAGATCTATCACCTCTTAGGACACCCAAAGGTTGTAATAAGTATCTATAACTTATTGCTTTGAACCTAACTCTAAGACTCTAATCCCCAAGAGCGTTGTCTTTGATTGTAACGGTTCAACTTCGGTTTGAAATAGAGTTAAAGTTCTAAAGATCTATCACTTCTTAGGACACCCAAAGGTTGTAATAAGTATCAATAACTTATAGCTTTGAACCTAACTCTAAGACTCTAATCCCCAAGAGCATTATCTTTGATTGTAACGGTTCAACTTCGGTTTGAAATAGAGTTAAAGTTCTGAAGCTCTATCACCTCTTAGGACACCCAAAGTTTGTAATAAGTATCTATAACTTATTGCTTTGAACCTCACTCTAAGACTCTAATCCCCAAGAGCGTTATCTTTGATTGTAACGGTTCAACTTCGGTTTGAAATAGAGTTAAAGTTCTAAAGATCTATCACCTCTTAGGACACCCAAAGGATGTCATAAGTATGTATAACTTATAGCTTTGAACCTAACTCTAAGACTCTAATCCCCAAGAGCGTTGTCTTTGATTGTAACGGTTCAACTTCGGTTTGAAATAGAGTTAAAGTTCTAAAGATCTATCACCTCTCAGGACACCCAAAGGTTGTAATAAGTATCTATAACTTATAGCTTTGAACCTAACTCTAAGACTCTAATCCCCAAGAGCGTTATCTTTGATTGTAACGGTTCAACTTCGGTTTGAAATAGAGTTAAAGTTCTGAAGTTCTGTCACCTCTTAGGACACCCAAAGGTTGTAATAAGTACCTATAACTTATAGCTTTGAACCTAACTCTAAGACTCTAATCCCCAAGAGCGTTATCTTTGATTGTAAAGGTTCAACTTCGGTTTGAAATAGAGTTAAAGTTCTAAAGATCTATCACCTCTTAGGACACCCAAAGGTTGTAATAAGTATCTATAACTTATTGCTTTGAACCTAACTCTAAGACTCTAATCCCCAAGAGCGTTGTCTTTGATTGTAACGGTTCAACTTCGGTTTGAAATAGAGTTAAAGTTCTAAAGATCTATCACCTCTTAGGACACCCAAAGGTTGTAACAAGTATCTATAACTTATAGCTTTGAACCTAACTCTAAGACTCTAATCCCCAAGAGCATTATCTTTGATTGTAACGGTTCAACTTCGGTTTGAAATAGAGTTAAAGTTCTGAAGCTCTATCACCTCTTAGGACACCCAAAGTTTGTAATAAGTATCTATAACTTATTGCTTTGAACCTAACTCTAAGACTCTAATCCCCAAGAGCGTTATCTTTGATTGTAACGGTTCAACTTCGGTTTGAAATAGAGTTAATGTTCTAAAGATCTATCACCTCCTAGGACACCCAAAGGATGTCATAAGTATCTATAACTTATAGCTTTGAACCAAACTCTAAGACTCTAATCCCCAAGCACGTTATCTTTGATTGTAACGGTTCAACTTCGGTTTGAAGTAGAGTTAAAGTTCTAAAGATCTATCACCTCTTAGGACACCCAAAGGATGTCATAAGTATCTATAACTTATAGCTTTGAACCTAACTCTAAGACTCTAATCCCCAAGAGCGTTATCTTTGATTGTAACGGTTCAACTTCGGTTTGAAATGGAGTTAAAGTTCTAAAGATCTATCACCTCTTAGGACACCCAAAGGTTGTAATAAGTATCTATAACTTATTTCTTTGAACCTCACTCTAAGACTCTAATCCCCAAGAGCGTTATCTTTGATTGTAACGGTTCAACTTCGGTTTGAAATAGAGTTAAAGTTCTAAAGATCTATCACCTCTTAGGACACCCAAAGGATGTCATAAGTATGTATAACTTATAGCTTTGAACCTAACTCTAAGACTCTAATCCCCAAGAGCGTTGTCTTTGATTGTAACGGTTCAACTTCGGTTTGAAATAGAGTTAAAGTTCTAAAGATCTATCACCTCTTAGGACACCGAAAGGTTGTAATAAGTATCTATAACTTATTGCTTTGAACCTAACTCTAAGACTCTAATCCCCAAGAGCGTTGTCTTTGATTGTAACGGTTCAACTTCGGTTTGAAATAGAGTTAAAGTTCTAAAGATCTATCACCTCTTAGGACACCCAAAGGTTGTAACAAGTATCTATAACTTATAGCTTTGAACCTAACTCTAAGACTCTAATCCCCAAGAGCATTATCTTTGATTGTAACGGTTCAACTTCGGTTTGAAATAGAGTTAAAGTTCTGAAGCTCTATCACCTCTTAGGACACCCAAAGTTTGTAATAAATATCTATAACTTATTGCTTTGAACCTAACTCTAAGACTCTAATCCCCCAGAGCGTTATCTTTGATTGTAACGGTTGAACTTCGGTTTGAAATAGAGTTAATGTTCTAAAGATCTATCACCTATTAGGACACCCAAAGGATGTCATAAGTATCTATAACTTATAGCTTTGAAACAAACTCTAAGACTCTAATCCCCAAGGACGTTATCTTTGATTGTAACGGTTCAACTTCGGTTTGAAGTAGAGTTAAAGTTCTAAAGATCTATCACCTCTTAGGACACCCAAAGGATGTCATAAGTATCTATAACTTATAGCTTTGAACCTAACTCTAAGACTCTAATCCCCAAGAGCATTTTCTTTGATTGTAACGGTTCAACTTCGGTTTGAAATAGAGTTAAAGTTCTAAAGATCTATCACCTCTTAGGACACCCAAAGGTTGTAATAAGTATCTATAACTTATAGCTTTGAACCTCACTCTAAGACTCTAATCCCCAAGAGCGTTATCTTTGATTGTAACGGTTCAACTTCGGTTTGAAATAGAGTTAAAGTTATGAAGCTCTATCACCTCTTAGGGCACCCAAAGTTTGTAATAAGTATCTATAACTTATAGCTTTGAACCTAACTCTAAGACTCTAATCCCCAAGAGCGTTATCTTTGATTGTAACGGTTCAACTTCGGTTTGAAATAGAGTTAAAGTTCTGAAGTTCTGTCACCTCTTAGGACACCCAAAGGTTGTAATAAGTACCTATAACTTATAGCTTTGAACCTAACTCTAAGACTCTAATCCCCAAGAGCGTTATCTTTGATTGTAAAGGTTCAACTTCGGTTTGAAATAGAGTTAAAGTTCTAAAGATCTATCACCTCTTAGGACACCCAAAGGTTGTAATAAGTATCTATAACTTATTGCTTTGAACCTAACTCTAAGACTCTAATCCCCAAGAGCGTTGTCTTTGATTGTAACGGTTCAACTTCGGTTTGAAATAGAGTTAAAGTTCTAAAGATCTATCACCTCTTAGGACACCCAAAGGTTGTAACAAGTATCTATAACTTATAGCTTTGAACCTAACTCTAAGACTCTAATCCCCAAGAGCATTATCTTTGATTGTAACGGTTCAACTTCGGTTTGAAATAGAGTTAAAGTTCTGAAGCTCTATCACCTCTTAGGACACCCAAAGTTTGTAATAAGTATCTATAACTTATTGCTTTGAACCTAACTCTAAGACTCTAATCCCCAAGAGCGTTATCTTTGATTGTAACGGTTCAACTTCGGTTTGAAATAGAGTTAAAGTTCTAAAGATCTATCACCTCTTAGGACACCCAAAGGATGTCATAAGTATGTATAACTTATAGCTTTGAACCTAACTCTAAGACTCTAATCCCCAAGAGCGTTGTCTTTGATTGTAACGGTTCAACTTCGGTTTGAAATAGAGTTAAAGTTCTAAAGATCTATCACCTCTTAGGACACCCAAAGGTTGTAATAAGTATCTATAACTTATTTCTTTGAACCTCACTCTAAGACTCTAATCCCCAAGAGCGTTATCTTTGATTGTAACGGTTCAACTTCGGTTTGAAATAGAGTTAAAGTTCTAAAGATCTATCACCTCTTAGGACACCCAAAGGATGTCATAAGTATGTATAACTTATAGCTTTGAACCTAACTCTAAGACTCTAATCCCCAAGAGCGTTGTCTTTGATTGTAACGGTTCAACTTCGGTTTGAAATAGAGTTAAAGTTCTAAAGATCTATCACCTCTTAGGACACCGAAAGGTTGTAATAAGTATCTATAACTTATTGCTTTGAACCTAACTCTAAGACTCTAATCCCCAAGAGCGTTGTCTTTGATTGTAACGGTTCAACTTCGGTTTGAAATAGAGTTAAAGTTCTAAAGATCTATCACCTCTTAGGACACCCAAAGGTTGTAACAAGTATCTATAACTTATAGCTTTGAACCTAACTCTAAGACTCTAATCCCCAAGAGCATTATCTTTGATTGTAACGGTTCAACTTCGGTTTGAAATAGAGTTAAAGTTCTGAAGCTCTATCACCTCTTAGGACACCCAAAGTTTGTAATAAATATCTATAACTTATTGCTTTGAACCTAACTCTAAGACTCTAATCCCCCAGAGCGTTATCTTTGATTGTAACGGTTCAACTTCGGTTTGAAATAGAGTTAATGTTCTAAAGATCTATCACCTATTAGGACACCCAAAGGATGTCATAAGTATCTATAACTTATAGCTTTGAAACAAACTCTAAGACTCTAATCCCCAAGGACGTTATCTTTGATTGTAACGGTTCAACTTCGGTTTGAAGTAGAGTTAAAGTTCTAAAGATCTATCACCTCTTAGGACACCCAAAGGATGTCATAAGTATCTATAACTTATAGCTTTGAACCTAACTCTAAGACTCTAATCCCCAAGAGCATTTTCTTTGATTGTAACGGTTCAACTTCGGTTTGAAATAGAGTTAAAGTTCTAAAGATCTATCACCTCTTAGGACACCCAAAGGTTGTAATAAGTATCTATAACTTATAGCTTTGAACCTCACTCTAAGACTCTAATCCCCAAGAGCGTTATCTTTGATTGTAACGGTTCAACTTCGGTTTGAAATAGAGTTAAAGTTATGAAGCTCTATCACCTCTTAGGGCACCCAAAGTTTGTAATAAGTATCTATAACTTATAGCTTTGAACCTAACTCTAAGACTCTAATCCCCAAGAGCGTTATCTTTGATTGTAACGGTTCAACTTCGGTTTGAAATAGAGTTAAAGTTCTGAAGTTCTGTCACCTCTTAGGACACCCAAAGGTTGTAATAAGTACCTATAACTTATAGCTTTGAACCTAACTCTAAGACTCTAATCCCCAAGAGCGTTATCTTTGATTGTAAAGGTTCAACTTCGGTTTGAAATAGAGTTAAAGTTCTAAAGATCTATCACCTCTTAGGACACCCAAAGGTTGTAATAAGTATCTATAACTTATTGCTTTGAACCTAACTCTAAGACTCTAATCCCCAAGAGCGTTGTCTTTGATTGTAACGGTTCAACTTCGGTTTGAAATAGAGTTAAAGTTCTAAAGATCTATCACCTCTTAGGACACCCAAAGGTTGTAACAAGTATCTATAACTTATAGCTTTGAACCTAACTCTAAGACTCTAATCCCCAAGAGCATTATCTTTGATTGTAACGGTTCAACTTCGGTTTGAAATAGAGTTAAAGTTCTGAAGCTCTATCACCTCTTAGGACACCCAAAGTTTGTAATAAGTATCTATAACTTATTGCTTTGAACCTAACTCTAAGACTCTAATCCCCAAGAGCGTTATCTTTGATTGTAACGGTTCAACTTCGGTTTGAAATAGAGTTAATGTTCTAAAGATCTATCACCTCCTAGGACACCCAAAGGATGTCATAAGTATCTATAACTTATAGCTTTGAACCAAACTCTAAGACTCTAATCCCCAAGCACGTTATCTTTGATTGTAACGGTTCAACTTCGGTTTGAAGTAGAGTTAAAGTTCTAAAGATCTATCACCTCTTAGGACACCCAAAGGATGTCATAAGTATCTATAACTTATAGCTTTGAACCTAACTCTAAGACTCTAATCCCCAAGAGCGTTATCTTTGATTGTAACGGTTCAACTTCGGTTTGAAATGGAGTTAAAGTTCTAAAGATCTATCACCTCTTAGGACACCCAAAGGTTGTAATAAGTATCTATAACTTATTTCTTTGAACCTCACTCTAAGACTCTAATCCCCAAGTGCGTTATCTTTGATTGTAACGGTTCAACTTCGGTTTGAAATAGAGTTAAAGTTCTAAAGATCTATCACCTCTTAGGACACCCAAAGGATGTCATAAGTATGTATAACTTATAGCTTTGAACCTAACTCTAAGACTCTAATCCCCAAGAGCGTTGTCTTTGATTGTAACGGTTCAACTTCGGTTTGAAATAGAGTTAAAGTTCTAAAGATCTATCACCTCTTAGGACACCGAAAGGTTGTAATAAGTATCTATAACTTATTGCTTTGAACCTAACTCTAAGACTCTAATCCCCAAGAGCGTTGTCTTTGATTGTAACGGTTCAACTTCGGTTTGAAATAGAGTTAAAGTTCTAAAGATCTATCACCTCTTAGGACACCCAAAGGTTGTAACAAGTATCTATAACTTATAGCTTTGAACCTAACTCTAAGACTCTAATCCCCAAGAGCATTATCTTTGATTGTAGCGGTTCAACTTCGGTTTGAAATAGAGTTAAAGTTCTGAAGCTCTATCACCTCTTAGGACACCCAAAGTTTGTAATAAATATCTATAACTTATTGCTTTGAACCTAACTCTAAGACTCTAATCCCCCAGAGCGTTATCTTTGATTGTAACGGTTCAACTTCGGTTTGAAATAGAGTTAATGTTCTAAAGATCTATCACCTATTAGGACACCCAAAGGATGTCATAAGTATCTATAACTTATAGCTTTGAACCAAACTCTAAGACTCTAATCCCCAAGGACGTTATCTTTGATTGTAACGGTTCAACTTCGGTTTGAAGTAGAGTTAAAGTTCTAAAGATCTATCACCTCTTAGGACACCCAAAGGATGTCATAAGTATCTATAACTTATAGCTTTGAACCTAACTCTAAGACTCTAATCCCCAAGAGCATTTTCTTTGATTGTAACGGTTCAACTTCGGTTTGAAATAGAGTTAAAGTTCTAAAGATCTATCACCTCTTAGGACACCCAAAGGTTGTAATAAGTATCTATAACTTATAGCTTTGAACCTCACTCTAAGACTCTAATCCCCAAGAGCGTTATCTTTGATTGTAACGGTTCAACTTCGGTTTGAAATAGAGTTAAAGTTCTAAAGATCTATCACCTCTTAGGACACCCAAAGGATGTCATAAGTATGTATAACTTATAGCTTTGAACCTAACTCTAAGACTCTAATCCCCAAGAGCATTGTCTTTGATTGTAACGGTTCAACTTCGGTTTGAAATAGAGTTAAAGTTCTAAAGATCTATCACCTCTTAGGACACCCAAAGGTTGTAATAAGTATCTATAACTTATTGCTTTGAACCTAACTCTAAGACTCTAATCCCCAAGAGCATTATCTTTGATTGTAACGGTTCAACTTCGGTTTGAAATAGAGTTAAAGTTCTGAAGTTCTATCACCTCTTAGGACACCCAAAGGTTGTAATAAGTACCTATAACTTATAGCTTTGAACCTAACTCTAAGACTCTAATCCCCAAGAGCGTTATCTTTGATTGTAACGGTTCAACTTCGGTTTGAAATAGAGTTAAAGTTATGAAGCTCTATCACCTCTTAGGACACCCAAAGGATGTCATAAGTATCTATAACTTATTGCTTTGAACCTAACTCTAAGACTCTAATCCCCAAGAGCGTTATCTTTGATTGTAACGGTTCAACTTCGGTTTGAAATAGAGTTAAAGTTCTAAAGATCTATCACCTCTTAGGACACCCAAAGGTTGTAATAAGTATCTATAACTTATTACTTTGAACCTAACTCTAAGACTCTAATCCCCAAGAGCATTATCTTTGATTGTAACGGTTCAACTTCGGTTTGAAATAGAGTTAAAGTTCTAAAGATCTATCACCTCTTAGGACACCCAAAGGTTGTAATAAGTATCTATAACTTATAGCTTTGAACCTAACTCTAAGACTCTAATCCCCAAGAGCATTATCTTTGATTGTAACGGTTCAACTTCGGTTTGAAATAGAGTTAAAGTTCTGAAGCTCTATCACCTCTTAGGACACCCAAAGTTTGTAATAAGTATCTATAACTTATTGCTTTGAACCTAACTCTAAGACTCTAATCCCCAAGAGCGTTATCTTTGATTGTAACGGTTCAACTTCTGTTTGAAATAGAGTTAATGTTCTAAAGATCTATCACCTCTTAGGACACCCAAAGGATGTCATAAGTATCTATAACTTATAGCTTTGAACCAAACTCTAAGACTCTAATCCCCAAGGACGTTATCTTTGATTGTAACGGTTCAACTTCGGTTTGAAATAGAGTTAAAGTTCTGAAGCTCTATCACCTCTTAGGACACCCAAAGTTTGTAATAAGTATCTATAACTTATTGCTTTGAACCTAACTCTAAGACTCTAATCCCCAAGAGCGTTATCTTTGATTGTAACGGTTCAACTTCGGTTTCAAATAGAGTTAAAGTTATGAAGTTCTATCACCTCTTAGGACACCCAAAGGTTGTAATAAGTACCTATAACTTATAGCTTTGAACCTAACTCTAAGACTCTAATCCCCAAGAGCGTTATCTTTGATTGTAACGGTTCAACTTCGGTTTGAAATAGAGTTAAAGTTCTAAAGATCTATCACCTCTTAGGACACCCAAAGGTTGTAATAAGTATCTATAACTTATTGCTTTGAACCTAACTCTAAGACTCTAATCCCCAAGAGCGTTATCTTTGATTGTAACGGTTCAACTTCAGTTTGAAATAGAGTTAAAGTTCTAAAGATCTATCACCTCTTAGGACACCCAAAGGATGTCATAAGTATCTATAACTTATAGCTTTGAACCTAACTCTAAGACTCTAATCCCCAAGAGCGTTATCTTTGATTGTAACGGTTCAACTTCGGCTTGAAATAGAGTTAAAGTTCTAAAGATCTATCACCTCTTAGGACACCCAAAGGTTGTAATAAGTATCTATAACTTATTGCTTTGAACCTCACTCTAAGACTCTAATCCCCAAGAGCGTTATCTTTGATTGTAACGGTTCAACTTCGGTTTGAAATAGAGTTAAAGTTCTAAAGATCTATCACCTCTTAGGACACCCAAAGGATGTCATAAGTATGTATAACTTATAGCTTTGAACCTAACTCTAAGACTCTAATCCCCAAGAGCGTTGTCTTTGATTGTAACGGTTCAACTTCGGTTTGAAATAGAGTTAAAGTTCTAAAGATCTATCACCTCTTAGGACACCCAAAGGTTGTAATAAGTATCTATAACTTATAGCTTTGAACCTAACTCTAAGACTCTAATCCCCAAGAGCGTTATCTTTGATTGTAACGGTTGAACTTCGGTTTGAAATAGAGTTAAAGTTCTGAAGTTCTATCACCTCTTAGGACACCCAAAGGTTGTAATAAGTACCTATAACTTATAGCTTTGAACCTAACTCTAAGACTCTAATCCCCAAGAGCGTTATCTTTGATTGTAACGGTTCAACTTCGGTTTGAAATAGAGTTAAAGTTCTAAAGATCTATCACCTCTTAGGACACCCAAAGGTTGTAATAAGTATCTATAACTTATTGCTTTGAACCTAACTCTAAGACTCTAATCCCCAAGAGCATTATCTTTGATTGTAACGGTTCAACTTCGGTTTGAAATAGAGTTAAAGTTCTAAAGATCTATCACCTCTTAGGACACCCAAAGGTTGTAATAAGTATCTATAACTTATAGCTTTGAACCTAACTCTAAGACTCTAATCCCCAAGAGCATTATCTTTGATTGTAACGGTTCAACTTCGGTTTGAAATAGAGTTAAAGTTCTGAAGCTCTATCACCTCTTAGGACACCCAAAGTTTGTAATAATTATCTATAACTTATTGCTTTGAACCTAACTCTAAGACTCTAATCCCCAAAAGCGTTATCTTTGATTGTAACGGTTCAACTTCGGTTTGAAATAGAGTTAATGTTCTAAAGATCTATCACCTCTTAGGACACCCAAAGGATGTCATAAGTATCTATAACTTATAGCTTTGAACCAAACTCTAAGACTCTAATCCCCAAGGACGTTATCTTTGATTGTAACGGTTCAACTTCGGTTTGAAATAGAGTTAAAGTTCTGAAGCTCTATCACCTCTTAGGACACCCAAAGTTTGTAATAAGTATCTATAACTTATTGCTTTGAACCTAACTCTAAGACTCTAATCCCCAAGAGCGTTATCTTTGATTGTAACGGTTCAACTTCGGTTTCAAATAGAGTTAAAGTTCTGAAGTTCTATCACCTCTTAGGACACCCAAAGGTTTGTAATAAGTACCTATAACTTATAGCTTTGAACCTAACTCTAAGACTCTAATCCCCAAGAGCGTTATCTTTGATTGTAACGGTTCAACTTCGGTTTGAAATAGAGTTAAAGTTCTAAAGATCTATCACCTCTTAGGACACCCAAAGGTTGTAATAAGTATCTATAACTTATTGCTTTGAACCTAACTCTAAGACTCTAATCCCCAAAAGCGTTATCTTTGATTGTAACGGTTCAACTTCGGTTTGAAATAGAGTTAATGTTCTAAAGATCTATCACCTCTTAGGACACCCAAAGGATGTCATAAGTATCTATAACTTATAGCTTTGAACCAAACTCTAAGACTCTAATCCCCAAGGACGTTATCTTTGATTGTAACGGTTCAACTTCGGTTTGAAATAGAGTTAAAGTTCTGAAGCTCTATCACCTCTTAGGACACCCAAAGTTTGTAATAAGTATCTATAACTTATTGCTTTGAACCTAACTCTAAGACTCTAATCCCCAAGAGCGTTATCTTTGATTGTAACGGTTCAACTTCGGTTTCAAATAGAGTTAAAGTTCTGAAGTTCTATCACCTCTTAGGACACCCAAAGGTTGTAATAAGTACCTATAACTTATAGCTTTGAACCTAACTCTAAGACTCTAATCCCCAAGAGCGTTATCTTTGATTGTAACGGTTCAACTTCGGTTTGAAATAGAGTTAAAGTTCTAAAGATCTATCACCTCTTAGGACACCCAAAGGTTGTAATAAGTATCTATAACTTATTACTTTGAACCTAACTCTAAGACTCTAATCCCCAAGAGCATTATCTTTGATTGTAACGGTTCAACTTCGGTTTGAAATAGAGTTAAAGTTCTAAAGATCTATCACCTCTTAGGACACCCAAAGGTTGTAATAAGTATCTATAACTTATAGCTTTGAACCTAACTCTAAGACTCTAATCCCCAAGAGCATTATCTTTGATTGTAACGGTTCAACTTCGGTTTGAAATAGAGTTAAAGTTCTGAAGCTCTATCACCTCTTAGGACACCCAAAGTTTGTAATAAGTATCTATAACTTATTGCTTTGAACCTAACTCTAAGACTCTAATCCCCAAGAGCGTTATCTTTGATTGTAACGGTTCAACTTCTGTTTGAAATAGAGTTAATGTTCTAAAGATCTATCACCTCTTAGGACACCCAAAGGATGTCATAAGTATCTATAACTTATAGCTTTGAACCAAACTCTAAGACTCTAATCCCCAAGGACGTTATCTTTGATTGTAACGGTTCAACTTCGGTTTGAAATAGAGTTAAAGTTCTGAAGCTCTATCACCTCTTAGGACACCCAAAGTTTGTAATAAGTATCTATAACTTATTGCTTTGAACCTAACTCTAAGACTCTAATCCCCAAGAGCGTTATCTTTGATTGTAACGGTTCAACTTCGGTTTCAAATAGAGTTAAAGTTCTGAAGTTCTATCACCTCTTAGGACACCCAAAGGTTGTAATAAGTACCTATAACTTATAGCTTTGAACCTAACTCTAAGACTCTAATCCCCAAGAGCGTTATCTTTGATTGTAACGGTTCAACTTCGGTTTGAAATAGAGTTAAAGTTCTAAAGATCTATCACCTCTTAGGACACCCAAAGGTTGTAATAAGTATCTATAACTTATTGCTTTGAACCTAACTCTAAGACTCTAATCCCCAAGAGCGTTATCTTTGATTGTAACGGTTCAACTTCAGTTTGAAATAGAGTTAAAGTTCTAAAGATCTATCACCTCTTAGGACACCCAAAGGATGTCATAAGTATCTATAACTTATAGCTTTGAACCTAACTCTAAGACTCTAATCCCCAAGAGCGTTATCTTTGATTGTAACGGTTCAACTTCGGCTTGAAATAGAGTTAAAGTTCTAAAGATCTATCACCTCTTAGGACACCCAAAGGTTGTAATAAGTATCTATAACTTATTGCTTTGAACCTCACTCTAAGACTCTAATCCCCAAGAGCGTTATCTTTGATTGTAACGGTTCAACTTCGGTTTGAAATAGAGTTAAAGTTCTAAAGATCTATCACCTCTTAGGACACCCAAAGGATGTCATAAGTATGTATAACTTATAGCTTTGAACCTAACTCTAAGACTCTAATCCCCAAGAGCGTTGTCTTTGATTGTAACGGTTCAACTTCGGTTTGAAATAGAGTTAAAGTTCTAAAGATCTATCACCTCTTAGGACACCCAAAGGTTGTAATAAGTATCTATAACTTATAGCTTTGAACCTAACTCTAAGACTCTAATCCCCAAGAGCGTTATCTTTGATTGTAACGGTTGAACTTCGGTTTGAAATAGAGTTAAAGTTCTGAAGTTCTATCACCTCTTAGGACACCCAAAGGTTGTAATAAGTACCTATAACTTATAGCTTTGAACCTAACTCTAAGACTCTAATCCCCAAGAGCGTTATCTTTGATTGTAACGGTTCAACTTCGGTTTGAAATAGAGTTAAAGTTCTAAAGATCTATCACCTCTTAGGACACCCAAAGGTTGTAATAAGTATCTATAACTTATTGCTTTGAACCTAACTCTAAGACTCTAATCCCCAAGAGCATTATCTTTGATTGTAACGGTTCAACTTCGGTTTGAAATAGAGTTAAAGTTCTAAAGATCTATCACCTCTTAGGACACCCAAAGGTTGTAATAAGTATCTATAACTTATAGCTTTGAACCTAACTCTAAGACTCTAATCCCCAAGAGCATTATCTTTGATTGTAACGGTTCAACTTCAGTTTGAAATAGAGTTAAAGTTCTGAAGCTCTATCACCTCTTAGGACACCCAAAGTTTGTAATAAGTATCTATAACTTATTGCTTTGAACCTAACTCTAAGACTCTAATCCCCAAAAGCGTTATCTTTGATTGTAACGGTTCAACTTCGGTTTGAAATAGAGTTAATGTTCTAAAGATCTATCACCTCTTAGGACACCCAAAGGATGTCATAAGTATCTATAACTTATAGCTTTGAACCAAACTCTAAGACTCTAATCCCCAAGGACGTTATCTTTGATTGTAACGGTTCAACTTCGGTTTGAAATAGAGTTAAAGTTCTGAAGCTCTATCACCTCTTAGGACACCCAAAGTTTGTAATAAGTATCTATAACTTATTGCTTTGAACCTAACTCTAAGACTCTAATCCCCAAGAGCGTTATCTTTGATTGTAACGGTTCAACTTCGGTTTCAAATAGAGTTAAAGTTCTGAAGTTCTATCACCTCTTAGGACACCCAAAGGTTGTAATAAGTACCTATAACTTATAGCTTTGAACCTAACTCTAAGACTCTAATCCCCAAGAGCGTTATCTTTGATTGTAACGGTTCAACTTCGGTTTGAAATAGAGTTAAAGTTCTAAAGATCTATCACCTCTTAGGACACCCAAAGGTTGTAATAAGTTTCTATAACTTATTGCTTTGAACCTAACTCTAAGACTCTAATCCCCAAGAGCGTTATCTTTGATTGTAACGGTTCAACTTCAGTTTGAAATAGAGTTAAAGTTCTAAAGATCTATCACCTCTTAGGACACCCAAAGGATGTCATAAGTATGTATAACTTATAGCTTTGAACCTAACTCTAAGACTCTAATCCCCAAGAGCGTTGTCTTTGATTGTAACGGTTCAACTTCGGTTTGAAATAGAGTTAAAGTTCTAAAGATCTATCACCTCTTAGGACACCCAAAGGTTGTAATAAGTATCTATAACTTATAGCTTTGAACCTAACTCTAAGACTCTAATCCCCAAGAGCGTTATCTTTGATTGTAACGGTTCAACTTCGGTTTGAAATAGAGTTAAAGTTCTAAAGATCTATCACCTCTTAGGACACCCAAAGGATGTCATAAGTACCTATAACTTATAGCTTTGAACCTAACTCTAAGACTCTAATCCCCAAGAGCGTTGTCTTTGATTGTAACGGTTCAACTTCGGTTTGAAATAGAGTTAAAGTTCTAAAGATCTATCACCTCTTAGGACACCCAAAGGTTGTAATAAGTATCTATAACTTATTGCTTTGAACCTCACTCTAAGACTCTAATCCCCAAGAGCGTTATCTTTGATTGTAACGGTTCAACTTCGGTTTGAAATAGAGTTAAAGTTCTAAAGATCTATCACCTCTTAGGACGCCCAAAGGATGTCATTAGTATGTATAACTTATAGCTTTGAACCTAACTCTAAGACTCTAATCCCCAAGAGCGTTGTCTTTGATTGTAACGGTTCAACTTCGGTTTGAAATAGAGTTAAAGTTCTAAAGATCTATCACCTCTTAGGACACCCAAAGGTTGTAATAAGTATCTATAACTTATAGCTTTGAACCTAACTCTAAGACTCTAATCCCCAAGAGCGTTATCTTTGATTGTAACGGTTGAACTTCGGTTTGAAATAGAGTTAAAGTTCTGAAGTTCTATCACCTCTTAGGACACCCAAAGGTTGTAATAAGTACCTATAACTTATAGCTTTGAACCTAACTCTAAGACTCTAATCCCCAAGAGCGTTATCTTTGATTGTAACGGTTCAACTTCGGTTTGAAATAGAGTTAAAGTTCTAAAGATCTATCACCTCTTAGGACACCCAAAGGTTGTAATAAGTATCTATAACTTATTGCTTTGAACCTAACTCTAAGACTCTAATCCCCAAGAGCATTATCTTTGATTGTAACGGTTCAACTTCGGTTTGAAATAGAGTTAAAGTTCTAAAGATCTATCACCTCTTAGGACACCCAAAGGTTGTAATAAGTATCTATAACTTATAGCTTTGAACCTAACTCTAAGACTCTAATCCCCAAGAGCATTATCTTTGATTGTAACGGTTCAACTTCGGTTTGAAATAGAGTTAAAGTTCTGAAGCTCTATCACCTCTTAGGACACCCAAAGTTTGTAATAAGTATCTATAACTTATTGCTTTGAACCTAACTCTAAGACTCTAATCCCCAAAAGCGTTATCTTTGATTGTAACGGTTCAACTTCGGTTTGAAATAGAGTTAATGTTCTAAAGATCTATCACCTCTTAGGACACCCAAAGGATGTCATAAGTATCTATAACTTATAGCTTTGAACCAAACTCTAAGACTCTAATCCCCAAGGACGTTATCTTTGATTGTAACGGTTCAACTTCGGTTTGAAATAGAGTTAAAGTTCTGAAGCTCTATCACCTCTTAGGACACCCAAAGTTTGTAATAAGTATCTATAACTTATTGCTTTGAACCTAACTCTAAGACTCTAATCCCCAAGAGCGTTATCTTTGATTGTAACGGTTCAACTTCGGTTTCAAATAGAGTTAAAGTTCTGAAGTTCTATCACCTCTTAGGACACCCAAAGGTTGTAATAAGTACCTATAACTTATAGCTTTGAACCTAACTCTAAGACTCTAATCCCCAAGAGCGTTATCTTTGATTGTAATGGTTCAACTTCGGTTTGAAATAGAGTTAAAGTTCTAAAGATCTATCACCTCTTAGGACACCCAAAGGTTGTAATAAGTATCTATAACTTATTGCTTTGAACCTAACTCTAAGACTCTAATCCCCAAGAGCGTTATCTTTGATTGTAACGGTTCAACTTCAGTTTGAAATAGAGTTAAAGTTCTAAAGATCTATCACCTCTTAGGACACCCAAAGGATGTCATAAGTATGTATAACTTATAGCTTTGAACCTAACTCTAAGACTCTAATCCCCAAGAGCGTTGTCTTTGATTGTAACGGTTCAACTTCGGTTTGAAATAGAGTTAAAGTTCTAAAGATCTATCACCTCTTAGGACACCCAAAGGTTGTAATAAGTATCTATAACTTATAGCTTTGAACCTAACTCTAAGACTCTAATCCCCAAGAGCGTTATCTTTGATTGTAACGGTTCAACTTCGGTTTGAAATAGAGTTAAAGTTCTAAAGATCTATCACCTCTTAGGACACCCAAAGGATGTCATAAGTACCTATAACTTATAGCTTTGAACCTAACTCTAAGACTCTAATCCCCAAGAGCGTTGTCTTTGATTGTAACGGTTCAACTTCGGTTTGAAATAGAGTTAAAGTTCTAAAGATCTATCACCTCTTAGGACACCCAAAGGTTGTAATAAGTATCTATAACTTATTGCTTTGAACCTCACTCTAAGACTCTAATCCCCAAGAGCGTTATCTTTGATTGTAACGGTTCAACTTCGGTTTGAAATAGAGTTAAAGTTCTAAAGATCTATCACCTCTTAGGACGCCCAAAGGATGTCATAAGTATGTATAACTTATAGCTTTGAACCTAACTCTAAGACTCTAATCCCCAAGAGCGTTGTCTTTGATTGTAACGGTTCAACTTCGGTTTGAAATAGAGTTAAAGTTCTAAAGATCTATCACCTCTTAGGACACCCAAAGGTTGTAATAAGTATCTATAACTTATAGCTTTGAACCTAACTCTAAGACTCTAATCCCCAAGAGCGTTATCTTTGATTGTAACGGTTGAACTTCGGTTTGAAATAGAGTTAAAGTTCTGAAGTTCTATCACCTCTTAGGACACCCAAAGGTTGTAATAAGTACCTATAACTTATAGCTTTGAACCTAACTCTAAGACTCTAATCCCCAAGAGCGTTATCTTTGATTGTAACGGTTCAACTTCGGTTTGAAATAGAGTTAAAGTTCTAAAGATCTATCACCTCTTAGGACACCCAAAGGTTGTAATAAGTATCTATAACTTATTGCTTTGAACCTAACTCTAAGACTCTAATCCCCAAGAGCATTATCTTTGATTGTAACGGTTCAACTTCGGTTTGAAATAGAGTTAAAGTTCTAAAGATCTATCACCTCTTAGGACACCCAAAGGTTGTAATAAGTATCTATAACTTATAGCTTTGAACCTAACTCTAAGACTCTAATCCCCAAGAGCATTATCTTTGATTGTAACGGTTCAACTTCGGTTTGAAATAGAGTTAAAGTTCTGAAGCTCTATCACCTCTTAGGACACCCAAAGTTTGTAATAAGTATCTATAACTTATTGCTTTGAACCTAACTCTAAGACTCTAATCCCCAAAAGCGTTATCTTTGATTGTAACGGTTCAACTTCGGTTTGAAATAGAGTTAATGTTCTAAAGATCTATCACCTCTTAGGACACCCAAAGGATGTCATAAGTATTTATAACTTATAGCTTTGAACCAAACTCTAAGACTCTAATCCCCAAGGACGTTATCTTTGATTGTAACGGTTCAACTTCGGTTTGAAATAGAGTTAAAGTTCTGAAGCTCTATCACCTCTTAGGACACCCAAAGTTTGTAATAAGTATCTATAACTTATTGCTTTGAACCTAACTCTAAGACTCTAATCCCCAAGAGCGTTATCTTTGATTGTAACGGTTCAACTTCGGTTTCAAATAGAGTTAAAGTTCTGAAGTTCTATCACCTCTTAGGACACCCAAAGGTTGTAATAAGTACCTATAACTTATAGCTTTGAACCTAACTCTAAGACTCTAATCCCCAAGAGCGTTATCTTTGATTGTAACGGTTCAACTTCGGTTTGAAATAGAGTTAAAGTTCTAAAGATCTATCACCTCTTAGGACACCCAAAGGTTGTAATAAGTATCTATAACTTATTGCTTTGAACCAAACTCTAAGACTCTAATCCCCAAGAGCATTATCTTTGATTGTAACGGTTCAACTTCAGTTTGAAATAGAGTTAAAGTTCTAAAGATCTATCACCTCTTAGGACACCCAAAGGATGTCATAAGTATCTATAACTTATAGCTTTGAACCTAACTCTAAGACTCTAATCCCCAAGAGCGTTATCTTTGATTGTAACGGTTCAACTTCGGTTTGAAATAGAGTTAAAGTTCTAAAGATCTATCACCTCTTAGGACACCCAAAGGTTGTAATAAGTATCTATAACTTATTGCTTTGAACCTCACTCTAAGACTCTAATCCCCAAGAGCGTTATCTTTGATTGTAACGGTTCAACTTCGGTTTGAAATAGAGTTAAAGTTCTAAAGATCTATCACCTCTTAGGACACCCAAAGGATGTCATAAGTATGTATAACTTATAGCTTTGAACCTAACTCTAAGACTCTAATCCCCAAAAAGCGTTATCTTTGATTGTAACGGTTCAACTTCGGTTTGAAATAGAGTTAAAGTTCTAAAGATCTATCACCTCTTAGGACACCCAAAGGTTGTAATAAGTATCTATAACTTATTGCTTTGAACCTCACTCTAAGACTCTAATCCCCAAGAGCGTTATCTTTGATTGTAACGGTTCAACTTCGGTTTGAAATAGAGTTAAAGTTCTAAAGATCTATCACCTCTTAGGACGCCCAAAGGATGTCATAAGTATGTATAACTTATAGCTTTGAACCTAACTCTAAGACTCTAATCCCCAAGAGCGTTGTCTTTGATTGTAACGGTTCAACTTCGGTTTGAAATAGAGTTAAAGTTCTAAAGATCTATCACCTCTTAGGACACCCAAAGGTTGTAATAAGTATCTATAACTTATAGCTTTGAACCTAACTCTAAGACTCTAATCCCCAAGAGCGTTATCTTTGATTGTAACGGTTGAACTTCGGTTTGAAATAGAGTTAAAGTTCTGAAGTTCTATCACCTCTTAGGACACCCAAAGGTTGTAATAAGTACCTATAACTTATAGCTTTGAACCTAACTCTAAGACTCTAATCCCCAAGAGCGTTATCTTTGATTGTAACGGTTCAACTTCGGTTTGAAATAGAGTTAAAGTTCTAAAGATCTATCACCTCTTAGGACACCCAAAGGTTGTAATAAGTATCTATAACTTATTGCTTTGAACCTAACTCTAAGACTCTAATCCCCAAGAGCATTATCTTTGATTGTAACGGTTCAACTTCGGTTTGAGATAGAGTTAAAGTTCTAAAGATCTATCACCTCTTAGGACACCCAAAGGTTGTAATAAGTATCTATAACTTATAGCTTTGAACCTAACTCTAAGACTCTAATCCCCAAGAGCATTATCTTTGATTGTAACGGTTCAACTTCGGTTTGAAATAGAGTTAAAGTTCTGAAGCTCTATCACCTCTTAGGACACCCAAAGTTTGTAATAAGTATCTATAACTTATTGCTTTGAACCTAACTCTAAGACTCTAATCCCCAAAAGCGTTATCTTTGATTGTAACGGTTCAACTTCGGTTTGAAATAGAGTTAATGTTCTAAAGATCTATCACCTCTTAGGACACCCAAAGGATGTCATAAGTATCTATAACTTATAGCTTTGAACCAAACTCTAAGACTCTAATCCCCAAGGACGTTATCTTTGATTGTAACGGTTCAACTTCGGTTTGAAATAGAGTTAAAGTTCTAAAGCTCTATCACCTCTTAGGACACCCAAAGTTTGTAATAAGTATCTATAACTTATTGCTTTGAACCTAACTCTAAGACTCTAATCCCCAAGAGCGTTATCTTTGATTGTAACGGTTCAACTTCGGTTTCAAATAGAGTTAAAGTTCTGAAGTTCTATCACCTCTTAGGACACCCAAAGGTTGTAATAAGTACCTATAACTTATAGCTTTGAACCTAACTCTAAGACTCTAATCCCCAAGAGCGTTATCTTTGATTGTAACGGTTCAACTTCGGTTTGAAATAGAGTTAAAGTTCTAAAGATCTATCACCTCTTAGGACACCCAAAGGTTGTAATAAGTATCTATAACTTATTGCTTTGAACCTAACTCTAAGACTCTAATCCCCAAGAGCGTTATCTTTGATTGTAACGGTTCAACTTCAGTTTGAAATAGAGTTAAAGTTCTAAAGATCTATCACCTCTTAGGACACCCAAAGGATGTCATAAGTATGTATAACTTATAGCTTTGAACCTAACTCTAAGACTCTAATCCCCAAGAGCGTTGTCTTTGATTGTAACGGTTCAACTTCGGTTTGAAATAGAGTTAAAGTTCTAAAGATCTATCACCTCTTAGGACACCCAAAGGTTGTAATAAGTATCTATAACTTATAGCTTTGAACCTAACTCTAAGACTCTAATCCCCAAGAGCGTTATCTTTGATTGTAACGGTTCAACTTCGGTTTGAAATAGAGTTAAAGTTCTAAAGATCTATCACCTCTTAGGACACCCAAAGGATGTCATAAGTACCTATAACTTATAGCTTTGAACCTAACTCTAAGACTCTAATCCCCAAGAGCGTTGTCTTTGATTGTAACGGTTCAACTTCGGTTTGAAATAGAGTTAAAGTTCTAAAGATCTATCACCTCTTAGGACACCCAAAGGTTGTAATAAGTATCTATAACTTATTGCTTTGAACCTCACTCTAAGACTCTAATCCCCAAGAGCGTTATCTTTGATTGTAACGGTTCAACTTCGGTTTGAAATAGAGTTAAAGTTCTAAAGATCTATCACCTCTTAGGACACCCAAAGGATGTCATAAGTATGTATAACTTATAGCTTTGAACCTAACTCTAAGACTCTAATCCCCAAGAGCGTTGTCTTTGATTGTAACGGTTCAACTTCGGTTTGAAATAGAGTTAAAGTTCTAAAGATCTATCACCTCTTAGGACACCCAAAGGTTGTAATAAGTATCTATAACTTATAGCTTTGAACCTAACTCTAAGACTCTAATCCCCAAGAGCGTTATCTTTGATTGTAACGGTTGAACTTCGGTTTGAAATAGAGTTAAAGTTCTGAAGTTCTATCACCTCTTAGGACACCCAAAGGTTGTAATAAGTACCTATAACTTATAGCTTTGAACCTAACTCTAAGACTCTAATCCCCAAGAGCGTTATCTTTGATTGTAACGGTTCAACTTCGGTTTGAAATAGAGTTAAAGTTCTAAAGATCTATCACCTCTTAGGACACCCAAAGGTTGTAATAAGTATCTATAACTTATTGCTTTGAACCTAACTCTAAGACTCTAATCCCCAAGAGCATTATCTTTGATTGTAACGGTTCAACTTCGGTTTGAAATAGAGTTAAAGTTCTAAAGATCTATCACCTCTTAGGACACCCAAAGGTTGTAATAAGTATCTATAACTTATAGCTTTGAACCTAACTCTAAGACTCTAATCCCCAAGAGCATTATCTTTGATTGTAACGGTTCAACTTCGGTTTGAAATAGAGTTAAAGTTCTGAAGCTCTATCACCTCTTAGGACACCCAAAGTTTGTAATAAGTATCTATAACTTATTGCTTTGAACCTAACTCTAAGACTCTAATCCCCAAAAGCGTTATCTTTGATTGTAACGGTTCAACTTCGGTTTGAAATAGAGTTAATGTTCTAAAGATCTATCACCTCTTAGGACACCCAAAGGATGTCATAAGTATCTATAACTTATAGCTTTGAACCAAACTCTAAGACTCTAATCCCCAAGGACGTTATCTTTGATTGTAACGGTTCAACTTCGGTTTGAAATAGAGTTAAAGTTCTGAAGCTCTATCACCTCTTAGGACACCCAAAGTTTGTAATAAGTATCTATAACTTATTGCTTTGAACCTAACTCTAAGACTCTAATCCCCAAGAGCGTTATCTTTGATTGTAACGGTTCAACTTCGGTTTCAAATAGAGTTAAAGTTCTGAAGTTCTATCACCTCTTAGGACACCCAAAGGTTGTAATAAGTACCTATAACTTATAGCTTTGAACCTAACTCTAAGACTCTAATCCCCAAGAGCGTTATCTTTGATTGTAACGGTTCAACTTCGGTTTGAAATAGAGTTAAAGTTCTAAAGATCTATCACCTCTTAGGACACCCAAAGGTTGTAATAAGTATCTATAACTTATTGCTTTGAACCAAACTCTAAGACTCTAATCCCCAAGAGCGTTATCTTTGATTGTAACGGTTCAACTTCAGTTTGAAATAGAGTTAAAGTTCTAAAGATCTATCACCTCTTAGGACACCCAAAGGATGTCATAAGTATCTATAACTTATAGCTTTGAACCTAACTCTAAGACTCTAATCCCCAAGAGCGTTATCTTTGATTGTAACGGTTCAACTTCGGTTTGAAATAGAGTTAAAGTTCTAAAGATCTATCACCTCTTAGGACACCCAAAGGTTGTAATAAGTATCTATAACTTATTGCTTTGAACCTCACTCTAAGACTCTAATCCCCAAGAGCGTTATCTTTGATTGTAACGGTTCAACTTCGGTTTGAAATAGAGTTAAAGTTCTAAAGATCTATCACCTCTTAGGACACCCAAAGGATGTCATAAGTATGTATAACTTATAGCTTTGAACCTAACTCTAAGACTCTAATCCCCAAGAGCGTTGTCTTTGATTGTAACGGTTCAACTTCGGTTTGAAATAGAGTTAAAGTTCTAAAGATCTATCACCTCTTAGGACACCCAAAGGTTGTAATAAGTATCTATAACTTATAGCTTTGAACCTAACTCTAAGACTCTAATCCCCAAGAGCGTTATCTTTGATTGTAACGGTTCAACTTCGGTTTGAAATAGAGTTAAAGTTCTGAAGTTCTGTCACCTCTTAGGACACCCAAAGGTTGTAATAAGTACCTATAACTTATAGCTTTGAACCTAACTCTAAGACTCTAATCCCCAAGAGCGTTATCTTTGATTGTAACGGTTCAACTTCGGTTTGAAATAGAGTTAAAGTTCTAAAGATCTATCACCTCTTAGGACACCCAAAGGTTGTAATAAGTATCTATAACTTATTGCTTTGAACCTAACTCTAAGACTCTAATCCCCAAGAGCGTTGTCTTTGATTGTAACGGTTCAACTTCGGTTTGAAATAGAGTTAAAGTTCTAAAGATCTATCACCTCTTAGGACACCCAAAGGTTGTAACAAGTATCTATAACTTATAGCTTTGAACCTAACTCTAAGACTCTAATCCCCAAGAGCATTATCTTTGATTGTAACGGTTCAACTTCGGTTTGAAATAGAGTTAAAGTTCTGAAGCTCTATCACCTCTTAGGACACCCAAAGTTTGTAATAAGTATCTATAACTTATTGCTTTGAACCTAACTCTAAGACTCTAATCCCCAAGAGCGTTATCTTTGATTGTAACGGTTCAACTTCGGTTTGAAATAGAGTTAATGTTCTAAAGATCTATCACCTCTTAGGACACCCAAAGGATGTCATAAGTATCTATAACTTATAGCTTTGAACCAAACTCTAAAACTCTAATCCCCAAGGACGTTATCTTTGATTGTAACGGTTCAACTTCGGTTTGAAGTAGAGTTAAAGTTCTAAAGATCTATCACCTCTTAGGACACCCAAAGGATGTCATAAGTATGTATAACTTATAGCTTTGAACCTAACTCTAAGACTCTAATCCCCAAGAGCGTTGTCTTTGATTGTAACGGTTCAACTTCGGTTTGAAATAGAGTTAAAGTTCTAAAGATCTATCACCTCTTAGGACACCCAAAGGTTGTAATAAGTATCTATAACTTATAGCTTTGAACCTAACTCTAAGACTCTAATCCCCAAGAGCGTTATCTTTGATTGTAACGGTTCAACTTCGGTTTGAAATAGAGTTAAAGTTATGAAGCTCTATCACCTCTTAGGACACCCAAAGGATGTCATAAGTATCTATAACTTATTGCTTTGAACCTAACTCTAAGACTCTAATCCCCAAGAGCGTTATCTTTGATTGTAACGGTTCAACTTCGGTTTGAAATAGAGTTAAAGTTCTAAAGATCTATCACCTCTTAGGACACCCAAAGGTTGTAATAAGTATCTATAACTTATTGCTTTGAACCTAACTCTAAGACTCTAATCCCCAAGAGCGTTGTCTTTGATTGTAACGGTTCAACTTCGGTTTGAAATAGAGTTAAAGTTCTAAAGATCTATCACCTCTTAGGACACCCAAAGGATGTCATAAGTATGTATAACTTATAGCTTTGAACCTAACTCTAAGACTCTAATCCCCAAGAGCGTTATCTTTGATTGTAACGGTTCAACTTCGGTTTGAAATAGAGTTAAAGTTCTAAAGATCTATCACCTCTTAGGACACCCAAAGGTTGTAATAAGTATCTATAACTTATTGCTTTGAACCTAACTCTAAGACTCTAATCCCCAAGAGCGTTGTCTTTGATTGTAACGGTTCAACTTCGGTTTGAAATAGAGTTAAAGTTCTAAAGATCTATCACCTCTTAGGACACCCAAAGGTTGTAACAAGTATCTATAACTTATAGCTTTGAACCTAACTCTAAGACTCTAATCCCCAAGAGCATTATCTTTGATTGTAACGGTTCAACTTCGGTTTGAAATAGAGTTAAAGTTCTGAAGCTCTATCACCTCTTAGGACACCCAAAGTTTGTAATAAGTATCTATAACTTATTGCTTTGAACCTAACTCTAAGACTCTAATCCCCCAGAGCGTTATCTTTGATTGTAACGGTTCAACTTCGGTTTGAAATAGAGTTAATGTTCTAAAGATCTATCACCTCTTAGGACACCCAAAGGATGTCATAAGTATCTATAACTTATAGCTTTGAACCAAACTCTAAGACTCTAATCCCCAAGGACGTTATCTTTGATTGTAACGGTTCAACTTCGGTTTGAAGTAGAGTTAAAGTTCTAAAGATCTATCACCTCTTAGGACACCCAAAGGATGTCATAAGTATCTATAACTTATTGCTTTGAACCTAACTCTAAGACTCTAATCCCCAAGAGCATTATCTTTGATTGTAACGGTTCAACTTCGGTTTGAAATAGAGTTAAAGTTCTAAAGATCTATCACCTCTTAGGACACCCAAAGGTTGTAATAAGTATCTATAACTTATAGCTTTGAACCTAACTCTAAGACTCTAATCCCCAAGAGCATTATCTTTGATTGTAACGGTTCAACTTCGGTTTGAAATAGAGTTAAAGTTATGAAGCTCTATCACCTCTTAGGACACCCAAAGTTTGTAATAAGTATCTATAACTTATAGCTTTGAACCTAACTTTAAGACTCTAATACCCAAGAGCGTTATCTTTGATTGTAACGGTTCAACTTCGGTTTGAAATAGAGTTAAAGTTCTAAAGATCTATCACCTCTTAGGACACCCAAAGGATGTCATAAGTATCTATAACTTATAGCTTTGAACCTAACTCTAAGACTCTAATCCCCAAGAGCGTTATCTTTGATTGTAACGGTTCAACTTGGGTTTGAAATAGAGTTAAAGTTCTAAAGATCTATCACCTCTTAGGACACCGAAAGGTTGTAATAAGTATCTATAACTTATTGCTTTGAACCTCACTCTAAGACTCTAATCCCCAAGAGCATTATCTTTGATTGTAACGGTTCAACTTTGGTTTGAAATAGAGTTAAAGTTCTAAAGATCTATCACCTCTTAGGACACCCAAAGGTTGTAATAAGTATCTATAACTTATAGCTTTGAACCTAACTCTAAGAGTCTAATCCCCAAGAGCATTATCTTTGATTGTAACGGTTCAACTTCGGTTTGAAATTGAGTTAAAGTTCTGAAGCTCTATCACCTCTTAGGACACCCAAAGTTTGTAATAAGTATCTATAACTTATTGCTTTGAACCTAACTCTAAGACTCTAATCCCCAAAAGCGTTATCTTTGATTGTAACGGTTCAACTTCGGTTTGAAATAGAGTTAATGTTCTAAAGATCTATCACCTCTTAGGACACCCAAAGGATGTCATAAGTATCTATAACTTATAGCTTTGAACCAAACTCTAAGACTCTAATCCCCAAGGACGTTATCTTTGATTGTAACGGTTCAACTTCGGTTTGAAATAGAGTTAAAGTTCTGAAGCTCTATCACCTCTTAGGACACCCAAAGTTTGTAATAAGTATCTATAACTTATTGCTTTGAACCTAACTCTAAGACTCTAATCCCCAAGAGCGTTATCTTTGATTGTAACGGTTCAACTTCGGTTTCAAATAGAGTTAAAGTTCTGAAGTTCTATCACCTCTTAGGACACCCAAAGGTTGTAATAAGTACCTATAACTTATAGCTTTGAACCTAACTCTAAGACTCTAATCCCCAAGAGCGTTATCTTTGATTGTAACGGTTCAACTTCGGTTTGAAATAGAGTTAAAGTTCTAAAGATCTATCACCTCTTAGGACACCCAAAGGTTGTAATAAGTATCTATAACTTATTGCTTTGAACCTAACTCTAAGACTCTAATCCCCAAGAGCGTTATCTTTGATTGTAACGGTTCAACTTCAGTTTGAAATAGAGTTAAAGTTCTAAAGATCTATCACCTCTTAGGACACCCAAAGGATGTCATAAGTATGTATAACTTATAGCTTTGAACCTAACTCTAAGACTCTAATCCCCAAGAGCGTTGTCTTTGATTGTAACGGTTCAACTTCGGTTTGAAATAGAGTTAAAGTTCTAAAGATCTATCACCTCTTAGGACACCCAAAGGTTGTAATAAGTATCTATAACTTATAGCTTTGAACCTAACTCTAAGACTCTAATCCCCAAGAGCGTTATCTTTGATTGTAACGGTTCAACTTCGGTTTGAAATAGAGTTAAAGTTCTAAAGATCTATCACCTCTTAGGACACCCAAAGGATGTCATAAGTACCTATAACTTATAGCTTTGAACCTAACTCTAAGACTCTAATCCCCAAGAGCGTTGTCTTTGATTGTAACGGTTCAACTTCGGTTTGAAATAGAGTTAAAGTTCTAAAGATCTATCACCTCTTAGGACACCCAAAGGTTGTAATAAGTATCTATAACTTATTGCTTTGAACCTCACTCTAAGACTCTAATCCCCAAGAGCGTTATCTTTGATTGTAACGGTTCAACTTCGGTTTGAAATAGAGTTAAAGTTCTAAAGATCTATCACCTCTTAGGACACCCAAAGGATGTCATAAGTATGTATAACTTATAGCTTTGAACCTAACTCTAAGACTCTAATCCCCAAGAGCGTTGTCTTTGATTGTAACGGTTCAACTTCGGTTTGAAATAGAGTTAAAGTTCTAAAGATCTATCACCTCTTAGGACACCCAAAGGTTGTAATAAGTATCTATAACTTATAGCTTTGAACCTAACTCTAAGACTCTAATCCCCAAGAGCGTTATCTTTGATTGTAACGGTTGAACTTCGGTTTGAAATAGAGTTAAAGTTCTGAAGTTCTATCACCTCTTAGGACACCCAAAGGTTGTAATAAGTACCTATAACTTATAGCTTTGAACCTAACTCTAAGACTCTAATCCCCAAGAGCGTTATCTTTGATTGTAACGGTTCAACTTCGGTTTGAAATAGAGTTAAAGTTCTAAAGATCTATCACCTCTTAGGACACCCAAAGGTTGTAATAAGTATCTATAACTTATTGCTTTGAACCTAACTCTAAGACTCTAATCCCCAAGAGCATTATCTTTGATTGTAACGGTTCAACTTCGGTTTGAAATAGAGTTAAAGTTCTAAAGATCTATCACCTCTTAGGACACCCAAAGGTTGTAATAAGTATCTATAACTTATAGCTTTGAACCTAACTCTAAGACTCTAATCCCCAAGAGCATTATCTTTGATTGTAACGGTTCAACTTCGGTTTGAAAAAGAGTTAAAGTTCTGAAGCTCTATCACCTCTTAGGACACCCAAAGTTTGTAATAAGTATCTATAACTTATTGCTTTGAACCTAACTCTAAGACTCTAATCCCCAAAAGCGTTATCTTTGATTGTAACGGTTCAACTTCGGTTTGAAATAGAGTTAATGTTCTAAAGATCTATCACCTCTTAGGACACCCAAAGGATGTCATAAGTATCTATAACTTATAGCTTTGAACCAAACTCTAAGACTCTAATCCCCAAGGACGTTATCTTTGATTGTAACGGTTCAACTTCGGTTTGAAATAGAGTTAAAGTTCTGAAGCTCTATCACCTCTTAGGACACCCAAAGTTTGTAATAAGTATCTATAACTTATTGCTTTGAACCTAACTCTAAGACTCTAATCCCCAAGAGCGTTATCTTTGATTGTAACGGTTCAACTTCGGTTTCAAATAGAGTTAAAGTTCTGAAGTTCTATCACCTCTTAGGACACCCAAAGGTTGTAATAAGTACCTATAACTTATAGCTTTGAACCTAACTCTAAGACTCTAATCCCCAAGAGCGTTATCTTTGATTGTAACGGTTCAACTTCGGTTTGAAATAGAGTTAAAGTTCTAAAGATCTATCACCTCTTAGGACACCCAAAGGTTGTAATAAGTATCTATAACTTATTGCTTTGAACCAAACTCTAAGACTCTAATCCCCAAGAGCGTTATCTTTGATTGTAACGGTTCAACTTCAGTTTGAAATAGAGTTAAAGTTCTAAAGATCTATCACCTCTTAGGACACCCAAAGGTTGTAATAAGTATCTATAACTTATAGCTTTGAACCTAACTCTAAGACTCTAATCCCCAAGAGCATTATCTTTGATTGTAACGGTTCAACTTCGGTTTGAAAAAGAGTTAAAGTTCTGAAGCTCTATCACCTCTTAGGACACCCAAAGTTTGTAATAAGTATCTATAACTTATTGCTTTGAACCTAACTCTAAGACTCTAATCCCCAAAAGCGTTATCTTTGATTGTAACGGTTCAACTTCGGTTTGAAATAGAGTTAATGTTCTAAAGATCTATCACCTCTTAGGACACCCAAAGGATGTCATAAGTATCTATAACTTATAGCTTTGAACCAAACTCTAAGACTCTAATCCCCAAGGACGTTATCTTTGATTGTAACGGTTCAACTTCGGTTTGAAATAGAGTTAAAGTTCTGAAGCTCTATCACCTCTTAGGACACCCAAAGTTTGTAATAAGTATCTATAACTTATTGCTTTGAACCTAACTCTAAGACTCTAATCCCCAAGAGCGTTATCTTTGATTGTAACGGTTCAACTTCGGTTTCAAATAGAGTTAAAGTTCTGAAGTTCTATCACCTCTTAGGACACCCAAAGGTTGTAATAAGTACCTATAACTTATAGCTTTGAACCTAACTCTAAGACTCTAATCCCCAAGAGCGTTATCTTTGATTGTAACGGTTCAACTTCGGTTTGAAATAGAGTTAAAGTTCTAAAGATCTATCACCTCTTAGGACACCCAAAGGTTGTAATAAGTATCTATAACTTATTGCTTTGAACCAAACTCTAAGACTCTAATCCCCAAGAGCGTTATCTTTGATTGTAACGGTTCAACTTCAGTTTGAAATAGAGTTAAAGTTCTAAAGATCTATCACCTCTTAGGACACCCAAAGGATGTCATAAGTATCTATAACTTATAGCTTTTAACCTAACTCTAAGACTCTAATCCCCAAGAGCGTTATCTTTGATTGTAACGGTTCAACTTCGGTTTGAAATAGAGTTAAAGTTCTAAAGATCTATCACCTCTTAGGACACCCAAAGGTTGTAATAAGTATCTATAACTTATTGCTTTGAACCTCACTCTAAGACTCTAATCCCCAAGAGCGTTATCTTTGATTGTAACGGTTCAACTTCGGTTTGAAATAGAGTTAAAGTTCTAAAGATCTATCACCTCTTAGGACACCCAAAGGATGTCATAAGTATGTATAACTTATAGCTTTGAACCTAACTCTAAGACTCTAATCCCCAAGAGCGTTGTCTTTGATTGTAACGGTTCAACTTCGGTTTGAAATAGAGTTAAAGTTCTAAAGATCTATCACCTCTTAGGACACCCAAAGGTTGTAATAAGTATCTATAACTTATAGCTTTGAACCTAACTCTAAGACTCTAATCCCCAAGAGCGTTATCTTTGATTGTAACGGTTCAACTTCGGTTTGAAATAGAGTTAAAGTTCTGAAGTTCTGTCACCTCTTAGGACACCCAAAGGTTGTAATAAGTACCTATAACTTATAGCTTTGAACCTAACTCTAAGACTCTAATCCCCAAGAGCGTTATCTTTGATTGTAACGGTTCAACTTCGGTTTGAAATAGAGTTAAAGTTCTAAAGATCTATCACCTCTTAGGACACCCAAAGGTTGTAATAAGTATCTATAACTTATTGCTTTGAACCTAACTCTAAGACTCTAATCCCCAAGAGCGTTGTCTTTGATTGTAACGGTTCAACTTCGGTTTGAAATAGAGTTAAAGTTCTAAAGATCTATCACCTCTTAGGACACCCAAAGGTTGTAACAAGTATCTATAACTTATAGCTTTGAACCTAACTCTAAGACTCTAATCCCCAAGAGCATTATCTTTGATTGTAACGGTTCAACTTCGGTTTGAAATAGAGTTAAAGTTCTGAAGCTCTATCACCTCTTAGGACACCCAAAGTTTGTAATAAGTATCTATAACTTATTGCTTTGAACCTAACTCTAAGACTCTAATCCCCAAGAGCGTTATCTTTGATTGTAACGGTTCAACTTCGGTTTGAAATAGAGTTAATGTTCTAAAGATCTATCACCTCTTAGGACACCCAAAGGATGTCATAAGTATCTATAACTTATAGCTTTGAACCAAACTCTAAAACTCTAATCCCCAAGGACGTTATCTTTGATTGTAACGGTTCAACTTCGGTTTGAAGTAGAGTTAAAGTTCTAAAGATCTATCACCTCTTAGGACACCCAAAGGATGTCATAAGTATGTATAACTTATAGCTTTGAACCTAACTCTAAGACTCTAATCCCCAAGAGCGTTGTCTTTGATTGTAACGGTTCAACTTCGGTTTGAAATAGAGTTAAAGTTCTAAAGATCTATCACCTCTTAGGACACCCAAAGGTTGTAATAAGTATCTATAACTTATAGCTTTGAACCTAACTCTAAGACTCTAATCCCCAAGAGCGTTATCTTTGATTGTAACGGTTCAACTTCGGTTTGAAATAGAGTTAAAGTTATGAAGCTCTATCACCTCTTAGGACACCCAAAGGATGTCATAAGTATCTATAACTTATTGCTTTGAACCTAACTCTAAGACTCTAATCCCCAAGAGCGTTATCTTTGATTGTAACGGTTCAACTTCGGTTTGAAATAGAGTTAAAGTTCTAAAGATCTATCACCTCTTAGGACACCCAAAGGTTGTAATAAGTATCTATAACTTATTGCTTTGAACCTAACTCTAAGACTCTAATCCCCAAGAGCGTTGTCTTTGATTGTAACGGTTCAACTTCGGTTTGAAATAGAGTTAAAGTTCTAAAGATCTATCACCTCTTAGGACACCCAAAGGATGTCATAAGTATGTATAACTTATAGCTTTGAACCTAACTCTAAGACTCTAATCCCCAAGAGCGTTATCTTTGATTGTAACGGTTCAACTTCGGTTTGAAATAGAGTTAAAGTTCTAAAGATCTATCACCTCTTAGGACACCCAAAGGTTGTAATAAGTATCTATAACTTATTGCTTTGAACCTAACTCTAAGACTCTAATCCCCAAGAGCGTTGTCTTTGATTGTAACGGTTCAACTTCGGTTTGAAATAGAGTTAAAGTTCTAAAGATCTATCACCTCTTAGGACACCCAAAGGTTGTAACAAGTATCTATAACTTATAGCTTTGAACCTAACTCTAAGACTCTAATCCCCAAGAGCATTATCTTTGATTGTAACGGTTCAACTTCGGTTTGAAATAGAGTTAAAGTTCTGAAGCTCTATCACCTCTTAGGACACCCAAAGTTTGTAATAAGTATCTATAACTTATTGCTTTGAACCTAACTCTAAGACTCTAATCCCCCAGAGCGTTATCTTTGATTGTAACGGTTCAACTTCGGTTTGAAATAGAGTTAATGTTCTAAAGATCTATCACCTCTTAGGACACCCAAAGGATGTCATAAGTATCTATAACTTATAGCTTTGAACCAAACTCTAAGACTCTAATCCCCAAGGACGTTATCTTTGATTGTAACGGTTCAACTTCGGTTTGAAGTAGAGTTAAAGTTCTAAAGATCTATCACCTCTTAGGACACCCAAAGGATGTCATAAGTATCTATAACTTATTGCTTTGAACCTAACTCTAAGACTCTAATCCCCAAGAGCATTATCTTTGATTGTAACGGTTCAACTTCGGTTTGAAATAGAGTTAAAGTTCTAAAGATCTATCACCTCTTAGGACACCCAAAGGTTGTAATAAGTATCTATAACTTATAGCTTTGAACCTAACTCTAAGACTCTAATCCCCAAGAGCATTATCTTTGATTGTAACGGTTCAACTTCGGTTTGAAATAGAGTTAAAGTTATGAAGCTCTATCACCTCTTAGGACACCCAAAGTTTGTAATAAGTATCTATAACTTATAGCTTTGAACCTAACTTTAAGACTCTAATCCCCAAGAGCGTTATCTTTGATTGTAACGGTTCAACTTCGGTTTGAAATAGAGTTAAAGTTCTAAAGATCTATCACCTCTTAGGACACCCAAAGGATGTCATAAGTATCTATAACTTATAGCTTTCAACCTAACTCTAAGACTCTAATCCCCAAGAGCGTTATCTTTGATTGTAACGGTTCAACTTGGGTTTGAAATAGAGTTAAAGTTCTAAAGATCTATCACCTCTTAGGACACCGAAAGGTTGTAATAAGTATCTATAACTTATTGCTTTGAACCTCACTCTAAGACTCTAATCCCCAAGAGCATTATCTTTGATTGTAACGGTTCAACTTTGGTTTGAAATAGAGTTAAAGTTCTAAAGATCTATCACCTCTTAGGACACCCAAAGGTTGTAATAAGTATCTATAACTTATAGCTTTGAACCTAACTCTAAGAGTCTAATCCCCAAGAGCATTATCTTTGATTGTAACGGTTCAACTTCGGTTTGAAATAGAGTTAAAGTTCTGAAGCTCTATCACCTCTTAGGACACCCAAAGTTTGTAATAAGTATCTATAACTTATTGCTTTGAACCTAACTCTAAGACTCTAATCCCCAAAAGCGTTATCTTTGATTGTAACGGTTCAACTTCGGTTTGAAATAGAGTTAATGTTCTAAAGATCTATCACCTCTTAGGACACCCAAAGGATGTCATAAGTATCTATAACTTATAGCTTTGAACCAAACTCTAAGACTCTAATCCCCAAGGACGTTATCTTTGATTGTAACGGTTCAACTTCGGTTTGAAATAGAGTTAAAGTTCTGAAGCTCTATCACCTCTTAGGACACCCAAAGTTTGTAATAAGTATCTATAACTTATTGCTTTGAACCTAACTCTAAGACTCTAATCCCCAAGAGCGTTATCTTTGATTGTAACGGTTCAACTTCGGTTTCAAATAGAGTTAAAGTTCTGAAGTTCTATCACCTCTTAGGACACCCAAAGGTTGTAATAAGTACCTATAACTTATAGCTTTGAACCTAACTCTAAGACTCTAATCCCCAAGAGCGTTATCTTTGATTGTAACGGTTCAACTTCGGTTTGAAATAGAGTTAAAGTTCTAAAGATCTATCACCTCTTAGGACACCCAAAGGTTGTAATAAGTATCTATAACTTATTGCTTTGAACCTAACTCTAAGACTCTAATCCCCAAGAGCGTTATCTTTGATTGTAACGGTTCAACTTCAGTTTGAAATAGAGTTAAAGTTCTAAAGATCTATCACCTCTTAGGACACCCAAAGGATGTCATAAGTATGTATAACTTATAGCTTTTAACCTAACTCTAAGACTCTAATCCCCAAGAGCGTTGTCTTTGATTGTAACGGTTCAACTTCGGTTTGAAATAGAGTTAAAGTTCTAAAGATCTATCACCTCTTAGGACACCCAAAGGTTGTAATAAGTATCTATAACTTATAGCTTTGAACCTAACTCTAAGACTCTAATCCCCAAGAGCGTTATCCTTGATTGTAACGGTTCAACTTCGGTTTGAAATAGAGTTAAAGTTCTAAAGATCTATCACCTCTTAGGACACCCAAAGGATGTCATAAGTACCTATAACTTATAGCTTTGAACCTAACTCTAAGACTCTAATCCCCAAGAGCGTTGTCTTTGATTGTAACGGTTCAACTTCGGTTTGAAATAGAGTTAAAGTTCTAAAGATCTATCACCTCTTAGGACACCCAAAGGTTGTAATAAGTATCTATAACTTATTGCTTTGAACCTCACTCTAAGACTCTAATCCCCAAGAGCGTTATCTTTGATTGTAACGGTTCAACTTCGGTTTGAAATAGAGTTAAAGTTCTAAAGATCTATCACCTCTTAGGACACCCAAAGGATGTCATAAGTATGTATAACTTATAGCTTTGAACCTAACTCTAAGACTCTAATCCCCAAGAGCGTTGTCTTTGATTGTAACGGTTCAACTTCGGTTTGAAATAGAGTTAAAGTTCTAAAGATCTATCACCTCTTAGGACATCCAAAGGTTGTAATAAGTATCTATAACTTATAGCTTTGAACCTAACTCTAAGACTCTAATCCCCAAGAGCGTTATCTTTGATTGTAACGGTTGAACTTCGGTTTGAAATAGAGTTAAAGTTCTGAAGTTCTATCACCTCTTAGGACACCCAAAGGTTGTAATAAGTACCTATAACTTATAGCTTTGAACCTAACTCTAAGACTCTAATCCCCAAGAGCGTTATCTTTGATTGTAACGGTTCAACTTCGGTTTGAAATAGAGTTAAAGTTCTAAAGATCTATCACCTCTTAGGACACCCAAAGGTTGTAATAAGTATCTATAACTTATTGCTTTGAACCTAACTCTAAGACTCTAATCCCCAAGAGCATTATCTTTGATTGTAACGGTTCAACTTCGGTTTGAAATAGAGTTAAAGTTCTAAAGATCTATCACCTCTTAGGACACCCAAAGGTTGTAATAAGTATCTATAACTTATAGCTTTGAACCTAACTCTAAGACTCTAATCCCCAAGAGCATTATCTTTGATTGTAACGGTTCAACTTCGGTTTGAAATAGAGTTAAAGTTCTGAAGCTCTATCACCTCTTAGGACACCCAAAGTTTGTAATAAGTATCTATAACTTATTGCTTTGAACCTAACTCTAAGACTCTAATCCCCAAAAGCGTTATCTTTGATTGTAACGGTTCAACTTCGGTTTGAAATAGAGTTAATGTTCTAAAGATCTATCACCTCTTAGGACACCCAAAGGATGTCATAAGTATCTATAACTTATAGCTTTGAACCAAACTCTAAGACTCTAATCCCCAAGGACGTTATCTTTGATTGTAACGGTTCAACTTCGGTTTGAAATAGAGTTAAAGTTCTGAAGCTCTATCACCTCTTAGGACACCCAAAGTTTGTAATAAGTATCTATAACTTATTGCTTTGAACCTAACTCTAAGACTCTAATCCCCAAGAGCGTTATCTTTGATTGTAACGGTTCAACTTCGGTTTCAAATAGAGTTAAAGTTCTGAAGTTCTATCACCTCTTAGGACACCCAAAGGTTGTAATAAGTACCTATAACTTATAGCTTTGAACCTAACTCTAAGACTCTAATCCCCAAGAGCGTTATCTTTGATTGTAACGGTTCAACTTCGGTTTGAAATAGAGTTAAAGTTCTAAAGATCTATCACCTCTTAGGACACCCAAAGGTTGTAATAAGTATCTATAACTTATTGCTTTGAACCAAACTCTAAGACTCTAATCCCCAAGAGCGTTATCTTTGATTGTAACGGTTCAACTTCAGTTTGAAATAGAGTTAAAGTTCTAAAGATCTATCACCTCTTAGGACACCCAAAGGATGTCATAAGTATCTATAACTTATAGCTTTGAACCTAACTCTAAGACTCTAATCCCCAAGAGCGTTATCTTTGATTGTAACGGTTCAACTTCGGTTTGAAATAGAGTTAAAGTTCTAAAGATCTATCACCTCTTAGGACACCCAAAGGTTGTAATAAGTATCTATAACTTATTGCTTTGAACCTCACTCTAAGACTCTAATCCCCAAGAGCGTTATCTTTGATTGTAACGGTTCAACTTCGGTTTGAAATAGAGTTAAAGTTCTAAAGATCTATCACCTCTTAGGACACCCAAAGGATGTCATAAGTATGTATAACTTATAGCTTTGAACCTAACTCTAAGACTCTAATCCCCAAGAGCGTTGTCTTTGATTGTAACGGTTCAACTTCGGTTTGAAATAGAGTTAAAGTTCTAAAGATCTATCACCTCTTAGGACACCCAAAGGTTGTAATAAGTATCTATAACTTATAGCTTTGAACCTAACTCTAAGACTCTAATCCCCAAGAGCGTTATCTTTGATTGTAACGGTTCAACTTCGGTTTGAAATAGAGTTAAAGTTCTGAAGTTCTGTCACCTCTTAGGACACCCAAAGGTTGTAATAAGTACCTATAACTTATAGCTTTGAACCTAACTCTAAGACTCTAATCCCCAAGAGCGTTATCTTTGATTGTAACGGTTCAACTTCGGTTTGAAATAGAGTTAAAGTTCTAAAGATCTATCACCTCTTAGGACACCCAAAGGTTGTAATAAGTATCTATAACTTATTGCTTTGAACCTAACTCTAAGACTCTAATCCCCAAGAGCGTTGTCTTTGATTGTAACGGTTCAACTTCGGTTTGAAATAGAGTTAAAGTTCTAAAGATCTATCACCTCTTAGGACACCCAAAGGTTGTAACAAGTATCTATAACTTATAGCTTTGAACCTAACTCTAAGACTCTAATCCCCAAGAGCATTATCTTTGATTGTAACGGTTCAACTTCGGTTTGAAATAGAGTTAAAGTTCTGAAGCTCTATCACCTCTTAGGACACCCAAAGTTTGTAATAAGTATCTATAACTTATTGCTTTGAACCTAACTCTAAGACTCTAATCCCCAAGAGCGTTATCTTTGATTGTAACGGTTCAACTTCGGTTTGAAATAGAGTTAATGTTCTAAAGATCTATCACCTCTTAGGACACCCAAAGGATGTCATAAGTATCTATAACTTATAGCTTTGAACCAAACTCTAAAACTCTAATCCCCAAGGACGTTATCTTTGATTGTAACGGTTCAACTTCGGTTTGAAGTAGAGTTAAAGTTCTAAAGATCTATCACCTCTTAGGACACCCAAAGGATGTCATAAGTATGTATAACTTATAGCTTTGAACCTAACTCTAAGACTCTAATCCCCAAGAGCGTTGTCTTTGATTGTAACGGTTCAACTTCGGTTTGAAATAGAGTTAAAGTTCTAAAGATCTATCACCTCTTAGGACACCCAAAGGTTGTAATAAGTATCTATAACTTATAGCTTTGAACCTAACTCTAAGACTCTAATCCCCAAGAGCGTTATCTTTGATTGTAACGGTTCAACTTCGGTTTGAAATAGAGTTAAAGTTATGAAGCTCTATCACCTCTTAGGACACCCAAAGGATGTCATAAGTATCTATAACTTATTGCTTTGAACCTAACTCTAAGACTCTAATCCCCAAGAGCGTTATCTTTGATTGTAACGGTTCAACTTCGGTTTGAAATAGAGTTAAAGTTCTAAAGATCTATCACCTCTTAGGACACCCAAAGGTTGTAATAAGTATCTATAACTTATTGCTTTGAACCTAGCTCTAAGACTCTAATCCCCAAGAGCGTTGTCTTTGATTGTAACGGTTCAACTTCGGTTTGAAATAGAGTTAAAGTTCTAAAGATCTATCACCTCTTAGGACACCCAAAGGATGTCATAAGTATGTATAACTTATAGCTTTGAACCTAACTCTAAGACTCTAATCCCCAAGAGCGTTATCTTTGATTGTAACGGTTCAACTTCGGTTTGAAATAGAGTTAAAGTTCTAAAGATCTATCACCTCTTAGGACACCCAAAGGTTGTAATAAGTATCTATAACTTATTGCTTTGAACCTAACTCTAAGACTCTAATCCCCAAGAGCGTTGTCTTTGATTGTAACGGTTCAACTTCGGTTTGAAACAGAGTTAAAGTTCTAAAGATCTATCACCTCTTAGGACACCCAAAGGTTGTAACAAGTATCTATAACTTATAGCTTTGAACCTAACTCTAAGACTCTAATCCCCAAGAGCATTATCTTTGATTGTAACGGTTCAACTTCGGTTTGAAATAGAGTTAAAGTTCTGAAGCTCTATCACCTCTTAGGACACCCAAAGTTTGTAATAAGTATCTATAACTTATTGCTTTGAACCTAACTCTAAGACTCTAATCCCCCAGAGCGTTATCTTTGATTGTAACGGTTCAACTTCGGTTTGAAATAGAGTTAATGTTCTAAAGATCTATCACCTCTTAGGACACCCAAAGGATGTCATAAGTATCTATAACTTATAGCTTTGAACCAAACTCTAAGACTCTAATCCCCAAGGACGTTATCTTTGATTGTAACGGTTCAACTTCGGTTTGAAGTAGAGTTAAAGTTCTAAAGATCTATCACCTCTTAGGACACCCAAAGGATGTCATAAGTATCTATAACTTATTGCTTTGAACCTAACTCTAAGACTCTAATCCCCAAGAGCATTATCTTTGATTGTAACGGTTCAACTTCGGTTTGAAATAGAGTTAAAGTTCTAAAGATCTATCACCTCTTAGGACACCCAAAGGTTGTAATAAGTATCTATAACTTATAGCTTTGAACCTAACTCTAAGACTCTAATCCCCAAGAGCATTATCTTTGATTGTAACGGTTCAACTTCGGTTTGAAATAGAGTTAAAGTTATGAAGCTCTATCACCTCTTAGGACACCCAAAGTTTGTAATAAGTATCTATAACTTATAGCTTTGAACCTAACTCTAAGACTCTAATCCCCAAGAGCGTTATCTTTGATTGTAACGGTTCAACTTCGGTTTGAAATAGAGTTAAAGTTCTAAAGATCTATCACCTCTTAGGACACCCAAAGGATGTCATAAGTATCTATAACTTATAGCTTTGAACCTAACTCTAAGACTCTAATCCCCAAGAGCGTTATCTTTGATTGTAACGGTTCAACTTGGGTTTGAAATAGAGTTAAAGTTCTAAAGATCTATCACCTCTTAGGACACCGAAAGGTTGTAATAAGTATCTATAACTTATTGCTTTGAACCTCACTCTAAGACTCTAATCCCCAAGAGCATTATCTTTGATTGTAACGGTTCAACTTTGGTTTGAAATAGAGTTAAAGTTCTAAAGATCTATCACCTCTTAGGACACCCAAAGGTTGTAATAAGTATCTATAACTTATAGCTTTGAACCTAACTCTAAGAGTCTAATCCCCAAGAGCATTATCTTTGATTGTAACGGTTCAACTTCGGTTTGAAATAGAGTTAAAGTTCTGAAGCTCTATCACCTCTTAGGACACCCAAAGTTTGTAATAAGTATCTATAACTTATTGCTTTGAACCTAACTCTAAGACTCTAATCCCCAAGAGCGTTATCTTTGATTGTAACGGTTCAACTTCGGTTTGAAATAGAGTTAATGTTCTAAAGATCTATCACCTCTTAGGACACCCAAAGGATGTCATAAGTATGTATAACTTATAGCTTTGAACCTAACTCTAAGACTCTAATCCCCAAGAGCATTGTCTTTGATTGTAACGGTTCAACTTCGGTTTGAAATAGAGTTAAAGTTCTAAAGATCTATCACCTCTTAGGACACCCAAAGGTTGTAATAAGTATCTATAACTTATTGCTTTGAACCTAACTCTAAGACTCTAATCCCTAAGAGCATTATCTTTGATTGTAACGGTTCAACTTCGGTTTGAAATAGAGTTAAAGTTCTGAAGTTCTATCACCTCTTAGGACACCCAAAGGTTGTAATAAGTACCTATAACTTATGGCTTTGAACCTAACTCTAAGACTCTAATCCCCAAGAGCGTTATCTTTGATTGTAACGGTTCAACTTCGGTTTGAAATAGAGTTAAAGTTATGAAGCTCTATCACCTCTTAGGACACCCAAAGGATGTCATAAGTATCTATAACTTATTGCTTTGAACCTAACTCTAAGACTCTAATCCCCAAGAGCGTTATCTTTGATTGTAACGGTTCAACTTCGGTTTGAAATAGAGTTAAAGTTCTAAAGATCTATCACCTCTTAGGACACCCAAAGGTTGTAATAAGTATCTATAACTTATTGCTTTGAACCTAACTCTAAGACTCTAATCCCCAAGAGCATTATCTTTGATTGTAACGGTTCAACTTCGGTTTGAAATAGAGTTAAAGTTCTAAAGATCTATCACCTCTTAGGACACCCAAAGGTTGTAATAAGTATCTATAACTTATAGCTTTGAACCTAACTCTAAGACTCTAATCCCCAAGAGCATTATCTTTGATTGTAACGGTTCAACTTCGGTTTGAAATAGAGTTAAAGTTCTGAAGCTCTATCACCTCTTAGGACACCCAAAGTTTGTAATAAGTATCTATAACTTATTGCTTTGGACCTAACTCTAAGACTCTAATCCCCAAGAGCATTATCTTTGATTGTAACGGTTCAACTTCGGTTTGAAATAGAGTTAATGTTCTAAAGATCTATCACCTCTTAGGACACCCAAAGGATGTCATAAGTATCTATAACTTATAGCTTTGAACCAAACTCTAAGACTCTAATCCCCAAGGACGTTATCTTTGATTGTAACGGTTCAACTTCGGTTTGAAATAGAGTTAAAGTTCTGAAGCTCTATCACCTCTTAGGACACCCAAAGTTTGTAATAAGTATCTATAACTTATTGCTTTGAACCTAACTCTAAGACTCTAATCCCCAAGAGCGTTATCTTTGATTGTAACGGTTCAACTTCGGTTTCAAATAGAGTTAAAGTTCTGAAGTTCTATCACCTCTTAGGACACCCAAAGGTTGTAATAAGTACCTATAACTTATAGCTTTGAACCTAACTCTAAGACTCTAATCCCCAAGAGCGTTTATCTTTGATTGTAACGGTTCAACTTTGGTTTGAAATAGAGTTATACTTCTAAAGATTTATCACCTCTTAGGACACCCAAAGGTTGTAATAAGTATCTATAACTTATTGCTTTGAACCTAACTCTAAGACTCTAATCCCCAAGAGCGTTATCTTTGATTGTAACGGTTCAACTTCAGTTTGAAATAGAGTTAAAGTTCTAAAGATCTATCACCTCTTAGGACACCCAAAGGATGTCATAAGTATCTATAACTTATAGCTTTGAACCTAACTCTAAGACTCTAATCCCCAAGAGCGTTATCTTTGATTGTAACGGTTCAACTTCGGTTTGAAATAGAGTTAAAGTTCTAAAGATCTATCACCTCTTAGGACACCCAAAGGTTGTAATAAGTATCTATAACTTATTGCTTTGAACCTCACTCTAAGACTCTAATCCCCAAGAGCGTTATCTTTGATTGTAACGGTTCAACTTCGGTTTGAAATAGAGTTAAAGTTCTAAAGATCTATCACCTCTTAGGACACCCAAAGGATGTCATAAGTATGTATAACTTATAGCTTTGAACCTAACTCTAAGACTCTAATCCCCAAGAGCGTTGTCTTTGATTGTAACGGTTCAACTTCGGTTTGAAATAGAGTTAAAGTTCTAAAGATCTATCACCTCTTAGGACACCCAAAGGTTGTAATAAGTATCTATAACTTATAGCTTTGAACCTAACTCTAAGACTCTAATCCCCAAGAGCGTTATCTTTGATTGTAACGGTTCAACTTCGGTTTGAAATAGAGTTAAAGTTCTGAAGTTCTATCACCTCTTAGGACACCCAAAGGTTGTAATAAGTACCTATAACTTATAGCTTTGAACCTAACTCTAAGACTCTAATCCCCAAGAGCGTTATCTTTGATTGTAACAGTTCAACTTCGGTTTGAAATAGAGTTAAAGTTCTAAAGATCTATCACCTCTTAGGACACCCAAAGGATGTCATAAGTATCTATAACTTATAGCTTTGAACCTAACTCTAAGACTCTAATCCCCAAGAGCGTTATCTTTGATTGTAACGGTTCAACTTCGGTTTGAAATAGAGTTAAAGTTCTAAAGATCTATCACCTCTTAGGACACCCAAAGGTTGTAATAAGTATCTATAACTTATTGCTTTGAACCTCACTCTAAGACTCTAATCCCCAAGAGCGTTATCTTTGATTGTAACGGTTCAACTTCGGTTTGAAATAGAGTTAAAGTTCTAAAGATCTATCACCTCTTAGGACACCCAAAGGATGTCATAAGTATGTATAACTTATAGCTTTGAACCAAACTCTAAAACTCTAATCCCCAAGGACGTTATCTTTGATTGTAACGGTTCAACTTCGGTTTGAAGTAGAGTTAAAGTTCTAAAGATCTATCACCTCTTAGGACACCCAAAGGATGTCATAAGTATGTATAACTTATAGCTTTGAACCTAACTCTAAGACTCTAATCCCCAAGAGCGTTGTCTTTGATTGTAACGGTTCAACTTCGGTTTGAAATAGAGTTAAAGTTCTAAAGATCTATCACCTCTTAGGACACCCAAAGGTTGTAATAAGTATCTATAACTTATAGCTTTGAACCTAACTCTAAGACTCTAATCCCCAAGAGCGTTATCTTTGATTGTAACGGTTCAACTTCGGTTTGAAATAGAGTTAAAGTTATGAAGCTCTATCACCTCTTAGGACACCCAAAGGATGTCATAAGTATCTATAACTTATTGCTTTGAACCTAACTCTAAGACTCTAATCCCCAAGAGCGTTATCTTTGATTGTAACGGTTCAACTTCGGTTTGAAATAGAGTTAAAGTTCTAAAGATCTATCACCTCTTAGGACACCCAAAGGTTGTAATAAGTATCTATAACTTATTGCTTTGAACCTAGCTCTAAGACTCTAATCCCCAAGAGCGTTGTCTTTGATTGTAACGGTTCAACTTCGGTTTGAAATAGAGTTAAAGTTCTAAAGATCTATCACCTCTTAGGACACCCAAAGGATGTCATAAGTATGTATAACTTATAGCTTTGAACCTAACTCTAAGACTCTAATCCCCAAGAGCGTTATCTTTGATTGTAACGGTTCAACTTCGGTTTGAAATAGAGTTAAAGTTCTAAAGATCTATCACCTCTTAGGACACCCAAAGGTTGTAATAAGTATCTATAACTTATTGCTTTGAACCTAACTCTAAGACTCTAATCCCCAAGAGCGTTGTCTTTGATTGTAACGGTTCAACTTCGGTTTGAAACAGAGTTAAAGTTCTAAAGATCTATCACCTCTTAGGACACCCAAAGGTTGTAACAAGTATCTATAACTTATAGCTTTGAACCTAACTCTAAGACTCTAATCCCCAAGAGCATTATCTTTGATTGTAACGGTTCAACTTCGGTTTGAAATAGAGTTAAAGTTCTGAAGCTCTATCACCTCTTAGGACACCCAAAGTTTGTAATAAGTATCTATAACTTATTGCTTTGAACCTAACTCTAAGACTCTAATCCCCCAGAGCGTTATCTTTGATTGTAACGGTTCAACTTCGGTTTGAAATAGAGTTAATGTTCTAAAGATCTATCACCTCTTAGGACACCCAAAGGATGTCATAAGTATCTATAACTTATAGCTTTGAACCAAACTCTAAGACTCTAATCCCCAAGGACGTTATCTTTGATTGTAACGGTTCAACTTCGGTTTGAAGTAGAGTTAAAGTTCTAAAGATCTATCACCTCTTAGGACACCCAAAGGATGTCATAAGTATCTATAACTTATTGCTTTGAACCTAACTCTAAGACTCTAATCCCCAAGAGCATTATCTTTGATTGTAACGGTTCAACTTCGGTTTGAAATAGAGTTAAAGTTCTAAAGATCTATCACCTCTTAGGACACCCAAAGGTTGTAATAAGTATCTATAACTTATAGCTTTGAACCTAACTCTAAGACTCTAATCCCCAAGAGCATTATCTTTGATTGTAACGGTTCAACTTCGGTTTGAAATAGAGTTAAAGTTATGAAGCTCTATCACCTCTTAGGACACCCAAAGTTTGTAATAAGTATCTATAACTTATAGCTTTGAACCTAACTCTAAGACTCTAATCCCCAAGAGCGTTATCTTTGATTGTAACGGTTCAACTTCGGTTTGAAATAGAGTTAAAGTTCTAAAGATCTATCACCTCTTAGGACACCCAAAGGATGTCATAAGTATCTATAACTTATAGCTTTGAACCTAACTCTAAGACTCTAATCCCCAAGAGCGTTATCTTTGATTGTAACGGTTCAACTTGGGTTTGAAATAGAGTTAAAGTTCTAAAGATCTATCACCTCTTAGGACACCGAAAGGTTGTAATAAGTATCTATAACTTATTGCTTTGAACCTCACTCTAAGACTCTAATCCCCAAGAGCATTATCTTTGATTGTAACGGTTCAACTTTGGTTTGAAATAGAGTTAAAGTTCTAAAGATCTATCACCTCTTAGGACACCCAAAGGTTGTAATAAGTATCTATAACTTATAGCTTTGAACCTAACTCTAAGAGTCTAATCCCCAAGAGCATTATCTTTGATTGTAACGGTTCAACTTCGGTTTGAAATAGAGTTAAAGTTCTGAAGCTCTATCACCTCTTAGGACACCCAAAGTTTGTAATAAGTATCTATAACTTATTGCTTTGAACCTAACTCTAAGACTCTAATCCCCAAGAGCGTTATCTTTGATTGTAACGGTTCAACTTCGGTTTGAAATAGAGTTAATGTTCTAAAGATCTATCACCTCTTAGGACACCCAAAGGATGTCATAAGTATGTATAACTTATAGCTTTGAACCTAACTCTAAGACTCTAATCCCCAAGAGCATTGTCTTTGATTGTAACGGTTCAACTTCGGTTTGAAATAGAGTTAAAGTTCTAAAGATCTATCACCTCTTAGGACACCCAAAGGTTGTAATAAGTATCTATAACTTATTGCTTTGAACCTAACTCTAAGACTCTAATCCCTAAGAGCATTATCTTTGATTGTAACGGTTCAACTTCGGTTTGAAATAGAGTTAAAGTTCTGAAGTTCTATCACCTCTTAGGACACCCAAAGGTTGTAATAAGTACCTATAACTTATGGCTTTGAACCTAACTCTAAGACTCTAATCCCCAAGAGCGTTATCTTTGATTGTAACGGTTCAACTTCGGTTTGAAATAGAGTTAAAGTTATGAAGCTCTATCACCTCTTAGGACACCCAAAGGATGTCATAAGTATCTATAACTTATTGCTTTGAACCTAACTCTAAGACTCTAATCCCCAAGAGCGTTATCTTTGATTGTAACGGTTCAACTTCGGTTTGAAATAGAGTTAAAGTTCTAAAGATCTATCACCTCTTAGGACACCCAAAGGTTGTAATAAGTATCTATAACTTATTGCTTTGAACCTAACTCTAAGACTCTAATCCCCAAGAGCATTATCTTTGATTGTAACGGTTCAACTTCGGTTTGAAATAGAGTTAAAGTTCTAAAGATCTATCACCTCTTAGGACACCCAATGGTTGTAATAAGTATCTATAACTTATAGCTTTGAACCTAACTCTAAGACTCTAATCCCCAAGAGCATTATCTTTGATTGTAACGGTTCAACTTCGGTTTGAAATAGAGTTAAAGTTCTGAAGCTCTATCACCTCTTAGGACACCCAAAGTTTGTAATAAGTATCTATAACTTATTGCTTTGGACCTAACTCTAAGACTCTAATCCCCAAGAGCATTATCTTTGATTGTAACGGTTCAACTTCGGTTTGAAATAGAGTTAATGTTCTAAAGATCTATCACCTCTTAGGACACCCAAAGGATGTCATAAGTATCTATAACTTATAGCTTTGAACCAAACTCTAAGACTCTAATCCCCAAGGACGTTATCTTTGATTGTAACGGTTCAACTTCGGTTTGAAATAGAGTTAAAGTTCTGAAGCTCTATCACCTCTTAGGACACCCAAAGTTTGTAATAAGTATCTATAACTTATTGCTTTGAACCTAACTCTAAGACTCTAATCCCCAAGAGCGTTATCTTTGATTGTAACGGTTCAACTTCGGTTTCAAATAGAGTTAAAGTTCTGAAGTTCTATCACCTCTTAGGACACCCAAAGGTTGTAATAAGTACCTATAACTTATAGCTTTGAACCTAACTCTAAGACTCTAATCCCCAAGAGCGTTTATCTTTGATTGTAACGGTTCAACTTTGGTTTGAAATAGAGTTATAGTTCTAAAGATTTATCACCTCTTAGGACACCCAAAGGTTGTAATAAGTATCTATAACTTATTGCTTTGAACCTAACTCTAAGACTCTAATCCCCAAGAGCGTTATCTTTGATTGTAACGGTTCAACTTCAGTTTGAAATAGAGTTAAAGTTCTAAAGATCTATCACCTCTTAGGACACCCAAAGGATGTCATAAGTATCTATAACTTATAGCTTTGAACCTAACTCTAAGACTCTAATCCCCAAGAGCGTTATCTTTGATTGTAACGGTTCAACTTCGGTTTGAAATAGAGTTAAAGTTCTAAAGATCTATCACCTCTTAGGACACCCAAAGGTTGTAATAAGTATCTATAACTTATTGCTTTGAACCTCACTCTAAGACTCTAATCCCCAAGAGCGTTATCTTTGATTGTAACGGTTCAACTTCGGTTTGAAATAGAGTTAAAGTTCTAAAGATCTATCACCTCTTAGGACACCCAAAGGATGTCATAAGTATGTATAACTTATAGCTTTGAACCTAACTCTAAGACTCTAATCCCCAAGAGCGTTGTCTTTGATTGTAACGGTTCAACTTCGGTTTGAAATAGAGTTAAAGTTCTAAAGATCTATCACCTCTTAGGACACCCAAAGGTTGTAATAAGTATCTATAACTTATAGCTTTGAACCTAACTCTAAGACTCTAATCCCCAAGAGCGTTATCTTTGATTGTAACGGTTCAACTTCGGTTTGAAATAGAGTTAAAGTTCTGAAGTTCTATCACCTCTTAGGACACCCAAAGGTTGTAATAAGTACCTATAACTTATAGCTTTGAACCTAACTCTAAGACTCTAATCCCCAAGAGCGTTATCTTTGATTGTAACAGTTCAACTTCGGTTTGAAATAGAGTTAAAGTTCTAAAGATCTATCACCTCTTAGGACACCCAAAGGTTGTAATAAGTATCTATAACTTATTGCTTTGAACCTAACTCTAAGACTCTAATCCCCAAGAGCGTTGTCTTTGATTGTAACGGTTCAACTTCGGTTTGAAATAGAGTTAAAGTTCTAAAGATCTATCACCTCTTAGGACACCCAAAGGTTGTAACAAGTATCTATAACTTATAGCTTTGAACCTAACTCTAAGACTCTAATCCCCAAGAGCATTATCTTTGATTGTAACGGTTCAACTTCGGTTTGAAATAGAGTTAAAGTTCTGAAGCTCTATCACCTCTTAGGACACCCAAAGTTTGTAATAAGTATCTATAACTTATTGCTTTGAACCTAACTCTAAGACTCTAATCCCCAAGAGCGTTATCTTTGATTGTAACGGTTCAACTTCGGTTTGAAATAGAGTTAATGTTCTAAAGATCTATCACCTCTTAGGACACCCAAAGGATGTCATAAGTATCTATAACTTATAGCTTTGAACCAAACTCTAAGACTCTAATCCCCAAGGACGTTATCTTTGATTGTAACGGTTCAACTTCGGTTTGAAGTAGAGTTAAAGTTCTAAAGATCTATCACCTCTTAGGACACCCAAAGGATGTCATAAGTATCTATAACTTATAGCTTTGAACCTAACTCTAAGACTCTAATCCCCAAGAGCGTTATCTTTGATTGTAACGGTTCAACTTCGGTTTGAAATAGAGTTAAAGTTCTAAAGATCTATCACCTCTTAGGACACCCAAAGGTTGTAATAAGTATCTATAACTTATTTCTTTGAACCTCACTCTAAGACTCTAATCCCCAAGAGCGTTATCTTTGATTGTAACGGTTCAACTTCGGTTTGAAATAGAGTTAAAGTTCTAAAGATCTATCACCTCTTAGGACACCCAAAGGATGTCATAAGTATGTATAACTTATAGCTTTGAACCTAACTCTAAGACTCTAATCCCCAAGAGCGTTGTCTTTGATTGTAACGGTTCAACTTCGGTTTGAAATAGAGTTAAAGTTCTAAAGATCTATCACCTCTTAGGACACCCAAAGGTTGTAATAAGTATCTATAAGTTATAGCTTTGAACCTAACTCTAAGACTCTAATCCCCAAGAGCGTTATCTTTGATTGTAACGGTTCAACTTCGGTTTGAAATAGAGTTAAAGTTATGAAGCTCTATCACCTCTTAGGACACCCAAAGGATGTCATAAGTATCTATAACTTATTGCTTTGAACCTAACTCTAAGACTCTAATCCCCAAGAGCGTTATCTTTGATTGTAACGGTTCAACTTCGGTTTGAAATAGAGTTAAAGTTTTAAAGATCTATCACCTCTTAGGACACCCAAAGGTTGTAATAAGTATCTATAACTTATTGCTTTGAACCTAACTCTAAGACTCTAATCCCCAAGAGCGTTGTCTTTGATTGTAACGGTTCAACTTCGGTTTGAAATAGAGTTAAAGTTCTAAAGATCTATCACCTCTTAGGACACCCAAAGGTTGTAACAAGTATCTATAACTTATAGCTTTGAACCTAACTCTAAGACTCTAATCCCCAAGAGCATTATCTTTGATTGTAACGGTTCAACTTCGGTTTGAAATAGAGTTAAAGTTCTGAAACTTTATCACCTCTTAGGACACCCAAAGTTTGTAATAAGTATCTATAACTTATTGCTTTGAACCTAACTCTAAGACTCTAATCCCCAAGAGCGTTATCTTTGATTGTAACGGTTCAACTTCGGTTTGAAATAGAGTTAATGTTCTAAAGATCTATCACCTCTTAGGACACCCAAAGGATGTCATAAGTATCTATAACTTATAGCTTTGAACCAAACTCTAAGACTCTAATCCCCAAGGACGTTATCTTTGATTGTAACGGTTCAACTTCGGTTTGAAGTAGAGTTAAAGTTCTAAAGATCTATCACCTCTTAGGACACCCAAAGGATGTCATAAGTATCTATAACTTATAGCTTTGAACCTAACTCTAAGACTCTAATCCCCAAGAGCGTTACCTTTGATTGTAACGGTTCAACTTCGGTTTGAAATAGAGTTAAAGTTCTAAAGATCTATCACCTCTTAGGACACCCAAAGGTTGTAATAAGTATCTATAACTTATTTCTTTGAACCTCACTCTAAGACTCTAATCCCCAAGAGCGTTATCTTTGATTGTAACGGTTCAACTTCGGTTTGAAATAGAGTTAAAGTTCTAAAGATCTATCACCTCTTAGGACACCCAAAGGATGTCATAAGTATGTATAACTTATAGCTTTGAACCTAACTCTAAGACTCTAATCCCCAAGAGCGTTGTCTTTGATTGTAACGGTTCAACTTCGGTTTGAAATAGAGTTAAAGTTCTAAAGATCTATCACCTCTTAGGACACCCAAAGGTTGTAATAAGTATCTATAACTTATAGCTTTGAACCAAACTCTAAGACTCTAATCCCCAAGGACGTTATCTTTGATTGTAACGGTTCAACTTCGGTTTGAAGTAGAGTTAAAGTTCTAAAGATCTATCACCTCTTAGGACACCCAAAGGATGTCATAAGTATCTATAACTTATAGCTTTGAACCGAACTCTAAGACTCTAATCCCCAAGAGCGTTATCTTTGATTGTAACGGTTCAACTTCGGTTTGAAATAGAGTTAAAGTTCTGAAGCTCTATCACCTCTTAGGACACCCAAAGTTTGTAATAAGTATCTATAACTTATTGCTTTGAACCTAACTCTAAGACTCTAATCCCCAAGAGCGTTATCTTTGATTGTAACGGTTCAACTTCGGTTTGAAATAGAGTTAATGTTCTAAAGATCTATCACCTCTTAGGACACCCAAAGGATGTCATAAGTATCTATAACTTATAGCTTTGAACCAAACTCTAAGACTCTAATCCCCAAGGACGTTATCTTTGATTGTAACGGTTCAACTTCGGTTTGAAATAGAGTTAAAGTTCTGAAGCTCTATCACCTCTTAGGACACCCAAAGTTTGTAATAAGTATCTATAACTTATTGCTTTGAACCTAACTCTAAGACTCTAATCCCCAAGAGCGTTATCTTTGATTGTAACGGTTCAACTTCGGTTTGAAATAGAGTTAAAGTTCTGAAGCTCTATCACCTCTTAGGACACCCAAAGTTTGTAATAAGTATCTATAACTTATTGCTTTGAACCTAACTCTAAGACTCTAATCCCCAAGAGCGTTATCTTTGATTGTAACGGTTCAACTTCGGTTTGAAATAGATTTAATGTTCTAAAGATCTATCACCTCTTAGGACACCCAAAGGATGTCATAAGTATCTATAACTTATAGCTTTGAACCAAACTCTAAGACTCTAATCCCCAAGAGCGTTGTCTTTGATTGTAACGGTTCAACTTCGGTTTGAAATAGAGTTAAAGTTCTAAAGATCTATCACCTCTTAGGACACCCAAAGGTTGTAATAAGTATCTATAACTTATAGCTTTGAACCTAACTCTAAGACTCTAATCCCCAAGAGCGTTATCTTTGATTGTAACGGTTCAACTTCGGTTTGAAATAGAGTTAAAGTTCTAAAGATCTATCACCTCTTAGGACACCCAAAGGTTGTAATAAGTATCTATAACTTATAGCTTTGAACCTAACTCTAAGACTCTAATCCCCAGAGCGTTATCTTTGATTGTAACGGTTCAACTTCGGTTTGAAATAGAGTTAAAGTTCTAAAGATCTATCACCTCTTAGGACACCCAAAGGATGTCATAAGTATGTATAACTTATAGCTTTGAACCTAACTCTAAGACTCTAATCCCCAAGAGCGTTGTCTTTGATTGTAACGGTTCAACTTCGATTTCAAATAGAGTTAAAGTTCTAAAGATCTATCACCTCTTAGGACACCCAAAGGTTGTAATAAGTATCTATAACTTATAGCTTTGAACCTAACTCTAAGACTCTAATCCCCAAGAGCGTTATCTTTGATTGTAACGGTTCAACTTCGGTTTGAAATAGAGTTAAAGTTCTGAAGTTCTATCACCTCTTAGGACACCCAAAGGTTGTAATAAGTACCTATAACTTATAGCTTTGAACCTAACTCTAAGACTCTAATCCCCAAGAGCGTTATCTTTGATTGTAACGGTTCAACTTCGGTTTGAAATAGAGTTAAAGTTATGAAGCTCTATCACCTCTTAGGACACCCAAATGATGTCATAAGTATCTATAACTTATTGCTTTGAACCTAACTCTAAGACTCTAATCCCCAAGAGCGTTATCTTTGATTGTAACGGTTCAACTTCGGTTTGAAATAGAGTTAAAGTTCTAAAGATCCATCACCTCTTAGGACACCCAAAGGTTGTAATAAGTATCTATAACTTATTGCTTTGAACCTAACTCTAAGACTCTAATCCCCAAGAGCGTTGTCTTTGATTGTAACGGTTCAACTTCGGTTTGAAATAGAGTTAAAGTTCTAAAGATCTATCACCTCTTAGGACACCCAAAGGTTGTAATAAGTATCTATAACTTATAGCTTTGAACCTAACTCTAAGACTCTAATCCCCAAGAGCATTATCTTTGATTGTAACGGTTCAACTTCGGTTTGAAATAGAGTTAAAGTTCTGAAGCTCTATCACCTCTTAGGACACCCAAAGTTTGTAATAAGTATCTATAACTTATTGCTTTGAACCTAACTCTAAGACTCTAATCCCCAAGAGCGTTATCTTTGATTGTAACGGTTCAACTTCGGTTTGAAATAGAGTTAATGTTCTAAAGATCTATCACCTCTTAGGACACCCAAAGGATGTCATAAGTATCTATAACTTATAGCTTTGAACCAAACTCTAAGACTCTAATCCCCAAGGACGTTATCTTTGATTGTAACGGTTCAACTTCGGTTTGAAGTAGAGTTAAAGTTCTAAAGATCTATCACCTCTTAGGACACCCAAAGGATGTCATAAGTATCTATAACTTATAGCTTTGAACCTAACTCTAAGACTCTAATCCCCAAGAGCGTTATCTTTGATTGTAACGGTTCAACTTCGGTTTGAAATAGAGTTAAAGTTCTAAAGATCTATCACCTCTTAGGACACCCAAAGGTTGTAATAAGTATCTATAACTTATTGCTTTGAACCTCACTCTAAGACTCTAATTCCCAAGAGCGTTATCTTTGATTGTAACGGTTCAACTTCGGTTTGAAATAGAGTTAAAGTTCTAAAGATCTATCACCTCTTAGGACACCCAAAGGATGTCATAAGTATGTATAACTTATAGCTTTGAACCTAACTCTAAGACTCTAATCCCCAAGAGCGTTATCTTTGATTGTAACGGTTCAACTTCGGTTTGAAATAGAGTTAAAGTTCTAAAGATCTATCACCTCTTAGGACACCCAAAGGTTGTAATAAGTATCTATAACTTATAGCTTTGAACCTAACTCTAAGACTAATCCCCAAGAGCGTTATCTTTGATTGTAACGATTCAACTTCGGTTTGAAATAGAGTTAAAGTTCTGAAGTTCTATCACCTCTTAGGACACCCAAAGGTTGTAATAAGTACCTATAACTTATTGCTTTGAACCTAACTCTAAGACTCTAATCCCCAGAGCGTTATCTTTGATTGTAACGGTTCAACTTCGGTTTGAAATAGAGTTAAAGTTCTAAAGATCTATCACCTCTTAGGACACCCAAAGGATGTCATAAGTATCTATAACTTATAGCTTTGAACCTAACTCTAAGACTCTAATCCCCAAGAGCGTTATCTTTGATTGTAACGGTTCAACTTGGGTTTGAAATAGAGTTAGAGTTCTAAAGATCTATCACCTCTTAGGACACCCAAATGTTGTAACAAGTATCTATAACTTATTGCTTTGAACCTCACTCTAAGACTCTATTCCCCAAGAGCATTACCTTTGATTGTAATGGTTCAACTTTGGTTTGAAATAGAGTTAAAGTTCTAAAGATCTATCACCTCTTAGGACACCCAAAGGTTGTAATAAGTATCTATAACTTATTGCTTTGAACCTAACTCTAAGACTCTAATCCCCAAGAGCGTTATCTTTGATTGTAACGGTTCAACTTCGGTTTGAAATAGAGTTAATGTTCTAAAGATCTATCACCTCTTAGGACACCCAAAGGACGTCATAAGTATCTATAACTTATAGCATTGAACCAAACTCTAAGACTCTAATCCCCAAGGACGTTATCTTTGATTGTAACGGTTCAACTTCGGTTTGAAGTAGAGTTAAAGTTCTAAAGATCTATCACCTCTTAGGACACCCAAAGGATGTCATAAGTATGTATAACTTATAGCTTTGAACCTAACTCTAAGACTCTAATCCCCAAGAGCGTTATCTTTGATTGTAACGGTTCAACTTCGGTTTGAAATAGAGTTAAAGTTCTAAAGATCTATCACCTCTTAGGACACCCAAAGGTTGTAATAAGTATCTATAACTTATTGCTTTGAACCTCACTCTAAGACTCTAATCCCCAAGAGCGTTATCTTTGATTGTAACGGTTCAACTTCGGTTTGAAATAGAGTTAAAGTTCTAAAGATCTATCACCTCTTAGGACACCCAAAGGATGTCATAAGTATGTATAACTTATAGCTTTGAACCTAACTCTAAGACTCTAATCCCCAAGAGCGTTGTCTTTGATTGTAACGGTTCAACTTCGGTTTGAAATAGAGTTAAAGTTCTAAAGATCTATCACCTCTTAGGACACCCAAAGGGTGTAATAAGTATCTATAACTTATAGCTTTGAACCTAACTCTAAGACTCTAATCCCCAAGAGCGTTATCTTTGATTGTAACGGTTCAACTTCGGTTTGAAATAGAGTTAAAGTTCTGAAGTTCTATCACCTCTTAGGACACCCAAAGGTTGTAATAAGTACCTATAACTTATAGCTTTGAACCTAACTCTAAGACTCTAATCCCCAAGAGCGTTATCTTTGATTGTAACGGTTCAACTTCGGTTTGAAATAGAGTTAAAGTTATGAAGCTCTATCACCTCTTAGGACACCCAAAGGATGTCATAAGTATCTATAACTTATTGCTTTGAACCTAACTCTAAGACTCTAATCCCCAAGAGCATTATCTTTGATTGTAACGGTTCAACTTTGGTTTGAAATAGAGTTAAAGTTCTAAAGATCCATCACCTCTTAGGACACCCAAAGGTTGTAATAAGTATCTATAACTTATTGCTTTGAACCTAACTCTAAGACTCTAATCCCCAAGAGCGTTGTCTTTGATTGTAACGGTTCAACTTCGGTTTGAAATAGAGTTAAAGTTCTAAAGATCTATCACCTCTTAGGACACCCAAAGGTTGTAATAAGTATCTATAACTTATAGCTTTGAACCTAACTCTAAGACTCTAATCCCCAAGAGCATTATCTTTGATTGTAACGGTTCAACTTCGGTTTGAAATAGAGTTAAAGTTCTGAAGCTCTATCACCTCTTAGGACACCCAAAGTTTGTAATAAGTATCTATAACTTATTGCTTTGAACCTAACTCTAAGACTCTAATCCCCAAGAGCGTTATCTTTGATTGTAACGGTTCAACTTCGGTTTGAAATAGAGTTAATGTTCTAAAGATCTATCACCTCTTAGGACACCCAAAGGATGTCATAAGTATCTATAACTTATAGCTTTGAACCAAACTCTAAGACTCTAATCCCCAAGGACGTTATCTTTGATTGTAACGGTTCAACTTCGGTTTGAAGTAGAGTTAAAGTTCTAAAGATCTATCACCTCTTAGGACACCCAAAGGATGTCATAAGTATCTATAACTTATAGCTCCGAACCTAACTCTAAGACTCTAATCCCCAAGAGCGTTATCTTTGATTGTAACGGTTCAACTTCGGTTTGAAATAGAGTTAAAGTTCTAAAGATCTATCACCTCTTAGGACACCCAAAGGTTGTAATAAGTATCTATAACTTATTGCTTTGAACCTCACTCTAAGACTCTAATCCCCAAGAGCGTTATCTTTGATTGTAACGGTTCAACTTCGGTTTGAAATAGAGTTAAAGTTCTAAAGATCTATCACCTCTTAGGACACCCAAAGGATGTCATAAGTATGTATAACTTATAGCTTTGAACCTAACTCTAAGACTCTAATCCCCAAGAGCGTTATCTTTGATTGTAACGGTTCAACTTCGGTTTGAAATAGAGTTAAAGTTCTAAAGATCTATCACCTCTTAGGACACCCAAAGGTTGTAATAAGTATCTATAACTTATAGCTTTGAACCTAACTCTAAGACTAATCCCCAAGAGCGTTATCTTTGATTGTAACGATTCAACTTCGGTTTGAAATAGAGTTAAAGTTCTGAAGTTCTATCACCTCTTAGGACACCCAAAGGTTGTAATAAGTACCTATAACTTATTGCTTTGAACCTAACTCTAAGACTCTAATCCCCAGAGCGTTATCTTTGATTGTAACGGTTCAACTTCGGTTTGAAATAGAGTTAAAGTTCTAAAGATCTATCACCTCTTAGGACACCCAAAGGATGTCATAAGTATCTATAACTTATAGCTTTGAACCTAACTCTAAGACTCTAATCCCCAAGAGCGTTATCTTTGATTGTAACGGTTCAACTTGGGTTTGAAATAGAGTTAGAGTTCTAAAGATCTATCACCTCTTAGGACACCCAAATGTTGTAACAAGTATCTATAACTTATTGCTTTGAACCTCACTCTAAGACTCTATTCCCCAAGAGCATTACCTTTGATTGTAATGGTTCAACTTTGGTTTGAAATAGAGTTAAAGTTCTAAAGATCTATCACCTCTTAGGACACCCAAAGGTTGTAATAAGTATCTATAACTTATTGCTTTGAACCTAACTCTAAGACTCTAATCCCCAAGAGCGTTATCTTTGATTGTAACGGTTCAACTTCGGTTTGAAATAGAGTTAATGTTCTAAAGATCTATCACCTCTTAGGACACCCAAAGGACGTCATAAGTATCTATAACTTATAGCATTGAACCAAACTCTAAGACTCTAATCCCCAAGGACGTTATCTTTGATTGTAACGGTTCAACTTCGGTTTGAAGTAGAGTTAAAGTTCTAAAGATCTATCACCTCTTAGGACACCCAAAGGATGTCATAAGTATCTATAACTTATAGCTTTGAACCTAACTCTAAGACTCTAATCCCCAAGAGCGTTATCTTTGATTGTAACGGTTCAACTTCGGTTTGAAATAGAGTTAAAGTTCTAAAGATCTATCACCTCTTAGGACACCCAAAGGTTGTAATAAGTATCTATAACTTATTGCTTTGAACCTCACTCTAAGACTCTAATCCCCAAGAGCGTTATCTTTGATTGTAACGGTTCAACTTCGGTTTGAAATAGAGTTAAAGTTCTAAAGATCTATCACCTCTTAGGACACCCAAAGGTTGTAATAAGTATCTATAACTTATAGCTTTGAACCTAACTCTAAGACTCTAATCCCCAAGAGCATTATCTTTGATTGTAACGGTTCAACTTCGGTTTGAAATAGAGTTAAAGTTATCAAGCTCTATCACCTCTTAGGACACCCAAAGTTTGTAATAAGTATCTATAACTTATAGCTTTGAACCTAACTCTAAGACTCTAATCCCCAGAGCGTTATCTTTGATTGTAACGGTTCAACTTCGGTTTGAAATAGAGTTAAAGTTCTAAAGATCTATCACCTCTTAGGACACCCAAAGGATGTCATAAGTATCTATAACTTATAGCTTTGAACCTAACTCTAAGACTCTAATCCCCAAGAGCGTTATCTTTGATTGTAACGGTTCAACTTGGGTTTGAAATAGAGTTAGAGTTCTAAAGATCTATCACCTCTTAGGACACCCAAATGTTCTAACAAGTATCTATAACTTATTGCTTTGAACCTCACTCTAAGACTCTATTCCCCAAGAGCGTTATCTTTGATTGTAATGGTTCAACTTCGGTTTGAAATAGAGTTAAAGTTCTAAAGATCCATCACCTCTTAGGACACCCAAAGGTTGTAATAAGTATCTATAACTTATTGCTTTGAACCTAACTCTAAGACTCTAATCCCCAAGAGCGTTGTCTTTGATTGTAACGGTTCAACTTCGGTTTGAAATAGAGTTAAAGTTCTAAAGATCTATCACCTCTTAGGACACCCAAAGGTTGTAATAAGTATCTATAACTTATAGCTTTGAACCTAACTCTAAGACTCTAATCCCCAAGAGCATTATCTTTGATTGTAACGGTTCAACTTCGGTTTGAAATAGAGTTAAAGTTCTGAAGCTCTATCACCTCTTAGGACACCCAAAGTTTGTAATAAGTATCTATAACTTATTGCTTTGAACCTAACTCTAAGACTCTAATCCCCAAGAGCGTTATCTTTGATTGTAACGGTTCAACTTCGGTTTGAAATAGAGTTAATGTTCTAAAGATCTATCACCTCTTAGGACACCCAAAGGATGTCATAAGTATCTATAACTTATAGCTTTGAACCAAACTCTAAGACTCTAATCCCCAAGGACGTTATCTTTGATTGTAACGGTTCAACTTCGGTTTGAAGTAGAGTTAAAGTTCTAAAGATCTATCACCTCTTAGGACACCCAAAGGATGTCAAAAGTATCTATAACTTATAGCTCCGAACCTAACTCTAAGACTCTAATCCCCAAGAGCGTTATCTTTGATTGTAACGGTTCAACTTCGGTTTGAAATAGAGTTAAAGTTGTAAAGATCTATCACCTCTTAGGACACCCAAAGGTTGTAATAAGTATCTATAACTTATTGCTTTGAACCTCACTCTAAGACTCTAATCCCCAAGAGCGTTATGTTTGATTGTAACGGTTCAACTTCGGTTTGAAATAGAGTTAAAGTTCTAAAGATCTATCACCTTTTAGGACACCCAAAGGATGTCATAAGTATGTATAACTTATAGCTTTGAACCTAACTCTAAGAGTCTAATCCCCAAGAGCGTTGTCTTTGATTGTAACGGTTCAACTTCGGTTTGAAATAGAGTTAAAGTTCTAAAGATCTATCACTTCTTAGGACACCCAAAGGATGTCATAAGTATCTATAACTTATAGCTTTGAACCTAACTCTAAGACTCTAATCCCCAAGAGCGTTATCTTTGATTGTAACGGTTCAACTTGGGTTTGAAATAGAGTTAGAGTTCTAAAGATCTATCACCTCTTAGGACACCCAAATGTTGTAACAAGTATCTATAACTTATTGCTTTGAACCTCACTCTAAGACTCTATTCCCCAAGAGCATTATCTTTGATTGTAACGGTTCAACTTTGGTTTGAAATAGAGTTAAAGTTCTAAAGATCTATCACCTCTTAGGACACCCAAAGGTTGTAATAAGTATCTATAACTTATTGCTTTGAACCTAACTCTAAGACTCTAATCCCCAAGAGCGTTATCTTTGATTGTAACGGTTCAACTTCGGTTTGAAATAGAGTTAATGTTCTAAAGATCTATCACCTCTTAGGACACCCAAAGGATGTCATAAGTATCTATAACTTATAGCATTGAACCAAACTCTAAGACTCTAATCCCCAAGGACGTTATCTTTGATTGTAACGGTTCAACTTCGGTTTGAAGTAGAGTTAAAGTTCTAAAGATCTATCACCTCTTAGGACACCCAAAGGATGTCATAAGTATCTATAACTTATAGCTTTGAACCTAACTCTAAGACTCTAATCCCCAAGAGCGTTATCTTTGATTGTAACGGTTCAACTTCGGTTTGAAATAGAGTTAAAGTTCTAAAGATCTATCACCTCTTAGGACACCCAAAGGTTGTAATAAGTATCTATAACTTATTGCTTTGAACCTCACTCTAAGACTCTAATCCCCAAGAGCGTTATCTTTGATTGTAACGGTTCAACTTCGGTTTGAAATAGAGTTAAAGTTCTAAAGATCTATCACCTCTTAGGACACCCAAAGGTTGTAATAAGTATCTATAACTTATAGCTTTGAACCTAACTCTAAGACTCTAATCCCCAAGAGCATTATCTTTGATTGTAACGGTTCAACTTCGGTTTGAAATAGAGTTAAAGTTATCAAGCTCTATCACCTCTTAGGACACCCAAAGTTTGTAATAAGTATCTATAACTTATAGCTTTGAACCTAACTCTAAGACTCTAATCCCCAGAGCGTTATCTTTGATTGTAACGGTTCAACTTCGGTTTGAAATAGAGTTAAAGTTCTAAAGATCTATCACCTCTTAGGACACCCAAAGGATGTCATAAGTATGTATAACTTATAGCTTTGAACCTAACTCTAAGACTCTAATCCCCCAGAGCGTTATCTTTGATTGTAACGGTTCAACTTCGGTTTGAAATAGAGTTAATGTTCTAAAGATCTATCACCTCTTAGGACACCCAAAGGATGTCATAAGTATCTATAACTTATAGCTTTGAACCAAACTCTAAGACTCTAATCCCCAAGGACGTTATCTTTGATTGTAACGGTTCAACTTCGGTTTGAAGTAGAGTTAAAGTTCTAAAGATCTATCACCTCTTAGGACACCCAAAGGATGTCATAAGTATCTATAACTTATTGCTTTGAACCTAACTCTAAGACTCTAATCCCCAAGAGCATTATCTTTGATTGTAACGGTTCAACTTCGGTTTGAAATAGAGTTAAAGTTCTAAAGATCTATCACCTCTTAGGACACCCAAAGGTTGTAATAAGTATCTATAACTTATAGCTTTGAACCTAACTCTAAGACTCTAATCCCCAAGAGCATTATCTTTGATTGTAACGGTTCAACTTCGGTTTGAAATAGAGTTAAAGTTATGAAGCTCTATCACCTCTTAGGACACCCAAAGTTTGTAATAAGTATCTATAACTTATAGCTTTGAACCTAACTCTAAGACTCTAATCCCCAAGAGCGTTATCTTTGATTGTAACGGTTCAACTTCGGTTTGAAATAGAGTTAAAGTTCTAAAGATCTATCACCTCTTAGGACACCCAAAGGTTGTAATAAGTATCTATAACTTGTAGCTTTGAACCTAACTCTAAGACTCTAATCCCCAAGAGCGTTATCTTTGATTGTAATGGTTCAACTTCGGTTTGAAATAGAGTTAAAGTTCTGAAGTTCTATCACCTCTTAGGACACCCAAAGGTTGTAATAAGTACCTATAACTTATAGCTTTGAACCTAACTCTAAGACTCTAATCCCCAAGAGCATTATCTTTGATTGTAACGGTTCAACTTCGGTTTGAAATAGAGTTAAAGTTATGAAGCTCTATCACCTCTTAGGACACCCAAAGGATGTCATAAGTATCTATAACTTATTGCTTTGAACCTAACTCTAAGAATCTAATCCCCAAGAGCGTTATCTTTGATTGTAACGGTTCAACTTCGGTTTGAAATAGAGTTAAAGTTATGAAGCTCTATCGCCTCTTAGGACACCCAAAGTTTGTAATAAGTATCTATAACTTATAGCTTTGAACCTAACTCTAAGACTCTAATCCCCAAGAGCGTTATCTTTGATTGTAACGGTTCAACTTCGGTTTGAAATAGAGTTAAAGTTCTAAAGATCTATCACCTCTTAGGACACCCAAAGGATGTCATAAGTACCTATAACTTATAGCTTTGAACCTAACTTTAAGACTCTAATCCCCAAGAGCGTTATCTTTGATTGTAACGGTTCAACTTCGGTTTGAAATAGAGTTAAAGTTCTAAAGATCTATCACCTCTTAGGACACCCAAAGGATGTCATAAGTATCTATAACTTATAGCTTTGAACCTAACTCTAAGACTCTAATCCCCAAGGACGTTATCTTTGATTGTAACGGTTCAACTTCGGTTTGAAGTAGAGTTAAAGTTATGAAGCTCTATCACCTCTTAGGGCACCCAAAGTTTGTAATAAGTATCTATAACTTATAGCTTTGAACCTAACTCTAAGACTCTAATCCCCAAGAGCGTTATCTTTGATTGTAACGGTTCAACTTCGGTTTGAAATAGAGTTAAAGTTCTAAAGATCTATCACCTCTTAGGACACCCAAAGGTTGTAATAAGTATCTATAACTTATAGCTTTGAACCTAACTCTAAGACTCTAATCCCCAAGAGCATTATCTTTGATTGTAACGGTTCAACTTCGGTTTGAAATAGAGTTAAAGTTATGAAGCTCTACCACCTCTTAGGACACTCAAAGTTTGTAATAAGTATCTATAACTTATAGCTTTGAACCTAACTCTAAGACTCTAATCCCCAGAGCGTTATCTTTGATTGTAACGGTTCAACTTCGGTTTGGAATAGAGTTAAAGTTCTAAAGATCTATCACCTCTTAGGGCACCCAAAGGATGTCATAAGTATCTATAACTTATAGCTTTGAACCTAACTCTAAGACTCTAATCCCCAAGAGCGTTATCTTTGATTGTAACGGTTCAACTTGGGTTTGAAATAGAGTTAGAGTTCTAAAGATCTATCACCTCTTAGGACACCCAAAGGTTGTAATAAGTATCTATAACTTATTGCTTTGAACCTCACTCTAAGACTCTATTCCCCAAGAGCATTATCTTTGATTGTAACGGTTCAACTTTGGTTTGAAATAGAGTTAAAGTTCTAAAGATCTATCACCTCTTAGGACACCCAAAGGTTGTAATAAGTATCTATAACTTATTGCTTTGAACCTCACTCTAAGACTCTAATCCCCAAGAGCGTTATCTTTGATTGTAACGGTTCAACTTCGGTTTGAAATAGAGTTAAAGTTCTAAAGATCTATCACCTCTTAGGACACCCAAAGGATGTCATAAGTATGTATAACTTATAGCTTTGAACCTAACTCTAAGACTCTAATCCCCAAGAGCGTTGTCTTTGATTGTAACGGTTCAACTTCGGTTTGAAATAGAGTTAAAGTTCTAAAGATCTATCACCTCTTAGGACACCCAAAGGTTGTAATAAGTATCTATAACTTATAGCTTTGAACCTAACTCTAAGACTCTAATCCCCAAGAGCATTATCTTTGATTGTAACGGTTCAACTTCGGTTTGAAATAGAGTTAAAGTTATGAAGCTCTATCGCCTCTTAGGACACCCAAAGTTTGTAATAAGTATCTATAACTTATAGCTTTGAACCTAACTCTAAGACTCTAATCCCCAAGAGCGTTATCTTTGATTGTAACGGTTCAACTTCGGTTTGAAATAGAGTTAAAGTTCTAAAGATCTATCACCTCTTAGGACACCCAAAGGTTGTAATAAGTATCTATAACTTATTGCTTTGAACCTCACTCTAAGACTCTAATCCCCAAGAGCGTTATCTTTGATTGTAACGGTTCAACTTCGGTTTGAAATAGAGTTAAAGTTCTAAAGATCTATCACCTCTTAGGACACCCAAAGGATGTCATAAGTATGTATAACTTATAGCTTTGAACCTAACTCTAAGACTCTAATCCCCAAGAGCGTTGTCTTTGATTGTAACGGTTCAACTTCGGTTTGAAATAGAGTTAAAGTTCTAAAGATCTATCACCTCTTAGGACACCCAAAGGTTGTAATAAGTATCTATAACTTATAGCTTTGAACCTAACTCTAAGACTCTAATCCCCAAGAGCGTTATCTTTGATTGTAACGGTTCAACTTCGGTTTGAAATAGAGTTAAAGTTCTGAAGTTCTATCACCTCTTAGGACACCCAAAGGTTGTAATAAGTACCTATAACTTATAGCTTTGAACCTAACTCTAAGACTCTAATCCCCAAGAGCGTTATCTTTGATTGTAACGGTTCAACTTCGGTTTGAAATAGAGTTAAAGTTATGAAGCTCTATCACCTCTTAGGACACCCAAAGGATGTCATAAGTATCTATAACTTATTGCTTTGAACCTAACTCTAAGACTCTAATCCCCAAGAGCGTTATCTTTGATTGTAACGGTTCAACTTCGGTTTGAAATAGAGTTAAAGTTCTAAAGATCCATCACCTCTTAGGACACCCAAAGGTTGTAATAAGTATCTATAACTTATTGCTTTGAACCTAACTCTAAGACTCTAATCCCCAAGAGCGTTGTCTTTGATTGTAACGGTTCAACTTCGGTTTGAAATAGAGTTAAAGTTCTAAAGATCTATCACCTCTTAGGACACCCAAAGGTTGTAATAAGTATCTATAACTTATAGCTTTGAACCTAACTCTAAGACTCTAATCCCCAAGAGCATTATCTTTGATTGTAACGGTTCAACTTCGGTTTGAAATAGAGTTAAAGTTCTGAAGATCTATCACCTCTTAGGACACCCAAAGTTTGTAATAAGTATCTATAACTTATTGCTTTGAACCTAACTCTAAGACTCTAATCCCCAAGAGCGTTATCTTTGATTGTAACGGTTCAACTTCGGTTTGAAATAGAGTTAATGTTCTAAAGATCTATCACCTCTTAGGACAACCAAAGGATGTCATAAGTATCTATAACTTATAGCTTTGAACCAAACTCTAAGACTCTAATCCCCAAGGACGTTATCTTTGATTGTAACGGTTCAACTTCGGTTTGAAGTAGAGTTAAAGTTCTAAAGATCTATCACCTCTTAGGACACCCAAAGGATGTCATAAGTATCTATAACTTATAGCTCCGAACCTAACTCTAAGACTCTAATCCCCAAGAGCGTTATCTTTGATTGTAACGGTTCAACTTCGGTTTGAAATAGAGTTAAAGTTCTAAAGATCTATCACCTCTTAGGACACCCAAAGGTTGTAATAAGTATCTATAACTTATTGCTTTGAACCTCACTCTAAGACTCTAATCCCCAGAGCGTTATCTTTGATTGTAACGGTTCAACTTCGGTTTGAAATAGAGTTAAAGTTCTAAAGATCTATCACCTCTTAGGGCACCCAAAGGATGTCATAAGTATCTATAACTTATAGCTTTGAACCTAAATCTAAGACTCTAATCCCCAAGAGCGTTATCTTTGATTGTAACGGTTCAACTTGGGTTTGAAATAGAGTTAGAGTTCTAAAGATCTATCACCTCTTAGGACACCCAAAGGTTGTAATAAGTATCTATAACTTATTGCTTTGAACCTCACTCTAAGACTCTATTCCCCAAGAGCATTATCTTTGATTGTAACGGTTCAACTTTGGTTTGAAATAGAGTTAAAGTTCTAAAGATCTATCACCTCTTAGGACACCCAAAGGTTGTAATAAGTATCTATAACTTATTGCTTTGAACCTCACTCTAAGACTCTAATCCCCAAGAGCGTTATCTTTGATTGTAACGGTTCAACTTCGGTTTGAAATAGAGTTAAAGTTCTAAAGATCTATCACCTCTTAGGACACCCAAAGGATGTCATAAGTATGTATAACTTATAGCTTTGTACCTAACTCTAAGACTCTAATCCCCAAGAGCGTTGTCTTTGATTGTAACGGTTCAACTTCGGTTTGAAATAGAGTTAAAGTTCTAAAGATCTATCACCTCTTAGGACACCCAAAGGTTGTAATAAGTATCTATAACTTATAGCTTTGAACCTAACTCTAAGACTCTAATCCCCAAGAGCATTATCTTTGATTGTAACGGTTCAACTTCGGTTTGAAATAGAGTTAAAGTTATGAAGCTCTATCGCCTCTTAGGACACCCAAAGTTTGTAATAAGTATCTATAACTTATAGCTTTGAACCTAACTCTAAGACTCTAATCCCCAAGAGCGTTATCTTTGATTGTAACGGTTCAACTTCGGTTTGAAATAGAGTTAAAGTTCTAAAGATCTATCACCTCTTAGGACACCCAAAGGTTGTAATAAGTATCTATAACTTATTGCTTTGAACCTCACTCTAAGACTCTAATCCCCCAGAGCGTTATCTTTGATTGTAACGGTTCAACTTCGGTTTGAAATAGAGTTAAAGTTCTAAAGATCTATCACCTCTTAGGACACCCAAAGAATGTCATAAGTATGTATAACTTATAGCTTTGAACCTAACTCTAAGACTCTAATCCCCAAGAGCGTTGTCTTTGATTGTAACGGTTCAACTTCGGTTTGAAATAGAGTTAAAGTTCTAAAGATCTATCACCTCTTAGGACACCCAAAGGTTGTAATAAGTATCTATAACTTATAGCTTTGAACCTAACTCTAAGACTCTAATCCCCAAGAGCGTTATCTTTGATTGTAACGGTTCAACTTCGGTTTGAAATAGAGTTAAAGTTCTGAAGTTCTATCACCTCTTAGGACACCCAAAGGTTGTAATAAGTACCTATAACTTATAGCTTTGAACCTAACTCTAAGACTCTAATCCCCAAGAGCGTTATCTTTGATTGTAACGGTTCAACTTCGGTTTGAAATAGAGTTAAAGTTATGAAGCTCTATCACCTCTTAGGACACCCAAAGGATGTCATAAGTATCTATAACTTATTGCTTTGAACCTAACTCTAAGACTCTAATCCCCAAGAGCGTTATCTTTGATTGTAACGGTTCAACTTCGGTTTGAAATAGAGTTAAAGTTCTAAAGATCCATCACCTCTTAGGACACCCAAAGGTTGTAATAAGTATCTATAACTTATTGCTTTGAACCTAACTCTAAGACTCTAATCCCCAAGAGCGTTGTCTTTGATTGTAACGGTTCAACTTCGGTTTGAAATAGAGTTAAAGTTCTAAAGATCTATCACCTCTTAGGACACCCAAAGGTTGTAATAAGTATCTATAACTTATAGCTTTGAACCTAACTCTAAGACTCTAATCCCCAAGAGCATTATCTTTGATTGTAACGGTTCAACTTCGGTTTGAAATAGAGTTAAAGTTCTGAAGCTCTATCACCTCTTAGGACACCCAAAGTTTGTAATAAGTATCTATAACTTATTGCTTTGAACCTAACTCTAAGACTCTAATCCCCAAGAGCGTTATCTTTGATTGTAACGGTTCAACTTCGGTTTGAAATAGAGTTAATGTTCTAAAGATCTATCACCTCTTAGGACACCCAAAGGATGTCATAAGTATCTATAACTTATAGCTTTGAACCAAACTCTAAGACTCTAATCCCCAAGGACGTTATCTTTGATTGTAACGGTTCAACTTCGGTTTGAAGTAGAGTTAAAGTTCTAAAGATCTATCACCTCTTAGGACACCCAAAGGATGTCATAAGTATCTATAACTTATAGCTCCGAACCTAACTCTAAGACTCTAATCCCCAAGAGCGTTATCTTTGATTGTAACGGTTCAACTTCGGTTTGAAATAGAGTTAAAGTTCTAAAGATCTATCACCTCTTAGGACACCCAAAGGTTGTAATAAGTATCTATAACTTATTGCTTTGAACCTCACTCTAAGACTCTAATCCCCAAGAGCGTTATCTTTGATTGTAACGGTTCAACTTCGGTTTGAAATAGAGTTAATGTTCTAAAGATCTATCACCTCTTAGGACACCCAAAGGATGTCATAAGTATCTATAACTTATAGCTTTGAACCAAACTCTAAGACTCTAATCCCCAAGGACGTTATCTTTGATTGTAACGGTTCAACTTCGGTTTGAAGTAGAGTTAAAGTTCTAAAGATCTATCACCTCTTAGGACACCCAAAGGATGTCATAAGTATCTATAACTTATAGCTCCGAACCTAACTCTAAGACTCTAATCCCCAAGAGCGTTATCTTTGATTGTAACGGTTCAACTTCGGTTTGAAATAGAGTTAAAGTTCTAAAGATCTATCGCCTCTTAGGACACCCAAAGGTTGTAATAAGTATCTATAACTTATTGCTTTGAACCTCACTCTAAGACTCTAATCCCCAAGAGCGTTATCTTTGATTGTAACGGTTCAACTTCGGTTTGAAATAGAGTTAAAGTTCTAAAGATCTATCACCTCTTAGGACACCCAAAGGATGTCATAAGTATGTATAACTTATAGCTTTGAACCTAACTCTAAGACTCTAATCCCCAAGAGCGTTGTCTTTGATTGTAACGGTTCAACTTCGGTTTGAAATAGAGTTAAAGTTCTAAAGATCTATCACCTCTTAGGACACCCAAAGGTTGTAATAAGTATCTATAACTTATAGCTTTGAACCTAACTCTAAGACTCTAATCCCCAAGAGCATTATCTTTGATTGTAACGGTTCAACTTCGGTTTGAAATAGAGTTAAAGTTATGAAGCTCTATCGCCTCTTAGGACACCCGAAGTTTGTAATAAGTATCTATAACTTATAGCTTTGAACCTAACTCTAAGACTCTAATCCCCAAGAGCGTTATCTTTGATTGTAACGGTTCAACTTCGGTTTGAAATAGAGTTAAAGTTCTAAAGATCTATCACCTCTTAGGACACCCAAAGGATGTCATAAGTATCTATAACTTATATCTTTGAACCTAACTCTAAGACTCTAATCCCCAAGAGCGTTATCTTTGATTGTAACGGTTCAACTTCGGTTTGAAATAGAGTTAAAGTTCTAAAGATCTATCACCTCTTAGGACACCCAAAGTTTGTAATAAGTATCTATAACTTATTGCTTTGAACCTAACTCTAAGACTCTAATCCCCCAGAGCGTTATCTTTGATTGTAACGGTTCAACTTCGGTTTAAATAGAGTTAATGTTCTAAAGATCTATCACCTCTTAGGACACCCAAAGGATGTCATAAGTATCTATAACTTATAGCTTTGAACCAAACTCTAAGACTCTAATCCCCAAGGACGTTATCTTTGATTGTAACGGTTCAACTTCGGTTTGAAGTAGAGTTAAAGTTCTAAAGATCTATCACCTCTTAGGACACCCAAAGGATGTCATAAGTATCTATAACTTATTGCTTTGAACCTAACTCTAAGACTCTAATCCCCAAGAGCATTATCTTTGATTGTAACGGTTCAACTTCGGTTTGAAATAGAGTTAAAGTTCTAAAGATCTATCCCCTCTTAGGACACCCAAAGGTTGTAATAAGTATCTATAACTTATAGCTTTGAACCTAACTCTAAGACTCTAATCCCCAAGAGCATTATCTTTGATTGTAACGGTTCAACTTCGGTTTGAAATAGAGTTAAAGTTATGAAGCTCTATCACCTCTTAGGACACCCAAAGTTTGTAATAAGTATCTATAACTTATAGCTTTGAACCTAACTCTAAGACTCTAATCCCCAAGAGCGTTATCTTTGATTGTAACGGTTCAACTTCGGTTTGAAATAGAGTTAAAGTTCTAAAGATCTATCACCTCTTAGGACACCCAAAGGTTGTAATAAGTATCTATAACTTGTAGCTTTGAACCTAACTCTAAGACTCTAATCCCCAAGAGCGTTATCTTTGATTGTAACGGTTCAACTTCGGTTTGAAATAGAGTTAAAGTTCTGAAGTTCTATCACCTCTTAGGACACCCAAAGGTTGTAATAAGTACCTATAACTTATAGCTTTGAACCTAACTCTAAGACTCTAATCCCCAAGAGCATTATCTTTGATTGTAACGGTTCAACTTCGGTTTGAAATAGAGTTAAAGTTATGAAGCTCTATCACCTCTTAGGACACCCAAAGGATGTCATAAGTATCTATAACTTATTGCTTTGAACCTAACTCTAAGACTCTAATCCCCAAGAGCGTTATCTTTGATTGTAACGGTTCAACTTCGGTTTGAAATAGAGTTAAAGTTCTAAAGATCTATCACCTCTTAGGACACCCAAAGGTTGTAATAAGTATCTATAACTTATTGCTTTGAACCTAACTCTAAGACTCTAATCCCCAAGAGCGTTATCTTTGATTGTAACGGTTCAACTTCGGTTTGAAATAAAGTTCTAAAGATCTATCACCTCTTAGGACACCCAAAGGTTGTAATAAGTATCTATAACTTATAGCTTTGAACCTAACTCTAAGACTCTAATCCCCAAGAGCATTATCTTTGATTGTAACGGTTCAACTTCGGTTTGAAATAGAGTTAAAGTTATGAAGCTCTATCACCTCTTAGGACACTCAAAGTTTGTAATAAGTATCTATAACTTATAGCTTTGAACCTAACTCTAAGACTCTAATCCCCAGAGCGTTATCTTTGATTGTAACGGTTCAACTTCGGTTTGAAATAGAGTTAAAGTTCTAAAGATCTATCACCTCTTAGGGCACCCAAAGGATGTCATAAGTATCTATAACTTATAGCTTTGAACCTAACTCTAAGACTCTAATCCCCAAGAGCGTTATCTTTGATTGTAACGGTTCAACTTGGGTTTGAAATATAGTTAGAGTTCTAAAGATCTATCACCTCTTAGGACACCCAAAGGTTGTAATAAGTATCTATAACTTATTGCTTTGAACCTCACTCTAAGACTCTATTCCCCAAGAGCATTATCTTTGATTGTAACGGTTCAACTTTGGTTTGAAATAGAGTTAAAGTTCTAAAGATCTATCACCTCTTAGGACACCCAAAGGTTGTAATAAGTATCTATAACTTATTGCTTTGAACCTCACTCTAAGACTCTAATCCCCAAGAGCGTTATCTTTGATTGTAACGGTTCAACTTCGGTTTGAAATAGAGTTAAAGTTCTAAAGATCTATCACCTCTTAGGACACCCAAAGGATGTCATAAGTATGTATAACTTATAGCTTTGAACCTAACTCTAAGACTCTAATCCCCAAGAGCGTTGTCTTTGATTGTAACGGTTCAACTTCGGTTTGAAATAGAGTTAAAGTTCTAAAGATCTATCACCTCTTAGGACACCCAAAGGTTGTAATAAGTATCTATAACTTATAGCTTTGAACCTAACTCTAAGACTCTAATCCCCAAGAGCATTATCTTTGATTGTAACGGTTCAACTTCGGTTTGAAATAGAGTTAAAGTTATGAAGCTCTATCGCCTCTTAGGACACCCAAAGTTTGTAATAAGTATCTATAACTTATAGCTTTGAACCTAACTCTAAGACTCTAATCCCCAAGATAACGCTCTTGGGGATTAATGTCTTAGAGTTAGGTTCAAAGCTATAAGTTATAGATACTTATTACAACCTTTGGGTGTCCTAAGAGGTGATAGATCTTTAGAACTTTAACTCTATTTCAAACCGAAGTTGAACCGTTACAAACAAAGATAACGCTCTTGGGGATTAGAGTCTTAGAGTTAGGTTCAAAGCTATAAGTTATAGGTACTTATTACAACCTTTGGGTGTCCTAAGAGGTGATAGAACTTCAGAACTTTAACTCTATTTCAAACCGAAGTTGAACCGTTACAATCAAAGATAACGCTCTTGGGGATTAGAGTCTTAGAGTTAGGTTCAAAGCTATAAGTTATAGATACTTATTACAACCTTTGGGTGTCCTAAGAGGTGATAGATCTTTAGAACTTTAACTCTATTTCAAACCGAAGTTGAACCGTTACAATCAAAGATAACGCTCTTGGGGATTAGAGTCTTAGAGTTAGGTTCAAAGCTATAAGTTATACATACTTATGACATCCTTTGGGTGTCCTAAGAGGTGATAGATCTTTAGAACTTTAACTCTATTTCAAACCGAAGTTGAACCGTTACAATCAAAGATAACGCTCTTGGGGATTAGAGTCTTAGAGTTAGGTTCAAAGCAATAAGTTATAGATACTTATTACAACCTTTGGGTGTCCTAAGAGGTGATAGATCTTTAGAACTTTAACTCTATTTCAAACCGAAGTTGAACCGTTACAATCAAAGATAACGCTCTTGGGGATTAGAGTCTTAGAGTTAGGTTCAAAGCTATAAGTTATAGGTACTTATTACAACCTTTGGGTGTCCTAAGAGGTGATAGAACTTCAGAACTTTAACTCTATTTCAAACCGAAGTTGAACCGTTACAATCAAAGATAACGCTCTTGGGGATTAGAGTCTTAGAGTTAGGTTCAAAGCTATAAGTTATAGATACTTATTACAACCTTTGGGTGTCCTAAGAGGTGATAGATCTTCAGAACTTTAACTCGATTTCAAACCGAAGTTGAACCGTTACAATCAAAGATAACGCTCTTGGGGATTAGAGTCTTAGAGTTAGGTTCAAAGCTATAAGTTATACATACTTATGACATCCTTTGGGTGTCCTAAGAGGTGATAGATCTTTAGAACTTTAACTCTATTTCAAACCGAAGTTGAAGCGTTACAATCAAAGATAATGCTCTTGGGGATTAGAGTCTTAGAGTGAGGTTCAAAGCAATAAGTTATAGATACTTATTACAACCTTTGGGTGTCCTAAGAGGTGATAGATCTTTAGAACTTTAACTCTATTTCAAACCGAAGTTGAACCGTTACAATCAAAGATAACGCTCTTGGGGATTAGAGTCTTAGAGTTAGGTTCAAAGCAATAAGTTATAGATACTTATTACAACCTTTGGGTGTCCTAAGAGGTGATAGATCTTTAGAACTTTAACTCTATTTCAAACCGAAGTTGAACCGTTACAATCAAAGATAACGCTCTTGGGGATTAGAGTCTTAGAGTTAGGTTCAAAGCTATAAGTTATAGGTACTTATTACAACCTTTGGGTGTCCTAAGAGGTGATAGAACTTCAGAACTTTAACTCTATTTCAAACCGAAGTTGAACCGTTACAATCAAAGATAACGCTCTTGGGGATTAATGTCTTAGAGTTAGGTTCAAAGCTATAAGTTATAGATACTTATTACAACCTTTGGGTGTCCTAAGAGGTGATAGATCTTTAGAACTTTAACTCTATTTCAAACCGAAGTTGAACCGTTACAATCAAAGATAACGCTCTTGGGGATTAGAGTCTTAGAGTTAGGTTCAAAGCTATAAGTTATAGATACTTATGACATCCTTTGGGTGTCCTAAGAGGTGATAGATCTTTAGAACTTCAACTCTACTTCAAACCGAAGTTGAACCGTTACAATCAAAGATAACGTCCTTGGGGATTAGAGTCTTAGAGTTTGGTTCAAAGCTATAATTTATAGATACTTATGACATCCTTTGGGTGTCCTAAGAGGTGATAGATCTTTAGAACATTAACTCTATTTCAAACCGAAGTTGAACCGTTACAATCAAAGATAACGCTCTTGGGGATTAGAGTCTTAGAGTTAGGTTCAAAGCAATAAGTTATAGATACTTATTACAACCTTTGGGTTTCCTAAGAGGTGATAGATCTTTAGAACTTTAACTCTATTTCAAACCAAAGTTGAACCGTTACAATCAAAGATAATGCTCTTGGGGAATAGAGTCTTAGAGTGAGGTTCAAAGCAATAAGTTATAGATACTTATTACAACCTTTGGGTGTCCTAAGAGGTGATAGATCTTTAGAACTCTAACTCTATTTCAAACCCAAGTTGAACCGTTACAATCAAAGATAACGCTCTTGGGGATTAGAGTCTTAGAGTTAGGTTCAAAGCTATAAGTTATAGATACTTATGACATCCTTTGGGTGTCCTAAGAGGTGATAGATCTTTAGAACTTTAACTCTATTTCAAACCGAAGTTGAACCGTTACAATCAAAGATAACGCTCTGGGGATTAGAGTCTTAGAGTTAGGTTCAAAGCTATAAGTTATAGATACTTATTACAAACTTTGGGTGTCCTAAGAGGTGATAGAGCTTCATAGCTTTAACTCTATTTCAAACCGAAGTTGAACCGTTACAATCAAAGATAATGCTCTTGGGGATTAGAGTCTTAGAGTTAGGTTCAAAGCTATAAGTTATAGATACTTATTACAACCTTTGGGTGTCCTAAGAGGTGATAGATCTTTAGAACTTTAACTCTATTTCAAACCGAAGTTGAACCGTTACAATCAAAGATAACGCTCTTGGGGATTAGAGTCTTAGAGTTAGGTTCAAAGCAATAAGTTATAGATACTTATTACAACCTTTGGGTGTCCTAAGAGGTGATAGATCTTTAGAACTTTAACTCTATTTCAAACCGAAGTTGAACCGTTACAAACAAAGATAACGCTCTCGGGGATTAGAGTCTTAGAGTTAGGTTCAAAGTTATAAGTTATAGGTACTTATTACAACCTTTGGGTGTCCTAAGAGGTGATAGAACTTCAGAACTTTAACTCTATTTCAAACCGAAGTTGAACCGTTACAATCAAAGATAACGCTCTTGGGGATTAGAGTCTTAGAGTTAGGTTCAAAGCTATAAGTTATAGATACTTATTACAACCTTTGGGTGTCCTAAGAGGTGATAGATCTTTAGAACTTTAACTCTATTTCAAACCGAAGTTGAACCGTTACAATCAAAGATAACGCTCTTGGGGATTAGAATCTTAGAGTTAGGTTCAAAGCTATAAGTTATACATACTTATGACATTCTTTGGGTGTCCTAAGAGGTGATAGATCTTTAGAACTTTAACTCTATTTCAAACCGAAGTTGAACCGTTACAATCAAAGATAACGCTCTAGGGGATTAGAGTCTTAGAGTGAGGTTCAAAGCAATAAGTTATAGATACTTATTACAACCTTTGGGTGTCCTAAGAGGTGATAGATCTTTAGAACTTTAACTCTATTTCAAACCGAAGTTGAACCGTTACAATCAAAGATAACGCTCTTGGGGATTAGAGTCTTAGAGTTAGATTCAAAGCTATAAGTTATAGATACTTATGACATCCTTTGGGTGTCCTAAGAGGTGATAGATCTTTAGAACTTTAACTCCACTTCAAACCGAAGTTGAACCGTTACAATCAAAGATAACGCTCTTGGGGATTAGAGTCTTAGAGTTAGGTTCAAAGCTATAAGTTATACATACTTATGACATCCTTTGGGTGTCCTAAGAGGTGATAGATCTTTAGAACTTTAACTCTATTTCAAACCGAAGTTGAAGCGTTACAATCAAAGATAATGCTCTTGGGGATTAGAGTCTTAGAGTGAGGTTCAAAGCAATAAGTTATAGATACTTATTACAACCTTTGGGTGTCCTAAGAGGTGATAGATCTTTAGAACTTTAACTCTATTTCAAACCGAAGTTGAACCGTTACAATCAAAGATAACGCTCTTGGGGATTAGAGTCTTAGAGTTAGGTTCAAAGCAATAAGTTATAGATACTTATTACAACCTTTGGGTGTCCTAAGAGGTGATAGATCTTTAGAACTTTAACTCTATTTCAAACCGAAGTTGAACCGTTACAATCAAAGATAACGCTCTTGGGGATTAGAGTCTTAGAGTTAGGTTCAAAGCTATAAGTTATAGGTACTTATTACAACCTTTGGGTGTCCTAAGAGGTGATAGAACTTCAGAACTTTAACTCTATTTCAAACCGAAGTTGAACCGTTACAATCAAAGATAACGCTCTTGGGGATTAATGTCTTAGAGTTAGGTTCAAAGCTATAAGTTATAGATACTTATTACAACCTTTGGGTGTCCTAAGAGGTGATAGATCTTTAGAACTTTAACTCTATTTCAAACCGAAGTTGAACCGTTACAAACAAAGATAACGCTCTTGGGGATTAGAGTCTTAGAGTAAGGTTCAAAGCTATAAGTTATAGGTACTTATTACAACCTTTGGGTGTCCTAAGAGGTGATAGAACTTCAGAACTTTAACTCTATTTCAAACCGAAGTTGAACCGTTACAATCAAAGATAACGCTCTTGGGGATTAGAGTCTTAGAGTTAGGTTCAAAGCTATAAGTTATAGATACTTATTACAACCTTTGGGTGTCCTAAGAGGTGATAGATCTTTAGAACTTTAACTCTATTTCAAACCGAAGTTGAACCGTTACAATCAAAGATAACGCTCTTGGGGATTAGAGTCTTAGAGTTAGGTTCAAAGCTATAAGTTATACATACTTATGACATCCTTTGGGTGTCCTAAGAGGTGATAGATCTTTAGAACTTTAACTCTATTTCAAACCGAAGTTGAACCGTTACAATCAAAGATAACGCTCTTGGGGATTAGAGTCTTAGAGTTAGGTTCAAAGCAATAAGTTATAGATACTTATTACAACCTTTGGGTGTCCTAAGAGGTGATAGATCTTTAGAACTTTAACTCTATTTCAAACCGAAGTTGAACCGTTACAATCAAAGATAACGCTCTTGGGGATTAGAGTCTTAGAGTTAGGTTCAAAGCTATAAGTTATAGGTACTTATTACAACCTTTGGGTGTCCTAAGAGGTGATAGAACTTCAGAACTTTAACTCTATTTCAAACCGAAGTTGAACCGTTACAATCAAAGATAACGCTCTTGGGGATTAGAGTCTTAGAGTTAGGTTCAAAGCTATAAGTTATAGATACTTATTACAACCTTTGGGTGTCCTAAGAGGTGTTAGATCTTCAGAACTTTAACTCGATTTCAAACCGAAGTTGAACCGTTACAATCAAAGATAACGCTCTTGGGGATTAGAGTCTTAGAGTTAGGTTCAAAGCTATAAGTTATACATACTTATGACATCCTTTGGGTGTCCTAAGAGGTGATAGATCTTTAGAACTTTAACTCTATTTCAAACCGAAGTTGAAGCGTTACAATCAAAGATAATGCTCTTGGGGATTAGAGTCTTAGAGTGAGGTTCAAAGCAATAAGTTATAGATACTTATTACAACCTTTGGGTGTCCTAAGAGGTGATAGATCTTTAGAACTTTAACTCTATTTCAAACCGAAGTTGAACCGTTACAATCAAAGATAACGCTCTTGGGGATTAGAGTCTTAGAGTTAGGTTCAAAGCAATAAGTTATAGATACTTATTACAACCTTTGGGTGTCCTAAGAGGTGATAGATCTTTAGAACTTTAACTCTATTTCAAACCGAAGTTGAACCGTTACAATCAAAGATAACGCTCTTGGGGATTAGAGTCTTAGAGTTAGGTTCAAAGCTATAAGTTATAGGTACTTATTACAACCTTTGGGTGTCCTAAGAGGTGATAGAACTTCAGAACTTTAACTCTATTTCAAACCGAAGTTGAACCGTTACAATCAAAGATAACGCTCTTGGGGATTAATGTCTTAGAGTTAGGTTCAAAGCTATAAGTTATAGATACTTATTACAACCTTTGGGTGTCCTAAGAGGTGATAGATCTTTAGAACTTTAACTCTATTTCAAACCGAAGTTGAACCGTTACAATCAAAGATAACGCTCTTGGGGATTAGAGTCTTAGAGTTAGGTTCAAAGCTATAAGTTATAGATACTTATGACATCCTTTGGGTGTCCTAAGAGGTGATAGATCTTTAGAACTTCAACTCTACTTCAAACCGAAGTTGAACCGTTACAATCAAAGATAACGTCCTTGGGGATTAGAGTCTTAGAGTTTGGTTCAAAGCTATAATTTATAGATACTTATGACATCCTTTGGGTGTCCTAAGAGGTGATAGATCTTTAGAACATTAACTCTATTTCAAACCGAAGTTGAACCGTTACAATCAAAGATAACGCTCTTGGGGATTAGAGTCTTAGAGTTAGGTTCAAAGCAATAAGTTATAGATACTTATTACAACCTTTGGGTTTCCTAAGAGGTGATAGATCTTTAGAACTTTAACTCTATTTCAAACCAAAGTTGAACCGTTACAATCAAAGATAATGCTCTTGGGGAATAGAGTCTTAGAGTGAGGTTCAAAGCAATAAGTTATAGATACTTATTACAACCTTTGGGTGTCCTAAGAGGTGATAGATCTTTAGAACTCTAACTCTATTTCAAACCCAAGTTGAACCGTTACAATCAAAGATAACGCTCTTGGGGATTAGAGTCTTAGAGTTAGGTTCAAAGCTATAAGTTATAGATACTTATGACATCCTTTGGGTGTCCTAAGAGGTGATAGATCTTTAGAACTTTAACTCTATTTCAAACCGAAGTTGAACCGTTACAATCAAAGATAACGCTCTGGGGATTAGAGTCTTAGAGTTAGGTTCAAAGCTATAAGTTATAGATACTTATTACAAACTTTGGGTGTCCTAAGAGGTGATAGAGCTTCATAACTTTAACTCTATTTCAAACCGAAGTTGAACCGTTACAATCAAAGATAATGCTCTTGGGGATTAGAGTCTTAGAGTTAGGTTCAAAGCTATAAGTTATAGATACTTATTACAACCTTTGGGTGTCCTAAGAGGTGATAGATCTTTAGAACTTTAACTCTATTTCAAACCGAAGTTGAACCGTTACAATCAAAGATAACGCTCTTGGGGATTAGAGTCTTAGAGTTAGGTTCAAAGCAATAAGTTATAGATACTTATTACAACCTTTGGGTGTCCTAAGAGGTGATAGATCTTTAGAACTTTAACTCTATTTCAAACCGAAGTTGAACCGTTACAAACAAAGATAACGCTCTCGGGGATTAGAGTCTTAGAGTTAGGTTCAAAGCTATAAGTTATAGGTACTTATTACAACCTTTGGGTGTCCTAAGAGGTGATAGAACTTCAGAACTTTAACTCTATTTCAAACCGAAGTTGAACCGTTACAATCAAAGATAACGCTCTTGGGGATTAGAGTCTTAGAGTTAGGTTCAAAGCTATAAGTTATAGATACTTATTACAACCATTGGGTGTCCTAAGAGGTGAGAGATCTTTAGAACTTTAACTCTATTTCAAACCGAAGTTGAACCGTTACAATCAAAGATAACGCTCTTGGGGATTAGAATCTTAGAGTTAGGTTCAAAGCTATAAGTTATACATACTTATGACATTCTTTGGGTGTCCTAAGAGGTGATAGATCTTTAGAACTTTAACTCTATTTCAAACCGAAGTTGAACCGTTACAATCAAAGATAACGCTCTAGGGGATTAGAGTCTTAGAGTGAGGTTCAAAGCAATAAGTTATAGATACTTATTACAACCTTTGGGTGTCCTAAGAGGTGATAGATCTTTAGAACTTTAACTCTATTTCAAACCGAAGTTGAACCGTTACAATCAAAGATAACGCTCTTGGGGATTAGAGTCTTAGAGTTAGGTTCAAAGCTATAAGTTATAGGTACTTATTACAACCTTTGGGTGTCCTAAGAGGTGATAGAACTTCAGAACTTTAACTCTATTTCAAACCGAAGTTGAACCGTTACAATCAAAGATAACGCTCTTGGGGATTAGAGTCTTAGAGTTAGGTTCAAAGCTATAAGTTATAGATACTTATTACAACCTTTGGGTGTCCTAAGAGGTGATAGATCTTCAGAACTTTAACTCTATTTCAAACCGAAGTTGAACCGTTACAATCAAAGGTAACGCTCTTGGGGATTAGAGTCTTTGAGTTAGGTTCAAAGCTATAAGTTATACATACTTATGACATCCTTTGGGTGTCCTAAGAGGTGATAGATCTTTAGAACTTTAACTCTATTTCAAACCGAAGTTGAACCGTTACAATCAAAGATAACGCTCTTGGGGATTAGAGTCTTAGAGTGAGGTTCAAAGCAATAAGTTATAGATACTTATTACAACCTTTGGGTGTCCTAAGAGGTGATAGATCTTTAGAACTTTAACTCTATTTCAAACCGAAGTTGAACCGTTACAATCAAAGATAACGCTCTTGGGGATTAGAGTCTTAGAGTTAGGTTCAAAGCAATAAGTTATAGATACTTATTACAACCTTTGGGTGTCCTAAGAGGTGATAGATCTTTAGAACTTTAACTCTATTTCAAACCGAAGTTGAACCGTTACAATCAAAGATAATGCTCTTGGGGATTAGAGTCTTAGAGTTAGGTTCAAAGCTATAAGTTATAGATACTTATTACAAACTTTGGGTGTCCTAAGAGGTGATAGAGCTTCATAACTTTAACTCTATTTCAAACCGAAGTTGAACCGTTACAATCAAAGATAATGCTCTTGGGGATTAGAGTCTTAGAGTTAGGTTCAAAGCTATAAGTTATAGATACTTATTACAACCTTTGGGTGTCCTAAGAGGTGATAGATCTTTAGAACTTTAACTCTATTTCAAACCTAAGTTGAATCGTTACAATCAAAGATAACGCTCTGGGGATTAGAGTCTTAGAGTTAGGTTCAAAGCTATAAGTTATAGATACTTATTACAAACTTTGGGTGTCCTAAGAGGTGATAGAGCTTCATAACTTTAACTCTATTTCAAACCGATGTTGAACCGTTACAATCAAAGATAATGCTCTTGGGGATTAGAGTCTTAGAGTTAGGTTCAAAGCTATAAGTTATAGATACTTATTACAACCTTTGGGTGTCCTAAGAGGTGATAGATCTTTAGAACTTTAACTCTATTTCAAACCGAAGTTGAACCGTTACAATCAAAGATAACGCTCTTTGGGATTAGAGTCTTAGAGTTAGGTTCAAAGCAATAAGTTATAGATACTTATTACAACCTTTGGGTGTCCTAAGAGGTGATAGATCTTTAGAACTTTAACTCTATTTCAAACCGAAGTTGAACCGTTACAAACAAAGATAACGCTCTTGGCGATTAGAGTCTTAGAGTTAGGTTCAAAGCTATAAGTTATAGGTACTTATTATAACCTTTGGGTGTCCTAAGAGGTGATAGAACTTCAGAACTTTAACTCTATTTCAAACCGAAGTTGAACCGTTACAATCAAAGATAACGCTCTTGGGGATTAGAGTCTTAGAGTTAGGTTCAAAGCTATAAGTTATAGATACTTATTACAACCTTTGGGTGTCCTAAGAGGTGATAGATGTTTAGAACTTTAACTCTATTTCAAACCGAAGTTGAACCGTTACAATCAAAGATAACGCTCTTGGGGATTAGAGTCTTAGAGTTAGGTTCAAAGCTATAAGTTATACATACTTATGACATCCTTTGGGTGTCCTAAGAGGTGATAGATCTTTAGAACTTTAACTCTATTTCAAACCGAAGTTGAACCGTTACAATCAAAGATAACGCTCTTGGGGATTAGAGTCTTAGAGTGAGGTTCAAAGCAATAAGTTATAGATACTTATTACAACCTTTGGGTGTCCTAAGAGGTGATAGATCTTTAGAACTTTAACTCTATTTCAAACCGAAGTTGAACCGTTACAATCAAAGATAACGCTCTTGGGATTAGAGTCTTAGAGTTAGATTCAAAGCTATAAGTTATAGATACTTATGACATCCTTTGGGTGTCCTAAGAGGTGATAGATCTTTAGAACTTTAACTCTACTTCAAACCGAAGTTGAACCGTTACAATCAAAGATAACGTTCTTGGGGATTAGAGTCTTAGAGTTAGGTTCAAAGCTATAAGTTATAGATACTTATGACATCCTTTGGGTGTCCTAAGAGGTGATAGAGCTTCATAACTTTAACTCTATTTCAAACCGAAGTTGAACCGTTACAATCAAAGATAATGCTCTTGGGGATTAGAGTCTTAGAGTTAGGTTCAAAGCTATAAGTTATAGATACTTATTACAACCTTTGGGTGTCCTAAGAGGTGATAGATCTTTAGAACTTTAACTCTATTTCAAACCGAAGTTGAACCGTTACAATCAAAGATAACGCTCTTGGGGATTAGAGTCTTAGAGTTAGGTTCAAAGCAATAAGTTATAGATACTTATTACAACCTTTGGGTGTCCTAAGAGGTGATAGATCTTTAGAACTTTAACTCTATTTCAAACCGAAGTTGAACCGTTACAATCAAAGATAACGCTCTGGGGATTAGAGTCTTAGAGTTAGGTTCAAAGCTATAAGTTATAGGTACTTATTACAACCTTTGGGTGTCCTAAGAGGTGATAGAACTTCAGAACTTTAACTCTATTTCAAACCGCAGTTGAACCGTTACAATCAAAGATAACGCTCTTGGGGATTAGAGTCTTAGAGTTAGGTTCAAAGCTATAAGTTATAGATACTTATTACAACCTTTGGGTGTCCTAAGAGGTGATAGATCTTTAGAACTTTAACTCTATTTCAAACCGAAGTTGAACCGTTACAATCAAAGATAACGCTCTTGGGGATTAGAGTCTTAGAGTTAGGTTCAAAGCTATAAGTTATACATACTTATGACATCCTTTGGGTGTCCTAAGAGGTGATAGATCTTTAGAACTTTAACTCTATTTCAAACCGAAGTTGAACCGTTACAATCAAAGATAACGCTCTTGGGGATTAGAGTCTTAGAGTTAGGTTCAAAGCTATAAGTTATACATACTTATGACATCCTTTGGGTGTCCTAAGAGGTGATAGATCTTTAGAACTTTAACTCTATTTCAAACTGAAGTTGAACCGTTACAATCAAAGATAACGCTCTTGGGGATTAGAGTCTTAGAGTTAGGTTCAAAGCAATAAGTTATAGATACTTATTACAACCTTTGGGTGTCCTAAGAGGTGATAGATCTTTAGAACTTTAACTCTATTTCAAACCGAAGTTGAACCGTTACAATCAAAGATAACGCTCTTGGGGATTAGAGTCTTAGAGTTAGGTTCAAAGCTATAAGTTATAGGTACTTATTACAACCTTTGGGTGTCCTAAGAGGTGATAGAACTTCAGAACTTTAACTCTATTTCAAACCGAAGTAGAACCATTACAATCAAAGATAACGCTCTTGGGGATTAGAGTCTTAGAGTGAGGTTCAAAGCAATAAGTTATAGATACTTATTACAACCTTTGGGTGTCCTAAGAGGTGATAGATCTTTAGAACTTTAACTCTATTTCAAACCGAAGTTGAACCGTTACAATCAAAGATAACGCTCTTGGGGATTAGAGTCTTAGAGTTAGGTTCAAAGCTATAAGTTATACATACTTATGACATCCTTTGGGTGTCCTAAGAGGTGATAGATCTTTAGAACTTTAACTCTATTTCAAACCGAAGTTGAACCGTTACAATCAAAGATAACGCTCTTGGGGATTAGAGTCTTAGAGTTAGGTTCAAAGCTATAAGTTATACATACTTATGACATCCTTTGGGTGTCCTAAGAGGTGATAGATCTTTAGAACTTTAACTCTATTTCAAACTGAAGTTGAACCGTTACAATCAAAGATAACGCTCTTGGGGATTAGAGTCTTAGAGTTAGGTTCAAAGCAATAAGTTATAGATACTTATTACAACCTTTGGGTGTCCTAAGAGGTGATAGATCTTTAGAACTTTAACTCTATTTCAAACCGAAGTTGAACCGTTACAATCAAAGATAACGCTGTTGGGGATTAGAGTCTTAGAGTTAGGTTCAAAGCTATAAGTTATAGGTACTTATTACAACCTTTGGGTGTCCTAAGAGGTGATAGAACTTCAGAACTTTAACTCTATTTCAAACCGAAGTTGAACCGTTACAATCAAAGATAACGCTCTTGGGGATTAGAGTCTTAGAGTTAGGTTCAAAGCTATAAGTTATAGATACTTATTACAACCTTTGGGTGTCCTAAGAGGTGATAGATCTTCAGAACTTTAACTCTATTTCAAACCGAAGTTGAACCGTAACAATCAAAGATAACGCTCTTGGGGATTAGAGTCTTAGAGTTAGGTTCAAAGCTATAAGTTATACATACTTATGACATCCTTTGGGTGTCCTAAGAGGTGATAGATCTTTAGAACTTTAACTCTATTTCAAACCGAAGTAGAACCATTACAATCAAAGATAACGCTCTTGGGGATTAGAGTCTTAGAGTGAGGTTCAAAGCAATAAGTTATAGATACTTATTACAACCTTTGGGTGTCCTAAGAGGTGATAGATCTTTAGAACTTTAACTCTATTTCAAACCGAAGTTGAACCGTTACAATCAAAGATAACGCTCTTGGGGATTAGAGTCTTAGAGTTAGGTTCAAAGCAATAAGTTATAGATACTTATTACAACCTTTGGGTGTCCTAAGAGGTGATAGATCTTTAGAACTTTAACTCTATTTCAAACCGAAGTTGAACCGTTACAATCAAAGATAACGCTCTTGGGGATTAGAGTCTTAGAGTTAGGTTCAAAGCTATAAGTTATAGGTACTTATTACAACCTTTGGGTGTCCTAAGAGGTGATAGAACTTCAGAACTTTAACTCTATTTCAAACCGAAGTTGAACCGTTACAATCAAAGATAACGCTCTTGGGGATTAGAGTCTTAGAGTTAGGTTCAAAGCTATAAGTTATAGATACTTATTACAACCTTTGAGTGTCCTAAGAGGTGATAGATCTTTAGAACTTTAACTCTATTTCAAACCGAAGTTGAACCGTTACAATCAAAGATAACGCTCTTGGGGATTAGAGTCTTAGAGTTAGGTTCAAAGCTATAAGTTATACATACTTATGACATCCTTTGGGTGTCCTAAGAGGTGATAGATCTTTAGAGCTTTAACTCTATTTCAAACCGAAGTTGAACCGTTACAATCAAAGATAACGCTCTTGGGGATTAGAGTCTTAGAGTTAGGTTCAAAGCTATAAGTTATAGGTACTTATTACAACCTTTGGGTGTCCTAAGAGGTGATAGAACTTCAGAACTTTTACTCTATTTCAAACCGAAGTTGAACCGTTATAATCAAAGATAACGCTCTTGGGGATTAGAGTCTTAGAGTTAGGTTCAAAGTTATAAGTTATAGATACTTATTACAACCTTTGGGTGTCCTAAGAGGTGATAGATCTTTAGAACTTTAACTCTATTTCAAACCGAAGTTGAACCGTTACAATCAAAGACAACGCTCTTGGGGATTAGAGTCTTAGAGTTAGGTTCAAAGCTATAAGTTATACATACTTATGACATCCTTTGGGTGTCCTAAGAGGTGACAGATCTTTAGAACTTTAACTCTATTTCAAACCGAAGTTGAACCGTTACAATCAAAGATAACGCTCTTGGGGATTAGAGTCTTAGAGTGAGGTTCAAAGCAATAAGTTATAGATACTTATTACAACCTTTGGGTGTCCTAAGAGGTGATAGATCTTCAGAACTTTAACTCTATTTCAAACCGAAGTTGAACCGTTACAATCAAAGATAACGCTCTTGGGGATTAGAGTCTTAGAGTTAGGTTCAAAGCTATAAGTTATACATACTTATGACATCCTTTGGGTGTCCTAAGAGGTGATAGATCTTTAGAACTTTAACTCTATTTCAAACCGAAGTTGAACCGTTACAATCAAAGATAACGCTCTTGGGGATTAGAGTCTTAGAGTTAGGTTCAAAGCTATAAGTTATAGATACTTATTACAAACTTTGGGTGTCCTAAGAGGCGATAGAGCTTCATAACTTTAACTCTATTTCAAACCGAAGTTGAACCGTTACAATCAAAGATAACGCTCTTGGGGATTAGAGTCTTAGAGTTAGGTTCAAAGCAATAAGTTATAGATACTTATGACATCCTTTGGGTGTCCTAAGAGGTGATAGAGCTTCATAACTTTAACTCTATTTCAAACCGAAGTTGAACCGTTACAATCAAAGATAACGCTCTTGGGGATTAGAGTCTTAGAGTTAGGTTCAAAGCTATAAGTTATAGGTACTTATTACAACCTTTGGGTGTCCAAAGAGGTGATAGAACTTCAGAACTTTTACTCTATTTCAAACCGAAGTTGAACCGTTACAATCAAAGATAACGTTCTTGGGGATTAGAGTCTTAGAGTTAGGTTCAAAGCTATAAGTTATAGGTACTTATTACAACCTTTGGGTGTCCTAAGGGGTGATAGAACTTCAGAACTTTAACTCTATTTCAAACCGAAGTTGAACCGTTACAATCAAAGATAACGCTCTTGGGGATTAGAGTCTTAGAGTTAGGTTCAAAGCTATAAGTTATAGATACTTATTATAACCTTTGGGTGTCCTAAGAGGTGATAGATCTTTAGAACTTTAACTCTATTTCAAACCGAAGTAGAACCGTTACAATCAAAGATAACGCTCTTGGGGATTAGAGTCTTAGAGTTAGGTTCAAAGCAATAAGTTATAGATACTTATTACAACCTTTGGGTGTCCTAAGAGGTGATAGATCTTTAGAACTTTAACTCTATTTCAAACCGAAGTTGAACCGTTACAATCAAAGATAACGCTCTTGGGGATTAGAGTCTTAGAGTTAGGTTCAAAGCTATAAGTTATAGGTACTTATTACAACCTTTGGGTGTCCTAAGAGGTGATAGAACTTCAGAACTTTAACTCTATTTCAAACCGAAGTTGAACCGTTACAATCAAAGATAACGCTCTTGGGGATTAGAGTCTTAGAGTTAGGTTCAAAGCTATAAGTTATAGATACTTATTACAACCTTTGGGTGTCCTAAGAGGTGATAGATCTTTAGAACTTTAACTCTATTTCAAACCGAAGTTGAACCGTTACAATCAAAGATAACGCTCTTGGGGATTAGAGTCTTAGAGTTAGGTTCAAAGCTATAAGTTATACATACTTATGACATCCTTTGGGTGTCCTAAGAGGTGATAGATCTTTAGATCTTTAACTCTATTTCAAACCGAAGTTGAACCGTTACAATCAAAGATAACGCTCTTGGGGATTAGAGTCTTAGAGTGAGGTTCAAAGCAATAAGTTATAGATACTTATTACAACCTTTGGGTGTCCTAAGTGGTGATAGATCTTTAGAACTTTAACTCTATTTCCAACCGAAGTTGAACAGTTACAATCAAAGATAACGCTCTTGGGGATTAGAGTCTTAGAGTTAGCTTCAAAGCAATAAGTTATACATACTTATGACATCCTTTGGGTGTTCTAAGAGGTGATAGATCTTTAGAACTTTAACTCTACTTCAAACCGAAGTTGAACCGTTACAATCAAAGATAACGTTCTTGGGGATTAGAGTCTTAGAGTTAGGTTCAAAGCTATAAGTTATAGGTACTTATTACAACCTTTGGGTGTCCTAAGGGGTGATAGAACTTCAGAACTTTAACTCTATTTCAAACCGAAGTTGAACCGTTACAATCAAAGATAACGCTCTTGGGGATTAGAGTCTTAGAGTTAGGTTCAAAGCTATAAGTTATAGATACTTATTATAACCTTTGGGTGTCCTAAGAGGTGATAGATCTTCAGAACTTTAACTCTATTTCAAACCGAAGTTGAACCGTTACAATCAAAGATAACGCTCTTGGGGATTAGAGTCTTAGAGTTAGGTTCAAAGCTATAAGTTATACATACTTATGACATCCTTTGGGTGTCCTAAGAGGTGATAGATCTTTAGAACTTTAACTATATTTCAAACCGAAGTTGAACCGTTACAATCACAGATAACGCTCTTGGGGATTAGAGTCTTAGAGTTAGGTTCAAAGCTATAAGTTATAGATACTTATTACAAACTTTGGGTGTCCTAAGAGGCGATAGAGCTTCATAACTTTAACTCTATTTCAAACCGAAGTTGAACCGTTACAATCAAAGATAATGCTCTTGGGGATTAGAGTCTTAGAGTTAGGTTCAAAGCTATAAGTTATAGATACTTATTACAACCTTTGGGTGTCCTAAGAGGTGATAGATCTTTAGAACTTTAACTCTATTTCAAACCGAAGTTGAACCGTTACAATCAAAGATAACGCTCTTGGGGATTAGAGTCTTAGAGTTAGGTTCAAAGCAATAAGTTATAGATACTTATGACATCCTTTGGGTGTCCTAAGAGGTGATAAAGCTTCATAACTTTAACTCTATTTCAAACCGAAGTTGAACCGTTACAATCAAAGATAACGCTCTTGGGGATTAGAGTCTTAGAGTTAGGTTCAAAGCTATAAGTTATAGGTACTTATTACAACCTTTGGGTGTCCTAAGAGGTGATAGAACTTCAGAACTTTAACTCTATTTCAAACCGAAGTTGAACCGTTACAATCAAAGATAACGCTCTTGGGGATTAGAGTCTTAGAGTTAGGTTCAAAGCTATAAGTTATAGATACTTATTACAACCTTTGACTGTCCTAAGAGGTGATAGATCTTTAGAACTTTAACTCTATTTCAAACCGAAGTTGAACCGTTACAATCAAAGATAACGCTCTTGGGGATTAGAGTCTTAGAGTTAGGTTCAAAGCTATAAGTTATACATACTTATGACATCCTTTGGGTGTCCTAAGAGGTGATAGATCTTTAGAGCTTTAACTCTATTTCAAACCGAAGTTGAACCGTTACAATCAAAGATAACGCTCTTGGGGATTAGAGTCTTAGAGTGAGGTTCAAAGCAATAAGTTATAGATACTTATTACAACCTTTGGGTGTCCTAAGAGGTGATAGATCTTTAGAACTTTAACTCTATTTCAAACCGAAGTTGAACCGTTACAATCAAAGATAACGCTCTTGGGGATTAGAGTCTTAGAGTTAGGTTCAAAGCTATAAGTTATAGATACTTATGACATCCTTTGGGTGTCCTAAGAGGTGATAGATCTTTAGAACTTTAACTCTACTTCAAACCGAAGTTGAACCGTTACAATCAAAGATAACGTCCTTGGGGATTAGAGTCTTAGAGTTTGGTTCAAAGCTATAAGTTATAGATACTTATGACATCCTTTGGGTGTCCTAAGAGGTGATAGATCTTTAGAACATTAACTCTATTTCAAACCGAAGTTGAACCGTTACAATCAAAGATAACGCTCTTGGGGATTAGAGTCTTAGAGTTAGGTTCAAAGCTATAAGTTATAGATACTTATTACAACCTTTGGGTGTCCTAAGAGGTGATAGATCTTCAGAACTTTAACTCTATTTCAAACCGAAGTTGAACCGTTACAATCAAAGATAACGCTCTTGGGGATTAGAGTCTTAGAGTTAGGTTCAAAGCTATAAGTTATACATACTTATGACATCCTTTGGGTGTCCTAAGAGGTGATAGATCTTTAGAACTTTAACTCTATTTCAAACCGAAGTTGAACCGTTACAATCAAAGATAACGCTCTTGGGGATTAGAGTCTTAGAGTTAGGTTCAAAGCTATAAGTTATAGATACTTATTACAAACTTTGGGTGTCCTAAGAGGCGATAGAGCTTCATAACTTTAACTCTATTTCAAACCGAAGTTGAACCGTTACAATCAAAGATAACGCTCTTGGGGATTAGAGTCTTAGAGTTAGGTTCAAAGCAATAAGTTATAGATACTTATGACATCCTTTGGGTGTCCTAAGAGGTGATAGAGCTTCATAACTTTAACTCTATTTCAAACCGAAGTTGAACCGTTACAATCAAAGATAACGCTCTTGGGGATTAGAGTCTTAGAGTTAGGTTCAAAGCTATAAGTTATATGTACTTATTACAACCTTTGGGTGTCCTAAGAGGTGATAGAACTTCAGAACTTTTACTCTATTTCAAACCGAAGTTGAACCGTTACAATCAAAGATAACGCTCTTGGGGATTAGAGTCTTAGAGTTAGGTTCAAAGTTATAAGTTATAGATACTTATTACAACCTTTGGGTGTCCTAAGAGGTGATAGATCTTTAGAACTTTAACTCTATTTCAAACCGAAGTTGAACCGTTACAATCAAAGACAACGCTCTTGGGGATTAGAGTCTTAGAGAGGTTCAAAGCTATAAGTTATACATACTTATGACATCCTTTGGGTGTCCTAAGAGGTGATAGATCTTTAGAACTTTAACTCTATTTCAAACCGAAGTAGAACCGTTACAATCAAAGATAACGCTCTTGGGGATTAGAGTCTTAGAGTTAGGTTCAAAGCAATAAGTTATAGATACTTATTACAACCTTTGGGTGTCCTAAGAGGTGATAGATCTTTAGAACTTTAACTCTATTTCAAACCGAAGTTGAACCCTTACAATCAAAGATAACGCTCTTGGGGATTAGAGTCTTAGAGTTAGGTTCAAAGCTATAAGTTATAGGTACTTATTACAACCTTTGGGTGTCCTAAGAGGTGATAGAACTTCAGAACTTCAACTCTATTTCAAACCGAAGTTGAACCGTTACAATCAAAGATAACGCTCTTGGGGATTAGAGTCTTAGAGTTAGGTTCAAAGCTATAAGTTATAGATACTTATTACAACCTTTGGGTGTCCTAAGAGGTGATAGATCTTTAGAACTTTAACTCTATTTCAAACCGAAGTTGAACCGTTACAATCAAAGATAACGCTCTTGGGGATTAGAGTCTTAGAGTTAGGTTCAAAGCTATAAGTTATACATACTTATGACATCCTTTGGGTGTCCTAAGAGGTGATAGATCTTTAGATCTTTAACTCTATTTCAAACCGAAGTTGAACCGTTACAATCAAAGATAACGCTCTTGGGGATTAGAGTCTTAGAGTGAGGTTCAAAGCAATAAGTTATAGATACTTATTACAACCTTTGGGTGTCCTAAGTGGTGATAGATCTTTAGAACTTTAACTCTATTTCAAACCGAAGTTGAACAGTTACAATCAAAGATAACGCTCTTGGGGATTAGAGTCTTAGAGTTAGCTTCAAAGCAATAAGTTATACATACTTATGACATCCTTTGGGTGTCCTAAGAGGTGATAGATCTTTAGAACTTTAACTCTACTTCAAACCGAAGTTGAACCGTTACAATCAAAGATAACGTTCTTGGGGATTAGAGTCTTAGAGTTAGGTTCAAAGCTATAAGTTATAGGTACTTATTACAACCTTTGGGTGTCCTAAGGGGTGATAGAACTTCAGAACTTTAACTCTATTTCAAACCGAAGTTGAACCGTTACAATCAAAGATAACGCTCTTGGGGATTAGAGTCTTAGAGTTAGGTTCAAAGCTATAAGTTATAGATACTTATTATAACCTTTGGGTGTCCTAAGAGGTGATAGATCTTCAGAACTTTAACTCTATTTCAAACCGAAGTTGAACCGTTACAATCAAAGATAACGCTCTTGGGGATTAGAGTCTTAGAGTTAGGTTCAAAGCTATAAGTTATAGATACTTATGACATCCTTTGGGTGCCCTAAGAGGTGATAGATCTTTAGAACTTTAACTCTATTTCAAACCGAAGTTGAACCGTTACAATCAAAGATAACGCTCTGGGGATTAGAGTCTTAGAGTTAGGTTCAAAGCTATAAGTTATAGATACTTATTACAAATTTTGAGTGTCCTAAGAGGTGATAGAGCTTCATAACTTTAACTCTATTTCAAACCGAAGTTGAACCGTTACAATCAAAGATAATGCTCTTGGGGATTAGAGTCTTAGAGTTAGGTTCAAAGCTATAAGTTATAGATACTTATTACAACCTTTGGGTGTCCTAAGAGGTGATAGATCTTTAGAACTTTAACTCTATTTCAAACCGAAGTTGAACCGTTACAATCAAAGATAACGCTCTTGGGGATTAGAGTCTTAGAGTTAGGTTCAAAGCAATAAGTTATAGATACTTATGACATCCTTTGGGTGTCCTAAGAGGTGATAGAGCTTCATAACTTTAACTCTATTTCAAACCGAAGTTGAACCGTTACAATCAAAGATAACGCTCTTGGGGATTAGAGTCTTAGAGTTAGGTTCAAAGCTATAAGTTATAGGTACTTATTACAACCTTTGGGTGTCCTAAGAGGTGATAGAACTTCAGAACTTTTACTCTATTTCAAACCGAAGTTGAACCGTTATAATCAAAGATAACGCTCTTGGGGATTAGAGTCTTAGAGTTAGGTTCAAAGTTATAAGTTATAGATACTTATTACAACCTTTGGGTGTCCTAAGAGGTGATAGATCTTTAGAACTTTAACTCTATTTCAAACCGAAGTTGAACCGTTACAATCAAAGACAACGCTCTTGGGGATTAGAGTCTTAGAGTTAGGTTCAAAGCTATAAGTTATACATACTTATGACATCCTTTGGGTGTCCTAAGAGGTGACAGATCTTTAGAACTTTAACTCTATTTCAAACCGAAGTTGAACCGTTACAATCAAAGATAACGCTCTTGGGGATTAGAGTCTTAGAGTGAGGTTCAAAGCAATAAGTTATAGATACTTATTACAACCTTTGGGTGTCCTAAGAGGTGATAGATCTTTAGAACTTTAACTCTATTTCAAACCGAAGTTGAACCGTTACAATCAAAGATAACGCTCTTGGGGATTAGAGTCTTAGAGTTAGGTTCAAAGCTATAAGTTATAGATACTTATGACATCCTTTGGGTGTCCTAAGAGGTGATAGATCTTTAGAACTTTAACTCTACTTCAAACCGAAGTTGAACCGTTACAATCAAAGATAACGTCCTTGGGGATTAGAGTCTTAGAGTTTGGTTCAAAGCTATAAGTTATAGATACTTATGACATCCTTTGGGTGTCCTAAGAGGTGATAGATCTTTAGAACATTAACTCTATTTCAAACCGAAGTTGAACCGTTACAATCAAAGATAACGCTCTTGGGGATTAGAGTCTTAGAGTTAGGTTCAAAGCAATAAGTTATAGATACTTATTACAAACTTTGGGTGTCCTAAGAGGTGATAGAGCTTCAGAACTTTAACTCTATTTCAAACCGAAGTTGAACCGTTACAATCAAAGATAATGCTCTTGGGGATTAGAGTCTTAGAGTTAGGTTCAAAGCAATAAGTTATAGATACTTATTACAACCTTTGGGTGTCCTAAGAGGTGATAGATCTTTAGAACTTTAACTCTATTTCAAACCAAAGTTGAACCGTTACAATCAAAGATAATGCTCTTGGGGAATAGAGTCTTAGAGTGAGGTTCAAAGCAATAAGTTATAGATACTTATTACAACCTTTGGGTGTCCTAAGAGGTGATAGATCTTTAGAACTCTAACTCTATTTCAAACCCAAGTTGAACCGTTACAATCAAAGATAACGCTCTTGGGGATTAGAGTCTTAGAGTTAGGTTCAAAGCTATAAGTTATAGATACTTATGACATCCTTTGGGTGTCCTAAGAGGTGATAGATCTTTAGAACTTTAACTCTATTTCAAACCGAAGTTGAACCGTTACAATCAAAGATAACGCTCTGGGATTAGAGTCTTAGAGTTAGGTTCAAAGCTATAAGTTATAGATACTTATTACAAACTTTGGGTGTCCTAAGAGGTGATAGAGCTTCATAACTTTAACTCTATTTCAAACCGAAGTTGAACCGTTACAATCAAAGATAATGCTCTTGGGGATTAGAGTCTTAGAGTTAGGTTCAAAGCTATAAGTTATAGATACTTATTACAACCTTTGGGTGTCCTAAGAGGTGATAGATCTTTAGAACTTTAACTCTATTTCAAACCGAAGTTGAACCGTTACAATCAAAGATAACGCTCTTGGGGATTAGAGTCTTAGAGTTAGGTTCAAAGCAATAAGTTATAGATACTTATTACAACCTTTGGGTGTCCTAAGAGGTGATAGATCTTTAGAACTTTAACTCTATTTCAAACCGAAGTTGAACCGTTACAATCAAAGATAACGCTCTTGGGGATTAGAGTCTTAGAGTTAGGTTCAAAGCTATAAGTTATAGGTACTTATTACAACCTTTGGGTGTCCTAAGAGGTGATAGAACTTCAGAACTTTAACTCTATTTCAAACCGAAGTTGAACCGTTACAATCAAAGATAACGCTCTTGGGGATTAGAGTCTTAGAGTTAGGTTCAAAGCTATAAGTTATAGATACTTATTACAACCTTTGGGTGTCCTAAGAGGTGATAGATCTTTAGAACTTTAACTCTATTTCAAACCGAAGTTGAACCGTTACAATCAAAGATAACGCTCTTGGGGATTAGAGTCTTAGAGTTAGGTTCAAAGCTATAAGTTATACATACTTATGACATCCTTTGGGTGTCCTAAGAGGTGATAGATCTTTAGAACTTTAACTCTATTTCAAACCGAAGTTCAATCGTTACAATCAAAGATAACGCTCTTGGGGATTAGAGTCTTAGAGTGAGGTTCAAAGCAATAAGTTATAGATACTTATTACAACCTTTGGGTGTCCTAAGAGGTGATAGATCTTTAGAACTTTAACTCTATTTCAAACCGATGTTGAACCGTTACAATCAAAGATAACGCTCTTGGGGATTAGAGTCTTAGAGTTAGCTTCAAAGCAATAAGTTATAGATACTTATGGCATCCTTTGGGTGTCCTAAGAGGTGATAGATCTTTAGAACTTTAACTCTACTTCAAACCGAAGTTGAACCGTTACAATCAAAGATAACGTTCTTGGGGATTAGAGTCTTAGAGTTAGGTTCAAAGCTATAAGTTATAGATACTTATGACATCCTTTGGGTGTCCTAAGAGGTGATAGAGCTTCATAACTTTAACTCTATTTCAAACCGAAGTTGAACCGTTACAATCAAAGATAATGCTCTTGGGGATTAGAGTCTTAGAGTTAGGTTCAAAGCAATAAGTTATAGATACTTATTACAACATTTGGGTGTCCTAAGAGGTGATAGATCTTTAGAACTTTAACTCTATTTCAAACCGAAGTTGAACCGTTACAATCAAAGATAACGCTCTTGGGGATTAGAGTCTTAGAGTTAGGTTCAAAGATATAAGTTATAGATACTTATGACATCCTTTGGGTGTCCTAAGAGGTGATAGATCTTTAGAACTTTAACTCTATTTCAAACCGAAGTTGAACCGTTACAATCAAAGATAACGCTCTTGGGGATTAGAGTCTTAGAGTTAGGTTCAAAGCTATAAGTTATAGATACTTATTACAAACTTTGGGTGTCCTAAGAGGCGATAGAGCTTCATAACTTTAACTCTATTTCAAACCGAAGTTGAACCGTTACAATCAAAGATAATGCTCTTAGGGATTAGAGTCTTAGAGTTAGGTTCAAAGCTATAAGTTATAGATACTTATTACAACCTTTGGGTGTCCTAAGAGGTGATAGATCTTTAGAACTTTAACTCTATTTCAAACCGAAGTTGAACCGTTACAATCAAAGATAACGCTCTTGGGGATTAGAGTCTTAGAGTTAGGTTCAAAGCTATAAGTTATACATACTTATGACATCCTTTGGGTGTCCTAAGAGGTGATAGAGCTTCATAACTTTAACTCTATTTCAAACCGAAGTTGAACCGTTACAATCAAAGATAACGCTCTTGGGGATTAGAGTCTTAGAGTTAGGTTCAAAGCTATAAGTTATAGATACTTATTACAAACTTTGGGTGTCCTAAGAGGCGATAGAGCTTCATAACTTTAACTCTATTTCAAACCGAAGTTGAACCGTTACAATCAAAGATAATGCTCTTAGGGATTAGAGTCTTAGAGTTAGGTTCAAAGCTATAAGTTATAGATACTTATTACAACCTTTGGGTGTCCTAAGAGGTGATAGATCTTTAGAACTTTAACTCTATTTCAAACCGAAGTTGAACCGTTACAATCAAAGACAACGCTCTTGGGGATTAGAGTCTTAGAGTTAGGTTCAAAGCTATAAGTTATACATACTTATGACATCCTTTGGGTGTCCTAAGAGGTGATAGATCTTTAGAACTTTAACTCTATTTCAAACCGAAGTTGAACCGTTACAATCAAAGATAACGCTCTTGGGGATTAGAGTCTTAGAGTGAGGTTCAAAGCAATAAGTTATAGATACTTATTACAACCTTTGGGTGTCCTAAGAGGTGATAGATCTTTAGAACTTTAACTCTATTTCAAACCAAAGTTGAACCGTTACAATCAAAGATAATGCTCTTGGGGAATAGAGACTTAGAGTGAGGTTCAAAGCAATAAGTTATAGATACTTATTACAACCTTTGGGTGTCCTAAGAGGTGATAGATCTTTAGAACTCTAACTCTATTTCAAACCCAAGTTGAACCGTTACAATCAAAGATAACGCTCTTGGGGATTAGAGTCTTAGAGTTAGGTTCAAAGCTATAAGTTATAGATACTTATGACATCCTTTGGGTGCCCTAAGAGGTGATAGATCTTTAGAACTTTAACTCTATTTCAAACCGAAGTTGAACCGTTACAATCAAAGATAACGCTCTGGGGATTAGAGTCTTAGAGTTAGGTTCAAAGCTATAAGTTATAGATACTTATTACAAATTTTGAGTGTCCTAAGAGGTGATAGAGCTTCATAACTTTAACTCTATTTCAAACCGAAGTTGAACCGTTACAATCAAAGATAATGCTCTTGGGGATTAGAGTCTTAGAGTTAGGTTCAAAGCTATAAGTTATAGATACTTATTACAACCTTTGGGTGTCCTAAGAGGTGATAGATCTTTAGAACTTTAACTCTATTTCAAACCGAAGTTGAACCGTTACAATCAAAGATAACGCTCTTGGGGATTAGAGTCTTAGAGTTAGGTTCAAAGCAATAAGTTATAGATACTTATTACAACCTTTGGGTGTCCTATGAGGTGATAGATCTTTAGAACTTTAACTCTATTTCAAACCGAAGTTGAACCGTTACAATCAAAGATAACGCTCTTGGGGATTAGAGTCTTAGAGTTAGGTTCAAAGCAATAAGTTATAGATACTTATGACATCCTTTGGGTGTCCTAAGAGGTGATAGAGCTTCATAACTTTAACTCTATTTCAAACCGAAGTTGAACCGTTACAATCAAAGATAATGCTCTTGGGGATTAGAGTCTTAGAGTTAGGTTCAAAGCTATAAGTTATAGGTACTTATCACAACCTTTGGGTGTCCTAAGAGGTGATAGAACTTCAGAACTTTAACTCTATTTCAAACCGAAGTTGAACCGTTACAATCAAAGATAACGCTCTTGGGGATTAGAGTCTTAGAGTTAGGTTCAAAGCTACAAGTTATAGATACTTATTACAACCTTTGGGTGTCCTAAGAGGTGATAGATCTTTAGAACTTTAACTCTATTTCAAACCGAAGTTGAACCGTTACAATCAAAGATAACGCTCTTGGGGATTAGAGTCTTAGAGTTAGGTTCAAAGCTATAAGTTATAGATACTTATTACAAACTTTGGGTGTCCTAAGAGGTGATAGAGCTTCATAACTTTAACTCTATTTCAAACCGAAGTTGAACCGTTACAATCAAAGATAATGCTCTTGGGGATTAGAGTCTTAGAGTTAGGTTCAAAGCTATAAGTTATAGATACTTATTACAACCTTTGGGTGTCCTAAGAGGTGATAGATCTTTAGAACTTTAACTCTATTTCAAACCGAAGTTGAACCGTTACAATCAAAGATAATGCTCTTGGGGATTAGAGTCTTAGAGTTAGGTTCAAAGCAATAAGTTATAGATACTTATGACATCCTTTGGGTGTCCTAAGAGGTGATAGATCTTTAGAACTTTAACTCTACTTCAAACCGAAGTTGAACCGTTACAATCAAAGATAACGTCCTTGGGGATTAGAGTCTTAGAGTTTGGTTCAAAGCTATAAGTTATAGATACTTATGACATCCTTTGGGTGTCCTAAGAGGTGATAGATCTTTAGAACATTAACTCTATTTCAAACCGAAGTTGAACCGTTACAATCAAAGATAACGCTCTGGGGGATTAGAGTCTTAGAGTTAGGTTCAAAGCAATAAGTTATAGATACTTATTACAAACTTTGGGTGTCCTAAGAGGTGATAGATCTTTAGAACTTTAACTCTATTTCAAACCGAAGTTGAACCGTTACAATCAAAGATAACGCTCTTGGGGATTAGAGTCTTAGAGTTAGGTTCAAAGATATAAGTTATAGATACTTATGACATCCTTTGGGTGTCCTAAGAGGTGATAGATCTTTAGAACTTTAACTCTATTTCAAACCGAAGTTGAACCGTTACAATCAAAGATAATGCTTGATTGTAACGGTTCAACTTCGGTTTGAAATAGAGTTAAAGTTCTGAAGTTCTATCACCTCTTAGGACACCCAAAGGTTGTAATAAGTACCTATAACTTATAGCTTTGAACCTAACTCTAAGACTCTAATCCCCAAGAGCGTTATCTTTGATTGTAACGGTTCAACTTCGGTTTGAAATAGAGTTAAAGTTCTAAAGATCTATCACCTCTTAGGACACCCAAAGGTTGTAATAAGTATCTATAACTTATTGCTTTGAACCTAACTCTAAGACTCTAATCCCCAAGAGCGTTATCTTTGATTGTAACGGTTCAACTTCGGTTTGAAATAGAGTTAAAGTTCTAAAGATCTATCACCTCTTAGGACACCCAAAGGTTGTAATAAGTATCTATAACTTATTGCTTTGAACCTCACTCTAAGACTCTAATCCCCAAGAGCATTATCTTTGATTGTAACGCTTCAACTTCGGTTTGAAATAGAGTTAAAGTTCTAAAGATCTATCACCTCTTAGGACACCCAAAGGATGTCATAAGTATGTATAACTTATAGCTTTGAACCTAACTCTAAGACTCTAATCCCCAAGAGCGTTATCTTTGATTGTAACGGTTCAACTTCGGTTTGAAATCGAGTTAAAGTTCTGAAGATCTATCACCTCTTAGGACACCCAAAGGTTGTAATAAGTATCTATAACTTATAGCTTTGAACCTAACTCTAAGACTCTAATCCCCAAGAGCGTTATCTTTGATTGTAACGGTTCAACTTCGGTTTGAAATAGAGTTAAAGTTCTGAAGTTCTATCACCTCTTAGGACACCCAAAGGTTGTAATAAGTACCTATAACTTATAGCTTTGAACCTAACTCTAAGACTCTAATCCCCAAGAGCGTTATCTTTGATTGTAACGGTTCAACTTCGGTTTGAAATAGAGTTAAAGTTCTAAAGATCTATCACCTCTTAGGACACCCAAAGGTTGTAATAAGTATCTATAACTTATTGCTTTGAACCTAACTCTAAGACTCTAATCCCCAAGAGCGTTATCTTTGATTGTAACGGTTCAACTTCGGTTTGAAATAGAGTTAAAGTTCTAAAGATCTATCACCTCTTAGGACACCCAAAGGATGTCATAAGTATGTATAACTTATAGCTTTGAACCTAACTCTAAGACTCTAATCCCCAAGAGCGTTATCTTTGATTGTAACGGTTCAACTTCGGTTTGAAATAGAGTTAAAGTTCTAAAGATCTATCACCTCTTAGGACACCCAAAGGTTGTAATAAGTATCTATAACTTATAGCTTTGAACCTAACTCTAAGACTCTAATCCCCAAGAGCGTTATCTTTGATTGTAACGGTTCAACTTCGGTTTGAAATAGAGTTAAAGTTCTGAAGTTCTATCACCTCTTAGGACACCCAAAGGTTGTAATAAGTACCTATAACTTATAGCTTTGAACCTAACTCTAAGACTCTAATCCCCAAGAGCGTTATCTTTGTTTGTAACGGTTCAACTTCGGTTTGAAATAGAGTTAAAGTTCTAAAGATCTATCACCTCTTAGGACACCCAAAGGTTGTAATAAGTATCTATAACTTATTGCTTTGAACCTAACTCTAAGACTCTCATCCCCAAGAGCGTTATCTTTGATTGTAACGGTTCAACTTCGGTTTGAAATAGAGTTAAAGTTCTAAAGATCTATCACCTCTTAGGACACCCAAAGGTTGTAATAAGTATCTATAACTTATAGCTTTGAACCTAACTCTAAGACTCTAATCCCCAAGAGCATTATCTTTGATTGTAACGGTTCAACATCGGTTTGAAATAGTTAAAGTTATGAAGCTCTATCACCTCTTAGGACACCCAAAGTTTGTAATAAGTATCTATAACTTATAGCTTTGAACCTAACTCTAAGACTCTAATCCCCAGAGCGTTATCTTTGATTGTAACGGTTCAACTTCGGTTTGAAATAGAGTTAAAGTTCTAAAGATCTATCACCTCTTAGGACACCCAAAGGTTGTAATAAGTATCTATAACTTATTGCTTTGAACCTAACTCTAAGACTCTAATCCCCAAGAGCGTTATCTTTGATTGTAACGGTTCAACTTCGGTTTGAAATAGAGTTAAAGTTCTAAAGATCTATCACCTCTTAGGACACCCAAAGGTTGTAATAAGTATCTATAACTTATAGCTTTGAACCTAACTCTAAGACTCTAATCCCCAAGAGCATTATCTTTGATTGTAACGGTTCAACTTCGGTTTGAAATAGAGTTAAAGTTATGAAGCTCTATCACCTCTTAGGACACCCAAAGTTTGTAATAAGTATCTATAACTTATAGCTTTGAACCTAACTCTAAGACTCTAATCCCCAGAGCGTTATCTTTGATTGTAACGGTTCAACTTCGGTTTGAAATAGAGTTAAAGTTCTAAAGATCTATCACCTCTTAGGACACCCAAAGGATGTCATAAGTATCTATAACTTATAGCTTTGAACCTAACTCTAAGACTCTAATCCCCAAGAGCGTTATCTTTGATTGTAACGGTTCAACTTGGGTTTGAAATAGAGTTAGAGTTCTAAAGATCTATCACCTCTTAGGACACCCAAAGGTTGTAATAAGTATCTATAACTTATTGCTTTGAACCTCACTCTAAGACTCTATTCCCCAAGAGCATTATCTTTGATTGTAACGGTTCAACTTTGGTTTGAAATAGAGTTAAAGTTCTAAAGATCTATCACCTCTTAGGAAACCCAAAGGTTGTAATAAGTATCTATAACTTATTGCTTTGAACCTAACTCTAAGACTCTAATCCCCAAGAGCGTTATCTTTGATTGTAACGGTTCAACTTCGGTTTGAAATAGAGTTAATGTTCTAAAGATCTATCACCTCTTAGGACACCCAAAGGATGTCATAAGTATCTATAAATTATAGCTTTGAACCAAACTCTAAGACTCTAATCCCCAAGGACGTTATCTTTGATTGTAACGGTTCAACTTCGGTTTGAAGTAGAGTTAAAGTTCTAAAGATCTATCACCTCTTAGGACACCCAAAGGATGTCATAAGTATCTATAACTTATAGCTTTGAACCTAACTCTAAGACTCTAATCCCCAAGAGCGTTATCTTTGATTGTAACGGTTCAACTTCGGTTTGAAATAGAGTTAAAGTTCTAAAGATCTATCACCTCTTAGGACACCCAAAGGTTGTAATAAGTATCTATAACTTATAGCTTTGAACCTAACTCTAAGACATTAATCCCCAAGAGCGTTATCTTTGATTGTAACGGTTCAAATTCGGTTTGAAATAGAGTTAAAGTTCTGAAGTTCCATCACCTCTTAGGACACCCAAAGGTTGTAATAAGTACCTATAACTTATAGCTTTGAACCTAACTCTAAGACTCTAATCCCCAAGAGCGTTATCTTTGATTGTAACGGTTCAACTTCGGTTTGAAATAGAGTTAAAGTTCTAAAGATCTATCACCTCTTAGGACACCCAAAGGTTGTAATAAGTATCTATAACTTATTGCTTTGAACCTCACTCTAAGACTCTAATCCCCAAGAGCGTTATCTTTGATTGTAACGGTTCAACTTCGGTTTGAAATAGAGTTAAAGTTCTAAAGATCTATCACCTCTTAGGACACCCAAAGGATGTCATAAGTATGTATAACTTATAGCTTTGAACCTAACTCTAAGACTCTAATCCCCAAGAGCGTTGTCTTTGATTGTAACGGTTCAACTTCGGTTTGAAATAGAGTTAAAGTTCTAAAGATCTATCACCTCTTAGGACACCCAAAGGTTGTAATAAGTATCTATAACTTATAACTTTGAACCTAACTCTAAGACTCTAATCCCCAAGAGCGTTATCTTTGATTGTAACGGTTCAACTTCGGTTTGAAATAGAGTTAAAGTTCTGAAGTTCTATCACCTCTTAGGACACCCAAAGGTTGTAATAAGTACCTATAACTTATAGCTTTGAACCTAACTCTAAGACTCTAATCCCCAAGAGCGTTATCTTTGATTGTAACGGTTCAACTTCGGTTTGAAATAGAGTTAAAGTTATGAAGCTCTATCACCTCTTAGGACACCCAAAGGATGTCATAAGTATCTATAACTTATTGCTTTGAACCTAACTCTAAGACTCTAATCCCCAAGAGCGTTATCTTTGATTGTAACGGTTCAACTTCGGTTTGAAATAGAGTTAAAGTTCTAAAGATCTATCACCTCTTAGGACACCCAAAGGTTGTAATAAGTATCTATAACTTATAGCTTTGAACCTAACTCTAACACTCTAATCCCCAAGAGCATTATCTTTGATTGTAACGGTTCAACTTCGGTTTGAAATAGAGTTAAAGTTATGAAGCTCTATCGCCTATTAGGACACCCAAAGTTTGTAATAAGTATCTATAACTTATAGCTTTGAACCTAACTCTAAGACTCTAATCCCCGAGAGCGTTATCTTTGATTGTAACGGTTGAACTTCGGTTTGAAATAGAGTTAAAGTTCTAAAGATCTATCACCTCTTAGGACACCCAAAGGATGTCATAAGTATCTATAACTTATAAATTTGAACCTAACTCTAAGACTCTAATCCCCAAGAGCGTTATATTTGATTGTAATGGTTCAACTTCGGTTTGAAATAGAGTTAAAGTTCTAAAGATCTATCACCTCTTAGGACACCCAAAGGTTGTAATAAGTATCTCAAACTTATTGCTTTGAACCTAACTCTAAGACTCTAATCCCCAAGAGCATTATCTTTGATTGTAACGGTTCAACTTCGGTTTGAAATAGAGTTAAAGTTATGAAGCTCTATCACCTCTTAGGACACCCAAAGGATGTCATAAGTATCTATAACTTATAGCTTTGAACGTAACTCTAAGACTCTAATCCCCAAGAACGTTATCTTTGATTGTAACGGTTCAACTTCGGTTTGAAGTAGAGTTAAAGTTCTAAAGATCTATCACCTCTTAGGACACCCAAAGGATGTCATAAGTATCTATAACTTATTGCTTTGAAGCTAACTCTAAGACTCTAATCCCCAAGAGCGTTATCTTTGATTGTAACGGCTCAACTTTGGTTTGAAATAGAGTTAAAGTTCTAAAGATCTATCACCTCTTAGGACACCCAAAGGTTGTAATAAGTATCTATAACTTATTGCTTTGAACCTCACTCTAAGACTCTAATCCCCAAGAGCGTTATCTTTGATTGTAACGGTTCAACTTCGGTTTGAAATAGAGTTAAAGTTCTAAAGATCTATCACCTCTTAGGACACCCAAAGGATGTCATAAGTATGTATAACTTATAGCTTTGAACCTAACTCTAAGACTCTAATCCCCAAGAGCGTTATCTTTGATTGTAACGGTTCAACTTCGGTTTGAAATAGAGTTAAAGTTCTAAAGATCTATCACCTCTTAGGACACCCAAAGGTTGTAACAAGTATCTATAACTTATAGCTTTGAACCTAACTCTAAGACATTAATCCCCAAGAGCGTTATCTTTGATTGTAATGGTTCAACTTCGGTTTGAAATAGAGTTAAAGTTCTGAAGTTCTATCACCTCTTAGGACACCCGAAGGTTGTAATAAGTACCTATAACTTATAGCTTTGAACCTAACTCTAAGACTCTAATCCCCAAGAGCGTTATCTTTGATTGTAACGGTTCAACTTCGGTTTCAAATAGAGTTAAAGTTCTAAAGATCTATCACCTCTTAGGACACCCAAAGGTTGTAATAAGTATCTATAACTTATTGCTTTGAACCTAACTCTAAGACTCTAATCCCCAAGAGCGTTATCTTTGATTGTAACGGTTCAACTTCGGTTTGAAATAGAGTTAAAGTTCTAAAGATCTATCACCTCTTAGGACACCCAAAGGTTGTAATAAGTATCTATAACTTATTGCTTTGAACCTCACTCTAAGACTCTAATCCCCAAGAGCATTATCTTTGATTGTAACGCTTCAACTTCGGTTTGAAATAGAGTTAAAGTTCTAAAGATCTATCACCTCTTAGGACACCCAAAGGATGTCATAAGTATGTATAACTTATAGCTTTGAACCTAACTCTAAGACTCTAATCCCCAAGAGCGTTATCTTTGATTGTAACGGTTCAACTTCGGTTTGAAATCGAGTTAAAGTTCTGAAGATCTATCACCTCTTAGGACACCCAAAGGTTGTAATAAGTATCTATAACTTATAGCTTTGAACCTAACTCTAAGACTCTAATCCCCAAGAGCGTTATCTTTGATTGTAACGGTTCAACTTCGGTTTGAAATAGAGTTAAAGTTCTGAAGTTCTATCACCTCTTAGGACACCCAAAGGTTGTAATAAGTACCTATAACTTATAGCTTTGAACCTAACTCTAAGACTCTAATCCCCAAGAGCGTTATCTTTGATTGTAACGGTTCAACTTCGGTTTGAAATAGAGTTAAAGTTCTAAAGATCTATCACCTCTTAGGACACCCAAAGGTTGTAATAAGTATCTATAACTTATTGCTTTGAACCTAACTCTAAGACTCTAATCCCCAAGAGCGTTATCTTTGATTGTAACGGTTCAACTTCGGTTTGAAATAGAGTTAAAGTTCTAAAGATCTATCACCTCTTAGGACACCCAAAGGATGTCATAAGTATGTATAACTTATAGCTTTGAACCTAACTCTAAGACTCTAATCCCCAAGAGCGTTATCTTTGATTGTAACGGTTCAACTTCGGTTTGAAATAGAGTTAAAGTTCTAAAGATCTATCACCTCTTAGGACACCCAAAGGTTGTAATAAGTATCTATAACTTATAGCTTTGAACCTAAGTCTAAGACTCTAATCCCCAAGAGCATTATCTTTGATTGTAACGGTTCAACATCGGTTTGAAATAGAGTTAAAGTTATGAAGCTCTATCACCTCTTAGGACACCCAAAGGTTGTAATAAGTATCTATAACTTATAGCTTTGAACCTAACTCTAAGACTCTAATCCCCAAGAGCATTATCTTTGATTGTAACGGTTCAACTTGGGTTTGAAATAGAGTTAAAGTTATGAAGCTCTATCACCTCTTAGGACACCCAAAGGTTGTAATAAGTATCTATAACTTATAGCTTTGAACCTAACTCTAAGACTCTAATCCCCAAGAGCGTTATCTTTGATTGTAACGGTTCAACTTCGGTTTGAAATAGAGTTAAAGTTCTGAAGATCTATCACCTCTTAGGACACCCAAAGGTTGTAATATGTATCTATAACTTATAGCTTTGAACCTAACTCTAAGACTCTAATCCCCAAGAGCGTTATCTTTGATTGTAACGGTTCAACTTCGGTTTGAAATAGAGTTAAAGTTCTGAAGTTCTATCACCTCTTAGGACACCCAAAGGTTGTAATAAGTACCTATAACTTATAGCTTTGAACCTAACTCTAAGACTCTAATCCCCAAGAGCGTTATCTTTGATTGTAACGGTTCAACTTCGGTTTGAAATAGAGTTAAAGTTCTAAAGATCTATCACCTCTTAGGACACCCAAAGGTTGTAATAAGTATCTATAACTTATTGCTTTGAACCTAACTCTAAGACTCTAATCCCCAAGAGCGTTATCTTTGATTGTAACGGTTCAACTTCAGTTTGAAATAGAGTTAAAGTTCTAAAGATCTATCACCTCTTAGGACACCCAAAGGATGTCATAAGTATGTATAACTTATAGCTTTGAACCGAACTCTAAGACTCTAATCCCCAAGAGCGTTATCTTTGATTGTAACGGTTCAACTTCGGTTTGTAATAGAGTTAAAGTTCTAAAGATCTATCACCTCTTAGGACACCCAAAGGATGTCATAAGTATGTATAACTTATAGCTTTGAACCTAACTCTAAGACTCTAATCCCCAAGAGCGTTATCTTTGATTGTAACGGTTCAACTTCGGTTTGAAATAGAGTTAAAGTTCTAAAGATCTATCACCTCTTAGGACACCCAAAGGTTGTAATAAGTATCTATAACTTATAGCTTTGAACCTAACTCTAAGACTCTAATCCCCAAGAGCGTTATCTTTGATTGTAACGGTTCAACTTCGGTTTGAAATAGAGTTAAAGTTCTAAAGATCTATCACCTCTTAGGACACCCAAAGGTTGTAACAAGTATCTATAACTTATAGCTTTGAACCTAACTCTAAGACTCTAATCCCCAAGAGCGTTATCTTTGATTGTAACGGTTCAACTGCGGTTTGAAATAGAGTTAAAGTTCTGAAGTTCTATCACCTCTTAGGACACCCAAAGGTTGTAATAAGTACCTATAACTTATAGCTTTGAACCTAACTCTAAGACTCTAATCCCCAAGAGCGTTATCTTTGATTGTAACGGTTCAACTTCGGTTTGAAATAGAGTTAAAGTTCTAAAGATCTATCACCTCTTAGGACACCCAAAGGTTGTAATAAGTATCTATAACTTATAGCTTTGAACCTAACTCTAAGACTCTAATCCCCAAGAGCGTTATCTTTGATTGTAACGGTTCAACTGCGGTTTGAAATAGAGTTAAAGTTCTGAAGTTCTATCACCTCTTAGGACACCCAAAGGTTGTAATAAGTACCTATAACTTATAGCTTTGAACCTAACTCTAAGACTCTAATCCCCAAGAGCGTTATCTTTGATTGTAACGGTTCAACTTCGGTTTGAAATAGAGTAAAAGTTCTAAAGATCTATCACCTCTTAGGACACCCAAAGGTTGTAATAAGTATCTATAACTTATTGCTTTGAACCTAACTCTAAGACTCTAATCCCCAAGAGCGTTATCTTTGATTGTAACGGTTCAACTTCGGTTTGAAATAGAGTTAAAGTTCTAAAGATCTATCACCTCTTAGGACACCCAAAGGTTGTAATAAGTATCTATAACTTATAGCTTTGAACATAACTCTAAGACTCTAATCCCCAAGAGCATTATCTTTGATTGTAACGGTTCAACTTCGGTTTGAAATAGAGTTAAAGTTATGAAGCTCTATCACCTCTTAGGACACCCAAAGGATGTCATAAGTATCTATAACTTATAGCTTTGAACCTAACTCTAAGACTCTAATCCCCAAGAACGTTATCTTTGATTGTAACGGTTCAACTGCGGTTTGAAGTGGAGTTAAAGTTCTAAAGATCTATCACCTCTTAGGACACCCAAAGGATGTCATAAGTATCTATAACTTATAGCTTTGAATCTAACTCTAAGACTCTAATCCCCAAGAGCGTTATCTTTGATTGTAACGGTTCAACTTCGGTTTGAAATAGAGTTAAAGTTCTAAAGATCTATCACCTCTTAGGACACCCAAAGGTTGTAATAAGTATCTATAACTTATTGCTTTGAACCTCACTCTAAGACTCTAATCCCCAAGAGCGTTATCTTTGATTGTAACGGTTCAACTTCGGTTTGAAATAGAGTTAAAGTTCTAAAGATCTATCACCTCTTAGGACACCCAAAGGATGTCATAAGTATGTATATCTTATAGCTTTGAACCTAACTCTAAGATTCTAATCCCCAAGAGCGTTATCTTTGATTGTAACGGTTCAACTTCGGTTTGAAATAGAGTTAAAGTTCTAAAGATCTATCACCTCTTAGGACACCCAAAGGTTGTAATAAGTATCTATGACTTATAGCTTTGAACCTAACTCTAAGACTCTAATCCCCAAGAGCGTTATCTTTGATTGTAACGGTTCAACTTCGGTTTGAAATAGAGTTAAAGTTCTGAAGTTCTATCACCTCTTAGGACACCCAAAGGTTGTAATAAGTACCTATAACTTATAGCTTTGAACCTAACTCTAAGACTCTAATCTCCAAGAGCGTTATCTTTGTTTGTAACGGTTCAACTTCGGTTTGAAATAGAGTTAAAGTTCTAAAGATCTATCACCTCTTAGGACACCCAAAGGTTGTAATAAGTATCTATAACTTATTGCTTTGAACCTAACTCTAAGACTCTAATCCCCAAGAGCGTTATCTTTGATTGTAACGGTTCAACTTCGGTTTGAAATAGAGTTAAAGTTCTAAAGATCTATCACCTCTTAGGACACCCAAAGGTTGTAATAAGTATCTATAACTTATAGCTTTGAACCTAACTCTAAGACTCTAATCCCCAAGAGCATTATCTTTGATTGTAACGGTTCAACTTCGGTTTGAAATAGAGTTAAAGTTATGAAGCTCTATCACCTCTTAGGACACCCAAAGTTTGTAATAAGTATCTATAACTTATAGCTTTGAACCTAACTCTAAGACTCTAATCCCCAGAGCGTTATCTTTGATTGTAACGGTTCAACTTCGGTTTGAAATAGAGTTAAAGTTCTAAAGATCTATCACCTCTTAGGACACCCAAAGGATGTCATAAGTATGTATAACTTATAGCTTTGAACCTAACTCTAAGACTCTAATCCCCAAAAGCGTTATCTTTGATTGTAACGGTTCAACTTGGGTTTGAAATAGAGTTAGAGTTCTAAAGATCTATCACCTCTTAGGACACCCAAAGGTTGTAATAAGTATCTATAACTTATTGCTTTGAACCTCACTCTAAGACAATATTCCCCAAGAGCATTATCTTTGATTGTAACGGTTCAACTTTGGTTTGAAATAGAGTTAAAGTTCTAAAGATCTATCACCTCTTAGGAAACCCAAAGGTTGTAATAAGTATCTATAACTTATTGCTTTGAACCTAACTCTAAGACTCTAATCCCCAAGAGCATTATCTTTGATTGTAACAGTTCAACTTCGGTTTGAAATAGAGTTAAAGTTCTGAAGCTCTATCACCTCTTAGGACACCCAAAGTTTGTAATAAGTATCTATAACTTATTGCTTTGAACCTAACTCTAAGACTCTAATCCCCAAGAGCGTTATCTTTGATTGTAACGGTTCAACTTCGGTTTGAAATAGAGTTAATGTTCTAAAGATCTATCACCTCTTAGGACACCCAAAGGATGTCATAAGTATCTATAAATTATAGCTTTGAACCAAACTCTAAGACTCTAATCCCCAAGGACGTTATCTTTGATTGTAACGGTTCAACTTGGGTTTGAAGTAGAGTTAAAGTTCTAAAGATCTATCACCTCTTAGGACACCCAAAGGATGTCATAAGTATCTATAACTTATAGCTTTGAACCTAACTCTAAGACTCTAATCCCCAAGAGCGTTATCTTTGATTGTAACGGTTCAACTTCGGTTTGAAATAGAGTTAAAGTTCTAAAGATCTATCACCTCTTAGGACACCCAAAGGTTGTAATAAGTATCTATAACTTATTGCTTTGAACCTCACTCTAAGACTCTAATCCCCAAGAGCATTATCTTTGATTGTAACGGTTCAACTTCGGTTTGAAATAGAGTTAAAGTTCTAAAGATCTATCACCTCTTAGGACACCCAAAGGATGTCATAAGTATGTATAACTTATAGCTTTGAACCTAACTCTAAGACTCTAATCCCCAAGAGCGTTGTCTTTGATTGTAACGGTTCAACTTCGGTTTGAAATAGAGTTAAAGTTCTAAAGATCTATCACCTCTTAGGACACCCAAAGGTTGTAATAAGTATCTATAACTTATAACTTTGAACCTAACTCTAAGACTCTAATCCCCAAGAGCATTATCTTTGATTGTAACGGTTCAACTTCGGTTTGAAATAGAGTTAAAGTTCTGAAGTTCTATCACCTCTTAGGACACCCAAAGGTTGTAATAAGTACCTATAACTTATAGCTTTGAACCTAACTCTAAGACTCTAATCCCCAAGAGCGTTATCTTTGATTGTAACGGTTCAACTTCGGTTTGAAATAGAGTTAAAGTTATGAAGCTCTATCACCTCTTAGGACACCCAAAGGATGTCATAAGTATCTATAACTTATTGCTTTGAACCTAACTCTAAGACTCTAATCGCCAAGAGCGTTATCTTTGATTGTAACGGTTCAACTTCGGTTTGAAATAGAGTTAAAGTTCTAAAGATCTATCACCTCTTAGGACACCCAAAGGTTGTAATAAGTATCTATAACTTATTGCTTTGAACCTAACTCTAAGACTCTAATCCCCAAGAGCGTTATCTTTGATTGTAACGGTTCAACTTCGGTTTGAAATAGAGTTAAAGTTCTAAAGATCTATCACCTCTTAGGACACCCAAAGGATGTCATAAGTGTGTATAACTTATAGCTTTGAACCTAACTCTAAGACTCTAATCCCCAAGAGCGTTATCTTTGATTGTAACGGTTCAACTTCGGTTTGAAATAGAGTTAAAGTTCTAAAGATCTATCACCTCTTAGGACACCCAAAGGATGTCATAAGTATGTATAACTTATAGCTTTGAACCTAACTCTAAGACTCTAATCCCCAAGAGCGTTATCTTTGATTGTAACGGTTCAACTTCGGTTTGAAATACAGTTAAAGTTCTAAAGATCTATCACCTCTTAGGACACCCAAAGGTTGTAATAAGTATCTATAACTTATAGCTTTGAACCTAACTCTAAGACTCTAATCTCCAAGAGCGTTATCTTTGATTGTAACGGTTCAACTACGGTTTGAAATAGAGTTAAAGTTCTGAAGTTCTATCACCTCTTAGGACACCCAAAGGTTGTAATAAGTACCTATAACTTATAGCTTTGAACCTAACTCTAAGACTCTAATCCCCAAGAGCGTTATCTTTGATTGTAACGGTTCAACTTCGGTTTGAAATAGAGTTAAAGTTCTAAAGATCTATCACCTCTTAGGACACCCAAAGGATGTCATAAGTATGTATAACTTATAGCTTTGAACCTAACTCTAAGACTCTAATCCCCAAGAGCGTTATCTTTGATTGTAACGGTTCAACTTCGGTTTGAAATAGAGTTAAAGTTCTAAAGATCTATCACCTCTTAGGACACCCAAAGGTTGTAATAAGTATCTATAACTTATAGCTTTGAACCTAACTCTAAGACTCTAATCCCCAAGAGCGTTATCTTTGATTGTAACGGTTCAACTGCGGTTTGAAATAGAGTTAAAGTTCTGAAGTTCTATCACCTCTTAGGACACCCAAAGGTTGTAATAAGTACCTATAACTTATAGCTTTGAACCTAACTCTAAGACTCTAATCCCCAAGAGCGTTATCTTTGATTGTAATGGTTCAACTTCGGTTTGAAATAGAGTTAAAGTTCTAAAGATCTATCACCTCTTAGGACACCCAAAGGTTGTAATAAGTATCTATAACTTATTGCTTTGAACCTAACTCTAAGACTCTAATCCCCAAGAGCGTTATCTTTGATTGTAATGGTTCAACTTCGGTTTGAAAAAGAGTTAAAGTTCTAAAGATCTATCACCTCTTAGGACACCCAAAGGTTGTAATAAGTATCTATAACTTATAGCTTTGAACCTAACTCTAAGACTCTAATCCCCAAGAGCATTATCTTTGATTGTAACGGTTCAACTTCGGTTTGAAATAGAGTTAAAGTTATGAAGCTCTATCACCTCTTAGGACACCCAAAGGATGTCATAAGTATCTATAACTTATAGCTTTGAACCTAACTCTAAGACTCTAATCCCCGAGAACGTTATCTTTGATTGTAACGGTTCAACTTCGGTTTGAAGTAGAGTTAAAGTTCTAAAGATCTATCACCTCTTAGGACACCCAAAGGATGTCATAAGTATCTATAACTTATAGCTTTGAATCTAACTCTAAGACTCTAATCCCCAAGAGCGTTATCTTTGATTGTAACGGTTCAACTTCGGTTTGAAATAGAGTTAAAGTTCTAAAGATCTATCACCTCTTAGGACACCCAAAGGTTGTAATAAGTATCTATAACTTATTGCTTTGAACCTCACTCTAAGACTCTAATCCCCAAGAGCGTTATCTTTGATTGTAACGGTTCAACTTCGGTTTGAAATAGAGTTAAAGTTCTAAAGATCTATCACCTCTTAGGACACCCAAAGGATGTCATAAGTATGTATAACTTATAGCTTTGAACCTAACTCTAAGACTCTAATCCCCAAGATCGTTATCTTTGATTGTAACGGTTCAACTTCGGTTTGAAATAGAGTTAAAGTTCTAAAGATCTATCACCTCTTAGGACACCCAAAGGTTGTAATAAGTATCTATAACTTATAGCTTTGAACCTAACTCTAAGACTCTAATCCCCAAGAGCGTTATCTTTGATTGTAACGGTTCAACTTCGGTTTGAAATAGAGTTAAAGTTCTGAAGTTCTATCACCTCTTAGGACACCCAAAGGTTGTAATAAGTACCTATAACTTATAGCTTTGAACCTAACTCTAAGACTCTAATCCCCAAGAGCGTTATCTTTGTTTGTAACGGTTCAACTTCGGTTTGAAATAGAGTTAAAGTTCTAAAGATCTATCACCTCTTAGGACACCCAAAGGTTGTAATAAGTGTCTATAACTTATAGCTTTGAACCTAACTCTAAGACTCTAATCCCCAAGAGCGTTATCTTTGATTGTAACGGTTCAACTTCGGTTTGAAATAGAGTTAAAGTTCTAAAGATCTATCACCTCTTAGGACACCCAAAGGTTGTAATAAGTATCTATAACTTATAGCTTTGAACCTAACTCTAAGACTCTAATCCCCAAGAGCGTTATCTTTGATTGTAACGGTTCAACTTCGGTTTGAAATAGAGTTAAAGTTCTAAAGATCTATCACCTCTTAGGACACCCAAAGGTTGTAATAAGTATCTATAACTTATAGCTTTGAACCTAACTCTAAGACTCTAATCCCCAAGAGCATTATCTTTGATTGTAACGGTTCAACTTCGGTTTGAAATAGAGTTAAAGTTATGAAGCTCTATCACCTCTTAGGACACCCAAAGGATGTCATAAGTATCTATCACTTATAGCTTTGAACCTAACTCTAAGACTCTAATCCCCAAGAACGTTATCTTTGATTGTAACGGTTCAACTTCGGTTTGAAGTAGAGTTAAAGTTCTAAAGATCTATCACCTCTTAGGACACCCAAAGGATGTCATAAGTATCTATAACTTATAACTTTGAAGCTAACTCTAAGACTCTAATCCCCAAGAGCGTTATCTTTGATTGTAACGGTTCAACTTCGGTTTGAAATAGAGTTAAAGTTCTAAAGATCTATCACCTCTTAGGACACCCAAAGGTTGTAATAAGTATCTATAACTTATTGCTTTGAACCTCACTCTAAGACTCTAATCCCCAAGAGCGTTATCTTTGATTGTAACGGTTCAACTTCGGTTTGAAATAGAGTTAAAGTTCTAAAGATCTATCAACTCTTAGGACACCCAAAGGATGTCATAAGTATGTATAACTTATAGCTTTGAACCTAACTCTAAGACTCTAATCCCCAAGAGCGTAATCTTTGATTGTAACGGTTCAACTTCGGTTTGAAATAGAGTTAAAGTTCTAAAGATCTATCACCTCTTAGAACACCCAAAGGTTGTAATAAGTATCTATAACTTATTGCTTTGAACCTAACTCTAAGACTCTAATCCCCAAGAGCGTTATCTTTGATTGTAACGGTTCAACTTCGGTTTGAAATAGAGTTAAAGTTCTAAAGATCTATCACCTCTTAGGACACCCAAAGGTTGTAATAAGTATCTATAACTTATTGCTTTGAACCTCACTCTAAGACTCTAATCCCCAAGAGCATTATCTTTGATTGTAACGCTTCAACTTCGGTTTGAAATAGAGTTAAAGTTCTAAAGATCTATCACCTCTTAGGACACCCAAAGGATGTCATAAGTATGTATAACTTATAGCGTTGAACCTAACTCTAAGACTCTAATCCCCAAGAGCGTTATCTTTGATTGTAACGGTTCAACTTCGGTTTGAAATCGAGTTAAAGTTCTGAAGATCTATCACCTCTTAGGACACCCAAAGGTTGTAATAAGTATCTATAACCTATAGCTTTGAACCTAACTCTAAGACTCTAATCCCCAAGAGCTTTATCTTTGATTGTAACGGTTCAACTTCGGTTTGAAATAGAGTTAAAGTTCTGAAGTTCTATCACCTCTTAGGACACCCAAAGGTTGTAATAAGTACCTATAACTTATAGCTTTGAACCTAACTCTAAGACTCTAATCCCCAAGAGCGTTATCTTTGATTGTAACGGTTCAACTTCGGTTTGAAATAGAGTTAAAGTTCTAAAGATCTATCACCTCTTAGGACACCCAAAGGTTGTAATAAGTATCTATAACTTATTGCTTTGAACCTAACTCTAAGACTCTAATCCCCAAGAGCGTTATCTTTGATTGTAACGGTTCAACTTCGGTTTGAAATAGAGTTAAAGTTCTAAAGATCTATCACCTCTTAGGACACCCAAAGGATGTCATAAGTATGTATAACTTATAGCTTTGAACCTAACTCTAAGACTCTAATCCCCAAGAGCGTTATCTTTGATTGTAACGGTTCAACTTCGGTTTGAAATAGAGTTAAAGTTCTAAAGATCTATCACCTCTTAGGACACCAAAAGGATGTCATAAGTATGTATAACTTATAGCTTTGAACCTAACTCTAAGACTCTAATCCCCAAGAGCGTTATCTTTGATTGTAACGGTTCAACTTCGGTTTGAAATACAGTTAAAGTTCTAAAGATCTATCACCTCTTAGGACACCCAAAGGTTGTAATAAGTATCTATAACTTATAGCTTTGAACCTAACTCTAAGACTCTAATCCCCAAGAGCGTTATCTTTGATTGTAACGGTTCAACTGCGGTTTGAAATAGAGTTAAAGTTCTGAAGTTCTATCACCTCTTAGGACACCCAAAGGTTGTAATAAGTACCTATAACTTATAGCTTTGAACCTAACTCTAAGACTATAATCCCCAAGAGCGTTATCTTTGATTGTAACGGTTCAACTTCGGTTTGAAATAGAGTTAAAGTTCTAAAGATCTATCACCTCTTAGGACACCCAAAGGTTGTAATAAGTATCTATAACTTATTGCTTTGAACCTAACTCTAAGACTCTAATCCCCAAGAGCGTTATCTTTGATTGTAACGGTTCAACTTCGGTTTGAAATAGAGTTAAAGTTCTAAAGATCTATCACCTCTTAGGACACCCAAAGGTTGTAATAAGTATCTATAACTTATAGCTTTGAACCTAACTCTAAGACTCTAATCCCCAAGAGCATTATCTTTGATTGTAACGGTTCAACTTCGGTTTGAAATAGAGTTAAAGTTATGAAGCTCTATCACCTCTTAGGACACCCAAAGGATGTCATAAGTATCTATAACTTATAGCTTTGAACCTAACTCTAAGACTCTAATCCCCAAGAACGTTATCTTTGATTGTAACGGTTCAACTTCGGTTTGAAGTAGAGTTAAAGTTCTAAAGATCTATCACCTCTTAGGACACCCAAAGGATGTCATAAGTATCTATAACTTATAGCTTTGAATCTAACTCTAAGACTCTAATCCCCAAGAGCGTTATCTTTGATTGTAACGGTTCAACTTCGGTTTGAAATAGAGTTAAAGTTCTAAAGATCTATCACCTCTTAGGACACCCAAAGGTTGTAATAAGTATCTATAACTTATTGCTTTGAACCTCACTCTAAGACTCTAATCCCCAAGAGCGTTATCTTTGATTGTAACGGTTCAACTTCGGTTTGAAATAGAGTTAAAGTTCTAAAGATCTATCACCTCTTAGGACACCCAAAGGATGTCATAAGTATGTATAACTTATAGCTTTGAACCTAACTCTAAGACTCTAATCCCCAAGATCGTTATCTTTGATTGTAACGGTTCAACTTCGGTTTGAAATAGAGTTAAAGTTCTAAAGATCTATCACCTCTTAGGACACCCAAAGGTTGTAATAAGTATCTATAACTTATAGCTTTGAACCTAACTCTAAGACTCTAATCCCCAAGAGCGTTATCTTTGATTGTAACGGTTCAACTTCGGTTTGAAATAGAGTTAAAGTTCTGAAGTTCTATCACCTCTTAGGACACCCAAAGGTTGTAATAAGTACCTATAACTTATAGCTTTGAACCTAACTCTAAGACTCTAATCCCCAAGAGCGTTATCTTTGTTTGTAACGGTTCAACTTCGGTTTGAAATAGAGTTAAAGTTCTAAAGATCTATCACCTCTTAGGACACCCAAAGGTTGTAATAAGTGTCTATAACTTATTGCTTTGAACCTAACTCTAAGACTCTAATCCCCAAGAGCGTTATCTTTGATTGTAACGGTTCAACTTCGGTTTGAAATAGAGTTAAAGTTCTAAAGATCTATCACCTCTTAGGACACCCAAAGGTTGTAATAAGTATCTATAACTTATAGCTTTGAACCTAACTCTAAGACTCTAATCCCCAAGAGCGTTATCTTTGATTGTAACGGTTCAACTTCGGTTTGAAATAGAGTTAAAGTTCTAAAGATCTATCACCTCTTAGGACACCCAAAGGTTGTAATAAGTATCTATAACTTATAGCTTTGAACCTAACTCTAAGACTCTAATCCCCAAGAGCATTATCTTTGATTGTAACGGTTCAACTTCGGTTTGAAATAGAGTTAAAGTTATGAAGCTCTATCACCTCTTAGGACACCCAAAGGATGTCATAAGTATCTATCACTTATAGCTTTGAACCTAACTCTAAGACTCTAATCCCCAAGAACGTTATCTTTGATTGTAACGGTTCAACTTCGGTTTGAAGTAGAGTTAAAGTTCTAAAGATCTATCACCTCTTAGGACACCCAAAGGATGTCATAAGTATCTATAACTTATAACTTTGAAGCTAACTCTAAGACTCTAATCCCCAAGAGCGTTATCTTTGATTGTAACGGTTCAACTTCGGTTTGAAATAGAGTTAAAGTTCTAAAGATCTATCACCTCTTAGGACACCCAAAGGTTGTAATAAGTATCTATAACTTATTGCTTTGAACCTCACTCTAAGACTCTAATCCCCAAGAGCGTTATCTTTGATTGTAACGGTTCAACTTCGGTTTGAAATAGAGTTAAAGTTCTAAAGATCTATCAACTCTTAGGACACCCAAAGGATGTCATAAGTATGTATAACTTATAGCTTTGAACCTAACTCTAAGACTCTAATCCCCAAGAGCGTAATCTTTGATTGTAACGGTTCAACTTCGGTTTGAAATAGAGTTAAAGTTCTAAAGATCTATCACCTCTTAGAACACCCAAAGGTTGTAATAAGTATCTATAACTTATTGCTTTGAACCTAACTCTAAGACTCTAATCCCCAAGAGCGTTATCTTTGATTGTAACGGTTCAACTTCGGTTTGAAATAGAGTTAAAGTTCTAAAGATCTATCACCTCTTAGGACACCCAAAGGTTGTAATAAGTATCTATAACTTATTGCTTTGAACCTCACTCTAAGACTCTAATCCCCAAGAGCATTATCTTTGATTGTAACGCTTCAACTTCGGTTTGAAATAGAGTTAAAGTTCTAAAGATCTATCACCTCTTAGGACACCCAAAGGATGTCATAAGTATGTATAACTTATAGCGTTGAACCTAACTCTAAGACTCTAATCCCCAAGAGCGTTATCTTTGATTGTAACGGTTCAACTTCGGTTTGAAATCGAGTTAAAGTTCTGAAGATCTATCACCTCTTAGGACACCCAAAGGTTGTAATAAGTATCTATAACCTATAGCTTTGAACCTAACTCTAAGACTCTAATCCCCAAGAGCTTTATCTTTGATTGTAACGGTTCAACTTCGGTTTGAAATAGAGTTAAAGTTCTGAAGTTCTATCACCTCTTAGGACACCCAAAGGTTGTAATAAGTACCTATAACTTATAGCTTTGAACCTAACTCTAAGACTCTAATCCCCAAGAGCGTTATCTTTGATTGTAACGGTTCAACTTCGGTTTGAAATAGAGTTAAAGTTCTAAAGATCTATCACCTCTTAGGACACCCAAAGGTTGTAATAAGTATCTATAACTTATTGCTTTGAACCTAACTCTAAGACTCTAATCCCCAAGAGCGTTATCTTTGATTGTAACGGTTCAACTTCGGTTTGAAATAGAGTTAAAGTTCTAAAGATCTATCACCTCTTAGGACACCCAAAGGATGTCATAAGTATGTATAACTTATAGCTTTGAACCTAACTCTAAGACTCTAATCCCCAAGAGCGTTATCTTTGATTGTAACGGTTCAACTTCGGTTTGAAATAGAGTTAAAGTTCTAAAGATCTATCACCTCTTAGGACACCAAAAGGATGTCATAAGTATGTATAACTTATAGCTTTGAACCTAACTCTAAGACTCTAATCCCCAAGAGCGTTATCTTTGATTGTAACGGTTCAACTTCGGTTTGAAATACAGTTAAAGTTCTAAAGATCTCTCACCTCTTAGGACACCCAAAGGTTGTAATAAGTATCTATAACTTATAGCTTTGAACCTAACTCTAAGACTCTAATCCCCAAGAGCGTTATCTTTGATTGTAACGGTTCAACTGCGGTTTGAAATAGAGTTAAAGTTCTGAAGTTCTATCACCTCTTAGGACACCCAAAGGTTGTAATAAGTACCTATAACTTATAGCTTTGAACCTAACTCTAAGACTATAATCCCCAAGAGCGTTATCTTTGATTGTAACGGTTCAACTTCGGTTTGAAATAGAGTTAAAGTTCTAAAGATCTATCACCTCTTAGGACACCCAAAGGTTGTAATAAGTATCTATAACTTATTGCTTTGAACCTAACTCTAAGACTCTAATCCCCAAGAGCGTTATCTTTGATTGTAACGGTTCAACTTCGGTTTGAAATAGAGTTAAAGTTCTAAAGATCTATCACCTCTTAGGACACCCAAAGGTTGTAATAAGTATCTATAACTTATAGCTTTGAACCTAACTCTAAGACTCTAATCCCCAAGAGCATTATCTTTGATTGTAACGGTTCAACTTCGGTTTGAAATAGAGTTAAAGTTATGAAGCTCTATCACCTCTTAGGACACCCAAAGGATGTCATAAGTATCTATAACTTATAGCTTTGAACCTAACTCTAAGACTCTAATCCCCAAGAACGTTATCTTTGATTGTAACGGTTCAACTTCGGTTTGAAGTAGAGTTAAAGTTCTAAAGATCTATCACCTCTTAGGACACCCAAAGGATGTCATAAGTATCTATAACTTATAGCTTTGAATCTAACTCTAAGACTCTAATCCCCAAGAGCGTTTTCTTTGATTGTAACGGTTCAACTTCGGTTTGAAATAGAGTTAAAGTTCTAAAGATCTATCACCTCTTAGGACACCCAAAGGTTGTAATAAGTATCTATAACTTATTGCTTTGAACCTCACTCTAAGACTCTAATCCCCAAGAGCGTTATCTTTGATTGTAACGGTTCAACTTCGGTTTGAAATAGAGTTAAAGTTCTAAAGATCTATCACCTCTTAGGACACCCAAAGGATGTCATAAGTATGTATAACTTATAGCTTTGAACCTAACTCTAAGACTCTAATCCCCAAGAGCGTTATCTTTGATTGTAACGGTTCAACTTCGGTTTGAAATAGAGTTAAAGTTCTAAAGATCTATCACCTCTTAGGACACCCAAAGGTTGTAATAAGTATCTATAACTTATAGCTTTGAACCTAACTGTAAGACTCTAATCCCCAAGAGCGTTATCTTTGATTGTAACGGTTCAACTGCGGTTTGAAATAGAGTTAAAGTTCTGAAGTTCTATCACTTTTTGGGCCCCCCAGGGGTTGTAATAAGTACCTATAACTTATAGCTTTGAACCTAACTCTAAGACTCTAATCCCCAAGAGCATTATCTTTGATTGTAACGGTTCAACTTCGGTTTGAAATAGAGTTAAAGTTATGAAGCTCTATCACCTCTTAGGACACCCAAAGGATGTCATAAGTATCTATAACTTATAGCTTTGAACCTAACTCTAAGACTCTAATCCCCGAGAACGTTATCTTTGATTGTAACGGTTCAACTTCGGTTTGAAGTAGAGTTAAAGTTCTAAAGATCTATCACCTCTTAGGACACCCAAAGGATGTCATAAGTATCTATAACTTATAGCTTTGAATCTAACTCTAAGACTCTAATCCCCAAGAGCGTTATCTTTGATTGTAACGGTTCAACTTCGGTTTGAAATAGAGTTAAAGTTCTAAAGATCTATCACCTCTTAGGACACCCAAAGGTTGTAATAAGTATCTATAACTTATTGCTTTGAACCTCACTCTAAGACTCTAATCCCCAAGAGCGTTATCTTTGATTGTAACGGTTCAACTTCGGTTTGAAATAGAGTTAAAGTTCTAAAGATCTATCACCTCTTAGGACACCCAAAGGATGTCATAAGTATGTATAACTTATAGCTTTGAACCTAACTCTAAGACTCTAATCCCCAAGATCGTTATCTTTGATTGTAACGGTTCAACTTCGGTTTGAAATAGAGTTAAAGTTCTAAAGATCTATCACCTCTTAGGACACCCAAAGGTTGTAATAAGTATCTATAACTTATAGCTTTGAACCTAACTCTAAGACTCTAATCCCCAAGAGCGTTATCTTTGATTGTAACGGTTCAACTTCGGTTTGAAATAGAGTTAAAGTTCTGAAGTTCTATCACCTCTTAGGACACCCAAAGGTTGTAATAAGTACCTATAACTTATAGCTTTGAACCTAACTCTAAGACTCTAATCCCCAAGAGCGTTATCTTTGTTTGTAACGGTTCAACTTCGGTTTGAAATAGAGTTAAAGTTCTAAAGATCTATCACCTCTTAGGACACCCAAAGGTTGTAATAAGTGTCTATAACTTATTGCTTTGAACCTAACTCTAAGACTCTAATCCCCAAGAGCGTTATCTTTGATTGTAACGGTTCAACTTCGGTTTGAAATAGAGTTAAAGTTCTAAAGATCTATCACCTCTTAGGACACCCAAAGGTTGTAATAAGTATCTATAACTTATAGCTTTGAACCTAACTCTAAGACTCTAATCCCCAAGAGCGTTATCTTTGATTGTAACGGTTCAACTTCGGTTTGAAATAGAGTTAAAGTTCTAAAGATCTATCACCTCTTAGGACACCCAAAGGTTGTAATAAGTATCTATAACTTATAGCTTTGAACCAAACTCTAAGACTCTAATCCCCAAGAGCATTATCTTTGATTGTAACGGTTCAACTTCGGTTTGAAATAGAGTTAAAGTTATGAAGCTCTATCACCTCTTAGGACACCCAAAGGATGTCATAAGTATCTATCACTTATAGCTTTGAACCTAACTCTAAGACTCTAATCCCCAAGAACGTTATCTTTGATTGTAACGGTTCAACTTCGGTTTGAAGTAGAGTTAAAGTTCTAAAGATCTATCACCTCTTAGGACACCCAAAGGATGTCATAAGTATCTATAACTTATAACTTTGAAGCTAACTCTAAGACTCTAATCCCCAAGAGCGTTATCTTTGATTGTAACGGTTCAACTTCGGTTTGAAATAGAGTTAAAGTTCTAAAGATCTATCACCTCTTAGGACACCCAAAGGTTGTAATAAGTATCTATAACTTATTACTTTGAACCTCACTCTAAGACTCTAATCCCCAAGAGCGTTATCTTTGATTGTAACGGTTCAACTTCGGTTTGAAATAGAGTTAAAGTTCTAAAGATCTATCACCTCTTAGGACACCCAAAGGATGTCATAAGTATGTATAACTTATAGCTTTGAACCAAACTCTAAGACTCTAATCCCCAAGAGCGTAATCTTTGATTGTAACGGTTCAACTTCGGTTTGAAATAGAGTTAAAGTTCTAAAGATCTATCACCTCTTAGAACACCCAAAGGTTGTAATAAGTATCTATAACTTATTGCTTTGAACCTAACTCTAAGACTCTAATCCCCAAGAGCGTTATCTTTGATTGTAACGGTTCAACTTCGGTTTGAAATAGAGTTAAAGTTCTAAAGATCTATCACCTCTTAGGACACCCAAAGGTTGTAATAAGTATCTATAACTTATTGCTTTGAACCTCACTCTAAGACTCTAATCCCCAAGAGCATTATCTTTGATTGTAACGCTTCAACTTCGGTTTGAAATAGAGTTAAAGTTCTAAAGATCTATCACCTCTTAGGACACCCAAAGGATGTCATAAGTATGTATAACTTATAGCGTTGAACCTAACTCTAAGACTCTAATCCCCAAGAGCGTTATCTTTGATTGTAACGGTTCAACTTCGGTTTGAAATCGAGTTAAAGTTCTGAAGATCTATCACCTCTTAGGACACCCAAAGGTTGTAATAAGTATCTATAACCTATAGCTTTGAACCTAACTCTAAGACTCTAATCCCCAAGAGCTTTATCTTTGATTGTAACGGTTCAACTTCGGTTTGAAATAGAGTTAAAGTTCTGAAGTTCTATCACCTCTTAGGACACCCAAAGGTTGTAATAAGTACCTATAACTTATAGCTTTGAACCTAACTCTAAGACTCTAATCCCCAAGAGCGTTATCTTTGATTGTAACGGTTCAACTTCGGTTTGAAATAGAGTTAAAGTTCTAAAGATCTATCACCTCTTAGGACACCCAAAGGTTGTAATAAGTATCTATAACTTATTGCTTTGAACCTAACTCTAAGACTCTAATCCCCAAGAGCGTTATCTTTGATTGTAACGGTTCAACTTCGGTTTGAAATAGAGTTAAAGTTCTAAAGATCTATCACCTCTTAGGACACCCAAAGGATGTCATAAGTATGTATAACTTATAGCTTTGAACCTAACTCTAAGACTCTAATCCCCAAGAGCGTTATCTTTGATTGTAACGGTTCAACTTCGGTTTGAAATAGAGTTAAAGTTCTAAAGATCTATCACCTCTTAGGACACCCAAAGGATGTCATAAGTATGTATAACTTATAGCTTTGAACCTAACTCTAAGACTCTAATCCCCAAGAGCGTTATCTTTGATTGTAACGGTTCAACTTCGGTTTGAAATACAGTTAAAGTTCTAAAGATCTATCACCTCTTAGGACACCCAAAGGTTGTAATAAGTATCTATAACTTATAGCTTTGAACCTAACTCTAAGACTCTAATCCCCAAGAGCGTTATCTTTGATTGTAACGGTTCAACTGCGGTTTGAAATAGAGTTAAAGTTCTGAAGTTCTATCACCTCTTAGGACACCCAAAGGTTGTAATAAGTACCTATAACTTATAGCTTTGAACCTAACTCTAAGACTATAATCCCCAAGAGCGTTATCTTTGATTGTAACGGTTCAACTTCGGTTTGAAATAGAGTTAAAGTTCTAAAGATCTATCACCTCTTAGGACACCCAAAGGTTGTAATAAGTATCTATACCTTATTGCTTTGAACCTAACTCTAAGACTCTAATCCCCAAGAGCGTTATCTTTGATTGTAACGGTTCAACTTCGGTTTGAAATAGAGTTAAAGTTCTAAAGATCTATCACCTCTTAGGACACCCAAAGATTGTAATAAGTATCTATAACTTATAGCTTTGAACCTAACTCTAAGACTCTAATCCCCAAGAGCATTATCTTTGATTGTAACGGTTCAACTTCGGTTTGAAATAGAGTTAAAGTTATGAAGCTCTATCACCTCTTAGGACACCCAAAGGATGTCATAAGTATCTATAACTTATAGCTTTGAACCTAACTCTAAGACTCTAATCCCCAAGAACGTTATCTTTGATTGTAACGGTTCAACTTCGGTTTGAAGTAGAGTTAAAGTTCTAAAGATCTATCACCTCTTAGGACACCCAAAGGATGTCATAAGTATCTATAACTTATAGCTTTGAATCTAACTCTAAGACTCTAATCCCCAAGAGCGTTTTCTTTGATTGTAACGGTTCAACTTCGGTTTGAAATAGAGTTAAAGTTCTAAAGATCTATCACCTCTTAGGACACCCAAAGGTTGTAATAAGTATCTATAACTTATTGCTTTGAACCTCACTCTAAGACTCTAATCCCCAAGAGCGTTATCTTTGATTGTAAGGGTTCAACTTCGGTTTGAAATAGAGTTAAAGTTCTAAAGATCTATCACCTCTTAGGACACCCAAAGGATGTCATAAGTATGTATAACTTATAGCTTTGAACCTAACTCTAAGACTCTAATCCCCAAGAGCGTTATCTTTGATTGTAACGGTTCAACTTCGGTTTGAAATAGAGTTAAAGTTCTAAAGATCTATCACCTCTTAGGACACCCAAAGGTTGTAATAAGTATCTATAACTTATAGCTTTGAACCTAACTCTAAGACTCTAATCCCCAAGAGCGTTATCTTTGATTGTAACGGTTCAACTGCGGTTTGAAATAGAGTTAAAGTTCTGAAGTTCTATCACTTTTTGGGCCCCCCAGGGGTTGTAATAAGTACCTATAACTTATAGCTTTGAACCTAACTCTAAGACTCTAATCCCCAAGAGCGTTATCTTTGTTTGTAACGGTTCAACTTCGGTTTGAAATAGAGTTAAAGTTCTAAAGATCTATCACCTCTTAGGACACCCAAAGGTTGTAATAAGTGTCTATAACTTATTGCTTTGAACCTAACTCTAAGACTCTAATCCCCAAGAGCGTTATCTTTGATTGTAACGGTTCAACTTCGGTTTGAAATAGAGTTAAAGTTCTAAAGATCTATCACCTCTTAGGACACCCAAAGGTTGTAATAAGTATCTATAACTTATAGCTTTGAACCTAACTCTAAGACTCTAATCCCCAAGAGCGTTATCTTTGATTGTAACGGTTCAACTTCGGTTTGAAATAGAGTTAAAGTTCTAAAGATCTATCACCTCTTAGGACACCCAAAGGTTGTAATAAGTATCTATAACTTATAGCTTTGAACCTAACTCTAAGACTCTAATCCCCAAGAGCATTATCTTTGATTGTAACGGTTCAACTTCGGTTTGAAATAGAGTTAAAGTTATGAAGCTCTATCACCTCTTAGGACACCCAAAGGATGTCATAAGTATCTATCACTTATAGCTTTGAACCTAACTCTAAGACTCTAATCCCCAAGAACGTTATCTTTGATTGTAACGGTTCAACTTCGGTTTGAAGTAGAGTTAAAGTTCTAAAGATCTATCACCTCTTAGGACACCCAAAGGATGTCATAAGTATCTATAACTTATAACTTTGAAGCTAACTCTAAGACTCTAATCCCCAAGAGCGTTATCTTTGATTGTAACGGTTCAACTTCGGTTTGAAATAGAGTTAAAGTTCTAAAGATCTATCACCTCTTAGGACACCCAAAGGTTGTAATAAGTATCTATAACTTATTGCTTTGAACCTCACTCTAAGACTCTAATCCCCAAGAGCGTTATCTTTGATTGTAACGGTTCAACTTCGGTTTGAAATAGAGTTAAAGTTCTAAAGATCTATCAACTCTTAGGACACCCAAAGGATGTCATAAGTATGTATAACTTATAGCTTTGAACCTAACTCTAAGACTCTAATCCCCAAGAGCGTAATCTTTGATTGTAACGGTTCAACTTCGGTTTGAAATAGAGTTAAAGTTCTAAAGATCTATCACCTCTTAGAACACCCAAAGGTTGTAATAAGTATCTATAACTTATTGCTTTGAACCTAACTCTAAGACTCTAATCCCCAAGAGCGTTATCTTTGATTGTAACGGTTCAACTTCGGTTTGAAATAGAGTTAAAGTTCTAAAGATCTATCACCTCTTAGGACACCCAAAGGTTGTAATAAGTATCTATAACTTATTGCTTTGAACCTCACTCTAAGACTCTAATCCCCAAGAGCATTATCTTTGATTGTAACGCTTCAACTTCGGTTTGAAATAGAGTTAAAGTTCTAAAGATCTATCACCTCTTAGGACACCCAAAGGATGTCATAAGTATGTATAACTTATAGCGTTGAACCTAACTCTAAGACTCTAATCCCCAAGAGCGTTATCTTTGATTGTAACGGTTCAACTTCGGTTTGAAATCGAGTTAAAGTTCTGAAGATCTATCACCTCTTAGGACACCCAAAGGTTGTAATAAGTATCTATAACCTATAGCTTTGAACCTAACTCTAAGACTCTAATCCCCAAGAGCTTTATCTTTGATTGTAACGGTTCAACTTCGGTTTGAAATAGAGTTAAAGTTCTGAAGTTCTATCACCTCTTAGGACACCCAAAGGTTGTAATAAGTACCTATAACTTATAGCTTTGAACCTAACTCTAAGACTCTAATCCCCAAGAGCGTTATCTTTGATTGTAACGGTTCAACTTCGGTTTGAAATAGAGTTAAAGTTCTAAAGATCTATCACCTCTTAGGACACCCAAAGGTTGTAATAAGTATCTATAACTTATTGCTTTGAACCTAACTCTAAGACTCTAATCCCCAAGAGCGTTATCTTTGATTGTAACGGTTCAACTTCGGTTTGAAATAGAGTTAAAGTTCTAAAGATCTATCACCTCTTAGGACACCCAAAGGATGTCATAAGTATGTATAACTTATAGCTTTGAACCTAACTCTAAGACTCTAATCCCCAAGAGCGTTATCTTTGATTGTAACGGTTCAACTTCGGTTTGAAATAGAGTTAAAGTTCTAAAGATCTATCACCTCTTAGGACACCAAAAGGATGTCATAAGTATGTATAACTTATAGCTTTGAACCTAACTCTAAGACTCTAATCCCCAAGAGCGTTATCTTTGATTGTAACGGTTCAACTTCGGTTTGAAATACAGTTAAAGTTCTAAAGATCTATCACCTCTTAGGACACCCAAAGGTTGTAATAAGTATCTATAACTTATAGCTTTGAACCTAACTCTAAGACTCTAATCCCCAAGAGCGTTATCTTTGATTGTAACGGTTCAACTGCGGTTTGAAATAGAGTTAAAGTTCTGAAGTTCTATCACCTCTTAGGACACCCAAAGGTTGTAATAAGTACCTATAACTTATAGCTTTGAACCTAACTCTAAGACTATAATCCCCAAGAGCGTTATCTTTGATTGTAACGGTTCAACTTCGGTTTGAAATAGAGTTAAAGTTCTAAAGATCTATCACCTCTTAGGACACCCAAAGGTTGTAATAAGTATCTATAACTTATTGCTTTGAACCTAACTCTAAGACTCTAATCCCCAAGAGCGTTATCTTTGATTGTAACGGTTCAACTTCGGTTTGAAATAGAGTTAAAGTTCTAAAGATCTATCACCTCTTAGGACACCCAAAGGTTGTAATAAGTATCTATAACTTATAGCTTTGAACCTAACTCTAAGACTCTAATCCCCAAGAGCATTATCTTTGATTGTAACGGTTCAACTTCGGTTTGAAATAGAGTTAAAGTTATGAAGCTCTATCACCTCTTAGGACACCCAAAGGATGTCATAAGTATCTATAACTTATAGCTTTGAACCTAACTCTAAGACTCTAATCCCCAAGAACGTTATCTTTGATTGTAACGGTTCAACTTCGGTTTGAAGTAGAGTTAAAGTTCTAAAGATCTATCACCTCTTAGGACACCCAAAGGATGTCATAAGTATCTATAACTTATAGCTTTGAATCTAACTCTAAGACTCTAATCCCCAAGAGCGTTTTCTTTGATTGTAACGGTTCAACTTCGGTTTGAAATAGAGTTAAAGTTCTAAAGATCTATCACCTCTTAGGACACCCAAAGGTTGTAATAAGTATCTATAACTTATTGCTTTGAACCTCACTCTAAGACTCTAATCCCCAAGAGCGTTATCTTTGATTGTAACGGTTCAACTTCGGTTTGAAATAGAGTTAAAGTTCTAAAGATCTATCACCTCTTAGGACACCCAAAGGATGTCATAAGTATGTATAACTTATAGCTTTGAACCTAACTCTAAGACTCTAATCCCCAAGAGCGTTATCTTTGATTGTAACGGTTCAACTTCGGTTTGAAATAGAGTTAAAGTTCTAAAGATCTATCACCTCTTAGGACACCCAAAGGTTGTAATAAGTATCTATAACTTATAGCTTTGAACCTAACTGTAAGACTCTAATCCCCAAGAGCGTTATCTTTGATTGTAACGGTTCAACTGCGGTTTGAAATAGAGTTAAAGTTCTGAAGTTCTATCACTTTTTGGGCCCCCCAGGGGTTGTAATAAGTACCTATAACTTATAGCTTTGAACCTAACTCTAAGACTCTAATCCCCAAGAGCATTATCTTTGATTGTAACGGTTCAACTTCGGTTTGAAATAGAGTTAAAGTTATGAAGCTCTATCACCTCTTAGGACACCCAAAGGATGTCATAAGTATCTATAACTTATAGCTTTGAACCTAACTCTAAGACTCTAATCCCCGAGAACGTTATCTTTGATTGTAACGGTTCAACTTCGGTTTGAAGTAGAGTTAAAGTTCTAAAGATCTATCACCTCTTAGGACACCCAAAGGATGTCATAAGTATCTATAACTTATAGCTTTGAATCTAACTCTAAGACTCTAATCCCCAAGAGCGTTATCTTTGATTGTAACGGTTCAACTTCGGTTTGAAATAGAGTTAAAGTTCTAAAGATCTATCACCTCTTAGGACACCCAAAGGTTGTAATAAGTATCTATAACTTATTGCTTTGAACCTCACTCTAAGACTCTAATCCCCAAGAGCGTTATCTTTGATTGTAACGGTTCAACTTCGGTTTGAAATAGAGTTAAAGTTCTAAAGATCTATCACCTCTTAGGACACCCAAAGGATGTCATAAGTATGTATAACTTATAGCTTTGAACCTAACTCTAAGACTCTAATCCCCAAGATCGTTATCTTTGATTGTAACGGTTCAACTTCGGTTTGAAATAGAGTTAAAGTTCTAAAGATCTATCACCTCTTAGGACACCCAAAGGTTGTAATAAGTATCTATAACTTATAGCTTTGAACCTAACTCTAAGACTCTAATCCCCAAGAGCGTTATCTTTGATTGTAACGGTTCAACTTCGGTTTGAAATAGAGTTAAAGTTCTGAAGTTCTATCACCTCTTAGGACACCCAAAGGTTGTAATAAGTACCTATAACTTATAGCTTTGAACCTAACTCTAAGACTCTAATCCCCAAGAGCGTTATCTTTGTTTGTAACGGTTCAACTTCGGTTTGAAATAGAGTTAAAGTTCTAAAGATCTATCACCTCTTAGGACACCCAAAGGTTGTAATAAGTGTCTATAACTTATTGCTTTGAACCTAACTCTAAGACTCTAATCCCCAAGAGCGTTATCTTTGATTGTAACGGTTCAACTTCGGTTTGAAATAGAGTTAAAGTTCTAAAGATCTATCACCTCTTAGGACACCCAAAGGTTGTAATAAGTATCTATAACTTATAGCTTTGAACCTAACTCTAAGACTCTAATCCCCAAGAGCGTTATCTTTGATTGTAACGGTTCAACTTCGGTTTGAAATAGAGTTAAAGTTCTAAAGATCTATCACCTCTTAGGACACCCAAAGGTTGTAATAAGTATCTATAACTTATAGCTTTGAACCAAACTCTAAGACTCTAATCCCCAAGAGCATTATCTTTGATTGTAACGGTTCAACTTCGGTTTGAAATAGAGTTAAAGTTATGAAGCTCTATCACCTCTTAGGACACCCAAAGGATGTCATAAGTATCTATCACTTATAGCTTTGAACCTAACTCTAAGACTCTAATCCCCAAGAACGTTATCTTTGATTGTAACGGTTCAACTTCGGTTTGAAGTAGAGTTAAAGTTCTAAAGATCTATCACCTCTTAGGACACCCAAAGGATGTCATAAGTATCTATAACTTATAACTTTGAAGCTAACTCTAAGACTCTAATCCCCAAGAGCGTTATCTTTGATTGTAACGGTTCAACTTCGGTTTGAAATAGAGTTAAAGTTCTAAAGATCTATCACCTCTTAGGACACCCAAAGGTTGTAATAAGTATCTATAACTTATTACTTTGAACCTCACTCTAAGACTCTAATCCCCAAGAGCGTTATCTTTGATTGTAACGGTTCAACTTCGGTTTGAAATAGAGTTAAAGTTCTAAAGATCTATCACCTCTTAGGACACCCAAAGGATGTCATAAGTATGTATAACTTATAGCTTTGAACCTAACTCTAAGACTCTAATCCCCAAGAGCGTAATCTTTGATTGTAACGGTTCAACTTCGGTTTGAAATAGAGTTAAAGTTCTAAAGATCTATCACCTCTTAGAACACCCAAAGGTTGTAATAAGTATCTATAACTTATTGCTTTGAACCTAACTCTAAGACTCTAATCCCCAAGAGCGTTATCTTTGATTGTAACGGTTCAACTTCGGTTTGAAATAGAGTTAAAGTTCTAAAGATCTATCACCTCTTAGGACACCCAAAGGTTGTAATAAGTATCTATAACTTATTGCTTTGAACCTCACTCTAAGACTCTAATCCCCAAGAGCATTATCTTTGATTGTAACGCTTCAACTTCGGTTTGAAATAGAGTTAAAGTTCTAAAGATCTATCACCTCTTAGGACACCCAAAGGATGTCATAAGTATGTATAACTTATAGCGTTGAACCTAACTCTAAGACTCTAATCCCCAAGAGCGTTATCTTTGATTGTAACGGTTCAACTTCGGTTTGAAATCGAGTTAAAGTTCTGAAGATCTATCACCTCTTAGGACACCCAAAGGTTGTAATAAGTATCTATAACCTATAGCTTTGAACCTAACTCTAAGACTCTAATCCCCAAGAGCTTTATCTTTGATTGTAACGGTTCAACTTCGGTTTGAAATAGAGTTAAAGTTCTGAAGTTCTATCACCTCTTAGGACACCCAAAGGTTGTAATAAGTACCTATAACTTATAGCTTTGAACCTAACTCTAAGACTCTAATCCCCAAGAGCGTTATCTTTGATTGTAACGGTTCAACTTCGGTTTGAAATAGAGTTAAAGTTCTAAAGATCTATCACCTCTTAGGACACCCAAAGGTTGTAATAAGTATCTATAACTTATTGCTTTGAACCTAACTCTAAGACTCTAATCCCCAAGAGCGTTATCTTTGATTGTAACGGTTCAACTTCGGTTTGAAATAGAGTTAAAGTTCTAAAGATCTATCACCTCTTAGGACACCCAAAGGATGTCATAAGTATGTATAACTTATAGCTTTGAACCTAACTCTAAGACTCTAATCCCCAAGAGCGTTATCTTTGATTGTAACGGTTCAACTTCGGTTTGAAATAGAGTTAAAGTTCTAAAGATCTATCACCTCTTAGGACACCCAAAGGATGTCATAAGTATGTATAACTTATAGCTTTGAACCTAACTCTAAGACTCTAATCCCCAAGAGCGTTATCTTTGATTGTAACGGTTCAACTTCGGTTTGAAATACAGTTAAAGTTCTAAAGATCTATCACCTCTTAGGACACCCAAAGGTTGTAATAAGTATCTATAACTTATAGCTTTGAACCTAACTCTAAGACTCTAATCCCCAAGAGCGTTATCTTTGATTGTAACGGTTCAACTGCGGTTTGAAATAGAGTTAAAGTTCTGAAGTTCTATCACCTCTTAGGACACCCAAAGGTTGTAATAAGTACCTATAACTTATAGCTTTGAACCTAACTCTAAGACTATAATCCCCAAGAGCGTTATCTTTGATTGTAACGGTTCAACTTCGGTTTGAAATAGAGTTAAAGTTCTAAAGATCTATCACCTCTTAGGACACCCAAAGGTTGTAATAAGTATCTATAACTTATTGCTTTGAACCTAACTCTAAGACTCTAATCCCCAAGAGCGTTATCTTTGATTGTAACGGTTCAACTTCGGTTTGAAATAGAGTTAAAGTTCTAAAGATCTATCACCTCTTAGGACACCCAAAGATTGTAATAAGTATCTATAACTTATAGCTTTGAACCTAACTCTAAGACTCTAATCCCCAAGAGCATTATCTTTGATTGTAACGGTTCAACTTCGGTTTGAAATAGAATTAAAGTTATGAAGCTCTATCACCTCTTAGGACACCCAAAGGATGTCATAAGTATCTATAACTTATAGCTTTGAACCTAACTCTAAGACTCTAATCCCCAAGAACGTTATCTTTGATTGTAACGGTTCAACTTCGGTTTGAAGTAGAGTTAAAGTTCTAAAGATCTATCACCTCTTAGGACACCCAAAGGATGTCATAAGTATCTATAACTTATAGCTTTGAATCTAACTCTAAGACTCTAATCCCCAAGAGCGTTTTCTTTGATTGTAACGGTTCAACTTCGGTTTGAAATAGAGTTAAAGTTCTAAAGATCTATCACCTCTTAGGACACCCAAAGGTTGTAATAAGTATCTATAACTTATTGCTTTGAACCTCACTCTAAGACTCTAATCCCCAAGAGCGTTATCTTTGATTGTAAGGGTTCAACTTCGGTTTGAAATAGAGTTAAAGTTCTAAAGATCTATCACCTCTTAGGACACCCAAAGGATGTCATAAGTATGTATAACTTATAGCTTTGAACCTAACTCTAAGACTCTAATCCCCAAGAGCGTTATCTTTGATTGTAACGGTTCAACTTCGGTTTGAAATAGAGTTAAAGTTCTAAAGATCTATCACCTCTTAGGACACCCAAAGGTTGTAATAAGTATCTATAACTTATAGCTTTGAACCTAACTCTAAGACTCTAATCCCCAAGAGCGTTATCTTTGATTGTAACGGTTCAACTGCGGTTTGAAATAGAGTTAAAGTTCTGAAGTTCTATCACTTTTTGGGCCCCCCAGGGGTTGTAATAAGTACCTATAACTTATAGCTTTGAACCTAACTCTAAGACTCTAATCCCCAAGAGCGTTATCTTTGTTTGTAACGGTTCAACTTCGGTTTGAAATAGAGTTAAAGTTCTAAAGATCTATCACCTCTTAGGACACCCAAAGGTTGTAATAAGTGTCTATAACTTATTGCTTTGAACCTAACTCTAAGACTCTAATCCCCAAGGGCGTTATCTTTGATTGTAACGGTTCAGCTTCGGTTTGAAATAGAGTTAAAGTTCTAAAGATCTATCACCTCTTAGGACACCCAAAGGTTGTAATAAGTATCTATAACTTATAGCTTTGAACCTAACTCTAAGACTCTAATCCCCAAGAGCGTTTTCTTTGATTGTAACGGTTCAACTTCGGTTTGAAATAGAGTTAAAGTTCTAAAGATCTATCACCTCTTAGGACACCCAAAGGATGTCATAAGTATGTATAACTTATAGCTTTGAACCTAACTCTAAGACTCTAATCCCCAAGAGCGTTATCTTTGATTGTAACGGTTCAACTTCGGTTTGAAATAGAGTTAAAGTTCTAAAGATCTATCACCTCTTAGGACACCCAAAGGTTGTAATAAGTATCTATAACTTATAGCTTTGAACCTAACTCTAAGACTCTAATCCCCAAGAGCGTTATCTTTGATTGTAACGGTTCAACTGCGGTTTGAAATAGAGTTAAAGTTCTGAAGTTCTATCACTTTTTGGGCCCCCCAGGGGTTGTAATAAGTACCTATAACTTATAGCTTTGAACCTAACTCTAAGACTCTAATCCCCAAGAGCGTTATCTTTGTTTGTAACGGTTCAACTTCGGTTTGAAATAGAGTTAAAGTTCTAAAGATCTATCACCTCTTAGGACACCCAAAGGTTGTAATAAGTGTCTATAACTTATTGCTTTGAACCTAACTCTAAGACTCTAATCCCCAAGGGCGTTATCTTTGATTGTAACGGTTCAGCTTCGGTTTGAAATAGAGTTAAAGTTCTAAAGATCTATCACCTCTTAGGACACCCAAAGGTTGTAATAAGTATCTATAACTTATAGCTTTGAACCTAACTCTAAGACTCTAATCCCCAAGAGCGTTTTCTTTGATTGTAACGGTTCAACTTCGGTTTGAAATAGAGTTAAAGTTCTAAAGATCTATCACCTCTTAGGACACCCAAAGGTTGTAATAAGTATCTATAACTTATAGCTTTGAACCTAACTCTAAGACTCTAATCCCCAAGAGCATTATCTTTGATTGTAACGGTTCAACTTCGGTTTGAAATAGAGTTAAAGTTATGAAGCTCTATCACCTCTTAGGACACCCAAAGGATGTCATAAGTATCTATCACTTATAGCTTTCAACCTAACTCTAAGACTCTAATCCCCAAGAACGTTATCTTTGATTGTAACGGTTCAACTTCGGTTTGAAGTAGAGTTAAAGTTCTAAAGATCTATCACCTCTTAGGACACCCAAAGGATGTCATAAGTATCTATAACTTATAGCTTTGAAGCTAACTCTAAGACTCTAATCCCCAAGAGCGTTATCTTTGATTGTAACGGTTCAACTTCGGTTTGAAATAGAGTTAAAGTTCTAAAGATCTATCACCTCTTAGGACACCCAAAGGTTGTAATAAGTATCTATAACTTATTGCTTTGAACCTCACTCTAAGACTCTAATCCCCAAGAGGGTTATCTTTGATTGTAACGGTTCAACTTCGGTGTGAAATAGAGTTAAAGTTCTGAAGATCTATCACCTCTTAGGACACCCAAAGGATGTCATAAGTATGTATAACTTATAGCTTTGAACCTAACTCTAAGACTCTAATCCCCAAGAGCGTAATCTTTGATTGTAACGGTTGAACTTCGGTTTGAAATAGAGTTAAAGTTCTAAAGATCTATCACCTCTTAGGACACCCAAAGGTTGTAATAAGTATCTATAACTTATAGCTTTGAACCTAACTCTAAGACTCTAATCCCCAAGAGCGTTATCTTTGATTGTAACGGTTCAACTTCGGTTTGAAATAGAGTTAAAGTTCTGAAGTTCTATCACCTCTTAGGACACCCAAAGGTTGTAATAAGTACCTATAACTTATAGCTTTGAACCTAACTCTAAGACTCTAATCCCCAAGAGCGCTATCTTTGATTGTAACGGTTCAACTTCGGTTTGAAATAGAGTTAAAGTTCTAAAGATCTATCACCTCTTAGGACACCAAAGGTTGTAATAAGTATCTATAACTTATTGCTTTGAACCTAACTCTAAGACTCTAATCCCCAAGAGCGTTATCTTTGATTGTAACGGTTCAACTTCGGTTTGAAATAGAGTTAAAGTTCTAAAGATCTATCACCTCTTAGGACACCAAAAGGTTGTAATAAGTATCTATAACTTATAGCTTTGAACCTAACTCTAAGACTCTAATCCCCAAGAGCATTATCTTTGATTGTAACGGTTCAACTTCGGTTTGAAATAGAGTTAAAGTTATGAAGCTCTATCACCTCTTAGGACACCCAAAGGATGTCATAAGTATCTATAACTTATAGCTTTGAACCTAACTCTAAGACTCTAATCCCCAAGAACGTCATCTTTGATTGTAACGGTTCAACTTCGGTTTGAAGTAGAGTTAAAGTTCTAAAGATCTATCACCTCTTAGGACACCCAAAGGATGTCATAAGTATCTATAACTTATAGCTTTGAATCTAACTCTAAGACTCTAATCCCCAAGAGCGTTATCTTTGATTGTAACGGTTCAACTTCGGTTTGAAGTAGAGTTAAAGTTCTAAAGATCTATCACCTCTTAGGACACCCAAAGGTTGTAATAAGTATCTATAACTTATTGCTTTGAACCTCACTCTAAGACTCTAATCCCCAAGAGCGTTATCTTTGATTGTAATGGTTCAACTTCGGTTTGAAATAGAGTTAAAGTTCTAAAGATCTATCACCTCTTAGGACACCCAAAGGATGTCATAAGTATGTATAACTTATAGCTTTGAACCTAACTCTAAGACTCTAATCCCCAAGAGCGTTATCTTTGATTGTAACGGTTCAACTTCGGTTTGAAATAGAGTTAAAGTTCTAAAGATCTATCACCTCTTAGGACACCCAAAGGTTGTAATAAGTATCTATAACTTATAGCTTTGAACCTAACTTTAAGACTCTAATCCCCAAGAGCGTTATCTTTGATTGTAACGGTTCAACTTCGGTTTGAAATAGAGTTAAAGTTCTGAAGTTCTATCACCTCTTAGGACACCCAAAGGTTGTAATAAGTACCTATAACTTATAGCTTTGAACCTAACTCTAAGACTCTAATCCCCAAGAGCGTTATCTTTGTTTGTAACGGTTCAACTTCGGTTTGAAATAGAGTTAAAGTTCTAAAGATCTATCACCTCTTAGGACACCCAAAGGTTGTAATAAGTATCTATAACTTATTGCTTTGAACCTAACTCTAAGACTCTAATCCCCAAGAGCGTTATCTTTGATTGTAATGGTTCAACTTCAGTTTGAAATAGAGTTAAAGTTCTAAAGATCTATCACCTCTTAGGACACCCAAAGGTTGTAATAAGTATCTATAACTTATAGCTTTGAACCTAACTCTAAGACTCTAATCCCCAAGAGCGTTATCTTTGATTGTAACGGTTCAACTTGGGTTTGAAATAGAGTTAAAGTTCTGAAGATCTATCACCTCTTAGGACACCCAAAGGTTGTAATAAGTACCTATACCCTATAGCTTTGCACCTAACTCTAAGACTCTAATCCCCAAGAGCGTTATCTTTGATTGTAACGGTTCAACTTCGGTTTGAAATAGAGTTAAAGTTATGAAGCTCTATCACCTCTTAGGGCACCCAAAGTTTGTAATAAGTATCTATAACTTATAGCTTTGAACCTAACTCTAAGACTCTAATCCCCAAGAGCGTTATCTTTGATTGTAACGGTTCAACTTCGGTTTGAAATAGAGTTAAAGTTCTAAAGATCTATCACCTCTTAGGACACCCAAAGGTTGTAATAAGTATCTATAACTTATAGCTTTGAACCTAACTCTAAGACTCTAATCCCCAAGAGCGTTATCTTTGATTGTAACGGTTCAACTTCGGTTTGAAATAGAGTTAAAGTTCTGAAGTTCTATCACCTCTTAGGACACCCAAAGGTTGTAATAAGTACCTATAACTTATAGCTTTGAACCTAACTCTAAGACTCTAATCCCCAAGAGCGTTATCTTTGTTTGTAACGGTTCAACTTCGGTTTGAAATAGAGTTAAAGTTCTAAAGATCTATCACCTCTTAGGACACCCAAAGGATGTCATAAGTATCTATAACTTATAGCTTTGAACCTAACTCTAAGACTCTAATCCCCAAGAGCGTTATCTTTGATTGTAACGGTTCAACTTCGGTTTGAAATAGAGTTAAAGTTCTAAAGATCTATCACCTCTTAGAACACCCAAAGGATGTCATAAGTATGTATAACTTATAGCTTTGAACCTAACTCTAAGACTCTAATCCCCAAGAGCGTTATCTTTGATTGTAACGGTTCAACTTCGGTTTGAAATAGAGTTAAAGTTCTAAAGATCTATCACCTCTTAGGACACCCAAAGGTTGTAATAAGTATCTATAACTTATTGCTTTGAACCTCACTCTAAGACTCTAATCCCCAAGGGCGTTATCTTTGATTGTAACGGTTCAACTTCGGTTTGAAATAGAGTTAAAGTTCTAAAGATCTATCACCTCTTAGGACACCCAAAGGTTGTAATAAGTATCTATAACTTATAGCTTTGAACCTAACTCTAAGACTCTAATCCCCAAGAGCATTATCTTTGATTGTAACGGTTCAACTTCGGTTTGAAATAGAGTTAAAGTTATGAAGCTCTATCGCCTCTTAGGACACCCAAAGTTTGTAATAAGTATCTATAACTTATAGCTTTGAACCTAACTCTAAGACTCTAATCCCCAAGAGCGTTATCTTTGATTGTAACGGTTCAACTTCGGTTTGAAATAGAGTTAAAGTTCTAAAGATCTGTCACCTCTTAGGACACCCAAAGGATGTCATAAGTATGTATAACTTATAGCTTTGAACCTAACTTTAAGACTCTAATCCCCAAGAGCATTATCTTTGATTGTAACGGTTCAACTTCGGTTTGAAATAGAGTTAAAGTTATGAAGCTCTATCGCCTCTTAGGACACCCAAAGTTTGTAATAAGTATCTATAACTTATAGCTTTGAACCTAACTCTAAGACTCTAATCCCCAAGAGCGTTATCTTTGATTGTAACGGTTCAACTTCGGTTTGAAATAGAGTTAAAGTTCTAAAGATCTATCACCTCTTAGGACACCCAAAGGATGTCATAAGTATCTATAACTTATAGCTTTGAACCTAACTCTAAGACTCTAATCCCCAAGAGCGTTATCTTTGATTGTAACGGTTCAACTTCGGTTTGAAATAGAGTTAAAGTTCTAAAGATCTATCACCTGTTAGGACACCCAAAGGTTGTAATAAGTATCTATAACTTATAGCTTTGAACCTAACTCTAAGACTCTAATCCCCAAGAGCATTATCTTTGATTGTAACGGTTCAACTTCGGTTTGAAATAGAGTTAAAGTTATGAAGCTCTATCGCCTCTTAGGACACCCAAAGTTTGTAATAAGTATCTATAACTTATAGCTTTGAACCTAACTCTAAGACTCTAATCCCCAAGAGCGTTATCTTTGATTGTAACGGTTCAACTTCGGTTTGAAATAGAGTTAAAGTTCTAAAGATCTATCACCTCTTAGGACACCCAAAGGTTGTAATAAGTATCTATAACTTATAGCTTTGAACCTCACTCTAAGACTCTAATCCCCAAGAGCGTTATCTTTGATTGTAACGGTTCAACTTCGGTTTGAAATAGAGTTAAAGTTCTAAATATCTATCACCTCTTAGGACACCCAAAGGATGTCATAAGTATGTATAACTTATAGCTTTGAACCTAACTCTAAGACTCTAATCCCCAAGAGCGTTACCTTTGATTGTAACGGTTCAACTTCGGTTTGAAATAGAGTTAAAGTTCTAAAGATCTATCACCTCTTAGGACACCCAAAGGTTGTAATAAGTATCTATAACTTATAGCTTTGAACCTAACTCTAAGACTCTAATCCCCAAGAGCGTTATCTTTGATTGTAACGGTTCAACTTCGGTTTGAAATAGAGTTAAAGTTCTGAAGTTCTATCACCTCTTAGGACACCCAAAGGTTGTAATAAGTACCTATAACTTATAGCTTTGAACCTAACTCTAAGACTCTAATCCCCAAGAGCGTTATCTTTGATTGTAACGGTTCGACTTCGGTTTGAAATAGAGTTAAAGTTCTAAAGATCTATCACCTCTTAGGACACCCAAAGGTTGTAATAAGTATCTATAACTTATTGCTTTGAACCTAACTCTAAGACTCTAATCCCCAAGAGCGTTATGTTTGATTGTAACGGTTCAACTTCGGTTTGAAATAGAGTTAAAGTTCTAAAGATCTATCACCTCTTAGGACACCCAAAGGTTGTAATAAGTATCTATAACTTATAGCTTTGAACCTAACTCTAAGACTCTAATCCCCAAGAGCATTATCTTTGATTGTAACGGTTCAACTTCGGTTTGAAATAGAGTTAAAGTTATGAAGCTCTATCGCCTCTTAGGACACCCAAAGTTTGTAATAAGTATCTATAACTTATAGCTTTGAACCTAACTCTAAGACTCTAATCCCCAAGAGCGTTATCTTTGATTGTAACGGTTCAACTTCGGTTTGAAATAGAGTTAAAGTTCTAAAGATCTATCACCTCTTAGGACACCCAAAGGATGTCATAAGTATCTATAACTTATAGCTTTGAACCTAACTCTAAGACTCTAATCCCCAAGAGCGTTATCTTTGATTGTAACGGTTCAACTTCGGTTTGAAATAGAGTTAAAGATCTAAAGATCTATCACCTCTTAGGACACCCAAAGGTTGTAATAAGTATCTATAACTTATTGCTTTGAACCTCACCCTAAGACTCTAATCCCCAAGAGCGTTATCTTTGATTGTAACGGTTCAACTTCGGTTTGAAATAGAGTTAAAGTTCTAAAGATCTATCACCTCTTAGGACACCCAAAGGATGTCATAAGTATGTATAACTTATAGCTTTGAACCTAACTCTAAGACTCTAATCCCCAAGAGCGTTATCTTTGATTGTAACGGTTCAACTTCGGTTTGAAATAGAGTTAAAGTTCTAAAGATCTATCACCTCTTAGGACACCCAAAGGATGTCATAAGTATGTATAACTTATAGCTTTGAACCTAACTCTAAGACTCTAATCCCCAAGAGCGTTATCTTTGATTGTAACGGTTCAACTTCGGTTTGAAATAGAGTTAAAGTTCTAAAGATCTATCACCTCTTAGGACACCCAAAGGATGTCATAAGTATGTATAACTTATAGCTTTGAACCTAACTCTAAGACTCTAATCCCCAAGAGCGTTATCTTTGATTGTAACGGTTCAACTCCGATTTGAAATAGAGTTAAAGTTCTAAAGATCTATCACCTCTTAGGACACCCAAAGGTTGTAATAAGTATCTATAACTTATAGCTTTGAACCTAACTCTAAGACTCTAATCCCCAAGAGCGTTATCTTTGATTGTAACGGTTCAACTTCGGTTTGAAATAGAGTTAAAGTTATGAAGCTCTATCACCTCTTAGGGCACCCAAAGTTTGTAATAAGTATCTATAACTTATAGCTTTGAACCTAACTCTAAGACTCTAATCCCCAAGAGCGTTATCTTTGATTGTAACGGTTCAACTTCGGTTTGAAATAGAGTTAAAGTTCTAAAGATCTATCACCTCTTAGGACACCCAAAGGTTGTAATAAGTATCTATAACTTATAGCTTTGAACCTAACTCTAAGACTCTAATCCCCAAGAGCATTATCTTTGATTGTAACGGTTCAACTTCGGTTTGAAATAGAGTTAAAGTTATGAAGCTCTATCACCTCTTAGGACACCCAAAGTTTGTAATAAGTATCTATAACTTATAGCTTTGAACCTAACTCTAAGACTCTAATCCCCAAGAGCGTTATCTTTGATTGTAACGGTTCAACTTCGGTTTGAAATAGAGTTAAAGTTCTAAAGATCTATCACCTCTTAGGACACCCAAAGGATGTCATAAGTATGTATAACTTATAGCTTTGAACCTAACTCTAAGACTCTAATCCCCAAGAGCGTTATCTTTGATTGTAACGGTTCAACTTCGGTTTGAAATAGAGTTAAAGTTCTAAAGATCTATCACCTCTTAGGACACCCAAAGGTTGTAATAAGTATCTATAACTTATTGCTTTGAACCTCACTCTAAGACTCTAATCCCCAAGAGCGTTATCTTTGATTGTAACGGTTCAACTTCGGTTTGAAATAGAGTTAAAGTTCTAAAGATCTATCACCTCTTAGGACACCCAAAGGTTGTAATAAGTATCTATAACTTATAGCTTTGAACCTAACTCTAAGACTCTAATCCCCAAGAGCATTATCTTTGATTGTAACGGTTCAACTTCGGTTTGAAATAGAGTTAAAGTTATGAAGCTCTATCGCCTCTTAGGACACCCAAAGTTTGTAATAAGTATCTATAACTTATAGCTTTGAACCTAACTCTAAGACTCTAATCCCCAAGAGCGTTATCTTTGATTGTAACGGTTCAACTTCGGTTTGAAATAGAGTTAAAGTTCTAAAGATCTGTCACCTCTTAGGACACCCAAAGGATGTCATAAGTATGTATAACTTATAGCTTTGAACCTAACTTTAAGACTCTAATCCCCAAGAGCATTATCTTTGATTGTAACGGTTCAACTTCGGTTTGAAATAGAGTTAAAGTTATGAAGCTCTATCGCCTCTTAGGACACCCAAAGTTTGTAATAAGTATCTATAACTTATAGCTTTGAACCTAACTCTAAGACTCTAATCCCCAAGAGCGTTATCTTTGATTGTAACGGTTCAACTTCGGTTTGAAATAGAGTTAAAGTTCTAAAGATCTATCACCTCTTAGGACACCCAAAGGATGTCATAAGTATCTATAACTTATAGCTTTGAACCTAACTCTAAGACTCTAATCCCCAAGAGCGTTATCTTTGATTGTAACGGTTCAACTTCGGTTTGAAATAGAGTTAAAGTTCTAAAGATCTATCACCTGTTAGGACACCCAAAGGTTGTAATAAGTATCTATAACTTATAGCTTTGAACCTAACTCTAAGACTCTAATCCCCAAGAGCATTATCTTTGATTGTAACGGTTCAACTTCGGTTTGAAATAGAGTTAAAGTTATGAAGCTCTATCGCCTCTTAGGACACCCAAAGTTTGTAATAAGTATCTATAACTTATAGCTTTGAACCTAACTCTAAGACTCTAATCCCCAAGAGCGTTATCTTTGATTGTAACGGTTCAACTTCGGTTTGAAATAGAGTTAAAGTTCTAAAGATCTATCACCTCTTAGGACACCCAAAGGTTGTAATAAGTATCTATAACTTATAGCTTTGAACCTCACTCTAAGACTCTAATCCCCAAGAGCGTTATCTTTGATTGTAACGGTTCAACTTCGGTTTGAAATAGAGTTAAAGTTCTAAATATCTATCACCTCTTAGGACACCCAAAGGATGTCATAAGTATGTATAACTTATAGCTTTGAACCTAACTCTAAGACTCTAATCCCCAAGAGCGTTACCTTTGATTGTAACGGTTCAACTTCGGTTTGAAATAGAGTTAAAGTTCTAAAGATCTATCACCTCTTAGGACACCCAAAGGTTGTAATAAGTATCTATAACTTATAGCTTTGAACCTAACTCTAAGACTCTAATCCCCAAGAGCGTTATCTTTGATTGTAACGGTTCAACTTCGGTTTGAAATAGAGTTAAAGTTCTGAAGTTCTATCACCTCTTAGGACACCCAAAGGTTGTAATAAGTACCTATAACTTATAGCTTTGAACCTAACTCTAAGACTCTAATCCCCAAGAGCGTTATCTTTGATTGTAACGGTTCGACTTCGGTTTGAAATAGAGTTAAAGTTCTAAAGATCTATCACCTCTTAGGACACCCAAAGGTTGTAATAAGTATCTATAACTTATTGCTTTGAACCTAACTCTAAGACTCTAATCCCCAAGAGCGTTATGTTTGATTGTAACGGTTCAACTTCGGTTTGAAATAGAGTTAAAGTTCTAAAGATCTATCACCTCTTAGGACACCCAAAGGTTGTAATAAGTATCTATAACTTATAGCTTTGAACCTAACTCTAAGACTCTAATCCCCAAGAGCATTATCTTTGATTGTAACGGTTCAACTTCGGTTTGAAATAGAGTTAAAGTTATGAAGCTCTATCGCCTCTTAGGACACCCAAAGTTTGTAATAAGTATCTATAACTTATAGCTTTGAACCTAACTCTAAGACTCTAATCCCCAAGAGCGTTATCTTTGATTGTAACGGTTCAACTTCGGTTTGAAATAGAGTTAAAGTTCTAAAGATCTATCACCTCTTAGGACACCCAAAGGATGTCATAAGTATCTATAACTTATAGCTTTGAACCTAACTCTAAGACTCTAATCCCCAAGAGCGTTATCTATGATTGTAACGGTTCAACTTCGGTTTGAAATAGAGTTAAAGATCTAAAGATCTATCACCTCTTAGGACACCCAAAGGTTGTAATAAGTATCTATAACTTATTGCTTTGAACCTCACCCTAAGACTCTAATCCCCAAGAGCGTTATCTTTGATTGTAACGGTTCAACTTCGGTTTGAAATAGAGTTAAAGTTCTAAAGATCTATCACCTCTTAGGACACCCAAAGGATGTCATAAGTATGTATAACTTATAGCTTTGAACCTAACTCTAAGACTCTAATCCCCAAGAGCGTTATCTTTGATTGTAACGGTTCAACTTCGGTTTGAAATAGAGTTAAAGTTCTAAAGATCTATCACCTCTTAGGACACCCAAAGGATGTCATAAGTATGTATAACTTATAGCTTTGAACCTAACTCTAAGACTCTAATCCCCAAGAGCGTTATCTTTGATTGTAACGGTTCAACTCCGATTTGAAATAGAGTTAAAGTTCTAAAGATCTATCACCTCTTAGGACACCCAAAGGTTGTAATAAGTATCTATAACTTATAACTTTGAACCTAACTCTAAGACTCTAATCCCCAAGAGCGTTATCTTTGATTGTAACGGTTCAACTTCGGTTTGAAATAGAGTTAAAGTTCTGAAGTTCTATCACCTCTTAGGACACCCAAAGGTTGTAATAAGTACCTATACCCTATAGCTTTGCACCTAACTCTAAGACTCTAATCCCCAAGAGCGTTATCTTTGATTGTAACGGTTCAACTTTGGTTTGAAATAGAGTTAAAGTTATGAAGCTCTATCACCTCTTAGGGCACCCAAAGTTTGTAATAAGTATCTATAACTTATAGCTTTGAACCTAACTCTAAGACTCTAATCCCCAAGAGCGTTATCTTTGATTGTAACGGTTCAACATCGGTTTGAAATAGAGTTAAAGTTCTAAAGATCTATCACCTCTTAGGACACCCAAAGGTTGTAATAAGTATCTATAACTTATAGCTTTGAACCTAACTCTAAGACTCTAATCCCCAAGAGCATTATCTTTGATTGTAACGGTTCAACTTCGGTTTGAAATAGAGTTAAAGTTATGAAGCTCTATCACCTCTTAGGACACCCAAAGTTTGTAATAAGTATCTATAACTTATAGCTTTGAACCTAACTCTAAGACTCTAATCCCCAAGAGCGTTATCTTTGATTGTAACGGTTCAACTTCGGTTTGAAATAGAGTTAAAGTTCTAAAGATCTATCACCTCTTAGGACACCCAAAGGATGTCATAAGTATGTATAACTTATAGCTTTGAACCTAACTCTAAGACTCTAATCCCCAAGAGCGTTATCTTTGATTGTAACGGTTCAACTTCGGTTTGAAATAGAGTTAAAGTTCTAAAGATCTATCACCTCTTAGGACACCCAAAGGTTGTAATAAGTATCTATAACTTATTGCTTTGAACCTCACTCTAAGACTCTAATCCCCAAGAGTGTTATCTTTGATTGTAACGGTTCAACTTCGTTTTGAAATAGAGTTAAAGTTCTAAAGATCTATCACCTCTTAGGACACCCAAAGGTTGTAATAAGTATCTATAACTTATAGCTTTGAACCTAACTCTAAGACTCTAATCCCCAAGAGCATTATCTTTGATTGTAACGGTTCAACTTCGGTTTGAAATAGAGTTAAAGTTATGAAGCTCTATCGCCTCTTAGGACACCCAAAGTTTGTAATAAGTATCTATAACTTATAGCTTTGAACCTAACTCTAAGACTCTAATCCCCAAGAGCGTTATCTTTGATTGTAACGGTTCACTTCGGTTTGAAATAGAGTTAAAGTTCTAAAGATCTATCACCTCTTAGGACACCCAAAGGATGTCATAAGTATCTATAACTTATAGCTTTGAACCTAACTCTAAGACTCTAATCCCCAAGAGCCTTATCTTTGATTGTAACGGTTCAACTTCGGTTTGAAATAGAGTTAAAGTTCTAAAGATCTATCACCTCTTAGGACACCCAAAGGTTGTAATAAGTATCTATAACTTATTGCTTTGAACCTCACCCTAAGACTCTAATCCCCAAGAGCGTTATCTTTGATTGTAACGGTTCAACTTCGGTTTGAAATAGAGTTAAAGTTCTAAAGATCTATCACCTCTTAGGACACCCAAAGGATGTCATAAGTATGTATAACTTATAGCTTTGAACCTAACTCTAAGACTCTAATCCCCAAGAGCGTTATCTTTGATTGTAACGGTTCAACTTCGGTTTGAAATAGAGTTAAAGTTCTAAAGATCTATCACCTCTTAGGACACCCAAAGGATGTCATAAGTATGTATAACTTATAGCTTTGAACCTAACTCTAAGACTCTAATCCCCAAGAGCGTTATCTTTGATTGTAACGGTTCAACTTCGGTTTGAAATAGAGTTAAAGTTTTAAAGATCTATCACCTCATAGGACACCCAAAGGATGTCATAAGTATGTATAACTTATAGCTTTGAACCTAATTCTAAGACTCTAATCCCCAAGAGCGTTATCTTTTATTGTAACGGTTCAACTTCGGTTTGAAATAGAGTTAAAGTTCTGAAGTTCTATCACCTCTTAGGACACCCAAAGGTTGTAAAAAGTACCTATACCTTATAGCTTTGAACCTAACTCTAAGACTCTAATCCCCAAGAGCGTTATCTTTGATTGTAACGGTTCAACTTCGGTTTGAAATAGAGTTAAAGTTCTAAAGACCTATCACCTCTTAGGACACCCAAAGGTTGTAATAAGTATCTATAACTTATTGCTTTGAACCTTACTCTAAGACTCTAATCCCCAAGAGTGTTATCTTTGATTGTAACGGTTCAACTTCGGTTTGAAATAGAGTTAAAGTTCTAAAGATCTATCACCTCTTAGGACACCCAAAGGTTGTAATAAGTATCTATAACTTATAGCTTTGAACCTAACTCTAAGACTCTAATCCCCAAGAGCATTATCTTTGATTGTAACGGTTCAACTTCGGTTTGAAATAGAGTTAAAGTTATGAAGCTCTATCACCTCTTAGGACACCCAAAGTTTGTAATAAGTATCTATAACTTATAGCTTTGAACCTAACTCTAAGACTCTAATCCCCAAGAGCGTTATCTTTGATTGTAACGGTTCAACTTCGGTTTGAAATAGAGTTAAAGTTCCAAAGATCTATCACCTCTTAGGACACCCAAAGGATGTCATAAGTATGTATAACTTATAGCTTTGAACCTAACTCTAAGACTCTAATCCCCAAGAGCGTTATCTTTGATTGTAACGGTTCAACTTCGGTTTGAAATAGAGTTAAAGTTCTAAAGATCTATCACCTCTTAGGACACCCAAAGGATGTCATAAGTATCTATAACTTATAGCTTTGAACCTAACTCTAAGACTCTAATCCCCAAGAGCGTTATCTTTGATTGTAACGGTTCAACTTCGGTTTGAAATAAAGTTAAAGTTCTAAAGATCTATCACCTCTTAGGACACCCAAAGGTTGTAATAAGTATCTATAACTTATTGCTTTGAACCTCACCCTAAGACTCTAATCCCCAAGAGCGTTATCTTTGATTGTAACGGTTCAACTTCGGTTTGAAATAGAGTTAAAGTTCTAAAGATCTATCACCTCTTAGGACACCCAAAGGATGTCATAAGTATGTATAACTTATAGCTTTGAACCTAACTCTAAGACTCTAATCCCCAAGAGCGTTATCTTTGATTGTAACGGTTCAACTTCGGTTTGAAATAGAGTTAAAGTTCTAAAGATCTATCACCTCTTAGGACACCCAAAGGATGTCATAAGTATGTATAACTTATAGCTTTGAACCTAACTCTAAGACTCTAATCCCCAAGAGCGTTATCTTTGATTGTAACGGTTCAACTTCGGTTTGAAATAGAGTTAAAGTTCTAAAGATCTATCACCTCTTAGGACACCCAAAGGTTGTAATAAGTATCTATAACTTATAGCTTTGAACCTAACTCTAAGACTCTAATCCCCAAGAGCATTATCTTTGATTGTAACGGTTCAACTTCGGTTTGAAATAGAGTTAAAGTTATGAAGCTCTATCACCTCTTAGGACACCCAAAGTTTGTAATAAGTATCTATAACTTATAGCTTTGAACCTAACTCTAAGACTCTAATCCCCAAGAGCGTTATCTTTGATTGTAACGGTTCAACTTCGGTTTGAAATAGAGTTAAAGTTCTAAAGATCTATCACCTCTTAGGACACCCAAAGGATGTCATAAGTATGTATAACTTATAGCTTTGAACCTAACTCTAAGACTCTAATCCCCAAGAGCGTTATCGTTGATTGTAACGGTTCAACTTCGGTTTGAAATAGAGTTAAAGTTCTAAAGATCTATCACCTCTTAGGACACCCAAAGGTTGTAATAAGTATCTATAACTTATTGCTTTGAACCTCACTCTAAGACTCTAATCCCCAAGAGCGTTATCTTTGATTGTAACGGTTCAACTTCGGTTTGAAATAGAGTTAAAGTTCTAAAGATCTATCACCTCTTAGGACACCCAAAGGTTGTAATAAGTATCTATAACTTATAGCTTTGAACCTTACTCTAAGACTCTAATCCCCAAGAGCATTATCTTTGATTGTAACGGTTCAACTTCGGTTTGAAATAGAGTTAAAGTTATGAAGCTCTATCGCCTCTTAGGACACCCAAAGTTTGTAATAAGTATCTATAACTTATAGCTTTGAACCTAACTCTAAGACTCTAATCCCCAAGAGCGTTATCTTTGATTGTAACGGTTCAACTTCGGTTTGAAATAGAGTTAAAGTTCTAAAGATCTATCACCTCTTAGGACACCCAAAGGATGTCATAAGTATCTATAACTTATAGCTTTGAACCTAACTCTAAGACTCTAATCCCCAAGAGCCTTATCTTTGATTGTAACGGTTCAACTTCGGTTTGAAATAGAGTTAAAGTTCTAAAGATCTATCACCTCTTAGGACACCCAAAGGTTGTAATCAGTATCTATAACTTATTGCTTTGAACCTCACCCTAAGACTCTAATCCCCAAGAGCGTTATCTTTGATTGTAACGGTTCAACTTCGGTTTGAAATAGAGTTAAAGTTCTAAAGATCTATCACCTCTTAGGACACCCAAAGGATGTCATAAGTATGTATAACTTATAGCTTTGAACCTAACTCTAAGACTCTAATCCCCAAGAGCGTTATCTTTGATTGTAACGGTTCAACTTCGGTTTGAAATAGAGTTAAAGTTCTAAAGATCTATCACCTCTTAGGACACCCAAAGGATGTCATAAGTATGTCTAACTTATAGCTTTGAACGTAACTCTAAGACTCTAATCCCCAAGAGCGTTATCTTTGATTGTAACGGTTCAACTTCGGTTTGAAATAGAGTTAAAGTTCTAAAGATCTATCACCTCATAGGACACCCAAAGGATGTCATAAGTATGTATAACTTATAGCTTTGAACCTAACTCTAAGACTCTAATCCCCAAGAGCGTTATCTTTGATTGTAACGGTTCAACTTCGGTTTGAAATAGAGTTAAAGTTCTGAAGTTCTATCACCTCTTAGGACACCCAAAGGTTGTAAAAAGTACCTATACCTTATAGCTTTGAACCTAACTCTAAGACTCTAATCCCCAAGAGCGTTATCTTTGATTGTAACGGTTCAACTTCGGTTTGAAATAGAGTTAAAGTTCTAAAGATCTATCACCTCTTAGGACACCCAAAGGATGTCATAAGTATGTATAACTTATAGCTTTGAACCTAACTCTAAGACTCTAATCCCCAAGAGCGTTATCTTTGATTGTAACGGTTCAACTCCGATTTGAAATAGAGTTAAAGTTCTAAAGATCTATCACCTCTTAGGACACCCAAAGGTTGTAATAAGTATCTATAACTTATAACTTTGAACCTAACTCTAAGACTCTAATCCCCAAGAGCGTTATCTTTGATTGTAACGGTTCAACTTCGGTTTGAAATAGAGTTAAAGTTCTGAAGTTCTATCACCTCTTAGGACACCCAAAGGTTGTAATAAGTACCTATACCCTATAGCTTTGAACCTAACTCTAAGACTCTAATCCCCAAGAGCATTATCTTTGATTGTAACGGTTCAACTTCGGTTTGAAATAGAGTTAAAGTTCTAAAGATCTATCACCTCTTAGGACACCCAAAGGTTGTAATAAGTATCTATAACTTATTGCTTTGAACCTCACCCTAAGACTCTAATCCCCAAGAGCGTTATCTTTGATTGTAACGGGTCAACTTCGGTTTGAAATAGAGTTAAAGTTCTAAAGATCTATCACCTCTTAGGACACCCAAAGGATGTCATAAGTATCTATAACTTATAGCTTTGAACCTAACTCTAAGACTCTAATCCCCAAGAGCGTTATCTTTGATCGTAACGGTTCAACTTCGGTTTGAAATAGAGTTAAAGTTCTAAAGATCTATCACCTCTTAGGACACCCAAAGGATGTCATAAGTATGTATAACTTATAGCTTTGAACCTAACTCTAAGACTCTAATTCCCAAGAGCGTTATCTTTGATTGTAACGGTTCAACTTCGGTTTGAAATAGAGTTAAAGTTCTAAAGATCTATCACCTCATAGGACACCCAAAGGATGTCATAAGTATGTATAACTTATAGCTTTGAACCTAACTCTAGGACTCTAATCCCCAAGAGCGTTATCTTTGATTGTAACGGTTCAACTTCGGTTTGAAATAGAGTTAAAGTTCTGAAGATCTATCACCTCTTAGGACACCCAAAGGTTGTAATAAGTATCTATAACTTATTGCTTTGAACCTCACTCTAAGACTCTAATCCCCAAGAGCGTTATCTTTGATTGTAACGGTTCAACTTCGGTTTGAAATAGAGTTAAAGTTCTAAAGATCTATCACCTCTTAGGACACCCAAAGGTTGTAATAAGTATCTATAACTTATAGCTTTGAACCTAACTCTAAGACTCTAATCCCCAAGAGCATTATCTTTGATTGTAACGGTTCAACTTCGGTTTGAAATAGAGTTAAAGTTATGAAGCTCTATCGCCTCTTAGGACACCCAAAGTTTGTAATAAGTATCTATAACTTATAGCTTTGAACCTAACTCTAAGACTCTAATCCCCAAGAGCGTTATCTTTGATTGTAACGGTTCAACTTCGGTTTGAAATAGAGTTAAAGTTCTAAAGATCTATCACCTCTTAGGACACCCAAAGGATGTCTTAAGTATCTATAACTTATAGCTTTGAACCTAACTCTAAGACTCTAATCCCCAAGAGCCTTATCTTTGATTGTAACGGTTCAACTTCGGTTTGAAATAGAGTTAAAGTTCTAAAGATCTATCACCTCTTAGGACACCCAAAGGTTGTAATAAGTATCTATAACTTATTGCTTTGAACCTCACCCTAAGACTCTAATCCCCAAGAGCGTTATCTTTGATTGTAACGGTTCAACTTCGGTTTGAAATAGAGTTAAAGTTCTAAATATCTATCACCTCTTAGGACACCCAAAGGATGTCATAAGTATGTATAACTTATAGCTTTGAACCTAACTCTAAGACTCTAATCCCCAAGAGCGTTATCTTTGATTGTAACGGTTCAACTTCGGTTTGAAATAGAGTTAAAGTTCTAAAGATCTATCACCTCATAGGACACCCAAAGGATGTCATAAGTATGTATAACTTATAGCTTTGAACCTAACTCTAAGACTCTAATCCCCAAGAGCGTTATCTTTGATTGTAACGGTTCAACTTCGGTTTGAAATAGAGTTAAAGTTCTGAAGTTCTATCACCTCTTAGGACACCCAAAGGTTGTAAAAAGTACCTATACCTTATAGCTTTGAACCTAACTCTAAGACTCTAATCCCCAAGAGCGTTATCTTTGATTGTAACGGTTCAACTTCGGTTTGAAATAGAGTTAAAGTTCTAAAGATCTATCACCTCTTAGGACACCCAAAGGTTGTAATAAGTATCTATAACTTATTGCTTTGAACCTTACTCTAAGACTCTAATCCCCAAGAGTGTTATCTTTGATTGTAACGGTTCAACTTCGGTTTGAAATAGAGTTAAAGTTCTAAAGATCTATCACCTCTTAGGACACCCAAAGGATGTCATAAGTATGTATAACTTATAGCTTTGAACCTAACTCTAAGACTCTAATCCCCAAGAGCGTTATCTTTGATTGTAACGGTTCAATTTCGGTTTGAAATAGAGTTAAAGTTCTAAAGATCTATCACCTCTTAGGACACCCAAAGGATGTCATAAGTATCTATAACTTATAGCTTTGAACCTAACTCTAAGACTCTAATCCCCAAGAGCCTTATCTTTGATTGTAACGGTTCAACTTCGGTTTGAAATAGAGTTAAAGTTCTAAAGATCTATCACCTCTTAGGACACCCAAAGGTTGTAATAAGTATCTATAACTTATTGCTTTGAACCTCACCCTAAGACTCTAATCCCCAAGAGCGTTATCTTTGATTGTAACGGTTCAACTTCGGTTTGAAATAGAGTTAAAGTTCTAAAGATCTATCACCTCTTAGGACACCCAAAGGATGTCATAAGTATGTATAACTTATAGCTTTGAACCTAACTCTAAGACTCTAATCCCCAAGAGCGTTATCTTTGATTGTAACGGTTCAAGTTCGGTTTGAAATAGAGTTAAAGTTCTAAAGATCTATCACCTCTTAGGACACCCAAAGGATGTCATAAGTATGTATAACTTATAGCTTTGAACCTAACTCTAAGACTCTAATCCCCAAGAGCGTTATCTTTGATTGTAACGGTTCAACTTCGGTTTGAAATAGAGTTAAAGTTCTAAAGATCTATCACCTCATAGGACACCCAAAGGATGTCATAAGTATGTATAACTTATAGCTTTGAACCTAACTCTAAGACTCTAATCCCCAAGAGCGTTATCTTTGATTGTAACGGTTCAACTTCGGTTTGAAATAGAGTTAAAGTTCTGAAGTTCTATCACTTCTTAGGACACCCAAAGGTTGTAAAAAGTACCTATACCTTATAGCTTTGAACCTAACTCTAAGACTCTAATCCCCAAGAGCGTTATCTTTGATTGTAACGGTTCAACTTCGGTTTGAAATAGAGTTAAAGTTATGAAGCTCTATCACCTCTTAGGACACCCAAAGTTTGTAATAAGTATCTATAACTTATAGCTTTGAACCTTACTCTAAGACTCTAATCCCCAAGAGCGTTATCTTTGATTGTAACGGTTCAACTTCGGTTTGAAATAGAGTTAAAGTTCTAAAGATCTATCACCTCTTAGGACACCCAAAGGTTGTAATAAGTATCTATAACTTATAGCTTTGAACCTAACTCTAAGACTCTAATCCCCAAGAGCATTATCTTTGATTGTAACGGTTCAACTTCGGTTTGAAATAGAGTTAAAGTTATGAAGCTCTATCACCTCTTAGGACACCCAAAGTTTGTAATAAGTATCTATAACTTATAGCTTTGAACCTAACTCTAAGACTCTAATCCCCAAGAGCGTTATCTTTGATTGTAACGGTTCAACTTCGGTTTGAAATAGAGTTAAAGTTCTAAAGATCTATCACCTCTTAGGACACCCAAAGGATGTCATAAGTATGTATAACTTATAGCTTTGAACCTAACTCTAAGACTCTAATCCCCAAGAGCGTTATCTTTGATTGTAACCGTTCAACTTCGGTTTGAAATAGAGTTAAAGTTCTAAAGATCTATCACCTCTTAGGACACCCAAAGGTTGTAATAAGTATCTATAACTTATTGCTTTGAACCTCACTCTAAGACTCTAATCCCCAAGAGTGTTATCTTTGATTGTAACGGTTCAACTTCGGTTTGAAATAGAGTTAAAGTTCTAAAGATCTATCACATCTTAGGACACCCAAAGGTTGTAATAAGTATCTATAACTTATAGCTTTGAACCTAACTTTAAGACTCTAATCCCCAAGAGCATTATCTTTGATTGTAACGGTTCAACTTCGGTTTGAAATAGAGTTAAAGTTATGAAGCTCTATCGCCTCTTAGGACACCCAAAGTTTGTAATAAGTATCTATAACTTATAGCTTTGAACCTAACTCTAAGACTCTAATCCCCAAGAGCGTTATCTTTGATTGTAACGGTTCAACTTCGGTTTGAAATAGAGTTAAAGTTCTAAAGATCTATCACCTCTTAGGACACCCAAAGGATGTCATAAGTATCTATAACTTATAGCTTTGAACCTAACTCTAAGACTCTAATCCCCAAGAGCGTTATCTTTGATTGTAACGGTTCAACTTCGGTTTGAAATAGATTAAAGTTCTAAAGATCTATCACCTCTTAGGACACCCAAAGGTTGTAATAAGTATCTATAACTTATTGCTTTGAACCTCACCCTAAGACTCTAATCCCCAAGAGCGTTATCTTTGATTGTAACGGTTCAACTTCGGTTTGAAATAGAGTTAAAGTTCTAAAGATCTATCACCTCTTAGGACACCCAAAGGATGTCATAAGTATGTATAACTTATAGCTTTGAACCTAACTCTAAGACTCTAATCCCCAAAAGCGTTATCTTTGATTGTAACGGTTCAACTTCGGTTTGAAATAGAGTTAAAGTTCTAAAGATCTATCACCTCTTAGGACACCCAAAGGATGTCATAAGTATGTATAACTTATAGCTTTGAACCTAACTCTAAGACTCTAATCCCCAAGAGCGTTATCTTTGATTGTAACGGTTCAACTTCGGTTTGAAATAGAGTTAAAGTTCTAAAGATCTATCACCTCTTAGGACACCCAAAGGTTGTAATAAGTATCTATAACTTATAGGTTTGAACCTAACTCTAAGACTCTAATCCCCAAGAGCATTATCTTTGATTGTAACGGTTCAACTTCGGTTTGAAATAGAGTTAAAGTTATGAAGCTCTATCACCTCTTAGGACACCCAAAGTTTGTAATAAGTATCTATAACTTATAGCTTTGAACCTAACTCTAAGACTCTAATCCCCAAGAGCGTTATCTTTGATTGTAACGGTTCAACTTCGGTTTGAAATAGAGTTAAAGTTCTAAAGATCTATCACCTCTTAGGACACCCAAAGGATGTCATAAGTATGTATAACTTATAGCTTTGAACCTAACTCTAAGACTCTAATCCCCAAGAGCGTTATCGTTGATTGTAACGGTTCAACTTCGGTTTGAAATAGAGTTAAAGTTCTAAAGATCTATCACCTCTTAGGACACCCAAAGGTTGTAATAAGTATCTATAACTTATTGCTTTGAACCTCACTCTAAGACTGTAATCCCCAAGAGCGTTATCTTTGATTGTAACGGTTCAACTTCGGTTTGAAATAGAGTTAAAGTTCTAAAGATCTATCACCTCTTAGGACACCCAAAGGTTGTAATAAGTATCTATAACTTATAGCTTTGAACTTAACTCTAAGACTCTAATCCCCAAGAGCATTATCTTTGATTGTAACGGTTCAACTTCGGTTTGAAATAGAGTTAAAGTTATGAAGCTCTATCGCCTCTTAGGACACCCAAAGTTTGTAATAAGTATCTATAACTTATAGCTTTGAACCTAACTCTAAGACTCTAATCCCCAAGAGCGTTATCTTTGATTGTAACGGTTCAACTTCGGTTTGAAATAGAGTTAAAGTTCTAAAGATCTATCACCTCTTAGGACACCCAAAGGATGTCATAAGTATCTATAACTTATAGCTTTGAACCTAACTCTAAGACTCTAATCCCCAAGAGCGTTATCTTTGATTGTAACGGTTCAACTTCGGTTTGAAATAGAGTTAAAGTTCTAAAGATCTATCACCTCTTAGGACACCCAAAGGTTGTAATAAGTATCTATAACTTATTGCTTTGAACCTCACCCTAAGACTCTAATCCCCAAGAGCGTTATCTTTGATTGTAACGGTTCAACTTCGGTTTGAAATAGAGTTAAAGTTCTAGAGATCTATCACCTCTTAGGACACCCAAAGGATGTCATAAGTATGTATAACTTATAGCTTTGAACCTAACTCTAAGACTCTAATCCCCAAGAGCGTTATCTTTGATTGTAACGGTTCAACTTCGGTTTGAAATAGAGTTAAAGTTCTAAAGATCTATCACCTCTTAGGACACCCAAAGGATGTCATAAGTATGTATAACTTATAGCTTTGAACCTAACTCTAAGACTCTAATCCCCAAGAGCGTTATCTTTGATTGTAACGGTTCAACTTCGGTTTGAAATAGAGTTAAAGTTCTAAAGATCTATCACCTCATAGGACACCCAAAGGATGTCATAAGTATGTATAACTTATAGCTTTGAACCTAACTCTAAGACTCTAATCCCCAAGAGCGTTATCTTTGATTGTAACGGTTCAACTTCGGTTTGAAATAGAGTTAAAGTTCTGAAGTTCTATCACCTCTTAGGACACCCAAAGTTTGTAATAAGTATCTATAACTTATAGCTTTGAACCTTACTCTAAGACTCTAATCCCCAAGAGCGTTATCTTTTATTGTAACGGTTCAACTTCGGTTTGAAATAGAGTTAAAGTTCTAAAGATCTATCACCTCTTAGGACACCCAAAGGTTGTAATAAGTATCTATAACTTATAGCTTTGAACCTAACTCTAAGACTCTAATCCCCAAGAGCATTATCTTTGATTGTAACGGTTCAACTTCGGTTTGAAATAGAGTTAAAGTTATGAAGCTCTATCACCTCTTAGGACACCCAAAGTTTGTAATAAGTATCTATAACTTATAGCTTTGAACCTAACTCTAAGACTCTAATCCCCAAGAGCGTTATCTTTGATTGTAACGGTTCAACTTCGGTTTGAAATAGAGTTAAAGTTCTAAAGATCTATCACCTCTTAGGACACCCAAAGGATGTCATAAGTATGTATAACTTATAGCTTTGAACCTTACTCTAAGACTCTAATCCCCAAGAGCGTTATCTTTGATTGTAACGGTTCAACTTCGGTTTGAAATAGAGTTAAAGTTCTAAAGATCTATCACCTCTTAGGACACCCAAAGGTTGTAATAAGTATCTATAACTTATAGCTTTGAACCTAACTCTAAGACTCTAATCCCCAAGAGCATTATCTTTGATTGTAACGGTTCAACTTCGGTTTGAAATAGAGTTAAAGTTATGAAGCTCTATCACCTCTTAGGACACCCAAAGTTTGTAATAAGTATCTATAACTTATAGCTTTGAACCTAACTCTAAGACTCTAATCCCCAAGAGCGTTATCTTTGATTGTAACGGTTCAACTTCGGTTTGAAATAGAGTTAAAGTTCTAAAGATCTATCACCTCTTAGGACACCCAAAGGATGTCATAAGTATGTATAACTTATAGCTTTGAACCTTACTCTAAGACTCTAATCCCCAAGAGCGTTATCTTTGATTGTAACGGTTCAACTTCGGTTTGAAATAGAGTTAAAGTTCTAAAGATCTATCACCTCTTAGGACACCCAAAGGTTGTAATAAGTATCTATAACTTATAGCTTTGAACCTAACTCTAAGACTCTAATCCCCAAGAGCATTATCTTTGATTGTAACGGTTCAACTTCGGTTTGAAATAGAGTTAAAGTTATGAAGCTCTATCACCTCTTAGGACACCCAAAGTTTGTAATAAGTATCTATAACTTATAGCTTTGAACCTAACTCTAAGACTCTAATCCCCAAGAGCGTTATCTTTGATTGTAACGGTTCAACTTCGGTTTGAAATAGAGTTAAAGTTCTAAAGATCTATCACCTCTTAGGACACCCAAAGGATGTCATAAGTATGTATAACTTATAACTTTGAACCTAACTCTAAGACTCTAATCCCCAAGAGCGTTATCTTTGATTGTAACGGTTCAACTTCGGTTTGAAATAGAGTTAAAGTTCTAAAGATCTATCACCTCTTAGGACACCCAAAGGTTGTAATAAGTATCTATAACTTATTGCTTTGAACCTCACTCTAAGACACTAATCCCCAAGAGTGTTATCTTTGATTGTAACGGTTCAACTTCGGTTTGAAATAGAGTTAAAGTTCTAAAGATCTATCACCTCTTAGGACACCCAAAGGTTGTAATAAGTATCTATAACTTATAGCTTTGAACCTAACTTTAAGACTCTAATCCCCAAGAGCATTATCTTTGATTGTAACGGTTCAACTTCGGTTTGAAATAGAGTTAAAGTTATGAAGCTCTATCGCCTCTTAGGACACCCAAAGTTTGTAATTAGTATCTATAACTTATAGCTTTGAACCTAACTCTAAGACTCTAATCCCCAAGAGCGTTATCTTTGATTGTAACGGTTCAACTTCGGTTTGAAATAGAGTTAAAGTTATGAAGCTCTATCGCCTCTTAGGACACCCAAAGTTTGTAATTAGTATCTATAACTTATAGCTTTGAACCTAACTCTAAGACTCTAATCCCCAAGAGCGTTATCTTTGATTGTAACGGTTCAACTTCGGTTTGAAATATAGTTAAAGTTCTAAAGATCTATCACCTCTTAGGACACCCAAAGGATGTCATAAGTATCTATAACTTATAGCTTTGAACCTAACTCTAAGACTCTAATCCCCAAGAGCGTTATCTTTGATTGTAACGGTTCAACTTCGGTTTGAAATAGAGTTAAAGTTCTAAAGATCTATCACCTCTTAGGACACCCAAAGGTTGTAATAAGTATCTATAACTTATTGCTTTGAACCTAACTCTAAGACTCTAATCCCCAAGAGCGTTATCTTTGATTGTAACGGTTCAACTTCGGTTTGAAATAGAGTTAAAGTTCTAAAGATCTATCACCACTTAGGACACCCAAAGGATGTCATAAGTATGTATAACTTATAGCTTTGAACCTAACTCTAAGACTCTAATCCCCAAGAGCGTTATCTTTGATTGTAACGGTTCAACTTCGGTTTGAAATAGAGTTAAAGTTCTAAAGATCTATCACCTCTTAGGACACCCAAAGGATGTCATAAGTATGTATAACTTATAGCTTTGAACCTAACTCTAAGACTCTAATCCCCAAGAGCGTTATCTTTGATTGTAACGGTTCAACTTCGGTTTGAAATAGAGTTAAAGTTCTAAAGATCTATCACCTCTTAGGACACCCAAAGGTTGTAATAAGTATCTATAACTTATTGCTTTGAACCTCACTCTAAGACTCTAATCCCCAAGAGCGTTTTCTTTGATTGTAACGGTTCAACTTCGGTTTGAAATAGAGTTAAAGTTCTAAAGATCTATCACCTCTTAGGACACCCAAAGGTTGTAATAAGTATCTATAACTTATAGCTTTGAACCTAACTCTAAGACTCTAATCCCCAAGAGCATTATCTTTGATTGTAACGGTTCAACTTCGGTTTGAAATAGAGTTAAAGTTATGAAGCTCTATCGCCTCTTAGGACACCCAAAGTTTGTAATAAGTATCTATAACTTATAGCTTTGAACCTAACTCTAAGACTCTAATCCCCAAAAGTTCTTTGATTGTAACGGTTCAACTTCGGTTTGAAATAGAGTTAAAGTTCTAAAGATCTATCACCTCTTAGGACACCCAAAGGATGTCATAAGTATCTATAACTTATAGCTTTGAACCTAACTCTAAGACTCTAATCCCCAAGAGCCTTATCTTTGATTGTAACGGTTCAACTTCGGTTTGAAATAGAGTTAAAGTTCTAAAGATCTATCACCTCTTAGGACACCCAAAGGTTGTAATAAGTATCTATAACTTATTGCTTTGAACCTCACCCTAAGACTCTAATCCCCAAGAGCGTTATCTTTGATTGTAACGGTTCAACTTCAGTTTGAAATAGAGTTAAAGTTCTAAAGATCTATCACCTCTTAGGACACCCAAAGGATGTCATAAGTATGTATAACTTATAGCTTTGAACCTAACTCTAAGACTCTAATCCCCAAGAGCGTTATCTTTGATTGTAACGGTTCAACTTCGGTTTGAAATAGAGTTAAAGTTCTAAAGATCTATCACATCTTAGGACACCCAAAGGATGTCATAAGCATGTATAACTTATAGCTTTGAACCTAACTCTAAGACTCTAATCCCCAAGAGCGTTATCTTTGATTGTAACGGTTCAACTTCGGTTTGAAATAGAGTTAAAGTTCTAAAGATCTATCACCTCATAGGACACCCAAAGGATGTCATAAATATGTATAACTTATAGCTTTGAACCTAACTCTAAGACTCTAATCCCCAAGAGCGTTATCTTTGATTGTAACGGTTCAACTTCGGTTTGAAATAGAGTTAAAGTTCTGAAGTTCTATCACCTCTTAGGGCACCCAAAGGTTGTAAAAAGTACCTATACCTTATAGCTTTGAACCTAACTCTAAGACTCTAATCCCCAAGAGCGTTATCTTTGATTGTAACGGTTCAACTTCGGTTTGAAATAGAGTTAAAGTTATGAAGCTCTATCACCTCTTAGGACACCCAAAGTTTGTAATAAGTATCTATAACTTATAGCTTTGAACCTTACTCTAAGACTCTAATCCCCAAGAGCGTTATCTTTGATTGTAACGGTTCAACTTCGGTTTGAAATAGAGTTAAAGTTCTAAAGATCTATCACCTCTTAGGACACCCAAAGGTTGTAATAAGTATCTATAACTTATAGCTTTGAACCTAACTCTAAGACTCTAATCCCCAAGAGCATTATCTTTGATTGTAACGGTTCAACTTCGGTTTGAAATAGAGTTAAAGTTATGAAGCTCTATCACCTCTTAGGACACCCAAAGTTTGTAATAAGTATCTATAACTTATAGCTTTGAACCTAACTCTAAGACTCTAATCCCCAAGAGCGTTATCTTTGATTGTAACGGTTCAACTTCGGTTTGAAATAGAGTTAAAGTTCTAAAGATCTATCACCTCTTAGGACACCCAAAGGTTGTAATAAGTATCTATAACTTATAGCTTTGAACCTAACTCTAAGACTCTAATCCCCAAGAGCATTATCTTTGATTGTAACGGTTCAACTTCGGTTTGAAATAGAGTTAAAGTTATGAAGCTCTATCACCTCTTAGGACACCCAAAGTTTGTAATAAGTATCTATAACTTATAGCTTTGAACCTAACTCTAAGACTCTAATCCCCAAGAGCGTTATCTTTGATTGTAACGGTTCAACTTCGGTTTGAAATAGAGTTAAAGTTCTAAAGATCTATCACCTCTTAGGACACCCAAAGGATGTCATAAGTATGTATAACTTATAGCTTTGAACCTAACTCTAAGACTCTAATCCCCAAGAGCGTTATCTTTGATTGTAACGGTTCAACTTCGGTTTGAAATGGAGTTAAAGTTCTAAAGATCTATCACCTCTTAGGACACCCAAAGGTTGTAATAAGTATCTATAACTTATTGCTTTGAACCTCACTCTAAGACTCTAATCCCCAAGAGTGTTATCTTTGATTGTAACGGTTCAACTTCGGTTTGAAATAGAGTTAAAGTTCTAAAGATCTATCACCTCTTAGGACACCCAAAGGTTGTAATAAGTATCTATAACTTATAGCTTTGAACCTAACTTTAAGACTCTAATCCCCAAGAGCATTATCTTTGATTGTAACGGTTCAACTTCGGTTTGAAATAGAGTTAAAGTTATGAAGCTCTATCGCCTCTTAGGACACCCAAAGTTTGTAATAAGTATCTATAACTTATAGCTTTGAACCTAACTCTAAGACTCTAATCCCCAAGAGCGTTATCTTTGATTGTAATGGTTCAACTTCGGTTTGAAATAGAGTTAAAGTTCTAAAGATCTATCACCTCTTAAGACACCCAAAGGATGTCATAAGTATCTATAACTCATAGCTTTGAACCTAACTCTAAGACTCTAATCCCCAAGAGCGTTATCTTTGATTGTAACGGTTCAACTTCGGTTTGAAATAGAGTTAAAGTTCTAAAGATCTATCACCTCTTAGGACACCCAAAGGTTGTAATAAGTATCTATAACTTATTGCTTTGAACCTCACCCTAAGACTCTAATCCCCAAGAGCGTTATCTTTGATTGTAACGGTTCAACTTCGGTTTGAAATAGAGTTAAAGTTCTAAAGATCTATCACCTCTTAGGACACCCAAAGGATGTCATAAGTATGTATAACTTATAGCTTTGAACCTAACTCTAAGAGTCTAATCCCCAAGAGCGTTATCTTTGATTGTAACGGTTCAACTTCGGTTTGAAATAGAGTTAAAGTTCTAAAGATCTATCACCTCTTAGGACACCCAAAGGATGTCATAAGTATGTATAACTTATAGCTTTGAACCTAACTCTAAGACTCTAATCCCCAAGAGCGTTATCTTTGATTGTAACGGTTCAACTTCGGTCTGAAATAGAGTTAAAGTTCTAAAGATCTATCACCTCTTAGGACACCCAAAGGATGTCATAAGTATGTATAACTTATAGCTTTGAACCTAACTCTAAGACTCTAATCCCCAAGAGCGTTATCTTTGATTGTAACGGTTCAACTTCGGTTTGAAATAGAGTTAAAGTTCTGAAGTTCTATCACCTCTTAGGACACCCAATGGTTGTAATAAGTACCTATACCTTATAGCTTTGAACCTAACTCTAAGACTCTAATCCCCAAGAGCGTTATCTTTGATTTTAACGGTTCAACTTCGGTTTGAAATAGAGTTAAAGTTCTAAAGATCTATCACCTCTTAGGACACCCAAAGGTTGTAATAAGTATCTATAACTTATTGCTTTGAACCTTACTCTAAGACTCTAATCCCCAAGAGCGTTATCTTTGATTGTAACGGTTCAACTTCGGTTTGAAATAGAGTTAAAGTTCTAAAGATCTATCACCTCTTAGGACACCCAAAGGTTGTACTAAGTATCTATAACTTATAGCTTTGAACCTAACTCTAAGACTCTAATCCCCAAGAGCATTATCTTTGATTGTAACGGTTCAACTTCGGTTTGAAATAGAGTTAAAGTTATGAAGCTCTATCACCTCTTAGGACACCCAAAGTTTGTAATAAGTATCTATAACTTATAGCTTTGAACCTAACTCTAAGACTCTAATCCCCAAGAGCGTTATCTTTGATTGTAACGGTTCAACTTCGGTTTGAAATAGAGTTAAAGTTCTAAAGATCTATCACCTCTTAGGACACCCAAAGGATGTCATAAGTATGTATAACTTATAGCTTTGAACCTAACTCTAAGACTCTAATCCCCAAGAGCGTTATCTTTGATTGTAACGGTTGAACTTCGGTTTGAAATAGAGTTAAAGTTCTAAAGATCTATCACCTCTTAGGACACCCAAAGGTTGTAATAAGTATCTATAACTTATTGCTTTGAACCTCACTCTAAGACTCTAATCCCCAAGAGCGTTATCTTTGATTGTAACGGTTCAACTTCGGTTTGAAATAGAGTTAAAGTTCTAAAGATCAATCACCTCTTAGGACACCCAAAGGATGTCATAAGTATGTATAACTTATAGCTTTGAACCTAACTCTAAGACTCTAATCCCCAAGAGCGTTATCTTTGATTGTAACGGTTCAACTTCGGTTTGAAATAGAGTTAAAGTTCTAAAGATCTATCACCTCTTAGGACACCCAAAGGATGTCATAAGTATGTATAACTTATAGCTTTGAACCTAACTCTAAGACTCTAATCCCCAAGAGCGTTATCTTTGATTGTAACGGTTCAACTTCGGTTTGAAATAGAGTTAAAGTTCTAAAGATCTATCACCTCATAGGACACCCAAAGGATGTCATAAGTATGTATAACTTATAGCTTTGAACCTAACTCTAAGACTCTAATCCCCAAGAGCGTTATCTTTGATTGTAACGGTTCAACTTCGGTTTGAAATAGAGTTAATGTTCTGAAGTTCTATCACCTCTTAGGACACCCAAAGGTTGTAAAAAGTACCTATACCTTATAGCTTTGAACCTAACTCTAAGACTCTAATCCCCAAGAGCGTTATCTTTGATTGTAACGGTTCAACTTCGGTTTGAAATAGAGTTAAAGTTATGAAGCTCTATCACCTCTTAGGACACCCAAAGTTTGTAATAAGTATCTATAACTTATAGCTTTGAACCTTACTCTAAGACTCTAATCCCCAAGAGCGTTATCTTTGATTGTAACGGTTCAACTTCGGTTTGAAATAGAGTTAAAGTTCTAAAGATCTATCACCTCTTAGGACACCCAAAGGTTGTAATAAGTATCTATAACTTATAGCTTTGAACCTAACTCTAAGACTCTAATCCCCAAGAGCATTATCTTTGATTGTAACGGTTCAACTTCGGTTTGAAATAGAGTTAAAGTTATGAAGCTCTATCACCTCTTAGGACACCCAAAGTTTGTAATAAGTATCTATAACTTATAGCTTTGAACCTAACTCTAAGACTCAAATCCCCAAGAGCGTTATCTTTGATTGTAACGGTTCAACTTCGGTTTGAAATAGAGTTAAAGTTCTAAAGATCTATCACCTCTTAGGACACCCAAAGGATGTCATAAGTATGTATAACTTATAACTTTGAACCTAACTCTAAGACTCTAATCCCCAAGAGCGTTATCTTTGATTGTAACGGTTCAACTTCGGTTTGAAATAGAGTTAAAGTTCTAAAGATCTATCACCTCTTAGGACACCCAAAGGTTGTAATAAGTATCTATAACTTATTGCTTTCAACCTCACTCTAAGACACTAATCCCCAAGAGTGTTATCTTTGATTGTAACGGTTCAACTTCGGTTTGAAATAGAGTTAAAGTTCTAAAGATCTATCACCTCTTAGGACACCCAAAGGTTGTAATAAGTATCTATAACTTATAGCTTTGAACCTAACTTTAAGACTCTAATCCCCAAGAGCATTATCTTTGATTGTAACAGTTCAACTTCGGTTTGAAATAGAGTTAAAGTTATGAAGCTCTATCGCCTCTTAGGACACCCAAAGTTTGTAATTAGTATCTATAACTTATAGCTTTGAACCTAACTCTAAGACTCTAATCCCCAAGAGCGTTATCTTTGATTGTAACGGTTCAACTTCGGTTTGAAATAGAGTTAAAGTTATGAAGCTCTATCGCCTCTTAGGACACCCAAAGTTTGTAATTAGTATCTATAACTTATAGCTTTGAACCTAACTCTAAGACTCTAATCCCCAAGAGCGTTATCTTTGATTGTAACGGTTCAACTTCGGTTTGAAATATAGTTAAAGTTCTAAAGATCTATCACCTCTTAGGACACCCAAAGGATGTCATAAGTATCTATAACTTATAGCTTTGAACCTAACTCTAAGACTCTAATCCCCAAGAGCGTTATCTTTGATTGTAACGGTTCAACTTCGGTTTGAAATAGAGTTAAAGTTCTAAAGATCTATCACCTCTTAGGACACCCAAAGGTTGTAATAAGTATCTATAACTTATTGCTTTGAACCTCACCCTAAGACTCTAATCCCCAAGAGCGTTATCTTTGATTGTAACGGTTCAACTTCGGTTTGAAATAGAGTTAAAGTTCTAAAGATCTATCACCACTTAGGACACCCAAAGGATGTCATAAGTATGTATAACTTATAGCTTTGAACCTAACTCTAAGACTCTAATCCCCAAGAGCGTTATCTTTGATTGTAACGGTTCAACTTCGGTTTGAAATAGAGTTAAAGTTCTAAAGATCTATCACCTCTTAGGACACCCAAAGGATGTCATAAGTATGTATAACTTATAGCTTTGAACCTAACTCTAAGACTCTAATCCCCAAGAGCGTTATCTTTGATTGTAACGGTTCAACTTCGGTTTGAAATAGAGTTAAAGTTCTAAAGATCTATCACCTCTTAGGACACCCAAAGGTTGTAATAAGTATCTATAACTTATTGCTTTGAACCTCACTCTAAGACTCTAATCCCCAAGAGCGTTTTCTTTGATTGTAACGGTTCAACTTCGGTTTGAAATAGAGTTAAAGTTCTAAAGATCTATCACCTCTTAGGACCCCAAAGGTTGTAATAAGTATCTATAACTTATAGCTTTGAACCTAACTCTAAGACTCTAATCCCCAAGAGCATTATCTTTGATTGTAACGGTTCAACTTCGGTTTGAAATAGAGTTAAAGTTATGAAGCTCTATCGCCTCTTAGGACACCCAAAGTTTGTAATAAGTATCTATAACTTATAGCTTTGAACCTAACTCTAAGACTCTAATCCCCAAAAGTTCTTTGATTGTAACGGTTCAACTTCGGTTTGAAATAGAGTTAAAGTTCTAAAGATCTATCACCTCTTAGGACACCCAAAGGATGTCATAAGTATCTATAACTTATAGCTTTGAACCTAACTCTAAGACTCTAATCCCCAAGAGCCTTATCTTTGATTGTAACGGTTCAACTTCGGTTTGAAATAGAGTTAAAGTTCTAAAGATCTATCACCTCTTAGGACACCCAAAGGTTGTAATAAGTATCTATAACTTATTGCTTTGAACCTCACCCTAAGACTCTAATCCCCAAGAGCGTTATCTTTGATTGTAACGGTTCAACTTCAGTTTGAAATAGAGTTAAAGTTCTAAAGATCTATCACCTCTTAGGACACCCAAAGGATGTCATAAGTATGTATAACTTATAGCTTTGAACCTAACTCTAAGACTCTAATCCCCAAGAGCGTTATCTTTGATTGTAACGGTTCAACTTCGGTTTGAAATAGAGTTAAAGTTCTAAAGATCTATCACCTCTTAGGACACCCAAAGGTTGTAATAAGTATCTATAACTTATTGCTTTGAACCTCACTCTAAGACTGTAATCCCCAAGAGCGTTATCTTTGATTGTAACGGTTCAACTTCGGTTTGAAATAGAGTTAAAGTTCTAAAGATCTATCACCTCTTAGGACACCCAAAGGTTGTAATAAGTATCTATAACTTATAGCTTTGAACTTAACTCTAAGACTCTAATCCCCAAGAGCATTATCTTTGATTGTAACGGTTCAACTTCGGTTTGAAATAGAGTTAAAGTTATGAAGCTCTATCGCCTCTTAGGACACCCAAAGTTTGTAATAAGTATCTATAACTTATAGCTTTGAACCTAACTCTAAGACTCTAATCCCCAAGAGCGTTATCTTTGATTGTAACGGTTCAACTTCGGTTTGAAATAGAGTTAAAGTTCTAAAGATCTATCACCTCTTAGGACACCCAAAGGATGTCATAAGTATCTATAACTTATAGCTTTGAACCTAACTCTAAGACTCTAATCCCCAAGAGCCTTATCTTTGATTGTAACGGTTCAACTTCGGTTTGAAATAGAGTTAAAGTTCTAAAGATCTATCACCTCTTAGGACACCCAAAGGTTGTAATAAGTATCTATAACTTATTGCTTTGAACCTCACCCTAAGACTCTAATCCCCAAGAGCGTTATCTTTGATTGTAACGGTTCAACTTCGGTTTGAAATAGAGTTAAAGTTCTAGAGATCTATCACCTCTTAGGACACCCAAAGGATGTCATAAGTATGTATAACTTATAGCTTTGAACCTAACTCTAAGACTCTAATCCCCAAGAGCGTTATCTTTGATTGTAACGGTTCAACTTCGGTTTGAAATAGAGTTAAAGTTCTAAAGATCTATCACCTCTTAGGACACCCAAAGGATGTCATAAGTATGTATAACTTATAGCTTTGAACCTAACTCTAAGACTCTAATCCCCAAGAGCGTTATCTTTGATTGTAACGGTTCAACTTCGGTTTGAAATAGAGTTAAAGTTCTAAAGATCTATCACCTCATAGGGCACCCAAAGGATGTCATAAGTATGTATAACTTATAGCTTTGAACCTAACTCTAAGACTCTAATCCCCAAGAGCGTTATCTTTGATTGTAACGGTTCAACTTCGGTTTGAAATAGAGTTAAAGTTCTGAAGTTCTATCACCTCTTAGGACACCCAAAGGTTGTAAAAAGTACCTATACCTTATAGCTTTGAACCTAACTCTAAGACTCTAATCCCCAAGAGCGTTATCTTTGATTGTAACGGTTCAACTTCGGTTTGAAATAGAGTTAAAGTTATGAAGCTCTATCACCTCTTAGGACACCCAAAGTTTGTAATAAGTATCTATAACTTATAGCTTTGAACCTTACTCTAAGACTCTAATCCCCAAGAGCGTTATCTTTGATTGTAACGGTTCAACTTCGGTTTGAAATAGAGTTAAAGTTCTAAAGATCTATCACCTCTTAGGACACCCAAAGGTTGTAATAAGTATCTATAACTTATAGCTTTGAACCTAACTCTAAGACTCTAATCCCCAAGAGCATTATCTTTGATTGTAACGGTTCAACTTCGGTTTGAAATAGAGTTAAAGTTATGAAGCTCTATCACCTCTTAGGACACCCAAAGTTTGTAATAAGTATCTATAACTTATAGCTTTGAACCTAACTCTAAGACTCTAATCCCCAAGAGCGTTATCTTTGATTGTAACGGTTCAACTTCGGTTTGAAATAGAGTTAAAGTTCTAAAGATCTATCACCTCTTAGGACACCCAAAGGATGTCATAAGTATGTATAACTTATAACTTTGAACCTAACTCTAAGACTCTAATCCCCAAGAGCGTTATCTTTGATTGTAACGGTTCAACTTCGGTTTGAAATAGAGTTAAAGTTCTAAAGATCTATCACCTCTTAGGACACCCAAAGGTTGTAATAAGTATCTATAACTTATTGCTTTGAACCTCACTCTAAGACACTAATCCCCAAGAGTGTTATCTTTGATTGTAACGGTTCAACTTCGGTTTGAAATAGAGTTAAAGTTCTAAAGATCTATCACCTCTTAGGACACCCAAAGGTTGTAATAAGTATCTATAACTTATAGCTTTGAACCTAACTTTAAGACTCTAATCCCCAAGAGCATTATCTTTGATTGTAACGGTTCAACTTCGGTTTGAAATAGAGTTAAAGTTATGAAGCTCTATCGCCTCTTAGGACACCCAAAGTTTGTAATTAGTATCTATAACTTATAGCTTTGAACCTAACTCTAAGACTCTAATCCCCAAGAGCGTTATCTTTGATTGTAACGGTTCAACTTCGGTTTGAAATAGAGTTAAAGTTATGAAGCTCTATCGCCTCTTAGGACACCCAAAGTTTGTAATTAGTATCTATAACTTATAGCTTTGAACCTAACTCTAAGACTCTAATCCCCAGGAGCGTTATCTTTGATTGTAACGGTTCAACTTCGGTTTGAAATATAGTTAAAGTTCTAAAGATCTATCACCTCTTAGGACACCCAAAGGATGTCATAAGTATCTATAACTTATAGCTTTGAACCTAACTCTAAGACTCTAATCCCCAAGAGCGTTATCTTTGATTGTAACGGTTCAACTTCGGTTTGAAATAGAGTTAAAGTTCTAAAGATCTATCACCTCTTAGGACACCCAAAGGTTGTAATAAGTATCTATAACTTATTGCTTTGAACCTCACCCTAAGACTCTAATCCCCAAGAGCGTTATCTTTGATTGTAACGGTTCAACTTCGGTTTGAAATAGAGTTAAAGTTCTAAAGATCTATCACCACTTAGGACACCCAAAGGATGTCATAAGTATGTATAACTTATAGCTTTGAACCTAACTCTAAGACTCTAATCCCCAAGAGCGTTATCTTTGATTGTAACGGTTCAACTTCGGTTTGAAATAGAGTTAAAGTTCTAAAGATCTATCACCTCTTAGGACACCCAAAGGATGTCATAAGTATGTATAACTTATAGCTTTGAACCTAACTCTAAGACTCTAATCCCCAAGAGCGTTATCTTTGATTGTAACGGTTCAACTTCGGTTTGAAATAGAGTTAAAGTTCTAAAGATCTATCACCTCTTAGGACACCCAAAGGTTGTAATAAGTATCTATAACTTATTGCTTTGAACCTCACTCTAAGACTCTAATCCCCAAGAGCGTTTTCTTTGATTGTAACGGTTCAACTTCGGTTTGAAATAGAGTTAAAGTTCTAAAGATCTATCACCTCTTAGGACACCCAAAGGTTGTAATAAGTATCTATAACTTATAGCTTTGAACCTAACTCTAAGACTCTAATCCCCAAGAGCATTATCTTTGATTGTAACGGTTCAACTTCGGTTTGAAATAGAGTTAAAGTTATGAAGCTCTATCGCCTCTTAGGACACCCAAAGTTTGTAATAAGTATCTATAACTTATAGCTTTGAACCTAACTCTAAGACTCTAATCCCCAAAAGTTCTTTGATTGTAACGGTTCAACTTCGGTTTGAAATAGAGTTAAAGTTCTAAAGATCTATCACCTCTTAGGACACCCAAAGGATGTCATAAGTATCTATAACTTATAGCTTTGAACCTAACTCTAAGACTCTAATCCCCAAGAGCCTTATCTTTGATTATAACGGTTCAACTTCGGTTTGAAATAGAGTTAAAGTTCTAAAGATCTATCACCTCTTAGGACACCCAAAGGTTGTAATAAGTATCTATAACTTATTGCTTTGAACCTCACCCTAAGACTCTAATCCCCAAGAGCGTTATCTTTTATTGTAACTGTTCAACTTCAGTTTGAAATAGAGTTAAAGTTCTAAAGATCTATCACCTCTTAGGACACCCAAAAGATGTCATAAGTATGTATAACTTATAGCTTTGAACCTAACTCTAAGACTCTAATCCCCAAGAGCGTTATCTTTGATTGTAACGGTTCAACTTCGGTTTGAAATAGAGTTAAAGTTCTAAAGATCTATCACATCTTAGGACACCCAAAGGATGTCATAAGCATGTATAACTTATAGCTTTGAACCTAACTCTAAGACTCTAATCCCCAAGAGCGTTATCTTTGATTGTAACGGTTCAACTTCGGTTTGAAATAGAGTTAAAGTTCTAAAGATCTATCACCTCATAGGACACCCAAAGGATGTCATAAATATGTATAACTTATAGCTTTGAACCTAACTCTAAGACTCTAATCCCCAAGAGCGTTATCTTTGATTGTAACGGTTCAACTTCGGTTTGAAATAGAGTTAAAGTTCTGAAGTTCTATCACCTCTTAGGGCACCCAAAGGTTGTAAAAAGTACCTATACCTTATAGCTTTGAACCTAACTCTAAGACTCTAATCCCCAAGAGCGTTATCTTTGATTGTAACGGTTCAACTTCGGTTTGAAATAGAGTTAAAGTTATGAAGCTCTATCACCTCTTAGGACACCCAAAGTTTGTAATAAGTATCTATAACTTATAGCTTTGAACCTTACTCTAAGACTCTAATCCCCAAGAGCGTTATCTTTGATTGTAACGGTTCAACTTCGGTTTGAAATAGAGTTAAAGTTCTAAAGATCTATCACCTCTTAGGACACCCAAAGGTTGTAATAAGTATCTATAACTTATAGCTTTGAACCTAACTCTAAGACTCTAATCCCCAAGAGCATTATCTTTGATTGTAACGGTTCAACTTCGGTTTGAAATAGAGTTAAAGTTATGAAGCTCTATCACCTCTTAGGACACCCAAAGTTTGTAATAAGTATCTATAACTTATAGCTTTGAACCTAACTCTAAGACTCTAATCCCCAAGAGCGTTATCTTTGATTGTAACGGTTCAACTTCGGTTTGAAATAGAGTTAAAGTTCTAAAGATCTATCACCTCTTAGGACACCCAAAGGTTGTAATAAGTATCTATAACTTATAGCTTTGAACCTAACTCTAAGACTCTAATCCCCAAGAGCATTATCTTTGATTGTAACGGTTCAACTTCGGTTTGAAATAGAGTTAAAGTTATGAAGCTCTATCACCTCTTAGGACACCCAAAGTTTGTAATAAGTATCTATAACTTATAGCTTTGAACCTAACTCTAAGACTCTAATCCCCAAGAGCGTTATCTTTGATTGTAACGGTTCAACTTCGGTTTGAAATAGAGTTAAAGTTCTAAAGATCTATCACCTCTTAGGACACCCAAAGGATGTCATAAGTATGTATAACTTATAGCTTTGAACCTAACTCTAAGACTCTAATCCCCAAGAGCGTTATCTTTGATTGTAACGGTTCAACTTCGGTTTGAAATGGAGTTAAAGTTCTAAAGATCTATCACCTCTTAGGACACCCAAAGGTTGTAATAAGTATCTATAACTTATTGCTTTGAACCTCACTCTAAGACTCTAATCCCCAAGAGTGTTATCTTTGATTGTAACGGTTCAACTTCGGTTTGAAATAGAGTTAAAGTTCTAAAGATCTATCACCTCTTAGGACACCCAAAGGTTGTAATAAGTATCTATAACTTATAGCTTTGAACCTAACTTTAAGACTCTAATCCCCAAGAGCATTATCTTTGATTGTAACGGTTCAACTTCGGTTTGAAATAGAGTTAAAGTTATGAAGCTCTATCGCCTCTTAGGACACCCAAAGTTTGTAATAAGTATCTATAACTTATAGCTTTGAACCTAACTCTAAGACTCTAATCCCCAAGAGCGTTATCTTTGATTGTAATGGTTCAACTTCGGTTTGAAATAGAGTTAAAGTTCTAAAGATCTATCACCTCTTAAGACACCCAAAGGATGTCATAAGTATCTATAACTCATAGCTTTGAACCTAACTCTAAGACTCTAATCCCCAAGAGCGTTATCTTTGATTGTAACGGTTCAACTTCGGTTTGAAATAGAGTTAAAGTTCTAAAGATCTATCACCTCTTAGGACACCCAAAGGTTGTAATAAGTATCTATAACTTATTGCTTTGAACCTCACCCTAAGACTCTAATCCCCAAGAGCGTTATCTTTGATTGTAACGGTTCAACTTCGGTTTGAAATAGAGTTAAAGTTCTAAAGATCTATCACCTCTTAGGACACCCAAAGGATGTCATAAGTATGTATAACTTATAGCTTTGAACCTAACTCTAAGAGTCTAATCCCCAAGAGCGTTATCTTTGATTGTAACGGTTCAACTTCGGTTTGAAATAGAGTTAAAGTTCTAAAGATCTATCACCTCTTAGGACACCCAAAGGATGTCATAAGTATGTATAACTTATAGCTTTGAACCTAACTCTAAGACTCTAATCCCCAAGAGCGTTATCTTTGATTGTAACGGTTCAACTTCGGTTTGAAATAGAGTTAAAGTTCTAAAGATCTATCACCTCTTAGGACACCCAAAGGATGTCATAAGTATGTATAACTTATAGCTTTGAACCTAACTCTAAGACTCTAATCCCCAAGAGCGTTATCTTTGATTGTAACGGTTCAACTTCGGTTTGAAATAGAGTTAAAGTTCTGAAGTTCTATCACCTCTTAGGACACCCAATGGTTGTAATAAGTACCTATACCTTATAGCTTTGAACCTAACTCTAAGACTCTAATCCCCAAGAGCGTTATCTTTGATTTTAACGGTTCAACTTCGGTTTGAAATAGAGTTAAAGTTCTAAAGATCTATCACCTCTTAGGACACCCAAAGGTTGTAATAAGTATCTATAACTTATTGCTTTGAACCTTACTCTAAGACTCTAATCCCCAAGAGCGTTATCTTTGATTGTAACGGTTCAACTTCGGTTTGAAATAGAGTTAAAGTTCTAAAGATCTATCACCTCTTAGGACACCCAAAGGATGTCATAAGTATGTATAACTTATAGCTTTGAACCTAACTCTAAGACTCTAATCCCCAAGAGCGTTATCTTTGATTGTAACCGTTCAACTTCGGTTTGAAATAGAGTTAAAGTTCTAAAGATCTATCACCTCTTAGGACACCCAAAGGTTGTAATAAGTATCTATAACTTATTGCTTTGAACCTCACTCTAAGACTCTAATCCCCAAGAGTGTTATCTTTGATTGTAACGGTTCAACTTCGGTTTGAAATAGAGTTAAAGTTCTAAAGATCTATCACATCTTAGGACACCCAAAGGTTGTAATAAGTATCTATAACTTATAGCTTTGAACCTAACTTTAAGACTCTAATCCCCAAGAGCATTATCTTTGATTGTAACGGTTCAACTTCGGTTTGAAATAGAGTTAAAGTTATGAAGCTCTATCGCCTCTTAGGACACCCAAAGTTTGTAATAAGTATCTATAACTTATAGCTTTGAACCTAACTCTAAGACTCTAATCCCCAAGAGCGTTATCTTTGATTGTAACGGTTCAACTTCGGTTTGAAATAGAGTTAAAGTTCTAAAGATCTATCACCTCTTAGGACACCCAAAGGATGTCATAAGTATCTATAACTTATAGCTTTGAACCTAACTCTAAGACTCTAATCCCCAAGAGCGTTATCTTTGATTGTAACGGTTCAACTTCGGTTTGAAATAGATTAAAGTTCTAAAGATCTATCACCTCTTAGGACACCCAAAGGTTGTAATAAGTATCTATAACTTATTGCTTTGAACCTCACCCTAAGACTCTAATCCCCAAGAGCGTTATCTTTGATTGTAACGGTTCAACTTCGGTTTGAAATAGAGTTAAAGTTCTAAAGATCTATCACCTCTTAGGACACCCAAAGGATGTCATAAGTATGTATAACTTATAGCTTTGAACCTAACTCTAAGACTCTAATCCCCAAAAGCGTTATCTTTGATTGTAACGGTTCAACTTCGGTTTGAAATAGAGTTAAAGTTCTAAAGATCTATCACCTCTTAGGACACCCAAAGGATGTCATAAGTATGTATAACTTATAGCTTTGAACCTAACTCTAAGACTCTAATCCCCAAGAGCGTTATCTTTGATTGTAACGGTTCAACTTCGGTTTGAAATAGAGTTAAAGTTCTAAAGATCTATCACCTCTTAGGACACCCAAAGGTTGTAATAAGTATCTATAACTTATAGGTTTGAACCTAACTCTAAGACTCTAATCCCCAAGAGCATTATCTTTGATTGTAACGGTTCAACTTCGGTTTGAAATAGAGTTAAAGTTATGAAGCTCTATCACCTCTTAGGACACCCAAAGTTTGTAATAAGTATCTATAACTTATAGCTTTGAACCTAACTCTAAGACTCTATTCCCCAAGAGCGTTATCTTTGATTGTAACGGTTCAACTTCGGTTTGAAATAGAGTTAAAGTTCTAAAGATCTATCACCTCTTAGGACACCCAAAGGATGTCATAAGTATGTATAACTTATAGCTTTGAACCTAACTCTAAGACTCTAATCCCCAAGAGCGTTATCGTTGATTGTAACGGTTCAACTTCGGTTTGAAATAGAGTTAAAGTTCTAAAGATCTATCACCTCTTAGGACACCCAAAGGTTGTAATAAGTATCTATAACTTATTGCTTTGAACCTCACTCTAAGACTGTAATCCCCAAGAGCGTTATCTTTGATTGTAACGGTTCAACTTCGGTTTGAAATAGAGTTAAAGTTCTAAAGATCTATCACCTCTTAGGACACCCAAAGGTTGTAATAAGTATCTATAACTTATAGCTTTGAACTTAACTCTAAGACTCTAATCCCCAAGAGCATTATCTTTGATTGTAACGGTTCAACTTCGGTTTGAAATAGAGTTAAAGTTATGAAGCTCTATCGCCTCTTAGGACACCCAAAGTTTGTAATAAGTATCTATAACTTATAGCTTTGAACCTAACTCTAAGACTCTAATCCCCAAGAGCGTTATCTTTGATTGTAACGGTTCAACTTCGGTTTGAAATAGAGTTAAAGTTCTAAAGATCTATCACCTCTTAGGACACCCAAAGGATGTCATAAGTATCTATAACTTATAGCTTTGAACCTAACTCTAAGACTCTAATCCCCAAGAGCCTTATCTTTGATTGTAACGGTTCAACTTCGGTTTGAAATAGAGTTAAAGTTCTAAAGATCTATCACCTCTTAGGACACCCAAAGGTTGTAATAAAGTATCTATAACTTATTGCTTTGAACCTCACCCTAAGACTCTAATCCCCAAGAGCGTTATCTTTGATTGTAACGGTTCAACTTCGGTTTGAAATAGAGTTAAAGTTCTAGAGATCTATCACCTCTTAGGACACCCAAAGGATGTCATAAGTATGTATAACTTATAGCTTTGAACCTAACTCTAAGACTCTAATCCCAAGAGCGTTATCTTTGATTGTAACGGTTCAACTTCGGTTTGAAATAGAGTTAAAGTTCTAAAGATCTATCACCTCTTAGGACACCCAAAGGATGTCATAAGTATGTATAACTTATAGCTTTGAACCTAACTCTAAGACTCTAATCCCCAAGAGCGTTATCTTTGATTGTAACGGTTCAACTTCGGTTTGAAATAGAGTTAAAGTTCTAAAGATCTATCACCTCATAGGACACCCAAAGGATGTCATAAGTATGTATAACTTATAGCTTTGAACCTAACTCTAAGACTCTAATCCCCAAGAGCGTTATCTTTGATTGTAACGGTTCAACTTCGGTTTGAAATAGAGTTAAAGTTCTGAAGTTCTATCACCTCTTAGGACACCCAAAGGTTGTAAAAAGTACCTATACCTTATAGCTTTGAACCTAACTCTAAGACTCTAATCCCCAAGAGCGTTATCTTTGATTGTAACGGTTCAACTTCGGTTTGAAATAGAGTTAAAGTTATGAAGCTCTATCACCTCTTAGGACACCCAAAGTTTGTAATAAGTATCTATAACTTATAGCTTTGAACCTTACTCTAAGACTCTAATCCCCAAGAGCGTTATCTTTGATTGTAACGGTTCAACTTCGGTTTGAAATAGAGTTAAAGTTCTAAAGATCTATCACCTCTTAGGACACCCAAAGGTTGTAATAAGTATCTATAACTTATAGCTTTGAACCTAACTCTAAGACTCTAATCCCCAAGAGCATTATCTTTGATTGTAACGGTTCAACTTCGGTTTGAAATAGAGTTAAAGTTATGAAGCTCTATCACCTCTTAGGACACCCAAAGTTTGTAATAAGTATCTATAACTTATAGCTTTGAACCTAACTCTAAGACTCTAATCCCCAAGAGCGTTATCTTTGATTGTAACGGTTCAACTTCGGTTTGAAATAGAGTTAAAGTTCTAAAGATCTATCACCTCTTAGGACACCCAAAGGATGTCATAAGTATGTATAACTTATAACTTTGAACCTAACTCTAAGACTCTAATCCCCAAGAGCGTTATCTTTGATTGTAACGGTTCAACTTCGGTTTGAAATAGAGTTAAAGTTCTAAAGATCTATCACCTCTTAGGACACCCAAAGGTTGTAATAAGTATCTATAACTTATTGCTTTGAACCTCACTCTAAGACACTAATCCCCAAGAGTGTTATCTTTGATTGTAACGGTTCAACTTCGGTTTGAAATAGAGTTAAAGTTCTAAAGATCTATCACCTCTTAGGACACCCAAAGGTTGTAATAAGTATCTATAACTTATAGCTTTGAACCTAACTTTAAGACTCTAATCCCCAAGAGCATTATCTTTGATTGTAACGGTTCAACTTCGGTTTGAAATAGAGTTAAAGTTATGAAGCTCTATCGCCTCTTAGGACACCCAAAGTTTGTAATTAGTATCTATAACTTATAGCTTTGAACCTAACTCTAAGACTCTAATCCCCAAGAGCGTTATCTTTGATTGTAACGGTTCAACTTCGGTTTGAAATAGAGTTAAAGTTATGAAGCTCTATCGCCTCTTAGGACACCCAAAGTTTGTAATTAGTATCTATAACTTATAGCTTTGAACCTAACTCTAAGACTCTAATCCCCAAGAGCGTTATCTTTGATTGTAACGGTTCAACTTCGGTTTGAAATATAGTTAAAGTTCTAAAGATCTATCACCTCTTAGGACACCCAAAGGATGTCATAAGTATCTATAACTTATAGCTTTGAACCTAACTCTAAGACTCTAATCCCCAAGAGCGTTATCTTTGATTGTAACGGTTCAACTTCGGTTTGAAATAGAGTTAAAGTTCTAAAGATCTATCACCTCTTAGGACACCCAAAGGTTGTAATAAGTATCTATAACTTATTGCTTTGAACCTCACCCTAAGACTCTAATCCCCAAGAGCGTTATCTTTGATTGTAACGGTTCAACTTCGGTTTGAAATAGAGTTAAAGTTCTAAAGATCTATCACCACTTAGGACACCCAAAGGATGTCATAAGTATGTATAACTTATAGCTTTGAACCTAACTCTAAGACTCTAATCCCCAAGAGCGTTATCTTTGATTGTAACGGTTCAACTTCGGTTTGAAATAGAGTTAAAGTTCTAAAGATCTATCACCTCTTAGGACACCCAAAGGATGTCATAAGTATGTATAACTTATAGCTTTGAACCTAACTCTAAGACTCTAATCCCCAAGAGCGTTATCTTTGATTGTAACGGTTCAACTTCGGTTTGAAATAGAGTTAAAGTTCTAAAGATCTATCACCTCTTAGGACACCCAAAGGATGTCATAAGTATCTATAACTTATAGCTTTGAACCTAACTCTAAGACTCTAATCCCCAAGAGCCTTATCTTTGATTGTAACGGTTCAACTTCGGTTTGAAATTGAGTTAAAGTTCTAAAGATCTATCACCTCTTAGGACACCCAAAGGTTGTAATAAGTATCTATAACTTATAGGTTTGAACCTAACTCTAAGACTCTAATCCCCAAGAGCATTATCTTTGATTGTAACGGTTCAACTTCGGTTTGAAATAGAGTTAAAGTTATGAAGCTCTATCACCTCTTAGGACACCCAAAGTTTGTAATAAGTATCTATAACTTATAGCTTTGAACCTAACTCTAAGACTCTATTCCCCAAGAGCGTTATCTTTGATTGTAACGGTTCAACTTCGGTTTGAAATAGAGTTAAAGTTCTAAAGATCTATCACCTCTTAGGACACCCAAAGGATGTCATAAGTATGTATAACTTATAGCTTTGAACCTAACTCTAAGACTCTAATCCCCAAGAGCGTTATCGTTGATTGTAACGGTTCAACTTCGGTTTGAAATAGAGTTAAAGTTCTAAAGATCTATCACCTCTTAGGACACCCAAAGGTTGTAATAAGTATCTATAACTTATTGCTTTGAACCTCACTCTAAGACTGTAATCCCCAAGAGCGTTATCTTTGATTGTAACGGTTCAACTTCGGTTTGAAATAGAGTTAAAGTTCTAAAGATCTATCACCTCTTAGGACACCCAAAGGTTGTAATAAGTATCTATAACTTATAGCTTTGAACTTAACTCTAAGACTCTAATCCCCAAGAGCATTATCTTTGATTGTAACGGTTCAACTTCGGTTTGAAATAGAGTTAAAGTTATGAAGCTCTATCGCCTCTTAGGACACCCAAAGTTTGTAATAAGTATCTATAACTTATAGCTTTGAACCTAACTCTAAGACTCTAATCCCCAAGAGCGTTATCTTTGATTGTAACGGTTCAACTTCGGTTTGAAATAGAGTTAAAGTTCTAAAGATCTATCACCTCTTAGGACACCCAAAGGATGTCATAAGTATCTATAACTTATAGCTTTGAACCTAACTCTAAGACTCTAATCCCCAAGAGCCTTATCTTTGATTGTAACGGTTCAACTTCGGTTTGAAATAGAGTTAAAGTTCTAAAGATCTATCACCTCTTAGGACACCCAAAGGTTGTAATAAGTATCTATAACTTATTGCTTTGAACCTCACCCTAAGACTCTAATCCCCAAGAGCGTTATCTTTGATTGTAACGGTTCAACTTCGGTTTGAAATAGAGTTAAAGTTCTAGAGATCTATCACCTCTTAGGACACCCAAAGGATGTCATAAGTATGTATAACTTATAGCTTTGAACCTAACTCTAAGACTCTAATCCCCAAGAGCGTTATCTTTGATTGTAACGGTTCAACTTCGGTTTGAAATAGAGTTAAAGTTCTAAAGATCTATCACCTCTTAGGACACCCAAAGGATGTCATAAGTATGTATAACTTATAGCTTTGAACCTAACTCTAAGACTCTAATCCCCAAGAGCGTTATCTTTGATTGTAACGGTTCAACTTCGGTTTGAAATAGAGTTAAAGTTCTAAAGATCTATCACCTCATAGGACACCCAAAGGATGTCATAAGTATGTATAACTTATAGCTTTGAACCTAACTCTAAGACTCTAATCCCCAAGAGCGTTATCTTTGATTGTAACGGTTCAACTTCGGTTTGAAATAGAGTTAAAGTTCTGAAGTTCTATCACCTCTTAGGACACCCAAAGGTTGTAAAAAGTACCTATACCTTATAGCTTTGAACCTAACTCTAAGACTCTAATCCCCAAGAGCGTTATCTTTGATTGTAACGGTTCAACTTCGGTTTGAAATAGAGTTAAAGTTATGAAGCTCTATCACCTCTTAGGACACCCAAAGTTTGTAATAAGTATCTATAACTTATAGCTTTGAACCTTACTCTAAGACTCTAATCCCCAAGAGCGTTATCTTTGATTGTAACGGTTCAACTTCGGTTTGAAATAGAGTTAAAGTTCTAAAGATCTATCACCTCTTAGGACACCCAAAGGTTGTAATAAGTATCTATAACTTATAGCTTTGAACCTAACTCTAAGACTCTAATCCCCAAGAGCATTATCTTTGATTGTAACGGTTCAACTTCGGTTTGAAATAGAGTTAAAGTTATGAAGCTCTATCACCTCTTAGGACACCCAAAGTTTGTAATAAGTATCTATAACTTATAGCTTTGAACCTAACTCTAAGACTCTAATCCCCAAGAGCGTTATCTTTGATTGTAACGGTTCAACTTCGGTTTGAAATAGAGTTAAAGTTCTAAAGATCTATCACCTCTTAGGACACCCAAAGGATGTCATAAGTATGTATAACTTATAACTTTGAACCTAACTCTAAGACTCTAATCCCCAAGAGCGTTATCTTTGATTGTAACGGTTCAACTTCGGTTTGAAATAGAGTTAAAGTTCTAAAGATCTATCACCTCTTAGGACACCCAAAGGTTGTAATAAGTATCTATAACTTATTGCTTTGAACCTCACTCTAAGACACTAATCCCCAAGAGTGTTATCTTTGATTGTAACGGTTCAACTTCGGTTTGAAATAGAGTTAAAGTTCTAAAGATCTATCACCTCTTAGGACACCCAAAGGTTGTAATAAGTATCTATAACTTATAGCTTTGAACCTAACTTTAAGACTCTAATCCCCAAGAGCATTATCTTTGATTGTAACGGTTCAACTTCGGTTTGAAATAGAGTTAAAGTTATGAAGCTCTATCGCCTCTTAGGACACCCAAAGTTTGTAATTAGTATCTATAACTTATAGCTTTGAACCTAACTCTAAGACTCTAATCCCCAAGAGCGTTATCTTTGATTGTAACGGTTCAACTTCGGTTTGAAATAGAGTTAAAGTTATGAAGCTCTATCGCCTCTTAGGACACCCAAAGTTTGTAATTAGTATCTATAACTTATAGCTTTGAACCTAACTCTAAGACTCTAATCCCCAAGAGCGTTATCTTTGATTGTAACGGTTCAACTTCGGTTTGAAATATAGTTAAAGTTCTAAAGATCTATCACCTCTTAGGACACCCAAAGGATGTCATAAGTATCTATAACTTATAGCTTTGAACCTAACTCTAAGACTCTAATCCCCAAGAGCGTTATCTTTGATTGTAACGGTTCAACTTCGGTTTGAAATAGAGTTAAAGTTCTAAAGATCTATCACCTCTTAGGACACCCAAAGGTTGTAATAAGTATCTATAACTTATTGCTTTGAACCTCACCCTAAGACTCTAATCCCCAAGAGCGTTATCTTTGATTGTAACGGTTCAACTTCGGTTTGAAATAGAGTTAAAGTTCTAAAGATCTATCACCACTTAGGACACCCAAAGGATGTCATAAGTATGTATAACTTATAGCTTTGAACCTAACTCTAAGACTCTAATCCCCAAGAGCGTTATCTTTGATTGTAACGGTTCAACTTCGGTTTGAAATAGAGTTAAAGTTCTAAAGATCTATCACCTCTTAGGACACCCAAAGGATGTCATAAGTATGTATAACTTATAGCTTTGAACCTAACTCTAAGACTCTAATCCCCAAGAGCGTTATCTTTGATTGTAACGGTTCAACTTCGGTTTGAAATAGAGTTAAAGTTCTAAAGATCTATCACCTCTTAGGACACCCAAAGGTTGTAATAAGTATCTATAACTTATTGCTTTGAACCTCACTCTAAGACTCTAATCCCCAAGAGCGTTTTCTTTGATTGTAACGGTTCAACTTCGGTTTGAAATAGAGTTAAAGTTCTAAAGATCTATCACCTCTTAGGACACCCAAAGGTTGTAATAAGTATCTATAACTTATAGCTTTGAACCTAACTCTAAGACTCTAATCCCCAAGAGCATTATCTTTGATTGTAACGGTTCAACTTCGGTTTGAAATAGAGTTAAAGTTATGAAGCTCTATCGCCTCTTAGGACACCCAAAGTTTGTAATAAGTATCTATAACTTATAGCTTTGAACCTAACTCTAAGACTCTAATCCCCAAAAGTTCTTTGATTGTAACGGTTCAACTTCGGTTTGAAATAGAGTTAAAGTTCTAAAGATCTATCACCTCTTAGGACACCCAAAGGATGTCATAAGTATCTATAACTTATAGCTTTGAACCTAACTCTAAGACTCTAATCCCCAAGAGCCTTATCTTTGATTGTAACGGTTCAACTTTGGTTTGAAATTGAGTTAAAGTTCTAAAGATCTATCACCTCTTAGGACACCCAAAGGTTGTAATAAGTATCTATAACTTATTGCTTTGAACCTCACCCTAAGACTCTAATCCCCAAGAGCGTTATCTTTGATTGTAACGGTTCAACTTCAGTTTGAAATAGAGTTAAAGTTCTAAAGATCTATCACCTCTTAGGACACCCAAAGGATGTCATAAGTATGTATAACTTATAGCTTTGAACCTAACTCTAAGACTCTAATCCCCAAGAGCGTTATCTTTGATTGTAACGGTTCAACTTCGGTTTGAAATAGAGTTAAAGTTCTAAAGATCTATCACATCTTAGGACACCCAAAGGATGTCATAAGCATGTATAACTTATAGCTTTGAACCTAACTCTAAGACTCTAATCCCCAAGAGCGTTATCTTTGATTGTAACGGTTCAACTTCGGTTTGAAATAGAGTTAAAGTTCTAAAGATCTATCACCTCATAGGACACCCAAAGGATGTCATAAATATGTATAACTTATAGCTTTGAACCTAACTCTAAGACTCTAATCCCCAAGAGCGTTATCTTTGATTGTAACGGTTCAACTTCGGTTTGAAATAGAGTTAAAGTTCTGAAGTTCTATCACCTCTTAGGGCACCCAAAGGTTGTAAAAAGTACCTATACCTTATAGCTTTGAACCTAACTCTAAGACTCTAATCCCCAAGAGCGTTATCTTTGATTGTAACGGTTCAACTTCGGTTTGAAATAGAGTTAAAGTTATGAAGCTCTATCACCTCTTAGGACACCCAAAGTTTGTAATAAGTATCTATAACTTATAGCTTTGAACCTTACTCTAAGACTCTAATCCCCAAGAGCGTTATCTTTGATTGTAACGGTTCAACTTCGGTTTGAAATAGAGTTAAAGTTCTAAAGATCTATCACCTCTTAGGACACCCAAAGGTTGTAATAAGTATCTATAACTTATAGCTTTGAACCTAACTCTAAGACTCTAATCCCCAAGAGCATTATCTTTGATTGTAACGGTTCAACTTCGGTTTGAAATAGAGTTAAAGTTATGAAGCTCTATCACCTCTTAGGACTCCCAAAGTTTGTAATAAGTATCTATAACTTATAGCTTTGAACCTAACTCTAAGACTCTAATCCCCAAGAGCGTTATCTTTGATTGTAACGGTTCAACTTCGGTTTGAAATAGAGTTAAAGTTCTAAAGATCTATCACCTCTTAGGACACCCAAAGGTTGTAATAAGTATCTATAACTTATAGCTTTGAACCTAACTCTAAGACTCTAATCCCCAAGAGCATTATCTTTGATTGTAACGGTTCAACTTCGGTTTGAAATAGAGTTAAAGTTATGAAGCTCTATCACCTCTTAGGACACCCAAAGTTTGTAATAAGTATCTATAACTTATAGCTTTGAACCTAACTCTAAGACTCTAATCCCCAAGAGCGTTATCTTTGATTGTAACGGTTCAACTTCGGTTTGAAATAGAGTTAAAGTTCTAAAGATCTATCACCTCTTAGGACACCCAAAGGATGTCATAAGTATGTATAACTTATAGCTTTGAACCTAACTCTAAGACTCTAATCCCCAAGAGCGTTATCTTTGATTGTAACGGTTCAACTTCGGTTTGAAATGGAGTTAAAGTTCTAAAGATATATCACCTCTTAGGACACCCAAAGGTTGTAATAAGTATCTATAACTTATTGCTTTGAACCTCACTCTAAGACTCTAATCCCCAAGAGTGTTATCTTTGATTGTAACGGTTCAACTTCGGTTTGAAATAGAGTTAAAGTTCTAAAGATCTATCACCTCTTAGGACACCCAAAGGTTGTAATAAGTATCTATAACTTATAGCTTTGAACCTAACTTTAAGACTCTAATCCCCAAGAGCATTATCTTTGATTGTAACGGTTCAACTTCGGTTTGAAATAGAGTTAAAGTTATGAAGCTCTATCGCCTCTTAGGACACCCAAAGTTTGTAATAAGTATCTATAACTTATAGCTTTGAACCTAACTCTAAGACTCTAATCCCCAAGAGCGTTATCTTTGATTGTAATGGTTCAACTTCGGTTTGAAATAGAGTTAAAGTTCTAAAGATCTATCACCTCTTAAGACACCCAAAGGATGTCATAAGTATCTATAACTCATAGCTTTGAACCTAACTCTAAGACTCTAATCCCCAAGAGCGTTATCTTTGATTGTAACGGTTCAACTTCGGTTTGAAATAGAGTTAAAGTTCTAAAGATCTATCACCTCTTAGGACACCCAAAGGTTGTAATAAGTATCTATAACTTATTGCTTTGAACCTCACCCTAAGACTCTAATCCCCAAGAGCGTTATCTTTGATTGTAACGGTTCAACTTCGGTTTGAAATAGAGTTAAAGTTCTAAAGATCTATCACCTCTTAGGACACCCAAAGGATGTCATAAGTATGTACAACTTATAGCTTTGAACCTAACTCTAAGAGTCTAATCCCCAAGAGCGTTATCTTTGATTGTAACGGTTCAACTTCGGTTTGAAATAGAGTTAAAGTTCTAAAGATCTATCACCTCTTAGGACACCCAAAGGATGTCATAAGTATGTATAACTTATAGCTTTGAACCTAACTCTAAGACTCTAATCCCCAAGAGCGTTATCTTTGATTGTAACGGTTCAACTTCGGTTTGAAATAGAGTTAAAGTTCTAAAGATCTATCACCTCTTAGGACACCCAAAGGTTGTAATAAGTATCTATAACTTATTGCTTTGAACCTCACTCTAAGACTCTAATCCCCAAGAGCGTTTTCTTTGATTGTAACGGTTCAACTTCGGTTTGAAATAGAGTTAAAGTTCTAAAGATCTATCACCTCTTAGGACACCCAAAGGTTGTAATAAGTATCTATAACTTATAGCTTTGAACCTAACTCTAAGACTCTAATCCCCAAGAGCATTATCTTTGATTGTAACGGTTCAACTTCGGTTTGAAATAGAGTTAAAGTTATGAAGCTCTATCGCCTCTTAGGACACCCAAAGTTTGTAATAAGTATCTATAACTTATAGCTTTGAACCTAACTCTAAGACTCTAATCCCCAAAAGTTCTTTGATTGTAACGGTTCAACTTCGGTTTGAAATAGAGTTAAAGTTCTAAAGATCTATCACCTCTTAGGACACCCAAAGGATGTCATAAGTATCTATAACTTATAGCTTTGAACCTAACTCTAAGACTCTAATCCCCAAGAGCCTTATCTTTGATTGTAACGGTTCAACTTCGGTTTGAAATAGAGTTAAAGTTCTAAAGATCTATCACCTCTTAGGACACCCAAAGGTTGTAATAAGTATCTATAACTTATTGCTTTGAACCTCACCCTAAGACTCTAATCCCCAAGAGCGTTATCTTTGATTGTAACGGTTCAACTTCAGTTTGAAATAGAGTTAAAGTTCTAAAGATCTATCACCTCTTAGGACACCCAAAGGATGTCATAAGTATGTATAACTTATAGCTTTGAACCTAACTCTAAGACTCTAATCCCCAAGAGCGTTATCTTTGATTGTAACGGTTCAACTTCGGTTTGAAATAGAGTTAAAGTTCTAAAGATCTATCACATCTTAGGACACCCAAAGGATGTCATAAGCATGTATAACTTATAGCTTTGAACCTAACTCTAAGACTCTAATCCCCAAGAGCGTTATCTTTGATTGTAACGGTTCAACTTCGGTTTGAAATAGAGTTAAAGTTCTAAAGATCTATCACCTCATAGGACACCCAAAGGATGTCATAAATATGTATAACTTATAGCTTTGAACCTAACTCTAAGACTCTAATCCCCAAGAGCGTTATCTTTGATTGTAACGGTTCAACTTCGGTTTGAAATAGAGTTAAAGTTCTGAAGTTCTATCACCTCTTAGGGCACCCAAAGGTTGTAAAAAGTACCTATACCTTATAGCTTTGAACCTAACTCTAAGACTCTAATCCCCAAGAGCGTTATCTTTGATTGTAACGGTTCAACTTCGGTTTGAAATAGAGTTAAAGTTATGAAGCTCTATCACCTCTTAGGACACCCAAAGTTTGTAATAAGTATCTATAACTTATAGCTTTGAACCTTACTCTAAGACTCTAATCCCCAAGAGCGTTATCTTTGATTGTAACGGTTCAACTTCGGTTTGAAATAGAGTTAAAGTTCTAAAGATCTATCACCTCTTAGGACACCCAAAGGTTGTAATAAGTATCTATAACTTATAGCTTTGAACCTAACTCTAAGACTCTAATCCCCAAGAGCATTATCTTTGATTGTAACGGTTCAACTTCGGTTTGAAATAGAGTTAAAGTTATGAAGCTCTATCACCTCTTAGGACACCCAAAGTTTGTAATAAGTATCTATAACTTATAGCTTTGAACCTAACTCTAAGACTCTAATCCCCAAGAGCGTTATCTTTGATTGTAACGGTTCAACTTCGGTTTGAAATAGAGTTAAAGTTCTAAAGATCTATCACCTCTTAGGACACCCAAAGGTTGTAATAAGTATCTATAACTTATAGCTTTGAACCTAACTCTAAGACTCTAATCCCCAAGAGCATTATCTTTGATTGTAACGGTTCAACTTCGGTTTGAAATAGAGTTAAAGTTATGAAGCTCTATCACCTCTTAGGACACCCAAAGTTTGTAATAAGTATCTATAACTTATAGCTTTGAACCTAACTCTAAGACTCTAATCCCCAAGAGCGTTATCTTTGATTGTAACGGTTCAACTTCGGTTTGAAATAGAGTTAAAGTTCTAAAGATCTATCACCTCTTAGGACACCCAAAGGATGTCATAAGTATGTATAACTTATAGCTTTGAACCTAACTCTAAGACTCTAATCCCCAAGAGCGTTATCTTTGATTGTAACGGTTCAACTTCGGTTTGAAATGGAGTTAAAGTTCTAAAGATATATCACCTCTTAGGACACCCAAAGGTTGTAATAAGTATCTATAACTTATTGCTTTGAACCTCACTCTAAGACTCTAATCCCCAAGAGTGTTATCTTTGATTGTAACGGTTCAACTTCGGTTTGAAATAGAGTTAAAGTTCTAAAGATCTATCACCTCTTAGGACACCCAAAGGTTGTAATAAGTATCTATAACTTATAGCTTTGAACCTAACTTTAAGACTCTAATCCCCAAGAGCATTATCTTTGATTGTAACGGTTCAACTTCGGTTTGAAATAGAGTTAAAGTTATGAAGCTCTATCGCCTCTTAGGACACCCAAAGTTTGTAATAAGTATCTATAACTTATAGCTTTGGACCTAACTCTAAGACTCTAATCCCCAAGAGCGTTATCTTTGATTGTAATGGTTCAACTTCGGTTTGAAATAGAGTTAAAGTTCTAAAGATCTATCACCTCTTAAGACACCCAAAGGATGTCATAAGTATCTATAACTCATAGCTTTGAACCTAACTCTAAGACTCTAATCCCCAAGAGCGTTATCTTTGATTGTAACGGTTCAACTTCGGTTTGAAATAGAGTTAAAGTTATGAAGCTCTATCGCCTCTTAGGACACCCAAAGTTTGTAATAAGTATCTATAACTTATAGCTTTGAACCTAACTCTAAGACTCTAATCCCCAAAAGTTCTTTGATTGTAACGGTTCAACTTCGGTTTGAAATAGAGTTAAAGTTCTAAAGATCTATCACCTCTTAGGACACCCAAAGGATGTCATAAGTATCTATAACTTATAGCTTTGAACCTAACTCTAAGACTCTAATCCCCAAGAGCCTTATCTTTGATTGTAACGGTTCAACTTCGGTTTGAAATAGAGTTAAAGTTCTAAAGATCTATCACCTCTTAGGACACCCAAAGGTTGTAATAAGTATCTATAACTTATTGCTTTGAACCTCACCCTAAGACTCTAATCCCCAAGAGCGTTATCTTTGATTGTAACGGTTCAACTTCAGTTTGAAATAGAGTTAAAGTTCTAAAGATCTATCACCTCTTAGGACACCCAAAGGATGTCATAAGTATGTATAACTTATAGCTTTGAACCTAACTCTAAGACTCTAATCCCCAAGAGCGTTATCTTTGATTGTAACGGTTCAACTTCGGTTTGAAATAGAGTTAAAGTTCTAAAGATCTATCACATCTTAGGACACCCAAAGGATGTCATAAGCATGTATAACTTATAGCTTTGAACCTAACTCTAAGACTCTAATCCCCAAGAGCGTTATCTTTGATTGTAACGGTTCAACTTCGGTTTGAAATAGAGTTAAAGTTCTAAAGATCTATCACCTCATAGGACACCCAAAGGATGTCATAAATATGTATAACTTATAGCTTTGAACCTAACTCTAAGACTCTAATCCCCAAGAGCGTTATCTTTGATTGTAACGGTTCAACTTCGGTTTGAAATAGAGTTAAAGTTCTGAAGTTCTATCACCTCTTAGGGCACCCAAAGGTTGTAAAAAGTACCTATACCTTATAGCTTTGAACCTAACTCTAAGACTCTAATCCCCAAGAGCGTTATCTTTGATTGTAACGGTTCAACTTCGGTTTGAAATAGAGTTAAAGTTATGAAGCTCTATCACCTCTTAGGACACCCAAAGTTTGTAATAAGTATCTATAACTTATAGCTTTGAACCTTACTCTAAGACTCTAATCCCCAAGAGCGTTATCTTTGATTGTAACGGTTCAACTTCGGTTTGAAATAGAGTTAAAGTTCTAAAGATCTATCACCTCTTAGGACACCCAAAGGTTGTAATAAGTATCTATAACTTATAGCTTTGAACCTAACTCTAAGACTCTAATCCCCAAGAGCATTATCTTTGATTGTAACGGTTCAACTTCGGTTTGAAATAGAGTTAAAGTTATGAAGCTCTATCACCTCTTAGGACACCCAAAGTTTGTAATAAGTATCGATAACTTATAGCTTTGAACCTAACTCTAAGACTCTAATCCCCAAGAGCGTTATCTTTGATTGTAACGGTTCAACTTCGGTTTGAAATAGAGTTAAAGTTCTAAAGATCTATCACCTCTTAGGACACCCAAAGGTTGTAATAAGTATCTATAACTTATAGCTTTGAACCTAACTCTAAGACTCTAATCCCCAAGAGCATTATCTTTGATTGTAACGGTTCAACTTCGGTTTGAAATAGAGTTAAAGTTATGAAGCTCTATCACCTCTTAGGACACCCAAAGTTTGTAATAAGTATCTATAACTTATAGCTTTGAACCTAACTCTAAGACTCTAATCCCCAAGAGCGTTATCTTTGATTGTAACGGTTCAACTTCGGTTTGAAATAGAGTTAAAGTTCTAAAGATCTATCACCTCTTAGGACACCCAAAGGATGTCATAAGTATGTATAACTTATAGCTTTGAACCTAACTCTAAGACTCTAATCCCCAAGAGCGTTATCTTTGATTGTAACGGTTCAACTTCGGTTTGAAATGGAGTTAAAGTTCTAAAGATATATCACCTCTTAGGACATCCAAAGGTTGTAATAAGTATCTATAACTTATTGCTTTGAACCTCACTCTAAGACTCTAATCCCCAAGAGTGTTATCTTTGATTGTAACGGTTCAACTTCGGTTTGAAATAGAGTTAAAGTTCTAAAGATCTATCACCTCTTAGGACACCCAAAGGTTGTAATAAGTATCTATAACTTATAGCTTTGAACCTAACTTTAAGACTCTAATCCCCAAGAGCATTATCTTTGATTGTAACGGTTCAACTTCGGTTTGAAATAGAGTTAAAGTTATGAAGCTCTATCGCCTCTTAGGACACCCAAAGTTTGTAATAAGTATCTATAACTTATAGCTTTGAACCTAACTCTAAGACTCTAATCCCCAAGAGCGTTATCTTTGATTGTAATGGTTCAACTTCGGTTTGAAATAGAGTTAAAGTTCTAAAGATCTATCACCTCTTAAGACACCCAAAGGATGTCATAAGTATCTATAACTCATAGCTTTGAACCTAACTCTAAGACTCTAATCCCCAAGAGCGTTATCTTTGATTGTAACGGTTCAACTTCGGTTTGAAATAGAGTTAAAGTTCTAAAGATCTATCACCTCTTAGGACACCCAAAGGTTGTAATAAGTATCTATAACTTATTGCTTTGAACCTCACCCTAAGACTCTAATCCCCAAGAGCGTTATCTTTGATTGTAACGGTTCAACTTCGGTTTGAAATAGAGTTAAAGTTCTAAAGATCTATCACCTCTTAGGACACCCAAAGGATGTCATAAGTATGTATAACTTATAGCTTTGAACCTAACTCTAAGAGTCTAATCCCCAAGAGCGTTATCTTTGATTGTAACGGTTCAACTTCGGTTTGAAATAGAGTTAAAGTTCTAAAGATCTATCACCTCTTAGGACACCCAAAGGATGTCATAAGTATGTATAACTTATAGCTTTGAACCTAACTCTAAGACTCTAATCCCCAAGAGCGTTATCTTTGATTGTAACGGTTCAACTTCGGTTTGAAATAGAGTTAAAGTTCTAAAGATCTATCACCTCTTAGGACACCCAAAGGATGTCATAAGTATGTATAACTTATAGCTTTGAACCTAACTCTAAGACTCTAATCCCCAAGAGCGTTATCTTTGATTGTAACGGTTCAACTTCGGTTTGAAATAGAGTTAAAGTTCTGAAGTTCTATCACCTCTTAGGACACCCAATGGTTGTAATAAGTACCTATACCTTATAGCTTTGAACCTAACTCTAAGACTCTAATCCCCAAGAGCGTTATCTTTGATTTTAACGGTTCAACTTCGGTTTGAAATAGAGTTAAAGTTCTAAAGATCTATCACCTCTTAGGACACCCAAAGGTTGTAATAAGTATCTATAACTTATTGCTTTGAACCTTACTCTAAGACTCTAATCCCCAAGAGCGTTATCTTTGATTGTAACGGTTCAACTTCGGTTTGAAATAGAGTTAAAGTTCTGAAGTTCTATCACCTCTTAGGGCACCCAAAGGTTGTAAAAAGTACCTATACCTTATAGCTTTGAACCTAACTCTAAGACTCTAATCCCCAAGAGCGTTATCTTTGATTGTAACGGTTCAACTTCGGTTTGAAATAGAGTTAAAGTTATGAAGCTCTATCACCTCTTAGGACACCCAAAGTTTGTAATAAGTATCTATAACTTATAGCTTTGAACCTTACTCTAAGACTCTAATCCCCAAGAGCGTTATCTTTGATTGTAACGGTTCAACTTCGGTTTGAAATAGAGTTAAAGTTCTAAAGATCTATCACCTCTTAGGACACCCAAAGGTTGTAATAAGTATCTATAACTTATAGCTTTGAACCTCACCCTAAGACTCTAATCCCCAAGAGCGTTATCTTTGATTGTAACGGTTCAACTTCGGTTTGAAATAGAGTTAAAGTTCTAAAGATCTATCACCTCTTAGGACACCCAAAGGATGTCATAAGTATGTATAACTTATAGCTTTGAACCTAACTCTAAGAGTCTAATCCCCAAGAGCGTTATCTTTGATTGTAACGGTTCAACTTCGGTTTGAAATAGAGTTAAAGTTCTAAAGATCTATCACCTCTTAGGACACCCAAAGGATGTCATAAGTATGTATAACTTATAGCTTTGAACCTAACTCTAAGACTCTAATCCCCAAGAGCGTTATCTTTGATTGTAACGGTTCAACTTCGGTTTGAAATAGAGTTAAAGTTCTAAAGATCTATCACCTCTTAGGACGCCCAAAGGTTGTAATAAGTATCTATAACTTATAGCTTTGAACCTAACTCTAAGACTCTAATCCCCAAGAGCATTATCTTTGATTGTAACGGTTCAACTTCGATTTGAAATAGAGTTAAAGTTATGAAGCTCTATCACCTCTTAGGACACCCAAAGTTTGTAATAAGTATCTATAACTTATAGCTTTGAACCTAACTCTAAGACTCTAATCCCCAAGAGCGTTATCTTTGATTGTAACGGTTCAACTTCGGTTTGAAATAGAGTTAAAGTTCTAAAGATCTATCACCTCTTAGGACACCCAAAGGATGTCATAAGTATGTATAACTTATAGCTTTGAACCTAACTCTAAGACTCTAATCCCCAAGAGCGTTATCTTTGATTGTAACGGTTCAACTTCGGTTTGAAATAGAGTTAAAGTTCTAAAGATCTATCACCTCTTAGGACACCCAAAGGTTGTAATAAGTATCTATAACTTATTGCTTTGAACCTCACTCTTAGACTCTAATCCCCAAGAGTGTTATCTTTGATTGTAACGGTTCAACTTCGGTTTGAAATAGAGTTAAAGTTCTAAAGATCTATCACCTCTTAGGACACCCAAAGGTTGTAATAAGTATCTATAACTTATAGCTTTGCACCTAACTTTAAGACTCTAATCCCCAAGAGCATTATCTTTGATTGTAACGGTTCAACTTCGGTTTGAAATAGAGTTAAAGTTATGAAGCTCTATCGCCTCTTAGGACACCCAAAGTTTGTAATAAGTATCTATAACTTATAGCTTTGAACCTAACTCTAAGACTCTAATCCCCAAGAGCGTTATCTTTGATTGTAATGGTTCAACTTCGGTTTGAAATAGAGTTAAAGTTCTAAAGATCTATCACCTCTTAAGACACCCAAAGGATGTCATAAGTATCTATAACTCATAGCTTTGAACCTAACTCTAAGACTCTAATCCCCAAGAGCGTTATCTTTGATTTTAACGGTTCAACTTCGGTTTGAAATAGAGTTAAAGTTCTAAAGATCTATCACCTCTTAGGACACCCAAAGGTTGTAATAAGTATCTATAACTTATTGCTTTGAACCTTACTCTAAGACTCTAATCCCCAAGAGCGTTATCTTTGATTGTAACGGTTCAACTTCGGTTTGAAATAGAGTTAAAGTTCTAAAGATCTATCACCTCTTAGGACACCCAAAGGTTGTACTAAGTATCTATAACTATCATCAGGAAATGCCACAGCCATCAAACTATCATCAGGAAATGCATCATTGATAGGAAGTGTAGATGATTCCTGTATCCCTTCCATTCTTGATAGGTGGTCAGCTACTAGATTTTCACTTCCCCTTTTGTCCCTAATTTCTACATCAAATTCTTGAAGCAATAAGATCCACCTGATTAGCCTTGGCTTGGATTCTTTCTTGTTGATTAAGTGCCTCACAGCTTGGTGGTCTGTGAAAACAATAACCTTGGATCCCACCAGGTATGGCCTGAATTTGTCAAATGCATACACCACAGCAAGAAGTTCTTTCTCAGTAGTTGCATAATTGATTTGTGCTTCATCTAAAGTTTTGCTTGCATAGCATATGACATGGTGCTTCTTCTCCTTGGTTTGCCCCAGCACAGCTCCTACTGCCTGGTCAGAAGCATCACACATGATCTCAAAAGGGAGAGTCCAGTCAGGTGGCTGCACTACAGGGGCTGAGATGAGGGCTTCCTTCAACTTCTTGAATGCCTTCATACACTCTTCATCAAATTGAAACTCAACATCCTTGGCCAGCAACTTGGTGAGGGGCCTAGTTATCATGGAGAAATCTTTAATAAACCTCCTGTAGAAGCCTGCATGCCCCAAAAAACTCCTAATTGCCTTGACACTTGTGGGTGGTGGTAGTTTCTCAATCACTTCAATTTTTGCCTTGTCCACTTCAATGCCTTTGCTTGAGACCACATGTCCTAAGACAACTCCTTCTTGGACCATAAAGTGGCATTTCTCCCAATTGAGTATCAAATTGGATTCCCTACATCTTTGTAGCACTTTTGTTAAATTGTCCAAGCAAGCATCAAATGAGTCTCCATACACTGAAAAATCATCCATGAAGACCTCCATAATTTCTTCAATGAAGTCTGAAAATATATACATCATACACCTTTGGAAAGTTGCAGGGGCATTGCATAAGCCAAAGGGCATTCTCCTATAGGCAAAAGTCCCATATGGACAAGTGAATGTAGTCTTGTGTTGATCTTGGGGGTGAATTGGAATTTGCAAGAAACCTGAGTACCCATCAAGATAACAGAAATGGGAATGCCTAGCCAGCCTTTCCAGCATCTGATCAATGAATGGCAATGGGAAATGGTCCTTTCTTGTGGCCTTGTTTAACTTCCTGAAGTCAATGCACATCCTCCAACCTGTAATGGTTCTTGTGGATATCAATTCATCAGAATCTGACTTCACCACTGTAATTCCTCCCTTCTTTGGCACCACCTGCACTGGACTGACCCATTCACTATCTGAAATGGAGTATATGATTCCTGCATTCAGCAACTTCAATACTTCTTTCTTTACCACTTCTTTCATGGTTGGGTTGAGTCTCCTTTGACATTCAATGGAGGGCTTGTAGCTGTCCTCCATAGGGATCCTATGCATGCAAATGGAGGGATTAATACCCTTGATATCTTCAATTGAGTAGCCTATCACCTCCCTATACAATTTCAACCTCTTCAGCAGCTCTTCCACCTGATCCTGAGGCAAATTAGCATTAATGATAACAGGAAAAGTTGAATTCTCCCCCAAGAATTCATACTTCAAATTGCTAGGAAGAGGCTTGAGTTCCAACTTGGAATTGGCTTGAACTGGATTGCCTTGGCATTCAGCAATGATAACCTGTTGTACCTCACTTTGAATTCCTACATTTTCCACTGATATTGAAGAGTTCAGTACTGATTTATATGCCATAGCCTCTGGATCTTCCAATTCTCTCAAATGGTCAAAAATTAGACACCTTTGCAATGGATCTTCAATAGGGATTATAGCTGAAACTTGCTCCACCACCTGATTCAATTGCCCATCTTCAAAATCATTTTCTAGAAAACTTGGCCTACTGATAACTTGGGCCAAATTGAATTCAATCTTCTCCTCTCCAATTTGGAAGGTCAATCTCCCTTCCTTAACATTAATTACAGCCCCTGCAGTGGCTAGAAAGGGCCTCCCAAGGAGAATGGGGGTGTTCACATCTTCATCCATATCTAATACAACAAAATCAACTGGAATATAGAATTTACCAACTTTGAGGGGTATGTCCTCAATAATCCCATGTGGATATTTGATGGATCTGTCTGCCAGCTGAAGGGACATATTTGTTGGCTTCAAATCTCCAACTTCAAGTTTCCTACACAATGATAAGGGTATGACACTCACAGAAGCTCCCAAGTCACACATGGCTCTTTGAATTTTTCTATTGCCTATCTCACATGGAATTGAGAAGCTTCCTGGATCCTTGAGCTTTGGAGGCAACTTATTCTGGATAATTGCAGAAGCCTCTTCAGTCAATGCTATAGTCTCATGCTCCAATACCCTTCTCTTCTTGGTTAGGATTTCCTTTAGAAACTTGGCATATGATGGCATTTCCTGGATGGCTTCAACAAAAGGAACATTTATGTATAGCTTCTTCAGGATTTCCAAGAACCTTCCATATTGCTGGTCTTGTCTTGCCTTGATTAACCTTTGAGGGAAGGGTACCTTGTCAAAAACCCTTGGATTTGCTTCAACTTGAGGGCTTGAATTCCTGATTTCCTCACTTGGTTGTTCACTTGGCTTTTCAGCAACCTTTGAGTCTGAATTGGCTTGATTATCATCCACTTTCTTCATTGGTTCCTCCACCATTTTACCACTTCTGAGCTGGATGGCCTTTGCTTGCTCCTTTGGATTTACTTCTGGCTGTCCAGGAAAGAATAAGGGAGGTCTAGTGGATGTACTAGCTTGTTGAGCAATTTGGCTTTCCAACAATTTCTGATTTGCATTCATGGCATCCAATCTAGAATTGATCTTCAAAATCTCCTCTCCTTGGCTGTCCTGCTTCTTTAGAATTTGTTGAAGCATCTCCTTCATTTCATTTTGGAATTGTGATGCTTGGACTTGAGGTGGTGGCTCATACAGATTTCTTTGAATTGGTGCACTTTGGCCTTGATTTCCATAAGGTGGTGGTGGCTGATTCCTTGGTAGGATTTTAGGCTGCCAATTTGAATTTTGCATAGGAGCTCCTTGATAGTTGTTGCCCTTGTAAGAAAAGTATGGATGATTCCTATTTTCTGGAGTATAAAATTCAGCAGGAGGTTTGATTCCATAATTGCCCACAGCATTGATTTGATCCACATTTTGATCCACTTGCTGCATAATTAAGTTGCAATTCTCTGACACATGGCCTTGATTCCCACATACACAACACCTTGTTTCAGAATTGGAGGCCCTATTGCCATTGGGAGTCAAGTTCAACCTCTCCAAAGTCTTGTACAGCACCTCTTCAAGTTGAGTGGACAATTGATTCACTGAATTGTCCATGGGTGGCCTCTTGGTTCTATCATGGGTAAGGAAGTGGTGATTCTTGGCTATGTTTTCAATGAGTTGATAAGCTTCATCAATGTTTTTAGATGCAAAGATGCCTCCTGCAGCAGTATCCAATGCCACCTTGCTAGGGTAGTTCAACCCCTTATGAAAATAGTTGACTAGCTGCCACTTCTCAAAACCATGATGGGGACATGCCCTTAATAATCCTTGAAGCCTTTGCCATGCCTCACAAATATTTTCTTGGTCCAACTGATAGAACCTCACTATTTGATCCCTGAAGTTATCAGTTTTTGAAGGAGGAAAGAATTCTGAAAGGAACAATTGAACAATTGATTCCCAAGTGGCTACCTCTTCAGGATTCAATCCTTTAAACCATATCTTGGCCTTGTCCTTGAGTGAGAAGGGAAATAATCTCATATACACTGCATTCATGGGGATATTATTGAAGTTCACAGTGCTGCATATCTCCTTGAAATTGTCCAAATGACATGCTGGATCTTCAGTCCCAAGTCCAGAAAACTGACTTTGCCTAATCATAGAAATCAAGGCTGGATTAACTTCAAAATTTGCCACAGGTGCTAAGGCTCCTCCCCCTTGTTGATTCCTTGCATTGCTTGGTGAATAACAGTCCCTAAGAGTTCTAGGAGCTGCCATATTTTGATTCATAACTCTTTCAAATTCAGGGTTGTATGCTTCTTCCTCTTCTTCTTCAAATATCCTTCTCCTTGCCTCAAGCCTTTGCAATCTCCTTCTTCTTAAAAATCTTCTTTCAGGTTCGGGATCTGATTGATAATGTTCCTCTTGATGGTCCAAGTCCTGCATAAAGAGATTCAAAAGTATCAAATTCAAGAAAGAAATGAAAACTAGACAAAAATGAAAAGTAAGAAATGATAACTTGCAAAAACTGAAAATTAGCCTAAAAAAAATAAATTAAAAACTAATCTAAAACTAATCTAAACTATCTAAGTTAGCCTAATTGACCTCAAATCCCCGGCAACGGCGCCAAAAACTTGATAGTGATATTTGGGTTTTCTAGTGATAACTTGCTGAAATTAAAGAAAATGTCAATTTTTCATTTTTTTGGTCTCCCAACTCACTAGCTGCAAGTGCACAGGTAAGTTGTAGTAGACTCAGGTTGTCGTATCCACAAGAATTTGAAGTCTAAGACACCCTAAAACAATTTAGATTAGTTCTACTTAAGTGCCTAAAAATAGATTTTTAATGAATAGTGAAAATAGATTTTTTTTTATAGAAAGTGAAATGATAACAGATTTTTGGGTTTTGGAAATTTATCAAAACTGAATTATAAATGCTAGAATGAAGTCTAAAAAGGTTTAACTATCTATGAGGAAGGTTCTTCTAGGATTTGGGGTTCATCTAAATTAATTAAGGATGGAATGGAACAAGTTATCACTAAATGTCCAACTTTTGATTCAACTTGAAAATGGGTGTTCCCATAGCTCAATTGGCTTCTAACTAAGCAATATATGATTATATAATTGTTAGCTAGGTTGAATCAAAAGAGGGTCCTCACTGAAAATCAAGTTATCATTGGGCTCAAAAGAAAGATTCAATGCTGATTTTTTTGCAATTCAAGGAAGTTTGGAATGATAACTTGCATTTACAATCATAAAAAGATGGAATCATTCCAATCAACCAAACCAGGATAAAATATACTCAATAATGGTGCTTGTGTTCCATGATTCATCTCTGAATTCAAGGGAGATTCAAAATCAACCTCTCGGTTGCAAAATAAATTGGAATCCACACAAACACACTCAATTGGAAATGCAAAACATATGGCCACATGAGTTCACAATTTCCATTGCTCCTTGGCCCATCTCTGGATCTCAAAGAAGCCCTTAAGACTACCTCTCAGTAGTGGATTAATATGAGGGTTGACAATGGAAATCAGAAGTTAGAAAAATGAGAAAACAGAAATCAACATTTCTGAAAAAATCAGCAATGTGGATTGATGGAATTCAAGTTTGCCAAATGCCCCTTGACCCATCTCTGGACTGCAAGGGATTCCTAGAGTACACCTCTCAGTGATTTGAATAAAATAGGGATTAACAATTGGCAAATCAGATTCCAAACAATCAGAAAATAGAATTTAGAATCAAACTAAGAAATCAGATTTTGGAAAAATCAGATTTGAATTCTGAATTGTCAATGATCTTGATTCATTTCTGAATAAGATCAGGGCATATATTAGCCTCTCAACTATTCAATTATCTAATCCTTGATGACAATCAGATTCAAAAGCCCAAGAAATCAGATTTTGGAATTCAGGAAACCAAAAAATCAGCAACTCATTCAATTCATTCAAATCAGGAAAACCAAATCAGTTTTGAATCATAGGAATGTCAAAGCTTCTCAATTCATTTCTGAACAAGATTGGGATAGATGTCAACCTCTCAGTTGTTCAATTAGTTCAATCCCCAATGACAATCAGATTCAAACAGCCCAAGAAAATCAGAATTCAGATTTCAAGAAATCAGATTTCAGAAAATAGAAATCAGAATTCTAATTGGGTTTGTATCTAGAACTTGCCATTGATTCTTGATTCATTTCTGAACAAGGGTTAGACCAAATGATAACTTCTCAGTTATAAATACAAATGGGGTCTTCAAATGGCAAGATCAGATTTATAACAAATCAGATTTCAGAAATGTAAAACCAGAAAAATCAGATTTCTGATTTCAGTTCAGGAATTAATGGAAAATCTGATTTGAGTCAAATGATTGCCCAAACAATCTTGATTCATTTCTGAATAAGATAGGGACAATACCAACATTCCAAAGACTCAATTAATCAGGTTAGAAATGAAGAACAAATTCTGATATTTATAGGAATCAAATTCAGAAATCAGAAAACCAAATTAGAAATCAGAATTGCAATTGAATGAAATCAGAAAACTGACATTAACTCTTAATTCACTTCTGTAGAATGATTAGATCAAGTAATACTTCTCATTCATTGGTTACAATTAGATCTAATAGTAGCATAGCATAAATCAGTAAAGAAGTTTCTGAAATCTGAAAACCAGAAATGATTCAGTGCAGGAATTATAAAACAGTCCATATCCATCCAAAACTAATCTAAACTACTACCCTATCCTAGAAGAAATGGAGTTTAGCTCCTCATATTTACAAGTTTTGACATCAAATGGGGTAAGAAACAGATACAATTCATGGTTCTTTGAAGCTTCCTGGCCAACAGCTCCCAAAATCCAGCAGCCTTGCCCTTGCCTTGCTCCAACCCTTGAATGACCAGCCCCCTTTCTCCTCCAGAAAAATCCAGCTTATATATCACTTCTCCCCACCTTTGGATCAGCATCAGAACATTCTTTGTGCTTTGATTGCAGCCATGTGTCCCCTGGCCCTGAAATTCCAGCAGTGACAGCTTTTTGGACAGCCAAAAAGCTAGTGGTCCCCCCTCCTTTTTTCTTCCTTTTGGCCACCTTTTCCACTTGCTACAAGGGCCAAAACATCAAGAATGAAAGTCTTCTAATAATATTTAAACAACTAAGGATTAGGACAGTAGTTAAAATCAGATCTATAGCAAAAAGGGAATTGGTGTGTTGCAAGAATGAAAACCGATATCGATATGAATGAATTCAAGGGCCCGGAATGATAACTTTATGGAAATCTTGGGAAATGTCCTAATATGGGTGGTTCAAAGCATTTCAGGCATCAATTTGATTAGAGTGACAAGTGAGTGAGGTCAAAAATCAAATATGAATGAGATTCCTAAAAGTGATAACTTGAGTGCCCCAAAAACGATAACTTATATGACTTAAAAACGATAACTTGTCATAACTTGAGTTTTGATTATCCAAATGTGATGAAATTTGACCAGCAATGAGTTAGAACAATAATAAGATGATTGCTTAAGGTCCTTGTGCAGAATTAATGGTTTTGCATGTCGAAATGACAGAATTGCCCTTTAACGATAACTTGGCACTTGAAAAATGATAACTTGTTCAAATGGACTTAAAACTTTGCACAAGTTGAGATGTGACTATCCAAATATGATTTATACATAATAATGATGGATTTAGGGCAAGAAAACCATTGAAAATAAGTTCATTCAAAATAATGATAACTTGACACTTAGGAATGATAACTTGTCCTCAAAATGATAACTTGGCATAGAATTTAAATATTAATGAATTTTGGCATTTCAGAACCTCTATGCACATGGAATTAAGTATGAAATGAAGAATATCAACTAGTTATCACAATGTTTGCATTCAAAGTATAATTGGCCCAAAAATAGGTAAAAGTGGGACTCCATATGTATGAATTGCATCTAAAATGGGTTAGAATCATATAGTGATCAGCAAGTGATCACATAAGTATGTATAACTTATAGCTTTGAACCTAACTCTAAGACTCTAATCCCCAAGAGCGTTATCTTTGATTGTAACGGTTCAACTTCGGTTTGAAATAGAGTTAAAGTTCTAAAGATCTATCACCTCTTAGGACACCCAAAGGATGTCATAAGTATGTATAACTTATAGCTTTGAACCTAACTCTAAGACTCTAATCCCCAAGAGCGTTATCTTTGATTGTAACGGTTCAACTTCGGTTTGAAATAGAGTTAAAGTTCTAAAGATCTATCACCTCTTAGGACACCCAAAGGATGTCATAAGTATGTATAACTTATAGCTTTGAACCTAACTCTAAGACTCTAATCCCCAAGAGCGTTATCTTTGATTGTAACGGTTCAACTTCGGTTTGAAATAGAGTTAAAGTTCTGAAGTTCTATCACCTCTTAGGACACCCAATGGTTGTAATAAGTACCTATACCTTATAGCTTTGAACCTAACTCTAAGACTCTAATCCCCAAGAGCGTTATCTTTGATTGTAACGGTTCAACTTCGGTTTGAAATAGAGTTAAAGTTCTAAAGATCTATCACCTCTTAGGACACCCAAAGGTTGTAATAAGTATCTATAACTTATTGCTTTGAACCTTACTCTAAGACTCTAATCCCCAAGAGCGTTATCTTTGATTGTAACGGTTCAACTTCGGTTTTAAATAGAGTTAAAGTTCTAAAGATCTATCACCTCTTAGGACACCCAAAGGTTGTACTAAGTATCTATAACTTATAGCTTTGAACCTAACTCTAAGACTCTAATCCCCAAGAGCCTTATCTTTGATTGTAACGGTTCAACTTCGGTTTGAAATAGAGTTAAAGTTATGAAGCTCTATCGCCTCTTAGGACACCCAAAGTTTGTAATAAGTATCTATAACTTATAGCTTTGAACCTAACTCTAAGACTCTAATCCCCAAGAGCGTTATCTTTGATTGTAATGGTTCAACTTTGGTTTGAAATAGAGTTAAAGTTCTAAAGATCTATCACCTCTTAAGACACCCAAAGGATGTCATAAGTATCTATAACTCATAGCTTTGAACCTAACTCTAAGACTCTAATCCCCAAGAGCGTTATCTTTGATTGTAACGGTTCAACTTCGGTTTGAAATAGAGTTAAAGTTCTAAAGATCTATCACCTCTTAGGACACCCAAAGGTTGTAATAAGTATCTATAACTTATTGCTTTGAACCTCACTCTAAGACTCTAATCCCCAAGAGCGTTATCTTTGATTGTAACGGTTCAACTTCGGTTTGAAATAGAGTTAAAGTTCTAAAGATCTATCACCTCTTAGGACACCCAAAGGATGTCATAAGTATGTATAACTTATAGCTTTGAACCTAACTCTAAGACTCCAATCCCCAAGAGCGTTATCTTTGATTGTAACGGTTCAACTTCGGTTTGAAATAGAGTTAAAGTTCTAAAGATCTATCACCTCTTAGGACACCCAAAGGTTGTAATAAGTATCTATAACTTATAGCTTTGAACCTAACTCTAAGACTGTAATCCCCAAGAGCGTTATCTTTGATTGTAACGGTTCAACTTCGGTTTGAAATAGAGTTAAAGTTCTGAAGTTCTATCACCTCTTAGGACACCCAAAGGTTGTAATAAGTACCTATAACTTATAGCTTTGAACCTAACTCTAAGACTCTAATCCCCAAGAGCGTTATCTTTGATTGTAACGGTTCAACTTCGGTTTGAAATAGAGTTAAAGTTCTAAAGATCTATCACCTCTTAGGACACCCAAAGGTTGTAATAAGTATCTATAACTTATTGCTTTGAACCTAACTCTAAGACTCTAATCCCCAAGAGCGTTATCTTTGATTGTAACGGTTCAACTTCGGTTTGAAATAGAGTTAAAGTTCTAAAAATCTATCACCTCTTAGGACACCCAAAGGTTGTAATAAGTATCTATAACTTATAGCTTTGAACCTAACTCTAAGACTCTAATCCCCAAGAGCGTTATCTTTGATTGTAACGGTTCAACTTCGGTTTGAAATAGAGTTAAAGTTCTAAAGATCTATCACCTCTTAGGACACCCAAAGGTTGTAATAAGTATCTATAACTTATTGCTTTGAACCTCACTCTTAGACTCTAATCCCCAAGAGTGTTATCTTTGATTGTAACGGTTCAACTTCGGTTTGAAATAGAGTTAAAGTTCTAAAGATCTATCACCTCTTAGGACACCCAAAGGTTGTAATAAGTATCTATAACTTATAGCTTTGCACCTAACTTTAAGACTCTAATCCCCAAGAGCATTATCTTTGATTGTAACGGTTCAACTTCGGTTTGAAATAGAGTTAAAGTTATGAAGCTCTATCGCCTCTTAGGACACCCAAAGTTTGTAATAAGTATCTATAACTTATAGCTTTGAACCTAACTCTAAGACTCTAATCCCCAAGAGCGTTATCTTTGATTGTAATGGTTCAACTTCGGTTTGAAATAGAGTTAAAGTTCTAAAGATCTATCACCTCTTAGGACACCCAAAGGATGTCATAAGTATCTATAACTCATAGCTTTGAACCTAACTCTAAGACTCTAATCCCCAAGAGCGTTATCTTTGATTGTAACGGTTCAACTTCGGTTTGAAATAGAGTTAAAGTTCTAAAGATCTATCACCTCTTAGGACACCCAAAGGTTGTAATAAGTATCTATAACTTATTACTTTGAACCTCACCCTAAGACTCTAATCCCCAAGAGCGTTATCTTTGATTGTAACGGTTCAACTTCGGTTTGAAATAGAGTTAAAGTTCTAAAGATCTATCACCTCTTAGGACACCCAAAGGATGTCATAAGTATGTATAACTTATAGCTTTGAACCTAACTCTAAGACTCTAATCCCCAAGAGCGTTATCTTTGATTGTAACGGTTCAACTTCGGTTTGAAATAGAGTTAAAGTTCTAAAGATCTATCACCTCTTAGGACACCCAAAGGATGTCATAAGTATGTATAACTTATAGCTTTGAACCTAACTCTAAGACTCTAATCCCCAAGAGCGTTATCTTTGATTGTAACGGTTCAACTTCGGTTTGAAATAGAGTTAAAGTTCTAAAGATCTATCACCTCTTAGGACACCCAAAGGATGTCATAAGTATGTATAACTTATAGCTTTGAACCTAACTCTAAGACTCTAATCCCCAAGAGCGTTATCTTTGATTGTAACGGTTCAACTTCGGTTTGAAATAGAGTTAAAGTTCTGAAGTTCTATCACCTCTTAGGACACCCAATGGTTGTAATAAGTACCTATACCTTATAGCTTTGAACCTAACTCTAAGACTCTAATCCCCAAGAGCGTTATCTTTGATTGTAACGGTTCAACTTCGGTTTGAAATAGAGTTAAAGTTCTAAAGATCTATCACCTCTTAGGACACCCAAAGGTTGTAATAAGTATCTATAACTTATTGCTTTGAACCTTACTCTAAGACTCTAATCCCCAAGAGCGTTATCTTTGATTGTAACGGTTCAACTTCGGTTTGAAATAGAGTTAAAGTTCTAAAGATCTATCACCTCTTAGGACACCCAAAGGTTGTACTAAGTATCTATAACTTATAGCTTTGAACCTAACTCTAAGACTCTAATCCCCAAGAGCATTATCTTTGATTGTAACGGTTCAACTTCGGTTTGAAATAGAGTTAAAGTTATGAAGCTCTATCGCCTCTTAGGACACCCAAAGTTTGTAATAAGTATCTATAACTTATAGCTTTGAACCTAACTCTAAGACTAATCCCCAAGAGCGTTATCTTTGATTGTAATGGTTCAACTTCGGTTTGAAATAGAGTTAAAGTTCTAAAGATCTATCACCTCTTAAGACACCCAAAGGATGTCATAAGTATCTATAACTCATAGCTTTGAACCTAACTCTAAGACTCTAATCCCCAAGAGCGTTATCTTTGATTGTAACGGTTCAACTTCGGTTTGAAATAGAGTTAAAGTTCTAAAGATCTATCACCTCTTAGGACACCCAAAGGTTGTAATAAGTATCTATAACTTATTGCTTTGAACCTCACTCTAAGACTCTAATCCCCAAGAGCGTTATCTTTGATTGTAACGGTTCAACTTCGGTTTGAAATAGAGTTAAAGTTCTAAAGATCTATCACCTCTTAGGACACCCAAAGGATGTCATAAGTATGTATAACTTATAGCTTTGAACCTAACTCTAAGACTCTAATCCCCAAGAGCGTTATCTTTGATTGTAACGGTTCAACTTCGGTTTGAAATAGAGTTAAAGTTCTAAAGATCTATCACCTCTTAGGACACCCAAAGGTTGTAATAAGTATCTATAACTTATAGCTTTGAACCTAACTCTAAGACTGTAATCCCCAAGAGCGTTATCTTTGATTGTAACGGTTCAACTTCGGTTTGAAATAGAGTTAAAGTTCTGAAGTTCTATCACCTCTTAGGACACCCAAAGGTTGTAATAAGTACCTATAACTTATAGCTTTGAACCTAACTCTAAGACTCTAATCCCCAAGAGCGTTATCTTTGATTGTAACGGTTCAACTTCGGTTTGAAATAGAGTTAAAGTTCTAAAGATCTATCACCTCTTAGGACACCCAAAGGTTGTAATAAGTATCTATAACTTATTGCTTTGAACCTAACTCTAAGACTCTAATCCCCAAGAGCGTTATCTTTGATTGTAACGGTTCAACTTCGGTTTGAAATAGAGTTAAAGTTCTAAAGATCTATCACCTCTTAGGACACCCAAAGGTTGTAATAAGTATCTATAACTTATAGCTTTGAACCTAACTCTAAGACTCTAATCCCCAAGAGCGTTATCTTTGATTGTAACGGTTCAACTTCGGTTTGAAATAGAGTTAAAGTTCTAAAGATCTATCACCTCTTAGGACACCCAAAGGATGTCATAAGTATCTATAACTTATAGCTTTGAACCTAACTCTAAGACTCTAATCCCCAAGAGCGTTATCTTTGATTGTAACGGTTCAACTTCGGTTTGAAATATAGTTAAAGTTCTAAAGATCTATCACCTCTTAGGACACCCAACGGTTGTAATAAGTATCTATAACTTATTGCTTTGAACCTAACTCTAAGACTCTAATCCCCAAGAGCGTTATCTTTGATTGTAACGGTTCAACTTCGGTTTGAAATAGAGTTAAAGTTCTAAAGATCTATCACCTCTTAGGACACCCAAAGGTTGTAATAAGTATCTATAACTTATAGCTTTGAACCTAACTCTAAGACTCTAATCCCCAAGAGCATTATCTTTGATTGTAACGGTTCAACTTCGGTTTGAAATAGAGTTAAAGTTATGAAGCTCTATCGCCTCTTAGGACACCCAAAGTTTGTAATAAGTATCTATAACTTATAACTTTGAACCTAACTCTAAGACTCTAATCCCCAAGAGCGTTATCTTTGATTGTAACGGTTCAACTTCGGTTTGAAATAGAGTTAAAGTTCTAAAGATCTATCACCTCTTAGGACACCCAAAGGATGTCATAAGTATCTATAACTTATAGCTTTGAACCTAACTCTAAGACTCTAATCCCCAAGAGCGTTATCTTTGATTGTAATGGTTCCACTTCGGTTTGAAATAGAGTTAAAGTTCTAAAGATCTATCACCTCTTAGGACACCCAAAGGATGTCATAAGTATGTATAACTTATAGCTTTGAACCTAACTCTAAGACTCTAATCCCCAAGAGCGTTATCTTTGATTGTAACGGTTCAACTTCGGTTTGAAATAGAGTTAAAGTTCTAAAGATCTATCACCTCTTAGGACACCCAAAGGATGTCATAAGTATGTATAACTTATAGCTTTGAACCTAACTCTAAGACTCTAATCCCCAAGAGCGTTATCTTTGATTGTAACGGTTCAACTTCGGTTTGAAATAGAGTTAAAGTTCTGAAGTTCTATCACCTCTTAGGACACCCAAAGGTTGTAAAAAGTACCTATACCTTATAGCTTTGAACCTAACTCTAAGACTCTAATCCCCAAGAGCGTTATCTTTGATTGTAACGGTTCAACTTCGGTTTGAAATAGAGTTAAAGTTCTAAAGATCTATCACCTCTTAGGACACCCAAAGGTTGTAATAAGTATCTATAACTTATTGCTTTGAACCTTACTCTAAGACTCTAATCCCCAAGAGCGTAATCTTTGATTGTAACGGTTCAACTTCGGTTTGAAATAGAGTTAAAGTTCTAAAGATCTATCACCTCTTAGGACACCCAAAGGTTGTACTAAGTATCTATAACTTATAGCTTTGAACCTAACTCTAAGACTCTAATCCCCAAGAGCATTATCTTTGATTGTAACGGTTCAACTTCTGTTTGAAATAGAGTTAAAGTTATGAAGCTCTATCACCTCTTAGGACACCCAAAGTTTGTAATAAGTATCTATAACTTATAGCTTTGAACCTAACTCTAAGACTCTAATCCCCAAGAGCGTTATCTTTGATTGTAACGGTTCAACTTCGGTTTGAAATAGAGTTAAAGTTCTAAAGATCTATCACCTCTTAGGACACCCAAAGGATGTCATAAGTATGTATAACTTATAGCTTTGAACCTAACTCTAAGACTCTAATCCCCAAGAGCGTTATCTTTGATTGTAACGGTTGAACTTCGGTTTGAAATAGAGTTAAAGTTCTAAAGATCTATCACCTCTTAGGACACCCAAAAGTTGTAATAAGTATCTATAACTTATTGCTTTGAACTTCACTCTAAGACTCTAATCCCCAAGAGCGTTATCTTTGATTGTAACGGTTCAACTTCGGTTTGAAATAGAGTTAAAGTTCTAAAGATCTATCACCTCTTAGGACACCCAAAGGATGTCATAAGTATGTATAACTTATAGCTTTGAACCTAACTCTAAGACTCTAATCCCCAAGAGCGTTATCTTTGATTGTAACGGTTCAACTTCGGTTTGAAATAGAGTTAAAGTTCTAAAGATCTATCACCTCTTAGGACACCCAAAGGATGTCATAAGTATGTATAACTTATAGCTTTGAACCTAACTCTAAGACTCTAATCCCCAAGAGCGTTATCTTTGATTGTAACGGTTCAACTTCGGTTTGAAATAGAGTTAAAGTTCTGAAGTTCTATCACCTCTTAGGACACCCAAAGGTTGTAAAAAGTACCTATACCTTATAGCTTTGAACCTAACTCTAAGACTCTAATCCCCAAGAGCGTTATCTTTGATTGTAACGGTTCAACTTCGGTTTGAAATAGAGTTAAAGTTCTAAAGATCTATCACCTCTTAGGACACCCAAAGGTTGTAATAAGTATCTATAACTTATTGCTTTGAACCTTACTCTAAGACTCTAATCCCCAAGAGCGTTATCTTTGATTGTAACGGTTCAACTTCGGTTTGAAATAGAGTTAAAGTTCTAAAGATCTATCACCTCTTAGGACACCCAAAGGTTGTACTAAGTATCTATAACTTATAGCTTTGAACCTAACTCTAAGACTCTAATCCCCAAGAGCATTATCTTTGATTGTAACGGTTCAACTTCTGTTTGAAATAGAGTTAAAGTTATGAAGCTCTATCACCTCTTAGGACACCCAAAGTTTGTAATAAGTATCTATAACTTATAGCTTTGAACCTAACTCTAAGACTCTAATCCCCAAGAGCGTTATCTTTGATTGTAACGGTTCAACTTCGGTTTGAAATAGAGTTAAAGTTCTAAAGATCTATCACCTCTTAGGACACCCAAAGGATGTCATAAGTATGTATAACTTATAGCTTTGAACCTAACTCTAAGACTCTAATCCCCAAGAGCGTTATCTTTGATTGTAACGGTTGAACTTCGGTTTGAAATAGAGTTAAAGTTCTAAAGATCTATCACCTCTTAGGACACCCAAAAGTTGTAATAAGTATCTATAACTTATTGCTTTGAACCTCACTCTAAGACTCTAATCCCCAAGAGCGTTATCTTTGATTGTAACGGTTCAACTTCGGTTTGAAATAGAGTTAAAGTTCTAAAGATCTATCACCTCTTAGGACACCCAAAGGATGTCATAAGTATGTATAACTTATAGCTTTGAACCTAACTCTAAGACTCTAATCCCCAAGAGCGTTATCTTTGATTGCAACGGTTCAACTTCGGTTTGAAATAGAGTTAAAGTTCTAAAGATCTATCACCTCTTAGGACACCCAAAGGTTGTAATAAGTATCTATAACTTATAGCTTTGAACCTAACTCTAAGACTGTAATCCCCAAGAGCGTTATCTTTGATTGTAACGGTTCATCTTCGGTTTGAAATAGAGTTAAAGTTCTGAAGTTCTATCACCTCTTAGGACACCCAAAGGTTGTAATAAGTACCTATAACTTATAGCTTTGAACCTAACTCTAAGACTCTAATCCCCAAGAGCGTTATCTTTGATTGTAATGGTTCAACTTCGGTTTGAAATAGAGTTAAAGTTCTAAAGTTCTATCACCTCTTAGGACACCCAAAGGTTGTAATAAGTATCTATAACTTATTGCTTTGAACCTAACTCTAAGACTCTAATCCCCAAGAGCATTATCTTTGATTGTAACGGTTCAACTTCGGTTTGAAATAGAGTTAAAGTTCTAAAGATCTATCACCTCTTAGGACACCCAAAGGTTGTAATAAGTATCTATAACTTATAGCTTTGAACCTAACTCTAAGACTCTAATCCCCAAGAGCATTATCTTTGATTGTAACGGTTCAACTTCGGTTTGAAATAGAGTTAAAGTTATGAAGCTCTATCACCTCTTAGGACACCCAAAGTTTGTAATAAGTATCTATAACTTATAGCTTTGAACCTAACTCTAAGACTCTAATCCCCAAGAGCGTTATCTTTCATTGTAACGGTTCAACTTCGGTTTGAAATAGTGTTAAAGTTCTAAAGATCTATCACCTCTTAGGACACCCAAAGGATGTCATAAGTATCTATAACTTATAGCTTTGAACCTAACTCTAAGACTCTAATCCCCAAGAGCGTTATCTTTGATTGTAACGGTTCAACTTCGGTTTGAAATAGAGTTAAAGTTCTAAAGATCTATCACCTCTTAGGACACCCAAAAGTTGTAATAAGTATCTATAACTTATTGCTTTGAACCTAACTCTAAGACTCTAATCCCCAAGAGCGTTATCTTTGATTGTAACGGTTCAACTTCGGTTTGAAATAGAGTTAAAGTTCTAAAGATCTATCACCTCTTAGGACACCCAAAGGTTGTAATAAGTATCTATAACTTATAGCTTTGAACCTAACTCTAAGACTCTAATCCCCAAGAGCATTATCTTTGATTGTAACGGTTCAACTTCGGTTTGAAATAGAGTTAAAGTTATGAAGCTCTATCGCCTCTTAGGACACCCAAAGTTTGTAATAAGTATCTATAACTTATAACTTTGAACCTAACTCTAAGACTCTAATCCCCAAGAGCGTTATCTTTGATTGTAACGGTTCAACTTCGGTTTGAAATAGAGTTAAAGTTCTAAAGATCTATCACCTCTTAGGACACCCAAAGGATGTCATAAGTATCTATAACTTATAGCTTTGAACCTAACTCTAAGACTCTAATCCCCAAGAGCGTTATCTTTGATTGTAACGGTTCAACTTCGGTTTGAAATAGAGTTAAAGTTCTAAAGATCTATCACCTCTTAGGACACCCAAAGGATGTCATAAGTATGTATAACTTATAGCTTTGAACCTAACTCTAAGACTCTAATCCCCAAGAGCGTTATCTTTGATTGTAACGGTTCAACTTCGGTTTGAAATAGAGTTAAAGTTCTAAAGATCTATCACCTCTTAGGACACCCAAAGGATGTCATAAGTATGTATAACTTATAGCTTTGAACCAAACTCTAAGACTCTAATCCCAAGAGCGTTATCTTTGATTGTAACGGTTCAACTTCGGTTTGAAATAGAGTTAAAGTTCTGAAGTTCTATCACCTCTTAGGACACCCAAAGGTTGTAAAAAGTACCTATACCTTATAGCTTTGAACCTAACTCTAAGACTCTAATCCCCAAGAGCGTTATCTTTGATTGTAACGGTTCAACTTCGGTTTTATAGAGTTAAAGTTCTAAAGATCTATCACCTCTTAGGACACCCAAAGGTTGTAATAAGTATCTATAACTTATTGCTTTGAACCTTACTCTAAGACTCTAATCCCCAAGAGCGTTATCTTTGATTGTAACGGTTCAACTTCGGTTTGAAATAGAGTTAAAGTTCTAAAGATCTATCACCTCTTAGGACACCCAAAGGTTGTACTAAGTATCTATAACTTATAGCTTTGAACCTAACTCTAAGACTCTAATCCCCAAGAGCATTATCTTTGATTGTAACGGTTCAACTTCTGTTTGAAATAGAGTTAAAGTTATGAAGCTCTATCACCTCTTAGGACACCCAAAGTTTGTAATAAGTATCTATAACTTATAGCTTTGAACCTAACTCTAAGACTCTAATCCCCAAGAGCGTTATCTTTGATTGTAACGGTTCAACTTCGGTTTGAAATAGAGTTAAAGTTCTAAAGATCTATCACCTCTTAGGACACCCAAAGGATGTCATAAGTATGTATAACTTATAGCTTTGAACCTAACTCTAAGACTCTAATCCCCAAGAGCGTTATCTTTGATTGTAACGGTTGAACTTCGGTTTGAAATAGAGTTAAAGTTCTAAAGATCTATCACCTCTTAGGACACCCAAAGGTTGTAATAAGTATCTATAACTTATTGCTTTGAACCTCACTCTAAGACTCTAATCCCCAAGAGCGTTATCTTTGATTGTAACGGTTCAACTTCGGTTTGAAATAGAGTTAAAGTTCTAAAGATCTATCACCTCTTAGGACACCCAAAGGATGTCATAAGTATGTATAACTTATAGCTTTGAACCTAACTCTAAGACTCTAATCCCCAAGAGCGTTATCTTTGATTGTAACGGTTCAACTTCGGTCTGAAATAGAGTTAAAGTTCTAAAGATCTATCACCTCTTAGGACACCCAAAGGTTGTAATAAGTATCTATAACTTATAGCTTTGAACCTAACTCTAAGACTGTAATCCCCAAGAGCGTTATCTTTGATTGTAACGGTTCAACTTCGGTTTGTAATAGAGTTAAAGTTCTGAAGTTCTATCACCTCTTAGGACACCCAAAGGTTGTAATAAGTACCTATAACTTATAGCTTTGAACCTAACTCTAAGACTCTAATCCCCAAGAGCGTTATCTTTGATTGTAACGGTTCAACTTCGGTTTGAAATAGAGTTAAAGTTCTAAAGATCTATCACCTCTTAGGACACCCAAAGGTTGTAATAAGTATCTATAACTTATTGCTTTGAACCTAACTCTAAGACTCTAATCCCCAAGAGCGTTATCTTTGATTGTAACGGTTCAACTTCGGTTTGAAATAGAGTTAAAGTTCTAAAGATCTATCACCTCTTAGGACACCCAAAGGTTGTAATAAGTACCTATAACTTTTAGCTTTGAACCTAACTCTAAGACTCTAATCCCCAAGAGCATTATCTTTGATTGTAACGGTTCAACTTCGGTTTGAAATAGAGTTAAAGTTATGAAGCTCTATCGCCTCTTAGGACACCCAAAGTTTGTAATAAGTATCTATAACTTATAACTTTGAACCTAACTCTAAGACTCTAATCCCCAAGAGCGTTATCTTTGATTGTAACGGTTCAACTTCGGTTTGAAATAGAGTTAAAGATCTATCACCTCTTAGGACACCCAAAGGATGTCATAAGTATCTATAACTTATAGCTTTGAACCTAACTCTAAGACTCTAATCCCCAAGAGCGTTATCTTTGATTGTAACGGTTCAACTTCGGTTTGAAATAGAGTTAAAGTTCTAAAGATCTATCACCTCTTAGGACACCCAAAGGATGTCATAAGTATGTATAACTTATAGCTTTGAACCTAACTCTAAGACTCTAATCCCCAAGAGCGTTATCTTTGATTGTAACGGTTCAACTTCGGTTTGAAATAGAGTTAAAGTTCTAAAGATCTATCACCTCTTAGGACACCCAAAGGATGTCATAAGTATGTATAACTTATAGCTTTGAACCTAACTCTAAGACTCTAATCCCCAAGAGCGTTATCTTTGATTGTAACGGTTCAACTTCGGTTTGAAATAGAGTTAAAGTTCTGAAGTTCTATCACCTCTTAGGACACCCAAAGGTTGTAAAAAGTACCTATACCTTATAGCTTTGAACCTAACTCTAAGACTCTAATCCCCAAGAGCGTTATCTTTGATTGTAACGGTTCAACTTCGGTTTGAAATAGAGTTAAAGTTCTAAAGATCTATCACCTCTTAGGACACCCAAAGGTTGTAATAAGTATCTATAACTTATTGCTTTGAACCTTACTCTAAGACTCTAATCCCCAAGAGCGTTATCTTTGATTGTAACGGTTCAACTTCGGTTTGAAATAGAGTTAAAGTTCTAAAGATCTATCACCTCTTAGGACACCCAAAGGTTGTACTAAGTATCTATAACTTATAGCTTTGAACCTAACTCTAAGACTCTAATCCCCAAGAGCATTATCTTTGATTGTAACGGTTCAGCTTCTGTTTGAAATAGAGTTAAAGTTATGAAGCTCTATCACCTCTTAGGACACCCAAAGTTTGTAATAAGTATCTATAACTTATAGCTTTGAACCTAACTCTAAGACTCTAATCCCCAAGAGCGTTATCTTTGATTGTAACGGTTCAACTTCGGTTTGAAATAGAGTTAAAGTTCTAAAGATCTATCACCTCTTAGGACACCCAAAGGATGTCATAAGTATGTATAACTTATAGCTTTGAACCTAACTCTAAGACTCTAATCCCCAAGAGCGTTATCTTTGATTGTAACGGTTGAACTTCGGTTTGAAATAGAGTTAAAGTTCTAAAGATCTATCACCTCTTAGGACACCCAAAGGTTGTAATAAGTATCTATAACTTATTGCTTTGAACCTCACTCTAAGACTCTAATCCCCAAGAGCGTTATCTTTGATTGTAACGGTTCAACTTCGGTTTGAAATAGAGTTAAAGTTCTAAAGATCTATCACCTCTTAGGACACCCAAAGGATGTCATAAGTATGTATAACTTATAGCTTTGAACCTAACTCTAAGACTCTAATCCCCAAGAGCGTTATCTTTGATTGTAACGGTTCAACTTCGGTTTGAAATAGAGTTAAAGTTCTAAAGATCTATCACCTCTTAGGACCCAAAGGTCGTAATAAGTATCTATAACTTATAGCTTTGAACCTAACTCTAAGACTGTAATCCCCAAGAGCGTTATCTTTGATTGTAACGGTTCAACTTCGGTTTGAAATAGAGTTAAAGTTCTGAAGTTCTATCACCTCTTAGGACACCCAAAGGTTGTAATAAGTACCTATAACTTATAGCTTTGAACCTAACTCTAAGACTCTAATCCCCAAGAGCGTTATCTTTGATTGTAACGGTTCAACTTCGGTTTGAAATAGAGTTAAAGTTCTAAAGATCTATCACCTCTTAGGACACCCAAAGGTTGTAATAAGTATCTATAACTTATTGCTTTGAACCTAACTCTAAGACTCTAATCCCCAAGAGCGTTATCTTTGATTGTAACGGTTCAACTTCGGTTTGAAATAGAGTTAAAGTTCTAAAGATCTATCACCTCTTAGGACACCCAAAGGTTGTAATAAGTATCTATATCTTATAGCTTTGAACCTAACTCTAAGACTCTAATCCCCAAGAGCATTATCTTTGATTGTAACGGTTCAACTTCGGTTTGAAATAGAGTTAAAGTTATGAAGCTCTATCACCTCTTAGGACACCCAAAGTTTATAATAAGTATCTATAACTTATAGCTTTGAACCTAACTCTAAGACTCTAATCCCCAAGAGCGTTATCTTTGATTGTAACGGTTCAACTTCGGTTTGAAATAGAGTTAAAGTTCTAAAGATCTATCACCTCTTAGGACACCCAAAGGATGTCATAAGTATCTATAACTTATAGCTTTGAACCTAACTCTAAGACTCTAATCCCCAAGAGCGTTATCTTTGATTGTAACGGTTCAACTTCGGTTTGAAATAGAGTTAAAGTTCTAAAGATCTATCACCTCTTAGGACACCCAAAAGTTGTAATAAGTATCTATAACTTATTGCTTTGAACCTAACTCCAAGACTCTAATCCCCAAGAGCGTTATCTTTGATTGTAACGGTTCAACTTCGGTTTGAAATAGAGTTAAAGTTCTAAAGATCTATCACCTCTTAGGACACCCAAAGGTTGTAATAAGTATCTATAACTTATAGCTTTGAACCTAACTCTAAGACTCTAATCCCCAAGAGCATTATCTTTGATTGTAACGGTTCAACTTCGGTTTGAAATAGAATTAAAGTTATGAAGCTCTATCGCCTCTTAGGACACCCAAAGTTTGTAATAAGTATCTATAACTTATAACTTTGAACCTAACTCTAAGACTCTAATCCCCAAGAGCGTTATCTTTGATTGTAACGGTTCAACTTCGGTTTGAAATAGAGTTAAAGTTATGAAGCTCTATCACCTCTTAGGACACCCAAAGTTTGTAATAAGTATCTATAACTTATAGCTTTGAACCTAACTCTAAGACTCTAATCCCCAAGAGCGTTATCTTTGATTGTAACGGTTCAACTTCGGTTTGAAATAGAGTTAAAGTTCTAAAGATCTATCACCTCTTAGGACACCCAAAGGATGTCATAAGTATGTATAACTTATAGCTTTGAACCTAACTCTAAGACTCTAATCCCCAAGAGCGTTATCTTTGATTGTAACGGTTCAACTTCGGTTTGAAATAGAGTTAAAGTTCTAAAGATCTATCACCTCTTAGGACACCCAAAGGATGTCATAAGTATGTATAACTTATAGCTTTGAACCTAACTCTAAGACTCTAATCCCCAAGAGCGTTATCTTTGATTGTAACGGTTCAACTTCGGTTTGAAATAGAGTTAAAGTTCTGAAGTTCTATCACCTCTTAGGACACCCAAAGGTTGTAAAAAGTACCTATACCTTATAGCTTTGAACCTAACTCTAAGACTCTAATCCCCAAGAGCGTTATCTTTGATTGTAACGGTTCAACTTCGGTTTGAAATAGAGTTAAAGTTCTAAAGATCTATCACCTCTTAGGACACCCAAAGGTTGTAATAAGTATCTATAACTTATTGCTTTGAACCTTACTCTAAGACTCTAATCCCCAAGAGCGTTATCTTTGATTGTAACGGTTCAACTTCGGTTTGAAATAGAGTTAAAGTTCTAAAGATCTATCACCTCTTAGGACACCCAAAGGTTGTAATAAGTATCTATAACTTATAGCTTTGAACCTAACTCTAAGAGTCTAATCCCCAAGAGCATTATCTTTGATTGTAACGGTTCAACTTCGGTTTGAAATAGAGTTAAAGTTATGAAGCTCTATCACCTCTTAGGACACCCAAAGTTTGTAATAAGTATCTATAACTTATAGCTTTGAACCTAACTCTAAGACTCTAATCCCCAAGAGCGTTATCTTTGATTGTAACGGTTCAACTTCGGTTTGAAATAGAGTTAAAGTTCTAAAGATCTATCACCTCTTAGGACACCCAAAGGATGTCATAAGTATGTATAACTTATAGCTTTGAACCTAACTCTAAGACTCTAATCCCCAAGAGCGTTATCTTTGATTGTAACGGTTGAACTTCGGTTTGAAATAGAGTTAAAGTTCTAAAGATCTATCACCTCTTAGGACACCCAAAGGTTGTAATAAGTATCTATAACTTATTGCTTTGAACCTCACTCTAAGACTCTAATCCCCAAGAGCGTTATCTTTGATTGTAACGGTTCAACTTCGGTTTGAAATAGAGTTAAAGTTCTAAAGATCTATCACCTCTTAGGACACCCAAAGGATGTCATAAGTATGTATAACTTATAGCTTTGAACCTAACTCTAAGACTCTAATCCCCAAGAGCGTTATCTTTGATTGTAACGGTTCAACTTCGGTTTGAAATAGAGTTAAAGTTCTAAAGATCTATCACCTCTTAGGACACCCAATGGTTGTAATAAGTATCTATAACTTATAGCTTTGAACCTAACTCTAAGACTGTAATCCCCAAGAGCGTTATCTTTGATTGTAACGGTTCAACTTCGGTTTGAAATAGAGTTAAAGTTCTGAAGTTCTATCACCTCTTAGGACACCCAAAGGTTGTAATAAGTACCTATAACTTATAGCTTTGAACCTAACTCTAAGACTCTAATCCCCAAGAGCGTTATCTTTGATTGTAACGGTTCAACTTCGGTTTGAAATAGAGTTAAAGTTCTAAAGATCTATCACCTCTTAGGACACCCAAAGGTTGTAATAAGTATCTATAACTTATTGCTTTGAACCTAACTCTAAGACTCTAATCCCCAAGAGCGTTATCTTTGATTGTAACGGTTCAACTTCGGTTTGAAATAGAGTTAAAGTTCTAAAGATCTATCACCTCTTAGGACACCCAAAGGTTGTAATAAGTATCTATAACTTATAGCTTTGAACTTAACTCTAAGACTCTAATCCCCAAGAGCATTATCTTTGATTGTAACGGTTCAACTTCGGTTTGAAATAGAGTTAAAGTTATGAAGCTCTATCACCTCTTAGGACACCCAAAGTTTGTAATAAGTATCTATAACTTATAGCTTTGAACCTAACTCTAAGACTCTAATCCCCAAGAGCGTTATCTTTGATTGTAACGGTTCAACTTCGGTTTGAAATAGAGTTAAAGTTCTAAAGATCTATCACCTCTTAGGACACCCAAAGGATGTCATAAGTATCTATAACTTATAGCTTTGAACCTAACTCTAAGACTCTAATCCCAAAGAGCGTTATCTTTGATTGTAACGGTTCAACTTCGGTTTGAAATAGAGTTAAAGTTCTAAAGATCTATCACCTCTTAGGACACCCAAAGGTTGTAATAAGTATCTATAACTTATTGCTTTGAACCTAACTCTAAGACTCTAATCCCCAAGAGCGTTATCTTTGATTGTAACGGTTCAACTTCGGTTTGAAATAGAGTTAAAGTTCTAAAGATCTATCACCTCTTAGGACACCCAAAGGTTGTAATAAGTATCTATAACCTATAGCTTTGAACCTAACTCTAAGACTCTAATCCCCAAGAGCATTATCTTTGATTGTAACGGTTCAACTTCGGTTTGAAATAGAGTTAAAGTTTTGAAGCTCTATCGCCTCTTAGGACACCCAAAGTTTGTAATAAGTATCTATAACTTATAACTTTGAACCTAACTCTAAGACTCTAATCCCCAAGAGCGTTATCTTTGATTGTAACGGTTCAACTTCGGTTTGAAATAGAGTTAAAGTTCTAAAGATCTATCACCTCTTAGGACACCCAAAGGATGTCATAAGTATCTATAACTTATAGCTTTGAACCTAACTCTAAGACTCTAATCCCCAAGAGCGTTATCTTTGATTGTAACGGTTCAACATCGGTTTGAAATAGAGTTAAAGTTCTAAAGATCTATCACCTCTTAGGACACCCAAAGGATGTCATAAGTATGTATAACTTATAGCTTTGAACCTAACTCTAAGACTCTAATCCCCAAGAGCGTTATCTTTGATTGTAACGGTTCAACTTCGGTTTGAAATAGAGTTAAAGTTCTAAAGATCTATCACCTCTTAGGACACCCAAAGGATGTCATAAGTATGTATAACTTATAGCTTTGAACCTAACTCTAAGACTCTAATCCCCAAGAGCGTTATCTTTGATTGTAACGGTTCAACTTCGGTTTGAAATAGAGTTAAAGTTCTGAAGTTCTATCACCTCTTAGGACACCCAAAGGTTGTAAAAAGTACCTATACCTTATAGCTTTGAACCTAACTCTAAGACTCTAATCCCCAAGAGCGTTATCTTTGATTGTAACGGTTCAACTTCGGTTTGAAATAGAGTTAAAGTTCTAAAGATCTATCACCTCTTAGGACACCCAAAGGTTGTAATAAGTATCTATAACTTATTGCTTTGAACCTCACCCTAAGACTCTAATCCCCAAGAGCGTTATCTTTGATTGTAACGGTTCAACTTCGGTTTGAAATAGAGTTAAAGTTCTAAAGATCTATCACCTCTTAGGACACCCAAAGGTTGTAATAAGTATCTATAACTTATTGCTTTGAACCTAACTCTAAGACTCTAATCCCCAAGAGCGTTATCTTTGATTGTAACGGTTCAACTTCGGTTTGAAATAGAGTTAAAGTTCTAAAGATCTATCACCTCTTAGGACACCCAAAGGTTGTAATAAGTATCTATAACTTATAGCTTTGAACCTAACTCTAAGACTCTAATCCCCAAGAGCATTATCTTTGATTGTAACGGTTCAACTTCGGTTTGAAATAGAGTTAAAGTTATGAAGCTCTATCGCCTCTTAGGACACCCAAAGTTTGTAATAAGTATCTATAACTTATAACTTTGAACCTAACTCTAAGACTCTAATCCCCAAGAGCGTTATCTTTGATTGTAACGGTTCAACTTCGGTTTGAAATAGAGTTAAAGTTCTGAAGTTCTATCACCTCTTAGGACACCCAAAGGTTGTAAAAAGTACCTATACCTTATAGCTTTGAACCTAACTCTAAGACTCTAATCCCCAAGAGCGTTATCTTTGATTGTAACGGTTCAACTTCGGTTTGAAATAGAGTTAAAGTTCTAAAGATCTATCACCTCTTAGGACACCCAAAGGTTGTAATAAGTATCTATAACTTATAGCTTTGAACCTAACTCTAAGACTCTAATCCCCAAGAGCATTATCTTTGATTGTAACGGTTCAACTTCGGTTTGAAATAGAGTTAAAGTTTTGAAGCTCTATCGCCTCTTAGGACACCCAAAGTTTGTAATAAGTATCTATAACTTATAACTTTGAACCTAACTCTAAGACTCTAATCCCCAAGAGCGTTATCTTTGATTGTAACGGTTCAACTTCGGTTTGAAATAGAGTTAAAGTTCTAAAGATCTATCACCTCTTAGGACACCCAAAGGATGTCATAAGTATCTATAACTTATAGCTTTGAACCTAACTCTAAGACTCTAATCCCCAAGAGCGTTATCTTTGATTGTAACGGTTCAACATCGGTTTGAAATAGAGTTAAAGTTCTAAAGATCTATCACCTCTTAGGACACCCAAAGGATGTCATAAGTATGTATAACTTATAGCTTTGAACCTAACTCTAAGACTCTAATCCCCAAGAGCGTTATCTTTGATTGTAACGGTTCAACTTCGGTTTGAAATAGAGTTAAAGTTCTAAAGATCTATCACCTCTTAGGACACCCAAAGGATGTCATAAGTATGTATAACTTATAGCTTTGAACCTAACTCTAAGACTCTAATCCCCAAGAGCGTTATCTTTGATTGTAACGGTTCAACTTCGGTTTGAAATAGAGTTAAAGTTCTGAAGTTCTATCACCTCTTAGGACACCCAAAGGTTGTAAAAAGTACCTATACCTTATAGCTTTGAACCTAACTCTAAGACTCTAATCCCCAAGTGCGTTATCTTTGATTGTAACGGTTCAACTTCGGTTTGAAATAGAGTTAAAGTTCTAAAGATCTATCACCTCTTAGGACACCCAAAGGTTGTAATAAGTATCTATAACTTATTGCTTTGAACCTCACCCTAAGACTCTAATCCCCAAGAGCGTTATCTTTGATTGTAACGGTTCAACTTCGGTTTGAAATAGAGTTAAAGTTCTAAAGATCTATCACCTCTTAGGACACCCAAAGGTTGTAATAAGTATCTATAACTTATTGCTTTGAACCTAACTCTAAGACTCTAATCCCCAAGAGCGTTATCTTTGATTGTAACGGTTCAACTTCGGTTTGAAATAGAGTTAAAGTTCTAAAGATCTATCACCTCTTAGGACACCCAAAGGTTGTAATAAGTCTCTATAACTTATAGCTTTGAACCTAACTCTAAGACTCTAATCCCCAAGAGCGTTATCTTTGATTGTAACGGTTCAACTTCGGTTTGAAATAGAGTAAAAGTTCTAAAGATCTATCACCTCTTAGGACACCCAAAGGATGTCATAAGTATGTATAACTTATAGCTTTGAACCTAACTCTAAGACTCTAATCCCCAAGAGCGTTATCTTTGATTGTAACGGTTCAACTTCGGTTTGAAATAGAGTTAAAGTTCTAAAGATCTATCACCTCTTAGGACACCCAAAGGTTGTAATAAGTATCTATAACTTATTGCTTTGAACCTCACTCTAAGACTCTAATCCCCAAGAGCGTTATCTTTGATTGTAACGGTTCAACTTCGGTTTGAAATAGAGTTAAAGTTATGAAGCTCTATCACCTCTTAGGACACCCAAAGTTTGTAATAAGTATCTATAACTTATAGCTTTGAACCTAACTCTAAGACTCTAATCCCCAAGAGCGTTATCTTTGATTGTAACGGTTCAACTTCGGTTTGAAATAGAGTTAAAGTTCTAAAGATCTATCACCTCTTAGGACACCCAAAGGATGTCATAAGTATCTATAACTTATAGCTTTGAACCTAACTCTAAGACTCTAATCCCCAAGAGCGTTATCTTTGATTGTAACGGTTCAACTTCGGTTTGAAATAGAGTTAAAGTTCTAAAGATCTATCACCTCTTAGGACACCCAAAGGTTGTAATAAGTATCTATAACTTATTGCTTTGAACCTCACTCTAAGACTCTAATCCCCAAGAGCGTTATCTTTGATTGTAACGGTTCAACTTCGGTTTGAAATAGAGTTAAAGTTCTAAAGATCTATCACCTCTTAGGACACCCAAAGGTTGTAATAAGTATCTATAACTTATTGCTTTGAACCTCACTCTAAGACTCTAATCCCCAAGAGTGTTATCTTTGATTGTAACGGTTCAACTTCGGTTTGAAATAGAGTTAAAGTTCTAAAGATCTATCACCTCTTAGGACACCCAAAGGTTGTAATAAGTATCTATAACTTATAGCTTTGAACCTAACTTTAAGACTCTAATCCCCAAGAGCATTATCTTTGATTGTAACGGTTCAACTTCGGTTTGAAATAGAGTTAAAGTTATGAAGCTCTATCGCCTCTTAGGACACCCAAAGTTTGTAATAAGTATCTATAACTTATAGCTTTGAACCTAACCCTAAGACTCTAATCCCCAAGAGCGTTATCTTTGATTGTAACGGTTCAACTTCGGTTTGAAATAGAGTTAAAGTTCTAAAGATCAATCACCTCTTAGGACACCCAAAGGATGTCATAAGTATCTATAACTTATAGCTTTGAACCTAACTCTAAGACTCTAATCCCCAAGAGCGTTATGTTTGATTGTAACGGTTCAACTTCGGTTTGAAATAGAGTTAAAGTTCTAAAAATCTATCACCTCTTAGGACACCCAAAGGTTGTAATAAGTATCTATAACTTATTGCTTTGAACCTCACCCTAAGACTCTAATCCCCAAGAGCGTTATCTTTGATTGTAACGGTTCAACTTCGGTTTGAAATAGAGTTAAAGTTCAAAAGATCTATCACCTCTTAGGACACCCAAAGGATGTCATAAGTATGTATAACTTATAGCTTTGAACCTAACTCTAAGACTCTAATCCCCAAGAGCGTTATCTTTGATTGTAACGGTTCAACTTCGGTTTGAAATAGAGTTAAAGTTCTAAAGATCTATCACCTCTTAGGACACCCAAAGGATGTCATAAGTATGTATAACTTATAGCTTTGAACCTAACTCTAAGACTCTAATCCCCAATAGCGTTATCTTTGATTGTAACGGTTCAACTTCGGTTTGAAATAGAGTTAAAGTTCTAAAGATCTATCACCTCTTAGAACACCCAAAGGATGTCATAAGTATGTATAACTTATAGCTTTGAACCTAACTCTAAGACTCTAATCCCCAAGAGCGTTATCTTTGATTGTAACGGTTCAACTTCGGTTTGAAATAGAGTTAAAGTTCTGAAGTTCTATCACCTCATAGGACACCCAATGGTTGTAATAAGTACCTATACCTTATAGCTTTGAACCTAACTCTAAGACTCTAATCCCCAAGAGCGTTATCTTTGATTGTAACGGTTCAACTTCGGTTTGAAATAGAGTTAAAGTTCTAAAGATCTATCACCTCTTAGGACACCCAAAGGTTGTAATAAGTATCTATAACTTATTGCTTTGAACCTTACTCTAAGACTCTAATCCCCAAGAGCGTTATCTTTGATTGTAACGGTTCAACTTCGGTTTGAAATAGAGTTAAAGTTCTAAAGATCTATCACCTCTTAGGACACCCAAAGGTTGTAATAAGTATCTATAACTTATAGCTTTGAACCTAACTCTAAGACTCTAATCCCCAAGAGCATTATCTTTGATTGTAACGGTTCAACTTCGGTTTGAAATAGAGTTAAAGTTATGAAGCTCTATCACCTCTTAGGACACCCAAAGTTTGTAATAAGTATCTATAACTTATAGCTTTGAACCTAACTCTAAGACTCTAATCCCCAAGAGCGTTATCTTTGATTGTAACGGTTCAACTTCGGTTTGAAATAGAGTTAAAGTTCTAAAGATCTATCACCTCTTAGGACACCCAAAGGTTGTAATAAGTATCTATAACTTATTGCTTTGAACCTAACTCTAAGACTCTAATCCCCAAGAGCGTTATCTTTGATTGTAACGGTTCAACTTCGGTTTGAAATAGAGTTAAAGTTCTAAAGATCTATCACCTCTTAGGACACCCAAAGGTTGTAATAAGTATCTATAACTTATAGCTTTGAACCTAACTCTAAGACTCTAATCCCCAAGAGCATTATCTTTGATTGTAACGGTTCAACTTCGGTTTGAAATAGAGTTAAAGTTCTAAAGATCTATCACCTCTTAGGACACCCAAAGGATGTCATAAGTATCTATAACTTATAGCTTTGAACGTAACTCTAAGACTCTAATCCCCAAGAGCATTATCTTTGATTGTAACGGTTCAACTTCGGTTTGAAATAGAGTTAAAGTTCTAAAGATCTATCACCTCTTAGGACACCCAAAGGTTGTAATAAGTACCTATAACTTATAGCTTTGAACCTAACTCTAAGACTCTAATCCCCAAGAGCGTTATATTTGATTGTAACGGTTCAACTTCGGTTTGAAATAGAGTTAAAGTTCTAAAGATCTATCACCTCTTAGGACACCCAAAGGTTGTAATAAGTATCTATAACTTATTGCTTTGAACCTAACTCTAAGACTCTAATCCCCAAGAGCGTTATCTTTGATTGTAACGGTTCAACTTCGGTTTGAAATAGAGTTAAAGTTCTAAAGATGTATCACCTCTTAGGACACCCAAAGGTTGTAATAAGTATCTATAACTTATAGCTTTGAACGTAACTCTAAGACTCTAATCCCCAAGAGCGTTATCTTTGATTGTAACGATTCAACTTCGGTTTGAAATAGAGTTAAAGTTATGAATCTCTATCACCTCTTAGGACACCCAAAGTTTGTAATAAGTATCTATAACTTATAGCTTTGATCCTAACTCTAAGACTCTAATCCCCAAGAGCGTTATCTTTGATTGTAACGGTTGAACTTCGGTTTGAAATAGAGTTAAAGTTCTAAAGATCTATCACCTCTTAGGACACCCAAAGGTTGTAATAAGTATCTATAACTTATAGCTTTGAACCTAACTCTAAGACTCTAATCCCCAAGAGCGTTATATTTGATTGTAACGGTTCAACTTCGGTTTGAAATAGAGTTAAAGTTCTAAAGATCTATCACCTCTTAGGACACCCAAAGGATGTCATAAGTATCTATAACTTATAGCTTTGAACGTAACTCTAAGACTCTAATCCCCAAGAGCGTTATCTTTGATTGTAACGGTTCAACTTCGGTTTGAAATAGAGTTAAAGTTCTAAAGATCTATCACCACTTAGGACACCCAAAGGATGTCATAAGTATCTATAACTTATAGCTTTGAACCTAACTCTAAGACTCTAATCCCCAAGAGCGTTATCTTTGATTGTAACGGTTCAACTTCGGTTTGAAATAGAGTTAAAGTTCTGAAGTTCTATCACCTCTTAGGACACCCAAAGGTTGTAATAAGTATCTATAACTTATAGCTTTGAACCTAACTCTAAGACTCTAATCCCCAAGAGCGTTATCTTTGATTGTAACGGTTCAACTTCGGTTTGAAATAGAGTTAAAGTTCTAAAGATCTATCACCTCTTAGGACACCCAAAGGTTGTAATAAGTATCTATAACTTATAGCTTTGAACGTAACTCTAAGACTCTAATCCCCAAGAGCGTTATCTTTGATTGTAACGGTTCAACTTCGGTTTGAAATAGAGTTAAAGTTCTAAAGATCTATCACCTCTTAGGACACCCAAAGGATGTCATAAGTATCTATAACTTAAAGCTTTGAACCTAACTCTAAGACTCTAATCCCCAAGAGCGTTATCTTTGATTGTAACGGTTCAACTTCGGTTTGAAATAGAGTTAAAGTTCTGAAGTTCTATCACCTCTTAGGACACCCAAAGGTTGTAATAAGTACCTATAACTTATAGCTTTGAACCTAACTCTAAGACTCTAATCCCCAAGAGCGTTATCTTTGATTATAACGGTTCAACTTCGGTTTGAAATAGTGTTAAAGTTCTAAAGATCTATCACCTCTTAGGACACCCAAAGGTTGTAATAAGTATCTATAACTTATAGCTTTGAACCTAACTCTAAGACTCTAATCCCCAAGAGAATTATCTTTGATTGTAACGGTTCAACTTTGGTTTGAAATAGAGTTAAAGTTATGAAGCTCTATCACCTCTTAGGACACCCAAAGTTTGTAATAAGTATCTATAACTTATAGCTTTGAACCTAACTCTAAGACTCTAATCCCCAAGAGTTATCTTTGATTGTAACGGTTCAACTTCGGTTTGAAATAGAGTTAAAGTTCTAAAGATCTATCACCTCTTAGGACACCCAAAGGTTGTAATAAGTATCTATAACTTATAGCTTTGAACCTAACTCTAAGACTCTAATCCCCAAGAGCGTTATCTTTGATTGTAATGGTTCAACATCGGTTTGAAATAGAGTTAAAGTTATGAAGCTCTATCACCTCTTAGGACACCCAAAGGATGTCATAAGTATCTATAACTTATAGCTTTGAACCTAACTCTAAGACTCTAATCCCCAAGAGCGTTATCTTTGATTGTAACGGTTCAACTTCGGTTTGAAATAGAGTTAATGTTCTAAAGATCTATCACCTCTTAGGACACCCAAAGGTTGTAATAAGTATCTATAACTTATAGCTTTGAACCTAACTCTAAGACTCTAATTCCCAAGAGCGTTATCTTTGATTGTAACGGTTCAACTTCGGTTTGAAATAGATATAAGTTCTAAAGATCTATCACCTCTTAGCACACCCAAAGGATGTCATAAGTATCTATAACTTATAGCTTTGAACCTAACTCTAAGACTCTAAGCCCCAAGAGCGTTATCTTTGATTGTAACAGTTCAACTTCGGTTTGAAATAGAGTTAAAGTTCTAAAGATCTATCACCTCTTAGGACACCCAAAGGTTGTAATAAGTACCTATAACTTATAGCTTTGAACCTAACTCTAAGACTCTAATCCCCAAGAGCGTTATCTTTGATTGTAACGGTTCAACTTCGGTTTGAAATAGAGTTAAAGTTCTAAAGATCTATCACCTCTTAGGACACCCAAAGGTTGTAATAAGTACCTATAACTTATAGCTTTGAACCTAACTCTAAGACTCTAATCCCCAAGAGCGTTATATTTTATTGTAACGGTTCAACTTCGGTTTGAAATAGAGTTAAAGTTCTACAGATCTATCACCTCTTAGGACACCCAAAGGTTGTAATTAGTATCTATAACTTATAGCTTTGAACCTAACTCTAAGACTCTAATCCCCAAGAGCGTTATCTTTGATTGTAATGGTTCAACTTCGGTTTGAAATAGAGTTAAAGTTCTGAAGTTCTATCACCTGTTAGGACACCCAAAGGTTGTAATAAGTATCTATAACTTATAGCTTTGAACCTAACTCTAAGACTCTAATCCCCAAGAGCGTTATCTTTGATTGTAACGGTTCAACTTCGGTTTGAAATAGAGTTAAAGTTCTAAAGATCTATCACCTATTAGGACACCCAAAGGTTGTAATAAGTATCTATAACTTATTGCTTTGAACCTAACTCTAAGACTCTAATCCCCAAGAGCGTTATCTTTGATTGTAACGGTTCAACTTCGGTTTGAAATAGAGTTAAAGTTCTAAAGATCTATCACCTCTTAGGACACCCAAAGGTTGTAATAAGTATCTATAACTTATAGCTTTGAACCTAACTCTAAGACTCTAATCCCCAAGAGCGTTATATTTGATTGTAACGGTTCAACTTCGGTTTGAAATAGAGTTAAAGTTCTAAAGATCTATCACCTCTTAGGACACCCAAAGGATGTCATAAGTATCTATAACTTATAGCTTTGAACGTAACTCTAAGACTCTAATCCCCAAGAGCGTTATCTTTGATTGTAACGGTTCAACTTCGGTTTGAAATAGAGTTAAAGTTATGAAGCTCTATCACCTCTTAGGACACCCAAAGTTTGTAATAAGTATATATAACTTATAGCTTTGAACCTAACTCTAAGACTCTAATCCCCAAGAGCGTTATCTTTGATTGTAACGGTTCAACTTCGGTTTGAAATAGAGTTAAAGTTCTAAAGATCTATCACCTCTTAGGACACCCAAAGGTTGTAATAAGTATCTATAACTTATAGCTTTGAACCTAACTCTAAGACTCTAATCCCCAAGAGCGTTATCTTTGATTGTAATGGTTCAAATTCGGTTTGAAATAGAGTTACAGTTATGAAGCTCTATCACCTCTTAGGACACCCAAAGGATGTCATAAGTATCTATAACTTATAGCTTTGAACGTAACTTAAGACTCTAATCCCCAAGAGCGTTATCTTTGATTGTAACGGTTCAACTTCGGTTTGAAATATAGATAAAGTTCTAAAGATCTATCACCTCTTAGGACACCCAAAGGTTGTAATAAGTATCTATAACTTATAGCTTTGAACCTAACTCTAAGACTCTAATTCCCAAGAGCGTTATCTTTGATTGTAACGGTTCAACTTCGGTTTGAAATAGAGTTAAAGTTCTAAAGATCTATCACCTCTTAGGACACCCAAAGGATGTCATAAGTATCTATAACTTATAGCTTTGAACCTAACTCTAAGACTCTAATCCCCAAGAGCATTATCTTTGATTGTAACGGTTCAACTTCGGTTTGAAATAGAGTTAAAGTTCTAAAGATCTATCACCTCTTAGGACACCCAAAGGTTGTAATAAGTACCTATAACTTATAGCTTTGAACCTAACTCTAAGACTCTAATCCCCAAGAGCGTTATATTTGATTGTAACGGTTCAACTTCGGTTTGAAATAGAGTTAAAGTTCTAAAGATCTATCACCTCTTAGGACACCCAAAGGTTGTAATAAGTATCTATAACTTATTGCTTTGAACCTAACTCTAAGACTCTAATCCCCAAGAGCGTTATCTTTGATTGTAACGGTTCAACTTCGGTTTGAAATAGAGTTAAAGTTCTAAAGATGTATCACCTCTTAGGACACCCAAAGGTTGTAATAAGTATCTATAACTTATAGCTTTGAACGTAACTCTAAGACTCTAATCCCCAAGAGCATTATCTTTGATTGTAACGGTTCAACTTCGGTTTGAAATAGAGTTAAAGTTATGAATCTCTATCACCTCTTAGGACACCCAAAGTTTGTAATAAGTATCTATAACTTATAGCTTTGATCCTAACTCTAAGACTCTAATCCCCAAGAGCGTTATCTTTGATTGTAACGGTTGAACTTCGGTTTGAAATAGAGTTAAAGTTCTAAAGATCTATCACCTCTTAGGACACCCAAAGGTTGTGATAAGTATCTATAACTTATAGCTTTGAACCTAACTCTAAGACTCTAATCCCCAAGAGCGTTATCTTTGATTGTAAGGGTTCAACTTCGGTTTGAAATAGAGTTAAAGTTCTGAAGTTCTATCACTTGTTAGGACACCCAAAGGTTGTAATAAGTATCTATAACTTATAGCTTTGAACCTAACTCTAAGACTCTAATCCCCAAGAGCGTTATCTTTGATTGTAACGATTCAACTTCGGTTTGAAATAGAGTTAAAGTTCTAAAGCTCTATCACCTCTTAGGACACCCAAAGGTTGTAATAAGTATCTATAACTTATTGCTTTGAACCTAACTCTAAGACTCTAATCCCCCAGAACGTTATCTTTGATTGTAACGGTTCAACTTCGGTTTGAAATAGAGTTAAAGTTCTAAAGATCTATCACCTCTTAGGACACCCAAAGGTTGTAATAAGTATCTATAACTTATAGCTTTGAACCTACCTCTAAGACTCTAATCCCCAAGAGCGTTATATTTGATTGTAACGGTTCAACTTCGGTTTGAAATAGAGTTAAAGTTCTAAAGATCTATCACCTCTTAGGACACCCAAAGGATGTCATAAGTATCTATAACTTATAGCTTTGAACGTAACTCTAAGACTCTAATCCCCAAGAGCGTTATCTTTGATTGTAACGGTTCAACTTCGGTTTGAAATAGAGTTAAAGTTCTGAAGTTCTATCACCTCTTAGGACACCCAAAGGTTGTAATAAGTACCTATAACTTATAGCTTTGAACCTAACTCTAAGACTCTAATCCCCAAGAGCGTTATCTTTGATTGTAACGGTTCAACTTCGGTTTGAAATAGAGTTAAAGTTCTGAAGTTCTATCACCTCTTAGGACACCCAAAGGTTGTAATAAGTACCTATAACTTATAGCTTTGAACCTAACTCTAAGACTCTAATCCCCAAGAGCGTTATCTTTGATTATAACGGTTCAACTTCGGTTTGAAATAGTGTTAAAGTTCTAAAGATCTATCACCTCTTAGGACACCCAAAGGTTGTAATAAGTATCTATAACTTATAGCTTTGAACCTAACTCTAAGACTCTAATCCCCAAGAGAATTATCTTTGATTGTAACGGTTCAACTTTGGTTTGAAATAGAGTTAAAGTTATGAAGCTCTATCACCTCTTAGGACACCCAAAGTTTGTAATAAGTATCTATAACTTATAGCTTTGAACCTAACTCTAAGACTCTAATCCCCAAGAGTTATCTTTCATTGTAACGGTTCAACTTCGGTTTGAAATAGAGTTAAAGTTCTAAAGATCTATCACCTCTTAGGACACCCAAAGGTTGTAATAAGTATCTATAACTTATAGCTTTGAACCTAACTCTAAGACTCTAATCCCCAAGAGCGTTATCTTTGATTGTAATGGTTCAACTTCGGTTTGAAATAGAGTTAAAGTTATGAAGCTCTATCACCTCTTAGGACACCCAAAGGATGTCATAAGTATCTATAACTTATAGCTTTGAACCTAACTCTAAGACTCTAATCTCCAAGAGCGTTATCTTTGATTGTAACGGTTCAACTTCGGTTTGAAATAGAGTTAAAGTTCTAAAGATCTATCACCTCTTAGGACACCCAAAGGTTGTAATAAGTATCTATAACTTATTGCTTTGAACGTAACTCTAAGACTCTAATCCCCAAGAGCATTATCTTTGATTGTAACGGTTCAACTTCGGTTTGAAATAGAGTTAAAGTTCTAAAGATGTATCACCTCTTAGGACACCCAAAGGTTGTAATAAGTATCTATAACTTATAGCTTTGAACCTAAATCTAAGACTCTAATCCCCAAGAGCATTATCTTTGATTGTAACGGTTCAACTTCGGTTTGAAATAGAGTTAAAGTTATGAAGCTCTATCACCTCTTAGGACACCCAAAGTTTGTAATAAGTATCTATAACTTATAGCTTTGATCCTAACTCTAAGACTAATCCCCAAGAGCGTTATCTTTGATTCTAACGGTTGAACTTCGGTTTGAAATAGAGTTAAAGTTCTAAAGATCTATCACCTCTTAGGACACCCAAAGGTTGTAATAAGTATCTATAACTTATAGCTTTGAACCTAACTCTAAGACTCTAATCCCCAAGAGCGTTATCTTTGATTGTAATGGTTCAACTTCGGTTTGAAATAGAGTTAAAGTTCTGAAGTTCTATCACTTGTTAGGACACCCAAAGGTTGTAATAAGTATCTATAACTTATAGCTTTGAACCTAACTCTAAGACTCTAATCCCCAAGAGCGTTATCTTTGATTGTAACGGTTCAACTTCGGGTTGAAATAGAGTTAAAGTTCTAAAGCTCTATCACCTCTTAGGACACCCAAAGGTTGTAATAAGTATCTATAACTTATTGCTTTGAACCTAACTCTAAGACTCTAATCCCCCAGAACGTTATCTTTGATTGTAACGGTTCAACTTCGGTTTGAAATAGAGTTAAAGTTCTAAAGATCTATCACCTCTTAGGACACCCAAAGGTTGTAATAAGTATCTATAACTTATAGCTTTGAACCTAACTCTAAGACTCTAATCCCCAAGAGCGTTATATTTGATTGTAACGGTTCAACTTCGGTTTGAAATAGAGTTAAAGTTCTAAAGATCTATCACCTCTTAGGACACCCAAAGGATGTCATAAGTATCTATAACTTATAGCTTTGAACGTAACTCTAAGACTCTAATCCCCAAGAGCGTTATCTTTGATTGTAACGGTTCAACTTCGGTTTGAAATAGAGTTAAAGTTCTAAAGATCTATCACCACTTAGGACACCCAAAGGATGTCATAAGTATCTATAACTTATAGCTTTGAACCTAACTCTAAGACTCTAATCCCCAAGAGCGTTATCTTTGATTGTAACGGTTCAACTTCGGTTTGAAATAGAGTTAAAGTTCTGAAGTTCTATCACCTCTTAGGACACCCAAAGGTTGTAATAAGTATCTATAACTTATAGCTTTGAACCTAACTCTAAGACTCTAATCCCCAAGAGCGTTATCTTTGATTGTAACGGTTCAACTTCGGTTTGAAATAGAGTTAAAGTTCTAAAGATCTATCACCTCTTAGGACACCCAAAGGTTGTAATAAGTATCTATAACTTATTGCTTTGAACCTAACTCTAAGACTCTAATCCCCAAGAGCATTATCTTTGATTGTAACGGTTCAACTTCGGTTTGAAATAGAGTTAAAGTTCTAAAGATCTATCACCTCTTAGGACACCCAAAGGTTGTAATAAGTATCTATAACTTATAGCTTTGAACCTAACTCTAAGACTCTAATCCCCAAGAGCGTTATATTTGATTGTAACGGTTCAACTTCGGTTTGAAATAGAGTTAAAGTTCTAAAGATCTATCACCTCTTAGGACACCCAAAGGATGTCATAAGTATCTATAACTTATAGCTTTGAACGTAACTCTAAGACTCTAATCCCCAAGAGCGTTATCTTTAAATTGTAACGGTTCAACTTCGGTTTGAAATGGAGTTAAAGTTCTAAAGATCTATCACCTCTTAGGACACCCAAAGGATGTCATAAGTATCTATAACTTATAGCTAACCTAACTCTAAGACTCTAATCCCCAAGAGCGTTATCTTTGATTGTAACGGTTCAACTTCGGTTTGAAATAGAGTTAAAGTTCTGAAGTTCTATCACCTCTTAGGACACCCAAAGGTTGTAATAAGTACCTATAACTTATAGCTTTGAACCTAACTCTAAGACTCTAATCCCCAAGAGCGTTATCTTTGATTATAACGGTTCAACTTCGGTTTGAAATAGAGTTAAAGTTCTAAAGATCTATCACCTCTTATGACACCCAAAGGTTGTAATAAGTATCTATAACTTATAGCTTTGAACCTAACTCTAAGACTCTAATCCCCAAGAGCGTTATCTTTGATTGTAACGGTTCAACTTCGGTTTGAAATAGAGTTAAAGTTCTGAAGTTCTATCACCTCTTAGGACACCCAAAGGTTGTAATAAGTACCTATAACTTATAGCTTTGAACCTAACTCTAAGACTCTAATCCCCAAGAGCGTTATATTTGATTGTAACGGTTCAACTTCGGTTTGAAATAGAGTTAAAGTTCTAAAGATCTATCACCTCTTAGGACACCCAAAGGATGTCATAAGTATCTATAACTTATAGCTTTGAACGTAACTCTAAGACTCTAATCCCCAAGAGCGTTATCTTTGATTGTAACGGTTCAACTTCGGTTTGAAATAGAGTTAAAGTTCTAAAGATCTATCACCTCTTAGGACACCCAAAGGATGTCATAAGTATCTATAACTTATAGCTTTGAACCTAACTCTAAGACTCTAACCCCAAGAGCGTTATCTTTGATTGTAACGGTTCAACTTCGGTTTGAAATAGAGTTAAAGTTCTGAAGTTCTATCACCTCTTAGGACACCCAAAGGTTGTAATAAGTACCTATAACTTATAGCTTTGAACCTAACTCTAAGACTCTAATCCCCAAGAGCGTTATCTTTGATTATAACGGTTCAACTTCGGTTTGAAATAGTGTTAAAGTTCTAAAGATCTATCACCTCTTAGGACACCCAAAGGTTGTAATAAGTATCTATAACTTATAGCTTTGAACCTAACTCTAAGACTCTAATCCCCAAGAGAATTATCTTTGATTGTAACGGTTCAACTTTGGTTTGAAATAGAGTTAAAGTTATGAAGCTCTATCACCTCTTAGGACACCCAAAGTTTGTAATAAGTACCTATAACTTATAGCTTTGAACCTAACTCTAAGACTCTAATCCCCAAGAGTTATCTTTGATTGTAACGGTTCAACTTCGGTTTGAAATAGAGTTAAAGTTCTAAAGATCTATCACCTCTTAGGACACCCAAAGGTTGTAATAAGTATCTATAACTTATAGCTTTGAACCTAACTCTAAGACTCTAATCCCCAAGAGCGTTATCTTTGATTGTAATGGTTCAACTTCGGTTTGAAATAGAGTTAAAGTTATGAAGCTCTATCACCTCTTAGGACACCCAAAGGATGTCATAAGTATCTATAACTTATAGCTTTGAACCTAACTCTAAGAATCTAATCTCCAAGAGCGTTATCTTTGATTGTAACGGTTCAACTTCGGTTTGAAATAGAGTTAAAGTTCTAAAGATCTATCACCTCTTAGGACACCCAAAGGTTGTAATAAGTATCTATAACTTATTGCTTTGAACGTAACTCTAAGACTCTAATCCCCAAGAGCGTTATCTTTGATTGTAACGGTTCAACTTCGGTTTGAAATAGAGTTAAAGTTCTAAAGATGTATCACCTCTTAGGACACCCAAAGGTTGTAATAAGTATCTATAACTTATAGCTTTGAACCTAAATCTAAGACTCTAATCCCCAAGAGCATTATCTTTGATTGTAACGGTTCAACTTCGGTTTGAAATAGAGTTAAAGTTATGAAGCTCTATCACCTCTTAGGACACCCAAAGGTTGTAATAAGTATCTATAACTTATAGCTTTGAACCTAACTCTAAGACTCTAATTCCCAAGAGCGTTATCTTTGATTGTAACGGTTCAACTTCGGTTTGAAATAGATATAAGTTCTAAAGATCTATCACCTCTTAGCACACCCAAAGGATGTCATAAGTATCTATAACTTATAGCTTTGAACCTAACTCTAAGACTCTAAGCCCCAAGAGCGTTATCTTTGATTGTAACAGTTCAACTTCGGTTTGAAATAGAGTTAAAGTTCTAAAGATCTATCACCTCTTAGGACACCCAAAGGTTGTAATAAGTACCTATAACTTATAGCTTTGAACCTAACTCTAAGACTCTAATCCCCAAGAGCGTTATCTTTGATTGTAACGGTTCAACTTCGGTTTGAAATAGAGTTAAAGTTCTAAAGATCTATCACCTCTTAGGACACCCAAAGGTTGTAATAAGTACCTATAACTTATAGCTTTGAACCTAACTCTAAGACTCTAATCCCCAAGAGCGTTATATTTGATTGTAACGGTTCAACTTCGGTTTGAAATAGAGTTAAAGTTCTACAGATCTATCACCTCTTAGGACACCCAAAGGTTGTAATAAGTATCTATAACTTATAGCTTTGAACCTAACTCTAAGACTCTAATCCCCAAGAGCGTTATCTTTGATTGTAATGGTTCAACTTCGGTTTGAAATAGAGTTAAAGTTCTGAAGTTCTATCACCTGTTAGGACACCCAAAGGTTGTAATAAGTATCTATAACTTATAGCTTTGAACCTAACTCTAAGACTCTAATCCCCAAGAGCGTTATCTTTGATTGTAACGGTTCAACTTCGGTTTGAAATAGAGTTAAAGTTCTAAAGATCTATCACCTATTAGGACACCCAAAGGTTGTAATAAGTATCTATAACTTATTGCTTTGAACCTAACTCTAAGACTCTAATCCCCAAGAGCGTTATCTTTGATTGTAACGGTTCAACTTCGGTTTGAAATAGAGTTAAAGTTCTAAAGATCTATCACCTCTTAGGACACCCAAAGGTTGTAATAAGTATCTATAACTTATAGCTTTGAACCTAACTCTAAGACTCTAATCCCCAAGAGCGTTATATTTGATTGTAACGGTTCAACTTCGGTTTGAAATAGAGTTAAAGTTCTAAAGATCTATCACCTCTTAGGACACCCAAATGTTGTAATAAGTATCTATAACTTGTTGCTTTGAACCTAACTCTAAGACTTTAATCCCCAAGAGCGTTATCTTTGATTGTAATGGTTCAACTTCGGTTTGAAATAGAGTTAAAGTTCTAAAGATCTATCACCTCTTAGGACACCCAAAGGTTGTAATAAGTATCTATAACTTATAGCTTTGAACCTAACTCTAAGACTCTAATCCCCAAGAGCGTTATATTTGATTGTAACGGTTCAACTTCGGTTTGAAATAGAGTTAAAGTTCTAAAGATCTATCACCTCTTAGGACACCCAAATGTTGTAATAAGTATCTATAACTTATTGCTTTGAACCTAACTCTAAGACTTTAATCCCCAAGAGCGTTATCTTTGATTGTAATGGTTCAACTTCGGTTTGAAATAGAGTTAAAGTTCTAAAGATCTATCACCTCTTAGGACACCCAAATGTTGTAATAAGTATCTATAACTTATTGCTTTGAACCTAACTCTAAGACTTTAATCCCCAAGAGCGTTATCTTTGATTGTAATGGTTCAACTTCGGATTGAAATAGAGTTAAAGTTCTAAAGATCTATCACCTCTTAGGACACCCAAAGGTTGTAATAAGTATCTATAACTTATTGCTTTGAACCTAACTCTAAGACTCTAATCCCCAAGAGCGTTATCTTTGATTGTAACGGGTCAACTTTGGTTTGAAATAGAGTTAAAGTTATGAAGCTCTATCACCTCTTAGGACACCCAAAGTTTGTAATAAGTATCTATAACTTATTGCTTTGAACCTAACTCTAAGACTCTAATCCCCAAGAGCGTTATCTTTGATTGTAACGGTTCAACTTCGGTTTGAAATAGAGTTAAAGTTCTAAAGATCTATCACCTCTTAGGACACCCAAAGGTTGTAATAAGTATCTATAACTTATAGCTTTGAACCTAACTCTAAGACTCTAATCCCCAAGAGCGTTATCTTTGATTGTAACGGTTCAACTTCGGTTTGAAATAGAGTTAAAGTTCTAAAGATCTATCACCTCTTAGGACACACAAAGGTTGTAATAAGTATCTGTAACTTATTGCTTTGAACCTAACTCTAAGACTCTAATCCCCAATAGCGTTATCTTTGATTGTAACGGTTCAACTTCGGTTTGAAATAGAGTTAAAGTTCTAAAGATCTATCACCTCTTAGGACACCCAAAGGTTGTAATAAGTATCTATAACTTATAGCTTTGAACCTAACTCTAAGACTCTAATCCCCAAGAGCGTTATCTTTGATTGTAACGGTTCAACTTCGGTTTGAAATAGAGTTAAAGTTCTAAAGATCTATCACCTCTTAGGACACCCAAATGTTGTAATAAGTATCTGTAACTTATTGCTTTGAACCTAACTGTAAGACTCTAATCCCCAAGAGCGTTATCTTTGATTGTAATGGTTCAACTTCGGTTTGAAATAGAGTTAAAGTTCTAAAGATCTATCACCTCTTAGGACACCCAAAGGTTGTAATAAGTATCTATAACTTATTGCTTTGAACCTAACTCTAAGACTCTAATCCCCAAGAGCATTATCTTTTATTGTAACGGTTCAACTTCGGTTTGAAATAGATTTAAAGTTCTAAAGATCTATCACCTCTTAGGACACCCAAAGGATGTCATAAGTATCTATAACTTATTGCTTTGAACCTCACTCTAAGACTCTAATCCCCAAGAGCGTTATCTTTGATTGTAACGGTTCAACTTCGGTTTGAAATAGAGTTAAAGTTCTAAAGATCTATCACCTCTTAGGACACCCAAAGGATGTCATAAGTATCTATAACTTATAGCTTTGAACCTAACTCTAAGACTCTAATTCCCAAGAGCGTTATCTTTGAAAGTAACGGTTCAACTTCGGTTTGAAATAGAGTTAAAGTTCTGAAGTTCTATCACCTCTTGGGACACCCAAAGGTTGTAATAAGTACCTATAACTTATAGCTTTGAACCTAACTCTAAGACTCTAATCCCCAAGAGCGTTATCTTTGATTATAACGGTTCAACTTCGGTTTGAAATAGAGTTAAAGTTCTAAAGATCTATCACCTCTTAGGACACCCAAAGGTTGTAATAAGTATCTATAACTTATAGCTTTGAACCTAACTCTAAGACTCTAATCCCCAAGAGCGTTATCTTTGATTGTAACGGTTCAACTTCGGTTTGAAATAGAGTTAAAGTTCTGAAGTTCTATCACCTCTTAGGACACCCAAAGGTTGTAATAATTACCTATAACTTATAGCTTTAAACCTAACTCTAAGACTCTAATCCCCAAGAGTGTTATCTTTGATTGTAAGGGTTCAACTTCGGTTTGAAATAGAGTTAAAGTTCTAAAGATCTACCACCTCTTAGGACACCCAAAGGATGTCATAAGTATCTATAACTTATAGCTTTGAACCTAACTCTAAGACTCTAATCCCCAAGAGCGTTATATTTGATTGTAAGGGTTCAACTTCGGTTTGAAATAGAGTTAAAGTTCTAAAGATCTATCACCTCTTAGGACACCCAAAGGATGTCATAAGTATCTATAACTTATAGCTTTGAACGTAACTCTAAGACTCTAATTCCCAAGAGCGTTATCTTTGATTGTAACGGTTCAACTTCGGTTTGAAATAGAGTTAAAGTTCTAAAGATCTATCACCTCTTAGGACACCCAAATGTTGTAATAAGTATCTATAACTTATTGCTTTGAACCTAACTCTAAGACTTTAATCCCCAAGAGCGTTATCTTTGATTGTAACGGTTCAACTTCGGTTTGAAATAGAGTTAAAGTTCTAAAGATCTATCACCTCTTAGGACACCCAAAGGTTGTAATAAGTATCTATAACTTATAGCTTTGAACCTAACTCTAAGACTCTAATCCCCAAGAGCGTTATATTTGATTGTAACGGTTCAACTTCGGTTTGAAATAGAGTTAAAGTTCTAAAGATCTATCACCTCTTAGGACACCCAAAGGATGTCATTAGTATCTATAACTTATAGCTTTGAACGTAACTCTAAGACTCTAATCCCCAAGAGCGTTATCTTTGATTGTAACGGTTCAACTTCGGTTTGAAATAGAGTTAAAGTTCTAAAGATCTATCACCTCTTAGGACACCCAAATGTTGTAATAAGTATCTATAACTTATTGCTTTGAACCTAACTCTAAGACTTTAATCCCCAAGAGCGTTATCTTTGATTGTAACGGTTCAACTTCGGTTTGAAATAGAGTTAAAGTTCTAAAGATCTATCACCTCTTAGGACACCCAAAGGATGTCATAAGTATCTATAACTTATAGCTTTGAACCTAATTCTAAGACTCTAATCCCCAAGAGCGTTATATTTGATTGTAACGGTTCAACTTCGGTTTGAAATAGAGTTAAAGTTCTAAAGATCTATCACCTCTTAGGACACCCAAAGGATGTCATAAGTATCTATAACTTATAGCTTTGAACGTAACTCTAAGACTCTAATTCCCAAGAGCGTTATCTTTGATTGTAACGGTTCAACTTCGGTTTGAAATAGAGTTAAAGTTCTAAAGATCTATCACCTCTTAGGAAACCCAAATGTTGTAATTAGTATCTATAACCTATTGCTTTGAACCTAACTCTAAGACTTTAATCCCCAAGAGCGTTATCTTTGATTGTAACGGTTCAACTTAGGTTTGAAATAGAGTTAAAGTTCTAAAGATCTATCACCTCTTAGGACACCCAAAGGTTGTAATAAGTATCTATAACTTATAGCTTTGAACCTAACTCTAAGACTCTAATCCCCAAGAGCGTTATCTTTGATTGTAACGGTTCAACTTCGGTTTGAAATAGAGTTAAAGTTCTAAAGATCTATCACCTCTTAGGACACCCAAAGGATTTCATAAGTATCTATAACTTATAGCTTTGAACGTAACTCTTAGACTCTAATCCCCAAGAGCGTTATCTTTGATTGTAACAGTTCAACTTCGGTTTCAAATAGAGTTAAAGTTCTAAAGATCTATCACCACTTAGGACACCCAAATGTTGTAATAGGTATCTATAACTTATTGCTTTGAACCTAACTCTAAGACTCTAATTCCCAAGAGCGTTATCTTTGATTGTAACGGTTCAACTTCGGTTTGAAATAGAGTTAAAGTTATGAAGCTCTATCACCTCTTAGGACACCCAAAGTTTGTAATTAGTATCTATAACTTATTGCTTTGAACCTAACTCTAAGACTCTAATCCCCAAGAGCGTTATCTTTGATTGTAACGGTTCAACTTCGGTTTGAAATAGAGTTAAAGTTCTAAGATCTATCACCTCTTAGGACACCCAAAGGATGTCATAAGTATCTATAACTTATAGCTTTGAACGTAACTCTAAGACTCTAATCCCCAAGAGCGTTATCTTAGATTGTAACGGTTCAACTTCGGTTTGAAATAGAGTTAAAGTTCTAAAGATCTATCACCTCTTAGGACACCCAAAGGATGTCATAAGTATCTATAACTTATAGCTTTGAACCTAACTCTAAGACTCTAATTCCCAAGAGCGTTATCTTTGAATGTAACGGTTCAACTTCGGTTTGAAATAGAGTTAAAGTTCTGAAGTTCTATCACCTCTTAGGACACCCAAAGGTTGTAATAAGTATCTATAACTTATTGCTTTGAACCTAACTCTAAGACTCTAATCCCCAAGAGCGTTATCTTTGATTATAACGGTTCAACTTCGGTTTGAAATAGAGTTAAAGTTCTCAAGATCTATCACCTCTTAGGACACCCAAAGGTTGTAATAAGTATCTATAACTTATAGCTTTGAACCTAACTCTAAGACTCTAATCCGCAAGAGCGTTATCTTTGATTGTAACGGTTCAACTTCGGTTTGAAATAGAGTTAAAGTTCTGAAGTTCTATCACCTCTTAGGACACCCAAAGGTTGTAATAATTACCTATAACTTATAGCTTTAAACCTAACTCTAAGACTCTAATCCCCAAGAGCGTTATCTTTGATTATAAGGGTTCAACTTCGGTTTGAAATAGAGTTAAAGTTCTAAAGATCTACCACCTCTTAGGACACCCAAAGGTTGTAATAAGTATCTATAACTTATAGCTTTGAACCTAACTCTAAGACTCTAATCCCCAAGAGCGTTATATTTGATTGTAACGGTTCAACTTCGGTTTGAAATAGAGTTAAAGTTCTAAAGATCTATCACCTCTTAGGACACCCAAATGTTGTAATAAGTCTCTATAACTTATTGCTTTGAACCTAACTCTAAGACTCTAATCCCCAAGAGCATTATCTTTGATTATAAGGGTTCAACTTCGGTTTGAAATAGAGTTAAAGTTCTAAAGATCTACCACCTCTTAGGACACCCAAAGGTTGTAATAGGTATCTATAACTTATAGCTTTGAACCTAACTCTAAGACTCTAATCCCCAAGAGCGTTATCTTTGATTGTAACGGTTCAACTTCGGTTTGAAATAGAGTTAAAGTTATGAAGCTCTATCACCTCTTAGGACACCCAAAGTTTGTAATAAGTATCTATAACTTATTGCTTTGAACCTAACTCTAAGACTCTAATCCCCAAGGGCGTTATCTTTGATTGTAACGGTTCAACTTCGGTTTGAAATAGAGTTAAAATTCTGAAGTTCTATCACCTCTTAGGACACCCAAAGGTTGTAATAATTACCTATAACTTATAGCTTTAAACCTAACTCTAAGACTCTAATCCCCAAGAGCGTTATCTTTGATTATTAGGGTTCAACTTCGGTTTGAAATAGAGTTAAAGTTCTAAAGATCTACCACCTCTTAGGACACCCAAAGGTTGTAATAAGTATCTATAACTTATAGCTTTGAACCTAACTCTAAGACTCTAATCCCCAAGAGCGTTATATTTGAATGTAACGGTTCAACTTCGGTTTGAAATAGAGTTAAAGTTCTAAAGATCTATCACCTCTTAGGACACCCAAAGGATGTCATAAGTATCTATAACTTATAGCTTTGAACGTAACTCTAAGACTCTAATCCCCAAGAGCGTTATCTTTGATTGTAACGGTTCAACTTCGGTTTGAAATAGAGTTAAAGTTCTAAAGATCTATCACCTCTTAGGACACCCAAATGTTGTAATAAGTATCTATAACTTATTGCTTTGAACCTAATTCTAAGACTCTAATCCCCAAGAGCGTTATATTTGATTGTAACGGTTCAACTTCGGTTTGAAATAGAGTTAAAGTTCTAAAGATCTATCACCTCTTAGGACACCCAAAGGATGTCATAAGTATCTATAACTTATAGCTTTGAACGTAACTCTAAGACTCTAATCCCCAAGAGCGTTATCTTTGATTGTAACGGTTCAACTTTGGTTTGAAATAGAGTTAAAGTTCTAAAGATCTATCACCTCTTAGGACACGCAAATGTTGTAATAAGTATCTATAACTTATTGCTTTGAACCTAACTCTAAGACTTTAATCCCCAAGAGCGTTATCTTTGATTGTAACGGTTCAACTTCGGTTTGAAATAGAGTTAAAGTTCTAAAGATCTATCACCTCTTAGGACACCCAAAGGATGTCATAAGTATCTATAACTTATAGCTTTGAACCTAACTCTAAGACTCTAATCCCCAAGAGCGTTATCTATGATTGTAACGGTTCAACTTCGGTTTGAAATAGAGTTAAAGTTCTAAAGATCTATCACCTCTTAGGACACCCAAAGGTTGTAATAAGTATCTATAACTTATAGCTTTGAACCTAACTCTAAGACTCTAATCCCCAAGAGCGTTATCTTTGATTGTAACGGTTCAACTTCGGTTTGAAATAGAGTTAAAGTTCTAAAGATCTATCACCTCTTAGGACACCCAAAGGATGTCATAAGTATCTATAACTTATAGCTTTGAACCTAACTCTAAGACTCTAATACCCAAGAGCATTATATTTGATTGTAACGGTTCAACTTCGGTTTGAAATAGAGTTAAGGTTCTAAAGATCTATCACCTCTTAGGACACCCAAATGTTGTAATAAGTATCTATAACTTATTGCTTTGAACCTAACTCTAAGACTTTAATCCCCAAGAGCGTTATCTTTGATTGTAACGGTTCAACTTCGGTTTGAAATAGAGTTAAAGTTCTAAAGATCTATCACCTCTTAGGACACCCAAAGGATGTCATAAGTATCTATAACTTATAGCTTTGAACCTAACTCTAAGACTCTAATCCCCAAGAGCGTTATCTTTGATTGTAACGGTTCAACTTCGGTTTGAAATAGAGTTAAAGTTCTAAAGATCTATCACCTCTTAGGACACCCAAAGGTTGTAATAAGTACCTATAACTTATAGCTTTGAACCTAACTCTAAGACTCTAATCCCCAAGAGCGTTATCTTTGATTGTAACGGTTCAACTTCGGTTTGAAATAGAGTTAAAGTTCTAAAGATCTATCACCTCTTAGGACACCCAAAGGTTGTAATAAGTATCTATAACTTATTGCTTTGAACCTAACTCTAAGACTCTAATCCCCAAGAGCGTTATCTTTGATTGTAACGGTTCAACTTCGGTTTGAAATAGAGTTAAAGTTCTGAAGTTCTATCACCTCTTAGGACACCCAAAGGTTGAAATAAGTACCTATAACTTATAGCTTTGAACCTAACTCTAAGACTCTAATCCCCAAGAGCGTTATCTTTGATTGTAAGGGTTCAACTTCGGTTTGAAATAGAGTTAAGGTTCTAAAGATCTATCACCTCTTAGGACACCCAAAGGATGTCATAAGTATCTATAACTTATTGCTTTGAACCTCACTCTAAGACTCTAATCCCCAAGAGCGTTATCTTTGATTGTAACGGTTCAACTTCGGTTTGAAATAGAGTTAAAGTTCTAAAGATCTATCACCTCTTAGGACACCAAAAGGTTGTAATAAGTATCTATAACTTATTGCTTTGAACCTAACTCTAAGACTCTAATCCCCAAGAGCGTTATCTTTGATTGTAACGGTTCAACTTCGGTTTGAAATAGAGTTAAAGTTCTAAAGATCTATCACCTCTTAGGACACCCAAAGGTTGTAATAAGTATCTATAACTTATTGCTTTGAACCTAACTCTAAGACTCTAATCCCCAAGAGCGTTATCTTTGATTGTAACGGTTCAACTTCGGTTTGAAATAGAGTTAAAGTTCTGAAGTTCTATCACCTCTTAGGACACCCAAAGGTTGAAATAAGTACCTATAACTTATAGCTTTGAACCTAACTCTAAGACTCTAATCCCCAAGAGCGTTATCTTTGATTGTAACGGTTCAACTTCGGTTTGAAATAGAGTTAAGGTTCTAAAGATCTATCACCTCTTAGGACACCCAAAGGATGTCATAAGTATCTATAACTTATTGCTTTGAACCTCACTCTAAGACTCTAATCCCCATGAGCGTTATCTTTGATTGTAACGGTTCAACTTCGGTTTGAAATAGAGTTAAAGTTCTAAAGATCTATCACCTCTTAGGACACCCAAAGGATGTCATAAGTATCTATAACTTATAGCTTTGAACCTAACTCTAAGACTCTAATCCCCAAGAGCGTTATCTATGATTGTAACGGTTCAACTTCGGTTTGAAATAGAGTTAAAGTTCTAAAGATCTATCACCTCTTAGGACACCCAAAGGTTGTAATAAGTATCTATAACTTATAGCTTTGAACCTAACTCTAAGACTCTAATCCCCAAGAGCGTTATCTTTGATTGTAACGGTTCAACTTCGGTTTGAAATAGAGTTAAAGTTCTAAAGATCTATCACCTCTTAGGACACCCAAAGGATGTCATAAGTATCTATAACTTATAGCTTTGAACCTAACTCTAAGACTCTAATACCCAAGAGCATTATATTTGATTGTAACGGTTCAACTTCGGTTTGAAATAGAGTTAAGGTTCTAAAGATCTATCACCTCTTAGGACACCCAAATGTTGTAATAAGTATCTATAACTTATTGCTTTGAACCTAACTCTAAGACTTTAATCCCCAAGAGCGTTATCTTTGATTGTAACGGTTCAACTTCGGTTTGAAATAGAGTTAAAGTTCTAAAGATCTATCACCTCTTAGGACACCCAAAGGATGTCATAAGTATCTATAACTTATAGCTTTGAACCTAACTCTAAGACTCTAATCCCCAAGAGCGTTATCTTTGATTGTAACGGTTCAACTTCGGTTTGAAATAGAGTTAAAGTTCTAAAGATCTATCACCTCTTAGGACACCCAAAGGTTGTAATAAGTACCTATAACTTATAGCTTTGAACCTAACTCTAAGACTCTAATCCCCAAGAGCGTTATCTTTGATTGTAACGGTTCAACTTCGGTTTGAAATAGAGTTAAAGTTCTAAAGATCTATCACCTCTTAGGACACCCAAAGGTTGTAATAAGTATCTATAACTTATTGCTTTGAACCTAACTCTAAGACTCTAATCCCCAAGAGCGTTATCTTTGATTGTAACGGTTCAACTTCGGTTTGAAATAGAGTTAAAGTTCTGAAGTTCTATCACGTCTTAGGACACCCAAAGGTTGAAATAAGTACCTATAACTTATAGCTTTGAACCTAACTCTAAGACTCTAATCCCCAAGAGCGTTATCTTTGATTGTAACGGTTCAACTTCGGTTTGAAATAGAGTTAAGGTTCTAAAGATCTATCACCTCTTAGGACACCCAAAGGATGTCATAAGTATCTATAACTTATTGCTTTGAACCTCACTCTAAGACTCTAATCCCCAAGAGCGTTATCTTTGATTGTAACGGTTCAACTTCGGTTTGAAATAGAGTTAAAGTTCTAAAGATCTATCACCTCTTAGGACACCCAAAGGTTGTAATAAGTACCTATAACTTATAGCTTTGAACCTAACTCTAAGACTCTAATCCCCAAGAGCGTTATCTTTGATTGTAACGGTTCAACTTCGGTTTGAAATAGAGTTAAAGTTCTAAAGATCTATCACCTCTTAGGACACCCAAAGGTTGTAATAAGTATCTATAACTTATTGCTTTGAACCTAACTCTAAGACTCTAATCCCCAAGAGCGTTATCTTTGATTGTAACGGTTCAACTTCGGTTTGAAATAGAGTTAAAGTTCTGAAGTTCTATCACCTCTTAGGACACCCAAAGGTTGTAATAATTACCTATAACTTATAGCTTTAAACCTAACTCTAAGACTCTAATCCCCAAGAGCGTTATCTTTGATTGTAAGGGTTCAACTTCGGTTTGAAATAGAGTTAAAGTTCTAAAGATCTACCACCTCTTAGGACACCCAAAGGTTGTAATAAGTATCTATAACTTATAGCTTTGAACCTAACTCTAAGACTCTAATCCCCAAGAGCGTTATATTTTATTGTAACGGTTCAACTTCGGTTTGAAATAGAGTTAAAGTTCTAAAGATCTATCACCTCTTAGGACACCCAAAGGATGTCATAAGTATCTATAACTTATAGCTTTGAACGTAACTCTAAGACTCTAATCCCCAAGAGCGTTATCTTTGATTGTAACGGTTCAACTTCGGTTTGAAATAGAGTTAAAGTTCTAAAGATCTATCACCTCTTAGGACACCCAAATGTTGTAATAAGTATCTATAACTTATTGCTTTGAACCTAACTCTAAGACTTTAATCCCCAAGAGCGTTATCTTTGATTGTAACGGTTCAACTTCGGTTTGAAATAGAGTTAAAGTTCTAAAGATCTATCACCTCTTAGGACACCCAAAGGATGTCATAAGTATCTATAACTTATTGCTTTGAACCTCACTCTAAGACTCTAATCCCCAAGAGCGTTATCTTTGATTGTAACGGTTCAACTTCGGTTTGAAATAGAGTTAAAGTTCTAAAGATCTATCACCTCTTAGGACACCAAAAGGTTGTAATAAGTATCTATAACTTATTGCTTTGAACCTAACTCTAAGACTCTAATCCCCAAGAGCGTTATCTTTGGTTGTAACGGTTCAACTTTGGTTTGAAATAGAGTTAAAGTTCTGAAGTTCTATCACCTCTTAGGACACCCAAAGGTTGTAATAATTACCTATAACTTATAGCTTTAAACCTAACTCTAAGACTCTAATCCCCAAGAGCGTTATCTTTGATTGTAAGGGTTCAACTTCGGTTTGAAATAGAGTTAAAGTTCTAAAGATCTACCACCTCTTAGGACACCCAAAGGTTGTAATAAGTATCTATAACTTATAGCTTTGAACCTAACTCTAAGACTCTAATCCCCAAGAGCGTTATATTTGATTGTAACGGTTCAACTTCGGTTTGAAATAGAGTTAAAGTTCTAAAGATCTATCACCTCTTAGGACACCCAAAGGATGTCATAAGTATCTATAACTTATAGCTTTGAACGTAACTCTAAGACTCTAATCCCCAAGAGCGTTATCTTTGATTGTAACGGTTCAACTTCGGTTTGAAATAGAGTTAAAGTTCTAAAGATCTATCACCTCTTAGGACACCCAAATGTTGTAATAAGTATCTATAACTTATTGCTTTGAACCTAACTCTAAGACTCTAATCCCCAAGAGCGTTATCTTTGATTGTAACGGTTCAACTTCGGTTTGAAATAGAGTTAAAGTTATGAAGCTCTATCACCTCTAAGGACACCCAAAGTTTGTAATAAGTATCTATAACTTATTGCTTTGAACCTAACTCTAAGACTCTAATCCCCAAGAGCGTTATCTTTGATTGTAACGGTTCAACTTCGGTTTGAAATAGAGTTAAAGTTCTAAAGATCTATCACCTCTTAGGACACCCAAAGGATGTCATAAGTATCTATAACTTATAGCTTTGAACGTAACTCTAAGACTCTAATCCCCAAGAGCGTTATCTTAGATTGTAACGGTTCAACTTCGGTTTGAAATAGAGTTAAAGTTCTAAAGATCTATCACCTCTTAGGACACCCAAAGGATGTCATAAGTATCTATAACTTATAGCTTTGAACCTAACTCTAAGACTCTAATTCCCAAGAGCGTTATCTTTGAATGTAACGGTTCAACTTCGGTTTGAAATAGAGTTAAAGTTCTGAAGTTCTATCACCTCTTAGGACACCCAAAGGTTGTAATAAGTACCTATAACTTATAGCTTTGAACCTAACTCTAAGACTCTAATCCCCAAGAGCGTTATCATTGATTATAACGGTTCAACTTCGGTTTGAAATAGAGTTAAAGTTCTAAAGATCTATCACCTCTTAGGACACCCAAAGGTTGTAATAAGTATCTATAACTTATAGCTTTGAACCTAACTCTAAGACTCTAATCCCCAAGAGCGTTATCTTTGATTGTAACGGTTCAACTTCGGATTGAAATAGAGTTAAAGTTCTGAAGTTCTATCACCTCTTAGGACACCCAAAGGTTGTAATAATTACCTATAACTTATAGCTTTAAACCTAACTCTAAGACTCTAATCCCCAAGAGCGTTATCTTTGATTATAAGGGTTCAACTTCGGTTTGAAATAGAGTTAAAGTTCTAAAGATCTACCACCTCTTAGGACACCCAAAGGTTGTAATAAGTATCTATAACTTATAGCTTTGAACCTAACTCTAAGACTCTAATCCCCAAGAGCGTTATATTTGATTGTAACGGTTCACCTTCGGTTTGAAATAGAGTTAAAGTTCTAAAGATCTATCACCTCTTAGGACACCCAAAGGATGTCATAAGTATCTATAACTTATAGCTTTGAACGTAACTCTAAGACTCTAATCCCCAAGAGCGTTATCTTTGATTGTAACGGTTCAACTTCGGTTTGAAATAGAGTTAAAGTTCTAAAGATCTTTCACCTCTTAGGACACCCAAATGTTGTAATAAGTATCTATAACTTATTGCTTTGAACCTAACTCTAAGACTTTAATCCCCAAGAGCGTTATCTTTGATTGTAACGGTTCAACTTCGGTTTGAAATAGAGTTAAAGTTCTAAAGATCTATCACCTCTTAGGACACCCAAAGGATGTCATAAGTATCTATAACTTATAGCTTTGAACCTAACTCTAAGACTCTAATCCCCAAGAGCGTTATCTATGATTGTAACGGTTCAACTTCGGTTTGAAATAGAGTTAAAGTTCTAAAGATCTATCACCTCTTAGGACACCCAAAGGTTGTAATAAGTATCTATAACTTATAGCTTTGAACCTAACTCTAAGACTCTAATCCCCAAGAGCGTTATCTTTGATTGTAACGGTTCAACTTCGGTTTGAAATAGAGTTAAAGTTCTAAAGATCTATCACCTCTTAGGACACCCAAAGGATGTCATAAGTATCTATAACTTATAGCTTTGAACCTAACTCTAAGACTCTAATACCCAAGAGCATTATATTTGATTGTAACGGTTCAACTTCGGTTTGAAATAGAGTTAAGGTTCTAAAGATCTATCACCTCTTAGGACACCCAAAGGATGTCATAAGTATCTATAACTTATTGCTTTGAACCTCACTCTAAGACTCTAATCCCCAAGAGCGTTATCTTTGATTGTAACGGTTCAACTTCGGTTTGAAATAGAGTTAAAGTTCTAAAGATCTATCACCTCTTAGGACACCAAAAGGTTGTAATAAGTATCTATAACTTATTGCTTTGAACCTAACTCTAAGACTCTAATCCCCAAGAGCGTTATCTTTGATTGTAACGGTTCAACTTCGGTTTGAAATAGAGTTAAAGTTCTAAAGATCTATCACCTCTTAGGACACCCAAAGGATGTCATAAGTATCTATAACTTATAGCTTTGAACCTAACTCTAAGACTCTAATCCCCAAGAGCGTTATCTTTGATTGTAACGGTTCAACTTCGGTTTGAAATAGAGTTAAAGTTGTGAAGTTCTATCACCTCTTAGGACACCCAAAGGTTGTAATAATTACCTATAACTTATAGCTTTAAACCTAACTCTAAGACTCTAATCCCCAAGAGCGTTATCTTTGATTATAAGGGTTCAACTTCGGTTTGAAATAGAGTTAAAGTTCTAAAGATCTACCACCTCTTAGGACACCCAAAGGTTGTAATAAGTATCTATAACTTATAGCTTTGAACCTAACTCTAAGACTCTAATCCCCAAGAGCGTTATATTTGATTGTAACGGTTCAACTTCGGTTTGAAATAGAGTTAAAGTTCTAAAGATCTATCACCTCTTTGGACACCCAAAGGATGTCATAAGTATCTATAACTTATAGCTTTGAACGTAACTCTAAGACTCTAATCCCCAAGAGCGTTATCTTTGATTGTAACGGTTCAACTTCGGTTTGAAATAGAGTTAAAGTTCTAAAGATCTATCACCTCTTAGGACACCCAAAGGTTGTAATAAGTATCTATAACTTATTGCTTTGAACCTAACTCTAAGACTCTAATCCCCAAGAGCATTATCTTTGATTGTAACGGTTCAACTTCGGTTTGAAATAGAGTTAAAGTTATGAAGCTCTATCACCTCTTAGGACACCCAAAGGTTGTAATAAGTATCTATAACTTATAGCTTTGAACCTAACTCTAAGACTCTAATCCCCAAGAGCGTTATATTTGATTGTAACGGTTCAACTTCGGTTTGAAATAGAGTTAAAGTTCTAAAGATCTATCACCTCTTTGGACACCCAAAGGATGTCATAAGTATCTATAACTTATAGCTTTGAACGTAACTCTAAGACTCTAATCCCCAAGAGCGTTATCTTTGATTGTAACGGTTCAACTTCGGTTTGAAATAGAGTTAAAGTTCTAAAGATCTATCACCTCTTAGGACACCCAAATGTTGTAATAAGTATCTATAACTTATTGCTTTGAACCTAACTCTAAGACTTTAATCCCCAAGTGCGTTATCTTTGATTGTAACGGTTCAACTTCGGTTTGAAATAGAGTTAAAGTTCTAAAGATCTATCACCTCTTAGGACACCCAAAGGATGTCATAAGTATCTATAACTTATAGCTTTGAACGTAACTCTAAGACTCTAATCCCCAAGAGCGTTATCTTTGATTGTAACGGTTCAACTTCGGTTTGAAATAGAGTTAAGGTTCTAAAGATCTATCACCTCTTAGACACCCAAAGGATGTCATAAGTATCTATAACTTATTGCTTTGAACCTCACTCTAAGACTCTAATCCCCAAGAGCGTTATCTTTGATTGTAACGGTTCAACTTCGGTTTGAAATAGAGTTAAAGTTCTAAAGATCTATCACCTCTTAGGACACCAAAAGGTTGTAATAAGTATCTATAACTTATTGCTTTGAACCTAACTCTAAGACTCTAATCCCCAAGAGCGTTATCTTTGATTGTAACGGTTCAACTTCGGTTTGAAATAGAGTTAAAGTTCTAAAGATCTATCACCTCTTAGGACACCCAAAGGATGTCATAAGTATCTATAACTTATAGCTTTGAACCTAACTCTAAGACTCTAATCCCCAAGAGCGTTATCTTTGATTGTAACGGTTCAACTTCGGTTTGAAATAGAGTTAAAGTTGTGAAGTTCTATCACCTCTTAGGACACCCAAAGGTTGTAATAATTACCTATAACTTATAGCTTTAAACCTAACTCTAAGACTCTAATCCCCAAGAGCGTTATCTTTGATTATAAGGGTTCAACATCGGTTTGAAATAGAGTTAAAGTTCTAAAGATCTACCACCTCTTAGGACACCCAAAGGTTGTAATAAGTATCTATAACTTATAGCTTTGAACCTAACTCTAAGACTCTAATCCCCAAGAGCGTTATATTTGATTGTAACGGTTCAACTTCGGTTTGAAATAGAGTTAAAGTTCTAAAGATCTATCACCTCTTAGGACACCCAAAGGATGTCATAAGTATCTATAACTTATAGCTTTGAACGTAACTCTAAGACTCTAATCCCCAAGAGCGTTATCTTTGATTGTAACGGTTCAACTTTGGTTTGAAATAGAGTTAAAGTTCTAAAGATCTATCACCTCTTAGGACACGCAAATGTTGTAATAAGTATCTATAACTTATTGCTTTGAACCTAACTCTAAGACTTTAATCCCCAAGAGCGTTATCTTTGATTGTAACGGTTCAACTTCGGTTTGAAATAGAGTTAAAGTTCTAAAGATCTATCACCTCTTAGGCCACCCAAAGGATGTCATAAGTATCTATAACTTATAGCTTTGAACCTAACTCTAAGACTCTAATCCCCAAGAGCGTTATCTATGATTGTAACGGTTCAACTTCGGTTTGAAATAGAGTTAAAGTTCTAAAGATCTATCACCTCTTTGGACACCCAAAGGTTGTAATAAGTATCTATAACTTATAGCTTTGAACCTAACTCTAGGACTCTAATCCCCAAGAGCGTTATCTTTGATTGTAACGGTTCAACTTCAGTTTGAAATAGAGTTAAAGTTCTAAAGATCTATCACCTCTTAGGACACCCAAAGGATGTGATAAGTATCTATAACTTATAGCTTTGAACCTAACTCTAAGACTCTAATACCCAAGAGCGTTATCTTTGAATGTAACGGTTCAACTTCGGTTTGAAATAGAGTTAAAGTTCTAAAGATCTATCACCTCTTAGGACACCCAAAGGTTGTAATAAGTATCTATAACTTATTGCTTTGAACCTAACTCTAAGACTCTAATCCCCAAGAGCGTTATATTTGATTGTAACGGTTCAACTTCGGTTTGAAATAGAGTTAAAGTTCTAAAGATTTATCACCTCTTAGGACACCCAAAGGATGTCATAAGTATCTATAACTTATAGCTTTGAACGTAACTCTAAGACTCTAATCCCCAAGAGCGTTATCTTTGATTGTAACGGTTCAACTTCGGTTTGAAATAGAGTTAAAGTTCTAAAGATCTATCACCTCTTAGGACACCCAAATGTTGTAATAAGTATCTATAACTTATTGCTTTGAACCTAACTCTAAGACTTTAATCCCCAAGTGCGTTATTTTTGATTGTAACGGTTCAACTTCGGTTTGAAATAGAGTTAAAGTTCTAAAGATCTATCACCTCTTAGGACACCCAAAGGATGTCATAAGTATCTATAACTTATAGCTTTGAACGTAACTCTAAGACTCTAATCCCCAAGAGCGTTATCTTTGATTGTAACGGTTCAACTTCGGTTTGAAATAGAGTTAAGGTTCTAAAGATCTATCACCTCTTAGGACACCCAAAGGATGTCATAAGTATCTATAACTTATTGCTTTGAACCTCACTCTAAGACTCTAATCCCCAAGAGCGTTATCTTTGATTGTAACGGTTCAACTTCGGTTTGAAATAGAGTTAAAGTTCTAAAGATCTATCACCTCTTAGGACACCAAAAGGTTGTAATAAGTATCTATAACTTATTGCTTTGAACCTAACTCTAAGACTCTAATCCCCAAGAGCGTTATCTTTGATTGTAACGGTTCAACTTCGGTTTGAAATAGAGTTAAAGTTCTAAAGATCTATCACCTCTTAGGACACCCAAAGGATGTCATAAGTATCTATAACTTATAGCTTTGAACGTAACTCTAAGACTCTAATCCCCAAGAGCGTTATCTTTGATTGTAACGGTTCAACTTCGGTTTGAAATAGAGTTAAAGTTCTAAAGATCTATCACCTCTTAGGACACCCAAAGGATGTCATAAGTATCTATAACTTATTGCTTTGAACCTCACTCTAAGACTCTAATCCCCAAGAGTGTTATCTTTGATTGTAACGGTTCAACTTCGGTTTGAAATAGAGTTAAAGTTCTAAAGATCTATCACCTCTTAGGACACCCAAAGGATGTCATAAGTATCTATAACTTATAGCTTTGAACCTAACTCTAAGACTCTAATTCCCAAGAGCGTTATCTTTGAATGTAACGGTTCAACTTCGGTTTGAAATAGAGTTAAAGTTCTGAAGTTCTATCACCTCTTAGGACACCCAAAGGTTGTAATAAGTACCTATAACTTATAGCTTTGAACCTAACTCTAAGACTCTAATCCCCAAGAGCGTTATCTTTGATTATAACGGTTCAACTTCGGTTTGAAATAGAGTTAAAGTTCTAAAGATCTATCACCTCTTAGGACACCCAAAGGTTGTAATAAGTATCTATAACTTATAGCTTTGAACCTAACTCTAAGACTCTAATCCCCAAGAGCGTTATCTTTGATTGTAACGGTTCAACTTTGGTTTGAAATAGAGTTAAAGTTCTAAAGATCTATCACCTCTTAGGACACCCAAAGGATGTCATAAGTATCTATAACTTATAGCTTTGAACCTAACTCTAAGACTCTAATACCCAAGAGCGTTATCTTTGATTGTAACGGTTCAACTTCGGTTTGAAATAGAGTTAAAGTTCTAAAGATCTATCACCTCTTAGGACACCCAAAGGTTGTAATAAGTATCTATAACTTATTGCTTTGAACCTAACTCTAAGACTCTAATCCCCAAGAGCGTTATCTTTGATTGTAACGGTTCAACTTCGGTTTGAAATAGAGTTAAAGTTCTAAAGATCTATCACCTCTTAGGACACCCAAAGGATGTAATAAGTATCTATAACTTATTGCTTTGAACCTAACTTTAAGACTCTAATCCCCAAGAGCGTTACCTTTGATTGTAACGGTTCAACTTCGGTTTGAAATAGAGTTAAAGTTCTAAAGATCTATCACCTCTTAGGACACCCAAAGGTTGTAATAAGTATCTATAACTTATAGCTTTTAACCTAACTCTAAGACTTTAATCCCCAAGAGCGTTATCTTTGATTGTAACGGTTCAACTTCGGTTTGAAATAGAGTTAAAGTTTTAAAGATCTATCACCTCTTAGGACACCCAAAGGATGTCATAAGTATCTATAACTTATAGCTTTGAACGTAATTCTTAGACTCTAATCCCCAAGAGCGTTATCTTTGATTGTAACAGTTCAACTTCGGTTTCAAATAGAGTTAAAGTTCTAAAGATCTATCACCACTTAGGACACCCAAATGTTGTAATAGGTATCTATAACTTATTGCTTTGAACCTAACTCTAAGACTCTAATCCCCAAGAGCGTTATCTTTGATTGTAACGGGTCAACTTCGGTTTGAAATAGAGTTAAAGTTATGAAGCTCTATCACCTCTTAGGACACCCAAAGTTTGTAATAAGTATCTATAACTTATTGCTTTGAACCTAACTCTAAGACTCTAATCCCCAAGAGCGTTATCTTTGATTGTAACGGTTCAACTTCGGTTTGAAATAGAGTTAAAGTTCTAAAGATCTATCACCTCTTAGGACACCCAAAGGTTGTAATAAGTATCTATAACTTATAGCTTTGAACCTAACTCTAAGACTCTAATCCCCAAGAGCGTTATCTTTGATTGTAACGGTTCAACTTCGGTTTGAAATAGAGTTAAAGTTCTAAAGATCTATCACCTCTTAGGACACACAAAGGTTGTAATAAATATCTGTAACTTATTGCTTTGAACCTAACTCTAAGACTCTAATCCCCAATAGCGTTATCTTTGATTGTAACGGTTCAACTTCGGTTTGAAATAGAGTTAAAGTTCTAAAGATCTATCACCTCTTAGGACACCCAAAGGTTGTAATAAGTATCTATAACTTATAGCTTTGAACCTAACTCTAAGACTCTAATCCCCAAGAGCGTTATCTTTGATTGTAACGGTTCAACTTCGGTTTGAAATAGAGTTAAAGTTCTAAAGATCTATCACCTCTTAGGACACCCAAAGGTTGTAATAAGTATCTGTAACTTATTGCTTTGAACCTAACTGTAAGACTCTAATCCCCAAGAGCGTTATCTTTGATTGTAATGGTTCAACTTCGGTTTGAAATAGAGTTAAAGTTCTAAAGATCTATCACCTCTTAGGACACCCAAAGGTTGTAATAAGTATCTATAACTTATTGCTTTGAACCTAACTCTAAGACTCTAATCCCCAAGAGCATTATCTTTTATTGTAACGGTTCAACTTCGGTTTGAAATAGAGTTAAAGTTCTAAACATCTATCACCTCTTAGGACACCCAAAGGATGTCATAAGTATCTATAACTTATTGCTTTGAACCTCACTCTAAGACTCTAATCCCCAAGAGCGTTATCTTTGATTGTAACGGTTCAACTTCGGTTTGAAATAGAGTTAAAGTTCTAAAGATCTATCACCTCTTAGGACACCCAAAGGATGTCATAAGTATCTATAACTTATAGCTTTGAACCTAACTCTAAGACTCTAATTCCCAAGAGCGTTATCTTTGAATGTAACGGTTCAACTTCGGTTTGAAATAGAGTTAAAGTTCTGAAGTTCTATCACCTCTTAGGACACCCAAAGGTTGTAATAAGTACCTATAACTTATAGCTTTGAACCTAACTCTAAGACTCTAATCCCCAAGAGCGTTATCTTTGATTATAACGGTTCAACTTCGGTTTGAAATAGAGTTAAAGTTCTAAAGATCTATCACCTCTTAGGACACCCAAAGGTTGTAATAAGTATCTATAACTTATAGCTTTGAACCTAACTCTAAGACTCTAATCCCCAAGAGCGTTATCTTTGATTGTAACGGTTCAACTTCGGTTTGAAATAGAGTTAAAGTTCTGAAGTTCTATCACCTCTTAGGACACCCAAAGGTTGTAATAATTACCTATAACTTATAGCTTTAAACCTAACTCTAAGACTCTAATCCCCAAGAGCGTTATCTTTGATTGTAAGGGTTCAACTTCGGTTTGAAATAGAGTTAAAGTTCTAAAGATCTACCACCTCTTAGGACACCCAAAGGTTGTAATAAGTATCTATAACTTATAGCTTTGAACCTAACTCTAAGACTCTAATCCCCAAGAGCGTTATATTTGATTGTAAGGGTTCAACTTCGGTTTGAAATAGAGTTAAAGTTCTAAAGATCTATCACCTCTTAGGACACCCAAAGGATGTCATAAGTATCTATAACTTATAGCTTTGAACGTAACTCTAAGACTCTAATCCCCAAGAGCGTTATCTTTGATTGTAACATTTCAACTTCGGTTTGAAATAGAGTTAAAGTTCTAAAGATCTATCACCTCTTAGGACACCCAAATGTTGTAATAAGTATCTATAACTTATTGCTTTGAACCTAACTCTAAGACTTTAATCCCCAAGAGCGTTATCTTTGATTGTAACGGTTCAACTTCGATTTGAAATAGAGTTAAAGTTCTAAAGATCTATCACCTCTTAGGACACCCAAAGGTTGTAATAAGTATCTATAACTTATAGCTTTGAACCTAACTCTAAGACTCTAATCCCCAAGAGCGTTATATTTGATTGTAACGGTTCAACTTCGGTTTGAAATAGAGTTAAAGTTCTAAAGATCTATCACCTCTTAGGACACCCAAAGGATGTCATTAGTATCTATAACTTATAGCTTTGAACGTAACTCTAAGACTCTAATCCCCAAGAGCGTTATCTTTGATTGTAACGGTTCAACTTCGGTTTGAAACAGAGTTAAAGTTCTAAAGATCTATCACCTCTTAGGACACCCAAATGTTGTAATAAGTATCTATAACTTATTGCTTTGAACCTAACTCTAAGACTTTAATCCCCAAGAGCGTTATCTTTGATTGTAACGGTTCAACTTCGGTTTGAAATAGAGTTAAAGTTCTAAAGATCTATCACCTCTTAGGACACCCAAAGGATGTCATAAGTATCTATAACTTATAGCTTTGAACCTAATTCTAAGACTCTAATCCCCAAGAGCGTTATATTTGATTGTAACGGTTCAACTTCGGTTTGAAATAGAGTTAAAGTTCTAAAGATCTATCACCTCTTAGGACACCCAAAGGATGTCATAAGTATCTATAACTTATAGCTTTGAACGTAACTCTAAGACTCTAATCCCCAAGAGCGTTATCTTTGATTGTAACGGTTCAACTTCGGTTTGAAATAGAGTTAAAGTTCTAAAGATCTATCACCTCTTAGGAAACCCAAATGTTGTAATTAGTATCTATAACCTATTGCTTTGAACCTAACTCTAAGACTTTAATCCCCAAGAGCGTTATCTTTGATTGTAACGGTTCAACTTAGGTTTGAAATAGAGTTAAAGTTCTAAAGATCTATCACCTCTTAGGACACCCAAAGGTTGTAATAAGTATCTATAACTTATAGCTTTGAACCTAACTCTAAGACTCTAATCCCCAAGAGCGTTATCTTTGATTGTAACGGTTCAACTTCGGTTTGAAATAGAGTTAAAGTTCTAAAGATCTATCACCTCTTAGGACACCCAAAGGATGTCATAAGTATCTATAACTTATAGCTTTGAACGTAACTCTTAGACTCTAATCCCTAAGAGCGTTATCTTTGATTGTAACAGTTCAACTTCGGTTTCAAATAGAGTTAAAGTTCTAAAGATCTATCACCACTTAGGACACCCAAATGTTGTAATAGGTATCTATAACTTATTGCTTTGAACCTAACTCTAAGACTCTAATCCCCAAGAGCGTTATCTTTGATTGTAACGGTTCAACTTCGGTTTGAAATAGAGTTAAAGTTATGAAGCTCTATCACCTCTTAGGACACCCAAAGTTTGTAATTAGTATCTATAACTTATTGCTTTGAACCTAACTCTAAGACTCTAATCCCCAAGAGCGTTATCTTTGATTGTAACGGTTCAACTTCGGTTTGAAATAGAGTTAAAGTTCTAAGATCTATCACCTCTTAGGACACCCAAAGGATGTCATAAGTATCTATAACTTATAGCTTTGAACGTAACTCTAAGACTCTAATCCCCAAGAGCGTTATCTTAGATTGTAACGGTTCAACTTCGGTTTGAAATAGAGTTAAAGTTCTAAAGATCTATCACCTCTTAGGACACCCAAAGGATGTCATAAGTATCTATAACTTATAGCTTTGAACCTAACTCTAAGACTCTAATTCCCAAGAGCGTTATCTTTGAATGTAACGGTTCAACTTCGGTTTGAAATAGAGTTAAAGTTCTGATGTTCTATCACCTCTTAGGACACCCAAAGGTTGTAATAAGTATCTATAACTTATTGCTTTGAACCTAACTCTAAGACTCTAATCCCCAAGAGCGTTATCTTTGATTATAACGGTTCAACTTCGGTTTGAAATAGAGTTAAAGTTCTCAAGATCTATCACCTCTTAGGACACCCAAAGGTTGTAATAAGTATCTATAACTTATAGCTTTGAACCTAACTCTAAGACTCTAATCCGCAAGAGCGTTATCTTTGATTGTAACGGTTCAACTTCGGTTTGAAATAGAGTTAAAGTTCTGAAGTTCTATCACCTCTTAGGACACCCAAAGGTTGTAATAATTACCTATAACTTATAGCTTTAAACCTAACTCTAAGACTCTAATCCCCAAGAGCGTTATCTTTGATTATAAGGGTTCAACTTCGGTTTGAAATAGAGTTAAAGTTCTAAAGATCTACCACCTCTTAGGACACCCAAAGGTTGTAATAAGTATCTATAACTTATAGCTTTGAACCTAACTCTAAGACTCTAATCCCCAAGAGCGTTATATTTGATTGTAACGGTTCAACTTCGGTTTGAAATAGAGTTAAAGTTCTAAAGATCTATCACCTCTTAGGACACCCAAATGTTGTAATAAGTCTCTATAACTTATTGCTTTGAACCTAACTCTAAGACTCTAATCCCCAAGAGCATTATCTTTGATTATAAGGGTTCAACTTCGGTTTGAAATAGAGTTAAAGTTCTAAAGATCTACCACCTCTTAGGACACCCAAAGGTTGTAATAGGTATCTATAACTTATAGCTTTGAACCTAACTTTAAGACTCTAATCCCCAAGAGCGTTATCTTTGATTGTAACGGTTCAACTTCGGTTTGAAATAGAGTTAAAGTTATGAAGCTCTATCACCTCTTAGGACACCCAAAGTTTGTAATAAGTATCTATAACTTATTGCTTTGAACCTAACTCTAAGACTCTAATCCCCAAGGGCGTTATCTTTGATTGTAACGGTTCAACTTCGGTTTGAAATAGAGTTAAAATTCTGAAGTTCTATCACCTCTTAGGACACCCAAAGGTTGTAATAATTACCTATAACTTATAGCTTTAAACCTAACTCTAAGACTCTAATCCCCAAGAGCGTTATCTTTGATTATTAGGGTTCAACTTCGGTTTGAAATAGAGTTAAAGTTCTAAAGATCTACCACCTCTTAGGACACCCAAAGGTTGTAATAAGTATCTATAACTTATAGCTTTGAACCTAACTCTAAGACTCTAATCCCCAAGAGCGTTATATTTGATTGTAACGGTTCAACTTCGGTTTGAAATAGAGTTAAAGTTCTAAAGATCTATCACCTCTTAGGACACCCAAAGGATGTCATAAGTATCTATAACTTATAGCTTTGAACGTAACTCTAAGACTCTAATCCCCAAGAGCGTTATCTTTGATTGTAACGGTTCAACTTCGGTTTGAAATAGAGTTAAAGTTCTAAAGATCTATCACCTCTTAGGACACCCAAATGTTGTAATAAGTCTCTATAACTTATTGCTTTGAACCTAACTCTAAGACTTTAATCCCCAAGAGCGTTATCTTTGATTGTAACGGTTCAACTTCGGTTTGAAATAGAGTTAAAGTTCTAAATATCTATCACCTCTTAGGACACCCAAAGGATGTCATAAGTATCTATAACTTATAGCTTTGAACGTAACTCTAAGACTCTTTTCCCCAAGAGCGTTATCTTTGATTGTAATGGTTCAACTTCGGTTTGAAATAGAGTTAAAGTTCTAAAGATCTATCACCTCTTAGGACACCCAAATGTTGTAATAAGTATCTATAACTTATTGCTTTGAACCTAACTCTAAGACTTTAATCCCCAAGAGCGTTATCTTTGATTGTAACGGTTCAACTTCGGTTTGAAATAGAGTTAAAGTTCTAAAGATCTATCACCTCTTAGGACACCCAAAGGATGTCATAAGTATCTATAACTTATAGCTTTGAACCTAACTCTAAGACTCTAATTCCCAAGAGCGTTATCTTTGAATGTAACGGTTCAACTTCGGTTTGAAATAGAGTTAAAGTTCTGAAGTTCTATCACCTCTTAGGACACCCAAAGGTTGTAATAAGTACCTATAACTTATAGCTTTGAACCTAACTCTAAGACTCTAATCCCCAAGAGCGTTATCTTTGATTATAACGGTTCAACTTCGGTTTGAAATAGAGTTAAAGTTCTAAAGATCTATCACCTCTTAGGACACCCAAAGGTTGTAATAAGTATCTATAACTTATAGCTTTGAACCTAACTCTAAGACTCTAATCCCCAAGAGCGTTATCTTTGGTTGTAACGGTTCAACTTTGGTTTGAAATAGAGTTAAAGTTCTGAAGTTCTATCACCTCTTAGGACACCCAAAGGTTGTAATAATTACCTATAACTTATAGCTTTAAACCTAACTCTAAGACTCTAATCCCCAAGAGCGTTATCTTTGATTGTAAGGGTTCAACTTCGGTTTGAAATAGAGTTAAAGTTCTAAAGATCTACCACCTCTTAGGACACCCAAAGGTTGTAATAAGTATCTATAACTTATAGCTTTGAACCTAACTCTAAGACTCTAATCCCCAAGAGCGTTATATTTGATTGTAACGGTTCAACTTCGGTTTGAAATAGAGTTAAAGTTCTAAAGATCTATCACCTCTTAGGACACCCAAAGGATGTCATAAGTATCTATAACTTATAGCTTTGAACGTAACTCTAAGACTCTAATCCCCAAGAGCGTTATCTTTGATTGTAACGGTTCAACTTCGGTTTGAAATAGAGTTAAAGTTCTAAAGATCTATCACCTCTTAGGACACCCAAATGTTGTAATAAGTATCTATAACTTATTGCTTTGAACCTAACTCTAAGACTTTAATCCCCAAGAGCGTTATCTTTGATTGTAACGGTTCAACTTCGGTTTGAAATAGAGTTAAAGTTCTAAAGATCTATCACCTCTTAGGACACCCAAAGGATGTCATAAGTATCTATAACTTATAGCTTTGAACCTAATTCTAAGACTCTAATCCCCAAGAGCGTTATATTTGATTGTAACGGTTCAACTTCGGTTTGAAATAGAGTTAAAGTTCTAAAGATCTATCACCTCTTAGGACACCCAAAGGATGTCATAAGTATCTATAACTTATAGCTTTGAACGTAACTCTAAGACTCTAATCCCCAAGAGCGTTATCTTTGATTGTAACGGTTCAACTTCGGTTTGAAATAGAGTTAAAGTTCTAAAGATCTATCACCTCTTAGGACACCCAAATGTTGTAATAAGTCACTATAACTTATTGCTTTGAACCTAACTCTAAGACTTTAATCCCCAAGAGCGTTATCTTTGATTGTAACGGTTCAACTTCGGTTTGAAATAGAGTTAAAGTTCTAAAGATCTATTACCTCTTAGGACACCCAAAGGTTGTAATAAGTATCTATAACTTATAGCTTTGAACCTAACTCTAAGACTCTAATCCCCAAGAGCGTTATCTTTGATTATAAGGGTTCAACTTCGGTTTGAAATAGAGTTAAAGTTCTAAAGATCTACCACCTCTTAGGACACCCAAAGGTTGTAATAAGTATCTATAACTTATAGCTTTGAACCTAACTCTAAGACTCTAATCCCCAAGAGCGTTATCTTTGATTGTAACGGTTCAACTTCGGTTTGAAATAGAGTTAAAGTTCTAAAGATCTATCACCTCTTAGGACACCCAAAGGATGTCATAAGTATCTATAACTTATAGCTTTGAACGTAACTCTAAGACTCTAATCCCCAAGAGCGTTATCTTAGATTGTAACGGTTCAACTTCGGTTTGAAATAGAGTTAAAGTTCTAAAGATCTATCACCTCTTAGGACACCCAAAGGATGTCATAAGTATCTATAACTTATAGCTTTGAACCTAACTCTAAGACTCTAATTCCCAAGAGCGTTATCTTTGAATGTAACGGTTCAACTTCGGTTTGAAATAGAGTTAAAGTTCTGAAGTTCTATCACCTCTTAGGACACCCAAAGGTTGTAATAAGTACCTATAACTTATAGCTTTGAACCTAACTCTAAGACTCTAATCCCCAAGAGCGTTATCTTTGATTATAACGGTTCAACTTCGGTTTGAAATAGAGTTAAAGTTCTAAAGATCTATCACCTCTTAGGACACCCAAAGGTTGTAATAAGTATCTATAACTTATAGCTTTGAACCTAACTCTAAGACTCTAATCCCCAAGAGCGTTATCTTTGATTGTAACGGTTCAACTTCGGATTGAAATAGAGTTAAAGTTCTGAAGTTCTATCACCTCTTAGGACACCCAAAGGTTGTAATAATTACCTATAACTTATAGCTTTAAACCTAACTCTAAGACTCTAATCCCCAAGAGCGTTATCTTTGATTATAAGGGTTCAACTTCGGTTTGAAATAGAGTTAAAGTTCTAAAGATCTACCACCTCTTAGGACACCCAAAGGTTGTAATAAGTATCTATAACTTATAGCTTTGAACCTAACTCTAAGACTCTAATCCCCAAGAGCGTTATATTTGATTGTAACGGTTCACCTTCGGTTTGAAATAGAGTTAAAGTTCTAAAGATCTATCACCTCTTAGGACACCCAAAGGATGTCATAAGTATCTATAACTTATAGCTTTGAACGTAACTCTAAGACTCTAATCCCCAAGAGCGTTATCTTTGATTGTAACGGTTCAACTTCGGTTTGAAATAGAGTTAAAGTTCTAAAGATCTTTCACCTCTTAGGACACCCAAATGTTGTAATAAGTATCTATAACTTATTGCTTTGAACCTAACTCTAAGACTTTAATCCCCAAGAGCGTTATCTTTGATTGTAACGGTTCAACTTCGGTTTGAAATAGAGTTAAAGTTCTAAAGATCTATCACCTCTTAGGACACCCAAAGGTTGTAATAAGTATCTATAACTTATAGCTTTGAACCTAACTCTAAGACTCTAATCCCCAAGAGCGTTATCTTTGATTGTAACGGTTCAACTTCGGTTTGAAATAGAGTTAAAGTTCTAAAGATCTATCACCTCTTAGCACACCCAAAGGATGTCATAAGTATCTATAACTTATAGCTTTGAACGTAACTCTTAGACTCTAATCCCCAAGAGCGTTATCTTTGATTGTAACAGTTCAACTTCGGTTTCAAATAGAGTTAAAGTTCTAAAGATCTATCACCACTTAGGACACCCAAATGTTGTAATAGGTATCTATAACTTATTGCTTTGAACCTAACTCTAAGACTCTAATCCCCGAGAGCGTTATCTTTGATTGTAACGGTTCAACTTCGGTTTGAAATAGAGTTAAAGTTATGAAGCTCTATCACCTCTTAGGACACCCAAAGTTTGTAATAAGTATCTATAACTTATTGCTTTGAACCTAACTCTAAGACTCTAATCCCCAAGAGCGTTATCTTTGATTGTAACGGTTCAACTTCGGTTTGAAATAGAGTTAAAGTTCTAAAGATCTATCACCTCTTAGGACACCCAAAGGATGTCATAAGTATCTATAACTTATAGCTTTGAACGTAACTCTAAGACTCTAATCCCCAAGAGCGTTATCTTAGATTGTAACGGTTCAACTTCGGTTTGAAATAGAGTTAAAGTTCTAAAGATCTATCACCTCTTAGGACACCCAAAGGTGTCATAAGTATCTATAACTTATAGCTTTGAACCTAACTCTAAGACTCTAATTCCCAAGAGCGTTATCTTTGAATGTAACGGTTCAACTTCGGTTTGAAATAGAGTTAAAGTTCTGAAGTTCTATCACCTCTTAGGACACCCAAAGGTTGTAATAAGTACCTATAACTTATAGCTTTGAACCTAACTCTAAGACTCTAATCCCCAAGAGCGTTATCTTTGATTATAACGGTTCAACTTCGGTTTGAAATAGAGTTAAAGTTCTAAAGATCTATCACCTCTTAGGACACCCAAAGGTTGTAATAAGTATCTATAACTTATAGCTTTGAACCTAACTCTAAGACTCTAATCCCCAAGAGCGTTATCTTTGATTGTAACGGTTCAACTTCGGATTGAAATAGAGTTAAAGTTCTGAAGTTCTATCACCTCTTAGGACACCCAAAGGTTGTAATAATTACCTATAACTTATAGCTTTAAACCTAACTCTAAGACTCTAATCCCCAAGAGCGTTATCTTTGATTATAAGGGTTCAACTTCGGTTTGAAATAGAGTTAAAGTTCTAAAGATCTATCACCTCTTAGGACACCCAAAGGATGTCATAAGTATCTATAACTTATTGCTTTGAACCTCACTCTAAGACTCTAATCCCCAAGAGCGTTATCTTTGATTGTAACGGTTCAACTTCGGTTTGAAATAGAGTTAAAGTTCTAAAGATCTTTCACCTCTTAGGACACCCAAATGTTGTAATAAGTATCTATAACTTATTGCTTTGAACCTAACTCTAAGACTTTAATCCCCAAGAGCGTTATCTTTGATTGTAACGGTTCAACTTCGGTTTGAAATAGAGTTAAAGTTCTAAAGATCTATCACCTCTTAGGACACCCAAAGGTTGTAATAAGTATCTATAACTTATACCTTTGAACCTAACTCTAAGACTCTAATCCCCAAGAGCGTTATCTTTGATTGTAACGGTTCAACTTCAGTTTGAAATAGAGTTAAAGTTCTAAAGATCTATCACCTCTTAGCACACCCAAAGGATGTCATAAGTATCTATAACTTATAGCTTTGAACGTAACTCTTAGACTCTAATCCCCAAGAGCGTTATCTTTGATTGTAACAGTTCAACTTCGGTTTCAAATAGAGTTAAAGTTCTAAAGATCTATCACCACTTAGGACACCCAAATGTTGTAATAGGTATCTATAACTTATTGCTTTCAACCTAACTCTAAGACTCTAATCCCCAAGAGCGTTATCTTTGATTGTAACGGTTCAACTTCGGTTTGAAATAGAGTTAAAGTTATGAAGCTCTATCACCTCTTAGGACACCCAAAGTTTGTAATAAGTATCTATAACTTATTGCTTTGAACCTAACTCTAAGACTCTAATCCCCAAGAGCGTTATCTTTGATTGTAACGGTTCAACTTCGGTTTGAAATAGAGTTAAAGTTCTAAAGATCTATCACCTCTTAGGACACCCAAAGGATGTCATAAGTATCTATAACTTATAGCTTTGAACGTAACTCTAAGACTCTAATCCCCAAGAGCGTTATCTTAGATTGTAACGGTTCAACTTCGGTTTGAAATAGAGTTAAAGTTCTAAAGATCTATCACCTCTTAGGACACCCAAATGTTGTAATAAGTATCTATAACTTATTGCTTTGAACCTAACTCTAAGACTCTAATCCCCAAGAGCGTTATCTTCGATTGTAACGGTTCAACTTCGGTTTGAAATAGAGTTAAAGTTGTAAAGATCTATCACCTCTTAGGACACCCAAAGGTTGTAACAAGTATCTATAACTTATTGCTTTGAACCTAACTCTAAGACTCTAATCCCCAAGAGCGTTATCTTTGATTGTAACGGTTCAACTTCGGTTTGAAATAGAGTTAAAGTTCTAAAGATCTATCACCACTTAGGACACCCAAAGGATGTCATAAGTATCTATAACTTATTGCTTTGAACCTCACTCTAAGACTCTAATCCCCAAGAGCGTTATCTTTGATTGTAATGGTTCAACTTCGGTTTGAAATAGAGTTAAAGTTCTAAAGATCTATCACCTCTTAGGACACCCAAAGGATGTCATAAGTATCTATAACTTATAGCTTTGAACCTAACTCTAAGACTCTAATTCCCAAGAGCGTTATCTTTGAATGTAACGGTTCTACTTCGGTTTGAAATAGAGTTAAAGTTCTGAAGTTCTATCACCTCTTAGGACACCCAAAGGTTGTAATAAGTACCTATAACTTATAGCTTTGAACCTAACTCTAAGACTCTAATCCCCAAGAGCGTTATATTTGATTATAACGGTTCAACTTCGGTTTGAAATAGAGTTAAAGTTCTAAAGATCTATCACCTCTTAGGACACCCAAAGGTTGTAATAAGTATCTATAACTTATAGCTTTGAACCTAACTCTAAGACTCTAATCCCCAAGAGCGTTATCTTTGATTGTAACGGTTCAACTTCGGTTTGAAATAGAGTTAAAGTTCTGAAGTTCTATCACCTCTTAGGACACCCAAAGGTTGTAATAATTACCTATAACTTATAGCTTTAAACCTAACTCTAAGACTCTAATCCCCAAGAGCGTTATCTTTGATTATAAGGGTTCAACTTCGGTTTGAAATAGAGTTAAAGTTCTAAAGATCTACCACCTCTTAGGACACCCAAAGGTTGTAATAAGTATCTATAACTTATAGCTTTGAACCTAACTCTAAGACTCTAATCCCCAAGAGCGTTATATTTGATTGTAACGGTTCAACTTCGGTTTGAAATAGAGTTAAAGTTCTAAAGATCTATCACCTCTTAGGACACCCAAAGGATGTCATAAGTATCTATAACTTATAGCTTTGAACGTAACTCTAAGACTCTAATCCCCAAGAGCGTTATCTTTGATTGTAACGGTTCAACTTCGGTTTGAAATAGAGTTAAAGTTCTAAAGATCTATCACCTCTTAGGACACCCAAATGTTGTAATAAGTATCTATAACTTATTGCTTTGAACCTAACTCTAAGACTCTAATCCCCAAGAGCGTTATCTTCGATTGTAACGGTTCAACTTCGGTTTGAAATAGAGTTAAAGTTGTAAAGATCTATCACCTCTTAGGACACCCAAAGGTTGTAATAAGTATCTATAACTTATTGCTTTGAACCTAACTCTAAGACTCTAATCCCCAAGAGCATTATCTTTGATTGTAACGGTTCAACTTCGGTTTGAAATAGAGTTAAAGTTCTAAAGATCTATCACCACTTAGGACACCCAAAGGATGTCATAAGTATCTATAACTTATTGCTTTGAACCTCACTCTAAGACTCTAATCCCCAAGAGCGTTATCTTTGATTGTAACGGTTCAACTTCGGTTTGAAATAGAGTTAAAGTTCTAATGATCTATCACCTCTTAGGACACCCAAAGGATGTCATAAGTATCTATAACTTATAGCTTTGAACCTAACTCTAAGACTCTAATTCCCAAGAGCGTTATCTTTGAATGTAACGGTTCTACTTCGGTTTGAAATAGAGTTAAAGTTCTGAAGTTCTATCACCTCTTAGGACACCCAAAGGTTGTAATAAGTACCTATAACTTATAGCTTTGAACCTAACTCTAAGACTCTAATCCCCAAGAGCGTTATATTTGATTATAACGGTTCAACTTCGGTTTGAAATAGAGTTAAAGTTCTAAAGATCTATCACCTCTTAGGACACCCAAAGGTTGTAATAAGTATCTATAACTTATAGCTTTGAACCTAACTCTAAGACTCTAATCCCCAAGAGCGTTATCTTTGATTGTAACGGTTCAACTTCGGTTTGAAATAGAGTTAAAGTTCTGAAGTTCTATCACCTCTTAGGACACCCAAAGGTTGTAATAATTACCTATAACTTATAGCTTTAAACCTAACTCTAAGACTCTAATCCCCAAGAGCGTTATCTTTCATTATAAGGGTTCAACTTCGGTTTGAAATAGAGTTAAAGTTCTAAAGATCTACCACCTCTTAGGACACCCAAAGGTTGTAATAAGTATCTATAACTTATAGCTTTGAACCTAACTCTAAGACTCTAATCCCCAAGAGCGTTATATTTGATTGTAACGGTTCAACTTCGGTTTGAAATAGAGTTAAAGTTCTAAAGATCTATCACCTCTTAGGACACCCAAAGGATGTCATAAGTATCTATAACTTATAGCTTTGAACGTAACTCTAAGACTCTAATCCCCAAGAGCGTTATCTTTGATTGTAACGGTTCAACTTCGGTTTGAAATAGAGTTAAAGTTCTAAAGATCTATCACCTCTTAGGACACCCAAAGGATGTCATAAGTATCTATAACTTATTGCTTTGAACCTCACTCTAAGACTCTAATCCCCAAGAGCGTTATCTTTGATTGTAACGGTTCAACTTCGGTTTGAAATAGAGTTAAAGTTCTAAAGATCTATCACCTCTTAGGACACCCAAAGGATGTCATAAGTATCTATAACTTATAGATTTGAACCTAACTCTAAGACTCTAATACCCAAGAGCGTTATCTTTGATTGTAACGGTTCAACTTCGGTTTGAAATAGAGTTAAAGTTCTAAAGATCTATCACCTCTTAGGACACCCAAATGTTGTAATAAGTATCTATAACTTATTGCTTTGAACCTAACTCTAAGACTCTAATCCCCAAGAGCGTTATCTTCGATTGTAACGGTTTAACTTCGGTTTGAAATAGAGTTAAAGTTGTAAAGATCTATCACCTCTTAGGACACCCAAAGGTTGTAATAAGTATCTATAACTTATTGCTTTGAACCTAACTCTAAGACTCTAATCCCCAAGAGCGTTAACTTTGATTGTAACGGTTCAACTTCGGTTTGAAATAGAGTTAAAGTTCTAAAGATCTATCACCACTTAGGACACCCAAAGGATGTCATAAGTATCTATAACTTATTGCTTTGAACCTCACTCTAAGACTCTAATCCCCAAGAGCGTTATCTTTGATTGTAACGGTTCAACTTCGGTTTGAAATAGAGTTAAAGTTCTAAAGATCTATCACCTCTTAGGACACCCAAAGGATGTCATAAGTATCTATAACTTATAGCTTTGAACCTAACTCTAAGACTCTAATTCCCAAGAGCGTTATCTTTGAATGTAACGGTTCTACTTCGGTTTGAAATAGAGTTAAAGTTCTGAAGTTCTATCACCTCTTAGGACACCCAAAGGTTGTAATAAGTACCTATAACATATAGCTTTGAACCTAACTCTAAGACTCTAATCCCCAAGAGCGTTATATTTGATTATAACGGTTCAACTTCGGTTTGAAATAGAGTTAAAGTTCTAAAGATCTATCACCTCTTAGGACACCCAAAGGTTGTAATAAGTATCTATAACTTATAGCTTTGAACCTAACTCTAAGACTCTAATCCCCAAGAGCGTTATCTTTGATTGTAACGGTTCAACTTCGGTTTGAAATAGAGTTAAAGTTCTGAAGTTCTATCACCTCTTAGGACACCCAAAGGTTGTAATAATTACCTATAACTTATAGCTTTAAACCTAACTCTAAGACTCTAATCCCCAAGAGCGTTATCTTTCATTATAAGGGTTCAACTTCGGTTTGAAATAGAGTTAAAGTTCTAAAGATCTACCACCTCTTAGGACACCCAAAGGTTGTAATAAGTATCTATAACTTATAGCTTTGAACCTAACTCTAAGACTCTAATCCCCAAGAGCGTTATATTTGATTGTAACGGTTCAACTTCGGTTTGAAATAGAGTTAAAGTTCTAAAGATCTATCACCTCTTAGGACACCCAAAGGATGTCATAAGTATCTATAACTTATAGCTTTGAACGTAACTCTAAGACTCTAATCCCCAAGAGCGTTATCTTTGATTGTAACGGTTCAACTTCGGTTTGAAATAGAGTTAAAGTTCTAAAGATCTATCACCTCTTAGGACACCCAAAGGATGTCATAAGTATCTATAACTTATTGCTTTGAACCTCACTCTAAGACTCTAATCCCCAAGAGCGTTATCTTTGATTGTAACGGTTCAACTTCGGTTTGAAATAGAGTTAAAGTTCTAAAGATCTATCACCTCTTAGGACACCCAAAGGATGTCATAAGTATCTATAACTTATAGATTTGAACCTAACTCTAAGACTCTAATACCCAAGAGCGTTATCTTTGATTGTAACGGTTCAACTTCGGTTTGAAATAGAGTTAAAGTTCTAAAGATCTATCACCTCTTAGGACACCCAAATGTTGTAATAAGTATCTATAACTTATTGCTTTGAACCTAACTCTAAGACTCTAATCCCCAAGAGCGTTATCTTTGATTGTAACGGTTTAACTTCGGTTTGAAATAGAGTTAAAGTTGTAAAGATCTATCACCTCTTAGGACACCCAAAGGTTGTAATAAGTATCTATAACTTATTGCTTTGAACCTAACTCTAAGACTCTAATCCCCAAGAGCGTTAACTTTGATTGTAACGGTTCAACTTCGGTTTGAAATAGAGTTAAAGTTCTAAAGATCTATCACCACTTAGGACACCCAAAGGATGTCATAAGTATCTATAACTTATTGCTTTGAACCTCACTCTAAGACTCTAATCCCCAAGAGCGTTATCTTTGATTGTAACGGTTCAACTTCGGTTTGAAATAGAGTTAAAGTTCTAAAGATCTATCACCTCTTAGGACACCCAAAGGATGTCATAAGTATCTATAACTTATAGCTTTGAACCTAACTCTAAGACTCTAATTCCCAAGAGCGTTATCTTTGAATGTAACGGTTCTACTTCGGTTTGAAATAGAGTTAAAGTTCTGAAGTTCTATCACCTCTTAGGACACCAAAAGTTGTAATAAGTACCTATAACTTATAGCTTTGAACCTAACTCTAAGACTCTAATCCCCAAGAGCGTTATATTTGATTATAACGGTTCAACTTCGGTTTGAAATAGAGTTAAAGTTCTAAAGATCTATCACCTCTTAGGACACCCAAAGGTTGTAATAAGTATCTATAACTTATAGCTTTGAACCTAACTCTAAGACTCTAATCCCCAAGAGCGTTATCTTTGATTGTAACGGTTCAACTTCGGTTTGAAATAGAGTTAAAGTTCTGAAGTTCTATCACCTCTTAGGACACCCAAAGGTTGTAATAATTACCTATAACTTATAGCTTTAAACCTAACTCTAAGACTCTAATCCCCAAGAGCGTTATCTTTGATTATAAGGGTTCAACTTCGGTTTGAAATAGAGTTAAAGTTCTAAAGATCTGCCACCTCTTAGGACACCCAAAGGTTGTAATAAGTATCTATAACTTATAGCTTTGAACCTAACTCTAAGACTCTAATCCCCAAGAGCGTTATATTTGATTGTAACGGTTCAACTTCGGTTTGAAATAGAGTTAAAGTTCTAAAGATCTATCACCTCTTAGGACACCCAAAGGATGTCATAAGTATCTATAACTTATAGCTTTGAACGTAACTCTAAGACTCTAATCCCCAAGAGCGTTATCTTTGATTGTAACGGTTCAACTTCGGTTTGAAATAGAGTTAAAGTTCTGAAGTTCTATCACCTCTTAGGACACCCAAAGGTTGTAATAAGTACCTATAACTTATAGCTTTGAATCTAACTCTAAGACTTTAATCCCCAAGAGCGTTATCTTTGATTGTAACGGTTCAACTTCGGTTTGAAATAGAGTTAAAGTTCTAAAGATCTATCACCTCTTAGGACACCCAAAGGTTGTAATAAGTATCTATAACTTATAGCTTTGAACCTAACTCTAAGACTCTAATCCCCAAGAGCGTTGTCTTTGATTGTAACGGTTCAACTTCGGTTTGAAATAGAGTTAAAGTTCTAAAGATCTATCACCTCATAGCACACCCAAAGGATGTCATAAGTATCTATAACTTATAGCTTTGAACGTAACTCTTAGACTCTAATCCCCAAGAGCGTTATCTTTGATTGTAACGGTTCAACTTCGGTTTCAAATAGAGTTAAAGTTCTAAAGATCTATCACCACTTAGGACACCCAAATGTTGTAATAGGTATCTATAACTTATTGCTTTGAACCTAACTCTAAGACTCTAATCCCCAAGAGCGTTATCTTTGATTGTAACGGTTCAACTTCGGTTTGAAATAGAGTTAAAGTTATGAAGCTCTATCACCTCTTAGGACACCCAAAGTTTGTAATAAGTATCTATAACTTATTGCTTTGAACCTAACTCTAAGACTCTAATCCCCAAGAGCGTTATCTTTGATTGTAACGGTTCAACTTCGGTTTGAAATAGAGTTAAAGTTCTAAAGATCTATCACCTCTTAGGACACCCAAAGGATGTCATAAGTATCTATAACTTATAGCTTTGAACGTAACTCTAAGACTCTAATCCCCAAGAGCGTTATCTTAGATTGTAACGGTTCAACTTCGGTTTGAAATAGAGTTAAAGTTCTAAAGATCTATCACCTCTTAGGACACCCAAATGTTGTAATAAGTATCTATAACTTATTGCTTTGAACCTAACTCTAAGACTCTAATCCCCAAGAGCGTTATCTTCGATTGTAACGGTTCAACTTCGGTTTGAAATAGAGTTAAAGTTGTAAAGATCTATCACCTCTTAGGACACCCAAAGGTTGTAATAAGTATCTATAACTTATTGCTTTGAACCTAACTCTAAGACTCTAATCCCCAAGAGCGTTATCTTTGATTGTAACGGTTCAACTTCGGTTTGAAATAGAGTTAAAGTTCTAAAGATCTATCACCTCTTAGGACACCCAAAGGATGTCATAAGTATCTATAACTTATTGCTTTGAACCTCACTCTAAGACTCTAATCCCCAAGAGCGTTATCTTTGATTGTAACGGTTCAACTTCGGTTTGAAATAGAGTTAAAGTTCTAAAGATCTATCACCTCTTAGGACACCCAAAGGATGTCATAAGTATCTATAACTTATAGATTTGAACCTAACTCTAAGACTCTAATACCCAAGAGCGTTATCTTTGATTGTAACGGTTCAACTTCGGTTTGAAATAGAGTTAAAGTTCTAAAGATCTATCACCTCTTAGGACACCCAAATGTTGTAATAAGTATCTATAACTTATTGCTTTGAACCTAACTCTAAGACTCTAATCCCCAAGAGCGTTATCTTTGATTGTAACGGTTTAACTTCGGTTTGAAATAGAGTTAAAGTTGTAAAGATCTATCACCTCTTAGGACACCCAAAGGTTGTAATAAGTATCTATAACTTATTGCTTTGAACCTAACTCTAAGACTCTAATCCCCAAGAGCGTTATCTTTGATTGTAACGGTTCAACTTCGGTTTGAAATAGAGTTAAAGTTCTAAAGATCTATCACCACTTAGGACACCCAAAGGATGTCATAAGTATCTATAACTTATTGCTTTGAACCTCACTCTAAGACTCTAATCCCCAAGAGCGTTATCTTTGATTGTAACGGTTCAACTTCGGTTTGAAATAGAGTTAAAGTTCTAAAGATCTATCACCTCTTAGGACACCCAAAGGATGTCATAAGTATCTATAACTTATAGCTTTGAACCTAACTCTAAGACTCTAATTCCCAAGAGCGTTATCTTTGAATGTAACGGTTCTACTTCGGTTTGAAATAGAGTTAAAGTTCTGAAGTTCTATCACCTCTTAGGACACCCAAAGGTTGTAATAAGTACCTATAACTTATAGCTTTGAATCTAACTCTAAGACTTTAATCCCCAAGAGCGTTATCTTTGATTGTAACGGTTCAACTTCGGTTTGAAATAGAGTTAAAGTTCTAAAGATCTATCACCTCTTAGGACACCCAAAGGTTGTAATAAGTATCTATAACTTATAGCTTTGAACCTAACTCTAAGACTCTAATCCCCAAGAGCGTTATCTTTGATTGTAACGGTTCAACTTCGGTTTGAAATAGAGTTAAAGTTCTAAAGATCTATCACCTCTTAGCACACCCAAAGGATGTCATAAGTATCTATAACTTATAGCTTTGAACGTAACTCTTAGACTCTAATCCCCAAGAGCGTTATCTTTGATTGTAACGGTTCAACTTCGGTTTCAAATAGAGTTAAAGTTCTAAAGATCTATCACCACTTAGGACACCCAAATGTTGTAATAGGTATCTATAACTTATTGCTTTGAACCTAACTCTAAGACTCTAATCCCCAAGAGCGTTATCTTTGATTGTAACGGTTCAACTTCGGTTTGAAATAGAGTTAAAGTTATGAAGCTCTATCACCTCTTAGGACACCCAAAGTTTGTAATAAGTATCTATAACTTATTGCTTTGAACCTAACTCTAAGACTCTAATCCCCAAGAGCGTTATCTTTGATTGTAACGGTTCAACTTCGGTTTGAAATAGAGTTAAAGTTCTAAAGATCTATCACCTCTTAGGACACCCAAAGGATGTCATAAGTATCTATAACTTATAGCTTTGAACGTAACTCTAAGACTCTAATCCCCAAGAGCGTTATCTTAGATTGTAACGGTTCAACTTCGGTTTGAAATAGAGTTAAAGTTCTAAAGATCTATCACCTCTTAGGACACCCAAATGTTGTAATAAGTATCTATAACTTATTGCTTTGAACCTAACTCTAAGACTCTAATCCCCAAGAGCGTTATCTTCGATTGTAACGGTTCAACTTCGGTTTGAAATAGAGTTAAAGTTGTAAAGATCTATCACCTCTTAGGACACCCAAAGGTTGTAATAAGTATCTATAACTTATTGCTTTGAACCTAACTCTAAGACTCTAATCCCCAAGAGCGTTATCTTTGATTGTAACGGTTCAACTTCGGTTTGAAATAGAGTTAAAGTTCTAAAGATCTATCACCACTTAGGACACCCAAAGGATGTCATAAGTATCTATAACTTATTGCTTTGAACCTCACTCTAAGACTCTAATCCCCAAGAGCGTTATCTTTGATTGTAACGGTTCAACTTCGGTTTGAAATAGAGTTAAAGTTCTAAAGATCTATCACCTCTTAGGACACCCAAAGGATGTCATAAGTATCTATAACTTATAGCATTGAACCTAACTCTAAGACTCTAATTCCCAAGAGCGTTATCTTTGAATGTAACGGTTCTACTTCGGTTTGAAATAGAGTTAAAGTTCTGAAGTTCTATCACCTCTTAGGACACCCAAAGGTTGTAATAAGTACCTATAACTTATAGCTTTGAACCTGACTCTAAGACTCTAATCCCCAAGAGCGTTATATTTGATTATAACGGTTCAACTTCGGTTTGAAATAGAGTTAAAGTTCTAAAGATCTATCACCTTTTAGGACACCCAAAGGTTGTAATAAGTATCTATAACTTATAGCTTTGAACCTAACTCTAAGACTCTAATCCCCAAGAGCGTTATCTTTGATTGTAACGGTTCAACTTCGGTTTGAAATAGAGTTAAAGTTCTGAAGTTCTATCACCTCTTAGGACACCCAAAGGTTGTAATAATTACCTATAACTTATAGCTTTAAACCTAACTCTAAGACTCTAATCCCCAAGAGCGTTATCTTTGATTATAAGGGTTCAACTTCGGTTTGAAATAGAGTTAAAGTTCTAAAGATCTACCACCTCTTAGGACACCCAAAGGTTGTAATAAGTATCTATAACTTATAGCTTTGAACCTAACTCTAAGACTCTAATCCCCAAGAGCGTTATATTTGATTGTAACGGTTCAACTTCGGTTTGAAATAGAGTTAAAGTTCTAAAGATCTATCACCTCTTAGGACACCCAAAGGATGTCATAAGTATCTATAACTTATAGCTTTGAACGTATCTCTAAGACTCTAATCCCCAAGAGCGTTATCTTTGATTGTAACGGTTCAACTTCGGTTTGAAATAGAGTTAAAGTTCTAAAGATCTATCACCTCTTAGGACACCCAAATGTTGTAATAAGTATCTATAACTTATTGCTTTGAACCTAACTCTAAGACTTTAATTCCCAAGAGCGTTATCTTTGATTGTAACGGTTCAACTTCGGTTTGAAATAGAGTTAAAGTTCTAAAGATCTATCACCTCTTAGGACACCCAAAGGATGTCATAAGTATCTATAACTTATAGCTTTGAACGTAACTCCAAGACTCTAATCCGCCAGAGCGTTATCTTTGATTGTAACGGTTCAACTTCGGTTTGAAATAGAGTTAAAGTTCTAAAGATCTATCACCTCTTAGGACACCCAAAGGATGTCATAAGTATCTATAACTTATTGCTTTGAACCTCACTCTAAGACTCTAATCCCCAAGAGAGTTATCTTTGATTGTAACGGTTCAACTTCGGTTTGAAATAGAGTTAAAGTTCTAAAGATCTATCACCTCTTAGGACACCCAAAGGATGTCATAAGTATCTATAACTTATAGATTTGAACCTAACTCTAAGACTCTAATACCCAAGAGCGTTATCTTTGATTGTAACGGTTCAACTTCGGTTTGAAATAGAGTTAAAGTTCTGAAGTTCTATCACCTCTTAGGACACCCAAAGGTTGTAATAATTACCTATAACTTATAGCTTTAAACCTAACTCTAAGACTCTAATCCCCAAGAGCGTTATCTTTGATTATAAGGGTTCAACTTCGGTTTGAAATAGAGTTAAAGTTCTAAAGATCTACCACCTCTTAGGACACCCAAAGGTTGTAATAAGAATCTATAACTTATAGCTTTGAACCTAACTCTAAGACTCTAATCCCCAAGAGCGTTATATTTGATTGTGACGGTTCAACTTCGGTTTGAAATAGAGTTAAAGTTCTAAAGATCTATCACCTCTTAGGACACCCAAATGTTGTAATAAGTATCTATAACTTATTGCTTTGAACCTAACTCTAAGACTTTAATCCCCAAGAGCGTTATCTTTGATTGTAACGGTTCAACTTCGGTTTGAAATAGAGTTAAAGTTCTAAAGATCTATCACCTCTTAGGACACCCAAAGGATGTCATAAGTATCTATAACTTATAGCTTTGAACGTAACTCTAAGACTCTAATCCCCAAGAGCGTTATCTTTGATTGTAACGGTTCAACTTCGGTTTGAAATAGAGTTAAAGTTCTAAAGATCTATCACCTCTTAGGACACCCAAAGGATGTCATAAGTATCTATAACTTATTGCTTTGAACCTCACTCTAAGACTCTAATCCCCAAGAGCGTTATCTTTGATTGTAACGGTTCAACTTCGGTTTGAAATAGAGTTAAAGTTCTAAAGATCTATCACCTCTTATGACACCCAAAGGATGTCATAAGTATCTATAACTTATAGATTTGAACCTAACTCTAAGACTCTAATACCCAAGAGCGTTATCTTTGATTGTAACGGTTCAACTTCGGTTTGAAATAGAGTTAAAGTTCTAAAGATCTATCACCTCTTAGGACACCCAAATGTTGTAATAAGTATCTATAACTTATTGCTTTGAACCTAACTCTAAGACTCTAATCCCCAAGAGCGTTATCTTTGATTGTAACGGTTCAACTTCGGTTTCAAATAGAGTTAAAGTTCTGAAGATCTATCACCTCTTAGGACACCCAAAGGATGTCATAAGTATCTATAACTTATAGCTTTGAACGTAACTCTAAGACTCTAATCCCCAAGAGCGTTATCTTTGATTGTAACGGTTCAACTTCGGTTTGAAATAGAGTTAAAGTTCTAAAGATCTATCACCTCTTAGGACACCCAAAGGATGTCATAAGTATCTATAACTTATTGCTTTGAACCTCACTCTAAGACTCTAATCCCCAAGAGCGTTATCTTTGATTGTAACGGTTCAACTTCGGTTTGAAATAGAGTTAAAGTTCTAAAGATCTATCACCTCTTAGGACACCCAAAGGATGTCATAAGTATCTATAACTTATAGCTTTGAACCTAACTCTAAGACTCTAATTCCCAAGAGCGTTATCTTTGAATGTAACGGTTCAACTTCGGTTTGAAATAGAGTTAAAGTTCTGAAGTTCTATCACCTCTTAGGACACCCAAAGGTTGTAATAAGTACCTATAACTTATAGCTTTGAACCTAACTCTAAGACTCTAATCCCCAAGAGCGTTATCTTTGATTATAACGGTTCAACTTCGGTTTGAAATAGAGTTAAAGTTCTAAAGATCTACCACCTCTTAGGACACCCAAAGGTTGTAATAAGTATCTATAACTTATAGCTTTGAACCTAACTCTAAGACTCTAATCCCCAAGAGCGTTATATTTGATTGTAACGGTTCAACTTCGGTTTGAAATAGAGTTAAAGTTCTAAAGATCTATCACCTCTTAGGACACCCAAAGGATGTCATAAGTATCTATAACTTATAGCTTTGAACGTAACTCTAAGACTCTAATCCCCAAGAGCGTTATCTTTGATTGTAACGGTTCAACTTCGGTTTGAAATAGAGTTAAAGTTCTAAAGATCTATCAGCTCTTAGGTCACCCAAAGGTTGTAATAAGTATCTATAACTTATAGCTTTGAACCTAACTCTAAGACTCTAATCCCCAAGAGCGTTATCTTTGATTGTAACGGTTCAACTTCGGTTTGAAATAGAGTTAAAGTTCTAAAGATCTATCACCTCTTAGGACACCCAAAGGTTGTAATAAGTATCTGTAACTTATTGCTTTGAACCTAACTATAAGACTCTAATCCCCAAGAGCGTTATCTTTGATTGCAACGGTTCAACTTCGGTTTGAAATAGAGTTAAAGTTCTAAAGATCTATCACCTCTTAGGACACCCAAAGGTTGTAATAAGTATCTATAACTTATTGCTTTGAACCTAACTCTAAGACTCTAATCCCCAAGAGCGTTATCTTTGATTGTAACGGTTCAACTTCGGTTTGAAATAGAGTTAAAGTTCTAAAGATCTATCACCTCTTAGGACACCCAAAGGATGTCATAAGTATCTATAACTTATTGCTTTGAACCTCACTCTAAGACTCTAATCCCCAAGAGCGTTATCTTTGATTGTAACGGTTCAACTTCGGTTTGAAATAGAGTTAAAGTTCTAAAGATCTATCACCTCTTAGGACACCCAAAGGATGTCATAAGTATCTATAACTTATAGCTTTGAACCTAACTCTAAGACTCTAATTCCCAAGAGCGTTATATTTGAATGTAACGGTTCAACTTCGGTTTGAAATAGAGTTAAAGTTCTGAAGTTCTATCACCTCTTAGGACACCCAAAGGTTGTAATAAGTACCTATAACTTATAGCTTTGAACCTAACTCTAAGACTCTAATCCCCAAGAGCGTTATCTTTGATTATAATGGTTCAACTTCGGTTTGAAATAGAGTTAAAGTTCTGAAGATCTACCACCTCTTAGGACACCCAAAGGTTGTAATAAGTATCTATAACTTATAGCTTTGAACCTAACTCTAAGACTCTAATCCCCAAGAGCGTTATATTTGATTGTAACGGTTCAACTTCGGTTTGAAATAGAGTTAAAGTTCTAAAGATCTATCACCTCTTAGGACACCCAAAGGTTGTAATAAGTATCTATAACTTATAGCTTTGAACCTAACTCTAAGACTCTAATCCCCAAGAGCGTTATCTTTGATTGTAACGGTTCAACTTCGGTTTGAAATAGAGTTAAAGTTCTGAAGTTCTATCACCTTTTAGGATACCCAAAGGTTGTAATAATTACCTATAACTTATAGCTTTAAACCTAACTCTAAGACTCTAATCCCCAAGAGCGTTATCTTTGATTATAAGGGTTCAACTTCGGTTTGAAATAGAGTTAAAGTTCTAAAGATCTACCACCTCTTAGGACACCCAAAGGTTGTAATAAGTATCTATAACTTATAGCTTTGAACCTAACTCTAAGACTCTAATCCCCAAGAGCGTTATATTTGATTGTAACGGTTCAACTTTGGTTTGAAATAGAGTTAAAGTTCTAAAGATCTATCACCTCTTAGGACACCCAAAGGATGTCATAAGTATCTATAACTTATAGCTTTGAACGTAACTCTAAGACTCTAATCCCCAAGAGCGTTATCTTTGATTATAAGGGTTCAACTTCGGTTTGAAATAGAGTTAAAGTTCTAAAGATCTACCACCTCTTAGGACACCCAAAGGTTGTAATAAGTATCTATAACTTATAGCTTTGAACCTAACTCTAAGACTCTAATCCCCAAGAGCGTTATATTTGATTGTAACGGTTCAACTTTGGTTTGAAATAGAGTTAAAGTTCTAAAGATCTATCACCTCTTAGGACACCCAAAGGATGTCATAAGTATCTATAACTTATAGCTTTGAACCTAACTCTAAGACTCTAATCCCCAAGAGCGTTATATTTGATTGTAACGGTTCAACTTCGGTTTGAAATAGAGTTAAAGTTCTAAAGATCTATCACCTCTTAGGACACCCAAAGGATGTCATAAGTATCTATAACTTATAGCTTTGAACGTAACTCTAAGACTCTAATCCCCAAGAGCGTTATCTTTGATTGTAACGGTTCAACTTCGGTTTGAAATAGAGTTAAAGTTCTAAAGATCTATCACCTCTTAGGACACCCAAATGTTGTAATAAGTATCTATAACTTATTGCTTTGAACCTAACTCTAAGACTTTAATCCCCAAGAGCGTTATCTTTGATTGTAACGGTTCAACTTCGGTTTGAAATAGAGTTAAAGTTCTAAAGATCTATCACCTCTTAGGACACCCAAAGGTTGTAATAAGTATCTATAACTTATAGCTTTGAACCTAACTCTAAGACTCTAATCCCCAAGAGCGTTATCTTTGATTGTAACGGTTCAACTTCGGTTTGAAATAGAGTTAAAGTTCTAAAGATCTATCACCTCTTAGGACACCCAAAGGATGTCATAAGTATCTATAACTTATAGCTCTGAACGTAACTCTTAGACTCTAATCCCCAAGAGCATTATCTTTGATTGTAACAGTTCAACTTCGGTTTCAAATAGAGTTAAAGTTCTAAAGATCTATCACCACTTAGGACACCCAAATGTTGTAATAGGTATCTATAACTTATTGCTTTGAACCTAACTCTAAGACTCTAATCCCCAAGAGCGTTATCTTTGATTGTAACGGTTCAACTTCGGTTTGAAATAGAGTTAAAGTTATGAAGCTCTATCACCTCTTAGGACACCCAAAGTTTGTAATAAGTATCTATAACTTATTGCTTTGAACCTCACTCTAAGACTCTAATCCCCAAGAGCGTTATCTTTGATTGTAACGGTTCAACTTCGGTTTGAAATAGAGTTAAAGTTCTAAAGATCCATCACCTCTTAGGACACCCAAAGGTTGTAATAAGTATCTATAACTTATAGCTTTGAACCTAACTCTAAGACTCTAATCCCCAAGAGCGTTATCTTTGATTGTAACGGTTCAACTTCGGTTTGAAATAGAGTTAAAGTTCTAAAGATCTATCACCTCTTAGGACACCCAAAGGTTGTAATAAGTATCTGTAACTTATTGCTTTGAACCTAACTCTAAGACTCTAATCCCCAAGAGCGTTATCTTTGATTGTAACGGTTCAACTTCGGTTTGAAATAGAGTTAAAGTTCTAAAGATCTATCACCTCTTAGGACACCCAAAGGTTGTAATAAGTATCTATAACTTATTGCTTTGAACCTAACTCTAAGACTCTAATCCCCAAGAGCGTTATCTTTGATTGTAACGGTTCAACTTCGGTTTGAAATAGAGTTAAAGTTCTAAAGATCTATCACCTCTTAGGACACCCAAAGGTTGTAATAAGTATCTATAACTTATAGCTTTGAACCTAACTCTAAGACTCTAATCCCCAAGAGCGTTATCTTTGATTGTAACGGTTCAACTTCGGTTTGAAATAGAGTTAAAGTTCTGAAGTTCTATCACCTTTTAGGACACCCAAAGGTTGTAATAATTACCTATAACTTATAGCTTTAAACCTAACTCTAAGACTCTAATCCCCAAGAGCGTTATCTTTGTTTATAAGGGTTCAACTTCGGTTTGAAATAGAGTTAAAGTTCTAAAGATCTACCACCTCTTAGGACACCCAAAGGTTGTAATAAGTATCTATAACTTATAGCTTTGAACCTAACTCTAAGACTCTAATCCCCAAGAGCGTTATATTTGATTGTAACGGTTCAACTTTGGTTTGAAATAGAGTTAAAGTTCTAAAGATCTATCACCTCTTAGGACACCCAAAGGATGTCATAAGTATCTATAACTTATAGCTTTGAACATAACTCTAAGACTCTAATCCCCAAGAGCGTTATCTTTGATTGTAACGGTTCAACTTCGGTTTGAAATAGAGTTAAAGTTCTAAAGATCTATCACCTCTTAGGACACCCAAATGTTGTAATAAGTATCTATAACTTATTGCTTTGAACCTAACTCTAAGACTTTAATCCCCAAGAGCGTTATCTTTGATTGTAACGGTTCAACTTCGGTTTGAAATAGAGTTAAAGTTCTAAAGATCTATCACCTCTTAGGACACCCAAAGGATGTCATAAGTATCTATAACTTATAGCTTTGAACCTAACTCTAAGACTCTAATCCCCAAGAGCGTTATATTTGATTGTAACGGTTCAACTTCGGTTTGAAATAGAGTTAAAGTTCTAAAGATCTATCACCTCTTAGGACACCCAAAGGATGTCATAAGTATCTATAACTTATAGCTTTGAACGTAACTCTAAGACTCTAATCCCCAAGAGCGTTATCTTTGATTGTAACGGTTCAACTTCGGTTTGAAATAGAGTTAAAGTTCTAAAGATCTATCACCTCTTAGGACACCCAAATGTTGTAATAAGTATCTATAACTTATTGCTTTGAACCTAACTCTAAGACTTTAATCCCCAAGAGCATTATCTTTGATTGTAACGGTTCAACTTCGGTTTGAAATAGAGTTAAAGTTCTAAAGATCTATCACCTCTTAGGACACCCAAAGGTTGTAATAAGTATCTATAACTTATAGCTTTGAACCTAACTCTAAGACTCTAATCCCCAAGAGCGTTATCTTTGATTGTAACGGTTCAACTTCGGTTTGAAATAGAGTTAAAGTTCTAAAGATCTATCACCTCTTAGGACACCCAAAGGATGTCATAAGTATCTATAACTTATAGCTATGAACGTAACTCTTAGACTCTAATCCCCAAGAGCATTATCTTTGATTGTAACAGTTCAACTTCGGTTTCAAATAGAGTTAAAGTTCTAAAGATCTATCACCACTTAGGACACCCAAATGTTGTAATAGGTATCTATAACTTATTGCTTTGAACCTAACTCTAAGACTCTAATCCCCAAGAGCGTTATCTTTGATTGTAACGGTTCAACTTCGGTTTGAAATAGAGTTAAAGTTATGAAGCTCTATCACCTCTTAGGACACTCAAAGTTTGTAATAAGTATCTATAACTTATTGCTTTGAACCTAACTCTAAGACTCTAATCCCCAAGAGCGTTATCTTTGATTGTAACGGTTCAACTTCGGTTTGAAATAGAGTTAAAGTTCTAAAGATCCATCACCTCTTAGGACACCCAAAGGTTGTAATAAGTATCTATAACTTATAGCTTTGAACCTAACTCTAAGACTCTAATCCCCAAGAGCGTTATCTTTGATTGTAACGGTTCAACTTCGGTTTGAAATAGAGTTAAAGTTCTAAAGATCTATCACCTCTTAGGACACCCAAAGGTTGTAATAAGTATCTGTAACTTATTGCTTTGAACCTAACTCGAAGACTCTAATCCCCAAGAGCGTTATCTTTGATTGTAACGGTTCAACTTCGGTTTGAAATAGAGTTAAAGTTCTAAAGATCTATCACCTCTTAGGACACCCAAAGGATGTCATAAGTATCTATAACTTATTGCTTTGAACCTCACTCTAAGACTCTAATCCCCAAGAGCGTTATCTTTGATTGTAACGGTTCAACTTCGGTTTGAAATAGAGTTAAAGTTCTAAAGATCTATCACCTCTTAGGACACCCAAAGGATGTCATAAGTATCTATAACTTATAGCTTTGAACCTAACTCTTAGACTCTAATTCCCAAGAGCGTTATCTTTGAATGTAACGGTTCAACTTCGGTTTGAAATAGAGTTAAAGTTCTGAAGTTCTATCACCTCTTAGGACACCCAAAGGTTGTAATAAGTACCTATAACTTATAGCTTTGAACCTAACTCTAAGGCTCTAATCCCCAAGAGCGTTATCTTTGATTATAACGGTTCAACTTCGGTTTGAAATAGAGTTAAAGTTCTAAAGATCTATCACCTCTTAGGACACCCAAAGGTTGTAATAAGTATCTGTAACTTATTGCTTTGAACCTAACTATAAGACTCTAATCCCCAAGAGCGTTATCTTTGATTGTAACGGTTCAACTTCGGTTTGAAATAGAGTTAAAGTTCTAAAGATCTATCACCTCTTAGTACACCCAAAGGTTGTAATAAGTATCTATAACTTATTGCTTTGAACCTAACTCTAAGACTCTTATCCCCAAGAGCGTTATCTTTGATTGTAACGGTTCAACTTCGGTTTGAAATAGAGTTAAAGTTCTGAACTTCTATCACCTCTTAGGACACCCAAAGGTTGTAACAATTACCTATAACTTATAGCTTTAAACCTAACTCTAAGACTCTAATCCCCAAGAGCGTTATCTTTGATTATAAGGGTTCAACTTCGGTTTGAAATAGAGTTAAAGTTCTAAAGATCTACCACCTCTTAGGACACCCAAAGGTTGTAATAAGTATCTATAACTTATAGCTTTGAACCTAACTCTAAGACTCTAATCCCCAAGAGCGTTATATTTGATTGTAACGGTTCAACTTCGGTTTGAAATAGAGTTAAAGTTCTAAAGATCTATCACCTCTTAGGACACCCAAAGGATGTCATAAGTATCTATAACTTATAACTTTGAACGTAACTCTAAGACTCTAATCCCCAAGAGCGTTATCTATGATTGTAACGGTTCAACTTCGGTTTGAAATAGAGTTAAAGTTCTAAAGATCTATCACCTCTTAGGACACCCAAATGTTGTAATAAGTATCTATAACTTATTGCTTTGAACCTAACTCTAAGACTTTAATCCCCAAGAGCGTTATCTTTGATTGTAACGGTTCAACTTCGGTTTGAAATAGAGTTAAAGTTCTAAAGATCTATCACCTCTTAGGACACCCAAAGGATGTCATAAGTATCTATAACTTATAGCTTTGAACGTAACTCTAAGACTCTAATCCCCAAGAGCGTTATCTTTGATTGTAACGGTTCAACTTCGGTTTGAAATAGAGTTAAAGTTCTAAATATCTATCACCTCTTAGGACACCCAAAGGATGTCATAAGTATCTATAACTTATTGCTTTGAACCTCACTCTAAGACTCTAATCCCCAAGAGCGTTATCTTTGATTGTAACGGTTCAACTTCGGTTTGAAATAGAGTTAAAGTTCTAAAGATCTATCACCTCTTAGGACACCCAAAGGATGTCATAAGTATCTATAACTTATAGCTTTGAACCTAACTCTAAGACTCTGATACCCAAGAGCGTTATCTTTGATTGTAACGGTTCAACTTCGGTTTGAAATAGAGTTAAAGTTCTAAAGATCTATCACCTCTTAGGACACCCAAATGTTGTAATAAGTATCTATAACTTATTGCTTTGAACCTAACTCTAAGACTCTAATCCCCAAGAGCGTTATCTTTGATTGTAACGGTTCAACTTCGGTTTGAAATAGAGTTAAAGTTCTAAAGATCTATCACCTCTTATGACACCCAAAGGATGTCATAAGTATCTATAACTTATAGCTTTGAACGTAACTCTAAGACTCTAATCCCCAAGAGCATTATCTTTGATTGTAACGGATCAACTTCGGTTTGAAATAGAGTTAAAGTTCTAAAGATCTATCACCTCTTAGGACACCCAAAGGATGTCATAAGTATCTATAACTTATTGCTTTGAACCTCACTCTAAGACTCTAATCCCCAAGAGCGTTATCTTTGATTGTAACGGTTCAACTTCGGTTTGAAATAGAGTTAAAGTTCTAAAGATCTATCACCTCTTAGGACACCCAAAGGATGTCATAAGTATCTATAACTTATAGCTTTGAACCTAACTCTAAGACTCTAATTCCCAAGAGCGTTATCTTTGAATGTAACGGTTCAACTTCGGTTTGAAATAGAGTTAAAGTTCTGAAGTTCTATCACCTCTTAGGACACCCAAAGGTTGTAATAAGTACCTATAACTTATAGCTTTGAACCTAACTCTAAGACTCTAATCCCCAAGAGCGTTATCTTTGATTATTACGGTTCAACTTCGGTTTGAAATAGAGTTAAAGTTCTAAAGATCTATCACCTCTTAGGACACCCAAAGGTTGTAATAAGTATCTATAACTTATTGCTTTGAACCTAACTCTAAGACTCTAATCCCCAAGAGCGTTATCTTTGATTGTAACGGTTCAACTTCAGTTTGAAATAGAGTTAAAGTTCTGAAGATCTATCACCTCTTAGGACACCCAAAGGATGTCATAAGTATCTATAACTTATAGCTTTGAACGTAACTCTAAGACTCTAATCCCCAAGAGCGTTATCTTTGATTGTAACGGTTCAACTTCGGTTTGAAATAGAGTTAAAGTTCTAAAGATCTATCACCTCTTAGGACACCCAAAGGATGTCATAAGTATCTATAACTTATTGCTTTGAACCTCACTCTAAGACTCTAATCCCCAAGAGCGTTATCTTTGATTGTAACGGTTCAACTTCGGTTTGAAATAGAGTTAAAGTTCTAAAGATCTATCACCTCTTAGGACACCCAAAGGATGTCATAAGTATCTATAACTTATAGCTTTGAACCTAACTCTAAGACTCTAATTCCCAAGAGCGTTATCTTTGAATGTAACGGTTCAACTTCGGTTTGAAATAGAGTTAAAGTTCTGAAGTTCTATCACCTCTTAGGACACCCAAAGGTTGTAATAAGTACCTATAACTTATAGCTTTGAACCTACTCTAAGACTCTAATCCCCAAGAGCGTTATCTTTGATTATAACGGTTCAACTTCGGTTTGAAATAGAGTTAAAGTTCTAAAGATCTATCACCTCTTAGGACACCCAAAGGTTGTAATAAGTATCTGTAACTTATTGCTTTGAACCTAACTATAAGACTCTAATCCCCAAGAGCGTTATCTTTGATTGTAACAGTTCAACTTCGGTTTGAAATAGAGTTAAAGTTCTAAAGATCTATCACCTCTTAGGACACCCAAAGGTTGTAAAAAGTATCTATAACTTATTGCTTTGAACCTAACTCTAAGACTCTAATCCCCAAGAGCGTTATCTTTGATTGTAACGGTTCAACTTCGGTTTGAAATAGAGTTAAAGTTCTGAACTTCTATCACCTCTTAGGACACCCAAAGGTTGTAATAATTACCTATAACTTATAGCTTTAAACCTAACTCTAAGACTCTAATCCCCAAGAGCGTTATCTTTGATTATAAGGGTTCAACTTCGATTTGAAATAGAGTTAAAGTTCTAAAGATCTACCACCTCTTAGGACACCCAAAGGTTGTAATAAGTATCTATAACTTATAGCTTTGAACCTAACTCTAAGACTCTAATCCCCAAGAGCGTTATATTTGATTGTAACGGTTCAACTTCGGTTTGAAATAGAGTTAAAGTTCTAAAGATCTATCACCTCTTAGGACACCCAAAGGATGTCATAAGTATCTATAACTTATAACTTTGAACGTAACTCTAAGACTCTAATCCCCAAGAGCGTTATCTTTGATTGTAACGGTTCAACTTCGGTTTGAAATAGAGTTAAAGTTCTAAAGATCTATCACCTCTTAGGACACCCAAATGTTGTAATAAGTATCTATAACTTATTGCTTTGAACCTAACTCTAAGACTTTAATCCCCAAGAGCGTTATCTTTGATTGTAACGGTTCAACTTCGGTTTGAAATAGAGTTAAAGTTCTAAAGATCTATCACCTCTTAGGACACCCAAAGGATGTCATAAGTATCTATAACTTATAGCTTTGAACGTAACTCTAAGACTCTAATCCCCAAGAGCGTTATCTTTGATTGTAACGGTTCAACTTCGGTTTGAAATAGAGTTAAAGTTCTAAATATCTATCACCTCTTAGGACACCCAAAGGATGTCATCAGTATCTATAACTTATTGCTTTGAACCTCACTCTAAGACTCTAATCCCCAAGAGCGTTATCTTTTATTGTAACGGTTCAACTTCGGTTTGAAATAGAGTTAAAGTTCTGAAGTTCTATCACCTCTTAGGACACCCAAAGGATGTCATAAGTATCTATAACTTATAGCTTTGAACCTAACTCTAAGACTCTAATACCCAAGAGCGTTATCTTTGATTGTAACGGTTCAACTTCGGTTTGAAATAGAGTTAAAGTTCTAAAGATCTATCACCTCTTAGGACACCCAAATGTTGTAATAAGTATCTATAACTTATTGCTTTGAACCTAACTCTAAGACTCTAATCCCCAAGAGCGTTATCTTTGATTGTAACGGTTCAACTTCGGTTTGAAATAGAGTTAAAGTTCTGAAGATCTATCACCTCTTAGGACACCCAAAGGATGTCATAAGTATCTATAACTTATAGCTTTGAACGTTACTCTAAGACTCTAATCCCCAAGAGCGTTATCTTTGATTATAACGGTTCAACTTCGGTTTGAAATAGAGTTAAAGTTCTAAAGATCTATCACCTCTTAGGACACCCAAAGGATGTCATAAGTATCTATAACTTATTGCTTTGAACCTCACTCTAAGACTCTAATCCCCAAGAGCGTTATCTTTGATTGTAACGGTTCAACTTCGGTTTGAAATAGAGTTAAAGTTCTAAAGATCTATCACCTCTTAGAACACCCAAAGGATGTCATAAGTATCTATAACTTATAGCTTTGAACCTAACTCTAAGACTCTAATTCCCAAGAGCGTTATCTTTGAATGTAACGGTTCAACCTCGGTTTGAAATAGAGTTAAAGTTCTGAAGTTCTATCACCTCTTAGGACACCCAAAGGTTGTAATAAGTACCTATAACTTATAGCTTTGAACCTAACTCTAAGACTCTAATCCCCAAGAGCGTTATCTTTGATTATAACGGTTCAACTTCGGTTTGAAATAGAGTTAAAGTTCTAAAGATCTACCACCTCTTAGGACACCCAAAGGTTGTAATAAGTATCTATAACTTATAGCTTTGAACCTAACTCTAAGACTCTAATCCCCAAGAGCGTTATATTTGATTGTAACGGTTCAACTTCGGTTTGAAATAGAGTTAAAGTTCTAAAGATCTATCACCTCTTAGGACACCCAAAGGATGTCATAAGTATCTATAACTTATAGCTTTGAACGTAACTCTAAGACTCTAATCCCCAAGAGCGTTATCTTTGATTGTAACGGTTCAACTTCGGTTTGAAATAGAGTTAAAGTTCTAAAGATCTATCACCTCTTAGGACACCCAAAGGTTGTAATAAGTATCTATAACTTATAGCTTTGAACCTAACTCTAAGACTCTAATCCCCAAGAGCGTTATCTTTGATTGTAACGGTTCAACTTCGGTTTGAAATAGAGTTAAAGTTCTAAAGATCTATCACCTCTTAGGACACCCAAAGGATGTCATAAGTATCTATAACTTATTGCTTTGAACCTCACTCTAAGACTCTAATCCCCAAGAGCGTTATCTTTGATTGTAACGGTTCAACTTCGGTTTGAAATAGAGTTAAAGTTCTAAAGATCTATCACCTCTTAGAACACCCAAAGGATGTCATAAGTATCTATAACTTATAGCTTTGAACCTAACTCTAAGACTCTAATTCCCAAGAGCGTTATCTTTGAATGTAACGGTTCAACCTCGGTTTGAAATAGAGTTAAAGTTCTGAAGTTCTATCACCTCTTAGGACACCCAAAGGTTGTAATAAGTACCTATAACTTATAGCTTTGAACCTAACTCTAAGACTCTAATCCCCAAGAGCGTTATCTTTGATTATAACGGTTCAACTTCGGTTTGAAATAGAGTTAAAGTTCTAAAGATCTATCACCTCTTAGGACACCCAAAGGTTGTAATAAGTATCTATAACTTATAGCTTTGAACCTAACTCTAAGACTCTAATCCCCAAGAGCGTTATCTTTGATTGTAACGGTTCAACTTCGGTTTGAAATAGAGTTAAAGTTCTAAAGATCTATCACCTCTTAGGACACCCAAAGGTTGTAATAAGTATCTGTAACTTATTGCTTTGAACCTAACTATAAGACTCTAATCCCCAAGAGCGTTATCTTTGATTGTAACGGTTCAACTTCGGTTTGAAATAGAGTTAAAGTTCTAAAGAGCTATCACCTCTTAGGACACCCAAAGGTTGTAATAAGTATCTATAACTTATTGCTTTGAACCTAACTCTAAGACTCTAATCCCCAAGAGCGTTATCTTTGATTGTAACGGTTCAACTTCGGTTTGAAATAGAGTTAAAGTTCTAAAGATCTATCACCTCTTAGGACACCCAAAGGATGTCATAAGTATCTATAACTTATTGCTTTGAACCTCACTCTAAGACTCTAATCCCCAAGAGCGTTATCTTTGATTGTAACGGTTCAACTTCGGTTTGAAATAGAGTTAAAGTTCTGAAGTTCTATCACCTCTTAGGACACCCAAAGGTTGTAATAAGTACCTATAACTTATAGCTTTGAACCTAACTCTAAGACTCTAATCCCCAAGAGCGTTATCTTTGATTATAACGGTTCAACTTCGGTTTGAAATAGAGTTAAAGTTCTAAAGATCTATCACCTCTTAGGACACCCAAAGGTTGTAATAAGTATCTATAACTTATAGCTTTGAACCTAACTCTAAGACTCTAATCCCCAAGAGCGTTATCTTTGATTGTAACGGTTCAACTTCGGTTTGAAATAGAGTTAAAGTTCTGAAGTTCTATCACCTCTTAGGACACCCAAAGGTTGTAATAATTACCTATAACTTATAGCTTTAAACCTAACTCTAAGACTCTAATCCCCAAGAGCATTATCTTTGATTATAAGGGTTCAACTTCGGTTTGAAATAGAGTTAAGGTTCTAAAGATCTACCACCTCTTAGGACACCCAAAGGTTGTAATGAGTATCTATAACTTATAGCTTTGAACCTAACTCTAAGACTCTAATCCCCAAGAGCGTTATATTTGATTGTAACGGTTCAACTTTGGTTTGAAATAGAGTTAAAGTTCTAAAGATCTATCACCTCTTAGGACACCCAAAGGATGTCACAAGTATCTATAACTTATAGCTTTGAACGTAACTCTAAGACTCTAATCCCCAAGAGCGTTATCTTTGATTGTAACGGTTCAACTTCGGTTTGAAATAGAGTTAAAGTTCTAAAGATCTATCACCTCTTAGGACACCCAAATGTTGAAATAAGTATCTATAACTTATTGCTTTGAACCTAACTCTAAGACTTTAATCCCCAAGAGCGTTATCTTTGATTGTAACGGTTCAACTTCGGTTTGAAATAGAGTTAAAGTTCTAAAGGTCTATCACCACTTAGGACACCCAAAGGATGTCATAAGTATCTATAACTTATAGCTTTGAACCTAACTCTAAGACTCTAATCCCCAAGAGCGTTATATTTGATTGTAACGGTTCAACTTCGGTTTGAAATAGAGTTAAAGTTCTAAAGATCTATCACCTCTTAGGACACCCAAAGGATGTCATAAGTATCTATAACTTATAGCTTTGAACGTAACTCTAAGACTCTAATCCCCAAGAGCGTTATCTTTGATTGTAACGGTTCAACTTCGGTTTGAAATAGAGTTAAAGTTCTAAAGATCTATCACCTCTTAGGACACCCAAATGTTGTAATAAGTATCTATAACTTATTGCTTTGAACCTAACTCTTAGACTTTAATCCCCAAGAGCGTTATCTTTGATTGTAACGGTTCAACTTCGGTTTGAAATAGAGTTAAAGTTCTAAAGATCTATCACCTCTTAGGACACCCAAAGGTTGTAACAAGTATCTATAACTTATAGCTTTGAACCTAACTCTAAGACTCTAATCCCCAAGAGCGTTATCTTTGATTGTAACGGTTCAACTTCGGTTTGAAATAGAGTTAAAGTTCTAAAGATCTATCACCTCTTAGGACACCCAAAGGATGTCATAAGTATCTATAACTTATAGCTTTGAACGTAACTCTTAGACTCTAATCCCCAAGAGCGTTATCTTTGATTGTAACAGTTCAACTTCGGTTTCAAATAGAGTTAAAGTTCTAAAGATCTATCACCACTTAGGACACCCAAATGTTGTAATAGGTATCTATAACTTATTGCTTTGAACCTAACTCTAAGACTCTAATCCCCAAGAGCGTTATCTTTGATTGTAACGGTTCAACTTCGGTTTGAAATAGAGTTAAAGTTATGAAGCTCTATCACCTCTTAGGACACCCAAAGGATGTCATAAGTATCTATAACTTATTGCTTTGAACCTCACTCTAAGACTCTAATCCCCAAGAGCGTTATCTTTGATTGTAACGGTTCAACTTCGGTTTGAAATAGAGTTAAAGTTCTAAAGATCTATCACCTCTTAGGACACCCAAAGGATGTCATAAGTATCTATAACTTATTGCTTTGAACCTAACTCTAAGACTCTAATCCCCAAGAGCGTTATCTTTGATTGTAACGGTTCAACTTCGGTTTGAAATAGAGTTAAAGTTCTAAAGATCTATCACCTCTTAGGACACCCAAAGGTTGTAATAAGTATCTGTAACTTATTGCTTTGAACCTAACTCTAAGACTCTAATCCCCAAGAGCGTTATCTTTGATTGTAACGGTTCAACTTCGGTTTGAAATAGAGTTAAAGTTCTAAAGATCTATCACCTCTTAGGACACCCAAAGGTTGTAATAAGTATCTATAACTTATTGCTTTGAACCTAACTCTAAGACTCTAATCCCCAAGAGCGTTATCTTTGATTGTAACGGTTCAACTTCGGTTTGAAATAGAGTTAAAGTTCTAAAGATCTATCACCTCTTAGGACACCCAAAGGATGTCATAAGTATCTATAACTTATTGCTTTGAACCTCACTCTAAGACTCTAATCCCCAAGAGCGTTATCTTTGATTGTAACGGTTCAACTTCGGTTTGAAATAGAGTTAAAGTTCTAAAGATCTATCACCTCTTAGGACACCCAAAGGATGTCATAAGTATCTATAACTTATAGCTTTGAACCTAACTCTAAGACTCTAATTCCCAAGAGCGTTATCTTTGAATGTAACGGTTCAACTTCGGTTTGAAATAGAGTTAAAGTTCTGAAGTTCTATCACCTCTTAGGACACCCAAAGGTTGTAATAAGTACCTATAACTTATAGCTTTGAACCTAACTCTAAGACTCTAATCCCCAAGAGCGTTATCTTTGATTATAACGGTTCAACTTCGGTTTGAAATAGAGTTAAAGTTCTAAAGATCTATCACCTCTTAGGACACCCAAAGGTTGTAATAAGTATCTATAACTTATAGCTTTGAACCTAACTCTAAGACTCTAATCCCCAAGAGCGTTATCTTTGATTGTAACGGTTCAACTTCGGTTTGAAATAGAGTTAAAGTTCTGAACTTCTATCACCTCTTAGGACACCCAAAGGTTGTAATAATTACCTATAACTTATAGCTTTAAACCTAACTCTAAGACTCTAATCCCCAAGAGCGTTATCTTTGATTATAAGGGTTCAACTTCGGTTTGAAATAGAGTTAAAGTTCTAAAGATCTACCACCTCTTAGGACACCCAAAGGTTGTAATAAGTATCTATAACTTATAGCTTTGAACCTAACTCTAAGACTCTAAACCCCAAGAGCGTTATATTTGATTGTAACGGTTCAACTTCGGTTTGAAATAGAGTTAAAGTTCTAAAGATCTATCACCTCTTAGGACACCCAAAGGATGTCATAAGTATCTATAACTTATAACTTTGAACGTAACTCTAAGACTCTAATCCCCAAGAGCGTTATCTTTGATTGTAACGGTTCAACTTCGGTTTGAAATAGAGTTAAAGTTCTAAAGATCTATCACCTCTTAGGACACCCAAATGTTGTAATAAGTATCTATAACTTATTGCTTTGAACCTAACTCTAAGACTTTAATCCCCAAGAGCGTTATCTTTGATTGTAACGGTTCAACTTCGGTTTGAAATAGAGTTAAAGTTCTAAAGATCTATCACCTCTTAGGACACCCAAAGGATGTCATAAGTATCTATAACTTATAGCTTTGAACGTAACTCTAAGACTCTAATCCCCAAGAGCGTTATCTTTGATTGTAACGGTTCAACTTCGGTTTGAAATAGAGTTAAAGTTCTAAATATCTATCACCTCTTAGGACACCCAAAGGATGTCATAAGTATCTATAACTTATTGCTTTGAACCTCACTCTAAGACTCTAATCCCCAAGAGCGTTATCTTTGATTGTAACGGTTCAACTTCGGTTTGAAATAGAGTTAAAGTTCTAAAGATCTATCACCTCTTAGGACACCCAAAGGATGTCATAAGTATCTATAACTTATAGCTTTGAACCTAACTCTAAGACTGTAATACCCAAGAGCGTTATCTTTGATTGTAACGATTCAACTTCGGTTTGAAATAGAGTTAAAGTTCTAAAGATCTATCACCTCTTAGGACACCCAAATGTTGTAATAAGTATCTATAACTTATTGCTTTGAACCTAACTCTAAGACTCTAATCCCCAAGAGCGTTATCTTTGATTGTAACGGTTCAACTTCGGTTTGAAATAGAGTTAAAGTTCTAAAGATCTATCACCTCTTAGGACACCCAAAGGATGTCATAAGTATCTATAACTTATAGCTTTGAACGTAACTCTAAGACTCTAATCCCCAAGAGCGTTATCTTTGATTGTAACGGTTCAACTTCGGTTTGAAATAGAGTTAAAGTTCTAAAGATCTATCACCTCTTAGGACACCCAAAGGATGTCATAAGTATCTATAACTTATTGCTTTGAACCTCACTCTAAGACTCTAATCCCCAAGAGCGTTATCTTTGATTGTAACGGTTCAACTTCGGTTTGAAATAGAGTTAAAGTTCTAAAGATCTATCACCTCTTAGGACACCCAAAGGATGTCATAAGTATCTATAACTTATAGCTTTGAACCTAACTCTAAGACTCTAATTCCCAAGAGCGTTATCTTTGAATGTAACGGTTCAACTTCGGTTTGAAATAGAGTTAAAGTTCTGAAGTTCTATCACCTCTTAGGACACCCAAAGGTTGTAATAAGTACCTATAACTTATAGCTTTGAACCTAACTCTAAGACTCTAATCCCCAAGAGCGTTATCTTTGATTATTACGGTTCAACTTTGGTTTGAAATAGAGTTAAAGTTCTAAAGATCTACCACCTCTTAGGACACCCAAAGGTTGTAATAAGTATCTATAACTTATAGCTTTGAACCTAACTCTAAGACTCTAATTCCCAAGAGCGTTATATTTGATTGTAACGGTTCAACTTCGGTTTGAAATAGAGTTAAAGTTCTAAAGATCTATCACCTCTTAGGACACCCAAAGGATGTCATAAGTATCTATAACTTATAGCTTTGAACGTAACTCTAAGACTCTAATCCCCAAGAGCGTTATCTTTGATTGTAACGGTTCAACTTCGGTTTGAAATAGAGTTAAAGTTCTAAAGATCTATCACCTCTTAGGACACCCAATTGTTGTAATAAGTATCTATAACTTATTGCTTTGAACCTAACTCTAAGACTTTAATCCCCAAGAGCGTTATCTTTGATTGTAACGGTTCAACTTCGGTTTGAAATAGAGTTAAAGTTCTAAAGATCTATCACCTCTTAGGACACCCAAAGGATGTCATAAGTATCTATAACTTATAGCTTTGAACGTAACTCTAAGACTCTAATCCCCAAGAGCGTTATCTTTGATTGTAACGGTTCAACTTCGGTTTGAAATAGAGTTAAAGTTCTAAAGATCTATCACCTCTTAGGACACCCAAAGGATGTCATAAGTATCTATAACTTATTGCTTTGAACCTCACTCTAAGACTCTAATCCCCAAGAGCGTTATCTTTGATTGTAACGGTTCAACTTCGGTTTGAAATAGAGTTAAAGTTCTAAAGATCTATCACCTCTTAGGACACCCAAAGGATGTCATAAGTATCTATAACTTATAGCTTTGAACCTAACTCTAAGACTCTAATACCCAAGAGCGTTATCTTTGATTGTAACGGTTCAACTTCGGTTTGAAATAGAGTTAAAGTTCTAAAGATCTATCACCTCTTAGGACACCCAAAGGATGTTATAAGTATCTATAACTTATAGCTTTGAACGTAACTCTAAGACTCTAATCCCCAAGAGCGTTATCTTTGATTGTAACGGTTCAACTTCGGTTTGAAATAGAGTTAAAGTTCTAAAAATCTATCACCTCTTAGGACACCCAAAGGATTACATAAGTATCTATAACTTATTGCTTTGAACCTCACTCTAAGACTCTAATCCCCAAGAGCGTTATCTTTGATTGTAACGGTTCAACTTCGGTTTGAAATAGAGTTAAAGTTCTAAAGATCTATCACCTCTTAGGACACCCAAAGGATGTCATAAGTATCTATAACTTATAGCTTTGAACCTAACTCTAAGACTCTAATACCCAAGAGCGTTATCTTTGATTGTAACGGTTCAACTTCGGTTTGAAATAGAGTTAAAGTTCTAAAGATCTATCACCTCTTAGGACACCCAAAGGTTGTAATAAGTATCTGTAACTTATTGCTTTGAACCTAACTCTAAGACTCTAATCCCCAAGAGCGTTATCTTTGATTGTAACGGTTCAACTTCGGTTTGAAATAGAGTTAAAGTTCTAAAGATCTATCACCTCTTAGGACACCCAAAGGTTGTAATAAGTATCTATAACTTATTGCTTTGAACCTAACTCTAAGACTCTAATCCCCAAGAGCGTTATCTTTGATTGTAACGGTTCAACTTCGGTTTGAAATAGAGTTAAAGTTCTAAAGATCTATCACCTCTTAGGACACCCAAAGGATGTCATAAGTATCTATAACTTATTGCTTTGAACCTCACTCTAAGACTCTAATCCCCAAGAGCGTTATCTTTGATTGTAACGGTTCAACTTCGGTTTGAAATAGAGTTAAAGTTCTAAAGATCTATCACCTCTTAGGACACCCAAAGGATGTCATAAGTATCTATAACTTATAGCTTTGAACCTAACTCTAAGACTCTAATTCCCAAGAGCGTTATCTTTGAATGTAACGGTTCAACTTCGGTTTGAAATAGAGTTAAAGTTCTGAAATTCTATCACCTCTTAGGACACCCAAAGGTTGTAATAAGTACCTATAACTTATAGCTTTGAACCTAACTCTAAGACTCTAATCCCCAAGAGCGTTATCTTTGATTATAACGGTTCAACTTCGGTTCGAAATAGAGTTAAAGTTCTAAAGATCTATCACCTCTTAGGACACCCAAAGGTTGTAATAAGTATCTATAACTTATAGCTTTGAACCTAACTCTAAGACTCTAATCCCCAAGAGCGTTATCTTTGATTGTAACGGTTCAACTTCGGTTTGAAATAGAGTTAAAGTTCTGAACTTCTATCACCTCTTAGGACACCCAAAGGTTGTAATAATTACCTATAACTTATAGCTTTAAACCTAACTCTAAGACTCTAATCCCCAAGAGCGTTATCTTTGATTATAAGGGTTCAACTTCGGTTTGAAATAGAGTTAAAGTTCTAAAGATCTACCACCTCTTAGGACACCCAAAGGTTGTAATAAGTATCTATAACTTATAGCTTTGAACCTAACTCTAAGACTCTAATCCCCAAGAGCGTTATATTTGATTGTAACGGTTCAACTTCGGTTTGAAATAGAGTTAAAGTTCTAAAGATCTATCACCTCTTAGGACACCCAAAGGATGTCATAAGTATCTATAACTTATAACTTTGAACGTAACTCTAAGACTCTAATCCCCAAGAGCGTTATCTTTGATTGTAACGGTTCAACTTCGGTTTGAAATAGAGTTAAAGTTCTAAAGATCTATCACCTCTTAGGACACCCAAATGTTGTAATAAGTATCTATAACTTATTGCTTTGAACCTAACTCTAAGACTTTAATCCCCAAGAGCGTTATCTTTGATTGTAACGGTTCAACTTCGGTTTGAAATAGAGTTAAAGTTCTAAAGATCTATCACCTCTTAGGACACCCAAAGGATGTCATAAGTATCTATAACTTATAGCTTTGAACGTAACTCTAAGACTCTAATCCCCAAGAGCGTTATCTTTGATTGTAACGGTTCAACTTCAGTTTGAAATAGAGTTAAAGTTCTAAAGATCTATCACCTCTTAGGACACCCAAAGGATGTTATAAGTATCTATAACTTATAGCTTTGAACGTAACTCTAAGACTCTAATCCCCAAGAGCGTTATCTTTGATTGTAACGGTTCAACTTCGGTTTGAAATAGAGTTAAAGTTCTAAAAATCTATCACCTCTTAGGACACCCAAAGGATGTCATAAGTATCTATAACTTATTGCTTTGAACCTCACTCTAAGACTCTAATCCCCAAGAGCGTTATCTTTGATTGTAACGGTTCAACTTCGGTTTGAAATAGAGTTAAAGTTCTAAAGATCTATCACCTCTTAGGACACCCAAAGGATGTCATAAGTATCTATAACTTATAGCTTTGAACCTAACTCTAAGACTCTAATACCCAAGAGCGTTATCTTTGATTGTAACGGTTCAACTTCAGTTTGAAATAGAGTTAAAGTTCTAAAGATCTATCACCTCTTAGGACACCCAAAGGTTGTAACAAGTATCTATAACTTATTGCTTTGAACCTAACTCTAAGACTCTAATCCCCAAGAGCGTTATCTTTGATTGTAACGGTTCAACTTCGGTTTGAAATAGAGTTAAAGTTCTAAAGATCCATCACCTCTTAGGACACCCAAAGGATGTAATAAGTATCTATAACTTATTGCTTTGAACCTAACTTTAAGACTCTAATCCCCAAGAGCGTTACCTTTGATTGTAACGGTTCAACTTCGGTTTGAAATAGAGTTAAAGTTCTAAAGATCTATCACCTCTTAGGACACCCAAAGGTTGTAATAAGTATCTATAACTTATAGCTTTGAACCTAACTCTAAGACTCTAATCCCCAAGAGCGTTATCTTTGATTGTAACGGTTCAACTTCGGTTTGAAATAGAGTTAAAGTTCTAAAGATCTATCACCTCTTAGGACACCCAAAGGATGTCATAAGTATCTATAACTTATAGCTTTGAACGTAACTCTTAGACTCTAATCCCCAAGAGCATTATCTTTGATTGTAACAGTTCAACTTCGGTTTCAAATAGAGTTAAAGTTCTAAAGATCTATCACCACTTAGGACACCCAAATGTTGTAATAGGTATCTATAACTTATTGCTTTGAACCTAACTCTAAGACTCTAATCCCCAAGAGCGTTATCTTTGATTGTAACGGTTCAACTTTGGTTTGAAATAGAGTTAAAGTTATGAAGCTCTATCACCTCTTAGGACACCCAAAGTTTGTAATAAGTATCTATAACTTATTGCTTTGAACCTAACTCTAAGACTCTAATCCCCAAGAGCGTTATCTTTGATTGTAACGGTTCAACTTCGGTTTGAAATAGAGTTAAAGTTCTAAAGATCTATCACCTCTTAGGACACCCAAAGGATGTCATAAGTATTTATAACTTATAGCTTTGAACGTAACTCTAAGACTCTAATCCCCAAGAGCGTTATCTTTGATTGTAACGGTTCAACTTCGGTTTGAAATAGAGTTAAAGTTCTAAAGATCTATCACCTCTTAGGACACCCAAAGGTTGTAATAAGTATCTATAACTTATAGCTTTGAACCTAACTCTAAGACTCTAATCCCCAAGAGCGTTATCTTTGATTGTAACGGTTCAACTTCGGTTTGAAATAGAGTTAAAGTTCTAAAGATCTATCACCTCTTAGGACACCCAAAGGTTGTAATAAGTATCTATAACTTATTGCTTTGAACCTAACTCTAAGACTCTAATCCCCAAGAGCGTTATCTTTGATTGTAACGGTTCAACTTCGGTTTGAAATAGAGTTAAAGTTCTAAAGATCTATCACCTCTTAGGACACCCAAAGGATGTCATAAGTATCTATAACTTATAGCTTTGAACGTAACTCTAAGACTCTAATCCCCAAGAGCGTTATCTTTGATTGTAACGGTTCAACTTCGGTTTGAAATAGAGTTAAAGTTCTAAAGATCTATCACCTCTTAGGACACCCAAAGGATGTCATAAGTATCTATAACTTATTGCTTTGAACCTCACTCTAAGACTCTAATCCCCAAGAGCGTTATCTTTGATTGTAACGGTTCAACTTCGGTTTGAAATAGAGTTAGTTCTAAAGATCTATCACCTCTTAGGACACCCAAAGGATGTCATAAGTATCTATAACTTATAGCTTTGAACCTAACTCTAAGACTCTAATTCCCAAGAGGGTTATCTTTGAATGTAACGGTTCAACTTCGGTTTGAAATAGAGTTAAAGTTCTGAAGTTCTATCACCTCTTAGGACACCCAAAGGTTGTAATAAGTACCTATAACTTATAGCTTTGAACCTAACTCTAAGACTCTAATCCCCAAGAGCGTTATCTTTGATTATAACGGTTCAACTTCGGTTTGAAATAGAGTTAAAGTTCTAAAGATCTATCACCTCTTAGGACACCCAAAGGTTGTAATAAGTATCTATAACTTATAGCTTTGAACCTAACTCTAAGACTCTAATCCCCAAGAGCGTTATCTTTGATTGTAACGGTTCAACTTCGGTTTGAAATAGAGTTAAAGTTCTGAAGTTCTATCACCTCTTAGGACACCCAAAGGTTGTAATAATTACCTATAACTTATAGCTTTGAACCTAACTCTAAGACTCTAATCCCCAAGAGCGTTATCTTTGATTATAACGGTTCAACTTCGGTTTGAAATAGAGTTAAAGTTCTAAAGATCTACCACCTCTTAGGACACCCAAAGGTTGTAATAAGTATCTATAACTTATAGCTTTGAACCTAACTCTAAGACTCTAATCCCCAAGAGCGTTATATTTGATTGTAACGGTTCAACTTCGGTTTGAAATAGAGTTAAAGTTCTAAAGATCTATCACCTCTTAGGACACCCAAAGGATGTCATAAGTATCTATAACTTATAGCTTTGAACGTAACTCTAAGACTCTAATCCCCAAGAGCGTTATCTTTGATTGTAACGGTTCAACTTCGGTTTGAAATAGAGTTAAAGTTCTAAAGATCTATCACCTCTTAGGACACCCAAATGTTGTAATAAGTATCTATAACTTATTGCTTTGAACCTAACTCTAAGACTTTAATCCCCAAGAGCGTTATCTTTGATTGTAACGGTTCAACTTCGGTTTGAAATAGAGTTAAAGATCTATCACCTCTTAGGACACCCAAATGATGTCATAAGTATCTATAACTTATAGCTTTGAACCTAACTCTAAGACTCTAATCCCCAAGAGCGTTATCTTTGATTGTAATGGTTCAACTTCGGTTTGAAATAGAGTTAAAGTTCTAAAGATCTATCACCTCTTAGGACACCCAAAGGATGTCATAAGTATCTATAACTTATTGCTTTGAACCTCACTCTAAGACTCTAATCCCCAAGAGCGTTATCTTTGATTGTAACGGTTCAACTTCGGTTTGAAATAGAGTTAAAGTTCTAAAGATCTATCACCTCTTAGGACACCCAAAGGATGTCATAAGTATCTATAACTTATAGCTTTGAACCTAACTCTAAGACTCTAATACCCAAGAGCGTTATCTTTGATTGTAACGGTTCAACTTCGGTTTGAAATAGAGTTAAAGTTCTAAAGATCTATCACCTCTTAGGACACCCAAAGGTTGTAATAAGTATCTATAACTTATTGCTTTGAACCTAACTCTAAGACTCTAATCCCCAAGAGCGTTATCTTTGATTGTAACGGTTCAACTTCGGTTTGAAATAGAGTTAAAGTTCTAAAGATCTATCACCTCTTAGGACACCCAAAGGATGTAATAAGTATCTATAACTTATTGCTTTGAACCTAACTTTAAGACTCTAATCCCCAAGAGCGTTACCTTTGATTGTAACGGTTCAACTTCGGTTTGAAATAGAGTTAAAGTTCTAAAGATCTATCACCTCTTAGGACACCCAAAGGTTGCAATAAGTATCTATAACTTATAGCTTTGAACCTAACTCTATGACTCTAATCCCCAAGAGCGTTATCTTTGATTGTAACGGTTCAACTTCGGTTTGAAATAGAGTTAAAGTTCTAAAGATCTATAACCTCTTAGGACACCCAAAGGATGTCATAAGTATCTATAACTTATAGCTTTGAACGTAACTCTTAGACTCCAATCCCCAAGAGCGTTATCTTTGATTGTAACAGTTCAACTTCGGTTTCAAATAGAGTTAAAGTTCTAAAGATCTATCACCTCTTAGGACACCCAAAGGATGTCATAAGTATCTATAACTTATAGCTTTGAACGTAACTCTAAGACTCTAATCCCCAAGAGCGTTATCTTTGATTGTAACGGTTCAACTTCGGTTTGAAATAGAGTTAAAGTTCTAAAGATCTATCACCTCTTAGGACACCCAAAGGATGTCATAAGTATCTATAACTTATTGCTTTGAACCTCACTCTAAGACTCTAATCCCCAAGAGCGTTATCTTTGATTGTAACGGTTCAACTTCGGTTTGAAATAGAGTTAGTTCTAAAGATCTATCACCTCTTAGGACACCCAAAGGATGTCATAAGTATCTATAACTTATAGCTTTGAACCTAACTCTAAGACTCTAATTCCCAAGAGGGTTATCTTTGAATGTAACGGTTCAACTTCGGTTTGAAATAGAGTTAAAGTTCTGAAGTTCTATCACCTCTTAGGACACCCAAAGGTTGTAATAAGTACCTATAACTTATAGCTTTGAACCTAACTCTAAGACTCTAATCCCCAAGAGCGTTATCTTTGATTATAACGGTTCAACTTCGGTTTGAAATAGAGTTAAAGTTCTAAAGATCTATCACCTCTTAGGACACCCAAAGGTTGTAATAAGTATCTATAACTTATAGCTTTGAACCTAACTCTAAGTCTCTAATCCCCAACAGCGTTATCTTTGATTGTAACGGTTCAACTTCGGTTTGAAATAGAGTTAAAGTTCTGAAGTTCTATCACCTCTTAGGACACCCAAAGGTTGTAATAATTACCTATAACTTATAGCTTTGAACCTAACTCTAAGACTCTAATCCCCAAGAGCGTTATCTTTGATTATAACGGTTCAACTTCGGTTTGAAATAGAGTTAAAGTTCTAAAGATCTACCACCTCTTAGGACACCCAAAGGTTGTAATAAGTATCTATAACTTATAGCTTTGAACCTAACTCTAAGACTCTAATCCCCAAGAGCGTTATATTTGATTGTAACGGTTCAACTTCGGTTTGAAATAGAGTTAAAGTTCTAAAGATCTATCACCTCTTAGGACACCCAAAGGATGTCATAAGTATCTATAACTTATAGCTTTGAACGTAACTCTAAGACTCTAATCCCCAAGAGCGTTATCTTTGATTGTAACGGTTCAACTTCGGTTTGAAATAGAGTTAAAGTTCTAAAGATCTATCACCTCTTAGGACACCCAAATGTTGTAATAAGTATCTATAACTTATTGCTTTGAACCTAACTCTAAGACTTTAATCCCCAAGAGCGTTATCTTTGATTGTAACGGTTCAACTTCGGTTTGAAATAGAGTTAAAGTTCTAAAGATCTATCACCTCTTAGGACACCCAAATGATGTCATAAGTATCTATAACTTATAGCTTTGAACCTAACTCTAAGACTCTAATCCCCAAGAGCGTTATCTTTGATTGTAATGGTTCAACTTCGGTTTGAAATAGAGTTAAAGTTCTAAAGATCTATCACCTCTTAGGACACCCAAAGGATGTCATAAGTATCTATAACTTATTGCTTTGAACCTCACTCTAAGACTCTAATCCCCAAGAGCGTTATCTTTGATTGTAACGGTTCAACTTCGGTTTGAAATAGAGTTAAAGTTCTAAAGATCTATCACCTCTTAGGACACCCAAAGGATGTCATAAGTATCTATAACTTATAGCTTTGAACCTAACTCTAAGACTCTAATACCCAAGAGCGTTATCTTTGATTGTAACGGTTCAACTTCGGTTTGAAATAGAGTTAAAGTTCTAAAGATCTATCACCTCTTAGGACACCCAAAGGTTGTAATAAGTATCTATAACTTATTGCTTTGAACCTAACTCTAAGACTCTAATCCCCAAGAGCGTTATCTTTGATTGTAACGGTTCAACTTCGGTTTGAAATAGAGTTAAAGTTCTAAAGATCTATCACCTCTTAGGACACCCAAAGGATGTAATAAGTATCTATAACTTATTGCTTTGAACCTAACTTTAAGACTCTAATCCCCAAGAGCGTTACCTTTGATTGTAACGGTTCAACTTCGGTTTGAAATAGAGTTAAAGTTCTAAAGATCTATCACCTCTTAGGACACCCAAAGGTTGCAATAAGTATCTATAACTTATAGCTTTGAACCTAACTCTATGACTCTAATCCCCAAGAGCGTTATCTTTGATTGTAACGGTTCAACTTCGGTTTGAAATAGAGTTAAAGTTCTAAAGATCTATAACCTCTTAGGACACCCAAAGGATGTCATAAGTATCTATAACTTATAGCTTTGAACGTAACTCTTAGACTCCAATCCCCAAGAGCGTTATCTTTGATTGTAACAGTTCAACTTCGGTTTCAAATAGAGTTAAAGTTCTAAAGATCTATCACCACTTAGGACACCCAAATGTTGTAATAGGTATCTATAACTTATTGCTTTGAACCTAACTCTAAGACTCTAATCCCCAAGAGCGTTATCTTTCATTGTAACGGTTCAACTTCGGTTTGAAATAGAGTTAAAGTTATGAAGCTCTATCACCTCTTAGGACACCCAAAGTTTGTAATAAGTATCTATAACTTATTGCTTTGAACCTAACTCTAAGACTCTAATCCCCAAGAGCGTTATCTTTGATTGTAACGGTTCAACTTCGGTTTGAAATAGAGTTAAAGTTCTAAAGATCTATCACCTCTTAGGACACCCAAAGGTTGTAATAAGTATCTATAACTTATAGCTTTGAACCTAGCTCTAAGACTCTAATCCCCAAGAGCGTTATCTTTGATTGTAACGGTTCAACTTCGGTTTGAAATAGAGTTAAAGTTCTAAAGATCTATCACCTCTTAGGACACCTAAATGTTGTAATAAGTATCTGTAACTTATAGCTTCGAACCTAACTCTAAGACTCTAATACCCAAGAGCGTTATCTTTGATTGTAACGGTTCAACTTCGGTTTGAAATAGAGTTAAAGTTCTAAAGATCTATCACCTCTTAGGACACCCAAAGGTTGTAATAAGTATCTATAACTTATTGCTTTGAACCTAACTCTAAGACTCTAATCCCCAAGAGCGTTATCTTTGATTGTAACGGTTCAACTTCGGTTTGAAATAGAGTTAAAGTTCTAAAGATCTATCACCTCTTAGGATACCCAAAGGATGTCATAAGTATCTATAACTTATAGCTTTGAACGTAACTCTAAGACTCTAATCCCCAAGAGCGTTATCTTTGATTGTAACGGTTCAACTTCGGTTTGAAATAGAGTTAAAGTTCTAAAGATCTATCACCTCTTAGGACACCCAAATGTTGTAATAAGTATCTATAACTTATTGCTTTGAACCTAACTCTAAGCCTCTAAACCCCAAGAGCGTTATCTTTGATTATAACGGTTCAACTTCGATTTGAAATAGAGTTAAAGTTCTAAAGATCTACCACCTCTTAGGACACCCAAAGGTTGTAATAAGTATCTATAACTTATTGCTTTGAACCTAACTCTAAGACTCTAATCCCCAAGAGCGTTATCTTTGATTGTAACGGTTCAACTTCGGTTTGAAATAGAGTTAAAGTTCTAAAGATCTATCACCTCTTAGGACACCCAAAGGATGTCATAAGTATCTATAACTTATAGCTTTGAACGTAACTCTAAGACTCTAATCCCCAAGAGCGTTATCTTTGATTGTAACGGTTCAACTTCGGTTTGAAATAGAGTTAAAGTTCTAAAGATCTATCACCTCTTAGGACACCCAAAGGTTGTAATAAGTATCTATAACTTATTGCTTTGAACCTAACTCTAAAACTCTAATCCCCAAGAGCGTTATCTTTGATTGTAACGGTTCAACTTCGGTTTGAAATAGAGTTAAAGTTCTAAAGATCTATCACCTCTTAGGACACCCAAAGGTTGTAATAAGTATCTATAACTTATTGCTTTGAACCTAACTCTAAGACTCTAATCCCCAAGAGCGTTATCTTTGATTGTAACGGTTCAACTTCGGTTTGAAATAGAGTTAAAGTTCTAAAGATCTATCACCTCTTAGGACACCCAAAGGATGTCATAAGTATCTATAACTTATTGCTTTGAACCTCACTCTAAGACTCTAATCCCCAAGAGCGTTATCTTTGATTGTAACGGTTCAACTTCGGTTTGAAATAGAGTTAAAGTTCTAAAGATCTATCACCTCTTAGGACACCCAAAGGTTGTAATAATTACCTATAACTTATAGCTTTCAACCTAACTCTAAGACTCTAAACCCCAAGAGCGTTATCTTTGATTATAACGGTTCAACTTCGATTTGAAATAGAGTTAAAGTTCTAAAGATCTACCACCTCTTAGGACACCCAAAGGTTGTAATAAGTATCTATAACTTATAGCTTTGAACCTAACTCTAAGACTCTAATCCCCAAGAGAGTTATATTTGATTGTAACGGTTCAACTTCGGTTTGAAATAGAGTTAAAGATCTAAAGATCTATCACCTCTTAGGACACCCAAAGGATGTCATAAGTATCTATAACTTATAGCTTTGAACGTAACTCTAAGACTCTAATCCCCAAGAGCGTTATCTTTGATTGTAACGGTTCAACTTCGGTTTGAAATAGAGTTAAAGTTCTAAAGATCTATCACCTCTTAGGACACCCAAATGTTGTAATAAGTATCTATAACTTATTGCTTTGAACCTAACTCTAAGACTTTAATCCCCAAGAGCGTTATCTTTGATTGTAACGGTTCAACTTCGGTTTGAAATAGAGTTAAAGTTCTAAAGATCTATCACCTCTTAGGACACCCAAAGGATGTCATAAGTATCTATAACTTATAGCTTTGAACGTAACTCTTAGACTCTAATCCCCAAGAGCGTTATTTTTTATTGTAACGGTTCAACTTCGGTTTGAAATAGAGTTAAAGTTCTAAAGATCTATCACCTCTTAGGACACCCAAATGTTGTAATAAGTATCTATAACTTATTGCTTTGAACCTAACTCTAAGACTCTAATCCCCAAGAGCGTTATCTTTGATTGTAACGGTTCAACTTCGGTTTGAAATAGAGTTAAAGTTCTAAAGATCTATCACCTCTTAGGACACCCAAAGGTTGTAATAAGTATCTATAACTTATTGCTTTGAACCTAACTCTAAGACTCTAATCCCCAAGAGCGTTATCTTTGATTGTAACGGTTCAACTTCGGTTTGAAATAGAGTTAAAGTTCTAAAGATCTATCACCTCTTAGGACACCCAAAGGATGTCATAAGTATCTATAACTTATTGCTTTGAACCTCACTCTAAGACTCTAATCCCCAAGAGCGTTATCTTTGATTGTAACGGTTCAACTTCGGTTTGAAATAGAGTTAAAGTTCTAAAGATCTATCACCTCTTAGGACACCCAAAGGATGTCATAAGTATCTATAACTTATAGCTTTGAACCTAACTCTAAGACTCTAATCCCCAAGAGCGTTATCTTTGATTGTAACGGTTCAACTTCGGTTTGAAATAGAGTTAAAGTTCTAAAGATCTATCACCTCTTAGGACACCCAAAGGTTGTAATAAGTATATATAACTTATTGCTTTGAACCTAACTCTAAGACTCTAATCCCCAAGAGCGTTATCTTTGATTGTAACGGTTCAACTTCGGTTTGAAATAGAGTTAAAGTTCTAAAGATCTATCACCTCTTACGACACCCAAAGGTTGTAATAAGTATCTATAACTTATAGCTTTGAACCTAACTCTAAGACTCTAATCCCCAAGAGCGTTATCTTTGATTGTAACGATTCAACTTCGGTTTGAAATAGAGTTAAAGTTATGAAGCTCTATCACCTCTTAGGACACCCAAAGGTTGTAATAAGTATCTATAACTTATAGCTTTGAACCTAACTCTAAGACTCTAATCCCCAAGAGCGTTATCTTTGATTGTAACGGTTCAACTTCGGTTTGAAATAGAGTTAAAGTTCTCAAGATCTATCACCTCTTAGGACACCTAAAGGTTGTAATAAGTATCTGTAACTTATAGCTTTGAACCTAACTCTAAGACTCTAATACCCAAGAGCGTTATCTTTGATTGTAACGGTTCAACTTCGGTTTGAAATAGAGTTAAAGTTCTAAAGATCTATCACCTCTTAGGACACCCAAAGGTTGTAATAAGTATCTATAACTTATTGCTTTGAACCTCACTCTAAGACTCTAATCCCCAAGAGCGTTATCTTTGATTGTAACGGTTCAACTTCGGTTTGAAATAGAGTTAAAGTTCTAAAGATCTATCACCTCTTAGGACACCCAAAGGTTGTAATAATTACCTATAACTTATAGCTATCAACCTAACTCTAAGACTCTAAACCCCAAGAGCGTTATCTTTGATTATAACGGTTCAACTTCGATTTGAAATAGAGTTAAAGTTCTAAAGATCTACCACCTCTTAGGACACCCAAAGGTTGTAATAAGTATCTATAACTTATAGCTTTGAACCTAACTCTAAGACTCTAATCCCCAAGAGCGTTATATTTGATTGTAACGGTTCAACTTCGGTTTGAAATAGAGTTAAAGTTCTAAAGATCTATCACCTCTTAGGACACCCAATGGATGTCATAAGTATCTATAAGTTATAGCTTTGAACCTAACTCTAAGACTCTAATCCCCAAGAGCGTTATATTTGATTGTAATGGTTCAACTTCGGTTTGAAATAGAGTTAAAGTTCTAAAGATCTATCACCTCTTAGGACACCCAAATGTTGTAATAAGTATCTATAACTTATTGCTTTGAACCTAACTCTAAGACTTTAATCCCCAAGAGCGTTATCTTTGATTGTAACGGTTCAACTTCGGTTTGAAATAGAGTTAAAGTTCTAAAGATCTATCACCTCTTAGGACACCCAAAGGATGTCATAAGTATCTATAACTTATAGCTTTGAACGTAACTCTTAGACTCTAATCCCCAAGAGCGTTATTTTTTATTGTAACGGTTCAACTTCGGTTTGAAATAGAGTTAAAGATCTAAAGATCTATCACCTCTTAGGACACCCAAATGTTGTAATAAGTATCTATAACTTATTGCTTTGAACCTAACTCTAAGACTCTAATCCCCAAGAGCGTTATCTTTGATTGTAACGGTTCAACTTCGGTTTGAAATAGAGTTAAAGTTCTAAAGATCTATCACCTCTTAGGACACCCAAAGGTTGTAATAAGTATCTATAACTTATTGCTTTGAACCTAACTCTAAGACTCTAATCCCCAAGAGCGTTATCTTTGATTGTAACGATTCAACTTCGGTTTGAAATAGAGTTAAAGTTCTAAAGATCTATCACCTCTTAGGACACCCAAAGGATGTCATAAGTATCTATAACTTATTGCTTTGAACCTCACTCTAAGACTCTAATCCCCAAGAGCGTTATCTTTGATTGTAACGGTTCAACTTCGGTTTGAAATAGAGTTAAAGTTCTAAAGATCTATCACCTCTTAGGACACCCAAAGGATGTCATAAGTATCTATAACTTATAGCTTTGAACCTAACTCTAAGACTCTAATCCCCAAGAGCGTTATCTTTGATTGTAACGGTTCAACTTCGGTTTGAAATAGAGTTAAAGTTCTAAAGATCTATCACCTCTTAGGACACCCAAAGGTTGTAATAAGTATATATAACTTATTGCTTTGAACCTAACTCTAAGACTCTAATCCCCAAGAGCGTTATCTTTGATTGTAACGGTTCAACTTCGGTTTGAAATAGAGTTAAAGTTCTAAAGATCTATCACCTCTTACGACACCCAAAGGTTGTAATAAGTATCTATAACTTATAGCTTTGAACCTAACTCTAAGACTCTAATCCCCAAGAGCATTATCTTTGATTGTAACGGTTCAACTTCGGTTTGAAATAGAGTTAAAGTTCTAAAGATCTATCACCTCTTAGGACACCCAAAGGTTGTAATAAGTATCTATAACTTATAACTTTGAACCTAACTCTAAGACTCTAATCCCCAAGAGCGTTATCTTTGATTGTAACGGTTCAACTTCGGTTTGAAATAGAGTTAAAGTTCTCAAGATCTATCACCTCTTAGGACACCTAAAGGTTGTAATAAGTATCTGTAACTTATAGCTTTGAACGTAACTCTTAGACTCTAATCCCCAAGAGCGTTATTTTTTATTGTAACGGTTCAACTTCGGTTTGAAATAGAGTTAAAGTTCTAAAGATCTATCACCTCTTAGGACACCCAAATGTTGTAATAAGTATCTATAACTTATAGCTTTGAACCTAACTCTAAGACTCTAATCCCCAAGAGCATTATCTTTGATTGTAACGGTTCAACTTCGGTTTGAAATAGAGTTAAAGTTATGAAGCTCTATCACCTCTTAGGACACCCAAAGGTTGTAATAAGTATCTATAACTTATAGCTTTGAACCTAACTCTAAGACTCTAATCCCCAAGAGCGTTATATTTGATTGTAACGGTTCAACTTCGGTTTGAAATAGAGTTAAAGTTCTAAAGATCTATCACCTCTTAGGACACCCAAAGGATGTCATAAGTATCTATAAGTTATAGCTTTGAACCTAACTCTAAGACTCTAATCCCCAAGAGCGTTATATTTGATTGTAACGGTTCAACTTCGGTTTGAAATAGAGTTAAAGTTCTAAAGATCTATCACCTCTTAGGACACCCAAATGTTGTAATAAGTATCTATAACTTATTGCTTTGAACCTAACTCTAAGACTTTAATCCCCAAGAGCGTTATCTTTGATTGTAACGGTTCAACTTCGGTTTGAAATAGAGTTAAAGTTCTAAAGATCTATCACCTCTTAGGACACCCAAAGGATGTCATAAGTATCTATAACTTATAGCTTTGAACCTAACTCTAAGACTCTAATACCCAAGAGCGTTATCTTTGATTGTAACGGTTCAACTTCGGTTTGAAATAGAGTTAAAGTTCTAAAGATCTATCACCTCTTAGGACACCCAAAGGTTGTAATAAGTATCTGTAACTTATTGCTTTGAACCTAACTCTAAGACTCTAATCCCCAAGAGCGTTATCTTTGATTGTAACGGTTCAACTTCGGTTTGAAATAGAGTTAAAGTTCTAAAGATCTATCACCTCTTAGGACACCCAAAGGTTGTAATAAGTATCTATAACTTATTGCTTTGAACCTAACTCTAAGACTCTAATCCCCAAGAGCGTTATCTTTGATTGTAACGGTTCAACTTCGGTTTGAAATAGAGTTAAAGTTCTAAAGATCTATCACCTCTTAGGACACCCAAAGGATGTCATAAGTATCTATAACTTATTGCTTTGAACCTCACTCTAAGACTCTAATCCCCAAGAGCGTTATCTTTGATTGTAACGGTTCAACTTCGGTTTGAAATAGAGTTAAAGTTCTAAAGATCTATCACCTCTTAGGACACCCAAAGGATGTCATAAGTATCTATAACTTATAGCTTTGAACCTAACTCTAAGACTCTAATCCCCAAGAGCGTTATCTTTGATTGTAACGGTTCAACTTCGGTTTGAAATAGAGTTAAAGTTCTAAAGATCTATCACCTCTTAGGACACCCAAAGGTTGTAATAAGTATATATAACTTATTGCTTTGAACCTAACTCTAAGACTCTAATCCCCAAGAGCGTTATCTTTGATTGTAACGGTTCAACTTCGGTTTGAAATAGAGTTAAAGTTCTAAAGATCTATCACCTCTTACGACACCCAAAGGTTGTAATAAGTATCTATAACTTATAGCTTTGAACCTAACTCTAAGACTCTAATCCCCAAGAGCATTATCTTTGATTGTAACGGTTCAACTTCGGTTTGAAATAGAGTTAAAGTTATGAAGCTCTATCACCTCTTAGGACACCCAAAGGTTGTAATAAGTATCTATAACTTATAGCTTTGAACCTAACTCTAAGACTCTAATCCCCAAGAGCGTTATCTTTGATTGTAACGGTTCAACTTCGGTTTGAAATAGAGTTAAAGTTCTCAAGATCTATCACCTCTTAGGACACCTAAAGGTTGTAATAAGTATCTGTAACTTATAGCTTTGAACCTAACTCTAAGACTCTAATACCCAAGAGCGTTATCTTTGATTGTAACGGTTCAACTTCGGTTTGAAATAGAGTTAAAGTTCTAAAGATCTATCACCTCTTAGGACACCCAAAGGTTGTAATAAGTATCTATAACTTATTGCTTTGAACCTAACTCTAAGACTCTAATCCCCAAGAGCGTTATCTTTGGTTGTAACGGTTCAACTTCGGTTTGAAATAGAGTTAATGTTCTAAAGATCTATCACCTCTTAGGACACCCAAAGGATGTCATAAGTATCTATAACTTATTGCTTTGAACCTCACTCTAAGACTCTAATCCCCAAGAGCGTTATCTTTTATTGTAACGGTTCAACTTCGGTTTGAAATAGAGTTAAAGTTCTAAAGATCTATCATCTCTTAGGACACCCAAAGGATGTCATAAGTATCTATAACTTATAGCTTTGAACCTAACTCTAAGACTCTAATCCCCAAGAGCGTTATCTTTGATTGTAACGGTTCAACTTCGGTTTGAAATAGAGTTAAAGTTCTAAAGATCTATCACCTCTTAGGACACCCAAAGGTTGTAATAAGTATCTATAAGTTATAGCTTTGAACCTAACTCTAAGACTCTAATCCCCAAGAGCGTTATATTTGATTGTAACGGTTCAACTTCGGTTTGAAATAGAGTTAAAGTTCTAAAGATCTATCACCTCTTAGGACACCCAAAGGATGTCATAAGTATCTATAACTTATAGCTTTGAACGTAACTCTAAGACTCTAACCCCCAAGAGCGTTATCTTTGATTGTAACGGTTCAACTTCGATTTGAAATAGAGTTAAAGTTCTAAAGATCTAACACCTCTTAGGACACCCAAATGTTGTAATAAGTATCTATAACTTATTGCTTTGAACCTAACTCTAAGACTTTAATCCCCAAGAGCGTTATCTTTGATTGTAACGGTTCAACTTCGGTTTGAAATAGGGTTAAAGTTCTAAACATCTATCACCTCTTAGGACACCCAAAGGATGTCATAAGTATCTATAACTTATAGCTTTGAACGTAACTCTAAGACTCTAATCCCCAAGAGCGTTATCTTTGATTGTAACGGTTCAACTTCGGTTTGAAATAGAGTTAAAGTTCTAAAGATCTATCACCTCTTAGGACACCCAAATGTTGTAATAAGTATCTATAACTTATTGCTTTGAACCTAACTCTAAGACTCTAATCCCCAAGAGCGTTATCTTTGATTGTAACGGTTCAACTTCGGTTTGAAATAGAGTTAAAGTTCTAAAGATCTATCACCTCTTACGACACCCAAAGGTTGTAATAAGTATCTATAACTTATAGCTTTGAACCTAACTCTAAGACTCTAATCCCCAAGAGCATTATCTTTGATTGTAACGGTTCAACTTCGGTTTGAAATAGAGTTAAAGTTATGAAGCTCTATCACCTCTTAGGACACCCAAAGGTTGTAATAAGTATCTATAACTTATAGCTTTGAACCTAACTCTAAGACTCTAATCCCCAAGAGCGTTATCTTTGATTGTAACGGTTCAACTTCGGTTTGAAATAGAGTTAAAGTTCTCAAGATCTATCACCTCTTAGGACACCTAAAGGTTGTAATAAGTATCTGTAACTTATAGCTTTGAACCTAACTCTAAGACTCTAATACCCAAGAGCGTTATCTTTGATTGTAACGGTTCAACTTCGGTTTGAAATAGAGTTAAAGTTCTAAAGATCTATCACCTCTTAGGACACCCAAAGGTTGTAATAAGTATCTATAACTTATTGCTTTGAACCTAACTCTAAGACTCTAATCCCCAAGAGCGTTATCTTTGGTTGTAACGGTTCAACTTCGGTTTGAAATAGAGTTAATGTTCTAAAGATCTATCACCTCTTAGGACACCCAAAGGATGTCATAAGTATCTATAACTTATTGCTTTGAACCTCACTCTAAGACTCTAATCCCCAAGAGCGTTATCTTTTATTGTAACGGTTCAACTTCGGTTTGAAATAGAGTTAAAGTTCTAAAGATCTATCATCTCTTAGGACACCCAAAGGATGTCATAAGTATCTATAACTTATAGCTTTGAACCTAACTCTAAGACTCTAATCCCCAAGAGCGTTATCTTTGATTGTAACGGTTCAACTTCGGTTTGAAATAGAGTTAAAGTTCTAAAGATCTATCACCTCTTAGGACACCCAAAGGTTGTAATAAGTATCTATAAGTTATAGCTTTGAACCTAACTCTAAGACTCTAATCCCCAAGAGCGTTATATTTGATTGTAACGGTTCAACTTCGGTTTGAAATAGAGTTAAAGTTCTAAAGATCTATCACCTCTTAGGACACCCAAAGGATGTCATAAGTATCTATAACTTATAGCTTTGAACCTAACTCTAAGACTCTAATCCCCAAGAGCGTTATCTTTGATTGTAACGGTTCAACTTCGGTTTGAAATAGAGTTAAAGTTCTAAAGATCTATCACCTCTTAGGACACCCAAAGGTTGTAATAAGTATATATAACTTATTGCTTTGAACCTAACTCTAAGACTCTAATCCCCAAGAGCGTTATCTTTGATTGTAACGGTTCAACTTCGGTTTGAAATAGAGTTAAAGTTCTAAAGATCTATCACCTCTTACGACACCCAAAGGTTGTAATAAGTATCTATAACTTATAGCTTTGAACCTAACTCTAAGACTCTAATCCCCAAGAGCGTTATCTTTGATTGTAACGATTCAACTTCGGTTTGAAATAGAGTTAAAGTTATGAAGCTCTATCACCTCTTAGGACACCCAAAGGTTGTAATAAGTATCTATAACTTATAGCTTTGAACCTAACTCTAAGACTCTAATCCCCAAGAGCGTTATCTTTGATTGTAACGGTTCAACTTCGGTTTGAAATAGAGTTAAAGTTCTCAAGATCTATCACCTCTTAGGACACCTAAAGGTTGTAATAAGTATCTGTAACTTATAGCTTTGAACCTAACTCTAAGACTCTAATACCCAAGAGCGTTATCTTTGATTGTAACGGTTCAACTTCGGTTTGAAATAGAGTTAAAGTTCTAAAGATCTATCACCTCTTAGGACACCCAAAGGTTGTAATAAGTATCTATAACTTATTGCTTTGAACCTCACTCTAAGACTCTAATCCCCAAGAGCGTTATCTTTGATTGTAACGGTTCAACTTCGGTTTGAAATAGAGTTAAAGTTCTAAAGATCTATCACCTCTTAGGACACCCAAAGGTTGTAATAATTACCTATAACTTATAGCTATCAACCTAACTCTAAGACTCTAAACCCCAAGAGCGTTATCTTTGATTATAACGGTTCAACTTCGATTTGAAATAGAGTTAAAGTTCTAAAGATCTACCACCTCTTAGGACACCCAAAGGTTGTAATAAGTATCTATAACTTATAGCTTTGAACCTAACTCTAAGACTCTAATCCCCAAGAGCGTTATCTTTGATTGTAACGGTTCAACTTCGGTTTGAAATAGAGTTAAAGTTCTAAAGATCTATCACCTCTTAGGACACCCAAAGGATGTCATAAGTATCTATAAGTTATAGCTTTGAACCTAACTCTAAGACTCTAATCCCCAAGAGCGTTATATTTGATTGTAATGGTTCAACTTCGGTTTGAAATAGAGTTAAAGTTCTAAAGATCTATCACCTCTTAGGACACCCAAAGGATGTCATAAGTATCTATAACTTATTGCTTTGAACCTAACTCTAAGACTTTAATCCCCAAGAGCGTTATCTTTGATTGTAACGGTTCAACTTCGGTTTGAAATAGAGTTAAAGTTCTAAAGATCTATCACCTCTTAGGACACCCAAAGGATGTCATAAGTATCTATAACTTATAGCTTTGAACCTAACTCTAAGACTCTAATCCCCAAGAGCGTTATCTTTGATTGTAACGGTTCAACTTCGGTTTGAAATAGAGTTAAAGTTCTAAAGATCTATCACCTCTTAGGACACCCAAAGGTTGTAATAAGTATATATAACTTATTGCTTTGAACCTAACTCTAAGACTCTAATCCCCAAGAGCGTTATCTTTGATTGTAACGGTTCAACTTCGGTTTGAAATAGAGTTAAAGTTCTAAAGATCTATCACCTCTTACGACACCCAAAGGTTGTAATAAGTATCTATAACTTATAGCTTTGAACCTAACTCTAAGACTCTAATCCCCAAGAGCATTATCTTTGATTGTAACGGTTCAACTTCGGTTTGAAATAGAGTTAAAGTTCTAAAGATCTATCACCTCTTAGGACACCCAAAGGTTGTAATAAGTATCTATAACTTATAGCTTTGAACCTAACTCTAAGACTCTAATCCCCAAGAGCGTTATCTTTGATTGTAACGGTTCAACTTCGGTTTGAAATAGAGTTAAAGTTCTCAAGATCTATCACCTCTTAGGACACCTAAAGGTTGTAATAAGTATCTGTAACTTATAGCTTTGAACGTAACTCTTAGACTCTAATCCCCAAGAGCGTTATTTTTTATTGTAACGGTTCAACTTCGGTTTGAAATAGAGTTAAAGTTCTAAAGATCTATCACCTCTTAGGACACCCAAATGTTGTAATAAGTATCTATAACTTATAGCTTTGAACCTAACTCTAAGACTCTAATCCCCAAGAGCATTATCTTTGATTGTAACGGTTCAACTTCGGTTTGAAATAGAGTTAAAGTTATGAAGCTCTATCACCTCTTAGGACACCCAAAGGTTGTAATAAGTATCTATAACTTATAGCTTTGAACCTAACTCTAAGACTCTAATCCCCAAGAGCGTTATATTTGATTGTAACGGTTCAACTTCGGTTTGAAATAGAGTTAAAGTTCTAAAGATCTATCACCTCTTAGGACACCCAAAGGATGTCATAAGTATCTATAAGTTATAGCTTTGAACCTAACTCTAAGACTCTAATCCCCAAGAGCGTTATATTTAATTGTAACGGTTCAACTTCGGTTTGAAATAGAGTTAAAGTTCTAAAGATCTATCACCTCTTAGGACACCCAAATGTTGTAATAAGTATCTATAACTTATTGCTTTGAACCTAACTCTAAGACTTTAATCCCCAAGAGCGTTATCTTTGATTGTAACGGTTCAACTTCGGTTTGAAATAGAGTTAAAGTTCTAAAGATCTATCACCTCTTAGGACACCCAAAGGATGTCATAAGTATCTATAACTTATAGCTTTGAACCTAACTCTAAGACTCTAATACCCAAGAGCGTTATCTTTGATTGTAACGGTTCAACTTCGGTTTGAAATAGAGTTAAAGTTCTAAAGATCTATCACCTCTTAGGACACCCAAAGGTTGTAATAAGTATCTGTAACTTATTGCTTTGAACCTAACTCTAAGACTCTAATCCCCAAGAGCGTTATCTTTGATTGTAACGGTTCAACTTCGGTTTGAAATAGAGTTAAAGTTCTAAAGATCTATCACCTCTTAGGACACCCAAAGGTTGTAATAAGTATCTATAACTTATTGCTTTGAACCTAACTCTAAGACTCTAATCCCCAAGAGCGTTATCTTTGATTGTAACGGTTCAACTTCGGTTTGAAATAGAGTTAAAGTTCTAAAGATCTATCACCTCTTAGGACACCCAAAGGATGTCATAAGTATCTATAACTTATTGCTTTGAACCTCACTCTAAGACTCTAATCCCCAAGAGCGTTATCTTTGATTGTAACGGTTCAACTTCGGTTTGAAATAGAGTTAAAGTTCTAAAGATCTATCACCTCTTAGGACACCCAAAGGATGTCATAAGTATCTATAACTTATAGCTTTGAACCTAACTCTAAGACTCTAATCCCCAAGAGCGTTATCTTTGATTGTAACGGTTCAACTTCGGTTTGAAATAGAGTTAAAGTTCTAAAGATCTATCACCTCTTAGGACACCCAAAGGTTGTAATAAGTATATATAACTTATTGCTTTGAACCTAACTCTAAGACTCTAATCCCCAAGAGCGTTATCTTTGATTGTAACGGTTCAACTTCGGTTTGAAATAGAGTTAAAGTTCTAAAGATCTATCACCTCTTACGACACCCAAAGGTTGTAATAAGTATCTATAACTTATAGCTTTGAACCTAACTCTAAGACTCTAATCCCCAAGAGCATTATCTTTGATTGTAACGGTTCAACTTCGGTTTGAAATAGAGTTAAAGTTATGAAGCTCTATCACCTCTTAGGACACCCAAAGGTTGTAATAAGTATCTATAACTTATAGCTTTGAACCTAACTCTAAGACTCTAATCCCCAAGAGCGTTATCTTTGATTGTAACGGTTCAACTTCGGTTTGAAATAGAGTTAAAGTTCTCAAGATCTATCACCTCTTAGGACACCTAAAGGTTGTAATAAGTATCTGTAACTTATAGCTTTGAACCTAACTCTAAGACTCTAATACCCAAGAGCGTTATCTTTGATTGTAACGGTTCAACTTCGGTTTGAAATAGAGTTAAAGTTCTAAAGATCTATCACCTCTTAGGACACCCAAAGGTTGTAATAAGTATCTATAACTTATTGCTTTGAACCTAACTCTAAGACTCTAATCCCCAAGAGCGTTATCTTTGGTTGTAACGGTTCAACTTCGGTTTGAAATAGAGTTAATGTTCTAAAGATCTATCACCTCTTAGGACACCCAAAGGATGTCATAAGTATCTATAACTTATTGCTTTGAACCTCACTCTAAGACTCTAATCCCCAAGAGCGTTATCTTTTATTGTAACGGTTCAACTTCGGTTTGAAATAGAGTTAAAGTTCTAAAGATCTATCATCTCTTAGGACACCCAAAGGATGTCATAAGTATCTATAACTTATAGCTTTGAACCTAACTCTAAGACTCTAATCCCCAAGAGCGTTATCTTTGATTGTAACGGTTCAACTTCGGCTTGAAATAGAGTTAAAGTTCTAAAGATCTATCACCTCTTAGGACACCCAAAGGTTGTAATAAGTATCTATAAGTTATAGCTTTGAACCTAACTCTAAGACTCTAATCCCCAAGAGCGTTATATTTGATTGTAACGGTTCAACTTCGGTTTGAAATAGAGTTAAAGTTCTAAAGATCTATCACCTCTTAGGACACCCAAAGGATGTCATAAGTATCTATAACTTATAGCTTTGAACGTAACTCTAAGACTCTAACCCCCAAGAGCGTTATCTTTGATTGTAACGGTTCAACTTCGATTTGAAATAGAGTTAAAGTTCTAAAGATCTAACACCTCTTAGGACACCCAAATGTTGTAATAAGTATCTATAACTTATTGCTTTGAACCTAACTCTAAGACTTTAATCCCCAAGAGCGTTATCTTTGATTGTAACGGTTCAACTTCGGTTTGAAATAGAGTTAAAGTTCTAAAGATCTATCACCTCTTAGGACACCCAAAGGATGTCATAAGTATCTATAACTTATAGCTTTGAACGTAACTCTAAGACTCTAATCCCCAAGAGCGTTATCTTTGATTGTAACGGTTCAACTTCGGTTTGAAATAGAGTTAAAGTTCTAAAGATCTATCACCTCTTAGGAAACCCAAATGTTGTAATAAGTATCTATAACTTATTGCTTTGAACCTAAATCTAAGACTCTAATCCCCAAGAGCGTTATCTTTGATTGTAACGGTTCAACTTCGGTTTGAAATAGAGTTAAAGTTCTAAAGATCTATCACCTCTTACGACACCCAAAGGTTGTAATAAGTATCTATAACTTATAGCTTTGAACCTAACTCTAAGACTCTAATCCCCAAGAGCGTTATCTTTGATTGTAACGGTTCAACTTCGGTTTGAAATAGAGTTAAAGTTATGAAGCTCTATCACCTCTTAGGACACCCAAAGGTTGTAATAAGTATCTATAACTTATAGCTTTGAACCTAACTCTAAGACTCTAATCCCCAAGAGCGTTATCTTTGATTGTAACGGTTCAACTTCGGTTTGAAATAGAGTTAAAGTTCTCAAGATCTATCACCTCTTAGGACACCTAAAGGTTGTAATAAGTATCTGTAACTTATAGCTTTGAACCTAACTCTAAGACTCTAATACCCAAGAGCGTTATCTTTGATTGTAACGGTTCAACTTCGGTTTGAAATAGAGTTAAAGTTCTAAAGATCTATCACCTCTTAGGACACCCAAAGGTTGTAATAAGTATCTATAACTTATTGCTTTGAACCTAACTCTAAGACTCTAATCCCCAAGAGCGTTATCTTTGGTTGTAACGGTTCAACTTCGGTTTGAAATAGAGTTAATGTTCTAAAGATCTATCACCTCTTAGGACACCCAAAGGATGTCATAAGTATCTATAACTTATTGCTTTGAACCTCACTCTAAGACTCTAATCCCCAAGAGCGTTATCTTTTATTGTAACGGTTCAACTTCGGTTTGAAATAGAGTTAAAGTTCTAAAGATCTATCATCTCTTAGGACACCCAAAGGATGTCATAAGTATCTATAACTTATAGCTTTGAACCTAACTCTAAGACTCTAATCCCCAAGAGCGTTATCTTTGATTGTAACGGTTCAACTTCGGTTTGAAATAGAGTTAAAGTTCTAAAGATCTATCACCTCTTAGGACACCCAAAGGTTGTAATAAGTATCTATAAGTTATAGCTTTGAACCTAACTCTAAGACTCTAATCCCCAAGAGCGTTATATTTGATTGTAACGGTTCAACTTCGGTTTGAAATAGAGTTAAAGTTCTAAAGATCTATCACCTCTTAGGACACCCAAAGGATGTCATAAGTATCTATAACTTATAGCTTTGAACCTAACTCTAAGACTCTAATCCCCAAGAGCGTTATCTTTGATTGTAACGGTTCAACTTCGGTTTGAAATAGAGTTAAAGTTCTAAAGATCTATCACCTCTTAGGACACCCAAAGGTTGTAATAAGTATATATAACTTATTGCTTTGAACCTAACTCTAAGACTCTAATCCCCAAGAGCGTTATCTTTGATTGTAACGGTTCAACTTCGGTTTGAAATAGAGTTAAAGTTCTAAAGATCTATCACCTCTTACGACACCCAAAGGTTGTAATAAGTATCTATAACTTATAGCTTTGAACCTAACTCTAAGACTCTAATCCCCAAGAGCGTTATCTTTGATTGTAACGATTCAACTTCGGTTTGAAATAGAGTTAAAGTTATGAAGCTCTATCACCTCTTAGGACACCCAAAGGTTGTAATAAGTATCTATAACTTATAGCTTTGAACCTAACTCTAAGACTCTAATCCCCAAGAGCGTTATCTTTGATTGTAACGGTTCAACTTCGGTTTGAAATAGAGTTAAAGTTCTCAAGATCTATCACCTCTTAGGACACCTAAAGGTTGTAATAAGTATCTGTAACTTATAGCTTTGAACCTAACTCTAAGACTCTAATACCCAAGAGCGTTATCTTTGATTGTAACGGTTCAACTTCGGTTTGAAATAGAGTTAAAGTTCTAAAGATCTATCACCTCTTAGGACACCCAAAGGTTGTAATAAGTATCTATAACTTATTGCTTTGAACCTCACTCTAAGACTCTAATCCCCAAGAGCGTTATCTTTGATTGTAACGGTTCAACTTCGGTTTGAAATAGAGTTAAAGTTCTAAAGATCTATCACCTCTTAGGACACCCAAAGGTTGTAATAATTACCTATAACTTATAGCTATCAACCTAACTCTAAGACTCTAAACCCCAAGAGCGTTATCTTTGATTATAACGGTTCAACTTCGATTTGAAATAGAGTTAAAGTTCTAAAGATCTACCACCTCTTAGGACACCCAAAGGTTGTAATAAGTATCTATAACTTATAGCTTTGAACCTAACTCTAAGACTCTAATCCCCAAGAGCGTTATATTTGATTGTAACGGTTCAACTTCGGTTTGAAATAGAGTTAAAGTTCTAAAGATCTATCACCTCTTAGGACACCCAAAGGATGTCATAAGTATCTATAAGTTATAGCTTTGAACCTAACTCTAAGACTCTAATCCCCAAGAGCGTTATATTTGATTGTAATGGTTCAACTTCGGTTTGAAATAGAGTTAAAGTTCTAAAGATCTATCACCTCTTAGGACACCCAAATGTTGTAATAAGTATCTATAACTTATTGCTTTGAACCTAACTCTAAGACTTTAATCCCCAAGAGCGTTATCTTTGATTGTAACGGTTCAACTTCGGTTTGAAATAGAGTTAAAGTTCTAAAGATCTATCACCTCTTAGGACACCCAAAGGATGTCATAAGTATCTATAACTTATAGCTTTGAACGTAACTCTTAGACTCTAATCCCCAAGAGCGTTATTTTTTATTGTAACGGTTCAACTTCGGTTTGAAATAGAGTTAAAGATCTAAAGATCTATCACCTCTTAGGACACCCAAATGTTGTAATAAGTATCTATAACTTATTGCTTTGAACCTAACTCTAAGACTCTAATCCCCAAGAGCGTTATCTTTGATTGTAACGGTTCAACTTCGGTTTGAAATAGAGTTAAAGTTCTAAAGATCTATCACCTCTTAGGACACCCAAAGGTTGTAATAAGTATCTATAACTTATTGCTTTGAACCTAACTCTAAGACTCTAATCCCCAAGAGCGTTATCTTTGATTGTAACGATTCAACTTCGGTTTGAAATAGAGTTAAAGTTCTAAAGATCTATCACCTCTTAGGACACCCAAAGGATGTCATAAGTATCTATAACTTATTGCTTTGAACCTCACTCTAAGACTCTAATCCCCAAGAGCGTTATCTTTGATTGTAACGGTTCAACTTCGGTTTGAAATAGAGTTAAAGTTCTAAAGATCTATCACCTCTTAGGACACCCAAAGGATGTCATAAGTATCTATAACTTATAGCTTTGAACCTAACTCTAAGACTCTAATCCCCAAGAGCGTTATCTTTGATTGTAACGGTTCAACTTCGGTTTGAAATAGAGTTAAAGTTCTAAAGATCTATCACCTCTTAGGACACCCAAAGGTTGTAATAAGTATATATAACTTATTGCTTTGAACCTAACTCTAAGACTCTAATCCCCAAGAGCGTTATCTTTGATTGTAACGGTTCAACTTCGGTTTGAAATAGAGTTAAAGTTCTAAAGATCTATCACCTCTTACGACACCCAAAGGTTGTAATAAGTATCTATAACTTATAGCTTTGAACCTAACTCTAAGACTCTAATCCCCAAGAGCATTATCTTTGATTGTAACGGTTCAACTTCGGTTTGAAATAGAGTTAAAGTTCTAAAGATCTATCACCTCTTAGGACACCCAAAGGTTGTAATAAGTATCTATAACTTATAGCTTTGAACCTAACTCTAAGACTCTAATCCCCAAGAGCGTTATCTTTGATTGTAACGGTTCAACTTCGGTTTGAAATAGAGTTAAAGTTCTCAAGATCTATCACCTCTTAGGACACCTAAAGGTTGTAATAAGTATCTGTAACTTATAGCTTTGAACGTAACTCTTAGACTCTAATCCCCAAGAGCGTTATTTTTTATTGTAACGGTTCAACTTCGGTTTGAAATAGAGTTAAAGTTCTAAAGATCTATCACCTCTTAGGACACCCAAATGTTGTAATAAGTATCTATAACTTATAGCTTTGAACCTAACTCTAAGACTCTAATCCCCAAGAGCATTATCTTTGATTGTAACGGTTCAACTTCGGTTTGAAATAGAGTTAAAGTTATGAAGCTCTATCACCTCTTAGGACACCCAAAGGTTGTAATAAGTATCTATAACTTATAGCTTTGAACCTAACTCTAAGACTCTAATCCCCAAGAGCGTTATATTTGATTGTAACGGTTCAACTTCGGTTTGAAATAGAGTTAAAGTTCTAAAGATCTATCACCTCTTAGGACACCCAAAGGATGTCATAAGTATCTATAAGTTATAGCTTTGAACCTAACTCTAAGACTCTAATCCCCAAGAGCGTTATATTTGATTGTAACGGTTCAACTTCGGTTTGAAATAGAGTTAAAGTTCTAAAGATCTATCACCTCTTAGGACACCCAAATGTTGTAATAAGTATCTATAACTTATTGCTTTGAACCTAACTCTAAGACTTTAATCCCCAAGAGCGTTATCTTTGATTGTAACGGTTCAACTTCGGTTTGAAATAGAGTTAAAGTTCTAAAGATCTATCACCTCTTAGGACACCCAAAGGATGTCATAAGTATCTATAACTTATAGCTTTGAACCTAACTCTAAGACTCTAATACCCAAGAGCGTTATCTTTGATTGTAACGGTTCAACTTCGGTTTGAAATAGAGTTAAAGTTCTAAAGATCTATCACCTCTTAGGACACCCAAAGGTTGTAATAAGTATCTGTAACTTATTGCTTTGAACCTAACTCTAAGACTCTAATCCCCAAGAGCGTTATCTTTGATTGTAACGGTTCAACTTCGGTTTGAAATAGAGTTAAAGTTCTAAAGATCTATCACCTCTTAGGACACCCAAAGGTTGTAATAAGTATCTATAACTTATTGCTTTGAACCTAACTCTAAGACTCTAATCCCCAAGAGCGTTATCTTTGATTGTAACGGTTCAACTTCGGTTTGAAATAGAGTTAAAGTTCTAAAGATCTATCACCTCTTAGGACACCCAAAGGATGTCATAAGTATCTATAACTTATTGCTTTGAACCTCACTCTAAGACTCTAATCCCCAAGAGCGTTATCTTTGATTGTAACGGTTCAACTTCGGTTTGAAATAGAGTTAAAGTTCTAAAGATCTATCACCTCTTAGGACACCCAAAGGATGTCATAAGTATCTATAACTTATAGCTTTGAACCTAACTCTAAGACTCTAATCCCCAAGAGCGTTATCTTTGATTGTAACGGTTCAACTTCGGTTTGAAATAGAGTTAAAGTTCTAAAGATCTATCACCTCTTAGGACACCCAAAGGTTGTAATAAGTATATATAACTTATTGCTTTGAACCTAACTCTAAGACTCTAATCCCCAAGAGCGTTATCTTTGATTGTAACGGTTCAACTTCGGTTTGAAATAGAGTTAAAGTTCTAAAGATCTATCACCTCTTACGACACCCAAAGGTTGTAATAAGTATCTATAACTTATAGCTTTGAACCTAACTCTAAGACTCTAATCCCCAAGAGCATTATCTTTGATTGTAACGGTTCAACTTCGGTTTGAAATAGAGTTAAAGTTATGAAGCTCTATCACCTCTTAGGACACCCAAAGGTTGTAATAAGTATCTATAACTTATAGCTTTGAACCTAACTCTAAGACTCTAATCCCCAAGAGCGTTATCTTTGATTGTAACGGTTCAACTTCGGTTTGAAATAGAGTTAAAGTTCTCAAGATCTATCACCTCTTAGGACACCTAAAGGTTGTAATAAGTATCTGTAACTTATAGCTTTGAACCTAACTCTAAGACTCTAATACCCAAGAGCGTTATCTTTGATTGTAACGGTTCAACTTCGGTTTGAAATAGAGTTAAAGTTCTAAAGATCTATCACCTCTTAGGACACCCAAAGGTTGTAATAAGTATCTATAACTTATTGCTTTGAACCTAACTCTAAGACTCTAATCCCCAAGAGCGTTATCTTTGGTTGTAACGGTTCAACTTCGGTTTGAAATAGAGTTAATGTTCTAAAGATCTATCACCTCTTAGGACACCCAAAGGATGTCATAAGTATCTATAACTTATTGCTTTGAACCTCACTCTAAGACTCTAATCCCCAAGAGCGTTATCTTTTATTGTAACGGTTCAACTTCGGTTTGAAATAGAGTTAAAGTTCTAAAGATCTATCATCTCTTAGGACACCCAAAGGATGTCATAAGTATCTATAACTTATAGCTTTGAACCTAACTCTAAGACTCTAATCCCCAAGAGCGTTATCTTTGATTGTAACGGTTCAACTTCGGTTTGAAATAGAGTTAAAGTTCTAAAGATCTATCACCTCTTAGGACACCCAAAGGTTGTAATAAGTATCTATAAGTTATAGCTTTGAACCTAACTCTAAGACTCTAATCCCCAAGAGCGTTATATTTGATTGTAACGGTTCAACTTCGGTTTGAAATAGAGTTAAAGTTCTAAAGATCTATCACCTCTTAGGACACCCAAAGGATGTCATAAGTATCTATAACTTATAGCTTTGAACGTAACTCTAAGACTCTAACCCCCAAGAGCGTTATCTTTGATTGTAACGGTTCAACTTCGATTTGAAATAGAGTTAAAGTTCTAAAGATCTAACACCTCTTAGGACACCCAAATGTTGTAATAAGTATCTATAACTTATTGCTTTGAACCTAACTCTAAGACTTTAATCCCCAAGAGCGTTATCTTTGATTGTAACGGTTCAACTTCGGTTTGAAATAGAGTTAAAGTTCTAAAGATCTATCACCTCTTAGGACACCCAAAGGATGTCATAAGTATCTATAACTTATAGCTTTGAACGTAACTCTAAGACTCTAATCCCCAAGAGCGTTATCTTTGATTGTAACGGTTCAACTTCGGTTTGAAATAGAGTTAAAGTTCTAAAGATCTATCACCTCTTAGGACACCCAAATGTTGTAATAAGTATCTATAACTTATTGCTTTGAACCTAACTCTAAGACTCTAATCCCCAAGAGCGTTATCTTTGATTGTAACGGTTCAACTTCGGTTTGAAATAGAGTTAAAGTTCTAAAGATCTATCACCTCTTACGACACCCAAAGGTTGTAATAAGTATCTATAACTTATAGCTTTGAACCTAACTCTAAGACTCTAATCCCCAAGAGCATTATCTTTGATTGTAACGGTTCAACTTCGGTTTGAAATAGAGTTAAAGTTATGAAGCTCTATCACCTCTTAGGACACCCAAAGGTTGTAATAAGTATCTATAACTTATAGCTTTGAACCTAACTCTAAGACTCTAATCCCCAAGAGCGTTATCTTTGATTGTAACGGTTCAACTTCGGTTTGAAATAGAGTTAAAGTTCTCAAGATCTATCACCTCTTAGGACACCTAAAGGTTGTAATAAGTATCTGTAACTTATAGCTTTGAACCTAACTCTAAGACTCTAATACCCAAGAGCGTTATCTTTGATTGTAACGGTTCAACTTCGGTTTGAAATAGAGTTAAAGTTCTAAAGATCTATCACCTCTTAGGACACCCAAAGGTTGTAATAAGTATCTATAACTTATTGCTTTGAACCTAACTCTAAGACTCTAATCCCCAAGAGCGTTATCTTTGGTTGTAACGGTTCAACTTCGGTTTGAAATAGAGTTAATGTTCTAAAGATCTATCACCTCTTAGGACACCCAAAGGATGTCATAAGTATCTATAACTTATTGCTTTGAACCTCACTCTAAGACACTAATCCCCAAGAGCGTTATCTTTTATTGTAACGGTTCAACTTCGGTTTGAAATAGAGTTAAAGTTCTAAAGATCTATCATCTCTTAGGACACCCAAAGGATGTCATAAGTATCTATAACTTATAGCTTTGAACCTAACTCTAAGACTCTAATCCCCAAGAGCGTTATCTTTGATTGTAACGGTTCAACTTCGGTTTGAAATAGAGTTAAAGTTCTAAAGATCTATCACCTCTTAGGACACCCAAAGGTTGTAATAAGTATCTATAAGTTATAGCTTTGAACCTAACTCTAAGACTCTAATCCCCAAGAGCGTTATATTTGATTGTAACGGTTCAACTTCGGTTTGAAATAGAGTTAAAGTTCTAAAGATCTATCACCTCTTAGGACACCCAAAGGATGTCATAAGTATCTATAACTTATAGCTTTGAACGTAACTCTAAGACTCTAACCCCCAAGAGCGTTATCTTTGATTGTAACGGTTCAACTTCGGTTTGAAATAGAGTTAAAGTTCTAAAGATCTATCACCTCTTAGGACACCCAAAGGTTGTAATAAGTATATATAACTTATTGCTTTGAACCTAACTCTAAGACTCTAATCCCCAAGAGCGTTATCTTTGATTGTAACGGTTCAACTTCGGTTTGAAATAGAGTTAAAGTTCTAAAGATCTATCACCTCTTACGACACCCAAAGGTTGTAATAAGTATCTATAACTTATAGCTTTGAACCTAACTCTAAGACTCTAATCCCCAAGAGCATTATCTTTGATTGTAACGGTTCAACTTCGGTTTGAAATAGAGTTAAAGTTATGAAGCTCTATCACCTCTTAGGACACCCAAAGGTTGTAATAAGTATCTATAACTTATAGCTTTGAACCTAACTCTAAGACTCTAATCCCCAAGAGCGTTATCTTTGATTGTAACGGTTCAACTTCGGTTTGAAATAGAGTTAAAGTTCTCAAGATCTATCACCTCTTAGGACACCTAAAGGTTGTAATAAGTATCTGTAACTTATAGCTTTGAACCTAACTCTAAGACTCTAATACCCAAGAGCGTTATCTTTGATTGTAACGGTTCAACTTCGGTTTGAAATAGAGTTAAAGTTCTAAAGATCTATCACCTCTTAGGACACCCAAAGGTTGTAATAAGTATCTATAACTTATTGCTTTGAACCTAACTCTAAGACTCTAATCCCCAAGAGCGTTATCTTTGGTTGTAACGGTTCAACTTCGGTTTGAAATAGAGTTAATGTTCTAAAGATCTATCACCTCTTAGGACACCCAAAGGATGTCATAAGTATCTATAACTTATTGCTTTGAACCTCACTCTAAGACTCTAATCCCCAAGAGCGTTATCTTTTATTGTAACGGTTCAACTTCGGTTTGAAATAGAGTTAAAGTTTTAAAGATCTATCATCTCTTAGGACACCCAAAGGATGTCATAAGTATCTATAACTTATAGCTTTGAACCTAACTCTAAGACTCTAATCCCCAAGAGCGTTATCTTTGATTATAACGGTTCAACTTCGGTTTGAAATAGAGTTAAAGTTCTAAAGATCTATCACCTCTTAGGACACCCAAAGGTTGTAATAAGTATCTATAAGTTATAGCTTTGAACCTAACTCTAAGACTCTAATCCCCAAGAGCTTTATATTTGATTGTAACGGTTCAACTTCGGTTTGAAATAGAGTTAAAGTTCTAAAGATCTATCACCTCTTAGGACACCCAAAGGATGTCATAAGTATCTATAACTTATAGCTTTGAACGTAACTCTAAGACTCTAACCCCCAAGAGCGTTATCTTTGATTGTAACGGTTCAACTTCGGTTTGAAATAGAGTTAAAGTTCTAAAGATCTATCACCTCTTAGGACACCCAAATGTTGTAATAAGTATCTATAACTTATTGCTTTGAACCTAACTCTAAGACTTTAATCCCCAAGAGCGTTATCTTTGATTGTAACGGTTCAACTTCGGTTTGAAATAGAGTTAAAGTTCTAAAGATCTATCACCTCTTAGGACACCCAAAGGATGTCATAAGTATCTATAACTTATAGCTTTGAACGTAACTCTAAGACTCTAATCCCCAAGAGCGTTATCTTTGATTGTAACGGTTCAACTTCGGTTTGAAATAGAGTTAAAGTTCTAAAGATCTATCACCTCTTAGGACACCCAAATGTTGTAATAAGTATCTATAACTTATTGCTTTGAACCTAACTCTAAGACTCTAATCCCCAAGAGCGTTATCTTTGATTGTAACGGTTCAACTTCGGTTTGAAATAGAGTTAAAGTTCTAAAGATCTATCACCTCTTAGGACACCCAAAGATTGTAATAAGTATCTATAACTTATTGCTTTGAACCTAACTCTAAGACTCTAATCCCCAAGAGCGTTATCTTTGATTGTAACGGTTCAACTTCGGTTTGAAATAGAGTTAAAGTTCTAAAGATCTATCACCTCTTAGGACACCCAAAGGATGTCATAAGTATCTATAACTTATTGCTTTGAACCTCACTCTAAGACTCTAATCCCCAAGAGTGTTATCTTTGATTGTATGTAACGGTTCAACTTCGGTTTGAAATAGAGTTAAAGTTCTAAAGATCTATCACCTCTTAGGACACCCAAAGGATGCCATAAGTATCTATAACTTATAGCTTTGAACGTAACTCTAAGACTCTAATCCCCAAGAGCGTTATCTTTGATTGTAACGGTTCAACTTCGGTTTGAAATAGAGTTAAAGTTCTAAAGATCTATCACCACTTAGGACACCCAAATGTTGTAATAGGTATCTATAACTTATTGCTTTGAACCTAACTCTAAGACTCTAATCCCCAAGAGCGTTATCTTTGATTGTAACGGTTCAACTTCGGTTTGAAATAGAGTTAAAGTTATGAAGCTCTATCACCTCTTAGGACACCCAAAGTTTGTAATATTATCTATAACTTATTGCTTTGAAACTAACTCTAAGACTCTAATCCCCAAGAGCGTTATCTTTGATTGTAACGGTTCAACTTCGGTTTGAAATAGAATTAAAGTTCTAAAGATCTATCACCTCTTAGGACACCCAAAGGTTGTAATAAGTATCTATAACTTATTGCTTTGAACCTAACTCTAAGACTCTAATCCCCAAGAGCGTTATATTTGATTGTAACGGTTCAACTTCGGTTTGAAATAGAGTTAAAGTTCTAAAGATCTATCACCTCTTACGACACCCAAAGGTTGTAATAAGTATCTATAACTTATAGCTTTGAACCTAACTCTAAGACTCTAATCCCCAAGAGCATTATCTTTGATTGTAACGGTTCAACTTCGGTTTGAAATAGAGTTAAAGTTATGAAGCTCTATCACCTCTTAGGACACCCAAAGGTTGTAATAAGTATCTATAACTTATAGCTTTGAACCTAACTCTAAGACTCTAATCCCCAAGAGCGTTATCTTTGATTGTAACGGTTCAACTTCGGTTTGAAATAGAGTTAAAGTTCTCAAGATCTATCACCTCTTAGGACACCTAAAGGTTGTAATAAGTATCTGTAACTTATAGCTTTGAACCTAACTCTAAGACTCTAATACCCAAGAGCGTTATCTTTGATTGTAACGGTTCAACTTCGTTTTGAAATAGAGTTAAAGTTCTAAAGATCTATCACCTCTTAGGACACCCAAAGGTTGTAATAAGTATCTATAACTTATTGCTTTGAACCTAACTCTAAGACTCTAATCCCCAAGAGCGTTATCTTTGGTTGTAACGGTTCAACTTCGGTTTGAAATAGAGTTAATGTTCTAAAGATCTATCACCTCTTAGGACACCCAAAGGATGTCATAAGTATCTATAACTTATTGCTTTGAACCTCACTCTAAGACTCTAATCCCCAAGAGCGTTATCTTTTATTGTAACGGTTCAACTTCGGTTTGAAATAGAGTTAAAGTTCTAAAGATCTATCATCTCTTAGGACACCCAAAGGATGTCATAAGTATCTATAACTTATAGCTTTGAACCTAACTCTAAGACTCTAATCCCCAAGAGCGTTATCTTTGATTGTAACGGTTCAACTTCGGTTTGAAATAGAGTTAAAGTTCTAAAGATCTATCACCTCTTAGGACACCCAAAGGATGTCATAAATATCTATAACTTATTGCTTTGAACCTCACTCTAAGACTCTAATCCCCAAGAGCGTTATCTTTTATTGTAACGGTTCAACTTCGGTTTGAAATAGAGTTAAAGTTCTAGAGATCTATCACCTCTTAGGACACCCAAAGGATGTCATAAGTATCTATAACTTATAGCTTTGAACCTAACTCTAAGACTCTAATCCCCAAGAGTGTTATCTTTGATTGTAACGGTTCAACTTCGGTTTGAAATAGAGTTAAAGTCCTAAAGATCTATCACCTCTTAGGACACCCAAAGGATGTCATAAGTATCTATAACTTATAGCTTTGAACCTAACTCTAAGACTCTAATTCCCAAGAGCGTTATCTTTGAATGTAACGGTTCAACTTCGGTTTGAAATAGAGTTAAAGTTCTGAAGATCTATCACCTCTTAGGACACACAAAGGATGTCATAAGTATCCATAACTTATAGCTTTGAACGTAACTCTAAGACTCTTAATCCCCAAGAGCGTTATCCTTGATTGTAACGGTTCAACTTCGGTTTGAAATAGAGTTAAAGTTCTAAAGATCTATCACCACTTAGGACACCCAAATGTTGTAATAGGTATCTATAACTTATTGCTTTGAACCTAACTCTAAGACTCTAATCCCCAAGAGCGTTATCTTTGATTGTAACGGTTCAACTTCGGTTTGAAATAGAGTTAAAGTTATGAAGCTCTATCACCTCTTAGGACACCCAAAGTTTGTAATATGTATCTATAACTTATTGCTTTGAAACTAACTCTAAGACTCTAATCCCCAAGAGCGTTATCTTTGATTGTAACGGTTCAACTTCGGTTTGAAATAGAATTAAAGTTCTAAAGATCTATCACCTCTTAGGACACCCAAAGGTTGTAATAAGTATCTATAACTTATAGCTTTGAACCTAACTCTAAGACTCTAATCCCCAAGAGCGTTATCTTTGATTGTAACGGTTCAACTTCGGTTTGAAATAGAGTTAAAGTTCTAAAGATCTATCACCTCTTAGGACACCTAAAGGTTGTAATAAGTATCTGTAACTTATAGCTTTGAACCTAACTCTAAGACTCTAATACCCAAGAGCGTTATCTTTGATTGTAACGGTTCAACTTCGGTTTGAAATAGAGTTAAAGTTCTAAAGATCTATCACCTCTTAGGACACCCAAAGGTTGTAATAAGTATCTATAACTTATTGCTTTGAACCTAACTCTAAGACTCTAATCCCCAAGAGCGTTATCTTTGATTGTAACGGTTCAACTTCGGTTTGAAATAGAGTTAAAGTTCTAAAGATCTATCACCTCTTAGGACACCCAAAGGATGTCATAAGTATCTATAACTTATTGCTTTGAACCTCACTCTAAGACTCTAATCCCCAAGAGCGTTATCTTTTATTGTAACGATTCAACTTCGGTTTGAAATAGAGTTAAAGTTCTAAAGATCTATCACCTCTTAGGACACCCAAAGGATGTCATAAGTATCTATAACTTATAGCTTTGAACCTAACTCTAAGACTCTAATCCCCAAGAGCGTTATCTTTGATTGTAACGGTTCAACTTCGGTTTGAAATAGAGTTAAAGTTCTAAAGATCTATCACCTCTTAGGACACACAAAGGATGTCATAAGTATCTATAACTTATAGCTTTGAACGTAACTCTAAGACTCTTAATCCCCAAGAGCGTTATCTTTGATTGTAACGGTTCAACTTCGGTTTGAAATAGAGTTAAAGTTCTAAAGATCTATCACCACTTAGGACACCCAAATGTTGTAATAGGTATCTATAACTTATTGCTTTGAATCTAACTCTAAGACCCTAATCCCCAAGAGCGTTATCTTTGATTGTAACGGTTCAACTTCGGTTTGAAATAGAGTTAAAGTTATGAAGCTCTATCACCTCTTAGGACACCCAAAGTTTGTAATAAGTATCTATAACTTATTGCTTTGAACCTAACTCTAAGACTCTAATCCCCAAGAGCGTTATCTTTGATTGTAACGGTTCAACTTCGGTTTGAAATAGAGTTAAAGTTCTAAAGATCTATCACCTCTTAGGACACCCAAAGGTTGTAATAAGTATCTATAACTTATAGCTTTGAAGCTAACTCTAAGACTCTAACCCCAAGAGCGTTATCTTTGATTGTAATAGTTCAACTTCGGTTTGAAATAGAGTTAAAGTTCTGAAGTTCTATCACCTCTTAGGACACCCAAAGGTTGTAATAAGTATCTATAACTTATAGCTTTGAACCTAACTCTAAGACTCTAATACCCAAGAGCGTTATCTTTGATTGTAACGGTTCAACTTCGGTTTGAAATAGAGTTAAAGTTCTAAAGATCTATCACCTCTTAGGACACCTAAAGGTTGTAATAAGTATCTGTAACTTATAGCTTTGAACCTAACTCTAAGACTCTAATTCCCAAGAGCGTTATCTTTGATTGTAACGGTTCAACTTCGGTTTGAAATAGAGTTAAAGTTCTAAAGATCTATCACCTCGTAGGACACCCAAAGGATGTCATAAGTATCTATAACTTATAGCTTTGAACCTAACTCTAAGACTCTAATCCCCAAGAGCGTTATCTTTGATTGTAACGGTTCAACTTCGGTTTGAAATAGAGTTAAAGTTCTAAAGATCTATCACCTCTTAGGACAACCAAAGGATGTCATAAGTATCTATAACTTATTGCTTTGAACCTCACTCTAAGACTCTAATCCCCAAGAGTGTTATCTTTGATTGTATGTAACGGTTCAACTTCGGTTTGAAATAGAGTTAAAGTTCTAAAGATCTATCACCTCTTAGGACACCCAAAGGATGCCATAAGTATCTATAACTTATAGCTTTGAACGTAACTCTAAGACTCTAATCCCCAAGAGCGTTATCTTTGATTGTAACGGTTCAACTTCGGTTTGAAATAGAGTTAAAGTTCTAAAGATCTATCACCACTTAGGACACCCAAATGTTGTAATAGGTATCTATAACTTATTGCTTTGAACCTAACTCTAAGACTCTAATCCCCAAGAGCGTTATCTTTGATTGTAACGGTTCAACTTCGGTTTGAAATAGAGTTAAAGTTATGAAGCTCTATCACCTCTTAGGACACCCAAAGTTTGTAATATGTATCTATAACTTATTGCTTTGAAACTAACTCTAAGACTCTAATCCCCAAGAGCGTTATCTTTGATTGTAACGGTTCAACTTCGGTTTGAAATAGAATTAAAGTTCTAAAGATCTATCACCTCTTAGGACACCCAAAGGTTGTAATAAGTATCTATAACTTATAGCTTTGAACCTAACTCTAAGACTCTAATCCCCAAGAGCGTTATCTTTGATTGTAACGGTTCAACTTCGGTTTGAAATAGAGTTAAAGTTCTAAAGATCTATCACCTCTTAGGACACCTAAAGGTTGTAATAAGTATCTGTAACTTATAGCTTTGAACCTAACTCTAAGACTCTAATACCCAAGAGCGTTATCTTTGATTGTAACGGTTCAACTTCGGTTTGAAATAGAGTTAAAGTTCTAAAGATCTATCACCTCTTAGGACACCCAAAGGTTGTAATAAGTATCTATAACTTATTGCTTTGAACCTAACTCTAAGACTCTAATCCCCAAGAGCGTTATCTTTGATTGTAACGGTTCAACTTCGGTTTGAAATAGAGTTAAAGTTCTAAAGATCTATCACCTCTTAGGACACCCAAAGGATGTCATAAGTATCTATAACTTATTGCTTTGAACCTCACTCTAAGACTCTAATCCCCAAGAGCGTTATCTTTTATTGTAACGGTTCAACTTCGGTTTGAAATAGAGTTAAAGTTCTAAAGATCTATCACCTCTTAGGACACCCAAAGGATGTCATAAGTATCTATAACTTATAGTTTTGAACCTAACTCTAAGACTCTAATCCCCAAGAGCGTTATCTTTGATTGTAACGGTTCAACTTCGGTTTGAAATAGAGTTAAAGTTCTAAAGATCTATCACCTCTTAGGACACACAAAGGATGTCATAAGTATCTATAACTTATAGCTTTGAACGTAACTCTAAGACTCTTAATCCCCAAGAGCGTTATCTTTGATTGTAACGGTTCAACTTCGGTTTGAAATAGAGTTAAAGTTCTAAAGATCTATCACCACTTAGGACACCCAAATGTTGTAATAGGTATCTATAACTTATTGCTTTGAATCTAACTCTAAGACCCTAATCCCCAAGAGCGTTATCTTTGATTGTAATGGTTCAACTTCGGTTTGAAATAGAGTTAAAGTTATGAAGCTCTATCACCTCTTAGGACACCCAAAGTTTGTAATAAGTATCTGTAACTTATTGCTTTGAACCTAACTCTAAGACTCTAATCCCCAAGAGCGTTATCTTTGATTGTAACGGTTCAACTTCGGTTTGAAATAGAGTTAAAGTTCTAAAGATCTATCACCTCTTAGGACACCCAAAGGTTGTAATAAGTATCTATAACTTATAGCTTTGAACCTAACTCTAAGACTCTAATCCCCAAGAGCATTATCTTTGATTGTAACGGTTCAACTTCGGTTTGAAATAGAGTTAAAGTTATGAAGCTCTATCACCTCTTAGGACACCCAAAGGTTGTAATAAGTATCTATAACTTATAGCTTTGAACCTAACTCTAAGACTCTAATTCCCAAGAGCGTTATCTTTGATTGTAACGGTTCAACTTCGGTTTGAAATAGAGTTAAAGTTCTAAAGATCTATCACCTCTTAGGACACCTAAAGGTTGTAATAAGTATCTGTAACTTATAGCTTTGAACCTAACTCTAAGACTCTAATTCCCAAGAGCGTTATCTTTGATTGTAACGGTTCAACTTCGGTTTGAAATAGAGTTAAAGTTCTAAAGATCTATCACCACTTAGGACACCCAAAGGTTGTAATAAGTATCTATAACTTATTGCTTTGAACCTAACTCTAAGACTCTAATCCCCAAGAGCGTTATCTTTGATTGTAACGGTTCAACTTCGGTTTGAAATAGAGTTAAAGTTCTAAAGATCTATCACCTCTTAGGACACCCAAAGGATGTCATAAGTATGTATAACTTATTGCTTTGAACCTCACTCTAAGACTCTAATCCCCAAGAGCGTTATCTTTTATTGTAACGGTTCAACTTCGGTTTGAAATAGAGTTAAAGTTCTAAAGATCTATCACCTCTTAGGACACCCAAAGGATGTCATAAGTATCTATAACTTATAGCTTTGAACCTAACTCTAAGACTCTAATCCCCAAGAGCGTTATCTTTGATTGTAACGGTTCAACTTCGGTTTGAAATAGAGTTAAAGTTCTAAAGATCTATCACCTCTTAGGACACCCAAAGGATGTCATAAGTATCTATAACTTATAGCTTTGAACGTAACTCTAAGACTCTAATCCCCAAGAGCGTTATCTTTGATTGTAACGGTTCAACTTCGGTTTGAAATAGAGTTAAAGTTCTAAAGATCTATCACCACTTAGGACACCCAAATGTTGTAATAGGTATCTATAACTTATTGCTTTGAACCTAACTCTAAGACCCTAATCCCCAAGAGCGTTATCTTTGATTGCAACGGTTCAACTTCGGTTTGAAATAGAGTTAAAGTTATGAAGCTCTATCACCTCTTAGGACACCCAAAGTTTGTAATAAGTATCTATAACTTATTGCTTTGAACCTAACTCTAAGACTCTAATCCCCAAGAGCGTTATCTTTGATTGCAACGGTTCAACTTCGGTTTGAAATAGAGTTAAAGTTCTAAAGATCTATCACCTCTTAGGACACCCAAAGGTTGTAATAAGTATCTATAACTTATAGCTTTGAAGCTAACTCTAAGACTCTAATCCCCAAGAGCGTTATCTTTGATTGTAATAGTTCAACTTCGGTTTGAAATAGAGTTAAAGTTCTGAAGTTCTATCACCTCTTAGGACACCCAAAGGTTGTAATAAGTATCTATAACTTATAGCTTTGAACCTAACTCTAAGACTCTAATCCCCAAGAGCGTTATCTTTGATTGTAACGGTTCAACTTCGGTTTGAAATAGAGTTAAAGTTCTAAAGATCTATCACCTCTTAGGACACCCAAAGGTTGTAATAAGTATCTATAACTTATTGCTTTGAACCTAACTCTAAGACTCTAATTCCCAAGAGCGTTATCTTTGATTGTAACGGTTCAACTTCGGTTTGAAATAGAGTTAAAGTTCTAAAGATCTATCACCTCTTAGGACACCCAAAGGTTGTAATATGTATCTATAACTTATTGCTTTGAACCTAACTCTAAGACTCTAATCCCCAAGAGCGTTATCTTTGATTGTAACGGTTCAACTTCGGTTTGAAATAGAGTTAAAGTTCTAAAGATCTATCACCTCTTAGGACACCCAAAGGTTGTAATAAGTATCTATAACTTATAGCTTTGAACCTAACTCTAAGACTCTAATCCCCAAGAGCATTATCTTTGATTGTAACGGTTCAACTTCGGTTTGAAATAGAGTTAAAGTTATGAAGCTCTATCACCTCTTAGGACACCCAAAGGTTGTAATAAGTATCTATAACTTATAGCTTTGAACCTAACTCTAAGACTCTAATTCCCAAGAGCGTTATCTTTGATTGTAACGGTTCAACTACGGTTTGAAATAGAGTTAAAGTTCTAAAGATCTATCACCTCTTAGGACACCCAAAGGTTGTAATAAGTATCTATAACTTATTGCTTTGAACCTAACTCTAAGACTCTAATTCCCAAGAGCGTTATCTTTGATTGTAACGGTTCAACTTCGGTTTGAAATAGAGTTAAAGTTCTAAAGATCTATCACCTCTTAGGACACCTAAAGGTTGTAATAAGTATCTGTAACTTATAGCTTTGAACCTAACTCTAAGACTCTAATCCCCAAGAGCGTTATCTTTGATTGTAACGGTTCAACTTCGGTTTGAAATAGAGTTAAAATTCTAAAGATCTATCACCTCTTAGGACACCTAAAGGTTGTAATATGTATCTGTAACTTATAGCTTTGAACCTAACTCTAAGACTCTAATACCCAAGAGCGTTATCTTTGATTGTAACGGTTCAACTTCGGTTTGAAATAGAGTTAAAGTTCTAAAGATCTATCACCTCTTAGGACACCCAAAGGTTGTAATAAGTATCTATAACTTATTGCTTTGAACCTAACTCTAAGACTCTAATCCCCAAGAGCGTTATCTTTGATTGTAACGGTTCAACTTCGGTTTGAAATAGAGTTAAAGTTCTAAAGATCTATCACCTCCTAGGACACCCAAAGGATGTCATAAGTATCTATAACTTATTGCTTTGAACCTCACTCTAAGACTCTAATCCCCAAGAGCGTTATCTTTTATTGTAACGGTTCAACTTCGGTTTGAAATAGAGTTAAAGTTCTAAAGATCTATCACCTCTTAGGACACCCAAAGGTTGTAATAAGTATCTATAACTTATTGCCTTGAACCTAACTCTAAGACTCTAATTCCCAAGAGCGTTATCTTTGATTGTAACGGTTCAACTTCGGTTTGAAATAGAGTTAAAGTTCTAAAGATCTATCACCTCTTAGGACACCCAAAGGTTGTAATATGTATCTATAACTTATTGCTTTGAACCTAACTCTAAGACTCTAATCCCCAAGAGCGTTATCTTTGATTGTAACGGTTCAACTTCGGTTTGAAATAGAGTTAAAGTTCTAAAGATCTATCACCTCTTAGGACACCCAAAGGTTGTAATAAGTATCTATAACTTATAGCTTTGAACCTAACTCTAAGACTCTAATCCCCAAGAGCATTATCTTTGATTGTAACGGTTCAACTTCGGTTTGAAATAGAGTTAAAGTTATGAAGCTCTATCACCTCTTAGGACACCCAAAGGTTGTAATAAGTATCTATAACTTATAGCTTTGAACCTAACTCTAAGACTCTAATTCCCAAGAGCGTTATCTTTGATTGTAACGGTTCAACTTCGGTTTGAAATAGAGTTAAAGTTCTAAAGATCTATCACCTCTTAGGACACCCAAAGGTTGTAATAAGTATCTATAACTTATTGCTTTGAACCTAACTCTAAGACTCTAATTCCCAAGAGCGTTATCTTTGATTGTAACGGTTCAACTTCGGTTTGAAATAGAGTTAAAGTTCTAAAGATCTATCACCTCTTAGGACACCTAAAGGTTGTAATAAGTATCTGTAACTTATAGCTTTGAACCTAACTCTAAGACTCTAATTCCCATGAGCGTTATCTTTGATTGTAACGGTTCAACTTCGGTTTGAAATAGAGTTAAAGTTCTAAAGATCTATCACCTCTTAGGACACCTAAAGGTTGTAATAAGTATCTGTAACTTATAGCTTTGAACCTAACTCTAAGACTCTAATACCCAAGAGCGTTATCTTTGATTGTAACGGTTCAACTTCGGTTTGAAATAGAGTTAAAGTTCTAAAGATCTATCACCTCTTAGGACACCCAAAGGTTGTAATAAGTATCTATAACTTATTGCTTTGAACCTAACTCTAAGACTCTAATCCCCAAGAGCGTTATCTTTAATTGTAACGGTTCAACTTCGGTTTGAAATAGAGTTAAAGTTCTAAAGATCTATCACCTCCTAGGACACCCAAAGGATGTCATAAGTATCTATAACTTATTGCTTTGAACCTCACTCTAAGACTCTAATCCCCAAGAGCGTTATCTTTTATTGTAACGGTTCAACTTCGGTTTGAAATAGAGTTAAAGTTCTAAAGATCTATCACCTCTTAGGACACCCAAAGGATGTCATAAGTATCTATAACTTATAGCTTTGAACCTAACTCTAAGACTCTAATCCCCAAGAGCATTATCTTTGATTGTAACGGTTCAACTTCGGTTTGAAATAGAGTTAAAGTTCTAAAGATCTATCACCTCTTAGGACACCCAAAGGATGTCATAAGTATCTATAACTTATAGCTTTGAACGTAACTCTAAGACTCTAATCCCCAAGAGCGTTATCTTTGATTGTAACGGTTCAACTTCGGTTTGAAATAGAGTTAAAGTTCTAAAGATCTATCACCACTTAGGACACCCAAATGTTGTAATAGGTATCTATAACTTATTGCTTTGAACCTAACTCTAAGACTCTAATCCCCAAGAGCGTTATCTTTGATTGTAACGGTTCAACTTCGGTTTGAAATAGAGTTAAAGTTCTAAAGATCTATCACCTCTTAGGACACCTAAAGGTTGTAATAAGTATCTGTAACTTATAGCTTTGAACCTAACTCTAAGACTCTAATTCCCAAGAGCGTTATCTTTGATTGTAACGGTTCAACTTCGGTTTGAAATAGAGTTAAAGTTCTAAAGATCTATCACCACTTAGGACACCCAAAGGTTGTAATAAGTATCTATAACTTATTGCTTTGAACCTAACTCTAAGACTCTAATCCCCAAGAGCGTTATCTTTGATTGTAACGGTTCAACTTCGGTTTGAAATAGAGTTAAAGTTCTAAAGATCTATCACCTCTTAGGACACCCAAAGGATGTCATAAGTATGTATAACTTATTGCTTTGAACCTCACTCTAAGACTCTAATCCCCAAGAGCGTTATCTTTTATTGTAACGGTTCAACTTCGGTTTGAAATAGAGTTAAAGTTCTAAAGATCTATCACCTCTTAGGACACCCAAAGGATGTCATAAGTATCTATAACTTATAGCTTTGAACCTAACTCTAAGACTCTAATCCCCAAGAGCGTTATCTTTGATTGTAACGGTTCAACTTCGGTTTGAAATAGAGTTAAAGTTCTAAAGATCTATCACCTCTTAGGACACCCAAAGGATGTCATAAGTATCTATAACTTATAGCTTTGAACGTAACTCTAAGACTCTAATCCCCAAGAGCGTTATCTTTGATTGTAACGGTTCAACTTCGGTTTGAAATAGAGTTAAAGTTCTAAAGATCTATCACCACTTAGGACACCCAAATGTTGTAATAGGTATCTATAACTTATTGCTTTGAACCTAACTCTAAGACCCTAATCCCCAAGAGCGTTATCTTTGATTGCAACGGTTCAACTTCGGTTTGAAATAGAGTTAAAGTTATGAAGCTCTATCACCTCTTAGGACACCCAAAGTTTGTAATAAGTATCTATAACTTATTGCTTTGAACCTAACTCTAAGACTCTAATCCCCAAGAGCGTTATCTTTGATTGCAACGGTTCAACTTCGGTTTGAAATAGAGTTAAAGTTCTAAAGATCTATCACCTCTTAGGACACCCAAAGGTTGTAATAAGTATCTATAACTTATAGCTTTGAAGCTAACTCTAAGACTCTAATCCCCAAGAGCGTTATCTTTGATTGTAATAGTTCAACTTCGGTTTGAAATAGAGTTAAAGTTCTGAAGTTCTATCACCTCTTAGGACACCCAAAGGTTGTAATAAGTATCTATAACTTATAGCTTTGAACCTAACTCTAAGACTCTAATCCCCAAGAGCGTTATCTTTGATTGTAACGGTTCAACTTCGGTTTGAAATAGAGTTAAAGTTCTAAAGATCTATCACCTCTTAGGACACCCAAAGGTTGTAATAAGTATCTATAACTTATTGCTTTTAACCTAACTCTAAGACTCTAATTCCCAAGAGCGTTATCTTTGATTGTAACGGTTCAACTTCGGTTTGAAATAGAGTTAAAGTTCAAAAGATCTATCACCTCTTAGGACACCCAAAGGTTGTAATATGTATCTATAACTTATTGCTTTGAACCTAACTCTAAGACTCTAATCCCCAAGAGCGTTATCTTTGATTGTAACGGTTCAACTTCGGTTTGAAATAGAGTTAAAGTTCTAAAGATCTATCACCTCTTAGGACACCCAAAGGTTGTAATAAGTATCTATAACTTATAGCTTTGAACCTAACTCTAAGACTCTAATCCCCAAGAGCATTATCTTTGATTGTAACGGTTCAACTTCGGTTTGAAATAGAGTTAAAGTTATGAAGCTCTATCACCTCTTAGGACACCCAAAGGTTGTAATAAGTATCTATAACTTATAGCTTTGAACCTAACTCTAAGACTCTAATTCCCAAGAGCGTTATCTTTGATTGTAACGGTTCAACTACGGTTTGAAATAGAGTTAAAGTTCTAAAGATCTATCACCTCTTAGGACACCCAAAGGTTGTAATAAGTATCTATAACTTATTGCTTTGAACCTAACTCTAAGACTCTAATTCCCAAGAGCGTTATCTTTGATTGTAACGGTTCAACTTCGGTTTGAAATAGAGTTAAAGTTCTAAAGATCTATCACCTCTTAGGACACCTAAAGGTTGTAATAAGTATCTGTAACTTATAGCTTTGAACCTAACTCTAAGACTCTAATCCCCAAGAGCGTTATCTTTGATTGTAACGGTTCAACTTCGGTTTGAAATAGAGTTAAAATTCTAAAGATCTATCACCTCTTAGGACACCTAAAGGTTGTAATATGTATCTGTAACTTATAGCTTTGAACCTAACTCTAAGACTCTAATACCCAAGAGCGTTATCTTTGATTGTAACGGTTCAACTTCGGTTTGAAATAGAGTTAAAGTTCTAAAGATCTATCACCTCTTAGGACACCCAAAGGTTGTAATAAGTATCTATAACTTATTGCTTTGAACCTAACTCTAAGACTCTAATCCCCAAGAGCGTTATCTTTGATTGTAACGGTTCAACTTCGGTTTGAAATAGAGTTAAAGTTCTAAAGATCTATCACCTCCTAGGACACCCAAAGGATGTCATAAGTATCTATAACTTATTGCTTTGAACCTCACTCTAAGACTCTAATCCCCAAGAGCGTTATCTTTTATTGTAACGGTTCAACTTCGGTTTGAAATAGAGTTAAAGTTCTAAAGATCTATCACCTCTTAGGACACCCAAAGGTTGTAATAAGTATCTATAACTTATTGCCTTGAACCTAACTCTAAGACTCTAATTCCCAAGAGCGTTATCTTTGATTGTAACGGTTCAACTTCGGTTTGAAATAGAGTTAAAGTTCTAAAGATCTATCACCTCTTAGGACACCCAAAGGTTGTAATATGTATCTATAACTTATTGCTTTGAACCTAACTCTAAGACTCTAATCCCCAAGAGCGTTATCTTTGATTGTAACGGTTCAACTTCGGTTTGAAATAGAGTTAAAGTTCTAAAGATCTATCACCTCTTAGGACACCCAAAGGTTGTAATAAGTATCTATAACTTATAGCTTTGAACCTAACTCTAAGACTCTAATCCCCAAGAGCATTATCTTTGATTGTAACGGTTCAACTTCGGTTTGAAATAGAGTTAAAGTTATGAAGCTCTATCACCTCTTAGGACACCCAAAGGTTGTAATAAGTATCTATAACTTATAGCTTTGAACCTAACTCTAAGACTCTAATTCCCAAGAGCGTTATCTTTGATTGTAACGGTTCAACTTCGGTTTGAAATAGAGTTAAAGTTCTAAAGATCTATCACCTCTTAGGACACCCAAAGGTTGTAATAAGTATCTATAACTTATTGCTTTGAACCTAACTCTAAGACTCTAATTCCCAAGAGCGTTATCTTTGATTGTAACGGTTCAACTTCGGTTTGAAATAGAGTTAAAGTTCTAAAGATCTATCACCTCTTAGGACACCTAAAGGTTGTAATAAGTATCTGTAACTTATAGCTTTGAACCTAACTCTAAGACTCTAATTCCCATGAGCGTTATCTTTGATTGTAACGGTTCAACTTCGGTTTGAAATAGAGTTAAAGTTCTAAAGATCTATCACCTCTTAGGACACCTAAAGGTTGTAATAAGTATCTGTAACTTATAGCTTTGAACCTAACTCTAAGACTCTAATACCCAAGAGCGTTATCTTTGATTGTAACGGTTCAACTTCGGTTTGAAATAGAGTTAAAGTTCTAAAGATCTATCACCTCTTAGGACACCCAAAGGTTGTAATAAGTATCTATAACTTATTGCTTTGAACCTAACTCTAAGACTCTAATCCCCAAGAGCGTTATCTTTAATTGTAACGGTTCAACTTCGGTTTGAAATAGAGTTAAAGTTCTAAAGATCTATCACCTCCTAGGACACCCAAAGGATGTCATAAGTATCTATAACTTATTGCTTTGAACCTCACTCTAAGACTCTAATCCCCAAGAGCGTTATCTTTTATTGTAACGGTTCAACTTCGGTTTGAAATAGAGTTAAAGTTCTAAAGATCTATCACCTCTTAGGACACCCAAAGGATGTCATAAGTATCTATAACTTATAGCTTTGAACCTAACTCTAAGACTCTAATCCCCAAGAGCATTATCTTTGATTGTAACGGTTCAACTTCGGTTTGAAATAGAGTTAAAGTTCTAAAGATCTATCACCTCTTAGGACACCCAAAGGATGTCATAAGTATCTATAACTTATAGCTTTGAACGTAACTCTAAGACTCTAATCCCCAAGAGCGTTATCTTTGATTGTAACGGTTCAACTTCGGTTTGAAATAGAGTTAAAGTTCTAAAGATCTATCACCACTTAGGACACCCAAATGTTGTAATAGGTATCTATAACTTATTGCTTTGAACCTAACTCTAAGACCCTAATCCCCAAGAGCGTTATCTTTGATTGCAACGGTTCAACTTCGGTTTGAAATAGAGTTAAAGTTATGAAGCTCTATCACCTCTTAGGACACCCAAAGTTTGTAATAAGTATCTATAACTTATTGCTTTGAACCTAACTCTAAGACTCTAATCCCCAAGAGCGTTATCTTTGATTGCAACTGTTCAACTTCGGTTTGAAATAGAGTTAAAGTTCTAAAGATCTATCACCTCTTAGGACACCCAAAGGTTGTAATAAGTATCTATAACTTATAGCTTTGAAGCTAACTCTAAGACACTAATCCCCAAGAGCGTTATCTTTGATTGTAATAGTTCAACTTCGGTTTGAAATAGAGTTAAAGTTCTGAAGTTCTATCACCTCTTAGGACACCCAAAGGTTGTAATAAGTATCTATAACTTATAGCTTTGAACCTAACTCTAAGACTCTAATCCCCAGAGCGTTATCTTTGATTGTAACGGTTCAACTTCGGTTTGAAATAGAGTTAAAGTTCTAAAGATCTATCACCTCTTAGGACACCCAAAGGTTGTAATAAGTATCTATAACTTATAGCTTTGAACCTAACTCTAAGACTCTAATTCCCAAGAGCGTTATCTTTGATTGTACCGGTTCAACTTCGGTTTGAAATAGAGTTAAAGTTCTAAAGATCTATCACCTCTTAGGACACCCAAAGGTTGTAATAAGTATCTATAACTTATTGCTTTGAACCTAACTCTAAGACTCTAATTCCCAAGAGCGTTATCTTTGATTGTAACGGTTCAACTTCGGTTTGAAATAGAGTTAAAGTTCTAAAGATCTATCACCTCTTAGGACACCTAAAGGTTGTAATAAGTATCTGTAACTTATAGCTTTGAACCTAACTCTAAGACTCTAATTCCCATGAGCGTTATCTTTGATTGTAACGGTTCAACTTCGGTTTGAAATAGAGTTAAAGTTCTAAAGATCTATCACCTCTTAGGACACCTAAAGGTTGTAATAAGTATCTGTAACTTATAGCTTTGAACCTAACTCTAAGACTCTAATACCCAAGAGCGTTATCTTTGATTGTAACGGTTCAACTTCGGTTTGAAATAGAGTTAAAGTTCTAAAGATCTATCACCTCTTAGGACACCCAAAGGTTGTAATAAGTATCTATAACTTATTGCTTTGAACCTAACTCTAAGACTCTAATCCCCAAGAGCGTTATCTTTAATTGTAACGGTTCATCTTCGGTTTGAAATAGAGTTAAAGTTCTAAAGATCTATCACCTCCTAGGACACCCAAAGGATGTCATAAGTATCTATAACTTATTGCTTTGAACCTCACTCTAAGACTCTAATCCCCAAGAGCGTTATCTTTTATTGTAACGGTTCAACTTCGGTTTGAAATAGAGTTAAAGTTCTAAAGATCTATCACCTCTTAGGACACCCAAAGGATGTCATAAGTATCTATAACTTATAGCTTTGAACCTAACTCTAAGACTCTAATCCCCAAGAGCATTATCTTTGATTGTAACGGTTCAACTTCGGTTTGAAATAGAGTTAAAGTTCTAAAGATCTATCACCTCTTAGGACACCCAAAGGATGTCATAAGTATCTATAACTTATAGCTTTGAACGTAACTCTAAGACTCTAATCCCCAAGAGCGTTATCTTTGATTGTAACGGTTCAACTTCGGTTTGAAATAGAGTTAAAGTTCTAAAGATCTATCACCACTTAGGACACCCAAATGTTGTAATAGGTATCTATAACTTATTGCTTTGAACCTAACTCTAAGACCCTAATCCCCAAGAGCGTTATCTTTGATTGCAACGGTTCAACTTCGGTTTGAAATAGAGTTAAAGTTATGAAGCTCTATCACCTCTTAGGACACCCAAAGTTTGTAATAAGTATCTATAACTTATTGCTTTGAACCTAACTCTAAGACTCTAATCCCCAAGAGCGTTATCTTTGATTGCAACGGTTCAACTTCGGTTTGAAATAGAGTTAAAGTTCTAAAGATCTATCACCTCTTAGGACACCCAAAGGTTGTAATAAGTATCTATAACTTATAGCTTTGAAGCTAACTCTAAGACACTAATCCCCAAGAGCGTTATCTTTGATTGTAATAGTTCAACTTCGGTTTGAAATAGAGTTAAAGTTCTGAAGTTCTATCACCTCTTAGGACACCCAAAGGTTGTAATAAGTATCTATAACTTATAGCTTTGAACCTAACTCTAAGACTCTAATCCCCAGAGCGTTATCTTTGATTGTAACGGTTCAACTTCGGTTTGAAATAGAGTTAAAGTTCTAAAGATCTATCACCTCTTAGGACACACAAAGGATGTCATAAGTATCTATAACTTATAGCTTTGAACGTAACTCTAAGACTCTAATCCCCAAGAGCATTATCTTTGATTGTAACGGTTCAACTTCGGTTTGAAATAGAGTTAAAGTTCTAAAGATCTATCACCACTTAGGACACCCAAATGTTGTAATAGGTATCTATAACTTATTGCTTTGAATCTAACTCTAAGACCCTAATCCCCAAGAGCGTTATCTTTGATTGTAACGGTTCAACTTCGGTTTGAAATAGAGTTAAAGTTATGAAGCTCTATCACCTCTTAGGACACCCAAAGTTTGTAATAAGTATCTATAACTTATTGCTTTGAACCTAACTCTAAGACTCTAATCCCCAAGAGCGTTATCTTTGATTGTAACGGTTCAACTTCGGTTTGAAATAGAGTTAAAGTTCTAAAGATCTATCACCTCTTAGGACACCCAAAGGTTGTAATAAGTATCTATAACTTATAGCTTTAAAGCTAACTCTAAGACTCTAATCCCCAAGAGCGTTATCTTTGATTGTAATAGTTCAACTTCGGTTTGAAATAGAGTTAAAGTTCTGAAGTTCTATCACCTCTTAGGACACCCAAAGGTTGTAATAAGTATCTATAACTTATAGCTTTGAACCTAACTCTAAGACTCTAATCCCCAAGAGCGTTATCTTTGATTGTAACGGTTCAACTTCGGTTTGAAATAGAGTTAAAGTTCTAAAGATCTATCACCTCTTAGGACACCCAAAGGTTGTAATAAGTAACTATAACTTATTGCTTTGAACCTAACTCTAAGACTCTAATCCCCAAGAGCGTTATCTTTGATTGTAACGGTTCAACTTCGGTTTGAAATAGAGTTAAAGTTCTAAAGATCTATCACCTCTTAGGACACCCAAAGGTTGTAATATGTATCTATAACTTATTGCTTTGAACCTAACTCTAAGACTCTAATCCCCAAGAGCGTTATCTTTGATTGTAACGGTTCAACTTCGGTTTGAAATAGAGTTAAAGTTCTAAAGATCTATCACCTCTTAGGACACCCAAAGGTTGTAATAAGTATCTATAACTTATAGCTTTGAACCTAACTCTAAGACTCTAATCCCCAAGAGCATTATCTTTGATTGTAACGGTTCAACTTCGGTTTGAAATAGAGTTAAAGTTCTAAAGATCTATCACCTCTTAGGACACCCAAAGGTTGTAATAAGTATCTATAACTTATAGCTTTGAAGCTAACTCTAAGACTCTAATCCCCAAGAGCGTTATCTTTGATTGTAATAGTTCAACTTCGGTTTGAAATAGAGTTAAAGTTCTGAAGTTCTATCACCTCTTAGGACACCCAAAGGTTGTAATAAGTATCTATAACTTATAGCTTTGAACCTAACTCTAAGACTCTAATCCCCAAGAGCGTTATCTTTGATTGTAACGGTTCAACTTCGGTTTGAAATAGAGTTAAAGTTCTAAAGATCTATCACCTCTTAGGACACCCAAAGGTTGTAATAAGTATCTATAACTTATTGCTTTGAACCTAACTCTAAGACTCTAATTCCCAAGAGCGTTATCTTTGATTGTAACGGTTCAACTTCGGTTTGAAATAGAGTTAAAGTTCTAAAGATCTATCACCTCTTAGGACACCCAAAGGTTGTAATATGTATCTATAACTTATTGCTTTGAACCTAACTCTAAGACTCTAATCCCCAAGAGCGTTATCTTTGATTGTAACGGTTCAACTTCGGTTTGAAATAGAGTTAAAGTTCTAAAGATCTATCACCTCTTAGGACACCCAAAGGTTGTAATAAGTATCTATAACTTATAGCTTTGAACCTAACTCTAAGACTCTAATCCCCAAGAGCATTATCTTTGATTGTAACGGTTCAACTTCGGTTTGAAATAGAGTTAAAGTTATGAAGCTCTATCACCTCTTAGGACACCCAAAGGTTGTAATAAGTATCTATAACTTATAGCTTTGAACCTAACTCTAAGACTCTAATTCCCAAGAGCGTTATCTTTGATTGTAACGGTTCAACTTCGGTTTGAAATAGAGTTAAAGTTCTAAAGATCTATCACCTCTTAGGACACCCAAAGGTTGTAATAAGTATCTATAACTTATAGCTTTGAACCTAACTCTAAGACTCTAATTCCCAAGAGCGTTATCTTTGATTGTAACGGTTCAACTTCGGTTTGAAATAGAGTTAAAGTTCTAAAGATCTATCACCTCTTAGGACACCTAAATGTTGTAATAAGTATCTGTAACTTATAGCTTTGAACCTAACTCTAAGACTCTAATTCCCAAGAGCGTTATCTTTGATTGTAATGGTTCAACTTCGGTTTGAAATAGAGTTAAAGTTCTAAAGATCTATCAACTCTTAGGACACCTAAAGGTTGTAATAAGTATCTGTAACTTATAGCTTTGAACCTAACTCTAAGACTCTAATACCCAAGAGCGTTATCTTTGATTGTAACGGTTCAACTTCGGTTTGAAATAGAGTTAAAGTTCTAAAGATCTATCACCTCTTAGGACACCCAAAGGTTGTAATAAGTATCTATAACTTATTGCTTTGAACCTAACTCTAAGACTCTAATCCCCAAGAGCGTTATCTTTTATTGTAATGGTTCAACTTCGGTTTGAAATAGAGTTAAAGTTATGAAGCTCTATCACCTCTTAGGACACCCAAAGGTTGTAATAAGTATCTATAACTTATAGCTTTGAACCTAACTCTAAGACTCTAATTCCCAAGAGCGTTATCTTTGATTGTAACGGTTCAACTTCGGTTTGAAATAGAGTTAAAGTTCTAAAGATCTATCACCTCTTAGGACACCCAAAGGTTGTAATTAGTATCTATAACTTATAGCTTTGAACCTAACTCTAAGACTCTAATTCCCAAGAGCGTTATCTTTGATTGTAACGGTTCAACTTCGGTTTGAAATAGAGTTAAAGTTCTAAAGATCTATCACCTCTTAGGACACCTAAATGTTGTAATAAGTATCTGTAACTTATAGCTTTGAACCTAACTCTAAGACTCTAATTCCCAAGAGCGTTATCTTTGATTGTAACGGTTCAACTTCGGTTTGAAATAGAGTTAAAGTTCTAAAGATCTATCAACTCTTAGGACACCTAAAGGTTATAATAAGTATCTGTAACTTATAGCTTTGAACCTAACTCTAAGACTCTAATACCCAAGAGCGTTATCTTTGATTGTAACGGTTCAACTTCGGTTTGAAATAGAGTTAAAGTTCTAAAGATCTATCACCTCCTAGGACACCCAAAGGATGTCATAAGTATCTATAACTTATTGCTTTGAACCTCACTCTAAGACTCTAATCCCCAAGAGCGTTATCTTTTATTGTAATGGTTCAACTTCGGTTTGAAATAGAGTTAAAGTTCTAAAGATCTATCACCTCTTAGGACACCCAAAGGTTGTAATAAGTATCTATAACTTATTGCTTTGAACCTAACTCTAAGACTCTAATTCCCAAGAGCGTTATCTTTGATTGTAACGGTTCAACTTCGGTTTGAAATAGAGTTAAAGTTCTAAAGATCTATCACCTCTTAGGACACCCAAAGGTTGTAATATGTATCTATAACTTATTGCTTTGAACCTAACTCTAAGACTCTAATCCCCAAGAGCGTTATCTTTGATTGTAACGGTTCAACTTCGGTTTGAAATAGAGTTAAAGTTCTAAAAATCTATCACCTCTTAGGACACCCAAAGGTTGTCATAAGTATCTATAACTTATAGCTTTGAACCTAACTCTAAGACTCTAATCCCCAAGAGCATTATCTTTGATTGTAACGGTTCAACTTCGGTTTGAAATAGAGTTAAAGTTATGAAGCTCTATCACCTCTTAGGACACCCAAAGGTTGTAATAAGTATCTATAACTTATAGCTTTGAACCTAACTCTAAGACTCTAATTCCCAAGAGCGTTATCTTTGATTGTAACGGTTCAACTTCGGTTTGAAATAGAGTTAAAGTTCTAAAGATCTATCAACTCTTAGGACACCCAAAGGTTGTAATAAGTATCTATAACTTATTGCTTTGAACCTAACTATAAGACTCTAATTCCCAAGAGCGTTATCTTTGATTGTAACGGTTCAACTTCGGTTTGAAATAGAGTTAAAGTTCTAAAGATCTATCACCTCTTAGGACACCTAAAGGTTGTAATAAGTATCTGTAACTTATAGCTTTGAACCTAACTCTAAGACTCTAATTCCCAAGAGCGTTATCTTTGATTGTAACGGTTCAACTTCGGTTTGAAATAGAGTTAAAGTTCTAAAGATCTATCACCTCTTAGGACACCTAAAGGTTGTAATAAGTATCTGTAACTTATAGCTTTGATCCTAACTCTAAGACTCTAATACCCAAGAGCGTTATCTTTGCTTGTAACGGTTCAACTTCGGTTTGAAATAGAGTTAAAGTTCTAAAGATCTATCACCTCCTAGGACACCCAAAGGATGTCATAAGTATCTATAACTTATTGCTTTGAACCTCACTCTAAGACTCTAATCCCCAAGAGCGTTATCTTTTATTGTAACGGTTCAATTTCGGTTTGAAATAGAGTTAAAGTTCTAAAGATCTATCACCTCTTAGGACACCCAAAGGATGTCATAAGTATCTATAACTTATAGCTTTGAACCTAACTCTAAGACTCTAATCCCCAAGAGCGTTATCTTTGATTGTAACGGTTCAACTTCGGTTTGAAATAGAGTTAAAGTTCTAAAGATCTATCACCTCTTAGGACACCCAAAGGATGTCATAAGTATCTATAACTTATAGCTTTGAACGTAACTCTAAGACTCTAATCCCCAAGAGCGTTATCTTTGATTGTAACGGTTCAACTTCGGTTTGAAATAGAGTTAAAGTTCTAAAGATCTATCACCACTTAGGACACCCAAATGTTGTAATATGTATCTATAACTTATTGCTTTGAACCTAACTCTAAGACCCTAATCCCCAAGAGCGTTATCTTTGATTGTAACGGTTCAACTTCGGTTTGAAATAGAGTTAAAGTTATGTAGCTCTATCACCTCTTAGGACACCCAAAGTTTGTAATAAGTATCTATAACTTATTGCTTTGAACCTAACTCTAAGACTCGAATCCCCAAGAGCGTTATCTTTGATTGTAACGGTTCAACTTCGGTTTGAAATAGAGTTAAAGTTCTAAAGATCTATCACCTCTTAGGACACCCAAAGGTTGTAATAAGTATCTATAACTTATAGCTTTGAAGCTAACTCTAAGACACTAATCCCCAAGAGCGTTATCTTTGATTGTAATAGTTCAACTTCGGTTTGAAATAGAGTTAAAGTTCTGAAGTTCTATCACCTCTTAGGACACCCAAAGGTTGTAATAAGTATCTATAACTTATAGCTTTGAACCTAACTCTATGACTCTAATGCCCAGAGCGTTATCTTTGATTGTAACGGTTCAACTTCGGTTTGAAATAGAGTTAAAGTTCTAAAGATCTATCACCTCTTAGGACACACAAAGGATGTCATAAGTATCTATAACTTATAGCTTTGAACGTAACTCTAAGACTCTAATCCCCAAGAGCGTTATCTTTGATTGTAACGGTTCAACTTCGGTTTGAAATAGAGTTAAAGTTCTAAAGATCTATCACCACTTAGGACACCCAAATGTTGTAATAGGTATCTATAACTTATTGCTTTGAATCTAACTCTAAGACCCTAATCCCCAAGAGCGTTATCTTTGATTGTAACGGTTCAACTTCGGTTTGAAATAGAGTTAAAGTTATGAAGCTCTATCACCTCTTAGGACACCCAAAGTTTGTAATAAGTATCTATAACTTATTGCTTTGAACCTAACTCTAAGACTCTAATCTCCAAGAGCGTTATCTTTGATTGTAACGGTTCAACTTCGGTTTGAAATAGAGTTAAAGTTCTAAAGATCTATCACCTCTTAGGACACCCAAAGGTTGTAATGAGTATCTATAACTTATAGCTTTGAAGCTAACTCTAAGACTCTAATCCCCAAGAGCGTTATCTTTGATTGTAATAGTTCAACTTCGGTTTGAAATAGAGTTAAAGTTCTGAAGTTCTATCACCTCTTAGGACACCCAAAGGTTGTAATAAGTATCTATAACTTATAGCTTTGAACCTAACTCTAAGACTCTAATCCCCAAGAGCGTTATCTTTGATTGTAACGGTTCAACTTCGGTTTGAAATAGAGTTAAAGTTCTAAAGATCTATCACCTCTTAGGACACCCAAAGGTTGTAATAAGTAACTATAACTTATTGCTTTGAACCTAACTCTAAGACTCTAATCCCCAAGAGCGTTATCTTTGATTGTAACGGTTCAACTTCGGTTTGAAATAGAGTTAAAGTTATGAAGCTCTATCACCTCTTAGGACACCCAAAGTTTGTAATAAGTATCTATAACTTATTGCTTTGAACCTAACTCTAAGACTCTAATCCCCAAGAGCGTTATCTTTGATTGTAACGGTTCAACTTCGGTTTGAAATAGAGTTAAAGTTCTAAAGATCTATCACCTCTTAGGACACCCAAAGGTTGTAATGAGTATCTATAACTTATAGCTTTGAAGCTAACTCTAAGACTCTAATCCCCAAGAGCGTTATCTTTGATTGTAATAGTTCAACTTCGGTTTGAAATAGAGTTAAAGTTCTGAAGTTCTATCACCTCTTAGGACACCCAAAGGTTGTAATAAGTATCTATAACTTATAGCTTTGAACCTAACTCTAAGACTCTAATCCCCAAGAGCGTTATCTTTGATTGTAACGGTTCAACTTCGGTTTGAAATAGAGTTAAAGTTCTAAAGATCTATCACCTCTTAGGACACCCAAAGGTTGTAATAAGTATCTATAACTTATTGCTTTGAACCTCACTCTAAGACTCTAATCCCCAAGAGCGTTATCTTTTATTGTAACGGTTCAACTTCGGTTTGAAATAGAGTTAAAGTTCTAAAGATCTATCACCTCTTAGGACACCCAAAGGATGTCATAAGTATCTATAACTTATAGCTTTGAACCTAACTCTAAGACTCTAATCCCCAAGAGCGTTATCTTTGATTGTAACGGTTCAACTTCGGTTTGAAATAGAGTTAAAGTTCTAAAGATCTATCACCTCTTAGGACACCCAAAGGATGTCATAAGTATCTATAACTTATAGCTTTGAACGTAACTCTAAGACTCTAATCCCCAAGAGCGTTATCTTTGATTGTAACGGTTCAACTTCGGTTTGAAATAGAGTTAAAGTTCTAAAGATCTATCACCACTTAGGACACCCAAATGTTGGAATAGGTATCTATAACTTATTGCTTTGAACCTAACTCTAAGACCCTAATCCCCAAGAGCGTTATCTTTGATTGTAACGGTTCAACTTCGGTTTGAAATAGAGTTAAAGTTATGAAGCTCTATCACCTCTTAGGACACCCAAAGTTTGTAATAAGTATCTATAACTTATTGCTTTGAACCTAACTCTAAGACTCTAATCCCCAAGAGCGTTATCTTTGATTGTAACGGTTCAACTTCGGTTTGAAATAGAGTTAAAGTTCTAAAGATCTATCACCTCTTAGGACACCCAAAGGTTGTAATAAGTATCTATAACTTATAGCTTTGAAGCTAACTCTAAGACACTAATCCCCAAGAGCGTTATCTTTGATTGTAATAGTTCAACTTCGGTTTGAAATAGAGTTAAAGTTCTGAAGTTCTATCACCTCTTAGGACACCCAAAGGTTGTAATAAGTATCTATAACTTATAGCTTTGAACCTAACTCTAAGACTCTAATCCCCAGAGCGTTATCTTTGATTGTAACGGTTCAACTTCGGTTTGAAATAGAGTTAAAGTTCTAAAGATCTATCACCTCTTAGGACACCCAAAGGTTGTAATAAGTATCTATAACTTATAGCTTTGAACCTAACTCTAAGACTCTAATCCCCAAGAGCGTTATCTTTGATTGTAACGGTTCAACTTCGGTTTGAAATAGAGTTAAAGTTCTAAAGATCTATCACCACTTAGGACACCCAAATGTTGTAATAGGTATCTATAACTTATTGCTTTGAATCTAACTCTAAGACCCTAATCCCCAAGAGCGTTATCTTTGATTGTAACGGTTCAACTTCGGTTTGAAATAGAGTTAAAGTTATGAAGCTCTATCACCTCTTAGGACACCCAAAGTTTGTAATAAGTATCTATAACTTATTGCTTTGAACCTAACTCTAAGACTCTAATCCCCAAGAGCGTTATCTTTGATTGTAACGGTTCAACTTCGGTTTGAAATAGAGTTAAAGTTCTAAAGATCTATCACCTCTTAGGACACCCAAAGGTTGTAATGAGTATCTATAACTTATAGCTTTGAAGCTAACTCTAAGACTCTAATCCCCAAGAGCGTTATCTTTGATTGTAATAGTTCAACTTCGGTTTGAAATAGAGTTAAAGTTCTGAAGTTCTATCACCTCTTAGGACACCCAAAGGTTGTAATAAGTATCTATAACTTATAGCTTTGATCCTAACTCTAAGACTCTAATCCCCAAGAGCGTTATCTTTGATTGTAACGGTTCAACTTCGGTTTGAAATAGAGTTAAAGTTCTAAAGATCTATCACCTCTTAGGACACCCAAAGGTTGTAATAAGTAACTATAACTTATTGCTTTGAACCTAACTCTAAGACTCTAATCCCCAAGAGCGTTATCTTTGATTGTAACGGTTCAACTTCGGTTTGAAATAGAGTTAAAGTTCTAAAGATCTATCACCTCTTAGGACACCCAAAGGTTGTAATATGTATCTATAACTTATTGCTTTGAACCTAACTCTAAGACTCTAATCCCCAAGAGCGTTATCTTTGATTGTAACGGTTCAACTTCGGTTTGAAATAGAGTTAAAGTTCTAAAGATCTATCACCTCTTAGGACACCCAAAGGTTGTAATAAGTATCTATAACTTATAGCTTTGAACCTAACTCTAAGACTCTAATCCCCAAGAGCATTATCTTTGATTGTAACGGTTCAACTTCGGTTTGAAATAGAGTTAAAGTTATGAAGCTCTATCACCTCTTAGGACACCCAAAGGTTGTAATAAGTATCTATAACTTATAGCTTTGAACCTAACTCTAAGACTCTAATCCCCAAGAGCGTTATCTTTGATTGTAACGGTTCAACTTCGGTTTGAAATAGAGTTAAAGTTCTAAAGATCTATCACCTCTTAGGACACCTAAAGGTTGTAATAAGTATCTATAACTTATAGCTTTGAACCTAACTCTAAGACTCTAATACCCAAGAGCGTTATCTTTGATTGTAACGGTTCAACTTCGGTTTGAAATAGAGTTAAAGTTCTAAAGATCTATCACCTCCTAGGACACCCAAAGGATGTCATAAGTATCTATAACTTATTGCTTTCAACCTCACTCTAAGACTCTAATCCCCAAGAGCGTTATCTTTTATTGTAACGGTTCAATTTCGGTTTGAAATAGAGTTAAAGTTCTAAAGATCTATCACCTCTTAGGACACCCAAAGGATGTCATAAGTATCTATAACTTATAGCTTTGAACCTAACTCTAAGACTCTAATCCCCAAGAGCGTTATCTTTGATTGTAACGGTTCAACTTCGGTTTGAAATAGAGTTAAAGTTCTAAAGATCTATCACCTCTTAGGACACCCAAAGGATGTCATAAGTATCTATAACTTATAGCTTTGAACGTAACTCTAAGACTCTAATCCCCAAGAGCGTTATCTTTGATTGTAACGGTTCAACTTCGGTTTGAAATAGAGTTAAAGTTCTAAAGATCTATCACCACTTAGGACACCCAAATGTTGTAATATGTATCTATAACTTATTGCTTTGAACCTAACTCTAAGACCCTAATCCCCAAGAGCGTTATCTTTGATTGTAACGGTTCAACTTCGGTTTGAAATAGAGTTAAAGTTATGTAGCTCTATCACCTCTTAGGACACCCAAAGTTTGTAATAAGTATCTATAACTTATTGCTTTGAACCTAACTCTAAGACTCGAATCCCCAAGAGCGTTATCTTTGATTGTAACGGTTCAACTTCGGTTTGAAATAGAGTTAAAGTTCTAAAGATCTATCACCTCTTAGGACACCCAAAGGTTGTAATAAGTATCTATAACTTATAGCTTTGAAGCTAACTCTAAGACACTAATCCCCAAGAGCGTTATCTTTGATTGTAATAGTTCAACTTCGGTTTGAAATAGAGTTAAAGTTCTGAAGTTCTATCACCTCTTAGGACACCCAAAGGTTGTAATAAGTATCTATAACTTATAGCTTTGAACCTAACTCTATGACTCTAATGCCCAGAGCGTTATCTTTGATTGTAACGGTTCAACTTCGGTTTGAAATAGAGTTAAAGTTCTAAAGATCTATCACCTCTTAGGACACACAAAGGATGTCATAAGTATCTATAACTTATAGCTTTGAACGTAACTCTAAGACTCTAATCCCCAAGAGCGTTATCTTTGATTGTAACGGTTCAACTTCGGTTTGAAATAGAGTTAAAGTTCTAAAGATCTATCACCACTTAGGACACCCAAATGTTGTAATAGGTATCTATAACTTATTGCTTTGAATCTAACTCTAAGACCCTAATCCCCAAGAGCGTTATCTTTGATTGTAACGGTTCAACTTCGGTTTGAAATAGAGTTAAAGTTATGAAGCTCTATCACCTCTTAGGACACCCAAAGTTTGTAATAAGTATCTATAACTTATTGCTTTGAACCTAACTCTAAGACTCTAATCTCCAAGAGCGTTATCTTTGATTGTAACGGTTCAACTTCGGTTTGAAATAGAGTTAAAGTTCTAAAGATCTATCACCTCTTAGGACACCCAAAGGTTGTAATGAGTATCTATAACTTATAGCTTTGAAGCTAACTCTAAGACTCTAATCCCCAAGAGCGTTATCTTTGATTGTAATAGTTCAACTTCGGTTTGAAATAGAGTTAAAGTTCTGAAGTTCTATCACCTCTTAGGACACCCAAAGGTTGTAATAAGTATCTATAACTTATAGCTTTGAACCTAACTCTAAGACTCTAATCCCCAAGAGCGTTATCTTTGATTGTAACGGTTCAACTTCGGTTTGAAATAGAGTTAAAGTTCTAAAGATCTATCACCTCTTAGGACACCCAAAGGTTGTAATAAGTAACTATAACTTATTGCTTTGAACCTAACTCTAAGACTCTAATCCCCAAGAGCGTTATCTTTGATTGTAACGGTTCAACTTCGGTTTGAAATAGAGTTAAAGTTATGAAGCTCTATCACCTCTTAGGACACCCAAAGTTTGTAATAAGTATCTATAACTTATTGCTTTGAACCTAACTCTAAGACTCTAATCCCCAAGAGCGTTATCTTTGATTGTAACGGTTCAACTTCGGTTTGAAATAGAGTTAAAGTTCTAAAGATCTATCACCTCTTAGGACACCCAAAGGTTGTAATGAGTATCTATAACTTATAGCTTTGAAGCTAACTCTAAGACTCTAATCCCCAAGAGCGTTATCTTTGATTGTAATAGTTCAACTTCGGTTTGAAATAGAGTTAAAGTTCTGAAGTTCTATCACCTCTTAGGACACCCAAAGGTTGTAATAAGTATCTATAACTTATAGCTTTGAACCTAACTCTAAGACTCTAATCCCCAAGAGCGTTATCTTTGATTGTAACGGTTCAACTTCGGTTTGAAATAGAGTTAAAGTTCTAAAGATCTATCACCTCTTAGGACACCCAAAGGTTGTAATAAGTATCTATAACTTATTGCTTTGAACCTCACTCTAAGACTCTAATCCCCAAGAGCGTTATCTTTTATTGTAACGGTTCAACTTCGGTTTGAAATAGAGTTAAAGTTCTAAAGATCTATCACCTCTTAGGACACCCAAAGGATGTCATAAGTATCTATAACTTATAGCTTTGAACCTAACTCTAAGACTCTAATCCCCAAGAGCGTTATCTTTGATTGTAACGGTTCAACTTCGGTTTGAAATAGAGTTAAAGTTCTAAAGATCTATCACCTCTTAGGACACCCAAAGGATGTCATAAGTATCTATAACTTATAGCTTTGAACATAACTCTAAGACTCTAATCCCCAAGAGCGTTATCTTTGATTGTAACGGTTCAACTTCGGTTTGAAATAGAGTTAAAGTTCTAAAGATCTATCACCACTTAGGACACCCAAATGTTGGAATAGGTATCTATAACTTATTGCTTTGAACCTAACTCTAAGACCCTAATCCCCAAGAGCGTTATCTTTGATTGTAACGGTTCAACTTCGGTTTGAAATAGAGTTAAAGTTATGAAGCTCTATCACCTCTTAGGACACCCAAAGTTTGTAATAAGTATCTATAACTTATTGCTTTGAACCTAACTCTAAGACTCTAATCCCCAAGAGCGTTATCTTTGATTGTAACGGTTCAACTTCGGTTTGAAATAGAGTTAAAGTTCTAAAGATCTATCACCTCTTAGGACACCCAAAGGTTGTAATAAGTATCTATAACTTATAGCTTTGAAGCTAACTCTAAGACACTAATCCCCAAGAGCGTTATCTTTGATTGTAATAGTTCAACTTCGGTTTGAAATAGAGTTAAAGTTCTGAAGTTCTATCACCTCTTAGGACACCCAAAGGTTGTAATAAGTATCTATAACTTATAGCTTTGAACCTAACTCTAAGACTCTAATCCCCAGAGCGTTATCTTTGATTGTAACGGTTCAACTTCGGTTTGAAATAGAGTTAAAGTTCTAAAGATCTATCACCTCTTAGGACACCCAAAGGTTGTAATAAGTATCTATAACTTATAGCTTTGAACCTAACTCTAAGACTCTAATCCCCAAGAGCGTTATCTTTGATTGTAACGGTTCAACTTCGGTTTGAAATAGAGTTAAAGTTCTAAAGATCTATCACCACTTAGGACACCCAAATGTTGTAATAGGTATCTATAACTTATTGCTTTGAATCTAACTCTAAGACCCTAATCCCCAAGAGCGTTATCTTTGATTGTAACGGTTCAACTTCGGTTTGAAATAGAGTTAAAGTTATGAAGCTCTATCACCTCTTAGGACACCCAAAGTTTGTAATAAGTATCTATAACTTATTGCTTTGAACCTAACTCTAAGACTCTAATCCCCAAGAGCGTTATCTTTGATTGTAACGGTTCAACTTCGGTTTGAAATAGAGTTAAAGTTCTAAAGATCTATCACCTCTTAGGACACCCAAAGGTTGTAATGAGTATCTATAACTTATAGCTTTGAAGCTAACTCTAAGACTCTAATCCCCAAGAGCGTTATCTTTGATTGTAATAGTTCAACTTCGGTTTGAAATAGAGTTAAAGTTCTGAAGTTCTATCACCTCTTAGGACACCCAAAGGTTGTAATAAGTATCTATAACTTATAGCTTTGAACCTAACTCTAAGACTCTAATCCCCAAGAGCGTTATCTTTGATTGTAACGGTTCAACTTCGGTTTGAAATAGAGTTAAAGTTCTAAAGATCTATCACCTCTTAGGACACCCAAAGGTTGTAATAAGTAACTATAACTTATTGCTTTGAACCTAACTCTAAGACTCTAATCCCCAAGAGCGTTATCTTTGATTGTAACGGTTCAACTTCGGTTTGAAATAGAGTTAAAGTTCTAAAGATCTATCACCTCTTAGGACACCCAAAGGTTGTAATATGTATCTATAACTTATTGCTTTGAACCTAACTCTAAGACTCTAATCCCCAAGAGCGTTATCTTTGATTGTAACGGTTCAACTTCGGTTTGAAATAGAGTTAAAGTTCTAAAGATCTATCACCTCTTAGGACACCCAAAGGTTGTAATAAGTATCTATAACTTATAGCTTTGAACCTAACTCTAAGACTCTAATCCCCAAGAGCATTATCTTTGATTGTAACGGTTCAACTTCGGTTTGAAATAGAGTTAAAGTTATGAAGCTCTATCACCTCTTAGGACACCCAAAGGTTGTAATAAGTATCTATAACTTATAGCTTTGAACCTAACTCTAAGACTCTAATCCCCAAGAGCGTTATCTTTGATTGTAACGGTTCAACTTCGGTTTGAAATAGAGTTAAAGTTCTAAAGATCTATCACCTCTTAGGACACCTAAAGGTTGTAATAAGTATCTATAACTTATAGCTTTGAACCTAACTCTAAGACTCTAATACCCAAGAGCGTTATCTTTGATTGTAACGGTTCAACTTCGGTTTGAAATAGAGTTAAAGTTCTAAAGATCTATCACCTCCTAGGACACCCAAAGGATGTCATAAGTATCTATAACTTATTGCTTTCAACCTCACTCTAAGACTCTAATCCCCAAGAGCGTTATCTTTTATTGTAACGGTTCAATTTCGGTTTGAAATAGAGTTAAAGTTCTAAAGATCTATCACCTCTTAGGACACCCAAAGGATGTCATAAGTATCTATAACTTATAGCTTTGAACCTAACTCTAAGACTCTAATCCCCAAGAGCGTTATCTTTGATTGTAACGGTTCAACTTCGGTTTGAAATAGAGTTAAAGTTCTAAAGATCTATCACCTCTTAGGACACCCAAAGGATGTCATAAGTATCTATAACTTATAGCTTTGAACGTAACTCTAAGACTCTAATCCCCAAGAGCGTTATCTTTGATTGTAACGGTTCAACTTCGGTTTGAAATAGAGTTAAAGTTCTAAAGATCTATCACCACTTAGGACACCCAAATGTTGTAATAGGTATCTATAACTTATTGCTTTGAACCTAACTCTAAGACCCTAATCCCCAAGAGCGTTATCTTTGATTGTAACGGTTCAACTTCGGTTTGAAATAGAGTTAAAGTTATGAAGCTCTATCACCTCTTAGGACACCCAAAGTTTGTAATAAGTATCTATAACTTATTGCTTTGAACCTAACTCTAAGACTCTAATCCCCAAGAGCGTTATCTTTGATTGTAACGGTTCAACTTTGGTTTGAAATAGAGTTAAAGTTCTAAAGATCTATCACCTCTTAGGACACCCAAAGGTTGTAATAAGTATCTATAACTTATAGCTTTGAAGCTAACTCTAAGACACTAATCCCCAAGAGCGTTATCTTTGATTGTAATAGTTCAACTTCGGTTTGAAATAGAGTTAAAGTTCTGAAGTTCTATCACCTCTTAGGACACCCAAAGGTTGTAATAAGTATCTATAACTTATAGCTTTGAACCTAACTCTAAGACTCTAATCCCCAGAGCGTTATCTTTGATTGTAACGGTTCAACTTCGGTTTGAAATAGAGTTAAAGTTCTAAAGATCTATCACCTCTTAGGACACACAAAGGATGTCATAAGTATCTATAACTTATAGCTTTGAACGTAACTCTAAGACTCTAATCCCCAAGAGCGTTATCTTTGATTGTAACGGTTCAACTTCGGTTTGAAATAGAGTTAAAGTTCTAAAGATCTATCACCACTTAGGACACCCAAATGTTGTAATAGGTATCTATAACTTATTGCTTTGAATCTAACTCTAAGACCCTAATCCCCAAGAGCGTTATCTTTGATTGTAACGGTTCAACTTCGGTTTGAAATAGAGTTAAAGTAATGAAGCTCTATCACCTCTTAGGACAGCCAAAGTTTGTAATAAGTATCTATAACTTATTGCTTTGAACCTAACTCTAAGACTCTAATCCCCAAGAGCGTTATCTTTGATTGTAACGGTTCAACTTCGATTTGAAATAGAGTTAAAGTTCTAAAGATCTATCACCTCTTAGGACACCCAAAGGTTGTAATAAGTATCTATAACTTATAGCTTTGAAGCTAACTCTAAGACTCTAATCCCCAAGAGCGTTATCTTTGATTGTAATAGTTCAACTTCGGTTTGAAATAGAGTTAAAGTTCTGAAGTTCTATCACCTCTTAGGACACCCAAAGGTTGTAATAAGTATCTATAACTTATAGCTTTGAACCTAACTCTAAGACTCTAATCCCCAAGAGCGTTATCTTTGATTGTAACGGTTCAACTTCGTTTTGAAATAGAGTTAAAGTTCTAAAGATCTATCACCTCTTAGGACACCCAAATGTTGTAATAGGTATCTATAACTTATTGCTTTGAATCTAACTCTAAGACCCTAATCCCCAAGAGCGTTATCTTTGATTGTAACGGTTCAACTTCGGTTTGAAATAGAGTTAAAGTTATGAAGCTCTATCACCTCTTAGGACACCCAAAGTTTGTAATAAGTATCTATAACTTATTGCTTTGAACCTAACTCTAAGACTCTAATCCCCAAGAGCGTTATCTTTGATTGTAACGGTTCAACTTCGGTTTGAAATAGAGTTAAAGTTCTAAAGATCTATCACCTCTTAGGACACCCAAAGGTTGTAATGAGTATCTATAACTTATAGCTTTGAAGCTAACTCTAAGACTCTAATCCCCAAGAGCGTTATCTTTGATTGTAATAGTTCAACTTCGGTTTGAAATAGAGTTAAAGTTCTGAAGTTCTATCACCTCTTAGGACACCCAAAGGTTGTAATAAGTATCTATAACTTATAGCTTTGAACCTAACTCTAAGACTCTAATCCCCAAGAGCGTTATCTTTGATTGTAACGGTTCAACTTCGGTTTGAAATAGAGTTAAAGTTCTAAAGATCTATCACCTCTTAGGACACCCAAAGGTTGTAATAAGTAACTATAACTTATTGCTTTGAACCTAACTCTAAGACTCTAATCCCCAAGAGCGTTATCTTTGATTGTAACGGTTCAACTTCGGTTTGAAATAGAGTTAAAGTTCTAAAGATCTATCACCTCTTAGGACACCCAAAGGTTGTAATATGTATCTATAACTTATTGCTTTGAACCTAACTCTAAGACTCTAATCCCCAAGAGCGTTATCTTTGATTGTAACGGTTCAACTTCGGTTTGAAATAGAGTTAAAGTTCTAAAGATCTATCACCTCTTAGGACACCCAAAGGTTGTAATAAGTATCTATAACTTATAGCTTTGAACCTAACTCTAAGACTCTAATCCCCAAGAGCATTATCTTTGATTGTAACGGTTCAACTTCGGTTTGAAATAGAGTTAAAGTTATGAAGCTCTATCACCTCTTAGGACACCCAAAGGTTGTAATAAGTATCTATAACTTATAGCTTTGAACCTAACTCTAAGACTCTAATCCCCAAGAGCGTTATCTTTGATTGTAACGGTTCAACTTCGGTTTGAAATAGAGTTAAAGTTCTAAAGATCTATCACCTCTTAGGACACCTAAAGGTTGTAATAAGTATCTATAACTTATAGCTTTGAACCTAACTCTAAGACTCTAATACCCAAGAGCGTTATCTTTGATTGTAACGGTTCAACTTCGGTTTGAAATAGAGTTAAAGTTCTAAAGATCTATCACCTCCTAGGACACCCAAAGGATGTCATAAGTATCTATAACTTATTGCTTTCAACCTCACTCTAAGACTCTAATCCCCAAGAGCGTTATCTTTTATTGTAACGGTTCAATTTCGGTTTGAAATAGAGTTAAAGTTCTAAAGATCTATCACCTCTTAGGACACCCAAAGGATGTCATAAGTATCTATAACTTATAGCTTTGAACCTAACTCTAAGACTCTAATCCCCAAGAGCGTTATCTTTGATTGTAACGGTTCAACTTCGGTTTGAAATAGAGTTAAAGTTCTAAAGATCTATCACCTCTTAGGACACCCAAAGGATGTCATAAGTATCTATAACTTATAGCTTTGAACGTAACTCTAAGACTCTAATCCCCAAGAGCGTTATCTTTGATTGTAACGGTTCAACTTCGGTTTGAAATAGAGTTAAAGTTCTAAAGATCTATCACCACTTAGGACACCCAAATGTTGTAATAGGTATCTATAACTTATTGCTTTGAACCTAACTCTAAGACCCTAATCCCCAAGAGCGTTATCTTTGATTGTAACGGTTCAACTTCGGTTTGAAATAGAGTTAAAGTTATGAAGCTCTATCACCTCTTAGGACACCCAAAGTTTGTAATAAGTATCTATAACTTATTGCTTTGAACCTAACTCTAAGACTCTAATCCCCAAGAGCGTTATCTTTGATTGTAACGGTTCAACTTTGGTTTGAAATAGAGTTAAAGTTCTAAAGATCTATCACCTCTTAGGACACCCAAAGGTTGTAATAAGTATCTATAACTTATAGCTTTGAAGCTAACTCTAAGACACTAATCCCCAAGAGCGTTATCTTTGATTGTAATAGTTCAACTTCGGTTTGAAATAGAGTTAAAGTTCTGAAGTTCTATCACCTCTTAGGACACCCAAAGGTTGTAATAAGTATCTATAACTTATAGCTTTGAACCTAACTCTAAGACTCTAATCCCCAGAGCGTTATCTTTGATTGTAACGGTTCAACTTCGGTTTGAAATAGAGTTAAAGTTCTAAAGATCTATCACCTCTTAGGACACACAAAGGATGTCATAAGTATCTATAACTTATAGCTTTGAACGTAACTCTAAGACTCTAATCCCCAAGAGCGTTATCTTTGATTGTAACGGTTCAACTTCGGTTTGAAATAGAGTTAAAGTTCTAAAGATCTATCACCACTTAGGACACCCAAATGTTGTAATAGGTATCTATAACTTATTGCTTTGAATCTAACTCTAAGACCCTAATCCCCAAGAGCGTTATCTTTGATTGTAACGGTTCAACTTCGGTTTGAAATAGAGTTAAAGTAATGAAGCTCTATCACCTCTTAGGACAGCCAAAGTTTGTAATAAGTATCTATAACTTATTGCTTTGAACCTAACTCTAAGACTCTAATCCCCAAGAGCGTTATCTTTGATTGTAACGGTTCAACTTCGATTTGAAATAGAGTTAAAGTTCTAAAGATCTATCACCTCTTAGGACACCCAAAGGTTGTAATAAGTATCTATAACTTATAGCTTTGAAGCTAACTCTAAGACTCTAATCCCCAAGAGCGTTATCTTTGATTGTAATAGTTCAACTTCGGTTTGAAATAGAGTTAAAGTTCTGAAGTTCTATCACCTCTTAGGACACCCAAAGGTTGTAATAAGTATCTATAACTTATAGCTTTGAACCTAACTCTAAGACTCTAATCCCCAAGAGCGTTATCTTTGATTGTAACGGTTCAACTTCGGTTTGAAATAGAGTTAAAGTTCTAAAGATCTATCACCTCTTAGGACACCCAAAGGTTGTAATAAGTATCTATAACTTATTGCTTTGAACCTAACTCTAAGACTCTAATTCCCAAGAGCGTTATCTTTGATTGTAACGGTTCAACTTCGGTTTGAAATAGAGTTAAAGTTCTAAAGATCTATCACCTCTTAGGACACCCAAAGGTTGTAATAAGTATCTATAACTTATAGCTTTGAACATAACTCTAAGACTCTAATTCCCAAGAGCGTTATCTTTGATTGTAACGGTTCAACTTCGGTTTGAAATAGAGTTAAAGTTCTAAAGATCTATCACCTCTTAGGACACCTAAATGTTGTAATAAGTATCTGTAACTTATAGCTTTGAACCTAACTCTAAGACTCTAATTCCAAGAGCGTTATCTTTGATTGTAACGGTTCAACTTCGGTTTGAAATAGAGTTAAAGTTCTAAAGATCTATCACCTCTTAGGACACCTAAAGGTTGTAATAAGTATCTGTAACTTATAGCTTTGAACCTAACTCTAAGACTCTAATACCCAAGAGCGTTATCTTTGATTGTAACGGTTCAACTTCGGTTTGAAATAGAGTTAAAGTTCTAAAGATCTATCACCTCTTAGGACACCCAAAGGTTGTAATAAGTATCTATAACTTATTGCTTTGAACATAACTCTAAGACTCTAATCCCCAAGAGCGTTATCTTTGATTGTAACGGTTCAACTTCGGTTTGAAATAGAGTTAAAGTTCTAAAGATCTATCACCTCCTAGGACACCCAAAGGTTGTAATAAGTATCTATAACTTATTGCTTTGAACCTAACTCTAAGACTCTAATCCCCAAGAGCGTTATCTTTGATTGTAATGGTTCAACTTCGGTTTGAAATAGAGTTAAAGTTCTAAAGATCTATCACCTCTTAGGACACCCAAAGGTTGTAATATGTATCTATAACTTATTGCTTTGAACCTAACTCTAAGACTCTAATCCCCAAGAGCGTTATCTTTGATTGTAACGGTTCAACTTCGGTTTGAAATAGAGTTAAAGTTCTAAAGATCTATCACCTCTTAGGACACCCAAAGGTTGTAATAAGTACCTATAACTTATAGCTTTGAACCTAACTCTAAGACTCTAATCCCCAAGAGCATTATCTTTGATTGTAACGGTTCAACTTCGGTTTGAAATAGAGTTAAAGTTATGAAGCTCTATCACCTCTTAGGACACCCAAAGGTTGTAATAAGTATCTATAACTTATAGCTTTGAACCTAACTCTAAGACTCTAATTCCCAAGAGCGTTATCTTTGATTGTAACGGTTCAACTTCGGTTTGAAATAGAGTTAAAGTTCTAAAGATCTATCACCTCTTGGGACACCCAAAGGTTGTAATAAGTATCTATAACTTATTGCTTTGAACCTAACTCTAAGACTCTAATTCCCAAGAGCGTTATCTTTGATTGTAACGGTTCAACTTCGGTTTGAAATAGAGTTAAAGTTCTAAAGATCTATCACCTCTTAGGACACCTAAAGGTTGTAATAAGTATCTGTAACTTATAGCTTTGAACCTAACTCTAAGACTCTAATTCCCAAGAGCGTTATCTTTGATTGTAACGGTTCAACTTCGGTTTGAAATAGAGTTAAAGTTCTAAAGATCTATCACCTCTTAGGACACCTAAAGGTTGTAATAAGTATCTGTAACTTATAGCTTTGAACCTAACTCTAAGACTCTAATACCCAAGAGCGTTATCTTTGATTGTAACGGTTCAACTTCGGTTTTAAATAGAGTTAAAGTTCTAAAGATCTATCACCTCTTAGGACACCCAAAGGTTGTAATAAGTATCTATAAGTTATTGCTTTGAACCTAACTCTAAGACTCTAATCCCCAAGAGCGTTATCTTTGATTGTAACGGTTCAACTTCGGTTTGAAATAGAGTTAAAGTTCTAAAGATCTATCACCTCCTAGGACACCCAAAGGATGTCATAAGTAACTATAACTTATTGCTTTGAACCTCACTCTAAGACTCTAATCCCCAAGAGCGTTATCTTTTATTGTAACGGTTCAACTTTGGTTTGAAATAGAGTTAAAGTTCTAAAGATCTTTCACCTCTTAGGACACCCAAAGGTTGTAATAAATATCTATAACTTATTGCTTTGAACCTAACTCTAAGACTCTAATCCCCAAGAGCGTTATCTTTGATTGTAACGGTTCAACTTCGGTTTGAAATAGAGTTAAAGTTCTAAAGATCTATCACCTCTTAGGACACCCAAAGGTTGTAATGAGTATCTATAACTTATAGCTTTGAAGCTAACTCTAAGACTCTAATCCCCAAGAGCGTTATCTTTGATTGTAATAGTTCAACTTCGGTTTGAAATAGAGTTAAAGTTCTGAAGTTCTATCACCTCTTAGGACACCCAAAGGTTGTAATAAGTATCTATAACTTATAGCTTTGAACCTAACTCTAAGACTCTAATCCCCAAGAGCGTTATCTTTGATTGTAACGGTTCAACTTCGGTTTGAAATAGAGTTAAATTTCTAAAGATCTATCACCTCTTAGGACACCCAAAGGTTGTAATAAGTAACTATAACTTATTGCTTTGAACCTAACTCTAAGACTCTAATCCCCAAGAGCGTTATCTTTGATTGTAACGGTTCAACTTCGGTTTGAAATAGAGTTAAAGTTCTAAAGATCTATCACCTCTTAGGACACCCAAAGGTTGTAATATGTATCTATAACTTATTGCTTTGAACCTAACTCTAAGACTCTAATCCCCAAGAGCGTTATCTTTGATTGTAACGGTTCAACTTCGGTTTGAAATAGAGTTAAAGTTCTAAAGATCTATCACCTCTTAGGACACCCAAAGGTTGTAATAAGTATCTATAACTTATAGCTTTGAACCTAACTCTAAGACTCTAATCCCCAAGAGCATTATCTTTGATTGTAACGGTTCAACTTCGGTTTGAAATAGAGTTAAAGTTATGAAGCTCTATCACCTCTTAGGACACCCAAAGGTTGTAATAAGTATCTATAACTTATAGCTTTGAACCTAACTCTAAGACTCTAATCCCCAAGAGCGTTATCTTTGATTGTAACGGTTCAACTTCGGTTTGAAATAGAGTTAAAGTTCTAAAGATCTATCACCTCTTAGGACACCTAAAGGTTGTAATAAGTATCTATAACTTATAGCTTTGAACCTAACTCTAAGACTCTAATACCCAAGAGCGTTATCTTTGATTGTAATGGTTCAACTTCGGTTTGAAATAGAGTTAAAGTTCTAAAGATCTATCACCTCTTAGGACACCCAAAGGTTGTAATAAGTATCTATAACTTATTGCTTTGAACCTAACTCTAAGACTCTAATCCTCAAGAGCGTTAACTTTGGTTGTAACGGTTCAACTTCGGTTTGAAATAGAGTTAATGTTCTAAAGATCTATCACCTCTTAGGACACCCAAAGGATGTCATAAGTATCTATAACTTATTGCTTTGAACCTCACTCTAAGACTCTAATCCCCAAGAGCGTTATCTTTTATTGTAACGGTTCAACTTCGGTTTGAAATAGAGTTAAAGTTCTAAAGATCTATCACCACTTAGGACACCCAAATGTTGTAATAGGTATCTATAACTTATTGCTTTGAACCTAACTCTTAGACCCTAATCCCCAAGAGCGTTATCTTTGATTGTAACGGTTCAACTTCGGTTTGAAATAGAGTTAAAGTTCTAAAGATCTATCACCTCTTAGGACACCCAAAGGATGTCATAAGTATCTATAACTTATAGCTTTGAACGTAACTCTAAGACTCTAATCCCCAAGAGCGTTATCTTTGATTGTAACAGTTCAACTTCGGTTTCAAATAGAGTTAAAGTTCTAAAGATCTATCACCACTTAGGACACCCAAATGTTGTAATAGGTATCTATAACTTATTGCTTTGAACCTAACTCTAAGACTCTAATCCCCAAGAGCGTTATCTTTGATTGTAACGGTTCAACTTCGGTTTGAAATAGAGTTAAAGTTATGAAGCTCTATCACCTCTTAGGACACCCAAAGTTTGTAATAAGTATCTATAACTTATTGCTTTGAACCTAACTCTAAGACTCTAATCCCCAAGAGCGTTATCTTTGATTGTAACGGTTCAACTTCGGTTTGAAATAGAGTTAAAGTTCTAAAGATCTATCACCTCTTAGGACACCCAAAGGTTGTAATAAGTATCTATAACTTATAGCTTTGAACCTAACTCTAAGACTCTAATTCCCAAGAGCGTTATCTTTGATTGTAACGGTTCAACTTCGGTTTGAAATAGAGTTAAATTTCTAAAGATCTATCACCTCTTAGGACACCTAAAGGTTGTAATAAGTATCTGTAACTTATAGCTTTGAACCTAACTCTAAGACTCTAATACCCAAGAGCGTTATCTTTGATTGTAACGGTTCAACTTTGGTTTGAAATAGAGTTAAAGTTCTAAAGATCTATCACCTCTTAGGACACCCAAAGGTTGTAATAAGTATCTATAACTTATTGCTTTGAACCTAACTCTAAGACTCTAATCCCCAAGAGCGTTATCTTTGATTGTAACGGTTCAACTTCGGTTTGAAATAGAGTTAAAGTTCTAAAGATCTATCACCTCTTAGGACACCCAAAGGATGTCATAAGTATCTATAACTTATAGCTTTGAACGTAACTCTAAGACTCTAATCCCCAAGAGCGTTATCTTTGATTGTAACGGTTCAACTTCGGTTTGAAATAGAGTTAAAGTTCTAAAGATCTATCACCTCTTAGGACACCTAAAGGTTGTAATAAGTATCTGTAACTTATAGCTTTGAACCTAACTCTAAGACTCTAATTCCCAAGAGCGTTATCTTTGATTGTAACGGTTCAACTTCGGTTTGAAATAGAGTTAAAGTTCTAAAGATCTATCACCTCTTAGGACACCTAAAGGTTGTAATAAGTATCTGTAACTTATAGCTTTGAACCTAACTCTAAGACTCTAATACCCAAGAGCGTTATCTTTGATTGTAACGGTTCAACTTCGGTTTGAAATAGAGTTAAAGTTCTAAAGATCTATCACCTCTTAGGACACCCAAAGGTTGTAATAAGTATCTATAACTTATTGCTTTGAACCTAACTCTAAGACTCTAATCCCCAAGAGCGTTATCTTTGATTGTAACCGTTCAACTTCGGTTTGAAATAGAGTTAAAGTTCTAAAGATCTATCACCTCTTAGGACACCCAAAGGATGTCATAAGTATCTATAACTTATTGCTTTGAACCTCACTCTAAGACTCTAATCCCCAAGAGCGTTATCTTTTATTGTAACGGTTCAACTTCGGTTTGAAATAGAGTTAAAGTTCTAAAGATCTATCACCTCTTAGGACACCCAAAGGATGTCATAAGTATCTAGCTTTGAACCTAACTCTAAGACTCTAATCCCCAAGAGCGTTATCTTTGATTGTAACGGTTCAACTTCGGTTTGAAATAGAGTTAAAGTTCTAAAGATCTATCACCTCTTAGGACACCCAAAGGATGTCATAAGTATCTATAACTTATAGCTTTGAACGTAACTCTAAGACTCTAATCCCCAAGAGCGTTATCTTTGATTGTAACGGTTCAACTTCGGTTTGAAATAGAGTTAAAGTTCTAAAGATCTATCACCACTTAGGACACCCAAATGTTGTAATAGGTATCTATAACTTATTGCTTTGAACCTAACTCTAAGACCCTAATCCCCAAGAGCGTTATCTTTGATTGGAACGGTTCAACTTCGGTTTGAAATAGAGTTAAAGTTCTAAAGATCTATCACCTCTTAGGACACCCAAAGGTTGTAATAAGTATCTATAACTTATAGCTTTGAACCTAACTCTAAGACTCTAATCCCCAGAGCGTTATCTTTGATTGTAACGGTTCAACTTCGGTTTGAAATAGAGTTAAAGTTCTAAAGATCTATCACCTCTTAGGACACACAAAGGATGTCATAAGTATCTATAACTTATAGCTTTGAACGTAACTCTAAGACTCTAATCCCCAAGAGCGTTATCTTTGATTGTAACGGTTCAACTTCGGTTTGAAATAGAGTTAAAGTTCTAAAGATCTATCACCACTTAGGACACCCAAATGTTGTAATAGGTATCTATAACTTATTGCTTTGAATCTAACTCTAAGACCCTAATCCCCAAGAGCGTTATCTTTGATTGTAACGGTTCAACTTCGATTTGAAATAGAGTTAAAGTTATGAAGCTCTATCACCTCTTAGGACACCCAAAGTATGTAATAAGTATCTATAACTTATTGCTTTGAACCTAACTCTAAGACTCTAATCCCCAAGAGCGTTATCTTTGATTGTAACGGTTCAACTTCGGTTTGAAATAGAGTTAAAGTTCTAAAGATCTATCACCTCTTAGGACACCCAAAGGTTGTAATAAGTATCTATAACTTATAGCTTTGAAGCTAACTCTAAGACTCTAATCCCCAAGAGCGTTATCTTTGATTGTAATAGTTCAACTTCGGTTTGAAATAGAGTTAAAGTTCTGAAGTTCTATCACCTCTTAGGACACCCAAAGGTTGTAATAAGTATCTATAACTTATAGCTTTGAACCTAACTCTAAGACTCTAATCCCCAAGAGCGTTATCTTTGATTGTAACGGTTCAACTTCGGTTTGAAATAGAGTTAAAGTTCTAAAGATCTATCACCTCTTAGGACACCCAAAGGTTGTAATAAGTATCTATAACTTATTGCTTTGAACCTAACTCTAAGACTCTAATCCCCAAGAGCGTTATCTTTGATTGTAATGGTTCAACTTCGGTTTGAAATAGAGTTAAAGTTCTAAAGATCTATCACCTCTTAGGACACCCAAAGGTTGTAATATGTATCTATAACTTATTGCTTTGAACCTAACTCTAAGACTCTAATCCCCAAGAGCGTTATCTTTGATTGTAACGGTTCAACTTCGGTTTGAAATAGAGTTAAAGTTCTAAAGATCTATCACCTCTTAGGACACCCAAAGGTTGTAATAAGTATCTATAACTTATAGCTTTGAACCTAACTCTAAGACTCTAATCCCCAAGAGCATTATCTTTGATTGTAACGGTTCAACTTCGGTTTGAAATAGAGTTAAAGTTATGAAGCTCTATCACCTCTTAGGACACCCAAAGGTTGTAATAAGTATCTATAACTTATAGCTTTGAACCTAACTCTAAGACTCTAATCCCCAAGAGCGTTATCTTTGATTGTAACGGTTCAACTTCGGTTTGAAATAGAGTTAAAGTTCTAAAGATCTATCACCTCTTAGGACACCTAAAGGTTGTAATAAGTATCTGTAACTTATAGCTTTGAACCTAACTCTAAGACTCTAATACCCAAGAGCGTTATCTTTGATTGTAACGGTTCAACTTCGTTTTGAAATAGAGTTAAAGTTCTAAAGATCTATCACCTCTTAGGACACCCAAAGGTTGTAATAAGTATCTATAACTTATTGCTTTGAACCTAACTCTAAGACTCTAATCCCCAAGAGCGTTATCTTTGGTTGTAACGGTTCAACTTCGGTTTGAAATAGAGTTAATGTTCTAAAGATCTATCACCTCTTAGGACACACAAAGGATGTCATAAGTATGTATAACTTATTGCTTTGAACCTCACTCTAAGACTCTAATCCCCAAGAGCGTTATCTTTTATTGTAACGGTTCAACTTCGGTTTGAAATAGAGTTAAAGTTCTAAAGATCTATCACCTCTTAGGACACCCAAAGGATGTCATAAGTATCTATAACTTATAGCTTTGAACGTAAGTCTAAGACTCTAATCCCCAAGAGCGTTATCTTTGATTGTAACGGTTCAACTTCGGTTTGAAATAGAGTTAAAGTTCTAAAGATCTATCACCTCTTAGGACACCCAAAGGATGTCATAAGTATCTATAACTTATAGCTTTGAACGTAACTCTAAGACTCTAATCCCCAAGAGCGTTATCTTTGATTGTAACGGTTCAACTTCGGTTTGAAATAGAGTTAAAGTTCTAAAGATCTATCACCACTTAGGACACCCAAATGTTGTAATAGGTATCTATAACTTATTGCTTTGAACCTAACTCTAAGACCCTAATCCCCAAGAGCGTTATCTTTGATTGTAACGGTTCAACTTCGGTTTGAAATAGAGTTAAAGTTATGAAGCTCTATCACCTCTTAGGACACCCAAAGTTTGTAATAAGTATCTATAACTTATTGCTTTGAACCTAACTCTAAGACTCTAATCCCCAAGAGCGTTATCTTTGATTGTAACGGTTCAACTTCGGTTTGAAATAGAGTTAAAGTTCTAAAGATCTATCACCTCTTAGGACACCCAAAGGTTGTAATAAGTATCTATAACTTATAGCTTTGAAGCTAACTCTAAGACACTAATCCCCAAGAGCGTTATCTTTGATTGTAATAGTTCAACTTCGGTTTGAAATAGAGTTAAAGTTCTGAAGTTCTATCACCTCTTAGGACATCCAAAAGTTGTAATAAGTATCTATAACTTATAGCTTTGAACCTAACTCTAAGACTCTAATCCCCAGAGCGTTATCTTTGATTGTAACGGTTCAACTTCGGTTTGAAATAGAGTTAAAGTTCTAAAGATCTATCACCTCTTAGGACACACAAAGGATGTCATAAGTATCTATAACTTATAGCTTTGAACGTAACTCTAAGACTCTAATCCCCAAGAGCGTTATCATTGATTGTAACGGTTCAACTTCGGTTTGAAATAGAGTTAAAGTTCTAAAGATCTATCACCACTTAGGACACCCAAATGTTGTAATAGGTATCTATAACTTATTGCTTTGAATCTAACTCTAAGACCCTAATCCCCAAGAGCGTTATCTTTGATTGTAACGGTTCAACTTCGATTTGAAATAGAGTTAAAGTTATGAAGCTCTATCACCTCTTAGGACACCCAAAGTATGTAATAAGTATCTATAACTTATTGCTTTGAACCTAACTCTAAGACTCTAATCCCCAAGAGCGTTATCTTTGATTGTAACGGTTCAACTTCGGTTTGAAATAGAGTTAAAGTTCAAAAGATCTATCACCTCTTAGGACACCCAAAGGTTGTAATAAGTATCTATAACTTATAGCTTTGAAGCTAACTCTAAGACTCTAATCCCCAAGAGCGTTATCTTTGATTGTAATAGTTCAACTTCGGTTTGAAATAGAGTTAAAGTTCTGAAGTTCTATCACCTCTTAGGACACCCAAAGGTTGTAATAAGTATCTATAACTTATAGCTTTGAACCTAACTCTAAGACTCTAATCCCCAAGAGCGTTATCTTTGATTGTAACGGTTCAACTTCGGTTTGAAATAGAGTTAAAGTTCTAAAGATCTATCACCTCTTAGGACACCCAAAGGTTGTAATAAGTATCTATAACTTATTGCTTTGAACCTAACTCTAAGACTCTAATCCCCAAGAGCGTTATCTTTGATTGTAACGGTTCAACTTCGGTTTGAAATAGAGTTAAAGTTCTAAAGATCTATCACCTCTTAGGACACCCAAAGGTTGTAATAAGTATCTATAACTTATAGCTTTGAACCTAACTCTAAGACTCTAATCCCCAAGAGCGTTATCTTTGATTGTAACGGTTCAACTTCGGTTTGAAATAGAGTTAAAGTTATGAAGCTCTATCACCTCTTAGGACACCCAAAGGTTGTAATAAGTATCTATAACTTATAGCTTTGAACCTAACTCTAAGACTCTAATCCCCAAGAGCATTATCTTTGATTGTAACGGTTCAACTTCGGTTTGAAATAGAGTTAAAGTTATGAAGCTCTATCACCTCTTAGGACACCCAAAGGTTGTAATAAGTATCTATAACTTATAGCTTTGAACCTAACTCTAAGACTCTAATCCCCAAGAGCGTTATCTTTGATTGTAACGGTTCAACTTCGGTTTGAAATAGAGTTAAAGTTCTAAAGATCTATCACCTCTTAGGACACCTAAAGGTTGTAATAAGTATCTGTAACTTATAGGTTTGAACCTAACTCTAAGACTCTAATACCCAAGAGCGTTATCTTTGATTGTAACGGTTCAACTTCGTTTTGAAATAGAGTTAAAGTTCTAAAGATCTATCACCTCTTAGGACACCCAAAGGTTGTAATAAGTATCTATAACTTATTGCTTTGAACCTAACTCTAAGACTCTAATCCCCAAGAGCGTTATCTTTGGTTGTAACGGTTCAACTTCGGTTTGAAATAGAGTTAATGTTCTAAAGATCTATCACCTCTTAGGACACCCAAAGGATGTCATAAGTATGTATAACTTATTGCTTTGAACCTCACTCTAAGACTCTAATCCCCAAGAGCGTTATCTTTTATTGTAACGGTTCAACTTCGGTTTGAAATAGAGTTAAAGTTTTAAAGATCTATCACCTCTTAGGACACCCAAAGGTTGTAATAAGTATCTATAACTTATTGCTTTGAACCTAACTCTAAGACTCTAATCCCCAAGAGCGTTATCTTTGATTGTAACAGTTCAACTTCGGTTTGAAATAGAGTTAAAGTTCTAAAGATCTATCACCTCTTAGGACACCCAAAGGTTGTAATAAGTATCTATAACTTATAGCTTTGAAGCTAACTCTAAGACACTAATCCCCAAGAGCGTTATCTTTGATTGTAATAGTTCAACTTCGGTTTGAAATAGAGTTAAAGTTCTGAAGTTCTATCACCTCTTAGGACATCCAAAAGTTGTAATAAGTATCTATAACTTATAGCTTTGAACCTAACTCTAAGACTCTAATCCCCAGAGCGTTATCTTTGATTGTAACGGTTCAACTTCGGTTTGAAATAGAGTTAAAGTTCTAAAGATCTATCACCTCTTAGGACACACAAAGGATGTCATAAGTATCTATAACTTATAGCTTTGAACGTAACTCTAAGACTCTAATCCCCAAGAGCGTTATCTTTGATTGTAACGGTTCAACTTCGGTTTGAAATAGAGTTAAAGTTCTAAAGATCTATCACCACTTAGGACACCCAAATGTTGTAATAGGTATCTATAACTTATTGCTTTGAATCTAACTCTAAGACCCTAATCCCCAAGAGCGTTATCTTTGATTGTAACGGTTCAACTTCGATTTGAAATAGAGTTAAAGTTCTAAAGATCTATCACCTCTTAGGACACACAAAGGATGTCATAAGTATCTATAACTTATAGCTTTGAACGTAACTCTAAGACTCTAATCCCCAAGAGCGTTATCTTTGATTGTAACGGTTCAACTTCGGTTTGAAATAGAGTTAAAGTTCTAAAGATCTATCACCACTTAGGACACCCAAATGTTGTAATAGGTATCTATAACTTATTGCTTTGAAGCTAACTCTAAGACTCTAATCCCCAAGAGCGTTATCTTTGATTGTAATAGTTCAACTTCGGTTTGAAATAGAGTTAAAGTTCTGAAGTTCTATCACCTCTTAGGACACCCAAAGGTTGTAATAAGTATCTATAACTTATAGCTTTGAACCTAACTCTAAGACTCTAATCCCCAAGAGCGTTATCTTTGATTGTAACGGTTCAACTTCGGTTTGAAATAGAGTTAAAGTTCTAAAGATCTATCACCTCTTAGGACACCCAAAGGTTGTAATAAGTATCTATAACTTATTGCTTTGAACCTAACTCTAAGACTCTAATCCCCAAGAGCGTTATCTTTGATTGTAACGGTTCAACTTCGGTTTGAAATAGAGTTAAAGTTCTAAAGATCTATCACCACTTAGGACACCCAAAGGTTGTAATATGTATCTATAACTTATTGCTTTGAACCTAACTCTAAGACTCTAATCCCCAAGAGCGTTATCTTTGATTGTAACGGTTCAACTTCGGTTTGAAATAGAGTTAAAGTTCTAAAGATCTATCACCTCTTAGGACACCCAAAGGTTGTAATAAGTATCTATAACTTATAGCTTTGAACCTAACTCTAAGACTCTAATCCCCAAGAGCATTATCTTTGATTGTAACGGTTCAACTTCGGTTTGAAATAGAGTTAAAGTTATGAAGCTCTATCACCTCTTAGGACACCCAAAGGTTGTAATAAGTATCTATAACTTATAGCTTTGAACCTAACTCTAAGACTCTAATCCCCAAGAGCGTTATCTTTGATTGTAACGGTTCAACTTCGGTTTGAAATAGAGTTAAAGTTCTAAAGATCTATCACCTCTTAGGACACCTAAAGGTTGTAATAAGTATCTGTAACTTATAGCTTTGAACCTAACTCTAAGACTCTAATACCCAAGAGCGTTATCTTTGATTGTAACGGTTCAACTTCGTTTTGAAATAGAGTTAAAGTTCTAAAGATCTATCACCTCTTAGGACACCCAAAGGTTGTAATAAGTATCTATAACTTATTGCTTTGAACCTAACTCTAAGACTCTAATCCCCAAGAGCGTTATCTTTGGTTGTAACGGTTCAACTTCGGTTTGAAATAGAGTTAATGTTCTAAAGATCTATCACCTCTTAGGACACCCAAAGGATGTCATAAGTATGTATAACTTATTGCTTTGAACCTCACTCTAAGACTCTAATCCCCAAGAGCGTTATCTTTTATTGTAACGGTTCAACTTCGGTTTGAAATAGAGTTAAAGTTTTAAAGATCTATCACCTCTTAGGACACCCAAAGGTTGTAATAAGTATCTATAACTTATAGCTTTGAACCTAACTCTAAGACTCTAATCCTCAAGAACGTTATCTTTGATCGTAACGGTTCAACTTCGGTTTGAAATAGAGTTAAAGTTCTAAAGATCTATCACCTCTTAGGACACCCAAAGGATGTCATAAGTATCTATAACTTATAGCTTTGAACGTAACTCTAAGACTCTAATCCCCAAGAGCGTTATCTTTGATTGTAACAGTTCAACTTCGGTTTCAAATAGAGTTAAGGTTCTAAAGATCTATCACCACTTAGGACACCCAAAGGTTGTAATAAGTATCTATAACTTATAGCTTTGAACCTAACTCTAAGACTCTAATCCCCAAGAGCGTTATCTTTGGTTGTAACGGTTCAACTTCGGTTTTAAATAGAGTTAATGTTCTAAAGATCTATCACCTCTTAGGACACCCAAAGGATGTCATAAGTATGTATAACTTATTGCTTTGAACCTAACTCTAAGACTCTAATCCCTAAGAGCGTTATCTTTGATTGTAACGGTTCAACTTCGGTTTGAAATAGAGTTAAAGTTCTAAAGATCTATCACCTCTTAGGACACCCAAAGGATGTCATAAGTATCTATAACTTATTGCTTTGAACCTCACTCTAAGACTCTAATCCCCAAGAGCGTTATCTTTTATTGTAACGGTTCAACTTCGGTTTGAAATAGAGTTAAAGTTCTAAAGATCTATCACCTCTTAGGACACCCAAAGGATGTCATAAGTATCTATAACTTATAGCTTTGAACCTAACTCTAAGACTCTAATCCCCAAGAGCGTTATCTTTGATTGTAACGGTTCAACTTCGGTTTGAAATAGAGTTAAAGTTCTAAAGATCTATCACCTCTTAGGACACCCAAAGGATGTCATAAGTATCTATAACTTATAGCTTTGAACGTAAGTCTAAGACTCTAATCCCCAAGAGCGTTATCTTTGATTGTAACGGTTCAACTTCGGTTTGAAATAGAGTTAAAATTCTAAAGATCTATCACCACTTAGGACACCCAAATGTTGTAATAGGTATCTATAACTTATTGCTTTGAACCTAACTCTTAGACCCTAATCCCCAAGAGCGTTATCTTTGATTGTAACGGTTCAACTTCGGTTTGAAATAGAGTTAAAGTTATGAAGCTCTATCACCTCTTAGGACACCCAAAGTTTGTAATAAGTATCTATAACTTATTGCTTGGAACCTAACTCTAAGACTCTAATCCCCAAGAGCGTTATCTTTGATTGTAACGGTTCAACTTCGGTTTGAAATAGAGTTAAAGTTCTAAAGATCTATCACCTCTTAGGACACCCAAAGGTTGTAATAAGTATCTATAACTTATAGCTTTGAACCTAACTCTAAGACTCTAATCCCCAAGAGCGTTATCTTTGATTGTAACGGTTCAACTTCGGTTTGAAATAGAGTTAAAGTTCTAAAGATCTATCACCTCTTAGGACACCCAAAGGTTGTAATAAGTATCTATAACTTATTGCTTTGAACCTAACTCTAAGACTCTAATCCCCAAGAGCGTTATCTTTGATTGTAACGGTTCAACTTCGGTTTGAAATAGAGTTAAAGTTCTAAAGATCTATCACCTCTTAGGACACCCAAAGGTTGTAATAAGTATCTATAACTTATTGCTTTGAACCTAACTCTAAGACTCTAATCCCCAAGAGCGTTATCTTTGATTGTAACGGTTCAACTTCGGTTTGAAATAGAGTTAAAGTTCTAAAGATCTATCACCTCTTAGGACACCCAAAGGTTGTAATAAGTATCTATAACTTATAGCTTTGAACCTAACTCTAAGACTCTAATCCCCAAGAGCATTATCTTTGATTGTAACGGTTCAACTTCGATTTGAAATAGAGTTAAAGTTATGAAGCTCTATCACCTCTTAGGACACCCAAAGGTTGTAATAAATATCTATAACTTATAGCTTTGAACCTAACTCTAAGACTCTAATCCCCAAGAGCGTTATCTTTGATTGTAACGGTTGAACTTCGGTTTGAAATAGAGTTAAAGTTCTCAAGATCTATCACCTCTTAGGACACCCAAAGGATGTCATAAGTATCTATAACTTATAGCTTTGAACCTAACTCTAAGACTCTAATCCCCAAGAGCGTTATCTTTGATTGTAACGGTTCAACTTCGGTTTGAAATAGAGTTAAAGTTCTAAAGATCTATCACCTCTTAGGACACCCAAATGTTGTAATAGGTATCTATAACTTATTGCTTTGAACCTAACTCTAAGACTCTAATCCCCAAGAGCGTTATCTTTGATTGTAACGGTTCAACTTCGGTTTGAAATAGAGTTAAAGTTATGAAGCTCTATCACCTCTTAGGACACCCAAAGTTTGTAATAAGTATCTATAACTTATTGCTTTGAACCTAACTCTAAGACTCCAATCCCCAAGAGCGTTATCTTTGATTGTAACGGTTCAACTTCGGTTTGAAATAGATTTAAAGTTCTAAAGATCTATCACCTCTTAGGACACCCAAAGGTTGTAATAAGTATCTATAACTTATAGCTTTGAACCTAACTCTAAGACTCTAATCCCCAAGAGCGTTATCTTTGATTGTAACGGTTCAACTTCGGTTTGAAATAGAGTTAAAGTTATGAAGCTCTATCACCTCTTAGGACACCCAAAGGTTGTAATAAGTATCTATAACTTATAGCTTTGAACCTAACTCTAAGACTCTAATCCCCAAGAGCGTTATCTTTGATTGTAACGGTTGAACTTCGGTTTGAAATAGAGTTAAAGTTCTCAAGATCTATCACCTCTTAGGACACCCAAATGTTGTAATAAGTATCTATAACTTATTGCTTTGAACCTAACTCTAAGACTTTAATCCCCAAGAGCGTTATCTTTGATTGTAACGGTTCAACTTCGGTTTGAAATAGAGTTAAAGTTCTAAAGATCTATCAACTCTTAGGACACCCAAAGGATGTCATAAGTATCTATAACTTATAGCTTTGAACGTAACTCTAAGACTCTAATCCCCAAGAGCGTTATCTTTGATTGTAACGGTTCAACTTCGGTTTGAAATAGAGTTAAAGTTCTAAAGATCTATCACCTCTTAGGACACCCAAAGGTTGTAATAAGTATCTATAACTTATTGCTTTGAACCTAACTCTAAGACTCTAATCCCCAAGAGCGTTATCTTTGATTGTAACGGTTCAACTTCGGTTTGAAATAGAGTTAAAGTTCTAAAGATCTATCACCTCTTAGGACACCCAAAGGTTGTAATAAGTATCTATAACTTATTGCTTTGAACCTAACTCTAAGACTCTAATCCCCAAGAGCGTTATCTTTGATTGTAACGGTTCAACTTCGGTTTGAAATAGAGTTAAAGTTCTAAAGATCTATCACCTCTTAGGACACCCAAAGGTTGTAATAAGTATCTATAACTTATAGCTTTGAACCTAACTCTAAGACTCTAATCCCCAAGAGCATTATCTTTGATTGTAACGGTTCAACTTCGATTTGAAATAGAGTTAAAGTTATGAAGCTCTATCACCTCTTAGGACACCCAAAGGTTGTAATAAATATCTATAACTTATAGCTTTGAACCTAACTCTAAGACTCTAATCCCCAAGAGCGTTATCTTTGATTGTAACGGTTGAACTTCGGTTTGAAATAGAGTTAAAGTTCTCAAGATCTATCACCTCTTAGGACACCCAAAGGATGTCATAAGTATCTATAACTTATAGCTTTGAACCTAACTCTAAGACTCTAATCCCCAAGAGCGTTATCTTTGATTGTAACGGTTCAACTTCGGTTTGAAATAGAGTTAAAGTTCTAAAGATCTATCACCTCTTAGGACACCCAAATGTTGTAATAGGTATCTATAACTTATTGCTTTGAACCTAACTCTAAGACTCTAATCCCCAAGAGCGTTATCTTTGATTGTAACGGTTCAACTTCGGTTTGAAATAGAGTTAAAGTTATGAAGCTCTATCACCTCTTAGGACACCCAAAGTTTGTAATAAGTATCTATAACTTATTGCTTTGAACCTAACTCTAAGACTCCAATCCCCAAGAGCGTTATCTTTGATTGTAACGGTTCAACTTCGGTTTGAAATAGATTTAAAGTTCTAAAGATCTATCACCTCTTAGGACACCCAAAGGTTGTAATAAGTATCTATAACTTATAGCTTTGAACCTAACTCTAAGACTCTAATCCCCAAGAGCGTTATCTTTGATTGTAACGGTTCAACTTCGGTTTGAAATAGAGTTAAAGTTATGAAGCTCTATCACCTCTTAGGACACCCAAAGGTTGTAATAAGTATCTATAACTTATAGCTTTGAACCTAACTCTAAGACTCTAATCCCCAAGAGCGTTATCTTTGATTGTAACGGTTGAACTTCGGTTTGAAATAGAGTTAAAGTTCTCAAGATCTATCACCTCTTAGGACACCCAAATGTTGTAATAAGTATCTATAACTTATTGCTTTGAACCTAACTCTAAGACTTTAATCCCCAAGAGCGTTATCTTTGATTGTAACGGTTCAACTTCGGTTTGAAATAGAGTTAAAGTTCTAAAGATCTATCAACTCTTAGGACACCCAAAGGATGTCATAAGTATCTATAACTTATAGCTTTGAACGTAACTCTAAGACTCTAATCCCCAAGAGCGTTATCTTTGATTGTAACGGTTCAACTTCGGTTTGAAATAGAGTTAAAGTTCTAAAGATCTATCACCTCTTAGGACGCCCAAAGGATGTCATATGTATCTATAACTTATAGCTTTGAACGTAACTCTAAGACTCTAATCCCCAAGAGCGTTATCTTTGATTGTAACGGTTCAACTTCGGTTTGAAATAGAGTTAAAGTTCTAAAGATCTATCACCTCTTAGGACACCCAAATGTTGTAATAAGTATCTATAACTTATTGCTTTGAACCTAACTCTAAGACTCTAATCCCCAAGAGCGTTATCTTTGATTGTAACGGTTCAACTTCGGTTTGAAATAGAGTTAAAGTTCTAATGATCTATCACCTCTTAGGACACCCAAAGTTTGTAATAAGTATCTATAACTTATTGCTTTGAACCTAACTCTAAGACTCTAATCCCCAAGAGCGTTATCTTTGATTGTAACGGTTCAACTTCGGTTTGAAATAGAGTTAAAGTTCTAAAGATCTATCACCTCTTAGGACACCCAAAGGATGTCATAAGTATCTATAACTTATTGCTTTGAACCTCACTCTAAGACTCTAATCCCCAAGAGAGTTATCTTTGATTGTAACGGTTCAACTTCAGTTTGAAATAGAGTTAAAGTTCTAAAGATCTATCACCTTTTAGGACACCCAAAGGTTGTAATAAGTATCTATAACTTATAGCTTTGAACCTAACTCTAAGACTCTAATCCCCAAGAGCGTTATATTTGATTGTAACGGTTCAACTTCGGTTTGAAATAGAGTTAAAGTTCTAAAGATCTATCACCTCTTAGGACACCCAAAGGATGTCATAAGTATCTATAACTTATAGCTTTGAACGTAACTCTAAGACTCTAATCCCCAAGAGCGTTATCTTTGATTGTAACGGTTCAACTTCGGTTTGAAATAGAGTTAAAGTTCTAAAGATCTATCACCTCTTAGGACACCCAAAGGATGTCATAAGTATCTATAACTTATAGCTTTGAACCTAACTCTAAGACTCTAATCCCCAAGAGCGTTATCTTTGATTGTAACGGTTCAACTTCGGTTTGAAATAGAGTTAAAGTTCTAAAGATCTATCACCTCTTAGGACACCCAAATGTTGTAATAGGTATCTATAACTTATTGCTTTGAACCTAACTCTAAGACTCTAATCCCCAAGAGCGTTATCTTTGATTGTAACGGTTCAACTTCGGTTTGAAATAGAGTTAAAGTTCTAATGATCTATCACCTCTTAGGACACCCAAAGGTTGTAATAAGTATCTATAACTTATTGCTTTGAACCTAACTCTAAGACTCTAATCCCCAAGAGCGTTATCTTTGATTGTAACGGTTCAACTTCGGTTTGAAATAGAGTTAAAGTTCTAAAGATCTATCACCTCTTAGGACACCCAAAGGATGTCATAAGTATCTATAACTTATTGCTTTGAACCTCACTCTAAGACTCTAATCCCCAAGAGCGTTATCTTTTATTGTAACGGTTCAACTTCGGTTTGAAATAGAGATAAAGTTCTAAAGATCTATCACCTCTTAGGACACCCAAAGGATGTCATAAGTATCTATAACTTATAGCTTTGAACCTAACTCTAAGACTCTAATCCCCAAGAGCGTTATCTTTGATTGTAACGGTTCAACTTCGGTTTGAAATAGAGTTAAAGTTCTAAAGATCTATCACCTCTTAGGACACCCAAAGGATGTCATAAGTATCTATAACTTATAGCTTTGAACGTAACTCTAAGACTCTAATCCCCAAGAGCGTTATCTTTGATTGTAATGGTTCAACTTCGGTTTGAAATAGAGTTAAAGTTCTAAAGATCTATCACCACTTAGGACACCCAAATGTTGTAATAGGTATCTATAACTTATTGCTTTGAACCTAACTCTAAGACCCTAATCCCCAAGAGCGTTATCTTTGATTGTAACGGTTCAACTTCGGTTTGAAATAGAGTTAAAGTTCTAAAGATCTATCACCTCTTAGGACACCCAAAGGATGTCATAAGTATCTATAACTTATAGCTTTGAACGTAACTCTAAGACTCTAATCCCCAAGAGCGTTATCTTTGATTGTAACGGTTCAACTTCGGTTTGAAATAGAGTTAAAGTTCTAAAGATCTATCACCTCTTAGGACACCCAAATGTTGTAATAGGTATCTATAACTTATTGCTTTGAACCTAACTCTAAGACTCTAATCCCCAAGAGCGTTATCTTTGATTGTAACGGTTCAACTTCGGTTTGAAATAGAGTTAAAGTTCTAATGATCTATCACCTCTTAGGACACCCAAAGGTTGTAATAAGTATCTATAACTTATAGCTTTGAACCTAACTCTAAGACTCTAATCCCCAAGAGCGTTATCTTTGATTCTAACGGTTCAACTTCGGTTTGAAATAGAGTTAAAGTTCTAAAGATCTATCACCTCTTAGGACACCCAAAGGTTGTAATAAGTATCTATAACTTATTGCTTTGAACCTAACTCTAAGACTCTAATCCCCAAAAGCGTTATCTTTGATTCTAACGGTTCAACTTCGGTTTGAAATAGAGTTAAAGTTCTAAAGATCTATCACCTCTTAGGACACCCAAAGGTTGTAATAAGTATCTATAACTTATTGCTTTGAACCTAACTCTAAAACTCTAATCCCCAAGAGCGTTATCTTTGATTGTAACGGTTCAACTTCGGTTTGAAATAGAGTTAAAGTTCTAAAGATCTATCACCTCTTAGGACACCCAAAGGTTGTAATAAGTATCTATAACTTATAGCTTTGAACCTAACTCTAAGACTCTAATCCCCAAGAGCGTTATATTTGATTGTAACGGTTCAACTTCGGTTTGAAATAGAGTTAAAGTTCTAAAGATCTATCACCTCTTAGGACACCCAAAGGATGTCATAAGTATCTATAACTTATAGCTTTGAACGTAACTCTAAGACTCTAATCCCCAAGAGCGTTATCTTTGATTGTAACGGTTCAACTTCGGTTTGAAATAGAGTTAAAGTTCTAAAGATCTATCACCTCTTAGGACACCCAAAGGATGTCATAAGTATCTATAACTTATAGCTTTGAACGTAACTCTAAGACTCTAATCCCCAAGAGCGTTATCTTTGATTGTAACGGTTCAACTTCGGTTTGAAATAGAGTTAAAGTTCTAAAGATCTATCACCTCTTAGGACACCCAAAGGATGTCATAAGTATCTATAACTTATAGCTTTGAACGTAACTCTAAGACTCTAATCCCCAAGAGCGTTATCTTTGATTGTAACGGTTCAACTTCGGTTTGAAATAGAGTTAAAGTTCTAAAGATCTATCACCTCTTAGGACACCCAAATGTTGTAATAGGTATCTATAACTTATTGCTTTGAACCTAACTCTAAGACTCTAATCCCCAAGAGCGTTATCTTTGATTGTAACGGTTCAACTTCGGTTTGAAATAGAGTTAAAGTTCTAATGATCTATCACCTCTTAGGACACCCAAAGGTTGTAATAAGTATCTATAACTTATTGCTTTGAACCTAACTCTAAGACTCTAATCCCCAAGAGCGTTATCTTTGATTGTGACGGTTCAACTTCGGTTTGAAATAGAGTTAAAGTTCTAAAGATCTATCACCTCTTAGGACACCCAAAGGATGTCATAAGTATCTATAACTTATTGCTTTGAACCTCACTCTAAGACTCTAATCCCCAAGAGCGTTATCTTTTATTGTAACGGTTCAACTTCGGTTTGAAATAGAGTTAAAGTTCTAAAGATCTATCACCTCTTAGGACACCCAAAGGATGTCATAAGTATCTATAACTTATAGCTTTGAACCTAACTCTAAGACTCTAATCCCCAAGAGCGTTATCTTTGATTGTAACGGTTCAACTTCGGTTTGAAATAGAGTTAAAGTTCTAAAGATCTATCACCTCTTAGGACACCCAAAGGATGTCATAAGTATCTATAACTTATAGCTTTGAACGTAACTCTAAGACTCTAATCCCCAAGAGCGTTATCTTTGATTGTAACGGTTCAACTTCGGTTTGAAATAGAGTTAAAGTTCTAATGATCTATCACCTCTTAGGACACCCAAAGGTTGTAATAAGTATCTATAACTTATTGCTTTGAACCTAACTCTAAGACTCTAATCCCCAAGAGCGTTATCTTTGATTGTAACGGTTCAACTTCGGTTTGAAATAGAGTTAAAGTTCTAAAGATCTATCACCACTTACGACACCCAAATGTTGTAATAGGTATCTATAACTTATTGCTTTGAACCTAACTCTAAGACCCTAATCCCCAAGAGCGTTATCTTTGATTGTAACGGTTCAACTTCTGTTTGAAATAGAGTTAAAGTTATGAAGCTCTATCACCTCTTAGGACACCCAAAGTTTGTAATAAGTATCTATAACTTATTGCTTTGAACCTAACTCTAAGACTTTAATCCCCAAGAGCGTTATCTTTGATTGTAACGGTTCAACTTCGGTTTGAAATAGAGTTAAAGTTCTAAAGATCTATCACCTCTTAGGACACCCAAAGGTTGTAATAAGTATCTATAACTTATAGCTTTGAAGCTAACTCTAAGACTCTAATCCCCAAGAGCGTTATCTTTGATTGTAACGGTTCAACTTCGGTTTGAAATAGAGTTAAAGTTCTAAAGATCTATCACCTCTTAGGACACCTAAAGGTTGTAATAAGTATCTGTAACTTATAGCTTTGAACCTAACTCTAAGACTCTAATACCCAAGAGCGTTATCTTTGATTGTAACGGTTCAACTTCGGTTTGAAATAGAGTTAAAGTTCTAAAGATCTATCACCTCTTAGGACACCCAAAGGTTGTAATAAGTATCTATAACTTATTGCTTTGAACCTAACTCTAAGACTCTAATCCCCAAGAGCGTTATCTTTGATTGTAACGGTTCAACTTTGGTTTGAAATAGAGTTAAAGTTCTAAAGATCTATCACCTCTTAGGACACCCAAAGGATGTCATAAGTATCTATGACTTATTGCTTTGAACCTCACTCTAGGACTCTAATCCCCAAGAGCGTTATCTATGATTGTAACGGTTCAACTTCGGTTTGAAATAGAGTTAAAGTTCTAAAGATCTATCACCTCTTAGGACACCCAAAGATTGTAATAAGTATCTATAACTTATAGCTTTGAACCTAACTTTAAGACTCTAATCCCCAAGAGCGTTATATTTGATTGTAACGGTTCAACTTCGGTTTGAAATAGAGTTAAAGTTCTAAAGATCTACCACCTCTTAGGACACCCAAAGGTTGTAATAAGTATCTATAACTTATTGCTTTGAACCTAACTCTAAGACTCTAATCCCCAAGAGCGTTATCTTTGATTGTAACGGTTCAACTTCGGTTTGAAATAGAGTTAAAGTTCTAAAGATCTATCACCACTTAGGACACCCAAATGATGTAATAGGTATCTATAACTTATTGCTTTGAACCTAACTCTAAGACCCTAATCCCCAAGAGCGTTATCTTTGATTGTAACGGTTCAACTTCGGTTTGAAATAGAGTTAAAGTTATGAAGCTCTATCACCTCTTAGGACACCCAAAGTTTGTAATAAGTATCTATAACTTATTGCTTTGAACCTAACTCTAAGACTCTAATCCCCAAGAGCGTTATCTTTGATTGTAACGGTTCAACTTCGGTTTGAAATAGAGTTAAAGTTCTAAAGATCTATCACCTCTTAGGACACCCAAAGGTTGTAATAAGTATCTATAACTTATAGCTTTGAACCTAACTCTAAGACTCTAATCCCCAAGAGCGTTATCTTTGATTGTAACGGTTCAACTTCGGTTTGAAATAGAGTTAAAGTTCTAAAGATCTATCACCTCTTAGGACACCCAAAGGTTGTAATAAGTATCTATAACTTATTGCTTTGAACCTAACTCTAAGACTCTAATCCCCAAGAGCGTTATCTTTGATTGTAACGGTTCAACTTCGGTTTGAAATAGAGTTAAAGTTCTAAAGATCTATCACCTCTTAGGACACCCAAAGGTTGTAATAAGTATCTATAACTTATTGCTTTGAACCTAACTCTAAGACTCTAATCCCCAAGAGCGTTATCTTTGATTGTAACGGTTCAACTTCGGTTTGAAATAGAGTTAAAGTTCTAAAGATCTATCACCTCTTAGGACACCCAAAGGTTGTAATAAGTATCTATAACTTATAGCTTTGAACCTAACTCTAAGACTCTAATCCCCAAGAGCATTATCTTTGATTGTAATGGTTCAACTTCGGTTTGAAATAGAGTTAAAGTTATGAAGCTCTATCACCTCTTAGGACACCCAAAGGTTGTAATAAATATCTATAACTTATAGCTTTGAACCTAACTCTAAGACTCTAATCCCCAAGAGCGTTATCTTTGATTGTAGCGGTTCAACTTCGGTTTGAAGTAGAGTTAAAGTTCTAAAGATCTATCACCTCTTAGGACACCCAAAGGATGTCATAAGTATCTATAACTTATAGCTTTGAACGTAACTCTAAGACTCTAATCCCCAAGAGGGTTATCTTTGATTGTAACGGTTCAACTTCGGTTTGAAATAGAGTTAAAGTTCTAAAGATCTATCACCACTTAGGACACCCAAATGTTGTAATAGGTATCTATAACTTATTGCTTTGAACCTAACTCTAAGACCCTAATCCCCAAGAGCGATATCTTTGATTGTAACGGTTCAACTTCGGTTTGAAATAGAGTTAAAGTTATGAAGCTCTATCACCTCTTAGGACACCCAAAGTTTGTAATAAGTATCTATAACTTATTGCTTTGAACCTAACTCTAAGACTCTAATCCCCAAGAGCGTTATCTTTGATTGTAATAGTTCAACTTCGGTTTGAAATAGAGTTAAAGTTCTGAAGTTCTATCACCTCTTAGGACACCCAAAGGTTGTAATAAGTATCTATAACTTGTAGCTTTGAACCTAACTCTAAGACTCTAATCCCCAAGAGCGTTATCTTTGATTGTAACGGTTCAACTTCGGTTTGAAATAGAGTTAAAGTTCTAAAGATCTATCACCTCTTAGGACACCCAAAGGTTGTAATAAGTATCTATAACTTATTGCTTTGAACCTAACTCTAAGACTCTAATCCCCAAGAGCGTTATCTTTGATTGTAACGGTTCAACTTCGGTTTGAAATAGAGTTAAAGTTCTAAAGATCTATCACCTCTTAGGACACCCAAAGGTTGTAATAAGTATCTATAACTTATTGCTTTGAACCTAACTCTAAGACTCTAATCCCCAAGAGTGTTATCTTTGATTGTAACGGTTCAACTTCGGTTTGAAATAGAGTTAAAGTTCTAAAGATCTATCACCTCTTAGGACACCCAAAGGTTGTAATAAGTATCTATAACTTATAGCTTTGAACCTAACTCTAAGACTCTAATCCCCAAGAGCGTTATCTTTGATTGTAGCAGTTCAACTTCGGTTTGAAATAGAGTTAAAGTTCTAAAGATCTATCACCTCTTAGGACACCCAAATGTTGTAATAAGTATCTATAACTTATTGCTTTGAACCTCACTCTAAGACTCTAATCCCCAAGAGCGTTATCTTTTATTGTAACGGTTCAACTTCGGTTTGAAATAGAGTTAAAGTTCTAAAGATCTATCACCTCTTAGGACACCCAAAGGATGTCATAAGTATCTATAACTTATCGCTTTGAACCTAACTCTAAGACTCTAATCCCCAAGAGCGTTATCTTTGATTGTAACGGTTCAACTTCGGTTTGAAATAGAGTTAAAGTTCTAAAGATCTATCACCTCTTAGGACACCCAAAGGATGTCATAAGTATCTATAACTTATAGCTTTGAACGTAACTCTAAGACTCTAATCCCCAAGAGCGTTATCTTTGATTGTAACGGTTCAACTTCGGTTTGAAATAGAGTTAAAGTTCTAAAAATCTATCACCTCTTAGGTCACCCAAAGGTTGTCATATGTATCTATAACTTATAGCTTTGAACCTAACTCTAAGACTCTAATCCCCAAGAGCGTTATCTTTAATTGTAACGGTTCAACTTCGGTTTGTAATAGAGTTAAAGTTCTAAAGATCTATCACCTCTTAGAGCACCCAAAGGTTGTCATAAGTATCTATAACTTATAGCTTTGAACCTAACTCTAAAACTCTAATCCCCAAGAGCGTTATCTTTCACTATAACGGTTCAACTTCGGATTGCGGTAGAGTTAAAGTTCTAAAGATCTATCACCTCTTAGGACTCCCAAAGGTTGTAATAAGTATCTATAACTTATAGCTTTGAACCTAACTCTAAGACTCTAATCCCCAAGAGCGTTATCTTTGATTGTAACGGTTCAACTTCGGTTTGAAATAGAGTTAAAGTTCTAAAGATCTATCACCTCTTAGGACACCCAAAGATTGTAATAAGTATCTATAACTTATAGCTTTGAACCTAACTCTAAGACTCTAATCCCCAAGAGCATTATCTTTGATTGTAACGGTTCAACTTCGGTTTGAAATAGAGTTAAAGTTATGAAGCTCTATCACCTCCTAGGACACCCAAAGGATGTCATAAGTATCTATCACTTATAGCTTTGAACCTAACTCTAAGACTCTAATCCCCAAGAACGTTATCTTTGATTGTAACGGTTCAACTTCGGTTTGAAATAGAGTTAAAGGTCTAAAGATCTGTCACCTCTTAGAACACCCAAAGGTTGTCATAAGTATCTATAACTTATAGCTTTGAACCTAACTCTAAGACTCTAATCCCCAAGAGCGTTATCTTTGATTGTAACGGTTCAACTTTGGTTTGAAATAGAGTTAAAGGTCTAAAGATCTATCACCTCTTAGGACACCCAAAGGTTGTCATAAGTATCTATAACTTATAGCTTTGAACCTAACTCTAAGTCTCTAATCCCCAAGAGCGTTATCTTTGATTGTAACGGTTCAACTTCGGTATGAAATAGAGTTAAAGTTCTAAAGATCTATCACCTCTTAGGACACCCAAAAGTTGTCTTAAGTATCTATAACTTATAGCTTTGAACCTAACTCTAAGACTCTAATCCCCAAGAGCGTTATCTTTGATTGTAATGGTTCAACTTCGGTATGATATGGAGTTAAAGTTCTAAAGTTCTATCACCTCTTAGGACACCCAAAGGTTGTAATAAGTATCTATAACTTATAGCTTTGAACCTAACTATAAGACTCTAATCCCTAATAGCGTTATCTTTGTTTGTAACGGTTCAACTTCGATTTGAAATAGAGTTAAAGTTCTAAAGATCTATCACATCTTAGGGCACCCAAAGGTTGTCATAAGTATTTATAACTTATAGCTTTGAACCTAGCTCTAAGACTCTAATCTCCAAGAGCGTTATCTTTGATGGTAACGGTTCAACTTCGGTTTGAAATAGAGTTAAAGTTCTAAAGATCTATCTCCTCTTAGGACATCCAAAGGTTGTCATAAGTATCTATAACTTATAGCTTTGAACCTAACTCTAAGACTCTAATCCCCAAGAGCGTTATCTTTGATTGTAACGGTTCAACTTCGGTATGAAATAGAGTTAAAGTTCTAAAGATCTATCACCTCTTAGGACACCCAAAAGTTGTCTTAAGTATCTATAACTTATAGCTTTGAACCTAACTCTAAGACTCTAATCCCCAAGAGCGTTATCTTTGATTGTAACGGTTCAACTTCGATTTGAAATAGAGTTAAAGTTCTAAAGATCTATCACATTTTAGGGCACCCAAAGGTTGTCATAAGTATTTATAACTTATAGCTTTGAACCTAACTCTAAGACTCTAATCTCCAAGAGCGTTATCTTTCATTGTAACGGTTTAACTTCGGTTTGAAATAGAGTTAAAGTTCTAAAGATCTATCCCCTCTTAGGACATCCAAAGGTTGTCATAAGTATCTATAACTTATAGCTTTGAACCTAACTCTAAGACTCTAATCCCCAAGACCGTTATCTTTGATTGTAACGGTTGAAATTCGGTTTGAAATAGAGTTAAAGTTCTAAAGATCTATCACCTCTTAGGACACCCAAAGGTTGTAATAAGTATCTATAACTTATAGCTTTGAACCTAACTCTAAGACTCTAATCCCCAAGAGCGTTATCTTTGATTGTAGCGGTTCAACTTCGGTTTCAAATAGAGTTAAAGTTCTAAAGATCTATCACATCTTAGGGCACCCAAAGGTTGTCATAAGTATCTATAACTTATAGGTTTGAACCTAACTCTAAGACTCTAATCCCCAAGAGCATTATCTTTGATTGTAACGGTTCAACTTCGATTTGAAATAGAGTTAAAGTTCTAAAGATCTATCACCTCTTAGGGCACCCAAAGGTTGTCATAAGTATCTATAACTTATATCTTTGAACCTAACTCTAAGACTCTAATCTCCAAGAGCGTTATCTTTGATTGTAACGGTTCGACTTCGGATTGCAGTAGAGTTAAAGTTCTAAAGATCTATCACCTCTTAGGACACCCAAAGGTTGTAATAAGTATCTATAACTTATAGCTTTGAACCTAACTCCAAGACTCTAATCCCCAAGAGCGTTATCTTTGATTGTAACGGTTCAACTTCGGTATGAAATGGAGTTAAAGTTCTAAAGATCTATCACCTCTTAGGACACACAAAGGTTGTCATAAGTATCTATAACTTATAGCTTTGAACCTAACTCGAAGACTCTAATCTCCAAGAGCGTTATATTTGATTGTAACGGTTCACTTCGGTTTGAAATAGAGTTAAAGTTCTAAAGATCTATCACCTCTTAGGACACCCAAAGGTTGTGATAAGTATCTATAACTTAAAGCTTTGAACCTAACTTTAAGACTCTAATCCCCAAGAGCGTTATCTTTGATTGTAACGGTTCAACTTCGGTTTGAAATAGAGTTAAAGTTCTAAAGATGTATCAACACTTAGGACACCCAAAGTTGTCATATGTATCTGTAACTCATAGCTTTGAACCTAACTCTAAGACTCTAATCTCCAAGAGCGTTATCTTTGATTGTAACGGTTCAACTTCGGTTTGAAATAGAGTTAAAGTTCTAAAGATCTATCACATCTTAGGGCACCCAAAGGTTGTCATAAGTATCTATAACTTATAGCTTTGAACCTAACTCTAAGACTCTAATCTCCAAGAGCGTTATCTTTGATTGTAACGGTTCAACTTCGGTTTGAAATAGAGTTAAAGTTCTAAAGATCTATCACCTCTTAGGACACCCAAAGGTTGTCATAAGTATCTATAACTTATAGCTTTGAACCTAACTCTAAGACTCTAATCCCAAAGAGCGTTAACTTTGATTGTAACGGTTCAACTTCGGTTTCAAATAGAGTTAAAGTTCTAAAGATCTATCACCTCTTAGGACACCCAAAGGTTATCATAAGTATCTATAACATATAGCTTTGAACCTAACTCTAAGACTCTAATCCCCAAGAGCGTTATTTTTTATTGTAACGGTTCAACTTCAATTTGAAATAGAGTTAAAGTTCTAAAGATCTATCACCTCTTAGGGCACCCAAAGGTTGTCATAAGTATCTATAACTTATAGCTTTGAACCTAACTCTTGACTCTAATCCCCAAGAGCGTTATCTTTGATTGTAACGGTTCAACTTCGGATTGCAGTAGAGTTAAAGTTCTAAAGATCTATCACCTCTTAGGACACCCAAAGGTTGTAATAAGTATCTATAACTTATAGCTTTGAACCTAACTCTAAGACTCTAATCCCAAGAGCGTTATCTTTGATTGTAATGGTTCAACTTCGGTATGAAATGGAGTTAAAGTTCTAAAGATCTATCACCTCTTAGGACACCCAAAGGTTGTAATAAGTATCTATAACTTATAGCTTTGAACCTAACTCTAAGACTCTAATCCCCAATAGCGTTATCTTTGATTGTAACGGTTCAACTTCGATTTGAAATAGAGTTAAAGTTCTAAAGATCTATCACATCTTAGGGCACCCAAAGGTTGTCATAAGTATCTATAACTTATAGCTTTGAACCTAACTCTAAGACTCTAATCCCCAAGAGCGTTATCTTTGATTGTAACGGTTCAACTTTGGTTTGAAATAGAGTTAAAGGTCTAAAGATCTATCACCTCTTAGGACACCCAAAGGTTGTCATAAGTATCTATAACTTATAGCTTTGAACCTAACTCTAAGACTCTAATCCCCAAGAGCATTATCTTTGATTGTAACGGTTCAACTTCGGATTGCAATAGAGTTAAAGTTCTAAAGATCTATCACCTCTTAGGATACCCAAAGGTTGTCATAAGTATCTATAACTTATAGCTTTTTACCTAACTCTAAGACTCTAATCCCCAATAGCGTTATCTTTGATTGTAACGGTTCAACTTCGGATTGCAATAGAGTTAAAGTTCTAAAGATCTATCACCTCTTAGGACACCCAAAGGTTGTAATAAGTATTTATAACTTATAGCTTGGAATCTAACTCTAAGACTCTAATTCCCAAGAGCGTTATCTTTGATTGTAACGGTTCAACTTCGGTTTGAAATGGAGTTAAAGTTCTAAAGATCTATCACCTCTTAGGACACCCAAAGGTTGTAATAAGTATCTATAACTTATAGCTTTGAACCTAACTCTAAGACTCTAATCCCCAATAGCGTTATCTTTGATTGTAACGGTTTAACATCGATTTGAAATAGAGTTAAAGTTCTAAAGATCTATCACATCTTAGGGCACCCAAAGGTTGTCATAAGTATCTATAACTTATAGCATTGAACCTAACTCTAAGACTCTAATCCCCAAGAGCGTTATCTTTGATTGTAACGGTTCAACTTTGGGTTGAAATAGAATTAAAGGTCTAAAGATCTATCACCTCTTAGGACACCCAAAGGTGTCATAAGTATCTATAACATATAGCTTTGAACCTAACTCTAAGACTCTAATCCCCAAGAGCGTTATCTTTGATTGTAACCGTTCAACTTCGATTTGAAATAGAGTTAAAGTTCTAAAGATCTATCACCTCCTAGGGCACCCAATGGTTGTCATAAGTATCTATAACTTATAGCTTTGAACCTAACTCTAAGACTCTAATCTCCAAGAGCGTTATCTTTGATTGTAACAGTTCGACTTCGGATTGCAGTAGAGTTAAAGTTCTAAAGATCTATGACCTCTTAGGACACCCAAAGGTTGTAATAAGTATCTATAACTTATAGCTTTGAACCTAACTCTAAGACTCTAATCCCTAATAGCGTTATCTTTGTTTGTAACGGTTCCACTTCGATTTGAAATAGAGTTAAAGTTCTAAAGATCTATCACATCTTAGCGCACCCAAAGGTTGTCATAAGTATCTATAACTTATAGCTTTGAACCTAACTCTAAGACTCTAATCCCCAAGAGCGTTATCTTTGATTGTAACGGTTCAACTTCGGTTTGAAATAGACTTAAAGGTCTAAAGATCTATCACCTTTTAGGACACCCAAAGGTTGTCATAAGTATCTATAACTTATAGCTTTGAACCTAACTCTAAGACTCTAATCCCCAAGAGCGTTATCTTTGATTGTAACGGTTCAACTTCGGATTGCAATGGAGTTAAAGTTCTAAAGATCTATCACCTCTTAGGACACCCAAAGGTTGTCATAAGTATCTATGACTTATAGCTTTGAACCTAACTCTAAGACTCTAATCCCCAAGAGCGTTATCTTTGACTGTAATGGTTCAACTTCGGATTGCAATAGAGTTAAAGTTCTAAAGATCTATCACCTCTTAAAACACCCAAAGGTTGTAATAAGTATCTATAACTTATAGCTTTGAACCTAACTCTAAGACTCTAATCCCCAAGAGCGTTATCTTTGATTGTAACGGTTCAACTTCGGTATGAAATGGAGTTAAAGTTCTAAAGATCTATCACCTCTTAGGACACCCAAAGGTTGTAATAAGTATCTCTAACTTATAGCTTTGAACCTAACTCTAAGACTCTAATCCCTAATAGCGTTATCTTTGTTTGTAACGGTTCAACTTCGATTTGAAATAGAGTTAAAGTTCTAAAGATCTATCACATCTTAGGGCACCCAAAGGTTGTCATAAGTATGTTTAACTTATAGCTTTGAATATAACTCTAAGACTCTAATCCACAAGAGCGTTATCTTTGATTGTAACGGTTCAACTTCGGTTTGAAATAGAGTTAAAGGTCTAAAGATCTATCACCTCTTAGGACACCCAAAGGTTGTCATAAGTATCTATAACTTATAGCTTTGAACCTAACTCTAAGACTCTAATCCCCAAGAGCGTTATCTTTGATTGTAACGGTTCAACTTCGTATTGCAATAGAGTTAAAGTTCTAAAGATCTATCACCTCTTAGGACACCCAAAGGTTGTCATAAGTATCTATGACTTATAGCTTTGAACCTAACTCTAAGACTCTAATCCCCAAGAGCGTTATCTTTGACTGTAATGGTTCAACTTCGGATTGCAATAGAGTTAAAGTTCTAAAGATCTATCACCTCTTAGGACACCCAAAGGTTGTAATAAGTATCTATAACTTATAGCTTGGAACCTAACTCTAAGACTTTAATCCCCAAGAGCGTTATCTTTGATTGTAACGGTTCAAATTCGGTTTGAAATAGAGTTAAAGTTCTAAAGATCTATCACCTCTTAGGACACCCAAAGGTTGTAATAAGTTTCTATAACTTATAGCTTTGAACCTAACTCTAAGACTCTTATCCCCAAGAGCGTTATCTTTGATTGTGACGGTTCAATTTCGGTTTGAAATAGAGTTAAAGTTCTAAAGATCTATCACCTCTTAGGACACCCAAAAGTTGTGATAAGTATCTATAACTTAAAGCTTTGAACCTAACTCTAAGACTCTAATCCCCAAGAGCGTTATCTTTGATTGTAACGGTTCAACTTCGGTTTGAAATAGAGTTAAAGTTCTAAAGATGTATCAACACTTAGGACACCCAAAGGTTGTCATATGTATCTATAACTTATAGCTTTGAACCTAACTCTAAGACTCTAATCTCCAAGAGCGTTATCTTTGATTGTAACGGTTCAACTTCGGTTTCAAATAGAGTTAAAGTTCTAAAGATCTGTCACCTCTTAGGACACCCAAAGGTTGTCATAAGTATCTATAACTTATAGCTTTGAACCTACCTCTAAGACTCTAATCTCCAAGAGCGTTATCTTTGATTGTAACGATTCAACTTCGGTTTGAAATAGAGTTAAAGTTCTAAAGATCTATCACCTCTTAGGACACCCAAAGGTTATCATAAGTATCTATAACATATAGCTTTGAACCTAACTCAAAGACTCTAATCCCCAAGAGCGTTATTTTTTATTGTAACGGTTCAACTTCGATTTGAAATAGAGTTAAAGTTCTAAAGATCTATCACCTCTTAGGGCACCCAAAGGTTGTCATAACTATCTATAACTTATAGCTTTGAACCTAACTCTTGACTCTAATCCCCAAGAGCGTTATCTTTGATTGTAACGGTTCAACTTCGGATTGCAGTAGAGTTAAAGTTCTAAAGATCTATCACCTCTTAGGACACCCAAAGGTCGTAATAAGTATCTATAACTTATAGCATTGAACCTAACTCTAAGACTCTAATCCCCAATACCGTTATCTTTGATTGTAACGGTTCAACTTCGATTTGAAATAGAGTTAAAGTTCTAAAGATCTATCACATCTTAGGGCACCCAAAGGTTGTCATAAGTATCTATAACTTATAGCTTTGAACCTAACTCTAAGACTCTAATCTCCAAGAGCGTTATCTTTGATTGTAACGGTTCAACTTCGGTTTGAAATAGAGTTAAAGTTCTAAAGATCTATCACCTCTTAGGACACCCAAAGGTTGTCATAAGTATATATAACTTATAGCTTTGAACCTAACTCTAAGACTCTAATCCCCAAGAGCGTTATCTTTGATTGTAACGGTTCAACTTCGGGTTGAAATAGAGTTAAAGGTCTAAAGATCTATCACCTCTTAGGACACCCAAAGGTTGTCATAAGTATCTATAACATATAGCTTTGAACCTAACTCTAAGACTCTAATCCCCAAGAGCGTTATCTTTGATTGTAACGGTTCAACTTCGATTTGAAATAGAGTTAAAGTTCTAAAGATCTATCACCTCCTAGGGCACCCAATGGTTGTAATAAGTATCTATAACTTATAGCTTTGAACCTAACTCTAAGACTCTAATCTCCAAGAGCGTATCTTTGATTGTAGCGGTTCGACTTCGGATTGCAGTAGAGTTAAAGTTCTAAAGATCTATCACCTCTTAGGACACCCAAAGGTTGCAATAAGTATCTATAACATATAGCTTTGAACCTAACTCTAAGACTGTAATCCCCAAGAGCGTTATCTTTGATTGTAACGGTTCAACTTCGGTATGAAATGGAGTTAAAGTTCTAAAGATCTATCACCTCTTAGGACACCCAAAGGTTGTAATAAGTATCTATAACTTATAGCTTTGAACCTAACTCTAAGACTCTAATCCCTAATAGCGTTATCTTTGTTTGTAACGGTTCAACTTCGATTTGAAATAGAGTTAAAGTTCTAAAGATCTATCACATCTTAGGGCACCCAAAGGTTGTCATAAGTATCTATAACTTATAGGTTTGAACCTAACTCTAAGACTCTAATCCCCAAGAGCATTATCTTTGATTGTAACGGTTCAACTTCGATTTGAAATAGAGTTAAAGTTCTAAAGATCTATCACCTCTTAGGGCACCCAAAGGTTGTCATAAGTATCTATAACTTATATATTTGAACCTAACTCTAAGACTCTAATCTCCAAGAGCGTTATCTTTGATTGTAACGGTTCGACTTCGGATTGCAGTAGAGTTAAAGTTCTAAAGATCTATCACCTCTTAGGACACCCAAAGGTTGTAATAAGTATCTATAACTTATAGCTTTGAACCTAACTCCAAGACTCTAATCCCCAAGAGCGTTATCTTTGATTGTAACGGTTCAACTTCGGTATGAAATGGAGTTAAAGTTCTAAAGATCTATCACCTCTTAGGACACACAAAGGTTGTCATAAGTATCTATAACTTATAGCTTTGAACCTAACTCTAAGACTCTAATCTCCAAGAGCGTTATCTTTGATTGTAACGGTTCACTTCGGTTTGAAATAGAGTTAAAGTTCTAAAGATCTATCACCTCTTAGGACACCCAAAGGTTGTGATAAGTATCTATAACTTAAAGCTTTGAACCTAACTTTAAGACTCTAATCCCCAGGAGCGTTATCTTTGATTGTAACGGTTCAACTTCGGTTTGAAATAGAGTTAAAGTTCTAAAGATGTATCAACACTTAGGACACCCAAAGTTGTCATATGTATCTGTAACTCATAGCTTTGAACCTAACTCTAAGACTCTAATCTCCAAGAGCGTTATCTTTGATTGTAACGGTTCAACTTCGGTTTGAAATAGAGTTAAAGTTCTAAAGATCAATCACATCTTAGGGCAACCAAAGGTTGTCATAAGTATCTATAACTTATAGCTTTGAACCTAACTCTAAGACTCTAATCTCCAAGAGCGTTATCTTTGATTGTAACGGTTCAACTTCGGTTTGAAATAGAGTTAAAGTTCTAAAGATCTATCACCTCTTAGGACACCCAAAGGTTGTCATAAGTATCTATAACTTATAGTTTTGAACCTAACTCTAAGACTCTAATCCCAAAGAGCGTTAACTTTGATTGTAACGGTTCAACTTCGGTTTCAAATAGAGTTAAAGTTCTAAAGATCTATCACCTCTTAGGACACCCAAAGGTTATCATAAGTATCTATAACATATAGCTTTGAACCTAACTCTAAGACTCTAATCCCCAAGAGCGTTATTTTTTATTGTAACGGTTCAACTTCGATTTGAAATAGAGTTAAAGTTCTAAAGATCTATCACCTCTTAGGGCACCCAAAGGTTGTCATAAGTATCTATAACTTATAGCTTTGAACCTAACTCTTGACTCTAATCCCCAAGAGCGTTATCTTTGATTGTAACGGTTCAACTTCGGATTGCAGTAGAGTTAAAGTTCTAAAGATCTATCACCTCTTAGGACACCCAAAGGTTGTAATAAGTATCTATAACTTATAGCTTTGAACCTAACTCTAAGACTCTAATCCCAAGAGCGTTATCTTTGATTGTAATGGTTCAACTTCGGTATGAAATGGAGTTAAAGTTCTAAAGATCTATCACCTCTTAGGACACCCAAAGGTTGTAATAAGTATCTATAACTTATAGCTTTGAACCTAACTCTAAGACTCTAATCCCCAATAGCGTTATCTTTGATTGTAACGGTTCAACTTCGATTTGAAATAGAGTTAAAGTTCTAAAGATCTATCACATCTTAGGGCACCCAAAGGTTGTCATAAGTATCTATAACTTATAGCTTTGAACCTAACTCTAAGACTCTAATCCCCAAGAGCGTTATCTTTGATTGTAACGGTTCAACTTTGGTTTGAAATATAGTTAAAGGTCTAAAGATCTATCACCTCTTAGGACACCCAAAGGTTGTCATAAGTATCTATAACTTATAGCTTTGAACCTAACTCTAAGACTCTAATCCCCAAGAGCATTATCTTTGATTGTAACGGTTCAACTTCGGATTGCAATAGAGTTAAAGTTCTAAAGATCTATCACCTCTTAGGATACCCAAAGGTTGTCATAAGTATCTATAACTTATAGCTTTTTACCTAACTCTAAGACTCTAATCCCCAATAGCGTTATCTTTGATTGTAACGGTTCAACTTCGGATTGCAATAGAGTTAAAGTTCTAAAGATCTATCACCTCTTAGGACACCCAAAGGTTGTAATAAGTATTTATAACTTATAGCTTGGAATCTAACTCTAAGACTCTAATTCCCAAGAGCGTTATCTTTGATTGTAACGGTTCAACTTCGGTTTGAAATGGAGTTAAAGTTCTAAAGATCTATCACCTCTTAGGACACCCAAAGGTTGTAATAAGTATCTATAACTTATAGCTTTGAACCTAACTCTAAGACTCTAATCCCCAATAGCGTTATCTTTGATTGTAACGGTTTAACATCGATTTGAAATAGAGTTAAAGTTCTAAAGATCTATCACATCTTAGGGCACCCAAAGGTTGTCATAAGTATCTATAACTTATAGCTTTGAACCTAACTCTAAGACTCTAATCCCCAAGAGCGTTATCTTTGATTGTAACGGTTCAACTTCGGGTTGAAATAGAGTTAAAGGTCTAAAGATCTATCACCTCTTAGGACACCCAAAGGTGTCATAAGTATCTATAACATATAGCTTTGAACCTAACTCTAAGACTCTAATCCCCAAGAGCGTTATCTTTGATTGTAACCATTCAACTTCGATTTGAAATAGAGTTAAAGTTCTAAAGATCTATCACCTCCTAGGGCACCCAATGGTTGTCATAAGTATCTATAACTTATAGCTTTGAACCTAACTCTAAGACTCTAATCTCCAAGAGCGTTATCTTTGATTGTAACAGTTCGACTTCGGATTGCAGTAGAGTTAAAGTTCTAAAGATCTATGACCTCTTAGGACACCCAAAGGTTGTAATAAGTATCTATAACTTATAGCTTTGAACCTAACTCTAAGACTCTAATCCCTAATAGCGTTATCTTTGTTTGTAACGGTTCCACTTCGATTTGAAATAGAGTTAAAGTTCTAAAGATCTATCACATCTTAGCGCACCCAAAGGTTGTCATAAGTATCTATAACTTATAGCTTTGAACCTAACTCTAAGACTCTAATCCCCAAGAGCATTATCTTTGATTGTAACGGTTCAACTTCGGTTTGAAATAGACTTAAAGGTCTAAAGATCTATCACCTTTTAGGACACCCAAAGGTTGTCATAAGTATCTATAACTTATAGCTTTGAACCTAACTCTAAGACTCTAATCCCCAAGAGCGTTATCTTTGATTGTAACGGTTCAACTTCGGATTGCAATGGAGTTAAAGTTCTAAAGATCTATCACCTCTTAGGACACCCAAAGGTTGTCATAAGTATCTATGACTTATAGCTTTGAACCTAACTCTAAGACTCTAATCCCCAAGAGCGTTATCTTTGACTGTAATGGTTCAACTTCGGATTGCAATAGAGTTAAAGTTCTAAAGATCTATCACCTCTTAGGACACCCAAAGGTTGTAATAAGTATCTATAACTTATAGCTTTGAACCTAACTCTAAGACTCTAATCCCCAAGAGCGTTATCTTTGATTGTAACGGTTCAACTTCGGTATGAAATGGAGTTAAAGTTCTAAAGATCTATCACCTCTTAGGACACCCAAAGGTTGTAATAAGTATCTATAACTTATAGCTTTGAACCTAACTCTAAGACTCTAATCCCTAATAGCGTTATCTTTGTTTGTAACGGTTCAACTTCGATTTGAAATAGAGTTAAAGTTCTAAAGATCTATCACATCTTAGGGCACCCAAAGGTTGTCATAAGTATGTTTAACTTATAGCTTTGAACATAACTCTAAGACTCTAATCCCCAAGAGCGTTATCTTTGATTGTAACGGTTCAACTTCGGTTTGAAATAGAGTTAAAGGTCTAAAGATCTATCACCTCTTAGGACACCCAAAGGTTGTCATAAGTATCTATAACTTATAGCTTTGAACCTAACTCTAAGACTCTAATCCCCAAGAGCGTTATCTTTGATTGTAACGGTTCAACTTCGGATTGCAATAGAGTTAAAGTTCTAAAGATCTATCACCTCTTAGGACACCCAAAGGTTGTCATAAGTATCTATGACTTATAGCTTTGAACCTAACTCTAAGACTCTAATCCCCAAGAGCGTTATCTTTGACTGTAATGGTTCAACTTCGGATTGCAATAGAGTTAAAGTTCTAAAGATCTATCACCTCTTAGGACACCCAAAGGTTGTAATAAGTATCTATAACTTATAGCTTGGAACCTAACTCTAAGACTTTAATCCCCAAGAGCGTTATCTTTGATTGTAACGGTTCAAATTCGGTTTGAAATAGAGTTAAAGTTCTAAAGATCTATCACCTCTTAGGACACCCAAAGGTTGTAATAAGTTTCTATAACTTATAGCTTTGAACCTAACTCTAAGACTCTTATCCCCAAGAGCGTTATCTTTGATTGTGACGGTTCAATTTCGGTTTGAAATAGAGTTAAAGTTCTAAAGATCTATCACCTCTTAGGACACCCAAAAGTTGTGATAAGTATCTATAACTTAAAGCTTTGAACCTAACTCTAAGACTCTAATCCCCAAGAGCGTTATCTTTGATTGTAACGGTTCAACTTCGGTTTGAAATAGAGTTAAAGTTCTAAAGATGTATCAACACTTAGGACACCCAAAGGTTGTCATATGTATCTATAACTTATAGCTTTGAACCTAACTCTAAGACTCTAATCTCCAAGAGCGTTATCTTTGATTGTAACGGTTCAACTTCGGTTTCAAATAGAGTTAAAGTTCTAAAGATCTGTCACCTCTTAGGACACCCAAAGGTTGTCATAAGTATCTATAACTTATAGCTTTGAACCTACCTCTAAGACTCTAATCTCCAAGAGCGTTATCTTTGATTGTAACGGTTCAACTTCGGTTTGAAATAGAGTTAAAGTTCTAAAGATCTATCACCTCTTAGGACACCCAAAGGTTATCATAAGTATCAATAACATATAGCTTTGAACCTAACTCTAAGACTCTAATCCCCAAGAGCGTTATTTTTTATTGTAACGGTTCAACTTCGATTTGAAATAGAGTTAAAGTTCTAAAGATCTATCACCTCTTAGGGCACCCAAAGGTTGTCATACGTATCTATAACTTATAGCTTTGAACCTAACTCTTGACTCTAATCCCCAAGAGCGTTATCTTTGATTGTGACGGTTCAACTTCGGATTGCAGTAGAGTTAAAGTTCTAAAGATCTATCACCTCTTAGGACACCCAAAGGTCGTAATAAGTATCTATAACTTATAGCATTGAACCTAACTCTAAGACTCTAATCCCCAATACCGTTATCTTTGATTGTAACGGTTCAACTTCGATTTGAAATAGAGTTAAAGTTCTAAAGATCTATCACATCTTAGGGCACCCAAAGGTTGTCATAAGTATCTATAACTTATAGCTTTGAACCTAACTCTAAGACTCTAATCTCCAAGAGCGTTATCTTTGATTGTAACGGTTCAACTTCGGTTTGAAATAGAGTTAAAGTTCTAAAGATCTATCACCTCTTAGGACACCCAAAGGTTGTCATAAGTATATATAACTTATAGCTTTGAACCTAACTCTAAGACTCTAATCCCCAAGAGCGTTATCTTTGATTGTAACGGTTCAACTTCGGGTTGAAATAGAGTTAAAGGTCTAAAGATCTATCACCTCTTAGGACACCCAAAGGTTGTCATAAGTATCTATAACATATAGCTTTGAACCTAACTCTAAGACTCTAATCCCCAAGAGCGTTATCTTTGATTGTAACGGTTCAACTTCGATTTGAAAGAGTTAAAGTTTTAAAGATCTATCACCTCCTAGGGCACCCAATGGTTGTAATAAGTATCTATAACTTATAGCTTTGAACCTAACTCTAAGACTCTAATCTCCAAGAGCGTATCTTTGATTGTAACGGTTCGACTTCGGATTGCAGTAGAGTTAAAGTTCTAAAGATCTATCACCTCTTAGGACACCCAAAGGTTGCAATAAGTATCTATAACTTATAGCTTTGAACCTAACTCTAAGACTCTAATCCCCAAGAGCGTTATCTTTGATTGTAACGGTTCAACTTCGGTATGAAATGGAGTTAAAGTTCTAAAGATCTATCACCTCTTAGGACACCCAAAGGTTGTAATAAGTATCTATAACTTATAGCTTTGAACCTAACTCTAAGACTCTAATCCCTAATAGCGTTATCTTTGTTTGTAACGGTTCAACTTCGATTTGAAATAGAGTTAAAGTTCTAAAGATCTATCACATCTTAGGGCACCCAAAGGTTGTCATAAGTATGTATAACTTATAGCTTTGAACCTAACTCTAAGACTGTAATCCCCAAGAGCGTTATCTTTGATTGTAACGGTTCAACTTCGGTTTGAAATAGAGTTAAAGGTCTAAAGATCTATCACCTCTTAGGACACCCAAAGGTTGTCATAAGTATCTATAACTTATAGCTTTGAACCTAACTCTAAGACTCTAATCCCCAAGAGCGTTATCTTTGATTGTAACGGTTCAACTTCGGATTGCAATAGAGTTAAAGTGCTAAAGATCTATCACCTCTTAGGACACCCAAAGGTTGTCATAAGTATCTATGACTTATAGCTTTGAACCTAACTCTAAGACTCTAATCCCCAAGAGCGTTATCTTTGACTGTAATGGTTCAACTTCGGATTGCAATAGAGTTAAAGTTCTAAAGATCTATCACCTCTTAGGACACCCAAAGGTTGTAATAAGTCTCTATAACTTATAGCTTGGAACCTAACTCTAAGACTCTAATCCCCAAGAGCGTTATCTTTGATTGTAACGGTTCAACTTCGGTTTGAAATGGAGTTAAAGTTCTAAAGATCTATCACCTCTTAGGACACCCAAAGGTTGTAATAAGTTTCTATAACTTATAGCTTTGAACCTAACTCTAAGACTCTTATCCCCAAGAGCGTTATCTTTGATTGTAACGGTTGAACTTCGGTTTCAAATAGAGTTAAAGTTCTAAAGATCTATCACCTCTTAGGACACCCAAAGGTTGTCATAAGTATCTATAACTTAAAGCTTTGAACCTAACTCTAAGACTCTAATCTCCAAGAGCGTTATCTTTGATTGTAACGGTTCAACTTCGGTTTGAAATAGAGTTAAAGTTCTAAAGATCTATCACCTCTTAGGACACCCAAAGGTTGTGATAAGTATCTATAACTTAAAGCTTTGAACCTAACTCTAAGACTCTAATCTCCAAGAGCGTTATCTTTGATTGTAACGGTTCAACTTCGGTTTGAAATAGAGTTAAAGTTCTAAAGATCTATCACCTCTTAGGACACCCAAAGGTTGTAATAAGTATCTATAACTTATAGCTTTGAACCTAACTCTGAGACTCTAATCCCCAAGAGCGTTATCTTTGATTGCAACGGTTCAACTTCGGTTTGAAATAGAGTTAAAGTTCTGAAGTTCTATCACCTCTTAGGACACCCAAAGGTTGTAATAAGTACCTATAACTTATAGCTTTGAACCTAACTCTAAGACTCTAATCCCCAAGAGCATTATCTTTGATTGTAACGGTTCAACTTCGGTTTGAAATAGAGTTAAAGTTCTAAAGATCTATCACCTCTTAGGACACCCAAAGGTTGTAATAAGTATCTATAACTTATGGCTTGGAACCTAACTCTAAGACTCTAATCCCCAAGAGCGTTATCTTTGATTGTGACGGTTCAACTTCGGTTTGAAATAGAGTTAAAGTTCTAAAGATCTATCACCTTTTAGGACACCCAAAAGTTGTGATAAGTATCTATAACTTAAAGCTTTGAACCTAACTCTAAGACTCTAATCCCCAAGAGCGTTATCTTTGATTGTAACGGTTCAACTTCGGCTTGAAATAGAGTTAAAGTTCTAAAGATGTATCAACACTTAGGACACCCAAAGGTTGTCATATGTATCTATAACTTATAGCTTTGAACCTAACTCTAACACTCTAATCTCCAAGAGCGTTATCTTTGATTGTAACGGTTCAACTTCGGTTTCAAATAGAGTTAAAGTTCTAAAGATCTGTCACCTCTTAGGACACCCAAAGGTTGTCATAAGTATCTATAACTTATAGCTTTGAACCTACCTCTAAGACTCTAATCTCCAAGAGCGTTATCTTTGATTGTAACGGTTCAACTTCGGTTTGAAATAGAGTTAAAGTTCTAAAGATCTATCACCTCTTAGGACACCCAAAGGTTATCATAAGTATCAATAACATATAGCTTTGAACCTAACTCTAAGACTCTAATCCCCAAGAGCGTTATTTTTTATTGTAACGGTTCAACTTCGATTTGAAATAGAGTTAAAGTTCTAAAGATCTATCACCTCTTAGGGCACCCAAAGGTTGTCATAAGTATATATAACTTATAGCTTTGAACCTAACTCTAAGACTCTAATCCCCAAGAGCGTTATCTTTGATTGTGACGGTTCAACTTCGGATTGCAGTAGAGTTAAAGTTCTAAAGATCTATCACCTCTTAGGACACCCAAAGGTCGTAATAAGTATCTATAACTTATAGCTTTGAAACTAACTCTAAGACTCTAATCCCCAATACCGTTATCTTTGATTGTAACGGTTCAACTTCGATTTGAAATAGAGTTAAAGTTCTAAAGATCTATCACATCTTAGGGCACCCACAGGTTGTCATAAGTATCTATAACTTATAGCTTTGAACCTAACTCTAAGACTCTAATCTCCAAGAGCGTTATCTTTGATTGTAACGGTTCAACTTCGGTTTGAAATAGAGTTAAAGTTCTAAAGATCTATCACCTCTTAGGACACCCAAAGGTTGTCATAAGTATATATAACTTATAGCTTTGAACCTAACTCTAAGACTCTAATCCCCAAGAGCGTTATCTTTGATTGTAACGGTTCAACTTCGGGTTGAAATAGAGTTAAAGGTCTAAAGATCTATCACCTCTTAGGACACCCAAAGGTTGTCATAAGTATCTATAACATATAGCTTTGAACCTAACTCTAAGACTCTAATCCCCAAGAGCGTTATCTTTGATTGTAACGGTTCAACTTCGATTTGAAATAGAGTTAAAGTTCTAAAGATCTATCACCTCCTAGGGCACCCAATGGTTGTAATAAGTATCTATAACTTATAGCTTTGAACCTAACTCTAAGACTCTAATCTCCAAGAGCGTATCTTTGATTGTAACGGTTCGACTTCGGATTGCAGTAGAGTTAAAGTTCTAAAGATCTATCACCTCTTAGGACACCCAAAGGTTGCAATAAGTATCTATAACTTATAGCTTTGAACCTAACTCTAAGACTCTAATCCCCAAGAGCGTTATCTTTGATTGTAACGGTTCAACTTCGGTATGAAATGGAGTTAAAGTTCTAAAGATCTATCACCTCTTAGGACACCCAAAGGTTGTAATAAGTATCTATAACTTATAGCTTTGAACCTAACTCTAAGACTCTAATCCCTAATAGCATTATCTTTGTTTGTAACGGTTCAACTTCGATTTGAAATAGAGTTAAAGTTTTAAAGATCTATCACATCTTAGGGCACCCAAAGGTTGTCATAAGTATGTATAACTTATAGCTTTGAACCTAACTCTAAGACTGTAATCCCCTAGAGCGTTATCTTTGATTGTAACGGTTAAACTTCGGTTTGAAATAGAGTTAAAGGTCTAAAGATCTATCACCTCTTAGGACACCCAAAGGTTGTCATAAGTATCTATAACTTATAGCTTTGAACCAAACTCTAAGACTCTAATCCCCAAGAGCGTTATCTTTGATTGTAACGGTTCAACTTCGGTTTCAAATAGAGTTAAAGTTCTAAAGATCTATCACCTCTTAGGACACCCAAAGGTTGTCATAAGTATCTATAACTTATAGCTTTGAACCTACCTCTAAGACTCTAATCTCCAAGAGCGTTATCTTTGATTGTAACGGTTCAACTTCGGTTTGAAATAGAGTTAAAGTTCTAAAGATCTATCACCTCTTAGGACACCCAAAGGTTGTCATAAGTATCTATAACTTATAGCTTTGAACCAAACTCTAAGACTCTAATCCCCAAGAGCGTTATCTTTGATTGTAACGGTTGAACTTCGGTTTCAAATAGAGTTAAAGTTCTAAAGATCTATCACCTCTTAGGACACCCAAAGGTTGTCATAAGTATCTATAACTTATAGCTTTGAACCTACCTCTAAGACTCTAATCTCCAAGAGCGTTATCTTTGATTGTAACGGTTCAACTTCGGTTTGAAATAGAGTTAAAGTTCTAAAGATCTATCACCTCTTAGGACACCCAAAGGTTATCATAAGTATCTATAACATATAGCTTTGAACCTAACTCTAAGACTCTAATCCCCAAGAGCGTTATTTTTTATTGTAACGGTTCAACTTCGATTTGAAATAGAGTTAAAGTTCTAAAGATCTATCACATCTTAGGGCACCCAAAGGTTGTCATAAGTATCTATAACTTATAGCTTTGAACCTAACTCTTGACCCTAATCCCCAAGAGCGTTATCTTTGATTGTAACGGTTCAACTTCGGATTGCAGTAGAGTTCAAGTTCCAAAGATCTATTACCTCTTAGGACACCCAAAGGTTGTAATAAGTATCTATAACTTATAGCTTTGAACCTAACTCTAAGACTCTAATCCCCAATAGCGTTATCTTTGATTGTAACGGTTCAACTTCGATTTGAAATAGAGTTAAAGTTCTAAAGATCTATCACATCTTAGGGCACCCAAAGGTTGTCATAAGTATCTATAACTTATAGCTTTGAACCTAACTCTAAGACTCTAATCCCCAAGAGCGTTATCTTTGATTGTAACGGTTCAACTTCGGGTTGAAATAGAGTTAAAGGTCTAAAGATCTATCACCTCTTAGGACACCCAAAGGTTGTCATAAGTATCTATAACTTATAGCTTTGAACCTAACTCTATGACTCTAATCCCCATGAGCGTTATGTTTGATTGTAACGGTTCAACTTCGATTTGAAATAGAGTTAAAGTTCTAAAGATCTATCACCTCCTAGGGCACCCAATGTTTGTCATAAGTATCTATAACTTATAGCTTTGAACCTAACTCTAAAACTCTAATCTCCAAGAGCGTTATCTTTGATTGTAATGGTTCGACTTCGGATTGCAGTAGAGTTAAAGTTCTAAAGATCTATCACCTCTTAGGGCACCCAAAGGTTGTAATAAGTATCTATAACTTATAGCTTTGAACCTAACTCTAAGACTCTAATCCCCAAGAGCGTTATCTTTGATTGTTACGGTTCAACTTCGGTATGAAATGGAGTTAAAGTTCTAAAGATCTATCACCTCTTAGGATACCCAAAGGTTGTAATAAATATCTATAACTTATAGCTTTGAACCTAACTCTAAGACTCTAATCCCTAATAGCGTTATCTTTGTTTGTAACGGTTCAACTTTGATTTGAAATAGAGTTAAAGTTCTAAAGATCTATCACATGTTAGGGCACCCAAAGGTTGTCATAAGTATCTATAACTTATAGCTTTGAACCTAACTCTAAGACTCTAATCCCCAAGAGCGTTATCTTTGATTGTAACGGTTCAACTTCGGTTTGAAATAGAGTTAAGGGTCTAAAGATCTATCACCTCTTAGGACACCCAAAGGTTGTCATAAGTATCTATAACTTATAGCTTTGAACCTAACTCTAAGACTCTAATCCCCAAGAGCGTTATCTTTGATTGTAATGGTTCATCTTCGGATTGCAATAGAGTTAAAGTTCTAAAGATCTATCACCTCTTAGGACATCCAAAGGTTGTCATAAGTATCTATGACTTATAGCTTTGAACCTAACTCTAAGACTATAATACCCAAGAGCGTTATCTTTGACTGTAATGGTTCAACTTCGGATTGCAATAGAGTTAAAGTTCTAAAGATCTATCACCTCTTAGGACACCCAAAGGTTGTCATAAGTAACTATAACTTATAGCTTTGAACCTAACTCTAAGACTCTAATCCCCAAGAGCGTTATCTTTGATTGTAACTGTTCAACTTCGGTTTCAAATAGAGTTAAAGTTCTAAAGATCTATCACCTCTTAGGACACCCAAAGGTTGTCATAAGTATCTATAACTTATAGCTTTGAACCTACCCCTAAGACTCTAATCTTCAAGAGCGTTATCTTTGATTGTAACGGTTCAACTTCGGTTTGAAATAGAGTTAAAGTTCTAAAGATCTATCACCTCTTAGGACACCCAAAGGTTATCATAAGTATCTATAACATATAGCTTTGAACCTATCTCTAGGACTCTAATCCCCAAGAGCGTTATTTTTTATTGTAACGGTTCAATTTCGATTTGAAATAGAGTTAAAGTTCTAAAGATCTATCACCTCTTAGGGCACCCAAAGGTTGTCATAAGTATCTATAACTTATAGCTTTGAACCTAGCTCTTGACTCTAATCCCCAAGAGCGTTATCTTTGATTGTAACGGTTCAACTTCGGATTGCAGTAGAGTTAAAGTTCTAAAGATCTATCACCTCTTAGGACACCCAAAGGTTGTAATAAGTATCTATAACTTATAGCTTTGAACCTAACTCTAAGACTCTAATCCCCAAGAGCATTATGTTTGATTGTAACGGTTCAACTTCGGTATGAAATGGAGTTAAAGTTCTAAAGATCTATCACCTCTTAGGACACCCAAAGGTTGTAATAAGTATCTATAACTTATAACTTTGAACCTAACTCTAAGACTCTAATCCCCAATAGCGTTATCTATGATTGTAACAGTTCAACTTCGATTTGAAATAGAGTTAAAGTTCTAAAGATCTATCACATCTTAGGGCACCCAAAGGTTGTCATAAGTATCTATAACTTATAGCTTTAAACCTAACTCTAAGACTCTAATCTCCAAGAGCGTTATCTTTCATTGTAACGGTTCAACTTCGGTTCGAAATAGAGTTAAAGTTCTAAAGATCTATCACCTCTTAGGACACCCAAAGGTTGTGATAAGTATCTATAACTTAAAGCTTTGAACAAACTCTAAGACTCTAATCCCCAAGAGCGTTATCTTTGATTGTAACGGTTCAACTTCGGTTTGAAATAGAGTTAAAGTTCTAAAGATGTATCAACACTTAGGACACCCAAAGGTTGTCATATGTATCTATAACTTATAGCTTTGAACCTAACTCTAAGACTCTAATCTCCAAGAGCGTTATCTTTGATTGTAACGGTTCAACTTCTGTTTGAAATAGACTTAAAGTTCTAAAGATCTATCACATCTTAGGGCACCCAAAGGTTGTCATAAGTATCTATAACTTATAGCTTTGAACCTAACTCTAAGACTCTAATCCCCAAGAGCGTTATCTTTGATTGTAACGGTTCAATTTCGATTTGAAATAGAGTTAAATTTCTAAAGATCTATCACCTCTTAGGGCACCCAAAGGTTGTCATAAGTATCTATAACTTATAGCTTTGAACCTAGCTCTTGACTCTAATCCCCAAGAGCGTTATCTTTGATTGTAACGGTTCAACTTCGGATTGCAGTAGAGTTAAAGTTCTAAAGATCTATCACCTCTTATGACACCCAAAGGTTGTAATAAGTATCTATAACTTATAGCTTTGAACCTAACTCTAAGACTCTAATCCCCAAGAACGTTATGTTTGATTGTAACGGTTCAACTTCGGTATGAAATGGAGTTAAAGTTCTAAAGATCTATCACCTCTTAGGACACCCAAAGGTTGTAATAAGTATCTATAACTTATAGCTTTGAACCTAACTCTAAGACTCTAATCCCCAATAGCGTTATCTTTGATTGTAACGGTTCCACTTCGATTTGAAATAGAGTTAAAGTTCTAAAGATCTATCACATCTTAGGGCACCCAAAGGTTGTCATAAGTATCTATAACTTATAGCTTTAAACCTAACTCTAAGACTCTAATCTCCAAGAGCGTTATCTTTGATTGTAACGGTTCAACTTCGGTTTGAAATAGAGTTAAAGTTCTAAAGATCTATCACCTCTTAGGACACCCAAAGGTTGTCATAAGTATCTATAACTTATAGCTTTGAACCTAACACTAAGACTCTAATCCCCAAGAGCGTTATCTTTGATTGTAACGGTTCAACTTCGGTTTGAAATAGAGTTAAAGTTCTAAAGATGTATCAACACTTAGGACACCCAAAGGTTGTCATATGTATCTATAACTTATAGCTTTGAACCTAACTCTAAGACTCTAATCTCCAAGAGCGTTATCTTTGATTGTAACGGTTCAACTTCGGTTTGAAATAGAGTTAAAGTTCTAAAGATCTATCACCTCTTAGGGCACCCAAAGATTGTCATGAGTATCTATAACTTATTGCTTTGAACCAAACTCTAAAACTCTAATCCCCAAGAGCGTTATCTTTGATTGTAACGGTTCAACTTCGGTTTGAAATAGAGTTAAAGGTCTAAAGATCTATCACCTCTTAGGACACCCAAAGGTTGTCATAAGTATCTATAACTTATAGCTTTGAACCTAACTCTAAGACTCTAATCTCCAAGAGCGTTATCTTTGATTGTAACGATTCAACTTCGGATTGCAATAGAGTTAAAGTTCTAAAGATGTATCAACACTTAGGACACCCAAAGGTTGTCATATGTATCTATAACTTATAGCTTTGAACCTAACTCTAAGACTATAATCTCCAAGAGCGTTATCTTTGATTGTAACGGTTCAACTTCGGTTTGAAATAGAGTTAAAGTTCTAAAGATCTATCACCTCTTAGGGCACCCAAAGGTTGTCATGAGTATCTATAACTTATTGCTTTGAACCTAACTCTAAGACTCTAATCCCCAAGAGCGTTATCTTTGATTGTAACGGTTCAACTTCGGTTTGCAATATAGTTAAAGTTCTAAAGATCTATCACCTCTTAGGACACCCAAAGGTTGTCATAAATATCTATAACTTATAGCTTTGAACCTAACTCTAAGACTCTAATCCCCAAGAGCGTTATCTTTGATTGTAATGGTTCAACTTCGGATTGCAATAGAGTTAAAGTTCTAAAGATCTATCACATCTTAGGGCACCAAAAGGTTGTCATAAGTATCTATAACTTATAGCTTTGAACCTAACTCTAAGACTCTAATCTCCAAGAGCGTTATCTTTGATTGTAACGGTTCAACTTCGGTTTGAAATAGAGTTAAAGTTCTAAAGATCTATCACCTCTTAGGACACCCAAAGGTTGTCATAAGTATCTATAACTTATAGCTTTGAACCTAACACTAAGACTCTAATCCCCAAGAGCGTTATCTTTGATTGTAACGGTTCAACTTCGGTTTCAAATAGAGTTAAAGTTCTAAAGATCTATCACCTCTTAGGACACCCAAAGGTTGTCATAAGTATCTATAACTTATAGCTTTGAACCTACCTCTAAGACTCTAATCTCCAAGAGCGTTATCTTTGATTGTAACGGTTCAACTTCGGTTTGAAATAGAGTTAAAGTTCTAAAGATCTATCACCTCTTAGAACACCCAAAGGTTGTCATAAGTATCTATAACATATAGCTTTGAACCTAACTCTAAGACTCTAATCCCCATGAGCGTTATTTTTTATTGTAACCGGTCAACTTCAATTTGAAATAGAGTTAAAGTTCTAAAGATCTATCACCTCTTAGGGCACCCAAAGGTTGTCATAAGTATCTATAACTTATATCGTTGAACCTAACTCTAAGACTCTAATCCCCAAGAGCGTTATCTTTGATTGTAACGGTTCAACTTCGGATTGCAGTAGAGTTAAAGTTCTAAAGATCTATCACCTCTTAGGACACCCAAAGGTTGTAATAAGTATCTATAACTTATAGCTTTGAACCTAACTCTAAGACTCTAATCCCCAAGAGCGTTATCTTTGATTGTAACGGTTCAACTTCGATTTGAAATAGAGTTAAAGTTCTAAAGATCTATCACATCTTAGGGCACCCAAAGGTTGTCATAAGTATCTATAACTATAGCTTTGAACCTAACTCTAAGACTCTAATCCCCAAGAGCGTTATCTTTGATTGTAACGGTTCAACTACGGTTTGAAATAGAGTTAAAGTTCTAAAGATCTATCACCTCTTAGGGTACCCAAAGGTTGTCATAAGTATCTATAACTTATAGCTTTGAACCTAACTCTAAGACTCTAATCCCCAATAGCGTTATCTTTCATTGTAACGGTTCAACTTCGGATTGCAGTAAAGTTAAAGTTCTAAAGATCTATCACCTCTTAGGACACCCAAAGGTTGTAATTAGTATCTATAATTTATAGTTTTGAACCTAACTCTAAGACTCTAATCCCCAAGAGCGTTATCTTTGATTGTAACGGTTCAACTTCGGTTTGAAATAGAGTTAAAGTTCTAAAGATGTATCACCTCTTAGGACACCCAAAGGTTGTAATAAGTATCTATAACTTATAGCTTTGAACCTAACTCTAAGACTCTAATCCCCAATAGCATTATCTTTGATTGTAACGGTTCAACTTCGATTTGAAATAGAGTTAAAGTTCTAAAGATCCATCACATCTTAGGGCACCCAAAGGTTGTCATAAGTATCTATAACTTATAGCTTTGAACCAAACTCTAAGACTCTAATCCCCAAGAGCGTTATCTTTGATTGTAACGGTTCAACTTTAGTTTGAAATACAGTTAAAGGTCTAAAGATCTATCCCCTCTTAGGGCACCCAAAGGTTGTCATAAGTATCTATAACTTATAGCTTTGAACCTTACTCTAAGACTCTAATCCCCAAGAGCGTTATCTTTGAATGTAACGGTTCAACTTCGGTTTGAAATAGAGTTAAAATTCTAAAGATCTATCACCTCTTAGGACACCCAAAGGTTATCATAAGTATCTATAACTTATAGCTTTGAACCTAACTCTAAGACACTAATCCCCAAGAGCGTTATTTTTTATTGTAACGGTTCAACTTCGGTTTGAAATAGAGTTAAAGGTCTAAAGATCTATCACCTCTCAGGACACCCAAAGGTTGTCATAAGTATCTATAACTTATAGCTTTGAACCTAACTCTAAGACTCTAATCCCCAAGAGCGTTATCTTTGATTGTAACGGTTCAACTTCGATTTGAAATAGAGTTAAAGTTCTAAAGATCTATCACATCTTAGGGCACCCAAAGGTTGTCATAAGTATCTATAACTTATAGATTTGAACCTAACTCTAAGACTCTAATCTCCAAGAGCGTTATCTTTGATTGTAACGGTTCAACTTCGGTTTGAAATAGTGTTAAAGTTCTAAAGATCTATCACCTATTAGGACACCCAAAGGTTGTCATAGGTATCTATTACTTATAGCTTTGAGCCTAACTCTAACACTCTAATCCCCAAGAGCGTTATCTTTGATTGTAACGGTTCAACTTCGGTTTGAAATAAAGTTAAAGTTCTAAAGATCTATCACCTCTTAGGACACCCAAAGGTTGTAATAAGTATCTATAACTTATAGCTTGGAACCTAACTCTAAGACTCTAATCCCCAAGAGCGTTATCTTTGATTGTAATGGTTCAACTTCGGTTTGAAATAGACTTAAAGTTCTAAAGATCTATCACCTATTAGGACACCCAAAGGTTGTCATAAGTATCTATAACTTATAGCTTTGAACTCAACTCTAAGACTCTAATCCCCAAGAGTGTTATCTTTGATTGTAACGGTTCAACTTCGGTTTGAAATAGAGTTAAAGTTCTAAAGATCTATCACCTCTTAGGACACCCAAAGGTTGTAATAAGTATCTATAACTTATTGCTTATAACCTAACTCTAAGACTCTAATCCCCAAGAGCGTTATCTTTGATTGTAACGGTTCAACTTCGATTTCAAATGGAGTTAAAGTTCTAAAGATCTATCACCTCTTAGGACACCCAAATGTTGTAATAAGTATGTATAACTTATAGCTTTGAACCTAACTCTAAGACTCTAATCCCCAAGAGCGTTATCTTTGATTGTAACGGTTCAACTTCGGTTTGAAATAGAGTTAAAGTTCTAAAGATCTATCAACACTTAGGACACCCAAAGGTTGTCATATGTATCTATAACTTATAGCTTCGAACCTAACTCTAAGACTCTAATCCCCAAGAGCGTTATCTTTGATTGTAACGGTTCAACTTCGGTTTGAAATAGAGTTAAAGTTCTAAAGATCTAACACCTCTTAGGACACCCAAAGGTTGTCTTAAGTATCTATAACTTATAGCTTTGAACCTAACTCTAAGACTCTAATCCCCAAGAGCGTTATCTTTGATTGTAACGGTTCAACTTTGATTTGAAATAGAGTTAAAGTTCTAAAGATCTATCACATCTTAGGGTACCCAATGGTTGTCATAAGTATCTATAACTTATAGCTTTGAACCTAACTCTAAGACTCTAATCTCCAAGAGCGTTATCTTTTATTGTAACGGTTCAACTTCGGTTTGAAATAGAGTTAAAGTTTTAAAGATCTATCACCTCTTAGGACACCCAAAGGTTGTCATAAGTATCTATAACTTATTGCTTGGAACCTAACTCTAAGACTCTAATCCCAAGAGCGTTATCGTTGATTGTAACGGTTCAACTTCGGTTTGAAATGGAGTTAAAGTTCTAAAGATCTATCACCTCTTAGGACACCCAAAGGTTATCATAAGTATCTATAACTTATAGCTTTGAACCTAACTCTAAGACACTAATCCCCAAGAGCGTTATTTTTTATTGTAACGGTTCAACTTCGGTTTGAAATAGAGTTAAAGGTCTAAAGATCTATCACCTCTCAGGACACCCAAAGGTTGTCATAAGTATCTATAACTTATAGCTTTGAACCTAACTCTAAGACTCTAATCCCCAAGAGCGTTATCTTTGATTGTAACGGTTCAACTTCGATTTGAAATAGAGTTAAAGTTCTAAAGATCTATCACATCTTAGGGCACCCAAAGGTTGTCATAAGTATCTATAACTTATAGCTTTGAACCTAACTCTAAGACTCTAATCTCCAAGAGCGTTATCTTTGATTGTAACGGTTCAACTTCGGTTTGAAATAGTGTTAAAGTTCTAAAGATCTATCACCTATTAGGACACCCAAAGGTTGTCATAGGTATCTATTACTTATAGCTTTGAGCCTAACTCTAACACTCTAATCCCCAAGAGCGTTATCTTTGATTGTAACGGTTCAACTTCGGTTTGAAATAAAGTTAAAGTTCTAAAGATCTATCACCTCTTAGGACACCCAAAGGTTGTAATAAGTATCTATAACTTATAGCTTGGAACCTAACTCTAAGACTCTAATCCCCAAGAGCGTTATCTTTGATTGTAACGGTTCAACTTCGGTTTGAAATGGAGTTAAAGTTCTAAAGATCTATCACCTCTTAGGACACCCAAATGTTGTAATAAGTATGTATAACTTATAGCTTTGAACCTAACTCTAAGACTCTAATCCCCAAGAGCGTTATCTTTGATTGTAACGGTTCAACTTCGGTTTGAAATAGAGTTAAAGTTCTAAAGATCTATCAACACTTAGGACACCCAAAGGTTGTCATATGTATCTATAACTTATAGCTTTGAACCTAACTCTAAGACTCTAATCCCCAAGAGCGTTATCTTTGATTGTAACGGTTCAACTTCGGTTTGAAATAGAGTTAAAGTTCTAAAGATCTAACACCTCTTAGGACACCCAAAGGTTGTCTTAAGTATCTATAACTTATAGCTTTGAACCTAACTCTAAGACTCTAATCCCCAAGAGCGTTATCTTTGATTGTAACGGTTCAACTTCGGTTTGAAATAGAGTTAAAGTTCTAAAGATCTAACACCTCTTAGGACACCCAAAGGTTGTCTTAAGTATCTATAACTTATAGCTTTGAACCTAACTCTAAGACACTAATCCCAAGAGCGTTATCTTTGATTGTAACGGTTCAACTTCGGTTTGAAATAGAGTTAAAGGTCTAAAGATCTATCACCTCTCAGGACACCCAAAGGTTGTCATAAGTATCTATAACTTATAGCTTTGAACGTAACTCTAAGACTCTAATCCCCAAGAGCGTTATCTTTGATTGTAACGATTCAACTTCGATCTGAAATAGAGTTAAAGTTCTAAAGATCTATCACATCTTAGGGCACCCAAAGGTTGTCATAAGTATCTATAACTTATAGCTTTGAACCTAACTCTAAGACTCTGATCTCCAAGAGCGTTATCTTTGATTGTAACGGTTCAACTTCGGTTTGAAATAGAGTTAAAGTTCTAAAGATCTATCACCTATTAGGACACCCAAAGGTTGTCATAGGTATCTATAACTTATAGCTTTGAACCTAACTCTAACACTCTAATCCCCAAGAGCGTTATCTTTGATTGTAACGGTTCAACTTCGGTTTGAAATAAAGTTAAAGTTCTAAAGATCTATCACCTCTTAGGACACCCAAAGGTTGTAATAAGTATCTATAACTTATAGCTTGGAACCTAACTCTAAGACTCTAATCCCCAAGAGCGTTATCTTTGATTGTAACGGTTCAACTTCGGTTTGAAATGGAGTTAAAGTTCTAAAGATCTATCACCTCTTAGGACACCCAAATGTTGTAATAACTATGTATAACTTATAGCTTTGAACCTAACTCTAAGACTCTAATCCCCAAGAGCGTTATCTTTGATTGTAACGGTTCAACTTCGGTTTGAAATAGAGTTAAAGTTCTAAAGATCTATCAACACTTAGGACACCCAAAGGTTGTCATATGTATCTATAACTTATAGCTTTGAACCTAACTCTAAGACTCTAATCCCCAAGAGCGTTATCTTTGATTGTAACGGTTCAACATCGGTTTGAAATAGAGTTAAAGTTCTAAAGATCTAACACCTCTTAGGACACCCAAAGGTTGTCTTAAGTATCTATAACTTATAGCTTTGAACCTAACTCTAAGACTCTAATCCCCAAGAGCGTTATCTTTGATTGTAACGGTTCAACTTCGGTTTGAAATAGAGTTAAAGTTCTAAAGATCTAACACCTCTTAGGACACCCAAAGGTTGTCTTAAGTATCTATAACTTATAGCTTTGAACCTAACTCTAAGACTCTAATCCCCAAAAGCGTTATCTTTGATTGTAACGGTTCAACTTCGGTTTGAAATAGAGTTAAAGTTCTAAAGATCTAACACCTCTTAGGACACCCAAAGGTTGTCTTAAGTATCTATAACTTATAACTTTGAACCTAACTCTAAGACACTAATCCCCAAGAGCGTTATCTTTGATTGTAACGGTTCAACTTCGGTTTGAAATAGAGTTAAAGGTCTAAAGATCTATCACCTCTCAGGACACCCAAAGGTTGTCATAAGTATCTATAACTTATAGCTTTGAACCTAACTCTAAGACTCTAATCCCCAAGAGCGTTTATCTTTGATTGTAACGATTCAACTTCGATCTGAAATAGAGTTAAAGTTCTAAAGATCTATCACATCTTAGGGCACCCAAAGGTTGTCATAGGTATCTATAACTTATAGCTTTGAACCTAACTCTAAGACTCTAATCTCCAAGAGCGTTATCTTTGATTGTAACGGTTCAACTTCGGTTTGAAATAGAGTTAAAGTTCTAAATATCTATCACCTATTAGGACACCCAAAGGTTGTCATAGGTATCTATAACTTATAGCTTTGAACCTAACTCTAACACTCTAATCCCCAACAGCGTTATCCTTGATTGTAACGGTTCAACTTCGGTTTGAAATAAAGTTAAAGTTCTAAAGATCTATCACCTCTTAGGACACCCAAAGGTTGTAATAAGTATCTATAACTTATAGCTTGGAACATAACTCTAAGACTCTAATCCCCAAGAGCGTTATCTTTGATTGTAACGGTTCAACTTCGGTATGAAATGGAGTTAAAGTTCTAAAGATCTATCACCTCTTAGGACACCCAAAGGTTGTAATAAGTATCTATAACTTATAGCTTTGAACCTAACTCTAAGACTCTAATCCCTAATAGCGTTATCTTTGTTTGTAACGGTTCAACTTCGATTTGAAATAGAGTTAAAGTTCTAAAGATCTATCACCTCTTAGGACACCCAAAGGTTGTCATTAGTATCTATAACTTATAGCTTTGAACCTAACTCTAAGACTCTAATCCCCAAGAGTGTTATCTTTGATTGTAACGGTTCAACTTCGGCTTGAAATAGAGTTAAAGTTCTAAAAATCTATCACCTCTTAGGACACCCAAAGGTTGTCATAAGTATCTATAACTTATAGCTTTGAACCTAACTCTAAGACTCTAATCTCCAAGAGCGTTATCTTTGATTGTAACGGTTCAACTTCGGTTTGAAATAGAGTTAAAGTTCCAAAGATCTATCACCTCTTAGGACACCGAAAGGTTGTCAAAATTATCTATAACTTATTGGTTTGAACCTAACTCTAAGACTCTAATCCCCAAGATCTTTATCATTCATTGTAACGGTTCAACTTCGAATTGCAATAGAGTTAAAGTTCTAAAGATCTATCACCTCTTAGAACACCCAAAGGTTGTAATAAATATCTATAACTTATAGCTTTGAATCTAACTCTAAGACTCTAATCTCCAAGAGCGTTATCTTTGATTGTAATGGTTCTACTTCGATTTGAAATAGAGTTAAAGTTCGAAAGATCTATCACCTATTACGACACCCAAAGGTTGTAATAAGTATCTATAACTTATAGCTTTGAACCTAACTCTAATACTCTAATCCCCAAGAGCGTTATCTTTGATTGTAACGGTTCAACTTCGATTTGAAATAGAGTTAAAGTTCTAAAGATCTATCACCTCTTAGACCACCCAAAGGTTCTCTTAAGTATCTATAACTTATAGCTTTGAACCTAACTCTAAGACTCTAATCCCCAAGAGCGTTATCTTTGATTGTAACGGTTCAACTTCGGTTTGAAATAGAGTTAAATTTCTAGAGATCTATCACCTCTTAGGACACCCAAAGGTTGTAATAAGTATCTATAACTTATAGCTTTGAACCAAACTCTAAGACTCTAATCCCCAAGAGCGTTATCTTTGATTGTAATGGTTCAACTACGGTTTGAAATAGAGTTAAAGTTCTAAAGATCTATCACCTCTTAGGACACCCAAAGGTTGTCATAAGTATCTATAACTTCTAGCTTTGAACCTAATTCTAAGACTCTAATCCCCAAGAGTGTTATCTTTGATTGTAACGGTTCAACTTCGGTTTGAAATAGAGTTAAAGTTCTAAAGATCTATCACCTCTTAGGACACCCAAACGTTGTCATAAGTATCTATAACTTATAGGTTTGAACCTAACTCTAAGACTCTAATCCCCAAGAGCGTTATCTTTGATTGTAACGGTTCAACTTCGGTTTGAAATAGAGTTAAAGGTCTAAAGATCTATCACCTCTTAGGACACCCAAAGGTTGTCATAAGTATCTATAACTTATAGCTTTGAACCTAACTCTAAGACTCTAATCCCCAAGAGCGTTATCTTTGATTGTAATGGTTCAACTTCGATTTGAAATAGAGTTAAAGTTCTAAAGATCTATCACATCTTAGGGCACCCAAAGGTTGTCATAAGTATCTATAACTTATAGCTTTAAACCTAACTCTAAGACTCTAATCTCCAAGAGCGTTATCTTTGATTGTAACGGTTCAACTTCGGTTTGAAATAGAATTAAAGTTCTAAAGATCTATCACCTATTAGGACACCCAAAGGTTGTCATAGGTATCTATAACTTATAGCTTTGAACCTAACTCTAAGACTCTAATCCCCAAGAGCGTTATCTTTGATTGTAACGGTTCAACTTCGGTTTGAAATTGAGTTAAAGTTCTAAAGATCTATCACCTCTTAGGACACCCCAAGGTTGTGATAAGTATCTATAACTTATAGCTTTGAACCTAACTCTAAGACTCTAATCTCCAAGAGTGTTATCTTTGATTATAACGGTTCAACTTCGGTTTGAAATGGAGTTAAAGTTCTAAAGATCTATCACCTCTTAGGACACCCAAAGGTTGTCATAATTATCTATAACTTATAGGTTTGAACCTAACTCTAAGGCTCTAATCCCCAAGAGCTTTATCATTCATTGTAACGGTTCAACTTCGAATTGCAATAGAGTTAAATTTCTAAAGATCTATCACCTCTTAGAACACCCAAAGGTTGTAATAACTATCTATAACTTATAGCTTTGAATCTAACTCTAAGACTCTAATCTCCAAGAGCGTTATCTTTGATTGTAACGGTTCAACTTCGGTTTGAAATATAGTTAAAGGTCTAAAGATCTATCACCTCTTAGGACACCCAAAAGTTGTCATAAGTATCTATAACTTATAGCTTTGAACCTAACTCTAAGACTCTAATCCCCAAGAGCGTTATCTTTGATTGTAACGGTTCAACTTCGTATTGCAATAGAGTTAAAGTTCTAAAGATCTATCACCTCTTAGGACACCCAAAGGTTATCATAAGTATCTATAACTTATAGCTTTGAACCTAACTCTAAGACTCTAATCCCCAAGAGCGTTATCTTTGATTGTGACGGTTCAACTTCGGATTGCAATAGAACTAAAGTTCTAAAGAACTATCACCTCTTAGAACACCCAAAGGTTGTCAGAAGTATCTACAACTTATAGCTTTGAACCTAACTCTAAGACTCTAATCCCCAAGAGCGTTATCTTTGATTGTAACGGTTCAACTTCGGATTGCAATAGAGTTAAAGTTCTAAAGATCTATCACCTCTTAGGGCACCCAAAGGTTGTCATAAGTATCTATAACTTATTGCTTTGAACCTAACTCTAAGACTCCAATCTCCAAGAGCGTTATCTTTGATTGTAACGGTTCAACTTCGGTTTGAAATAGAGTTAAAGTTCTAAAGATCTATCACCTCTTTGGACACCCAAAGGTTGTCATATGTATCTATAACTTATAGCTTTGAACCTAACTCTAAGACTCTAATCTCCAAGAGCGTTATCTTTGATTGTAACGGTTCAACTTTGGTTTGAAATAGAGTTAAAGTTCTAAAGATGTATCAACACTTAGGACACCCAAAGGTTGTCATATGTATCTATAACTTATAGCTTTGAACCTAACTCTAAGACTCTAATCCCCAAGAGCGTTATCTTTGATTGTGACGGTTCAACTTCGGATTGCAATAGAGCTAAAGTTCTAAAGAACTATCACCTCTTAGAACACCCAAAGGTTGTCATAAGTATCTACAACTTATAGCTTTGAACCTAACTCTAAGACTCTAATCCCCAAGAGCGTTATCTTTGATTGTAACGGTTCAACTTCGGATTGCAATAGAGTTAAAGTTCTAAAGATCTATCACCTCTTAGGACACCCAAAGGTTGTAATAAGTATCTATAACTTATTGCTTGGAACCTAACTCTAAGACTCTAATCGCCAAGAGCATTATCTTTGATTGTAACGGTTCAATTTCGGTTTGAAATGGAGTTAAAGTTCTAAAGATCTATCACCTCTTAGGACACCCAAAGGTTGTAATAAGTATCTATAACTTATAGCTTTGAACCTAACTCTAAGACAGTAATCCCCAAGAGCGTTACCTTTGATTGTAATGGTTCAACTTCGGTTTGAAATAGAGTTAAAGGTCTAAAGATCTATCACCTCTTAGGACACCCAAAGGTTGTCATAAGTATCTATAACTTATAGCTTTGAACCTTACTCTAAGACTCTAATCCCCAAGAGCGTTATCTTTGATTGTAACGGTTCAACTTCGATTTGATATAGAGTTAAAGTTCTAAAGATCTATCACATCTTAGGGCACCCAAAGGTTGTCATAAGTATCTATAACTTATAGCTTTGAACCTAACTCTAAGACACTAATCCCCAAGAGCGTTATCTTTGATTGTAACGGTTCAACTTCGATTTGAAATATAGTTAAAGTTCTAAAGATTTATCTCATCTTAGGGCACCCAAAGGTTGTCATAAGTATCTATAACTTATAGCTTTGAACCTAACTCTAAGACTCTAATCGCCAAGAGCATTATCTTTGATTGTAACGGTTCAATTTCGGTTTGAAATGGAGTTAAAGTTCTAAAGATCTATCACCTCTTAGGACACCCAAAGGTTGTAATAAGTATCTATAACTTATAGCTTTGAACCTAACTCTAAGACAGTAATCCCCAAGAGCGTTACCTTTGATTGTAATGGTTCAACTTCGGTTTGAAATAGAGTTAAAGGTCTAAAGATCTATCACCTCTTAGGACACCCAAAGGTTGTCATAAGTATCTATAACTTATAGCTTTGAACCTAACTCTAAGACTCTAATCCCCAAGAGCGTTATCTTTGATTGTAACGGTTCAACTTCGATTTGATATAGAGTTAAAGTTCTAAAGATCTATCACATCTTAGGGCACCCAAAGGTTGTCATAAGTATCTATAACTTATAGCTTTGAACCTAACTCTAAGACACTAATCCCCAAGAGCGTTATCTTTGATTGTAACGGTTCAACTTCGATTTGAAATATAGTTAAAGTTCTAAAGATCTATCTCATCTTAGGGCACCCAAAGGTTGTCATAAGTATCTATAACTTATAGCTTTGAACCTAACTCTAAGACTCTAATCTCCAAGAGCGTTATCTTTGATTGTAACGGTTCAACTTCGGTTTGAAATAGAGTTAAAGTTCTAAAGATCTATCACCTCTTAGGACACTCAAAGGTTGTCATAATTATCTATAACTTATAGGTTTGAACCTAACTCTAAGACTCTAATCCCAAGAGCTTTATCATTCATTGTAACGGTTCAACTTCGAATTGCAATAGAGTTAAAGTTCTAAAGATCTATCACCTCTTAGAACACCCAAAGGTTGTAATAACTATCTATAACTTATAGCTTTGAATCTAACTCTAAGACTCTAATCTCCAAGAGCGTTATCTTTGATAGTAACGGTTCAACTTCGATTTGAAATAGAGTTAAAGGTCTAAAGATCTATCACCTCTTAGGACACCCAAAGGTTGTCATAAGTATCTATGACTTATAGCTTTGAACCTAACTCTAAGACTCTAATCTCCAAGAGCGTTGATAGTGATATTTGGGTTTTATAGTGATAACTTGCTGAAATTAAAGAAAATGTCAATTTTTCATTTTTTTTTGGTCTCCCAACTCACTAGCTGCAAGTGCACAGGTAAGTTGTAGTAGACTCAGGTTGTCGTATCCACAAGAATTTGAAGTCTAAGGCACCCTAAAACAATCTAAATTAGTTCTACTTTAATGGCTAAAAATAGATTTTCAAAGGGAAGTGAAAATAGATTTTTTTTTATGGAAAGTGAAATGATAACAGATTTTTGGGTTTTGGAAATTTATCAAAACTGAATTATAAATGCTAGAATGAAGTCTAAAAAGGTTTAACTATCTATGAGGAAGGTTCTTCTAGGATTTGGGGTTCATCTAAATTAATTAAGGATGGAATGGAACAAGTTATCACTAAATGTCCAACTTTTGATTCAACTTGAAAATGGGTGTTCCCACAGCTCAATTGGCTTCTAACTAAGCAATATATGATTATATAATTGTTAGCTAGGTTGAATCAAAAGAGGGTCCTCACTGAAAATCAAGTTATCATTGGGTTCAAAAGAAAGATTCAATGCTGATTTTTTGCAATTCAAGGAAGTTTGGAATGATAACTTGCATTTACAATCATAAAAAGATGGAATCATTCCAATCAATCAAACCAGGATAAAATATACTCAATAATGGTTCTTGTGTTCCATGATTCATCTCTGAATTCAAGGGAGATTCAAAATCAACCTCTCGGTTGCAAAATAAATTGGAATCCACACAAACACACTCAATTGGAAATGCAAAACATATGGCCACATGAGTTCACAATTTCCATTGCTCCTTGGCCCATCTCTGGATCTCAAAGAAGCCCTTAAGACTACCTCTCAGTAGTGGATCAATATGAGGGTTGACAATGGAAATCAGAAGTTAGAAAAATGAGAAAACAGAAATCAACATTTCTGAAAAAATCAGCAATGTGGATTGATGGAATTCAAGTTTGCCAAATGCCCCTTGACCCATCTCTGGATTACAAGGGATTCCTAGAGTACACCTCTCAGTGATTTGAATAAAATAGGGATTAACAATTGGCAAATCAGATTCCAAACAATCAGAAAATAGAATTTAGAATCAAACTAAGAAATCAGATTTTGGAAAAAAATCAGATTTGAATTCTGAATTGTCAATGATCTTGATTCATTTTTTAATAAGATCATGGCATATATTAGCCTCCCAACTATTCAATTATCCAATCCTTGATGACAATCAGATTCAAAAGCCCAAGAAATCATATTTTTAAATTCAGAAAACCAGATTCTGAAATTCAGGAATTTTAGGTTCCAAATCAAACTTAAGGTAATGTTGAGAATAGATTTGAATCATGGAATGCCCAAATATTCATAACTCAATTCTGAACAAGATTAGGATGAAGACCAACCTTCCAATTGCTCAATTAATCAAGTTCAGAATGTCAAATAGGTTCAAACAGTTCAGAAATCAGATAACCAGAAAATCAGAATTAGAAATCAGTGGAAAAAAAATCTGATTTGAGTCAAATGATTGTCCAAATAATCTTGATTCATTTCTGAACAAGATAGGGACAATAACAACATCACAAGAACTCAGATCCTTGATGACAATCAGATCCAAAGCCCAAGAAATCAGATTTTCAGACTTCAGGAATTCAGGAAACCAAAAAAATCAGCAACTCAGTAATTTAGAAATCAGAATTTTAAACCAATGGAAACCTGACTTACCAATTGATTCTTGACCCATCTCTGGATTACAAGACATCCCTAAAGTTCCCTTATCAGTGAAGGGAATGATTCAGGGGACTCAATTGATAAAATCATATTCCAATTAGGAATCAGAAAAATTAGAATTCTGATTTCTATTCAAAAATCAATGGAAAAATCTGATTTGAGTCAAATGATTGCCCAAACAATCTTGATTCATTTCTGAATAAGATAGGGACAATACCAACATCCCAAGGACTTAATTAACCAAGTTAGAAATGAAGAACAGATTCTGATATTTATAAGAATCAAATTCAGAAATCAGAAAACCAAATCAGAAATCAGAATTGCAATTGAATGAAATCAGAAAACTGACATTAATTCTTAATCCACTTCTGTAGAATGATTAGATCAAGTAATACTTCTCAGTCATTGGTTACAATTAGATCTTATAGTAGCATAGCATAAATCAGTAAAGAAGTTTCTGAAATCTGAAAATCAGAAATGATTCAGTGCATGAATTATAAAACAGTCCATATCCATCCAAAACTAATCTAAACTACTACCCTATCCTAGAAGAAATGGAGTTTAGCTCCTCATATTTACAAGATTTGACATCAAATGGGATAAGAAATAGATACAATTCATGGTTCTTTGAAGCTTCCTGGCCAGCAGCTCCTCCACCAGAATCAATCCAGCCTTGCTTGCCTTCAAACCCTTGAATCACCAGCCTCCCCTCTCCTCCAGAAAAATCCAGCTTATATATCACTCCTTTCCACCCTTTGATCAGCATCTAAATGTTCTAATCCTCCTGATTGCAGCCACCTGTCCACCCCTCTGAAATTCCAGCTGCAGATTCCTTTTTGGTGCATGAAAAAGTAGATGGTCCCCCCCTACTTTTTCCACTTTTTAGCCACCTTTCTCCCTGCTACAAATCCCCAAACAGCAAGCATCAAAGCCCTTGAATGGTATTTTGACAAATAAGGATTAGGATAATGATAGTTGCTAGCTCAGATATCAAATGGTATTAGGTGTTGTGCAGGAATGAAAACTTGTATCAAAATTAATGAATTAAGGGGCCCGAAATGATAACTTTATGAAAATCTTGGAAAATGTCCTAATATGGGTGGTTCAAAACATTTCAGGCATCAAATTGATTAGAGTGACAAGTGAGTGAGGTCAGAAATCAAATATGAATGAGATACCTAAAAGTGATAACTTGAGTGCCCCAAAAACGATAACTTATATGACTTAAAAACGATAACTTGTCATAACTTGAGTTTTGATTATCCAAATGTGATGAAATTTGACCAGCAATGAGTTAGAACAATAATAAGATGATTGCTTAAGGTCCTTGTGCAGATTAATGGTTTTGCATGTCGAAATGATAGAATTGCCCTTTAACGATAACTTGGCACTTGAAAAATGATAACTTGTTCAAATGGACTTAAAACTTTGCACAAGTTGAGATGTGACTATCCAAATATGATTTATACATGATAATGATGGATTTAGGGCAAGAAAACTATTGAAAATAAGTTCATTCAAAATAATGATAACTTGACACTTAGAAATGATAACTTGTCCTCAAAATGATAACTTGGCATAGAATTTAAATATTAATGGATTTTGGCATTTCAGAACCTCTATGCACATGGAATTAAGTATGAAATGAGGAATATCAACTAGTTATCACAATGTTTGCATTCAAAGTATAATTGGCCCAAAAATAGGCAAAAGTGGGACTCGATATGTATGAATTGCATCTAAAATGGGTTAAAATCATATAGTGATCAGCAAGTGATCAAGCGTTATCTTTGATTGTAACGGTTCAACTTCGGTTTGAAATAGAGTTAAAGTTCTAAAGATCTATCACCTCTTAGGACACCAAAAGGTTATCATAAGTATCTATAACTTATAGCTTTGAACCTAACTCTAAGACTCTAATCCCCAAGAGTGTTACCTTTGATTGTAACGGTTCAACTTCGGTTTGAAATAGAGTTAAAGTTCTAAAGATCTATCACCTCTTAGGACACCCAAAGGTTGTCATAAGTATCTATAACTTATTGCTTTGAACCTAACTCTAAGACTCTAATCTCCAAGAGCGTTATCTTTGATTGTAACGGTTCAACTTCGGTTTGAAATAGAGTTAAAGTTCTAAAGATCTATCACCTCTTAGGACACCCAAAGGTTGTCATAACTATCTATAACTTATAGGTTTGAACCTAACTCTAAGACTCTATTCCCCAAGAGCTTTATCATTCATTGTAACGGTTCAACTTCGAATTGCAATAGAGTTAAAGTTCTAAAGATCTATCACCTCTTAGGACACCCAAAGGTTGTAATAACTATCTATAACTTATAGCTTTGAATCTAACTCTAAGACTCTAATCTCCAAGAGCGTTATCCTTGATTGTAACGGTTCAACTTCGGTTTGAAATAGAGTTAAAGTTCGAAAGATCTATCACCTATTACGACACCCAAAGGTTGTAATAAGTATCTATAACTTATAGCTTTGAACCTAACTCTAATATTCTAATCCCCAAGAGCGTTATCTTTGATTGTAACAGTTCAACTATGGTTTGAAATAGAGTTAAAGTTCTAAAGATCTATCACCTCTTAGACCACCCAAAGGTTCTCTTAAATATCTATAACTTATAGCTTTGAACCTAACTCTAAGACTCTAATCCCCAAGAGTGTTATCTTTGATTGTAACGGTTCAACTTCGGTTTGAAATAGAGTTAAATTTCTAAAGATCTATCACCTCTTAGGACACCCAAAGGTTGTAATAAGTATCTATAACTTATAGCTTTGAACCAAACTCTAAGACTCTAATCCCCAAGAGCGTTATCTTTGATTGTAATGGTTCAACTACGGTTTGAAATAGAGTTAAAGTTCTCAAAATCTATCACCTCTTAGGACACCCAAAGGTTGTCATAAGTATCTATAACTTCTAGCTTTGAACCTAATTCTAAGACTCTAATCCCCAAGAGCGTTATCTTTGATTGTAACGGTTCAACTTCGGTTTGAAATAGAGTTAAAGTTCTAAAGATCTATCACCTCTTAGGACACCCAAAGGTTGTCATAAGTATCTATAACTTATAGCTTTGAACCTAACTCTAAGACTCAAATCCCCAAGAGCGCTATCTTTGATTGTAACGGTTCAACTTCGGTTTGAAATAGAGTTAAAGTTCTAAAGATCTATCACCTCTTAGGACACTCAAAGGTTGTCATAAGTATCTATAACTTATAGCTATGAACCTAACTCTAAGACTCTCATCCCCAAGAGCGTTATCTTTGATTGTAACGGATCAACTTCGGTTTGAAATAGAGTTAAAGTTCTAAAGATCTATCACCTCTTAGGACACCCAAAGGTTGTCATAAGTATCTATAACCTATAGCTTTGAACCTAACTCTAAGACTCTAATCTCCAAGAGCGTTATCTTTGATTGAAACGGTTCAACTTCGGTTTGAAATAGAGTTAAAGTTCTAAAGATCTATCACCTCTTAGGACACCCAAAGGTTGTCATAAGTATCTATAACTTATAGCTTTGAAACTAACTCTAAGACTCTAATCCCCAAGAGCATTATCTTTCATTGTAACGGTTCAACTTCGATTTGAAATAGAGTTAAAGTTCTAAAGATCTATCACCTCTTAGGACACCCAAAGGTTGTCATAAGTATCTATAACTTATAGCTTTGAACCTAACTCTAAGACTCTAATCTCCAAGTGCGTTATCTTTGATTGTAACGCTTCAACTTCTGTTTGAAGTAGAGTTAAAGTTCTAAAGATCTATCACCTCTTAGGACACCCAAAAGTTGTCATAAGTATCTATAACTTATAGCTTTGAACATAACTCTAGGACTCTAATCCCCAAGAGCGTTATCTTTTATTGTAACGGTTCAACTTCAGTTTGAAATAGAGTTAAAATTCGAAAGATCTATCACCTCTTAGGAAACCCAAAGGTTGTAATAAGTATTTATAACTTATAGCTTTGAACCTAACTCTAAGACTCTAATCCCCAAGAGCGTTATCTTTGATTGTAACGGTTCAACTTCGATTTGAAATAGAGTTAAAGTTCTAAAGATCTATCACCTCTTAGGACACCCAAAGGTTGTCATAAGTATCTATAACTTATAGCTTTGAACCTAACTCTAAGACTCTAATCTCCAAGTGCGTTATTTTTTATTGTAACGCTTCAACTTCGATTTGAAATAGAGTTAAAGTTCTAAAGATCTATCACCTCTTAGGACACCCAAAGGTTGTCATAAGTATCTATAACTTATAGGTTTGAACCTAACTCTTAGACTCTAATCCCCAAAAGCTTTATCATTGATTATAACGGTTCAACTTCGAATTGCAATAGAGTTAAAGTTCTAAAGATCTATCACCTCTTAGGACACCCAAAGGTTCTAATAAGTATCTATAACTTATAGCTTTGAACCTAACTCTAAGACTCTAATCCCCAAGAGCGTTATCTTTGATTGTAACGGTTCAACTTCGGTATGAAATGGAGTTAAAGTTCTAAAGATCTATCACCTCTTAGGACACCCAAAGGTTGTAATAAGTATCTATATCTTATAGCTTTGAACCTAACTCTAAGACTCTAATCTCCAAGAGCGTTATCTTTGATTGTAACGGTTCAACTTCGGTTTGAAATAGAATTAAATTTCTAAAGATCTATCACCTCTTAAGACACTCAAAGGTTGTAATAAGTATCTATAACTTATAGCTTTGAACCAAACTCTAAGACTCTAATCCCCAAGAGCGTTATCTTTGATTGTAACGGTTCAACTACGGTTTGAAATAGTGTTAAAGTTTTAAAGATCTATCTCCTCTTAGGACACCCAAAGGTTGTCATAAGTATCTATAACTTATAGCTTTGAACCTAACTCTAGGACTCTAATCCCCAAGAGCGTTATCTTTTACTGTAACGGTTCAACTTCAGTTTGAAATAGAGTTAAAGTTCGAAAGATCTATCACCTCTTAGGACACCCAAAGGTTGTAATAAGTATCTATAACTTATAACTTTGAACCTAACTCTAAGACTCTAATCTCCAAGTGCGTTATCTTTGATTGTAACGGTTCAACTTTGGTTTGAAATAGAGTTAAAGTTCTAAAGATCTATCACCTCTTAGGACACCCAAAGGTTGTCATAAGTATCTATAACTTATAGGTTTGAACCTAACTCTAAGACTCTAATCCCCAAGAGCTTTCTCATTGATTGTAACGGTTCAACTTCTAATTGCAATAGAGTTAAAGTTCTAAAGATCTATCACCTCTTAGGACACCCAAAGGTTGTAATAAGTATCTATAACTTATAGCTTTGAACATAACTCTAAGACTCTAATCTCCAAGAGCGTTATCTTTGATTGTAACGGTTCAACTTCAGTTTGAAATAGAGTTAAAGTTCTAAAGATCTTTCACCACTTTGGACACCCAAAGGTTGTCATAAGTATTTATAACTTATAGCTTTGAACCTAACTCTAAGACTCTAATCTCCAAGAGCGTTATCTTTGATTGTAATGGTTCAACTTCGGTTTGAAATAGAGTTAAATTTCTAAAGATCTATCACCTCATGGGACACCCAAAGGTTGTAATAAGTATCTATAACTTATAGTTTTGAACCAAACTCTTAGACTCTAATCCTCAAGAGCATTATCTTTGATTATAACGGTTCAACTACGGTTTGAAATAGAGTTAAAGTTCTAAAGATCTATCACCTCTTAGGACACCCAAAGGTTGTCATAAGTTTCTATAACTTCTAGCTTTGAACCTAACTCTAAGACTCTAATCCTCAAGAGTGTTATCTTTGATTGTAACGGTTTAACTTCGGTTTAAAATAGAGTTAAAGTTCTAAAGATCTATCACCTCTTAGGACACCCAAAGGTTGTCATAAGTATCTATAACTTATAGTTTGAACCTAACTCTAAGGCTCTAATTTATCTTTAGCGGCCGAGAATCGAAATTAGTGGAATTTCATTGGGAGCAAAACACCATCATTGACAAAGATCTATGGAGATTATCGGTTGAGAACTCCAAACCATGAAGAGCATATCATTGGGTGCTAAAACCATAAGAAACTTTTATCCTTAACCAACACTTAAGCATTATCAGCTGTGAAACAAATCCAAGGGAAATTTGATTGGGCGCCAAGTTGAAGAATCAAAGTTGCTATTGGCGGATACTTTATCTTATATGGAGTTTTATTGGCCGTGAAACTCTATCATTAGGTGCCAAAGCGGATAAAATCGTAAATAATTCAAGTCGTAAAGTTTATCTCAGCTGAATTAAAGTTGGTCGTACGATATTATCGACCATGATCAACATGAAGACCGTACCCCACCAATAAATAAAGGAGGAAATCATCATCCCAATTCATGCTTTGAAGTTCAGGTTTCTTTCACGAGAATCGTGAGCGTTGCAGATTACGACCAAGAGGGAGAGAGTGTGGCCTAAGTCTGAAGAAGGGGTGCTAGACAATGTTCTTGTCCGAAGTTTGGTGGTTCGCCATTTGTGCACGTGGTTTATCTGGGTGTAATTCTTTCTATTTCATTATTTTGATATTAGTTTATCTCTCCAACATTTCTAGGATGAACTCCGTATTTTTAGGATTATTATTTTAGGAGATTATTATTTGATAAGGGAAAATTATTTGAATCCTATTTTAATTGATTTAATTACCTTTTTCAATTTCTTTTGATTATATATGTTGAGTTCATTAGTTTTTTTATATGTAATTTGATTTATGATATTAGATTACAAACCTGTAAAAGGGGTGATTAATTTCAGAATTTATTATTTTGTCCAAATTTGTGGGTGAATGATAGTATAGGATTACATATTCATCTTAACTTTCTGTGAAATTAATAATTGACTCATCATTTGCGATTATTAGTCTTATTAGGAGTTAAGATAGTTTGATCTACTCGTCTAGAGAGATCAATACCTTAGGTGCTCCTAATCTGTCATAAGAATCGAAATTATTATTTACAGTAGATCATACAAGTTTACCTTTGCAATTCTCATCCTAAGATCTACTTCAACACTATTATCTTATCTTATTACTATCTGTTGATAATGCCTTGAATTTGGATTCAGTTGTTCCCCTTTGCTAGTCAGGCGCTTCTACAGCCCCTTGAGCGAAAATTTTTAGTGGTATTCTGTATGTGATTTAGAAATGATTTATTTCCTTATCACGAAATAGGTGTCCTATATTGGAGGATTAATTCAGAATCTCAATTAGTCTGTAATTTCTATCATCTGTCAAAGGGAGCGCCTATATAAACTCCCTAGGGGTCTAGATAGATACCTATCCTTTTAATCATCATTATTTCATAACAAAGAAAGTCGTCGCTTCCCGATGACGTAATCTGATTTAGGGCGAAGCTCGTAAATCTCTGTGTTCTGCTGTATGTATCTCTCTCCCTCTCTTTTTGTAACACTATCTTATTTTATAATTACTAAACCTATTTTCAAAGTCTTACGTTTTCCTCTCTTATTAATTTATAAAATTAGATATTGAATTAATAATATCCTCGTGGGTTCAACACTTTTACTCCTACTTACTATATTACCTAGATACGACCAATGCACTTGCTAGCGGATTAATTTTCCTACAATTTTTTTTTACGCATTATCCCACTCAAATATGATTAAAGAGTATGGAGCAAGGCAACTAGAACTAGACGCTGGTTCTGCCAAAAGATGTGATGTTTGACGAAATCGAAGAAGGAATTCGATTCCGAAAAAAGGGGTAACGTGATCCATTTTTCCTTGCCTTGGTTCCACCATGGGAACCAGGCACTTTAAATACCTTTTTTTTACTTCATGTGTTGACATTTTTTTAATTTCTTTTATTCCTTTTTTCATTCTTTATTTTCTCTCTCACACATGTATCTTATAAAATAAATTATTTATTATAACATATTAATATAATATTATTTCTTACATATTATTTCATTAAAAAAATTTAATACTTTAATACATATAATTATTAAAAATCAGATTTTTTATTTAAATAAATTATTTTTAATGAATTTTTTAAAAAAAAATAATTTTTACTTTTATTTTTATTTACTAACAATATTTTATTTTATATTTATATTATCAATTTTTATTTCAAAACTTACAAAAAATTAATCCATCACATATACTTTTTCCTATCCCATCACTGTCTTATTCCTCATTATCATATTCCACTCCATCCAAACACAACTAGAACTATAGGAACTTGATGGAACTTCAGTTTTTGTTGCCAAACGATCCCATAAAGTATTCCCACTGAGTCCATAGAATTAATGATATTAATTGTCAATAGCAAGAAGCCTAAGTTTAAGCAAAAGAAAAGTACATTAATTCCTAACCAATTTGGAGACAAGTTGGACTTGAGGATGATAATGTACATGTTTTATTAGATATTATTATAGGTTCAAAGGATATATATATTCTTCCACCTATATAGAAGTCTCATTTAGAATTGAGATGCTAAAAAGAGAAAGTATAAGAGGATGATGATCCTCTAGCAGTTTTATGAAATGGTGGACTCTAACTTTGGAAAGACAAGGTGATATCCACAATGGGAGTTGAGATTGTGTTTTATATTATACGAAAGTAGTCAAGTAACCTATCATTTTCACGAGTATAATCATGCAACAAGAAGCCACACATAACCTGCACAATTAAATGTCTGTATGAAGATTTTCATGTTAATCCATCCATGTTGACATAGAGGATTGTAAAAGTCATATTATTTACATAAAAGCAATGACTTCTAATGAGTCAAAATCATGAATGACACATAAAATAGACTCAATCGATTGAAACAGAGTATTGACACTATGCGACTTGCTGACAAATAAGTAAAGTACATAGAGTACATTGGAACGATGGCATGATAGCACAAAATGAGACTGGTTTGAAAGGATTATACTCAGGAAGTTAGAATATATTTTCAGGCAACCTATTTTATACTGACTAAAGTTACGTCAAGATAATCACTTAATTTAATTTTGCTTTGTTCTATGGATAATAATGGGAGTATAGAAGAAACAAGCCATCTCTATAGATGCTGCAATTAAAGAATAGATAGTTTCTTTATGCATAATATTTTTTTCTACAATTTCTCAATTTAATTGTTGATTAAAGAAATTGATTTATCAAGTTATGAAAATTTGATTTAAGGAAGGATTAAAAGTTGAGGGTGAATTAAATAAGAAATACCTTACAGTGATGCCCAACATGTTATAAGTTAACTGCACCTTTATTTATTTTAATTTTGTTTCATTCCGTGGATAATAATGGAAGTGAAGAAGAAACAAATCTGGACTTTCTTTTTATATCTTTGGTAAAGAAGGTAGTTTTTATGCATAATAATGTTTCTCTACAAATTCTCATTTAGATTTTTTGTTAAAAAAAATTGACTTACGAAAGGATTGAAGGATTAAAAGTTAAGGGCAAATTAAGTAAGAAATACGTTACAATAATGCACCAAATATTATAAGTTAATACTCCGGTGGGAGTTATCTTCACTTGTTTTCATTTTTGAACTTATATTTTTTAGTCTCTTTTTGTAATGGAATAAAAAAGATAAGATGATAGTTATAATTAAATAAAAGAATTACATGTATCTGCATAAGTATTATTAAATTATAACACCGGAGCATCATATATATATCATCTCTATGGATATAATGCCCCTGCGTCGCGGGTGAGTTACGCATGGATGCGGATCGATCGCGCACCATCCATTTGAGGATCGACGGTGCCATATTGTGCACGTGTTGTGCTTCAATCTTTGATGTCCATCTTTTGCGTGACGGCTCCGATTCGACTTGGACGAATTCTTTGAATCCCTAGTGCCGCTGCAGTAGACGAATGGACGAATTGGAGCTCTTGTCAGGCGAGGTCGTAGAGGGAGAAGAAGGCAGAGAGGTCGTAGAGGGCGAAGGTCAGCTCATTATCGCCCAAGGTAGGTATCTCGATTAAGCTCAAATGTTTCTTTCGTTCGAGTATAGCTAAAGGGAGGCACAAACAAATCCTTTCTGAGAAGCCATTCTACATCAACGTAATGTGCATCAAGGACCTCATAGTTGATGGGTTTTTTGCTATTATTTATTTGCCATCAACAAATCCTTTCTGAGAAGCTCAAATGTCCCCCTGGATGTTGGCGCAAGCTTATGCTTCTGAGTTTTATTGTGTTTTGTTTCTGAGTTTGATTGTGTTTTGTTTTTTAGTTTGATTGGCTCATTGTGCATAACTTTTTCACTACTAAGGTTATAATGTCAGTTTAAAAAATCGTGATATACCAATAGTTTAACATATTATTATTTCATCTAGTAATCCATTGTGCATAACTTTTTCACTACTAAGGTTATAATGTCAGTTTAAAAAATCGTGATATACCAATAGTTTAACATATTATTATTTCATCTAGTAATCCTCTGATCTTTAAAGATTATTATTTCATTACAGGTTGGAATGTCTTCATTTGATATTAATGAAATGAGTGCATATTCTTCTAATTCAAAAGATGAAGAAATTGAGGAATGTGAAGTCATACAAGAAGAGTGAGCATTCTTTTTTATCATTCTCAGGCATCTTTCTCATTTTTATGCCATAATTGTTGCTTATCATCTCACAGTGATCAAATTCGAGAAGAAACTAATGTTGACAATATTGAAATTAGTAAACCAAACATTGGCATGAAGTTCGACACAGAAAATGATGTTTATATGTTCTACAATGCATATGCAAGATCGGTTGGTTTTTCTGCTTGAAAAGATCATTGTTCTAAATCTAGAAAAATAAAGATGCCCATTAATAGACTGCTTGTTTATTTTAAACAAGGGCAAAAAGATCTTAAGCTGAAATAGACTACAGAAAAAGATGTGAGGCAGGATGTCAGAGAGAATTGTGGCGCTATGTTGTTAGCTAAAGTTATAAATGATGGAAAGTGGGAGGTTGTGAAGTTCATTGAAGAGCATGCACATAAACTAGCCTCAAAGCTAGATGCTGGTAGATTATCATCCCACAATAAGTTGTCGACCCCTTCCAAGGAAGCTATGAGAGATCTAAAAAATGCCGAGGTGGGACCCTCTAAGATAGCAAAGTATCTAAATATGACCGGAGAGACTTTTGTAACACCTCAACAGTGTATAGATTACATGAAGGCATCGCGAAAAAATAATAATATGGGAGGGGAATACATGGCAGTGCTAAGTTATGTTCAAAATAAATTAGTTGATGATGATGATTTCTTCTTTAGAATGGTGGTGGATGAAAATGATGTAGCAAAGAGCTTCTTTTGGGCTGATAGTAGATCACAAGACAATTATACGACTTTTGGCGACGTTGTAGTTTTTGATATAACATATCGCACAAATAAGTTGATGATGCCATTTGCACCTTTTACGGGAGTTAACCATCATAGACAATATATTTTACTTGGTTGTGCATTATTAGCTGATGAAACCGAAAATATATTTTCTTGGTTATTTCAAACTTGGTTAGAATACATGAAGGGAAAAAAGCCAATTTGTATCATCATTGATCAAGATCTGGCAATGGGAAACGCCATCCGAAAAGTTTTTCCAGAAACTCGACATATGTTTTGCATTTGGCATATAGTTAAGAATGCTTTGACTCATCTTCGAGATTTATATGCACGTGATAATTTAAAAAAGGAGTACTTCAAATGGAATAATAATTCTTTGAGTATTCAAGAATTTGAAGAGAAGTGGATAAGTTTGAAACAAGTGTATGAACATATGTACATTGGATTGAACATATGTACAACAAGCGACACCAGTGGGTTCCAATTTATTTAAATAATACATTTTGCGCAGGAATGCAATCCACTCAAAGAGCTAGAGTATTAATGCTTTTTTTTATGGCTTCGTCGATTCTAATGCATCTTTGTCTGATTTTGTGTCTGATTTAGCTCTGTCTACTCGTCATGAGGCAGAAGAGCGGGAAGATTTTAAAAATTTAAATACCTTAGTTAGTTCTACTTCAAAAGGTCCGTTGGAGGTGCAATTGCATACCATTACAAACTTAAACTTTATTTTCATGATTTTTTAAAATGCTGATTTCTTGCAGGTATGAAAGAACAAGCATTCATATATCCATGGCTTAATTGTGATGCAGGATTGAAAACATAGGTATTTATATATTTCTTTGTAAACTAAAGTAAATTTGAAAGCCTTTAAGCTTTAAACTCTCATAATTCTTTAAACTTTCTTTGCAGGTCAAATTAAGTTGCAGTCAAGGACGATGAAGGTTGAATTAAGTTGCAATCAATTTGAAAAGCCTTAGTTAGACTGAAGTTTCTGTAATGCACATGATATATTTAATCATATTGTGCTTTCATTGTAAGAACTTGATTGTCATTGTGCTTTCACTTGGTGCAAATCTGTGCTCAAATTAGATCTATGCAAGTTTGTGCTCTTCCTCTATTTTGAGCAATCCTACATTTGATCACCATCATTCTAATATTTTGTAGTGTCATAGGCATTGTTTTTCCTCAATTGTGATGCTTTTCTGTGATGTACAACTGTGTAAGGCATGTTAGATGAGCATCCTTAAGTATTAGCATTGGAGGTGGCAACCCCATGGGTGCAACCTCTCCACGTAGTTCTACTATGAAATATTGAGATCCAACTCTAAAATCTTTGAAATAAACAGGTTCAATGAAGAATAAGTGACAAAAAGATGTAAACAGAATGACACCAACTTCATCCTTGGCAATATTTTTGTATGAATGATCCTGTTTCTGTTTTTTCCTCTATTCAAATGTAAAAAAAATGGATATATCAGCACCTCAAAGTGCTGATGAGGCATCAGTATACACAACTCTCTTATTACGATTAACAATGGACGTTTGAAGAGCATCAGTACATGCAAGGCATGTTAGATGAGAGGGCTCTGATTCAAAACAACATTCCTCTCTCTGATTCAAAAGAAACTACTATGAAGACATTAAAATTGCTATCACATCACATAGCATGTACTGATTGAAAGCATAGTATTTATTTGAAAATGTACAAGATAATGACAAACAACAAGAGTAATAACATCTTTCTATACAACAATTTTTTTTTTCATGAAGCTCTTCAATTGTTGTCTCCAAAGCTTGAATCCTTTTTCCAGCTGCTTCCACTTCATCCTTGAGCATTTCTTTGTTCCTAAGTAATCCATTGATAATGTGAACACTTGAATCTTCAATTGGTGGATCAATCCAATGAAAAACCCGGCATGCACTAGGGACCTTACAAGAAAAAATTTGATGTAAAATTGCATATTAATATTCTCTGTAAAACAATGCAAATAGTTCAATTAGACAAGTTGAGGTATTCATTCGGCTATACCCCCGTAAAAGCGACATCTATAAAATCTTCTCCCCGGATTACTTTCGGTCCATGAAGTCCGCACCATGTCTTCTTCCCCACATAAGCACTTTGGTGGCAGCACATAAACGAGATTCGACATTCCACCTAAGTGGACAAAGAAATTAATATGAATTCATGAGGATAAAAATAGATTAAAAACTCAAATATGGACTTGCAGAGCACATTGGTTATAATGCGAAAAAAGTAGTTCCAATTAGAACAAAAAAGAGAACAATGGACTTGCAGATCCCTGTTATAAAGAAAAAAACTACAAACAATATAAAATGAAAAAAAATCTCAGAGATAGGTTGAGGAACAAAAAGGAAAAAAATCTCATAGAACAAATCTGACTTGCATATCCCAACTATAAAAGGAAAAAAATACTCACAGATCGGATTAAGAAAGCACCTCTACGCGACCAGGCAGACGACCTTTGTCGGAGAGTCCACAGTAGATGACCTACGTTGGATAGCGATCTTCACCGAAGAGCAGCAGGTGATCGAAGAAGTGGAGGAGATCGAAGAAGAAGCGACATAGATTGGTGACCGCAGCAGCGCTAGGGATTCAAAGAATTCGTCCAAGTCGAATCGGAGCCGTCATGCAAAAGATGGACGTCAAAGATTGAAGCACAACGCGTGCACAATAAGGCACCGTCGATCCTCAAATGGACGGTGCGCGATCGATCCGCATCCATGCGTAACTCACCTGCGACGCAGGGGCATGGTATCCTTATCTTATAGGGTTGCCGACGGAACATTAAAGTTTTATAAACTAAAATGTTTTTTTTATGATAATACATAGGAACTCCTTACATTTGAAAATTTTTGAAAGTTATAGAACATGCAAGTTATTTTTGTGTGTGAAATATTTTTTAACTCCACACGTCTTAATAAAAATAAAATGTTCAAGAAAGAATAAGTCAGTAAGTGCTAATATATATATATATTTATATTTATAACTCTTTGGCATTTTCTAAAATATAAATTCATCAATACAAGCTTTTTTGGGGATGATAATTGATACATGAGTAGCTTTTTGTGGCTGAAGTTTGAACCTCCATCGCTCCCGTGACCGTTGCCATCTCTCTCTCTGTCGTTCAAATTGTTGTTCAACTGCCTCAAGAAACGTTTCAAATCCATGCCAACCTCTTCGCCCCCGTCCTCATCGTCCTCCTCCTCGCGTCTTGTTCCTTCTTCCGTCTCCGCCGCCGCTGGCGACGTCACAGGTACAACTTCGCAAACACCTTCTGAGCTGCTCTCCTCCTTTCGCCTCCAATCCGCGATCAAGATTCGTCTTCGCGTCGACAGTGCTCTTGCATCCTGCCAAGTTCCGCCTGCAGCCTCGGGGCATGGCGGTCGACGAATCCCCCGGCGCTCGCCCTGGCATCGCCTCCTCACCTGCGACCGCCCCCGCTTCCGCGGCCTCTCCCGCCTCCGCAGCCCGTCCAAGTACGCCCACGCCCTCAAGGTCCACATTTCCGTTGCCCACGGCGACGCCCAGGCGATCGAGCTCTGCTTTCACAAGTAAAGAACTGCTCCCGCTCCAAACCCTAATTCTTTCTTTTCTTTATGCTACATTAGATGCAATTGCTTATTCTTCCGCCGTCTTTTTAAACCCATTCTTGCACGAATTTGATGAAATCTTCTTGATTTTGTCAGGAATGCGTCGATTAGGTTGGGGATGTGCCCCGCCGCAGAGTTGGAGAAGCTCTCCAAAAACTCATGGTCGCGCAGCATCTCGCCTTATGAAGGCAGGATTCTTTCTCGTGGAGATGTCGACCCAAGAAGGAGAATAGCTAATCCGCTCTACATCTGTTAAATATTCTTCAGTACTACGAATTGTTTCAAGTCATTGCCCTTACTTCACATGGCCTTTTCCTGCAGAGTTTCTGTTAAATCGCGTCATTTTTCTCGCCTTGGGAGTGGTTATGATGATGGCTCACACTTTCAGTGGTATTATACTACGGTGAGCTTGTGGGCGCCTTAATTATTTATCAAGCCTCATGTATTTGTAGCTTGCAATCATATTTATCTCGGAGTGATTCCTGAACTCTGAGGTGTACTCCTCTCACAACTTGTCATGTTGCATAGTTGTTGTTACTTCCATCTCAAAAAAAAAAGGTTGTTACTTGCCAATTTTTCCATTATGTCAGTTGACATAATATAGATATAAATCAGGCAACTCAAATGCATTGTCAAATGCTGTATGTTCATTATTAGTGATTCTATTTATGCTTCTGCCATTTGATAAGTGAGATTACAATCCTTGACCCATGATTTAGGACACATGCAAAATTATGTAATAGAAATTGTCCATCTTAGTTGATATTGATATATATAGAGAGGGTCATATACCATTCAACATTCTTCTCCTATATTCAAACATTTGATGTAGACAACTTCCTTTTTATGTTTGGCTAGTTAACTTTACTACTCCGGTTATTAGTTTGTAATGTGTTTTGCTAAACTATAGTCATATATGGCGATGCTAAATGAAATCCATAAGGCAGATGTAATGTTGAGAGATGAATGATATTAAATGATAATACATCAGTGTAACTTTTTTCAAACACTTGCTTTTAGCCATTTCTCAAACTGAAAGAAAAAGCAAAGCCAAAAGAGAAGGTAAAATATTGTCATTAACTGTTATACTCTAAAGTCCTATGCATGTTTTTTTTTTCTTTTGCATTTGAATTATTATGTTGCAGGGTATGAAGCTACTTCCTACAGGACGAAGGAGTTCTCTTGCAATTTTTGCTTTCTCTTTTGTTGCAAGTTTTCACCTTCTAATATTTACTAATACATTTCTTCGATTCATCTTTACTGGCATTCAATGTGGTACTCTAGTTGTTTCCCTTTGGCAGATGGGTGTTGGAATATTTCTTTTACGTTGTCTATCTGGATTATTGCGTACAATTCTTGTTGAGATAGGCATGACTGAAGACATGTACAATCCTGTATGCTAGTTTCTCTGAAATTTTGTCCTAACATCCTTTATTTCATGTACAACCCTTGAAAGATGAGAAAGGAAAAAAGAACAAAAAAGGATTTGACTTTTTTCTTTCAAATTATTGTTACTTAATTCCATGTTTAACAAATTCATGGTCACACTATTTCCCTTGTAGGGTCATTTGTTGAATTTCACTTGTTTTCTTTTTTTATTTTATTTTGCTGAATGGACGTCTATCAGCTTATCACTTCTAATAATCATAGTTCAACTGCAATTGGGTATGCTTCGTCTGGTGTGCCTTGTTCTTGCTAGAGCGTGGTTTGGTTATTGGGGTGTTCGAAAATTTGTCTTGACAGAAGAAGGCTTGGTAGATTCTAGCATTGCTATTTTTGTTGAATGGGCGATCCTGATAGTTTCTGTTGTTCTTATTCTTCAGGTATGCATTTAGTTTTCTATTTGGACTCCGAAATAGGCTTTAAGTTCTATTGCCTCCACCTTCTTCAGTTATGCATTTAGTTTTCTATTCGGACTGCAAATGTCATTTGTATGATTATCACAAACAGTGATATTGCATTCTTTTGTGTAGAGCACTCTCGATATACTCTTTTCTGCAGAAACACTTGGGATAACTATGTCAACTTTAGCAATGACAAGGACAATTCAGATGTTTTCACTTATTCACATTGGCATCTTAATCTTGTAGGCCACCTTTTGTCAAAAGATCTTGCTATCCTGTAAGGTGACATGGAGAAATGTGTTGTTGATCTCTTGTGCATTGCGGTCATGCTTTTTATTCCCCTCCATCTTGTTTCATGCTCTTGCTTAATTCCAATGTTTTTAACTGATTTGAAAGTTTTGCATCGATAAGAAGGATCACAATCTCTGCTGATTATTTTTTCCTTCATGATCTTACTTTTACTTGTAAACTGATAGGATGCCTCTGGATGGGTAAACCATCTTAGTACTTTCTGGTTAATGATGCTGCTTTTGTTTTTTTTTTCTTGATCCATTAGCACTATGCATAAACTCCTTTTGTGTTATTTTCTATTGATCATGAAGGCAAGAGCGAGGAGGTAAATGCATGAATACGAGTGATATTTTTCTGTCCTTTAGTTTTGCATTCCGCTTGTGAACTTTTCTCCTCTCAAAAAAAAAAACTTTTCGTCTTCGTTTTCTTTATTGTCTTCATTATTTTCTATGGTGACATGGAGAAATGTGCTGTTGATTTCTTGTGCATGGCAGTATGCTTTTTATTCCCTCCATATTGTTTCATGCTCTTGTTATGAAAGAAGCCCTGTGTTCCAATGTTTTCAATTGATTTGAAATTTTTGCATCAATAGGATCATGATATCTTTGCTGATTGTTTTTTCATTCATGATCTTAACTTTTTCATGTAAATAGAGAGCATAAATATAGATAGGATGCCTCTCTGGATGGGTAAACCATCTTAGTCCATGCTGGACGTTGGTTTTGTTTTGCTTTCCGCGATTCATTAGCACTGAGCATAAAGATTTCTCCTTTTGTGTTATTTTCTACTGGTCACGAAGGAAATAGCGAGAAGATATATGCATGAATATGAGTGGTATTTATCTATCCTTTAGTTTTGCATGCCGCTTGTGAACTTCTCGTCTTCATTTTTGTATCTTATCTTCAATATCTTCCACCAAGATAGGTTGACATGGAGAAATGTGTTGTTGATCTCTTGTACATGGCGGTCACACTTTTTTCCCCCTCCGCCTTGTTTCATGCACTTGGTATGGAAGAAGCCCTCTGTTCCAATGTTTTGAATTGATTTGAAAGTTTTGCATCGATAGGATGGACACTATATCTCTGCTGATTATTTTCTCGTTCATAATCTTAATTTTCCTTTTAAATAGAGAGCATAAATATAAAAAGGATGTCTCTGGATGGGAATCATATTGGTCCCTGCTGGTTAATGACACTGGTTCTATTTTTTCTTTTCCTGATTGCATAAATATTTCTCCTTCTTTTGTGTTATTTTCTAATGATTACGAAGGCAAGAGCGAGGAGGTAAATGCCTGAATAAGAGTGATATTTATCTGTCCTTTAGTTTTGCATTCCGCTTGTGAATGTTTCGTCTTTGTTTTTCTATCTTGTCTTCGATATCTTCCACCTAAGATATGTGACAAGGAGAAATGTGCTTTTGATCTCTTGTGCATAGCGCTGTGCTTTTTTTCCCCTCCATCTTGTTTCATGTTCCCCTTGTAATGAAAGAAGCCTTGTGTTCTAATGTTTTCAACCGATTTGAAAGTTTCGCATCGATAAGAAATATCACAATATCTCTGCTGATTATTTCCTCCTTCATGATCTTATCTTTTCCTTGTAAATAGAGAGCATAAATGTTGATAGGATGCCTGGTATTGCTTGCTGGTTAATGACTGGTATTGTTTTTTTTCCCTGATCCGTTAGCTCTAAGCATAAAGATTTCTCCTTTTGTGTTATTTTCAAGTGATCATAAAGTCAAGAGAGAGGAGGTAAGTGCATGAATACTAGTGATATTTATCTGTCCTTTAGTTTTACATTCCACTTGTGAACTTCTCATCTTTGTTTTTCTACCTTGTCTGCGATATCTTCCACCCAAGATAGTGTGACATGGAGAAATGTGTTGTCGATCTCTTGTGATGGCGGTGTGTTTTTACCCCTCCATCTTGTTTCATGCTCTTGTTATGAAAGAAGCCATGTGTTACAATGGTTTCAACTAATTTGAAAGTTTTTGTAGATATGGGATGGATCGCAATATCTCTGATGATTATTTTCTCCTTCATGATTTTAACTTTTCCATGTAAATATGAGCATAAATATAGATAGGATGTCTGTGGGTGGGTAAATCATCCTAGTCTTGGCTGGTTAATGATGCTGGTTTTATTTTTTCTTTCCCTGATCCTTTAGCACTATACATAAAAATTTCTTTTCTTTTGTGTTATTTTCTAGTGACCATGAAGGCAAGAGGTAGGTAGATGCATGAATACGATTGATATTTATCTTTCCTTTAGTTTTGCGTTCCGTTTGTGGACTTTTAGTCTATGGTTTTCTTGTCTTTGATATCTTCTATGGTGACATGGAGAAATGTGATGTTGATCTCTTGTGCACGGCGGTGTGCTTTTTATTCCCTTGCATATTGTTTCATGCTCTAGTTTATTAAAGAAGCCCTGTGTTCGTTTTCAACTGATGTGAAAGTTTTGCATCGATAGGAAGTATTCACAATGTCTCAGCTGATTATTTTATCCATCTTAACTTTTACTTGTAAATAAAGAGCAGAAATATAGATTGGATGCTTCATGGGTGTTTATCTTAGTCCTTGCTGGTTAATGATGTTGGTTCTGTTTTTTGTTTCCCTGATCTGCTAAGCATAAAAATTTCATCTTTTTTTGTGTTATTCTCTAGTGCTCATGAAGGCAAGAGCGAGAAGGTAAATGCATGAATTTGTGTGAACTTCGATATCCTTTGAACTTCGAGTGATATTTATCTGTCGTTTTTCTATTTTGTCTTCGATATCTTCTATGGTGACATGGAGAAATGTGTTGTCGATCTTTAGTGCATGGTGTACTTTTATTGCCCTCTATCTTGTTTCATGCCCTTGTTATGAAAGAAGCCTTATGTTCCAATGTTTTTAGACTGATTTGAAAGTTTTGCATCTATAGATCACAATCTCTGCTGATCTGAACTTTTACTTGTAAATAGAGCGCATATATATATATATATATATATAGATAGAGTGCCTTTGTATGGGTAAACCATATTAGTCCTTGCTCTTAATGATGTTGGTTTTGTTTTTTCTTTCCCTGATCCATTAGAGCTAAGCATAAGGATTTCTCCTCCTTTTGTGTTATTTTCTAGTGATCATGAAGGAAAAAACGAAGAGGTAAATGCATGAATTCATGATATTTATCTGTCCTTTAGTTTTGCATTCCGCATGTGAACTTTTCGTCTTCATTTTCCTATCTCGTCTTTAATATCTTCCACCCAAGATAGGGTGTCATGGAGAAATGTGCTGTTGATCTTGTGAGCCCAATGTGCTTTTTATTCCCCTCCATTTTCATGCTCTTGTTTTGAAAGAATCCTTGTGTTCCAATGTTTTCAACTGATTTGAAAGGAGGATCACAATATCTCTGCTGATTATTTTCTCTTTCTTGATCTAATCTTTTCCTTGTAGATAGAGAGCACAAATATAGATAGGATGTCTCTGCACGAGGAAAACATCTTTGTCCTTGCTGGTTAATGACGTTGGTTTTGTTTTTTGTTTCCTTGATCCATTAGCTCTTTCCCTAATCCATTAGCTCCAAGTATAAAGATTTCTCCTTTTGTGTTATTTTCTATTTGATCATGAACACGCGAGGAGATAAATGCATGAATAAGAGTGATATTTATCTATCTGTTCATTTGACATTCCACTTGTCAATCTCTCGTCTTCGTTTTTCTATCTTGTCTACGCTATCTTCCTCCCAAGATAGGTTGACATGGAGAAACGTGGTGTTGATCTCTTGTGCATGGCGGTGTGCTTTCTTTTTTTCTCCATCTTGTTTCATGCTCTTATTATGAAAGAAGCCGTGTGTTACAATGTTTTTTTCAACTAATTTGAAAGTTTTGCATGAATAGGATGGATCACAATAGCTCTGCTGATCTTCTCAAAAAAAAAAAAAAAGACTAGCTCTGCTGATTATTTTCTCCATGATTTTAACTTTTTCTTGTAAATGGAGATATAGATAGGATGTTGGTTAGTGTTTGTGGTTTTGCTTTCCCTTCCTTTGATCCATGAGCGCTATGCATAAAGATTTCTCTCATTGTTTTGTGTTATTTTCTATTGAGTTGTAAATGTATGGATACAAATGATATTTATATGTCCTTAGTCTTGCATTCCGCTTGTGAATATTTCGTCTTCGTATTTCTATCTTGTCTTCAATGTTTCCACCCAAGATGGGCTGTGGAGAAATGTGTTGTTGATCTCTTGTGCATGATGGTGTGCTTTTTTTTCCCTCCATATTGCTTCATGCTCTTGTTATAAAAGAAGCCCTGTGTTCGAATGTTTTCAACTGATTTGAAAGTTTTGCATTGATAAGAAGGATCACAATCTCTATTTATTATTTTCTCCTTCATTATCTTAACTCTTCCTTAATTATTTTCTATTTTATTTTCTTTGATTAATAAAACTTCATTTGGTTATTTTCCATTTAATTTTTAGCCCTCACCTCGGACAGCCACCCAACATTTTGCCCTTGTCTTCTTTGGATGGGTGGGGAGCATCACCACCCTCATATGAGGTACTCTTTATCTTTTTTAAAAAATAAATTAAAAAGAATAATATTGTTAAGTAAGAAAATGGGTCATCATGTATCACCGGATCAATTGTTGCATAGGTACGGGTAAAGGTACCCACTACAAGTACAATGTACAATAATTTAAAATAAAAATAAAGTACAATGTACAAATATATTACTTATAAATATATACAATAAGTTAACATTTTATATGTTGATTTCTTTTTCATAAGAGCATAAATATAGATAGTATGTTGTTGGATGAGTAAACCATCTTGGTTAATGATGCTGGCTTTATTTTTTTCTTCCCTTTATCCATTAGCGCTTAGTATAAAAGTTTCTCCTTGTTTTGTGTTACTTTCTAGTGAATGTTTTTTTATTTAATGTTCTTCTTTGATTAATGAAAACTTCATTTGGTTATTTTCTATTTAATTTTCGTCCCTTACACCTCCGAGGGCTACCAACCTTTTTGCCCTTCTTTACCCTCTTTGGGTGGATGGACGAGGAGCAGCACCTGAGGTTGTATGGGGTTGTGGCCACTCCCTTTATCTTCTTTTTTTTGAAAATAAATTAAATATAATAATATTTGTAGTAATAAAATTGATTTTGTCAGGAATGCGACTAAGCTGGGGATGTGCCCCGCCGCAGAGTTGGAGAAGCTCTCCAAGTGTCGTTTGCCCCTCAAACTATTGTACTAACACAAATCGTCCCACACAATTGGTCTTGGTCAAGCCAAATACACTAAAGCTTGTCGCTGCATACTCAAATAGAATTGGTCTTGGTCTCCAAGTGGGACTAGATGCTCCTTCACTTAATCGGTGCACAAGGCTCCTCCGCTCTAAGGTCTCCCCATAACACGTGCACGTACACAAATGCCTCATGCACAAATGCACACGCGCACGTATCACAAGGGTGGTCCTGACCAATGGGGTCTCATGTGGATAACTAAGCAAAGGAGATGGCCGACTAGCTCCCTAACAATCACCTATTTGGGCTTCCCACTTCCTGATCGGCATATCGGCTCCCGGGATTGGACCTAAGTCATCGAGCGCATGGAGTAGAGACTTCAGGATTGGAGCTTGCGTCTTTTGTCCAAGGGAGGCAGGCTCATCCTCCTCCACTCAGTCCTTTCGGTGCTTCTGACATATTTACATGACGGTCCTCCGGGCGCCTGTGTAGGTTCTTCGACGCATGGATTCTTTGAGGAGCAAATTTTTTTGGCAGGATTATACTTTTGATTGCTGAGGGGTTCACCTTGTCGCATGGAGTAGCGTTTGTCGTCCCACCTCCCAGGGAGGACTGGGGGTTCGAGATCTTCGATATACCAATTGGGCTCTCCTAGCCTGCTGGGTGAGATGGATCATGGGGTCAGAGGACGTGACTTATTATGGGAGTCGAGGACTATTTTGCCTCGCGGGGTTTCATCTTTCTGGCGGGGAATGACGGCCCTGATTTCGAGGATACAGCCTCTCTCGTCGTGGTTTTCCCTCGCCTTTATGCTTTGGCGGCATAGCCCGACGCGACAGTGTTGGAGTCCTGGTCTGAGGACGGGGGCCTTAGATCTTGGACGCCTCTCTTCAGATTAGTCCTCTCGGAGCAGCGTTTTATCGAGCTCTTCACCAGCGGATTGACTGTTACCGCCCTGGTCACTCCAGACGTGACAGTTGGATATGGCTTTCAGAGTCTTGGTCAGCTCGTAGTATCTACATTCGCTCCCTCCCCGACATAGTGGTGACGGAGGACTTCAGGATGGATTGTAAGCTTATCTGGCGCTCTAGGATACTATTGAAAGTCAAGATCTTTGCTTGGCTCATGTGGTATGACAGATTTCTCACCAGGAGGTACAAGGCGAGATGGGCGCCTCACACCGACACGTCTTGTGTTCTGTGCGACGATGCTGAGGAGGATATCGCCCATCTATTTTTTGCATGCCCGACAGCTCGTGACATCCGGCATTGGACAACTTTTGGGGGTCTTCTCCCCCATTCAGAGACATTGTGGCAATCGTTTCGATGTTTGGCCCATCAGAGACATACGTGGAGAGCACCTTTGGCGTCTTTTTTGACCGGAAATTGAGGGGGGGGGGGTGATAGTGAAAATTGTGAGTGTAGTGATAACTTGTTGAATTTTATGTAAAAGTGCAATTTTTTCAATTTTTGGTCTCCCCAACTCACTAGTTGCAAGTGCACAGGTAAGTTGTAGTAGACTCAGGTTGTCGTATCCACAAAGATTTGAAGCCTAAAATTTACTAAAATAATTTAGACTAGTCCTACTTAAGTGGCTAAAAATAGGAAATTAAAGAAATTGAAAAATAGATTTTTAATTGTGCAGAATGATAATTGTTTTTGGGGTTTTGAAAATTTGTCAAAATTGAATTATAAATGCTAGATTTGAAGCTAAAAGAGTTTAACTATCAATGAGGAAGGTTCTCCTAAGAGTTGGGATTCATCTAACTTAATTATGGATGGGTTGGATCAAGTTATTATTAAAAGTTCAAATCTGATTCAACCTTGGATATAGCTGCTCTCACAGCTCAATTGGTTCAGAATTAATCAATATATTATCATATAATTGTTAGTCAGGTTGAATTAGAAGAGTATTCTCACTGAAAGTCAAGTTAATTAAGCTCAACTCAAGTTCATTGCTGATTTTTTCAATTTAATAAAATCTGAAGTGATAACTTTTGAATGCAATCATACAATAAGGAAATCACTTCAATTAACTTGGCAGGAATGAAACTTATCCAACAATAGTGCTTGTGCTCCTTGATTTATCTCTAAACTAGAAGATGATTTAAAATCAGTTTCTCGACTGCAATTGAAAGTGAAATCCATACAACACTGATTTGTTCTTCTCAGTTTCTCGACTGCATAAAATCTCAGATTTAAATTCACAATTGTCATTACTCCTTGGCCCATCTCTGGATCTCAAGGAAGGCCATAAAGACCATCTCTCAATGGCAATTGGAACCCAAGAAAATTAGAAAATAGAAATCAGCACATGGAAATCAGCAATGTTGTCCATTGGAATTCAGGATTTGTCAAATGCTTCTTGATCCATCTCTGGATAACAAGAAATCCTTAGCGTTCACTTTTCAGTGATTGAATGAAATCAGAGGTTCAAGTAGCAAATCAAATTCCAAAAGAATTCAAAAAACAGATTTTAGAATTTCAGATTGGGGAAAAACATGTTTGAATCATAAAGAATGTCATGTATCTTAATTCATTTCTGAATAAAATTGGGACCAATATTAAAGAATCTCAGCTGTTCAATTAATCAAATTTCCAATGACAAACATATTCAAGGAAATCATAAAATTAGATTCACGAAGTTTAGAAAATCAGGAAATCAGAAATCGGATTTTAAATCATAATGGAATCCAGTAATTTGGCATATTCATTTCTGAATAAGGGCTACATCAAATGATAACTTCTCAATTATGGATTACAAATGGGATTTAACAATGGCAAGAACAGATCCATAACATTGCAGAAATAAAAAATTTCAAGATTGAATTCAGTGCAGGAAATCAGGCTTGTTCCTAATCCATCCACAATATTAGACTACTATCATATCCTAGGAGACATGGAGTTTAGCTCCTCATAATTACAGAGTTTGATACAAAATGAAATGAAGAACAAATGCAAATCATCCTGGTTTAAAGCTTATCGGTCAGAATTCTAGCAGCACAGCAATCCCTATGCTTCCTCTTGCTCCAAACCCTGCAATGGCCAGCCCCTTTGCCCAGAAATTTCAGCTTTTATGTCTTATGTTCACCCTTTGATCAATATCAGAATGTTCTACTATGCCTTGATTGTGCCATCTGTCCCTATTCTGAATTTTCTACTGCTGTAGTAACTTTTTGGTGGTCCCCTCATCTTTTTGGCTTAATCCATTCCTCTTTTCCTTGCTAAAAAATTCATAACAACAAACGTCAATGTCCTCTAATAAGAAATAAATAAATAAGGGTAAGAACAACAAATAAATTCAGTTCAATAATCAAAAGGAGTTTGGTGTTATACAAAGGGTGGAAATCAATATGAAAAACTAATGGTTTGGAACTCGAAAATGATAACTTTGCACTAATCATGAAAATTATCTAAATGCAAGTGATTCAAGGCATTAGAGGTGGATTAGGGTGGCAAGTGAGTGAAGTCAGAAATTAAATATGAATATGATTTCATAGAAATGATAACTTAGGTGTCAAAACCATAACTTGTTTAAAAGATAGCTTGTCATAACTTTTGTTGTGGTTATCCAAATGTGATCAAATTTGAACACCAAAGAGTTAAGACAATAATATAATGAGCCTAAGGCCTTTGTGCAGAATTAATAGTTTTGCATGTCGAAATGATAGAATTGCCCTTTAACGATAACTTGGCATTGGAAAAATGATAACTTGTTCAAATTGATTTAAAATTTTGCACAAGTTGAAGTGTGACCATCCAAATATGATTCATTCATGATAATAATGAATTTAGGACAAAAAAATCATTGAAAATCAGTTCACTCAAAATAATGATAACTTGACCTATTGGAGTGATAACTTGTCCTAAAAATGATAACTTAACATAGAATTTAAATATTTATAGATTTTGACATTTCAGAACCTCTATGCACATGGAATTAAGTATAGAATGAAGAATATCAATTAGTTATCACAATTTATGCATTTCAAACATATTTGACCAAAAGTTGGGTAATTAGGGATTCTAAAATGGGATAAAAGTCTATAGTGATCAGCTAGTGATCAAATTCTCCCAAGCTTCGCCTTTTGCTTGTCCTCAAGCAAAATATTTATAAATTAAGGATAAATTTGAATTTACCATCCACAAATGAATAGAAAAATTAGCTGAATAAGATCTAAATGAGTTTTCCACTTTGCTAACATTCCATCACATTCTTTCCAATCCCAAATTCTAGCTGAGGAGTCACAAAGGTTCAAGCAAATTTAAGCTATGATAGAAGTACTAACATTAACTGATTTGGAATTGCCAACTTTACTAAAAAGTTTGAAACATCAATCTCTTCATGAACAAACTTTTTTTTTTCATTGCTTAAGCATGTTTGAAAATCTGACTTTTATTCGTGAGGATGCAATAAACATGTTTGAACCTGATTTTTATTCATGCTGGTCACAGGATAAAAATTTTGACTTTATTCAGGAGAGGTTTCTTTTTGAATTTTTCACTCTCTTTATTCATGTATGCATGTAATGCAAAATGCCACTTTTCACTTTTCTTTTTTCATTTTTTTTCTTTTTCTATTCTGTTCATGAAGTGAGCAATGGTTCAAACTTAAGTATAGATTAGTTCCTCAAATGTAAATAATCAAGATTTCCTATTTAACATGGCAGCAAGATCCTTGACTCCTTTGTAGACATCTTCTACTTTCCAATTAATTCATGAATGTCAGCTAGTGTTATCCACAAAAAAATGTTTTCAGCTGAAAGTTCATTCAAATGCATCTGAATTTATAATGTCAATTAAAGCAAGAAGACTAATGACCAAGTTGGCAATTTGGTATTGTCATATAATGTATTCTATCCATTTTAGATTCAAAATAAAGGCAAGACTTGAATTGGACTCAACTAGTGATAACTTGTGATGATCGGGTGATAACCAATGATAACTTGCAAAACCTACTGATAGCCTGGTATGAATTATGATATGAACATTAAAATAGATTAAAAATATGGTGTAAAAAATTAGAAAAGCACTAGATTTTCTCTCCCAAGCTTATTCTCAACACTGTTCCTAGTGTTGAAAATTAAGGCAAGGGAGAGAGTTGGGAGGGTACGAATTACATGAAATTGGGCACTTGAACCTTTCCAATGGGTCTTGCATCTCGATCAGGGACTTAGGGTGATCCATTCTTCATGAATTTCAACCGATCCTGCAGGAAAGTAGGGGATATCAGTGGGGTTGTCAATATCAGATTTTTAGATGCATAATCCAGCAATGCATTGAAGTTCACTAAATTTGCAATGAAAATCAGCTAAGATGGATTGGGACAACTGATATGCATGATGATTCAGATATTAATATGATAATTTTAGCATGAATGAAAATATCAGCTATCATTGGGATTTCAGTAAGAAGAATGAAAATTGAGGGTAGGAGTACTCCCTTTTTATCAATTTGTGGATGGATCTGATTCCTTCCTTCTTTATTCTTGCAAAATAGAAAAGTTAAGTGTAAAATAACTTGAGTTACCTCCCAAGAAGTGCCCCGTTTTAGTGTCTTAGGCTGGACATTTTTCCAAGTTGAGCACCTCTTTTGCTGAATTCATGGTTGTGGGGTTGTACAACTTCATTCTTTATCCATTGACCTTAAATTTTTTATCATTCAGAAGGTCCACAAGCATGAATAAACTTTGTGGATTTTGAAGGGTCCACTCCATCTTGATTTCAACTTTCCAAGAAAAATTTTGAGCCATGAATTGAAAAGCAGCACAAGGTCTCCAACGTTGAAATCCTTCTTTAGAATCCTGCCATTTTTTGTCCTCTCTTTGTAGAATTTTGAATTATGATAGGCATTAAGTCTAATATCATCCAACTCATCAATTTGAAGAAGCATTTTCTGTCCACGTGCTTGCATCAAAATTGAGTGCCTTCGTTGTCCAATATACTTTATGCTTCAACTCAATTAGTATGTGGCAAGTTTTTCATAAACCAATTTGTAAGGAGAAGTGCCTATAGGGGTTTTATAGGTTGTCCTGTATGTCCACAGTGTCTCATTCAGTCTTTGACTCCAATCATTCCTTGTTAATGAAACTGTTTTCGACCTTTATCTCCCTATTTGATATCTCTGCTTGACCATTAGTTTGAGTATGATAAGCAGTGGAGACTTTATGCTTAATTTCATATTTGATTAGGAAATTCTCAAAACACTTTTCAATGAAATGGCTCCCTCCATCACTTATGATTATTTTTGGGATTTTAAATCTTGGAAAGATTATCTCCTTAAACAATTTGATGACAGTCCTGGAATCAGCAACGATGATTGGAATTGCTTCTATCCATTTAGACATAAACTTGAATCAACATGAATCAGGAAATGGGTCCATATAGTCAATGCCCCACACATCAAAAATTTCAATCTCTAAAATCTCATTCTGAGGCATTTCCTTCTTGAAATAGAACATGTCCTTTGAAATTCATCACAACTCTTCACATACAAATAAGCATCTTTGAACAAGGAAGGTCAATAGAAACCAGATTGTAGAACCTTGGTAGTAGTCTTTTGAGTACCTCCATGTCTACCATATGGAGATGAGTGATATTCATACAAAATTGATTGGAATTTAGCTTCTGATACAGACCTCCTAAAAATGCCATCAGGGGACTTCTTGAATAGGAATGGATCATCCCAATAGAAGTCTTTCAAGTCATGGAAGAACTTTTTCTTCTGTTGATAGGAGAAGTCAGAGGGAATGATTCCACATGCCAAGTAATTCATAAAGTCTGCATACCAGGGGGTTGGACTAGCTGATATTGCCATTAAGATATCATCAGGGAAGGCATCATTGATAGGAAGTGTTGAGGACTCCTGAACTCCTTCCATCATTGATAAGTGGTCAGCAACTAAGATCTCACTCCCTCTTTTGTCCCTTGACAGGTGTTTCAAACTCTTGTAGGATCCATCTAATGAGTCTTGGCTTGGATTCCTTCTTGTTGATCAAGTGTTTCACTGCTTGGTGATATGTGAATACAATTACTTTGGATCCCACCAAGTAAGGTCTGAATTTATCAAATGCATACATAACAGTAAGTAGCTCTTTTAAGGTCTGAATTTATCAAATGCATACATAACAGTAAGTAGCTCTTTCTCAATTGTGGCATAGTTGACTTGAGCCTCATCTAAAGTCTTGCTGGCATAACATATGACATAGTGCTTTCTATTTTTGATTTGCCCCAAGACTGCCTCTACTTCTTGATCGGAGGCATCACACATTATTTCAAAGGGAAGAGACCAATCAGGTGGCTGCACCATAGGAGCTGAGGTTTGGCTTCTTTCAATTACTTAAATGTCTTCATGCACTCTTCATCAAAATGGAACTCAACATCTTTGGCCAACAATTTGGTAAGAGGCCTGGTTATCATTGAGAAATTTTTAATAAATCTCCTATAGAAGCTTGTATGCCTCAAGAAGCTTCTTACTGTCTTCACATTTGTAGGGGGTGGCAACTTCTCAATTACTTCAATTTTGACCTTATCCATCTCAATTCCTCTACTTGAAACAACATGTCCTAGGATAACCCCTTCTTGGAATATAAAATGACACTTCTCCCAATTGAGGATCAAGTTTGGACTCTCTACATCTTTGTAGCACCTTGGTCAAATTTTTTAAGCAAACATCAAATGAATCTCCATATACTGAAAAGTCATCCATAAATACCTCCATTATGTCTTCAATAAAATCTGATAAGATAAAAATCATACACCTTTGAAAGGTGACAGGTGCATTACATAGGCTAAAGGGCATCCTCCTATAAGCAAAAGTCTCATATGGACAAGTAAATATTTTTTTGTGTTGGTCCCGAGGGTGAATTGGGAATTGCAAGAAGCTTGAATATTCATCTAGATAACAGAAATGGGAAATGCTTAGTCAACCTCTCTAACATCTGGTCAATGAAGGGCAATGAAAAATGGTTCTTTCTTGTAGTCTTGTTTAACTTCTTGAAATCAATACACATCCTCCAACCTGTAATTGTCCTGGTGGATATCAATTCATCTGAATCTGATTTCACTACTGTGATCCCTCCCTTCTTTGGCACCACCTGCATAGGGCTGATCCATTCACTATCTGAAATGGAGTATATGATTTCAGCATTTAACAATTTCAATATTTCCTTCTTAACCACTTAATTCATGACAGGATTCAGTCTTCTTTGGCATTCAATGGAGGGTTTGTAGTGGTCCTCCATTGGGATCCTATGCATGCAAATTGAGGAATTAATATCCTTGATATCATCAATAGAATAGTCAATCACCTCTTTGTACAACCTTAGTTTTTTCAGCAGCTCTTCAACTTGATCCTTGGGCAGGTTTGCATTGATGATAATTGGTCTCTTCCAAGAATTCATACTTCAGGTTATTGGGGAGAGGCTTGAGTTTCAATTTGGAAGAATTGGCTTGAGTTGAGTTGCCTTGTTCAGCAATGATAACTTCCTTCACTTGATGCTGATTTTTTAAATTTTCCACTGATTTGGATAGATTAATGCTGATTGGTGTGCTGCAGTCTCTGGATCCTCTAATTCTTTTAAATGATCAAACATTAGACACCTTTGCAATGGGTCTTCAATAGGAATTATAGCTGAAGCTTGCTTCCACCACCTTCATTGATCAGATGTTAGAGAGGTTGGCTAGGCACTCATTTCTATTACCTAGATGGATATTCAGACTTCTTGCAAATCTCAATTCACCCTCAGGACCAGCACAAAATAACATTTACTTGTCCATATGAGACTTTTGCTTATAGGAGGATGCCCTTTGGCCTATATAATGCACTTGCCACCTTCCAAAGGTGTATGATGTCTATCTTCTCAGACTTTATTGAAGACATAATGAAATATTTATGGATGACTTTTCAGTATATGAAGATTCATTTGATGCTTGTCTAAAAAAGTTGACCAAGGTGTTACAAAGATGTAGAGAGTCCAACTTGATTCTCAATTGGGAGAAATGTCATTTTATGGTCCAAGAAGAGGTTGTCCTAAGACATTTTGTTTCAAGTAGATGAATTGAGATGGATCAGGCCAAAATTGAAGTAATTGAGAAGTTGTCATCTCCTACAAATGTGAAGGCAGTAAGAAGCTTCTTGGGGCATGCGCTTCTATAGGAGATTTATTAAAAACTTCTCAATGATAACCAGGCCTTTTATCAAGTTGCTGGCCAAAAGATGTTAAGTTTCATTTTGATGAAGAGTGCATGAAGGCATTTAAGCAATTGAAAGAAGCCCTCATATCAGCTCTTATAGTGCAGCTACCTGATTGGTCTCTTCCTTTTGAAATAATGTGTGATGCCTCCGATCAAACAGTAGGGGCAGTCTTGGGGCAAATCAGGATAGAAAGCATTATGTCATATGTTATGCCAGCAAGACTCTAGATGAGGCTTAAGTCAACTATGCCACAACTGAGAAGGAGCTACTTGCTGTTGTGTATGCATTTGATAAATTCAGACCTTACTTGGTGGGATTCAAAGTAATTGTATTCACAGATCATCAAGTAGTGAGACACTTGATCAACAAGAAGGAATCCATGCCAAGGCTTATTAGATGGATCCTATTGTTGCAAGAGTTTGATGTTGAAATCAGGGACAAAAGAAGCAGCGAGAACCTAGTTGCTGACCACTTGTCAAGGATGGAAGGAGTTAAGGAGTCCTCAACACTTCCTATCAATGATGCCTTCCCTGATGACATCTTAATGGCAATATCAGATAGTCCAATCCCCTGGTATGCAGACTTTGTGAATTACTTGGTATGTGGAATCATTCCCTCTGACTTCTCCTATCAACAGAAGAAAAAGTTCTTCCATGATTTGAAGGACTTCTATTGGGATGAATCACTCCTATTCAAGAAGTCTCTTGATGACATTTTTAGGAGATGTGTATCAGAAGCTGAATTCCAATCAATTTTGTATGAATGTCACTCATCTCTATATGGTGGACATGAAGGTACTCAAAAAATTGCTACCAAGGTTCTACAATATGGTTTTTATTGGCCTTCCTTGTTCAAAGATGCTTATTTGTATGTGAAGAGTTGTGATGCATCAAAGGGCAGGTTCTATTTCAAGGAGGAATAAAATGCCTCAGAATGGAATTTTAGAGGTTGAAATCTTTGATGTGTGGGGCATTGACTATATGGGCCCATTTTTTAGTTCACGTGGATTCAAGTTTATATTATTGGCTGTGGACTATGTGTCTAAATGGATAGAAGTAATTTCAATCATTGTTGCTGATTTTATGGCTGTCATCAAATTGTTCAAGGAGATAATCTTTTCAAGATTTGAAATTCCAAGAGTAGTCATAAGTGATGGAGGGAACCATTTCATTGAAAAGTGTTTTGAGAATCTCCTAATCGAGTATGGAAAAGGTCTCCACTACTTATCATACTCAAACATAAGGTTAAGCATAAGGTCAAGCAGAGATATCAAATAGGGAGATAAAGGTCGAAAATAATTTCATTAACAAGGAAGGATTGGAGTCAAAGGCTGATTGAGGCACTGTGGACATATAGGACAGTCTATAAAACTCCTATAGGCACTTCTCCTTACAAATTGGTTTATGGGCAAACTTGTCACCTACCAATTGAGTTGAAGTATAAAGCATATTGGGCAGTGAAGGCACTCAATTTTGATATGCAAGCATGTGGACAGAAAAGGCTTCTTCAAATTGATGAGTTGGATGAGCCTATCATAATCCAGAATTTTACAAAGAGAGAACCAAGCATGATGGCAGGATTCTAAAGAAGGATTTCAAGGTTGAAGACCTTGTGTTGCTTTTCAATTCAAGGCTCAAAATTTTTTCTGAAAAGTTGAAATCAAGGTGGAGTGGACCCTTCAAAGTCCAGAAAGTTTAACCATATGGTGCTGTGGACCTTCTGAATTCAGCAAAAGAGGTGCTGAACTTGGAAGATTTGCCGAGCTGAATCCACTTGGAAAAATGTCCAGCCTAAGACACTAAAGTAAGATACTTCTTGAGAGGTAACCCAAGTCATTTAGCACTTAACTTTTCTATTTTGCAGGAATAAAAAAGAGAGGAATCAGATCCATCCACAAATTGACAAGAAGGGAGTACCCCTACTCTCAGTTTTCATTCTTCTCACTGAAATCCCAATGATAACTAATATTATCTTTTCATTCATGCTGAAATTATCATATTAATATCTGAATCATCATGCATATCAGTTGTCCCAATCCATCTTAGCTGATTTTCAGTGCAGATTTAGTGAACTTCAATGCATTGCTGGATTATGCATTCTAAAAATTTGATATTGACAACCCCACTGATATCCCGTACTTCTCTGCAGGATTGATTGAAATTCATGAATGCAAGACCCATTGGAAGGGTTCAAGTGCTCAATTCCATGCAATTCATACCCTCCCAACCCTCTCCCTTGTCTTAATTTCCAACACTAGGGACAGTGTTGAGAATAAGCTTGGGGGAGGAAATCTGGTGCTTTTCTAATTTTTACACCATGTTTTTAATCTATTTTAATGTTCATATCATAAATCATATGAGGTTATCAGTAGGTTTTGCAAGTTATCATTGGTTATCACCCGATTATCACAAGTTATCACTATTTGAGTCTAATTCAAGTCTTGCCTTTATTTTGACTCTAAAATGTGTAGAATACATTATATGACAGTACACTCCAATACCAAGTGGTCAACTTGGCCATTAGTCTTCTTGCTTTAATTGACATTATAAATTCAGATGCATTTGAATGAATTTTCAGCTGAAATTTTTTCTTTTTGTGGGTAACACTAGTTGACATTCATGGATTAATTGAAAAGTAGAAGATGTCTAAAAAGGAGTCAAGGATCTTGTTGCCGTGTTAAATAGGAAATCTTGACTATTTGCATTTAAGTATCTAATTTATACTTGAGTTTGAACCATTGCTCACTTCATGAACAGAATAGAAAAAGAAAAAAAATGAAAAAGGAAAAGTGAAAAGTGAAAAGTGGCATTTTGCATTGTATGCATACATGAATAAAGAGAGTGAAAATTCTAAAAAGGAACCTCTCCTTAATAAAGCCATGATTTTTATCCTGTGACCAGCATGAATAAAAATCAGGTTCAAACATGTTTATTGCATCCTCATGAATAAAAGTCAGATTTTCAAACCTGCTTAAGCAATGAAAAAAAAGATTGATGTTTCAAACTTTTTAGTAAAGTTGACAATCTTTATAATCCAAATCAGTTAATGTTAGTACTTCTATCATGGCTTAAATTTGCTTTAACCTTTGTGACTCCTCAGCTAGAATTTGGGATTGGAAGGAATGTGATGGAATGTTAGCAAAGTGGGAAACTCATTTAGATCTTATTCAGCTGACTTTTCTATTCTTTTGTGGATGGTAATTCAAATTTATCCTTAATTTCTGAATGTTTTGCTTGAAGACAAGCAAAAGGCTAAGCTTGGGGAGTTTGATCACTAGCTGATCACTATAGGTTTTTATCCCATTTTAAATGTATTTCATCCCTATCGAATCCCTAATTCCCAACTTTTGGCCAAATATGTTTGAAATACATAGATTTTGATAACTAGTTGATATTCCTCATTCTATACACAATTCCATGTGCATAGAGGTTCTGAAATACCAAAATCTATAAATATTTAAATTCTATGTCAAGTTATCATTTTTAGGACAAGTTATCACTCCAATAGGCCAAGTTATCATTATTTTGAGTGAATTGATTTTCAATGATTTTCTTGCCCTAAATCCATTATTATCATGAATGAATCATATTTGGATGATCACATCTCAACTTGTGCAAAATTTTAAGTTCATTTGAACAAGATATCATTTTTCCAATGTCAAGTTATCGTTAAAGGGCAATTCTATCATTTCGACATGCAAAACTATTTATTCTACACAAAGGCCTTAGGCATTCATTATATTATTGTCTTAACTCTTTGCTGTTCAAATTTGATCACATTTGGATAACCACAATAAAAGTTATGACAAATTATCGTTTTTAAAGCAAACAAGTTATCGTTTTGGCACCTAAGTTATCATTTCTATGAAATCATATTCATATTTGATTTCTGACTTCACTCACTTGCCACCCTAATTCATTTGATGTTTAATGCCTTGAATCACTTGCATTTGGATAATTTTCATGATTAGTGCAAAGTTATCATTTTCGGATTTCAAACAATTAGTTTTTCATATTGATTTCCACCCTTTGTATAACACCAAACTTCTTTTGATTATTGAGCTGAGTTTACTTGTTGTTCTTATCCTTATTTGTTTATTTCTTATTAGAGGACATTGATGTTTGCTGTTGTGAATTTTCTAACAGGGAAAAGAAGAATGGATTAAGCCAAAAAGGTGGGGGGGGGGACCACTACCTTTGCTGTCCAAAATGTTACTACAGCAATAGGAAATTCAGAGTAGAGACAGATGGCATAATCAGGGCATAGTAGAACATTCTGATGCTGATCAAAAGGGTGGACATAAGACATATAAAAGCTGGAATTTCTAAAAAAAGGAAGCCGGACCATTGCAGTTTGGAGAAGGGTTTCTGCACCAAGGAGCAAAGGGTTGGAAGCTTGATTGTTGTGCTGTTGGAATTTTGGCCGAGAAGCTTCAAACCAGGATGATTTGTACCTGTTCTTCAATTCATTTTGTATCTGAGTTTGTAATTATGAGGAGCTAAACTCCATGTCTCCTAGGATAGGATAATAGTCTAGGTTAATTGTGGATGGATATGGACTGAATTAATCCTGCACTGTTATCAATTTTAATTTTCAGATTTTTGCATTGTTATAAATCTGTTCTTGCCATTGTTAGATCCCATTGTAATTTATAAGTGAGAAGTTATCATTTGATCTAACTTTTATTCAGAAATGAATTAGGAATCAATGTCAAGTTATTGGATTCTATTTGATTGAAAATCTGATTTCTGATTTTTTGAAATCTGAACTTTCTGATTTCTGATTTCTCTGAACTGTTTGAATCTGATTTGTCATTGGGAATTTGATTAATTGAACAGCTGAGAGGTTGATATTGGTCCTAATCTTGTACAGAAATGAATCAAGATACTTTGACATTTTATGATTCAAATCTGTTTTCCCAATCTGATTTTTGAAATCTGTTTCCTTGAAATATGTTTTCTTAAATATATTGGAATCTGATTTGCTAATTGAACCTCTAATTTCATTCAATCACTGAAAGGTGTACCCTAAGGATTTCTTGTTATCCAGAGGTGGATCAAGAAGCATTTGGCAAGTCTTGAATTCCAATTGTGAAATTATCTTATTGATTTCTGTTTTCTGATTTCTTTGGAATTTAATTGCCATTGTTAAACCCTATTTTAACCTATCGCTGAGAGGTAGTCTTATGGCCTTCCTTGAGATCCAGAGATGAGCTACGGAGTAATGACAATTGTGAATTTCAAATATGAGATTTTATGCCTTATACTTCCAACAAATCAGTGTTGTGTGGATTTCACTTTCAATTACAATCGAGAGGCTAATTTTAAATCATTTTGTAGTTTAGAGATAAACCAAGGAGAACAAGCACTATTGTTAGATAAGTTTCATTCCAGCCAAGTTAATTGAAGTGGTTTCCTTACTGTGTGATTGCATTCAAAAGTTATCACTTCAGATTTTATTAAATTGGAAAAATCAGCAATGAACTTGAGTTGAGCTTAATGATAACTTGACTTTCAGTGGGGATATTCTTCTAATTCATCCTGAATAATAAGTATATAATAATATATTAATTAGTTCTGGGCCAATCGAGCTGTGAGAGCAGCTATATCCAAGGTTGAATCAGATTTGAACTTTTTAATGATAACTTGATCCAATCCATCCATAATTGAGTTAGATGAACCTCAACCCTTAGGAGAATCTTCCTCATTGATAGTTAAACCCTTTTAGCTTCTAATCTAACATTTATAATTCAGTTTTGACAAATTTCCAAAACCCAAAAATAGTTATCATTCTGCACAATTAAAAATCTATTTTCAATTCCTTTAATTTCCTATTTTTAGCCACTCAAGTAGAACTAGTCTAGATTATTTTAGGAAATCTTAGGCTTCAAATCTTTGTGGATATGACAACCTGAGTCTACTACAACTTATCTGTGCACTTGCAGCTAGTGAGTTGGGGAGACTAAAAATTAAAAAATTACACTTTTATATAAAATCCAGCAAGTTATCACTACACCCATAAAAATCACTATCAAGTTTTTAATTTTTTTTAAATTTAATTTATAATAAATTCAAAATTATTTTCCTGAAAACTTGGCCTACTGATAACTTGTGCCAAATTGAACTCAATCTTCTCCTCTCCAATTTGGAAGGTCAGTCTCCCTTCCTTTACATTTATCACAGCCTCAGCAGTGACTAGAAAGGGCTTCCCAAGCAGAATGGGGGTATTCATATCTTCATCCATGTCCAACACCACAAAGTCTACTGGTATATAGAATTTACCAACTTTGAGAGGTATGTCCTCAATGATTTCATGTGGATATTTTATGGATCTGTCTGCTAGCTGAAGAGACATGTTTGTAGGCTTCAAATCTCCAACTTCAAGTTTCCTGCATAGAGATAATGGTATGACACTCACAGAAGCACCTAAGTCACACATGACCCTTTGGATCCTTCTATTTCCTATCTCACAGGGGATGAAAAAACTTCCTAGATCTTTGAGCTTAGAAGGAAGCTTGTTTTGAATGATTGCAGAAGCCTCCTCAGTTAGAGCAATAGTTTCATATTCTTCAATCCTCCTCTTCTTGATCAGGATCTCCTTAAGGAATTTTGCATAGGAAGGCATCTCCTGGATGGCTTCAACAAAAGGCACATTGATGTGCAACTTCTTCAAGATTTCTAGGAATCTTTCATATTGTTGATCCTGTCTTGCCTTGACTAGCCTTTGAGGGAAGGGTACTTTGTCAAAGACTCTGACTCTGCCTTCATTTTGAGGGTGTTGACTCTGATTCTCCACCACAGTTTCAGCTGGTACTTCAGCAGCAATTGAATCTGAATTGACTTGATTATCTTCAGCTTTCTTTATTGGTTTTTCCACCATTCTTCCACTCCTGAGCTGGATGGCCTTTGCTTGCTCCTTTGGGTTCACTTCTGGCTGTCCAAGGAAGAATATAGGGGGTCTTGAAGAAGTGCTAGGCTGCTGGGAAATTTGATTCTCAATGGTATTAAGTCTAGAGTTGATTTTCAGTATTTCTTCTTCTTGGCTGTCCTGCTTCTTCAGGATTTGTTGTAATATCTCCTTCATTTCAGTTTGGAATTGAGAAGCTTGGACTTGAGATGGTTGCTCATAAGGGGGTCTTTGCATTGGAACATTTTGGGACTGATTTCCATATGGAGGTGGCTAGTTCCTTGGCAGGATTTTGGGCTGTCAATTAGGATTATGCATGGGTGGGGCTTGATAATGGTTAGTCTTGTAGGACAAGTAGAGGTGATTCCTATTCTCTGGAGTATAGAACTCACAGGAGGTTTGATTCCATAGTTGACCACAGCATTCATCTGATCAATAGATTGCTCAACTTGCTGCATAATTAGATTACAGCTCTCTGTCACATGGCCTTGATTGCCACATACATCACATCTGGCTTCAGGAGTAGAGGCCCTATTGACATTGGAAGTTAGGTTCAGCCTCTCCAAAGTTTTATACAACACCTCTTCAAATTGAGATGAAATGTGGTTCACTGAATTATCCATGGGTGGTCTTCTGGTCCTATCATGTGTAAGAAAATGATGGTTCTTAGCTATGTTCTCAATGAGTTGATAGACTTCATCAATATTTTTGGATGCAAAGATGCCTCCTACAGCAGTGTCCAGTGCTACCTTACTAGGGTAATTCAATCTTTTATGAAAATAGTTAACTAGTTGCCACTTCTCAAAACCATGATGGGGACAAGCTCTCAATAGTCCTTGAAGCCTTTGCCATGCCTCACAGATATTCTCTTGATCCAGTTGATAGAATCTCACAATCTGATCTTTGAAATTGTCAGTCTTGCTAGGAGTTAAGAATTCAGATAAAAACAATTAGACAATTGATTCCCAAGTGGCCATCTCTTCAGGTTTGAGAGTTTTGTACCATGTTTTGGCCTTGTCTTTGAGTGAAAAGGGAAATAGTCTCATGTAGACTGCATTCATAGGAATATTGTTGAAGTGTACTGTGCTGCAAATCTCCTTGAAGTTGTCCAAATGAGAAGCTAGATCCTCAGCCCCTAATCCAGAAAATTGGTATTGTCTTATAGAAATCAGGACTGGATTGACTTTAAAATTTGCCACAAGTGCTAAGGCTCCGTGATGCATGCAAAATATAACATAATTTAGTTAATTATTTTAATGAAATTTTCTATAATTTGATCATGGCATGCATCATTTTTAGTCACTTCTAATCATAATTCCGGATTTATCAATTTTAATTATTAAATTCTCTAAATATTTTAATTGTGGATGGATTAACTATATTTTGATAATTATTCGCAGGAAAATTCGAATCTCGGCCGAAATTCAAAGAAATTATTTCTTACGGCCGAGATTTGGCTTTACACCCAAGTCGTTACGGCCGAGATTCAAAAGGAGTAACCAGATTTAATTCTTTGTTACGGCTAACATTTGAAGGCGTAAAGATAAATGTTTTTATCTTTTGGGCGTAACAGGAGAAGTCCTTCCTTACGGCCGAAATTCGGAGGGCGTAACAATCTATCGAGTTTATCTTTGGGCGTAACAAGATAAGTTCATTCCTTACGGCCGAGATTTGGAGGGAGTAATGGCAATTGAAATCATCCGTTTTGGCCGATATACGAAGGTGTAAAGATAAAATTGTTTGGGCGTAAAGATAAAAGGATTTTTATCCTTTGGGAGTAATGGAAAGGAGTAAAGATAAAATATTTTCCTTACGGCCGAGACTCTAAGGGAGTAATGATAAAATGATTTATCTTTGGCCGAGTTTATCTTATAAATTTAAAGTTAACCGTACGATGTTACGGCCGAGAGCAAATTGAAGTCGTCCGCACCCTATAAATACGTGAAGAATCCATAGTTTCAATGGGTGCTCTGAAGTGCAGGTTTCTTCCACGGCGAGTCGTGAGCTCTGCAGGCTACGACCAAGAGGAGAGAGGTGCGACGGCTGGAGGTTGATCGCGACCCTGATCAAGTCCGAGAGGCTGCCCGACTGTCTGCCCAATTCGAGAGCTCTACTTCTATTTTGGGTGTAATTCTTTCGATTATTATTGTTATTTTATTATTATCTCTCCAAAATTTCTAGGATGAACTCCATGTTTTTAGGATTATTATTTTAGGAGATTATTAATTGAAGGGAAATGTTTGGACCCCATTTTATTTGTTTTAATCTTTTCTGATCAATTATTAATTGTGCTTAATGCTTTTATGTTAGTTAATTGAATTTCTGAATTAGGCTATACCAGTTTGTGGAGTGTTTAATTTCAAAATTTATTATACTAATTATAATTGATTTTATTTGGAATTAATAATTGACATAAATTTGATAACTAGTGTGTGGAGAATCAAGTTTGTGTGGTCTATTAATCTATACCAGTTTGTGGAGTGATTAATAGTCTAGAGAATTCAATTTAATGCATCTTAATTTTAATATGATTTTGGGGGTACCAGTCGTGGAGACTTCAATTCTTATTAAATTAAGATAGTTCTATATGATTAGATTGAGGGATGCCAGTCGTGGAGATCACAAGTTAATCATGTTAGATTACTTTAGGGAGACTCTAATCCATCTTTAAAGATTGAATTTATCTTTTATGGTTCAAATATTTATCTTGATCTATTTTCATCCTAAGGCCTAACTTCAACACCACTATCTTATCTTTATCTTATTTTATTTATTTTATTTTCATAAAACCTCTTTCCAAAAATTCATGTTTTTCCTCTCTTATTAACTTATAAATCCAGATATTAAATTAATAATATTCCTCGTGGGTTCGACACTCTTACTCCTTTTTACTATATTACTTGAGCGACTAGTGCACTTGCTAGCAAATTTTATTGTTACAAATCAAACGCATCACTCCGTCCCCTGGTTGATTCCTGACATTAGTTGGTGAGTAACAGTATCTAAGAATCTTAGGAGCTGCCATATTTGGATTTGCAACTTCTTCAAATTTAGGATTATGGGCTTCTTCTTCAAAGATCCTTCTTTTGGCCTCTTCTCTTTGAATTCTTCTTCTGTTAAATCTCCTCTTTGGTTCAGGCTCTGATAGATATAAATCCTCTTGATGATCCAAGTCCTGCATAAAGAAATTCAGAAGTATCAAATTCAAGAAAGAAATGAAAACTAAACAAAAGTGAAAAATTGGGAATGATAACTTGTGAAAACTGAAAATTGGCATAGTAAATGGACTAAAAACTAATCTAAACTATCTAAGTTAATCTAATTGACTTGAAATCCCCGACAACGGCGTCAAAAACTTGATAGTGAAAATTGTGGGTGCAGTGATAACTTGCTGAATTTTATGTAAAAGTGCAATTTTTTCAATTTTTGGTCTCCCCAACTCACTAGTTGCAAGTGCACAGGTAAGTTGTAGTAGACTCAGGTTGTTGTATCCACAAAGATTTGAAGCCTAAGATTTTCTAAAACAATCTAGACTAGTCCTACTGAAGTGGCTAAAAATAGGAAATTAAGGGAATTGGAAAACAGATTTTTAATTGTGCAGAATGATAACTACTTTTGGGGTTTTGGAAATTTGTCAAAATTGAATTATAAATGCTAGATTAGAAGCTAAAAGAGTTTAACTATCAATAAGGAAGGTTCTCTTAAGAGTTGGGGTTCATCTAACTTAATTATGGAAGGATTGGACCAAGTTATCATTAAAAGTTCAAATCTGATTCAACCTTGGATATAACTGCTCTCACAGCTCAATTGGCCCATAACTAAACAATATATTATCATATAATTATTAGTCAGGTTGAATTAGAAGAGTATCCCCACTGAAAGTCAAATTATCATTGAGCTTAACTCAAGTTCATTGCTGATTTTTTCAATTTAATAAAACCTGAAGTGATAACTTTTGAATGCAATCAGACAATAAGAAAACCACTTCAATTAACTTGGCAGGAACGAAACTTAACCAACAATAGTGCTTGTGCTCCTTGGTTTATTTCTAAACTACAGGAGGATTTAAAATCAGCCTCTCGGTTGCAATTGAAAGTGAAATCCACACAACACTGATTTGTTGGAAGTATAAGGCATAAAATCTCAGATTTGGAATTCACAATTGTCATTGCTCCTTGGCCCATCTCTGGATCTCAAGGAAGGCCATAAGATCACCTCTCAGTGGTAGATTAAAATAGGGTTTAACAATGGCAATTGGATCCCAAGAAAATCAGAAAATAAAAATCAGCAAGATAATTGCATATTGAAATCAGCAATGTTGATCCATCTCTGGATAACAAGAAATCCTTAGGGTTCACCTTTCAGTGATTGAATGAAATCAGAGGTTCAAGTAGCAAATCAAATTCCAAAAGAATTCAGAAAATAGATTTCAGAATTGCAAATTCAGAAATCAGATTGGGGAAAAACATGTTTGAATCATAAAGAATGTCAAGTATCTTGATTCATTTCTGAATCAGATTGGGACCAATATCAACCTCTCAACTGTTCAATTAATCAAATTCCCAATGACAAACAGATTCAAAGAAATCAAAAAATCAGATTTAGGAAGTTCAGAAAATCAGTAAATAAAAAATCAGATTTTAAATCATAATGGGATCCAGTAAGTTGGCATTGATTCCTAATTCATTTCTGAATAAGGGCTAGATCAAATGATAACTTCTCAGTTATATATTACAAAGGGAATCCAACAATGGCAAGAATCGACCCATAACATTGCATAAATAAGAAATTTCAGGATTGAGTTCAGTGTAGGAAATCAGGCTTGTTCCTAATCCATCCACATCATATATTAGACTACTACCCTATCCTAAGAGACATGGAGTTTAGCTCCTCATAATTACAGAGTTTGATACAAAATGGAATGGAGAACAGATGCAAATCATCCTGGTTTGAAGCTTCTCGGCCAGAATTCCAGCAGCACAACAAACAGCATCAAACCCTTTACTTCCTCTTGCTCCAAACCCTGCAATGGCCAGCCCGCTTTCCCCAGAAGTTCCAGCTTTTATATGTCTTATGTCCACCCTTTGATCAGCATCAGAATGTTCTACTATGCCCTGATTATGCCATCTGTCCCTATTCTGAATTTCCTGCTACTGTAGTAACTTTTTGGACAGAAAAGGTAGTGGTCCCCCCCACCTTTTTGGCTTAATCCATTCCTTTTTTCCTTGCTAGAAAATCCACAACAGCAAACATCAATGTCCTCTAATAAGAAATAAACAAATAAGGGTAAGAACAACAAGTAAACTCAGCTCAATAATCAAAAGGAGTTTGGTGTTATACAAAGTGTGGAAATCAATATGAAAAACTAATGGTTTGGAACCCGGAAATGATAACTTTGCACTAATCATGAAAATTATCCAAATGCAAGTGATTCAAGGCATTAGAAGCATCAAATGTATTAGGGTGGCAAGTGAGTGAAGTCAGAAATATAATGTGAATATGATTTCATAAAAATGATAACTTAGGTGCCAAAACGATAACTTATTTGCCTTAAAAATGATAACTTGTCATAACTTTTGTTGTGGTTATCCAAATGTGATCAAATTTGAACAGCAAAGACTTAAGACAATAATATAATGAATGCCTAAGGCTTTTGTGCAGAATTAATAGTTTTGCATGTCGAAATGATAGAATGCCCTTTAACGATAACTTGGCATTGGAAAAATGATAACTTGTTCAAATGGACTTAAAATTTTGCACAAGTTGAGATGTGACCATCCAAATATGATTCATTCATGATAATAATGGATTTATGGCAAGAAAATTATTGAAAATCAGTTCACTCAAAATAATGATAACTTGGCCTATTGGAGTGATAACTTGTCCTAAAAATAATAACTTAGCATAGAATTTAAATATTTATAGATTTTGGCATTTCAGAACCTCTATGCACATGGAATTATGTATAGAATGAGGAATATCAACTAGTTATCACAATCTATGCATTTCAAACATATTTGGCCAAAAGTTGGGTAATTAGGGATTCGATAGGTGTGAAATGCATCTAAAATGGGATAAAAACCTATAGTGATCAGCTAGTGATCAGGGGGGACAGCAGCGGCATAGCAGTAGAATTAGTTCATGTGGGTCACCGTAGCAACCTGATACGACGAGCATATCAAAATTGGCACGCAAAGATAATAACGAGACACAAAGGTGTCAAGAAAACATAGCACGAGATGAATCTGCACTACAACTTGGAGAACACTAAGAGAAGGAAACAATTGTTTCTGAAAAGTCTGAATAATAATAATGTCACCAAATAACTTCCTTTTATAGGGTTCAGCAATACAAACTAGGACTCTCAATAGACTAGATAAGGAAATATTGACTCAATAGAAATTAAATACTAACAGCAACTAAATACCAAAACTAAATATTAATCAGCAACTAATATATAAAATAACTCAAACTCAATTCCTAAAAGAACTCAAACTTGAACTCCAAGTAATCTCATGTCTATGGTTCCAGCGTAATCGGGTGATTTTTTGTGGGAGCGATGTCACATTGAGCGGATCGTACATCACATTTCCTTTTTTCTTCGGGAGTGGGGTTTTGGTTAGGAGGGATACTTTTCCACATTTTGTCGCTCTCTAGTTGGAGCTCATTTTTTCTACATGATTCTCTTTACATAGTTTATATACATACCTGGATGACAACCAGATGGTTGGCCATACTTTTTCTCCTAAAAAAATGCCTAAACAAACCGTTTTGTATGCAGTAGAAGTCTTGTTTGAGTCCTGTAGCTTGCCAAAGATCGCTCTCATGTGAGATGGCTTGCCCCATAGTACAGGATTAGAACAAAAAATTGAAGCACAATGATGGTCTTCTGCACCTTGGGTCATTAAGGCAACGTACCTCCTTTGGAGAAAAGAATGTTCGAATGTCGCTCGCCCCTCAAACTATTGTACTAAGGAACAAATCGCCCCCCACACAAGTGGCCTTAGTCAAGCCAAATAACAGTGAAGTTGCATACTCAAACACACTTGACTAGACACTCCTTTGCCTAATCAGCACACAAGGCTCCCTCGGTCAAGGTCTCCTCATAACATGTGCACGCAAACAAATGCCCCGCGCACACATGCACACGCGCACGTATCAGAGTGTGTTCCTGAGAAGTGGAGCCTCATGCGACAACTAAGCTAAAGAGATGCCTAATCAAGCCGTTTTGTATGCAGCAGAAGTCTTATTTCGATCAACCGATAGCAAGCGTCCCCCCTTTGGAGAAAAGAATGCTTGAAATTTGTTTGCACCTCAAACCATTGTACTAAGGAACAAATTGCTCGCACAAGTGACCTTAGCCAATAGCACTAGGTGTTTGGGTCCTGCAGTTTGCAAAATATCGCTTCTTTTTGGAATGACCCCGTAGTACGGGGTCGAGGGGAAGACATGCAACTTGAGGTGGGTGATCATGGATGAACATGCATCACTTTTAAAGGTCACGAGACATCGAAGGAACATTTTGTCTCTGTTTCCACACATGCTTGAAGGTAGTTGGTACAAAATTAAGAAAGCGTTAGTTTTGTATTTAGAGGAAGTGGTTGATGACAAAAACTTTCTTAGGTATGAGATCACTAAACGGCTCTCCCTTAACATATCGTAGGTATATGTGCTACTTTGCCGACGCATGAGGTGGAGGAAAAGTGGAGTTCCAAAGGGAAAATGTTGGAGTTTTCATGATCATCAGCACATGTTGTTCTGCTCAAGATTGCTTCCGCACCATCAATGCTGATTTATATCATTAGTAGTGATCTATGTGATACTCGTGATACTTTTGTATCTTCAATTGTCTTTTTAATATAAGGTTCTGGATGATTAACATCATCATTACTAATCCTTTTTCCTCTAAAAAACAATGTGATGTTTAACTCGGAGAGTCCACCAACTCGGATCGTCCAGAAGCAACAACACCAAGAGCATAATCTACTTTGGTGAGAGAGAATGTCAGAGTCTTCCTTATTGTGTCCGTCAGGTTTGAAACCCATTTTTTCTACTTAGACATTGCATAACATATGCATATGATAATTTTGTAATGAGTGAAGCAAAAAATTGAAGCCCGGTCCTCAACACCCTGAGTCACTAAAGCATGGCAAGGTTGGCAACCCATGGAAAGCATCCTTTCGAAGCTCCAACCACCCCCTTTGGAGAAAAGAATGCTTGAATATTGTTCGCACCTAAAACCAATGTACTAAGGAACAAACTGTCCTCAATACTCGAACAGACTTTACTAGTCTCCTTCGCCTAATGCCCCTCGCTCAAGGTCTTACCATAACACATGCATGCACACAAATGTCCCGTGCACACATGCACATGCACACATGTCACAAGGGTGATCTTGAGCAATGGGCCTCATGCAACAATTAAGCTAAGGAGCTGCCTAAACAAGCCATTTTATATGCAGTGGAAGTCTTGTTTGGATCATATAGTTTGCCAAAGATCACTCTTGTGGGATGGCTTGCCCTATGGGGTTCGGACCAAAAAATTGAACCACAATGATAGTTCTTTGCACCTTGGGTAATTAAAGCGACACTCGTACCTCAAGCATGGGTTGGCAATCCACAACGAGTGTCCTTTCGAAGCTCCACCACCCTTTGAGAAAAGAACGCTTGAATGTCGTTTGCCCCTAAATCCATCGTAGTAAGGAATAAATCGCACCGCATAAGTGGCCTTTGCCAACCCACACAACCCTAGAGACTGTGGCTAGCGCACAAGGCTCCTTCTCTCAAGGTCTCCCCGTAACACGTACACGCACACAAATGCCCCACGCACACATGCACACATGCACGTATCACAAGGTGATCCCGAGCAAATAGGGTCTCCTACGACAACTAAGCTAAGGGATGACCAAGAAATACCTTGTTTATGCAAATTAAGTCTTGCTTGTGTCTTCTAGCACTAAGAACATTGTCAGCTTTCAAGAGGAAGAATGTCAAGTTTGGGCACCGCATTCTTCTACTTAAACATCACATAGGGTATGTCTATGATAATTTGTAAATGGCTTTGATAATTTGTAATAAGTGGACCCAAAAATTGAAACCCCGATGATGGTCCTCTGCACCTCGAGTCACTAAAGCTACGCTCGTTCCTCAGACATGGGGAGGAAACCCACAGCAAGCTTCCCAAGCTCCATAATGCAAAGTCAGAATTGCAGTCCACAAGCTTGGATAGTCCAAAGCAACAATGCCAAAGATCATCGTCAAGTTTGGTGAGTGTGTTAGAGGCTTTTTGTATTGTGTCCATGATGTGAATTGTGTGAGTGTGATAACTTGCTGAATTATGGGTCAGAATTTAGGTAAAAGTGAAATTTTTAGAAATGTGTTCAAACTCCTCACTTCACTCTACTGCAAGTGCACAGGTCAAAGTAGTAGACTCAAGTGTCGTATCCACAGTGATTTGAGGACTAAAGACTCACTATCTACACTAGACTAATTCTAGACTAAGTAACTTAAACAGTGAATGAGAGGAGAGTAAAAACAGATTTGAACTATAACTAAGAAAGTGACTGTTTTTTATGTTTTAGTGATTAAGATGAAATCTAATTACTAAGCTGAGAATTTAAAATGGATTAACAATTAATGAGAGATTCTCTTAGGAATGTGGTTCATCTAATTCAGCTATGGTTGAATTGGAACAATTCAGGCAAGTCAATTCAGATTCAACCAATAAAAAGATTGCTCTCACAGTGTAATTAAATCAAGACTAATTATCATATTCTCATATGAATGTTAGGTAGGTTGAATTAGAAAAGGTTCCTTACTGATGTTGAATTATCATTAAGCATAAGATTTAGCACTTTACTAATATTGCCAAAGTCCTCTCAAATTTGGTAAATCAGTAAGTCTAAATTTGATACCACAATTAATCCACATTCATAATAATGGAACAATTGACTCAACTAATCAAACATAAATGTAATTAAATCCAACACTAATATTAATGCTCTTGGTTTATCTCTAAACATCTTGATCAACAAGTTGATTGGATTGCATTTAACACACAATCACAGATTGGAATAAAGAACTATCATTGCATCTTGATTCATTTTTGAACAAGAAGGAAACCATGAATCAACGTCTCGATTGCTTATAAAATTAGGATTTCACAATGTCAAATAGATTTCAGCAGAAATCAGAATATCAAAATTTCAGATTGGTATCAAAATAAGGAAATCAGCATTGATCAAACTCCATCCATAACTAGTAGACTACAAAGATTGATACAAAATAGAAGGAAGAATCAGTGCTAGGCATTCTGAAATCAGAAAATATGAATTTGTCCACAAAAATCAGAATATAGCTTCCTCTTCTCCTCCTTCAGCTCCCTGGTCCAGCAACCTTGCAGAATGGAGGCTCCCCTTTTCCTCTCAATTACTTCAGCTTTTATATGGTTCTTAATCATCCTTGGATGCAAATTAGAAGCTTCTATTGCCCCTGCCATCTGTCCTTTGGTTCTAAATTTTCAACAGATTCCATCTGCTTTTTGGCAGCAATACAGTTTTGCTTGCTAGAAGAGCAAGAACAGCAAGCATCAAAGTTCATAAATAAAAATAGAACAAGTAAAGGTAGGACATCAATTAAAAATCAATTCAATTACTAAGTGCAGATTGGTGTTATGCAGAAATAATAAATGCATGCATTCTAGGCACAATTAACAAAATGTAGGCAATTTTAAGGGCTCGATACATGTCAAATTAAATGTAAATGGAGTGAAAACTTAGTATGATCAGCTTGATCAAACTTCCCCAAGTTTAGTCTTTTGCTTGTCTTCAAGTAAAACATTTAGATATTAAGAACAAGGCTTGAATAAAATAGTTCACAAGTGAATTCAAATTCAACTGATTGAAATCCAATGAGTTTCCCACTTTGCTAACACTCCATTCTTTCCAAAACCCAAACTCTAGTTGAGGAATCACAAAGGCTAAAGCAAATCTAAGCAATGAAAGGAGTATTAACATTAATTTGGATTTCATGGATTTTCAACTTTACTAAAAAGGTTGAACTACCAATCTTTGGGTGTCCTAAGAGGTGATAGATCTTTAGAACTTTAACTCTATTTCAAACCGAAGTTGAACTTTAACTCTAAAGCTCTTGGGGATTAGAGTCTTAGAGTAAGGTTCAAATATCTAACTTATAGATACTTATTACATTATTGTTATAGATATGAACTTTAAAATGAAATTAAAACATTCTAATAGAGTTCAGAAATGTACCAAGTTCCTCCCCCAAGTTTATCATTAGCACTGTCCTCAGTGATGAGTCATCCAAGCAAGGGAGAGTGTTGGGTGGGTGTTCAATCTCTTGGAATGAGATGCATTGCTTCATTTCTTCATTAGTCTTTCATTTCAAAATTGTTATTAGAAATGTTGTTGACCAGTTCTTCCTGATATGGAATCAAATCTGCAATAAATGGAAGGATGATCAACTTGACAATTAATAAAATGCAACAAGGACTAAGAAATTCACTAAAATTTGGCAAGATCAAGTGTGGATAACTGATATGAATGAAAAATCATTATATCATTATGATGATTATAACATGAACTAGAGAATGATATCAGGTATCAGTTTCATTTTAGTGAGAAAATTAGGGTTGAGAGTTTAAGAGTACTCCCTTGACTGAAGATCAGTGGTAGACTATGTTTCTCTCTGGTTTATTCCTGCAAAAACAAAGGGAAATCAAATATGAAAAGGCTTGGGTTGCCTCCCAAGAAGCACCCTATTTTAATGTCTTAGGCTAGACATTATTTCAACTCTTGATATTAAGGAGGTTTAAATAGTATGATATGATCAAGTAGAGATCTCAATCTGTGGACAGCTTCACTAATCAAGTATAGATCTCTTAGTTTGACAATAGTTGACCTTTGTTTTTCAGTTTAATTTCCTCCTTCATTGTATCAGAAATCTACTAACTTCTTATCCCCAAAACTCTCATGTATGATATCTGAATCTCCTGGATCATCATTTTGTTTAAGCAGTCATTTCTTCAATGGCCTCTTAAAATGCAGTATTGTTGGAAGATCTATGAGCTCTTAATTCCATCTTTCAGTAGGCAAACATTGATCTTCCTTCATTGAATGTTCCATTCCTTCTACAAATTTGAATTCTGCTATATACTCCTTTATTTGAAAAGAAATTTCTTCTGCTTTTGTATCCTCCTTGGCCATTTCAGTCTCATTATGTGGCTTTGCTGTCATAACTTATTGCCTAATGGATAATGACATGGGCGAGGCTTTGGAACTTTGAATGACTTCAAATGAATTAGTGCTTGCTTCAAGTTCAGGCCACTTCTTCTCTTTTAATGTTTCTTCATCTTTGATTCTATGATATTGACATTCTTTAGCTGATCCATGATGGTTTGTGGAGCAAATTGCTTCAAGTAGAATTTTTGGACAATTGGGTGCAGGAGGTAATTCATCTTTAGGGGTAGACAATAAGTGAATTGAGTTGCAACTTTCATCACAAAGGAGTGTATCTGATAGTTTCTTCAAAGAATCAAAATTAGAGTCTTCTAAAATTTGTTCTTCATTGGATGGGAACCTTATAAGTGGGTCTTCAATGTGATTCATTGAAAGTATCATTGGAGTAGCTTTTTCAGTAACTTCAGCAACTTCATCTTGTTTCTTGGCTTGTGCTTTAAGTGCGATAGACTCCTTTTCAACTTCAGCCTCCATGATTATTTCTTTTTCTTCATTCATTTTTTTCTCAATTCCCATCTTCATTTCCTGAATTTTTCTTTTAGAATAGGCAGATTGGGTTTGTGAGGTTTCTTGACTGGACTGCAGACAAAGTTTAACCTCCAAGACTTGATACTCAGCTCAAAGAACATTTGCTGCCATACATAGTTTTTCCAAGTTTGTAGTTTGCTTTTCCTGCCGCCTCATGAAGTTCTCCAACATAATCTCCAGTCTTGACTCTTCTATGAATTGATTAAGTGTTTGCTGATTTTCTGAAATATCCATAGTTGCAACATGAAAATTTGACACTTGACCTTGATTGTGATGGTAATACAAATGATTTCGTGAGTCATAAACATAAGGATTGCTGCTTGAGAAGTCTTGCTCAGGATTCCAGTAATTTGAAACATAATGACTACTAGTTGAGAAGTCTTCCTCACGATTTCAGTAATTTGAACTTTCATGACCATGTGAGACATACATGTAAGTATTAGAGGGTTGTTGAATTGTGATGATCCTTGATTACAGTGAACCTGATGGTTCTCCAACATCAAAATCATATTTTTGAAGAGTTTTGAACACGACATCTTCAACTATAGAATCCAATTCCTCCTGACTCATTGGTGTTTCACTTGATTGATAATAGTCATTGGGCCAAGTCTGCTAACTCATATCCATCATATTCCTCCTGCACTTAATCTATCTCAAAAATCAAATTCATAATTTTCTGTACTATAAACTTGTCACACAATGAGATTAAGTGCAATGATATCAAAATGAGTAAACATGAAATGGAATAGAAATTACGATAAGATTGATAGCAACAAAAGAAAATTACAAAGGGACTAATCTAATTAGAAAAATGATAGAAAAAAATATGATTGAATATAAACAATGAAATGTGATATAAACAGTGATGGCATAAGAAAGAGCAAAGGCAAATATAAACAAAAGCTAATCTAAAGAAAAGAAAATAACTACTGAAAAGTAGACTAATCTAAATTATAGAAAGTAAATCTAATCAGCCTCAAATTTTCGGCAACAGCGTCAAAAACATGATGTGAATTTTGTGGAGTGTGATAACTTGCTGAATTATGGGTCAGAATTTAGGTAAAAGTGAAATTTTCATAAATGTGCTCAAACTCCTCACTTCACTCTACTGCAAGTGCACAGGTCAAAGTAGTAGACTCAAGTGTCGTATCCATAGTGATTTGAGAACTAAAGACTCACTATCTAGACTAGACTAATCCTAGATTAAGTAACTAAACAGTGAATGAGAGGAAAGTAAAAACAGATTTGAACTATAACTAAGAAAGTGACTATTTTTGATGTTTTAGTGATTAAGATGAAATCTAATTACTAAGCCAAGAACTTAAAGGAGATTAACAATTAATGAGAGATTCTTCTAGGAATGGGGTTCACAAGTCAATTCAGATTCAACTAATAAAAAGTCTGCTCTCACAGTGTAATTAATCAAGACTAATTATCATATTCTCATATGACTGCTAGCTAGGTTGAATTAGAAAAGTTCCTTACTGATGTTGAATTATCATTAAGCATAAGATTTTTAGCACTTTACTGATATTGCCAAAGTCCTCTTAGATTTGGCAAATCAGTAAGTCTAAATTTGATATCACAATTAACCCACATTCATAATAATGGAACAAACAGAAATGCAATTAAATCCAACATTAATGTTAATGTTCTTGGTTTATCTCTAAACATTAAGGGGACTTAAAATTAACCTCTCGGTTGCAAATGCAAACGAGGTCCACATTAACACAAGTTGATTGGATTGCATTCAATACACAATCATAGATTGGAATAAGAGAACTATCATTTCATCTTGATTCATTTCTGAACAAGAAGAAAACCATGAATATCAGAATGTCAAACAGATTCCAACAGAAATCAGAATTTCAGATTGGCATCAAAATCAGAGAAGGAAATTAGCATTGTTCAAACTCCATCCATAACTAGTAGACTACTACCCTATCCTAGGAGAGCTGGAATTTAGCTCATCATAAATACAAAGATTGATACAAAACAGAAGGAAGAATCAGTGCTTAGCTTTCTCTTCTCCTCCTTTAGCTCCCTGGTCCAACAACCTTGCAGAATGGAGGCTCCCCCTTCTCCTCTTAATTACTTCAGCTTTTATATGGTTCTTAATCACCCTTGGATGCAAATCAGAAGCTTCTATTGCCCCTGATTGTGCTATCTATCCTCTGGTTCTGAATTTTTAGCAGATTTCATCTGCTTTTTGGCAGTAATGCAGTGGTCCCCCCATACTTTTCCAACTGATTATAGCCTTGGCCTGCTAGAGGAGCAAGAACAGCAAGCATCAAAGTTCATAAATAAAAATAGAACAAATAAGGGTAGGACAGCAATTAAAAATCAACTCAATTACTAAATGCAAATTGGTGTTATACAGAAATGATAAATGCATGCATTCTAGGCATAATTAACAAAATGTAGGCAATTTTAGAGGCTCGGTACATGTCAAATTAAATGTAAATGGAGGGAAAACTTTGTATGATCAGCAAAAATATAAAAAAATAAGAAGATTCAACAGAAATAAACCTAGCATAGGACCTTAAATTACACCAGAGAAGGAGAATACAGTCTATGACTACTTGGATAATTGCCAAGAGATTAAATGGATACACATTGGATGGAGCTTTTCATTATACCTTCTTTTTGGATGAGTAAGATGGCATTACTTATCACAAAATAATACATTTTTAAAGGGTATTATGTAACACCCCCAAAATCGGTCCCCTGCCACGTAGGCAGTCAGGTTGATCCCGGGAATGCTACACTGTATACTACACTATTGATCATGATCATTCAATAATATATATACGTAGCATCAATATTATAAGAAATAAAATAGAAAAATTTATTGCGGAAGTTCAAACGTCTGAATAGGTAGAGATAATTAATGTAGTCTATAGCAAAATAAGATCAGACCATAATTTGCAGTAAGCTCAACATTTGAGAGGAAGTTCAACAAGAGGAATAACATGATGTCTCATGAATAAGTAACAATAGTGGATAATCAAAAAGCAATTGGAAGACACTGATAATATAAGCAAGTCATGTGCACCATTCTTCAAGCTCTGAGCACTCCCACACTTCACTCATCACACTAGGTTCTCACCTGCAAAATCCCAATGCAGGGGAACCGAATACCCATGAGCAAAGATGCCCAATATAATAGAAGCATAGACGATGAAATAAGAATCAATACTAATCAAGATGAGGATGAATGATAATCATATAACAACGGATCAGCAGTGAATAACAATATACCTTGATTTCTATGCATTGACTAATAGGCCATATATCATGCCTCTGCTATATTAATATATGTACTATATTCTTTACTTTGTCTTTACTGTACTCTGCATTTACCATACCATGTTCCATGCTTTACTATGCCATATTCTATGCTTTACTATACAATACTTTACTTTGCATTTACTTTATTGTGAGTTGCACTACGTCTTTTATATTATTATGATATCCTTAAAGTTAGTTATCCTATGCGAGTTCGACTTTATTAGATTGGGATGTCAGAGGTGCCTCTCTGAATCTGTAAAGACAATAAGCTCATATTGGGAATGGATGTGACAATGCATCACCCGTTTCGAAATGTAGGTAGGAGAGGACCTACAACCACAATGGTCATTGAAGATCAGTAGGTTAGCTATCTCCTCAGCTAACTACCTGCTCCTCTTTATGCCATACTGTAATTTTTATTCCGTACAATGGGGCGGCACATAACAATCTCGTGTCTTTATCTTTGTTTTATTTATCTTTGCTTATCATGTAGTTTATGAATTAGGACCCAAAAAGGGGCATTTATATTGTTACAATAGGACTCCGCCAGTTATAGTGAACTGGTTCGAGCCTCCCATTAGAGTTCGAGAGTCTGGCTCAGATTGGATCATAGTTCGACTCGAATTATGTCAATATCAGAACTAACTCAATGTCTCTCTATGGGTTTGAGTGGGTTGAACCGATCAGCTTGAATCGGTGGTTTGGATTGAACTGGTCGGTTTGAACTGGCTAGGTTAATTGGACCGATCGATCGTTCGTCTCGGTTCGACTCAACTGAATCGGTTGACTTGGATCGGTCGACCGCTCTTGTTGGACCGGTTGATCGTTCTGCAATACTGGTCCTCTTGGATCGGTCGACCTTCTTTGTCGGAGGTTTGTCAGACCGATCGACCGTGCACATGTGGCCGGTCGACCGATTTTCTTCTGTGTATCCATGGGTCGGTCGATCGTTACGGATGATCAGTCGACCGTTCTGAGGATCGGATGATAGGTCGACCGTTCCGAGGATCGGTTGATCGATCGTGAGATCGGATCTGTCGGATCATAGGCGGATCGTTCTGTCACGACCCTGGTTTAAACCTTGGTCTAACCCGCAAGTCGCGACATAATGCGATCGATAAAATTCTTATAGCGGGAGCATCATAATATCATGTAGAAACATGTGAGATAAGGCTATCACACCATTGTTCACTACCCACTTATATTTAAACTCATACCAAGTACACACTCTAATTCAAACTCATACATTTTAAAAGGTTTCTTAAAAATTTAACTTTTACACACCACTTAAAACATTAAGAGGAGTCACAGATCCCCATAAAAAGACATCAAGAAACTAAGTCTTCAAAAGTGCTTCTAATCCGATAGGGGATTTCCAAGCACGGCCACATGACTGGTCTACTGATCTGAAAAGGTGTTAAAATAACATTATGAGCAAATAACAGCTCAGTAAGTTGAAAACTCATAACCTATGTGTTACCACCTATTCAAATCAGATAAATTAATTTAGCATTTTAAAAACTTATAAGAAACAAGACGACATCTTATTACTTATGAACAATTATACTACATCAAGTATTCTCAATGAATAACATCTTTAGCATATCATATAGTGCCTCACATATTTGTTTCACTTCATATAATATTTCACATATCATATCATGTATCATGTCATATCTATCATGTATCATATCATATCATGTATCATGTCATATCATATCATGTAACATGTCATTTATCGTATCATATCATGCATGCACGTATGCATAATGCACATGCCATATTACCAACTGGTCAGAGGAACATATTACCCCGTAGGGTTTCATATCATCCCAAATCATGGGGTACATTTCCTGCAGAAAACATATCATCCCTGACCAGAGGCATCATATCATCTTTGCCGGGGAACATATATTATCCCATAGGATACCATATCATCCCATGAAAATGGGGTACCTTTCCTGCATAAGACATATCATCCCGACAGAGGAAATGCAATGCAAGACAGATAAGATGTATAATGCATGCATTAACCATATCATATCACTTAGAACACATATCATATAATTGCATTAAAAGTAATCCACTCACTTTTTGATCATATAGAACATATGGTCAAATCAAATGACATTCCAAAGGACATAACATGAGCTATAACAATGATGGGTTACTTCTAGTGCACCTTGGTACACTAGGAATTCGTGTGATGCTAGAAACATCATGCATAATAATAATTAAATATGTGATATTAATACAATTATAATTTGTGCATCATAACAGTCTTCACGAAGCCTAATCCTCTGAAAATTTCCCATTTAAGGTATATTGTATAAGGGCTCTAAAAATTTCATCAAGACAACCATATTCTTCACCTACCTAGTTTGCTAACAGATTGAGTGGTGTCAGTTGTAAAATTCATAACTTCTGGAATACTTACGGTAATTAAGTAATTATAATTTTTCATGAAACTAGACTATCCAAGGTCTAATACATATAAATTTCATAATTTTATCACTTATATATGATTCTTAGAGAAAATCCAGAGATTTACCTATGTTCTCTTCTACTTTTCTGTTCTGACAGACTGAGTGAGGTTCACTTTAAAACTCATAACTTTCGTTGTACATGGTCTATAAATGTGATTCCATTGGATTACAAATATAACTTTAACATATTTAATCCATATAAATTTGATATATTAAAAATAAGCATTTAAATTACCATAGCATTTACAATTCGAACTACTCATCACAGAAAACAGAAAGGGCGACTCAGAGTAATTGACTCGTAACTTTTCACATACAAATCGAATTAACCTGATTCCAGATCCTGTGGAAATTAGACTCAATGAGGGTTCGACCTACAAAATTTCATAATTTTTGAATAACTATAAGATGCCGAGAACATGTTGACAACTTTTGGAAAGGGTTTGGTGTCCAACAAAGAGGAAACATCATATAGGTGAACTAGGGTTTGATCCACACCTCAAGAATATGTACATAAAAGCAAAAGTGATCTTGGAAGCTCAGAAGAATAGATTTTCATCTGAATTTCGTAGGGATAATTCATAGGGAAGGAGTAGACCACTTACCTAAATGAAACCCTAACATAGGGAAGGAGTAGACCACTTACCTAAATGAAACCCTAACAAGTAAACCTTGATTTCTCCTCTTCCTTTCTTCTTATTTTCCTTAGCCTTAGTTGCTGCCTTGCTGAAGTCGAATGGATGTTCCCATGGGGTAAAGAGATAAGATTTTAGGCTATATATATCTTGGATACCGACCTATAGTCGGTTGGAAGTAAGTTTCCAACTTTGCCCTTGGAAGTAAATGGCTTGTCATTTATCCTATTATTTATTTCATTTATTCATTTACTTAAGACATTACATGTAAATAAGAAGCTACCCCCATTTGGATTCAAAGAAAATATTTAGGAAAATAAATTTCCAAAGTATCGAAATCTAAATTTGTGTCCGAAGAACAAAATCGATCGTTTTTCTGATTTTTCGATTTTGTGCTATCATTTAACCTCACTAATATTTTACTTAAAAAATATTAAAAATCATATTTAACATACTTTCATATATAGGAACAATTACCGGGACTTTAATTTTCTAAATTCTAATATTTTTGAAAAGTCATATTTCCTTGTCCTTAGTCATTTGTCATCAATTTCAGGTGTTGGATTCTATGGAATTAATGAACATATGCTCACACACTTATGTGGATCAAGTCATGGATATTACATTCTACCCCCCTTAAAAGAATTTCGTTCTCGAAATTAACATATGAACCAAAGTATGGATATTACACCTAAGATTGATATATGTATATCATGACAATCTAAATTGGTATGGTATGCTAACGATCTGTCCAAGGCAACATAACATTTTACCTTAGGAAATAAAACTATTAGTGTTAAAACCACCTTGCTTGTTTGAACCCTCATGTAATAATACAAAAAAAGGTGATGCAAAATTACATCTAATTAAAATCTATATGAAATAATAATGTCAATTATTAGATGTGTATTACTAACTCTATCAGTTGGTTGTTCCTATATCATATCCGAAAATTGAATTTTACGAATGCTCTTCTCCTTTTTTTAGTAATATGCTAAATTTTTAAAACACAAAAAGTGTAAATACCAATTAAGCAAACTATGATATATAGGGTCATATATCTAACTATATTACCTGCTATCATGTCTGGGGCTTCAACATCTTGTTGCTTTAAAGCATACATTTGTCCTTGTGCCACTGGTTGTTTCCCCTTTTCTGTCGCCCTATATGATGATGGTGGTGGTGGGTTTTGTTGTTGCTGCATCAAAGGGCAACTTCTCATATAGTGTCCCATTCTTCCACATCTAAAACATGCTCCAGTATCCTTATGGCACGGAGACCTTCCATGTCTCCTTCCGCATTTTTTACAAGCTTGATTATTTGGTTGTGGTTCTTGTGTTGGGATTGATATCTCATTTATTTTTTCTTTGAAGTCAAAACGTCTAGGTTTCAATTGTTGAGAATAAGAACCTCTCTCCATATTCTTCATTTCTTGTTCTGCATGAAATTTTTTTATATCACTTTCCACTAATTGAGCTTTTTCATAGACATCCTCATAGATTCTTAATTTTAAATGCGTAAGTTTACTCCTAATAGCAGGCCTAAGTCCTCCCTCAAACTTTTTAGCTTTTTCAACTTCATTTGCTACTATATGGTTTGCAAATCTTGATAACTCCGCAAATTTTGCTTCATACTGATCCACAGTCATATCTCCTTGTTCAAGTTTGAGAAAGTCAATTACTTTCTTGTCATGAGCACAATCAGAGAAATATTTTCCAAGAAAGACTTCCACAAACTTCTTCCACAATAGACTGGGATCAGTAGTTAAGATTCTAGGCTTCGTCGCCTTCCACCAGTGTTCAGCATTGCCCTCAAACATAAATTCTGCAAAAATAATCTTGTCCATCTCATCACAACTCAAGGCAGCAAATATCTTTTCCAACTTATTTATCCAAGCTTCAGCTTCAATTGGATCACCATCGCCTTTGAATGTGGGAGGCTGGTGTTTCTTGAATTGTTCCACCGTACATTTCCTACTACTTTCTGCTTTATCCACCCCGACTTCATTATTTCTATTATTTTGAGTTGTTTGCATTTTCATTATGTCGCTCATTTCCCGTAAAGCTCGAAAAACACCCTCAAGTCGAGGATCTTGATTTGAACTTTGATTTTCAATCGTCATGATCCTAAATGTTGTACAAAATGCATACAATGGATTAACACCATAATCCCTTATAAATAAATTTAATAAAATTTGCACTTGCCACCCTAGAGACCATAGGCAACCTAACGATCAGTAGACCAATCTAGACATTAACTATGTCATCCTAGACATAGCTATGCAACTCTGAACAAAAGGCATGATCTATTGCTCTGATACCATATTTGTCACGACCCCGATTTAAACCTTGGTCTAACCCGCAAGTCGCGACATAATGCGATCGATAAAATTCTTATAGCGGGAGCATCATATTATCATGTAGAAACATGTGAGATAAGACTATCACACCATTGTTCACTACCCACTTATATTTAAACTCATACCAAGTACACACTCTAATTCAAACTCATACATTTTAAAAGGTTTCTAAAACATTTAACTTTTACACACCACTTAAAACATTAAGAGGAGTCACACATCCCCATAAAAAGACATCAAGAAACTAAGTCTTCAAAAGTGCTTCTAATCCGATAGGGGATTTTCAAGCACGGCACATGACTGGTCTACTGATCTGAAAAGGTGTTAAAATAACATTATGAGCAAATAACAGCTCAGTAAGTTGAAAACTCATAACCTATGTGTTACCACCTATTCAAATCAGATAAATTAATTTAGCATTTTAAAAACTTATAAGAAACAAGACGACATCTTATTACTTATGAACAATTATACTACATCAAGTATTCTCAATGAATAACATCTTTAGCATATCATATAGTGCCTCACATATTTGTTTCAGTTCATATAATGTTTCACATATCATATCATGTATCATGTCATATCTATCGTGTATCATATCATATCATGTATCATGTCATATCATATCATGTAACATGTCATGTATCGTATCATATCATGTATGCACGTATGCATAATGCACATCCCATATTACCAACTGGTCAGAGGAACATATTACTCCGTAGGGTTTCATATCATCCCAGATCATAGGGTACATTTCCTGCAGAAAACATATCATCCCTGACCAGAGGCATCATATCATCTCTGCCGGGGAACATATATTATCCCATAGGATACCATATCATCCCATGAAAATGGGGTACCTTTCCTGCATAAGACATATCATCCCGACAGAGGAAATGCAATGCAAGACAGATAAGATGTATAATGCATGCATTAACCATATCATATCACTTAGAACACATATCATATAATTGCATTAAAAGTAATCCACTCACTTTTTGATCATATAGAACATATAGTCAAATCAAATGACATTCCAAAGGACATAACATGAGCTATAACAATGATGGGTTACTTCTAGTGCACCTTGGTACACTAGGAATTCGTGTGGTGCTAGAAACATCATGCATAATAATAATTAAACATGTGATATTAATACAATTATAATTTTTGCATCATAACAGTCTTCACGAAGCCTAATCCTCTGAAAATTTCCCATTTAAGGTATATTGTATAAGGGCTCTAAAAATTTCATCAAGACAACCATATTCTTCACCTACCTAGTTTGCTGACAGATTGAGTGGTGTCAGTTGTAAAATTCATAACTTCTGGAATACTTACGATAATTAAGTAATTATAATTTTCCATGAAACTAGACTACCCAAGGTCTAATCCATATAAATGTCATAATTTTATCACTTATAGATGATTCTCAGAAAATCCAGAGATTTACCTATGTTCTCTTCTACTTATAGACTATCCAAGGTCTAATACATATAAATTTCATAATTTTATCACTTATATATGATTCTTAGAGAAAATCCAGAGATTTACCTATGTTCTCTTCTACTTTTCTGTTCTGACAGACTGAGTGAGGTTCACTTTAAAACTCATAACTTTCGTTGTACATGGTCTATAAATGTGATTCCATTGGATTACAAATATAACTTTAACATATTTAATCCATATAAATTTGATATATTAAAAATAAGCATTTAAATTACCGTAGCATTTACAATTCGAACTACTCATCACAGAAAACAGAAAGGGCGACTCAGAGTAATTGACTCGTAACTTTTCACATACAAATCGAATTAACTTGATTCCAGATCCATGGAAAGTAGACTCAATGAGGGTTCAACCTACAAAATTTCATAATTTTTGAATAACTATAAAATGCCGAGAACATGTTGACAACTTTCGGAAAGGGTTTAGTGTCCAGCAGAGAGGAAACATCATATATGTGAACTAGGGTTTGATCCACACCTCAAGAATATGTACATAAAGGCAAAAGTGATCTTGGAAGCTCAGAAGAATAGATTTTCATCTGAATTTCGTAGGGATAATTCATAGGGAAGGAGTAGACCACTTACCTAAATGAAACCCTAACAAGTAAACCTTGATTTCTCTTCTTCCTTTCTTCTTATTTTCCTTAGCCTTAGTTTCTGCCTTGCTGAAGTCGAATGGATGTTCCCATGGGGTAAAGAGATAAGATTTTAGGCTACATATATCTTGGATACTGACCTATAGTCGGTTGGAGGAAGTAAGTTTCCAACTTTGCCCTTGGAAGTAAATGGCTTGTCATTTATCCTATTATTTATTTTATTTATTCATTTACTTAAGACATTACATGTAAATAAGAAACTACCCCCCATTTGGATTCAAAGAAAATATTTAGGAAAATAAATTTCCAAAGAATCGAAATCTAAATTTGTGTCCGAAGAACAAAATCGATCGTTTTTCTGATTTTTTTTATTTTGCGCTATCATTTAACCTCACTAATACTTTACTTAAAAATATTAAAAATCATATTTAACATACTTTCATATATAGGAACAATTACTGGGACTTTAATTTTCTAAATTCTAATATTTTTGAAAAGTCATTTTTCCTTGTAAGTCATTTGTCATCAATTTCAGGTGTTGGATTCTATGGAGTTAATGAACATATGCTCACACACTTATCATAATTCTTATCAATCAATAATATATGATTAAATTATATAAACTTAGGTGGATCAAGTCATGGATATTACACGATCGGTCGACTGCCCCGATGAGACCGATCGACCGATCGACAGATAATCAAATGCGAGTCCTTCACAGGACCTGTCGGTCGATCGTTCGTAGAATCGGTCGACCGGTCCTTACGATAAATAGGGCCGTCGGTCATCTTCCTCGATTTCGGCGGCCTTCCAGTCATTAAATCACGACGACAACAATACGAAAAAAGAAGCTAGCAATCACATAATCATAATGGACTAACTTTACGCATCAGACGATCCACAATTCTTCGTCTAGGGGATTAAAGCTCTTTGCCCTTTGGGGTCTGCTCTGCGTGCACGTATTGACCCATGATTGCTCTACGTATCTGAGAATCATGATTGGGGTGACACACAATCATGATTGGGATACATATTGACCCATGATTTGCTCTGCGTATCTGAGACTCTTGATTGTGAAGCTCTGCTTAACTGTATGATACACAATCATAGAGGGATATGTATTGACCTATGATTTGCTCTGCGTATCTGATACTCTTGATTATGAAGCTTTGCTTAACTGTATGATATATAGAAGGATACGTATTGACCCATGATTAATATGTGCAATGACACATATGTGGAGTTTAACTATGAATATGATGATATCTTGAATAATTTGTATTTATGTAAAAGTTCATATGATCTGAAAAGTTATGTGATAGTAGTTATGCTTTAAACATTTTCTCATATGAAAGAAATATGATTATTTAAATATTATATGCACTCGTATTGTTCCCCTATGTTGTACTTTTGTTCCACTCACTGAGCAAACGATTGTTGCTCACATTACCCTTGTTGAATTTTTCAGATAATTCCAAGTTCTCGAGTTAAGTCGACTCGAAGCTTGCCTTTGATGCATATAGAAGAGGTCGAGCCGTTGGAGCACTTTTATTTTCTCTCCACTTTCATTTTTAAAAAGCATGCATATGTAATAGATAGTCTTAAATGTTGTAATTAAGTTTGTGAGAAACTTTTTGTAAGGTTGTATAAAACTTGATCCTGTGGGGTGTTAAATGTGAAATGGGTTGCGAAATAATAGTGATAAGATGTGAATGTGATGTCTTATAACTGTTTATTTAAACTTTGATAAATATATATATGCAACATTTGTATGTATTAGCAAATGACATAAGATAAATAAGGAAGGAGGTTTTGCTGATTCTATTTATAAAAGTGCTAAACATAATTAAAGGAAGGTAATAGTTGGAATTAGAACTTAGTCACAGTTCAGCAGAGCTTCATAATCAAGAGTCATGAATACACAGAGCAAATCATGGGTCAATACGTATCTCTCTATGATTGTGTGTCATACAGTTAAGCAGAGCTTCACAATCAAGAGTCACGAATACGCAAAGCAAATCATGGGTCAATATGTATCCCAATCATGATTGTGTGCCACCCAATCATAATTTTCAAATACGCAGAGCTTATCATGGGTCAATACGTGCACGCAGAGTAGCCCCCAAAGGGCAAAGACACCCGATATATGCCCCAAAGGCTTCATGTATATCGAATGCGGTCCCAAAGACCTTTTTCAAATAGCATGGCTAATGAGCACATGGAGTTTAATAATATCAAAATACACATGTCATAATCTCATATCATTATCAAATAAAACTTATTTTCACTTCACAAGCATTGTTCCCTGAAAACATTTTTATATAAGATATTACTCCATCTCATATGAAATCCTTGAAACATATCATAATAACTTTTCATAGCGCAAGATATGTTTCAATAATAACAATAATAATCTTTACTTGTGGTAATACCATAAATAAAAGAATTAACATATAACATTTTGCTATGTTGTAAATTTACCCACTCACCTTGTACTTTATCACTTCAAGGAGGTTTATTAGATTTCCTCCCTTTCACTTGCAACTCGAGGTTTTCCTACAAACAATAATGTCTTTTTACTTCCCAATCACTAGTAAGGTAATATGCAATGCATGCTCATGATGTATGAATGCTTATGCACCCTAAAATGCATATTACCTACTCTAATACCAATTTTTAACTTCAGATATTTATATTCATAAGCTAGTCCACACTTGGAACTTTTCAATTCCCCAAAGCTTTACTAGGTGCTATTTCACGATTTCAGACTGAGTGTCTGCCAATAAATAATTCATAACTTCTTAACCACGTAGGCAAATCTTATGATTCTGGATTAATAAACTTTACAAAGGAATTATATAGGGTTATTAGGAATAAATTGTAAAATTTATAAATATTATAATATATATGCTTAAATAGGATTAAGTAAGCTTAATTAAGGTTAAAACACTTAGTTATGATAAAAAATGTGATTGGCCATCACTTAAGTTCCAAGCAACTGAAGCAGACAGGTGAGAGTTGCTCAAAGAGATATTTTTCCAAATTGCCATAAAACCTCAGACAATTTTAAAAAAAATACATAAGCCACTTAATATGATATTTGCACCGTAGAAAAATTACCAGAAGAAGTACTCGAGCAAAACGACTTGGGGAAAATCGGGAACATCGGCTGTTCCAGGTGAGTTTTGATCCAAAAATTGTTCTTCTGATTGAGAGAATCTTTACTTCGTGAGAACGAACCATAAATTATGAAATTTTGTGTGGTTCATCCATTCGAAGTTAGCTTTCCATGGCCTCTAGAATCACCTAGAGAGGACTTTTATAGAGGAAGTTATGAACTTAACTTTGCATGTCACTCATCTTGTCCCGAGTCTGATACAAGTTTCATTTGTAAATTAGGGCACGGTTAGAATTAGGGTTTAATTGGCTATGCTTAAATAGACATTCCAAGGGTTTGGTGAGATGTGGAATCATCCTATTTGACCTTGTATTTTGGGAGAAATGAATTATTCATTTTGTAGTGATGCTTCTGTCATATTCCAGGACATTGACAGATTGCGACTCGAATTAATTATTTTTGTTATAAATCTATACAGCTTGTTAAATTCTCTAATTTTTACGCCAAATTACTAGTCTAGTTTTTAGGAAAATTATGCCTTAGTTAAATGGACAAGTATGAAGAAACATATAAATCAATATTTCAGCGACATACAGTCTGCCAGGGCACAAACCCTAGGTCAGATTGCTTGGGATGTCCTAACTTACTCATATGAAATTTGATAATGATATTTGGGGGTTGAAAACCTTAGTATTATAGTTTCTAATTAATCCAGAATCATAATATTTGCCTACGTGGTTAAGAAGTTATGAATTATTTATTGACAGACACTCAGTCTGAAATATTGAAATAGCACCTAGTAAAGCTTTGGAGAATTGAAAAGTTCCAAGTGTGGACTAGCTTATGAATATAAATATCTGAAGTTAGAAATTGGTATTAGAGTAGTTTATATGCATTTTAGGGTGCATAAGCATTCATACATCATGAGCATGCATTGCATATTACCTTACTAGTGATTGGGAGGTAAAAAGACATTATTGTTTGTAGGAAAACCTCGAGTTGCAAGTGAAAGGAAGGAAATCTAATAAACCTCCTTGAAGTGATAAAGTACAAGGTGAATGGGTAAATTTACAACATAGTAAAATGTTATATGTTAATTCTTTTATTTATGGTATTACCGCAAGTAAAGATTATTATTGTTATTATTGAAACATATCTTGCGGTATGAAAGGTAATTATGATATGTTTCAAGGATTTCATATGATATGGAGTAATATCTTATACAAAATGTTTTCAGGGAACAATGCTTGTGAAGTGAAAATAAGTTTTATTTCATAATGATATGAGATTATGACATGTGTATTTTGATATTGTTGAACTCCATGTGTTCATTAGTCATGTTGTTTGAAAAAGGTTTTTGGGACCGCATTCGATATACATGAAGCCTTTGGGGCGTATATCGGATGTCTTTGACCTTTTGGGGCTGCTCTGCGTGCACGTATTGACCCATGATATGCTCTGCGTATCTGAGAATCATGATTGAGTGGCACACAATAATGATTGGAATGCGTATTGACCCATGATTTGCTCTGCGTATCTGAGACTCTTGATTATGAAGCTTTGCTTAGCTGTATGACACACAATCATAGAGGGATACGTATTGAACCATGATTTACTCTGCGTATCCATGACTCTTGATTATGAAGCTCTGCTTAACTGTATGACACATGATCGTAGAGGGATACGTATTGACCCATGATGAGTATGTGCAATGACACATGTGTGGAGTTTATATATGAAAGTTATGATATCTTGAGTTACTTTTACTTATGTGAAAGTTCATATGATTTGACAAGTTATGTTATATGTGCTATACTTTAAATCTTTTATCATATGAAAGAAATGTGGTTATTTAAATGTTATATGCTATATGCACTCGTATTGTTCCCCTATGTTGTACTTTTATTCCACTCACTGAGCAAATGATTGTTGCTCACAAGACCCATTTTAAATGTTTTTTTTAGATACTTGTAAGTTTTCGAGTTGAGTCGACTTGGAGTTTGTTTTTGCTGCATATAGAAGAGGTCGAGCTGCTGGAGCACTTTAATCCCCATTCACTTTTATTTTTTTGAAGCATGCATATGTAATAGATAGTTTTAGATGTTCTAACTAAGTTGTGAGAAACTTTTTGTAAGGTACCTTTGATTTGATCGTTGGGGGTTCGCCAGCGATCTGTTCTTTGTTCGCCAGTCGTCCTTGGGCGATGAGAGGGTGCGCCAGGTCCTTATGAACGTCGGAGGAGGTCGCTGGGTGTCGAAGGGACATCGGATTGTCCGCTGTTCGTCGTCACCGTCGACCTCTGCTTCGTGCGCCGATCGCCATGAAGAAGAAGAGACGGGGCGGCGGCCGGCTAGGGTGTTTAAGGGGGCGCGAGGGCACTCCCTCACATCCTCTTTATAGCAGCGGCCGACCATCTGGCCGGCCGAATTCGAAACGGATTTGGGGGGGGGGAGGAAATTCCTCCCCCTTCGGCCGTTGCTTTCCTTTGATATTCAGACGTTTGAACTTCTGCAATAAAGTTTTCGAATTGATTTCTGATTTTCCTCATTAATTGTAATCTTTCTGATAATTAATGTAATCTTTTTTATTTTTATTCAAATTGATTTATGATTTCCCTCATTAATTGCATTGATTTTAATTTTTAAATCATTTTCCTTATTTGAAATTTTCATACGTTACATTATTACCCCTTAAAAGAAAATTCGTCCTCGAATTTAGATAAAAGTTAGGACATACCGAATAGTTCAGGGAATTTCTCGTGCATTTTTTATTCTAGTTCCCATATTGCCTCTTTTCCCTGATGATGCTTCCATGCTATTTTGACCAATGATATTTTTTTCTTTCCATGTTGGTGCTCTTGATGTTCTAGTATCTCTGTGGGTTGTTCCTCATTAGTTAGATCCTCCTTGAAGTTTGGTTCCTCAATTTGGATCACATTGGCATAGTAATGTTTGTACCTCCTGAGTAGAGAAACATGGAATTGTGTGCTCTGGCATATGCCGGGGGCAGAGCTAACCTGCATGCTGAGTCCCCAACCATATCTAAGATCTCTAAAGGACCTACATACCTTGGGCTCAATTTCCCACGCTTGTTAAAACACATTACACCTTTGGTGGGGGAGACTTTAAGTAGGACTTGATCTCTTGCCTTAAACGTGTGGTCATGTCGTTTCTTATCCGCATAGGCCTTCTATCGATCTTGAGTTGTTTTCATCCTTTTCTTTATCAGTTCAACTCTGTTTGTGTACTTTTGAGTCTGCTTCTGTAGTTCAGCGCTCAAGGTCTTTTTTCGCCCACTTCGCCCCAACATGCTGGGGAGTTGCTTCAAAGGGGGACATCTGCTAGCATGGAAGCTGTTGTTGTAGGAGAACACTATGAGAGGAAGATGTTTGTTCCAATTATGTCAATCCAGGGCGCATGCTCTGAGCATATATTCCAGCCTCTAGATGGTCCTCTCTGATTAACCGTCAGTTTGGTGATGGAAGGCTGTATACTATAACGAAGCCTCATCCCAAAAGCATTCTGGAGACTCTTCTAGAATCTCGAGGTAAATCTCGGATCTCTATCAGATACGATGACTGATGGGATCCCATGGAGTCTAACGATCTCCTGCGCATATAGATCCATTAGACTATTAATGGGTAGGAAGTGGGCTGATTTAGTGAGTCGGTCTACTACTACCAAGATGGCGTCATGTCCTTTCAGAGTCCGAGAGGTAGACCCGTGATGAAGTCCATTGCTATCTCTTCCCATTTCCACTATTGGATGCCAAGACTCTTCAAGGTCCCCTAGGGTTTCTAGTGTTCTACTTTAACTTGTTGACAGACTATGCATCTGGAGACATATTCTGCAATCTCCTTCTTCATGTCTGGCCACCAGAAACTTCTCTGTAATCCTTATACATCTTTGTATTCCCTAGGTGAATTGCAAATTCAGATCTGTGACATTTATCTAGAACCTCTCTCCGGAGTTCAGGATTGTTCGGTACCATAGATGCCACCATCTGTAGAGACTTTGAAGTATGTCATTTCATGACTGGTCTTTATCATCATCGTTTGATAGCGATCAATCATGTCTTACCCTTGGTGTCCATTTGAAAAGTTCTTCCATGAATTCAATTGTCGGAGGCGCATAAAAGCAACAGATCCTTCCCATTTGCGGCTAAGGGCGTCAGCTACTGAATTTGCTTTACCATGATGGTAGTTAATGTCGAACTCATAGTCCTTCAAGAACTCCATCCACCTTCTTTGGCGCATATTCAAATCCTTTTGTGTGAAAACATACTTCAGACTCTTGTGGTCAATGTAGGCCACGAACTCTTCTCCTTACAAATAATGGCACTAAAGCTTCAAGGCAAATACTACTGCTGCTAGTTCAAAGTCGTGTGTTGGATAGTTGACCTCATGTTTCTTCAGCTGTCTAGATGCATATGCTACAATCTTTCCATGTTGCATCAATACACATCCCAGTCCTTTACCAATAGCATCGCTGTAAACTATGAAATCACCATTGTCTGATGGTAACGTAAGGATTGGTGCTGAAGTTAGCCGCTTCTTTAGTTTTTGGAAGCTCTCTTCACACTTGGATGACGAGATGGACTTTTCTCCTTTTCTTGTAAGCTTGGTCAGCGGTAATGCTATTTTGGAGAAGTCCTTGATGAATCATATATAGTATCCTGCTACACCAAGGAAGCTTCTGATCTCAGAGACATTCTTCGATTGAGACCAGTTGGATACTGCTTCTACCTTCGCTGGATCGACTGAGATCCCATCTTTGGAGACGATGTGGCCAAGGAACATCATCTCTTCTAGCCAGAATTCACATTTGGAAAACTTTGCATATAATCTCTTTGCTTGCAAAGTCTCCAAGACTATCCTCAGATGTTCCCGGTGCTTCTCTATGCTTGGCGAATAGATGAGAATGTCATCGACGAAGACAATTACGAACTTATCTAGATGTCCGTTGAAGGTCCGATTCATGAGGTCCATGAATGCTGTTGAGGCATTGGTTAATCCAAACGAAATTACAAGAAACTCATAGTGCCCATACCATGATCTAAAGGTAGTCTTTGGAATGTCTTCTTCGGCTACTCTGAGCTGATGATAGCCGCTCCTGAGATCAATTTTGGAGAAAACTTTTGCTTTGGACAACTGATCAAATAAGTCGTCGATGCGAGGTAGTGGATACTTCTTATTCATTGTGTCTTTGTTCAACATTCTATAGTTGATACAAAGTCTCAATGAGCCGTCCTTCTTCTTGACGAAAAAGATTGGTGCATTCCATGGTGAGACACTAGGCCTGATGAAGCCTTTATCCAACAATTCTTGAATCTGGGTCTTCAATTTCTTCATCTTTGTTGGAGCCATGCGGTATGGGGCTTCGAAGATGGGCGCTGTACTAGGTGCCATTTTTATATGAAAGTCTATCTCCCTCTTGGGCGGTAGACCACTAACATCTTCAGGAAAGACATTAGGAAATTCCCTCATGATCTCTATGTCCTGAGGGGTCTTGATTGGCTCTTTTACTTTTATCACACTTGCTAGATAACCTCTACATCCTTGTTGGAGAAGTTTGTATGCCTTCATGGCAAACACTATAATTTTTTGTTCCTTGCAAGCTATTCCTCTACAATGACCTTGCTTGTGTTCTGTGTACCTATAACCACCTTCTTTTGTTTGCACAATATATAAGCATCGTGGAAGGTTAGCCAATCCATGCCCAAAATTATATCATAATCTCTCATAGGGATAATGATAAGATTTGCAGGGAAATTCTTTTTGTCTATATCTATGGATACATTAGGGAGATACTTGGTAGTGACTAGGGTTCCTTGTGGAGTCAGTATACTCATCTTATGATCTAGGTTCATTGTAGTTAACCCTAATGTATGGGCACACTCTTCAGACACAAAAGAATGGAAGGCACCGGAATCGAACAATACTGTAGTGGGTCAGCTACGAAGAGCGTACCTCGAATGACCTCAGCGTCATTCAGTGGAGCATCCTCTTCTAAATTGAAGAGCCTTCCTTGTACCAGTTGTTGCCCACGCCTTGGGCAGTTCACTTCGATGTGGCCCATTCCACCACAGTGAAAACATGTTCTAGTCTTCATTCAACATTCCCCTGCATGGGTCCTGCCACAAGTGTTACACAAAACCCGCTCACCTAGTGCGGGTGGTGCCTGCGGGGCTCTTGGAGGTTGTTGCCTCTACTGTTGAGCTGGGCGCCTTGGCGCCTACTGAGGGGGCATTGGGTTATGTTGTTGCGATTGTTGAGGTGGAGGGGTTTGCTGTGGAGGACGTTGGGGTTGTTGCTATGGAGGGCGGTTGTACTGTTGGGGCAGAGTCGATTATCCCGTCGATTATGGTGACGGTTGTTCCCTCTGAATTGTTGTTGTTGTTGAGAACTCTGTCCTACATTCTTGTGTTTTTGAAGATCTTGATGGTCCTTTTCAGTCATTGTATCAAGGCTAACTGCTTCATCCAAGGTTTTTACAGTTCCCTGGTCTCGTTTGAGCCCTCGGAGTAGGATTCAATCCGTCGACAAAATGCTTCGTTGTATCCTGTTCGTCCATAATCAGCTTTGAATACTTATTTAATCGGACGAACTAAGTCATGTATTGGGACACAGTCATAGTCCCTTGTTCCAAGTTCAGAAACTCTTTTTGCTTCAGATCGCTTTGGAAGGCAGGGAAGAAGCGTGTCTCGAACATGCTGCGGAAGTCCTCCCAGGCAACGGTTTTGACTTCCGGGAAATTGGTGGTTTTCTTTGCTTTCCACCACTCTTTGGCTTCCTTCTGCAGTGTCCCCAACAAATAATTTCTTATTCTCTGAACATCAAGGATGTCGAACTTATCTTTTATCGTCTCCATCCACTGCTCTGCCACTTCTATGCCCCCTTCACCGTTGAACGTCGGATGTTTCGACCTCCAAAATTCTTGTATTGTACAGGGAAGGGGATCTTGTTGTCCTTGCTGCACTGATGGTTTAGGTGGAGGAGGAGAAAGGAGGAGGAGGGATGAAAGGGGTCTCCTCCTCGTTATGTATCTCATTCTTGTTGTCAGATACTTGCAACCTTTTACGAGGAGGCATCTATAAAAAGATCACGAGAGTATTTGAGTAATAGCATGTAATCAAAATTTGAATAAAAATAAAATTTCATATCATAATTGAAGCCTTATGGCTCAATATCCGCTAAAAATCAAGTCAAGCTCATGATAGAGTTAGTCAAAAGCAAAAACATAAAGCATTCGACTAAGGCAACACTAAGGTCTTCAATAGAAAAGAAAATTCCACTGTCCAATACTAATCGTTGCATCACGAGGTTTCCCCAGGTTTCCTAGAGATCCCTCTATGCTTAGCGTAACTTGGGCATTCCAAGTGTAATGTCCAAATTATTCACACTATAAGCAATAAGGAGCTTGGTCTTATGGCAGCCTTGAGCGTGTTGCTGCACCTTCTTGCTCCAAACTCTGCATCTCTCTTCTCTGCTCCCTTTCTTCAGGCACTTCAGATGGTGGAGGAGACATTACTGGGTAGTTACTCCCCACACTCTCCAAATCAGAATGCTCCTGTACCTCTGGAGCTGGGGGTGGTGGAGTTGCACGTCCACGGCCATGCCCACGACCCAGTGCTTGGGCTTGCATAATTGATTCAGCTACCCAAAAAACTTTGCTCCCGCCACGTACCACTCTAGACGTTATACGGCGTGGAGGCATCTATAAAAATGAGTTAACTCAATAATATAAGTATAATTTATATGAAAATGTACATAATACTTACTTGAGGAGTGGGAGTCGCATATGCTTGAAATGCTTGCACATGACTTTACTTTGAGTTAATGAAATTAGATGAGCGATGATGACTATACATTAATATCTACTCTACTTTGATCATTGAGGGAGCGAAGAAATTAGGCTCTGATACCAAACTGTAACACTCCTAAAATCGCCCCCTGCCACGTAGACAGTTAGGTTGACCCCGGGAGTGCTACACTGCCTACTACACTATTGACCATGACCATTCAACAAAATGTATACGTGGCATCAATATTATAAGAAATAAAATAGAAAACTTTATTGCGGAAGTTCAAACGTCTGAATATCAAAGGTAGAGATAATTAATGTGGTCTACAATAAAATAAGATCAGACCACAATTTGCAGTAAGCTCAACATTTGAGAGGAATTTCAATAGATGGAATAACATGTTGTCTCATGAATAAGTAACAATAGTGGATAATCAAAAAGCAATTGGAAGACACTGATAATATAAGCAAGTCATGTGCACCATTCTCCAAGCTCTGAGCACTCCCACACCTCACTCATCACACTGGGTTCTCACTTGCAAAATCCCAATGCAGGAGAACCGAATACCCATGAGCAAAGATGCCCAGTACAATAGAAGCATAGACGATGAAATAAGAATCAATACTAATCAAGATGAGGATCAATGATAATCATATAACAACGGATCAGCAGTGAATAACAATATACCTTGATTTCTATGCATTGACTAATAGGCCATATATCATGCCTCTGCTATATTAATATATGTACTCTATTCTTTACTTTGTCTTTACTGTACTCTGCATTTACCATACCATGTTCCATGCTTTACTATGCCATATTCTATGCTTTACTATACAATACTTTACTTTGCATTTACTTTATTGTGAGTTCCACTACGTCTTTTACATTACTATGATATCCTTAAAGTTAGTTATCCTATGCGAGCTGGGTAAATTACACCAAATGCCCTCCAACTTTAAGGTTTGCTCAGCGATACCCTCCAACTTCACTTTGTAACACAAATGTCCTTCATCTTTTAACGTGTTTCACCCGATGCCCTCTTTACTTGAGATAGCCAGTTTTTCGATTTTTCGTCGACGTGGCGTCCACGTGGCCATCTCCTCTCTCCTCCACGCAAATAGTCATCCGACGTGGCATGCTCCGATGTGGCACATAAAATTACACCAATGCCCTCCAACTTTAAGGTTTGCTCAGCGATACCCTCCAACTTCATTTTGTAACACAAATGCCCTTCATCTTTTAATATATTTCACCCAATGTCTTCTTTACCTGGGACAGTCAGTATTTTGATTTTTTATCGGCGTGGCGTCCATGTGGTCATCTCATTTCTCCTCAATGAAAATAGCCATCCGACGTAGCATGCTTCAACGTGGCACCACATATTAAACCATCTTACTTACACCCACTCACTGTTAAATTATTTCCTTATTTCCCTCTTTGTCATCGTTCGCATGAAATCTCCTTCATCGTTCGCTCTCCTTCGTCGTTCGCCTCCTTCATCATTCACTTTTCGCGTTCGTCGACGTCATCTTTGTCCAAATTAGTATAATTTTATATGCATTTGGTGAGCAAACTTTAAAATTAGAGGACATTTGGTGTAATTTTATGTGTCACGTCGGAGCATGTCACGTCGTACGACTATTCATGTAGAGGAGAGAGGAGATGGCCACGTGGACGCCACGTCGACAAAAAATTGAGAAACTAGCTTTCCTAGGTAAAGAGGGCATTGGGTGAAATGTACTCTAAATTTAAAGTTTGCTCACTAAATGCACATAAAATTACACCAATTTGGGCAAAGATAGCGACGACGAACACGAAAAGTGAACGATAAAGGAGGCGAATGACGAAGGAGAGCGAATGACGAAGGAGGTTTCATGCGAACAACAGCAAAAAGGGAACTAATAAAATAATTTAACAGTGAGTGGGTCAACTTACGATAAGTAAGATGGTTTAATATGTGGTGCCACGTCGGAGCATGCTACGTCAGACGGCTATTTGGATGGAGGAGAGATGAGATGACCACGTGGACGTCACGTCGATAAAAATCGAAAAACCGACTATCCCAAATAAAGAGGGCATCGGGTGAAATGTATTAAAAAATGAAGGGCATTTGTGTTACAAAGTGAAGTTGGAGGATATCACTGAGCAAACCTTAAAGTTGGAGGGCATTGGTGTAATTTTATGTGTCACATCGGCGCATGCCACGTCGGATGACTATTTGCATGGAGGAGAGAGGAAATGACCACGTGGATGCCACGTCGATGAAAAATTGAAAAATCGGCTATCCCAGGTAAAGAGGGCATCGGGTGAAACGCGTTAAAAGATGAAGGGCATTTATGTTATAAAGTGAAGTTGGAGGGTATCGCTGAGCAAACCGTAAAGTTGGAGGGCATTTATTAGATTAGGATGTCAGAGGTGTCTCTTTGAATTTGTAAAGCCAGTAAGTCCATATTGGGAATTGGTGTGGCATCACCCGTTTCGGAATCCAGGTGGGAGAGGACCTGCACCCCAGGAACAATGGTCATTTAAGAACCTGTAGGTTCACTGTCTTCTCAGTTAGCTACCTGTCTCTGGCTCAGTGCTATGAAATCTTTGGGGGAAGGAGTGTGACCATTGCATCACCCTTCTTCGAGATAAAGGTGGGAGGGGACCTGTAGTCTCAGGAACAGTGGTCATTGAAGACCAGTATGTTAACTGTCTCCTCAGCTAACTACCCGCCTCTCTCTATGCCATACTGTAATCTTTGTTCCGTACAATGGGGCGGCACATAACAATCTCGTGTCTTTATCTTTGCTTTATTTATTTTTTCTTATCATGTAGTCTATGAATCAGGACCCAAAAAGGAGCATTTATATCTTTACAATAGGACTCGGCCAATTATAGGTGAACTGGTTCGAGTCTCTCATTAGAGTTCAAAAGTTTGACTCAGATTGGATCAGAGTTCGACTCGAATTATGTCAATATCAGAACTAACTCAATGTCTCTCTCTATGGGTTTGAGTGGGTTGAACCGATCATCTTGAACCATGATTTGGATTGAATTGGTCGGTCTGAACCGGCTGGGTTAACTGGACAGGTCGACCATCCTCTAGACCGATCGATCGTTCCTCTCGGTTCGGTTGAGCTGAACTGGTCGACCGCTCCTGTTGGACCGGTCGACCGTTCTACAATACTGGTCGACCGGTCCTCTTGGATCGGTCGACCTTCTTTCTTGTCGGAGGTCTATCGGACCGGTCGACCGTGCACTGTGGCCGATCGACTGATTTTCTTCTGTGTATCCATGGGTCGGTCGACCATTCTGGATGATCGGTCGACCGGTCATAAGATCCCGATGATGCGCACTGCACGCCGGATCGGTCGACCGTTCTGAGGATCGGTCGACCGACCGTGAGATCGGATATGTCGGATCATAGGCGGATCGGTCGACCGCCCCGATGAGACCGGTCAACCGATCGACAGATAAGCGGATGCGAGTCCTTCACAGGATCGATCAACCATTCATAGAACTGATCTATCGGTCCCTACGATAAATAGGGCCGCCGGTCATCTTCCTCAATTCCGGTGGCCTTTCGGTCATCAAATCACGACGACAACAATACGAAAAATGAAGCTAACAATCCCAGAATCATAATGGACTAACTTTACGCATCAAACGATCCACAATTCTTCATCTAGGGGATTAAAACTCTAAGGTACCTTTGATATGGTAGTTGGGGTTTCGATGGCGATCTGTTCTTTGTTCGCCGGTCATCCTTGGGTGATGAGAGGATGTGCCCGGTCCTCACGAACGTCGGAGGAGGTCGCTGCGTGTTGAAGGGACGTCGGATTGTCCGCTATTCATCGTCGCCATCGACCTCTGCTTCGTGCGCCGATTGCCGGGAAGAAGAAGAAGAAGAGATGGGGCGGCGGCCGGCTAGGGTGTCCAAGGGGGCGCGAGGGCACTCCCTCACGTCCTCTTTATAGCAACGGCCGGCCATCTGGCCGGCCGAATCCGAAACGGATTCGGGGGGGGGAGGAAATTCCTCCCCCTGTCGGTCGTTGCTTTCCTTTTTTTTTTTAATTCGAATTGATTTCTGATTTCCCTCATTATTGCATTGATTTCAATTTTTAAATCATTTTCCTTATTTGAAATTTGCATACATTACATATTAAGAAAGAACTAAACAGTAACAAAATATGATTCATACCTGAAATTTGTTTACCTCGTATAGCCCTCTAGTCATGACATGAATCATCTACAAAATTATAACTGAAACAATTAGCATGACGTAGTTGCTCTGTGATCAGATTATTAAGCTTTCCACTGAAGGAAATAGCATCCATGACTAATTGAATTTACTTTTGACAAATTTGAGGTGCAATTGGGATTAAACATCTAACAAAAGATTCAACCGAACACATACCGAAGTCTAATTCCAAATGTTCAAATGCGTTGTGCACAAAATATAATCATCAAATTATCTCTTGGAGCAACAAACGTCCATGTCCTGCTGCAATGTCCTCTCCTCTGCTCCTTCCAACTATCCACCAAAATAGAGGGCAAAGACGCGATCTTTACCTAGAAATCCATCCCCACGAGTGAGAGATAAATGTCGTTCTAATATTTCAAGAAATTGGACCCGAGAGTTTTAGGAAGTAGCTCACCTGGACGATGCACGATGCAAGGAAACACGAAAGGCAAATCAGGTGGTTGCTAATACAGTTACATCAGTTAAATAAGGAACATTTTCACATAATTCTAAAGCTGCTTGATAAGGATAATGCAAATGAGATTACAGAAACTTCAGTTCATATGGCAGGTAAAGATTTATCTGTTAATAAAGGAGTGCAAGATAATCGGATTATGGACACCGGTGCATCCAATCATATGTCTTTGAGACTCAATTGGTTAGCCAATCTCAGGAAATTGTTTGAAATAAATTCAATAACTATGCCAAATGCAGAAACTTCTTTTGTCACACATGCTGGATCTTATCAAATAGGAACTGATAAATGGTTTTCTAATGTTCTATTTGTTCTTGATTTTAAGTTCAATTTGGTTTCAGTAGTTCAGCTTACTAATGATCAGTTAAATTCGCTAATGATCTTTGCATAATTCAGGAGCTGTGCAGTGGGATGGCATTCCAGATTGGTAGAAAGGAGAAAGATATCTATTACTACACTGGATTACAAAGCTTTGGAAAAGGAGGAAGTGCTGAAAACCTTGTAGCTGGGATGGCTCAAACAAACCTGCAGCTGTGGCATCAAGACTTGGACACCTTCCTGTTCAAAGAATCAGACATGTTACTGAGTTGAAAGTCTGCAATTCAGATACTTTACCACATTGTACAGTTTGCCCACTTGCTAGACAAACGTTGTTACCTTGTAAATGCAGATTAGAACTCATTCAGGTCGACACATGGGGTCCTTATAAATCTGCAACTCATAATATATTTAAGTATTTTTTTTGACAATTGTGGATGATTTCCAACTACATGGATCTACTTAATTAGACAAAAATCTGATTGTTGTTCAACTCTTATAAATTTTATTAAATTTGCAGAAAAAATTTTTGAAGCCAAAATTAAGACTGTCAGAACAGATAATGGGACTAAGTATATAAATAATATATGCAGTGATTTTTGTGCTTCCAATGGTATACTTCATCAAAGCAGCTATCCATATATCCCTCAACAGAATGGCTTAGTAGAAAGAAAGCATAAACATATATTAGAAGTGGCTAAATAATTAATGTTTCAATCTGAGCTTCCCATTAAGTATTGGGGTGAGGCCATTTTAATAGCCCTCACATAATTAATAGAATCCCTTTGATGGTTCTAAATAACAAGTCAGCTTTTCAACTATTTTTTCTAAAGCTCCAGATCTAAATCATTTAAGGGTATTTGACCACTTGTGTTACATTTCAAATAAGCAGATTTCAGATAAGTTTGATAAACTTGTTCCATGTGTCTTTGTTGTCTATTCTACCATCCAAAAGGTTTGTAAAGTTGTCAGTTTGGACTCAGAAAATTACAATCAGCAAAGATGTAAGGTTCTGTGAAAATATTTTTTCCATACAGATTATCTAGTCAGCAACTACAATCACTTTCTTCAGATCTTTTTCAGCCAGAGATAATTGGGTGTGATCAGCCCGTTATTATATCAAGTGAAAGGTATATACAGGAAGATGTGTCTAAAAGTTCTAACATACTTCTACAGTATTCTAGTGATTCTACATATCTGAATTTGGAGATACTACTTCCAGCAATTGAAAGTTGTACCACCTCAGTACCTATCAATTTCTGAGCCAGAGCTAAATATGACATCTCGAAGTAGGAGCATTATCAAACCTCCAGTTTGGTTAAAAGACTACGTCACAAACACAAAAGCAGAAAATCTTTCAAGAATTAAATGCCCTATTGAACATCATTTCTCTTATGACAATTTTTATGTCCTGTATATATCTTTTCTTTCTGCTCTATGAACAGTGAGTGAACCATCTTCAAATCAATTAACAATTCAAGATCAGCATTGGATTGATGCTATGAATGTTGTAATTCTCTCTATTATGTTTACTATTCTTACCATTAGTGATTGACAGTTGTTACAGTTAATACAGGTAGTTCTTAATTCTTTCGCTCTGCAATATTAGGAGTTTCGAGATAGTTCAGCTTAGCAGCTGGTAGATTAGTGGAGTGATACAAATAGAAGGGGTTGAACGCAGTTTGTTGCAGGAGAGCTTTTTGATAGCAATAAATAAAATTTGAATTTGCGGTTTTCCCCCCGAAAGGTTCTTCTCTTGTGCACCTCTTCAATGGTGAAGCAAAGATTGATCACAAAATGGATTCAACAATTCGACACAACAATCCACCAAAAAAGAGGGGGAAAGACATGATTTTGACCTAGAAATCCACATCCACAAGTGAGAAAAAATCGACACTCTAATATTTCAACAATTAGGACCCGACGGTTTTGGGAGTTTACGAAGTAGCTCAATTGGGCGACGCAAAGGAGAACGACAACGACGATCTGCCCGTTACGATGACCGCATCACCGCCTTTCGAGTGCTCGCATGTCATCCATCCCATCATACTATGCAGCAAAATGCTCCACACTTATGACCTTTGTCAACACACACAACACTTCAAACTATTGTTGCATACTGAAATAGACTTGACTAGATGCCCCCTTCTCCTAATTGGTGGACGAGACTACGCCGCTCAAGGTCTCTGCGTAACACGTGCATGCACGCAAATGCCCCGCGCACAAATGCACACACACACAAGTATCACAAGGGTGATATTGAGCAGTGGAGCCTCGCGTGACAACGAAGTTAAAGGGATGCCTAATCAAACCATTTTGCATGCAACGGAAGCCTTGTTTCGATCTTCTAGTGCCAAGAACATAATCAACTTCGTCAATGGAGAATGTCAAATACTTCTTATACTGTGTGTGTCAAGTTTGAGCACTACTCCATCATTCTGTTATTCTATGCAATTTTTTTCTTTTCAACCTCATTTTTTCTACTTAAACATTGCGTAGAGTATGTCCAGGACAATTTTGTAAATGTCTTTGATAATTTTGTAATAAGTGGATCCAAAAATTGAAACCCCGATGTAAGTCCTCTTTACCTTGGGTCACTAAAACAGCGCTCGTTCCTCGGGCATGAGAGCAACCCACAACGTCTTTTCGAAACACCACCATCTGAAAAGAGTGCTCACATGTCTTTCGTCTCTTAAAGCATCGTACTAAGGAGCAAAATGTCCTGCACTTATGGTCTTTGTCAACACACATAACGCTTTAGACTATCGTTGCATACTTAAACATACTTGACTAGACTATCCTTTGCCTAATTGATGCATGAGGCTATGCCGCTCAAGGTCTCCCCATAACACATGCATGCACACAAATGCCCCACGCACACAAGTGCTCACGCAAGTATCACAAGGATGATTTGAGTAGTAGGGCTTATGTGACAACTAAGCTAACGGAATTCTAATCAAACCATTTTGTAAGCAACGAAAGTCTTGTTTCAGTCTTTTGGTGCCAAGAACATGGTCAACTTTGACGAGGGAGAATGTAAAAAATTTCTTATACATTGTGTATCAAGTTTAGACATTGCAACATGATTTTATTATTCTATGCATTTTTTCTCTTTAGCCCCATTTTTTTCTACTTAAACATTGCATAGAGTATATCCATGATAATGTTGTCAATGTTTGATAATTTTGTAAGTGGACCCAAAAATTGGAACCCCAATCGAGTCACTAAAGCGGTGCTCGTTCATTAGGCATGGGGAGGCAACCAACGTCTTTTGGAAAACCCCATTCCTAAGTGAAAAGAGTGCCCGCATGTCGTCCATCCCCTAAAGTATCCTACAACACAGAAAAGTGGCCCACAATTATAGCCTTTGTCAACACACACAACCCTTCATATGATTGTTGCATACTGAAATAGACTTAACTGGCCGCTCTTCGCCTAATTGGTGCACGATACTATGCCGCTGAAGGTTGCCTAATTGGTAACACGTGCATGCACACAAATGCCATGCGCACACATGCACACATGCAAGTATCGCAAGGTTGATCCTAGGGCCTCATGTGATAACTAAGCTAATGCCTAATCAAACCGTTTTTATGCAAGTTTGAGCACTACGCCATTCTATTATTCTATGCAATTTTTCTTTTTAACCCCATTTTCTTCTACTTAAATATTGCATAGAGTATGTCCATGATAATGATGTAAATGTCTTTGATAATTTTGTAATAAGTGGATCCCAAAATATTCACTAAAACGGGCATGGTGAGACAACCCATTGCGTCTTCTCGAAACCCCGCCATCATTAAGTGAAAAGAGTCCTAGCATGCCATCCATCCCATAAAGCATCATACTATGCAGCACCTTCGACTACGTGTAGACGGCAGCTTGCACCTCTTTTCGTGCATCTATGGCCTGTGCTCTGCTTCACTTCGCGCCACACTATGGGAGGAGCTCCAAGCAGTCAGATCCCACCACCCTGAGTCTCGGTGGCTTTTGGGGGCGATTTCAATGTCACCCTGGACATCGTCGATTACCCCGTTGATCGCCTCGGGCGAGACTCTAGAGCCCAGGAGTTCAGGGATTTTATGGATTCTCAATCGTTGCTGGACTTCCCAGCAACGAATTATAGATTCACCTGGAGGAGCATGGCGGCCCCATCTGCTCGTTCGAGGATAGACAGATTTCTGGGGTTAGTGGAGCTGGCGATGGCCCATCAGCTTGCTGATGTTTGGGCCATGGACCGACCATTCTCGGACCACACTCCCCTCCTGTGGTGGTCCGGGGACGCCCAGGCTCAGAGGTCGTGATGTTATTTCGAGCAATCGTGGCTTATGGAGGATGGCTTTCGATAGCTTGTGGCTGACCAGTGGCAGCACATTCCACCATCTGACACTGTAGCAAGGACCATGGCCAACCGCCTGGCCCGACTGGGACTTTCCTCCGAGGCCACTGGAGACAGATCCGGGAGGACCGACAGAGACAGAGGACCGAGGCCCTAGTGACTATATCCAGACTGGACCGAGTGGAGGACTCTCGTCACCTTTCTGAGTCATAGCTCATTGACCGTCGATGGGCCCAGGCGACCATCTGCTCTTAGGACCTGAAGGTGGAGATGAGTGAAGGCAGCGCTCTCGCCAAACGTGGCTCCGTGAGGGCGATGCCAATACACGTTTCTTTCACCTATACGCGAGTTCTCGACGTTGGCAGAATCAGATTGATCGGTTGATGGTCTAGGGGCAGGAGATCTCCGGCTACAACACATTGGAGAGGCCATCACCACATACTATCGGGAGACCTCTAGGCGACAACCCCCATCTTCCTGGAGGTGGTTGCCTGGGGGAATCCCCACCCTTACTGACAATCATACTTCTCTCCTTTTGCAGGCTCTTTCGGAGGAGGAGGTCTGCCAGGCACTTCGAGACCTTAATGGCGATGCATCCCCGGGTCCTGACGATTTTCCGGTGTTTTTCATGGCAGTCGTTCAGGAGTTCATCGATGGAAATCGAGGCTTTGAACACCTCAACCGATTTCTGTTGTTCATGCTTCCGAAGCGCACACTGGCGGAGCACGTGGAGGATTTCAGGCCAATTGCCTTATCCAATGCCATATACCTTCTAGTGGCATGAGTATTGGCTAATCGACTTCGGGAGGTTCTGCCAGACCTTATCCATCCGGGTCAGTCAGCTTTCATCCAGGGCTGATCTATCACTGATAGCTATGGCATGGTCGCGGAGTTCACTACGCATAGGAGGATGACTGGGCTCCCGGCCTTCTTGTGGAAGGTCGACTTCTCCAAAGTCTACGACACTATTTCATTGTCTTTCTTATGGCATTCTCTGTAGGTTAGAGGTTTTCCCATGGCCTGGATTGCTTGGATGAAGGGTTGCATCACCATTGCTTCATTCTCAGTCCTGGTCAATGGGAGATCAGCAGGCGACTGGGTCCAGCCACAGAGAGGAGTCCGTCAGGGCTGCCCACCTTCACCCATGCTTTTTGTTCTAGCAGCTGACGCCTTGGCGAGGTGCACGCAGGCCTCATGTGGGGCTGGCCTCTTCAGAGGTTTCGTAGACAGTTTAGTTCCCCTACTCTAGTATGCAGACGACACTCTATTTTTCATCGAGGGCACTTCTCAGGAGGCTAGACGATTGGCCATCATGCTGGATTTATTCAAGGCAGCGTCGGGATGCCAAATCATCTTTCATCCTTTTTGGCATGGTCTCGGAGGAGGCGGATGCATGCGTGACCGAGCTTCACACCCCGACTAGCTCCATGTCGATCACTTACCTGGGACTCCCCCTCTCCGATCGACACATTGGCTCTCGGGGGTGGACCCCTGTAGTGGAGAGGCTGGAGCACAGACTGCAGGGCTGGAGTCCGAGATTACTTTCACGAGGAGGCCGACTTGTTATTCTACGTTCGGTCCTCTTGGCTTTGCCGACTTATTATATGTAAGTCCTTTGGATGCCCGGACAGGTCCAGCGACGGATTGACTCTTTACGAAGTAGAATTTTTTGGCAGGGGTCACTAGAAGAAAACACATCATTAAAGAAGGGAAATCTGGTCATTAATAATCAAAATCTAGTCGTTATCGGTCATTAGCGATCAGCATTTTCCGTCGTCACCGGTCGTTATAGATGCCGTCGTTAAAAGTCAATAACGACGGCTTAAAAGTGTCGGCCGCTAAACGTCATTAACGATAAAAAAAATCCGGTCATAAGGACCATTTAGTTGTCCATCGAAGTCATTAATGACAAGAAATATCTTTGTCGTTGATAATCTTCAGTGGCTAGTAATCCCGTTGTTAAAAGTCATCAATGACCAGACAAAATCCGGCCGTTAAATCCATATAAGGACCATTTAGTTGGTCGTCGAATACATTAATGATGAGAAATATCTTTGCCGTTGATAATCTTCAACGGCTAGTAATCCCGTCGTTAAACGTCATCCATGACTAGAAAAAATCCAGCCGTTAAATCCATATAAGGACCATTTAGTTGGTCGTCGAATACATTAATGGCGAGAAATATCTTTGTCATTGATAATCTTGAGCGGCTAGTAATCCCGTCGTTAAAAGTCATCCATCACCAGAAAAAAGTCAGCCGTTAAAATCCATATAAGGACCATTTAGTTGGCCATCGAATACATTAATGACGAGAAATATCTTTGTCGTTGATAATCTTCAGCGGTTAATAATTCCATCGTTAAAAGTATCAACGACCAGAAATAATGAAATCATTAAATCCATATAGTGACCATCTAGATCATCGTTAAACGCATTAATGACCATCATAATCTTTGTCATTGATAATCGTCTGTGACCATTAATCCAATCGTTAAAACCCAATAACGGTCTTTAAAGTTATTAATGACCATGAACTTTATCAAACATTGATTTAAATGACACATGATCTACAACGCACTTTCTTAGTAATCATTCAACTAAAAACAAACTCACAAATTATAATACAAAAGTTAAATTAATTTACTAGAATGGATTGTTCATATAACTTCAAAAAATAATAATTAACCATGCCAACAATTGTTCATAGTAGTAGTCAAGATCAATAACATTTAGCATTCAAATTTTTTAACCCATCAATCTTCTTCCTTCCCTCCAAAAAATGCTTACACTATCCTAAAAGCAAAATAACTTGTTTGAGCTTTGAATTGCATCTCTTTCTTTCCGTATCTTCAAAATCTATAAAGTTCACAAAATACATAAAAGTTTTTAATAAATGTCCAATGACTATTGAATTAACAAAAAAATGAAAAATAATAACTTATAAATAAATAAGACAATTTAAAGAGAACATAAAACAAACCATTTAGTTTTCATTGTCTGATCCCTGTGTTGCTGGACTTTGCGCGTTAGATTGTCCAAAGCAATGTTGCATTACTTGTTGCATTTGGATTTCCATAGAGTTCAAGCGATTCTTCAAAGTCTCAATCTCCTCTCAGAAAGACTTGTTCTCTTGTCGAGTGGCTCACAACTCATTTAGTAGTGCACTTTTTGAATTTGTTCCTCTCAATCTTTTACCTTTATCCCACCTCCAAAGCCAACGACATGGCTACGACGCTTTCTTGAATGTTGATGCATGGTGAGATGATTGGAATGAAAAAATGCACTCGGGCGAAAATTTTTCGAGGGTACGAAAGTTCGCTCGCGCGCCTTTTCGCGGCTTTCACGCCTGTTTTCAACCAAGAAGGCCAAAAGATGCAAATTCTTCGACGCTTTCGTGCATGTTGATGCAAGGTGACATGATTGGGCCAAAAAATGGACCTGGGCGAAAATTTTTCGGGGACGCGAAAATTCGAGCGCGCCTATTCTCGGCTTTTACTCGTGTTTTCAATTAAGAAGGCCAAAACACGCAAAATTTTCGACGCTTTCGTGCATGTTGATGCATGATGAGATATGGACTCGTGCGAAAATTTTTTGGGGTGCAAAAATTCGCGCGCGCGCCTTTTCGCAGCTTTTACGCCTATTTTAAACCAAGAAGGCCAAAAGACGTGAAATTTTTGACGCTTTCTTGCATGTTGATGCATGGTGAGATGATTGGGACGAAAAAATGGACTCGGGCGAAAATTTTTTGGCGTGCGAAAATTCGCGCGCGTGCTTGCTCGCGGCCTTCACGCGTGTTTTCAACCAAGAAGGCCAAAAGACACGAATTTTTTGACGCTTTCGTGCATGTTGATGCAATGTGAGATGATTGGGACGAAAAAATACACTCGGGCAAAAATTTTTCGCGGTGCGAAAATTCGCGCGCACGTCTTCTCGCGGCTTTCACTCTTGTTTTCAATCAAGAAGGCCAAAAGATGCGAATTTTTCGATGCTTTTCGTCGATGTTGTTGCAAGGTGAGATCATTGGGACGAAAAAATGGACTCGTGCCCGAAAATTTTTCGGGGACGCGAAAATTTGCACGAGCCTTTTCTCAGCTTTTACTCGTGTTTTCAATTAAGAAGGCCAAAAGACGTGAAATTTTCGACGCTTTCGTGCATGTTGACGCATGGTGAGATGATTGGGACGAAAAAATGGACTCGGGCGAAAATTCGCGCGCGCGCCTTTTCGCAGCTTTTACGCCTATTTTCAACCAAGAGGGCCAAAAGACATGAAATTTTTGACGCTTTCTTGCATGTTGATGCATGATGAGATGATTGGGACGAAAAAATGCACTCGGGCAAAAATTTTCCGGGGGTGCGAAAATTCGCGCGCGCGCTTTCTCGCGGCCTTCACGCCTGTTTTCATCCAAGAAGGCCAAAAGACGCGAATTTTTTGACGCTTTCGTGCATGTTGATTCAAGGTGAGATGATTGGGATGAAAAAATGGACTCGGGCGAAAATTTTTCGGGGATGCGAAAATTCGTGCGTGCCTTTTGTCGGCTTTCACTCGTGTTTTCAATTAAGAAGGCCAAAAGATGCGAAATGTTCGACGCTTTCGTGCATGTTGATGCATGGTGAGATGATTGAGATGAAAAAATGGACTCGGGCAAAAATTTTCCGGGGTGCAAAAAATTTTGCGCGCACCTTTTCGCAACTTTTACGCCTATTTTCAACCAAGAAGGCCGAAAGACGTGAATTTTTTTAGGCTTTCGTATATGTTGATGCAAGGTGAGATGATTGCGACAAAAAAATGGACTCGGGCAAAAATTTTCTGGGTGCAAAAATTTGCGCGCGCCTTTTCTCAGTTTTTACTCGTGTTTACAATTAAGTAGACCAAAAGACGCAAAATTTTCGTCGCTTTCGTGCATGTTGATGCATGGTGAGATTATTGGGACGAAAAAAATGGACTCGGGCGAAAATTTTTCGAGGATACAAAAATTCGCGCGCGCACCTTTTCCTAGCTTTTACTCCTTTTTTCAACCAAGAAGGCCAAAAGACGTGAAATTTTTTACGCTTTCGTGCATGTTGATGTATGGTGAGATGATTGGGACGAGAAAATGGATTGGGTGAAAATTTTCCTGGGGTGCGAAAATTCACGCACGAGCCTTCTCGTGGCTTTCATGTCTGTTTTCAACCAAGAAGGCCAAAAGACGTGAATTTTTCGACGCTTTCATGCATGTTGATGCAAGGTGAGATGATTGGGACGAAAAAAGGACTCAGGCGAAAATTTTTCGAGGATGCAAAAATTCGCGAGCGACTTTTCTCGGCTTTTTACTCGTGTTTTCAATTAAGAAGGCCAAAAGACGTGAAATTTTCGACGCTTTCTTGCATGTTGATGCATGGTGAGATGATTGGGATGAAAAAATGGAGTCGGCGAAAATTTTTCGGTGGTGTGAAAATTTGCGCGTGCCCCTTCTCGCAGCCTTCACGCCTGTTTTCTACCAAGAAGGCCGAAAGACGAGAAATTTTTGACGTTTTGTGCATGTTGATGCAAGGAGAGATGGTTGGGATGAAAAAATGGACTCGGACGAAAATATTTCGGGAGTGGGAAAATTCGTGGGCACACCTTTTCTCTCCTTTTGCGCCTATTTTCAACCAAGAAGGCCAAAAAACGCGAATTTCTTTACGCTTTCTTGCATTTTGATGCATGGTGAGATGATTGGGATGAAAAAATGCACTCGAGCGAAAATTTTCCGAGGATGCGAAAATTCGAGCGCGCCTTTTCTCGGCTTTTACTAGTGTTTTCAATTAAGAATGCCAAAAGACGCAAAATTTTCGACGCTTTCGTGCATGTTGATGCATGGTGAGATGATTGGGATGAAAAAATTTACTCGTACGAAAATTTTTTCAGGGTGCGAAAATTCACGCGCGCGCTTTCTCGCGGCCTTCACGCCTGTTTTCAACCAAGAAGGCCAAAAGACGCGAATTTTTCGATGCTTTTGTGCATGTCGATGCAAGGTAAGATGATTGGGACAAAAAAATGGACTCGGACAATAATTTTTCGGGGATGCGAATATTCACGTGCGCCTTTTCTCGGCTTTTACTCGTGTTTTCAATTAAGAGGGGCAAAAGACACGAAATTTTTGACGCTTTAATGCATGTTGATGCATGGAGAGATGATTGGGACGAAAAAATGGACTCGGGCAAAAATTTTCCGGGGTGCGAAAATTCGCGCACGCGCCTTTTTGCAGCTTTTAAGCCTGTTTTCAACCAAGATGGCCAAAAGACGTGAAATTTTTGACGCTTTCTTGGATGTTGATGCATGGTGAGATGATTGGGATGAAAAAATGGACTAGGGCAAAAATTTTCCGGTGGTGCGAAAATTCGCGCGCGGGCTTTCTCGCGGCCTTCACGCTCTTTCAACCAAGAAGGCCAAAAGATACGAATTTTTCGACGCTTTCATCCATGTTGATGCAAGGTGAGATGATCGGGATAAAAAAAGTACTCGGGCAAAAATTTTTCGGGGATGACAAAATTCGCGCGCGCCTTTTCTCGGCTTTTTCTCGTGTTTTCAATTAAGAGGGCCAAAAGACACGAAATTTTCGACGCTTTCATGCATGTTGATGCATGCAGAGATGATTGGAATGAAAAAATGGACTCGGGCGAAAATTTTCCGTGGTGCAAAAATTCGCGCGCGCGTCTTTTCGCTACTTTTACACCTGTTTTCAACCAAGAAGGCCAAAAGACGTGAAATTTTCGACGTTTTCTTGCATGTTGATGCATGTTGAAATGATTGGGATGAAGAAATGGACTCCGGCGGAAATTTTTCAGGGATGCAAAAATTCGCGCTCGTGTCCCGGGGGCTTCTCCCCGGGGCACGTCGAGTTATCTTACTTCATGTATTTTTCTTTTTTAACCCACTTTCGTACTTTGTTTTATTTCCAAGTGCGATAGTGGCAGTTTTGTAATTTCTGCACTTCTGAAAAGTGCACTCCCCTAGCTTGTCCTCCACATCACACGTCGCAAATCTACCATCCGAATCTACGGTATAGTAGGGGAGACCCGATAGTGCTCCCCCGAAGCGTTGAAATCATTCCTATTTACTCAACAAAGATTTCAAGCTTCCCAAAATCTAGCACCGTGCCTCGAGCGTGGGTTGGCAACCCACATAAGAGCATCCCAAAGTGTCCCAAGCGATCGAGCATTACGCCGAGGTGCTCGTTTGCTCACAAACGCCTCCACTGAAGAAGCGTCCGCTTGGGCGAAAATTTTTTGGGTTCAGGAAAATTAGCGCGCGCAACTTTTCTCGGCTTTTACACCTATTTTCAATAGACAAGGTCAATAGACACAAAATTTTCGACGCTTTCGAGCATGTTGATGCATGGTGAGATGATTGGGACGAAAAAATAGACTCAGGCGAAAATTTTCAGGGGGGTGCAAAAATTCGCCTGCGCGCCTTTTCACAGCTTTTACGCCTATTTTCAACCAAGAAGGCCAAAAGACGCGAAATGTTTTACGTATTCGTGCATGTTGATGCAAGGTGAGATGATTGGGACGAAAAAATGAACTCGGACAAAAATTCTCCGGGGCTGCGAAAATTCGCGCGCGCCTTTTCGTAGCTTTTACGCCTGTTTTCAACCAAGAAGGTCAAAAGACATAAAATTTTCGACGCTTTCGTGCATGTTGATGCATGGTGAGATGGTTGGGACGAAAAAATGGACTCGGGCGAAAATTTTTCGTGGGTGCAAAAATTCGCGCGCACCTTTTCGCGGCTTTTACGCCTGTTCAACCAAGAAGGCCAAAAAACGTGAAATTTTTGATGTTTTCATGCATGTTGATGCATGGTGAGATGATTGGGACGAAAAAATAGACTCGGGCAAAAATTTTCCAGGTGAGGGAAAATTCGTGTGCGCACATTTTCTTGGCTTTTGCGCCTGTTTTCAACCAAGAAGGCCAAAGGTCACGAAATTTTTGACGCGTTCGTGCATGTTTATGCAAGATGAGATGATTGGGACGAAAAAATGGACTGGAGCAAAAATTTTTTGGGTGCGAAAAAATTCGCGCGCGCACCTTTTCTCGGCTTTTACGCATGTTTTCATCCAAGAAGGCCAAAAGACGCGAAATTTTTGACGCTTTCGTGCATGTTGATGCATGATGAGATGACACTGGGACGAAAAAATGGACTTGGGAGAAAATATTCCGGGGGTGCGAAAAATGCATCCGCGCGCCTTTTCGCAGCTTTTATGCTCGTTTTCAACAAAAAAGGCCAAAAGACTCAAAATTTTTGACGATTTCGTGCATGTTGATGCAAGGTGAGATGATTGTGACGAAAAAATGGACTCGGACGAAAATTTTTTTAGGGTGCGAAAATTCGCGCGCGCGCTTTTTCGCAGCTTTTATGCGTATTTTCAAACAAGAAGCCCAAAACACGTGAAATTTTCGACGCTTTCGTGCATGTTGATGCATGATGAGATGATTGGGACGAAAATATGAGCTCGTGCGAAAATTTTTCGGGGTGCGAAAATTTGCGCGCGCGCCTTTTCGCAGCTTTTACGCCTGTTTTAAACCAAGAAGGCCAAAAGACGTGAATTTTTTTACGCTTTCGTGCATGTTGATGCATGGTGAGATGATTGGCAAAAAAAATGGACTCGGGCGAAAATTTTTCGGGTGTGAGAAAATTCGCGCGCACACCTATTCTCGGCTTTTACGCCTGTTTTCAACCAAGATGGCCAAAAGACGCAAAATTTTTTACGCTTTCGTGCATGTTGATGCATGGTGAGATGCTTAGGGCGAAAAAAGGGACTCGGGTGAAAATTTTCCGGGGATGCGAAAATTTCCGTGCGCACCTTTTCACAGCTTTTACGTGTGTTTTCAATGCTTTCGATGCTTTAGTGCATGTTGATGCATGGTGAGATGATTGGGATGAAAAAATGAACTAGGGCAAAAATTTTCCGGGTGTGGGAAAATTCGCGCGCGTCTCGGCTTTTGTGCCTGTTTTCAACCAAGAAGGCCAAAAGAGGCGAAATTTTCGACGCTTTCATGCATGTTGATGCATGGTGAGATGATTGGAAATTTTCGGCGCTTTCGTGCATGTTGATGCATGCTGAGACGATTGGGACGAAAAAATGGAATCGCGTGAAAATTTTCCGGGGGTGCGAAAATTCGCGCGCGTGCCTTCTCGCGGCCTTCATGCCTGTTTTCAACCAAGAAGGCTGAAAGACATGAAATTTTTATGCTTTTGTGCATGTTGAGATGATTGGGACGAAATAATGGACTCGGGCGAAAACTTTTATGGGATGCAGGAATTCGCGCGCGCCTTTTCTGAGCTTTTACTCGTGTTTTCAATTAGGAAGGCCAAAAGAGGCGAAATTTTTGATGCTTTCGTGCATGTTGATGCATGGTGAGATGATGATTGGGACGAAAAAATGGACTCGAGCGAAAATTTTTCGGGGAAAAATTCGCGCGCGCGCCTTTTCGCAGCTTTTACGATAGTTTTCAACCCATAAGGCCAAAAGACATGAAATTTTTTACGCTTTCTTGCATGTTGATGCATGGTGAGACGATTCAGACAAAAAAGTGGACTCGCATGAAAATTTTTCGGGGGTTTGAAAATTCGCGCGCGCCTTTTCTCGGTCTTCACGCCTGTTTTCAACCATGAAGGCCGAAAGACGTGAAATTTTATATGCTTTCGTGCATGTTGATGCATGGTGAGATGATTGGGACGAGAAAATGGACTTGAACAAAAATTTTTCGGGGGTGCAAAAATTCGCGCGCGCAGCTTTTCGCAACTTTAACGACAGTTTACAACCAAGAAGGCCAAAAGACGTGAAATTTTCGACTCTTTCGTGCATGTTGATGCATGGTGGGATGATTAAATAGACTCGGGCAAAAAATTGCCGGGGGTACGAAAATTCTCGCGCGCGCCTTTTCGCAGCTTTTACGCGTGTTTTCAAACACGATGGTCACAACACGTCAAATTTTTTACGCTTTCGTGCATGTTGATGCATGGTGAGATGATTGGGACGAAAAAATGGACCCGGGCGAAAATTTTCCGGGTGGAAAAATTCGCGCGCACTCCTTTTCTCGGGTTTTACGGCTATTTTCAACCAAGAAGGCCAAAAGATGCAAAATTTTTTATGCTTTTTCGGGGATTCAGAATTTTGTGCGCGCACCTTTTCGTGACTTTTATGCCAGTTTTCAACCAAGAAGGCCAAAAGACGTGAAATTTTTTACGCTTTCGTGCATGTTTATGCATGGTGAGATGATTGGGACGAAAAAATGGACCCGAGCGAAAATTTTCCGGGGTGCAAAAATTCGCGCGCGCACCTTCTCGCAGCTTTTACGCCTGTTTTCAACCATGAAGGCCAAAAGACATAAAATTTTCAATGCTTTGTTGCATGTTGATGCATGTTGAGACGATCGGAACAAAAAAATGGACACGCGTGAAAATTTTCCGGGGGTGCAAAAATTCGCACGCCTTCACGCCTGTTTTCTACCAAAAAGGCCGAAAGACGTGAAATTTGTTAGGCTTTCGTGCATGTTGATACATGGTGAGATGATTGGGACGAAAAAATAGAATCGGGCGAAAATTTTTCGGGGTGCGAAAATTCGCGCGCACGCCTTTTCACAGCTTTTACGCGTGTTTTCAACCAAAAAGGCCAAAATACGTGAACTTTTCGACGCTTTCTTGCATGTTGATGCATGGTGAGACGATTGGGATGAAAAAATTAACTTTCGTGAAAATTTTCCGAGGGTACGAAAATTCGCGCGCGCGCGCCTTCTCGCAGCCATCAAGCCTGTTTTCAACCAAGAAGGCCAAAATACGTGAAATTTTCTATGCTTTCGTGCATGTTGATGCATGGTGAGATGATTGGGACGAAAAAATAGACTTGGGCCAAAATTTTCAGGGGTGCGAAAATTCGCCCGCGCGCCTTTTCACAGCTTTTACGCCTATTGATGCGAAACTTTTGATGTTTTCGTGCATGTTGATGCGAGGTGAGATGATTGCGACGAAAAAATGGACTCGAACAAAAATTCTCCGGGGCTGCGAAAATTCGCGCGCGCGCCTTTTCATAGCTTTTACGCCTGTTTTCAACCAAGAAGGTCAAAAGACATGAAATTTTCAACGCTTTCGTGCATGTTGATGCATGGTGAGATAATTGTGATGAAAAAATGGACTCGGACAAAAAAATTCGCGCGTGCAAAAATTCGCGCGCACCTTTTCGCAGCTTTTACGCCTGTTCAACCAAGAAGGCCAAAAGACGTGAAATTTTTGATGTTTTCATGCATGTTGATGCATGGTGAGATGATTGGGACAAAAAAATCGACTCAGGCGAAAATTTTCCAAGTGAGGGCAAATTCGTGTGCGCATATTTTCTTGGCTTTGCGCCTATTTTCAACCAAGAAGGCCAAAAGTCGAGAAATTTTTGACACGTTCGTGCATGTTTATGCAAGATGAGATGATTGGGATGAAAAAATGGACTGGAGCGAAAATTTTCTGGGTGCAGGAAAATTCGCGCGCGCACCTTTTCTCGGCTCTTAAGCATGTTTTCATCCAAGAAGGCCAAAAGACGCGAAATTTTCGACGCTTTCGTGCATGTTGATGCATGGTGAGATGACACTGGGAAGGAAAAATGGACTTGGGAGAAAATTTTCCGGGGGTGCGAAAAATTCGTCCGCGCGCCTTTTCGCAGCTTTTACGCTTGTTTTCAACGAAAAAGGCCAGAAGATGCAAAATTTTTGACGATTTCGTGCATGTTGATGCAAGGTGAGATGATTGTGACGAAAAAATGGACTCGGACAAAAATTTTTCGAGGCTGCGAAAATTCGCCCGCGCGCCTTTTCACTACTTTTACGGCTGTTTTAAACCAAGAAATCCAAAAGACGTGAAATTTTCGATGCTTTCGTGCATGTTGATGCATGGTGAGATAATTGGCAAAAAAAATGGACTCGGGCGAAAATTTTTCGAGTGCGTGAAAACTCGCGTGCACACCTTTTCTCGGCTTTTGCACCTATTTTCAACCAAGATGGCCAAAAGATGCAAAATTTTTGACGCTTTCGTGCATGTTGATGCATGGTGAGATGCTTGGGGCGAAAAAAGGGACTCAGGTGAAAATTTTCCGAGGGTGCGAAAGTTCGCGTGCGCACCTTTTTGCAGCTTTTACGCGTGTTTTCAATGCTTTCGATGCTTTCGTGCATGATGATGCATGGTGAGATGATTGATTGGGACGAAAAAATGGACTAGGGCGAAAATTTTCCGGGTGTGGGAAAATTCGCGCGTGTCTCGGCTTTTGTGCCTGTTTTCAACCAAGAAGGCCAAAAGAAGCAAAATTTTCGACGCTTTCATGCATATTGATGCATGGTGAGATGATTGGAAATTTTTCATGCATGTTGATGCATGGTGAGATGATTGGAAATTTTTTGTGCATGTTGATGCATGCTGAGACGATTGGGACGAAAAAATGGACTCGCGTGAAAATTTTCCGGGGGTGCGAAAATTCGCGCGCGTGCCTTCTCGCGGCCTTCATGCCTGTTTTCAACCAAGAAGGCTGAAAGATGTGAAATTTTTTATGCTTTCGTGCATGTTGATGCATGGTGAGATGATTGGGACGAAAAAATGAACTCGGGCGAAAACTTTTCTGGGATGCAGGAATTCGCGCGCGCCTTTTCTGAGCTTTTACTCGTGTTTCCAATTAGGAAGACCAAAAGAATCGAAATTTTCGACGCTTTCGTGCATGTTGATGCATGGTGAGATGATGATTGGGACGAAAAAATATACTCGGGCGAAAATTTTCCTAGCAAAAAATCGCGCGCGCGCCTTTTCGTAGCTTTTATGCCAGTTTTCAACCCATAAGGCCAAAAGACATGAAATTTTTTACGCTTTCTTGCATGTTGACGCATGGTGAGACGATTGGGACGAAAAAGTGGACTCGCATGAAAATTTTTCGGGGATGCGAAAATTCGCGCGCGTCTTTTCGCGGCTTTCACGCCTATTTGCAAACAAGAAGGCCGAAAGATGAGAAATTTTTTATGCTTTCGTGTATGTTGATTTATGCTGAGATGATTGGGATGAGAAAATGGACTTGGACGAAAATTCGCGCACGCAGCTTTTCGCAACTTTAGCGATAGTTTACAACCAAGAAGGCCAAAAGACGTAAAATTTTCGACGCTTTCGTGCATGTTGATGCATGGTGAGATGATTAAATAGACTCGGGCAAAAATTTGCCGGGGGTACAAAAATTCTCGCGCTCGCCTTTTCGCAGCTTTTACGCCTATTTTCAACCACGAACAACATGTCAAATTTTCGACGCTTTCGTGCATGTTGATGCATGGTGAGATGATTGGGACGAAAAAATGGACTTGGGCGAAAATTTTTCGGGTGGAAAAATTCATGCGCTCTCCTTTTCTCGGCTTTTACGGCTATTTTCAACCAAGAAGGCCAAAAGACGCGAAATTTTTTATGCTTTTTCAGGGATGCGAAATTTTGCGCAAGCGCCTTTTCGCGACTTTTATGCTAGTTTTCAACCAAGAAGGCCAAAAGACTCAAAATTTTCGACGCTTTCGTGCATGTTTATGCATGCTGAGATGATTGGGAAGAAAAAATGGACCCGGGCGAAAATTTTCCGGGTTGCAAAAATTCATGCGCACGCCTTGTCGCAGCTTTTACGCCTATTTTCAACCATGAAGGCCAAAAGAAGTAAAATTTTCAATGCTTTCTTCATGTTGATGCATGGTGAGACGATCAGAACAAAAAAATGTACTCGCGTGAAAATTTTTCGGGGGTGCAAAAATTCGCACGCCTTCACGCCTGTTTTCTACCTAGAAGGCCGAAAGACATGAAACTTCTTAGTCTTTCGTGCATGTTGATACATGGTGAGATGATTGGGACGAAAAAATGTAGTCAAGCGACAATTTTTCGGGGTGCGAAAATTCGCGCGCGCGCCTTTTCACAACTTTTACGCCTGTTTTCAACCAAGAAGGCCAAAAGACGTGAACTTTTCGACGCTTTCTTGCATGTTGATGCATGATGAGACGATTTGGATGAAAAAATGGAGTCGTGTGAAAATTTTTCGAGGGTACGAAAATTCGCGCTCGTGCCTTCTCGCGGCCATCAAGCCTGTTTTCAACCAAGAAGGCTGAAATACTTGAAATTTTTTATGCTTTCATGCATGTTGATGCATGGTGAGATGATTGGGACGAAAAAATGGACTCGAACGAAAATTTTTTGGGGGTGCGAAAATTCGTGCGAGCACCTTTTCGCAACTTTAACGCCTGTTTTTAACCAAGAAGGCCAAAAGACGTGAAATTTTTGACGCTTTCGTGCATGTTGATGCATGCTGAGATGATTAAATGGACTCGAGCGAAAATTTGCCGGAGGTGCAAAAATTCGCGCGCATGCCTTTTCGCAGCTTTTACGCCTGTTTTCAACCATGAAGGCCACAACACGTCAAATTTTTTACGCTTTCGTGCATAGTTGATTGGAACGAAAAAATGGACTAGGGCAAAAATTTTTCGGGGGTGTCAAAATTCGCGTGCGCGCCTTTTCACGGCTTTTACGCCTGTTGCCAACCAAGAAGGCGAAAAGATGCGAAATTTTTGACGCTTTCGTGCATGTTGATACATGGTGAGATGATTGGGATGAAAAAAATGGACTCGGGCGAAAATTTTTCGGGTGTGGGAAAATTCGCGCGCGCGCCTTTTCGCAACTTTTACTCCTGTTTTCAACGAAGAAGGCCAAAAGACTTGAAATTTTTTACGCTTTCTTGCATGTTGATGCATGGTAAGGCGATTGGGACGAAAAAATGGACTAGCGTGAAAATTTTTCGGGGGTGCAAAAATTCGGCGCGCGCCTTCTCGCGGCCTTCACACCTGTTTTCAAGCAAGAAGGCCGAAAGACGTTTTGTTTATGCTTTCGTGCATGTTGATGCATGGTGAGATGATTGGGATAAAAAATGGACTCTGACGAAAATTTTTCGGGTGTGCGAAAATTCACGCGCGCACCTTTTCGCAACTTTAACGCCCGTTGGTAACCAAGAAGGCCAAAAGACGTGAAATTTTCGACGCTTTCGTGCATGTCGATGCATGGTGAAATGATTAAATGGACTCGGGCGAAAATTTTCTGTGGGGTGCGAAAATTCGCACGGCCACCTTTTCACAGCTTTTACGCCTGTTCTCAACCACGGAGGCCACAACACGTCAAATTTTCTACGTTTTGTGAATGTTGATGCATGGTGAGTTGATTGGGATGAAAAAATGGACCCGGACAAAAATTTTTCGGGGTTGCGAAAATTCGCGCGCGCGCCTTTTCACGGCTTTTACGCCTGTTGTCAACCAAGAAGGCCAAAAGACACGAAATTTTTGACGCTTTTGTGTATGTTTAAGCATGGTGAGATGATTGGGACCAAAAAATAGATTCGGACCAAAATTTTCCGGGAGTGGAAAATTGTCACGCGCACCTTTTCTCGACTTTTGCACCTGTTTTCAACCAAGAAGACCAAAAGACACGAAATTTTTTACGCTTTCGTGCATGTCGATGCATGGTGAGATGATTGGGACAAACAAATGCACTCGGGCGAAAATTTTCCGGGGATGCGAAAATCGCGCGCGCCATTTCTCGGTTTTTACTCGAGTTTTCAATTAAGAAGGCCAAAAGTTGCAAAATTTTCGACGCTTTCGGGCGAAAATTTTTCGAGGGAACGAAAATTCGCGCGCGCACCTTTTCGCAGCTTTTATGTCTATTTCCAACTAAGAAAGCCAAAAGATGTGAAATTCTGAACGCTTTCGTGCAAGTTGATGCATGGTGAGATGATTGGGACGAAAAAATTGACTCGGGCGAAAATTTTCCGGGTGCGGGAAAATTCGTGCGCGCACCTTTTCTCGGCTTTTACGCATGTTTTCATCCAAGAAGGCCAAAAGACGCAAAATTTTTTATGCTTTCGTGCATGTTGATGCATGGTGAGAAGACACTAGGACGAAAAAATGAACTCGGGAGAAAATTTTTTGGGGGTGCGAAAAATTTGTCCGCGCGCCTTTTCGCAGCTTTTACACTTGTATTCAACCAAATAGGCCAAAAAATGCGAAATTTTTGACGTTTTCGTGCATGTTGATGCAAGGTGAGATGATTGTGACGAAAAAATGGACTCGGCCGAAAATTTTTCGAGGGTGCGAAAATTCGCGCACGCGCCTTTTCGCAACTTTTACGCCTATTTTTAACCAAGAAGGCCAAAAGACAAAATTTTTGAAGCTTTCGTGCACGTTGATGCATGGTGAGATGATTGAGATGAAAACATGGACTCGGACAAAAATTTTCCGGGGGTGCGAAAATTCGTGCGCGCCACCTTTGACGCGTGTTTTCAACTAAGGAGACCAAAAGACGTGAAATTTTTTACGCTTTCGTGCATGTTGATGAAGACATGATTGGGAGGAAAAAAATTGACTGGGGCGAAAATTTTACGAGGGTACGAAAAATTCACGCGCGCACCTTTTCACAGCTTGTATGCCTGTTTTCAACCAAGAAGGCCAAAAGACGTGAAATTTTCGACGCTTTCGTGCATGTTGATGCATGGTGAGATGATTGAAAAAATTCGCGCGCACACCTTTTCTCAGCTTTTACGCCTATTTTCAACCAAGATGGCCAAAAGACGCAAAATTTTCGACGCTTTCCTGCATGTTGATGTATGGTAAGATGCTTGGGGTGAAAAAGGGACTCGGGCGAAAATTTTCAGGGAGTGCGAAAATTCACGTGCGTGCCTTTTCGTAGCTTTTACGCGTGTTTTCAACTAAGAAGGCCAAAAGATGTGATATTTTTTACGCTTTCGTGCATGTTGATGCATGGTGAGATGATTGGGACGAAAAAGTGGACTAGGGCAAAAATTTTTTGGGTGCGGGAAAATTCGTGTGCGTCTCAGCTTTTGCGCCTATTTTCAACCATGAAGGCCAAAAGACGCAAAATTTTCGATGCTTTCATGCATGTTGATATATGGTGAGATGATTGGAACGAAAAAATGGATTGGGGTGAAAATTCTGAACGAGAAGACGAAAAGACGCTTTCACGGATTTTACACTATTGTCAACCAAGAAGACGAAAAGACGCAAAATTTTCGACGCTTTCGTGCATGTTTGATGTATGGTGAGATGATTGGGTCGAAAATATTGACTCGGGCGAAAATTTTCCGGGTGTGGGACAATTCGCACGCGCGTCTTTTCGCAACTTTTACTCCTATTTTCAACGAAGAAGGCTAAAAGACTTGAAATTTTTGACGCTTTCTTGCATGTTGATGTAAGATGATTGGAACGAAAAAATGGACTCGCGTGAAAATTTTCCGGGGGTGCAAAAATTCGGCGCGCGCCTTCTCGCGGCATTCACGCCTATTTTCAAGCAAGAAGGCCGAAAGACGTGAATTTGTTTATGCTTTCGTGCATGTTGATGCATGGTGAGATGATGGGGACGAAAAAATGGACTCTGACGAAAATTTTTCGGGGGTGCAAAAATTCGCGCGCGCACCTTTTCGCAACTTTAACACCCGTTTGACGTGTTGTGGCCTTTTATCAACCACGAAGGTCACAACACGTCAAATTTTCTACGTTTCGTGCATGTTGATGCATGGTGAGTTGATTGGGACGAAAAAATGGACACGGACAAAAATTTTTCGGGTTGCAAAAATTCGCGCGCTCACCTTTTCATGACTTTTACCCTTGTTGTCAACCAAGAAGGCCGAAAGACGTAAAATTGGCACGCGCACCTTTTTTCGGCTTTTGCACCTGTTTTCAACCAAGAAGGCCAAAAGACACGAATTTTTTTACGCTTTCGTGCATGTCGATGCATGGTGAGATGATTGGGACAAAAAAATGCACTCGGGCTAAAATTTTCCGGGGATGCGAAAATTCGCGCGTGCCTTTTCTCGGCTTTTACTCATGTTTTCAATTAAGAAGGCCAAAAGACGCAAAATTTTGCATGGTGAGATGATTGGGACGAAAAAATTGACTCGGGAGAAAATTTTCCGGGGTGCAAAAATTCGGGCGCGCCTTTTCGCACTTTTACGTCTGTTTTCAACCAAGAAGGCCAAAAGACGTGAAATTTTGGACGCTTGCTTGCATGTTGATGCATGGTGAGATGATTGGGATGAAAAAATGGACTCGGCGAAAATTTTTCGGGGATCCGAATATTCGCGCGCGCGCCTTTTCACGGCTTTTAAACTTGTTGTCAACCAAGAAGGCGAAAAGACGCGAAATTTTTTACGCTTTCGTGCATGTTGGTGCATGGTGAGATGATTGGGACGAAAAAATGGACTCGGGCGAAAATTTTCCGGCTGTGGGAAAATTCGCGCGCGTGCCTTTTCGCAACTTTTACTCCTATTTTCAACGAAGAAGGCCAAAAGACTTGAAATTTTTGACGTTTTCTTGCATGTTGATGCATGGTAAGACGATTGGAATGAAAAAATAGATCGCGTGAAAATTTTTCGGGGTAGCAAAAATTCGGCGCGCGCCTTCTCGCGGCCTTCATGCCTGTTTTCAAGCAAGAAGGCCGAAAGACGTGAATTTGTTTATGCTTTCGTGCATGTTGATGCATGGTGAGATGATTGGGACGAAAAAATGGAATCTGACGAAAATTTTTCGGGGTTACGAAAATTCGTACGCGCACCTTTTCACAACTTTAACACCCGTTTGTAACCAAGAAGGCCAAAAGACGTGAAATTTTTTACGCTTTCGTGCATGTTGATGCATGGTGAGATGATTAAATGGACTCGGGCCAAAATTTTTCGGGGGTGCGAAAATTCGCGCGCACGCCTTTTGGCAGCTTTTGCGCATGTTATCAACCACGAAGGCTACAACACGTCAAATTTTCTACGTTTCGTGCATGTTGACGCATGGTGAGTGGATTGGGACGAAAAAATGGACTCGGATAAAAATTTTTCGGGGTTGCAAAAATTTGCGCGCACACCTTTTCACGGTTTTTACGCCTGTTGTCAACCAAGAAGGCCAAAAGACGCAAATTATTTGACGCTTTTGTGCATGTTTATGCATGGCGAGATGATTGGGACCAAAAAATGGACTCGAACGAAAATTTTTTGGGAGTGGAAAATTGGCACGCGCTCCTTTTCTCGGCTTTTGCACCTGTTTTCAAACAAGAAGGCCAAAAGACGCGAACTTTTTTGCATTTTCGTGCATGTCGATGCATGGTGAGATGATTGGGACAAAAAAATGCACTCGGGCGAAAATTTTCCGGTGATGCGAAAATTCGCGCTCGCCTTTTCTCGGCTTTTACTCGTGTTTTCAATTAAGAAGGCCAAAAGACGCAAAATTTTCGACGCTTTCGTATATGTTGATGCATGGTGAGATGATTGGGACGAAAAAATAGACTCGGGAGAAAATTTTTCGGGGTGCAAAAATTCGCGCGCGCGCCTTTTCGCAGCTTTTACATCTAATTTCAACCCAGAAGGCGAAAAGACGTGAAATTTTCGACGCTTGCTTGCATGTTGATGCATGATGAGATGATTGGGATGAAAAAATGGACTCGGCGAAAATTTTCCGGGGGTCCGAATATTCGCGCGCGCGCCTTTTCACTACTTTTACGCTTGTTTTCAACAAAGAAGGTCAAAAGACGTGAAATTTTTTACGCTTTCGTGCATGTTGATCCATGATGAGATGATTGGGACAAAAAAATGGACTCGGGCGAAAATTTTCTAGGGATACGAAAATTAGTGCGCGGACCTTCTCACGCCTTTCACGCCTGTTTTCAACCAAGAGGGCCTAAAGACGCAAATTTTTTGACGCTTTCGTGCATGTTGATGCAAGGTGAGATGATTGGGATGAAAAAATGGACTCGGCCGAATGTTTTTCGGGGTGCGAAAATTCGCGCGCGCTTTCTTGCGGCCTTCACGTATGTTTTCAACCAAGAAGGCCAAAAGACGCAAATTTTTTGACGCTTTCGTGCATGTTGATGCCAGGTGAGATCATTGGGACGAAAAAAATGGACTCGAGCAAAAATTTTTCGGGGATGCGAGAATTCGCACGCGCCATTTCTCGGCTTTTATTCGTGTTTTCAAATAAGAAGACCAAAAGAAGCGAAATTTTCGACGTTTTCATGCATGTTGATGGATGGTGAGATGATTGGGACAAAAATATTGACTCGGGCGAAAATTTTTCGGGGATGCGAAAATTTCGCGCGCAAGCATTTTCATTGCTTTTACGCCTGTTTTCAACCAAGAAGGCCAAAAGACTCGAATTTTTTGACGCTTTGGTGCATGTTGATGCAAGGTGAGATGAATGGACTCGGGCGAAAATTTTTCGGAGTGCGAAAATTCGCGCGCACGCCTTTTCGTTGCTTTTACGTTATTTTTCAACCAAGAAGGCCAAAAGATGTGAAAGTTTCGACGCTTTCGTGCATGTTGATGCATGATGAGATGATTGGGACGAAAAAATGGACTCGGGCGAAAATTTTTTGGGGATGCAAAAATTCGTTCGCGCCCCTTCTCGCGGCTTTCACGCCTGTTTTCAGCCAAGAAGGCCAAAAGATGCGAATTTTTCGACGCTTTCGTGCATGTTGATGCAGGTGGGATGATTGGGATGAAAAAATGGACTCGGCCGAAAGTTTTCCAAGGTGTGAATATTCGCGCGCGCTTTCTTGCGGCCTTCACGCATGTTTTCAACCAAGAAGGCCAAAAGACACGAATATTTCAATACTTTCTTGCATGTTCATGCAAGGTGAGATCATTGGGACGAAAAGATGGACTCGGACGAAAATTTTTCGGGGATGCGAAATTTCGCACGCGCCTTTTCTCGGCTTTTACTCGTGTTTTCAACTAAGAAGGCCAAAAGACGTGAAATTTTCGATGCTTTCGTGCATGTTGATGCATGATGAGATGATTGGGATGAAAAAATGGACTTGGCCGAAAATTTTCCGGAGTGCTAAAACTCATGCGCGCCCCTTTTCGCTGCTTTTACGCCGGTTGGTTTTCAACCAAGAAGGCCAAAAGACGTGAAATTTTTTACGCATTCGTGCATGTTGATCCATGATGAGATGATTAGGACGAAAAAATGGACTCAGGCAAAAATTTTCTCGGGATGCGAAAATTCGTGCGCGCGCCTTCTCGCGGCTTTCACGCCTGTTTTCAACTAAGAGGGCCAAAAGATGCGAATTTTTCAACGCTTTCGTGCATGTTGATGCAAGGTGAGATGATTGGGGTGAAAAAATGGACTCGGCGGAAAGTTTACCGGGGTGGGAAAATTTGCGCACGCGCTTTCTTGCGGCCTTCACGTATGTTTTCAACAAAGAAGGGCAAAAGACGTGACAGTTTTGACGCTTTCGTGCATGTTGATGCATGGTGAGATTATTAAATGGACTCGGGCCAAAATTTTCCGGGGGGAGCGTAAATTTGCTCGTGCGCCTTTTCGCAGCTTTTGCGCATGTTTTCAACCACGAAGGCCACAACACGTCAAATTTTCTATGTTTCGTGCATGTTGATGCACGGTGAGTTGATTGGGATGAAAAAATGGACCCGGATAAAAATTTTCCGGGGTTGCTTTTACGCCTGTTGTCAACCAAGAGGGCCAAAAGACGCAAAATTTTCAACGCTTTTGTGCATGATTATGCATGGTGAGATGATTGGGATCAAAAAATGGACTTGAACGAAAATTTTTCGGGAGTGGAAAATTGGCACGCGCACCTTTTCTCGGCTTTTGCACTATTTGCAACCAAGAAGGCCAAAAGACGCGAAATTTTTTATGCTTTCGTGCATGTCGATGCATGGTGAGATGATTGGGACAAAAAAATGCACTCGGGCAAAAATTTTCCGGGGATGCGAAAATTCGCGCGCGCCTTTTCTCGGCTTTTACTCGTGTTTTCAATTAAGAAGGCCATAAGACGCAAAATTTTCGATGCTTTCGTGAATGTTGATGCATGGTGAGATGATTGGAACGAAAAAATTGACTCGGGAGAAAATTTTCCGGGGAGCAAAAATTCGCGCGCGCGCCTTTTCGCAGCTTTTACATCTTTTTTCAACCCAGAAGGCCAAAAGATGTGAAATTTTCGACGCTTGCTTGCATGTTGATGCATGGTGAGATTGGGATGAAAAATGGACTCGGCGAAAATTTTTTGGGGGTCCGAATATTCGCGCGCGCGCCTTTTCACGACTTTTACACCTGTTGTCAATCAAGAAGGCGAAAAGATGCGAAATGTTTGACGCTTTCGTGCATTTTGATACATGGTGAGATGATTGGGACGAAAAAATGGACTCGGGCAAAAATTTTTCGGGAGTGGAAAAATTCGCGCGCGCGCCTTTTCGCAACTTTTACTCCTGTTTTCAACGAAGAAGGCCAAAAGACTTGAAATTTTCGACGCTTTCTCGCATGTTGATGCATGGTAAGACAATTGGAACGAAAAAATGGACTCGCGTGAAAATTTTCCGGGGGTGCAAAAATTCGGCGCGCGCCTTCTTGCGGCCTTCACGCCTGTTTTCAAGCAAGAAGGCCGAAAGATGTGAAATTATTTATGCTTTCGTGCATGTTGATGCATGGTGAGATAATTGGGACGAAAAAATGGACTCTGACGAAAATTTTTCGGGGGTGCGAAAATTTGCGCGCGCACCTTTTCGCAACTTTAACACCCGTTGGTAACCAAGAAGGCCAAAAGACGTGAAATTTTTTATGCTTTCGTGCATGTTGATGCATGGTGAGATGTTTAAATGGACTCGGGCCAAAATTTTCTGGGGGTACAAAAATTCGCGCGCGCGCCTTTTCGTAGCTTTTGCGCCTGTTTTCAACCACGAAGGCGACAACACGTCAAATTTTCTATGTTTCGTGCGTGTTGAGGCATGGTGAGTTGATTGGGATGAAAAAATGGACCCGGACAAAAATTTTTCGGGGTTGCGAAAATTTGCGGGCGCATTTTCATAGCTTTTACACCTGTTGTCAACCAAGAGGGCCAAAAGACGCAAATTTTTTGACGCTTTTGTGCATGTTTATGCATGGTGAGATGATTGCGACCAAAAAATGGACTCGGACGAAAAATTTCCGGGAGTGGAAAATTGGCACGCGCACCTTTTCTCGGCTTTTGTACCTATTTGCAACCAAGAAGGCCAAAAGACGCGAAATTTTTTACGCTTTCGTGCATGTCGATGCATGGTGAGAAGATTGGGACAAAAAAATGCACTCGGGCAAAAATTTTCCAGGGATGCGAAAATTCGCGCGTGCCTTTTCTCAGCTTTTACTCGTATTTTCAATTAAGAAGGCCAAAAGATGCAAAATTTTCGACGCTTTCGTGTATGTTGATGCATGGTGAGATGGTTGAGACGAAAAATGGACTCGGGAGAAAATTTTCTGGGGTGCAAAAATTCGCGCGCGTGCCTTTTCGCAGCTTTTACGTCTGTTTTCAACCCAGAAGGCCAAAAGATGTGAAATTTTCGACGCTTGCTTCCATGTTGATGCATGGTGAGATGATGGGATGAAAAAATGGACTCGGCGAAAATTTTTCGGGGGTCCGAATATTTGCACGCGCGCTTTTTCATGGGTTATCAATCAAGAAGACGAAAAAATGCAAAATTTTTTATGCTATCGTGCATGTTGATGCATGGTGAGATGATTGGGACGAAAAAATGGACTCGGGCGAAAATTTTTTGGGTGTAGGAAAATTCGCGCGCGCGCCTTTTCGCAACTTTTACTCCTGTTTTCAACGAAGAAGGCCAAAAGACTTGAAATTTTCGACGCTTTCTTGCATGTTGATGCATGGTAAGACGATTGGAACGAAAAAATGGACTCGCGCGAAAATTTTCCGGGGGTGCAAAAATTCGGCACGCGCCTTCTCCCAGCCTTCACGCCTGTTTTCAAGCAAGAAGGCCGAAAGACGTGAAATTGTTTATGCTTTCGTGCATGTTGATGCATGGTGAGATGATTGGGATGAAAAAATGAACTCTGACAAAAATTTTTCGGGGTGCGAAAATTCGCGCGCGCACCTTTTCGCAACTTTGACACCCGTTGGTAACCAAGAAGGCCAAAAGACGTGAAATTTTTGACGCTTTCGTGCATGTTGATGCATGGTGAGATGATTAAATGGTCTCGGGCCAAAATTTTTCGGGAGGTGCGAAAATTCGCAGCGCGCGCTTTTTCACAGCTTTTGCGCCTGTTTTCAACCACGAAGGCCACAACACGTTAAATTTTCTATGTTTCGTGCATGTTGATGCATGGTGAATTGATTGGGATGAAAAATGGACCCGGACAAAAAATTTCCGAGGTTGCGAAAATTCGCGCGCGCCTTTTCACGGCTTTTACGCCTGTTGTCAACCAAGAAGGACAAAAGACGCAAAATTTTCGACGCTTTTGTGCATGTTTATGCATGATGAGATGATTGGGACCAAAAAATGGACTCGGACGAAAATTTTCCGGGAGTGGAAAATTGGCACGCGCACCTTTTCTCGGCTGTTGCACCTGTTTTAAACCAAGAAGACCAAAAGAAGCAAATTTTTTTACGCTTTCGTGCATGTCGATGCATGGTGAGATGATTGGGACAAAAAAATGCACTCGGGCGAAAATTTTTCGGGGATGCGAAAATTCGCGTGCACCTTTTCTAGGCTTTTACTCGTGTTTTCAATTAAGAAGGCCAAAAGATGCAAAATTTTCGACGATTTCCTGTATGTTGATGCATGGTGAGATGATTGAGACGAAAAACTGGACTCGGGAGAAAATTTTCCGGGGTGCAAAATTCGCGTGCACGCCTTTTCGCTGCTTTTACGTCTATTTTCAACCCAGAAGGCTAAAAGACATGAAATTTTCGACGCTTGCTTGCATGTTGATGTGATTGGAATGAAAAAATGGACTCGGCGAAAATTTTCCGGGGGTCCGAATATTCGCGCGCGAACCTTTTCATGGCTTTTACACCTGTTGTCAACCAAGAAGGCGAAAAGACGTGACATTTTCGACGCTATCGTGCATGTTGATACAGGGTGAGATGATTGGGACGAAAAAATAGACTCGGGCGAAAATTTTTCTAGTGTGGAAAATTCGCGCGCAGCCTTTTCGCAACTTTTACTCATGTTTTCAACGAAGAAGGCCAAAAGACTTGAAATTTTCGATGCTTTCTTGCATGTTGATGCATGGTAAGACGATTGGAACGAAAAAATGGACTCGCGCGAAAATTTTCCGGGGGTGCAAAAATTCGGCGCGCGCCTTCTCGCGGCCTTCACGCCTGTTTTCAAGCAAGAAGATCGAAAGACGTGAAATTGTTTATGCTTTCGTGCATGTTGATGCATGGTGAGATGATTGGGACGAAAAAAGGGACTCTGACAAAAATTTTTCAGGGTGCGAAAATTCACGCGCGCACCTTTTCGCAACTTTAACACCCGTTGGTAACCAAGAAGGCCAAAAGACGTGAAATTTTTGACGCTTTCGTGCATGTTGATGCATGTGAGATGATTAAATGGACTCGGGCCAAAATTTTTCGGGGGGTGTGAAACTTCGCGCGCGCGCCTTTTCGCCTGTTTTCAACGACGAAGGCCACAACACGTTAAATTTTCTATGTTTCGTGCATGTTGATGCATGGTGAGTTGATTGGGATGAAAAAATGGACCCAGAGAAAAATTTTTCGGGGTTGCGAAAATTCGCGCGCGCCTTTTCACGGCTTTTACGCCTGTTGTCAACCAAGAAGGCCAAAAGACACAAATTTTTTTATGCTTTTGTTCATGTTTATGCATGGTGAGATGATTGCGACCAAAAAATGGACTCGGACGAAAATTTTCCGGGAGTGGAAAATTGGCACGCGCACCTTTTCTCGGCTTTTACACCTATTTGCAACCAAGAAGGCCAAAAGACGCGAATTTTTTTTACGATTGCGTGCATGTCGATGCATGGTGAGATGATTGGGACAAAAAAATGCACTCGGGCGAAAATTTTTCGGGGATGCGAAAATTCGCGCACGCCTTTTCTAGGCTTTTACTCGTGTTTTCAATTAAGAAGGCCAAAAGATGCAAAATTTTCGACGCTTTCGTGTATGTTGATGCATGGTGAGATGATTGAGACGAAAAAATGGACTCGGAAGAAAATTTTCCGGGGTGCAAAAATTCGCATGCGCGCCTTTTCGCAGCTTTTACGTCTGTTTTCAACCTAGAAGGCTAAAAGACGTGAAATTTTTTACGCTTGCTTGCATGTTGATGTGATTGGGATGAAAAAATGGACTCGGCAAAAATTTTCCGGGGGTCCGAATATTCGCGCACGCGCCTTTTCACGGCTTTTACACCTGTTGTCAACCAAGAAGGCTAAAAGACACGAAATTTTCGACGCTATCGTGCATGTTGATACATGGTGAGATGATTGGGACGAAAAAATGGACTCGGGCGAAAATTTTCTGGTGTGGGAAAATTCGCGTGCGCCTTTTCGCAACTTTTACTCCTGTTTTCAACGAAGAAGGCCAAAAGACTTGAAATTTTCGACGCTTTCTTGCGTGTTGATGCATGGTAAAACGATTGGAACGTAAAAATGGACTCGCGCGAAAATTTTTCGGGGGTGCAAAAATTCGTCGCGCGCCTTCTCGCGGCCTTCACGCCTGTTTTCAAGCAAGAAGGCCGAAAGACGTGAAATTATTTATGCTTTCGTGAATGTTGATGCATGGTGAGATGATTGGGGGTGCGAAAATTCGCGCGCGCACCTTTTCACAACTTTAACACCCGTTGGTAACCAAGAAGGCAAAAAAATGTGAAATTTTCGACGCTTTCGTGCATGTTGATGCATGGTGAGATGATTAAATGGACTCGGGCCAAAATTTTTCGGGGGTCCGAATATTCGCGTGCGTGCCTTTTCGCAGCTTTTACGTCTATTTTCAACCCAGAAGGCCAAAAGACGTGAAATTTTCGATGCTTGCTTGCATGTTGATGCATGGTGAGATGATTGGGATGAAAAAATGGACTCAGCGAAAATTTTTCGGGGGTCCGAATATTCGCGCGCGCGCCTTTTCATGGTTTCTACACCTATTGTCAACCAAGAAGGCGAAAAGACGCGAAATTTTCGACGCTTTCGTGCATGTTGATGCATGGTGAGATGATTGGAACGAAAAAATAGACTCGGGCGAAAATTTTTCGGGTGAGGGAAAATTCGCGCGCGCGCCTTTCCACAACTTTTACTCCTGTTTTCAATGAAGAAGGCCAAAAGACTTGAAATTTTTGACGCTTTCTTGCATGTTGATGCATGGCAAGACGATTGGAACGAAAAAATGGACTCGCGTGAAAATTTTCCAGGTGTGCAAAAATTCGGCGCGCGTCTTCTCGCGGCCTTCACGCCTGTTTTCAAGCAAGAAGGCCGAAAGACGTGAAATTTTTTATGCTTTCGTGCATGTTGATGCATGGTGAGATGATTGGGACGAAAAAATGGACTCTCATGAAAATTTTTCGGGGGTGCGAAAATTTGTGCGCGCACCTTTTCGCAACTTTAACATCCGTTGGTAACCAAGAAGGCCAAAAGACGTGAAATTTTTGACACTTTCGTGCATGTCGATGCATGGTGTGATGATTTAATGGACTCGGGCCAAAATTTTCCGGGGGTGCGAAAATTCGCGCGCGCGTCTTTTCACAGCTTTTGCACCTGTTTTCAACCATGAAGGCCACACGTCAAATTTTCTTTGTTTCGTGCATGTTGATGCATGGTGAGTTGATTGGGACGAAAAATGGACCCGGACAAAAATTTTCGTGGGTTGCGAAAATTCGCGCGCGCCATTTCAGGGCTTTTACGCCTGTTGTCAACCAAGAAGGCCAGAAGACGCAAAATTTTCAACGCTTTTGTGCATGTTTATGCATGGTGAGATGATTGGGACCAAAAAATGGACTCGGATGAAAATTTTTCGGGAGTGGAAAATTAGCACGCGCACCTTTTCTCGGCTTTTGCACCTATTTGCAACCAGGAAGGCCAAAAGATGCGAAATTTTTTACGCTTTCGTGCATGTTGATGCATGGTGAGATGATTGGGACAAAAAAATACACTCGAGCGAAAATTTTCCGGGGATGCAAAAATTCGCGTGCGCCTTTTCTCTGCTTTTACTCGTGTTTTGAATTAAGAAGGCCAAAAGACGCAAAATTTTCGACGCTTTCGTGTATGTTGATGCATGGTGAGATGATTGGGATGAAAAAATGGACTCGGGAGAAAATTTTCTGGGGTGCAAAAATTTGCGCGTGCGCCTTTTCGCAGCTTTCCGGGGATGCGAAAATTCGCGCGCACCTTTTCTCGACTTTTACTCGTGTTTTCAATTAAGAAGGCCAAAAGACGTGAAATTTTTTACGCTTTCGTGCATGTTGATACATGGAGAGATGATTGGGTAGAAAAAATGGACTCGGGCAAAAATTTTCCGAGGTGCGAAAATTTATGCGCTCGCCTTTCCGTAGCTTTTACGCCTGTTTTCAACCAAGAAGGGCAAAAGACTGAAATTTTCGACTCTTTCGTGCATGTTGACGCGTGGAGAGATGATTGACACGAAAAAATGCACTCAAACAAAAAAATTGAAAAAAATTTCTGCGGTGCGAAAATTCGTGCGTGCGCCTTTTTGCAGCTTTTACGAATGTTTTCAACCAAGAAGGCTGAAAGATGTGAAATTCGACGCTTTCATGCATGTTGAGAAGGTGAGAAGATTGGGACGAAAAAATAGACTCAGGAGAAAATTTTTCGGGATGCAAAAATTCGCGCGCGCGCCTTTTTGCTTCTTTTATGCCTGTTTTGAATCAAGAAGGCCAAAAGACGTGAAATTTTTTACGCTTTTGTGCATGTTGATGCATGGTTAGATATTGGGACGAAAAAATGGACTCGGGCGAAAATTTTCCAGGGGTGCGAAAATTCGCGCGCGCGCCTTCTCGCCGCTTTCACGCCTGCTTTCAACCAAGAAGGCCAAAAGACGCTAATTTTTCGATGCTTTCGTGCATGTTGATGCAAGGTGAGATGATTGGGATGAAAAAATGGACTCGAGCGAAAATTTTTCGGGGATGCATAAATTCGCGCGCGCCTTTTCTCGGCTTTTACTCGTGTTTTCAAATAAGAAGGCCAAAAGACGCGAAATTTTCGACGCTTTCACGCATGTTGATGCATGGTGAGATGATTGGGTCGAAAAGGTGGACTCGGGCGAAAATTTTTCGGGGTGCGAAAATTCGCGTGCACGCCTTTTCGCTGCTTTTACGCTTGTTTTCAATCAAGAAGGCCAAAAGACGTGAAATTTTGACGCTTTCATGCATGTTGATGCATGATGAATGATTGGGATGAAAAAATGGACTCGGCCAAAAATTTTCCGTGGTGCGAAAACTCGTGCGCGCCCCTTTTCGCTGCGTTTACACCGGTTTTCAACCAAGAAGGCCAAAAGACGTGAAATATTTGACGCTTTAGTGCATGTTGATCCATGATGAGATGATTGGGACGAAAAAATGGACTCGGGCGAAAATTTTCTCGGGATGCGAAAATTCGTGCGCGCGCCTTCTCGAAGCTTTCACGCCTATTTTCAACCAAGAAGGCCAAAAGACGCGAATTTTTCAACGCTTTCGTGCATGTTGATGCAAGGTGAGATTATTGGGATGAAAAATTGGACTCGGCCCAAAGTTTTTCGGGATGCAAAAATTCGCAGCGCGCGCTTTCTTGGGGTCACGCATGTTTTCACCAAGAAGGCCAAAAGACGCAAATTTTTCGACGCTTTCATGCATGTTGATGCAAGGTGAGATCATTGGGTCGAAAAAATGGACTCGGGCGAAAATTTTGTGGGGATGCGTGAATTCACGCGCGCCTTTTCTCGGCTTTTACTCGTGTTTTCAATTAAGAAGGCCAAAAGATCCGAAATTTTCGACGCTTTCACGCATGTTGATGCATGGTGAGATGATTGGGACGAAAAAATGGACTCGGGCAAAAATTTTCCGAGGATGCGAAAATTTGTGCGCGCGCCTTCTCGCGGCTTTCACGCCTATTTTCAACCAAGAAGGCCAAAAGACGCGAATTTTTCGACGCTTTCGTGCATGTTGATGCAAGGTGAGAAGATTGGGATGAAAAAATGGACTCGGCCGAAAGTTTTTCGGGGTGCGAAAATTCGCGTGCGCGCTTTCTTGCGGCCTTCACGCATGTTTTCAACCAAGAAGGCCAAAAGACGCGAATTTTTCGATGCTTTGGTGCATATTGATGCAAGGTGAGATCATTGGGACGAAAAATGGACTCGGGCGAAAATTTTGCGGGGATGCGAGAATTCGCGCGCGCCTTTTCTCGGCTTTTACTCGTGTTTTCAATTAAGAAGGCCAAAAGACGCAAAATTTTTGACGCTTTCGTGCATGTTGATGCATTGTGAGATGATTGGGACGAAAAAATAAACTTGAGCGAAAATTGTCGGGGGGTGCGAAAATTTGCCCGCATGTCTTTTCGCAGCTTTTACGCCTATTTTCTACAAAGAAGGCCAAAAGACGTCAAATTTTTTTACGCTTTCGTGCATGTTGATGCATTGTGAGATGATTGGAACGAAAAAATAGACTCGGACGAAAATTGTCGGGGGGTGCGAAAATTTGCCCGCGCGTCTTTTCGCAGCTTTTACGCTAGTTTTCAATCAAGAAGGCCAAAAGACGTGAAATTTTTTACGCTTTCTTACATGTTAACGCATGGTGAGACGATTGGGACGAAAAATGGACTCGCGTCAAAATTTTCTGAGGGTGCAAAAATTTGTGCGCGCGCCTTCTCGCGGCCTTCACGCTTGTTTTCAACCAAGAAGGCCGAAAGAAGTGAAATATTTTATGTTTTCGTGCATGTTGATGCATGGCGAGATGATTGGGACGAAAAAATGGACTCGGACGAAAATTTTTCGGGGATGCGAAATTTCGCGCGCGCACTTTTTCGCAACTTTAACGCCTATTTTCAACCAAGAAGGCTAAAAGACGTGAAATTTTTTACGCTTTCGTGCATGTTGATCCATGATGAGGTTATTGGGATGAAAAAATGGACTCGTGCGAAAATTTTCTCAGGATGCGAAAATTCGTGTACGCGCCTTCTCGGGGCTTTCACGTCTGTTTTCAACAAAAGGGCCTAAAGATGCGAATTTTTCGACGCTTTCGTGCATGTTGATGCAAGGTGAGATGATTGGGATAAAAAAATGGACTCGGGCGAAAGTTTTTCGGGGTGCGAAAATTCGCACGCGCGCTTTCTTGCGGCCTTCACGCATGTTTTCAACCAAGAAAACCAAAAAACTCAAATTTTTCGACGTTTTCGTGCATGTTGATGCAAGGTGAGATCATTGGGACGAAAAAATGGACTCGGGCGAAAATTTTTTGGGGATGCGAGAATTCGCGCGCGCGCCTTTTCGCGGCTTTCATGCCTATTTTCAAACAAGAAGGCCAAAAGACGCGAATTTTTCGACGCTTTCGTGCATGTTGATGCAAGGTGAGATCATTGGGACGAAAAAATGGACTCGGGCGAAAATTTTGCGGGGATGCGAAAATTTCGCACGCAAGCCTTTTCGTTGTTTTTATGCCTGTGTTCAACCAAGAAGGCCAAAAGACTCGAATTTTTTGACGCTTTGGTGCATGTTGATGCAAGGTGAGATGAATGGACTCGGGCAAAAATTTTTCGGGGTGTGAAAATTCACGTGCATGCCTTTTCGTTGCTTTTACGCTGGTTTTCAACCAAGAAGGCCAAAAGACATGAAATTTTCGACGCTTTCGTGCATGTTGATGCATGATGAGATGATTGGGACAAAAAAATGGACTCGGACGAAAATTTTTTGGGGATGCAAAAATTCATGCGCGCCCCTTCTCGCGGCTTTCACGCCTGTTTTCAGCCAAGAAGGCCAAAAGACGCGAATTTTTTGAAGCTTTCATGCATGTTGATGCAAGGTGAGATGATTGGGACGAAAAAATGGACTAGGGCGAAAATTTTTCCTGGTGCGAAAATTCGCACGCGCGCCGTCTTGCGCCCTTCACGCATGTTTTCAACCAAGAAGGCCAAAAGACGCGAATTTTTCGATGCTTTCGTGCATGTTGATGCAAGGTGAGATCATTGGGTCAAAAAAATAGACTCGGGTAAAAATTTTGCGGGGATGCGAGAATTCACGCGTGCCTTTTGTCGGCTTTTACTCGTATTTTCAATTAAGAAGGCCAAAAGACGCAAAATATTTTATGCTTTCACGCATGTTGATGCATGGTGAGATGATTGGGATGAAAAAAATGAACTCGGGCGAAAATTTTTCGGGGATGCAAAAAATCGTGCGCACGCCTTCTCGCGGCTTTCACGCCTGTTTTCAACCAAGAAGGCCAAAAGACACGAATTTTTTGACGCTTCCGTGCATGTTGATGCAAGGTGAGATGATTGGGATTAAAAAATGGACTCGGCCAAAAGTTTTCAGGGGTGCGAAAATTCGCGCGCGCGCTTTCCTGCGGCCTTCACGCATGTTTTCAACCAAGAAGGCCAAAAGATGCGAATTTTTCGACGCTTTCGTGCATGTTGATGCAAGGTGAGATCATTGGGACGAAAAAATGGATTCGGGCGAAAATTTAGCGGGGATGCGAGAATTCGCGCGCGCCTTTTCTCGCCTTTTACTCGTGTTTTCAATTAAGAAGGCCAAAAGACGCGAAATTTTTGACGCTTTCACCCATGTTGATGCAAGCTGAGATGATTTTGACGAAAAAGTGAACTCGGGCGAAAATTTTCTGGGGTGCTAAAATTCGCGCGTGTGCTTTCTCGTGTCCTTGACGCCTGTTTTCAACCAAGAAGCCCAAAAGACGCGAATTTTTTGACGCTTTCTTGCATGTTGATGCAAGGTGAGATCATTGGGACGAAAAAATGGACTCGGACGAAAATTTTGCTGGGATGCGAGAATTCGCGCGCGCCTTTTCTCGGCTTTTACTCGTGTTTTCAATTAAGAAGGCCAAAAGACGCGAAATTTTCGATGCTTTCACGCATGTTGATGCATGGTGAGACGATTGGGACAAAAAAATGGACTCGGGCGAAAATTTTCCGGGGATGCGAAAATTCGAGAACGCCTTTTCTCGGCTTTTACTCGTGTTTTCAATTAAGAAGGCCAGAAGACGTGAAATTTTTTACGCTTTCACGCATGTTGATGCATGGTGAGATGATTGGGTCGAAAAGTGGACACGGGCGAAAATTTTCCGAGTGCGAAAATCTGCGCGCACGCCTTTTCGCTGCTTTTACGCTTGTTTTCAACCAAGAAAGCCAAAAGACGTGAAATTTTCGACACTTTCATGCATGTTGATTCATGATGAGATGATTGTGATGAAAAAATGCACTCTTCCGAAAATTTTTCGGGGTGCGAAAATTCGGCGCGCTTCGCTGCTTTTACGCCTGTTTTCAACCAAGAAGCCCAAAAGACGTGAAATTTTTTACGCTTTCGTGCATGTCGATTCGTGATGAGGTTATTGGGACAAAAAAATGGACTCGGGCGAAAATTTTCTCGGGATGCAAAAATTCGTGTGCGCGCCTTCTCGGGGCTTTCACGCCTGTTTTCAACCAAGAGGGCCTAAAGACGCGAATTTTTTGACGCTTTCGTGCATGTTGATGCAAGGTGAGATGATTGGGATGAAAAAATGGACTCGGTCGAAAGTTTTCCGGGGTGCGAAAATTCGCGCGCGCGCTTTCTTGCGGCCTTCGCGCATGTTTTCAACAAGAAAGCCAAAAGACGCAAATTTTTCGACGTTTTCGTGCATGTTGATGCAATGTGAGATCATTGGGACAAAAAAATGGACACGGGTGAAAATGTTTCGGGGATGCGAGAATTTGCGCGCGCCTTTTCTCGACTTTTACTCCTGTTTTCAATTAAGAAGGCCAAAAGACGCGAAATTTTTGACTCTTTCATGCATGTTGATGCATGGTGAGATAATTGGGACGAAAAAATTGACTCGGGCAAAAATTTTTCGGGGATGCGAAAATTTCGCGCGCAAGCCTTTTCGTTGCTTTTACGCCTGTGTTCAACCAAGAAGGCCAAAAGACTCGAATTTTTTGACGCTTTGGTGCATGTTGACGCAAGGTGAGATCAATGGACTTGGGCGAAAATTTTTCGGGGTGCGAAAATTTGTGTGCACGCCTTTTCGTTGCTTTTACGCTGGTTTTCGACCAAGAAGGCCAAAAGACGTGAAATTTTTGACGCTTTTGTGCATGTTGATGCATGATGAGATGATTGGGACGAAAAAATGGACTCGGGCGAAATTTTTTTGGGGATGCGGAAATTCGTGCGCGCCCCTTCTCGCGGCTTTCACGCCTGTTTTCAGCCAAGAAGGCCAAAAGACGCGAATTTTTCGAAGCTTTCATGCATGTTGATGCAAGGTGAGATAATTGGGACGAAAAAATGGACTAGGGCGAAAATTTTTCGGGGTGCGAAAATTCGCACGCGCCTTTTCGTTGCTTTTACGCTTGTTTTCAAACAAAGAGGCAAAAGACGTAAAATTTTTGACGCTTTCATGCATGTTGTTGCATGGTGAGATGATTGGGATGAAAAAATAGACTCGGGTAAAAATTTTTCGGCGATGCGAAAATTTTGCGTGCAAGCCTTTTCGTTGATTTTACGCCTGCTTTCAACCAAGAAGGCCAAAAGACTCGAATTTCTTGCGGCCTTCACGCATGTTTTCAACCAACAAAGCAAAAAGATGCAAATTTTTTGATGTTTTCGTGCATGATGATGCAAGGTGAGATCATTGGGACGAAAAAATGGACTCAGGCAAAAATTTTTCGAAGATGCGAGAATTCACGCGCGCCTTTTCTCGGCTTTTACTCCTATTTTCAATTAAGAAGGCCAAAAGACGCGAAATTTTTGACGCTTTCATGCATGTTGATACATGGTGAGTAATTGGGGCGGAAAAATTGACTCGGGCGAAAATTTTTCGGGGATGCGAAAATTTCGCGCGCAAGCCTTTTCGTTGCTTTTACGCCTATGTTCAACCAAGAAGGCCAAAAGACTCGAATTTTTTTATAATTTGGTGCATGTTGATGCAAGGTGAGATCAATGGACTCGGGCGAAAATTTTTCGGGGTGCGAAAATTCGCGTCCACGCCTTTTCGTTGCTTTTACGCTGCTTTTCAACCAAGAAGGCCAAAAGACGTGAAATTTTCGATGCTTTCGTGCATGTTGATGCATGATGAGATGATTGGGACGAAAAAATGTACTCGGGCAAAAATTTTTTGGGGATGCGGAAATTCGTGCGCGCCCCTTCTCGCGGCTTTCACGCCTATTTTCAGCCAAGAAGGCCAAAAGACGCGAATTTTTCGAAGCTTTCATGCATGTTGATGCAAGGTGAGATGATTAGGACGAAAAAATGGACTAGGGCGAAAATTTTTCGGTGTGCGAAAATTCGCACGCGCGCCTTCTTGCGCCCTTCACGCATGTTTTCAACCAAAAAGGCCAAAAGACGCGAATTTTTCGACGCTTTCGTGCATGTTGATGCAAGGTGAGATGATTGGGATTAAAAAATGGACTCGGCCGAAAGTTTTCAGGGGTGCGAAAATTCGCGCGCGCTTTCTTGCGGCCTTCACGCATGTTTTCAACCAAGAAGGCCAAAAGACGCGAATTGTTCGACGCTTTCGTGCATGTTGATCCAAGGTGAGATCATTGGGACGAAAAAATGGATTCGGGCGTAAATTTAGCGGGGATGCGAGAATTCGCACGCGCCTTTTCTCGCCTTTTACTCGTGTTTTCAATTAAGAAGGCCAAAAGACGCGAAATTTTTGATGCTTTCACCCATGTTGATGCATGGTGAGATGATTTGGAAGAAAAAATAGACTCTGGCGAAAATTTTTCGGGGGTGCGAAAATTTGTGCGCGCGGCTTCTCGCAGCTTTCACGCCTGTTTTCAACCAAGAAGGCCAAAAGACGCGAAATTTTCAACGCTTTCGTGCATGTTGATGCAAGGTGAGATGATTGGGACGAAAAAATAGACTCTGGCGAAAATTTTTCGGGGGTGCGAAAATTTGTGCACGCGGCTTCTCGCAGCTTTCACGCCTGTTTTCAACCAAGAAGGCCAAAAGACGCGAAATTTTCAACGCTTTCGTGCATGTTGATGCAAGGTGAGATGATTGGGACGAAAAAATGGACTTGGGCGAAAATTTTCTAGGGTGCGAAAATTCGTGCAGCGCCTTTTCGCAGCTTTTACGTCTGTTTTCATCCAAGAAGGCTGAAAGACGTGAAATTTTCGACGCTTTCATGCATGTTGATGCAAGGTGAGATGATTGGGACGAAAAAATGGAATCGGGCAAAAGTTTTCCGGGGTGCGAAAATTCGCGCGCACGCCTTTTCGTTGCTTTTAAGCCTATTTTCAACCAAGAAGGCCGAAAGACGTGAAATTTTCGACGCTTTCGTGCATGTTGATGCATTGTGAGATGATTGGTATGAAAAATGGATTCGGGCAAAAATTTTCCGGGGGTGCAAAAATTCGCGCGCGAGCCTTCTCGCGGCTTTCACGCCTATTTTTCGACACTTTCGTGCATGTTGATGCAAGGTGAGATAATTGAGACGAAAAAATGGACTCGGGCGAAAATTTTACGGGGATGCGAGAATTCGCGCGCGCCTTTTCTCGGCTTTTACTCGTGTTTTCAATTAAGAAGGCCAAAAGACGCAAAATTTTTGACGCTTTAATGCATGTTGATGCAAGGTGAGATGATTGGGACGAAAAAATGGAATCGGGCAAAAGTTTTCCGGGGTGCGAAAATTCGCGCGCACGCCTTTTCTTTGCTTTTAAGCCTATTTTCAACCAAGAAGGCCGAAAGACGTGAAATTTTCGACGCTTTCGTGCATGTTGATGCATTGTGAGATGATTGGTATGAAAAATGGATTCGGGCAAAAATTTTCCGGGGGTGCAAAAATTCGCGCGCGAGCCTTCTCGCGGCTTTCACGCCTATTTTTCGACACTTTCGTGCATGTTGATGCAAGGTGAGATAATTGAGACGAAAAAATGGACTCGGACGAAAATTTTACGGGGATGCGAGAATTCGCGCGCGCCTTTTCTCGGCTTTTACTCGTGTTTTCAATTAAGAAGGCCAAAAGACGCAAAATTTTTGACGCTTTAATGCATGTTGATGCAAGGTGAGATGATTGGGACGAAAAAATGGAATCGGGCAAAAGTTTTCCGGGGTGCGAAAATTCGCGCGCACGCCTTTTCGTTGCTTTTAAGCCTATTTTCAACCAAGAAGGCCGAAAGACGTGAAATTTTCGACACTTTCGTGCATGTTGATGCATTGTGAGATGATTGGTATGAAAAATGGATTCGGGCAAAAATTTTCCGGGGGTGCAAAAATTCGCGCGCGAGCCTTCTCGCGGCTTTCACGCCTATTTTTCGACGCTTTCGTGCATGTTGATGCAAGGTGAGATAATTGGGATGAAAAGACGCAAAATTTTTTACGCTTTCATGCATGTTGATGCATGGTGAGACGATTGGGACAAAAAAATGGACTCGGGCGAAAATGTTCCGGGGATGCGAAAATTCGCGAACGTCTTTTCTCGGCTTTTACGCGTGTTTTCAATTAAGAAGGCCAAAAGACGCGAAATTTTCAACGCTTTCACGCATGTTGATGCATGGTGAGATGATTGGGTCGAAAAAGTGGACACGAGAGAAAATTTTCCGGGGTGCGAAAATTCGCGCGCACGCCTTTTCGCTGCTTTTACGCTTGTTTTCAACCAAGAAAGCCAAAAGACGTGAAATGTTCGACACTTTCGTGCATGTTGATGCATGATGAGATGATTGTGATGAAAAAATGCACTCGGCCAAAAATTTTCCGGGGTGCGAAAATTCGTGCGCGCGCCATTTCGCCTGTTTTCAACCAAGAAGCCCAAAAGATGTGAAATTTTTTACGCTTTCGTGCATGTTGATCCATGATGAGGTTATTGGGATGAAAAAATGGACTCGGGCGAAAATTTTCTCGGGATGCGAAAGTTCGTGTGCGCGCCTTCTCGGGGCTTTCACGTCTATTTTCAACAAAAGGGCCTAAAGACGCGAATTTTTCGACGCTTTCGTGCATGTTGATGCAAGGTGAGATGATTAGGATGAAAAAATAGACTCGGGCGAAAGTTTTCCAGGGTGCGAAAATTCGCACACGCGCTTTCTTGCGGCGGTCACGCATGTTTTCAACCAAGAAAGCCAAAAAACTCAAATTTTTCGACGTTTTCGTGCATGTTGATGCAAGGTGAGATCATTGGGACGAAAAAATGGACTCGGGCGAAAATTTTTCGGAGATGCGAGAATTCGCGCCCGTGCCTTTTCGCGGCTTTCACGCCTATTTTCAACCAAGAAGGACAAAAGACGCGAATTCTTCGACGCTTTCGTGCATGTTGATGCAAGGTGAGATCATTGGGACAAAAAATGGACTCGGACGAAAATTTTGCGGGGATGCGAGAATTCGCGCGCACCTTTTCTCGGCTTTTACTCGTGTTTTCAATTAAGAAGGCCAAAAGACGCGAAATTTTTGACGCTTTCATGCATGTTGATGCATGGTGAGACGATTGGGACAAAAAAATGGACTCGGGCGAAAATTTTTCGGGGATGCGAAAATTCGCGAACGCCTTTTCTCGGCTTTTACTCGTGTTTTCAATTAAGAAGGCCAGAAGACACGAAATTTTTGACCCTTTCACGCATGTTGATGCATGGTGAGATGATTGGGTCGAAAAAGTGGACACGAGCGAAAATTTTCCGGGGTGCGAAAATTCGCGCGCACGCCTTTTCGCTGCTTTTACGCTTGTTTTGAACTAAGAAGGCCAAAAGACGTGAAATTTTCGACACTTTCTTGCATGTTGATGCATGATGAGATGATTGTGATGAAAAAATGCACTCGGCCGAAAATTTTCCGGGGTGCGAAAATTCGTGCGCGCGCCTTTTCGCTGCTTTTACACCTGTTTTCAACCAAGAAGCCCAAAAGATGTGAATTTTTTTACGCTTTCATGCATGTTGATCCATGATGAGGTTATTGGGATGAAAAAATGGACTCGGGCGAAAATTTTCTCGGGATGCGAAAATTCGTGTGCGTGCCTTCTCGGGGCTTTCACGTCTGTTTTCAACAAAAGGGCCTAAAGACGCAAATTTTTTGACGCTTTCGTATATGTTGATGCAAGGTGAGATGATTGGGATGAAAAAATGGACTCGGGCGAAAGTTTTCCGGGGTGCGAAAATTCGCACGCGCACTTTCTTGCGGCCTTCACGCATGTTTTCAACCAAGAAAGCCAAAAAACTCAAATTTTTCGACGTTTTCGTGCATGTTGATGCAAGGTGAGATCATTGGGACGAAAAAATGGACGAAAATTTTTCGGGGATGCGAGAATTCGCACGCGCCATTTCTCGGCTTTTACTCCTGTTTTCAATTTAGAAGGCCAAAAGACGCGAAATTTTTGACGCTTTCATGCATGTTGATGCATGGTGAGATAATTGGGATGAAAAAATTGACTCGGGCGAAAATTTTTCGGGGATGCGAAAATTTCGCGCGCAAGCCTTTTCATTGCTTTTACGCCTTTGTTCAACCAAGAAGGCCAAAAGACTCGAATTTTTTGACGCCTTGGTGCATGTTGATGCAAGTTGAGATGAATGGACTCGGGTGAAAATTTTTCGGGGTGCGAAAATTCGCGTGCACGCCTTTTCGTTGGTTTTACGCTTGTTTTGAACCAAGAAGGCCAAAAGACGTAAAATTTTCGACGCTTTCTTGCATGTTGATGCCTGATGAGATGATTGTGATGAAAAAATGCACTCGGCCGAAAATTTTTCGGGGTGCGAAAATTCGTGCGCGCGCCTTTTCGCTGCTTTTACGCCTGTTTTCAACCAAGAAGCCCAAAAGATGTGAATTTTTTTACGCTTTCGTGCATGTTGATCCATGATGAGGTTATTGGGATGAAAAAATGGACTCGGGCGAAAATTTTCTCGGGATGCAAAAATTCGTGTGCGCGCCTTCTCGGGGCTTTCACGTCTGTTTTCAACAAAAGGGCCTAAAGACGCAAATTTTTCGACGCTTTCGTACATGTTGATGCAAGGTGAGATGATTGGGATGAAAAAATGGACTCGGGCGAAAGTTTTCCGGGGTGCGAAAATTCGCACGCGCACTTTCTTGCGGCCTTCACGCATGTTTTCAACCAAGAAAGCCAAAAAACTCAAATTTTTCGACGTTATCGTGCATGTTGATGCAAGGTGAGATGATTGGGACGAAAAAATGGACGAAAATTTTTCGGGGATGCGAGAATTCGCACGCGCCATTTCTCGGCTTTTACTCCTGTTTTCAATTAAGAAGGCCAAAAGACGCAAAATTTTCGACGCTTTCATGCATGTTGATGCATGGTGAGATAATTGGGATGAAAAAATTGACTCGGGCGAAAATTTTTCGGGGATGCGAAAATTTCGCGCGCATGCCTTTTCGTTGCTTTTACGCCTGTGTTCAACCAAGAAGGCCAAAAGACTCGAATTTTTTGACGCCTTGATGCATGTTGATGCAAGGTGAGATGAATGGACTCGGGTGAAAATTTTTCGGGGTGCGAAAATTCGCGTGCGTGCCTTTTCGTTGCTTTTACGCTGGTTTTCAACCAAGAAGGCCAAAAGACATGAAATTTTCGACGCTTTCGTGCATGTTGATGCATGATGAGATGATTGGGACAAAAAAATGGACTCGGGCAAAAATTTTTTGGGGATGCGGAAATTCGTGCGCGCCCCTTCTCGCGGCTTTCACCCCTATTTTCAGCCAAGAAGGCCAAAAGACGCAAATTTTTCGAAGCTTTCATGCATGTTGATGCAAGGTGAGATGATTGGGACAAAAAAATGGACTAGGGCGAAAAATTTTCGGGGTGCGAAAATTCGCACGCGCGCCTTCTTGCGCCCTTCACGCATGTTTTCAACCAAGAAGGCCAAAAGACACGAATTTTTCGACGCTTTCGTGCGTGTTGATGCAAGGTGAGATCATTGGGTCGAAAAAATGGACTCGGGCAAAAATTTTGCGGGGATGCAAGAATTCACGCGCGCCTTTTGTCGACTTTTACTCGTGTTTTCAATTAAGAAGGCCAAAAGATGCAAAATTTTTGACGCTTTCACGCATGTTGATGCATGGTCAGATGATTGGGATGAAAAAATGAAATCGGGCGAAAATTTTCCGGGGATGCGAAAATTCGTGCGCGCGCCTTCTCGCGGCTTTCACGCCTGTTTTCAACCAAGAAGGCCAAAAGACGCGAATTTTTCGACGCTTTCGTGCATGTTGATGCAAGGTGAGATGATTGGGAATAAAAAATGGACTCGGCCGAAAGTTTTCAGGGGTGCGAAAATTCGCACGCGCGCTTTCTTACGGCCTTCACGTATGTTTTCAACCAAGAAGGCCACAAGACGCGAATTTTTCGACGCTTTCGTGCATGTTGATGTAAGGTGAGGTCATTGGGACGAAAAAATGGATTCGGGCGAAAATTTTGCGGGGATGCGAGAATTCGCGCGCGCCTTTTCTCGTCTTTTACTCGTGTTTTCAATTAAGAAGGCCAAAAGACGCGAAATATTTGACGCTTTCACCCATGTTGATGCAAGGTGAGATGATTTTGACGAAAAAGTGGACTCGGGCAAAAATTTTCCGGGGTGCGAAAATTCGCGCCCGCGCCTTTGCGCTGCTTTTACGCCTGTTTTCAACCAAGAAGGCCAAAAGACGTGATTTTTTTAAGCTTTCATGCATGTTGATGCATGGTGAGATGATTGGGACGAAAAAATAGACTCTGGCGAAAATTTTTCGGGGGTGCGAAAATTTGTGCGCGCGGCTTCTCGCAGCTTTCACGCCTGTTTTCAACCAAGAAGGCCAAAAGACGCGAAATTTTTAACGCTTTCGTGCATGTTGATGCAAGGTGAGATGATTGGGACGAAAAAATGGACTTGGGCGAAAATTTTCTAGGGTGCGAAAATTCGTGCGTGCGCCTTTTCGCAGCTTTTACGTCTGTTTTCAACCAAGAGGGCTTAAAGACGTGAAATTTTTGACGCTTTCATGCATGTTGATGCAAGGTGAGATGATTGGGGCGAAAAAATGAAATCGGGCAAAAATTTTCCGGGGTGCGAAAATTCGCGCGCGCATCTTTTCGTTGCTTTTAAGCCTATTTTCAACCAAGAAGGCCGAAAGACGTGAAATTTTCGACGCTTTCGTGCATGTTGATGCATTGTGAGATGATTGGGATGAAAAATGGATTCGGGCAAAAATTTTCCGGGGGTGCAAAAATTCGCGCGCAAGCCTTCTCGCGGCTTTCACGCCTATTTTCAACCAAGAAGGCCAAAAGACGCGAATTTTTCGACGCTTTCGTGCATGTTGATGCAAGGTGAGATGATTGGGACGAAAAAATGGACTCGGGCGAAAATTTTCCAAAGATGCGAAAATTCGCGCGCATCTTTTCTCAGCTTTTACTCGTGTTTTCAATTAACAAGGCCAAAAGATGCGAATTTTTTACGCTTTCGCGCATGTTGATGCATGGTGAGATGATTGGGACGAAAAAAATGGACTTGGGCAAAAAATTTTCGGTTGTGAAAATTCGTTCGCACGCCTTTTCGCAGCTTCTACGCCTGTTTTCAACCAAGAAGTGGCATACGCATCCTTGGGAAAGTAGTGTGGCATACGTGGGAAAGTAGTGGGATACACATCGAGACAGCTGAAGCAACATGTGGTCAATTATCCCACACATGACCTCGAATTGGCAGCAGTAGTGTTTGCCCTCAAGCTTTGGCGTCATTACTTATATGGAGAAGAATTTGGGGTTTACACTGACCACGAGTCTAAAGTATGTCTTCACACAGAAGGATCTGAATATGTGCCAAAGGCAATGTAGAATGAGACCTACAATGAAGGGGAGACCCCTTTTATTCCCCCACCTCCATCTTATCCACCTCCACTTCCACCTTCTCCTCCTCCACTAGAACCACTAGCCCAGCAAGGACGTCAAGTCCCTTCTATCTGCACACTACAAGACTTCTGGAGGTCAAAACCTCTAACGTTTAACGGAGAAGAAGGCATAGAAGTGGCAGAGCAATGGATGGAGGCAATTAAGGACAAGTTTGATATCCTCGACGTTCCAGAGAACAAGAAGGTGTTATTCGCCAGAGACACTCTGCAGAAAGATGCTAAAGAATGGTGGAAGGCAAAGAAGGCCACCAGTTTTCCTGAAGTAAGAATTGTCGCCTGGGAAGATTTTCACAAGGCATTTGAGACGCGCTACTTCCCTAAGTTCCAAAGGGATTTAAAGCAAAAGGAGTTTCTGGACCTAGTGCAAGGGACCATGACAGTGGCCCAATACATGACCAAGTTTGTTCGACTGAGAAAGTATTCCAGACTGATCATGGATGAGAGGGACGTAACGAAGCGCTTTATCGACGGACTGAGCCCCGCCTTAAGGTCCCATACGAGATCAGGGAATTGCAAAACCCTGGATGAGGCAATCAGTTTGGCTACACTGACCAAAAAAGACCATTAAGACCTTCAGAAAGCCCAAGGGTCCAGCAGAATGTAGGGCAGAGTTCCCAGCACCAGCAACAACAATATAGAGGGAACAACCGTCAGCATCAACGATGGGATAATCGGTACCGCCCTTATACAGCGCCTCAACAATATAATCGTCCACAGCAACAGCCCTACCACTCTCCACAACAAGCTCCTCCACCACAACAACAGCAACCACAGCAGCAGCAACAGAACCCTAGGCCACCGCAACAGGGGCAAAGGCGCCCAGCCCAACAGCAGAGGCAACAACCTCCAAGAGCCCCTCAGGCACCACCCGCACAAGGTGAGCGGGTCTTATGTAATACCTGTGGCAGGACCCATGCTAGGGAATGCCGCTTCAATTCTGGAGCATGCTACTATAGCGGTGGAAAGGGTCACTTCGCAGTAAACTGTTCAAGACGTGGACAACAACAGTTAGTTCAAGGAAGACTCTTCAACTTAGAAGAGGACGCCCCACAGAATGACGCTGAGGTCATTCGAGGAACGCTATTCGTAGCTGAGCTACCCACTACAGTATTGTTTGATTTTGGTGTCTCTCATTCATTTATATCTGAAGAATGTGTCAAGACATTAGGGTTAACTACAATGAACTTAGAACATAAGATGAACATCTTGACCTCACAAGGAACATTGATTACTACCAAATATTTCCCTAATGTACTCATAGAGATAGAGAAAAAGAACTTTCCTGCAAATCTTATCATTATCCCTATGAGAGATTATGATATTATTTTGGGCATGGATTGGCTAACCTCCCATGATGCTTCTATCTTGTGCAAGCAAAAGAAGGTGATTATTGGTACACAGTGTACAAATAAAGTTATAGTCAGAGGCATTGCACAGACAGAACCAAAGATCATAGTGTCTGCCATGAAGGCACATAAACTACTCCAAAAAGGATGTAGAGGTTATCTGGCTAGTATTACCAAGGTAGCAGAACCAGCCAAGACCCCTCAAGACATAGAGGTTGTGAGGGAATTTTCTGATGTATTTCCTGATGACGTTAGTGGTCTACCGCCCAGAAGGAAGATAGACTTCCATATTGAAGTGGCACCCGGCACAGCACCAATCTCCAAAGCTCCATATCGCATGGCTCCAGCAGAGATGAAGGAATTGAAGGACCAGATTCAAGAACTACTGGACAAAGGTTTCATCAGACTTAGTGTCTCATCATGGGGTGAACCAGTCCTCTTTGTTAAAAAGAAGGATGGATCATTGAGACTTTGTATCGATTACAGGATGTTGAACAAAGTTACTATAAAAAACAAGTACCCGCTACCTCGCATCGACGACTTATTTAATTAGCTCTCCAGAGCTAAGGTGTTTTCCAAGATTGATCTGAGGAGCGGATACCATCAGTTAAGGGTAGCCGAAGAGGACATTCCAAAGACGGCATTCCGATCAAGATATGGGCACTACGAGTTCCTTGTAATGCCGTTTGGGTTAACAAATGCCCTGGCAGCATTCATGGATCTCATGAATCGAACTTTCCACGAACACTTGGATAAGTTCGTAATTGTCTTTGTTGACGACATCCTCATCTACTCGCCGAGCATAGAGCAACACAAGGAACATATGAAAATAGTATTGGAGACTTTGCGAGCAAAGAAGTTGTATGCAAAGTTTTCCAAATGTGAATTCTAGGTAGAACAGATGATGTTCCTTTTCGCCCGAGTCCATTTTTTCGTCCCAATCATCTCACCATGCATCAACATGCGTGAAAGCATCGAAAATTTCGCGTCTTTTGGCCTTCTTAATTGAAAACACGAGTAAATGCCGAAAAAAGGTGCGCGCGAAATTTCGCATCCCCAGGAAATTTTTGCCCGAGTCCATTTTTTCATCCCAATCATCTCACCTCGCATCAAGATGCATGAAAGCGTCAAAAAATTCGCGTCTTTTGGCCTTCTTGGTTGAAAACAGGCGTGAAAGCCGCGAGAAGGTGCGCGCGCGAATTTTTGCACCCTCGGAAAATTTTCGTTCGAGTCCATTTTTTCGTCCCAATCATCTAACCATGCGTCAACATGCACGAAAGCGTAAAAAATTTCACGTCTTTTGGCGTTCTTGGTTGAAAATAGGCGTGAAAGCCGCGAGAAGGCGTGCGCACGAATTTTCGCACCCTCAAAAAATTTTCGCTCGTGTCCATTTTTTCATCCTAGTCATCTCATCGTGCATCAACATGCATGAAAGCATCGAAAATTTCACGTCTGTTGGCCTTCTTGGTTGAAAACAGACGTAAAAGCAGCGAAAAGGCACGCGTGCGAATTTTCGCACCCTGGAAAATTTTCGCCTGAGTCCATTTTTCATCCCAGTCATCTCATCATGCATCAACATGCGCGAAAGCGTCAAAAATTTCACGTCTTTTGTCCTTCTTAGTTGAAAATAGGCGTGAAGGCCGCGAGAAGGCGCGAGCGCAAATTTTCGCACCCCCCAAAAATTTTCGGCCGAGTCCATTTTTTCATCCCAATCATTTTACCTTGCATCAACATGCATGAAAGCATCGAAAAATTCGCATCTTTTGGCCTTCTTGGTTGAAAATAGGCGTGAAAGAGGCGAGAAGGCGAGCGCACGAATTTTCGGACCCCGAAAAATTTTCGCCTGAGTCTATTTTTTCATCCCAATCATCACAGCATGCATCAACATGCAAGAAAGCGTCAAAAATTTCACGTCTTTTGGCATTCTTGGTACAAAATAGGCGTAAAAGCTGCGAAAAGACGCGCGCGCAAATTTTCGCACCTCGGAAAATTTTCGCCCGAGTACATTTTTTCGTCCCAATCATCTCTCCATGCATCAACATGCAAAAGCATCGAAAATTTCACGTCTTTTAGACTTCTTAATTGAAAATACGAGTAAAAGCCATGAAAAGGAGTAAAAGCAAGAAAGCATCGAAAATTTTGCATCTTTTGTCCTTCTTGGTTGAAAACAGATGTAAAATTCGCGAAATGGCATGCGCGAAAGCGTAAAAATTTTTGTGTCTTTTGGCCTTCTTAATTCAAAGCACGAGTAAAAGCCGACAAAAGGCGCGCGCGAATTTTCGCATCCCCGGAAAATTTTTGCCCAAGTCCATTTTTTCATCCCAATCATCTCACCTGGCATCAACGTGCACGAAAGCGTAAAAATTTTGCATCTTTGGGCCTTCTTGGTTGAAAATAGGCGTAAAAGCTACGAAAAGGCGCGCGCACGAATCTTCGCACCTCGATAAATTTTCGGCCGAGTCCATTTTTTCGTCCCAATCATCTCTCCATGTATCAACATGTACGAAAGCGTCAAAAATTTCACATCTTTTGGCCTTCTTTGTTGAAACCAGGCGTAAAAGCTGTGAAAAGGCACGCGCGCGAATTTTCGCACCCCGGAAAATTTTTGTCCGGGTCCATTTTTTTGTCCCAATCATCTCTCCATGTGTCAACATGCACGAAAGTGTCAAAAAATTCACGTCTTTCGGCCTTATTAATTGAAAACACGAGTAAAAGCCCAGAAAAGGCGCGCAATAATTTTCGCATCCACAAAAAATTTTCGCCGGATCCATTTTTTCGTCCCTATCGTCTCACCTTGCCTCAACATGCACGAAAGCGTCAAAAAATTCGCGTCTTTTGGCCTTCTTCGTTGAAAACAAGCGTCAAGGCCGCTAGAAAGCGCGCGGGCGAATTTTTGCACCCCAGAAAATTTTCAGCCGAGTCCATTTTTTCATCACAATCATCTCACCTTGCATCAACATGCACGGAAGTGTCAAAAAATTCGGATCTTTTGGCCTTCTTGGTTGAAAATAGGCGTGAAGGCCGCGAGAAGGTGCGCGCACGAAATTTCGCACCCTCGGAAAATTTTCGCTCATATCCAATTTTTTGTCCCAGCCATCTCATCATGCATCAACATGCATGAAAGCGTCGAAAATTTCACATCTTTTGGCCTTCTTGGTTGAAAACATGAGTAAAAGCAGCGAAAAGGCATGCGCGCGAATTTTTGCACCCTGAAAAATTTTCGCCCGAGTCCGTTTTTTCAGCCCAATCATCTCAGCATGCATCAACATGCGCGAAAGCGTTGAAAATTTCGCGTCTTTTGGCCTTCTTAATTGAAAACATGAGTAAAAGCCGAGAAAAGGTGCGCGCGAATTTTCGCATCCCCGGAAAATTTTCGCCCGAGTCTATTTTTTCATCCTAATCATCTCCTTTGCATCAACATGCACGAAAGCGTCGAAAAATTCATGTCTTTTGGCCTTCTTGGATGAAAACAGGCGTGAAGGCCGCGAGGAAGCGCGCGCACAAATTTTTGCACACCAAAAAATTTCACGTCTTTTGACCTTCTTGGTTGAAAACAGGCGTAAAAGCTGCAAAAAGGCGCGGGCTCGAATTTTCGCACCTCGAAATATTTTCGCCCGAGCCCATTTTTTCGTCCCAATCATCTCATCATGCAAGAACATGCACGAAAGCATCGAAAATTTCACGTCTTTTGGCCTTCTTGGTTGAAAACAGGCGTAAAACCAGCGAATAGGCGTGCGCGCGAATTTTTGCACGCTGGAAAACTTTCGCCCGAGTCTATTTTTTCATCTCAATCATCTCACAATGCATCAACATGCGCAAAAGCGTCAAATATTTCACGTCTTTTGGCTTTCTTAATTGAAAACACAAGTAAAAGCCTAGAAAAGGCGTGCGCGAATTTTCGCATCGTCGAAAAATTTTCGCCCGAGTCCATTTTTTCATCCCAATCATTTTACCTTGCATCAACATGCACGAAAGCATAAAAAAATTCGCATCTTTTGGCTTTCTTGGTTGAAAATAGGCTTGAAAGAGGCGAGAAGGCGCGCGCATGAATTTTCGGACCCCGAAAAATTTTCGCCTGAGTCTATTTTTTCATCCCAATCATCGCACCATGCATCAACATGGAAGAAAGCGTCGAAAATTTCACCTTTTTTGGCCTTCTTGGTTCCAAAATAGGCGTAAAAGCTGCAAAAAGTCGCGCGCAGCGAATTTTCGCACCCCGAAAAATTTTCGCCCGAGTCCATTTTTTCGTCCCAATCATCTCTCCATGCATCAACATGCACGACAGCGTCGAAAATCTCACATCTTTTAGTCTTCTTAATTGAAAACATGAGTAAAAGCTGAGAAAAGGAGTAAAAGCATGAAAGCATCGAAAATTTCGCATCTTTTGTCCTTCTTGGTTGAAAACAGGTGTAAAATTCGCGAAATGGCTTGCACGCGAATTTTTGCACCACCGGAAAATTTTCGCCCAAGTCCATTTTTTCATCCCAATCAGCTCTCCATATATCAACATGCACGAAAGCGTCGAAAATTTCATGTCTTTTGGCCTTCTTAATTGAAAACACGAGTAAAAGTCGAGATAAGGCGCGCGCGAATTTTCGCATCCTCGAAAAATTTTCGCCCGAGTCCATTTTTTCGTCCTAATCATCTCAACTTGCATCAACATGCACGAAAGCGTCGAAAAATTTGCGTCTTTTGTCCTTATTGGTTGAAAACAGGCGTGAAAGTCGCGAGAAGGCGCGCGCACGAATTTTCGCACCCTCGAAAAATTTTCGCTCGTGTCCATTTTTTCGTCCCAGTCATCTCATGATGCATCAACATGCATGAAAGCGTCAAAAATTTCACGTCTTTTGGCCTTCTTGGTTGAAAACAGGCGTAAAAGCAGCGAAAAGGCGTGCGCGCGAATTTTCGCACCCTGGAAAATTTTCGCCCGAGTCTATTTTTTCATCCCAATCATCTCACCATGCATCAACATGCGTGAAAGCATAAAAAATTTCACATGTTTTGGCCTTCTTAGTTGAAAACACGAGTAAAAGCCAGAAAAGGCGCGCGCGAATTTTCGCATCCCCGAAAAATTTATGTCCGAGTCCATTTTTCTTCCCAATCATCTCACCTTGCATCAACATGCACGAAAGCGTCGAAAAATTCGCGTCTTTTGGCCTTCTTGGTTGAAAACAGTCGTGAAAGCCACGAGAAGGCGCGCGCGCGAATTTTCGCACCCCCGAAAAATTTTCGCCCGAGTCCATTTTTTCGACCCAATCATCTCACCTTGCATCAACATGCATGAAAGCATCAAACATTTCACGTCTTTCAGCCTTCTTGGTTCAAAACAGGAGTAAAAGCTGCGACAACTTTTATATATTGAAAATAGGCGTAAAAGCTGTGACAAGGCGCGTGCACGAATTTTCGCACCCCGGAAAATTTTCGGCCGAGTCAATTTTTTCGTCCCAATCATCTCTCCATGCATCAACATGCACGAAAGCGTCAAAAATTTCACGTCTTATGGCCTTCATAATTGAAAACACGAGTAAAAGCCGAGAAAAGGCGCGCGTGAATTTTTGCGTCACCGAAAAATTTTTGCCGGATCCATTTTTTCATCCCAATCGTCTCACCTTGCATCAACATGCACGAAAGCGTCGAAAAATTTGCGTCTTTTGGCCTTCTTGGTTGAAAACAGGCGTCAACGCCGCGAGAAAGTGCGCGCTTGAAAAGCGCGAAAAGCACGTGCACAAATTTTTGCACCATCGGAAAATTTTCGCTCGTGTCCATTTTGTCATCCCAGTCATCTCATGATGCATCAACATGCACGAAAGCGTCGAAAATTTCACGTCTTTTGGCCTTCTTGGTTGAAAATAGGCGTAAAAGTAGCGAAATGGCGTGCGCGCGAATTTTCGCACGCTAGAAAATCTTCGCCCTAGTCCATTTTTTCGTCCCAACTATCTCGCCATGCATCAACAAGCGCGAAAGCGTCAAAAGTTTCGCGTCTTTTGGCCTTCTTAATTGAAAACACGAGTAAAAGCCGAGAAAAGGCGCGCGCGAATTTTCGCAACCCCGAAAAATTTTCGCCCGAGTCCATTTTTTCCTCCCAATCATCTCATCATGCATCAACACGCACAAAAGCATCGAAAATTTCACGTATTTTGGACTTCTTGGTTGAAAACAGGCGTAAAAATAGCGAAAAGGCGTGCCCACGAATTTTCCCACCCGGAATATTTTTCCCCGAGTCCATTTTTTCGTCCCAATCATCTCAACATGCGTCAACATGCGTGAAAACGTCGAAAATTTTGCGTTTTTTGGCCTTCTTAATTGAATACACGAGTAAAAGCCGAGAAAAGGCGCGCGCGAATTTTCGCATCCCCGGAAAATTTTTGCCCGAGTCCATCCCAATCATCTCACCTTGCATCAACATGCACGAAAGCGTCGAAAAAATCGCTTCTTTTGGCTTTCTTGGTTGAAAACAGGCGTGAAAGCCACGAGAAGACGCGCGCGCGAATTTTCGCACCCTCGGAAAATTTTTGTCCGAGTCCATTTTTTCGTCCCAATCATCTAACCATGCGTCAACATGCACGAAAGTGTCGAAAATTTCACATCTTTTTGCCTTCTTGGTTGAAAATAGGCATAAAAGCAGCGAAAAGGCGCACGCGCGAATTTACCACGGAAAATTTTCGCCCGAGTCTATTTTGTCGTCGCAATCATCTCACCTTGCATCAACATGCATGAAAGCGTCGAAAATTTGACGTCTTTCAGCCTTCTTGGTCGAAAACAGGCGTAAAAGCTGCGAAAAGGCACGCGCACGAATTTTCGCACCTTGGAAAATTTTCGTCCGAGTCCATTTTTTCGTCCCAATCATCTCTCCATGCATCAACATGCATGAAAGCGTCAAAAATTTCACGTCTTTTGCCCTTCTTAATTGAAAACACGAGCAAAATCCGAGAAAAGGCGCGCGCAAATTTTTGCATCCCCGAAAAATTTTCGCCCGAGTCCATTTTTTCGTCCCAATCATCTCACCTTGCATCAACATGCACGAAAGCGTCGAAAAATTCGCGTCTTTGGGCCTTCTTGGTTAATAACAGGTGTCTAGGCCGCGAGAAAGCGCGCGCGGGAATTTTTGCACTCCGGAAATTTTTTGGCCGAGTCCATTTTTTTCATCCTAATCATCTCACCTTGCATCAACATGCACGAAAGCATCAAAAATTTCACGTCTTTTGGCCTTCTATGTTGAAAACATGCGTAAAAGCTGCGAAAAGGCGCGCGCGCGAATTTTCGCACCCCGAAAAATTTTCTCCTAGATCCATTTTTTCATCCCAATAATCTCTCCATGCATCAACATGCACGAAAGTCTCAAAAATTTCACGTCTTTTGGACTTCTTAATTGAAAATACGAGAAAAAGCCGAGAAAAGTCGCGCTCAAATCCATTTTTTCGTCCCAATCGTCTCACCTTGCATCAACATGCACGAAAGCGTCGAATAATTCGCGTCTTTTGGCATTCTTGGTTGAAAGTAGGCGTGAAAGCCGCGAGTAGGTGCACGCACGAATTTTCGCTCCCTCGAAAATTTTTCGCTCGTGTCCATTTTTTCGTCTCAGTCATCTCATCATGCATCAACATGCACGAAAGCGTCGAAAATTTCACGTCTTTTGGCCTTCTTGGTTGAAAACAGGCGTAAAAGCAATGAAAATGCGTGCACGCGAATTATCGCACCTTGAAAAATTTTCGCCCGAGTCCATTTTTTCGTCCCAATCATCTCACCATGCATCAACATGCGCGAAAGCGTCGAAAATTTCCTGTTTTTTGGCCTTCTTAATTGAAAACACAAGTAAAAGCCGAGACAACGCGCGCGCGAATTTTCGCAGCCTCGGAAAATTTTCACCCGAATCCATTTTTTCATCCCAATCATGTCACCTTGCATCAACGTGCACGAAAGCGTAAAAAAATTCCATCTTTGGGCCTTCTTGGTTGAAAATAGGCGTAAAAGCTGCAAAAAGGCGCGGGCACGAATTTTCGCACCTTGAAAAATTTTCGCCCGAGTCCATTTTTTTTCACCCAATCATCAAACCATGCGTCGACATGCACGAAAGCGTCAAAAATTTCATGTCTTTTGGCATTCTTGGTTGAAAATAGGCGTAAAAGCAGCAAAAAAGCGCGCGCGAATTTTTGCACACCGGAAATTTTTTGCACGTGTCCATTTTTTCGTCCCAATCATCTCTCCATGCATCAACATGCACGAAAGCGTCGAAAATTTCACATCTTTTGGCCTTCTTAATTGAAAACACGAGTAAAAGCTGAGAAAAGGCGCGTGCGAATTTTCGCATCACCGAAAAATTTTCGCCGGATCCATTTTTTCGTCCCAATCATCTCACCTTGCATCAACTTTCACGAAAGCATCGAAAAATTCACGTCTTTTGGCCTTCTTGGTTGAAAATAGGCGTCAAGGCCGTGAGAAAGCGCGCGCGCAAATTTTCACACCTCCAAAAATTTTTGGCCGAGTCCATTTTTTCATCCCAACCATCTCACCTTGCATTAACATACACGGAAGCGTCGAAAAATTCGCGTCTTTAGGCCTTCTTAGTTGAAAATAGGCGTTAAAGCCGTGAGAAGGCGCGTGCACGAATTTTCGCACCCTCGAAAAATTTTCGCTTATGTCCATTTTTTCGTCCCAGTGATCTCATCGTGCATCAACATGCACGAAAGCGTCGAAAATTTCACGTCTTTTGGCCTTCTTGGTTGAAAACAGGCGTAAAAGCAATGAAAATGCGTGCACGCGAATTATCGCACCCTGAAAAATTTTCGCCCGAGTCCATTTTTTTCGTCCCAATCATCTCACCATGCATCAACATGCGCGAAAGCATCGAAAATTTCACGTCTTTTGGCCTTCTTAATTGAAAACACGAGTAAACCCTAGAAAAGGCGCGCGCGAATTTTTGCATCCTCGGAAAATTTTCGCCCGAGTCCATTTTTTCGTCCCAATCATCTCACCTAGCATCAACATGCACGAAAGCGTCGAAAAATTCACGTCTTTGGGCCTTCTTGGTTGAAAATAGGCGTAAAAGCTGCGAAAAGGCGCTTGCACGAATTTTCTCACCCCAAAAAATTTTCGGCCGAGACCATTTTGTCCTCCCAATCATCTCATCATGCATCAACAAGCACGAAAGCGTCGAAAATTTCACGTCTTTTGGCCTTCTTGGTTGAAAACATGCGTAAAAGCAGCGAAAAGGCGTGCGCGCGAATTTTTGCACGCCAGAAAATTTTTGCCCGAGTCTATTTTTTTTCTCAATCACCTCACCATGCATCAACATGCGTGAAAGCGTCAAAAATTTCGCATTTTTTGGCCTTCTCGGTTGAAAATAGGGGTGAAAAGCTGAGAAAAGGCGCGCGCGAATTTTCGCATCCCCGAAAAATTTTCGCTCCCGTCCATTTCTTCGTCCCAATCATCTCACCATGCATCAACATGTGCCAAAGCATCAAAAAATTCGCGTCTTTTGGCCTTCTTGGTTGAAAACAGACGTGAAGGCCGCGAGAAAGCGCGCGCACGAATTTTTGCACCCCGAAAAATTTTCGCCCAAGTCCAGGTTTTCGTCCCATTCATCTCATCATGCATCAATATGCACAAAAGCGTCGAAAATTTCGCGTCTTTTGGCCTTCTTGGCTGAAAATAGGCGTCAAAGCCACGAGAAGACGCGCGCACGAATTTTCGCACCCTCGGAAAATTTTCGCTCGTGTCCATTTTTTCGTCCCAGTCATCTCATCATGCATCAACATGCACGAAAGCGTGGAAAATTTCACGTCTTTTGGCCTTCTTGGTTGAAAATAGGCGTAAAAGCAGCGAAATGGCGTGCGTGCGAATTTTCGCACCCTGGAAAATTTTTGTCCCGAGTCCATTTTTCGTTCCAATCATCTCACCATGCATCAACATGCGCAAAAGCATCAAAAATTTCGCATTTTTTGTCCTTCTTAATTGAAAACATGAGTAAATGCCGAGAAAAGGCACGCACGAATTTTCGCAGCCTCGGAAAATTTTCACCCGAGTCCATTTTTTCATCCCAATCATCTCACCTTGCATCAATGTGCACGAAAGCGTAAAAAAAATCGCATCTTTGGGCCTTCTTGGTTGAAAACAGGCGTAAAAGCTGCAAAAAGGTGCGGGCTCAAATTTTCGCACCTCGAAAAATTTTCGCCCGGGTCCATTTTTTCGTCCCAATCATCAAACCATGCGTCGACATGCACGAAAGCATCAAAAATTTCACGGCTTTTGGCCTTCTTGGTTGAAAACATGTGTAAAAGCAGCAAAAAAGCGCGCGCACGAATTTTCGCACCACGAAAAATTTTTGCCCGAGTCCATTTTTTCATCCCAATCATCTCACCTTGCATCAACATGCATGAAAGCGTCGAAAATTTCACGTCTTTCAGCCTTGGTTGAAAACGGGCGTAAAAGCTGCGAAAAGGCGTGCGCACGAATTTTCGCACCCCTGAAAATTTTTGCCCGAGTTCATTTATTCGTCCCAATCATCTCTCCATGCATCAACATGCACGAAAGCGTAAAAAATTTCACGTCTTTTGGCGTTCTATGTTGAAAACAGGCGTAAAAGCTGCGAAAAGGCGCGCGCGCGAATTTTTGCACCGCGAAAAATTTTCGCCCGGGTCCATTTTTTCGTCCCAATCATCTCTCCAAGCATCAACGTGCCCGAAAGCGTCGAAAATTTCACGTCTATTGGCCTTCTTAATTGAAAACACGAGTAAAAGCCGAGAAAAGGCGCGTGCGAATTTTTGCGTCCCCGAAAAATTTTCGTCGGATCCATTTTTTCGTCCCAATCGTCTCACCTTGCATCAACATGCACGAACGCGTCGAAAAATTCGCATCTTTTGGCCTTCTTGGTTGAAAACAGGCGTCAAGGCCGCGAAAAAGCATGCGCGCGAATTTTTGCACCTCGGAAAATTTTCGCTCGTGTTCATTTTTTTGTCCCAGTCATCGCATCATGCATCAACGTGCATGAAAGCGTGGAAAATTTCACGTCTTTTGGCCTTCTTGGTTGAAAATAGGCGTAAAAGCAGCGAAATGGCGTGCGCGCGAATTTTCGCACCCTGGAAAATTTTTGCCCGAGTCCATTTTTTCGTCATAATCATCTCACCATACATCAACATGCGCGAAAGCGTCGAAAATTTCGCATTTTTTGGCCTTCTTAATTGAAAACACGAGTAAAAGCCGAGAAAAGGTGCGCGCGAATCTTCGCAGCCTCGGAAAATTTTCACCCGAGTCCATTTTTTCATCCCAATCATCTCACCTTGCATCAACGTGCACGAAAGCGTAAAAAAATTCGCGTCATTGGGCCTTCTTGGTTGAAAACAGGCGTAAAAGCTGCAAAACGGCACGGGCTCGAATTTTCGCACCTCGGAAAATTTTTGCCCGAGTCCATTTTTTCGTCCCAATCATCAAACCATGCGTCGACATGCATGAAAGCGTCGAAAATTTCACGTCTTTTGGCCTTATTGGTTGAAAACAGGCGTAAAAGCCGCAAAAAGGCGCGCGCGCGAATTTTTGCACCACGAAAAATTTTAGCCCGAGTCCATTTTTTCATCCCAATCATCTCACCTTGCATCAACATGCATGAAAGCGTCGAAGATTTCACGACTTTCAGCCTTGGTTGAAACACAGGCATAAAAGCTGCGAAAAGGCGTGGCAAGAATTTTCGCACTCCGGAAAATTTTCGCTCGAGTTCATTTATTCGTTCCAATCATCTCTCCATGCATCAACATGCACGAAAGCGTCGAAAATTTCACGTCTTTTGGCGTTCTATGTTGAAAACAGACGTAAAAGCTGCGAAAAAGCGAATTTTCGCACCGCGGAAAATTTTCGCCAGGGTCCATTTTTTCGTCTCCATCATCTCTCCATGCACCAACATGCACGAAAGCCTTCAAAATTTCATGTCTTTTGGCCTTCTTAATTGAAAACACGAGTAAAAGCCGAGAAAAGGCGCGTGCGAATTTTTGCGTCCCCGAAAAATTTTCGTCGGATCCATTTTTTCGTCCCAATCGTCTCACCTTGCATCAACATGCACGAAAGCGTCGAAAAATTCGCCTATTTCGGCCTTCTTGGTTGAAAACAAGCGTCAAGGCCGCGAAAAAGCATGCGCGCAAATTTTCGCACCTCGAAAAATTTTCGCTCGTGTCCATTTTTTCATCCCAGTCATCTCATCATGAATCAACGTGCACGAAAGCGTGGAAAATTTCACGTCTTTTGACCTTCTTGGTTGAAAATAGGCGTAAAAGCAGCGAAATGGCATGCGCGCGAATTTTCGACCGAGTCCATTTTTTCGTCATAATCATCTCACCATGCATCAACATGCGCTAAGCGTCGAAAATTTCACGTCTTTTGGCCTTCTTAATTGAAAACACGAGTAAAAGTCGAGAAAAGGAGCGCGCGAATATTCGCAGCCTCGGAAAATTTTCACCCGAGTCCATTTTTTCATCTCAATCATCTCACCTTGTATCAACGTGCACGAAAGCGTAAAAAAATTCGCGTCTTTGGGCCTTCTTGGTTGAAAACAGGCGTAAAAGCTGCAAAAAGGCGCGGGCTCGAATTTTTGCACCTCGAAAAATTTTTACCCGAGTCCATTTTTTCGTCCCAATCATCAAACCATGCGTCGACATGCACGAAACCCTAAAAAATTTCACGTCTTTTGGCCTTCTTGGTTGAAAACAGGAGTAAAAGAAGCAAAAAGGCGCGCGCGCGAATTTTTGCACCACGGAAAATTTTCGCCCGAGTCCATTTTTTTCATCCCAATCATCTCACCTTGCATCAACATGCATGAAAGCGTCGAAGATTTCACGTCTTTCAGCCTTGGTTGAAAACAGGAATAAAAGCTGCGAAAAGGCGTGGCAAGAATTTTCGCACTCCGGAAAATTTTCGTCCGAGTTCATTTATTCGTCCCAATCATCTCTCCATGCATCAACATGCACGAAAGCGTCGAAAATTTCACGTCTTTTGGCATTCTATGTAGAAAACAGGCGTAAAAGCTGCGAAAAGGCGCGCGCGCGAATTTTTGCACCGCGGAAAAATTTCGCCAGGGTCCATTTTTTCGTTCCAATCATCTCTCCATGCACCAACATGCACAAAAGCGTCGAAAATTTCACGTCTTTTGGCTTTCTTAATTGAAAACACGAGTAAAAGCCGAGAAAAGGCGCGTGCGAATTTTTGCGTCCCCGAAAAATTTTCGTCGGATCCATTTTTTCGTCCCAATCGTCTCACCTTGCATCAACATGCATGAAAGCGTCGAAAAATTCGCCTCTTTTGGCCTTCTTGGTTGAAAACAGGCGTCAAGGCCGCGAAAAAGCATGCGCGCGAATTTTCGCACCTCGAAAAATTTTCGCTCGTGTCCATTTTTTCGTCCTAGTCATCTCATATTGCATCAACGTGCATGAAAGCGTGGAAAATTTCACGTCTTTTGGCCTTCTTGGTTGAAAATAGGCGTAAAAGCAGCGAAATGGCGTGCGCGCGAATTTTCGCACCTTGGAAAATTTTCGCCCGAGCCCATTTTTTCGTCCCAATCATCTCACCATGCATCAACATGCGCGAAAGCGTCGAAAATTTTGCATTTTTTGGCCTTCTTAATTGAAAACACGAGTAAAAGCCGAGAAAAGGTGCGCGCGAATCTTCGCAGCCTCGGAAAATTTTCACCCGAGTCCATTTTTTCATCCCAATCATCTCACCTTGCATCAACGTGCACGAAAGCGTAAAAAAATTCGCGTCATTGGCCTTCTTGGTTGAAAACAGGCGTAAAAGCTGCAAAACGGCACGGGCTCGAATTTTCGCACCTCGAAAAATTTTCGCCCGAGTCCATTTTTTCGTCCCAATCATCAAACCATGCGTCGACATGCATGAAAGCGTCGAAAATTTCACGTCTTTTGGCCTTATTGGTTGAAAACAGGCGTAAAAGCCGCAAAAAGGCGCGCGCGCGAATTTTTGCACCACGAAAAATTTTAGCCCGAGTCCATTTTTCCATCCCAATCATCTCACCTTGCATCAACATGCATGAAAGCGTCGAAGATTTCACGACTTTCAGCCTTGGTTGAAACACAGGCATAAAAGCTGCGAAAAGGCGTGGCAAGAATTTTCGCACTCCGGAAAATTTTTGCCCGAGTTCATTTATTCGTCCCAATCATCTTTCCATGCATCAACATGCACAAAGCATCGAAAATTTCACGTCTTTTGGCGTTCTATGTTGAAAACAGACGTAAAAGCTGCGAAAAAGCGAATTTTCGCACCGCGGAAAATTTTCGCCAGGGTCCATTTTTTCGTCCCCATCATCTCTCCATGCACCAACATGCACGAAAGCCTTCAAAATTTCATGTCTTTTGGCCTTCTTAATTGAAAACACGAGTAAAAGCCGAGAAAAGGCGCGTGCGAATTTTTGCGTCCCGAAAAATTTTCGTCGGATCCATTTTTTCGTCCCAATCGTCTCACCTTGCATCAACATGCATGAAAGCGTCGAAAAATTCGCCTATTTCGGCCTTCTTGGTTGAAAACAAGCGTCAAGGCCGCGAAAAAGCATGCGCGCAAATTTTCGCACCTCGAAAAATTTTCGCTCGTGTCCATTTTTTCGTCCCAGTCATCTCATCATGAATCAACGTGCACGAAAGCGTGGAAAATTTCACGTCTTTTGACCTTCTTGGTTGAAAATAGGCGTAAAAGCAGCGAAATGGCATGCGCGCGAATTTTCGCCCGAGTCCATTTTTTCGTCATAATCATCTCACCATGCATCAACATGCGCTAAGCGTCGAAAATTTCACGTCTTTTGGCCTTCTTAATTGAAAACACGAGTAAAAGTCGAGAAAAGGAGCGCGCGAATATTCGCAGCCTCGGAAAATTTTCACCCGAGTCCATTTTTTCATCTCAATCATCTCACCTTGTATCAACGTGCACGAAAGCGTAAAAAAATTCGCGTCTTTGGGCCTTCTTGGTTGAAAACAGGCGTAAAAGCTGCAAAAAGGCGCGGGCTCGAATTTTTGCACCTCGAAAAATTTTTACCCGAGTCCATTTTTTCGTCCCAATCATCAAACCATGCGTCGACATGCACGAAACCCTAAAAAATTTCACGTCTTTTGGCCTTCTTGGTTGAAAACAGGAGTAAAAGAAGCAAAAAGGCGCGCGCGCGAATTTTTGCACCACGGAAAATTTTCGCCCGAGTCCATTTTTTTCATCCCAATCATCTCACCTTGCATCAACATGCATGAAAGCGTCGAAGATTTCACGTCTTTCAGCCTTGGTTGAAAACAGGAATAAAAGCTGCGAAAAGGCGTGGCAAGAATTTTCGCACTCCGGAAAATTTTTGCCCGAGTTCATTTATTCGTCCCAATCATCTCTCCATGCATCAACATGCACGAAAGCGTAAAAAATTTCACGTCTTTTGGCATTCTATGTTGAAAACCGGCGTAAAAGCTGCGAAAATGCGCGCGCGAATTTTCGCACCGCGGAAAATTTTCGCCAGGGTCCATTTTTTCGTCCCAATCATCTCTCCATGCACCAACATGCACGAAAGCGTCGAAAATTTCACGCCTATTGGCCTTCTTAATTGAAAACACGAGTAAAAGTCGAGAAAAGGCGCGTGCGAATTTTTGCGTCCCCGAAAAATTTTCGTCGGATCCATTTTTTCGTCCCAATCGTCTCACCATGCATCAAAATGCGCGAAAGGGTCGAAAATTTCGCATTTTTTGGCTTTCTTAACTGAAAACGCGAGTAAAAGCAAAGAAAAGGGGCGTGCGAATCTTCACAGTCTCGGAAAATTTTTACCCGAGTCCATTATTTCATCCCAATCATCTCACCTTGCATCAACGTGCATAAAAGCATAAAAAATTCGCGTCTTTGGGCCTTCTTGGTTGAAAACTGGCATAAAAGCTGCAAAAAGGCGCGGGCATGAATTTTTGCACCTCGAAAAATTTTCGCCCGAATCCATTTTTTCGTCCCAATCATCAAACCATGCGTCGACATGCACGAAAGCGTCAAAAATTTCACGGCTTTTGGCCTTCTTGGTTGAAAACATGTGTAAAAACAGCAAAAAAGCGCGCGCACAAATTTTCGCACCACGAAAAATTTTCGCCCGAGTCCATTTTTTCATCCCAATCATCTCACCTTGCATCAACATGCATGAAAGCGTCGAAAATTTCACGTCTTTCAGCCTTGGTTGAAAACAGGCGTAAAAGCTGCGAAAAGGCGTGCGCACGAATTTTCGCACTCCTGAAAATTTTTGCCCGAGTTCATTTATTCGTCCCAATCATCTCTCCATGCATCAACATGCACGAAAGCGTCGAAAATTTCACGTCTTTTGGTGTTCTATGTTGAAAACAGGCATAAAAGCTGCGAAAGGCGCGCGCGCGAATTTTCGCACCGCGGAAAATTTTCTCCCGGGTCCATTTTTTCGTCCCAATCATCTCTCCATGCCTCACCATGGACGAAAGCGTCAAAAATTTCACGTCTTTTGGCATTCTTAATTGAAAACACGAGTAAAAGTCGAGAAAAGGCGCGTGCGAATTTTCACGTCCCCGAAAAATTTTCGTCGGATCCATTTTTTCGTCCCAATCGTCTCACCTTGCATCAACATGCACGAAAGCGTCGAAAAATTCGCGTCTTTTGTCCTTCTTGGTTGATAACAGGCGTGAAGGCCGCGAAAAAGCATGCGCGCGAATTTTCGCACCTCGGAAAATTTTCGCTCGTGTCCATTTTTTCGTCCCAGTCATCTCATCATGCATCAACATGCACGAAAGCGTGGAAAATTTCATGTCTTTTGGCCTTCTTGGTTGAAAACAGGCGTAAAAGCAGCGAAATGGCGTGCACGCGATTTTTCGCACCCTGGAAAATTTTCGCTCGAGTCCATTTTTTCGTCCCAATCATCTCACCATGCATCAAAATGCGCGAAAGCGTCGAAAATTTTACATTTTTGGCCTTCTTAATTGAAAACACGAGTAAAAGCCGAGAAAAGGAGCGCGCGAATCTTCGCAGCCTCGGAAAATTTTCACCCGAGTCCATTATTTCATCCCAATCATCTCACCTTGCATCAACGTTCACGAAAGCATAAAAAAATTCGCCTCTTTGGGCCTTCTTGGTTGAAAACTGGCGTAAAAGCTGCAAAAAGGCGCGGGCACGAATTTTCGCACCTCGGAAAATTTTCGCTCGAGTCCATTTTTTCATCTCAATCATCAAACCATGCGTTGACATGCACGAAAGCGTCAAAAATTTCACGTCTTTTGGCCTTCTTGGTTGAAAACAGGCGTAAAAGCAGCAAAAAGGCGCGCGCGAATTTTCGCACTACGGAAAATTTTCGCCCGAGTCCATTTTTTCGTCCCAATCATCTCACCTTGCATCAACATGCATGAAAGCGTCGAAAATTTCACGTCTTTCAGCCTTGGTTCAAAATAGGCGTAAAAGCTGCGAAAAGACGTGCGCACAAATTTTCGCACCCCTGAAAATTTTCGCCCGAGTTCATTTATTCGTCCCAATCATCTCTCTGTGCATCAACATGCACGAAAGCGTCGAAAATTTCACGTCTTTTGGCGTTCTATGTTGAAAATAGGCGTAAAACCTGCGAAAAGGCGCGCGCGCGAATTTTCGCACCGCGGAAAATTTTCGCCCGAGTGCATTTTTTCGTCCCAGTGATATCTCCATGCATCAACATGCACGAAAGCGTCGAAAATTACACGTCTTTTGGCCTTCTTAAATGAAAACACGAGTAAAAGTCGAGAAAAGGCGCGTGCAAATTTTCGCGTCCCCGAAAAATTTTCGTCGGATCCATTTTTTCGTCCCAATCGTCTCACCTTGCATCAACATGCACGAAAGCGTCGAAAAATTTGCGTCTTTTGGCCTTGTTGGTTGAAAATAGGCGTGAAGGCCGTGAAAGAGCATGCGCTCGAATTTTCGCACCTCGAAAAATTTTCGCTCGTGTCCATTTTTTCGTCCCAGTTATCTCATCATGCATCAACATGCACGAAAGCGTGGAAAATTTCACGTCTTTTGGCCTTCTTGGTTGAAAATAGGCGTAAAAGCAATGAAAATGCGTGCACGCGAATTATCACACCCTGAAAAATTTTTGCCCGAGTCCATTTTTTCGTCCCAATCATCTCACCATGCATCAACATGCGCGAAAGCGTAAAAAATTTTGCATTTTTTGGCTTTCTTAATTGAAAACACGAGTAAAAGCCGAGAAAAGGTACGCGCGAATCTTCGCAGCCTCGGAAAATTTTCACCGAGTCCATTTTTTCATCACAATCATCTCACCTTGCATCAATGTGCACGAAAGCGTAAAAAAATTCTCGTCTTTGGGCCTTCTTGGTTGAAAATAGGCGTAAAAGCTGCAAAAAGGCGCGGGCTCGAATTTTCGCACCTCGAAAAATTTTCGCCCGAGCCCATTTTTTCATCCCAATCATCAAACCATGTGTCGACATGCACGAAAGCGTAAAAAATTTCACGTCTTTTGGCCTTCTTGGTTGAAAACAGGCATAAAAGCAGCAAAAGGGCGCGCGCGCGAATTTTTGCACCACGAAAAATTTTCACGAGTCCATTTTTTCATCCCAATCATCTCACCTTGCATCAACATGCATGAAAGCGTCAAAAATTTCACGTCTTTCAGCCTTGGTTGAAAACAGGCGTAAAAGCTGCGAAAAGGCGTGCGCACGAATTTTCGCATCCCAGAAAATTTTCGCCCGAGTTCATTTATTCGTCTCAATCATCTCTCCATGCATCAACATGCGCGAAAGCGTAAAAAATTTCGCATTTTTTTGCCTTCTTAATTGAAAACACGAGTAAAAGCCAAGAAAAGGTGCGCGCGAATCTTCGCAGCCTCGGAAAATTTTCACCCGAGTCCATTTTTTTCATCCCAATCATCTCACCTTGCATCAACGTGCACGAAAGCCTAAAAAAATTCGCATCTTTGGGCCTTCTTGGTTGAAAACAGGCGTAAAAGCTGCAAAAAGGCGCGGGCTTGAATTTTCGCACCTCAAAAAATTTTCGCCCGAGCCCATTTTTTGTCCCAATCATCAAATCATGCGTCGACATGCACGAAAGCGTCAAAAATTTCACGTCTTTTTTCCTTCTTGGTTGAAAATAGGCGTAAAAGCAGCAAAAGGGCGCGCGCGCGAATTTTTGCGCCACGAAAAATTTTGGCGAGTCCATTTTTTCATCCTAATCATCTCACCTTGCATCAACATATTTCAGCCTTGGTTGAAAACAGGCATAAAAGCTGCGAAAAGGCGTGCGCACGAATTTTCGCATCCCGGAAAATTTTTGCCCGAGTTCATTTATTCGTCCCAATCATCTCTCCATGAATCAACATGCACGAAAGCGTCGAAAATTTCACGTCTTTTGGCGTTCTATGTTGAAAATAGGCGTAAAAGCTGCGAAAAGGCGCGAGCACGAATTTTCGCACCGCGGAAAATGTTTGCCCGGGTCCATTTTTTTGTCCCAATCATCTCTCCATGCATCAACATACACGAAAGCGTAAAAAATTTCACGTCTTTTGGCCTTCTTAATTGAAAACACGAGTAAAAGCCGAGAAAAGGCGCGTGTGAATTTTCGCGTCCCCGAAAAATTTTCGTGGGATCCATTTTTTCATCCCAATCGTCTCATCTTGCATCAATATGCACTAAAGCGTCGAAAAATTCGCGTCTTTTGGCCTTCTTGGTTGAAAACAGGCGTCAAGACCGCGAAAAAGCATGCGCGCGAATTTTCGCACCTCGGAAAATTTTTGCTCGTGTCCATTTTTTCGTCCCAGTCATCTCATCATGGATCAACATGCACGAAAGCGTGGAAAATTTTACGTCTTTTGGCCTTCTTGGTTGAAAATAGGCGTAAAAGCAGCGAAAAGTCGTGCGCGCGAATTTTCGCACCCTAAAAATTTTCGCCCTAGTCTAGTTTTTCGTCCCAATCATCTCAGCATGCATCAACATGCGCGAAAGCGTCGAAAATTTCGCGTCTATTGGCCTTCTTAATTGAAAACACGAGCAAAACACTAGAAAAGGCGTGCATGAATTTTCGCATCCTCGAAAAATTTTCGCCCGAGTCCATTTTTTCATCCCAATCATCTCACCTAGCATCAACGTGCACGAAAACGTCGAAAAATTCGCGTCTTAGGGCCTTCTTGGTTGAAAATAGGCGTAAAAGCTGCGAAAAGGCGCGCGCACGATTTTTCGCACCCCGAAAAATTTTTGGCCGAGTCCATTTTTCATCCCAATCATCTCAACTTGCACGAAAGCGTTGAAGATTTCACTTCTTTTGGCCTTCTTGGTTGAAAACATTTGTAAAAGCAGCGAAAAGGCATGCGCGCGAATTTTCGCACCCTAGAAAATTTTAGCCCAAGTCCATTTTTTCGTCCCAATCATCTCACCATGCATCAACATCCGCGAAAGCGTAAAAAATTTTGCGTCTTTTGGCCTTCTTAATTGAAAACACACGTAAAAGCCGAGAAAAGGCGCGCGCGAATTTTCGCATCCCCGGAAAATTTTCGCCCGAGTCCATTTACTCATCCCAATCATCTCACCTTGCATCAACATGCACGAAAGCGTCAAAAAATTCGCGTCTTTTGGCCTTCTCAGTTGAAAACAGGCGTGAAAGCCGAGAGAAGCCTCGCGCGCGAATTTTCACACCCCGAAAAATTTTTGCCCGAGTCCATTTTTTCGTCCCAATCATCTAACCATGCGTAAACATGCACGAAAGCGTATAAAATTTCATGTCTTTTGGCCTTCTTGGTTGAAAACTGACGTAAAAGCAGCGAAAAGGCGCACGCTGGAATTTTCGCACTACGGAAAATTTTCGCCCGAGTCTATTTTTTCGTCCCAATCAATCTCACCTGGCATCAGCATGCACGAAAGCGTTGAAAAATTCGTGTCTTTCGGCCTTCTTGGTTGAAAACAGGCGTGAAAGCAGCGAGAAGGCCCGCGCGCGAATTTTCGCACCCCCGGAAAATTTTTGCCCGAGTCCATTTTTTCGTCCCAATCAGCTCTCCATGCATCAACATGCACGAAAGCGTCAAAAATTTCATGTCTTTTGGCCTTCTTAATTGAAAACACGAGTAAAAGCCGAGGAAAGGCGCGCGTGAATTTTCGCATCCTCGGAAAATTTTCGCCCGACTCCATTTTTTCGTTCCAATCATCTCACCTTACATCAACGTGCACGAAAGCGTCGAAAAATTCGCATCTTTGGACTTTCTTGGGTTAAAAAAAGCGTAAAAGCTGCGAAAAGGCGCGCGCACGAACTTTCGCACCACGAAAAATTCTCGGCCGAGTCCATTTTTTCGAACCAATCATCTCATCATGCATCAACATGCACGAAAGCGTAAAAAATTTCACGTGTTTTGGTCTTCTTGATTGAAAACAAGCGTAAAAGCATCGAAAAGGCGTGCGCGCGAATGTTCGCACCCCGGAAAATTTTCGCCCGAGTTCATTTTTTCGTCGCAATCATCTCACCATGCATCAACATGCGCGAAAGCGTAAAAAATTTTGCATTTTTTGGCCTTCTTAATTGAAAACACGAGTAAAAGCCAAGAAAAGGTGCGCGCGAATCTTCGCAGACTCGGAAAATTTTCACCTGAGTCCATTTTTTCATCACAATCATCTCACCATGCATCAACGTGCACGAAAGCGTAAAAACATTCGCGTCTTTGGGCCTTCTTGGTTGAAAACAGGCGTAAAAGCTGCAAAAAGGCGCGGGCTCGAATTTTCGCACCTCGAAACATTTTCGCCCGAGCCCATTTTTTCGTCCCAATCATCAAAACATGCGTCGACATGCACAAAAGCGTAAAAAATTTCACGTCTTTTTTCCTTCTTGGTTGAAAACAGGCGTAAAAGCAGCAAAAGGGCGCGCGCGCGAATTTTTGCACCACGAAAAATTTTTGCGAGTCCATTTTTTCATCCCAATCATCTCACCTTGCATCAACATGCATGAAAGCGTCAAACATTTCACGTCTTTCAGCCTTGGTTGAAAACAGGCGTAAAAGCTGCGAAAAGGCGTGCGCACGAATTTTCGCATCCCGAAAAATTTTCGCCCGAGTTCATTTATTCGTCCCAATCATCTCTCCATGAATCAACATGCACGAAAGCGTCGAAAATTTCACGTCTTTTGGCGTTCTATGTTGAAAATAGGCGTAAAAGCTGCGAAAAGGCGCGAGCACGAATTTTCGCACCGCGGAAAATGTTTGCCCGGGTCCATTTTTTTGTCCCAATCATCTCTCCATGCATCAACATACACGAAAGCGTAAAAAATTTCACGTCTTTTGGCCTTCTTAATTGAAAACACGAGTAAAAGCCGAGAAAAGGCGCGTGCGAATTTTCGCGTCCCCGAAAAATTTTCGTCGGATCCATTTTTCGTCCCAATCGTCTCACCTTGCATCAATATGCACGAAAGCGCCGAAAAATTCGCGTCTTTTGGCCTTCTTGGTTGAAAACAGGCGTCAAGGCCGCGAAAAAGCATGCGCGCGAATTTTCGCACCTCGGAAAATTTTCGCTCGTGTCCATTTTTTCGTCCCAGTCATCTCATCATGGATCAACATGCACGAAAGCGTGGAAAATTTCACGTCTTTTGGCCTTCTTGGTTGAAAATAGGCGTAAAAGCAGAGAAAAGTCGTGCGCGCGAATTTTCGCACCCTGAAAATTTTCGCCCGAGTCCAGTTTTTCGTCCCAATCATCTCAGCATGCATCAACATGCGCGAAAGTGTCAAAAATTTCGCGTCTATTGGCCTTCTTAATTGAAAACACGAGTAAAACACTAGAAAAGGCGTGCGCGAATTTTCGCATCCTCGGAAAATTTTCGCCCGAGTCCATTTTTTCATCCCAATCATCTCACCTAGCATCAACGTGCACGAAAACGTCGAAAAATTCGCGTCTTAGGGCCTTCTTGGTTGAAAATAGGCGTAAAAGCTGCGAAAAGGCGCGCGCACGATTTTTCGCACCCCGAAAAATTTTTGGCCGAGTCCATTTTTTCATCCCAATCATCTCAACATGCACGAAAGCGTTGAAGATTTCACTTCTTTTGGCCTTCTTGGTTGAAAACATTTGTAAAAGCAGTGAAAAGGCGTGCGCGCGAATTTTCGCACCCTAGAAAATTTTAGCCCAAGTCCATTTTTTCGTCCCAATCATCTCACCATGCATCAACATCCGCGAAAGCGTAAAAAATTTTGCGTCTTTTGGCCTTCTTGATTGAAAACACACGTAAAAGCCGAGAAAAGGCGCGCGCGAATTTTCGCATCCCCGGAAAATTTTCGCCCGAGTCCATTTACTCATCCCAATCATCTCACCTTGCATCAACATGCACGAAAGCGTCAAAAAATTCGCGTCTTTTGGCCTTCTCAGTTGAAAACAGGCGTGAAAGCCGAGAGAAGCCTCGCGCGCGAATTTTCACACCCCGAAAAATTTTTGCCCGAGTCCATTTTTTCGTCCCAATCATCTAACCATGCGTAAACATGCACGAAAGCGTATAAAATTTCATGTCTTTTGGCCTTCTTGGTTGAAAACTGACGTAAAAGCAGCGAAAAGGCGCACGCTGGAATTTTCGCACTACGGAAAATTTTCGCCCGAGTCTATTTTTTCGTCCCAATCAATCTCACCTGGCATCAGCATGCACGAAAGCATTGAAAAATTCTTGTCTTTCGGCCTTCTTGGTTGAAAACAGGCGTGAAAGCAGCGAAAAGGCCCGCGCGCGAATTTTCGCACCCCCGGAAAATTTTTGCCCGAGTCCATTTTTTCGTCCCAATCAGCTCTCCATGCATCAACATGCACGAAAGCGTCAAAAATTTCATGTCTTTTGGCCTTCTTAATTGAAAACACGAGTAAAAGCCGAGGAAAGGCGCGCGTGAATTTTCGCATCCTCGGAAAATTTTCGCCCGACTCCATTTTTTCGTTCCAATCATCTCACCTTACATCAACGTGCACGAAAGCGTCGAAAAATTCGCATCTTTGGACTTTCTTGGGTTAAAAAAAGCGTAAAAGCTGCGAAAAGGCGCGCGCACGAACTTTCGCACCACGGAAAATTCTCGGCCGAGTCCATTTTTTCGAACCAATCATCTCATCATGCATCAACATGCACGAAAGCGTAAAAAATTTCACGTGTTTTGGTCTTCTTGATTGAAAACAAGCGTAAAAGCATCGAAAAGGCGTGCGCGCGAATGTTCGCACCCCGGAAAATTTTCGCCCGAGTTCATTTTTTTGTCGCAATCATCTCACCATGCATCAACATGCGCGAAAGCGTAAAAAATTTTGCATTTTTTGGCCTTCTTAATTGAAAACACGAGTAAAAGCCAAGAAAAGGTGCGCGCGAATCTTCGCAGCCTCGGAAAATTTTCACCTGAGTCCATTTTTTCATCACAATCATCTCACCATGCATCAACGTGCACGAAAGCGTAAAAACATTCGCGTCTTTGGGCCTTCTTGGTTGAAAACAGGCGTAAAAGCTGCAAAAAGGCGCGGGCTCGAATTTTCGCACCTCGAAACATTTTCGCCCGAGCCCATTTTTTCGTCCCAATCATCAAAACATGCGTCGACATGCACAAAAGCGTAAAAAATTTCACGTCTTTTTTCCTTCTTGGTTGAAAACAGGCGTAAAAGCAGCAAAAGCGCGCGTGCGAATTTTTGCACCACGAAAAATTTTCGCGAGTCCATTTTTTCATCCCAATCATCTCACCTTGCATCAACATGCATGAAAGCGTCAAAAATTTCAAGTCTTTCAGCCTTGGCTGAAAACAGGCGTAAAAGCTGCGAAAAGGCGTGCGCACGAATTTTCGCATCCCGGAAAATTTTTGCCCGAGTTCATTTATTCGTCCCAATCATCTCTCCATGAATCAACATGCACGAAAGCGTCGAAAATTTCACGTCTTTTGGCGTTCTATGTTGAAAATAGGCGTAAAAGTTGCGAAAAGGCGCGCGCACGAATTTTCGCACCGCGGAAAATTTTTGCCCGGGTCCATTTTTTTGTCCCAATCATCTCTCCATTCATCAACATACACGAAAGCGTAAAAAATTTCACGTCTTTTGGCCTTCTTAATTGAAAACACGAGTAAAAGCCGAGAAAAGGCGCGTGCGAATTTTCGCGTCCCCGAAAAATTTTCGTCGGATCCATTTTTTCGTCCCAATCGTCTCACCTTGCATCAATATGCACGAAAGCGCCGAAAAATTCGCGTCTTTTGGCCTTCTTGGTTGAAAACAGGCGTCAAGGCCGCGAAAAAGCATGCGCGCGAATTTTCGCACCTCGGAAAATTTTCGCTCGTGTCCATTTTTTCGTCCCAGTCATCTCATCATGGATCAACATGCGCGAAAGCGTAAAAAAATTTGCATTTTTTGGCCTTCTTAATTGAAAACACGAGTAAAAGCCAAGAAAAGGTGCGCGTGAATCTTCGCAGCCTTGGAAAATTTTCACCTGAGTCCATTTTTTCATCACAATCATCTCACCATGCATCAACGTGCACGAAAGCGTAAAAAAATTCGCGTCTTTGGCCCTTCTTGGTTGAAAACAGGCGTAAAAGCTGCAAAAAGGCGCGGGCTCGAATTTTCGCACCTCGAAACATTTTCGCCCAAGCCCATTTTTTCGTCCCAATCATCAAACCATGCGTCGACATGCACAAAAGCGTAAAAAATTTCACGTCTTTTTTCCTTCTTGGTTGAAAACAGGCGTAAAAGCAGCAAAAGGGCGCGCGCGCGAATTTTTGCACCACGAAAAATTTTTGCGAGTCCATTTTTTCATCCCAATCATCTCACCTTGCATCAACATGCATGAAAGCATCAAAAATTTCACGTCTTTCAGCCTTGGTTGAAAACAAGCGTAAAAGCTGCGAAAAGGCGTGCGCACGAATTTTCGCATCCCGGAAAATTTTCACCCGAGTTCATTTATTCGTCCCAATCATCTCTCCATGAATCAACATGCACGAAAGCGTCGAAAATTTCATGTCTTTTGGCGTTCTATGTTGAAAATAGGCGTAAAAGCTGCGAAAAGGCGCGCGCACGAATTTTCGCACCGCGGAAAATTTTTGCCCGGGTCCATTTTTTTGTCCCAATCATCTCTCCATTCATCAACATACACGAAAGCGTAAAAAATTTCACGTCTTTTGGCCTTCTTAATTGAAAACACGAGTAAAAGCCGAGAAAAGGCGCGTGCGAATTTTCGCGTCCCCGAAAAATTTTCGTCGGATCCATTTTTTCGTCCCAATCGTCTCACCTTGCATCAATATGCACGAAAGCGCCGAAAAATTCGCGTCTTTTGGCCTTCTTGGTTGAAAACAGGCGTCAAGGCCGCGAAAAAGCATGCGCGCGAATTTTCGCACCTCGGAAAATTTTCGCTCGTGTCCATTTTTTGTCCCAGTCATCTCATCATGGATCAACATGCACGAAAGCGTGGAAAATTTCACGTCTTTTGGCCTTCTTGGTTGAAAATAGGCGTAAAAGCAGCGAAAAGTCTGCGCAGCGAATTTTCGCACCCTAAAAATTTTCGCCCGAGTCCAGTTTGTCGTCCCAATCATCTCAGCATGCATCAACATGCGCGAAAGCGTCGAAAATTTCGCGTCTATTGGCCTTCTTAATTGAAAACACGAGTAAAACACTAGAAAAGGCGTGCGCGAATTTTCGCATCCTCGGAAAATTTTCGCCCGAGTCCATTTTTTCATCCCAATCATCTCACCTAGCATCAACGTGCACGAAAACGTCGAAAAATTCGCGTCTTAGGGCCTTCTTGGTTGAAAATAGGCGTAAAAGCTGCGAAAAGGCGCGCGCACGATTTTTCGCACCCCGAAAAATTTTTGGCCGAGTCCATTTTTTCATCCCAATCATCTCAACATGCACGAAAGCGTTGAAGATTTCACTTCTTTTGGCCTTCTTGGTTGAAAACATTTGTAAAAACAGTGAAAAGGCGTGCGCGCGAATTTTCGCACCCTAGAAAATTTTAGCCCAAGTCCATTTTTTCGTCCCAATCATCTCACCATGCATCAACATCCGCGAAAGCGTAAAAAATTTTGCGTCTTTTGGCCTTCTTGATTGAAAACACACGTAAAAGCCGAGAAAAGGCGCGCGCGAATTTTCGCATCCCCGGAAAATTTTCGCCCGAGTCCATTTACTCATCCCAATCATCTCACCTTGCATCAACATGCACGAAAGCGTCAAAAAATTCGCGTCTTTTGGCCTTCTCAGTTGAAAACAGGCGTGAAAGCCGAGAGAAGCCTCGCGCGCGAATTTTCACACCCCGAAAAATTTTTGCCCGAGTCCATTTTTTCGTCCCAATCATCTAACCATGCGTAAACATGCACGAAAGCGTATAAAATTTCATGTCTTTTGGCCTTCTTGGTTGAAAACTGACGTAAAAGCAGCGAAAAGGCGCACGCTGGAATTTTCGCACTACGGAAAATTTTCGCCCGAGTCTATTTTTTCGTCCCAATCAATCTCACCTGGCATCAGCATGCACGAAAGCGTTGAAAAATTCGTGTCTTTCGGCCTTCTTGGTTGAAAACAGGCGTGAAAGCAGCGAAAAGGCCCGCGCGCGAATTTTCGCACCCCCGGAAAATTTTTGCCCGAGTCCATTTTTTCGTCCCAATCAGCTCTCCATGCATCAACATGCACGAAAGCGTAAAAAATTTCACGTCTTTTGGCCTTCTTAATTGAAAACACGAGTAAAAGCCGAGAAAAGGCGCGTGCGAATTTTCGCGTCCCCGAAAAATTTTCGTCGGATCCATTTTTTCGTCCCAATCGTCTCACCTTGCATCAATATGCACGAAAGCGCCGAAAAATTCGCGTCTTTTGGCCTTCTTGGTTGAAAACAGGCGTCAAGGCCGCGAAAAAGCATGCGCGCGAATTTTCGCACCTCGGAAAATTTTCGCTCGTGTCCATTTTTTGTCCCAGTCATCTCATCATGGATCAACATGCACGAAAGCGTGGAAAATTTCACGTCTTTTGGCCTTCTTGGTTGAAAATAGGCGTAAAAGCAGCGAAAAGTCGTGCGCGCGAATTTTCGCACCCTAAAAATTTTCGCCCGAGTCCAGTTTGTCGTCCCAATCATCTCAGCATGCATCAACATGCGCGAAAGCGTCGAAAATTTCGCGTCTATTGGCCTTCTTAATTGAAAACACGAGTAAAACACTAGAAAAGGCGTGCGCGAATTTTCGCATCCTCGGAAAATTTTCGCCCGAGTCCATTTTTTCATCCCAATCATCTCACCTAGCATCAACGTGCACGAAAACGTCGAAAAATTCGCGTCTTAGGGCCTTCTTGGTTGAAAATAGGCGTAAAAGCTGCGAAAAGGCGCGCGCACGATTTTTCGCACCCCGAAAAATTTTTGGCCGAGTCCATTTTTTCATCCCAATCATCTCAACATGCACGAAAGCGTTGAAGATTTCACTTCTTTTGGCCTTCTTGGTTGAAAACATTTGTAAAAACTGTGAAAAGGCGTGCGCGCGAATTTTCGCACCCTAGAAAATTTTAGCCCAAGTCCATTTTTTCGTCCCAATCATCTCACCATGCATCAACATCCGCGAAAGCGTAAAAAATTTTGCGTCTTTTGGCCTTCTTGATTGAAAACACACGTAAAAGCCGAGAAAAGGCGCGCGCGAATTTTCGCATCCCCGGAAAATTTTCGCCCGAGTCCATTTACTCATCCCAATCATCTCACCTTGCATCAACATGCACGAAAGCGTCAAAAAATTCGCGTCTTTTGGCCTTCTCAGTTGAAAACAGGCGTGAAAGCCGAGAGAAGCCTCGCGCGCGAATTTTCACACCCCGAAAAATTTTTGCCCGAGTCCATTTTTTCGTCCCAATCATCTAACCATGCGTAAACATGCACGAAAGCGTATAAAATTTCATGTCTTTTGGCCTTCTTGGTTGAAAACTGACGTAAAAGCAGCGAAAAGGCGCACGCTGGAATTTTCGCACTACGGAAAATTTTCGCCCGAGTCTATTTTTTCGTCCCAATCAATCTCACCTGGCATCAGCATGCACGAAAGCGTTGAAAAATTCGTGTCTTTCGGCCTTCTTGGTTGAAAACAGGCGTGAAAGCAGCGAAAAGGCCCGCGCGCGAATTTTCGCACCCCCGGAAAATTTTTGCCCGAGTCCATTTTTTCGTCCCAATCAGCTCTCCATGCATCAACATGCACGAAAGCGTCAAAAATTTCATGTCTTTTGGCCTTCTTAATTGAAAACACGAGTAAAAGCCGAGGAAAGGCGCGCGTGAATTTTCGCATCCTCGGAAAATTTTCGCCCGACTCCATTTTTTCGTTCCAATCATCTCACCTTACATCAACGTGCACGAAAGCGTCGAAAAATTCGCATCTTTGGACTTTCTTGGGTTAAAAAAAGCGTAAAAGCTGCGAAAAGGCGCGCGCACGAACTTTCGCACCACGGAAAATTCTCGGCCGAGTCCATTTTTTCGAACCAATCATCTCATCATGCATCAACATGCACGAAAGCGTAAAAAATTTCACGTGTTTTGGTCTTCTTGATTGAAAACAAGCGTAAAAGCATCGAAAAGGCGTGCGCGCGAATGTTCGCACCCCGGAAAATTTTCGCCCGAGTTCATTTTTTTGTCGCAATCATCTCACCATGCATCAACATGCGCGAAAGCGTAAAAAATTTTGCATTTTTTGGCCTTCTTAATTGAAAACACGAGTAAAAGCCAAGAAAAGGTGCGCGCGAATCTTCGCAGCCTCGGAAAATTTTCACCTGAGTCCATTTTTTCATCACAATCATCTCACCATGCATCAACGTGCACGAAAGCGTAAAAACATTCGCGTCTTTGGGCCTTCTTGGTTGAAAACAGGCGTAAAAGCTGCAAAAAGGCGCGGGCTCGAATTTTCGCACCTCGAAACATTTTCGCCCGAGCCCATTTTTTCGTCCCAATCATCAAAACATGCGTCGACATGCACAAAAGCGTAAAAAATTTCACGTCTTTTTTCCTTCTTGGTTGAAAACAGGCGTAAAAGCAGCAAAAGGGCGCGTGCGAATTTTTGCACCACGAAAAATTTTCGCGAGTCCATTTTTTCATCCCAATCATCTCACCTTGCATCAACATGCATGAAAGCGTCAAAAATTTCAAGTCTTTCAGCCTTGGCTGAAAACAGGCGTAAAAGCTGCGAAAAGGCGTGCGCACGAATTTTCGCATCCCGGAAAATTTTTGCCCGAGTTCATTTATTCGTCCCAATCATCTCTCCATGAATCAACATGCACGAAAGCGTCGAAAATTTCACGTCTTTTGGCGTTCTATGTTGAAAATAGGCGTAAAAGTTGCGAAAAGGCGCGCGCACGAATTTTCGCACCGCGGAAAATTTTTGCCCGGGTCCATTTTTTTGTCCCAATCATCTCTCCATTCATCAACATACACGAAAGCGTAAAAAATTTCACGTCTTTTGGCCTTCTTAATTGAAAACACGAGTAAAAGCCGAGAAAAGGCGCGTGCGAATTTTCGCGTCCCCGAAAAATTTTCGTCGGATCCATTTTTTCGTCCCAATCGTCTCACCTTGCATCAATATGCACGAAAGCGCCGAAAAATTCGCGTCTTTTGGCCTTCTTGGTTGAAAACAGGCGTCAAGGCCGCGAAAAAGCATGCGCGCGAATTTTCGCACCTCGGAAAATTTTCGCTCGTGTCCATTTTTTCGTCCCAGTCATCTCATCATGGATCAACATGCGCGAAAGCGTAAAAAAATTTGCATTTTTTGGCCTTCTTAATTGAAAACACGAGTAAAAGCCAAGAAAAGGTGCGCGCGAATCTTCGCAGCCTCGGAAAATTTTCACCTGAGTCCATTTTTTCATCACAATCATCTCACCATGCATCAACGTGCACGAAAGCGTAAAAACATTCGCGTCTTTGGGCCTTCTTGGTTGAAAACAGGCGTAAAAGCTGCAAAAAGGCGCGGGCTCGAATTTTCGCACCTCGAAACATTTTCGCCCGAGCCCATTTTTTCGTCCCAATCATCAAAACATGCGTCGACATGCACAAAAGCGTAAAAAATTTCACGTCTTTTTTCCTTCTTGGTTGAAAACAGGCGTAAAAGCAGCAAAAGGGCGCGCGCGAATTTTTGCACCACGAAAAATTTTTGCGAGTCCATTTTTTCATCCCAATCATCTCACCTTGCATCAACATGCATGAAAGCGTCAAAAATTTCAAGTCTTTCAGCCTTGGTTGAAAACAGGCGTAAAAGCTGCGAAAAGGCGTGCGCACGAATTTTCGCATCCCGGAAAATTTTTGCCCGAGTTCATTTATTCGTCCCAATCATCTCTCCATGAATCAACATGCACGAAAGCGTCGAAAATTTCACGTCTTTTGGCGTTCTATGTTGAAAATAGGCGTAAAAGTTGCGAAAAGGCGCGCGCACGAATTTTCGCACCGCGGAAAATTTTTGCCCGGGTCCATTTTTTTGTCCCAATCATCTCTCCATTCATCAACATACACGAAAGCGTAAAAAATTTCACGTCTTTTGGCCTTCTTAATTGAAAACACGAGTAAAAGCCGAGAAAAGGCGCGTGCGAATTTTCGCGTCCCCGAAAAATTTTCGTCGGATCCATTTTTTCGTCCCAATCGTCTCACCTTGCATCAATATGCACGAAAGCGCCGAAAAATTCGCGTCTTTTGGCCTTCTTGGTTGAAAACAGGCGTCAAGGCCGCGAAAAAGCATGCGCGCGAATTTTCGCACCTCGGAAAATTTTCGCTCGTGTCCATTTTTTGTCCCAGTCATCTCATCATGGATCAACATGCACGAAAGCGTGGAAAATTTCACGTCTTTTGGCCTTCTTGGTTGAAAATAGGCGTAAAAGCAGCGAAAAGTCGTGCGCGCGAATTTTCGCACCCTAAAAATTTTCGCCCGAGTCCAGTTTGTCGTCCCAATCATCTCAGCATGCATCAACATGCGCGAAAGCGTCGAAAATTTCGCGTCTATTGGCCTTCTTAATTGAAAACACGAGTAAAACACTAGAAAAGGCGTGCGCGAATTTTCGCATCCTCGGAAAATTTTCGCCCGAGTCCATTTTTTCATCCCAATCATCTCACCTAGCATCAACGTGCACGAAAACGTCGAAAAATTCGCGTCTTAGGGCCTTCTTGGTTGAAAATAGGCGTAAAAGCTGCGAAAAGGCGCGCGCACGATTTTTCGCACCCCGAAAAATTTTTGGCCGAGTCCATTTTTTCATCCCAATCATCTCAACATGCACGAAAGCGTTGAAGATTTCACTTCTTTTGGCCTTCTTGGTTGAAAACATTTGTAAAAACAGTGAAAAGGCGTGCGCGCGAATTTTCGCACCCTAGAAAATTTTAGCCCAAGTCCATTTTTTCGTCCCAATCATCTCACCATGCATCAACATCCGCGAAAGCGTAAAAAATTTTGCGTCTTTTGGCCTTCTTGATTGAAAACACACGTAAAAGCCGAGAAAAGGCGCGCGAATTTTCGCATCCCCGGAAAATTTTCGCCCGAGTCCATTTACTCATCCCAATCATCTCACCTTGCATCAACATGCACGAAAGCGTCAAAAAATTCGCGTCTTTTGGCCTTCTCAGTTGAAAACAGGCGTGAAAGCCGAGAGAAGCCTCGCGCGCGAATTTTCACACCCCGAAAAATTTTTGCCCGAGTCCATTTTTTCGTCCCAATCATCTAACCATGCGTAAACATGCACGAAAGCGTATAAAATTTCATGTCTTTTGGCCTTCTTGGTTGAAAACTGACGTAAAAGCAGCGAAAAGGCGCACGCTGGAATTTTCGCACTACGGAAAATTTTCGCCCGAGTCTATTTTTTCGTCCCAATCAATCTCACCTGGCATCAGCATGCACGAAAGCGTTGAAAAATTCGTGTCTTTCGGCCTTCTTGGTTGAAAACAGGCGTGAAAGCAGCGAGAAGGCCCGCGCGCGAATTTTCGCACCCCCGGAAAATTTTTGCCCGAGTCTATTTTTTCGTCCCAATAAGCTCTCCATGCATCAACATGCACGAAAGCGTCAAAAATTTCATGTCTTTTGGCCTTCTTAATTGAAAACACGAGTAAAAGCCGAGGAAAGGCGCGCGTGAATTTTCGCATCCTCGGAAAATTTTCGCCCGACTCCATTTTTTCGTTCCAATCATCTCACCTTACATCAACGTGCACGAAAGCGTCGAAAAATTCGCATCTTTGGACTTTCTTGGGTTAAAAAAAGCGTAAAAGATGCGAAAAGGCGCGCGCACGAACTTTCGCACCACGGAAAATTCTCGGCCGAGTCCATTTTTTCGAACCAATCATCTCATCATGTATCAACATGCACGAAAGCGTAAAAAATTTCACGTGTTTTGGCCTTCTTGCTTGAAAACAAGCGTAAAAGCATCGAAAAGGCTGTGCGCGCGAATGTTCGCACCCCGGAAAATTTTCGCCCGAGTTCATTTTTTCGTCTCAATCATCTCACCATGCATCAACATGCGCGAAAGCGTAAAAAAATTTGCATTTTTTGGCCTTCTTAATTGAAAACACGAGTAAAAGCCAAGAAAAGATGCGCGCGAATCTTCGCAGCCTCGGAAAATTTTCACCTGAGTCCATTTTTTCATCACAATCATCTCACCATGCATCAACGTGCACGATAGCGTAAAAACATTCGCGTCTTTGGGCCTTCTTGGTTGAAAACAGGCGTAAAAGCTGCAAAAAGGCGCGGGCTCGAATTTTCGCACCTCGAAACATTTTCGCCCGAGCCCATTTTTTCGTCCCAATCATCAAACCATGCGTCGACATGCACAAAAGCGTAAAAAATTTCACGTCTTTTTTCCTTCTTGGTTGAAAACAGGCGTAAAAGCAGCAAAAGGGCACGCGCGCGAATTTTTGCACCACGAAAAATTTTTGCGAGTCCATTTTTTCATCCCAATCATCTCACCTTGCATCAACATGCATGAAAGCGTCAAACATTTCACGTCTTTCAGCCTTGGTTGAAAACAGGCATAAAAGCTGCGAAAAGGCGTGCGCACGAATTTTCGCATCCTTGAAAATTTTCGCCCGAGTTCATTTATTCGTCCCAATCATCTCTCCATGAATCAACATGCACGAAAGCGTCGAAAATTTCACGTCTTTTGGCGTTCTATGTTGAAAATAGGCGTAAAAGCTGCGAAAAGGCGCGCGCACGAATTTTCGCACCGCGGAAAATTTTTGCCCGGGTCCATTTTTTTGTCCCAATCATCTCTCCATTCATCAACATACACGAAAGCGTAAAAAATTTCACGTCTTTTGGCCTTCTTAATTGAAAACACGAGTAAAAGCCGAGAAAAGGCGCGTGCGAATTTTCGCGTCCCCGAAAAATTTTCGTCGGATCCATTTTTTCGTCCCAATCGTCTCACCTTGCATCAATATGCACGAAAGCGCCGAAAAATTCGCGTCTTTTGGCCTTCTTGGTTGAAAACAGGCGTCAAGGCCGCGAAAAAGCATGCGCGCGAATTTTCGCACCTCGGAAAATTTTCGCTCGTGTCCATTTTTTCGTCCCAGTCATCTCATCATGGATCAACATGCACGAAAGCGTGGAAAATTTCACGTCTTTTGGCCTTCTTGGTTGAAAATAGGCGTAAAAGCAGCGAAAAGTCGTGCGCTGCGAATTTTCGCACCCTAAAAATTTTCGCCTGAGTCCAGTTTTTCGTCCCAATCATCTCAGCATGCATCAACATGCGCGAAAGCGTCGAAAATTTCGCGTCTATTGGCCTTCTTAATTGAAAACACGAGTAAAACACTAGAAAAGGCGTGCGCGAATTTTCGCATCCTCGGAAAATTTTCGCCCGAGTCCATTTTTTCATCCCAATCATCTCACCTACCATCAACGTGCACGAAAACGTCGAAAAATTCGCGTCTTAGGGCCTTCTTGGTTGAAAATAGGCGTAAAAGCTGCGAAAAGGCGCGCGCACGATTTTTCGCACCCCGAAAACTTTTTGGCCGAGTCCATTTTTTCATCCCAATCATCTCAACATGGACGAAAGCGTTGAAGATTTCACTTCTTTTGGCCTTCTTGGTTGAAAACATTTGTAAAAACAGTGAAAAGGCGTGCGCGCGAATTTTCGCACCCTAGAAAATTTTAGCCCAAGTCAATTTTTTCGTCCCAATCATCTCACTATGCATCAACATCCGCGAAAGCGTAAAAAATTTTGCGTCTTTTGGCCTTCTTGATTGAAAACACACGTAAAAGCCGAGAAAAGGCGCGCGCGAATTTTCGCATCCCCGGAAAATTTTCGCCCGAGTCCATTTACTCATCCCAATCATCTCACCTTGCATCAACATGCACGAAAGCGTCAAAAAATTCGCGTCTTTTGGCCTTCTCAGTTGAAAACAGGCGTGAAAGCCGAGAGAAGCCTCGCGCGCGAATTTTCACACCCCGAAAAATTTTTGCCCGAGTCCATTTTTTCGTCCCAATCATCTAACCATGCGTAAACATGCACGAAAGCGTATAAAATTTCATGTCTTTTGGCCTTCTTGGTTGAAAACTGACGTAAAAGCAGCGAAAAGGCGCACGCTGGAATTTTCGCACTACGGAAAATTTTCGCCCGAGTCTATTTTTTCGTCCCAATCAATCTCACCTGGCATCAGCATGCACGAAAGCGTTGAAAAATTCGTGTCTTTCGGCCTTCTTGGTTGAAAACAGGCGTGAAAGCAGCGAGAAGGCCCGCGCGCGAATTTTCGCACCCCCGGAAAATTTTTGCCCGAGTCCATTTTTTCGTCCCAATCAGCTCTCCATGCATCAACATGCACGAAAGCGTCAAAAATTTCATGTCTTTTGGCCTTCTTAATTGAAAACACGAGTAAAAGTTGAGGAAAGGCGCGCGTGAATTTTCGCATCCTCGGAAAATTTTCGCCCGACTCCATTTTTTCGTTCCAATCATCTCACCTTACATCAACGTGCACGAAAGCGTCGAAAAATTCGCATCTTTGGACTTTCTTGGGTTAAAAAAAGCGTAAAAGCTGCGAAAAGGCGCGCGCACGAACTTTCGCACCACGGAAAATTCTCGGCCGAGTCCATTTTTTCGAACCAATCATCTCATCATGCATCAACATGCACGAAAGCGTAAAAAATTTCACGTGTTTTGGCCTTCTTGGTTGAAAACAAGCGTAAAAGCATCGAAAAGGCGTGCGCGCGAATGTTCGCACCCCGGAAAATTTTCGCCCGAGTTCATTTTTTCGTCCCAATCCTCTCACCATGCATCAACATGCGCGAAAGCGTAAAAAAATTTGCATTTTTTGGCCTTCTTAATTGAAAACACGAGTAAAAGCCAAGAAAAGGTGCGCGTGAATCTTCGCAGCCTCGGAAAATTTTCACCTGAGTCCATTTTTTCATCACAATCATCTCACCATGCATCAACGTGCACGAAAGCGTAAAAACATTCGCGTCTTTGGGCCTTCTTGGTTGAAAACAGGCGTAAAAGCTGCAAAAAGGCGCGGGCTCGAATTTTCGCACCTCGAAACATTTTCGCCCGAGCCCATTTTTTCGTCCCAATCATCAAACCATGCGTCGACATGCACAAAAGCGTAAAAAATTTCACGTCTTTTTTCCTTCTTGGTTGAAAACAGGCGTAAAAGCAGCAAAAGGGCGCGCGCGCGAATTTTTGCACCACGAAAAATTTTTGCAAGTCCATTTTTTCATCCCAATCATCTCACCTTGCATCAACATGCATGAAAGTGTCAAAAATTTCACGTCTTTCAGCCTTGGTTGAAAACAAGCGTAAAAGCTGCGAAAAGGCGTGCGCACGAATTTTCGCATCCTTGAAAATTTTCGCCCGAGTTCATTTATTCGTCCCAATCATCTCTCCATGAATCAACATGCACGAAAGCGTCGAAAATTTCACGTCTTTTGGCGTTCTATGTTGAAAATAGGCGTAAAAGCTGCGAAAAGGCGCGCGCACGAATTTTCGCACCGCGGAAAATTTTTGCCCGGGTCCATTTTTTTGTCCCAATCATCTCTCCATTCATCAACATACACGAAAGCGTAAAAAATTTCACGTCTTTTGGCCTTCTTAATTGAAAACACGAGTAAAAGCCGAGAAAAGGCGCGTGCGAATTTTCGCGTCCCCGAAAAATTTTCGTCGGATCCATTTTTTCGTCCCAATCGTCTCACCTTGCATCAATATGCACGAAAGCGCCGAAAAATTCGCGTCTTTTGGCCTTCTTGGTTGAAAACAGGCGTCAAGGCCGCGAAAAAGCATGCGCGCGAATTTTCGCACCTCGGAAAATTTTCGCTCGTGTCCATTTTTTCGTCCCAGTCATCTCATCATGGATCAACATGCACGAAAGCGTGGAAAATTTCACGTCTTTTGGCCTTCTTGGTTGAAAATAGGCGTAAAAGCAGCGAAAAGTCGTGCGCGCGAATTTTCGCACCCTAAAAATTTTCGCCTGAGTCCAGTTTTTCGTCCCAATCATCTCAGCATGCATCAACATGCGCGAAAGCGTCGAAAATTTCGCGTCTATTGGCCTTCTTAATTGAAAACACGAGTAAAACACTAGAAAAGGCGTGCGCGAATTTTCGCATCCTCGGAAAATTTTCGCCCGAGTCCATTTTTTCATCCCAATCATCTCACCTACCATCAACGTGCACGAAAACGTCGAAAAATTCGCGTCTTAGGGCCTTCTTGGTTGAAAATAGGCGTAAAAGCTGCGAAAAGGCGCGCGCACGATTTTTCGCACCCCGAAAACTTTTTGGCCGAGTCCATTTTTTCATCCCAATCATCTCAACATGCACGAAAGCGTTGAAGATTTCACTTCTTTTGGCCTTCTTGGTTGAAAACATTTGTAAAAGCAGTGAAAAGGCGTGCGCGCGAATTTTCGCACCCTAGAAAATTTTAGCCCAAGTCCATTTTTTCGTCCCAATCATCTCACCATGCATCAACATCCGCGAAAGCGTAAAAAATTTTGCGTCTTTTGGCCTTCTTAATTGAAAACACATGTAAAAGCCGAGAAAAGGCGCGCGCGAATTTTCGCATCCTCGGAAAATTTTCGCCCGAGTCCATTTACTCATCCCAATCATCTCACCTTGCATCAACATGCACGAAAGCGTCAAAAAATTCGCGTCTTTTGGCCTTCTCAGTTGAAAACAGGCGTGTAAGCCGAGAGAAGCCTCGCGCGCGAATTTTCACACCCCGAAAAATTTTTGCCCGAGTCCATTTTTTCGTCCCAATCATCTAACCATGCGTAAACATGCACGAAAGCGTATAAAATTTCATGTCTTTTGGCCTTCTTGGTTGAAAACTGACGTAAAAGCAGCGAAAAGGCGCACGCTGGAATTTTCGCACTACGGAAAATTTTCGCCCGAGTCTATTTTTTCGTCCCAATCAATCTCACCTGGCATCAGCATGCACGAAAGCGTTGAAAAATTCGTGTCTTTCGGCCTTCTTGGTTGAAAACAGGCGTGAAAGCAGCGAGAAGGCCCGCGCGCGAATTTTCGCACCCCCGGAAAATTTTTGCCCGAGTCCATTTTTTCGTCCCAATCAGCTCTCCATGCATCAACATGCACGAAAGCGTCAAAAATTTCATGTCTTTTGGCCTTCTTAATTGAAAACACGAGTAAAAGCCGAGGAAAGGCGCGCGTGAATTTTCGCATCCTCGGAAAATTTTCGCCCGACTCCATTTTTTCGTTCCAATCATCTCACCTTACATCAACGTGCACGAAAGCGTCGAAAAATTCGCATCTTTGGACTTTCTTGGGTTAAAAAAAGCGTAAAAGCTGCGAAAAGGCGCGCGCACGAACTTTCGCACCACGGAAAATTCTCGGCCGAGTCCATTTTTTCGAACCAATCATCTCATCATGCATCAACATGCACGAAAGCGTAAAAAATTTCACGTGTTTTGGTCTTCTTGATTGAAAACAAGCGTAAAAGCATCGAAAAGGCGTGCGCGCGAATGTTCGCACCCCGAAAAATTTTCGCCCGAGTTCATTTTTTCGTCGCAATCATCTCACCATGCATCAACATGCGCGAAAGCGTAAAAAATTTTGCATTTTTTGGCCTTCTTAATTGAAAACACAAGTAAAAGCCAAGAAAAGGTGCGCGCGAATCTTCGCAGCCTCGGAAAATTTTCACCTGAGTCCATTTTTTCATCACAATCATCTCACCATGCATCAACGTGCACGAAAGCGTAAAAACATTCGCGTCTTTGGGCCTTCTTGGTTGAAAACAGGCGTAAAAGCTGCAAAAAGGCGCGGGCTCGAATTTTCGCACCTCGAAACATTTTCGCCCGAGCCCATTTTTTCGTCCCAATCATCAAAACATGCGTCGACATGCACAAAAGCGTAAAAAATTTCACGTCTTTTTTCCTTCTTGGTTGAAAACAGGCGTAAAAGCAGCAAAAGGGCGCGCGCGAATTTTTGCACCACGAAAAATTTTTGCGAGTCCATTTTTTCATCCCAATCATCTCACCTTGCATCAACATGCATGAAAGCGTCAAAAATTTCAAGTCTTTCAGCCTTGGTTGAAAACAGGCGTAAAAGCTGCGAAAAGGCGTGCGCACGAATTTTCGCATCCCGGAAAATTTTCGCCCGAGTTCATTTATTCGTCCCAATCATCTCTCCATGAATCAACATGCACGAAAGCGTCGAAAATTTCACGTCTTTTGGCGTTCTATGTTGAAAATAGGCGTAAAAGTTGCGAAAAGGCGCGCGCACGAATTTTCGCACCGCGGAAAATTTTTGCCCGGGTCCATTTTTTTGTCCCAATCATCTCTCCATTCATCAACATACACGAAAGCGTAAAAAATTTCACGTCTTTTGGCCTTCTTAATTGAAAACACGAGTAAAAGCCGAGAAAAGGCGCGTGCGAATTTTCGCGTCCCCGAAAAATTTTCGTCGGATCCATTTTTTCGTCCCAATCGTCTCACCTTGCATCAATATGCACGAAAGCGCCGAAAAATTCGCGTCTTTTGGCCTTCTTGGTTGAAAACAGGCGTCAAGGCCGCGAAAAAGCATGCGCGCGAATTTTCGCACCTCGGAAAATTTTCGCTCGTATCCATTTTTTCGTCCCAGTCATCTCATCATGCATCAAAATGCACGAAAGCGTGGAAAATTTCACGTCTTTTGGCTTTCTTGGTTGAAAATAGGCGTAAAAGCAGCGAAAAGTCGTGCGCGCGAATTTTCGCACTTTGAAAATTTTCGCCCGAGTCCAGTTTTTTGTCTCAATCATCTCAGCATGCATCAACATGCGCGAAAGCGTCGAAAATTTCGCGTCTATTGGCCTTCTTAATTGAAAACATGTGTAAAACACTAGAAAAGGCGTGCGCGAATTTTCGCATCCTCGGAAAATTTTCGCCCGAGTCCATTTTTTCATCCCAATCATCTCACCTAGCATCAACGTGCACGAAAACGTCAAAAAATTCGCGTCTTTGGGCCTTCTTGATTGAAAACAGGCGTAAAAGCTACGAAAAGGCGCGCGCACGATTTTTCGCACCCCAAAAAATTTTTGGCCGAGTCCATTTTTTCATCCCAATCATCTCAACATGCACGAAAGCGTTGAAGATTTCACTTCTTTTGGCCTTCTTGGTTGAAAACATTTGTAAAAGCAGCGAAAAGGCGTGCGCGCGAATTTTCGCACCCTAGAAAATTTTTGCCCAAGTCCATTTTTTCGTTCCAATTATCTCACCATGCATCAACATCCGCGAAAGCGTAAAAAATTTTGCGTCTTTTGGCCTTCTTAATTGAAAACACATGTAAAAGCCGAGAAAAGGCGCGCGCGAATTTTCGCATCATCGGAAAATTTTCGCCCGAGTCCATTTATTCATCCCAATCATCTCACCTTGCATCAACATGCACGAAAGCGTCAAAAAATTCACATCTTTTGGCCTTCTCAGTTGAAAACAGGCGTGAAAGCCGAGAGAAGGCTCTCGCGCGAATTTTCACACCCCGAAAAATGTCTGCCCGAGTCCATTTTTTCGTCCCAATCATCTAACCATGCGTAAACATGCACGAAAGCGTTTAAGATTTCATGTCTTTTGGCCTTCTTGGTTGAAAACGGGCGTAAAAGCAGCGAAAAGGCGCACGCTGGAATTTTCGCACTACGGAAAATTTTCGCCTGAGTCTATTTTTTCGTCCCAATCAATCTCACCTGGCATCAACATGCACGAAAGCGTTGAAAAATTCGTGTCTTTCGGCCTTCTTGATTGAAAATAGGCGTGAAAGCAGCGAGAAGGCCCGCGCGCGAATTTTCGCACCCCCGGAAAATTTTTGCCCGAGTCCATTTTTTCGTCCCAATCAGCTCTCCATGCATCAACATGCACGAAAGCGTAAAAAATTTCATGTCTTTTGGCCTTCTTAATTGAAAACACGAGTAAAAGCCGAGGAAAGGCGCGCGTGAATTTTCGCATCCTCGGAAAATTTCCGCCCGACTCCATTTTTTCGTTCCAATCATCTCACCTTACATCAACGTGCACGAAAGCGTCGAAAAATTCGCATCTTTGGACTTTCTTGGGTTAAAAAAAGCGTAAAAGCTACGAAAAGGCGCGCGCACGAACTTTCGCACCACGGAAAATTCTCGGCCGAGTCCATTTTTTCGAACAAATCATCTCATCATGCATCAACATGCACGAAAGCGTAAAAAATTTCACGTCTTTTGGCCTTCTTGGTTGAAAACAAGCGTAAAAGCATCGAAAAGGCGTGCGCGCGAATGTTCGCACCCCGAAAAATTTTCGCCCGAGTTCATTTTTTCGTCCCAATCATCTCACACTGCATCAACATGCACGGAAGCGTCAAAAAATTCACGCCTTTTGGCCTTCTTGGTTGAAAATAGGCGTCAAAGCCGCGAGAAGGCGCTCGTATCTATTTTTTAATTCGTCATCTCATCATACATCAATATGCACGAAAGCGTGGAAAATTTCACGTTTTTTGGCCTTCTTGGTTGAAAACAGGCGTAAAAGCAGCGAAATGGCGTGCGCGCGAATTTTCGCACCCTAGAAAATTTTCGTCTGAGTCCATTTTTTCATCCCAATCTTCTCACCATGCATCAACATGCGCGAAAGGGTCAAAAATTTCATATTTTTTTGCCTTCTTAATAGAAAACACGAGTAAAAGCCGAGAAAAGGCGCGTGCGAATTTTCACAGCCTCGGAAAATTTTCACCCGAGTCCATTTTTTCATCCCAATCATCTCACCTTGCATCAACGTGCACGAAAGCATAACAAAATTCGCGTCTTTGGGCCTTCTTGGTTGAAAACAGGCGTAAAAGCTGCAAAAAGGTGCGGGCACGAATTTTCGCACCTCGGAAAATTTTTGCCCGGGTCCATTTTTTCGTCCCAAGCATGAAACCATGCATCGACATGTACGAAAGCGTCGAAAATTTCACGTCATTTGGCCTTCTTGGTTGAAAACGGGTGTAAAGCAGCGAAAAGGCGCGCGCTGGAATTTTCGCACTACGGAAAATTTTCGTCCGAGTCTATTTTTTTCGTCCCAATCATCTCACCTTGCATCAACATGCATGAAAGCTTTGAAAAGTTCGTGTCTTTTGGCCTTCTTGGTTGAAAACAGGCGTGAAAGCCGCGAGAAGGCGCGCGCGTGCGAATTTTCGCACCCCCGAAAATTTTTTGCTCGAGTCCATTTTTTGTCCCAATCAGCTCTCCATGCATCAACATGCACGAAAGCGTCAAAAATTTCACGTATTTTGGCCTTCTTAATTGAAAACACGAGTAAAAGCCGAGAAAAGGCGCGCGCGAATTTTTGCATCCTCGGAAAATTTTCGCCCGACTCCATTTTTTCGTCTCAATCATCTCACCTTGCATCAACGTGCACGAAAGCGTCAAAAAATTCATATCTTTGGGCCTTCTGGGGTTAAAAAAGGCGTAAAAGCTGCGAAAAGACGCGCGCACGAACTTTCGCGCAGATTAATTAGTGAAGCTGTCCACAGATTGAGATCTCTACTTGATCATATCACATTATTTAAAACTCCTTGACATAAAGAAATTGTAACAATGTCTAGCCAAAGACATTAAGGAAAGACACTTCTTGGGAGGTAACCCAAGCCATTCTATACCTAATCTTTTTATTTTTGCAGGAATAAGTGATGAGGAACTAGTTCAATCCAGAACTCTCAAATTCAGGGAATACCCATACCCCTTAATTTTGATTTTTCCACTGAAATCTTAATGATAATTGATAGTATCTTTTTCATTATGCTACATTTGTCATAACATCATCTGAATTAACATTCATATCAGTTATTAAAATCTGACATAGCTCAATTTCAGTGAATGTCAGAATTTTCCAATGCATTATTGAATTCTGCACTCAAAAATCTGATTTTTGCTACTCCACTGATATTCTTTGTTTCTCTGCAGGATTAGCTGAAATTAATGAAGATTGGATCACCCAAAAGCTTCTGGTTGAGATGCCAAGAGCATTCAAATGCCCAATTTCATGCATTTCACTCCCACCCACCCCTCTCCCTTGCCTTTGATTTTCAACACTAGGGACAGTGTTGAGAATAAGCTTAGAGGAGGAAATCTGGTGCTTTTCTAACCTTTACACCATGTTTTCAATTGATTTTAATGTCCATATATCAGTTATCACCAGGTTATCATAGGTTTTGCAAGTTATCACTAGTTATCACTCGGTTATCAATTTTTGGGCTCAACTCAATCCTGAATTCATTTTAACTCTGAAATGGGTGGAATACTTCATTATGACAGTGGGTGCACTCCAATACCAAGTGGCCAACTTGGCCATTAGCCTTCTTGCTTTAATTGGCATTTAAATTCAGATGCATTTGAATGCATTTTCAGCTGAAATTTTTCTTTTTTGTGGTTAACACTAGCTACATTCATGGATTAATTGGAAAGTAAAAGATGTCTAGAAAGGAGTCAATGATCTTGCTGCCATGTTAAATAGAAAATCTTGACTATTTGCATTTAAGGATCTAACCTATACTTGAGTTTGAACCATTGCTCACTTCATGAACAGAATGAAAAAAGAAAGAAAAAGGAAAATGAAAGTTGCATCTTGCATTGCATGCATACATGAATAAAGAGAGTGAAAATTCCAAAAAGGAAACCTCTCCTGAATAAAGCCATGATTTTTATCCTGTGACCAGCATGAATAAAAATCAGATTCAAACCTGTTTATTGCATCCTCATGAATAAAAGTCAGGTTTTCAAACCTGCTTAAGCAATGAAAAAGAAAAAGTCTGTTCATGAAGAGATTGATGTTTCAAATTTTTAGTAAAGTTGACAATCTTTATAATCCAAATCAGTTAATGTTAGCACTTCTATCATGGCTTAAACTTGCTTTAACCTTTGTGAGACCTCAGCTAGAATTTGGGATTGGAAAGAATGGGATGGAATGTTAGCCAAGTGGAAAACTCATTTAGATCTTATTCAGCTGATTTTTCTATTCATTTGTGGATGGTAAATTCAAATTCATCCTTAATTTCTGAATGTTTTGCTTGAGGACAAGCAAAAGGCTAAGCTTGGGGGAGTTTGATCACTAGCTGATCACTATAAGTTTCTAGCCCATTTTAGATGCATTTCATTCATATCGAGTCCCATTTTTGTCTATCTTTTAGCCAATTATGCTTGGAATGCATAAATTGTGATAACTAGTTGATATTCCTCGTTTCATACTTAATCCATGTGCATAGAGGTTTTGAAATGCCAAAATCCATAAATATTTAAGTTCTATGCCAAGTTATCATTTTTAGGACAAGTTATCATTCCCATATGTCAAGTTATCATTATTTTGAGTGAACTGATTTTCAATGGTTTTCTTGCCCTAAATCCACTATTACCATGTATGAATCATATTTGGATGGTCACATCTCAACTTGTGCAAAGTTTTAAGTCCATTTGAACAAGTTATCATTTTTCCTTTGCCAAGTTATCATTAAAGGGCAATTCTATCATTTCGACATGCAAAACCATTAATTCTGCACAAAGGCCTTAAGAAATCATCTTGTTATTGTTTTAACTCATTGCTGTTCAAATTTCATCACATTTGGGTAACCACAACTCGAGTTATCACAAGTTATCATTTTTAAGGCATATAAGTTATCATTTTTGGCACCCAAGTTATCACTCCTTTGAAATCATATTCATACTTAATTTCTGACTGCACTCACTTGCTAGCCTAGTCCATTTGATGCTTCTAATGCTTTGAATCACTTGTATTTGGATAATTTCCATGATTTGTGCCAAGTTATCATTTTCGGGTCCAAAACCATCAAGTTTTCATATAGATTTCTAATCTTGCACAACACAAAATCCCTTTCGATCACTGAGCTGAGTCTACTTGTGGTTCTTACCCTTATTTGTTTATTTCTTATTAGAAGACCTTGATGTTGACTGTTTTGTGTTTTGTAGCAAGGAAAAGAGGTGGCCAAAAAGAGGAAAAAGTAGGGGGGGTCCATCTACTTTTTCCTGCACAAAAAGGTGCTGCAGAGGCAGATTCTTCCGGGACCTGGACGGGTGGCTCACATCAGGGCTGAGGAATATTTAGATGCTGATCCAAAGGTACAGAAGACTCATATATAAGCTGGAATTTTTGGGAGGAGAAAGGGGGGCTGGACGTTCAGGGTTTGGAGAAGGGTTTCTGCTGGCTGCTGGAGCTGCTGCTGCTGGGGGAGTTGCTGGCCGAGACACTTGAAGCACATATGATTTGTAATTGTTCTTCATTTCATTTGATGTCAAGTTCTATAAATATGAGGAGCTAAACTCCATTTCTTCTAGGATAGAGTAGTAGTTTAGATTAGTTTTGGATGGATATGGACAGAATTATAATCATGCACTGAAATCAAATCTGTTTTCAGATTTCAGAACTATTCGCACCCCGGAAATTTTTCGCCCGGGTCCATTTTTTCATCCCAATCATCTCTCCATGCATCAACATGCACGAAAGCGTCGAAAATTTCACGTCTTTTGGCCCTCTTAATTGAAAACATGAGTAAAAGCCGAGAAAAGGCGCGCGCGAATTTTCGCATCCCTGAAAAATTTTCGCCTGAGTTCATTTTTTCGTCCCAATCATCTAACCTTGCATCTACATGCACGAAAGCGTCAAAAAATTCGTGTCTTTTGGCCTTCTTGGTTGAAAACAGGCATGAAAGTCGCGAGAAGGCGCGCGCGCGAATTTTTGCATCCCCGGAAAATTTTCGCCTGAGTCCATTTTTCGTCCCAATCATCTAACCATGCATCAACATGCACGAAAGCCTCAAAAATTACACGTCTTTTGGCCTTTTTGGTTGAAAACAGGCGTAAAAGAAGACAAAAGGCGCGCGTGTGAATTTTCGGACCCCGAAAAATTTTTGTCCGAGTCCATTTTTTCGTCCCAATCAGCTCACCTTGCATCAACATGCATGAAAGCGTAAAAAATTTCACGTCTTTTGGCATTCTCGGTTGAAAACAGGCGTAAAAGCTGCGAAATGGCGCGCGTAGGAATTTTCACACCCCGGAAGATTTTCCCGAGTCCATTTTTTCATCCCAATCATCTCTTCATGTGTCAACAAGCACGAAAGCGTCAAAAATTTCACGTCTTCTGGCCTTCTTGGTTGAAAACAGGCGTAAAAGCCGAGAAAAGGCGCCAAATTTTTGCACCCGAAAAATTTTTGCCCGAGTCCATTTTTTCATCCCAATAATCTCACCTTCCATCAACATGCATGAAAGCGTAAAAAATTTCACGTCTTTCAGCCTTCTTGGTTGAAAACAAGCGTAAAAGCTGCGAAAAGGCTTGCGCACGAATTTTTGCACCTCGAAAAATTTTCGCCCGAGTCCATTTTTTCGTCCCAATCATTTCTCCATGCATCAACATGCACGAAAGCATCGAAAATTTAACGTCTTTTGGCCTTCTATGTTGAAAACATGCGTAAAAGCTGCAAAAAGGCGCGCAGCGCGAATTTTCGCACCCCGGAAATTTTTCGCCCGGGTCCATTTTTTCGTCCCAATCATCTCTCCATGCATCAACATGCACGAAAGCGTCAAAAATTTCACGTCTTTTGATCTTTTTAATTGAAAACACGAGTAAAAGCCGCGAAAAGGCACTCGCGAATTTTCGCATCCCCGAAAAATTTTCGCCGGATCCATTTTTCCGTCCCAATCGTCTCACCTTGCATCAACATGCACAAAAGCGTCGAAAAATTCGTGTCTTTTGCCCTTCTTGGTTGAAAGCAGGCGTCAAGGCCGCGAGAAAGCGTGCGTGCGAATTTTCTCACCCCGGAAAATTTTTGGCCGAGTCCATTTTTTCATCCCAATCATCTCACCTTGCATCAACATGCGCGAAAGCGTCAAAAATTTCATGTCTTTTGGCCTTCTTGGTTGAAAACATGTGTAAAGAAGCGAAAAGGCGTGCGTGCGACTTTTCGCACCCCAGAAAATTTTCGCCCGAGTCCATATTTTCGTCTCATCTCACCATGCATCAACATGCGCGAAAGCGTAAAAAATTTCGCGTCTTTTGGCCTTCTTAATTGAAAACACAAGTAGAAGCCGAGAAAAGGTGCGCGCGAATTTTTGCATCCCCGGAAAATTTTCGTCCGAGTCCATTTTTTCGTCCCAATCATTTCTCCATGCATCAACATGCACGGAAGCGTAAAACATTTCACGTCTTTTGGCCTTCTATGTTGAAAACAGGCATAAAAGCTGCGAAAAGGCGCGCACATGAATTTTCGCACCTCGGAAAATTTTCTCCCGGGTCCATTTTTTCGTCCCAATCATCTCTCCATGCATCAACATGCACGAAAGCCTAAAAAATTTCACATCTTTTGGCCTTCTTAATTGAAAACACAAGTAAAAGCCGAGAAAAGGCGCGCACGAATTTTCGCATCCCCGAAAAATTTCCGCCCAAGTCTATTTTTTCGTCCCAATCATCTCACATTGAATCAACGTGCACAAAGCATCGAAAATTTCGCATCTTTTGGCCTTCTTATTTGAAAACATGAGTAAAAGCCGAGAAAAGGCGCGCGCGAATTTTTGCATGCCCGGAATATTTTCGCCCGAGTGTATTTTTTCATCCCAATCATCGCACCATGCATCAACATGCAAGAAAGTGTCTTAAAATTCACGTCTTTTGGCCTTCTTAGTTGAAAACAGGTGTAAAAGCTGCGAAAAGGCGCGCACGCGAATTTGTGCTCCTCGAAAAATTTTCGCCCGAGTCCATTTTTTCGTCCAAATCATCTCTCCATGCATCAACATGCACCAAAGCGTCGAAAATGTCGCATCTTTTGCCCTCTTAATTGAAGACACGAGTAAAAGTCGAGAAAAGGCGCACGCGAATTTTTGCATCCCCGACAAATTTTCGCTCGAGTCCATTTTTTCGTCCCAATCATCTCATCTTGCATCAACATGCACGAAAGCGTCGAAAAAATTGCATTTTTTGGCCTTCTTGGTTGAAAACGGGCGTGAAGGCCGCGGGAAAGCGCGCGCGCGAATTTTCGCACCCCCAGCTTAAAGCATCTTAAATTTTCGCGTCTTTTGGCCTTCTTGGTTGAAAATAGGCGCAATAGCCGAGAAAAGGTGCGCGCGCGAATTTTCCCAGTCCCTGAAGATTTTCGCCCGAGTCCATTTTCTAGTCCCAATCATCTCACCATTCATCAACATACATCAAAACTTCAAAAATTTTGCGTCTTTTGGCCTTATTGGTTCAAAACAGGCGTAAAAGACGAGAAAAGGCGTGCGCAAATTTTCGCACCCCCGAAAAATTTTTGCCCGAGTCTATTTTTTCGTCCCAATCATCTCACCATGCATTAACATGCACAAAAGCGTAAAAAAAATCGCGTCTTTTGGCCTTCTTGGTTGAAAACAGGCGTGAAAGCCGCGAGAAGGCACGCGCGCGAATTTTCACACCTCCGGAAAATTTTCCCCCGAGTTCATTTTTTCGTCACAATCATCTCACCATGCATCAACATGCATGAAAGCGTAAAAAAATTCATATCTTTATCCTTCTTGGTTAAAAACAGGTGTAAAAGCCGCGAAAAGGCGCGCGCGCGAATTTTCGCACCCCAGGAAAATTTTCGCCCAAGTTCATTTTTTCGTCCAAATCATCTCACCATGTATCAACATGCACGAAAGCGCCAAAAATTTCATGTTTTTGGCCTTCTTGGTTGAAAAAACGCATAAAAGCCGCGAAAAGGCGCGCGCATGAATTTTTGAACCCCCGAAAAGTTTTCGCCCGAGTCCATTTTTTTATCCCAATGATCTCACCTTGCATCAACATGCACGAAAGCATAAAAAATTTCTCGTCTTTCGGCCTTCATGGTTGAAAACATGCGTGAAGGCCGCGAGCAGGCGGGCGCGCGAATTTTCGCTCCCCAGAAAATTTTCGTCCGACTCCATTGTTTCATCCCAAACATCTCACCATGCATCAACATGCACGAAAGCGTAAAAAATTTTGCGTTTTTGGCCTTCTTGGTTGAAAACAGGCGTAAAAGCCGCGAAAAGGTGCGTGCGCGAATTTTCTCACCCCCGAAAAATTTTTGTCCGAGTTTATTTTTTCGTCCCAATCATCTCACCACTCATCAACATGCACGAAAGCGTCAAAAATTTCTCATCTTTCGGCCTTCATGTTGAAAACATGCGTGAAGGCACGCGTAAATTTTCGCATCTTCGAAAATTTTTCGTCCGAGTCCATTTTTTCATCCCAAACATCTCACCATGCATCAACATAAAAGAAAGCATAAAAAATTTCACGTCTTTTGGCGTTCTTGGTTGAAAAAAAGCGTGAAAGCCACGAGAAGGCGCGCGCGCGAATTTTCGTACGCCCGAAAAATTTTCGCACGAGTCCATTTTTTTGTCCCAATCATCTAACCATGCATCAACATGGACAAAAGCGTCAAAAATTTTACGTCTTTTAGCCTTCTTGGTTGAAAACAGGCGTAAAAGCAGCAAAAATGCGCACGCGCGAATTCTCGCACCCTAGAAAATTTTCGCCTGAGTCTATTTTTTCGTCGCAATCATCTCACCTTGCATCAACATGCACGAAAGCGTCGAAAATTTCATGTCTTTTGGCCTTCTTGGTTGAAAACAGGCGTGAAGTCTGCGAGAAGGCGCTCACGCTAATTTTCGCACCCCCAAAAAATTATCGCCCGAGTCCATTTTTTCATCCCAATTACCTCACCATGCATCAACATGCAAGAAAGCGTCGAAAATTTCACGTGTTTTGGCCTTCTTGGTTGAAAATAGGCGTAAAAGTCGAGAAAAGGCGCACGCAAATTTTTGCATCCCCGAAAAATTTTCGCCGGACTCCATTCTTTACTCCCAAACACGTCACCTTGCATCAACGTGCACAAAAGCGTCGAAAAATTCGTGTCATTTGGCCTTCTTGGTTGAAAACAGGCGTGAAAGCCGCGAGAAGGCGCGCGCGCGAATTTTTGCACCCCCGGAAAATTTTCGCCCGAGTCCATTTTTTCGTCCCAATCATCTCACCATGCATCAACATGCACGAAAGCGTCAAAAATTTCACGTCTTTTGGCCTTCTTGGTTGAAAACAGGTGTAAAAGCTACCAAAAGACGCGCGCGCGCATTTTCGCACCCCGAAAAATTTTAGCCCGAGTCTATTTTTTCATCCAAATCATCTCTCCATGCATTAACATGCACGAAAGCGCCAAAAATTTTGCATCTTTTGGCCTTCTTAATTGAAAACACAAGTAAAAGCCGAGAAAAGGTGCGCACGAATTTTCGCATCCCCGGAATATCTTCGCCCGAGTGCATTTAATCGTCCCAATCATCTCACCATGTACGAATACAGGCATAAAACAGGCGTAAAAGCCGCGAAAAGGCGTGCACGCTAATTTTCACACCCCCGGAAAATTTTTGCCCGAGTCTATTTTTTCATCCCAATCATCTCACCATGCATCAACATGCACAAAGCATAATAAATTTTGTGTCTTTTGGCCTTCTTCGTTAAAAATAGGCGTAAAAACCGAGAAGAGGTGCGCGCAAAAATTTTTCCGCACTTGAAAAATTTTCGACTGAGTCCATTTTTTCGCCTCAATCATCTCACCATATGCATCAACATGCACGAAAACGTCAACAATTTCATGTCTTTTGGCCTTCTTAGTTGAAAATAGGCGTAAAAGACGCGATAAGGCGTGCACTCGAGTTTTCGCACCCCCGAAAAATTTTTGCCCGAGTCCATTTTTTCATCCCAATCATCTCACCATGGATCAACATGCACGAAAGCGTCAAAACTTTCACGTCTTTTAACCTTCTTGCTTGAAAATAAGCGTAAAAGCTACGAAAAGGTGCGGGCACGAATTTTTGCACCCCCAGAAAATTTTCGCCGGAGTCCTTTTTCCATCCCAATCATCTCACCATGCATCAACATGCATGAAAGCTTCAAAAATTTCGCGTCTTTTGGCCTTCTTGGTTGAAAATAGGCATAAAAGCCGAGAATAGGTGCGCGCACGAATTTTCGCACCCATGGAAAATTTTCGCCCGAGTCAATTTTTTCGTCCCAATCATCTCACCATGCATCAACATGCACGAAAGCGTCAAAAATTTCACGTCTTTTGGCCTTCTTGGTTGACAACAGACGTAAAAGCTGTGAAAAGAGGCGCGGACGAATTTTCGCATCCTCGGAAAATTTTCGCCTTAGTCCATTTTTTCATTCCAATCGTCTCACCATGCACGAAAGCGTCGAAAATTTTGCATTGTTTGGCCTTCTTGGTTGAAAACAGGCATAAAAGCTGAGAAAAGGCACGCGAGAATTTTTCGACACCCGAAAAATTTTCGCCCGAGTCCATTTTTTTCATCCCAATCATCTCACCTTGCACATGCACGAAAGCGTCAAATATTTCACATTTTTGGCCTTCTTGGTTGAAAACTGGCATAAAAGCTGCGAAAACACGCGCACCCGAACTTTCGCACCCTCGAAAAAATTTCGTCCGAGTCCATTTTTTCATCCCAATCATCTCACCTAGCATCAAAATGCACGAAAATGTCATGTTTTTTAGCCTTCTTGCTTTAAAAAAGGCGCGAAAGCTGAGAGAAATTTTTGCTTGAGTCCATTTTTTTGTCCCAGTCATCTCACCATGCATCAACATGCACGAAAGCGTCGAAAATTTTGCATCTTTTGGCCTTTGTGGTTGAAAACAGGCGTTAAAGTTGCGAAAAGGTGCGCGCGCGAATTTTCGCACCCCCGAAAAGGTGCAAGTCCATTTTTTCGTCCAAATCATTTCACCATGCATCAATGAAAACATAAAATTTTTTTTCTTCCCAATCATCTCACCATGTATCAACATGGATGAAAGCGTCGAAAATTTCACGTCTTTTGGCCTTCTAGGTTGAAAAAAGCGTAAAAGCCGAGAAAAGGCGCGACCGAATTTTCCCACACCCGGAAATTTTTCGCCCCAGTCCATTTTTTCGTCCCAATCATCTCACCTTGCATCAACATGCACGAAAGCATCGATAATTTTGCGTCTTTTGTCCTTTTTGGTTGAAAAAAGCGTAAAAGCCGAGAAAAGGTGCGACCGAATTTTCCCACACCCAGAAATTTTTCGCCCCAGTCCATTTTTTCGTCCCAATCATCTCACCTTGCATCAACATGCACGAAAGCATCGATAATTTTGCGTCTTTTGTCCTTCTTGGTTGAAAACAAGCGTAAAAGCTGAGAAAAGGCGCGCGCGAATTTTTCGACACCCAGAAAATTTTCGCCCGAGTCCATTTTTTCGTCCCAATCATCTCACCATGCATCAACATACACGAAAGCGTCGAAAGTTTCACGTCTTTTGAACTTCTTAGTTGAAAACAGGCGTAAAAACTACGAAAAGGTGCGTGCGCGAATTTTCGCACCTCCGGAAAATTTCCGCCCGAGTCCATTTTTTCGTCTCAATCATCTCACCAAGCATCAACATGCACGAAAGCGTCGAAAATTTCACGTCTTTTGGCCTTCTTGGTTGAAAACAGGCGTAAAAGCTGCGAAAAGGTGCACGCGAGAATTTCGCACCCCAGGAAAATTTTCTCTCGAATCTATTTTTTCATCCCAATCATCTTCATCATGCATCAACATGAATGAGTGTCAAATATTTCACGTCTTTTCGCCTTCTAGGTTGAAAATAGACGTAAAAGTTGCAAAAAGGTGCGCGGGCAAATTTTCGCACCACCGAAAAATTTTCGCCCAAGTCCATTTTTTTGGTTGCAATCGTCTCACCATGAATCAACATGCACGAAAGCGTTGAAAATTTTGCATCTTCTGGCCTTCTTGGTTGAAAACAGGCGTAAAAGCCGAGAAAAGGCGCGCGCGAATTTTTTGACACCCAGAAAATTTTTGCCCGAGTCCATTTTTTCGTCCCAATCATCTCACCTTGCTCATGCACAAAAGTGTCGAAAATTTTACGTCTTTTGGCCTTCTTGATTGGAAACAGGCATAAAAGCTGTGAAAACACGTTCGCCCAAACTTTCGCACCCCCGGAAAACTTTGTTTCGAGTCCATTTTTTCGTCCCAATCATCTCCTAGCATCAACATGTACGAAAGCGTCAAAAATTTTGCGTCTTTTGGCCTTCTTAGTTGAAAACAGGCGTGAAAGCTGAGAAAAGGTGCGCGTGAATTTTTCCACACCCAGAAAATTTTCGCCGAGTCCATTTTTTCGTCGCAGTCATCTCACCATGCATCAACATACATGAAAACGTCGAAAATTTCAAGTCTTTTGGCCTTCTTTGTTAAAAATAGTCGTAAAAGCCGCGAAAAGGTGCGCGTGCGAATTTTCGCACCACCAAAAAATTTTTACCCGAGTCCATTTTCTCGTTCCTATCATGTCACCATGCATCAACATGCACGAAAGCGTCGAAAATTTCACGTCTCTTGGCTTTCTTTGTTGAAAACCAATGTAAAAGCTACGAAAAGGTGTGCACGCAAATTTTCGTAACCTCGGAAAATTTTCGCCCGAGTCCATTTTTTCATCCCAATCATCTCACCATGCATCAACATGCATGAAAGCGTAAAAAATTTCACGTCTTTTGGCCTTTTTGGTTGAAAACATGCATAAAAGCTGCGAAACAGCGCGCGCGCGAATTTTCGCATCCCCGGAAAATTTTCGCTCGGGTCCATTTTTTCATCCCAATCATCTCACCTTGCATCAACATGTACGAAAACGTCAAAACTTTTGCGTCTTTTGCCCTTCTTGGTTGAAAACAGACGTAAAAGATGCGAAAAGGCGCGCGGGCAAATTTTTGCACCCCCAAAATATTTTTGCCCGAGTCCATTTTTTCATCCCAATCATCACACCATGCATCAACATGCAAGAAAGCATCAAAAATTTCACGTGTTTTGGCCTTCTTGGTTGAAAACAAGCGTAAAAGCCGAGAAAAGGTACGCGCGCCAATTTTCTTGTGCCCGGAAAATTTTTACCCGAGTCCATTTTTTCATCCCAATCATCTCACGATGGATCAACATGCATGAAAGCATCAAAAATTTCAGGTCTTTTCGCCTTCTTGGGTGAAAACAGGCGTAAAAGCAGCGAAAAGGCGCGTGCGTGAATTTTCGCACCCTGAAAAATTTTCGCCCGAGTCCATTTTTTCGTCCCAATCATCTCACCATGCATCAACATGCACGAAAGCTTAAAAAATTTTGTCTTTTGGCCTTCTTCGTTAAAAACAGGCGTAAAAACCGAGAAGAGACGCGCGTGCAAATTTTTCCACACCTGAAAAATTTTTGGCTGAGTCATTTTTTCGTCTCAATCATCTCACCATGCATCAACATGGACGAAGACGTCAAAAATTTCACGTCTTTTGGCCTTGGTTGAAAACAGGCGTAAAAGCTGCGAAAAGGCGCGCACGCGAGTTTTCGCACCCCCAAAAAATTTTGCCCGAGTCCATTTTTTCGTCCCAATCATCTCACAATGGATCAACATGCACGAAAGCGTCGAAAGTTTCACGTTCTTTTGGCCTTCTTGATTGTAAACAGGCGTAAAAGCTACGAAAAAGTGCGCGCGCGAATTTTTGCACCCCCGAAAAATTTTTGCTCGAGTTCATTTTTTCGTCCCAATCATCTCACCATGCATCGACATGAACGAAAGTGTTGAAAATTTCACGTCTTTTGGCCTTCTTGATTGAAAACTGACGTAAAAGCTACGAAAAGGCGCGCGGACGAATTTTCGTTCCCCGGAATATTTTCGCCTCTGTCCATTTTATCGTTTCAATCATCTCACCATGCATCAACATGCACGAACGTGTAAAAAATTTTGCATCTTTTGGCCTTCTTGGTTGAAAACAGACGTAAAAGTGGAGGAAACGCACTGTGGGGATATACCCTTCGAGCCTCGTCACTCGATCCACTAATTCCTCAGTGGTCTTTCGATATTCTTGATAGACCTTGTCTTTGGCCAGATCATGCGCTGAGTTTGCAAGACTCTCCTCCGCTGATATGGTCGCCAATGTCCGTGACTCGGGTAGAGCTCTAGTTGTCGGCACCTCATACTTTTCTCCCTGGAAAACCAACTGAACACCATCTTGAGTCAGCGTTACCTCCTCGAAGATATCGATGAAGACCATGCCCAGAACGAAGCAGTGATCGTCCAGCTTGACGACCATCAGGTTGAGGGTGCCCTCCCAGGTTTCGATGCGCACGCGAACGTCTCTACTCCAAAGATTGGCTGGGACACTGCATTAACCATCTTCATGAGTCCAGGCTCCTTGGTGTACGAAACACCAAGTCACGTTGCCTCCTGCACCGCGAGGAAGTTGTGTGTCACCCCTGTATCAACCAGGGCTGAGGTGGTGTGGCCATTCACCACGACTTCTGCAAACACGAGGCCCTTCGTGGCCTTCTTCATCCCATTGGTTGGAAGGGTCACTGCCGTGGCCGTTAAGGCCATGATGGACCCAATGTGGGTGGCCCCTTCTTCTTCATCCAAGGTTGCAGCCATGGCAACCAAGCCCGTCTTCTTGTCGCACTCCCTCGCGTAGTGCGGCCCTCCGCAAACGTAGCATCGGACGGTCTTCTTGCCATCGGCCCTGGAAGAAGCTGCCACCTTCTTCTCTCCCTTTCTCTTGTCAGTTTTCTTCGCAGTTGGACGTCCCTTCTCGTCTGCCCTGCCCTTCTCCTTAGCCTTCTCACCAAGGTCGCGACTGGCCGTGTACTCCACCAGAGCTTCGGCTGCAACCAATGCTTCCTTCATGGTTGTCGCTTTTTGCCGCCTAATTTCTTGCGCTGCCCAAGGCTTCAACCCTCGCAAGAAGAAGAAGAGCCATGTCGACTCTTCCATCACGCCCGGCATTTCCATCATGATCGACTGGAATCGCTCGATGTACTCCTTCACCGAGCTGGTTTGATGTAGCGCCGTCAGCTTCGTCATGGCAACTTCCTGGGCATTGCCGGGGTAGAACTGTCTCTTTAGTTCTATGATGAAATTCTCCCACGTGTCGATGACCACCGTAGCCTTCGTGATTTCATCCTCCATGCGCCTCCACCATGGAAGCGCGCCGTCCACCAGGTACCAAACAGCCATGTCAATCTGGTCCTTCTTGACCACGATCTTGCTGGTCTTGAAGCCCTTCTCCAAGCACCAGAGGAAGTTGTCGATGGTCGTCGCTGACCAGATGCCATAGTACTTTCGAGGTTCAGGCCCTATGAACTTTGGGGCGGACGCGTGTACCGACAATCCTCCTCCGTTGAGGATTTGTCATTTCAGGAGAAGGATATCGGCCTCCATTGTCGCCACCTTCATGTCCATGGCTGCCTCCATGGCTTGAAGTTGCGCCTGCATGTCCTTTAGCACAGCGGCTCCTTCGTCGAGCGCTTCGTTGTGCTGCCCTGCCACGGCTTCCAAGCCTAGGACCGCTGCATCCGTATCTTGGAACCTTTGTCCCAATTGGTCGACTTGCCTCTCCAAGGTGCTCGGCGGCTCCTTGGACCTCCCGCGAGTCGACCTCGTTGCTAATCTCCTCCCGCGTCGCCAGCATGGGGACCGCCGCCTTGGGTTGACGCATCCCGGGCGCCTTGGCCGCCACCTGCGGCTGATTCGCGCAAGCCCTGGCCACCGCCTCCTACGGGGCCATCTACTTCAGCGGTGCGGCTTCTAGTTGAAGGACCCTTGCCTTTCCCATCATTGTGCAGGAACTTCAATTCGATACTTCTCTATCGCAACGAACTCGCTCTAATACCACGATCCCATCTGCGGGGCCATCTACTTCAGCGGTGCGACTTCTAGTCGAAGGACCCTTGCCTTCTCCCATCATTGTGCAGGAACTTCAATTCGATACTTCTCTATCGCAATGAACTCGCTCTGATACCACGTTCTCAAAGCCGTGTGGGATCGTAGAATTCGCTCTGATACCACGTTGTCACGCCCTTAAACTCTGCAGTCCACGAAGCCTAAGAATGTGCCGGCCTGGAACCTTGTTCCACCAAGACTCCAGCAGCCTCTCGGATGTTTGCCCCTGATCTCGAACGAACACCTGCACGCACAACGAAAACTTCCCAAAGATGCACAAGAGAAAGAAGCATTTGGTTGAGGGGAAAAGCATGGAACTCTTATTATAAGAGATTGTTCGATTGCTTCTCCAATCGATGATTACACAAGTTAGCCAAGACCTCCTTATATAGGGGCCGGCCCTATGCAAGGTTTACTTGCCACATATAAAGTTCCCTATATCAAAGAGTCCTACACGACCCCTAATTGCAAAAACCCCCCTTTGGGTGTCCTAATTACATTCCTATAATTCCAAGCCTACTTGCCAAGTTGAGCTCCCGGGACGATCGCCTCCGTCGATAGCCCCTTTGATTGGCCATATGGAAAGCTAGGGCCGGCCACCCTTTGCTTTCCATCTCTCAGCCCTCCTAATTAGGAGAGGAGCCTTTCCTTTGCTTCTGGCTAGGTTTCCTTCGCGAAGCCTTCGTTGATGCAATGGAAAGTTAGTGCCCATGCACCTTACTTTCCATTGGCCACCTTTCCTTCTTTGGGGAGAGCCGCATGCACCTGAGGTAGCAATCCCTCTAGGGGACGTCCAGGGCTTCAGAAGATGGGCCTGACCCATTAGGGTTCCAGCAGTCACAGCCGCCATGCCTTGCTGCACCCTTGTCGCGTCAGCGTCTCCATGTCCGCACTCGCAGCGTCCACTGTCAGCTGCCAAAGTGGGCATAATGCCAAGGCATGCATTATGCCACTTTGGTCAAGGGTCTTCGTCCCACGATGCCTCCTCGCCTCATCCAAAGGTTCGTCCAACCAAGAAAGCGTAAAAAATTTCACGTCTTTTGGCCTTCTTGGTTGAAAATAGGTGTAAAAGCTACGAAAAGGCACGCGGGCGAATTTTCGCGCCCCCGGAAAATTTTTGCCCGAGTCCATTTTTTCGTCCCAATCATCTCACCATGCATCAACATACACGAAAGCGTCGAAAATTTTGCGTCTTTTGGCCTTGTTAATTGAAAACACGAGTAAAAGCTGAGAAAAGGCGCGCGCGCGAATTTTTGCAAAACAGGAGAAAGCATCGAAAATTTCACGTCTTTTGGCCTTCTTGGTTGAAAATAGGAGTAAAGGTTGAAAATTTTCGCACCCCTGGAAAATTTTTGCACGAGTCCATTTTTTCATCCCAAGCATCTCACCTAGTATCAAGATGCACGAAAAAGTAGAAAATTTCGCATCTTTTGGCCTTCTTGGATGAAAATAGGTGTAGAAGCAGCGAAGAGGTGCGTGCGCGAATTTTCGCACCCCCGGAAAATTTTCGACCGAGTCCATTTTTTCATCCCAATCATCTCACCATGCATCAACATGCATGAAAGCGTTAAAAATTTCACGTGTTTTGGCCTTCTTGGTTGAAAACAGACGTAAAATCTGCGAAAAGGTGCGTGAGCGTGTTTTCGCGCTGCCGGAAAATTTTCGCCCGAGTCCCATTTTTTTGTCCCAATCATCTCACCACGCATCAACATGCAGGAAAGCGTAAAAAATTTCACGTCTTTTGGTCTTCTTGGTTGAAAATAGGTGTAAAAGATGCGAAAAGGCACGCGGGCGAATTTTCGCACCCTTGGAAAATTTTCACCCGAGTCCATTTTTTCGTCTCAATCATTTCACCATACATCAACATGCACAAAAGGGTCTAAAATTTTGCGTCTTTTGGCCTTCTTCGTTGAAAATAGGCGTGAATTTGTGAAAAGACCTGCGCACGAATTTTCGCACAATCGAAAAACTTTCGTCCGAGTCCTTTTCTTGTCCTCATCATCTCACCATGCATCAACATGCACGAAAGCGTCGAAACTTTCACGTCTTTTGGCCTTCTTGGTTGAGAACAAGCATAAAAGCCACGAAAAGGCGCACGCGCGAATTTTCGCACACCCGGAAAACTTTCGTCCGAGTCCATTTTTTTGTCCTAATCATCTCACCATGTGTCAACAAGCACGAAAGCATCGAAAATTTCGCGCCTTTTGTCCTTCTTGGTTAAAGGAGTTGTAAAATTCGCGAAATGACACGCGCGCGAATTTTTGCACCTCCGGAAAATTTTCGAGCGAGTTCATTTTTTTCGTCGCAATCATCTCACCATGCATCAACATGCACAAAAGCGTCGAAAATTTCATGTCTTTTTGCCTTCTTAGTTGAAAGCAGGCGTAAAAGCTGCGAAAAGGCGCGCGGGCGAATTTTCGCGTCGCAGAAAAATTTTCGCCCGAGTCCATTTTTTCGTCCCTATCATCTCACTATGGTTCAACACGAAAGCATTGAAAATTTCGGGTCTTTTGTCCTTCTTGGTTGACAACTGGTGTAAAATTCGCGAAATGGCACGCGCGCAAATTTTCACACCCGCGGAAAATTTTTGACTGAGTCCATTTTTTCGTCCCAATCATCTCACCATGCATCAACATGCATGAAAGCGTTGAAAATTTTACGTCTTTTGGCCTTCTTGGTTGAAAATAGGCGTGAAAGTCTCGAGAAGGCGCCCGCGCGAATTTTCACACTCCTAAAAAATTTTCGCCCTAGTCCATTTTTCGTCCCAATCATCTCACCATGCATCAACATGCACGAAAGCGTCGAAAATTTCGCATCTTTTGGCCTTTTTGGTTGAGAACAAGCATAAAAGCCAAGAAAAGCCTCGCGCGCGAATTTTCGCACCCCCGAAAAATTTTCGCCCGAGTCCATTTTTTCGTCCCAAACATCTCACCATGCGTCAAGAAGCACGAAAGCATCGAAAATTTCGCGTCTTTTGTCCATCTTGGTTGAAAATAAGTGTAAAATTCGTAAAATGGCACGCGAGCGAATTTTCGCACCCCAGAAAAATTTTCGACCAAGTCCATTTTTTCATCCCAATAATCTCACCATGCATCAACATGCATGAAAAGCGTAAAAAATTTCACATGTTTTGGCCTTCTTGGTTGAAAACAGACGTAAAATCTGTGAAAAGGCGCGTGAGCGAAATTTCGCGCCGCCGAAAAATTTTCGCCCGAGTCTATTTTTTCATCCCAATCATCTCACCATGCATCAACATGCACGAAAGCGTCGAAAATTTCACGTCTTCTTGGTTGAAAATAGGTGTAAAAGATGCGAAAAGGCACGCGAGCGAATTTTTGCACCCCCGAAAAATTTTCGCCCAAGTCCATTTTTTCATCCTAATCATCTCACCATGCATCAACATGCACGAAAGCGTCAAAATTTTCACGTCATTTGGCCTTCTTGGTTGAAAACAGACGTAGAAGTTGCGAAAAGGCGCGCGGGCGAATATTCGGGCCGTCGGAAAATTTTTGCCCGAGTCCATTTTTTCTTCCCAATCATCTCACCATGCATTAACATGCACGAAAGCGTTGAAAATTTCGCGTCTTTTGGCCTTCTTGGTTGAGAACAAGCATAAAAGCCGCAAAAAGGCGCAAGAGCGAAGTTTTGCACCCCTGAAAAGTTTTCGCTAGAGTCCATTTTTTCGTCCCAATCATCTCACCATACGTCAACAAGCACGAAAGCATCGAAAATTTCGCATTTTTTGTTCTTCTTGGTTGAAAACAGGTGTAAAATTTGTGAAATGGCACGCGCGCGAATTTTTGCACCCTCGAAAAATTTTCGACCGAGTCCATTTTTTCATCCCAATCATCTCACCACGCATCAACATGCACGAGAGCGTCGAAAATTTCACGTCTTTTGGTCCTCTTGGTTGAAAATAGGCCTAAAAGCTGCGAAAAGGCGCGCGGGAGAATTTTCGTGCCGTCGGAAAATTTTCTGCCGACTCCATTTTTTCGTCCCAATCATCTCACCAGCATCAACATGCACAAAAGCGTCGAAAATTTCACGAATTTTAGCCTTCTTAGTTGAAAGCAGGCGTAAAAGCTGCGAAAAGGCGAACTTTCGCGACATCGAAAAAATTTCGGCCGAGTCCATTTTTTCGTCCCAATCATCTCACCATGCATCAACATGCACGAAAGCGTCGAAAATTTCGCGTCTTTTGGCCTTCTTAATTGAAAACAAGAGAAAAAGTCGAGAAAACTCGCGAGCGAATTTTCGCACCCCCAAAAAATTTTTGCCCCAGTTCATTTTTTCCCTTAATCATCTCACCATGCATCAACATGCACGAAAGCGTAGAAAATTTCTCGTCTTTTGGCCTTCTTGGTTGAAAACAGGCGTAAAAGCTGCGAAAAGGCGCGGGGGCAAATTTTCGCGCTGCCGAAAAATTTTCGCCCGAGTTCATTTTTCGTCCCAATCATCTCACCATGCATCAACATGCACGAAAGCGTCGAAAATTTTGCGTCTTTTGGCCTTCTTGGTCGAGAACAAGCATAAAATCCGCGAAAAGGCGCACGCGCGAATTTTCGCACACCTGAAAAATTTTCGCTCGACTCCATTTTTTCGTCCCAATCATCTCACCATGCGTCAACACGAAAGCATCAAAAATTTCGTGTCTTGTGTCCTTCTTGGTTGACAACAGGTGTAAAATCGCGAAATGGCACGCGCGCGCAAATTTTCGCACCCCCGGAAAATTTTCGACCGAATCCATTTTTTCATCCCAATCATCTCACCATGCATCAATATGCACGAAAGTTTTGAAAATTTCGAGTCTTTTGGCCTTCTTGGTTGAAAACAGGCGTGAAAGTCGCGAGAAAGGCACCTTCGCGAATTTTCGCACTCCTGAAAAATTTTCGCCCGAGTCCATTTTTTCGTCCCAATCATCTCACCATGCATCAACATGCACGAAAACCTCGAAAATTTCGCGTCTTTTGGCCTTCTTAATTGAAAACACAAGAAAAAGCCAAGAAAAGGCACGCGCAAATTTTCGCACCACCAAAAAATTTTCGCCCCAGTCCATTTTTTCGTCTGAATCATCTCATCATGCATCAACATGCACGAAAGCGTCGAAAATTTCAGGTCATTTAGCCTTCTTGGTTGAAAACAGGCGTAAAAGTTGCGAAAAGGCACGGACGATTATTCGCGCCGCCGAAAAATTTTCGTCCGAGTCCATTATTTGTCCCAATCATCTCACAGTCGAAAATTTCGCGTCTTTTGGCCTTCTTGGTTGAGAACAAGCATAAAAGCCACGAAAGCATAAAAGCCATAAAAGCCACGAAAGCCGCGAATTTTCGTACTCCCGAAAAATTTTTGCGCGAGTCCATTTTTTCATCCCAAACATCTCACCATGCGTTAACAAGCACGAAAGCATAAAAAATTTCACGTCTTTTGTCCATCTTGGTTGAAAACAAGTGTAAAATTCGTGAAATGGCATACGCGCGAATTTTCGCACCCCCGGAAAATTTTCGACCGACTCCATTTTTTCATCCCAATCATCTCACCATGCTTCAAGAAAGCGTCAAAAATTTCAGATGTTTTGGCCTTCTTCGTTGAAAACAGACGTAAAATCTGCATGCATGAAAGCGTTGAAAATTTTGCATCTTTTGGCCATCTTAATTGAAAACACGAGAAAAAGCCGATAAAAGGCGCGCGCGAATTTTCGCACCCCTAGAAAATTTTTGCCCCAGTCCATTTTTTCAGCCTAATCATCTCACCATGCATCAACATGCACGAAAGCGTCAAAAATTTCACGTCATTTGGCCTTCTTGGTTGAAAACAGGCGTAGAAGTTAAGAAAAGGCGCGCGGGCGAATATTCGCGCCTCCGGAAAATTTTTGGCCGAGTCCATTTTTTCGTCCCAATCATCTCACCATGCGTCAACAAGCACGAAAGCATCGAAAAATTCGCACTTTTTATCCTTCTTGGTAGAAAATAGGTGTAAAATTTGCGAAATGGCACGGGCACGAATTTTCGCACCCCCAAAAAATTTTCGACCGAGTCCATTCTTTCGTCCCAACCATCTCATCAAGCATCAACATGCACGAGAGCGTCGAAACTTTTACGTCTTTTGGTTCTCTTGGTTCAAAATAGGCCTAAAAGCTGCGAAAAGGCGCGCGGGAGAATTTTCGCGCCGTCGGAAAATTTTTTGCCGACTCCATTTTTTCGTCCTAATCATCTCACCATGCATCAACATGCACGAAAGCTTCGAAAATTTCACGTCTTTTGGCCTTCTTAGTTGAAAGCAGGCGTAAAGCTGCGAAAAGGCGCGCAGGCGAATTTTCGCGCTGCCGGAAAAATTTCGGCCGAGTCTATTTTTTCGTCCCAATCATCTCACCATGCATCAACATGCACGAAAGTGTCAAAAATTTCGTGTCTTTTGGCCTCCTTAATTGAAAACAAGAGAAAAAGCCGAGAAAAGGCGCGAGCGAATTTTCGCACCCCCAAAAAATTTTCGCCCAAGTTCATTTTTTCCCCTAATCATCTCACCATGCATCAACATGCACGAAAGCGTAGAAAATTTCTCGTCTTTTGGTCTTCTTGGTTGAAAACAGGCATAAAAGTTGCGAAAAGGCGCGGGGGCAAATTTTCGCGCTGCCGAAAAATTTTCGCCCGAGTCCATTTTTTCGTCCCAATCATCTCACCATGCATCAACATGCACGAAAGCGTCGAAAATTTCGCGTCTTTTGGCCTTCTTGGTCGAGAACAAGCATAAAATCCGCAAAAAGGCGCACGCGTGAATTTTCGCCCGACTCCATTTTTTCGTCCCAATCATCTCACCATGCGTCAACATGCACAAAACTTTGAAAATTTCATATTTTTTGGCCTTCTTGGTTGAAAATAGGTGTGAAAGTCTCGAGAAGGCGCGTGCGCGAATTTTCGCACTGCTGAAAAATTTTCGCCCGAGTCCATCTTTTTGTCTCAATCCTCTCACCATGCATCAACATGCACGAAAGCGTCAAATATTTTGCCTCTTTTGGCCTTCTTAATTGAAAACATGAGAAAAAGCCAAGAAAAGGCACGCGCGAATTTTATCCCTGAAAAATTTTCGCCCGAGTCCATTTTTTCGTCCCTATCATCTCACCATGCATCAACATGCACGAAAGCGTCAAAAATTTCACATCTTTGTGCCTTCTTAGTTGAAAGCAGGCATAAAAGCTGCGAAAAGGCGTGCAGGCGAATTTTCCCGCACCCGAAAAATTTTGGCGCGAGTAAAAATTTTCGTCGCAATCATCTCATCATGCATCAACATGCACGAAAGCGTAAAAAATTTTGCGTCTTTTGGCCTTCTTGGTTGAAAACAGGCGTAAAAGCAGCGAAATTGCGTGCGCGCGAATTTTTGCACCCTGGAAAATTTTCGCCCGAGTCGGAGTCCATTTTTTCTTCCCAATCATTTCACCATGCGTCAACAAGCCCGAAAGCATCAAAAATTTCGTATTTTTTGTCCTTCTTGGTTGAAAACATGTGTAAAATTCGCGAAATGGCACACGCGCTAATTTTCGCACCCCCGAAAAATTTTCGCCCGAGTCCATTTTTTCCTCCCAAACATCTCACCATGCGTCAACAACCACGGAAGCATCGAAAATTTTGCATTTTTTATCCTTCTCGGTTGAAAACAGGTGTAAAATTCGCAAAATGGCACGCGGGCGAATTTTCGCACCCCCGAAAAATTTTCGACCGAGTCCATTTTTTCGTCCCAAACATCTCACCATGCATCAACATGCACGAGAGTGTCAAAAATTTCACGTCTTTTGGCCCTCTTGGTTGAAAACAGGCGTAAAAGCTGCGAAATGGCACGCGGGCGAATTTTCGCGCCGCCGAAAACTTTTCGCCCAAGTCCATTTTTTTGTCCGAATCATCTCACCATGCATCAACATGCACGAAAGCGACGAAAATTTCCATGCATCAACATGCTCGAAAGCGTAAAAAATTTCGCGTCTTTTGGCCTTCTTGGTTGAGTACATGCATAAAAGCCACGAAAAGGCGCACGCGCGAATTTTCGCACCTCTGAAAAATTTTCGCCCGAGTCCATTTTTCCATCCCCATTTTGGCCCTCTTGCTTGAAAACATGCGTAAAGGCTGCGAAAAGGCGCACGGGTGAATTTTCGCTCCTCCGAAAAATTTTCGCTCGAGTCCATTTTTTCGTCCCAATCTTCTCAGCATGCATCAACATGCATGAAAGCGTCAAAAATTTCGCATCTTTTCACCCTCTTAGTTGAAAGTAGGCGTAAAAGCTGCGAAAAGGCCGGTAGGCGAATTTTCGCGCCGCCGAAAAATTTTTGCCCGAGACCATTTTTTCATCCCAATCATCTCACCATGCATCAACATGGACGAAAGCGTCGAAAATTTCACGTCTTTTGGCCTTCTTAATCTGAGAAAAGGCGTGCACGAATTTTCGCACCTCCAGAAAATAGGATTAGTCTAGATTATTTTTAGGTAGTCTAAGACTTCAAATCACTGTGGATATGACATTTAGGGTTACTACAATTGACCTGTGCACTGTAGTAGAGAGTGAGTTAGGGAGTTGAAACAAAAATTGGAAAAATTGACTTTTGACTTAAAAATCAGCAAGTTATCACTCAACATCCAAATATCACTTATCAAGTTTTTGGCACCGTTGCTGGGGATTTGAGGTCAATTAGGCTAACTTAGATAGTTTAGATTAGTTTTAGATTAGTTTTTAGTTTATATATTAGGCCAATTTTCAGTTTTTGCAAGTTATCATTTTCAATTTTTCACTTTTGTCTAGTTTTCATTTCTTTCTTGAATTTGATACTTCTGAATCTCTTTATGCAGGACTTGGACCATCAAGAGGATTTATATCTATCAGAATCTGAACCAGAGAGGAGGTTTAATAGAAAGAGAAGAATCCATAGAGAAGAGGCTAGAAGGAGGATTTTTGAAGAAGAGGCACACAATCCTGGATTTGAAGAAGTTGCAAATCAGAATATGGCAGCTCCTAGGACTCTTAGGACTGCTACTCACCAAGTAATGCCAGGAATCAACCAGTGGAAGGAGCCTTAGCACCTATGGCAAATTTTGAAGTCAATCCAGCCTTGATTTCAATGATAAGGCAGTATCAATTTTCTGGACTTGGGGCTGAGGATCCAGCTTCTCATTTGGACAATTTCAAGGAGATTTGTAGCACATTACACTTTAATAACATTCCTATGAATGCAGTCTACATGAGATTATTTCCCTTCTCACTCAAAGACAAGGCCAAGACATGGTACAAAGGTCTAAATCCTGAAGAGGTGGCCACTTGGGAATCAATTGTCCAATTATTCATATCTGAATTCTTCCCTCCTAGCAAGACTGACAATTTCAGAGATCAGATTGTAAGGTTCTATCAATTGGACCAAGAGAATATCTGTGAAGCATGGCAAAGGCTCCAAGGGTTGTTGAGGGCATGTCCCCACCATGGTTTTGAAAAGTGGCAGCTAGTCAACTATTTTCATAAGGGATTGAATTACCCTAGCAAGGTGGCACTAGACACTGCTGCAGGAGGCATCTTTGCATCTAAAAACATTGATGAAGCCTATCAACTCATTGAGAACATAGCCGAGAATCATCACTTTCTTACCCATGACAGGACCAGGAGGCCACCCATGGATAATTCAGTGAATCACTTGTCAACTCAATTTGAAGAGGTGCTGTACAAAACTTTGGAGAGGCTGAACCTAACTCCCAATGTCAATAGAGCCTCTACTCCTGAAACTAGATGTTGTGTATGTGGTAATCAAGGTCATGTGACAGAGAATTGCAATTTAATTATGCAGCAAGTGGAGCAATCTGTTGATCAAATCAATGTTGTGGGCAACTATGTGACAGAGAATAGGAACCACCCCTACTTGTCATAGAAGGCCAATCACTATCAAGGGCTCCCTATGCAGAATTCAAATTGGCAGCCCAAAATCCTGCCAAGGAATCAGCCACCTCCCTATGGAAATCAGGGCCAAAATGCCCTAATCCAGAGAAGTCCATATGAGCTACCACCTCAAGTTCCAAGCATCTCAATTCCAAACTGAAATGAAGGAGATGCTCCAACAGATTCTGAAGAAGCAGGACAGTCAAGGAGAGGAGATATTGCAAATAAATTCTAGATTGGATGCCATGAATACAAATTAGAAAATGCTTGAAAGTCAATTTGCTCAGCAGGCCAGCACTTCAGCTAGACCCCCTTTGTTTTTTTTCTGGACAGCCAGAGATGAACCCTAAAGAACAAGCCAAAGCCATTCAACTTAGGAGTGGAAGGTTGGTTGAAGAGCCAATGCAAAATGTAGAGGCCAATCCAACTCAAGAGAATTCAAAGTCCAAGAATGTGGAAGGAAATTCAGTTGAGGAACACTCCTGTTCAGAACCTAAAGAAAAAGAAATTGAAGAGGCTGTTGTGAGAAGTCAGAAAAGGAACTTTCAAAATGAGGCCAATGGAAGGATCTTTGACAAGGTACCATTCCCACAAAGATTGGTCAAGGCCCAATTGTCACAAGTTATTAGTAGGTCAAATTTTCAAAAAAATAATTTTGAAAAGGGGCAGCTGGATCAGATTGTACAGCAAGTTTCTCCTATGATTCCCATTGAAGATCCATTGCAAAGGTGCCTAATGTTTGATCACTTGAAGGAATTAGAGGATCCAGAAACCAAAGCATATAAATCAGCTATGAATGCACTCCAATCAGTAGGGAATTCAGAATTCCAAAATGGGGTGTTGAAAGTTTTCACTACTGAACCCCACATCAATTCAACTCAAGACATTTCCTCCCAATTGGAGCTGAAACCTCTTCCTAATCTAGGGGATTCATATATCATACATGAGGATTCTAGAGATGAGAAGCTAGTAGACTTCTGGGACAATGAAGGAGGGGTACTTCCAAGTGAAAAACAAAGGCGAATCATTAACAAACAAAGAAATCCATACTTAATTAGTGAAGTTGTCCATAGATTGAGATCTCTACTTGATCATATCATACTATTTAAACCTCCTTGACATGAAGAAGTTGTAACAATGTCTAGCCTAAGACATTAAAGAAAGGCACTTCTTGGGAGGTAACCCAAGCCTTTTTATACCTAATCTTTCTATTTTTGCAGGAATAAGTGATGATGAACTAGGTCAATCCACAACTCTCAAATTTAGGGAGTACCCCTATGATAGTGATATTTGGGATTGAGTAGTGATAACTTGCTGGAATTAAGTCAAAAGTGCTAATTTTTATTTTTTTTTGGGTCTAACTCCCTAACTCACTAGCTGCAAGTGCACAGGTAAGTTGTAGTAGACTCAGGTTGTCGTATCAACAAAGATTTAAAGTCCTAGACTACCTAAAAATAGTTTAGACTAATCCTAATTAAGGTGGCAAAAACAAATTTTTAATTGAAAGTGAAAACAGATTTTTAACAAATGCAGAATGATAAAAGTTTTGGGGTTTTGGAAACTTTTGCAAAACTAAATTATAAATGCTAGATTAATGGCTAGAAAGGTTCAACTATCAATGAGGAAGGTTCTCCTAGGAGTTGGGGTTCATCTAAGTTAATTATGGATGGTTTGGGTCAAGTTATCATTGAAAATTCAAATCTGATTCAACTTGAAATCTAGCTGCTCTCACAGCTCAATTGGCCTTTAACTAAGCAATATATTATCATATAATTTTTAGTTAGGTTGAATCAGAAGAGGATCCTCACTGAAAATCAAGTTATCATTAAGCTCAAATGAAACTCATTGCTGATTTTTACAATTCAAAGAAATCTGAAGTGAGAACTTATAATTGCAATCATAAAGTAGTGAAGTCACTTCAATTAGTTAAACTGGGATGAAATCTATCCAATAATAGAGCTTGCGCTCCTTGATTCATCTCTGAATTCCAGGGGGATTTGAAATCAATCTCTCGGTTGCAAAAGAAAAATGAAATCCACACAAAACTCTAATTGATTGGGGTTAGAAGACATCCAATCTTAAATGGGGAATTCATTGATTATCCAATGCTCCTTGGGTCATCTCTGACTCTCAAGAATGACCTTAAGACTACCTCTCAGTAGTGAATTAAAATGAGGCTTAACAATGGAAATCGGAATTCAAATGAAATTGGAAAACAGAATTCTGCAATTCAGAAAAAAATCAGCAACGAGACCCTTAGAATTCAGGCTTGCCAAATGCCTCTTGATCCATCTCTGGACTGCAAGAGATTCCTAGAGTACACCTCTCGGTGATTTGATGAAGTAAGGATGCTCACTTGGCAAATCAGATTCCAAACAAAAAAAATCAGAAGAACATATTTATGAAATAAATTCAAAAATCAGATTTGGGGAAAAACATATTTGAATCTTAAGTTGTCAAACATCTTGATTCATTTCTGAATAAGATTAGGGTAAATATTAGCCTCTCAGCTATTCAATTAATCCAATCCTTAATGACAAACATATTCAATAGTTCAAAAATCAGGTTTAGGAGATTCAAAAAACCAGAAACCAGAAAATCAGAATTTCAGAAATTAGAACTTTCAATTAAACTGGAATTCAGAACTCGACATTGATTTCTAATCCATTTCTAAACTAGGGATAGATCAAATGATAACTTCTCGGTCATATATTACAATGGGATCTAACAATGGCAAGAACTAATTCTAAACAATTCTGAAATCTGAAAATCAGCAATGATTCAGTGCAGGAATTAATTCAATCCATTTCCATCCATACTTAACCTAGATTACTATCCTATCCTAGAAAAAATGGAGTTTAGCTCCTCATATTTACACACTCAGATACAAAATGGAATGGAAAACTGGTACAAATCATCCTTGATTGAAGCTCTCGACCAGCAGCTTCAGCAGGAAGCAACCAGTCCAACAGCAGCTCTTCCTTGCTCCAAACCCTGAATGACCAGTCCCCTCTCTCCTCCAGAAATTCCAGCTTATATATGTCTTCTCTCCACCCTTTGATCCACATCAGAATGTTCCATAACCTTGTGATAGTGCCATGTGTCTTGGTCCGGGAAAAATCTGCAGTGACAGCTTTTTGGACAGCCAAAAAGCAAGTGGTCCCCCCTCCTTTTTCTCCCTTTTTCAGTCCTATTCCACCTGCTAGCAGACACATAACAGCAAGTATCAAGGTCTTCTAATAAGAAATAAACAAATAAGGGTAAGAACCACAAGTAGACTCAGCTCAGTGATCAAAAGGGATTTTGTAGTGTGCAAGATTGGAAATCTATATGAAAACTTGATGGTTTTGGACCCGGAAATGATAACTTGGCACAAATCATGGAAATTATCCAAATGCAAATGATTCAAAGCATTAGAAGCATCAAATGGGATAGGGTACCAAGTGAGTGCAGTCAGAAATCAAGTATGAATATGATTTCAAAGGAGTGATAACTTGGGTGCCAAAAACGATAACTTATATGCCTTAAAAATGATAACTCGAGTTGTAGTTATCCAAATGTGATGAAATTTGAACAGCAATGAGTTAAAACAATAACAAGATGATTGCTTAAGGCCTTTGTGCATAATTAATGATTTTGCATGTCGAAATGATAGAATTGCTCTTTAACGATAACTTGGCAAAGGAAAAATGATAACTTGTTCAAATGGACTTAAAACTTTGCACAAGTTGAGATGTGACCATCCAAATATGATTCATACATGGTAATAGTGGATTTAGGGCAAGAAAACTATCGAAAATTAGTTCACTCAAAATAATGATAACTTGACATATGGGAATGATAACTTGTCCTAAAAATGATAACTTGGCATAGAACTTAAATATTTATTGATTTTGGCATTTCAGAACCTCTATGCACATGGAATTAAGTATGAAATGAGGGATATCAATTAGTTATCACAATCTATGCATTCCAAGTATAATTGGCCAAAAATAGGCAAAAGTGGGACTCGATATGAATGAAATGCATCTAAAATGGGTTAAAAACTTATAGTGATCAGCTAGTGATCACCCTACCCTTAGTTTTGATTCTTCCACTGAAATCTCAATGATAACTGATAGTATCTTTTTCATTATGCTACATTTGTCATACCATCATCTGAATTAATATTCATATCAGTTATCCAAATCTGCCATAGCTGAATTTTAGTGAATTTCATAAATTTCCAATGCATTGTTGAATTGTGCACTAAAAAAATCTGATTTTACTATTCCACTGATATCCTTTGTTTCTCTGCAGGATTAGTTGAAATTCATGAAGAATGGATCACCCTAAGTCCCTGATTGAGATGCAATGTCACGGACGTGCTCCATAAATATCATTTCAATATAATCTTACTTTTAATGAGCATTTTAAGCAAGTTTAGATGCTTATATAGTCATGGTTGCATGTAGCAATTAACCCTTGGATTAAAGCATAATCAAAATTAAATTATCGATATGCATTATAAAGAAATTATATAAGATTATTAAGAATAAATTATAATAATTGTAAATATTATAATAAACATGTTTAATTATAATTAACTAATGTTAATTAGAAGTTTAACACTAATTTTTAACCAAATAATATGATTGGACCTCCATTTTAACCAATAGGGTTTCAAGCAGCTGAAGTAGGCATCTCACCAGCTGCTTAGAAAACGATTTTTTCAAACCGTCATTTGATGTGTTAAAATTCTGGAAAAAATATATAAATCATTTATTCGTAGTATCTGCAAGCTGAAAATTTTCCAAGACCAGATCAGTTGTCGAACAGCCTGAAGAAATTCGACAGGTTTGCTGGGTTAGGGTGAATCTGCGGATCCAAAATTGATCTACAATTTCATAAGATCATATCTTCGTGAGTAGTTCTTCATAAATCCTGCAAATTTGCATGATTCATCCTCCCGATGCTAGCTTTCCAAGACCACAAGAATCATATAAATATGACTTCGGTAGAGAAAGTTATGAACCGAGAACCGTAGGTCGCTCACTCTGTCCCGAGTCAGAGATAGGTCCGCCTTGTATATTAGGGTATGATTAGGGTAAATAGAATTAGGGTTTTAAATTTATACATGTTAAAGTATCTTCACAAGGGTTCGGTGAGAAGTGGAAGCATCCAATTTGGATGTGTAGAGGCGGAGAAATGAATTTTTCATTTCATAGAGAGTCTTCTGTCAGATTCTAGGACATTGACAGATTGCGACCCGAATTAAATATTTTTGTTATAAGTCTGTATAGAGAGTTAAATTCTCTAATTTTTATGACAAAATTCTAATGAAGTCTAGTTTTCAGAAAAATTATGCCCTAGTTAAATGGACAAGTATGAAGAAATATATAAATCAATATTTCAGTGACACACAGTTTGCCAGGGTACAAACCCTAGGTCAGATTGCTTGGGATGTCCTAACTTATTCACTTGAAATTTGATAATGATATTTATGGATTGGAAACCTTAGTATGTCTAGTTTCTACTTAATCTAGAATTATAAGATTTTCCCTTGTGGTTAAGAAGTTATGAATTATTGATTGACAGACACTCAGTCTGAAACCCTAAAATAGCACCTAGTTAAGCTTTGGAGAATTAAAAAGTTCTAAGTGTGAAATAGTTTATGAATATAAATGTCTGAAATTACAAATCGATATTAGAGGAGGTTATATGCATTTTAGAGTGCATAAGCATTCATAAATCATGAGCATGCATTGCATATTACCTTACTAGTGATTGGGAAGTAAGAAGACATTATTGTTTGTAGAAAACCTCAAGTTGCAAGTGAAAGGGAGGAAATCTAATAAACCTCCTTGAAGTGATAAAGTACAAGGTGAGTGGGTAAATTTACAACATAGCAAAATGTTATATGTTAGTTCTTTTATTTATGATATTATTTCAAGCAAAGATTATTAGTATTATTATTATTGAAACATATCTTGAACTATGAAAAGTATTTATGATATGTTTCAATGATTTTATATGAGATGGAACAACTTTTTACATGAAAATGTTTTTAGGGAACAATGCTTGTGAATTTAAAATAAGTTTTATTTGATAATGATATGAAATTATGACATGTGTATTTTGATATTGTTAAACTTCGTGTGTTCATTAGCCATGTTGTTTGAAAAAGAAAAAGGTCTTTGGGACCGCATTCGATATACATGAAGCCTTTGGGGCGTATATCGGGTGTCTTTGCCCTTTAGGGGCTGCTCTGCGTGCACGTATTGACCCATGATCGCTCTGCGTATCTGAGAATCATGATTGGGTGGCACACAATCATGATTGGGATACGTATTGACACATGATTTGCTCTGCGTATCTGAGACTCTTGATTGTGAAGCTCTGCTTAACTGTATGACACACAATCATAGAGGGATACGTATTGACCTATGATTTGCTCTGCGTATCTGATACTCTTGATTATGAAGCTCTGCTTAACTGTATGACACATGATCATAGAGGGATACGTATTGACCCATGATGAGTATGTGCAATGACACATGTGTGGAGTTTAACTATGAATATGATGATATCTTGAATAATTTGTATTTATGTAAAAGTTCATATGATTTGGAAAGTTATGTGAAATGAGTTATGCTTTAAACGTTTTCTCATTGAAAGAAATATGATTATTTGAATGATATATGCACTCATATTGTTCCCCTATGTTGTACATTTATTCCACTCACTAAGCAAATGTTGTTGCTCATAAAACCCATTTTAAATATTTTTTTCCAGATACTCGTAAGTTCTCGAGTTGAGTCGACTCGGAGTTTATTTTTGCTGCATATAGAAGAGGTCGAGCCGCTGGAGCACTTTAATCCCCCTTCACTTTTATTTTTTTTAAGCATGCATATGTAATAGATAGACTTAGATGTTGTAATTAAGTTTGTGAGAAATTTTTTGTAAGGTTGTATAAGACTTGATCCCATGGGGTTATATGTGATGTGGTTTGTGAAAAAAATATATAATGACAATATGCGAATGTCCTATCATATAACTTTTTATTAAACTTTGATGATTATATATGTGCCTTTTGTATGTATTGACAAATAACATAAGATAAGTAAGGGAAGAGGTTTTGCCAATTTTATTTTTGGAATTGCTAAACATAGCTAAGAGTATGATAATTATGATTAGAACTTAGTCACAGAGTGGGGTGTGACATGCAAGACCCATTGGAAGGGTTCAAGTGCCCAATTCCATGCAATTCATACCCTCCCAACACTCTCCCTTGCCTTAATTTCCAACACTAGGGACAGTGTTGAGAATAAGCTTGGGGGAGGAGACCTGGTGCTTTTCTAACCTTTACACCATGTTTTCAATTGATTTTAATGTCCTTATATCATTTATTACCAGGTTATCAGTAGGTTTTTGTAAGTTATCATTAGTTGTCACCCGGTTATCACTATTCGAGTCCAATTCAAGTCTTGCCTTTATTTTGACTCTAAAATGGGTAGAATACATTATATGACAGTTCGTACACTCCAACACCAAGTGGCCAACTTGGCTATTAGCCTTCTTGCTTTAATTGACATTATAAATTCAGATGCATTTGAATGAATTTTCAGCTGAACTTTTTCTTTTTGTGGGTAACACTAGCTGACATTCATTGATTAATTGGAAAGTATAAGATGTCTAGAAAGGAGTCAAGGATCTTGCTACCATGTTAAATAGGAAATCTTGACTATTTGCATTTAAAGATCTAATCTATACTAGAGTTTGAACCATTGCTCACTTCATGAACAGAATAGAAAAAGAAAAAGGAAAAAGGAAAAATGAAAAGTTGCATTTTGCATTGCATGCATACATGAATAAAGAGAGTGAAAATTCCAAAAAGGAACCTCTCCTGAATAAAGCCAGGATTTTTATCCTGTTACCAGCATGAATAAAAATCAGGTTCAAACCTGTTTATTGCATCCTCATGAATAAAAGTCAGGTTTCCAAACCTGCTTAAGCAATGAAGAAGAAAAAGTATGTTCATGAAGAGATTGATGTTTCAAATTTTTTAGTAAAGTTGACAATCCTTATAATCCAAATCAGTTAATGTTAGTACTTCTATCATGGCTTAAAATTGCTTTAACCTTTGTGACTCCTCAGCTAGAATTTGGGATTGGAAAGAATGGAATGGAATGTTAGCAAAGTGGGAAATTCATTTAGATCTTATTCAACTGATTTTTCTATTCATTTTTGGATGGCAAATTCAAATTTATCCTTAATTTCTGAATGTTTTGCTTGAGGACAAGCAAAAGGCTAAGCTTGGGGGAGTTTGATCACTAGCTGACCACTCTAGGTTTCTATCCCGTTTTAGATGCATTTCACCCCTATCGAACCCCTAATTGCCCAACTTTTGGCCAAATATATTTGAAATGCATAGATTATGATAACTAGTTGATATTCTTCATTCTAGACTTAATTCCATGTGCATAGATGTTTTGAATTGTCAAAATCCATATATATTTAAATTCTATGCCAAGTTATCATTTTTAGGACAAGTTATCACTCCAATAGGCCAAGTTATCATTATTTTGAGTGAACTGATTTTCAATGACTTTCTTGCCCTAAATACATTATTATCATGAATGAATCATATTTGGATGGTCACATCTCAACTTGTGCAAAATTTTAAGTCCATTTGAACAAGTTATCATTTTTCCAATACCAAGTTATCATTAAAGGGCAATTCTATCATTTTGACATGCAAAACTATTAATTCTACACAAAGGCCTTAGGCATTCATTATATTATTGTCATAACTTATTGCTGTTCAAATTTGATCACATTTGGATAACCACAGCAAAAGTTATGACAAGTTATCATTTTTAAGGCAAACAAGTTATCGTTTTGGCACCTAAGTTATCATTTCTATGAAATCACATTCACATTTGTTTTCTGACTTCACTCACTTGCCACCCTAATCCATTTGATGCCTCTAATGCCTTGAACCACTTGTATTTAGACATTTTCCATCAATTATGTAAAGTTATCATTTTGGGGGTTCAAGTCATTAGTTTTATGAAATGGCATTCATACTTGATAGTTGAGCTCATTCAACTGTTGTTCAATTCCAGACTTGATTCAATTCCTTTTTGAACATTTAGATACTTGCTGTTTTGAATCACTCACATTTGGACAATTATGACAAAATGGTGCAAGTTATCAATCCGGGCATATAGTTATCATTTCTGCATATCAACTTTACTTGTGCTTAACACAAATTTATATTTAACATGAGAGTTGATTCTAACAGCCTTTTTAATCCTTATTTGTCTAAATCTTATAGGAGGACCTTGATACTTGTTGTTTTGTGTCTTCTAGCAGGAAAACAGATTGTCAAAAAGTTGGAAAAAGATGGGGGGGCACTATTTTGGCTGCCCAAAAGCTGTGCAGTCAGCTGGAATCTTCAGGACCAGTGGACAGATGGCTGCAATCAGAGAGAATAGAACATTCTGATGAGGATCAAAGGGTGGACATAAGACATATAAAAGCTGGAATTTCTGGAGCAGCCATGAGGCTGAAGATTGAGGGTTTGGAGCAAGGGTTTCTGCACCAAGGAGCTACTGCTGCTGGAGTTGCTGCTAGCAGCTGAAGATCCTGTCGAGAAGCTTCAAGCAAGGATGAATTGTACCTGTTCTCCATTCCATTTTATGTCAAGCTTTGTAAATATGAGGGGCAAAACTCCATTTCTTCTAGGATAGGGTAGTAATCTAGGTTAATTGTGGATGGATATGGACTGAAATTAATCCTGCACTGCAATCATTTCTGGTTTTCAAATTTCAGCACTATTTTGAATTGATTCTTGCAATTGTTAGATCCCATTGTAATCTATAACTAAGAAGTTATCATTTGATGTCAAGTTTCTGCATTCCATTTTTTTGAAAATCAGATTTCTTATTCCTAGTTTCCTGATTTCCTGGTTTTCTGAAATTTCTGAATCTGATTTCCAAGGCTGTTTGAATTTGTTTGTCATTCTCAATCTGATTAATTGAGCAACTGAGATGTTGCTATTGCCCCCCATCTTGTTCAGAAATGAATCAAGATGTTTGGCATACTTTTGATTCAAATCAGTTTGCTCTTCTGATTTCTGAATTTTAATTTTGAAATCTATTTTCTGATTTCTTTGGAATTTGATTTGCCAATTGAACCCCTGATTTCATTCAATCACTGAGAGATGAGCCTTAGGGATTTCTTGTAGTCCAGAGATGGGTCAAGAAGAATTGGCAAGCCTAAATTCCATTGATTAATATTTCTGATTCCTTGAATTGCTGATTTCTGTTTTCTTATTTCTTTTTGAATTCTGATTTCCATTGTCAAGCCTCATTTTAATACACTACCGAGAGGTAGTCTTAAGGTCTTCCTTGAGAGTCAAAGATGAACCAAGAGCATTGGATAATCACTTAATTCTCCATTTTAGATCGGATGTCTTTTAACCCCAATTAATTAGAGTTTGTGTGGATTTCATTTTCTTTTGCAACCGAGAGGTTGATTTCAAATCCCCCTGAAATTCAGAGATGAACCAAGGAGCACAAGCACTATTATTGGATAGATTTCATCCTAGTTTAACTAATTGAAGTGATTTCATTATTTAATGATTGCAATTACAAGTTATCACTTCAGATTTCCTTGAATTGTGAAAATCAGCAATGAACTTTCATTTGAGCTCAATGATAACTTGATTTTCAGTGAAGATCCTCTTCTGATTCAACCTAACTAACAATTATATGATAATATGTTGCTTAGTTAAAGGCCAATTGAGCTGTGAAAGCCGTTATATTTCAGGTTGAATCAAAATTGAACTTTTAATGATAACTTGAACCAATCCATCCATAATTAAATTAGATGAACCCCAACTCCTAGGAGAACCTTCCTCATTGATAGTTAAACCTTTTTAGTCTTTAATCTAGCATTTATAATTCAATTTTGGCAAATTTCCAAAACCCCAAAAATAGTTATCATTCTGCATTTCATTAAAAATCTGTTTTCACTTCTAATTAAAATCTATTTTTGCCATTTTAAATAGGATTAGTCTAAATTGTTTTTAGGTAATCTAGGACTTCAAATCACTGTGGATACGACATTTAGGGTTACTACAATTGACATGTGCACTGCAGTAGAGAGTGAGTAAGGGAGTTGAAACAAAAATTAGAAAAATTTACTTTTGACTTAAAAATTAGCAAGTTATCACTCAACACCCAAATATCACTTATCACTCACCATGCGACAACATGATTGAGAGCGTCGAAAATTTCACGTCTTTTGGCCCTCTTGGTTGAAAACAGGCATAAAAGCTGCGCAAAGGCGCGCGGGCAAATTTTTGCGCCGCCGGAAAATTTTCGCCCGAGTCCATTTTTTCGTCTCAATCATCTCACCATGCATCAATATGCACGAGAGCGCCAAAAATTTCACGTCTTTTGGCCCTCTTGCTTGAAAATAGGCATAAAGGCTACGAAAAGGCGCGCGGGCGAATTTTCGTGCCGTCGAAAAATTTTCGTCCCAGTCCATTTTTTCGTCCCAATCATCTCAGCATGCATCAACATGCACAAAAGCGTCAAAATTTTCGCGTCGTTTGGCCCTCTTAGTTGAAAGTAGGCGTAAAAGTTGCGAAAGGTGCGCAGGCAAATTTTCGCGCCGCCAGAAAATTTTCGTCCTAGTCATCTCACCATGCATCAACATGCACGAAAGCGTCAAAAATCTCGCATCTTTTGGCCTTCTTAGTTGAAAACACGAGAAAAAGCTGAGAAAAGGCGCGCGAGAATTTTCGCACCTCTAGAAAATTTTTTCCCAGTCTATTTTTTCGTCCCAATCATCTCACCATGCATCAACATGCACGTAAGCGTCAAAAATTTCACGTCATTTGGCCTTCTTGGTTGAAAACAGGCGTAGAAGTTGCGAAAAGGCGCGCGGGCGAATATTTTCTCCCCCAAAAAATTTTTGGCCCGAGTTCATTTTTCGTCCCAATCATCTCACCATGCATCAACATGCACGAAAGCGTCGAAAATTTCGTGTCTTTTGGCCTTCTTAGTTGAGAACAAGCATAAAAGCCGTGAAAAGGCGCACGTGCAAATTTTCACACCCCCGAAAAATTTTCGCCCGAGTCCATTTTTTCGTCCCAATCATCTCACCATGCATCAACAAGCATGAAAGCATCGAAAATTTCACATTTTTTGTCCTTCTTGGTTGAAAACAAGTGTAAAATTCGCGAAACGGCACGCGCGCGAATCTTCGCACCTCCGAAAAATTTTTGACCGAGTCCATTTTTTCGTCTCAATCATCTCATCATGCATCAACATTCACGAGAGCGTCGAAAATTTCACGTCTTTTGGCCCACTTGGTTGAAAACAGGCGTAAAAGCTGCGAAAAGGCGAGCGGGAGAATTTTCGCGCTGCCAGAAAATTTTCGTCCGAGTCCATTCATCCCAATCATCTCACCGTGCATCAACATGCACGAAAGCGTCGAAAATTTCCATGCATCAACATGCACGAAAGCGTTGAAAATTACGCGTCTTTTGGCCTTCTTGGTCGAGAACAAGTATAAAAGGCGCGAAAAGGCGCACGCGCATATTTTCGCACCCCGGAAAAATTTTTGCCCGAGTCCATTTTTTCGTCCCAATCATCTCACCATGCGCCAACACGAAAGCATGGAAAATTTCGTGACTTTTGACCTTCTTGGTTGATAACAGGTGTAAAATCGCGAAATGGCACGCGCGCAAATTTTCGATCGAGTCCATTTTTTCGTCCCAATCATCTCACCATGCATCAACATATACGAAAGCGTCGAAAAGTTCGCGTCTTTTGGCCTTCTTAATTGAAAACAAGAGAAAAAGGCGGAAAAAGGCGCGCGCAAATTTTCGCACCCCCGAAAAATTTTCGACCGAGTCCATTTTTTCGTCCAAATCATCTCACCATGCATCAACATGCACGAAAGCGTTGAAAATTTTGCATCTTTTGGCCTTCTTGGTGGAAAACATGCGTGAAAGTCGCGAGAAGCCACGCGCGCGAATTTTCGCACACCTGAAAGATTTTCGCCCGAGTCCAATTTTTCGTCTCAATCATCTAACCATGTGCCAACATGCACGAAAGCGTCAAAAATTTCGCGTCTTTTGGCCTTCTTAATTGAAATCAAGAGAAAAAGGCGAGAAAACGCGCGCGCAAATTTTCGCACCCCCGGAAAATTTTCGACCGAGTCCATTTTTTCATCCCAATCATCTCACCATGCATCAACATGCACGAAAGCGTTGAAAAGTTTGCATCTTTTGGCCTTCTTGGTTAAAAACATGAGTGAAAGTCGAGAGAAGGCGCGTGCGCGAATTTTCGCACTCTTGAAACATTTTCGCCCGAGTCCATTTTTTGGTCCCAATCATCTCACCATGCATCAACATGCACGAAAGCGTCGAAAATTTCGCGTCTTTTGGCCTTCTTAATTGAAAATAGGAGAAAAAGACGAGAAAAGGTGCGCGCAAATTTTCGCACCCCCAGAAAATTTTTGCCCATGTCCATTTTTTCGTCCTAATCATCTCACCATGCATCAACATGCACGAAAGCGTCGAAAATTTCATGTCTTTTGGCCTTTTTGGTTGAAAATAGGCGTAAAAGCTGCGAAAAAGCGTGGAAAATTGTTGCCCGAGTCCATTTTTTCATCCCAATCATCTCACCATGCATCAACATGCACGAAAACGTAAAACATTTTGCGTCTTTTGGCCTTCTTAATTGAAAACAAGAGAAAAAGTCGAGAAAAGGCACTCGCGAATTTTTGCACCCCCAGAAAATTTTCGTCCGAGTCCATTTTTTGGTCCCGATCATTTCACCAAGCATCAACATGCACGAAAGCGTCAAAAATTTTGCGTCTTTTGGCCTTCTTGGTTGAGAACAAGCATAAAAACCACGAAAAGGCGCACACGCGAATTTTCGCACCCCTAAAAAATTTTTGCCCAAGTCCATTTTTCCGTCACAATCATCTCACCATGCGTCAACAAGCACGAAAGCATAAAACATTTTGCATATTTTGTCCTTCTTGTTTGAAAACAGGTGTAAAATTCGCGAAATGGCACGCGCATGAATTTTCGCACCCCCAAAAAATTTTCGACCGAGTCCATTTTTTCGTCCCAATCATCTCACCATGCATCAACATGCACGAAAGCGTTGAAAATTTTGCATCTTTTGGCTTTCTTGGTGGAAAACATGCGTGAACGTCGCGAGAAGGCGCGCGCGCGAATTTTCGCACACCTGAAAAATTTTCGTCCGAGTCCATTTTTTCGTCCCAATCATCTCACCATGCGTCAACATGCACGAAAGCGTCAAAAATTTCGCGTCTTTTGGCCTTCTTAATTGAAAACAAGAGAACAAAGGCGAGAAAAGGCGCGCGCAAATTTTTGCACCCCCGGAAAATTTTCGATCGAGTCCATTTTTTCGTCCCAATCATCTCACCATGCATCAACATGCATGAAAGCGTTGAAAAGTTCGCATCTTTTGGCCTTCTTGGTTGAAAACATGAGTGAAAGTCAAGAGAAGGCGCGCGCGCGAATTTTTGCACTCTTGAAACATTTTCGCCCGAGTCAATTTTTGGTCCCAATCATCTCACCATGTATCAACATGCACGAAAGCGTCAAAAATTTCACGTCTTTTGGCCTTCTTAATTGAAAACAGGAGAAAAAGTCAAGAAAAGGTGCGCGCGAATTTTCGCACACCCAGAAAATTTTTGCCCCTATCCATTTTTTCGTCCCAATCATCTCACCATGCATCAACATGCACGAAAGCGTCAAAATTTTCATGTCTTTTGGCCTTCTTGGTTGAAAACAGGCGTAAAAGCTGCGAAAAAGCGCGCGGGCGAATTTTCGCGTCGTCGGAAAATTTTCACCCGAGTCCATTTTTCGTCCCAATCATCTCACCATGCATCAACATGCACGAAAGCGTCAAAAATTTCGCGTCTTTTGGCCTTCTTAATTGAAAACAATAGAAAAAGCTGAGAAAAGGCGCTCGCGAATTTTCGCACCCCCAGAAAATTTTCGTCCGAGTCCATTTTTTGTCCCGATCATTTCACCATACATCAACATGCACGAAAGCGTAAAAATTTTTGCGTCTTTTGGCCTTCTTGGTTGAGAACAAGCATAAAAGCCACGAAAAGGCGCACGCGCGAAATTTCGCACCCCCGAAAAATATTCGCCCAAGTCCATTTTTTCGTCCCAATCATTTCACCATGAGTCAACAAGCACGAAAGCATAAAACATTTTGCATTTTTTTTCCTTCTTGGTTGAAAACAGGTGTAAAATTCGCGAAATGGCACGCGCACGAATTTTCGCACCCCCGAAAAATTTTCGACCGAGTCCATTTTTCGTCTCAATCATCTCACCATGCATCAACATGCACGAAAGCGTCGAAAATTTTTCACCTTTTGGCCTTCTAAATTGAAATCACGAGTAAAAGTCGAGAAAAGGCGCGCGCCAATTTTCGCATCACTAGAAAATTTTCGCCCGAGTCCATTTTCTCCTCCCAATCATCTCACCATGCATCAACATGCACGAAAGCGTTGAAAAGTTCGCATCTTTTGGCCTTCTTGGTTGAAAACATGAGTGAAAGTCGAGAGAAGGCGCGTGCGCGAATTTTCGCACTCTTGAAACATTTTCGCCCGAGTCCATTTTTTGGTCCCAATCATCTCACCATGCATCAACATGCACGAAAGCGTCAAAAATTTCGCGTCTTTTGGCCTTCTTAATTGAAAATAGGAGAAAAACCTGAGAAAAGATGCGCGCGAATTTTCGCACCCCCAAAAAATTTTTGCCCCTGTCCATTTTTTCGTCCCAATCATCTCACCATGCATCAACATGCACGAAAGCGTCAAAAATTTCATGTCTTTTGGCCTTCTTGGTTGAAAACAGGCGTAAAAGCTGCGAAAAATCACGCGGGCGAATTTTCGCGCCGCTGGAAAATTTTCTCCCGAGTCCATTTTTTCATCCCATCTCACCATGCATCAACATGCACGAAAGCGTCAAATTTTTTGCGTCTTTTGGCCTTCTTAATTGAAAACAAGAGAAAAAGCCGAGAAAAGGCGCTCGCGAATTTTCACACCCCCAGAAAATTTTCGCTCGAGTCCATTTTTTGGTCTCGATCATTTCACCATACATCAACATGCACGAAAGCGTCAAAACTTTTGCATTTTTTGGCCTTCTTGTTTGAGAACAAGCATAAAAGCCACGAAAAGGCGCACGCGCGAATTTTCGCACCCCCGAAAATTTTTCACCCAAGTCCATTTTTTCGTCCCAATCATCTCACCATGCGTCAACAAGCACGAAAGCATAAAACATTTTGCGTTTTTTGTCCTTCTTGGTTGAAAACAGGTGTAAAATTCGCGAAATGGCACGCGCACGAATTTTCGCACCCCCGAAAAATTTTCGACCGAGTCCATTTTTTCGTCCCAATCATGTCACCATGCATCAACATGCACGAAAGCGTCGAAAAGTTTGCACCTTTTGGCCTTCTAAATTGAAATCACGAGTAAAAGTCGAGAAAAGGCGCGCGCGAATTTTCGCATCACCGGAAAATTTTCGCCCGAGTCCATTTTTTCGTCCCAATCATCTCACCATGCATCAACATTCACGAAAGCGTTGAAAAGTTCGCATCTTTTGGCCTTCTTGGTTGAAAACATGAGGGAAAGTCGAGAGAAGGCGCGCGCGCGAATTTTCGCACTCTTGAAACATTTTCGCCCGAGTCCATTTTCTGGTCCCAATCATCTCACCATGCATCAACATGCACCAAAGCGTCGAAAATTTCGCGTCTTTTGGCCTTCAACAAGCACGAAAACATAAAAAATTTTGCGTTTTTTGTCCTTCTTGGTTGAAATCAGGTGTAAAATTCGCAAAATGGCACGCACACGAATTTTCGCAACCCCGAAAAATTTTTGACCGAGTCCATTTTTTCGTCCCAATCATCTCACCATGCATCAACATGCACGAAAGCGTAGAAAATTTTGCATCTTTTGGCCTTCTTGGTGGAGAACATGCGTGAAAGTCCCGAGAAGGTGCGCGCGCAAATTTTCGCACACCTGAAAAATTTTCGTCCGAGTCCATTTTTTCGTCCCAATCATCTCACCATGCGTCAACATGCACGAAAGCGTCAAAAATTTCGCGTCTTTTGGCCTTCTTAATTTAAAACAAGAGAAAAAGGCGAGAAAAGGCGCGCGCAAATTTTCGCACTCCCGGAAAATTTTTGACCGAGTCCATTTTTTCGTCCCAATCATCTCACCATGCATCAACATGCACGAAAGCTTTGAAAAGTTCGCATCTTTTGGTCTTCTTGTTTGAAAACATGAGTGAAAGTCGAGAGAAGGCGCGCGCAGCGAATTTTCGCACTCTTGAAACATTTTTGCCCGAGTTCATTTTTTGGTCCCAATCATCTCATCATGCATCAACATGCACGAAAGCGTCAAAAATTTTGCATCTTTTGGCCTTCTTAATTGAAAACAGGAGAAAAAGCCGAGAAAAGGTGCGCGCGAATTTTCGCACCCCCAGAAAATTTTTGCCCTTGTCCATTTTTTCGTCCCAATCATCTCACCATGCATCAACATGCACGAAAGCATAAAAAATTTCATGTCTTTTGGCCTTCTTAGTTGAAAACAGGTGTAAAAGCTGCGAAAAGGCGCGCGCGCGAATTTTCGAACCCCGGAAAATTTTCGCCCGAGTCCATTTTTTCATCCCATTTATCTCACATTGCATCAACATGCACGAAAGCGACGAGAAATTCGCGTCTTTTGGCCTCGGAAATTTTTTCATCAATAGGCGTGAAAGCCACGAGAAGACGCGCGCGCGACTTTTCGCACCCTCGGAAATTTTTGCTCGAGTCCATTTTTTCGACCCAATCATCTCATCATGCATCAACATGCACGAAAGCGTTGAAAATTTCACGTCTTGTGGCCTTCTCGGTTGAAAAAAGGCATAAATGCCTCGAAAAGGCGCGCGCGAACTTTCGCACCTCGGAAAATTTTCGCCCAAGTCCATTTTTTCGTCCCAATCATCTCTCCATTCATTAACATGCATGAAAGAGTAAAAAATTTCGCATCTTTTGGCTTTCTTAATTGAAAACACGAATAAAAGCCGAGAAAAGGCGCGCGCAAATTTTTGCATACCCGAAAAATTTTCGTCCGAGTCCATTTTTTCGTCCCATTCATCAAAACTTGCATCAACATGCACGAAAGCGTCGAAAAATTTGCGTCTTTTGACCTTCTTGGTTGAAAACAGGCGTGAGCCGCGAGAAGGCGCGCACGTGACTTTTCGCACACTCGGAAAATTTTCGCTTGAGTCCATTTTTTCATCCAAATCATCTCATCATGCATCAACATGCACGAAAGAGCCGAAAATTTCACGTCTTTTGGCCTTCTTGGTTGAAAACAGGCATCAAAGCTGCGAAAGGTCACGCTCGCGAATTTTCGAACCCCGAAAAATTTTTGCCCGAGTCCATTTTTCCGTCCCAATCATCTCAACATGCATGAAAGGGTCAAAAATTTCACGTCTTTTGGCCTTCTTGGTTGAAAATAGGTGTGAAGGCCGCGAGAAAGAGCGCGCGCAAATTTTCGCACCCCGAAAAATTTTCGGTGGACTCCATTTTTTTCATCCCAATCATCTCACCTTGCATCAACATGCACGAAAGCGTCGAAAAATTTGTGTCTTTTGGCCTTCTTGGTTGAAAACAGGCGTGAAAGCCGCGAGAAGGCACGTGCGCGACTTTCCGCACCATCGAAAACTTTCCGTTCGAGTCCATTTTTTCGTCCCAATCAACTCATCATGCATCAACATGCATGAAAGCGTTGAAAATTTCACGTCTTTTGATCTTCTTGGTTGAAAACAGGCGTAAAAGCTGCGAAAAAGTGTGCGCACAAAATTTCGCACCCTGGAAAATTTTCTCCCAAGTCCATTTTTTCGTCCCAATTATCTCCTCATGCATCAACATGCAGGTAAGCATAAAAAATTTCGCGTCTTTTGGCCTTCTTAATTGAAAACACGAGTAAAAGCCGAAAAAAGGCGCGCGCGAATTTTTGCATCCCTGGAAAATTTTCGTCCGAATTCATTTTTTCGTCTCATTCATCAAACCTTGCATCAACATGCACGAAAAATGTCGAAATATTTGCGTCTTTTGGCCTTCTTAGTTGAACACAGGCGTGAAAGCCGCTAGAAGGCGTGCACGCGACTTTTCGCACACTCGGAAAATTTTCGCTCGAGTCCATTTTTTCATCCAAATCATCTCATCATGCATCAACATGCACGAAAGTGCCAAAAAATTCACGTCTTTTGGCCTTCTTGGTTGAAAACATGCGTAAAAGTTGCGCAAAGGCGTGCGCGCGAATTTTCGAACCCCGGAAAATTTTCGCCCGAGTCTATTTTTTCGTCCCAATCATCTCACCATGCATCAACATGCACGAAAGCGTCGAAAATTTCACGTCTCTTGGCGTTCTTGGTTGAAAACATGCGTGAGGGCCGCGAGAAAGCGCGCGCGCAAATTTTCGCACCCCGAAAATTTTTGGGCCGACTCCATTTTTTTCATCCCAATCATCTCACCTTGCATCAACATGCACGAAGGCGTCGAAAAATTTGTATCTTTTGGCCTTCTTGGTTGAAAACAGGCGTGAAAGCCGCGAAAAGGCACTCGTGTGAATTTTTGCACCATCGGAAAATTTTCGCTCGAGTCCATTTTTTCGTCCCAATCATCTCACCATGCATCAACATGCACGAAAGCATCGAAAATTTCGCGTCTTTTGGCTTTCTTAATTGAAAACACGAGTAAAAGCCGAGAAAAGGCGCTCGTGAATTTTTGCATCACCGAAAATTTTCGGCCGAGTCCATTTTTTCGTCCCATTCAACTCACATTGCACGAATGCGTCGAAAATTCGCGTCTTTTTGCCCTTCTTGGTTGAAAATAGGCGTGAAAGCCGCGAGAAGGCGCGCGTGCGACTTTTCGCACCCTCGTAAAATTTTTGCTCGAGTCTATTTTTTCGTCCCAATCATCTCATCATGCATCAACATGCACGAAAGCATCAAAAATATTCACGTCTTTTGGCCTTCTTGGTTGAAAACAGACGTAAAAGCTGCGAAAAGGCGCGCGAGCAAATTTTCGCACCCCGAAAAATTTTCGCCCGAGTCCATTTTTTCATCCCATTCATCTCACCATGCATCAACATGCACATGCACGAAAGCGTCGAAAATTTCGCATCTTTTGGCCTTCTTAATTGAAAACACGAGTAAAAGCCGAGAAAAAGCGCGCACGAATTTTCGCATCGTCGAAAATATTCGCTCGAGTCCATTTTTCGTCCCATTCATCTCACATTGCATCAACATGCACGAAAGCGTTGAAAAATTCACGTCTTTTTGGCTTTCTTAATTGAAAACTCGAGTAAAAGCTGAGAAAAGGCGCGCGTGAATTTTCGCATCCCCGAAAATTTTCGGCCAAGTCCATTTTTTCGTCTCATCCATCTCACATTGCACGAAAGCGTCGAAAATTCGCGTCTTTTTGGCCTTCTTGGTTGAAAACAGGCGTGAAAGCCGCGAGAAGGCGCGTGTGCGACTTTTCGCACCCTCGTAAAATTTTCACTCGAGTCTATTTTTTCGTCCCAATCATCTCGTCATGCATCAACATGCATGAAAGCGTCAAAAAATTCATGTCTTTTGGCCTTCTTGGTTGAAAACAGACGTAAAAGCTGTGAAAAGGCGTGCGAGCAAATTTTCGCACCCCGGAAAATTTTCGCTCGAGTCCATTTTTTCATCCCATTCATCTCACCATGCATCAACATGCACATGCACGAAAGCGTCAAAAATTTCGCATCTTTTGGCCTTCTTAATTGAAACACACGAGTAAAAGCCGAGAAAAAGTGCGCACGAATTTTCGCATCGCCGAAAATTTTTGCTCGAGTCCGTTTTTCGTCCCATTCATCTCACATTGCATCAACATGCACGAAAGCGTTGAAAAATTCACGTCTTTTTGCCTTCTTGGTCGAAAATAGGCGTGAAAGCCGCGAGAAGGCGCACGCGTGAATTTTTCAACCCTCGAAAAATTTTCGCTCGAGTCCATTTTTTCATCCCAATCATCTCATCATGCATCAACATGCGCGAAAGCGTCAAAAATTTCACGTCTTTTGGCCTTCTTGGTTGAAAACAGGCGTGAAAGCCACGAGATGGCGCGCGTGTCACGGGGTCATTCTCGGACACTAGACCACGTGCGGCGACTAGGCGGAAAGGTACCTAGCCAAGCCTGTTTTGAGTTTGCAGCGGAAGTTTTATGTTCGAGACGATTATGCCGAGAGTCGCTCTTATACGCATTCAATCATAGACATGACTAGAGTGTTGGACTACTCGTCATGGGACCGTGGCATTGGCACGTTGCGGCACCAATGCAGGTGCTTGGGTGCTTAAAGTCCAAAGGGGCGACGAAGGGACCACGGGACGCCACGAAGGGACACCGATGTGGGTTGCCACCCCACGCTCAAGGCCATGACACTAGAATTAAAGAAAAGCTTACTTGTATTAAATATGATAAAACATAACATACAATTGGGCCTCGGAAGGCACTAGTGAATTCCTCCCAGTGTACCGTAGGTATAGGAGTCTTATTACATATTGAAGATGCAAAAGACGTACCCTACGGGAACGTCACCTACTTGGCCATTCATAAGGACGGCCTTTACAAGATAAATGCCCTAAGGGTGGATAACTTGGTACTCCGCAATATTACGTAGTGCGGGATGGCTGCATTTGTTCCATGTTTTCGGCGCTGAGCGGACGAGGGCTATAAGTTGAGCGGTACTAGTGCCGTGAGGCTTCATGATTCATGTCACGGGAAAACACTCCGTGACATTCTCCCCCACCAAAGTCGGCGACGCCCCCGACGCCGTTGTCCGGGCTTCCTCTGGGCCTTCATCTTCAGTCTTGACTTCGCTTGTCTCGTTCAATTCTGCCTTCTTTGCCTTGACTTCGACTTCACTAGCATCACGCAACGTCAAGAATGCCCGCTCCTTGGGGTCTCGCTGAGGACTCCTCCCTCAGGCCTCCTTCACTCGCTGATCCTTCGTCCAATCGGGGTCATCACTTGTGCAGCGCCAGTGGAGTCCGCCATGTGCGGTCTGACTTCATCAAGCAACTATTCGTCCATCAAGTCTCTGTTGGCTTCACTTCTCTTCGACTTGCGCATCGTCAACTTGTGTGGTTTGGCTTCTTTGGGGTGAAATAACTCTTGTATGCCTTCGGGAATAGCTCGGAAAAGAGTTGCTCCGGGGTCATGCAGAACACGATGAAAGAGTCTCGCCATTCGACCTGCATGACTTGACTCGATTCCTTCATGTTGCGGGTGGCCACAACATAAGGTCTCCCTTCCGTCGAATGCGAAGTACGGGACCATCTCACCCTCGATGATCGTTCTTAAATTTTGACGGCTTGAAATAGCACAAGCTCTTTGATGATGACATTTGCAACTTGTCTGCTTTGGGTGCTTTGGGTCGCTATGATGAGCGATGAGAGTCTTCCCACGGATGCTTCGGGACGCTTTAGGTCTCTTTTGCGGGCTTTGACTCAACGTCTCTATGTTGCAAATGGTTGCAACGTAGAGTCTTCCATACCTCCGCCGAGCGAAGAGCGTAGGACCACCTCCTTCTTGGTGATCACTTGATGCTTTGGCGGTCTTGAGGCGGGACAAGGTTCTCTGATGTAGCAATCCAGGCCTTGTCCATTCTGAGTCGCCATAGTGGACGACGAGTCTCCCCACGTTCCCTTGCGGTTCAACTCACTGTCTCCAAGTTACAGATGACTGCAACGTAGAGTCTTTCATCCGTCGAGTGTTGAATGCGGGACCACCTTACCCTTGGCGATCATCTGATGTCTCGACGGTTTGAAGCAGAGCAAGGTTCTCAGATATGACATTCTTTACCTTGTCCACTTCAAGTCGCTATAGTGAGCGACGGGAGCTCCCCGCATTCCCGCGGTTCAACTCGATCCTCCTGCGTCGATGGGCTGTCTTTGTCTTTGGCATGATAGCTTCCTCTGTGCGACTTGCACTTATCTCCCCCACCATTGCCCTTGCCCAAGGGCTTTGTGGTATGGCAGTTGCCTTGGCATGAACGCCTTGGCAACGGCGACTAGCGAGCGGAGGTTGGGCGATCCTGTCGTTCTCACTCCATCCTAGTCCAAAGCTTCAACCCCTCTGTTCGAAGAACACCAACGCTGGGCCTTCATCCTCCTGGGAAAACTGTAGGCGGAGCTCGGTGATATCTTTCACGTCCTCCTTCAACATGCCCATCTGGCCGATGCTGAACAAAGTGATCTTGACCTCCAGTCTCAACTTGTCAGGGCTTGCATAATTGATAAGCTGCCTTCTCATGTCCCATGTCCCAATGGGATGCATGTTTGCCACATTCCACATTGTCGCGATGGCAACACCATCTTGAGTTTGCCACATCTTGCAGGATTCTTGGGATATGCCTTCTTCCGATCCTGGGACCTCCTTTGAAGCTTAGGCAACACCTTGGGTATGGACGGGGCGAGATCGTTGTGCTCGTTCACGAAGAGGATGCACCTGGGTTGCTCGTCCGTCCGCAACTTGGACGAAGTAATGCCATTGCGCTTGTCGGCAGGGATCATGTGCCTTTGACATACTTGTCCACCGGGCGGCTGACCCTTGTGAAAGAATAGCCATTCCGGGTCTTCAACGAACCATGGGTGTTCGTGAAGATGCTCCGCTTGGGTAAGCGGATTGCGGTTGGTGAACTCATGGCATGAGCTCCCAACATCACCTCCATCTCCATTCAAAGGGACGACATCACCAGTGTGTCCTTCGAACCATTTGGATTACAATCCTTGGAGACCACTTCGATTGCTCGAGGCGCTGTCTGAGAGCAAAGGACACCCCTCCTTCGGTTGGCGGCGGAACGCTTAACAACAGCATGCCAAGGTTCGCCGATGCTCGACGCTCAGACCATTTGCCAAATTGGTCGTTGAATTGAGGCGTCAATTTGCGTTGGCATGTAGCAGGTTCATCCCAACCATTGATGGATGACACCACACCCACTTGCGGGGCGACACTTGACGAGGCAGGCAAGGCTGACAGCTCGTCCGCGAGTATTTGCAAGTAATCAATGCTTTGTTCCATCCTTGAAAGTCATTGTGGCGTGGCAGGCGACACTGCGGCAAGACAAAATGCTTGTGATTGATGCTCCTTAGCCAATAGGATGATATTCCTTTGTCGAAAGGGACGATGAACCTTGATGCTTAAGCTTGAGCCAACTTCTCCCGTGAAGCGGTTGTGCACGTTGCATGACTAGGCATGCGATGCGACGTCACAAAATACCGAGCAGCGCCAGGTCATCACGATAATGCATGACTGACAGTCCTTGAATGTGACACGGGTCCTCCGAGTTACACAACCCTTGTGTAAGCGATCTCATGATATGAGCAGCGCAAGACCATCATGCGGAACATATGGCCACTCGTGATGCAGCGCGACACTTCAAGATTCCCGACTGTATACCTGGGGTGGTTGTTCTACTCGTGTGAGCGACGCATGACCGTCCCGGTTAGGCGGGGCGATCAGTTCGCCATCATGATGCATGACGGACGTTCCTTGACACGACACGGGTGTATGAGGAACATGCTACGGGGCACGACTGGGCGTGCGGCGAGGAAGATTGCCATGCATTCCTCGTTGGCGTCCATGATCGAAGACCATGGTACCAATGCGCCTGGGTATGATGGAGATTTTGAGCAGAAGCACATTTCCTACACCAGGGCACATTGCGACGACACAAGCGAGTCATCGTCGCTGGATAATCTGAGCAAGAAGAACTGCTCTGATACCACTTGTCACAGGGTCATTCTCGGACACTAGACCACGTGCGGCGACTAGGCGGAAAGGTGCCTAGCGAAGCCTATTTTGAGTTTACAGCGGAAGTTTTATGTTCGAGACGACTATGCCGAGAGTCGCTCTTATAGGCATTCAATCACGGACATGATTATCGTGTTGGACTACTCGTCATGGGACCGTGGCATTGGCACGTTGCGGCACCAATGCAGGCGCTTGGGCGCTTGAAGTCCGAAGGGACGACGAAGGGACCACGGGATGCCACGAAGGGACAACGATGTGGGTTGCCACCCCACGCTCAAGGCCATGACACTAGAATTAAAGGAAAGCTTACTTGTATTAAATATGATAAATCATAATATACAATTGGGCCTCGGAAGGCACTAGTGAATTCCTCCCAGTGTACCGTAGGTATAGGAGTCTTATTACATATTGAAGATGCAAAAGACATACCCTACGGGAACGTCACCTACTTGGCCATTCATAAGGACAGCCTTTACAAGATAAATGCCCTAAGGGTGGAAAACTTGGTACTCTGCATTATTACGCAGTGCGGGGCGGCTGCATGTGTTCCATGTTTTCAGCGCTGAGCGGCCGAGGGCTATAAGTTGAGAGACGCTAGTGCCGCGAGGCTTCACGCTTCGTGTCAAGGGAAAACGCCGCGTGACACGCGCGTGACACGCGCGTGACTTTTCGCACCCTCAGAAAATTTTCGCTCGAGTCCATTTTTTCATCCCAATCATCTCATCATGCATCAACATGCGCGAAAGCGTAAAAATTTCACGTCTTTTGGCCATCTTGGTTGAAAACATGCGTAAAAGCTGCGAAGAGGCGCGCGCACAAATTTTTGCATCCCCGAAAAATTTTTGCCCGAGTCCATTTTTTTATCCAAATCATCTCATCATGCATCAACATGCACGAAAGCGTTAAAAATTTCACGTCTTTTGGCCTTCTTGGTTGAAAATAGGCGTAAATGCTACGAAAAGGCGCGCACGCGAATTTTTGCACCCCGGAAAATTTTTGCCCGAGTCCATTTTTTCATCCTAATCATCTCTCCATGCATCAACATGCATGAAAGCGTCAAAAAAGTCGCATCTTTTGGCCTTCTTGGTTGAAAATAGGCGAGAAGGCGCGCGCGCGAATTTTCGCACCATCAAAAAATTTTCGTTCGAGTCCATTTTTTCATCCCAATCATCTCATCATGCATCAACATGCATGAAAGCGTTGAAAATTTCACGTCTTTTGGCCTTCTTGGTTGAAAACAGGTGTAAAAGCTGCGAAAAGGCGCGCGCGCGAATTTTCGAACCCCGAAAAATTTTCGCCCGAGTCCATTTTTTCATCCCATTCATCTCACATTGCATCAACATGCACGAAAGCGTCAAAAAATTCGCGTCTTTTGGCCTTCTTGTTTGAAAACAAGCGTGAAAGCCGCGAGAAGACGCACGCGCGACTTTTCGCACCCTCGGAAAATTTTCGCTCGAGTCCATTTTTTGGTCCCAATCATCTCATCATGCATCAACATGCATGAAAGCGCCAAAAAATTCATGGGTTTTGGCCTTCTTGGTTGAAAACAGGCGTAAAAGCTGCGAAAAAGGCGCGCGGGTGAATTTTCGCACTATCGAAAAATTTTCGCTCGAGTCCATTTTTTCGTCCCAATCATCTCATCATGCATCAACATGCATGAAAGCGTTGAAAATTTCACGTCTTTTGGCCTTCTTGGTTGAAAATAGGCGTAAATGCTACGAAAAGGCATGCGCGCGAATTTTCGCACCACGGAAAATTTTTGTTCGAGTCCATTTTTTCATCCCAATCATCTCACCATGCATCAACATGCACAAAAGCGTCGAAAATTTCGCGTCTTTTGGCCTTCTTAATTGAAAACACGAGTAAAAGCCGAGAAAAGGCGCGCGCGAATTTTTGCATCCCCAGAAAATTTTCGTCCGAGTCCATTTTTTCGTCCCATTCATCAAACCTTGCATCAACTTGCACGAAAGCGTCAAAAAATTTGCGTCTTTTGACCTTCTTGGTTGAAAACAGGCGTGAAAGCAGCAAGAAGGCGCGCACGCGACTTTTCACGCACTCGAAAAATTTTCGCACGAGTCCATTTTTCATCCAAATCATCTCATCATGCATCAACATGCACGAAAGCGCCAAAAATTTCACGTCTTTTGGCCTTCTTGGTTGAAAACAGGCGTAAAAGCTGCGAAAAGGCGTGCGCGAATTTTTGAACCCCGGAAAATTTTCGCTCGCGTCCACTTTTTCGTTCCAATCATCTCACCATGCATCAACATGCACATAAGCGTGAAAAATTTCACGTCTTTTGGCCTTCTTGGTTGAAAACAGGCGTAAAAGCTGCGAGAAGCCGCGCGCAAATTTTGACACCCTCGGAAAATTTTTGCCTGAGTCTATTTTTTCGTCCCATTCATCTCACATTGCATAAACATGCACGAAAGCTTCGATCGCGTCTCTTGGCCTTCTTGGTTGAAAATAGGCGTGAAGGCCGCGAGAAAGCGCCCGCGCGAATTTTCGCACCCCGGAAAATTTTCGGCCGAGTCAATTTTTTCATCCCAATCATCTCACCTTGCATCAACATGCACGAAAGCGTCAAAAAATTCGCATCTTTTCACCTTCTTAGTTGAAAACAAGCGTGAAAGCCGTGAGAAGGCGCGCGCGCGAATTTTCGCACCCTCAAAAATTTTACTCGAGTCCATTTTTTCGTCCCAAACATCTCATCATGCATCAACATGCATGAAAGCGTTGAAAATTTCACATCTTTTGTCCTTCTTGGTTGAAAACAAGCGTAAAAGCTACGAAAAGGCATGTGCGCGAATTTTTGCACCACGGAAAATTTTTGCCCGAGTCCATTTTTACGTCCCAATTATCTCACCATGCATCAACGTGCACGAAAGTGTCAAAAATTTCACGTCTTTTGGCCTTCTTAATTGAAAACATGAGTAAAAGCCGTGAAAAGGCGCGCGCAAATTTTTGCATGACCGGAAAATTTTCACCCGAGTCCATTTTTTCGTCCCATTCATCTCACCTTGCATCAACATGCACGAAAGCATCGAACAATTCGAGTCTTTTGGCCTTCTTGGTTGAAAACAGGCGTGAAAGCCACGAGAAGGCGTGCGCGCGACTTTTCGCACCCTCGAAAAATTTTCGCTCGAGTCCATTTTTTTGTCCCAATCATCTCATCATGCATCAACATGCACGAAAGCGCCGAAAATTTCATATCTTTTGGCCTTACTTGGTTGAAAACAGGCGTAAAAGCTGCAAAAAGGCGCGCGCAGCGAATTTTCGCTCCCCGAAAATTTTCGCCCGAGTCCATTTTTTCATCCCAATCATCTCACCATGCATCAACATGCATAAAAGCATAAAAAATTTCACATTTTTTAGCCTTCTTGGTTGAAAACAGGCGTGAATCCGCGACAAGGCGCGCGCACAAATTTTCGCACCTCGAAAAAATTTCGGCCGAGTCCATTTTTTTCATCCCAATCATCTCACCTTGCATCAACATGCACGAAAGCATTGAAAAATTCACGTCTTTTGGCCTTCTTGGTTGAAAACAGGCATGAAAGCCGCGAGAAGACACTCGTGTTACGGGGTCATTCTCGGACACTAGACCACGTGCTGCGACTAGGCGGATAGGCACCTAGCCAAGCCTATTTTGAGTTTGCTGCGGAAGTTTTATGGTCGAGACGACTATGCCAAGAGTCGCTCCTGTAGGCATTCAATCGCAGACAGGACTAGAGTGTGGACTACTCGTCATGGGACCGTGGCATTAGCGCGTTGCGGCACCAATGCAGGCGCTTAAAGTCTGAAGGGGCAGCCGAGGTACCACGAGATGCCACGAAGGGACACCGATATTGGTTGCCACCCCACGCTCAAGGCCATGACACTAGAATTAAAGGAAAGCTTACTTGTATTAAATATGATGAAACATAACATACAATTAGGCCTCGGAAGTCACTAGTGAACTCCTCCCACTGTACCGTAGGTATAGGAGTCTTATTACATATTGAAGATGCAAAAGACGTACCCTACGGGAATGTCACCTACTTGGCCATTCATAAAGACGGCCTTACAAGATAAATGCCCTAAGGGCGGATAACTTGCTACTCCGCAATATTACGCAGTGCGGGGTGGCTGCATGTGTTCCATGGTTTCGGCGCTGAGTGGCCGAGAGCTATAAGCTGAGCGGCACTAGGGCCATGAGGCTTCACGCTTCGTGTCACGGGAAAACGCCCCGTGACATTCTCCCCCACCAAAGTCGGGGACGCCCCCACGCCGTTGTCCGAGCTTCCTCGAGGCCTTCGTCTTCAATCTTGACTTCGCTTGTCTCGTTCAATTCTGCCTTCTTGACCTTGACTTCGACTTCACTAGCATCATGCAACGCCAGGAATGCCCACTCCTTCGTGGCGTCTCATGGTACCTCGGCTGCCCCTTCGTACTATAAGCGCCCAAGCGTCTGCATTGGTGCCGCTACGCGCTAATGCCACGGTCCCATGATGAGTAGTCCAACACTCTAGTCATGTTCGTGATTGAATGCCTATAAGAGCGACTCGACATAGTCGTTTCAACCATAAAACTTCCGCTGCAAACTTAAAACAGGCTTGGATAAGTGCCTATCCGCCTTGTCACCGCACGTGGTCTAGTGTCCGAGAATGACCCCGTGACACGCGCGAATTTTTGCACCCTCGGAAAATTTTCGCTCGAGTCCATTTTTTCGTCTCAATCATCTCACCATGCATCAACATGCACGAAAGCGTCGAAAATTCCACGTCCTTTGGCCTTCTTAATTGAAAACACGAGTAAAAGCCGAGAAAATGCGCCCGCGAATTTTTGCATCCCCGAAAAATTTTCGCCCGAGTCTATTTTTTCGTCCCATTCATCTCACATTCAATCAACATGCACGAAAGCATCAAAAAATTTGCGACTGTTGGCTTTCTTGGTTGAAATTAGGCGTGAAAGCCGCAAGAAGTTCGCACCCTCAGAAAATTTTCGCTCGAGTCCATTTTTTCGTCCCAATCATCTCATCATGCATCAACATGCACGAAAGCATAAAAAAATTTCACGTCTTTTGGCCTTTTTGGTTGAAAACAGGCGAAAATGCGCGCGAGTGAATTTTCGCACCTCGGAAAATTTTCGCCCGAGTCCATTTTTTTGTCCCATTCATATCACCATGCATCAACATACACATGCACGAAAGCGTCAAAAATTTTGCTTCTTTTGGCCCTCTTAATTGAAAACACGAGTAAAACTCGAGAAAAGGCGCGCGCGAATTTTCGCATCCACGGAAAATTTTCGCGCGAGTCCATTTTTCGTCCCATTCATTTCACATTGTATCAACATGCACGAAAGCGTCGAAAAATTCCCGTCTTTTGGCCTTCTTGGTTGAAAACAGACGTGAAAACCGCGACAAGGCGCACGCGCACCATTTCGCACCCTCTAAAAATTTTTGCTCGAGTCCATTTTTTCGTCTCAATCATCTCATCATGCATCAACAAGCATGAAAGCGTCGAAAATTTCACGTCTTTTGGCCTTCTTGGTTGAAAATAGGCCTAAAAGCTGCGAAAAGGCGCGCGCGCAAATTTTCGCACCACGAAAAATTTTTGCCCGAGTCCATTTTTTCGTCCCAATCATCTCTCCATGCATCAACATGCATGAAAGCGTCGAAAATTTCCTTCTTTTGGCCTTCTTAATAGAAAACACAAGTAAAAGCCGAGAAAAGGCGCGCACGAATTTTCGCTTCCCCGAAAAATTTTTGCCCGACTCCATTTTTTCGTCCGAGTCCATTTTTTCGTCCCAATCATCTCACCTTGCATCAACATCCACGAAAGCGTCGAAATATTCGCGTCTCTTGGACTTCTTGGTTGAAAACAAGCGTGAAGGCCGCGAGAAAGCGCGCGCGAATTTTCGCACCTCGGAAAATATTCGGACGAGTCCATTTTTTCATCCCAATCATCTCACCTTGCATCAACATGCACGAAAGCGTCGAAAAATTTGCGTCTTTTTGCCTTCTTGGTTGAAAACATGCGTGAAAGTCGCGAGAAGGCGCGCGCGTGAATTTTTGCACCCTCGAAAAATTTTTGCTCGAGTCCATTTTTTCGTGCCAATCATCTCATCATGCATCAACATGCACAAAAGCGTCGAAAATTTCACATCTTTTGGCCTTCTTTGTTGAAAACAGGCGTAAACGCTGCAAAAAGGCGCGTGCTCGAATTTTCGCACCCCGAAAAATTTTCACCCGAGTCCATTTTTTCATCCCAATCATCTCACCATTCATCAACATGCACGAAAGCGTCAAAAATTTCACGTCTATTGGCCTTCTTCATTGAAAACAGGCGTGAAGGCCGCGAGAAAGCGCGCGCGCAAATTTTTGCACCCCGAAAAATTTTCGGCCGAGTTCATTTTTTTCATCCCAATCAACTCACCTTGCACCAACATGCACGCAAGCGTCGAAAAATTCACATCTTTTGGCCTTCTTGGTTGGAAATAGGCGTGAAAGCCACGAGAAGGCGTGAGCACGAATTTTCGCACCCTCGAAAAATTTTCGCTCGAGTCCATTTTTTCGTCCCAAACATCTCACCATGCATCAACATGCACGAAAGCGACAAAAATTTAGCGTCTTTTGGCCTTCTTAATTGAAAACACGAGTAAAAGCCGAGAAAAGGCGCGTGCGAATTTTCGAACCCGGAAAGCCGCGAGAAGACGCGCACGCGAATTTTCGAACCCTCGAAAAATTTTTGCTCGAGTCCAATTTTTCGTCCCAATCATCTCATCATGCATCAACATGCACGAAAGTGTTCAAAATTTTAGGTCTTTTGGCCTTCTTGGTTGAAAACAGGCGTAAAAGCTGCGAAAAGACGTGTGCGCGAATTTTTGCACCCCGGAAAATTTTTGCCAAGTCCATTTTTTCATCCAAATCATCTCACCATACATCAACATGCACGAAAGCGTCGAAAATTTCACGTCTTTTGGCCTTCTTGGTTGAAAACAGGCGTAAAAGCTGCGAAAAGGCGCGCGCTCGAATTTTCGCACCCCGAAAAATTTTCGTCCGAGTCCATTTTTTTCATTCCAATCATCTCACCATGCATCCACGTGCACGAAAGCGTCAAAAATTTCACGTCTGTTGTCCTTCTTTGTTGAAAACATGCGTGAAGGCCGTGAGAAAGCGCGCGCGCAAATTTTCGCACCCCGAAAAATTTTCGGCCGAGTCCATTTTTTTCATCCCAGTCAACTCACCTTGCATCAACAAGCACGCAAGCGTCGAAAAATTTGCGTCTTTTGGCCTTCTTGGTTAGAAACAGGCGTGAAAGCCGCGAGAAGGCGTGAGCGCGCATTTTCGCACTCTCGAAAAATTTTCGCTCGAGTCCATTTTTTCGTCCCAATCATCTCACCATGCATCAACATGCATGAAAGCGTCAAAAATTTCGTGTCTTTTGGCCTTCTTAATCGAAAACACGAGTAAAAGCCGAGAAAAAGGCGCTCACGAATTTTCGCATCCCCGAAAAATTTTCGCCCGAGTCCATTTTTTCGTTCCATTCATCTCACATTGCATCAACATGCACAGAAGCGTCAAAAAATTCGCGTTTTCTGGCTTTCTAGGTTAAAAACATGCGTGAATGCCGCGAGAAGGCGCGCGCGCGTCTTTTCGCACCCTCAAAAAATTTTCGCTCAAGTCCATTTTTTCAACCCAATCATCTCATTATGCAACAACATGCACGAAGGCGTCGAAAATTTCACGTCTTTTGGCCTTCTTTGTTGGAAATAGGCGTAAAAGCTGCGAAAAGGCGCGCGCGCGAATTTTCGTATACCCGGAAAATTTTCGCCCGAGTCCATTTTTTCGTCCCATTCATCTCACTTGCATCAACATGCACGAAAGCGTCGAAAAATTTGCGTCTTTTGGCCTTCTTGGTTGAAAATAGGCATGACAGCCGCGAGAAGACGCGTACACGACTTTTCGCACCCTCGAAAAATTTTCACTCGAGTCCATTTGTTCATCCAAATCATCTCATCATGCATCAACATGCACGAAAGCGTCGAAAATTTCACTGGTTTCGGCCTTCTTGGTTGAAAACATGCGTAAAAGCTGCGAAAAAGGCGCGCGAGTAAATTTTCGCACCCCGAAAATTATTCGCCCGAGTCCATTTTTTCGTCCCAATCATCTCTCCATGCATCAACATGCACGAAAGCGTCGAAAATTTCGCGTCATTCGGCCTTCTTAATTGAAAATGCGAGTAAAAGCCGAGAAAAGACGCGCGCGAATTTTCGCATCTCCGAAAAATTTTCGTCCCAAGTCCATTTTTTCGTCCCAATCATCTCACCTTGCATCAACATGCACGAAAGCGTCAAAAAATTCACGTCTCTCGGCCTTCTTGGTTGAAAACAGGCGTGAAGGCCGCGAGAAATCGCGCACGAGAAGTTTCGCAGCCCGGAAAATTTTCAGCCGAGTCCATTTTTTCCTCCCAATCATCTCACCTCGCATCAACACGCACGAAAGCGTCGAAAAATTCGCGTCTTTCGGCCTTCTTGGTTGAAAATAGTCGTGAAAGCCGCGAGAAGGGGCGCACGCGAATTTTTTAACCCTCGAAAAATTATTGCTCGAGTCCCATTTTTCATCCCAACCATCTTATCATGCATCAACATGCACGAAAGCGTTGAAAATTTTAGGTCTTTGGGCCTTCTTGGTTGAAAACAGGCGTAAAAGCTGCGAAAAGGCGTGCGCGCGAATTTTTGCACCCCGAAAAATTTTTCGCCCGAGTCCATTTTTTGTCCCAATCATCCCACCATACATCAACATGCACGAAAGCGTCGAAAATTTCACGTCTTTTGGCCTTCTTGGTTGAAAATAGGCGTAAAAGCTGTGAAAAGGCGCGCGCGAATTTTTGCAACCCGAAAAATTTTCGCCCGCGTCCATTTTTTCATCCCAATATCTCTCCATGCATCAACATGCACGAAAGCATTGAAAATTCCCCGTCTTTTGGCCTTCTTAATTAAAAACACGAGTAAAAGACGAGAAAAGGTGCGCGCGAATTTTCGCATCCCCGAAAAATTTTTGCCCGAGTCCATTTTTTCGTCCGAGTCCATTTTTTCGACCCAATCATCTCACCTTGCATCAACATGCACGAAAGCGTCAAAAAATTCGCGTCTCTCTGCCTTCTTGGTTGAAAAGAGGCGTGAAGGTTGCGAGAAAGCGTGCGCGAGAATTTTCGCACCCCGGAAAATTTTCGGCCGAGTCAATTTTTTCATCCCAATCATCTCACCTTGCATCAACACACACGAAAGCATCGAAAAATTTGCGTCTTTCGGCCTTCTTGGTTGAAAATAGGTGTGAAAGCCGCGAGAAGGCGCGCGCGAATTTTCGTACCCTTGAAAAATTTTTGCTCGAGTCCATTTTTTCGTCCCAATCATCTCATCATGCATCAACATGCACGAAAGCGTTGAAAATTTCACGTCTTTTGGCATTCTTGGTTGAAAACAAGCGTAAAAGCTGCGAAAGGGCGTGCGTTGGAATTTTTGCACCCCGAAAAATTTTCGCCCGAGTCTATTTTCCCAATCATCTCACCATGCATCAACATGCACGAAAGCGTTGAAAATTTCGCGTCTTTTGGCCTTCTTAATTGAAAACACGAAAGGCGCGCGCAAATTTTCGCATCCCAGAAAATTTTCGCCCAAGTCCATTTTTTGTCCCATTGATCTCACCTTGCATCAACATGCACGAAAGCATCAAAAAATTTGTCTTTTGGCCTTCTTGGTTGAAAACAGGCGTGAAAGCCGCGAGAAGATGCTTCCGCGACTTTTCGCACCCTCGGAAAATTTTTGCTCGAGTCCATTTTTCATCCCAATCATCTCATCATGCATCAACATGCACGAAAGCGTCGAAAATTTCACGTCTTTTGGCCTTCTTGGTTGAAAACAAGCGTAAAACCTACGAAAAGCCGCACGCGAATTTTTGCAACCCGGAAAATTTTCGCCCGAGTCCATTTTTTCGTCCCAATCATCTCACCATGCATCAACATGCACGAAAGCGTCGAGAAATTCGCGTCTTTTGGCCATCTTAATTGAAAACACGAGTAAAAGCCGAGAAAAGGCGCGCGCAAATTTTCGCTTCCCCGGAAAATTTTTGCCCGAGCCATTTTTTCGTCCCATTCATCTCACATTGCATCAACATGCACGAAAGCGTCGAGAAATTCACGTCTTTTAGCCTTCTTAATTGAAAACACGAGTAAAAGCCAAGAAAAAGCGCGCGCAAATTTTCGCTTCCTCGGAAAATTTTCGCCCGAGCCATTTTTTCGTCCCATTCATCTCACATTGCATCAACATGCACGAAAGCATCGAAAAATTCACGTATTTTTGGCCTTCTTGGTTGAAAACAGGCGTGAAAGCCGCGAGAAGACGCGCGCGCGACTTTTCGCACCCCGGAAAATTTTCGCTCGAGTCCATTTTTTCATCCCAATCATCTCATCATGCATCAACATGATTGAAAGCATAAAAAATTTCGCATCTTTTGGCCTTCTTAATTGAAAACACGAGTAAAAGTCGAGAAAAGGCGCGCGCGAATTTTCGCATCATCAGTAAATTTTCGCCTGAATTCATTTTTTCATCCCAATCATCTCACCTTGCATCAACATGCTCGAAAGCGTTGAAAAATTCGCGTCTTTTGACCTTCTTGGTTGAAAACAGGGCGTGAAAGCCAGGAGAAGGCGCGCGCGCGACTTTTCGCACCCTCGAAAAAATTTTGCTCGAGTCCATTTTTTCGTCCCAATCATCTCATCATGCATCAACATGCACGAAAGCGTCGAAAATTTCACGTCCTTTGGCCTTCTTGGTTGAAAATAGGCGTAAAAGCTGCGAAAAGGCGCGCGCGAATTTTCGCATCCCCGGAAAATTTTCGCCCGAGTCCATTTTTTCGTCCCATTCATCTCACATTGCATCAACATGCACGAAAGCGTCGAAAAATTCGCGTCTTTTGGCCTTCCTGGTTGAAAACAGGCGTGAAAGCTACGAGAAGACGCGCGCGCGACTTTTCGCACCTCGAAAAATTTTCGCCCGAGTCCATTTTTTCATTCCAATCATCTCACCATGCATGAATATGCACGAAAGCGTCAAAAATTTTGCCTCTTTTGGCCTTCTTAAATGAAAACACGAGTAAAAGCCGAGAAAAGGCGCGCGCGAATTATCGCATCCCCGAAAAATTTTCGCTCGAGTCCATTTTTTCGTCCCAATCATCTCGCCTTGCATCAACGTGCACGAAAGCGTCAAAAAATTCGTGTCTTTTAGCCTTCTTCGTTGAAAACATGCGTAAAAGCAACGAAAAGGCGCGCGCGCGAATTCTCGCACCCGAAAAAAATTTTCGAGTCTATTTTTTCGACATCGTAGTCTGCCATCTGTATGACGATGAGATCTGCAAAAATATTCTTCTCTACGGTGATAGGTACATTCGGGATATACCTGGCCACGCAAAGATCTCCCATGGGGGTGCTCACCCTCATGGCATGAGGCATCTGCTGCAAAGGCAAGCTAAGAGCTTGGACGCACGACTCTGAAATAAATGAGTGTGTGGCCCCTGAGTCAAACAAGATATTAGCAGACACACCAGCAATAGGAAGAGTACCTCTGATAACGTCATTATCATTCTGCTCCGCATGTGCCTCCATGTGATGCACCCTGCACTGGGCCACAGGGTTTGCGCCTCATGCGCCCTTGTTATCATGACCTCTCCTAGCAGGCTGGGGGCAGTTTCGGGCAAAATGCCTGAAATGTCCACATAGGATGCATGCACCAGTCCTCCTGCGACATTCGCCGTCATGAAATCACTCACAATGTGGGCAACGAGGCCTTTGTGGAACTACTGACGTTGGTGGCTGAGGCTGACGTGGAGGAGGTGATAGTTGTCTCAGAGGCTATTACATGAAACGTGAGTTAATTATCACGCTTTAGCATACTCTTAGTTAACATTTTGAAGTTTTTATACTTGCTACGGTGCTGGTGCTGGACGATGAGGAGGTGGAGCTTAGCGATAGGCCTCTCTCTGATGATAAGGCATGTAGCGGCGATCACGACGATCATCCCTCTTGAATGGTCGGCGATCTTCGGTCCGAAATCGTTGTGGCTCCACTGGCCTGACTAGTGCTACAGGTGCTCTTGCCTTGCGCTCCTCCTGGTCCTTCTCCATGCGGGTGGCCAGTCTCGCTGCCTTCTCTAAGATATCACTATCCCCAGTAAGGACTTCGATCTTCAGATCCGGTCGTAGGCCATTGATGAACTTGTTTGTCCTTATGTGTCCTTCAAACAGCATAGGGAAATATTGCTCCAACGTGACAAACTTTGCATGGTACTCCCTCACTGTCATGGTCCCCTGAATGAGTGTTAAAAAGTCCTCATGCTTGCTTTCCCGATCGTGAACAGGAGTGTATCGCTCTGCAAAAGCCAACTTAAACTCCTCCCATGAAATCTCTTCTTCCTCTAGCCCCCTGAACCTGGTGGCACTAGTAGTCTTCCACCAACCCATGGCAGAGTCGGTGATCAGATGAGCAACGTATAGCACCTTCCGTTCCTCGGCACACTTTATCAGCTTAAAGTCTCGGTCCAGGGTCTCTATCCATTGTTCAACTTTGAAGAAATCTGACTTGCCCTCAAACTGAGGCGGATTTAGCCTCAGAAATGCCTCCAAAGTAACCTCAGACACCACCTGTCGAGGACCCCACGTGCGACATCGGATTGCGGGTTGGCTGCCTCCCGTCTGATTGCCCTCTAGTGGGTCAGTCTCATCAAAAAGTTCATCCTGCGATGGTGCTTTCACACTATGGCCCCGTCCTCGACCGCGGATGGGAGTGCGACCTCGACCATGGCCTCGTCCTCGGCCTTGCTGAGCTAAAGCCTGGAACTCAGTAATTGGGCCCTCTGGGCCTTCTGGCATCTCAGAAGCATTATAGGCCGATACGGTCCCATGCTCCTGAATCCTCTCGGAGCGTCTAGACATCTGTATCCTTTAATCATGAAAAGAAACAATACATTAAGATCAATATCATATCATGAACATGAATTAGACTCACAGTCCTCTTTTGGTGGAGAGTGTGGCGACAGCTCAGCGGTAGCACATGAACCCCTCTTATACCATGTCATACAATAAGACGTCAAAAGAATCCGAACTGTGGCTCTGATACCAAAAATGTAACGCCCCCAAATCGACCAACGCCACGTGGCGAGGATATATTCGAAGGCACTACGAAAACACTATAACATTGACTTAAACTTGACCAAATCTCAAATAAAAACAAATGGCATGCCAATAATAAAAACAATGAAGGAAAGATAGAAATATCATAAAAGTGAAAGTCCCAAATTATTACAAAGTCCATAATGACCATAAGGTCTGAATTACATCAAGTTCATAATGCGGAAATAAAGACAAAGACAACTAAGCCCTCTCTTGGTTCATGTGCTTTAGCATCGCTGGTCGCGGCACACGATCTCAACACCATCACTGACCTGACCATGTGGAAATAAACACAGGGGAGGAGGTCCTCCCGTAAGCTATACAGCCTAGTGGGGATCCATAAGTGTACAATGCATAACAATAATTAGCAATTGACAGAATTAGTAATCACTTGCAATAAGATCATATTTGAAGGCATAGGATCATTCACTTGAGATATTGATGGATAAAAGAAATAGAGATCATGAATCAATCTTATAATCATAATAGGTTTCAGAGATCATGCTGGATCAATAATCATGCTTTGTTAATCATGTTCATGTTACTTGTTCATGCTTTTTGTGCTCTTACTTTCACTTAGAATTAGGTAGGTGCCTTTGGTTGCCTTTACCTGGGGGATTTTACGCTAGAGCGAAGCCAATGGGGGATCAAGCCATGGCTAAGGGAGCGACCCTACACATGCTTGAGCTCTGACCACCGCTCCTATAAATATGTTCATGCCTTGCTTACTTAATCACTTATCACATGGTCATACTTGCATATCATGATAGGATTGGATCATAGGATAGATAAAGATAAGATCAAGGATTCAATCACATAACATTTCAGTCAGTAAAGAGTAACTCAATACAAGCATAAGAAGAGTATAGATCAAATCAACAATCAATCAGCAATCAATATGCAATCTGACATATATCAGTCGACCGGTCCTCTCTAGGCGGTCGACCGTTTCTCGGACACCGGTCGACCGATATCTCCGGATCGGTCGACCGGTTGGTCCTTATAAAACACAGTGAACAAGTTTTACATACCGGTCGATCGATATTTCTGGATCGGTCGATCGGTTGGTCCTTACAAAACACAGTGAACAAGTTCTACATACCGGTCGACCGATATCTCTGGATCGGTCGACCGATAGCACTTAGACTAAAAAGGAGCTTCGATCGGCCGATCGGCCGAATGATACAAGGCTCAGGGGATTGATCGATCGACCGGTCTTCAAGGATCGGTCGATCGATAACCTTATCACCGGTCGACCGATATACAGGATCGGTCGACCGGTCTGCATGCAAAATAGAAACCGGACAGAATGGAAATAATGACAATTTTTCAATCCAGAATTGCAATCAAGGCATTCAATCAAACATCTATGCATGAAGAACTAATACATAATATTTCTACAGTCATAAGAATCATAGAACATGCATCAAACACAAGAAGAGCAATCAATCATTCCATTTCATGCTTCTCATCAATTAAGAACACTATCCATGTAAGAACCCTAATTATAATCAATTGATAATCATGTTATACAGAGGATTTCGATATCACCCACCTTATTTCGTAGTTGATCCTAGCTTGAGCCTTTCCTAACACCAAGAACACCTTCCCTTATGGTTCTCCACCTAAGAAGCAATCCACATGGAGAGGAGGAAGTGAGTAATGGATCTAAGGATTAAAAGGGTGCAGAAATGTAAATAACTTTGATGCAACACCTTGCTGGAATCCTTTCTTCTTTGCTGGATGAAATGCCTTAGGGAGGAAGAGAGAGAAGTGTAGGAGAGAAATGAGGTGGCTAAGAGAAGCTTTAGGGCAATTAGCCTTTTTATAGGTTAGTTGTAGGGCTATTAGGTTAGTGGGCTCACTAATTGGGTTAAGCTAATTAATCTTTTACACTTAGTTCTATTTTCTATTTCTTTTATTTTCTATTTTTTTTAAATGAGCTGGGTATTACAGCAACAGAGTGCCAAAAGACGCCGACCACGATGTTCCCACCGGGAAGTGTCGCGCGCGACTGGTGGCGGTCAGTTCCTGGTCTTAAACGTGCTGGCCGTTGCAACTTGCAACAAATGCAAGCTTCCATCTAAACTACTTTTCACACGTGTTAACTCATTTATTATCTCATAATTCACATTTCTTTTTTTAAAATTCATGAAAGCAACTCATCAGTGTTATCAAGGTTACACCGGACCGAGACCCATTTGATCGTAATAAATCATCTATTATAAGCTTCAAAATTAAACATTTATTAGTTAAAATGAATTGAACCGATTAAAACTAATCAAACTAGTCAAATTAGAAAAAAAACCAAATTAAATCGTTGGTTTTTGTACAAATTTTCTTTATTAACATATAATTTGGAGTTTGAGTAATACACAATCGAAATTTGTACAACAAATATGTATCCAACGAATCTCAATCGTTGAATAATGATTATATGATTGAGATTAAATATAATAAATTAATATTAAATTTAATAAATATTGAATCTCAATCATATAATGATCATTTAATGATTCAGATTTATAGATGACACATTTATTGTATAAAATTTGGTTGCATACTATTTAACCGCATTTAGTAAAGTTTACTATTATATAAATTTGAAAAAAAAATTCCTCATAGATAATCATATTGGCACATTAGTCTCTTCCTTAATATTAAATTAAATGGAAATATGTTTGTACATTTATTTTCCTCGTTTAATTTAGAATTTGTTAAACTTTGAATTTTAACTTATGATTTATGATTTTATTTTTTCAATATTATAAATGTATATTATAATATAATTAAATTGTATATATTATATATAATATCTATTATATTAGATAAATTAATTATGGATGAATGATGCAAACTTCTTTGTTATATGTATAATATACAACAATACCATAATATATTTAGCTTATTATAGAATAGTATTATTTATATAATAATATATGAGTTTAAGTAATAACTAATATGCATTCAATGAATCTTAGTCGTTGAATGGTGAATATATGATTGTGATTAAATCTAATAAACTAATATTAAAATCAATGGAGGTTGAATTTCAATCATATAATTTATCATCTAACAATCCTGATTTATTAGTTGCATATTGATTGTATAAAAGTTGATTACATGCTACTTAACCTTATAATATATATAGACAATTAAAATTTTCTTTCATTTAATTTGTAATAAGTTCAAATTTATTACTTATTATACTATATATTTATTTATAGAATATATGAGCATGTCATAATATTTTGTAAAAAATATATTTATTTATTACTTCTAACATAAAAAAACAAAGATATGAAATAAAAAATTTTTAAAGAATAGAAAATTTATATACAATAATAAAATTAATAAGATTTTAATTTATTAAGTGTGTAATAATTTTAACATGAAATCTTAAAATTAAAATTTATTATTTATGATTGCTATTTTTTATAATTACATTTGATATAATTATATAATCAAAACACAATAGTGTAATTTAATATATCATACTAAATATAATGTTTATTACTATCCGATCCGATTGATTAATTTGATCGATCCGATTTGGAACTGACATTTATCAAATCATCTCCAATCCGATTCCACAATTAAGGGCTATAGTTTTCATTTAACCATTTTTATAGAGGCTGCAATTCTCATTTAAGGTTCATATCAATGACTCGCATAGCATATTATACACTCATGCAAAATATAATTCCTTCTCGCCTATAAATTTGGTGCAGTTATTAAATCGCTTTGGATGTGATTGGAATCTTCAAAACTGATCGTTTTTCACAAGACTGGCTAGTTTAAATTCAAAACAAACGACGTATCTTTCATGGATTAGCATATATCATATTAATTTAATTAGCACATCTCGCACTAACTGTCATAAATTAAAAATTTTCAATTAATTATGGTCATTTAAGGAATGTATGCTCTTAAATAACTAACTAGGGAAACTCCTCGCACTTTGCACAATTAACAAAGATGTGATAATATTAATTATTTGTTACCGGAAAAAAACATTAGATAAGGAGACATCTTTAGGTTATTAAAAGTATTAATATTTTTTGAATCTGAATTCACATATTTAGTTGAGCCAAATAATATATTTAATTATTTTTTATCAATTAAAAACTTAAAAAGATTGAAACATTAGAGTATGTAGAAATTTATTTTTATATCATATAAACTTTCTTAACAATCTTGAAATGCTCATGTAATTTGAGTAGAGGGTGCAAAGAAAAAAAAATCATAAGAATAATAAGAAAAAGTATAAGATGCAATGCTCCTAAACATAATTAGAAAAAAATATCACAATTTGTTTCTAGTAGATAACACAATGTAGTTGTATAGTTTTATAATAGTTCTTGATCTTTTTTAAAGTAAATTGTGAATGGATATATTGCGTTATATACAATATATCCTTTTGTTCCATTAAATATTTAATAAAAAAGAGTACAAATAGATAAAATCAATTAGCTAAAAATTTTGTGAATAATTTTGTATTTTTTTATTTCTTTTTTATTACTATCTTCCCACTTTTGTGAATAATTAGTAATTATTAAGTTGTAGTTTGGGTGAGTTACATTGTGGGAAGAGAATAATAATAATGGGAAGAAAACGGAAGGGTTAGATGAGGAAGTTAAAAAGATCACCTGAAGATCATGGAGTAATATTAAAATATGGATGAAAAATTAGAATAAGATAATTATTAATTAAAAGAGAATAGAAAAAGATAAATATACCAAACACGTCGTCTAATTTTAGGTGCATATCCTTAGGAAAGTAAGTGTCGTATAATTGTTAATTATACTTTTTCGGTAAGGAATTGTTAATTATTGTAACGTATCCAATTTTTTTTACATAAAAAAAGGAATTCAAAATTAAGGAAAATAATTCAAATAGGAAATTAATTGCCATTAATGGCAGAATTCGAATCGAATTCAAATGAAAAAAAAAGAAAAAAAATGGAAAGAAGAACGGCCGATAGGGGAGGAAAATCCTCCCCTGATCCCGCTCGGAATCGGCCGGCCACCCTGGCCGGCCGATCCTATAAAGGTAGAACCCGATGGCGACCTCGCGTCCCCTTGGACTTCAGCCGATCGCCACCCCTCCATTTTCTCCTGCCTCCAATCCGACGATCGACGCACATCCGAGCAACGGAGCAAAGCAGAGACATTAGCAGCGAACAACGAACGAATTGACCTCTCTTCGACGCACCTCGACCCTCCTTGACGTGCGCAAGGACAGGCGCATCTTCCTACACCGGCCAAGGACGACCGGTGATCATCGGACGACGACAGTGATCCGGCGAACCCAAAAACCGACGAAACAAAGGTACCTTAGTGTTTGAAATCTCTAGACAAAGAAATATGGATTATTTGATGCGTAAGATTGAACCATTATGATCCTGAAGTAGTTAGCTGTGTTTTTCGTATAAATGTTATCGAGATTTAATGGTCGGAAGGCCGCCGGAATCGGGAAAGATGACCGGTGATCCTGTTTTATTACAGGGACCGGTCGACCGGTTCAAAGAACGGTCGACCGATCCTACATTAATATCATAGCACTTTTACTTTGATCGGTCGACCGATCCCACTAGATCAGTCGATCGGACTATTGTCACCTGACGGTCACGGACGATTGACCGATCCTTTGAGTGGCCGACCGATCTAGCGCATGTCGCTTTCCGCAATCATCAAATCGGTCGACCGGCCACATGTGCACGGTCGACCGATCCGACGGATCTCCGACAGAGAAAAAGGTCGACCGATCCAAGAGGACTGGTCGATCGGTATTATAGAACGGTCGACCAATCTCATAGTGGACGGTCGACCGGTTTAAGTCCACCAGATCGGCTCGGCCGAATCAAAAGGAACGGTTGACCGGTCCAGAAACGATCGACCGATTCGGATAGTGAATCAGTGTCAATTTTTAATGATTGATCTTGAGACTCTAACCAGTCCACCTTTACTGGTTAAGTCCTATTGTACAAAGATTAACACTCAGTTGAGTCCTAATCCATAGATTTCATGATAAGTAAAGATAAGTAAAGTAAAAATAAATGACACGGGATTGCTATGTGCCGACCCCCAGTGTATAGAGCAGATATCAGAGTAAAGTACAGAGAGGGACAGGTAGTTAGCTGAGGAGACAGCAAACCTACTGGTCTTGGATGACCACTGTTCTTGAAATTTCAGGTCTTCTCCCACCTGCATCTCGAAGAAGGGTGATGCAATGGTCACAATCCTTCTCCTAGAGATTATAGTATTGAGTCAGAGGAACAAGTAGCTAACTGTTCCTGGGGTGTAGGTCCTCTCCCACATACATTCTGAATTGGATGATGCTTTAACACACACCCCTTCCCCTTTACAGACTTACTGGCTTCAGAGATTCGGAGAGGCACCTCTGACATCCCAACTAATAAAGTCGAGCTCGCATAGGACAACTAACTTTAAGGACATTATAGTAATGTAAAAGACGTAGTGCAATTCATAGTAAAGAAATGCAAAGCAAAGTACTGTAAAGTAAAGCATAGAATATGGTAAAGCATGGAATATGGTATTGTAAAGATAATGCAGAGCAAAGATAAAGTACAGTCATTGTAAAGAATAAAGTACAGATATTGATATTGTCAAAGAATGAGGTATTGATCCATTACACTCAACGCATAGACATCATAGTAAAGTTTTGTTTATCATTGATATATTATTTACATTATTATCATTGATCCTTATTTCATCGTCTATTTTGCTATTGTACTGGACTTTTTGCTCACGGGTATTCGATTCCCCTACAATGAGATTTTGCATGTGAGAATGCTAACTGATGAGGTGATGGAGGGCACAGAGCTTGAAGAAGTATTGCACATGACATAATTATCGCTACAAGCCCAACAAAGTTTCATTATGTTTCAGCATGTTTCCTTTTATTAATAGACGTCATAATCTTCCGCATATCGAACCTTTATCCTGTTGAACTTGTTAACTTGTTATTGTTCCTATGTTAGTTATTGACTGCATTAACTATCAATGCCTCTTGGCATTCCACCGTTTGAACTTCTGCAATAAAGACTTGATTACATTTGCTTATTTATATTGATGCCACGTATGTCATTTTGTTGAATGGTTGGTCAATAGTGTAGTAGGCAGTGTAGCGCTCCTGGGGTCAACCTGACTGCCTATTTGACAGGAGGAGCAATTTTGGGGGCATTACAGTTTGGTATCAGAGCCTAAGTTCTTGGCTCCTTCATTGATCATGGTAGAGTAGATATTCATGTATAGCATTCATTGTTCATATTATTTCATAGTTCAAAGTAAAGTCATGTGCAAACTTCTCAAGTATCTACGGCTCCACTCCTCAAGTAAGTAATAAAGTACATTATCATGTAAAGGATACTTATATTATTGAGTTAACTCATTTTTATAGATGCCTCCCCGAGGTATTATTGCACGAGTGGTACGAGGAAATCAGAAAATCTTTTACGTGATGGAAACAAATGACCCAGCTCCAACTCCTGAGGAACTAGAGCGAGCACGAGTGCGCGGCCAAGGTCGTAATCGAGGTCGCGAACGTAACGTACCACCACCTCCCGCTGTACAAGAGGAACTGGAACACTCTAACCAGGAAAGTGTTGGTAGTAACCAACCAAGAAAGTCTCCACCGCCAGTAGAGTCTTCTGAAGATATCGTACAAGAGTATGCAAAACTACGAGTCTGGGAGCCAGAGAGTTCTCCGCCTCGCAAACACCGTCACAGTTCATCCCCAGAGGAACTTGACTACTGCACATGTTGTAATGAGTACGGGCATGAACGTTGGCAGCATCTTCTTTGGAGAGTACAGGATGCAAAGAACACCTCAAAGAAGGATGAAGGAGAATCTCCGCGACGTAATTACTAGTGTCCAATGTTTCTTGATGTTGGCTTTAGTGTGCCTTAGATGAATATTTACATTTTGCTTTGACTAACATTACCATGAGATTAACTTTTGTTTTAGTGGATATTGAGCCATAAGGTCTCAATTTTTATCTAAGATTTTTACTTTGGATAAAGATCTTTGATTTTATGCTAGTTCTCAAATATTATCATGTCCTTTCATAGATGTCTCCTCAAAGAAGGTCACAAGCATCCACCAGTGAAAATGAGATATCTAACGAAGGGGAGACCCCTTTCATTCCTCCACTTTCACCTTATCCTCCTCCACTTCCACCTTCTCCTCCTCCACCTGAACCACTAGTGCAGCAAAGACGACAAGTTCCTTTCCCTGCACGCTACAAGAGTTCTGGAGGTTAAAACTTCCAATGTTTAGTGGAGAAGGGGGTATAGAGGTAGCTGAATAGTGGATAGAGGCAATAGAGGACAAGTTTGACATTCTCGATGTTCCTGAGAACAAGAAGGTACTGTTCGCTGGAGACACCCTCCAGAAGGACGCAAAGGAATGGTGGAAAGCAAAGAAAGCAACCAGTTTTCCTGAAGCCAGAATTGTTGCCTGGGAGGACTATCGCAAGGCATTTGAGATGCGCTACTTCCCTAAGTTCCAAAGGGATTTGAAACAGAAGGAGTTCCTGAACTTAGAGCAAGGGACCATGACAGTGGCCTAATACATGATGAAGTATGTTCGACTAAGAAAATACTTCAGGTTGATTATGGATGAGCTGGACGTAATGAAGCGCTTTGTGGACAGGCTGAACCCCACTTTGAGGACCCAGACAAGACTAGGGAATTGCAAAACCCTGGAGGATGCGATCAGTTTAGCTACATTGACTGAGAAGGACCATCAAGACCTTCAGAAAGCTCAGAAGGCTCAACAGAATGTATGGCAGGGTTCCCAGTACCAACAACAATAATATAGAGGGAACAACTGTCAGCATCAATGATGGGATAATAGGCTCGGTCCTTACCCAGCACCTCAATAGTATAATCATTCACAGCAACAGCCCTACCGCTATCCACAACAAGCTCCTCCACCACAACAACAGCAACCACAACAGCAGCAACAGAATCAAAGGCCCCCTCAGCAGGCGCAAAGGCGCCCAGCCCAGCAGTAGAGGCAACAGCCTCCCAGAGCTCCTCAAGCACCACCCGCACAAGGTGAGCGGATTTTATACAATACCTATGGCAGGACCCATGCAGGGGAATGCCGCATGAAATTTGAAGCATGCTACTACTACGCTGGAATGGGTCATATCATAGCGAACTGTCCAAGATGTGGACAGTAGCAGTTAGTGCAAGGAAGACTCTTCAATTTAGAAGAGGATGCTTCACAGAATGACGCTGAGGTCATTCGAGGTACGCTATTCATAGATGAACTACCCACTACAGTATTGTTCGATTTCGGTGCTTTCCATTCCTTTATATCTGAAGAATGTGCCAATACATTCGGGTTAACTGCAATGAACCTAGAACATAAGATGAACATCTTGACCCCACAAGGAACCTTGATTACCACCAAATATTTCTCTAATATACCCATAGAGATAGAGAAAAGGAACTTTTCAGCAAATCTTATCATCATCCCTATGAGAGATTATGATATAATTTTGGGCATGAATTGGCTAACATCCCATGATGCTTCTATCTTGTGCAAACAAAAGAAGGTGGTTATAGGTACACAGAGTTTAAATAAAGTTATTGTCAGAGGCATTGCACAGAAAGAACTAAAAATCATAGTATCTGCCATGAAGGCACACAAACTACTCCAAAAGGGGAGGTTATCTAGCAAGTATTACCAAGGTAGCAGAACCAGTCAAGACCCCTCTACCGCCCAGAAGGAAGATAGACTTTCATATTGAAGTGGCATCCGGCACGGCTCCAATCTCCAAAGCTCCATATCACATGGTCCCAGCGGAGATGAAGGAATTGAAAGACCAGATTCAAGAACTGCTAGACAAAGTTTTCATCAGACCTAGTGTATCGCACCAGTTCTCTTTGTTAAAAAGAATGATGGATTGTTGAGACTTTGTATCGACTACAGGATGTTGAACAAAGTCACGATAAAGAATAAGTACCCGCTACCTCGCATCGACGATTTGTTTGATCAGTTGTCCAAAGCAAAAGTTTTCTTTAAGATCGCTCTGAGGAGCGGATATCATCAGCTAAGGGTAGCAGAAGAAGACATATCAAAGACAGTCTTTAGGTCACGGTATGGACATTATGAGTTCCTAGTAATGTCGTTTGGATTAACAAATGTCCCAACAACATTCATGGACCTCATGAATCAAACTTTCCACGAACACTTGGATAAGTTCGTAATTGTCTTCGTTGATGATATCCTCATCTACTTGCCAAGCATAGAGCAACATAGGGAACATTTAATGATAGTATTGGAGACCTTGCGAGAAAAGAAATTGTACGCAAAGTTTTCTAAATATGAATTCTGGCTAGAACAGATGATATTTCTGGGTCACATCATCTCCAAGGATGGGATTACAGTGGATTCGGCAAAGGTAGAAGCGATATCCAATTGGACTCAACCAAAGAATGTCTCAGTTCAGAAGTTTCCTTGGTTTAGCAGGCTACTACAGACGCTTCATGAAAGACTTTTCCAGAATTGCATTGCCACTGACCAAACTCACAAGGAAAGAAAAAAAGTTTATCTGGTCGCCTAAGTGTGAAGAAAGTTTTCAAGAGCTAAAGAAGTGACTCACTTCAGCACCAATCCTAACGTTACCATCGGACAATGATGGGTATGTAGTTTACAGCGATGCTAGTGGTACAGGATTGGAGTGCATGTTGATGCAACACAGGAAAGTAGTGGCATACGCATCCAGACAGCTGAAGAAACATGAGATCAATTACCCAACTCATGACCTCGAATTGGCAGCAGTAGTATTTGCCCTCAAGCTTTGGCGTCATTATCTGTATGGAAAAGAATTTATGGTCTACACTGACCATAAGTGCTTGAAGTATGTCTTCACACAGAAAGACTTAAATAAGCACCAAAGAAGATGGATGGAGTTCTTAAAGGACTATGAGTTCTCTATCAACTACCATCCAGGTAAAGCAAACTCAGTGGCAGATGCACTTAGTCGAAAGTGGGAAGGATCTGTTGCCTTCATGCGCCTTCGACAATTTGAATGATGGAAGAACTTTTCAAGTGGACACCAAGAATAAGACATGACGGATCACTAACGATGATGCAGTGCATAGTACCGAATATGATTGGGGGGATTATCGAAGCACAAGTAGAAGACTCAGAATATCAGACTATGATGATAAAGACGAGTCTTGAAACTATCAATTTCAAAGTCTCTTCTGATGGTGGCATCAGGTACCGCGATCGTTTATGGGTACCGAATAATCCTGAACTCCGAAGAGAAGTGCTAAATGAATGCCACAAGTCAGAGTTTGCAATCCACCCAGGAAGTACGAAAATGTACAAGGATGTATAGAGGAGTTTCTGGTGGCTAGATATGAAGAAGGAGATCGCAGAATACGTCTCCAATTGCACAGTGTGCCAACAAGTCAAGGTGAAACACCAGAAACCTTAGGGAACCTCGAAGAGTCTGGGTATCCCACAGTGGAAGTAGGAAGAAATATCAATGGACTTCATCATCGGTTTACCCCGGACTCAGAAGGAACATGATGCCATTTGGATAATAGTGGACCGACTCACTAAATCGGCTCACTTCCTACCCATCAAGGTAAAATAATCTCTTGAAAGTTTAATGGACCTATATGTGCAGGAGATTATTAGACTTCACGGGATTCTATCAACTATCGTGTCTGATAGAGATCTCAGGTTCACATCAAGATTCTGGAAGAGCCTCCAGAATGCTTTTGGGACGAGACTTCGTTACAATACCGCCTTCCATCCCCAAACGGACGGACAATGAGAGAGGACAATCCAGACATTGGAGGACATGTTTAGAGCATGCGCCCTAGATTGGTAAGGTAATTGGGACAAACACCTACCTCTTATTGAGTTATCTTATAACAACAGCTTTCATGCTAGTATAGAGATGTCCCCCTTTGAAGCACTGTATGATCGTCCATGTCGCTCCCCGACGTGTTGGGGCGAAGTGGGCGAAAGAAAAATCTTGAGAGCTGAATTACAAAAGCAGACCCAGGAATACACAGACAGGGTGGAATTGATAAATAAAAGGATGACATATGTTCAAGATCATCAGAAGGCTTATGCAGATAAGAAACGTCGTGAACATACATTCAAGATAGGAGATTAAGTCCTGCTTAAGGTCTCCCCCACCAAAGGAGTGATGTGTTTTAGTAAGCGTGGGAAATTGAGTCCAAGGTATGTAGATCCATTTGAAATTTTGGATATGGTCGGAGACTCAGTTTGCAGGTTGGCCCTACCCCCAACATATGCTAGAGTACACAACGTCTTCCATGTCTCTCTACTTCGGATGTACAAGCACGATTACGCCAACGTGATCCAAATTGAGAAACCAAACCTCAAGGAGGATCTGACATATGAAGAACAACCCACAGAGATATTGGAATACCAAGAACAAACCGCAGAGATATTGGAATACCAAGAACATCAATAAGGAAATAAGAAAGTATCACTAGTCAAAATAGCATGGAAGCACCATCAAAGAAAAGATGCCACTTGGGAAGTACAATCAGAAATGCGAGAGAAGTTTCCTAAACTATTCGGTAAGTCCTAACTCTTATCAAAATTCGAGGACGAATTTCTTTTAAAGGGGTAATAATGTATCGTATCCATTTTTTTTTACATAAGGAAAGGAATTCAAAATCAAGGAAAACAATTCAAATAGGAAATTAATTGCCATTAATGGCAGAATTCGAATCGAATTCAAATGAAAAAAAAGGAAAGAAGAACGGTCGATAGGGGAGGAAAATCCTCCCCTGATCCCGCTCGGAATCGGCCAGGGTGGCCAATCTTATAAAGGTAGGACGCGAGGGCGACCTCGTGCCCCCTTGGACTTTAGCCGACCGCCACCCCTCCGTTTTCTCCTTCCTTCAATTCGGCGATCGACGCACATCCGAGCAGCGGAGCAGAGCAGAGACGTTAGCAACGAACAGCGAACGAATCGGTCTCTCTTCGATGCACCTTGACCATCCTCAACATGCGTAAGGACAGGCGCATCTTCCTACACCGGCCAAGGACGACCGGTCATCATCGGACGACGACAGTGATCCGGCGAACCCAAAAACTGATGAAACAAAGGTACCTTAGTGTTTGAAATCCCTAGACGAAGAAATATGGATTATTTGATGCGTAAGATTGATCCATTATGATCCTGAAGTAGTTAGCTGTATTTTTTGTATACATATTATCGAGATTTAATGGCTGGAAGGTCGCCAGAATCGGGAAAGATGATCGACGGCCCTATTTTATTGCAAGGACCGGTCGATCGGTTCAAGGAACGGTCGACCGATCCTACATTAATATCATAGCACTTTTACTTTGATCGGTCGACCGATCCCACTAGATCGGTCGACCGGACTATTGTCACCTGATGGTCACGAACGGTCGACCGATCATTTGAGTGGTCGACTGATCCAGTGCATGTCTCTTTCCGCAATCATCAAATTGGTCGACCGGCCACATGTACACGGTCGACCGATCTGACGGATCTCAGACAGAGAAAAACAATTTCTTTTAAAGGGGTAATAATGTATCGTATCCATTTTTTTTTACATAAGGAAAGGAATTCAAAATCAAGGAAAACAATTCAAATAGGAAATTAATTGCCATTAATGGCAGAATTCGAATCGAATTCAAATGAAAAAAAAGGAAAGAAGAACGGTCGATAGGGGAGGAAAATCCTCCCCTGATCCCGCTCGGAATCGGCCAGGGTGGCCAATCTTATAAAGGTAGGACGCGAGGGCGACCTCGTGCCCCCTTGGACTTTAGCCGACCGCCACCCCTCCGTTTTCTCCTTCCTTCAATTCGGCGATCGACGCACATCCGAGCAGCGGAGCAGAGCAGAGACGTTAGCAACGAACAGCGAACGAATCGGTCTCTCTTCGATGCACCTTGACCATCCTCAACATGCGTAAGGACAGGCGCATCTTCCTACACCGGCCAAGGACGACCGGTCATCATCGGACGACGACAGTGATCCGGCGAACCCAAAAACTGATGAAACAAAGGTACCTTAGTGTTTGAAATCCCTAGACGAAGAAATATGGATTATTTGATGCGTAAGATTGATCCATTATGATCCTGAAGTAGTTAGCTGTATTTTTTGTATACATATTATCGAGATTTAATGGCTGGAAGGTCGCCAGAATCGGGAAAGATGATCGACGGCCCTATTTTATTGCAAGGACCGGTCGATCGGTTCAAGGAACGGTCGACCGATCCTACATTAATATCATAGCACTTTTACTTTGATCGGTCGACCGATCCCACTAGATCGGTCGACCGGACTATTGTCACCTGATGGTCACGAACGGTCGACCGATCATTTGAGTGGTCGACTGATCCAGTGCATGTCTCTTTCCGCAATCATCAAATTGGTCGACCGGCCACATGTACACGGTCGACCGATCTGACGGATCTCAGACAGAGAAAAAGGTCGACCGATCCAAGAGGACCGGTCGATCGATATTCTAGAACGGTCGACCGGTCTCACAGTGGACGGTCGACCGATTCAAATCCACCAGATCGGCTCGGCCGAATCAAAAGGAACGATCGACCAATCCAGAAACGATCGACCGATTCGGATAGTGAATCAATGTCAATTTTTAATGATTGATCCTGAGACTCTAACCAGTCCACCTTTATTGGCTAAGCCCTATTGTACAAAGATTAACGCTCAGTTGAGCCCTAATCCATAGATTTCATGATAAGTAAAGTAAAGATAAATGACACGGGTTTGCTATGTGTCGACCCTCAGTGTATAAAACAGAGATCAGAGTAAAGTACAGAGAGGGACAGGTAGTTAGCTGAGGAGACAGCAAACCTACTGGTCATGGATGATCACTATTCTTGAAATTTCAGGTCTTCTCCCACCTGCATTTCGAAGAAGAGTGATGCAATGGTCACAGTCCTTCTCCTAGAGATTTTAGTATTGAGTCAGAGGGATAGGTAGCTAATTGAGGAGACAGTGAACCTACAGATTGTTAAATGACCACTGTTTCTGGGGTGTAGGTCCTCTCCCACCTACATTCCGAATTGGGTGATGCTTTAACACACATCCCTTCCCCTTTATGGGCTTACTGGCTACAGAGATTCAGAGAGGCACCTCTGACATCCCAACTAATAAAGTCGAGCTCGCATAGGACAACTAACTTTAAAGACATTATAATAATGTAAAAGATGTAGTGCAACTCATAATAAAGCAATGCAAAGCAAAGTACCGTAAAGTAAAGCATAGAATATGGTAAAGCATGAAATATGGTATTGTAAAGATAATGCAGAGCAAAGACAAAGTAAGTCATTGTAAAGAATAAAGTACAGATATCGATATTGTCAAAGAATGAGGTATTAATCCATTACAGTCAATGCATAGACGTCATAGTACAGTTTTGTTTATCATTGATATATTTGTTTACATGATTATTATTGATCCTTATTTCACCGTCTATTTTGCTATTGTACTGGGCTTTTTGCTCACGGGTATTCGATTCTCCTACAATGAGATTTTGCACGTGAGAATGCTAACTGATGAGATGATAGAGGGCACAGAGTTTAAAGAAGTGTTGCACATGACATAATTATCGCTACAAGCCCAACAAAGTTTCATTATGTTTCCTTTTATTGATAGACATCATGATCTTCCGCATATCGAATCTTTATCTTGTTGAACTTGTTAACTTGTTATTGTTCCTATGTTAGTTATCGACTGCATTAACTATCAATGCCTCTTGGCATTCCATCGTTTGAACTCCCGCAATAAAGACTTGATTACATTTGCTTATTTATATTGATGTCACGTATGTCATTTTGTTGAATGGTCATGATCAATAGTGTAGTAGGCAGTCTAGCACTTTCGAGATCAACCTGACTGTATACGTGACAGGATGGACGATTTTGGGAGCGTTACAATTATACCTTTGGCGACGAACAACATAACATTCGAATCCAAGTGATGGGGCATGACAAAGGCATAAGGGTTGGCTTCGAGGATACCCATACGATAGTTAACGATCCCCAACAACAACAACTTGGACTTGCGCAAAAAGTTCCGAAGGATCTTTACGATGCCGTGTTGAGTTTTCACCTCATACTCGAAACTTTCCTGGCCAAAGAAGTAAGCGCCTGTGCTCTCGCTTCGCGGCTCTCTGCTCACGCGCACGCTCTCACATCTCTGTTGCATGCCCTGGTCATAGTGTGGCTGCTGCCAGCACTCCTCCTTGCATTCCTGGAGCTCGGGGTCCTCCTTCTGATGGGTTAAAGTAAAGGTCGTGGTGAGGATGCAGACGGCGAGAAGGATGACAAATTAATGTCGGTTTGGTGGCCATGTCGACTATTTGAAGTCAACTTCAGAGCCGCTGATATGAATTCAGAACACGAGATAATCATCTCCCCACTAAAAAGTCTTGAAATTCAAGTTGTTTGGACTCGTATTAGTTCAATAGCTTTTTATACTCTCATGCATGACTTTTAATCTTCTTTATATTTAAGTATCAAATATTTTAATAAGTGAATGAGACTTTTAATCTTCTCTGTACTTTTTTATCTCTTCAGACTCCTCTTTAACTTTTCATCTTCTTTTAAGTTAACGTATGTTGTCTTTGCATAATAAATGTTATTAATATTGGTTATATAGTAGTGTTCTTTTGAAATCTTTTAAGTCATATTTAATTTTAAATATAACATTTTAGTTTTTTAAGTCAAATTCATGTAGATATTAATGAGATAGTGGGTGGACTGATTAATGATTAAATTTTAAATGATGAATTAGATGAAAAATTCTAAAAAGATAAATAAGAATGGTTCCTGCTGCCATTGATTAGGAAATTTTGGAAAAACCAATATGAATATCAGCTATATGTATATATTATACTATTGAATATTAAAGGCTCTATATTGTATGGGCAAGAAATCAATTGCATAGAAAGTTGTAAGAGACATGAAGTGATGCACGGAAATAGAATTCCTAAATTAATAGGAGAGAGAATTAATATAGAGAGAATTGTAGGAAGAAGGAATGCAACAAATTAATATGAGAAAGAAAATTCTAACTGAAGAAGAAGATATATACCAAATAATGTACCAAAAAGATAAATGAACTTGGTGGAAGGATAGAAGTTTGAAACTAATGTCAAATCCTTAGAATTATATATATATAAAGATATATATAGGGATTAATGGGGGTGTAACCCCTCATACGTGTAACCTTGTGTAGCCCCTAATTTAAGGGTTTAGATCAAATCTGATGTGTGTAATCCAACGATTCTCACGCTCTCTCTCTTCACTCGCACCCTCTCTTCTCCACTCGCGGGCGATGTCGCCGCCCTCCTTCCGTCACTGATCGTCCTCCTCTTCGGTTGACGTTGCTGGTCAACGATCGCCCTCCTCTCGTCGACGTCGCCGATCGCCCTCCTACGAGAGCTGCCAGCCACTGCGATCATCGTCCCCAACGCGTCGGCAACCCTCGCTCGCCTGCGATCACCGACCCGATCCGCCGTCATCGTCGAGCTCACGTCGACACGCCTCCTCTTCAGATCTGCTCCGCCGTCCACTATCCCCGATCCGCCCTGCTGTCGTCCCCGATCCGCCATCTGCCGCCGTCCCTGATTCACCGCCTGCCGCCGTCCCCGATCCATCGTTCCCGATCCCCGATCTGTCGTCTGTCGCCGTCCCCGATATGTCGTCTGCCGCCGTCCTCGATCCCCGATCCGTCGTCTGCCACCATCCCCGATCCGCCGTCCGTCGTCCCCCCGCCATTCCCGATCCATCGTCCGTGATCCCCGATCCCCGATCCGCCGTCCGCCATCCGCTATCCACCACCGTGCCACCGCCCCCTGCAAGTCATTGTCGCCGGCATCCTCGATCCAGCCCTCCTGCGAGCAACGGAGCCCCCGCATCCGCCCCTTTCTCCCACACCCTCCAATCGGTGCCGTCGACACTCTTTGCCCTGCTCGACCGCTGCCGGCTGCCGTCCCTCTCTGCCCCGCCCAACTGTCGGCACGCGTGAGATCGCAAAGAGCGTGTGAGAATAGAGAGAGAGGGAAAACGATCTGGATAGTTGATCTCAAACGGATGGCTTAGATTTGGGCGTTACACAGGGTTACACGTAAGAGGGGCTACACCCCCATTAATCCCATATATATATATATATATATATTATACTGAGCTATATTTATAATGTAAGATGCTAGTAATAAGTTAATGAATTAAAAAATAAGTTATATTATAATTATTTTGTCAACTCCATTATGATATTATCTTTTCTTTGCCATGTAATTATCATCGTTCAAGTCCGAGCGCAATGAACAAGTCGAAAACAGGTTTGAGAAAAAAAAAATTGCATATGTCAAAACCTAAAGGGGAAAATTCCTTACCCCAAAAAAAAAAATTTCCTTACAAAACGTCCGAAGAGGAGAGCAGTCTCCAATTGCTATTTTCTCTTTTTTGTCGCTTACAAAAGAATATTATTATGGTAAAAATATGATACAAGAATTCACTGAAAAAAAATGAATATCATACAAAGAAAATAAATTAATTTGAAAATAAAAAAAGTACAATTTTTTTTGTCACGAAAAACTGATGTGAAATTTCACGCTGGCGTTACGATTAATGTCCCCGTTACGACCGACCAAGATCGTAACGTTTCGACGACACCCCTGAAAGCGTTACATACAAATAAGCGACGCGAGTGGCCACAAGTCGAAACCTCGCGCCTTCCTCGAAGCTTCCTCGTAGTGCAGTCCCGTTTGTCTCGTCTCGACATTTGATTTGGTTTGTTTTCGTTCGCATCTTCTCCAAAATCTCTCTCTCTCTCCTCTCTTCCAAGTTCCAACGTCTACCTCTATTAATGCCCCCATCCGAAACAAACCCTTCCGGGCATCGCAACAACACCCGCCATGCCAAACCCCCTCGACCACCCTGCCGTCCCAATCCTCAACCCGAACCCTAGATCTCGATCCCCACTCGGACCCCTCAACGACGACGACGACGCTGTCTGCGGCGGCGGCGGTCTCGTCGTCCACCGCTCGGATAAGATCGCGGCGCGAGGATGACCTCCAGGCCGCCGCAGCAGCCCGCGCCACGGCCGTGGGCGCCCGCCGCCGCGTCCCTGAGGGCCTCGCTGGAGGGCGGCGGCGGCGGCCTCGCGGCGAAGCAGGGGCCTGCAAGGTTGCTGCTCAGGGTGACGGTGGAGCGGAGCCTGGGGCCGGTGAACTTGGTGGTGCCGCCGGAGAACACGGTGGCGGACCTCATCCGGGCGGCGGTGGCGGCGTACCTCGGGGAGCGCCGGCGTCCGCCGCTGCTGAGCTCGGATCCCAGCGCGTTCGAACTCCATTACTCGCAATTTAGCCTCGAGAGTACGCCGTCTCCTTCCCACATTTCATCTTCCCTTACATTTTGATTCTATGTTTCACGTGGCGTTATCTGGATCTTAATTCTGTGCCGTAGGGTTGAATTCGGAGGAGAAGCTGATAAATTTGGGTTCAAGAAGCTTCTTCTTGTGCGCGAAGCGGAGTTAATGCATCGCCAGCCGACGACGATGGCAGACTTAGATGGACCAATCGAAGCGTATTGGCACCAGAGCAATGCTAGTTTTGATCTTATTTCCCAAATTAATTAGTTAGTCTTTCTTCTTTATTTCCAATATATGTCCCATTAGTTTGCTGTGAATGGAATTCTGGTATATATATTTTTGTTAGGTAGTGGCTTATATCTATACAAGCATTAATCATTTATTTTGGAAAATGGACTGCGAGAAGGGACTCATCTTTTATTTTGGTACTTGTAAAATGTGTGACGAGACAAAATAATTAATTTTTATTGGAGATAAAAAAAATTACTTTTGTTAGGAAGGTTGAACAAAATATTTTTGTGAAATGGATAAACATTTTTTCCGTTTTCAACTTTATTCTTTATAGTTCGATCATTTCTCTTACTCTTTCTTGTTTCCTGTACACTGATTCAAAATGCAATAAATGTTAAAAATTACTAACAAATAAAATATAAATATTGAACAATATAAATAATTTTGCTGTTGAAATAATAGATTTTATTGCTCATTGTTCTTCATTTTTATTATACCTAGTATGATTTCGTTATTTTTATTATACCTAGAATAATTAATATATTGATGTTAAAAAGTGGAGAACTTTACATATTCATTTTCCTGATTCCAAATATTCGAGACACGATCTCATATTTCAAGTAATGTCTTGCCGTATATAATAAACATATGAAAAAAAAAGTACACAAGATGTCCGGACACAAGTTTAATTTCTTAAAATTTAAACGTTTTTAATCGTTATACTATTATGATTCAATTTAACTTATAAACAGGCAATACAACATTAACCGCTATAGCATGATAAAATGTTATAATAATAATCAATGTAATAGGTGATTTTATAATATGTTTTATGGTTTGACCAACTGGAGAAAAAGTTGTGAACCCAAGAAAAAAATAACAGCGGCATATCCTAAATAAATTAAATTTAACTCGATCAAATAAACATCTCATTCGAAAATTTATTTATATTATTGATTTATGACTCATCTTTTATTATTGAGATAATAGTTTTGTATACTCTTAATGAGCTTCTATTATTTTTTAAAACTCTTATTGTGTTCACAATTGGTACCAAGCGTTAAATCTTAACAATAGTCTTAAATATTTTTATTATTTATGCCTTGACTCGTAGTTACAACGAAAATTTTCTTTCTACAAGTGAGATTGAGTTAGGACAGCAAGGAAAACTAAAAAGTAGGGAAAAAGAATGAGTTATTTTATAAAGAACTTAAAAAAAATCTTTTTCCCCTCTCTTTGATTTTCTTTAGTCACGAACCTAATAAGAGTTTTCGAAAAATAAAACTTGTGTTCATAAAAAAATTTCTTATTTCACTTAGATATGTCAAGGACAATTAGATCATGCGACTATATTAGTCCGTTTGTCATCATATAATCATAATAAAATATTATTTTTTATTAATTATAGCGTAAAATAATATCATTAAATAAGATAAAAGAATCTTTCAATTAATGCGGAAGACTTCGTGAAAACATTAAAAATAGTGTTATAGAATTGGAAAAAATTAAATTTAATATCAAATCTTTACATCTAATTTGATCTATGCCATTTTAGGCTTTCATGATTAGATGTAATAGTTGGAGTTCATTCTTTTCATATTGTTGATGATTTAAGGATGAACCTAGATCTTAGAAATTTCATGAATTATGATGTTTTTAATTGTTCTTTTTATTTTAGAATACCTAGGAAATGCATATGTTTTGATTCTAAATATTTTGTATCATTTTCTCTAATTTTTAGATGAAAAATCGTGTAAAAATCGAGCTGGCGGTGGAGTTCCAGGGCTCTGTCACGATCGTGATGTACATCATCATGTCCGTGATAGAAAGGGAAAAAAGATTGCCCAAAATAGCTTCTGTCACGGCCGTGATGCAATCCGTCATGCCCGTGACAAAAGACGGAAAGGTCAGGCGAAACGAGCTCTGTCACGCTCGTGACAAAAATTATCACGATCGTGACAAAGCCTGTTACGATCGTGACACCCTTTGCCACGATCGTGATAGAACGCAGAGGATTTCAAGGCTTCTGTCATGACCATGACTATTATTGAAACCTTTATAGCATATTAAATATTATTTTTAAGATATTAATAGTATGTATTGATGTTTGTTGATTGTATAAGAACCTACATACACGTATATGTATGTTTCCCATGTAACCAGGTTAAAATTAAAAGATTGAGCGATATAAATGTTTGTTGATTATAAAGCATAATGAACCCAATTGTTGGACATTACAATTGTTGATTATAAAGGACGTTACATGTCGACCCTCTATGGCCGTTTGGATTTTACCTGAAACGATCATTACACACATCAGCAACGTTGTGCCATTTCGATGTCGCCCTCGAAATAGAGTACCGAATGATTATTACATACATTGGCAACGGTGTGTGCATTTTGGTGTCGCCTTAGGGCGAGAGGGGAGCTCTCCAAGGCCTAGCTAGCCTATTGAGAAGGTAACGACATAAATCCTAACTATCGGAAAATATAACGTTAATGGAAAGGGCCAATGATCGATCGAATGGGATAATGTCCCACGAAAGTGGAAGTCCAAATAGTTATGAAACAACCCTGAGGAAAGCTATGGAGGTAATGGTTATGGTAAATGTACCTCACTTATATGCCTATGGAATTGTAAGATTGTTATTATTGTCCATACTTTTTGGTACGATGATATGATTACATGTCTTTCATGTTATAATTGATGATAGATTGTTATTGATGATTCACATGTTAATCTCATGTATAGAGCATGACATGCATATTGGTTCCTTTTTATTATATGAAGATAATGACGCATACCATGTAGTATCCTATATAGGATTATAACATCGCATGCATGACCTTTACATACTCTAATCGGGAAAACCTTTGAATCCATGCAGGTGCACAATGATTTGATGGATGGCGGCTCAGCTTATGACAAGAAAGATTGCACATTGGTCTAAGAGTCGTGGAGTCAAGTATTATCGAGTCTATTTGACTATGATTTTCTAATGCTTTAGTTGCCATTGAAGATGATGTTTAGATGTGTTTCAATGCTATAACATTACTTTTGATGCTTTCATGAAATATTCCGCTATGTTTAAAAGAGTTATTTTATCTCGTTTTAATTGTTTTAAGCTTCCGCTATATCAATAAAAAATCATATTTATTATGATTATGTGATGGCGAACGGACTAACACGGCTGAATGACCTAATTGTCCTTGGCAATTGGGGATGAAATTTCAAGGTGTTACATTCAGGGTGTAGGAGTATCCCCGGTTAGAGTATGTAAGCAATGCGATGTCATGATCTTAAATAAGATACTACATGATATGTATCATCATCTTCATATAATAAGAAGGAAACAATATGCATGGCATATACTTATCATATGATCTATGTCATTCTAATCATATCATCATACAAGAAAGTATGGACATTTATAGAAATCATCAATTCAATCCATAAGCATATAAGTGTTGTACACTTACCATAATCATTGCCTCCATAACTTTCTTTATGGTTATTTTATAATCCTTTCGGACTTCTACTTTCGTGGGGCATCATTCTATTCAATCGATCATTGGCCCTTCTTAAAGTTATATTTTCTGATAATTGGGATTTATGTCATTGCCCTCACAATATGAGACACAATGCTCCCCTCTCACCCGAAGGCAACATCAGAATGCACACATTGTTATCGACGTGTACAACGATCATTCCGGAGAACTTTCGACCGGATGACATCGGAATAACGCATCAATGTGTATAACGATCATTCCGAGAAAAATCCGATAAAGAGCCATTGAGAGTCAACATGTAACATCATCTACAATTGAGTTCATTATGCTTTTCAATCAACAATCATTAATGTTGTTCAATCTTTATGTTTTAAGCTAGTTACATGGGAACATACAATACACATATCTAGGTTCATATATAATCAACAATCATCAATACAAGGCCTCAGTAGTCGATCACGATCGTGAAAAGGGTCATCATGGCCGTCATAAAAGCTTTAAAAAATGTCTCGCTATGCCACGATCGTGACAGGTGGCGTCATAGTCATGCTTGCTTTGTCACTGTTGTGACATTGTTTGTCACGGGCATGATAGAAGTTTATTTTGGCCGATGTCCTAGTCCTTCTATCACGGGCGTAACATGTTGTGTCACAAGCATGACGTATGTGTCACGGCCGTAATAGAGTCTTGGAACTCCGTCGCCCAGCCCGATTTTACACGATTTTGAATCCAAAATTTATGGAAAATTATATACAACGTTATGAATCAATACATGTACATTTTCTACGCATTTTAGGATCAAAAGAACATTTGAAAACATGAAAATTCATTAAATTTCTAGGATATAGGGTTCATCCCTAAATCGTGAATAATAAGAAGAGCATGAACCCTAGTAATAGATCTAATCATAATATTTGTACATGGCATAGATCTAATGCTTTCAATGAGAAAATCATCCTCACAATCCAATATGAGGACATGATGTCCTTATGTCTCAATCCATTCATAAAACTATTGAGAGAAGAGAGAGATTTTTATGGATCCTCTTTACATACTTTGATATTGAATCATTATCCTCTTTTTCCCTCTTCTTACTCCTCCTTGTTCCTCTTGTTCTTCTTCCTCAATCCCTAGCCATCAAGAGATTCAGGTGGAGAAAAAGGTAAACAAAGAAAATACGAGTTCACGAGAGTTTGACCAAAAGTCCAAATTGCTCTTAATAAAAAAAATATGAGGTATTATACCAAGAAGGAGCGTTTGTTTTAGGAACTAGATTGGATCGGGGGTTGTTCCTTTTTCTTATTTGACAACTTTTTTTCTTATTTTTCAATCTTTTTTTTCATTTAACATTTTTTCTCTTTTCTTACCTTTCTCATATATAATAGTTTATGTATTAAAAAAATATTTATAATAAAATTTATATAATATTATTCATTACTTATTATTTAAAAAACATAATTTTTATTTTAAATAATATATTTTTAAACAAAACTTTCCATAAAAAATTTAATTTATACTTTTATTTTTATTAATAATAAAATTATACTTAATATTTATTTTAAATTTAAAATCCATCAAAAATTAATTCACCACATTTATTTTTTTCTATCACATCAATTTTTCGATTCCTCATCATTACATTTTACTCCATTCAAAGACATTCCAAATTAATCTATTAATTGAACTATTTACGAAAAACTTAGAGCACGGTTCAGTTTTCAAACGCAGTCCAAAAATTTCTTTCACTCTAATAGCAGTGAGTACCCAACTTAGTAGTTTGCAATCACTAAGGCCGCGTTCCAGTTTAGTTCCCCAAACATGATCCATTGGAACTACAATTCTAACGGAACAAAAAAATGGAATTAGGTCATCACCATGACCTACTTCCAGTGGCCTCGATTCCATCTTTTTTGTGGAATCGGGGAACTGTAGCTGGAATCCCTTTTTTCTCGACACGACTTTTTTGTTTTTGTTTTTCTTTCCTCTCACACATTTCTCTTATATAATAAAATATTTAATAAATATAAAAATAATTTTAATAAAGGATTAATATAATATTATTTATTACTTATTATTTCATTAAACATAATTAATATAAAAATGACTTTTTATATTCAAATAATATATTTTTTAACAATTTTTTTCGGAAATCTTTTTATAATTTTATTTTTATTAATAATAAAATTATACTTTATATTTACAATAATCATTTTATTTCAAAATCTATCAAAAAATAATCTATCACATCTACTTTTTCTTATCATATCAACTCTCTGATTTCTCATCATTGCGTTCCACTCTATCCAAACACACTTTGAACTAATTTATCAATTTAATTATTCACAGAGAACTCACGAGGAACTACGCTTCCATTTCCAAATGCAACCTAAGATTGTGTTTGGATGGAAACTTTAAGTTTTTGTTTAGTTTTCAAGAACTAATCGATTAGATGAAAAAGTTTTAGTGGGTGTTTAGATGAAAAATGTAATGATGAGAATTTAAAAAATTGATTTAATAGATAAGTTTTAGTGGGTGTTTGGATAAAAAGTAAGAACTAAAAATATAATTTACTATTTTATGAGATATAAAATTATAGTAATTAAAAATATTATATATATTTAAAATTTACATAAATCTTCAAATTCAAATACAATATATATTTTTTAAAATAAAATGAACATTTTAACTAATAAAATTCTATTATAATAAATTTAATATTATACATAAGATTTTACATTAATTTTATCTAATTAACATTATAATACAATAAATATAATTAATATAATGTTTAGATTAATTCGGTTAATTAATATGATTTTTTATAATTTATTATATTATAATAATAAGAAAAATAATTTAACTAATTAATAAAACATTTTTAATTATTAGGAGTAATAATGTATAAATTTTTAATTAATAAAATATTTATAAACTATTTTATAAACTGAATACTAATGTATTAATAATTAAATAATACATATATGTTAAAAATAATTAAAAGAAAAAGAAAAGAAAAAAAAGTAAAAAGTAAAAGAAACTTAAAAAAATTCAAATTCTCACATGATAGGAAGTTTAAAACTTCCCGTGTAGTATTTGACAGAAGTTGAACAAATTTTGATCAAGTTCTGCCAATCAAACAATGCCTAAAGATGAACATGTAATATAATCACAAAATGTACATTTAACTCTTGACCAAAGAAACCAGACGCAAAGGAGAGAGTTCAGGAGTTTGACCGATTAATTTTTTTTACAACATCTTGAACTCATAACTATATGCATGGAATGAAGGGAGAGACGACATGTAATTAATAAAAATGACATTGATAGTTAATTGATACTTAAATATAAAAACCAAGTAGAGAGAGAAAACAAACTTTTTTTTTTGGTTCGGTTCAACACCTTCATCACTCTTACCTACGTTCATGTGTCTCCATTGCTCGAACTTGTGTTTGTTGAGGCTACACTAACTCAAATCGTTCTCTTTTCAAATGAGCTAACATTTTTACAATCACAATCTGAGAGATTGAGAGATGAAAGTAATCTCTACAGTAAGTAATTTCTTTGAGTATAAGCCCACACAATCTTTTCAAGATCCCAAAAAACATCCTTTATTAAGTGTATGATTGAATCTCTTAAATAATTTATCACAATTGAATAAAGATTTAATGATGAAAAATATATGAAACAAGATGAGGTAGGGAACATCTTCATTTTTTTTAAATATAATTATCTAATTTCACTTCAAAAGAGATATAAAGAGAGATTTAGAAATGAAGGCTCACAGAGTACTTCAAACTTACAATATAGCTGTAAAATAATTTGAGTATCAAATAATACTTTATTGAAGTCATATAAAGGTTTTATATAGGCTTACATATTTGAAATTTCAAATCAAATGACAGTTAAAATTTGTTTGTAGTCGTATGGTGCCAAACTTAGTGGTTTGTGTATTGTAGTTTGATATTCAAATGCCCATTGGGTAGTCCATATAGCCATTGTTGTAAGGGTTTGGACCCTCAAGTAATAACTATTTTTTTTTTCTTTAACTCGAATATTTGGTCGCTACTTTTATCATTTCATCATAAGTAAAACTCATATAAAGATAAATATTAACTTTATTTTCTACACACATAAAGTCATTAAAATTGATATATTAGATGTTGAAGATTTAAATATTATTTTTTTATAAAATAATTTTAAAAATTCTCCAAATTTAGTTTCCATGTATTATCCAACATCGACCATCCATCTTTTTGACCTATAGGATGCAAGTATAGAGAAATATATGCATATATATATTGTTCATAAGTTCATATATATATATATATATATATATGCATACTCTTCATGAGCAAATGGTCATGTGTAGGAACAAAATAATATTACGAAAAAAGACACTAACTTGTAATATATTTACATTTTGGCTTAATAAAAAAGTTACACATTTTTATAATCTATAATTCACAATATAAATTCATTGAAACAATAATGATAATTTTGTATCAATAATTCTAAATCTTGTACACATTCATCATTATAGTATAAAATATGTGTTGTCATATCATAATATCTTATCAAAACATATGTTCTACGTATTTACATATTATCTTATAAGCATGTGCTATCATATTAAAATAATCTATTCATGTATTTAATCATTATCACATGAGCATTGCTACCTCATCATTCTTATAACAAGCGTGCCAAATTGTATTAAAATATGATAACCAATACTACAATCATATGGGGACAAATTGTTAGTTTTGTAGTGTTTTTCAACAATACACACTACAACAAATCTGTCGATTGGCGACGCAGGCTTGTCGTCGCTAAGACGACGCTAATGCATGGCTAAAAGAAATAGCCACATATTAGCGTCGAAATGGCATCGAACGATGGAGACACTGAGCTATATATTAGCATCGCAATGATGTCGATAAAAAGCACGACGCTACTAGTGCCATAGAGTGACACTATTGTGACGTCATAATGATGCGAAATGTGTCCTAGCAAAGAGTTTAACGGCGTCGCTAATCGATGCTAAGTTGACGCTGAATACGACGATGCTACTTTGATGCTACAATGGCGCTAAACTGCTACTTAGTATGATGTTACTTAAATGCTAATGTGTTGTCGTGTTGTCTCTGTTGAGACGCTAATGTGACGCTAAACAGGCGCTAAAGTGACACCACGTGTGATATATTTCAAATAGTGTCTAATCACCTTATGTCGCTAATACGACACTAAATATCAATAATTTTGCCCCATTCCAACCGTTTTATTCCCATCCCACACCATACAAATTACTAATAACCACACAAAAGCACTAGTATCCATCACAAAGTACTAATAAGACAACAAAATGATATCATATATCGTAAAGAAGATATATGATACAAAAGTTTCTATTCGTTGTCATTCCTATCATTTGACATTGACGTACTCGATCCTTGGCCTCGTGGGGACTGAGTCTATGGCTGAAGCATGATCTGGATCACTTTGTAAAATGGGAGCCAAATGTTGAGGAAGCTTTTGAGATAGCTGCTCCAAGATGAGTCCCCTGATGTTGTCCAACGTGAGGTCAGGTGTGGTGGATGAACTCAGAGCAAATGAGCCGCCTGCATATCCCCCGCTCCTCCTAGCGGTTGTGCCTAGGCCATACATATATCCTCCTCGTGTCGTATTGGCCACCTCTCAAACAGCAGCGTCCTCTACAAAATAGATAAATTATATATAACATTATAAATCATATAAATTATATAACATAAAAATATATATAAACATACAAAGTGTTATAATGTTAAAAACATGAATCATTTTGGAGATACATTACTTAGTACTAAGATCATCTCCATACTTCTCGGCCATCTTTTGTTTATACGCATCCTAAAAAAATTTAAACATTGCATATTTGAAAAATCATTTATGCTAATGTGAACAATCAAGTGAACATGTGATGATACGTACCAGAACTCTGCGAGCAGTGGGCGTGACCAAGTCATTGGTCTTCTTGCTCTTATGTGAGCCTCATAGACTGCGAAAATCTACAGTATCACATTGTTTTTCCTCCTGTAATAAAGTTTCAAATTTTAAAAAATAAATATAAGATAAAAGTTTGATTATTCCATTTTGTATCGACATTACCATGTGTCTTCGATTATCGTCAAATCAAATGGAGCCGCCTGTGTGGATGTGTGCCTCAGGCTTCAAAAGTTTGTTAACTTTTGCCCTTGCAAACTTTCTTTGCCATTCTTCATCCATCCTTATCAACATTAAATACTTAGACTTTGTAAAATTATAAATTTAATAAAAATAATTCAAATGTAAAGTTATCACTTCTTACATAAAGACTCTCAAACTGAATGCCTAATATGTCTCGGGTATCTTTGTATGCCCTGCTCCAAACTGAGGCCGATGGACGTAACGACTTGGCAAAACTTATATAGTCGATTTTGAGACGTTTCACAGTCACCTCCTCATATGCACTCCAGATCGTCCTTAAATTTAGTTCAGGATGAAACTAATTTGCTTCCTAAAAAATATTATAGATGTTAGTAATTTCAAAATAATATAAAACAAAATATCTAATGCAGAAACAAGATCATATAGTAAATGCTAGAAAAATGTCATCTCGCACTTGAATTGAAACATATTTCTACGATCCTGCCCCTTCCAGCAAGTGGAAAAGGACAAGAGCATAAACATCTCGCACGGTACAAACGAGTATAAAAGTGATCCCGCAGTTACGAAAAAGAATTAATTTTGTATTTATAAACAAAACTATAAAAAAATTTATAGAACTTATTTAACTTATGGCCGAGTCACGATGACCACCCAATTATCGTGGAATTCATCTTCTTCTGCCGAAGAGGAATCATCATCCGCTGTAGTTGGAGTAGGCTAAGAGGGTCCAACATGATTGATGGGCCCTGGTATAGAACAAATAATTAGTGTAATACAAAATTAAAATAATGATAGTTCATATATCAATAGTAAAGTTCCCACCTTGTGCAATATTTAGCGCTGCCTAATCTGTGGTAGTCCGCTATTCAACTACGTGCCCCATCGGCGGCGTCGCAACTGATAATCATTCAAATAAGAAATGATTAATATAATTACATGATAATTATAAATAAAGTACTAATAAATATATCACCTAGTGTAATATGTCGGTCGTCGTCTCGTGGTCATGTGGAATGGATGCTGAAATGTGGAGAAGCATCCATCGGTCTCGACGGAGGCGTAGAAATCGTCACCATAAAAAGAAAATATTCTTAACATTGCATGTACTTAAATTTATTAAATAGTCTACTAAAAATAACCTCGGATGACATGTCGATCGGCGTCATGCGATCGAGACAATCCACCAATGGACTGCCTACTATGTGACGATCTGACTATGTGCCCTATTGACGATGGAGCAATTGTCACCACTAAAAAAATAGTTAAAACTTTTGCATGTATTTAAGTTTATTAAATACACAATAAATAACATGTGGTGACATGTCATCGTCATGCAATCGAGACGATCCACTAATGAATTGCCTACTATGTGACGGTCCAACTATGTGCCCTATCGACGGTGGAGCAACTGTCACCATTAAAAAATAGTTAGAACTTTTGCACGTATGTAAATTTATTAAATACACAATAAATAACCTATGGCGACATGTCGATTGTCTTCATGCAATCCAGATTATCCACCAGACCGCCTATTATTTGGCTATGTGGCCGTCGACGGTGGAGCAACTATCACATTAGAAAATTTTACTAATTAGTACCAATTAATCGAATATAAATAAGCTACACAACAAATATATGACCTAGTGCTTGACTCGCATCACTCATAGGGAGTGAGAGCTAGAAGAGCGGCACGCATCTAAAGCTCGACCTCGTGTAACCATGCCTGAAAAAAGTTTAGATAAATTTAGATACTGTTGATAATATCTTGAATCTGAACTCAGTTGTAATCCTATATGGTCACCTTCTTACTCAGGCGCTTCAGCAGATTTCCCCTACAGAGGATTTCTATCAAGAGATAGGTGTTTTATTTTGATAGATTAATTCAAAGTCTCAGACGGTCTGTAATTCCTATCGTATGTAGAAGGGAGTGCATATATAAACTCCCTAGAGGTCCAAACAGAAAGTAATCAAATCTTGTAATCCTGTTCTATTTCTTCCATCTAATAAAACTCTGTGTCACCTTATATTTTTCTCATTTTCTTGTAGTGAATAATTTCTCTTGTGCAGAAATTTTAACAAATACTTAATGAAAAAAATTAAATAAATTTAGATATTTAGTGAAAAAATAAATTTTTTCATCATAAATTTAATTTTAAAATTAAAATTTGTTAGAAGGGTGACGGGATCGGAGGAGGTCGGCGGAGTCCGATGAGAGCAACGGAGGAGGGCGAGGGGTAAGAGGAGGCCGGGAGGGTCGCAAGAGGGTGATGAAGGAGGCGGAGGAGGGCGGCGTCCCACGGTAAATAAAGGAAGAGGAGGGCGATGTACATAGTTAGCGTCGCAACCAAAGGAACAAACAAAGGAAGTCCAACTAGTGGCGCAACATAGCATCGCTATTTCGGTGTTATATCATGGAAAAAATGTTTAGGGACTAATTAATGTCGACTCGGCGTCGTTGTGCTGAGACGCCAAAGTAACGTCGGTGGAGCGCGGCGCTAAGTTGACGCTATTGTGGCTCTAAATTAGCGACGACATCGCTTGCATCGCTAATGTGACACTATTTCGGCGCTATTGGTACACGATGTCACAAAATCATGTCACTTAGTTCAACCTCATAATTCCATAATTAAGAATATAAAAAAATATCAATAATACATATATGTAACATATGGTATAGGATCACATGTGTAGGTAATACATATAATGTAGCTAACATATAGTATACAAATATATTTGTATGTAACACATATAATATAGGTAACGTATAAATAGGAATACATATATATATTTAATCCTTAAGGCACCTACTTAACGCCTAACTAGCATCGCTAATATGACGCTAATATGCGTTATTGGAACACGATGTCACCGCCATTGCATCTATATGGTGACGCTAAATCATGTCACTTAATTCAACCCTCATAAATTTCATTATTAAGAATGTAAAAGTAATTTAATTATAATACATATATATACATAAGGTATATAAATACATATGTAGGTAATACATATAATGTACCTAACATATAGTATACGAATATATGCGTAGCTCACATAATATAGGTAACATATAATATATGAATACATATGTAGGTAACATATATATTTAATTAGGAATATTTAATTTGTATGGTACCGCCTTAGCGTCTAAGTAGAGTCGCAGATGGGGTGATTCTAAGTAGTGTCGCATGTCCTCGACGCCAACACAACGAAAGCTGTCGGCACCCAATCGACTCTGTCATAATCGATATCGTGTCACATATGCGGGGATTCTAATTTATTGTCGATGCTAATACAACACTATGATCTACCGCACATTTCACTATTCTCGCGTGTAATAATAGTGGCGAAGTAGCATCTCCATGGCGCCATTTGTAGCATCGACGTTGGGTAACACTAATGCGACGTTAATGTGACGCTAAAGTGTGAGACTCTTGTAGTGACAACAATAAATTATTAACTTTGCAAGATCTTACAATCTTACAAGGATAAAGTCAATCCCACAAAGGTAACACAAATGCATGGTAATGAGATGCAAATGAATGATCAATCATATGATATTATAAATATCATATATTATCTTTTAACATGCCATACCATATCGTAACATTTCATATCATGTCTGATGTAGAGAAAATTCGTACCCATTTTAGCTATAATGAACGTGCATTTTACATTAATTTGCATTTGTTTTAGTGCATAATGAACTTAATTCTCGAATTTTCTATTTTATAAATTTCTCTACTCCACTTTCATAATTTTTGGGATTTTTATTATTTTAGAACAAATGACTATTATTTTTATGTATTTTATGTAACTACAAGATTTGAGAGCAGCACTGAGTTTTTAAAGGTCAAAGTGTAGAAGAAAACGGAAGCAACTGAAGCCATAACTTCTCCTCTCACGGACTCTACAACTAAAAGACAAAATAACTACCCTATAGCTACAAATTCTCTTTTTGCACCTGCAGGATGGTTCCTAAAGAAGAGAGGAGGCAAAAAGAGACAAATAAGCATGTGAAAAGGTGAAGAATTAAACACAGCTACTTTTGGATCTACCTCGAGGTCAATTATTTTCATTGTGTCAACCAATATTTGTTTGTAAAACTATATATTTTATTTGACATGCATACTCTTTTTAGATGTTTTAATCCTTTTAATTTCAATAATTTAATCACTAATGCCCCAATTTCCCATTTTCAATTATTTAACCATGTCATATTTTAGTCTCTCCTATCATGTTAAACCTCATGAGTTCTGACTATGTTTTTGTTATGTTCTCAATTTCTAAAACAAGAATGTCACATTATTTGCTTGATATAGCTATATTTCTACAATTGTTTACTTGCGTTGCATGGCCAACTAAAAAGAAGTATTGGTTAAAAAATATTGGATAACATCATAAAGACTTATGGACAAAGAATTCATTATCACAACAACATTTTTGCTATTTCCTAACAGTCAAATTTGTCAGAAATTCTATGAAATCTGTCAAAATTCTAATTTTCGAAGGATTTTCTAATGGGATGACTCAATGCTCATAGGAAACGATTTTCTGGCGGGCGCAAAAACACCATCAAATACTGTCATGGCAACGCCCTTTGGAAATTTTGACACGTGCCCCATCAGAAGTTCCAATCATTGTACCCATCAAAAACTTTTTAAAAAAATTTGATTACAATTTTGTTAAATAATAAATTTATTTAAATATAATTTATAATATTATTTTGATAAATTTATTTTATTATGATAAATCAAAATTATTATCTTTACATAAAGTAAAATTATTATTTTTAACAAATAATAATGTAATTAAATAATATTTTTTATTATAATAAAATAAGAATGGAATTAAATAATTGAAATTTAAAATAATAAATTTTCAAAATAAAATTACATTTGCAAAGTTCATTCAAACAAATGTTATCTAGTCATCTCGTCATCCTTGCCTCTGTTGACAACACATCATTGGTCGCATCATTATCTTCATTTGTCATTATTGTTACTCAAATTGTTGTTGTAATTCATCTTGGATCTCTTATCATAATTCATCATAGGTCTCTTGCCGTACTTTTGTGAGTCATTTTTTCATCATGCTATCTCTTTCATCCAAAATCCGTTGCATATCTTACGTTGGATAGTCGGACACCGAGCTATGAACAAATTCAATATTTGTATAACTGATGAATGATCTGAGACCGTAGATGCAACCTTTCTTCATGCCAACATGGTCTGACCAAAGTTGATGAGGAGTCATCGGCGTCACTCCCTATGCTCGGCTTCTTTTGCTTTAAATCCCTCATACAATTTTTTATTACACATTTGTTAATAATAACAAATTTTATTATTTATCAACTAATATGAATGTATGCCTCCCAAGCATACGACGAAACCCTTTTCATTTTTCTTCTGTTGGGTTTTGAGAAAAATTTTAATTGGAGTCGATGCTTTACTCGTCTCTTTTTCCTACAATTAAAATAGTAATATACAGTTAAGATATTAGTGCGACATTGATTAAATAAAATTATAAAGATATTATTGCATACTATTCTTTCGTCAATGGTCGGATCTCCAATTTGTTTTCACTTTTTTCGCACTTGAATTTGTACTCCTTAGTGACCACTTTACTAATAACACAATCCATAGAGTTTCACTAATCCAAGTGAGGCGTTGTCTCGCAGCCCGTACATCTGGTAGCATTGAAGACAACCATTTCGTGTACCTAGATTTTCCACATTTTGTATTGTGTGCTGAGCATCCCATCACACTTCGCCCTTCAAATAAATATATAAATTTAGTATTCATAATAATTCAAACTTAACAGAATTGGAAAGCACACAATATACGATTAATTCATATACAAACCTGGAACTCTCGAAACCACATATGTCTCATAGCATGAGGAATCTCTCTTCAAGTAAGCCATGATTGATCATATCTCTGTCAAATTATTTTAGTGCAAGTGGTTGTAGTCGATTTCGATGATAAAAACTTAAATTTTAAATAAATAAATTATTATATGAATGCACTAATAACTTTAGGATGACAAATTTCTATCACTTACCAAGAGTGTTCATCTGGTTGTGATGTCGAAACATCAGTGGCAAACTTGAGCAATTGTGTTTCGATGTTAGCAATACTAGGCGATGGAGTGGCCTCCAATGAATCATCATTAGAAGAAGTACCTTTTGGTGTAGGCGGTCTCCACAATGGTCTAGGAACAAGTGGCATGTCTCCTTCTATTTCTCCTTATGATCTAGGAGGGGTCTTTTCTTTTCCCTTGCCTTTCCCTTTATCGACACGAAATGTCTACTTACATATGAAACACTATAGTTGCATAATAAGTTTAATTGCGAAGTAGAAGTAATAAACACTTGCATCATATTAAACTAGAATTCAGCTACGTCTTGTGTTTCTTCTTCAGGAATCGAATCATACAAATAATTCAAGAATCATTCCTAATATCTAGAGGTGCATTTGGAAAAGAAAAAATTAATACTACACTTTTTGTTCAAAACTCTAAATTTGTAATCAATATGAAAAACACTTGTGAGAAGGTATAGAATACGAAGTTGGTTCACTCTCATGACCTGTGAAAATAGTTATATGTTTAAATTTGTTCTTCTTGAGTATTAAAATCAAATTACAGCATTTGTACACTTTCTTACCACCATGGCAGGCAACTGCTGGTTTGACAAAACTGAAATATCACATGGATGCATTACAAACTCTATTTAAAAAACATTAGGAAAATCATAAATTGCATGTTTAATAATAGCGAAAGTCATAGAAGATGTAACATATATGATGAAGTTACTTATAACGCAATTCTGATAATGAAGTTACTCATCATTATCAAAATTGTTACATGATTCATATTTGTCTTCATCTTCTGAATACGACACACTTTCATTTTCATTGACGCTATCATCTTCAGCTTGAACTTCTTCCTCGTTGATGTAAATGTTATCAAAGTCATCATACAATTATTCTTCATCCCATAAATCTTCAATCAATTTTGTGTCTACAATTGGCTCCATGGATGTAACAAAATCGTCTTGATATGCATTGATTAATGCACCTTTAACTTTAATCCAACTTCTTGATTTTGTTTTAATAACGACCCATCATTGACCTTTGTTCTTTGTCTTATCAAGATAATGCACATAATTGACCTACCTCGTGGAAGAAGGAATGGTAAAAAGGTTAAATCTTTCATAACGTCTACTATGTCCATTGATTTTGAAGTCCTTGTGAATTCTTGCCCTTTTTTTTTCTTTGGATCAAACCAGTTACATTCAAATAAGGTGACTCTATTACCTACAAGGTACTCCAACTTAGTAACATCCTTAAGAATATCATAATACTCACATTCATTTCCTCCTTCAGTGGAGTCTTTGACATATATACCACTGTTAATTGTTTTCTTATCATGTTATCAATTGTCTATATGAAATTTATAGTTCACAAAATATACTAGCCAACTTATCACAGATCAATTAGGTCTCCATGCCAAATCATGCAAGGGATAAGTACCCATGGAGCTTTTAGCATTGAGAACATAAATAATATTGAAAATAAAATGTTAGACTGTTCAAAATTAAGCATTAAGACTATTCAATTTGGGTGACCAGAACTTACATAATCCTCAAAATCATTGTGTAATACCATTCTCAATTCTCTCCTTCATTTGATCTTCTCATTGAAGTATTGTACTAAAGCGCTAAAGATAATGTTGATTAATATTTCATTGAGTAACTAAAAAAGTCATAAAAAATTTTTAAAAACGTAACGAAATTAACTCACTGAATATAAGATTGCACCTATTGTTTATTTAGGAGGACATGATTCATTGCTGACTTTAAATTTGCACCATTAAACCATATAGCTTTTGTCTTGTCGTAGTGTTAAGCAAGTTGGATGAAAATTGACAAAGTTTGTCTGTTGGATGTTCCTTTTGGAATTTCGTCATTTCAATGAACTCTGGCTCTTGAGCATTTGACATGAGCTTTGAAATGGTAGAAATAGAAATAAGATATCTCCTGAGTCATATATGTCTCACATATAGAACCTTCAACTAGTGCTCTATTTTTAATTGTTCTTTTAATTTTATTGAGATATCTCTCAAATGGATACATATACTTGTATTAGACTAGTCCACCTACCTTTGCTTCATATGGAAGATGGGTTTGTAGGTGTTTCCTAGAATAAAAAAAATCTGGTGGAAATATCCTTTCTAACTTGCATAAAATTTTTAGAATATTTTGTTCTAATTGGCTCATTTTTCACGATTTGAGTTGTCAAACATAGGTCCTTGAAAAAAAGCTCAACTCGGTAAGAGACTTTATATTTTCTCTAGTAGTGATGACAATGCGACTAGAAGCAAAGTCACCATAAAAATATAGTAATCATTACTCTTCATTCCAAACAACCATAATTACTTCATATCCACACATCTAAATAAATTTGAAGCATAAACATTTCACATTCTTAATTCTTGCAACGACCCCTATGAGGCACGAATGTTATAAGAATTCATTATTACATAAATATGATAATTTAATATTTAAGAATAACAAAATATATTGTAAAAAATTAGATAATCAAATTATGTTAAAAGTTATTATTTTAAATCCATGTGTGCTACATTTAATTTTTATTTTCATAATACAAAATAAAATATGTTGTATGAATAGCATTAAAACATATATTTCCAAACTCTTACAACAAATTATTAAACACTTCTTTATAGATTAACGTTCATAGTCTTATTGGTCAACTGTCCATCATCATCATAAATTAATATTTTCAAACATTTCCTATTTGTTACTTTTGAAAGAGACACTTAAAATTGTCCATATGAAAAACACTTAATTTCTTAAGAAATAATCCCACACGATGCAGTGATCATCCTTGACTTTTAATAATGGACATAGCAAAAGATATTGCAATTGGAACCCGTTGTAGCATAAAAAGTGTTCTTGAATCAGATGGAGTCAAACTCATTCTTGTTATGAACACTTTTTCTCCAATATTATTTCTCATTTAAAACCTTGACTTTAATAACCTCATTTTCAAGTTTTGCAATCTTGTGTCGTTATATAATTATAGTGATGGATCAATGTTTCTCAATAATATTATAGATACTCCAATCTTCAAAGTGAGAAAATGATTTGAAATTCCAAATCATTTGATACTATTTAAAATTTTGGTGTATGCATATTGTCTTAAGCTCCAAAATTATTATGAGACATGCAAGTTGTATGTGAACTTAATTATGACTTCTCGATTTTTTTATTGAAAGAAATCATATGATTATATATTTACTCCACCAGGTTAAGAGTATGAGTTAGTATTACTCTATTTTGAATGTAGTTTATATCATTTGAATGCTGAAAAATTTTGGATTTGTACTTTCTATAATTGATGATATTGAATTGCTCCAATAGTTTATGAGAAGATAATATAGAATTATTTTTGTATAGTCTTCAATGGAGTACCTATTCTTCCATCTCCAATAGTTAAGATCCAATTAGAGAACTTTTTTAACTAGTCCAAATTTGAACATGATATGATTCCTTGTAAACTCATATTCTTCGATAATTTGAAATTTGATAGTGAGGCCATAAATATGATGAAATTGAAATAAATTAAGATTATTATTAATTTAAATATTGAATTTTTAATAGATGACACATGTCACTGATATATGGTGACACTTGTCAGGACCTCATGCTTTTACCTCTGCTTTTGTGTGTTCGCGCGCCCTAAACCCTTTTGGTTGAGCCAACTGATGGTGATTAACAGTTTAAATATACAACATTAATTCATAATCAAGATTGTAATTAGTATGATAGAATTATCTTTTACTTCCACTATGTTCAAGATAATTGATTGTAGCTGCTAAGGGAAATCATATTACATATTCAGTGTAAGTTTATCTAGTTGCATTTTTAGCAATTTGAAAAAGCAGAAAATAATTATGGGATTTAACTAGGTTAGCTATTTTCATATTGGATCTATAAGATATGTTAAAATTTATTATTGCCTTTTGTTAGGACTATGCATCTAAATATGTTGCTCTTCATATAAGCTTAAGTTTTTAGGACGATTAATAGCATATCGCAAGGCTAGACTTTTCAAATCTTGTCGATGCCCATATAAAAAATATCCCTTGCTTAAATGGAGAAGTAAACCTTGAAGCCTAAACATGTAACTTAGATTGTTTTTGGCATTTTAGAATTTAGTAGTGGATGATAGAATAATTTGAGGATAACAGCTAATGAATAGAGGTTGACTTTTATAGGTTCAACTAAGAAATTAATAAATGCATGATAGATTGAATTAGTTTAAATCACATTTGGAAATGATAGACAATTAGCTAGAGCAGCAAGTCATTTAGGGAAATTAATTGCAAAAGAGGGCAAATCGGTCACATTAAGATTATCATCTACTGGGAGGTTTTCTAGTTCGGTAAATGCCTGCAAATGGACTCCGAAATTTTTTTAATTATATTCATGAGAAAAATGTTCTAGAAAAATTCATAGAATTAAAAGAACTATTCCTATTAGAGTCGAAATGCTAAAGGACTAAAAGAGTACTCGGAAACAAATACACAAAAACTTTAGATCCCCCTTGAAGAACAAATTTCACGTGTTACCCGCTAAGACATATTTATACAAAATGATTTAAGTAAACACGAACTTTTTGATATTATATAAATCTCAAATAACCTTTTATTTTCCATGTAATAAGTTTGTTGTCACATATATTTGTATTCATAAAAAAATATTCTTTTTTATTTTATTATAATCACAATATCCATTTTACATAGATTTAATATTTGTTTAAATATTCAATTATACACACACACATATATACATATGTGTGTGTGTACAAGGCTATCTAAACTGATTTAGAGATTGTATAGTGCATATAGTCTTATAGTAGAGAGAGAAATTTAAAATAAAAAACTTAACATTTATCTTCTATCTCTAAATATTGATTAAAATCATTCTATTAAATATATCTCGTTAATGCTAACTATATTATTAAAATTAATTTCCTAAAAAAATAAATAAATAGCAGTTTGACCGTCAAACGACTAAAACATTTTTTTTCTTACCAAAAAACTCCAAATAAAGAATTTATTTCAAAGTTCCCATTGTTTTTCTCATAGAATAAATTGGAAAATGAAATAAATTATTTTAAAGTAATTTGGAAGGAGCTTTCTTACTAAAAGAGGGAGAGAGATCACATGAACACACACAAGATTTATGAAGTTCACCGTACATCGGGCTACGTCCTCAGATGATGATGACTCTTTTTGTTATGAAATAATGGTGATTATAAGGATGCAAAATAATTCAGCAATCGTGGAGTTTATATAGGAAACTCCAAGACAAAAAAAAACTCGGACCGTGTTGAAGCGTACACAGGGGTCATATAGGGCTACAATTGAGTTCAAATTCGAGGCATTATCAAGAAATCTCCACTTTACTTCAATCACATTCAAAGCACAAATATCTTTAATGACATGCCACGTCTTCGTCAGTCCCACCTTGGGGCTATTACCAAGTATTGAAAGCAAGTCAAAATAGTGTTTGAACTTGTTATGAGAAATAGACTTGATGAACATATCAGCTGGATTGTCTTCAGTGTCAATTTTTTTCACCTTGATCCTCTTTTCAATGCAGATGAAATGATATCTGACATCAATATATTTTGTTCTTTCATGATGCTCTTGATCTTCGGCTAAATATATTGCACTCAAGCTATCACAGTGCATTATAGTATGCTCCTGATGTAATATGAGATCTTATGCCTTTCTTAGCAGCTTCTGTTAGTGCCATATACTCAGCCTCTGTAATGTCGACCTTCCAACTAATAACCGAACTGCTCAAAGTGAAGATATAATTTATCATAGATCATCTTCAATCAACATATTCAGCATAGTCTGAATTCGAATACCATACAACCAAACACTCTTTATCACTTCTATAGATGAGGTCAATATCAGATGTTCCTCTCATATATCAAAATATTCGCTTCACTGCTTGCCAATGCTCTTTTTTCTGGATTGCTCATGAACCTACTGACAACACGGACTGCATGAGCAATATCAGATCTTATGCAAATCATGGTATGCATCAAACTTTCAACTGCACTAGCATAAAGAACCCGAGACATGTACTCCTTCTTTGCTTCTAATTTTAGCGTGAATGCAATAAAGAGATGAATATTTGCAGTTGATGGAGTGTTCAATGGCTTCGCTCCAGACATTTCAAACCTAGATAAAATTTTTTGATTATAACTTTTCTGAGATAAGAAGAGTTTACCCTATGCGCGATCCTTTAGTATTTCCATCACCAAAATCTTCTATACTGTACCAAGATCTTTTATGTCAAATTCTGCATTGAGGAGCTTCTTCAAATTCAGTCATGTCTCTAACAGCAATGAGCATATCACCAACATACAATAGCAGATAGATGGTGGAGCCGTCTTCTACCTTTTTGTGATATACATAACAATCATAGGGACTTCGTTTAAATCCCTTAGAGATCATGAACCTGTCAAACCTCTTGTACCATTGAGAGATTGTTTTAGGCCATACAAAAATGTTTCAGTCTATAAATTTGATCCTCCTTTCCTAGAATGGAAAATTCCTTTGACTGGCTCATAAGAATATCTTCTTCAAGTTCTTCATGGAGAAAAGCAATCTTCACTTCCAGTTGTCCGAGCTCTAGATTTTGATGTGCTATAAGAGCAAGCAGCATCATGATAGAAGTATGTCTGACAACATATGAGAATATCTCATTATGGTCCATATCTTCTTTCTGACTATAACATTTAGCAATCATCATGTGCCTTCAACTCCTGAAATTTCAACATTCTCTTTTAAGATACACTTACAACCAACGACATTTCTATCTTTAGGCAATTTGATCAGCTCTCAAGTTTGATTTTTTTGAAGAGATTCCATTTTCTCACCCATAACAGCTATCCATTGTTCAGATTGATGGCATCCCTATAAGAAGATGGCTCTAGGGACTCCATCTCTTAAGCCATCTGCAAAGCATAAGCAACAATGTCTTTAAAATCATATTGCTTGGGAGGACTTACTTATCTATGAGGACGTTTAACAGCAATTGACTCCTTTTCTTATTGCTCAATAGGCTCTTCATGTTCTAGTTCTACTTTTTTATGTGATTTTTCGGCATCATCCTCAGCTGGAGTCACTTCAATCATCACCTATTTGTTGACACTCTCTTCAGCCCTCACCTTCAACTGAAGCATTGATTCTTCATCAAAGGTTACGCTTCTACTATGAATGACTTTGTGTTAAAAAGGAGAATAGGTTCTATAGTCCTTCACTCATGCACCATATCTTACGAATACCCATTTTTTGGCTTTTGGTTCAAATTTTTATTCACCGACATAATAGTATGTTGGACAAACAAAAACTTTTATATTGGTATAATCAGCAAAAATTTTTTACCATGCCCCACTAGGAGTCTTGAGATCAATCGCAATCGTCGGACTTTGTTTCACCAAGTGGCAAACTGTGTTAACAGCTTCGGCCTAGAATGTCCTATTCAAGCCAGCATTAAAGAGTATACATCTTGCACTCTCCAGAAGCATCCTGTTCTTTCATTATGCCAATCCATTTTACTATGGAGCATCATGACAGTGTGATGCTTGGCAATGCCTTCATCTTAGTAGAAATGATCGAATTTAGCAGAACAGAACTCCAAGCCATTATCAGTGCGAAGACACTTCACTTTCTTCGAAATCTAATTCTCCACCAAAGCCTTCCACTGCTTGAAGATCTCTAAGGACTCACTTTTGCACTTCATCAAGAATCTATTCATCTTCGAATAGTTATCAATCACGGACAGGAAGCTCCTAACACCTCCTAATGATGGAACACGAAAGGACCCAACAGTCATGGATGTAATTAAGTGTCTCATTCGTCTTGTGCGCACTGCTTTGCTAAATTGAGACCTTCGTTGTTTGCCAAATACACGGTGCTTGCAAAAGTTTATTCTAGATATCTTCTTATCTCCTAGAAGATCTCGCTTATTGAGAATATTCATCACGTTCTGACTCATATGTCCAAACTGCATGTCCCATAGCCTAGACTTTATTTATTCGGATAAGAACCATTCTTTATTCGGAGACATATGATAGGAGCAACCAGAATCAAGAATCCAATCATCCTCCAGACATTCTTAATCAATAGCAGTCAAAACCAAATCATCTTTAGAGTTTTCAGTTCATGTGTCACCACAGCAATGGAGGCCTTCTTCTTTTTTGGATAATCTTTCTTCCAATGTCCCGATTCTTTGTAGTAATTACATATGTTTTTTGTAGTAATTTTCTTCTTCTTTGGCTTGAATTTCTTCGAATTCGAGGACTATCCCTTCTCCGTGGTCGATACTAATTCTGCAGCCTGAGTCTCCGTGGAATTTTCAAATGCCCTATGCCGAAGTTCATGAGTATGGAGACTCGATCTTACTTCTTCCAGAGTTATAGTTTTCTTCCAGATAATCATGGATTGAACAAAGTTCTCATACGATGGATGAAGCGAAACTAATCGAAGTAGGGCAACATCTTCATTTTCAATTTTTACATCAATATTTCTTAGTTCCATCAATAAATAATTCAATTAATCAAGATGTTCCTTCAAAGGGATACCTTTTTGCATGCGTAGAGGTGAATAGATGTAGCTTTAACAGTAACTTGTTGGTGAGAGATTTTGTCATATAAAAACTTTCGAGTCTCAACAACAAACTGGACATCGTTTCTTCATTTGCGACCTTGATTATCACCTCATCCTCCAGGCACAACAGAATCGTCAAGTGCGTTTTCTCCTCCTATGCCGCCAAACTAGCGAGGTCGATCTCATTATCTTCGTCCTTTGAGTCTTCCTCTTTTGATTTGTCCTTTGGTACGTTCGCGGGCGGCGTCCAAACTCCTTGTTGCTTCATAAGCACCCGTATTGATTTCTCACAATCCGAAACTATTTATGCCGGTGAACTTCTCCACCTTCACGTTGTGCAATACCATCTCTTTATTTGATCAAGAATCGCTGATGAACCCTAAGGCTCAGATACCAGTTTGTTACAAAAAGGAGAGACATTACATGAACACAGAAGAACACATAAGATTTACGAGATTCACCTTTCGGGCTACCTCCTTAGGCGGCGATGACTCTCTTTCTTATGGAATAATGATGATTATTTCAATCATCATGAAGTTTATATAAAAAATTTCAATACAAAATAAGAAACAAAAATTCTAAAATCGTTTAGGTTCTGGGGGCTCTGCCCCCAAGCCCTCACAAGGGGATCCCCCTAGACTCCCCTCATACTCATAGAAATCCGGACGGCGAGACCCCATAGCAGACGGGCAATTTCGCTGCCCTCACTATTGAAGCGTTTGAATACATGGGGCGATCTATATAGAGTTACAATAGGGTTCAAATTCAAGACATTATCATTTATCAAGAAGCTTAATAATAACTAATTTTTTTATATTGTGAACATATTCAAGTGTCTAATGAGTCTAATATTTATAACAGTATCCTAGGATCTTAAATATACGATTGTAATTAATAAATGAAATTAATTTATGTAAACAGTGTAAATTTAAAAAAAAATAAATCATGAATTATTATGGAATAGATGATCTATGTCTATCTTCTATTCTAAGTCCTTGATTTTGTTTCTTCTATTAAAGAGGGTTAGTAAATTGCGGCTTGAGTTTTTTTGTCTTTTATTAATTCTCCTATCACTTTGACTTTTATTGTTCTAATAAATAATCATATACTTAAATTTTGAAATCAAATATTAGATTCACTTAAATATTTTATCTAGTATATATATAAATATATCAAATAACCCCCATCCATATCATATACCTATATATATAATTGAGTAATTAGTACGCCAAAACAAGACCCTTGATCGGCTTGGCATCGTAGTCCGACTCTAAACAAAGCACCGCCGTACTTATTAAATATTATTACTCTGTCCACGAACACGAATTGCTGACCCTAAAAAAAGCTCAAAGTCCCAAATCCCACCAAGCCTCCTCCTCCTCCACCGACCCTCGTTCTCTACCGCCTCCGGCGCGGAGAAGAAGCCGCGGCGGCGGCGGAGGACCAGAAGAAGACGACCGGAGATGGTGTTCGTTTGGCTCACCGCCTTCTTCCTCCTCATCGCCATCATCGTCGTTGTCATCTACCAGGTAAAGCGCCATCGAGCCTTGTACCAATTTCGGAGGCTTTGAGCTTTTCTGTTATCCCAATTGAATTGTTCCGAATATCAAGGATAAGATATACTACACCTCGGAGGTCATTGCCAACCCTTGTCCTGGCGGAAAATTTATGAAATTTCTCGATGTTTTGTATGTTTTCCCTTGCATTCGTGAAGAGATCTTAGTTCCTTCGTGCAGATCCTCCAGAAATTCTAACTCTCTTGCCGCTAACTCAGTTTGTCGAAATGAAAAGTGAAACGTCTTAGGATGAATTCCATCTCGATATCTTCACTTTCTGTAATAATTCATGAAGGATTGATCTTTTTTTATCCACTTTACTTTTTAGTCTGCTCTTTATTCGCTTCTCTAATCTTTAGGGTCAGTTTGGTTGTTGGGGGTGAAAGGGGAAAGGAATCGATGCCTGCATCTTAAGAAGGTGAGTATTTTTTTTATGAAAAACTACTCACCCAAATCTATTAATAAAGTTCAGAGTTTCCAAGTACAGAAAAGAATGATGAACCTTTCCCTCGCTAGAGTAGCAATGTGGTGCGCTACTTGATTTGCTTCCCGGTAGGCATCATTAAAGATTACACCATCAAGAAATGACAAATACATTCTGCAGTATGCGACCATACACTTTTTCTGTGAAGGCAAAGGATGATTATCATGAGTAATCATCCATTTTATTAAAGAATAGTTAAAGTACATGCAGAGTAGAAAAAATTAAGCTCAGCTTCCCCAATCTCTCACCAAATCCCGTGCACTAATTACATTTTCAATATAACATTTCCCCCTAGAAAAATGCATCCATTGTGTTGAACCCAGGTTGACGACAAGAAGGCAAAAGGCACTGGCCTACACTGCCATGTGGCGTAAATTTGCATGTGAAGATCACTTCCACCAGATCTGGAGCTCTTCCAGAAGTCAGATTGCTGAAGTGAAATTAATGCAATCGAATGCTTGATTTTCCAATATCAATTTATTTGTTGCTGGAGAATATAAATGATTGGTGATGATGAACCGTATTCAAGTATCAATTGTTTGAACCCTCTGTTGTCAGCAGCTGAATTCCCTCCTTACAACTCAGGCTTCTGCAGTGTGATCGGCACATGCACATAAGAAATTATAATCAGAATTTCTAGTTCTAAAACCTACACTTCCTACCTCATTTTGCATGGTGAACGAACTGTAATTGAGCTTCATCCAGCCTAAAGGTGGTGGATCCTATTTAACCACTGGTGATAGTAGATGAGTTCTGAAGAGAATGTAAGTCTGCATAATCATTACAAGTTGTCAAGGCCCTCTCCCATAACCTGGTGTCTGAGATGCGGGTCTTATGGAAGTGAATATCATTCCTATTTTTTTCCCACAGCGGCACAGATTCCAGGAGCAATGGCCAAAGTCAAATAGTTGTTTCCTAGGTCTGCTATTTAGGCTAGAACATCCAGGAACCATAGATTGTGCTCTCAGTTATCGAAGTGCTCAAAGTTAAGGTCACAAGTAGTTTGAAATGGGCCCCAGAGTCTGCTTGCTGTAGGGCATCCAAGAAATGAATAGTTAGAAGTTTCAAGGGTCAGTCCACGAAACATTAATAAATAGGGCTAATGGTGTTGTTGAAGTGTTGGATTCTCCCCAACACCTAATGGTGTTGTTGAAGTGTTGGATTCCATAAAAGGCACTTGATTTTCTGGCTAGTGGTAGATTCCATAGAGTATTCTAGCTAGGTCCATTAGGTGTGTGGGCCACTGGATTTATTATGCCATATCCATGTCTAATCACTGGGGATTTGGGGTAAAGATATTGTAACAATCTGGCCAAGTAAAGCAGGGCAAGATATTTATTCCATGAGCCAGTGATTAAATGTTAGGCATTTATATCTTACAGATTATAGCTAACATTAACAAAGGTTGGCATATAAGCAAGAGTACACTGAATACCCATGGGTTGTATGTTTTTACCATTGCCAGCATGCTCTTAGGCCTCTCCTACTTTATTTGTGGTACTTATCCCCTGATTAAATTAACTTTCCCATGTTGTTAACTTTGGGATAAAGTTGGAGGAGTGCGTCTCACTAATTTTCCAATGGGGTAGAGTTAAAATTCTTTTGACCATTAGTTGATCTGCATCCAGGATGACTTCTTTTGTTGACAGTGCTTGTAAGCATTCGAATTGTTCCATTGGAATGAGGCCGTAGCATGCCCATTCTTGTCCTGATACAATGGATGGCGAGGACGTATGCATTCTAAGTGTGTCTTGTTGGAGAAGAGGTTGTCATCATCTGATGGATCTGGTGGTCGAAGAGGAACGGAGGCTTGTGTGGAGGAGGATGAAGGGTTGCTGCTAGTGTTTCCCTTCCAAGGCTTTTATATGTCGTAGATCAATGAAGCTTGTCTCAATCTTTAGAATGAATGCCTTTTCAGTTTTTAGACTTCTTGATTATGGGTATGGTTGGTGTGTTTAGTTGTTGAATAAATAACGATCTGTAACCTGATCAAGATATTTATTTCCAACTACCTTGGCTGAGCTGTTTTTTTCCTTTTATGGGAGGGCCTTACCCGAGGTTGTTTCGCCCATATTCTTGTCAATCCACTGGAAAATGGTAACAAAAGAAAATTTAGTTGAAGATGCAAGTGATGGATGTGTATATAAATTTTGTTTGGTTGCTGTGCGGACAGAGCTTATTTTACATGAACACTCACAATTGTGCCTATTTTGAGGTTAACTAGAGGAGTATTCAACATTGAAAGTGAAAAGGCTAGTTGTCACTCTTTCTGTTACTTTTATCTTTAAAAGCTATAATGAAACAAAATGTAATTGAACAAATGAATTGGATTTGAAAGCCACTTCAACATTTCATAATTTGCTTCTTCTCGGAAGAATTTGATGCATTTTACTTGGGAATGAATGAACTGATGGTATCTGACTTTTTTGTTTCAATTATTAAAGTGTTTTATTGCCTATGCTACACGGATAATATTGTCATGCAGGCTGTAGAGTTATGTAACATATGGACGTGCAAGTAGTGGTGGAGGGAGAAATTCAGCATTCAATTACTTTTGTTGTAATCATGATGTAACCTCTTTTTATCATTAATAAATCTGGATGTCTACCAAAATGGTAGTCATCCTTTCTGCTCTAAAAAAAAAGTATAAGAACTGACCTTTAGTCATTACTTGAAGTTCCTCTCAACAATGAGATCTTTCAATCAATTTAGTGTGCATTTAATGTGAAGTAGCTTTAAGTGTTTTTTAATGTTTTCCATTTGCATCTGAGTTGTGGAATTCTATCTTAAAAATTCCTAATTATTATTTAGTTTTCCAACTGTAACTTGGAACATTTAGCATTGTAACTAGAAAGCCGACATTGTTTTCATTTATTGTTCATTAAAGTAGGAAGTCTGTGATATCTTGGCTCTTGAGCATGGAATTTCTGCAAACATGGCTCTAACACCATTTTTCATTGAAATAGATTTTGTTGTGCTGATCTTTTCTTTCTTTTGCAGTTAATGTGCTTGGCGGACCTAGAGTTTGACTATATTAATCCTTAAGTGTTTTTAAGTGTTTTTAAGTTCTTTTGCAGTTAAGTAGCTTTAAGTGTTTTTTAATGTTTTCCATTTGCATCTGAGTTGTGGAATTCTATCTTAAAAATTCCTAATTATTTTTAGTTTTCCAATTGTAACTTAGAACATTTAGCATTGTAACTAGAAAGCCGACATTGTTTTCATTTATTGTTCATTAAAGTAGGAAGTTTGTGATATCTTGGCTCTTGAGCATGGAATTTCTGCAAACATGGCTCTAACACCATTTTTCATTGAAATAGATTTTGTTGTGCTGATCTTTTCTTTCTTTTGCAGTTAATGTGCTTGGCGGACCTAGAGTTTGACTATATTAATCCTTATGATTCAACTCAACGGATTAACAAAGTTATATATCCAGAGTATGCCTTGCAAGGAGTCTTGGCCCTGCTCTTTCTGCTGTCTGGGAATTGGTTGATGTTTTTTCTTTGCATTCCCAGTATGTACTACAATTTCACGCTGTAAGTAGCTCACCCCTTTCATATCAGAATATGCATGTTCTTTTAACTTGAAGATGATGATAGTGAGCATTTTAAGAAACAGTTGTCTTGGTAATGGAAAAACACATTGGAAAAATGAAGTTGTTGTAAAACTGAAGAAAGATATCACTCTCAAAAAACAAAAGAAACAAACTGAAGGATATATGTTACCTTCTGTTTTAAGGATATATGTTTCCGCTCCAGTTTGCAACTGATAACAATTTTTCAGAGGACTTTGTTACTGTTAACTTGCAATATAACCTTGGTACTGATAACGATTTCATTTTTCTTGTTCCAATTAGTTGATCTCTGCCTGACTAGGAACAAAGGAAACAATTGCAATGATGATATCATCTCTTAGTTGCCTGGAGTAGAAATTGGTGTCATGCCCATTTTTTTAACCATTATCTGGATTCAGATGACACTTAGTTCAACAAAAAATATGTTGCTTTGTCCAGTAAGTCTTATAAAGTGTGCAACAATAAATATAGTTGAAACTTTGAAAATAATATCCTTTTTTATTATGTTATTAGGTGGACAATGAATGATTTAGTAACATTGACCTCAGTTGTGTTCAGTAGGCACAGTTTCCATTCACATCTTTGGGCACTGAGTACTTAGTTTTGAAGTTTCACAGACCTACACGACCTATAGAGACAAAAATCTCAATGCAGTAAGGATAATTAATAAAGCTAGATTTACAGGGTCAACAAATTGGACTTAGCCTGAAAAGAATTGTGTGAAAGGAATTAAACAACTAAAATAAGCAATGATAGTTTCGGGTTTTTTTTGTTTTCCTTTCTCAGATATCAACGACGACAGCATCTGGTAGATGTGACCGAGATCTTTAATCATCTCAACAGAGAGAAACAAAGACGCATATTCAAGCTTGTTATTCTTGTCATTCTTCTTTTCCTGTCTTTGTTCTGGTGAGTGACGCCACCCCGAAGCTACATTCTCTAAGTCAAGTCTGTTGAATTTTTTTATAACTTTCTTGCCTTGCTATGCAGGATGATTTGGAGTGTTTTGGAAGACGATGAATGAGTGGGCTTCAAAAGTGTAGAAAACTTTTGCATTTCTTGACTTGTGTTGAAACGATAGGCTTGCTGTGAATCTGATTACACGATATGAATCCAGAAAACAGCAAAATGGCATCTGATTCTTTTAATGCCTGTTTATTGGTGCTATCTTGCTTTCAGTTGATTTAGATTGTCTGTTTTTTAAGATTGCGTTTAGGTTTTGTACTTGCTTCATTTGTGTACTCAAACACCCACAATGTTTAGCACGAATCGAAGTGTTGTTATAACGCTCTCAAGATTTAAAGGTAATTTAGGTAATTCTTCATAACCTAGTTACTACATAAGAAGACATTGAGCGTAACAAGAAAATAAATATTGTAAATATAGTGGAAGATTTTGATTGCATAGAAAGGTTTTTATATAAATTTTTCATTCATGCATCTATTTTAAAAAGTTAATAATTAGATAAATATAGATTAAAATAAATATAGATAAAAACTTATTTCATTATAATATTTTTTCACTAGCACGAGAGAGGAGAGATTAATGAGTGGATAAAAGAAGAGAGATTGGAGAGAGATAAAAGAAGAGAGAAGAAAGAGTGAAAAAATAATTCTTTTTATTTCTGTCAATTTGGTAGAATGATAAATATAATATTAAAAGGACTTAGCTACAATTCCATCCTTCTTAATTAATATAAAATTATTATTTAGACATCCAACTTCAGAACAGTGCTACTCAATCGAATAAGGCAAGAGTCAGCGGGTGATGTTTGTTTCCCATTAGAACTCAAGCAAAATCAAAAACCAGTGCAAGGTTACAACGAACGTTTTTCATAATCTAAGGACGCATCGCTTATTAAAAAACTCGAGAGAAGAGTTATAATGCCTACGGAAGCACTATTAACCGCTCACAAAAACAGGAACAAGACCAATAATAAATAGATGCATGAAAATGTTCTCGTCTATGCCCGGCTGCTGCGGGCCAGTTTATCGTCTATCTAGTAGGGCTCAACCGGGGCTCTAAATTTGGCGCCAGCATACACCGCACCATCGCCAAGCTCCTCCTCAATCCGAAGCAGCTGCATATCCAAGAATGAAAGGTCAGCTTCTGTGATAATTGACAAATTCTAGATGAAGATGAACTCCTAGACTAATAAACTCTTTGTGCCCCCAAGTGGTCACAAGTATTTCATGCACATATCAATATCTAGTCCTTAGTTCTGTAGATACTTTAGTTATCACTTGCCAATTATTTGTTTAGCTTACTCAAAGACAAATGAAACACTCCTAATTCCCATGAGGCTGTGTTTAAACAATACATCAGCATTAATTATTAGGGGCTTGCCTGGTTGTACTTGGCAAGACGCTCTGATCGGCATGGAGCTCCAGTCTTAATCTGACCCTGTTAGCACAAGATAAAAAGGATGAATAACACACCTAAACAGTTAGCTTACATTCAAAAAAAATGAACAATCGTTCTTCAGAGAGAAGTCTGGGGTCTTACAGTAGCAAGACCAACCGAGAGATCAGCAATGAAGGTGTCCTCCGTCTCACCACTGCAGGAAATGTAAAAATGCATTCAAACAGGTCGCACAAGATTTCATCCAGAAAAGAGAACTAAATCACATCAGAAAACACACCTCCTGTGACTTGCCATAACACCCCATCCAGCACGCTTAGACATCTTCACGGCTTCAATGCTCTCTGTCACAGAGCCTATTTGGTTGACCTGTCAAGATGACAACTAAATAAAGCAGAAAGACATCCAAGAAAATGGATTATCTGTAAATCCCAGAAGTACCTTGAGGAGAAGAGCATTGCATGTCTTCTCGCTTATTGCCTTCGCTACCCTCTGCAGTAGTGGACAAAATGGGAAACTCAGAACTTATCTAAAATGTTATTACCACAGCCTCAACAAGGAATGTTACCGTTGGGTTGGTCACAAGAAGATCATCTCCAACAATTTGCACATGCTGACCAATCTCGTCAGTCAACTTTGCATAGTGGGTCCAGTCATCCTGATCAAAAGGATCTTCAATGGACACAATGGGGTAATCAGATACAAAGGATTTGTACACATTCTTCAAGCTGTCACCAGAGATCTTTTGTGAGCCATCATTGTTCTGCAGGAAGGAAAAGAAGACTCAGCCCACTATTAAGATCTTGTGAAAAAAATAAACAAAGAGAAGGTCACAGGACAAACATCCAGACAACCAAACTAGAACTTTACGAAAAATAAGAACTCACCTCCTCCTTAAAGTTGAGATCATAGGTTTGATCCTTCTCGCTATAAAATTCTGAAGCAGCAACATCCATCCCAATAACAACCTGAAAATCAAAAGCAAACAACAGACGTGAGTTATATGCTTCAGGTCATGTGCTTTCCTAATCAAGATCTAATTAAACACTCTTGAAGAGAGGAATAAGAATTATGCTGAAATTTAACCTTGCCAGTGTATCCAGCTTTTTCAATTGCTGTCTTCAGCAGTTCAAGACCTTCCTTGTTTTCCTATTAGTTTCAGGAGTAAGTAAATACATGAGCCAATCAGGTGGAAGCAAATAAGAGATGGCATGTCACAGGCGCATTAGGCCAAAGATGAGGAAGTAATTATGATTTAAAAATAGATCTATGTGCAACTGCTAACATACACAGCAGAGATGTCAGTGTGTATTGTCAAGCGCCATAATGGGTCAAAGCTTCAAATATTAAAATTCAAGTTTTGACCCAATTTATTCCTTCAACTGCTATTACAACTCTTTGGACTAATACTCCCAGCATCCAGAAACATATTGCAAAACATTCTACAGAGTACCGATGGTTGCTTCTATGAACAGCTAGACAAACCTGAATGTTAGGTGCAAAGCCACCTTCATCACCAACATTAGTGGCATCCTGTCCATATTTCTTCTTGATGACAGACTAAAATGAAAAAAAATAAAAACATCAGAACCTTGGAAAACCGAGACACTTCATAGAACTCAGTACATTTATCAATTGCCTATCCAATTCATACTAGCACATTTGAAGAGTTTAAATTCAAGGTAAAATATTCAAGATGGCATGTCTTACCTTCAAATTATGATACACTTCTACGCCCATCTTCATGGCCTCCTTAAATGAGGATGCTCCAACAGGAAGGATCATGAATTCCTGTACCGAGGTTCAACATAAGCATAGAAAGAAGAGTGGTAGTACAATTGACAATTACACAAATCTTCCACCAAAAAATAAATGCATAGCTCAGAAAAATTATGTTACCTGCATTGCAAGCTTGTTTCCAGCATGTGATCCACCATTGATTACATTAAATGCAGGCACAGGCAAGACCAAACTCTTGTTTCCAGCGAGGTTGGCTATGTGCTGAAAAATTCCAAGAAGTACACAAAATTATCACTAAAGTGAAATAAACTTAAATCTTCCAAGACTAACGATATTACTGTTGCAACAAACCTTGTAGAGAGGAACCTTCTTCACATAGGCTCCTGCTTTGCAGATTGCAAGAGAAACAGCCAAAATTGCATTCGCTCCAAGCTGCAAGGGTAAACACACCACATCAAAACATTAACAAAGTTGAGTTGATGAGGCCACAGACTGACAAGAATTTATCCAAGAGGCAGCAACAATCCAAAATCATGAACGAACCTTTTGTTTGCACCAGCCCCATTGATTTGAGGTTCCATCAAGTTGTTGTACCATGTAGTTGTCAATCTCCGTTTGCTCTGTTGGGTCCTGTGAAGCAGAATTCTAAGCTATAAAATTCAATTTCTGAAGGCAAGTTTAATTTCTTTTTTTTTCTCAGTAAAAAGCCAGAATCATGGGAATAACTATGTAAGTCAACATATACATACCTTGCCAAGTAGTGCTGGTCCAATTATGGTGTTGACATTCCCAACAGCCTGGAAACAAATTATGACAAATATGTATTAAAAGTATAAATGCTAGAAATATGACTTTGTATGGTAACAATGCAAACTACATTAATTTATTTGTACGCAGATATTGCAACAAACTTTTACTCTGTTAATCATTTTATCAAACAAAGCAAGACAGAGCTCAGAACACGAGTTAACAATAATTGAAATTCATACTGATACAAGAGTAGCACAAAGCATCAATGCAATGTCAACATTCACTATTATGAAAAAAATCAAGGGAGAAAGGACAATTATGTGAGGAAGCAGTTTCATGCTTCAACACAAGTTAACGGTTAATGTAGCCCATCCAATTATCAGAACTTCAACATTCGCAGAAGCTTTCAGCAAATCATCTACGATGTCAGAATAAATGTGTTACTCTCTTCTATGAAAAAGCTTACAAGTTCTACTTTTACAATAGAGTAGCATTAACAAGAAAGAAAAGCTAAATATCAGTTAACTCAACAATATCAGCTCCAGGAATTTACATTTCATTGATACAGAAAGGTTTATCGGAAAACAATTAGCTTGAATTAATTATACTTTTACAAGTGCATTCATTGTGGCCGTTGTTTTACCTTGAGAACACCCTTTCCAAGATAGTCTGATCCTCCATCTCTGAGCTCCAAGGCTTCGTAAATACCTGTATTGCCGAAATGCAAACATGAAAGCAGGTACTGGATTAGATGGCGAACATACTACAAGATATACATCGAACCTAAGCACACAGCACACTAATGTGCGATGTTAAGAAGGGTGTGTTAGAAAACAAGATCAGACACCTAAAATTATCATATCTAGATGATACTGACGGAAAACAAATATTCATAAAAAAAATCTTCACAGATGCATTGAAGATATTTTTTAAAGAAACAAGAGCTACAAATATTTAATGCAGGCAATGCCTACAGATGCCAAACAATTTAATATCTGGAAGCCGTCACTCTCAGCATGGCATCTACCGTGAGCATGTATTCTTAGGCAATTAAATATATATACATAAATTGTCAGAAGTAATGGGCCACTGCCCCTTCGTACGTTGTAGCATACAAAATAAATATCCTGATGACATATGGTATCAGAGATAATTACAAAATGAGATCCAATTCCGATTTCAACCCCCACGCGTTTGTTTTCTTTTTCATATATCTTTTAATATTACAAAGGTTGCCAAGGGACATAACTACTCAATTATATCGGATTGGAACTGGCACTTGGATCTGTTCATCCTTAAACTCGTAAGTTAACGATCAGATGTGGACCTGTGAAACATATCCGATGCAACAAAAAGAAACGTGCTGCAAGAATAGTAAAGAGGATAAGGAACGTTGAGGATTCGGACAAAATGCATCCTACTTTCCCCTCAGAAAAAAATATATAAAACAACGAAACCAAAGTGAAAAGATGACGCCTTTTTTTACCTGTGGATGCTCCGCTTGGAACGGCAGCCCTGTGGCAAGAACAATCGGAAAGGGTGACATCAACCTGATCAACCAAAGAAAAACAAATCCAAACCACATCTCGGTATCAGCACTTCCAATCGTTCCACCAACATACAATCCAATAACAGATCCAAGAAAATGTAAGCAAACCAGAAGAACCTCCAATGGAGACATGACAAAAAGAAGTCAAACTAAGACGAAAAAGCGAGAGATTTCATCCGCATCCCCGGCCAAAAAGCCGAATATTATATAAAAAAACGCAGAAGATCGAAGCGCTCCGCGGATGGAGAAAACACACCTCGACGGTAGGGTTTCCGCGGCTGTCGAAGATTTGACGAGCCTTCACAGATTTGATAGTTGCCATCTCTCTCTCTCTCTCTCTCTCTCTCTCACTCACTCTCTCTCTCTCTCTCCCCCCCCTCCGGGCGATACGAGCGAAGATGAGATTTTTGTGCAGTGGAGTGGAAGGGGCAGATGCCTTTTATAGGGAGGCGAATGGCTTGGGGCACGGGAAAACCAATTGCGGCCGTTGGATTTGGACCAAGTGACCAATATTGTGAAATCCTGAACATTAGAAGGGTAAATTTGGTATAGTAGTTTAACCAATAAATTCTAGAAGAAAAGTTCTATTAGATTTCAAAATAATAATCGGTGGTGAAAGAGAAAAAAAAATACGCAACCTAAATTAAATTAATGTTTGATAAAAAAATAAAAAAAATGGATTTTGCAACACGGATACAGGCTGGCTTAGGGACTTGACACGATTTGTTTATATTTCTCGGGTGTATAAAATAAACAAATAATGGGGATTTGCATATTAATTGAGTAGTTAACAACATAAACGATGCTATATTTTTTTATACACATATTAAATAGATGTAAATTGTAATTATAGCAAGTTAGTAATTGGTTTGTGAGAATTTTGTGGGTGCACACAATAAATCATGAGGCATACAACCTTCGAGACCAACACAGTACGGTGAAAGCTCCATTGCAAGTTCAAACTGAACTCAAACGACTCCTTCACAAGAGTCGAGGAAATTGGGGTGCGAGATTCTTAATACGTATCACATTGTTCGACGATTTGATTGTTCGGTCTTACCTTGCTTCTTTCAGTGTATAACTTTATCACATGATTGCAGGATAAAGTAAGAAATATATGTATATTCTGATGAATATCGTCAAATAGGTAGAAGAATAAAAATATAATGATGAAAAAGTATTTTAGATAAAACCACTTTAAAAGTCATGATACCATCATTATATTCTTCCAACGAGTGAAATTTGTATTCCATCAAAATAAATATATATATATATATATTCTAATTGTTTTCATTTTTTTACCATTTCTTTTATTTTTTATAATTTAACCATATATTATTATATTATTATTTTTATAATTATAATAATGATTAAATGTCAAGTATTTATAATAAAATATTTTATTATAAAATAAAATATATTTAAAATTTATTCCTGTCGAACCAAACGAAGGACAGAATAAGAATATGGAAAAAATATTATATTCTCATAAATAAAATTTCTTATTCTTCAAAAGATATCATTCATCCAAACGGGCTCATAATGTCATCGTCGCGGATTCATGAGACATATATATGTCGTTACTTGGCTGAGACACACGTGGAGCAGGCAACCAGGACCTCTTAGGGTCCGACACGCTCGAACAAGCGCCCATGAGCAGTGGCTGCAGTCTAGTGGCGGAGGCAAAAGATTTTTTTCGGTGGGTTCACACTTTTATAAAATAATCAAATTATTTATTTTCATATTATTAATTCTAATTGTTAGTAGTAAAAATTAATAATTTATTTGGATTGTTTGATTTTCACATTATTTAAAAAAAATATATTTGACAATATTAATATGATTTCAATATCAATTAATTATATTTAGATATTTTTAAATTAAATAGATAAAATGATAAATAGAATGAAATATTTTTATCTTGGAATTCGATAGTTAAATATTTAATTATGAATCACTAAAATATTTTATCATGATTCTAAATATAAGAGGGCACAAAGGAAATAAATTAATAATTGTTTTCTATATGAATAACAAGGACATTTGCTAAACTGGAGTTAACGAAAAAAATGAAAATTATGATTTCTAATAAAACATCCGAAAATAATGTCATGAATGAGTTTCAATCCCTGGGTGCCCATTTCGACTACTAATGTTCAGACAATTCCGCATACTCCGTGATATTGCATTGATGCTCCATTGGTTTTATTTTAACTAGTGCCTGCACTGCACCTGCCTCTGCCTTTGCTGCATACGAAAGCTAAGAGCTTCGACTCGCCGACCTCGGCGCACGTGTTCAATCTCGCGCTCGCACCGTTCATGAAGATGGAGTAAGACGAGGACAAGATCGTGCAGAGGAAGAAGGATCTTGGCATGACAAGAGGCTGGATGAGAGTCGATACCTGTCCGGGGACAAGTTCACGCTGGACGACCTCTTCCACCTCCCAAACGCTCTGAAAATAAAAGAGTGCAGCTCATTGTTCACATCAAGGAAGAGGGTGTACATGTGGTGGAAGGAGATCTCCAACCACGCATCGACAGGTTCAACAGTGCATCATCGACATCGATGCGCACAAAGAAAGGGGGTGGGCTAGCCCCCCACCCCGTCTTTGTCGGCGCGCGAGAGGGGTGAGCCTTTCGTCGACAACGAGAACAAGAGAGTAAGAGAGAGAGAGAGTTGTGTGGGAGAGCCTCCTCTTTGAAATATAAAACGTCAATAATAATAATAATAATAATAATAATAATAATAATAACACCTTGCAGTTGACCTCTAATTTCCATTTTTTTTCAAAGTTTGGAAAAACGGTGGATCAAAGGACTCGACTCTTTTGTTCTGACTAGAAGCATGTTTGGGATCCATAGTTGTACTTTACATCAGGCACTTATTCACATCGACTAGTGATGACGAAACGTTCAACAAATCTTTTTAATCTTCTTAATTATTTATTTTATTTTTCTCTATTTCTTTCTCCATCTACCTATTTACAGTTCCATTTCCTTCTTACTAATTTCATTCTTTTTAATTCACCCTCGATAGTCTCCTTTGTTTTATATTTTTCACAACCATAATATTCTGAAAATTCATCATAAGGCCTATTTAGTTAAAAATGAAAAGAAATAAAAAAGGAAATAAAAATTTATAATTATAGAGAAGATATCTCTCTATGTAGAATTTTTTTAAATTTATTTATAAACTTTAGCAAAATAGTATGAAAGATATCAATTACTTAATCCATATATTTTATAAAGCCATACTCCATGGGAATTTATAATTATAGTGGTAAGATCTCTCCTTTCACCATTTATTCTTTCTTTTTTGTAGATTTTTAAATTTTTTTATAAAAAAATATTAGCAAATTAATATGAAAGATAGCAATTACTTAATACAATTAGTTGATAATAAACATTAAATTTGTAAATTATCATTACGTTTGATTATTCATATTTCATGGCATACATATCTATAACTCTATCTATATATCCTATAAAGCCATGCTTCACAATTTTGTAATTATAGTGATGAGCTCTCTCCTTTCACCATTCATCCCTTTTTTTTAGTAGAAGTTTTAAATTTTTGTATATTAGCAAATTAATATGAAAGATAGTAAGTACTTAATACAATCATTTGTTAATAATCATTAAAGTTGTAAATTATAACAACATTTGACTATTCATATTGCATAACATTCTATATGTAATATAAAGTCATGCTTCATTAAAAGTTTGTAATTATAGTGAGGAGCTCTCTCCTTTCACCATTCATCCTTTTTTTATATATAAAATTTTTTTTATATATAAAATTGTTAGTTTTTTATAAAAAAATATTAGTAAATTAATATGAAAGATAGCAATTACTTAATACAATCATTAACTAATAATCATTAAAGTTGTTACTATAACATTTCACTATTCCTCTACCATATTTTATATATTATAAAATATATTTTAAATTTATATATCTATATATATATATATATATATTCTATATCTATATCTAATATAAAGACATGCATCATGCCAGTTCTATAGTTAGTTTTGAGCACTCTCATTCCATCATTCATTCTATCTTTTCCTCTAATTTTTGTTGAATTATTAATTTTTATTCAATTAATTTTAATATTTGTGGTGTAACTTCCACTCTCATTTGTTTTAATGGAAATTTTACAATATCATAATTAATGACATCCTATTTAATTTATTATTAAATTTAATTTAATGTACACCTTAAAATTATTAAGACATTTTAAATTATTTAATATTTTCATCTGAAAGTTATTTCTTTTTTAAAATCAATCAACTAAAATGTCTATATATATTTACAAGTATATAAATTTAAATCTATATATTTATATATAATATAAATCATTTATATATCTATATATGATATATACCATTGGATCACGAATTTTTCGTAATTCACTTCTGTACTATTCTCCAATTAAAATATAATGAATCTATCTACATCTATATCTATATATAATATAAAGTCATGCATCATGGTAGTTTTGTAATTAATTTTGAAGCTCTATCGTTCCACCATTCTTTTTATTTTTTCTAGTTTTTGAATTAATAAAGTTTATTCAATTTAGTTTAATATTTGTGATGTAAGTCCCACTTTAATTTGTTTTAATGGATATATGTGTATGTATGTATGTATGTATGTATTTATGTATGTATGTATACACACACATTGAATGTATTTAATATTTTGAATATATAAAATAAAAAAAGTATTTTCTTTAAAATGATAATTAAAATTATAATTATTTGGACTTAACTCAAATTAATTTCAATGTTTTTACCCCCATCACACAACTTTTGGTAATTATAATCATCAAAATAAGTAACATTATTGTAATTACATTATTACTTTATCATAATTAGCCCACTAACTCATAGTGTGCTTGTGTGCAATAATTTTTCTACTTTCTTCATTAAAATGTCATATTCTCTTCTTGGTGATTGAGCAATGATAAAGATGATTGTGTCATGAGGTTCAGGTTAGTAAAAAATGTGAGGTTATTAATTTTTCCAAAAATGGATATCTTATTAGTTTGGACATGATTTTCATAGGCTAGAATATTTAGTTTTTTTATTAAATTTTTTAATTTGTATGTGTTTATCATTTGCCTATAATTTTCACAGACTATAAGTTTGGATATTACATTCGAGTTGTATATGATATATGCTTCAATAAGAAACAATCACATGGGATGGTTGTCTAAAGGTATGGTGCAGAGAAATGATCTAAATCAATAGCATTTGATGTTAAATGTATTCAATATCTTTTTCTTACAATTTAAATAAAGACATGTAATAAAAAATTGTAAATAAACATTTTAAATCTGCATTATCATACTTAAGATTATTTATTATTATTATATTTTACACATATAAATACCGATAATAATTATGTTATTATTATGAAAATAATAATTTCAATAGTGCGAAGCCCGCTTGTGTTTCTTGGTGTATAATTAAAGTCATGCTTTATGAAAATTTTATAATTATAATGAACAGCTCTCTGCTTTCACCTTCATCCTTCCTTTTTTGTTGAATTTTTGAATTTTTATTACAAAATATTAGTAAATTAATATAAAAATACCAATTACTTAATACAATAATTTACTAATAAACATTACAGGTTTAAGTTACCATAACATTTGACTATTTATACTTCATAACATTTTATTTTATAAAATATATTTTATTTAATAAATGTATATATAGATGTTATATAAAGGGATGCTTCATGTAATTATAGTAAGGAGCTCTCTATTTTCACCATTCATCCTTTCTTTTTGTATACTTTTTTTTTAGTTTTTGTAAGAAAATATTAGCATATTAATATGAAAGATAGCTTGTTTATTGTAATGTAAAAGATATTTTTAATAAAAGATGAATTTCTAACAAAAATATGTTATTTTTTAAAAGGGATTAACGATTGTGTGGACCCAAGGCAGGTCCACATATATGGACCACCATTGATCTGGTAGTAATAAATTTATGATAAATTCATTTTAAAAAGTGTTTATTAAGAATCACCATCGATGATGTGGATCTATTTTGGGTCAACATATTCCTTAAATCCTTTTTAAAAATCAAATGTGATATTAGTATAATATTTTTTTACTTTATGATTTTTCCTCTTTGAAAAAATATAAATATTTTTTAGAAAATATAAACACGAAATTTTAATATATCTAAAAATATTTTCCAAATTTTCTAATCTGATCTATTGTAATTATGTGTTCTATTTAATTTGAATACATAATCATTTATTTCAGAAGTAATTTGTTGTGATGTATTATGATATTATTTTTCAAATCACACTCAATTGTCCCCTTCCATCCCCAATACAATTTACAACGCAAATATGTTGCATAATAGCACATCCAACAAAATTTATATAACATAAGAGTATCATAAAAGAAAGCATCACAAAATAACTATTATATAATATCATCAAAAAGTTTCTAATATACAAAAGTTTTTGCAAACTAATTATCACCACTGATGTCATTCATAATATTCTTCAATAATGTACTCTTTTTTCGATGAAATGTTGAGGCAATGACCTCATACTTACAAAAGCAAATGAATGCTAAAAGGAGGGTCCATAGGCCCAAATTCCGTATCTGAAGAGAAACCTCCCTAAACTGCATGGTGGGTAGGTGAGGTCACGTTTGATGATGTACTTTGTCATGGGGCTCATAGTGTTTGGGCTTGCCATAGCACTAGCTGCTCAACAATGAGTCCTATAATGTCGTATAATGTCACCTCACATCCTAAGGATGAATTGGGAGTAGACAAGCTATCAGCGTACCTTCCGCTCTTCTTAGAAACCCGAGTAGATAATCCTAAACCCCTCAAGTACCTACCTCGTGTCGTCCTAGTTACCTCCTCTCAAATTACATCATCTTTCAAAAAATAGATGTGTTATAAGTATATAAAATACTATATAACATTATAAATATAAATCATTTTTCTATAGGATCGAAAAGGGCACCAGGGGTGAATTGGTGTTTAATCCAAAAATATCATTTTCACCAAAATCATTGCGGAAGTTTAAAATCGATTCTTAAAACCTTTTAAACCAATGCAATTCATATCATAAACATAATATGAGAGGGAGAGAGAGAGAGAAAAAATTCAATCACAATGCACGCGGTGGTTGTTAACGAGGTTCGGTCACACCTTGGCCTACGTCTCCGCTCAGACTTCTCGATTTCGAGATCGTCGAAAATTTCACTAGAACTTTTCCTTTATTCCAAATGGGGCAAGAAAGAAAAGCCCTTTATACCATCGCCTTTTCTCTACTTCGAGAGGTAAGGCTCACATCTCCTCCAATGAAACTAATCTTTTCTCTCGCTCAAGAGGTAAGATTTGGAACCTCTTTTACATAAGAGCACTCTCAGTATTTTTCTAAATAAAATGTTTCTCTCTTTTACAACACTAAGCTCACAAGAGGAGAAGAGAGAAAAAGAGAAAATTTAAAATGAAAACTTCAAGGAAAAGATCTTTTTTTGATAACTTGAAATTTTTCTTCAAGGTTTGGATGGATGCATTTAGTTTAGGCCTTGACACTCCTTTCATAGGCTTCAATGTGGAGAAAATTCGTCCAGAATTTATTCCACAATTTTCTTTTTTAAAATTGACTATTACTGTTCATTTCACCTATTACGAAAAGAGGGAGAGAGGGATCGCACGAACACAGAAAAATACGAAGATTTACGAGGTTCACCCTAAATCGGGTTACGTCATCGAAAAGCGACAGCTCTCTTTGTTATGAAATAATGATGATTACAAGAATGAGTCTCTGTCTAGACTCCTAGGAAGTTTATATAGGCACTCCCTTTGACAGATGATAGGAATTATATACGAACTGGGACTCTAAATAAATCCCCTGAAAATAGGACACCTATCTCGTGATAAGGAAATAAATTAAATCCGAATCACATATAGAATACCCCTAAAATTTTTCGCTCAGAGGGCTCCGCCCCCTTGACCCCCCACAGGCTCGCTGATCGGTCAGCGAGACCTCCGTAGGGAAATTCTACTGAAGCGCCTGACTATATAGGGGGACAAATTGGGTTCAGATCCAAGACATTATTAACAAATCTCCACCTTGACTTGAATCATGTTTAGAGCACACAAATCCATGTCACGCCGTCTCTAGCCCCACCTCGGGACTATTACCAAGTATTGATGTTAAGCAAGTCCAAGCAGTGCTGGAACTTGCCATGAGGAACAGATTTGGTGAACATATTATTTTCAGTGTCAATCTTCTTCATCTTGATCCTCTTCTCAGTGCGGATGAAGTGATATCTGACATCAATGTATTTGGTTCTTTCATGATGTACTTGATCATTGACTAAACATATTGCACTCAAACTGTCACAGTGCACTATAGTGTGCTCCTGATGTAATCCGAGATATCCAACTAAGCCTTTTAACCAGATGTTTTCCATGGTAGTTTCTGTCAATGCCATGTATTCAGTCTCTGCGGTGGCACATGAAATTGAAAATTCCGAAAATGATTTGGTTCTGGCTGTTTCTGATCAAGGATATCTGGAGAATAATTGGGTTCTGGATTCGGGGTATTCTTATCATATGACTCCGAATAAAGACTCATCTTATCAGAAGACTGACGGTGGAAATATCATTATGGGCAATAACGCGTCATGTCATATAGTTGGGATCGGTTCTATGCAGATCAGAACTCATGATAATCTTGTGAAGACGCTGATAGATGTCCGTCATGTTCCCCAACTGAAGAAGAATTTGATATCAGTTGAAGTCTTTGACTCTAAAGGGTGTCAGATCAATGCTGCTGGAGGCATCCTCACGGTCATGAATGGTGATACTACGGTTCTGAAAGGAGTCAGACATAAGTCCTTGTATATATTGCAAGGCAAGACAGTCTCTGACGTTGTTGCAGTAGGTAGTTCATCCGAATCAGAAAAGTCCACGCTGTGGCACATGCGGCTTGGGCATATGAGTCAGAACGGGATGAATATTCTTAGCAAGCGAGGTCTTCTTGTAGACAAGAAGATATCTAAAATCAACTTCTGCAAGCATTATGTGTTTGACAAACAACGAATGTCTCAGTTTGACAAAGCAGTGCACAGGACGAAAGTGACACTTAACTACATCCATGCTGATTGTTGGTGTAATATCCTAAGTTAAATATTTCTATAACTAATTTAATTTAATGATATTTTTTTAAGTAATTATTAAGGAGCTCTAATGAGCAATTCAATGAAATATCATATCAATAAGTTGCATTTAATATTACGAGAGCAATATGAAGCTAAAAATTAATATGCTTAATTGTTAATTAGAGTAATTAATTAGCTAGCTATGTAATGTACTTGTACTATATATATAAATTAATTATTATAACTAATTATTTTTTATGGGAAAATTTAAGTCAATTAGTCGGTCATTCAATGCCCTTTTCAATTCCTAATGATCCATAATTTTATTAGTTAATTAACTTATATAAATACTTGGTAACTAAATTTGAGTTACGTGATTTTATCATGAATTACTTAGTATTCTCATATATGTTGTTTCTCTTATATGTTAAAATGAAATTATAGTAATTATTTAATATGATATTTGTTTGTATCTCCATGCATTAACCGACCTATCTCAACCAATTATTCCACTATCTTTAGATTCCACGTAGCATGTTGCATGCATAATGAAATCCACTAACTTGCCAGCCTTATCTATTTTCTTTATATAATATACATCCACCATGTATTAAAGGTAACAGTAACACTTACCAGCCAAATGAACATAAACTACGTGTCCACTCAATTTCTCACTCACTAGTAACCGTATAATATATATACATACACAAAATAATTATTTATTTGAAATATGAATCAACCGACTTACCTTCTCATGTATCCGGTCCATACCCACAATAGAATTCAAACATAGGTAAGAAAGATATATGGGTTATAAGTGCATGCCTCTGGCCGAACATAGGGAGAGAGGAAAAAAAATATAGAGAAAGAGAGACAGAGTGATGTGTTGTAAATTAAAGAAAAGGAAAGAGATTTTTCTTATCTTTTTTTAGGCTGGCAGAACCGAGGGAAGAAGGGAAAGATGAAAAGAGAGGAAAAGAAGAATAAAGAAAAGGTATGCAACATGGATATTTTATTGTCTTAGATTATTCCATAATTATGTTTAAAAAATTATTCGGATTGATCGAGTTTCTAGTGATAGTATATATATTGATTTTATGTTGACCAATAGAATAAAATAAGTTATAAATTTAACATCTACCTATTACTTCTTGTATGACCGAAAAGTTTCATGCTATCAACTAAACATAGAAACCTATTTAAAGATTATAGATTTTACGTAATGAGTCTAATTTTATAGAATTTGGAATTATCTCAAAATAATGTGTACATTAGGAATTAGGGGGAAACACTCTCAAAATTGAATAATATGCAACCAAACAAAAATTCCGTAGCAGTTAAATCTTTGTCCATGGGGTTGCAAAACATAATATATTAGTGTAAATTCGAAAATAAAGGTATGTTAAACCTTTTAAAGGTCTACTTGCCAGAGGAAATTAAATGAATTGAATCTGGTTGTCTATAGGAGAAGATAAAAATTTCGCAACCAACGTAAGAACGTGGGTATGCCTATTTTTTTAAATAAAAGTAATATTGTGATGTTAAATGTCTAATTTATAAGTTGTAAATTACTCTCTAATTAAGTTGCGTGCATGATGTCATTTGGACGCCCTTAGAGTATTCTATCTTCTCTACTTAGATTCGTGACATAAGATTCTTACATATATGTACATTTGATATCTGATATAGGACTTTTGTAATTACATGTCTCACCTCATGTACGATATGTGGTAATTAAATCAGTGTATATTATTGTTATTGGATTAGAAGAATAATTAAGCAAAAAAAGGAAAAAAGCATTCCGTTATTGCGCATATAAGGTAAATTGATTTTTTCTACTATATGTTTTCATCTCTTTTGAATTCGGTGTGACATCGATTATTATATATATTGAATATATTTTATAATGCTATGATTTGATTTCGAGAAATGCAATTATGGAAAGTATATGTGAATGATCTGAATGAATTGCGATGAGTGCAATCTTGTTCATTTTGAAATAGTGTTGGATATGATTCATCTTCTGATAGTCAGGAGATATTTGTTATGTAATGAATCATGCATCGACATCCATTTGCATTTGTATATATGATGGTTGGAGCTAAGTGCTACATCGCTGATCATGATGGGAGCCACCTCTAGAGTCCAATCTATCATTCTGTTCCCCAATAATGGGATGAGATAGGCTGGAGCTAAGTGCCACATCGTGAGTAGCCACGATGGGGGCCACCTCTAGAATTCGTAGGGGCCACCTCTAGAGTCCACCTATCATTTTATGATTTGTTCCCCGAAAGGGATGAGGTAGAATGGAGCTAAGTGCTATATCGCTGATCACGATGGGAGCCACCTCTAAATTCCACCTACCGACCACTGATCAGCTGATGATTCGTGCATACATATGAGAGAGTTGCATTGCATACACATGTTTGATATGTTTAAGTGACAATGAATGTAAATTAAGTCCAATGCTTTTGATTGGGATGTTATATATATATATATATATATATATATATATATATGTGTGTGTGTGTGTATTTATTAAATGTATGAAAATATTGATTTTGATATTATGATTAATGCTTGTATTTTTATGTTTCTCCGAATTTATTAGATGGTAACACATAGCTTAGGAGTTACTAACTTGCTGAGCTATTTTAGCTCACTCTGTTGTTTTTAATATTTTTCAGATAATTCTTGGAAATCATGTGAGGTGATAGTATTTGAAGAGTTCGTGGTAAGTGGGAAGATTTGAGCTCCTCGTATCCTTCTATTAGGATGTCGAGATTTGGTTATGCATAATGCATATGTAATATTTTATATGATGTAAGAAGGTAAAATCATTTTAAGAGATATAAAACTTAAGAATTATTGGTTTGCTCTTATTATAAATTGGTTAGTTTATTTTATGATATTTTCATTCTTATGTATGTTATAAAATAAAAATAAAATCACCACGTTTTCGCAATTTTTTTTCATAATTATATTTGATCATCCGTAATGAGTCGCGAACTCTAGTTTAATTTGCGGGTTAAATCAGGGTCATGACAGTTGGGGTCTCTCTCGTGTTCCATCATTAGGAGGTGCTAGGTACTTTCTGTCCGTGATTGATGACTACTCGAGGATGACGGATATTCATGATGAAACACAAGAGTGAGTCCTTCAAGGCCTTCAAGCAGTGGAAGGTTTTGGTGGAAAATCAGACGTCGAAGAAAGTGAAGCGCCTTCGCACTAATAATGGTTTGGAGTTCTGTTCTGCTAAATTCGACCAGTTCTGCAAAGAAGAAGGCATCGCACAGTAAGAGATACTCCACAGCAGAATGGAGTTGTAGAACGAATGAACATGACACTTTTGGAGAGGGCAAGGTGCATGCTCTCTAACGCTGGCCTGAATAGAACATTTTGGGCTGAAACTGTTAACACGGCTTGCTACTTAGTGAATCGAAGTCCGGCGATTGCGATTGATCTCAATACTCCAACTGAGGTATGGTCAAGAAATCTTACTGATTACACTACAAGAAAAAACGTTGAACCATATGTAATCAGCCCAAAAATCGTTGGTAATACACTTTTCGACGGTTTTTCGGACGGAATCGATCCGTCGGAAAAATGATCGTCGCAAATCGATTTGCGACGGTTTAAAAAAAATTGTCGGAAATATCGACGATTCTAATCGTCCGAAAAGTCCCGGCCGACGGTTCTAACCGTCCAAAAAGTCCCGACGTTTCAAACAATCGAAAGTTTTCGACGGTTGTAACCGTCCGAAAAGTCCGATGGTTCCAACTGTCGAAAGTTTTCGAAGGCCGCAACTTTCAAAACTTTCGATGACCGTTGCAACCGCGATCTTTCGGCGGGTCGCAACCGTCGCAAAGAATTTTTAAAAATAAAAAAATTAGCGATCGGATCGGGCTGCGGCCAGATTCGGCCCACGACCAAATCCGACTGCTGGCTGCCAGATTCAGCAAGCAGCGGCCAGATTCGGCAAGCAGCGACCAGATCCGGCCGCTCGCGGCCAGATCCGACAAGCATCGGCCAAATTCGGCCGCCCGTGACTAGATCCGGCAGCCAGACGCCAAATTCGACCGCCCGTGACTAGATCCGGCGGCCAGGCGCCAAATCCGATTGTCGATGCCAGATCCGGCAACCACAGGCTGGATCCGGCCGCCAGCGGCCGGACGGTCGGGGGCCGAATTGGAACGCCCGTGGCCGGATCCGAACGCCGTCCGACGGATTCCGTATCAAGAGCTAGCCGAACACCTAGTCTCACTGTTTGATGAGGTGGTTTTCGTTCAGGTTCCTAGAGACAAGAACAGCCTAGTCGATGCTCTAGCTACCCTAGCCTCCACAAGGTATTTATTAGATCGAATAGAATCGCCAGCGGTCGGATCCGGCTGTCAGCGGCGAGATCCGACCGCCTGGGGGTTCGGGCCGGAGAGAGAGACGCCGACGGTCGACGCTTGACGTTCGATCATAGGCTCGCCAGCCGGGAGTGGGAGAGAGAGAGAGAGAGGAGAGGAGGGAGAGAGCAGACGAGGAAAGAAACAAGGGGTAATATATATATATATATATATATAGGTGGAAAAATGAGAAAGCGGGAAAACGAAAAAAAAGCAAGATAATGAAATTTTAATTACCGATGGCTTTGGCCGTCGGAAAAGCAAATATTAATTATTTCAAAAATTACCGATGGTTGTGACCGTCAAAAAATAAAATAATAATATAACAAATTACATAATTTATTATTTTCATTTTCGACGGTTGTAACCATCGTAAAATCCGTCGAAAATTGAGACGGATGGATATCCGTCGGAAATATCGACGTTTCTAATCGTCGAAAAATAAAATAATAATATAACAAATTACATTATTTATTATTTTCATTTTCGATGGTCGTAACCGTTGGAAAATCCGTCCAAAATTGCGACGGATGGATATCCGTTGGAAATATCGACGTTCCTAATCGTCGAAAAATAAAATAATAATATAACAAATTACATAATTTATTATTTTCATTTTCGACGATCGTAACCGTCGGAAAATTCGTCAAAAATTATGACGGATGGATATCCGTCGGAAATATCGACGTTCCTAATTGTCAAAAAATAAGATAATAATATAATAAATTACATAATTTATTATTTTCATTTCCGACGATTGTAACCGTCGAAAAATCCATCGCAAATTGTGATTTTCTATCCGTCGAAAATTGTCCGTCGAAAAATGGTAATTTTCTTGTAGTGTTATACTTGTTTGAAAGTTTTTTGTTGTCCAGCATACTATCACATCAGTGAAGGGAAGTTGGAGCCAAGGGTCAAAGAAGGAGTCACTACAAGAAAATTGGCGATTAGCGACGCAATGTAGCGCCTCCAAATCAGTGACGCTATAAAGACGCCACTAGCGCCTCCATTGCGTCTACTTAGCATCACGAGAATCAGATGCCACTTGCCTCTCGATAGCGTCTCATTCGCGTCTTCTTAGCTACTCAACGAGTTGACGTTAAATGTAGCGCAATCGAGATGCTACGTAGACGCTATTATTTCGCGCGATAAACCACAAATGCGCGGCAACACCTAGCGTCGTTCTGGCGTCGACCACGTTAGACGCGAAACTAGCGTCTCACGTCTGAAGACGCTAAAGAGACGCTATATGGCGTCTCAATGAAAGAAGACGCTACCGTATATATTTACACACTATATTATATATACTATATGTCAATCAATAAATTCATTAAATATTATATTAGTATTAATTACACGATTATCAACATATTATCAATAGCATAATATCAACATCTATATGTATTAATTACACGATTATATATATATATGTGTGTGTGTGTATTTTTACATGATAAGAGTGTTCCTAAATATATAATTTGTTACCTATATTATTTATGTTATCTATACATATAATATATATAATATCTTAATTATGCATATATCTTAATTATGCGTCTTCTTAGCTATTCAGCAGGTTGACGTTAACTCTCTAGCGCAATCGAGACGCTACGTAGACGCTATTATTTCACGTCACGAACCGCAAATGCGCGACAGCACCTGGCGCCTTTCTGTCGTCGACCACGTGACACTAGCGTCTCATGTCTGAAGACTCTAAAGCGACGCTATATGGCGTCTCAAACAAAGAAGACGCTAATGAGACGCTACTGTATATATTTAAACACTATATTATATATACTATATGTCAATTAATAAATTCATTAAATATTTTATTAGTATTAATTACACGATTATAAACATATTATCAATAGCATAATATCAACATATATATGCATTAATTACACGATTATATATATATATGTGTATTTTTACATGATAAGAGTGTTCCTAAATATAATTTGTTACTTATATTATTTATGTTATCTATACATATAATATATATAATATCTTAATTATGTATATATTATTATTATATTCTTAATCATGGGATTACGAAGTGAGTGATACTTTAGCGTCACAGTAGACACTCAATAGCGCCCACATAGGGTTTAACGAGCGCCGCAGCTTGTGTCGACGCTATGATGACACTATGGGCATCTCTCTAGCGTCGCATGTTCGAGACGCCATATTGTTTGAGACTCTAGTGCGGCGCTACGGTGTCGCTAAATGAATCTAGCGACTCAATGGCGTCTGTATTGCGCCTCCTAAGTCGACTTTTTACCCCTCGCTCAATCGAGCACATATAGACATATAAATGCACGTATATGCTGATACTTATATATAATAAGTGCATATATACATATTATTATAACCTAATCTGACACATATAAACAAATACACACACATATATATATATATATATATATATATATATATATTCACTTCGAATACGTATACATATACATGTTATCTATATATATATGACTCGCACATGTATAGACATATACATACACACATATATTTATAATACATATAGACGAAACACATTGTTGTAACTTAATCTCTCACACATAGACATATATATACGTACGCATATATTACATATGTATATATATACACACACAATTGTGTTATATACACATATACATACATATTTATAATTTTGTATACATACATGATAGATTATCGTAAGAAAATAAAACAATTGGAACGGAGCATGATGCGATGAGACGTTACATTGATAAACTAAAATTTCATACATACTAAAAAAATTTGAAAAAACTTTTAATGAGCGTCTCAATGGAGTCGCGATGATGATACGCTACACCATTGAGACGCCCCGACGACGCTATGGTGTCGCTACGTTGTCTTAGCGACATATTAGCTTCTCTATAGCGCCCGCTAGCCGAATTGTGATAGTGTCGGCGCCTACATGGCATCTACGTAGCGTCTCGTTACTTTGCGACGCTAAAAATTATTTAAATCCCTAACCCCTCTTCTTCATTTTCGCTTTTACTGTTTACCATCGCCCCAACGCCCGACGCGCCCCGACGCCCGACCTCCGGCGCCTGTCGCCCGACGCCCGACCTCCGACGCCCTCCACTGCCACCTCCGACCTTCGCCCGATGTTCGACGCCCGACGACCGCCCTCACCTCCGCCGCCCCATCGTCCGCCTCCACCGCCGCCCTTGGCGTCCACCGCCGCCGCATCGTCCGCTTCCACCGCCGCGTCGTCCGCCTCCCCGACGCCCGCCCTCCACTGCGGGTCGCCTCTGCCGCCGCGTCTTTCGCCTTCACCGCCGCCCTTGGCGTCCACCGCCGTCGCGTCGTCCGCCTCCACCGCCGCGTCGTCCGCCTCCCCGACGCCCGCCCTCGACCGCGGGTCGCCTCCGCCGCCGCCTCATCCGCCCTCCGCCGCGCCCTCCCTCCACCGCCGCCGACGTCCGCCTCCGCCGCCACTGCCCACCGCCTCCACCGCCGTCTCGGCCGCCCTCCGCCCTTCGTCGTCCTTTGGTTAAGAAGGTACTAGCCCGCCACCATGTAAATTAAGTTAATTATTAATGCATGAAGTTAAATTAAGTTAATTATTCATGTTAAGTTAAGTATTACTTATTCATGTTATTATCATGTTAAATTAAGTAGTACTTAAGTTAATTATAATCTCTTTGGATCAAGTTAGTATTACTTATTAAGTATAATATTAAGTATAATATCTTAGGAATTAAGTTAAGTATTACTTAAGTTAAGTATTACTTATTCATGTTATGAATTAAGATAAGTAGTATTTAAGTTAAGTATTACTTAAGTTAAGTTAACTTATGTTAATTGTTAAGTTAACTTATGAATAAATTCATGTACTTCCACATTCTTGGTGATAAAATGAGATTATGATTTGACGATTAAGTACTTGAAACATGTGATTTTGGACTTAATTCGTAAGTTCAAAATCGCACGCTTCAAGTACACGAATTTATTGACATATAATTTAATGTTGTCCGTTACAGAAATGATAAAGCCAAATCATAGTTGGATTCGTCATTGGAAGGATAAACATGGCATCATAATTGAAGAATATAAGGATGGTGTTGATGAATTCATTAATGTGGCATGTCAAAATGAAGGTGTTGCTTCTTCATATGGCGAAATCTTATGTCCATGCCGGAAGTGCAAATGTTATCAGTGGAAAGTAAGATATGATGTGCAGAAGAATTTATATTACAACGGTTTCTTACTTACACCAATTGGTTCTTTCATGTCGAAGAAAGATGGGCTAAAGAAATAAGTAGTGTAGATACCGTTGTGGGCGACTCGAGCAATCCGTACAGGGACATGATACGAGATGCAATGTTAGGAGTAAATGTTGGCGAAACATCGATTGAAAAAGACTCGAATCCTTTGGCTTCTAAGTTTTATAATCTTCTCGAATAGGCAGACGAACCTTTATGGGATGGATGCGTGAAGCAAATTACACTTTCTACAGTGGCACAACTAATGAACTTAAAATCATAATTTAATATGAGCGAAAGTTGTTTTGACCGGATTCTTGCCATTATTAAGAGTATGCTTCCAATTTCTGAGAAATTATCGGGAAATTTTTACAAGTGCAAACAGTTGATGAGAGATTTAGGATTGGAATATCAGAAGATTGATGCATCTGCAATCATTGCATATTGTACTACAAGGAAAATAACTCACTTATGAGTTGTTCTATTTGTGGCGAGCCCAGATTCAAGCCGAAAAAGAATCTCAAAGTTCGAAAAAAATGTGGCAAACGCAATATTTAGATACTTTCCTATAGTTCCAAGATTACAACGTCTATTTCTTTCTGAAAAAACTGCATCATTTATGAGGTGGCACAGAGAAGGGGCACGTGAAGATCCAAATTCAATTACACATCCTTCAGATGCGGAGGCATGGAGACGTTTTGATGCACTTCATCCAGATTTTTTTTGCAAAATCACGCAATGTTAGATTAGGACTTTGCACCGATGGCTTCAACTCATTTGGCTCATCGAGTACTGCTTATTCATGTTGGCCTATTTTTCTAACACCGTATAATTTGCCTCCAAGCATGTATATGAGACAAGAGAATATATTGCTTACCTGTATCATCCCGGGTCCTCGATCTCCTGGTAAAAGTTTAGATGTTTACTTAAGACCTTTGATTGACGAACTCAAGATGTTGTGGGAGGATGGCGTGGTTACCTATGACAAATCTAAAAAGCAAAATTTCATTATGAGAGCCGCATTAATGTGTACTATAAGTGATTTTCCGGCATATGGAATGTTGAGTGGTTGGAGTACAAAAGAAAAACTTGCTTATCCCATATGTGGAAAGAATACAAAATCCTTTTATTTAAAAAATTGTAGGAAAGTTTGCTGGTTTGATTGTCATAGGATGTTTCTGCCATTGGAGAATTTGATGCGCCGTGATCGAAACTCATTTAAAAAGAATACATCAGAGAACACTTTGTGTCCAACTCATTTGACAGGAAAAGAATTGCTAGAGCAAGTAAACAAGCTTAGTGAAGTTTCATTCGGACGGAAGGCCGGTAGTTATAAGCAAATTGGGTTTGGTAGTGAACATAATTGGGAGAAAGAAGTATTTTTTAGGAGTTGCCTTATCGGTCTTCAAACTTGGTACGTCATAACTTGGACGTCATGCATATGGAGAAGAACGTATTTGATAACATCTTCAACACTATTATGGATGTTAAAGGAAGAACAAAAGATAGCATACAGTCTCGCAAAGACATGAAATTAATATGCAAAAGATCAGAGTTAGATATCATTCATCTTCAAAATGGTAAATGCAAAAAGCCAAAAGCTACTTATGTCTTGAGCAATGATCAAAGAAAAGTGGTTTTCGAATGGGTAAAGCAATTGAAATTCCCCGACGGATATGTATCAAACATATCTCGTTGTTTTAACTTAGACAATGGGAAGATACATGGGATGAAGAGTCATGATTGTCATATTTTTATGCAAAGGCTGCTTCCAATTGCCTTTAAAGAACTTTTGCCAAAGGCTATTTGGGAGGTTTTAACAGAATTGTCTATGTTCTTTAAAGAGCTTTGTACATCCATCGTTCGGAAAGAAGACATATCTCGGTTAGAGGCTTCTATTGTGATTACCGTGTGCAAGGCTGAGAAGATATTTTCACCTTCTTTCTTTGATGTGATGAAATATTTGATTGTACATCTTCCATATGAATCAAAAATTGATGGTCCGGTTCAGTGTCGATGGATGTATCCTTTCGAAAGGTGCATGTTATATTTGAAAAGGAAGGCGAAGAATAAGGCAAAAATTGAAGGCTCCATATGTGAAGCATATTTCATTGAGGAGGTGTCAAACTTCACTTCAAAATACTTTGAGCCACACATACAATCACGACACTCCCAAGTTCCAAGAAACGATGATGGCGGTGAAGGAGAAGTTGACATGAATATTCTATCCATCTTCAAGTACTCATGTCGACTTCTTGGTGCAGGACGCAAAGTTATCTTGAATGACAGAGATCTCACCGCCGTTGAGAATTATGTTCTTGCAAATTATAGCGAAGTGACGCCGTATCTCGAGTAAGGCAATTTGTTCTAATTTGTTATATAATTTAAAGCTAATTGTTGCTATATGATTGTATTAATTGAAAACTATGAGTTCAGGAAATTCGAAGAATTACAGCGAGAAATCAATCCGTTAGTTTCAAACGATGAGTTTTTGAAACTACGAGACGAACATTTTGCCGATTGGTTGAGATGTGAAGTGAGAAATCTTTTTGCTTGTTCTTAATTGTTATAAGTTCGTAACTTTTAATAAAGCTTTTAGTTATTTTTCTTGTAAGTTATTAATGGCTTAGTCATAGAGAACAAAATACGAGATCTCGGTCATGGCCCGATGAAATAAGTTCTTAGCTACTGCGGCGTCATAGTCAATGGATATCGGTTCCATACAGAAGAATATAGCCGACAACGTTCAACTATTAATAGCGGCATATGTATTCTAGGAAGCAGGTACGGGGACGACGACTTTGATTACTACGGAGTTATAGAAGATATCTTAGAATTATCTTATTTGGGAAAATCTAACAAAGTCGTGGTGCTAAAATGTCGTTGGTTCAATCCAGAGAAAGGAGTTCGGATCGATCAAAAGTTTAAATTGGCGGATATTAACCGTCGATCGAGACTTCAGTCATACGATCCATTCGTATTGGCGGAACAAGCACAACAAGTGTACTACACTAAGTATCCATCGAAAAGAACTAAGGATGAATGGTGGGCGTCATGCAAGGTGAGGAGTAGACTATTCTTAGCAGAAACAATGGTAGAGGAGAATGAAACATCATCCGTACACAACGATGTGCCCATGGATGATTACTATCAAGAAGATAGAGTGAATGAGACGATTGATGTGGCCGATGGAGTTGAGAATTTTCAATTGGTCGATGACGCTGAGCCAATGGAAGAGTTCAATTCAAATGACCTCTTGGATGTGAACTTCGATAATTTCAATGATGATGACTCGAACCAAGATTATAGCGACGATGATGAAGATGATGAAAATGAATCAGAATATGAAACAAGCGAATGAATCCCATAGTTATTCTAATGACATAAGCTTTTTACTTTTTTTTAAAGTTATATATGGTTACTGATAATAAGAGAAGTTTCTTTCTTTTCTTTCAGTCATGGTTACTAAGGGTCGAGCATCTAGGTCATCTCGCTCTTCCAGGCATTCACTCCAGATGAGTCAGCCATCACAACCACCAGGTTATTTTTTGTATATTACTTAATTTTATGTAGGAGCCAAATTTTATGTATTTTCTTGTGATGACAATTGCTATCCCACCGCCACCATCGAGAATATCAGACGCTTCACCACATTCTAGCGTTGGCGAGCGACATCTTATGCCAGGTGATATATTTATTGTTATTGATATTTCACAATTAATTATATTAATTATTTTTTAATAATATCAGCTGCTACGCCGCCGATTGCACAAGCACCTGACTCAATTCATTCAGACGAGTGGACTGCTACTGATCATGTGGTACACATCAATCGAGGTGAGAACATTACTGTACATCTATCAATTATCATAATTTTAATTTGGTATGACACTAATGATTTATTATGTATTAGGGCCCGTAGATGATGTCGGACCTTCACAGCCTGCCCCAGCTGTACCAGATGATGATTCATCTTCGAGTGATGAAGAGGGGTTACACGATAATGGGGTGGTCACTGTGAATAATATTGCTCGACCGTAAGTTAAATAAGTTGTACAAATTTTATTATAGTTTTGGTCATCATTGAAAATTAATTCTTCTTTCTAATTGGCAGGACCACTTTCATACCTGCTAGTACCGTGCGGGATGTCAGTGCTCTTGTTCTTTTCCACTTGCCGGAAGGGGCAGGATCCTAGAAAGATGTCCCAATTCAAGTGCGAGATGACATATTTCGAGTCTTTACGGTACGATCTTCTATTTGGGTTACATAATTCGATTTATATTTATTTTAAAATTACTAAGTTTTAACGTTCTATTTGTAGGAGGCAAATTAGTTTCATCTGAATCTTAGTTTAGGGATGATCCGGAGAGCTTTTGAGGAAGTCGCTATGAAACGCCTCCGAAATCGATTATACAAGTTTCGCAAGGTCGTCACGTCCGTCGACCTCACTTTGGAGCAGGGCATACAAAGATGCCCAAGACATATTAGGCGCTCGGTTTGGGAGTTCCTTTGTAGGAAGTGGTAAGTATGTATACTTTTACATTATTTTTATGAAAATTATAGTTTTTTGAAAGTGTAAGTATTTGATGTTCACAAAAGGACGGATGAACGATGGCAAAGGAAGTCGGAAAAGGCAAGAGTTAATCGTCTTTCGAAGCCCGAGGCCAACATCCACACAAGGGGATCGATGCGATTTGACGAGCATCGACGGCACATGGTAATTTACATATAAATTCAATTTATCAAACTTTTGACTTATACTTATGTTATCAAATTTGAAATTTTATTGTAGGAGGAGAAAGAAGGCGGTCTCGTAGACTTTCGTGTGGTCTATGAGGCCACGCATAAGAGCCGAAAGAGGAACGACTTAGTCACGCCCACTGCTCGTAGGCTTTTGGTAAGTCTCATGATATGGTCATTTGGTTGTTGCACTATTTTTGAAATACACAATGTTTAAATTTTATAGGATGAGTATAATGCGAAAATAACTGAAAAGTATGGAGATGATCCGAGTACTCAGCCACCAGGTAATGTTTCTTCGTTGGTTTAGTCATGTTTTTAATTTATGTGTTTCTTGATATATAATTTATATATCATATGATTGTATAATTTTTCTATTTCGTAGATGACCCTGCTGTTTGGGAAGAGGTGGCCGGCACGACACGAGGGGGATACTTGCGTGGCCTCGGCACAGCCGCTCAGATACCTAGGAGGATCGGAGGATATGCAGGAGGTGCATCTGCTCCGAGCTCATCCGCTGCACCTGATATGACGTAGCTATCACAGCAGCTATCACAGCAGCTATCGCAGTAGTTATCGGCGCAGATATCGCAGAAGGTGTCGCAGCAGTTGTCGCAGCAGTTGGCTCTTCTATTGCAGGCGATTCAGGGATTGATCCCGATGCAGAATCCATCTCCGCGAGGCCATGGACCGAGCACGTCTGGGTCGAACGTCCGGAATGATAACAATAACTGATAGAAAACAAACTATGCATTTATTACTTATAAACTTACACATACATATAGTTTATTAGTTTGGTTTAGTAGTTTTCGTATTCTTATGTTATATATTATGTCTTTGATGGTTTTATATCGCCTGTGATGGTTTTATATCGCATGTGATGCTTTTATATAGTCTGTGATGCTTTTATATTGCCTGTGATGAATATCAATGCATTTTGAGATGCATTATAAATTGTATGGGTGTGGGAAGGGAAAAAACGAGGCTGGGCAGGTAAAAAAAATGTGCAAGTAGCGTCTCCATTGCGTCTCATTGGCGTCGCAAAATAGGTCGACATGACTTTAAATATATCGCACTTAGCGCCCGTGCACGATAATATTTGTGTCAATTTGGCGCCAAATAGCGCGCCAAGACGAGCGCCCCTTGCGCGTCGACTGAGCGATGCTCCTCTGCTTCGCATAGTCGCAAAGGTAGCGTCTTAATGACGTCGATATAGCGTCAACAAGGGGCGTTAGTTACGTCTTAATATCTTTGACTCTAGTGCAACGCCACTAGTCACCGATTTTTAGCGTCACAATATTGCGGCGCTAGTTAGACGTTAAAGAGACGCGCTTCACAATGGAGACGTAATAGCACCTTCCTAGCGTCTCCTACGTTGCGTCATTAATCGCCAATTTTCTTGTAGTGAGTGTTCATGAGATATGGTGCAGGAGTGAAGGGCTATTGAATCTGGTCTCCTTCAGAACACAAAGTCATTCACAGCAGAAGCGTGAGAAGGTGGAGGCTGAAGAGAGTGTTAGTAAACAGGTGGAGGTTGAAATCACTCCAACTGGGGATGATGCTGAAGGATCACATCAAGAAGCAGAACCAGAAGATAAAGAATCTGATGAGCAACCTGAAGAGGAGTCAATTGTTGCTAGACGTTATCGCAGGGAAGTGAGTCCTCCTAAGCGATATGGTTTCGAGGACATAGTTGCTTATGTACTGCAGGTAACTGAAGAGGTGGTCCCTAGAGCCATCCTCTTATGAGATGCCATCACATGTGTCGAATCTGAATAATGGATCGTTGGATCGCTGCTCCGGATGAGGAGATGGAATCTCTTCACAAAAATCAGACGTGGGAGTTGGTCAAGTTGCCTAAAGGCAGAAAGGTTGTTGGATGTAAATGGATCTTCAAGAAGAAAGCTGGAATTCCAGGAGTTGAAGGCACAAGATACAAAGCACAGCTGGTTGCTAAAGGTTATAGTCAGAAAGAATGTGTGGACTACAATGAGATATTCTCACATGTTGTCAGACATACTTCTATCAGGGTGCTACTTGCTCTTGTAACACATCAGAATCTAGAGCTCGAGCAACTAGATGTGAAGACTGCTTTCTTCCATGGAGAACTTGAAGAAGACATTCTTATGAGCCAACTAGAGGGATTCTCCATTCCAGGAAAGGAGAATCAAGTTTACAGTCTGAAAAAATCTTTGTATGGCTTGAAGCAGTCTCCCAGACAATGGTATAAGAGGTTCAACAACTTCATGATCAGTAAGGGATTCAGTCAAAGTCTCTATGATTGCTGTGTATATCACAAGAAGGTGAAGGATGACTACACCATTTATCTGCTCTTGTATGTTGATGATATGCTTATTGCTGCCAGAGACATGACAAACATTCAAAATCTGAAGAAGCTCCTCAGTGCAGAATTCGACATGAAGGATCTTGGTGCAACATAGAAGATTCTGGGGATGGAAATTCTAAAGGATCGCGCACAGGATAAACTCTTCTTATCTCAGAAAAGTTATATTGAGAAGATTTTATCCAGATTTGTAATGTCAGGAGCGAAGTCTTTGAATACTTCATCAACTGGCAAATGTTCATCTTTCTGTTGCTTTCGCACCAAAATCAGAAGCAGAGAAAGAGTACATGTCTCAAGTTACATATGCTAGTGCAGTTGGAAGTCTGACGTATGCCATGGTTTGCACTAGACCGGACATTGCTCATGCAGTCAGTGTTGTCAGCATGTTCATGAGCGATTTAGGAAAAGTGGCAAGCAGTGGAGCGAATCTTTCGGTATATGAGAGGAACATCTAATATTGGCATCATCTATAGAAGTGATAAAGAGTATTTGATTGCAGGTTACTCAGATTCAGACTATGCTGGAGATATTGATGAAAGATGATCTATGACAGGCTATGTCTTCACTTTGGGCGGTTTAATTATTAGTTGGAAGGCCACACTTCAGCCATCAGTTACATGTGTCACCACAGAGGCTGAATACATGGCACTGATAGAAACTGTCAAGGAAGATATCTAGTTAAAAGGTTTGGTTAGAAATCTCGGATTACATCAGGAGCAGGCTATAGTGATTTTTTTCTTCTTGGACTTGGATTTCTTCGAATTCGAGGACTGTGCCTTCTCCACGATTGATATCAAACCCGCGGCCTGAGTCACTGCAGAATTTTCAGATGCCCTACGCCGAAGCTCACGAGTATGGAGACTCGATCTTACTTCTTCTAGACTTATAGTTTCCTTCCCGATAATCATAGACTGAACGAAATTTTCATATGATGGAGGAAGCGAAACTAACAAAATTAGGGCACATCTTCATCCTCGATCTTAACATCGATATTTCTGAGTTCCATCAATAAAGAATTTAACTAATCCAGATGTTCCTTCAGAAAGGTACCTTCTTGCATGCGGAGAGAGAACAGACGCTTCAACAACAACTTGTTGGTGAGAGACTTTGTCATATACAGACTCTCGAGTCTCAACCACAAACCGGCCGTCTTTTCTTCATCTGCGACCTCGATTATCACCTCATCCGCCAGATACAACATAATCATCGAGTGCGCCTTCTCTTCCTGTGCCGCCGAAGTTGCGAGGTCGATCTCTTTTTCTTTGCCCTTTGAGTCTTCCTCCTTTGGTTTGTCCTTTGACATGTTCGAAAGTGGCGCCCAGACTCCTTATTGCTTCAGAAGCGCCCGCATCTTGATCTGCCACAACCCGAAACTATTTCTTCCGATGAACTTCTCCATGCTCACGTTGTGCGATGCCATGTCCCTGCTGATCGAGAATTGCTAATGAACCTTAAGGCTCTGATACCAGTTTGTTATGAAAAGAGGGAGAGAGGGATCACACGAACATAGAAGAACACGGAGATTTAACGAGGTTCACCCTAAATCGGGTTACGTCCTCGGGAAGTGTCGGCTCTCTTTGTTATGGAATAATGATTATTACAAGGATAGGTCTCTGTCTAGACTCATATGAGTTTATATAGGCACTCTCTTTGACAGATGATAGGAATTACATACGGACTGGGAGTTTATATAGGGCTCCTAGCGAGACTCTCGTAGGGGAATTATGCTGAAGCGCCTGACTATGTAGGGGGGACCAACTGGGTTCATATTCAAGGCATTATTAATATGACCCGGAGGTCGATCGACCGCACATATGGACCGGTCGACCGGTCTATGTGACCGTTGCGCTTATTTTCTTCACTGACCGCAGCTAGTCGGTCGACTAGTACATCGATCTATATCATCTTGATGTCAACTGGTATAGTCTCGTCATTGAGCCTGGGCAGTGCATGCATTGATTGGTCGACCGGTTTACTGGATCGATCGACCGAAATTGTCTCGATCGGCTTTCATTCTGTCGACCGACAGGTTGACCTACTTGCACTATTTTGAGCATAACCTTTTGCAAAGTTATCCAAATTAGATAATCTTGGATTCTATGGATAGCTAACGGTATTATCTACAATTCTGATATTTATGATTCATCCATAATCTAATAAGATCATAGTCAATTATTTAATCAAAATATAGTGCATAAAGTTGTCTCTTTTTCTTTAAACTTTTCAGCATTTAACTTCAATATTTTGAAGTTTGTATCATCAAAATATAATTTAATATGTCATTAAAACTTTGCTCCAACATTTTCAAGATATGCTACTTGTGGTTGAGTACTATGATTACTATTGTACTTCTCAACTATCTTCTGATTATATCCATATCAAAATATTTAAATGTAGCAAACAAGAAATCATTTAGACTAATTGCAACGACCAAATAAATACATTATGAAAAACTTATCAGGACTCTATGGGCAGTGGGTGTGATCAAGTTGTTAGTTTTTCTACTCTTATACGTAACCTCGTACCAGCCCTTCTTTTTCCTCCCGCAACAAAGTTTTCAATTTTACAAAATCTTAAGAAAATATAAGATAAGAGTTTAACTATTCCTTTTGTATATGCATTATCATGGACAGGGCATTTGTCGGCATCTACTTTAGTAGTTAGGACAGAAAATGACATGGTGGCAGATGCCGGAGGTAGATGAACAACGAACATTGGTTAGTGAACAACAAATGTTGATGAATAACTGATGGCGAACAATAGAGGTTGACAAACGACGGACAATGGACGATTGATGTTGAACGGTGGAGGTCAACGAATAGATGACGATGAACACCTAAGGTCGGCAAATGACAAACAACGAATGGTGGAGGTTGACGAAGGAGTGCGGATGGCAGAGGTCGACAAACAACGTGAATGGAGGTGGAGCAGCATGTCGTGCATCGACGAATGGATGACAAACTATGAGGATGGCAAATGGACGGTGATGCAACAACCGAAGCAATGACGTAGAAGAGGAATAGTGTGTGCATGAATATAAAATAGTAAAATATTAAAACTAAAGGAGGGGTTAGGGATTTAATGTAAAAATTTAATGCTCCAATAAATGCAATGATTATTCGAGGCTAAGATTATCATTGAATAATTTATTGCATAAATGGGATTCAACACGAAGTAACGTCGGTAAGTTACCACAAAAATGGGATTCAACACGAAGTAGCATCGGTAAGTTACCACAAGAATGAGATTCAACATGAAGTAACATCGATAAATTACCACAGAACACGAAGTAGCGTTGGTAAGTTACGACGTTATATCGGTGCCATAGTGACTCTAAATTAGCATCAACATTTGTTGATGCCACGCCGCATATATTTTATCATGCCTTTCTTTTTCACATTAACTAGTGTGACCGCCCGTGCGATGCGCGAATGATGCGAAATTAGATGTATCATACGTAAACAAATAAATATTACTTTGGTGTATTTTAATATTACTTAAAATATGATAATTATAAATTATACAAAAAAATTATTAATCTATCTATTTTTTCTATCCCATTTATTTTTCTCTCTTCTTAAAAAATAATATTCTCATTTAAGTTTGAGATATTAATTCTTTAATCTATTTCATATCTATATAAATTTTATGATACATATAATTATACATTATATCTGTTTTGATAACTATAATTATCTGGACCCTTTGATGTAAAGAAATGAATAATATACAAAAAAAATTATTAACTATTTTTTATAATTTTGGTAACCGAAGATGAAATAACTTTCATATTTTTCCATTGTTATAATGATCTCATATATAAAAATAAATCAGATATAAATAGAATTTAGATTATTAATTGATTGTAATATAATATTAACTTTTCTTTACATTTTTTGGGTAAGTTAATTTAATCTATTAGTTATGTTTATTTTGATTCAGTTACTACAATTTTTTAGTTGAATCATTATTTAAATCATTCATCATATTTTATAATCATTATCCGATATTTTTATATTTAATTAATTTATACCTTTGGCAATCGAATATGAAATAAATCATATATTTCAATTAATAGAACAACCTCATATATCAAAATAAATCAAATATGGATACATTTTGTATTATAAACTGAAATGTATGATAATATTAACTTTTCTTTTTATTTTTGGGCAAATTATTTTAATGCCTATATGTTTATTTTGATTCGGTTACTACAATTATTTAATTGGTTAATTATTCAAATCATTTAAAAGCATAATTAATTGTTAAATAATTTTATGATTATATTGTCATAACACCCCACCTAGTGGGATAAGGCTTTGTTGTTGTTGTTGTTATATTGTCATAACAGTCTCGATCCTATATAAAAAAAATCAAATATGGATACATTTTTTATTTTTTAACTGAAAGTGTGATAGCATTAACTTTTCTTTTCATTTTTTGGAAACTTCTTTTAATGCCTATATGTTTATTTTGATCCAGTTATTACAATTATTTCAATATTCACGTCACTTAAAAGTATCATCACGCTATGCCAAGTGAGTCATTAATTAAAATTTTGTTGAATATTTTTTATGATTATATCTTTTCTCTTTTAGTTAACTAATTAATGTATTCAAATTAAATATACACCCATTATCTAAGTGTTCAAAATATTAATTATGTCACTAAATGAAACATAATTGTGCAGATAAGATTTTAGTTACTAACTAACTGATCATTCACTTAAAATTATAATAAATCAAGAATTTGTCAAATGTCACTTTCACATTATCCTCCTTTTAATAATATAATAAATATATAAATATACATATAAGATCAAAAACACCAGAATAGTGGCACGTGCCCGCTCCACGTAAGTTTTTTTCTTTAATGCGCAACACTTGAAATAGGTTTGAAATACTACAATGCGTGCACACCGGATTACCAATTATTGAATGGATTATGTTATAATAACTCACTTATGAGAAATTAATGGCATAAATGTAGTAGTAAATAAATAATTTACTACATAAACAATTGAAATAATACACTATTGATATGTTAAGAAGAAATAAACAATATATTAAAATGGTATATACACATATGCAAATGCCTAAATAAAAAATAAGAAAAATACCTTACGATAAATTAATATATATTAATTCTCATGTGAGAAGTTAATGATGCAAATATAGTAGAAAAAACATATTATACTACAAGACTATTGTACTTGTATGCTAATGATATTTTAAGAACACAAAATTATATTAAAATGCTATACACATATGATAATGCTTAAAGACAAATAAAAAAAATCGTTATAATAACAAACACATGTCATGGTAGCATTCTAAAACATATTATAAGGGAATTCATAGAAAAAACAATATATACTAAAAGGATTCTTTTAAAACATAACTAATAAAAAATGTAAATCTACTCATCGGATCAAAGGATGAGTGCACAAAAAGAATCAGGACATGATGCAGAACACTTTAATCGATGTGGTAAAGGGTGTTTGAGAGTATTTATAGGCTGTCATGCATGAACCTTTAAGTTTCAGTTACATCATGCTTTTAGTGCTTTTATTCGTATAAAAAGTTAGATTTTGTTGGGCGGTTATGGAATATTATTTAACACCACTCCAATAACTGATTACATTTTTATTTTTAATTATTTTAGATGCTTGATAATATTTGTTCAAAACTATTATTATTCTTTTATGGAAAAATTATACATGTTAACTTGATTTTTTATTTAATTTCTATTACACTGATTATTATTATCATTATTATTGCTATTATTATTCGTATATATCTAAGTTTAAGTTTCTATCAACATATTAATTATAGCTCTTGCCTAAATTCTTATTTACATATTTATATAATATAATAAAATATATCAATTAGTATGAATGGTCTCATGTTTAAGGATAGATAAAATTTTCTTATACTTTTTAATTAATTGAAAAACTACATATATTACTAAGTTTTTACATTATCAAATAACTCTCCAATTAAAATAAGAAGTAGTATCTTAATTATTGATGACACACGGTGGGCTTATGCTTTTTTGCCTATCATCATAAATTTTTAGTTAATGATTAAATGTACAACCACTATGTAGATTACTTAGTAATATTATAATTAGTTTTACATCTTAATGTATTAAACATATTTATATATACAATTTGTCTCGTGCCAAATTGTCAGTTACTTTTACAGTTACGAAGAAAATATATTCTATCAAATATGTTATCTCTTTTAAAAAAAATTTGAAAAACACATGGCAACACACTATAATGCCAAACGTCATTAAAAGTACTCTCTCTTTAATATAACATAGATATAGATAGTGATGCGCTAGCATCGGCATTGCGCTAGATTTGGTGTCAACTTTTTGTAATGCACGGATTTATTATAGCGTGTATCAAAGTTTTAATATGATATATCTTTTATTTTATATCAAAACTTTGGAAATAATAATAGGTAATATTATTTATTGATGGGTATACTAATCTTATTGTCTAATGAAATTTAAAATGAATAAAAAAATATTTTTGGAAAAAATCCTAAAATAACAATAAGTTATATATATTATTTTATAGATAAATAAATCTTATTATATAATTAATTTTTAAAAAATAATATATTTATTTTTAATAAAAAAGTCTACTTCAAATCAAATTGAATTTTCCTGTGAATATAGCTTTCTTTCATTTTTATGCGTATATATATTTTAATCAAACAAAGAATCTCACTCCTAGTCAAATTAGTATCCTTTTAGATATATTCATTTTTTACTTTTAGGATTATAAAAATATTCCTGTCTTTAACAAACTGTTATTAAAAAATGTTTATTGGATATTAAATAGTAATTATTACATACATATATTATTAATATTATCACCTTATATTACAAGCTTTTATTATATATTTTTTATATATTGAAAAAATTGAAAATTTATTATATGTTATATATATATATATAATTACATAATCAAAGTTTTTAATATATTTATTAGTTTTAAAAGAATCCTACTTCTAGTCAGAAACTTGATTTGTCTTTGAATTTATTATTCTTTTATTTGCATGCTTATGAATATTTGAATCGAACAAAGAGTTCTATTTCTAATCAAATTAGTTTCAGTTTTAAGATTTCATCTTTTAAGATATTTAGGATTATAAATACTATTACCATCTATAGCAAAACTTTAGTATAAAATATTTTTCAGATGTTAAATAGTAATTATTACACACACACACACACACATATATATATATATATATATATAATATTATTAATATTATCACCTTATATTACAAACTTTTCTTATAAGATATTTTTTATTCATTAAAAATCAGAAATCATTATATGGTATATATATATATATCTAATTACATAACGTATTTTTAAATATATTTATTTTTAATCAAAACATCATACCTCTTATCAAATTAGTTTTACTTTTAAGATTTAATGTTTTTTTAATTCAGATTATAAATATCATTACCTTACATAAAACTTATGATATAGAACATTTATCAAATATTAAATAGTAAATATTTAATACATAATTATTTTATAGATATATAAATATAATTATATAATGAACTTTAAAAAATAATATATTTCTTTGTTTAATTAGAATAATTCCACTTCTAATCAAATTAGAATTGTGAAAGAAAAAAATCTACTTGTAATCAAATTATATTTATCTTTAAATTTGATATTTTTTTTTGTTTTTATTACCTTATATAATAAACTTTTATTATAAGATATTTTTTATTTTTTTTTTAATTCAAATTACATTTGTGTACATATCACCTTATATAAAATCATTAGATTGTGATTATTAATTTAACAAATATTTTATTAGATGTCATCACATGATGATGCCACTTGTCATGCTCTCGTTAATTTGATATTATATAATAATAGTGTTATTAAAGTCCTAATTCTACTCAGATTAAAGAATCCAAAATTTATATTTATATTTATATTTAATGTTCATTTATTTATTAATAATTTCTTGATTTCATCCTTTAAAAAATTTCATATTTTTAGTTATAATTTTTATTTTCAACTTAAATGCTTACTTGTACTTAAATTAAATTACATATTTACATTTGAATTCATTTAATTTCTGGTCATACATTTATTAATATGTTATTTGGACATTCTTTTTACTTTATATTTTTTAAAAGATATTTATTTTATTTTATCCAACCAAAGTTATTATCAATTCTCAACTAAATATTTAAGATTTTTATGTTCAATGCAAGGTTATGTAAATTTTTTTTGAACCCAACAAAAAATCCTACTTGTTCTGAAATTAAATTAACATCTGAACTCAAACTAAATTTATTTTTTATATTTATTTTTACTTTCTTTTATCTGTTAAATATTTTCTTGAATTTATTATTTTAATACTACTGTTAGTATCAAATATAAGGATAGAAATCATCATAACATAGTTTTACGTGACATAATAAATTATATGTATATTGACATATTTATTTTCAATGAAATAAATACATTTAAAATAATATAGGATCATAGATTAGGAAATGGGACCGTTAGAAAGAATGTAGGTAGAAGTTTACATAGATATATTGTAACACCCTATAAAATGATTTTGCAGAAATATAAATTATAAAATGTGGAATCATGAAAACTAGATAGTTCGATAAACTCTATGTCATGTGCAATATTCATCTATCACTGATAACCATCCTATACCGTCTCGTGATCCATGTGACTTTTACGTGCTCAGAGTCATCTGAGAGATGTTACATAATTTCTAATAAAACTAATTTTCTAAAATAAATGTTATAAAGTGCAAAAAATAATAATAATATCTAATAATTCATAATGTCAAAGGAGCTGGAAGTCCATGATTCCACAATACAAAAAGTGCGAAAGATTAATGCTAAATAAATAACTCTAATAGGACACAGTCCTCTGCCTATGTGTAACATCTCTATTATTGAGCCTAATCACTTGCATTAGCATCCTCTATCATCATCTCACATACATGAATCTAGGTGCAGTAAAAAAATTCATGAGTGTAAAAATACTCTAACCATAACAATAATCAATAATCTATCGTGCTCAACAACAAACTCTAATAGGATAATAGAGCAAATAGCAATATGATACAATAAGCAATAGAGCACCGAATGGATCAATAGAATAAGAGATCAATCAAACATGGCAGGAGAATGGGGGTGGGGCACACCGCTCGCTCTCTCCCTATCTCAATTGGGCCAAACTTCACATAGTCTCAAAATCGGAGGGGAGTAGACTTTCATTGGTCGTCTGACACCATGATTTTACATGAAACTAGAAGGAAAATAGGGGGCAACACACCGCTCGCCCTCTCCCTCGGTTTAGAATCACATCGGACTACAAGAACTTGCATTCAAACAAACCATGCAATCAATATCCTACTCATGCATGCTCAATTTTGCATATTATTTTGCACTTTAATAAGTTAAAAATTGGATGATCATGCATCAATTGTCTTATTTTTTTCATGAAAATATTATTTTCCTTTTTATTGTGTGGTTTTTACAAAATTTTCTTGACAAAGCAGAAAACGGCCCGCGTCCAGGTGACACAGGCCGTGTTTATCCGAAGCACGTCAACACCAACACGGACCGGGACAATTCTGTCACGCGCTAACAACACTGATAATGGCGTGAAGATTAATCGTCCACGATTCTAGAGAACAACACGGTTAGTGTCATTGATGACACGGTCTATGTTATTCATCTCGAAAGATTTATTCAATCGTGTCGCATCCACGTAATCATGGCATTAAACAACACGGCCCGTGTCATTAATGACACGGTCCATGTTGACACCTAGACTTCTGATCGCGGCGACTATAAAAAGACCTCTCCTTCCACACCAAAGGGGAGCAGAGCGGAGAAGGAAAACATCCACTTTATAGAGTCCTGCAGCTACTTTGTCTAGCATCATATTTTAAAGTTTTATTTTCTTGCTCATCTTTTGTACTCTAATTTTTGGCATTATGATGTTTAACTCTTCAGCAATGGAGTAATTATTCTTTGTTGGTTTTACGTTGTTGAACTCTACTGTTATTTTGATGAAAGATTATTTTTCTATCTGAATATGAATGTTAGATTAGAATCGAATCTATTTTTAACATCTCATATCTCTCCCCTATCTACTCTGTGAGATTTAGAGGGGTATGGACTTAGACTTACTCGGTTGGAGAGCCTTTGAGATGAATTGAATTACTTTATATTTTAATCCTTAAAGATTTGGAGAATGATTTGATAGTCCAAATTTATATTTTAATTATTTCCATCAGATGTGATTTTCCTACTTGACTTAATTAATAGTGGAGGAATGCTCAATAAAATCAACATTTCTCCTAATTGATATTTCCTTTTCTTGGATCTGCTTCTTGTTTCCTCTGATTATATTCACAATTCATTTCTTTTAAAAATTTATCATCTAGTAAGAATTAAAGATAAAAGTGCTTGTGTGATCGATATCTTTTTATTACTTGTGCGACTGGTACACTTGCCGCATTTTTTACTCTATTGAAAAATCGCATCAAGTTTTTGGCGTCGTTGCTGGGGACTTTTCTATCTTTTTCTTACTACGTATTACCATTTTTTCTCTTCTTGTTCTTTTTGGGATGTATTCTTGCATTCAAAACGGCCTGCTTTTCAAAAAATGACCCATGTCGTCACTTCTGAAATGGTCCGCATCATCTGAAAAACGGTCTGCATTTTATCTTCCTCCCGTGCTGGTTTAAACACGGTCCACGTTCACAATACACGGTTCGCATTTTATCGCCGCACTTATGAACACGATCCGTGTTTCCCTGTACATGACCCGCATTTCCATTTGTCTAATTTTTTTTAGAACGACGAGTGTCGACCTTTTAAAAAAAAGAGAGAAAAAGCGCCCTTTTGATTTTATCAATATTTATTTCAAATTGTTGTTTATTTAATCGCACTCTGGAATCTTCGAGTAAATGATAAAAAGACATAAGATCAGAAGCTTGAAGGAAGCACTTCTCTTCAATCTTGAAATAGATACATTTGCTAAACAACAAAGAAAATTTATAAGGATGGAAGAGATGGCGGAAAATCAACAACAACAACAACCAGGAAATCAAAATGTCAAACTCTGAGTTGGTAATGCATTTTTTCTATAGAGTAGAAAATGCGGCAAGTGTACCGGTCGCACAAGTAGTAAAAATATATCGATCCCACGATAACTTTTATCTCTAATTCTTACTAGATGAGAAATTTTTAAGAGAAATGAATTGTGAATATAATCAGAGGAAATAAGAAGCATATCCAAGACAAGGTAATATCAATTAGGAGAAATGTTAATTTTACTAGGCATTCATTGACTGTTAATTAAATCAAGTAGGAAAATCACATCTGATGAAAATAATTGAAATATAAATTAGGATTCTAACCATATGTCCTATTTGTTTTATTATTTAAATATTTGAAGAATGTTTAACCAAATCATTCTCCAAATATTTAAGGATTAAAACATAAAGTAATTCAATTCATCTCAAAGACTCTTCAACTGAGTAAGTCTAAGTCCACACCCCTCTAAATCTCACAGAGTAGATAGGGGAGAGATATGAGATGTTAAAAATAGATTCAATCCAAATCTAACATTCATATTCAGATAGAAAAATAATCTTTCATCAAAATAACAGTGTAGTTCAACAACGTAAAACCAACAAATAATGATTACTCCATTGCTGAAGAGTTAAACATCGTAATGCCAAAAATTAGAGTACAAAAGATGAGCAAAAAAATAGAACTCTAAAATATGACTCTAGACAAAGTAGCCACAGGACTTTATAAAGTGATTGTTTTCCTTCTCCGCGTTGCTCTCCTTTGGTGTGGAAGGAGAGGTCTTTCTATAGTCATCGTGATCAGAAGTCTGGGTGTCAACACGGCCCGTGTCATTAATGACACAGGCCGTGTTGATTAATGTTGTGATTACGCGGACGCGACATGGTGGAATAAATCTTCTGAGATGAATAACACGGACCGTGTCATTAATGACACGGATCGTGTTGTTCTCTGGAATTACGGACAAAATCTTCGCGTCATTGTCACACACGTCCGTGTTGGTCTAACACGGCCCTTGTTGTCGCCAATGTATCTCTTCCCTTTCCAATTGATCCCTGCTTCAAAGGATATACGATGCTAAGACATTTTAAAATCAATAAACAGTTAGTCTCAACTATATAGAAAAAAGAAGTCTTAATATTGAATTTATAAATACAAAATGAGCTCTTTTTTCATGTTCCTCCATCTTGCTCAAAGTGGTTCACGTAACAGGTTTTTGATCGACGGATCCCAGACTAGTTGGCCTTAGGTCGTCAAGCAAGAATCTCCAATGGATCTAATGACCCGAACACATTAAGGTGCCAGAGATAAATATTTTATTTTATTTAACTTCTTTAGAATTTTTTTTCGCTCAATATATATTTATTCAATAAGAAGACTGCTTTTGAAAATTTGAGAAGAGACTAACAGATGGAGATCGTCAAAGCAAAATAATTTGAATCAGCTCCAACATTTTTTCCAAAAACCCTATACTAAGGCGATAAATGAAAAAAAACTTTTGATAAAGAATTTCATAAGCAAAGAAATGTTCTTGAAACCTTCGATTAAGAACAAGAAAATATAAAAAAAATGCGAATAGTGATGAGCGAGATATCTTTTTCTTCAGAGTTTGGAAAATAGATAATTATCATGATGCAAGAAACATGAAATGCATGCTGTTACGAAAAGAGGGAGAGAAATCGCACGAACACAGAAGAACACGAAGATTTGCGAGGTTCACCCTAAATCGGGTTACGTCCTCGTGAAGCGGCGGCTCTTTTTGTTATGGAATAAAGATGATTACAAGGATGGGTCTCCGTCTAGACCCCTAGGGAGTTTATATAGGAACTTCCTTTGACAGATGATATGAATTATATACGGACTGGGACTCTAAATAAATCTCCTGAAAATAGGACACCTATCTCGTGATAAGGAAATAAATCAAATCCAAATCACATACAGAATATACCCCTAAAATTTTTCGCTCAGGGGGCTCCCCGTAGGGGAATTCTGCTGAAGCGTCTGACTATGTAGGGGGACCAATTGGATTCAGATTCAAGACATTATTAACAAATGCAACCCCTGGACTTGAAAGAAACACTGTCTCAATGTTCAATCAGTCGGACGAGTTTGCGTACATCAAAATATCAAAAGGACACAACAAAAGAGTAAGAGTGAAAGACACAACCATGCTAATCAAACTCTGATGGAGGTGGAGGTCCAAAGGTGCTATCAACTGGATCTATAGGAATCTGGTGGTGTCGGACTATCTGACGAACATCTCGATATATCCTATCGACATCCTCTACAAGGCGATGTAGTTGTGCTCGATCCTCCTAGGCTGCAACCTGCATGCGATTCAATTGATCCATCACTAATAAATGATATCGTGTCTGTTAGTTCGTATAGCATCTATCTTTGTCTGCCACGGAGAAAAGTTAAAAGCAGCAGAAGAAGGAGCTATTGTAGAAGGTGGCGGGTAAACTGTCTGTGTCATCTGTGAAAGCTGTGAAGGTCTTGCACCATCCTTTGATGGCTGGGGAACTGGCTCATTCTCAAGTGGCTCATCGACAACAAGTGGAATGGCCAAAGGTGGGAAGTATAATCAATTAGCCCTGTCAAAAGGTGTAATTCTAGTCCAGTTTACACATGGAATCTTGTCAGTTCTTTCTCTAAAAGTAAAGAAAAATCTGTTATTCCTTATTGTGATGAGTATCATATGAACTGCCTTGCTTCGATCAAGGAATGAAGCATTTTTAACCACGTTGCATTCTAAATATAAATTAAAGTGACGTGCAATGGGTGTGACCAAACCTCCGATGACAATCGCCCTTTCTTCTTCCTAGAATGTTTTTCAAAATTATGAGCCAAATATGCTCCAACCTTGATTTGCACATTTTCAATCATAGCTCATAAAAAGAGAAGTTATGTTTCGTTAACAGCACCTTCGCTGTCTCCTCTTCCAGAAATAGTGTTAGACAAAATTCGATGCACATAACGAAATACTGAATTCTGAATCTGACTGGCTTTAATGCGGGCTAAGTTAAGATTATTCTCACCAGTGATAGCAAATCAGAAAGATGTAGCATCAAAAGATGAGGTGTCAGGGGTGTTCTCAGTTACTGGCTGACTGTAGAATTCAAAGAACTCAGACATACCAATGGTGTAGTCATCGTTGTACATCCTGAAAAATATTTACTCTGGTGCTTCTCCTGCAAAACTTGTGTGCGTCATCTGAAATGAACTCAGGAATTCCAAAGCAACTTGATCATATGTCGGCCAATTTTTCAGTATAAACTCGGCCATCCCTATGCGTCCAAAGAGAACAAGAATATCATCAGCAATGTTAGTATCATGCATAAAACAAATTTAGTGGCCGTTGATTCCATTCGATGGAGCCTCATCAAGGCTCGAGCATGATCCCCATCTCTATAATCAACATACGGAGGTCTCGGTACCTTGATAGGCTTGGGTGCATCCAATCCAACCTCCTCAAAATCATACTCATTGTGCGGGGCGCTGCCATGGCGAGAAAACGGGCAGCGTAAGAGGAAAACAATGCATTTTGGTGTCTGCAGTAAAACATAGACCGTTTTAAAGAAAAACACGGTTCATTTTTTTTGCTTGCATAAAATGGCCTGCGTTTAGAAAATGCGATTCGTTTTTCTACAAGTTTCACTGCCGGACTTCGATTTCGCCACTGAAGTTCGATGGTTGGTCTGCGGATGCACTCGCCCATGGCGGTCCTGTGGAAGGTGGTGGTGGCAGCGGCGGTACAGATGGCCGTGATAGATGGTCGGAGAAGCTCGAAGGAGTCCGCGACGGTGATGGTGTCGGCAACGACTGGGTTGGTTGGAGACTGCGGCGGTGACCTTTTCAGTGCCAGCAGTGAGAAGAGGAAGAAGACGATGGAGCAGGTACTGGCGACGATAGGATGGTTGGAATCAGCCATAGGTCATCGTGCGGCATCGAAGACGGTGGTTTGAATGGTGGTTTCACCGGAGAAGTGGAAGATGATCGGAGTGCAGATGTGGGGACGATCCGACGCGGGGCATCTTATAGGAACTCGGGCCATGTTGTAAATGCAGGTAGGTGGCATGCACATCCAATCTTGGGGCAACACGGACCGTGTTACTAGGACGCAGCCCGTGTTTGACTTCTTCTCTGGTACGGTTTCGAGGAACAACATGGCTCATGTTTTAAACACGCGGGTCGTGCTTATAAGTGCTTGGCAGCTGTCCGCACTCACGTGTTTACACGGATAGAAACACAACGTGTGTTCCATAAATACGGACCGTGTTTGTGAGTGCGGTCAGTTGTATACCCACTCACGTGCTCAACGGTTACACGGTCTATGTGACAACGGTCCATTTTAGCCTAAAAATTTGAAATCCTGCGCCATGACACGGTTGGTTAGTAACGAAGACACCAGCTCCCGAGCCGTGTAATAATTTTTTTATATAGAAAAGAAGGAAATAAAAATTAAAAATAAAGTTTAAATAGAATAGTTCTGATTATAATCTTCAGCTTGACTTAGTCATACTCATGGATCAATAAGGATAACAACTTCAACTTCCTCATGATGAACACCACCTAGATAGTGTTTAGTCCATTGACTTTGAATTGATGTTTTTTTGTCCATAGTGTAAATTTCAACAACTCCAAAAGGTGACGAGGAGACTACGAGGAAAGGGCCTGTCCATCTGGACTTGAGTTTACCTAGAAAAAATCTAAGTCTACTATCATATAGGAGAACTTGTTGACCAGGTTGAAAATTCTTATTTTGCATGCGTTGATCATGCCAATATTTTGTGCGCTCCTTATATATTTTGCTATTTCCATAAGCATTACTTCGAAATTCTTCCAGTTCATTCAGCTTGAGTAATCTTTCCTTCCCTGTTTCTGTAGGCTCAAAATTAAGAAATTTAGTAGCCCAATAAATTTAGTCATACTCAAAATTGAGATGTTACCAGTCATTTGGCATTGATCACATGACTTACAAAAAACTTGTGAATCTTTAAAAATAGTGGGCAATAAAATCCACTTTCCAAGATTTTTACAACTATTCGATTGGGGCCGAAGTGCCTCCAGCCTCCCTTGTATGACAATGTGTAAGGATGCTTTTGAATTCAGATTTAGGGACACCGCGTTTGATTACTTGATCTGCACAAACTTTAAAAAGATATGGATCTTCCCACAAATAATGTTTCACATCTGAAAAAAAATTTCTTCTTTTGTTGTGATGTCCATCCTGTAGGAAGCTAATTTCCCGCAATAAAATTTGCAAAATCAGTAAACCAAGGTGAACTCTCAATTTGTTTTACTTTATCACAAGAGCTGATGGAAAAGATTTTCTCATCCGAAAATTCTTCAAGTATATCAGTTTTCTAAAATGGAGCAATTTTCAAATGAGACAGATGATCAGCAACGACATTCTCGGTCCCCTTCTTATCTCTAACTTCCACATCAAATTCTTGTAAAAGAAGAATCTACCTCAGTAGTCGAGGTCTGGCTTCCTTTTCGGACATGAGATGTCTTATAGCTGCATGATCAGTGTAAACCACAATTTGTGAGCAGACTAAATAAAATTTGAATTTGTCAAAAGCAAAAATGATAGCTAAAAACTCTTTTTCCGTTGTGGCGTAATTAATCTGTGTTGGAGTTAGAGTTCGGCTGGCATAGTAGATGACTCAAAAAGTTTTGTCCCGCCTTTGTCCTAATACAACACTGATGGTTCCATCACTAGCGTCACATATGAGTTTGAATGGAAGACTCCAATCTAGGGCTACAACAATGGGAGCATATGTGAGTTTCTCTTTTAATGTAGCAAAAGCAAATATACAATCAGAATTAAAAAGAGACTTAGTATCCTTAACGATTAGATTGGTGAGTAGTTTGGCTATCTTGGAAAAATCCTTGATAAATCGTCTATAGAATTCAGCATGATCCAAAAAACTTCGGACAACTTTTACGGATGTGGGAGGGGGTAGATTTGCAATTACATCTACCTTGTCCTTGTCTATCTCGATTCCCTTTTCGGAAATCTTATGCCCCATGACAATGCCTTCATTCACCATGAAGTGGCATTTTTTCCAATTTAGTACTAGATTTGTTTCTTCACAATGCTGCAAAACTAATGTTAAATTTTCAAAACAATTATCAAATGAGTTGCCAAATAAAGTGAAATCATCCATAAAAATTTCAAAATTTTTTTCATTCATATAGGCAAATATTGCCATCATGCATCTTTGAAATGTTGTCAGTGCGTTGCAGAGTCCAAAGGGCATCCCTCGATAGGTGAAAGTTCCATACGGGCAAGTAAAAGTTATTTTCTCTTGATCTTCAGGTGCCACGGCAATATGATTATATCCTGAATAACCATCCAGAAAATAATAAAAACTATGTCCTGCTACTCGTTCCAACATTTGTCCATGAACGGTATAGGGAAGTGATCATTGCGTGTTGTTTCGTTGAGTTTGCGATAGTCGATACACACACGCCAACCTGTAACTGTTTTGCTAGGTACCAACTCATTTTCCTTATTTAATCACAGTGATGCCCCCTTTTTTAGGTACTATCTGTCCGGGGCTAATCCAAGGACTGTCGAAAAGTTTGATAACTTCTTTCTTAACTACCTCCATCGGAGTTGGATTTAACCTACGCTGAAATTGAGCACTTGGTTTACTTTTCTCTTCCATCAAGATCTTATACATACATATTGATGGTGATATTTCCTAGATATCATTGATGGACCATGCAATAGCTTTTTTGTATTTCCTGAGACGACAACAACAACAACAACAAAGTCTTATCCCACTAGGTGAGGTCGGCTACATGGATCATACGACGCCATTCCGCTCTATTAGTAACCAAACCTTTCGGTATATTATTCACCAATAGATCTTGCTCTATTAGTTCGCCAAGTGCCCGCTTTGACCTCCCTCTCCCTCTTTTAATCGGACTCCAGACTATTTGATCTACTCTTCTTACTGGCGCATCTAATGGTATTTCCTGATAACCTGCAAAAATTTGCTTTCCATTATGTTAGTTAATTCAGAGGAAATGATAATAGAAATGACTCTTTTTCGATAAAAGCATATTTGAGATGAGTAGGCAGGCTCTTGAGTTCTGGGTTTGGTGGTGGTGGAGATATGTCTGTCTTCTCCAAGATGGATTCTTTGAGAGAAATCAACTCCCTTTGATTAGAATCAATTTCTTCTTCTATGTTATCCATTGACTCTTCTATAATTGTGTAGGGGTCCATTATCAGTACTACCTATTCGAATTCGTCAAACACATCATCTTCAAAGGTATCAATAGAATAGCATTATGATAAGTCTAGAGGTTTTTTAAGAGAGTCAGAAATATTAAAACATAATTCTTCATTTTCCACTTTCAGAGGGAGATGTCTTTCTTGACATCTATCAATGTGTTTCCAATAGCGAGGAATGGTCTGCCTAGGATGATGGGTGTTTCGGCTTTAGAATCCATATCCATAATAATGAAATCTGCTGAAAATGCAAATTTATCAACTTTTACAATAACATCTTCTAAGAAACCCTTAGACTTCTTAATGGATTGATTCGCAAATTGAAGCATTACCGAAATATACTTAAGCTCGCCATAACCTAATTTTAGAAAAATGGAGTAAGGCATCAAATTAATACTAGCACCCAAGTCACATAGTGCTTTGGAATAGAAAAAGTTTCCAATGGTGCAGGGGATAGTAAAACTCCCTGGATCATTTTCTTTTGTCAGCAAATCTCTCTTGCAGACTGAACAACATTGAGTGGTCAATTTGATCAAGCTCGTCTCCTCAATTCGTCATTTATTTGAGAGACATCCTTCATGAATTTGGCATATACGAGAATATGTTTAAGCGCTTCATGAAATGGCATGTTAATATGAATTTGTTTAAAAATTTCCAAAAAATGAGAGAATTGCTTATCTAATTGTTCCTACCGATATTTTTGAGGATATGGCAGGTTTTCATATTTTGCAAGAATCTGGTGTTTTGTAACCTCTTTTCCGGCTGATGAAGTAGGAGGTTGATCTAAAGATGACTGATTAGGGGTCTGAGGTGGTACTGGTTCTGATAACTCTTTACCACTTCACAATTTGACTGCTTTCGCTTCTTTCCTTAGGTTTTTCTCTGTGTTGCTAGGAAGAGAACATGGTTATCTACTTGCAATCATGTTAGCTAATTGTCCCACCTGATTTTCTATGTTTCGAATTGGGACTTCTTGGTTTGCAAATTTGTCTCCATCGTTTTGATAAACTTGGCCAATACATCTTTCATGTTGAATTTTGGTTCGGCCTGAGATTTATCATCATTGCACAGTTGAAAATCTAGTGGTGGAGCACCTCGATGGTGTACCCAAGAGTAGTTGGGTTGATTTCTCAACCCAAACCCATAGGTGTCATAATTGCCCCCTTGGTTGTTCCTGAAATTATTATTTGATACATAGTTAGCATTTTCAAAAGAAGTGAAAGAGAAAGGGTTAGAATTTGAAACCATTGGACATTCATAAGTTGAGTGCCCTTCACTACAAAAATCACAAGTTTATTGTACAGCCTTAACAAGGGCCTTTTCATTGATGTGACTCATCAATGTCTCCATTTTTTTATTCATGGCTTCTAGTTGTGCCGTAAGTTGATTGTTGTCATCTACCTGATAGACACTTATCTTTCGTGGTGTCTCCATGTTTCTGTTATTTTGCCAATAATTCATAGTAAGATTTTCAATAATATTATAAATCTCTTTAGGAGATTTATCATTCATGGAACTCCCTACGGAAGTGCCAATCTTATCTCGTACTGTGAAAGTAGCGCCATTATAAAAGAATTGAATTTGTTCATGGAGGAGTACATTATAAGGACATGATATACAAGTTCCTTAAACCTTTCCCATGCTTCATGCATGGTTTCTGAGTCTTATTGATAGAATGCTTTGACATTAGAGATTAATCGAGCTACTTTTCTAGGGTGGACAATATTTGTTGATGAATTTTTATCGCATCTCTCTCCAATCTGTGATGGTTCCTTCGGGCAGAGTATGAAGTCAAGTGGCTACTTTTCCTCTCAAGGAGAAGGGGAAGAGTCTCAACCTAACTGCATCATAAAAAACATTATGAAATTTAAAGTAGAGCATAATTGAAGAAATTTTGTAACATGCCCAAAAGGATCTTCATCTTGATTGCCACTAAATTGGTCATTTTGCACCATTTGAAGGGTGCCATGTTGTATCTGAAAATTGGTGTTGATGTCCGGAAGAGTTATACTCCATGGGTCAAACTCGCATTTTACAAACACATCATAAGATCTTTTATTAAAAGTCCTCCTTATGCAACATGTGCAACTTACATCAGTGGACAAATTTAACAAAAAAAAATTGTGAGCAAAGCATCCAAGCGATGAATCTACCAACTTACCTCTCATCATAGAGATCAATGATAAATTTCCCTTTATCTCCTCTTCATCCATTAACAAATTTGAGAAGACAAGATGCTTGATGACCTCTTATATTTCTCTTCTCTTTCCAAGTAGTAGTAAATTTAACAAATGATTTTCAAGCTTTCAATTTGATCTATGGCACACTTGTGGCGCTAATTATATACGCACACACACTACGAAGACATGGAGCTAAAGATGGCCAAGAGAGAGGACTAGGCGCCTGACATGGTCACGATGAGGTTGAGGCGCATGTTGGTCACGTCCTCAGTGGCGGTTGCCATGCCAAGCTCGGTCCTGAAGACCATCAAGTGGAAGAGGGCCAGAACACAAACCGAGGATGCAGCTGACACTACTGTCGATGAGGTAGAGGAAGTCGGCGAAGTTGGGGATGAGGGTGGCCATGAGGCTGACGGACACCACCAGCGCCCAGTGCAGCCACGAGCAGTAGTGCTTCCCATGGAGCCAGCGTTCGCTAACCATGTAGATGAGGTTCATCATCACCGGGAAGGTGAAGTTAGGTTGATGCAAAGGCCAAGTTGTACGAGGACGGTGAGGAGGCCGCCACCAATGTTGGTGGTGATGATGCCGCGGGTGCCATCGCCGAAGAAGCCGCTGGAAGGTGAGGGGGAGGGGTGTGCTGCCCCCCTCCTCTTCCACAACGCCCCCTCTTTTTTAAAAAAAATATTTTATAGTTTTTATATTATTTATTATTTTATTCTTTTATATTAAAATATAGGACACTTTTAGAAAGGATATTTTAATATTTTCATAAATAAAAAAATTAAAAATAATAGAAAAGTTAAGATAGCCAAACGAAAGGACTTAACCAAAAATTGCGTAAACTTTAGACATCATATGGTAAGTTCATAGTTCAGGGTTAGACATGAAAAATTGTTATAATTTGGGAGAGATTTAAGTAAATAGCTCTTATAAATATATGAAGATAAAGTAAGATCATCCATATAACATATAGTTGCAAAGTACGTCCATACTATTCCATTCATATTCACTCATATATGGCATTATAGCATATATGAACATAATTCGATAGGAACGACATCAATGACACAATCTAACCATCAAATCTTGGACATTTTAACGAACACACATCATAATACTGAAGGACTTTATTTCTAATCATCTTTAGGAATATACACACTCTGTGATGATGGACTTTATTTCTTAAAAAGTACATATACTTCATGTGAGTTGGTATTTTTGTACATACATAAGTGTAGGACTTTACTTTCAATCTTTACTTTGTTATCATCTTAACTTTCTTTCTTTATCATAAGATACTTTGGAGTTAAACTTCACTTTCATTCATACTTTATCTCATGACATCTTTAATCTTAAAAATAGTTGAAAGAATCATATCAACATCATCACATTGGTTATCTAGACAAGAATTTACTTTGTGGACTTAGTTGAAATAATTAACTTTGTTTCCTGAGAAGCAAATATCCAAATGCAAGACTTTACTTTGCGAATTTAGTGCTCTTTGATGTACATACATAAGTGCAGGACTTTACTTTTCACCATTATTTTAGTGAGTGACAGTGACTTATTCTTCAATTTTAGGATGCATTATGCTTTTGTAATTCATCAATCATTCTTGATCTTTTAGTCTAATTATGTTTATGTCTTGCTTAGTCATGACCGTGAATATCCAATTCACGGGCATGACCAATTTCAATCTCCTAGTCACGGACATGACTAATTTGTCATGACCATGCCCTAGCTCCATCACGACCGTGAAATCCAATTTCATGAGCATGAGAGAGAGCCTAATACTTATGTATGTACAAAATTATACAAGAATGATAAAAAAATAAGGAATTAGGGTTCTTCCCTAAAAGGATTATAGATCTAGAGCATGATCTTAACATATAAATTGTGGATCTTAACATACATTCAATGCAGCCCCCAATCACAATTTTAAATAGGAACTAGGGTGTTCCTATGTCCCTCAATCCATACATAAAAATTATTAAGAGGGGAGAGAGGGGTTAGATCCCCTTTACATACCTAAGGCTTTGCTCTTTTTCTTCTTCGTTGATCCATTTTTCTTCTTGTTCATGTCATCTTCTCCTTTGCCTTCCTACTTGTTCTTCTATTTCTTCTTCCTCAAAATTTAAGGTTGTAGTCATTGTTTGGAAGGAGAGAAATAAGAAAAAGAGAAGAGATGGAAAGGTTTGTGGGACTCTAGCTTAGGGTAACTTAATTGCTCTTATTTGAAAATTAGGGTTGTTACAACTATGCTCAAGTGCTTAATTAGAGATTCATATGAGGTGGCTGCCTCTCTTGATGAGATAGACATGAGGGAGAGAGGATCATAGGATGAAGGAGAGATATTTGAGTTGGATGTTATTTATAAGGGTTGGGATTAAATTTATAATTAGGAGAAGATCGAAACTTTTTAAAAAGAGTAGTTATTATATTAAGTCTAACTATAACACACCATAATTTTTCATAAAAATTTAAACTTTTAATCCTGCTAATGTCGGTCACCGGATGTCCAATCCACAAAATGGACGACCAGTATCTCTATAGTCAGTAATACTGTCAATGCTCCATCGGTCGACCGTTCCATGCAATGAGAAATTTTGAAAATAAAAGATCAATTTTGATCTTTTTCGCCATCATAACTATCCAAATTCAAGGGGAGATTTTTGGATAACTAATCCCCTCCCATGATTCTCAGGATTTATAGACAAAAACTCGATTATTAGGACATTTAAAGACTCATTAATTACACTCTCTTCTTCTTTCTTCTTCACCCTCTCATTTTTTCCTCTTTCTGTAGTTTTTTTTGTGCTTACCCTTGTTGTCTTGGCTAGAGGACATTTGAGGAAGTCTCTATAGGTGTTGAGAGTTCGGTGAACTAAGGAGGACAAAGAGGAAATGACTAGTACTCGAACCAACGAAGGAGCAACTAAAAACCATCAAGAAAAGGTGTGTTTTTGGATCTAGGTCACAGGGTGGTTTTTCAAGAATATTTGCATGTTTTAGTGATCATATTAAGGTTGGAATCCATGCTAGATTGGGTAAAAACCCATGCCTTAAACATTTATTGAATGATTATGATATGATTTTTTCGATTATGATTGATTTCAAATTGATGCAAGTTTGTAAGGGTGCCATGTTCTACTTAATTATTCTTATATATGTTTCATGTGATTAGGAGGTAGTTTTATATATGTTTCTGATATGATAATGTGAAGTTTTATATATGTTTCTAATTTGATAATGTGATGAGTTATTGTTTAAAATAAATGAAATCATTTTGAGGAAAGAGTTAGGAGAGAGATTGATTTATTTCTTGCAAATGTATATGATGGATTTGATAAGATTTATGCCAAAAATTGACTTAGGGACCATGATGAATGTTAAAAAGAAGTTTGTATATGCTTAGATCTATATTTGTGTGAAAACTGATTAAAAACCTAAAGATACCACAATGACCTGTGGATTTTGTCAAAGAAACAAACAATAGGTTCCCAAATTGGGCATCCAATTCTTTTCGACAGAAGGTAACAACATTGATCGAACAGCTAATCCATGGATCGGACGCCCAACATGAAATGTCAAGATTTCAATATGATCAAACGGTTGACCAAAACTTATTTTGATCGACCGGTGATCATGAGCCGAACTATGAATTATGTGCCCTAGAAGGATCGTACGACTGGTATGTGCCCCAGATGGATTGGACAATCGGTCAAAATTTTAGACATTCAAAATTCTCGACCGAGAGTTTGTAGTTGTCCCAAGAGATATGAGATGATCGTCCGGCCTATCAGTTGTCCGATCCATACCAGGTGTTCGAAAGGTCGAATGATGAACCCAGAATGGGCATCCACCCTACCAAGCAGATGACCACTGAAATCATGATAGAGGATGTTCGCCCTACCTTGAATCAAACACCATTGATCATCCTTCTGCATGCTTTGGTCATCTGTTCCGCAGGAATTTCAATTTCTATGCTCAGAACGGGTGTTCGTTCCAGGAAGGCCCAATTGTAGAAAATCAATGGTCACTTGGCAACTTCTTGGTCTCCTGTTCCATCCTTCAGCGAGCTTTCATTCCCTGGACCGATCGTTCGTCCAGCAAGACCCGAGATTCGAAGATTAGCGGATGTTTTGGCAGTTTCTCAATCATCTATTTCATCCTTCAGTGTGCGTATGCTCCATGGAGTGGTCATCCATTCCAACAAGACACGAATCTTAGAGATAGACGGATGTTTCTGTCAACTACTCGGTCGTTCGCTTCATCCTTTAATGGGTGTCCATTCCAAGGAGTGGTCGCCCGATTTGATGCTTCTAGGTGTTTGATTGTCTCACCGATCGTCCATTATATCGACATTTTTTCTCAAGTTATTTTAGCGAGCATTCGCCGTCTTCACTGTACGCTTGTTTCATCTGTTGCAATTTAAAATGATCTTTTATTTTTGAAAATTAATCAACTTGGTAGGCCCAACATTAGGACATCATCTTTCTTATTTGCTATCATCAAAATATGTAACATATAGTCTTCGGACGATTTTATGCCCCCACCAACTTGTGCAAGTAATAGATTTGCAACAAGATGTGCTGAAATATACACAAAAGTTAATGTGCTATTGGCACATTGGCATTAATTGCCCTTCATCCATAAGATCATATGTAACGCCCCCAAAATTCGGCCCCAATTTAAAACTTTGCCGAACCCCAGGCGATGTTACGTTGATATGAACCTTGACCTAATTTTACAAAACTTTGCAGTGGAAATATAATATAATAAACATAAATAATTAATATCATGAAAACAGCGAAAGATTTCATAAAATAACCCAAGATACATAATTAGCCCATGGACCGCATAGGCTCTAACATCAACACCCAACAAAGGATTCACAATACATAAAGGAATCCAAATATAAGTAAAAGACTCAAAGGCCCATAAGCCATACATACTTGACTCTTATGAGAGTTCATCATCATAATATAATTAAGATAACTTGGGTCGTAGCCCGACCAACCCATGTGCAACGTATCCGTCATGAGATAAACAAGTAACATCATCATCATTATGTTAAAGCATATCATAACTTATCATTATGCTAAGGCATATCATCATTTATTTTACTTTACTTTAACATCTTCTTTCATAATATCTTATGATAAGGGAACATATATTAGCATCCGATTGGAGCTACATCAACATCTTCATCTTTATGTCTCAAGTCATCTTTGAAAAGTACATACATATTTGTACGACTTTACTTTCCACTTTACTTCATCTTTTCATCTTCTATCTTGATTAAGATAGCTTATTATCTTGGTGATTAGGAAGACCATGTTGATTCGCGGGTAACTTGGCTAGCTAGGCTAGGACAATTGCCCCACTTGGAAGTACATACCACAATGGTAAGACTTTACTGCCTTGGGAATACATCACATAAGCTAGCAAGTGAAGACTTTATTCCCCTCCACGATTACAACAAGACACATTCATGCCAATCCATCTTTTACTTGCATTCATTAATACATACATTCATTCATCACATGTTGCTTGTTTTAACTCTATTTAAGAACATAGAAACTTCAAATCATGCTAAGTGTGGACATTCAATCATAACCAATCATCTTCCAGAATCGGATGATCGTTTTGGGTAACGGTCGGCCACGGGTCTTATATCGGGCGATCAGTCCGATTATCGGTCGACTATTTTAGTCCTTTCGGACGACCGAAACTGTGTCCAGGTTCGTCTGCTAATCACAGAATGTGAAATGAGTCTATGAAACGGACGACTGCTGGTATAACGGTCGACCATTATGGATCTTTCGGACGACCGAAACTGGGTACAGATTTGCCCGCTAATCACAGAATGTGATGTCTACTTAAATCGAACGACCGCTGAGATATCGGTCGACCGATACTTGGCTTTTGGACGACCGAAATAAGGTGCTCGGATGTTCGCTAATCACAGAATGTGTCGAATGTTTCGACCACACATATCGGACGACCGTTAGTATATCGGTCGACCTTTACATTACTATCGGACGATCGAAACAGGGCATTTGGTCGTCCGCTGATCACAGAATGTTCGACCCTTCCAAAATGGACGACCATTATAGAATCGGTCGACCGTCGGACAGAGTGCGAGACTACAAATAGTCTCCAGAACGGTCGACCGATACATTATCGGTCGCTCATTCTGGCTGACAGAAATACGATTTTTACAAGATTTCTTTTCAAATCATACATACATCCATATTTTGAATACATATTGACTTACAAACATCATATGTAGGCATTTCTTAACATTCTTAATGCACTAATTATGAACACATGAGATTTTCACATGGACATTTAGCATGCTAATCAAGGTCATACATGTACATGAGATTTAACATTTTCATAATAAACCATCATAACAATAATGAACATTCTAATACTAAGCATAATGAGCAATTAGAGCATGAAACTATGAAATACATGGCATTCTAATCATGGATAATAATAGAATAGTAATCTTAAGAAACATAACATCAAATGCACATTTTCTAACCCTTCACTCTAAGAACAAGTGGATTTGTTCTTATGCCCTAATCCATACATTAAAATATTATTAAAATGAGATTTGAGTTTTTAAATTCCTTCAAACATATTTTTAGGGTTTTAAATTAAAACCCTATTAATTCTAATATTTTCTTTATTCCTTTTACTTCTTTCTTTTTCCTCTCTTCTTTCTTCGTGGCTGGACTCCTATTGCTTGAGCTACTATAGCTCTGAGTTGATGGGAGGAGATGCTAATGAATGATTGCTATAGATTGGGTGCCTTTTGGGGTTATTGGCCTAGAGTTATGAGAGAAGGTGAGGGAGAGAGAGGCTTATGGAGAGAGGGAGTGAGGTGAGTGTTGTTGCTTCACGTGAGTGAGAGGTCATGAGAGAGAGAGACTTAGGATGTGAGCTTGAGTTGATGGAGAGAGGAAATGAGTGAAACTTTCTTGTTGTTCGTGAGTTGACATGAGGGAGAGGAGCTAGAGAGAAGTGAGTAGGTGAGAGGGGGAGTTCCATGCTGTTGTCATCTGAATGTGAGAGAGAGAAAAGAGGGAAATGTGGGAGAAGGAGGAGATGTCGGCTGGTGTGGGGTGAGGAGAAGTGAGAGAGATTTTATGAGTGATTTAGATTAGAGAAGAGTATTTATACTTTAGTTTTGAGGTCTATTAAATTAATGGGTTTTATAATGGGCTTTTAAGTGATTTTAGCTTTCTTTTCTTATCTTTTTATTTTACTTTTCACTTAATTTTTGAGGATGTTATAATATACCCTCTTTAAAATAAAATTTGTCCTCGAATTTTGTAGAATCTTATATAATAGATCTCCTCATCCACATTGTTCCATTTATCTTTCGCTCCTCGTATACACCGACGTGATCTCTCCATGTATGACATTCAATGTGCATTTCTCGGTGGTCTCACTTTAACGTCCTTTAAATTTCATCTCCACTTAGTTGATCACCATTACTTGCTATTCCAAAATTTTCGTGAAAATTTCATATCTCTAATCAATCTCAAGAAATTGAGATTGTTCTTGAGCCACATTTTCGCTGCGCCACTCTCATCATTAGCTCGATCTTAAATGAAGATCCTTCAGTTTTGTCGCTTCATCTATCTCCAGTCCTTCGTGTGCACCCACGTGACCTTTCTCATGCGTCCTCCATAGCATCACTCAATAGTCTCTCGCTAACAGTTCTTGATCATGGTCCTAACTATGCCATCACGTTGTCTCGTATCTTGAAGATTCTAGTAGAATCTTGGATCCTTACTCCACTTCATAAAATAAAGATCGTCCGTACTTCACGCTTCCGTTGCGCTACTCTGATCCTTAACTTAATCTAAATGTCAAATCATTTAGATTCACTTGTCATGTCATGTCATCGTTTAGGTCACGTAGGTCTACGTAAAACAATCCCAATTCCCTTCACTTTTTAACCATCCTTCGTATGACCTTGGTGGTTTTTCTTAAGTTCCTTCATTCTTAAGAACAGTGATTGGTTTCTTGTCTTTAGAATATTCCTCCGAATATTCTTTCTAATGTTCTTGGTAGTGTCATCGTTTAGGTCATGTAGGTCTACGTAAAACAATCCCAATTCCCTTCACTTTTTAACCATCCTTCGTATGACCTTGGTGGTTTTTCTTAAGTTCCTTCATTCTTAAGAACAGTGATTGGTTTCTTGTCTTTAGAATATTCCTCCGAATATTCTTTCTAATGTTCTTGGTAGTGTCATCATTTAGGTCATGTAGGTCTACGTAAAACAATCACAATTCCCTTCACTTTTTAACCATCCTTCGTATGACCTTGGTGGTTTTTCTTAAGTTCCTTCATTTTTAAGAACAGTGATTGGTTTCTTATCTTTAGAATATTCCTCCGAATATTCTTTCTAATGTTCTTGGTGGTCTTTATGTCTATCATGCATACACATTATAATTTGTATGATTAATTAAAACGTTAACCGATGGTTACCTTGAATCGTATTCGGAACTTGGTGAGCTTCTTCGACTTGCATGGCGTGAACTTGTCCCAACACTTTTAGAGAGTTGACATCTAGCTTCTCCGGGCAATTCTTCGCATAATGGCACGCCTTGCCACACTTCAAATAAGTTCCGACCTTGAAACGACATTCATCGAGGTGACGTCTTCCACACTGATGACACATGTAATATGCTCATTCCATCTTCTTCGGAGAATGGTAAGGTGATTTCCTTGGACCCTTCTCTTTTTCTTGCTTGGTCATGTTCTTTGATGTTTTTCCATTATACTTCACAACTTCATCCTTGAGCTTTTGTTCTAGTTTTACAACTAGTTCAAGAGCTTCGCTCATTGTCTCGGGAGCTTCACACATCATTCTAGCCTTCAATTTGGGTTTAAGTCCTTTTACGAAATGATCCACTCTCATTCTTTCCATCTTGACCAAGGTGCAATACTTTTCGAGTTGAAAGTACTTAACCGCGTAGTCGTCCACCGGCATATTACCTTGTTGGAGTTTAAGAAACTCCTCTTGTCTTTGCTCACTCATACTTTGTGGAAAGTATTGATCCTTGAAATCCATCACGAACTTCCACCATGTTGGATTTTCTTCGTTGGCATACTTAGACCTAAGGATAACATCCCACCATTGCTTTGCTTTTCCTGTCAAGCTATGAGTGGTACAAGCTAGTTTACTTTCTTTCGAACATTTCATCACTCTGAAGATATTCGTGATGGTATCCAACCATGCCTCGGCTTCCTCCGAATCATCAATGCCATTGAACATGGGAGGATTGAAGCTTAAAAACCTCATCAAAGATTCTTGGCGTGAACCTCTGTCACATTCCATAGCTTGAGTCGTGCCTTCATTTGTTGGGCAACTCATATCCATCTATCATCACACAATAATCACGCATCAATGTTTAACATTACCCAATTAAAGTAAAATGCAAACCTTTAGGTTCGGTGGCACCTCATGACGATTGCACATGGACTTCATACTTAGACCTTATACTTAGACATTTTAGCCAACCTATGGCTTGTACATCCTAAGACTTAAGACATGGATCAAGTCTATAACTTACATCTACTATAGTATAACATATAACATATAAGAGCTCAACCATGACTCTTGACTTCTAGAACTTACAACACTCGAGCCAAACTATGGCTTACATATTCTAAAACATATACATACGAGCAAAAATTAGGCTATGATACCATACTGTAACGTCCCAAAATTCGGCCCCAATTTAAAACTTTGCCGAACTCTAGACGACGTTACGTTGACATGAACCTTGACCTAATTTCACAAAATTTTATAGCGAAAACATAATATAATAAACATAAACAATAATATCATAAAAATAGTAAAAGATTTCATAAAATAATCCAAGATACATAACTAGCCCATGGGCCGTATAGGATCTAACATCTAGACCCAATAAAAGGTTCACAATATATAAAGGAGTCCAAATAAAAGTAAAAGACTCAAAGGCCGATAAGCCATACATACATGACTCTCATAAGAGTTCATCATCATAACATAATTAAGATAACTTGGGCCATAGCCCGACCAACCCATGTGCAATATATCCGTCATGAGGCCCTCGTCGCCGAACCTAAGCCTCGTCCATACCTGCACAGATCTATGGGGTGCAGATGATTTCTCCCGTTAGAGTATGTTGAGGCTCATGGATGCTATGATGCCATGACATATAGATAGCATGCATGGGCCTCAACATACTCTAACGGGAGAAATCCCCTACACCGCATGGATCCATGCAGGTATAGACGAGGCTTAGGTTCGGCGGCGAGGGCCTCATGACGGATACGTTACACATGGGTTGGTCGGACTACGGCCCAAGTTATCTTAATTATGTTATGATGATGAACTCTTATAAGAGTCAAGCATGTATGGCTTATGGGCCTTTGAGTCTTTTACTTTTATTTGAACTCCTTTATGTATTGTGAACCCTTTGTTGGGTCTTGATGTTAGAGCCTATGCGGCCCATGGGCTAGTTATGTATCTTGGGTTATTTTATGAAATTTTCCACTATTTTCATGATATTATTATTTATGTTTATTATATTATGTTTCCGCTGCAAAGTTCGTGTCAACGTAACGTCGCCTGAGGTTCGGCAAAGCTGTAACGCCCCCAAAATTTGGCCCAAATTTAAAATTTTGCCGAACCTCAAGCGACGTTACGTTGACATGAATCTTGACCTAATTTTACAACACTTTGCAGCGGAAATATAATATAATAAACATAAATAATAATATCATGAAAACAGCGGAAGATTTCATAAAATAACCCAAGATACATAACTAGCCTATGGGCCGCATAGTATCTAACATCAAGACCCAACTAAGGGTTCACAATACATAAAGGAGTCCAAATATAAGTAAAAGACTCAAAGGCACATAAGCCATAATACTTGACTCTTATAAGAGTTCATCATCATAACATAATTAAGATAACTTGGGCCGTAGCCCGATCAACACATGTGCAACGTATTCGTCACGAGGCCCTCGCCGCCGAATAAGCCTCGTCCATACCTGCACGGATCCATGGGGTGCAGGAGATTTCTCCCGTTAGAGTATGTTGAGACCCATGCATGCTATGATCCTATGACATAATGTCTATATGTCATGGCATATGCATATCATCATCATAGAACATAAATCATATGCATGCTATGAGCTACTTATGCACACTATATGGCATATGAACATATCATCATAGCAAAATAAGATAAACATATAACATCATCATCATTATGTTAAAGCATATCATAACTTATCATTATGCTAAGGCATATCATCATTTATTTTACTTTACTTTAACATCTTCTTTCATAATATCTTATGACAAGGGAACATACATTAGCATCCGATTGGAGCTACATCCTCATCTTTATTTTTAAGTCCCAAGTCATCTTTGAAAAGTACATACATATTTGTACGTCTTTACTTTCCACTTTACTTCATTTTTTCATCTTCTATCTTAATTAAGATAACTTATTATCTTGGTGATTGGAAAGATCATGTTGATTCGCAGGTAACTTGGCTAGGTAGGCCAGGACGATTGTCCCACTTGGAAGTACATACCACAATGGTAAGTCTTTACTTCCCCAGAAATACATCACATAAGCTAGCACGTGAAGACTTTATTCCCCTCCACGATTACAATAAGACACATTCATGTCAATCTATCTTTTACTTGCATTCATCAATACATACATTCATTCATCACATGTTGCTTGTTTTAACTCTATTTAAGGACATAGAAACTTCGGGTCATGCTAAGTGTGGATGTTCAATCATAATCAATCATCTTCCAGAATCGGACGACCGCTTTGGGTAACGGTCGACCACGGGTCTTATATCGAATGATCGATCCGATTATCGGTCGATCATTTTGTTCCTTTCGGACGATTGAAACTGTGTCCAGGTTCGTCCGCTAATCACAGAATGTGATGACTCTATAAAATGGGCGACCGCTGGTATAACGGTCGACCGTTATGGGTCTTTCGGATGACTGAAACTGGGTTCAGGTTCGCCCGCTAATCACAGAATGTGATGTCTACTTAAATCGGACGACCGCTGAGATATCGGTCGACCGATACTTGACTTTCGGATGACCGAAATAAGGTGCTCGGACGTTCGCTAATCACATAATGTGTCAAATATTTCGACCACACATATCGGACGACTGTTAGTATATCGATCGACCTTTACATTGCCATCGGACGATCGAAACAGAGCATTTGGTCGTCCGCTGATCACAAAATATTTGACCCTTTCAAAACGGACGGCCATTATAGAATCGGTCGACCGTCGGACAGAGTGCGAGACTACAAATAGTTTTTAGAACGGTCGATCGATACATTATTGGTCGTCCATTCTGGGCCGACAGAAATACGATTTTTACAAGATTTCTTTCCAAATCATACATACATCCACATTTTGAGTACATATTCACTTTCAAATATCATACGAGGCATTTCTTAACATTCTTAGTGCACTAATCATGAACACATGAGATTTTCACATGGAGACATTTAGCATGCTAATCAAGGTCATACATGTACATGAGCTTTAACATTTTCATAATAAACTATCATAACAACAATGAACATTCTAATACTAAGCATAATGAATAATTAGAGCATGAAACTATGAAATACATGGCATTCTAATCATGAATAATAATAGAATAATAATCTTAATAAACATAATATCAAATGCACATTTACTAATCCTTCACTCTAAGAACAAGTGGATTTGTTCTTATGCTCTACTCCATATATTAAAACATTATTAGAATGAGATTTAAATTTTTGAATCTCCTCAAATATATCTTTAAAATTTTAGAATAAAACCTTATTAATTCTAATCTTTTCTTTATTTCTTTTGCTTCCTTCTTTTTTTCTCTTCTTTTTCTTTTTTCTTCCTCACGGCTGGACTCCTCCTATTGCTCGAGCTACTATTGCTGTGAGTTGATGGGAGGAGATGCTAATGAATGATTGCTATAACTTGGGTGCCTTTTGGGGTTATTGGCCGAGAGTTATGAGCAATGTTGTAAGACCCGGACCGGACGTCGACCCGGATAAGTCTCCGGGTCAGGTTGGACCGGTCGAACCGGTTAACCCGGACGGTCGGACCGGATATTAATAAAATAATATAAAAAGATAAATTGAAATACTTATATATTCTTATCAATAATTAATATATTTCTACAACAAAGTACATATGATTAAATCATTTTAATTAAAATTAAAAAATCAAATGTGACATATTTAACTATTGATATGAGTTTTATGTGATTTTAATATATTCAATTACAATTTACAAATTCATTTTCTCAAATTTAACTTTACTTAAACTAGAAAGATTATTGTAGTTTCTATTTTTTAATTTAATTAGGTAACTAATCTTTTCATATTTAATTTTTGACATTTAAAATATTATAAAATTTCTTATCAAACAAAATAATTATATAAATGACTGATGATAACCATTGTATAATATAAAATAACTTGGCATTCAGATAAATAAATATAGCACAGTGGTATATACACATAAGTTGGTTTCAGGAGGTATTGAGTTCAAAACTCAGTGTCCACATTATTTCAAGATATTTTCAATTTTTGGACTGGCCGGTTCTTGCAAAACCGCCGGTTCAACGGTTCAACCCGGTTTTAGGCGGGTTTTGACCGGTCTTGACCGGTTCGAAACGGTCTGAATCCTAATCCGGTTTTGGGGTCGAACCAAACCCGCCCAGAGTGGCGGTCGACGGTTGGACCGGTCGGACCGGCCGGTCCGGTCCGGTCCAAACAACCATGGTTATGAGAGAAGGTGAGGGAGAGAGAGGCTTATGGAGAGAGGGAGTGAGGTGAGTGTTGTTGCTTCACGTGAGTGAGAGGTCATGAGAGAGAGAGACTTAGGATGTGAGCTTGAGTTGATGGAGAGAGGAAACGAGTGAAACTTTCTTGTTGTTCGTGAGTTGACATGAGGGAGAGGAGCTAGAGAGAAGTGAGTAGGTGAGAGGGGGAGTTCGTTGATGCTGCTGTCATCTGAATGTGAGAGAAAAAAGGAAAATGTGGGAGAGGGAGGAGATGTCGGCTGGTGTGGAGTGAGGAGAAGTGAAAGAGATTTTATGAGTGATTTAGATCAGAGAAGAGTATTTATATCCTAGTTTTGAGACTTAGTAGATTAATGGACGTTATAACGGGTCTTTAAATGATTTTGGTTTTCTTTTATTTATTTTTCTTTTTTTCTTTTTATTTTACTTTTCATTTAATTTTTGAGGATGTTACATCATAACATAAAAAATAAATGAGAAAAGAATCATGAACAGGAAAAGTTAAAAAAACAAGATTATTTATAAAAGTATTCTTAAAATAAATTACATATCAGCCAAATGTAGTGTACAGTAATCACATTCGCTCCACTTTATCCATCATTCATATGATATGACAAGTATTATATCATTAGGACTCATTGTTTAGTGTTCCTCAATCCGCGCCGTCGATTGCTTCAATTGCCTCAATCATCATACAACTAACAATTTAATAAACTAAAAAGGAATATTCCTTTGTCATATTCCTTATCCATCACGTACCTTTGGAAGTTTAGCCTTGCGATATCGATAACCCTGGGATATTTAATACTTCAAATTAGCATTGTAAAATTTAGTATGAGGAATATAAAGAATAAAAAAATAATACACATATAGATAGATGGATAGATAGATAAATAGATAGATAGATAGATAAATGAAAATTAATGTTAATTAGAAACTAGTCGGCACCTTGTTTGTGCCATAAATGTAGTCGCAGTAGGTGAAGACTGTAGCGAAGTTGCATTTGCTCTGGCCTCCAACAAAATGGTGGTAGTCATGGTATTCGGCTCCCCCGTAAAATGGTATCAATTTTGTGGGGTTAAAAGGGAAGTCATACCTGATGGGTAATATTAATTAATTAATTAGTAATAATAATATTATATATACTAACTATATATAGAAATAAATATATACACACAGCACACGAACACATGCACATGCACGTACCCGGTGTGTATCTCTACAGCGGCCATTTGCCTGAGGGAGAACCAGAGCCAGAAGGTTACAACGTGGCAGGGGACGATGGCCGGGCCGAGGAGAGACGGCATGGAGCTGAACAAGATGTCAGCGATATGGCCGTAGCTTGCGGCGAGGCCGAACGGAGCGGTGAGCTCGTGGTGGATGTGGTGGATGCGGTTGTAGCCCCATCGGCTGTGCAGCGCCCGGTGGGTCCAGTACGTGCCATAATCCTCTACCAGGAAGTAGATCACCAGCTGCGCCGTCGCCTCCGCCACCGTCGGCAACGGAAGCCCTGTCCTTATCTTCAGCATCTGCAGGCATAATCGATGCAACCATATTTGTACTTAATTAATTTAGAAAAATTAAAAATTTATTAGAAAAAAATATTTAAAGTAGAAAAAAAACTAAAATTTATATCTTAAACAGATATATAAGTAATTTTTATATTAAATATTAATGTAAAAAAGATAAATAAAAAAGAAAATAAAGTTATGTAATCCATAATGGTTTGGATCGGGTTTGAAGCACAAATTTATGCCAATCTGGTCTAATTTTATCTGAAAATAATGGAATGCAGGGGTGGGTAATTAGGTGCAATCCGGCAAGCCTTCTATGTGCGGTATGTAAGTATTCAAAAACATCTATCTGAAAATAGTGAAGGTTGGCATAGCAACGTGGTGTTCTAAATGGTTAGTTGAATGTTTGGAGAATGTTGTTAATTCCAAGTTGGATACTTTCCTCTTGTCACAACAGAATTAATCAGATGTTAATATTTTGGACATGGACATTGATCTAAAGGTGCAAACTCTTTACTATTCTAAAAAGGGAAGCTCTAATGCACTCCTCCAACAATGTTATGGACGACCTTGCCCTTAGGTTGGTCGTGATAATAACGTCTTCTGGTCAGCACAAAAAAGAGGCAACACTTTCCAATGCAAATCCCAAAGCACATATTATTACTCTAAATAAAATTGATATTATCCAATATATAAAAGATAAAGTAACTGCAAAATTTTATACGATTAAAAATTTATCTTTTATGTAATATACACAAAATAATGTATTTTTATGCCTTCTAATAATATACACAAAATCACTGTATTACCATAAAAAGTTATATCAAATAATGTATTAAAAAAATATGTAACCTATAAATGATCTCATTAAATATATAACATGTGATTAATTTCTAACATATAAAATAAATATTAATTTTATGAATGAAAGTTGTATCTTTCCCTTGATTTTTTTATACAATACTTTTAGTATTTTTAATTAGAAAAACCTCGTTAAAATTTTAGGTGATATTTTGGAAATTCTATTTTCCATTAACATGTATTTAAATAAATTTTATGTTAAGAAAATTGTTTAATGTAAGTGGAAATAATATGTATTTTATACAGTTTATAAATGATGTCATCCCTTAAAAAAGATTCAATTTATATCCGGTTCGGTTAGTGTTTTTAGATTTCTTTTATTTTTTTTGTTTATATTCGTATAAAACAATATGAAACGTATTTCCTGATACTTAAAAAATAATAATAAAGCTTTTGAGTGCATGCCAAGGATTAAAATAATAAAAGAAAAAGCATCATGCTGCTTTTAAATTTTAGAAAGAGTACTTTTTATTGATAAGAAATAATAAAGATTATTCTTTTGTTAGTGGATGATGAGAAGTCACTGAGCATACATTTTCAAGGTCAAGATAGTCCATCAGTATTTTGAAGGAGTGGCAGCAGACTAATTAAGAGTGGCATTAGAGTTTCCCTTCTAGAAAATATATGCAGAAGCAAGTGCCTTTATTAACTTTAATCATATGTATCTTATACCTAAACTACACGGAACACAAGACTCAGAAGCAGACAAATATGATACTGTTTCCCCATGTTCGATGGTGCGCAAGATTTTCGGATGTTTATGAAATGTATTTATTTTTGTTTGTGAGATTTACATTTCCAAGTATTTATGGCACTACATTTTTACTACCTAATTAAGTTAATTTGTAAAATTCACGTAATAAGTAACAATTTGAGGAAATGAAATTGTTATATATATATATATATATATGTCTCACTTATTTTTTTATAAATTTATTACTATATGACTATATATATGTGATTGAATAATCAATAGCAATGAGTAAACTTTATTTTTAATCTTTTGGACGTTTACTCATGTAGAGGCACATGAACTTAATTATCACGTGGAAAAGGTGTTACGTCCCCATACGTGGAGTTTGTCACTGGAAATAATTTTTTTTCAGGCAAAATGAATTCCAAAGAAAATATTTTCTAAATTAAGTTATTTTCTTATTGCCTGCTTTGCATATCACAAAAATAATTAAAAATGTAAATAAACTATCTATTTGATTGGTAACACATGAGAAAGTAATATATTAAAAGAATTTAGGAGGCATTGAACTTTTGTTTCAAAGTACATACACGATGTTGATTAACTCAAAAAGATAATTTTTTTGCGATGATTAATAAAAAAATATAAATCATAGTATAGTTTGGTTCGTTCATTTCAGTTTTTTTTTATTTTTTTATTTTTTTATTATCAGAAAATAGAAACCAAACTTGTTTTATTTAGTTTTAGGGAAAAAAGATGAAAATATTTTCTAAAGTTCCAGAAAATGAATTCGTTTATTCCTCTGCTTTTAGTGGCAAACATTTAAACTATAAATCAGAGTATTAGGGTATCATAATCTTTAAGATTTAAGCAGTATAAGTATTCAGTTTTCTTTACAGAAATAAAAATAAAATAAAATAAAACATTCAGTATTCTTTTCTTTTGTCAGCCTTGTTGTGCTCGACTTTGATTTATAAGAAATTGATCCCTATTATTAATCCTCTTTACTTATAATTATTTAGGTCTTAGCATAGTTTGACAAAGTTAATGATTTAATTAGAGGAAAGCGATTCGATTAGAGAATAATTATTTGATTAGATTACAACGGTTAACTATTAGCAGATAGCGATTTATTTATAAATTTAATAAAAATTATTTGATAAACATGGTGGTTAAATTAGTGTATCATATAAAATAATAAAAATAAATATAAGATATAATTTATGGTCATTTTTATACGCTAATATTAATAATAATTAATTTACAATAATTATTTTAAATAGTAATATTTTTTAAAATATAACTTTAATATAAAAATATTGATTATTTCAAAATAAATTTTATTTGGATTGTAAGTAAAATAAGAAATGTGATATATTAAAATAAAAATAATATATGATATTTAATAATTAAATATTTTTTATATTATAAATTGAGAATATAATAAGAATAAAATATAAAATTATTATCTATACTCTATAAGCCAGTAAGAATAGCTTATACCGTTTTGTGTTTAAATCTTTAAATATTATTGAAAAAGAAATATATTTACCAATCTTTATAGTAACATTTTAATTCTAATAAACTGTCATTCGCTATTAAACACTTTTTTTAGGTATATATATATATATATATATATATATATATATATATATATCTTCAGCTGAACACGTTTTTTTTTCCTAATTATCTATTAATATAATATAACAGTCGCTTCAGCTGAATCCCAACTTTAAAACTTATTGACATAAAAAAAGAAAAAAAGTTATTGGCATTGAAAATAGTGATTTCTTATTCAAACTGAAAAGTATTTTTACTTTTTTAGTTTTTAATGTATTTTTAGTCAAATTGCGTGTAAGCTTAGGAGACTGATAACCAGCAAAGTTTGAGATATCAAACAAAAAAAAGTTCTAACTATAAGATTAAAAAAATAAAAGTAAGTTCCAGAAAATGGAAGTAACAAATGAAATAGAATTAAAAGAATAATTTATATTTTAAATAAAAAGAAAATTAAAAATAACTTTTGTTCTCATACACATTAAATTATATTTATATAACTTAATAACTAAAAATTTCTATGTTTTATGTAAACTACATATATATTTAAAAAATATCTAGCGAGGAAAAGAAAAATATCCATTGAAAAAATTACATATCTTGAGAAAAAAATAAAGCGAAATATCAAGAATGATGTCATATCGAAAAATCAAAGAGAGGGGAAAAGATAATTTTTGTTTCGAGAAAAAGCAAACGTTGACCTATTAGTTGAGAGATAAAAGGAAACATTTAGTTTATTATTATTATTAGTAGTAGTAGTAGTAGACTAGTAGTATTAAGTATTAACTATGTATGCATGCATGCAAGCAAATGGTTATCGTGTAGTACCTTCATGATGGGATACGCGAGGAAGAGGACGGGGCCTAAGAAGTAGACGTAGAAGAGCGCGATGCCCTTGTAATAGTTCAGCATGTCGGAGAGGGCCGTCGGCGGCGACTTGGGCTGAACCTTGTACTTGCGGATCCACTCGTAGCGGAAGCGTTCAGCCAGCACGATGGGCAGCGACGGCAGCGCGTACGATATCATCAGCACCACGACGGTGACGCTCGAGAAGAGCCAGACGTCCCGCACGTCCCCCGTGTGTCGGAGCCACGCCGCCTCCGACCAGCTCAGCTCCCTTCCCAGTGCTGCTTCCGCTTCGTGCGCGGTGGCGTAGGGAAGCATCTTCTTCCTCTCCTCGTCCTCGTCCTCGTCCTCGTCCTCGTCCTCCCAACCTGTTTGAGGTTATGCGTTCGAGCGCCAGACACTTCGTTTTTTATAAGCTCCGTATCTGAGGAATAACGTCGAACAGCACGTCTACACATTTCGTTGACCCTACAAAATGACATGTGTGGCATCGTTGACTGGTCTTAAAAACAAAAAAAAAGTACATATTCGAATACCCACGGTTGCGTAGTCAACAAATATATAATTTGGATTATTATTTTCCACTTAGTTACGAATTGGAACTGAATTATATAATATATCAGATACTAATAATAAAAGCTTGTAAAAATTAGGAGTTAGATGGCATTGTATAGTCTACTTAATTAAATATATTTTACATCACCTAAATTTTGTGAAATTTTATCTATTTTTTCTCTGTGTTATGAGTTTCGCGTTTATATTTCGGATAAAAGAAAGAATAATCCTAGAATTAGTGGTGCATTTTTTTTGTCCAAAAACAATTACTAGATACTTCTTATAGGAACGTGATCAATTTTTTCAACATAAATCCGCCATACACTGGACATTTACCATGTTACGTCAACAATATAATACATTTCTTTTTTGGATGTAGTCGACCTTTCGGATGAGAACTAACCTTACAGTCCCACTAAATAGTTGAATTAACCAATTGGATTGCATTAACGTATAATTTTGGAGATGACAAATGTGAAATTTGGGTCAAAGGGACAGAGACACTTCCCGACCAGAAAAGAGTAGCGTGGATGAACATACTTTATTGGTTTCAAACTATATTTTGGAAATTTAAGATTGGCTAAATTTAATATGGGTAAAAGACGTAACAGCTGGTATATTGTTAGGCAGGTAGGGATTGAAAAAACAAGTATTTGAATAGATGTTTACTTAGGACTCTTTTTTTTTTTTGTCTTATGAAGTGATTGAAAAATAAGTGTTTGATTTGACGTTAACTTGTTTCTTTATGAATTATCCAGGAAGACACAATCACAAGTTATATGTTTTTTTTCCCATAATTCTAGTGATGATTTTAACTTACGACGAAAATTATTAATAGTTTTGTTGGAATTTATAATAGATATAAATTATAGAGGTTGCGGAATATCTCTTGCAGCGAAAGCAGATCGTCGAAATATTTTCACGAACTTTAGACGAACGCACTTGCACATCGGGATCGAGAATCGAACGTCAGGGAACAGAACTCTTTACCACATCACAAGTATTTCTGGACGAACCTCTGTGAAAATATATTCTGGACCTGTGGTATGGGTCCCTTTTATGATTTTATATAGATTATCTACTCTGTAGGGGATGTTGTTGTTTGGGAGGAGGTGGCCGACACAACACAAGGAGGATACTTGAAGTAGTAGGAACAACCGCTCATGTTCCTATGAAATGCAAAGGGTGTGTAGGCGACTTATCTACTTCAAGTTCATCAATCGCACATAAGTTTCCTCGGCATTTGACTCCGATCTTACAAATGACTCAGAGCATATCCTGACCGCACGAGGCCAAGGATCGAGTATGGCATCGTCAAATGTCAGAAATGATGTGGATGACGATCATGATGTAGGTCGATAGATAATTTTGTTACTATGAACATTAATTAATTTGATAACTTTAAACAATGATACTATTTATTCTATATTATTATTTTTATGATGATCTTGTTAGTTTACTTTGAAGCATTGTATTTTAGTTTATATTGTTATTAATGTATTGAATGCATATATAATATATGCATTGTGTATTCTATGGGAGGGGAAGGGAAGAATATGAGGTAATATGATAAGAAAATTGAGAAAATTAGCGTCATCTTAGCGACTAATTCGCATCGTCTCGCATTGTATTTAGCGATGCCATTGCATCGAGGTAGCCTTAAGATTGTGAAACATTGACATCGCCTTAGCGTCGGCTTAGCATCTTAATTTGGCGTCTAATTAGCGTCGCGTTAACGTCTAATACTAGCATCATTTTAATGCCACAATATCATCGTTGCTTCCCTATGTGAGGATTGTTTTTGCATCCGCGTAGCATCACCATAAACATAGCGGCTTATAGAGCCGACTTTTGCGATGCTAAAAGTGATTTTCCGAGCCTACAAATAGTGTCACCATTGCATTGGTGTAGCTTCGCCTATCGAAATAGTGTTGTGTGAACGTGGGCGTGGTTGTGACGCTAGTAGCACCAGAATCATTGCGTTGCAATCTCGATGGCGCTAAGTCGACATTAATGTGTCGCTAAGTTATTCAGTGCCTACATAGCAACGCATTAGAGGCATTTTGGATGTGTCGCTAATTGATCCATTTCTAAGTCATTCAGCTCTTCGAACCCATGGATAAGACTATGATTATGAATGGTTAAAGACGAATAGAAGGACTTTGTTCACATGAACTATAAACATGAGCAATGATCATGAACATGAAATAAAATAAAAAAAGATATGGTACCATAATCTCCCATGATTTATTATCGTACCTATTATGAATTCACACTTAGCTCTATGCTTTGAGTTTGCTCCCTTGTGTAATCTCCGCAGGTACATGAGTTATCTATAAGCCAAGTTGATGTGTGTGCGGCGGTTAAAGCTCGGGTGGCGTGTGCATGTAGGTATCTAGTGTTGTTATAAGTCTTTTATCTTATCCAATTATATTTGGATGATGTATGAGACTTATTGAGTTGTACTATGGCTTGAACTTTTATATGTATTGTCTTGAGATGATATAATATACCTCTTCATTCTTTTAGCTTTTGCAATTCTCATATTTATTTGTTGAAATATTTTATTATTAAATCTTTTGTTTATGTGTCAATCTTCTTGACTATTTGGGCCAACGTAAGAGTAAAAAAAATATTGAAGAAAGTAGCACACGAAAAAATATTTCACCAAGTAGCGTGGTCAAATTTTGTGACGTTACAATTAGCCTGTACAAATTATTTCGTCGCTAAGTCGTACAATTTTAAAAAAAATTGCAGCAAGGTATATATGTGTTCTAGTAGAAATCTAACTATATTAAAAAGAAGATGGCGTGGAAGGGGAAGTTGACACTTGGCATAACTATATTATGACAAGTGACCTTAATAATATTAAATTTAAAATATTTAATTATACATAATAGTATTTAATTGGTTATAACTCATCCTTAACCGATTGTTTGTATTTAATTAGCAATGAATTAAATATAGTAAGTTTAGATTATGAGAATTGGTTATTGAATTATCTATATTATATAGTAAGTATTTCATTATATCAACACGTGGATGCACTTCATGTGCCAAATGTAATTAATTTTTATCCACATTTGTACTAGATTCGAATATCCTAATATGTAATATTATATTGATTGTGTGGAAAAAACATATCATAAATACAAAATTAAAATCCTAATCTATGACAAATCATAATAAAAAATAATTAAGAACAGTTAAATAAACCAACTCATAATTGTAAATTAAAATCATATTTAATTAAGACAAAGATAGTTGACTGATCATAATAAGAAAACACAATCGATATTTCCAAGCAATCACAAATAGAAAAATATAATTATTTTCATAATTTCTTAATAAATTAAACGAATTAAAATATTCATCAAATTGGAATAAGAAAAAACTAATGTAAGCAATCATTATTATTGTCAAAATTTAATAGAAATTTTAAAATAAGAAAACATTAGATAAACCAACTAATAGAAATTTAATATATTTCAGCATTTATAAAAAAATAAAATTAAGAATTCTAACCTAATTTGTTTTAAGTAGATTATTTTAACTTCAGTTAAATTTTATTTTAAATTCCTAACTTATCAATACATTAACAGTAAAAAGTTAATAGTTATTTTAACTTTCTACCTTATCAATAGCTTAACAAAAAAAGAAAAACCTTATTGGACTGGCAGTTGTATTAACTTCCTCACGGTTGAGCAATTGTCTTGACTCGTACAGGAATTTTTTTTTCAAATTGTGTATAAATACTCCAAAGAGACCACTTCAATCCACACATACAAATTAGTCACTAAATGAAGAGGAAAGAAGAGGTTTGATATGAACTAAGCAGGTCTTTTCATTTTCGTGCATTGTTATTTACAATTTTATACAATATAAAAACTTATTGTCATTTTATTAAAAATAATTATTTGTTTGTTTCAATTATTTAGCTTTATTCTGCATCTTCATACAAGGCAGACTTAAAATTCGTGTATAATGAATCTTATCATCAATGTTATTCACTTGCTTATATCTTTGCCAATTAATTTTTTTCTTTACCGATATGATTTATCCAAAGGGGCACCTTACTTTTAAATTTGTTATTTTATAATATGAATTTCTTCAAAATAGTTCGTTTTCTTAACTAATATGCCCTAATCTATATAATTCATAGTCATTCTTAATATGACTGCGTTTGGCTCGCGAGAACAACCTAGAACATTTGATTATTCTGTCAAACACAATCAAATGTTCTGATGGGGCCCGCGAGAACATTTGTTCCGGTCAACTGGGATTGTTCCGAAATGTTCTCGAAAAAAGTTCTCGCCTTGCGTGAGAACTTGTAAATGTTCGACGTCAAATCTCAAGAAAATGTTCACTTCGATGCCGGATTCTCCCAAACAAGCTCCGGTTACTTCCGGGTCACATCACGCAAGTTCTCGGAACATTAGTTCTACTATGAAATCATTACCAAACGCAGCCATATAAAAATTTATATTTATCAAGAAGTGAATGTCACATAAATACAAGTAATGTAATTTCTTTTTACCATGTTTATGGTCATATTTTTGTTCTATAGAACCATTTTTTTAATTATGTGAGAACTGGAATCATTTTAATTTGTTTTCTGAACATTTTGCATTACTGTTGAATTTCTATTCATTGTATTATATTTGTTTATATCAAGAAGTAAATGCCAAGAAGTATGAAGAATTATTTTCTCGCAATAATGTTTCTATGGCTGTATTCTATCTGCTTCTTTTTTTACCTTATTTTTTGTTCTATAAATCAAAGCCCTTTTACTTTGTTTTAGAATATCGTCATCACTATTTATTTTATGTTTATTATAAAGAATCTTTTTAAATTGTATTTAAGCATTGTCCATTTCTTTCTAGCATTTTTTATATAATTTTATATTCTTAAAATATTATTAATGTACAAGTGCAAAAAAATTTGTACTTTGTTATTTACTTCTTTATTGCTGAGCTGTGTCATTTTCTTATAAGTTCTTTGAATTATTACATAAATATAAGTTATCAAAGATGATATCCCGTATTTATCTTAAGCTATATAGGAGTAATGCATATATTTAATATTATTTAGAAGACAAATTTCTAACTCTTAGTTCAATTTTGTCTCTAAAATTGTATGTTATATAAAGTCCACGTACAGTACAAGAAAATAGGTTATTACAGACGGTCAGAATCGTCTGTAATTGTTTTCCGATGGTTTTTTCGACGGATAACGTTCGTGCGAAAATGAGTTATTTCTGAACTGTCGACATCTTCGACGGTCCACCTGGCGGGCACGACCGTCGAACGTTGAAAATTTAAGACAGTTTGAGTCATCGATATGTATCCAAATTTAATATTTAAACTAATAATTATCCAAATTTATTCTTAACTGATCAAGTATAAGAATTTTCAATATCATTTATTAATAAGATCCTTAGATGTAATCCAATCTTGAGCCGATTATTAATTTCTAAAATTAAATGTACAAAATAAAAGTCTAATATGTATATTAATCTAAGATGTAAATAAAATCTATATTAAATATGGCTATATGGAAATAATCAGATATATAAAATTATTTTAAGCTGATCATAACCATAATCTTGAAAATATTTTGAACTTCTCCTGATCTAAATCTATAGCCCAATTTTGATTCTAATATTTAATCCAAATCTTAATACAATTTACACTCTCATATTTAATTTTATCTTTCAATATGATCTAAAATTTTTCTATATGGTGTCAATATTTTTTTCTCAAAGTAGACTGAATCATTTGTTACCTTTAATTATTAAGAGAATTAATTTTAATCATACTTAAAAATGATAAAATCTGTGTGCATGAGGTCGCAATAAATGGTATGATATCACGGTGACATGTGTCATTTATTTAAAGTTATAAAATAAATAATATTTATATTTTAAAAGAGAATGTCTTATTGTTGGAATTAAAAATTTTAAAAAATAATTCAATTAGAGTCCAATTAATATTAATTTTTCTTTCTAAAAGATAATGAACAAGTATAATAGTATAAATTACATTTCCTTTTCAAAGATATTGCATTATATTCATAATTTAAAAATATGTATTTGAAATGATAAAATAAATAATATTTCTATTTTATAAGAGAATGTGTTATTTTCATAATAAGAAAATAATTTAAAATAAATAATTCAATTAGAGTCCAATTAAGGTTAATATCTTTTTTTCTCAAAGATAATGGAAAAATATAATAAAATAAACAATATTTCCTTTTTAAAAAATAATATAGATTTTTGGCGTAGTGAAAAGTAAATTTATTTTTAGTATATTTAATATAAATGACTATATGCCTTTTTCAAACTAAATAATATATTAATTTTAATTTAGAAAAAGTAATTTGAGCACCATCATCATCATCAAGATGCACTAGGTTGTGAGCATCAGCCAATTTTAGGTTAGAGAAAAATATATATTAAGAATCATAATTCAATTTAAATAAGAAAAGTTTCAAATATTTTATGAAGTTAAACAAATAAAATTAAAAATCCTAAAAAATAATAGTAGATTGATCCAAATTAAATTAACTTATTTATCTTTCATACATTTTTAAACGTAATTTTTTAGTAGAGGTGAATGCATGGGTCTTGACAAGTGGTAAATTAATATGGCAACATGAGTCATTTAAAAAACAATTGAGTAAATTAAGAGGTATATTTTAGGTAAAAAATGACATAATTTTTATTTTAAGAAAATTAAATTCAATATAACTACGATAAAAATAAATTAAGCTTTCATTTCTAAAATATAATATATTTTTTTCACAATAAAAAATATTAAAGGAATGAATTCAATTTGAGGCCAATCAAAACTAATATTTCCTTTTTGAAAGATAACGTATTGTTTTTGGAATAAAAAATAGTTTAAAACAATGAATTCAATTTGAGCCAAATTAAGAATAATCTTTTATTTTTTATTCATTTAACACTTTTGCAATTTAAAAAATATTTTTATAATTCTTAAAATTATAGTACATTATTATATATTAATTAATTACTTGTTAATGTCCGTGCATCGCAGGGGACTTCATACTTAAAGGTTAATGTGCTACTAGCGCATCTGCATTGTCCTTGAACCGTGAGATCACAACATAATATAATAAATGAGAAAAAAATATGAATAGGATAAGGCAAAAAAAGCAAGATTATTCATAGAAGTATTGTTAAAGTAAATTATGTATCAGTACAATGATAACATCGGAGCTCCGCTTTATCCATCATTCACATGCCAATTAGATTCATTGTTTTGTATTCCTGGATCTGCGCCGTCGATTGCTTTAACTGCCGCAATCAGCATACAATTAATAATTATAATAAATATAAAAAGAAATATTATTCTTCTTTTCATATTTTACCTACTTTAAATATGAGACCAAAGAACGTGCGATAGAAAATAAATTAGTTAATATTTCACTATGAATCAAATTAGTTACGTACCTTTGGAAGTTTAGCCTTGCGATATCTATAACCCTGTAATATTTGATACTTCGAATTAGCTAGCATTAGAACTTCAAAATAATGAATATAAAGAATAAAAAGAGACACACAAATATATAGTAGAAATTAATTGACACTTGTTAGTGCCATAAATGTAGTCGCAGTAGGTGAAGACTGTGGCGAAGTTGCATTTGCTCTTGCCCCCAACAAAATGGCGATAGTCATGGTATTCGGCTCCCCCATAAAACGGTATCAATTTTTGTGGGGTTAAAAGGGAAGTCATACCTGACGAGTAGAGTGATGAATGTACGATTAACATGGTATTTGTATATAGAAATATACTTCTAATTTATATTATAGACATAATACCGAAATATTTGGATCTCCCTTCTAAGATAAGAAGTAAGAAGGGTAATGTATCTCTACAGCTGACATTTGTCTAAGGGAGAACCAGAGACAAAAAGTTACAATGTGGCATGGTGCAATGCCCGGGCCGATGGGAGATGGAATCGAGCTGAATAAAATGTCTGCTAGATGACCGTAGCTTGTGGCCAGGCCGAACGGGGAGCGGTGAGCTCGTCATGGATATGGTGGATGTGGTCGTAGCCCCATCGGCTGTGCAGCAACCGGTGGATCCAGTATATATGTACCATAATCCTCCACTAGGAAGTAGACCACCAGCTGTGCCGCCATCTCCGTCGAAGATGGTAGTGAAAGCCCTGTCCTTATCTTCAGCAACTGCATGCATGCATCCATCGATCGATGGCATATATATATGAAAATTTTAAAAATAAACTTGAGTTATTTCCATAAATTACTACTAAATTATCACGATTTTTCACATCTAACCACAAACTATGAACTTATTTTTTTACAATCCTGAACTATCACGACTTTTTTAATTTAATCATTCCGTCGACTTTTTCAATTTCATTTTTTCTCATTTGTAAAAAGATGATTTATCCTTTAACCTTTAAAATAATATATAATAATAAAAATTTAAATTTAAAAAAAAAGAGAAAAAGGTAAGGGGGTGATGCCCCTCGTGATCGCCTCGATGTAGCTCGCATGCCCCACCCACGCCAGTTGCAGTAGGGGTGACCCCCCTCTTTCCTCCTGTGTGTGCCAGTCACAGCAAGGGGCCGACCTCTCCCTCCCCCCTTTCTCCTTGTAGAGGCGATGGACTGCTCTCCATACACGGTCGCCGAAGGAGAAGGCCGAGGTCAAGGAGGAGGAGGAGGAACGATGAAGTCCGAACGCTCTCCTCCTGCAATGGATGCATCTAGCTTCGGCCACTTTGGGCTTCGACATCGCAGCAACAAGGAAATGGGGGGGGGGGGGGGGGGGGGGGGGGGCGACCCCCCTTCCCCCCTGTGTGCATCGACGCTTTCCCTGCGCCGGCGCGCGCAGCTCGTTACGATCGGCTCGCATAGGACGATGGCGTCGGACTCGTGCCCCCATCGTGTGCCACCGACCCCCCCACCCCCCACCCCTTGCTTTCTTCTTTTTTTTAAGTTGTTTTTATATTTATTATTACATATTATTTTAAAGGTTAAAAAGTAACTTGAACTTTTCACAAATGAAAAATATGAAATTAACCGAAAAATGTGACAAAAGTCATCGGAAGGTAAATTGGAAAAATCACAATAGTTCAGGAATAAAAAAAAAGTTCGTAGTTTTGGGTTAGATATAAAAATCGCGATAGTTTAGGGACGGTTTATGAAAATAACTCAAGAAACTTTAGTGTCATACTTGACTCGTTGGTTGGTTTGAGAAATCTTAACCGTTGTCAACTCAACCAACCGATTCATATTTATTGTATTGTTTTATTTTAATTTTAAATGTATTTAAAATTTATTAAAATAGCATATTTCAAAATTTAGCTAAACATCTAAAACCTTATTTTATACTTTAAAATGAATATTTTTATATTAAATAATGTAAAGAAGAGATAAAAAAAGGAGAAAATGCGATTGATAATTTGATAATTATATCCGCTTAGATCAGGTTAGATCGGTTCTGAAGTCTAAATTGGTGTAGACTGACCCAATTTGGCCTAACTTAAGTTGGTCGATTAGATCGAATTTGAAGTGTGTTTGGATCCAATCTGACTTGTGAAGTTCCTTATGTGTAGTATGTAAATTATGTCCATACTAAGTATTCAAAAGTATCTATGTAAGATTATATGTATCATAAGTTTTTTTATCTAATTTATTAGTTTTTAGCTTGATCTAGAAGTTCAAACTCATTAACTATTGTTAAAAATATATATGCATAAGAAAATCTCTCATTTAGCTTTAATATTATATGTATCTTATACCTAAACTAATTACAATAGTCCCTCTAATGTATAGAAATTTATGTTTGACACACAACACAGAAGAGTCCGAAACAGCCAAATATATTTAAGGTATAATAGATTATTTTCGGATGTTTGAGGATGCGCACAATTTATATTAAGAATTAAATATAAAATATACCAAGTATTTATAGGACATGGAAAAGCAAAGAGATGAGAGAGGGGTTACCCTCTCTCTAACATAGAGTGGAGCAATCCCTCTCTTGGAGAGGCCTCTCTCCTTTCTCCATCTACGAGAGAGGCCTCTCTCCTTTCTCCATCTACGAGAGATGACAGAAGGAGAATAGATTAGAGGTGTTCAATAGGTCGGATCGATCCACAAACTCGATTATCCGACCTCGCCCCGACCTTAGGTCGGGTCGAAATTTTTTGATTCGAGTCGATCTGATTTGATTCGAAGATTCGGTTTTTTTTAGTTTTTAACTTATATTTTGTATAAAAATAAAAATATAATAAAGTAAATTATTTTAAATGTGTACAATAATATTTAAGTACTTAACAAAATATTTTATACTTTTTAAATAAATATTTTGTAATACTTTTATATTAAATAATAGGAAAAAGTAAGAAAAAAAGAAAAAGAAAATTGATGATAAAGTAATTCAACCATTCAATTTGAATTGGATCGGGTTAGATCCGGTTCAACCTTCAAAAGAAAATTGACCGGACTTGACCCAATTAAAATTGGACGAGACGGATATCGTGGGAGAGACACACTCTCTCTCTGCTTCGGAATCATGATACCTTCTTCCCCTCTCATCTCCTATGAGATAAAAGAACACAGAGAAAGACATGATCTTTCCTCTTTATGTCAGAAAGCCCCACTTTTGAAAGAGGAGAGAGATATGTGTTTTTCAGATAAAAAATGAATTCCTGTTTTCAAAATAATAAGTTATTTTCTTCGCTGTTTTATTTTTTTTTTTGCATATCATAAAAATATCAGTACAAGTAATTTTTTTAGTTGTAACACATGAGAAAGTGATATGTGAAAAAGTATTTTTAGAAGGCAGTGAGATTTTATTCTTTCAAAACTATTAACAAGATGGTAATTAACTCATAAAGATAATTGGTTTGCGAAGATTAATAAAAAAAATGAAATTATAGTATCCGTTTGGTTTGTTCGTTTAATGTTTTCCTTTTTATGAAAAAAATTGAAAATCCTTTCCAAAGTAGCTAGAAAATGAATTATTTTCTTCCTCTGCTTTAAGTGGCAAACTTTATAGTATTAGGGCATCATATTCTTTAAGATTTAAATCCAAGCCTATGAACCTAGTACAAGGAAAAAAATAAAAGATTATAAGTAAAAGGACATAGATTAGATTTAAACTTACGTACAACATCTCAAATTTTCAATGGAGGAGTCAACCATTACATGGGCTTTGATTTATAATGAATTGATCCTTAAAATTGATCCCCTTTGCATATATTATTTAGGGATTAGCGCACACACTTGATACGTAAAGTTAACAATTGTAGCTCACCTATATACATGGATCGGAGTATATATATATATATATATATATATATATATATATATATATATATATATATATATATATATATATATATATATATATAGGTATCTACATATAAAAAATATATGCAAATAAATAGGATGGTCTTTTTTTCTTTTTTATTATTCGGCTCAATCTTTTTCTAAAAAAAGATTGAGCCGAATTTAATTGCATTCAATTAGGAGAACAAACAGGAATTTAGAAAAAGATTGAGCCGAATTTAATTGCATTCAATTAGGAGAACAAACAGGAATTACTGAATTATGCACACTTTTTTTTTCAAATAAAAATCCATTGGCGCCAAGCGTGAGGGAATGCTAGACGTTTGGTAATTTCTCCTCCGATCCATGGGACACTATCTTGTTATAGAGCTCCCGTTTGTTTCATAGAAATATAAGATAGAGTTGACGAATAAATAAAGCGTTATATATATATATATATATATATATATATATATCGTGCGAAGCGCTTTCCGTGTGAAGCGCGTGTAAACGGCCTTAGACATATTTTTTTTCATTTTTTCGATATCTTTCTTTACTAATAACTTAAATAATCATTCATGATAACAAAAAATAGTCTTATAAGATTAGAAGATATATTAAATACTTATATCCATTATGACGGATAATAATGTGCAGAAATTCGTCAAAATTAAAAAATGATGAAAAAAATATTGTTAATAATTTGAATCCTATATTTGTTATTCCCAGTGATCCTCTAAACTATTAATGAAGAAAAATGTCAAAAAAAACATAAGTATGTCTAAAGTCGCTTCACACGCGCTTCACACGGAAGGCGCTTCACACGCTCATTAAACTATATATATATATATATATATATATATATATATATATATATACACACACACTCTACTAGAAATATGGGAATTACAGACGGTTTCGACCGTCTGTAATTTCTCCAAAAACTGTCGGAAACGTCGTTTCTGACGATTTGACGAAATCAATTCGTCCGAAACATGATTGTCGCAAATAATTTCTGAGGGTTGGAAAGAAACGCCAGAAATTTCAATGGATTTTTGATGTCACGACCGTCGATATTTGTAACGGTCGACGAAATCGTAAAAAATTCGACGATCATGACCGCTGATATTAGCGGCGGTCGACGAAACCGTCGAAACTTCGACAGTCTACCGCCGAAGTTTTCAACAGTTTCGTCAACCGTCGTAAATATCAATGGAATTTCGACGATCATCACGCGACTGCCGAAGTTTCGACGATCAAAATCGTCATAAAGAATTTTTATAATATAAAAAAAATTAGTCAGCCGATGGTCGAGATCCGGTCGCCAGAGATCGAGCGGCCGGATCCAGCCGCCAGCCGACCGAGGTCGGATCGTGTCGCGGCTAGATCCGGCGGCCATAGGCTGGATCCGGCCTCCAGAGCTAGCGATCGAGCGGCCGGATCCAGCCGCCAGCCGGCCGAGGTCGGATTCGGCCGCCAGCCAGCCGAGCGGCTAGGCGACCGCGGGCGGCCAAATTCGGCGGCCACAGGCTGGATCCGATCGTCAGCGGCCGGCTCCAGCCGCAGGCGTTCGAATCCGATCCCCAGTGGCGAGATTCGGCCGTCTGGCAGTCCGGGCCGGAGAGAGGGAGAGAGACGCCGGCGGAAGAGGGTCGCCGACGGTCGACGCTTGACATCCGGTCAGAGGCTCGCCGGTCGAGAGAGGGGGAGAGAGAGAGGAGAGGAAGGAGAGAGGAGAGGTATATATATATATAGGTGGAAAGATGAGAAAGCGGGAAAACGAAAAAAAGCGGGATAACGAAATTTTAATTATCGATGGCTCTGGCCTTCGGAAAAATAAATATTAATTATTTTTAAAGTTATCGACGGTTGTGACCGTCGAAAATTATTTAATTATAAAAATAAAATACTATATTTAGTTATATATAATATTTTTTTTATTTTATCGACGATTTGAACAGTCACTAATTATTACCGATGGTCGGAATCGTCAGAAATTGGACGGTTTGGACTCTCGCTAATTATATTAATAAAATACTCATCATGTTATATTATTATATATTTACGGATGGTTACGACCGTTGGAAATTGCGAAGGATTTTACGACGGATGGATATTCGTCGGAAATATCGACGTTCCTAATCGTCAAAAAATAAAATAATAATATAACAAATTACACAATTTCTTATTTTTATTTTCGACAGTTACAAACGTCGGAAAATCCGTCGAAAATGGCGACGGATGGATATCCATCAGAAATATTAATGTTCCTAGTCTTTGAAAAATAAAATAATAAAATATATAATTTATTATTTTTATTTTCGACGATTGTCACCGTCGGAAAATTCGTCAAAAATTGTGACAGATGGGTATCCGTAAAAAATATCGACGTTCATAATCGTCGAAAAATAAAATAATAATCTGCAAAATTTGGACGACAAAAAATGTCTTTCCGACGAACCCAGAATGTTATTGACATTGAAAATTGTGAGTTTTTTTTTATTCAAAATGAAAAGTATATTTTTAACCTTTTTTATTTTAAATTCATTTATTTTTAATAGTTGTTTGTAATTAAGCTTGGAAACCGATATTTACGAGTAAAGTTACTTCGGAAATTAATTATATGTAAAACGTGATATATTAAATGGATTACTTTTTTGTGGTATTCATTTGGACGCCTGATTATTCCACTCCACATTGTTAAAACCTGATTAATTAAAAGGCGAGGCAAAGACATCCAATAATTGAATATATATTTTAAATAAAGTTTATTACTGAGACCTTCATGCAAGCAAATGGTGATCATGCAGTACCTTCATGATAGGATACGCGAGGCGAAGGGCGGGGCCTAAGTGGACGTAGAAGAGCGCGATGCCCTTGTAACAGTTCAGCATGTCAGAGAGGGCCGTCGGTGGCGACTTGGGCTGAACCTTGTACTTGCGTATCCACTCGGAGCGGAAGCGCTCGGCCAGCACGACGGGCAGCGACGACAGCTGTAACGCCCCCAAATCGACCCCCGCCACGTGGCGAAGATCAACTTGGAGACGCTACGGCATGCTATAACTTGACCATGATATTGACCATATCTCAGTCAGAAACTGAGACACGTCAGCGGAAAAATAATAACATAAAAGAAGATAACATAATTATGCGGAAGTCTAAAAATAACTATGTCATTACTAAGAGTTAAACTGAGTTCTACATCATGAATTTAAATTGCGGAAGGTAAATGAAAACTAAATAACACTCTAAAAGCCCTATGGTTCATGTGCTGTCCTATCGCCAGAGCCTCATCACCACACGCCTACTCCACCACGTTACTGACCTGGTCCTGTGGAAATCAGACACAGGGGAGGAGGTCCTCCCGTAAGCTTTACAGCCTAGTGGGGAACCACATGATATACAATGCATGACATGAATCTAATAATCAGCGATAATTAATCAGGCTTAACTTGAGCATGAAAGATAACATATAAGTATCATGGATCATAATAAGGATAAGATCAGCGATATCATGAATCATGAGGATCAATAGTACATAGTAAACTTGGAATCATGACATACTTGACTTGACTTGAACTTGAACTTGAACTTGAACATGCTTGTCGATCTTGGTTATTAATTAACAATCAGGGTGACTTTGAGGTGCCTTTAATTCTTGGGGTATGCCCAGCAAACGATACGGCCTTGTGCAGGTCAATGGGTGATCAAACCATGACCAAGGGAGCGACCCTTATCTTGATGCACTTGGCTTGGACTGGCAACCCATCATTAATCTTTCATCTGAACTTATTAATCACTTTTATTATCTTTTCATTCTTTGTATCATGTGATGAAGGAGATATGATCGGTATGAGGTAAATCAAGACAAAGAGTTCATGTTGGAATTATAAGGAAATCAATAATATTCATATCAAAATAAAGAGAGATTAATAGGTGAATTTTGCTGGATTTTACGCCCAAAGAATCTCCTCCACTTTACGGCCGTAAAACCCTAATCCTTTGGATTTTACGCCCAAGAATTTCTTTCACTTTACGGCCAAAAAAAAATAACCTTTATTACGTTACGGCCGTAAAAACCCTATTTTCTATTCTACTTCGGCCGTAATAATTCAACTCTTATTTCGTTACGGCCATCACCTGTTGCGCTCACCCGTTACGGCCTATTTCGTTACGTCCATCCGTTACGGCCTATCCCGTTACGGCCGAAATCTAACTCTTCGGCCGTAACAACCTATTTCCCTTATCTCCCTCTTCTTTTCTCTTTCTTCTTTTACGGCCGAAACCCTATTCTCTCTCTTCTTTTCCTTACGGCCAAACTTCTTTTCTCTTTCTTCTTTTACGGCCGAAACCCTATTCTCTCTCTTCTTTTCCTTACGGCCAAAACTCTCTTCTCTCTCCTCTTTTACGGCCGAAACTCCCTTCTCTCTCTTCTTTTACGGCCGAAACTCTATTCTCTCTCTATTCCTTTTACGGCCGAAATTCTCTTCTCTCTTCTTTTTTTTTTTTTTCGACCGTAAGACAATTGCGGCCAAACAAATTTTTCGGCCGTAATTGCGTTATAAAACCGAGAACAGAATCCCCTCTAAATCTGACATCTTAGCAATCAATAATACAGAAATACAACAAACAGAAATAACTATGCATGTAACAATCAACCAATCAAAGAATTCAAGAAATCAAACAATTAAAAAATAATAACTTGAATCATATTCATATTCTTTTTTTCATAACTATGAGGGCATGAATTAGGATAATTCAGAGGTCATGCAAGGTGATTTCGATTCACCCACCTCGATTCGCGGTTAATTATCACCCGTGTCTCCTGTCCTCTCTTCGAACTCCCTGCGCCCTTTCCTCTTCGGAAGAATTATTTCTCCCTTCTCTGGTCACGCATAGATCAGCAATCTTGGAAGAGGGAAGAGAGAGGTCGTGAGGTTGAGGGAATAAATAGATTTAATGCTTGATTAGTTTCCCTCATATAAGACTCTTTTCGTGATTAATCTGATATCGTTAAATCTGATAACATTTATCTCCACGCCTATTCGACTTTTATCTCTTAATTCTGTTGACCGATTCTTTTCTTTTTTTTTTTTATCTTTTGCTGGCTGTTACATTCTTACCCCCTTAAAAGAAAATTCGTCCTCGAATTTTGCACTAAGTAGAGGGCTTACCGAAAAGGTGGGGAAATTCTTGGCGCATTTCCGATTCGAGCTCCCATGTCGCGTCATCTCCGCTATGGTGACGCCAAGCTACTCTGACCATGGGGACATCCTTGTTCTTCTGACGTTGTACTTTGCGATCCACTATATGTGTTGGATACTCAGCGAAGGTCACGTCTGCAGCTATATCTGGCTCCTCTATCCTTAGAACATTTGCAGCATCATGCTTGTACTTCTTGAGCATGGATACATGGAATACATTGTGCACTCTCCCATAAGATGGGGGTAGAGCCAATCTGCATGCTGCCTCGCCTACCAGCTCGAGTATCTCAAATGGGCCTACATAGCGAGGACTGAGCTTTCCTCGCTTACTGAATCTCATGACTCCTTTCATGGGAGATACCTTCAGAAGAACTTGGTCTCCAGCTTGAAAGATCTGCTCTCGCCTGCCTTTGTCAGCATAACTCTTTTGCCTTCCTTGAGCAGTCTTCATCCTTTGCTTAATCAATTCTATCTTTTCAGCATATTCCACTGCTTCTTTTACTTCTTCCTTACTCATGATCTTTTCCTCGCCTACTTCACTCCAGTGGGCAGGTGAACGGCAAGGTCGTCCATACAGGGCTTCAAATGGTGCCATACCAATACTAGAATGGTAGCTGTTGTTATAAGCAAACTCAATCAGATGAATGTGCTCATCCCAGCTACCCTGCCAATCTAGTGCACAGGTCCTTAACATATCCTCTAGTGTCTGGATGGTCCTCTCAGACTGCCCATCTGTTTGAGGGTGGAAAGCTGTACTGAAGTTGAGCCTTGTACCAAAGGCTTCCTGCATACTCCTCCAGAATCTGGCAGTGAATCTGGGGTCTCGATCAGACACTATGGACTCTGGGATCCCATGGAGTTTGACCACTTCTCTCACATATAAGTCTAGCAGACTCTCCACTGATTGCTTCCATCGGATTGGAATAAAGTGTGCTGCCTTTGTGAAACGATCCACGACTACCCATATGGCATCATGACCCTTCTTAGTCTTAGGCAAGTTGGATACGAAATCCATAGTGATCTTATCCCACTTCCATTGTGGGATTTCCAAAGGCTTCAACTTGCCATAAGGCCGCTGATGTTCAATCTTGACTTGTTGACACACCAGGCATCGGGATACATATTCTGCTATCTCTCTTTTCATGTCCGGCCACCAGTAGCTGCGTTGTACATCCTTATACATCTTAGTGCTACCGGGGTGGATGGCGAACTCCGACTTGTGGCACTCATCTAGTACCTCTCGTCGGACATCAGCGTCAGAGGGAATCCACAACCTGTCCCGATATCTAATCCCTCCATCTGCAGAGATCTGAAAATCTGTTGGTTCATTCTGGCACCTCTTCAGAACCTTCTGATATTCAGGATCTACTTTCTGAGCTGTTATGATCCTGTCAATTAAGCTGGGCTTCATCTGATGCATCATCCATAACGCTCCATTTGTTCCCAACTTGGGACACCATTGCTCAATTTCTTCCAGCATCTCGAACTCGCGTAGCCTCATATAAGCTAGCGAGCCTTCCCACTTCCTGCTTAATGCATCGGCGACTGAATTTGCTTTACCCGGATGGTAATTGATAGCAAATTCATAATCCTTGAGGAGCTCAAGCCACCGTCGTTGCCTCATGTTAAGATCCCTCTGATCGAAGATGTACTTGAGACTCTTGTGGTCGGTGAAGATCTCGAATGTCTCTCCATACAAATAGTGCCTCCAGATCTTCAGAGCAAAGACCACAGCCGCCAATTCCAAGTCATGTGTGGGGTAATTGACCTCATGCTTCTTCAGTTGTCGTGAAGCATAAGCTACTACTTTACCGTGTTGCATCAGGACACAACCCAATCCTGTTCCACACGCATCACTGTAGACCACGAAACCTCCACTGCCTGTCGGTATAGTGAGAATTGGTGCCGAAGTCAGACGGTCCTTTAGAGTCTGAAAGCTTTGCTCACATTTGTCTGTCCAGATAAATTTTTCCGCCTTCTTTGTGAGATTTGTGAGGGGTGCAGCAATCTTAGAAAAGTCTCGGATAAACCTCCTGTAATAACCCGCTAAACCAAGGAAGCTGCGAATCTCAGAAGCATTCTTCGGCCTAGTCCAATTCGTCACCGCTTCCACTTTTGCGGGGTCTACTGCAATGCCCTTTTTGGAGACTATGTGTCCCAAGAACATGATCTCCTTCAGCCAGAATTCACACTTTGAAAGCTTGCCATAAAGCTTGTGTTGTCTTAGGATCTCCAATACTATCCTAAGATGCTCTCGGTGTTGCTCTGGACTGGAAGAATAGATCAGAATGTCATCCACAAACACTATGACAAACTGGTCTAAATATGGTCGGAAGACCCTGTTCATTAAATCCATGAACGCGGCAGGAGCGTTCGTCAGTCCAAATGGCATGACCAAGAACTCGTAGTGGCCATATCTTGACCGAAAAGCGGTTTTCGGTATGTCCTCCTCTGCCACTCTCAACTGGTGGTAGCCACTACGTAAGTCTATCTTAGAGAACACTGATGCTTTTGACAGCTGATCGAAAAGGTCATCTATCCGAGGCAGGGGGTACTTATTCTTCACTGTCACTTTATTGAGCATTCTATAGTCGATGCAGAGCCGCAGGGAGCCGTCCTTTTTCTTGACAAACAAGACCGGTGCGCCCCAGGGTGAGACGCTCGGTCTGATAAATCCCTTGTCCAGTAGCTCCTGTATCTGCTTCTTCAGTTCCTGCATTTCAGCAGGTGCCATACGGTATGGTGCTTTAGAGATGGGTGCAGTCCCAGGGAGGAGCTCTATTTTAAAGTCGATTTCCCGTTTCGGTGGTAATCCGGATGTGTCCTCAGGAAACACATCTGGGAACTCCCGCACCACATCTATCTGTTGAAGCTCAGTGACAGGTGCATCCGTCTTGACTACACTAGCCAAGTACCCACAACATCCTTTCTGCAATAGCTTCTGTGCCTTGATCGCTGAGACAATGACTTTGTTCTTTGTTGACGGAGTGCCTCTGATCACTGCCTTGGGCTTGCCTTGCGTCCCTATAACGATCTTCTTCTGTTTGCATTGCAAAGTTGCATCGTGATATGAAAGCCAGTCCATCCCCAAAATGACGTCATAATCCACCATGGGAATGACTATGAGGTCTGCAGATAAATTTTTCTTGTCTACATTGACAGGTACATTCGGGATGTACTTGGCAGCATGGAGAGTCCCCATAGGTGTACTCACACGCATAGCATGGGGCATCTGCTTCTGAGGTAGACTAAGAGTTTGGGCACACGACTCTGAAATAAACGAGTGTGTAGCCCCAGAATCAAATAAAATAGTAGCAGACAAGTTGGCGATCGGGAGGGTACCTCTAATGACATCATTATCATTTTGGGCTGCATCAGCTTCCAGGTTGTGCACACGACCTTGCACAACGGAATTTGCACCTCCTGCTGCTCGATTGTCTCGGCCTCCTCTGGCAGCCTGTGGGCAATTTCTGATGAAATGTCCGAACTGTCCACACTGAATGCATGCGCCGCTCAATCTACGACACTCTCCATCATGGTGACGGCCACAGTGAGGACATACAGGCTTCTGTGGCACTTGTGGCTGACGTGGTGGCGGTGGCAGTTGTCTCAGTGGCTGTGCTTGCATTGGCGCAGGCCGTGGTTGAGCTTGAGCCTGTCTTGGGGCTTCTCTCTGCTGGTATGGCCTGTAACGACGATCGCGGCGGTCGTTCCTCCTAAATGGCCGATGATTGTCCGTTCGAGGCCTGGGCTGCTCTATTGCTCTGGCTGGAGCTTTGGCCTTGCGTTCAGCTTGATCCTTTTCCATACGTGTGGCTAACCTCACAGCCTTCTCTAGATCTTCACAATCCCCAGACAGGACTTCAGTCTTCAGTGCCTGCTGTAGTCCATTAATGAATCTATTAGCCCGAATACGTCCTTCAAATGGCATCGGGCAATATTGTTCCAGTTGGATGAACTGGGTGTGGTAATCTGCCACAGACATGGTTCCCTGTTGCAGTTGCAGGAACTCCTCCTGTTTGTTGATGCGGTCATGTTCAGGAGTGTAGCGCGTCATGAAGGCCTTCTTAAATTCATCCCATGCTATGTCTTCTTCTTCCATCCCTCTGAACCTGGTGGCCCTTGTAGTCTTCCACCAGCCCATTGCAGTACCAGTAAGCATGTGTGTGGCATACAGAACCTTGCGTTCGTCGGTACATCTCATCAGCTTAAAAATCCGATCCATAGTCTCTATCCATTCTTCAGCCTTGAAAAAGTCCGCCTTCCCATCATAATGAGGCGGATGCAACTTCAGGAAAGCTTGGATGGTGTCTTCTGCTGCTTCATGGCGTGCCCTCTGATTACGACGCCTTAACGCCGGTGGACTGTCTCCTGCCTGGCTACCCTCAGGTGGAGCAAACTCATCCACATGCTCCTCAAATGGCGCTCTAGTTGCTCGGCCTCTACCTCTTCCGCGGCCTGGCGCACGACCTCGGCCACGGCCACGTCCGCGACCCGGCTGGGCCCCCATCTCAGGAAGTGGGCCTTCCGATGCCTCATACAGATTTCGGTCAGCTCTGGCCATTTGCTCTTGAATACGCTCTGACCGTCGTGACATGCTTATCCTCTATTCATACAATAAAATCATGCATCAATAAATCATAACTTATCTTAAACATAAACATGACTTACATTACTTTTCGGTGGAGGGTGTGGCGACTGCACGGCGATAGCACGTGAACCTTTTACCATACTATACTATTCTATACACTAGGACGTCAAGAGAGTCCTAACTTTAGGCTCTGATACCATAAATGTAACGCCCCCAAATCGACCCCCGCCACGTGGCGAAGATCAACTTGGAGACGCTACGGCATGCTATAACTTGACCATGATATTGACCATATCTCAGTCAGAAACTGAGACACGTCAGCGGAAAAATAATAACATAAAAGAAGATAACATAATTATGCGGAAGTCTAAAAATAACTATGTCATTACTAAGAGTTAAACTGAGTTCTACATCATGAATTTAAATTGCGGAAGGTAAATGAAAACTAAATAACACTCTAAAAGCCCTATGGTTCATGTGCTGTCCTATCGCCAGAGCCTCATCACCACACGCCTACTCCACCACGTTACTGACCTGGTCCTGTGGAAATCAGACACAGGGGAGGAGGTCCTCCCGTAAGCTTTACAGCCTAGTGGGGAACCACATGATATACAATGCATGACATGAATCTAATAATCAGCGATAATTAATCAGGCTTAACTTGAGCATGAAAGATAACATATAAGTATCATGGATCATAATAAGGATAAGATCAGCGATATCATGAATCATGAGGATCAATAGTACATAGTAAACTTGGAATCATGACATACTTGACTTGACTTGAACTTGAACTTGAACTTGAACATGCTTGTCGATCTTGGTTATTAATTAACAATCAGGGTGACTTTGAGGTGCCTTTAATTCTTGGGGTATGCCCAGCAAACGATACGGCCTTGTGCAGGTCAATGGGTGATCAAACCATGACCAAGGGAGCGACCCTTATCTTGATGCACTTGGCTTGGACTGGCAACCCATCATTAATCTTTCATCTGAACTTATTAATCACTTTTATTATCTTTTCATTCTTTGTATCATGTGATGAAGGAGATATGATCGGTATGAGGTAAATCAAGACAAAGAGTTCATGTTGGAATTATAAGGAAATCAATAATATTCATATCAAAATAAAGAGAGATTAATAGGTGAATTTTGCTGGATTTTACGCCCAAAGAATCTCCTCCACTTTACGGCCGTAAAACCCTAATCCTTTGGATTTTACGCCCAAGAATTTCTTTCACTTTACGGCCAAAAAAAAATAACCTTTATTACGTTACGGCCGTAAAAACCCTATTTTCTATTCTACTTCGGCCGTAATAATTCAACTCTTATTTCGTTACGGCCATCACCTGTTGCGCTCACCCGTTACGGCCTATTTCGTTACGCCCATCCGTTACGGCCTATCCCGTTACGGCCGAAATCTAACTCTTCGGCCGTAACAACCTATTTCCCTTATCTCCCTCTTCTTTTCTCTTTCTTCTTTTACGGCCGAAACCCTATTCTCTCTCTTCTTTTCCTTACGGCCAAACTTCTTTTCTCTTTCTTCTTTTACGGCCGAAACCCTATTCTCTCTCTTCTTTTCCTTACGGCCAAAACTCTCTTCTCTCTCCTCTTTTACGGCCGAAACTCCCTTCTCTCTCTTCTTTTACGGCCGAAACTCTATTCTCTCTCTATTCCTTTTACGGCCGAAATTCTCTTCTCTCTTCTTTTTTTTTTTTTTTTCGACCGTAAGACAATTGCGGCCAAACAAATTTTTCGGCCGTAATTGCGTTATAAAACCGAGAACAGAATCCCCTCTAAATCTGACATCTTAGCAATCAATAATACAGAAATACAACAAACAGAAATAACTATGCATGTAACAATCAACCAATCAAAGAATTCAAGAAATCAAACAATTAAAAAATAATAACTTGAATCATATTCATATTCTTTTTTTCATAACTATGAGGGCATGAATTAGGATAATTCAGAGGTCATGCAAGGTGATTTCGATTCACCCACCTCGATTCGCGGTTAATTATCACCCGTGTCTCCTGTCCTCTCTTCGAACTCCCTGCGCCCTTTCCTCTTCGGAAGAATTATTTCTCCCTTCTCTGGTCACGCATAGATCAGCAATCTTGGAAGAGGGAAGAGAGAGGTCGTGAGGTTGAGGGAATAAATAGATTTAATGCTTGATTAGTTTCCCTCATATAAGACTCTTTTCGTGATTAATCTGATATCGTTAAATCTGATAACATTTATCTCCACGCCTATTCGACTTTTATCTCTTAATTCTGTTGACCGATTCTTTTCTTTTTTTTTTTTATCTTTTGCTGGCTGTTACAACAGCATCAGTAACACGACGGTGACGCTCGAGAAGAGCCACACGTCCTGCACGTCCCTCGTGTGCCGGAGCCATGCCGCCTCCGACCAGGTGAGCTCTTGTAACGTTCTTAAAATTCGACCCCAATATAATTGTCGAGCTCTGAATGACGTCATTTTGACTTGACTAATTTCATAAAACTTTACAACGAAAATATAATATAATATAACTTAAGACAATAACATTATAAACAGCGAAAGATTTCATGGATATATAAAATAAATCTAAGATAACATACTGGCTCATGGGCCTAATAGGCTCTAGCGTATACCCAATAAAAAATTCTTACAACACAACGAGTTCAAGTAAAATATATGACTCTATAAGGCCCATAAGTCGTACATAAATGACTCTTACAAGAGTTCATCATAATAACATAATATAAGTAAGATAACATAAGCCGTAGTCCGACTCGTACATGTGCAATGTCTTCGTCAAGAGGTCCTCATCGCTGAACCTAAGCCTCATCCATACCTGCACGGATTTATGGGGTGCAGGGAATTTCTTCCGTTAGAGTATGTTGAGACTCATGCATGCCATGACCTTATAACATAATCTCTACATGTCATGACATATACATATTATCATCATGGAACATAAATCATATATATACTATGAGCTACTTATGCATACTACATGACATGTGAGCATATCATTATGGCAAGATAAGATAACATGTAATATCATAATCTTTAAGTCAGGCATATCATAACTTGTCATAATGCTAATGCATATCATGATCTTATCTTACTTTATTTTATCATCTTTCATCATGTCATGATATGATGTGACAAGTGGACATTTACATTGCATCCTCATAGTTGCATACTTCATCATACTTCTTTAACATCTTTACTTTATGTCCCAAGTAATTCATCATTCATCTTTCCATCTTTCATCTTTACTTAGATACTTTCTTATCTTATTGATTAGGAAGATCATGTTGAGTTCGTGGAAAAATGGCTAGCTAGGCCATAATTGAATTCGTGTGAAGCCAGTAGAGATGCCACACTCAAGGGTGGAACTCGTCTCCTGGTTCTACGTAGGCCCAATAGAGATGTCACACTCAAAGGTGGAACTCATCTCAACTTATGGAAACGCCACACTCAAGGGTGGAACTCATTTCCCTGAGAAATGTCACACTCAAGGGTGGAACTCATTTCCCCTTCTCGATTACAACAAGTCACCTTCACGTCAATCATCTTTTACTTGCTTTCATCAATACATACAATCATTCAATACATGTTGCATGTTTTAACTCTATTTAAGGTCATACATACTTTAAATCATACTATGTGTAGACATTCAATCATAGTCAATCAGCTTCTAGGATGGACGACCGTTTTGGATAACGGTCGGCCATTGGAAGGGTATCGGGCGACCGGTCGGGTTATTAGTCGACCGTTATGATCCTTTTGGACGATCGAAATCAGACTTCGGTTCGTCCACTAATCACATAATGTGACACTCTTCTAAATCGAACGACCGCTGGAATAACGATCAACCGCTGTAGGTCTTTCGAACGTTCGAAATGAGCTTCGGATCGTCCGCTAATGAATGTAACTCCTACTCAAATCGGACGACCGCTGAGATATCGATCGACCAATACATGGCTTTCGGACAACCGAAATAAGGTGCTCGGACGTCCTCTAATCACAGAATGTTTCGACTCCATATATCGGATGACCATTGGTATATCGGTCGACCTTCACATGGCTATTTGACGATCGAAATAGGGTGTTTGGTCGACCGCTAATCACAGAATGTTCGACCCTTCCAAAACGGACGACCATTATAGAATCGGTCGATCATTGGACTGGTTCGAGACTACAAATGTCTCCAGAACGGTCGACCGATACATTATTGGTCGCCCGTTCTGGGCCAACAATTTTCACATTGTCTTCACTACATTCTAACATGCTTTTACATATTAAATACATATTGACTTCCAAACATCATACGAGGCATTTCTTAATATTCTTAACACTCGAATTATGAAACATAAAGTGGTCTTCACATAAGGCTTTCAACATGCTAATCACGTTGATAAATGTACATGAGCTTTAAACAATTTCATTATGAACTAACATAACAACAATAAATACTCTAACATTAAGCAAGATGAGCAATAGAGCATGAAGCTATAAAACACATAGCATTCTAAGTATGATTAGCAATGAAACAGTAATCTAAGGAGCATTACTTATAAAATGCACATTTTTTAAATCTTCACTCTAAGAACAAAGGGTATGTTCTTTATGTCCTAATCCATACATTGAAACATCATTAGGGAGAGATTTGGATTTTGGATCCCCTCAAACATACTTATTTACCATTTACACTTGCTATTTAATCTTATTCTAATTTAAAAGGATTATGATATCATTTTTTAACGTAAGCATCACTTGCTACATTAGGGTTCACATATAGCATTTTTACAAACATCCAATAGGCATCATGCATCCTAATTTTAAAACCCCAAATCTCAACATGTAGGAAACAAAGGTTGTTCCTATATCTCAATCCAAGCATTCACACAATACATTGGGGAAGAAATTAGAGTTGGATCCCCTCAAACATACTTTAAGAGTTTACGTTAAAACTCTATTAGTCCTAATCTTAATCCTTCTTTTTTTGTCTTCTTTTTCTTATCTTCTTCTCTTTATTTCCTTCTTGCTGCGGCCGAATGAGTGCAAGAGGAGTGAGCGAGCTAAGGTGCTTGATGCTTCCATGTGATGTGAGTGGAGAGAGGAGAGGAGGAATGAGTGAGTGGTTCTTCTCTGGTTGTTGGCCGTGAGTGATGGTGAGGAAAAGAGAGTGGGAGAGGATCTTCTTGCTTGCTGAGGAAGGAAATGAGTAGGAGAGAGGGCTGTTGTACGAGAGTGAACAAGGGAGAGAGAGACTTAAGGAGAGAGGTTAGTGGAAGGTGTGCGGGGGATTGGTGCTTCTTCTTGGCCGTGAGATGATAGGAAGGAGGAGAGAGAATGAGTGAGAAGATGAGAGGAAGTGGAGGGAGATTCCTTCCCTGCTCGCTAGAGAGTTTTGGGGAAAAGAGAGAGAAGTGAGGGAGATGAAATAAGAGGGTTAGGTGGGATTTAGGGCATAAAAGATATTTATAGTTTGGGTTTTGGACTTCTTAGATTAATGAGCTTCATTATGGACTTTGAAATATTTTTACATTTCTTTTTACCTATTTTCTTTTCTTTTTCCTTTTATTTTAATTTTGAGAATATTATAGCTCCCTTCCCAGTGCTGCTTCCGCATCGTGCACGGTGGCATAGGGAAGCATCTTCTTCCACTCCTCCTCCGCCTCCACCTCCTACTTGAGTTTATGCCTTTGAGCGCCTGATTGTTCGCTTTTTGTAAGCAGTAAGCACCGTAAGTGAGGGATAACTAATAGTGATATTATGAAGTGTAGTGATAACTTGTTGAAATTTTGGTCAGATCTAAAATTTTTCAATTTTTTATTTAACTCCCTAAACTCACTCTCTGCTGCAAGTGCACAAGTCAATGTAGTAAACTCAAGTGTCATATCCATAGTGATTTGAAGGCTAAAGACTCCATAAATTCCCTAAGTGGTAAAAAAAAGAAAATTAAAAGAAAGTGAAAATAGAATTTTCAAAGTGGCAAAATGATAATTATTTTTGGAGTTTTGATAATAAAAATGAACTGAGATCTAATTGTTGAACTGAGGACTAAAAAGGGTTTGTCAATCAATAGAAATGTTCTCTTAGGAATTGGGGTTCATTTAATTCAACTATGAATGGAATGGAGAATTTTAACAATTTTAAATTAAATCTGATTCAACCTAAAGTATGGCTGCTCTCACAGCTTAATTAATCCAAAACTAATCATTATATTCTCATATAAATGTTAGCTAGGTTGAATTAGATAAGGATCCCCACTGAATATCAAGTTATCATTAAGCACATGCACAAGTGCCTCACTGATTTTGCCATTTCCTTTCAGATTTTGACAATTTTAGTTTGGCACATAACCAAACAAGCATTCACATATCAAGTAATCGGGAATGTAATGAATCCAATTCTAAGGCTAATGCTTCTTGGTTTATCTCTAAACAACAAGGGGATTTTAAATCAGCCTCTTAGCTGCAAATTGAAATGAAATTCACATTAGCACTAATGGATTGGATAAAATCAGCACATATCACACATGAAAATTCAACACATACTATTGCTTCTTGGTCCATTTCTAAACATCAAGAAAATCCTAACTTCACTTCCCAGTGGATGATGGAATTAGGGATCTTACAACAGCAAGGCAGATTTCACAAAATTCAGGAAACCAGAATTAGAAAATTCAGAAATCAGCACTGAAATCTGCAATAATTCTAGGATTAAAACTTTAGAAATATCATTGTCTCTTGATTCATTTCTGAACAAGAATGAAATCATAAAACAACCTCTCAGTTGTTCATACAATTAGGGTTCCACAATGATAAAAATAGATCCAATGAATTCAGGAATCAGAAATGGAAAATAGATTTCAGAAATAAGTGAATCAGATTCCTAATTGGGGATTGAACCTAGAAACTTGCCATTGATTCTTGATTCATTTCTGAACAAAGAGTAGATCAAAGGACAACCTATCAGTTGTAAATACAAGTACGACCACACAATGTCAAGATTAGATCAAATCAAAAAATGCAAAAATTAGAAATCAGAATTTCAAAAACAGAAATCAGAACTTGATATTAGTGCAGAAAATCAGATTGGTTCTTCATCCATCCATAACTAAATTAGACTACTACCCGAGAGCTGAGATTTAGCTCATTATAGTTACAAGCATGGATGCAAAATAAATTGATAAGCTAATACAAATCATCCTGAACAATAATGAAAAGAAGGCTGTCGACAAGATCAGGAATTCAGTAGCTCTTCAGCTCCTCCTTCATTTCTTGGTGCCCAAACCCTACAATTCAATCGTCTCCCTCTTCCATCCAGATTTTATAGCTTATATATGACTCTTGTTCACCCTTGGATGCAGATTAGAATGTTCCATTCCCCTCTGAGTATGCCAAGTGTCCTGGTCCAGAAATAATGACAGGTGCAACAGTTTTGGACAACAAAAAAGCAAGTGGTCCCCTCCTCCTGATTCAGCCTTATAACACCTGTTAGGGGAGCCAAAACAACCAGCATCAAAGTCCTTAAATAAAAATTAAACAAGTGTGGATTAGGACAGCAAACATATCAGCTGAATAATAAAGTATGGATAAGGTTTACACCAAAATGATAACTTGCTGTCCGGACTGATAACTTATGCACAAAAAAATGATAACTTGCCCAAATTAGATTGCGGCTATCTAGATGTGATTAGTTCAGGGTGGCAAGGAGTTTAGGACAGCAATTAGACAATTATCTAATGATGTTATGCATAAATAATAACCTTACACACTGAAATGACAATTTTCCTAAAAAATGATAACTTTGCACAAAGAATGATAACTTTTGAAGTGGGACGATTACTTTGCACAAATTAAACAATGAACATCCAAATATGATTAATTCATAATGGCAAGGGATTTAGGGCAAGATAACCACTAGAAATCAGCTCAATTAATAAAATGATAACTTCATGACTTAGAATGATAACTTGGCCAAAAAGTGATAACTTGTCATAGAATTGATAACTTTATGCATTTTAGTAATTCAGAACCTTTATGCACATGGAATTAAGTGTAAAATGAGGATGATAAACTGGTTATCACAATCAATTGCATTCCATGCATAATTGATCAAAAGTAAGGCAAAATGAGAACTCGATAGGGGTGAAATGAATGAAAAATGGAGTAAAAATTTAATATGATCAGCTAGTGATCGAACTCCCCAAAGCTTAGTCTTTTGCTTGTCCTCAAGCAAAACATCCAGATATTAAGAACAAAACTTGAATAAAATAGTCCACAAATGAATGAAAATCCAACTGATTAAAGTCCAATGAGTTTCCCACTTTGCCAACACCCCATTCTTTTCAAAACTCAATTTCTAACTAAAGAATCACAAAAGTTAAAGCAAATTTAAATCATGAAAGAAGTACTAGAAGTAACAAGTTTGAATTTAAGAAATTGTCAACTTTACTAAAAAGTTGAACTACAAATTCCTTCATGAACAGATTTTTCACTGCTTAAACTAGTTTAAAACCTAACTTTTATTCATGATGATGCAACAAATAGGTTGATACCTAATTTTTATTCATGTTGGTCACATGATAAAAATTCTGACTTTATTTAAGAGAGGTTCCTTTTTGGAATTTCATTCTCTTTATTTATTTATGCATGCAATGCAGAAATGCAACTTTTCATTTTTTCTTTTCTTCATTTTTCTTTTTCTATTCTGTTCATGAAGTGAACAATAGTTCAAACTCAAGTAAGGTTTAGATCCTGTAGTCCAAAGAGTCAAGTTTTCCTATTTAACATGGCAGCAAGAGCCTTGACTCTCTTCTAGACATCTTCTACTTTCAAAACAATCCATAGGTGTCAGCTAGTGTTACCCAAAAAAGAAAAATTTTCAACTGAAATTTTGATTCAAATGCACCTGAATTAATAGGCTGATTAAAGCAAGTAGACTAATGGCCAAATTGACTACTTGGCATTGAAGTGTACTAACTGTCATATTAAATGATTTCACCCATTTTAAAGTTAAAATGAAGGCAAGAATTAAATTGAACACAATCAGTGATAACTAGTGATAACTTGTCAAAATTAATGATAACCGAGTGAAAACAGTGATAACCTGGTGATAAATAATGATATGAGCATTAAAATAGATTGAAAACATGGTGTAAAGTTTATAAAAGTACCAGGTTTCCTCCCCCAAGCTTATTCTCAGCACCGTCCACAGTGGTGAAAAAGATAGGCAAGGGAGAGAGTTGGGAGGGTATTGAATTCTTGGATTTGTGCAATTGATTCCTTTTGTTCTCTCATGTCAACTAGAGGCTTTGGGTGGTCCATACTTCTGATTTGTCTTCAATGCTGTAGAGAAAAATAAAAGGGAATTAGTGAAATCTGCAATATCAGATTTTTGGAATCAATAAAGTGCACAAGTTGGCATTTTATGTAAAAATTGATAAATGCACTGAAATTTGGCATCAAGTGATTTGGATAACTGATATGAGTGATAATTCAAGTATCATTATGATATATATAGCGTAGATAGTATCAGTTATCATTCAGCATTTCAGTGTGAAAATCAAAATTGAGGGTAAGAGTACTCCCTAGATGAAAGGGTGATGGTGATTCTGATTTCCCTCTAAATTATTCCTGCAAAATAGAGGAAATTAGATATCAAATGACTTGGGTTACCTCTCAAGAAGTGTCCTACTTTGGTGTCTTAGGCTGAACATTATTCCATTGGTATTCAACTAGGCAATTGTGATGGATTTATCAGAAGTAGCACCTCCTTAGACTAAGTGGTAAAAAAAGGGAATTAAAGGAAAGTGAAAACAGATTTTTCAAAGTGGCAAAATGTTAACTGTTTTTGGTGTTTTGATAATAAAAATGAACTGAGATCTAATTACTGAATTGAGAACTAAAAAGAGTTTGTCAATCAATGGAAAGGTTCTCCTAAGGGTTAGGGTTCATCTAATTCAGCTATGGATGGAATGAAGAATTTTAATAATTTTAAATCAAATCTGATTCAACCTAAAGTATAGCTGCTCTCACAGCTTAATTAATCCAAAACTAATCATTATATTCTCATATAAATGTTAGCTACGTTGAATTAGATAAGAATCTCCACTAAATATCAAGTTATCATTAAACACATGCACAAGTGCCTCACTAATTTTGTCATTTCCTTTCAGATTTTGGCAATTTCAGTTTGGCACATAACCAAACAAGCATTCACATATCAAGTAATCAGGAATGTAATGAATCTAATCCTAAGACTAATGCTTCTTGATTTATCTCTAAACAACAAGAGGATTTTAAATCAGCCTCTCAGCTGCAAATTGAAATGAAATCCACATTAGCACTAATGGATTGGGTAAAATCAGCATATATCACACATGGGAATTCAGCACATACTATTATTTCTTGGTCCATCTCTGAACATCAAGAAAACCCTAAGTTCACTTCCCAGTGGATGATGGAATCAGGGGTCTTACAATAGCAAGATAGATTCCACGATATTCAAGAAATCAAAATTAGAAAATTCAAAAATCAGCACTGAAATCTGCAACAATTCAGGGATTAAAACCTTAGAAATACCATTGTCTCTTGATTCATTTCTGAACAAGAATGAAACCATAAAGCAACATCTCAATTGTTAATACAATTAGGGCTCCATAATGATAAAAAAATAGATCCGATGAATTTAGGAATCAGAAATGGAAAATAGATTTCAGAAATAAGTTAATCAGATTCCTAATTGAGGATTGAACTTAGAAACTTGCCATTGGTTCTTGATTCATTTATGAACAAAGAGTAGATCAAAGGACAACCTCTCAGTTGTAAATACAAGTGGGACCTCACAACGTCAAGATTAGATCCATTGAAATCAGAAAATGCAAAAATTAGAAATTAGAATTTCAGAAACAGAAATCAGAACTTGATATTAGTGTAGGGAATCAGATTGGTTCTTCATCCTTTCACAACTAAATTAGACTACTACCCTATCCTAGGAGAGCTGAGATTTAGCTCATTATAGTTACAAGCATGAATGCAAAACAAATTGATAAGCTAATACAAATCATCCTGAACAATAATGAAAAAGAGGCTGTCGACAAGATTAGGAATTCAACAGCTCTTCAGCTCCTTCTCCTTCCTTCCTTGGTGCCCAAACCCTACAATTCAGCTGCCTCCCTCTTCCATCCAGATTCTACAGTTTATATATGACTCTTGTTACCATTGGATGCAAATTAGAATGTTTCATTCCCCTCTGATTATGTCAAGTGTCCTAGTCCAGAAATAATGGCAGGTGCAACAACTTTTGGACAGCTAAAAAGCAAGTGGTCCCCCCTCCTTTTCTAGCCTGATTCAGCCTTGTAACACCTGCTAGGGGAGCCAAAACAGCCAGCATCAAAGCTCTTAAATAGAAATTAAACAAGTGTGAATTAGGACAGCAAACATATCAGCTGAATAATCAAGTATGGATGAGGTTTACACCAAAATGATAACTTGCTGTCAGGACTGATAACTTATGCACAAAAAAATGATACATTGACCAAATTAGATTGTGACTATCTAAATGTGATTAGTTCAAGGTGGCAAGGAGTTTAGGACAGAAATTAGACAATTATCTAATGCTGTTATGTAGAAATAATAATCTTACACACTGAAATGACAATTTTGCCCCAAAAAATGATAACTTTGCACAAAGAATGATAACTTTTGAAATGGGGTGATTACTTTGCACAAATTGAACAATGAACATTCAAATATGATTAATTCATAATGGCAAGGGATTTAGGGCAAGATAACTACTAGAAATTAGCTCAATTAGTAAAATGATAACTTCATGACTTGAAATGATAACTTGTCCAAAAAGTGATACCTTGATATAAAATTGATAACTTTATGGATTTTAGTAATTCAGAACCTCTATGCACATGGAATTAAGTGTAAAAAAGAGGATGATTTATCACAATCCATTGCATTCCATGCATAATTGGCCAAAGGTAAGACGCAATGAGGGCTCGATAAGGGTGAAATGAATGAAAAATGGAGTAAAAACTTAATATGATCAGCTAGTGATCAATAATGTCGAAGACCTCGTTGACACATTTTCTTGACCGTACAAAATCACTTCGTTGATTGGTGTTAAGAAAAACAAATTACAAACTCGAATAGCCGCGGCTACATTGCGTAGTCCACAAATATCTTAATTTCGAAGTCAAACTTAATAATAATAATAATAATAATAATAATAATAATAATAATAATAATAATAATAATAATAATAATAATAATAATAATAATAATACACCATTTATAAAAAAAATAAGAGTCAAATGGTATTTGTTCAGTCTAATTAATTATATATGATTAATTGACTTCTCGGAACCGAGAAAAAACACTGTCTATATTTGGACCTACACCTACCACAATGTGAATATTTCGTGAAATATTGAATCTTTTTTTTGTGTCATGGATTTCACGTTTATGTTTCAGCTAAAAGAAAGTATAATCCAAGAATTAGAAATATTTTTTGTCCAAAAACAATTTACTCAATCATTTGTACGAACGTGTTAAATGTTTACAAAATTGATTTCTTATCAACACTCAAACATCTATCATGTTACATCAACGTATTAATAAGTCGGTTACGAGTCAAGCAACAGGAATGGAGATGGGAATGGAACCCCCAAACCATTACTTCGGGCACTCTCCAACCACCACCATCATTTAACATTTTCGTCCATCATATTATATTGTCGGTTCTGAATATTCAGCTATGCCCACATTATTTAGCAAAACACGATAAATTTGATTATAATTTAGAGTAGACAATATTATGCGATGATTGAAAATGTTATGATAGAGTCATCATGTGTAATACCTCAAGATTTTCTTGAATTAAATAATTATATTATTTATTTATTTATTTTTCAAAAGTTTAATTTAAAAGAAAAGATAAAAGTTGATGAGTTAAAGATGGAGTTGTGTATAGATAAAATTTTAAGAAGAAGAAAAGAAAGAAAAAGAAAATATAAGGTTCAGGATTAGATCTTGGAGAGATTAATATTAAATCCCATATTAATCTTTAGCTCAACAGGAGTCCTATAAATAAACCTCCTTTCACCATTCAACCTCCCTTTTGTCAGAAAATAAATTTTTCTCCATACTTTGAGCCATTGTTTCTCTCTCCTCAGTGTGCGTGTGAGAGTGCTCTGACCGGTCATCTACTCTCTGGTCAACCCTCTATCAAAGGACGCTGGACTTTTCATCGGAATCCTCTCCATCGTCTAGGAAATCACACCGAAAGTTAGGTTGTTCAAGTAGTTTTGCCTGGACAAGGTACTTTTGGATATGATTTCTTGATAGATTAATTAAGAACTCAAAAGTTTAAAGCATAGTTATTGATCTCTGTTATCTAAGAATATATTCATTTTTTGCTTCATGTCTAAAACATATCTAGATTAGTCAGAAAGTTAGATCAAAGTTTCAGTTTTTCGGTATCGGAGTTCCTCTATATAGGAGCCCGGCTCGGGTTCTTCATCTTTTGAGTTGAACTTAGCCCGCACAGTCTGAATTCGACCCAGATTCAATCTCTGCCAGGCCCGAGTTTGCAGGGACTCGACCTGAGTTCCCTAGTCATCGACGTGCATGGCTTGATTTCCACACTACGAGACCCGGTCCGAGCTCCAGAGACACCCGGCTCATGGAGTATGATCGAGACTATATTGTTGCGAGATCGACTCAGATTGAGTCATCCATGGTCCGACTCGCGTCAGTGTAAACTCGGCCCGAATTCTGCACAAATTGCATATATGATTTTTGATTTATTTGTAGTGATGTTAAAAGTTTGTATTGCCCTTGCTATGATGCGTGATGAATAGAATCGAACAAATAATTATGAAAAGATAAAAACCAAAAGATGAGATTCTCATGTGCATTGATTGTTATAATTAAAATTAAAGAAAGGGGATCCTTGCGGTCTTACTTGGGTAACCTTGAGAAGCCCAAGTCAATTTTGTGAGTAAGTAAACACTCACCTAGTCCTAGTTTAATCCATCTTGACCCATTGTTGTAGTCACGTGAAAGTGTCATGTTGATTCATATTAAAAGAAGTCGAGCTCGCATTAGGATAATACATATAGATGTTCTAGATACTGTTTAAAGTAAAAGATTGTAGTGCAATGCACCAAATAAGGATTGCTATGAATAGAAAAGTATAGAAAGAATGGAAAAGAAAGGAACAAAAATGAAAAGTAAAGTTAATATTGTTATTATATGTATTTTGATTGTATATGACTTATTTGCTAATTTTGCTCTATTTAAGTTATTGCATCCATTTGTATTATTTTTTGTACTGAACTTATTTTGCTCACGGATATTCCATGTCCCTGTGCTTGAACCTCACAGATAATTGATGCTATAAATGGAGGTACGTGTAGCAGCAGAGTTCGTGATGATGCAGTTACACATGGTAGCGAGTCTTAGATTTTGCTAATAGAGCACCCTTAGTTTATTTTGATGCAATAGATGCTTTATATTATGTGATAATGGAGGACTTATCGGAATAGAAAGAATTGTTAGCTTCCACAATATATCATAGTTTGGTTATTATGAGTTACTTAGCTTCTGCATTTTTATGAAAGGAGTTATTATTGTTCTTTATTGCCTTATTGGATTATGAAAGCCTAAGGAGAGTTATGTGTATAAGTAATGCCGGCCCAGACTAGCCCAATTACCACATGTCAGGAGGACGAAATCTGCGGACATTACATCTCGCGTAAGTTTTTGTGCATGATGGAGTGCGATCTCTCAACGATGACTGAATCCCCTAAGGAAGAAAGACACATGAGACATGTGTTGAATTAGTTTCACATGCATAAGTCACAGTGATGCATAAAATGATGTAGCAAAATAAAATCGCTAGCAAGTGCACTAGTCGCTCAAGTAATATAGTAAATAGGAGTAAGAGTGTCGAACTCACGGCGAATATTATTAATTCAATATCTGAATTTATAAATTAATAAGAGAGAAGAAAAATATAGAATTTTGGAAAAAAAAGGTTTTGTAAAATAAAATAAAGAAAATAAGATAAAGATAAGATAATGGTGTTGAAGTTAATCTTAGGATGATAATAAATTAAGGATAAACATGTGAACCAGGAAAAAATAAATTAAAAATCTTAAGATGAATTAGGAATTTTTCTAAGTTATTAATTTACAAGATTAACATCACAGAGTTCACAAACTGGTAATTCTGCTATTTAATCCGGTAGATCAAACTATCTTAAATTTAACCAAAACTGAAGTCCCACAAACTGGTATTCGTCAGATGAGATTAAAATTAAGATGCATTAATATGAAAATCCTAGACTATTAATCACTCCACAAGCTGATATAGATTAACAGACCACACAGATCTAATTCTCCACATACTAGTTATTAGACTTATGTCAATTTTTAATTTCACAATAAATTATTTAATTTAACTAAATAAAATATGAAATTAAGTAGTCCACAAACTGGTAATTACTTAACTTAAAAATTTAAATAATTAAATCAAAAGCATTAAACACAATTAAAAATTGATCAAAAGAAATTCAATAATAATGAAATACGAGTTCACAGAATTTCCCTTCAATAATAATCTCCTAAAAATAAAATAATTAAAATATGGAATTCATCCTAGAATTGTAGAGAGATAATGACAAAATAACAATAATAATCGAAAGAATTACACCAAGAAATAATTCGAATTCTCAGATGTCGTCGGAACGTCTAGAACAGTCGTCCGATCGAATCTCTCTCTGGTCGAAGCCCGCGAAGCTCACGACTTGCTGTGGAAGAAAACCAAACTTCAAAGCACCAATTGAAACGACGGATTCTTCACGTATTTATAGGTGCAGACGGCCTTCAATTTGATTCCGGCCGTAACATCATACGATTGACTTTAAATTTGTGAGATAAAACTTGAGTTGATTGCGGCCAATAAACTTTCCTCTCTAAATTTTGGCCAAAATTATAAGTTATTTTATCCATTACGCCCAAAAAGATAAACTTTTATATCTTTACTGCCTTCTTCAAATTTCGGCCAAAATGATAAAATTCTTTTCTTCTAATCTCGGCCAAAACATAGAGTCCTTTTGCCATTACGCCCAAAAAGATAACATCCTTTTATCTTTACCCCCCTTCAAATCTCGGCCAAAACGATGAGTTCTTATCTTTACCCCTTCTTCGAATCTCGGCCAAAATGTTAAGTCACTTCTTCTAATCTCGCCCAAAATGATAAGTCCTTTATCCCAATATCGGCCAAAATGAAGAAGAGTCCTTTAATCATTACGCCCAAAATTACAACTATGCATGTCATGTTATGCCCAAAAAAATCTCAAGTTGCATTGCTTTTACCCCCAATGATGTCATCCGTAACTTTAGAGAAAGATATTCATAAAAGCACAAACATCCAAGAGCCTCTAAAAAGTTGCATATCAAATTTTGTATCGTCTTTCTTGCAAAAACCCTAGCTCTCATTCTTTTCCATGTTTGAAAAGTGTGAGCATTTGTAAAAGAGATATCAAGAGAGATTTCAAATATGCAATCTTGAAAGCTCCCGTGTGACAAGAAGTTTGTCTTGCCTCTTGAGCAAAGAAGAAGGTGTTTTCGGTGTAAGTTTGCCTCTCCATATAGGAAAGGAGAAAGATAGTAGAACTTTGGTTGAAATATCGGAGCGGAGACGTAAGCCAATGAATTGGACCGAATCTCATCAACAAATTGTTTGGTCATTCTCTCTTATTTCTTCCATTTTCATGTTTTTATTGCATTCACGCTCTCACGAAGCTTGTTTTTAACACTTAAAAAAGTAACTTGATATTGTTCTTATTGTTCTTACACCAATTCACCCCCACCCACCCCTCTTAGTGCCTTTTGATTCTACAATTTGTATAAGATCTTGGTTGCTATTTCGTTAAGATTTAATCATTTTTATAAACCATGACATCAAATAGTTTTGTTCTTAGTGAATGTCAATCAACCAACTACCCTCCGCTATTTAATGCATAAAATTTTGCATATTAGAAAATTAGATGCAAGATTATGTATGCCTCATAGATATTGATATTTGGGATGTGATTAAAAATGATTTTAATCTACATGAAAAAATATTATTAGAACATACTGAAGGAAAAAAACTTTTGATAAAATTAGATTGAAAAGCGAAAAATCTTTTTTTATTGTACTTCGGACACTATTGAATTTGCATATCTACTTGTAAAAAAGTAAATGAAATATAGAGAAAACTCATTATTACTCGTGAAGGAACGGAGAAAGTTAATGAATCAAAATTAAATCTTCTAAATCATCAATGTCTCTTTACAAATGTTCATTTTTAATGATATTATGAATTCTTAACCTCTCTGGACGATCCAAGGATTAATACTCAAAATGTAAAAATTTTTTTCCGATCACTCTCCTCAAAATGACACAAAAAGAATCATGATTTAGGAAAAAGACATAAACAAATTGAACTTCGATGATCTTATCATTACTAACCTATCATATAGGGATAAAAGGATATGAAAAGACAAATGTCGCAAAGAAAAAAACACCCTTGCTTTAAATGTAAGAGGTGATGAATGTATAATCCTACATTTTTTTGTAGAATGGAAGCACTCTAATGCAACTAAGTTTTTTTTTGACGCGACCTTTTTATTTTATTTGGTTTTTATTTTTTCATTTTCTCTTTCTCACACATTTCTCTTATAAATAATTTATTTATTATATATAAAATATTTATAATAAAGGATTAATATAATATTATCTATTACTTATTATTTTGTTAAAAAAATTAACATTTCATTAAATATAGTTAATTTTTAAAAATGTTTTTTATATTTAAATACTATATTTTTAACAGAATTTTTTCCATAAAAAATTAATTTATTATTTTATTTTTATTAATAAAATTATAATTTATATTTATAAAAAATATTTTTAATTCAAAACTCACAAAAAAATTTAATTCATTTCTTCTTCCACTCTATTCAAAAAAATTAATTTATATCTATTAATTGAACGATTGTATTTCCAAACGTTCAAGAGTAAATTTTAAAATACCACCAACAAATAATTTTTAATTTAATGATCATTTGTATCTTAAAAAAATCAAATACTTGAAAATAACCCATAAAAAAGAGCATTCATTAAACCCATAAAAAATCCCTCACAAGAAGCAGATAGAAACCCTAACGCACAGAAAAGATCGCTCGGCGGCATGGCGGACTACGACCTCACCTCGCGTATCGCCCCCCACCTCGACCGCCACCTTGTCTTCCCCCTTCTCGAGTTCCTCCAGGAGCGCGAGCTGTACGCCGATGATGAGATCCTCAAGTCCAAGATCGAGCTCCTCTCCCAGACCAACATGGTGGACTACGCCATGGACATCCACAAATCCCTCTACCACACCGACGACGTCCCTCAAGGTCCGCTGCTCTGACTCGTCATTCATCTTTTTTTTTTGCGTGAATTTTGGGGATGGGTTGTCTAATTTTGGCTTTTCTGTTCAGAGATGGTTGATAGGAGAGCTGAGGTCGTCTCTCGGTTAAAGTCTCTGGAGGAATCAGCCGCGCCGCTCGTATCGTTCCTCCAAAATGCCACTTTGGTTCAGGAGTTGAGGCCCGACAAACAGTACAACATTCAGATGCTCCACGACCGATTCCAGGTATTTCTCTGGATTTCTTGGGCTTCATAGTATGAAGTGTTTTTTGTATGCTTAAGACGTTTCCTTTGGGAGATTGCGATTTATTTGCTGTGTCATTAGTTAATGTGATGTGATATTCTAATCATAATAAGCTAGGTGTTCAAAACTGTATTCGATGAATTAAAAGTGATTATCGTCTCAAAGTTTCATTGGATATAGAAAAGAAAGCGAAACATATAGTTTTGCGCTAGTGATTGTAGTGGAAGCAACTGCTAGAGAGGTTCTAATCGTGAATGATTTATGCTTATCATTCGATGTTCCTTGTTTAAACAGATTGGTCCAGATCAGATAGAGGCTTTATATCAGTATGCCAAGTTCCAATTTGAATGCGGTAACTACTCTGGTGCAGCTGATTACTTGTATCAGTACCGCGTTCTATGCACTAATAGTGAACGGAGCTTGAGTGCATTGTGGGGAAAACTGGCAGCAGAAATTTTGATGCAAAATTGGGATATTGCACTTGAGGAAGTAAATCGTCTGAAAGATATAATCGATTCAAAGGTTCTTTTCTTTTATCCCATTTTCTTATGTATTTGTTATTTGACCTCTTATTTAGTTGGTATAAACTATTTTACACTTCTTGTGACACAGAATTTTGCTTCTCCATTAAATCAACTGCAAAACAAAATATGGTTGATGCATTGGAGCCTCTTCATCTTCTTTAACCATGAAAATGGGAGAAATTTGATTATTGATCTATTTTTCCAGGACAGGTACGAATCTGATTTGATATGCATATCTAAACATATATAAATTGTAATAAATGAAACCTCAGGCAGGCTGATTTTCTAGGAATGTTTCTGATTGTTATGTTCCATTCCTTGCTTTGACCGGCTTATTTGTATGCACCCATTGCATTCAAATAAATAAGATTTTACTTGTAGATATGAGTCTCTACACGCTAGAAAATTGAACTTTTAGGCGGGTTTTAAATTTAATCATTTGTTACCTAATGTTTGAAGGCTTGTTGTAACCAATTTAGATGGACAATCACCTCTTTTCTTCAGGTACCTGAATGCGATACAAACAAATGCACATCATCTCTTACGGTATCTTGCCACTGCTGTTGTTGTTAACAAAAGAAGAAGGAATATGCTTAAGGAGTTAGTCAAAGTTATTCAGCAAGAGCAGCATTGTTACAGGGATCCCATAACAGAGTTTCTTGAATGTCTATACGTAAACTATGACTTTGAGGGTGCACAAAAGAAACTCAGGGAGTGTGAGCAAGTAAGTTTTACTGCCATTTTAGTCTCTCATGTCCTGCAAATTGGTTGGCAATTGTTTTCCTTTCTTTTTATGGATTTTAGTTTAGATATTGTCTTATAATGTTGTACTTTTTAGCTTCATCTGTCAATCATGAATTGTAGCATAAATTTTGTATTACATTTTTATATCTTTGATAATAGAATTATCTTCTTATTTCTTGAATATGTTGTTTATACAACCTGATGAGAATAACATCGGATGTTAGTTATTGGCTCATTGCATAAGTGATGAGATACCATAAATATGCTGGCATCAGTTTTTTCGTGGTTCTACTTATATTGTTGGTTGCAAACTAATGTTAGATGAATAACAGATAGTATTTGTTGTGATCATCACATAAGTTGCCAGATACAAATAAGAGAGGAGTTTAATGGTTTCTCTTCAGTTTATATTAATCTATTTTTGTTTAATTCAAGTTTGGATCTTGGGTCCAAAAGAAACCTTGATCAGTAAAGTCAGTTTTTTAAAGGATAAAGGATGGCTGTTGTGTGCAACCATCCAGATTAATTTATAAATGACAAACTGCACCAAGGTATTACAGTGTGACTGCTAAGTCGCTGATCCACTCGCTAATCAATTTCAGTGCCATTGATAAATATGCTCAATATAGCACCTTTTCCCCCTATACAATTATTTCATTGGAACCAAATGCACCACAGAAAGGCAAAGGGAGCTTGCCAACTCCTTCGTGATGATACATATGCATAAATATTCTGATCAGGACCATGTCTAAAGGAGTTCCACATACATAGTTCTCTCATTCTTTCAATTAGATTTTTTATTTTTGACTAGAAGAGGGTTAGATATTATGTGAGGATACCTTCCTCGGTGTTAAGTTTTCAGGAACTAGTAGTGTAAAAAAATACAGGATTTAGTGGTTGGATCCTCATGTAAAAAAAAAATAATTCAAGATTGAGATAATTGCAGCCAATAAAATTTATTCTTTAAGGGACCAGTATGTTTGTTCACTCTATGAAATCCATTCTTATGATTTGTTTTAGTTTTTTAAGAAGGCGAATTGCTTCAATTTTGATTGATCTTAGAGTAATAAGCTAATTATTGTTAATCCATTACTCTTCCAAAAATAATTTTAAAATACTATGAATGGAATAATCTAATACTAAAACCTTAAAGTTTAGGTGAATTGCTTCAATTTCTCTCCTCCACGTCATCTTATATATGAATGAAATAATCAAATACTACAACAACAACAACAACAAAGCCTTATCCCACTAGGTGGGGTCGGCTACATGGATCATACGACGCCATTCTGCTCTATTAGTAACCAAACCTTTCGGTATATTATTCACCAATAGATCTTGCTCTATTAGTTCGCCATGTGTCCGCCTTGGCCTCCCTCTCCCTCTTTTAATCGGACTCCATATTATTTGATCTACTCTTCTTACTGGCGCATCTAATGGTCTTCTCTGAACATGACCAAACCATCTCAAACGATTCTGTACCATTTTCTCACTAATAGGAGCCACTCCGACTCATTCACGTATATGGTCATTCCTAATCTTATCTGAAATAATCAAATACTAAAAGACTTAAAATAAAAAAGGAAGGTTGCCACCCCTTGCTGGTGGTGCATGTCCAGATGATTGTGTCGCAAAAGTTTAAAAGTTTGATGACCATTTTGTTTACAAATTAAAGTTGGGTGGCCTTAAAGAAAATTTACTGCCTAGAAAGCTGACAGATCATTATGACCTTGTATGTTATCTTTCACTTTTCCAGTCACATCATTCTAGATGAGTGTTCCATAAACAATTTTATTGGTTTGTCCATACTGTAACTTTTGAGATGGACATCTGTTACTCAGGTAATGTTGAATGACCCTTTCCTTGGCAAACGTGTTGAGGATGCCAACTTTACTACAGTACCTCTGAGGGACGAGTTCATGGAAAATGCCCGTCTCTTGATTTTTGAGACTTACTGTCGTATTCACCAGCGCATCGATATCAGGTTGGTTGTGCTGACTATGCTTTATGATTGTATAGACACATGTCTGTACCTCATCTTCAGATATCTACATTGTATGTTAGCAAAAAAGTCATGGGATAATTCATTTAGTTGGTATCTCAAAAAAAGACATTTAGCTCATAGTTGTAATGAGTTACTTGATACTGTTGAAGGGTGTTAATTTTTTTAAATTACTTTGTACTTTTCACAATACTGTGTGTTAACTATAAAATAAATTGTGTCTTATGCTAATGTTATCTTGGGAGCTTGAAATCAATAATTGACAGTCAACCTTCAGGCAGTTCTAATAGATTTAAGTGCACCTAAAAAAAGAAAAAAAAAAGATCTCAAAAAAAAGGAAAAAAGGAACTTTTCCTTAAAAAAGAAAAGAACTGACTGAAAAAAAAAAGTCATTTCTTTCTGTTTTTGAGGTGGAATCTTAAGGCCATTGGTTGATTTAATCTGAACAATGTTGGTAGTTGTCACTGTTACAATCAGAATGTTTATTTCATATAAACTACTTTTTCCATGTGGCACTTTTGATTTGTCTTATGAAATAAGGAGCATTTTGATACTGAACCTATTGAGTTCAATTAGCTACTGATTTTGCGGGACAACTTTCAATGTAGACTTGTTGGATTAGATTTAGATTACAGTTCATACTGGATTATTGTGTGACTGTGGCTGTTTCTCATTTGTGTTGCTATATTCATACAAGTTAAAGTAGATTGTGCACTTTTTCTTAATCTCATGTTATCAGATTGTGCACTTTTTCTTAATCTCATGTTATCGCTTGGTGCACTTAGTGCCTTTTGATTAGCACTGGGAATATTATTTTTTATACCGATGGTATAACTTCATACAGCTATTTTTCTCCATCTCTAGGAGTGGATGATGCTTATTACTATTATTATGTTTATTTTCTTAACAACATGCTGCACAATGAACAGTGTTGTCAAAAACGCGTGTTAACTCGTAAAAACGTACGATTTTACGTCTTCACCTTTGCATTTCGTGCTCGAGCTCACCTGGAAACGTTTTTGACCAGCACGCGGTAGAATCGCGCGCTGGCCCGTAAGATCGGTGGAGACGCACGACCTCACCGATCCCACAATACTCTTTTTTTATGTTTTATAAGCGTGATGAGTACTCATCTCTTCCTTTTTGTTTGCTGTCTGCCGCTGTGCCCTGTCGCCGCCACCACTGCTGTCCTGTTGCCGCCACTCATTGCTGCTGTCGCCGCCACCACTGCTGTCCTGCTGTCGCCGCTCACTGCTGCTGTCGCCGCTTCCACCGCTGCGCTGCTGACCTAATGCTGCCACCACTGACCTAACAGGTTCCTCCCCCTTCCTCTCTCGTGCTTTCTCTTTCTCTCCCTCTCCCTTTCTCTTCTCGCACTCTCTCCCTTTCTCTTTCTTCCCTCGTTCTCTCTCGCCCTTTCTCTTTTCCTCCCCTCTCCCTCTCTCGCTTTCTCTTTCTCTCCCTCTCCCTCTCCCTTTCTCTTCCTGTACCCTCCCCCTTTCTCTTTCTCTCTTCGTCTCTCACCCTTTCTCTTTTCCTCCCTGTTTTTTTTCCTCCTTTTCTCTTTCTCTCACTCTCCCTTTCTCTCTACAAATCAAAGCAAGTTCTTTTTTTTTTCCACGAACCCAATAGTTCTCCCCATTGGTGGACAAGGGTCTTGGCTACCTTTTTTATTTTCTATTATGTTATAAATTTAAAACATTTTTATATCTCTACTATGGTTAATATTTGCTTAATAAAGTGGAATCATCAATTGCTTTTAATATTCTGAATTTATTAGTGTTAATTTTTTATATATTAATAATGAAAGTTATTTATTGATGTGTTAATTTTTCATGAATGAATTATATTGATGTGTCTGTTATTCTGTTATTATTACAATTTGTTAAGGTCATGAATTAATATAATGAAATGTGATGTTAAAATTAGAAATTTGGACATGTAATATTGCATTTTGTACTTATAAGTTAAAGATAATTTGCATCTCACTACTAATATCATGATTTGTATATATTATTATATATTAATATATACATTTAATATTTAAAAATAATCTGGTAGAATCGGCCGTGTCGTGTTACGTGTTCACGATTTACGAGTTTTTCCGGCCCTCCGTGTCGAATCCGTTTTACGTGTTTGACAACATTGACAATGAACACCTTCCTTTTTTTATTTGAAGCTTGAAATCAGAAGCTCGGATCAATGTTGTCAAAATCATTAATAGGGATTGACACGGAAAGGGACAAAAAACACAGGCATAGGATCATGACATGCTACAAGTGATTAATATGCAGATAATTTTTTCCATAGGAAAAGATGGCATTGTGTTTATTTAAAATAAGCAAAATCCAAATTTAAAATTATGTAAAAGTTACAACTACAATGGGTGTAAACTATCTTCATGATAAATAACATCATGATTATATGATTTGGGAAGGAAGGAGGTTCTTACTTATTAAGGAGGCTGATGACCCTAGTAATAAATTTGAATTAACGGGACATTTCCATTATGAGAATCGAACTCGAGACTTCTTTGCCTACTACTGGTTGCATGCTGCTATGCCACAACCTTGTTCAAATGTGAATTATTTTAAATTATTTAATAGGAATCGGGATACTGGCAGTGACAGATGGCTGTGAGAAGACAATGGTGGCTGTGATGAAGGGGCAAAGATGATAGGTGACAGGGATAAAATTTGTAGTTCTTTGAACTCATGGTCAGGCCAAATAAAAACTTAAGATGCGGATTAAAAGACAGTCTTCCATTGGAAGAAATAAAGGGAAGAGGAGTGGGTAGAAAGAAAAAATAGAATAAGACATGATTTGCACAGAATCATCCATTCTGCGTTAGGTTTGTTGTTGATTCTACATATTAGCATCCGATTCTACCATGTCAGAAAACATACCAGGTTGGAATTGGATACAAATTGCATTTAAACATGTAGAATCATATAATCATACGTGTTAGCGCATGATTTTGACAACATTGGCTCTGATAGCCATTGGTAGACTTTTCTTCCTTGCTTTTTTTTTTTGGTTTTTTGACAGTTATTCCTTGCCTTTTGAGGTAATGCTAAATGGGCTCCATCTGAGTGGGTCAAATGACATCTGTCTTAGAACTTTCTTTACTCACTAATGATGACTAAGATTTCAATCATTTCAGATGTGAAAGTTTCTTGCTTATGAAGGTAAATGTGTTTTTTTATATGTTTACATCTTAGAAAGTGCTAAATGAACCTTAGATATCTGACAGAAGCCTGTCTATTTCAGTAACCAATGACCATAACTCAGTAATACCATCTCGTGTCGGCAAAATCGTACATTCTCATTCTGCCATGCTATTCTGTTTCATTTTTCTCATTTTTCTGCTTCTTTTAATCTTCTGAAGTCAGTGTCTATAAGTTGCCTGATTTTTTTTTCGGGTGATAAGTTGCTGATGTGAATTCATTTCTCTTAACAGTATGCTTGCAGAGAAATTGAATATGAGTTACGATGAAGCTGAGATGTGGATACTCAATCTAATTAGGAACTCTAAGCTTGATGCTAAAATAGACTCAAGTTCTGGAACTGTTATAATGGGGACCAATCATCTTAATGTGTAAGTTCACTGCACACACTTCTTTGTGTGTATGTTCTGGTTGCATTACTTTGAACTGACAACACACCAGTTCATCTCAATTATTCATCATTGGTCTTCACTCATGGTTACACTAACAATGTTACCTCTGTTGCTTAGCTGTTTAACACAACTTGTTTTTCTTCAGGCATGAGCAGATTATAGAAGCCATGAAGAATCTTAATACGCGGACTTACCTCTTGGCGAAGAACATCTTAGAATCTGCCCAAGCTGCTCAAGCTACCAGATAGAGAACAAAAAAGTAGATAATTTATATATTTCCAATTTGAGGTTTGGCTAGTAGAAGAGCATTGAAGAGGTGCAGGTTGTTTCATATGTCCCCCCTTTTATGACTTCACGTTCAGTAAGGATACCCCACAATCTAGTGGTTGCGCAACTGTATTTTCTTGTTCGAAATGGTGATTGCTTGGTGTTTTTCAATTTATGTAGCTTGCTTCTAATTAGAGCGTGGCGTATCCAACTCATCATTCTCATGTTTTGTGTATTGCTCTGTTCGACGTCGACCAATTCGGGTGAAAACAGTGCGTCTCACGTTGCAATTCCTATAAGGAGCCAGGGTAGTAGTTTGCACTGTTCAATTATTTTGCATTTTATTACTTCATCGGTTATTGTAAATTTCTTTTCCAAATGATTAATTATATATATTCATCCGGATATTACATATTATTATTGTACACAAAATGACATTGTGGATCGCTCAAATATTTTAAAGAGAAATTAAAAATGAAATAAATTGTTACGATAAGGTTGTAACCGTATGATGCCATAAATAATCCTATAAATTTTAAGATGTGGCATTCGTTTTTTTCTCTTTCCTCATTTTTCTCCAATGAAATTGATTGGAAAGATCAACAAACAATGAAAATAAATTTATTGCAATATTAAGATACGTTTTAAGTGGATTCATGTATTATAATTTTTTCAATAAATCTAATAAATTATGATAGAGTTTATTATAAATTTATGGCATATGATTGTATTCAAATTTTTTATTTTGTAGAATGAGATTATTTGTAGAAAATGTTCTTTCTTTCTCTATTTTTTTTCAATACATCTAATAAATTAAGATAGAATTTATTATAAATTTATGGCATATGATTGTATTCAACTTTTTTTTATTTTGTAGTATGAGATCATTTACACAAAAGATTTTTCTTTCTTTCTCTTTAGCTTTTAGCCAACATTATTGAATAAGATTTTGTAATCTAAAAATTAAGAAAAATTATATAATAATAGTTTTTAAAGTTTAATTTTTATAGGATCAAGAAGTATTCCATCGAGAGTTATAAATAAAATGAGATTGACAGCCACGTTGTTGTTTTTTAAAATGTCAAAAATAAAATTGATAAGATAAAAAAACGAATTTTAACATTGATAAGATAAAAATATGAATTTCAGAAATAGATAGAAGACATTATTAGCTTTTAAAATTAATCAGAATTTTTATAAAAGATTTTTTGTTAATTGAATTATAATTTTTGTAACTTTTGTTTATTAAGACATAAAAATAAAATAGGATTAATATTTTTATGGATGTTTGTAATTGGCAAAAGATTAAAATATAACAATTTTAGATCTAAGACATCTTATTGTCTATTTTTAAGAAAAAAATAAAAATAATGGAATATGATGTTGAACAAATTATTTATTAACTATATGACGAATTTGTTCATCGATATCCAACAATATATTATTGATGATTATTGATCATTTTATCATTATTATTGATATATTTATTTTGTCATCAATTAACAATCATAATGAACTTTATGCATTAGAAAGGAGCGCATCAGTAGAAACCTTACAATATCTCTTAATTATCACACCTCATGTATTGGGTCTCTTTTGAATCAACATATTTTTACCTATCACACTATATTGTTTAGTGTATGTTAATCAAATGATGATTATGTGCATCCTTCATCATGATCTAATATGGTAAGACTCTTTTTACCATTTTATCATGACCTAGATGTTATTGATTATAATATCGCAAAACTTTTATTATTGAGCCCAAAAAGCAATTATAAATTGAATATGATAAAATATGAAAAAATTAAAATGAAAATGTAGGTGTAGATAACTAATTTTACTTATTAAATTAAAAAAATAATTATATATTAATTTAAAGTATATGTTAAATAGTAAAGATGTTTAAAATCAAGATTATCTGATTATTCAATGATCATGATCAATCTATGTTAATAAATATGACTATTCAACGGTTGTAATTTATTTGGACTTTGATGATACATTTTTATTATCAAATTACCCAAATAATTATATATGATTTCATCTAATATGTAAATAATTGATTTAATTATGAATTATAATAATTAAATTAATTAAATAATAAGAAATAAATGCTCTATACGGAGGTGTAGAGCGGGGTGCTCTACGTACTCATTACATCAAAATTTAATTGGAAAGTTCTTATAATTGATTGTTGACGGTTAGCTCGACCAAAAGGAAGTTTAAAGATACTTCATTGGCCTATGTTTAGAAAACCGAAACACACTCCATCGTTGACGTTGAGACATTTCGCCTGGTCACATGAGAGTCAAAAGACACTTTACCGTCCCCTATTAAATGGAGTTAAAAGATATTTCATAGTAAGTGTAACATAATGAAAATGACGCGGATGATGATTATGGATAATGATGGACTATGCCCAATGATGCTATTGATTCTTTTATGATGATTTTTAGTCTTATGATTGATCATGTATGTTACTATTGATCTTAACGATCGTCACAATTATGACTTCATTTCATGATACTTTAGACCAGTGTTAATCTTAAATATTCATATGATGATGAATAACAAAAATGTATCCTAAGATTAAAGAATAATTTGACCATGATAATTATCTCTCTATGATGTTAAGTCAATCGATCTTATTAATCATAATCATGATTACTATAGTAGTGTTTTAAGATCCGGCCTGGTCCGACTTGTCTATTCGAATCTGTTGGACCAGTGTTCGGATAATAAAATGGCTCGCGGATCATTCAAAATCCGACCATGGGGTTGACCCATTTTAATCCAGTTAAAATCCGAGTTTAATTGGCTAACCCGACGAGTTTGGCAGACTCAATCGAGTAAAATTATAAAATGTAAAAAATTACAACATAAAAAATTTAAATATTTTAGAAATATTATTTATATATATGTTTGCTTGAAATTTATCTTTCGACGTCCTTTTTTATCACATACATAAAAATTCATGATATTTTTATTAATTTATAATTACCTCACAAGATTTTTTTATTTAGCAAATATTGAATTGATGATTTAATTTATGCTTACTTTATTATATTATTTGATATGAATTATTTTATTTTATTTTATATTTTTGCTAAATTATATGTTACATATTAATAATATTATAATTATAATAATCATTCTAGTTTATTTTATTTTTTTTATTAATTTGTATTATCTGGTCCGACCATTCAGTTCATCCTTATTGACAATCCAGGTTAAGTCTTACAACATTAGACTATATTCATATGATTGACTACCCTATATGTGTATGGTTCATATGATCATGGGAAAAATTACACCAAATGCCTTCCAACTTTAAAGTTTGCTTAGCGATGCTCTCCAACTTTATTTTGTAATACCAATGCCCTCAATCTTTTAGTTCGTTTCACTCAGTGCCCTCTTTACCTTCTATAGCTCGTCTCCCGATCGCAAAGATGACGTAGCATTGACTAAACATTTTTTCTCCTCTCCGTGATGACGTGACAATATTAAAAAATTTAAAAAATAAAAAAATCTCCCCTCTCGTGCGTCGGCGAGCCACGAGGAGATCCCACGCGTGGGCGACGTCTTTGTGGCATTTTTTATTTTTAATATTACTGCGTCAGCGTGGAGAGAAGAGAAGATATCCTGTCAGCGCCACATCTGCGCCACGTCTACTCCGCGGCCGAGAGACGTGCTATAGCAGATAAAGATGACACTAGGTGAAACGAGTTAAAAGATGGAGGACATTGTGTTAAAAAGTGAAGTTGGATGACATATATGAACAAATCTTAAAGTTAAGAAGGTATTTGGTGTAATATTTCCTATAATCATGATTCCCGCTTCTTTTGTTATGATCGTCATTCGTTAGATGTTTATCGATTTTATTTATACTTTATCATGATTCTTAATGCCAAGACTGATTGTGTCATATGCTACATGTTCAATGATACTTAGATTATGAATACTTTTATTATTTACACTTATCATGCAATTATATGTTTACATCTCCCATGCTATGTTAAGTTGTCCTATCTCATGCCTAAGGATTACAATGCTCTTATTCTCATGATGTTACTTTTTATGATTATGAGCCACACGATTATTAAGATGGTGTATCAAAAGATGAAACCAATATTTTTTTGAAGGGGGGCAATATTAATATTATAAAATAAAAAAATAAATATTGATTAATTAATATTAAAATAGTTAATGTAATCAATTTTAACTTAACTTAAGAGTGTTAAGTTTGAAAATTTTAAATATTATATACATATGAAAAATATCTATCCAAAATATTGTCTAATATAATAATTTTAATTGAATTTCAAGGGGCCCTCCATGTGATGTTCATCTCAATGTCACGTATCACAATCTTGTCTGGTAAGAATATGATGACACAAGTGACAAATTGAGCTCGTACTTTGCACATAAAATTGGGTTTCCTCAGTTTTTCTTTCTAATTTTTTATTGACTTGTATTTAAGTTTTATGCAAACTCTCACGTCTAAACTATTTAATATTCAATAATATTATTTTGTCAATACTTTGCACGCTTCTATGATTATATTCTTTTTAGTTAATTGGAAGTTCTTTTCCTTCCGCAACTTTGTAGCTATTTTCTTTGACCAGTCAAAGTCCTATCAGTCAAAGTAATGTATATGAAAATGATGTTGTAACACCTCTACTATACCCCCAAATTAAAGAAAATAATAAGTTTAGACAATATTTAGATATATTTCTTTCAAATATATATAATATTTAAATTTTAAATATTTTACCCCCTTAAATTATTATTATTTTTTTAAATTAATAGTTATGAGAGAGAGAGAGTTTGACTTCTTAGAGAAGACGAGTAAAAAAAAAAGTTATAATCTTTGTTATGAGAGAGAGTAAAGGTGTTATTAAATTTGATTAGTAGTTGCATATGAGAGAGAGTAAAGGTGTTATTAAATTTATTAGTAGTTGCAAAAATCTGATTATGTTATAACCGAAAGAAGAAATGTGAGGGATAATGATGAGAAAATGGACGCAGGAAGATATTAAAAGGATTGGAGAATTGATATAAATGTTTGAAAATAATTTAAAATATTTGAGAGAAAAAAGATAAATAGAAAAAAACTTTGTTGCATGATAATTAGAAAGGAGTATAGTTTGGTAACTGAAAAAAGATAATTAAATTTTAATGGTAGTTTATAAGTGGAAGAGATGGTGAGAATAAAATAAAAAATAAAAATATAAGATAAGAAGGAATAGTTAAAGGAGAAGCAATGTAAAATATTTTTTATTTGGCCCCCGCTAATTTATACTATAATAAATATTATCACCCAAAGTTAGTGAAGAGTGATTAATTGCTATGGTGAATAATAGGAAGGGGTAAAAAATGAAGAAAGGTTAGAGAGTGTTATAATAATTACTATTCAGTTACAATAAGAAAAAAAATTATAAAATAAAAAACGTTAAAAATAGATAAATAGAAATGGATTTTTTAGGATGATCTCAAAGCCTAAGAATTATACAATGAAAAATACAATCGAATTTTAATGGTAATTTATAAGTGGAAGAGATAGGTGAAAATAAAATAAAATAAAAACTATATAATATAAAAACGAATAGTTAAAGAGAAATAATATAAAATATAAAATATTTGTATTTATCCATTAACTCATAATATGTGAAGATTGATTAATTGTTGAGAATTGATTAATCGGAAGGGGTAAAAAAATGAAGAGAAGTTAATTACTATTCAGTTATAGTTAGAGATTGGGTTATAATAATTACTATTCAATAACAATAAGACAAAATTATATAAAATTTAAAAACTAAAAATCTTAAGAAGTAGATAAATAGCACTGGAGCTTTGACGATGTTCCCAGTCTTAGAATTATATAATGAAAAATATGAAATTAGAACCTATATTGAAATTGGGCAACATAGAAAACTTGGAAATAGTTTTAGATAAAAGCTAAAAAAGATAAGATAAAAATGAATAATTAAAGGAGAAGCAATATAAAATATTTTGTATTTGTCCCCACTAAGATCCATTAATTCATAATATAATAAATATTATCACCCAAATTTAGTGGAGTTATTAATTGCGGAGAATTCAATATTTTCAGAACCAGATCGAATTTCTTATCGGGTTCCATCGGATTGAATAAGATTTTATTAAAATAATATTATTTATAATAATTATGAAGATATAATATAAGTTATATGATATAGTATGTGAATATTGTACTAATAACCTATTAATAATATTAAAAATTAATATAACATAATTTTTATTTATTGAAAGTTTTAATAATGATAAATAATAATAATTAACATATAAATATAAATATATTATTATTAATTCAATATGTATTATTTAATGATGATAGATGCTATATTAATAAATTTTATCTTAAATTATTTTTTATTTTTTTCTTTAACACTTTCCTTTTTATTTCCTTTATTTATGACCTTTGATAATTTTTCATTTTAATGTTATTCAATTTTAAATACTTACCTTTTTTATTTCAATTATTATTTAATTTTATACATATCATCTTCCCTCCTTTTCTTATCTTTCTTTTTTCCTTTTTCAATTTTCCTATTTTGTCATTTTTTAATTTTTTTTCAAAATTTAAATTGACAGTTCAATCGGCCCGATTCAACTTATTTTTCAACTTCAATGTCAAAACCGATTTTGCACTCTAATCGGATTGGATTACTGGCCAATTCACGGTTGAACTAGCCGGTCCGATCCAGTTTTCATAACATTGGGAGAATTGATTAATTGGAAGTGGTAAAAAATTGAAGAGAGGTTAATTACTATTGAGTTATAATTAGAGAGTGGGTTATAATAATTGCTATTCAGCTACAATAAGGAAAAATATTACAAAATAAAAAATTTAAATTTTTAAAAAATATATAATAGTAATGGTATATTATATAAAAAATAAAAAAAACTTGGGTTAGATATATTTTAAAAAACTTAAATTTTAAAAAATTTTGAGGATGATATCGAAACCTTAATATTATATAATGAAAATAAGAAAATAAGAATATATTACAATTAGGTTAGATAGAAAACTTGAAAAAATAACTTTAGATAATTGAAATTATATTAAAAAATCAAGTTTATTTTTTCTCAAGAATTTATTCTAAAAAATTATTTTTACATGAGAAAAAATCATAAAGTAAGAAAATATGATACTAATATGACATTTTATTTTTAAAAAGTAACATATTTTTGTGAGCAATTTATATTTTAGTAAATAAAAATATAATTAATAATTCAAAATGTTATGTAATATGAGAATAAATTACATCAAATGCCCTCCAACTTTGAAATTTTCTCAGCGATGCCCTCCAACTTCACTTTGTAACACGAATGTCTTCCATCTTTTAACTCGTTTCACCTGATGCTCTCCTTACCTACATTCGATAATTTTCCGATCACAAAGCTGACGTGGCGCTGACTCTCTCCTCTCCATGCAATGACATGACAATATTAAAAACTAAAAAAATAATTTAAACAAAAAATGCGATGTCGCACGATGGGGACTGTCGGAGCTGAGGAGGGGAGGGGAGAGTGGGGGTGACCCCCCCACCTCCACTTCCCTTAGCCTACGTGCATGCTCCGACGACTCACGCAGGCAGAGAGAGGGGGGGTCGCCCACCTTGTGAGCTAACAGGGAGGCGACCCCCCCATCATCTGGCGCACACCCTTCCAAGCAGGGGGGGTCGCTCCCCCTTCCAAGCTCCGAGATGCACGCAGGCAAAGAGAGGGGGAGGGGGGGGGGGGTCGCCCTCCTCCCCGCGGGAGCTTCGGTGAGAGCTCGTAGGGGTCGACCCCTCAGCTCCGGCGGTGGGCTCCGACAGCCCCCATCGTGTGACGTGGCATTTTTTTTAAATTTTTTTTAGTTTTTAATATTGCCATGTCATTGCATGGAGAGGAGAGTCAGCACCACGTTAGCTTTATGACCAGGCAATCATCAATTGTAGGTAAGGAGGACATCGCGTGAAACGAGTTAAAAGATGGAAGGTATTCATGTCACAAAGTGAAGTTAGAGGGCATCGCGGGCATTTGATGTAATTTATCCCGTAATATGAATAGTCAAATTTTTATGATAACTTACAAGTTTGATGCTCATTAACAAATGCTTACATTAATAATTGCTATTTTAATATTAATTTGCTAATATTGTTTTATAAAAAATATACAGAAAAAAAAGAATGAATGGTGAAAGTTGAGAGCTCCACACTATAATTATAAAATTGTCGTGAAACATAACTTTATATTAGATATAGATTTGCATCATTTACAATGAAACTAAAAAGTTAAAATTTAAACTATTTTGTATATATTTCTGGAAAACAAATTAGCTCTTTTACCCCTATTACACGGTGGGCCAGTGCTCGGTACGAGAGCAACCTTAAAAAAAGTTCCATGTGCGTCTTAAAGATTAAAAAAATCTGTGTTGCACAAAAAATGAATAAAGCTTAATTTGGTTGGTTATTCGGAGAAACATTTGATGATGGCCATTAAACTCAGATTTGTTAATTTTTTTTTGGCGAAATTGCTAGCAAAAATCACTCGTATTAATCACAAATTTCTTGTTTGTCTAAATTCAAGTCGTTTGAACTGATTACTTTTTTGGCGCCAAAAGGTAAACTTGAATGGAAACTTCATCCTGAAGGGACAAGGAAAAAAATGCAACCCGCAGGTAGGATAAGAAGAAAACCAATGAATTCATGCATAAGAAAAGCAAGTAGGATAAGAATTCATCCCAAAAGATTGAGTATCAAGAGGTATATTTTTGTAGCAACAACATATAGTAAGTTTGGACCTTGGCTTATGCGATGACAATCTAGCTTAAAATGTCTGCTACTAAAAAAATCAATGTCAATTTAGTCTCATCCAAAAATGCTGGAGAACACTATGATTTGGACAGTTCTCGGCATCTGTTCGTGGCAGCAACAACAGCATTCATCAGGATGCCACGGAAGGCACCCTTCTCCAGTTCCTGAATCCCCGCGATGGTGGTTCCAGCAGGAGAAGCAACTGCATCTTTTAGCTGGCCAGGGTGTTTGCCCGTGCGACTGACCATTGCTGCAGCACCTAAAACCTGAGCACAAGTTTCTCATACTACATTAGGGCGAAGCATCGCATGCAAAATAACACACAACATAGTAGATCATGCAATGAAGTTGTCAACCATGAGTGCATATGAATCATTCATAATGTGTGATGTCCTTGAAAGAAAACGATGGCCATCAAACCTACCAGATGGTGTCTCCTGTATCTAGATATAAGCCCCTTAAAATACCCAAATATATTGTATATCAAAAAACCAAATTGCAAAATTTCCATACTGGTAGGGTGAACAAAACAACCAAGCCTTGACTTTTAAACTAAAAGATACTTCTCTCGAATAAACTACAAGTACTTGAGAGGCAGATGCAAACAAAACAAAACCTCTGGGGCCTCTAGGAGTTGACAAACAAATTAGAATTTTACTTGCTAAAGACTGAAGAACCTAAAAAAAGTTTGCGCTCCATTCACTATCATTTTGTTTTTTGAGAACAGGAAGGATGATTGCAAGTTAAAGGACTTGCAGGATTGGTCTGGTCAGCATCGAGTAATTAGGGTGATGCCAAACACACCTTCAGCTGTTGGAGAAGCTGCATCAGGTAGTTATTTCCTATGTACTCTTGTTTTTCTTTCCAATTGAAGGTCCCATGTCCTTTCCAGACGTACTGTTAAATTAGAAATATAAAATTTATTCTTTTGTAGAAGCTTAATCTTGCAGGAAAGACAATTAACCAAGATTTGGCATCTATAACATCATAAGCACTTGACATGCCTGAGGGCTTCAATTCACATAAATTGGATAGCAATGTCTGCGGTGCTATCATGGGTTTCTTTTCTTTTCTTTTTTTTTTTGAAAGAAATGGGTTGTTGGTCGATTAAGACAAGTAGGATGGTGGTCATGGAAGTCGAAATCTGCCAAGGAATGTGTAACTACTCACCTGCCGAATCAACTGGCCCCAAAAATGGATGGCGCTGAAGCACGCGACCCACACCCAGCCATTGGGGCAAGCGCCACGCCCTGATGAGTAGGAGGGCGCGGCGGTCGCTGCTAAGCCCGGGCGGACCAAGATGTTAGTCATCCAGATTGATATAACATGAACATCGAGCACAGGAAATTTTTTTAAAAAAATAGCAAATGTTAGATCAACTAGATAGAATTTCATTGTTTAGATAGTGCCAAAGCTTGCGCAATTATGTTCTCCGCCTAGCACCTATCACCCTGGAGGATAACCCCAAGATATTGCCAAAGAGCTTATGCAGTCTCTTTTGGATCTATATGTTACCCCTCTTTAAAAAGAAGTCCAGAACTATGCTTTAGAGTTGTGTGAAGTCCAGTGTGCATTTGACTGGAGCCAGACGTGGCGAGAAACCTGGCAGCTGAAGGCAGATTTTGGCATGGTGATGGAGGTGATTTCTTAACTCCGCCTATGTTTTATAGCCGGTCCCAAGCCCGGATAAAGGAGGAGGGTTGTGTTAGGCCCCGACAGCCAGCGTAAAACCCTGTCGAATCTCATGAACATGGATTAACGAATGACGTCGTATGATCCGTGTAGCCGACCCCACTTAGTGGGATAAGGTTTTGTTGTTGTTGTTGTTGTTGTTGTTGAAGGATGATTGCCAAGCAGTGAAACATCCAGATTTACTAATGAAATAGTCAATTACATTCAGTTATAACATTACAGGAAGCTAATTTTATTACGCCACCCAACCTCGCATCATATGTTTTGCAAATGTCACCATGTTTCATTCGCTTCTGAATATAACTCCATTCCATTGTGACCATATGAATCATAGGAATGCAATTGGGACATGCGCTGCTGCTGACAACCCAATGACAACCTGCCTCCCACCATACAACTCTTGCCACAAAACATTCGGAAAAGAGCTCATCCACATTCTCTTCAGCATCCCCACACATCAGGCATGTGATGCTTTTCACAAGAATCCATCATGATATTATATTTCTAATTGGCAGCCACTGGCACTAAAAATCCATGCAAAAATTTTTATCCGGAAAGGGGTTTTCAACTAGATCATCCAGATTCTCTTCAGCGTCCTCACATAATGGACATGTGATGCTTTTCCCAATAATCCATCATGATATTGTATTTCTAATTGGTGGCCGTTGGCACCTAAAAATCCATGCGAAAATTTTATCCAGAAAGGGTTTTTCAACTATCAAATAAGATTGCAATGTGTCCACACTCATCATCATTTACTATGTTTCCTCAACAAGCGATTTGTATACTGCAAGAACTGAGAATTGATCTACAGTCCATGTCCAAGAGTCCTGTCTAAAATTATCTAGTGAGAGCAATGATCGAGACCAACACCATTTGAGAGCAAAGATCCAGAACAACAATCAGCAACAGTGGCTAGAGGATTGTGCACCATGGAAGCTAATCGTGGGAAGGACCGATGAAGTCAAAACATCCACCCAAAAGTGAAAACTTGTACCAAAGCCCAAGAGCAGAAAAATCTTCGAAGTTTGGCTGGACAATATAGCCTTCCAACAAGATGATTGACCCTGGGATGATGTCCTACTATTGAATAGCACATTTGTACCATAAGTGCATATTTCATCTTCAGAAGGTCTCGAACACCAAATCCACCCTTTGATTGTGTAAGCAAACTTCCAACCATACCACTAAATGAACTTGACGTTGAGGTTGGATCCATTCCCCGACAAGACCTCCATTAATAAGAGCAAAGAAAAACAACTACATAGATGCATCATTTCATCAGAAAAATCCAACAGGGAAACCACATCTTTGAATGGAGCTCCATAACAAAGACCAGTCTACGAAATTGTATTCCTTGCACAAATCAACTTTGCAAAGGAAGCCGCGCACACCTGTGCGTTTCATGCTATCCATGATAGACGGTTGACTGAAGTCTAGAATTACCTGCAAACAATTTTCAACAACTCTGGCCACTATAAGGTAAATGGCAGGAGCTCCCTTCTACGTGCACCAGCTAGAAGGCCGCATGAAAAAAAGGAAGCGAGCCTCATCCAGTATTCTAGCTTGCAGGAAAGTGATTGAGAACATACCCTTGAATTAGTCAACTAGTTTCTTATGCATCTTCCTTCCAACCAATGAGACACCCACCAGATATGCCCAAGGAATATAGTGCAATAAAGGTCTACAGAATATTTTCCCAAATTTGGCATCGTCTGTTCAACGAAATGTTTCAGCTTGGTTCCTTGAAGCAATGTTATATCCACCCCATGGACCAAATATCTCCCAAGTGCTGCACTTCAATCCTTGTCATCTAGGCCAAGAACATTCCATGTCACCAGTTTCATCTGGATGCTGATCCTGCACCCTACCCCATGGATCTTCTGAGGATACCCACAGATCCATATACTTTTTGTACAGATCTACCATGTCTTCTTCTTGCTTGTATATCCTTGGCTGCAAGATCCTCTTGATTCACTACAGAGTTATCTGGTCTGCATTCAACTGCAGTCTCAGCCACTGTTTTAGATGTGGTTTTTTGTTTCGGTCACTGAATGTTCTAATGAGTTTATTCCAGATAAAGATGATTCTAGGATTGTTTTGTCTTCATCATTCTGCTGCCTTGTAAGTTCTGGTTCGGTGGGGTAGGTAAAAATACATTGTCAGACATTGGATGGGTCACTTGAGATGGGTACACGTTTTACTCATCATACATGCTAACCTAACTTCATTCTCACCTTTTACTGCCTCCGCCATTGCATCACACGTAACCATCCCATCTTTTATTTCCTTCCCCAAGCCTTCCCCAAGCCTCAGCAGAAATCCACTATCCTCAGATTGGTGTGACATTCTTTCCTACGGAATGATTTGATTTCTCTCTAGGTGGCAGCATTGTAAGCCTGGTAAGCTTGATTGTGATCACATTTTCTGTAGGAGACGATATCATCAGAATGATGATTGCATAGCTGGTTCTTCCTTGCAATTGTGGTGCCGACTCCAATGCCCGGTACTGTTCAGGTGTCAGGCCGGGGCCTCCAATCACCACCACCAACCAATGAGCGTACTATAGGATGAATCACAGAGATCTGAATGATACATTTGAAAACATCCATCTCACAAGAATCTGGACCAGGGGATTGGGTGCTCTGGAAGGACCTTGACCAACGTTATCAAACACATAAAATGGACTTGACAAGGAGGGCCCAGAAAACACGTAAATCGTGAACACGTAACACAATGCAGATGATTATACCATATTTTTTAATACTATATGTACAGTAATCTATAAAAAATGTATATAAATCCATACAATAACAACAACAACAACAAAGCCTTATCCCACTAGGTGGGGTCGGCTACATGGATCATACGACGCTATAATCGTTGATCCATGTTCATAAGATTCGACGGGATTTTATGCTGGCTGTCGGGGCCTAACACAACCCTCTTCCTTTATCCGGGCTTGGGACCGGCTATAAAATATAGGCGGAGTTATATAAATACATACTATTAAAAAATGTTTACACCCCCTCATCTCCCCCCATTCCGGACACCTTATCAAATCTCTGCAGTCCCATTGCAGATGTCCCCAGCTACAATATCCATAGCACTAGATGAATCTCATGCCCATGGTGGTGCCGGTGGGAAAAAAAAATCTCATGCCGATGGGTATTGGTGACGCTGACAGGAAGAAGACTCCCATTGATGGGTATGGACATAGTTCTAGGGAAGAGTTCGCTCTCTAAAGGCAAGATTGGAGCTCAGGTTGGTGCAGCTGGCATTATGATCATGTAAAGTTGGTGGAGGATCAGTACAATGGAAGTGGACGTAGGATACTGACCGAAATGCTAGGGCATGCTGCCCCAAAGGAGACATTCCCTACTCGTTGCAGTCCCAAAATTCCATGATTTTGTCATGATAGTATAATGGAAATCCCCAGTAGTTTCGAGTCAAGCACCCAATCCCAATGAAACATGGCAAACTTTAATGCGCGCAACAAGATTCTAATTGTTCTTCAGTAAAACTTTTGGATTTATTTTCTCATACTCTCATGCATTGATACATTCCTCATTTGGTTTAACTCATCTACTAAAATCAGAAGAGAATCTTATCCACTAAAACAACAATTAATTTTTTATGGGAAATTGATGATTATTTATTTTTTTTAGAGAAGATGATTATTTATAACTTTTTATAATATTTTAACAACAACTCAGAGGATCTGAAAATCTTTTTCATCCATGGATAAACACCAAATACTCTTTAAATTAGAAGCTATTTCAAAAGTATTGGCCTTCCAATATCTTAGGAACGCACTTGAAACAATTTCAAAAAAAAAAGATATGAAGAATTTCCTTCAATTGCAAAACTTACTGTCTGAGATGCGAGGCCAAGAGCAAGATCTCGAGGAAGACCAGCAGCAACACCACCATCAGCCAGAGCCTCAATTGCTAAAAATATGTAGGCTGGGCCACTACCACTGAAAATAGAAAACATATCTCTTAACAAGTGAGGCATTTAAAGCATTTTTATTTTCAACGTGGTTTGTAAATATAACTAAAAACACGCTTTCACTTCCTTTTACATCCTATTGATTCTTTTGTTTTTCTCTCGAGGAGCTACCATTGATTCTTTTTCCGTTTCACCATGATTAGTAAATAGAAAACATATTTCCTGTTGTATTCCAGTGGTTTAAATTTCAGTAGCTTTGTGCAAGCAGTTATTGCCTAAGATGGATGGGTCAATTCTGTCTTCCACTTCCTTTTAGAAAAGCAGTAGGCCAAGGACAGCTAAAAAAAAAGGGGAAATGAAGAGATATACCACATTGTTAATTGTTTGTAGAAAAAAACAGAAAACATGATGGAAGTAATACTTTCAAAATATGCTATTCAGCAATGAAATTTTAGGCACACACCTCAAGCCAGTTATTGCATCAAAATACTTTTCATCAGCTGTCCATATTTTTCCAATGGAACGGAATAGACTGATAACACGTTCTTCATCTTGCTTTGTTGCCATTTCTCCCATACACATAACTATAAAAGCTCAAGTACATCAGAAACATGTATAAGTATTGAATGAACATGAAAGCAATGTGGTCACTAGAAGAATACAAAAGTGTGTTGTTATAATTAAATACAAGTTAATAAGCATATCAGTTCATCCAATAAAATTAATCCATTAATTGCATGATAATTGACTCCTAGGAGAAAAAGACTATTACTTTCTATGCACTCTTAGCTATGGACACTAGATTTCTAAAACCTATTGAGGAAGATCAGAATTAGAAATTGATAGAAAGGCAAGGATATGGGCCTGTGTGAGTAGGAAACAAAAAATATCTATTCTAGAACAGCTTGAACTGTTTTTACTTCAGGAACAAACATAAATTTAGCACTTTTTGAGTATTTAGTATAAGAGTTCTCGGCGGGAACTTAAATGAGGAGAAAGGCCTTAATCAGAATATTTGGTTCACACGACCGATTGCTGCAAGTTGAACCCTCACGATTTTTAAAATCGACGGATGTTTGTCGATAGCCTCGGACCAATCAATCGAATGGGTTACTTCCAATTACGTAAATCAATAGTTCAAACCGCACTCAAAGGTAGGGCATTTCCCGGTGCAGAACAATATGCTTTTAATCTGATTTCAATTTTCCCTTTTATTTTCCTTGTATGGTCATAAATCATAGTAATTATTATTTTAGCTAACAGGTACAAACCCATGTATACACACTACATTAAACCTGCACAACATGCTCCTAGTCCCTTTTCAAATTATATGGCAAAGATAGTGCTGAAATATTTGCTGCATGATACATGGTTCTTCAGTTGCCACTTTCAGAACAGACAAAAGGAATAGAGGAGAGCAAAATTTAAAAGACAAATATATTTAAGACCATAGAATTCTGTGTTTTCCCCACTAGAGAATGTTGATATACTGTCACATTATCATGATATCATCAAAGTTGTTATGACAATATTCTGTTCTTATGGACTTCTTCCTTTTATGTGTATTTTCTGTAGAAGAAGCACATCTAAGTTAACTACTCTAAGCGTAGGCATTCCTTCACATTAATGTCGGGATGTTTCTTCTTTTTAATTTTTGTAGGTGATTCAGCTGATGCTCCTATAGGCAACAAGAGAAACAAGGTTAGCTTTGCGAAGAACCCAAGGACTGATACCAGTAACTAGAATAAGAGTTGCCGGATTGTTCTTTCCGTAAAAAAAGGGGAAAGAGTTGCTGTGTTTATCTTATAATTTGACAAGTACAATTTCTCTTCCAACCACAGCCTTCTCCAATTAAACCAAATGAAACAAGAGCAAAGACAGAAGTGAAAGATGATTTGAAGCTTGATGGTGCAGGCAATGCACTTAAACGTGAAGCCAGGAAAACGAGGCTAACATATAAGGCAAGAGCTGACACGTCCAAAGACGATCGCATTGGAAGAGCTGAAAAGCAAACTGATATGAAGAAAACGAGAGTAGCTTTTGCTGTGGGAACTACAAACCAAGGTAGTTTTAGATGGTCATCTGTTAATGAAGTTGTCGAACAGGTATCAGATTCCAAAAAACAAACACCAGAGAAGTTTGCATCAGAAGAACAAGATGCGATACGGAAAACAGTGGGCACTAATGAAAATTCTGAAATCAAATATGCTAGGCAAGGGGCGTCTGGCCTAGTGACACCTGTAAGTAGTGCCACAGGCGAAGCTTCTTATCAGGTAAGTGCAACACACAGAGACACTAAAAGTTCATGCTGTGGTGATTCCAAAGCTGGTGAGAAATTCCTCGAATTGACTTGCCATTTCCATAAAGAATATAATTGACAACTTTAAGTTCAACATTATCCCTTTCCCGCAAGAGATCCCGAGGGAAAAGTGCCCCATATGGGGGCCAAAAAGTTTGATTTTAGTTCAAAATGATCAATATGTAAAATCGGAACAAGTGATTGCTGAGATTCGTGCCGGAACGTCCACTTTTCATTTTAAAGAGATGCCAAAGGGGCTTATTACTTCCCAAACAAATCCTCCTACATCTATATATCAGTATAGCTATCCTTCCTCTGGCACAGCAATGCAATCTCGGTCAGTACTCACTACATAATTCTTTTATTCTTTTTTTGTTCTAAACTATTTTAGTAAAATTCAATTGTCTCAATTCTCGAGCGATCGCGCCAAAAACTCGAGTTCCTTTTGGATTTCCTTCCTGATCAATCAACCAAGGTTCCAACTAAAAAAGTGAAATAATTTTTCATTATCTCAATTGAAGTAATGAACTGATACCGAAAGTCTTATAATTCATTGATTTAATAAAAAAATTGGAAATTGTTCACTGAACAATGCAAAAAGGGAATTAAATTAATTAGATATAGTAATCAGATGAATCGGGATCCTGATGTATATAGATAATCTTATTGGAACTGTCCATATTCGGTTCATCCTTCGGAACCATATCACATCCCGGATCTGATGAAATAGGATTCTTGTGGTTCCGGAGAGTCCAGCTACAGGAGAACCAGGAACGGAGAGCTCTCCCCCTTTTTCCGCCCGACTCTTTTACGCACCGCAGTAATAAGGAATAGAGAATTAATTGTTTCCGATTCGCCAATTCTTACCTCCAACAACAGACCGGAAGTTGACAGTCAAGGTCGTGTTATTAACACTTGGGCTGATATCATCAACCGTGCTAACCTTGGTATGGAAGTAATGCATGAACGTAATGCTCACAACTTCCCTCTAGACCTAGCTGCTAACTGGTATTCTATAGATCACACACGGATTCAAAGAATATGAGTGATTGCCCTTCTCCGACCCTTACTGCCCAACCGCAGAGCGGAAAGCTAATGCGTTCCATTCCAATTGAAATAAAATCTTTAGGAGGATGCCATATGCAAAAAAGAAGAGACTCATAGAATGGCAGAGGCAAATAGAGCTTTTGCACATTGAATGTTGAGATTACGCATTAAAAAGGGACAAATCAGGGTTATGATTCACCAACCCGCAAGTTCTTTTTATGAAGCACAAGCAAGGGAATTTATCCTGGAAGCGCTTACAACTTTCATCGTACTGTGCTCTCCAAAGAGCAACTCTTCTCAAAATCTCAAAAGGTGCTGAAACAAAAGTAAAAAAAAAGCAAAGTATGTATATTTTTATTTTATTTTGATAAAAAATAATGTGTGTGTGTGCCATCTGGATGCAGTGGAATGGGGTTACATGATCATCTGCCTCTGTCATCCTGTGTGTGTGTGCGCGCGCGCACGTGCGCGTGGGGTTACATGATCATCTGCCTCTGTCATCCTGTGCGCGCGCGCGGAGAGCTCTCCAGTAGAGAGCGGCAAAAAGGGAAGAAAACAGAAATCTAATCAGAGCCCCACTCTCGAAAAAGACAAAAGATGTGATGTACAATACTATCCACCTGACATCTCTCCCCACAAAAAATGAAGCGACTGCGCTGGCACTGGCCAAAAAGGTCGCCAAAAGGGCTCTCCAGCCCTGCCTCTGCATGTGAAGTCGTCTCATAGTCTGCCAATAGTAAGTAGAGGAATGCCACCGGTAATGCACGTAAGAGTCCACACCTCGCGGAACACCCGATCAGAATAATAGGTGTGTGACATCCTCCTTCATTTCCCCACAGAACATGCAGGAAGTATCTACGTGGGGTGCCCATCGCGCACGGACAGCTCGAGTGAGGATCCGCTCACATGGCATAAGCCAAAGATCTTGACTTTCAGAGGCGCACGGGAGCACCAAATAACTCTGCAATCAGCCCTGAAGTCCTCCGAATCCGTGGTAGCCGAAAGAAACCGAAGATAGAGGCTACGCGCCGAAAAAGAATCTAATACCCACACCCAACCATCCGTCCGCGCCGAATTCATACGGAGTGGGGCAATCCTTTGATGAAGTGCTAGTAGCTCAGAAAATCACTACTCAGAAAGTAGAGAGCTGAAAAGGGGTGTCCAGGAGCCGGTGCCCAGGCTGCCCCTCTCCGACCAGCACTATGCCACTGACACTGATGCATCTGGCTGTGCCGCCAAGGCTTGCAACCGGGGAAAAGAGTCAGCTAGAGGGCCCCCTAGCGCCCAATCATACTGCCAAAATGAGAAAGCCTCCCCAGAGCCGAGTGATGGAACCATGTACGAGCGCACCTGAGAGAAGAGACCACCCCTCTCCAGAAAAAAGATGCTCCGCCGTAGCATGTGAGGAAGACCTCCCTAACCCATGATCCGCCCCACCCACCGGGTAAGGAGCGCCCACAATTGGTGACACGAAGGTCCTGAATGCCGAGACTGCCATGTGAGGTGGGCCTGCATGCTACGCCAGGCGACAAGGTGGACCCGACGAGTAGGGCTGCATCCCTGCCAAAAAAATCGACTCCTCGGAGAATCAATCCGTGACAATACCTAGAAGCCAAGAACTCCAGCCATGAAGATAATGCTCCAGCCGCTCAATGAGCAGGGTCCACCTCCCGGAGCCAATATGGCGGTCCGAGAGGGGAAGGCCCAAATAAGTGATGGGTAAGGAACCAACTGGGGTGCGCAGCTCTGTCGCATAGCAAGAAATCACCTCCATCAACAACAACAACAACAACAACAAAACCTTATCCCACTAAGTGGGGTCGGCTACACGGATCATACGACGTCATTCGTTAATCCATGTTCATGAGATTCGACAGGGTTTTACGCTGGCTGTCGGGGCCTAACACAACCCTCCTCCTTTATCCGGGCTTGGGACCGGCTATAAAACATAGGCGGAGTTAAGAAATCACCTCCATCACCATGCCAAAATCTGCCTTCAGCTGCCAGGTTTCTCGCCACGTCTGGCTCCAGTCAAATGCACACTGGACTTCACACAACTCTAAAGCATAGTTCTGGACTTCTTTTTAAAGAGGGGTAACATATAGATCCAAAAGAGACTGCATAAGCTCTTTGGCAATATCTTGGGGTTATCCTCCAGGGTGATAGGTGCTAGGCGGAGAACATAATTGCGCAAGCTTTGGCACTATCTAAACAATGAAATTCTATCTAGTTGATCTAACATTTGCTATTTTTTTAAAAAAATTTCCTGTGCTCGATGTTCATGTTATATCAATCTGGATGACTAACATCTTGGTCCGCCCGGGCTTAGCAGCGACCGCCGCGCCCTCCTACTCATCAGGGCGTGGCGCTTGCCCCAATGGCTGGGTGTGGGTCGCGTGCTTCAGCGCCATCCATTTTTGGGGCCAGTTGATTCGGCAGGTGAGTAGTTACACATTCCTTGGCAGATTTCGACTTCCATGACCACCATCCTACTTGTCTTAATCGACCAACAACCCATTTCTTTCAAAAAAAAAAGAAAAGAAAAGAAACCCATGATAGCACCGCAGACATTGCTATCCAATTTATGTGAATTGAAGCCCTCAGGCATGTCAAGTGCTTATGATGTTATAGATGCCAAATCTTGGTTAATTGTCTTTCCTGCAAGATTAAGCTTCTACAAAAGAATAAATTTTATATTTCTAATTTAACAGTACGTCTGGAAAGGACATGGGACCTTCAATTGGAAAGAAAAACAAGAGTACATAGGAAATAACTACCTGATGCAGCTTCTCCAACAGCTGAAGGTGTGTTTGGCATCACCCTAATTACTCGATGCTGACCAGACCAATCCTGAATTATAATTTATGAAGTAACATTATCCAGCAAGAATGATTTATATCTAGTATAAAAGGAACAATATTAAGAGAAGTAATGAATGATTTTGTGTTCAGACAGGATCAGCCTAGAAACAATGGCTGGCTACAACTTAAAAGTGACAATGCCTATGAACATATAGCCATAGACAGACTAGTCTAATCTAATATAAAACCTAGCTTAGGATTTGCTCACTTAGTCATAAACATAGGTTAGGTCCTCAGCCCATTGTATCGTTAAGAAACAACACTCTTTTACCCAATATGACTCACGAAAACAGATTCTACAAAGATGGAAAACAATAGTGAAATACAACAAAAACTATTTTGAAAACAGATCATTAAAAAATAAGAATGCAGAAACTGAAGTAGGATATTTAACAAACCTGCAAGTCCTTTAACTTGATTCCGGCAGCTATAGATACTAAAAGTTTCTTCTCTGAGAATGTGGACCTCAATTCCATCAGGACTTGTTTCACTGCAATTGAAAAAATGTTGTTTTTCTTAAGTGAAATAACATTGTTAACATCTCACCCTAAATGAACCAAGTTTTCTCTAGTCACTAGAGAAGCAGCTGTAAATTTGTAAATTTCTTGTGGAAGTGATCAAAGATACCATAACTTTCAATGCACTTCACATTTTCTTCATAATATATTTGTGCAAGTTGAGTGTACATGTGAGAAAGATAAAGGTGGGACATGTCAACTTCTACAAGATTAAAATTTGCACATCATGTCAGTAACTGTTTGTATTTTGGATTGTTATTTCAGTTCAGAAGTCAACAACAAACTCTTGGAATCAAAAGAAATAAACTTACACTAAAGGTCATATCAATATTAGGGGTGAGTACGAGCCGGGACGACCGGAGAAGTCAACAACAAACTCTTGGAATAAAAAGAAATAAACTTACACTAAAGGTCATATCAATATTAGGGGTGAGCACGGATTGTGACGACCCAGTCGTCCTAATCAATGTAAGAATCTTGAAAAAGAAATTCTAGAAAAAAAGGTAGATGTCACAAATTGTAACCTTTAAAATCAAATCCAGGGTGCCCCTTTCATCTTATTGTAAACTTAGACAAGAATAAAATGTATATGCAATGATCGACAAAAAAATGTATATACTTCTGCATATACGAAGAACATTTTTTAACCCTTAGATGTTGTATCATACTTGTACTTAATCCCATCAAAGTCAAATTTGATGGTGCAGATGTGTATTGCATACATGTAGCACAGGAACGTGCTGCATATTCATTAGACAATATATGCAACAAACCATCATAGAATTGGATTATAGTTCTTGTTTGTCTTCTCTCTTTTTACTACTTGGTGTCTGTTCTTCTTCCTTATTAGAATATTATCTCAGCCTTATCATCATGTAATCAGGATTCAGCAGTAAAATACAAGTAAAACCAAATGGGTGGGTGGAACCAAATTTGATTTTTGCTACTGTAATGTCAACCTTAGAAATTACAGAGACGGCTCCATCATAGACTACAACAAAGAGAAGATCATCACAAGACTTTGTGAGATGGCAAAAGAACTTTGAGAAACTGAATTGGAGCCAGATATTATTTGTTTCTAATGTTAATTTCATGTTACTCGATTGAGATGGCAATTTTTCGGGAAACATGTCATTTGAGAAAGGGAACAAACATTTTGAATGCCAGTTTCATGTTACTACTTTCATGATTTTGCAATAAGAAAATGCAACAAGGACAAGGACAAATGAGATATTACTGCAGCAGTATAAGTTTTTGGACATGAATTTCTTTGAATATTCATGCAAAGATTAGAAGGATTTCGTGAAGCTCTTACCAATCTGTGGCTTTACAGAGAGAATAATCACGTCGCTGTTGTCCACAACCTATTCATGAGAAGCAATAAACTATCAAGAGACTGTCAAAAAGAAAAAGTAGGAGCAGCGAGCTCGAGCATTTATTTCAATAGTAGAAGGAAAAAGCGGCACTTTTTATTGCACGCGTAAAAAAACTAAAGATGCTTTCAGGTTTCTTCCAATATTTTCTCAGTTCAATCGAGTTACACGAACTAATCAGCAGTCCTTCGAAGACGCAATATACGCATCCCCAAATTTAAGAACTCAGCAGGCAAATTAATTCCTGTCCGTAATCTGACCAGTCAACGAGATTAAAACGCAATAGACTGGAACGCGAGGAGAGACTAAAACGCAGTGGCCGTGGTTCGACCTGGGCGTTGGTTTCAAGGATTTGGACGCCAAAGGACTTGAATACGAGGCGGCGCTCGTCGCGGCGGTGGGCAGTGCGCACGTTCGCCGCCGGCAGCACGCCAGACTTCACAACCCCCCTCGCAATGCTCTCCGCCAAGTTCCCGGCGCCTATGAAACCGAGATTGAAAGCATCCGCCATGGTGAACCAGCGAAGCGACCCCCAAACTGAGACCGCCGCGAACGGAATGGAGAGCACGGAGGGTTTAAATCATGTTGTCCGGACCGGACCAAATCGGTCAACCCATCAAACGGGTCCATTTTAATCATAATAAAGTACTATATTTTAAAATAATATATTAAATCACTTTATGATGTTTCAGTCATGCAATGAAATTCAAAATTCAATTATATGAGGCTAACATCAAATACATAAAACTACATCTTAAATTACATCTAATGTTATATTAAATAAATATAGTTTTATTTTCAATCAATAATGAACACGTATTAGATTTGACAATTAAAAAGTGTATAATTTTTTACAAGTAGAAATCCTAGTTGAGTATTTATATAATCTAGATTTTTATTTTCTTAATTTATATAGTAAATTTCAAGTTATAAATAATAATAATAAAATTATCACATGTCAAAACATTAGGATAAGATTCAAGATCAAATCGAGAATTCTATCTATTAATAAATATTTTTTTAAAAATAATAAATATATTTTTGATAAAATTTAAATTATACATTGCTAAGTCATTTTTTATGAATTGGTAAGTCAAATTATATCAAAACATATTTAAAATGAAGAAAATATATTAAGCTTCATCTAAATTAATTCTTATTACATATAAAAAATACATCTTTAGTTAATATTTAAATGATTATATTAAAGGTTTAATGAACATTCTACCTACTTAAATAGGTAGGAGGCTCCTCCCTATACAAGTTGTTGGATCCAACAGCGTAATAAATCATGTGTGGTTCTCCTCCGGTTCTCCGCGGTTCATCTCCTTCTTTGCCGGTTCATATGGTTATGTGTCGTTCTTTGATTCTGTCGACATTCGTCGTGCCTCTTGTCTGCTTGACATTCGTTGGTGTTGGGCATTTGTCGTCATTGTTTGTCATTCGCCATTCATCGTCGTCGTTCATCATTCACCAAAGTGTTCTTTTTCTTTTGGCGTTTGGCATCTTTTCCCCCAAAGCCATTCGCATCGCTAGAACAACATCTAATTGGACAACCGAAGCCAATGTTTCCTTGAATATCCTTTGTGATGGTTCTACTGCGAGAAACAAATGTCATACGTGGGGACCCAAATTGATGTCACTGGAACCTATCTATGATCCCTGCGAACACTCGGTAACCTTCAATTCGGGAAGACGTTCACAAACATCTCCTCCCCTGATTTGTGTGAGATGCTTTTGGTAGTTGGGCATTGTTATGATGATGTGAATGGCAGTTGGATATTCATCATTGTCGCTCGTCATTTGCCATGATGGAGACGAGAAGAAGGGTTTGAGATTTGGGCAAAATCATTTCGTTGGCTATGAAGACGAGAAGAAGGTGAGAAGATGGATTTCTGTGATGATAAACCCATGAACCTCGCGCAATGAAGCCTGTTGATATGATACTTAAGAACGATATCTTGAGTGACCAAAATAATTTATGATAATTAAGAGAAACGAGATCAAACGAATTTCAAGTAACGGAATATCAACCTCAAAATTAATAATGAACCAAGCAATCAATATTATAAATAGATGAATTTAATCATACCAACCTTATAATTAATAGCAAAAGTTTCGAAGAACGGACTGTAGGAGTTCCCTCACAGGAAAAGCAATTAAGTCAAATTTTAATAGATTCAAATATGTCTAAAATAATTACAAATCTCAGTATTTATAGGCCATAGATACCAGAATTTGAGGTGGAAAAAACTCCTAACTTAGTCTACAAGTAAGGTAACTAGTTTCTTGAAATAATCAAATCAATTCCAACTACAAATCTCAACAGAATTTTTCATATATAATTATTCCAAAAATTTTGAATAAATATAGTTAAACCATAATTTATTTGGCCCAAATTATGTTGACTCTTCATGTGGTCTAATTTGTAATACGTTGAGAAGTTGAATCTGATCCAACTCAATCTCGTAATTGGATCAATTGTGAATATCAAGTATTCTTGATTATCTTTAATTTCTTTTTCTCTAAGATTGCTCTCTCTCTCTCACTCACTCACTCACTCACTCACTCACCTTCTCACTCTATCTTGTTTTTAGTTGTGCATTATTGTGTTTGGTTTAAAGTTCGTTGAATTAGTTTTAAGTTTCTGCAACGTATTTCATAAAATTCGTTTTATCAATTTTAACACCAATTCATCCACACCCCCTCTTATTGCCTTGTGATTCCAACAATTAGGTGTCCAACCTATATAAAATTTTGTACCATAATGCCATGTGTCGTATCATATAGGTATACATTTAAACATAGATATGTATGACACCAAAATAACATGAGTGAGTGACCAAACATCCTTCACTTATTAATTTGTGCTCATGCTATATAAGTACCTACAACTTTCTAATCCATTTCTCTTACTAAGGTCAATATTACTTATTGAACAAGTTTTTGGTTGGGTTATGATAATTGTAGGTAAGCTTTAGTGAATAAAATAATGAAATAACTATGGTAACTTACATCTCATTGATGGATACACCATCTCAGATAATTCAATATGCAATAAGGAATATATTAACACATTCAACCAAGCGCTATTGGGAGATTGATTTTACATGCTTAGCGAGACAATTCACCACATGTTGCTACATGCATCCGAGTAGAGTTCCATCCATTCACAAGATTATTCATACGTTAACTCTATATAAATAGTACCATCTTAGATATACCTGCGTCTAAATTTTAAAGTTAAATAGATCATATATCTACCAGTTTAAAGGAGCTCATTAGCGAGTCAAATTAATAGGAAATGGAAATTTGTCTATTTGCATGTAACTTCAGAAAGTGAAAAAGGAAATAAGCCTTAAGACATAAGGCCCCAAATAAGAATTCTTAATCCAACATCCTAATTGGTGATTCACAATAGTCAGACTCATATCAGAGGGAGAGTAGCTAAGATATGTAGTGAATAAACCTAGAGTGGTATTCCCTAGCCTTAGGCACCTTAGGTACAGTAATCAGTGGTCTCTTTCGACAATCTCTTGTTGTTGCCGACAACCTTAATTAGGTTCCAGCACTATTCAAATCCAAACAAAGTTATCAAAAGGTTTGTCCAATAAAAGCTCAAGTAAATCTCATCAATTTGAGCACATATCAAGATTTTACGGTGAGTGGAGACATTCATAATTGAGATTGGTTGGTCGTCGAGTCCATTTTCCGTGTGCGACTTTGGATGTAAATTACTCTCCCCATAGGCACTTGAAACCACTACTAATGGATTTAGTTAATCAATAGTTATGTGATGATATATAATATGTCGATATTCCATCATCGAATGGCATTGAATGGGGATTGAAAGCGATGACAATTGAAATTCCCTTTTTATAATTGCAAACTGTAAAATTCTCTACCAACAACGACAATTGAAATCCCATTTTTACAATGGCTTTAGCTCGCACGATTTTGCCAAAACACGTTACACCTGATGAATGACATATCACTATATATACTCAGCATTTCTCTCATCACTTATGCATGTGAGACTAATCTAAGACATGCCTCATGTAGGGATGAGCAAACTAGGGTCCGTGATCGGGTCTCGGCCGACCCGGTCTCGACCCGATTTGGTCTGGGTTTTTGGAAAAGCAGACCAGGTCCCGGACTCGACCCGGGTCTAGGAATGGGACGTCCGGGTCAAACCAGGACAAAAATCGAGAATTCTCAATTGTCCCGATTTGACCATAAAAAAGTAAAATAATAAATAAAATAGTAAAAAAATTAATGTTATTATATAAATATGAGAACTAATAATTAAATTATATATATGATAATATAATATAATGTTTATTTAAGATATATACCAAATAAAATATAAATTTTTATTTAAATAAGCATAAATATACTATTTAAAAATAATTTAATATTAATGTAATATATTTAATCGAGTCGGGACTGGGTTCGAGTTTTAATAAACCAGACCGGCCGAGTCTCAAGGAAATGAGACTCGGTCCCGATCCGGTTGATAATCGGGTCGGAAAAATCTTGAAAAATTCGAGTCGGGTCGGGCCGAGACGACCGGATCGTCCCGGCTTGTGCTCACCCCTAGCCTCATGCATCCTTCCCCCTTAGCGAACTCAACGTCCTCGTTAAGTAATCACACTCCATCATGCACAGAGGTCAATGTCATATGTAACATTTATGACCAACGTGTGATATTGTCCACTTTGGCCCGCACGACTTTGTCAAAACGCGTGATGAATGATATATCACCATATATACCTAGCACCTCTCATGTGGCATGCATCAAATGATGCATGAGGCACACATTAGATTAGTCTTACATGCATACGTTATGGGAGAGATACTAGGTATATATGGTGATATGTCATTCATCACGCATTTTGACAAAGTCACGAGAGAGATGCTGAATATATATGAGAACATGTCCTTCACTAAGTATGATGTATTTTGAGAAAATCGTGTGGGCTAAATCTCAGAGCGACAATATCACACGTGATTAGGAATGCTATATATGGTATCAAAGTCACTCCACGTGAATCTTTGTGCATGGTAGGGTGCGATCACTCAATGAGGATGTTGTAAGGGGGAAGGATGCATGAGGCATGCCTTGAATTAATCCCACGTACATAAGTAATGGGAGAGATACTGAGTACCTATGTGAACACATATTTTGAGAAAATCATGCGTGTCAAAACCTAAAGTGTACAATATCACACGCTGTCAAGAATATTACACAAACTCCATTCTTGCTCCATGGACATATGATCTTCCTCGAATCCACGATGACGTGATCTTCTCTCCAAGCTCTATCTGGTGGTGTGCTCTTATCAGCTAGTAGAACTTAAACAATGCCAAATCAAAAGGGGTGTCTTTCTCTCTCATGCTCCTTTTGGTATGTTGGAAAGAGGTGGAAAAGGAACGAATGCTTTCTCTCTCCTTCCTTTTAATTGGTCGGCCACCTTTTTTTTTTTTGTGTGTAAAGACTAAGTAGCCCCCATCATTTAAAGAATTTCAAACTGATGCTATTTTAATTTACCTATTTATTTATTTTTGAAAAAATCTAAGTACCCTCAATATTTTAGAATACCAAATTTTTACGCATTACAGTACTCATCCTTCTGAGTTGGGACTAACACCCTAGAGTAGGGATTTAGTCACTAAAATTCATTAAATACACCAAATACATTTGAAGTTCCATCAACATAAATATTACTAAACATAACGAAAGATAAAGCCTAAAAAATTATGTAGCAGGAGAGCCCTTTTCTCGTTCTCCTGCTACAATTAATGTGTACCTGTTAAGTTTAATACCCTTATCTTTCTATGTTTTAGTTCTTTTATATTTTCATAAAATTTGGTCTAATTTCAATTGTTAAAGAAAGATTAAGTCCTATTAAAGCAGGAATTATAATTAGAGTGGGATTAGAGATTTCAATTTGATTTGAGGTCTAAAAGAATATTTAATGGACATATGACTCTCACATAGAACATGAGTGAGAATTGAAATCTTTAGGTGCAGATTGAAATCTTGTACATAAACATACACTAAACATGATATCAGCTTACATGTCGTCAAATAAAGTAAGCTACCAATCATTTGTCTTTCTCATCTTTATTCAATTTGATTGTAGTACTCATGGGAGTTGAACTTGGTTTACGTTCATCCATTTCAAATTTTTTGAGCGACTCCCTTGTATACTTCTCTTGATTGAGAAAAATTTCATCATTCTGTCCTAAAAAAAATGTGAGCTCACCTAACACTCATCTCAAACTCTTTTTGCATAAGAGACTCGAACTCTTTGCACAATCATAAACAATATCATCAACATAACTATGAACTATTAAAATATTATTTTTCAAATGTTTAAAAAATAATGTGGTGTCAACTTTCCCTTTTTGAAAATCATTTTCAATCAAAAAATACTTAATCTCTCGTACTAAGCTCTAGGAACTTTTTTAAGTTCTTAAAGAGATTTGGAAAGTTTGAATACATTAGGGGTGTCCAGCGGGTCGGGTCGACCCGCGAACCCGACGACCCGACCCGACCCATCGGATCCGTGGTCGAGTCGGACCCATGGTCGGGTCGGGTATGGGTCAAAATTTTTCGACCCGCGTCAACCCAACCCGACCCGAAGACCTAATTTTTTTTATTTTTTTGTTTAATTGTTTTTAGTTTTAAGCTTATATGATGTATAAAAAAGTATAAAAATATTAAAATAAAATATTTTAAATGTGTAAAATAATGTTTAAATGTTGAATAAGTTATTTTATGCTTTTTAAATAAAATATTATATAATATTTTTATATTAAATAATAGATAAAAGTAAGAAAAAATAAAAAAAAGAAAAAATGGTGGTCGGGTAACCCGACCTCCCGACCCGATCCAACTCGACCTGAACCGGGTCGGGTTGGATCGGATCCGGCCTTAAAAAATGGGGTGACCCAACCTGACCCGATCCGATCAAAATCGGGTGGGTCGGGTCGGATCCGGTGTCGAGTCGGGTCAAACCCGACCCGTGAACACTCTTAGAATACATGATTAGAAAAATCTGAATTTTCAAAACCTTGTCAACATAAACTTTCTCATTTATAAAACCATTTAGAAAAGCCGATTTTACATCCATTTGAAAAAGTTTAAATCCTCTAAAACATGCAAAAGGTAAAAGCATTCTAATGGCATCAAATCTAATAACGGAAGCAAAAGTTTCTTCAAAATCAACTCCTTGTATTTGTGAATAACCTTTTTCTACAAGCCTTGCCTTATTTCTTATTATGATGTCATTTTCATCTAATTTATTTTTAAAAACCCATTTAGTATCAATTATTGGATAATCTTTTTATCTTTCTACAAGCTTCCAAACTTGATTTCTTTCAAAATTATTTAATTCTTCATGCATAACATTTATCCAATTTGAATCATTCAAGACCTCATCAACATTACTAGGTTTAAATTATGCAAGAAATACCGAAAATGCATACAAATTTTTCAAAAAATGTCTCGTATTTATATCTTCATTCATATTGGTCAAGTGGATGTGATGATGTATGTTTTCAATTCCTTGAAATAATTTGATTATTTTTCACTTGTGGTTTTTCCATTTGTTCCACGTTTGAAGTATCCATTCTCACTTCTTTCAAGCCTTCATTTGAATTTGCACATCTTCAAGATGTCTTTCAACTTCAACTATTTCTTCCTCATCATCATTCACTTGCTTGCTCATCAAAAAGTCATTAGCATCATTGAATTTAACATTGATAGATTCTTCAATTACTAATATTCTTTTGTTATAGACTCTATATATTTTACTTGTACTAGAATAGTCAAGAAACACACCATCATCATATTTTGCATCAAATTTGTTTAATTTATCTTCGATATTCAAGATATAATATTTACAACCAAACACTTTAAAATATGAAATATTTGACATTTTTCCATATAAAACATCAAAACATATTTTCTTTACAAGAGGTCTAAGTAAAATTCTATTTAAAACATAACACAATGTATTCACGACTTCCACCCAAAAATACTTATGCAAATTACTCTCATTTAACATTGCCCTAGTCATTTCTTGAATAGTTCTATTTTTTCTTTCTACCAGTCCATTTTATTGAGGTATCCTTGGCGTAGAAAAATTATGTGTAATTCAATTTTCTTCACAAAATAATTTAGATTTGTAGTTTTCAAATTCACCTTCATGATCACTTCTAATTTTTGTAATTTTTAATTCAAGTTCATTTTGTATTCTTTTTGCAAACTTAGAAAACTTGCCTATAGTTTCATATTTATTTGTAAGAAAGATAGTCCAAGTAAACGAGAGAAGTCATCAATAATTTCAAATATATATCTCTTTGTTCCTAAACTTACTACATCAATAGGTACAAATAAATCAAAATGCAAAAGTTCTATAGACATATTTGTACTAATAACACCTTTCAATTTAAAAGAGCTTTTCGTTTGTTTACTTTTAAGACATGAGTCACAAATATTAGTTTTCTCAAATTCATTTTTGGGAAAACCTCTAACTAATTCATGACTTAGAAAGTTTATTTAACAACTTAAAATTTACATGTCTTAGTCTTTTATCTCATAGGTTTATATTATTATGCATAACACTAAGACATTTTTCATTTTTTAAGTTTTCAAAATCAATTGTATATACATTATTGTATTTAAAACTCACATGTAGAATCTCCTTGTTTTCATCAAGAATCAAGTATTTTTCCTTTTCAAATTTTACTAAATAGTTCTTATCATATACTTGACTTATACTAATTAAGTAATGTTTTAACATTTTAACTAGCCAAATATTCTCCAAGTATACTTTATCATTCTTACCAATATTATCTATACTAATTACTCTTCTTTTGCTATTATCTCTAAAGGTGATTTTTCCTCCATTTTTCTTTTTCAAAATAATGAAATTTGATGGATCACCAGTCATATGTCTTGAGCATCCACTATACAAATATCATTTACCTTCATTGGAGCTCTCTACAAGAAAGACATTAACATTCTCATCCTTTTGGCATCCAAATTTGCTTATCCATTTTGATTAGAGATGGTCCTTTTGAGGACTCAAATCTTCTTCATACCACTATTTATTTCTAGTTTTGCATTCATAAAAATGATGTCTTCGTAGTCACAATGAAAACAAGTGATATGTAATTTTGCATGATGATTTTGTGATTCTCTAACAAATAGAATTCTTTTATCTTTCTTAGTATGAAATGAGTTAAAACCGTCTATTTTTATTAAATGATCTTCTTTGTGTTGATAGCATTGCATCTAGTATTTTTCCACCATTTGTAAAATTTTCAAGTTCACCTTTTAAGATATGATTTTCATTTTTCAAGGATTCAACATTACAAGTTTGTTTTTCACAAGATAATTTCAAAGTATTGTTCTCCATTTTCAATGCTTGAATCATAAATTCTAAGCTAGAGTTCTTATCATCTTGTAATTTTCACATATTTTGAAATCATGTTCATTTTTCAACTTTTCAAATTCTTCTTTCAAGAATCATATTTCTTTTTGAGACGTTTATATTTATTTGTAAAAATTTTAAACTCGGCATGCACATTAAAAGATTCGCTATCACTAGATTCGGATGAGTTAGATGATACCTCTATTTTCCATTAGACATATGTAAGCTTTTTCATCATCACTTGAGGAGATGTTGGAGTCGTGCTCTTCATTTTCACTTCCATATGAAGTGACTTGAAGAGTTTCTTTTTTCTTTTTGGAGTTTTCTCTCTTCTTTTCTTTCTTAGCTAGATTTGAAGACTCATTCTTATAGTGTCAAACCTTTTTACGTTCAAAACAAGTTACTTAATTTTTGCTTGTCGAGAATCTTCTTTTGGCGAAGTCATTTTTCTTCTTTTACTTGGCAAACTTATGATATTTGTCAAGTTTTTTTGACATACAAGGCTAGCTTCTTTTCATCTAAATCTTCATCTTTGTGATCGTTTTGCCTTCATCCATCCTTGCTTTCAAAGCCATAGTCTTCTTTTTGGAAGCACTTGTTTCTTCTCTTCCTTTATTCCAATATCATCCTATGACATCATCAATGTCTAACATGTTTAGGTTCTTTGCAATCACGGTTCTCTTTGTGTGACACTTGAAAGAAAGAGACTTGAAAAACTTCTTTACTTTTTTAGAGTTAGTTTGTGGTTCGCCCAAGGAGGCTAAGCCGTTCACAATATCATTAAAATGTACAAATATTTCATTTATGAATTTATTTTTATGCATATTAAAGGAATCATATTGATTATTCAAAATGTGTAGTCTAGATTCCTTAACCTTATCACACTTTGACAACTAGAAACACAATTAAATTTCATTGTGTCCAAAGCACAAAAAGATGATTTTTTACTTTCCAATCTAACTTTACAAATAATCTCTCACCTTCAGTATATTCTAAAGATGTTTTTTCACGCAAATCAAATCCATTTTCAATTATATCTCAAATGTATCAATAGAACACACATAAACTTGCATTCTAATTTTCCAATAGGCAAAATTTGAAGCACTAAAAAGTGGAAAATGATTTATGAATTGGCCTTCACCCAAAGTAAAAATAATTTGATGTCATAGCTCAAAAGTTGTTTAAATCTTAAAACAAGAGCAACTTGGCTCTGATACCAATTGTAGGATTGAAGGCGCCAAGAGAGGGGGTGAATTGGTATATAAAAATTATAACAAAAAATGTAAACCCGAATTTAAAAATACAATTGCAAGCAAGTAAAACATAAGTAAAAAGAATCAAACTCAAGAAGACACAATGTGTTGACAATGTTCGACTCAACTCCTTGGCTTATGTCCCTGCTTTAACTTCTCGACCTCGAGACCGTCGGAGATCCACTGACTTTCTCTTTTCTTATAGAGAGATAATATCTCTTTCTACACCACAACTTCTTTTATTTGTTTAAAAGGTAAAGCACACATTTTCTTACAATGAGCTCTCAAATTCATTAAACAAGAACACAAAAATTCCCTCCAATTCTCTCTTCTTGCAAAGAATGCTTACACTTAGGAACTAGAAGAGGGAAGGAATGATTTGCAAAATTGAGCTCTAGAAAATGCTTTAGACTTGAAAGATGCTATAGAATAATTTTGCTTGCTTGGATGAACTTCCTTCAGTCTTTAGAATCTTTTTTATATATAAGCTCCCTTTTATAAGCTTCTCTTCAAAATATGACAGTTGTAAAACTTTGAAAAAGTTGTGCTATCACTTCTGAAGTAGTTGCCCATTTTGATTTCGGACGTTCGTTTTGAACAGAAACTAGCCGTTGCACTTTTGTCCTATGCTCAATGGCCGACCATTCGTCCATTTTGTGAGCAAAAATAGTAATTGCCATTGTCTTTTCTGTGCAGTAGTCCATCGGTAGTTGTCCATAGAGAAATAGTTGTTGTTATTTGTTTTTGCTGCCCAAAATGGTCGTCCGAAAATGTTTTGGTCGTTTGTTTTAAAAATGTCAATTTCTCGGACTTCTGCGGTTGTTGTATCAACTTTTCGGTCGTCCGTGTCATATGTTGTCCTTTGAACTTGACGCCCGAATGATCGACCAAAACTCTTTTGATCATCCGATTTAAAAATATCGATTTCTCAAACATTAGCGGTCATTGTAGAAGCTTTTTGATCGTCCATCTAATATGTAGTTTTTTGAACTTCACACCTAAAACGATCGTCCAAAACACTAAAAATATCAATTTCTCAAACATTAGCGATCGTTGTAAAAGCTTTTTGGTCGTCCGTCTGATATGTAGTCTTTTGAACTTCACACCTAGAACGTTCGTTTGAAACACTTTCGATCATCTAATTAAAAAATATTGATTTCTCGAACATTAGCGATCGTTGTAGAAGCTTTTTGGTCATCCATCTCATATGTTTTCTTTTGAACTTGACACCCAGAACGGTCGTTCGAAATACTTTCGATCATCCGTTTTAAAAATTTTGAATTTTTGGATATTTGCGGTCGTTCGTCATTTGTTTCGGTCGTCCGTTATATCTCTAGCGGACACCCGAAAATATTTCGGTCATCTGTTTTACTATAGAAATCATAGGACAATATTTTCGTTTGAAAAATATTTAACCTATTCAAACTAACACTTCAAGTATCATTAGTATATCACTTCCTTATTTGCTATAATCAAAATACTTAGAATATGGTCTTTGGACCAACAAAATTCAGCATGAATGATCTTGATTTGACAAAAAAATCTTTAAGGTGGAGACATTAAGGGATTGTATGCAATGTTGATTCTTTTTTCCTTGGAAAAGCTGCATTCAGAATTTTTATCTAAATTTGAAATGTGTGAAGTGATATTCTTGAACTTCTCAATATGATGCAATGAGGGAGTACATGTCTCGAGTTTCTTATGCCAACATAATTGAAGTCTTGATTTATGTTATATTGTGCATGAGATTTGACATTGTCCATGTTATTAGTGTTGTTAGTGGGTTTATAAGAATTCAAAAGAAGAACATTGGCAGGTAGCGAAGGGCATATTTTGATATATAAGAATAACATATGATATCGACCTTGTTACGAGAAATGATGAAAGAAAAAATATACTCAAAAGAACACAAGTGACTTACAAAGATGATGACCATTCTTTTTTATTTGGGAGAAAATAAAGATTATTAAGATATAAAATAACACAAATCCTCATAAGGTTATATAGAGTCTCTCGAACTCTCTTGATTTCAAGAGCTTAACCTGGGCCCCCATAGGATTAGTCTTAGACTTCTTAAGACTCATTGTTCAAGCAATGAGATCTCGTATGGGATGGAAGATTTCATAGTCTTATTGATTGTAACATATTTTGATTCTGATTGTGCTATAAGTGTTGAAGAAAGAATATCTATGATGTTCACCTTAGTTTTATCATTAGTTGGAAAGTTACATCACAATCATCCGTTTACTATCTATGACAAAGATGAAGTACAACATTAATAAAAACTACTAAAGAAAGTGAAGTAATGTTCTTGCGGATGTGGGCTCCCAAACGGTGATCGTTCCATCTCACGCAGGAGACTTATATAGGTGCTTGAGCATCACCGCCGTCCGCCCTTCCGCCAGTGCCAAAAATGACGTTTTGTCCGCATCCTCCATGACCGTCGCATGCTGTAGGAATCGATCATCCTTGGAACACTTAAGCCGACCAATGACCACGTTGATCACTAATTAACTAACATATGTCACTTGACAATGTGGTCATGTAATTTCAACATTTATATTATTCATGTAATGTTATTGCAATTTTAATACTCCGACTATCCGTGAGGTACTAGTCTGGAGATGAAATAAATTCTTTTGACTCATATATTTCTGAGTTCCATTAAACCAACATGTTTAATAAGCATTCCAGTTGTAATTCCTTTTGTAAGGGAATCAACCAACATATCATTGGTGGGCATATTTGTTACAATCACTTCTTTCTTTTCCATTATATCTTGAATATAGTGACATTCTATCTCAATGTGTTTTCCTTAAGAACTGTTAGCTCCACTGTTTATCAAATTTATTGCTGCTTAATTGTCACAGTACATTTGAAGTGGTCCAGTGACCAAATTGAGTTCTAGTTCCAAAAGAAAACGTCTAAGCCAAACTGCATGGGTGACTGCTATACTACAAGCAATGCATTCAGCCTTCTGTGTGGGTGACTGCTATATTACAAGCAATGTATCCAACCTTCTGTGTGTGTCTTGCCACACATCCTTATTTTTTGCTATCCCAAGAAATGACTGTTTCACCCAATAAAAATAAGTGACATGATGTGGACTTTCGATCATCGATATCACCACCCGAAATCTGCATCGAAATATCCTATAGTCTCTAATGTATCAGCTTGGTATGTCAATCTTAAGTCTACTGTGCCTTTCAAATATTATCAAATCTTCTTAATGGCCTCCCAATCAGCCCTTCCGGGATTACTTTGAAATTTGCTAACCAAGCTTACTGCATAAGTTAAATCAAATTGTGCACAAAGAGTTGCATATATCAAGCTACCACCACTTGTGTATAAAGTTCCTCTACGAGTTTTTCCTCACATTAGGACACTGACTTTTACTAAGTCTTTTTTCAGTAAAAAATGGTGTAGGTGCGAGACTACAATTTTGCATCCCGAACCTTCTCAGTATCTTATTAATATAACATCCTTGAGTTTCAATCTCGAATAATTTCAATGCCTAGTACATATGTATCTCCCATGTCTGTCATTTCAAATTGTTTGTTCAATTTATCTTTTACTTTATTGAGGATTGTGACATCATTACCAATGAGAAAGATATCATCTACTATTGAGAAACATATTTTCTCTTATTACTCACCAAACACTAGAGCCTCCTTATTTATAATAAAGGTAGGCAATACAAGAAGAGAGAATATGCTAACATATTATTCCAAAAAATCAAGGATATTATTCCAAAATATTTGGGATATTATCTTAGGAAATCTAGGATACTAATCTTGAATAATATTGCAAAGATATGAAAAGATATGCAAATCTCAACGCTCTTCCTCAAGCTAGAGCATAAATATTATTTAGGCTCAGCTTGAAACATATAACATGAAGTTTTTTTATTGGAAAGTGCTTTAGTAAAGTTGTCAGCTAGTTGATGTTCAGTGATCAAGTGTTGAGTGAATATCTTCTTAGTTATAATAGCATCACGAATGAAGTGATAGTCCACTTCTATGTGTTTAATCCTCTCACGAAACACTGAATTGTTTGCAATAAATATTACATCATTGTTATCAGAATACATAGATACTGGAAAAGTAACAGAAATTTCAAAATTACGTAGAAAAGATATCACCCATAAGAGTTCACATGTAGTATGAGCCATTGCTCTATATTACAACTCAACACTAGAGCGTGAGGCCACATCTTATTTCTTGCTGCAACACGTTACAAGATTTTCACCAACATAAGTACAATAGCCAGTTGTTGATCTTCTATTTTCGTGAGCTCCGACATAATCTGCATTAGGATAACCCCACATTTTTAAATGTCCATGATTTTTTAAGTGAAGGCATTTTCTTGGAAAGGGTTTTAGATATCGTAAAATCTGACATACACCTACCCAATGCACTTCACGTGGTTCTTGCATAAATTGACTTAGGCGACCAATAACATAAGAAATATCAGGATGAGTTATAGTGAGATACAAAAGTTTACCAACCATAGCTCTATATCTGGTGACATCTTCTAGAATAGGACTACTCAAATCAGCTAGAGATAGTTGTGGATCCATTGGAATGGTGATATTTTACAACTCATCATACCAGCTTCCTTTAAAAGATTCAAGACATATTTTCTTTAAGAGAGAATGAGTCCATCATCAAACTGATTCACTTCAATGCCTAAGAAGTATTTTATTAGATTTAGATCTTTGGTCACAAACTGTGATTGCAGAAACTTCTTTGCTGTCAAAATACCGTCAGTGTCAATATCAGATATTAAAATATCATCTACATGAACTATGAGGATGACTGAACCTTTAGAAGTATATCAGATATTCTTCAATAGCTCTACTGAATTTTTCAAACCATGCTCTTGGGATTTGTTTGAATCCATAGATTGCTTTCTTCAACTTGCAAATATTTGAACACTCCCCCCTGAGTAATATACTTAGGTGGTTGTTCCATGTAAACCTCTTAAGTAAAATCATCAAATAAAAAGCATTTTTAACATCAAGTTGGTGAACTTGCCATTGACAGCAATAGAAAGTAAAATTCGAACATTAAGTCTCAAAATAATCTACTCCATAAGTCTGGGTGTAATCTTTAACTACTAAACGAGCCATGTAACGATTAACCATCCTATCAGGGAGATACTTTATGGTGAACACCCACCGAAAACCAACTACTGTGCATTAGTTGGGAGGTCTACAAGTTCTCAAGCCTCTCTAGATTGTAGAGTGGACATCTCTTCATCCATATAGTTTTCTAGCATGAATGGTGGAATGTCTCAGAATGGTTGTAGAGAATAAAATGACTATCAAGATAAGCTGAAAAACATTGGCAGCAGGAGACAAATGATCAAAAGTCATAAAATTAGATAGAGGATATTTCACGCAAGACCTACTGCCCTTCCGATATGCAATAGGAACATCTAGACCATGAGTTACCTGAGTAGGATCTCCTACTGACAAGTGAGGACTATTTGGAGGATTATGTGATAGAATCGTGCAGAGTGGTTCATCGTCAAGGTTAGGTGGAGGTTGTGGAGATTGATGAGTATGTCGGTGGCCATAAACTTTTAGAGATGATACATGCGATGGAGGAGGAGACTGTGGTTGTTATGGCGAAAGATCCTATGATGGGTCAGGAATTGGAATTAGATGACTCTCATAATTATTCGCAGAGTTCAAAAAGTAAGGTTTGTCTTCGAAAAAGGTAACATCAACACTAACATAGGACCTGCGAGAAGTAGGATCATAGCACCTGTAACCTTTTTGAGTTCGCGAGTACCCCAAAAAGATGCAATTGATTGCTTTAGGAGCTAACTTATCAGTTTGAAAGATGTGAACAAAATATTGACATCCGAAAACATGAGGAGAGACAGGAAAATAGGAGATGGAATGGAATTTGTCCATTGAGAATCGATGATGAAACTCGATTAATGAGATAACCAACGGTGAGAATGACATCTGGCCAATAGATGGAGAATACTTTCATATAGAACAGGAGGTGCGAGTAATATCCAGCAAGTGGTGAAGTTTTTGCTCAGCAACACCCTTTTGCTGAGATATTTTTTTACACAAGAAGTTTTATGAATTACACTAACATATTTAAAAAATGACGAAAGATCAAAATTTCCAAACTCAATTCCCTAGTCACTGTGAAAGATTTTAATTTAGGTAGAGAACTAGATTTTTATTTCTGTAAAAAATTCTCGAATAGTACGAGAAGTGTTTGTCTTATGTTGCAACACATAAATCCAAGTGACTCTACAAAAGTCATCAATTAAATCAAGAAATATTTGAAATGTCTATTGTTGAAAACTCGACAAGGACCCCACAAATCAGCACAAGTGAAAATAGACTTTTCTCTTGTTTGTCGAGGCGAGGTGGAAAAGGAGTAAGATGATGCTTTCCTATTTGACAAGCCTCACACTCAAGAACCTCAGTACTTGAAATATTAGGAAATTGTTGATGAAGGACTGGGATGACCTGGGTGACGATGGAATTGTAGGAAAATGCTGAGAGTGTAGGCCGTGGGATTTTGGGTAGATGGTTGGAGATAATAGAGTCCATCACATTCAAATACTCCACCAATTTACCTCATCATTTGGAGATCCTGGAGAACGAAGAAAGAGTCATAAAAAAGTGCTCGACAATTTAAGGATTTTGTCAATTGACTGATCGAAAGAAGGCTGAGAGCAAACTTTAGAGGCATGCATAACATTATCAAGGGAGAGGTCACAATTAACAGAAACTGTGTCATGGTCAGTGACCGGAGAGAGAGAACCATTAACAACTTTAACATTAAGGGAATTTGATAGAAATTTGAGGGATGGAAAAAAAGAGGCATCACCTTTTATATGTGAGGAGGCACCTGAATCTGCAATCCAGTCATATTGAGAACTAGTAGAGAGAGCAAGAGTATCTGAATGATGCATTACAGTAGCACTAGTTGACGTAGATGCAGGCTCATATATAGAAAGAAAATGAAGGCGTTCATATTCTTCTTTTGATATTAGAATATTTGACTCATTAGTAGTGGCAGCATGAACCTTTGGTTGATCAGTAGGATATCCAAACTTTTCCCAGCAACGAACAGAGGGATGATTGGATCGATGACAGTGGTCACAAAAGAATTTACCACCTCCTCCAGGGTTGTTCCCTCATCCACGTCCGTGGCCTTTTCCTTGACCAGGGAAAATTCATCTTCCTCTTCCACGTGTACAAGTGCAGATGTATCCGAATGAGGAGAGAAATCATCAATACGGGAGAGCCGAGCATATATTTCTTCAAGGGTCGGAATAGTTTCCTGTGTTATTAATTGATCCTTGACTGATTTATATTCATAACCAAGGCCGGAGAGAAACAGAATGGATCTAATTTGATCACATTGCTCTGCTAACACTTTGATATCACCAGAAAGAGATTAATAGATATCTTGCTCATTCCAAAGGTTAGTTCCCAAAATAATTTGCTAATGGGTGATCATTTTTCTTGCATTATTGGATTTCTTCAAGGAACTTGTAAAGACGAGATATATTGCTTCTATGAGAGTGAAGTTTTTGAAGTACTCCCACATATTCTTGGCTGACTTATAAGCCATGATTTGTTTAACAACAGACTCGATCATGCTAGTGAGCATGGCAGATGCGACCCAATCATTATCAGCATTTCAATCTTCTGTACGTTCTTCAGATTTAGTGAGGATATAATTCTTTATGTGGGACCCTACATAATGTTCAAATGCCATAGACCAGAGGAGATAATTGGTACCATCAAGTTTGATATTGATACCAAGTGGAGTTCTTAGGGTGGATTTAACATCAGAGTTGCTAGATTCAGCTTTCTGATTAGCTATGATTGAGCACGATGGGTCCACAGAGAAAAAAAAATCAAGCGCCGATCTTCAGTACTATGGATTCAGGTCGGAATGGACCTATCATCCATCTAGATTGAGGAGGAGGGAAGAAGGATGAGAAGGAAAGGGAGAAGAATGACGATCAGATCGTTACTTGTTCTGATACCATGTTGAGAAACATATTTTCTCTTATTATTCACCAAACACTAGAGCCTCCTTATTTATAATAAAGGTAGGCAATACAAGAAGGAAGAATATGCTAAAATATTACTATAGAAAATTAGGGATATTATCCCAAAATATTTGAGATATTATCCAAGGAAATCTGGGATACTAATCCTGAATAATATGCAAAGATATGCAAATCTCAACATCTACATATAGTGATAATATCACAAAATTGCTCTCACTTTTCTTGATGTATAAGCAGTGATCCAATTTGTTCGCTTTAAAACTAAATTCACTACAAGAAAAATGACTTTTAGCGACCATATTTTACGAAGAGATCCAAATATGATTATTAAACATCGTTATTAACGATCAGAAAAAATTTTAGTCGTCAATAATAAGGACCAGAAAAAATTTTAGTCCTTAATATTCTTATGACTGGCTGTTAAAAGTTAACAATAAGGACCAGAATAAATCTGATCCTTAATATTCAAATTAAGGACCATCATCTTGTCATTAAAAGTATGACAAGTCAAACAAAAAATATTTCTTAAGATGATATTAGTGAAATTTAGAAAATACACTTTTTTATTTTGTTTCTTATTTTAATTTTAAAATAAAAATAAAAATTATACTTTATGTTTTAATATTATTTTTCAAGTTTTAAAATCATTAATAGAAAATAAACAAATATCTTCTCTCTTAATTTTTAATATTTATTTTTATTAATATAATAAAGAATATCGACGTCTCTTTATTTATGATAATTAATAATATTTCTCTTTTTTTAGCTTTGAGTAGGATTTAATATATATATATTACATTATTTTTATTTTCTAAAATAATGATGAAATAAAAAATAAAAATATTTATTATTTTAAGATAAAAGCTAAAAAATTACTTTTACCACCATAATTTTGTTAATAATTATTAGGCCATTAGGTTATAACTAATTAAACTTTAACCTAATTTTTTTTACTTTTTCTCTTGCGCACGGATCTTCCCTTCACCTCCCTCCACCGGTCTTCTTCCCTCCACCAGACGACGGCTTCGGCAGCGGACGGCCCTCCACCGGTCTTCTTCCCTCCACCGGACGATGGCTTCGGCAGCGGACGGCACTCCACCGGTCTTCTTCCCTCCACCGGATGACGGCTTCGGCAGCGGACGGCGCTGAAGAAGGTACGTGACCCTCGGTCTCCCTCTCGTTTCTTCTTCCCTCCGACAGAACGATAGGCGGCCATCGGATTGGGTGTGAGGCGGCCACCTGATGGAAGACGACCACCGTGCACGAGGCTGCCCCGATGGATGGCTCTGTGCTAGAGAGGCGGCCATCGGGTTGCCTCTGCCGGGGTCGGTAGCCATGCAGAGGTGGCCCTCGGTGGCCGCCGGGTCGCCTCTCACGCAGAGGCCGCTGCCGTGGTTGCCTCTGCGCTGGCGGCCTCCGGGTTGCCTCTCACGCAGAGGCCGCTGTCGTGGTTGCCTCTGCGCGGGAAGCGGCCGCCGAGTCGCCTCTCGCGCAGAGGTGACCTTGGCAGCTTCCTTTGCGCGAGAGTTGACCCTCGATGACTGCCTCCTGCGCAGAGGCGACCCCCGGCAGCTGCCTCTGTGTGAGAGGCAACCCGGCAGCCGTCTCCAAGCAGAGGCGGTCCTCGGTGATCGCCTTTCGCACAGAGGTGACCCTGGAAGCCGCCTCTGCGTGAAAGGCGACCTCTCGCACACAAAGCACGAGGATGCCACGATCTTCTGTGTGCTCCTCATGCACATAGAGGCTCCTCACGCACGTGAGGATGCCACGATCCTCATGCATACAGAGGCATGTGCGTGGGGATGCCACATGCCTCTGTGTGCATGAGGAGGCCATGATCCTCATGCACACAGAGGCAGCTCTGTGTGCGATTGACCTCCTCACGTGGGATTCGGCGGTTGTTGTGAGAGATGTAGTCGATTGTTCATTTTTTATGAGAATTTGACCTGTAGTTTGAATTTTTTTTTCACTTGTCCAGATATATTGCACTTCTCCCTAAGTGATTACATCAAAAGTTATACGTGGAGTCCATTTATTTTGGTCTCAAAGTCCTTTTTGCTGAGGTATGCTCCTTTATTTTGACCTCCGTAAGCACCATTAGATGTTTAACCACATACATGTATTTATGTATCAATCTTAATCGAAAACAAAATTATTATAAGCATATCTGATTATTCTTTCTTTTACATATGTGATGCACATTTGGCTACCTCAATCTTGTTTTTTTACAAAAAAAATTGTGGACTCAATTCCCATGTAAATATATAAATATTTTTTGTGAATTAATTTTGTAACTATGTAAAAATGTCAAATCCTTATAGATATATAATTAGAAGTAAGCTTAATTTAGGATTTTGATTTTTTTATATTATGAGTTTTATAATATGTTTTTCTTATATATTGATAGCTGTTGTATTATGCATGTACATTAAGCTTATGGCACCTAGCAAACAATGGATGCAATTTGTTGATAATAGACTCAGTGAAGAATATATAATTGGAGTACAAAAGTTTTTGGATTATGTCTTTAGTAAAACATTAGAATCTATAGAAATACATATTAAACATGTTTTTTTATTGCTATAGGTGAAAATGACTTCCATTGCAAATTTTGGAAAAGGGACGTCATCAACTTTAAAATCTCGAAGAAAAATTTTATTGCACCAGGACTCTTGGAAGAGGGCGAGGGAAAACATCTTTATGCTCCTTGGGAATTTCTGAATACATTTCACATGTGACTAATAAAAGTGCAAGTCTTCATATCAATGAAAGTCAAAGGATGTCACAAGTAGTTAGTATCCCCTTACATCATGAATTTGAACAAATGTCAAAATATATTAATCCTGATCTATCTTAATCTGGTGCTCATAGTCAAGGGAAAAAAAGTGCGTGGAAGAAATAAGTGTAGGCAAGTTGCTGGACTTGTTGGAAAGAAACTAAAAATTATATTTTATAACAATCGAGCGGTTGGTGAAAATCATGAATTATTCTCAAGACATTTGGGCAAGTTAGTTTGGGATAGAAACATATGCCCATTAAGAGTGCATGCATGGAAAGAAATTGGTGAAGTGGAGAAAGAACACATGTGGGCTACTGTTGTGGTAATATATATTTTTCTTTTATTTTAATAGGCTTGTTTGGGTAAGCCTGAAAAATATTTGTTTACATATCCATTATTTATATATATAACATTAAAATTTTCTAATGGTATTAAAATATTTGTGTAGGAAAAAATTGAAAGTGATGACATGGACATTCATCGTGAGAATGTTTTGAGACATATGAAAGAATTATGGCAAAAATAGAGAGGAAGCATGCACTTTAAATATGTGAAAGATCAACCACTTCAACAAGCTTGAAGAATATGCCTGATGAAGTGGACAAAAGAGATTGGGAATGGCTTGTCAAAGAGTATTATAATAGTAAAAATTTTAAGGTATAATTATTTGATAAAATATTATGATTATGATTTTTATATGATATTTATATTATATATATATATATAACATTATTGTGTATGTTATATGTTAATATATGATGCAAGTGAAAGGAATATAAGAAATAGAGTAAAATTAACTATGCCACACCACGTTGGCAGTAAACCTCTTAGAGAATTCATTTATCAATAGGTATATCTTAATATTAAATTTTAATATTCTTTTCTTTCATTTTTTTATTTGATATCTCATAGTCTTTTACGTAAAGGGAGGTAAAGATGGTAATCCACCGGATGTTGCAATTAGTTTTTTTAGACACGCAAGAAATATAATAAGCTTGTTGAACCAAAGACCATTGAAAGTTATGTATGTTTAATAATAGTTTTTCATTTGATCTTCATGAAATATTTATTAATATGAGTTTATTTTTTTGTAGTATGAAATATAACAGATTGTACAAGCTGAACCTACACTTTCCGCAATAGAAGTAGTAGAGCGATGTTTTGGTCCTAAAAAATGTAGTCATGTGATTGGCTTTGGTGGTGGGATTACGACAAAAGAAATGAAAGGAAATAGTTCTTCGAAGCATGAATTATTGGATAAGTTACATAGAACTACCGAAGAAAACAAACTACTAAAAGAACGTGTAGCTTCTATGGAAGGTCAATTGCAACAATTGATGGAGTTCATGCATAGTGAACAATCTAATGCTCAAAATTCAACAATACCACAATCTTGTGAAAAATCACCTGAAGCATAAGGTTAGTAAGAATAAAAAAATCTGATTTTTATTTTATGTGCTATTAACATTTTTTGTTCTAATAAATTTTTAATCTAATTATAGCTCTTTTTTGAAGCAAGAATGATTGTTTGCGGATTAGAATTTTTGGTTGGTGAGTACACAATCTCATATTCTTCTAAATAAAGTTACTTTTAGTTATTATTAAAACTAATTCTCATTTTGACTTTACAGATTTTTTTTGAATGTTCGTTGGATCAGAAAGGAAGATTATTGGAAGAAAAGTCTTGCTATATGTTTTTGAACATCTTCTTTAGAAGAGTTATTTGGAATTTTATAAACATTTTAATTAAAATTTTGGATGTTGCATATGAATATTTGAATTGAATATTATATGGACAATTGATTTGATACTTGATGTTTTGAACATAAAAGAAGAAGAAGAAGAAGAAGAAGAAGAAGAAGAAGAAGAAGAAGAAGAAGAAGAAGAAGAAGAAGAAGAAGAAGAAGAAGAAGAAGAAGAAGAAGAAGAAGAAGAAGAAGAAGAACAAGAACAACAACAACAACAACAACAACAACAACAACAACAACAACAACAACAACAACAACAACAACAACAATAATAATAATAATAATAATAATAATAATAATAATAATAATAATAATAATAATAATAATAATAATAATAATAATAATAATAATAATAATAATAATAATAATAATAATAATAATAATAATAATAGCGACAAGAAAGTGGTCCTTAAAAAATTTATTTCAACACATAAATAATATTTTTAGCAATTAGGTGAGTGGTCCTTATAAGTTATATAGGGGATCAACATACTAGTCACTATTGAACCTTTAGGGAAGAGAATTAGAGTGGTCCTTAAAAAGAGTCAACGGTCAGTTATTCATACTGGACGCTAAAACTTTTAGCGGCGGGACCTATAGCGAAGAGCCGCGATCAGTTTTTTCTCATCATTGTTGAGTATTAACGTCAAGATGATAACTTTTAACGACTACATATATCTTCTCTAATGATCTAATTTCTTGTAGTGATTGGACTATGGTCTCATGAAATTTTAAATACCATTATCTAGACGATTATTTTAAGCCATATGACTTTTTCAGTCTATACACCTTATCCTCCTGACCTTCGATATGAAAACTTTCAGGTTGGCTCATGTATATAACTTTTGTTAAGTCACCATTTTAAAATATTGTCTTAATGTCCATTTGGAATAACTTCAAATCCATATATGCGACTATCACTAAGATCATCCTAAATGAGGCAAATTTAGCTACTGGAGAATAGATTTTCTGAAAGTCAATTTCGGCTTGCTGAGTATAATCGTTGGCAACTAATCTAGCTTTGTGTCTATAAAAAAAACCATAAGCTCGATACTTCCTCTTGAATACCCACTTGCACCTTATGAATTTCCTACCTTCTGACAAGTTATGTCCATACTTCGTTTCGATCAATTGAGTCCAATTCATATTTCATGGCGACTGGCCATGTTTCCAACTCATTAGAAGCTATTGCTTCTTTATAAGTAATAGGATATGTACTATTTTCTATGTCAACATTAAAGGAATAACACGAAGCCTCGCACTCATACAACACATAATCATCCAATGTGCGAGTTTCGTCTGTAGTCTCTTGTTGTCGATTGTACTCCAAAGGTACAGTATTATGTGTAGCATCAACTTCCATTATTGAATAATTCAGTGTGTGTTTAGAGTTGACTCCACCATCTTTCACAGTCATCAAAGGATAATCATCCTCTTGGATGTATTGCTTTTTATTTTCTAGAAAAGTAGCATCTCAACTCTCTATGAAATTGGAAGAATTTATACCCTTTGGAATTTTGACTATATATGTAATAAATCTGCATATTTCCGTCCCAAACTTCAGTTTGTCCCTCAATTGACTAAGAACTAATACATACGCTTTACATCCTCATTTTTCGAGATGGCCCAAATCGAGCTTTCTGTTGTTCTATAACTTTTATGGCGTCAATTTTATGAACTTTGTGGGAATTCTATTTTGTATGTAACTTGCGGTCAACACTACTTCTCTCCAAAATTCTTTGGATAGACCCGAGTGGGACAACATACATCTTACTCTATTCATTAATGTCCTATTCTTTCTTTCTGCCACTCTATTTTATTGTGGCATATATGACGTCATAGTTTGTCTCCGTACGCCTTCTACAATGCAGTAGTTTTCAAATTCCCGAGAGGTATACTCTCCTCCTATATTTTTCCTTAAACACTTGATTAATCTCCCAAATCCTTTTTCCACTTCTATCTTATATCTCTTGAAAATTTCAAAAGCTTTAGCCTTTTTTTTTGTAAGAGATAGACATAATAATATTTAGAATAAACATCAATGAATGTAATGAAATATTCCTTAGGAACACTCAATGGTCCACAAATATTAGAATGAACTAATCCTAATAATTATGTCGACCTTATCTCAATTGGAAAGGGCATACGAGTCATCTTACCAGTCAAGCAATGCTCACATGGCATTGTTCTTGTACTAGACATGTTAGGAACTAAATTCAATTTGATTATTTAATCCATTTTAGAATTTTCTGGGTGTCCTAGTCTCTCATGCTAGATATGAAAATCAAACACATAATACATGGTATACTAAAAAAATCCATTCATTGATTCATTGTTATTTGTTACAGACATACAGAATAAGTTGTGTCCATGTACAAATTTTCTCATGGAATAAACTTTTTTGTATTTGCCAATTGTCACACAACCATTATAGAATCTAACTTCTAAATTATTTTGCAGTAGGTTTGGGACAAAAATTAAGTTCCATAGAATTCTTGGCACATACAAAACTTCTTAGAGTATCATGAACTTATCTACAAGGTCAAGCTTGTACTTTCCAACACCTTCAATGTCCAAGTAGGTGTTGTTTCCCATGTAGATTATCCGCTCCTCCTTTTGCAGTTCCTTGAATTCTATTCGACCTTCTTTTGTCTTTGCAATGTGGCAGGTTGCTCTAGGATCAATCCAACACCATTCTATATCTATGTTTGTAGCTTTGCTTTCAACGATATCGAGGAATGACATCTTGCTTGAACTTGCTCTTTTGCTCTGCTGTCCGTTGCGTTGTGGACCATTATTTTGACTGTCCAAATGTCGTAGAACAACTGAATGCAAAATGACTAAATTTTCCACAACTATAACAAGCTTCACGCTGAGTCTTCTTGCCTTAGGGCTTGAATTGCCTTCTATTTGGGCCGATATTCCTTTTGTGATGAATAACATGAGCTTCATCCTCTTGTCATTTTTCATTTTCCTAAGTATAAAAAAATTATATTTTCTTCTTTCCTTTAGCCATATCTTGTTCGACTGCCAAGATGGAAGGCAATTGTGTCACTTTTTTGATAGACTCATTCACATGAACATCGGTCACAACCATATCAAATGTAGATGACAAACTATTCAGGACTGTTGTTATCTACAAGGGTTCAGGTAAGAGGCATTTTGCAGTCTCAAAGTCCTTGGCCATCACTATCATTTAATTGACATGATTTGATGCATTATCATCTATTTTCATTTTAAAAGTAGTGTATCTATGTAATAGGATTATTAAGTTCATATCTCTTTTAAGCACATAGTTATCCTTTAAAGCATTCCAAAATTTTTGTGCACTTCTATGTATTTAAAAAACTCTGATGAGATTGTCCTCCATATACTTTAGGACAAAGGTTCTTGCTTTCTCATCATTCAACTTCCAGTGTTCCATAACTCTTGTATGAGCTACGTTTTGTTCATTTCTGGCATCTTCCGAAAGCATTGGGACAACATTATAATGAACTAGCCCATACCGAATCCTTCGGCTCCACATATCATAGTTGGCACCATTAAAGCGTGTCAATTTGACCAGTTCAGCAGCAACAAATTTTGTCATTGTTCTTTTTTAATCTAAAATGTCAAATAGATAGGTCTAGAATTTATGAAATAAGTTTGAAATTGTAATTCAAAAACTTTAACTTAAATTTTCTTAAAACATTGAAACAAAAGTCTAAATTTGATTTAAAAAAAATTAAATTTCAAATTTTAAAAATTAGGAAATTTAAATTTCAAAATTTCAAAATATAATGATATTTTTAATTCAGATATTAAATTCCAAAATAAGGATATTTAAACAAAGATAAATTTCAAATAAAATAAAAATTCAAATATTTAAAAAAATAATGAGAATACTTATCCCAAAATAAATTTAAAAAATATATGCAATCGAAATTAAATTTATCTAAGCAAGAATGTATTAACAACAAAGAAAAATCTAAGGTTATTTCTTCGAACCACACCTAAATTATCATGATTTTTTAGATCTAACCTCAAACTACGAACTTAATTTTTGGGGTCCCTAAACAGTCACGATTTTTTCAATTTGATTCTGTCGTCCACTTCTGTCATGTTTCCCCCTAACTTCATTTTTTTCTATTTATGAAAACTCCAAATTACCCCTCTAACATTTAAAATAATACATAATAAATATAAAAATAATAATAATAAAGAAAAATGCGGGCTAACGCCAGCAAGGGGGCGCCGACGCCCCCCTTTTTCTTGCGCGCGACGAAGAAGAACATGAAATCACTAGATGCTATGGATTTCGGTGTTCCCTTGTGTGGAGCCTGAGAAGCCGACATACATGAAATCCTCGACGAAGTGGCCGAGGTCAATCGGGAACGACATCACTCGGTCCGCCGATCACGCGGTGGAGTCGGACACAAATATCTCCAACACCCCGGAGCCGTCACCCCCATCATACTCGATCTAGGCATGCACGAGGTCACCGCTCTTGAGATCGATGCTGGTAGAGTCGAGGTTGGCGGCCTACATGAAGACCATGCTGTTGAGGTCGAGCCCGACATGGATCCTGTTGATGTCCTCGAACTCCACATCCATGACAATGTCGAACTCCACGACGACGACGGATGACACGCCGGGCGGCGCCGTAGCATTGACGACGCCGAGGAACCCATCAGCATCGCCAATGGAGGAGTCATCTGAGGCGAGCATGAAGGAGAGCCCCCCGCCGGTGGAGGAGTGGTTGAGGTCGGTCGCCGAGAAGGAGAAGAAGGTGGAGAAGGGGAGGGGAAGTTTGGTGGTCGGGCGCCAGAGGCGTATAGGTATGCGAACAGGGCACGACCGCTTATTGTTGGCCCCCTGAGCTAGCTCGCGGGCGTGTGAGCTCACTTAAGGCGGCGTCGGCCCCCCTTGTAGGGGGCGAGCCATGGCCGGCAATCGTATGGGGATCTCATCACATCGGACCCTAATCCCAATCTTCTTTGTCTTTGCGTCGTCCACCTTCACCCAGACCTTCATCTCTAGGTCGATCTTCAGCGGCAAGGTGGTCTTCTTCTTCAAATCCGACGTTGTCGTCGTGTCTAGGGTCTGCCCCGATGCGGAGGTGATGGCGGTGGACAACAAGGTCGTGTTCTTGGCCTCGTGGATGAACACCAGGAATGACCTGCCACCATTTTTTAATTATTTTATATCTATTATTATATATTAGTTTAAGCAAAAAATAGACTAACACTTCAATGTCTCTGAGGCAGGGGTATAATGAACTTTTCACAAACGCAAAAAATCAAAGATAACTGAAAAATTGATGAATTTGGGCGGAAGGATCAAATTGAAAAAATCGTGATAAGTTAGGGATCCAAAAAATGAAGTTCGTCGTTTGAGGTTAAATACAAAAAATCGTGATAGTTCAAGAGTAGTTTGAGGAAATAATCCAAAAATCTAATCTTAATTAACAAGAACTTTGAGGACATATGTATTAATTGTCTAACTGTTGTTTGAATTCAAGAGAAATAATAATGACTTATCATACATGTCATAATTTTCTAACTACTATGGTTTCGATTAAATCTACTATGAACTGGAACAATGCAAATTTTTTTTGTATAAATGCAATTTAAACGCAAGCAGACGCAAGATAAATAATAGTTCTGAATAATAATTAAACAAACTAGAATGAGTTAAAAAAATGACTCAACTCGAATCAACAAGCTAGTTCTAGAAATAATGTATCAAACATACGGTTAAAATAATAAAACTATAATCTCAACTTTTTTTGTTGAGGATAAAAAAATTGTGGCTGATGTTAAAATATATCTACATTCAAAATCAGTCGAAACTTTAATTACATATAAATATAAAACTTTAATAGGTCTGCCAAAAGTGTGAAAAATAGTTTTTAACAATCACAAAAGAGTTTAATTTAATTATAATACAAATCGAGAAACAATATGGCAAAATAAATTCATCCGAGAATGATAATTCTCAATACATGCCAGAAATGTATAAAATAATTAAAAATAATGGTTTCCAATAATATCAAGAGTATATGCATCATCCTGAAATTCAACCTGCCATGTGGCGCGATCTCCTCTCGTGCGCTACCCAATTCTTCTTCTATTTGACTCTTTTGTTGACCCAATGGTCAAGCAAAGTGACACGTAAGCGGAAGACTTGTAAAATAAATAATACAACAATAAGGGAAGAATGCGGAAACAAGGAGGGTTAACATATACCAAACTGTCTTGATAAGAAGCATAGTGCGGAAGCAAAAGATAACATCCCATGGTCTTAGTTTGAAGCAATAACGAGGAGAGTATGAGTACTAAACATAAAAACAACGACGGTCGACCAAAACATGATAAGACCCATCTGAGTAGATATGCCACTTAGTATAACGGATAAACACACAACTCATACTAGACGTAATCATGACCACATGCACATGCCACCTAGAGAGAAGCCGTCGCGCACACACCATCACGTCATGAGCAACTATCATGTACCTGTGGGGATCACACAGGGGAGCAATCTCAACCATTAGCATAAAGCTAAGTGTGAGTTCGTATAAATCATAGATCAGTTCTGTCAAAATAAGCATAGTAAATTGGAATGTGAAAGTGAGTCATATGGTAGAGAGTATAATACGGTTTATGTCTTTCTTTTCCTTCTTGCTATTCTCTTCATTTCATTTCATTTCATTTCTTTTATTTCATTTCCATTCCATTCCATTGGAAGAGCTCTTCATTCTTTTAGGGAAATACCATTGCCTGCACTCATAGTGCTACTATCTAGACTATTATGGGCTAGTGCGTGATCAATGCCACGGCCAGCCCCGTCGGGCTGGGATGACCTCAGGACGCATCCAAAAAGGAGAAAACTCCTATTTAGATAGGACAAATGGTAATCCGTGTGGAAGTGCCTTGCTTAGGGCTCGCATAACTTCCCTCAACATAATGGATCTTTCTTTCAATCCAAAGATCGATCAAGGTCGTATGGAGCATAGCTCCGAATCATTCTTTTAGTTCTTTCTTTTCTTTAACTAATCAGGTGGACAGAAGCTTAAAATCAGAGGGTTCAATTAAAGTCGAATTCCTTTGTCCACGTACCGAACGCCTAAAAGTCAAACGGTTGTCCGTCATAGTTCTTTTAAGCGGTCATCCGACGAGGGACGGATGACCATTTATCATTTCAATAACATTATAATCAAGTTCAACATTTCGTTCTTTCCATTCAGTTCAATATGAGGTAAACATGGTTCTGTAGAGTACAATTAACTTTTCCTAAAGATCAGATATCAATTCCGTAAACAGGAGTCCGTAAAACGTAGGTTTGCATTCTGTTGGCCAGAACCCGGGCCGAGTACAAATGGAACCCGGGCCGAGTTGTTGGCCGAATCAATCTCGAAAAGTCCGAGTTAGAACCCGGGCCGGGGTTGGGGTTACACCCGGGCCGAGTTGAACGCGTGATCGGGTCGGACAAGTCGATCCGCCCAATCGTCTTCTCCGATCAATACCCGGGTTGGGTCAGGCAGAACCCGAGCCGGGTCAATGGTTCGATCCGAGCTCCGATCGATCGTTAATGGCGGATCCGGGCTGAGTTGGGAGAACTCGGTCCCGGGTTAGTTCGAGTCCGGGCCGGGTTGAGGGCAACCCGGGCCGGGTTCTGTATTCGCAGAAAACTGCGCAAGTTTACGATTTAAAATTATTTCATTCTTTTCAAGGATCTAAGTGATCATACATCAATATCACGAGTTTGCGAGCATACTACAACATCATATGCAACTCTAAACTATTAGGAAAATAACCTACACATGTAATGGTCTAGGTAGTTCGAAACCTACGCAACAATAGATAAGCAGTTTCAAGTGATTCGCAGGAATAAAAGATCAAGCATTTCAGGTTATCATCTTCGTCTTCTAGTCAGAAAATTCTATTTCGGATTCATCCTTAAGCATGCATAATCATCCAGCAACTTAACCTATGAAATAGATCCCGAAATCACACCTCTTAGCCTACGAGATTGGGGTTCATCCGCGCGGTGATTCGTCCTCGGTCACCTGCTGTCGTCCGCTGCTATCTCCTACGTCATCCACGCCGGAGAGGTTTGCCGGAAAGCCTTCCTCTGCCACTGTTCTGTGTGTCATCGGAGAGGAGAAACATACGGTGTGAGAGAGAGACGAGAGGGAAAACGTGAGAAGGAGAGAGAGCAGGGAGTTTTATAGTGATGGGGTTGACCCTTGCTCTCCCCATGTCTCTCCATTCTGCAACTGATAGGGGAAATGAAGAGGGAGAGGAATGGAGAAGGTGGCAATAAAGAAGGGGGAGAGGGAAGGGTTCGGCCCTTTCCTCTTCATTCTCTCTTTTTTTTTTGTGAGAGGCGTTACAATATAATACCCATAGAAAAAGGATTTGTCCCTGAATCCAGTTGGGAATAGAGCTTACCGAATAAGTGCGGAAACTCTTTGCGCATCTCGGATTCTAGTTCCCATGTCGCATCCTTTCCTTGGTGGTACTTCCATGCGACTTTGACTAGCGAAATCTCCTTGTCCTTCCTATGTTGGACCTTGCGATCCAAAATCTTCGTCGGATACTCTGCGTATGTCAAGTCCTCTTTCAAGTTGGGTTCTTCAATCCTCCCGATGTTGGCATCATCGTGCTTGTACTTCCGGAGCATGGATACGTAGAAAATGTTGCGGACTCTTCCATAAGAAGGAGGTAGGGCCAATCTGTAAGCTGCATCGCTGACCAATTGGAGGACCTCGGAAGGACCAACAAACTGAGGGCTGAGCTTCCCTCGTTTGCTGAACCTCATCACTCCCTTCATCGGAGACACCTTCAGTAGCACTTGGTCTCCGGCCTCGAAAATCTGCTCTCGACGCTTCTTGTCGGCATAGCTCTTCTGTCGTGACTATGCAGCTTTCATCCTCTTCTAGATGATGTCCACCGTATCCGCATACTCCTGAGCTCGTACTGCTAGATCCTCGCTCATTGCAATCCTCTCGCCGACCTCGCCCCAATGCGCGGGCGAACGGCAAGGTCTTCCATACATCGCTTCGAAAGGTGCCATGCCAATGCTGGAGTGGAAACTATTATTATACGAGAACTCGATCAACGGTAGATGTTCGTCCCAGCTACCGTGCCAATCCATAGAACATGCTCGAAGCATGTCCTCTAATGTCCGAATCGTCCTCTCCGACTGTTCGTTAGTCTGAGGGTGGAAGGCCGTACTGTAGTTCAATCTGATGCCGAAAGCCTTCTGCAGACTCTTCCAAAATCTCGATGTGAACCGGGGATCACGGTCCGATACGATCGAGACTGGGATGCCATGAAGTCGGATGATCTCTCGTACATATATCTCTAGTAGACTCTCCACTGACTGCTTCCACTTAATCAGAATGAAGTGGGCCGCCTTCGTCAATCTGTCGACCACGACCCAAATGGCATCGTGACCCTTCTATGTTCTGGGAAGACCAGAGACGAAGTCCATTGTGATGTTCTCCCACTTCCATTCTGGTACTCCTAGTGGCTTCATGAGTCTGTACGGTCGCTGGTGTTCGGCTTTCACCTTTTGGCATACCAGGCATTTGGAAACGTAGTCAGCTATCGCCCTTTTCATGTTGGGCCACCAGAAACTACGTTTGATGTCTCTATACATCTTGGTGCTGCCTGGATGAATCACAAATTTCGACTTGTGGCCTTCGTCGAGCACCTCTCGTCGGACTATAGCATCATTCGGATCCTAGAGACGGTTCCAATATTTGATTTCTCCATCGTTGCCGACTTTAAAGTCTTCTGGTTCGCCTTGACATCTCTTGAACATCTTCGTGTATTCGGCGTCAGCCATCTATGCAGTGATGATTCTGCTGATGAGGCTAGGTTGCAGTTGGTGCATCATTAAAATCGCTTGGCGTCCTGCAACTCATGGATTCTAGAGTTTGAGTTCTTCGATCATTTCGTACCTTCGTAGCTGGAGGAATGCCAATGAAGCTTCCCATTTCTGACTAAGAACATCGGCTACCGAGTTCTCCTTACCGGGATGATAGTTGATCGCGAGCTCGTAGTCCTTGAGGAATTCCATCCATCGTCTTTGCCGCATATTGAGATCCTTCTGGGTGAAGACGTATTTCAGGCTCTTGTGGTCGGTAAACACCTGAAACTCTTCATCGTATATGTAGTGCCTTCATATCTTTAGCGCGAACACAATCGCAGCTAACTCCAGATCGTGTGTCGAATAGTTCACCTCGTGTTTCTTCAATTGTCCCGAGGCGTAGGCAACTACCTTTCCGTGCTGCATCAAAACACATCCCAGGTCGGTACCACAAGCATCACTATAGATGGTGTACCCTCCGCTCCCCGATGGAAGAGTAAGAATTGGAGCGAAGGTCAGCCTGTTCTTCAGCTCCTGGAAGCTAGTCTCGCACTTATCCGTCCAGATGAACTTCTCGTTCTTCTTAGTCAGGTGAGTGAGCGGGGCCGCAATCTACGAGAAATCCCGAATGAAACGTCGATAGTAAACCGCTAGATCGAGGAAGCTACGGATCTCCATCGCATTCTTCGGTTTGACCCAATTGGCCACTGCTTTGACCTTTGCTGGGTCCACTGCTATGCCGTGTCTGGACACGATGTGTCCTAAGAACATCATTTGTTCCATCCAAAACTCGCACTTGGAGAACTTTGCGAAGAGTCGATGTTGACGCAAAGTTTCCAAGACGATCCGTAAATACTCCCGGTGCTGCTCCGGGCTAGGGGAGTAGATCAAGATGTCGTCCTCAAAGACGATCACAAACTGATCTAAGTGTTTCTTGAATACCCGGTTCATCAGGTCCATGAACGCTGTAGGAGCATTCGTCAGTCCGAAAGGCATGACTGTAAACTCATAGTGGCCATACCGCGATCGGAAAGCAGTCTTGAGTACATCCTCCTCTGCAACTCTCAGCTAGTGATAACCACTTCTCAAGTCGATCTTTGAAAATACAGAAGCCCTAGACAGCTGGTCGAACAAGTCGTCGATCCTGGGTAGCGGGTACTTGTTCTTAATCATTACTTTATTCAGCATCCAATAGTCGATGCAGAGTCGTAGCGATCCATCCTTTTTCTTTACAAACAGAACCGAAGCACCCCAAGGGGAGACACTAGGCCGGATGAACCCCTTGTTGAGTAACTCCTGTATTTGTTTCTTCAGCTCTAGCATTTCCGCCAGGGCCATTTGGTAGGGAGCTTTGGAGATCGGTGCCGTCCCTGGTGCTACATCAATTTTGAAGTCGATCTCCCTCTATGGCGGCAATCCGAATATGTCCTCTGGAAAGACATCTGGAAAATCTCGAACCACATCAACTTGTTGTAGAGCTGGTGTCGATGCATCGGCTACGGTTACACTGGCCAAGTATCCTTTGCAACCCTTCTGTAGTAATTTGTGTGCCTTTATGGCTGACAAAATGATCCCGCTGTCCGGCTTCGATGTTCCTCTGGTCATTGTCTTCTTTTTATCATGGTTGCCGATGACAACTTTCTTTCTCTTACAAATAATCGATGCATCATAGTACGACAACCAGTCCATACCTAAGATGACATCGTAGTCTACCATGGACATTACGATCAAATCAGCAGAGAAGTTCTTTTCATCCACATCAACCGGTACTTCGGGAAAATACCTTGCTGTGTGGATGGTCCCCATTGGTATCCTTATGTTCATTCTATGTTCCATCCTCTTAATAGGTATACTAAGGGAGGAAGCACATGCCTCAGAAATAAAAGAGTGCGAAGCACCCGAATCAAAAAGCACAAGCATAGGTAAGCCTGCAATAGAAAGGGTACCTCGGATAACATCATTATCCTATGGAGCCGTGTCTGCCTAAGCAGTGTAGAGACGTCATGGTACTCCTCCCGCACCTCTGCGATTCTTCGTGGGACAATTCCGGACGAAGTGCCCCGTCTTTCCACATCCGATGCATGTACCATTCTTCCAACGGCACTCTCCAGAATGGGGCTTTAGGGAGTAAGTGCAATTTGGTGTGCCCTGTTGTTGAGGTGCCAGATTCTTCGTGCGAGGTGCAGGTGGACGGGGAGTCTCGCGTTGTGGCCTTTGGTAGGGTTGGTGGTGATTGTCACGATGTGTGTCCTTACGAGTTGGGCACGATCCTCCCACCTCGGCTTAGATGACTCTGTAACTCACGCCGGCTCTTTCTTCGATTCTTCATGTCACATTTCGATCTCTCATTCGATCCTATAGGCCATCCGAACTGCTCCATGCAAATTAATTTCTGCTCCATAGAAGACTCTCGCTCGGATGGTATGATGGAGGCCATCGAGGAACTGCTCAGCACGTTCAGTCTCATCCATGTGTCTCTTATAGTAGCGCTCCAACTGAATGAAGCGCAAATGATACTCTGATACGGTCATGTTGCCTTGACGTAGATCCTTGAACTCCTTTGTCTTTTCCTTTCTCCTATAGGATGGAGCGTACTGAGCTTCAAAGAGTTCCTTGAATCTTGCCCATGGAATACTCGTTTGATTTGGAAAACTAGTCTCCTGTGCTGTCTCCCACCAGTCGCTGGCCCGATCGGTGAGATGTGAATAGCGTAAGAAACCTTGTTGTCTTCGCCACATCTGCCAGTGACGAACAATTGCTCCATCTTAGTGAGCCACTAGACTGCCTCCTCATAATTCACCACCCCCCTGAAATAGGGCGGGTGTAGTTTCAGAAATTCCTGAATCGTATCAGGAGGACTATCGGCAGTGCTGAAGGAGGGAACGACATTTGGTACATGGGTACTGAGTGTGTCAGTTGCTGTGAGGATGGTTGGAGCTCCTGCAGTTGCACAGGAGGAAGCTCCTGTGGTTGCATAGGAGGAAGCTCCTGTTGCACATCCTCTCCTACTTGACTCTCCGGGATGGAATTAAATCCATCCATAATAATCTCTGGAGTAACCGTGACACGGTCACCTTCACGTCCACGCCCACGGCCTCTGCCGCGTCGTGCCGCTGAACGAGTAGTAGGATCCATCTATACACATAACAATTTTATTTCAATAAACAATCACAACTTTAAAAGCATAAAGATTCTTACTTTGCTCTGCGACGGATGGTTGTGGCGGTAGCTCTGGTGGGTGCATATGGACTATACTTATACTCAACTCTATTTCTAGGACGTCAAGAGAGTCCTAGCGTTAGGCTCTGATACCATTAATGTAGCGCCCCGAAATTCGACCCGCCACGTGGCACGATCTCCTCTCGTGTGCTACCCAATTCTTCTTCTATTTGACTCTTTTGTTGACTCAATGGTCAAGCAAAGTGACACGTAAGCGGAAGACTTGTAAAATAAATAATACAACAATAAGGGAAGAATGCGGAAGCAAGGAGGGTTAACATCAATGTTTTTAGAACCGGACCGGACTCATCACCGGGTCACGATTGGACCGGTCCGATCGGGTTCGACCGGATTGAACCAAATTTTATTAAAATAATATTATTTTATAATAATTATAAAGATATTGTATAAGTTATATGATATAGTATATGAATATTATACTAATAACTTATTAAAAATAATATAACATAGATTTTATTAATTAAAAGTTTTATAATGATAATATAAATAGACTAATAATAATTTAATATCTATTATTTAATGATGATAGATATTATATTAATAAATTTTATCTTAAATTATTCTTATTTCCTTTTTTTAACATTTCCCTTTTATTTCCTTTATTCTATGCCTTTTGATAAGTTTCCATTATAATTTTATTCAATTTTAAATACTTACCTTTTATTTTAATTCTTATTTAATTGTATACATATGATATTCCCTCCTATTAACTTTCTTATATTTCTTGCCTTTTTTTTCTCATTTAACCTTCCTATTTTTATCACTTTTTTAAAGTTTTTTTCTCAAAATTTACATTGAACCGGGTTGAACCGGTTCAACCAGCCCGGTTCAACCGGTTTTGCCCGGTTCAATGATAAAACCATTTTTGACAACCAACCGGACCGGATCATCGGCCGGTTCGCGGTTGAACCGGTTGAACTGGCCGGTCCGATCCGGTTTTAATAACATTGGTTAACATATATCAAACTATCTTGATAAGAAGCATAGTGCGAAAGCAAAAGATAACATCCCATGGTCTTAGTTTGAAGCAGTAACGAGGAGAGTATGAGTACTAAACATAAAAATGATGACGGTCGACCAAAACATGATAAGACCCATCTGAGTAGATATGCCACTTAGTATAACCGATAAACACATGACTCATAGTAGACGTAATCATGACCACAGCACATGCCACCCAGAGCGAAGCCGCCGTGCACACACCATCACGTCATGAGCAACCATCATGTACCTGTGGGGATCACACAGGGGAGCAAGCTCAACCGTTAGCATAAAGCTAAGTATGAGTTCATATAAATCATAGATCAGTTCTGTCAGAATAAGCATAGTAAATTGGAATGTGAAAGTGAGTCATATGGTAGAGAGTATGATACAGTTTATGTCTCTCTTTCCTTCTTGCTATTCTCTTCATTTCATTTCATTTCGTTTCTTTTATTTCATTTCCATTCCATTCCATTCCATTCCATTGGAAGAGCTCTTAAATTTTTTTGGGAAATACCATTGCCTGCACTCGTAGTGCTACTATCTAGACTATTGTGGGCCAGTGGGTGATCAATGCCATGGCCAGCCCCGTCGGGCTGGGATGACCTCGTACCATGAGGACGCATTCAAAAAGGAGAAAACTTCCATCTAGATAGGGCAAATGGTAATCCGTGTGGAAGTGCCTTGCTTAGGGCTCGCATAACTTCCCTCATCATAATGGACCTTTCTTTCAATCCAAAGATCGATCAAGGTCGTATGAAGCATAGCTCTGAATCATTCTTTTAGTTCTTTCTTTTATTTAACTAATCAGGTGGACAGAAGCTTAAAATCAGAGGGTTTGATTAAGGTCGAGTTCCTCTGTCCACGTACCGGACGCCTAGAAGTCAAACGGTCATCCGTCATAGTCCTTTTAAGCGGTCATCCGACGAGGGACAGACGGCCATTTATCATTTCAATAATATTATATTATAATCAAGTTCAACATTTCGTTCTTTCCATTCAGTTCAATATGAGGTAAACATGGTTCTGTAGAGTACAATTAACTTTTCCTAAAGATCAGATATCAATTCCGTAAACAGGAGTCCGTAAAACGTAGGTTTGCATTCTGTTGGCTAGAACCCGAGCTGAGTATAAGTGGAACCCGGGCCGAGTTGTTGGCCGAATCAATCTCGGAAAATCCGAGTTAGAACCCGGGCCGGGTCGGGGTTACACCCGGGCTGAGTTGAACGCGTGATCGGGTCGGACAAGTCGATCTGCCCGATCGTCTTCTCCGATCAATACCCGGGTCGGGTCAGGCAGAACCCGAGCCAGGTCACTGGTTCGATCCGAGCTTCGATCGGCCGTTAATGGTGGATCCGGGCGAGTTGGGAGAACTCGATCCCGGGTTAGCTCGAGTCCGGGCCGGGTTGAGGGCAACCCGGGCCGGGTTCTATATTCGCAGAAAACTACACAAGTTTATGTTGGGTCAAAGTTTCAATGACATATGAAATTATATTTTAATGAAACAAACCTAAAAAGATTAAAATGCTAAAAAAGTCGAAGAAAAAGAGATAACTTCATGCACAAACTTTGATTACATAATTTGTAGAGAATTTTGTTAGCTTTCCATAAACTTCAAGATCATCTAATTTGGATAACTGTGCAGAAAGTTATGATCAAAATAGTGCCGGTCCGTCAACCCGCCGGTCGAAGCAAACAAGGCCGGTCGACATGATACCGGTCGACCGAATAGAAGATACCGATTGACCGACAACCACTGAGCCTGCTCTGGACGACGTCGAGACTATCCCTGTCGACAGTTCGATCGAAGCACCGATCGACCGATCAGCTCAACGACTATAAATCAAAACTGCGAGATTGTACCGGTCGAGACACCGATCGATAGTCCGATCGACCGACAAGCTGCGGTAACTGGAGAAATGACGCAACGATCACATAGACCGATCGACCGGTCTAGAATTTCGGTCGATCGGGCTCCGAGTCAAATGAACAGTAATGGTCAAATTTGAAGGAGGAATTTGTGGAATAATTTCTGGACGAATTTTTCACACACTGAAGGCTATAAAAAGAGTGCCAAAGCCAGAAGCAAAGGCACCCATTCACTCATTGAAGAAAAGCTTCAAGTTGTCAAAATTGAAGTTTTCATTTAATAGCTTTCTCATTCTTTCTCTCTTCTTCTCTTGTGAGCTTAGCTTTATAAAAGAGAGAAACACTTTTGTTCAGAAAAATTAGAGAAAGCTCCTGTGTAAAAGAGGTTCAAAATTTTATCTCTTGAGCGAGAGAAATAGATTAGCTTCCTAGGAGGAGAGGTTGCCTTGCCTCTCGAAGTGGAGAAAAGGTGATTGATGTAAAGGGCTTTCTTCCTTGCCCCATTTGGAACAAAGGAAGTGACTAGTGGAATCTCCGACGGTCTCGAGGTCGAGAAGTCGGAGCGGGGACGTAGGCCAAGGTGTGGCCGAACCTCGTCAACAACAACCGCGTCTTTGTGTTTGATTTGCTCTCTCTCTCTCCCCGTTCATATTGTGTTTATAATCTGAATTGCAAAGGTTTCAAGAATCGGTTTTGTGCTTCCGCTACGAATTTCGTGAAATCGATATTTTTTGTTAAACACCAATTCATCCCCTCTTGGTACCCTTTGGGATCCTACAATTTATGATTTAAAATCGTTTTGTTCTTTTCAAAGATCTAAGTGATCATACATCAACATCATGAGTTTGCGAGCATACTACAACATCATATGCAACTCTAAGCTATTAGGAAAACAACCTACACATGTAATGGTCTAGGTAGTTCGAAACTTACGCAACAATAGATAAGCAGTTTCAAGTGATTCGTAGGAATAAAAGATCAAGCATTTCAGGGTTATCATCTTCGTCTTCTAGTCAGGAAATTCTATTTCGGATTCGTCCTTAAGCATGCATAATCGTCCAACAACTTAACCTATGAAATAGATCCCGAAATCACACCTCTTAGCCTACGAGATTGGGGTTCATCCGTGCGGTGATTCGTCCTTGATCACCTGTTGCCGTCCACTGCTATCTCTTGCGTCGTCCACGTTGGAGAGGTTTGCCAGAAAGCCTTCCTCTGCTGCTGTTCGGCGCATCATCGGAGAGGAGAAACAGAGGGTGTGAGAGAGAGATGAGAGGGAAAACGTGAGAAGGAGAGAGAGCAGGGAGTTTTATAGTGATGGGGTTGACCCTTGCTCTCCCCATGTCTCTCCATTCTGCAACTGACAGGGGAAATGAAGAGGGGAGAGGAATGGAGAAGGTGGCAATAAAGAAGGGGGAGAGGGAAGGGTTCGGCCCTTTCCTCTTCATTCTCTCTTTTTTTTGTGAGAGGCATTACAGTATAATAATGTAATTTTGTCAAGATACGATAACTGTTTCTTTTTAAATAATTTTAAAAAGTAAAATGTTTAAAGAGTAAAACCAAAAAAAGTTAAAAATAATGTATTTATGACTTTTAACAAGACCAGAAGGCCCAAAAAACCCAGCACATATAAGAATGCAGTAAAATAACTAAAGTAGATATATGGTAGCAGCGATCAAATCTTGATGAATTAATGACTATCAATTAACATGGATCTACAATTGTGATTTAACAGATCAACAATCTACTCAGTGCTACGCTGACATCTACTATTTATCTTCTTCCTTGGGCAAGACTGCGCGTACCTTTCACTGCAGCAAATCTGGGGATGCTGGAATCGCTGGTTGGAGTTCGTCACAAGCAGAGTTGAAGGTCGGCGAAGGTTCGCAGCAAGCGTGGGAGGTCTCCGACACTGTCAATTTCAGATCTCGAGCAGCTGAGAATAGAGTATGCCGACAGCGTTTTGTGAGGTCACCGGATTCACAACGACTTTGTTCGTCGTCCGGAGGCGTTTGCAGCTAATGACAAACATGACAAAGTAGAGAAGAAAATAGTTTGACATGAGGAAAGGAGAGGAGAATGAATCATTGGAGATCGCAATTGAGAACTCCGATACTAGTGAAGTAATGTTCTTGCGGATGTGGGCTCCCGAACGGTGATCATTCCATCTCACACAAGAGACTTATATAGGCTCTTCAACATCATCGTTGTCTGCACTTCCGCCAGCGCCAAATGTCATTTTGTTCGCGTCCTCCATGACAGTCGGGAATCGATCATCCTTGGAACGCTTAAGCCAGCCAATGACCACATTGATCACTAATCAGCCAACAGTTGGAAAGTTACATCACAATCATCTGTTTACTATCTATGACAAAGATGAAGTATTAATAGAAACTACTGAAGAAAGCATATAACAATCGATTTTTTTTCAAATTAAAATTTTAATTTCATAATTAAAGTAAGGGTAAAAGGGATGTACAACAAGGTCTTTTGTTGTAATCTACAGCAACGTCTGTGAACCATCCATTTGGTTGATTGATGCGTGAAATGATATAGCAGAATAAAATCGCTAGCAAGTGCACTAGTCGCTCAAGTAATATAGTAAAATAGAGTAAAGAGTGTCGAATCCACGAGGAATATTATTAATTCAATATCTGAATTTATAAATTAAAAAGAGAAGAAAAACATGGATTTTGAAAATGAATTTTGTAATTAAAATAAAATAAAGAAAATAAGATAATGGTGTTGAAGTTGGTCTTAGGATGATAATGCATTAAGGATAAACATGTGAATCAGAAAAGATAAATTAAAAATCTTAAGATGGATTAGGAATTTTTTCAAGTTATTAATTTACAAGATTAACATCACAGAGTCCACAAACTGGTAATTCTGCTATTTAATCTGGTAAATCAAACTATCTTAAATTTAATCAAAACTGAAGTCCCACAAACTGGTATTCGTCAGATGAGATTAAAATTAAGATGCATTAATATGAAAATCCTAGACTATTAATCACTCCACAAACTGATATAGATTAATAGACCACATAGATCTAATTCTCTACACACTAGTTATTAGACCTATGTCAATTTTTAATTTCACAATAAATCATTGAATTTAACTAAATAAAATATGAAATTAAGTAGTCCACAAACTGGTAATTACTTAACTCAGAAATTTAAATAATTAAATCAAAAGCACCAAACACCATTAAAAACTGATTAAAAGAAATTCAATAACAATAAAGTAAGTGTTCACAGAATTTTCCTTCAATAATAATCTCCTAAAAATAAAATAATTAAAACATGGAGTTCATCCTAGAATTACAGAGAGATAATAATAAAATAATAATAATTGGAAGAATTACACCAAGAATAAAATCAGGATCCTCGAATGTCGTCGGAGCATCTGGAACAGCCGTCCGATCAAATCTCTCTCTTTTGTCGAAGCCCGCGAAGCTAACGACTTGCCGTGGAAGAAAACCAAACTTCAAGGCACCCCCCGGGATGATGACTTCCTCCTCTATTTATAGGGTGCAGACGGACTTCTATGATCACGGTGTGAATATCGTACGACCGAATTTAATTTTGTGAGATAAAACCACTCTATCCTCTTAGATGATAAAAGTTTTACGGCCGATAAAACTTTAAACTTTTAAATCTCAGCCACGGACACAACTCTATCCGTTTTGCGCCCGATAAATCATTGATGATGATTCTTGGCCAATAAACTTTGCTTAATGGATAAAGTTATTGGCCGCAAAGCTTTTGTTGGTTAAGGATAAAACATCATGATTTGATTTGATTTGCGGCCGATAAACTCAATGCATGATGTGTTTTGCGTCCCTAATCAAAGCTTCTCAATTTTATCACCCAATGATACATCTTCGTCTCCATTACGGTTGGACTTTTACGGCCGATAATCTTGATTGGTGATGACGTTTTGCCCCCGGGATAAAAGTTCTTATTTGTATCTCGATCGATAATCCTTGGTTAATGATAAGCTTTTACACCCAAAGATATCGGCCGGTAAGGATAAACTCTTGGATTGCGGCCGATAAACTTGAGTCATATTTTGCCCAACTTGATGTTCTCAGCCAATAAACTTTGTTAAGGATAGATTCGGAGTTCTTGCCTGATAAACTTTAATTATCGAATTGCGGCCGATAAATCATATTGCAACTGAATTGCGACTGATAAATCATATTGCAACTGAATTACGACCGATAACATAATCCCTCGGATAATTGCATTTCCTACAAAATAATTATCAAATTTTAATTAATCCATCAACAATTAAAATATTCAAAGAATTAACAATTAAAATCAATAAATCTGGAATTATGACTAAAACTGACTAAAAATAGTGCATGCCATGATTAAATTAATTAAAATAATAATCTAAAATATGTTGTATTTTGCATGCATCATTGATCAACATTGAAAAAAAAAAGAAGAAACCATGAACATTAGCGATCCTTAAGGAAGTTCTTCACCTTGAACCTCCCATCTAGCAGCCCCCTTGACTTCGCGGTGATCAAAACATTCATAGCAGAGCTCTCCCGCATATCATGCTTCCTCTACTCCATGGTGTCGCTGAAGATGCAGCTCCAAGTGTTGCTCCTTCAGGTTATTGCTACCATCCAACAGCCCTCAGGCCTTCTTGATGAGAGTTTAGGCTAGTGGTGTAGCGACCCGAAATCCACTTTAAAAGTTTTGGTCATTTAGGGCAATTTCATGCCATTAGTCTGTTCGCCATACATAATTTAACAATGGAAGACTTGATCAAAATTAATAAAAACTTTCAATTAATCATATCATAACTTGTTGGGAAATAGAACACCGAGGATCGATGAATAATCAAAACAACGAAGGAAAGAGAAGATGAACATAGAAATTTAATGTGGTAAAACCCTCTTGATCAATGTGAACAATAGAGAAATATCCATGGGAAAAAGGATGCCGCTGCCAGAAGAAATTCACTATGAGTCAAAAGAGAGTACATGATAATAAAACCCTAACTGCCCAAGCTCTCCGCTTCTGCCACATATCCTCATTTTTTCTTTTTTCTCATTTTTTTCTTTCATAAATTTGAGTACAAGGTACATAATTCAAGGCATATCAACATAACTAATACTTCAGAAAATATTAAATGCCCAAATCATCAATACATCATTAACCTCAATGTTCAAATAGAGCTATTTTTTTAATATAAATTCAGTGCAACACTTCATCATGAGCTTGAGCTATCGTCCATCACCTAATCTTGGTTACCTGCACGGATCCAAAGTTCAAGATTTCTCAATTAGAGTATGTAAAGGTCATGCATGCCATGTTATTCTATGACATGAAACATGCGATACATCATCATCATAATAACAATAACATATGAACATGCATGCCAGAATCTTACATGACATTACATCATACTTACATTCATTCTTCATATAACATTCATGAAATATAAACATCATGTTATACCTGTTTACTTCAGATCCATCATATGCAAGTATCGTACAATAGAAACATACATTCATAGCATTCATAAACACTCATGACATAACTTATCATTTCATTTCACTTTCTTTGTCATGTACATCCTAAGAGTTTTTTCATAATTCCCTGATCCTTACTTCTTGACTTCTTCCATACTTTACATCTTCTCAGAATTGCTTTATAATCATTTGGATCTACTTTTATTCTTGTTTTCTTTCTTTATTATGTGATCATTCACATGTCATCTTCATCCTTCATCTTTATCACATAATACCATCTTGACTTTCATTCTATATTATAAGTCATACTTAGGAACACACATCATAATAGTGAGAGACTTTATTCCTAGTCATCTTTAGAAATACATACATGATGATGGACATTGTTCCTTAGAAAGTACATACACATATGTAGGACTTTACTTCTTAAGCTTAGGCCTTCTGCAAGTACATACATAAGTGTAGAACTTTATTTCATCATCATATTTAACTTCTTTATTATAAAAAACTTTGAAGTCAAACTTCACTTTCATTCTTACTTTATCTTATAACATCTTTCATCTTTACATTGAAAAATCTCAAACACCTTTTAGATGATGACATTATTTTTCGAGAAGTCTCAATCACCATGAGGTGAAATGCATTTATTTCTCATCTTTACATTAAATACGTACTTTCATTATATTCCTCATATACCATGATTCATCTTTGGTTATTAGTCAGTACATGTGGACATCATTACATTGGTTGATAGGGAACTGGAAAATCTCAAACACCTTTTGGGTGATGACATTATTTCTCAAACAATTCTCAGTCACCATAAAGTGAAAGGCATTTACTTTTGGGAAATCTCAAATACCTTATGGGTGATGACTTTATTTTCCAAAAAAGTCTCAATCATCGTAAGGTGAAAGGCATTTACTTCTTACCCATGTTCCATCTTTACCACATCATTACATAATTAGTTCACAAGGCACTAGAAAATCTCAAATACCTTTTGGGTGATGACATTATTTCACAAAAAAATCTCAATCACTATGAGATGAAAGACATTTACTTCTTGTCATCATATTTCATCTTTGCTTAATTAAAAGCTCAAGCTAACATAAGACCAATGGCCCATAGGAAATGTCAAACACCATTTTAGATGATGGCATTATTTCTTGAGAAGTCTCAATCACCGTAAGGTGAATGACATTTACTTCTTTAACGTGATGTGTGCTAAGGTATTCCCTTCAATTTCATACTTTAGTAGTCATAAATGCATCAAACGGTCACATCAATCTTTTATCTTTTATCCTAATTATGTTGAACATGCATTACATGTCATATACAATCAATACACATCCATACATAATCTATACACATTAGAAAATAGGTACAATATATCTTACAAGGCATTTTTCAGCATCACAGTCGTGCCCAACAATGTCATAGACGTGCCTAGCACTGTCACAACTGTTCCCATTGCAATCACAACTGTTCCTACCCTTGTCACGACTGTGCCCAGTTTTGTGATGACCATGCCCAGCCTCAACCATTTCTAGCCTTAACCAAATTTTAGCTTCATTTCTCGCTCACGGTCGTGATCAAACATGTCACGGCCATGACGGAGGCGTCACAAGTGTGATGGGTGTGACTGAGAGCCTTAACTCGATTTCATCTATTTGGTCACAGCCGTTCCTAGAGTTGCACGACCATGTCGACAGCCTGGAGTTTTGATTTCTAACATGAAAATACAACTTTTGAGGTGAAATCAAGGAGAAAGCATATAAATCATCTAGAACACTTCTAGGGCTTAAATCATATACATAAAAACATGCTAATAATATCAATTTATCATGGTAATAAATCTTTTAGTGTTTTCCCTAAAATCATATGAAACTCTAGATCTAGGTCATGTAACATAATAAAATAATAAATCATCATTTAAAATGTGTAGATCTAATCAATGTGTTCATGAAACCCTCAATCACAATCCATTATGAGGGCAAGGTTCCCTCAATTTCTCAATCCGTCACATGCAAACCATTGAGAGAGGAGAGAGAGGTTGGATCCTCCTTACATACCTATGATCTTGTTCTTCCTCAATGTTAATCCTATTTCCCTTGTCCATGTTATCTTCTTCTTTTTTGTTCTCCTCTTTTTTCCTCTTCTTAGGTTGTAGCTGTCGTGTGGGAGAAATAAGAAAAGAGAGGAGAGGGAGGATTTGAGGGCTTTTATAGAGTTTAGTCTAGGGTCACTACAAGAAAAAGCCTGATTTCCGACGGTTTGTTTTCGACGGGCAGAAATCCGTTTGAAATACTGACGGATTTTTCGTCGGATCGAACAAATCATCGAAATTATCGTCGGATATTTTTGATGGTTCTAGCCGTCTAAACTTTTGACGGTTCAGAATTCGTCGAAACTTTCCGTCAAAAATTTTGATGATCGTAACCGTGGATGATGTTAAAACCGGCTGATCAGTTTCCATGCTGGTTTTTCGATGGTTCGGACCATCAAAATTTTTGATGGCTCACCTATCCGTCAAAACTTCCAGCGGTCTTAGCCGTTGAAATATTTGAACGTTGGTCAGGTATTATTTTATTTTTTGACGGTTCTGACCGTCGAAAGTTATGATATTTCACGGAACTGTCAATATTTCGGCGGTCAGACCCATCGAAATCTTAATTGATTTTAATTAATTGAAATATTCTACTTTAATTGTTTTCGATGGTGTTGATCGTCGAAAATAGAAATTTATATTATTATATATTTCGACGGCTAAAACCGTCGAAAGTTTCGACGGTTTGGAGCACCGTCGAATGTTTCGACGGTTCCTCCAGTGGGTTTGACCATCTTAATTCGAATTAATATTATATTATATTTACCTACTTTTCGACGGTTATGATCGTCGGAAATTGACTATATAAATACCCGACCCCACTGTCACTTTCTCCGTTTCGATCCCTCTCTTCTCAGTCGAACGCCCGCGCGCATTTCGTCCGGCGGCGACCTCCGACACCTGCATTGCCGTCCCTCGCTGCCTGAAGCTCTCGTCTGCCACTTGAAGCTCTCGTCCTCCGCCTGAAGCTCTCGTTCGCCGCCTGAAGGTCTCGATCGTCTGCCGCATGAAGCTCTCGTCCACCGCCAGCTTGACGCTGCGTCTGCAATCTCCGGCGCAGGTAGGCTTCGATCCCCGCCCTCCGTGCTCTCTCCGCCATCCCAGATTCGACCGCCCTCCATGCGCGGCGGCTAGATCCAGCCGCCCTCCACGCGCGGCGGCTAGATCCGGCCGCCCTCTGCACGCGACGGCCAGACCCGACCATCCTCCACGCGGCGGCCAGATCCGACCGCCCTCCCCGCGCGGTGGCCAGACATTGCCACCCTCCACGCGATGGCCAGATCCGGACACCCTCCAAGATATATATATACATATACATATATATATATATATATATATACATATATATATTCTTCACCCAGCTGTTTGTGTTTGTGGAATTAAAGTTCACGGATGCTTCATTTTTGCCTTATGTGTTTTCATTTGGAGTTGTTTTGTTCACTCTTTTGAATCCATCTAACGGTTAATTAACTATGTGTTTTTGCTGATGCTTGTTGTCATCTAATGCATCCTCAATGTTGACTACGTACTCATTTGTTGAGTATTAGATATTTTCTCGTTGCCATTTTAATAGGAGTTGGAGAAATTCATATTAAGGTACAATACAAATAATAAGAATTATAATAAATAGTTTCAATTAATCGGACTATATAGTTTCAATGCAGAATAACTATAAATTTTGGGGTCACTTTCTTTTATCTGTCTGTGATGAAGATTAAAGATTAATTAATCAGACAACAACAAATAGAAGAGCAATATTACTAGGACATGAATGATTCCAATACGAAGTGGACCGATACAGTGTATTTGTCATCAATTAGTATGTTGTATTTATCTCGTATCTATCTGTTGTATATATCCAGTTTCAAATGGCCATATTTCAAGCAGGCCATCAAACAATAAATGGGTTTTATGTTCTGGAAACTCATAACAGTTCCTGACTTGTTAAAAGATGTCGTAATCAGAACTACCCTCATAATTCATGTACGGATGTCAGAAAGAAGCCTTTATCGCTTCGTAATACTTATCATCCCGAGGCTGATAGTTCTGTATGTGCATTAACATGTTTCCTGTAATATTTCTGTACTATCATCGGTTTTGTTCTGTACTTGATTGAACCCGATTCCTTGGTGGTACTTTGTGTTATGCAATTATTTTGAGATAAAATATTGTGATAAAAATGAGCACTTTTCCTTTTTCCTGCTACATGTTTCCGAGATTTCTGATAATATGATAGAAGGAAGCATAAGCATTGACGCATACGAAGATGCTTTTTCTTTATTGTGATAAATTATTTTTTTCTTTATTTCCCCTTCACAACAGAGCAGAGTTTCATTCTCCTCAAGAAAAAATCAGCTATCAACTTTACACTTTGTTTATACTCATTTTTCATTTTTGAATATATCATTGTTGTCATTGTCACTCTAAATGACGTAAATTGTTTATGATTTGTTCCTGATTAGTTGTAATTAGTATTTACGATGTATCTTCATTGTTTTTTTAAATGACGGAATATTGTTTTTTTAAATTGTAATTAGTGTTTACAATTTTTGACCGATTTTATTACAAATTTTATAATTACTATAACTTGCAAATAATGCAGACATTATGTCATACTTGAACGATTGTCGATGGATGTACAATAGAAATAATCCTAGTCATAGAGGTTTGACACAAGAATTCATAGATGACATTGACTATTATGTTAGTGTGGCTTGTCAGTCTTTCCAATATCAGTGGGAGGGAACAATTAGGTGTCCTTGTTTGAAATGTGCTAGCACAAAATTACAGACGTTAGAGACAGTTAAGGTTCACTTATATAGAAAGGGTTTCAAACCCAATTATTGGCAATGGGATGATTTAGGTGAAGGAGCGCCTTCGACAAGCGTCCCAAATCCAGGTCTCCATTTTGTCGATCCTGAAGCAGGATTTACTTCCAATATGAACAGTTAGTTTATGACGCAGCTGCAACTGAGTATGGCAATATTAGATTTGAGCAGGATGAAGAGGCACTAAATCCAGAAGCTAGAGATTTTTATGACTTGCTAAACGCATCGAGCCAACTCTTATGGCCCCGGTGTGAAAGTCATTCGGAACTATCACTTACAGTTACTAAAGTGTTGTGACATAGGTATACTAAAGCGTGGCTTACATGGAGGGAAGTTCCTTATGCCACGAGATAGATGCTATTTAATGAATTTCAGGTATCCTTAGAAGCCAACATGGTCATTAAAATTTATCTTCGTAATACTGTAATTATTTTTATATACATGCAGGCTGATGTGTGGTGGGAGCCCGAGAATATGGAACAAATGTGGAAGGCTTTTAATTCTCGATGCTCGAAGAGATTGTCCGCGATGCTTTTGGAAGCTCGAGCGGCTGGAGAACGGCCCAATTGGATCCCCGAGGCCGTTTGGATCGAATTGCTATGAAAGTGGTCCACCGAGGAGTACAAATTGAAATGCAAAAAAGCAAAAACAAGTCGAGAGTCCGACCAAGGAGCATGCTTGCATTCGGATAGATGTGTATCCACAAGCACGATTGCTAAGAAAATGGTAAGATCTTTCAATATTGTGTCGACAAAATATTATACTTTATTTGACAAAATATTATCCTATTGCAGGAGAAAGAGACGGGTAGACCACCTACTTAGGACGAAGTATTTATCCGAACTCATCAGAAGAAGAACAAAGAATGTGATTCGGATTATGCTCGGGAGACATATGTATGTAAATTTATGCATCACTTTTTTTTTCTAAATTTCAAGTAAATCTATAAGATAGTAAAATCGTCATTTATACTTAATTATTTTTTAGTATCATTGATTTTTTTCCTAGTTTCAGGAGTCTTATAAAACAAAAGAAGTCGAGCACATTATGCAAGCCACGCAGGAGGGGACCACACCGCTGAACCCAAGACAACTTTGGACGGACCACATCGGGGTGAAGAAGGGTCGCATTGGCTTCGGATCTTCTGTGAGTACAACAGATATTGGATATGGTCGTAAATCTACTTTAGGTTTAGCTTCTTCTGGTCAAGGCATGCAACAAATTATGGATCAGATGAGGCATTCGATTAGGGAAGACGTCAGACAAGAGGTTATGCAAGAGCTCAGAAAGGAGTTCGAAGAATGTGAACGTCGTACCAAGACTGAAATGAAGAAAATGGTGCATGCCATCATGCGTGGAGAATTCAATGACGAGGACGCCAAGGTAGATTCATTATACTTAATTTTGTAGTCTAATATATGTGATGTAGAAGATGCATTAATAGTGGGGATGAAATTTTACTCCTCATTATATCAGCATGCACTTTGACATCAATATGGTTGCAATTATTATTATATGACCTAGAGAAATAAGATGATGGGAAAAGAACTTGAATGTGCACGTATACATATATTGCTCCTATCTTTTTGGGTGTCACACCACTAGAGAACCTTCCCTTAAATTTATGCCTCGCCTCATCCCCTTACAATTAAAACTAGTTGTGGATAGGGTCATCTTTTTTCTTCTTTAAGAGCCCTTTGATGATGTAGGCAGTGTTCTTATGGTTTGAATAAATGCTCTCACTAATACATATACATATTTATGATGGCCTATACATATGATTAATTAATGTAGGAATTGAAGACTTTGACACAACAGTGCTTCCTGTGTTAATAGCAAAAAGTTTAAAAGGGTTGGACCTGTGTTCCTTAGGACCAAGCACACAAGAACTGTTATAATTACTTTTGCTTTTAATGCAAAACCAGCGAGGCTTGAGATCACACATAATATCTGAGCTATCATTTTCAAAACCTTATAAGAACATAATTAGTTACTAGTATGATTGTTGTGGAGACTTGGGTGTTTAAATGATTCTCTGCATAAATATTATTTTCTATACATACAAAGATCCATGTGAATTCAGGCACTGTTTGCATATGATATAATGGAATATGGATTGTAATGGTGAAATAGTGTAGGTGAAACAAAAAAAGAAGAAAAGAAAAAGAAGATAAGCCTATTTATCAAAACTCATATGATAAACTATCTTCAATTGCTTGTAACTTTATTAATGCAAGAAAATCGATATTCGAGTTATTGAACTTTTCGTGCACTAAAGTGGGACAATTTGATCAACAAGGTATATGGATGCTAAAAAAAGGACTATGATGTATATATTGTGCAGTGAAGTGATGCATTTGAGTTATTGTTCCAGATTTCGAATTCTTATTCATGTTTTTTTCAAGAAGGTACTAACTCTCTCTCCTCCTCATTGTGTTGTGCAGTGATGTTCGAATTGTCTTGCAAAAAGCTCTTCAGATCCGACGGAAAAGGCGAGACATCTCTTCATCGTGACCAAGACTTCTTTGTTTAAAATGGTTGTAATGGTGTTTCTAAAACATTAAAATATTTGTAATGGTGTTTGGAATGGTATTGTGTTTGGACAATATTTTTTTTGTATTATCTATTGTAATCCAAATATTGTGTTTGGATGTAGTATTGTGTTTGGATGGTTATGCAAGTATTCTGTTGTATTATTTGTTCGGACATTGAATTTTAGCATTTTTTTAAAATATTTTTTTGTTTCCGACGGTTCTGACCGTCAGAAATAGCTGAAAACTAATTATCGACAATGGATTTTTCGATACTTATCGACGGTTCTAACCGTCCGTGCAAGCTTATCGACGGTTTGAGCTGTCGAAAATCAGCTGTGGAGTCGACGGGTTAAATCGTTCATATTTTTTGACGGTTTAAACCGTCTATATTATTAACGGTTCTGGCCATCGATACATATCGACGGCTTCAATCGTCGATAATTTCGACGGTTCTGACCGTCGATACTCAACATTCGACGGCCGCACCCGTCAGCTGGACCGTCGAAAATATCGACGATTCAAAAATAACCGTCGCAAATAGTTTGCGATGCCTCATTTTTGCACGGACGCTATCCGTCGAAAGAACTGTCGGAAAACGTCATTTTCGACGGTTCTGGCCAAATTACAGATGGTTCGGACCATCTATAATAGCCTATTTTCTTGTAGTGGATTTCTTAGGATTTCCTCCAAATGACTTAAATATCCCTATTTAAAAACTAGTGTTGTTACTAGAGTCACAATTTTGAGAAACATGTGCCAACTTTTTCGTATTTCATTGCTTTATATTCTCTAAAAAAGTTTTATTGCTAGATTTTATTTTGTAGGTGTTCGGATATATTTTGCGTGAGGGTTGCTCATGAGTTGTTAAGATGGATTGATTGATTAGTACAATTTGAATATCTTCTTAAGCTTCAAAATTTGTCTCCTTGTGACTCTCTCACAGTGATTGCAGTTGTGCGTGCACTTTTTTGCCATGCTTTTTTTCCCGTCGGGCAATCGACGCTGCTGCCGCCATGCTTTCTTAAGACCATGGCTTCTTAGTTGATGAAGCAAATTAATGGGGGAATGGATTCAGCATCCTACAAAATTCAAAAAAAAAAAAAGGGGAAAAACAAATGTCATGTGAATAAGTAGGAAGGTGACATAATTGTTTTCTAAAACATAAAAGAAATTGTAGGATACAAATTTTCATCTAATCTTCGTTGAGTTTATATGAAGAATCTTCAGTTAATTTCAACAGTAGATTTTCCTTTTCACTTCGTATTTAGAAATCCAATAAGTTTTTTTAGTTCAATTTTAGGTGAGAGATGTTAGATTACACTATCTCAATTTACTGGATCTAAAGCTACTACAAATTCAAGGAAAAGAAATCCATCTTCTTAAAAATTTGAAGGAATAAAAAAAAAGTAGTCAGAAACAAGGTTGTCAGATTCACTTTTCGGGATAAGATCGTAAGGGGCTTCGAGGATCGAGGATCGTAGGAGCGGATCGAGTATTGTAAGATCCTACCCCATGAATAAAATATATTTTTAAATATAAAATAATAAAGTAGTATATTTATTCATAAATATTATGTTTATATATAAGTTAATTAAACATTGACATTAATACTTTAATTATATTTTCAAGTCTAATAGATATCTTTTTATATCATCTTAAAGACAACATGATATATTAAAAAACACTAAAATAATAATATATAATATTTGATCTTAATGAATTATAATATTTATTAAAGTGCAACATAATTCTTAGTATACGTGCAATAATAAAAAATAATGTTGATGTAAGATAATATAGTATTAGATTCATAACATTACATTAAATTATTAGAAGATATTAAAATTCATGAAATTGAGATTAACATATACAATATATAAATAAAATAGTTAAATATAATTTTCTCAAGGACTTTTATGTTTACTCTTATTTTTTTATTTGAATAAATAAATTTATACCAATATCGTAGGATCGTAAGATCTTACCAATCTTAAGACCCAGAGTTATAGATCCGATATAGATCATATGTTTAAGATCTTCCAGGTAGGATCGGGATCATTTTTTGTTCGGAAAATCATAAGATCGTAAGATCTTACTATCCGGATCGGGATCCTAACAACCATGGTCAGAAAAATAAAAAAGGAAACAAGAATATTGAAACATTACTTATGAGTGAGTGAGTGAGTGAGTGAGTGAGTGAGTGTGTGTGTGTGTGAGAGAGAGAGAGAGAGAGAGAGAGAGAGAGAGAGAGAGAGAGAGAACAATGGACATGCAAGTGACGTGAACTTTATGTGGATGTAAATATCTCGCACTAAAAGTAATTCTAGTCGTATTTAAATTTTTCTCTAGAATTCACACAGTTGCAAGTGCACAGGTCAAGTAGAAACCATGAGTGTCGTAACCCCGTTGATTTAGATTTATCAATCTATTTATATCTCAAAAGTTGTCACGAAATGATTAAAAGTAAATCGGATGTTACAGAAACACAATTTATAGGGAAAATAGGAAGGGAGAGTAAAGAAGGATCAAAATGTTATGGAAGAGATTCCCTTGTAATGAACTCATTGAATCTATTGCATCCTAGTTCTCATCCCATGAGTCGAATGATATTTCGATCTTACTACGTGACTTCATTACCCTGTCTCTAAACTCACCAATATCTCTTTGAGTTGAGGGAAGAGTAGCCGTTAAATGTTAGATTAGAATTGATGAATAGTCGATCTCTCATCCTAACCAGAAGAAGGAGATGATCTCTTGATCTTTAATTACCCATTATTTTATCCAAATTAGAGCAACTGAAATACATCCGACACCGCTAGTCACTGTAGGGGCTCTCACCTCACGATAGTTGTTATGATGGACCTCTCAGTCTCTAAAAGAATGCTAAATCAAATGTCACTAGAAACACATCAAGTAAACCTAACCAGTTCTTCCTCTTAGATGAAACGAGTTTTAAAGAGAAAACAACAGATCTCTCGATCAGATTGAAATCAAATGTAAATAACAGAATTGCATTGTATCAAGTAAATAAAAAGTAGGAGTCAAATGCACGACATCAGAGAACTAAAAGAGTAGCATCAACACATTATCATCACAAGGGAATAAAAAATCCTTTTTAGCTCGACATGAGTTTTGATAACATCAATGATCTTTTCCTCTGTATTCTTCTTCTTCTCTTCTCTCTTCTTCCTCCCCCCTTCTCGTCGTCTCCTCGCCTCCTTTTCTTTTTCCCTATTCAAAATTCAAAATTTGAAAAATAGTTAGTTTCCTTTTTACTAGTTCAACTCCCTTACCAATAATAGATAAAAAGTGTTTTAAATATGATCAGATTTTATGTTAATCTCATGAATTTAACTATAATAATTAAGAGCATAATAAGGGATGATCAAATTCCCCCAAGCTTAACTTTTTGCTTGTCCTCAAGCAATGTTCAAGACAAGAGGGTTAAGTCTCCACCTTGCTTTCCAACTACTCTTAGCTTATATTCTTTGCTCAAGTGACTTCTCTCTTTCTACACACCCTAGCTTTGATGAAGATATTAAAAGCAAGATATTTTTAACTTCCTCCAAACTCAGCTCAAAATCAAAGAATTCAAATAACATGAACTGATAATAAGGATGTTAATGCTAAATACACTAGTGCAGTATGAGCTTTCTTTTGATTATTATTTCTTTTTATTGATCCAATACTTATGTGATTATCCATAGTGCTTTGGGTGATCTGTGTAGCGAGTTTTTGATCGGCACATTCTAGGGCAGTTGCTCTTAGGTTGCCAGGCATGAACTCCTATGGATCTACTCATCCAGATTCACCCAGGTTTCGAAATGCACCCTTTTTGTACCTTCTGGGGCTACACCAGCCCTCTTTTCTCTTGCTTTTTAGCTTTTACTTTTTCATTTTCACCTGGCTCAACACTGCATTGAAATGGTTAGCATTACCATTAACAAACTTATAACTAAGAGGTGAGCATGAGTAGGATTGGTCATCAAGCTTTTAAGGTTTCAAAATATCCACTTTCTTCTAGCCATAGCCCTACACTTAGAGCATTGAATTAGGTCATGAGATGCTTCAAATTTTGCCAGGTTTAACAAGTTGTTCTTGAACATAGTTTCATCATACCACAAAAGAAGCTCTAGCTATGGGGCAATATAAACGTCTCCTACTTTGCTGCTTAAAAGTAATAAAATGTTGCAATGTAGTTTCATAAAATAGTGAATTTGTTTATTGAAAATGTAAGGGATAATGTAACAAGAAAGGAGTAGAAATGTGCCATGTGGCCCTCTTCTCCAAACTTAGAATCGACCCTACCCTCAGTGTCGATCATGACAGGAAGATGGACCAGGAGGTGGTTGTAACTCAAGCAAATGGTTAGTGACTTAATGTATGTCACTGAGGGTCATGAGAACAGAGTTTTGTACGACCTCAATTCCTTGAACTTTTTGTTGATGCGCAAGGCCTTGTTGCTCCAAGGTGTGTAGCTGGTCCTTTAGTGCCTGTATGTCTTCATGTTGGCGGGCTGTGGCCTATGCAAGTTTGGAAACTTGTTCCAGGATGAGGCTCAGTTTATCAGAGGAGGTAAGAGGAAGAGATTATAGAGCATCTGGGGCGAATGAAGAGGAAGAAGTGACAACATATCTTGTAGCTGTTCTCAGGCCAGATGGGACTCGTGGAGATATAGTGTAATCTATGAGTAGTGGAGGAAGTGTTGGAATTGGTCTCTTGACTTGGATGAACTCATTCATCCACCAATTCCAGCCTTCGAGAATAGAGGATTGTTAAGGATTGGGCAACTGAAATAAAGCTGAAGGATTAGATTGGCACTAGAAATGCTGGCTGTTGATTGTAAGAAGGACTCCTTCTTGAGTCAGAAAGTCTAAGTCGAGCAGGGTTGCAGCTATGGGGTTGGTGTCTCCTGAGAAAACATAATGTTCAGTTATAGGCATGATGAGATTTCCACAAAGAATCTTATTACACTCACGAGTTGATTCTTTGAGCAAACTTTGCATAAGAAAGGATGCAAGGTTAATCTCTATGTTAGAGAGGAGACACCAGATGATGAAAAGTTCATCGACAAAGATGAAGTCCATCTCATAGTCGTTCGGGCGGATTAATACAATATTGGTGAGGAGAATGTGGAGGTATCGGAAGACTGGGTTTTCAAGATGTTGGCCGACCAAGTGAAGGATGTTATCGGTACATCGTCCGGTGAGTTGATACCACACTTCAAATATAGGAAAAGTAGGTGGAGGGGATCTGTGGTCGATCTTAGGGAGGTTCAGAAAATGAGCAAAGGTGTCGAGGCTCATGGAGAAGTCTGGTTATACACACGAAATTCGATATGGTCGGGAACACCGTCATCATCAATGATGGTGGAATATACAGTCCGATGAACTTTGTCGCTACCTCTTTGTAGAGGTCCCATTGTTTCATGAAGAAGGGCAAAAGGTGAGATCGATGGAGAAGAGTTTTGATGTCCTCAAACAAACCAAGAGGCTTGAGAGTGGTAAAATCCAAAAATCTGGTGGAAGAGAAATTTCTACACCTGGTGTTCAGCAAGCGTTGAGCTTCCTCGCTATTCTCTGGTTGTCGCATGTTGGAGTTTTGTTATAAGAGGTCGTCCGGATGTAAATGATGTCTGATGGTTTTGGAGGAGCTATTGGTGTCCAAGTCTGATGACGTTCGTGTCCTCTTCATGTTGCCGGCCGTTGTGAAGATGTCTGCGGGCTTAGGGCGTTTGCAGGGCGCGTAGAGAGGGGATGGAGATGATTAGGGATTTCGGGTACGCCGTGGTTGATGTGCGATAGGTGTTGGAAAAGAAGTAATGGGTTGTATGGAGAAACGAAGTGACGCTGGGGTGTTCATGTGGGATTGGAAAAAGTGGGCAATTTGGTAGATACGGTACTAGATTCTATTGGGATTTTTAACTAAATCTACAAGATGTACTTTTCAGGTGGTATTCTGATAATTTTGGCCTTGTGTGAATGCTGATGTGGCTGATAACATTGGGTTGCCTCCCTATAGCGCCTTTTTTTACGTCGTTGGCTCGACCTTATGTCTTTTAGTGTTCCGGTTGCAAGTGTACAACTTCCTTGAACATTGCTGCGCATGAGTTGTATTGTTTTGTAATGTTTCAACCTTTGCTTATTGACTTTAAAAATTTCTGACTTGCTATTTTTTATATCCACCGCTCCTTGAGAATATATTCTCTCAACGTTTAATGGTCCTGACCATCTCGTTCGTAGCTTTCCGGGGAAAAGTCATAATCGGGAGTTGAACAAAAGAACTTGGTCGCTTCCTTGAAATTCTTTTTCAGTATATGCATATCATGTCATTTTCTTGCTCGTTCTTTGTAAAGGTGGGAGCTGTTGTAGGCGTCTTGTCTTAATTCATCTAACTCATTGAGCTGAAGTAATCGATTGTCAGAAGCTGCTTGAAAGTCATAATTGAGTGCTTTGATCGCCCAAAAAGCCTTGTGTTCTAATTCCACAGGTAGATGACAGTGCTTGTCGTAAATTAGTTTGAATGGTATTATTTCTATTGGTGATTTGTATATAGTCCAGTATGCCCACAGTGCTTCATTGAGTTTCATGCTCTAATCTTTCCTAGTTATTGAGACCATCTTCTCAAGGATCATTTTAATTTATCTATTCGAGACCTCTACTTTCCCATTGGTTTGAGGGTGATACGCGGTAGATATCCGATGTTTGACTCCATATAAAAATAGTTAAAAAGATTGCATAGGACAACACATAAAAATCTATAGGCACATGCATGAAAAGTTAAAAAAGAAAGACCATGAACATGAACAAGAATATGAAAAGAAGCGTGAACATGAACAAGTGTTAGAACTATGAACATGGATATAAAATAAGGACATGGACATGGACAAGAATATGCATATGAAACATGAATGTGAACATAAATAGGAAAAGTAAAGAAATAGAACATTGATTGAAGTATATGATCCTTTGGCCTTATGATTAATTTTATGCTAAGTTTGATTCATTTCTATCTTAAATTTATATCCTTTTGTATTATCTCATGTACTGAGTATTCATTACTCATATTCGTAACGATGTAAAAATCACATAGTATCAAGTCATTAGAATTCTTTATTGTTAATAGATATAAAGTTGCTTGAAAATTAGTTAGTATTTGGAGGACTAGTAAGAAAAGTTAGTTAGCAAGTAAAAATTGATTCTATTTTCTATTAACGAAATATCAATATTTATTTTGCTTCCAAAAGAAATATCCAAGAAAAAAGAATTGTAGGTAACACAATCCAGAATAAGCCTACATGAGGATGAAATTTTGACGTGTTACAATGCATATGATTGAAAGACTTACTTGAAGATATTGTTATATCAGTATCATGTTACATTATGACAACTTGAGTGAAATATGTTTGGCAAAGAATCAAATGCATTATGAAACAATTAAACACATTGATATTATAAATCGTTTGATCCAAACTAAAGTTAATATGATCAAAATGAGACTACAAATAATCTAACTAATATTATAAATTCTTTTGACACTCATTTATGATACAAAATCTCAAATAATGTCTAGACGAAGTCATCTACTTTTATAGGTCTCACTATCCGGATGGTGAGTCTTAGGAAAGTCTAGCGCAATCCCTTGTAGAAGTTTGGAGGTTAGAGTTAAAAAAACTATACAACATTAGAATTTTATTTTGTTATTATATTTTATCAATCCTGTCATAAATTCCATATGATTTGAGATATTTACATCTTGTAAGAAACTTCTTTTTTTTACAAAAAAAATTATCCTCCAATGACATATGGAAGTTAAGGGCCAAATCATAAATGTTAAATCTTGTGTTTTATACATGGACTTTCTTATTTTTTTATTGTTCACAAAGTTAAATTTGGCGATTCGTGTTACCTACTACAAAGGAAAAGACAATAAATAAACAATAATTGGAACATTGCAAAAAGAGAAAATATAAGAAAACTCATAAAGTAAGTAAACAATGATTGGTAGAAGAGTGATTCAAAAATCAATTAATGGGTCATTGACAAATTTAAAAGCATGTTAGTAAATTTTATGAGCCTAATTCATTTCTCAAATTTCAAACAAATCTGGACCTTTATGAATTATGATCATTTATCGTAATTTTCTTTTTGCTTTGAAATTCTAATGTTTATGCATCAAAATATTATAGGTTGAAATAGCAAGAGTTAATGAACATGGAGAGTGATTCAAATATAAAATAAGGGTGGCTCTATTAACACTCCAAATACATTAATGTCACTCTCTTTTATTAGTGTTTTTCCAAGGGGAAAAAGTGTTAGTGGTGTTGGATATTATTTTAGGCCAATAATTCATATTTTGTTGACAAATAAAAAGGAATGGTATGAAATGAGGCTGAGCATATATATGATTCGAGATCGGGACGAGGCCGTCTAGTTTTTAATCTAGGCCCAATCTAGTTTTATAAAAATCCAACCAAACCCTAGATCGAATCTGATTAGAAGCGATACAAAAATTGAGAAAGTTCTTATGATCCCCATTCAACTGTAATAATAAAAAAAAATCAAAATATAGTTAAAAAAAGTAATGATACGTAATAATTATTATAACTATCAATTAAGTTACGATATAATAATAATACTATAATATAATATAATAATATAAATCTCAGTCCGATTACGTACCGGACCAAGACAAGAATCAAGAATTTCGGATAGGTGTAGGCCAACATAATTCAGAAAGATATTACAAAAGATGAGTAGCTCAAGAAGCAAGCAACTCCAATTTCCAATATTTATATTTAATGTTTGAATTTTCAAAGCATCATTTAAAGAAAATTCTGTCTCCTAAAACATCAAAGCAAACGAGTTTTTCCTGATTTTTTTATAGGTGGCCAGTGTGTTTTATAGAATCACAAATTATGTCATTTAATTTTGAATCTCAGACTTAGTAGTGTGAACTATTTCAAATCACACAGCCACAGAGGTTCTAATTAGTCAATATTTAAGTCATAAAAAACCTTTTCAAGCATTTGATCATGCAAAGCCGTACATATTTGGTGTATATCACATCATTCATTTTTTTTCTCTACTAAAAATATTTGCATTATTATAAGTCGTCCAAATTTTAAATGGTGAAAGAATTGCAGGAATTATTATTATTACTATTATTATTATTATTATTATTATTATTATTATTATTATTATTATCATCATCATCATCATCATCATCATCATCATCATCATCATCATCATCATCATCATCATCATCATCATCATCATCATCATCATCATCAGATGACATGACATATATCGCGGAGGTTCTTTTACAACTAGCATTTGACTTAAATCTTAGACGAAACAAAAGTTATTTGAGTATTGATATGTATATAGTGAAATTTTAAAAGTTGAGTCGTAAAAAAAGCATGATATAAAAAATGTTGAGCGATGGGAAATATGATTTTAAAACGTTTTAACGATTGTAATATTGGCATATAAAGTTCAATGATTGAATGGCCCATGAAAACTTAAAGCATCACAGTTCCCCTTTTCCCGTGTATATGTACTAAGTAAAAGTTCAACTATAAAAAAACATCTGGTAATTTTTTAAATTACTTTTTTCTTAAGGACGTATTTGGATTGAGAAAAAATGATTTAAAAAGAGGGGTACGAAGAAAGAAAAAATATTATAAGTTTATTTCTCTTCGAGTATTGGAAAGTAAGTTATTTCCATTTAGTTTTGCTAAATTAGGGCTCACTTTTCTTTGTAAAAAAAAATCACTAACCTCGCTTTACAAATCTTATTTTTTTACACTATATCTTTGTAGTTATTCATTTTCAAAACAAAAGAAATAGATGTTTTAGATTTTTTTCCTAGATAACAATAATGACAGGTAAAGTATAATTGACTAAACAAAAAGGTTATTGTGAGTATGGGTGCAAAAATATATATGCCCGAAAATTTATTCAATAAAAAAATCAATTAGGAAGAAATTACAATTTTGAACCCCTACTAAAAAATTGATTATTTTTTGAAATAAATAAAACAACTCATATTAATTAAATATATTGAATTGATAATATGTTACTTTGGCATAGTTAAATCAAAATTTTAAATTTTATAATTAAATGTCAATCTATTTAAATATTTAATATGATTAATTAAAATTATGCTTTTTGAAAATACTAGTATATTGCATTAGGGCTTCAATCCAAAAGGACGAAGACTGCCTAGAATAAGAAAGGAAAAAATATTATCCAATTTGAACTACTTCCACCCTTAGATGGAAGGCAAAAAGCTTTTATAGTTCAAAGGAGATGGAACCTGCCTATCATCTACTTCTGTTGCGGCATCATCGGCCATTGCCTGGAACCTGATCTCGGAGACCAATATCTCAAGTGGGATGTCCAAAGATCTTCTCTATGGTCCATGGCTTCGGCGCCCCCTCCCCCCCCCCCCCCCCCCCCCTCTCCATCCAGCGTCCACAAGTCCCACTGGGCTCCGCCGACTCTCGCCGTGCAACCTTGTCAACGGCGACACAGCCCCAATGGTCGCCTTCCAATGATAACATCACCACCAATGTCCCCATTAGTGCTTTCGTAGCCACATCACTAGCCCTTGTGGGCAACCACGCTAGCGCTACACCTAACTCCCCTATTCCGATGTCATCAATCTGGGGCATTTCTAACACCTCGCTGTGTGGAGTCGTTCGATCTCCCTCACACGCTCAATATCCCTCCTCTGAAAACATGCTCACCCATGTTCTCCAGCCGTGCTGACCCAAAATACCTATTCCCTAAATCTCTTTTCTTTACCCTCTTCCAGTTTCTCTCCTTTAGTGTCTACCTTTCCTCTAACTCGCCCTAGCGCCCCTTCTCTTCCCTCTCTCTCCTCGCTTCCCCCTCTTTCGCTCTCCCCGCGACTTGTTACTCACCTCGAACTAGCACCGGGGAGGCTAGAACTCTCCTCACCCCCTGCTCCCCCAACATATGGCATCTAACAACTCAGCGGTATCACCCCATGAGAATGTAGTTACCCTCTTCACTCCATGCGTCACCCCATGCCTCTCGCCCCCGGAATTGATCGACGATCATGATGGGGATTCCAAATCCTCATCTAGCGAAGAGTGGAATGATCCCGATCTCTACTTCCTCTAGCACGTACAAAGAAGAAAAAGTCCCGGATCCTTTGCCCAATGGTGCCTGCCCCGACCCTCAACCCCCGTTGCTTGGCGCCTCCAAGAGGAAGGAAATCTAGTAAGACCTTACCCCCGATCAGTAATACTACCTCACCCCCTCCCCCTTCCATGCAAGTGAGCCAACCGGACGAGGGTGCTTCCCCTTCTCTCCAGTAATGCGTTTCTTGGCTTGGAACTATCGTGGAGCTTTCAGAGCTAAAGTTAAGGATAGACTCATTAGTCTTGTAAAATTGCACCAGTTAGATTTTGTAATTTTATTAGAGTCGCATGCGGATCTTGTAAAAGCTAAACATATCATTCATCGCCTTGGAAATGCTTGGCAAGGCACTTTCTGCATGGCCATCGGCACTTCGGGCGGCATTGTCCTGGCATGGCATGGCCAGGACACTCAGGTGACCTCGCTCCTTAAATCAGATCATATTTTACATGCTGTCATTATGCATAATAATTTTATTTTCCTACTATCATGTGTTTATGGTATTACAACCCCGTCCTTACGTAATTCTCTTTGGAATAGCTTACTTAGTCTAGATACTAGAGACATTTCTTAGTCCTTAATTGGTGACTTCAACTGTATCCTCTCCCCTGCTGATAAACTTGATGGATCCCCCCTCCATGAAACCAAATCAGTTAGATCAGTTAGAACACTAAGAGGCCTTATTGATAACTAAAACCTTATTGATGTCGACCCTTTAGGCATGAAATATACTTGGTGTAATAATCGCCCGAGACTTGCTCAGATCCATTGTCGCCTTGATCGTCTCCTCCTTAACCACCACCAGCTAGAACGCTTTCCCAATCTCCAGCTTTCTACTCCGCCTCGCTGTGCGTATGATCACACACCCTTACTACTCATAATTGATACGCTTCAACATCATCCATGTTCTTTTAAATATGAGGCCTTCTGGCTGCTCCATCAAGGGGCTCGTGATATTGTACACAAAAATTGGAATACGCTTTCTACAAGTCCTGACCAATTACGAGTATTCTTAACTTAATTAAGATTGACACCCTAAAATGGAACAAACACTCCTTGGGCCTACTTGAGGCTCATGCCCAGGATGTTCTAAATCATATTTCTGAACTTGAATCCCTAGATATCCATCGCGGTCTCTCCTCTCAGGAGCTCAGTCTCCTTCGCTAAGCATACCACCACCATGCCTCACTCCTTAGACAGATTAGTTTGAAATGATGGAGTAAATCCGGGACCAACTGGCTCTGACAGGGTGACCAAAATACCAAGTTCTTCCATCTCTCGACAATTGTTAGACAAAGATAAAAATCTATCCGTGAAATCATAAACACTGAAGGCGAAACTATCACTCCCGATCTCGCCATTCGAAATCTATTTGTAGACCACTACAAGACCCTTTGGAAACCCCTCCCCTGCTTTCTATTTTCGCTGACTGCTGGCCTCCCTTGCCTTCTTTGGATCAGACTTCGATTAACTCCCTCAACGCCCAAGTATCGCCTAAGGAGATCTAGCAAGCTGTCTGGAGCATGCCCCCTCATAAAGCTCCGAGCCTTGATGGCTTCACCATCTACTTTTATAGGCATTATTGAGACATTATGGGCCCGAAAATCACGAGCACCATCATCTCCTCCCTTGAACAGGGAACACTCCTTGATACTTGGTCGGACACCTCTCTCATATTCATTCCCAAACATTACAAGAAAATTTGCGATTAGCGATGCTCAGTAGCGTCTCCAAATATGGTGACGCTAAATCGACGTTTAAGTCCAAAATAAGAGACGCGACTTGCCTCTCAATAGCGTCTCATTAGCATGTTCTTAGCATGTCAGGAAATAGGCGCCTTAGAGACGCTAGGTAGACGCTATTATTGCGCGTCATGAAGCGAAAGTGCACGGGAGAACCTCGCATTATTCTCGTGTCGACAACGTTTGACGCTCACCTCGCGTCGCATGACAAGCGATGCTATGGAGACACTATCTGGCGTCACATAAGAAACGACGCTATGTAGCCACCAATATGATTATTGGAAATAGATAACTATATATAGGCTATCTATATTTATATTGTTATATGTTTTATATTTAAACCCTAAACCCTATATATTATCTATACTATATGTTAATCAATAAATAAATTAAATATTATATATGTATCTTCAATATATATTTGTTACATGATTACCTATATTATATGTATGTACTACATGATTACATATATATGTATTTCTACATCATAGGAGTGGTACTAAATATATAATTTGTTACCTATATTATATATGTTATTTATACATACAATATATATCATATATTAATTCTGCATATATTATTTTTATATTCTTAATCATGAAATTTTGATGGTTGAATTAAGAGAGTGATTTGCTACAAATTATCCCATTTTAGCATTATCGTAGAGGCTCAATAGCATCTACTTAGCGTCCAACTAGAGCCGCCCACATTGTCGACGCCAGGGTGACACTATTGGCGTCTCTATAGCGTCGCCATCTTGAGACGCTGATAAGCTTGAGATGCTAGTTCGGCGTTGTTGGGTCGCTAAAAAACTCTAGCGACTCAATAGCGTCCGTATTGCGCCGTAATAGTCGACTTTTTATCACACTCGCTTAATCGGGCACATATAGATATATAAATACGCGTATATACTTATAATTATATATAATAAGTACATATATACATATTATTATCACTTAATCTCACACATATAAACATATACATACATATATACACTTGGAATACACATACATATACACGTTATCTATATATGACTCGTACATGTATAGACATATACATACACGTATATACTTAAAATACATATAGATGAACACATTATTGTGACTTAATCTCCCACACATAGACATATACATACGCATATATTACATATATATACACACACACAATTTTGTTATAGACACATATACATATAGATTTATAATTTTATATACATACATCAATAATTATATATGCATTCCATAATTTTTAGATTGTGGGAAGGGAATAAAACAACTAGAACGGGGCACAATGCGATGAGACACTATATTGATAAATAAAATTACATACATAATAGAAAATTAGAAATAAAAAAAATAATTAGCATTTCTCTGGCATCACAATTTTGAGACGCTAAATCTACATCGACGCCACTACGATGCTATTAGAGACACATTAGCCTCTCTATAGCGTCGCATTAGCCAAATTTTTATTAGCCTCACTTAATTGGGCGCCTATCTAGCGTCTACTTAGCATCGCGTTTGGATGAGACGCTAAACAATTGACTTTGGGTGCCCTTAATGCCACTCCTCAAATCTTTAATGCCACTCCAAACTCACCATTTTACCCTTTATTTTATTTTATTTATCATTCTCTCTGAGTCTCCTCAATTTTCACTCAATCATGCTTATTAAATAATTTCATACTCATTAACTCTCTACAATCTCTTTCTTCATGCTATTGGTTCATGCAATAAATTAATTTTTTGATCAATAATATAATTTATATTATTGAACAAACATATTAATTTAATTAATATATAAATTACAACAAGATTAAATATATAATATTATTTTATGAATATATAAAATAAAGTGGAAATGAGAAGAGATAAATTATTTTTAGTGTAATCATTTTTCAAAATAATTAGTCCATTGTTTTTTTATTTTTTTTGTTAAGAAGTGTGTTATATTCAATCTAATTCTCTTCCATGTCTTAAAAAATATTTATTTAACTACAAATAGTTGATTGAACAAATTGCTTTAAAAAATATATTATTAATTTATTAACAAAAAAATAAAAAACAATGGGCACTCCTCATAAATTTAATAATCTTAAGAAATAAATATATTTTTATTTTTGTCTAATCTTATTGTAGTTTTCATATTAATTGAATTAATATATTTATTTAATAACTTAATTTATATCATTAACTAAATAACCAATAGTATCATGAGAGAGAATAAAGAAAGTGTGTGTGATGATTAAAGAAGAAAAGTTGGGTGGAAGTTGAAGGGACAGAGAGAGAATTAATAGTAAAATTGTAAAATAAATGAAGGGTAGAATGGTGAATTTGGAGTGACAATAAGGATTGGAGGAGTGGCATTAAGGGCACCCAAATCCCTATCTCCTCTTCTTCTTTTTCACTGTTTACTATTACCGCTCTATTTTCACCGCGCCGACGACGTCGACGGTCGACACCATCCTCTTCGATGCCCGACATCCGACGATTGTTGCTCCGACGCCCGACATCCCCGTTCGACTCCTCCACCGCCGACCTCCGCCGCCTCCACCTCCTCTGCCGCCCTGCGCCAACGTCCGCCGCCTCCTCTGCCGCCTCCACCTCCTCTGCCTCTGTTGCCTTCACCTCCTTCAGTGACCCTCCGCTTACTCCATCGCCTCCTCCAACGCGGCCCTCCGCCTCCTCCACCGTGACCCTCCTCCACCATGCCGACCTCCGCCTCCTCCTCTGCCGGCCTTCGCCTCCGCTGGCTCCGCCTCGGCCTCCTCCGCCACCCTCAGCCTCCTCCTCCGCCCTCCGCCTTCTGCCTCCTCCTCCGCCCTCCGCCTCCTCCTCCACCCTCCCTTCCTCCGCCTGTCGACTGTGCTCCTCTGTCGGGTGTCAGCCATCGCCCGTCGCCTTCCTCCATCCTTCTCCAGTTAAGAAGGTACGAGCCCACCACCATGTTAAGTTAATTACTAATGCATCTTAAGTTGATTACGAATGCATGTTAAGTTAAATACTACTTAATTACTTGAAACTATTATTGTTAAGTTAATTACTAATGCATGGTAAGTCGAATACTACTTAATTACTTGAAACTATTGTTGTTAAATTAGTTACTAATGCATGTTAAGTTAAATACTACTTAATTACTTGAAACTATTACTGTAAAGTTAGTTACTAATGCATGTTAAGTTAAATTAATACTACTTAATTACTTGAAAGTAGTGCTATTAAGTTAGTTATTAGTAAATTACTAGTGCAGGTTAACTTAATTACTAGAACCTCTTTTTAATAAATTATTAGTACCGGTAAATTTTTTTCATAATTCTAGAACCTCTTTTTGATCATGTTCTCAAAAACTGAACTAAGGATGTACTTCGACATTCTTGGTGATAAAATGAGATTATGATTCGATGATGAAGTACTTGAAACATGTGATTTTAGACTTCGTAGCTTCAAAATCACACGTTTGAAGTACACGAATATATTGACATATGGCTTAATGTTGTCCATTACAGAAATGATAAAGCCAAATCGTAGTTGGATTCGTTGTTGTAAGGATAAACATGACATCATAACTGAAGAATATAAGGATGGTGTTGATGAATTCATTAATGTGCCATATCAAAATGAAGGTGCTGCTTCTTCATATGGCGAAATCTTATGTTCATGCCGGAAGTGCAAATGTTATCAGTGGAAAGTAAGATATGATGTGCAGAAGGATTTATATTATAACGGTTTCTTACTGACATACACAAATTGGTTCTTTCATGGCGAAGAAAGATGGGCTAAAGAAACAACTAATGTAGATACTATTGCGGGTGACTCGAGAAATCCGTACAGGGACATGATACGAGATGCAATGTTAGAAGAAACTATTGGCAAAACATTGATTGAAGAAGACTCGAATCCTTCGGCTTCTAAATTTTATAATCTTCTCGAAGAAGCAGATGAACCTTTATGGAATGGATGCGTGAAGCAAACTAACTTTCTGCAGTGGCACAACTAATGAACTTGAAATCAGAATATAATATGAGCGAAAGTTGTTTTGACCGGATGATTGCCATTATTAAGAGTATGCTTCCAGCTTCAGAGAAATTACCAGGACATTTTTACAAGTGCAAATGATTGATGAGAGATTTAGGGTTGTAATATCAGAAGATTGATGCACGTCACAATCATTGCATGTTGTACTACAAGGAAAACAACTCACTTATGAGTTGTTCTATTTGTGGCGAGCCCAAATACAAGCTGAAAAAGAATTCCCAAAGTTCAAAATAAATGTGGCAAATGTAATATTTAGATACTTTTCAATTGTTCCAAGATTACAATGACTATTTCTTTCTGAAAGAATTACATCATTTATGAGGTGGCACAGAGAAGGGGCACGTGATGATCAAAATTCAATTACACATCCTTCGGATGCGGAGGCATGGAAATGATTTGATGCACTTCATCCGACTTTTTTTGCAGAATCTTGCAATGTTAGATTAGGACTTTGCACCGATGGTTTCAACCTATTTGGCTCATCAAGTGCTGCTTATTTATGTTGGCCAGTTTTTATGACACCTTATAATTTGCCTCCAAGCATGTGTATGAGACGAGAGAATATATTGCTTACCTGTATGATCCCGGATCCTCGATCTCCTGGTAAAAGTTTAGATGATTACTTAAGACCTTTGATTGATGAACTCAAGTTGTTGTGGGAGGATGGCGTGATTACCTATGACAAATCCAAAAAGCAAAATTTCATTATGAGAGTCACATTAATGTGGACCATAAGTGATTTTTTGGCATATGAAATGTTGAGTGGTTGGAGCACAAAAGGTAAACTTGCTTGTCCCATATGTGGAAAGAATACAAAATCATTTTATTTGAAAAATTGTAGAAAAGCTTGATGGTTTGATTGCCATAGGATGATTTTGCCATTGGAGAATTCGATGTGTCATGATCGAAACTTATTTAAAAAGAATACACCCGAGCACATTTTGTCTCCAACTCATTTGACGGGATAAGAATTGCTAGAGTAAGTAAACAAGCTTAGTGAAGTCTCATTCGGACTGAAGGCCGGTAGTTACAAGCAAATTGGGGTTGGAAGTGAACATAATTGGGAGAAAAGAAGTATTTTTTTAGAGTTGCCTTATTGGTCTTCAAACTTGGTACGTCATGACTTGGACGTCATACATGTGGAGAAGAACGTATTTGACAACATCTTCAACACTATTATGAATGTTAAAGGAAGAACAAAAGATAGCATACATGCTCGCGAAGACATGAAATTAATATGCAAAAGGCTAGAGTTAGATATCATTCATCTTCAAAATGGTAAATGCTAAAAGCCAAAAGCTACTTATGTTTTAAGCAATGATCAAAGAAAAGTGGTTTTCGAATCGATAAAGCAATTGAAATTTCCCGACGGATATGTATCAAACATATCTCATTGTTTTAACTTGGACAATGGGAGGATACATGGGATGAAGAGTCATGACCGTCATATTTTTATGCAAAGGCTGCTTTCAATTGCCTTTAAAGAACTTTTGCCAAAGGCCATCTGGGAGGTTTTAACAGAATTGTCTATGTTTTTTAAAGAGCTTTGTGCATCCATCATTCGAAAAGAAGTCATCTCTCGGTTAGAGGCTTCTATTGTGATTATCGTGTGCAAGGCTGAGAAGATATTTCCATCTTTTTCCTTTGATATGATGGAACATTTGATTGTACATCTACCATATGAAATAAAAATTGCGGGTCCAGTTCAGTATCGATGGATGTATCCTTTCGAAAGGTGCATGTTATATTTGAAAAGGAAGGCGACGGATAAGGCAAAAATTGAAGGCTCCATATGTGAAGCATATTTTATTGAGGAGGTGTCAAACTTCACTTCAAAATACTTTGAGCCACACATACAATTACGACACACCCAAGTTCTAAGAAACGATGATGGTGGTGAAAGAGAAGTTGACAGAATATTCTATCAATCTTCAAGTATCCATGTTGACTTCTTGGTACAGGACGCAAAGTTATCTTGAACGACAGAGATCTCACCATCGTTGAGAATTATGTTCTTGCAAATTGTAGCGAAGTGAAGTCGTATCTCGAGTAGGACAAATTGTTATAATTTGTTATATAATTTAAAGTTAATTGTTGCTATATGATTTCATTAATTGAAAACTATGAATTCAGAAAATTCGAAGAATTACAGCGAGAAATCAATTCGTTAGTTTCAAACGATGAGTTATTGAAACTACAAGACAAACATTTTGCCAATTGGTTGAGATGTGAAGTGAGAAATCTTTCCGCTTGTTCTTAATTGTTATAAGTTCATAACTTTTAATAAAGTTTTTAGTTATTTTTCTTCTAGGTTATTAATGACTCAGTCATAGAGAACAAAATACGATATCTTGGTCATGGCGCGAAGAAACAAGTTCTTAGCTACTGTGGTATCATAGTCAATGGATATCGGTTCCATCCAGAAGAATATAGCCGATAACGTTCAACTATTAATAACAGCATATGTGTTTTAGGAAGCATGTACGAGGACAACGACTTTGATTACTACGGTGTTATAGAAGACATCCTAGAATTGTCTTACTTGGAAAATATAACAAAGTCGTGGTGCTAAAATGTCGTTGGTTCGATCTAGAGAAAGGAGTTCGGATCGATCAAAAGTTTAATTGGTGGATATTAATCCTCGGTCGAGACTTCGGTCATACGATCCATTCATATTGGCAGAACAAGCGTAACAAGTGTACTACACTAAGTATCCATCGAAAAGAACCAAGGATGAATGGTGGGCGTCATGCAAGGTGAGGAGTAGGCTATTCTTAGAAGAAACAATAGTAGATGATAATGAAACATCATCCGCACACAATGATGTGCCCATGGATGATTACTATCACGAAGATAGAGTGAATAAGATGATTGATGTGGCCGATGGAGTTGAGAATTTTCAATTGGTCGATGACGCTGAGCCAATGGAAGAGTTCAATTCAAATGACCTCTTGGAAGTGAACTTTGATAATTTCGTTGACGATGACTCGAACCAATATTATAGCGACGACGATGAAGATGATAAAATGAATCAGAATACAAAACAAGCGAATGAATTCCGTAGTTATTCTAATCACATAAGCTTTTTACTTTTTTTAAGTTATATATGGTTATCGATAATAAGATAAGATTATTACTTTTTTCAGTCATGGTTACTAGGTGTCGAGCATCTGGGTCATCTTGCTCTTCTTGGCGTTCACTCCAGATGAGTCAGCCATCACAACCACCAGGTAATTTATTTATTGTCAGTTGCTTATTTATAGTTGATTATAATAGTTAAATTCATTTTTAATAATATTAGTTCCTCCGACGTCGACGGGGCACGTAGCCGGATCGTTACATAGTAGGCGATCCATTGATGGGTTTGCTCTACGTATCACTCTAGGTACGGGACATCTCGATCACACGACGATGATCGTCATGTCACACCAGTTTTTTTTGTATATTCCATAATTTTAAATAGGAGGTAAATTTTATGTATTTTCTTATTATGACAGTTGCTACCCCCGCCACCGACGAGATTACTAGACGCTTCACCACATTCTAGCGTTGGCGAGCAACATCTTACCCCAGGTGATATATTTATTATTATTGACATTTCTTAATTATTTATATTAATTATTTTTTAATAATGTCAGTTGCTACGCTGCCGATAGCACAAGCACCTAGCTCAATTCAATCAGACGAGCAGACTGCCACTGATCATACTACGGTACACATCAATCGAGGTGAGAATATTACTGTACATATATCAATTATCACAACTTTAATTTGGTATGACACTAATGATTTATTATGCATTAGGGCCCGTAGATGATGTCGGACCTTCTCAGCCTACCCCAACTGTACTGGATGATGATTCATCTTCAAGTGATGAAGAGGGGTTACACGATAATGGGATGGTCACCGTGAATAATATTGTTCGACCGTAAGTTAAATAAGTTGTACAAATTTTGTTATAGTTTTGGTTATTACTGAAAATTAATTCTTCTTTCTAATTGGCAGGACCACTTTCATGCCCGCTAGTACCGTGCGGGATGTCAATGCTCTCATTCTTTTTCACTTACCGAAAGGGGCAGGATCCTGGAAAGATGTCACAATTCAAGTGTGGGATGACATCTTTCGAGCCTTTACGGAATGATCTTCTATTTCGGTTACATAGTTTGATTTATATTATTTTAAAATTACTAAGTTTTAACATATTTTGTAGGAGGTAAATCAGTTTCATCCGGATCTTAATTTAGGGATGATCTAAAGAGCTTTTGAGGAGGTCATTGTGAAACGTCTCCGAAATCGATTATATAAGTTTCGCAAGGTCGTCACGTCCGCTAGCCTCACCTTGGAGCAGGGCATATAAAAATGCCCAAGGCATATTAGGCGCTTGGTTTGGGAGTCCTTATGTAGGAAGTGGTAAGTATGTTTACTTTTAAATTATTTTTATTAAATTTATACTTTTTGAAAGTCAAAAGTATTTGATGTTCATAAAGGACGGATGAACGATGGCAAAGGAAGTCGGAAAAGGCAAGAGTTAACCGTCTTTTGAAGCCCGAGGCCCACATCCACACAGGGGGGTCGATGCAATTTGACGAGCATCGATGGCGCATGGTAATTTACATATAAATTCAATTTATCAAACTTTTGACTTATACTTATGTTATCAAATTTGAAACTTTATTGTAGGAGGAGAAAGAAGGTGGTCCCGTAGACTTTCATGTGGTCTATGAGGTCACGCATAAGAGCCGGAAGACAAACGACTTAGTCACGCCCACTGCTCGTAGGCTTTTAGTAAGTCTCATGACATGGTCATTTGGTTGTTGACGTTAGTGCACTATTTTTGAAATACACAATGTTTCAATTTTTTAGGATGAGTATAATGCGAAAATGGCTGAAAAGTATGGAGATGATCCGAGTACTCAGCCACCAAGTAATGTTTCTTCGTTGGTTTTGTCATGTTTTTAATTTATGTGTTTCTTGATATATAATTTATATATTATATGATTGTATAATTTTTCTATTTCGTAGAGGACCCTACTGTTTGGGAGGAGGTGGCCGGCACGACACGTGGGGATACTTGCGTGGCCTCAGCACAGCCGCTCAGATACCTAGGAGGATCGGAGGATATGCAGGCGATCCATCTGCTCGAGCTCATCCGCTGCACCTGATATGACACAACTATCATAGCAACTATTGCAGCAGTTATCGGAGCATATATCGCGGCAGGTGTCGCAGCAGTTGTCGCAGCAATTGGCTCCGCTATTGCAGACAATTCAGGAATTGATCTCAACGCAGAATCCATCCCCGCGAGGCCATGGACCGAGCACGTCTGGGTCGAACATCTAGAATGATAACAATAACTCTCAAACCTAGGATAGAAATAAACCATGAATATAAACTATGCTTTTGTTAGTTATAGACTTAGATATACATATTAATTGTTAGTTCAGTTTATTACTTTTCATATTCTTATGTTAAATATTATGCTTGTGATGTTTTTATATTGTCTGTGATGAATATCAATGCATTTATACGCATTATATAATTGTATGGTGTGGGAAGGAGAAAAAATGTGGCTGATATGGGTCAAAAAAATCTGTCGGTAGCGCCTTCATAGCGTCACCTTAGCGTCGTCGAAAGAGTAGACGCTAAGTTAAATATATCGTTGTTAGCGCCATATTCACGTCGCATCGATGATGCAAACACCATAATGCTAGCGACTCATGGGCGCCGGAATAACGCCTCACTAAGAGCGCCACGTCCACGTCAACTTAGTGATGCATTTCTACTACTCCCTGCCCGACACTACGCATCTTAATAACCTCGAGATAACATCAACAAGTGATGCTAGTAGCGTCTCCATTTGTGTTGGCTCTATTACGATGCCATTGGCCACCGATTTCTAGCGTCCCATGAAGGCGCTAGTTTATGCCAATGAGACGCTTTACGACGCGGAGACGCAATAGCGCCTCCCTGGCATCACGTCTCTTGAGTCGCAATTCCTCCATTTTCTTTCAGTGAAAATCAGAAGCCCAAAATGAGTCCACAATTTTTGGCCCATATCCCTATGCAATGTTCTATATCGAGTTCTCTCTAATGTCATAGCTAATCGGCTCCGTTCTGTGTTGGAAATCTTATTGACAAAGTTCAGCCTATTTTTATCCCAGGAAGATATATACAAGATAACATCCTCATCACTCAAGAACTAGTGCACTACCTAAATTCTAGGAGACACAAATTTATGTTTATCAAAACCGACATGGAAAAATCCTTCGATCGTGGGATTAGGTTATCCTAATCCTAGAACGGATGAACTTTCCACCTAGCTTTATATCATGGATAAACACCTGTATACAATCTATGTCCTTCTCCTATGTCATCAATGGCACAGCCTCCCCATCTTTTTGGGCCTACCGGGGTATCCGTCAGAGTGATCCTCTTTCACTTTACATCTTCATCCTCGTTTCACAAGTCTTCTCCTCTCTTATGAACCTTCGCAGTGACCTTGGAAACATCTCATCCTTCTGAATAAACCACTTTTCACTCAGCCATCTTCTTTGCGCTGACGATCTACTCATTTGCCTAAGAGTGACAAAGAGAAATTGTCATTACATAAATAAGATACTCAATATTTATAATTATCTCACTGATCAAAAGCTAAATCCTCTCAAATCAGATCTCTACTTATTAAAGTCCATAAACCTCTGTCAAAGAAAACTTATTAAGACGTTGCTCAATTTTCGTATAGGCACCTTTCCTCTAACTTATCTTGGCACACCCATCTCCCCCAACCACATCCCAATTAAGGAACAACATTTTGTAATTGATAAAGTATCCTCACGTCTCGCTAGTTGGAAGAGAAGTACCCTTAATCAAACAGGTCGCCTTACAATGATCAAATCCATTTTATCGTCCATCCCGATCTATTCTATCTATTCTCTGGGAACTTCTCCCCTCGCCACTGGTACGCTTAACTCCCTAGAGAAACTCTCTAGATCCTTCCTCTGGGACTCCAGTACAAGTCGTTAGGGAGCCCACCTCATAAACTAGTCCATTACCTAGCTTCCTCCGGCCGAGGGAGGCCTGGGCATCTGTAACCTATGAGCCACCCATAGTGCTCTACTTGGTCGTCGTATCCTTGACCTACTGAACAATGTCAATTCTCCTTGGATCAATCTAGCCACAAATAAATATGGTCCCTTCCATCTTTGGAACTTTAATTCCACGCCCAGGAAAATCTCCCATTCCTGGCATCTTATCCTAGATTCCCTTATGGACCTTCGGCTTGGTTTTCGCAAAGTGATTGGCTCGAGTATCTCCACACCAATTCTTCAAGATTCTTGGGTCTTTGGCATCCCTATGATCTGGAAGCCCACATTTCTCAATATGCAATTCCCACTAAATGGCCTCAATGTCAACTACCTCCTAGTTTATGATATTTGAAACATCCCGCTTCTGGAATCAATTTTTGGCAGCCCAATTTTTGAGTTAATTCATCGCATCTATACTCCCTCTCAATACAATGATGACACGTGGGTTTGGGTGAGGAATATCCATGGACGAGCTCAGTCTATAATTTTGTTTATCGCCACTCTTTACCATAATGTCCTCCTGGCAGTCAGCTTTAGAAAATGTTATGGCAAATTCCAGTTTCCCCAAAAATACATGTCTTCTCTAGAAACTTTTCCACCTTCGTCTACCAACCTTAGATTCCATAGCACTTTTTGATAATAGCATAAACATTTCCTGCCACTATGTGGTCTTTCCACTAAAACCAACATACATCTATTTTTTGAATGTTCTTTATCCTCACAATTATGGTCTATCTTGCAATCCCAGCTCGGCATCTCCTTTAGGTTTTATTCCTCTTGGTACTAGGGCTCCGGGGTCCATGAAGGTGCTGATCTAAATAATCATTCCAAACGTCACATACTTTCTATTTTTCCCTTAGCCTCTGGGAGATATGGAATTTGCCTAATAACATTCATTTCCGTAATCAGTACGCTACCATGGATGTGGCTTGGCAGAGAGTTTTGGTTAGTTTTCAAGATTATATTGAGGCCCACACACCTGAGGCACTGCTTTCCCCTTCACCTCACCCCCAGAACCCTACGCGGGTCGAGGGGGAACCCCCTCCCCAATGCTGGGCTAGGCTCAGTACCGATGACTCTTTTGCGGAGTCATCAGGGGTGGGCGGTACTGGCTACATCCTCTGCACTCACTCTGGTCATTTTATTTTTGCAGGATCTACCTGGCACTTCTTTGACTCGGCCTTAGAATATGAGGCGAAGAACATGCTCCTGGTTTACAGCATTGCGCGGCTCATGGCATCAAGGGGATCAGCATTTTCTCGGACTCAGACACACTTACCAGAATGATTAACAAAAGAAACCATTGTCCATGGCGGAAAAAAGGAATTATTGCCGACATCTGGGGCACTGCTTGATATAGCACCTATACTTGTATCACATTGGCCGCGCTCTTATAACCGGCCTCCTGATTATTTAGCTAACTTGGGTCGCACAAATACTTGCAGCCTTTTTTGGGAGGAGGTCCCCCCTCGGGATCTCGTCGACCTTTTGTACGACAATTTTTTGACAACTCCTTAATGAATTTTCCATAAAAAAATGTTATCACAATCACGATCTTGATCGTAAGATCATATTATTTATGATCCTATGAGGATCTATGATCTTGATCTCAACATTATGATCATTTTTATTAAGATCAGTAGGATCATAAGATCTTATTAACCCTACCAATTCATTTTTTTTAATTTTTAAAAAACTTTCACTAACTGAAACATGATCTATGGAGAAACAAAATTAAGAGGAACTTGAAGTTTTAATTATTTTTTTAAAAAAATATCTTCACAAAATAACTCTATTACCAATGTATATTAAAAAGTTATTTTATAATACTACTCCATATTACTCATATTATTGCCATGTTTTGTCAATTCACATTAAGTCACTATTATATAAATAATATATATATATGCATTTGTAGGAAGTCTTAATAGGATGGTTCCCAAGTTAACATTAATTATAATGTAAAAAATTATAAATTTATCTAAAAATTTACTTTTTTATATAGCTAGGAATTTAATCTAATCTTACGATCTTTGATCTTACAGACTCCTTCCGATCTTATATAAGATCTCAATCTTGACTACCATGAGTGAAACCTTTATTTCCTTAGTTTAGGGGAGAAATTTTTTGGTGAGGTAAAAGAAAAGTGTCTACGATCATTTGAGGGAACTGAAGATGTAGAGCTCTCTTTTAATCTTTCAATTTGAAGCTCATGCACTACTATCAATGTCATAATCTAACTTATTTGATAATAAAAATAATATTATATTATTACAATAAATCCAAAATCATGTATAAGGATAATTAAAATTATGATATTTGAATTTATTAAAATAAGTAAAAGAGTTTGATAATAATCGATAGACAATTTGATGGTCATGACAAAGACCAATCATGATAGTAAATAATTCTTGGAAAGATATAAAATTATTTACACCAAGTAAACTTGTAATGCGTAACAAAATACTATGAATGATCAATAAAAAATGAAATTAAAAATTTAAATATCATATATCCATATATTAGACTAATATATAAATAATATTTTAAAATATATAGAAAAAGGAAAGGAGATGACTACCCAACCACCTCTCTTAGAGAAAGAAGCAGGCCTCACTCACCAAACAGAGAGCGCCCCTTCCTTTCTCATTCTTGTGAGGGAGAAGGGTGGATGATATGAACTTGAAAATGTTCATAATTATAGTTGGTTATCAAGAATGTCTAGTAAAGTTGGACGATCAAGATAATGGTGTGGATCTCAAACATAAGAAAATTGAAGATAATCAAGAATATTTGTTATTTACAATTGATCTAATTACAAGATCAAGTAGATCCAACTTTTCAACATGTTACAAATTGGCCCGCGTGACGAGTCAACATAATTTGGGCCAAATAAATTATTATTTAACCATCTTTATTTAGAATTTTTGGAATAATTATATATAAAAAATTCTGCTGAGATTAGGAAAAGGAATTGATTTACTTAATTTAGGAAACTAGTTACCTTTCTTGTAGGCTACTTTAGGGTCTTTTCTTCCACCGTAATTCTGCTGTCTAGGCCTATAAATACTAGTATTTGAAATTATTTTAGACATCTTTGAATCTATTAAAATTTGACTTAATTGCTTTTCCTATGAAGGAACTCCTGCAACTCATTCTTCAGGAACTCCCCTTGTTAATTACAAGATTAGTAATCATGTAATTAAATCCATCTATTTATAATGTCGATTGCTTAAGAAGATATGATCGAGAAAATACTTTCTATGCACGTTATTGTATTATGGACAGAACTTGTGGACTGATTATTGATAATGAAAATTGCATCAATCTTGCTAGCTATTACTTGGTAGAGAAGCTGGGACTATCAACCTTTAAACACCCCAACCCATATAAGCTACTGTGGACAAACAATGGAGGAGAAGTCAAAATGACAAAACAAGTGCTCGTGTCATTTAAAATTGGAAGATTCACTAATGAAGTATTATGTGATGTGATTTCAATGCATGTTTGTCATATCCTTTTGGGGCAACCATAGTAATATTATCGATGTGTGACACATGATGGTGCTACCAACCATTATAAATGTTGCAAAGATGGAAGAAACTATACCTTAGCTCCATTGTCACCTTAATAAGCAGTTGAAGAGCAATTGCAACTTAAAGAGCGTGTATCAACTTACAACATTGATAAGAAAAGATTGATTCCACACCATTACTTAAAAATAAGATATAGTTGATTGTCATATTGTAATTCAAAATAATTCTAAGGGTTTTGAGGAGATTAAAGAAGAAAAATATGAGTGCCACAACTTGAGTGATGAAAATGATAACCACACAATTTTTTAGTGCTTAGAAAAGCCATCTTATGAAAGCTTAGAGATACAACATTTGGATGCTGAGTGTTATGAGAGTTGTGAGAACAAGGGAAAATTATATCTTAAGTGTTTAGATAGGCTACCTCCAAAGAGATATGAGAGAGAATTGTGTCTTGAGAGAAAAGAAAGATAATTCAGTAATTTTTCTTCTAATTTTAAGCATCTCTTGTCTTTTGATTCTGATGTTTCCTTGCAGATATGTACGAGTGGAGTACATGAAGTTATGAATCCTATCTTACAAGAATCTGAAAGAGGTTGTATTGAATGTATGACAAAATGTTTGAAAGGTTCGTCTCCTTGATTTAAAACTTTATATTTATTTGATGTGACTAGTTTACAGGGTTTAATTGAGAGAGATGTTCAATGTCATTTGTCTATTTCATTTTCATATTTTTTTTTGGGTGGTGGTTCATTTTATTTATGCTTCACATTGAATTTATGGAATGAATATTTTCTAATATTGAGCATTTTTTATTGGCTTATTTTGATTTTCAAATTTTCTAATATGAGTATAATCTTATTCATTTCTTTGAACCAACCCTTATGTCTTACTAAGAACATTTCTTCAAATAATTATTGCAGCTTGTCATATGATTTTTACATCACAATGAGAAATTTTCATCAATTGGACTTTTGTGTATTTTCCACAAAAGATCTATGATTATTTTCTTAGGAGATATTTTGATTTATAGTAACCATTTGCGTAATCATTTGAGTGATATGAGGAGTGGTAGCAGGAAATTGCATGCTTATTTCCATGAGGCAAATTGTTTGCGAGATTATGTGTAACACCCCAAGTTTTCATCAAGGGCAATAGAGTAATTTTATAAGTTAATTATAATTCTTCATGAATTTAAGATGATCAAAAGGGGAATTTGAGAATGAATATGAATATAATTGGAAAAAGATTATGAAAAGAAGGAAAAACTACTCCTACTTGGAGAAGGAATTAGAAGTTAAGTAGGATTAAAAGTATGATTAGAAAAGAAAAAGTAAAACAAAGAAATATTAAATCCTATTGGGAGTGGAAATCATAACTAGCTTGAGATTAGGGATTTTAATTTGATTTGAGGTCTAAAAGAATGTTTAATAAATATAAGACTCTCAAATAGGATAGGATTGAGAGTCTATGGCTTAGAAATATTTTAGCCATTAAAAATAATATTTAATATTATTTTAACCAAAAAATTAGATGATAAATTATTATGGAATTAAATAATTTCGAAAATTAGAGAAAAGGAAGAAATAAAAAGTTAAAATAAAGGTATAGTTTGGTTAACATAAGTTATTGTTAAAAGATGGAGATAGAGTTTGATTGAGAGAAGTTATGGAGGAGATAAAAAGGAATTTGATTAGAAATGGATTTTTTATAAGTATGGTTATAGAATAATTAGTGAATTTCGGATTTAAGTAAATCTGAATATTTAAGAGATGATAACTAATGATGAATGGTCATGATTGATGGAGAAATAGCCCAAGGTCCAATAAGAGTAAAAAATCATAGTTGAAAGCTATAAGTAGGGCCTAAAGGGTGGATAGAAAGTATGATTTACCTCCACAAAATTTCTACAAGAGAGCCCCATCTTTCTCCTTCATTTTCTTACAAACTGAGGCACCTGAGAGCGTGTGCGATATATCATTTCGAAGCCCCGACAGAGGAGAATAAGATCCAAGTGGTAGCCAAAGATTTTTAAATGTTAATAGGGACGAATCATCGACCAAAATCATGCTGTCTATTGATAATAGGAACATAATTGGTTTTTCAACCAACTTAAGGTACGTAGGGGATCCCCATGTCATCGATTTTCCATGACATGAACCCCATGGCTCTTCTCCATTATACATAGATTATATATTATTTGCATAGATTGAATATCTAATGACATAGATAGGATTGTAGAAACATAATTTCTGATGGATAGAATCCGGCTCGGGTTCTATCTGACACGGCTTGGGTTCTATTTAATACGATCTGGGTAATGATCAACACGGATCGGATTCTGGAATAGAAAATATATTTTTATGAAATGATTTATAATTTATTGGATAGTTAAGATTGTTAATCATTGCTGATTATATTGATTAGCATCCCCGATTTTAATATGATCATATTGCCATCATATCGATTATTATTATCATTACACTCAATCATGACATTGATCATGGTATTGATCCATTGACCTCATTATTGATTGTTCCTGATCAAATTGTCATCGTATCCGATTTACCGTCATCCTATCTGATCATATTATTAATTAATAGTGATTTTCTGATTGGATCATGATTAACTTAAGATAATTGTTAAAGATAGACATCTTAGGTAATTGAGATAAAAATTGAAAATGTATTGGGCCTTCGAGCTAATTGTGCCTACGGGCTGATAGAGCCTCCGAGCTAATTGTGGCTACAGGCTGATAGGGCCTTCGGACTAATATTGCACCTTCGGGTTGATTGGGCCTTCGAGCTATTTGCGTCTACGAGTTGATAGGGCTTTCGGGCTAATATTGCGCCTTCGGACTGATTGGGTCTTCGGGCTAATATTACGCCTTCGGGTTGATTGGGCCTTCGGGCTAACTGCGCCTACGGGCTGATAGGGCCTTCGGACTAATATTGCGCCTTCGGGTTGATAGGGCCTTCGGGCTAATATTGCACCTTCGAGTTGATAGGGCCTTCGGGTTAATTGCGCCTTCGGGCTGATGGATAATTGAATTGAATTGGGCAGATAGTGTGAAAACTATGACTTTCCTGGGTGTGGTCCTTCGTCCCCCATCATACCCAAACTTATTGATTGAAGTGGCATGATGTCCCCTAATAATGGAGAGCTCTCGTATTGCGTCCGAAAGGATTGATCGTAACTCCAAAGATTGAATTGATAATCGAATCGAATTGAATTGATAATAGAATTGTTAATTGAATTGCACCCTAATGGCTGATGGACAATTGATTTCGCCCTAGTGGATGATAGACTATTATTTTCGCCCTTATGGCTAATGGATAATAAATTACAGGCTTTGTGCCCGATAAATGAATTGATAAATTATTAATAGAATTGAATTGATAATTGTTATTGTGGCCTTCATTGACCTTTGGCCAATTGAGAATGGATCAATTGTTAATTAAATTATTAATTGTCAAACTGTGGCCTTAACTAATCTATGGTCAATGGATGATTGATTAAAGGTAATTGATATTGAACTGACAATTATTATTGAATAGAATTGAGATGATCGAATTTGCGCCCTAGTGGTGGATAGATAATTGATTTCGCCCCAGCGATTGATTGGTAATTGAATTACTCTACAGTAGATGATGAATAATTGAAACAATAAATTGTTTATAGATTACTAATTGATAATTGTTGATTATGGCCTTTATCAACTTATGACCAATTGGTAAATGATTTAAGATAATTGAATCGAATTGAATGGATATTGGTCAACAGTAATTGATGATATGGTGTAATTACTATAATTAATCAAATTGTTTATAATTTACTAATTATTGTTAAATGTAATCTATGCTAATCAATCATATATTGTTATGCATAATTATTTATTGATAGTATTGATATTGATATTGACCATAGTTCATATTGATATTGACCATGGTTCATATTGATAATTGTTATAAGTGACCCTACTTACTGAGTTATCTCATTGAGCTTTGCCCTTGTATTTGGATCCATGCAGGTGATGGTGATGGTGAGACGGTTGGTGGTTCCTCTGACGAGTGACATGCACATGGATATAAGGTCCATTATTATATAGACGTGGGCCATAACCCATAGGTTATTGGGCATTGTATAAATAGATTCCGCATATTGAAATAGAATATTGTAAATTAGTCTTCCGCTTATGTAAACCAATTTGTTGACTGGTCAAATTAGGGTATAGAATTGAATGGCGTCGTCGAGATAGCCTTCTGGGCAGGCAAAAGAAAAAAAATCTCGGGGCGTTACATTATGAATCTTATGATATTTAACTTTCATATTTTAAAGATCCATTTTATTTCGTGAAAATTGATCTTCCTATATTGAAACCACTTGACGATATTCATATTGGATTCCTACTTCTTTGAAATATATTGCACACTTTATTTGATAGGATCTTTATACGCAAAGGAATGTCCCCTAAGTTTCATAATTTATTTCTTACAATACCATCGTTTCATGGGCATAAGATATTTCTTTCAGGTGAGTATGTACAATATTACTTATGTTGTTCTTTCTCTACACTTGCAAAAGTTAATCAAAATGATATAAATGAGAAATCGTACTTGCAGTCTTGATTGAGATACATTGTGTAGGTCATTTGACACATGAAAGGAAAGTATCAATATATGTGTGTCCTAAATTATTTAATAAATTCAAATATGAAAGGAAAGTATCAATATTATGCGTGTCCTTTTTAAGAAGAGGGGATGACATGAACTCGAAAATGCTCATAATTGCAATTGGTGATACAAGAATGTGTAGCAAAGTTGGACGATCAATATAATGGTGTGGACCTTAAACATAAGGAAATTAAAAATAATCAAGAATGTTTGCTATTTACAATTGATCCAATTATAAGATCGAGTTAGATCGGATCTAACTTTTCAACATGTTACAAATTGGCCCGCGTGAAGAGTCAACATAATTTGGGTCAAATAAATTATGGTTTAACCATCTTTATTTATTATTTTTGGAATAATTATATGAAAAATTATGCTGAGATTAGTAAGAGAAATTGATTTAGTTATTTCAGGAAATTAATTACCTTTCTTGTAGGCTAAGTTAGGGTCTTTTCTTCCACCCCAAATTTTGCTATCTAGGGCATATAAATACTAGTATTTGTAATTTTTTTTAGAAATATTTGAATCTGTTAAAATTTGACTTAATTACTTTTGCTATGAGGAAACTCCTGTAACTTGTTCTTCAAAAACTTTTCTTGTTAATTATAAGGTTGATAATCTTGTGATTAAATCCATCTATTTATAATATCAATTGCTTTGTTCATTGGTAATTTGAGGTTGATATTATGTTGCTTGAAAATTTATTTTATCTCATTTTTCTTTATTATCATATATTATTCCGGTCACTCAAAGCATTGTTCTTGAATATCGTATTAGCCTAGTATCAGAGCAGCATTTTTTATTCGATTTTTTTAGTTATCTTACATTATTTCATTTCTCCCCTATTTCAGTTTCTGAAAAAAAAAGTACCACAAAAAATATTGCTTATTTGTTCTTTAAACCTTACCCGTCATCCTTATATTCTTCAAAATCTTTTACAGTTTAAAAATAAACCATAAAAAATTCTACTTATTTATTCTTCAAACCCTAGCTTTATTCCTTATTTTCTCTTATCTTTACTTCTTCGTTATTAATTTTGATTTGATAGTTCTTATCAAGATCTCTTGTAGTATCAAAAACAAAAATCTCAAAAAATATTCGGAAAAAAGGGTGCAAAAAAATAGTAAAAAAGGAAAGTGTAAGAAAGGAGAAGAAAATAACAAAAAAATTATAGAAGCATAAATTAAAAAAAATCTAAAACAAAAAGGCTAAAAGAAATTATTCAAAAGAAAGAGAAAAAAAAGAAAGAGGTGGAAAGGGACAATGGGATCACACTCAACTCTCTTTGATGAGAGAGGTGGAAAAGGGGATATGTCCCTCCGTCCGAATTCTTGCTGTAGGAAAACTTAGTTCCCCTAATTCTATGAATGTTTGAATCCTCAAAAAAATTTGATATCCAAAATTTAAAGAAAATATATTATATAAATAATATTTATAAATTTTTATAATAAATTTATGTTTTTAAACATCATAATGTAATAAAAAAACTTTACATGAGCTTAAATTTTTATGAAAGTTATACAACATGAAATATTTCATAATTATAAATGATAACATCAAATATTTTTTACAAAACAATAATTGAAAAGTTTTACTTTTTATATGATAAATATATGTATGGTGGACGGGGCAATATTTTTCATCCCGATCCCCAAATATACTTCTCCGACAATAATACATCTTACTTACTTATTTATAATGATTAATTATTTTTTTGTCAGCAATTAAATATCTTGAACTTAAGTATAGTATTAATTATTTGGTTTATTTCCTTAAATCTACCCTAAATCATAATAATTTTTTGCATTCTATGAACTTAGCGTACCATGTCCTTAAACTTTATCGCAGATTCCACTTAAAAAATTTTCTGTTATTTTATTTTCTATTTTAATGCCCTTCCACGAACTGTCCACTATTTTAGTGTTTTAAAAGAATAACACATTAATATAAAAAACTACAAATATTAACTGTCCACTATTTTAGTGTTTTAAAAGAATAACACATTAATATAAAAAACTACAAATATTTAAAAAAAAAAAGATCTTTGGCATTGATGGCATGTCAGAATATTTTATTTTAAACATTAAAAGAGAGAATATTTCATGGAAGGATATTTTGGTCTTTTTATAAATAAAAAAACTGAAAATAATGAAAAGTTAACATAATCATATAGAAGAACTAAAGTAAAAATATTTTTGATAAAGTGTAGGGACGTCATATAATAAATTTATAATTTAGGATTACATGCAAAAAATTGTTATAGTTGAAATGAACAACAGAAAATCCATACAGGTGAACAATATATTTTAAACTTATTAATTGAGATGTAACACAACTTTCTTTTATAAGATGAGATTTTTTTTCAGTCATGTCGGTTGTTCAAATTTGCGCCAATGATGTTCTATATGAAGAGGAAGAATTGCTCTAGGCAATTTTTATTTCCAAACATTTATCATCAACATTATTCATTATTATAAAAATAAAAATATAGTATTCAGTAAATAAATATTCTTAAAGACTGGGGATGAGAAAAACCAGTCCTTTCGACAAAGGTCAGGTTGATCAAGGTTCCCCTTCTCGTATCCGAAGGCATTAAGATCCTAATAATTGCGCAATATCTAAACTTTATAGTTTATCCTGTAAAGCTTTATTGTAGACTATGATATTCTACAACCTAACTGCATTAATTACTAGCTCCTCGTCATTTTTTTATCTATCTAATCTATGGAAACTTAAATTTCAACATGCAAATTTAAAGTTTAAACAAAAAGGAGACTGCGAATATTAATTTGAGGGAAAATAAGTACCAAGTCGGTGGAAATTTGTATCATAGTGTTCATATTCCTTCTTTGATTGGACAAAGACAATAGTGTCTTAAAGAATGCCACATCCCCAATGGAACAAGATTCCCAGTGATTCCCTCAAGGGTCGACTTCGGATGAGCTCCGTTTTGTATCTTTCTCTCTCTCTCACACACACACCTTATTTCTGTCTGCTTATTGTTGACTACTCAATATAAGTCATTTTATAAGTTTTTTTTTTTGCATATAAATTTTGTTCGCGTTTAGGATAGTTGTATAATTGAATATACCTTCAACTCTCACATTCCTAGGAATCTTTACATTCAAGTTTGCACACGTTCTAGAAGTCGTATTTCAGTTGATGCAGCTCAATCGAACTCATTTATGGAGGTCCACATCTGTTGCAGTTTCGTTCCATGAACTCATCAGTGACCTTGAATACGATAACACCTCAAAAAAAAGAAAAGAAAAAAAGAAAAAAAAAATTATATCACTTGCTACTCTGATGCATGATGCTGAATTGAACTCATCTATCAGGTAATTAATTGGGGATTCAAATTCCAAACCATTTGCATTACCGAAAGTTGCTTTAAATCCATGGCAGTTGCCAAAAGGCAGCCATGGCACATCCAAATATCCAACGCCTACGCACAGGGATTACATATTTTTAGGGCACGTACAACAAATATGATATATAAATCAGGAGACTCAGAAACATGTGCAACCAAATCCATACTATATTTATTTGCCTACTTGTGGTAAATAGTTTCACATGTCTCTAGGAGCTCACGAAGAGATCCTCCTTTAATTAGTAGGCAAATCAAACTATTTGATCAGTAAGACAATGTTACATAACATAATAAACATATGAATCAGCAAAAGAGAAGAAAAAAAAAGCTAATTGCAATTTGCGAGGCTCTAAAAACGGAGTTGTAAACATAACACACATATAAGTTCAAGTGAGAATGACAGTGACTCAAAAAATAAAAGATTACATTATGTATTTTGTCTAATATAAGAAAATAAAAGATAAACTTAAAAACAAACCGATTCTATCATATATGTCTTTTTCATTCCGTCGAATCATAATTTTTATTGATGAAATTTGAACTCGAAACTTCTTCCTTAAGTCAATAATCTCTTATTGCACCCATCCTCATTCCTTGATACATCTCCGTTGATAATTGGAACTTATTTGATGGCTGCCTAGGTAATGTGAAATGTGTTATTATTTAAAAAGATCCATTTGGCCAGAATTAAAATAAAAAAGAAGACCCCTCCTTTAAATCCACAATTTATTTTGGATAGAAGCTTAATGAATCTGACAGTATCAAATTTCATAATTTGGTGTAAGTCTGCCCCCAAAGTCAATTAAGATGGCCTATTAATATTTTCCTACAAGTTCTTATTAAATATCGATTCCATTCATTGATCTAGCTAACTTGGATCCCATCATCAGTTTCAAAGAGCATGGGGGAAGAAGACAATGAAACATGGTATCCACTCAAATCTCAAAAGTTTCATATTTAGTTATGTGAAAGAACTGTACTAGCATTTGTATGCATTTGAGGCAACAAGTACCTCAGCTAGGCTGGTCACCTTTACCTACTGCCACTACTAAACCACACATTATACATCCATGTCTCCTTTCTCTTTCTCTCTCTCTCCCCTCCTCTCTCCTCCTCCAAAGACCAGTCAAACCTTTTTTCCCTTCAGAGACTACAGTAGAAAAACATGTGCTCATGTCCTTAAAATTCCACCCTCCCTAACACATCTTTACAACCCCATCACTCCTTTTCCTCTACCCCCTTCTCTCTTTCTCTCCCCCTCCTTTTGTTTCTCTCTTCTTTCATCTCCCTTTAAACTTACTTCTCTCCCTGGTGAGTTAGAGAGAGAGAGAAAGAAAGAGAGAGGGGGATTAAAAATACATCCAGGCGTGCTTCTTTAAGCACTGAGCGGAGGAAGGGGATCAACTGTTCACACCGGATGGACGGCCGTGATTTCACGTGCCTTCCGGTGGTGGTCTCCTCCTAATTATTGCTGTCGTTACCATTATTACTGCCCCATATTAAACTTAGTGGCGTAACATAACGTAATTTAGTATAAAATAGTATTTGGTTTATATTAATTTGTTCCATATATGGAGGAGGTGGCAGGGGACCCGGCCGGCGAGGGGGCGGCGGACGACGCGACCACGCGGGCGGCGCGGAAGCGCTACGAGGTGCTGCTGGGGGTGCGGAGCAAGGCCACCGTCAAGGGGAAAGGCGCCTGGTACTGGGCGCACCTGGAGCCCGTCCTCGTCTCCTCCGGCGACGGCGCCGACGCGCCGACAGTGGCTAAGCTCCGGTGCTGCCTCTGCGGCGCCCTCTTCTCCGCCTCCAATCCGTCTCGCACCGCGTCTGAGCACCTCAAGCGCGGCGCGTGCCCCAATTTCCCTGCAGCCTCCCCCCCCGCCGTTGCCGGCGTCGGGAGTCCCAGGCCCATCTCCTCCCTCCCACCTCCGCCAAGGAAGAGACAGGCCACACTGCATCCTTCTTCGGCCCCGCCGGCGCCGCCCAGGCCCAGGGAGCCGGTGGTGCTCTCCGGAGGGAAGGCCGACCTCGGCGCACTCGCCATGTTGGAGGAGAGCGTGAGGAGGCTACGGAGCCCCAAGGCTGCGCCCGCCCCGGCGGTTCCTGAGCCCCGCTCGGGCGCCGCTCTCTCGCTGCTCGCCGATTGGCTCCTCGAGTCCGGTGGTGCCGTGTCGCCCGCCTCGCTCCGCCATCAGAAGTTCCAACATTTCCTCCGCCAGGTTGGACTCCCGTCCGTTAACCCTTCCCGCCTCGCCTTCCCGCGCCTTGACGCTCGTTTCGACCAGCTCCGGGCGGACATCGACGCCAGGGTCCGCGACGCCGCATTCTTCCAACTCTCGTCGAACGGGTGGAAGTCCGGAGCCGCCTCATCGGAGCACGCTTTGGTTAGCATCACCGTGAACCTTCCAGATGGAACGACGCTGTTCTACCGCTCAGTGCTAACTACCGGCCGAGCGCCATCGGGCTATGCCGAGGAGGTCCTCTCGGACGCAGCTGCGAAGCTGTGCGGTGGCACTGGAGCACTTGTCGACCGATGCACCGGCATTGTCGCCGACCGCTTCAACTCCAAGGCCCTGCGCAACCTCGAGAGACAGCACCAGCGGATGGTGAACTTATCCTGCCAAGTCCAGGCATTCAACAGCCTGCTCAAGGACTTCACTGGCGAGCTTCAACTATTCAGGAGGGCGGCGGCGAACAGCTCGAAACTCGCCAACTTCTTCAATGGGCAGTCTGGAGTGCGACACATCCTCGCGAAGTACCAGGTTGAGTATCATGGCCATGCTCGGATATTGAGATGTTACTCAAGCATCAATGATCATTCTTTCAACTCAACAATTCTGGAGGACGTAATGCACAATGCTCGCCCGCTTCAACTGACAGTTCTTGATGCCGACTACAAGCTGGTTTGTGTTGAATCGCTGGAGGCAAGAGAAGTCGCAGAACTTGTGCAAAATGCGGGATTTTGGACTGAATCAGAGGCAGCTCTTTCGTTGGTTAAATTGATCAAGACAATGGCTGGAGAAATGGAGGTTGAGCCGCCACTGGTAGCGCAGTGCCTGCCCGTTTGGGAGGAACTGAGGTCCAAAGTTAAGGATTGGTGCACAAAGTATGGTGTTGATAGAGGTCCTGTCGAGGATGTGGTGGAGAGGAGGTTCACAAAGAATTACCACCCGGCGTGGTCAGCAGCATTCGTGCTGGATCCTGTGTATTTGGTGAAGGACACGACTGGGAAGTACCTCCCTCCGTTCAAGTGTTTGACACCTGAGCAGGAGAAGGATGTAGACAGACTGATCACAAGATTGGTATCACCAGAGGAAGCCCACATTGCTCTTATGGAGCTCATGAAATGGAGGTCCGAGGGGTTGGATCCTTTGTATGCGCAAGCAGTTCAGGTGAAGCAGCAAGACCCATCCACAGGGAAGATGAGGATGGTGAATGCTCAGAGTCGCAGGTTGGTGTGGGAGACTTGTCTCAATGAGTTCAAGTCATTGAGGAAGGTGGCAATTAGGCTAATCTTCCTCCATGCCACTTCATGTCGGTTTGAATACAAATCATCGTTGCTTCGGTGGATGTTCGCGCACAAGCAATCTGAGGTTGCAGTGGAGCGAGGACTCAAAATGGCTTTCCTAACAGCATGTTCAAAGATAGAAACGAAGAATTTCTCTGAAGAGGAGAAAGATATGGTTCTCTATTCTGATGATGAGGATGATACACCCCATGAACCATTTTCAGATGCCTAACCACCATAATATCCCTCTTCTGCATTTAGTTTGTTCTTTTTGACGTCGTCTAATGTAGATTAGGAAATGTAAGCATGATTCTTTGTATGTAGTTTCTCTGCGCTCTTCTTGTTCTAACACCCACTTAGTATTTTGTTGGGGATGACAGTGGAGCCATAACATAAAGACAGAATATTTGTTCATATGATTTTGGATGTTTCTGAGTTTGCAGAAACTGAGTGCTTTTGTTTGTAAGATAAAGATGTTAGGGACATGAGAGCATGAAGACTAGTATCAATGGCTTGATTGATTTTTATGTTAGCATATTGGTGCTTCTTATTGCATACTTGGAGTGCCTCAGTTGCCTACTGTAATTTGTCCTTAATATAATCTTTGTTTTCTTGCAAAAGTTCAATTGCCATTCTGAACAGTTACTACAAATTGTTAGAATATGGATCGACTCTTCTGTGCCCATAGTTTGCCTGATCAAGAACTCCAACCATTGAAGCCAAACTACTAAGATGTTATATAAGTAACCTTAAAACGCACTGGAAAAGATTCGATACAGAGGTATTTTAACTTCAGCCAAATATACTCTAAATTTCGATCCACGTGCATTTCATGTTACAGGAATATATTCTGATATTTGATGCCTTTTGACACTGGTACAGTGTTTTCTTGGGAGGTAATCTTTACTGGTTCATCTGCCTGCTTTTGTGATCTCTGTGCTTGAGGTTGAGTTCGATATCAGCTGGATTCTAAGAATTTGCTAAGCTGATAGATTTTGATAGGATTCCGGAGAATTTGCTAGGCTGGGAGGACATGGAAAAGATTGTGTTAGGCAAGAAGTCACCTCAACGTAAATTACCTCTTCACACATATCTGAAACAGTAATTTTGGATGACAATTCTGCTTGCTTGATGTATTGGCTGATGTGAAATTTCCTGCGGAGATCCTTCATATGACTTGCACCTTTCATCTTTCCCAATCTTCTGTCCTACATCCACATAAATGAATTCTGCATTTTAAGGAAGTCAAATATCAAAAGCTGTCCTTTTAACTTCCTCGAGTTTTCCCATGCCCACTTTGACAATTGTGTAACAGTGAGATAAGGAGCACATGGCAGAGGCCAGACGAGCCTGGTCACATACACATCCATCTCCTCAGTTTGGATGCCACATTCATGTCGATGCTTTTGCTATCAGAGTTGATATAACTTGAGCAGTTGGGGTTAGGCACAGGGTATTAATACTCAATTCAACCTGGACGAATCATGAGCCTTGTGTAATATGACAATGGTGTTGGAGGAAGGACAGGAGCACTGAACATTTCTCCCTGATGCTGCTGGACCTGATGAAAAGTATACCCCATCTGGCGCTGTTCGCCTCATTGATGTGCTCCACAGTTCAGATTCAGAAAAATAATGGAGCGACGGAAGCATAGAATCTTTGTTCGTCTGCGAGTATGATATGAGAAACGTCGGAGCGACCCCACCATGAAGCGAGAGCAGTGCATCTCCCCAACCTCAGTGCGCTGGTCACGATCGCAGGAAAGAGAAATTAGAAAAGCATGCAAAAGGTGTCCCCTTCTGGAGGCGATGGAGGAGGCTTTATCCCATCTCCCGCTTCGCTTTTGATGCTCCAAGCTTCCTGCCCAAGGTTCGTTCGGAAGTGGTGCAAGCAAATCCATGTTGCAGGAACTCAAAGATAATATGAATTCCTTGCCCAACCTTCTTTTTTAGCCATATTATATGAATATAAATTAAGATGCACAATCAGACAGCGATGGAGTTGCTGGATTTTATTCCTCAGGATTTATCCCTACCATACATTTCCGTAGGAACATCGGATTAATATTAATAAATAAGTTTAAACACAGGTGAATCTCGATTGAAATTACATAAAAATTAAGGTTATGACTTATAACGTATTGATGATTTTTACATGAAAAATATTTGAAAAATCTTTGAGATAATCATGGACGACGGATACAATTTCTAACCACTTAAAATGTGTCTTGGTGTTCTTTACGCGATTTTTTTTTTTATCTCAGAGTTCGTGTGATTGACACAACCTATAAGTCCCCAAGGTGAAAGGATCAAATGGGAGAAGATTAGTCCCACATGGACAAAACACGGAGGAGATCATGAACTTATAAGTGACATCCTCTACCTATCAAGACGCGTTTTAAATTCATGCGGGCCTAAGACCCAAAGCGAACAATATCTTGATGGAGCTAAGGGGGTGTTACAAAAAGTATCATAGCATATCTCGCGTGCTACGAACCCGGCCCACGGGCCACTCAACGAGGACGTTGAGTCCTTTAGGGGGGGTAATTGTAAGGCTCCAAGGTGAAATGACCAAAGGGGAGAAGATTAGTCACACATGGACAAAACACGAAGGAGGTCATGGGCTTATAAGTGACATCTTCCTTTACTTATCTAGACGCGTTTTAAATTCGTGCGAGCCTAAGGTCCAAAGCGAACAGTATCTTGACGGAGCTAAGGGGTGTTACACAAACTGGTTACACATTATGCGTGACAGGATGGTGTTACCCAAATTTCCAATGTTTCTAAAATTGGACCCGTGATCCAACTGGTTTGAGTCATGGTTCGATCGGTTTAATAAAGTTCGATTGAATTGAACTAAAGTTTTATTGGAATAATATTATTTATATTACTTCAAAAAAATATATTATAAATTAAAATATAAAAGTTGATAAATAATTAAAAATCATATTAGTCATCATTTTAAATTAATCAAACAGTAATAAATTATTTTCATATTTTTAAAATATGTATTATTTATAATTTAATTTTATTATTTAATTATTTAACGAATAACTTTATTTTTATTTAAATATTTCTTTATTACTATCTTTCCATGTTTTATTGTATAATTTCAAAATTTTCTTCATATTATCCATTTCCTTTGTCATTGTCATCCTATAAAATTTATTATATTACTTATATTTTAATTTTTAATGTAAATTATTTAAATTTTATCATCTTATTTAAATTTATGATAATTTTCTCTTTTATTTAAATTTGACTTTATTAGTACATTCTTACCTTTTTATTTTCAAATTCAAATTTAATTTCCTTATTACTAATATCCTTTTTTTTACATTCATTCTATAAAATCTAATCCCTTATTTTTCTCCTACTCATATTCTTCCACCATTAATATTATAATATATTATTCCTTATTTTTCTCCCCTACCTATTCTTCCACCATTTGTTCATATTTTTTTCTACCTTTTTGAAAAAACCCGGATTGAGTCAGTTTTTCAGTTCAACCCAGATTTGGCCGGGTTGACCCGATTCAATTCAGTTTTTTTACATTCCGAATTTTAATACCAAACCGGACGGGACCGATGGTTGGTTCGCGGTTGAACCGATTGGACCGACGGGTCCAGTTCGGTTTTAAAAACAATGCTAATTTCACTTATTGGAATCCAATGATACATAAATAATCAATATTTTCATAATTGAATCGGAGATCGGATCAGAAGTTAAATTAAGCAAGGGAACAACTATTTCATCAGAATCAGCCAGATTGAATAGGATTTCATTAGAATAATATTTTCTAATAATTTTGAATATAAATATCATAGTAACACAATATAATCTATAAATAACAAATAACTAATTATGATAAATTAATATGAAAATATTGTTTATTATGTTTTAAAAAATAATATTTAGTCAAAATCACAACTACTAATATATATGTTTAGTATTTATATAATACTAATGATGCAATATTATATACTTCTATTAGTGTATTTTTAATTCTCCTCCTATAATTATTTCTTAAATTAACTTTTTTCTTATGATTTCTCATTCAGCGTTCTTCTCTTTTCGAAAACAAAATTCTTGTACTTACAATAATTTTTTATCTTAATTTCTTATTATTATTTTGATTTAGAGTTGACTATATTTATCTTTCAAAATATCCATTGCGCTTTAAAAAATAATGCTCACTCAAAATGAAGTTATTATTATTATTATTATTATTATTATTATTATTATTATTATTATTATTATTATTATTATTATTATTATTATTCAATTTTGTTCTATTACTTAGTTTTACTTTATTTTTTTTCCTACTATCAATTATTAATTAATATGTTTACTTTTTTTATTTTAAGAATTTTCAAATTCAGTTTTAGTACTTTCCATCTTCTCTTATTTACTTCTTTTTTATCCAAAAAATAAAAAAAACTAGGTTGGTTCAACTCATTTTTTTTATTCTTCCCGGTTCATTCCAATTTTTTTTTATCAAAATCGAGTTATATTGCAATCCAGACTAGAGTTCGCGATTGAACCGATTAGTCCTGTTTCGATTCTCAAAACAATATAAATAAGGATTTAACGGGGTCCTCCCTACCTAGTAAGCCGTTGGGTCGAAATCGAAGAAGTCATCGGTACAACAAAGGGATTAAGCGGTTCACCTCCGTTCCCTTTTTGCCATAGCTGCTCGACATTCACCACTTTCGTCTGTTGCTTGATATTCGTCGCTTGACCTCGTCTGGTACTCGACTTTGCTTCCTACTACTCGTCGGTAGGCATGTGGCAAAAGGATAACAATAATGCATGTGACAAGTTGGGAGTAGGCTAATGGCCAGTTGAACAAAAAATGATATGAGATATGAAACCAACAAGATCATATAAATGTTGTCATCCAGTTGTCCTTCACTGAGCTAAACATATCCATTTGAAGACAACACAAGTCATTCCAATGACACGAGGTTCTCTTAGAGTAAATTTTACTAAATGTCTCTTAACTTTGACCATTTTCCTAACTCTATCATCTATTAACTAAATTGCCCTCCAACTATAAACTTATTTCAGGCCCTTTTACTAGTGATATCTTGTTTCTCTATTTGCGTGATCTACATGGTAGCCACGTGTGGCATTTTTCTTTCCTCCACATGTACCACTATGTGACGCGGCAAATCTAATATTCTCAAAATTTATGGAAAGAGAGTGGGGTGCCCCACCCCCCTCTCGCTCATGCGGCCGCAAGAGAGGAGGCGAGGCACTGCCCCCTCCCCTTGTGCTGTCACGCTCCTCGACGAAGTCGGCCGCCTCAAGGTCTCTGACTTTGGCCGCACCGCTAACATTTGGTCCTGTAGCATCATCCTCTTTGTCCTTGTCATTGGCTTTCTTCCCTTCATCAATGCTAACATCATGGCGCTCCACTGTCGAATCTACCGCGGTGAGTACTTGTGCCCGTGTTGAGACTTGCCGGATCTAAAGAGGCTCCTCTCCCGCCTCCTCGCGTTGATCCGCCAACTTGCATAGCCACACTGATATCATTGATGACCACTAGTAACCTAAGGGCCTCGATGTTAGCCGATTCATGGTGATTGTTGGCCCCGACTTCCATCACGTGAGGAGATCGAGTGCTAGATCACCAAAATCGACAACGAGGAGAAGTGGGAGATGAACACTTTCGACATCATCTCCTCCTTCTAGTCTATCATGTTAGCCAATTTGTCGGCGGCGCTAGAGTGGCCATTGGCGAGGAAAACAAAGAGGTTCATCATAGTTGATCCTCTGGAGGCTTTGCTACAAAGCTGTGGGAAATTTTGACGGTCGCAGTCGTGGAAATTCCATACTTATAATACGTGTCACGGACATGCTCCACAAACATCATTTTTATCTAATCATGCATCTAATTAGCATATTAAGTTAGTACAGATGTTTATATAGTCATGGTTGCATGTAGCGATTAATTTTTGGATTAAAGAATAATGACAATTAAATTATCGATAAGCATTATAAAGAAATTATATAAGATTATTAAGAATAAATTTTAATATTTGTAAATATTATAATAAACATGTTTAACTATGATTTATTAATGTTAATTAGAGGTTTAATACTAATTTTTAATAGAATAATATGATAGACCTTTATTTCAACTAATGGGGTTTCAAGCAGATGAAGCAGGCAGCTCATCAGCTTCTTAGAAAATGATTTTTCCAAACCACCATACGACATGTTAAAAATTTGAAAAAATACATAAATTAAATAAATTTATCTTTGATAGCGAAAATTTTTCAAGACGCAATCCCTACTAGAACGCCCAAAAGAAATTCAACAATGTCGGTTGTTTAAGGTGAATTCCTAAATCCAAAACTGACTCTCTACTTCATATGCTCATATCTTCATGTTCCGTTGACCATAAATTCCGAAATTTTACATGGATCATACTTCAAATGTTATCTTTCTATGGTTTTAAGAATCACCTAAAAAAGAGTTTTATAGAGAAAGTCATGAACTTAGATTCGCTGGTCACTCATCCTGTCTAGAGTCAAATACATGTTCAATTTGTAAATTAGGGAACAGTTGGAATAGAGTGAACTAGGGTTTGAAATTTGTACATGATTAATTAGACATTTCATGGGCTCGATGAGAGGTGGAATCATCCTACTTAGACATATATCTGGAGAAATGAATTTTGCATTTCATAATGATTCTTCTGTCAAGTTTCAGAACATTGATAGATCACGATCCGAATTGACTATTTTTGTTATAAGGTTATACAAGGAGTTAAATTCTCTAATTTTTATGACTACACAATAAGGAAGTCTAGTTTTGAAAAGAATTATGGTTTAGTTAAATAGTCAAGTATGAAGAAACATATAAATTAATCATTAAGTGATACACAGTCTGTCAGAACACAAATTATAGGTCATTGAATTTTATGACTTACTCGCTTGAAATTAGTTAATGATATTTGGAATTTGGAAACCTCAGTAACTCTAGCTTCTAATTTATTCAGAATCATAAGATTTGCACTTAGGGTTAAGAAGTTATGAATTATTTATTGACACGCACTCATTCTAGAATTCCGAGACAGCGCCCAGTTAAGCTATGGAAGATTGAGAAGTTTCAAGTGTGAAATAGTCTATGAATATAAATATTTGAAGTTAGATATTAGTACCAAAAGAGATTATATGAATTTTAAGGTGCATAAAGATTCATACATTATTGAGCATGCATTGCATATTACTTTATTAGTAATTGGAAAGTAAAAATGCATTATTACTTGTAGGAAAACATTAAGGTACAAGTGAAAGGGAGAAAATCTAATAAATCTCCTTGAAAGGATAAAGTATCGAGGTAAATTACACGAATGGTCCCTCAACTTTGAGTCGATTTTCAATTGGTCACCCAACTTCAATTTATAAGCAAAACGTCCCTCATCTTTTATTTTCTTGCACGATTAGTCCTCTTGATCGGTGATAGTGGATTTCCTGGTTGCCTTGCATACATGGCCGACACGTGAGCCATTTCTCTCTCATCCATGTCATTTAAGTCATCCACATCATTTAACGCTCCAAATCATGTAAATTATACGGATTGTCCCCCAACTTTGAGTCGATTTCTAAACAGTCCCCCAACTTTGATAGTCTCTCAATTATCTTGCGATGTGGCATAATAAAATATAATAAAAAAATTTAACTAGCTGACATCACACAATAAAAAAATATTATAAAAATTTAAGGACGCGGACGAGCTGACAGAGGGGGGGGTGTCGACCCCCCTCTCCAAGCTCGCTCTTTGGCGAGTTGGCATAGGGGGCGCCGACCCCCTTCTCCAAGCTCGCCCCCTGGCGAGCTTCGCACAAGGGGCGCCAACGCCTCCTCGCGAGCTCGTCGACGACCTTAAATGATTCAATGTTGAGAGACTATAAAAAATAAAAATGATAAGAGCGTCGACGAACTCGCGAGGGGTCGTTAGCTTCCTTTGTGCGAAGCTCGCCAATGGGCGAGCTTTGAGAGGGGGGTCGGTGTCCCCTATGGGGGGCCAACACTCCCATCTGCCAGTTCGTCCACGTTCTTAAATTTTAATAATATTTTTTATTGTGTGATGTCAGCTAGTTAAAATTTTTTATTATATTTTATTATGTCACGTCGCAAGATAATCGGAAGACTTTTCTTATCGGTCAAGTGGATGAATCGTGCAATAATATCAAAGTTGGGGGACTGTTTAAAAATCGGCACAAAGTTGAGGGACGATCCGTGTAATTTACCTGGTTTAGAGCATTAAATGACGTGAATGACTTAAATGACATGGATGAGAGAAAAATGGCTCACGTGTCGGCCACGTATGCAAGGCAACCAAAAAACTCACTATCACTGGTCAAGAGGACTAGTCGTGCAAGAAAATAAAAGATGAGGGACGTTCTGGTTATAAATTGAAGTTGGGGGACCAATTGGAAATCGACTCAAAGTTGAGGAACAATTCGTGTAATTTACCCGGTAAATTTACAACATAGCAAAATGTTATATGTTAGTTCTTTTATTTATAATAATATCTCAAGCAAAAATTATTACTATTATTATTATTGAAACATATCTTGAGCTATGAAAAGTATTTATGATATGTTTCAATAATTTTATATGAGATGGAGTAACCTCTTATACGAAAATATTTTCAGGGAACGATGCTTGTGAAGTTAAAATAAGTTTTACTTGATAATGATATGTGATTATGACATGTGTAATTTGATATTATTAAACTCCATGTGTTCATTGGTCATGTTATTTGAAAAAGGTCTTTGGGACTGCATTCCATATACGAATCCTTTAGGGCGTATATCGGGTGTCTTTGCACTTTGAGGGCTGTTCTGCGTGCACGTATTGACTCATGATATGCTTTGTGTATCTAAGATGGAGGGATATGTACTAACCCATTGTTTGCTCTGCGTATCCGATACTCTTGATTGTGAAGTTCTGCTTAACTGTATGACACACAATCATGGAGGGATACGTATTGACCCATGATTTGCTCTGCGTATCCGAGAGTCTTGTTTATGAAGTTCTGCTTAACTATATAACACACAATCACGGAGGGATACGTATTGACTCAAGATATGCTCTGCGTATCCGAGATGGAAGAATACGTATTGACCCATGATTTCCTCTATGTATCCGAAACTCTTGATTGTGAAGCTCTGCTTAACTGTAGGACACACAATCATAGAGGGATATGTATTGATCCATTATTTGTTTTGTGTATCCGAGATTCTTGATAATGAAGTTCTGCTTAACTATATGACACATGATCATGAAGGGATATGTATTGACCCATGATGAGTATGTGTGATGACACATGTGTGGAGTTTAACTGTGAATATGATGATATCTTGAATAATTTTTATTTATGCAAAAGTTCATATGATTTGGAATCTTATGTGATATGAGTTATGCTTTAAATATTTTCTCATATGAAAGAAATGTGATTATTTAAATATTATATGCACTCGTATTGTTCCCCTATATTGTGCTTTTATTTCACTCACTGAGCAAATGGTTATTGTTCACATTACCCTTGTTGAATTTTTCAGATAATTCTAAGTTATTAAGTTGAGTCAACTAGAAGCTTGCCTTTGATGCATATAGAAGAGATCGAACTGTCGGAGCACTTTTATTTTTCTCTTCAATTTTGTTTTTTTTCAAAAAAGCATGCATATAATAGATAAATTCGAGAGTTGTACTAGAGTTTATTAGAAATATTTTGTAAGGTTGTATAAAACTTGATCCTGTGGGGTGTTAAATGTGAAATGGGTTGTAAAATAATAGCAATAATGTGTAAATTTTATGTCTTATAACTTTTTATTAAACTTTGATGAGTATATAAATGAATCTATTGTATGTATTAACAAATAACGTAAGATAAATAAGGGAGGATGTTTTGTCGAAATTATTCTAAAATACTTAAATAAGTTAAGAGTTAAAATAATTATGATTAGGACTTAGTTACATAGTTGGGTGTGACAATACGAACGGGCATTAATATATAAATTATTATTTTAATACTAACGAGCGTTAACATATAAAATAATATTTTACATTTTCCACGGCTGCAGCCATAGGAACGCCATACTTATAATAAGAACAGGTGTTAATATATAAAATATTATTTGAATACAAACGGGAGTTAACATATAAAATAATATTTTACATTTTCCACGGCTACAGTCATGGGAAATTTCAATGACCGCGGCCGTGGTAATGCCATACTTAGTGCATCGAGCCGATCGAGCGGTTCAGCAAGGCAGTTGACTAGTTTGTGATTTTCACGTTGTTTCAACTCTCTAGACATTTCTGTTATGCTTCCGGTCAATCAGTCCGGCCTCTTGTCTTCAACCATTTGAACTTTCTAGTTATTTCAGTCATGCATCCGATCGTTCGATTCTTCTACCAACCTTTTGTCTTCAACTTGTTTTAGCCCTCTGGTGATTTCGATTTTCGGTTCGATCGACCGCGCATCTGGTCGACCTCTTCTTCGATCGGTTTTAGTCTGATTGCATGAATTACGCTGGATCTTCGTCGACTTCTTTCATGTTAAAACTGGTCTTATACCTATATGTACATCACTTGACAAACTTATTAGCACAATTTTTCGACCAATTTTGTTTGTTATCATCAAAACATGGGCACAGTACCCGAGATTCAAAATTTTCCCCTTTTTTATGATGATAAACTTATTGGTCGATGGAGAGTTAATACGATTAGCTCATCAAATATAGTTTTGCTCCCCCTAAATACATGCACGCTACTTTCACAATTATAATAGATATAGAATTATAAGTAGTGTTCATAAACATGATTTTGTCCAAAATAGCACAACCATCATTTGTCCATACACATTACATAGCATCAAAATTGTGCATAACACACAAGTCACCTAATAACTACTATAAGTTATTCTATCTCCATCCAAGTTACTCCCCCTTTTGACATCACCAAAGAGGGAGACCAAACGAGAGTCTACATCTCGTCGGGACTATCGTCCTCATGAACTATCATGGAAACAAACTCCTGAGCCGCATAGTAATCAAGTGTGATGTTAGTCAAATATCGAATGTCACGACCAAATTGCGTGTGCACCTCATGAGTGAGCTCAGTCAAGTCAAACACGCTAGAGGATGAAGGTGCACTAGCAACAGTGCATGAGGGAGAAGTATGCTGGTGAGGTTCCTTCCCCTATATGTTATTTGTATTCATGGCTTCTGGTGTCACATTGTTAGGAGCCTTGTTCATGGCACCTTCGTCAGCAACCCGAGCGTCCTACGCTCGCCGAAGATGTTTCTTGCACAAGGGTATCCCAAGACCGGGCTAGGATAAACTCTTTCATCAAAAGGAATAATGACTCCATAGAAAACAAGTATCTTGGTAATCTAGGAACCAAAGTACAGTAGATGATTTCTTGGAGCTCTAGGCATGATTTTCTTTTGAATTGCTTGGAGATGATGAAGAAGATAGTAAGGAAAGTTGAGAGATGAAGCATCATGAATAAAAAGGCAATAAAGGAAGAAGAGGTCAAAATGTGTAACCTCTGTGAAGTGGCCAGAGCAAGGGGTTAAGATGTGATTCAATATGTGATGTGCTAACTTGAGTTTGTAGTGGGGTGCGCGTCCGCCAAACACTACTTCCACTCCTTCCTGAATGGATGGAGGGCAAGGTGGCCAAATTTGGATGGCGTACTCATGAAGTCTCGATTGGGGTGGAGGAAACTCAAAGATACGACATAAGATTGTTTGAAGGGGCGTTGATATGACGTCCAAGAACAAGGGTTATAAGACGATTGTTCTCGATGGTCAAGTTAGCATAAAAAAGGTAAACAAGGCATGGATACACATGTTCGCATAAGGACACGAGAGGAAATCAACCAATATTAGATAACATTTCTTGGAATCCCAATCAAGAGAAATTGCTCTCTTAAGCTCGCAAGTGTTGTAAAAAGTGCCATAGATAAGAGCATGCACTGGATTGTGAAATAGATGATCATCATAGTTTGTAGATGGTGGAGACTCAGAGGATGACTAGGAAGGTAAATGACGACTGGGTGCAAGGTGACATGCACGGCCTCGGGCACAACCATGAGAGGATGATGGTGCAATATTTGCATTCTTAGTACGAGGAGGGGCCATCTAAGAAGGGGATTCAACAATGTTGCGGTACTTGAACATTGTGAGAGCACGAGGGCACACAAAAGATAGATATGCACATGGATTAGGAATTAAGGATTAAAACATAAATAGTTCAATTTTAAGCACATTTAGTGTTTGAACAAAGAATGTGCTACTAACAATAGTGAAGTGCAACTAGATCGACGAAGCTAGGATGGGCCGCACCAAGCATAGAGAATGACCTGTTCGAGTGACATTAACCAAGTGAGAAAAGATAAAAGATAAAAAGCTGGTCTGATAACTGATTTGACCAAAGAAGTGCCCATTTTGGCTATTGAGAGCAACTACCTACTACCTAGCAAAGGATGGTCGGCCGACGATCATAGGAAGGTGCTGAGTGAGATCCAAAGATCAGGTAGGATGGAGAGTAGTAGAAGAGGCTGCGGCCAAGGTGAATCAATCGGATGTAGTGACAAAGATAGAAGAAAGTGCAATTCACCACTTTGTCGGCTGCTACCCAATTCTATTAACAACAATGAATTAAGTCGAGAGGGACAAAGGCTGGAGGTCGATGAGGAACATAGGGAAGCAGTCGAGGTGGAAGAGAGCAATGGTCGTGTGAGGAGAAAAAGAAAAATGAGGGACCAGTCAAGTTTAACCTAGGTTCGAAATGCGGCGGATGCGATTTTTTGTGTCGAGCGGTCGACCGATGCAAGTCAAGGGCATGTTAAATTAGTCGACCGACTTATCTAACCGATCAAGCGGTTGTCTAGAAATATTGACCATTTTTATTTAAGTTAAGTTATAACTTAATCTGATCAATTTAGCACAATCTTGTGGCTAATGTAAATGTTGTGCAATACCTTTTTGTTTTCAATTCAATTCAAAAATGAATTTACATAACCAAGTCATTTTTACTTAGAATTAATGTACAATCAAAGTCCAATCATTCCTAGTTCCCTTCTAAGCATACAAAATCAGTCTTCACTCAAGGGTTTTGTGAAAATGTTAGCTAATTGAACGACGGTGTGTACATATTCGATTGTCATATTCTTTTGATTCACATGATCTCTCGAACAAACAATTCCATAATTGAGTAATTATTGTTTGACCCACAAAATTTGTGCACAATAATTGTCGGCGGCAATGTATTCTTCCTCGACAGTAGAGAGTGCGATGGAATTTTATTTCTTGTTAGCTCATGATATGAGGAAGCTACCAAGGAAACAACACATTCTACCCGTGCTTTTCCTATCAACCTTGCACCAAGTGAAGTCCGCATTGATATAAAGTAAATGTATGTTTTTCCTATAAATCGAAAGCAGAATTCTTATCATACCAAATGCCTAATTCACAAGTACTTTTCAAGTATCGCATGATTCTTGTAACAACAACTAAGTGTGTCACGACCCCGATTTAACCCGTGAGTTAAACCAGAGTTCGCGACTCCTTACGCACGATCAAATAAAATTATGAAGAAATGCAGAAACGTGATGTAATTTACTCTTCTTTTATAACATAAAAGTAAAAGTATATCATTAAATAAATTACACAATATGTGATCGTTTTAGAGTAAACTGATACTCCTTAGGTCGTACATTTCACAAAATTTTTTTATTTTTTTTATACAACTTATTTTAACATAAGTCATAAACATAACTAGATCTCTTGACATCTTAATAAAAAGATAAGAGAGACATAAATTTCTTCATCATACCATCAACAATGTTATAAAATCCCTTTTAAGACTATCACCTCACACAATCCCCAAGGAGCTATATGAATCTAAAAAATATTAAAAATAACATTATGAGCAAAAATAGCTCAGTAAGTTGATAACTCATAAGCTATGTGTTAACATCTAATACCTTCGGAGGGACATGCAAAGATATGAAAAAATTATAATATCACAAATAACGTTTCCATATATTTGAAAATAATATATACAATTTCCTAATAAAAATCATCACACTTCAATTGCAATCAATATCATTGAAATCATATCCAATAGATGTATGCAAATGCAACACTCTCACATGAATGCACGGATCATCAACTGGCCAATGGTCGGTAGGTGGATTCTAGAGGTGGCTCCCTTCGTGATCTGTGATATAGCACTAACTCCATTCTACCTCATCCCTTTCGGGGAACATATCATATAGCGATAGGTGGATTCTAGAAGTGGCTCCCATCATGATCAGCGATGTAGCACTTAGATCCATTCTATCTCATCCCTTTCGAGGAACACATAGTGATAGGTGGATTCTAGAGGTGGCCCCTACGAATTCTAGAGGTGGCCCCATCACGACTACTCATGATGTAGCACTTAGCTCCGTGTGGCACTTAGCTCCGGTCTATCTCATCCAATTATTGGGGAACAAAATAATGGATTGGACTCTAGAGGTGGCTCCCATCGTGATCAGCGATGTAGCACTTAACTCCAACCATCATACATGCAATGCAGACAAATGCAGATGCATGATTCATCATATTATAATTGTATCTCGAATATCAGAAGATGAATCATATTAAATACTATTTCAAATCGAAAAAGATTGCACTTCTCATAACTCATTCATATCATATCACATATGCTTTTCAAATGTGCAATCATACAATCATTCAAATATACTTTTCACAATTGCATTTCTCGAAATCAATTCATAACATTTCAAAATATATTCAATACATATAACAATCGATGTCACACCGAATTTAAAAAAGGTGAAAACATAGAGTAGGAGAAATCAACTTACCGAACATAAGCTCACACAAGGTATTTCTCCATTTCTTTTTCTTAGCATTTATCTAACCCTATAGCAATAATATATATTCTTATCAACAATTGATGTGGATGCCAACATATATTACATAGATATACAATGATGATGAAGGTTATATATTATTCATGCCTTCAATCCTATAACGAATCACATAATCATGACAAATTACATAATTTATGAGACAGACTTCTATATTTCGTTATGCACGACCGAATCTCATCAAGAGTTTCTATGAAGGTAGAATGAAATGGGACTAGCCAATAAAAAATTGAGACTTTATTTCCTTTTAGTTGGTCCCACGAAAATCAACATCAGTTAATTCTATTTTCTACTATATTAACTAACTAACCTTGATTGTATGATTTATATAAATTCATAAACGACTCTTATTTTCATACTTTGGATTTTAACTAAAAGTAGACTTGCTAAATTCTAAACCACAAAATTACTATCATCTATATCACTACAAAATGATCACAATAAGTTTAATAAATAGTACAATGATCTTCTTTAAATCACTTATTGATAGACTGACTAAGGTTTAGTTAATAATTTATAACTTTGGCTAATCATAACCTATTAAAATGATTCTAATGGCATATGAAGCTTGACATCAATATTATTGGAACCATAGATTATCAAATAATTATGACTTATGTTAGATTTAATAGCAAATTTATAAATTCGAGTAACAACTTCCAATAGGCAGAATGGCATAACTCTAAAGATGAATGCATAACATTTTCTCTAGAAATATGATTAACTTGATTCTAAATCTCAAAGAAACTAGACTCAAAATAGGGTGAGCATGCTTAATTTCATAATTTATATTGCCTTACATAAGTCTCAAAAATATTTTGTGTAATGACATACTTTCGTTATGTTTCAAAATTTAACATACATTGGTGTATATGTCGTAGCTTTTTCTTTATTTATTTCTACCCGACTTATTTTTAGGTTATTCCAATTGGGTTAGAGACTTTGCTAACCTAGGTATAAGACATATAAATTTCCTATTTTAATCTCAAGTATATGATTTACACCTTAATGTCTAATCGGTTCTACTTGCTGTCTGGCTAGTAAAACATATGCTCATCTATTTATACATAACTCCCTATATAAAAATCATTTTGATTTGATTTCAAAACCTCTAAATATTAGACTCATGTGAGTTCGTGTTGTGTAAAGCTCATGATTTTTAAATGAGTTTTTACATTTACTAATAGCATGAAATTTTCGATCAGACTAGGAATAACATATAAATGTTCAATTTATTACCTATTTAATTCTATTTGGGGTAACTTAAAATGACTATACTATTATATTGTTCATGTGAATCTTGATCGATCAAAATTATTTTAAAATATTATTATGCAATAATCTAAATTAATAAAGCTAAGAAAAATCAACCCTACATACCTTACAGATTTATTTTCTTGATCTCATCTCCAAGTTTCCTATTTTCTTCTATTCGGCCAGCATCAAAGAATATAGAAAAATCCCTTTCTATTTATTCCATTTTTCCTTCTTTCCCCTCCCCCTCAGTTTGGCAGCAACATTAAGGAAGGCAAAAGCTTCCTTGGTAAGAATTTCTTCTCTCGCTCTCTCCCACTCTCTCTCTCTCTTTTTATTTTAATTTACAAATCACATATGGTAGAGTTGATTTGCATGGGCAGCAGCATGAAGTGTCACTTGGTGGAGGGGTTAGAAGATGAGGTGGTGCGTCCTGTGGTGACTAGAAAATGATAAGAACTAAGGCGTGGACAACTATGTACAATTTTTTGTGGTTAAAAGATGATATTATATATTATTATATTGAGTGAATGGAAACACATAGACTAACTAACTAAAGTCTATTTAACTTAACATTTATGTTGTTTAACTGTTAGTTAACACTTGCGATATTTTAATTAGATCCGGCAAAAAATATTAATTAGATTAATTTAATTGTTAGCCAAACTATTTAACCTCTATTAAATTAGGACTCCATAGTTATGCATAACTCAATTAGCTCCTTGTCACGATCACAAATCACTGAAATTTTTTTCTTTTAATAAGATTTAATTTAATTTAATTAGTATTAATTTGGGTTAAATGCTTTTAAAAATAAAATACTAAGTTATTACAGTTCTAATACATATTTAATCAATCTAATGATTCCGAAACAAAATAAGGTCAAAATTAACTTAAATTTACCTCAAGAAAATAAAACTGAAATTTAATTCATGATTAAGTTAATTGCCTAAACAAATTATTATAATATTATCATGTGATCACAACTATATTAACACAGTAATCAACTTAATTAATTCAAACTAACTAATTAACTAATATAAAGTACTAGGATATTACAAAGTGAGATTCTTTGAGTGCAGATTGAAACCTAGCATACAAGTACACATTATAACATAATATCAAGTTTTGATATTGTTAAATAAAGTAAACTACCTATCATATCCTTATATCTTTTTTAATCAATTTTCTTGTCTTTTTCATCCTTATCAAGCTTGGTAAACGTGCTCATTGGGATTGAGCTTGATTTACAATCATTCATTCCAAACCATTTGAGCAATTCTTTGTTATATTTTTCTTGATTTAAGAATATTTCATCTTTGGTTTGCTTCACTTGTAGTCCTAAAGAGAATGTAAGCTCACCTACTAGACTTGTTTCAAATTCTTTTTGCATAAGAGATTCAAACTCTTTGCATAAATTTTCATTAGTGGCACCATAGAATATGTTATCAATATACATATGCATTATTAAAATATCATTTCTCATATGCTTTAAAAATAATGTGGTGTCAACTTTGCCTTTTGAAAATTATTTTCAATTAAAAAACTACTTAGTCGTTCATACAAACTCTCAGGGCTTGCTTTAATCCATAAAGAGCTTTTGAAAATTTTAAAACATGGTTTGAAAAATCAAAATTTTCAAAGCCATGCGGTGCTCATCATAAACTTCTTCATTTATAAAATCATTTAAGAAAGCATATTTTACATCAATTTGAAAAAGATTGAAACCTTTAAAGCAAGCAAATGCCAAAAGCATACGAATGCTTCAAGTTATGCAATAGGAGCAAAAGTTTCATTAAAGTCAATTTCTTCAATTTGTGAGTAACATTTGGCCACTAATGTAGCCTTATTTCTCACGATGACACCATTTTCATCTAGCTCACTTCGAAAGACTCATTTGATTCCAAAAATTGGATGATCCATGGGTCTTTCAACAAATCTGCAAACTTTGTGACTTTGAAAGTTATTTAACTCTTCATGCATAGCATTAATCCATTTAGGTTCATTTAATGTGTCATCTATAGAAGAGGATTCAACTTCAAAGAGAAAAGCTAAAAAAGCACAAAAAATTTTAAATGAGCTTTGAGTTTTGATTCCATTACCTATATTACCAATGATTTGCTCAATTGGAGATGATGAAGCATTTCTCTAGTTCTTAGGTATCACCTGTGGTACATCAAGTTGATGATTTTCAATTCTTTCAAGGTCTTCTACTTGCTCTTCAATTTGGTTTCCATTTTATTTTTCAACATTTTCTTCACAAGATGAACTTTCTTTCAATTGAACATTCTCTAATTGACTTCTCACTTCAATTTTCCTAACATCATCTTCTTCAACATGCTCACTCAAAATAAGATCATTAGTTTCATTAAACTTAACATGCATGGATTCTTCAACCAAAAGAGATTTTTTTATTGTACACTCTATATGCTTTGCTAGTACTAAAATAATCAAGGAAAATTGCATCATCACACTTAGCATCAAATTTTCCTAACTTATCTTTGTTATTCAATACAAAGCATTTGCAATAAAAAACCTTGAGATATAAAATATTTGGAATTTTCACATAAATGAGTTCAAAACAAGTTTTTTTTGTTAAAGGCCTTATTAAGATTCTATTTGGTACATAACATGAATTGTTTACGGCTTTCTCCCAAAAATACTTTGGAAGTGTGCTTTCATTTAGAATGGTTCTTGCCATCTATTATATAGTCCTATTTTTTTTCTTTCAACTACTACATTTTGTTAAGATGTTCTAAGTGTAAAAAAAAATATGCAAAAGGTTTTCATTTTCATTAAGTATTAGACACTTTTCCTTTTCAAATTTTACTAAGAAGTTTTTATCACAAGTTGACTAATACTAATTAGATTGTGCTTCAAGTTATCTATAGGCCATACATTTTCAAGAAAGATTGTCATTTTTACCAATGTAACTTTTCCTTTTGCATTGTCTAACAGTTTTCTTCTTTTCCAAAGTTACAAAGTTTGATGCATCTCATGTCATGTGCCTTGAGCAACCACTATCCAAATACTATTCGATTTCCTTCTTCTTTTGTGATATTTCCTACAAAATAGAAGTAGATACAAAGATTTTATCTTTTTGGTATTCAAACTTGTTTTGGTCCATCTTGATTAGTATTGGTTCTTTTAGGAACTCAAACCTTTTTCATTCCAAAAGCTTTACTTTTTCTAATGTTACATTTAAAAGAATAATGACCATATGCACCACAATGAAAGCAAGTCAAATTTGAATTGTGCATATTCATAGCCCTTACAAATAAGATTCTTGAATCATGTCCTTTTTCAAAAGAATTGTAACCAATACCTTTCTTTTTAGATGGTACTTTAGATCCACTGAACATAGCACCTAACAATTTTCTACCGTTCGAAAACTTTTGAACTTTTTCTTCTACTTCATTTACTTTTATATTTAATGTTTCTATCTCAAATCTTTGTGCACTAATGCATACATTTAAGTTGTCATTCTTCATTTTTAGTTCAACAATTAGTAGTTCTAAACTTGTGTCCTTGCATTTAGTGATATGCACCTTTTACATGTGTCATGATGTTTATGTTTCTCATTTTTAACTTTTTCTCAACTTATCATGCCTCTTTTTGAGTGAACCTCTCTAAATTCCCCATACATTTCAAATGTGCTTAATTCATCACTTGATGAGTGAGAATATACCTCCTCATTTGTCATGAGACAAAGATAAGCTTCATCTTCATCACTTGAGGAAGAGCTATCTTCTTATTGCTCACTTGCATCCCGTCACTTGAAGAGCCTTCTTCTTTTTCTTTGAGGATTCAACCTCTCTGTCCTTTTTCACAAAATTTGGATATTACTTTTTGTAATGTCCAATCTTTTTACATTTAAAACACATGATTTGATTTTTTTCTTGTTGACTTTCTTATAAATGATTCACCTTTCTTTCTTTGCTTGGCAAATCTCAAATATTTGTCTAGCTTTTTTGCATAAAGCAACAATTCTCTTTTATCAACATCATTTTCATCTTTATTTGTTTCTTCTTCATCAATTTTTACCTTTAAGGCTAAGGCATTTTTCTTTGTGAAATTTACCTCCTCATCTTCCCTCATTCCTATCTCATAGGTTAGCGATGATCCTATGACATCATTGAAGTTCAACTTGCTTAGATCATTTTCCTCAATCACAACTTTATTCTTGTGCATTTTGAGGGGAGTGATCTGAAATTTTTTTCACCTTTTGAGCATTAGTCCTTGGCTCTCCCAAAGAGACTAAGCCATTCACAACATCATTAAAGCGAACAATCATATTATTTATATTTTCATTTTTAAGCATTCTAAAATAATCATATTGATGATTTAAAAGATTTAGTCTATATTCTTTAACTTTCTCAGTTCCTTCACGAGTAATGATGAGTTTTCTTCATATTTCATTTGCATTTTGACAAGTGAAAATGTGAATAAAATTAGTAATTTCCAAATCACAGTCAAAAAAGGTTTTTCGCTTCAATCTAATTTAACCAAAAATCTTTCTCCTTCTGTGTACTCTGATGGTGATTTTTCACGCAAATTAAAACCATTTACAAGCACATCTCAAATGTCAATGTCTATGGAACATGCATAGGCTTGCATTCCAATTTTTCAATATACAAAATTTGATGCATTGAAAAGTGGAGGACGATTGGTTGATTGGCCTTCACTAAGAACAAAATTATTTGATACCATGACTCTTAAAGATATTTAAATCTTAACACAAGAGTTAACTTGGCTCTAACACCGATAGTAGCATCGAAAGGCACCAAGGGGCGAGGGGGTGTAAAAGATTTAAAACTAAATCTTTAGATCCTTTTTAAATAGTTTTTTCATTTTAAAAACTTCTTGAGAATATAAGTACAATCACGACACAAAATCAAAGAAAAGAGTAGAGAGAGCAAACACAAGATTTGTTGATGAGGTTCAGTCCAACTTCTTAGTCTATGTCCCCGCTTCGACTCCTTGACCTCGAGACATTCGGAGTTCCACTATCTTTCTTCTTTCTCAAAGGAGAGGGAAATTTGTTACACCGAAAACACCTTCTTCTTCGCTCAAGAGACAAGGCAAACCTGCTATCACACAAGAGCTTTCAAAGATTTCAATTTTGAACTCTCTCTTAATCTCTGTCTTACAGGTGCTCATACTTTTTAAACAATGGAGGGAATTGAAGTTTGTAACAAAGATGATAAAAAAATTGATCTTTAACTCATGGATGTTTGTGCTCTTTTTTTTGGATGATTGTTTCTTTAGCCTTCTGAATGTCTTTTATAGGGTTCTTCAAGAGATATGGCCGTTAGGAAAATCTTCCAAGAGATCTGATTTAAAAACTAGTCATTGTTGTAGTAATTTACATCAATCCGGTTGACCGATTCAGCAAGGTGGTCGATCGATTTGTGATTTTCACGTTGTTTTAACTCTCTAGTCATTTCTATTATGCTTCCTGTCAACCGGTCCTATGACCGGCCTTTTGTCTTCAATTGTCTTAACTTTCGAGTTATTTTGATCGTGCTTCCGGTCGACCTGTCCTTCAATCAACCTTTTGTCTTCAACTTTTTTTATCCCTCTAGTGATTTCGGTCGTGCGTCCAATCAACCAATCCTTCGATCGACCGCGAGTTTGGTCGACCATTTCTTCGATCGGTCTTGGTCCGATTGCATGAATTACATTGGTTCTATGTCCACTTTTTTCCTATCAATCTTCTACGTATAGGTACATCACTTGACAAACTTATTAGTACCATCTTTTTGGCCAATTTTGTTTGTTATCATCAAAACATAGGAATAGTACCCAGGATTCAATGGTTTTATCCATGATGAGATGTTCGCTAATGTGGCAGATGATCGTTTATTCGATTGGATTCCCTCCCAAAAAGCGCCTTTGTTTTAAGTCGTTTGCTCGTCTAAAATAATTTTCCTGGACTGGCTGCAAGTACAAAACCTCTTTGAAACTTTTTGCTCCGTGATTATATAATATCAATCGTTGTCCGTTGACTTTAAAAACATCAGAGTTTCCATTTCGTATGTCGACAGATCCATGTGGATAAATATTTTGAACAATAAATGGGCCGGACCATATTTTTCTTAGCTTTTCAAGAAATAATTACAATCAAGAATTGAACAATAAAATTTTGTCACCTTCCTTGTAGGATCCGGCAATCATGCCATTTCTTCATATGCTCCTTGTACAAGTAAGAATTATTGTATGTGTCAAAGGCAAAGTTCATCAAATTCGTTCAGTTGCAAGAGCCTTCTTCCGGTCATAGCCTGAAAGTCATAATTGAGCACCTTGATAGCCCAAAATTGTGTGCTCCATCTCTATTGGGAAATGAAAGTGCTTGTCATAGATTACTCGGTAGTGTGTAGTGTCGATTGACATTTTGCATGTAGTTCGGTAAACTAATAATGTAATGAAGGTTTTAGATATTTAATGTCTTATGAAATATCAGTTGTTATGTGTTTAATAGAAAGTTTTTATTTATCATGATTTTTATTAAAATGTTGAAGTCTTCTACTGTTGATCGATGTATAGTGAATGGGCTAGCGACATGAAATTGCCCTAAATGATCAAAACTTTTAGGATAGATTTTGGATCATTACAATTGGTATCAGAGCATGATTAGGACCTAAGTCTAAGTAATGTAATTTTAAGAAGTCTAAGTCCATGTGCAATCGTCATAAGCATCCATCCAAAGTCAAGAGTATGTAAGTATTGTGCCATTTGAATGATGATGGGAGCAAAAAAAGTGTTTCAACGAGGATGCTAATAATTGCATTCAATTTTGATAGTATTGTCAAGTTGATTTTGTGCAATATGTAAAATGAGGCAAATCTTGTTACAACCTTTTGAGGATGATGAAAATGTGATAAGGAATGTGCCCAAAATTTTAATTTTTCAAGACAATTGAACAATTTTGTATGCTTTGAAATGATTAAAGAAATTATAGTTGAAAATTTAATTTTAACGAAGATAAGAAATTTATTTTCAAGGGTACTAAAGAAAGTATGATAAACCATTGCTATGTTGCTCGGAGCAGCAATCAGGATGACGTATAATCTCATTATAAATATTACGGATCAAGTTAGGATATCATATATATGAATGTTCTCTAATCATTAGATGAAAATATAATATTCAAACTAATGTTATGGATATGAATCTGAGATGCTAGGAAAAAAAAGCCAAGTATAATGGTGCATGAGACCTGATATTGATGGTATCATATGATGCCCTCAAACAAAAAATCAAAATTAAGTCTAAGATTCAAAAGCAAGAATGCTATGTACTAAAGTAAGCTTTAGGTAATGTTCATTATGCCAATGTTATAGATGTCAGTATGATGCTCATGTATTAATATTTTTGCTTAAATTATTATTCAGATAATGAAGGAAAAAATTAGAGTTCATAAGTAAGATTGAAATTCGAAGATGAATTCTTTTAAGGGGGGAAGATGTAACAATCCAAAATGTTGGGCAAAGGTATTTGAACCTTTTGACCAAAATCCTAATGTGAATCTTATATAAGACTTAAACTCTAAACTCCTCAAAACCTAGCCGTCAACTCCTACTCCTTCCTCTTTTCTTCTCCACCAAGAAAACTCTTAGGGTAGGAGATTTAGAACCTTATTCTTCATCGTGGCTATATTGCGAGATCAATTAGGAGAAGATCAAGATTTAAGAAAAAGGATAAGAAGACCTAGAGGTTTCTAAATGAATAAGAATGATGTAAGATGATTAGGAAAAAGGCTTATAGATCCAACCCCTCTTTCCTCTCTCAATAGTTTATATATGATGGATTGAGAGTTTGTGGACATTTTGTTCTCATAATGGATTCTGATTGAGAGTTGCATGAACACATTAGTTAGATCTAGATGCTTTAGATGATGATTTATTATTTTATTATACATGACATAGATCTAGAATTTCATATGATTTTAGGAAAAAAACACTAAAAGATGTATTTCCATGATTAATAGGGTGTTGCTAGCATGTTTTTATGTCCATGATTTATTCCCTAGAAGTGTTCTAAATGATATATATGTTTTTCCTTTAATTTCACCTCAAAAAGTGATATTTTCGGATTAGAAATTGGAACTCCAGGACGTTGGCGCGGCCATGCCATTCTTAAGAACGACTATGACCAAGGGGATGAAATCGTTTTAAGGACTCTTGGTCACACCCATGACACCTTTGTCACATCCATGACAAGGCCTAGCACGGTCGTGATCAACTTGGTCATGATCGTGAACAAGAGCGACGAACCAAATCTGGGCATGGCAATGACATTCTGGGCATGGTCGTAACCGCTAGAAAATGTCTTTTATGATGTTTTAAATCTATTTTCTAATGTATATATGCTAAAGTATGAAGAATGATTGACGTATTGTAAAGCATAATGCACCTGAAGTTGAAGAAAGCCCTTATCACTCATCAATGGTGGGAAGCAAAGCCCTACACTTACTTCAAGGAAATCTAAGCTCGCGAAGTAAAGTCCATAAAAAAGTGTGTGTTGTGTATTCCTCGGAATAAAGTCCCACTATTATGGTGTGCATATTCCTCGAAAAAAAGTCCCTCACTATTATGATGTGCGTGTTCTCAATAATGTGGCATAACTAGGCAATGTGATGATGTTGATATGATTCTTTTAACTATTATTAAGAGCAAAGATATCATAAGATAAAGTAAGAAAGTTAAAATAATGATAAAGTAAAGATGAAAAATAAAGTCTTACACTTATGTATATACTTCAAGAAAATCTAAGCATGCATCTGTGTATGTACTTTTCAAGGAATAATGTCCCTCACTGTAAAGTGTGTATATTTCTAAAGATGACTAGAAATAAAGTTGCTTACTATTATGATGTGTGTATTCTTAATATATGACTTATCATATGGAATAAAAGTCAAAATAATATTATGTGATAAAAGTGAAAGATAAAGATGGCACTTTAAGTATCACATAATAATGAAAGAAAGAATAATAAAATAAGATCTAAAGGGTTATAAATAAACTATGAGGAAATATAAAATGTTAAAGATATTAAGTAACAAGTAAGGATCAATGAGTTATAAAGACACTCTTAGAACACATATGAAATGAATGTGAAATCAAATGACATGTTACATGTCATGATTGTTTGTGAATGGTATAAATGAATATTGTTATTGTATGCACTTGCAGATGGTGGGCCTAAAGTTAAGTAGGTATGTTATGATGTTTATGTTTCAAAAATATTATTTTATATAAAAAATATTAGTGTGTAATCTAGTTCATGGCATGCATGTTTACATTATTACGATGATGACGAATGCAACACATGAAGTATCATGTGATAGGTTATCATGCATGCATGACCCTTACATATTCTAATTGAGGAATCCTACTTTGGATCCATGCAGGTAATCAAAATTAAATGATGGACGAGGTCAAGCTCATGACGAAGTATTACACATGCTTAGGATTAAATAAGTTTTATAGTTCTAGATGAATATTAAAATTAATAATATAATGAAGGTTTTAGATATTTAATTTCTTATGAAATATTAGTTGTTATGTAATTAATAAGAAATTTTTATTTATCATGATTTTTACTAAAATGTTAAAACATTTCGTAGTTGATAGATGTGGGCTAACGATGCGAAATTATTCTAAATGATTAAAATTTTTAAAGTGAATTTCGAATCGTTACATTCTTATCTATTACTTACGAAACCTGATATTTTTAAAATTTGACCCGGACCATTTGGATCCACAACAGATCCTGCTCAACATACAAAAAATAAATTTGAAAAAGGAAAATCACAAAGTAGGGACAAATGGAGGGTTGAACCGAAGAACCGAAGTGCCAAAAAAAGTAAACACAAAAATATTGGTAATATAGATAGGAAATATAAAGATGGAAACAAGTGACTAGAAAATATGTTTTATTTTTTAGAGCACAAGAAAAAGGAAATCAATATATGGAAAAAAATTTAACATTATAACATGGAAAGGGGGGAAGTGGAGGTTGATTTGATCAATTAATTAATTGTAACTATGCGCATGGAAGAAAGGGAAAATTAACTGATGAAAAAGCGGGGAGCAGGAAAATAGTAAATGATGTATGGAAATTCAAGAAAGGAGGAAAAGATAAAACAAATGAAAGGAAAAGTGTTAAAGAAAATAAAAAGGCGACAAAAAGAGAATTAGAAGATCACTTGATATTAAAAAAAACAAAGTTAATATCTTCACATTGCTATTTAATGTTAAATACTTTATGAATTATCATTTTACATAGTATTTCAGATTTTATCATTAAAATTATTATTTGAAACTTTCTAGTTTAAATAATTAGAATTTAATCAAATTAATTCAACCATGATTCGATTGTTATTGAACTCAAACTATTGTTTTGCATTGAAATTGGTTCAATATTATTCAGAAAATCAAATAATTAAAGCGAAACTTGCATTGAAAAATGACAAACAACATGGAGCATAGTTAAGTTGAGTTAAGGTGATATTTGATACAATCATTTCTTTCGTTTTTTCTTCCTTTTTTTGGATTGATAATTTAATTAACTAAAATATTTTATAATTAATAAAAAAGTAATAGTCAATCTCTTTTCATGAGATGTAATATCCATGTAATTTTTTATTGCAAAGAAAATCTGAGCTTAATATCGAAAATGATATATATATATAATATATATATATCCCATTAAAAAATGGGTGGAGGTGGGTCGGATCCAATGCCAAACCAATTAATCCGAATCGAAAATTTTGAAAATCCAAGTCATGTCACTCGTATCCTGACCCATTTGAACTAAAAATATTGATTTAATAATTATTTGATGTAAAATATTTGGATTATCAATTTGTTGACATTTATTATTCTTAGTTTTATTTATTTATTATTTTAAGATTTAATTTTATTTACAAGTTTATTAGGAAAAACGAAAAATTACTTCAAGCCCATAAAACATTATTAATAAAATTTATCCATATTAAATTTGGAATATATATATATATTTTTTCTAAAAATGTGGTGATTCCCCAACGTTTGAAGCGCCTTGTTCGACTTCTCGCCCATATAATAAATTTACGCGGCTTCGTCGGTCCGCTGCGCCTAAGACTTCGTCTTGGCGGGCTCGTCCTTCAGGCAATCCGTCGAACGGAAGGAGAGGGATGGTGAGCGCGTTCTTCGTGTTCTGCGCGTGCGTCGATCAGGCGAGCATCGGCATCGTCGAGCGATGGGGTCGCTTCCACCGCCTCGCCCGCCCCGGCCTCCACTTCTTCAACCCCCTCGCCGGCGAGTGCCTCGCCGGCGTCCTCTCCACCCGCGTCTCCTCCCTCGACGTCCGCGTCGAGACTAAGACCAAGGTCCAATTTCTAATCCCCTTCTTCCAATCTCATCATTCGATATAAACAAAAGAACCCTCTTTCTTTTCTGGTTAACATCGGTGGGGCAAAACATCTGCTGATTTGCATAGCTGTATAGAGTTATTTTTTTCTGCAATAACGAGAATAGGAGGAGAGATGAAGGATGTGAGAATGAAGTTGAGAGGGATTTGATTGGATGATGTTGTAGGACGATCTCGGTGTCAGAGCATAGGCATATTAGTTATATCCATCTGTAAATGCCAGGAAACTTTGAAGAGAGGTACGTCTAACAGGTTTTTCATTTCAGAAATGTGAAACTGAACACTTATACGACATGCAAACCTATCTCTTACCATTTAATGGAGGAACATTAGAAACGTGTAAGGATTGTGGCCTCAGTAATGATTCTAGAGTTAGATTATTGGTGTCCACATTAGCAGATGCAGGAGGGTTTTTCTATGAAAATTATTATAATATGGACTGAAATTTAAGCAAAGTTTCAAGTTTGTATAGCTTTTATGAATTATATATATCATATCTATGGACTCGAAGTTTAAGCTAAGGAATGAAACCCAAGTTAGCATAGCACGTTGGGATCCTTATGTCTGATCCTAGTTGCTAAGTTGAGTTTCTATATTTATGGCAGTTTCCAATGAATAATCAACTATCAGTAAACCTTGGTTAACGCAGAACTCAATTATTTAGCCAGATATTATGTGCATGGAAGAGATGAATTTTGACTTTTGAGATAGCTAGCACTCTCGGGGACTTGGTGAAATCAATCTTTGACATTAGAGTAAAATATCAGCAGTCAGCATTGCATTTTCTTTCTTATCTCGACTTGCACTTCTTTCTTCCTACGTCAGTACTCTGTCGCTCTTCTTTCTTCCTACGTCAGTACTCTATCGCTCTTCTTTCTATAGACCTTTAACAGCTCTCTATTGGAAAGACTATTGAGGTTCCTCTTTGGTTAGGTAGGGAAGCGAAAGAACAGGAACCATTTTAGTGACATCTAGTGATCTACTTAAGTACTGGCAGATTATGATTCCTCTGCTTTCATATACACATACAATTACTATTTTTGTGAAAAACTAATAGAACCAGGTCTCATTGCTGGTCTCCCTTTTTTATACAACTTCTAATATTATTATGATATCCAACAACAACAACAAACAACAACAAAGCCTTATCCCACTAGGTGGGGTCGGCTACATGGATCATACGACGCCATTCCGCTCTATTAGTAATCAAACCTTTCGGTATATTATTCACCAATAGATCTTGCTCTATTAGTTCGCCAAGTGTCCGCCTTGGCCTCCCTCTCCCTCTTTTAATCGGACTCCAGATTATTTGATCTACTCTTCTTACTGGCGCATCTAATGGTCTTCTCTGAACATGACCAAACCATCTCAAACGATTCTCTACCATTTTCTCACTAATAGGAGCCACTCCGACTCGTTCACGCATATGGTCATTCCTAATCTTATCTAATCTTGTATGATCACACATCCATCTCAACATCCTCATTTCGGCTACCCCCACTTTACGTTCATGTTGTCCCTTCATAGCCCAACATTCACTACCATATAACACTGCTGGCCTTATAGCAGTACGATAGAATTTTCCTTTAACTTTATTGGGTACCTTTCTATCACAAAGAACTCCAGTGGCTTTCCTCCACTTACACCAACCAGCTTGAATTCTATGATTAACATCGTCATCAATCTCACCATCTTGTCTTACAATTGATCCTAAATATTTAAACTTTGTCACTTGAGGAATTATATCCTCCCCTAACCTAACTTTTAAATCGTCTCTAAGTTGTTTATTTGTGAAATTGCTATGCATATATTCTGTTTTATTCCTACTTAAACGAAAACCCTTTGACTCCAACGTATTTCTCCATATTTCCAATTTTGTATTAATCTCTTCTCTTGAATCCGCTAAAAGTACTATATCATCCGCAAATAGCATGCACTTAGGTACCTCCTCTGTGATACTCTCGGTTATAGCATCGATAACTAAGTTAAATAGATACGGGCTTAAAGCTGATCCTTGATGTAGGCCAATTCCTATAGGAAATTCATTTGTCTCACCTCCGGGTGTCCTAACCCTAGTCAATGCCCCATCGTACATATCTTGTATTACCTTAATGTAGGCAACATTCACCCTCTTCTTTTGCAAGGCTTTCCAAAGTACATCCCTTGGTACCCGATCATACGCCTTCTCTAAGTCAATGAAAGCCATATGTAAGTCTCTTCTTCTACTTCGATACTTCTCCATCATCCCCCTTAGTAAATAAATCGCCTCTGTAGTGGATCTTCCTGGCATGAACCCAAATTGTCTCTCAGAAATACTAGTCTCCATTCTCAATCTATGCTCAATCACTTTTTCCCATAATTTCATAGTGTGACTCATAAGTTTAATCCCTCTATAATTTGCACAATTCTGAATATCCCCTTTATTTTTGTAAATAGGAACTAATGTACTTAATCTCCAATCATCAGGCATCTTTTTCGATCGTAAAATCTCATTAAATAGTTTACATAACCACAACACACCTTTTTCTCCTAAACATTTCCAAACTTCAATCGGTATACCATCCGGTCCAACGGCTTTACCATTCTCCATTTTCTTAAGAGCTTCGCTAACCTCCGAGACTCTAATTCTACGATAAAATGACCTATTAAGCTCACATTCGCTAACTGTCAAGTCCTCCAAATCACAACGCGAACCTTCACATCCATCATTAAATAGCTTATAGAAATACTCTTCCCATCTGTTCTTAATATCTCCTTCAGTAACTAAAACCTTGCCAACTTCATTTTTTATGCATCTTACTTGATCCAAATCTCTCGACTCCTTCTCTTTGTTCCTTGCAATCTTGTAAATTCTTTGTTCACCCGCCTTTGTCCCTAACTCCTTATAAAACCCCTCGTATGCTTTAGTACGAGCATCACTAACTGCCTTCTTAGCCTCCCTTTTCGCCAAACGATACTTTTCCCAATTGTCAGAACTATTGTCCAAGTGTATCGCCTTGAAACAATTCTTCTTATTACGCACCTTTTCTTGGACCTCCTCATTCCACCACCAAGTCTCCTTATCTCGTGGTCCAAAACCTTTTGATTCTCCTAAAATGGCTTTAGCAACCATTTCAACCTTTTTTGCCACATTCTTCCACATGATACTAGCATCTCCTTCTAACTCCCACACACTTTCCTCTAATAACTTACTTCTAAAAGTCTCTCGCTTCTCCCCCTTTAACTGCCACCACTTGATCTTTCGATCAAAAACTGTTCGGGATTTTGGTTTTATACATTTTATTTGCATATCAAGAACTAACAATCTATGTTGTGTAGTCACCCCATGCCCAGGAATTACTTTGCAATTAGTGCAACGTCTTTTATCAGTATTTCTTATCAAGAAAAAATCGATTTGAGACCTATGAGTTCCACTTTTGTATGTGATTAAATGTTCCTCTCTCTTCCTAAAACAAGTGTTGATAATCTTAAGGTCGTATGCTAAAGAAAAATCAATAATAGTTTGTCCTTCCTCATTCAACTCCCCAAAACCAAAACCACCATGAACCCTTGCATGTGGTCCTGCCTCTTTACCAACATGTCCATTAAGGTCTCCCCCAATATAAACTTTCTCGGTTGTTGGTATACTTTCAATCAAACCCTCCATATCTGCCCAAAACTTCTCCTTGAGATGTGATTCTGCTCCTACTTGGGGTGCATATGCACTAATAATGTTCATAGTCTCCTTTCCAACAATTACTTTCACGGATATGATTCGATCCTCAATCCTTTTAACTTCCACAACATTCTTCCTCCATTCTGCATCCGCGATAATACCAACACCATTCCTTCCATTTACCTTACCTGTGTACCAAAGTTTGGAACCATTTAACCTAATCTCTTTACTTCCCTCTCCTACCCATCTAGTTTCTTGCAAGCATAAGATACTAATCTTACGCTGGTCCATTACTTGTGCCACCTCGAGACGCTTCCCATTCAACGTCCCAATGTTCCAAGAACCTAATCTGACCTTAGTCTCATGAACTAGCTTCTTTAACCGCCTCCGTCCATTAGAGTGCGGTAGCCCTTGCTCATTTAACACTGCATTCAGGCGAGGATGCAGCGGCTCTTGCTCTCTTATCACTGTACCCGAGCTGTACAGCGCGTTACTTACGGGTAACGACCTAGCATTAACACAATATATTCGTTGATCCATGTTCATAAGATTCGACATGATTTTATGTTGGCTGTCGGGGCCTAACACAACCCTCCTCCTTTATCCGGGCTTGGGACCGGCTATAAAATATAGGCGGAGTTATTATTATGATATCCAATGGACTAAAATTGTTGATATAAGAAAAGTTGCCAGCTAACTCTTATCTACAGTCATTGGACATATACAGAAGGTTTAAACAATTTATGGTTATCTGATAAAAATTTGATCAGAATAAATCTACGACCAAGTCTAATATGCTGCAACAGGTCCTGGTACGCCAAATTCATTTCTGACACATTAAGAGAAATTACAGGCCACTGGATCCTGCTGATTGCTTGCTTATCAATAATTTTGATCAACTATAGCTCATGGATATTTCATGTTTCAATCCTTTAGGACATACTTAAAACAAATAACTATGCTTGGTTTACTCTCATTGATCACTGTCATATCTATCCAAACCAAACAATGGCACAGCCTTCCCCAGGTTTAAGATATGAAGAAATGTTTATGCAGTATCTGCTGAGGAATATGTCCATTTTTCTTGCACTGTGATGATCGTAGCACACTATTCTTGACAAACCGAGTATTTAGGATTTCACAAAATTCCAAAGCCTGGTTTAGAAACTAGTGTTGACTGTATGGTTGAAGAATCAGCATATGCAAGTCCCCTAGTTTTTCATTACTTTTCTTCCTTTTCATGCTTTCTTGTGTAATGTCTATGCATCTAAAGTTGCCTTCATCATACAAGACATTGACCATGGCTTCATAATTGCATGTAACAGGACAATGTATTTGTGCAGCTTCTCTGCTCAATTCAATACCGTGTTGTTAAAGCTAATGCAGATGATGCATTCTATGAGTTGCAAAACCCTCAAGAGCAGATCCAGGCATATGTTTTTGATGGTTGGTTCTAATGTCTTAAACTAACTATATTCTTTATTTGTTCAAGACATTTGAATTTTTGTTCATGCTGAAATATAGTGGTCCGAGCTCATGTTCCAAGAATGAATCTTGATGAACTTTTTGAGCAAAAGGGTGATGTGGCCAAAGCTGTTCTTGATGAACTAGAGAAGGTATTGTTTCATTGGTATACTTGTGTATGGTAAACTCTTGCCTATTATCAGCAAACAGATAAAAGTGCCTTTCATTTCTCAATCTTACAGTAACTGTAGATCTAATTGGCTTACATTTATATTTCTAATGTTAAACAGTTCTTCCTCTTGCATGTTTCTTTTCAGAATTAGCATGGTATCATGTGCACTTGCTTCCTTATCTTCCGTTTATATGTCAACAATTTTGCTCCTTTGTTGGAACAACTATCAGGTAATGGGAACATATGGCTACAATATTGAACAGATTCTTGTAGTCGATATTATACCTGATGATTCTGTCCGGAAAGCAATGAATGAAATAAATGCAGGTCCCAAGCCCGGATAAAGGAGGAGGGTTGTGTTAGGCCCCGACAGCCAGCGTAAAACCCTGTCGAATCTCATGAACATGGATCAACGAAGATCCATGTAGCCGACCCCACCTAGTGGGATAAGGCTTTGTTGTTGTTGTTTGTTGTTGTTGTTGCCTTTGTTCCGTTGAGAACTATTATTGCTCAAACATAAATCTGCATGCCCACTTTTGTGGCCTATAGAAATAAGCATGTTTATAAAATCTTGAACTTCATGGTGATTACCACACCAAGCTATATGCAAAGTTGTCTTCATACAATGTTTTAAAATCTAATACAGAATGGTATTATTAGGATAATATATGTAGAATCTACTACCTTGGCAATGCTAGCTTTCCTTATTTATCTTTTCCTGATCCCCTGGTTTGTCACAGCCCAAAGACTTCAGCTGGCAAGTGTTTACAAAGGAGAGGCTGAGAAGGTCCTTATGGTGAAAAAAGCTGAAGCAGAAGCCGAGGCTAAATATCTTGCAGGTCTTGGTGTGGCGAAGCAACGTCAGGCTATAACTGAAGGTCTGAGGGAGAATATATTGAATTTTTCACAAAAGGTGTCTGGCACCACAGCAAAGGAGGTGATGGATCTGATCATGGTCACTCAATACTTCGAAACCATCAAAGAACTCGGCAATTCATCAAAGAATACTACTGTTTTCATACCTCATGGCCCTGGACATGTGAGAGATATAACAGACCAGATCCGCAATGGGATGATGGAAGCATCAAGCAGTCAAGTAGATGACTGATAACTCAAACTTTGCTCCTTTTTCTTGCCCTTTTAAACTTTTTATGCATACATGGATGAAGTCCAAAGTGGAATTTTTTTTTCATGAATGTGTACATAAGAATATCAATAGCAGAATGAGAAAAAAATAAATTATAGGGGTGTCTAATCGTAGTCGAATTAGTGATGGTTTCTCAACATGAAGTTTCGATTTCCCCCTGTATTTTCTTGAATTTTCACTTTATTTAATTATTATGGATCGACGTTTCTGATGAATTATAGTGGTAGAATGATGGAACGATGAAAACATATCTATATAATGATAGTGATTGCTATATCACTTTATGAGAATAAGAAATATGTGAAATTAGGTCATGTGGTATAAAAAAGATTGAGATATATTCATGCATGAAAGAAGGGTCATATTTTTAAATAAAACTCCAATATTTCAACAGCCCACTAACAAATTTGGGATATTGTCCATTTAAAATGTGAATAATTCGCTAATGAATTGGGTCAACCAATTATTGACGATTAAAGCCCAATATTGAAATTCAAGAATGCATGAGTATAATTAGAGAAATATAGAATCTAAGGATTATGGTAATTTATTTTGAATATCACTTTTTTGTTTGATTGGTTAATAAATATTTTGTGGATTATGTTTTATTTCGTAGATAAAAAAATTTAACTGATTATGTCATAAAAAACAAGTTTATTGATGAAAAAGATAAAAAAGAATATATGATCAGTAGATAGAAAAAAACTCATAATTTTAAAGGAATAATAATAATTTTGATAAAAACAATTTTAAAAATTTATTCTATAATAAAAAAAGTGTAAGATGTGAAAAACTTATATTATTAATAGAACAATGCTAAAGAAAGAAATATAAAAATAATTAAGAATATTTATATTAGGATAATAATTCACATTTTCTTAGCTTAGCTTAGTCCACGAAGTCTTGCCAGTAGACATAATACAATTTTCATTCCAACATTGAAATACTTACCAATAATTTATTTATTTGTTCTATAATGAATGTTTAGTTTTATTCTTTTGGAATAAAATGCTAGTATATGCTCAAACGGCCATATGCTATCATCCCCGAAAAAGGTTATTTGATACCCATGTAATTCTATAACTTCTATTTGTCTTTTGCAATAAAATATTTGACCTCCTGTAGACAGAAAACACCCCAAAGACCAACTTTTTCTTCAAAAAAAAATTTTTCATTTGAAAAGAAATCTCTCAAAACTCTTTTTTTTTCTTTTTCTTTAGTAATTTCTCTCCGAGAACTTGAATCACTTGATATCAAATTTCTCAATTAGCAGTGTAACAATTCCAAATTTGACTCTGGCCACATGATGAAGTCTCCTCTTTAAGTGTTATATGCACATTTTATTTTGATTCATTGAACATAGAATAATATTAAGATACATAAATGCAAAAGTTAGAAAATTTCATAGATATGCACTATTAAAATATCATTTTTTATATACTTTAAAAATAATGTGTTGTCAACTTTTTCTTTTTGAAAATTATTTTCAATTAGAAAACTATTTGGTGGTTCATACGTACCAAGCTCTCGGGATTTGCTTTAATTCATAAAGAGCTTTTGAAATTTTGAAAACATGGTTAAGAAAATCATCATTTTCAAAGCCATGTGGTTGCTTAGCATAAACTTCTTGATTTATAAAACCATTTAAAAAAATAGTTTACATTCATTTGAAAAAATTTGAAACCTCTAAAATAAGAAAAGGCCATGAATGGCTTCAAGTTGTGTAACAGGAGTAAAAGTTTCATAAAAATTAATTCCTTCGATTTGTGAAAGCCTTTAGCCACTAATCTAACATTGTTTCTCACGATGACACCATTTTTATCTAGCTTGTTTCGAATGACCCATTTGGTTTCAACAATTGGATGATCCATGCGTCTTTCAACAAGTCTCCAAACTTGGTTCCTCTCAAATTTATTTAACTTTTCATGCATAGCATTAATTCAATTTGAATAATTTAACACGTCATCTATACAAGAGGGTTCAACTTGAGTGAGAAAAGCTACAAAGGCACAAAAATTTCGAAATCAGTTTCGAGTTTTGATTCCATCACCTATATACCAATGATTTGCTCAATTGGATGTGATGAAGTATTTCTCCAATTCTTGAGTATCACTTGTGGTACAATGAGTTGATGATCTTCGGTTCTTTCAAGGCCTTCTACTTGCTCTTCAATTTGATTTATTTTTTTTCTTTTTCAACATTTTCTTTGTGAGGTGAGCTTTCTTTTAATTGAACCTTTTCTAATTGATTTGACACTTCAATTTCACCTATATCATCTTCTTCAACATGCTTGCTTAAAATAAGATCATTAGTTTCATTAAACTTAATATCCATGGATTCTTCAACCAAAAGCATTCTTTTATTGTACACTCTATATTCCTTGCTAGTACTAGACTAACCAAGGAATATAGCACCATCGCACTTAACATCAAAATTTCCTAACTTGTTTTTATTATTCAATTCAAAGCATTTGCATCCAAAAATCTTGAAATATGAAATATTTGATCGTTTTCCATAAATGAGCTCTAAACAAGTTTTCTTTGTTAAAAGCCTTATCAAAATTCTTTTAATACATAACATGTGGTGTTTACGACTTCTGTCTAAAAATATTTGGAATGGTTGCTTTAATTTAAAAAGATTATTGACATCTCTTGTATAGTCCTATTTTTTCTTTCAACCACTCCATTTTGTTGAGATGTTCTAAGTGCAGAAAAATTAAAATATCATTTTTTTCATAAAATAATTTAAACTTATGATTTTCAAACTTTTCATGATAAGGGTGAAAGTGGATCAGGTCGGGCGATTTTTACGTCCAAAAAAATTGACCTTTAAATTTTGGATGTTTTTTATAGCGTAAAGACCACACTATTTTTTTTCAGAGAAAAGAAACTAACATAGGCCGTCTCAATTTTTTCCGGATCGGAGACCTATTTAAAATAATATTTTTTAAAAAAAATTAATAAACATTAAATGCATAGCAAACTATATTTAAAAAATTAATGTTTAACTCTAAGTTCATAAAGAAAATAAACTATCATATTATCACATTATAATTTAAAATATTATAGTAAATTTTATACAAATTTTATTAAAATAGATTAATAACTTGATGATATTCAAGTTTAACTATAACATAATAAGTCAACAATATACTTAGTCTAATAAATATGGGTAAAAAATGTAAAACTATGAAATATTATTTAAAATATATTTGGTTTGGGTTAGGCCCCTTCGGTTTTTTGGTTAGGAGTTCTAAGTTAAATGGGTGGTTTTAATTATTGTAAAAAAACCAACCTAATTTTTAATCGAAGTCCAAATTTGTGGTTTTTTCGATTTGGTTAGGTTTTTCAGGTGGGAGGAGTTTTTCTACACCCCTACTTCACCATGATCATTTCTAATATTTGAAATTTTTCTATCAAATTCATTTTGCAAATTTTAAAAATATATAAAAAGTTTCATCTTTATGTGAGAGAAATATAGTCCAAGTAAAATGAGAGTAATCATCTACAAGCACAAAAATATATTTCTTTCAAATAAATTTAAATGCAAGAGTTCTAGGATTCTACTCGTACTAATGAAGTCCATGAACTTAAAAGAACTTTTTGTTTGTTTCCCATTTAGACAAGACTCACACATGTTGTGTTTCTCAATTTTTGTCTTAGATAATTCTCTTACTAGTTCATTCTTGGAAAGATTATTTAATAATTTAAAATTCACATGATCAAGTCTTCTATGCCACAAGGTTGCGTCATCATGTAATGCACCTAAACATTTTTCATTTTCTAAGTCATCAAAATCAATCTTATAAAAGCAACATGCAAAAGGTTTTCACTTACATCAAGCATTGGACACTTTTTCTTTTCAAATTTTACTAAGAATTTTTTGTCATAAAATTGACTAATACTAATTAGATTGTCTTTCAAGTTATCTACTAACCATACATTCTCAAGAAAGATTTTTTTCATTTTTACTAATATTACCTATATCAATAACCACTATCTCCAAAGGGGTAATAGTTCCTCCATCCTTCTTTTCCAAATTACAAAGTTTGATGCATCTGTTGTTGTCTTGAGTAACCACTATTCAAATACCATTTTCTTTCGTTTTTCTTTCATGATGTTTCTTACAAAAATAGACGTAGACACAAAGATTTATATTTTTGGTACCCAAACTTATTTGGGTCCATCTTGATTAGCCTTGGTTCTTTTAGGAATCCAAACCTTTTTCATTTCAAAATTTGTACCTTTTCTAATGTTACATTCAAAAAAATAATGACCATGCACCACAATGGAAACAAGTAAAATTTGATGCACATTCAAAACCCTCAGAAACAAGAATCTTGAATCATGCCTTTTTTAAAAGATTTGTAACCAAGACCTTTCTTGTTGAATGGTATACTAGAACCACTGAACATAGCATCTAACATTTTTCTACCATTCAAAAACTTTTGAACTTTTTCTTCTAATTCATTTACTTTTGTATTTAATATTTCTATCTCAATTCTTTGTGAACTGATGCATGTATTTAAGTTGTCATTCCTCATTTTTTGTTCATAAATTTGGAGCTCTAAACTAGTGTTCTTATCATTTAATTATATAAAATTCTTACATGTATCTGATTAAGTTTCTCATTTTTAACTTTTTCAAATTCAATTTCCAACTTATCATGCCTCTTTTTGAGTGAACCATATTTTTTTAATGAGCTTTCTAAATTCCTCATGCATATCAAAAGTGCTTAATTCATCACTTGAAGAGTAAGAATATACCTCCGAATTTTCTATGAGGTAAAGATAAGCTTCGTCTTTATCACCTGAGGAAGAGTTATCTTCTTGCTCATTTGCATTCCAAGTCACTTGAAGAGCCTTCTTCTTTTTCTTTGAGGATTTAACCTCTCTGTCCTTTTTCACAAGATTTGGACATTCATTTTTGTAATATCCAATCTTTTTACATTTAAAATAGGTGATTTGATTTTTTTTTTCTTGTTGACTTTCTTCTAAATGATTCACCCTTATTTTTTTCTTAGCGAATATCAAATATTTGTCTAGTTTTCTTAACATGAAGCATCAATTTTCTTTCATCAACATCCTCTTCATCTTCACTTCTTTCTTCTTCATCATTTTTTACCTTTAAGGCTAGGGTCTTTTTCTATGTGACATTTACCTCATCATCCTCCATCATTCCTATCTCATATGTAGTAATGATTCTATGAGATCATCAAAGTCCAATTTGTTTATATCATTTTCCTCAATCATGATTCTCTTCGTGTGTCATTTTGAGAAGAGTGACCCGAAAAAAATTTTCACATTTTGAGCATTGATCATTAGCTCGCTTAAAGAGGCTAAGTCATTCCCAACATCATTAAAATGAACAAACATACTATTTATAGTTTTATTTTCAAGCATCCTAAAATAATCATATTGATTATTTAGAAGATTTAACTTAGATTCCTTAACTTTGTCGGTTCTTTCATGAGTAATGATAAGTTTTCTCCATATTTTGTTTTGCATTTTGACAAGTAGAAATGTAATTAAATTCAGTAGTGTCCAAAGCACAATAAAGAAGGTTTTTCACTTTCCTATCTAATTTAACCAAAAACCTTTCTCCTTCAATGTACTCGGATGGTGATTTTCCATGCAAATTAAAATCATTTTTAATTACATCCCAAATGTCAATGTATGTGGAACATATATAGACTTGCATTCTAATTTTTTAATATGTAAAATTTGATGCATCAAAAAGTAGAGGACGGTTGGTTGATTGGCCTTCACTCACAATAAAATTATTTGATGTCATGACTTTTATAGATGTTTAGATTTTAACACAATAGTAAACCTGGCTCTAATACCAATTGTAGGAACAAAAGGCACAATGGGGGATGAATTGGTGTAAAAGATTAAATCTAAATTTCAAGTTCCTTTTCAAATAGTTTTCCTTTTAAAAGATGCGTGAGAATGTGAATGCACTCAAAGCACAAAAGCAAAGAAAAGAGTAGTGAAAGAAAACACAGGATTTGTTGACGATGTACGGCCCAACTCCTTGAACAATGTTCCCGCTCTGACTCCATCGAGACCATCAGAGTTCCAGTATCTTCTTCCTTTTTTAAAAGGAGAGGAAACCCCTTATTACACCGAAACCACTTTTTTCTTCACTTAAGAGGCAAGACAAACCTCTTGTCACATAGGAGCTTTCAAGATTACAATTTTGAACTTTCTCTTAATCTCTCTCTTACAAGTGCTCACAGTTTGTAGGAACTCTTGGATGCTTGTGCTCTTTTTGGATAATCTTTCTACATGCTTTGGTACTTTTTTTATAGACTACTATAGCACCGATAAATGTTCGTGGCCTTTTTTTAGAAACTATAGCTTAAAAACTAGCCATTATTGTGTAGTCTGTGAGGGACCAGTCGGCGATGTCATCAGCCAGTCAACAAGTCAACATAACTATTACAAGATTTGTGAAGCTTTTCTTCTAATCGGTTGACCGGTAGTATGACCGGCGCTTCGACTGATATTGTCTCAACATTTGCATGTTGTGGCTTTTATGTTGAATAGTTGACTGGTGTCTGGTACGTCAATCGGCATCCTCTCGACGTTTGTTGACTATTACTTTTCTTATGTTCGATCAACCGGTACCCCAACCGGTAAAGCGATCGACATTCTCTCGACATTTGTTGATTGTTGCTTTTCTTCTATTTGGTCGACCGAAACCTTGTCTGGTAAAGTGACCGACATTCTCTCAATATTTTTTGGTTATATCTTTTCTTTTGGGCAGTCAACCGGTAAGTGACCGACATTCTCTTCACTTTTTTCAGTAATCGGTATATCGATCGATTAGTCTCAAATTTTCTTATTTTATTATTTCCACTTCGTAAGTTCTTTCATATGCATATTCTTCTTGATCTTATACATGAATTGTAATCACTCAAGTAATAATTAGAAACTTTTGCATCCAATTATATTTGTTATCATCAAAACATGGAGGCAAAATATAGGATTAAACATGTGTCATCTTCTCATTAGGGTTACTGTTTCATTGATAATCCTAAGTAAAACCAAGATGCTTCATGTCATTTATTCTTAGTTCATGTTAAAATTGCTAATTTATTGAACGGGAATGTGAATAATGGTTCCAATAGTTCTTCCTCATATTGTTACTAATTTCCATGGTTAATTGTGTTGAAATTATTATGATATAAATCCTTCGATGATTAGTGCAAAAGGATGTTCCTATGTTAGATGATTGTATGATGTGAAGATGCATGTGTAATAGTCATTTTGGTTTTGGCACTTCAGAATGGACGTTCGAAAGAGATTTGGTCATCCGTTAAGGTCGTCCATGTTGATTGCCAAAAGTTTGACCCTCTCGAACTTTTGCCGACATTATGTAATGCATGCGAAATACAACATATAATTAGCCATGCATTTAATCATATTTCGATTCATTTTCATATAGCATGCATCACTTTCTGACTTTATTTGCTTTAATTTTATAAAAATGAAAATCTACTGAAACTATATTTTATTGTAAAAAATGGAAAAGAAATAGTCATGAATCCACATAAACGAATGGCACTCAAATCGGAGTTAAAACGGAGCTAGAAAGTAAAATTTAGTAGAGGCTGTCAAGGCTGAATTAAATATAATGGGCCGTAATGGTATCGTAATGGCCGTGAAACAAGGCCGTGAAGGACCCATAATAGGCTGTTAAAATGTCCAGTTTCGTCCAAAAAATTTGCTGAGTTACAGGCCGTGAAATTTATGTTACGGGGTGTTAAAACCATAGTTCTACTCCGATTTGGACACTGTAAGAGCCGTTAAATTCATGTTATGGGTTGTTACGAAGGTTGTTTTCAAAATTTCTTCGACTTTTCTTAAGAATTTTAAGTCCAGATTAAACCCAAACTTTATTCTAGCCTCAGGGACGATTAGGAAACATATTTACTCAGATTTGACGGAGTTTTGGATGGTTTTAAAGATCTATCAAAGTCTATTCTGAATTTACTTATTTTAACATGAAAAGACTTCGAATCAAACCGAAACTCTACCAAAACTCTTGAGACACCTAGAGGCTGTAAATAGAGACCCTAGGAGATAGAAAAATGGGTGCTTGTGGTACTTGAGACCTAGGAGCCGTCTTATATTGCATAAGACAAATTTTAGAATTTTTCGGTGTTTGTTTGGGAAAAACTTCAAAGCAACTCAGTGCGAGTGTTTTGCAACGATTCAGAGATCATCAAAGATGAAGAATTCTGTCTTCTCATCATTGTTTGGGTGCTTTTTACCCATACTTTTTATGATAATTAACTCTGTAATAGAGATTATTAATCTTTTCAAAAAAATTGCGTGAACTTGGTTGTTAAATTTGAATTAATATAGTTATTTCAGTTTCTTTTGATTATGATTGTTGTGCTTAATACTTTTTACTGATATTATTATATTCTAAAATAAGATTACAAACCAGATCTGGGGTGGTTAATTTTAGGATTTAATAATTTTCATAATCATTTTTTAACTTGAGAGTTGAAGCAATCATAACACAAATTTTGTAACACATCATTGGTACTAGATTTTGTGCGATCTATTAGTTTTTACCCAACAAAGATAACTGTTAGTTTAGGATATACAACTTAATGCATCTTAATATTTATCTTAACTGAAGATTAACTTAGCCTTTATGATCCTAAGTTTTGTGAGAATTAAGATAATTTGACTTACTCATCGTAGAGGTCATCAGTTTAGGTAATCCTAATCTGTCTTAAGAACTGGACTTGTTTATCATTGTTATAATTCAATCATCGTCATGGTTCATGTCAGTTAATCATCCATAATCCTTAGGCTCAACACCAATTTATTTTATTTTCTATTATTTAATTTTTTGCACATTTATTTTCTATCTTCATCTCACAACACTATTTTCTTCTCTTAGTAGATTATTAAGATAGATTAAATTTAATTAGTTCCTCGTGAGTTCGACTATCTACTCTATACTTTATTACTTGATATGACTAGTGCACTTGCTAGCAAATTTATTTGTTACAAATTCAATACATCATTATGTCAACCAGTTCAGTCATCCTCTATCCTTCCAGTGATCGTCCAATCAACACGTTTCGGTCGCCTGAAATTAGAAGGTCAGAAAACTCGGCCTTCTCGGTCTTCTGTGGAAGTCGTGTGGACTAGTTTGGTCATCCGTATCCCTTCTCGTGGTCATCCGAAATTGTGCTTTGATCGTCCAAAAGTGGACCAAAAACCCGCTTCATTCCTCAAATGCCTATCTTATGTTGATTGTTACACTTAAAAAATTTCATGACTGATCAATCGTAAATAGGATTAAAATATGTCACATGTATTGAATTATTGTATGTATTGATGAATATAATTAAAAAATGGATTGGATGAAAGTGTCTTGTTATAATCGTTGAGGCAAACAAATCTTCACTCGCTAGTTTTAGTGTCAAGTTTTCGGGGAAACGAGTTCCACCCCCTAATAGTGATGTTTCAAAATGAAACGAGTTTCACACCCTAGTGGTGGCATTTCCAATTGGGACAAAGAGATCCCAGCCTAGCTAGCCAAAGTCCAATGAATCAACATGATTTTCTCAATTACCAAGATAAGAAGTAATTTAATTAAAGATAGAAGATGAAAAGATGATGTGATAAGATGAAATGACTTGGAACACATGTATGCACCAAAAAGGGATGCGAATGTATGTTACATTGTCATATGATGTTATAAAGAAAATGTTCAAGTTAAGCAAGATGAGTTTATGATATGCCTTAACATAATGTTTAATTATGTTACATGATGATCTTATGTTTCCATGATGATTGTTCACATACTATAAAGAGTGCATATATAGTTCATAGCATGCATGTTTCTTATGTTCCTATTATATTGCAATGCATATTCCATGACATGTAGAAATCATGTTATAGATTTATAGCATGCATGGATTATAACATATTCTATCAAAGAAATCTCCTATACTCCATGGATCCATGCTGGTACGGATGAGGAAGGCTTGGCGGTGATGGCCTCGTGATGACGACGATTACACGTGACGATCGGACCCATGACCCAAGTATTTTAATGTTGAACTCTTATGTGAGTCACGTATATATGACCTATGGGTAAACATTGATACAAACTCCTGAAGTTATTTATATTATGTCGAACTCTATGTGGTCCATGAGCTAGTTGACGTTGTGTTTTAAATTATTTGTTTCTATATTTATATGCTTCTGTTATGATGTTATATGTAATTAGGTTATGAAGAATCACTCAAATGTAGTGTCGCCTAAGGTTCGGCCTCTAAACTGTGGTCTAATTTTGGGGATGCTACATCTCTTCTGTTTTGCGGATTGCATTTTTTGTGGTACCTATTGATTGCATTATTATCTCTTCATTTCATTGATTGCATTATGCAATTTGACATATCTAAGCATTTGCAGGGAAGAGGAGGAGACTCATGCTAGTTCAAGGGTGAATCCAGTAGAACTAAGGCCACAGATCCCTAGAGTCGTAATTTCACTTTTCAAAGCTCAAGTGTAACATAGTGGTACATAATGGGGTAAATTATCCCGATCAGTGAATTTTGCTCATTTTGGATAGTATTGTGCGATTTGAATGGTGACTAATTAGTTGAGAGATTGAATTGGTCTTCCAACCTTCCTATGTCACTTTGGAAGAAGCCAAAGAAGCAAATACATTTACTGGTAAAGCCACCCATAGGATATCCCATGGGTTCGCAATAAGGTATCTGTTCTTGCATATTGTAAGTATAGTAATTTGTGTTTTCATAGCTTTTCCCTCCTATAAACATATGCCACATGCATAGGATGGATACTTATCCTAGTTGCTATGCATGTTGTCTCACATTTGTGTTATTTTTATAAGGCCATTCATTTACAAGAAAATTAAATTCAAATGGAAGTGTAGATACATTAGAGACATTGCACAATCTGAGTGAAGGTATGTCTTCATTGTACTTCAATAGGTTTGTTTCTCTTTTTGAAATCCTTCTCTGTAGTCTAGTTGTCAGATGAGTTTCTTGTCTTTGAGCAAGCCTGGAAAGGGAATGCTAGAAAGCATCTACCAGGGTGGAGTCCAGGGGTTGGCATGCTTGATAATGGTGGCACTCGTAATAATTGACCTCACACTTTAGCTTTCGTACCCATGACCAAAATTATCCCAATTATGTATGAAATCCTAGGTATTGGAACTAGTACTTTGTCACGGGGTTCTTAAGAGTTGTTCTCTCTAATTGCCATCATTTTATTTCATCATAATGTGGGTGAGAGAGGAGAATGGTATCTGATGAGAACATGAAAGTATAAGGGTGTGTGCTCATTATACTAACTGGCAAGTTATTGTGAGAATCAGGGTTAATGAAAATAAAGATCTTAAGTTCAGTTTTCACAGACAAACCATTGATAGAAAATATTTGTCGCAATATCATCTATAGACAAGTTAGCTATATTTTAGGGTAATGTGTGGATATCATTTTGTATGGATGCAATTATTTGTTATCTGAGTATGTAATATTCTCAAAAAAAAAGTTAAAGAAAATAAATAAAAGAAAACAATAGCCATGTAAGGCCTATTAATAGAGCCCACAAGCCTTGTTAAATCTCTAAACCTAAAGTATAAATACTACCCATGCCCTAACCTCTCTCGCCTCCCCGCCCCCTCTCCCGCCATAGACTTTTCTCTCTCCTTCACCCATATCAGCCGAACATCGACCCCCAAAAATAATGCTCTCTCTCTCTCTCTCTCTCTCTCTCTCTCTCTCTCTCTCTCTCTCTCTCTCTCTCATTTTCCCTCAAGGCCAGAGCACCGCAACACCTCCATCTCTCTTTCCTCTCACTTCTCCCCAAGTCTCAGCAACATCATCTCACAGCTAACAGCAAACCAAAGAGAAGAAAGGCAAGGGTAATGTGAGTGCATTTGGGGGCAGAATGGCAACTACTAGAAAAGTGGCTACCACATCAAGGAAAGAAGAAGGAAAAGAGGAGAAGAAGAAGAAGAAGAAGAAGAAGAAGAAGAAAGGATTAGGATTAATTTTAGAGTTTCAACAGAAACCCTAAAGGTATGTTGAGGGGATCCAAAACTCCCTTCTCACCCTTAATGATACATGATGTTTGGATTAAGGGTTTCAAAGGCCAAACTAGGTCTCATTGATGCATGATTAGGGCAATGCATATGATGGCTTAGGTCAAGTCATTTCTTTAGTAAGATTACTATTTCATTAGTAACCATGCATTAAATCGTGATGTTTCATTTTCATTTACGTTTAGCTTATGATGGAGTAGCTCATTTGTTATATATATATATATATATATATATGAATGTGATTATGTTAGTCCTTCGTTTTCATGATTTATTCCGATGGATTGTTATATGGTTCTTATGATTAGTAGAATGAATGCTCTTCTTAAGTGTTGAGTGAATACATGTAGTGGAGTAAATTATATATGGATGTCAATGGGGAAAAATGGGGTAAACCAGGGGAAACCCCATCTGTCACTCCTGGGCACGGTCACGACGCCCAGAGCATGGCCGTGACCCTCAAGACAGCACGCATGTTGCCCTGGGCGTGCCAAGGTTGCAGAGTGCCAACGGCCGTTCTCCCAACATGAAACGGCTGTGACGAATAGTGTGATCACACTTGTAGCCCACTATTCAAATCGGTCAAAGGATTCTATCGATCAGTGGTCTGACCGCTCCAGAGGTATATGCTATTGTCCAACTCGACCGACAAATCGGTTGATCGAACATGTAGCTGGCTAAGGGCATGGCCATTCTAGTAATTGGCACGGTCGTGACCCTCGCAGGACATGAGACCTAATGCATGATCTCCATTCCGGTCATGTCTGTTGGGTCAAAGTTTTAATGGCATATAAAATTATATTTTGATGAAACAAACCTCGAAAGATTAAAGTTGAAATACTAAAAAAATGTTTAAAGAAAAATAGATAACTTTATGCACACTACACTTTGATTATATAATTGTCACTGATCTCATTAGTTTTGGAAGAATGTGGAATGCCAGAGTTGTAGAGAATTCTGTTAGCTTTCCATAGACTCCAAGATCATCTAATTTGGATAACCGTGAAGAAAGTTATGATCAAAATAGTGCAGGTCAGTCAACCTGTCGGTCGATGCAAAGAAGGCCGGTCGAAATGTACAGATCGACCGAACAGAAGAAGCCGGTCGACTACCAGTCGATGTATCGGTCGACAGACGGGTCGACCGGTCAAGCGCAGAAATTAAAGAAAACGTGCAACGATCACATAGACCGATTGACCGGTCCAGAAGTGCGATCGACCGGCCTCCGAGTCAAATGAACAGTAATGGTCAAATTTGAAGGAGGAATTTATGGAATGATTTTTGGACGAATTTTCCACAAATTGAAGGCTATAAAAGGAGTGCCAAAGCCAGAGACAAAGGCACCCATTCACTCATTGAAGAAAAGCTTCAAGTTGTCAAAGAGAGATCATTTCTTAAAGTCTTCATTTTATAGCTTTCTCATTCTTTCTCTCTTCTTCTCTTGTGAGCTTCGCTTTGTAAAAGAGAGAAACACTTTTGTTCAGAAAAAATTAGAGAGAGCTCTTGTGTAAAAGAGGTTCAAAATCTTACCTCTTGAGCGAGAGAAATAGATTAGCTTCCTAAGAGGAGGGTTGCCTTGCCTCTCGAAGCGGAGAAAAAGACGGTAGTGTAAAGGGCTTTCTTCCTTGTCCCAGTTGGAAAAAAGGAAGTGCTAGTAGAATTTTCGCCGGTCTCGAGGTCGAGAAGTCAGAGCGGGGACGTAGGCCAAGGTGTGGCCGAACCTCGTCAACAACCATCATATTTTTGTGTTTGATTTTCTCTCTTTCTCTCTCTCCCCGTTCATATTGTGTTTATAATCTGAATTGCAAAGATTTTAAGAATCGATTTTGTGCTTCCACTACGAATTTTGTGAAATCGATATTTTCGGTTGAACACCAATTCACACCCCCCCCCCCCTCTTGGTGCCCTTTGGGATCCTACAATGCCATGGCCTCAAGGTCGGCACGACCGTTTCATGGGATGGCATGACCATGACCGATGCTATTCTATTTATATCGGACAATGGATCGGTTGATCGGGGTTCAATCGCTCCTAATTCAATTCAGTCAGTCAAGTCGGTCGATCGACTAAGGGCACGGCCATACCATAAGGTGGCACGATCGTGACCCATATGAACCGAAGGGTTGAGAGATTGGCACGGCCATGATGCTTTTTGGCACGGCCAAGCCCAATTCCTAGAGATGTTTTACTGATTGTTTCACACTTTTAAAGTATGTATGGCCTTAAATAGGATTAAAACTTACAATATGTAATGAATGATTGTATGTATTGATGAATGTAAGTAAAAGATGGATTGGCATGAAGGTATCTTGTTGTAATCGTGGAGAGGAACACGTCGTCACTAGCTAGCTTAAGTGGTTCATTTCTAGGGAAACTACTACACCTACAAGGTGGGGTTTTCAAGTGGGACTAAAATGATCCCGGCCTAGCTAGCCAAGGACCCACAAATCAACATGATCTTTTCAATCACCAAGATAAGAAACTATCTAAATAAAGATAGAAGATGAAAAGGTGAAAGTTACTTAAAGTGACTAAGATAAATGACTTAAACATAAAGATGAAGATGATGATAATGAAAGCACTTAAAATGAAGCTAATATATGTCCCCTTGTCATATGATATTATGAATGAAGATGTTAAAGTAAAGTAATGATAAGTTATGATATGTTTTAGCATAATGATAAGTTATGATAGGCCTTGGCATAATGTTACTGATATTATATGCTTATCGTATCTTGCCATGATGATTTGTTCATATGCCATGTAGAGTGCATATATAGCTCATAGTATGCATATGTTCTATATTTCATTATGATGCAATGCATATACTATGACATGTAGAGATCATGTTATAGAATCATAGCATGCATGAGTCTCAACATGCTCTAACGGGAGAAATCTCCTGCACTCCATATGGATCCGTACAATTATAGACGAGGCTTATGCTCGACGATGGAGACCTCATGACAGAGAGATTGCACATGTGATGATCGAGCTATGACCCAATTATCTTTTGGTATTTTACTTATTGATGATCGACTCTTTAGCGAGTCAAGTTTATATGGGTTATGGGCCTTGAATCATGAACTCTTGTATGAACTCATTTATATATTATGAACCCTATGTTGGGTCTTAATGTTAGAGTCTATATAGCCCATGGGCTAGTATGTTATCTTGGGTTTATATAGAAGTCTTTCGATGTTTTATGTTATATTATTATATTTCCGATGTAATATTTTATGAAATTAGGTTATGAAGAATTTAGCAAAAGTAATACCGCCTAGGGTTCGACAACTAAATTGGGGCCGAATTTCAATGGTGTTATAGTTGGTATCAAAGCCATAGTTTTGGCTCGTATGTATTAGTTATTATGAAGTGTAAACCATACTTTTGGCTCATATGTCTTAGGTCTTAGTATGTGTAAGCCTTAGTTTTGGCTCAAGTGTCTTAAGTAATAAAAGTCAAGAACCATAGTTGAGTTCTTATATGATGGGTTATAGCATGTGTAAGCTATAGACTTGACTCATATGTCTTAAGTCTTAAGATGTGTAAGTCATAGATTGGCTAAAATATCTAAGTGTAAAGTGAATGTGCAACAGAAAAATACTTGTTTTGAATCTTGTAGATCGTCAACTAATTCGGTATCAACAATAGGGGCAACAGAAAAATGTGAGTCATCTTGGTATGCACATTGCAATGCACCATCAATTTCTATCATGCTTCTTGCCTTCGTCTTTATTACAATCCACTATTGTGCTTTGTCCCTGGTCTTCTCTGGATATGGCACATAATATATCTGTTTTGTAGAAGATGGAATAATGAGATGATCAAAACGTTCATAACACCTATTGTGACGTACTTCAACTATTTTGAAATATTTATGAACTCACATCCCTCTCCTTTCCTTTGGATCAAACCAATTACACTCAAACAATATGACTCTATTACCTCCAGTGTATTCTAGCTGAATTATGTTTTTGAGAATACCGTAGTAGTCACGCTCAATTTCGCCGTCCGTGGATCCTTTGACACAGACTCCACTGTTCACGATTTTCTTCCCGATCAACCAAGTTTTTGTGTGAAACTTATAACCATTCACAAAATACATCGGCCAACTTTTCACCTCTAGAGCCGGTCCCCATGCTAAATTGTGGAGACCAGACATCATGTCGGAATTGAGAACCTAAAATAAAAATGAATGTCAAGAATAGATTGTGAAGACTTCAAATTGATCAACATCGTAAGAGTTACCTGATCCTTAACCACGGTGTGAAGTCATTCTCGATTCTATCTTGAACATATTCTTCAGGAACATTGTAGTAATACTGCAAGAAAGCACTACATACAAAGTGATGGCTAAATCAAAATGTTGTTTGAGAAGACAAAAAAAATGCATGGAGAATAAACTTACTTAATATACCCTTGCACCTCATGCATGTTTAGAAGGACATGATTCGTGGCAGATTTGAATTCTGCATTACTCAATCATCTACTTCTTGACTTCCCAAAATATTGTCCTAACTGATTGAAGATCGACAAGGATGTCACAACAGACTGTTCTTCTATAACTTCATCATTTCGATGAACTCTGATCCTCGCACACTTAACATGGGACTCAAAGTAGTAGGAACAGAAGTATGAAATCTTTTGAGTCATATAGGCTTCACATATGGATCTTTCGACACATGCTTTGTTCTTAACCGTCCTTTTAATTCGATTAAGATATCTTTCAAAAGGATACATCCACTTATATTGTACTGGTCCACCTACCCTTGCCTCATATGGAATATGAATAGGTAAGTGCTCCATGGAATCAAAGAATCCCGATAGAAATATTCGTTCCAACTTACATAATATTATCAAAATATTATATTCCAATTGGATCATATTTTCCACCGTTAATGTTGTCGAACATAATTCTTTGAAGAATTGACTCAATTTCGTTATCGGCTTCCAAATCTTGTTCGGCAGCGATGAAAATGTAGTATGAAGCAAAATTTCCATAAATATGTGACAGTCGTAACTTTTCATGCCAAACAAACGCAAGTTATTCATGTTCACACATCGGGTCAGATTTTATGCATAATCATCCGGCATTTTCAGCTCTTGAATCCATTGACACACTTGAGTCTTCTGCTCTTTAGTGAGAGCATAACTTGCCTTTGTCTTAGATAACCTACCGTTAGGTAAACTAGCTAAGTGCAACTCTGGCCTTCGACAGTACTCCTTCAAATCTAGTATCGCCTTTAGGTTGTCCTTTGTTTTACCCTTAATGTCCATTACAGTGTTGAATACATTTTCAAACACATTTTTTCCAATGTGCATGACATCCAAATTGTGACGTATCAAACAATCAAACCAATAAGGTAAATCCCATAATATACTTCATTTGGTCCAGTTATGAGAAACACCAGACTCATTGTATGTGACATTTGGGTCGTCAACAATTCTGCATAAAGCATTGACAATGCAACGTAATTGAGCTCCTGAGCGTCTGACCGAAACCATGTCTTGTACAATCCTATTTCGTCGAAATGCATTTCGATTATTTCTGTACAGATGATCAGCTATAAGAAACTATCTATGGCAATCAAACTAGCTATTTTTACCCCCATTTCTCAAAGTGAACGCATTTGAGTGTTTCATACAATATGGACAAGCTAGTTTCCCTGCGGTCATCCAACCAGATAACATTCCATAGGCAGGAAAATCATTAATAGTCCACAATAAGGCAGCTTTCAAGGTGAAGTTTTGTTTGATCAACACATCATAAGCGACGACACCATCACACAGTTCTTTTAACTCGTCAATTAGAGGCTGTAAATACATGTCTATCCTCTGTTTAGGACTGTGAGAACCAAGAATAATGCATGTCGAAAACATATAAGGTGCGGATATACAAATTTCAGGTGGCAAATTATATGGTGTTACTATGACCGGCCAATAAGAATAAGGAATTGAAGTCAACCATACGGTGTAAAACCATCCGTGCATAATCCGAGCCTTATGTTCCTTTCGTCCCTAATAAAATCAGGATGCTTACGATCAAAATATTTCCACGCTTCACCATTCGATGGGTGAAGCATGACACCTTCAAAAGTATTATATTGTGCATGCCACTTCATTTGTGACGCTGACCCTATAGACGAGTATAGTCTTTTAAGTCTTGAAATAAGAGACAAATAATGTATTCTTTTCACAGCCACTTGAGTCTTGTTAGGCACTCTATATTGTTCGGTCCCATAAAATTTACATTCATTTAGATTGATGTCATCGCCATAATATAACATACAATCATCACGACGACAATCTATTTTAGTTGAGCCAAGTCCAAGTTTACTAACCAATCTTTTTGTCCTATAAAAATTTTCAGGAATGCGAGCCCCAGTTGGTGTGACTTTTAAAATATCTAAAAATACATCAAAATATGCTTGTGAAATATTGTGGTCAGCTTTCAGATTTAACAATCTAACAGCAAGTGATAGTTCCGAATGACTTTCACACCCGGACCATAAGGGTTGGCTCGATACATTTAGCAAGTTATAAAAATCTCTTGCTTTTAGATTTGGTGTCTCTTCATCCTGCTCAAATCTAATATCCCCATACTCAGTTGCAACTGCGTCATAAACTAACTATTCATATTGCGAAGTAAATCTTTCTTGAGGACCGACAAAATTGAGACCTGGATTTGGTACGCTTGTTGAAGGTACTCCTTCACCAAAATCATCCCATTGCAATAATTGGGTTTTGAACCCTTTCAATATAAATGAACCTTAATTGTCTGTAGCGTTTGTAATTTTGTGCTAACACATTACAAGCAAGGACACATAATTGTTCCCTCCCGCTGATATTGCAAAGACTGACAAGCCACACTAATATAATGATCAATGTCATCTATGAATTCTTGTGTCAAACCTCTACGACCAAGATTATTTTTATTGTACATCCATCGACGATCGTTCAAGTATGACATAATGTCTGCATTATTTACAATTTATAGTAATTAAAAATTTTGTAATAAAATCGGTCAAAAATTGACAATCAATCCAAAGGTTCACATATTGAACTTTGAATAAACATCGAAGAAACATCGTAAACACTAATTACAACTAATCAGGAACAAATCATAAACACTAATATGAACTAAAAATAAATACTAATTACAAAAAATCAGGAACATCATAAACACTAATTATAAATAATCAGGACCATCGTAAACACTAATTGCAAGTAATCATATTTGCACTATAAAATAATAAATAAGTACTAATGAATGAAATCTAAAGGAACAAACTTAAAAACTTTACGTTGACAAAATTAAAGTAATCATTGCCAACAAATGTAAACAGCAATGACTTAAAGACTTATGTTGTTAAGAGTGACAGCGACAACAATGTTATATTCCAAAACTTACATGTAAATCAAACATAAGACAAGAAAACATATGAAGACCAAATATATGATACATATGGAAATAATTTTAAGAGCATCATAAACATTACATATGGAAATATTAGTTAAAGCTTTGTCTTTGTAGTTCAGAAATATATGTAGTTGATCTTTCTGAGCCTTTGAATTTTGATGAATATTGCATGTATTTTGACTTTTAGAATGTGAGTTTTTATTCATGAATATCATTGTAAAAAACACTGATTTGGCTTCTTTTGCAATAGTGAGACTAGCTCATCTCCTAAAGAGGTGACGGGGAAAAGGAGAAGGAAAGATCCAACTGAGCTCCAAAGTGAATTTGGTAGTGACCTTGTACTTAACAAATCTGCAGATGGAGGAAATATGCGAATTAAGGATGCTGCTAGAGCAACACCACAAGTGGGAAGAAAATTATCTCATCCTATTAATGTCCTCGCGCCATATTGGGAACATGATTATGAAAAAGCTAGGAATTTGAAATATAAGTCAACTGCCTCTTTGGGGCTGCATAGAAAGAGATGTGCTGACTTTTCCATCAAACCAGAGCTTTCACCAACTGTCAGATCAGTTGAAACAAAGAATTTTGATAAGCATAAACATGGAAACCTTGCACGTAAGGATATTACTTATAAGTCTAGAAGGGTTGGTGATTCATTTGATCCCATGCATCAGCGATCCAACTATAACGGCCAAGTTGAATTTCAATCAAAAAAAGTACAGAATGGTAAGAATGAAGGTATATCGACTAAGTTTCGACTGTCGCCGCAGCCAGATCTGCCCGCCGCGCGCGGAGGGCAGATCCGGCTGCCGCGGTGGCCAGATCTGCCCGTCGTGTGCGGAGGGCGGACAGATCTGCCTGCCGCGCGCGGAGGACGGCCGGATCTGGGAGGGCAGAGAGAGCACGGAGGGCGGAGGCTAGGAGAGAGGCCGGGGAGCCTACCCGCACCGGAGATGGAGATTGCAGACGCAGCGGGTCGACCTGCTGGCAGCGGACAGCGGCTTTAGGCGGCGAGCGAGCGCAATGCAGGTGGCGAACACAAGCGCCGACGGCCGATGGTCCAGCTGGCAGGCGTTTGGCGGAGCGCGGACGACGGGAAGGTCGCCGAAGGTCGCCGCCAGACGTCTCTTGCGCGGGCGATCAAGTATAGAAGAGATGGAAATCGAGGAAGTGAAAGTGGGGTCAGATATTTATATAGTCAGTTTTCGACGGTCGGAACCATCGAAAAGTAGGTAAATATAATAAAATATTAATTCGAATTAAGATGGTCAAACCCGCTGGACGAACCGTCGAAACATTCGACGATTCTCCAAACCGTCAAAACTTTCGACAGTTTTAATCGTCGAAATATATAATAATATATGTCAAGTGAAAGAGAATTGTATAAATTATAAATCTTCATTTTCGACGATCAAAACCGTCAAAAATATTTAAAATAGAATTAAAATCAGTTAACATTCTGACGGGTCTGACCGTCGAAATATCGACGGTTCCGTGAAACGTCAAACTTTCGACGGTCAGAACCGTCGAAAAATAAAATATAGATACCCCATCAACGTTAAGATATTTCGATGGCTAAGACCGCTGGAAGTTTCGACGGATACGTGAAGCGTCGAAACTTTCGACGGTCTGAACCGTCGAAAAACCAGCATGGAAACGGATTAGTTGGTTTTAATATCTTCGACGATTATGATCATCGAAATTTTTTACGAAAAGTTTCGATGAATTTTGAACCTTCGTAAGTTCAGACAGCTAAAACCGTCGAAAGCTTATCCGACGATAATTTCGACTGATTATTCGATCCATCGAAAAATTCATCAATATTTCAGACGAATTTTTGCCCGTCAAAAACTAACCGTCGAAAATCAGAGTTTTTCTTGTAGTGTGTGCCTATATGTGCCTTTGGTTATCAATTGCTTTACAAATCAGCTTGGAAGATGATTTTTTTATGACTCTCTGTGCTTGGCCAGTGATCAGTATAGTAAGAAGTATTATGTACTGACATCATAGCTAGGGACGAAAAAGGTAATTTCTAAGGATATAGTTGTTGATTAAATAGAATCGTGTATCCTAATTCAGAAAGAAAGAAGAAAAAAAAGTAGCCAGGGATTGCATGTGAGAGAAAGAAGGTAGCTAGATGAATAACTGTCATTGTGTTAATTGAATATGTGCTTTTAACTTTTAAGCCATAATCTTCTTTGTTGTTGGTTATGTAAAGGAGTTAATATTATACTAGCCAAAATATTAACTAGTCACTATATAGTTGTTCAACTGAGTATCTTCCTCCACAATAGTGATGCTGCTGAATGACACAAAGTTCTCTATTCAAACTCGAAAAAGAAAATGTCGACATGTAATGTAACCAGCAAAGTGAGGTAAAATAAAAAAAAAAACTAGTGGTAAGTAGCTCATCCTTGTTTAAGTAAAATGTAACGACCCTGCTTTTTCAGGATTTAATAAATAGATATTTTATTATTTTATTTTGAAAAATATTGTTATTAATATTAGTGTATTTATTAATTCCGAAAATAAAAAAAAAAATTGGGGAGGAGTTCGATTTGTGATGGGATTAATTAATGAATTTCGAAATTTATTTAAGCTAGAATAAATCTGACTTAGTTAAAGAGATAAAGATAAAAAGAGGATAAAATTTGAGAAGGATTAGATATTATAGTTAGATTGTAATTGGAAAATTATAAACCTTATAAATAGATATATGAGGGCTGGTCAAAACTTATTTTCTGAGATTTTTATTTTGGTGCGCTCGGCATCGATATCTCGGCGACAGAAAAAAAAAAGGGAGTCGAACAGCGTCCACGCGTCCGTACAGGTACGTAGGGGAGATTCTGCTTGGTTGTTATTGTGTCGTGATGTTTTACGACACAATTTAGTTTTAAATTAGATTTGTTATGGCCGTAATTTTTTGGTCGTAATTGTTTGTTCGATACATGATGTTCCCGGCCGAAAAGAGGGAAGAGTTTTACGGTAGTAAAGGAGGTAGAACGAGAAAGAAAGTTTACGGCCGAAAAAAAAGAGGGGGGCGTAACTAGAAAGCGAGATTCACGTAGAGATAGAAAGAAGTAAAAGCAAGGAAAAAAATGAGAAGGGAAAATGGATTGGCCATAAAGAAATTAAAAAAAAAGGGTTGGAGACGAGGTTTTACGGCCGAGAAAAGGGTAGAGAGAGAAAGATGAAAAAAATAAGAAGTGCCAACTGGATAAAGTAGGAGAGAGATTAAAAAAAAGAGGGAAAGAATGTTTACGGCCGAGAAGTTAGGAGAGAGAGAATTAGAGAGAAAAAAATTAGGAAAAAACGTGGGAAAAGGGAATTAATTTGTTAACCTTCATGCGGAGAGAGAAGGTTAGTGGGAGGAGAGAGAAAGAGATGAAAAAAAAGTAATATGCGATAACAATAAGGAAAGAAAAGAAGAAAATGTTTCTTCTTTGGTTTATGATTTTTTCCAACGAAATTCAACTATTGGATCTCCCGGCTGGAAAAAAAATAATAATATAATATAGAAGAATAGTATAGAGAGGACACCACCGAGAGTTATTATTTATTTTTGAATAAATTTTAATTACTGATTATTATTGTTGTTATTAATTAATTTGATGTATTAATTATATTGATGGTGATTGATCTGTTTATATTATGATGAACTTTGATTTTGATTGTATTGTTGATCTACTTAGTTTTGAGTTCAGAATTTGTCTAACCAAATTGATAATTTATTAAAGATAGACATTTTAGGTAAATAAGATAAAAGCCGAAAGCTACTGGGCCCACGTCTACTGATTGCCACTAAGCCGGGACCAATTGAATTGAATTGAATTGAATGGGGCAGATAATGTAAAAGCTATGGCTGTCCCGTGTATGGCCACTCGTCCCCCACTATACACGAACCCATTGAATTATATCGGGTTTGCCGTGACACTGATCCCCCGATGGCCTGCATAAAAGTGGCATGGTGTCCCTTAATTGATTGAGCGCTCCTCATTGAATTGGATAACTCCGAACATTGAAAATCGAATCGAATTGAATTGAATTGAAATTGAAATTGAATCGAATTGGAATTGAATTGAACGGAATTAAATCATGGTCATTTGGATATATTGGCATTGAGTTGATAATTATTGTTGCCCTATTGGATTGAATTGTTATTAGCCAATGACCATTGATTATTGAATTAGAAATTATTAATTGAATATTGATCTATTAATCAGGCAATTGATAATTATTAATTGGAACAATTGTTATTGATTTACATTGGTCTGTTGACATATATTGTTCATATTGATAAATTATTAATTGATTATTGTATTGACTGCTCAATCGACTCATTATTGATTTTATCTTATTTTCGATTGAGCATATTGATTGTCTTTTAGACCCTACGTACTGAGTATTTTTATACTCATGGATATTTCTCTGTACCTGGATCCGTGCAGGTGAGAGAGCTATAGATGATGGTCCTACAGGTGGCAACGCTCAGTGACAAACAGATGTTGCACATGACATTAAATCTAGTTATTTAGTTTTATTATTTCCGCACTTATTAGAATTGTAAACTCATGGATGTTTTAGCATTTTGATTACTATGGATTATTAGTTATTATTTTTTAAAGTCTTCCGCATTTATGTTTTATATTCGGCACTTTATAGATTTTATTCCGCAAAAATATTTTATAAAAAATTGAGTAACGCCTCTGGGACGACTCTGAGCACGTGAAAGTCACGTGGGTCTCGGGGCGTTACAGAAGGTATCAGAGCCTAAGGAGAGACACTTCTTAGCTGTCTCTAAATAGATAGAATTGAGTCTATGTGCAACTGTCATGAGCAACCACTGCAGCCATCCAGTAGGGTCAAGTAAGTATTGAATTGCGCTATATATTATTGAGCTCACACTTATGAATTTTATTGTTATTATTGTGTGAGAACAGATTTCTCCTAAGATGATATTTCCGAATCAGATACCACGAGCTCCCATAAGTGGGTCACAGCGGGCCGGTCAGGAGGCCCAAGGTTCTCAACCTAATAATTAACGTGTTCTGAGCCAAGAAATGAGTAGACAACAAGTGCATGGCTTCCAAGTGAATCAGGCCCAAGCTAATGGGTACCGAGAGGAACAATTGAGACAGGGACTACTACCATCGGAGTTCCACTCTGTGCACACTGAGTACTCGAGTCCCAATGTGCCACCACATCATGATCGTAAAGACACCATTGAGAGGTTCCTCAGGTCGCAGCACCCTCGGTTCAACGGGAAGGGTGACTTTGAGGATGCAGAGGAATGGATCGAGGAGATAGAACAGATATTTCTTGAGATGGATTGCGGCGAGGACCGCAAGATGATCTACGCCACAAGAAAACTGACGGTAGATGCCAGAGATTGGTGGAAAGCCACTAAGCTCACTACGTTCTCCGGCCAGGACCACATCACCTGGGGAGAATTCAAGAAGGCATTCGAGAATCGCTACATACCTGCCTATGAAAGGGGCAGGAAGCAGAAGGAGTACCTGACACTCTAAAAGGGTACTATGACTATAAAGCAGTACCTTTCCAAGTTTCTGAGCCTAGAGAAGTACTCCACCTTACAGCAGTCGAAACTTGATCGAGTGAAGCGTTGGATGGATGGCCTGAAACCCAACCTCAGAGAAAGGGTGAAGGAGGGTAACTGCCAGACCCTCCAATGTGTTGAAGAATTCGCCATTTATCTAGAAGATGGTGATAAGACTGTTGACAAGCAACAAAGCCAAGCACCGGCCAATCAGTATCAGAATATGGAAACAGAGATAGAAGGCAGGCTAGGCGAGACCCCCGCCGCAGAGATGATCGCAATCGGGGAAGACCATATCCAGTGAGGAATGAGCCTCAACCACCTAGAGCACCGTGCAACTACTGCCACAAAATGCATCCCGGTGAGTGCTACCGGAGGACTGGTGCATGCCTGAACTGTGGTAAGGTGGGCCATTTTGCTAGAGAATGCAAAGAGCCGAGGCGTGTTGGACCTCGTCCGCAACGTAACGACGGACCATCTAGAATGGTGCAAGGTCGAGTATACAACATGAAGCCTGCAGATGAGCAGAGGGCGAATGACACCATCCAAGGTACGCTAAAAATTGATGGTGTTCATGCTAATATTCTCTTTTATTCAGGTGCTACACATTCATTCGTTTCGGAGCAATTCGCTCCGTTATTGAACATGAAGCCACAAGCGACTAGTTTTCCACTTGACATTGGCACACCTCTGGGGTCCATCGTAACCCAGAAGTACATCCCCATGGTGCCGGTCGAAGTGGAAGGCAAGAACTTCTCCGCTGACCTTATCATCATTCCGATCAGGGGCTACGATGTGGTGTTGGGTATGGACTGATTGTCCTACCATGACGCCTACCTACATTGCCGAGCAAAGAAGATACTGATCGGAACGCCAGGAGGACCTCAGACTGTTGTCAGAGGTACACCACTAGAGAGGGGAAAGATCCTAGTGTCAGCTTTAAAGGCACAAAATATGCTGAAGAAAGGATGCCGGAGTTTCCTGGCAAGTGTGATCAAGACAGACAGAGTTGAAGTAGATCGAGATAGCATTGCTGTGGCGAAGGAGTTTCCAGACGTTTTTTCAGATGACGTTTCAGGATTGCCACCACGACGGGAGATTGACTTCCGCATTAACTTGGTGCCAGGCACGGCACTTATATCAAAGACTCCTTATCGAATGGCTCCAGCGGAAATGCTGGAATTGAAGACCCAAATCCAAGAGTTGCTGGATAAGGGATTCATTCGACCGAGCGTTTCTCCATGGGGCGCTCCAGCATTGTTTGTAAAGAAGAAGGACGGGTCGATGAGGCTGTGCATAAACTATCGGATGTTGAACAAGGTCACAATCAAGAATAAGTATCCACTACCAAGAATCGATGACATGTTCGACCAATTGTCTTTGGCAAAGGTATTCTCGAAGATTGATCTGAGAAGTGGCTATCATCAGCTACGAATCACTGATGATGATGTGCCGAAGACCGCTTTCAGAACAAGATACGGGCATTATGAGTTCTTAGTGATGCCATTTGGGCTGACCAATGCCCCCGCAGCTTTCATGGACCTGATGAATAGAGTGTTCAGGCCATACTTCGACAAGTTCGTAATCGTCTTCGTCGACGATATTCTTATATATTCGTCGAGCCCAGAAGAACACGAGAAACATTTAAGAGTTGTGCTACAGACCTTACGGGAGCACAAATTGTACGCCAAATTCTCAAAATGTGAGTTTTGGTTGAAAGAGATTATGTTCCTCGGGCATATTATCAGTGAAAATGGAATATCGGTAGATCCTGAAAAGGTGGAAGCAGTTGCCAACTGGGCACAACCGAAAAATACGTCAGAGATTAGAAGCTTTCTCGGACTTGCTAGATATTACAAGATATTCATTCAGGACTTTTCCGAAATTGCATCGCCACTAACAAACCTCACTAAGAAAAGCATCAAGTATGAATAGTCACAGAGGTGTGAAGATAGCTTTCAAGAGTTAAAGAAGAGACTGACAACGGCGCCCATTCTGACCATACCTTCAGGACAAGCAGGTTATGTCATATATGCAAAGAGTAAGTTCAGGATTATTAGAAGAATTCTTTACGGAAGAAGAGCGGGTTCTTTCTTTGATCTTCCCCCAAACAACCTTTTTTTCTTTACGTGGGTCACAGAGAGAACGTATTTGGTATTTGGATATTATTCGTATCAATGATCTGGTAACTAATTTTTAATCAAATTAGTGATGAGACAATATAAACTAGATAGAAAAAAATTATCAATGATCAAGAGAGAAAAAACATTCGTGAATTCTCATTCTGAAATGCTCATGTAGCAGTGTAGCGGGCAAATCCAACCGAGTAGTCAAAATTCTTATACTTTTTTCTTTTCGGGGTTTTTTTATATGTATACATAGGGAAAGTCGTGTGCAATGAAAAATGCAAGCACGTTTTGGGGAGGGATTTTATCCTCTATTGCAATAAGCAAAAAAATCTACTCCATCCGACTAGTTCCGGGTTCGAGTCCCGGGCAACCCATATAGAAAATAGAAAAATAAAGGTTTTTTATTTTTTACTTGTTTCTTATTTTAAAATGGTTTTTGTGGATTTACTCATAGAGATATGTTGAGATTGGTTGACATTGACATATAGGTCATGTTATACTGTTAAATAACAAGCCTTTTATTATCTATCTCAACTATAGTTATAGTTAATACGTGTGCTTGGGAGTCCTTCAAAATTGAATAAACCAAGATTTTACCATGACTGCAATTTTAGAGAGACGTGAAAGTACAAGCCTATGGGGTAGCTTCTGCAACTGGATAACCAGCACTGAAAACCGTCTTTCGAAATATAGCTGCTACGCCAAAACTAGGTGCAAAGAACCAACCAGATTGACCTAGTGGATAAATCTAGTCGGATGGAGTAGATTTTTTTCCTTATTGCAATAGAGGATAAATAATATTATTTCCATAAAGTAGAGAACCAGAAACAGAGACGTATGATCTCGAATTAGCAGCTGTGGTCTTTGCTCTCAAAATTTGGCGACACTATTTATATGGCGAAGAGTTCGAAATCTTCACAAACTACAAGAGCTTGAAATATATCTTCTCTCAAAAAGACTTGAATATGCGTTAGAGGAGGTGGATTGAGTTTCTGAAGGATTATGAGTTTGCTATCAGCTATCATCCAGGGAAGGCAAACTCAGTTGCTGACGCACTTAGTAGAAAATGGGGAGGATCACTCGCATGCCTGAGAGTGAGTCGTTGGAATATGATTGACTGCATTATCCAAGTCAGTCCAGTGACCAGCAGCGACGGTATACGAATTATGGCACACATCGGCATGCAACCTGAGCTACTATTGAAGATAGGCAAAGCACAACCAAATGATAATGAGTACAACCACCTACTCAAGTTGTGCGAAAAAATTCCTACAGATTTTTCGGTCACAGATGGAGTGATCAGATATAGGGGACGATTGTGGTCCCTGAGTATGAAGCATTGAGAAGACAAGTGTTGGATGAGTGCCACAAGTCAGAATTCGCCATTCATCCTGGAAGCACGAAGATGTTCAAAGACTTGCAACGGACCTTCTGGTGGAATAATATGAAGAAGGATGTAGCTGAGTACGTTGCAAGACGCCTAGTATGCCAACAAGTGAAAGTGGAATATTAGAGAACTTACGGTGTACTACAAGAACTTGGAATCCCACAATGGAAATGGGAAAAGGTGACTATGGATTTCATCACTGGGCTTCCAAGAACTCAACAAGGCCATGATGCAATATGGGTGATGGTGGACCGATTTAGCAAGATAGCTCATTTCATCCCCATCAAATGGAAATAGTCTGTCAAAAGTCTGATGGACATTTATATTAAGGAGGTTATCCGACTACATGGAGTGCCAGTCTTCATTGTGTCGGATAGAGATCCATGATTTACGGCCAAATTTTGGCGGAGCATCCAGAGTACTTTTGGAACAAAATTAAATTTCAGTACTGCGTTCCATCCTCAAACACGATTCAGACATTAAAAGATATGCTCTGTGCATGTGCATTGGACTGGAGTGGCAGTTGGGACACACACCTCCCACTGATCGAGTTCGCATACAATAACAGTTACCACTCCAGCATGGGCATGGCACCATTTGCAGCCATATATGGAAGGCCTTGTCGCTCCCCCATCTGTTGGAGTGAGGTGGGAGGACGGCAATTCTTATCAGAGGAGTTAATGAAGCAAACCAAGGAAGATGCTGAAAAAGTTCGCCTTATTAGAAAGAGGTTGAAAACAGCATTCACAAGACAGAAAATATATGCTGACAAGAAGAGAAGAGAACAAATTTTTAAAGTGGAAGATCGAGTTATGTTAAAAGTTTCTCCAATGAAAGGGGTAATGAGATTCAGCAAGAAGGGTAAGTTGAGTCCAAGATATGTTGGCCCCTTCGAAGTACTTGCATTGATCGGAGATGCAGCTTGCAGGTTGGCATTGCCTCCATCATATGGACATGTGCATAATGTCTTTCACGTGTCAATGTTCCGCAAGTACCAACATGATGATGCTAATGTGGTGAATATGGAGGAACCAAATTTAAATGTAGATCTGACATATGCTGAGCAGCCTATAGAAGTCTTGGAGTACCAAATAAAGCATATGAAGAATAAAATGGTACCCATGGTGATGGTGGCTTGGACACATCATAGAGATGAAGATGCCACCTAGGAATTAGAAGAAGAGATGAGAAAGGATTTTCCTGAGTTATTTAGATAAGATAATATAATTCTTTTTATTCAAATTCGGGGACGAATTTATTTTTAAGGAGATTATGATGTAACGACCATGATTTTTTAGGATTTAATAAATAGATATTTTATTATTTTATTTTGGAAAATATTGTTATTAATATTACTGTATTTATTAATTCCGAAAATAAAAATAAAAATTGGGGAGGAGTTTGATTTGTGATGGGATTAATTAATGAATTTCGAAATTTGTTTAAGCTAGAATAAATCTGACTTAGTTAAAGAGATAAAGATAAAAAAGAGGATAAAATTTGAGAAGGATTAGATATTATAGTTAGATTGTAATTGGAAAATTATAAACCTTATAAATAGATATATGAGGGCTAGTCAAAACTTATTTTCTGAGATTTTTATTTTGGTGCGCTCGGCATCGATATCTCGGCGACAGAAAAAAAAAGGGAGTCGAACAACGTCCACGCGTCCGTAGAGGTACGTAGGGGGGATTCTGCTTGGTTATTATTGTGTCGTGATGTTTTACGATACAATTTAGTTTTAAATTAGATTTGTTACGGCCGTAATTTTTTGGTCGTAATTGTCTGTTCGATACGTGATGTTCCCGGCCGAAAAGAGGGAAGAGTTTTACGGGTGTAAAGGAGGTAGAACGAGAAAGAAAGTTTACGGCCGAAAAAAAAAGAGGGGGGCGTAACTAGAAGGCGAGATTCACGTAGAAATAGAAAGAAGTAAAAGCAAGAAAAAAAATGAGAAGGGAAAATGGATTGGCCGTAAAGAAATTAAAAAAAAAGGGTTGGAGACGATGTTTTACGGTCGAGAAAAGGGTAGAGAGAGAAAGATGAAAAAAAAAGAAGTGAATTTACGGCCGCCAAACCAACTGGACAAAGTAGGAGAGAGATTAAAAAAAAGAGGGAAAGAATGTTTACGGCCGAGAAGTTAGGAGAGAGAGAATTAGAGAGAGAAAAATTAGGAAAAAGGTTGTAAAAGGGAATTAATTTGTTAACCTTCATGCAAAGAGAGAAGGTTAGTGGGAGGAGAGAGAAAGAGATGAAAAAAAAGTAATACGCGATGACAAAAAGGAAAGAAAAGAAGAAAATGTTTCTTCTTTGGTTTATAATTTTTTCCAACGAAATTCAACTATTGGATCTCTCGGCTGGAAAAAATAATAATGATAATATAATATAGAAGAATAGTATAGAGAGGACACCACCGAGAGTTATTATTTATTTTTGAATAAATTTTAATTACTAATTATTATTGTTGTTATTAATTAATTTGATGTATTAATTATATTGTTGGTGATTGATCTGTTTATATTATGATGAACTTTGATTTTGATTGTATTATTGATATACTTAGTTTTGAGTTCAGAATTTGTCTAACCAATTTGATAATTTATTAAAGATAGACATTTTAGGTAAATAAGATAAAAGCCGAAAGCTACTGGACCCATGTCTACTAATTGCAACTAAGCCGGGACCGATTGAATTTAATTGAATTGAATGGGGCAGATAGTGTAAAAGCTATGACTGTCCCGTGTATGGCCACTCGTCCCCCACCATACACGAACCCATTGAATTGTATCGGGCTTGCCGTGGCACTGATCCCCCACTGGCCTGCATGAAAGTGGCATGCTGTCCTTTAATTGACTGAGCACTCATTGAATTGGATAACTCCGAACATTGAAAATAGAATCGAATTGAATTGAATTGAAATTGAAATTGAATCGAATTGGAATTGAATTGAACGGAATTAAATCATGGTCATTTGGATATATTAGCATTGAGTTGGCAATTATTGTTGCCCTATTGGATTGAATTGTTATTGGTCAATGACCATTGATTATTGAATTGGAAATTGTTAATTGAATATTGATCTATTAATCAGGCAATTGATAATTATTAATTGGAACAATTGTTATTGATTTACATTGGTCTGTTGACCATAGCCTGATATATTGTTCATATTGATAAATTATTAATTGATTATTGTATTGACTGCTCAATTGACTCATTATTGATTTTATCTTATTTTTGATTGAGCATATTGATTGTCTTTTAAACCCTACGTACTGAGTATTTTTATACTCATGGATATTTCCCTGTACCTAGATCCGTGCAGGTAAGAGAGGTATAAATGATGGTCCTGTAGGTGGCAACGCTCAGTGACAGACAGATGTTGCACATGGCATTAGATCTAGTTATTTAGTTTTATTATTTCCGCACTTATTAGAATTGTAAACTCATGGATGTTTTAGCATTTCGATTACTATGGATTATTAGTTATTATTTTTGAAAAGTCTTCCGCATTTATGTTTTATATTATGCACTTTATAGATTTTATTCCGCAAAAATATTTTTTTAAAAATTGAGTAACGCCTCTGGAACGACTCTGAGTACGTGAAAGTCACGTGGGTCTCGGGGCGTTACAAAATTTCGAGTTTCAATCTTTTTTAATGTAAAAATTTTTTTTTGGAAATCTCACATATAGGTACCTGGGGTGGTCTTACTGAATTAATTGTGTTTAATAGTGGATTGACATCTAATCTTTGAACAGTCGCATAATCATTAGCATCGCACAAATTAGACTTTGGCACCACTTCATAAAAATCGGAGGCAGACAATTAAAAAAAAGAAAAAAGAAATATCTCTATCATGCCTAGTATAATAAATTGGCATGGTAGGATAAAGAAGTTTTTGTAAGCTTGAACTATCTTAATCTTCTTCAAGCCCTTGAATTGTTCTCAGAGGCCATGTTTGGTTGAAGAACTAGGCTAGAATAAGGCCTAACTCCATCTTAGTTCTTCAAATAGAGATCGGTGACTTAGTTTTGTAGGTAGAATCAAAGCCCTAAAACTAGGGTGTGACCTTAGTACCTGGGATCCGGTGGTGGAGTGGAAGCACTATAGAAGTGCTTTTCTTCTTTTTTACTGACATGACTTTTTTCTAATTTCATATTTTTTCTTTTCTTATTTTCTCTCTCACTTATTTCTCTTACAAAATAATTTATTTATTAAATATACAATATTTATAACAAAGGATTAATATAGTATTATTTATTAATTATCATTTTATTAAAGACTTAATATTTCATTAAATATATTTTATTTAAAAATTTATTGTCTATATTTAAATAATGTTCTTTTGACAAAAAAAATAAATTTATACTTTATTTTTTATTAATTAATAAAATTTGACTTTATATTTATAATTATTTTATATTCAAACAATCACTAAAAAATTATTCATCTCATCTACTTTTTCCTACCAGATTAACTTCCTGATTTCTCATCATTACATTTTCATCCATCTAAACACACCTCGAACTAATTTATCAATTCAACTATTCATGAAGAACTTGAGAAAAATTATGATTCCATTTTCGAATGGTTCCATAATTAAAATAAGTTTAGCAATTCTGGATATTAATCTCTTTTTACATTAACGAAAATATAGTCATTTGGATCTATATTATTTCAATTATCCATCTGAATTGCTTAGGTACCAAGTGACAAGACAATGAGTACTGTTCTTGCATACTCAAATGGAAAACTTATTTTATTTTCATATTTACCTTCCTAATCTTACAAAATGTAATAATATAAGAACTCCAACAGCCAAAACGTTAAATATCATTGTTCATCTTAGAATAGTATTATTAATATTTATCATAGACTTTAATACCTCGCCGGTGAAGTAAATCATTGAACCTACAATCCATACCAGTTGGAAGAAATAATAATAGGACATTGATGATTATTTACAATTGTTACTTGTCATAACAATTATCATGAAAATTGCAATTTCAATATTATATTAGTACTTTCATTTAAATATATCTTATTAATACATAATTTTACTAAATCTATAATTTGAGTTTTCAATCAAATTGCATTAACTTTTAAACTCAGCATTATTGATAAAATTCTTTAAGAAATATGCATAATTCTTGATAATAGATTTTATAAATAAAAATGTTATCTAAATTACTAGATAAATTATTTATACATTATAAATTGGATAGTACACATTATTAATAATTCAATATGTGATATTTTTTTTAAAAAATGATGAACATTGCAATTTCAATATTATATAGTACTTTAATTTAAATATATTTTATTATTTTAAAATGTTCTATCTAATACATAACTTTACTAAATTTATAATTTGAGTTTACAATCGAATTACATTAACTTTTAAACTCTGCATTATTGATAAAATTCTTTTAAGAAATATGCATAATTCTTGGTAATGTATTTTATAAATAAAATTGTTATATAAATTACTAGATAAATTATTTATACATTATAAATTGGATAATACACCTTATTAATAATTCAATATGCGATATTTTCCTTAAATGATGTAGATAATATTAAGTGAAAAGTGTCTCTTTCTTATGCTTTGTCTCTTTTGTCCATGGGATAGTTGGAAACTATTTTTTCTTTATTTGAGCATTAATAAAACATTGTCAGTCTTTGGATCGAATATAGCCGTGCAATTTTTTTCAATAGCACCTAATTTTGGATGGGATACATAATTTTAATGGTGCTTTTGTTATCATGTTTTAAAGTTTAAACTTGCAGCTATTAGAACATTCATTTCTAATTAGATTTCGCATATCAAATCTTTAATCAAGTATGCTTGTCAACTACAGCCTCATATACGAGGATTTAAGCTTTATGAACCATCCTCGTGGTGCACGGGGGATAAAATTAATTGAAATTAATTGCTTAAATTTTAACTAATTTAAGAATTTTTAAATCTAAAAGGTAAAACTAATCTAACAAGGATTGCTAAATAAGGTAATAATATAAAAGTAATCTTATGAGGTTTGTTAAATAAGGTAAAACATAAAATGAAGCCTACAAATTTTGTTAAATAAGGTATCTGGATGCACGGTGGAGACAGAGAGAATACAATTAACTGAAATTAATTGCATAAGTAGAATAATAAAAATATTTAATTTGAGTAAGAGTAGAAGTTTTAAAATTAATTAATAAAACATATGATACACGAAAATTTTTTAATATAAAAGATAAAACTAATCCTACAAAATTATTTAAATAAGATAAATTAATATATTTACGAGATTTCTTATTTTTGAAATTAAAAATGAGAGAGAGGGTAAAACAATTAATTCAAATTAATTACTTAAATAGAAATATACACATATTTAATTTGAGAAAGAGTAGGAATTTTAAAACTAGTAATTAATATAAATATGATATATGAAAAAAATTAAATATAAAAGATAAAACCAACCCTACAAAATTAGTTAAATAAGATAAATTAATATATTACGAGTTTTGTTATTTTCGAAATTAAAAATAATCAAAATAAGGATTTCAATTAGTTAAGTAAATAGGCGCCGCAGGAATTTTTTACTAAGTAGGAGTTAAAACTCTATTAATATTTAAATATTCTAATTTCTTTAGAAGAAAGATTGTTTGATTGAAATAATTATAATCATCCAACAAATAATTGAATTAAAAGTAAACTTTTTTTGTTTAAAAGTAATTTAAAATAAATAATTTAATTTGAATCAAATTAAGATTAATCTTTTCTTTTTATCAATTTGAGTTTGATTAAAACAAATCATATTTTTCTTTCTAAAAAATAATGTACAGATATATAACAATTAAATTTTAAAAAGATAAGTTGTCATTTTCAAAATGAAAAACAATTAAAATAAGGATTTCAATTTGAGTCAAATTAATATTAATATTTCTTTTTTATCAATTTGAGTATGATTAAAATAAATAATATTTCTTCTAAAAGATAATGTGTAGGTAAAAATTATTTCTTTTTTAAAAGATAATTTGTTAATTTATTAATTTAAAATGAAGATATCATTTTGTGTCAAATTAAAATTAAAATTTCTTTTTTTATCAATTTGAGTATAATTTAAATAAATAATATTCCCTTTCTAAAGAGTAAGTATAATTAAGTAGTAACCATTTTTAAAATAAATAATTCAATTTGAGTTAAATTAAGATTAATTCTTTATTTTTATCAATTTGAGTATGATTAAAATAAATAATATTTTTTTAAAAAAAATATTGTATTATTTTAGAAATAAGAAAAATGAATCTATTTTATTATGATTACAATAAATAAACTTTCCTTTGTCGAAGTTATCGTAGACGTCTAATAAAAATAAATAATATAATTTTATTTTATTTTATTTTTAGTTTTGAAAGATAATGAGTTAGTTAATTGAGTCCAAATTAAGATTACTTTTTCCTTTGTGAAAGATAATGGACAAGTATACTAAAAAAATATTTTCCTCTTAAAAGATAACGTGTTATTTCAGAAAAAATATTAAATTTGAGTATGATTAAATGAATATTCTTTTCTTTCTGAAAGGCAATGTATAAGTATAATGAAAGACTATACTATTTCATTTTTAGAAGATATTGTTTTATTTTCAAAATTTAAAATAATTTAAAACAAAGAATTCAATTTGAGTCCATTGAAAATAATATTTCCTTACAAAAGTAATTAAAATATTATAAATCATAAAATAAGTCTATTTATTAAAAAAAATAATTATTAAGAAGAAAAATAATTTGATTAGATGTTGGATTTTTGGTATATTTAAATTGCATTTTAAACTTTTAAAAATAGACTAACATATTTGTAGAGATTGACAAACATGTTGTGTTGTGCGGTGCTCGGGTCGATCAAATCGTATTTGATTGTGATATAATTAATTTTAAAAATAAGTCGTGTCATATTGAATTGACATTATGCCAACCCGACATGATTGGTGCACAGCCCGATCGAGTTAGTCGAGTTGGATCATTTCGAGTCGGACGACTCATTTCTTTTGTCCAAAGTTAATTTGTATTAATACTAAAATAATTAAAGTATCATAATATATGATATTAAATAATAATATAATATATGTTATTATGATTATTAGATATATAATATAGTTATAACATATTATTAAATATTTAAATATGTAATAAAAATAAATTAATAATAAATAATGTATTCGTCGGATTAGGTCCAGTTTCTTGGCCCAGCGTCAGGCCGTGCCTAGCATTTTATTGGGCACTGTCTAGCCCGAGCCTAACTCATCTATATATTGTGCCCGGATCGGATTCGGTAGAATTTCATGAAGGCAATGTGCAGGCCGGGATAGAATTTAATCTTTACCTATTTGTCACATTTAAGTGATAAAAAATTAATTTTGATAATTATTAAAAATTATATTATTATAATTATGTATTATATTTTTATAATATCGATCATCTTTTGATAATAATTATATATTATAATTTTATACTATATAATTTTTGTAATATTCCTCATCCGTGGATCGTACAGAATTTAGGACTAGTAATACTTAATTTTCAAAGCTTTAGATGTACCCACTGGGGAAACAAATTGTTCTGCTAACTACTTTTGATCTTAGGTAGATGAGTAATTTTGATCTGTTTTGGTTGGGAGTTTTGATCTTTTTTGGTTGGGAGAACCACCTCCGGATGTCCTTCACATTTTGTATCTCGGCTCCTCTGGAGCATTTACTAGTAGATAAACATTTTCTTTAAAAAAAGATATTCCATGTACCAAGGGAGTAGGACAAAATCATGCTTAACCTGATTGTTTATAGAATGACAATGTGCAGGAACGTAGATGAGATGGTAAGAGACATGAAACTTGTAGCAGTTGATTTTAGTGATAATGATTTATAACATCCGAACGGAAGATTACACAAAATTCATTAATTAGACATTCGGATATCTTACGGTGAGTTCCATCAATGGAGATGATGGCAATAGAGCCATTTCTTAGTTCTCAGCTAGCCAAATAGCAGGTCACTGGATTTCATACTATCCGGAAGAAACGGGGAAACAGATCACCATCAGTTACTGGGACACCAACTGCTGGAGGACAGCTTCCATTGTCGGCCTCTGGCTTGGGATCTCGCTGGTGCAAATGAGTGCAATGGCCACAAGCTTCGCCGCCTCGGGCTTGTAGTAATTGCCATGAAGGTTCTCATCAAGGAGATGATCAAGCTTGCCGGAATCTGCCCCCGGTCTCAAGTGCGACACCTTAGACTTTCCAGAGAGGATCTGGAATAGTATCACTCCGAATGCGTAAACATCGCTCTTCTCGTTGAAGCGGCTGACTGTCATATACTCGGGTGCCAGGTAACCCATGGCAGCACTGGTTTTCAGTGTTGAGAAGATGACGTCGTCGGCGAGCAGCTTGTGCAGGCCGCAGCCGGCGAGCCGAGCAGTGAAATGCTGATCGATTAGGATCTTCTCAGCTGATATGTTCTGATGGACCAGCGAGGGCTTGTTGGTTGTGTTGCTGTGCAAGTACTCGATGCCTGTTTGTTTTAATCAAAAGTCCATACAGATGAATCAAATTTTCTCAAGTGAAACATCAAGTGATAAAAAAATATATAAAAGATGCAGCAAAGTAACGAGCCAAATGAAATGAGCAGAATGCTACGAATAGAAACCATGATCAGAACGCATTTCAACCGAGACAGTTTTGCTCATGAATTCAAGAAACGTCAAGTATCATTCACAAGTATAGTTCAATACCTTTGGCAATGCCCCTGATGATGGAAACTCGCGTAGGCCAGTCAAGAACAAGTCTGGCGTTGTCCTTCACATCCAGGTACTGAGTTAAGCTACCATTCGTAACGAAATCATAGACGAGGAAGCACTCGCCCCTCACCCTCGAACAGCAGAAACCCCTCAACGCCACGAGATTCTCGTGGCGCAGCAGAGTGAGTAGCTTCAAACCCTTCAAGAAGTCAGCTTCCTCGGTTTTACAGCTCATCTTGTTAATGCTCTTAATGGCGACGATGGCCCCGTCCCGCAAGACGCCTCTGTACGTTGCTGCAAAATTGCTCTTCCCCAGCAAGTTCACCTCCGAAAAGTACTGAGTCGCACACTCAACCTCTTCCAGATTGAATCTGAAGCTCTGTGAAACCTCCTGAGAGAATCCAACGCTGCTGTTTCCATCCGACAGAGGATCCCATCCATTGGAGTACTCGAGGCTGATGAGCGGGGATGCGCTCTTTCGATAAACCTCCTTCGGCTGGTCGGTGCTGAGCCGACTGTCGGAGACCTCGAGCGAACTGCCGATTTTCTGCTTCCGACGACGGTAACAGGAGAAGGCAAAAAGACCGCAAAGAATCCCGCAAACAGCAACTATGATTACACCAACAGTGAAAATTCCTTTGGAGGATTTTGAGCTTGAGCAGCTGGCGTCGGAGTTGTTGCAATCTGCAGGAGTTTTAGCTGACCGAGGAATTTGCTGCGGCTTGAGGACCGTCGAGTTCAGTCCAAATGGCTCAGGCTTGTTCGGCTCAAGAGGATCGTCGCCACTACAAATTTCAAGTGCATCGAATCCATCTCCACATAGGCCATGATTGTTTGAATACTGTAACCCTTCACCGAGTCTCTTCAAACCTTGATTTCAATCGTTTTTAAGAACACTTAGCTCTGAGATAATAAGGAAACATTCTATAGATCATACACAAAATGATGAGGTACAGAGACAGACATACCAGAAGGGACATTGCCAGAAAGGGAGTTGTTCCGAAGGTCCAGGACTACCAAACGAGGGATCTGAGTTAAAGTCGCCGGGACCGAACCGAACAGCAGATTGAAGCTCAAATCCAACCTCATCAACTGAGGCAAATCGCCCAGGCTCGCTGGGATTGCTCCAGTTAAATGATTAAATTGCAGGGCAAGAACGCCAAGCTTCTTCAGTAACCCCAATTGCGTAGGTACACTTCCAGTGAGATGGTTATAGCAGAGCTGCACGACTACAGAAACCCCCCAAAAAAGAAATTGAAAAGTAAGATCACATAACAAATTTTAAAAAAAAGAAAAAAAAAACTAAATATGCAACATCCAGAAACTATTAGACAATAAAATATTTAACCGCAATAAATTCAAAGAGCCGACAGCAAACAGAAAAAAGTAAGCATGGCACAAAGTTCAAACTAAACGTATTAAGTGAAAAAGTTGAAACGCTAACAGTGGCCAGGAACGGAAATGTCTCTCCAGGAAAAAAAAATATATCAAACAAAATGGAGGAAGATGGGACTTGACTGAGATCACCAACTTGTGAATAAAAAAAATCAAATGCCATTATCCTAAAAAGTTATATGTTTCTCTTATATTTCAAGCGGAAGGAGAATACCTGTAGTTATTATTATTTCACAGTATGTTAAATCTTAAGGGTTTATGCAAACAAACAAAAAAGAAGTTTAAAAAAAAAAGGATTACGCACATAAACTAAGCAGTAAAGTCAAGTTTCAAATATTAAGTATACACGCAAATTAATCCAAGGTGCACATATCCCAATTTGGTCTCCTTGACTCATTTTTGAAGAACTAGATAAGGAATAAGCTACAGCAAAAAGATCAGCTCACAAGGATTCCAAGAGGGAGGAAACGGACATTGTAAGATCAGCTCACGAGGATTCCAAGGAGAAGTTTGAAGAAACAGACATTACATCCATCTTATTTTTTGCTTCTGCTGACCAAAATGAAGTACAAACCCTGCTCATTTTTCTTATGGGAAACTTCAGCAATAGAGTTCATCAAAGTGAAGCAGCATAAAAAATAAATGTGATTAAAAAAATGTAGCAACTCAAGCAGAAACTTTTGAAAACTACTGAACAGTCCTGTGACTTCGTTTAAATCTTTAGTAAACAAAACGGGAGATGAGAGGCCATAAGAAAGGAGAAAAAAATCGTACCTTGGAGGTTTGACATGTTACCAATCTCCACTGGAATGCTGCCGGAGAGATTATTCACATTGAGGTACAGATCGGATAACTCGGTGAGGTTGGCGATCTCCTTCGGAATCTTCCCGCTGAGCGCATTGTAATGGAGGTACAGCCCACTGAGGCACTTGAGCCCCGCCACCGCCGGCGAGATGGAACCGGTGAGCCCCTTCCCCTGCAACGAGATGTTGGCCACCTTGCCGTCCTCATTGCACGCAACCCCCTCGAAGTCTCCCCGACAAGGGTCTCCATCGCTCGTCCACGAGGCGAGGAGGCGCCCCTCCGGGTCCAATGCCGCCTTCACCTCCATCAGTGCTCTCACCTCCGGGTTTGCCCGTGAGAGCTTGAGGTGAGCAGCACAGAGAGAGAAGAGGAAGACGAATCCCAGGATAACTCCTGTTGCCATTCGCCTGCAACAAGGTGGTAACAGAGGAAAGGTCGAAATCTTCCAATTTCTTGCAGGCTTTTGGAGTTTAAACAGAGGGTACGGTCAAAAAAATTGTCTCCAAAATGTCGATTTGAAAACAGCGGGGTAAAGAACAAAACGCGAACTCTTTGCTATATATCTTCACATTGTTGGAGCTTTAGGACATCTTGGAGCAGATTCGTGGAGAAAACAGAGAGCCAGAGCCATTTCTACCTGAGCACTAGACATTATTGGGCTTTGCATTTCAAACTTGGACATGCGACGGAAAAAAGCTGGGATTTTTTTTTCCAGCTTCTGCTCCACATACAAGGACTGTGGAGCTAAAGCAAGAACAAGGAGGATTTCTGGATGTTTCAGTCCAAAACTTGGACGTATTCAGGTTTTGGAGCTGAAATAAGGAGGATATTGAGAAAAAGTTGAAATCGTTGCTAATATTTCACCCCAAAATTGGACCTTTCTAAGCAATGCAGTCGGAACCAGGAAGCGGAAACAAACACCTATGTCTCATTCAAAAAAGCCAACTATTTCAAACGTTAGTAAAGTTGGAGTCTTTCTCAATATTCTATCTAAAAATTTGATCTTTTTCACTTCAGACGGGTGGAGAAATAAAGAGAAGGGGTGAGAGAGAGAGAGAGTGTGTGTCTTGCAGCTTTATATGGGAGAAGGGGACCAAAGGAGAGAGAGGGAATTTGTAGCTCCATTTGAATAATGTGCAAGGTATGCAGCATTTCAAAAAAAATTATAAAAAAAAGAAAACGGAGAATGAAAATAGTTGCCAAAGGAGCCTAACAAATCTTGTTTTCATTGGAACTCCAATTTGTTGCCAAGAGGAGACTAACGAATCCAGTTGAGAGAAAAGTTTGAGTTCAATTTTTAGAAGTACAAATTTAATTACTATTTTTTATGAAAATATGGAATCATTTAAACCTTGATGGGACTTAGTAGAAAAATGCATTCTCCATTGTGAAATCATCAACAAGTTGCGTGCATGATTTTTCATTTGTGTTACGTTGTGTTTAGATTGAAGGTAAAAGAGAATAAAAGGAGGGAAAGGAAGAAAAAAAATTTCTCACTTGAATGCATTTTAATAAAGAGAAAAGGAGGGGAATGAAGTGAAAATTTATCTCAATTTCCTTCCATTTGAGCAGATCTTTTTTCAATCTTGAAATGTGGTGTAACAAAGTTAAAAGAAAATTTTAATATGACTTTACGTATTTACCCTTAATTTTGTATCCAAACTCTCTTAGTTTTGGCACTTTGAAGTCTCTCTCTGACAGCATCCACGACCTTATCTTCCTTTCTACTTGTCAACTTTTCCCAAGAGTTTGAGAAATATTGCACCCTCTTGGAGTTGCCCCAGGCATTAATTAATACAAGATCTCCTCCGTTTCAAAATTTTGAATCTCATGCATTGGTGTGTCAACATTATTATTACTTGTCATATGGCCTTAAACACTCTTCTATGTAACTCTTCTATGTACTGTCTTAATAGTTAATGGTTGCAACTTGCAAGTGCCTGCAAACATGGAATTGAATACCCGGGCAGAGGACTAAATATGTCAAAGGCAGCATCTTTTACGGGAGTTATGAGTGTGGCTGCTGTTGATTGGGTTTATTTTAAATTTGGTCAACTAATGAGTGATTGAAAGATTGAAAACGGGTTGTAGATAATTTAACACACACATAAAGTTCGGCCGAGAGGAAATAATAGAATCATACTACTTTCGACTTCTATTTGAATATAGTAAAATTGACAAATTAATTCAAAGAATTTTTAGATAAAACCAAACGTACTAATGAGGAATTAAAATTATTTGCGAAATAAAAAAGTTGATATGATAGATTAATTTTAGTGAGTGTTCAATTGAAATATAGGAATTGTAGAATAAATATCTAATTTTATTAATTAATAAATATTGAGTGTGAACTAATTTTTTTTGCTATAAAAATTGTTAAGAAGTATATTATCAAAATATAATAAATTAACAAAATATTAAAAAAATTGTCCAAAATGACAAATAATAAGTAATATTAAATAAAGTCTTTTATAATAAATATAATATTTTGTGTAAGAAACATAAGAGAGAAAATTATAAAAGAAAAGAATAGGTTTGAAAAAAAATGAAAATTCACATTCAAAAAATGTTAAAAAAGTATGTGAACTGTGAGTGGTTCACCAAAATGTTGGAATCAATTCATCAGAACCAACTCATGGATTTCACATCAACTTCCAATATCGATTTGTCGTAGTCACATCATTTTACGGAATCAACTAAAATCAAGCAACTATTCCATTCAGTATCACCATCCAAATGCAGCTTATGTTTGAACGAAAACTAAATGCTAGAATTTAAGTAAATTTCATCAAACATTTCATTAATTTTTCACAGGGTCCACTATCACGTGAGGCAAAAAATGAGAATTTAAGTTCTTCCTTTTGGCAAGAACTTACCAAGTTCTTATTAGAAGCGGAGCCAATTTGTTTTTTTTCTTTTGTCTTTCTTCTTACAATTAATTTTTTAAAGTATATATAATTATATATTTATTAACACATTATCTTATAAAATCAATTATTTAATTCAATATTAAATAACTATTTTTCTAAATTATTTATTATACTTTAATTAATATTATGGTATAATAAAATATTATTAATTAATATTTATTATTTACATTAATTTATTAAACTATTTTTTACATCATACTAAATAATAATCAATTATAATATTATTTACATATAATATTTTTATATCATAAAAATAAATTTATTTCTCTATTTCTTACTTTTTATCCAAACACCCATTATAATTTATCTATAAAATCATTTTTTTAATTCTTCATCATTATATTTTTCATCCAAACAATAAATAAAAGGATTATTTCCTTATACTTCTCATAAACTATAGCGATTTTCCGTATCTAACCCTAATATATGAACCGTAGGGCGTCCATATTATACCACAATTTTTACTTTAGTCCATACATTTAATTTTTTAACTTTTCTATTTTTATTTTTTTTTCACTATTTATTAAAAAAACTAAATTACCCTTATTCTCTTATAAAATAATAATATAAAAAGAGGATGCTGCCCTTTCTCTCGTTGGCGCCAGAGCGAAGAGGCGGTGTTCCATCATCGCAATGACAAGGCGAGTGGGTGGGTGAGCTCGCTCTTGAAAGGGGGCACGACGAGCTTGCGGTCGTCTGCCCCTCCCCCCAAAGCTAACTCGCTGTCCCAATTGAGTTTGAAGCCAACCCCAGGCACCCCAAGTGAGATTGCTGCCCCTCGGACTGCAAGCTCACCGGACCCAACCCCTCGTGAGTGGTGAGTCGATTGTGAACTAACCAGCTCCCTCCCTCCTCCTCCTCTTCCTCTCCCCATCGATCGGGAGCCGCCCCTCTCCCCGCCGACCCCCTATGAGTACTCTTGTGAGTGTCCAACCCCTTCCTCAGGTGCCGACAAGGGAGAGGGGACAGGGCGTCAGAGGTGAGCATCCCCCTTTTTAAATTATTTTTATTATACATTATTTTAAACTCTTAAAGATTAAATAAGAAGAGGAGTAGTTTAGTCTTTTAATAAATAGAAAAAATGAAAATGTTAATGGAATTAGATGGATGGATTAAAATAAAAATTGTGATATAATTTGGGGATGTCCTACAGTGAATTATACGAAAAATAGTGATAGTTTAATAGAGGCACCTTTATTAGTCATTCAATTTCTATTTTCGCATATTTTGAAATGCCTAATTTATGCAAAGTCATTATATTTATGTTGTAATATACATATTTATACAGCTGTCAATTTAAAGAATGTCTGAGAGTCACACATGGCACATCATTGAACTTAATAATATTAAATAAATAATCAAACAATTTGTTACATTTAAATAATAAATAATGCAAAATGTATTTTGTAAATTTCAGCTATAAGAAAATAACTTAAGGTGTTGTTTGACATCTCAATATTATTCCTAGATCAAGGTTAATTAATTTCAAAGAATTATTTTTTTAAAAAAAATTAAAGCTGGGGATAAAGCAATTCTTTTTTTTTTTTACATGAATTGCTTATCTCTGATATTTCTTTATTGATATGGATAATTTTTTAAAGAAAACCTAATATTTCCCCTCATCATTACCTGAAGATATGTTTAGTGTTTGATGGAATATTAAGAAATAAAATCTTATTCGATGTTAATAGCACCTAAATGATTTATGATGTGTCATAAGTAAAAGTTCTAAGAACTGAGTGACTTAAATGTTGAATGAATAAGAATTAAATAATTTCCAACATTGGTGTCTAAAGTTAATGAGTTAAATATGTAGTTTTAAAAATTGGGCTTCGATGGATATACAACTCCTAAATTTGTTGTAAAATGCAACAACAATTTCACACTGTTCGATTTAAATGAATGGTGTCGATTTTATTGTATCGTGCACTTTCCATTAAGAGAAAAAAATTCTTTCTTTCATTATACGAAATCCCTCACCCTTTCATCTCCTTGTCTTCATTTCACAATTGCCTCCTCTTTACTCAGTAGTGGTTCGTTCGGTTATAAAGCTTCGTCGTAACCTACAGTTTAAAAGAGACCCTCACATTCCTTTTACCTTTAAAAATTAGGACGATTTGAAAGTTTGAGGCTATGTCAGCAAGAAAAATCAATTGGAATTTAATCCTTTGATTCTAACTTATTCTATTAAATAAATGACAAAAGTGTTTCTCTCTCTCTCTCTCTCTCTCTCTCTCTCTCTCTCTCTCTCTCTCTCTCTCTCTCTCTCTCTCTCTCTCTCTCTCTCTCTCTCTCTCTCTCTCTCTCTCTCTCTCTCTCTCTCTCTCTCACACACACACACACACATAATGTTTTCTCTCATTTATTTTTTCCATTATATAAGTAATCTATTTATACAAATATAAATTTTAAAATTAATTCTTAACATATTATTAAAAATACCAAAATATTAAATTAAGTAAATACAAAATGCTAATCTCATCATAAAAAATACTTATTAATTACTTAGAAATTTGATTATGTAATGTACATAATTATATAAATAAGAAAATCTAGTATCTTATCAATTATATAGAATATCTTTATTTAAAAAGAGTATTTTAGTATTATTTCTTATCTTGTATTTAGTCTATTTTTTATATTTTAAAAAAAATACTTTTTTATAAAAAATATTTAACAGAATTTAACTCATATTAAATTTTATTAATCAATAAAATTATGTTTTATATTTATAATTCTTATATTTTATCTAATCAATCACTATAATTAATCTAATAAATCACCTTTTAAATTCTTATCATTGTATTTAATTGCAACCAAAGATATGCAAAATTAATCTTTTCATTCAATTATTCATAAAAAATTCAAAAAAATTACTATTTAACTTGTCACCCGGCTGGAAATTTAAAGTTTATTAACGATTCAAAATTCACTCTAAAAGTTTTGATCATTCGAAGAATTTTATTAGCTCGTTTATCATATATTAGTCAATAGCGAAAGACTTTAACATTTTACTAAAATTTGTAATAAATAAAAATTTTGTACTAAATATATAACATCCTCTCAATTAATATATAACGTCTCGCTAGTGACCAAATCCGACGCAGCTGGAGTCGAGAGGTTTGTCGAAGTCGCCGCCATCGCCGTCAAGAGAGAGGGGGAGGGCGTCGAGCGAGGCGTGAGAGATATGGGAGAGAGAAAGCGAGGTGTGAAATGAAAGGATCAAATGGGAGTGAGGTTTATATATGGGTCGTTTGGAAACAGAATCGCGTTTGCTCTTAAGTTCCCCGTGTATAGTTAAATTGGCAGATTAGTTCGGGGTGTGTTTGGTTGGAGTGAAATTTGATGATGAGAAATAAGGTGGTTGATGTGATGGAAAAAAGTAGATGTGATAGATGAATTTTGGGTGGGTTTTGAATTAAAAATAATTATTATAATTATGAAGTATAATTTTATTATTAATTAAAATAAAATTGTAAAATAAAAACTTTATGGGAAAATTTTGTTAAAAATTATATTATTTAAATATAAAAAATCATTTTAAAATTAATTATATTTAATGAAATATTAAATTTTTTAATGAAAAATAGGTAATAAATAATATTATATTAAACACTTATTAAAATTATTTTATATCTATTAAATCATTTATTTTAATGAAGATAGTGTGTGAAGAGAAAAGAAAATGAAAAAAGAAAATGAACTTTGAAAAAAAAAGCAAACATCACGTCAAAGTCAAAACCAAAAAAAGGGGCAGCCTCAATCGGAGTGGTGGAATCGGGGTCGCCCCGATTCCACCGATCTTGTTCCCGTCTCATAATCAAATTCCGAGATTGTGTTTGGCAGAACGGGGTAGAACAAAGCCACGATTCTCGTTCGGTTCCCCAACCAAACGACCCCATAGTGAATAATAAATCGGGTCGGGTCCGGGTCAGGTATCTGCACTGCAAACCCAGTCCTAACCCAAAACTCGACGGATTTTTCATCCATTAGACCCGGGCCCGAACCGAATCTTGTCTGGGCCGGGTTTTTTACTCGGTTTTCCCGAGTCGGCGCGGTCCGGATCGACCCGGACCGTGCTCAACCCTAATGAGACCTCATATGACTAAAGAATTCAGTACATAGCATCAATATTCAATTAGAATTTATTAGACCATAAGTTTGAACTATCATCTATCACTTAATCTTGATGACCTGCATGGATATATCATGAACCTTACATGATTTACATTATGCTTACATTCATTCTTCATATAACGTTCTTGAAACATAAACATCTTGACATACTTGTTTAACTTCAAACTCATAATTTACAAGTATCATGCAATAGAAATATATATTCATATTATTCATAAACAATCATGACTTATAACTTATCATTCCATGTCACTTTTATTATCATGTTCATTCTGAGAGTTTCATTATAACTCCTTGATCCTTACTTATTACGTAATATTTTTCATATTCTATATTTTCCCAAAGTTGCTTTATAATTCTTTGGAGCTTCTTTCATTCTTCTTTTTTCTTTAATATGTGATACTTTATGTATTATCTTCATCTTTCATTCTTATCACATAGCATCATCTTGACTTTCATTTCGTATCATAAGTCACATTTTAGAAACACACATCATAATAATGATGGACTCTTCCTAGTCATATTTAGAAATACACACACTTCATGATAAGAGACATTGTTTCTTAAAATGTACATACACAGATATATGCCTTTACTTCTTAGGGCTTAGGTTCTCCTGAAGTACATACATAAGTGTAGATTTTGCTTTCCATTTTTGCTTCATCAACATTTTAGCTTTCTTTATTATAAGATATTTTGAAGTTAAATGTCACTTTCATTCTTATTTTATCTTATAACATTTTTTATCTTAAAAGTAGTTGAAAGAGTCATATCAACACCATCACATTGGCTAGGTAAGCCACATTCTTAGGAACATGCACATCATAATAGTAAGAGACTTTATTTCAAGAAATACGCACATCATAATAGTAAGAGACTTTACTTTAAGGAATACACATACTTTCTAATAAGGGACCTTGTCTCTTGAGAAGCACATACACAAATGCAGAACTTTACTTCGCGGGCTAAGGTCCCTTTGAAGTACATAAATAAATGTAGGACTATTGAGTGACAAAGACATTCTTCAACTTTATATGCATAATGATTTATAGTACGTCAATCATTCCTCATCTTTTAGTTTAATTAGGGTTAAGCATGTATTACGTGTATTTATGTGTCATATACAAATCAATACACATCCATGCATAACTTATATACATTAGAAGATATATTTAGAACATCATAAAAGAAATTTTTCAATGTCACAACCGTGCCCAAACTTGTCATGGTTGTGCTCAACCTTTTCACAGCCATTCTTAGCTTTAGCCAAAATTCAATTTCATCGTTCTTGCTTACGGTCGTAACTAAGTTGGTCACGGTCGTACTTGGCCTTGTCACAACCATGACAGAGGTGTCATGGGTGTGATCAAGAGCTTTTTAATTACCTTGGTCTCGTCCACTCGGTCATGACCATTGCTAGGGCTGGCACGACCGTGCCATCGTCTTGAAATCTCGATTTTCAATTGAAAAATACTAATTTTTTAAATGAACTCTTTAAGAAATAATGCATATCATCCCTAACAATCTTAAAGGATATTCATATACATCTAATAGGCATATATGTTGAATAAAATCATGGAACCATAACATAAAAAAGAATTAGAGTTCTTCCCTAAAACATGCAAAATCTTATATATAAAGCATGATCATTATTTTCTAGGCATACAAACATATAGATTTAAAAATAAACATATTATCTAAACATATAATCAATGCACCATCAATCACAATCCCTACTAAGAACTAGGGTGTCCTTGGGTAAATTACACGATTGGTCCCCCAACTTTGAGTTGCTTTCCAACTGGTCCCCCAACATCAATTTGTAACCAGATCGTCCTCCATTTTTCATTTTCTTGCACGATTAGTCCTCTTGACCGGTGATCATAGTTTTTCGATTGCTTGTATATGTGGCCGCATTTCTCTCTCATCCACATTAGTTTAACTCATCCACGTCATTATAAAAATTTTAAAAAATAATAAAAAAGATGAGATCATCCACATCATTATGAAAATTTTAAAAAATAAAAAAAATGAGCGGCGGCGATGGAGTGCATCCTCCTCACGCGACGACGATGACTGCCAAAGTCTGGTCGAGCTCGCGCTGGAGAGAGCCCCCCTCCCTCTCTCTCGCCGTGTGGGAGAGAGAAGGAGGGAGGCGATCACCCCCCTCCCTCTCCCTCCCTCTCTCTCCCTCTCTCTCGTCGTGCGGGAGAGAGAAGGATGGGGGCGATCGCCCCCCTCCCTCTCTCGCACGGCAAGCACGCTCGGGAGAGAGAGGGAGGGGGATCGCACTCGCTGGAGCTTGACCAGAGGGGAATGGTCGCCCCCCTCCCTCTCTCTCGTCGTGCAGGAGAGAGATGGAGGAAGGCGATCGCCCCCTCCCTCTCTCTCCCACACGGTGAGCACGCGTGGGAGAGAGAGGGAGGGGGTGGTCCCCCCCCCCCCCCTCTCTCCATGCGAGAGAGAGAAGGTGGGGGCGATCGCCCCCTCCCTCTCTTTCCTGCACGAGCGGGCCAGTCTCATTTTTTTATTTTTTATAATGATGTGGACAACCTCATCTTTTTTATATTATTTTTAAAAATTTTATAATGACATAGACAAGTTAAACTGGCGTGGATGAGAGAGAAAGACGGCCACGTATGCAAGGCAATTGGAAAACCCATGATCACCGGTCAAGAGGACTAATCGTATAAGAAAATAAAAGATGGAGGACGATTTGGTTACAAATTAAAGTTGGGGGACCAATTGAAAAGCGACTCAAAGTTGGAGGACCAATCGTATAATTTGCTCGAGTGTCCTTAGATTTCTCATTCCAAGTATGAAATCCATTGAGATGGAAGAGAGGGAATGGATCTTCTTTATATACCTTTAAGTTTTAGGTCTAAAATCTATTTTTTTTCTATTTATCTTGTTTCATTCTTCATCATTTAGAAGCCTTTAGATCTTTTTATTCTTTTCTTAGAAATCGTCATATTCTTCTTGTTGATCTTGGCACATAGCAATCCTTAATAATATAGCTCTAGATTTCATGACCTAGTTTTTTTTATAGAGAAGAAAAGGGAGAGGTGTTGACGGCTATTTTTTTCTTAGGAAATTAATAAGATTGTTAAATCTTATATAGGTTTACATTAGGATTTTGGTCAAAAATCTAAATATTCTTGACTCAAAATTTGGAGTTGTTACATTTTAAATCTATTAGCATTCTTCTTCAGATTATGAAGAGAGAAAATAATGTGATTGGTTGTGCCACATTGGTCCAAATGCTAAAATGAATTAATAAAAGGTTGATCGAATTCTGGTTGAGACAAAAAGGTAAAAAGAAATTAGAACAAGATTAGTTGTGGCTTGAGTCTACAAAGTATTAAGTCAGAATAGTTTGAAACTTTGGATAATGTGTGTCTATTGTTGCATTGGAAAAGTGCCTTTGCTATAGCATTATGATGGAATCAAAAAGCGGATGGGGACAATGTTTGATGGATTAGGACCGAAGGGGACGTCCACTTTCTTGGATCCCCTTGTGTGCATCAGTGACCTTTTAGCAATGTGCAAATGTCATGTGTGATAGGCCCTACATTAGTACTCAACAAGCTGCACTAATCCTGGAACCCATCATTAGTTAGTTGAACTTTGAAAAAGAAAAAGAAAAAAGATGAGCTGTTCAGACCCAAAAAAATAAATGAAGAAAAAGGTTGAGCTATGTCTTTGATATATATAATTAGGTGTGGAGCATAAAGATAGGATCTTTGTAATTAATATTTTTTTCTTTATGCAAATTGATTAATTAACTTTACCTCTTGTGAATATAACGTACATGACTCCAGTTACTCTCAGTAATACCTCAGTGAGAAGTTGCATTAGTCATCCAAGTGATATGCCATTTTTTTTTAATCGAACAAGGGCTTATGCCTCGACTAAATCAATTGATATAAATTATCAAAAAATAAATTCTTCTACACTATTAACTCAAAGTGCTTGACAACTTATTCAACTTGACTTTTCCAATTTTATGAGCAAGTTTAAGCGTGACATGTGGAGTAGCTAATTATGTGAACTTACATGTTATTTTCTCTTTGCGTAGTTTTTGCAATTGCAACTTTCTTTTGTCGTTCTTTTCCGTAAAGGAGAGGTTGAAAAGAGAAGCAAGAGAAACTTTGAGCATAAATATGGTTAAAGTTGATGTGACTAATATTTGCATGATTCCACATAGTTTGGGTTGCTTAGATGAACGAGCTAAAATTTATGCATATTATATAATTATATTTGTGCATATTATATAAAATTTTGGAGGTGGAGCATTTTGTATTTTGATATTTGAATGAGTGGCACTATTGCACTCAAAAAACACTATCGCCATTTTATTTTATTAGTCAAAAATAAAATGTCAATTACTCACATAGAAGATTTACAATATATTTTTTCTTTTTGGGTGACACTAGTGATGTCCTGTTTGAATATTATCATGCCAATGCTGATTTTAGTCTTGCATAAATTGAATTTAAAAAGTCAAATAAGTACGAAAATTAATTTTTTTATAAATAGAGATATGCAAATGCAAAGAATGCAATACTCCATTTTTAAAATAAAAATTAATTTACATAAATTTAAAATGTAATTATTTGTCAGGATTAATTAAAGGTTGAAAGTAATAAAAATATAATTAGATAAAAATAGAAAAGAAGAAAAGATAACCTTAATTGAAATAGAAACTAGGATCTAGATTAAGATTATAGATTCAAACTTGAATTTCAATTTCAATCTAACAATAAATTTATATTATAAAGGAATCTCAATAAGAATTAAAATAAAAGATTTGAATGCAAAAGTATTTAGAAGATAAAATAATAGTATTTTTATTACAAAAATTAAAAGATAATACTAATATATATTATTTAATTTCATAAATTTAGAAAAATAAGGATATCATAAAGTTTTAAGATAGGATAAAAATAGATTAGGGAAGATGATTGAACAAAGGAAAGAAGAAGAAAAAAAATAAAGATAATTAATTCAATTAAGAGTGACTATTATTGGAGTTTAGAATTATCTTTCATGAAGGATTAAAGTTATTTTTTGAATTTAAAATCAATAACATCGGAAAAGTTATTTTCATATAGATTAAACCCTCCCTCCATCATTTAGTCACCACTCAAGTAATAAATTTTTATGGTCTAATGTTCCTCCTCTCTTTGTACCTCATTTTCTTTCTACTTGGTACATGTGTGTGAAATCCCCAAAATCATGAACGTCAAAGTTGCAAAGGGAGATTACTATTTTGTCATCGCAAGATAAAAAAGATAGTCACACTCCAAAAGTACATTATTGAATTCACTTTTGGATATAGTTTTTTATTATATTTGATAAATTTTAAGAACAAAATTGATGGATTCTCTCCTATGATCCTTGAAGTAGCCTACTAGTTTGTATGCCGAGAGCACCACATTCACACACCCAAAGTTTCGATTAAAGTTGAAGAGAAGTCATTGGAATTTCATTATGTCAGAACTTGGCCTGAGCTGACCAGAATCTTACCTACGTTGCCAATGAAGTAGAAATCTAAACCGAGTTCATGGAGAACACAGTCCGAGTTCACTTCTACATGACCTGTGTTTTGAGTTATAATAGGAAAAATGTGTTATGGCATTCATCGGTCAGACATGTTCTATACCATCTTAGCATGGATTTTAAAGCAAAATACGAATAGATGTCTTCAGACATTCGATGTTTGTCCTGACGACCTAGCCCATGCGCAATCACACCAAGCTCATATTTTAGAAAAGATTAGGTTAGGTTAAGTTAGGATTCAGCCCGTATCCCACATGAACCTAGATTGAGTTTTGTTGGAAGTAAGCTGAGAAGTTTAAGTCACAACATGGTCCATATTCAATACAGTTCGACACATGTCACTATAGTACCTGACCTAGATTTGACCTTACCAGGATCGAGATCTCATGATTTTTTTTAAGAAATATGTTATTAGCTTTGATCCATGTTGAATGACATTTTTATCCTTGATATAAATTTGTTAAGCTAAAGCTTTACAAGATAGAAAGTTAGGTAACAAAATAAAAATTGTAAAACGTTAGAAACCATGTTTACTGATTTTTTAACAAATTAATAATACAAGTTTTGGTTCTAAAATACCACACTACAAAATGAGCATATAATCCGCACAAAAAATGCACGAGCTTACATAAAAAAAAATCTCTACAAGAATGTACTAGAACTGCGTAAAAAAAATATCTACAAGAATTCATGGAGGGAAAAAGGCACACTTTGGTCTTGGCCTAATTCACCATGACCTCAAGAACCATATGGAAGTACATGGCTACCATTAATGAAAACTTGAAGATCCCTTTTTAAACAACACAAGAAGAAGTCTCTAATCACATGTATGTAAAGCTAAAGATATATCACAATGCACGTGAAAGTCCCCAAGTATATGTATGTAAAGTAATGAGTAAATTTCAGTTATGGTCATCCAACTTAGGAGATGTTCTCAGTAAGGTCATCGAACTTAATTTTTAACACCACGGTCATCGAACTTTAGATACGTTTTAGCCACAGTCATCACGATCAATTATAGCCAATAAACATATAAATCGTTGATGTGGCACCATGTCAGCACTTTCTCTCTCCTCCATGTCAGATTATAAAGAGTAAAAAATTTCATATCAACATTTTCCTCTCTGCTCTTCCAAACTTAATTTTGTATCTACATGATCATCCAATTTCTCAAAACTTTCAGACAACATCATTCAACTTTTCAAATTTTTAATCGCGGTCATCATTAAAAGTTTAAAATAATAAATAATTGAAGACACTTAGATTGACTCGATACAATTTTTGGCACGATCCACTCGGATCGAGCCAACCAAATTTTTAATGTATATTAAATATATAATATTATGATAATTAAACATTTTTAATTAAGAAAATTTAAAATTAAAATAATAACATACCGATTATATTTTTTTGCCCTAAAATTTAAAATAATAATAAAATATTATAATTAGAAAATAAAAATATTTTTTTGCGCGAAATTTTATTTGGGTTGAGCCAACTCGTAAGGGTCATCTAGTGAGATGCTAGGCACGACCCAACGTCCAACGAATTATTGAGCCAAATTATTAATTATCATAATATTAAAAATTAAAATTATTAATTATCATAATATTATATAAAAAATTGTATTTGGCTCAGCAACCCCATAGATGTTGGGCCGTGCCCAACAACCCGCTGGACGACTCACTATGATTTAGCTCGACCCGAATGGAATCTTATGCAAAAAAAATTTATTTTTCTAATTATAATATTTTTTTATTATTTCAAATTTTAGGGCAAAAAATATAATCAATATATTATTTTTATAATTTTTTATCCTTAATTAAAATTTTATTAATTATTATATGTTTAATACACATAAAAAATTTGGACAGTTCGATCCGAAAGTATCGTGCCAAAAAATATGCCGAGTCAATTTAAGTGCCTTCAATTTTTTATTTTTATTTTAAGTTTTTAATGATGACCATGATTGAAAATTTGAAAAGTTGAATGACCTTGTCTGAAAGCTTTGAAAAGTTGAATGACCATGCAGATACAAAATTAAGGTTGGATAGAGCAGAGAGAAAACTGTTGATGTGGATTTTTTTTTTAGTATGATATGAAGGAGAGAGAAAATACTGACGTAGTGACATGTCAACGATTTATAAGTTTACTGACTATAATCAGTCGTGATGATCGTGGATAAAACGTTTCTAAAGAATATATAGTGCAACACACTAAAAAAGAAAGAATACTTGTTCAGAAGATTAAGAACAGGAATAAGAACAAGTAAAATAACAAGAACAACAAGAAGAAGAATAAAATAAGTAAAGAAATCATTTATTATTCTTCATGTAAAGCATATAATTATTTGCCACTTGTTCTAATTCTTCCATAATTAAGTTTGATTTATTTTACTATGAATTTATATTTATTTATATTATCTTACGTACTAAGTATCATTGCTATTTAAAATTTTATTTACCCATGTTTGAATCACATAGGTAGTTGATCATGCTAAGTAAGGATAATGATGTGAACATTACAAATGTTCGTGATGATTCTAAATTGCACATGAGACCAGGTCATCAAAATTTATATTGTGTTTTGATTTAATGATTATTTTAAAGTTAGTTATCCTTTGAAAAGCTAAGAGAAAAATAATGTACTTCATGTTATAAAATTAGAAAGGTGTTTCATTTTTGCACTTTTTATGTAAGAAGTTAGATATTTATTACTGAACATTGTAAGTTGACCAATTAAAGCACAAGAAGAAACATTTATACATAATGTCAATTTTTAAAAAAAAGTTTAATTGTCATGTGAAAATAGGATGAATTTTAAAGATGTATTATTTCGGATTAATTGAAGTGTGCATTGCATGGAATTCATCCAATCATCCTCCTTAATAAAAATAGTATATAGTATTTTTGAAAATTTTCATGATGATATAGCATGTCACCTCATAAGGCTGTATTTTCTGTCATATTTCGAAACTCTTTTATAATAAATGATTTTATCTCTCACCCCTTTTTGAGAAAAAAAAATTGTATGATGAGATGTATTCCCTTCATGGTGTGGTTTTACTGTATTTAATTGTAATTGTTGATAGAACAAGTCAATACATCATCACTTCAAAAAAATAGTGATAATCCTTTTTTATTCTTAATTATTTTATCATTATTTTATTTTGGTAACTTTTAACATCTTCTTTATTATATTCTGAACTTTTATCCAAATTATCATATTTACACCTGGTATTTTAAATTTTATTTATTTTGTTGTTCATCATGAAATATTGATTAATGCATGTATACAAATAGCAAAATTTTGTAATTAATATTGACTTTAAATATTATGAGAAATATAATGTTCTTGCATTCACATAATGCCAAAAGTATAGTTATATTAAATGATAATATAAAGTTTAATATATATGATATTTATTATGCTTTAACCAATTAACTATTTTGCACATTATCTAGAACCAAAGTTTCAACTTGAGTTTTAAAATTTATTATATTTCATCATGTAATCTAATTAAAATCATAACATAACAGATAAAACTTATCCTAACAATAAAATTTAACTTTTATTTTTGACAAATATTTTGACAACTAGATTGAAAAGGTGTGATAAGAGAGTAAAAATATGAGAAATAATAATAAGTCTAAAATAATATAAAAAGGTTGACGAGAGGCATTATTTTTTCAATTTAATATTGACAAAAAGAGGCGTCCTTGTCCACATAGCTTTCATAATACGTTCATTGGAGTTTAAAAATGATATTTATTTGAAAGAAAACATTTTCCAAGTATTTTTATTCTTATTAATAATTTTCAATGAATAATTCTTTTGCGACTAATAATCAAACATGAAAAAATATATTTTTTCAATAATCAAACACCAAAATATTTCATTGAAATAAATGCACCTAAAATAATGACAATTTTCTTCTTCTTCCTCATACAACCTTTACATAGAAAAATAAAATCTATCATGCATTAATGTATCAAAAACAAAGAAATTAATGACGAGTCAAGAATAACTAAATTATGTATTACTAGATTAAAATCACTTTAAATATATTGGACTGGAATATACTATTACAACTTTATTTTATGGAAACACCGATGGAAAAATTAGAGAATAATGTTAAATTTGATATGTTGTTTATATGGAAATAATTGTTGAATGAGTCAAGGATAGCTAATATTTCTTTTAATAAAACAAAAAAATAGAACTAATCTTTATAAAAACAAGATTCAAATTCCATGAATGTAAAATAAAAGATTATATTATTTAACCTCGCACAACCCATGATATCAAATAACGTCAGAGGAGAGGTTTGCATGTAATCCAAGATAGTGCGACACAATGGTGATTGAAGGAAAATTGCAATTCGTGTAGAGTCAAAATAATCCTACCAGAGTTTCAACAACTTAAGGTATATAGAAGGAATTCCTTTATTGAAAGTTTTTGTCGATACAAATACTCATACTCTTGTCCTATATGTGATGTATAATATGGATAAAGTATAGATCGAATTTCATAATTTATCATCTCAAGAATAAGATCCAAAATTATGTCGAAAGGCACAATTTTGCAAGGACTACAAAGCCGACTTGAGTTCAGTGGTAATTGTTTTAGGTTCCAAGTAGGCCAATGATGGTGTGGAATTGATAGCAAACGCTAGCAAGTGCACTAGTCGCTCAAGTAATAAAGTGAATGAGTAGAGTTATCGTTCACACGAGAACGGTTAATAACTTAAATTTTATTTTGACCTTGTTAATTGAGAAATTAAGAAAATATATGATTTTCAGAGGTGAATAAAAAGAAAATAATAAAATAAAGGAAATGATCACCTGGAGAAATAATGATTTTATGATTAAGGCATCTAATTATCACACTAAAATGTAATGAATTTTCTAAACTTAGAATTAGTTGAATCAATAACAAAGTGAATTCCCAAAATCAGTTAATCAATGTTTCAGACTTTAACTATTATCTTATGAATCAATTAGAATAAATTAATCCTTTCGATTTTTAATTTACTTAATTAAATCATAAGATGCATTAAAATGAAATTAATATTAAGGGCTTTCTCAAGTCACCTTAATAACTACACAAATTAGGACTCTTTCGATTTTCCTAATTGTGGCATGCAATAAGTAAGATCAATCCTTAGAAACTATTATGAAAATAATCACTTCTTCTCAAATAGCAATCAAATCATAAATCATGGAATCAAAGGAAAGCATTAAACATGAAATTGCAATGCTATTAAAGATTCAAACTAAACTAATATTAAGAAGAATCTAATACATAAATAGGGTTCAACTAGGATGACCCTAATGAAAGAATAAATCTGAGAATAATAACATCAAATCTGGATTAAAAATGTAGGGAAAAGAAAACAAAAACTCTAGCATAGGCTAAGCACGTCCTCTCTCGAGTTTTCGGCAAAACTTCGCTGTCGTCATCGCACTTCTCCTCTTTCTAGACTTCAAAACTATGCTTTAGAAATGCTTTTCCAAGTCCTCTTCTGTCTCCTTTTATAGGTTTTTTCGTCCTCCAAGAAAAGAAATAAATCCAAAAAGTGGATAAAATGACTTTAAAATGGCATAACCGACAGTCATCACGGCCATGAAAAGCCCTGTCACGGTCGTGACAGAAGGCTGTCAATGCTAAAAATACTTAGCCAATTTTTTGCTAGAAAATATCTTTGTCACGGCCATGACAGAAACTGTCACGGCCGTGACAATGACAGTCAAATTTTTGTCTACTGGATCTTCTTGTCACGGCCATGAAAAGAACTGTCACGGTCGTGACAGTCTTCTGAGCTGTTTTAGGTCTTTTATTGTCTTGATTTCGACGTTTTCTCATATCCTGTCATTAATAATTTTTAAATTTAGGTAGAAATCAAATCTAAATAAAATTATATGAAAACAAATCAAAACTCTTCTTTTTTAAACATAAACACATTCTAAAGTGTTAATCAAATGACCCAAAATAATGCATAATTTTTCGTGTATCAAATACTCCCAAGCTTAATATTTTGCTTGTCCTCGAGTAAATTTCAGATAAAGCACAGGGCTCCATCACAAAATCAATACTTTTCTCTCACTATTCTTTTACACGACCATCACTAGAGCATCTTTTCTCAACCAATACCCCGCCTTGCAGAATTTTTAGCATTCAAACATGTCTTTTCTACATATCTACAAATAATATTAGTCAATCTTATAAGAGTATCAATGTTGAACCACAAGTCTTTAAGGAGCTTATTTTCATACTATTATCATTTCACATTTCAGCATTAATAATTTTTTTTCACTTAAGAATTTAGTAATCCTCCATATTGCACAAAGTGGTCCATGTAACGAGCTTTCGACCGACGGATCCCAGAGCAGATGCCCTTAGGTCACCAGGCAAGAATCTCCTACGGATCTAATCACCCGGACACACTAAGATTTTAGAGGGTACTTTATACTTTTCATTTAACTGTTGGAGCTCAACTAGCTATTTTTTCATTTTCATTTTTTGTATTAACTGTTAGGGCTCAACTAGTCCTCTTTTCATTTCATTTTTTACATTAAAATTATATAGCATAATTATAAGCTCCAAAAAGACTTAATGCTTTCAATAAAGATGCAATTATAATCAAGACTAATATCATAGTAAATACAACAACAACAACAACAACAAAGCCTTATCCCACTAGGTGGGGTCGGCTACATGAGAAATTTATCATTTAAAAGCTAATCCTTCTACTTAGCAACAAACTCAATCCAAATCCCAATACTCTGATGATACCCGATAAAAGGAAACAATGATTGAATTTCATAGATTAAGCGATGTTCTGAAAATAAGCTTAAAAACAATAAAATAATAAACAAGGAGAAATGCGATGGCATAATTATTTTTTAAATTTCATGATTAGATGCATGTTATGATCGACTCAAAATGTTGAAAATAGACATACCATGCAAATGAAATAAGACTAAGTCCCTCCCCCAAGCTTGAACTTGACACTGCCCCAGTGTTAGTCCCATATACATGAAAACTACAAAATAATAGTAAGGAATGTGGTAAAATGTAAAAGGAGTAGAGACAACCTCATGATTTCTAGGTCGGTTACGTTGCTTCAAAAGGCAGCTCACAAGCTTCTTTCGGCATGGTCCGAACATGGTTGTTGTTTCAGAATTTTCACGGCCATTTCTGATTCTTCTAGGAGCAATATGCTAAAAAAATTGTTAAACTAAACTTCCAATGTTAACTAATCTAAATTAAGGAATCCAATAGTAACGCTAAACTAAACTAAAATCTCAAATACTAATGCTAAAAACTAAGGAGGACAAAGATTTAGGAGTAGTTCTAAATTATAGTCATTAGCTTGACTTTTACCCTTTTATTACCTCAAGTATCTGGAAGGGATTCGTAGTGTCCTTTTTTCCATCTTATCTCTAATGTAATTCTCGAAGCATTGTCCCTCCACTTTGAAAGAAGTACCTGGATCTTCTTGTGGAGCTTGATCCTTGGACTTCCAATGCATTGAATTTTGTGATGTCAGAGGTGATGACAGTGTTTTCCCTTCTATCAATAATGATTTGGAGGTAATGGTGGGATGGTTGTTGGACTTTCTAGAGGCAGATTTCTTCTTTGCACTTGTTCATCTTCCATAATATATTCACTTATCTCCTTGACCCTCTGTTGAATAGTTTATGTCTTCTGATAATAATTCTTCATCGGTCTTCTTCTTCCTAGATTAAAATATTACAAGTGACAGGGGCATATAATAAGTACAGATTTATCCAAAATATTATTCCCCGAGGCATAAGCAATCTGAGAAGTCAACTTCACTTTCTTCACTAATGTTTGAAATTTTGCCTGCATCATATCAAACTTAACATTAAAATTTGAGGATTGAGGAGGAGAAGAAATAATACGTGGTTGTTGATCCTTCAATTGCGCCAACTGTAGTTGTAGATTGCTAATGAGTTGATCTTATAGGATAAATCTTTTCTCTATAACTCCAATCAATTGGCACAACTTTTTCTCGATGTTGGAATTTGACTCTAACTGGGTGGATGCAGGAACATCATTTTTCATTTGAATCTTAGTCTCTAATTCCTCTACTTGTCCCAGCAACTTCATAAAGGTTTTTTTTAAGTTGAAATTTTTCCTCAACCATTGTCATAAACTTTAACATAGTGTCTTCAATTCTAGAATTTCCTTGTACCATGGGAATGAGTGGAATACTGTTATTTATAATTTGTGAAATTTTTGCTCCATGATACGCAAGCATCTTTCTTTGTTCTTTCAAATAATAATCTCCCATAGTCTTTAGTTTTGTTGTCATTTGAAGATATTTCCTGGTCACACAAGATAAAGAGATATGAAAATATATGAAATAAAAAAGAATTTGCGTGGAATTTAACAAAAAAAAATAAAGGCTCTCAAATAACAAGTAAAATAAAAATAAAAACTATTAAACACCGTCCCCGGCAACGGCGCCAAAAACTTAATGTGTGTAGAATTGATAGCAAACGCTAGCAAGTGCACTAGTCACTCAAGTAATAAAGTGAATGAGTAGAGTTATCGTTCCCACGAGTATAATTAATAACTTAAATTTTATTTTAACCTTGTTAATTGATAAATTAAGAAAATATATGATTTTCATAGGTGAATAAAAAGAAAATAATAAAATAAAGGAAATGATCACCTGGAGAAATAATGATTTGATGATTAAGGCATCTAATTATCTCCACTAAAATATAATGAATTTTCTAAACTTAGAATTAGTTAAATCAATAACAAAGTGAATTCCCAAAATCAGCTAACTAATGTTTCAAACTTTAACTATTATCTTATGAATCAATTAGAATAAATTAATCCTTTCGATTTTTAATTTACTTAATTAAATCATAAGATGCATTAAAATGAAATTAATATTAAGGGCTTTCTCAAGTCACCTTAATAACTACACAAATTAGGACTCTTTCGATTTTTCTAATTGTGTCATGCAATAAGTAAGATCAATCCTTAGAAACTATTATGAAAATAATCACTTCTTCTCAGATAACAATCAAATCATAAATCATGGAATCAAAGGAAAGCATTAAACATGAAATTGCAATGCTATTAAAGATTCAAACTAAACTAATATTAAGAAGAATCTAATACATAAATAGAGTTCAACTAGGATGACCCTAATGAAAGAATAAATCTGAGAATAATAACATCAAATCTGGAATAAAAATGTAGGCAAAAGAAGACAAAAACTCTAGCATAGGCTAAGCGCGTCCTCTCTCGAGTTTCCGGCAAAACTTTGCTGTCGTCATCGCACTTCTCCTCTTTATAGACTTCAAAACTATGCTTTAGAAATGCTTTTCCAAGTCCTCTTCTGCCTCCTTTTATAGGTTTTTTCGTCCTCCAAGAAAAGAAATAAAAAATATATCCAAAAAGTGGATAAAAATGACTTTAAAATGGTCTAATCGACAACCGTCACGACCGTGAAGGAAACCAAAAATATATTCAAAAAGTGGATAAAATGGCTTTAAAACGGCCTAACCGACAGCCGTCATGGCCGTGAAAGGCCCTGTCATGGCCGTGACAGAATGCTGTCAAGGCTGAAAATACTTATTCAATTTTCTGCTGGAAAATATCTCTGTCACGGTCAGTGACAGCCAAATTTTTGCTTGCTGGATCTTTCTGTCACGGCCATGAAAAGAACTATCACGGTCGTGACAGTCTTCTGAGATGTTTTAGGTCTTTTATTGTCTTGATTTCGACATTTTCTCATATCCTGCCATGAATAATTTTTAGATTTAGGTAGAAATCAAATCTAAATGAAATTATATGAAAACAAATCAAAACTCTTCTTTTCATAAAATATTCTAAATTGTTAATTAAATGACCCAAACTAATGCATGATTTTTCGTGCATCAGCCAACCCAAATCGAAAATAATTAGGATCGAGTTTAGAGAATGCGACCACAAGGTTAGAGTTGTACAACCTGATTTTGAGAACTTGTGTCTAATGATTTTGGACGACAAGATTCCAATCCTAATTCCAATCAGTCTGACCTAGGTGTCGACTAGATATTACGAAAGAGAATTGGCAATGATCTGGATCGAGTTCTCTAGATACCAACTTGGGTTCTATTGATCAAAGGTTGTAAAGTCAATAAAAAGAACATGACTAGGATTCTTGGAGCATTTATTTTGAAGCATATTTTTATTATACAAAAGTATACTTAATTGTAATGAGTATTGTAATAATCATATACAATCATATTATTATGATAAGTATCACATTGTAATGATTTCAATTTTAGGATTATGATTGATTGATTCAATATGTCTTCTACATTCATAATTCTAAATTAAATTGAAAAGAAATAAACATATACGACATGGTTTATATACGATAAAAGATGAAAATTTTGGATCACAATGAGTGTAGATTGAATTCGGAGTTGAGTTTTAAATTGTTATTAAATGAGACAAGTGGCATATCAACCATGAATGAAAATTATGATTGTCTTATTTTATAGTCCATCAACATCGTTGTACAATAAATCTAAAGGATCCCATGGATCATGCTTCAAGGAATTGTCATAGTGCGCACACCACTATGACTAAGTAACTTTAAATTGAAGGGTAACTCCTAATAATTAAAGAATAAGTAAAAGCAATTTTTATGCTTGAAGTTAAAAGTTAAAGAAGTAGAAACAACTTTTATGTTTAAGTAGCATTTATAATTGAAGTATAAGTAGAAGATAATTGATTGGAGCCTTTTATGATTGACGATGAATGTTAATTGATTGATGATTTTGGCCGATTGGTCATTATTGTTGATGTATAATATTTAACTACTACTTATTCAAAAAGGGCCAAAATTGATTATGATAATTGATTATCGTTTAAAGATTAAAAATTGATAGTGAATATGCCTTTTCTTATGGAGTATTGGATTATCTTTTATACTTTACTTGTTTTTTTTTATTTTTTTATTTTTTTACATGAATTCATGCATGATAAGTATATGACAGTGATGAGCTCTTTTGATGTTGACTTACACATGAATATTATCATCGGATATTTTCACTTTCGTTATGATTATGTTAATTTCATTTTATGTAAATTATTATGTTGACCGATTAAGGTTAAAATATTAAATCATAAAATTAGGTAGTGCATTTAAGACAACCTTCCAAGGACACACATCTCAAGTTGCTACAAGGTCTTAATGCTAAGATGCTTTAAACCATTATTTATTTTTTCGACTCCGAATTGATCGAGTATTAGTAATTTTGAACAATATTTTCATAACCGGATCGGCGATCAAACCAAACTTCTTACCGGGTCATGGTTGGACCGGTCCGACCAAGTTCGACCGGATTGAACCGAATTTTATTAAAATAATATTATTTATAATAATTATAAAGATATAATATATGTTGTATGATATAGCATATGAATATTGTGATAATAATTTATTAATAATATTAAAAATTAATATAGCATATTTTTTATTTATTAAAATTTTAATAATAATTAACATATAAATATAAATAGATTGTTATTAATTTAATATCTATCATTTATCGATGATAAATGTTATATTAATAAATTTTATCTTAAATTATTCTTTTTGTTTTCTTTAATACTTTCCTTTTTATTTCATTTATGTTCTTTGATAATTTTTTATTTTAATGTTATTCAATTTTAAATACTTCCTTTTTTATTTTAATTCCTATTTAATTTTATACATGTCATATTTTCTCCTTTTTTTTACCTTTCTTATATTTTTTCTTTTTTTTTTAACTTTTCTATTTTAACCATTTTTTAATGTTATTTTTCAAAATTTGATTTGAACCCTATTGAACCGGACTAATTCAATTGACCGATTCAGTCGGTTTTACCGGTTCAATGTTAAAATTTAGTTCTTGATTGATTAGTAATTGAACCTATTGATTCGAATCGATTTGATTTTGATAAATTTTGGACATCAACAACCTCAGGTACATCGGCCGACATTAAAAAAAAACTAGGGCATGGAATACGAGCGAGATCAGCGCAGAACGCACGGCGGACTTGATTGCTTTCATTTATACTTTTATTTATTGTATTTTTTCCTGACATGGGATTCAAACGAATGCTGCTGTCAACGTCAGATGGTGGCATTTACTTGCTTCTTTCTGCTTACTATTCTCTCTCTCTCTCTCGTTCTCTCTCTCTCCACACCCACAATATGCATGAGAAGAAATTGAAATGACTTTGAATTTTTTTGGATCCACACTTCAAAAATAAAAAATAAAAAAGGAGACCCACTTTGCCATGCAACTTTGCCCAAATCTGGATCTTGTCATCAATGTCCTCGCACAATTATTGTAAGAACAACAACAAAGGGACAACAGAATCTTATCATTTCTTGAACACTGCAACCACTTCTTACCATTCTGAGATGTATAAGTAGAGAGAATCAAACTCTAAACTTTTTTTTTATCGAAAAAAGACACTTCTTTTTTCTTTCATTTTGCATCTTAATCCACAAACTCTTAAGTTTAATTCTCGACCAAAACATAAATGTTCAACTCAAAAACAAAAGTATTCCATTTTTATTCTTACCAATTAAAGTGCATTTCATTTTATTAATATGTATATATATCAACTCTAATTTCTCTTTGAGTCTTTGTAGTTGAACAAAGAGGACATAGTATTAATGTATGCATAAAGCAAAATGTTGGGATCTTCTCGGAAAAAAAGGTATAAATTGTTTTCGTAACTGTGATCATTTCGAGAGTCCAACTGGTTATCATTAATTTCATGGTTCAACTCAAAATTCAAATTCAACAAGACTTGAAACGTAGTTCAAATATGTATGTTGGTCCTTTTACTGCTTTCCATCTTGTAATTTTCTCAATTATCACATATAGACAAAATAAGCAAAATGGTGACCAGAACATGTTCTTTTATTGCAAGCTATATATAATTTTTTTCAATTGAGATTCGAACGCGGAGCTATTAATTTTATTTTCGAATTCTTGGCCTTTGGAAATCTCTTGGAACAAGTGGTGACTTTTGAGATAAATCCAGCGCTATGTCCGGATTGTTAATGGATGCCAACCCAGTTGGGGGAATGGAGGATTCATCAGGACTATAATAATATGTGCAGAAGAAACATTTCTGATTTCTGTATCCATGGTTCAAAGCATAGCATCAAAAAGGCCAACTCCACATGGCCGTACCCATCATGGAGGACAGCAAAACATCACATGAGTGATGAGACTTCAGCCTTTTTTTTTTCTTCTTTTCTGGTCAATAGCACAACATGAAACTTTACTGCATCAACTTTTCTCTCCCAGTGTTGATCATTATATATAACAATATGCATTTTCCTAAAAAAAAAACTTTTCTTTCCCATGCGATGATGAATGCATGTATTGTGGCCTTCCAAGCAACTCAATCCACATGGAGCATAATCTGCACTTTGGCAACGATCAGACAGATTTCAGTCGTCTGAAGGGAATTAACCAGCAGCTTATGGAGTTGAGATACAGAGAAAAGTGAGCTCCGATTTTAACGTAGATAGCTCGGCTGTGGTCAGATACTCAGATAACAGAAGGCAGCTTTTGCAAAAGAAAGAGTGCCATGGCCTCTCAAAAAGAAAACTGGGGAGATGAAGGTCATCTTTAATCACAGAACCGAGGAAGCACTTTCTTGTCCCCTCATGGCTTTTTTTGAAGCCTGCAACAACAATGTCACTATATATGAAAAATAAATTGAATGCTGTCAGTCAGTGCAGAGTTGTAGTTTTGCTCTCATGGTGTAAAGCTTTATTGTGCCTTAACAGTACAGTAACCACCCCCTATCTTTTTTGACAGTAGAGCAGAATCCAGCTAAGTGACGATCTCCAATAGCGTTACTGCTGCAAAGACCGGGAAGAGCACTCCTCCAATATATGCAATGATCTCTGTATGCAAAACAGAGAGAAAGTATGTTATCTGGGAGCCAAATGTACAAGCTACATCTACATGCAGTGCATCTGGTATAAACATATGTACAATAGAAAGTATAAATTGGCAATCATGTTCATTTGTTACGAAGTTGACAGACAATTCACTGCATTCTTTGTTCCCGTCCATTCAATTGGTGTGGCAATTTTCTTTTGTGCTTACCAATAATATTATTGTCTACATTAAACTGTTCATATGTAGTTTGCTTCAGGAACTGAACAAGCAATATGAATCCGGGCACGGTAAAAGGTGTCAAAATGTAAGCAATAAATTTTAACTTGCTTTCTCGGAGAGAAATGTTCCTAGCAAAGAGCCGCCCGGGAATGCAAGCTGCAGATCAGGAGATAAACATTGACCACTTTCTCCATTGGATGAAACTTTTTAAGTGATAACTTCCTCTACTTTTACCCGACGGAAAAAGCAAACATCAGTTAAAATAATTTTTTTATACCCACTCGGACTCATGATTATTAGCACCCAATTAATTCAGAATCTAAACTAGAAGCAGCTTAAAAAATTGCTAATGCAGCTAGAACAAGTAGTTAAAATATTTTTTTCATACCTACTCGGATTTAGTTTGCAGAACTATTAACATCTGACTAATTCAGAATTTAAACTTAAAGCATCTTAAAAATTTGCTAAGGAAAAATCAAACATCAATTAAAATATTTTTTTATACCCACTCGAACCCAATATGCAGGACTATTAACACCTCACTAATTCATAATACAAAATTGAAGCACCTTAAGAAATTGCTAAGGTAGCAAGAACAAGTAGCGGTTACGTGGTCCATTTTGTTATGTCCAGTATCAGGTAGATATGCAAAAAGTATATGATAAAGCACAACAACAATGTTAGAGGAAGATCATTTAACTTTGTGAGAGGAAAAGAAGACAACCAGAATGTGTGATCTTAGATTTATAGAATTTAAGACATATTCTTGAAAACTTCTGACATAACTTATACACACACACAAAAAAAAATTACAGGAGAATGGTGGTTTGCTATCCAGAAATCAGCCAACCCAAGCTTGAACCAGAATTGAAGTGACTGATCCACAAGAAAGTTTCCAAAACCGGCTGTAGAGTAATATGTCTTGAAGAAATTTTGATAAACTTGAGGTGATGAAGCTGCGGCTACTGCTGAAAACAAAGGAGAGTTCAAACATCGTGTGACTATCATTGTTAATGCCATATGTCCGAGAATATAAATGGAATAAGTTGAGTGGAGAAAAAGGATTTATCGCCCCATTCAGCAACAAAAAACTGAAGCCAATGTGCTAACCATAGTATTTACCGGCTAGAACCATGATCCCAGCACCATTGCCTGAAAACTCTGAAGCAGCTGGCTCCGCCTGATTTGGCATTTGCATACAAATTTAGGAATAAGCATTGCATGCGTATCAAATTAGTGTAAGGGAAAAACTGAAACACATATGCATCAAGACTTTGAAACAAAAAAAAAGTAGTATTACCTCAAATTTTTTATCAAGAATAACCTTTTTTTCTCCACTTGAATCTTTTGACGACTAGAGTTTAAAGAGGGAAGACTTGAGCAAGGAGGAAAGAGAGGAAGAGGAGAAAGATCTAAGAGTATGTAAGCTCCCTCTTTTTCTCTTAGTGTTTTCCTGTAATGGATTAAGAGCAATAGGGCACTCCGTTCTCTTATTGGATTGTGACGAGGATTTTTCATGCTGTAAATTTTAAATTTATGCCAAGTTTCATTCAATCATACTCAGATCTATTGTTAGGGTTCATATGCTATTAGTTTTGTAAATGATTTGAAGATGAACCCTAAATTGTATAAATTGGATGTTTTGCTATGTTTTCTGAGATTCTTATAATCCTATAGTGCCTAGAAAACATACATGTATAATTTTTTATGATGTAAATTGGTTTCCCCAAAGTTTTGGATGGAATTTTGTGTAAAATTCATATTAGACGTCGATTTTCAGAACGCTTCATAGTCGTGACGACCACCGTCACGGCCGTGATCGCAAGGCTGGAAGTTTGCAGGAAGACAAGGTCTCGCACACACCCATGACGGACACTATCACGATCATGACGGACCAAGCACAATCGTGACGTCCCCAGTCACGATCGTGAGCGCATGGGGAAATTGACAAGCCCGATATCAGTCTCGCACATGGACGTATTGATGTGAGGCACGATCGGGACACAAATGCGACACGGCCGTGACATCTCAGGCACAACCATGGCCGAGTGGGAGGATGTTCCAAGTCACGGTCATGGGCGTGACACATCTGTCACAGTCGTGACCGACTTAAATGTAAAGTATATGATATTTAAAAGTTATTTTTGAAGTATTAATAGTATGTATTGATGTTTATTGATTGTATAAGAATCTAGATACACGTATATGCATATTTTTCACGTAACTAGGTTAAAACATGAAGATTGAACGATGTAATGATTGTTGATTAAAAAGCATAATGAACCCAGTTGTGGATTCTCAATGGCCTTTTATTGGATTTTTTCCCGAAATGATCGTTACAAATATCAACAATAGTGTATCGTTCCAATATTGCCATTGGGCGATAGTTCTTCGGAATGATCGTTACATACATCGACAACGATATGTGTATTTCGATGTCGTCTTTAGGCGAGAATGGAGCATTGTCTTCAAGGCTTAGCTAGCCTATTGTGAGGGCAACGACATAAATCTCAACTATCTGCGATATAACATTAATGAAAAGGGTCATTGATTGATTGAATGGAAAGATATTCCCACGTAAGTGGAAGTCTGAAAGAGGTTGGAAGCAGCCCCGAGGAAGGGTATTGAGGTAATGGTTATGGTAAGTGTACATCACTTATATGCCTATGGATTGAATTATTTAATTGTTATGAATGTTTCCATACTATATGTATGATGATATGATTACATGTCTTCCATGCCATTGTCTATAAATGCATGATGATAAATTGATGTTAATGATTGGCATGTAAATCATATGTTAAGTATATGGCATTAATATTATTTCCTTCTTATATATGAAAATGATTATGCATAACATGTAGTATCCGACATCGCATTGCATAGCTTTTACATACTCTAAGTGGAAAATCTCTGCATTTTGGATCCGTGCAGGTACCCAATGAATGGATGGCGGCTCATCTCGACAAGTGGTTGCACAATTAGTCTAGGCTTGTTAAAGTTAATAGTCATCGAGTTTGTTTTACCATGGTTTTCAAAAGAAGTTTTTAAAGACAATTATTAGTGTTATTTCCAATATTATGACATTACTTTGATGTTTAATGAACTTTTCCACTTTACTTGAAAGATTATTTTATCTTGTTTAATCATTTATGTTTTCGTTGCATTAATAGAAAATTATATTTTATTATGATTGTATGATGACGAACGGGCTAACACAGTTAACCTTGGCATTTGGGAATAAAATTTCGAGGTGTTACATATGTAGATTCACTGATGTTGATAGTAAGGCATGTAGCCACTCTCTGTATGTGCAACGTTCAATAGAAATAGCTTCAGTTCAATTACTATAAATGAAGAACTTTCATTATTGATCCTTTGATGATGCTTTAGAATTTTTTTATTATTTTTATTTTTTATCAAATAAAGACACCTTTTAATCGAAGAAAGAGGAGTAAGATCTACCAGGAATATGGTGCATTCTTGAGTTTGTACAAGTTAAGGTTATTGAACATCAAATCCAATTTTTTCTTATTATAGGAATGAAGAAAATTTTCCATCTCAAAAGATTTGTAATGTTTCGAAACTTTTTACCGGTCTGACTATCTCAGCATCATTACTCACTCAATTTCAAAAAAATTAGTGGAAGATTAACTTTACAATATATATATGTGTGTGTGTGTGTGTAATGACAAAAGCTTTCTATATAATATTCAACAACTTGTGGGTTCATGAACTTACACCTATACAATAATAGACCCTATATTCATGTGCATGTCACCCGTCATAGGAGTCACGAACCATCTCACCATCGTTATCATTTTATTCTGCACGGATCTAGTACAGGAAAACATTCAACAACAACAACAAAGCCTTATCCCACTAGGTGGGGTCGGCTACATGGATCATACGATACATATTCATTGATCCATGTTCATAAGATTCGACAGGATTTTACGCTGGCTGTCGGGGCCTAACACAACCCTCCTCCTTTATCCGGGCTTGGGACCGACTATAAAACATAGGCGGAGTTTACAGGAAAACATTCATGAGTATAAAAATACTCAATACGTATGATTTAACCATTACAGTAACCAATAGACAATAATACCCAAAGGATATGATTAATAAAGTAATTGAGCAATAAACAATAGATCGATTTAACAATTATTAATATAGCAATGAATTAATATATTTAAGAGATAGAATCAATGATACTAGATGATAATAAACGAATTAATATAATAATGGATCGATTGATCAATATAACAATTGATAAATATAATGATGAATCAATAGACCAACATAACAATAACCTTGTGTAATAATGGTTCAATATGACAATAAATAATAAGATGAATCCGGCTAGGATCAAAAGACCAAATAACAATATCAATTTATCAATAGATTATGATAGAATCACAAGATCAATCAATATCAATAACAATTATCAATAGACAATATATAATGGTATGTTATATGTTCCAATCTTCAATTACATAAACCAATGCGAGGGATCATGGTAATTATAATATTAGAAGACCAATTAATATTAATTTAACAATTAACAATGATCAATGATGCCTTATCAACATGGCACTATTCAATTTATCGATTTCAATTCCATATCAATGGTCAATCAAGGTCAATATCCAAATGATCATGATCTATATCATTCAATTTCATATAATTCAATTCAATTTAATTCTAATTCAATTATGTTCTGAGTTATCAAATATAATAGGGAGCGCTCGAAAACTCCATGTCTCTTTCGTAAGCCAATGAGGGATATTAAACCTATGACAAAACACCCAATAACAATAATACTAACAATGATTCGTGAATGACGAGGGACCATGGCCAAAGAACATAGAGGCCCAACAATTTTCATCCTTAGATACCTATTTTTTACCATTTTGTTAGATTAGGAAATAATTAGTCGATCAATTCTATAATCAATATAATGATTTAACACGATAATATGATGGATATGATGACAATCAAGTTGGGTATGATTATACTATGATCAGATATGTGAATCATATTATCATAAGCAATTAACTATAATAATAATCAAATCAGGAACAATCAATGACAAAGTTAATATATCAATACTATAATCGATATCATGATCGGATATGATATAACAATAAAATTAATTATAGTGATAATTTGAACAGATATGATTATAGCTATGATTAATAATATCATGAGATGGGATAATATAATCAATATCAAGATCAGATATAACAATAACAATGTGACCAAGCATGATAACAATATGATCAAGGATGATAATCAAATGATCAGGAACAATCATCAACAATAATAATCCAATGATCTATAATAAAATATACAACATTCATTTTTTCTACCCTAAAATTTGGCCTGCGTCGGGTGGAACCCAAGCCATCTTCGGGATATCAAAATCAACCTCGGCCCCATGAAACTTGAGTCAAGTGTACTGCACGCCCATGTCAGGTTTGTCTTGGTGCATACTTGGTGTCAATTGGTCAAAGCCCGAGCCGATTATAAGGTCAACACATGCCGGGTTGGCTGTCAATCAATTCGACTCAGTCTCGGGCTACGGAGCTTGGGTTGCATCAGTGGGAAGGTTATATGAACTTGGTCCAGTTTCGATTCCTATTCAATCCTGGTTCTATTGAACTCGACCAGGCGTGTCAAAACTCGAGCCAAGTTCTGCTGTCATCGGGAAATTACATTCTGAACCAATTTTACAGTCACAATTTTGATGCAAAAACTATTACATTGAATATAAAAACTATATCACTAGAATCTCGGTACTAAAGAGAGAAGTCGATGGTTCCATGTCACGAAAAATTGATGCCATTGGGATTCCCCTATGTACTTAAAGTTGGCAAAAAAATCAATTGAAATTCTTCTGCAAGAAATCTACACGGACTCTAAACTTTGGTCGGTGATTCCTCCTATATGCCAACTTTGATATATGCCGACTTCGAAACCAACCATTAGGTGCCCTCTGGAATGTCTCGGCTTAGGTGAAAATGAAAAAAAATGAGACTCGTGGTGTAGAAATTTTATTTGGCTAATAAGAGTTTTTAGTCATCATTTAATGCCTATTTATAGTTGTAGCTTAGGATTTTAACTTCTATTAGGCCTTGGGCTCATTTGAAATTAATCATGCCCATTCATAATTAATTAACCATTTGTTAATTATTTAGGATTAATTAAATCCAAATTTAACTAATTATTTTTCTTACCGTACTTATCTCAAAATTTTAACTTCTCTCAATCAATTTATATCTCAATCCAATGTCACTCAAACTTCTTTCAATTAAAGTGTACTTTTATTTTATCCTTTTATTTCCTTCTTTTTCTAATTTTTGGAATTAATTACTATACTAATATTTTATCATTTAATTTTTTGACCAAAATAATAATAAATATTATTTTAATGATTGAAATATTTTTAAGTTGCTCTCAATATCCTATTTGAAAGTCCTATATTCATTAAATACTCTTTTAGATCTCAAATCAAATTAAAACTCCTAATCTCAATATAATTATGATTACTACTTATAATAGTATTTAATCTATCTTTCTTTTCTTTTTCCCTTACTAACAGTACTCTTAATTTTACTCTAATTCTAATTCCTTCCCAAATTCTCCTTTAATCTATTTTAATTCGTTAATATTTGTTAATTAAATTAACAAATTATTTTATTACCTCTATTGGGGTGTTACAAGTTTAAACTGTCGTCAATCAAGAAAACCGATTCCTTATTGAGGTGGTTTAAGAATATAAGATAGTATCTGAAGGTTATTCTATAGTTTATCAACAAGAACTTTCCTGGGTGCTTCGAAAAAGAAAAAAAAAGAATTCTAGGTTGGCATATTTCATTCTGAAGAGTCAAGTAAGACAGCTCAGAAAGGTAGAACAGCTAATATAATGCAATCTTTAAAACTGTTAGATTTTTCAAGATAACCTATTAGATTTTTTTAAGATTTCTTTAAAACTATTAGAACAACATAATCTATGTTTACAGAATACCGGGCAGGAAAGTAAGAAATTATCTTACAGATTTAAATATTGCATTATATTAGTTGAACACAAATTTCAGATGATGTACATAAGTAACAAATGAATATTAAGTTCCCTCCAACTTTAATATTTTTCTCAACTCAATCCTCCAACTATTCGTTTGTTTCAGCAACTATACTTGCACGATCATTTTTCTAATACAACATTTTTATTTAAAAATAAAATAAATATAAAATATTAAAATAATAATATAAAAAGAGAGAGAGAAATAGAGATAGGGTGTGTCCCCTCCCCTCCCCCTCTTCCACCGCCTCCAGGGGGCGGGAGGCGCCCCCTCCCCTTCCCGTCGTAGGCGCGCAGAGGAGGGGGAGGGGGCGCCTACCCCTCTGTTCTCCTAACCAGAGAAGAGATTGGGAGGGGTGGCTCTCCTCCTCTGTGCACACAATATGCGCTCAAGGGATGAGTAGGTGTCGCTCAACGTCATTCGCCTTTGTGCACGCGATCTGCACAGCCCCTTCTCCTCTCCCTCTAGTTGCACAGAGTCCTTCCAACTCAATGTCCTTTCATACTCAGTGTCCTTCCAACTCCTCCTTTCAAAATCTCTACAAGGACAAATTATATTTTTGTCCTTCTTTACAATTGTCTTATGTGGCGCATCGAGGTGGCCCTGCTTGTTGTTTGATGCTTTCTACAAATGGCTAGATGTCCCCACTCGAACAAAAAATCTTAGAAGAGCAAAGATCTCTCTCTCTCTCTCTCTCTTAAACATGCAATTATGAGTGAATTAAATAGACATTGAATTAAAATGAATTTTGGAAGAATAGGTAAAAGGCCTAATAAGTGGACAATATAAGCATGATATCATAGGAATATTTAGAACAAATTTGATTTTAATCTAATGAAAATATGCATAAAATTCTTGTCATCACTGGGTTACAAAGAGAAGGCAGGCTTAATGTTGTAGAGGGAGATAAAACCAAGAAGGAAAAAAAGAATCTATTGATTAGAGAAAAAAGTACACATTTGAATGATGGATAATTCAATATAAACTTTATAATAGATGATATTATATTCTTCCTTCACGCTCTTAAAAAACCATAAGACCCAATGTAACACTCCGAATATTTTAACCCCAAATACTATAGGCAATCAAGTCATTTCAGCAGTGCTAGACCGTTCGCCACGACATCATTAGAATAAAGTAATTCCTATAATTGCAGCGGAAACTAATATTCATTTAAAATAAGATAACATTATTCTTCGTTTAGCGGAAGACTTCAATTTAAAACATCAATAAAACTAATGTCATAGAACATAAATAACCATTATTCGATTTCTTAAATAGAACAGACTCTAGTGTCTCATGACTTCATTTATCCTTATGCCATGTGCAACTTTGTCGTCATTAGTTGGATCAGTCATCCATCCAAGCATATCAGTTACCTGCACGAATCCAGGGTGCAGGGTTGCCCAGTTAGAGTATGTAAAGGCCAATGCAGTAAAAATGCATCCTAAGTAGGATACTACATGACATATACGTGACAGTTTCATAAATAAAAGAAACATGCATGTCATATCATATTCATCCATTATGCATGTCATGAATTCATATCATAAAGTCATCAATAACAGTACTGTAACAGTCAGTCATGTAATAGTCAATCAGTACCAGTAAGCGTTCCAAGTGGCTAGCACCTGTCATTATTTTGCTTTAGTAATATCCTCAGGGTTGCTTTATAACTCATTGGATCCCACTACCGTGGTCATCAGTCTTTCAGTTCAGTTCAGTCAGTCAGTTCAGAAATCTTTGATCTTATTAGTAATTGAAAAATCAAGTCGTTGCCCTCCAGTAGGCTAGCTAGGCCTTGAAGTCGAGGCTCCGTCACCCGAGGGTGAATGGGAATATATATACCGTGACCGGTGAGATACAGTTATTTCCTCAGGAAATGCTTACTCCAAAGTGCAGGGCACAGTAATTTCCCGAAGAAATTCTAACACAATAGAGCATGGCACAGTATTTCCTGTCATCAGTTTGAGGGGCGACAAGTAATAGTATTCTTCAATTGGGTTCATTATTTTCACAATCAACAAAATAGTTTACGTCGCTCAGTCTTCATATTTTATCCTAGTTACGGCTGTCCATGCATTTCGTGTAGCTAAGTTCATATACAATAATCAAACATTAATACATAGTATAAATACCCTGAAAATAAGTTTAAAATATCGTAAGTACGTTCAATTTGCGAGGACAATACGTCAAGTCATATTTTCGTCATCCAGCCCGTATTAGAGTCATCCAGGTCGTTAGACTCGCACGTGAAAATACGGTTGGGTCATATTTTTGCCCTCCATGTCGTATTAACTCCCTGTAGGTCGTATTGGTCTCGCACTTAAAAATAGAGTCAGCCCATATTTTTGACCTCCAGATCGTATTGATGGCTTGTAGGTCGTATTAGGCTCGGAGCAAAAAATATGATCTGTCCGTATTTTTGCTCTGTTGCCCGTATTAACAAGCTTTGGCTCGTATTACAGGCGCGTCGTGCACGTTTTCCCATGAAACTTTGAGAAAATGCAGTGTAAAGTATTCTAAAGGTTCTAGGTCTAATCTATACATCAATAGGCATCAAAAGCACATGAAAAACCATACAAAAACATCAAATTATCAGATCTAGAGTCCACCCCCAAATCAAGAGCAATAAGATCATATAAACCCTAACCATTGAATCTATTCATCAAATCCATATATGTCATAGATCCGACTCTATAAAACATATACGTGCATGGATTTAATCATTTACATGAACAAAATCCCTCAATCACAATTCAGGAAGAGAACACGTGGTTCTCTTGCTCTCAATCCATTACAGAAGAAACATTGAGAGAGGAGAGAGGGGTATCTCCTTTACATACCTTAATCTCTTTAGTTGATTTTCCTCTTTTTCCTGCATCTTCCTCTTCTTCCTCATCCTCTTTGTTCCTCAGGATCTCCTTCCTCAAGCCCTAGCCGTCAAGAGTTCAGATGGAGAAAATAGGTGAACAAAGGAAGCTTAGATCTTTATATTGGGAAGTTAGGTCTTTTGACCGAAAGACACATTTGCCCCTTGATAAAAATCTGGGGTGTTACACCCAACCCGAGTTTTGTGCAACCCATCTCGAGTATAAGAAAGATCTGATCATATTCATAATATAAATATGAGTTTTTGGTGACCTGACCTAAGATTTAGCAAGATTGTTAGGATTGTCTTCCAAGATAGGATCGTAAGGGGCTTCGAGGATCGAGAATCATATGATCGGATCAAAAATAATAATACCTATCCATTAATATAAATAATTAAAATAATATATTTATTCACAAATCATATGTTTATATATAGGTTATTAAACATTTTTCATTAATATTTCATTAATATTTTCAAATCTAATATATAGTTCTTATATAATGTGAAATAGAATATGATATATTCTTAAAAATAGTAAAATAATAATATATAATATTTGATCTTAATGAAGTATACTATTTTATTAAAATGCGATGCAATTCTTAGTATACGTAAAATAATGGAATTTAATTATGAGGAACATTGAATAATTAGAATATATTAAAGTTTACGAAAGTGAGAATAACATGTACAATATATAAAAATAAAATAATTGAATCAATTTTTCTCAAGGTCTTTTATGTTTACTTTAAATTTTTTTATTCGAATAATCTATGCCAATATCGTAGTTATGATCCTATTGATCTTAAGGCTCAATTATATTCCGGTATAGATCATACGTTTAAGATCCTCTGAATAAGATTAGGTTCGTTTTCTCTGTGAATGATAGTAAGATCTTACTACTTTGAATCAAGACAACCATGATTTGTGAATGATAGTAAGATCTTACTACTTTGAATCAAGACAACCATGATTTTTAGTGGTCCTACCGTGATATGATCGACACCCAGCCCGAGTTTCCTCGCAATCATATCCTCACATATCAAGTCCCCATCGTTTTCTGAAATATGAACACGAACTGACATGTATTCAATGAAGCCCAACCCGAGTTCTCAAATCGTCATTTAATTTATGATTTGACTTTTTGCCCTTCTTATTGTTAGCTATATTAATTGAAGTCCAACGGTAGATAATCAAATTACCTGGATATAAGTTGAAAATTGTCAATTGATAAATGTATATATTGTCGTTGATTATTATCTATTGTGGATTGTCATACGAGTTGAAAGACACTCACTCCACGAATTGAAAGACAACTCATCCCACAAGCGGAAAGACACTCACTCCATGTGTCGACAAACGCTCATACATGTTGAAAGACACTCATCCTACGGGTTCAAATACACTCATTTTCTTTAAAAAAAATGCACTTGTTATAGCTGGATCAACTAGTAACCATCTGACATGAAAATACATCGGTGTGTCACAAATGAACAAAAAGCTTGACCTTCAACATATCAAATTGCGAAACGAGAAAGCAAAACAAAACATCATTGTTATTGATTTGATGCAACATTTTGTAAAAGAATAATAAAATATTGATTACATATCAATTATAGCTATCATTCTTGATTATCGAACAACATTAATTTAGTTGTATCAATATTTGTTCATTGTTCATGTATGACTTATTCTATTATGAATTTCATGTTCATTTTTATTTCCTTTCGCATTTTGCGTAAAAACTTATGGAGGAATTGTCTCCACTGCATTTAAATATTGCAAATGATTGATCTCAAGGGCAAACATAAGACTCCAAATCAGTGGGTGCAAAATAAAATGTGTTAATTTTTTATACGATCATATCAAAATAAAATAATTCATGAAATTATTTCTATCTATGAAAATAACTAAACAGGTCATTTTTTCAAACACAAATTTCCTCTTTCTGATTTTATTTTCTGAAAGTTGTGTAATGAATCCATTTTCATCATATCAAATAAACCATGCAATAAACAACCACTCATAGATTGCAGAAAAAATCGAAACCAAGGGCCATTGGTTATTTAAGTTATAATAACTAGAAACCAATTAACATATATAATTATAATGTTGCCTATTAATCATGTCATTTAGAGTAAATTTGATGGCTATAATAAGCTGTCTTCCTTAGACCTAGAATTAACCATTTCAAAAATGATTTTTTGAGAATATATTTCCACAATAGAAATCGGATAATCATAATATATAGTAAATAATTTTAATAAGATTTGCCTACGTTCCTAGTTAGGAAATAATATTCAATATATACTTATATAATCTAAGTATTCTTAAAATTTCATGGGGTCAATTACCCCATTAGATAGTATGTAGGTCGGCCCATGAGTGATCTCATTAGCGGATGTATGCCATGAATGAATTGTACATGTATTGAGGCGTTGATAAGTTCATACTCAAATATATGTCCACTCATCTTTCAATAAAAAAAAGGAATTATATCTTATTCGTTGAGAATTATTAATCTAACCCAAATATGTGGCCAACTTGAAAGTATAGTTAATAAAATCCTCAATATGCTTTCAATGTAATAAATTTATAGTTGGCATATAAAATTATTTTTTACATGTCATGATTTTTTTAATTGTAACACAAATTATTTAGTTAAAAGAATATTCTCACTTCATAATCTGATTGGGGTGAAAAGAGGGCAAAGGAAGGAAATCGAAAGAGAAGAGAATAAATTGTCTTTGGTTGAATTTAAATTAAAGAATAATGGAGACGAAAGTCTTCTCCTTTTACATCTATTTTCTTTCCACATTTTATTTTTCTTTAACTCCAAAATGAGATGAAAGGGAGGAAAAAGAATATATCTAATTAGAACATATTTGTCGAAATAAAATTATCATTTCTTCTCTTCCCTTCTTTGCTTTATCCAAACAAGAAATACTTTCATCATCATTCCCTTTCTTCCCCATCCCCTAGTTTCCTTTCCCATATTTGAACCAAACGAACTCTGAATAAAATTAGATTCAGTTTATTATATTAAATACTCTAAAATGGTTAAAATAAAAATGGATTATGTTTTAGAATGAATGTATTAATGCAAACTATTTAAATTTTAAGTTATTTTTGTGTTTGTTGAGTAATTTCAATGCTGCATTTATCAAAGAAAATCTACATATTCCATACAACTTTGTAGTTGGGTTGCAATTAGATCTTGTATAATAAAATTTGGAAGGGTTCAAATATATTACGTCCAATTTGATAATTTACAGCTTACCTTGTAGACGAAATATGTTTTGTGTTATAGCAAGAGCTACAGAGAAAATGGAGGGCATATTATAGTTCAGGGGTAAAGAAAAAGTGTACATAAGATAGACTAATATGAAGAAAAAATATTAGGCAGGTCCCTCTCATTACAGTCTTCTTGTTGCCTATAATTTAACTCATAAGATGCATAATTAATGATTAAAGATCAAGCAAACGACTCCGGATTAAAGGTAAGAAAATTAAGGACAATTGAATTGATATAGTAACCCCATCGGTTACAAAAGCAGAAAATTTGAAATTGTACTACAATATTGCTGCATCTCATGGATTCATCACCATCGAATACACATCTTAAAATTACAGTTATATCACTAATCACTCTGAAGGGGGCAATAAATGGACAGACTTACATTACAGTGGGCAAAGAGTAAACAAGTGGCAGGACAACAACAGAGCTTTATACAATATCTATGGCATGCATAGCAGTAACATGTATGAAACTGCTATCGAGGATGCTTCAACTCCATCCATAAAACATATCAATAGCTGTCATTCTGTCTGGATGCCTTCGGACAACAAAGTTCCCATGATGTGCATACATAAATTGCCGATTAATGGGAGTGCCTGAAAAGAAATGTTGTTTCTTCCTGACTTTATATCATGTTTTGTAATCCATTTATCTCAATTACCTGGAAGGAATCGTAAAGTATCTATTACCTAAATGCAAAATTTCTGTGGGCCATATATGTGGCAAAAGAAAATTATACAGCAAACATAACAATAATCAAACGAGTATAAGATGTTAATGCCTCGTTAGACAAATGTAGATAACTGGAATTATCAATGCCTAGAGCACGATACAATGACTTCATTAGTTGCTCTACAGAAAGGAATTCCAATTCACTACATAACACAATCAATTCTTCTCCATCATAAAATATCAGGGGGAATCAGGAATATAATAAAAATGGTCATGGAAAAGCTTATTGGAATAATCATTTACCTCAAAGGCTGTCATGTTATTTTTTTCTAGGGCTTACTGCCATGTATAAACCCTGAAAAACAAAGGTACACACGGATTAATCAGCAATACGACAAACTTGAAACTAATGGTGCTAGTATGTATACGTGAATATACTTCCATTTATTTCTCCAATAAAGAAAAAGGAATAGAAGATCATGACAAAATCACAGTAATCTCATAATTTCGGATACAACGTTTAAAAACTGGAAACATCAGCAAAAGGTCTTCTCTGGTCCAAAGATTTTTAACAAGCAAAATTTTCAACAGAATGTCTTTCTTCATAGGTTCTCATAGAAACTTTGAAAAGGATATACCTATTTACTTTCTTCACACAAGGAGATTATGGATCATTTTGCATGTTTGTAGATAACAAGTTCTTACATTTGTTGTATGAATAGTTGCACCAGTAGTCATGCTAATCTTTTGATCCTGAACCAATTTAAATTCCATGTGCTGTAAACAAATTGCAAGAGCGATAATTGCTTCCAACAGAGCAAACTGATCACCTACACATTTCCGTGGTCCTCCACTAAATGGGATGTACCTGCATGCCAGACATTGCCACAAGATAAGCACTCTTTGTCTAATAGTACAATATATTGTACTTTTACGAAAAAGAACTATACATAGGTGTAACAAAAAAATAAAAGATGAGAAATTAAGCATGGAATTTGAAGAATATGTCATAGTGCAAAGACAAAGATAAACATGATGAGCAAAGTATGTAGTAGGTCTGGATTTCACACCAAATTGGACAAAGAAATGATGTCATATTATATGACTAACCTATAATCAGTATTTGTCTCATTCGGAATTGGTGCGTCCAAGTCAAATCTTTCAGGAATGAATTCGTCTGCCTTCTCCCAGACCTTGACAGGAAAAGGTAAATAAATTAAATAAAGGTATTTGCAAATAAAAGACCAAAAAACGACAATGTACAACTTTGTTCAAAAACTGCATGTGTAAGGATTTGTGTGAATCAAGACTTTGATGGACCAACCTAATTCATTTCCATCTTTATGTAATCGGTTACTTATTTAATGAAGCAGGACCTTCGTTTCTCATGGCCAAAGATGGTAACTTGGAACTAGTAGAAACTATATTTTGCATACCCCATCTATCTAGTTTTCCTAGGCGCTTCTTCGGAGATTATTGTACACTGGCGGAGGACTCGCCGTTGGGCCTTCATGTGGAAGATGGATTTCTCCAAAAAATGTGACACTATCCCATGATCCTTCCTCTGGCACTCTTCGTAGGTCAGGGATTTCCCACCAACTTGGATCGCCTGCATGAAGCGCTGAACCACCAGGGTTTCATTCTTGCTTCTGGTCAACGGGTCGCCGATAGGCGATTGGAGTTCAGCCACAAAGGGGGGTGCGGCAGGGCTGCCCCCTTGTACTCATGCTTTTCGCCTTGACAACTGATATTCTTCTCAGATGCATGGTGGCCTTTGAGATGGGTGTCCTCACTAGATTCTCAGGGAGCTAGTCCATCTTCTTTATTACACAAACAACACACTATTTTTAATCGAGTGCACGAGCCAGGAGGTCATGCAGATCGCCATCTTGGTGGAGCTTTCAGGGCCTTTTGGTATGGTTGACAAAGACATCGAAAGTTGTGCTGCTAAACTATGCGCCCTGACCAGTTCTTTGCCGATTACCTATATGGGCCTTCCTCTCTCGGACTGTCATTGGACCCCGACTGTCGACCGTATAAAACACAAATTACACGGCTGGAGCTCGATATTGTTATCGAGGGGTGGCCAATCGATCTGGCTTGGTGTTGTCCTCTCATTTCTCCCAATGTACTTCATGACAATCTGTTGCTTACCAACGTGTGTGCCAAGGTGGAGGCCTCAATTGCGAGGAGTACATCTTGTCCCTTGGAGGAGCATTAGTTGACCTACAGAGCAAGGAGACTTGGGGTTTCGTGATCTCCGTTGCACCAACCAGCCCCCTTCTAGCGCGATGGGTTGTCCGGATCATGGACCCAGAGGACAACCTCTGAACCTCAGTCTTCGTCACATTCTGCCACATGGGGTGTCAGCCTTCTAACGTGGTGTCTCAACACTTCTTCCTTTGGTGTGGACGGAGCATGGCGGGACGGGTAGTGACTCATGGTCTCCTCTCTTTAGAGCATCTCTCAAACCAGCAGGTTTCCGAGCTCTTCAATCTTCTAGCAAGGATCGCACCTCTCAGACCTCAGGCATCTCGCAGAATGGGTGGCTGTGGTGATCAGGCAAGTGCTTAGCCCACAACCTCTACCTCCACTTCCCCTCAACAAAAAAGAAAACTCTACCTCCACTTCATTCCTCACTGCAGGGTGTCAAGCACGCTCAAGGTGGGCTACAGACTTATTTGGAGATGCCACATGCCAATCAAAATGAAAATTTTTGTGTGGCTTCTATGGTGCGACAGGATCCTCATTAGAGTGTACTGAGCAAGATGGGTGCCCACCATCAACGTATCTTGTGCTCTATGTGGCATGGAAGATGAGGGTATTCTTCACTTATTCTTTGAGTGCACTATGGCTCAGGAGGTCTGGAGACAAATGCACATTGTTGGAATCACTCTCACCATCACGGAGGTCTTTTGGCAGTCTGTCCAAGCTCTTAGCAGCCATGGTGACCAGAGTTGGAGTGCGTCACTTGTGACTTGTTTGGTGGTCACATGGGTTATTTGGCTCCAGGGAAACCAAATTATTTTCTGTTGTGAGAGATGCCATGTCGAAAATACTGTACATCACATCTCTTAAGACATCATTAGATATTACTGTGCAATACTTTATTTGTCAAAACAGGCATGAGATGGCTTCATTTAGCTCCATCAAAAACTCATATGAAGTGCAATGCTGTAGGCTATCTTTCAAAAAACAAAAAAAAAAAGTTCTAGAAGAAGTGTATTGGGAAAACACCAATCAATGTATTACCTGAGGTGACCTGTGTATGTTATACACTGATATCATTATATCTTGACCCGCATAAACCTTATAACCTCCAGGAAGTACATCATCAACTTGAGCTCGCCTTATCAACACCTCCATATGGTTAAGAACAAAGGTTTTAGGATGGATCATAATTTGAACTTAAGATAATAAAGACAGTTGATCATACTGGAGGGTGGGGGTAAAGACGCATGGATTCATTTATGCATCGCATCAAGTACTTCAACTCTTTTACATCTTCATATCTAGGAAGTCTTCCTTGTAGAATGTTGTCAACTTCTTGCTGTGCTCTCATCAATGTTGATGAATCCTTCAATTATTCGAAGCTGAATAGTCAAGAAAAATCTGGAATTTCTGGTTCAAGCAAGGAATAAATATGATCTAATTATTTGGATCTCCTTGCCCTAAATACATGGCATATGAAAGCATGATGAGTTTGCATACATGAAATTAATGCAGCATACATTGTTTCTCCAACATCATGAATGATGTGTGTATGATTAGTATGGGTTGCATTTGGCAACTAAACTCACGAGCACTACATAAATTGAACATGTGAATAACAATATCAAAAACGTTTGAAGAAGATGAAAAATCAAATACTTGAAATGGTACCTTAGTTAGCAGATAGAGTGTCCATGTCAACACCGAACCTGTAGTTTCATGGCCAGCAACTAACATCGATAGGAGATCATCTCGCAGTTGCACACTAGTAACCTGAAAGAAATGGATATCATGTCTAAAACAAGTTAAAAGTGTATCTCTTCCAAAATTGTGATACCTCTTCACGGCTGGCTAGTAGAAACCGAAGAATACTAGGATCAGCCTCGTTCACATATTCTTCCCCATCAATTCGCTCACCTTCTGCATCCACAATCTTTTTGCACCTTACAATGAGCTCTTCAACAGTCTTCCTAATTATATCTACAGCTCTCTCTGCCTTGATTTGTCTAGGTACTATCTTCCGTAGAAATTCAATCTGTCATTTTGCAAGTCACAATTATGAATCCTGGAAGATGGTGTTCTGCTGATAATATCATCCCAGAACGATATTTGTTTGCAATATTCAGTTCAAATAAGCTTCGTGCCTCAAAACGTAGCTACTGGAAAGAAATTAAGAACAGCAAATAACCTGCCTGCCAGTACGGTAAAATGTCTGTGGAGCGAGCCTCCGCCTCTTTCAGCGCAGTGTAAACTGCAGCTATCACTGGGCTATCCGAGGTGAGCGAGTCAAAGTTGTAGTTGAACAAGGATAGGCCGATAGCATCCAGCGTCAACTGTGAGAACTTCTCCTCCATGTTCACAGCGTCGCCATTTGACGCAAACGGCTGGAGCTTCTCCACCAGCCTCTCAGCACATTTGCAGAACACCTTGTCGACCATCACGGACAAGTACTTCCTGTGCAGCGACGGAGCCACGGCGCGGCGCCTGGCCGTCCAGAGGGCCCCCTCGGCGGTGGCGAACCCCGAGCCGAAGAGGAACTCGGAGACCTCGGACACGAGGCCCTTGGCGTACTTGGTCCCGTAGCTCCGGAGCACGTGCCTGGCGACGTCCGGGTCGCTGACGACGACGAAGTCGCGGGGGCCGGCGGAGAGGCGATAGACGGAGCCGTACTGGAGGGACCACTTGAAGAGGGGGAGGAAGAGGGCGCCGCCGAGGAGGTCGGAGACGTCGTCGAGCTTGGCGTTCGCGACGGGGATGCCGGAGTCGTCCCCGCGTCGCCGGGAGAGGACGCGGGCGAGGGAGGTCAGCCAGTCCGGGCTGACCCAAGAGCCATTGCTGCCGCCGCTGGCGGCCGGCGGAGAGGAGGAATCCTTGAGGGAGCAGGAGGTGACGAAGGGGAGGCGACGAGGAGGAGGAGGAGGAGGTCTCCGCTTGAGGCTGCGCGGCGTGGACTGGACGGGGGAGAGGAGGAGGAGGAGGGAGGCAGGAGAAGAAGAGAGGGAGGCCATGGGCGCATGCACACCGCGTTGTGGTGCTGTAAGTCCTTCGGGAAGGGTAAGTGTAGTAGATGAGGTGGGCAAAAGCGAAGGATATCGTCCTCCTCCTCGTTCGTGTCAGACTCGCAAGCCGGGTTTTGGGCTCCCGGGTTTCGCATGCTCCACCGTTCTTTTTTTTTTCTTTTCTTTCCCATTTGGTGAAAAATAGTTTTCTTTAGACGCTGAAAAAAAATATTTTTGTACTAAAAACTGAACATTAAAATTAATGTATATTATTAGAATAATAATAATGCTGTTGTACAGTATAATTCTATTCTTTTTTTTCTCAGAAAACGACGTATTTAGCTGATAAATCGGTATTCCGATAATGAATCATTGCGATTGGTTGAATTTGAATATTAGAAAAAGAATGTGAGGAAAATAAAACTAAAAAAATAATAAAATTAAAAATTACTATAATTTAATAATTCATTATAGCTATATTATGTTGACTCTTAGGTTAACAATAAATGATATTAGAACCTCATATAATTTATCAAAAAGTTTCTAATTATACATATATATATCAATAAAAATATAATTAAAACACTATAAATTATAGTATTTGATATTTACTTGACAATTACATTTTTTAAAAAAAATAAATAAAATGTCTGGAGGACACGTTCCTCCTTTTACTCAAGAACAGTCCAAGATGTCATTCAAAAGTATTCTATTTATATAATTGGTTGAACTTTTGTGTTATTTGGTTTTCTATTATTATTTGTGGAATAAGATGCTTCAAAAATATTATTAACCTTTTTATATTGAATTTCGAGATAAATCATTTTTTGCAAAAAACGAAAATTATTTCTCTCTTTAGATTCACCAATTGACAGGAAGAATTTCATTTATTTTCACCTCTACCCCCTCATCATTAATTGGAATAAGATTTTGTGAATGAGTAAGATATTAGAATGAGAAAAATGTATTGACCATCCTTAGCAATTTTGTTCTTATTTTATAATTATTTCTCTGTTATAACTGAATAGTAATAATTATAAGTTAATCTCTAATTATAGTCTAAATAGCATCTAATCACTCTTTTTTCCTTCAGCAATTCTCCCTAATAGTAACCTTATGAAATAGCATTCAATCATCTCTTTCTAGTGTCTCAGCTTTATATTATTATTATTATTATTATTATTATTATTATTATTATTATTATTATTATTATTATTATTATTATTATTATTATTATTATTATTATTATTATTATTATTAGATTCATAAATTTGAAAATATATTAAAGCAAAATAAATATGTATTTAAAATAAAAAGGTAAATATTAAATTTGAACATGTTGATAAGATAAAAAAATATTGAAAGAATAGAAAAGAACAGAAAAAAAATGAGAAATAATAGAAGAAAACATAATAGAAAAATGAAAGAACAAAAAAAAAAAGAAAATTTGTCTATTGTTATTAGGTCTTCTTATTCATTTGTATTATCTTATGTACTGAGTATTTTATATTTATAAAAATTCTATGTTTCTGTGTTTGAATCTCACAAATAGTTGAATCCAAAAGTAAGGATGGAAGCGTGGATAGCAATAATGTTCGTGGTGATCACATGAAAGATGAGTCAATTAGAATACATATAGTTATGTAATGTAAAGTTAAGTTACATTTGGAATATTACTAGGAAAAAATAGTTAGAAAGAAAAGTCGCTTCCACACTCTGTTAAAGAAAGATGAATAGTCATTTTGCTTTCGCATTCCACGTAAAGAAAGGCCTAAGCAGTATGAATTATAGGTAATGCAACCCAAAATAAGTCCAATTATTATGTGACAGTAGGGTGAAATTTCAGAACGTTACAATTCTTTTGGTTGATTTGGAAAATGATAAAAAATTATCAACTTATCATATTCGTCTTATGTAATAAAAAGCCGTTATTATCAATGTCAAAATATGTTTGTATAAAATAATTATAAAATTGATATCATATTTATTTGTAATGATCTAATCTATTTGCATTAGGCAGTGTAAATATTATAAAATGTATATCATACTTATTCGTAATGATCTAATCTATTAGATTAGGTAGTGCATTAATTAGTTTTTAATGCCTTGTATTTTTTTACATTCATGTTTATATTTTTCTATCTATTTTTATAATATTTGATAATCATTTTATATTTTAACAATAATTTTTTACAAATTTTTTAACCTAATAAAACTCGTGGCTCTTTTATTCATGAATCCATTCAAAAAAAAGTTTAGTCCTTGACCGTCAAATCATGCTCCAATTGACACGTGGATTGAATGTCCTATCCATTTTTTTAAAATATTGTTAAATCATGTAATGACAATCGTTAATTAACATATTAATTCGCGCCATTAAAAAACATTACAACGTGAATATCTGCAAGAAGATAAGAGAAAATAAAATGCACTCGTCGTTTGAGAATAATCTGTCAAAAGAAAAAAAAACTATGCATCATTATTTTCAAAGGGATGCCTTGTATCATTATGTAATATTTAGGCCTAATTAAGATATTACTCATTTTTGCATTAATTTGTATGGATTTAAAATATATGTTACAAAAATGAAGGAGGTGACTTCATATAAATTTATATGGTCGTCTCTACGTATACATAATTAAACTCTTAGTCTAAACATTAGGTTCTTACATTTATAATTAATAAAAAAATAAAATATTATAATTTTATACTTTTCATAGTAGATCAAGCTCAATCTTAACTCGTAACTACCATTGTAATGCTCCCAAAATGAATCCCGCCATATGATCGAATATACCTTGAAGACGTCACGGGACATGACTTACGTGTACAATATTTTGACAAAAATAAGACTTTGACTGGTCAATAACAATAAAGATATAAATGGGGAAGAAAACATAGCTATCATTTGAGGAAAAAGAGACATAATCAAAATGAGTGCAAAAGTTTTAACAAAATAACATAACTGAGCCTCAAATAATATAAACATGAGAGTTTGCATAAAATAAATACAACTCGACAAAAATAGAAAGGAAACTGAAGAGATTCGACTTCATGTGTAAAGGTCACCACGAGGTCAATCTGTCGCATGCGCCATCATCTTTTTACTAGGACAAGTTGTTATATATGACATTGAATACACAGGGGAGATGAATCTTCCTGTAAACTTTGATGTCCAGTACATAATAATCATATGATATAGAAGTAGTAATGACATCATAAAAATAATCAAATAAACATAATATCACCGATGATAGAATCATGTAGGCATAATTGGCATGATATGATCAAGAGACATGAAATAAAATGACATGATTGATATTAACATGATAAGTGTAGCAAGGAAGTAATATAATCATCATTAGATTTAGTCGGTCATAAGATTTAGAATCCATCATAAAAGATCATAACATCATTGGACATTATACTTCATTGTAATCATCATCATCTTTTCATTTTCATTAAGTCAAACTTATTTTGGAGTCTTTTAACTCCCTTTTAATATGGTCCATTGGAATAATTTTTTACTCCCTTATGGCCAGGATGGAGTGTATTTCAATTCCCTAAAGTGGACCGGTGGAGTATCTTTCGACTCCCTTGTGACCAAGTTGATTGTCATCAACATATCATAAGACTTCTTTCATTTACATTTTCATATTTTAACTTATTTATTATTATAATTAATTTTGGAGTTCAAAGATCAATAGTTTATGGATGAGAAAATATAACCTGATGGAATCATGATGAAATGATAATAAGAATGATATACAAGAATAGGAATACATAACAAATTGAGTAGGGACATGATTGCGTCAACAAAATAATGATAATATATGTATTTCAGGTTTGCGAGTGACTGAAATAAAAAAAGAATAATTATAATAAGACATCGGTATGTTCAAGTAACAGATATAAGAAAATAATGACATCCACTAATGGTCATTTGGTGCATTTATTTATTGCACCTTAAAATATTTTACTTTATGGCATTTAGTTAATATTGATGGTAGTGCATTTGATATTAGAATAGTACATGTAATGTGCTCTTTTCTTTTCATCCTACAGGGTCGCACCTCTCCAAGATGTGGAGCACAAGCAATGTAGGCGTGATGCATTTAATTCTTAATGCACTTCATGATCTGCAATTGATGCATGAGTTACTCTATTTGTCCAAATAACAATAACGTAAGGCGCTATGTGACTGAGGGGTATTCCGACGCCTAAAACTTAAGGTACAATAGTCATAGACAATATGATGGCAGATCTAGTTGACGTGAATTGATTGTCAGGCGGATTTGAGTTGATAATGAAAAATATCGATCATATATGAAGAAATAAATACGGCGTATGTAAAGAAAACTTTAGCACCAATAGCCGTCGTACCATTATTCGATCTTTGAGGCCATAAGCCTATAGTGTCATGGGAAATATTTGTACATCCATAAGGATTGTTTTCATACCTTTTTTATGTGAAAGTGGATTGTCCGGACGTCCACGTCTTCTTCTGCTATCACGACGTCTTAGTGGATTATTCCTTTCCCCTCTTTCTCTCCCGTCGCCAAGATAACAAGATGGAAAACAAAAATCTCATATCCCCTTTTGGTTTCCATTTTTAATAGGTATGCATCATGGTGCTCTGTGGATGTAGTGGCAGTTACGAACGAGTCCACCTCTTTTTTTTAAACGGTTAGGTGTTACAACCGTAGTAACTTGTTTTTGTGTTTGCTCAACTTTTGATGAAAGAATTTATCAAATTTTTTTTTGAAAAAACATGGTGTATCAATTTTATAAGATAACAAGTCAAAATGATCAATGACATGATAATATAAGTTAATAAAATAAGTTAAATAGAATTCTAAAGTTAGTCTCTTGAGAAACATATTTAAGGGTGTACAATAAATAAATGAAAATAGAATAAAGTAAAATAGAATAATTAATAAGTCAACTAGCATAGTAAAGTAAGCTAGTTGTTACACAAAATATGAAAAAAAATTATAAATCAAATAAATATCATTGATTCATGATGAAAAAAGGAAAAAAGTTGGAGTGTAGAATTTAATAAAAATATACGCAAGTAATATGTTCTAAAAATTTTAATTTTTTCATATTATTTCATCTTGACTCGAACTAAATCGATTGAGACGGGTGATCGAATTTGGGTTTTGACTAGATTTTATCTATTCAATGTGAAGACCGTTTGAATGATCGTGGGATGTTTTGATAACTAGTGTAACATTTTTAAATTTTTTCTTCGTGTCATATGACAATTGAACTTTATTTCAAATCATGTTTCCTATAGTTTCTTCTTCTTGAACTTTAACCAATCAATTTAATCATATCAAATAACAAATAAATAGCATTTTACAAGCAAATTATCTTTCTAATTTTATTTTCCTAATAATCCTCCAAAAGCTAACAATAGCTTTATATCAAAGACAACGAATAATCTAATGATTTTTCCCCATGTGCATCTTTGCATCACCCAAACATTGTTGCTAGGTACACAAGCTTCCATATTTATTCATCAGTTCAACTACCTAAGGAATTTAAACATAGAAAAACTAAAGTTTCATGAGCAATGATGCTTAGCACATAAGATGATACAAATGGATAAGATTGCTTAATAGAGACAATTTAAATTTAAAAAATAATTATAATAAGATAAATAATTTAAAGAATCTAATAATATAATTTCTTTACTTTATTTTTTCTTCTTTCTTCGTTCCTTCTTTTTTCTTCATCACATGCATAACTTGAAACTTTACTTTCTTTATATTCATCAAGTGTAAGTGAACTTTGTTAAATGCAAGTGACCTTCTTGATTATGTAGTTTTTTACATGTTAATTCTTCTGACCATATTTTTTCTTTGACCAGATGGTTCCTTTAATCAAATAAATTTTTTAACCCAATGATTTTTCTTAACTCGTCAAGTGAATAGATAACAATTGCTATTGTGAACATACATGGTCATATACCTTTTATGATTATTACATGATTCTCTTATTTATTAGGCTTTATACTTTTGACAATTGTCATATCATATACATGACAAATTGATCATTTATTAGCAAAATAATTAAGAAAATAAAATTCACGAATTGCTCATTTGAAACTCAACTCGGGTTGCATCAAACTCGGGTCGACTAGTTAGGAACTTTGATCATGAACCTAATCGAAACTATTAACCTCGTCTCTTAATAAATTCGAGTTGGGTATGTGTCCGACACGGGGTGGGTCATCTCGATAGAATATCGAAAAGTTTCATATTCTTACTTTAACATGATATCAAATAGGGGTGCACAAAATCTGGACTAAGTCATCGAGTTGTTCAGTGAATTACCACGATGACCCAATCAGATTCCGAAGTTACTCGGCTTGGTTTAGATCACAAGCCATGTACCATGTATTCAAGGACATGGCTCACATTCAATAGAGCTCGACCCGCGCTATAGTACTCAGCACTAGTTTGCCCTACTTGGTCCGAGTTTTAATGATTTTTTGAAGAAATTTGTTATTTATTTTGATCCTCATAAGATGATCTTTTTAACACTATCTTATTTTATATTAAATTAAAATCTACAAAAAGGTTAATTAAGTCAAACGATAAAAGTTGTAAAATATGATCCTTCATATGCATTGGTTGTTAAAGTATAGTAATTAATGGAGGGTTCTTGTAGCCCTAATAAAATATAATTAAAGAATGTAAGTGGATATCTTTTATGATCCCAAAATCTATAAATTTTTTTGTGCATGTAGTGCTCCTCTAGTTTTGGTTTGATCCATCATTGATGCTTGAAAGTGCTTTTATGTGCGTCATAATAAAAAAAGATGAGCTTGTTTAAGACAACATATATAAAAGTTCTTAGGTTAAAAGAGTGACATCCACCAAAAAAGAACCAATGAATGAAAAGAATAGTAAAAAGCAATAAATAATGGAAAGATTGGAAAGAAATGTTTCATTCATATAAGTTATTGATTCTTGGCATGATCATTGTTTAAAATTTAATTTATTTATATTAAGTTATCATATCCAATTGTATTATTTTATATTAGACATAATTGCTCATGAATATTTCATATCAATGCATTTGAGACCCGATAATTGAAGTCAAGATGAAGATGTATGTGATGGCCAAGTTCGTGGTGATATAGAACATTTATTATTATTGTTACTCTGATATAATGGTTATTTATTAATCTGTTAGAGCTAGAGAACTATTAAGAATAATGAACATGTTAATTTTATGTATTTTAATGGAATTAGATTATTATTGCTTATTTTTACATTGATCTATAAAAGTTCAAGTGTTAGTAATGTCGACCTAAAATAACTCACTTGTTTAGTGATAGGAGGATGAATTTTGAATATGTTAAACCCATCGATTTAATAGAGTTGATTTTTATGACAACATGTTTTTCCTCTTACCCTTTTAAATGGAGTGCTTATTTTTTTAGCACATTTTATTTATATATTATCTAATATTTTATGTATAAGTTATAAGGTAAAATTGTTAAAAAAAAATAACTTGCACATGACAGCAATATAATGAAGATTAGTAACGTTCCTATTCAATTGTTAATTTTTTATAACAATGATTTGAAACTATTAAATATATAAAATATTATGGAATATGAATAGTCAAATATTATGTTAACTTACAACTTTGATGTTGAGTAATAAATGATTGCATTAACTACTTGCTATTTTCATATTAATTTGTTAATATATCATTACATAAATTTTAAAAAAAGACATGATAAAGTAAAAAAATTGATACTAATATGACATCTAATTTTTTAAAAGTAACATATTTTTATTGGAAATTTATTTTTTATTAACTAAACTTTACATTTTTAAAATATATAAAATGTTATGAAATATGAATAGTCAAATGTTATGATAACTTACAATTTTAATGTTGATTAATAAATGATTGCATTAACTAATTACTATTTTAATATTAATTAACTAATGATTGTAAAAAATTCAAAATTCTAAAAAAAGAAATGATGAATGATGAATCCTGTAAGGAAGTTAGCTCCTCATTATAATTACAAACTAGTGAACTTCCTCGCGCTTCGCACAATTATAAATTTTTTTATCAATACTAATTAATTTTTTTCAAAAATTAAACAAATTTTCAATAATAAGTTAGTTTATATAGTTTCTTTTTATGAAATATATTTTTTTATTATGAGCAAAAGATATAATGGAATTAAAGAGTTAAATACAATTTGCGAAATTTAATACATATTAATTACATATGTGTTTATATATGATTCTTTTATATTATAAAAAATATAATAGACTATAAAGAGTCAACATGTAATTTCTAAATGATTGATTATGATGCTAAAATTTTAACACACAAATTAATAGTGAGAATACTAAATATTTGTGCTAAAAATTAAATGATGATATTTATGAATAAAAAATGAGAATAACAAAAAATATAGAAAAATGAAAAAAATATAAGAACAAATGGTGTCTTGAGATTCATTTATACATAAGATAAATAAGAAGATCTAATGTTCATTGCTTTACACATTTTTTATTAATTTTTAAAAAAAAATTATTATGACAAAAAATGTTTTAATATGAGAAAATATAATAAAATTGAAATATAATTTGTGAAAATTATTTATAGGTTAATTAAGAATGCGTTGATATATATATATATATATATATATATAATATTATATTATAATGTAAAGAGTCAACATCTAATTGTATGGTTAATTAATGATGTATTTTATATAGATTTTATGAATAAATATAATGAGATACAAAGAGTCTGAATGTAATTTATAAACAATTAATTATAATGTTAAACTTTGAATACATAAACAAATGAATAATGAGAATACCTGGTGTTTATGTTAAGAATTAAATGATATTTATGACAATAAATCATGAGGATATTAAAAATAAACACAAATAATAAAATGAAAAATATGGTTGAATTGTGGTTGGAGATTCATTCTGAATTCTCATAATTATATATAAGATAAATAAGAAGGTATTAATTACTTTTCACATTTTTTAATTAAAAGTATAATATATTTTATTGTGAGAAAAAATATAATATAATTGAATAATTAACATATGATTTGTAAATTTTAATATTCATTAATTAAAAATTTATATAATATATCAACAAATAATGATGCATTTATATGAAATTATTCTTTTTGTTATGAATAGAAAGGTAATTTATAAATAATCAATTATGATGTTAAAATTTTAATTGGAAAAATTATAATGAAAATACCAAACATTTGTGCACATCTTCTTTAAATGATAATATTTACAATATTAATGATTGATAATATTACAAAATATAAAAATTAATGTTCGTTAGTTTACATTTTTATTAAGTCTAATTTTTGTGTTATGATTAAAAATATAATCGAAGTGAAGAGTTAATACATAATTTGTGAAATTTAATACACGTTAATTAAGGATGCATTTATATATAATGATGATTATTAAAAATATTATAAAATATAAAGAGTGCACACATAATTTATAAACAATTAATTTTAATGTTAATTTTTTAATACATAACTTAATAATGAATACCATATGTTTGTGTTAAGAATTAAATATTCATTATTTAAATATGAGAATTTTAAAAATATAAAAAATAAGAAAACATAGAAATGAATGATGGCTTTAGGCCTTCATTTTTCAAATTATTTATAAAACTTGTATATATAATATGTATGATCTGGAGTATTTAATGTTTATAGGTTTGCCTGCTTAAAAATATGGCATCAAATATTCAGAATCATTAGTCATATTAACATGGTTAATTATTCAGTTGTGCCAAAATAATTAATATATAAAAAAGAGTGAACGTAAAATAACATGCATGCCAAAAATGTGAAAGTCATTGATTTCGTCTCCTAGAATTATAGCAGCACAATAGTTTCATTGGACTAAACAAATATTATAATGACAACATAAATCAAACTATTAAGTCAGTAAAATTTGATGAATGATTTAACTGGTCATAAATTAAGCTAAAAGATATGTGGAGTCGACATAATTTAGAGGAGAATAATCTTTAACGATTTTAGGCCTTAAAATGAGTACTAAACAACTTCTCAATGTCATGTTAAAACATGAATAATTTATTGGGTGAGCTCCTTTAATCAAAGAGACAAAAGCTTAGTTCTAGAAGTAGGAGTTAATTTTCAATAGTCGGATTCAGCAAAGAGCTAGTAATCTATGATACATATGAAAAGAAAGTGTTAATACGAACATATTTAGTGGTTATTTTTTTATGAAAATAAGTTTATAAACTTAAATAGATATTTAGTGCCATGTGTATATATTATATAGAATTCTTTTTTGGTAAATTACATATTATATATAACTTGATTGTGCACTCTTGAACATTTACTTAAAGAAAACATTACGTGTACTGTGGATGGGGCCAGTGATGCCACAATGTTCTTCTTTAAATAATTGATCAAGTAGAACACCAGTAGACCAAACATGCCCGCTTTCTAGTTGCTTGACGAAAGTTCGTTTCCTCGCTTCCTACCATCTTTCTCTTTGCACAGCGCGCAGACGTTGACATTTCTGCGTAAACCAAGGCGGCATTGATGACTATCAAGATGTATTAGTGTATGTTGCAAACGTGTTGCTCGACTGGAACCTCGCTGGCACCGGAGATGACAACTGTGCATGGCAGGGAGTGATAATCCACGACAACCTCACCACTTCCCTTGCCATGGTATGCTTCTCCCTCTTTCTCACTATCAGCGTGCATGTGGCTTTCTCATCGTTGTCACCCCCTGCTACACCAACATCCATTCTGTCAATCCCTGTGACCGCTACAGGCAGAGGTGAGCGTGCATCACAACACTAGGAACGACGAAGCTGGTCGTCGCGCTGAATGGTCAGGTGATGACGCCGAGGTCACCTGAAAACTTTAAAAATAGATTATTATGTATAAGAAGATAATGAGGAATCAACCTCTACTGGGGCATATGAAGCCTCTCTATTCTTCTACTCATCTTGTCGAATGTGACTGTTGGTAGGTCTCCTTGTAAAGCTCAGATGTAATTTTTCGTCTTCCCAAGAAAGAAACGGGTGTTTCTATTATGAATTATCCACTATTGTCCCCAATAATTCATTAATGTAAACAATTTTCAATTACAAAGACGAGTCACCAGAAATTAAAAAAAGGAAAAAATAAAAAAAAGTTTAGAGAAAGGAAGGGAGGGTTGAGACTTGAGAGCACAACTATTATATAGAAGATATCAAAGAAAGATTTTTAATTTCGGATATCTTGAGATGGTCATCAATATTTTTTTATCATGAAAAATGAACACTGATATATTTTTTTCATGTTAAACTCAGCGAGCATGGAAGAGACCAGATCTAGAATTAATATTTATACCTTATACAAGTGCCACATAAAATCACTTATTTTCTATTGGCCTTCTCTTTTTTTTTTTGCCTTTTGTTTTGAACCAGTAGTGCCATACCTCTCAAACAATTCGTCAATGCACCAATTCAAGAGCCGGAACATAGGAGTCAAAACATAAAAAATATTATGCAAAAGAAATTGAAGAAAATGGTACCTATCTCTCTAAGCAATCCTGGATCTTGGGTCCCGCCATCTTCTCCTTCATATCGTACAAACCGTCGTAGTAGAAGACCGAGGGGTCCTCCATGGCCGTGTCATCCTCATCATCGTCGCCTTCAAAGCGAAGATCGAAGGAGGTCGGAGAGGGGGCCTCGATGCGGCTTGCTTCTATTGCGTCGGACGGGATGCAGAGAGGTCATACCTTTTCATCATCTTTGCTCTTCGGTTCCACAAAAGAAAGAAACGATCACCTATTCAATCAGCACATCTCTCTTTAATTGAACGTAGGAAATATGAAAAGTTACAGTTTACGTTAATTATTATGCATCACTTAAATAAAGTAAGGTTAAACATATATATAAATAGAGTAAAATTAAGCATATCTAAATTGACGCAGTAAATGGAGTAAGGTTAAACATTAATGTGAGAGTTAAAAAGAGTTTAAATAATGTATTCATAATAAAAAGATAGAAGAGTTTCCGGCCTCTACATCTTCAATGCGTATCCCATTAGTTTCCCCATCAAGTCAACATCATTTCTAGTGGTTCATGCGATAAAATTTGCATAAATGATCAGATACTAAGAACAAACGTAGTGAAAGAAAGGAGGACAAAATTAAATCTAGTCTCCATTGTTTACATGTCGCAAGGAGGCCTGTGAAACTTTATAACTCGTTATTTAGAGATGAAAAAAAGGGAACACACTCATCCTCCGCCCATCATCCTCTTCTCCCTCTTCAACCCATCGAGCAACACGGAGAGCATCCGCCGGTGCGGGCGTCGGCTCGTCCTAGAAGCTGCACTCGGCGACTGCACTCCTTCCTCTCTTGGTCCGGAGGATGCACGACGGAGGGCGCTGCTCAAGTGCCGGCCATGCGAGGACCGGGCGAGGCCCATCTTGGCTGCCATCTTGATCCGCTCGTCTCTCTCGACAAAGCCAGCGGCTGCCACTTCCCTAGCGGAGGCAAGGCGAGATCATGGGGGGATTGGGAGGATGCAAAGGAGAGCTTCGACGTGGCAGCGGGAGTGGAACACCAAGGAAGCAAGAGATGCGGTGGAGGATGGATCCGTCGAGTCGTGGTCGAATGTTCCTCCTTTAATTAAGGCTAATAGGTTCTCTTCATCTTCCAACATAAAGATACCATTAAATTTTCAATCCATGAATTAGAAAATTGGGCTAAAAAATTAATTGCCCTGTTAAGAATAATTGCTCTGCCTTTTCATATTCCAGAATAGTTTAAAAAATTTAGATAAAAATGTAAATAACGAAAAATGAGAGAAAAAAAGATAAATATCAATCCTGAATTGAGAAAGCATTGAGTGACTCTCATTTTTGTTTGGCTTTATATAAATATACAATACAAAGATGGTCAACAAAATGCAAAAAAAGGAGAGAAAAAAAAATAAAGGGGAGAATGATTAGGAGCTCAGCGTTATATTTATAAATGAAGATAACACACATCATTAGATACATGTATTAGTTGCCTGTTTATTAACATTATGAAAATTAACTTCTATATCATCCGTTTCTAAATTTAGTTAGTGGATCATAAAGAGATAATGGCACATTACTTGGATGGATGAGATGAAGTTACACGAAAAATAAAATTGATGAGTGGAAGTTACATTAAGAGAAATTAAGCTTGATAGAGGATGAAAGTTAGAGAGCAATATGATAGAGATAAATGGTGAAATGAGTGCATCTTCAATGCATCAGCTTTATATATATATATATATATATATTAATTAAGCTTGATAGAGGATGAAAGTTAGAGAGCAATATGATAAAGATAAATGGTGAAATGAGTGCATCTTCAATGCATCAGCTTTATATATATATATATATATATATTTGTCATGAAGTATGTCTTTATATTATATAATAGATATAGATACATAGATTAAGGCCAATCACACATCAACAATGAAATTAAAATATGAAATTAAACTTACCAACTACGCAAGCATTCACGCGATACAGTTCCATCGGTGCCAATAATATGAGTATATGACTACATTCATAATATATGGTTCAAGTGAAAAAATAGCACATGCTTTTTCGCTAAGATCGTTTAGACTTTTCTTTTTTAGTTCACAATGAAATATAAGTTTTTATCAGAAGTGATTTCCTTACACACACACATATTTTGACTATTATTTTTCTCAACAAAGAAATTAAACGCTAATAATAACACAAAGTGAGGGTTTCCTATGTTGATATATAATAGTCACATTTTTTAATTTGATATTTCTCCCAGCTTATAAGATAATTTAATGCATATGATATTTAATTAACAAAAGAGATTAACATATAAGTAGCCATATCCGTCTAAGATGATCCAAACTAGAATATGTAATACAATGGTAAATGACTAAAAAGTATAATAAATGATTATTGAGTAAATTGTTGCTTTCCAAAATTTAGATATAACTAAAATAAATCAGTAATATTTAAACTATCAGTAATATCACATTATAATATTTGATAAGTATAAATAATAATAATTATTTTTTAAAAAATATTTAGATGTTCTTAACAAACTATTTTAAAATTTGATAATATATTATAATAAATAAGAAAAGTAAAAAGTAGAAAAATGAATATTTTAAGGATATAGGCAAGATGATGAGTTATCATGGATGGCATCATTACTTAATAAAATATTTTGAAATTTAACAATTGATTAAAAAATAATATTTTGTTAAAATGGATGTCAAAAAAATATTTTAAGGATATTTCAAATAAAATCTTCTAAAATTACCTATTTGGAGATTCTTTATTTTTTTCTAGAAAAGATTAGGATTTAATGGGTGTTCCTTCCTACATTGCGGGCCATCGAATGATGGAATGACGGTTGGGTAGAAACTCCTCGCACGATTCAGTGAGTGGTCCAACGAGTGATGAAGACATTTTCATTGGGCGACAATTCAGCGTTGGGGAAACACATGCATGAGTCTTCTGCATTTGTGCCCTAGGAGCAATGACAATCGTCATTGCACTTGACCTCGCCCAGAGGGACGGAACTACGTGAACGGGGGGCCTCGCCCAAGTTTTTGAGTTTTATAATATTAAACTATTATATCACAGCCCCCGTCAAATTTCAAAAATTCAAGGATGGTCAGCTGGCAAGTGCATGCTTTAGTGTTTTGGAGGTCTTGTGGTCGAATCCAGCTTCAGATTATTTTTTTTATATTTTTACATTTCATTTATTGGTGGTGTTACGAGTAACTTGAATATCTAATAATTTAATAAATTATATATTAAATGCAGTAAATATAATTTGTGGATCTAAAAAACATGGGACCAAATGCATTAATTTGAAAAACTTATTTTTTTAGAGTTGCATTTCTTTTGTTGCTATTTTTTATCCTTCTTTTCTTTGTTATTTTTAGTAATATTTTTATTTATTCAGTTAAAACTAATTAACTTTTAATTTATTTCATTTATATTTTAAAGTATATATTTTATGGTGTATATTAGTAATGCAAGAAAAATTCGATCAATCCGAAAAACTTACTCAACACAAAAAATAAAAAAAATTGAAAATTAGAAGATCGAATACGATTTATGGCAGTTTTTCAATAGAGCAAAACTAACCCGCTTAAACCAGGGCCCTACTCAAAAAACTCGTGAAATCCATATCCATTTTTATTTATTATTTATATTTATATAATTAATTTATAAGTAATTATTTTTTTATTATTGGTATAATAGTATTTTATATAGTTTAATATGTTCAAATCACATTATAAAACTCTAGCTCAATAGTTCTAATATTATATTCTATGTTTAGTTATAAAATTAAATATGTTAATATTAATAATAATTTATTATATATTTTTTAAAAATATTATTTCACTAAAATAGAGGTCCGAAAAAATCACCCGAAAAAACTAGGATGATTTTTTTTCTAAATGATTTTAGGTTGGATTTTATAATTTAAAAAAGTAATGGGTGATTTTTTTAACCGAAAAATCGACTAGACCCGAACCACTTTCGACCCTAGTATATGTTGGCCCCCCCTAAAATATTTTTCTGGCTCCGTCCCTGGCCTCGCCCACTCGCCATCTATTGTTACCCTCAAACTCACTCGCAGCCGTTGCTCTTGAACTTGCTCGCCACCATCACCTCTGACCTAGTCCGCTCTCCCTTGACCCTCGGTCCCCCTTGACTGTTGACCTCACTCGCCGCTCTCAAACTCGCTCGCTGCCACCATCCTCAACCTCGCCAGCTCTCGCTTCCCTCAACCATCAACCTCACTCATCACACTAGATCTTAACCATCGTCATCGCCCTCGACCTCCTCGCCATTGGCATCACCTCACTCATGGACCTCGATCTCACTCGTCTCCATCATCGTCGTCCTCGCTGTCGTCAATGCTACAATCTAGGACACAAAAATGATCTTGCCGCCCTCGACCCCGCCACTATTGCTGTCGTGCATCCTATGGCACAAAAACACAAAGGACTCACACACAGCTTTCCGCTGAATCACCCATCATCGTCCGCTCACATCTAAGAGAAGTTTTTGCAACCGTCTAATTAACCACGTCGGGTAAATTACACGAATGATCCCTTAATTTTGAGTCGATTTTCAATTGATCCCCCAACTTCAATTTATAGTCAGAACGTCCTCCATCTTTCATTTTCTTGCACGCTTAATCCTCTTGACCAGTGATCACAGGTTCCACGGTTGCCTTGCTTACGTGGCCAACTTTCTCTCTCATCCATGTGAGCTTAAGTCAGCCATGTCATTATAATTTTTTTAAAAATAATAAAAAAAGATGAGGTTGTCCACGTCATTAAAAAAAATAAAAAAATAAAAAAGTGAGTTACGGGAGAGAGAGGGATGCCCGCTCCCTCTCTCTCCCGCAACTCACTTTTTTTATTTTTTAAATTTCCCTCTCTCTCCCATAACTCACTTTTTTATTTTTAATTTTTTAATGACATGGACAATCTCATCTTTTTTTATTATTTTTTAAAATTTTTATAATGACGTGACTGACTTAAGTTTACGTGGATGAGAGAGAAAGTCGGCCACGTAAGCAAGGCAACTGAAGAACCTACGATCACCGGTTAAGAGGACTAAACTTGCAAGAAAATAAAAAAAATAGAGGACGTTCTGATTATAAATTGAAGTTGAGAAACTAATCGAAAATCAACTCAAAATTTGGGGATCATTAAAGGTTTATTAGGCTTAACTTGGTCCGTGGATAACATAACGCTCAAAGACCATAACTATTTGATGTGGGCCGTTACTATAAATCGGCCCGATCTTGGACGTCCAATAAAAAAGAAGGCCCCAAATCTATTCACTCCGTAGTGCCGTCTTCGACGTCGTGTGGTTTCTAGGGTTCCGGCAATGGAGACGGCGACGTTGTCGGGAAGGGCAAGGCCCCGCGAGGAAGAAGGAGAAGGCGTGGACGAAGAGTTGCATAGGAGTAAAAGGAGGCATCGAGATGGAGAAGATGACGAAGGCGAAGGTGACGCCGCTCTTCCGGGCCTCGCCGTCTACCATGGTGTCTCCGACGAAGAGGAGGATCCGGCCAAGGATCTCTTGACGCACCTGGCGGTGAACGGAGCTGGAAAGGTTGACGCGGACTTGCGCGACGGTTCTGGTGATGGAAGCTCTACGGGGGATGGAGCTGCTATCGATAATGCTGACCAGGGGAACCGTCACGGAGAAGGTCGACGAGATGGAGGAGGGGAATATGATGAAGACGATGAGGGGGACGTCTCGTCAGCTCTGGCGCCGCCTCCCATGAGGCAGCGGCGGCAAGTGGAGCGTCGAAGAGACTGCCCCTACCTGGATACCGTCAATCGCCAGGTAAAAATTGATCACAAATGTTTGTGGTCTGGACAACTCTTTCTTCACTTTTTTTTGCATGATTCATGCTTTAATTTTAGTTCTAGGTCAAGTTAAGATGTTTTGTTAAGGTACTCGTCATCATAGAAGAATTTTGAAAAACTAGTCACGTCCATCATCATTTGACACGCAACAGTCATGTGCTAATACTTTTTAGTATTGGGTTATTTGCATGTAGGTTTTGGACTTTGATTTTGAGAAGTTCTGCTCTATATCTCTGTCGAACTTGAATGTGTATGCATGTTTAGTTTGTGGAAAGTATTACCAAGGGAGAGGGCTCAATTCGCACGCATATACTCATAGTCTGGAAGCGGGGCATCATGTATATATCAATCTTGAGACGGAAAAGGTTTATTGCCTTCCTGATGGATACGAAGTGAATGACCCATCACTTGATGACATCCGACATGTTCTGAATCCAAGGTAAATGGTCATTTTATTTACCTTTTTATTTGATGCTTCATATTGAACATTTGAAACATGTATCTGCAAAAATTCATTTTTCGGTCCATCTTTAGTTTTCTGTTCTTTTCCTGCTTTGTTTGCAATTAAAAGACACATCTGCCCATGGCCATCTGTTAATTTTCGTTGGTAAGCATTTTGACAGTTGAGACTACAAATTTTGCTTCATCTACTTTTATCAAATTATAGTTGACATTCATTATTACCTTAATTGCTGCATGATGAGTCATAAACTATTTATAATGTTCTTTGTACATGTCATCTTTTCTTACCTCTGTCTAACACTTCTTTTCAAAGAATCATGGAAGATGGCTTGGTAGTGACAGACCAGCCTCAAGTGCCATGCCTGATTATCTTTGTGGTGTCCAAAATGATTACCCTGACGGTTTAGGTCAAGTTTAAATCATTGTAGCTATTGAGCTTCGTTTTATACGTCTAGTTACCCTGTCATAATTGGATGTATGACAACCAAATTTATTGCTTTATTTAAGATGCTCAATCTATTGCTAACATACAACAACAACAACAACAAAGCCTTATCCCACTAGGTGGGGTCGGCTACATGGATCATACGACGCCATTCCGCTCTATTAGTAACCAAACCTTTCGGTATATTATTCACCAATAGATCTTGCTCTATTAGTTCGCCAAGTGTCCGCCTTGGCCTTCCTCTCCCTCTTTTAATCGGACTCCAGATTATTTGATCTACTCTTCTTACTGGCGCATCTAATGGTCTTCTCTGAACATGACCAAACCATCTCAAACGATTCTCTACCATTTTCTCACTAATAGGAGCCACTCCGACTCGTTCACGTATATGGTCATTCCTAATCTTATCTAATATTGTATGACCACACATCCATCTCAACATCCTCATTTCGGCTACCCTCACTTTACGTTCATGTTGTCCCTTCATAGCCCAACATTCACTACCATATAACACTACTGGCCTTATAGCAGTACGATAGAATTTTTCTTTAACTTTATTGGGTACTTTTCTATCACAAAGAACTCCAGTGGCTTTCCTCCACTTACACCAACCAGCTTAAATTCTATGATTAACATCGTCATCAATCTCACCATCTTGTCTTACAATTGATCCTAAATATTTAAACTTTGTCACTTGAGGAATTATATCCTCCCCTAGCCTAACTTTCAAATCGTCTCTAAGTTGTTTATTTGTGAAATTGCTATGCATATCAACAACAACAAAGCCTTATCCCACTAGGTGGGGTCGGCTACATGGATCATACGACATTCGTTGATCCATGTTCATAAGATTCGACATGATTTTATGTTGGCTGTCGGGGCCTAACACAACCCTCCTCCTTTATCCGGGCTTGGGACCGGCTATAAAATATAGGCGGAGTTATAAAAGAAATTGCTATGCATATATTCTGTTTTATTCCTACTTAAACGAAAACCCTTTGACTCCAACGTATTTCTTCATATTTCCAATTTTGTATTAATCTCTTCTTTTGAATCCGCTAAAAGTACTATATCATCCGCAAATAGCATGCACTTAGGTACCTCATCTATGATACTCTCGGTTATAGCATCGATAACTAAGTTAAATAGATACGGGCTTAAAGCTGATCCTTGATGTAGGCCAATTCCTATAGAAAATTCATTTGTCTCACCTCCGGGTGTCCTAACCCTAGTCAATGCCCCATCGTACATATCTTGTATTACCTTAATGTAGGCAACACTCACCCTCTTCTTTTGCAAGGCTTTCCAAAGTACATCCCTTGGTACCCGATCATACGCCTTCTCTAAGTCAATGAAAGCCATATGTAAGTCTCTTCTCCTACTTCGATACTTCTCCATCATCCCCCTTAGTAAATAAATCGCCTCTGTAGTGGATCTTCCTGGCATGAACCCAAATTGTCTCTCAAAAATACTAGTCTCCATTCTCAATCTATGCTCAATCACTTTTTCCCATAATTTCATTGTGTGACTCATAAGTTTAATCCCTTTATAATTTGCACAATTCTGAATATCCCCTTTATTTTTGTAAATAGGAACTAATGTACTTAATCTCCAATCATCAGGCATCTTTTTCGACCGTAAAATCTCATTAAATAGTTTACATAACCACAACACACCTTTTTCTCCTAAACATTTCCAAACTTCAATCGGTATACCATCCAGTCCAACGGCTTTACCATTCTCCATTTTCTTAAGAGCTTCGCTAACCTCCGAGACTCTAATTCTACGATAAAATGACTTATTAAGCTCACATTCGCTAACTGTCAAGTCCTCCAAATCACAACGGAAACCTCCACATCCATCATTAAATAGCTTATAGAAATACTCTTCCCATCTGTTCTTAATATCTTCTTCAGTAACTAAAACCTTGCCAACTTCATTTTTTATGCATCTTACTTGATCCAAATCTCTCGACTCCTCTTTATTCCTTGCAATCTTGTAAATCCTTTGTTCACCAGCCTTTGTCCCTAACTCTTTATAAAACCCCTCATATGCTTTAGTACGAGCATCACTAACTGCCTTCTTAGCCTCCCTTTTCGCCAAACGATACTTTTCCCAATTGTCAGAACTATTGTCCAAGTGTATCGCCTTGAAACAATTCTTCTTATTACGCACCTTTTCTTGGACCTCCTCATTCCACCACCAAGTCTCCTTATCTCGTGGTCCAAAATCTTTTGATTCTCCTAAAATGGCTTTAGCAATCATTTCAACCTTTTTTGCCACATTCTCCCACATGATACTAGCATCTCCTTCTAACTCCCACACACTTTCCTCTAATAACTTACTTCTAAAAGTCTCTCGCTTCTCCCCCTTTAACTGTCACCACTTGATCTTTCGATAAAAAACTGTTCGAGATTTTGGTTTTATACATTTCATTTGCATATCAAGAACTAACAATCTATGTTGTGTAGTCACCCATGCTCAGGAATTACTTTGCAATTAGTACAACGTCTTTTATCAGTATTTCTTGTCAAGAAAAATCGATTTGAGATCTGTGAGTTCCACTTTTGTATGTGATTAAATGTTCCTCTCTCTCCATAAAACAAGTGTTGATAATCTTAAGGTCGTATGCTAAAGAAAAATCAATAATAGTTTGTCCTTCCTCATTCAACTCCCCAAAATCAAAACCACCATGAACCCTTGCATGTGGTCCTGCCTCTTTACCAACATGTCCATTAAGGTCTCCCCCAATATAAACTTTCTCGGTTGTTGGTATACTTTCAATCAAACCCTTCATATCTGTCCAAAACTTCTCCTTGAGATGTGATTCTGCCCCTACTTGGGGTGCATATGCACTAATAATGTTCATAGTCTCTTTTCCAACAATTACTTTCACGGATATGATTCGATCCTTCATCCTTTTAACTTCCACAACATTCTTCCTCCATTCTGCATCCGCGATAATACCAACACCATTCCTTCCATTTGCCTTACCTGTGTACCAAAGTTTGGAACCATTTAACCTAATCTCTTTACTTCCCTCTCCTACCCATCTAGTTTCTTGCAAGTATAAGATACTAATCTTACGCTGGTCCATTACTTGTGCCACCTCGAGGCGCTTCCCATTCAACGTCCCAATGTTCCAAGAACCTAATCTGACCTTAGTCTCATGAACTAGCTTCTTTAACCGCCTCCGTCTATTAGAGTGCGGTAGCCCTTGCTCATTTAACACTGCATTCAGGCGAGGATGCAGCGGCTCTTGCTCTCTTATCACTGTACCCGAGCTGTACAGCGCGTTACTTACGGGTAACAACCTAGCATTAACACAATATATTCGTTGATCCATGTTCATAAGATTCGACAGGATTTTATGCTGGCTGTCGGGGCCTAACACAACCCTCCTCCTTTATCCGGGCTTGGGACATGCTATAAAATATAGGCGGAGTTTCAATCTATTGCTAACATGACATGCAGAAAATATTCTGTGAACTGGAATTAGCATCATAATTCAATGGCACCATTCTTTTCATCCATGTTCTATTCTTTTAGTTTATTTCTTCTGCTTGAATTTCTGATTGATGTGAACATTAAATCTCTACTTAAGAAATGCAGTTCCCAGTAGTATGTCACCTAAAAGAACAGATCTATGCTATGCCATCCATGGTGACTAAAGGTAAGGAAGGACAGGAAATATGTGTGCAGTCTTCCTCCTTCAGGGAGACTGTTTCCATGCCCCAAACCTGTGTCCTATGTGTCCTTCTGGCATAGGATAATTCTTGCATGCATTTCCTTTTTTCATTGTAATGTATTCCCTGCAAACCATAATGTGATTGAAACTACAAGTTTTCATCTTCATGCAATCTAAGTGTATATCTTAATACTGTTGTTATGCCGAAGAGCCATTCTTAACTTGAGCCGTTCTTGTTCGTTTAAAAAAAAAAAAACTTGAACCGGTCTGTGTTCAGTACTTAGACCTTTGGTTGCCCGAATCAAGCCAGGTAAACCACAGAAACTTGCTGTTTAGTGAAATAGGAAAAAAAACTTTGTAAGAGGAAATAAAAAAGTAAAGCAGAAGCATCAAAGAGATTGAACTGAAAGAAAAAGCACAGAAAAGTATACTTTCAAAGCACAGAAAAGTATACTTTCTCGTAAGGGAAAAAGAAAATTTATGGCTGGCCCATAGCTTCTCTCATGAATGTTGGTGGAGAAAACTAGGATGACGATAATCCCTCTATTTGACAGAAAAGAGCTGCAACAGAGGAAGCATGGGCAGGCAGAGAATTAATGGCTGGCCCATGGCTTCTCACAGGAGCACCATCTTTACAGTCTCTCTCTCTACATCTAACTTTCCACTATTTCGATAAATTAATATTAGTCTCTTTCTGTTTTTTTGCCATATCCTTTCTTTTTAACCTTGACCTTTCTTTTTAACCTTGACCATTTGCTGTTTTGTCTTTGGTCAAATTCTTTTGTCTTCGTGTCATCCTTTTCCACTTCAAAAAATGAAAAAAAATCAATGAACCTTTAATGGAAAAAACAGAGTTAATTTGTAGGTGGTCCATCGATAAGACAAATGAATGGATGAGGGGAAAATATTTAATAAATAGTATCAATTGGTATCACATTTATCAAAGTTTGTTAACTAATAACACTTTATATTGTTATATTACCGTTTGGTTTGACCATCGGATGCCAGATCAGCCGTTTGAACCTCAATAAGAAGATTTTGACTTCTGATTTGGTTCTGACAACATCGATTCTTCAGTTTAAAAAAAAAACAACATTGATTCTTCAAGTACCGCTGAAAGTCAAGGTCTTTGTTTGGCTCATGCGGCACGGTCGCATTCTTACCAGGAGGTACATGGCGATATGGACACCTCATAGTGATACATCCTGCATGTTGTGTGGCAAGGCAGAGGACTTCATCCATCTATTTTTTTAGTGCTTGAATCCCGAGGCATTTGACAGACGAGCATTGCGAGCTTCTTTTTTTCAGATTCAGAGATCGTGACAGATGTGGAGAGCGTCATTAGAGACTTTGGCCGGTGCCTAAGCCATCTGGCTCCAGCGCAATCGGATTATTTTTTTAGTGAGAGTTGTCATGTTGAGCGTATTGTACACCACATCTCCTTTCTTACTCGGGAGTGGGATTTTGATTAGGAGAGACACTTTCCATCTTCTTATTGCTCTCTTTTTTAGAGCCCACATTTGACATGACTTTCAGTTAAATTTTTTTTTGAGAAGTTCACAGTTATGTATCGATGGATGACAACCACAACAGGACATCCTTTTTCCTCTCGAAAAAAACATTGATTCTTAAGCAACTTTGATAATGGGCAACCATTTTAGCATATGTAGCTTTTTTTTATTATGAAAGTCAAAATGATATATGACTAATTTGATGACTCCCTTGTTGTTTACCTTAGTTGACATCTTTTTCTTATTTCTGAAGTGTCTTTTATTATTTTTACTTAAACCAACTTTATGCAGTTTTTCTCATTCAGATTTTCAAGAGAACAAGTTGTGCATCTTGATGAGAACAAGCAATGGTCAAGGGCTTTGGATGGCTCTAACTATTTACCTGGAATGGTGAGTTCACTTTCATTATGGTTATATGAATACTTGCGTTTCTTTCAATTAGCAAAGTAGCTATACCGCGCTTCATGATTTTTTTGTAGTTATATCTATGCTCTCTCTTAAGTACATGCTTTCTCCTCCTTTGTATTCTCGTTATGGCATTTGCCATCCATTTGAGCCACATCACTTTGTTTTCTATTTACCTTTTTTTGCGTTTGATGCATCAAGCATCACACCATATAGTGCTAGTTTTCTTTCTCAAACCAAGTACTATATAATGTACGAAAGAACTGTATACTGAATGAAAAATTACGGATTCAGTTATTTAAACCTGTTATGACAATGCGCTGCTGAGAAATCATTCTGTAGACAGTATATTTTATTATAGGTACCAAATTACAAGTGCTAATCACGTCTCCTATATTTTCAGGTGGGTCTTAACAATATCAAGGAAACTGATTTTGTCAATGTTACAATTCAGTCTTTAATGAGAGTGACTCCTCTGAGAAACTTTTTTCTTATTCCTGAAAATTACCAACATAGCAAATCTCCTCTTGTTCATCGTTTCGGGGAGCTTACGCGGAAAATTTGGCATGCACGAAATTTTAAGGGACAGGTTAGCTTCTTGGTGATTTGTCACATATATTATATTAGTAATGTACTTAGAAGCAATATTCATGAATAATGCATAACTATATTTCAGGTCAGCCCACATGAGTTTCTGCAGGCTGTAATGAAAGCAAGTGATAAGCGGTTCCAAATAGGTGTTCAGTCAGATCCAGTTGAATTTATATCCTGGTTGTTGAACACACTTCACACAAATCTTCGGCACTCCAAGAAGAAGGACAAGAGCATTATTTATGACTGCTTTCAGGTTCTGACTTTCGTCCTAATGTCCTTTAATTTGTTTCCCCCTGTTCTTACTCCAATGTCATTGCACTGCAGGGTGAACTAGAGGTTGTCAAAGAAATGGAGGGAAGAGGTAATGACGAAGACCAGACTGTTGTAACTACTGGAAATGGCAATGTTAGAAGGGAAACATCCAAAATACCATTCTTAATGCTTGGTTTGGATTTGCCACCTCCGCCTCTTTTTCAGGACACAATGGAAAAGAACATCATACCTCAGGTTTCTATATCACTCAGCTTACTACAAAACGTTGTTATTGTAGTTCTCTTCCAATTTATATGACTCCCTGGTTAACTTATGGTTGCTTTCAATCATGTAGCTTTTATTTGTACTTAGCTACTATTCTTATTTGTATGTGTTAATAATGTTAGCAACCTGCTCATAATATCCAAAACCTTGTTCAGTTTGGTTCAACCTTTGGTCGATATATATACACACATACACATATGTGCTAACCCAAAATTGTAGAGTTTTATAACATCTGTAAATAGCATGTTTATGACCTATGCACATGATACTTAACCAGTAAGTGATGATATCTACTCTCACCGTCTTTCCCTTGTTTTTTATTCTTTGATAGGATAATAAATTGCCTATTTAAGGATATACCTCAAAGTTGTGATTTGATCTTGGTTTATTTTATACTTTCATTTTTATTTATGTTCTCAATTTTTTTTAATGTTCCAGAGAAAGAGACTTTTGACCACAACTGTTTGGAGTGGATATATTTGTTAATGGAAAATATGTTGACCTTTTTCCTGGAGAGTATTCTCCGCGGAGGGCTACTCTAAAGCTTGCCTGCTAGTCTTTTCTCCTTCCTGTCTGTTCTTTATATTATCAGCTCTCATTTAGACCTTAGTACTGACCAATTCAACTTCTTGAATAGATTCAAATCCATCTATACCTTTTTCCGTTCCGTTTCTTAAAGGCTCTTTCTTCCATGTCCCGTTTTCCATAGTTTCCTTTAACAGGGTTTCTTGAGAAACATATTTATTGTGAGTGATAACATATATGCATATATGAATGTCTGAGGCAACGATACTAATGACATGCCTTGTGGGAAGAATATGTGGTGTTCAACTCCACTGGAACCAATATATTCCTTCTTTCATTTTGTGTGCTTCAGTTATCGCTGCCAAAAGTAGTTTCTAAGAAACAAAATGACTGAGGACCATTTTCTTGAAGATGACTGAAGACATTTGTTCACAGGGCGTCCTTTTTTTTCTTTTTGAATTGGGAAAGGATGGTACCAAGAGTAGCCATCCACTTTATTGAACTAATGAAACTTTACATGTTACCATTTGAGTGACAGTATTAATTTCTCATCCACTCCAGCACCCATCTCCTCGTGACATCTATTATGTTCTCAACATATACCTTCTCCCCTCTAAATAAACAGCCATTCCGGTGGAGCCAAATGGACCTCAGGGAAGCAAAAGGGTTTTGCTGATTCACAGGATGTTCTTAACTTCTGTATTCTGTTGTGCGTTAATGTTCCTTGTTTTCTATTTATTGAGAAATTTATGCTCAGTTTAATTGTGATATTATATGATTGTATCATTTTGATAGATAAAATTTAGCTTGTAATTTCCCACCCTCAATTTTAGCTTCTTATTTCCAACACAAAAGCCACACTTTTTGCAGTGTTTTGGGCTTTTCTATCTGCATTGCTGACAAAATTGTGATGCATAATGAGTTATTTATCTTGTGCTTCTATGTGCCAAATTTTCAATTATGACAAGCTTTGGGAAATATCTGTCTGCTATTTTCCAGGTTCCACTATTTAACATATTAAAGAAGTTTGACGGAGAAACCATAACTGAGGTTGTGCGCCCTAGTATCGCAAGGATGAGGTACCGTGTCATTAGACTACCGAAGTATCTGATTCTCCATATGCGGCGGTTTACAAAGAATAATTTCTTCATTGAGAAAAATCCTACTCTTGGTATGTATAAGTCTGTTGTTTTCATTTTCTTTCTCTTGAGTTGTTTCATGATTTTACTTTTTCTTAGTCAACTTCCCTGTAAAGAACCTTGAGTTGAAGGATTACATTCCACTATCTGCACCAAGGGAGAATACCAAGCTGCGGTCGAAGTATGACCTTATTGCGAATATTGTTCATGATGGCAAGCCAGGTGAAGGATGCTACAGAGTGTTCGTGCAACGAAAATCTGAGGAACTCTGGTAGGAGACTAGTCTTAAAATATTTTCCCTTGTTATCTTTCTTGTACCTGGAATTTTAGTCATCTTTTTGGTCAGGTATGAGATGCAGGATCTCCATGTGACTGAGACCCTTCCGCAAATGGTTGCTCTGTCTGAGGCGTACATGCAGATATATGAGCAGCAAGGATGACGCACAGGATGTTTCTGTTCTGCATCTTGAAGGAGAACGTAGTACTGTAACGTTCTTACATTTTGAAGTGATTCACTCCTCTCAATGTTTTTTCTTTCAGCGAGCCTGGTCAGTAATACTCTGCAGATAGTAGTGTTTGTACATGGAGACCAGTTTATAATACGTTTAAAAAAACTGGATGATCTATTATCCGAACGGTTTATTTTTTGTTTATTTTTTTTCTGTAAACTAATTTTCATGAATTTTAATCTAGAAGTTGAAGATGTTGCATCACGTCCAATTTTGTGGTTGATTGATTGGGTTTTATAGCATCTTTGCATGCTTCTTTGGTAGCTCGTATTGACTAGATACAAGTACTCTAGAGTGATTTCTTTGTTTGATGCATGTTAACAATTCCAATCTCCTTTAAGTGCATATCGGTTGATGAGTTATAATCTATCACCTTCTCAAAAAGTTGGAATTTATCAATTTTGTGCATCTTTTGGATACCCTATTTAGTACTTGTAATTTTAAATTTAAGTAAGTTGCTCTACTAGCGTGTTCTAATTTTTATGTATTTGCAGATGGGTGCCCTTAATGCCATATATTGCCTTTAGACTATTACTCATTATTTAACATCACAATTTCATTCTCTATAAACTTATTATATTTTTTCATTAAAGAATCAAAAGGCAGTAAGAGAAGATGGGACGTTACGTGAAAGCAGCCGCTCGACATCAAATTTTTCTAGGTTGGATCCTATTTTCTCAATAACAGTATATATTTTACTTGGCTAAAACATGATGTTATATATTTTTGTATTTTTATTGGGGAGAATATGCAGTGACTACTTTCTAATGTTATAAATAAATGCATCAAACAAAATATAATCTTTCGTTGAGATAATTATGACTTTTTGTTGTTATATCTTTAAAAACTATCAATATTCAGTAATTATGTTATATTGATTGTCTGGCAATTTTTTAAAAAATAATCTAAATTCAATTGTCACTACAAATTTATGAAATAATTTATTAAAATATTTAATTTAAATTTTGTTAGTAAGCATTAGCGTTTTACTTAAATGTTTTATCTAACTTTATTAACCTTAAAATAATTTTCAGAAATATTTGGTCAGCTAACAGCAAATAAAATTGTTAAAAAAATGTTAAAAGAATTTTGAATGTATAACAAATTGACAATGAACAATGATATGTTGCTATCAATATCAAATAATCTTGGGATAAAAGTTGGTGGGCTACATGTCAAGGGTACAATGGTTTTGGAAAATTATGGGGGTGAACTCGTATCATATAAACAGGTAGGCCTCGTTTGGTTGGAGGTTACGTTTGCATGGGTTAAGACATATACGTCAATAGATTAATTAATTTTTGTAGTCGAATTATTTCTATTCCACTTGATACAAAGAATATGTTAACTCTTATTTTTTCACTATTCGCGAGATTGACTTTTAAAAAATGATAATTTTGCTCTTTATACTTTTTGTGGATTAAACGATGATAATTGCTAAATAGGGCCTTCATCAATTACTTATTGTTAATAGATAATTATTATAGTATATATTATTTATCGTTAATCATGAAATTGTTTATAGATTATTGATTATTCATAGAATTGGATAGTTTTATTGTCATTGATTCATGATTCATATAGACATTTTTATGGGTGACCCTATGTACTGAGTTATCTCATTGGGATTTGCCCTTGATCCATAAATGTGATGGTGATGACGATGGTGAGACGATTGATAGCTCTTTTAACGAGTGACATGCACATGGATATATGGTCCATTATTATATGAATGTACGACTCATCAACCCACAAGTTATTGATTATGGTATAAATAGCTTTCGCATGTTGTAACAAAATGTTGTAAATTAGTCTTCCGCTTTGTGAAAAAGAAAATAAATAAAGAAGATTTCTTTGGAAATGGAAGCCACACTATTTTCACATTAATCATATATTTTATACAATGTATGTTCCTCTGTTATCAACAAAACTAACAAAACTAACTAATTTGGTTGTTGAATTTTGCTAGAGTAACAAAAGAATTGGCTCTTATCGTCGCTAACTAAAACTGCTGCAAGAATTAAAACAAAATTTGGCAATCAGATCTATATGACATGGAAGGTTGGAAGACAATTGGTTTGACTAATCAAAGTCAAGGTATAGAATTGAGTGACGTCGTCGAGATAACTTTTTGAACATGCAAAAGAAAAAAATCTCGGGACATTACACATAGACTTGATCTATCTATCTTTTTTTTAACCAATAAATCTATAAACAATAAAAAAGAAAGAAAAACTCAATGAGTTAATAAGGGATTATAATAAAGTTTTTTATCCTTAAGCATATTAAGAAAAGTATAATTTTGAAGAAATAAAAATGAAATTAACTCCTTCATAATGAGCATGGATTATTTGTCAACCTGATCAACTTGACCTAGGGCTCCTTTGACCTAGTTGATATAAAATAATTGATTAGTTGAAATGTTGATAAGTATTTTATTGATCAAAACTTATTTTTACAAATAAGTAGTTACACGTTTAGATCATGATTGTCAGACTCGACCCGGTCCGGGGCCTAAAATGGCTCGCGGGTCGGTTGAAACTCGGGGAAGGGTTTGACCCGCTTTGATTCGGTCAAATCCGGTCAAAACCTGAGTTCAACTGGCTGACCTGACGAGTTTAACCGACCCGTCCGAGTCAATTGTTAAAATAAAAAAATGAAACACAAAATTATTAAAACATTTAGACACACACATATATATAAATTAAAATTTATATTTTAATGTCCTCTTGTCACATATATAATTTTTTCACTATTTTTAAATTTATAATTACCTCACAAGAATTTTTTATTTATGTTGATGACTTAATTTATGTTACTTTATTATATTATTTAATCTAAATTATTTTATTATACTATATTTTATATTTTTTTTGTTAAATAATATATTATATATTAATAATATTATAACAATATCTTTAACTTATTTTATTTTTTTATTAATTTATATTATTCGATCCGACCATCCGGTTCGATCCGGTCCAACCGGTTCGACCTGATCCATTGATCAACCCGAGTGGACAGCGAGGTCGGGTCTTACAACATTGGTTTAGATAAAATTACTTATATTATCATACAACTAACTAACTTAGTTTTTTGAAAAAATAAGTAAATTTGGTTTATTAATTACTTATATTTTGAAAAAAATAAGCACTCCTCCTATGCTTATTATTTTATTTATAAGTAAATTTAATATCTCCTTATAAGTTATATTATAATGTTACCATGAGATTTCTTAAAATAATTTATAAATTACTTATAAACTTAGTCAAACGAGCTCTAGTAGATTGCGAAATATTTTGGGTTAGGTAATGGGTTGAAAGAATTATAAAATGAGAACTTGATGCCTGGCCCAATTGATTGAAAAAAAAATTAAAACTAATAATTATTTTAAATAATTAGTTAAATATTAAAGGATATTAAATTTGTTTATCAATAATATTATTTATTTTATGAACTTATGTTTACTCTTAAATTTATATATATTTATTCTCAACCTTAGTAAAACTTCAACTCGGTCCAACTTAATGGCTGTGACGGGTTGGATTTGAAATATTTTTATTTCAATGTGAATCTGATCCAAACTCGGTCTAACCCAGTCCAATATTTATATCAATAAATACCAAATTTGAAGAGATTTGTGAATAATGAATTCTCGTAATGATAGTAGAGCATTCATCTTTCGTGTTAAAAACATGACGTGGGATTTTATCAATTTCTTTTTTTTTTTTTTTTTACACATTCGAACCCCAAAATCCAAAGAATCTGATTAGGCTGTCTCACTTCTCACATGGTACTATTTTTGAATAAAGTACAAAAAAAATTATATTGTTGCTGATACAGTGGATTAATAATAAAATGTCTATTATATAAATGGGAAGCCCAAAGGGCCCCGAACCATTCTTTCTATCCAGCAATGTAAAGCCCAACTCAATCGTCACCAATACCCAAAATCCGCTACTTCCTCCACTATAAATACAGAACAAAAAAACCCTACTTTTTTCCCTCCTCTCTTGGATCTTTACGTCGTCGGCTAAGGTTCTCCTCGCCCTCTTCATCCACCCTCGTGAGAGAGAACCGGCCGCCGTGCCTCCTCTCCTTCATCCGTCACCATGGGTCGCATGCACAGCCGAGGGTGAGCTCTTCAATACGTTATTAACGCTGCTCGATTTCTGTCCCTTTTCCTTAATTAATACGATTTCGTTTGATCTCGGATCCTTTGTTTTGGTTTCTAGCAAGGGTATCTCTTCTTCCGCACTGCCCTACAAGAGGACCCCTCCGAGTTGGCTCAAGATCTCCTCTCAGGATGTAAGCGTTCAATCCTTCGATTTTTTTTCTTTTTTGCTTAAAAATTGTTCCTTTTCTTCATGGGCTCGTTGCATTCCAGGTGGAGGAGAATATTTGCAAGTTCGCCAAGAAGGGACTGACGCCGTCCCAGATTGGTGTACTCCTTCGTGATTCCCATGGCATTGCCCAGGTCAAGAGCGTTACTGGGAGCAAGATCCTTAGGATCTTGAAGGCTCATGGTATTATTCTGTTTGTCGCGGTTTTGGAAATTATTATGCACAGTTAAAGATTGGATTTTGATTGGTCTGCATGCCTCTGTCTATCTCTCTAGGGCTTGCACCAGAGATCCCGGAGGATTTGTACCACTTGATAAAGAAGGCAGTGGCTATCAGGAAACACTTGGAGAGAAACAGGAAGGATAAGGACTCGAAGTTCAGGCTTATCCTGGTGGAGAGCAGGATCCATCGCCTTGCTCGTTACTACAAGAGGACAAAGAAGCTGCCTCCGGTCTGGAAATAGTAAGTTGCTTCACCGTCGTTATTATTTTGATAATGTTCCATGTTAAAAAGCATAAGTTGCGTCTTTATTATTTTGAACATTGTTTTACCCCTTTAATATTATCTTTGACAAGTAACTCATATGCTGAAATATGTTTCTTAATGCTATGTCGTTACGAGTTTATGTTTATGACATTAAGAATCTGAACTATGTAACAAATTCTAATAATCTTTTAAAGGCCTAATGCTTCCGATGGTGTAAATATTGTAAGTGACAAGTATGTAGCTAAGGGTCGTGCATGTTATATAAAGACATGAATATCGTTTTCTTGTAAAGTTATAATCTGTTATGGAGATAATCTCGGAACTGAATGTCATATTGATGTTTGAACTCTATTTTGAAACTGCATGGAGAGCTATTGTTTATTGAGTTTAGATGTTGTCTTAGAATTAGAAATGTAATCTGTCTTCTGTTCTATTTGTTTTCTGTCCCTTTTTACATGTAATCCATGGTCACACATATTAGATGTTTTATTTGAAATTAGATTATTCTCCTAGTGTAATTGGCATGGTTTCTAACTGTTGATGCCAATATGCCATGCTGCGAGTTATTCTCCTTTGCTAGTTACTTGATTTAGATGTGCCTTATGACCTTCAAAAAGTTGTTTCCATGTGGATGCCTTGCATTCTATCCATCACATTGAGATGTGCCCAATATTTCATTAATCTTCCTGAATGAATTGATAATGTAAATGACAAAGTCAAAAGTGTCAATTTTCTCTCATTTTTAGCCTTTTGGATTTTCGTCATGTTTTATCATATATGAATATCAGAACCTCATATATGTATGCAGTCTTCTATGGTAGACTTGTGACTTGTGTATGTTGTAAATGAATAGCTATGTTATGTATATATATTTTGAGAAGTCACAATGTTTTTACTGAGATGTTGATATAATGACTTATTCTGTGTATCAAACGTTTGAATGTGACAAATGGTGCATTAATATCCTTGAATGCTTTGCCCCTCAAAGAAATATCCTTGAATGCTTTTTTGTAAAGCTTCATGTAGCTGTTTCGCCTTAGAAAAGGTAATAAGAATTTCCATTACTTTTTCTCTTGTTTTCAGCTTTTTGGGCTTCCTTCCTGTTTTCCGTATGTGAAACCAGCACCTGAAAAAATAAAAATGTAGCCTCTGCATATGGGGTTTTCCTAAAATGTAAATCTTGTAAATATTTTGTGACATCAATTTATTATGCTGAGATCTTGACACAAGATTTAAATGTGTCAAAAGTTTCATTGATCTCGACACAAAAGTTGCATTGGTGAAACACTTTTGATTTTTTATGTACATATTTTATATACTTCCATGGGTTTTCAAGTTTGATATTTGTACTAACATCTCCCTCGGTTTCCTGCAGTGAATCAACTACCGCAAGCACACTAGTTGCGTAGTGAATGAACTTCAAGGGTTACATGATCAACTATAGTGTGGATGACGCGCTGGATCTTTCTGTTCTGCGCTTAACTAAGCAGACAAATTGTCACAAAACTCTTAGAGATATTTTTGAAGTGAATTTCCTTTATTGATCTCTGTCCTGTGTCTGTCTGTAGCCAGCCGGTAGTACTCTGTAGTGTCATTTTTAAATCTTAATTCGTTAAAGTATTGCTGAACCATTTCTTAAGTGATTGCACTTTGGCCATCTTGCAACATATCGATATTGCTATGATGCTATCTGTCAATTTTTCTTAAATGAAAGGTGTGTCGTCCCTCCGCAATTATGTGTCATAGGAGATGCATTTATCTCTCATGCCATGCTCGATAAAAACACATAATAACATATATAACATATACAAAGATATATTTTGAGTTTAAAAATTGTGCATGAGTAAGATTGAAAAAATTGGTGAATGCAGCAAATGCAGTTTAAAATATATTTAAATTAAATCATCAAAGTTTTTGTAAGATAAAAGAAATGAATAAATGTTATCTGGAACAGGCTCATTCATATTCAGATATATTCTATTCGTCTTTTCGTTTTTTATTGGTACGGATGATAAATATTCAAAGCCTCTCCCATCCTCTTCGTCGACATCGGAGAAAAGGGGGCGTCCATGAGCCCTTCTTTCGCGCTCGAGTGTTGGGCCCTTTTTCTTTTTTTTCCTAAAAAAATATTATTTTAATATTTATATATTTTTATTTTAAAATATATTTTAAAATATATCACATCAACGAAACAAATCAAAAATTAATTATTCTTGATCAAAAGAACGTTCAATAAAACGAGTTTAAAAATGGAGCACAATTTAATTAAAAAGTGAAATTGCAAGGTCGCAATAGAAAATGTTAGAATTAAAGGATATTTAGTAAAATTTATTCTACTAAAAAAATATTTAGTGAAATTTCTCCTATTAAAAAATAAATACGAAGTTTTTGTATTAGTATTAATTAATATTTAATTATCAATAGGAAGAAAATAATGGTTCTATATATTATGAAACTATTTCATATTCCAGAATTAAGAAAAAAGATAACTATGGAGAGCAATTTGATGCTCCAATTTTTCTTTAATATTGAATATGTATCCCACCCGTAGATATGTTTACCCAAACCAAGTAACCAATTTAGGCGTGCAATGTTTCCTTAAAAAATACCAGTATATACCCATGCCACGGGCCGGATGGTACAAATAAAACTTATCATAAATTTATATTTTTTTATTTTTAAATATATATGTATATATATACCATTGACTTTTCTCAAAAAGTGTTTTCATATTTATAAAAATATAGATATGTTTCAAACCGACAAGTTAGATAATTTAACAATTTACATATGCTCATAATAAAGCTCGTTCCTATGATTTATAACTTTATCTAATCTCATATGATTAATATAAGATGATACTAAAATAAACAACTTATGTTTATTATAAATTTTATTTAAATTATCATTATAATTCTTAAATGAATATGAATGATTTTTTTTTACAAATATATATAGTTACTACTATACTTTTAAGAACATTGCTTATTTATATTATTTAAATTATTATTTAACATATTTTAATTTGAAGGTATTCAATCATATCATATTTTATCGTATATTTACTTTGTTCTTAAATAATTAAGGTACAATATAAATATTAGTGATTGAGAAATGTTAAAAATTTGTTATATAATCGTATCTTATATAATTGAGAAATTATATATTCAACAATATCTTATAGTTATCCCTTATAATTATTCATCCAATAAATTTTTAGTAATATATTTTATAACACCCCGAAATTTATATCATAAAAGCTAAGGACAATTAGGACATTCAATTGTGTTAGCTCGTTCGTCATCACATAATCAGATTTTCCACTATTGCAGTGGAAACTTAAATCAATAAAATAAAACTTCATAGACATGTAGAAGAGAAATGATATCCCCACTCAGACCAAAACATAATTTTTATCAAAAGTTTATTGTGATCTTTTTGTTCAAATATCAATTAAGGTGTAGTAGGGTCATGAACACAATTAAGGTGTAGCAGGACTAGAAACGAATGTAACAACTAGAAAAAAGGAAAGAAAAAAATAGCCAATTGGGATTTAGGTGACCATAATCTCTGATAACATGGAAAAAAGAATCAAATACGCAGTTATGATATGAGCATGGCAATCGATAAGGAATAAAAATAAGATCTGAGAATTAATTGAAAATTCAAATTGCAGCAATAAAAATGGAGGGGGCAGGAGGGTTATTAGGAAATGAAATCAATGGAAATTAATAGGAATAAATCATAATAATCCACACATATCTTCCTATGCCCTGTAGAAACCGAAGCCCCCACTATTGCTTCTTTCTCCACCCTACACACATAGGTAGGAAGAATTGGAAATCCCTTGCTGCACTTCAAGAAAGGCACGGCTGGACATCTTTCTCATTGTGTTTCTTCCCCATTTTTTTACATCTCCTCACGACCTTTTGTGCCCTAGATGGATTTTAGGAGGAGAACAACTAGGGGAGGCATTGCAGTCGCAAGGAGAGCGAGGGTGATGCGACCATACTGATTCAGACGGATCAGAGGGGGAAATCGACAATAACAGGTGGGTGATTCTAGAATCACCTTACATAATTCTATTAGATATATCTGATCCCCCTATACGTGTCCTTGCAAAGTTATGATCCATGTTTAACGTATAAGAATCCCCAAGTATGATAATGAGTTGTGATGCCTTGTTTGATTTCTAGGATCTATTCCGTTCTATGCCATGTTTTCTGTTAATCGTGTTATGCTTTACTATATTTGTCTTGAAATGTTCATTTTAATATTGGTAGGTGCCTGATATCATAATATGATTATTTGAATATTTTGGTCGTCACACCCTTACTATGTAGGATAGTATTTACATTAATCTCAACCATTATAGAAGCTCACGACATTTTGAATAATATCAGAACCCGGTTGGGTTCGTCCTGATTACTTAGTCGCCCGACCTGTGTTCACCGAAACTCGATTTGATTCACCCTGAACTCGACCCGAGTTAGCGGACGAAGGAATTGTAGAAGTCTCGACATTTTAGTACTCGACCCGAGTTTCACTGAACCCGGCCCGAGTTCATCCTGCGTCGACCCTGACGTCGCATGACACTTCCCATGAATTCGACCCGAGTACTCTCTACACTCGATCCGATTTCATGCTATGAACTCGACCCGGGTTATGGCATCCAAGATTCATTTTTCATGTCTTATTATTGATTTCTGAATCTGATTTGGACCTTACCTGTTCATGCTCATGCCTATCATGGTCTTTACTGAAATATCAATATATGATTTCATCTTAATCTAAGATCAGGACTTTCATGATTGATTTGTTACTCTCATTGATCTATTGACTCCTTGACTATGATGAATGACGAAACACAAGATGTTAAAGTGACTAATAAGATAATATGAAAGATAATTATAGGGTCGTCAGCCTATTCTAAGTGCCTCTATGATAAGAGTTGCTCCCTTGATCAAGACTTGATCAACCATTGATCGCACACGACTGTATCGTTTTGCTCGGCGCACCCGATAAGTGATTAAGGACTCATTCTATGATAAATAAAGATGATGAATTTAAAGGAACCTCAAAATCACCTGATTGATAAACAAGTTACTAGATAATGAAGAATTGTCAAGTAAAGAAGTATAAATATCGAATAAAGTTACTAATATTGCATGTTATCATGATTATCAAGCATGTTTGTAATGCCCGAGATATTTCAAAAATTAAAGGAAAATAAAATAAAACCAAAAAGGGGAAAAGATAAAATTTGAAACAAATATAGGGAAGAGTTTGTTTCCAACCAAAACTCTGAATCTTCTCCTATAAATAGGAGGCTAAATCAAACAAATCAACCTCTTTATTTTTCTCCACAAGCCGGCCCTAATTTTCGTGCGTCTCTCCCTCTCCTCTCCCATGTCGGGCTGCCATCGCTTGACAGAAGACCAACCGGGGATTTGAACATCGACGAATGTAGATGACGAGCCTGAACAGAGGAGAACGGTTGGAATAAAGAAGAGGAGGAAGAGGAAGAACACGAAGAAGAAGAGCAAGGATGTGAGGTTTCAATGGAAACGTCATAAGATATGGAACTAGGGTAGATTCTTCCTAGAATCATGATTTTAGACTCGAAGCATATCCTAGTTGATGCTTGGTTATAGCAGAATATTGTATGATAATAATTTGTGTCGGCCATCGTCGGAAAATGACTATCGGAATGCAAACTGCGCACCCCACAGTTTCTGCATAAGAGGAACCCGACCCGAGTTCACCTTGACCCGGCCGGGGTAGGTCCATGCTCAGACCGAGTTCGATGGAACTCGGTCGAGTCCTCCATTGTCGCGAACGTAAAGCTCTGCAACAAAGAAAAACCCGGTCTGGGTTGATGATGATCCGACCCGGGCAGTTCCACAATGAAGTCGCGCTCGGCCGTGACTTCTGCTGAGCGGTCGACTGATTCGTCAAATCGGCCGATCGAGCTGTTAAGTATGAACCTGGTCCGAGTATGACCTACACCCGGCCCGAGCCATGTCTTGATTTCCTCTGATGATGCCCTTACGAACTCTGTCCGAGTTTCACCCAACTCAGCCCGGGTTCCGAAGCGATTAAGTTAATTTTTATAATCCTTTGATATCTGATCACATATTTAATTCAGATCTTGATGATGATGATAATTATGCTACTAATGCTCTTGATTTATGTACTTAATTCTGATCTAAGTCATGATGATGATTATGTCTATTATGATCTTATGATGACGTAATTTAGATCAAATCAAATATATGATGACACTGATCCATATCCATCGATCTTGATCTACCTTATGACGATGATGATTATAATGTCCATATACTTCTGATTTCTCTCCATGATTATGTCTTGTAGCTCTGATTAAATTATATATATAATGATGATGATGATTAGGACCATTGATCAGTACAATTCGTTAATCCTTTTTTATAATGATCAAATTTTAATCATGATCATTATGTCCTAATGAAAGATAAATTAAAAGCTGCAAGATAAAAGATGAAAAATATTAAATGGAGAGCTCTTTTTATGATAGATTGGTGACAACCAGTTATGGGCTAACTTCGGTCAGTTATGGGCTGACTACAATCAGTTATGGGTTGACTTTGTCAGTTATGATGATGATGATGATGGATGAGTTGAGGCTGGCCTATCTGTGGATTAAAATATACCCCATTATAAGTCAAAGATGAATAATAAGATGATAAAGAAGATGAAGCATATTAATAATATTTTTTTTACGATGATTAATGGCTCTTGCCACACTTATGATGATCATTCCATGATCTCTTGATCTATTATTAATCTGATCTAAAGAAGATACAATCATGATTTTCTATCTTCATATAATTATCTCTCATGAATCTTTATATGATGATGACCTCATATTCATAATGATCGACTCTTGTCATTCTATGATGATTTATTATGATATATCCTGATCTTTTGATCTTATTATTCCAAGAAGGTGACATCTTGAACTATGAATTTCATATGATCTTAGTGATCTCCTATCCATATAACACGTTACAAGAATCCTTTTATTTATATCATGATGATGCTTATTTTTTTATATGATAATGATGTCCATATGATTCTTGTCTAGTATCATGATCTTATGATTATTTCTATCTTACTTCCATACTGAGTTGCAAAACTCATAGGGAGGTTTCTCCCCTGCATGTTCTTAAATGCAGGACTATATCTTAATGATGAAGGTGGCCAACGGTGACAGATCGAGCTTGTAGGTGGTTGCACATGGGTATCTTGAATCCTTTAGTTTGATGTAATAGCTTCTCTTTGGACTCATATGAAGTTCTTTATCAGTCTTTCGCATACTAATTTGATGTCATACTCTTTTTATTATTTAATGATGATTAAGTCTTCCGCTTTTATATGATGTTGAGTTGATCAATCAAAGTCATATTTTTGGTCAATATGATATACACGTAAGGATGACCCGTAGTGTTTCCTAAGCGTATTCTGCCACGTTGCGGGGTGTGATTTGGGAGCGTTACAATGTTTCCATATCGAAATGTCATGACTATCAAGCAAATTATTAATTTGAAGTTCATCATATTTCATGTGATTATATCGTTCCATGTTATCTATTGCTTATCCTTTACTCATGGTATCTTTAAGATGACTCTTATGGATATATCTCTAGCAAAGGTATGATCTAATAATTTTATGATGTATTCTAATCGAATTATGCATTGTATATTATTATTGGCTCCCCACTAGGCTGTAAAGTTCACGAGAGAATTGTCTACCCTGTGTTGATTTTCACAGGGCTAAGCCAATGATGATGTTGAGTTGCTGTGCTGCGACGATGCTCGGACAATGATGATGAAACACATGAATCGAAGGGCCTAACTATTTGTTTTCTTTACATTCCACATTTATGAACCTTTAATGTAGTCATTATGATACTTCTATTTTGAGATCATGTAGTAAATTTTCACCTTCCGCATTTCTTCTTTATTTATATCCTTTTTTTGCTGACACATCATGTATGTTGACCGAATCATAGTCAAATGTGCGATCAAAGTCCTAGCGTCTGTAATGTCTCTAGGTTGGTCTTCGCCATGTGGGGGTGGGGGGGGGGGGGGGGAGGGGGGCGCGATTTGAAGGCGTTACAATGAATCTCTTTATGATAAACATATCAATTTTACAAGTTCGTTATTATGGGTAGTTATACAATGCTTGAATTCTCGATGTAGATTAATCTTTCATATATATAGGGGAAGACTTAACCAAAACATTTAAAGTAGTGTTATAGAATGAAAAACCATAACTAATATCCAATCTTGAGAAATATATCTAAAACCCATAGTCTAATGGACTCCAAGACATTATGACACAATTTAAGTTTAGACAATGTGCAATCTTCTCGTCAGGAGCTGAACCGCCATCATCATTACATTAGTTACCTAATGTAAAGACCATGTAATGCGATGCCATGATCTTAAATAGGTATAATAAAAATAAAAATATGTATGCCATGTACTTAACGTATGATTATGCATGTTAATCAATAACAATAATTTATCATCAAGCATATAATATGAAAGCAACATTCATAACAATCATACAATTCCATAAGCACATTAAGTAACTTGCACTTACATTTACCATTGCCTTGTTACTTTCCTTAAAGTTGCTTTATAACCCTTTCGGACTTCCACTTTCGTGGGCATCAATCCATCGATTCATCCATTGGCCCTTTTTTCGTTATATCTTTCGATAGTTAGAATTTATGTCGTTGCCCTCGCAATAGGCTAGTTAAGCCTTGGAGACAATGCTCCCCTCTCGTCGGAAGGTGACATTGGAATGCACAGTTGATGTGTGTAACAATCATTCCGAAAACTCTCGTCTGAAGACGACATAGAAATGACACACTGTTGCTAATATGTGTAACGATCATTCTTGAAAATCCGATCAAGGGCGATAGGATCGACATGTAACATCATCCACAACTAGGTTCACTATACTTTGCGATCAATAAACATTTACGTTACTCAATCTTCATATTTTAATCTACTTACGTGGGAACATGCAATACGTGTATCTAGGTGATATTCAATACATCAATCAATATTTCATAAATAGCATCACATATTAAATATATAAAGCATCATGAGATATTATACATCCACAAATCATTTCATCTTGAATGTATAAACATTTAAAGATAATGCATAATATTAATGTCACAAAGTTGGCATAAATAATATAATAAGTCACTTTAATTTTTTGACAATTCTGATGCACCATCAATAAAAAATTATAACTTAATAGATAGATATTATTTTTTGTTAATTCTAATTTCTTAGCGAACTAGACTTTAAAAATAATCAACATAAAATTTATGAATTTTATCTTTTTTGTCGTTTAATCCCAAAAATTCATATATCGAAATCTATTTTCTACATAGTATTTTGGCGGTAGACACTAAAATATTAATAACTTATTCTATACATATTATTTTCATATGATTCCAAATTTCACAGAACGTTGTAACCAACCTTTAACCTGTGCATAAATTTCAAAACATGTTTCAGTATTTCCAATTTATGACACATTTTACAATTTCATTTCTCTATTACTCAAGATAACATGATAATAGTTCATTTTTTCTAGTCATAACTAGTTTTATACACTTCAAATCGAATGAACAAATTTCTATTAAAAGTAGACTTAGAGAGCTTTCCATCCATATATTATTTATAATTTTTAACAAGAAAAACTTATTCAAATAATTATTATAAAGACAATAACAAATTTAGACGGATTAAGATGTAGCCCTCAATCATGCAACACAAACCTAACCATTAGATCTATACAATTTTAAGCATGAAAACCAAATTAGATTTATAGAGACATATGAAATCCCTCAATCACAATTCCTATCAAGAACTAGGGTGTTCTTGGATTTCTCAATCCAATCATGCAAAGATTAAGAAGGAAGAGAAGGACTTAGTTTCCCTTTACATATCTTTTAATCTTTGTTGACGCTTCTTCTCTTTCTTCATTTTCTTCCTCCTTGTTCTCTTGGCCGTCACGTGCACAATGAGGGGAAAAAGGATTAATGAGGGGACTTGAAGTCTTTAAATAGGAGAGATCACGAGAGTTTTGGTCAAAAGACCAAATTGCCCCTAATTAAAATTTTGAGCTATTACATATTTCATTAGCATGTATAAATTAATATTTTAATTAGTTATAATATTTTATACGACTATTTGACATTTGCCAAATATCTTATTCTCCTAATATATAGTATAATATATTATATGTTTAACAAAATTATCCCCAATATTCTTATATTCATTACTTTAAAAAATTATGAGCGTGCAATAGGTGGCTATTTTATTTTGATATTATTATTATTATTGTTGTTGTAGTACAAAGGTGGGATTAGTTAATATTATAAATTACTTTGCTTCAATTTGAATTTGCTCAATAATCAAGTTATCTTTCATTGTTCATTTTAATAATATACATAATAAATTATTTGTACTATATAAATTTAAAATAATTATTTTAAGAGCATCATATAACATTCTTTACTGCTCCTAATATATAACATATATTATTATAATTAGATATATATTTGGCTTCATACAAAACTAACACATAAATATTTCCTTCTAACATAATATATATGAGATATATGAATGTTATGTTTAATTTTGATACAAATTATTATTAAAAAAATATTTATTTTTTATTTTAGTATCAATAACAATATTTTTATCAAAGTTATGAGCATTATTGAAGAATAAATCAATTCCATCTCATAAAATAGCTACCAAAATTATAAATTTTTCATCTTTTAAAGTGTCAACTCTTTCGTTTTGACTTTGCACACTTTAAATGTGGGACTAAAGTAAATGATATTAATTTATAATCTTGAAGTTAGAGTTAGTTTCCAATATCTAAAATATTAATTTTATTATTTATTCCAGTAATATATATATATATTATATCATATCTAAAATATAAAATTATTTAGACATCATGCAAAATCTTTTACCTAGCAATAGTTATTTCAACATATTTTATAACTTTATATAATCTCATTTGATTAATATCAGATGTTAATAAAAGAAATAATTTAAGTTTATTATAACTTTTATGTTAAATTATAATAATAATTTTTAAACGAATATGCATTATTTTTCCAAATTTTTGTTACTACTAACTTTAAAGAACAATACCTATATTTTTTTAATTTTTATTTAACATATTTTAATTTTAATGTTTCCAAGCATATCATATATTTATTATTTCTAAAATATTAATGTTGAAAAACAATATATTTGCATATACATGACTTTGTTCTTTAATAATTACAATATAAATAATGATTAATAAATGATAAAAAAACTACTATATAACCCTATATAGTATAATGAAAAAATATTTAGACAATGATAAATTATAGTTATTTCTTATAATTATTCATCCTATGAATGTTTAGCTACTACTAAATCATTTCATTAGCATATGTAAATTAATATTTTAATTAGTTATAACATTTTATATGATTTTTTGACAATTGTCAAATATATTATTCTCTTTGTGTATTATTATATGTTTAACAAAATTATTCTCAACATTCATATTTTTTCATTACTTAAAAATTTATGAATATTATGAGCATGTCATGAGACATGAGACTATTTTTACTTTATATATAAATATGTATTATGCTTTAATATATATATATATATATATATATATATATATATATATATGTATTATTGTACAAATGTGGAATTAATTGAACAACATAAATGACTTTGCCTCAATTTGAAATTGCTTCATAATCAAGTTATCTTTCATTGCTCATTTCACTAATATACAAAATAAATTATCTATCATATGTAAATTATTTTTAAAACAACTATTTTAAACGTGCCACCTAACATCTTTTACCTCTCCGTATATGTAATATAAATTATTGTTATAATTAGATGTATATATTAATACAAAAATAATATAATTAAGACACAATTTTAATAGTTAGGTAATTTATCATAAGTCTTTTTCCATTTTAATATATATTATTTATTTATTTTTCTTTTCAATTCCAATAGAAGCTTGACAATTTAATTGTATGGGTTCATCTTCTTTTGTTTTTTGAATAAAAGAAATATTCATTTAAAAAATGTATAAATAATAGGAATGCATTAAAGAACAAGTGTCTACCATCAATTTTGTTTTTTTACGATGAAAACAATAGAAAATAACTAAAAGTACTACCACCATTGATAAAAGTACTTTTTCCTTTCTTAGGGAAGCTTGTTTCTTGAAATTGACTTTTCTTCGTCATTCATCCTTTTTTTTTCAAATCTCCATGCATGTTAATTCATAAAATACTTGGTGTAGAAAAAGTTACTAGTAAGTGTGATGCATTATGTAACACACCAAAAAATTCCATAAAATCTAAAACTTTTTATTATCTGACGTCGGACTTTCGGACATTCGAAACTCAAAATGGGTGCCCGATATCGCAACGAAGTTGGCAGCCCAGGACGCACTATAGGACGCTCGAAACATTTTCGGACACCCGAAAGTGCAACGGGTAGAAAATCATCGAAAGATCAATGTTTGTTTTCTCATTCATTTCACCTCGATAATATAGGAATTTTTAGATATGATTTCATTAACTTTACATTTCGACCGAATGATATTGCATGATGTTATGACTTGTTCATTTGATGAATGATTAGATCTATTAGCGTACGACTTAGATAGTTACTAGATTATTGATCATGTCTCTAAGTTGATAGTCTGTATTGATTGGAACTATGAAAGGTTGGAAATCATTTTATGCACGATGATAAGAAAATTTGACAAATTTTGATATATGAAAGGAAATGATATCAATGATATGTTTGGAATGAGATTTATGTCTAGATATGTTTCTGAACCAGACTATGCGTTAAGTACTATGTTAAGTATAGTAGATCTTTGATTGTGAAGAAAAGTGATTAGAAATATAAGGATTCCACAATGACTTGCGACTCTATCAAACCGGAGCAGACGACCGAAATCCTTTCGGGCATCCAATTTAGCTCGGAAAAATATAGCGACATACTATATCGGATGTCCGAAACTCAATCACGATCGATATGGATCAGAACAGAAGTCACAAGCTCTTTCGAACGATCAAATTAGAAAATGTCGAGACTCAAAATTGACGACGATAACCAGTCGATCGACAAAAACCATTTTGGAAGACTGACCTAGATTATCTCTTCGGAAGAACTCCCAACAGTCGATGAGAAATCTGATCGACTGAGGAAGAAGACACTGTTCCCAGCGGACGATCGGTCCACTTTCGATCGATCGAAACTTACGATCGAAAGTCCGAGAGACTCGTGTGATGATGACCGAACCTCCCTCGATCGATTGATAGTATACGTCATTGGAATGACCAACGAATGAATACAAAACAGACAACCACAACCTTTTCAATCAACTAATGAAAATGGATGTCTGCTTCCCTTTCGAATGACCGCTGAATGAACTTCAACCGGACGACCGCTCGACTTTCGGACATTTGATCCATGGACAGAAGGAATACGATTTTAATCTAAACTCTCTGATTTGTTAAGTTTCTGTCCACTTGATTGATACCGAATTAAATGAACCTAAAGATGATCAGAAGCCACTTTTGCTCCCTATAGTTTTGATCGATTTGCGTTTTTGAAAGAGAGGCTTATGAATTATAAGATGAGATGAATGGTTACTATTTGCCTATTTAGATGGAAGTTTCTCTATACACATTTTTGTCTTGCGCAAAGTCTTGCCCGACGGGGCTGCCCATGGTACTAATTCCCCATTGGTTTACTATGATTTAAATAACTATACACTTATGTGTTTACAATTCTCTAATATGAATGAAAGAATATGAATGACCAAAATGAATGAAAAGACTTTCTCATTATTAACATAAATATGAACAATGAACCTGAACAATGAACACGAGCATGGATATGGAATGAAAATAAAATGAAAATGCATAAACTACGATCACAATCTTCTTATTGATTCATCATTATGATTTTCTCTCATATGTGATTTCTATGTTTGCTTCATGATTATTCTAATGAAACTATCTTATGACATATATAAAATCACACTTATCTTTATTGTTAACGATTGATCTTTGCTCTCCTGTGTGATTTCCACAGGTACATAATATGACTGTGAGCCCGTTGATGTGTGTAGTGACTAGAGTTTGGTGGTGTGTGCATATGATTATCGTAGAACCTAGTTGAAGTCTTTCCTCTTTTATTTCATCAAGTTGTACTTGCACTAGTTGCATCAGACATGAAACTCTTATATGTCACCATTGATGTATCCTTTCCTTATTCTATTTTCGCATTTCTCTTTGTTCTAATATTTTATTTATTAAGTCTCTTACTTACGTGCCATTTTTCTTAAAGTCAACAAAAAATGAAAAATCGAAGAAAGTAACGACCCAAAAGAGATTTCGTCATATAATGAAGTCGAATTTTGAGACATTACACATTAGCTTCAATCTAAATCTTAAAAAGTATAAGGTGAAAACCATGATTTGTTGTTTTGTTCACGACCGTTCTAAAAGTTTATTACATCAAATTGAAAACCTATATAAAAATCAGCATGCGAACAAACACTTAGTAATAAGAATCAAACTAAAAGAATTTCTCTAAAAAACATCAAAATAGAAAAAAATAAACTTATGTAGTTGAACTTTGAAGAATAATATTTAATGATGTTTCACATCAACTTAAATATGTTTAAAAGAAAAATAATTTTTCATATTTAAATAGTTGATTATTACATATAATAAAAAGGGAAAGAATATAAATCGTGTAGTAGGAAAGAGAGAGTTCGAAATTAAAAAAAACTGTAAATCGACGTTATATATATTGCAGTAAAATTTTATTATAACAAAAATACTTTAATAAAATGAGCTCGACCTTATTAGTTAATAAATTAGAACAAAATAATTAACTAATTTGTATTAAGCCCAATCTTTGGGCCCGTTTAAGGCCTCGCGTCCCACGCCTTGCTCCCCTATATATTACATGAACCCTATGTCGATGTCGCCGCCAGAACATTCCGGTAAGCCGCCTCCCCGATCGTCTGTGCTCCGAGATTTCGTGATCCTTGATAATGGCTGCTGCTGCTGCTGTGTCTTACGGTGGCGCGATGAAGTCGAAACCGGGGTTCGAGGAGACCCCAGAGCAGGTTCATCGCATCCGAATCACCCTCTCTTCTAAGAATGTAAAGAACCTCGAGAAGGGTATGGAGTTCTTTCGATTTTGTGTTCACTGGATCGGAAAAATAAAATCTTCTTTCGATTTTTCATTTGCATTGTTGGTGATCGCAGTGTGCGCCGATCTCGTCAGGGGGGCGAAGGACAAGGGGCTGGTGGTGAAGGGGCCCGTTAGGATTCCCACCAAGGTGCTCAAGATCACCACCAGGAAGTCACCTTGTGGTGAAGGTAAACCCGTTTCAATGACATCTTCTATTGTGCTCAGTCCTTATGAAAGTTCTTTTGGGTATTTCTTTATATAAATATTTAGTTGCTTCATGGGACTTATGAGTATGCACAATTAATCTCGAGCAGCAAGGTATGCAGCTTTATTTGCATTTAGCACATGTACAAGGGTTAGTAGTTTTATCATGTTTCTCAGTAATTAGCGTTAGTTTTCATTTTTTTCTCGTTCTGGAGGATCCTTATTTCCTTTTCACATAGGTTGATTGTTTGAACTGTTTCGTTTGTCATCCCTATTTGTCGGCTGAGCAGATGATGATCTGACATAGTTGACTGAGATTCTAGTCAGTGGAGATGTAAAATCGAGCTTTTTAAAACTGATGCTCAGCATAATATTGGTTTTTCGTTAAGAACTGTGTTGGTTAAGTCCCAAAAGATGTACTGACTTCTGCGCTTTTATATCTTTCCTAATTCAAATTTGTTCTTTTTCGTCTTTCTTAAAAAAATTGTTCTTTTTCGGAGTATGCTAAATGGACCATCAAACTAATTTGAATCTGTAGACATCATCCTTTTTCTCTGAGCTTAGTTTGACTATTGCAGTTCCCCTTTGTCCTGAGCAGGTGATGATAGTATAATACATTTGGCTGAGACTCTAGTCTTTGATGTCTCAAAATCGAGCTTTTTAAAACTGATGCTCAGTGTTTGCTGGTCAAACAATCAACTATTCAGCATTTTACTTCTCTAAAAACTGATCTTGCAGAGGAAGAAAATTACAGGAATACTAGTTCAAAGTAAAAGTATGTTAACCATCACATTATTTTTAAATAAGTAACAAACAATCAAACTAATCCGAGTTACATGATAAAAATAGAAATGGGAAAACCACCAAACCAATTGGCATATTTTGTTTTCTTTTATTAATTTCTCACGACCTTCATTTGCATGTGATAATTTATTTTTTGTGCTGAGCATATGATGATAAGATACATCTTGCTGAGACTGTAGTCTTTGATGTCTCAAAATCGAGCTTTTTAAAACTGATGCTCAGTGTATATTATTAGTCGTATCGAAGCTGTTTTTTGGTAAGTCTAAGAAACTTACAAATAAGTGTTGTCTTTTTGAAATGTGGATATTTTGAATATTGTCTTGACTACTGGAGTCGGATTTTTATAGCTTAGGTGATTCAAGAAGCAATGAATGATGATTCATTAAGCTATAAAAATTGACAATTCTTATAATAATGATTATTCTCTATTGGTATGCATGAATCTTGTTTAGCCAGATTTGTTCAACTTGTCATCAGTTTTCTTGTGGTGAGCATGGTAATCTGAACAAATAATGATACGGATGCCAAATTTCAAGCCATTCTTGTTCAACTTGTCATTAGTTTACTTGTGTTTCAAATGGTGAGCATGGTAATCTGAACAAATAAAGATATGTATATGAAATTTCAAGCCATATTTGTTCACTGTTGTTTGCAAATGCAAGTTTTTTTATTGTTGCTTTCGGTTCTAGTTACTTTTTAAAACAATTTTCTTCAGAAGTTGATGATATCATCTTTATTGTCAGTTTAAAATTTTACTTGGAACTATTTCTTGCTTCTAATGTTCTAATACGTTGCATGATCCGTAGTTACAAATGTGTTCGATTGTTTGTGTCTGTGAGGTTATAGAGTTTTTTCTTCTGTGTAACCTTCTCGAGGTTAATTATAGTTTTGGTCAGAAATTTAAATTTTCTCATTGTGTAACTTGATGTATTTAGGTTTCCAATCTTATATTTGATAACGAAGTCACTCTCTGAATTTATTGTTTCAGGAACAAACACATGGGACAGGTTTGAGCTGCGGGTGCATAAAAGGGTGATTGACCTCTTCAGCTCCCCAGAAGTTGTGAAACAGATCACCTCCATTACGATCGAACCTGGTGTTGAGGTTGAGGTCACAATAGCTGATGCGTGAACTCTTCACCGAGATACTTTTTTTGGTGTGTCACCAGAATATAGTAATATTAGGTTCTTTTGGCACTTCTGAGCACGCAAGGCAGACAAGTTAAATGGCTTGACAGAGTTTCTAGGTCTTTGTTTATTGATTTAATGTGCCATTTTTTCTATGTTTACGTACCTACAACCTTTCATTTCCCTAAAAAGTTAAACACAATTTTGTTGTAAGCAGGACCCTAAAATTTGTGTGGGTTGACATCGTTTAGACGTTAACGATAAGAATAATTCAGGTTTATTACTTAAAAAATGATTTAGTTTAATAATTGATTTTTTGGTAAAAAACTTATTAGGAGACTAATTGAGAAATGATAAGCTTTCATTTTTAAAAATTTTATGAGAATAGTGATTGTACTTCAAAATAGATTTTTGTTGTATATTTATAAAAAAAGTTAAATTTGTTTTACATTCTGAATTTTCTATCTGAAGGATATATGAATAGATTATAAAAATCTTAAAATAGAGATAAGTGTTTTACCATAGTCCCATTTTATTCTGCATTTTAATTTTCTATTCCATTTTGTCTTGATCCGTTTAAAGATCAATAGTTACAAGTTTTGTCAGGCCAAAAGCTAATTATGACAAAATTGAAAGATTATATATGACAATTTAAGCTTTGTCTACACTCTAAAAAAAAGGAGTATTGATACTTATCTATCGACGGTATTAGATATTTATTAGAGAATTAGAAGAAAATAATTAATTATTATCGATAGTGGATAGTAATTTATATAAATTTATAAAAGATAGTTGATTAACATAGAGATTGATATATTATTTTAAAAATAAAATACACTCATTTTATAACAATTTGGCAGGGATAATATTTTTCAAATTATTATTTTACTCTGAAACAAGTTGATCATTTAATAAAATTTATATATGGGAATAAGTAAATTTAAATATGTGAAATCTTAAATTTGAAGACGTAAATTATGTTTAAAAGTAAGTAATTTTTTTGTATTAAAAATGAAGGGTATATTAAAAAACAATGTAGAATTAATTTGCTTTCTACTCCATAGGAGAGTGAAAATAGTATGTAGAGTTTTATTATCCAATTCTTAAACTCCACTTTACAAAAATATCTATCAAACACTTGAGCACTGTTTGACAAAATATTTACTAGAGCTTTTACTAGAGTATAGGGTTTTGAGTATGTTCAACTTTATAGTTATTATTTGGTAATTTTTCTTATAGAGTATATTGCATTTTGGAAAAAAAAAGTAATGAGCTTATACTACCAAAGTATAGTGTTTGTTAAAGAGTTTCATATTTTATTTTTTTACCCTCCTGGAACAAGGAATAATTTTCAAATATAATTTTTAACTTTGATGGATTCTTATTTTGATCCTCAACTTAAATTTGTAATGAAAACAACACGATTTTTATAGAAAGATCTCTTTTCAATGTGTTATTAAGGGTTGGTTTGGCTTAACTAATATAAAATAATAGATAAGCTAAGTACTCATAAATATTTTATTGACTGAAAATTATTTTTAAAAATAAGCAGTTATTTAAATAAAACTATTTATATTAATAACAATTAGTTACTTATGATACACTTATTTTTTTTATAAAAAATAAGCACTTCTTCCCTGCTTATTTTTTATTTATAATATCTCCTTTTCAATCATATTATAATGTTACCAAACACTAATATTTTTAAAATAGCGAGACTTTAATAATAATCTAAAATAATGATAATATGAATTTAAATTTAAAGTGTAATTTTCACAAATGGTTTCTTAACTTTGATTTTAATCTCAACTTAAGTTTGTAAATAAAAGATTCTCAAACTTTACACAAGTTTTATCATAGATGATAGATCCCTTTTACATAAGAACATCGGTTTTGTCAATTGCAAATGTTAATCGGCAAGCGAAGCCAATAAAGAATATTGGCTCATACAAAACCATTAGTGTAACAAACATCACAAAGATAAAAAAAAAGAAAAAAAAAGTTCGAGTCCGTTTAAAACAAAACGACCAACATGAAAACAAATTGGGGACTCCATCACAATTGGATAAATTTTATCATAGTATTTATATTAGATAAAAACAAGGAGAGAAGAGTTTTAAAAAAATGGAACAAACTTTGCATTACCGGGCAGCCTCTCCTCCAACCATACGAATTTTCCCCTGTCGGACGCTGCTGGAACGTCGGATAGCAGCCAGGAGGCAAGCGACGAGACCAATCGATTTCTTTCCTCTCCTAATCAAATCCGTTTGCTTCCCCTCACGTCGCCTCTGCACCAAATACAAGCAGTGATCAAGAGGAAAAATAGAGAGGACGAGCAGGTGCGCCGTTGTTAATTTTTCGACGAATCGAAGGACGAATTAATTGCGAACGGAGGTGGGTGAATCGAAATCACCTTGCATGACCTCTGAATTATCCCAATTCGTGCCCTAATCGTTATGAAAAGAAAAGAATATGAATATGGTTCAAATTATTATTTTTAATTATTTGATTTCTTGAATTCTTTGATTGGTTGATTGTTTGCATGCATATTTATTTCTGTTTGTTCTATTTCTGTATTATTGATTGCTATGATGTAGGATTTAGAGTAGAGCGAAAGTACGTAGGGGGAATCCGTATGTTCTTTGATTATTATTTTTATTATTAGAATTACTATTGGTAGATTGAAAAATGAGGGTCGTGAGGATTTAAATAAAAAAATAAAAAGGGGATTTCTCGAGCGCTATCTGAATTGGAGAGAGAGAGAAAAAAAAGTAATACGTGAGGAAGATGATTAGATATTACACGCCCCATGAAAAAAAGAGAAAGTCAAATAGCTTTCTATCAAATAGAAACCGAGAGAGGTGGTGAGAGAGAAGGAAAAACCAAGAGGATAACATCGTAACACAAAAATAGAGAGAGAATAATGAAAGATAAATATTTTGTCCAAGTCATGAAGAGAGAGAAAGAGGTATGGCAAAAAAAAAAAGATGAATTGGCTATCGACTGAAAACCGATTGACCGTAATGTTGGTGGTGATATAAGTAGAGAGAGAAGGTGAAGAAAAAAATGTGAATTGGAGAGAGAAAATATAATAAGGGAGGGAAAGTGATTAGGTATTTGGCACGCACAGAAATAAAAAGAGGCTTTCTGTGACAATAGAAAGCGGAAGAGGAAGAGAGAGGGAGTAAAAAGAAGGCCACAAAACCCCTTGATTTTCCATCCATTAGTCTCTTCTTATTTTGATATGAACATTATTGATTGCCTTATGATTTTAATATGAACTCTTTGTTTTGATTTACTTCATACTGATCATATCACCTTCATCATATGATACAAAGAATGACACGATACTAAAAGTGATTAATAAGTTCAGATGAAAGATTAACGATGGGTTGCCAGTCCAAGTCAAGTGCATCAAGATAAGGGTCACTCCTTTGGTCATGGTTTGATCACCCATTGACCCGCACAAGGCCGTATCATTTGCTGGACATATCCCAAGAATTAAAAGCACCTAAAGTCACCATGATTGCTAATTAATAACTAAGGTTAAGAAGCATGTTCAAGTTATCGTCATGATTTTTAAGTATGCATGATTTCAAGTTTACTAAGCATCATTTGATTCTCATGATTTATGATATCCTCTGATTCTTACTATGATCTATGATGCTGCCATGTCAAGTTAAGCATAATTATTTATCTTTGATTATTTTATTCATGTTATGCATTGTATATCATGTGGTTCCCCACTAGGCTGTAAAGCTTACGAGAGGACCTTCTCCCCTATGTCTGATTTCCACAGGACCATGTTAGTGACGAGATGGAGTAGGTGTGTGGTGACGAAGCTCTGACGATAAGACAACACATGAATCACATGACTTACTAGTTTCCTTTTTCCTTCCGCATTTATAGCTTCATGATGTAGCCACTTTTTAGACTTTCGCATATTCATGTTATTTTTTTTTTATTTTATTATTTTCCGCTGACGTGTCTCGATTCTTGACTGAGATATGGTCAATATTATGGTCACGTTATAGCATGCCGTAGCGTCTCCAGATTGATCTTCGCCACATGGCGAGGGTCGATTTGGGGGCATCACATTTATGATATCAGAGCCTAAAGTTAGGACTCTCTTGACGTTCTAGTGTATAGAATAGTATAGTATGGTAAAAGTTTCATGTGCTATCGCCGAGCAGTCGCCACACTCTCCACTGAAAAGCATCGTAAGTCAAGCTCATGTTTATGCTAAGTTACTGTTTATTGATGTATTGATATATATTTGATATGAGTGATTGATTCCTAAGAAGATTATTCTGTATGGCAGGAATCAACCTAAGTGTTATTAGTGTTTAGACAAAAAGGTTCATAAAGGTTACGAACAAAGTGAAAAGGAATATGTAATAAGGATGTGGATAAATATACTCACGTGAAGAATGAGTCTTACAGATATTTAAAGGGTAAAATATAAGAAATGATTATGTTTCTTATAATTCATATTTTTCATCTCTTTCATGATCGCTCTATTCACGGACTTCTTCTGCTGACTGCAGCAGTATGAAGAGGAAAATGAATAGGCATATCAGTTGCAAAGAGATGTAGATTTAAGAAAGAAACGAGGGAATTAATAAGAGTAATTAAAGAAGTCGACTCACACAATATGTAGGAGTGAGATGATTTCAAATAATAGAAGTGAAATCAAGCATGTCTAAGTTATGATTTATCGTTATGATTTATGTGGTTCCATTTGGTCTACCAATATAGGGGTTTAATAAATTACCTTATATGTTTATATTAATAAATATGGACCCATAATGCTCGTTGTGCCTTAGACTTCATATGACCCCTCTATATCATGTTGATAAAGGTCCTTAGCAAAAAAAAAAAAAATTCAAATTAGTTATACGAATTTCTAGTTGGATTACCTTATATTGGAAACCGAATTAGAATTATTAATCATGTTCAAGTATGTAATATTGATTTGACAAGAATCTAAGTATTAGTGAGCTATCCAAGAGTCATGTATAATGTAGGGATAGACAAATATAGAAGCTTAAAGAGTTTATAAGTCACATTGGCTTGAATAAATGTTAGGAGAAATTTTCAATAAGAAAGTGACCGTCTGAGTTAATCGAACATTTAGATCTAACATACTCACACACATATACATATAACGTAATATACTTATAAACATATAAAGATAAATAAATAAATAGATAGATTTAATTAACTTAGTTTAGTATAGAGTGGACTTGAAATTTTAATAATATGAAGTATATTTTATATAGTCATTATTAAAGAATGAATTCTCTATCATCGCAATGTATATATATATTTTCAAAATAGACTAATATGGTTAATACCAGAATTATATAAGAATAAGCAAGGCATGAAAGGGTTAAAATGAATGTGAAAATTTTTGAAAAGATTTAAGGTCTCTTAACTGAGATAAGCTTGAGGAGGCATATGAGCCTCCAGCCATCAATTATTAAAAGATCAAAACACCAAGTGAGAAAATCTTTAGAAAGTATGGGGAGATTAAGGTAAAGTATGAGGAATTTTATAAGTCCCCTACAAGATTTCTGAAAAAAGCAAGTTATGCACCCGAGAGGGATGATTATGCAAGTTTTAATATAATTATAGTTTTCATAATAATGTCAAAACATATAGGATATTTAATCATATAATCATCGTCGATGGTTCAAGAGGGAAAATAAATCATATATATGTTTAGATAATGTGTTAAGCAAGCTATCAAATAATACATAGAATGTCCTCTAAGATGCATTTATGTCAATATGATGAAAAATGTTCAAGATTTTGTCATGATCAAGTGGACCACTTATGATTTGATCATAAGTCTTATAAATGGATTAGTTCTCCTTTCCAATTTTAAAGTTATCCCGACCCTCTCCCATGTACTACAAGATATCGTTAATGCAAAAGGTCATGAAATGATGCACGAAGAAGAAGAATGATTGCTTGTCTTATGTTCTGTTGATTGTTTTATTTTCCTGACTTATTATTTGAATTCATTCAATGTGTCTACCTACATTCATGATGTTTGACTAAGAATTTATGTTATGTAGTGCACATAAATTGTTCTGTTAATTATGGATTAGAACATACTATGTAGTGATCCCTCAGCGTAGATATCATTCGACCTTAACATTAATTCAAAGTGCTTTAAGATATTCAAGAAAAGAACTTGCTGTGGTAATATATAATCACTAGCCTCCTATGAAATTATATGATATGACATTGCAAGAACTAGATCAAGATAGTCAAATAAGTTATGTCTTCCACTCAAAAGCTAAATGATTATAATGATGTTTAGAGTAAGGTCACATCAAACATAGGTCATCGTGAAAGTTATTGATCTAAAGTGACCTTATAAAGATGATGATTGACATGATTCCATCACCAATTTTATCGAATCATATGATGATGCCATTATCTACGATGACAGACAATGTTCTTAGTGATCATATTGATTGTTACATGACATAGGTCACCCGATAAGGACGATGACCCTATGGAAATAACTTCATACCATGAAGTCCATGCCAATGATATTAATGACAATTGAAGATAAGATCTATTCTTCACATCGGCTAGAAACTCCTTAGGAGGATTACGTTGGGATTCCTATTTGATTCTTCCTTTTAAGATGTATAGGTATTATGAAAAAAAGAAAAAGATAGTTGCCAGTATTGGAAAATCTAAAAGATATAGTTAAAAATTGAGTGTCATATCGACCTCCTTTCATGCATGACCTTGATTTTCAAGGCCCCATGACACACGAACTGAAAAAGACAAATTTAATAACTTCAAAACAAGGGGCTTATGAGACTGATGGTCTCATTTTTAGATGTTTCACATCTTTTGTAAAGAAGAATGATGACTTTATGAATCTAGAGATTTATTAACAAGTTATTAAATAAAATAACCATCAAGACATAAGTGTTTGTTACCATGCAAAGATAACCTATTTAAAGCTAAGTGCTCTCAAGATTGATCTAGGGAGTGAGTACCGACAGTTGTGAGTTGCTGAAAAAGATGTAATGAAGATAATTTTCCTGACACTGAGTGGTCACTATAAATTGAGCGATGCCATTGGACTAAGAACATCCCTCAAACCTTTAGGTTCTCACTAATATTGTGGTTAAACTATGCCTACATTTATGTAGAAAAGATTGAAGTGTTCATTGATCAAAAGAGTATTAAGTATGTTTTCTTTTAGTAGTACGCTAATATGTGACAATGAAGATGACACGAAGTTTGAAAGATTCTGAGTTATCCATGAAGTATTATTTTGGTAAAAATGAACTCGATTACACATACACTCAGATACAAGTGATGTTACTAGGCTTCATGAGGTTGCATATGAAATGTTGGAGGAACTAAGCATGTAGAAACCAAATAATAAAGTCATAAAGAGAGCAATACTAGATGAATAACGTAAGCTTGGATTGCGGTCCATTTAGGAATAAGTCTTATAAGAATAAGTATTAGATGAATATTATAAGTCTGGGTTGCGATCCATTTAGAAAGTACACAGATGTATAAGAATGAACAAATAGTAATGACAAGAAACATAAGGATACAAAAGTATGTCCTAAGTACCCATGGTCAGAGTAGCTTGGCGGTTCCATCATGACGATGATGCGATATGGGAACTCGAATCGGAAATGCGCCAAGAATTTTCTCATCTTTTTGGTAAGTCCTCTACTTAGTGTAAAATTCGAGGACGAATTTTCTTTTAAGGGGGTAAGAATGTAACAAACATCACAAAGATAAAAAAAGAGAAAAAAAAGTTCGAGTCCGTTTAAAACAAAACGACCAACAGGAAAACAAATTGGGGACTCCATCACAATTGGATGAATTTTATCATAGTATTTATATTAGATAAAAACAAGGAGAGAAGAGTTTTACAAAAATGGAACAAACTTTGCATTACCGGGCTGCCTCTCCTCCAACCATACGAATTTTCCCCTGTCGGACAGCAGCCAGGAGGCAAGCGACGAGATCAATCGATTTCTTTCCTCTCCTAATCAAATCCTGTTTGCTTCCCCTCACGTCGCCTCTGCACCAAGTACAGGCAGAGATCAAGAGGAAAAATAGAGAGGACGAGCAGGTGCGCCGTTGTTAATTTTCCGACGAATCGAAGGACGAATTAATTGCGAACGGAGGTGGGTGAATCGAAATCACCTTGCACGACCTCTGAATTATCCTAATTCGTGCCCTAATCGTTATGAAAAGAAAATAATATGAATATGGTTCAAATTATTATTTTTAATTATTTGATTTCTTGAATTCTTTGATTGGTTGATTGTTTGCATGCATATTTATTTCTGTTTGTTCTATTTCTGTATTATTGATTGCTATGATGTAGGATTTAGAGTAGAGCGAAAGTACATAAGGGGAATTCGTATGTTCTTTGATTATTATTTTTATTATTAGAATTACTACTGGTAGATTGAAAAAAGAGGGCCGTGAGGATTTAAATAAAAAAATAAAAAGGGGATTTCTCGAGCGCTATTTGAATTGGAGAGAGAGAGAGAAAAAAGTAATATGTGAGGAAGATGATTAGATATTAGACGCCCCATGAAAAAAAAAAGAGAAAGTCAAATAGCTTTCTATCAAATAGAAACCGAGAGAGGTGGTGAGAGAGAAGGAAAAACCAAGAGGATAACATCGTAACACAAAAATAGAGAGAGAATAATGAAAGATAAATATTTTGTCCAAGTCATGAAGAGAGAGAAAGAGGTATGGCAAAAAAAAATTTGATGAATTGTCTATCGACTGAAAATCGATTGACCGTAATGTTGGCGGTGATATAAGTAGAGAGAGAAGGTGAAGAAAAAAAAAAGAACTAGGGTACGTGAATTGGAGAGAGAAAATATAATAAGGGAGGGAAAGTGATTAGGTGTTTGGCATGCACAGAAATAAAAAAGAGACTTTCTGTGAAAGTAGAAAGAGGAAGAGGAAGAGAGAGGGAGCAAAAAGAAGGCCACAAAACCCCTTGATTTTCCATCCATTAGTCTCTTCTTATTTTGATATGAACATTATTGATTGCCTTATGATTTCAATATGAACTCTTTGTTTTGATTTACTTCATACTGATCATATCACCTTCATCATATGATACAAAGAATGATAAGATACTAAAAGTGATTAATAAGTTCAGATAAAAGATTAACGATGAGTTGTCAGTCAAAGCCAAGTGCATCAAGATAAGGGTCGTACCCTTGGTCATGGTTTGATCACCTATTGACCCGCACAAGGCAGTATCATTTGCTGGGCATACCCCAAGAATTAAAGGCACCTAAAGTCACCATGATTGCTAATTACTAACCAAGATCAAGAAGCATGTTCAAGTCAAGTCAAGTTATCGTCATGATTTTTAAGTATGCATGATTTCAAGTTTACTAAGCATCATTTGATTCTCATGATTTATAATATCCTCTGATTCTTACTATGATCTATGATGCTGCCATGTCAAGTTAAGCATGATTATTTATCTCTGATTATTTTATTCATGTTATGCATTGTATATCATGTGATTTTTCACTAGGCTGTAAAGCTTACGGGAGGACCTCCTCCCCTGTGTCTGATTTTCACAGGACCATATTAGTGACGAGATGGAGTAGGTGTGTGGTGACGAAGCTCTGACGATAAGACAGCACATGAACCACGTGACTTATTAGTTTCCTTTTTTCTTTCGCATTTATAGCTTCATGATGTAGCCACTTTTTAGACTTCCACATATTCATATTATCTTTTTTATTTTATTTTATTATTTTTCGTTGACGTGTCTCGATTCTTGACTGAGATATGGTCAATATTATGATCAAGTTATAGCATGCCGTAACGTCTCCATATTGGTTTTCGCCATATGACGGGGGTCGATTTGAGGGCGTTACAATTAGTGAAGTCATTTGAATATACTAACCATTAAAAAAAAAGTGTCTATTTCAACTAGAAAATAAATGTTTGACGATCATTAAAAATAACTTTAAGAAAAGCTTTTCTAACGAGAAATGTGTAAAAGAGGGAACCATGTTTATCGATTTCTGGTTTCTGTCGGTAGGAAGGATCTTTGCTCGAAAATTCGTCTGTCTTTTTGCTTGACACCTTTCACTGTCTCTCCGGGGAAAAACAAGAACAACACTCCAACTAGCTCTTGCTTTTGGTTCACAGACGATTTGATTCATCCCTTTATTTTATTTATTTGTGGTTCATAAATCAATATGAATTCGAACGAATAAAGAACGTGTAAATACATCTGATATCTGGGTTTGGCATTTTCAAGGTATTACACCATCTGATTATAGGCCTATTTAAATTGCCAAAAAATGATGCCCAATGTCAAAAGTGTTATGCACCTGTCTATCTTAAATAAAATAAAGTGAATATATCTAGTGATGAGATCTATTGTTGACACCCTTCGACATCCATGCACAAACAGCCATTGAATTTACTGCGCAAATGTCTCAGAGAATACATCATAATTATCTTCTTGTTCGTAATCTATGGAGACCTCTTCAGGGAACCCCTAAAAAGAGAACCTCATAAGGACCATGATCCAACTTTTCGCAAATTGCAAAACATGGTATACAACCAACTGGAATCATACACCATAAAGTATTCGTCTTGAATTGATTACTAGCTCACGAACTATGCAGAGAATTCAAAACAAAAAATGAATAGCAAATGACTTTCTAAACTAATTGATTTACTTGGTCGGAGATTATAATTGGGAGCATCGACTACCTTATTGCATATGACAACAAGAATTCTCTCCTTAACATAGGCGCCGGATGTTTGTCGGTTGTTTGAGACCTTATGACGTCAGTGCTTTGTAAATCTTTGCAGCACTTCAAAGTAGTCCGGGAAAGTTTTGCGCGTACATCCGGGATCTTTTATTGTAACAGGGACATCAGCACAAGCAGCCAAAGAGAAAGCCATCGCCATCCTGTGGTCGTCATAGGTGTCAATTGCCGTTACGTTCAACTTTTCTGGTGGAGTGATGATACAGTAATCAGGACCCTCTTCCACTGTTGCTCCAAGCTGAAAAATGGCAAAAGTGAAATTTCAGAACACAAGCTAAACAGCACCAAATTACATGACTATCAAACTCAACAAACCTTGCGAAGCTCTGTGCAAATGGCTATCATCCTTTCAGTTTCCTTGACTCTCCATGAAGCCACTGCGACCAAAAGATAGGTACAAAGATATAAACATAGGACTAAGCATCTCCACCACCATAGTTGTTCAGACATAATAACCAGCCAAAGTGATACTAAAAATTGAACTAACCATCTCTTATAGCTGTAGGGCCATCAGCAAACAGTGCAACAACAGCAAGGGTCATAGCAACATCGGGCATTTTGTTCATATTGACATCAATTCCACGTAAGTTCTTGGATGAGAGCCTTGGTGGACCAGTAACAGTTACACTAGTCTCGGTCCATGTAACTTTTGCTCCCATCATCTCAAGGACTTCAGCAAATTTAACATCACCCTGTATTTCAGAATAATGTATGCCTTAAGCAAGAAGTACTAAGACCAAATGATTAATATCAGAGGATCGTCCAGGGAGCAGGAGTACCTGTAAACTGGTTGTTCCACAACCCTCCACAGTGACAGTGCCACCAGTGACCGCTGCACCTGCTAAGAAATAACTTGCACTTGATGCATCACCTTCAACATATGCATGTCCAGGAGATCTGTAACAAATACAAGTAGTGATATAGTTTTATTGGACATGATAACAATATCACAATTAGTGAGAATTGATGTGAAAGCTTACTTGTATTTTTGACCACCCTTGACAAGGAATCTATCCCAATTATCAGAATGTTCAACCTTAACACCAAAGCATTCCATCAATTTCAGAGTCATCTCCACATACGGAACAGAAATGAGTTTATCAATAATCTCGATCTCTACATCCCCCAGGGCCAAGGGAGCTGCCATGAGCAACGCAGTCAGGTACTGACTGCTAATGGATCCAGATAGCTTGACCTGCATAAATTGTGTGAAGGAATTAAACAACTAGGGAGAAAAACCAGGTGAACATTTTAAGTTCTTTCAACCAAATAAAATGTGTGATAAAACCAACTAGGGTGGCCATCCACAAAATTTAAACTTATTTCTTCGAGGCTCACCAACAGCTAAGTCTCATTGAATGTGCATTCTATAATTATATTACCTCATTCTCACTTTTCAGTGTTGATGAAGAATGCAACACACTCAGAGATAATGAAATAAAAACATGCACCGCAGGTGTTATGCAAAGATTCAAAGGAATGAAGCACATGACAACCAAGGATTGAAATGCCAGCTGCACAATATTGTGTATGTCAAAGTTTGCAGGGTGCAAAGGGTGGTGGTTCTGCTCTCCTTTCAAAAAACTTAATCTTCATTTTCAGTCCCCATGCTAATTGTTGATAATAAATGTGTCATATAAATCATCATATATACATTCATATGTTTTTATCAGAAAGCAGATACTTTTTTTTATATGAAAGCAGAAAAGATTTAGGGCAACCAAGTTACTACCATGCATTATTGAACCATGAATCCATCTAAATGAAAAGTCAAGGTACTTTCAAATATTTAAGAGGCAATACAAAATCTTCCTGACAAAGGTTAGCAAAATCTTTCAAGATATTGTGCAAATATTTTGAGGGGAAAATAAATGACATACTAGGATCGAGTCTGTGCTTAATAATCCTTCTCTAAGAAACTTTTTCTCTTCGATAGTGATAGTGCTACCAAATTAAGTATAGCAGTTTGATGTTTTTATCCTCAAATGATAAACTAATTTTTCCAAGAGGAAGAAATTCATACTCTTTCTCAAAGAAAACCCCCCAACCTCAAATTTGGCATTGTCGTGTAAAATTGAATAGCATCTCTCCCTCAAAGAAAAACCAAAACAAAGAAAAAAGAAAGAAACAAAAGAGATCAAATAGGTCCATGCCCAAATACTTCCTGAACTTTTTTTTGAGAAGAACACTTCCTGAACTTTCGATTTCAACTTTTTATTTCAGGACCCCATCAGGATGTGCACGTGTCATAATGATTTCATTTGCCACAAAAAAAAAAAAACACAATACTTAGTTTCTTTATCTAGCATTTATTTGACAGAAGGATTATTACACCGTAGTTTCATGCCTTTCTCAAAAGAGTGAGTGTAGCTCTTCGTGTGACAGTTACTAGATCATAATTCGTAAGGGAACTGGACACTAAAACATCAAAGAGTCTATTTTTGCACAAAAAGTTGTGATGCATTGAAGATGGTGAGGTTACAAACTCTACAAATTTCAGAGTATTAAGCATTCTAACCTAGCCTCACCACTAGCCTAAGAGAACATTATTAGCACTGAGCTCAGATTTCATAGTGTTCAGCATATTCTCCTCCACCGTTCAGCAAATTAAATTAAGTATAACCGGAGCAGCTGAAATATCAGAGCCATATTAATAATGTAAGCATTGTACAGACCTCTATTTTCAAATAAAATAAATGGCTACCCTCCCAAGAAAGAGATTAATTTGAACTCAGCCAAAGACATGTAGTTCAATGGTGTCCAATATATGGAAGTGATCGACATTGATGAAATTTGTGCTAAAGGAAGTAAACAGATAATGATAATGATTGCGTAATGTACTAGACTGGAACTTTTTTGAGGAGACTAAACTGGAACTTTTGATACAATTCAGCACAAGACTGACCTTTCCTCCAGGAAGGCCTCGGTTGGCCTTTATACGCACAGGTGGGCAATTGGTGCCCATGAAACAATCAGCGTCTGCACCAAGTTGTTTGAGACCATCAACCAAATCTCCAATAGGCCTTTCCCTCATCCTTGGCACACCATCAAGTACATAGCTGAAATATCACAATGATAGTATTCAGGATACACCTAAGCTGGCTTCACTATGATAAAGACATTTAATCGACTAAGCAAAACACCTTGCATTCCCACCAGCAGCTGTGACAGCTGCTGTAAGTGGCCGCATTGCAGTCCCTGCATTTCCCAAGAAGAGCTGGACTTCTTTAGTCTCCTCTCCCACAGGGAACGTGCCGCCACATCCTCCAACTACTGCTCTCTTTGCGGCAGCATCATCTTCCACTGTGAGCCCAAGGGTCTTCAATGCAGCAAGCATATAACGAACATCATCACTGTTCAATAAGTTATCTACCACAGTGGTTCCCTGATAAAATTGGAGATGAGATCAATCACATATGAGTTTTTAATCTGAAAATAGTTAAACCTCAAAAGAATCTAAACAAAAGGACACTATTCTTTCCAGCAAACGCTAAACCCACACTTCCGAGAGCCCGCCAACACATAAAGTTCCCACCTTTCCACATCCAAACCACAAAACCCACCCAGAAGGAGCGGCAGCAGAAACTCACCTCTGAAAGTGCAGCGAGGAGGAGGATCCGATTGGAGAGCGACTTGGAACCGGGGAGATTGACCGTACCGGAGATCTCCTTAATGGGCTGTAGCACGATCTCGGGCACCGCCGACGGCTTCTCGGTGGTCACCGCCGCTGAAGCCGACGCCTTGAGGGAAACCCTGGAAGACGGCCCATTCCTCCCGACCGCCCGCAGAACCGGGAAAGGCGCGAGCTTGGCACCCGCGGCCGATCCGACGCGAAGGGAAGGCGCCCGAAGCGGCGTCGCACCTCGAACTGCGCTGAAGCGGGGAGAAGAAGCAGAAGAGAGAACGAGGTTCGATTCCAAGCTCTTAGCCATGATCGCCTTCGCCATTGCCCCTCTCCTCGTCCGCTTCGCTTCGATCGCCGCCTCTTCGCTGCTGCGGAGTTTTTGCGATAAAATTATTTAAGAAGTGCTCGGATCTCTCACCAACCCCCCGAGCCCGAGGTGTACGATGCTCCGGCGGAGTAGGCTGGATGTCGACTTCCCGTGACGTGGTGAGGAATTATTCGTTCGTTGTGTTCGGAAATTAGAAGTTTTTTTTTTCGGTAGAGGAAAATTAGTAGTTAATGCTGCCGTGCAAATAGGACCCATCTTTTTTGACCGACATATTCAAAATAAATAGACACGGATTCCTGTAACTGTTACGTTTGAGTGTTACAAAAGGCAATAAAAAATAATGGCAGCATATATATATTTTTTTTACCTTTAAGCAGTGTACACAAGGAATGGAAGCACAATAAATAGTGATTTTAATCAATCATATATAAAGAACATGTTAACAATCATTATAACTGTTGACAACAACTTTATGTGATTGTGTGTAGAAGAATGTTAGAGGAAAAAAATGTACGTTAATCCTTGTAATTTATATGTAATATGGGAGAATTGAAATGGAAAAATACTTCTTCAAATATTCATCTTCAATGCTTCACTAACTTCGCACGACTCAAATATCCTTTGATTCACTGCCAGCAAAAATCTTTTTTTTTTCTCCAGACACTGAATATTTATTTCCCCTTTTTTCTGATTGGAAACAGAATAAATATATATTTTTTGTTCTGTTATGAAATGAAGCAAAGAGAGATAGAGAGAGGTTGGTGATGTGTTGGAGTGCCTTTAGACCACGAAATATCCCAACCAAATTTTTGGAATGTGAAGTGTGCATCTAATTTGACTCACCTAACACAATGTCACATTGGTGGTGGTTGGTGGCGCCCTTGTGAGGGTTGGTGGGCAACGGGTGAGATGCATGGTCAAGAGCATATTCCACGACTGTGGACTGCTTAAAATGTTTAGGTGCATGTCTTTGCTCTTGTTAGGTAGAATAGAAGAGTCCCATGCTTAATTTCCAATTAATTCATAACATCATATGTTAAATGGTCATCTGTCATGTATGTGACTCATATAATTACTATTTGAGGAAGTAATTAAATACTTCAGTTGAGCTAAGTTTGTTTTCTTAGGAGGTACAAGTACTTGTATTTTGTGCTGGATGATGCAATAACAAGATGATGCGCAAATGTGCAATAAATTACATGTCCTTCCTTTATTCTTAGTTTTGATTTTTTTTTTCTTTCAAATAGCATGTATTGTTTACACGGAGTAGATAGAGAGATGAAAGAGAAATAACTATGAACTTCCATAAGCATGTTAAGCATCTTCCATGTAAAGTGCATATTAAATGGTATTATATACTGTTTTTTTAAAAAAAAAATTATTTTTCGTTGATTATAACTTAACAAGTGATGATTCTAGAAATAAAATGTTGCAACATTATCAATTGAAAATAGTTATATGTAACATTAATAACAACTACAAATTCTAAAGATTAAGAAATGACAAATATATGCATTATGATTATTTGATTTTTCTAGTATTATAAGAGTTCTCTTAAGTTATATTAATGAAAAATGCAACATCCCGTAATTTCACTCTAAAAACTAACATTATTTAGGATATTCCTATCACATGATTGCATAATAAAAATATAAGATAAAATTTTCAACTAAAGACTTAATAATGAGATTTAAAATTATTAACTTAAAAGTCACATAATATACGGTTAAAGTTGACAAAGAACATAAAAACACTTATAATAGAATTTCTTGAACATCTTTTACAACAACACACTAGTAGACTCTACATAAGTTATTACTGTTTATTCTTGAAGCATGTGCAATTGTGTCGCCACACATCATCTTTTAGTCTTCATTACCTTTACTTAATGGATTCACATATTTTCCAATTAGCACAGGTAAAATATCAATGCATACTAAGATCCTACATGCCATACACGTGCATTTATATATATAGTAAAGGAAATGCATGAGTGACATGAGCTAAAACATGATGTCTACATGTCACACATAATAATAACATATCATGTATTATCATTTTAGTAACATGAAAACACACACCAATTCTAGACAAATTGACTTAGGATTTGTGTTCTGATAAACTGTATGAGACTGAAAGAATAATTTATATTTTCTTCGGTTCTTGTCTATTTGACAATATCATAATTTTTCTAGACACTATACCTCAGCTATGGCTAGAAAGAAAAAATGTAGAATTTAACTCATTGTATTCCCTTCTAACAAAAATAATCAATTTGACTCTTGTTCCATCTATATTCTCAAACTAGATATAACATATGAAATGAAAAATTCATCTCCATGTATACAAGTCCAAATTGAATGATTCCACCTCTTCCCAAACCATTGTGAAGTCTAATTAAATATATTTAAATGTCAAACCCTAATTCATTTTATCCTAATCATGGCCTAATTTACAAAGTCGGCTTGTCTACTTAGGACAAAGTGAGCGACCTATGATCTAGGTTTATAACTTTTTCTATAAAAATCCTTTTAGATGATTCTTGTGATATAGAAAGTTAACTTCGAAAGGATGAACCATGTAAAATTTTATAATTTATGGAGTACGAATCATGAAGAAATAATCATATGAAGTCGAATGTCAGTTTCGGATCAAGGAGTTCACCATAAACCAATAACCTTGCCGAATTTCTTTCGGCCATTCCTCTGAGGATTTTGTCCTGGTAAATTTTCAACTACTAGAGGATAAGAACAACTCGTTTATATATATATATATATATATATATATATATATATATATTTTAAAATTTTAACACATCATATCACGGATACTAAGCAATTGATGAGTTGCCTACTTCAGCTGCTTGAAATTCTATTAGTTGAGGTGAAAGTCCAATCATTATTTTTTGTTTAAAAATTAGTATTTAACCTCTAATTATCCTTAATTAATTGTAGTTAAACATATGTATTAAAATATTCATAATTTTTAAAATTTATTTATAATAACATGATGTAGTTTTTTCATAACGCTTATCGATAATTTAATTATCATTATGCTTTAATTCAAATATTAATTACTACATGAAAATATGACTATAAGCATCTAAACTAATTTAATATGCGAATTAAAAATATGATTATGTAAAAATAACATTTGTGGAGCAAGTCCCCTCCATCATAATCCTTAGTAATAACATGATGCTCTTAGGTTATCTCTTCCTAGTACTCCTCAATCTCTGGGTAGTCGTCAAGTGTGATCAAATTGTCAAATTGAGAAAAGAGAAAAAAAAGAGAAAGCCAGGTCTTGTATAGAAGGAGTTTATGAGGACTTGCAAGTAAAAGATAATAAATACCTCAACTATAAATCTCGGTTGTTACAAAAGTTCTGGGAACAAAAATATTTCACACTTGCTTGACACAAAAGATACTCACCCCCATATTAAATTCACTCATTTTCACCATTACATATAATTCAATGATTAGAGAATCTACTGACTATATAGTGATACTAATTGCATCATCCTTCACTTAAAAAATGAATCGAAATCCCCTCCTACCTTAAACCACTCTTCTTCTTCCGATCTCATTATTGAGCCACAAACCCTAAACCCGCCCCATTTTTCATATCAAGATCCGGCGATCCGGACCAACTCTCGATCCAATCTCCCCTCACTTCTTCCCACCCCAAATCCTCCTCATACTGCTTCTGATAGACAGGTCTCTTGGTCGGACGTTGTGAAACGCCGACAGCAGCCTGGCAAGGCTTCTAGCCGATCGTTGCGCTCCATCACACCAAACCAGCTCCGAACTCTAAAGGCATCAATCACGGAGGAAGTCACCATCCCTCTTGAAGATACTACGACAAGATCTGAGGAACTTCAGTTGTGCCTTCTGGGTCGCACTTTTGGTCTTGTTCGCTTTGCTGACATGCTTATGGAAGATCTTGCTCCACAATGGAAGCTATCAGGTTCTCTCTTTATTGAGCCACAAACCCTAAACCCGCCCCCTTTTTCATATCAAGATCTGGCGATCCGGACCAACTCTCGATCCAATCTCCCCTCACTTCTTCCCACCCCAAATCCTCCTCCTACTGCTTCTGATAGACAGGTCTCTTGGTCGGACGTTGTGAAACGCCGATAACAGCCTGTCAAGACTTCTAGCCGATCATTGTGCTCCATCACACCAAACCAGCTCCGAACTCTAAAGGCATCAATCACAGAGGAAGTCACCATCCCTCTTGAAGATACTACGGCAAGATCTGAGGAACTTCAGTTGTGCCTTCTGGGTCGCACTTTTGGTCCTGTTCGCTTTGCTGGCATGCTTATGGAAGATCTTGCTCCACAATGGAAGCTATCGGGTTCTCTCTGGGTTCAAGATATGGGTAATGGCTACACAATGCTTCTTTTCTCTAACCTTCAGGACAAGTTGCAGGTCCTCACTGGAATGCCATGGCTGGCCTGTGGTACCTCCTTCCATGTTGTGCAGGCGAAGCTTTTTTTCAAACCTTTCGAAGATCAATTGGCCTCTGCCCCTGTCTGGATCCGCTTCCCTGGCATCCCCTGGGAGCTTGGCGGATGGCAATCCCTCATGCGTCTGGCAACATCTTTGGCCGATTTCTTAAGGTGGATGATAGCTCTGCGAATGCCCGATGTTGTATCGAGATCGACCTCTCATGGCCCTTGAGACAGGGAGTATGGGCTAACCTTCCTGACAACACCAGATTTTTCCAACATGTTACTTACGAGAATCTTCCGCTATTTTGTTTCAGATGTGAGATGGTCGGACATCGGCTGGAGGCCTGGTTGGGGATCGTGAGCTGGACGGCGACTCTGGTTCATCAGTGCTTCTCTTCGATCCTTGGATGAAGGCTCTTGGTGGAGGCTGGAAGCCAAACTCGGCTGCCCCTTCGCTGGCTGAATCCCACTGTGGAGAGCCATCGATGACCAAGGTCGTTACCCCTCAGGATACAACTCCTGCGCAGACGGGTACAATCAGGCTGACGGATAGCTTGCCACGTGGGCCTGATCTAACCATTGACAGTGCCTCACAAGCTGTAACACACTCATTTTCTTGCCCACGTGCATCTGACAATCCACTTTCTGCATATCACTCTCTTCTGTTGTCGGATCTCCAAGCAACGGCTGATTGTGTTACACCTGGCCCGCACCTCTCTGCTGCGTCCGGGGTGGGCATGCCTGTTGTGTTGGAGAGCCGTCAGATCCACCCTTCACTACTCGATCCTTTGCCACGTGCACAGGATATGATTCTCGCACCTCCATCGAAGATACAAACCCTATCAGATGTGGCCGCCGGGGTACTCTCATCCCCCTCACCCACTACTTACGAAAACCCTAAAACTCATCTTCACGCCTCTGCTGCCCGGACCTCCTTTCCGGCATCAGCAGCACCACCACCCCCACAATATAGCCAATCCCCCTCCTACATTCCAGGACCTCTCCGACCTCTCCGTCAGGCCACACCTCCTTCATTACCTACTGGTGGCCGTGATCATAACTCACTCATGAATCATGTGAATGCCCTATTTTCTACAGCACAGATTTCCCCATCCTCAGACTCATCTTCACACGATGGCTCAGAATCGGAACTAGAAGACACAGATATCACTCCTTTTTCCCGATCGGTGCCAAAGAAAGACAGGTTGGAGTGCAGACTTGCACCCTCGAAGACCTCGGAGTCTAAGCTGTAGTAAAAACCAAGTGACAGGTTTCTCAAAAGGTAAGTCGAAATTTCATACTGCTTCAAACACTAATGGAAAGTCAAAAAATGTGCAGGCAGACAGACATTCTTCCAACCTTGGGCCAGCAATGTTGGACCTCAACAATTGAAAATCCTTTCATGGAATTATCGAGGGGCCTTACGTAGATGTGTCCGGGATCATCTTGCCGACCAAATCAGAGAACACAGACCGGATTTACTTATTTTGCAGGAAATGCACACAACTATTGAATCAACGCGCACTGTTACCTGTCGCCTTGGTAAGAATTGGAACCATTTTACTGCCCTAGGTACCTCCTCCTCTGGTGGCATAATTTTAGCATGGCCAACTTCTAATGCTATTAAGGTAACACAAATTGCTACTTCTTTTCAACTATTACATGCTGTTATAACTGTGGACTCTTTCACATTTCTCCTTACTTGTGTGTATGCTAGTACTTCATCTACTATTAGAATGAACTTATGGCAGGAGTTAACTAAATTTAATATAATGGATTTCCCTTGGGCATTAATTGGAGACTTTAATTCTTCCTTACAACCTTCAGACAAGAAAGATGGGCGGCCTTTTATGTTCACTAGATCCATCCAAAAGCCTAGGCATCTTATGGACACTCATGGGCTAATTGTTACACTTATAATTGGGGTCCAATTCACGTGGTGTAATAATAGGAGGGGGCTAGCCAGAATCTGGTGTAGATTAGATATGCTTCTCATTAACTCACATTGGATACTCAAATTTCCATCTTTAGCCTTTTACTCAGTACCTCGATGCTCACAATCCTATTCTCTTTAATTCTAATTCCAGAATCAGAAAACCACAACATTTTAAATACGAGGCCTTTTGGCTTGACTATCCTGAAACAAGGTAGATTGTTACTGATATTTGGAACAAAAGAACCCCTAACTCATCCATTCATAAATCACTAAATGAGGTGAAGCATAAGACTTACTTTAGAATTAAAAGATGAATCTATTGGACTAAATGATCATGAACTTGGTAAATTAAGATCCCTCTATCACCTTCATGCGGTTATACTGAGACAAATTACTCTAAAATGGTGGTCAAAATCTAGAGAGAAATGGATAAAAAATGGGGACAAAAACATCAAATTTTTTCATTTAAGCTCAATGATAAGATATAAGAACAATCTCATCCAGTCAATAGAAACAAATTTTGGAAACAAGCTTGATAATGATAATGATATTATGAATACCTTTATTGATCATTATACCAATCTCTGGAAATGCAATACCGACCCTCTAATTCCCATATCATCATGGCCTTCTCTTCCTACTTTAGACAATATCTGGTATGGCCAATTATCTGCCCCAATTACTAATGAGGAAATTCTCAATGGTCTTTGGTCTTTGGCCCTTGAGAAAGCCCCGAAGTTTGATGGTTTCACTTTAGAATTCTACAAAACTCACTAGAGCACCATTGGCTCTGACATATCCACTGAAATAAAAAAAATTCTTCAATACTAAGATACTACCTAAAGAATGGTCCCTCACATCATTGATATTCATTTCAAAAAAGCCTAACCCAACCAAAGTTACTAATTTCAAGCCTATTGCAATATGTAACATTATTTATAGAATAATATCCAAAATCCTTGCTCTCAGACTAAAACCTACTCTTTATAGCATCATTGATTGATGCCAATCTGAATCAATCCATGATAATATTTTACTCAGTCAAGAAATCACTCACTCCATGAACCGGAGGAGGAGGAAAACTATGATTATTAAAGCAGACATGCACAAAGCTTTTAATAGAATCAGTTGGCATACAATCAGAACCACCCTCACTTGCATGAATTTCCCCTCAATTTTCATAGATTGGATCATGACTTGTGTCACATCCCCCTCCTTTTCTTGTCATATCAATGGAACCCCATCCCCATACTTTAAAAGCCATTACGGAATCAGACAGGGTGATCCCCTCTCCCCCTACTTCTTTATCATAATTACTCAAGTGTTAACCACCTTGATGAACAATGCTGTACTTAGTTTTGAGTTAATTCCCTTCTCCTTAAACAACTTCTCATAGTTGCTGCCAATATTAAAAACTGCAAATGCCTAAAAACCATACTCACACTATATTACAATCTCACCAATCAGATGATCAATTCCTTGAAATTTGAAGCATACTTACCTAGATCTCTAATAGTAGAAGAAAACAAAACATTATTGCCAACCTTGGTATTGTGCAGGGGCACCTTCACTTTAATTATCTTGGTGCTTTAATATCCAACAAATACATTACAATTTCTCAGCAGCATGCTCTTCTTGATAAAACTGTCACTCGTATCAATGGTTGGAGGGCTAGTGTACTAAACATGGCTGGTAGAGTAATCTTGATCAACTCTATTCTTAGCACTATTCCAAATTATGCTATGGGTGCGATGTACATTGATGATGGCTTTCTTATGACCCTTGAGAAGCAAGCTAGAGGTTTTCTGTGAAATAATAGTAGGAATAGTAAAGGACCTCACTTGATTGTTTGGAACACCATTCAAAAGTCACGACAGGAGGGAGGTCTGGGGATTAGAAATTTACATTATGTCATAATTGCTTTGTTAGCCAAACGTGTCCTCAGTCTTCTAAACCATGAACCTAATCCGTGGGTTCAACTAGTAAATGCTAAGTACCAGCACCTTCATCCTTGGTCACTTCCTAGCACCACCCAACCATCATCTGGTCCTAGAAGCTTATACTCAAAGTCTAGCAAGAGATAAAATTTGGCGTTAAAATGCACATTGACAATGGCTATTCAACAAATATTATTCATGATCCTTGGCTGTTCTGTACACCTCTAAACTTAATGCCTACCTATATTAATATGGATATTCTATTGGATACGATGAAGGTAAGTGACTTTATCTTAAATACTGGGCAATGGAATATGCATCTAGTAACATTGTGTTTTGGTCCTCCCCTGGTTGCTTCTATTTTAAATATTTTTCTTTCACCTATCGCCAATGATGATAAGTGGTTTTGGGTTCATGACGCTTTTGGCAGAGCCTCTGTCAAATCTGTTTATCACTCATTATGCCGCCAACACTCTCCACCTCAATCTGGATAGCCCATCTGGAACCTCATATGGAAACTCAGAATTACTGAGAAGATCAAAATTTTCCTATGGAAACTTCTCCATTGCTTACTACCTATGCTTGCTTGGCTTACAGACTTCAACCCAAACCAAAACCCATTATGCACAACTTGTGGTCTTCATTCTAAAACGATTCAACAACTCTTTTTTGACTGCACTGAATCTAGGAACCTCTGGATACTTTTACAATCTAAGTTGAACTATAATTTCCTATTTTTTCACTCTTGGCACTATGGTGATGGGATCCATGAGGGTGGCCCTTGATGACAGTTCTAGAAATATCTTACTATCCCTTATTGCCTTCTCTCTCTGGACACTCTGGAAGAGACGTAATGAGTCCCATTTTGGTTCTAAACAAGCAACCACTGAGGCACTTTAGACACGTGTTCTGGCCTAGTATTCGGAGTATGCGAATTACCACAATTCTGAGGCACATCACCACACACGTGCACCTCTTATTCCCCTGGACACCTCTTCTGTCCAATGGGAGCTCTCGCCCAATTTCTAGGTCAAGATCAATTCTGATGGCTCGCTTTGTCGTCGGACCTGGGCAACTGGTGCATGGTTTATTATCCGAGATGCTAATGCAAACTTCATCTCTACAGGTGTATCCAATTATCACCTTACGACCGTCCTTCAAGTAGAGGCATATGCTGCTCTTCTAGGTCTACATGCTTCCTGGCATCATGGCTTCCGGCAGATCATTCTCGAGTCGGATTCTTCAATGCTTATTGATATTATCAATGGTAAATTGAGCATATCATGGCACATTTGAACAATTATGAAGGAGATTCATCACTTATTGTCACTTTTTGAGCATACGAATTATATACATTGCCCCAGGACATGTAACCGTGCCACTGATCATCTCGCAAAATTGGCTAGATTTATCTCTCATGATGTTTGCATATGTTTTTGTACAACGACCGTTTTGGCCACTTAACTTAATATAATCAAGTTTTCATTAAGAAAAATGAATCGAAATGATCCATTGAAAAGTGAGATGTGGAAAAACCAGAAAAAACTGAATATCTCTCAATCTAATCACAGAATTTACGATCAGAAATGCGACAGTCAACCTGAAAAGCTCCCAGATTCATAGCGATACAAAATGATGAAATTTCTGAATTTATGGCCGCCCACGTCGATGCATTTTTGTCTGTAGACTGCGTGCAGCAGCCAGAAAGAATACATCTTCACAAAATGCGTCTTTTGATCTCCTAGTTTTCAATGCTTATCTCGGCATTATCTGTATTATCTTCTGCTTCAAAGTTCATGGTAAACATCTTTGTGGCAGAAGAAGAAAGAGACAGGAATAGCTCCAATTGGTGGATGGATGGAAGTACATAAGAAACAGAAAAAAAAGAAGATAATGACAGCTTTTCAGATAACGACAGCTATCCTGAGGACACTTTTGGCCTCATGAATTCTGCAGTGAGGATGAAGAAGATGAGCTCCAATCGCCCTCCACCAACCATAGATCAGATATGATGATGGCCTCCATGCCATGCATTTCCTGATGACCCAACAAACAGTGGAAGGCCATTTGCTCTTCTTTTAGGATAAATTATCTCAGCCATTTCGAATGGCTTAAAATCAAACTGCATCTAGTGGAATTCAATTCATCTCATCCCTAATGTGTGATAGATAAAAGTTGCCACAAGTGAGCAGTTATGGCAGTTTTCTGATACATAGACAGCAACTTCAGAATAACCTTCATACTTTATATGAGGATACACTGAATTCAGACAGGAAAATTATCTTACAAATTGTTTTGCAGAACAATATTGGTCTAGACAATCATTCTTACCAGCGTTCAAAATTCAATTTAAACAGATAATGAAGTTCGAAGCACCATTAGATGTGCTAGTCACTAAACCAGAGAGAGAAGACTGAATCTCAAGAATTACAAGAAATTAAGACGAGATTTTATTGGGAGCCAAGTGCCGGTATTCAATCCCTTGGGCAGGGCTTCTTGATGTAGATGTATCCTCCAACGCGATAAAGCAAGCTTGTAATCTAGATTCTCTTTCTCCTCATGAAGGAAGAGGGAACCCAAATAACTGGATTATTTCATAATGATTTGGCCGTCGCAAGGATGTTCTCTACTGATATACCAAACTCCTTGTATATTTTGCCAGCAGGGGCACTTGCTCCAAACCGATCAATACCGATAGCCTTGCCTTTGCTTCCAACAAATTTCTCCCACCCCAGGGTGGATCCTGCTTCAATGCTAATCCTAGCAGTGACAGTAGACGGGAAGACACTCTCCTTGTATTCATCTGACTGCTCATCAAACAACTCCCAACTAACGAGGGATACCACACGAACAGTCTTTCCCTCCTTCCTTAATTCATCTGCAGCCTTGGCCGCGATCTCAAGTTCCGAGCCAGTCCCTATCAAGATGAGGTCTGGGTTGTTACCAGACGAGTTATCTGAAATAATATAACCTCCCTTTTCAACTCCCTCAATTGATGTTCCTGGAAGCTGAGGAAGCTTCTGTCGAGAAAGAGCAAGGACTGATGGCCTCTTCCTGTTGAGCACAGCAACCTTATATGCACCAGCCGTCTCATTCCCATCAGCAGGCCGGAGCATCAGAATGTTTGGCATGGCTCTGAAACTTACCAAGTGTTCAATAGGTTGGTGAGTAGGTCCATCTTCTCCAAGACCAATAGAATCATGTGTCATCACATAGATCACTCCAGCTTCACACAAGGCAGAAATCCTCATGGCCGCCCTCATGTAGTCCGTGAAGACAAAGAAAGTAGCACAGTAGGGGATGAGACCAGGGCTGTGAAGGGCAATGCCATTACAAATAGCACCCATCCCATGTTCTCTAACACCAAAGCGTACATTCCTCTCCTCAGGTGTGGCCTTTTGGAAGTCGCCAAACATTTTTAGCAGTGTCATATTGGAGGATGCAAGATCAGCACTGCCACCAAGAAGTCCAGGAAGGACTTTGGCAAGAGCATTCAAGTTCTGTTGGGATAGGTTCCTAGTAGCATCTCCAGGACTCTCAGGAGTATATGTCTAAAATCAAATCCAACAAGTGCAAGAAATGTATTAGTGCAAATAACATTTCCTATCGGCACATAAAAGAAGTTTGGAAAAGATATACTTACAGGAAGTGCTTTCTCCCATCCAGCAGGAAATTCTCCTGATATGATACTCTTCAGCTCTGCAGCATCCTCTTTGTACTTCTTCTCATACTCTGCAAATTTGGCAGTCCATTCAGCTTCAAGAGCTGCACCTTCAGGGGTGTGGCGGCCCCAGTGACTGATATGAGAAATACAAAAACATTCAGTTTAAAAAACACAGAGCAGTTACTAATGCAAATAAGCTCAGGGAAACAAATTTTTGGGGACCTCTTCACATCCTCAGGCACGTGGAATGGCTCATATGGCCATCCAAGATTCTGCCGTGTAGCATCTACCTCCTTAGCGCCTAATGCACTTCCATGCACACTATAGGAATTTGCCTTGTTTGGGGATCCAAATCCAATGGTAGTTGTAACCTATAAAAGTGCAGTATTTACATTAGTACATATAATAAAGTCACAACACAGTAAAAAAAAAAACAAATTTGAACAACTGAGATGATCAAACCTTGATAAGTGTGGGTTTGTTTTTGACTGCTTTTGCTTCCTTGATGGCAGCGCGGATTTCATCATAGCCAGTATTTCCATTCTTCACCCAGATTGTGTGCCAGCCAAGAGCCTCGAAACGGGCGCTTACATCTTCGGTGAATGCAATTTCAGTGTCTCCATCAATGGAAATGTGGTTATCATCATAAAAGGCAATAAGTTTGCCTAGACCCCAGTGTCCAGCTAGAGAACAAGCTTCATTTGAAATGCCCTCCATTTGGCAACCATCTCCAAGTATAACATACCTAAACATTCACAATGTAACTTGCTAAGTCATCAATTGGCTAGATTGGCAGGAAGCATGATCAAAGAATAATGAAAAATTACGTGTAATGGTCGACAATCTCAGCATCAGGTTTGTTAAACCGAGCAGCCAGGTGCCTCTCAGCAAGCGCCAACCCAACAGCATTTGCAATACCCTGACCAAGAGGACCTGCATGATGCCGTAAGAGTGATAGGCACCTGATTAGTGAGACGATGCCCTTTGAACAGAAAAAAAATTATACACACGATATAATGTTCAAGAAGCAAACCAGTAGTGACTTCAATTCCAGGAGTTTCAAAGTTTTCAGGATGACCAGGAGTTCTGCTTCCCCACTGCCTGAATTCCTTTATGTCCTCGGTCTAGAAAACCAAAACAAAAAATAAGATATACTAGGTAGCATAATATAGATGTGATAAAACTAAAAGTTTCTATCATTCTTCCAGGAAAAAAACATCGATAATTAGCAGATAAATAACTGAAAAAACAAATCGATCAAATATGCTGATGCTAAAGTGCATGGGCATAATTGTTAAACCGGAAAAAAAGTTTGTTTGTCATCCTCAAATCTCCGGCGTTATCTATGTTCATAGATGTGGGACGAAGACGATATACCAGTTGCCAAAGAGCATACAAGGGAGGAAAGGAAAAGGTGAAAGAACACAGAAAAAGTAGCTGAAAAGTCCGAAAACGCAGTATAATCTACGAATCTACCAGACAAAAATGAATCCTTCCACTAACCCATTTGGGTTCAACCATTGATTAAAAACAGCACACAGAACAACAAAAAATGATCAAACTTGGTACCCCGTCTCAAAACTAGATCCAAATCTGAAGAATAAAGCCGCCAGGATCACAGCCAAGTCGACAACTTTACAACTAATTGCTTGTTAAAAACCCAGAAGAGTCCACAAAGTGGTTTAAAGATCTTACCTTGACGCTGTCGTAGCCGGCGAGGTGGAGCAGCGCGTACTGGAGCATGCACCCGTGTCCGGCGGAGAGCACGAAGCGGTCTCGGTTGAACCAGTAGGGATTCTTGGGGTTATACCTCATCACCTCGTCGTACAGGATGTGACCCATCGGGGCGCAGCCCATAGGGAGTCCCGGGTGGCCGGAGTTGGCCTTTTCGACGGCATCGATGGCCAGGAACCGGATCGTGTTGATCGACTTCTCCACGAGGGCCTCGGTGGCGGTCTTATCGAGAGTCTCCACGGCCGTGGCCCTCGCGGGCGCCGACCGGCGCAGCCGGGGAGCATGCTGAGACGCGCGCTGGTGGCGGGTGAAGGACTTGAGGGAGCGGCCGGAGAGGGAGCTAAGGGAGAAGCCGGCGGTGGCGGGAAGGGCGAGGCGGTCAGCGTGGGGGACCGAGGAGGAGGCTGCGACGGCAAGGCCGGATACGGCCTGCGCGGCGGAGATGGACGACGACGCGGCCATGAGGGGGAGCTGAAAACTGCTACTGCTACTACCTTTCGTCTCCTCCTCTGTTCTGGCTCTCGAGGGGGGCGAAGGAGAGGAGTGGAAATAAAAGGATTTGGGAGCGAGCCAATGGGATTGCGGGAGAGATCAGAGGATGGAATAATAACGGTGGGGGAGTGATGGTGGCCAAATGGCCGTTGGATTCGCGCAGGGATGAGATCTCTATCGCTGGTTGAGGGTAGGAAATGTCTGCCCCAAGTTTGTCTGGGGCTCAAATGGCCAATAGATAATTGTTTTTTCATTTTTTATTATTTTTATAAAATAGTATATAGTTGTAGCGTCGTTTCAGCTCATCGATTTTGGGGCAGAATATTTCCTAATTCATCATTAAATAGTCAAACATCCCATTAAAAAAAAAATCTGACAATACAGTTATTAATGGATGTTGAATTATGTCTGTTTGCTATCTACGATCATAACAAATTCATTAACACTGTGTTTTACGTCCATAATCGATATTTTAATATTTTAATTATTATTTTAAAAGTAAAGCAAATTCATTAACACTGTATTTGGATAAAGACTCATTAAGAAGAAGGGAAGAAAAGAAGAGAGAAGAGAAAAGTAGAGAGGGGAAGGGAATTGTTACACCTCAATTTGGGGTTAAAACAAAATAGCACAAATGAAGAAAAAAAAATGAAAATTCTCCTTTATTATTCTCCATTAAAATTTTATTCAAACAAGAGAAATTTTTTTTTATCTTTCCCTCTCCCTTTTTACCCTCCTTTCACTTCAATCCAAACATAGTGTAAGGGTGTTGCCTAATATGCATCTTGATACAAAAGTTGGATGAGGCCTTGAGGGGGTTGCTCTCTCAAAAGTTATCGCAACTCGTTGTGAGATCTAAATGGGCTAAGTAATTTGTTGTCTCTAGTAGGAGTGACATCCGACATTATTCAGGGCGGAGGACACTCCCCCTGTCCCGACCTCGTCGACTGGCCCCTGCTCCCGACCCCGACCCGAATCCTCAGTCCGAGGGGAATTTTATCCTCCCGTCCTCATCCTCGCAGGGATCCAATTCTCGCGGTCCGACCCTAGTTTGGACCGGATTAAATCGAATTGAACTGATAAAAACTCGGTCAAAATAGAAAAAAATTGAGTTGAACCGCATTTTTGGTTCAGTCAAAATTTTTTATTAATTTTTTACTAAGAGATAATTTGATAAAAAATATTATTATAAGTTTGAAAAATATTCAAAAATAAACTTTCTCCATAAACATTCAATATTGACCCATTAGTCTCCTTCTTCATTTATACTTGTCTATTTACTCTCACTTTGCTACTATTATCAATGTGGGACTATTTTTGTACACTCACTTATTCTTTGGAGTGTGAGGATTTGGGGCTTCGCGGGCCCCGCGGGGCGGGGACAACTCTCCCCACCCCGATCCCTGAAAGAGGGTTCGGGATATTTTTTCCTCATTCCCGATCCCGCGGGAAAAAAATTCTCCGAGTTCGGGGCCCCGATCAAGGATTCCCCGCGGGGCCCTGTAGGGGGCGAGAGATATTGCCATTCCTAGTATGTAGTGAATTACATTGACAAATTGTAAAGTATGCAATTAAGTCTCAAAGCTCTTAATGCGCCATGGGAAATTGTAGTCATGATTGATGATCTTAAATAGGCTTATGTGCGATAGACCCCACTCCACACGTCACTTAAGACCATGGAACACACTCCACGTCTCGATCTCTAATACCGAATATATACTGGGGTGAGGGCTTCCATCTGACCTAAAGGGGGTCTTAGGGGCGGTGCACCTTAGTGGGGGTGGGTCTAGATAAATTCGTGAAAATCAGCTAGGCCTTCTGCCAAGCTATGTCCATGGTTGCACGTCGAGAATGGAAATGAGTGTTATTGCGCAAATTCCAAATTGTCGATTCAAATCAACCCTTTGTGGATCCAACTAGCACCCAGGTGTTAGGAAGAAGTTAGATGGAAGGTAATGTTAAGGTTGTTTTGTAGAAGGGACTAGAGCTGGTGAGAGGTGGGACATTCAAAAAAGTAGGTGTGTGTTCTATTTCTAGGGTGATGTTACATAGAGGGCAGGAAAGATTGATGGTATTATCATTAGCCTTTTGTGGAAAAGTTTTCAAAGAAAGATAAGAATTTTTGGAGGAATTGAAATTTGTCATAACACTTTTCATGACTGTCCTCTAGATGGACGCAATGGAAAGAAGATACATGAGATTATGTACCGATTTTGTATTAGGCAATTCATGGGTATCCGTCACCCAAATTCACACCATCGTAGGCAAAAGAGGGAATACAAATACATCTAATTAAAGCAAAAAGAGAGGATCCAATATAGAAAGCAACATGACATCATTCCATATACCATTTGAGATTCTGTGACTAACCATCAGGCTATCCATAGGAGAGTCCATATTAATAAAGGTTGGCTTCCACACGAGAGAGATATTGAAGAGCCAAGGGATGTAGAGGACGGAAGTAAGGTACCGGAGACAATGGTCTTTTTGAAATTGAACCTCAACCCCTCCAATGAGTTGAGAATGTAGTACCAGGAGAGGGATTCCAATGAGCATGTGTTCGGAATTCCAAAGACGGTTCGATCCATACTTGTTCTCTATTAGGTTGGCCAACGAAGAATTAGTATCATTGAGAAGATCAAGGATATGAAGAGCGAGAAATGAGTATCAGATTGGCTGAAGGTTTCATATGTTGATGTGATCATCATCTCTAGACATTTGAGTAACTTCCAAGGTAATAAGGTGCGAAGTATGGCGACTGCCACCTGTGTCCCAAAGGAAGGAACATAAAAGTTTTTCAAGTGATTACAAGGTTCCACTAATCAATGATGTAGTGCCGAGAGCGTATATAGGCATGGAGGATTTGACTAATTTAATTAGGGTGGTACGTCTGGCTTGGTTGAGGGTGGTTCTGCGCTAGCCGGCGAGCCGATTAGAAACTTTGTCTATAATGAATTGGTGCTCATGATCTGGAATGAGTTTGGTGGAGATTGCTGCTCCAAGGTGGATAAAGGGAAAAATGTCGAGTCTAAGGTTTAGTTTATTCTTAATGACACTTTTCCTATAGAGGCTAGTGGTCGGTAGATAAATTTTAGATTTTTAGGTGTTCAATTTTTTATCCGTGAGATAATTGTAGATGCCTAAAATTTCTTTAAAGGTTTTGCAATTTATTTTGGTCGCCTTTAAGCAAATGAGCGTGTCATCTACATAAAGGAGATGGCTAAGTGAAAATTCATTTAGTCCAAAAGGGTAGATTCATCCAAGTTCCCCATGTAATTTCATGGAGGAAAAGACTTGCGATACTAGGATGATGTATAGTTTCCTGCTGCATGCCCTGGTGGCCGTAAAAAGGAGAAGATGCTGTGCCATTGATGACAAAGGGAAAATAAGGGAGCGAATACATGTATCGGTCCATGCGATAAATTTGGGAAGGGGATTCATTCAGGTGAGGTTGGTGGTTATAGAATCCCATGAAACTTGATCGAAGGCCTTCTCCATATAGGCTTTGATGAGCATGATTTTAGAGGGAAAGTTCTAGTGCATGCATGATGAGTATTTTGTCTTGAATGCTTCTACCAGAGATAAAAGCTGAATGAGCTTGATAAAAGAGATTATTTAGAATAGGCCTAAGCCTATTCGCGCAAATTTTTAGAGAACTTGATAAAGGATGTTAAAGAGATAGGTTGATAATCTTTAATAGTTTTAGGGATGAAGATAAGCGAGGTGTTGGCCTAGTTAAGGGAAAGGATCCATATTTTAAAAAAGGTGATAATGTTCGGGGTGTGGGAGCCCATAATGTCCCAATACTTGTGGTAGAATTCATAGCCCTAGAGCTCGAGAGTGTAGCTGGAACGCAGCTTGTACCTCATCTGAAGAGATAATTGCAATGAGTGAATAAGTTACAGAAAGGTCTAAGGTATTAATATGTTTGGTGTGGGTTGCTAAAGTGATTTATAATGATCTACAAACAGTGTCCTTATCTCTATGTCATCGGTGATGGTTCTCTCCTCTTTATCTTGGATCTCACAAATGGTGTTTTGTTTGTGTCAGATTGTGGTTGAGAGATGTAAGAACCAAATGTTTTTATATCCCTGCCTAATGCAAGAAGTTCAGGATTTACTCCACCATTTTAAACTAATCTATCTAAGGAGAGTGATAAGTCGAGTGGAGAAGTCCCAACACATAGTTAAACATACTCCTATGGACATCAATGGCCTTGCTCTTGGAGATGCTGCGAAGAACTTCCTCACTGATGCTCCTATAGGGTTGCTCAAAACTCTAGTGTTTCTTAAGAATTTCCCAAGCTCCTAGTGTAGAAGCTAGAAATGTTTATATTTAAAGGTATTTGAGCGGAAGGTGTGACTTTCGTTTTGAAACAAGATCGGTGCATGGTCAGATACACAATGGGTCAGGAGGAGAGTTGAAGGCTTGGGAAGGTTTCCATCTAGAAGTGGTCAACAAGAAGTCTATCCAATCTACAATGTATGCGAGCGAGATCGGCCCAATTATTGCACTTAGTGTATTTCAGTCTGAAGAGTTCGACATCTAAGAGGACTTGAGTGTTTAGGAATTGCCTGAAGGTTCTAATTTGATTTGGTGAGTCTAAATGGGGACCTGCCTATCTTATCAACCCTTAATAAGATGCAATTGAAGTCTCCGATCAAGGCCCAAGGAGTATCCTAATGTTTAAGCAATATAATTCTGCCCATAGGGTATTTTGTAAGGTGGGGATAGGACTACTCACTAGCATAAATGCAGGAAATAAAAAAACTAAAACCATTATGAGTTATGGCAGCATGTAAAATTCAAGGAGAAGAGAGGAACGAGAGTGTCCTGGCCATGCCATGCCAAGACTTGCAGAGGGTACCACGCCAAGCAATACTAAGACGATGAATGCCTGCTTAGCTTTTAGCATATGAATCAAGGTACACTAGTCATGAATTATGAATTTGGGAAAGTGCTCCCAATTCTGATTGTCCTAAGCTATTAATACATTAAAAAAACTTAAGAGTCATTTTAATCTGCTTAAATATTTTCACAAGTCATTATTTAGATTGATGGTTAGGGTGGATGTGAATGGTTTATATTCAAATTTGTCTAGCTAATTTCTTGATGATGGAATGTGAAGGACGAAAAATTATGCATTAGTTTATGTCATTTGATTAGCATTTTAGAATGTTTTTATGTTTAGAAAAGGGGAGTTTTGAATTATTTTTAAAGAATTTCTTTTACATTTGATTTTTACCTAAGTCTGAAAATTATTCATGTCAGGATACGAGAAAACATCGAAATTAAGGCAAGAAAATGCTTTAAAATAGCTCAAAAGACTGTCACAGCCGTGACAATTTTTTTCATGGCCGTGACAGAAAGATTTTGCAAGCAGAAAATTGTAAGTTACTATCACGACTGTGATAGTTTCAGTCATGGCTGTGACAGGGAGATTTTCCAGCAGAAAAGTTTCTAAGTCCTTTTCAGCCTTGACAGTCCACTGTCACGGCCGTGACGACAGTCAGTTAGGCAGTTTTAAAGCCATTTTATCCACTTTTTTTATAGAATTTCGGTTTTTTCCTTTGGGAACGAGAATATCTATAAAAGGAGATAGAAGAGGGCCTAGAAAAACATCCCTGAAGCATAGATTTGAAGCCTACAAAGAGGAGAAAATTGAGAACAATAGTGAAGCTCTGTCGGAAACTTGCGAGAACACGTGCACAGCAGCTGCCAGAGTTCTTTGTTTTCTTTTCCCAATCTTTTTCATTAGATTTGAATATAGTTTATTTTGTATATAATTTTTTTTCTTTTCTACTGAAAATTGGTTGTTGTAGGTACTATTGAATATTTAATCACAACCAATCCTGGAATTTTTTGATAAGCGCACTAGGAGTTCAAATCCACTATTAGAATTTGATCCTGAAATTGAAAGAACTGCTCGTCGATTAAGAAAGGATATTAGAAGAATGGCGGAACAAGCACGCGACAATCAGAATCTGGAGCAACAAAATGAACTAGTTCCGCCACAAAATAATCGGCGAGAAGATGAAGCAAAACTTTCTATGAGAAAGTATGTCTCGGCCAGATACAATGACCGAGAATCATGCATAGTGCTGCCAGATATTAAAGCAAATAATTTTGAGATCAATCTAGCAATCGTGAGGATGATACAAGCATCCCAATTTGGAGGAGAATTTCATGAAGACCCTCACGATCACTTTGACAAATTTCTTGCCACTCTTAGCACCTTCAGAAATAATAATGTTTCTACTGAAGTTATTCGTTTATTATTATTTCCATGATCCTTACGTGTCGAAGCTTCTACGTGGTTCAAAACTTTGCCTGCATGATCAGTTCACTCATGATTGGAGCTGGTAGAAAAGTTTATTGGAAAATATTTCCCACCACAAAAAGCAGGCAAATATCGAAGAGAATTAAGGACATTTGTTCAAGATGACGAAGAGACATTATATGAGGCCTGAGAACGATATAAGGAACTGTTAGCCAGAGTTCCTGACAATAGAATCCCAAAGTGGCAAGTGATGGAAGATTTTTACCATGGATTGCGAGTTGCAGATCAAGATAAGGTCGACCAATCAGCAGGAGGGATAGTGCTGGGATCTAAACATCCTAGTGAGATACAAGATATAATTGAAGCTGTAGCCCTCAAGTCAAGTCAAGAAAGGAGACCTCCTCGTCGAACTCATGATGTACATGCTACACAAGGAATACAATCTTCAAAAATAGCGGCTCAACTGGAGTCACTTAATCAAAAATTCGAGCAAATGATGTCACTAATGGGAAATTCAAGCAATTATAGCCCTATGGGTAACACTTCAGATTCAAATCAAATTGAAAATGCTAATTTTATTTTCAACCCATTTTTCAGGAGCAATGATTATGGTTGGAGATACAATTTGAAGTTTGCCTATTATCAAAATCAAGGCCAACCTTCTGGTCCATCAAAAGATTATATACTGAAAAGACAACCTGACTCTCCCCAATATCAATCATCAAATCATATGCAAGAGACGATGGCACAGATCACACAATGCAAGCATTGCAATAGAATATGGAGTCTAGAGCCACGAGTCAGGATGCATCAATTCAAAATTTGAAAAGATAATTAGGCCAGATGGCGACACAACTGACTGGACGTACACTGGGCTCCCTCCTGAGCAACACAAAGAAAAATCCAAGGGGAGAAGAGCAAAATATGCCTTGATCTTCATCGGGACTAAGTCAAGCTGACGACTATAAATTAGAACTATATTTTCTCTCTTTAGATTAGTCTTTAATTAGTTGCTGATTAATATCTTAGTTATCTTAAATTAGTTTGGGTGACTTTTATTTATTTAGTTAGTTTTTAGGCATTTTATTCTTTTTATCTTTATTTTTTTATGTTTGGAATCATCTAATTAATATTTCATTTTTGCGCTAGGGAGAAATTCGGACATGCCAACGAGACACACGCATGCATCGAAATTCTGAAATCATGTAGCTATTACGCCCTGCCACTCTCGTAAATGCCACCTATTCTTTTTACCGCCGAGCTTCAATGCAAACACCATGCATGACTTGGGACAGACAAGGCGAAATGACAAGACACTACAACTATTACGCCATGTTCCCCGTTACGGCCGAGAATCACCTCGATGACCACGCCAGTTGCCACCACCACGCCACCTCTTCTCCTTCCGGCTAAGATGCCACACCGTCCACCAGATGACCATGGACGAGAACGACAAGACAACACCGGAGCAGAAATCTGACATCTGCATGCATGAGTCTAAAAAAATGCATGATGTTGCTTTTGCACCCCAATTCCAATGGACACGACTCGTCATTGCATGCCATCACGTCGGAGCAGGTATTACCCCCAAAATTTCATCTATAAAATCTTACCCCCTTCTCGTGTTTTGTAGATCAAGCACCGCCGCTTCCTTACGGCCGAAGTGTCATCGCCGTTCCACCCTTTCTTCCCTATGGCCGAAGTGTCATCGCCGTCTCTGCCCTTTCCTCCTTACGGCTGAAGTCTCACGCCATCTCCGTTGCTCTCTTATGCTCGGATGAGAGCCGACGCCGTCATCGCCGCTCCCTTACGCCCAAAAGCATCGCTCAAAAGCATCCCTTATGCCCAAAAGCACCGCCACCAGGTTCCTTACGGCCGCAAACACCACGATCATCGACTCCGGCCGAGGTTCCTTCACCACCCCTTTACGGCCGACACTCCAGCATATATTACGGCCGAGATGCTTCTTCAACTGAACGTGCTCTCTTCACCAAATAGCTTTTTTCCTTATTGTCGAGACTTCGGCCGCCAAGTCCACGGTCGTCTCGTCAAGGACAACATTCTACCGCCATATACCGGCCGAGGTTCACTACTCTCATCCTTACGACCGAGACTTCAACCGAGTCACCTCGCACTTGAGCTCTTCACCGAATCGCCCGACACTCCAACTACGGATGAAACTTCAGTCGACAAGTCCACCGAGCTGCTACCTTTTCTTTGTTGATCTCTTCCTATCAAAATGAGGCGATTTGCTAATATATGGAGAGGACATCGCGAACGACGACATCCGAATGCTCAGCCAGTCCCACAACCCTCAGAACTAATCTCCTACCCAGAGATTATTATTGGACTAAGCCGGAGTATCAAGCTCGATATGAACGGATGTATGAGATTCGAATTCATGCCACTAGATTTTCGGATACTTATTAATCAGGGAGTACAATTTACTTGTAGATATTATTTTCTCAAATTGGACTCTCTGACTTTGTGCATTCCTGGAGACCAACTTATGAAGTACTAATTATGAAATTTCTTTCATCCTTGGAAGTCTTTAATTTAGATGACAAGAATTATGATCAGCCTAAAATTTCATTCCAACTTTAAGGGTGACCCTTTACTCTCACTCTAGGAGAGATTAATAATATTTTTGGATTCCACAACCATGGATCTCCTTCTGTACCTGCTGACTTTGATGCTGAAACTTTTTGAAAATAGATAACAGAAGAAGACCAATTGGTTTGGAATACAGCTAAAGATAGCTCAATTCAAAATCCTATTCTACACTACGTCCATCGCATGCTAAGCAACACCTTAAGCGAACGCAGTGATAATGATGGTGCCGTCTCTGAGGAAGAGTTATACCTCATCCACAGCATGCTCCACAGAACTCCTGTGAATGTGGGTGCCTTCATCATTCGTCGATTCCAACGCCGCACTACTCATCATGGCGGTAGCATTAATATGGGCGTCCTTTTCACACCTATTGCTCATCACTTACAATTTGACTTGGATGATCTCGAAGCTGTGCCGGGAACACTCACCTCACTCGTAGGACCATTCATGCTATGGGTCTCGTGAAGACTAACAACTCAGGGATCAAAGTTTTTATTTTTAAGGGCCACAATCAAGAGGTGTCTTGCTCAGATCGAGATGCTTTTACGCCAATTAATCCAAATAATTGGCTACTTTTTAGGCAGGTCGCGGCTCCATTAATCTCACATGCAGGACCATTTGTCCCAGTTGATCAGCCACACCAGGATGAAGCCTTCTCCTAGTTTGATTCTACTGATTATGCGGCGACTCAACAGTACTTTCAGCAGCCATAACTCTTCCAAGCTGCATCAGCGGCAGCTTCCCGACACGAGGCATCTGTCCTTTCACCCTATATGCTAGTGCCCTCTCTGATTCCATCTCCTCTTCAGATTCCTCATTCGTACCAGCCACTCCTTATGAGGAACGCGATCCGATGGAAGTATCTGTCCCTTTACAGGAACCCATGCAGAATAGAGCCTACTTTCACTTCAGCTCTAGAGCACACTTACCATCCACCTCCGCCACCTCAGCCTGACTATGCTTCCATGCAAAATTTATGGGAATCAATGTACGATGAGCAACTTCATCAGGCAGGGGAGTTTCACATTTTTTAGGAAGAGTAACTTCGTCAAGCAGGAGAGCTGCACGCTATTCAAGAAGAGCAACTTTGACAGGCCCAAGAGTTGACCAACATTCGAGCTGACTTTAAAAATATGAATTATCGTCAAGGCCGCGTCGAATCCCTCCAGAATCAGTATGTTCGCATGACAAGGCGCATCCATGAGTATCATATGCGTCAAGGACATCTCAGTACCACCCACCATCGCCACCCCACATATAGTAAATCCGGTTGTATCTTTTTCCTTTTCTTTATTTTCATTCCTTTATTTTTCCTTTTTATTGAGTATGTATCACTTTCCCTTGCCGGCTTAACATTGAGGACATTGTTTGGTTCAAGCTTGGGGGAGTTTGCATTTCATGCATTGCATTTTCCCTTATTTTTCTTTTTGCCTATGTAAGCATTTATCCAAAAAAAATTGAAAAATGGAAAATTTTTTCAAAAATACCATTGCATGCATTTATTTTTGCTACCATCTTACTAACTTTCGTCTTATTGTTTAATTATCTTTTAGCAAAAGTTCAAAGACATGTTGTTATCTAATGAAATTGGAATGCTTTTCTTTCTTATCACTTGCTACTTCAGTATTGAAGTTATGGACTATGTACTTATGCTGAGTAGAATTATGGATGTTTAGATTACAAGATCATGTTCATGCCTTTTTATTTTTTTGTTATGTCTTGATAGTAGTAGCCTTCTTATTGACCATATCAAGTACTTTTTGAGCTTATATAAAAAAGAGAATAAAAAGAAGGGTTAGTTAAACCCCAACAATTTAAAACAAGAATAAAGTTATGTGTAGGTACAAAAGTGTTATCTGGAATCAAAATGTATTCGGGTAATTAGATCCGTAGGGGTTTATGCCTGACGACCTAAGGGCAACTACTCTGGGATCCATCGATCTAAAACCTGTTACATGGACCATCTTGTGGAATATGGAGAAGCACAGAAGTACTGAATCATGACTAAGTTCGAACTCTTCATTCAGAACCTTGGTTATTTGGACAAGTAAACTCGAGGGGTGCCTTATCACCTGTTGCCCTAAGGTCATCTGGTCTGAGAATCTTCAGTCCAAAGCCCGCTACATGAACTTCCTTGTGCAATCCTGCTTGAAGAGTTGAACTTTTAAAAGGATTGAAAATAAAAGTGAAAAAAAAGAAAAAGAAAAAGTTTTAAGCTCAATTAGTACTTATATGTTCAATATTAATGCTAGAATTTGATAGATAATTTATTTTTCTACAAGACTGAATTTGAGATTGTTTCAATTTGTGTAGCATTCAGAACTTCTATGAAGCTAAGTGCAAGGAAAATGATGAGATACTGAGTAGTGAGTGTACAGAAGAACTGTGTGAGAAAATTATTCAGTTGACAATGTGAAGGCTATGATGAAACTTTCTTGAGCCTTGCTTTAAATTTTTGCTTGAGGACAAGCAAGACTTTAAGTTTGGGAGAATTTGATGCATGCAAAATATAATATATTTTAGTTTATTATTTTAATTAACTTTTCTATAATTTGATCATGGCATGCATCATTTTAGTTATTTTTAGTCATAATTTCAGATTTATCGATTTTTATTGTTCATTCTTTGAATATTTTAATTGTGAATGGATTAATTAAAATTTGATAATTATTTTGCAGGAAAGGCCAAATATATAATTATCGGAGGGATTATATTAAAATAATTATTAACGTATCGGCCAAAATTCAGATGCAATGTGATGTATCGACCGAGAACTCCAAATCAAATACAAAGAAGTTTATCAACCGAAGACTCCAATTCAAATATGTTTATCGCCCGAGAACTCCAACACCAATACAAGATGTTTTTCGGCCGAGAAACACCATATTAATCAAGTTATCGGCCGCAAAATCAAAGAGTTCTATCCTTATCGGCCGATATCTTTGGGGTACAAAAGTTATCATTAATCAAGGATTGGTCGTAATCATCAAGCAATTGTAGGGTGCAAACAAAGTTTTGTGGCCGAGATTTAGAAAGGAATCAAGTTTATCAGCCGATAACTCAAATCCTTGGGTGAAGCCATCGTTTTGGCCGATAACTCAAGAAGGAAGATAAAAAGAGTTTATCTTTCTGGGCGTAAAGATAAAAGAATCTTCGTTTTGGCCGAGATTCCATGAAGGGGGTAAAGATAAGAAGAATCCATACATTTTGGGCATAATGACCTATGTTTTGGCCGAGAACGAAAAGGTGCAAAACGGATAATATTTTATCATTAACCAAAGTTTTATCGACACCATAAAGTTTATCTCGCAAATTTAAAGTTGGCCGTACGATATCATGACCGTGATCAAATTGAAGGCCGTCCGCACCCTATAAATAGAGGAGAAAGCCATCGTCCCAATTCGTGCTTTGAAGTTCTGATTTTCTTCCACGACAAGTCGAGAGTTTGCAGGCTTCGATCGAAAGGAGAGAGGCGCGACGGTTGGAAGTCCGAGAGGCTGCCCAATTCGAGATCTCTAATTTTGCTTTGGGTGTAATTCTTTCAATTTTTATAATTTGTATTTTATTATCTCTCCAATATTTCTAGGATGAACTCCATATTTTTAGGATTATTATTTTAGGAGATTATTAATTGAAGGGAAATGTTTGGACCTATTTTATTTATTTTAATATTTTTTGACAATTATTAATTGTTTTTAATGCTTTTATGTTAGTTAATTGAATTTCTAAATTAGGCTATACCAATTTGTTGAGTGTTTAATTTCAGAATTCATTATACTAATTTTAATTGATTTTATATGAAATTAATAATTGATATAAATTTAATAACTAGTGTGTGGAGAATGAAGTTTGTGTGGTCTGTTAATCTATACCAGTTTGTGGAGTGATTAATAGTTTAGGGAATCCAATTTAATGCATCTTAATTTTAATATGATTTGATGGGATGCCAGTTTGTGGAGACTTCAATTCTTATTAAATTAAGATAGTTTAATTTACATACTAAGATTGAGGGGATGCCAGTTTGTGGAGACCGCAATTTAATCATATCAAGTTAATAATTTAGGGGGACTCTAATCCATCATTAAAGATTAAATTTATCTTTTATGGTTCAAATATTTATCTTGATCTATTTTCATCCTAAGACCAACTTCAACACCATTATCTTATCTTTATCTTATTTTCTTTATTTTTACAAGACCTATTTCCAAAATCCATGTTTTTTCTTCTCTCTTATTAATTTATAAATTCAGATATTGAATTAATAATATTCCTCGTGGGTTCGACACTCTTTACTCATATTATTATATTACTTGAGCGATTAGTGCACTTGTTAGTCATTTTATTTTGCTACATCATCATACGCATCATCTAGTTTGCGAGAAGGTTGATGAGCTTGTGTCGAGGATGGGTCTTCTTCAGGCGAAGTGCGATGTTATCATTGGTGAACTAGCTCGCCAAAGACGCCCAAATTGATGTCCCGACGACGACGTATTAGAATGGTTGGAACAAGTCGAAATTATCCACGAACAAGTGAGTGCCATCGAACGTAGATTTGAAACAGGATGCAACACTGCAGGTGCTAAGGCTACATCTGCTCCATTTATGATATTTCGAGGATGGCGACACAGAAGCTTGGAACTGTGAATGCACTTTTACCTATCGCAAACGCGAATGTAAGGTTTCGAAACTCCGATAACTTCACTCACCTATTTCTTCCACCTCCTGACGAAGAGATGCCCACATCCATCAAATCATTGGGCACCTACACAGATCCAGGGTGCAGAGATTTGCCCAGTTAGAGTATGTGAAGGCCATGGAAGCGATGCTACATCGCTAATATGTATATCATGCTCAATACATGAGATCTACATGATATGCATCATTTTTATATAAGAGAAGTAAACAATATGCATGTCATGCCCTATACATGAGATCTACATGTCGGTCATCAATAACAATATGTCATCATGCATTTATAAACTATAGCATGGGAGATATGTAATCATATCATCATACCATAAGGTATGGACTATTATAACAATCATACAATTCCATAGGCATGTAAGTGAAATACACAGCATAACCATTGCCTCCATAACTTTTCTCAGGGTTACTTCATAACCCTTTGGACTTTCACTTTCGTGGGACATCTTTCCATTCATTCGATCATTGTCCTTTCATTATGGTTATATCTTCCGATAGTTGGGATTTATATGGTTGCCCTCTCAATGGGCTAACTAGGCCTTGGAGACAATGCTCCCCTCTCGCCCTAAGGCGACATCAAAATGCACACATCGTTGCCGATGTGTATAATGATCATTCTAGACTATCGTTCGACATCGACATAGACATACCATTGTCGATGTGGGCAATGAGTAAAAATTTGATAAAGGGTTATAAAGAGTCGACATGTAACATCATCCATTGATTTCTGTTCATGACATAAATCTAATAGATCTAATAAAAATTCCTGTTCATGACATAAATCTATTGATTTCAATGAAAAACAACCATCATCACAATTCAATCCGAGAACAATGAGTCCTCAAAATCTCAATCCATTACAGAAAGAATATTGAAAGAGGAGAGAGAGGTTTGAATCCCGTTTACATATCTTGATCTATGATCTTCCTCCTCTTTCTTCCTTCTCCCTGTTCCTCTCTTTCTTCTTCTTCAAGTCCTAGTCGCCAAGATGTGGAGAAAATAGGTAAAAAATAGGAATAAGGGGCTTTATATAGGGAAGATCACGAGGGTTTGGGCAAGTCCTTGAATTTTAAACTATAACATAGAACACTTACCATATAATCTTGAAAACTATTGTTTCATTTCTTCTTCTAATTTTCATGTCGCTTCGGTTCCATTGTGGTGCTTCTATGTAATTTTCACCATCTTCACCACTTTGTTACTCAATCGATGTTCATCATACTCTAGTATCTCTATAGGATACTCTTTATGAGTGAGGTCATCTTTGATGGTTGGTTTTTCAATCACCACCACATGTGAACTATCATATGTGTACTTGCAAAGCATTGACACATGAAAAACATTATGAATTATGGCATATGAAGGGGGCAATGCTAACTTGTATGCTTCTTCTTTCACCTTCTCCAGAATCTCAAATGGGTCGATATATCTAGGAGTTAGCTTGCCCTTCATACTGAACCTCGTAACTCTTTTGGTAGGAGATACCTTTAATAACATATGATCTCCAATTTAGTAGATTTTTTCTCTTCTTTTCCTATCTGCATATTTATGTTTCAAGAATGTTATATGAAGAATGAATGATAAGCATGGTGTAATTTCATGTAAGGGTCATGATATAGTGCATGGCATGCATGTTCATAATGTTATTATAATGATAACAGATGCATCGTATATAGAATCATGTGGTAGGTTATCATGGTATGCATGACTTTTACATATTCTAACCGTGCAGGTTATCAAGATTAAGTGATGGATGGTAGTTCATGGTCAAGATGAAGTACTGCATATGCTTATGTTAAATAAGTTCTAAAGTTCTAGTTGAACATTGATGCTATGTACTCAAGTCTTTAGACATTTGAGGTCTCATGACTTATTAGTTGAAAACATGTTATATTATTGTTACAAAATTTTTATTAAATATATGTTTTTGTTAAATATGGTAAAATCTTCCATTGTTAAATGATATCAAGCATATGAATTAACGACGTGAAATTTTCCTAATACCAAAATTCTTATGGTGGATTTTGGGTTGTTACGTTAATTGCCTTCTCTAAATAGTTATTATCATTTTAGGAGTAGTTACTTTTGATTTCATGACTTTTTGTGAAATGGATTGTTGACTTTTAAGTCAAAGTATTGCATGTCACAACTCGTCTGATACTTGATGAAATATTAATTGTACGGTCTATTAATCATTACCATGGTATGAGTGATAATAATTTAGAGACTACATTTTAAAATATCTTAATCTCAAGTTTGAGTAGACTATGATCCTAGACGGAGTAATCTTAATTAAATTTGAGTTCAAACATGTTGATCGATTCTAATGGAAATTAATAATCTGAGATGACTCTAATTCGTCGTTAGAAACTAACTTATATTATTGGTACATTTAGTTTGTCTATACTTTTTTTTTATCATCCTAAGCCTTAAGACATCAGTATATTAGATTAATTTAGTTTAACATTTATTTTTCTGTAATTTTATTTTTTATAATTATCTTTTATGTGTAATCTTTGTTATGAAATTAGCTTAGTTAAGTAAGTTAATTTTACGTGTGTTCGACACTCAACTTTTTAATTTATTACTTAAAAAAATAATGCACTTACTAATAATATAATTATTATCAATTCTCGCATCACTACTTCATGACTTATGTCCTAAAAATATACTTTTTTGGATGTCATTCGGTTCTTCGCTTCACGCGCCTGCGCCTAGGTTGTCCCCCTACATCTTCATGTGTGCTCCACATCCTCAATACCTGCTAATTCCCTCCAAGATCCTCTGGCCAAGCCAACCAAGGATAGAGCGCTACGATAGAAACACAGTGTGGCAGTACTCGTAGCTCCCCAGGTTTAGGATCGAGGTAAGTGAAGTCCACTGCACTGCTGATGCTTTTTTCCTTTCATTTTTTTTATTTTCCTCGTGCTTAAAATTTGTTAACATCTTAAGCTCCACAACCTTAAAAATATCTTATCAATGTCATTATTTTCCCATTTTTTACCGTATTACGCTTGTGTTTAAAATATTATCTCTCTCTCAACTCATGTAGATATCTTAAACCTGATTTCTGAGGATTATTTATTAATTTATTTTTTATATTAATTTATTATTATTTTTGGAATGGGGTCATCATAATTGATATTTTGATAATAGTACGATCTGTCTCTTTCAAGAAGTATAGCGTTCTTTTGTCCATTCATGTTTTTAAAATTAATTTTAAGAATGATGATTGTGATTTTGTAGGACTTCATTCACAATCCATGGAGACAATTTAATTGTCAGGTGTCAAAGAAAAAAATGACTATGGATTGGGTACATGGAATGCAGCACCATTCTATTCCACTCTAAGCTATTTTGACGATTGTCCATTGCCAATTCGTCCTCCCACCACATCTTAGATAGCGATAAATACATCAGTTACACTATTCATAGTTGGATACACTAACATCTTTTGCATAACCGATGTGGTCATAGTTTTCACCACTCTCACTATCTGTATTGTATGAATCAAAAGCTTTGAAGTTCACTATCCACAATATTTAGCATTGACTCAATTCTTTCTTAGTGTTATCAAATCAATATGTTTGATCAATGTCATAATTGTAATTCCCTTTAAAAGAAAATCAATCAATATGTTGATTATCTCACTATCTATATTAATCGATGATATTATACCAAATTTGACTATATATAATGCTCGCTATAACTTAATCATTCTTAAGTCATCACCAACATGTTTGATGAATATATACACTATAATGATCTTATACGAAATTTATTGACTTGTTGCTATTAGACAAAGTCACATTCACATTCACATTCACTATATCTCGGATTTAGTGATAGTCCATCTCCATGTCTTTTCTCTTTGAACTATTGGTTATATCATGAACTTGTTGCAACTTAATTATTATAACACAAGAGTCTCCTAATCATATTAAACCCTAGTTTCATAAGATAACACCTAACTTGGACACAATATGTGATTATTTATTGATGTGGAGAATTTATGTATACATTTATACTACTATTTTGCATGTATTTTGCTCTTATGTTATGCCTATTTCCTTTACAAATGCAAGCACAGTCTCGTTCAAACATGTTTTTGCACGTTCTCCACATCAAGTTCATTTATACACCATTGCTACTCATTCTTGCCAAAATATCCCATGAAATGGATATCCATGCAGGAAGAAGCTTAGCGGATGGAGTGGAGTAGGCCGAAACCATGCACCAGTGTCTGCATCAAGGGAGATGATATGCTTCAAGGCAAAGACATAAGCCATTAAATCAACAACAAACATTGACCAAGTCTTGGGGACCATCCAATTCCTCTAGCCACATCGCGTGAGGAAGCTTCCTCTGCTTGATGGAGGGGCCGGACCACTATTGCAACAGAGACAAAAGCTATAGGAAACGACAACTATAGAGGAGGACAAAAGGAGAGGAATAAAAGGAAGTCTAGAGCAATTTCGAGAGGGAGTATCACCTGTTTTGAAGGCAAATTCTACCACCGGTCCGGAAGATACCTAAGGAGAGAGTTGTGAGTTTTTGAGGAGACATTGAGGAACAATGTCATGTTGGATGGTTGTATCGATGGATGTCTGTTCATCCTCGATGAAATGTAACTAACAGACCAGCTGAGTCTGAGGGTGTCTGATGCATTTTGGGTTCATATTCTCTATTCTTGTTTTACATCGCTATTTTTATTGATTGACTGAATGTTGAGCTTTGCCTTTATTTAATGATATTTGTCTATGATTTTGTTAGATTGCAAATCTTTAATCCTCTGAAGCTATGCTAGGATTGAGGTTTTGAATCACTCTCTCCTCGCCCCCCTTCCCCCCCCCCCTCCCCGACCGAAGGGATGTTTTAGGTTCTACGCGACTGAACGCAAAGACATCGAGTGTCGGTAAAGCAATTCTCTGCTCGGTTTCTTTTGTTTCCTTGCAGTTGGGATTTGATTGGGGTTTTGAATCACTCTCATCCCCTTCCCCCCCACCGAAGGGATATTTTAGGCTTTGTGTGACTAAACGTAAAGACATCGAGCACCGACAAAGTGATTCCTTGTTTTTCATGTTATATCGGTAATGGTTGCTGTCTGTTATTCAATTTAGACATCGCACATTTTTGGGCCCAAATCCTGAGAAGGACATGCGTATTCTGTAGCTCCTATAATATATGACCGTGGTGAATTGAAACTTAGACCATCTTAGACAGGTTTGAAGTGCATGTAGGATTCTTTTCATCTTCTGCTTTGTTTTACCATTGCTATATCCGATTCTCTTTTTATTTTAAGAGCTTCTGCTTGAGAGGGAAAATCTTACTCCTCCTTCGCCATTGGCAACCCGAGGGGGCATACGATGAATGAGTTACGTCTAAAGAACTCTTAGCAATCCTAAGCTTTATTTCTGAATCAGTTCCCCCTAAATCGTTTAAACACTCTTCACGACATTACGATTTCCTACGTTCTACTAGGGAGAGTTATCCTTATTACTTTGAGATGGATGCAAGACGACCGTATCTGTCTTGTTCTTAGTTTATTTCTCTTTGAACGCCTAGGTATTCGATTGTCGTGAAGGCTTAGCTCAATCTTGAAAGGAAAGCTTGATTTATGCATCTGACCATTGTGCACAAGAGTGACAATCGCGCCAAATACATGAACCTCTTCACTGTGTAACCTGGATTTCCCGCGAGCACGAGAGTGTCACGAGTAAGTTAAGTGTCTTACCGCACGAAATTAACCATATACACGCGTGAAGAGGCATTTAGTCATTTTTACCCGTATCAAATATAATAGAAGAACTTGAGTCTTATAGCAAAAACACCTCCCGTAAACCCTCAACATACATTTCTATCTATTGTCTTGCATTCTCCAGATTTCCTTATTATTCCCGCGTCATTCTTATATCTCGAAAACAATAAAAATATTAGATTTGTCGTATTGCTTTCTTTTGTTGTTATTTTACCACAATATTTCTTTACTCCTATTTTCAGCATTTTATACACCAAGTTAGTTCCGAAGTACTTTTGACGATCTTGCAAAGTTGTTCCCTGTGGATTGAACCTCAAGCACTACAATGATGTTCCGTGTACTTGCGGTGCATTTCGATAGTGTAGAAAGATTTATAAATTTTAAGAATTCATTCGACATGTTCTCCTGTGTTCAAGAGTAATAGGCTAGTGTACGGGATATACATATGTCACTGAAGCTTCTCGCTTTCCATACGTGTCCCAGTTACATTAAGCGCGCTAGTTTCATTTCACATGGCATTCTCTACACACATTTTAGTGAGTCATTTATCATAAGCATTATACTCGCCATTTAGTATGTGTCCAATCACACAACTTATCTCTTGCAAATTAAAAGAAATAGTTGTACCACCTGATAATAATGACCTTGTATTATTTTTTTTATTATCCATGTCATGTTCGAAATCTACATATGACTATCTTCTAGCATTAAGGAATTTATTTGTATGTTAATTTTAATTGTGCGGTGTCTTTTTAGTATAAGATTCCTTCATATCTCCGAACGACATTTATTAGGAATATTTAAAAATCTAGTAATTAAGCTCACTACATATGCTCAAATAGAGTGTGTACATAATATATATACATTAATTTTTTCGCTACTTGTGTGCAAGATTATCAAGTTCGAGTTTCTGCCTACGTAAATACGTAGAGTTTAAATATAATATTAATTTAATAATTATTATTTTTAAAACACATAAAATATATTAATAATATATAAAATTAAAATATCATTAATAATTAGTGAATAAAATTTCACAAATATTTTCATAATATGATTTAAGCTTTATTTTCATCATATTTATTAATATTTATATATTAATAATATCACTTACATAAAATTAAAAAATTAGATATAAATAGATAGATGTATTTATAATTTTTTTTTGTCTAAAGTAATATTTATTTGTTCTCATTATTACCATAACAACTATACCATATATTCATAATATGATTTAACTTTTATTTGAATATTATGATCCAAAGAATAAAAGAATAAATAAAATTTAGTACCAATCATTTACAATAAATTATATATTCTGTCCTTTCTTATCTTAATTTAATTTATTATAATTTTTTTAGATAATAGTGGAGAAAGAAACAATAAAATATAGATGGAATTTTTGTTATATATATACACACATACACACACACATATATATATATATACATCAATTGTGGTTTGAAAGAAATGGAAAATAGGTGTTGGCAATAAGTTTTATTTAAATATTATGATCCAAAGAATAAATAAAATTTATCACCAATCATTTACAATAAATTATATTTTGTCCTTTGTTATCTTAATTTTAATTTATTATAATATTTTTTAGAAAATTATGATTAAAATATAATAGTTGAGAAAGTAAAAATAAAATATAGATGGAATTTTTGTGGATATTACATGAATTTGACAAGAAACGAAGAAAAAGGTTCTGGCAATAATTAAGGTTTGAACTTACAATTTAATGAAACACATCAGCACAACGTGCCAAATGAAAAGTAGTGAACATGTTAGATTTGGCAAGCTCACTACATATATGTCCGATTGAACATTACGTTTCCACACAACGTAGTAAAATCCAATTTTACCCCTACTTCTGGTTTTAATTCGACTCAACTCTCTTTTGGACCTAGAAACGTAAAATTGTAAGTTTTTTAGTATTAAAATTGATTTTTTACAACCTTGTGCATAGAGTTTCTCTAAGAAATTTGCATTATATTAATATTGGATTTTTACAAAGTCTTTGTATTTCAGTATCGTATCTAAATACTCTAATTCAATAATATTGAGTTCCTATCATTATCAATTTCAAATATAATACTATAGGACACTTCTCATATTGTTATCATTTCAATTTTTTTCTTAACTTGAGCACTATGAAACATTGTTTTTTATGAGCAAAAATGTCTACATGTAGTGACACTATTTCATCCTTGCTCGCTGCTAATGATATTAATACCATGATTGATTTTGTTTACAATGAAATTAAATCACTTCACCATTACATAGGGTCCTATGTACCATTGTATGATATTTTATTTAAGCTACTAATGACTTTCCAGCCTATACTACTCTCTTTATCTTTTTTTTTATCATCATTACATTGTAAAATATGCATCTTTACTCAATTCTTCATTGTGTAAAGCTCTCATATATGTACAATTATTAAAGTAGTGTTTACTGATGTCACTACAAGAAAAACACTGATTACCGACGATCAAAACCATCAGTAATCAGCTCAAAAATCATCGGTAACACAATTACCGACGATTTTTCAGAAGGAATCAATCCGTCAGAAATATCGACGTTCCTAATCGTCAAAAAATTTAATAATAATATAATAAATTACATAATTTATTATTTTATTTTCGACGGTTGTAACCGTCGGTAAATTCGTCGCAAATTGCGACAGATGGATATCCGTCAGAAATATCGACGTTCCTAATCGTCGAAAAATAAAATAATAATATAACAAATTATATAATTTATTATTTTTCTTTCCGACGGTCGTAACTGTCGAAAAATTCGTTGCAAATTGCGACGGATGGGTATCCGTCGGAAATATCGACGTTCCTAACCGTCGAAAAATAAAATAATAATATAACAATTTACATAATCTATTATTTCCATTTTCGACGGTTGTAGAAAATCCATCGGAAATGGAACCGTCGCAAAATTCATCGCAAATTGCGATGGATTTCAAATCGTCAGAAATTACTCGTCGGAAAATGACAATTTTCTTGTAATGTGTATGCTTAGTTACCAAAGGATAGATTCCGTGAAAGTTTGTCCACCTTGTCAAGTCTAATCTTTGACAATCAATATCATTTTCCATTTTCAAGCGTGTTATTAACAATGTTTTCAGAACCGGATCGGCAATCGGACCGAACTCATCACTGGATCGCGATTGGATCGTTCCGATCAGGTTCGACAAGGTTGAACCAAATTTTATTAAAATACTATTATTTATAATAATTATAAAGATATAGTATAAGTTATATGATATAGTATATGAATATTGTACTAATAACTTATTAAAAAATAATATAACATAATATTTATTAATTAGAAGTTTTATAATGATAATATAAATAGATTATTAATAATTTAATATCTACTATTTAATGATGATAGATGTCATATTAATAAATTTTATCATAAATTATTCTTATTTATTTTTTTTAACACTTTCCTTTTTGTTTCCTTTATTTTATGCCATTTGATAACTTTCTATTCTAATATTATTCAATCTTAAATACTTACCTTTTATTTCAATTCCTATTTAATTCTATACATCTGATATTCCCTCCTTAAGTTTCCTTATATTCTTTTCCTTTTTTTTTCATTTAACTTTCTTATTTTTTTATCATTTTTTATTTTTTTTTCAAAATCTGCATTGAACTAAGTTGAACTGGTTCAACCGACGCGGTTCAACCGACACGGTTCAACCGGCCGTTCAACCGATTTTTTCGGTACAATGTCAAAATAATTTTTAACACCTAACCGGACCGAATAATTGGTCCGATCCGATTTTAACAACATTGGTTATCCATTCAGTACTTTTGAATTTTTGTTAGCACCTTATGAATTTTGAGTTCATTTTATATATCATGGGACATCCATGATTTTGATGCATCACACAATAAAATGTGCACAATAATCTATATCAATATCAAATAAGTAATAGGAAAATGTCGCACCTGACAACATAGAATAATCCAAATGTGTGAATTTCATCTTAGACCTCTTTGTTATCGATTATAATCATGAAAATGAGTTATTACTCCACTACCTTTAAAAGGCTAACATCTTTTATAGCCTCAACTCTTATTATTGGATAGCCTAACTAATATATATCTGAAGTTAGATTTCACGAATTACTTTGGTATACACTCCAGTTCATTTTATAGAAAGGTAGCATTTAATTAGAAAATAATAATTTGTTGTCTTGAAATATTAAACTATTTCATTTGATTTTACTGTTAGTTTTTTATTTGCATTTTTAACTAGTACTCTTTATTTAAAAAGTTCTTAGCATATACTTCAGCATGAAAAGTACTAGAATGTATTATTTTATTTGTTCAGTATATTCTTTTCTCATTTATGCAAAAATAATAATAATAATAAACAATAAAAATGCAATTTAAAATAAAAAGGAGTAAGAAATGTTGAGATAAGAAGTATTGATAGTCCTAAGAATGTTAATAACTATTTCTTATATTAACTCTGGATGAAAGTAAAAAAAAAAGAAGAAGACTTAACTTAAGAAATAGACAAATAGCAATGACATTTTTTGTTCTTTTGATAAATGCATGTGAGGGATTGGAAGCTTCCAAACAATGAATTAAAGAGAAGTTTCTAGTTTAATCAAATTTATTCTTCAGCAAGGATGTAAGAGAGGCAAAGCCCAAAGTGGTGCTGGTCGCATCAGTTGGCAATTGCGGTTACATCGTTGACTGGGAATTCCAGATGGCCGGCCTCATCAGAGTCAAGGTACCTAATTGCTCTCAGCGATCCGTGCCACCAAAATCTTTAGAGCTCCTTGCCCAAAACAAAAAAAAAAAAACTGTAGAGCTCATTTGATTTGATTATCTAATATGAAGGTGTCAGGGGCGTCGTGAAAACAGAGAGGGACGCCCAGGTCAAGCTCACGCTCACTCGCCCCTCGGAGTTCCACATCGTGAACCCTTATAGCGGACGACCAAATCTGGAAATCCTACAGGGTATAAGATAGTTCCTGGAGCCACAGCAGCGAGCTTGCTTGACCTGGATGATCCTAATAGAGAAGATGTAATACTTCAAATATTTATAAAAAGGTAAATCGATTTTTTTTGCCCAAACCCTGATGACTTTTCCATATAAATATTCAAAATTTTTTTTGTTGATCTCTTTCGTTAACGGCTAGAACTTGAAGAAGAAAAAAAGAGAAACTAGGAGAAGGAGAAAGAAAGATAAAGATGATCTAAGAGAAAAGTATGTAAAGGAAATTCAAATATCTCTTTCCTCTCACAGTGTTTTTCTTATATTGGATTGAGAGCAATGGGACATCATGTCTTCTTATTCGATTGTGATTGAGAATTTTTATTCATGGAAATCATTAGATCTATGCATGTATAAGTTCCTCATGATTAGATCTGTATCACGCTCAAATTTTGTGATTAGATTCATGGTTAGGGTTCATGTGTTCTTCATATTCATGATTTAGGGATGAACCCTAGATCTACGAATTTGATATTTTTGGCATGATTTTTCATGTACTTTATATGCTTATTGATTTATAGATCATGCCTAGAAACTTTATGATGTTTTGTATTTTGTTTCTCCAAAATTTTATTAAAAAATGTGCAGAACGTGAGTTCAATACGAGCAAGAGAGTCTTTATATGGGCAAGGAGGCGAAAATACGAGCTACCAATATTTTTTGGTGCGAACTCAATATGACCTAAGGGTCGAAAATAGGACCTGGAAGGGGAAATATGGCCAGGCTGTATTGAACTCGCAGGTGGGCAAAAAGTCCATCTCACGGTCGTGATCAATACGACACGGCCGTGACACTAATGGGCACGACTGTGACCAACACTTGGAATCATTCCTAGCCTTTCCATCGTTACAGTCACGGGCGTGACCACTCCGTCATGGTCGTGACCGATCAAAAGAAGAAGATATGATATAATTAAAGTTATTTTTAAAGTATTTATATTATATACTGATGCTTGATGATTGTGTATGAACTTAAATACACGTATATGCATGTTCCCTACATAATTAGGTTAAAATTTGAATATTGAGTGGCGTAAATGTTTGTTGATTGTAAAATATAATGAACCCAGTTGTGGATGATGTTACGTGTCAACCCTCTATGGTCCTTTATTGAAAAATTGTCCGGATTGATCATTACACACATCCGCAATAGTGTGTGCATTCCGATGTCGCCCTCAGGCGAAAGTCCGGAATGATTGTTACATACATCGACAACGGTGTGTGCATTCTGATGTCACCTTCGGTTGGGAGGGAGCATTGTCTCCATGGCGTAGCTAGCATATTGAGAGGGCAACGACATAAATCCCAACTATCAGTAGATATAATCTAATGAAAAAGGATCAATGATCGATGAAATGGAATGATGTTCCACGAAAGTAGAACTCCCAAAGAGTTATAAAGCAACCTTGAGGAGAGTTATGGAGGTAATGATTATGATAAGTCTATCTCACTTATATGCCTATGGATTGAATGAATGTTATAAATGTCCATGCTATAAGTATGATGATGATTACATATCTTCCATGCTATAGTTCATGAATGCATGACGATAGATTATTATTGATGATTCATATGTAGATCTCATGTATAGTGCATGTCATGCATATTGTTATTTCTTTTATGATGATGCATATCATGCAGTATCCTATTTAGGATCATCATATAGCATAGCATGGCCTTTACATACTATAACCTCTGCACTCTGGATCCGTGCAAGTGCATAGTAATTTGAATGGACGACGACTCGGCTCATGACGATAAAGATTGTACACTGGTCTAGAAGTCATGAGTCATATGTTTTAGAGTACTCTGATTATGTTTTTAAAGAAGATATTTTGACTATGGCTTTCGGATGTTTTAAAGTGCTATTAGTAATGAAGTTTAGACGTGTTTTCAATTTAACATTGCTTTTGATGTTTTTATAAAGTTTTCCACATTTAATGAAAGATTCTTTTATTAATTTATGAATTTATACTTCCATTATAATAGATAAAATTTATATTTTTATTATGATTATGTGATGGTGACGAACTAACACAACCGAATGATTCAATTGTCCTTGATGATTTGGGAGTAAAATTCGGGATGTTAAACTTTTACTAACAATCAGTTAGCCATTCTTTTGTATCAGAGGAAGAAACCTTGAACTCAAACTACGACTTTATGTTGTCAGGAATACCTGCTTTAACTACGGCTGTGGAGAGATTTGGGTTACATCTTACAATTGCAGTAAGGAATAGGCAGGATGCCTCCTTGTGTACTAGGGTCAAGGGGATGCCACTCGCTGAGTGGTCTGAAAGGTAACTATAGGCAAGAATGATAGTACCTGTGGATTGATATGGACATTAATACGTTGCAGAATCGACCTATTGGGAACAGGGATATCGTCCTGTTGTATACCATGGGATTTCATCACATTCCCCATCAGGAAGACTCCAATCATGCCCAGTGTTTCCTGCTGCTTTGATTTGAAGCTTGTTAATTTCTTCAGGAACTACCCAATCTTGAGAGCTGCACCATATATAGAGGATGATCTTCCGGCATGCCGTGCTCATTCACCTCTCTGATTCTCGAAAAGAAACAATGCAGGGGATAAATGTTGAATGATGACATTGAAATGCAGGCATTCTTCTTTTAGTGAGAAATTACATTTTTTTTACCTCTTCTTTATTGATGATTTCCTACAGACTATTTTGCATGGTTGAGTTTTCTATCATGTTTTCTCGTCCAAAATGAGATGGATGTCTATTGCAAAGGGATGTCTATTGAAAAGTGAAGATAAATCGATGTTTCATAACAAAGGTATGGGATTAATAAACTTCAATCATTTTTTGCCTTGCCCCTCAACATCCTTTCATTACTTGTAACGCCCGGTCCACAATAAAAAAAATTATTATTTAAGTTAAATTAAAATATCAAATCGGATTTGACTTAAGGAATAAAAAAATCAAATAAGAGGAGTCACATTGGAAAATTCTAACTTACCTTATCTTTTTTACTTACACATATAAATTTTCCTTCCAACCAAAATCTCCCTTAACCCTAGCTGTTAACTCTTCCCACATCCTCCCTCTTGTGACCACGTCCCAAACGACTAGGAGCACTCAGACGATCACAGGAGACATCGCCTGGAGAGCAATCAAAATGTCAGGAGAAGATCCAAAGGAAGACATGTAATAGAGGTAGGTGGATGGATCAGTTTTAACAATAAATTATATGTTGTTAGGGTACAATTAGAGTCAACATCGTTTCTTATCATCCACGATTCATCCCATATGATTACTTTAGTTCTGAGAGATTTATTCCGATGAAATTACATCGAAAACCGAACAAGTTACGCAACTGTTCTCACCAGAAAACCAGAACCTAGGCCGAGTATGCACATGGTCGGGCAAGACGAGCGCAGAACTCGACCCGGGTTCCACGCCTCCCGACCCGCGCCCATGCCTATCCGCATGCATCGTCGAAAACCGGCCCGGATTCCCCATGACCCGGACTGAGTTCCGATATCCTACACTCAGAGTCTGGCCCGAGCTTACGCTCGGCCCGCACCGCGATCGAAAGAACCAAAGCACATAACCCGGTCCGGGTTCCACCCAACTCGGACCGGGTTCTGTCAGATTGTATTGTATGTTGTTATTTTAACTTATTATGATGTGATATTTATTTTATTACTATTTAAATGCTAATTCATGATATATGATATGTTTGATTTCTATTAAAGTTATGTTATGATTATGTTTTTAATTGATTGTTATTTGATTCTTGCTTCATGGATTATGATCCATCTAAGTACATTAACATTTTGATAGAATGTATTATATCATGATTTCTTGTTGTGTGATCCATAATTTGTTAATAATCTAATTCTATCGAAAACATATGTTATATTAATATCGTCATTGATCATTATATTATTAATTATTTCTAATTGGTCATTGACCTGACCCCACTGACATCATGACCTAGAGTATTGTCCTAGTAAAAAACTATTAATCATATTTTATTATTAATCACTGATTTATAGGTCATGATCTAAATCCGATGACTACCCCATATTATCATTTGGATCTATTGATTGATTAATCTTGATTAAATTCTACTTCATTGCATAAATTATATCCAAGGGTTTATCACTCTTTGATCTTATCGATGGTATGATCATACCTATCCAAAGCATTGTCATTGCTTTAATCTAAAGTTTAAATCACATTTGATTCTATCGATTACATGACATTGTTATTTTGATCGTTGACATGGCATCGTTATGACTAAGTCTTAATCCGGGCAAAGATGAGAAACTAATTAATTAAAGGTAAAAGCTTGGGTGCTCATGTTTCGAATTGACGGGCATGGCATAGCATCACAATCAGTGTTGGAGCATAACTTGTCCCCGTTACACGATTTTTCCCCATTGTGTAATGAAGAGGATACCTTCCCCTATAGAGAGGATGACCGTCGTGATGTGCACAATCACCGACCAGTGTTGGAGCATAACTTGTCCCCGTTACACGATTTTTCCCCATCGTGTAATGAAAGAGGATACCTTCCCCTATAGAGAGGATGACCGTCGTCGGTGTGCACAATCACCGACTGTTCATAAAGTATATGGCACCTCATTGCAACAAATACGAGCATCGTATAAAGCATTGATTCAAAGCATGACAAATGACATTGAAATACAAAATAATCCAGAGCATTGAATTGATTCATTCCTAAGCAGGGGTGGGCCCACATAGTGGTCAGGGGGACTTGGCCTCCCCCCGGACTTTTTAGAAATTTATTAATATTATATATAAAAATGTAAATTTTGGGATTAATAAACATATTTGGTCGCCCTTAAATAAATATTAATACATTATTGGACAGATGTTTCATATTGACGCATTGGTTTCTATTCTTTTAATCTATCTCAAAGGTTGGGGATTGAATCTTGCTTGTGCACAACTTTTAGCACTTTTTTTTGCCCCCTCATTTTGTAGTTTGAGTCTGCCCTGTTCTTGAGATTAGAACCTCCGTCTTTTATTATGATCATTTTCACCCAATGATTTGTTGCATTGTTTCTATCACATTGACCTCCATCCATTGACAATGAGAGTATTATTTTCTTCTATTGTTCTTATTTAGTACATAGCATTAATTCAATACACTAACAGACTATAGCATTAATTTGTTTCATTGATTTATATTAAAACATGTCGTTGATTTCTATCCATTGACTCATATTGATGATTACGATTATGGTTACACTAACCCCATCCTTATTTATTGTTACTATTTATCTACTGATTTATTATTCACCTATTGACCTACGAAGCTCATGAATTATTATTTCTCATGTTCGTAATAGTGATGTGCACATAAAGTAGTCTTAGAATATTGTCTTTATCTTTTTACTTTAGACTCCCGCTTTAGTTATTGACGATTATTGGTACTATGACATATTAGAGATCCCATTAGACTTCGCATTATTGTCGTTTTTGCATTGATGCCTTATTAAGTCTTTCGCTCTTATAATGTTCTGGACAAAGAACCAATAAAGTCAACATTTTAGTCAGAGCATAACGATGTTAGTAGCGACCCCCAAGTCGAATCTTGTCACATGGCAAGGGCGATTTGGGGTCGTTACATTACTATTTATCAATACATACCTCAAGAAGGAAAAATCAGAAGATGAACAAAATCATTATATTCAAAGTTTTTAACAACGCATATGAAATGCCTTGCTTACAATCATTTCTGGAAACAGTCTAAAGAATAAAGTTAAAGACTGTAAAATAAGACTCACTCAGTTAATCCTCTCTTGACCTTTCTGGTATCCACCTGGTAATTATCCGCTCTTCAACTCTAACTCCATCCAACCAATGCACTATGCTCCTGTCAACTCCACAATTGTTGCTTATATGAAGCACTAACAAGGTCTTGGCGACAGAGCCACATAACCTCAGGGTGCCATGAAGGTCTGGCCATGTCTTCAGGCGAGCACTATGCAGGTGACCAGAACTTTCTGGTATTACAAGCACGGCATATTCAGCATGAACAAGTGCAGGGTGATGCCTGTAGGCTACAAAGTCCACACCATACTGAATCCCTGATCTCACAACCCAATTCTTTGACCTCAAATGAGAGTAAGCTGTATAGAGCTCTGGGAATGCCTCAACTATTGAGTTGAATTGATTCCACAGCTGCAGAGCATTTGTGTTGGTTCCATCAGGGCTTAAAACTTTCAAGCAGTTCAGAGAATGAAGCATGTAGAAACACTCGTATGGACCCAACTGGAACCACTGTTTCTCCTTCTCGGAAGTGATAATTGGTCGGCCAAAACAAGCCCTATTCAGGAGGTCGCTGGTTTCAGATCTGACCTCTAGAATGGCATCACAATCAGTAGATAACAACGCAGTGGCTTTTGAATCAACAAGATAAGTCTGTAGTAGAGAAACCAATGCTGTCATTGGATTTGCAAGGGCCACAGTTGCAAAATCTTTGCCTTTCCATCTTGGTCTACATGATTCCATGGTCTAAACAGGCGAAGTTAACCAGAATGAGCAGTGAAGGTGACATCCGAAGAAAATTAGAAGGTTTTATTTTAAATTATAAAGATATCTAATGTGGAATTAGTAGTTGGACATAGACATTGAAGAGAAGGGAAAAGGCAAAAGAGAAACAAGTGGTATATGGATTAGAAGTGAAAAGAGTGAAGTTTTTTTAGAGGCTTAAATTGGGTCCACTTTGAAACTTAATACTTTCTGTTGTCTCAATATGATTAAAATCATGCATTACACTTTTTCAGTTTTTCTTTTCTGAGAACCAAACTTTTATAGTTACCCTTGTGTTGAAAACCAATTTCAGTTCAAATTCTTATTTCATCAATTATGATGAAAAAATCACATTACGAGATGATAAATCATTCTTTGTTATTACTTGTGATATGTCAGTCAAACCAGTGATGGTTCAGAAGGTGAATTGAAGACCAATTTAATATCTAATGTAACAAATTAAATAGTAAGGTAATGATGACTAACAGACTTTCTAAATAAGACATGAATTGGTTCAACAAAGTTCAATATTCTGTATCATCAACTTAGTGATAAGAATACTAAGAAATAACCTGAAGCATACGTCCTGTATTTCTGGGTGCAGAAGCATCTTGCTCCACAGATATACAAGCATCTTGTGCCACATTTTCATCTTGCTTCATTCTCACAGAGACCTGCAATGATCATCACATTCGATGAGCATACTTCAAACACCAAAATGCCGGATAAGAAGTAATGACACTAGGGAGAGAAGCACATGAAGCACATGAAGCATGGATGTCTGCTCTTTCTCTTCTTTTTTATCAACTGCAGCCTGTTGCAATTCAGATGCTTCTTGTGACAGTTGCTCATCCTGTAAGGGGGGAACTTTCGTTGCATCAGTTTACCAACAGTAAGAAAGGCAGGGAAAAAGCAAGTTTGCACAGAGACTAGTTCTTGAAGACCTTTATGACAATGTGATCATGAGCTCATTACTATTTTGAACTATACAAACAAACCCGTGACGCACATTCCATGATTCTTAACAATGTTTGAAAGAAAAAGGAAGTCTTGTGCTGTTACGCACATCTGCCGAAGATGAAATCAAGGGTGAGAAAAATAAATAGCACAAGAAGAGACTATTTTTGGAAATTCTCCTACCTGGATTTATTGATTTTACTTTGTCATAAATGAACCTCATCTTTAATAGCAATAAAAGCCTTATATACCAAAAGGTTTCTTGGGTGTACATTGTCAGGATTCAGGATGCCTTTTTTGAATTAATAGCATAGTACCATATTTCACACTTCAGGGAAATATTTAGAAAAGAAGAAAATAGCATAAAGATGGACGCCCCTTGTTTATTGATAATTTGGTAATCTGGTTGTAACATATTCGCCAGTAGCTAGACTGATTACAAATAACCACATGTGCAGGCCCCAATTTTTAAGTGATGATACGTTTCAAAAAAACAGAAATTAAGTGATGAAAGCTATCCAAATCTATCACAATAAATTCCCTGTCAACAATATCACTGATCGGCTTGAATGATTCACGGCAATCCTGGCACATCTTAGGTTTTTCATCACTCAAATAACCACCCCTTTAGGTATGGTTATTATCCCAAAACACAATGCCAGCCCTCGTACTGTGCACCCCAACCATTACGTTTTGCCCTTCCCTTTCCTCTATGCCGTCAAATAACCACCTACTACCTTCACCTGTATATCCCCTTGCCTTCATCCTGCTATCCAACTCTCCCAACAACTCCATCACCTCTTGTCGCTTGCCAGCTGATGAAACATTCCCTGTGTAGAACACATAAGCTACATCCCTGATCTCAATCCAACTGCACCCAAGCTCTTTCCGGATACCCTGACGGCTCATCTGTGCTCTTATCTTCAATGCACTTTCCCATTTACCAGCAGAAACATAAGTGTTTGACATCATTATATATGCACCTGCAACATCCCATTCAAACCATGAAATCCTCTTGTGGCTTCAACAGCAATATCCAGTCTCTTATGGCTCCTACAAGCAGAGAGTGATGCACTCCACAGCATTTAAGGCATCATCTCCTTCTGCTTGGAGTTCTTCAGACAGTTTGTAGGCTTCAAGAAGATGGCCTGCATGGCCCAACATGTCAACCACACAAGTGTAGTGCCTCAGAGTTGGTTCAATTTCATGTTTACATTTCATATATTTCAAATACACAAGGCCTGCATCCACTAGTTTGGAGTGGCTACATGCATGGAGAACTCCACAGAAGGTGATACTATTAGGCTTCTGTCCTTGATGAATCATCTCATTAAATAGGTGTAGAGCATAGCTTCCAAGGCCATGTTTTGCTGCAGAAACAATCATAGAAGGTATGGAACTAAAGAAGGACACACTATGTGCTTAAACATCCTTCTAGAGTAATCGAAACATCCACATTTTGTGTACATCAAAGCACCAGCAATTACCTCATTGCCCTCATACCCATACTTGATGATAGATGAATGTGTCTAACTCTCCAAGCTTAGTCTTCCATTACTTGCATGAGCATTAACTACACTTTATAACATAAAATGGTTGGGAGAACAGAATTTATTATTGTGTTAATTTTTTCTAAATTTATTGTTATGCAATTTTTTATTAATTAATAATAAAATTATTTATTGATGTGTTAATTTCTGTTATTATTGCAATTTTTATGTGTTAATTTTTCATTAATTAATATTTTTAAAATGCATAGATGATCATTTGACAATTTGTTATTACAACCTGGTTGATGGTTTTATGATTTCGAGTTGAAAATTCTACTTCATTTTAAAATGTTATATATTATTTGGATCTATGCTAATTAATACATAAAATATTTTTCTGGTAGATTCGATCAAGTCGTGTTACGTGTGTCTATGATTGTGTTTTCCTGATTGATCCGCATCGTGTCCGTTTTACATGTTTAACAACACTGGGGAGAACACCATCATTCATAAAGAAACCTACTAAAAAGAGTGAGAGTGCCATGACCATTAGCATTCAGAGCATATGCTATCGAACCCCAGGATAGTATGTTTCTCTCAACCATGTCGTCAAAGATTTTGCGAGCATCAGAGGTCGAGACTACTATATCTATGCCAAAAATTTCAACTTGGACATGGATTTCTTGGCCCAATCGAAGTTTCACAAGGCGAGCACATGTCAGGCTGCATCTCACTTCTCGAAATTGTGCATAATGCAATGTCAGGCTGGTCAGTGTCCACATATCCAGCTATGAGGGAAGTCCAGGAAACAACATTAAGTTCTAGCAATTCGTCAAACACCCTGTGTGCGTTGAACCTTTTCTGGCACCTGAAATAGGCATTTATCAGATGGTTGCTGGTGGATGTGTCCAATGTGTCGGACTCGAGGAATTTGCAGTGATTTTTTTTTTTTTTTGAGAAGTGAAAGGATGACCGTATTTGCAGTGAATTGAGGACACCGAGGAAAGATTGTGCAATCCACGAATGCATGAACCAACAATGGAACGCTGAAGGCGGACAAAGGTGGCTTCATGCATCTGATCCTTCATTAAGTTATATTCGAAATACAGGATTCTAGTCACGAACACATTGATGTAGCCATTTTTCTGTCGAATAGATCTACTTCAGTTTGCAAACAAATTATTTCCACATGTTTGTAGAATTATTAGACTATGATATCTCACCAGAAAGCTAGTTGCTTTAATTCTTGATATTGCTTCCTCATCATAAACTTATGTATTATACTACCGGCGTATTTATAATACATGTTGTTAAATAAAATTACCTTTTTTTCAGAGTAAAGAGAATTGTCGAAGAATTCTCATAAAGAAAAATTCAAATAAGAGAATTTGTCAAAGAATTCTCACCATTGAACGAGGTAAAGTTGTTGGGTAAGGGTGAGAAAAAAATAGTCAAAATCAGTAGTGGGAAGAAAAGCAGTAGTCGGCAAGTTGCTTCCGCTTACCATCTTCCTGGGCACGGAGTAGCAAAGTGGTGGGAGAAGGTTGAACGAGGGCGTGGAAGACGGCCAAGGGCGTTCTTTTCTCCGGCGACGCGATGCACCGTTAACGGTCACGGAGTGGTCGGATGGCGGCTTCCCTGGTGTCCTGGTAGCGTGAATTCGGGAAGAACAGAGCGAGCCCCTTACATTTGATACATTTTGTTTGTTTTTTGCTGCCCTACTTAGATGACAAAATTTCCCCCGTCTTTTGAAAAAGTCAGCCTCATTTTTTAAGATAAAAAATAGCATTATCTTAGGTCGATTGATCCTAGGCCAATCACTACCGTCCATGTTCCGATTCATCGTTGTCAACTCACCTCTTTGTTTTGTTGGTGAAAACTAAATTGATGTTTGATTAAAGGAATGGAGTACTTAGTTAAACGATACCCGGTAATTAAAATGTTGATTGTGGCCCTATTCCTCAACCCCTCTTCACTCCAAAACATCAACCACTGGTACCCCCATTCCTCCACCCCTCATCTCCGATCCTCATCCGCCTTCTTCTCTGAACTTATCTGGTCCTCCCCACTCGTCTTGGGCTAAGATTGTGGCCCACTGTGTTCTTTAGGATGTCTCACTCACGATCTCTCCGCGGTAGTTGAGATTGCTCAAAGAGTCGATTTCCGAGGTCGTGTCTATTCCACTTGAAGAGATACTTCGTCGACAAGTAGGGGGCTGTTGATTGTCTACTTCTGTTACTCCCAGAGTTGTGGCAGTTGAAGGGATCCCTCAAAATCGAGGACATTGGTAACTCTTATCTCCTCTTCTTCTCTAATATTGATGATCGCTTGCAAGCTCTCACCGGTGGTTCTTGAGAGATCGAGGGACACGTTCTTCGCCTCTCCCAGCCTCGTCCTTTCTTTCGTCCTGAGGATGAGGTTATCACCACTACTCCAACATGGTTTCAACTCAAAGGTTTGCCCTTTGAACTACGAAACTCCTCTATTCTTCAGATAACTACTTCTATTGGATCTCCTCTTCAGTTTGATCTCTCTAATACAACTAGTAAGATACGCGTCTGTGTCGAGCTTGATCTAGGTAAGCCGATCAAGCAGGGTCTCTGGATCGCCACGCCGGACGGTGGTAAATTTTTTCAACGTGTTATTTATGAAAATCTACCCATGTTCTGCTTTCGTTATGGATTCACAGGTCATTGTTTTGAGCAATGTCCTGCCTGGCCGGAGAACCCTTCGGCCGGCGACATTCTTCTCTTTGGACCCTGGTTGAACATCCGTCAGAATGTTGTTACTGGGTCTCGCCGCGACTCATGGTAGAAACCCTAACCCTAATCCCAACACATTTGATCTCAATCAGCCGTTGGATACTATTGATCATCCCATCCAACGGTCGGATTTGGTCAATAGTATCCAACGGCCAGATGTCAGTCTATCGGTATTACAGGACATGTGTACTAGCGATGGCACTTCGGGCATTGCCGCTCTGCCTACTGAATCGGCACCCACTAACACGTCTCCACCTCCTCGTATACCTCGCATTCCCAACGCTCACGATCTCGCACCCACGGATCGCCTCTCCCTGAGCCCTACACATGGTATGATCCCATATGACACCCCCACTCAGACTTTGCCTTCCTCCCCCACTCACCTCTCCTCTTCACCTTTTCTACGGATTCCATCAACCTTGAAACCCTAATCCCTCCTCCCTCCGCTTCTCTGTCGAGCATTCCTTCTCCGTCCAGGACCTCTCAACCTTCCCCCCACCCTCTCTCTACCCTAGCATCTGATGGCCAGATACTTCCCATAGTCACGTCCCCCCTGATGTCACATCCCCCAGCATTCCTTCTCCGTCCGGGACCTCTCAACCTCCCCCCGATGTCACTCATGAATCCCTCGTGGTATCTGTGTCTGGGGTTCTCGATGCCTCTGGTCAGCCCTCCTGCGAGACCATGGCTACCTTTAGCCATGACCCTCGGGAGGCTGCTTTCCATGGTTTCTCGGATCTGGATGAGTAGCCAAACGCTGACCTTCTTCCACAGGATGCTGATGGTAGTAAGAGGGAGCGTCTCAGGCGTCAGCTTCCCCCACGCTCTACTGCTCCACCAACTCTCTCCTCGAGGCGACCTCCACCTTACTCTAAAAAGAAAGGTAAGAACCCTTTCTCTTGGACATCTAGACTCATGCGTGGTTTCTCCTGTGTAGGATGGGACACCCCTCCGCCTTAGATGCGTATCATCGCCTGGAACTACAGGGGAGCGGCCCGTGGGAAAGTTTGGGATCGACTCTGTGATCTCCTTAGGAACCATTCTCCCGATCTTCTTATTTTAGTTGAATCGCATGTAATTTTAAAATCCATTGATGTCATAATTCGCCACTTAGGGCAGTTGGTCTACTGTTACTCAGAGTGACACTGGGGCTTCTAGTGGAATCATCGTCGCCTAGAATCAATAGCATGCTCAGATGACCTCGCTCCTTGTTTCCCGTCATGTCATTCATGCTATCATCACTATTGATCATTTTGTTGAATCCTACAAATTAAAATGGACATAAAAATTACTAATCTATGCTCAAGTGATGATAATGCAGGCGTATGATTGATATGACCACATTCGCAGAAGAAATCGTCAAATTAAAATCGGAAGAAAAAATTTTCAACAAACGATCGGTCGACCGGCCATGGCACCGGTCGATTGATATTCAATGGAAGAAAAGAGGAGACTACACCGGTCGACGTCGAGACATTACCGATCGATACACCGATCGATAGTGACATTATTGGTCGACGTCGAGACAATTGCCGGTCGATCGGACAACGTCAAAACGCAGAAAATGCAACAACGGTCACATTGACCGGTCGGTCGGCCCATCCTAGCGGTCGACCGACCATTCAGTCAAATGAACAGTAACGACTAATATTTTGAGGAGAAAATTGTGGAAAACTTTTTGAACGAATTTTCACCTGTAGGAGCTTATAACAGGAGTGCCAAAGCCTAAGGAAAAATCATCCAAGCAAGCAAGAACATCCTAGAGCTCTTTTCAAGTTCTTGAGCTCAAAATTACAAATTTCTTCCCTTTTATTTTCTTAGCTTTGAGTGTGAGAAAAATTTTAAAAGAAAAGAGTTAGAGGGAAATATTTACTTTTTGATCTAAGTGAGATTGAAAGCTCATTGTAAAAGATGTGTGTCTTGCCTTTTGAGCGGAGAAGAAGTCGTGTGGTGTAAGGATTGTTCTCTCCCTGCAAGAAAAGAGAAAGATAGTGTCTGGCGGTCTCGAGGTCGAGAAGTCAGAACGGGGACGTAGGACAAAGAGTTGAGGCCAAACCTCGTCAACATATTATGTCTCCTTGCATTTGTTCTTTACCTTTTCACTTACGTCTTATCATTATTTGCTTGTGATCGATTTTATTAATTTTTTCGAAAATGACTTTGCAAAAAGATTTTTGTACACCAATTCACCCCCTCTCTTGATTCTTTTGATCCTACAACTGGTATCAGAGCAGATTGCTCTAGTTTTAAGATTTAAAACATCTTAAGAGTTATGGCATCAAGTGGTTTTAGTTTTTCCGAAGGTCAATCTATTAATCGTCCTCCATTTTTTAATGCACCAAATTTTGCATATTGAAAAATTAGGATGCAAGCCTATGTTTGTTATATTGATATTGATATGTGAGATATTATAAAAAGGTTTTGATCTAAGTAAAAAAACTCCTTTTTGAATATACTGAAGGAGAAAGACTTTTAGTAAAACTAAATTAGAAAGTTAAAAATATTTTTTATTGTGCTTTGGATTCAACCAAGTTTAATCGGATTTCTATTTGTCAAAGTGCTAATGAGATTTGGAAGAAACTTATTATTACTCATGAAGGAACGGATAAAGTTAAAGAGTCTAGATTAAATATTTTAAATAATCAATATAATTCTTTCAAAATGCTTGAAAATAAATCTATAAATGAGATTGTCGTTCGCTTTAATGATAATATAAATGGCTTAGCCTCTTTGGAGGAGCTATGGACTAATTCCCAAAAAGTGAAAAAGTTTCTCAGGTCTCTCCCCTCCAAATGGCATACAAAGAGGACGGTGATTGAATAAAAGGACTTGAACAAGTTGGACTTTGATGATCTTATAGGTTCACTCTTAACCTATGAGACCGGGATCAAGGAGGATGAAGAAGCAAATACTCCAAAAAAAAACACTAGTATTAAAGGCAAATAAAAATGATGAAGATACAAGTGAAAAGGATGAGGATCTTGATGAAAAAAAGCTTTCCCTATATACAAAGAAACTTGACAAATATCTCAAGTTTGATAACCAAAAGAAGGAGAGAGGCTTCACCAAGAGAAGATCATCATTGAGCAAGAGTCAAATAACTTACTTTGAATGTAAAAAGATTGGACACTACAAAAATAAATGTTCAAATTTGGTCAAAAAGGAGAAAGATGAAGAAAGCTCAAGAAGGAAGAAAAAGGCTCTTCAAGCAACTTGGGATGAAAGCGAAGATGAAGAGAATGACTCAAACACCTCCTCTATTGATGACGAAGAAGTTTACATATGTCTAATGGCTAATAGCCATGAGGTATCATCTAACTCATCTGACTTTAGTGATAGTGAATCCTTTAATGTGCATAAGGAGTTTAAAATTATTATTAATAAATATGAATGCCTAAAAATGAAATATGATGATATAAAAATAGAGCTTGAAGACTTGCAAAAAAAAAAAGAATGTTAAAGTATGTGAAAAATGTGATATATTGAATGAAGAAAACTCTAGCTTAGAATTCTCAATTGAAGAATTGAAAATGGAAAATAGTGCACCAAAAGCAATATATGAAAAATAAAATGTAGAAAGTGCATATTTGAACAAAGAAATTAATAATTTGAAAGTTGAACTTGAAAATTTCTCAAATGGAAGTAAAATGTTAGATGTCATGCTTAGTGGATCTAGAATTTCTTCAAACAAAAAGGGACTTTGTTTCAATTCTTTTAAAAAGAAGAATGACAAAAGAATTTTATTTGTTAAAGCATTGCATGATTACACAAGATCACATATTATTTGTTTTCATTGTGGATATGAAGGGCATTATTCTTATGATTGAAGAATTAGGAAAGGAATAAGTAACGGGATGGAGAAAATTTGGGTCCCGAAGAGGATCATTACTAACCAAGATGGACCCAAGCAAATTTGGGTACCAAAAATATGAAACTCTTAATTTCTTTTTTGTAGGAAGCTTCTAAGTACAATGAAGGTAAATGATATTTGGATAGTGGATGCTCAAGACACATGACCGGCGATGCATCAAATTTCATCAATTTGAAAAAGAAAAATGGAGAAAAAGTCATCTTTGGAGACAATAGAAAATGAAGAGTAATTGGTATAGGTAATATTGGTAAGAATGAAAAAGTATATTTAGAAAATGTTTGGCTAGTTGAAAACTTAAAACATAATCTAATTAGTATAAGTCAATTATGCGATAAAAACTATTTAGTCAAATTTGAAAAAGACAAATGTTTGATACTAGATGAAAATAATAAAATTTTACACATGAGTTTTAGGTACAATAACGTATACAAAATTGATTTTGATAATTTGAAAAATGAAAAATATCTCAGTGTTATGCATGATGACATGGCATAGAAGATTATGACATGCAAACTATAAATTACTAAATAAACTTTCAAATCATGAATTGGTTAGATGTTTGCCTAAGATCAAATTTGAGAAAAATAATGTTTGTGATTCATGTCTAAAAAGTAAGCAAATCAAAAGTTCTTTTAAATTAAAAGGAGTTATTAGTACACATAGAACTTTGAAATTTTTACATCTTGACTTGTTTGGACCTATTGATGTGACGAGTTTAGGAGGAAAAAGATATGTATTTATAATTGTTGATGATTTCTTCCATTTTACTTGGACTATTTTTCTCGCTAGTAAAGATGAAACGCTAAACATGTTTTCCAAATTTGTAAAAAGAATTCAAAACAAATTCGAACAAAAGATTTCAAAAATTAGAAGTGACCATGAAGGAGAATTTGAAAATTATAAATTTGAGTTATTTTGCGAAGAAAATCGAATTACTCATAATTTTTTCACTCCTAGAACACCTCAACAAAATGGAATAGTAGAAAGAAAAATATTTTTCGCATTGAGTAGTCTGCAAAACTCATAAATTCGTCTTGAAACTTGGAAAACACTTTTTGAGCATAAATTGAGCCAGCATGTTTTTCCAACAATTTTTTTGTAAATAAGGCCGCAACAGAATTCAAAGTTTTAAAATCAGCCCTTTCTTCAGCCTCACGACGACATGCAATAGCTTGTTCATATTGCTGCACAAACTCTATAAATGAAGTATTAGAGTTCACAAATCCATCAAAAAAAGAGTTTATACTTTCAGACCTATGAGTAGTGCGCATGCCTACACAAAAGACATCATGAAAGTATATGGGTACCCAATAGTGACGCTTGTTATACATGCTTACTAGCCAATGATCACTTGGAATTCTATATTTTTCTTTCAGCACTTCCCACTGATTTTTCAAATTCTATAATGCCCTCTTATTTGTAAATCCACTTTGTGCACTCTTCTTGGAAGTTGTCTCATACAAATAAATCTTCTAAATTGCACACAACATTCCTCTGAATATGCCAAATACAACATCTATGTCGCTGTTCGGAAAAAAAATTTGTATAGCATTGCCCATCGCTATATCTTGATCGGTTATAATCATTGTAGGATATTTTCCATGCATACATTCTAGCCAAGTGCGGAATAACCAAATAAAGTTTCCTTTGTTTCATCTGCAAGCAAGGCGCAACCAAATAAAGTAGATTGCATATGATAGTTCACTCCAGTGAATGGGGCAAATGGCATGCAAAACTTATTAGTCCTATATGTTGTATCAAAAGAAACAACATCTCCAAAAGTCATATAGCTTTCCCTAGATCTTCCATCTGCCCAAAATACACTTCTTGTGGTTTTATCTTGTAAATCTACTTCAAATCTAAAAAAAAAAAACCTAGATCGTTAGCTCGCCTTTGTTGAAAATGTATCATCACACGCATAGCTTCTTTTCTGATATTATCAACTCTTTTTTTCCTCAAATGATCAACACATGTTTGTGTTGATATTGTTGTCTCATCGGAATATTTCAAAACTTTAGCAATGCTAGATGGACCAAAACCACAATTATGTAGTTCAGAAATGACTTGCTTTGAATTAGTTGATAATTTGGAATGAGATCTCATTCTTGATGTCTTTGATGGAGAACGTAACATGTGTGTATGTTCCTCATTAAAGGCCTTTACCTCCCATTTACCATCGTCTTTTACTCCAACTTTTATATAAGCTTGACAGCCAAATCTATCATCTCTTCTGCGCTTGACAATTTTCCCCAAGTCCCTCTTCTTTTTAAGATCTTTGTGCCCCTCTTGAGAACAAATAAATTTCCTTCCAATTATATCATTCGTCTTTCTAGATTTAATGTTATATGACTTTCGAACAAAAAATTCAACAAATTTTGCATATATATTGTAACAATTATATGCATGTTCTTCTGAGTCATATGACAATCCAACATAAGGTTTTATAATTGTCTGCCCATTCTCGTTGTCACATTGGATCTCATTTTCTTGAATGTCCTCATCAATATAATAGCTTTGTTGTGTGTCCTCCAAATTTTTAGAATACTTATTTTGCATATGTGAAGCATCCATATCCATATTGGTTTCAATACATGAAGATCTACATGAAAGTAATATGTAACTTTTTGGGTTTACTTAAAGAAATTTTGATGAAGTAGATTAACACAACAATTCTACATATTCTTAAGACAAAATTGTATAAAACGAACCTATGTAAAGATTCTTCAAAATGGAGCATATCATTTTCTTCCATTGCTCAAGGAAATGTTGTGCAAATCTGTGAAATGTAGCTCCAGTTACCTGTGAAAGGATTAAATTAAGATGTGGATTTGCTAATAAGTGGAAAGATTGCAATTGTTGGACACGTCATAACTAGGCCTTGGACAGAACGTCGTAGCAGCACCTCGATCTACAAGGATGTCCACAGAGAATGTCGCAGCAGAAGGTCGCAGCAGCACGCCTGAAGGAGAAAGGAATGTCCGCGGCCGAAAACAAGGTTGCAGCAACTAACGTCGCAGCAGCACATTCAAAGGAGGAAGAAATGCCAGCGGCCAAAAACAAGGTTGCAGCACTTGGATCCACAAGGATCTCCACAGGGAACGTCGCAGCAGCACGCCCAAAAGAGGTCAGAATGCCAGTGGCCAAAGCACCTGGATCCACAAGGATGTCCACAGGGAAGTCGCAGCAGCACGCCTAAAGGAGGAAGGAATGCCAGTGGCCGGTTGCAGTAGCTCAATCCACAAGGATATCTACAGGGAAGTCGCAGCAGCACGCCTAAAGGAGGAAGGAATGGCAGTGGCCGGTTGCATCAGCTCGATCCACAGGCAACGTCAATGTAAAAGGCTCTGGATCCCGCCTCAATCACCGGAGACCATCGTTCGAGGAGAGAAATGTTTGGATCCCGCCTCTATCCATGTTAGGGCATATTTCTGGCGCATCCTGATCGTTCATATTAGATTGATGGCCCAAATGCAATCTCTTCCTCTTAACTTAAGATATGTTAAATCGGGTCGCTCATCTTAAAATGGACGGTAGAGCGGCCGCTCTACATACTCATTTTTCCCTTAGAAAATATACATTAACAAAAGTTTTTTTGAACTTGTACCATGCATTCCAACTTCATTTGATACTTCAACATGTATGAAATGAAGTTGGATTTTGCATATCGACATATGGATTTTGCATTCCAACTTCATTTGATACTTCAACATGTCCTCCCATCTCTCCTTGCCATGCAAAGTCCAATTGAAGTAGGTACTTAAGAAGCCATTGCGATATAAATCCTTTTGCACTTCATACTTAACCTTCCATCGAAAATTCCTACATCTTTGACAAGGACATAAGATTCGGCCACCAATATCAACTACATCAACATGTTCATATGCAAATTTTACAAACTCATCAACTTTGTCTTTGAAATCTTCAGTTATAAATCCGTGTTCATCTTTCCAATGTTCGATCCAACTCCGATCTGGTCGCATTTTGCTGAAATTTGAGTCATCAATTTAGATAACAAGGACTCTGCATGTGCCTTTTTATCTTCAAATTTGAATACTAGCAGTGGCGGAGCTAGAACATTTTGCTAGTGGGTTCACATTTTAATCAAATTATTTATTTTCAGAGCATTGATATTAATTGTTAGTAATAAAAAATTTAGACAAAGAAATATAATAATTTATTTAATTTTTGAAGTTATATTTACAACAATTTAAATAAATATTCAAAATTGACATAATTGAAAACAATAAGATATGAGTTCAATATCGATAATTATATCAAGTTTTTTTAGAATAAAAAAATAACAAATAAAAATAATATGAAATAATTAAAATATTTGATTATCAATCATAAAAAATATTTAATTGTTATTTGAAATAATATAAGAGAGGACAAAGGAAAGAAACTAACATTTTTATGCATTTATGTATGAATAAAAGGTTATATGTTAAATTGAAGTTAATGGAAAAAAAAAGAGATAAAACACAATTGAAAAATAATAAGATCTGATTTCATGATCAATAATTATATCAAGTTTATTTGAAATAAATAATGGCAAATAGAAATAAATATATTCTATTAATGGAATATGTAATAGTTAAAATATTTGATTATGAATCATCAAAAGTATTTAATTGTTATTTGAAATAATATAAGAGAGGTCAAAGGAAAGAAATTAATTTATGCATATATGAAATAAAAGGGGACCTATTAGAATATACAAATAGAGTAAAAAGATTAAAAAAAGTGGGACTCAAGCGGCCAAGAATGCAGAGGTGAAAAAGGTGGATCTTTTGCTTCGGACAGTGGGACTCAAATGGGTTAATTAGTTGTGGTCAAGAGATGGTGCAGTTGGCTGTAAGATTTTTAGGCAAAGACTAGGGGGAGTGGAAACTACAAAGTCATTTAAATGTGGAGGACATCACAGGAAAGTTAAATTTATATTGAGTTTGTAGCAGCAGTGAGCTCTAAAGATGTCAGCACTTCCAACTGGATGCATGGCCTGTAAATGTGAACACGTATCTTGAAGGTATATACATATTCTGAATGTGTATAGTTGTCATTACAATGATTCCATATGTATGAATCATATGCAAATGGGTAATTTAATTTCTCTCTCTCCAGGGATGGACCGAGAGTTAAGTGCAATGGGGGGCCAAAATAGAGAGTAAAAAATAGGAGGATAAGAAAAGTATATGCCTAATATAGCAGCATCATATAAAGGTTAAGAAGAGTAAATGCCTAATATAATTAAACAACATGATATAAAGGTTAAGAGGAGTAAATACCTAATATAATAAGCAGCATCATGTAAAGGTTAAGAAGAGTAAAGGTCTAATATAATTAGGCACCAACATATAAAGGTTAGGCAGAGGCTCATTTATATAGAAAGCAGCAGCATATAAGCATATAACGTGCGACCAGGAGTGTGATGACCCATCCAACTGCACACTTGATATATTTTTTCCTCACTTTAATAAAATTATTGACCAATTACATGATAAAAGTGTAGCATAAATAAGATAGAGGGCAAAAAAATAAAGACCGGCGAATCAAACTTATGAGTAATCATTAGACAGATTCTGTTAGCCACAATTTTTTTTCTAAAAGTAATCATAGTACTCATGAGACAGAAGTGCATGTGGATGCATAATGCATATGAAGCCTAAAGACATATGAGTAACTCTCACTATGATTATTAATGGCTTGATGAACTCCAGATCACAAAGGATGATAGGAAACCCTCCCTTGCCCATGCAACAGAGATATCAGAAAAAGAAAATAACTACAATACTTAACTAACTTGAAGTATTGATCCTCTTTTTCCTATAAAAAGTATGGAATCAAGACCCCAAAGGAATATTTTTTTCAAATAATAATCATCACCCAAAACAGTGATGAAATCCATAACTTCTGAACTCTGGAGATTAATACATACATGCCCAACGTCAAGATGACAAGAAAAAGAAGAAGATGAGGGGGCGAGGGGGAAGAAGAAACCTGAGTTGAAGATTTGGTGATCCACGACTGGAGTTAGAGATTATCCTAGAGATGATTCCACGAGCAGAGTTGGAGATTAATCACGTCTCTTTTTCTTCCACGTCGTTGTTAGGGTTTTTTTTAAGGAGCCGAGAGTTTTAGGGAGAGGTTTAGGGGGAGTTTTAGATATGTCTGTGTGCATAATATATATTGTTATAAAACTTAGACACAAAATAAGTTACCATGTGTCATGGTGGTTACAAAGGACATCCACGTTGAGTTGGTCATGGGTTCAAATCAATCAAACATTTAATTATTTTTAAAAATCTATTTTGTCTTTTTTATCTTCTGACGTACCAGAAAAAAAACACATAAAATAAATTTAAAACTATTTAGTAGGGGTGTAAAAAAATTTGACCAACCCAAAAAATTCATCCGATCCGAAAAATTGAACCGAAAAAATTGAAAATTAGTGGTCCGGATATGATTTAGGGTGGTTTTTAATAAATTAAAATCCACTTGCTAAAATTAAGTCCCCACCCGAAAATATCGTAGGGGCCCATGAAACCCATTTTTTTATTTATATATAATACATATGTTATTAATTTTTTTATTATAGATATAATATTTTTTGTATAAAATTTCATACTTTTCTATCACATTATCACACTTTAATTTAATAACTTTAAGCACTTAATTTAATTTTTTTAAATCTCTTTTGTTTTTATCTTCTTATGTACAAAAATAAAGCACATAAAATAAATTAAAAACTATTTAATAGGGGTGTAAGAAAAATCCAACCAATCCGAAAAATCCATCCGACCCGAAAAAATTGAACAAAAAAAATTAAAAATTAGGGGTCCGAATATGATTTAGGGTGGTTTTTAAAAATTGACCCGAAAAGTAGCGATTGATTTTTAGACCGAAAATCTAACTCGACCTGAACTACTTTCACCCCTACTATTTAATAATCGTACATGAATCTATATGCTAAGTAAGAATCTATATAAATATATTAACAAAGAAATATATATCTTTTGTATATATGAAATTAACATTAACAGTATATCCTAGTATGTCTATATTAATAATCTTACATATATCTATTAAGTAATTGTCTACAAATATATATATATATATATATATATGAGTTCAATTTGAATGTTCCCTACCTCACCTTGTTCCATATCTTTTACACCATCAGATCTTCATCCAACGGTTTTTTTTTTCAATTTCTATGTATGTATGTATGTATGTATTACTACATATATACACCACAAATCTATCTAAAGGATACATTTTATAAAATATTATAAATTAAATTATATAACTAGTAAATTCCAAATCACCAATAGAATACTTCCACCTCATGCCAAAGAGTTAGACGCCTCCCCCCCCCACCCTAATTCAGATATTGTCATATCAACATCTAACAGTATTCGGAGATGCGACCGATTCGGTTCATTGTGATTCCAGTTCGTAGAAATGAGGTATGACCGGTTCACATAAAAAAATGGCATGATAGGCGGTGGTAGTTTCCTTTTTTAATTCGAGCGGGCGACGTCGCATGATTGGACGCCTTCAACACCGTCATTGCTCACCGTTACTGTTTATTCTGGATTATTGTATAAATATTCATTACAAATCAATAGAAAATTTTGATATCAATAATGACAGAATTATAACTTATTAGTGACAAATTATAATTTAGAGACAATTTAATTACATATTTGTTACAATAAAGCCACTAATATGAGGGACACAGTGTTTTTGCAAATAAATTGATCACAAAATAGTCACTATATTGATGAATAAGTATGAAAGAAAGTATTATATGTGTCTCGAATATGGCATCAGTTTGTGCAAAAAAGTATAATCATTTGAGATAATCATCATTCAGTGGCGCCTAAAATGACGTCACTCATCATAAAATTAATAGTAATATAAAACTGAACCATCACCTAACAATCGATTATTGGTCCCAAAATGATATCGTATTGGCGTTTAACCCTTATATGCAAAAGAAATTGTATACAAAATTGATATATAGTATAAACTATAATAAAAAAATAATCACAAATCGGTAGCAAATTAGTAATTATTCATGACAATAATTATGACATATTAGTGACAGATTAAGGTCAAACCTTAGTGACAGATTACTTATAAATTTTCTACAATTTACCAACTAGCTTTAGTGACCATAATTTTCGTAGTTAATTTGGTCATAACTCCGTCACTATATCATCAGTTAGGTTTGGGAAAATAGTGCATGAAATCTATCCCAAATCAGTAACAAACTCATAATTATTAGTGACAATAGTCAGGTCAAATTAGTGACAGATTAAAGTCAAACTTTAGGGATAGATTAGGTACCAATTTGTTATCATATACTAACTAATATTAGTGACAATAATGTTTGTAATTAAAGTGGTCATAATCTCATCACTATATCATGGATTAGATTTGTGAAAGTGTCGCATTAAACATGTCATAAATCTGTCACTAATATGTCGCTACTTATGACTATAATGAGACGGATTTTGGAGTCACAAAAATCCGTAACTAATGGATCAAATTCTTGTAGTGCTCCTTTCTCTCGATCGAACCAACGTCATTTTAGCACTACGACTTTGTTAGATTTTTCAAATAAGACAATTCTATGATGTCTTCTATAATACCTTAGTAATCAAAGTCGTTGTCCCCATACATGCTTCATAGAATACATATGCCATTATTAACAATTCCACGTTGTCGGCTATATTCTTCTGTATGGAACTGATCTCCATTGACTATGATGCCACAGTAGCTAAGAACTTGTTTCTTTGGGTCATGACTCAGATCTCGTATTTTTAAATCTATGACTACGTCATTAATAATCTACAAGAAAAATAACTAAAAACTTTACGAAAAGTTACAAACTTAAGTAATAATTAAGGGAAAGCGGAAAGAATCTCACTTCATATCGCAACCAATCGACAAAATGTTTGTCTCGTAGTTTCAATAACTCATTGTTTGAAACTAACAGATTGATTTCTCATTGTAATTCATAGTTGTCAATTAATGAAATCATATAGCAACAATTAACTTTAAATTATATAACATATTAAAACAAATTGTCTTACTTGAGATACGGCGTCACTTCGCTACAATTTGCAAGGACATAATTCTCGGTGAGATTTCTGTCATTCAAGACAACTTTGCATCCTGTACCAAGAAGTCGACATAGGTACTTGAAGATGGATAATATTCATGTTAACCATTTCTTCACCACCATCATCGTTTCTTGGAACTTGGGTGTGTCGTGATTGTATGTGTGACTCAAAATGCTTTGAAGTGAAGTTTGACACCTCCTCAGTGAAATATGCTTCACATATGGATCCTTCAATTTTTGCCTTATTCTTCGTCTTCCTTTTCAAATATAGTATGCATCTTTCGAAAGGATACATCCATCGATATTGAACATGACCCGCAACTTTAGTTTCATATGGAAGATGTACAATCAAGTGCTCCATCACATCTAAAAAAGAGGTGAAAATATCTTCTCAGCCTTGCACACGGTAATCACAATAGAAGCCTCTAACCGAGAGATGTCATCTTCTTGAACGATGGATGCATAAAGGTCCTTAAAGAACATAAATAATTCTGTTAAAACCTCCCATATGGCTTCTGGCAAAAGTTCTTTAAAGACAATTGGAAGCAGCCTTTGCATAAAAATATGACAATCATGACTCTTCATCACATGTATCCTCCCATTGTCCAGGTTCAAACAACGAGATATATTTGATACATATCCTTCAGGGAATTTCAATTGCTTGACCCACTCGAAAACCACTTTTCTTTGATCATTACTCAAGACATAAGTAGCTTTTGGCTTTTTGCATTTACCATTTTGAAGATGAATGATATCTATCTCTGATCTTTTGCATATTAAATTCATGTCTTCGCGCGCCTGTATGCTATCTTTTGTTCTTTCTTTAACATTCATAATAGTGTTGAAGATGTTGTCAAATATGTTCTTCTTCACATGCATGACGTCCAAGTTATGACGTACCAAATTTGAAGACCAATAAGGCAACTCCAAAAAAATACTTCTTTTCTCCCAATTATGTTCACTTCCAAACCCATTTTGCTTGTAACTACCGGCCTTCAATCCGAATGAGACTTCACTAAGTTTGTTTACATGCTCTAGCAATTCTTGCCCCATCAAATGAGTTGGAGACAAAGTGTTCTCAGATGTATTCTTTTTAAATGAGTTTTGATCGCGACGCATTGAATTCTCTAATGCAAAAACATCCTATGACAATCAAACCAGTAAACTTTCCTTTTTCAAATAAAATGATTTTGTATTCTTTCCACGTATGGGATAAGCAAGTTTACCTTTTGTGCTCCAATCACTCAACTTTTCATATGTTGGAAAATCACTTGTGGTTCACATTAATGCCGCTCATAATCAAATTTTGCTTTTTAGATTTGTCATAGGTAACCACGCCATCCTCTCAGAACATCTTGAGTTCATCAATCAAAGGTCTAAAGTAAATATCTAAACTTTTACCAGGAGATTGAGGACCCGAGATCATACAGGTAAGCAATATGTTCTCTCGTCTCATACACATGCTTGAAGGCAAATTATAAGGTGTCACAAAAATCGGCCAACATGAATAAGCACTTGATGAGCCAAATGGGTTGAAGCCATGGTGCAAAGTCATAATCTAACATTACGTGATCCTGCAGAAAAAGCCGGATCAAGTGCATCAAATCGTTACCATGCCTCTGCATCCGAAGAATGTGTAATGGAATCTCGATCATCACGTGCCCCTTCTATGTGCCACCTCATAAATTATGCAGTTTTTTCATAAAGAAATAGTCATTGTAATCTTGGAACAATGGGAAAGTATTTGAATATTGCATTTGCCACATTTTTTTTCAAACTTTGGGAATTATTTTTCGACTTGTATCTAGGCTCGCCACAAATAGAATAACTCATAAGTGAGTTGTTTTCCTTGTAATACAACATGCAATGATCGCGACATGCACTTGTAAAAATCTTCTGATATTCCAACCTTCTGATATTCCAACCCTAAATCTCTCATCAATCTTTTGAACTTGTAAAAATGTCCCAGTAATTTCTCTGAAGTTGGAAGCATACTCTTAATAATGGCAAGCATCCAGTCAAAACAACTTTCACTCATATTAAATTCTGATTTCAAGTTTGTTAGTTGTGCAATTGCAGAAATTGTAGTTTGCTTCATGCATCCATCCCATAAAGGTTCATCTACTTCTTCGAGAAGATTATAAAATTTAGAAGCTGAAGGATTCGGGTCTTCTTCAATCAATGTTTCACCAATATTTTCTCCTAACATTGCATCTCGTATCATGTCCCTGTACTAATTGCTCGAGTCACTCACATTGGTATCTACATTAGTTGTCTCTTTAGCCCATCTTTCTTCGCCATGAAAGAACCAATTTGTGTATGTCAATAAGAAATCGTTGTAATATAAATCCTTCTGCACATCATATCTTACTTTCCACTGATAACATTTGCACTTCCGGCATGGACATAAGATTTTGCCATATGAAGAAGCAACACCTTCATTTTGATATGCCACATTAATGAACTCATCAATACCATCTTTATATTCTTCAGTTATAACATCACGTTTATCCTTCCAACGACGAATCCAACTATGATATAGCTTTGTCATTTCTGTAACAGACAACATTAAGCCATATGTCAATAAATTCGTGTACTTGAAACATGTGATTTGAAGGTACGAAGTCTAAAATCACAAGTTTTAAGTACTTCATTGTCGTTTCATAATTTCATTTTATTACCAAGAATGTGGATGCACATCCTTAGTAAAATTTATGAGAACATGATTAAAAAGAGGTACTAGAATTATGAAAAAAAATCTATCAATATTTGTTTTCTAATAACTCGTAATCGTGGAACAAATTTGTTCTGCTCATGCATTTACCCTAACTTAACATGATATTAGATTAAAAATTAGCAAATTAACTAGTCCTTAGATTAGTTTCAAGTAATTAACTTAACATGCATTAGATTAACTTAACTAGTAATTAAGTTAACATGCACTAGTAATTAACTAGTAACTAACTTAACATGCATTAGTTTCAAGTAATTAAGTAGTAATTAACTTAACATGCATTAGTAATTAACTTAACATTGATGGTGGCGGGCCTATACCTTCTTAATCGGTGAATGATGGCAGTGGGCAATGGAGGAGGGTAAGTGGTGGAGGAAGGCAGCGGGCGATGACCTGCACCGGATGGAGGAGCACACATTACAAGAAAATTGTCATTTTCCGACGGTTTGAAATCCGTCGCATTTTGCGACGGATTTTGCGACGGTTTCATTTTCGACGGATTTTCTGACGGTTTCATTTCCGACAGATTTTCCGACGGTTACAACCGTCGGAAATGAAAATAATAGATTATATAATTTGTTATATTATTATTTTATTTTTCGACGTTTAGGAACGTCAATATTTCCGACGGATGTCCATCCGTCGCAATTTCTTATGGATTTTTCGACGGTTACGACCATCTAAAATGAAAATAATAAATTATGTAATTTGTTATATTATTATTTTATTTTTTGACGATTAGGAACGTCGATATTTCTGACGGATATCCATCCATCGCAATTACCGACGGTTTCGATCGTCGTTAATAATTACCGACGGTTCAAACCGTCGGTAAAATAAAATATAAACATTATATATAACTAAATATTTTTTCGACGGTCACAACCATCGGTAACTTTAAAAATAATTAATATTTACATTTTCGATGACCGGAGTCGTCGGTAATTAAAATTTTGTCATCCCATTTTTTTTTCATTTTCCCACTTTCTCTCATCTTTTCCCCCTATATATATAATACCTCAATTTTCTTTCCTCCTCTCCTCTCTCTCCCTCCTCTCCTCTCCTCTCTCTCTCTCCCTCTCCCTCTCCCTCTCCCTCTCCCAGCCGGCGAGTCTCTAGCCGGACGTCAAGCGTCGACGGCCGACGACCCTCTCCCACCGGCGTCTCTCTCTTCGTCAGTGTCTCTCTCTCTCTCTCTCTCTCTCTCTCTCTCTCTCTTTCTCTCCTGCCGCTGGCGCTCTCTCTCTCTCTCTCTCTTTCTCTCCTGCCGCTGGCGCTCTCTCTCTCTCTCTCTTTCTCTCCTACCGCTGGCGGCCGGATCCAGCCGCTGACAGCCGAATTCGGCCGCTGGTGGCCGAATCGGCCGGCTGGCGGCCGGATCCGTCCGCTAGCGGCAGGAGAGAGAGAGACGCCGATGGGAGAGGGTCGCCGGCCGTCGACGCTGAATCCAACCGCGGGCGGCCGGATTCGGCCGCTGGATCCAACCGCTTGTGGCCGGATCGGCCGTGGGCGGCTGAATCTGGCCGGATCCTACCGCGGGCGGCCGGATCCTATCGCTTGCGGCCGGATCCAGTCGCTTGTGGCTGGATCCAGTTGCTTGCGGCCGGATCCGGCCGCGGACGTTCGGATCTGGCCCCCAACGGTCGGATCCTACCGTGGGGCGGCCATATTTGGCCGCGGCCGGAGCTGGCCCCTGATCCGGTTGCTAATTGTTTTTATTTCTAAAAAATTCTTTGCAACGGTTGTGACCGTGAAAGATCGACGGTTGCGACGACCGTCAAAAGTATCGACAGTTGCTACCGTCGAAACCTTTCGACGATTGGAATCGTCGGAATTTTTCGGTGGTTGCAACCGCCGAAAACTTTGGACGGTTGGAACCGCCGAGACTTTTCTGACGGTTAAAATCGTCGGTCGAGATTTTTTGGACAGTTGGAACTGTCGATATTTTCGATAAATTTTTTTCGACCGTCACAAATCAATTTGCGATGATCGTTTTTTGAACTGATCGAGTCCGTTTGAAAAACCGTCAGAAATTGTATTACCAATGATTTTGGATTGATTACCGATGATTTTGACCATCGATAATCGACGTTTTTCTTGTAGTGACAGTCGACAAGCGAAGGAGGCGAAGGGCAAAGGAGGCGGAGGGCGATGGAAGCAGATGATGGCGGAGGAGGCGGAAGGCGGCAGAGGAGGCGGAGAGCGGCGGAGGTGGATGGCGGCGGAGGAGGTGGAGGGCGGCGGAGGAGGCGAATGGCGACAGAGGAGGCAGAGGCGGAGGAGGTGAATGGCAGTAGAGGAGGCGGAGGCGGAGGAGGCGGAGGAGGTGAATGGCAGCAGAGGAGGCAGAGTCGGATGGCGGCGGAGGTCGGCGCGAGGCGAATCAAAGGAAAACACAACGAGTTCGACCAGGACAGGGTTGGGCATTGGGTGTCAGAGCAATGGGTGGAGACGGTGAGTTCGACGAGGGCGGGGTCGAGCATCGCGTCGGAGCAGTGGGTGGGACGACGAGTTCGACGAGGGCTTGGGGTCGGGCGTCGGAGCAACTAGCGTCGAACGTCGGGCGTTGGAGCGGAGGGTGTCGACCGTCGGGCGTCGTCGGTCGCGGTGAAAATCGATGAGAGGTAATAGTAAATTGTGAAAACGTAGAAGAGGGGTTAGGGATTTTTCGCGTATGAGGTACCTTTAGAAAGAGCACGTCGAGATGAACATTTTGGCATATGGTAGGAGATGATCGGTCCACTGTGCGCGACACAGCAAGCTTAGAACATAAGGAAAGGGGGGGGGGGGGGAGTTCGGCGGCGGCAATTTCGGCTCTGATTCATGTCAATCTTCCTCTTGGTGAGCTGTACATCATTCTCAAATTGATTAGGATCATTTGTAGGATATTTAAATGTGTTCTTGTTCCAAATCATGGAGGTGGCCGAGATTGAGTTTTTCTGGCAACCTTTTCGGCAAGACTTTTCTGGCGAGTTCGACGAGGGATTTCGGTCGAGTTCACCATGATGTTCTGGTAGGTGTACACACGAGGAAAAGACGTATTGGGCAGATGTCTGTAAAAAATTTAATCGCAAATTACTTGTAGGTTCATCGATTTTGGGTTTCGATCGCCAGGCGATACTTTCGACGACTCGTCCTCAATGTGTATTGATAAGAGAATGAAAATGCATAGTAGATTTGATTTCAGATATGAAATTGATTTTTAATTAATTTTATTATGCTACTAATGAAGAAGGTGACATTCAGCGTTCGGTAGGTGTGATTCCAATTTAGAGAGCTGGTGGTTTCATTATTATGGTAAGGATGATTGATGGCCGAAACTATTTGTAAGATTTAATCTTATAATTGATAAGAATTGGTTAAATATAGGATCTAATTCGAATTATTATATGCTTAATTGGATATGATAGCTGGATGTCCGTTGAGGTTTGAGTACGGTACTATTAGTTGGCTATTTATTTTTCCTTATTGGTAAGCATTCTAAAAATCTATAGTGATGATCGATTTATGAAAATCAGTTTATATGATAGTTAGAATTCGTTAATTAGGAACTTATGCATGAAAACTATAAATTCTAATTCTAGGCACCAAGATGCCATTAAAGAACTATTATGGAGTGATTAATGTACTAAAAGACAAATGATACTTAGAAGTGATAAATATTTTAAATGATAAGCTTATATTTCTAAATAAGGTTTAAATGAATGTAATAGGCATTTCTCTCCTTTGAGCGGATTTGGACGGAAGATAGTTGAGACTTGAGGAATCCAAGATGAGGAACTTACCTAAAATGATATAAATTACTTAATTCTTCAGAGTGGTAACATTGTCCCATCCGATGTGGGACGAATTTTTGAGATTATTTTCTTCATGCATAATCATACTTGTTGTATGCTTCATATGTGTGCCATCATATGACGTGTGATGTTTTGTTATGAATTTGAAATATTCCGGTGAGACTAATTATTTTACTTGCACATTGGATCTTTTTGTTAAAATGTTTAAGGATATTTTATTTACAAGTTGGAACATTGTTTTTAAGAAGTTTGCAAGTTAGAATATAAATATCGAATGTGAATATGCATTCATGCATCATGTGCACTTCATGTAAAAACTTGCATAAGGCGGAGTATTTTCACCTCAGAGGATTAGCCAACTCCGAGTAGATCGATTGGGGTTCAACACCCTGTATCGCTATAGTGACACGAATGATGGAATTAGAACAATCATCCTATGGCAACATAGTGACATGAGGGATGGATTGAAAAAGAAAAGATAACAAGCTGTGTTAATGAGATGTGAGGAGTGGTTCAACGTCCTGTGTCAATGGGATATGAGCGACGGAATTAGAACAACCACCCTGCGCCAATGAAATACGAGGGGTGTGATTGAGTACTACATTGAAGAGATTGGATATCCATATTTGATTATTAATCCCCAACTTATATTATATATGTATGATTTCACCATGCATGTGCACACATGACATTAATTTTGCATGATTATTATGTGAATAAATTCCTTTTGAATAAGAGTGGATTTTAAAATTTTCTTAAAAATAAAGATGTGAATTTTTGCAACAGTTTTAATACTTGAGGTAGTCGTTTTAACTCAGTGAGCTTAATCCATGCTCACCCCCTTTTCTTTTAATGTTTAAGGGAAAGGAATACATATACAACATATTTGATTGGAAATGTGTATTGATTCAAAAGGGGATAGTCTGTGAGATTCCGCGAGAAACATATTTGGCTCAATATTTTTCTTTTGATACTTATCATTTTTTTAAATGACTATTATGATTTTATTTATCTTGACATCTTTTGGTTTTTTATTGTGACCCATGATTTAATTATGTGGATATAAATTGATTGATGGGACTTGAAGATATGGGCGAGTCCCTATCATGAAATTGGATAAGGGCTCGACCCTTAATGGATTTTGACAAGTATTCGATATGTTTTGTTCGTGTAATAGTTTTGAGACGAAACTCGTATGTTCATATAATTCAAAATTTTTGGGCTTGAGTCCCATATTACTTGATAAATATAAATTGCCAGTGATGCACATTAAATTTTATAAATTGCTTGTGAAGTATAGCACTCCAACCCTAAAATAAAAAAGTGTCATGAACTCTTGAGATAAAGACCTTGATCAACATCAGTGAAGTATAGCACTCCAATCCTGACTGACAAAACCCTATGTCCTAGAGTGTAGTTGTCATAATGAATGTGACAATCCAATTCATAAAGGCCCCGTTTGTTTGCGAAATCGGATAGGAACCGTGCCCTTGTTTTGCTCGGTTCCGCCAAATGAGAGCAGAACCACGATTCTAGGTGGAGAACGAAATCGTAGAATCGGACTATCACGTGGCACGGTTCCACTGATTTGGTTCCATCAAAAGACATGGAACCGTGGTTCCACCGCCTCGCAACATCCGCCCCATTTTTTCTCTCACGTGCCCTTTCCACTCTAGGAAAAATTACGCCTCTTATTTTCTCTCACGTGACCTTTTTGTACGCCGCCCCCTATTCATTAGGCGATCGCAATTGACAATCGTCGTCGTCCAATCTGCCTTCATCGTTGGACGTGAGAAGATGACACACCCGATGTTCACGCTTGGGTACAATCGTAAGATGCGGCACAATCACTCCCGTGCATGCCGTCATCGACTCCCGGCCCAATCTGAGGTACAATGAACTCTTTTTTCGTCAATTCCTGCTTGAAATTGGGTTATCATCGATCTTGAAACACCCCTCGGGTATGGATCTGAGTTCTTGCCCTTCATATTGTAGCGTTTCCCCCTTTTGTCAGAAGCCCTATTCCTGTTCTTGAAGGCCCCCCGGTCGTCGTGCTTTTCGGCAATTCTAGGTATAGTTGTCCCGTCCGTACGTGTTTCAATCTTTACTATTCCGTCGTTCCTAACAAAAACTCACTCATGTATCATGTTTAGGTTAACGTCGAGGGGAGAAGCTGACAAGAAATGACCCGACTTGTTCTTCACAGACATCGATTTTGTGTGAGTACCAATTTGGCCGCTGTTTGTTATTGTGTATTATTCGTTTTAATAATATGTAGAGACAAACATTTTAATAATATGTCCATGTTAATGCAATTAGAAATTTTACATAATTAGATTGGAATGGTTATGATTTTTATGAACTCAATCACCGATCCTAAATGCCTAGTTCAACTTGTTCTCCATCCTCAATGGCCTACCTCTCAGTGTTAAAAGCAGCTAGCACCTTACGTAGAATGTGCATATTATAGCAATGTTATGTCTTTTGTATGAATGTTGTTAACTTTGAAATGTGACTATGGTAACATTATGTATTTTGGCTTCGTCCCATTTCACATCTGATGTACATGATCAGATATGAGGGAAAAAACACATTAAATAATGAATGTTGCCTTCTTTGTACAATATGATGGGTAGTAGTGAGATTGGTTTTGCGAAAAGATTGTCACTTATGCCATTAACATGATTGTCTACAATATATAGCATTCTTTCCATTTCCGTTTTGGTCCTTCATATGTTTATCTAGCTAAAGTTTGAATCGTGTATCGTCCCTGATTATGAAAATGGATCAACTGCATGCATGTGAGTGGGCTCGTGCGGTAATAACTGTATCATTAGTTTCAGTTGAGCAATTTAGTTTACTACCCAAGTCAACTTGTTGTTTACCATTTGCATAAGAGAACATATTTGTGCATTTTTCTCATTTTGACATGTGCAAATATATTACTATTGTTTCGTATTTTATGTATGGAACAAAAAGAGAGAGAAATACTGATTAAACAAAAAAGTGTACATAGATTATATTTGTGCATTTTTCTCGTTTTGACATGCGCAAAATATTACTTGTTGTTTACCATTGGACGCACATCGTTCTTGTAATATTCATAGTTTATCAACTACCTTTTCAACATATTCAACAACAGTTGTGTTGATAATTTTCTTCATTGCCTGCATGTTTACTTTTGAGGGTCCAAGGATGTGGAGAAGAACATCTTTTGGTATCTGAGAGAAGGTAATAAATGAAAGTCATCTATTATGAACTACTATGATACTAACAATGGAGGATAGATGTGTTCAATGTTCATAATCATCAAGTATTGTTGAGGTTCTTATGATCATAAAACTTCTAGCTCTACGCACGCACATACACCTATTAAAATGGAAATGAAATGAGACCAAAAGGACATGAAATATCACACACCCATCCATTTCTCAGCACATCACAAGATTCAGCTCAGCAAGGAACCTTTTTTTTAGGAGATCTCAGCAAGGAACTTGTGTTCTCTCTTATGCAAATGGTAAACAAGTTGACTTGGGTAGTAAATACTTACATCAGGAGTTTTTCCTGTTTCACAATTTAGTTTCAGTCTTAACCAAACAATTTTAACATGTGAAATTATAGATAATGACCTGCAATAATGACCTGCAACAACTTGAGAAGACAATGCGCAATCTAGAAGCAGATACTTGACAAGTTCCAATATAAAAGAGAACATCATACAAGAATTATAGAAAAGTCCAAGAATCAGAGCTTATATAACTCATCCTAGAGTTATATGGTTTCACGTGGATGAATAAAATAGTTTCAAACGGGCAAAGTATGCAAAAATGGTTATAGCATAGTTCCATAACATACTACAAAGTTTCCATTACATACTTAGAAGTATATAATTCTTATATGTCTTTAGCTCTCAAAGTTTCAAACCGCGGTACCACAAACATAAGCCATAATATGAATACAAAGCAGTAAAATTCCAAATATCACTAGGACTATGAGGCTCCTCCAACACCTACATTCATAAGGCACTTGATAATATTTTCAAAAAACTATGATAGAAAGATGCCAAAATGATAAAAAAAAACTTCCGGAGATATATATTGCAAGGAGAGAAAATAAGAAAATTAAAATGTGATAAAAATGCTATAAATAGATATCATTTTGTCATTGTTCCCTGAAGAAGAAGAGAGAATGATTACTTACTTATTTGACTTTAGTTGAGGTAGTGATTTGTTTTTTCGTGGATTAACTTCATTCATTAACAATTGCAAATAAAAAATAATTAAATTTAGCCTGGTTCGACGGGTCCCGATATCGTTCTTTGGAATCGTTAAATATTTCCCACTCCTATATCGATATAGTTAAATGCTAATAATTCTGAATATCGATGGGTTGTTATCGAAAAAATAATAATTTTTAATTCAATTTCATAATGTTTTACAATTTGTGTTATGATTTAATTTGTATTGAAGGTGTAACTCAGAGACGCAAATCCCGTGTCAAACGGCCCTCAGTGATATTTGTTTTAAGTACATGCATGCCCTCAATTTCTTTACCTTCTCCCTGCGCATCTTTTGTTTTATTCGTTTGTATAATATTCCAACGAACGCACCAACTTAAAGCTTTTGGATAGAATCTCCTTGATTATCCTTTGGATAGAATGATTAACATTGACTTAAATCAACTACAGATTTCATTTCTAGCTTTTTCTAATTCTTTTTGTATTTGTGCTAATTGATGCTATCTCTATGTTGCAAGGGTACGGGTACGATACCGGTACCGGGTACGAGTACGGGTATGGGATACGTCAAATTCTAAAAAATTAGGGTACGAGTACGATAATATATTAAATATATAATATATATATATAATAATTTTTCATAAGATTTCTAGTATCTTCATATTGTTTAAGTTTTCAAAATAAGTAATTAGTTATTCTCTTTACTATTATGTCTAAACGAGAAGTTATTAATAGTTTTCTTTCTCCTTACGACTTTTCATCTTTAACATCTATAAGTTTTATTGTTCACATTTGATAAAAACGTAGCAAAATATATATGTATTATGTTCTCTAGTATTAGTGCTTTCATGATCATCAATTATTAATTATCTTTTTTAGAATTTTATCTAACAAAATTTTGATATGGAGTACTCAGAAGCATATGTACGAGTACCCACTGAAGTATCCATTTTTTAAAAAATATTTTATTATTAGGTACGTATGAGTACGAGTACCCACAAGTACCCATAAAGTACCGGTACCGAATACATACCCAGTACGGGTGCGTTGAGAAAATTGAAGTACCGTGAATCATAGTGCTATCTAAATATATATAGAAGAACGTCATCCTTATTAGGAAATCTATCTAATTATCACATATATTACTCAAATATCGAGACGTCAGGAGTTCTAATTCCACCTACGATACCTATCTGCTATGTACCAGGCGGACGAGTGACCGATGGACTTATAATAATGAGCCCTCAGAGCTCTTCAAGTCCTCTCCGCTGGAAACGGATAAAACAGTAAGATTACAAATGATAAGATAACAATACGGATAATTTTCGTGCTCAATTGATTGCTCTGCTGGAGACGGACACGTGAAGCCCCTCATCAATCTGAAGCGTCAGCATCGTTCTGTATCTCACGGGCTTCTCCTCATCGCTCAGCTTGAATTCGAAGAACCGCAGCAGCACGGCCGCAAAGATCTTTATCTGCCTGTAAGCAAATTCCTTCCCCAAACAGATACGCGGACCGCCCTGCAACAACAGGAACTAGTCACAAATCAGTTAAGCAGAGAACGTGCAGCTTTTGATAGAAGAATCATTGATGCATTGCACGATTATGATCACCTGGAAAGCAGTGAATTTGAATGGACTCTGATGGCAGAAACTCCCATCCTCGTTAATCCACCTCTCAGGCCTGAACTCCTCTGCATCATCGCCCCACAGAGATTTCATTCGGCCCATGGCGTACGGCATGTACGCCACTGTGTCGCCTTTTTTCACAGCGTACCCATCAGGCAGGGTATCGTCTCCGAAGCAAACCTTGGGGTCCTGTGATTGATGAGCTACAAAAATGGTGAGCACGTGGTGAAATTTTTACACAACCAGCAGGGGGGAAAGAACAGCTGACCGTAGGAACTGCAGGATACAGCCGTAGTGTCTCGGATACTGCGGCGAGGAGGTACTGCATCTTGTTCATGGTTTCTTCGCTCAGGCTGGAGGGGAATTTACTCATGTCGGCGTCGTTTCCGGCGTCCTCGGCGGTGACCGCGATCACTTCCCGGGCGACCTTTTCTTGCACGGCGGGATGCCTGCACATCATGTACATGAACCAGGAGAGAGTGATGGCCGTCGTGTCTTTTCCTGCAATGAGGAAGTTTAGGATGATGTCTCTCAGGTACTTGGGCGTGATGTTCTCCGGATCCTGCTCCATCTCCACCAGGAACCTCGACATCATGTCTTCTTTGAGCTGCATTTAGTGCGCAACAGTCGTAAGAAGTTTTGTTGTAAATTAAGGACTAAATACTAATTCGTTATCAGAAACATAGAAGACCATCTGTTTTCTTTGATCAGTGCTATGTGGCCTATGCTAAAACAATTAAAAGGGATCCAGAACAAATTAAATCTAATCAAGTTTTGGAGCTCACTGATAGATCATTTCGCTGCTGAGATCTTTGCTGGATCTTCCGCTCTATGATCCTGTACACGAAATCATCCACAATCTGAACATTCGTTTTAAGCAGTGTTTCAGTACCAATGCCGAGGAGCTTCTTAATCTTCCATGTCACATCTGCATAGCGCCAGGTGCTCAGAGCACTCGAGTCGTCAAACGCCTTGGCGAACCTCGCCCCATCAGCTGTTGATCCACCGATGGTGTTCAGCTGCACTCCGAAGGCCACTTGGAAGATCGAATCCATTGTTGACTTCATGAAATAGTCCTGCACGCAGTGCAGTGATCATTAATTTATGATAACAACTTCAACCTGAATCTGATCAGATGTTGCGATGGGCCGACGACTTACTTGGATGTCAACAGTTTTGTTGCATTTCTCAGCCTCCAGAAGCAGTGAGGCGAGCTTGGCAGCGTTGGCCCGAAAGACTACGCTGGCGTAGTCCCTCAAGGCTCTCTTGGTGAACTCGAGGCTCGCCACTTTCCTCTGGTGGCTCCATTTCTGTCCATCCACTGCAAAAATTCCATCCCCGAGGAGATCCCTCAACTTCGAGCTGTTGAAGCCCCCCTGCAACAGAAATCAACTAATCATCTTCTGTCTCCACACACACACACACACACAGAGAGAGAGAGAGCAGACCTTGCCGTAGTTGGGGAAGTTGGTCTTGAGAATGTGCTCCACGACGGCAGGGTCGGTGGTGTAGACCTCGCTTCCGAGAGGGGAGAGCAGCCTGTAGGTCTTGTGCTTGCTCGCCAGCTCGGTGGCGTAGTCATGCAGGCGCCTGAAGTTGAGCGTCTGCTGAAAGCAGGTGGCGGCCACCGGATGGTACCTCTTCCTCCCCGCCGTGATGCGCCTGGGCACGTCCACCAGGAACGTGAGCGCGACGAGCGCTAACGCAAGCAGCACCGGAGCCGCTGCGACGCCTGCGAGGAGAGTGGGCACCTGAGCTAGTGGTAGCAAGTCCATCACTAATGGCTAATTAAACTGTCCGACGCCTATATATATCCAGCCCTCGATGCTCGAAGCTGCTGCGACTGCCATGATCTGCCATTTTTATACGCAGGACAGAGCAACATATGCATGCATCCCCCTTCCAGTGATCAACGTCTGCTGTGAATTGTGATGCCCCACCACCACATGTCCCTCCACATCAATTAAGGTTAATTTCTCGCCCTCTAGAAGCCGATGATGATGCATTAAAGTGGGGCTCCTGAACGCAACAGTGAACTGAACGGATCAGTGTGTTCTTTCTTTATTTTTTGACCTTTTCTTGCAGAATATATATATATATATATATATATATGACATAATTTGCGAGTAGAGTTAATTATATCGATAACTTTGCTGTTTTAGTTTTAAATAAATAAATACATGTATTGTCGGGAAAAATAATTCGTCTTCTAGCGGGAAACATCTTGGACAGAGCGGCAGAAGGTACGTCCCACTCAAACCTTGGGGTCTCACGTCATCACATGCGTATATAAAAATGTAAAAGGTAGCAAATTAGTTCTAGATCTATACGTCCTCTTTAACAGAAAAAGGTTAATAAATTATAAAATAATATATATTTATTATCATTTTATTTCTCGGACAAGAACAATATTGTTCTAGAGTGGAGTAACAATAAATTGTTCTCTACTTTTTTTTCTTTATTTTGCAATCAGTTCATATATCTGTTTGACAAACAAAATACTATTTTCATGTGTTAATTTATTCTCCTACCAAACAAGGTCATGGAGAGATCGCAAGATCTGTTCATGGAATAATTGAACCCATCCATAACCCCAATAATAATTAGATTGGTCCGAAACTACATAGAAACTATATTGGTCTTTTTCACCTTGTTTGGTGAGGTTTTTACAGATGTAGCATTAGCCCAAATATTTATTTATTTCTTCTAAATTATTTGAGCCGATCCATATTCAATTAGCACTTAATTATATATATATATATATATATATATCACATTATTTTTCTTACAATGTTTGGGACTAAGTTTGAATATTTATTTTTTTATTTCTTTTAAATTGGGGACGCAAATTATAAGAATGTTAATGTACAAGAGGATTTGAACCCATGATTATAATCAATCTAGCAAATTGTTGTTTATGGTCTAATATCATAGCACATATATTTAAGGGGATCATGCTAACTTTTAATTTTAAAATTAACATATCAATATATATAATTAATAAATTTAAAGTCCGGGCCTTCCCACTTAGGTTATTCCCTCATCAAAGGCCATAACTAGACAGGTGTGACTTCCAGGTCAGCAATTGTTGAGACTCAATAATGAGAAGTGTCATTTGTACTTCATGTATGGTCAAGCTCAAGAGGACTAGACGAGGGTCAAGAAATACATTAGTGATCATCACATGTCATTTATACTTTATGTAAAAAAATAATATGTGGTAATTTTTTTCTACAATAGGTCTTTGAATCTTTCTGTTGTAATTCAATATATTTAGAATAACAATAAGGATGTTGCCCACTACACACACCAAAAAAAAAAACATTATACACACCACTTCAACTCATATAAAATGCACATCAAACAATTCACTTTTCATTTAGCTTATAGTTTAAAAAGGCTAAGACATATTTTGTTCAATTAAAGATGATATATTTTCACTTAGTTTCCTCATTTATTTGTTTCTTTTGTTTTAAATACCAGAGGGAAATCAACATGAGACATGCCAAGATTTTCCGTATACTCTTGTTATTGAACTTTATTTTTCACTACTTACGTTTACTCCTGTTAAAGAAGTATATGCTCAATGCGTAAATTTATTTTTATCGTTCTAATATCATGCATATATATATATATATATATTATATATATATATAAGTAACTCACCATGCATAAGAAATTAAATCATCACAAATGTGGAAGAGGACACCGGCCAAGAAGACCAAGTTATACCCTGCACTGGTGCTAGATGTTCATAGGACGGCAACATTTTGTTCCTGTCAATCAAGTAAGATTGGAGACATCTTTGAGAGGAAACAATCAAGACGTGTACCATATCACATGCATACATGCATGTTCTAGAAATCCTTCATTCAAATTTGACTATGGAGAAAACGACTTCTATAGAGAAAGGACATATGAAAATATATTTTAAGATACCACTCGATTAATTATTAACGTATTATGAGATTTGTCTTGAAGAGATCTTTTACCATTGAAAACCAATGAAAATTTTTCTTAATTTCATATTTTGTATCATACGTTTAAATTTTTTTTGTGACCTTACACTACAAGAATTTGAGCTATTAACTACGGAGAAATTTGTAATAAATCCGTAAGTAATATCGTCGCAAATTGTATTAACGTCGAATTTGCTACGAATTCGGGACAACGTACATCTGTAGCTAATACCTCGTCGCTGATTGCGACCCAACTTTGTGTCCCTATTTTTGTAGCTAATTATGTGTGATGTCGTTCCTAATCCGTCCCTATTTTGTGACAACACTTAATTATTAGAATTCAAAATCGGTAGCTAATCTGTCACTAAGTAGTAACTATAATGTTATGATGATAAAACAATTATAACTTTTTTGTGATTAATTTGTCCTTATTCTGTAGCTAACTTCTATCGCAATTAGTCCCCACAATTTGCAGGTTAACTCAAAACTGTCCCAATCCAATCACAAATTAACAATAATTTTTTCACAATAATATCATTTATATCAAATTATTAATTATACAATAATTTGATATAAATGAAAATACAATAACCAATATAACAAAAATCTCTATATATTATTTTTTTCGATTGATAAAGTGGAACTAAATGCTCATTACAAAGTTAAAATAGAGTATATGGATACATCACACTGGGGTAGAAGTCCCCACTAGATTACCAAAGAGCACTGATCAAGGCCAAGGGGTGGAAATTCAAACAAAGTAGTGCCAAACTCAACAAAGAGTGCCATTCTAGCAAGCATGTCAGTAGCCTCAAACACACTTTGCACTAATGTTGTTCTGTCGGCTAGCGAAAGTGTCAAAGCTGTCCGCTTGCCCAATTCTGGATTCTATTCACTAGTCGTTGGAAATGCTCTCTACGAACATGCCCATAAATGCTTGGTACCCTTAGGTATCTCCCCATTGAGGTAGCCGGTGTGAAAGAGCAAACCTGCAAAATTGTATCTCTTGAGCTTTCAGTAACCGAAAGAAAATGCCTTCCGATGAGAACTTTATGTGCATATGTCTGGAAAAATTGGAGGGATAGAACGAGTTAGCATCCAAATCTCCAATAAGCCAAACAGTTCAAAAGGAATGAAGGCTACTAATAAAAAATTAATGTCACAATGCCTGCTCACCAACATCCCAGAATATCTGATCAACCGGAGCATTAAAAACATAATGTACAATGATTGTTAGTTGAACAACAACAAGACTTGATTTAAATTTTAATCTTAATAACTTATTTCTCCTAATTTTCCATTTATTCAAATCTCCGACCGTGGGATGCCCGATGAGACTGTCGGGCAGCCCGATCCGGCCGGATCGAGCACCGAGCGGCCAGATCCGGCCGGATCGGGCACCGAACGGCCAAATCTGACGTCTTGTCATCTCCTTTCATTGTCACGATTCAAAAGCTTCTTATCGTGCTTCAAATTCTTGGTGCACCTCTTGACAGACCTCTTCGCGGACCTTCTATTGGAATTTCATTAATCATTGATCCCACATCTCATTAAATAGTCATCGCGCGTCTTCATCGGGAACTCCGGATATTGATTTTCGCTCATAACCAATACCCGTACTACTAACGGACGACCCAAGACCGTAGAACCGGCCCCTAATCGCTCCAACATGATCCATCCATAATTGTTGACATGTCAATGGTGTCGCCGACCCTTGCGTGACCTGTGAACATGCTCGACTTTTTTTGCTTTGAAGGATTCTTGTAAGTTGACATAGTGGCATTATGAGAGTAAAAAATAACAAAAGTTACATTACGAAAATGACTAACTTACATATGTCTCCCGAGCACACGGTGAAACTCATTCCGCGTTCTTTTTTCTGATGAGTTTTAAAAAAAAATCTCATCTTCAGTGGGTGTTTTACCCATCTCATTCTCCTACATTTTAAATCAAGGTTAGCACATGCTATAATTTAGATTTCAAGTAATATATAGAAAATTAAGTACCAGTCGCATGGCAATGGTCGACGTCAAAACACAACCACCCACGTGCAGGCATGCTCCCTAGACGGACTCGCAATTCATCTTTACTTTTTGGCACTTTGATTTATATGCCTCAGTGGACCACTTCGTCAGTAGCTCAGTCCAGATTGACTCGCCAATCCAATTGGGATGCTCTCCTACAGCCGTGCGTCTGACAACATCGATGACAAATGTCTGGAGCACCTAGAATTGAATGCCTTCCACATCTGCTCCATGTGCTTGGGATCCGATCATACATCGGCCTACAAATAAGTAGCATTGTCAATAAAATTGACCGCGCTAAAAAATCATATTATGACGGCATTTTGGTACATTACCTGAAACTCCCAAAATATATCTGTCGTGTAGCATACGGAATATCTCTCCAGGTGAGACATGATTATGCATATCTTTGGCGAATGACTTTTGTGCACGCAGCTGCTGTAGGTTTCGATGGGTAAAACCTACAATTTTGAAAGAAAGTTTGGTAACTTCATAATAAGTCACAAATGGAGCCTTCGACTCAAGACTTGTTTGTCACAGTTCTTTTAATTCTATTCTATTAAGATATCTCTCAAACGGGTACATCCACCTGTATTGAACTGGTCCACCAACTTTGGTTTCATACGGCAAGTGGATTGGCAGATGTTCCATGGAATAAAAAAACTAGGCGGAAATATTCTTTCTAGCTTGCATAAAATGATTGGAATATTAAGTTCCAATTGCACCATATGTCCACGATGAGTGTTGTCGAACAAACATCTCTCAAAAATTGACTCAACTTAGTAAACGGCTTTCATATTTTTTCCGACTGCTGCGAAAATGCAATAGGTAGAAAAGACTGCATGAAGACATGATAATCGTGACTCTCATGCCGAACAAACGCAAATTATTCATATCCACGCATCGTGTCAGATTTGAGGCATAACCATCTGGCATTTTGAGCTCACGAACCCATCGAAGCACTTGCATCTTTTCATCTTTCGCAAGTGTGTAGTATGCTTTGGGTTTGGATAATCTACCGTTGGACGATGTAACAAGGTGTAACTCGGGACGTCAACAATATTCTTTCAAATCTAATCTTGTCTTAATATTGTATTTGGTATTTTCGTTGATGTCCATGACAGTGTGGAAGACATTATCAAATACATTTTTCTTAATGTGCATGACATCCAAATTATGGCGAATCAAATTATCTTTCTAATACAGTAGATCCCAGCGTATATACTTATAATACATATAGATAAACACATTGTTGTGACTTAATCTCCCACACGTTGACATATACATACGCATATATTACATATATAAATATATATATACACACACAATTTTGTTATAGACACATATACATATCAACTTATAATTTTATATGCATACATGATAGATTGTCGGAAGGGAATAAAACAACTAGAATGGGGCGCAATGCGATGAGACGCTATATTGATAAATAAAATTACATACATAATAGAAAATTTGAAATAGAAAAACAATTAGTGTCTCTCTGACATCACAATTGTGAGACGCTAAATCAAAATCGATGCCCCTACGACGCTATGGTGCCGCTACTATATCTTAGCGACACATTAGCCTCTCTATAGAGCCGCACTAGCCAAATTTTTATTATTCTTTTTTAATGCGGCGCCAACATTGCATCCACGTAGCGTCGCATTTTGGGGAGACGCTAAAGAATTTACTTAAATCCCTAAATCCTCTTCTTCATTTTCACTGTTTACTATTTTATTATTACCCCTCCGACGCCCGACGCCGACGATCGACTCCTCCACCGCCTTTGCCTCTGCCTCCTCTACCGCCCTACGCCGACCTCCGTCGCCTCCTTTGCCGCCATTCGCCTCTGCCTCCTCCGCCTATGCCGCCCTCTGCCTCCTCTGCCGCCATTTTCCTCCTCCTCCTCCACCTCCGCCTCCTCTACCGCCATTCGCCTCCGCCTCCTTTGCCTCCGCCGCCCTTCGCCTCCTCTGCCTTCAGCCTCCTCCGCCTCCTCTACCTCTACCGCCTCCGCCTCTGCCTCCTCCACCGCGCCCATCCGCCTACTCCACCGCCTCCTCCACCGCGCCCCTCCGCCTCCACCGTGCCCCTCTGCCTCCTCCACCACGCCCCTCTACCGCCTCCGACTCTGCCTACTCCACCGTGCCCCTCCGCCTCCTCCACCATGCCCCTCCGCCGCCCTCCATTGCCGCCTCCGCCTCCTCCACCGCCATCAGCCTCCTCCGCCTCCTACTCCTCCGTCGGCCTTCCACCGCCTCCTCCGCCGCCCTTTGCCTCCTCCGCCACCCTCCGCCTCCTCCGTCACCTTCCGCCGCCCTCCGCTGCCCTCCGCCTCCTCCACCGCACCCCTCCGCCTCCTCCACCGTGCCCCTCCGTCGTCCTCCACCGCCGCCTCCACCTCCTCCACCGCGCCGACCTCCGCCTCCGCCGCCCTCCGCCTCCACCGCCGCCTCCTCCTCCTCCTCCTTCTCCCTCCGCTTCGTCCGCCCGCCGACTGTGCTCCTCTGTCGGCCATCGCCCGCCGCCTTCCTCCACCGTTGCCCGCCGCCCGCTGCCATCCATCTTCAGTTAAGAAGGTACGAGCCCGCCACCATGTTAAGTTAATTATTAATGCATGTAAGTTAAATCCACCTCCGCCTCCTCCACCGCGCCGACCTCCGCATTCGCAGCCCTCTGCCTCCACTGCCGCCTCCTCCTCCACCTCCCTCCGCTTCGTTCGCCCGCCGACTGTGCTCCTCTATCGGCCATCACCCACCGCCTTCCTCCACCGCTACCCGCCGGCATCCCTCTCCGGTTAAGAAGGTACGAGCCCGCCACCATGTTAAGTTAGTTATTAATGCATGTAAGTGAAATACTACTTAACTACTTGAAACTATTGCTATAAGTTAGTAACTAATGCATGTTAAGTTAAATACTATTTAATTACTTGAAACTATTGTTGTTAAGTTAGTTACTAATGCAGGTTAACTTAAATACTAGAACCTCATTTTGATAAAATTGTTTTCATAATTCTAGAACCTCTTTTTTTATCATGTTCTCATAAATTTTATTAAGGATGTACTTCGACATTGTTGGTGATAAAATGAGATTATGATTCGACGATAAAGTACTTGAAACATGTGATTTTGGACGATCCAGAGAGCTTTTGAGGAGGTCTCTGTGAAACGTCTCCAAAATCGATTGTACAAGCTTTGCAAGGTCGTCACGTATGTCGACCTCACTTTGGAGCGGGCATACAAAGATGCCCAAGGCATATTAGGCGTTCGGTTTGGGAGTCCTTATGTAGGAAGTGGTAAGTATGTTTACTTTTAAATTATTTTTATTAAATTTATAGTTTTTTAAGGTGTAAGTATTTGATGTTCACAAAGGACGGATGAATGATGTCAAAGGAAGTAGGAAAAGACAACAGTTAACCGTCTTTCAAAGCCCGAGGCCCACATCCACACAGGGGGGTCGATGTGATTTGACGAGCATTGACGGCGCATGGTAATTTGCATATAAATTCAATTTATCAAACTTTTGACTTATACTTATGTTATCAAATTTGAAACTTTATTGTAGGAGGAGAAAGAAGGCGGTCTCATAGACTTTCGTGTGGTCTATGAGGTCACGCATAAGAGCCAAAAGACAAACGACTTAGTTACCGCCACTGCTCGTAGGCTTCTGGTAAGTCTCATGATATGGTCATTTGGTCATTGATGTTAGTGCATTATTTTTCAAATACACAATGTTTAAATTTTTTAGGATGATTATAATGCGAAAATGGCTGAAAAGTATAGAGATAATACGAGTACTCAGTCACCAGGTAATGTTTCTTCATTAGTTTTGTCATGTTTTTAATTCATGTATTTCTTTATATATAATTTATATATTATATGATTGTATATATTTTCTATTTTGTAGAGCACCCTACTCTTTGGGAGGAGGTGGCCGGCACGACACGAGGGGATACTTGCGTGGCGTCGGCATAGCCGCTCAGATACCTAGGAGGATCGGAGGATATGCAGGCAGTCCATATGCTTCGAGCTCATCTGCTGCACCTGATGTGACGTAGCTATCATAGCAGCTATCGCAGCAGTTATCGGAGCAGATATCGCGACAGGTGTCACAGCAGTTGGCTCCGCTATTGCAAGCGATTTAGGGATTCATCCCGACGCAGAATCCATTCCCACGAGGCCGGACCGAGCACGTCTGGGTCGAACGTCCGGAATGATAACAATAACTCTCAAACCTAGGATAGAAACAAACCATGAATACAAACTATGCTTTTGTCACTTATAGACTTAGATATACATATAGTTTGTTAGTTAAGTTTATTACTTTTCGTATTCTTATGTTAAGTATTATGCCTGTGATGCTTTTCTATTGCCTATGATGAATATCAATGCATTTTTTATATGCATTATATAACTGTATGGTATGGAAAGGGGAAAAAATGAGGCTGGTACGGGTAAAAAAATATGCAAGTAGCGCCTCCCTAACGTCATATTCGCGTCGCAAAAGCATTCGAGCTGAGTTAAATATATCGTCCTTAGCACCATATTCGCGTCTTGTTGACGATGCGGATACCATCATATTTGCGATGCGTGAGCGCCGGAATAGCACCTCAGACTTAGCGCCACCTGCGCTTTGACGTAGCGACGCATTTGTTCTGCGCCCAGCCGAAAACCACACATCTTAATAATGTCGAGATAGCGTCAACGCGTGGCTCTAGTAGCGTCTCATTTCCATTGACTCTATTGCAACGCCAATAGCCACCAATTTTCAGTGTCCCATAAATGCGGCGCTAGTTAGATGTGAATGAGACGCTCTTCATCACGGAGACGTAATAGTGTCTCTTTAGCGTCTCTAGTCGTGGGTCGCTATTCCTCAATTTTCTTGTAGTGGTTGGCTCATCGATCGTGACTAGCTTGGCCGAGATTTCTTTGTCCCAATTGAAAACACTACCGCTAGGGAGTAAACTCATTTCCCCAAAAACACTATACTTTCTAGCTACTGTCGACTTTATTCTCCTTGACGACACCAACAAGTCACCTTCATCGATTCGTCTTTTAGTTACATTCATCAATACATATAATCATTCAATAAACAACATATTTTAATCATATTCTAAGTGAAAACAATCAGCATCACATGGACATCATATGCATTAGTCATGGCCATGATAGGAAGAATCATGATCATGACTGTGCTTGAAAACGGTCATAAGGCCTTGTTGGAACGGTCGTTACAATAAGCTAGATTTTGGCTTAGCCGGGAACGGTCGTGAAACCTTGTGGGAACGACCGTTATATTATGTTAGAAATATTTTGCCTTAGAAGGTTTAAAGCTTCTCGTGATGTCACAGCCATGAACCCATTTGGGAATGGGTGTTACAATGGGCGAGTTTGCTTGCTCTGCACCTAAGTTGAAGACATGGTCATTCCACCCCTTAGGAATGACCGTTACAAAGGCCCATTTCGCCAGCCTCGATCGTGAACATTCAAGGCATGGCAATACAAAGGACGATCGTTATAGTAGCTGGTTCACCACCCAGTTTTGGCGCCCAAGGCAAAGGGCGTAACACATGGAGGGTCAAACTGCGCCATTTGTGTCATGGTTGTGCCCAAAGGGACTTGTCAACTGAGTCTCCCCTGTTTTGACTCAATTCATCGTTACACACTCATACATCGCAGTTTTCGTTCTCCCTCTTTCAAATAAAGAAGAACAACATCATTAACAAGCGTTATTTTCTCTAGAATTGGTAGAAATGACCACTAACTAAAAGGCGTGATAATAATCCATGAGGTGGACACAAAGTGTTAATCTCATGTCCAATGAACATATTTTTAGCTCCATAAAATAGTAGCTACAACAGGGAAATCAACACATTTGAAATGAAGCTTTGTAACTCTATCTTGCATTACCAATGACACAATGACCATAATGAAATTATAGAGCATCAAAGAGAAATCATACACATTCCCTAAACTTAACATTTAAGGCCTTGTTTGACCTTCAAAGCTTTTAATCCAATCATCAAACATCATAGATTATGATTGGATCCTCTCAAGCATACCTTAATAGGATTTTGAATTAAACCAAAATCCTCTACCTCCTTCCTCTTTTCTCTATCCTTCTTCTCCCTTCCCCAGCTACAATAACTTGGTCTTCTTGTAGCCCTCCTCCTCCTCCTTGTCCAACTACTAGCCAATAGTGATGGGGAAAAATGAGAAGGTGGGAATGTGATTACTGTAGCAGCTAGGAGGGGTTTTTGGTGTGTTGGCCTAATGGGTAGGTGGAAAGTGCTTTAGGGCATTATTTTATGGGGAGTTATGAAAGGTGGTCTTGTGGGCTTTGGGCGGTAGTCTATATTTCTACTTTTTTCAGATGTTACAACCTATCCTCTAAAATAAAAACTCGTGCTCAAATTTTACAAAATCTAAATTACTTAATGAAAAGTTTTGAAAACTTTTCTCGCATGTCGTCCTCAAGCTCCCATGTAGCTTCTTGTCCATGATGATGCTTTCATGCCACTTTGACCATCGCTATAGTTTTATTCTTAAGATGCTTCACTTGATAGTCCACAATATCTATTGGTTTCTCTACATATGTTAAATCTTCTTTGATATTCGGCTCTTCAATTCAAATCACATTGATTTCATCCTGAATGTACTTTCGGAGCGCATTCCTACATGAAAGATATTAAGAAGTATTACATATGAAGGAACAAGTGCCAATCTATAAGCCACTTCTCCAACTTTCTCAATGATTTCAAATGGACCAATGTTGGAGTCAATTATTCTTTCTTGTTGAACCTCATAACGCTCTTGGTTGGTGAAACCTTAAGCATCACATGTTCACCCACTTCATAGGTTTGCTCTCTTCTTCTTTAATCTGCATAGTTCTTTTGCCTACTTTGTACTGCTAGCATCCTTTGCTTGATTACTTCCTCTTTTCTACACACATTTGGACCAATTTCGACTCAAGATATCTTCTTCACCTGTTTCACTCCAACTTGCTAGTGAACGATAAGGCCTTCCATACAAAGTCTCAAATGGTCCCATCTTGATGGTAGAGTGATAACTATCATTATAGGCAATTCTACCAAAAGATTAATGTGGTCATCTCAATTTCCATGTCAATCTAATGCACAAGCTCTAATCATATCCTTAAGAGTTTGAATTATTCTTTCGCTTTGGCTATCGATTTGAGGATAGAACGATGTTCTAAATTTCAGCTTTGTTCCAAATACATTTTTGTAGGCCTCTCCAAAATCCTGTAGTAAATCGATCTCTATTCGAAATAATAGATGTTGGAATTTTGTGCAAGCGGGGATAACTTCATTCACATAGAGCTCGACCATGTAGGCCATGGATTGGTTCATCTTCATAGGGATGAAATGGGCTAACTTTGTCAAACATTCCACGATGACCCAAATTGCATCATAACCCTTTTGAGACTAAGGTAGTCCCACTACAAAGGCCATGGTGATACATTTCTTGTTATTTATTAGAGTCATCCTCTCGTGCTCACTTGAACCATATGGGAACTCAGCCCACAAGCTGCATAACAAGGATTTTGAGTCTCTTATGGGAGTGATTGTAAAGCCCCAAGGTTGAAAAAGACTAAGGGGTATAGTTCCACATGGACAAAATGCGGAGGTGGTCCTGAGCTTATAAGTGGTTTTTCTTTATCTTTCAAGATGCGTTTTAAATTCATACAAAGTAAACAATATCTTGACGGACTAAAGAAGTGTTACATTCATAGTTTTGATCTCATTTTGCTTGTTTCAGATTGTAGTAAAAGCCCCATGGATCATCGTTAAACTCTAAGGTGACACAGGTACGAATAGTCGATAGTGAATTTAAATTTTTATTCCCTCAACTGCCAACCGAGAAACAATAATAAAATTTTCATCATTTTTAAGCTACATATCCATGCCTCAACCACATAATATCTTTTAATTGTGTCCCAAATAATTATATTTTTAATGGGTAATGACAAATAATACGATCGTGTGCATAGGTCATACATCCGGTTGAAAAACTAAATTCAGCTTCATTTGAGTTGATTATTTTAATTGTCAAATGGGATGAGATTTACTATTCAAATGATCTAGATAATGATCTTCGACCAATTCAATGAAAAAGCACAGGCTCTTGTACTCCGCGTTAACACTTTTGAACTAAGAGTTTAAAGCTAATGAAATTTGAATTTGCACTATCTTATTAGTTCATAGCATTTATACCACAAACATGAGTTTTTGCAATATTCAAAATTGGCTTAATGGGGGACATGTCCCCTAATTTATCAATTGTTAGATTATAATTATATGATGGATGAATAAACCGGCTTAATTTAGAACTTAATATTTTTTCTATTAGAAAGGGAGGCCCATGGATTAATGCAAGAAAAGTAAAGACTGGAAATAAAGGAGAACATATGTATCTTTTATAATCGGCTTAATAGAGGGAAATAATTAAGAAGAAAAATTCACTTAGCTACAACCTAATCCCTCTTTGATCATGATTTCAATTTCCATTATCTGCCCCAGATCTCCTACACCACGGGCCGATGGGTTGGTAACTTCTCATGATGGTCATCTTCTTCTTCGTTGCTAGATATTGACAATGACTACAAGCGCAAAAACATTGCCTCCCTAGGAAAATGTATGGACACACAGGGTCCACCAAAAAATATTAAGCAAATACTCCATCTCTCATTCACCGCATCTTTGCATGAAATTTAAATTGGAGGAACGAAAGAGAAGAAAAAATAAAAACAAAGAGAAAAAACAAGAAATGAAAATAGAAAAGAAATTGTGTTTTGATTGGGAGGGAGTGTCTCTATCTTCACCATTTTTTCCCCTGATTTTTTTTGGAACTCTATCAAATAATCCTCTCCTCTCTCTCTCTCTCTCTCTCTCTCTCTCTCTCTCTCTCTCTCTCTCTCTCTCTCTCTCTCTCCCCCCCCCCCCCCCCCTTCCATTGATATTCCAATAGTGAGTCCAACAACTGATGAGGATCGAAAAGCCATTGCATATATCATGACGGTGATGGTGATGGTCCAAAAGTGTTCAAGAGAGACAAGCACATTTGTTTCTCCTCTATTAAACCTCTAATGACTTGAAATTCACCATAAAAGTTGAGCAATTAGGAAAATTTTGTGTCATAGCTCATTCTTTATACAACGAAGACGTTAATATTTTAGTGAAAATCATTATAGATAAATTATAACTTTCTATTAATCATAAAACATCTCTTAGGATTGCTTTATAACTCTTTGAAATTCCTTTCATTTTTCTTTCTTTATTTATCATGTGACATTTTGAAGTGTTATTCTTCATCTTTCATCTTTTTCACATAATATCATCATCTTAACTTTCATCCCATATCATAGGACACATCCTAAAGAATACACATATCACAATAGTGAGGGACTTTATTTAAAGTCTCATTTAGGAATACACACTTTCTGATGATGGACTTTGTTCCTTGAGAAGCATATACACAAATATAGGACTTTACTTCGTAGAACGTAGTATCTAGTACATACACAAGTGCAAAACTTTACTCTCTATCTTTAATTTGTCATTATCTTAACTGTGATCATAATAACTTTCTTTCTTTATCAAAAGATGCTTTGAAGTTAGTATTTACTTCCATTCATACTTTATTTTATAACATTTTTTATCTTAACTTAGTTGGAGAATCATGTCAACATCATCACATTGGTTAGTTATGCCACATCCTTAGAAACATGCATATAAAAGACTTTGTTTATCATACAAATGCAAGATTTTACTTCGTGGACTCATATCTCCTTTAAGTGTCTAAATTAGTGCAAAGCTTCGCCTCTCATCTTTATTTTTGATGAGTGGCAAGGACTTAATCTTCAACTTTAAAATGCATTATGCCTCATTCAATACATCAGGTATTCACATCAATCATTTTTCATCTTTTAATGTAATTACGTCTAAGCATGCATTGTGAGAATTTAGGTGTGGTATACAAGCATTAATCATTCATACATAACATATATAGTTTAGAAAATACATTTAAATCATGAATGATAATTTCAACAGTCACATCCGTGACACATTGGTCCCATCCCGTGATAGCATCTACACGGTTGTAAACCATCAAATCATTATCATGACAAAATATTTTTCTACCACATATATATGGTCATGGCCATGCTCAACTTGTCATGGTCATGATAATCTTATCAATGTCGTAAAATTTGATTTCACAGGCATGACCAAGACTAATTTTCAATCGGCCTTTTCCCTTTTGATCATGGTTGTGACTAAGGCAGTCATGACCGTGCTCGATTTTCTCCTCGAAATTTCACATTTTTTAGTGGAAATCATTGGGATAACGAACATGTTATCATTGACATTTCTAAGAACTTTCACAGGGATTCAAGAAGCATTTAGAAGAAAACATAAGTAACATGGCATCACTAAAATTTTAGGATTTTTCCTAAAACATATACACATCCAAATCTATGGCATAAACATCATTTCTATGGCACATAAACATATGAAACATATGGATCTATTCCCTTTTAACTTTATATTTGTCATGGAACATAATATCATCTTAGAACATATTGACCTTATCATTAAGTTCATGCAACATTCAATCACAATTCAATATGAGGATAAGGTGCCCTCAAACTTTCAATCTATCACATGAAAATCATTAAAAGAGGAGAATGTGATTTGAATTTTCTTTATATACATTTGAGACTTCATCTAAAATCTCTTCACCTAATAATCTCTTTATCTCCATCTAAAAATCTCTAGATTTTCTTACTCATCTTAAAAAATCTAAAATCTCCTTTAGACCTAAAATCTCTTTTCACCTAATGGTATTAATCTTCTTTGTAAAGATCTCCAAAATCTTCATATAACCCTAGGGAGAAATATTCTTCGAATGATTGATAAACTAGGGAACACACTCGCGCTTTGTGCAAATAAACTTTTTTATATATTTATCATTTATAATAATAATAATCGAAGTGAACATTTTTAATATATAATTGAGTGATGATAAAATGAAAAAAAAACTTCATTTACATATAGTGAGAGTTGCAATCAATGTGGTTAAATGAAAGCAATAATCAAAATCAATATTATTATATATTTATTTTATTAAATCTTATTAATAAAAATATAATTTATATAATGGTATTATAAAACTTTTTGGTATTATAACATGAATCTATATCAAAGTTGCATTAAATGATTTTCACGTCATAAATACATGAATTATTATATTAAAAAAGATGCATTAAATATTAATTTATTATTAGATAAAAATATTCAAACTAAATTAAAAATTCAAACTATTAAAACTATATGAAATCAAAGTTCCATTAAATGATTTTCACTTCATTGACATGATTTATTATATTAAAAGATTCATTAAATTATTAATTTATTATTGGATAAAAATATTAAAACTATATAAAATGAAGGATATAAAACAATAACTCTACAGAAAGTGTGTGTATATATGTATTTTATATTTATATATATATATATATATATATGTATGTATGTATGTATGTATGTATATATGTATGTATGTATGTATATAACTATTAATGGTTCTTAATTAATTCATAATACCTATGATTTTTATCACTTAAAAGGACATGATAATATCCATATCTTTTGTGTAATATTTATTATGAATATATTAATTTAATATCAAATAAGCTATGCTTTATTAAAAAATGCAAATTCAATAGAAAATAATAACAATGTAATGAAATATATAAAAGTTTCAATATAAACTAAGATTTTTTATTTCATAACCCTCCTCATCAATGACAAAAAAAATTTCCAAATGTACAAATAATATTTTGAGAAATAACTAATCTTTTAACAATGAATATAATAGTAAATATTTAATAGGCTAATTTATTTATACAGAAAATACCATTTTAAAAAATAGTCCTAAATACTAAATAATTTCTGAGAAATTTACCTAAAATTAGTATGAAAAATAATGAACTCTGTGCATCTTATCTAGCATGCATTGATGCATTCCACGTGTTACTAACGAAAGATTCTCCCATAATATACATACTTAATATGCAGGGCAATCCAAGCCCAGGCCCAGAACATTGCATGAGCATTTAGGGGCTCTTTGGATGAAAACTGGCTATTCTAGAACAATTTCTTTTTGTTCTTATTGTTGTCCTCGTATCTTGTTCTTCCGGGAGCAAGTAGGTTCTAGCCATTATTAAGATCATGAAAATGCAAGAATTTAACTGTTTTTGTAATAATTACATGTGGAGTCCACCATGTAAAAAAATGACGTTTGAATATAATTCCGAAAATAAGGCTTTTATTCTCAAGATATCCCCGTACCAAACACCCCCTTAATGGCTCCCCAACGATCAGCACGAACCACATGGTGGGTTTCCACACACTGAGATCGTTTGCCGACATGAGTTCCACGACGGGGGATGCTTTAATTCACCTGCACGCTTGGTTGCATCCTTTCTGGACGAGAAGTAAAAATGGCCAGAAATCTCTCTAGGACCGCTTCCAAAAATTTAAGTGAAAAACTGATTGATTGTGAGATGAAGGGTCATCAGTTTCATCAGCAAAGATTTAGGAAACTTTAATGGACATATAATTAGCATTATTTTGAAATTTCAGAACGTTACTTTGAGGGCATATGTGCAATGTGCAATGGAGCGTCCCTGCCGCCTGCTGGATGAGAGTTTCTTGCATTTTCATTAGGTGCTATAATGTGATCCTTAACTGCTTTAGATACCTCGCTTTATGTGACCCTAAGTAGGGGTCATCGAAAATAAAATTGAAACTAAATCACGTGCGAGGCCATCAGTTCTGTAAACTCCGAAAGGTCATTATTAGGGAAGTAGCCATGTAGAATTGCGCGATTTCATTCATATAAAACTCTTACAACAGGGAAAAACAATAATAGGTTAAATTATGTGGTTTAGATCAATAATCTGTAAGTCTAGGAAAAGAACAAGAAACTTTTCTATGCTTGTGCCAGCCAAAATTTCCACAATCGCACTAGGTAGCAGTTAAACCTAATGCCCCACATCAGTTCCTCCGGTTGAATCTGTTGCCCCCCAGCCCCTACTCTTCCACGGCCCCCGCCTCCACCACCTGAGAATCCTCCATTTCTTCTCCCTGGACCACCTCTGCTACCGCCACCAGAAAATCTACCGCTGCCGCCGCCGCCGCCAAACCTTCCCCGACCCGAGTTCCCTCTTGACTGATCCTTATCTTGCAGCAGTGGCAATTTGTCTAAGACCTCGATGGTCACAGAATTAGCGTTCTCCTGTCCTGCAAGGTTGAGACACCAGAAAATGACTCGATTTGCACAGAAATCTGATGCATGGAACATGGGAAATGTAGTAATTGGTTGCCAATTCTGATTTTCAAGCTTTAAATCTTTCAAACAACGAAGTTACATGCCAATATTGCACCCAGGATTAAGGGTTTCCCCAATTTTACAAGCACAGGAACCAACAATTCTTACCTTCAAGAAATGAATCGACATCGTTAGCAGGCACGTCGAAGACTGCACCCATTCCATCAGCTGTCAGAGCAAGACCTTTGACTCCTTCAACCTTTTCGTCAGGCAAGAATCTTCTAAAGACAGCAAAAGCAAATCTAGAAAAACAGTCGAATTTTTAACATAGAACGTGTGTGTCACTCTCAGCTGGCAAGAAACTCGACCTCTTAAGATAAAGAGTATCATTATGTACGATCACACCAGCAGGCTTTGACAATCCTTAAGTATGAAGATGATTCTAAAAAAAATCTAGCACTTACGATGGTGAATAGATGGACTTCCCTGTCCGAAGAAGTAAGGTGACATAATTCTCCATAGACGACAGTAGAGATCTCTTTTTTATGTCAGTGTATCCCTGTGAAAGCCTGAGGTTTAGAAAATTATGTTGAAGAACATGGGATTTTTCAAGGGCTAATATGATTATACTTACTGCAGCTTTGGCAAGAGCTTTGGCAAGTAAATCAACAGCTGACAACCCAGAGGAGCTTAGGAGCTGCTCCGCTTGTGATCGGAAGACAGGAACAACACTGCGTTGGAAACAACATAAATTTATGATAACTAGATAACAGGGAAACTGTGTTAGAATTTAGACTAGGTTTTACCTGTCTGACACATTTAAGATTGCTTCCACTGCTTCACTTCCCGCTGATCCAGCAACATCAGCAGGTTGAGGAGCAGATATATGTTCGAACTTAACGCCAGATTCTCTTTCCAGCCTAGAGATACTGAATGAATATCTGGGTTCATACAACAAAATTGCAACACCAGTATTTCCTGAAAATTTCTTCGATCTCTTAGCACCAACACTAAAGATGCCAGTACTTACAACCAATGTAAATATACATACCAGCCCTTCCAGTACGACCAGAGCGATGAATGTATGCTTCAACATCTCGTGGAGGCTCACACTGCAAAAAATAATCATATTAGAACCACAACATTAAGTAGTCAACATTCCTATTCAAAGAAATCAATTAATGCACCTGAATGATTAACTGCACATCATTGATGTCCAAGCCTCTTGCAGCCACATTTGTGGCCACCAAAACTAAGAACCTCCCTGACCTGAATCCAGCCAGGATCACCTGTGTAACAGCAATTCTAATATCAAACACTTAAAAACAGACAACAAATATGAAAACTTGCAAATGGCAACCAGATCATATGCATTATCCAACTTCATAGAATCACATTTTTTATCGTGTATATATACATATACATATATATATATATATATAATGTTGTCAAAGTCGCGTTTCGGATCGTAGAATCGTCCCTATGCAGAAAAAATATGCTCGATTTAGGCAGAAGCATTTTTGGCCAGCAAGCAGGCCCGTAAGATGGTGCAGACGCACGTCTCCACCTAACCAACAAACCCTTCTTTTTACCTTTTATAAGTCACTCATCAGTCCTTTCCTCATTTTGTTTCCTGCCATCACTGCTGCTGACCTGCTGTCACCGCCACCGCCGTCCTGCTGCCACCGCGATGCTCATCTTCACCGCCACCGCTCTCTGCTGCCGAAGAGGTACGCCCTCTCCCTTTCTCTTCTTCCCCTCTCTTTTCTCTCTTCGCTCACCCGAGCAGGCCTTCAATCCCTCTCCTCTCTCTCCCTTCCCCTTTCTCTCCCTCTCCCTTTCTCTCTTTGCGGACGCAAGCTAGCTTTCACTCCCCTGCCCCCTCTCCCTCTCCTCTCTATCCCTTCCCCTTTCTCTACCTCTCTTTTGCCCTTCGCACACCTGAGCATTTTTTCCCTCTCCTTCGTACAATTAGCGTCGTTTTTTTCCATCATCACGTCATGCTCTCCGCAGCGGCAACGGCATCGGCATATGACCTACTGTCACTGCGGCGGCGCTCGTGGACTAGGAGCATTCTGTTAATTTTTTATGAATTGATCACGACTTTTTTTATGAATTGATGTGCTAATTGTTGTTATTATTATAATTTTATTGATGTATTAATTTTTCATGAATTAACTGTTAACATTATTTATTGATTTATCAATTGCCATCAGTCTGTTATTATTATAATTTTTTGAGGTGTTAATTTTTCATGAATTAATATATTTAATATATATAAGAAAATAGTTATTAATATAATGAACTTATAAGCTCAAAAGAATTTGCATCTCACCATTAATTATTTATATATACATATATATATATTTTAAAATGTATTTATATATATTTGTATCTGGTATATATTTAAAATGTATTTATATATATTAAATAAAAATCGGTAGAATCGGCCATGTTGCGTTACGTGTGCACGATCTACATGTTTTGCCAACCCTCCATGTCGAGCCCATTTTACGTGTTTGACAACATTGTGTGTATATATTCTACTTTTATATGTATATACACATGTATTCTGTCTTTTTAAAACAGAATATTATCAAAAACATAATAAACTCACCTCACGTTGTGATTGCATTATATCACCATGCAAAGCACGAGATCCAGGCAGTAACCCAGCAAGTTCTGAAGCAGATTCTTTAGTCTCAGTAAAAATTATTGTCCGCCCACCTCTGTCAGAAAAAATCAAAACATTGAGGGTTTCATAAAAGGAGATAAAAACAGAAAAGAGAAACATGATGAGAAGCAGGTAAGCAACAAACCGACTATAACAGCGAATGATATCGGGAATAATCTGTGGTCTTGCTGAACGATTACAGGGGAGAGCAAGATGTTTTACACTATCACTAGCCTTCAACTTTTCATTACCAACAAGGTCTACAGTCTTCTTATCAGACTTAAGAAATCGCATAGATATCTGCAGGCAATTAAAAAGAGAATGCAAAGTCAGAAATGCAAAACTTGAAATATGGTTGAACACTGAACTACAGTACAACATAATGCAGTATCTTCAAAACAGACCTTTTCACCCAATCAGGTAAGGTGGCACTAAAGAGAAGTGTCTGAACTTTGCTAACATCTTCAACCTTACCTGCAAATCAAGGACAGGGAACTCCGATTAAGCACTCTATACAGATATATAATACAAAGGTTATGCATACATGATTCTACATGCTAATGGCTCTCAGAAATGTACATGACTGCTTCGTGTCAAAGTTTAGGTCAGTTTGCAAATATGGAATTTAACAGTAATCTGAGATTTTATGGTTAGCTGTGACAGACATTGTGGGAACCATTATGAGACACTACACTTACTGGAACACATTTGTCATAGCATGCAGATATTTATCATTTATCACATGATCTTCAAAGAAGATATTCCAAGGGTAACAGTTTAATCCAAGGCACGGTAATGAAAAACAAGAATAACTCAGCTGTCTTACCTCATTTTCTCTAAACTACTACTATGAAAGATGGAATAAACGTGAAATTGCTCATAAAGACTTCTTTGTACTTTTAAATAATTTATATAGCACAGCTACATAAAAGACTATAGAGATATGTAAAGAGTGAACTGATACCAAGAATTAGCTCCACATCTTCAACAAAGCCCATATTCAACATTTCATCAGCTTCATCAAGGACTCTAAATTTTAAGGATTTTAGGTCAAGATTACCCCTTTCAAGATGATCCTACAACAACAACAACAACAACAAAGCCTTATCCCACTAGGTGGGGTCGGCTACATGGATCATACGAGGTCATTCCGTTCTATTCGTTGATCCATGTTCATGAGATTCGACAGGGTTTTACGCTGGCTGTCGGGGCCTAACACAACCCCAAAATCACAACATCATAGTCATCAAGAAAGTTCTGGACAAAGCTTCACATGCCAGCATGCCATCCATGAGATACATACACAGATTCAAATTATATTTCCTATAGTTGACAAAAAGATATTCTTTGTGGCCAAAATTTTCAACTGCATTTGTATTGGAACTTCCTATAGGAATGTAGTGCAGCAGCATCTCCCGACACTTGACACCCATCTCCTGAGCCAACTGTTGAGAAAACGTCTTCAACAAAAGCCTGAGAGTTTGGGTGAACATAATCTCCTTCCCTTTCCCTCTGGATAACCCAACTCCAACACATATTGAGGTATCTTTTTATTTGGGAGGCAAATTGAGGTCTCTGTAAACTGAAACTTTTAAATTTAATCTTGAGTTAAATGTTGATCAATCATGATGAATATCATCAATAGAAACAAAAAACAATTTCTTCCATCCTTTTTGCAGATGTAGACAAAAAAAAAATCACTCTTTGTAAATAGATAAAACAGAAACCTCAGGTGCATCTCTACATCCAAAGTTAAACATTTATCGGAAGTAAAAAATAAGGCTATAAAAATGCAGCATATTCTTGAGTTAAGTGGAAATCAACGCATGGCAGCCCTATTATTATCAGAAGCAGAAGCGGATAAAATGGTAAGAAAGAAACAGAAAGAGGTGAGAGACCTGAGCAGACTAATCAAGGGATGAATATGACAATTCTTGATGAAGGCTTCCAGGAACGTATTCACAGTCCACAGGCAGCTTCTTAATGGTTAAAATTGATGCGAGGCATTGCATATCATGATACTGTAAAAATCACAATAATTTAATGATTTTTTCTTAATAAGAAAATTATTTCTTCAACTGCAATGCAAGAAGTATATATTTCAACAAAGAAATTGTTCATCCAGAAGAACTGAAAAAGCATCTCTAATTAATAGGATAAGAAAACTTGCCTCACTTCCACTGTGCATTGTGTTGCGTCGCATTACATAATAGCTAACTTGGCAGCTGGTTTGAGTTGACCCTGGATAAAAATCAGAGATTATGTTGCACTGACATCGCCTTTGAGAAAATTCTTTAGCCAATTTGGCATGTGTTTCAGGACTCAGAAAACAATGATTTTCTTCCATGACTTTTAACATGTTTGAGCATGTATCAACATGACCCTTTTGCAGAAGACCATCAATAAGAATTTTCAACACAACTTCATCGCAATTATACCCTCTTGAAAGCATGCAAGTGAAGACAAGTTTAGCATCATAATGATCCTACAAAATAAATATTTCATTTATCAGATATTCGAACTGTAAATTTGCTACCCAGTCAAACTATATACATATAAGAGAAGAAAAGAAAAAAAAGAAGCATACTTTAATCCTTCCAGGTGTTCCAACAACTATATCCACCCCCCGCTTCAAAGAAAGTTCTTGAGCCCTATAAGGTGATCCACCATATAAGCAGCATGAGGAGAGACCTACTGCACCACCATAAAACTCGAAGTCCGTGAATACCTGGAAGGAATTAGAGTCAGGTAGAGGCTGCAGAAAAGAAAATTTAAATTGCAAATACAGGTTCTGACACCACACACTGGTTGGTTAAAAACTCTTTAATCCGATATCAGTCACATTTAAGAAGAGAATTCAAGTGACTCGACGCACTTGTGATGGGGGAGCAGTTTTGCTAATTATAACATCATTACTCCTCAAAAGAAAATTATAACATTATCAGCCAAAGCCGTGATTTTTTTAGAAGAAAGATCACTGAACGCCCAGAGCGGCTCTCTCCCCAGTCCCACAGCAACGTGTGGAATCTGGATCTACTGTGTGTTCTGACTCTATTGGATCAAGTCAGATACAAAGCCTTCTACTACTACTGGTACTAAATTGATAACAGGCCACCCTTTACCTGATTTGCCAGCTCTCTGGTTGGCAGAAGCACCAATACACTAGGTGGTCTTCCATAACCCGTCTTCCTTGATGCCTTATGCACACCATTTGTTATAGACTCCAATATCGGCAGCACAAAAGCCAAGGTTTTGCCCTATGGAAAATGCCAACATCCAGAATAAAAACACGCATATTTATCTAACGATTAAATCAACTAATAACAAGCTCAACTACTCAACAACTAGAAATCCCTCCTTTGCACAGTCACACGAAGCGGTTGAATCTTTATGCATGAAAAGATATCCACTCAAGAGACGGCACATATCAACCACGAAATCAAATTAATTCTCACCTGTCCCGTCCGTGCTCGGCCTACCATATCGGACCCGTCAAGTATAAGATCGAAGGTCTTCGCCTGGATGGGAAACAGAGTCTTTATCCCCTTAGAATGTAGCAGATCTCTCAACACCTGCGAAATCCTAAAATTCTGAAGAGCATTGGGGTCCGCGGCAGCCAAATCCTCGTCTGAGTTCGCGACCACCTCCCCCTCCTCATCCGTGCCCACCCCCACGTTCATCAGCTTCGGCTTCTTCGTTGCCGGCGGGACAGTCTTCGCGAGGTCAGAATCCGACGTGGTGTCGCTCTTCTCCTCCTCGTCGGACGACTTCCTCTTCTTCTTATCCTTCTTCTTCTCCTTGTCCTTCTTCTTGGCCTTCGTCTTCTTCTCGCTGTCTTCGTCCATGGGAACGAGCTCCGGCGCCTCTTCAGGATCGGCGGACTTCAGCTTCTTGGACTTGGACTTCTTCTTCGTCACCCCTGAGGAGACGATAGGAGTAGACAAAGCGAGAGAAGGCATCTCGGCCAGCTTCGTGGTAACGGCAGCCGCAGCGAAGGCGGCGGCCGGCGATTTCTCCGGCGAGGGGAAGGGCGAAGGAGCGGCTGCGCGGCAGAAAGAGGAAGAGACCGTTTCGTGGGTTTAGGAACTTGTAGACGAGTCGGGAACCCTAGCAGGAGAAGTGCCACGTGTTAAGTTAACCTTAGAGTTTTTTTTAAAGAAAATTCATTGCTATTAAGTTACTCGAATACAAAAATTGGACAAGACCCGAGGTGATCTGCCCGGTCAAAATTTATCGTCAGCATGAGTGCGACCAAAATATGTTAAGTAGTCCGCAGTCCTGTTATGACCTAAAAGATACAATGGTAGAGCTAACAGTTCCTAACATCTGAGGTGATTCCCTTGAGCCTCCACGGACATGCATGCTTGTTGTTGACAATGTGGACGAGGGGCGCCGAATCAAAGAAGACATGGATGTGCGAAAGTCCAAAATCCTTACACCTCACGAGACCCGCCAGCACACCCTAGCCTCGACTTTCAGCACCGAGTGAGCACTCAAGACCCAGAGCTTGCAAAAAAAAAGAGCCAGTGTGAGAGAAGGATAAGTAACCTAAACCCCCGACCTCTAGAGGCTCAAAAGAGCCATTCGAGTTAAGAGAAACCTAGCCCAGGAAGGCTCCCATCGAATTCGCGCTAGCGAATCGTGGTGGCGGAGTGTCTCAGGTGCGTGGGCGCCAGCAAATTCATGAAAGTCGGCCAAAGTTCTTTCGCAAACTAAATCCACGATTGCACGTCGTGACCTAAAGTGAGCATCGTTCTGAAGATTCCAAATTCTCCGAAGGCAGTGGGCAAAATTTGATAGAAATGAATGTTTAGATTGCTGATTCAGGTTGGCTCCTTTAGTAATCCAGCGCCAAGGTGCCAAGAAGGAAAGTGTAGGAGAGGAATACTTAGGCGTGCTTAGAGAATGGTCCATAACTGAAGCGCAACTGGGTAGGGAAAAAATAAGTGGACAGTGGTTTCGAGGTGGAGACCGCAAAGTGGACAAGATAGATCAATAGTGTTATCAAAAAATAGTATGGTGTCAAGAGTGAGAAGTTTGTTGTGTAAGAGCTTCCAAAGGAAGAAATGTATTTTGGAGGGACGGGAATCTTCCAGACATACTGCCACGACGGCCCTCCAGTATAAAACGATAGCATAGAGCGGCGACTAACATAATTGTAAACGGACTTAGCATTAGCACATCTAGAGGTATCATTCATCCAAACCCATGCATCATAATCGACGGACAAAGAAAGATAAATACATTCAATCCGAGAGCCTAATAATGGTCTGAAAGTGGAACGGAGAAGGGAATTGTTCCAAGTATTATTGGTAATGAAATGATCAACAGAGAGCTCATCCAGACAAATCTCCATATTGATATAAGTGGGTATCCAAATAAGAGGGGATGTAAAAATCCATGGGTCGTGGAGAATAGATGTTGAATGCCCCGAGCCAATGTATTTAATGAAACCAGTTCGGAGGATACGGACAGAATTAAGGATGATTTTTCAAGAATCAGCAACATGAGAGGTCGAAGCATTGTCCCAAATGTTAAGCGCTCCGTATTTGGATTTCACAAGATTAGCCCAGATGGTGGGGCGATTGTTAAGCAAATCCTGAATTCGCCTAGCAACTAAGGAGTGACGAATGTTAGTCATGCTCCTGACGCCCAGGCCCCCGAGATTCCAGGGGAGCTGGGCAGTGTGCCAATTAATAAATTATATGCCCCGACGACCACCACAGGGTCCCAGAGGAAAGAACGGAAAAGACGCTCAATGGAGGCGATAGTGCTACCAGATAGGTTAATTACACTAAGGGTATGAATAGGATTGATGTGAGCGTGGATTTAATAAGAGTAGCACGACCAGCCTGGCTAAGGACACCTTGGTGCCAACCAACAAGCCGTGAGGTAATCTTGTTAATTACAAAGTTCTGGTCACGAGAAGGAATATGTTTTGGAGAGATGGGCACCCCAAGATACTGGAAGGGGAATTTGCCAAGCTTGAAGTTAAGAGTGGCGCTAAGCAGCTAGCTGGCGGCTCCTGGTGTTCATCGAGGGTAGGTAGAGCTCCGATTTGTGTGAGTTAACATGTTGATCAATAAGAAGTTCATAGATATGAAGGATTTTCCTGAGATTTAGGCAGTTACGTTTGGTCGCTTTGAGGCATAGCAGGTCGTCAGCGAAGAGAAGGTAAGTTAGACTGAAAGAGTTCATCCGGAAAAGGGAGATTAGGCCGACCTCCATATGCTGGGCCATGAGCGAGGAGAAGACTTAGGCAACCAAGATAAACAAATAAGGTGAAATTAGGTCTCCTAGGCGAATACCTCGATAGCTAGTGAACTGCCGGGAAGGCTCGTCATTGATAAGACATCGATAAGTTCGGGAGGAAATGCAAAGGTGAATCCAGCGAATAAATTGTTTCGAGAACTTCATTAGGTTAAGGATGCAGGATACTACAGGCCAGGAAATACGATCAAATGCTTTCTCAAGATCAGCTTTGAGCATTATATATTTATTGCGACCGGTCTTTAAGGAGTGGGCGAGCTCTTGGGTGATTAGGATGTTATCCTGAATAGAACATCTAGGGATGAAAGCTGATTGGTTAAGATCTATTAGATAGTTAAGCGTGTACCTTAATCGATTTGCAAGGATTTTAGATAATAAGGGACTTGATCAGCTTGGGGTTGGTAATTTTAGGGATAAAGATAAGAGATGTGTTGGGCCAGTCAGGTGGCAGTAGGTTAGTATTAAAGAAATTGGTAATGTCCTTAACAATCTTGCTTCTGACGATATCCTAATAAGTTTGGTAAAACTCGAGGGTGAAGTCGTCCGAACCCGAAGCTTTACCAGGTGGCATGCTCCTAAGAGTGCTTGTAACCTCCTGATAGGTGATTGAGGCAAGGAGGGAGGTGTGCCAGGCCGAGTCGAGGGAGGGGAGTTGCGGCCAGCAATCTGGCGGAATACTAGAAGGAAGTGAAGGTTTCCATAAGTTTCGATAATGTTCGACAAAGAGGGACTTGATCTGGGAAGTATTTGTGACAGTGTTGTTAGCGTCGTCCAGGATTAAGAAAATGGTGTTTTGTTTATGACGTATGACTGTGGAGAGGTGAAGAAACGCGTGTTCTGGTCACCATGCCGGAGCCATGAGACCCGAGACTTACTCTGCCATTTTAAGCTGATTGCCTAAGTAGCGCAGCGTGACGGTGGTATGCCGTACGCAATCGACCCAGCTCATTAACAGAGAAACCCCGAACGGTGTCGAGGTTCTCAAGAGCAGTGATTTCCTGAAGGGCGAGATACGCGTGGACCTCTAAGTTACCAAGAGATTCTTTGTTCCATTTGATAATGTCACGCTTGATAAAGTTAAGGGCATGGGAAGTGGAATTGTTTGGGATTTGGGACAACGAATGATGGTGACAATGTCACGGGGCTCCGAGAGAGAAAGCAAAAAACGTTCAAATTTAAAGGACTTTGACCACCAAGTGCGGAGGTCAGTCCTGAATAGGAGGGGGGCATGGTCCGATACACAACGCTGGAGTATGGAAAGTGTAAGATTTGGAAAGCAACTAGTCCAATGATTGTTAATCAATGCCTAGTCAAGACGACACAAAATGTGCGCAAGGCCCACATGATTGTTACACCAAGTATAATAAGGCCTCGAAAGTTTGATGTCAAGGAGAGATTGGGTGTTAATCATGTTGTTGAATACTCTGATAGAGCTGGTAGGAGAGAAAGGGGAGCCCCCAAGCTTATTCGAGGGGCCCGCCAATAAGTAGCCAAGGAAGGTTAGAGGTATCGAGATTACAAAGATCATTTCATAGACGTGTATGAACAGACGAGATTGTACTAGCATAAACAACAATTAAAAGAAAGCTAAAATCGTCAAATGCATCCGCAGCATGAATAAATTAGGCGGAGATAAGGAGCGAGGTAACATGAGCCTCTTGGCCGCGCTAGGCCAAGAGGATGCGACCCGAGGCGCCGTTGGCTTCGCAGAAGATGTCGTCCCAGCCATGGCCGAAATGACGAAGTACCTGTTTAGTTTTTATAGAATCCGTGTGTCTCTAACAAAATTACAAAACGTGATCTATGTGACCTAATAAGATTAAACATTCTATCTCTGGTTTTGGCCCGGTAAACACCGTAGCAGTTCCAAACTAGGATTCACATGGGGGAGAGATGCACGTATCAGGTCCCAAGAGGCCGGAGAAGAAACCTGCACAAGAGAGGGGGCTAATGAGATAGGAACAGATGAGCTAATTGAAGCTTTACATTTCGCTGATTGCTTAGACAGTGGCTGCCGAGGACAAAGAGTTGGTAGCAACGCTTGCGGCTTGTGGACATGTGTCTTCTTCTTTTCAGTACGCGACGGCGGGAGGAGCTCGAAGTCTTCCAAGTCCTCTAAAGTAGCCTCAAGAGGGGCAACTGAGACCCGATTGAGGCAAGCTGCGGCACAGGCGATGAAGTCCTCATGCCCAAGGGAAGAAGTCGAAGGAGGATCAGCCGCGGCCAACGGAGCAACTAGAGGAAGCAGAGCGGCCTGAGTGACCATAGGAGGAAGAGGGGTATCTGTCGGAGTAATCGATGGGAAGGAGATGGGCTTCGGAGGAGTGTTGATCTTCGCGGGGGGCGGGGGGATGGTTGAAGCCGAGGAGTGAGGGGTGGCCGGAGGAGGGGGAGAAGAAGACGAAGGTAGGGCGGTAGGAGGCAAAGTGGCCATCATAGATTAGGGGTTGCGCATCAGGGGGAAGGAGCGGAGGTAGATGGAGATAGCAGGGTGATGGGAGAAGGGTGATTTTGTTTAAAGGGTGGATGGTCCAGATTCGTCATCTCATGAGGGAGTAACTGTGATCTCTCCACGCGTCCCCCGAGAGTGACAACAGGGGAAGGGCAGCCGGTGGATGCAGAATGAGAGGACATATGGCCGTTGGAGGGAAGCACACGGATCACATACATGTCAAAATCAGGAGGACAGAAGATGTGTTTGTTGCAGAGAGAGGTGTGTTAGTTTCTGAGAGATCGCAGCCGTTGGCAACGCACGGATGAGTCCCAGCCACACAATCCGAAAGGGTTTGGATTGGCAACATGGCAAGAGACCATTGCGGCAAGGTAGGCCATTGCGGATCTGCCATGTTAGCCCAGCGATGGCCAGTGTCCAGCACGCTGGTGACCGATGGTTGCTCGACGTCCGGTGTAGAGTAGTTGAGGTCGAGGGCTAAAGCCTAGACCTGAACCACCAACTACGCCCCGGCACGTCGAGCAGTCAAGTCGGCACGCCTTACTGGAGCAGAGTGGGACACACGCAGCCACGGGCCGAAGAGAAGGACTTCCCATTCACGCTGAGCACCATCCGCGGCCCGACGAGCAGGGCACTGCTCGAAGCGATGGCCGACGATATCACAACGAAAGCAGAAGATGGGAATGTTCTCATATGATACTCGCTGGAGATATCGCTCACCATTCGGAAGGCAGACCCAAGTCCCCTGCTTGAGAGGCAGATGCAGTCAAGCTCAACGCAGGCACGAGCCGGATCGCTGTTGCAACCCAGATCGACCTGCAAAACCAGCCCAAAAGCCGCAGCCACACGGCAGAGGGCACGAGTATAACGCAGCTCAAAGGGGAGGCTTAGAAAGTGCAGCGAAGTAGGAGTAGCAAGAGCTTCGTTACTATCCGGGCGGAAAAAGGGGGCCACCTGAGCAACCGACAGGAGGGTGCCCACCAAACTCCCAAGACCCACTAGTGAGAATCTGCAGGCGATCATCAGCATTTGCAAAGGAAAATAGAATATAAGAGTTACCAATCTCCGTGATCGTGCACGGCGCCGAAGTATGCCAGAGGTCCGGAATGGCCTGTTTCAGAGCAGTGAGATTGCCAACGAAGCGACCGAGAAGGCAGAGCCTCAAAGCAGTGATTTGCTCCTCAGTATCGCAGGCATGTATGGATACCTCATCCGTGATTGTTTCACGCAAGCCGCGGAGTTGGCGCTGAGAGATGACGATATGAGGAAACGAGCATGGTGCACGAACGACAGTAGCCCAAGAGTGAGGCAGGGAAACATTCGGAGTGGGAATGAGAGGAAGATTTGGGCGGGCATGGTTCACGGAGAGGGAAGGAAAAGGATCACTATGGAGGGCGGGGGCAGAAGCTGGATGGGAAGGAACCTAGTGCATCGGCCCCAATAGTGACATTTGGAGCCGATGCCCCCGACGAGGCGCCAGGGACAACAACGATGATTAGGTTACAATGGTGGGGAGAAGGTTAGGCATTGGGTAGCAGACCTCTCTACAGACTTGGATATTTAATCGGTAACCTTAGAGCCTCAGCTCAAGGGTCTGTTTGGAAGGGAGTGAAAGAATGATAAGAAGAGGGAAGAAAAAGAAGAAGAATTTGTACTTCTTTTGGTTGAGTAAGGAGAAAGTCTCCTTTTTTTCATTTCTCTTCAATATTATATTTTTCCTTTCCCTCCCAATCAAGGTCGGAAAAGGAGGAGAGATATATATTTACTATGTGTTTTTAATTTTGACCAAATAAATTAAATATATAATTATATACGTAAAAGATAAAATCATTTAAGTAAATTAATCAATTAATATTCACTCCCTTCTTTTCTTTTTAATGATATCAATCAAATATGACTAACTATTCATCTTCATTTTCATACATTTCCTTTTCACTTTTTATCTTTCCTTCTCTTAATGAATTTTGAACGAAAGAAACTTTAAGATCGGATTTATTTATCATGGGCCGAAACGATTGGATCGTGTGCAACAGGAAAAGCGAGCGATCATTTGGCCCATTATCCGCCACTAATGTTGGCATCCATTAACTTTTTTCGTTTCGAAAAAAAGACCTTGTATTTGTATGAAAATAAATATGTAGTATGTCTGCACTTAGAGGATACGTAGCAAGATCACTTTTTTCATTTAATATGTATCATAGTTTAAATTAGTTTTTAATACTTTATGTATAAGGTAACTAAAAGGCAGATTTATTTAGGGGTGTTCACACGTCGGATTTAACCTGACCCATGAACAAACCCCACCCGTCCAAGCTTGGCCGAGTCGGATCGGGTCGGGTCCCCTCTTTTTTTTTTTCTGTGACCCGACCCGGGTCGGGTCGGGTGGTCGGGTTACCCGACTACCCTTTTTCTTTTTCTTTTTTTTTTAATTTTTTATTTATTTTTTAAATATAAAAACATTTATTATTTTTTAAAAAAACAAAGTATTTTAAACACCAATATAAAAAATTGACAGGTTGGTGTGAGCTTATCCATGTGGTTATGCACTCTTCAAATAGGAATCCATTTTCTGAAAGATCCTAACTTTCGTGCTTTGGTGAGTCATCCGAGATCCTTTTGATGACCTATGTTGCATTGAAGGAAAATTTATATGATCCGATCGATTGAGTAAGGCCCGCGGTTGGTAGTAATGGAATCGGGAAAAGTATACAAAAAAAGACTTTTTTTCTTCTATTGTTTTAAATATTTATATACTTTTCTGAATTTAAAATAGTTTATTTCATACTTTTTTTAATTTTAAATGATATAAAACTATATAATTAACTAAAATTTCATTTAAAAATTAAAAAAAGAAAAATTCGGGTCGTCGGGTCAGGTGGGATCAAGTCAACTCGGGTTAGAATTTTTCAATCCGAACCCGACCCGACCCTTGGTACGACCCGACCTGACCACCGGCCCGACCCGGGGTCGGATTTCCAGGTTCACCGGGTCGACCCGACCCGGTGAACACCCCTAGATTTATTATAAATCAATTAGACTTGTCTCCTAAAGTTTGTGGAGGAGTTCAAGTATTATTTCATCAAATTTCCTATTTTCAAACATTAAAAAATATCAATAAAAAATCATTTCAATTGATCAAATATTTGGATACACTTTTTGTTGGTAAAAAAGGATTCTCTTTTTTATTGAAACGCTATCGTAAACACAATGTCTGACACAGGTTAAATAATTAACTAACTTATATAATATATATAAAACAAATATTTTATATGCAATTAATCAGGAAAATATATTATTTAAAATATTTAGAGGAACATGAGCATATCGTGTCAAACTGCCTTAACTATTTATTCTTAATACTTTTTCAACATCTTTTATTACTTATGATTTAGATTCTTAGACAATCATTGGAGATTCAAACGATCAAATGATTATATTTATTTGTTTTATTTTTTTTAAATCTTTTGAACATTTTCAACGAATTATTTATGTACAAGTCTATTTATGAATATCATCAATGACTTTTTTTTCTGAAAGATATAGCAAGACTAGTTATGGTTATATTTATTTAAAAATATATTTTTTGAATATTATGAATTTACTTTTTATGTACCAGTCTGTTTTTTTTTATGAATCATCATTGACATTTTTTAAGATATAGTATGACGCCCAAGATTCCACAAAAGCCAATTTGATAAATTAATTAGAATTTTAATGAATTAAAAGGAGAAATTGAGAACGATTGGAAATATTGTTAAAAAAATCAAGGAAAAGAAGAAAAGAAAATCCATATTGGGAGAAGAAATTTTAATTGAATTGAAATTATGAATTTCCATTTGAATTAGGAACCAAAGATTGTTGATAATGCATTCAATATGAACCTAGTTGTAATCATATATGGTGCGTCTACGTAGTTAGATTCGAATTGTGGTAGATCAAGATGCGAATGCTTTTGAAGCAATAAGGAGTCCGGACGTCGCTCGTGAATATGTCGAAGAACAAACTAAAAGAGGAAGACTTGAAGGGCAAAGAAAAAGAAATCGACCTCGCTATTTTGGCAGCACAAGAGGAGAAGACGCACTCAGTAATTCTATTGTACCTGGCGGATGAGGTGATAATCAAGGTCGCAAAGAAAGAAAAGATGGTCAGTCTGTGGTTGATGCTCGAAAGTTTGTATACGACGAAGTCTCTCACTAACAAGTTGTCGTTAAATCAATGTTTGTTCGCACTCCGCATACGAGAAGGTACCACTCTGAAGGAACATCTTGATCAATTAAATTCTTTATTGATGGAACTGAAAAATATTGATATTAAGATTGGGAATGGAGATGCTTTCCTAATTCTGTTAGTTTCACTTCCTCCATCATATGAGAAATTTGTTTAGTCTATGATTATCGAGAAAAAAAATATAAGTTTGAAAGAAGTAATTAAGATCGAACCTCTATAATCGTGAACTTCGGCACCGGACATCTGGTGATTCTTTAGAAACTCAAGTCGTGAGTTTAATATCGACTGCGAAAAAAGGACATGCCTCAGCTTCGAAGAAATCCAAGCTAAAAAAGAATCTTTGGTTGAAATCAAGATAATTCTATAAATTATTTTTCACTATTATAAAGTTTATTGTAATTAAATTTTGTTGATATAAGTCAGTATATACTAATAAAAGTAAAAAAAATTAAATCGTGGATTTGAGTAACGCTGGGACTACCTTACAAATCTTTATAAAAGGCTGAAATTTATATTTTGCAAGAAGTTCCACTTTTTTCATTACATTGTATTTACCCTCAACATTCATCTTTGCTTTCTCATCTTTTATTATTCCAATAACATTAAGGTACTTGATTTTTGTTACAAAAAAAATTCCCATATAGTATCATAAATTCAAGAGACAGCATTTCCTTTATTTCGAAATGTTGTTTTCTCGATGAACTTTATTATCAACAACTACTTTTATTTGAATTGTTGTTTTAGTTTGATTAATAGTTCTATTCTATTATAAAAAATATGAGAAATATAATTTAGAAAATAAGAAATTTATGTTCTAACAAGAATATAATCTAATCCATATTAGAAGTTTAGAAATAAGAACGTAAAAATATATCTTTTGCCTATAAATATCATTTTATAATATCAGTTATATCAATCCTCTATATTAATTATCGTTATAAGTTATTATCATTATATTCATTAATTATCTTTTTTAATCGCTGTTAATACAAAAAATATTGCATGAGAGAGAGAGAGAGTACAAGAAATTATGTTAGGAGAAAGTACAAGAAAAGAAAAGGTACGCCATCTTCTGGTTACCATATCGGCATTGGGGCCGATGGCTTGACTGCATTCAATACATTAGAACAATTAGGTTTTTATAAGTTCAATAAATTATTTTTTTCCTATTTTCTTTAAACTTTATTTATATTTTTTAAATATTTAAGTATGGGATATTTGTGTTTTCCTCTCTAAAACTATAAAAAGTAATCCCTTATCACTCCCCAACTATTCCCAGTTCCCCATTGCGACCCAAAGTCACTCTTGCAATTAAGTTTTATTTTCATTTTGCCTGTATAATTACAATTGTACCTTTATTAGTATTATGAAAAGTTATAAAAAAAACTTACAACGATATCTTTTAGACAGGAAAACTTACTGCTTTTCTTTTCTTTTCTATTTACTTTTAACAAATTTAAAAAGCCTAAAAAAATAATTAGATTAACAAAAAATATTAAGGCTTTTAAAAAAGGCAATGTTGGGATAAAGTTGATTTCCGAAAAAATTTATATTTCGCATTGGAAGCAGAAAAATAAAATCGTTCTTTAAATGACATTTCCAAAATTATTTTTACTTTTTCATAATTATTTTATTGATACTTAGTGGACATATTCAAAACTTTATTTTTATAATGAAAAAAATTAGGTTGAAATCAAACAAATTGATGTAATTGATCTCTCCCTCAAATTAATGAATCTTGACCATTTATAGCCTCTTTATCCCCAGTCCTAGCTATTACAACCTCTTTATGCACGCATGAATGGTCCAAATTCCATCAGAATGAACCGGCCATTTTAGAAAACGGAAAAGAAAATAAAAATCTTCTGGCACTGCAAACGACCCCTCGCCAAGTGAAAGGATTGGCAATGATATCCCTCCTGACACCGCTAGGGTTTGCCCTACTGCCCTACAACCTCGCCTGCGTGAGTGTTCCTGGCTCCCGACGACATCGCCCCCTTGAGATGCCCAACGGTCGGAGATCGACACCCTACTACATTGCCTGCGAGAGGAGGGAGATCGGCGAGAGTCGTCCGAGAGAGAAAGAAATAGGTTGAACCGCTAAGATTCCGATCAGCGACGATCTCCTTCGTTGAGAACAACCCCTCTCAATGTGAAAGGATCAACGATGATCTCCCTCGACGCCCGCTAGAGTTTGCCCCACAACCTCGCCCGCTCAAGTTTGCCCACCTCTAGGTGACATCACCGCTTCAAGATGCTCGACGCCTGGCGACATCACTAACCGACGCCCGATGCCCTGAGATCGCAGCCGAGAGATGGTGTCGCTACTCGCTAGGGCAGATCTATGGTGTTTGCAGATCGGGAGATGGTCAAATAGAGTTGAACCGATAGATTTTTTTTTGTAACGTACCACAATTTAAAAAAAGGAAATAATTCAAAATGCAATCCGTAAACCCTCCCACGATCTCCCAAAATCATGGGAATTAATGGCCAGAATATTTCTCTTTGTTGCATTTTTCTCTCATTTCTCCATCTCTTCTTCTTCCTCTCATTTTCATTCCTTGTTGTTGTCCTCTTTGCTCCTGCTCCCTTGTGCTCAGCCAGAAATAGAAGGAAGAAGTGCTGCAGGTTTTTCAAGTGTTAGCCACACAGTAGAACGCCGAGGAAGAAGTTGAGGACAATCCATTGCGAGAAGAATCAAAATCGTCGAAAAGAGGTGTGTTTCTCGATATCTATTTCATAAATTAAAATCTATAGGAAAGAATTTCTGCGAGTATGTGAACATCTCTCAACCTGGACATTCTGATTAATAGATGTAGATGGTACTAAAGTTTTTTTTCTTGGATATCTTAGCGACCATGGCATTGATTTCCTCGTGGATAATTGAGACATTTAATAATCAAATCAAGTTATTCTGTATCATGTTCAGTTTATATTAATTCGCACATACTGTTCATGTCTATAATGGATCTCAGGCGCCAAAATGCCCCTACGACATTTGGTGCCCTACTTTATGATTAATCAAGAAATTAAAAATACTGATTGCAGGAAATGATCTTCATCTAAAAGTCCTTTCATGTTACGCCTGTTCATGTAATCATGTCAGAGAAAAAGAAATATGTAATCATGTTATTATTTAGCGGCCCATGTATCGATCCCTCTTTAGCGCCTCAGTATATGTGTTAATCATAGGTGAATTAGAGGTAGCATCAACTTGTATATCATTGTTCATAATATTGATCCTCATTTATTGCCTTACGTAACACATGCCCCATCTTCATGTATTTGGCTCCTATGAATTGTATAAGAATGAGAGTGGCACATATTTAATTATCACACTTGCACGCCACTTACATGTAATATCACGTCTACCACAGTACCCATATATCACAATGAGGTACATTTGACTAAGGATACAGTACTATCGCATGGTGGATTACATCTTAGGATTTATATAATCTTTTAATTTATCTATCCAGAAGTTTACTTATATGTTCGCGTCCTCGCACCTTAAGGGACCGTTTGACAACAGGAATCAAGCGTTCCATCAAGTTCACGTAGTTCTAATTGTGTTTGGATGAAGTAAAATTTGATAATGATGAATAAGGTAGTTGATATGATAAGAAAAAGTAGATACGATGGATTAATTTTTGGTGGGTTTTAAAATAAAAATTGATATTATAAATATAAAATAAAATATTATTAATAAATAAAATTAAAATTAAAAATTAAAAATTTTGTTCAAAAAATTTTTGTAAAAAAATATATTACTTAAATATAAAGAAATTGGATTTTTAATAAATTATATATAGTAAAATAATATTTTTTAATGAAATAACAAGTAAAAAAATAATATTATATTAATATGTTATAATAATAATAATTTATATTTAATAAATAAATTATTTTATAAGTTACATGTGTGTGTGAGAAAAAAAGGAAAAAATGAATAAATGAAATTGAAAAAAAAAGCAACACGTCAACTTCAAGGAAAAAAAAAGCAAACTTGTTAGAGTACCTAGTTCTGGTGGAACTAGAAAAGGGAAAAAGGGGTCACGCGACTCTTTTTTTGGAACCGAGTTTCATTTTGGGCTTCGCCAAATGTCACGTCGTTTGGTGGAACCGATTGGAATCAGGCGGAATCAGATGCCTGGATCCAATCGGTTCCGTTAAATGATATAATATTTGGCGGAACCAAAGGCAGAATTCGATTCCAAAAAAAAGGGTCACGTGACCTTTTTTTTCCCTGCCATGGTTCCACCAGCCACTGTAGCAGTCGCCATTTTTTTTTGTACTTCACGTGTTATTTTTTTTCAATTTTCTTATTCTTTTTTTCTTTCTTTATTCTCTCTCACACACATATATCTTATAAAATAATTTATTTATTAAATATAAATTATTTATTATAATATATTAATATAATATTATTTCTTATTATTTCATTGCAAAATTAATATTTTATTTTAAATAAATTATTTTTTAACAAATTTTTTAAACAAAATTTTTGATTTTTACTTCTATTTTTATTTACTAACAATATTATATTTATAATATCAATTATTATTTCAAAATTTAAAAAAATTAATCCATCACATCTACTTTTTTTATCACATCAACTACCTTATTCCTCATCATCAAATTTCACTCCATTCAAACACGACTAGAACTACAAAAACTTGATGAAACTATAATTCCCGTTGCCAAACGACCCCTAATTGTTATCCAACTTCAAATATTCTTAATCTTGTTATCCATCATTTTTATCATTGTCTCCTGATTTATGTACGTATAGTAGATCTGATTAAAATAATAATTTGTGTCTATTTATGTCTTTGATTATTTCATGAACACTTATATGATACTAATTAGATGTTATGTTATTATAATGATAATGTGAAATTAAATGAATATCTTATTTCCATTTCGGATGATTATCAATGAACTTTCAATGGACGACTGCTCGACCCTTCAAGCGTCTGATTTGTGGACTAAGGACATATGACTATAATGAAACCCCATGATTTTATAAGTCGTGTCCACATGATTTATGATTTACTTATATGAATATGAAAAGATAATTCGGAGCTGCCCCTGCTCCTTATGGTCTTGATTGATCTGAGTAATCAAAAGATATGTCCATAGCTTATAATATGATAGAGGGTTACCATTTGTCTTATCTAAATCGTAATATCTCCTTATAATATGTTTCCGTCTTGCGCAAGGACATCTTGTTTGACTGGCTGGCCATGACATTGATCTCCCATTAGTTCATCATGGTCTAGATAGTTGCACACTTGTGTGCCTACAATGGTATTATCTAAAAGTGAAGATCTCTTCCAATTTATGAATAAGATGAAAGAATATGAATACCCAAAAGATGAATGAAAGAACTTTGTCCTTATAAATATGAATATGAACAAGAACCATAAATATGAACATGAACCGTAAATATGAATAATGAATATGAATATGGAAAAGAAAGAGAATGAAAAGGCATGAACTATAATCTTTTTTATCGCATTCACTCTTACACTTGATTTTCATATTTACCTCATGTTTATTCTGATGGAACTAATTTATTATTTATATGAACTCACACTTAACTTTATGCTAATGATTGAGCTTGTTTTCATGTGTGATCCCCACAGGTACTTAATGATATCTGTGAGCTGTTGATGTGTGTACGACGACTATGGCGTGTGCACATAGTTATCGTAGGGTCTAGATGGAGTCTTTCCTTTTAGCATATTAAGATGTATCTTCATTTGGATGGGACCTATAAAGTTGTATATGACATGAACCTTTATATACCTTATGTGAGACATTGATGTACATTTTATTCATTTAGTTTCCGCATTTCTTCATATTATTATTGTTTAAATCTTCTGCTTACGTGTCAATCTTATTGATCATTTGGATTTAACAACCAAAAGAAGATTTTGTCACATGGTGGGATCAAATTTCGAAGCGTTACATTTTTCAAATGGCAGGCACAGGTTCAACTTGTAAATAAATGCAGCCATCTCGACTGTTGAACCAAGACGAAAGAGTTATAACGGCAATGATTTATTGATTTAATTTTCCTCTTTTTATAATATGTCTATGGTTTTCTCGCTAATATTTCTTGATAATTGGAAAAGAGTTATTTCTTTGAGCTACTTTAAAACAATGAAAATATTGGGAAATGAAGTTGACAGGGTGAAATTGGTGATCTAAGAATATTAATATCAGATCGGATACTTTTTTTTAAAAGATATTAATGGACATGGTCCCGTGACATACACTTTTACTTGTGAAATAGGTGAAGTAATGAAAACATTAATTGGGCATGGTGTCTTGGCATGGTCAAATTATTTTTCTAATTTTCAAATCTCCCTTTGTTAGAAAAACATATCTCTGGCCAGTTTTGCCACCAATGATTTGATCCTTAAATAGATCATGAATTAATTTTTCTCATGAAAATGTTCGAATGGATTTGCTCGCTCATTTATTACATCTTTTTGCACTGATAGAGACAACTTTTGCCCTTTTTTATAGTAATATCATATGGACATGATAAATATGAATATTTTAGTATACGAAAAAAATAATGACGGACCCAATCATAGTTCGAGGACCACGGCTATTTCACTTTTTTAATATATATATATATATATGTAAATACATTGATATATTAATTTTAGAATTAAAATTGTTCTAACACCCTATAAATTTCAATAGGGGCAATAAAATAATTTGCAAATTGGAGTAGAATTATTGATGAATTAAAAAAGAATAAAGGAAAAGAAAGAAAGATTAAATCTTATTGAAAGTAGGAATTGTAATTAGATTGAGATTGAGTTTTTTATTTGATTTGAGATACAAAAGAATGTTTATCGGACATAGAACTTCTAAATAAAAAAGGATTAAGAGTTTCACGACTTATTAATATTTTAGTCATTAAAATAATATTTATTATTATATTAATTCAAAAATTAAGTGATAAAATATTATAGTATTAAATAATTTTGAAAATTAAATAAAAGAATGAAATAAAAAGGGTAATATAAAAGTAGAGTTTGATTGTGAAAAGTCACGGAACAAATACTAAGGAATTTGAGTAGAGATGAATTTTGATAAGTATAATTATGAAATAATTAGTTAAATTTAGATTATTTAAAATTAAATATTTAACTGAGGGTGATAATGACTAATTGAGAATTAGCTCAAGTCCCTATTACAGTAAAAAATCCTAGTTGAAAGTTATAAATAGAACCTAAAGCGTGACTGGAAATCATTATTAGCCGTCACAAAATTCTTGCACCACAGCCCTACTTTCTTCATTTGCACGCAAACTGAAATGATTTAGAGAGCAACCAATAGTGCATTTCGAAGCTTGCACATAGGGAAACATCATTTAAGTGGTGGCCGAGAGTTTTTGAATGTCGTTCGAGCGCTACAACCAATCAAAATCTCGATGATCATATAGTTTTACATAGTTTTTAGCCAACTTAAGATACATAGGAGGATCTTTATATTGACGTCTCTCTTTGTCATTGACTCAAGACTCTTGTCCTTTATATGGAGTTTAAGTTGATATAGTTTATGGATCAAATTTTCTACTATGGTATTAAAAAAGTGATTGGAACATCGTGTCAAAATGTGATTTCCCGATGATAGCATAACTTGCCTGGCCCCGGCCCGAATTCAACAAAATTCGATTCAAATTGGAATAGAATCGGACGGAGTTCCTTGGAACTTGGCCTGGGTTCTCACCAGCGCGGCTCGGGCTCTATAGCCTGAGGCTAAGTTGTGATAGGGGTTGGGCAACCTAGCCCGGACTCCGACAACATAGCCCCTCTTTACTTTTCAAAACACATTTTAAATTTGTGCGGGTCGAAAGTTCAAAGTGAATAATATCTTGATTGGACTCAGGGGTGTTGCAGAACCGATCTCGTATGCTCACTTGAGCCATGTGGAAAACACGAGCCATGGGCCAATACGGACCCCGCTCAACAAGGACATTGACCTTTCAAAATAGTCTCATTGAATAGTCCCACATGGACAAAACATAAAGGTGATCATGGACTTATATGTAGCTACCCTCTTTATCTTTCAAGACGTATTTTAAATTCGTACGAGCCAAAAGCTCAAAGTGAATAATATTTTGATTGGGCTCGGGGGTGTCACAACGAGTGTGAGAGTACCACTGATAAGGCTCAGTGGTGTTTTTTATAATGTTACTCTTATACGCATGTGTAGGGTCAATTAGACGTCTTCACTCTAATTTAAAATTCAAATAACATCAATCTTAAACCAAAGCATCCTCCATAAATCCTTAGCCCTCGAATTTATTCTTGTTGTTCAAACTTATTTCCTGCTTTCATCAAAGATTTATGTTTCAACTTTGGTTGTGAATTCTACCAAAGCCTTTTTCATGTGAATCGAACCTCAAGCACTACAATGATGTGTTGCTTGCGAATCTCATATCAATAGTGTAGAGGATTTATAAAATTTAAAACTTACTTAAACATTTCCCTTGTGAATAGGGCTAATAACTCATTTAGGGGTAACCGCTCCTTATACGTAGCTCTTTTATAAGAAACACGATATTTTCTACCATTTGTGCTCCTCTTATCATGATATATTTCATGCGAGTCAAGCACCAAGAGGGATTGGTGTTAAATCGAAAATACCGATTTTATGAAAATCATCATGGAAGCTTAAAATCAATTAATTAGTCTTTAAATCAACACAATAATAATCACATCACATGCATAATAGAGTAGGAGGGAGAGAGAGAGAGAAAGATAAACACAAAATGCACAATGATTCATTGACGAGGTTCGGCCACATCTTGACCTACATCTTCGCTTCGACTTCTCGACCTTGTGACCATCAAAGATTCCACTAACACCTTTCTTTCGTTTCAAATGAGGCAAGGAAGAAACTCTTTACATCTCTTGCATTTTCTTTGTTTTAAGAGGTAAGGCACACCTCTCCTACTCAGAGGCTATCATCCGCCTTTTCTTTGCTCCACAACATCTTTTCACTCCAATCTATCTTTTATAATTTGGAACATCACTCAGGAATAAGAGAGAAAGAAATGAAATATTTACAACTTTGAGCTCGATATGACATCTTGGATGAACACAAGTGTTTGCATATATTTTTCTAGAAAATCTTAGTCTTCTTAATGTGTTTTGGACCTCTTTTATAGCCTCTAATTTTCTCCATATCCGTTGGTATTCAAAACTAGTCATTATGTAATTTTCTGCACTGAAATAGGTGCTCGTCTGAGATTCAAGCGTCCGTTTTGAATTAGCCATTTAAATATTACCATTACATGCAACAAAAAGGCATTCATTTTGTGTTTCGAATGTTCGTTATGATTGAAGTCACAGACATTTGCGCATCAACATTTCTGGGTATCCATTTTATCTCCAACTGTCCGATAGTTTTTCGGTCATCCATTTTGTCCATAGACAGCTTGATAGATCTACGCTCTTTTATACATAACTTTTTTTTACAGTTATCCAAATGGCATGATTTGTTATTCTGTGAAATGCTAATAGAATTTTCTACAACTTTTATGTTCAACATTCATCCAAAATCTAATGAGATCATAGTCAAATATTAATTCAAAGTTTAGTACATAAAGTCATTTTAAGTTAAACTTTTAGACATTTACACTTTTATACATAAAAAATTTCATAAAAGTATCCAAATGATATGATATTTTAGTCTATGAAAAGTTAACAATATTATCTAAAACTTTCATATTTATCTCTTATCCACAAATCTATTGATAAAATACTCAAATATTAAGTGCATGTTTAGCAGATAATAATATCAACTTCAAACTGAACTTTTCAAGCTTCGATTGTTTAAACAGAACTTTTATGCGGTTGTACAAATGAGGAGATTCTTAATTCTCTAAAAGAATAAGAGAATTATCTATAATTTTTATATTCACTTCTTATGTAAACCTCATGAGAATATAGACATATTAACTGAAAGTTTAGTGCATGAAGTAAACCATTTTTATTTAGATTTTTTTTACATTTAAAATATAATTCTAACATTTTGAGATTTGTATCATCAAAATATAGTTATATGAGACTAAAGACGGGGTTCCAATGAGTGAGACTAAGAATAGATGACGACTTAGCTTATAACTCTATTGTTGCACAAAGTTTATAAATGAATAAGAGTCTTTTTTTGTACTAGCTACATTGAGTCCACTAAACTGTGATGACGAAAGAGTGATTTTGGAACATTTATGTTTTACATTAGCATAAGCTCTTCATAAATTCCTAGTTGAACTTTTATTGTTAATGTTTATATTCATGAAGTCTTCCGCTTAAAAATTATTTTTATTAAAGTTTTCCGTTGAAATAAGTAATTTTATTATGTTGGTGGATGGGCTAGTACACCAAAATTAACCTAAATTGCTCACATGTTTTAAGGTGGATTTTCAAGATGTTACAAAATTATATTCTTTTGACAACATAGTGATAACACTCTTTTGGACACTCATCGTAGGTTTTGGATGAAATTCAAATAACATTTTTTTAATATGTAGCATTAAAAATACTAGAATTTCTTAAATTAGATTGAATTGCTTATTTAGATACTACCAATCAAGGGCTTTCAGTTAAAGTGAAATCGATTATATTAGTTCCTCCCTCAGTTAAATATATAATAATAATCAACCAATCATGAAAGTTGTATACCTTAAATATTGTGTAAAAAATAATGACTTTGGAATATTTGAAATTATCACCTAAGCACAAATATTTGACATTGTCATCTTGAGGATCACAAGGGAGTCGAGTCGCAACTATATTATCTTGAGCAAACATTTCAAGGTAAGAAACATCAGAGTTTAGCAATGCACACTTCTCACTAGTTTTTACAGGAAGGAAGCATCATTTTTCTTAATAAATCTTTTATATCCTCTTGGGTCTTGTGATCAGGATCAATGAATATAGTGTATCATAATTGTTGGGAACAGAACATCGAGGATAGATGAAAACTAAGAAAACAAAGTAGACAAATAAGAAAGAAGATGAATACAAATATTTAAAACTCTTTTGATTAGTGGGAACGAGAGAAAAACATCTACATATAAAGGAGGTCATTGGTAAGGGAAATTCACTATTAACAAAAGAGAGTGCATCACGATAAAATTCTAATCCTCATACATAAAAGGTCCGTACCAAGTCATCCGCTTCTGTCACAAATCCTCATCTTTTTCTTTTTTTATTTCTTCTTTTTTTCATAATTTTGTGTAAATGATACATAATTCAAGGCACATCAACAATAATTAAACTAATTAGTTCATCATTATGTAATAACAGTTATATAATAATTGTATAGGCGATATATTATCAAGAAAATTTGAATAGGAACATTGATTTAATGAGACTAAAAAATATTAAGTACTTTATTAATAATGAGTCTCATAATATCGTCTTTGTTTTTTTATACTACACATAGTGCGAAACTACAATTACACTACATGGACAGTCTAGATGCTAATATTATATGACCAATACAGTCAAATAGATGGACAGTCTACATGCTAATATTATATGACCAATACAGTCAAATGGAAGATGTTATATAAGGACAATATAGGTCATTGAAACAGTTGCATGATCAATCATCAACGGAGTAATGTGACAATTATCATCAATTCAATTCGTAATAGTAATTCAAAGCCTTAAACATGTCATAATAGTGGAAACTTTGAGATTTGTTGATTCTCATTTCAATATTCAACTGAATTTGGGTCCTTGTTTAATGAAAATTGTGATAACATTGTAGATTGGGTCCGAATCAAAATTTTGAAAATTGGGTGAAATTAAGTCGATCATTTTATTTTAAAATGAATAGGTATGGTCAAATTTAAAGTTCAAAGCTGATTTAAAAATTTTAATTAGGAAAAATAATGATTTGTGAGGTTCATATTAAATATTACAAAAAGAAAACAAAAATATAATGCAATATAATTTTGCCCGTCCTATCAATTTGAGTCGGATCAAATTATATGAAAGATCCAAATGTGTAATACTTGATCCAACTTTACTAGAACACTGAAAACATTAATTCTAACTTAATAAAAATCCACCTTTGAAAAAAAAGGTTGAGGCTGCTTATCAGGAAATGTTTTCACAACTCCAAATTATCCAATGAAACCAACTATTTCATTCATCAACCCAGAGTCTAATTCGGTTAACCAATTGAATAATTCATTTTTTTCTCAGTGAAAAACTAATTGAATAATTGACCCTATTTTGCTTCGCGTAGCCGCAAGAAGGATTGTAAATCAAAGATTATCAATATCTGACATTTAGGGTAAGAGAATTTACAATAAAAAAACAACATCCAATCAACTAATTATGATTGAAATAACCGGCGAAATTGTGTTCTATGATCGCTGGATGCTAGTAGTTCCATATTTGATTTCTAAAATCACCACTTTGATCAGGATTATACTGCTCTCCTTCAAATATTGAATTAGTTAAGTGTACCGATAAAAACATCGAATCGAGTGAAAATAAGATTGTCAAGATCTCGATCTAGATCTTAAAATTTTATAATTTTACGATCTTACTTTCTCTTACCGATTTCGATCTTATTTTATAAATTTTATGTGTAAAATCGTAATACGATCATAATTTTGGTCATATGATCTTATACGATTTTATATGATTAATATAAGCATTTTAATATTAATTAAAATTATATTTATGATAATAAAAATTAATTTAGATGAAGTTTAATATATTTTCTTCATTTTTAATATGTCTTGATATAATTTTGCTTAAGGACCGATAAAAATATGACTTAGTGAGATATATTTTAATATTTAAATGTGACAAATTTATAAAAAAACATATTTATTTTTTTAAAAAATATATATATTTTTATCAATAAGTAGAATCTTACGATTTTTGATCTTATGACCCGTTCGATTTTACGCAAGATTCTAATCTAGACTATTTTGAGTGAAAAATCGTAAAATTCCTTTTCCCGTTAAAAAAATGTTTAAAAAGGTTTCCCACTGAGATCGTCCTACTAAGTTATTTTTTTATTCTTTTAGGTTAAATTATATTAAACATAATTAAAATCATAGAAATGCGTTAGATTTCATTAGAATGAATTATTATTATTATTATCACCATTAATATTTATTACTATTTTAACTAATATAATTATATCAATTATATAAGATCATGTGATTGAATAAAATTTTAAATTCATGCGGTAAAAAATAAAGATAGGATCAAGATTGATTAAACATATTATTAAAATCTACTAAATCGGTATTTTCCAAACCTTGCACAAAACAAATCCAAATCCAAACCTAAAATGGAATATTTATAGTCAACACATATTACTACCAAAATAAAATAAAACCCCGCCGCTTGTCTTTTTCTTTTTTATTTTTAGCCGTTCGGTCTGAGGTCTCTATTCCTCTCTGCCCATTGGTCAGCACCTTCGAGGACCCCACTCATTACAGCAAACGAGTAAATCCACACCCCATGCCGACACACACTTTTGACACAAACCCACCGAGTCACCGACACGCGCTCGCACACACCTCTCTCTCTCTCTCTCTCTCTCGTTCGTCCACGACGCAGCCCGTCCATTCGTAATCCAACGGCCCACCTCTCCGTTCTGTTCCCCTCAGACCCGCCCATAAACCCCCCTCTCTCTCTCTCGCGCGCGCGCGCGCTCCGGGATCCGGTGGGATAACTCTGCGCGCTGTCTCTCACCACTGACACCGAGTACTGAGACGCGTAGCAGCAGAAGAAAGAGATGGTGGACGCGGCACACGGCCAAACGGGGGCGACGGCGCGGCGAGGCAGCAACCCGCGCCTGGAATTCTCCGCCGACCCCGTCGTCGTGGATATCACGCCGACGCCCCCGTGCGACGCCCGCGCCGGCAGCAAGGCCACCACCTCCTTCCTCTCCTTCATCCTCCCGTTCTTCTCCTCTTCGACAACCGCAGGCTCGGCCGCGTCGCAGTCCACCTCCAGCCTCACCACCGCCCTCATCATATGCGCTTGGTACTTCTCCAACATCGGCGTCCTGCTGCTGAACAAGTACCTGCTCAGCATCTACGGCTACAGGTACCCAATCTTCCTCACGACCCTGCACATGATGGCCTGCTCACTCTACAGCGCCGCCGCCGTCCGGTGGCTCCGCCTCGCCCCTCACCAGCCGCTCTGCTCCCGGCGACAGCTCCTCAAGATCGCAGCCCTCGGCGCCATCTTCTGCTTCTCGGTCGTCTGTGGGAACACCTCCCTCCGCTACCTCCCCGTCTCCTTCAACCAGGCCATCGGCGCCACCACGCCGTTCTTCACCGCCATCTTCGCCCTCGCCCTGACCTGCCACCGCGAGCCGGCACCCGTCTACGCCGCCCTGCCCCCCGTGGTCCTCGGAATCGTGCTCGCCACCAACAGCGAGCCCCTGTTCCACGCCTTCGGCTTCCTCGTCTGCCTCGGATCCACCGCCGGCCGCGCCCTCAAGTCCGTCGTCCAGGACATCCTCCTCACATCCGAAGCCGAGCGCCTCAACTCCATGAACCTCCTGATGTACATGGCCCCCATCGCCGCCGCCATCCTTCTCCCCCTCTCCCTCTGGTCGGAGCCCGGCGTCGTCGCTGCCACCTTCGGCAAGGTCTGCGCCGACCCCGGCCTCGCCCTCCTGCTCTTCGCCAACGCCACTGTCGCCTACCTCGTCAACCTCACCAATTTCCTCGTCACCAAGCACACGAGCGCGCTCACGCTTCAGGTGCTCGGCAACGCCAAGGCCGCCGTCGCGGCCCTCGTCTCCGTCCTCATCTTCCGCAACCCGGTGACCGTCATGAGCGTCACCGGCTTCGGCATTACCATCGCCGGCGTCGTCCTCTACAGCGAAGCCAAGAAGAGGTCCAAGTTATCCTCTTCTTCATAGCTTAATTGGCCTTCATACTTACATGGGAAATAACAAAAAATTATCGCCTTTTCCTCCCCACCAATGAATTCTTCTTTGCCTCGAAGACATAAGGCGCCCGTAAGTTGTAAAGCTGAAGGATTGTAATCTGTTACTACCAAGCAATCATAAAAAAGAAAAATAATTAGCTTTTCTTTTTCAATCATAGTTGTCAATCCTGGGAAAAAAATTCACATTTTGCATAGCATTCATTAGTTAGAACGCATCTATGCATTTATGATGTTCTATTACAACTCCCGAGCGGCTAGAACAAGTGGGATAAGGATGTGGAATCTACTCATCTTTTCTTTAATACAGGTAGTTGTTTTATTTGGATAACAGTCAAACGGTGCACTTTTGCTGTAAGTACTGTAAACTCACCATCGAATCACAAACTTGATGTTATGAATCATATGAATGCTGTGAAAACAATATACAACATAACAGTCATATAGTGATATTCATACTCATATTAAAATCCAAAATTTGTATATGGACAGCAGCATACTTATAAGAAATATTAATTTATATATTCAAGTTACATTCTTTAATTATATAAGACTTAAAACTCATCTTGAATAGCATACTAAAGCAGACTAATTTTTTAAACCTCCTATGAACTATAGCAATTTTTTACGTACCTCCTATGAACTATAGCAATTTTTTTACGTCTACCCCTAATGTATGAATTTACCGTAGCGCCCTCTAATCTATGCCATGATTTTACTTTAATCCATTCATCATATTTTGTTAATTTTTTTGTTATTTTTTATTCTTTTGATTTATTAAGAAAAAAATAGACATTTATTTTAAGACGCAAAATTGCACTAGTCATTTAATAAGTCATGTCATGTGCAACATTATTTGTCATGAATAACAATGTTAGAAACTGATGCAGGAAAAATCCATCTCGTTAAAATATGTCATAAAATGAGTAATATCATATAAAACAATAAAATGGACAATAATAATCAAGATTCAATAACAATACAATGCATTGAATTTTTTAGGTAAAATATTAATCTAGATTCATTTGATTATCAATATTAGGTCCATATTAAGCATGTATGTTTAGATTAGTATGTCATTAATCTTTTATATGCACCCATGGTCCAATCTTATTCATGCTTAATCAATAAGAGTTGTTATCCTAATTGTTATCACTTGATGAGTGAAAGTTGCACCAAGACTTTCATTAATCCATCTTGAAATAGTCATCCCTATTTCGATCAAGTGAAAACTCCAATTTCAATCAATCATTAATAATCAATAGTGAGTCTTTAACAATAATTGATTCGTCTTAGCCTTAATTGTAATTAGCTAAACCACATCTACCTTCCAATATGACAAACTCCTCAATTCAATTCCTCCGACGAGTTTCATTCAATCAATATATCAATACATTAATTCAATTTCAATTTACAACTAAGCATGCAATCCGATAACATCTATATTATCAAACATCAATCTAAAAAAAATGAATAATCTATCCATATACATGAGTGATCCAACTTTTGGTCGACTAACCTAGATTGGGGATCTGGGCAGCCTTATGAAACAGGCGTCCAGTGTCCGTCCGGACGTCCGTTTTAAATTAATTCGGGCGCTCGAAACCATTTCGGAGTCCAATCTTCTATAGCATGTAATCCTACATTTTTTCACTATATTTTTTATTCCAGCACATCAAACAAAGTGTCACTTCATTACAGAACATGAATGACTCTCATTTAGGGCACAATTTCAATAGTCAATTTCTAACATGCATATCTACATTTTTCATGACCCTAAACATGCTTCTTAGTTTTGTCTTAAATATTTGCTCTTTAACAAAAATAAACTTAGGGCAAAAATAAAATCTACCAAAAAAGTTTACAACCAAGGTAGGATCCACCTTATGTATAAGAAATTTCAGCTTTGAAAACTTTCTTTCAAGGTTGCCCTCTTCCTCCTCCTTCAGTTGAGCTCCTTCTCCTCCTTTATCAACTAGGTCCAGCAGCCCCTTATTCTTGCTCCAAATTCATTGATCCTTTGTTGCTGATTTGCCGTAGAAAATGGGGTGGGTCTTAGCTCAATCTCAAATTGTGGTTGCTAGGGTTCATTTACTAGGGCAGAAGTAGGGGAAACTGGGGAAAAGGAGAGAAAACTTGTTTCTAAGAGGGTTTATATATGAGATGGCCGAAAGAGAAAGTGGGTTTAGGGTCCAATGAGATGGTGTCATCCCCACTAACTCTCTTATTTTATTTTCTTTTCATGTTTTGCACAGGTGTTACAGTCTACATCTTTAAAAGAAATTCGCTCACGAATTTAATTGAACTTAACACTTACCGAAAATATTTGAAAACTTCTCTCGCATTTCGTCTTCAAGTTCTCAATTTGCTTCGATGATGTTTCCATGCAACCTTTATCGTACAACCTTGTTGCACAAATGCTTTTCACTAAATTCCACCACTTCAATTGGATAATCCTCATATGTTAAGTCCTCTTTAAGGTTGGGTTCTTCCACAATCAATACATGTGAGCTATCATGGTTGTACTTACACAACATCAACACATGAAACACATTGTGAATGCGTACATAACATGGCAACGGCAATCTATATGCGTCTTCACCAATTTTGTCCAAGATTTCAAAAGGATCTATGTCCCTTGGACTTAATTTATCCTTTCTGCTGAATCTCATAATTCCTTTTTGTTTGTGAAGTCTTCAAAAGCATATGATCACCAACCTGCATGACAAGTCACTTATCTTCTTTTCAAGTCCTCATAGCTCTTTGTCGACTTTGGGCAGCTCGTATTCTTTCTTTGACTAGTTTCACTTTCTCAACCTATTATTTCACAATATTCGGTCCTAGAAGTGACCCTTCTCCCACTTACGACCAACATATAGATGATCTACATGAATGACCATATAAGATTTCAAGTGGTATCATTTTGATTGTCGAATGATACGTATTATTATTGATAAATTCAACCAATACATTGTGTTCATCCCATGAACCTTGTCAATCCAAAGCACATGTCCTCAACATGTCTTTGGTAGTTTAGATTGTTCTTTTACTTTGGCCATCCAATTGAGGATGAAATGTGATGTTATAATTCATCTTTTGCATTTTGTCATCCTCTCCAAAATATGCTAGTAAACCTTGAATCCCTATCTGATACTAGAGATTGGAATTCCTTGTAATCGAATAACTTCTTTTACATAGAGTGCAACTAGGCTGTCCATTGATTGCCTTATTCTTATGGGTAAGAAGTGGATCGATTTTCTGAATCTATCCACAATCACCCACATCGAGACATTACCAATTTTCATCTTTGGTAAACAGACCATGAAATCCATAGTTAATTCCTCCCAATTTCACTTATGTCTTTGTACATCTTTATGTTTCTGGGGTGGATTTTGAATTCTGACTTATGACATTTAGTGTATCTTGCTTAAGCTCTTCATCACATGGAACCTAAAGCTTATTCTAAAATCGAATTGCATCATCATTATCAAATTTGAATCTCGTGTGTTCTTTGTGAACAAGGCAGCCATGTACCGAAATTTAGGATCCATTAGTTGTGCTTGAATGATTCGATCAATATGGTTCAATCGAATCCCATCTTACACTACAATAAAATCGATAATTTGCGACGAAAAGTTTTCGATGGACAAGAATTCTTCGCATTTTTCGATGGCATTTGCGATAGATAGAAAAAGCCATCCAAAATACTGATGTCAAAAAAATCCTTCGTTATTACAGATGAAAAATACCCGTCGGTAAGTTACCAACGAGTATATCCTTTGGAATTATCGAGGGATTTAAATTCGTCGATAATTCCGAAGGCTATATTAGTCGGTAATTATATTTATAATAATATATATGTGATATAATATAAGTATGTGTTTAATATTTTATTATTAAAATTATTGAAAGATCTAGTCTTCGAAATTATCGAGGGATACTGATCCGTCGGTAAGTTTGAAGGCTAGGCCTATCGGTAATTAATTTTTATAATAATAAATATGTAATATAATATTAATATATGATTAATATTATATTACTTTAATTACTGACGGACCTAGCCTTCAAAACTATGGACATATAAGTATCCTCGATAATTTTGAAGACTAGACCCATCTATAATTAAAATAATTATTTATTAGTAATTTTTATAATATAATATAATGCATATTTCTTACATTTACTTTTATTCTTTTCATGATGCATTAATATAATATAATATATTAAATAAATTATCATTATTTCTCATTTTCTCATAATTGTCTTTAATATTTTATCTTTTTACTCATTTCCTTTAATATACTTATAGGTATAAAATATAGATTATAAATAAATTTAGAATATGAAATAGAAGAGTTTTAATGAAATTAAAATATGTTAACTTCCTATCCAAGATATAACTAATTTTAATCACAATATAACAAATTTTAAAATAATATAAATTAGTTTTAGTCATAAGTATAAATTTATGCATTACCACTTATTCATAATCTTTTTTAAAAAAATACATTTATAAAATGTGAATGATAAGTATTCTAAGTTCTAACATTTCACTTATTCTTTATCTTATTATATCTAATGATAATATTAATATATATAATATGGATCGTATGTACACATATTGATTAACATTACTACAATAAATACATTAACATTATGAAATTAAGATATATAATTGATGTGAATTTTGTGGAAGTGTGATTAATCGGCTAATTTATTAAACTATAAATACAAAATGCAAAAGACTAAGATATGTAGAAATTAAAACTAAGCAAGGACTAAGCGTAGACTATGTGCAATTAGGAACTGAATAAGGTATAGGAATAAACTATACTTAACTGAAAACTGAGTAAGATCTAGGCGTATACTATACTTTATACAAATTGCATGAAATTGAAAATGCAACACAATGATATATGGTCTAAATTCTTCACTTTACTCAACAGCAAGTGCACAGATTGGAGTAGTAGACCCAGATGTCATATTCACAGTGATTTGAGATTTAAAAATTCACTAACTAATCTAAATTAATTATACACTAAGTTAACTCTTTGTTGTTGTTTTAAGATGATTGATATAGAATGAAAACTAAGCTAGAAGCTTTAAAGTGGATTAACAATTAATGACAGATTCTTCTAGGAATGAGATTCATTTAATATTCTGCTATGAATGGATTAGAACAACTTAATAGTAATAATGATATCAGATTCAACATGCAAAAATAGGAGATTAAAATTAGAACTATCATATGGAATTGTTAGTTAGGTTGATTTAGAGAGTTTCAATTAATATTAGATTATAATGGAACTTATGACATATACTAGTATGCTAACATTCCTTTCAAATATAAGTATAACAAGTAAAATTAGAAATCACAAGTAGCAGTAATTACAAGATAAGATAAACAATTCAACTCGCTACACAGAACACAATCAGATCTAAACACTAATGTCAATAATCTTGATTTATTTCTAAACATCAAGCAAATTTAGAATCAACCTCTCGGCTGCCATGTCAATATGAGATTCACATTAACAAAAGCCAAATTGATGCATCAAATCTCATAATGATAAATTGGAATCAGAAAATAATCAATGTTCTTAACTCATTTTTGAGCAAGAAAAGAATCTAAAATTAACTTCTCAGTTGTCATTACAAAGTAAGATTCACATCAGCATGAAACTAATTCAAAGACATTCAGAACTATATTAATATCAGTGATAAAATAAGTGTTGTTCTATCATCCATCTATAATAGAAATTAGACTACTATCATATCCTAAGAGAGCTAAGATTTAGCCCCTTATAGATGATGAAATCAATATAAAATAGATGAGGGACAAAATAAAAAATATTCTGAAATATAAAAGTAGCAGAATCAACTTGAAGTCTCCTCTTGTCTCCTTCTTCTCCTTCCTTCAACTCTAAGGTGCCAATCATAGAAAAATGACTGAAGACCCCTGGCTACTCCTCAAATCCCCTCTTTTATATGGCATTCCCATCACCCTTTGATCCTCATCAGAAGCTTTTATTCTTTATGATTTTATCATCTGTCTTGGTCCCCCTTCTTTTCAAAAAGATTCATTTCTTGCTTTTGGAAGCTTGCATTGTGGTCCCCCTTTTTTTTTCCAATAAGAATATTTGTCTTTTATGCTTGATTTGGAGGCTGAATTAGCAAGAACGACAAGCATAAGTTCTTCAAATAAAAATTAGATAAATAAGAACTAAAGCAACATATCAAACAACTTAAATGTGCAAATGTAAAATAATATTATGTCGAGAAGATAATTGCATGTAGATTAAGCATAATTATCAAAATATGAACATTTTTGGGCTTATATGCACATGAATTGAGATGAAAAATGAGCAGAATTATAGTATGATCATTGTCTAAATTACTGCAAGAAACCTAAAAGCCATTGTGCTAGAAGAAAATTATTCGGGAAGAATCCAAAGGAAACATACTTGTTGATTCAAGATCATAGAAAATTCCGTCCAGCTCTCTTAAAGCAACATTTGAAAGCTCAGCATTCACTTGAAACATTCATATAGCAATTGAGAAAACTTTTGGTTTCCTATCCCTAAAAACGATGAAGCATAATGCACTTATACTAACTTGGATGTGTCCCCTTATGCAGTCAGATCCTCAACTTAAATTGCTTTAAATATGTCATTATGTATACTTTTAAAGGGTCATTGTGATTTATAAAAAGTTCATCATTATTTATAAAATTAATTATAAATTTAATCTATTAAGTTACTTTTTATTAATTGTGAAATGTCAATTTAATCTTTATTATCTTATTACAAGAAATATTTATTAAAAATAAAAAAATGGATAAAATTATTTATAAAAAAACATATTATGTCTTTTATAATATGTCCTTTTATGTATTTTTAGTGATTTATATTAAAACTAATCATTATGTTAAAATTTTAGTGCATATTAAAATTTACCAATTTTATATTATAAATTTATTTATAATCTATATTCTATATTTATAAATATATTGAAAGGAAAATGAGTAAAAAGATAAAACAATTAAAGATGTTTTAAGAGAAAAAAATAATGATAATTATTTAATCATAATATTTATTAATGCATCAAGAAAAGAATATATAAACATTTAAAAAGATAGATATGTATTATAAAAATTGATAAAAAATAATATTATTTTAATTACCGACGAGTACTTCCTTCATAATTATTGAGGGATATTTAGTCACCCGTCTATAATTAAAATAGCAATTTGTTATTAATGTTTATAATATAACACATATTTATCTTTGATTTGTATAAGATATTTATAATATAATATTATATTTTAATGCTTATAGTCATATAAATTAATACATATGGTTAATATTAATAAATATAATATTAGTAACAATTAATAATATATATATATATAAATATAGATAATAAATGATACTATTTTAATTACTGACGGATATCTTCTTTGCAATTACCGACAGTCCGTCGATAATTGGGAAGGAAATATCCGTCAGTAATTAAAATAATAATATATTATTAATATTTATAATATAATACATATCTATCTTTGATTTATTTATAATATTTATAATATAATACTATGTTATTTTTAATACTGGATTCAATAAATTATTTTTTTCTTGAAATGATTGAATTTGCATCTATTACTTTTATGATAATATTTGTATTGATGCGTAATAAAAATGAATTAATAATAATAATAATAATAATAATAATAATAATAATAATAATAATAATAATAATAATAATAATAATAAATGTAGTAAGAGTATGTATGGACTTATAAGTCGACACTATTAAAAATATTATCTACCAAATAAAAATATTTAATTTTATTATTTAAAATATCGAGTTATGATACACTCGAGTCAAAGACTTGCATGTCCTACTTTGATGATAATATTTTTTAATTATTAATATAAGTATTACCAATATTTTAACTATACTATTATGATAATAATCATAATAAATTTATATTTGGAAAAATTAAAGATGTCATAAAATTAATAATATTAATGATTATCCTTTCATTTTATGCTAATTATTTTTAAAGAGTTAACAAATATATAGTCCAATATCTTTATAAAAATATCAACATTAAATATATCAACATTATTATAGTAAATAACAATATCATACATAAAATATTTAACTTCAAGTTTATTTATATTTAATATACAAATATACATACTCTAATGATATTATTTAAAGGTAAATGAATTGTTTATGTAGATTATTGGAAGAAACTTACAAAATATTAAGTATCTGTTTAAGATAATTTCCCAATTAATAACAAACCATCTTATCATAAAATGCTATTTATAAAGCCCAAAAATGAAAGAAAAACTAAGTGAAAAATTAAATATTATCTAATATACTATAAAACATACTATTAGTATTATAATATTAATATTACTGATGGGTTTAGTCTTCGGATGTATACAGAAGGACGGACCCATTGGTAACTATTATTATAATATTATATATCTAATATAATATAAAACACACTATAAATATTATAATATTATTATTATCGATGGGTCCACTCTTCGATAGAACTGACAGATGTAGATTCATCGGTACTACCAAAGTACAGACTCATCAATAACTATTATTATAATATTATATATCTAATATAATATAAAATGTACTATAAATATTATAATATTATTATTACCGACGAGTTCGACCTTCGATAATTATTATTATAACATTGAATATCTAATATAATATAAAATATACTATAAATATTATAATATTATTATGACCAAAGTTATGTACCCGTCGAAAACTTTAATTTTTTTTCCCACCTAATTCTCTCTCCCCTCTTTCCTCTCCCTCCCTATAACTCTCTCCCCACTCGCTACACCCTTTCTCTCCCGATATCGCTCTCTCCCATTTCTCCGTCTTTCCATCTCACCATCTCCCTTCTCTCTCCCATCTCTCTCTCTCCCCCTCTCCCTCTCTCTCCCACGGAAGCGGCGACTCGCACGACTTTGGCGATCCCAACTTTGGCTGCCCTCCCCCTCTCCCTCTCTCTACTTCGGCCGCCAAGCGTCGATTCAGCTGCTAGAGCAGGATTGCGGCCGCCATCGGCCAGATCCAGCTGCCAGGTGCTGGATCCGCTGGGTGCAGTGGTCACCAGTTCATCAACGCCAGATTGTGGCTGCTGGCGGCCGATCCGACTGCGAGGCGCTGGATGGTAGCTGCTGGCGGCTGATCTAGCTTCCAAGCGTCGAATCATGGCTGCTGACGGCCGATCCGGCTGCCAGGCATCGGATCTGATCACCTGATGGCCACCAGGTGCCGGATCCAACCGTTAGGCATCGGATCTGGCCACCTAGCACCGGATCTGATCGCCAGGTGCCGAATCTAGCCACCTAGTGTCGGGTCTGGCCACTTGGTGTCGGATCTGGCCGCTTGGCGATTGTACTGACTGCTAAGCATGGGATCGTGGCCGTCAAGCGTCAAATCGGCCACTAGGCGAGCCGATCCGGCCGCCAGGTTACTAATGATGAATTTTCTGATAGGAGTGCTCCCATCGAAATTATCGACATGTTCTCCCATCGGAACTCCCGGCGGATACATCTGCGGCAGCTTCCCATGGACATATTACTGATAGGGAAAGTTTCAAAACTACTGACGGTTTTCGTGCATCCATTGAAAACTTTTAGTGACGAGGACATTTCTGACCGTTTTCTTTTCGTCGAAAAATCTGTCGAAAAGTTCATTTTCTAACAGATTATACATGATTTCCGTCGAAATTTGCCGTCGAAAATCACTAAATTTCTTGTATTGTTAGGTCATTAACATATCCCTTCCACAAATTTGAGCGGGGTTGTGTTATATGATACTCTCTATCATATTCCATCTATGCACTCTTTGAATATGCCATGTACCCATCCCTTTTTTGGTTCAAAGCATCCGCCACCACATTCGTCTTTCCTGGGTGATAAGTGATGTTGAATTCATAATCTAAGTCGTGGGCATGATTTTAGTTGCCTAGATGAATAAGCAACTACTTTGCATTAAAACACATCCTAAACCAAAACCACAAACATCATTATAAATTACATATAGAAAACTTTCTTCACATTGTTGGGTTCACACAAACTTTTCTCCCTTCCTTGTAAGCTTTGCCATAAGTGCTATAATTTTTTAAATGTCTTTTATGAACCTCCTATAGTTGACGGTTAGGCCTAGAAAACTTCTAATTTCTTGGCCTTTCCCAATTAATCACTGCTTCTACTTTTCTCAGGTCCACAAAAATGTTCTCTCCTGAAATCATATGACCAATGGACACAACCTAATATGACCAATCTTCACATTTTGAAAACTTCGCAAATAATTAGTGCTATCTTAGAATTTTTGACACCATTTGCAAGTGTTGCCAATGCTCCTTAGGGATAGATGAGTACACTAATATGTCATCTACAAACACGATGATAAATTTGTCCAAAAAGGATTCGAAAACCCAATTCATCAAGTACATAAAAGTTGCGTGAGCATTCATTAGTCCGAAAGGCATAACAAAGAATTCATAATGGACATACCTTAGGGCTAAAGTCTATTTTGGGCACATCATACTTAGCCATATGTAGTTGATGGTAGCCACTCCCTAAGTTAATTTTTGAGACAACCGTTGTCAACGATAATTGATAAAAAAAATCATGAATTCGAGGTAATGGGTACTTGTTCTAGGTTGTAGCCTTGTTGAGCATTCTATAATCGATGCACAATCTTAGTGAGTCATCTATCTTCTTCACAACCATGGAGACACGCTAGGTCAGATAAAACATTTATCTAATAGCTCTTGCGATTGTATCTTAAATTCATACATTTCACCCAATGCCATTCGATATGGAGGATTTGTGACAGGTGTTGTCCCTGATGCTACATCTAGGCGAAATCCAATCTATCTTTGTGGCGGCAGTCCAGGCAGCTCTTTGAAAAATACATTCGAAAAGTCTCGGACTTCTTCAATCCAATCCAAAAACTTAGATTTTGGATCATTCATTGTTACACTTTCAAGGAATCCTCGTTAACCCTTCACTACAAGAAAGATGGAAATTACAGACGGTTTCGATCGTCTGTAATTAATGCCGATTTTCGACGATTTTTTCGATGGAATCGATTCGTCCGAAAAATGATCGTCGCAAATCAATTTTCTACGGTTGAAAAAAATGTCAAAAATTTCGACGAAAGTCCGGCTGTCACGACCGCCGATATTTGCGACGGTCGACGAAACCATCGCAAAGAATTTTTATAATATAAAAAAAATTAGCCAGCCGCTGACGGCCGATCCAGCGGCCAAGGACCAGATTCGGCCGCCAGGTGGCCAATCTGAAGGTCAGATCCGACGGCCAGCGATCAGATTCGACCGCGGTCGAATCTGGCTGCCAACTGGCCAGCCAGCCACTGGCTGCCAGCGGCTGGATTCGGCCGCCTGGCAGTCCGGGCTGGAGAGAGAGAGAGAGAGAGAGAGAGAGAGAGAGAGAGAGGGACGCCGGCAGGAGAGGGTCGCCGACGGTCAATGCTTCACGTCTGGTCAGGAGAGGCTCGTCGACGGGGAGAGGGAGAGGGAGAGGGAGAGGGGCAAAGAAATAAAGGGTGGGATTGGGGAAAGATTAATATATACAGATATATATATATATATTGTATATATAGGTGAAAATATGAGAAAGCGGGAAAACAGAAAAAAAAGCGGGATAGTAAAATTTTAATTACCGACGGCTCTGACCATCGAAAAAGTAAATATTAATTATTTTTAAGTTACTGATGGTTGTGACCGTCGAAAATTATTTAATTATAAAAATAAAATACTGTATATAGTTATATATAATATTTATTTTTTTTACTAATGATTTGAACTGTCGCTAATTATTATCGATGGTCGAAACTTGCGACGGTTCGGACTGTCGCTAATTATATTTATAAGATACTCCTTATATTATATTACTTTTCATTTATCGACGTTCGAAATCATCGAAAATTATGATGGTTTAAACTGTCATTAATTATATTAATAAAATACTCCTTATATTATATTATTTTACTTTTACCGATGGTCACGACCATCGGAAATTGGGGCGGATAGATATCTGTCGGAAATATCGACGTTCCTAGTTATCGAAAAATAAAATAATAATATAAAAAAATTACATAATTTATTATTTTCATTTTTGACGGATGTAACCGTCGGAAATTTCGACGAAAACACTTCCATCACAAATTGCGACAGATTTCTATCCGTAAAAAATTGCCCGTCGAAAAATGGCAATTTTCTTGTAGTGCTTTTTCTTCTTCTCTCCAGAAGGTGTTCCTCGAGTCACTACTTGCTATCCATTAATAATACTCACCATTAATTTCTTCTCACGACAAAAGACGTGCACAACATGTCATAATATGATGTCAATTTATTATTGGAATCGCCATCAAATGAGCCCACAAGTTGTTGCCTTCAATCTAAACAGACACATTAGGAATATATTTTCTTGTAGATGTATCCCCAATTGGAATTAATATCTTCATTTTTCAATTCATCCTTCTCATTCTAACATTCAACAAATTAGCAAAATCATATGAATTAAATGAATGCATAGAACCCATGTCAAAAAATATATTTGTATGATGATTTGCTATGAGAAGGTTACCTTGGATTGATTCATTAGAGGTTTGAACCTCTTGTCCTTGGATGGTGTAGACCCTACCATGAGTTTTTTGTGGGACTTCTTCAAGCCTTCCCTTGCCCTTGTTTCGAGGGGTTTCCTTTTTTGTAGGACAGTCTCTTACCCAATGCCCCTGTTGTCCACCATTCAAACATGCCCCTGATTCACGATAATACTTTCCGGATGCTTCTTCCTACATGTAGTACAAATGTTAAGCTTGCCCTTCTTGCTGTCCTCTCTCTTAGGTTTGAAATTTGTCTTCTTTGGAGACTTTGCCTTGTTTTACCCTTCATTTTTTTTACAGGACTCTTCCCCTTGTATGCGCTCTTTTGCAACTCTTGCTCCCTTTGGATGGCGTTAGCACGCTCAGCTTTATCAAGAGTGCGAGGATCACAATACATCACTTTCGTTCTAAGTGCTGGATTCAGTCCCTTCATGAATCTTTTCGTTTTAATCCTTTCACTTTTCTTATATGGGCTATACTTTTCTAGGGGAAGGATCTTGCCCAAGTATTCCTCCAAGGTCATGTCTCCTTGTTATATATCTTCAAACTCTTGTTTTTTTGTTCTTCGACATGTTCAGGAAAGAAATTCTCTTCAAAAATTCCGATGAACTCCTTCCATGTAATTTCATTCTTTCCCATGTACTTAGTTCTTAAAATGGATTTCCACCAATGCCTCCCTTGTTCCACAAGCTGATAGGTGGCAAACTCCACTTTATACTTGTCCCAACATTAAATTACCTTTAGTTTGTTGATAATAACATCTTGCCAAGTGGCTGCCTTGTCGAGATCAAGATCACCATCATAAGTTGGTGGATTTGCTTTCATGAACCTCTCATAAGAAGTCTGTCCAAAACCACTCGACTTCCTTCCCATGGCATTAGCGAGCTTGCTCAAACTCTTCGTCACTTTCTGTTGATCTATGCGCCCCTCATCCCCACTAACCTCTTTACCCTTGTCATTACTTTGTCTCTCTCAACTTCTCTCACAATTAACATAGTGAGATGGGTTACCCTCTTCCATCTTTCTAAAATCCTAGTCATAATCCATCATTAGATCTTTAGCAATCAATATATATGCAAAAGGATATCTTACCAACATGCATTTCGTGGCTGCTCATGACAATTGCACATGAACTTGACCTCTAGAAAAAATTAGACTTAGATAATTAATTAAAGCCATCCTTAGGCTCTAATACCTGATGTGGAATGGATTTTCGTGATAGTTTCATTCATGCAAATTCATACTTATTTGTATGCTTCATATGTGTTCCATCATATGATTTATGATATTTTATTATGAATTTTGGAAACCATCGGAGTCTTTCCTCGTGCAATTGAAGTAAGTATTTGCATTTTTTTTAAAAAAATCGTTATATGATGACTTTTAATTCAAAGCTTTCACTTCAAATTTGCATTCATGCATCATGTGCATTACATGTAAAAACTCGCATAAGGCAGAGTGTTTATTCACCTCGGAGGATTGGCCAACTCCGAATAGACCGATTGGGGTCCGATTTGCTCTGTGTCGATATAGTGACACGAGGAGCAAGTTCAATACCCTATGTCGATATAGTGACACGAAGGGTAAAATTAGAACAATCATCCAGTGGTGATATAGTAACACGGGGAATGGAATGGAGAAAGAAAAGATATAAGCTCTGTGTCGATATAGTAACACGAAAAATAGTTCAACGTCCTATGGCGATATAATGACATAAGGGATGGAATTAGAACAACCACCCTGTGACGATATAGTGACACGATGAGTGGGTGAAGAAGTACTCGATTGATGAGCGGTATGGATATCCATGTATGATGATATTTTCCCAAATTGTGATCTTATCTTATTATCATGCATGTGCACTCATAGCATTCATTTCGGTATGATCATTATTAAAATGAATTTCCTTGAAGAAATGTAAAAGATTTGGAATAATTTTGGAAATAAAGAGGTTGGTTTTCCTTGGTTATTTTAAATACTTGATATAGTCATTTTACTCACTGAGCTTCTTAATACTCACCCTTCTTGTTTAATTTTTTTTACAAGTAATGTAGGAAAGCTTGCATAGCATAAAATAATGAATGTAAAGGTGCTAGGAAATGGGCATGTGTGAGAGGTATGATCATTGAATTGCTAATTTTATGTTTCATTAAGTTTTTCTTATACTGATTTATTACTCGAAGAATGTTTTGAATGATTATGAGAGATGTTGGATTTATAGTGTAGAACGATGGATGCTCATGTTATATGATTTACGAGCATTTGACTCGTTGTTTGAGTTGAAGAGTGAGCTTGTGACTCACAGTTTTGGGCATGTGTCCCAATCTTTTAGCTATTTGTTGAAGTTGTTAGTAATGTCCTCATAACTGTCTGTGATGATTAAAGTTTTGAAGTTTAATTACCTTAGATGAATTATATGAAATATTGTACATGACGTATGGATGAATTTACACATCTGTCATGCCAAATTTTTTGAAAATTTCCATAGTTAATTTATTTTTTAACATTGGTTTTTCGTTGAATTTTTAATGTGAATTTATGCGATGGATTTTATAGTTTCACCCCTTGTGGCGCCAAAGGAGTAGTTGGGCATTACAATACTAAACTAAGTCTTAAACATAAACGTAAAGCCTACTAATTGGTCATGAACAAAAGCAACATAGTCCTAAACAAGCCATGCCATGTGCAACCTTCTTTGTCATGACTAGTAGTGTCATCTAGCCTTGATTTCCTACAGGATCCGGTGTGGGGAAATTCAACACGTTAAAGTATGTAAGGCCCGAGATATAAAATGAGTTATTTCATAATATGACATAAAACAATAAAATGGGAAATAATAATCAAGATTCAATAACAATACGATGCAAGATATTTCTAAGTAAAATATTAACCTAGATTCATTTTATTATCAATACTTTAGGTTAACTCATATTAAGCATGTATACTTCAATCAATATGGCATTAATAATTTATATGCTCAATTTGACCTATAGTCCAAACTTATTCATGCTTAATCAATAAGAGTTGTTATCGATGAGTGAAAGTTGCACTATGACTTCCATTAATTCATCTTGAAATAGTCATTCCTCAAGTGACAACTGTAGGATCATAGGGCACCAAGAGGGGGGTGGATGGGTGGGTGGGCGGGTGGGTGTATAACTTTTTAATCTTGAAATTCCAAACTTTTGCTTTTAGAAGTTTTTCATGAGAATGCTAAATGTAATGAATTTAATGAAAAAAATATAATGGAAATAAGATAGAGAGAAAACACAATATTTATTGACGAGGTTCGGCCCAACTCCTTAGTCTACGTCCCTGCTCTGACTCCTCGACCTTGAGACCGTCAGAGATCCACTATTTTCCTCCTTTCTCAAGGGTAGAAGGAAACCCTTTTACACATTAACCACCTTCTTCTCTGCTCAAGAAGTAAGGCGATCATCTTTTCATATAGAAGCTTTCAGGAATACAAAGTTGCAGATCTCTCTCAGCCTCTCTTTTTACAAATGATCACAACTAATTATAGTAGAGAGAAGAAAGGGATCTAGGGCTTAGATGATCTTCCTTGACTGCTTGTACTCGATTCAGTGCCTTCTCATATGTTCTGGACTTCTTTTATAGCATGCTTGACGAGATATTTCGTATTTGGAAAGTAATCAAAAGATTTGATATGAAAAATAGCCATTACTACAGTAGATCATGGCGAGTCGGTCGACCGATTGATAGGGGTGGTCGATCGGTTTAATATTTTCCGCTGCGTTTGACCTCACTATTAGTTCTGATCGCTTTATCGGTCGACTGGTCCTGTGACCGACTTCTCATTTCCATTTGTTTTTAACTCTGTTCAATTCGGATCCATAGTTCGACCAGTTCTATAATCGACATCTTCTAATCGGTCGTGCATCCGACCGACTAGTTTTGTGATCGGTCTCATAACTTCAGCAGTTTTTATGCTTCTATTCTCTTCAGTTGTTTACTGGTCGACTAGACTTGTGACCGATCTCATAACTTCAATAGTTTTAAGCTTATGTCTTCTTTGGTCGTTCGTCCGGTCGACTAGTCCTTCGATCGATCTTTAATTTCTTCATCGTTTCTTCATTGGATCTTCTCCTATTAACCTTGTTCTTATATATGTCACTTGACAAACGCATTAGTAACATTTGCCGGCCAATTGTGTTTGTTATCATCAAATCATAGGAATAGTACGTGATTCAATAATCTCTCCCTTTTTTGTGATGACAAATATATTGGTCGATGGAGAGTTAATATAAATGTTTCATAGTGATGTTTCATGCTCCCCCTAAATACATGCATTCTGTTTTCACATATATAACAATTATTAAATGATAAGCAATATTCAATAACATACATTTTATCAAAATAACATAACCATCCTTCATTTTCATATCGTCACAAAGGTGCTTTGTTCACATCAGATTACATAGCATATCAGACATAGCCAAAACATATCATGGATTGTGTTTACATAAAAAGGTGCATGTTCCTAACATAACCATCCTAAAATACATGCTAAATACTTCTCCCCTTTTTAACATCAACAAAAGAGGGGTACACAAAAGAAGGCATAATCCTCATCGGGATTATCATCCTCGCGAACTCTCGTGGAAACGAACCCCTGAGCTGCATAGTAGTCAAGTGTCACCCCAGTAAGATAACGCATGTCACAACCATGTCGCCGAACGTCCCTCTGCAAGGCACCTCACGAGTAAGAGCAGTCAAGTTAGGTCGAGCGCGCCAAAAGAGGAGGGTGCAGTGGAAGTAGGAGGAGGTTGTGAGTGGGGGTTCCTCTCCCTGAGTGGGATTGGTATCCATGGCGTCAGGCAAAAACATCTTCAGGGTCTCGGACGCCTCCCTGACCTCGTGTTTCCTATGCAGGGTGTCAGAAGTGATAGTATCCTAAGTCTGGGCGAGAATAAATTCCTCATAAGGAGGAATGATGACTCCAAAGTGAACAATGATCTTAGTAATCTAGGAGCCAAAGTACAAAGGATGGTTTCCATGAGCTCAATTTAGAATTTTCTTTTGCATGCTTTTGAGATGATAGAGAAAATTATGTGAAAAGCTGAGATGAAAACTATCACGAATACAAAGGTAATAAAGAAAGAAGAGATCGAAATGCTGAACTTCAATGAAATGACCAGAGCGAGGGGTTATGATATGAGTCAAGGTATGATGTGCGACCTTAAGTTCAGGGGGAAGATGTTTGTGGACATCATCAGTCTTGTATTGGGAAGCTCGACCGCCAAACACTAGCTCCACCGCGGCCTGAATGGTCGGAGAACCAAGAGGCCAAGAGTGAATGGCGTAGGCTTCAATTACCGATCGAGTTGGCATTACAGAAAACTCAAAGATGTGCAGGAGAGTAGTCGGGTCGGCAGTGATGTGATGTCCAAAAACATAGGTCAGGAGACGATTTTTCTCAATGATCAGGTTGGCATAAAATAGACGAATCAATCGTGGATAGATGTGCTCGCGTAAAGACATTAGAGGGTACCAACCAATATCAGAGAACATTACTTGGATATCGAGCATGTCAAGAGAGTCCCGAACAATAGTAATCGCACGCTTGACTTCATGTGCACTATAAAAGGTGTCGTAGATAATGCTAAATGCGGAAGTGCAAAAAAGGTTCATGTCGTAGCCAGTGGGTGGTGGTGGAGACTCGGAGGAGGAGTCAGAGGAAGGTGAACGATCAGTTTGGGTTCGGGCTGCACAATCATGAGGACGACCGCGAGCACGACCACGAGAGGGCGATGGCCCAATATGTGCATTCTTGGTACGAGGTGGAGCCATTACAAGGCTGGAATGAAGAGTGCACGATTTGTCGAAGTAGAGATCAGTTAAAGGGAAGATCGTTTTGATGAGGATAAGGATCTGTCAGAGACTTGTGTACCACAGATCAACCGGCTGAGAGACGGTGAAGCATCCGGCCGAGTGCGAAATCATCATTAGATGCCCTCGTCGATGATGATCGGAGACGGGGTTGTATGGTGGCGGTCGGGAGGTAAGAGGGTCGGTCATGATAGCGCAATAGGGTCGGTTGAGCAAATGAGTGAGGTCCTGTCGAAAGTACCCTAGCTTTTAAATGGTTAATTTTTCATATAGGCGGTCAATCAGAATAAGAAGTTGGTCAATCGATTAGAATAGAGCCATTTTGAATAACCCTTAATATCCTGGCAGTCGATCGAATATTCGAAGCGATCGACCACTTTACTTGGCCGATCGACCAATGAAATGTGCTTAATTGAAGAAAAAAAATTTGTAGTTGAGTGGATAATATAGATGTTGTGCAACATCTTTTGATTTTCTACTCAGGTCAAAGATGGGTTTGCACAAGCAAGTCACCTTTAATATCCCTATTAACGTCCTAGCATTCCTAATTCTCTTCGAAGCATACAAAATTTGTCTTCGCTTAAGGGCTTGGTGAAGATATCAGCTAGTTGGATTTCAATGCGCACATTTTCAATTTCAATATTTTTGTGATTTACATGATCTCTAGTGAAGTGATATCTTACATCGATATGTTTGGTTCTTGAGAGATTAATTGGATTTTTTGTCATCTCTATATCATTTGTATTATCACATTTCATAGGTATACTCATACAGACAACTCTATAGTCAAGTAACTTTTGTTTAACTCACAAAATTTGTGCACAATGGTTGCTAGAGGAAATGTATTCTGATTCGATAGTAGAGAGTGCAATTGAATTTTATTTCTTGCTAGCCCATGATATGAGGGAACTTCCAAGGAAACAACACATTCCACTTGTGCTTTTCCTATCAACTTTAAACCCAACAAAATCAACATCGGTATAGGCATATAGATCAAAGGTTGCGTTCCTGTCATATCAAATGCCTAGACTCCAAGTATTTTTGAGGTATCACATGATTCTTTTAACAGATACTAAGTGAGATTCTTTGGGTGGAGATTAGAATCTAGCACACAGGCATACATTAAACATAATATCTAGTCTTGATGTTGTTAGATAGAGTAGACTACCAATTATTTGCTTTGCCATTTTCATCCTTATCAAATTTGGTTGTCGTGCCCATTGGAGTTGAACTTGGTAACATACTTTTCTTGAGTTACAAAAATTTCGTCCTTTATTTGCTTCGCTTGCAATCCTAAAAAGAATGTAAATTCACTCACAAGACTCATTTCAAATTCCTTTTGCATAAGAGATTCAAACTCTTTGCATAGGATTTCATTAGTAGCACCATAAATTATATCATCAACATAGATATGCACCATTAAAATATCATTTTTAGATGCTGTAAAATGTCAACCGTATCTTTTTGAAATTTATTTTCAATAAAAAACTACTTAGTCGTTCATACCAAGCTCTTGGAGCTTACTTTAGTCCATAAAAAGCTTTTGAAAGTTTAAAAATATGATTCGGAAAAATAAGAATTTTCAAAGTCTTCCGGTTGTTCAATATAAACATCTTCATTTATGAAATCATTTAAAAATGTCGATTTTACATCTATTTGAAAAAGTTTGAAACCAAAAGCCAAAAGCACGCGAATAGCTTCAAGTTGTGCAACAGGAGCAAAAATTTCATCACCTTCAATTTGTGAGTAACCTTTGGCCACTAATCTAGTTTTGTTCCTGATACCATTTTCATATAGTTTGTTTCGAAATACTTATTTAGTTCTAACAATTGGATGATCAATGGATCTTTCCATAAGCTTCCAAACTTGATTTCTCTCAAAGTTATTTAACTCCTCATGCATATCATTTATCCAGTTTGGATCACTTAATGCCTCATCTATGCAAGAAGGTTCAACTTGAGAGAGAAAAGCCGAAAATGCACAGAAATTTTTGAAAGAGCTTCGAGTTTTGATTCCATCACCTATATTCTTAATGATTTGCTCAACTGGATGTGATTAAGCATTTCTCCAGTTCTTGAGTATCAATTGTGGCATGCCAAGTTGATGATCATCAATTTTTTCAAGGTCTTCTGCTTGCTTTTTTTAATTTGATTTTCCTTTTCTTTTCACTGCTTTCTTCATGAGATGAACTTTGTTTTAATTGAGTCTGTTCTAATTTCTTGTCACTTCAAAATCTCTTGTATCATTTTCATCAACACGTTTTCTCAAAACATAATCAAATCTCATTAAATTTAACATGCATGGATTCTTCAATTAAAAGAGTTCTTTTATTATATATTCTTTGCTTGTACTAGAATAACAAAGAAAAATAGCATCATCACACTTAGAATAAAATTTTCCTAACTTATCTTTATTGTTCAACACAAAATACTTGCAACAAAAAACTTTGAAATATGAAATATTTGGTGTTTTTCCATACATAAGCTCAAAAAAAGTTTTCTTTGTTAGGGGTCTTATTAAAATTCTATTTAATACATAGCATGAGGTATTCGCAGCTTTTACCCAAAAGTATTTAGGAATGGTACTTTCATTTAGAATGGTTCTTGCCATTTCTTGTATAGTCTTATTTTTTTCTTTCAACAACTCCATTTTGTTGAGGTGTTCTAGGGGTGAAAAAAATTATGTGAAATCCTATTTTCTTCACAAAATAACTCAAAGTTATTATTTTCAAATTCTCCACCATGATCACTTCTAATTTTTTATATTTTCTTATCAAATTCATTTTGTACCTTTTTTGTGAATTTCAGAAATGTACGAAGAACTTCATCTTTGTGTGTAAGAAATAAAGTCCATGTAAAACCCAAGTAGTCATCTAGAAGTACAAAAACATATCTTTTCACACCTAGACTTGTAACATCAATTGGATCAAATAAGTCTAAATACAATAGTTCTAGGATTCTACTGGCGCTAATAAGGTCTTTTGATTTAACGGAACTTTTTGTTTGTTTTCCTTATAAACAAGAGTCATACACAATATTTTTCTCAAATTCTATTTTAGGTAATTCTTTCACTAGTTCAATTTTAGAAAGTTTCTTTAATAATTTAAAATTCACATGACCAAATCGTCTATGCCATAAGGTTGAATCATCATGCAATGCACTTAAACATTTTTCATTTTTAAGTCCTCAAAGTCAATTTTATATATGTTATTTTGTCTAAAGCTAATATGCAGCAAATTTTCATTTTCATCTAGTATTAGACATTTTTCTTTTTCAAATTTTACTAGAAAATTTTTATCACAAAGTTGACTAATACTAATTAGGTTGTGCTTCAAATTATCTACTAGTCATAATTTTCAAGAAAGATTTTATCATTTTTACTAATTTTACCTATATAGATAACATTTCCTTTTGCATTGTCTCTAAAAGTGACATTTCTTCCATTCTTTTCTTTCAAAGTGATAAAATTTTATGCATCCCTGTTGTGTGTCTTGAATAGCCACTGTCCAAATAATTTGCTTTCCTTCCTCTTTCTTGATGCTTTCTAAAGAAAATAGACATAAAAATTTATCTTTTTGGTACTCTAAATTATTTGGGTCCATCTTGATTAACATTGGTTCTTTTCGGAACCCAGATTTTTTTCATTGCAATATTTTTTCGTTTTCTAATGTTGCATTCAAAAGGGTAGTGACCATGTGCACCACAATGAAAACAAGTCAAAGTTGAATTGTGCATATTTGCAGCCCTCACAAATAGAATTCTTGAATAATACCTTTTTTCAAAAGAATAATAACTAAGACCTTTCTTGTTGGATACCATCCTAGAGCCACTAAACATATCATCTAACATTTTTCTTCCATTTGTAAATTTTTGAATCTTTTCTTCTAATTCTTTTGATTTTGTGTTTAATATATCTATCTCATTTCTTTGTGAACTAATGCATGTATTCAAGTTGTCATTCTTCATTTTTAGTTCATCAAGTTCTAAACTCATATTCTCATCATTTATTGATATGCACTTTCTACATATATCATATTACTTATGTTTTTCACTTTTAACATTTTCAAATTCTGCTTTCAACTTATCATACTTCTTTTTTAGTAAGCCATATTTTTTTAATAAGTTTTTTGAATTCATCATGCATATCGAATGTACTCAATTCATCACATGACGAGTTAAAATATTCCTCTTCCATTGCCATGAGATAGAGATAAGCTTCATCTTCATTACTTGAGGAAGAGTTGTCTTCTTCCTGTTCACTTTCATCCAATTCACTTGAAGTTCCTCTTCTTCTTCTTTGATGATTCCACCTCTTTGTCCTTTGTTACAATATTAGGACACTCATTCTTGTAATGTCCAGTCTTTTTGCATTCAAAATAGGTGATTTGATTTTTGCTTGTTGGCATTCTTCTGAATGATTCACCTTTCTTTCTTTACTTGGCAAATCTCAAATATTTGTCTAGCTTTCATGCATAGAATGCCAACTTTCTTTTATTGGCATCCTTTTCGTCTTTGCTTGTTTCTTCTTCATTAATTTTTACCTTTAAGTCCAAGGCCTTTTTCTTTGTGACATTTGCTTCCTTGTCTTCTTTTATTCCTATCTCATAGGTTAATTATCCTATGAGATCGTCAAAGTCTAGCTTGTTTAGATATTTTTCTTCTATCACCATTCTTTTTGTGTGTCATTTTAAAGAGAGCGGCCTGAGAAACTTTTTAACTTTTTGAGCATTAGTCCTTGGCTCGCCCAGAGAGGTTAAGTCATTCACAACATCATTAAAACATACAACCATACTATAAATTAGTTTCATTCTCAAGCATTTTGAATGAGTCATATTGATGACTTAGGAGATTTAACCTAGATTCTTTAACTTTCTCGGTTCCTTCATAAATAATGAGTTTTCTCCAAATTTCATTTGCAATTACGCAAGTAGAGATGCAATTAAATTTAGTAGTATCTAAAGCACAATAAAGAAGATTTTTCGCCTTCCAATCCAATTTAACTAAAAGTCTTTCTCCTTCGTATATTGATGATTTTTCTCACAACTTAAAACCATTTTCAATTACCTCCCAAATATTAATATCTATGTAACATACATATGCCTGCATTCTAATATTTCAATATGCAAAGTTCGATGCATTAAGGAGTGGAGGACGGTTTATTGATTGACCTTTACTAATAATAAAATTGTTTGATGCCATAACACTAAAAGATGACTAAATCTTAACACAAGAGTATCCTAGCTCTGATACCAATTGTAGGATGGTATGACACTAAGAAACTTTTGAGGGAGAGAGACTTGAGAAACTTTTTCACCTTTTAGGGGTTAGTTCTTGGCTCGCCCAAAGAGGCTAAGCCATTCAAGATATCATTAAATCATGCAACCATATCATTTATGGATTCATTATCATGCATTTTGAAAGAATCATATTGGTGATTTAAAATATTTAGTCTAGATTCCTTAACTTTATCAGTTCTTTCATAAGTAACAATGAGCATCTCTCGAATCTCAGTTGCACTTTCACAACTTGAAATCCGATTAAACTCCGTTGAATTCAAAGCATAATAAAAAAATATTTTTGACTTTTTAGTCAAGTTTTGAAAAAAAAATCTCTTTCGATAGAATTTGTAGGTAATTTTTCATATAAGTAATAACCTTTTTCTACAATGTCCCACATGTCAATATCAATAGAACAAATGTATGCTTAAATTCTAATATTTTAATATGCAAAATTTGATGCATTTAAAAGGCGAGGATGACTAATTGATTGTCCTTCGACAAAACTAAATCCACTTGATGGCATAGCTCTTAAGAAGGTTAGATCTTAAAATAAGATGATTAAATCTTAAAATGATTATACGTAAAAATGATTAGATTTTAAAACAAGAGTAACCCACTCTGATACCAATTGTTGGATTCCAAAGGGCACCAAAATGGGGGGAGGTGAATTGGTGTTAAAAATTAAAGTATCAATTTCACAAAAATCATCATGGAAGCTTAAAATCAGTCGTTAATCCTTTTAAAAATAATACAACTCAGATCACATCAAACATAATATGAAAGGGAGAGAGAGAGAATTCAAACACAATGAATGCGGTGATTGTTGACGAGGTTCGGTCATATCTTGGCCTACGTCTTCGCTCCAACTTTTCGACCTCGAGATCATCGGAGATTGCACTAGAACTCTTCCTTTGTTCCAAATGAGGCAAGGAAGAAAAGTCCTTTACACCACCGCCTTTTCTCCACTTCGAGAGGTAAGGCTTATCTCTCTTCCAATGAAGCTAATCTTTTCTCTCGCTCAAGAGTTAGGATTTGTAAATCTCTTTTACACAGGAGCTCTCTTAGTACTTTTCTAAATAAAGTATTTATCTTTTTTACAATGATAAGCTCACAAGAGGAGAAGAGAGAAAGAAGAGAAAGTTTAAAATGAAAACTTCAAGGAAAATGTCTTCTTTTGATAACTTGAAGTTTTCTTCAAGGCTTGAATGGATACCCTTGCTTCTGGCTTTGATACTCCTTTTATAGGCTTCAACATGTGAAAAATTCATCCAAAATTTATTCCACAATTTTTTCCTTCAAAATTGACTGTTACTTTCATTTGATCCGGAGACCGATCGACCGTACATCGACCGGTCTATGTGACCGTTGCACGATTTTCTCAGCTTCTGCACTTGCGCTTGATCGATCCATTGGATCATCGTCCGGTCCGTCAATCGAGGCAGGGTCAATTTTGATCGGTCGACTGGTATCTCCATTCGGTTGACTGGTATCTCCATTCGGTCGACTGGTGACACAAACACAAGTTACAAAAAATAAATGATCTTCATATTACACAAATTCTAATGGAGTCTCAGAAGTTTATAATTGATTATATTCTCCATTCTTTATTGAACCTTGTCAATTGAAATCTTGATGTTCTCCAAATGAAATTGGACTCCTTTAATTAAATTTTGTCTATATTCTTTTCGGTTGAATAAACCATGGCCAAAGTGATAACTTTGAAAATCAAACCTGGGGCTTTTAGCACCCAAGGATCCCAATTTTTTTCTATGTTATTGATGCTTACTTGATTGCTGAAAAATAAAATAATGATATGATGGAGGCAAAGAAATTGGAACTCTTATGATGATTCATTGACGATGACTTTCTTCTCACCACCACAAATTGAAAGATACTCCTTGTTGTATAGAGTTGAAGGACACTTCTTTACGAGTTGAAAGATATTTTATGAATTGAAAGATGCTTTATGAGTTGAAAGATACTCACAAAAAGTGAAAAATGAAATATGACGATGATGATGATGACGACGAATAATCATATTAATGACAAAAGTCTTTCCTTTGATGATGATGATTTATTTTGATCCTATTTTATTCTAATTATAAGAGACTATTAAAGATATTCTAATCTATCCAAATATTAAAGAGTTTGTAACTATGGACTTTCTTTCAAAGAAAAGATAAGATAAATTTATTAAAGAATGAAATGTTGAGGTTCAATCCATCAACTAATAAAAGATATTTGCATATGCTTTAAGTTGACATGAGATGCACAAAAGTTTCAGTCAACGCTATTTTTTTTTCTTCTGAATATTGCATTTTAAAGCCAAATTCTTTAGATAATATACTATTATTTGGTACTACTCCACAATATACTTAAGTTAAATGATTTTCTTACGAGATGTCAAATATGATCTTACAAATTTAATCTTGAAAGATAGAGATCATTCTCTTTTGAAGAGAGAGAGAGAGAGAGAGAGAGAGAGAGAGAGAGAGAGAGAGAGAGAGAGAGAGAGAGAGAGAGAGAGAGAGAGAGAGAGAGAGAGAGAGAGAGAGAGAGAGAGAGAGAGAGAGAGAGAGAGAGAGAGAGAAACTGATATAGGATATATAAGGTAGATGATGATAGTTATTATTTTCATATCTTTCTAGATTTTTAGATTACTTAGCTTACGTCAGTTTTAATTCTTGTTTATTGTTATTTTACCTTTTCACATTTGATTGTAAGATATCTATAAATAAATTATAAACTATTACATTATTGGTAATTCAATTACTATTCATTTATTTTATAAACTTGGGTGATTTTTTTCTCGGTGAATTTTGAGTTCATCAAGCTATTAATAATACTTTGAACTATTAATCTTTTTTAGAATTCGTTCAAAAATTATAATCCCCTGTGCTTTAGGATCCTCCACTATGTCAGGTGGGGTTGGATGTGACACGTAAACACCCAAATAGCATGTTAATTGATTTGCATTCTAGAAAGGTAGTAATTAAGGACATAATATTTGAAATAGTTAACTTAAGTAGAGAAATGCTTATTACGAGCTTTATCTTTTTTTAAGGATAGCACCATCAAATATCCACCAGATATCATTGAACTCATGATGGATAATAAATAAATATATTCAATTCATGGATCCATGGTGATAATGATTGAAGTACATATGTAGAATTAGCGCAACTATTAAACCCATAAAATTAGCGCCAATATTTGTCATGTGTGGACACTGAAATGTAATAAAATTATAGTTTCCTAATAGAAGGCATAATGTGTGTGCACCTAAATACAAAATCCATTTAACTTTATAAATAAATGGGAGTTTGAAAAGTTAGATATCTTATAGACTTCTACTTTGTATACACTCTTAACTCATGTTTATTTTGTATATACTTCTACTCATGAATATTTTATTTTACGGGTAAAGATTTTATCATGATTTTTTTTATAGTAGTCTTTGATAAGTGGAATCCTAACTCCTTTAAGTTCTAAAAAAAAATTAACCGATAGTTTAATTCATGTATGGAAGTAATGATGATTTTATATAGATTAATTTCAATGATTGTTTGAATAAAATATAAGAATAATAAAAATAAAATATAATTTTTAGAAAACATAAATGTTGAGTTTTAATTTAAAAAATATTATAAATTATTTTTATAATAAAATATATCTAAAAATAATAAATTTTAAACTATAAAATGATATTAAATTAATATTTTGGTAATAAATATATTATATATAATAAATATAGTATCATATATTTTTATTTAAAAAATTATGTGCATTACATAATAAGTTTATGAATTGAGGATTAATTAATAAATACTTTTTACGGTGAGGTTAGAATTTTTATTATCTTAATTAAATAAGTTATATTTTTTAGTAATAAGTTAGATTTTAATGTATATAATCATATTAGTTAAAAAAATAGTTTTTTCGATCAAAACTCATCAATGTTCAAAGTTATTAGCATCTGACTAATTCGATATTTTCATAATAAAAGTATGAATAAATGCTGATCAATGTGATGACTCTTGCAATTGAACCTCAGGCTATTATAAATTTCTAAACAAAGAGTAATGAGATAAAAAAATATGAGAGAGTGAGAAATGAAAGATAAACTGATTGAGAGAAAAGAGAGAATGAAAAAGAAAGTTAAATAAAAAAAATTTGGAGGAGTCTCTCATGGTAAATCACATTAGTCGAAATGAAGGGTGAAAATTGTTGGATCACAAGGCACCAAGAGACGGAGGGAAGGGGGAGGGACTTTTGAGATAACATAGCCCCCAAGAATATAAACTGCAACTAAAGTGGCAGTCCCAAGCATATTGGCCATCAATTGTGTTTTACCAACAACAGCAATAAAACGGAAAAGCGCCATTGACATCTGATGCACGCAAAAAAAGCCAAGAATTGTTGCAAAAAACCTGTGTAGAAAGTAAAGTGATTTACAAGACTCCAATTTTTTAGTTTATTATGAATAAGAGGGCAACTGTTTACCTTACTACAGATGGTGCAAAGCCAATTGTGTAGTATGCTAGAGATGTCCACAACCCTGTCTCAATTAATGACATTGGGAGACTAAGAATTGTTAGAGATAAAAGAAGCGACCATCCTGGTAGAAACAATAATTCTCTTTGCTTGTAATATATGGGAAGCCTCTTTATCATTATTGACAACTCTGTCATTCCATTGAATTTCACTATCACAACTCCAACAAATATGGCTCCCAACCACTTATTCCCATCAGTTATTGACTGGTGGCTCATTTCTGATCGTATAAAAACAGTCATAATCACAAAGGCTAGCAGAGCTATCTGTACATTCTTGAATACATGAACTGGAAAGTTCCTCTTCGTTAGAAAAATCTCCCTAGAGAAGCATGCCTTGAATACCTCCCACTTTTGAACTCTAAATGTCTTTTGAAGTTTGTCAATTTGACCACTCTCTAATGTGTATTCTGTATGTAGTTGTTCCTCAATTAAATGATCTGCATGGAACGATTTTAAGGAATCTGAAAATTTCTGGACAGGTACATACTGATATTCAGATTTAGTGCCCACCCAATATTGAGCTTGATCCATCCTTGATATTACCTGAATTTATATGCTGAACTTAGAAACGACATCCATATATGATGATTCATTATTAGTTGTAATCAAAATTGCATGAAATGTAAATGAAGATAGTTTCTCCCATTTTCTGAAAACAAGATTTTCGAGTCCTGCAAGCTGATATGTTTGGTTTTCCCTTGTTCAAAATTTACTTAAGATGTTGAATCCCACATACATTTGGAAGAGGAAGATCAAAACTAAGTTCTCAGCCATCATTTGATTGCTATTTTATTTTCCAGTAGATTTCTTGTCTCTTGTATTATTACAAGTTCCAGTCTTTTACATCTGATTGAGTTGTTACATCACGCAAAATTATGCCCTGTAATAATTGTAAATTGCATAGTGTTTCATCATTGTGAATTTTATTGGTACCAAAACAATATGCTATAAGCTGTCACAATCGTATTTCCTCCTCCAGTAGAAATGAATGTTATCTTATTTCCTCCAGGACTCTTTTGTGCTCCTTCACTTTCAAATGTCGTTTTGAGGGAGAAGATATCTTTAGGCGAATCTATGTTGAGAGAAATATCGCTGAGCAAATATAAATTCAATGTATAAAAGGAAAAAAGTGTATAAATTCAATGTGAAATAGGCCTCATGAGGAAGAAGAAAACAGTTCAGCAAGTGTTGATACCTCATGCAGAAAATCTGGAACATTCTTTCTATCAGGACATCTGAATCCCATTGATTCAAAAAAATCAAGAGCTTCTTCTCTTGGTCCTTGATAAGCAATTACTCCATCACACAAAAGGATGACATCATCAAAAAGTTCATAAGTCTCTTGAGGAGGCTGGAGCAGAGATATGGCCATTGTAAGATCCAAATTATGTGTCAGTTGCTGCAGAAACTTCAGAGTCTGGAAAGTTGTGGAGCTATCAAGTCCAGTTGAAATGTCATCCATAAAGAAGACTTGTGCCAAACCAACTAGCATCTCTCCTAAAACAATTCAGTCAAATAAGTTTAGCATACCATTCATTAATCTGATTGAGGTGCAAATATTGTCGTTTCATTTGGGTAATATATCTACTTGTTTACATTTAACATGCATTTAAATCTCTTAGCAAATTGTGATAGCTTTCTAGTATATAGGAGACAAACAGTCATCAAAATGCCGAAAACTACCAAGTTAATTTTGATGCCAGATGGATAAGAATGAAAATTTTCACGTGTTTTTACCAATTGTAGCTCTTTTCTTTTGTCCACCAGATATTCCTCTTCTCATTTCATCACCTATAATGGTGTCTGCACATTCTTCCAAACCAAGCATCTGTCAGAATCAAGAAAATGAGACTTGATCAGGATATGAAACCCAATTAGGGTTATACTTTTTTTAGGTTAATTGAGGTTATACTTGCAATAACAACTGTTCTTTATTGTTCTACAAATGTGTTATCTGAATGCATTTACTTGCAGATGTGATGAGCGAGCACATGATTTTTCATAACGCCCAAATATTACAACTTGTCCTTCAACTTCACATAAAACAACAACAACAACAAAGTCTTATCCCACTAGGTGGGGTCGGCTACATGAATCATACGACGCTTCGTTGATCCATGTTCATGAGATTCGACAGGGTTTTACGTTAGCTGTCGGGGCCTAACACAACCCTCCTCCTTTATCCGGGCTTGGGACCGGCTATAAAACATAGGCGGAGTTCAACTTCACATAATATGCAGATATATTTTGCTGATCCTGTGAAGAATCAGACAAACCATATTTGATGACTGTTTGCTGAATTGAATACTATAGTAATATGGCCTTTATACTTTTGTGTATTAATTTCTTTTATCAGCGAATGCCAATTAGTTATTCATTAAGGCTGTAAATCTAATTTTCCAGTCTAAAATGCACAAGCATCTGCTTTTTTCTAATCGCTGCTTACCTTGATGATATATTCGCATCTTTCTCTTGCATATTGATTCTCCTGCATAATCCATATAAAAACAATATTGGGTGAATCATTTTATGACGCTCAAATCCAATCTTTTCTGTAAAAAAAAGTTATGGAATAATCTTTACACTAACATAAGTCTCTGCCATCTCTGGAGAACTTGCTCCCTCCTCCTGTCTTGCAGTCTCCACCCTTGAATTCTCTGTTTTGTAAGACGTCATTGAAGTCAGATTGAACAATAGTGATGCAGGCAAATGCGTATAAGAAAGCACGATCCTCACTCAAGGAATCTCCGGCATTTAACATCCTTTGTGAAAACTCAAATGTTTCCCTCACTGTCATCTCGGCATGGTGGAGATCATGTTGGCTAACATATGCACATGTCATCTGGGAAATGGTTTGATTCAACTTTTGTCCATTGTATGTGATTTTTCCTGAGACCTTTGCTTACAGAAATAGCAAGGCAAAGGAGAAAAAACAACTAAGTGAAAAAGGTGCTGAAAAGTACTTTCTATCTCACCACTGTTTTTTATATTTTACATATCAAGAAGCGCTGCTTACCTTCAATGAAGGATCTAATTTTTGAGACAAAGCCCTCAAGAATGTTGACTTTCCGGACCCAGGAGATCCAAGGACAAGCGTCATCCTGCAACAAAATCAGGTTTTTCCTTGTATCGTTTCTGTAATTTTTGAAGGAATAGATATACAAAATATTCTGTATGATTACTCAACCATCTTGATTGCTAATGTAGTCCAAATCTTTTGTAGATATCTTCTCATTTTTCATATTAACTAATGTCATCATTATGCAGTGGACATGAATCATTATACGAAACAAATTATGTGTAGATCGCTCACATCATGATCATGGTTTCCTTAGAACCTCCTCAAGATTGTGGTGACCTTACTAAGACCTCATTGCTGTATCTCTCTTACCAATAAACTTTAAGTTTGGGATGAAAATCGTAACAAAGTACGATGCATGTTTACGTCCATTGTTCCAGAACAATTGTAATCGCTCTGCTTTTCTTAGCATTTAATTTATTTAACCAGCTCAAGTGAAGCATTTGAAGTTAAAAGAATCTTGACATGATTATACCTTGATGGCCTTATCACCCCACTGAAGCAATTAAGAATCTTGACGTGAGCTCCTGTCCAACATCATATATAAATTATTCTTTGCTAGTGCTAGCTTGCTGTAAATTGAAATTTACAGGAAATATGAAAGAGGCAAATACTTATTTTTCTATTCATTATAGGGAAGTTTTGAAGTAAAATCAATTAGCTTCACCGTTAAGAAATATTGACTAATGGTTTTTACGTTTGTACGAAGAATATCTTTTCTAGAATAAGAAATTTTATGCAAGAGAATATAATATTTTTCTCATAACAGAAATAAATTTTATTTTATAATAAAAATATTTTATTATAAATACTTGATATTTATAATTATTATTATTATAAAAATAATAATATAATAATAGATGGTTCAATTATAAAAAATAAAAGAAATGGTAAAAAGATGAAATCGATGAATAAATAATTATTCTTTCATTTTGATGGAATAAGAAAGTTGATGTACCATAAAATAAAATGGTAGTATCATAATTTCTTAGATGGTTTCATCAAAATCGAGTGTTGATCGATTTTCACTTGAATAACCCTATTTTGCTACTTATTTGACGATATTCAACTAAATACATGTTTATTCATCACTTTATTAACCAACCAAACGCCACAGTGTCAGAGAAATTCTAATTTAGAAAGTGTTTTTTATTTGTGCATATATATATTTACTAAGGGTTAAAGAGTATACAGCGCATCTGTAAGTTACAACCCACTCTTTTAACCTATTTGGATCGGATGGTGGGTATCATGTTTCACCTACGAAAATGTCCCTCTCTGTCGCTATCTCCTCTTCTTCCTCTCTTTTCCCTCTTTGTCCTTCCACAGGCACACATAATAAAAGAATATAATGAGAGATTGAGATGTTGAAAATGAGGTCTTAAAAAAAAAAAAGAAATAAGGCCATCGCTTCTCAAAGTTTTACACAATTTCTCATGATTTTATTTGAAAATAAAAAGTACTACAAAATAACACGACTAATATATAATTGAAAAACCAAATAAATTTGAGAGGAATATATTTTCTTATTCAGTTGGATGGGTGGAGCTAAAAAAAAAAGGTCTAATATGAATTCGCATTTTATTCATATCTTCGTGATCTAGACTGAGAGACTAGCTAACATATGATGGAAGTGGGTGGGGTGGGGTCTAGACTGAGAGAGACTAGCCCGTGTGTGTGAGAGAGAAAGAGATAATCCCAAGGATACAAACAGTGCCGGCTCAAGGGTATGGCTGGTAAAGCCATTGCTTGAGACCCATCATTAAATAAGGCCCCATAATTTTAGTTATTATAGTTTATATTTTTATATTGAGAAAAAGGATAATGCATAAGAAGAACAGGTAAATTGAAAATAAAAAAATATGTATTTTTCACAAATAAAAATGGGATATATCACCAAATCCTTATTTTTTATCAGTGTTTAATTTATATTTTCATTTATAAATCAAATTTGTTCTCTAAATAATGCATCTAAATTATACTTTCAATTTAGTGATTCTCGATTTGTATTTTTCAGTAATTACTAGTTCTGAAGCTATTTTTATCATAAATATATATTTATTATTTATTTATTGACCGCATAAGCTAATCGATTATAAAACTTTATTACAACATAAAAAATATAATATTATTTTTTTGGTTTATATTTTTGATTTAGGTTTGAGCCGGCCCGGATACAAAAGTGTGAACTTTCGCTAGGTGCTAGTAGTCCCATATTCTATTTTTTAGAATCATTATCTTGGTTATGAAATAAATTATTAATGTTCTATCTTTTCGACTCCGGATTAATCATTATCCTTCTTGATATGTCACATGCATGCTAGGTTACGTACGTACCTGAGCTGCGTTCATTGTAGTGTTGGGGAGGGTCGGAAGAACCCTCTTTCCGGCCGAAACCTCCGCCTCCACAGTCAGATCCTTGTACCGCACTTTGATCTTCGGAACCTCAATTCCTAACCTGATCATATATATAAGAGAGCAAAAAATGGGTCTTTGTTGTTATATATTATACGCTAAGATGAAAAAATTGGCATGAAGAGTGCATGCACTACGTACAATGATGCGTAACAGCTAAAAAGAATGAATCAGAATTATCTGCATATTGCCACTTGCCAGTCACGTATGTATATACCTTTTGTTCCTATCTTTTATTCTCTGAATGAATTCTTCATGCTCCTCATACTTCATTGCAGACTCATCTGATTGTTCCATGACCCTCTCTCTCCCCCCTCCCCCCTTGAACTCTCAGTTATTGCAGATAACTTTGATCTCATCCCTGTGTGTGCATATGCAGGTTAAGGTTAAGGTACGACTTGTAGTAGCATGGTGTATCATCTATCTATATATATAGGGGTAGCAAATTAATTCCTTTCTATTTCAAACATGTGGTTTTCAGTCCGGTTAGAGAAAGGCGTGGCATCTTCACAGTGTCTGATGAGAGCCGCTGATCGATCGATCGAGCTCATGTCGTGGCCAAAAACTGGTCAATAAAATTTGAAAAAAAAAGCTTGCATTGATCCAGATTTTTCACATTTTATAAAATTAGATTATGTTATCCGACAGCACATTATATGCGTGGTAGGGTAAACAAATTGAAATTATAAGTCCATCATTCCCATGAGTTCGGAATTCGGACCATAACTAAGTGAACATCGTTAATGTAATCGAGCTTGGAAATCAAGTATTAGCCAGAAGAAGAAGAAAAACGGATTAATTATTATTGCTTCGGAGCTCGGAATTCTTGCATGCCCTTGCAGGTTTCCAGATCAATTACAGAATGCCTCAGTTCACCAAATTAATTTGGCAATCTGTGTCAAATATATTGCACGTATACGTGGAAGTGCGATTTAGTTATATGTTTTTTTTTTAATTTAGTGATCAGATAAAGAATCAAATTTATTGCTTTTGACAAAAACTTTCGACGTCTGCATGGACCTCCACAAACTTGTTATCACTTGTCCCCAACACCGACTGGTAGCTAGATGTTTTCTGTGCATGTCAACATGCCGATCTTTTAATATTAACGTACGTGGAATTAAAGTTTCGGGGGTCCAGAAAAAAGTTGGTTTGCGTCGTAATCTTTAATATTAATCCTTAACATTAACACCATGCACAGGAGACGCAACCCAAATGTAATGATCCGAAATTCGTGAACATTTAGAAAAAAAATTAAATATTAACAATTTAGATAAAATCATAATAAATAAAACTTTCTATTATTCGTAAAAACTAATATTTCATAAAACATCAAATGCCTAAAATCTTTATTACATTACTAGTCAATTGTTCATATAGAACCATATGATTTACTTAACCTTAAGCATACACAACACGTCATCATGAGATTGAATTGTCATTCATCATTTAATATTGATCACATGCACGGATTGAGAGTTAGAGTATATAAAAGTCATGCATGCATGATAACCTATCACATGCTTCTACAAGTGATGCATAATCTCTAACGACCCGAAATCTGTCCTAAAAGTTTTGGTCATTTAGGATAATTTTGTGCCGTTAGCATGTTCACCATACATCATTTAATAGTAAAAGACTTGACGATTTAGAAAAAAATCATAATAGTTCAAACTTTCTATTAATTATATCATAACTAATAATTCAGAAAACCTTGAACGTGTAAACATTCATTACCTCATTAACATCAATATTCAAATAGAACTATAGGACTCATTTAAACCTAAGCATGTGCAATATTTCGTCATAAACTTGAGTTGTCATCCATCACTTAATATTTGGTTACCTGCACGAATTTAGAGTGCAGGGTTTTCAGTTAATGTAAAAGTCATGCATGCTATGATACCCTATAACATGTTACTACATGTGATGCATCATAATCATAATAAGAATAACATACGAACAGACATGCCATGAGCTATATCATGAACATTACATGACTACATCATACTTGCATTCATTCTTCATAAAATATTTATGAAATATAAACATCATGACCTGTTTACTTCAGATCCATCATCCACAAATGTCATACAATAGAAATATACATTCATATCATTTATAATATACATGACATAACATACCATTTTAGTAAACTTTCATTATCATGTATATTTTAGGAGTTTCTTTGTAATCCCTTGATCCTCACTTAAACTTCTTTCATACTTTACAATTCCTCAGGGTTGTTTTATAACTCTTTAGATCTTATTTCATTTTTCTTTATTTCTTTATTATGTTATTCTTCACGTGTCATCTTCATCCTTCATCTTTATCACATAATGCCATCTTAAATTTCATTCCATATCATAAGTCATATCTTAGAAATACACACATCATAATGATGTTGAACTTTATTCCTAGTCATCTTTAGGAATACACACACCTTATGATAAGGAACATTTTTCCTTAGAAAGTACATACACATATGTAGGACTTTACTTCTTAAGCTTATGTCCATTTGAAATACATACAAAAGTGTAAGACTTTACTTTCATCTTTACTTCATCATCATTATAATTTTCTTTGTTATTAGTTATTTTGAAGTTAAACTTCACTTTCATTCTTACTTTATCTTATAACATCTTTCATCTTTACATTGAAAAATCTTGAACACCTTTTAGGTGATGACATTATTTTTCGAGAAGTTTCAATTATCATAAGGTGAAAGACATTTACTTATCATATTTACATTTAGTACTTACTTTCATTTTATTCATCATATACTATGCTTCATCTTTATTTAGTAATCAATACATGGTGACATCATTACATTGGTTAATAGGGAAATGAAAAATCTCAAACACCTTTAGGTGATGCATTATTTCCCAAAGAAGCCTCAATCACTATAAAGTGAAAGGCATTACTTCTTGAAAATATCAAACACCTTCCGTGTGATGACTTTATTTTCTAAAGAAGTCTCAATCACTGTGAGGTGAAAGACATTTACTTCTTACCCATCTTCTATCTTTATCATGTCATTACATTAGTTCATAGGGCATTGGAAACCTCAAACACCTTTTGGGTGATGGCATTATTTCCTAAAAAAGTTTCAATGAGGAGAAAGGTATTTACGTCTTGCCATTATCTTTCATCTTTACATCATTACATTAGTTCATAGAGCATTGGAAAAACTCAAATACTCTTTCAGGTGATGACATTATTTTCCAAAGAAGTCTCAATCACCATGAGGTGAAATACATTTAATTCTTGCTCTCATTTTTCATCTTTGCTTAATTAAAGGCTCAGGACAACATCATTACAACTAGGCTAATGGACCCTAAGAAATCTCACACTAAGGTGAATAACATTTCTTTAACATAATGTATGCCGAGACATTTCCTTCAATTTCATATTTCATTATTCATCAATACATAAATAGTCACATCAATCTTTCATCTTTGAGCCTAATTATGTTGAGCATGCATTTCTTGTCATATACAATCAATACATATCCATAACCTATACACATTAGAAAATATGTTCAATATATCTTACAAGGCATTTTTCAGTGTCACGGTCATGCCCAAAAGTGTCATGGCTGTGCCCATAATTGTCACGGCCATGCCTATCCTTGTCACGGCCATGCCCATAGTTGTCATGGACATGCCAACTTCAGCCATTCCCAACCTTAGTAAAATGTTAGCTATCGCTCTCGCTCATGGTCGTGACCAAGTTAGTCACGGCCATGCTTGGCCATGTAACGGCCATGACAGGTGTCACTAGTGTGACCGAGAGCTATTTAATCGTTCGATCTCATCTGCTCGATCACGATCGTTCTTAGGATTGGCACGGCCGTGCCGGCGTCCTGGAATCTCGATTTTCAACATGAAAATCTTGATTTTTGAGATAAAAACTTTGGTAAAAAATAATCTAAAATATTTCAAAAGATTGCGGGCATGATTTCTAAGCATAGAAGAATCATGGAACATATTAAAGCATTTGATTTTCCTTCATCATCAAGATTTATAAATTTTTCTCAGAAATTCATACAACTACCAGAATCTATTCTCCGCATAGTATTCTGGCAGCAGACACTAAAATATTAATAACTTAATTTATACTTGTTCTTTTCAAATGATTTCAATTTTCACAGAAAGATAACACGAACCTTTAACTTTTTAATAAATTGCAAACCCTAATTTAGAATTTTTAATTTATGATACATTTTACAATTTCATCTTGCTGTTACCAGAGATGGCATGATAGTAGTATGATGTTTGGATCATAACTATTTTTATACATTATCAAATCGAATGAAACAATTTTTTTTATCAAAACTAGACTTAAATTTAACCAATTATGCAACATAAATCATGAAACCCTCAATCAAAATCCCTATCAAGAACAAGGTGTTATTGAAACTCTCAATCCAAACAAAATATCATTAAGAGGGGAGAGACGGGTTTGGATCTCTTTTACATACCTTTGAATTTTAGATCTAAAATTCCCCTTTTCCTAATCATCTTATCCTTCTTCTTCATCATTTAGAAGCCTTTAAGTCTTCTTGTCCTTTCCCTTGAACTTTTAATTTCCTCCTTCATGTGGATCTTAAAAAGTGACTGACTAGCATAAAATGTGTATAGAGAGCACAAAAAGATGTCGAATAAAGTTTTAAATTTATAAATTCTCTACACTATTACTACGAGAATCACAAGTATACGGTATGTCATTGTAGTGCTTGAGAATCGATCCACAGAGACAAGTAGAAATGTTCATACTTAATTAAAACTATTTGAAGGAAAAGTCAAATCTATAGGCGTTGTTCAAAATAAGAAAGTAAAATGCTATAAAGAAGAAATCACAACAAATAAGACGACTAATTTTTATGGGTTTTTAATACCAAAGTAGATAAAGATTAGTGTAGATAAACACTAGGTCTGGGGATGTGTCTTTGCATAGGATTTATGTTTTTCGAACTTCAGTTTAGGGTAAAAATGATAGATTTCCCCTTAACGTGTGTATTAGGATAATTTCGTGATAAAGAACACTAAACTTGTCTGCGACACTCTCGTGCTCGTGGTGATACCAATTAACACACGTGAAGGGATTTATAGGATGCGCAATCGTCACTTTCGAGTACGATGCTCCAGTCTATAAATCGAGCTATCCTTTCTTGAATTTGAGCTAAGGCCTCGTGACCACTAGGTATCCGAGCATTCAAGAGAAATAGACTAAAGGTGAGACAGCTACGATCGACTTGCACTCACTTTAGCGAAATACGGGCAACCCTCTTGAGTACGAAAACTAAGGTGTCACCGAGACTATTTAGACGATTTGGAGGAGAGAGAAGGATCGATTCAGAAATATAGTTCAGGATTGTTGAGAGTTCTACTCGGGCCGCCGACAACAAAATAGGATTAAAAATGTTCCCTCTCGGACAAAAACTCTCAGAATTAGAGAAGAATCGAAAGTAGCAATAATAAGGAAAAATCACACACGTGCGCTTCGAACATGTCAATCATAATATGAGTCCCCACCTCAATACAATCGTTTATTGCCGAAATCTCATAATGCAAGTAACCCTCTCGGGTCCCAGGTTCGAAGATGCGCGATGTCTAAACCAAATACAGAAAATGACCATCGTTAACATAACACAAATCTGAACTATGAATGAGTATCGTCGGTGCTCGATTTCTCTACGTACGATCGTGCAGAACCTAACACATCCGTACGATCAGGGGTGCAAGGCAATAGTGATTCAGGAACTCCCTTAATTATAGTTGCAAGGAAAACCAAGCAAGGAATCGTCTCATCAAAGCTCGATTTCTCTATGTACGATCGTGCAAAGCCTGACATATCCCTATGATTAAGGGTGCAAGATGAAGACAATTCAAAAGCTCAATCCATACATAAATCTATGATGCTTCAGCACAAGACAAAACAGAGGACAACTTCAATAAAACAATAACAAGGTTCAACGATCTTTTAAACAACATGATATCAAAAGAGATAAGGGCATAAAACATAAAGTTCCATCACAGAATACCTCCCAACCAGTAGCTGGTTGTTTAGCTACACATCGGGAAAACGAAAGAAGAGGAAAAGAAGACAAACAAAGAAAATAACTGCAGCCTCTCTCCTCAGCTCCTTGATCCCAACTCAGCCGAAATTTGGAGTTAAAATTTCATCAATATCCATCTTACTCTTTTATATCCCAAGGGATTATGCCACCTATCTACTGCTTTTCCAGCTGCTTTGTCATATTCTTCTTTTTCTTTTCTAGTCAAAGAATATGCCTTTGTGGTCCTGCATGGTTGCCTTCCTTCAGCTCGCCACCTGTCCATTTGTCCTAGCAAAAAGAAAACTGCATGGTTGCCTTCCTTCTTTGCTGTCTTTTCATTAGTTTGCCACTTGTTCACTGTCCTGCAGCCTTTTTATTGTCCATATTTATCCATAAAGTTGTATAGAAAGCTTCCTTCATCTATTGCAAGTGATCTGTTAGGCTGACGTAGAAAAGCATCATTTTCTTTATTGTTTGCTACTTTGGATAGCTGGGCTGGTGAACTCCATCATCTGTCTTCAAATTTGTCTAAGTGTCTAGGTTGGGGGAACACACCCATGTTCTCTATATTTTGCCTGCTGAGATTTCTACATGAAAAATAATCAAACAAGTAATAATATCCCAAAAATACAATATTTATAAGATGAATGTGGAGAAATAATAGATGTCGTGTTTTCAATAATAAAGCATATGTTCAAGCACGAGGATATTGTAAAACATGAGATAAATGTATGTTGAATATAGATGAAAAGTATATATAATTTTTTCACATCAACTCCCCCAAACTTAAAGTTTTGCTTGTCCTCAAACAAAATTAGGAACTTAGGGTCGAAAGTTTTCAGGTTTTCATGACCACATTATGCATGTCACTATATTTCCCTAGCCTGAACATCATTTACACATTAAGGCCCTTTGATTCCTGACTTAGTAATCACTGAAGCAAGTGTCTATAGGTGTTGAATGAAATCACACTGCAAGCTGAACATCTACATAATCTCACCTAAGAACAAGCACATTCACATAACTTGTATTAACACTAAAAAATTATCTGCACATGCATGACACTTATCTGTCCCTTTATTAAATAAACTTTCTTTTTCATTTGCCTTTTTTTTAAATTTTTTTTCTTATTGTTGAGACCTTCTCTTCAATTGTATATTGAGAAATTAAAAATAAAAAGAGAGTTTACACTTAGCATTTTCCTTGCCTTTCTTCTAAGAATACTCGGTTTGGGTGCTAGTGATGCCATGCATAGCATACTTTTACATTTCTCAAGTGAGATGACAGATGAGTAGTTATTCAAGATAAAGAAGTTGCCCACAACTTCCCTCACATTTATACTCGTGTGAGGCACTTAGGACTTTTATTAAAGAAAGAGCAAAAAAATTTCTTAATATATAAAAAAAGAGAAGTGCAGAAATGATGGCATAACACTATAGCAGATCATAGTTTAGTATCATACAAATAGTTGAGTGCAAGATCCTAAATGAGATTATATGGAGGGTCAGCCAACATGTCATATGCTTTGATTTCAGGCCAGGGTCATTTATATGATTATGTTTTACTTCAAACTGTTCAAGACAGATTAGTCATGAAAGATAAAATATCAATAATGTCATGCATAATGTTTCCTAATATGCGATTACATGCAAAAGTCTAGTTGGAATTTTGAAAGTTACCATAAACAAAATTTTTGAAAATTTTTCAGAACTTTAGTAACAGTAGTAGATTTCAAAAGTTTAGCAACAATGGTAAATTTTAGAATTTCAAAAAGATCAGAAAAAATTATAATTAAATCACAATGGTATGTTCTATGAGAAATAATGACAATTAGGTTCAAAGAAACATGCCATTGTGCTCCCCCAAACTTGAGCTTAACATTGCCCTCAATGTTGGTTAATTTGGGAGAGATTGAATTATCAGATGTGGGAAGGTGAGTAGGTAGGGGTAGACGTCTATTACTTCAGTTGTTCTTTCGTGGTTTCAGCACTCCTTGAAATGTGGATCAGTGAATTACTCTCCTTGCATACATAGAAAGATAATTGATCATTGTCAGGTTTCATAAACAATAGTCATTAAAATTGACAAGGAGGAGAGTGTAAAATTAGTGGCATCTCTATAGTTGGGGGCATGTTCAGTAATTGTAGTTTCAGCAGAAATGATGGGACTCCCTATCAATTGTTGGGGCTACTTGATTCTTGCAAAACAGAGAAAAAATAAAATAAACTTATTAGATTGGGTTGCCTCCCAACAAGCATGATTGTTTATAGTCCTAGACTAGACTCAAAACTTTAAACCAATATCTTCAACTTGGTGGGTCTTCAGTTGATGTCCAACAGAATTGGGCATCTTTCTTTTGTGAAAAACAAGAGTCCTTGGTCGACGTTTCACTCTAAACAAATTGGACCAAACATAATCAGCTTCTTCAAAAATAGCTTGAGCCTTGTGTTAAGCAGTTCAATTTTAATTTCATCATAGCTCTCTTCCTTCAAGATTTTGTGCTCATGGCATGATTTGGATGCATTACTTCATTGTAAAATATCAGCCTGGAATGAGTTTTCTAACTCCAGAACTTCTTCCTGTGATTTGAGAATTAAGCTTCTTTAGGATCTCCATCTTACTTCAGCAACCACTTCTTGATTGATCTGTTTAGGAGTGTGGTTGCTATCATCTCTTGGAGTATTTGATCATGAACTTTGTCTTCAATGGTAGAATCATTTTCTTCAACTTCTGAATTTTGCATTTCTTCAAGGTAGGTGGAGCCTTATCTTGGCTTGTGCAGAAAGTGTTCAGCTTCTGAATAGTTGGATGCAGCTGTAGAATTGTTCTGGGCTGCTGGGCATGTTTGATTTCTTCCCTCATATTCAGCTGCACACATTTTCTTTGGAATTGTTTCTATTCGTTGTGTTACAGCTTCCTTTTCAATCTTCTTGACTTGATCATCAAAGTTGATCTTTTCAGCATCTTCATTATGAAATTCAGCAAGGTTTTCAACAATAGGTGATTCATGTCCTTCCATTTGTCTTGCACTTTCAAGTTGCATGACTTGACTTTGACTTTTAGGCCTAACTTCAGCTTGTTCAGAAAAGTGTCAAGTAAATGCGGAAATATTATGCTATCATCTGCCAAGCCTTGAACTTTATCAAACAACTCCATAATTGATGCATTTTGCCTTTCTTGTTACTGGATTAGATTTTCCATCATGAGCTCCATTTTTTACTTCTCTCCGGTGGCTCTTTATAATCGAGAAGCTCCTCTGATTGTTTTGGCAGATTTTGATATGCAGCTTATTGAAGCTAAACCTCTAGCAACCTTCTTTGTGTGTGGAGACCTTCCAACTTGGCAGACAACTCTTTCATCTCTTCATTTTGCTTCTTTTGTTGGTCCATCATGTTTTGCATCATAGTTTTCAGTTTACAAACTTCCAGAGATAATGCTGGCTAGTGTTGTTGAAAATCTAGTGGAGTGACATTGGTAAATTCAGTTGGAAGAAGTGATTCCACCTTGTTGTACATTAGAGAATGTGCATCTACCATTTGGTTCTGCTCATAATTTGCAGGATAATAGTGTTGTCCATTGTAATAGAGATCATCTTGATAACTCCATGAAATTGGGTCTACGGCATATGTATTAGAAAACTAGTTACTCAATTGGCTATTGTTATTTTTCATGTGAAATTGCCCATATGGTTGATGCTGAATGTAGGATTGCACTTGGCTACAATAGGTTTGGGATGTTGTGAGAGGTTTGAGCTTGAACTTTGCAATTGCATTTCCTACTATGTCTTCAATTCTAAAAGTTAAGTTGTCCCAACTTTTAGAATTTGGAACTTCACTTGAATGATAAGAGTTCTACTCATCTAATAATCAGCTTTGAAAATTTAAATCAATCTCTGAAATCTGAAATGTTTTCTGCACAATAGAAACTCAAGAGAAAGTTCATTGAGTAGGTGCAAAAATTCAAAAATCTGAAATATAAAATCTGAGAACAAACTGAAAATCTAAAATTTGAAATGTTTAAATTTGAAATTTGGAACTTGAAATCTGAAAGTTTGAATTCTGAATTTTGAAATCTAAAATCTGAATTTTGAAATATCAAATATGATATGAGCTTTCAGGGATCAAAAGAAAATATGTTCAAATATGTTTCAGCAAAATAGGAGCTTAGGATCATATGATAAGTGTGAAAAATTGAAATATGAAATCTTAAACTTAGAATTTGAAATCTGCAATATGATATCTAGAATATGATCTAATCATTCAAAGATCAAAAGTAGGCATGTTTAGTAATATTTCTGCACAATAACAGTAACAAAGAAGCTCTGAATTATTGAGTAAGTGTAGCGATTTTAAAATATGAAAATCCAAAATCTAAAATATAAAATATAAAATCTAAAATCTAAAGTTGGAAGTCAGGAATATGCAAACATTCCAAGATATGTTCAACAATGTTTATTCACAATAAAAGCTCAGAAAATTTAGAGTTGAAATAAAAAAATTAGAATTCTAACAATAACGGAGAATCAAATGTGACAATTCAAGACTTAGTCCCTAGCAATGACGTCAAAAACTTTACCCGCATAAAGTGTGTAGAGTGCATAGAAAGATGTCAAATGAAGTTTTAAATTTATAAATTCTCTACACTATTAATACGAGAACTGCAAGTATACGGCATGTCATTGTAGTGCATAAGGTTCGATCCATAGTGATAGTTGAAATGTTCACACTTTATTAAAACTATTTGAAGAAATAAAAAAGCTAAGTCTATAGGTGTTGTTCAAAATAAGAAAGTGAAATGCCATAAACAAGAAATCACAATAAATAAGACTACACTAATTTTTATGTGTTTTTAATGACAAAGTAGACAAAGATCAGTGTAGATAAACACTAGGACCAGAGATGTGTCTTTGCTTAGGATTTATATTTTCTGAACTTTAGTTTAGGGTAAAAATGATAGATCGCCCCTTAATGTGTATATTACAATAACTTCTTGATAAAAAACACTCAACTTGTCCGCGACACTCTCGCGGCGAGTCCAATTAACACACGTGAAGGGATTTATAGGACTGACACAATTGTCACTTTCGGGTACGATGCTCTAGTCTATAAATCGAGCTATCCTTTCCTGAATTTAAGCTAAGACCTCATGACCGTTAAGTATCCGAGCATTTAAGAGAAATACACTAAAGGTGAGACAGCTACGATTGGGTTGCACTCGCCTTAGCGGAATACGGGCAACCCTCCTGGTTAGAATGCTGGAAACTGAGGTGTCGTCAAGCTGCTTAAACGATTTGGAGGAGAGAGAAGGATCGATTCAGAAATACAATTCAGGATTGCTAAGAGTTCTTCAGATATAACTCATTGTCATTCGCCTTACTTGGATCGCCGACAACAAAACAGGATTAGAAATGTTCCCTCTCGGGTAGAAACTCTCAGAATAAGAGAAGAATCGAAACTAATAATGATAAGGGAAAATCAAACACACACCCTTTGAACACATTAATGATAATCTGAGTCCCCAGCTCAATATGATCATTATTATAGAAATCTCAGAATGCAAGTAACCCTCTTGGGTTCCAGATTCGAAGACGTGCGACGTCTAAACCAAATAATCGAAAATGACCATCGCTAACAAAGAAAATATGAACTATAAATCACTATCTCCGTTGCTCAATTTCTTTTCGTACGATTGCGTAGAGCCTAGCAGATCCCTACGATCAGGGGTGCAAGGTGATAGTGATTCGAGAATTCCCCTAATTCTAGCCACAAGGAAAACGGAGAAACCAAGCAAGGAATTGTCTCATGAAAACTCAATTTCTCTACGTACATTCGCATAGAGTCTAAATTATCCCTACGACCGAGGGTGCAAGATGAAGACGATTCAAAAGCTCAACCCATATATAAATCTATTGTGACGCTTCAACACAAAACAAAACAGTGGACAACTTCAATAAAATAATAACAAGGTTCGACGATCTTTTAAACAATATGATATCAAAAGAGATAAGAACAACAAACATAAAGTTCCATCACATAACACCTACCTGCCACTAGCTGGTTGTTACACATCGAGAAAACAAAAGAAGAGGAAAAAAAAAGAAAAACAAAGAAAAGAGAGGAAGGAGAGAGGCTGGTGGCCGCAGCCTCCTCCTCAACTCCTTGAACCTAACTCTGCCAAAATTTGAAGCTAAATTGGAACCCCTTCTTCAACAACGTTGTGTCACCTGTCCACTACTTTTTCAACAACTCTTGCTCTTTTATAGCCCAAGAGATTGTGTGACCTGTCCACTACTTTTTCAACAACTTTGTCATATTCAATTCAGCTTTTCCAGCCAAAGAAGATGTCTTTGAGGACCTGCGTGGTTGCCTTCCTTCAGCTCGTCACCTGTCCATTTGTCCCAACAAAAAAGAATCTTTTGGTAGTCCTTTATTGTCTTTTCCTTAGCTTGCCACTTGTCCATTGTCCTACAGTCTTTTTGTTGTCCATATCTGCCCATAAAAATATAGAGGAAACTTCCTTCCTCTATTGCAAGGGATCTACTGGGCTGGCGTGGAAAAACATCATTTTCTTTGCTGCTTTAGACAATTGGGCTAGTGAACTGCGTCGTCTGCCTTCAAATTTGTCTGTATGGGTTAGGAGAATACACCCATGTTCCCCATATTTTGTCGACTGAGATTTATACATGAAAAATAATTAAAAACAAATAATGATATCACAGAGATACAATATTTAGAAAATGGATGTGGAGAAACAATAGAAGTTGTATTTTCAATAATAAAGCATGTGTTCACGCATGAAAATATAGTAAAAAATGAGATAAATGCACGTTGAATATTGATGAAAAGTATATATAATTTCTCCACATCGGTGGTCATCATGAGGAATATGACTCTAGATCTCCCAATCTTAGAGTTTTCTTTGTAGAGAATAAAAGAGAGATGCGGCTAGATTTGTGTGGAGACTACTAGGGTTGTTAGAACTTTATATAGAGTTACATTAGAGTTTTGGTCCAAAAGACCCAAATATTCTTGGCCTAAAATTTGGGTTTGTTACATCCTTCCCCCCTTAAAACAAATTCATCTTCGAATTTCAAACTTAATTATGAACTCTAAAAATTTTCCTTCATTATCTTTTACTTCAATAATAATCAAAGCAAACGGTATTCATTATCTTTAGCATTGGCACAATGGGCATTACTTAAAGCTTACCTTAGTCCTCATCATTCATGTTTTTTGAACTTTTGGACAACTTTCATTTTCTGTTTGAGGGTATCCTATAACACCATCAATATCACTTAGCTAGGTCTCATGCATCATTATACTTCACTTTTTCTAACATCTCATATTGATATCCCTCATTTTACATAGTGCCATAATCAACTTGACAATACTATCAACTTGAACACCATCGTTAACATTAGCATTGAAAGACTTTTTGCCTCCATCCTTTTAAAAAAATTTAACCAGACATTAACTGATTAATTCAAAATTCACATACAATGACATTAAACATTAGATACCTTTTGACTTTTGATGGTGCTCATGATGATTGCACATGGATTTAGATTTCATAACATCACATTACTTAAACAGATCCTAACCATGCTCTGACACCAACTGTAACGACTTGAAATCCACCCTAAAAGTTTTGGTCATTTAGGACAATTTTGCGCAATTAGCTCATTGATGATTTAGAGAAAATCATAATAATTAAAACTTTCTATTAATCATATCATAACTAATACTTCAGAAAACCTTGAACGTCTAAACGTTCATTACTTCATTAACCTCAATGTTCAAATAGAACTATAGGACTCATTTAAATCTAAGCATGTGCAACATTTCGTCATGAGTTTGAGTTGCTATCTATCACTTAATCTTAATTGCCTGCATGGATCTAGAATGTAGGGTTTCCAGTTAGAGTATGTAAATGTCTGCATGCCATGATCCTAAAACATGATACTACATGTAATGCATCTCATTCCATGAGCTATATCATGAACCTTACATAATACTTGCATTTATTCTTCATAAAACATTCATGAAATATAAACATCATGTCATACATGTTTACTTCAAATCCATCATCTGCAAATGTCATACAATAGAAACATGCATTTATATCATTCATAACATATATGATATAACATATCATTTTAGTGCACTTTGATTATCATGTACATTATGAGAGTTTCTTTATAACCCCTTGATCCTTACTTACTTCTTGACTTCTTTCATACTTTATATTTTCTTAGGGTTGCTTTATAACCCTTTGGATCTTATTTCTCTTCTTTATTTCTTTATTATGTGACCCTTCATGCGACATCTTCATCTTTCATCTTTATCACATAATGCCGTCTTGAATTTCATTCCATATCATAAGTCATATCTTAAGAACACACACATCATAATGGTGAGGGACTTTATTCTTAGTCATCTTTTGAAATACACACATCTTATGATGAGGGACATGCTTCCTTAGAAAGTACATACATATTTGCAGGACTTTACTTCTTAAACTTATGTCCATTTGAAATATATACATAAGTGTAAGACTTTACTTTCCATTTTTACTTCTTCATCAACATTATAACTTTTTTTGTTACTATATACTTTGAAGTTAAACTTCACTTTTATTCTTACTTTATCTTATAACGTCTTGCATCTTTACATTGGAAAATCTCATACACCTTTTAGGTGATGACATTATTTTTCAAGAAATCTCAATTATAATAAGGTGAAAGACATTTATTTCTCATCTTTACATTTCATATTTACTTTCATTTTATTCATCATATACTATGCTTCATCTTTGTTTAATAAACAATACATGGTGAATCATTACATTGGTTAATAGGAAACTGGAAAATCTCAAACACCTTTGTGTGATGGCATTATTTCTCAAAGAAGTCTCAATCATTATAAAGTGAAAGGCATTTACTTCTTAGAAATCTCAAACACTTTTTGGGTGATGGATTTATTTTCCAAAGAAGTCTTAATCGCCGTGAGGTGAAAGGCATTTACTTCTTAGTCATCTTCCGTCTTTACCATGACATTACATTAGTTCATAGGGTACTAGGGAACCTCAAACACCTTTTGAGTGATGGCATTACTTTCAAAAGAAGTATCAATCATCGTGAGGTGAAAGACATTTACTTTTTGCCCTCATCTTTCACTTTTACATCATTACATTAGTTCATAAAGCACTGGAAAATTTTAAACATCTTTTAAGTGATGGTATTATTTCTCAAAGAAGTCTCAATCACTGTAAGGTGAAAGGCTTCTTGCCCTCATCTTTCATCTCTACATCATTATATTAGTTTGTAGAGCATTGGGAAATCTTAAACACCCTTTCAGGTGATGGCATTATTTTTCAAAGAAATCTCAATCACTATGAGGTGAAAGACATTTACTTCTTACCCTTATCTTTCATCATTGCTTAATTGAATGCTCAGGACAACATCATTAGAACTAAGCCAATAGCCCCTAAAAAACCTCAAACAGTCCTACCGAGATACTAGAGTATGGAGAGCATCGCTTGAGGAATAAAGTGGTGAAAATGGTGAAGAATGTATAAAAGCACCACAATGGAACCGAAGACATGAGAACTACAAGAAGAAATGGAAGAATTGCTTCCAATATTATTTGGTAAGTGTCCTATGTCATAGTTTAAAATTCAAGGATGAATTTTTTTTTAAGGAGGGGAGGATGTAATACCCCAGATTTTAATTAGGGGCAATTTGGACTTTTTGTCCAATCCCTCATGATCTCCCATATATAAAGCCCCATATTCTATCTATTTACTTTTTTTTTCTCCACATCTTGGTGGCTAGGGATTGAGGAAGGAGAGAGAAAAAAAAAACAAGGAGGAAGAAGAGGAAGAAAGAGGAGAAGGATTTAAGATCAAGATATGTAAAGGGGATAAAAAATCCCTCTCTCCTCTCTCAATATTTTTTCATGATTGGATTGAGAGCATGAGAACTCCTTTCCTCAAATTAGATTGTGATGAGGGTGTTCATCATTGAAAGCATTAGATTTATGCATGTATAGGCTTCCACGATTATATCTAATAGTTAGGGTTCATGTTTTCATATTAATTATGATTTGGGGATGAACCCTAGATCCAAGAAATTCATGGATTATTATGTTTTTAAATGTTTTTTATCCTAGAATGCCTAGGAAATATATATGTTTTGATTTTGAATGTTATATATCGTTTTACCCAAATTCTGGATCAAAATTCGTATGAAATCGGGCTGGGAGGCGGAACTCCAAAGTTCTTTCATGGCCGTGACGAAATTCATCATGCCCGTGATAGAAAGGCTAAAATCAGCCAAACATCGGGCTTTTGTCACACACATGACTATCTCTTGGCACAGCCGTGACAAAGGGGTGTTTTTTTAGGGTTCTATCACGATCGTGACAACCCTTTTCACGGCCATGACCATCAACATAAATCTTATATGATATTTTAAATATTATTTTCAAAGTATTAATAGTATCTATTGATGTTTGTTGATTGTATAATAACATAGATACACATATATGCATGATTCCCATGTAACTAAGATAAAACATGAAGATTGAGAGACATTAATGATTGTTGTTTGAAAAACATAATGAACTCAGTTAAGGATGACGTTACATGTCGACCGTCTATGGCCTTTTATCGAATTTTACCCAGAATGATTGTTACACACATTGGTGACATTGTGTCATTTTGATGTCGCCCTCAGATAAGAGTCCAGAATGATCGTTACACATATCGGCAATGGTGGGTGCATTTTGATATCGCCTTAGGGTGAGAGGGGACCATTGTTTCGAAGGCCTAGTTAGCCTATTGAGAGGGCAACAACATAAATTCCAACTATCGAAAGATATAATGTAAATGAAAGGGCAAAATGATCGATCAAATGGAATGATGTCCTATGAAAGTGAAAATCCAAGGGGTTATGAAGCAATCCTAAGGAGAGGTATTGAGGAAATGGTCATGGTAAGTGTACATAGGGGTGAGAAGACCACCAATTAACCGAACTGACCATTATGCCGATCGACTGCTCACCCGATTAACCGAACTGATTTCTCCATTTCATGTTCTGTTTGGATAATGGATAATAGATTTGTAAAAATTTGGTTAATTCATCATTTCAGTTAATTAACTGATATTTTGGTTAAAAACTATAATTAACCGATATGCTTTATGTATAGGCAAGCAGAGGCAGCTATCAACTTTTTTTTTACCTTCCATACGTATAGAAGAGAGACATGTGAATTGTCCTTATACACAAGTCAAATGGTAACTTTTTAGTGTTTATCTAGTTAATGTTATTATGTTAATGAGTCTAGCCTACCACACATGACACTTGTCTCATTGAACAAGTGAAGAGGTGACTTTTTTAACACATCTCAATGTCTCACCTCATTTTTTCTCTCTCCAAGCACTCATTTGTAGATAGAAGACTTCTCCTTCCCCATTGGACCTTCTCCCTTTCCCTTGGTAAAATTGGGTTACAAAATGCAAACTTGCAAGCTTGCAGTGGCAACTGAGCGGCGTCCGACATACTTCTTTGCAGTCTATGCATTTTCTCCAGTGGTTATTGGTTAGAGATCATACACTGTTACTCTTAGAATTTCTTTTAGTTAAATTTATAGCTTTTTTAATTAGCAATCACAACCCTAGAAAAATGCAATGCTTGTAATTATCTTTTAGAAATGTACGAGAGGTTCGAATCACCTTCTAAACACTTACCTTTCTTTAATCACAAAAAAGATTCTTGGTCCATTGTGTATTTATTTCTTTATTTACTAACTGCAAAGATTTTCTTTGCATGTGACCTTTATTTTTCATCTGGTTAGATTTTATTTGCCTATACATTTATAATTTTGCAGTTTAAGCACTTGTGCAATTGTGCCACTTTTTTATTTATACATTTTTTTATGTCCTATGTTGTTCCTATTCTCGTGAACTTATATGCACATTTGTACTATATTTATACACTTGTAATTGCATAATCATTTTATTTTCAGATAATTTATTCACATGTTGAATTTAAAAGTTATTTTGTGTTCATTCACTTAGATGTCTCAATCTCAAGAATCACACAAGAACAAAGTAATATACCTCAAGAGGATGTTAATTCAAACAGAACACCCTCATCTGGCAATGTTAGTAATGAAAAAACACAAGCAAAAAAGGTCAAAAGCATGGGAACATTTTATTGAGATTGAATGTGTCAAAGTAAAGTGCAAATATTGCGATAAAGTATTTGCGGCTGATAAAAAAAATGGTACAAGCACACTTAACTATCATGTTAAATCATGTAAGAAGAAGCCTGGTAATGAAGATATAAACAAAAAGAATTATCTTTGCTTTTGTTACGCGATAGTGAGAATACATGTTTACCGTCTACATGGAAATTTGATCAAGCATCTATAAGACAAAGCCTTGCACGTATGGTCATTATTAGTGAGCTGCTATTTAAATTTGTTGAAGGAGAAGGGTTTAAAGAGTTCATGCGGGAAGCATGTCCTAAATTTAAAATTCCATCAAGGTGGATTGTCTCACGTGATTGCTTTCAATTGTATATGGATGAACGGATGATTCTGAAAACTATTTGAAAAATAATGATAAGAGGATTTCTATAACAACAGACACGTGGACATCCATTCAACAAGTTAATTGCGTCACATCTCATTTTATTGACATGATTTGGAAATTGCATAAGAAAATTTTAAACTTATGTCAAATTTCCAGCCACAAAGGTGAATTGATCAGCAGAGCTATCGAAACTTGTTTGCTTGAATGGGGGATAGATAAGGTGTTCACTATTACAGTGGATAATGCTAGCTCAAATGATGCTACAATTGAACACTTGAAGAAGAAATTCATCAATTGGGGAACTGCTATTACATATTGCAAATATACATGAGATGCATTGTTCATATAATAAATTTAGTTGTGCAAGATGGATTAAAGGAGTTGGATTCACAAATCAAGTGGGTTAGAGAGGCAGTTAAATATATTAGACAATCTTGTCAAGGCTTAAGAAATTCAAAGAATGTGCTGAGTCAGTACAAATTTAATGTAATAGTTCATTGTGTTTGGATGTATGCATTAGATGGAACTCTACTTATCTAATGTTGAGTGTGGCTGAGAAGTATGAAAGATCATTTGATATTTTTCAGTTAACAGATTCCTACTTTAAATATGAGGTTGAATTACAATCAAAGGGTTACATAGATTGGGATGTTGTGAGAAGGATGACCAACATACTGCAACTTTTTTATGATACTATATTGTGCATCTCTGGATCATTATATGTCAATCAAATACATTCTGGGCTGAAATTAGCGATCTACTTGGTGCAATTTTAGACTTAACTCGAACTGATGACATGCATGTGAAATGGATGGGGATAAGGATGAAAGCTAAATTTGATAAATATTGGGAAATATTGATAAAATCAATAAACTTATTTTTTTGCTGTTGTACTTGATCCTCGTGAGAAATTCATGGTAATGAAAGTTGCTTTCTATGACATTTATGGTGATAAGGAAGTTAGTACTTTGTTTGAGAAAGTAAAACATGAAATTTATGAATTATTTAGTGGGTACAAGAAGATTCATCCTCAAAGTGATTGTTCAAGTGAAACAAGTGATCAATCAACAACTACTTCAACCTCAAGCATTGAATTAATAGGTAATAAGAAGCCAAGATGAAATTGTAGATTAATTGCCAAGAAACAAAGAATGGAAAGTGAAGGTGGATTATATAAAAAATTAGAACTTGATTGGTATCTAGATGAGGCTGTACAAGAAGATAAAGATTATTTTAATCTGCTAAAGTGGTGGAAACTCAATTATGAGAGATTTCCTATTCTTTCTATTATGGCTCAGGATATCTTGGTTGTGCCAATATCCACAGTAACTTCTGAATTAGCTTTTAGCACTGGTGGGAGAATTCTTGATCCATTTAGAAGTTCTTTGATGCATGCAAAATACAACATATATTTAGCCATGCATTTAATCTCATTTCGAATCATTTCCTAATAGCATACATCATTTTATGAACTTACTTAAATCAATTTTACAAAAACGATTTATCCAAATGTTTGTATAGGAAGCAAGCAAACTGAATTACGAAGCCAACAAAGAAAATCACTCTCAAATTGGAGTTCAAATGGAGTCAGAAAGTGGAAAATAAGACAGCTGTGCAGTGCTGAAATTTGGCTATCACAGGCCATGAGACAGCGTCGTGAAACCTACTTCGAGCCATTAAAATGTATTTTTTCACATCTAGAAAGGTACCTGAGACACGGGCCATGAAGAAGGTTTCATGAGCCATGAAATTCGTATTTTTCACACTGTAAGGGCCGTGAAAATGCAGTCACAGACTATGAAATCTTATTTTTAATCCGATTCAGACCTTGTTTAGTCCGTTAAATCGCCGTAACAGGCTGTGACGAAGCCCAGATTTAAGTTTTGGATGAATTTATAAAAGACTTTCAATTGTACAAGGATTCTTATTCATACTATATGATGCCAAGATGATTTGGAAACATATTATGGCCCAAATTTTGGAGTTTGACAAGGTCAAAATTCTAGAACTAATTTAAATTCGAATTTTTTATTTCACATAATAAAGGTTTTCGTTTCATCTCCGATCATATGGAAACTCAAACCCATATAAATATAAGCCTTCAACAGCTAGAAGAGATCATGCTAGGGCCTACAACCGAAGCTTTCAAGCCAAGAACAAAGGAAAATTTATGAAGGGCAAAAGTGAAGACTTTTGTGTGGTAGACTCGTGCAAGGATTGCGTAGCCGTTTCATCATTGCTTCAGAAGAGTACTCTTTGTTTTACATATTATTGGGATGATATTTTAAATTTTCATATTTAATCTATCTATCTTAGCACCTAGGATTATTAGTTTTTATTTTATCGTTTAGTTTTAGTTGCAAGAGTTTAATGTATGAACAATTTCTGATTTCTAATTAATCAAACAATTAGTTTAGCTTTTATGAACATGATTGCTATACTTCGCTTTCCTTTAGATTTTAATGATTTCTAGATTGATTATTGACTTGTAGTGCAATCAATTCTTAATTCATTATTTTTTGTTCGAATTGATTCCTAACTTTTATGTTGAAGCGATGCATGTCATAATATAGTAAAATCCGTGATGAAATATTAGATTGTGCGGTCTATATAATTAACCCATGTGAGCGATTAAGTAGTTTCAGGATCATAACATATTGCATCTTAAATTTAATATAACTGAGGGTATATCCGTGCGGAATATTTTTAAATTATTATTAACTTAAGATAGTTGATTTACCCGTGCAGGAAATCATATCTTTAGTGTCCTTACTAAAAACTAAACTTGAACTTCATGCTTATACTTGATTTTACAGAAAATTATAGATTGTTCTCATCATTATAGATCATCTTAAGGACCAACGCAATGTTAGTTTTAGTCTTTATTTTTTTGTTATTTTATTTTTTGCATTGTTTTACCCAAACTTTATGTTGTCTCTTATTAGCCTCTGAAATTAGTTTAGTTAAGTAAGTTAATTCATCGTGGGTTTGACACTCTATTCTTACACTTTATTACTTGAGTGACTAGTGCATTTGCTAACATATATTGTTATCAATTCTCACATTAAGTTTTTGGCACCATTGCCGAAGAATTATCCTTTACTTACTACGCTTATTTTATGTTATTTTGAGACTATTTTTCTTTTGCTTTCACTTGTTCTTTTAGTTGTGTAAAGTTTTTAGGCTAACATCTTTCGTACATGAATCAATTACCACGCTCCTATCAATACCTCCTCAATGGGAAAGAAGAAAATGTCCACCAATCAACAAATTAAGAAAGATAAAGCTGTTGTCCAGCAACATAAAGTTCACAATGAGGCCACAATGAGTCACAATAATATGAAGATGCTTCAACAATTTGATTATTCAAAATTGTTTTTGGACCTAGAAGTCATCATTACTAGCAAGTTGAATCCCTTGTTAAAATAACTCTCCATGCAATCATATCAAATTGAAATTTGGAGAGTCAACTTTCAAACTTGCGACATCAAAGCAATGAGACCAAGGATGTCATCACATCACTTCTCGAATCAAAGTATTTAGTTGAATAAAAAGTTGACCTCAAAGGGATGATGGTCAACTTATTACAACAATTGAAAGGAAGCTTCAAATTCAAGGTCAACACATTCAAAATTTGGTAGCTCAGTTAACACAAATCCATGAGCAAATCGAAGTAGATGACTCTATTCGACTCTTCGACAAAGAGCTCAAGTTTGATGCGCTGGAAGCAAAGTTGTATGCATTAGAAAGTCAAGTTGCGCAATTGATTTTTCTAAGTGTTGAATCTCCAAAGCACATCGACGAGAGCCCAACTATCATCATGTGCCCATGCCACGATCAACATTCATATCAAAGAAGAGGGCATCCAAGAACAAAGTCTTCAACAAGGACAGAAACTACGCAATGGCGGGTAAAGGAGACAAGTGTACGTCATTGAAGATGAGCAAGTACGAAGGAGGAGCTGGCCTTCAGAGGTCCTTATTACACAAACTCCATCTCCAACATTGACATCATCATCAGCAACACTGCCACCACCAACGTCGATAGCCACATCTCTACAAATTCAAGAATCACTAAGGAGAGAAAGAATAGAGACCTCTCCGAAAAATACACAACAATGAAAAAATAAAGGAAAACAAAGAAACACATCACCGACCTCAAACATGTCAACTACAACAGTTCAATGGAGGCCTAAGAATCATTAGGGAACTCATGATAATCAGCAACACACTTCCAAGCTCAACTTAAGAAAGTTGTTGTACTTGAAGAACCTCCACCATTTGACGATTGCACACGGGTGGAGACATTGGGCACCATCCACCACTACACGTGTTGAGTCTCACCACATTGAACGTTCACGACCACGTCAAATAAATCCTGACGAGATTGTTCCTTAAGTGCAAATTCATTTGTTTATTATAATTGATCATCTCATATCAGTCTCAGCATAACACATATATCAAAGTAAATCTAAAGACTTTAAATTAGAACTATTACTTACATTTATCTCTTAGTTTGGATTTTAATTTTTCATTTGATTAGAATTAGTTTTTTTCTTCTTTACTTAATTTGGTTTCTGAACTTGTTTATTTTATCAGTATTAGTTGTTTCTTTTATTTTTAACTAATCATCCAACATTGCAAGGCCATTTTTTTAAAAACAAAAAGAAGAAAAGATGAATATCACCAGCCGTTATCACTACTTCACGGGTGTTGTCTTTAAACTCATGGGTCATGTTTGACAATTCATGAACATATCAATGATTTTTTTCTAAAATTTTTAGGTCATCACGGGTCGTTATCAGACTTTCACGGGTCTTACAGCGAGTTCATATATCATCGTCCAAATTTCACAGGTCCTTATCCATGTTTTACGGGTCATTCAGAAGGTTTATCAAACATATCACGGGTCTCACAATAGGCATTGATCCATCCACAAGATCGATCACGGGTCGTTAGTAGGTATTTACGGGTCTACTTGCGGTCCTTTCACCTCATTTTTCTTTCATCACAGATCGTCACCATCTGGTAACGGGTCTCATAGTAGCCACAATCCTGACCTTTGCATATTTCACGAGTCATTATGCTCACCTCATGGATTCCACAGCAGGCTTCAAATTGTCACACAGTGGTCATCACGGACATTACAAATGTATCACGCCCCATATGTCAGACCACCCGCATGACCTGAAGATTGTTTTTGCCCGATTCACGACCCACTCAATATTTCACGTAGCATGACCCTTTTTCAAGACAGTGATAACTTACTCACAGGCCGCGAGAGACCTTAAATATAAACATAACACACCGGTCAAAATTTTTTCATTGCCCCCTCTGTTTACTTATTTTATATGCAGGTCTGTGACACCACTTCTTCATGCACTATCATCCGAATAGCACCGGCGACCCAATCGTCTTCTCCAACCACCAGATTGACCAGTGTGATGTCCATCGGCGACTAAGGAATCGGCGACCTCCATGCAACCATGATCTCCGATTCAACGTCGGCAGCTATACCTCAACCGCTCCGATCTCCTTCCTCGCCGTCGGTGTTCCCTCACAAAGGCGTCATCCCCGATCTTCGAAACTACACAATCCGACTTTGCCCCGACTCACCATCCACTGCCACGAGCTTGATCTCCGACGAAGACTAGTGCACCACCTTCTTCAACCAACAACCCCATGCAACAACGAGCAGAGATGGTGATCTCTGCCCCTCGATTTCACCATTAATTCTGACAAGAGCTCGGGAGAGCGTTGTGCTCACAAAAATAAAGAATCAAGCGACAATCACAGATGATCTCTCTTACCGACATTTGGAATACAATGCCGACAACCTCAAGCGATTTTTGTCAAACGTCGGCAATCACACAACAAAGAGCAACAGATAATGGATCACGGTGGTTACAAGTAGATAATGATCTGTGATTACATTGAAGAACGTTCACGCCAGCCGATTACCATTGATCTAATGGCCAGTGACGAGCTCAACACTGAGGGCCGCGAGTTCACTCTCATGACCCATTACGAAAGCAATAATTCAAGGGCATTATCTACTCATTACAGATCACCAGATCGTTACATCCATATCATCAGCCATGAATGAAATCACAAAGCCGTTATGTCTCATTCATGACCCATCACAAGCAATCAGAAGCAATCCTATATGAAGGCAATTTAAACTAGACATCTTCACTTTACACGACCTCCGATACATATATATTGGCTTCTATATACAGCTTCCACGTCCATCAAAGTGGGATATATCAGGTTGTATCTTCTCCTCCCTTTATGATTTCTTTATTATTTTTATTCTCCCTTTTTTAAATTTGATTTTCAACGGTGAGGACAATGTTGAGTTCAAGCTTGGGGGAGTTTGCATTTTCATGCATCATGCCTATCATCTTATATTGCATTACATGCATATGTTCTTATCATGTTTTATCTATTATTTGGATAGTTGATTTGCATCATCTCAAAAATCTATAGAAATTAAAAATTTTATATCATTCTTTCTCATGTCTTAATCTTTTCTTATTTTCAAGCATTATTCAAGGACATTATGCTAATTAACGAAATTCGAAGCACTATTATTTTATCTTTTATCGCCTTAGTATTTGGATATTTGGAATGTGAATGTTTCTAAGTAGAACTATGAATATTTGGACGACAAATTTTTATTCATGCTCTATTTTTTTTTCTTTAGTCTTGATAATAATTGTCTCTTTGTTGAGCGTTTAAGTGCTTATTGAGCTTAAAGTAAAAAAAGAAAAAAATGTGCAAAAAGTTAAAAGAGGGTTAGTTGAACCCCAACAAAACAAAATAAAGAAGTACAAAAGTGTTATCCAAAACCTTGGTGTGTCCCAGTGATTAGATACGTAGGGGATTCTTGTCTGACGACCTAAGGGCAATTGCTCTGGGATTTGTCGATCGAAAGCCCGTTACATGGACAATTTTGTGCTCTATGGAGAGGCACATAAGTACCAAATAAAAAAAATGAATGGAAATATCAAAAGTTTTAAAGTGAAAATACATAAGCTCTATATGGACTTATGATTTCAACATTGAGACTCTTATTTGATAGATTGTATGTTTTCTTGCATGAGCTGAATTTGGATGAGTTTAAAAATGTCTAATATCTAGAAATTCAACAAGGCTGGGTTATTGGAATGATGAATAGATACTCTGGCGATCGATGTAAAAAATCTAGTGCTAAGAAAAATAGTTGACTAATAGGGTGGAAGCGATGATAGACCTTTTTTATTGGAGCTTTGGCTAGAACATTGCTCGAGGACAAGCAAATGTCTAAGCTTGGGAGAGTTTGATGCATGCAAAATGCAACATATATTTAGTCATTCATTTAATCTCATTTCAAATCATTTTCTAATAGCATGCATCATTTTATGACCCTATTTAAATTCATTTTACAAAAATGAAAATATACCAAAATATTATATTTTATTATTTAGGAAGTAAGAAAATTGAATTATGAAGCCAATGGAGAAATCACGCTCAAATCGGAGTCATAAAGTGGAAAACAAGGCAACTGTGCAGTGCTAGAATTTGGCTGTCACGAGCTATGAAGGACCTTTCGCGGGCCGTGAAACAGCATCGTGAAACCTTATTTTACATATTATGGCTCAAATTTTGGAGTTTGACACGGCCAAAATTCCAGAACTAATTCGGATTTGACTTTTCCTTATTTCACATTGAAAAGGTTTTCATTTCTTCTCCGATCACATGGAAACTCAAGCCCATATAAATAGAGGTCTTCTATATCAAGAAGAGATCATATTAGGGTCTGCAACATATGCTTTCAAGCTAAGAACAAAGGAGAATTTCTAAAAGGCAAAAGAAAAAACTTTTGAGCGGTAGACTCATGCGAGGATTTCATAGCCGTTTCATCATTGCTTCTGAAGAGTACTCTTTGTTCTACATATTGTTGGGATGACATTTTAGATTTTTCATGTTTAATCTATCTATCTTAGCACCCAGGATTATTAGTTTTCATTTTATCGTAATGTTTTAGTTAAAAAGTTTAATGTATGAATAATTTCTGATTTTTGATTAATCAAATAATTAGTTTAGTTTTTATGAACATGGTTGCTATGCTTAACGCTTTCCTTCATATTTAATGATTTCTAGATTGATTATTGATTCTGTAGTGTAAACAATTCTTAATTCATTATTTTTTATTCGAATTGATTCTTAACTTTTATGTTGAAACAATGCATGTCATAATCTATTAGAATCCTTGCGGAATATTATATTGTGCGGTCTACGCAATTGACCCATGTTGACGATTAAGTAGTTTAAGGATCACAAAATATTACATCTTAAATTCAATATAACTGAGGGCATATCTATGCGGAATACTTTCAGATTATTATTGTCTTAAGATAGTTGATTTACCCTTGCAGGAGATCATATCTTTAGTGTCCTTAATTCATTTAAAAACTAAACCTGAACTTCATGCTTATACTTAATTTTATAGAAAGTTACAGATTGTTCCCATCACTATAGATCATCTTAAGGACTTATGCATCATTAGTTTTAGTTTTTATTTTTCTATTATTTTATTTTCTGCACTCTTTTATCCAAACTTTATGTTTCTCTTATTAGCCTCTGAAATTAGTTTAGTTAAGTAAATTAATTCCTCATGGGTTCGACACTCTACTCTTACACTTTATTACTTGAGCGACTAATGCACTTGCTACCATATGTTGTTATCAATTCTCACATCTTTCTTTAGCTCCAAAGACGTTTGAAGCATTAGTATGTGGACAAGATTGGATTCGAAAGACTCAAATTAAATATTGAGGAAGATTTAGAGGACATTGAGAAGTTTGAAAATGGTACATAACTTTTTGAAACTATTATTTGTATTTCTTACTTTATTTTAACTTCTTAATCTGTATATTATTAACTTGATTATTTGTTTGAAAATTCAGATTTGCCCATTATAGGATTTGGTGCTAGACTTGCTCCTGCAAGAGTGGATGGCTAGTTTGGCAGCTCCATAAGCTATTTTGAATCTTTGATCTTGCATCTCAAGCAGTCAAGCATTACAAACTCATCAATATTCATGTTATCTAAATGTCTACGAAGAATTATTTAAGATGTCAAGTTGATTTTGGAAGGTTAAAAAATATGTTATGTATTTTACAAGACGATGTTGAATACTTTTTGTAATGATGGATGTGAAGGAACCTTAATTCTTATGCTATATGTTTGTATACTGGTGGAATGAAAAAAAAATACATTATTTTATTTTTGGATAAATCATAAATTAACTGAACCGAACAAAAAATTTTGATTAACCGATTTTGGTTAACCGAAAATTTTGGTCCGAATAATGGATAATATTTTTACTATAAATTTGGTTAATTAATTGAATGATCGATTCGATTAATTAACCAAACTGATCATTGCTCAACCCTAAGTGTACTTCACTTATGTACCTATGAATTGAATTGATGATTATTATGAATGTCCATACTTTTAGTATGATGATATGATTACATGTCTTCCATGCAATTATTTTATATGCATGATGATAGGTTGAGGCTATTGATTGACATGTAGATCTTATGTTATGAAATGATATTGTTTACTTCTTTTATATAAAGATGATGATGCATATCATGTAGTATCCTGATTAGGATCATGGCATTGCATTGCATGACCTGCCTCATGGATCCGTGCAAGTGCACAATAATTGGATGGATAACGGCTCAGCTCATGAAAACAAGATTGCACACTGGTCTAGAATGTTAAGAGTCAAGTGTTATTGAGTCTGTTAGACTATGATTTTAAAATGTTTCCTCTGATGGCATTTGACTATGGTTTAAGGTGTTTTAATTGCGACTAGTGATGTTTTCAATTCTATAACACTACTTTTGATCTCTTCATAAAGTTTTCACATTTAATTGAAGGATTCTTTTATCTTAGTTAACGGTTTTATTCTTTCACTGAATTAATTGATAATCATATTTTGTTATGATTATGTGATGGCAAACGGGCTAACATAGCTGAATGATCCTATTGCCCTTGGCATTTGGGATGAAATTTTGAGGTGTTACAGTTTGGTATTACAACATACTTAGGACCTATGCTAAGTATGTTATAGAATTGTTAAGTGTCTAGGTCCACATGCAATCGTCATGAGCAGTCATCCAAAGTCGAGTATGTAAGTATTGTGTCATTGATTGTATTGTTAAATTAACTAACTAATGTTGGTTGATTATTGTTATATGAAGGATGAAACACGATGGTCCCTCAAATGCTTCGGGAGACTAGAGAGAGCTCATTGAGAGCATGACTCGCATGGTGCAGGCAATGGAGTGAAATGTGGGCTCGGGCTACCATAGCAAGTCGAGTTCAAGGATAGAAAAGTTCCTGAAGCTTCATCTCCTAATTTCAATGGGGATAGAGATCCAGACAAGGCTGAAGTCTGGCTGGATGTGATCACCAAGAAGTTCAGGGTGATGGCTTGCTCTGAGAGACATAGGGTTAATTTGGCTATGCACTAACTAATCGATCAAGCTCGTCACTAGTGAAAGTCTGTCACCAAGACCTAGTTTAATGATGATGAAGAGATCAGTTGGAGGGAATTTAAGAAAGCCTTCAACCACCATTACTTCCCACACATGTACAGAGGAAGCAAGGAAGTATGTCTATTGAAGAGTATCTCAACAAGTTCCTAGAGTTTGAGAGTATGACGAGAAGGTCAGGGTCGACCATTTTTTGGCAGGGCTGAATCCTCGCTTGAGGATAAATGCTAAGTGTGGAGACCCTGGCAAAGGCAATTAGTTATAATTGAAGGAGTAAACTATTCTACTGATCTCATAGTGCTACCTATGGTAGACTATGATATTATTCTAGGCATGGATTGGTTATCTTACCATGATTCCTATTTGAGATGCCGAGAAAAGAAGGTCCAAATAGACAAGAAGGATGGTATTCTACGACTTTCCATGAAATTCCATCAAAAGAGAAGAAGATGATGATCTCCTCAATGAAGGCAACCAAGTTGCTAAATAAAAGTTGTCGACGATTTCTAACAAGCATTGTCAAGAGTGATTTCCAACCCAAACCACTGCAAGAACTTGAAGTGTTAAGGGACTTTCCTGACGTATTTCCCGATGAGCTCCCGGGATTATCTTCGAAAAGGGAGATTGATTTTAGCATTGACCTCATGTGTAGGACGGTTCCAATATCAAAACCTCGCTATAGGATGGCACCAGTAGAAATGAAAGAGTTGAAGACGCAATTGGAAGAATTACTGGACAAAGATTTCATCAGGCCAAGTGTGTCCCCATGGGGTAGACCTGTGTCCTATTTATGAAGAAGAAGGATGGGTCATGGAGGATGTGTAAAGACTATAAGATGTTGAACAAAGTGACCATCAAGAACAAGTATCCTTTGTCCAGAATTGATGATCTTTTTATTAGTTGTCCACAGCATCAGTCTTCTCAAAGATTGATCTGAGGAGTGGATACCATCAATTCAGAGCAGTTGATGAAGACATTGCAAAGAAGACCTTTAGATTCAGGTATGGCCATTATGATTTTTTTGTTATGCCTTTTGGACTAACAAATGCTCTTGCAACATTTATGGATTTGATGAAGAGGGTTTTCAAGGCCCATCTCGACACATTTGTAACCATGTTTGTAAATGATATATTGAATTATTCATCAAGTCCTGAAGAACACATGAAGCATCTGAGAATTGTTCTAGTGACTTTAAGGCAACACCAGTTGTATGCAAAGTTCTCCAAGTGTGAATTCTGGTTGGAGTAGGTTATGTTTTTGAGCCACATAGTGTCAAAGGATGGGATTTCAGTGGACCTAAGCAAGATAGGAGCTATCATCAATTGGGAAAGGCCAAAGACAATGATAGATATCAGAAGTTTCTTTGGATTAGCCGACTACTACATAAGGTTTATCCAAGACTTCTCCAAAATTGCTGCTCCTATGACTAAGCTGACCAAGAAACAAGAGAAGTTCAATTGGACACAGGAGTGTGAAGATAGTTTCTTGGAACTAAAGAAAAGATTGACCACTGCATCAATGCTAACAATTCCCACAGGAGTTGGATGCTACACAATGTACAGTGATGCTAGTGGGACTAGATTGGACTATGTGTTAACGCAGCATGGAAGAGTAGTGGCTTATACCTTTATACAACTGAAGCCTCATGAGAAAAATTATCCTACTCGTGACTTGGAATTGGCCATAGTAGTGTTTGCCCTGAAGATATGGAGGCACTACTTACATGGAGAAGAATTTGAAGTTTTTACAGACCACAAAAATCTCAAATATGTGTTCACACAGAAAGAACTTAACATGAGACAAATAAGGTGACTGGAATTCCTAGAAGACTATGAGTTTGGCATTCTCTACCATCCAGGGAAAGCCAACTCTGTAGCAAATGCCTTGAGCAGGAAATGAGAAAGATTAATGGCATGTCTAAGAGTCTACAAGTGAACTCTCATTGAAAAAAGTACCTAGGGAAAGTTGATGATGCATTGTGTCATTCAGCTTGACTTGATAACAATGATAGCACGGTCATAGAAAGAAGACCCAAAGTACAAGGACATGAAGGATCTATGTGAAAAAAGGCACCCAAACTATAGGATGGACAAAGATGGGGCCATCAGATTTCAAGACAGGTTGTGGGTACCTAAAGATAGAGAGCTCAAGGAAGAAATTCTGACTGAGTGTCATAAGTTAGAGTTTGCTATCCATCTTGGAATCACTAAGATGTTCAAATATCTGCAAAGGACATTTTGGTGAAAGGATATGAGAAGAGAAGTGGTAGAGTTTGTTTTCAAGTGCTTGATCTACTAATAAGTTAAGATTGAGGACCAGAAGCCACCAGGGTTATTGAACCCACTGTCCATACCATAGTGAAAATGGGAGATCACAATGGTTTTCATTGTGGGTCTCCAAAAGACACAGAAGGACCATGATGCCAACTTGGTCATCGTTGATAGATTGACCAAGTCAGCTCACTTGTTACCTTACAATGTGAGTCATTTAGTTGCAAGTATGATGAAGTTGTATGTGGATAAAATTATCCGATTACATGGATTCTTGTTTTGATAATATCAAATAGAGATCCCAGGTTCTCTGCAAGATTCTAGAGAGGGTTGCAGCATGCATTTGGTATAAAATTACACTACAACACTTTATTTCACCCTCAGAGTGATGGACAAAGTGAAATGATGATTCAGACCTTAGAAGACATGCTGAGAGCATGTGCAATAGATTGGCAAGGTAGCTGGAATGACCATCTCACTTTAGCTGAGTTTGCCTATAACAATAATTACCACTCCACCTTTAAGATGGCTCCATTTGAGGCACTATATGGAAGACCATGCAGGTCTCCCACCTGTTGAAGTGCAGTTAGTGAAGGAAGACTGCTAGGACTTGAACTAGTAGAAAAGAATGTAGAGAAGGTAGATCTAATAAAAGAAAGAACGATGGCAGCTCAGAGCCGCCAGAAAAGCTATGCTGATAAAAAGTGACGGGAACGAATTTACCAAGTTAGAGATCATATATTGCTGAAGGTATCTCCTACCAAAGGAGAGGTTCAACAGAAAGGGCAAGCTGACTCCTATGTACATAGGCCCATTCAAAATTTTGGAGAAGGTGAGAGAAGGAGCATACAAGTTGGCATTGCTTTCTTCATATGCTAGAATCCACAATGTTATTCATGTGTCCATGCTTCGTAAGTACATATATGACAGCTTCCATGTGATAGTAATTGAAGAGCCAATCATCAAGGAAGACCTCACCTATGAGGAGTATCCTACCGAGATACTAGAGTATGGAAAGCGTTGCTTGAGGAACAAAGTGGTGAAAATGGTGAAGATTGCATGAAAGCACCACAATGGAACTAAAGCAACACGGGAACTAGAAGAAGAAATGAAAGAACAGTTTTCAAGATTATTTGTTAAGTGTTCTATGTCAGTTTAAAATTTGAGGATGAATTTTGTTTTCAGGGGGGGAGGATGTAATACCCCATATTTTAATCAGGGGCAATTTCTGTGACAACCAACTCCATGACTAAGTTCTAATTCAAATTATCATAATCTTAATTATGTTTAGCAATTTTAAAAATAAAATCGACAAAACCTCCCTCCCTCCCTTACTTATCTTGTGTTATTTGTCAATACATACAAAAGATGCATATATTATATATATATATATATATATATACATCAAAGTTTAAATAAAAGTTATAAGACATCACATTCACATAGTATCATTATTGTTTCACACACCATTTCACATATAACACCCCACAAGATCAAGTTATATACGACCTTACAAAAAGTTCTCCTCAAACTTAATTACAACATCTAAAATTATGTATTACATATGCGTGCTTCCAAAAAAATAAAAGTGAAGGGGGATTAAAGTGCTCGAGCAGCTCGAGAACTTACGAGTATATGAAAAAAATTTAAAATGGGTATTGTGAGCAACAATCATTTGCTCGATGAGTAAAATAAAAGTACAACATATGTGAACAATACGAGTGCATATAACATTTAAATAACCATATTTCATTCATATGAGAAAACATTTAAAGCATAGCACATATAACATAACTTGTCAAATCATATGAACTTTCACATAAGTAAAAGTAACTCAAGATATCATCATTTTCATAATTAAACTCCCCACATGTGTCATCTCACATACTCATCATGGGTCAATACGTATCCCTCCATGATTGTGTGTCATACAGTTAAGCAGAGCTTCACAATCATAGATTTTCAAATACGCAGAGCAAATCATGGGTCAATATGTATCCTTCCATGATTGTGTGTCATACAGTTAAGCAGTTAAGCAGAGCTTCACAATCATGAATTCTCATATATGCCGAGCAAATCATGGATCAATACATATCCCTCCATCTAGGATACACAAAGCATATCATGGGTCAATACGTGCACGCAGAGTAGCCCCCAAAGGGCAAAGACACCCGATATACGCCCCAAAGGCTTCATGTATATCGAATGTGGTCCCAAAGACCTTTTTCATTCAGCATGATCAATGTACACATGGAGTTTTATAATAGCAAAATAACATATCACCATCATATATCAATATCAAGTAAACTTATTTTAAGTTCACAAGCATTGTTCCCGGAAAATATTTTGATGCAAAAGAATACTCCATCTCATATGAAACCTTTGAAACATATCATAAATACCTTTCTTAACTCAAGGTATGTTTTAATAACAATACTAATAATAATCTTTGCTTGAAATAATATCATAAATAAAATAAGTAACATATATCATTTTGCTATGTTATAAATTTATCCACTCACCTTATACTTTATCTCTTCATGGAAATTTACTAGATTTCCTCCCTTTCACTTGCAACTTGATATTTTTCTACAAGTAATAATGTCTTTTTACTTCCCAATTACAACATAGTAATATGCAATGCATGCTCATGATGCATGAATACTTATGCACCCTAAAATAAATATAATCCTCTCTAATACCAATTTCTAACTTCAGGTACTTTTGTTCATAGGCTATTTCATAATTGGAACTTCTCAATCCTCCATAGCTTAACTAGGTGTTGTCTCAGATTTCATACTGAGTGTCTATCAATTAATAATTCATAACTTCTTAACCACATGAAAAAATTTTATGATTATGGATTAATTAGAAACTAGATATACTAAGGTTTCCAACCCTTAAATATCATTATCTAATTCCAAGTGAGTAAGTCATAACATCCAAGACAATTTGGCTTAGGTTTGTGTACTAGCAGACTGTGTGTCACTGTAATATTGATTTATATTTTTCTTCATGCTTGCCTATTTAACTAGGTCATAATTTTTCTAAAAACTAGACTTCCTTAGTATTCTGTCATAAAAGTAGAGAATTGAACCCGTTGCAAATCCTTATAACAAAAATAGTTAATTCGGGTCATCATATGTCCACGTCTTGGAATATGACAGAAGAATCACTATGAAATAAAAAATTCATTTCTTCCATGATACATGTCCAAATAAGATGATTTCACTTCTCATCGAACCCTTGGAATGTCTATTTAAACATATCCAAATTTAACCCTAATTTATAAAATGAACCTGTATCAGACTCGGTACAGGATGAGTGACCAGCAAAGATATGTTCATAACTTTCTCTATAAAACTCTTTTTTTTTTGTGATTCTAGGGGCCATGTAAAGCTATCGAATAAATTAAGCATACAAAATTTAATTTTACATAATCATGAAGAAAGGATCCTCTCAATCAGAAGAACAATTTTCCGATCAAAAACTCACCTTGAACAGCCTATGTTTTTTATTTTTCCCAGGTTGTTTCGCTCGAGTTCTTCCTCTCGTAATATTTCTACATTTAAAAGATAATGTTAAGTCGTTTATATATGTTTTTCAAAATTTTTGGACGACATAAGGCCTTTTGAAAAAATATCCCTTTAAACAGCTATCACCTATCTACTTCAGTTGCTTGGAACTTAAGTGATGGTCAATCACATTTTTTTTGTCATAATTAAGTGTTTTAACCCTAATTAGACTTACTTAATCATATTTAAACATATATATTATAATATTTGGAAATTTTATAATTTATTCCTAATAATCTTATATAATTACTTTATAAAGTTTATCGATAATTAAGTAATCATTATGCTCTAATCAAAATATTAATTACTATTTGACAAATATCACTAATTGAACATTCAAAGTAACTTAATATATTAATTAAATGCATGATTATGTAGAAATGACGTGTGTCGAGCACGTCCGTGATAATTTGGACTTTTTGTTCAATTCCTCATGATCTCTCCTGTATAAAGCCCTCTATTCTCTCTGTTTATCCTTTTTGTCCACATATTGGTGGTTATGGCTTGAGGAAGGAGAAAGAGAAGAACAAGGAGGAAGAAGAGGAAGAAAGAGAAGAAGGATTCAAGATCAAGGTATGTAAAAGGGATCCAAAATCCCCTTCTCCTCTCTCAATAATTTTTCATGATTGAAATGAGAGCATGAGAATTCCTTGTCCTCATATTGGATTGTGATGAGGGTACTCATCATTGGAAGCATTAGATCTATGCATGTATAGGCTTTCATGATTAGATCTAATAGTTAGGGTTCATGTTTTTCATATTGATCATGATTTGAGGATGAACCCTAGATCTTAGAAATTCATGGATTATTATGTTTCTAAATTTTCTTTCGATCCTAGAATGCCTAGGAAATATATATGCTTTGGCTCTGAATGTTATATATCGTTTTACCCAAATTATGGACCAAAATTCGTATGAAATCAGGCTAGGAGGCGGAACTTCAAAGTTCCGTCATGGTCATGATGAAATCCGTAACGCCCGTGATAGAAAGGCTGAAATCGACCAAAAATCAGGTTTCTGTCATATTATATGTCATGGCCGTGACAAAGCAATAGCACAGCCGTGACAAAGCCATAGCACGATCGTGACTATCTCTTGGCATGGCCATGACAGAGTGGTGTTTTTCCAGGGTGCTATCACGGCCATGACAACCCCTTTCACGGTCATGACCATCAACAAAACCTTATATGATATTTTAAATATTATTTTCAAAGTATTAATAGTATGTATTTATATTTGTTGATTGTATAAGAACCTAGATAAACCTATATGCATGATTCCCAAGTAACTAGGATAAAACATGAAGATTGAACGACGTTAATGATTGTTGTTTGAAAATCATAATGAACTCAGTTGTGGATGGCGTTACATGTCGACACTCTATGACCCTTTATCGGATTTACTCGGAATGATCGTTACACACATCGGCAATAGTGTGTCATTCCGATGTCACCCTCGGGCAAGATTCTAGAATGATCATTACACACATCGACAATGGTGGGTGCATTTTGATGTCGCCTTAGGGCAAGAGGGGAAAATTGTCTCCAAGGCCTGGCTAGTCTATTGAGAGGGCAATGACATAATCTCAACTATCGAAAGATAACATAAATGAAAGGGCCAAATGATTGATCGGATGGAATGATGTCCGACGAAAGTGAAAGTCCAAGGGGTTATAAAGCAACCCTGAGGAGAGGTATTGAAGCAATGGGCATGGTTAGTGTACTTCACTTATGTGTCTATAAATTGAATTGATGATTGTTATGAATGTCCATACTTTTAGTATGATGATATGATTACGTGTCTTCCATGCAATTGTTTTATGTGCATGATGATAGGTTGATGTTAATGATTGACATGTAGATCTTATGTTATGAACATGGCATGCATATTGTTTAGTTCTTTTATATAAAGATGATTATGCATATCATGTAGTATCCTAATTAGGATCATGGCATTGTGTTGCATGTCCTTTACATACTCTAACCGGGGAAACCCCTGCATCATGAATCCGTGCAGGTGCACAATGATTGGATGGATGGTGACTCAGCTCATGACAAATAAGATTGCAAACTGGTCTAGGATGTCAAGAGTCAAGTGCTGTTGAGATTGTTGACTATGATTTTAAAATGATTCATCTAATGGCATTTGACTATGATTTAAGGTGTTTTAATTGTGGCTAGTGATGTTTTCAATTTTGTAACACTATTTTTTATATCTTCATGAAGTTTTTCGCATTTAATCGAAAGATTCTTTTATCTTATTTAATGGCTTTATGCTTTCGCTGAATTAATAGAAAATCATATTTTATTATGTTTATGTGATGACGAAAGGGTTAACACAGTCGAATAACCAAGTTGCCCTTGATGTTTGGGGATGAAACTTTGGGGTGTTACACTAATTACATTGGGCATGCATTTCTTGTTATATACAATCAACACATGTCCATACATAACCTATACACATTAGAAAATAGGTTCAATACATTTCACAAGGCATTTTTCAGCGTCATAGTCGTGCCCAAAAGTGTCATGGCCATGCCGAGCACTGTCATGGTCATGCCCATAACTGTCACGCCCATGCCTGTCCTTTTCATGGCGTGTCCACAGTTGTCATGACCATGCCAGCTTCAGCCATTTCTAGCCTTAGCCAAATTTTAACTGTCGCTCTCATGCACGGTCGTGACCTTGGTCACGACCGTGCTAGGCCTTGTCATGACCGTGACAAAGGTGTCACGGGCATGACCGAGATCCATTTAATTGATCAACCTCGTCCACTTGGTCATGGCCGTTCCTAGGATTGGCACAGCCATGCCGGCGTCCTGGAATTCCGATTTTTAATCCAAAAATCTTGATTTTTTAGATCAAAACTTTAGTAAAAAACAATCTAAAACATTACAAAAGATTGCAGGCATGATCACTAAGCATATAAGAATCATAGAACATATTAAAGCATTCAATTTCGCTTCATGATCAAGATTTAGGGATTTTTCTCAGAAATTCACACAACTACTAGAATCTATTCTCTGATAGTATTCTGGCTGTAGACACTAAAATATTAATAACTTAATTTATACTTATTCTTTTCAAATGATTCCAATTTTCACAAAAAGATAACACAAACCTTTAACTTAAGAATAAATTTCAAACACTAATTGTGTATTTTAAATTTATGATACTTTTTACAATTTCATCTCGTTGTTACTTGAGACAGCATGACCGTAGTTCGATGATTAGATCATAACTATTTTTATATATCTTCAAATCGAATGAAACAAATTTCTCTAGAAATTAGACTTCGAGGGATTTTTATAATTTTTGGATAAGTAAAATCTACCCAAATAATTATTACAAAATAGTCACGAATTTAACAGATTATGCAATATAAATCATGCAACCCTCAATCAAAATCACTATCAAGAACAAGGTGTTCTTGAAACTCTCAATCCAAATAAAATATCATTGAGAGAGGATAGAAGGGTTTGGACCCCCTTTACATACCTTTGAATTTTAGATCTAAAATCCTCCTTTTCCTATTCATCTTGTCCTTCTTCATCATCATCTAGAAGCCTCTAGGTCTTCTTGTCCTTTCCCTTGAACCCTTAATCTCCTCCTTCATGTGGATCTTAAAAAGTGGTCATCATGAAGAATATGGATCTAGATCTTCCAAATTTAGAGTTTTCTTTGTGGAGAAGAAAAGAGAGAGGCGACTAGGTTTGTGTGGAGACTAGTAGGGTTGTTAGAACTTTATATAGAGTTACATTATGATTTTGGTCCAAAAGGCTCAAATATCCTTGGTCCAAAATTTGGGGATATTACATCATCATCATAATATCATAAGCATATAAACATGCATGCTATATCATAATCCTTACATGACATTACATCATTTTTATATTTCTGATATAACATAATATTCTTGAAACATCATGACATATCTACTTAACTTTAGACCCATGATCTGCAAGTGTCATACAATAAGCATTCACATCATTCACAAACAATCATCATATGTAACATATCATTTTATTCCACTTTCATCGTAATGTACATGAGTTTCTTTATAACTCATCCTTACTTATCACTAAATATCTTTCATTACTTTATAACCTATGAATCTTCTTTCTTTCTTTCTTTATTATGGGATACTTCAAACGTCATCTTCATCTTTCATATTTATCACATAACGTCATCTTTACTTTCATTCCATATCATAAGTCATATCCTAGGAACACGCATATGGGGGACTTCATTCCTACTCATATTTAGAAATACACACATTTTATGTAATATCCCAAATTTAATTAGCATATAATCTCATAGTTTAATGTTATATCATATGACTAATAAGCAAAAAATGGTATATGCATTAAGGAATTGGTTATAACTCATAGGATCGCTGAAATTGGCAAAAAATCGCTTAAGGCATGAAAATATGATTTTTAAAAATGTTGAAATTAGAAAATTAAAGTCCTGGGAATTGTTCCTATATATCAAAGAATTCTAAAAGTGATTTTTAACAATTTTTAGGAGGTGTATGAGTTAGAAAAAATGTAAACGCAAAATTGAAAAATCTATGAAATCGTGATTTTTATTCTTCGGACAAAAATTCAGATTTCAATACCTTGATTATTTATTTTTATAAATATTTTATTTGAATCCAAATGGGGGGTAGTTCCTTATTTACATGTAATGTCTTAAGTAAATGAAAATAAGCCCAATACCAAGGGCACTTTCTTACTGTGTTTGGTCGACTTAAGGTCAGTTTACCCCTGCCTTATCTTTCACCCTTTACATGTTCTACCACATCTTTTCACCTCCTCACCTACCCCATTCGAAATCCAAGTGAAAGAGGAGATCATGTTCTACTAGTGAAGGAAACAAGAGAAGGGGAATTAGGGTTTTTGCATTTGATGAGTTCATACTTCACTTTCTTTTGATTTCAATTATATAAATTTCTAATTAGTGTTTTTCTGAACCTCTTCCATATCATTCACTCTCAGATTTTAGCTAATCATGGGGCAAAACTCATATTCTTCATGAGCAAAATTAACCCTAGCCATGTTCAATTGGTTTCCGAACGTTTAGCTACATAATTTCATACCTTCGGGTGGTGCCAAAATTATGAAATTTCTTCTTATTGATCCTCTATGAGTCTACTTTCATTGAGCTTTGGAATCAAGTTAATATGAGTTCTGTAGAGAAAGTTATGCTCTTATCTTTAAGGTACTATCATTCTGTCCGCCGAAATTGTTACCTGATTTTGTAAATTATGTATAAATCCAATATCTCGTGTAATTATTTGATAATTTGGGGTGTTATAGACATTGATGTTAGGTTTCATTGACAATTGGAATCACTCTAAAATTATATGTGTAGTGAAAGTTATAAATGTTTTACTGAGCCTTACTCAGTTTGTTAGGATGGAACTTAGGGCAGATTATGATAGTATTGGTTAAATTTATTGTGCTGTACAAATAGATATAAATTCAAGTAATTTTATTCTACTATTTGGGAAAAATTAAAATTATCAGAAAGGAATGTTTAATATTTTATATAAATCATAAAAGTAAGGTCACTTAGTCTGTCAGAATATAGAAATAAGATAAACGTTAAGCTGAATGTTGATTTTCATGTGAAACCACAATGAAATAAGATCTAAAACTTTTATAGGTTTATATATTAGCAACCAGGAAGTAAGCAAAATTGGAATAAACAAATTTGGTTATCATTTCCACCAGATACGAATTTTCTTTTATTATATATACAATCTGTCTTAATAATAGACCAACTCTTGTGATAAATAGTTAAGTTATGAGAGTAAGTACTTAAGGGTCATATACCTCTTCAATTAATTATGTTTCATGTGTGATAGGTTTCTGTTCAGATCATAGAAGTGATGTGTTCTTATTATTATTGTATAGTATTAAAAGAGTAAAGTAGTGAAAAAGGAAAGAAAAAACCTTTTGGTAGCTCTCATAGGTAAGTTCATGATTTCTCCTACTCTATGTATTCACCTCTTTTGAATTCGGTGAGAGATCGACTGTTATATGTATTGAATATATTTTGGAATATATAGAATTGACTTCGAGAAAAGCAATTATGAAAAGTATATATGAATGATTGTATGATTGCACAATTAAAAAGCTTATGTGATATGATATAAATGGATTACGAGAAGAGTAATCTTATTCCATTTGAAATGGTATTTGACATAAATGGATTACGAGAAGAGTAATATTATATGATGAATCATGCATCTGCATCTGTATTTGTCTGCATTGCATGTATCATGGTTGGAGCTAAGTGCTACATCATTGATCACGATGGGAGCCACCTCTAGAATCCAATGCGTTATTTTGTTCCCCAGAAATGTGATGAGATAGACGGGAGCTAAGTGTCATGCGGAATCAAGTGCTACATCGTGAGGAGTCACGATGGGAGCCACCTCTAGAATTCGTAGGGGCCACCTCTAGAATTCACCTATCACTATATGTTCCCCGAAAGGGATGAAATAGAATGGAGTTAAGTGCTACATCATTGATCACGATGGGAGCCACCTCTAGAATCCACCTATCGCTATATGATTGTTCCCCAAAAGGGATGAGGTAGAATAGAGCTAAGTGCTACATCGTCGATCACGATGGGAGCCACCTCTAGAATCCACCTACCGATCACTGGCCAGTTGGTGATCCATGTATACATATGAGAGTGTTGCATTGCATACACATGTTTGATGTGTTTAAATGACAATGATTGTAAATTGAGTGCGATGAGAATGATTGGAATGTTATATATGTATTTATTAAATGTATGAAAATATTGATTTTGATATTATGATCAATGCTTATATTTTTATGTCTCCCGAATTTATTAGATGGTAACACATAGCTTATGAGTTATCAACTTACTGAGCTATTTTAGCTCACTCTGTTGTTTCTAACATTTTTCAGATAATTATTGAGAATCATGCGAGTGATAGTATTTGAAGGATTCGTGATAAGATGGAAAGATTTGAGTCCCTCGTATCCTTCTATTAGGATGTCGAGAAGTTTGGTTATGTGTAATGGATATGTAATATTTTATATGTTGTAAGAAGGCAAAATCATTTTATGAAATGTAAAATTTGAGGATTATTGGTTTGCTCTAAAGGATCATCATAAATTGTGTAGTTTATTTTATGATATCTTCATTCTTATGTATGCTATAAAAGAAAATTTTACATCACGTTTCTGCAATCTTTTCCAATTTTATGTGATCGTCGGTATGAGTCGCAAGCTTCGAATTAAACTAAGGTTTAATTCAGGGTCATGACATTTTATGATGAGGGACATTATTCCTTAAAAAGTATATACACAGATGTAAAACTTTACTTCTCGGGTTTAGGTTCCCTTGAAGTACATACATAAATGCATGACTTTACTTTATCATTATCTTAACTTTCTTTGTCATAAGATATTTTGAAGTTAAACTTTACTTTCATTCTTACTTTATCTTATAATCTTTGATCTTAACAATAGTTGAAAGAATCATATCAACATCATCACGTTGGCTACCTAGGCCAAATCCTTGGGAACACGTACATCATAATAGCAAAGGACTTTATTCCAAAGAATACACACACCATAATGGTGAGAAACTTTATTCCAATGAATACACACATTTTTTTTATGAGAAACTTTGTTCCCTAAGAAACACATACACAAATGCAGGACCTTACTTCGCGGGCTTAGATCCCATTAAAGTACATACATAGGTGTAGGAAATTGCTTCCCATCAATGATGAGTGGCAAAGATATTCTTCAACTTTAGGTGCATTATGCTTTGCAATACATAAATTATTTTTCATCTTTTAGCCTAATTAAGGGTGAACATACAAGTTGTGTATCTAGGCTCATATATAATCAACAATCATCAATACATACTATTAATGTTTTGAAAATAACTTTAAAAATACTATACCGTCCCATATCTATCGATCACGACCATGACAGAGGGTGGCATGCTTATAATTGTGACCTGGAAGGTCCCTTCACCATTGGTCACGATCGTGACTGGGGTGTCATGGCCATGCCACAACCATGCTACGTCCATCATCACGGTCGTGCTCCCTTGAGCACGGTCGTGCTGGGTTATCATCACGGTTGTGCTCAATTTGGGCACGGCTGTGAGTGAGTCATCTTACTCATCCTTGTACCTCCTTCATTATTGTGCATCAATCCATCACGGTCGTGCTCAAAACCCGTGCAGGTGCGTTCCTTCTCGCTCACGATAATCTGTCACAGTCGTGACAGAACTTGTCACGATCATGACACAACATATCATGGTCATACCATTGCCTTGGTGATTGGCCAATTTCTAGACTCTCAGTCATGGTCATTCCGAGGGTCAGCACGACCGTGCCAGCGGTCCGGAACTCTACGTCCAAAGCGAAATTTCATAGATTTTGATGTAAAAACATTAGGGAATTAATAAGAAGCATCCTAAAACATTAAAACATGATTCCTATGCGTTCAAACACTCATAAAACATATAAAAATTGTGCAATCCATAACTTGTTATATATCTAGGGTTTCATTATCCTAATACATGTAATATCATAATTATAATCCAATAATTCCTAGCACATAGATCTAAATATGAATCTCATTTAAAACTTTTCGGAACTAATAAACTATCATGCAGCCCTCAATAACAATCCATTATGAGAATAAGATGTCCTCATGCTTTCCATCCATTGCAATAAAACCATTGAGAGAGGAGAGGGGGTTGGATCCTCTTTACATACCTTTAGGTTTTAGATCTTGCATCATTATTCATCATTTAGAAGCTTCTAAGTCTTTTTGTCCTTTTCCTTAAAATCTTGATTTTCTCCTCATTGATCTTGCAACATAGCCACCATGAATGATAAAGCTCTACATCTCCTAGCCTTGTAGTTTTCTTGGTAGAGAAGAAAAGAGGGAGGAGTAAGAGTTGACGGCTAAGTTCTTGAAGAATTAATATGTTATAAGAAGGCAAAATCATTTTATGAAATGTAAAACTTAAGGATTATTGGTTTGCTCTGAAGGATCATCATAAATTGTTTAGTTTATTTTATAATATCTTCATTCTTATGTATGTTATAAAAGAAAATTTTACATCACGTTTCTGCAACCTTTTCCAATTTTATGTGATTGTCGGTAATGAGTCGCAAGCTTCGGATTAAACTAAGGTTTAATTCGGGGTCATTAATCATTCTACAGTGTTTGGACAATGAAAACTTGTTCAATCGCCCCAAACAATTATGCATATATTTTGGACAAATTCCTTATAATATGTCCATCATTCTTAAAAGTTATAGTGAGATTCACATCTCTCGTTTTAGCCCATAATCAACTTGACAGTACTATCAACTTGAATGCCATCATTCGCATTAGCATTGAAAGATTCACTACAAGAAATCTGTCATTTAGCGATGCAAAACCATGCGATGCTAATTCGTCGCTACTAGCATCTCAATAGCGATGACGTTGAGTCGACAAGATAAGACGCTAATTGCCTCCTAGTAGCGTCGACTTAGCGTCACATTCGTGTTAGTTATAGCATTGTAGATGCTATGTAGATGCTAATATGACACGCCAAGATTCGAAATTGCATAGTAAATTATAGCATTATATTAGCGACGCAAGTTGGCGTCAACAACAGTGCGGTGCTAAACCGACACCAATTCAGGAGGCGATTTTGGCATCTGCAACTAGCGTTGTATTAGCGTCGATCAGGTGTGGCACTAATTAGCGTCAAAAAGCTTGCGTCACTAAGTCGACGCTAGGTTCTATGCTAGCGTCAAGAAAAGTCTACGCTATGTGACGTTGAATACTTTGCGACGCTAATGTGAAGCTAATGCGATGCCAACATTAGAACTTTAAGATATACAAATATTTATATAAGTAATGTTAATTATTATTCGTATTTAGGTAATGTTAATTTGTATAACTATATATGTTAATAATACATATACATGCATATATATAATACATATACATATACAAACATACATATACATATACATACATACATATACATAAACATACATATGCAATAGTCATCGCGACGCTACTTCGCATATGATAGTGATATTTGGGATTTCTAGTGATAACTTGCTGAAATTAAAGAAAATGTCAATTTTTCATTTTTTTTGTCTCCCAACTCACTAGCTGCAAGTGCACAGGTAAGTTGTAGTAGACTCAGGTTATCGTATCCACAAGAATTTGAAGTCTAAGACACCCTAAAACAATTTAGATTAGTTCTACTTAAGTGGCTAAAAACAGATTTTTAATGAATAGTGAAAACAGATTTTTTTTATAGAAAGTGAAATGATAACAGATTTTTGGGTTTTGGAAATTTATCAAAACTGAATTATAAATGCTAGAATGAAGTCTAAAAAGGTTTAACTATCTATGAGGAAGGTTCTTCTAGGATTTGGAGTTCATCTAAATTAATTAAGGATGGAATGGAACAAGTTATCATTAAATATCCAACTTTTGATTCAACTTGAAAATGGCTGTTCCCACAGCTCAATTGGCCTCTAACTAAGCAATATATGATTATATAATTGTTAGCTAGGTTGAATCAAAAGAGGGTCCTCACTGAAAATCAAGTTATCATTGGGCTCAAAAGGAAGATTCAATGCTGATTTTTTGCAATCCAAGGAAGTTTGGAATGATAACTTGCATTTGCAATTATAAAAAGATGGAATCATTCCAATCAACCAAACCAGGATAAAATATACTCAATAATGGTGCTTGTGTTCCATGATTCATCTCTGAATTCAAGGGGGATTCAAAGTCAACCTCTCGGTTGCAAAATAAATTGGAATCCACACAAACACACTCAATTGGAAATGCAAACCATATGGCCACATGAGTTCATAATTCCCATTGCTCCTTGGCCCATCTCTGGATCTCAAAGAAGCCCTTAAGACTACCTCTCAGTAGTGGATTAATATGAGGGTTGACAATGGAAATCAGAAGTTAGAAAAATGAGAATACAAAAATCAACATTTCTGGAAAAAAATCAGCAATGTGGATTGATGGAATTCAAGTTGCCAAATGCCCCTTGACCCATCTCTGGACTGCAAGGGATTCCTAAAGTACACCTCTCAGTGATTTGAATAAAATAGGGATTAACAATTGGCAAATCAGATTCCCAACAATCAGAAAATAGAATTAGAATCAAATTAAGAAATCAGATTTTGGAAAAAAATCAGATTTGAATTCTGAATTGTCAAAGATCTTGATTCATTTCTGAATAAGATCAGAGCATATATTGGCCTCTCAACTATTCAATTAATCCAATCCTTGATGACAATCAGATCCAAAGCCCAAGAAATCAGATTTTCATACTTCAGGAATTCAGGAAACCAAAAAAAATCAGCAACTCAGTAATTTAGAAATCAGAATTTTAAACCAATGGAAACCTGACTTACCAATTGATTCTTGACCCATCTCTGGATTACAAGACATCCCTAAAGTTCACTTATCAGTGAAGGGAATGATTCAGGGGACTCAATTGATAAAATCAGATTCCAATTAGGAATCAGAAAAATTAGAATTCTGATTTCTATTCAAAAATCAATGGAAAATTCTGGTTTTAAGTCAAATGATTGCCCTAACAATCTTGATTCATTTCTGAATAAGATAGGGACAATACCAACATCCCAAGGACTCAACTAACCAAGTTAGAAATGAAGAACAGATTCTGATATCCACAGAAATTAGAAAATTCAGGAATCAGGAAATCAGAATTCAATTTTTAAAAATCAGATTATGAACAATAAACAGATTTGAATCATAAAGAATGCCAAACAATCTTGATTCATTTCTGATCAAGATTTGGGACAATATCAACCTTCTAGTTGCTCTATTAATCAAATCCATAATGGCAAACAGATTCAAAGGTCCAGGAATTCTGGTTCAGGAAATTCAGAAAAACAGAAACCAGAAATCTAAATTTCAGAAATCAGCACTTCAATTAAATTGGAATAAAGAACTTGACATTGATTTCTAATCCATTTCTGAACTAGGGATAGATCAAATGATAACTTCTCAGCTATAGATTACAATAGGATCCAACAATGGCAAAAACTAACATTAGAAAATTCTGAAATCTGAAAATCAGCAAATGATTCAGTGCAGGAATTATAAAACAGTCCATATCCATCCAAAACTAATCTAAACTACTACCCTATCCTAGAAGAAATGGAGTTTAGCTCCTCATATTTACAAGATTTGACATCAAATGGGATAAGAAACAGATACAATTCATGGTTCTTTGAAGCTTCCTGGCCAGCAGCTCCCAAAATCCAGAATCAATCCAGCCTTGCTTGCCTTCAAACCCTTGAATGACCAGCCCCCCTTCTCCTCCAGAAAAATCCAGCTTATATATCACTCCTTTCCACCCTTTGATCAGCATCTAAATATTCTAATCCTCCTGATTGCAGCCACCTGTCCACCCCTCTGAAATTTCAGCTGCAGATTCCTTTTTGGTGCAGGAAAAAGTAGATGGTCCCCTCCTACTTTTTCCACTTTTTGGCCACCTTTCTCCCTGCTACAAATCCCCAAACAGCAAGCATCAAAGCCCTTGAATGGTATTTTGACAAATAAGGATTAGGATAATGATAGTTGCTAGCTCAGATATCAAATGGTATTAGGTGTTGTGCAGGAATGAAAACTTGTATCAAAATTAATGAATTAAGGGGCCCGGAATGATAACTTTATGAAAATCTTGGAAAATGTCCTAATATGGGTGGTTCAAAGCATTTCAGGCATCAAATTGATTAGAGTGACAAGTGAGTGAGGTCAGAAATCAAATATGAATGAGATTCCTAAAAGTGATAACTTGAGTGCCCCAAAAACGATAACTTATATGACTTAAAAACGATAACTTGTCATAACTTGAGTTTTGATTATCCAAATGTGATGAAATTTGACCAGCAATGAGTTAGAAAAATAATAAGATGATTTCTTAAGGTCCTTGTGCAGAATTAATGGTTTTGCATGTCGAAATAACAGAATTGCCCTTTAACGATAACTTGGCACTTGAAAAATGATAACTTGTTCAAATGGACTTAAAACTTTGCACAAGTTGAGATGTGACTATCCAAATATGATTTATACATGATAATGATGGATTTAGGGCAAGAAAACCATTGAAAATAAGTTCATTCAAAATAATGATAACTTGACACTTAGGAATGATAACTTGTCCTCAAAATGATAACTTGGCATAGAATTTAAATATTAATGGATTTTGGCATTACAGAACCTCTATGCACATGGAATTAAGTATGAAATGAGGAATATCAACTAGTTATCACAATGTTTGCATTCCAAGTATAATTGGCCCAAAAATAGGCAAAAGTGGGACTCGATATGTATGAATTGCATCTAAAATGGGTTAAAATCATATAGTGATCAACAAGTGATCAGCATACATATACATATACATACTATACAATACTATACACCATACTATACTATATTAATCTATTATATAATACATAAAAATCAACATACCATGCTATACATACATTATACTCTAATTGTAAAATTCCAAAATTAGGAGAATAGTGCTTCTTCATTTTTCATGGATTTAAATGGCAGTTATTGAAGATTCGACCGCCAGATCATCGTGAAATTTGTACCTTTTGTAGATCATGGCAAAATAGATTTTTCAGTATGTTTTTACGAGGCAGGATGGCAGAGTTAAGAACCTATGAAAAAAAGGCTTCCGACGATCGCCAACACGAGTCAGGTGGGAATCAGTCAAAATGAAATTTATAAACTCATAGAGATCGATGCAAGCTCTCCGGACGCACAAGAATCATGGTGATTGGAGGTTGAAAAAATTCAGTAAAATGAGCAAAGTTTCGAAATAGAAACGGCCTGTTCTCCGCGGTCCTCGCTCGGATTGTCATAAAAAATAGGCATTTCGAAGGGCTCGAGAAGGTTGGGTGGCACAAACTTTCATGTTCCATGTCTTTTCTGTTCCGATTCTCAAAATACCTATATTTCATAATTATAAAAATTCTTCAAAACTTCTGACCTACCTAAGAAAACTAAAAATGTGTGTTCTAAAAATTAGGACCTTTCGGGAGTGCTCGGAAGTCCCATTTAGTTGACATAGAGTTTTCAAATTTTTTTGAGAAATCTTGATTTTCTTAGAATTTTTTGTATCCAATTGTAAAAAGAGTATTCAAAATGGTCTATTTTTTCATGCACTTAAAAATTATTAGAAATTAATTTTCTTTAAAATTGGACATTTCAGGACTTCGTAGAATGGCATCATTTGATTGACATAAGACTTTCAAATTTTTTAGATAACGTTGATAAACATATATGCATATACATATACACATACATATATGCATATACATACATATACATATACATATACATATATATATACACATACACATACATACATACATACATACATACATATATATATACATAGTTAATAATTTTATAGTACTTTAGCGCCACCTTTGTGACGCATTAGCGCCACATAGCTGTATCTTGACAATAGCGTCGACAGTTCCGTCGCTACTCCATTTTAGTGTCAGAATAGTGGCACCGTCTTGTGACGCTACTTTAGCGTCCCAGAATGTCGACGACAATGTGACATTATATTTCAGCTTAGCGTCGTAATATCTGGGTCGCTAATTCGCAACGCTATTTGATGCTATTTGACATATTTTAGAATTAATTATCTATCTAAATCGAATAACGTGGCGCCACATTAGCAACACAATAGCATCACCAAATATGCGATGCTAAATGGCGATCCGTGTGCTCGTCGAAGAACAAATCCAAATCATCCTTTTCGTTTAATCCAATGGTTTCGCCTGCCTAGACGCCGCATTTTCCCCCTTTTAACCACTCAGCTTGTACGAATCCTCGTCTACTCCATTGCCGCCTGCTCGGATGACGCCGCCGCGTCCTCCTCCCCTCCTCCTCCTCCATTGCCGCCTGCCCGGATGATACCGCTGCGTCCTCCTCCTCCTCTTCCTCCGTTGCTGCCTGGACGCTGTCACCTCCTCCTCCTCCTCCTCCATTGCTGCCTAGACATCGTCGCCTCCTCCTCCTCCTCCTCCTCAATTGCTGCCTGGACGTCGTCGCCTCCTCCTGCTGCTGCTGCTGCTGTAGCACCAACACCACCTAGGCACCTCCTCCTCCTCCATTGCTGCCTGGACGTCGTCGCCTCCTGTTGCTGTTGCTGCTGTAGCACCAACGCCACCCAGGCACCTCCTCCTCTTCTTCATCTCTCCAACGACCACCACCACTCAATACCTGCTAGTCCAATGCCTCTCCTGTGATGATGCGCAGGTGGCCTTGTCTTCTGCACACTCTCTATTCCCACGGCCACTGGGGCGGCAATGACGATGATGACACAGGGAACCCCGATGACTCATCGCGCTATGACTCTGAACCTCTCGGCGCAGAGGAAATCAGCTCGACGGGCCGCTTCTTCGCGTCACCCGACATGTCCAACTCACTACTGGAGGACATGTGGCCAAGCAAGGAAGCATCTTTACTACCTTCTTCTTCTATGTCGTCGTCATTGTCCAACTCCGCTGTCAGGCCAGAGCGGAGGAATGTAAAGTTAATATTAAGATGTGAATTGATGTAAAATCATTTGAAATATAAAAAATCAAATGTGAATTGAATGTAAAATCATTTAAAATGCGCAAGGAGGATGCCGAGAACATAAACGATGTGAATTTGATGATGACTATGGCGTGAATTTTGTTCTTAGCATCACTTTCTCTTTAGCATCGCACTAGGGTTTCAATATTTAGTTCCACGTTAGTGTCGTGTAGTAGCGACGCATGAAAATCGAGTTATAGTGCCATATTAGCATTAGATGAGCATCACAGCCTAGCGCCAACGCGGCGTAGGATGAGCGTCGACAATTTCAGCGTCGCTTTAGAGTCGGAGTAGCGACGCATATTGGCACTTCACGATGACACTTTTTGCATTATAGCATTGCATTAGCGCCACCGTTCGACGATAATAGCATCGACAAACTTGTGGGCGCAAAGTCGATGCTATTAGCATCAGAGAAATGGCATTGCCAAGCCTATGGCGGAAAGTCGACGCTAATGCGTCGTTGTTGTCTTCAGCGCTGAGTTAGCAACGCATTAGAGTCTATATTGCTGCGTCGCTAATTGATGATTTTCTTGTAGTGACTTTTTTTGCTTCCATCCTTTTCAAAAGATTAACTAGACATTAATTGGTAAATTCAAAATCTACATACAATGACATTAAACTTTACATACATTTTGACTTTTGATGACTGCTCATGACGGTTGCACATAAACTTAGACTTCTTAACATTACATTCCTTAGACCCTAACCTAGCTCTGATATCAACTATAATGACCTAAAATCTACCCTAAAAGTTTTGGACATTTAGAGAATTTCATATCGTTAGCCCATTCGTCATACATCATTTAATAACAATTTAGATAAATTCACAATAAATAAAACTTTCTATTACTTGTAAAGGCTAATATTTCATAAGGCATCAAATTCCTAAAACCTTCATTACATTATTAGCCTGTTGTTCATGTATAACCATATGACTTATTTAACCCTAACCATGTGCAACACTTCGTCATGAGCTTGAGCTGTCATCCATCATTTAATCTTTATCTCCTGCACGGATTTAGAGTGTAGGATATTTTAGCCAGAGTATGTAAAGATCATGCATGCATGATAACCTATCACATACTTCTACATATACAATGCATCATCATCATAATATCACAAGCATATAAACATGTATGCTATGAATTATGTTATGATCCTTACATGACATTGTATCATTCTTACATTCCTGACATCACATAATATTCTTGAAATATAAACATCATGACATATCTGCTTAACTTTAGACCCATCATCTACAAGTGTCATATAATAAGCATATTTATTCACATCATTCACAAACAATCATGATATATAACGTATCATTTTATTCCACGTTCATCGTCATGTACATCCTAGGAGTTTTTTTATAACTCATCCTTACTTGTCACTTAACATATTTGATACTTTACATTTTATCAAGGTTGTTTTATAACACTTTGGACATTCTTTCATTCCCTTTTCTTTCTTTATTATGTGATACTTCAGGTGTCATCTTCATCTTTCTTCTTTATCACATAACATCATTTTTACTTTCATTCCATATCATAAGTCATATCTTAGGAATACACACATCTTAATAGTGATGAAATTTATTCATAGTCATTTTTAAAAATACGCACACTTTATTATGAGGAACATTACTTCTTGAAAAATACATACATAAATGTAGGACTTTACTCGAGCTTAGTCCTCATGAAGTACATACATTAGTGTAGGATTTTACTTTCCATCTTTACTTCATCATAATATTAACTTTCTTTACTTTGAAGTTAAACTTTACTTTCATTCTTACTTTATATTATAACATCTTTGATCATAACAATTGAAAGGGTTCATATAAACATCATCACATTGGCTAGCTAGGCCACATCCGTGAGAACACGCACATCGTAATAGTGAGAAACTTTATTCCAAAGAATACTCACACCATAATAGTGAGAGACTTTATTCCAAGAAATACGCACTTTTTGATGAGGGACTTTGTTCCCTGCGAAGCATATACACGCAACAAGAATTATAGTCTTTTGTAATGTTTGCATTTTTGTAAACGTCACAATTCATTGAAACCTTCGATTATGCTTGATAAACGTGACGACATGATTTTATCGGTGACGTTTGCTTACACAACTATCATAAATAAGTTGTTAAGATTGTTGTGATGTTTATTAAATGTAAAAAAACATGATACACTCTGCATGTTTTTCATGTTTTAAAATTATATAACATATGAGGAATTTAATTCAATTTAGTTATGTTAATATGCAATCATTACAAATGTTAACATGTCTTAATGAAAAATAATATTATAATTACTAAATAGATGCCACCAGTGTACGAATATTAGTATGTTAACGTATCTACACCACTCATAAGATTTACCCTACTAAATGAGATATGCTTGATATAATGGAACTAATTTAATTGTATAAAAACACTAACTATATTCTTATTTTAAGCATATGTTATAAAATGGAAAGGTATTTCAACCAAGAATCTTATCGTGTTTATTATAATAAATTCGAATCCATAAACATTAATATTTTTAAGATTACATTGATAAGTTTTAGCTCAATAACTAGCACTTATTACTAGGAATCTTCCCGTGGAATAATTAAATAGTTTGAAATATTATGAAGTTAACTTGTTGCAAATTGTTTAGTAACATTTTTAGATAAGATAGAAAGAGATAGTATAAATGACAATTTTAACTAATATATGTCTGTTAAGCATCCACCTCATTTCTCCCATTCGATTACCCTCCCCACGTTAGTTTTCTTATATGGCACCATTTATTTTCCCTTTATCCCTCCATACAATATTTTTTCTGCAATCTTAGAGGCTTAACCCTTTTTCTTATGTAAAGTCTCGACTTTGGAGCATATTCAACATTGGCATCCGAGGTGAAAATTCTGGACAGATTAAGCAAAAAGGCCAGTTTGTGTTGTTTTCATATGTGTTTCAAATTAAATTCATTTGGAAGATTTGTATTCCTAAATTTTATCAGATTTGCTTACCTAGGTTATGTTTTTTTTGAAATATTGTTTAGTTTAGTAAACATGATCAGCGGTCACATCCTAAGAAATTTAGGGACATTATGATCCAGTGGGGCATTAATATATGAATTTTGTTTTCTATTTTGTATGTTCTTAATTTGTTTGTAGGTATTTGGGCCACGTTGTATAATTTATTATATATGAATACCTCTTTCCCTTTTTGTATGTTCTTCTTAATTTGTTTCTAGTTATTTGGGCCATGTTGTATAATTTATTTGGACATACATTTCTGAATTCATTCACATACCATGGAAAAATTATATTATAAACATATATGTAGCACCCTTCATGATGTATAAAAGAATTAACAAACTTACTATTTAAAACTACTGGTAATTAGGTGTGTAAAAGGATTCATACATGTTGAAATTGTGATTTATTTTTGTCTTCATGTACATATGGTTCTACTGTAATATCCTTGACTAATAAAATATGGATGTGATGACATCGAGAAGTATTGGTTTGAACTCTCATCATATAATCTGTAAAAATGTTAATAAACACAAAGATTTTTTCCTTCTTGGTGAAAATTAAAAATATATTGTGAAAATGACTCAAGAAGAATATTAATATTTAACTGAGGTCTTATCAAAACATATATATCTACTGGGCCAAGATTGTTGGACATCTTAGGACAGAGAAGACAAATTGGTAAAAGTGTGATCCCGACGTTCCAAAGCCAAAAGCCGAATTCAGTTAATACAATCAAAACCAAGTATATATAGAAATATCATGCGCATCCCAAAACCAAAATGTAATATTAATTAGTTGTGAGTTTTCTTTCTATTGGTATAATTTTCTTTTGTTAAACAGAGAAGTTTGACTTTGAGAGCAAGTAATATGATGTCAACCTTTTTGCTTTTTACATTTTAGTGCAGTGCTGATATAAAAATTAAGTTGCTTCTACATAAACTAGCACATCCCAGGTCTAATTTTATGTTTAAAATAGTTTTTATTTGTTTAAAATATATTATTATATGGCTGAGTATATCCTGGCTTTAGTGCTTTTTGTTTTTAATATTTTGGTCTCAAGTTGCTTCCACCATATATATTAGCACCATGTTCAAATTTAACTTAATTTTTATATCTGAATTAGTGAAGGTTGGATGAAAACGACGTCTAATGCTTAACACCCAAAAGCATGTGGTATCTAAGATTGACTGGACACTAGGTTCTATAATCGACGAATAAGTATGTTGGAGTATAAGTACGCATTTTTTTCATTTGGTGTTACCTAAAGTTTTTATTACTACTTTTTATTACATTTTTTGTTAGTCAATGTTTCATTAGTTACCATATAAGATTCCTTTTTTTAATGAAAGTTTATTAAGTGTTTGTACGATTCATTATAGATGTACTTGAACACTAGTAGGAAAGCAACTCATCTAGGTTATCTTTTGTTTTCTGTCCTTAATTTATTCAAACTTGAACCAATGTCTTGTAAGGAATTTTTTTCTTATGGAATAGAATCCATCATTTGTTATTTTAGCAAAAAAATCTATTTATCTATCTCTTATTAAATAAGTTGAATATATTTTATTTGCCATGCAATTAGGTTAACACATATGGATAAGAGTTGGACGACCTTTGACATTACCTCTAATGAGTACCATAATGGGGTGGAAAACTTCATTGCACACTTGCTTCAGAAATATGGGGTGGACAAAGAAGTCAAGTGTCCATGTAGAAAGTGCTTCAATAGTGAAAATCAATTCATACCTATGATTGGGGCGCTTTACTTGTAAATAGTATAGATATGTCTTACAAGTGTTGGATTTATCATGGAGGGGAGCCTACAATCCAATTACCTCAAAGAAATAGAAGTAGGACATGTAATAGAGAATGGGAAATGAGACCTAATGCAGAGGAGTTCGTAACAACCAATGAGGACCCAAATGAACTTAATGAGATGCTAAATGATGTAGAGGCATTTGTTAACAACTTAGGTGAAGGCACATCCAATTAAGACAACTTTAGTATCCCATTTGATTTATTAAATGGGCTAAAAGTTAACTCAAAACAAAACTTTATCCTGGATGTAAGTTGTCAAATTTTGCATTTATAGTAAAGCTCCTTCATTTGAAGGTGTATAATAAGTGGAGTAATAAGTCATTTAACATGCTTCTTCAACTTTTATGTGATGTAATACCCAATGAGAAATGCCTTCCGAAGTAAAGTTATTAGGAATGGGATATCATTCCATCTATGCATGTAAATATGATTGTTGCTTGTTTTGGGAAAATAATAAGCATATGAAGCATTGTCCTATTTGTGGTACCTCTAGGTATAAGATGTTTGATGGAATTGGCAAGTCCATTCCTTGCAAAATTTTGCCTTATTTTTCTATCAAGCCAAGACTGCAACGACTTTATATGGACTCTAAAATTGCTCAAAAGATGCATCGGCACAAAGAGGAGCACAACATAAAAGAGAACTTTATGGGTCATCCTGCAAATGGAAAAGCTTGGAATGATTTTGATATTGAGTTTCAGACTTTGCTGAGGATGCTCGAAATGCGAGATTATGACTAGCTAGAGATGGCTTTAATCCATTTGGCAGTATGAGTCATTCCTATAGTATGTGGCCAGTTGTGTTACTAACATATAACTTGCCTCCTTGGATGGGTATGAAGAAAGAATATTTGATGATAATCTATGCTAAATCTAGGACCTAAGGCTCTGAGAAAGAAGATTGATGTTTACATGCAACCTTTGATTGTCGAGTTAAAAGACATGTGGGTCAATGGATTATTGACATATGATGCTTTCACAAAAACAAACTTCACAATCGAGCAACACTTATGTGGACTACCAATGACTTTCCTACATATGGAAACTTATCTAGATGGAGCATGAAGGGATATTATGCTTGTCCTATATGCCAAGTTCAAACTCCATCTTTGAAACTTAAAAAGAAGATTGGTCATTTTGGCCATAGAATGTGGCTTCCAATGGACCACAAATGGCGACATAGCTTGAAATTCGATGGGCACGTGATAATGGTGAAACTCCAGTAATATATTCTGAAAAGGAAATTCTTTCTCAATTAAGACATGTTGAGAATGTTTGTATGGGAAAACACCCAACCAATAGTAGAAAGTTCCATTGCGTATAACAACTTAATTGGACAAAAAAGTCAATTTTGTACGATCTACCATATTGGTCAAAACAAAAATTGAGGTATAATTTGGATATCATGCACATTGAGAAGAATATTTGTGAAAATCTCATAGGCACTATGCTTCATATCGAAGGCAAAATAAAAGACACTTTGAAAGCAAGATATAGGAATTAGAAAGGAGTTGCATCTAATGAAGCATTATGAGAGTAAATATTTAATGCCATGTGCTACTTATATTCTAAGCCCCACCGAGCGGAAGTCATTTTATGAATTTCTAAAAGGTGTTCGATTGCCCAATGGTTATACATCACATATAGGCATATGTGTTAATGATACCAACTCCCATATCTCATGTATGAAGAGTCGTGATTGCCACCTCATGCTTCAAAGACTATTGCCTGTGGGCATTCCTGGCATGCTTTCTAAGGATGTTACATATGTTATAACTGAATTAGGGAGCTTCTTTGAGTAGTTATGCGGACGTATTTTGAATATTGAAGATCTGCACAAGATGCAAAGAGACATAATTACCATTTTGTGCAAGTTAGAGCTAATTTTTCCTCCTGCCTTCTTCGATATAATGATATTATAACATGTAGGTTCTTTGGTGCTTTAAAGGAGTTTGTAAAAAATAAGGCACACCTAGAAGGATCTATTGCATAAGCTTATGTTGCGCATGAATGCTTAACATGGTGCTCCCTCCACTGACAAGATGTTGAGAGCACATTTAATCGTCCTGAAAGAAATTTTGATGTTTTGGAAGATGGAGGAATAGATATCTTCAAGAATAGAGTGGGTTTTATTTCACCTCCTAGTTATATTAAATTGTAAGAAAAAGATATTGAGATAGCAAAATGGAAGATATTAAATATTGCTTTGAGATTCTTCCCTACTTAGAGTAAGTTTTTTTTCAATCACATGTTAATTATCAACCAATTCATACTTAACAATTGAGCATTTTGCAGTGAACACCTATGCACTTTGTAAACAAAGTACAGTAGGGACATTGACCAACTCCATAAGATTGAATTTGACCATTGGTTTATTAACAAGGTGACCAATATTTCATTACTTAACAGTATGCAATATTCTTCTACAATAAAACTAATATTAACTTCACAATATTGCATATGAGTATGTCATATGCAAGTTCAGATCCCACTATTAGAGCTTTATATGCATTGTCAATTGGACCTGATCAATGCATCAAAAGATACAACAAATTGATTTATAATGGTGTTTGGTTTCACACAATAGATCTTGATAGTAGGAAAAAGACTCAAAATAGTGGAGTGCTTGTTGAAGGGAATCAAGGAGACTCACAATTAGCAATGGAATTTTATGGGGTTCTTACTGATATATATGAAATTACTTATGCACAGAATAAATGAGTCTTCTTATTTAAATATAAGTGGAGGGATACTAATGAACAACACTATAATATAAGGATAATTGATGGGTTAAAAAGCATCAAGGCCACTCATACCTGGTATGAAAATGATCCTTATATTTTAGCATCACAAGTCAAGCAAATTTATTACTTTGAAGACATGAAGTTAGGTGCTGATTGGCGTGTGGTGCAACAATTTCAACATCATCACATATATAATCTAAGCTCTTTTAATAGTAATGCAACATTATTTATAGATGTAGAAGTTCAATTAGCAGATGAGAACATTGGACCATTGCTTATGCAAAATGAGGAAAATGGAAGTATAAGAATACCAATAGTAGAATATGATGTAGGTACACTTTTAAGAATAAATGTGCATCATGAGACAGTTTTAGGAGAATATGCAAAATCAGTGGATAAGATACTTCAAGCTCATGATGAATCACAATATCATGTTAAAGTAATGATGATGAAGAGGTGGAAGGAGATGAAACACTTGTAGATTCTCACAACAATGAAGAAGAATAATATTTTGTTTGCCAAGAAATTCATGAAGCCTTTTTCAAAAAAATTAGCTCATTCAAATAATTTTTGGTATGACTTAGTTCTACGCTTATGTATGTACTTCGAGGGGACTGAAGTCCGAGAAGTAAAGTTCTGCATCTGTGCATGTTCTTTACAAGGAACAACGTCGCTTATCACAAAGTGTGTGTATTCCTAAAGATGAGTAGGAATAAAGTCTCACACTATTATGATATGTGTGTTTCTAAAATATGACTTATGACATGAAATGAAATCAAAGATGATGCTATGTGAAAAAGATGAAAGATGAAGATAACATTACAATTATCACCTAATTAAGAAAGAAAGTAGAATAAAAGAGGATCCAAAGGGTTATAAAACAATCCTGAGAAAATGTAGGTAACGTATGAATGATTTTAAGTTACAAGTAAGGATTAAGAAGTTATAAAGAAACTCATAGGATGCACATGACTACGAAAATAAAATGTGTTATGTCATGTATGTTATGAATGATATGAATGCATATTCCTATGATATGAAACTTGCATACGATGACCTTAAAGTGAAAAAGGTATGTCAAGATGATTATTTTTCAAGAATGACATGTTAAGAATAAATGATAAGCATGATGTAATTTCATGTAAGGATCATGAAATAATTCATAGAAACATGTTTATATGTTTATGTTATTATGATAATGATAAGTGATGCATCACATGTAAAAACACGTGCTCTAACTAAGAAATCATGCACTTTGAATTCATGCAAGTAACCAATATTAAGTGATGGATGATAGTTCAAGCTCATGACAAAGTGTTGCACACGTTTAGATTTAAATAAGTCCTATAATTATATTTGAACATTGAGGTTAATGATATAATGAAGGTTTAGACATTTAATATTTTCTAAAATATTAGTTATGATATGATTAATGGAAAGTTTTTAGTTATTATAATTTTCTCTAAATTGTCAAGTCTTCTGTTGTTAAATGATGTATGGCAAATGGTTAACAGCGCAAAATTGTCATAAATGACCAAAACTTTTAGGGTGAATTTTCGAATCGTTATAGTTGGTAACAAAGCATAGTAGGACCTAAGTTTAAGTTATGTAATGTTAAAAAGTCAAAGTCCATGTGCAACTGTCATAAGTAGTCCCCCAACCTTTAATGAAGATGTATTTATGGTTAAGAGTATGTAATGTTTAAGTTATATTATATGTATTTATAATTGATCAACTAATGGGCAGTTACTTATTGTTAAGGATGGAAGAAGAAGGCTTATCTAGAGACTGTGTCTTAGAAGGTTAGATGGAGCTGATTGAAATTTGATCTGTATGGCTCCTGTTATAGAAAGAAATGCAGACTCGAGACATTCTTGCCGTTCAAGCTCAAGGATTGAATGGTTCCTAAAGTTACAGCCCCCAAACTTTAATGAGGATAGGAATCCATACAAGGTTGAAATTTTGTTGGATGTGATCACGGAGAAGTTTAGGGCAATGGATTGCTCAAAAAGGCATAGAGTCAATCTGGCTACCCATTAGCTAGTTGACCAGATTCGTCACTGGTGGAAATTAGTGACTAGGGCCCAATTTGAAGATGAAGATGAGATTGTCTGGAGGGACTTCAAGAAGGAATTCAGGAGTCGCTATCTCCCTCCACATGTAAGGTTGAACAAACAAACTGAATTCACAAATATGCAACAAACAGTGGAGGAATACCTCAACAAGTTTTTAAAACTTGAGAGGGAATAAGGGTGAAGGATTAAGGGTCAACCACTTTGTCAAAGGGTTGAATCCTCACCTCAGGATGAATGTCAAGTTTGGTGATCCTGAAACTATGGCCAAGGCAATCTCCTAAGCATCCAAACTGTCCAGAGAGAACAAGGCAATGAGTCAAGGAAGTAGTCCAAGAAGGAACAAAGGCAATAAAGGAGAATTGAAGATTCTAAGCCCTACAAGAAAGGTGATGATGGAAAGGGACAACAACGTTGTCCACACTATAGGAAATTTCACCTAGGTCAATGTGGGGTTTGTATTCAGTGTTTTCAAGTAGGACACTTTATTAGAGATTGCTCTGAAAAGGGAGATTATTATAAAGACAAAGGCAAGAACAAAAAATGATGGACAACAAAGAGCTATAAGTAGATTCCATGCCATGGAGATTGATGAGACTCAAAACATGAATAATGAAGATTATGGTAACCTTTTAAGTAATGTCCATTATGTTAATGTTATAGATGTTCATATGATTGCTCATGCACCAATACCTTTTGTATTGATAATGATTAAGTAAAAGATAATTAAGAAAACTTTGTAAGTGCGGTAAGATTAAAATTCTAGTACTAATTTCCTTTTAGGTGGACGATGTAACAACCCCAATTTTTAAATAAGGGTATTTAAGTCATTTGCAGAAAACCTAAGGAACCCTAGGTTAGACTCTATAAAAGCCCCCAAATCCTCCATCTCTTCTCTTTTCTTATTTTTCTCTCCTCCCTCACGACAGCTGCAACCCTAAAAACTTGAGGAAGAAATAAAAGAACAAGGAAGAAGACAAAGATGAAGAAAACATTGACGAGGGAAAGGGGATCAATATTGAGGAAGAATAATATCATAGGTATGTAAAAGGGATCCAATCCCTCTCTCATCTTTCAATAGTTTGCATGTGATGCATTAAGAGTTTTAGGGCACCTTGTCCTCATAATGGATTGTAATTGAGGATTGCACGAATACATTAATTAGGTCTAGATGTTTATCGATTATTTTATTATGTTTCATGACTTAGATCTAAAATTTCATATGATTTTAGGAAAAACCCTAAAAGATGTATTTCCATGATAAATTGATGTTGTTAGCATAATTTTATGTCTATGATTTAGGCCATAGAAGTGTTCTAAATGATTTATATATTTTCCCCTTGGTTCTACTTCAAAAACATATATTTTCGAGTTAGAAATTGGGATTCCCAGATGTCAACACGGTTGTGCCAACTCTAGGAATGACCATGATCAAACAGACAAGATCGAGATTAAAAGGCTTTCGGTCCATGACATCTCTGTCATGGTCGTGACAAGGCCAAACACGACTATTGAGCGAGAGAGATACAACCAAATTTTGGCTAAGTCTGGGAATGACTATGAAAAAGTTGAGTACGACCATGACAACTATGGGAACGACTGTGACAAGGCTTGACATGGCCATGACAATGTTGGGCACGATCATGACAAATCTGAGCACGGCCATAACATTTCTTGGCATGGCCATGATGCTGAAAAATGTCATTTTAAGATATATTAAACCTATTTTCTAATGTATATAGGTTATGTATAGATGTGTATTGATTGTATATGACACAAATATACGCAATGCATGCTCATCCGTAATTAGGATAAAAGATGAAAGATTGATGTGAATGATGTACTGATGACCCTAATAAAATATGACATTGAAGGAAATATCTCGACACACATTATGTTAAAGAAGTAAATGCCTTCAACTTTATGGTGATTAAGACTTCTCAAGCAATAATGCCTTCACCTGAAAGGATGTTTGAGATTTCCTAAGGGTCACTAGCTTGGTTGTCATGATGTTTCCTTAAATCTTTAATTAAGTAAAGATAAAATATAAGGGTAAGAAGTAAATATCTTTCATCTTATGGTGATTGAAATTTCTTTGAAAAATAATGCCATCACCCAAAAGATGTTTGGGATTTTCAAGTGCCCTGTTAGCTATTGTCATGATATGGTAAAGATGAAAGATGTAATAAGAAATAAATGTCTTTTATTTTATGGTGATTGAGACTTCTTTGAAAAATAAAGCCATCACTCAAAAGATGTTTGAGAGTTTTTAGAAGTAAATGTCTTTCACTTTGTGGTGACCGGGGCTTCTTTAGAAAATAATACCATCATTCAAAAGGTGTTTGAGATTTCATAGTGCCCTATTAACTAATAAAACAATGTCATTCTCTATTGACTATTAAGCAAAGATGAAATATGTTATATGATGAACTTAATGAAAGTAAGCAATGAATGTAAAGATGAGAAGTAAATGTCTTTCACCTTATGATGCTTAACATTTCTCGAGAAATAATGTCATCACCTAAAAGATGTTTGAGATTTTTCAATGTAAAGATGAAGGATATCATATGGTGAAGTAAGAATTTAAGTGAAGTTTAACTTCAAAGTATTTTATAATAATTAAAGTTAAAATGCTAATGAAGTAAAGATGAAAAATAAAGTTGTACTCTTATGTATGAACTTCAAGTGGACCTAAGCCCGAAAAGTAAAGTCCTGCATATTTGTATGTTCTTTACGAGGAACAATGCCTATCATCATAAAGTGTGTGTATTCCTAAAGATGATTAGGAATAAATTTTCATACTATTATGATGTGTGTTTCTAACATATCACTTCAACAAAGATGACAAGAAGATGCACCATTAGCAAGCTGATGTACCGAGCTACCAATCATGTAGGATCTCAAAGGCACTAAGGGAGCGGGGGTGAACTGGTGTTTAAAATTGAAAGTATCGATTTCACAAAATACATCATAGAAGCTTAAAAATGATTTAACAATCTTTAAATAAAAAAAAATTAAATCATATCACAAGCATAACATGAGAAGGACAGTGAGAAAGAAATCAAACACGATGGTTGTTGATGAGGTTCGGCCATATCTTGGCCTATGTCCCCGCTTTGACTTCTCAACCTCGAGACCTTCAGAGATTCCACTAAAACACTTCCTTTGTTCCAAATGGGGGAAGGAACAAAAGCCCTTTACATCAACCACATTTTGTATACTTCGAGAGGTAAAGCAACATCTCCTCCTAGAAAACTTATCTTTTCTCTCGCTCAAGAGGTAATATATGGAACCTCTTTTACACATGAGCTCTCTCAATGTTTCTGAACAATTGTTTTTCTCTTTTACAATACTATGCTCATAAGAAGAGAAGAGAGAAAGAAAAGAAAAACTAAAATGATAACTTCAAGGAAAAGGTCTTCTTTTGATAACTTGAAGTTTTTTCTTCAATGCTTGAATGGATGTCTTTGCTTTTGGCTTTGGCACTCCTTTTTATAGGCTTCAACATGTGAAAAATTCGTTCAGCATTTATCCCACAATTTTCTCATTCAAAAATACTTTTTATTGTTAATTTGACCAGAAGACTGGTCGACCACACATCTAGACCGATCGACTGGTCTATGTGACCATTGTGTGATTTTTTCAACTTATGCGCTTGGTCGATCGACCGAACTATCAACCGGTCAGTCGCGGTATAGTTTCGACGTCTTTTATTTTGCTCGTTGAGCTAATCGGTCGGCCGGTGCATCGACTTGACGTGGAACTGGGCAAGCTCTGTATTGATCGATCGACCGATATCTCAGATTGGTCGACCAGTGTAGTCTCGATCGGCCTTCTTTGCTTCGATCGGTAGATTGACCGACCTGCACTATTTTGTGCATAATATTTTGTACAGTTATCCAAATTAGATAATCTTGGATTCTATGGATAACTAATAGGATTCTCTACTACTTTGATATTCATCATTCATCTAGATCTAATAAGATCATAGTCAATTATTTAATCAAAGTTTAGTGCATAAAGTTGTTCCTTTTTATTTAAACTTTTTCAGCATTTAACTTTAACCTTTCGAGGTTTGTATCATTAAAATATAATTTTATATGGCATTAAAACATTGCTTCAACAATCTCACCCTATTTTATGAAGACAAATCGAGAAATATGAAAAATATTTAAGTTGCGAAAAAGTTGTAAAATTTTGTAAAATCAATTTTACTCCCCCAAAACCGAACTTTCCTTACAATGAAAGATATTCACATAACTATTAAATTTAAGGTACCCTTCATATAAAGTTATATTCATATCATATTTCTCATATATTTCTTTCCGTTTTTTCATCAAAAAGTAGTTTGCACATGAAGGACATAAGAAACCATATGTAATTCCCCCTTTATTTTTAAAAACTTTATTCTCCCCTTTTGTCATAAATATGTAAAGTATTACACCATAAAGAGTTATAAAATATGCAAAAATAACTCCCCTTAAAATTATAGCTTCAAATTGATTTAGAGGTTTATGAAAGCCACAAGTCAAAAAGATGTATTAAGAATCAAAATATTGCATAAAACTTTGATACAACAATGATATCAATGATATGTCAAAATAAAATTGAAAGATTTTAACATGCTCCCCCTATCACTATGACCATTTTTATTTTTCTATTTTATATGTTCCTCTTTTCTTTCAAAGAAATAGTATTTTTAAAATTTTGAGTGAAATCAAAAAATAAATTAAATGATACTTTTACCATGGCCTTCATGCCTTCACATTTTCAATTCCACTTGTCTTTTGCTTTACATGTGAGGCACACCTGAAAAATAATTACTTAACCTTTGGTATCCAAACTTCTTTGGGTCCAATTTTGTTAGTAACGGATCCTTTTGAAACCCGTATCTTTCCATGTTGAAATGTTTTTTCCTATTTTTCATTGATAAGCATAATGGCCATGAAATCTACATGCAAAACATGTAATATGTGATTTTCTAACATAGGAATGATTAGATTTCTAATAAGAGTTTTCATGTTTGAAGTATTGTCTAAGATTATTTTTCATTGTATGAGAAATAGCTTTATCCAATGTTTTCTTCTTGGGGACTTTTTTCTTCATCTTTTTTAATTCTGGTCTCATAGGCTAATAGTAAACCAATTAAATCATCAAAATCCATGCTATTCAAGTCTTTTTCTTCAATCACGGTCCTCTTTGTATGTCATTTAGAGGAGAGAGACCTGAGAAATTTTTTCATTTTTTGGGAGTTAGTTCTTGGCTCGTCCAAGGGGCTAAGCCATTCACAATATCGTTAAAACGAACAACCATATCATTGATGGATTCATTATCATGAATTTTGAAGAAATCATATTGATGATTTAAGATATTTAATTCAAATTTCTTGACTTTATCTGTTCCTTCATAAGTAGTAATTAGTTTGTTTCAAATCTATTTTGCACTTTCACAACTAGAAATGCGATTAAACTCCATTGAATCCAAAGCACAATAGAAAATATTTTTTGCTTACAAATCAAGTTTTGTAAATTTTTTTCTCTTCCAGTATATTCGGAAGGTATTTTTTCATGTAAATAATAACATTTTTCAATGATGCCACACATGTCAATATCAATAGAACATATGTATGCTTGTATTCTAATTTTTCAATAAGCAAAATTTGATGCATTAAAAAGGGGAGGACGACTAATTGATTGTCCTTCGAAAAAACTAAATTCGCTTGATGTCATAGCTCTAAAGATGGTTAAATCTTAAAATAATTAGATCTTAAAATAAGAGCAACCCACTCTGATACCAATTGTAAGATCTCAAAGGCACCAAGAAAGGGGGTGAATTGGTGTTTAAAATCGAAAGTATCGATTTCACAAAATACATTGCTGAAGCTTAAAATCGATTCAACAATCTTTAAATCAAAACAAATTAAATTAGATCACAAGCACAACATGAGAAGGAGAGTGAGAAATAACTCAAACATGATGAACACGATGATTGTTGATGAGGTTCGGCCACACCTTGACTTACATCTCCGCTCTGACTTTTCGACCTGAGACTGTCAGAGATTCCACTAAAATACTTTCTTTGTTCCAAATGGGGCAAGAAAGAAAAGCCCTTTACACCAATCACATTTTCTCCGCTTCGAGAGGTAAGACAACCTCTCCTCCTAGGAAGCTTATCTTTTCTCTCATTCAAGAGGTAAGATATGGAACCTCTTTTACACAGGAGTTCTCTAAAATTTTATGAACAATTGTTTTTCTCTTTTACAATACTATGCTGGGAAAGAAGAGAAAAACTAAAATGATAACTTCAAGGAAAGGGTCTTCTTTTGATAACATGAAGTTTTTCTTCAATGCTTGAATGGATGTCTTTGCTTCTCTCTTTGGCACTCCTCTTATAGACTTCAGCGTGTGAAAAATTAGTCCAAAATTTGTTCCACATTTTTTTCATTCAAAAATAGTTGTTACTGCTCATTTGACCTAGAGGCCAGTCGACCGCACATCTAGATCGATCGATTGGTCCATGTGACCGTTATGCAATTTTTTCAGCTTCTACGCTTGGTCGGTCGACCAAACTATTAACCGATCAATCGACCGGTATAGTCTTGATGTCTTTTATTTTGCTCGTTGAGCTGATCGGTCAGCCGGTGCATCGACCGGTCTATCGACCGATATCATCTCAACGTGGAACTAGGCAAGTTCTGTAATGATCGATCGACCGATATCTCGGATCGGCCGATCGGTGTAGTCTCGACTGGCCTTCTTTCCTTCGATCGGCAGATTGACCGACATGCACTATTTTGAGCATAACATTTTGCACAGTTATCCAAATTAGATAATCTTATATTCTATGGGTAGCTAATAGGATTCTCTACAATCATCAGAATCTAGTAAGACCATAGTTAATTATTTAATCAAAATTTAGTGCATAAAATTGTCCCTTTTATTTAAACTTTTCAGTATTTAACTTTAATGTTTCGAGGTTTGTATCATTACAATATAATTTTATATGGCATTAAAACTTTGCTCCAACAAATCATTGGTATCTTAAATAGGACCAGCCTTGCTTACAAGTAGAAAATCAAAAGTAATACTCTTGTGGGTGAAAGGAGATTGAAAAGAAAGGTCTTCGTCAATCCTTCAGAAGAAAAATAAAGTTGGATTTATCAAATAAGAGTCAAATCAACCATGTTCAGTAGAACAAATAAATATAGAGCAGAAAAAGGTTTTGGAGCATGAATAGAGCAACCACCGGAGGAAACTCTTAGATGAAGTACAATGTTATCTGAATGAAGTGATGTGCAAGCATAAATAACAACATTGACATCCAAAGCTCCAGTAACCCAACATCCAATAGACATATAATTATGCAGGGAACTCAGAACTTACCCAACATAAAACATTTTCCCTCCATCAGGAAGTCACATTAACAAACATTTTACTCCAATAAGTGGAGTTTTCCTGGGTTTGACACCCACACAATTTATTATCTTAATTTGCTTAGGTGCTTATAAAGTTTCCTAATAGAATGTACTTCCTAGCGCGACTGAAAATGATTTTACATCTTACCCCCATCAATAAATAATTGCCTCAACATCTTATAGCAAGTGCACCCAAAATATGTTAAATGATGAGATGTTATTAATTATACACATACTTGATGTACTCCGGAAATGTGGACCTACTTCTTGCTAGAATTAGTACAATGAGACATGTGAACTCAGAAGAAGCACATTAAAAATCTCAATTAGGAAAATGTTTGTTATGAAGAGAATACTGTGGCGAGTTCCAAGAATGTATTTTACCCTATCAAAAGTACAAAAATTAACATAAACAACATTAACAATTTTACGACACACATGTTATGCACGAATGCAAAAGCTAGAATCGGACCAAGAAATAATTACCTCCAACAATAAATAATTCTGTAGATGTCCTTTTTTTTTTGCAGCCACAAGTGCAAATAAGAACTAATAATTGTGTTTCCTTTGGTGCAAAATAAAGGAGGAGAATTTAAGTCGAAAACATTTCAAAAAGAGAACAAAATTGAGGACTTTAGTGCTCTTTTTGCCATAGCAAGTGACTTAAATATGGAAATATTATTTATATATTTAAAAAAATTTATGCAAAAAACATTTTTATTGAGAAATGAGAAAAAATAAGGAAAAATAAAGGTGGCCTACCATTTGAATTGATTTATGTGAGGTTGGATTGCATTCATGCTTCAAATTAGGTACAATTTGATTAAATCTGACTGCCTAGATCATATTTAGGTAAGGTTGTGATGTAGGATAGATAAGATGGATTTTGTTAGTTATTATTTTATTTTTTTACATTTGATTGCAAAATTATAATAAATAGATATAAACTCTTTCATTATTGATAGTTCAATCTATATCCATTTATTTTATAAATATGTGTGTTTTTTTTTTCTTGGTGGATTATGAATTTATCAAGCCTATCAACATTTTTCAGGATTTGTCTAAAAGTTGTAATCCCCACTACTTTAGGATCCTTTGCTGCTTCAAATGGTATCACAAAATCCAAGGAGTTTAGTTCTTCATCTTGGTGCTCATCTTCTCTCAATCATCCATTTCTTATTTTTTTCTCGTTTTGTTTTTTCTTTTATTTCCCAATCGAATTGCATCCTTTATTTTTTGTTCTCTTTATTTATTATCTCCATTTGACTACATCATTATCCTTTTTTTCTTTCTCTTTTTATCACCCATGATATGTTAATTTATATCATTTTTTATCTTGTTTTCTTTTTTTCTTATGATTTTTATTTAACTAAAAAGATGATGAAAGAGGCATCTTCATTTAGTGGGTACTTCGATGTTGATGATTTTTTACAATGAATTTCTAGGGTTGATTATTTCTTTGTTATTGGGATGTTTTAGAATCCCAACAAGCCAAATTAATTGCTAACAAATTACAAAGAAAACATTTCTTAATTGAAAGATATAGAAAAAAAATACAACAAATATAGGTTCATTTTGAGAACATCAATAATTTGATTGAGAAAGTTCAACAATGATTAGAGAATATAATCAATTGGCTTTGAAAGTTGTGACTGCTCCAATGAAGACTTGCAAGAGACCATTGAAGACAATATGCTTTATCCAAACACCGAGGAGATGGCCATGATGGACTTTCTATCTGAGAAAGAAAAGATAAATTTATTAATGAGGTGGATGAAAAGTTGATATTAAGTTCATCTTCTAACAAAAGAGATTTGTTCGAAGTGTTCTTATTGAAACTTTTTCTACATATTACAATTTCAAGACAAGCTATTAGCACAATATCCTATTATTTGACACTGTTAAATCTACTTGCTTTAAATTATTCATCCGGTAAGTTGAGAAAAAGAACAAGACCATTGAGAGATTTCAAGCATGAACCTCCATATTCATTTAAGGGTTCAAGGTTGAACTCTTTTGAAAAGAGGGAGACGTGATGTTTGATAATATGATAGATTTTGTTAGTATTTCTACCAAAATCTTGTTACTTCATCCTTTTAGATTTTCAATTATTTAGATTCTATTAGTTATTATTCTTTTTTATACTTCTAGATTTAGATTAATTTACATTCGATTTAAAAAATCTCATAAATAAGCATAGACTCTTTCATTATTGATAGTTCAATTAATATCCAATTTTTTTTATAAACCTATGTGATTTTCTTTTTTGGTGGATTTTGAGTTCTACTGCGTTTTTAGTTTTATCAAGTTATTGATGGTGGTTTGAACTATCAACTTCTTTTAGAATTCGTCTGAAAGTTGAAATCTCATAGACTTTGTGATCTCTTGGTACGTCAAGTACTGATGTATGATAGATAAAATAGATTGTGTTGGTTATTATTTTTAAAATTTTCTAAATTTTTAAGTTACTTAGATTCTATTAGTTCAATCAATATTCGTTTGTTTTATAAACCTGTGCAATTTTGTTTCTTAGTCAATTTGAAGTTTTAATAGATTCCAAGTTTATTAAGTTATTGATAGTACTTTGAACTATCAACATATTTTGAAAATCGTCCGAAAGTTATAATCTCATTCACATTAATTATGATCCTCTATTGTATCAAGTGGTATCAAAGCCTTCGACGAGATTTAGCTCTTTATCCTAGTGTTCATCATCTCTCCATCATTCATTTATTATTTTTATTTTTTCTTTTCCTTCCCACCCAAATTGCATCTTTTATTTTTGTTCTCTTTATTTTGTTATCTCTAACTGACACATTCTTATCCTTTTTCTTTATATTCTTCTTCTCATTCTTGATATGTTAATTTATATTATTTTTATCTATTGATTTTTATTTAGTTTATGAGATGAAGAAAGAGCCATCTTCATTCAATGAGTACTTTGATGTCGAAGAATTTTTTTTATACTTGATTTCCAAGGTTGATTATTTTTTATTATTGGGATATTATAGAATCTCAACAAGCCAAATTACTTGTCAACAAATTTACAAGTAAACACTTTCTTAGTGGAGAGACAATAAATGACTACGAGCTTGTCACAAAAAACATGTTTAGACATGACAAAAAATGAGAAAATTACATGTCAAATATTTTTTGCATCCATCATATCATTTTTTTTAGAAATCAAGTAAGAATCAACAACATAGACAAAATTTAATGCAAGGAGTCCAAATTCATTTGGAGAACATCAAGATTTAAATTTAGAATGCTCAACAAATATTGGAGAACATAAACAATTAAATGTGTATGTCTCCATTAGAATTTGTGCAATCTTATGAAGATCAATTATGTGTGAAAGTTGTGTTCACTCCAATTAATTGAAGAGTTACAAGAGACTATTAAAGATTTATAATATATTCAAATATTAAAGGGTTGTCAACTATTTGGAGGAAACAAGATGATATATTTATCAAAGAATGAAATGTTGAGGTTAAATTCAAGGAGTTTACTATGGTCAGTGCTGAGATTTGTGGTGCAAATGCTTCAAGTTGACATGAGATGTACGATAGTTTCAGCCAACACCATTTTTTTCTGTGGATCGTATTTTGAAGTCAAATTCTTAAGACATATACTATTATTTGGTACTACCTTACAATATACTTGGGTTAAATGATTTGTCTAGTAAGTTGTGAAAGAATATTAGAGCACGTTCTCTCAAGCACGATTCTCATATTTAATCTTCAAAGTTCCAAGTCAGTCTCATTTTGAAGAGAGGGAGACTGACATAAATATATAAAATAGATTCTGTTAGTTATTAGTTTTATATAGATTTTTAGATTACTTAGATTATGTCAATTAGAATTCTTATTTATTGTTATTTTAGATTTTTTACGTTTGATTTTAAAATATCTATAACTGAGTATAAATATTTTCTTTCTCAATGGATTCTAAGTCTCGATGAATTTTGAGTTTATCAAGCTATTAATAGTACTTTGAACTATCAATCTCTTTCGAAGTTTATCTAAAAATTGTAATCTTCTCCACTCTATGATCCTACTACATCAAGTGGGTTTGGACCTAACCCGTAAACACCCTAACAATTTAATAGCATGTCAATTGAATTGCATTCTAGAAAGATAATAATTAAGGACATAAATTTTTAAATAGTTAAGTTAAGTAGAGAAATACTTATTAAGCACCTTTCTTAGTTTCAAATTTTTTAAGGGATAGCACCATCAAATCCACCAACTATCATTGAACTCATGATGAACAATAAATAAAAAATATATTCAATTGATGGATCCAACATGACAATGACACATATGATGCTACCTCCTAAAAAGATTAGCGCAATTGTTAAACTCATAAAATTAATACCAATATAATGACATGTGTGGATGCTCAATTGTAATAAAATTATAGTTTCCAAACATATGAAGGCATCATGTGTGTACATTTAAATACAAAAATCATTTAACTTCATAAATAAATGGGAGTCTGGAAAGTTAAGTATCATCTAATAGACTTATGCTTTATATACTTCTACATATGAATATTTTATTTTATGGGGAAAGATTTTATCACGAAAATTTTATAAATAGTGTTTGATAAGTGGAAACATAATTCCTTTGAGTTCAAAAAAAATTTGAGCTGATAGATTAATTCATGTGTTTGGATGGAAGCAATGATGAACTTTTGATAGATCAATTTCAATGATTGTTTGAATAAATATAAGAATAATAAAAATAACATATAATTTTAGAAAAGATAAATGTTGAGATTGAATAAAAATATGATAATTTATTTTTATAAATTTCTATACAAAAGTAATGGGATAAAATAATATGAGGGAGAGAGATGAAAGATAGACTGAACTGAAAGAGAAGAGAGAAAGAGAGGGGATGAAAAAAGAAAATAGACAAATAAAAGAAATCAGGAGGGGTCTCTCATGGTACAACACATTAGTGGAAGTTAAGGGTGGAAATCATGTTCCTTGATATGTGGTTTTGCCTATTTGATTTTGCCTCAGTTTTTGACATATAGTGGCAAAATCAATTAAAATCAAGAGATTGTTCAAGCCAATATCTATTTGAATATTTTCAAATATAGATGACAAACAAGTACATAAGAATCATAGCACAACGAGTATAGAACAATATTTTTTTAGTATTTAATGGTCATGAGACCCCTCAAAAGAGGTCTCACGGTCAGACGTCTAAGCATGGACGATGGATGTCCGATTAATGGTCGATCACTTGAGGCGCGGCACGCGAACTGAATTTTGATGATGGGACAGAACTTGGTTTAGGGGTTTTTTTTTTGCTGAACCGTCGAGTTTGAGGGGTCTGCAAAAGAAGTCTTCTTTTTCCCATTCTTGCTGTGACATTTCTCCTCTCTCGCTTCCATCTCTCTCCTAACAGTGACCCGTCCTTCATCTTCCCAGCAGAGGCGATCTCCAACTTTCAGATCAGTAGACGACAAGCTGCAATCCCTCCTCATCGGCAAGTGGAAATTTCTTCCCACTTTTTTACCGCTTGTTCTCTGCTCAAAGCCCTAATTTTTTTCGTTCGTCTAGATTTTTTGCAGCTTTTTGTTTGATGTTTCCACTTTTTTGCAGATATTTTTGTCCATTTTTCTGCTTCCTCCAACTTTGTCTGCTCCAAGTCCTATTTGCTCCCAAATTTTTTTCTTCTATTTGTCCGCTCCCATTTGATGTCATTTGTTGCTTTTTTCCCCATCCTTCTCTCTTTCTCTCTCTTTTGGATCATGTACGTGTCCATATTTTTGTTTCCCTTTCCACTAGTTGCATTTTTCCATTCGTATAGATTTTTCTCAGATTTTTGTTTGATGTTCCTGGTTTTTTGCAGAGATTTTTGTCTGTTTCTTTGCTCCAAGCCCCAACTTTGTCTGCTACTCCAAGTCCTACTTGCTCATTGCTCCTTTTCCCCATCCTTCTCTATTTCTCTCTTTCATCGAGGACACTCAAATTCTGTACGTTTCCATATTTTTGTTTCCCCTTCCATTATAGTCATTACATCTAATTGTGTTCATCTTATGTGTAGTTGCATTTTGATTGCTTTGTTGTTGCCACCTCTCCCCTTTATCAGTTGCCTCCATTAAAAAGCTCAAGCATAGGAGGTTTGAAACAATTTTATTCATCCTATGAGTGAGCATAGAATGACTTTCTCCAGTGATTTCTATTCCCTGTCATTATAGTGTTGTGAAGATGATTGTAAACAATGCATAAAAATGGTTGCATATTCTTTCTCTTTTTTTCTCAAAATTGATATTGTGAACATGATAATGAAAACAATTGTGGGTTAATGGATTAAAATATGTTTAAACTTGTATGCTATTGGCAAATATGTTTAAATAGGCTATCATAGTAATTTTTTTTGAATCATTTTTGCCAAAATGATAAGCCTTTGTCTGATAATGGTGATGTTCAGAATGTGTACATATTTCAAGCATTTATACAAATTTTATATGCATACATTTACAGGATGGCATTGCCGAAATGTCATTGCCAACACGAAGCAGTAGTAAGAACATCTTGGACTGAGCGTAACCCCGATCAAAGATTTTTTTGTTGTCGATTTTACGGAGTGGGTTCAAAACATTATAATGTCATTTGCTTTCAATACTTTATTTCGAATACAATATGTTAAAACACATATTCCTATTTTGTAGAAACTAGGAGCATGTCAATATTTCAAATGGATGAATCCTCATTTTGAAGAAAGACCTACTCACGTGATAAATGGATTATTGCGAAAGATCGATAGAATGGAAGTTGAAGATGAGTTTGAAGGCGAAGTTAGAATGAATAAATTTTAAAAGAGGTATAAAAATACAAGCCATCAAATTCCTCCAAACTTGAGTAATTGCTTGTCCTCAAGCAGAAGTTAAAAATTTAGGGCGAAATATTCAATTAGAATCAGTCACACAAGAAAAGTAGATAGAAGTAACAACAAGGATCCCCCTATGCACAATAGTCTAGACATCATTTAGCACATTTTAACATGGTTTAATTTCACTCAAAGTAGAGTCATTGAAGAGATGATTCTGAGGGAGGTTCCTACTCCTCCAACCATATCCTTCTCAATTTCTACAATAAGTCTCTCTAGGTTTAAGCATCCATATTGAAGTTTAGACATACAAATATTCCCAATTTCACTTTCATTTCGTTCATTTCATTTGCAACTTTACATTTACTTTCTCTCTTTTTTTTCTTTTTAACTCCCCCAAACTTAAAGCATGAGTAACCATTTGGGCAAGTTTATTCACGTTTTGTCCCTGTACAGCCCCAACCGAGGAATCGCTAGCATCATACATAACTTCAAATGATAGTGCCCAATCTAGAGGTTACATAATGGGAGCAGAGGTAACTGCTTTTCGAAGTAGATTGAAAGCAGAAAGGCATTCATCGTCGAAGTTGAAATATGTGTCCTTATGTAGTAGATTCATGAGAAGTTTTGCAATTTAGAGAAGTCTTTAATGAAGCATCGGTAAAGCCGTACGTGCCTTAAGAAACTATGGATACCCTTGACATTGACAGGTGGGAGTAATTGAGCAATAACTTTAATTTTTGCTGGGTCCACTTCAAAACCTCTATTCGATATAACATGTCCAAGAACAACCCCTTGCTAAACCATGAAATGACATTTCTCCCAATTCAAAACCAAATTAACTTCTTCACATATCTGTAACACTCGATCAACATTTGTTAGACATTGAGAGGAGGAGGAACCAAAGATGAAAAAATCATCCATGAATACCTTCATAATTTTCTATATAAAATCAGAAAAAATATGCAAAGGTACATTACATAAACCAAATGGCATTCTTCGATATGCAAAGGTACCATATGGGTAAGTGAATGTAGTTTTCTCCTTATCAGTAGGGTGTATAGGTATTTGCATAAAATCAGAGAAACTATCAAGATAGCAAAAATAGTCATGCATAGTAAGTCTTTCAAGCATTTGATCAATAAAAGGTAAAGGAAAATGACGCTTTCTTGTAGCTTTGTTAAGTTTTTAAAAATTCGCACATTCGCCAACTTGTGATTGTTCAGGCAGCTATAAATTCCCCTTTTAAATTTTCAACTACTGTCATTCCACCCTTTTTTGGATTTATCTGAATTGGACTAACCCATTAACAAGAATCTAAGAGTTTTAGGACCTCCTTTTTAACTACTTCCTGCAAGATAGGGTTTAATCTCCGTTGTCCATCCCTAGATGGTTTTACACTATCATCAAGTGGAATTCTATGCATGCAAAGGGAAGGGCTAGCAAATTGTGGCATATTTTGTGACATCAATAAGCTTTCCTTCTACTAGCAAATTGTGGAGAATGAGATTTGTTGCTTGATGTTACACCCTACTCGGATATCTTACATTTGTTCTCTTTGACCGCATTGCCTCACCTCAGTTATGCAAGTTACGAGTTATGCAAGATAATATTGTTGCGCATGACATTGAAGGCCATGAAAGCATAAGGAGCAATACTCAATCCTGCAACCCATTGGAATGATTTGATAACATCACAGACCTGTTGGCATTGGGAAGACATGTACTCTGCTTGATCCATAATGTGGATTCAACTGATCCAAAGAAACAAACGAAAAACATGGAAGCAGTAGGGTGATCCTAAATGTTTAACTTGGAAAATGTGATATAGTGATTTAGTGAGAACCATGAAAAATGTGATCCTCGCCTCAGTTAAATATGAAGGTTAATGACTAAAAGGTTATTCCCAGCCATATTTTTCAATAACCAAACCAAATAAAAATGCACAAAGCTATAAGACATGAAGCTCGCTTAATTAATACCAATAAAATCCTTAACTTTCAAATAAAAAAGAGGCAACTTTACACAACTATTTTGATAGTTTTCCACACATTCAATCTACATAATTTTTTATACAACTGAATGCTTTTTTCAAGGCACAAAATTTCTATTATGAAAGCTTGCAATTGAAATACTAAAGGTTCATCAAAGCGGGTTCGTCAAACTACAACATGATATACCAACTTCCATCACGTTCAGGGAACTGCATACATAAGAAACATCTTAAAATAAGCAAGAAGCTGCAAAGAAGAGGCATGATGTAAGGTAGTAGAAATGGATCTAAGATGACAAATATGCTCTTGAAAGATCAAAGCAAAGGTCTTGATCACCTACTGTGTGGCATGAATAGCAACATACATAGCTGGAGCATTAAAGGTGTAATATTTCATGAATGAAAAATTCACATAAAATGTACAGAATAACTAACCAAACTAAGCATGATTATATACAACAGTGCTTTGAGAATTTTGTTGGCTAGTTTGCACCTGAATTTCCTATTCATAAAATAACAAATTCAGATATGTACAAACATGAGGTGAATATAATAAAAATGATTTGGTACATGATCTACCTGCATCATCGAACATTTTCTCCAACCATGTCCCCTCTTTCCACACTTTCCACACTTTCTTTTTTTCGAATTATTTTGTGACATAAAAATTTCTATACCTGACTTAATCCTTCCAACGTTCTTTGGTCTACCCTTAGCCTTTATACGTGTAGGGTCCCGTATAACAAATTGTGAAGTTTGTAAGTAGACATTTGTTGGTTGACTGGTTGGCACTTCAGTAGTACTCGATTGACCAAATTCCACTATTTTATTATCAAAATGGAAGGCACCAAATCTTTTTATATCATCATCGATAATGGGGGCTCGAAACTGTAAATGCTTAGCTAAAATTAGGCACATTCCTTCTATCTTCCAAAGATTACTTTGCCAAGCTAACTTCTGAAAAGGAGTAATAAAATCTGTAGAAGGATGTGACTTATCATAAACTATATGTGCATTTGCATATCTAGCATTTATCGTCCATCTATGAAGGATATATTTTTCAGATATAAATTTCACTCCTTTCTTATGAAGGATACATAAAATATGACAACAAAAGAGTCCTTCCTGCTCACATTTCTTACATGAACATTTTATAGAAATGTTCTCATGGTGGCTAAACTCCACAATATGTTTTCCTTCATCATTGTATTGGATATACTGAATAGATGGATTTGTCATTGTCTTTGAAATCTTATGCCCATGTAGGTTGCAAGATTGTGCATATTCTTGTTGGAATTTATAAAACACATTGTGTGTATATATCTTGCGTGCATGAACTTCTAATGGATTTTTTAAAAAGTAATAAGGAGTAGAGTTCATGGTATGAAAATCCTCTCTTCCTTCAATAGCACGATGAGATTTGATTGCGATATCATATTGTTCTACAAAATTTGATAGTGATGTGTTTGCATTAACAAATCCATCAAAGAATGCATTAATGTTTTTTGCCCACTGAGTAGTGCACATACCTGCAGCAAAAAGGTCTTTAAAGTATAATGGAACCCACTGCTTGCGTTTGTTAATTGTGTTCTCTAGCCAATGACCATTTGGAATATCAAATTGCTGCTTCAAAGAGAGCCAACCATCTTCAAATTCCTTTACACTAGATGATTCATAAAGTCACCTATTATAATCTTCTTTAAATGTACCTCATGCATATAGATCTTGAAGATGAATCATTGCATTTTTTCTAATATGCCAAATACAAAATATATACTCAGTGCGTGGAAATACCTTATGAATAGCATTCCCCATTGCAATATCTTGATCAGTAATAATGCAAGTTAGATATTTTCCATTCATACATTCAGATTATTTTTCGAACAGCCATACAAATGTATCTTCTATTTCATCCGCAAGTAGAGCACATCCAAATAAACATGATCTCACGGAGCAAATGGCATTCGCAATTTATTTGTTCGATGTGTTATATCAAATACAACATCTCCAAAAGTTAAATAACTATCCCTTGATCTACCATCAGTCCAAAAGAAATTCATAACAGTACCATCTTCATCAAACTCCCAATTGTGAAAGAAGCTTGGATCGACACTCGTCTTATTTTGAAAACAAGATATGACATTTAAGCATTTAACACCAAGATTGCTTTTTCTTTTTGTTCTCAAATGATTGATACAATTTTGAGCTATTATAAGTGGCTCACCAAACATATTAAGCGCTCTAGCTATTTTTGATGGACCCATGCCATATCCATGTAAGTTAACAATGGCATCTTTTGAAGTCTCTGAAATTCTCTTTTGTGAACGCAAAAAATTAATCTTTGATGGAGTTGTTAAAAGATGACTATGTTCTTCTTTAAATTTTCTTACTTTCCACTTTCCATCCTTTCCTTACCCAACATACAAATGAGCTAGACAACCATCTCTAACATCTCTTCTTTGTTTAAATGTCTTTCCCAAAGTGTTCTTCATATTCTTATTCTTATGTCCTTCTTTGGAACAAATGAAATGTCTACTTGCAATATTTCCTATGCGCTTAGACTTATGACAAGCATATTTTTTGACAGAGAATCCTATTAATTTAGCATACATATTATAATATTTGTATGCTTCACCGTCAGTGTCTAATGTCATTCCAATCTTAAGATTTCGTAGCTCAAGAGTTTTCACAGAATTCCAACTTTGTAAATCATGAGCATGCATTTAGTCATCACTATTCCCTTCCCCAATATCTTCAACATTCAACTCCATATCACTCCCTTCTTCCATATCAATTTTGGCCCCTTCTTGAGTATTATCAATTTGAGGCCCTTCTTGAATATTGTCTTTTTCGGCAAACTCATATCTAAAGAAACTAAATTAATTATTGAACAATTGATATCACTATATGCTTGTTGAGAAACATGTTTTCTCTTATTATTCATCAAACACTAGTGCCTCCTATTTATAATCAAGGTTGGCAATGCAAGAAGGAAGAATATGCTAAAATATTACTCTAAATAATCAAGGATATTATCCCAAAGTATCTTAGATATTATTCCAAGAAATCTGTGATACTAATTCTAACTAATATTACAAAGATATGCCTAGTTATAAAAAGATATGCAAAGATATGAAAAAATATGAAATCATATCTCAACACTCCCCATCAAGCTGGAGCGTAAATATCATTTAGGCTCAGCTTGGAACATATAACCTGGAGTTTCTTTTTGGGAAGTGATTTAGTAAAGATGTCAGCTAGTTGATCTTCAATGGCCAAGTGTGGAGTGGATATCTTCTTAGTTATAATAGCATCACGAATGAAGTGACAGTCCACTTCTATGTGTTTAGTCCTCTCATGAAACACAGGATTGTTTCCAATAAATATTGCAGCTTTGTTATCGCAATATATCGGTAAGAGGTAATGGAAATTCCAAAATTGCGTAGAAGAGATATCACCTATAAGAGTTCACACGTAGTATGAGCCCTATATTCTGACTCAGTGCTAGAGCGGGAGACCACATCTTATTTCTTGTTGTGCCACGTTACAAGGTTTTCACAAACTGCAATTGCAGAAAGTTTTTTGCTGCCAAAATACTATTAGTGTCACTACCAGATATTAAAATATCATCTACATAAACAATGAGTATGACTAAACCTTTAGAACTATGTAAAGAGAATGTTGAATGGTCTGAAGAGGATTGACTAAAGCCATATTCTTTAATAGCTCTGTTGAATTTTTTAAACCATGCTCTTGGACTTTGTTTGAGTCCATAAATTGCTTTCTTTAACTTGCAAACCTTTGAACACTCCCCCTAAGTAATATACCCAGGTGGCTATTCCATGTAAACTTCTTCAGTAAGATCACCATACAAGAAATCATTTTTAACATCAAGTTGGTGAACTTGCCATCCAGAATTGATAGTAACAAAAAGTAAAATTCGAACCGAATTAAAGCGAGCAACTGGAGATAAAGTTTCAAAATAATCTACTCCATAAGTCTGGGTCTAACCTTTGGCTACAAAACGAGCCTTCTAATGATCAACCGTTCCATCAGGAAGATACTTTAGAGTGAACATCCACCGACAACCAACCTTACATTAGTTTGGAGGTCTACAAGTTCCCAAGTCTTTCTAGCACGAATGGTGGAATGCCTCAGAATTATTGCGGGGAATAAAATGACTATCAAGAGAAGTTGAAAAAACTTTGGCAACAGGAGACAAATGATCAAAAGTCATAAAATTAGATAGAGGATATTCCTCACAAGACCTAGTGCCCTTGCTATGTTCAATAGGAACATCTAGATCATGAGTTACCTGAGGAGGATCTCCTTCCGATAAGTCAGGACTGTTTGGAGGATTGCGTAATGGAATCATGGAGAGTGGTTCATCATCAAGGTCAGGTGGATGTTGATGGGTATGTGATGGCTATAAACTTTTAGACCGGTACAGGCGATGGAGGAGGAGAATGTGTTTGTTGTGGTGGTAGATTCTGTGATGGGTCAGAAATCGGAATTAGATGACTCTCATGGTTATTCCCAGGGTCCAAAAAGTAAGGTTTCTATTCGAAAAAGGTAACATCAGCACTAACTGCGAGAAGTAGGATCGTAGCACCTATAACCTTTTTGAGTTCGTGAGTATCCCAAAAAGATGTGCTTGATTGCTCTAGGAGCTAACTTATCAGTGTGAAAGAGGTGAACACAACATTCACATCCGAAAACACGAGGAGGGACAGGAAACAAAGACTTTCCTGAGAATAGAAGATGGAATGGAATTTGTCCGTTGAGAACCGATGATGAAACTCCATTAACGAGATAACACGCGTTGAGAACGGCATCTGGCCAATAGGTGGAGGGTACTTTAATATGGAAGAGGAGGGTGCGAGCAACATCCAGAAAGTGGCGAAGTTTTTTGTTCAGCAACGTCATTTTGCTGAGATGTTTTTACATATGAAGTTTGATGAATTGCACCAACAGATTTAAAAAATGATGAAAGATCATAATTTACAAACTCAAGTCCATTGTCACTGTGAAAGATTTTAATAACGGTAGAGAACTGGGTTTCTATTTCTATAAAAAAATTCGAATAATTCGAGGAGTTTCTGTCTAATTTTGCAACATATAAACCCAAGTGACTCTAGAAAAATCATCTACTAAAATAAAAAAATATTTGAAATGCCTATTTTTGGAAACTCGACAAGGACCCCACAAATCAGCATGCACTAGTGAAAATAGACTTTTCTCGCGTTTGTCAAGACGAGGTGGAAAAAGAGTACAATGATGCTTTCCTATTTGACAAGCCTCGCACTCAAGAACCTCAGTACTTGAAATGTTAGGAAATTATCGATGAAGAACAGTCAAACTAGGATGACATAGGCGACGATAAAGTTGTAGGAAAATGCTAGTAGTGTAGGCTATGGGATTGTGGGTAGATGGTTGGAGATAATAGAGTCCATCACGTTCAAATCCTCCACCAATCTGCCTCATCGTTTAGAGATCCTGCAGAACGAAAAAAGAGTCATAAAAAAGTGCTCGACAATTTAAGAATTTTGTCAATTGACTGATTGAAAGAAGGCTAAGAGCAAACTTTGGAGCATACATAACATTATCAAGCGAAAGGTCACAATTAACAGAAATTGTGCCAAAGCCAGTGTCCGGAGAGAGAGAACCATCAACCACTTTAATATTAAGAGGATTCAATAGAGATTTGAGGGATGAGAAGAAAGAGGCATCACCTGTTATGTGTAAGGAGGCACCCGAATCGACAATCCAGTCAAATTGAGAACTAGTAGAGAGAGCAAAAGTACTTGAATGATGCATTACTGAGCACTAGTTGACGGAGATGTAGATTCGGTGATAGACAAAGAACGAAGGTGATCATATTCTTCTTTTGATATTAGAATATCCGACTCATTAGTAGTGGCAGCATGAACCTTTAGGTAATCAACAGGATATCCACACTTTTCCTAGCAACAGTCAAAGGGATGATTGAATTTGATGACAATGGTCACAAAAGAATTTACCACGTCATCCAAAGTCGTTATCTCGTCCACGTCCACGGCCTTTGCCTTTGTCAGGGAAAAAATCATCTTCCTCTTCCACGTGTAGCAAGTGCAGATGCATCCGTATGAGGAGAAAAATCATCAATACGGGAGAACCGAGCATAGATTTCTTCAGGGGTCGGAATAGCTTCTTGTGTCATCAACTGATCCTTGACCAATTTATATTCAGGACCAAGACTAGAAAGAAATTGAACAGATCTAATTTGATCACATTGTTCTGCAAACACTTTGATATTTGGAGAAAGAGACTGATAGATATCCTGCTCATTCCAGAGGTTAGTCAATGTCCCAAAATAATTTGCTAACGGCTGATCATTTTTCTTGCATGATTGGATTTCTTCAGGAACCTTGTAAAGGCGAGATATATTGATTTTATGACAGTGAAGTTTTTAAAGTACCTCCCACATAATCTTGGCTGACCTATAAATCATGACATGTTTGGCAACAGATTCTGCCATGCTATTGAGCATGGCAGAGGCGACCCAATTATTGTCAGCATCCCAATTTTCTGTACGTTCTTCAGATTTGATGAGGATATGCTTCTTTCTGTGGGACCCTACATAGCGCTCAAATGTCGTGGATCAGAGGAGATAATTGGTACCATCAAGTTTGATATTGATACCGAGTGGAGTGTTTAGGGTGGATTTAACATCAGAGTTGCTAGATTCAGCTTTCTGATCGGCCATGGTTGAGCACAACGGATTCCACATAAAAGAATCAAGCCCCAATCTTGAGAACTATAGACATTGACATAGTGTGGTAAGGAAAGTAGGAAAAAGGGACGGAAGGGAGGAGAGAAGAAGGATGAGGAGGAAGGGGAGAAGAACAATGATTAGATCGTTACTACTTTAATACCATGTTGAGAAACATGTTTTCTCTTATTATTCACCAAACACTTTAGTGCCTCCTATTTATAATCAATGTAGGCAATACAAGAAGGGAGAATATGCTAAAATATTATTCCAAAAAATTAGGAATATTATCTCAAAATATCTGAGATATTATCCCAATAAATCTGGGATACTAATATTACAAAGATATGTCTAAGGTATAAAAAATATGCAAAGATATGAAAATATACGCAAATCATATCTCAACAATGCTAAAAATAACTGCTAAGTAATTGATATCCAACATATTTAACAATTTTAACATAGTACACTCTTAGACATACAAAATAACAATTCTTAATCCAAAATTATCAGCAATCTTAACACAATCAAACTACATATTGAAAACAAATGATAGACGAAAAATATTATTCCTTACTAAATGTACACAAAAATAAAGGCTTGTGGATGACTACTAACAAAAAAAAAATAACAGGCTAACTCACTTATGCAAATTCATGTCTGCAATTGAATTTTGGAATGTCGGGTTCAAATTAATAACATTTCCCGTACTTTGATCATTTTGTTTTGATGCAGGCGACTAATCAAGGGGAGAGGTGGCAACAACAAAGCAGTAAAGATGCAACTACACACAAAATGAATACAGGTAAGAGATCCAATGCCAATAATGCAAGGGGAAAGAAAACTACAAAAACATAAAAGAGAAGAACATGAAAGATAGAGAGAGGCAGGGGATGGGAAAATGCAATGCAACATAGCAGCAACATGGTATCAATTTTGAGCAAAAAGGAGAATAAAAATGCAACTAGTGAAAAGGGAAACAAAAATATGGACACGCACAGGATCCATAAGAGAGAGGAAGAGAGAAGGATGGGAAAAGAGCAGCAAATGACATCAAATGGGAGCAGACAAATAGAAGAACAAAATTGGGAAAAAAATTTGGGAGCAAGTAGGACTTGGAGCAGCAGACAAAGTTGGAGGTTGAAGTAAAAAAAATGGACAAAAAAATCTACAGTAAAAGTGGGAACATCAAATAAAAAGCTACGTAAAATCTAGACGAACGAAAAAAAATTAGGGCTTCGAGCAGAGAACAAGCGGTAAAAGAAGGGGGAAGAAATTTTCACTTGTCGATGGAGAGGGATCGCGGCTCGTTGATCTAAAGGTTGGAGATCGCCTCTGTTGGGAAGAGGAAGGACGAATCATTGTCAGGAGAGAGATTGAAGTGAGAGAGAAGAAATGTCATAGCAGGAATGGGAAAAAGAAGACCTCTTTTGCAGATCCCTCAAACTCGAAAAACCCTAAACCAAGTTTTGTCCCATCTTCAAAATTCGGTTCGCGTGCGGTTCGCGCACCTCAAGCGATCGACCATTAATCAAACATCCATCGGGCATGCTTAGACGTTTGACCTCTTTTGAGGGGTCTCACGGCCATTAAATTAAGATTATCTTGAGAAGCATACATTATTTCATCTATAAATTAATTTAATTAATTAAATTATAATTCATAGTTATTGAATTAATGGAAAGATAAATAATAAGGGCATTACATATTTATCGTGAGAATACGATGAAAAAGTGGGATTAATAGATCACTATTAGCAAATAGCAACCAAAATAAAATATTAAAATTAATTATTATGAATTATCAATATATATATAACAATGAGTAAATTATATTCTTATGCGTATTTTTATTGTTTTATAATTATACGTTAGTTCAATTGTGATATTTATTAAATTTATAATGAATTCTTTGTTTCCAACTATCTTTTAGTTAAACTGATATATGTAAATATATTAATTTTGCCGAGCCTTAACTAAATTAAAAAAAAACACGGTCTATAATTTAATTAAACATCTCATTAATTAAATCTGTGTGACGGGGGAGAGAGGTGTTGTTTATGGCAAGAAACATGTCAAAGGGGGCATGCATCACGCAGCCTCTTTGCGCTTGCGGCGTCCCGTAATAGACTAAATAGTTCATGGATAGTAGAAAGAACGCTCCTTTGCCACTTTGCGTGCGTTCGATCGCCGCAGTTTCTCAGGTTGCGGGTGCATGCACCGGGACGGCGTGGCCCAGCGGCGGCTTCAGCGGAGTGCCGGATGCCAGCATCTTTCAACGGGTAAGCGCCCCATGACCTGTTTGATGTAATTCGTTATAGAGAAATGGAACAATGACGTGCCTCTTTAATGCATTCCTTGCGGGATTGACTGTATGCGTCAAAGTCATGTTTCCTTTCTAGTATATTAATAATTGTGTGTTATAAGAGTGCAAATAAGTGAAGATATATAATGGCACCATTGTGTAAATAAGGACGAACCGTTCATATAAATTTACATTATGCTGCTCATGGCATGTCATTCTGAATGCCATGGTGATGCATAGAAAGTTAAAGACGAGACAGATCAACATAGTATTTTAGAATTTCCTATTTGTTCGAGGTTTTACTTCTCCACCATGACGAAACTGAGGTGGGCAAATAAACGACGACCAATTTAAGATGGAGATCGATCATGTCTGCAATGTACTATACAAATTGGTTATGTGCCTCAAGATAGTCTCCTGGCTGCTTGGACCTCTATATGCTATTTTGCTACCTCTTCTGGAAATTTAGATTCTTGATGCTGAAGCCAAAAACAAATAAGAACAATACAATTATTGCAACATGGACTGACACCACCACTGGTAAATAGTTATGCTTTAACCCAAAGTATTCCTCGAGGAAGTCCTGGACAGCCACATCTGGACTCCCAGAAACATGCAACAGATCAGTGCTGTCTCCTAGTTGTGAAGCCATCAGACCATAAATAGTCCATGCTGCTGGATCTCCCCAGTAATACCATCTCCACCATACTGGTATCCTCTGCACAAGCAAGGCTCAATTTAATTTTTAAGAGAGCATGTGTAAAGAATAAAGCAAAATCAATGATTGAGAACGTTGGATACCTTTCGAGGAATGAAGAAACCTGAAAAAATATTCCACAATATAAAGACAAGGAAGGAAAGAAGAGCAGCTATTTCTTGGTTTGGCGTCAGTGCAACCGTCATCATGCCGAAAATTGTGAAGTAAATGAAACTTAAGAAGACAAAGAGCATAAACCAGAAGAACTTTGCAATTGTAAATTGGAAACCAATCATTGGGTAGGCGATAGCTGAGAAAATGAAAACTTGTGCTAAGTTGTATGGGACTTCGATAGCCACCTGTGAAGGAAAGAGAGAAAGTATGTTCAATCAATAACACAAAATTTCATGAGGTATGAAGCAGAAGCTTCCTAAGTTATGGTTCTCAATATATGTTTTAAGCAAAAGTTACCAGAGACGGGTTAGCTGACAAGATCAATCAAAGAAACAACATGAACCTTTACTGCATCTCAGTAATCCTTGTGATACTTTTTGTTCAATTGTCAGTGCGAAGACCAATCAGATACTGTTACCAGGTAATTGACATGATCTAAACATTTGCAGGCAAAATCTTATTGGACTATTAAATTGCAAGTTATATGAGTTTTATGTTTTGATGTGCATGTGCATGTGCATGCACATTTCAAGCTATCGACATCTCTAGACAAGGCCACTTCTCAAAGTTTAACTTTTCCAGAATTAGAGCACAAGCTTTATGAATATGTCCTTATGCAGAGAAGGTTGAAAATATCCTATAATCTTACTGATAGCCAAAAAAAGAAGAGTACCTGTGCAATGGCATATGGCATGGAAGTATACATCCCGGCTGCTCTTTCACGGTAAAATGCAATCCTTTCCATTTCCACTACAGGTTGCAGTATAGAGGCATTTGCAAATCCTAGAAACAGGGCTGAACCATACATGGCTCCAAGGATATTGAAGATATCTTGTTCATTCTGTCTGTTATTTGATTTTTTTTAATTTTCAGATTAGTCTAAAACATTACTTTCAATGAAAAGGAAGCAAAAGGCAATTTCTCCAAATGTAACTTACATCTTAGAACCAATTCCGAAGAAGACTATGCCAAAAAGAACTGACATGGTGATTGTGATAACAAAACGAACAATGTTGTGTTCTGGATTTTTCCAGTACGATTTGTGTTGTTTCCAGAAGCAGGAGCGGCATTGTATCCAAAAGCTTTTTGCATGTACAGAATGGAATTCTAAGGATGTGAGGTCCCTTGTGTTGTTGCTCAGCTCATCAACAAGTCCCATGTTTGTTCTGTAATGACATTAGTTTTTTTGAAAGGGTGAAACGACATTAATTAAAGAACCATAAGTCCATTGATGAACATTTTTAGAATGAACCAATGGATGCAACCCGAGCTTACAGGGATTTCCATGCACTTACTTATATAGAGATGAATTCTGGAAGATGGTTTCAAAATCTATGTCAAGCTTATGTTCCATGGAAGGGGAGGTGACTTCTAACATCCATGTTGCTGGATTTTGGCCTCGTCCAATTTTTGGTACTCCTGGAATAGCCTAAGAAAAATGTTGATAAATGTTATGTAGGCTTCTTCCTCTCTAATTAACTGACCCACTTTGCAGGAGTTTTGTTCTTACCTCAAAATATCGTATCATGTCTTGAGATAAATGTCCCAAAGGTCCTCCATATATGATCCTCCCTCCTTTTTTCATTAGAAGTAACTGCAATCACAATATGTAGAACATTAAGTTGGGCAATAATGTTTTTTTTCTTGTTACGTGATTCATGTCTGGAGTTACAATTTGTTTTCTTTTTTTTTTTACTTTTTATTGGAAACTCTGGAGCAAATTCATGACATGATCATGCATTAATATATATGTGATCAAAACTTGTTATCCATGTTTAACTCCAAAGATGTTTTTATTAATTCTTCTCTCTGATGCAACATATATTTGTATTACCTCATCAAAAGCTTCAAATATCTCAATGCTTGGCTGGTGGATTGTGCAGACAATTGTGCGTCCAGTATCTGCTGTTTTTCTTACAGTTCTCATGACGATTGCTGCCGCTCGAGCATCTAAACCTGTAGTTGGTTCATCCATGAATATGATGGAGGGGCTTGAAACCAGTTCCACGGCCATTGTTAGCCGTTTGCGTGCTTCAGCTGCAAGTCCATTCCTTCCAGGTAATCCCACCATTGTATTCTCCAGTTGCTTGAGCTCCACTAGTTCCATAACTTCGTTAATAAAGATCTGAAAAAACAAGTAAAATAGTTTAAAATTAGAATGCTTGTGGTTAGTAGATGAACCACATCAATAAACTGACAAGTATATGTTAATTTCCTGTTAGATGTTCGTTTCAAAAAATTTCGTGTTAGATATGTGCAACTATTATGCTTGCATCTTTGTGGTATGATTTTTTTGCATGCCATGGTTATCTAACAACATACTTGTCTTGTAGATGCATCAACATGCGGCGGCAGACGAAGCCAAGCCGAATACCACAAAGATTCGTGGACTGTCAGAAATGCTGAGTGGTTATCTGTCTGCTCACAATATCCTGAAATCCTAGCAAAAGTTTCTTGCTTCTTTGGATGACCAGATATGCTAATACTTCCTTGAATTTGTCCAGTAGTTTTTCTTCCTGCCAAAACATCTAGTAGTGTAGTCTTCCCAGCACCCGTTACCCCCATCAGTACAGTTAATACTCCTGGTCTGAATGCTCCAGAGACATCACTTAACAATTGGAGTCTCCTCTCACTTGTATTGCCTCTCAGTTTCTGTGCAGTGAAGGCTAATATGAGTAAAATTCTTTAATGATCCTCTTGATGACATTCAAAAGTCCAGTTAGAAAGTTCTACCTTAGGTGTGTCAACATAATAGCTGATATGTTTGAATGTCAGGGTGAGAGGTTGAAATGGTAAAGCAATACTTCTGCTACTGGGTACAGTTCCTCTAGTTACTTCTTCAGCAGCTACTGTGGCCTTCTTGATATCCTTTGGAAGTGCATTCCTATTGGAGTGACTGTTACGAGGAGCTGCATTACATTATCATGAAAAGTTAGCTCAAGATTTTGTTCAAAACTTCAAGGGCCTATCCAAGTGAAATGGATTTGCTAAGATTACCAATTTAACAATTACCTTTCAGATACTCGAGGGCCAAAATGCTGAAAATGTTGAAAAGTAGCGCAAAGCTCAGTAATATTGCCACACAATACCAGAACCAATGCCATTCTGTTAACATCCCTCTTGATCTGAGAATGGATATTCCAACAGTTTCTGCAGGAGTTTGCGCACCTACAACTTCCTGTTAAAAGTACGAGAAGATTATAAGAGTCTCATTGATTTAGGATGCATCTTTTTAAGTAATGTTAATATAATTATCAGTTCAATCTTCAATTAACCAATGAAGACTAAGAACATCTTGATTTTTAACTTTGCAATTTGTTCTTTATTAATTATTCTTATCAATTTGCATCAGAATGAGGATAATAAATGCTTTTTGCATATTTTGGTTAATAATGTTTGGACCTTCCAAAAGGTAGTTTTCTTAGCCAAGAATATATGATCCTAGAGAGACATACATAATAATCCAGTCGTAAACATATTGTTTGTGACTAGCATTACCTATGTTTCTGAAAATTGCTTTTGCCTACATGTAGTTCCATGATCAAGAAGTTCAATATTACAGAGGAAGCAGAGCTTACCGTACTCCATCTTCTGTCAAGAAATTCATTGATCGCCACTGCATTTTGACCATATGTCATGGGAGACAACCAATAACCCCAGACCAACCATGGCTGGATATCATCTGATGCCAATTGTAAATATTGTCATGTACAGTATAAAAGATCATAGTTAAATGGTAGATTCATACTGTTTACACGTCATGATAGATAATCTAACCTTTTGAGATAACAAAGCCCCCAAGAATATAAACTGCAACTAAAGTGGCAGTCCCAAGCATATTGGCCATCAATTGTGTTTTACCAACAACAGCAATAAAACGGAAAAGCGCCATTGACATCTGATGCTCGCAAAAAAAAGCCAAGAATTGTTGCAAAAACCTGTGTAGAAAGTAAAGTGATTTACAAGACTCCCATTTTTTAGTTTATTATGAATAAGAGGGCAACTGTTTACCTGACTACAGATGGTGCAAAGCCAATTGTGTAGTATGTTAGAGATGTCCACAACCCTGTCTCAATTAATGACATTGGGAGACTAAGAATTGTTAGAGATAAAAGAAGCGACCATCCTGGTAGAAACAATAATTCTCTTTGCTTGTAATATATGGGAAGCCTCTTTATCATTATTGACAACTCTGTCATTCCATTGAATTTCACTATCACAACTCCAGCAAATATGGCTCCCAACCACTTATTGCCATCAGTTATTGACTGGTGGCTCATTTCTGATCGTATAAAAACAGTCATAATCACAAAAGCTAGCAGAGCTATCTGTACATTCTTGAATACATGAACTGGAAAGTTCCTCTTCGTTAGCAAAATCTCCCTAGAGAAGCATGCCTTGAATACCTCCCACTTTTGAACTCTAAATGTCTTTTGAAGTTTGCCCATTTGACCACTCTCTAATGTGTATTCTATATGTAGTTGTTCCTCAATTAAATGATCTACATGGAACGATTTGAAGGAATCTGAAAATTTCTGGACAGGGACATACTGATATTCAGATTTAGTGCCCACCCAATATTGAGCTTGATCCATCCTTGATATTACCTGAATTTATATGCTGAACTTAGAAACGACATCCATATATGATGATTCATTATTAGTTGTAATCAAAATTGCATGAAATGTAAATGAAGATAGTTTCTCCCATTTTCTGAAAACAAGATTTTCGAGTCCTGCAAGCTGATATGTTTGGTTCTCCCTTGTTCAAAATTTACTTATGATGTTGAATCCCACATACATTTGGAAGAGGAAGATCAAAACTAAGTTCTCAGCCATCATTTGATTGCTATTTTATTTTCCAGTAGATTTCATGTCTCTTGTATTATTACAAGTTCCAGTCTTTGACATCTGATTGAGTTGTTACATCACGCAAAATTATGCCCTGTAATAATTGTAAATTGCATAGTGTTCATCATTGTGAATTGTATTGGTACCAAAACAATATGCTACAAGCTGTCACAATCGTATTTCCTCCTCCAGTAGAAATGAATGTTATCTTATTTCCTCCAGGACTCGTTTGTGCTCCTTCACTTTCAAATGTGGTTTTGAGGGAGAAGATATTTTTAGGTGAATCTATGCTGAGAGAAATATCGCTGAGCAAATATAAATTCAATGTATAAAAGGAAAAAAGTGTATAAATTCAATGTGAAATAGGCCTCATGAGGAAGAAGAAAACAGTTCAGCAAGTAGTTGATACCTCATGAAGAAAATCTGGAACATTCTTTCTATCAGGACATCTGAATCCCATTGATTCAAAAAAATCAAGAACTTCTTCTCTTGGTCCTTGATAAGCAATTACTCCATCACACAAAAGGATGACATCATCAAAAAGTTCATAAGTCTCTTGAGGAGGCTGGAGCAGAGATATGGCCATTGTAAGATCCAAATTATGTGTCAGTTGCTGCAGAAACTTCAGAGTCTGGAAAGTTGTGGAGCTATCAAGTCCAGTTGAAATGTCATCCATAAAGAAGACTTGTGCCAAACCAACTAGCATCTCTCCTAAAACAATTCAGTCAAATAAGTTTAGCATACCATTCATTAATCTGATTGAGGTACAAATATTGTTGTTTCATTTGGATAATATATCTACTTGTTTACATTTAACATGCATTTAAATCTCTTAGCAAATTGTGATAGCTTTCTAGTATATAAGAGACAAACAGTCATCAAAATGCCAAAAACTACCAAGTTAATTTTGATGCCAGATGGATAAGAATGAAAATTTTCACGTGTTTTTACCAATTGTAGCTCTTTTCTTTTGTCCACCAGATATTCCTCTTCTCATTTCATCGCCTATAATGGTGTCTGCACATTCTTCCAAACCAAGCATCTGTCAGAATCAAGAAAATGAGACCTGATCAGGATATGAAACCCAATTAGGGTTATACTTTTTTTAGGTAATTGAGGTTATACTTGCAATAACAACTGTTCTTTATTGTTCTACAAATGTGTTATCTGAATGCATTTACTTGCAGATGTGATGAGCAAGCACATGATTTTTCATAACGCCCAAATATTACAGCTTGTCCTTCAACTTCACATAATATGCAGATATATTTTGCTGATCCTGTGAAGAATCAGAGAAACCATATTTGATGACTGTTTGCTGAATTGAATACTATAGTAATATGGCCTTTATACTTTTGTGTATTAATTTCTTTTATCAGCGAATGCCAATTAGTTATTCATTAAGGCTGTAAATCTAATTTTCCAGTCTAAAATGCACAACCATCTGCTTTTTTCTAATCGCTGCTTACCTTGATGATATATTCGCATCTTTCTCTTGCATATTGATTCTCCTGCATAATCCATATAAAAACAATATTGGGTGAATCATTTTATGACGCTCAAATCCCATCTTTTCTGTAAAAAAAAGTTATGGAATAATCTTTACACTAACATAAGTCTCTGCCATCTCTGGAGAACTTGCTCCCTCCTCCTGTCTTGCAGTCTCCACCCTTGAATTCTCTGTTTTGTAAGACGTCATTGAAGTCAGATTGAACAATAGTGATGCAGGCAAATGCGTATAAGAAAGCACGATCCTCACTCAAGGAATCTCCGGCATTTAACATCCTTTGTGAAAACTCAAATGTTTCCCTCACTGTCATCTCGGCATGGTGGAGATCATGTTGGCTAACATATGCACATGTCATCTGGGAAATGGTTTGATTCAACTTTTGTCCATTGTATGTGATTTTTCCTGAGACCTTTGCTTACAGAAATAGCAAGGCAAAGGAGAAAAAACAACTAAGTGAAAAAGGTGCTGAAAAGTACTTTCTATCTCACCACTGTTTTTTATATTTTACATATCAAGAAGCGCTGCTTACCTTCAATGAAGGATCTAATTTTTGAGACAAAGCCCTCAAGAATGTTGACTTTCCGGACCCAGGAGATCCAAGGACAAGCGTCATCCTGCAACAAAATCAGGTTTTTCCTTGTATCGTTTCTGTAATTTTTGAAGGAATAGATATACAAAATATTCTGTATGATTACTCAACCATCTTGATTGCTAATGTAGTCCAAATCTTTTGTAGATATCTTCTCATTTTTCATATTAACTAATGTCATCATTATGCAGTGGACATGAATCATTATACGAAACAAATTATGTGTAGATCGCTCACATCATGATCATGGTTTCCTTAGAACCTCCTCAAGATTGTGGTGACCTTACTAAGACCTCATTGCTGTATCTCTCTTACCAATAAACTTTAAGTTTGGGATGAAAATCGTAACAAAGTACGATGCATGTTTACGTCCATTGTTCCAGAACAATTGTAATCGCTCTGCTTTTCTTAGCATTTAATTTATTTAACCAGCTCAAGTGAAGCATTTGAAGTTAAAAGAATCTTGACATGATTATACCTTGATGGCCTTATCACCCCACTGAAGCAATTAAGAATCTTGACGTGCCTTCTCCTTGTGGGGCACAGCCCAATCCAGGACAAGAGCTCCTGTCCAACATCATATATAAATTATTCTTTGCTAGCGCTTGCTGTAAATTGAAATTTATAGTAATTATGATTTGAAAGAGGCAAATACTTATTTTTTATCATTCGATTAATTTAATGATTATGATTTATAATTAAATTAATCATAGATGAATATATACTTGTTACACTAATTTAGTAACAAAAAAATATCATATAACGACAAAAGACGTTAGATGTCCTTTGTCGTTCTTTCCACGTGTGGAGCTCGACTTTTCGGAGTGCACAAATTGTAGTTTTGCCTTGTAAAGCGGGCACACTCCTAAAAAAAGATTATTGTTTTCCATCTGAATTGACATAATGAGGAGTAAAGTAAAACATTAAACCTTAATAATTAGTGATATATTAATATAGTTAATAAAAAAATCAAAATGAATAAAATCGACATATAGTTTCTTGAACACATGACTCAACCAATGATTGATAAAGGCAAATTCTTTTTCTGCTTTCATTTATCACATTGCTTCTTAATTTTAATCCCCTTTTTCTATTTATTGTAGGGAAGTTTTGAAGTAAAATCAACGAGCTTCACCGTTAAGAAATATTGACTAAAAATAGTCTTTACGTGTCAGGGAAAATCTCATGTAGAAAATGTTTTTGATTTGTGTGTACCAAATATATTTATGGGGTATAAAGAATATACAACCGACTCTTTTTAACCTTCCGATCTGGATCGAAAATGTTCCTCTCTTTCGCTATCTCCTCTTTTCCCCCTCTCTTGTCCGTCCACAGACCAGTAATAAAAGAATTGAGATTGAGATGTTGAAATATGAGGAGGTAAAAAAAGGGCCATGGCTTCTCAAAGTTTTAGACAAATTCTAATGATTTTATTTGAAAATAAAAAAAAGTACTACAAAATAACATGATTTTAAAATAACACGAGTAATATATAACTGAAGAACCAAATAAATTTGACAGGAATATATATATATATATATATATATTCTTATATAAGCAGTTGGAGGGGGTGGAGCTCCAAAAAAGAAAAAAAAAAAGCTCTAATATGAATTCGCATCTTTTTCCATATGCACATGATCTAGACTGAGAGAGCTGCTAGCTAACATATGATGGGAGTTGGGTTGTCGGTGGGTGGATGTGGGGTGGGGTGGGGTGGGGTGGAGAGAGAACTGCATATGATTGGTTGCAATTAGAGAGGTTCAATGGCTTGCATTATTAATTTGCCGGCGGCGTCCTCTTACAAATTATCGGAGTTCGATGCTCTTATATCTCCTGTTTCTTGATTTATCATTAATTAATTAGTTATCGATGGGTGTATCTGACTTGAGAGTTACATGCATGCTGCGTTACGTACGTACGTACGTACGTACCTGAGCTGCGTTCATTGTGGTGTTGGGGAGGGTCGGAAGAACCCTCTTTCCGGCCGAAACCTCGGCCTCCACCGTCAGATCCTCGTACCGCACTTCGATCTTCGGAACCTCAATTCCTAACCTGATCATATATATAAGAGAGGAAAAACAATGTCTTTGTTATTATGATATGCTAAGATGAAAAGATTGGCATGAAGAATCCATGCACTACAATGATGCGTAACAGCTAAAAAGAATGAATCAGCGAGGTTGAATTATCTGCATATATATTCCCCTTGCCAGTCACGTACTACCTTTTGTTCCTATCTTTTATTCTCTGAATGAATTCTTCGTGCTCCTCATACTTCATTGCAGGCTCATCCGATTGTTCCATGACCCCCTTCTCTCTCTCTCTCTCTCTCTCTCTCTCTCTCTCTCTCTCTCTCTCCCTGAACTCTTAATTATTGCAGATAACTTTTATCGCCTGTAGAGCAAAGGATCCTTGTGTAGGCATATGCAGGTTAAGGTACGAATCGTAGGAGCATGGTATATCTATCCATATATATAGGGGTGGCAAACAGATGCCTTGCATGCTTAGCCTTTCTATTTCAAACATGTGGTTTTCAGTTCAGTTAGAGAAAGGCGTGGCATCTTCACAGTCTCTGATGTGAGCCGCTGATCAATCGGTCGAGCTCATGTCATGGCCAAAATCTGGTCAATAATGTTTGGTACCGGAATAGCGAGGGCAGCTTGACTAAAACAACAATATATGCTGCTGGAAAGATGCTTGCATTCATCCAGATTATTCACATTTTAAATTCCTCCTCCTAGTTATTCGACAGCGCATTATATGTGTGGTAGGGTAAACAAATTGAAGTTATAAGTCCATCATTCCCATGAGTTCGGAATTCGGATCAGAACTAGCTAGTTAAGTAAACATCATTACTATTGATTCCGAACTATTTACGAGCTGTGCAAGTGGTAGACTCATTATCAATAAGTAAACGTCATTATCGTAATCGAATTTCGAAAGTAATATTAGTCAGAAGAGGAAAAAACGGATTAATCATTATTGCTTCCGAGCTCGGAATTCTTGCATGCCCATGCAGGTTTCCAGATCAATTACAGAATGCCTTAGTTCACCAAATTAATTAAGCGTGAAGTTACCCACCCAAAAACGATTATATATTTGTTCATTTTTTTTGTCTATATAGCTATATTTTTGTGTGAGCACGTTACTGTTGTTTGTCTCACTGTAAAATTAATTAACGATATGTGTGTCTATATGTACTACACGTATAAAACGTGAAAGTGCGATTTAGTTATATGTTTTCTATGCATGTCAACATGACGATCTTTTGACGTACGTGGAATTCAAGTTTCGGGGTTCGAACTGCCACCAAACTTGCAGAAAAAAGTTGGCTTGCGTCGTAATCATTAATATTAATCAAAACCCTCGGGACGACATTAACACCACAGAAGACGCAACCCTTGCCAACCTCTCTCTCTCTCTCTCTCTCTCTCTCTCTCTCTCTCTCTCTCTCTCTCTCTCTCTCTCTCTCTCTCTCTCTCTCTCTCTCTCTCTCTCTCTCTCTCTCTCTCATCTCTTTTACAGTGAGATACTTCTCCTTTGCTATCAAATACGATCAAGTTAAATACAAACGTCGTTTCTGTCTTGCATGGCATTGTAACCAAAAAGATATAATTAGATGATATGACCCGCAGGTTATCTTGAGTATCCAGAACACAAAGAGGAATAAAAGTCTAAGTCAGATGTTATATAACTAAATCTTCACAACACCCGATATAATTCAATTTGTCACGAGTTCAATGCATGCACGACGGACGGACGGACTTATATATGCACACTTCGGTCTGTGAGTTGATAATTATTAATTCAGAAAAATGTAAGGAGTCTTGGCCATTGCACAAATATTTCTTTCTCATCAATTAAATCAGATAACATAAATCATTTTATTATATATTAATGTTTCTCTTCTTATTATGGGATTCAATCCGCTATGAGTTGAACACCAATATTTGGCGTGAATTTTATAAATGTTCCCCTCAAGTATGATGCACTAGTCATGATGACATTTATTTAGTCTGGAAAAGTCAATTCTAAGGGTTGCCTTATGTCATAAGATTAGATTTATGATGCACGAAGCACTAATTGCCAAAATATATTTTAGAAATTGCTTAATTAACTGGCATCCGATTTCATACACATTAGGATAAAACGTAAACTAATATGAATTCATGAAATGTATGGTTAGTCTGCATGCATCAGATTTAAAAATTCATAGAGAGCTCAATATCCAGCAGCAAAATACATCATCAATCCATCAAGTATTACATTAAGTTGCGTGCACGTAGCTGGTTAGACCAAACCTTTTTTTTTCTTTTCTAGGAAATCGAATTCTCGAACTAGATCGATCAAGTTCGTATGGATTCGACAATCTGAATTGGATAAACACGTGGAGTAATCCAATTTGTCGTTGCCTCTTCGTACGTAAAATTGCATTGGGTTACATATATTTATTCTTAGATCAGATGTTTAGCATGCATGACTTCTTGTTAGTGTGTAAGTAGAAATATATTTGATGTAAATTAGATCAACTGGGAAAACATATCTAACAGCGAACTGGATTACCGTGCGTCACTTAATTGTTGAGTGAGTAGAAAATTAGTTAATTAAAGTAATAATCATTTTTTGTGTTAATTAGGATTAATATGGAAAAAATTATTTGACTGATAGGAATGCTTGAATAAAAGTAGCATGCATTCGTAGAACACAAAGTGCCAAATAGAGCGTGAGAACAAAAATAAAAGATAGAGACTAAAAATTGTCCAGCCGCCTTGAGACTCAATAAGTGCATATAATTAAGCTTTTAATCCTTCCAAATTTCTAGGACCCTTATAATTGTGTCGGTATGTTATGAATGATCACACAATATATATATGAAATAATGCAATACGTCACGTTCATCATTTTCCAATAGGAAACGTGTAGAATGATTAAAATTTGGTGCAATGTATGCATGCCACGCCGCCAGCCCCCACCCCAAGCCCCCTTGATCCCATCCCACCCACAACCCACATGCATGCACAAGGGTACAATTCCAAAGTCTACATGTATGGCATATGGTATAAGGTAGTATTGGTATACCGTATACGTATACGCGTGTTGTATGCGTGCCCGTAACACAAATTTAATCCTGTTGGACGATGACCTTTCTGTTAGTGTACTATTACAGCAAAGTTATCACGTAATCATGCATGGAACTAGGAGTGAATTGTTAATTGACCATATAATATATATATATATATATATATATACGTGCATGACCTCATGGTTCTTACTTATAATTATATCCATTATTTAATTATATCTAGTTAATCAAACGCACGTGATTTGCCCTCTCTCTCGTCGTGATCAGCTCCGTCTATCAAGGCTGAGTTGTAGGCACGTAAGGTATGCAATTATTAACATTTTAGGGTGTGCATACGACTTCTAAGACGTATTTTTCATTTATTTTTTCTTGTATCTTTATAATTAAATGCAAGAGGAAAATAAAATATGCTATGTAGATGTAATATCCGAATTTAATTTCTAATATTTAATTGTTGTTTGTTGAGTTAGATTTGGGAGTTTTAAAAAGACAAATGTATAATAATTGTTAGGACCGGATAAAAAAAATGAAATATTCATCTGTTTCAAGACAAATCGGTCGAATCAATATTATATTTAATATATTATACTAAATTAACAATATTGATGCATGACACATGTTTTAGATTAATTTCACATGCACAAATCATAAAAAAGATGTTGTATATGCATATGGTAGTATAATTTTGATTTGGTAGGACGTGTTTTGATGAAACTGTATGGATCAAGATTCAATGACACATGTTTTAGATTAGTTTCACATGATCAAATCATAAAAGAGATGCTGTATATACATATGGTAGTATAATTTTGATTTGGTAGGACGTGTTTTGATGAAACTGTACGGATCAAGATTCAAAATAGATAATATCCCATGCAAGTTCAAGAATATTACATATATAAAATATAAACATAATTATACAAAAGAAAAATAATGTAAAAATCATAAATTTAAATTTTAAGATTTGATGTTAAAATTATTTACACACTTAATAAATTTAAATCTTATTTAATTGTATTATTATATATAAATTTTCTATTTCTTAAAATTTGTATTTCATATCTTTGCTTTTTATGTTAAAAGTAGCAAATAAATATTTCTTTCAAATATTATGACAAGATCATATATTCTATAAATAAATATATAGTATAATTAAAATTTGAACTTATTACATATTAAATGAGAGAAAATTTAAATTTGTATATATATATATATATATATATATATATATATATGTATGTATAATACTATATTACACTAAGTATATTATAGTATTGTTGTATATTATACATATAAAAAAGAAGTTTGCACCATCCTACCTAACTAATTTATCTAATATAATAAATATATAATTAACTATATTATAATATACATTTATGATATTAAAAAATTGAATAAAATCATAATCCATAAGTTAATTTTAGACTAAATGAAGGGAAAAAAAGTAATGTGTACAAACGTAATCTTACATTGTTAATAGTAGAAAGAGGAGAGTAAAGTGACAAGTATTAATACGGGAGGAGACTAATGGATCAATATAATTATTTATAGAAAAAGTTCATCTTTGTATATTTTTTAAAATTATAATAATAAATTTTATCAAAATATTTATTAACAAAAAAATTGGCTACTAAGAAATCGCAGTTCAACTCGCTTTTTCCCAATTTTAATTAATTTTTTATTGGTATGAACCGGTTCAATCTAGTTTGACTAGGGATTCGATTTTAGAACTTAAAATGGATCACCCTAGTGGCTGATCGCTGGTCGGATCGATCCGATCGACTCTGGCAAAATTGTTTCATATTATTAATTTGTGAGAAAACCCAAATGCAAATTAATTTGCGTTGTATTTCATAAATAAACCTAATCATACAAATAATGTATTTTTTCGGTTAGAAAGGGAACCTCATGCAAAAAAAATTAAAGGCTCAGATTACATATATTTCACTGGAAATTCGAAGTCGTGATATCTCGATTTCTGGGTGGAGTTAGAAATATTATTCCATACCAAACGATGGTTAGATAGCTGACGCAGCAGAAACGTTTATGCATAAAAAATTATATACGGCAGTACTAGTGATTAGACTGTTCTATATTTGACAAAATTGGATCGACAAGTATTATATCGGCAAGGTACATCTATTGAATTATTGAAGATTGAGGTCAACAAGGCAGAATTTTTTTTATGGTGAGAACCATCTTTATATATATATATATATATATATATACACATATATATATATGTATAATGCAGGGAGTTTAAAATTATTAACATCAAATTAACATATATAATGTGAATAAAATAATATATGATCAATCATCTAAGCCAAATTTAATTACATGTGGCCGATCGATGCCCTCCACAACACCCAACATAATATATAATAATGGCTTTGAATTGTATCGGATGTACGTACATGCAGGAAGAGACTACAACAATTCCAAAGTGTTTTTATTTATACAACACAAGAGAAAGAGACACCAAGAGCATGCGCAATTTTTGTATTTTGCGAATATTATGTTATGTATATGTACATAACATAACAACAATTAATAACGTCTCTTTCCGAAGGTGATCAATCACGCTACCTCTGAGTTCGTTCTAGCTGACTGACGGATATAAGTGGTCGTGAATTAATGGTCTATATATATATATATATATACACGTGTGTGTGAGAAAGAGATTACGTGGAACGGAGGTAATTGTACATATATATATATATATATATATATGTTTATTTATAATAATATGTCGATCCTTTGCATGCACGCGGAAGCTCAAATGATATATAAAATTGAGCACTTTAGAGAAGTTGACAAGTTTAAGATATCGCCTCGTTGTGTCCTTTTTCATCTTATTTGTTTATGTATATGTTATATATATTTTGACGATAACTGCCTCAATTATTAGTTGTTCTTGAATATAAAACTAACACCTTTTCTTCAAAAGGAAAGGACAGAACCTACCAATATTCTGATACACCAAATAAATAAAATGTACATCTATACATGTCGTCTACATTTGGCAACTATTTATACAATAAAGATCTTTTGTCACTTGTTCATATTAGGAAAGTGGGGTAGCTGCACGTCTATACGTATATATTCGTGTACATATGTATTATGTGTTAATACAATACAATTTGTTATTACTAGATCTCCTTCGTCTCTCTCTCTCTCTCTCTCTCTCTCTCTCTCTCTCTCTCTCTCTCTCTCTCTCTCTCTCTCTCTCTCTCTCTCTCTCTCTCTCTCTCTCTCTCTCTCTCTCTCTCTCGATACATACATATATATATATATATATATATATATATCCTTTTTTTCTAAAACTTACATGTAATAATATGCATATGAGATTTTAGGTTTGATAAATTATACGCAAACGTTGATTAGTATTAAATTTTTTTCTCTAAAACTTCATATTTTGTGGACCGTATAGACGGTTAATAATGCTTGGACCATAAATAAGATGCGTGTGCATCTTTTATTTTGCTTAACAAATTCTTCATTCTACAAATATATATGTATGTATAAATATCTTCTAGTTGCATGGATATAATGTTTGAAAATGTCAAAGGGGCCGAAGTAGATGATCAAACCGCAAGGAGTCATACATATGGCCAAATTAAAAGGAGCCTAATTTTGTCATCATATTGTTAGGTGTGCACGTAGCTGCCATGCGTGAACGTAGAACCTCCTCACCAATTGAGATAGATGCTTGAGGGCGGCACCCTCTCACAGTCTCACTGCTGGCTGGTCAAATTCTTATCGTTTAATTATTCACAATTTGATTTCCAACCCCATGCATGTAAGTAAATACCACGAGTAAGTTCTTCACTTGGAAATTAAAAAAAATCTTTTGCCACCTTAAATGGTTCACTGTGTAATATGTATGCAAGCCATGCTTTGGTCATATTAGTAGATCATTTCGAAAAATATTGACATCAAAATCTTTTTTTCTTTTGGTTAGAAAGTTGTGTAAAGGAAATAAGAAAGCGAAGGAAATTAATTTTGTCAATGAAACCTCATTACGTCACTCCTTCATAAGTTATAAATTATGACAGAGTTAGAATTGATCACTACAAGAAAAAGGGTCTTTAACAATCAATTATTAATGTCGAGATAAAAAAATGGTCATTACAAATAGTCAATAGTGGCAAGAAAAAATATGAACATTATTAAATATTATTAGCGAAAGAGAAAATTATTCATCTCAAAAAGATGAATTTTAGTCGTTAAAAGTGATTATTACTGACCATTAAATTTTATCATTGTTAATTATTTATAAATTAAGATCAAGTAAACGTGAAATTAATATTTTTTTGGCAGAAACTAAATATTTTCCTCCACTATTAAAAAATAAATTAATTTATATATTTAGATGACTTAATTACATGTTATAACACTTAATAGAAAGAAAAAAGAAAAAATTATTATAAAATCTAATACAATCTCTCACATGTTATAAGATTGAATAGAAAAACCCTAGCACTCCTTCCTCCTCACAATCTGCCACATTTTAGCTGCGATCGAAGCAAAGCTTCATCCCAGAATCTGCAAACCGTAAGCACATCCTTATCCCTTGTTTTTTTTTATTTCTGTTTTGTCGTGGCCATGTCCCCCAGCGACGACTGACGCATCAGCGTCCTTCTCCCCCCACGTGCGCCCTCCCTCTCATCCACCAGTGGCAAGCGCACCAGCGTCCTTCCCCACTCCCCCTTCTTCTCTATCGGAGGCGGACGGACCAGCGTCCTTCCACCACCCCCCCTTCCCCGCCCGCCTGCCCGTCCCCATTCTTCTCCATCGGCAGCCAACGCACCAGCGTCTTGTTGGATCAAAGTTTTAATGACATATAAAATTATATTTTGATGAAATAAATCTCGAAATATTAAAGTTGAAATATTGAAAAAGTTTAAAGAAAAATGGATAAATTTATGCACTACGCTTTGATTAAATAATTGACACTGATTTCATTAGTTTTGGATAAATGTGTTGTAGAGAATTCTGTTAGCTTTCCGCAAACTCCAAAATCATCTAATTTGGATAACTGTGCAAAAAGTTATGATCAAAATAGTGCAGGTCGGTCAACCCATCGGTCGAAGCAAACAAGGCCGGTCGACATGATACCGGTCGACCGAATAGAAGATATCGATCGACCGATAACTACTAAGCCTGCTCCAAACGACGTCGAGACAATACTAGTCGACATACCGATCGACAGTCCGGTCGATCGACCAACAGCAGAAACTGTCAAAATTTCGCAACAGTCATATAGACCGGTCGATCGGTCTAAAAGTACGATCGATCGGCCTCCAAGTAAAATGAATAGTAATGGTCAAATTTGAAGGAAAAATTTGTGGAACAATTTCTGGATGAAATTTTCACAGAAGGCTATAAAAGGAGTGCCAAAGCAAGAGGCAAATGCCACATTCACTCATTGAAGAAAAGCTTCAAGTTATCAAAGAGAGATTATTTTCTTGAAGTTTTCATTTTATAGCTTTCTCTTCTTTCTCTCTTCTTCTCTTGTGAGCTTAGCTTTATAAAAGAGAGAAACACTTTTGTTCGAAAAAAACTGATAGAGCTCATGTGTAAAAGAGGTTCAAAATCTTACCTCTTGAGCGAGAGAAATAGATTAGCTTCCTAGGAGGAGAGGTTGCCTTGCCTCTCAAAGCGAAGAAAAAGGCGGTGGTATAAAAGACTTTCTTCCTTGTCCCATTTGGAACAAAGAAAGTGATTAGTGGAATCTCTGACGGTCTCGAGGTCAAGAAGTTGGAGCGGGGACGTAGGCCAAGGTATGACCGAACCTCGTCAACAACCATCGTGTCGTTGCGTTTGATTTTCTCTCTCTCTCTCCCCTCCTCCCCTCTAATATTGAATTTATCATCTGAATTGTAAAGGATTTAAGATTTAATAATTTTAAGAGCTATGGCATCAAGTGCATTTATTTTTGTCGAAGGACAATCAATTAGTCACCCTCCCCTTTTAAATGCATCAAATTTTCAATCTTGAAAAATTCGGATTCAAGCCTACATATGTTCTATTGATTTAAACATGTGGGATATTGTTGAAAAAGGCTATTATTTACATGAAAAATTACCTTCCGAACATGATGAAAGACAAAAAAAATTTACGAAATTGGAATGGAAAGCAAAGAATATTTTTTATTGTGTTTTGAATTCAACAAATTTTAATTGGATTTCAAATTGTGAAAGTGCAACTGAGATTTGGAATAAACTCTTCATCGCTTACGAAGGAACCGATAAAGTTAAAGAATCTAGATTGAATATTTTAAATTATCAATATGATTCTTTCAAGATGCATGGAAATGAATCTATAAATGATATGGTTGCTCGATTTAATGATATTTTGAATGTCTTAGCCTCCTTGGGCGAGCCAAGATCTAAGACCCAAAAAGTGAAAAAGATTATCAGGTCTCTCTCCTCCAAATGGCATACGAAGAAGACCGTGATCGAAGAAAAAGATTTGAACAAATTGAATTTTGACGATCTTATTGGTTCACTTTTAACCTATAAGATCTCAATTCAAGAAGATCAAGAAGAAAAAGTCCCCAAGAAGAAAACATTGGCATTGAAGGCAAATACAATAGAAGAAGATTCAAGTGAAGAAGAAGTGGATGAAAAGCAACTCGCACTCTACACGAGAAAATTAGATAAGTATCTCAAATTAGTTAAAAAGAAAGACAAGAATGAGAAGCCAACAAAAAAATCATACAAACATCACAAAGAAGAAAAATTTTGAAAAGGTAAAAAGAAAAAATATGAAGAGTCTAGTGAAAAAAGTAGTTCATCAAGCTCTTCGAGTGATGAAGCATATATATGCTTGATGGCACACGACGATGAGGTAATCTCTAACCCTTCAAACTAAAATTATGACTCATCAAACTCTTCCGAAGAAATTTTTTCTTTAGATGTGAACAAGAACTCTCCTCTCTTATAAAAAGATATTTTTCAATTAAAGAGGAAAATGAAACATTAATACATGAAATTGAAAATTTAAAGAGGAAAATAATGCATATTTTTTGGAAAATGAAAAACTAAAAAATAAAATTGAAGCTTTGAAAATCACGCATGCATGTGAAGTTGTAAAATTAGCATATTCTTTGAAAAAAGTAAAGAAAGAAAATCTCTTTGAAAGATATACAAAATAAGATTACATCTTATGCAAAGAAAAATAATCTTAGGAATCATCCCTATCATAGAAAATCACATTTTAAATGTTTTACATGTGAATTTTATGGGCATTATGCGTATCAATGTAAAATGAGAAAACCAACACAACGTGGCATGATTTGGGTCCGAAAAGAACATTGTCTAACAAATTAGGACTCAAAAAAATTTGGGTACCAAAGATTACATAATTACTTTTCACGTATGTCTCACATGCAAAGCAAAGGACAAGTGGTGAAGGCACAACTGTTATGATAAAAGTATCACTTACTTTTTTATTTCATCCAAAAATTTTCAAAACTACTATTTCTTTAAAAGAAAAGAAGAATACATAAAATATTAGTCATGGTGATAGGGGGAGCATGATTAAACATTATTTTCACATATCATAGATATCACATTATTTTTGACAAAGTTTTATACCATATTTTTAATATATGTTGTTTTGGCTTTCATAAATTGATTTTTATTATAAAATAATCATAAATTTATGAGGAGTTATCTTTCAAAACTTATAATACTCTACATATCTATTATATGACAAAATGGGAAAGAATATTTTTTTGAAAAATTGATTAAGAGGGAGTTACATATGGTTTCTTATAGACTTCAATTACAAATGACTTTTTGATAAAAACAAAAGGGGGAAAAATAGGAGAAATATGACCTAAATATACTTTATATTTCCCATTGTAATAAAAGTTAAGTTTAGGGGAAGTAAAATTATTTTTACAAGATTTTATAACTTTTTCGCCAACTTATATCCTTTTCATATTTTTCGATTTGTTTTCATAAAAAAGGGGGAGATTGTTGGGTCAAAGTTTTAATGACATATAAAATTATATTTTGATGAAACAAACCTCGAAAGATTAAAGTTGAACTGTTGAAAAAGTTTAAAGAAAAATGAATAACTTTATGCACTATGCTTTGATTAAATAATTGACACTAATCTCACTAGTTTTGGAGAAATGTTTATAGAGAATTCTGTTAGCTTTCCGTAGACTCCAAGATCATCTAATTTGGATAACCGTATAAAAAGTTATGATCAAAATAGTGCAGGTCGGTCAACCCGTCGGTCGAAGCAAATGAGGTCAGTCGACATGATACCGATCGACCGAATAAAAGATACCGGTCGATCGATAACTATTGAGCCTGTTCCGGACGACGTCGAGACAATACCGACGATAGTCCGGTTGATCGACCAAGTGCAAAAATTGTCAAAATGACGCCGGTCCAGAAGTGCGGTCGACCGGCCTCCGAGTCAAATGAATACTAACGGTGCAGGAATTTGTGGAACAATTTGTGGACAAATTTTTCACACATTGAAGATTATAAAAGGAGTGACAAAGTCAGAGGTAAAGACACACATTCACTCATTGAAGAAAAACTTCAAGCTATCAAAGAGATATTACTTTCTTTAAGTTTTCATTTTATAGCTTTCTCTTCTTTCTTTCTTCTTCTCGTGTGAGCTTAGCTTTGTAAGAAAGAGAAACACTTTTGTTCAAAAAAAATTGAGAGAGCTTCTGTGTAAAAGAGATTCAAAATCTTACCTCTTGAGCGAGATAAATAGATTAAATTCCTAGGAGGAGAGGTTGCCTTGCCTCTCGAAGAGGAGAAAAAGACGGTGGTGTAAAGGACTTTCTTCCTTGCGTCATTTGGAACAAAGGAAGTGACTAGTGAAATCTCCGACGGTCTCGAGGTCGGAGCGGGGATGTAGGCCAAGGTGTGGTCAAACCTCGTCAACAACCACCGTACTTTTGCGTTTGATTTTCTCTCTCTCTCCCTCTAATATTGAATTTATCATCTGAATTGTAAAGAATTTAAGAAGAAATTTTAAACTTCTGCGATGATTTTTTATGAAATCGATATTTTCGAATTGAACATCAATTCATCCCCTCCCCTTCTCTCGTTGTGCCTTTTGGGATCCTAGACATTCTTCCACCACCCCTCCCCCTTCTCTAGTTGTGCCTTTTGGGATCCTAGACATTCTTCCACCACCCCCTCTCCCTTCCCCGCCGCCGACCCCCTGTGCGGCATCAGCATCTGAGTGGCATTGCCGGCATCTTGTCCATTGCAGAAGCGAACCCACCCACCCACCCCCGCCAGCGGCCAGCCGTCCTCCCCCTCGAATTTTTACTCTAGGTTTGGTCCCTTCTACTTAGTGTGTTCTTCCTCTAGTGAATTTTGTTGCATTTTCCAACAAAGGAAATCAAACCAGTGCTCACCCCGAATGGAAAGCGTAAATCTTCTGACTCAACACCTTTGAAAGAATTGATTGCTGCTGCTCAAGCAAAGAGTTTTTTTTACACACTCTACTTCCTTTCCCGATAATTATTCAGATAATAAGATAGATTCATACTCAATAGTAAGTCCAGCTCTGGCTCATATGGAAGATTCTTCTGGAAGAAGTTCTCCTTCCAGTCATCGTATCCGAGTTTGTGCCTGAAATAGATGAGAAGGTTCATACTCTCCCGAACTCACGAAAAAGTCCATATGATCAACTTACAAGATTTAGAAAATCAAGTGGTGATGTGGAAGTCAATCCAACATTAAAATCTTTTGAAACTTTCCTTTCTACATTGTCAAGTAGCTTTGAGTGCATGTTTATCTATTTTTCCTGAACTTGAACTACACCATGCCTAATGATTTGTCAAATGCATGAGAACAGGACTCTTAGATAATTTTCGTATCATGTGAGGTATACAATGGGTGTGCGTCTGTGTGGGTTTCTGCTACATGCCAGCTAGAAAGGGGCAATAGTATGAGAAAATCCTGCAACCAGGGGTGTATACAATAATTGGACTGGTTTGTCATGGGTGAAAGTTGAAGCCTCACTATCATGTTGAAGGTTTGTGTACCATAGGTGCTGATAAACATGTCCTACATATTTATGTTCGTATCATCTAAGCATGTGCTGGTTGTATTATGTTATATATAATGTATTAGGTGTTGATAAACATGTCCTACATATTGAAAATATTGATATTGGGGGTCCTACTTTGATACGAGCTGCAGCCAAGGTTATATTATGTTATATATAATGTTATATCACTATATATTTTGACATGACAACTGGACTTTCTGATGTTCACATCTTAACAGAACCACAAGGATGTCCTGGTTGTTATGGATCATGAATATTATCCTGCAGTCTTGGAGTTTCTGCAAGGACAAAGTGATGATCCATATTTCCGCAAGAAGTTGGCATGGAAGGCCTTTCAACATGTTGCTTCATATGATTCAGCAGTTTCAGAATAGTTGTGGAAACAAACAGAGGGTGAGGAATATCTTAACCATGTGTGATTTTCATTTTGCATGGCAGTCATTTGTTACTTCCTATTTAGACTCTGGCCCATATTCTTTCTCAGGTGAGAAGTTTCCTCCTTCCTTAACTGTACCCCTTTCATTGAAAAGTACACTGCGGTATGGCGAAAATCCTCACCAGAAAGCAGCATTTTATGATGACAGGAGTCTCTCGGTAATCAACGCGGGTGGTATTGCTACAGTCATACAACACCACGGCAAGGCAAGAAAAACTGGCACTAGTCGCTCGATATAAACTAAATAACTTGATCAACTCCATATTACTGGATACAACTATTGCATAATGCATCGTTTCAAAAAACTATTGCATAATGCATGTATGTATGTACAAATATGTGTGTGTGCGCATGCAGGTGTGCGTGTGCACTCGTATTGCATCACACATATATGTATATATACATGTCTTCATTAGATTTTTTATTATAATTACTGTATACACTTTTTAAGCGACTCTTTTACATGTTAGTTATATTTCTATTTTAAAGTCTCTTGTGGCAGAAGGGGAGGACATTGATTATTTGAGCTCCATTTCATGATAGTTGAAAGAGCATAAAATTCCATGATTAAGTGTCAACAGATTTTCCTATGGTATTTTAGACTTAGGACTCGATGTAGAAGATTTTAGGCATCTTGAATTTATACTTTTTTAAAATATTGATAAAACTGAATCACTATTTTTATTTGGTTTTCTTAGTTACTCCACACTGATTAGGTGTGTATGTTCAGCAAACTCTAAAATCTTGTTTTTACAAGAGATGTCTTACAACAATTATTTGGATGCTGATGCTGCATGGAACTGTGTATCAGAATTCAGAAACCCTACTTGTGTGATTGTGAAGCACACAAATCCTTGTGGGGTAGCCTCACGTCAAGATATACTTGAAGCACATAGATTAGCTGTAAAAGCAGATCCTATGAGTGCTTATTTCTTGGTGGCATTGTAGCTTTTAATACAACAGTGGATGAGGTAAACAACCTAGCAAAAATTTTAAGATTGTTTCCTTTTCACATCTACTTATTTCTTGGATCAAATTTCTAGGATCTTGCAAAGGAGATCCGTGAATACCGGAGTCCAACAGAAGGTCAAACACGAACGTTTTATGAGATAGTAGTTGCATCAAGTTATACAGAGAAAGGCCTTGAGATCCTTCACAGAAAGTCAAAGAGTGAGGATTCTTGAAGCAAAAAAGAGCGATAAAGGAATGCTTTCTTTGAGACAGGTTGGTGGTGGATGGTTAGCTCAGGACTTTGATGATGTGACCCTTGAAGATATCAAGTTTACTGTGATGTCAGAAAGGAAACCGGAGGAGGCTGAACTCCATGATGCAGAGTTTGCATGGCTGTGTTAAGCATGCCAAAAGTAATGCCATTGTGATTGCTTTAGAGAATAAATGAAGGCAAGTAGGAAGGAACTTGAACTGCATTGCTGAGAAAGTGTGTTGTAGATCATGTATCAATTAAATCAATGTTTGATAAAGTTCATGATCACTATATGACTTTAAAGATTGTTTTATTTATGGTCATTATTGAGTTTAAGTGATTGGATTAATGGTCACGGACGATTATCGACGATAAAGATTATGATGGTCATTAATGTATTTAACAATGATCCAGATGGTCATTATATGGATTTAATGGGATTACTAGCCACTAAAGATTATCAACGACAAATATTTCTCGGCATTAATATATTCGACGACCAACTAAATGGTCCTTATATGGATTCAACGGTCGGATTTTATCTGGTCATTGATGACTTTTAACGACGGGATTACTAGCCGCTGAAGATTGTCAACGATAAAGATATTTTTCACTGTTAATGTATTCGACGACCAACTAAATGGTCCTTATATGAATTTAATGGTCGAATTTTTTCTAGTCATTGATGACTTTTAACGACGAGATTACGAGCCGCTGAAGATTATCAACGACAAAGATATTTCTCGTCATTAATGTATTCGATGACCAACTAAATAGTTCTTATATGGATTTAACGACTGGAATTTTTATGGTCGTTGATGATGTTTAACGAGCAACACCTTTAAGTCAACGTTATTGATTTTTAACGGCGGCATCTATAACGACCGGTGACGATGGGAAATGCTAATTGCTAATAATCAATAACGACTGGATTTTGAGTATTAATGATCAGATTTCCCTTCGCTAATGATGTGTTTTCTTGTACTGGATTTTTAATTGTAAATTTGAATTTTGATTGTGATTTTAACTCCCCTCCGCATTAAATCATATTATAGGTAACCCAAAATTAGGTCCATTTATAGAGATCGAATTTTAGGTGGCAATATTTAACTTCACCTTTGATATTCTTTAACTTTGAAGATAAAATAATATGATATATATGTACATTATTATAAGGCCTCCGAAATTCATCGTACCACACATATCGTGAGTTGTTCCTAAAGTGTGTTACACCATAAACAATACAAGATATAACATAATAACGACAATGAAACATGACCAACTTGTGCAGCGGAAGATATATGACCAGTAACAACATGTAACCTACATGAAACATAGTGAAAGCGAATGATATAAGTAATCATGTGGCAATAAGCCCAAATGACATCACGAAGTATTAAGATGGATAGTCCAAATACATAGCATGACTCGAAGTTCACAAATGATTGCAAACTCTATAATGTTCCTCATGGGTGAGGACATGTAACATAAACTAACTAAAATTCATAATAAGGCCCATAAGTCGACAAATACATTATCGTAACTAATACAACATAATAAAGTCCAATGCGGGATCAACACCATGTTTTAATCGCTGACATAATAAATTAGCCACTAACTTCGTCTTTCACTCTTCCATATCTGCACGAATCCGAATGCAGTGGAATCCCACCTTCCATTAGTTATATGTACGGATAATAAATAAATAAAATAATTAACAGTTTAATCCAAAGGAAAATAATCCAACAAAAAAATCCTCAAAATAAACACGTCCATATGCAGTAAAAAGGAATAAGTAAATGATAAGGCATCATATGTCATTCTTCATGGTTCATAATAATTTCAATAAGAGCAATAACATTATTTATTATTAATGCTCAATGAAATTTCATTAGTACCCAACTTATAATGGTTCTCAAGCCACACAATTCAATTCAATTGAAGTTAGTCGTCTAATTTCCTAAACTAGACCCGACCATAAGCTTAATTAGTTTTGAGGTCAAGAAGCTAAATTGAGCTCATTTTGGACATTGTTGTTGGGATTTCCATGAGGAAGGTAGACTTTAAGTTTGTGCTTGCTAACCTTGAAAACATCTCCTCTACCATTCTATATCTTAACAGCACCATGATTGAAAATTTTGTAAATAATGAGTGGTCCTTACCACAACTTTAATTTTTAGAAAATAGATTGAATCTTAAATTTTAGAGCAGAACTTGGTCTCTTGGTTGAAACTCTCTTTGAAAAATCCTTTTGTCATACCACAACCTTATCCTTTTCTTGTAAATTCTGGCATTTTGATACATTGAGCCTCAACTCCTCAAGTTCAAAGAGTTGAAGAACTCTTCTCTTTTTGTCTCAACTACATCGTAGTTTAAGAGTTTAATAGCCCAAAAGGTTTTATAATAATTCAATAGGCATGTGGCAAGATTTCCTAAAGATCGACCTGTATGGAGATGTTCCAAATGCATTCTTATAAGCTATTATACATGCCCATAAATCTTCCTCAAGCTTAGTTAACCAATCTCTCCTTGATCTCGTAACAGTTTTCTACAAGATAGACTTGATCTGCCTATTTGAGCATTCCACTTGACCACTAGTTTGTGGATGATAGGGAGTAACAATTCTAAGTTTAATTCCATATTTCTTCAACATAATTTCAAACTCTCTCTCTATAAAATGCCTTCCTATCAGCCTTGGGACTCCAAATTTAGAGAAGATGACTTTACTTAGCATTTTTTGAGTTATAGAGGAGTCACACTTGACTATGAGAATTTTCTTAATCCTCTTTGAAACATAATCCATTACGACTAGTATATACTTGAACTTTCCATAGTTAGGAAATGGTTCCTATATATCAAATATATCCATTTCAAGAACTCCTCTTTAGGGCATTTCATGTCTTCTTGAGACGTTTCCATTCTTTGACACTTGTCACAACTATGCACTAAAGTATTCACATCTTTGAATAAATGTGGCCAATAATAGCCTGCATGTACCATCCTTATTGAATTCCTTTGAGTTCCACCCTCTCCACTTTGGGTATGGTATGCATCAATGATTGCTTGTATCTCATGCTTGGAAACACATATTTTGAATTGTCCATCAAAACACTTTCTATGCAAATATTGGATCATCCCAATAATAGTGTTTTAATTGTGTGAAGAGTTTTTCCTTTTCTTTAGGTCATCTCTGGTGGTGGAAACTTTATTGCTAGATAGTTGGCAATATTTGCAAATCAACGTGATTTAGAATAGGGAATTACATAAAGACAATCATCAAGCAAATGAACATTAATAGGTATGGAATTTTCATCAATATCTTGAAAGTATGGAGAGGTGATTTGGTATAGAGTTTTTTTAACTTTTCTTATCCCTTTGCAAGGTCAAATTCCTGAAAAAGTAGTATCCATTTGATCAATCTAGACTTAAATTCTTTCGTCTGAAGCAAATACTCGATTGCCATGTGGTCTGTGAACACTATCACTTTTAAACCAATCAAATATGTTCTTAACTTATTAAATGCATAAATTACTATTAGCATTCTTTTTTCAGTAGTTGTGTAGTTCAACTGTGTGAGGTCAAATGTTTTGCTAGCATAATAGATAACATGATTCTTCACTTCTTTCTTTTGTCCCAATACAACTCAAATAGTAAAACGACTTGCATTACACATGATTTCAAATGGATCTTGTGGCTGGATGATAAGGGCAGACTTAAGACTTGTTTAATCTTCATATGCTTCAAGAAAATTATTGTCAAAATTGAAATCAACATCTTTTGTGGAGTAGGGTTGTGAGAGGTTTGGTAATCTTGGCAAAATCCTTTATGAGTCTTCTGTAGAAAAAGAAACTTGCATGGCCAAATAGCTTCTCACACCTTTTGATACGATACTCAAGAATAATGTCTTAAGTGACCGGAATAATATATGATAATCAAATAAATGAGATCAAACAAATTTTCAAGGCAGCGGAATATCAACCTCAAGATTACAATGAACCAAGCAATCGATATTATAAATAAATAGATTTAATAACAAGATAGCCAACCTTATGATTAACGATGGAAGTTCCCGAAGAACGGGTTGCAGGAGTTCCCTCACAGCAAAAAGCAATTAAGCCAAAATATTCATTGATTCAAAGATGTCTGAAATAACAATGAGTAGCAGTATTTATAAGCCCTAGAAACAGAATTTGGGCTGGTCACAAGTAACCTAACTAATTTAGTAAAATAACAAAATCAATTTCTATTACAATACTCATCAGCATTTTCCATATTTAATTAATTCCGAAAATTCCAAATAAATATGGTTAAACCATAATTTATTTGGCTCAAGTTATGCTGACTCTTCATGTGGCCCAATTTGTTACGCATATAGAAGTTGGCTTTAATGCAACTTGATCTTGTAATTTGATCAATTGTAAATCGCAGACATTCTTGATTATCTTCAATTTTCTTAAGTCTGAGATCCTCAACATTATTATCATCATCCAACTTTGCTAGAACATTCTTCTATCACCGGCTCCAATTGTAAGCATTTCCTGGTTCATATCATTCCCCTCCTCTTCAAAGGTTTCGTCCTCGAATCTGCATTCACAATAAGGAGAGTATATCCAAGTTCATATCATTTCCCTTCTCTTCAAAAGGATTCGTCTTCGAATCTACATTCACAATAAGGAGAATATAACCTATCATATATATGAATTTATTAAATAATTTAGGACACACAGTTGAGATATTAATACTTCCCTTTCTGATGTATCTCAATCAAAATTGCAAGTTTGATTCCTCAATTGTACCATTATGTTAAGATCCTACAAGTGTAAAGCAAGAACAAGATAAGTAATATGAAAAGTAATGTAACTCTCATACTCACCTGGATGAAATATTTTCGTGAGACTGTGAAACTTCGGAGACCTTCCTTGCCGCATAAAAATCTTGTCAAATAAGGTGCACAATATATTCCAAAGAACTAGAGATCTAATAAGGAGGTTGTCAAGTAATTCCAAAATAAGAACATCTTTTTCCTCAAAATAAAATGGATCTTTAAAATCTGCAAGGGAAATATCATAGGATCCATAACGTAGCAAATGACTTGGCTTATAAAGGAAAGCATTCAAGTCATTGCAACAAACAAAAACATCATCAAAATTATCTTGCAAATGACGAATATTAATCAAGATATCTCCAAAGAGGTTAATCCCAAATCTTTGTTGAAAAATGCATAGAAGTCTTACTAATGCAGATACATTAAAATTCTCAGTCATGATGTGAAAATTATATGCAATATTGCAACCATCATCAGCAAGAATGATCTTAGGAAAGCACAAAGGTAGATGTAAAGAAATGAATAAGATTCTAGTCTCATCAGAAAATCTTGAAATCATAATCAACTAATCAAAAGTATTCAGAACTATAAAATATTCATTCCAAAATTTCACCATATGGTTGAAATAAAGTTTTTCAGCACTCAATGAATAAGAAAGTTGAATATAGAATTGAGATTTAATGTTTGCTGCCATTCAATACTTCTTCCAATTAAAATCTGCAAGTTAGTCACATCAAACAAATATAAAGTTTCAAAGCAAGGAAATGGACTTTGCAAACTAGTCGTTATAAAATTAATATAACCTCTTTCAATTCCTTGCATGATAGAATTTGTATCTTCATATAGTCCACTCCTACATATCTGCATGGAGAAATCAGATTCAAAAGACAAAAGATGGTTAGTATTAGGAGAAACATTATTGCACTCTCTTTCTTTTGTCTCAACACTCAAGTCTTTTTGCTCATATCTCTCTGGAGGTGGCATTTCTAAACACTCAAGTTCTAATCTTCTCTCATTCTCACAACTCTCATAATACTCAGCATCTAAATGTTGTATCTCAATACTTTTAGAATGTGGCCTTTCTGAACACTCAAAAATTGTGTGGCTATCACTTTCATCACTCAAGTTGTAACACTCATATTTTCCATCTTTGCCTTTCTCACAACTCTCAAAATTGTTTGGAGTTGCTGAACAATCAACTTCTTCTTTCTTCAAGTGTTGTTGTGAAACCAAATTTTTCCTCTCAATGTTGTAGGCTGCTACACGCTCTTTAAGTTGCATTTGCTCTTCGTATGCTTCTTGAGGTGGCAATGGTGCTAAAGTGTATTTCCTTCCATCTTTGCGACATTTATAATGGTTGGTAGCACCATCATGTATCACACATCGATCATATTGCCATGATTGCCCCAAAAGGATATGACAAACATGCATTGATACAACATCACATAATACTTCATCAGTAAATCTTCCAATTTTAAATGACACAAGTACATGTTTGGTCACTTTGACTTCTCCTCCATCGTTTATCCACTGAAGTTTGTATAGTTTTGGGTGCTTTAAGGTTGGTAGCCCCAACTTCTCCACCATGTAATAGCTAGCAAGATTGACGCAGCTTTCACTATCAATAATTAGTCTACAAGTTCTGTCCAAAACACAACAACGCGCATAGAAAACATTTTCTCGTTCATGTGTTCTCCCTCCAATCTGAACACTTCTATGACTTCTTCCACTTTTATCATCTTTCTTTTCCATCTCTTCATCAAGTTCATCATCATCAGGAGCATGATGTCTTTGGCAATATCTTCTATGGTTTGGTTGTATAACTTGTTCTAGCTGTGCAATTTGCACATCTACCTGATCGTGCAGTTTAGTAATCATATGTCCAAGACGATGAAAATGTCGTGCCATGACCTCCATCATTTTTGCTTGATTAACTGCTTCTTTTCTAGAATTAAGCTCTTTGTCCTTTCCTGTTGACATTGTAGGAAATTGCTACCACAAAAATTAGTAAAAAATAATCCCACTACCTCACGTGGTGACACTCGTATTTTACCTCAACTTTATTTGGCTTTTTCCCTCAATTGTACTTAGCACTAAGTCTTTTTTTCTCACTTGAACCCTCCAACAAGTTCTAGGAGAACTAATGCAAGTCAATACAAAGGTAATGTATGATTGAATCAATTTGATTTATCAATATGATTGCAAGATCAAAAGAATACTTGAAGTTGATTTTTGAATAGAGATCAGACAAGATTGCCAAATAAGGATAGATGTGTAATGAGTTGATTTGGAATAGAAATCAGGAAAATGTTGTCAAATAAGGACAGGTATCAAAAAATTCAGAATTGGAATGAAATCAAAGATCACCATTCATTGAGTCAAATTGCTCTATTCTCAATTTTCTTTGCACTTTTCTTCAGAAATAATGCTTCCTTTTTTTTCTCTCCTCTTTCTTTTGAATCCTTTTTTTTCTTCTTCTTTTCTTTTTTTCGGATTTTTTTTTCAATTTTTTTTCATGTTCTTCTCTTTCCTCTTTTCTTGCACTTTCCTTTTCAGTCTTTTTTTCAATTTTTTTCGAAGTTTTTTTCCAGATATTTTCTTTTCTGTCTTCCCTTCTCCTTTTTTGCACTTTCCTTTTCAGTCTTTTTTTTTTGCAATTTTCGGATTTTTTTTTGAAACTACAACAAAGACTTGAGAACAAATAAGGACGACGGCTAGGGTTTCAACAACAAATAACCAGATTTTAGTGGTTTTTTTTCAAAACTGCACCAGATTTTGAAGAAAAGATGACGACGGCTAAAGTTTGAAGAAGAAAAGAAAGCAAATAAGGAAGACGGCTAGGATTTGAAGAACCAAACTAGATTTTTTTTTTGTGTTGTTTTTTTTCAGAAACTGAAAATAGGGGAAAACTAGGATAATGAAAGAGAACTAGAAAATTGAATCGAAAACGCGACTCTGATACCAACTGATACGATACTCAAGAACAATGCCTTGAGTGACCGGAATAATATATGATAATCAAATAAATGAGATCAAACGAATTTTTAAGGCAGTGGAATATCAACCTCAAGATTACAATGAACCAAGCAATCGATATTATAAATAGATGAATTTAATAACAAGATAGCCAACCTTGTAATTAACGGCAGAAGTTCCCGAAGAATGGGTTGTAGGAGTTCCCTCACAGCAAAAAACAATTAAGCCAAAATTTTCATTGATTCAAAGATGTCTGAAATAATAATGAGTAGCAGTATTTATAGGCCCTAGAAACAGAATTTGGGCTGGCCCACAAGTAACCTAACTAATTTAGTAAAATAACAAATTCAATTTCTATTACAATATTCATCAGCATTTTCCATATTTAATTAACTCCAAATAAATATGATTAAATCATGATTTATTTGGCCCAAGTTATGCTGACTCTTCATGTGGTCCAATTTGTTACGCATTGAGAAGTTGGCTTTGATGCAACTTGATCTTGTAATTTGATCAATTGTAAATCGCAGATATTCTTGATTATCTTCAATTTTCTTATGTCTGAGATCCTCAACATTATTATCATCATCCAACTTTGCTAGAACATTCTTCTATCACCGGCTCCAATTGTAAGCATTTCCTAATTCATATCACCTTTGATGTTGACTAGAGGGGGTAACTTTTCAATAACTTCATTTTTTGCTCTATGAACTTGTATCCCTTGGGTGCTGACAATGTGTGAGAACCAAGTTCACCTACTCATATCTTTGAAGAACCTTTGCAAGATTTCTTAGACAAGAATCGAAGGAAGATCCATAGGTTGAAATGTCATCTATGAAAACTTCCATACTATGTTCAATAAATTCAAAAAATGGCCATCATGCATCTTTGAAAAATGACATTACAAAGTCCAAAAGTTATTCTTCTATAAGCATAAGTCCCATATTGACAAGTGAATGTGATTTTCTCTTGATCATCAAGGTGAATAGGAATTTGTATAAAATCAAAATAGCCATCTAGATAATAGAAGTATTCATGTCTTCCTAGTCTTTCGAGCTTCTAGTTTATAAAGGTAACAAAAAATAATCCTTTCTCGTAGCTTTATTATCTTATACACATTATCCACACTATGATTATTGTTGATAGAGTATCAATTCACCCTCATCATTTTTTACCACTGCCATTCCCTCCTTGGGAATAACTTGAATAGGGCTGACTCAAGTGCTATAAAAAATGGAGTAGATGAGGTCTGCATTAATGAGTTTTAAGACTTTCTTTTTTCTACTACATCTTTAAGATTAGGATTCAATCTCCTCTAGCCTTCATACAGGGTTTAGTATATGGTTCCTAAGGAATTTTATGCATACAAACACAAGGATGTAACCCTTTATGTCATCAGTAGAATAACCAATGGCTTCCCCATATTTTCTACTAACAGCTAACAACTTATGAGTTTGACATTCATCCAATTCAGCATTAACAACAACATGGTAAGTGAAATTAGGACCAAGAAATTATTGTGTGAGGTTTGATGGGAGAAATTTGAATTCTACCTTAGGTATTTGACCATTGTTAGAATATGAGAGTTGATGAAGATGCTTTGTTGGGACAAAGGTTTTATGCTTTAATTAAATATATCTTATTATACAAATCTCGAGTAATTAGAGTTATATTTAAAATGTCAAAAAAAATTAAATATGAATGAGTTATTTTATGCAATAAACTTGAAGTTAATATTTAAATATATTTCATTCATATTTGGACTAACATATGAATATAAAAATTATAGGTAATCTTGTTATTTTTCCAACAAATAAAAAATCACGTAATTTCAATAACCATGTAAAAAGTTATTTTACATAATGGTACAGGGTGGTCCACCAACTTATTTGATGAATATATCGATCGATCGATCGATCTGGATAACTAGTTGACTTATGAGCATGAAACAACTTTTCAATCAATATTGAAGGATTGGTCGACCGATTGAAGCCAACGATTGATCGTTGACTGCAAAATTGAGTGATTGATCGATGGTTCAATTGATGACATCACGGGTTGTGTTGGTTGAAGGACCGATCGATCTATCAGTGAAATAGGTCGATCGATTCACAATCTAACGATAATATTTTTCAACTATTCAGAAGGAGCGATCAATCGGTCCGTGGGCAGAATGCACAATAAAGATCAAATTTTAGTTCCAAGAGTTGGAAATGTGCCCCAATGGTCAAATGAAATTTAGAAGCCTATAAAATATGTCATCTAGGCTTTTAAGAAAACTTGGATACATTTGAACCAAAAGTTGCCAATCTTATAATTCTCTTTCTTCTTTTTCTTTCTTTTGTGAGCTTCAAAATTGTAAAAGAGAAACCGGAGAGTGTTGCTGCGTTACCTCATAAGTGAAGTAAAGATGTGAGAAAGCTTTCAGGTTTAAGGTGTGCTTTACCTCTTGAAGCGATGAAAAGACAAGAATTGTTCTTTCTTATCTCATTTGGAATGAAGAAAGTGTGTTAGTAGAATCTCCCACAGTTTTGAGATTGAGAAATTGGGGTGGAGACGTAGGCCAAGGTGTAATTGAACCTAGTTAACAAATCGCCTTCCATTCTTGTGCTTGTTGCTCTCTCTCTCTCTCTCTCTCTCTCTCTCTCTCTCTCTCTCTCTCTCTCTCTCTCTCTCTCTCTCTCTCTCTCCCTCCCTCCCTCCTTTGTGATATGAACCAGGAAATTCTTACAATTGGAGCCGGTGATAGATGAATGTTCTAGCAAAGTTAGATGATCATAATAATGTTGAGGATTTCAGACATAAGAAAATTGAAAATAATCAAGAATATCTGCGATTTATAATTGATCAAATTACAAGATCAAGTTGCATCAAAATCAACTTCTCAATGCGTAATAAATTGAGCCACATGAAGAGTCAGCATAACTTGGGCCAAATAAATCATTGTTTAGCCATATTTATTTGGAATTTTCGGAGTTAATTAAATATGGAAAATGTTGATGAGTATTGTAACAGAAATTGAGTTTGTTATTTTACTAAATTAGTTAGGTTACTTGTGGGCCAGTCCAAATTCTGTTTCTAGGTCCTATAAATACTGCTACTCATTGTTATTTCAGACATCTTTGAATCAATGAATATTTTGGCTTAATTGCTTTTTGCTGTGAGGGAACTCCTGCAACCCGTTCTTCGAAAACTTTCGTCGTTAATTACAAGATTGGCTATCTTGTTATTAAATCCATCTATTTATAATATCGATTGCTTAGTTCATTGTAATCTTGAGGTTGATATTCCGCTGCCGTGAAAATTCGTTTGATCTCATTTCTTTGATTATCATATAATGTTCCGGTCACTCAAGGCATTGTTCTTGAGTATTGTATCACTTTGTGTTTGTCTCTCTTTCTCTCTACGTAGTTGAATGTGCTTGTGATTGTGTGTTGTTGTGCTTATCTTTAAAATTTCTGAATTAATTTTAAACTTCCGCAATGTATTTTGTAAAATCGACTTTTTCGATTTGACGCCAATTCATCCTCCTCTCTTAATGCCAAGTGATCCAACAATTGGTATGATCGCTCTTGTTTTTAAGATTTAAACATCTTTTAAAGCATTGTACCATTTTTTGAAGAAGATTCTTCCATTTCCAATCCACCAAATTGTAAATACTATTCTTTTTCTTTTCGAAAAATCAAAATAAAGGCATATTTGTGTTCAAACAACTATAACATAGGTCTCATACATACTCAAAAGTATAACATCTAAGATATGACTCTAAGATAATCAAGTGCACACGTCATCCGATCTCTAATTGCCGCACACACATCAACTATGTCACTCAGTATCATCAAGTACTTGTGCTGATCAACATAGGGCGCAAGCTCAACCATTGGCATAAAGTTAAGTGTGAATTCAATGTTTTTAATAATATGCATGAAGTAAAACCAATATTTTTAAAACTGGACCAGACGTCGAATCGGTGTGTCAACTAGGTCATGGTTTGACCTGTTTAACTGGGTTCGACTAGACTAAACTAGATTTTCATTAAATATTATTTGTTTATTATTTAAAAGATATATTATGAATAAAATTCTAGAAAGAATATAGAAAATACTTACAAAATATTTTTTAGTATTTAATATTAATTTAAATATTATTTAAATTATAAAATCATCCAAAATATAGTCTAATTTTTTTATAAGATTAATACACTTGAATGCAAATAAAAATAGAAATTTTAGACTTATTATATTAATATAATATGAAATATTTATACTATTAAAAATATGTTCATTCTTGAAGTTATTATATTTAAAAGGTAGTAAGTTGAAAGATTTAATTTTATTTAGATTTATTATTCTAATATAAATATTATGAAAATCTGAATAAATTATTTAATGTCAATAAAAATTAAAAAACGAAATTGAACCTATTCTTTCAATTTATAAATATTTTTATTCTTTTATTGTTGTTGTTAAATATTTTTTTATTTAAATTATTACTTAGGTCAATAACTTTCCTTTTCATATCTTTTTATTAAATTTTTCCCCTTTTTCATTCAAATATTTCTATTTTTACTTTCTCTCTCACGCCCTTTTTTCCTCCTTAAATTTTTCACTTCATTTCTCTCCTTCAATTTCTCACTTTATTTATATCTCATCTTTTTTCTCCTTTCAAAATTACTTATTTCTTTCCTTTTTTTATTTCATTCTATCATTCAAATTTACATTTTTTAATACAAAATAAAACACGTGGTTGAATTGATTTTTCACTTTTGTTAATGATTCATTTTATGTCCTCTTTCATTTTGTTCTACCATTGAAAATCCTAAATTTTCATTTTTTTAATACAAAAAATTAAAAACTAGATTGAACCGATTAAATTGGTCTCGATTCAATCCGGTTTTTTACCATTTGCAATTTTAAAGAAAAATCGAACCGGATTGGTGGTTGATTCACGGTTGAACCCATCAAATCGGCCGGTCCGGTCTAATTTTAAAAACAATGAGTAAAATATATATAACCTATAACACTCAACTCCCCGCTAGGTGGCACAAGGGGGAAATCATAAAATCAATCGTTTAAATTCAAATTCAAATGTTCAACAGAAAACTAAAGTTCAAAAATAAACTAACTCTGAAATTTTTCAAAAATTTCGACATAACGTATACATAAATTCGTCCATATGTCATATGCAATACTTCATATATATCTCATCACAGACAATTAACTTCTGAACTTTAATCATCACAGACAATTATAAAGATATTACTAAGAATTCAACAAATAGCTAAAAAAATGGGACACGTGCACAAAATAGTGAGTCACAAGATCACTCTCTAATCAAAATCACGACACGTGTCCAAAATAGTGAGTCACAAGATCACTCTCTAACCAAAATCACGAGCTATATGTTCGTCGACCATATATCATGAGCGTCCATGGCTCCACGCTATAAATCCGACATCTCTCAAAATCATTCAAAAACATTCTTCAAGCTAGCAATTTGTATAAGAAAATGAATGAAATACAAGGTAACTAAAACAACCTCTTACACATGACCAATCCCTATCCCTTTATATTTATTAATTCATGCCAAGCAAGCAAGCAATTATGAATTTCATTCAGTACTTGCAAAAATTTAATGAAATGAGTGAGCATCAAGAAGTTCAGTGAGACAAACGACTAACTCAAGTATTAAAATTGTGCGAAAATCAACATCTTTATGTTAGAAATATTCAAAATTCTTCTCGTTCTTCTCAAGAAAAACTCATTCACATAATAATCATACAAAGTGAATGTCATATGTGCACATACATGGTAACAACAAAACATTATCAAATGGGGAAACATCATCAAATATGGATATCCATTCTCCTCAACGGGGAAGTCAATCTCACCCTCGTATCCCATTGACACAGGGCGATCATTCTAATTATGTCCTTCGTATCCCATTGACATATGACGTTGAACTGTCCTTCGTATCCTATTGACACAGGGCTCATTATCTTTTCTTTCCATTTCTCGTAATTCATTGACTCAGGATGGTTGTTCTAATTTCACACCTCGTATCACTATATTGACACAGGGTGTTAACTTGTTCTTCCTATCCCATTGACACAGAGCACACTGAGCCACAATCAGTCTATCTAGAGTTTGACAATCCTTTGAGGTGAAAACACTCCACCTTATGCAGGTTTTACATGTAATGCATACAATGCATGAATGTGAATTCAAAGTGAAAGTTTAGAACTTGAAATAATCATACAAAAACATTTTATTTCAAAAACCAAATCTTTTTCTTCAGGTGAGCAGGAGAAACGTTTATCACATAGACTTCCAAAACTCATAAGAAAACATCACAAGTCATATGATGACACATATATGAAGCATACAAATAAGTATGATTATGTATGAGAAAAAACTATCATGAAAATATGTCTCATATCGGATGTGACAATGACATCACTCCAAAAAGTTAAGCAATGTCATTTGAGGTAAGTTCCCTCACCTTGGATTCGTCGAGTCTCAAATTATCTCTTCGTCTAAATCCAATCAAAAGAAAACACAACATATCACATCCATTACTTGATTAATTAATATTTTAAAAATAAAACTCGTAATTCCCTTTTCACAACAACTTGGTACACTTATCATAAATCAAGTCGTATTATGGATTTTCTAAAGCACTTACCAAGAAGTAAATGAAGGCCTCGTTGTAGCAGCATTATCGAATCTCGACAAACAGCGAGCTATCGCCATTCGATTAGCAACCCCCTATAAGAGAAATTCAAATCAAACTTTAAACAAGTCCTAATTAGGACCTTAACTACATTATAAATAATTACTTTCAGCTATCGGTCATTCATACCACACCATAGCCACCTCTCTCATAACCAAAGCCGCACCCGTCGAAAAGCCGCCGAACGTCTTCTTCATCAATAATAAAATAGTTACTTTAAATTTTTTCACATAAATCAAATCCAATCAAATGTATATTTTCATTCGCTTACCAACTGCGATATAAGGACAAGTCGTCGAAAATGTCGCCGGAGAACAATTGAAATACAAAATGACAAACCTAAAAGGAATTAGCAACTAATTATTATATGGACAACAACCTGATTTATTTCTGCCTCATATGTGCACCTACCAGGACGTGGTGATGAGCTCAGCCAGATCCCCACATCAGACTCGCTGGAAAGTCACAAGATAGGTCATCGGAAAACTCCAAACTCGGCCACCTATGAGATTGGATGCAAAAACATGTTTTAAAACCCTTAAAAATGAACCTAGTCGACCTAATGATGATACACAACTCGCCAGGAGAAAGATCGACACGAATCAAAGTCAAGAAATGATACCGACGAACTTCCCCCTTCTCGCATTCGGCACGTCATCTACAAAGGGCCGATCATCTCCTACCTCATGTCAAAATGTGTGTCTCTTTCGCCCTCTTTCCAATGACACCTCACACATGAAAAATGATGGTCGGACGATGGAGTACAAGGCACTGAAAGTGATGCGGTCGTTGCTCGTGCGCATTGTAGTGCTCGGGGATGGCAAGGTGGAATGGAGGAGATGATGGATTTTCTCTCTCCTCCTTTCCACGTGTTATCTTCTTTTTTATGCTGCCTACCAAAAGACAAAAATGTCCATCCTTCTAAAAAGTATTGAAATGTTTTAAAAAAAATATTAGGATGTTACAGAACCTATATAAAGTAAATTGTGGGCATCATCATGGGGAATAATGGTTAGTAAAGTTAATTTATTGTTCATCTTTATTTCATGTCATGTTTCATTTAGAAAGACATCATTGTTCAAAAGGACATAGACGTTCCACTCATCTTTAGTCGTTTATTTCATTTCATCTTTTTCATGTGTTTAAAGAGCTCTCCACTTTTAAGGAGTACCATTGTTAATATACAAGTGTGTAGATACCTAGACTATGATAGACTAGTGGAGGATCAGTGTCAGTCCCATAAGAGGGAAGACGACCTCACACAAGGCTAAGGTGAGGTGGATCCTCAAATAAGGTGGAGTACCTCAAATAAGACTAATAACCTCTACGGGGAGTACATTACACAAGGCTAATAACCTCTCATTTAGGTAGGCAATGGTAACTCTCATTTTTTTAACTATGAATTTATCTTTTGATCACAATGATCAACCAAGGTTGTAGGGAGCAAGGGTGACTCCAGGTCATTATATGGAATCATTAGAAAGAGGATAATCAAGTGGATAGATATTAATCATAGCATATTTATTAATTAGTATCATGTTCATCCTCTGTCCATGAATCGAACGTTCAAAAGTTTAACAAGCATCCGCTCTATCGTGTTCAATGATTGTCCGATAGAGGTTCGAACACCCATTTTCTTTATATCCATCGGCCATCAATTAAGGGTTCAAACGCTCATTCTATTTCATATTTCATCTTTCAAATAGATCGAACACCCGAAAGGCCGACGGTCATCCAATATCGAGTTGGCAGGAACTGTAAACCTTCGGTCAAGAGTTTTCGAACATCCAAAACTTGACTGATCGTTCAGTACATAATCATTGGTCGATCGAGATGGGTTCTTAATTGATCATTTAATCATGTTCAAGTCTCGACATCCTAGATCGAGTGCTCAATCCGTGGATCGGTCATCCGATCTGGTCATCACATGTCTCGGCATTTCATATTGACTGCCCAATCCATAGATCGATCGCCCATTTCAGGTGGATAGAAACACAAGTCATTGCGAAATCCTTAGTATTTTAACTAGTTTTTCCACACAAAACAAAGGTCTAACACTAGCTAACATGTCTTATTACATTGCATGACTCAAAGACCAACTTTACATCATTATCTTCTAATTTAACTTATAAATTTAGGCAAGATATCATTATTATCTACTCATGCATTCTTACGCCTATAGATCCTACTTAGGATAAATATAAACCCTTTTCTTACAATTTCATAATCATATCATATCAAAAATCATACATAATTTACAATAACTTCTGCAAAGCATGGAGCTACATTGATCAATAAAAATCATGGCATATGCTAATTCAAAAGTCAGCCAAATCATTATCATCATAACAAATTAGATCATATCTATCAAGCAGAATAAGAGAGGCTTGATTCCTACCTTTCTAGTATGGATCCTCGATTAATAGGTCCTTAAAAAATATGCAAAACCCTCATAAATCAACCACATGACCTAAATCACAAAAGCATACTTTTTTGGACGATTCTTCGGTGAGTTCTTTGATAGTTCAAACCCTAGCTGTGTCTTCTTCTCCCTCCTACGTTTCCTATGCCCTCAGCAACTACAAATGCCTCACCAAGTCTCTCTGGCCGATCCAAACCATGGAATAAAAGCAAAAAACAAAAACAAAATGTGGAGAGAAAATGAAAGAGATGAAGAGGACAAAGGAAAGGCATAAATGGGTTTTATGAAGGAGAGAATCAAAACTAATCTTGCTCTGTTTTTGTCCATTGCACTTTCGAGTTTTTGTAGATCTGGTGGCCGATATCCACATTAACAATATATAAAACTTTAATATTTTTACGAAATTTGAGGTGTGTTATGGAGGTAGTGAACTCAGAGGTGTCAGTTACATCATGGACATGAACCTCATTTATGAAGGTGTTGCTGGCTCTATTGTGCACAAAATGCCATCCTTGTCCACCATGCATGAGGACATCAGGTCCAAGCCTCGGTGTTGCCGGATGCCACAAGCTCCAAGCCCAGTTCATTTGACAGTTAGACTACACCAGGCCCCCGGCTTTAGGGTCAGTCAACCAAAAGGCTAGCAACATGCATGGCAGCAAGAGATTTTTTATTCAGGGTGGTTTCTATGATTTGGTGAAGACCTATGCTCTCACCCTTCGTAGTGAGGTGTCGAACCCCCATGGGGCTCGGCCGCCTCTCCCGAACATACAACTCAGGAGGAAGCCACAAAAGCTAACAGATAATACAATCCCATCTTCTATGTCCAAAACCTCATGCAGTCTTCCTCTATGCAGGGTAGTGCGTCATTTTCTCTGGTTGACCGGGACAACGAACCCCAACTGATGGGCAATATCGTGGAACTATAGAGGGGACTTGAGTGCCAAATTAGGGATAGATTAGCGAACTGGTTAGATCTAAAAAAATCAGACTTTGTAATTTTATTAGAGACCCATTCAGATTCTATAAAAATAAAATAGGTCATTCGTCATCTTAGCCCCCAGTGGGACAAAGTCTACTGCGAGTTGATGGGTGCTTCGGGCGGCATTTGCCATAGCTTGGTGCGGCCACGACAGCCAGATGACTTCAATCCTGATCACTCCGCATATTTTGCATGTTGTCATTTCTTTCAACAATTTACTTTCTTTATTGTCATGTGTCTACGCTAGTCCCTCCCCCTCTATCCTAAATGCCTTATGGCATGACCTCTGTCCCATGGAAGCCTACAGCTTCCGATGGGCCTTAATGAGAGATTTTAACTCTATCCTTAACCCCAAGGACAAGGTTAGGAGTTCACCCTTTAGTCTCTCACGATCAATTAGATCTTTTACAAACCACCTGGACATGCATGGACTTGTCGATGTTGCACAAGTGGTTTTAAGTATACATGGTGTAACAATCAGGTTGGTTTAGCTCACATTTATTGCCACCTGGATCGACTGCCACCACCGGCTTCAATCCTTTCCAAACTTATCACTTACCTCGCTTTCCCGATGCGTCTCCGACCATGCCCACATCCTCTTCCAGACTAACAACCCCTCCCGCTGCCCCTGCTCAGTCAAGTACAAGCACTTTTAGTTTCAACACCAGGAGGCTCGTGACATTATTCGGTGGTGCTGGTCCACCTCTGCAACCATGGCGGAAGCTTTCAAGAGAATCCAATACCTTAAAATGAAACAAAGACTCACTTGGCCATCTTGAAACTAGGGCAGATGATACTCTTGAGCGCATCACTGAGCTCGAGTGTCTGGATGTCCTTTGGGGCCTTTCAGATTCTGAGCTTGTTCTCTTGCGCTCGGTGTATCATCTGCATGCCACCTTGCTCAAAAAAATTAGTTTGAAATGGTGGAGAAGGCAAAAGTACACTAGATTAAAAAAAGGAGATAGAAATTCCAAGTACTTCCACCTCTTGACCATGATTAGACACAAACAAAATATCATTTCAAAAGTTATGGACAATGAAGGAATAAACATCACAAATGACACGGCCATAAGGACTCTGTTTGTCTCACATTATAAAATCCTTTTGGCAACTCGAATCTACCCAGCCACTTGGACTATTGGCCCCCGCTTCCTACCCTCGGCGGCTCCCTCTCTAGCCCACTCACTAGTGTTGTCTCTGATAGTGAGATCCAGGCTACGCTTTGGAGCATGCCCCCGAGCAAGGCCCAGGGCACTGTTGAGTTTCACCATGAGTACTGGTAAATTGTGGGACCAAAGATCACTATGACCATTAATTCCTTCTTTACCCATAATCTCCTTCCACCTGAATGGTTTAGTACTTCCTTGATTTTCATCACGAAAAAGAAGAATCTGAGAATTATTAGAGATTATAGACCAATTTAATTATATAATGTTCTCTATAGTTTGCTGACCAAGATCATGGACAATTGCTTGCAGCCAACCTTTGGCCACCTTAACGACCTAAACTAGTCTGCTTTCATTCTTGAGAGGCTCATCCAGGACAACATATTAATCACTCAGAAACTAGCTCACTCCCTAAACTCTAGAAGGCACAAGTTTATGCTCATCAAAGTTGACATGAAGAAAGTGTTCGATCGCATCTCTTGGGCTTCTGTAAACACAATCCTCTCCCTTATGAACTTTCCACCCCATTTATCAACTGGATTGACATTTGAATCCACTCCATCTTTACATGTGTTATCGGGCAGGAATTTGAGGCTTTTTTCACCCACCACAGCATATGAGAAGGAGACCTTATTTTCCCCTAAATTTTTATTCTGGACAGCCAAGTTTTCTCCTCTCTTATGAACCTTCACGTGACCATTGGTAGAATTGTTTCCTTTAACATTGGCACTTTCATTCTTTCTCATTTGCTTTTTGCGGATGACTTGTTAATTGGCGTAAAAGCCACCAGAAAAGACTGCAACAATATTCGAGAGGTCTTGGCCATCTATCATTACCTCACTGACAAAAAAGTAAACACGCAAAAGTCCGAACTTTACCTCTCTCATCTTAACCAACAATGATGAACTTAATTAGGGATACACTGAAGTTCAAACTGGATAAATTTCATTTTTTTTATCTTGGAACCCCTATCTCCTTCAGGCACATCCTAGCTAAAGACCAGCATCTTATTATTGAAAAAAAAACTCCGCCAGATTAGCTGGCTAGCGTCAGCACCTTCTAAATCAGGCTGGTCGTACCATCCTCATCAAGTCTGTCTTGTCGCCTATCCCCATCTACTATCTTGGTATCACCTACCTTACGAGTGGAGTCATTGAATCCTTAGAGAAGTTATTCAGGTCTTTTCTCTGAGCTCAAGTGGGGATCGTCGGGGCTCCCACTTGATCAGCTGGCAAATTGCCTAGCTGTCGAGGTCCACGGGGGCCTCAAAATCTAAAACCTTCTGGCTTACCTCACTTACTGCACAACACATCTTAAATGTTATGAACAAAAATGACTCTCCTTGGGTTAACCTCGTCTCCGCTAAATATGGAAACTTTCATCTCTAGGACACCCCCACACACACACTCGGGTATCTCCTCATTTTGACGTTTGATTTTGCACTCTGTTATGAACTTTCGCTCAGGTTTTAAAAAGCAGAGTGGATCCAACTCTTCTACCTCTCTCCTCTTCGACCTTTGAATTTTTTAGATCCCTATCAGTAAAATGCTTTAACACCTCCTTATCACTTGATAACCTTCTGGTCAACAGTCTGATTGCAAACAGGAAATGGAATGATAACATGCTCTCTATTATGTTTGGACTTGATTTATGTGCCCTGATTAAACGCATTTACATTTCGATTCTCACCTATGATGGCGCGTGGGTCTGGGTGATGGATACACATGCAAACACTAAATCAGTCTATAGTTTTGTTCGTCATCATGCTTTGTCATCCAGTGGAGGGCAATCTTGGTCGAAAATTTGGAAGATTTTGATGGCTCCCAAAATTTGCATTTTCCTTTGGAAGCTTTTTCATAAGAAACTACCACCTTGACAACATCTACCATTTTGACAGCACTATCGATCATTCTTGCTCCCTCTACGGTCTCGCCCTTGAAACCAATGCCCACTTATTCTTCCATTGCCTATTTGTCCAACTTGGGCACCTTTTTCAACAACAACTTAGCATCACTTTTTCAATTTATCGACTCTTGACACTTGGGCTCCTGGATTAGCAAGGGAGCCAGCATGGATAAACAATCACTTAAAATCCTTCACTCTATTTTTTTTCCTACTGCCTGTGGGAGCTCTAGAATCTTTGAAATGCTATCTACTTTTCAATCGAGGCATTCAACCGTGGAGGTGGTCTGGTAAAAGGCATTAGTTGATTTTTATGACTATAACACCTATGCCGTTGAGGCACCATACCCCCAAGACCCCTTGCGGGTCGGGGTGGAGGCCCCCCCTCCCCCTAGACGGGGGATATATGGGTTTTTTTTCGCTCTCTTATTGACTCACTTATTTTTGCAAGGACTTCTACTTTTGTTTATTTCATTTTGCTTGGAGCATGAAGGGCATCATCACATACATTTGGCATATTTTAGAGCAACATTCGACTATTATTTTCTACTGCTCCCGCTGCACAAATCACTCTGTGACTACCTTACTTCTTTTGGTCGCACGTGTCATAGCGATAACTTTTTGCTAGGTAACTCTCCTTGGAGGCTTATTCAGATTTTATATTATGACTCTATTGGAGCAACCACTTAAATTAATTCAATATTACCTTTTTAAACAAAAAAAAAGTCATATCCAGGAACACGCTATCAATGCATCAATAGAAAGTAAAGTTCTCTCTCTTTTCTTGAACTTCTCTGATTCATTTTTCCTGTTACTGGAGGCCAAAAGAAGCGGTGGCCGTGGTTCTAATGCTTCTTCACTTTTTTGAATTCGACACATACAGACCAGAGGATGGACAGCTCATTTCGACGTTCACCTCACTCTCTGAGGTACCTTGGTGTTCTTTTTCGAATTTATGGCAGTGCCTGTGAATTCTCGTGAGCGCCATAAATGCCAACATCACTGCTGGTTGCCATGACTATGAACCATACATAATTGCTGTGTTAGGTTGTGTGTGGTCTTGTGTTGTTCTTCGGAAGCATATAATGCTCTGTGAAAAGTATGTTGGGTAAAGTCACGGCAAACTGTTTAGACTTGCAGCAAAACTATTTTGGGAAGGTGTTTTTTTCTTTGGCCTAATCTGTGAAAGAGGTTTTTGTTTTGGATAACATTGTGAAACAGGGTTGACAAGACTAGACATGTCAGGCTTGGCATAAAAAAAATTAGGCCTGCATTATTAGCTAAATCTATAAGGCGTAATTAAAAGTATCATGCCCATTATTGGCTCAATGCAGGGGTGTAAAAAAAATCTACGCATCCCAAAAACTTAATCGAATCGAAAAAACCTATTCAAAAAAATTACAAACTGGGAGTCCGATTAAAAATTAAGTTAATTTTTTTAGAATAATTAGAACCACTCATTTAAATTAGGGCTCTTAATAAAAAAATTAGAAAGACCGACACGAATTAAATATATATTTTATAAAATATTATAATTAAATTATTATCTCAACTTTCAAATAATATTTCATAGATTTACATTTTTTTACCCATATTTATTAGATTAAGTATACTGTTGACTTATTATGTTATAGTTAAACTTGAACATCATCAAATTATTAATTTATTTTAATAAAATTTGTATAAAATTGATTATAATATTTTAAATTATAATGTGATAATATGATAGTTTAGTTCTTTTATGAATTTTGAGTTAAATATTAATTTTTTAAACATAGTTTACGATGTATTTAATGTCTATTAATTTTTTAAAAAAATATTATTTTAAATAGGTCTCCGATTCGAAAAAATCGAGATAGTCTAGGTCAATTTTTTTCTCCAAAAAAAAATTTAGGATGATTTTTTATATTTTTAAAAACTATCCAAAATTTAGAAATCAATTTTTTTGACATAAAAATTTGAACCACTTTCACCTCTAGCTCAATGTATGAGAACTTATTCTCATTTTTTTTTCAAGAAAATCGACCAGTGTCCATCATTAATGACGGCTGACTAATTAATGATTCAGAGTGAAAAACATAATGGCATATCTCGAGATTGCTAAGCTACCAGCACCAAACAATCTGTCTTACCAGTTTTAAATTTTATATCAACTTCGGTGAAACAAACAGTTTTTGGCGCTCAAATACCTACAAGTACTGATGCTATACAAATAATTATATATTAGCTTAAATTATATGTTAAATAGTAAAGATAATTAAAATTAAGATCATCGGATGATCATGATGAAATCATATTAATAAATATGACTATTCAACGATTATAATTTATTTATCTTTAGATGATACATTTTTATTATCAAATTATTCAAATAAATATGCATTATTTCATTTAAGAAGTATATAATTAATTTAATCATAAATTATAATAATTAAATTAATTAAATAATAAAAAATAAACATTCTACATAAAAGTATAGAACAGAGTGCTCTACATACTCATTAATCTCTTTGCAATATGTTTCTATTATTTGCACATCCAAGTAATTCTTGAGTTAGCATGAATAAGTAGACTTGAAAGTATTTAGGCTGATATTTTAATAGGTCATTTGGTGCATTATCTAAGTATTTAGATGCATTTGCTTTAAAGATAACAAATTGGGAAAAAATGTCAGGTAAAACATTTTCAGAAAAAAGATAATGGAATTGTGGGAGGTGGAATCGGATGGAACTAGCCCTTGATTCCACCCGATTCCCCAAACACCCTTAGGAAGCTCGATTCTCAAGGTTGAACCGAACACTTTTTTTATTGGAATTAAGATCACGTGATCTGGTTCCACCATTTTTTATAGAAACAGATTGTTGTCTCTCTCTCTTTTTTTTTTGCCTATGTTTTTTTATTTGATGTTTTTTTTTCTTTTCAACATTTTCTTTTCTTTTATCATTTTCTTTTTCTTTACCTTTCCTATATAAAATTTATATATAAAATATTAATTATAAAGGATTAATATAATATTATTTATTATTTATCATTTTATTTTATTAAAAAATAATATTTCAATTAATATAAATTATTAAAAATGATTTATAATATTTAAATAATATAATATTTAACAAAATTTTTAGCATAATTTTTTTTAATATAGATTTATTTTTAATTTTTTTAACAAATTTTAACTTTATATTTATAATACATATTTTTAATTCAAACACTCATTAAAATTAATCCATCACATTTACTTTTTTCTGTCACATTAACTACCTTATTTCTCGTCATCAAATATCACTCCATCTAAACATAACTCGAATTTATCTGTCAACTCAAATTATTCATAAAAATTTAATAAAATTTCAATTTCAATTACCAAACAACCCAATATATTTTTTCCTGTCTCTGTGAAAGCTTTAGAGAAGGGTTCAATATATGCTTGACATTATGTCAAACGATCGCGTCTAACTACGATAAGAACCACCCGATGAAAATTTCCTATATGCACAGAAAATTAATTTTTACTTAAGTGAAAACAAATTATTCACAGACATAGTAATATTATCCATCGATTTCATGTTTTTAATAAATAAAAAACATGTCTGTCTTTCCAAGATTGAAAATGATTCCCGCAGCAGTGGAGGAGCAAAAGGGAGAGGGGGCGCGTAGGATATAAACATGTCCATTTCCAATTTGTTTAAGTTTTTTTCCCCTTACAAAAACTTCACCTTCTCAGATATTATATATAAATATATATACATATCGACTGCTCAGGTGTAACCGAGTTGACGAGACCATCGGAAACATACTGCAGGCTACATAGATCTTTACTCTGACCACCCAGTAAAATAGTATTGATTTCTTTCTAAATAATGTGCTTATCCCATGTACAATTTTCAGAAATATATTTACTCGTTTGCAGCATCTTAAATCAATTTCTTCATCCTCGTAGCATCCCACCACAATTCCTGTTGCACAATAGTTAGTCTTGCCATCTGAATGTACTACATAATACTACTAGTAAGCATATATATGAAATGTAGAATGTCAGGATGCATCGAGTATACAGAGCAGAAACAAAGGGAAGTCAGTTAAAGTATCTGCAGAAACAAACAGCGTTTACAATATTTCCAGAATACTACAAACAAAAGAAACTCAGACATGAGACTAACATGCACAGCACGCCAAAAGCTACGGAACAATTCAATGGCAACCGTTTATTTATTTAATTTAGAATCAAGTCGTTTTTCCACCTTTAAATTTTATCACCTTTTTTTACTTCGACTCTTTAAATTGAATAATCACCCTTTTTTTTTTACTTCGCCTCTTAAATTGAATATTATCCACTTATCTTTGTCAACTTTCGAAAGACTCTCTTAATACGAAATGCTCAAAATTTATTTCCTTTCAATTATACTTTTCTCTCTCAGACCCTTCAATATCATCTTCTTCACAATCCTATTTCAATTTTTTTAAAAAAAATCCTAATATTATAAATAGATAAAATCGAGTAAAGGAAAAAAGGTGATGCGTAATTAGAAAGATAAGAAAATTATGGGGGTTAATCGGAAGTGTTTAGAAAATTGAAAGAAGGTAAGCAGATGATGTTTAAGTTTAGAAGTACCTAAAATTATGGTATAATTAAAGAAGAATACAGAATTAACCCTTTTTAATTCAGTGTCCATTTGTTATTTTGAGTGGAAAAAGGTGAATATGGACAAACAATTGACATGATGTATCAAAAGGTTGTGTGTGAATTACCAACAGAACAGTGTTCAGGAATGACATCTGATTCTTGGAAGCTGAGTTTTTTTTCACATCTTTTTTCTGCTAACCAAATCAGGAAAAGGTTTAACGAGACAACGATGGAAAAATAAGTCATAATAAAGTTAAACATGGCTGACCTTTGCGAATGTAGCACACTGGTACTCGTCATATTTTCTTTGGAATCCTTGTCAAAATAGTTAGTTTGTGAATATATTTAAAACATAATTCAAGCTAGTTGGTGTAAGTGGATGAAAGTCATTAGAGTTCTTTGTGATAGAAAAGTACCCAATAAAGTTAAAGAAAAATTCTATCGTACTGCTATAAGATCGGCGGTGTTATATGGTAGTGAATGTTGGACTATGAAGGAACAACATGAACGTAAAGTGGAGGTAACCAAAATGAGGATGTTGAGATGGATGTGTGGTCATACAAGATTATATAAGATTAGGAATGACCATATACGTGAATTTAAGTCGGAGTGGCTCATATTAGTGAAAAAATGGTAGAGAATCGTTTGAGATGGTTTGGTCATGTTCAGAGAAGACCATTAGATGCGCCAGTAAGAAGAGTATATCAAATAATCTGGAGTCCGATTAAAAGAAGGAGAGGAAGGCCAAGGCGAACACTTGACGAACTAATAGAGCAAGATCTATTGGTGAATAATATACCGAAAGATTTGGTTACTAATAGAACGGAATGGCGTCGTATGATTCACGTAGCCGACCCCACCTAATGGGATAAAACTTTGTTATTGTTGTTGTTGTGAATATATTTAAAACACGTACGGAACTGCAGAACTAAAAAAATATATACCAACGACATAAATAAAAAATGACAAATCAAAGGAAAAACCTTCTTGCATGACGCAGAAGGTTGCAGAAACCTTGGCCTAGCGCTGGTGTTCTGTGATCCAGTGGTCAAAGAGAGCTGTAATTTCAGCAAACCAAAAAGGGAATTAGCAGTCAGAAACATAGGCATAAAAATTGATCCATGAATGTGATACCAGAAATCATTATGCTTATTTTGAAGACATGGCTCATTAAAACTCATACAAGAAAGCAATGATTTTGTCCACGTGTGAAAACACGTTACATGTGAGAAAAATGATACATGTACGAGACTCCGGGAATTACGAAAATAATTAGAAGAACTACATATGCATGATCAAAGCCTTAACATTAACACGTAATATCAAAGACTTAACACTAACAAATCAAGAAAAAATGTGAAATGGCCCATTGCGTGCTAAAAGACAACCACAATTCAAAAGGATCAGATATTCTAGGTAAATCTTCTATGCTCTGGTGCTTAAATGTACCTTGACGAAAAGTTCGGACAATGGAGCTGGTTGAGACTTAACTGTTGGAAACTTGGATTCCTACAAGCATTCAGTAGGAAAATTGATTCCGGAATTTAAGCATAAAATTATGCTACAAATGTTCTACTAGTGCAATGAAGACCTTAGGTTGTGTTGGTTCTCGTCTTCTACTTCGAAATAGCACATCACCTTTGCTTGAAGAAATCTGTTAACAAAAAATAGCTAACTTGTTAAGCATGCTAGTTAAAAGACTTTATACACTGGTAATAAAAGTCTCAAGAAAGGGACTTAACTGGATCTGCCTTCTTATGCAAAGGTTGACCTTTTACTTTTAACAGTGCATCTTTGCGTTGTTGCATTCTATCATCATCCCTGATAAGATTGGGAGAAAAGAGAGGGCAAAATCAGGATGTTGTAGTCATCAGAAAGCATCAGCTACAATGTATAAAAAGTGATTACTCCCAAGGACCAAAAGCTCATTAACAAAGCTTACTTCTGCAATAGTTGAGGAATTGAACTCTGACATTGTGTCAATGGGGAGCTTTTAGTCTTTCTTTGTATTGTGTGCATACAATTGTCTGCCTTCTGAAGAGATTCAATACCTTAACTAAATATTCAAATCCCAGAACTCAGAAGAATGCTTTTAGTAATTTTGTGAGCCATCTGTGAGTTCAGATAAGACAACATACCGTTGAAGGTGGCATAGTTGTGCTATGATAAATAGCTCTTTCATTAGTTTTCAAGTTAAATTCCTGAGCAAGACAGTGTAATCAATCTTAGTTTCAGATATATAATTTTTATATTTCCTCAAATGTTAACAGTTACAATGCCAAAGATTTTTGTTGGACGAATTCAACAGGATAGGAAGTTTGTTACCAACATTAAAAGTTGGTAATTTAGGAGTGCTCCTCTGAGGAAGTGGTAAAGAAGGGCCCTCAAGAATCTGCAGACACAAAGCCCATGACTCAATTGATTAAGGATCCTAACAAAAAGTTTTATTACAAAATTTAGTCATTAACCACTACTAACTCTTCTGTTCAAAGGCCGTGCTTTAAATTTCAATGCCGATGTTGCTCCTTGTATTAACATTGTTGAATCGCCAAACCTTATTGTTTTAAACATTCATAACTCATAAGCATACCATGGAAAAATTATGTTCATGTTATGCAAAGAATACCTATCAAGTACATTTGTACCTTGGTTGAGCTCTTACATGTAGTGCCCTTCTTGCAGTTTGAAGTTGTGGTTCTCTTGGTATTGTGATTCTCATTGTTGGAACTTGGGTAGTTAAATCAGGAAAACCATTTTTCTGGATAATTACCAATGATCAAGCTCAATCACACGTTAAGTGGACTTCCAAAAGGAGTTAGATAGCAAATTAGCAACACTAAGCCTTATGCTTAGGTTTCTACAACATCACAATTTAAGGAAAGAAGACATGTCATGAGCTGCAATCTGAATTCCAAGTGAGAATAACATCATTAGAAATATCTATGTAAAAGGTCAGAATGCTCAACCTTTCTACTGTAATACTTATAAAATCATCTTTGGATATGGAAAATTAACAGCATATATCTTGAAGACCATCATTATTTGAACTTCCGAGATGCCTGTTAAAAGGATTACCTTTTCAGGAGCTTTATGGAATAAGTCAACCTGCTCCTTCACACCAATAACCTGCAATACAGAACAATTCATCAAACTGTTGTTTGAAGTTCAAGCATTACATAATGAAATAATCATAATTGCATGAAGGTTTTAAATTTCAGTAAGATCAATGAACATATACCATATGAGATATTGTTTGCACATGTAAAAAACTGAAGAGGAATTTTCTACGAATCTTTCCCTGAATTTCCAAAAGAATGACATCTTTTGTCTGAATCTGGGGATTAATAAAAATTTTAGGAACACATAACCGAGATTCAAACCTTAGGTCTCCTAGTCTACCAAGGCACTATCCATCTAAATTTGGTTGATGCAAATCTATATAACCATATTTCTTAAGTTTCAACTGTTCTGGTTATCCTTCAGGTGGTTTAATGGCGTAAAATTATAAGATTCCAGAAAGATTCTTGATGTATTTTCCTTCCATCATTTGGATAAAAATTACATAGCACCTTGTAGAAATGGTCTTTCTCCAATCTCTGTCTTTTGACAGCTTGATGTGCACAATCAAGCCTTTCCTCAAAGCTTTTTCCAATCTTATCTGCCAAATGCTTCTGAAACATGATACCAGAAGAAAGGCAAGCTAATTCAGCTTATTCCTAAATGTTTAGACTTCAAAACAAGGATTGACCAACACACCTATATTTTTACAAAATATAAAACTAATCAGAATAACAAACAGAAACTAGTAAGATAAACCATGAGTACAAGAATAAAAAAAAATGAACATACGGAAACAAAAAACAGGAAACTCAAAAGTGGCATTGAGGAACCTTCTGGTAGACTTCTTTAGAAATGATTGATCTTGCTTGGCCAATTGACTTACAGTGGGCTTCATGAAGGTTGATTTTCTCAAAAATGGTTTCCTTACAGTAGAATTGTGCTCAGCCATGTCTTCATTTTTCTGGGTGGAACTAAGGTAAGTCCCCTCTGAGCAAAGGAAAACAAGAAACATACTATCAATGAGCTAAAACAAGTTATGGCTCTCCAAATACAACAAATGTTGTCTTGGATCGTTATGTATCATAATTTCAATACTTTATGCTATTACTAATATCTAGAAATTAGAATTCTTTAAATATATTTGCATATGACAAGAGGCAATCACAAGAAATCCAAGCGTGATGTGCCAATCAACTAGTTCACACCATTTTAGCTAAAGATGAACCTGAGCATATAAAGAACGCTGAGGTACTCCATAAATATTATTTATCATTTGATTAAGGATATGAATTTTTTAATTATCTTGATTCCTGGTAAAAAGGTGATCTGTATATTTGGAATTGAGGTAAAAACATTTACATCTCTAAACTCAAGAAGATAATCGAGAAAAGAGGATGAGAGATTCCAAAAAAAAGTACTTGATAACCTCAAACCTCATTAAAGTCCAAAAAAATGTTGAAATAAAATTAACATCGTAACAGAATAATCATATACATTAAACCAGTAAACATCAATCCCAGACTAGTAAACATTATCTGCAGAATCGTAGCTTCAGTTCGTGGATATATACCATTGGTGTTATCATGAACTTCTGAGGATCCAAGAGCTGCAACACCTATATGAGTAGCAAATACTTTCAAGCATTCCAAGTTATTGAAACTCGATATCATATTCATTCTTTCAGCTTGAAAGTCTCTTCCAGTGTTTATCTTTGCAACCAATGCTGGAAGCAAAAATACACAAACAATTATATTAGTAAAAGTGATGTACAACTAGAAAACTGCATATAAAAACATGAGCCGTGTCATTATTTCAATTCAAGGAAGGAAGCCAACTAAACAAATGATTCTTGATTAGTTGATTACTTCCTTGTTCGTCTGTTCATTTTGCCTGCACTCACTGTAGATGTACATCAGTATTCGTATTTTCTATTTCATATTGAGATCTTTCCAACTCAAACATAATGCTATGTGCAAATGGCCAATAAACTTCAAAAAAAAAAATCTTCGTCTAGGATGAAATAGATAGGATAAACATCTCGAAGTTAGATTGCGTTCTTTCCACCTCGAACACTATGACGTGGGAAGGCGCGATAGACTTCCCAAAAATCTTAGCTGCATTTAGTAGGAGAGTGAGGCTAAACCTCCTCTCAAATATCATGTTGATCAAAGACCTGAAACTTCGTGGATCGAACAAAATGATTAAGAAAAAAAACGCATAGTTTCCGATCACATACGAGAGGGCGGGTAGCTGCCGGCGGTCTCAAACCAGAGCTCCGCCGCCTGGGCTTCCTCCGGCGTCTCCTCCCGTCCGAGTTCGAAGCATCTTGGCGCGTCGAACTCGTAGTCCAGATCGATTTCCACGCAAACGAAGACGATAGGTGCTTCCTCCATCACCTCGTCCATGCCTTCTTCTACCATAGAAAAGGGAAGGCGAATATCGACGGCGCCGTCCGATCGCCGCCGGTTGGGCGGATATATCCGCTTCCCCGACGGCGGCCGTTGGGAGACGGTGAGTTGAGAGAAGGGAAACGAAGGCCGGGGAGGTGAATCCCACGGGAAACGTAGCAGAAACGGCGGCGGAGGGTGAAGAAAAGAGAACGCGGAGGCAGAGGAAATTTGAATGCTGGGTTTGGAAGGTGGGGCCGCGAAGTTTACAAAGACACATTTGTCCCCATTTGACCTCTGAATTTACGGCAAGGGGTCTGTTTTTGGCGTTTTTTGGCTGCCGCATCGGAGAAGGCGAGCATGACGTGTTGGTCCTTTTAATGAGGTTTTATTTTTTCGGGGCGTTAAAATAATTCATGGAAGAATTTGATATTATCAAGAGACTATTATTTTTAAGAGAAATTATAGTGTACAATTCACTTTTTTATTGTTACTTCTCCCTCTTTTCTATCTATTTTAGGTGAGAAATAAAATGCCTTAAGGTGAAATATTATTAAGATGCTGTTTAAGTGAAAATAAATTGTGATTGGTATAGCTGAAAATATGAAGAGTTTCCTTTAGAAAAAATATTATTTATTGAGGACCTCTTTTAATTTTTGAAAATATTTGCCTACGTACTCTCTGCAAGATAGTCAAGATCAGAATTTTATATAAGATCGAAAGGAGTCCGTAAGATCGAAGATCGCGGATCGAGAATCATAAGATCTTATTTATATATTAAAATATTAATTTAATATATAAAGTTATATTAAAAATAGCTTTTAAAAAATCTATAATTATTCATATTATAGATAATATTAAATTAACTATTATCCCATTAACATTTCCCTACACATGTATACATATATTACTTATCTAATAATAATTTAATATGAATTGACAAAAAATGATAACAATATGATTAATATGAAGTAAAATTATATAAAATAGGTTTTAATATATATTGATATTACATTTATTTTGTTAAAAACTAACTTTAAAATTTTAGTTATAACTAATTATCAACTTATTCTTAATTTTATTTTTCCAAAAATTATGTTGCACTTAATCAAAATTTAAAAAATTTACAAAAAAATTAGAACAATATTAGTAAGATCGGTAGAATCTTACGATCTTAACATCCTACGATCTAGATCTTACGATCCTATCGATCATACAAAAATAATCTCAAACATGTGATCGTGTACCCCATGTAGTGCTCTGATGTCAACTGACGTTGGTTAAAATATTTGTCCAAGTAATAAAAAATACTAATAAGTAAATATTGGTCATTCATTTATATAAGCATTCCATGAGCTATAGAACCCTACCGAGTTACGATTTCTTATGGGTTTCTAAATAAATAAAACTTTTATGTCATAGAAAAATAAAATGTGAATATTTGTCATAACTTTTACACCTAATGAACCGCGCATGAAAGTTTCTGTGCGCTCATTATTCTCATGAAAAATAATTAATAATTATAAGAAATAAGTAAATATGGCTAGCGTCACGACTCAAATGCATATAAATTAAAAAACATTAACAGCTGACTAATTAATATGCGAGTATTTTGTTGAAATATACAACTAATAAAGTTTTCTGATTTGTGTGTCTTGGTCAATTGTAGATGCCCATATTTTATTGATTTCCAAATATTTCATTTTCTGTTGAACGATTCAAGAAGAAGATGTGGAAGAGAGAAGACCAAACAAAATGATGGATAGGATCCCATGAACGATGAATCATCCTCGAGATAGTGGAAGGGCATGACACCGAACATTTGTGTTCATGATATATATTGATATACCATGAGTTGTCATTTTAGCATGAATGAAGAATTATCCAAAATTAGACTTGTTATTTTGTAAAAGAATTTAATGGGGTGCCTTGCTCCTAAGATCTCAAGCGTCCGATCATGAATCAAGGGCTGAGATATGCGCATATCTATCTGCTTGGCATTCTATCTCCGCACGCTGAGGCGCTTCGGCCTCCGCCGCTTCTTCTCCTCTGTGTCAATTCGAGCTATCGTCGACCAGATTCGCAACACCGCCAACCCCTCAAGCACCCCTGCCACGACCCTGACGACCTCCGCCAGATCCAACTGATACCAACCTCCATGACGACCTCCATCGGGACCCCTGCCGACCTCCGCAACAACCTTCACAGCGATCCCCATCAACCTCAGCGACGACCAGATCTGCGCGTGAGGGGGCCAGATCCAACCGTCACCAACCTCCATTGTGACCCCACACAACCGGCGATCCCGCACCACCATTGCGCACCGATCCCGCACGGACGCCGACCCTTCACACGCTCGCACGCCGCCGCAGTTGCCTCGCCCACTCATCGCTACTACCGCCTGAGAATTGTAGCAGCCGCCCGATAACCACGCCGCCCGACAACCCTCGCCCGTCACAAGTTCTCGCAGGTCAAATCATGGATGTAATCTCGTGAAGACCAAGTCGTGGATGGATGTAGTCGAGATTAGTGGATTTTTTAATCCAAATTAGTGATAATGTTAACTTGTAATCCAAATTAGATGACTATAGACTTGTCCATTAAATTGAGGATCTAATTAGTTATAATTAAGCTTTCGAAAATTTTACTTCTATAATTTTGATCACAACACTAAATTTGCTAAGCCAATTTGAGGATCTCATCTAATCATTTTTTATGTATTACCTATTCATTTTGTTGAAGGAGACAATCGAGTATCCGTGAAATTGTAACTCTCGTAATAATCGATATTAGTAAATTTGTATTTCAAATTATAACTTGTGAACTAAATTGGTCCAATTAGTGATAACTAAATTATCGAAAATCTGTAATCCTTACGCACCTTGTTCATATGTAACTTTGAGGCCTTTCAAAATGGTTCTTACACAAACTCATCAACATATCGTACATCATATTACAACTCAAAATTACAATGATAGTAAATTGAAATTTTGACACAAACTCATCAAGATATCGTACATCATATTACAACTCAAAAAACTTTGTAAGCTAATCATATGGTACATCATATTACAACTCAAAATTACAATTGATGTACATGTTACAACTCAAAATTACAACAAATTTGTAATCATGTTACAACTCGAAATTGCAACATACAAAAAACTGCACACATGTTACAACTCCAAATTGCAACATTCAGGAACATGCCTTTGTTGATTACACAGGGGGCGCCAGGGTTCCGGAGCAGAAGCAAGGGATCGTGAGGTGGCGGCAGCGAGGGGTCGCGAGGCGATGGCGACGCAAGACGACAGCGGGGGAGGGGTCGCGAGGGTTCCCTGGCGGCGGCGGCAAGGGGACCCGAAGCAGCGGCGGGGTGAGGTAGTAGCGGATAGGGATCACGAGGATTCCCGAGAGACAGTGAGGGATCGCAAGAGAGCGAAGAGAGAGCAAGGGGCGGGGGCTTGATCGGAGCAAAGATCGGGCATCGACGAGCAAGATCGGCGAGAGAGCGGGCGTCGGGGGCTTGATTGGGGAAAGATCGGCGGCGGGCGAGATCAGCGAGAGAGCGGCGTCGAAGGCTTGATGGGAGCAAGATCAGGCGGCGGCGGGCGAGATCGGCGAGAGAGCAGGAGTCGAGGGCTTGATCGGAGAAAGATAAGGCGGCAACAGGCGAGATTGGTGAGAGAGCGAGAGTTGGGGGCTTGGTCGGATCAAGATCGGGTGGCGGCAAGTGAGATCGACGAGAGAGCGAGCGTTGGCGACGAGGAGTTGCTGGGGCGGCATCGGTGATGGTTCCCCGGCTCAGCAGTGGTGCAAAGAAGGCGAGGAGTCACGAAGGGGGCAGCGTCGACGTTCGGATCCCGAAGGTCGTGACGTCGGCGTGCAGATCACGATGTCGGCATGCGGATCGCGGGATCAGCAAGGAGAGAGAAGATGAGAGGATGAACGATGTGCCTGTGTATGGTTAATGGGGAAAAATTGAAAAAAAATGCGCACATCTAACCCATCGATGTTGGATCAGACGGACGTATTCATGCAAACTATTTGAGGCATTGATGAATCATGCAAACTATTTGAGGCATTGATGAATCATGCGCTTGAGATATTGGGAGCGGGGTGCTCCTGCATCCCATTAAATCATTTTGTAAAAGGAGATAAGAATTGTTTGGAAGCTAAAAGTGACTCGTATATATGGATCGTGATGTGACGGTTTATAAATAAGTATTTTTAAAATATATATAAATAAGTATTTATTTGTGAATTGTCAGATCACGATTCAATAATGGTTCATATATATTTGTAAATTATCAGACATGATCCGACGGTGGCCAGCATGATCACATCATGTTTACTTTTGGTTACAAAGTAAAACTATATTAGGAATATTTATAAGAAGAGATTAGTTAAAACGTTTTATTTAAAATACAAACAAGGGGTGTGCCTAAACTAATAACATCACATGAAATGCATGGTAAGCAACTCTAAAAATTTCGAGTCTGATTATTATGCATTGAGAACGCAATCGGACGTATTATTATGGAGTGATATAAATTAATGAGGTCATAATAAATTTGAATATTCATCAGATTACTTCAATGATTGTTTAAATTTATTATCATGTACAAGACTTATATCGACGCAATTGGTGCATAAAAAAGTTGAATTTATAAGAAGTGATGCTGGAGTCTCAAGTTGGATAGTATGTACATTATTCGACGAAATTAAGGAATTTTCTTTAAATGTTGAATATTTAAATGTTGAATATTTATGGACGATAAAAAAATCGTGAGAAAAGAAAAAAAAGAGAGATATATTTTTCATCATAAAAGTTTCAAACATAGCAAAAGAACGAAAACATACATGTCAGCTCCAATATGCATGGTTTATTTATCAAATTGATTTATTTCAGAGAAAAAATATTTTCTCAACGAGAAAATATTAAGTAATGAAAATATTTTCAGTTGACTTCAAAAGATATACTAATTCAGGGAAAAAAATCCATTTTTTAAGCAAAGCCAATTTCCAGCCTCATATTCTCTCTCATGTGTATATATTCAATCTACATTTTTAAAGTCATCTTTTACACAAAAAAAACATGGAAGACTAAGTTGTTTTCTTAAAACAGTTTTCTCAATTTTTTCGTGAAATAAATGCAGCTTAAATATAATTATTATGAGTACTACTGGCTCATGGACAAAACAATACTTATTTAATTGAATTGGCTGCTTTTGGCAATCGAAATGGTGATTTCGTCGAGTTTTATGTCAATAATAATTGACATATTAATTTAATGTGTGTTTGGATAAAGTGAAACATAATAAAAAAAGTTGATGCTATGAAAAAGGTAAATGTGACAAATTAATTTTAATTAGTGTTTGAATAAAAAATAAATTTTATACATATAAAATATAAAACTGTTAATTGATAAATATAAAGTATACATTAATTTTTTAATAAAAAATGTTTGAAAATATATTATTGAAATATAAAAATATTTTTATAAATTATATTTAATAAAATATTAATTTTTTACTTAAAATCTCAAGTAATAAAATAATATTATATTTAATAAATAAATTATTTTATAAAAAAATGTGAGAGAGAATATAAAAAAAAATGAAATTGAAAAAATGCCATCATGTCAAAAAAAATGTTCTTATTAGAGTATCGGGAAAACTGAGAAGTGAGTCATATGTTCCTTTCCAAACTTGATTTTATATTCGATTCTATCAAACGACACGTCAAATTAAAACTGATCGATGGTTTCGTCTAATTCCAATTGTCAAACGCGATTACATACTTATGTGGCATCATTAATTGGCTCATAAAGTAACAAGCTATAGAACCTAGTGAGTTATGATTTGTGCCGGTGAATCCGGCAATCCAATTCGACCCGATCATGACCCGACCAAGGGTCAGGTCGGATTTTGGTTAAAAAATTTCAACCCGAATTGATCCGACTCGACCTGATAGAACCGACTTTTTCTTTTTTATTTTTTTTATAATTTTAAATGATTTTTAAGTTTTTAACAATTTTATATCATTTAATTTTTTTAAAAAATAAAATAAATTATTTTAAATTCAAAAAAGTATATAGATATTTAAAATAATATTTTTGGTATTTAAAAATACTTTATTTTGTATTAAAAATATAATAATAAATACTTTTATATAAAAAAATAAAAAAAAATGATGGTCGAATAACCCGACCATCCGACCCGGTCCGAATCGAGTTGGGTCAGGTCATGATCCCAAAAAAAGAATAATAATTTGATCGGGTCGGATCGGATCCATTCACGGGTCGAGTTTGGGGTCGAGTCAAAGTTGACCCGTGAACACCCTAGATTTGTGAGAAATAAAAGCATATTTTCTTAAACAAACTCGAACAATTATTATGCAAATTAAATTTTGGCATAAATATGCGAATTTAAAGAGCGATTGATATCACATACGTAAATAATGAGCAAGAATATGCTTTCATCAACTCTGCAATAAAAAAAAGGTATAAACGAAATTTCACTTAAAAAAATTGCAGCGACATCGTGATTCCTGAATTTTAAAAGTGTAATTAGTTTTTCATATTCTCAAATATTAAAGCTCCTAACCAACAAAATTTATGATGGAAATTTGAAAGTTCAATCCTTCCTGTAAATAAAAAACTAGAACAATATTATATGTATGTGTGTACACATAATTTACATATTTTGTCTTTTATGATTTTTATCTATTGTCTTTTGTACTTTTTTATTTTAAGGAGGAGTATTTAATAATAATTATTAATTATTATTTTGACCTTGTATTGTCTTCCAAAAAAAAAAAAGAAAAATCTGAAACGAGGAACAGCAAGAGCCCTCCCCGCCCTTTTGCCTCTTCCCCTCTTCTTCCCACGAGGAACGGCGCCACACATCGCTCCTTTCCAAAACTCTCTCTGACACCCAAACACAAACACCATACCATTCCAGAGACCACGGAACCACGCCAAATACACCACCACGCCTCTTCTTCATAGTCCCCCCCTTCCGCCGCCGATGACACGGCCCCTCTTACCCCGGCGCTCCGACCAGAAGCCTCCGCGCTCCGAAAGAGGCGGCACGGCCATGCGCCTCATCGTCCCACTCCAGGGCGTCGTCCAGGGACACGGGGGCCTCGTCTTGGGCTCCCTCCTCCCCTGCGCCCTCTTCTACCTCCTCCAATTCTACCTCAAGCGCCAACGCCCCTCCTCTTCCCCTCCTCCTCCTGCTTCGCCCTCCGACCACACTACCGCCGGCGGTGGCGGTGTCAGCATCTCCCGCTCGCTTTCACGGGGACTCCTGTCACCCCGAGGCCCCTCTGTTGGACCCGCCAAGCTCTCCACCCGCACCGCCACCCTCGCCCCGCTCGAGGATAGTCCCTACTGCGTCGGCTTGGAACGCTGGGCCGCCGATGCTTACCATCCGTCGTTCAACCCCGACGGGGTCATCCAGTTGGGATTGGCCGAGAACCAGGTAAAGGTCTGTTTCTCTATGCGTGTCTCAGAGTCCACTCTTGCGCTGTGCATGAGGATATTAACAGGTCTGTTGTTGCCTTTTAGAGCAGTTGTCGTTCGATTTGATTCGGGACTGGGCCTCACAGCAGACGAATAAATGGCCGTCGCTAGGTATATTGGAGGAGGTGGAGGGACAGGTAAGTATCAGGGGATTAGCACCGTACCAAGCTCACGACGGATGTATGGATTTGAAGATGGTGAGCTCAAGTTCTATTCTTCACATAAGACCTTGTTTGGATAATGGATCATTAAGGGGAAGGGAAGAGAATGAGGGGGGAGGGAAAGGAAGGGAAAAAAATGTATTCTCGTCCAAAGGTTATTTGCTTAGTTTGTTAGATTTTGATGTCCCAGAAGTATAATTTGTGTTTCACTATTATTAGTACTTACACTGGTCAAGTTTTTTTTTACTGAATTGCTGCATAAGAAATGAATATTTCTGCTGCTAATAAGCATAATATTAGTCACAAGCATTGGACATTCATATAATACATCCTTCATTCCTATTAATAGCATGCTACTTCATTCTCTTCATAAATTCAGCTTTATGCTCAGGAAACAGAAGTATGACAACAGTTCAAAATGCACACCTATATAGGACAGTATTAGGTAGATGTGTCAAAAAAAAGATGGATGTGTCTGTTTCCAGGTCATTTGGTTCAGTGTTATGACATTCCTGTACATTCCTACGTAAGAAAATACAATTAGTTGTAATGGTACATGTAGATGGATAATATTAGGCTCTAGAAATATATTGTCAAGTTTATTTTGTCATGTAATAGGCTTTTTGATATCAAAAAGATAAAAAAAAGAAACAGAGAAAAAGCGTGGTCTTTTTTTCCATGTTATTTGACTTGTTTCTTATTTTTCTAGTGTTCCCCCAGTCAAAGTAATAGTTTTTACATCCATGTAATTCTACACCTATTCTTTCATAAACAAATCTGGATGATTACGAAGCTCTGGCAACCATCCTTTCCCTTACCAACAATAATAATGGATTTTAAATTTTGCATAGTGATTTACGTTGTAGTCAAGTTGGATCATCAATACATGTCCTCTAGAAAGGTAACAAGTGTCCAAGTTTTTTTTTGCATATCAACACTTCATAATTGATTGATGAAATGTTTATGAAAACATCTAGTAACAACGATGCTAGTCCTCGTGTTATTAAATTTGGCTGACAAAATACATTAAGCCTTTATATCTATTCTTCTTCTTCATCACCCCAAAATTATAGAAGCTCAAATGGTTGCTCAAATTTTCATTTTTTAGATTAATATTGCATTAAATATTTTGTTCTTTTTGGTCAGATCAAATTTCCTTTCTTATTATGGTTTTTTTACTGTATGATTGTTGTTGTATCAGTTGTGTACAACTAATTCCTGCAGTAGGTGTGAGAAAATTTCCGTGTGGCCTTGTTTGCTAGTAAACAATGGATAAATTTCATGTCATTCTCAAGCATGCTATTCTAATTCTTTTTTAAGCTGAAATTTTATGTTACATTGACAGTCTGTGGCTGGTTTCATGTGTCATGTTATGCAAGGGTCAACTTCATTTAATCCATCACAGATAATATTAACTGCAGGTGTTGCTCCTGCTATGGAGATATTAGGCTTCTGTTTAGCAGATCCTGGAAATGCATTCCTTGTTCCTTCTCCATATTACCCTGGGTTAGTACTGATTCTGCTTACCAAATTTTTATTTGCTCTCTGAACTTATGACAAGACATATGAACTGAGATAAGTGTGATTTGCAGATGGGACCATAATATAAAGCCACGAACTGGAATAGAGCTGATCCCAGTTCCATGTCGAAGCACTGATAATTTCAGTATAAGCATTCCTGCTCTTGAAAGAGCACTCAATCATGCAAAGAAGAGAGGGGTAAAAGTTCAAGCTCTTCTTCTTTCTAACCCTTCGAATCCTGTAGGCAATCTGATAACTCCGGAGATGCTATATGATCTTCTAAACTTTATTACAGAGAGGAATTTACATCTGATTTCTCATGAAATGTATGTGGGCTCATCATTTGGTGATGAAAGGTCTTTAAGTGTGGCCGAACTTCTAGATGCCGAGAGCTTTGACCGCAGTAGGGTGCATATAATTTATGGATTATCAATGGATCTTTCTCTTGCGGACTGTAGGGTGGGGGTGATATACTCCTATAATGAAAATGTGTTAGCTTCTGCTTCTAACCTTGCAAGGTTTTCATCTATTTCAACTCCAATTCAACTATTGCTATCCTCAGTGCTTTTAGATACAGCCTTTATTTCAAAATATCTAGAGATTAACAGAAAGAGGCTGCAGAAAATTTATGCTTCATTTGTTGATGGACTTAAACAGCTTGGGATAGAATGTGTGAGTAGCAGTGGAAGATTCTATTGTTGGGCAGACATGAGCAAGTTTATTCGATCTTATAGTGAGAAAGGGGAACTCAAGCTGTGGGATGAATTATTGAACGTAGGTAAGATAAACATCATACCTGGTTCAGCATGCCACTGCATTGAGCCTGGATGGTTTCAGTGTTGCTTCACAGCAATAACAGAGAAAGAAGTTCCAGTGGTTGTAGAGAGAATCAGATTGATTTTGAAAAACCATCAAATTCAACATTGAACTGTTCCACAGATTATTATGTTCAGTCTGTCTTTGACCACCATTTGCTGCTGCAACAAAGATGGTTTTGGAGATCAATGAACTATTTATAGCAATCAGTCCAGGTAGGAGGATTATATACCACCCTAGTAATTTGTAAAGCTTCTGGGAGGTGTACACTTCAAATTGGTTTGCAGAGTATTTGGTTCTCTGGAGATAAAGTTAGTGAAGAATCATTTGTTAGCCTCTGCTAGTGTCTTCCCCCAGCTTCTGGGTGTGCCGATGCAGAATGTCCTCCAGCAGTTCTAAAGATACAACTTCCATTATTCTTTGCCTGGAAGCTTACTGGATCATTTATCTCTCATTTGAGCACAGAATGTCATGTGCATTCAAGTACAAGATTTGTAGTTCTTTTTTAAACGAAGATTTGTATATTCTTTTGTACTAAATATTTGCAAAATGAAGTATATCTCCTTATAATGTGTATCAATTTTCTTTTCTAGCCTCTTTAAATGTATGAAAACCCTCAATTGAGTCCAAGAACAAAATAACATGGTAAGCACGTGTGATGGAGCTTGATGGGAAAATTCGAAAACATGGAGAGAAGATCGCAGAGAGATTGCAAGAAAAATAGAGGAGACACACGAATTTATCCAGGTTCATTCTTGAGATTAGGGTTACGTTCTGCAAAGAAGTTCCACTATATCGTTTAGGTTTTTAGCCGCCGCACCGATTACACCAGAAAATTAGACTATTAATAGCCTCTTCAAACCGGGTTTAAAACCTAAACAAACAGAGAAAAAACCTAATCCGAACCACACGGGTCGGCTAAACAAAAGCCCAAAACTCGTCTAGGTTTCGGGGGCGCTGCCCCCGAACTCTCGCTTTCGTTCGTACGCCAGCAATACTGTTAATTGGGTAATACTCAGATTCCCCTAAGCTCACGTGGGCGAATCCGGTGTGAGAAACAAGGGGCCCTGAAGTATTCACCAACTCTAACATTCTCCCACTTGGTGGATACTTCACACCAATGAGAGCCTTGCCAGCAACATTCTTCTTCAATCCGACAGCAGTAGAACACCACTCAAACTTTACACCTGTAACTGCTTTAGTCAGAAAATCAGAACTATTCTCTGTTGTATCAACCTTTTCAAGCTGAACCTCTTTCTTTTCCACCTTTTCCCGAATAAAGTGGTATTGGATGTCAATATGCTTTGTGCGTGAGTGAAATGCGGGATTCTTAGCTAACTGAATAGCACCTTGATTATCACATCTCGCCTCTATAGCACCTTGCTCAAATCCGAGCTCCAAGCACAACCGCCATAGTCATATGACCTCTTTTGCAGCATGAGTAAGAGCCATATATTCTGCTTCTGTAGAAGAAAGTGCTACCACGCTTTGTCTCTTGCTCATCCAACTTAGTGCAGCCCCAAATAATGTAAAAACATATCCGCTAGTGGACCGTCTACTATCAATGTCTCCACCCCAATCAGCAACTACATGGCCCACAATATCAAACATCTTTCCTTTCCTTGTACCTTCAAAACACAACGAAAAATTTGAAGTTCCACGAAGGTACCTGAAAACACTCTTGATAGCATTCCAATGTTCCCTGCCTAGGTTAGACATATATCGACTCAAGACTCCCACTGCTTGGGCTATATCTGGACGCGTGCACACCATGGCATACATCAAGCTGCCCACTGCACTTGCATATAGCACACGATCCATCTCTTCAGCTTCTTCATCCGTCTTCGGACATTGCTCTGCAGAAAGTTTGGTTCCTAGAGACATAGGAGTACCCACTGGCTTGCAGTCTGTCATGTTAAATTTCTTAAACACTTCTTTTATGTACTTCTCCTGTCCTAGCCACAACTTTCGCTTCTTACGATCTCTTCTAATCTGCATACCCAAAATAAAATTCGTCGGCCCTAAGTCTTTCATCTCAAACTTCTTGGCCAACAAATCCTTCACTGAATTTATCATTTTCATACTGTTTTCAATCAGTAATATGTCATCCACATATAGTGTAAGAATGACAAATTGATCGTCAACTCTCTTCACGTAAACACAGTGATCTGAATCTGAACGTACAAACTTGAGTTCGAGCATGTACGTATCAAACTTCTGGTACCACATCCTTGGCGACTGCTTCAATCCATACAAAGACTTCTTCAATTTGCACACCAGCTTCTCTTTACCTTGAACTTCAAAGCCTTCTGGTTGCCTCATATATATCTCTTCCTCCAAGTCCCCATGAAGGAATATCGTCTTCACATCCATCTGCTCTACCTCAAGATTATATGCTGCTGTCAAAGATAGAACAAATCTGATCGAAGTCATTTTCACCACGGGAGAAAAATTTCATCATAGTCGACTCCCTCAATCTGAGAGTACCCTTTAGCTACCAGTCTTGCCTTGTACTTCTCCACAGTCCCATCCAGTTTCAGCTTTAGCTTGAATACCCATTTGCAACTAATTGCCTTTCTATCCTTAGGCAATTGACACAAGCTCCATGTTTCATTCTTATCCAGTGATTGCATCTCATCTGCCATAGCAAGCTCCCATTGATTTGCATCATCCATAGACCTTGCATTTTTTACAGAACTAGGTTCTTCTCCGATGATGCTCAAAGCATGAAACGAACTCAGAGCACTAAGAGAGTATCTCAAATGTGCTCTTCTTTCTCGTGTCGATCTCCTGAGAACTGGTATGGTAGTACCAATATCTAGGTCTTCATCTGAATCTGCATCTTCAACTTCATTAACCGAGTTCTCTTGATCTGGTTCTGTAACAGACTCAACTGAAGTATCTTGTGCATCCACCTCTGAAGTTTCAGAATCAGAATCTTCTTCAAGCACTACCACTTTCTTAGGTTCATCACCTTTTTGAACTTCAACTTGGGAACGTGATTCACGGAAAATAACATCCCTGCTGTAAACAATAGTCCTTGACTTTGGATTCCACAGTTTGTAGCCCTTGATCCCTTCTTTGTATCCGACAAATATGTTCTTTTCAGATTTACTGTCAAGCTTACCCCGCTTTTCCTTGGGTATATGAACATATGCGTCACATCCGAACACCCGAACATGAGACAAATTTGGCTTCTTCCCAAACATTGCCTCATAAGGTGTCTGATCCTTCACTGATGAGGTCGGTGAGCGGTTCTTCAGGTAGTTTGTTGTGGCTACAGCTTCTGCCCAGAATTCTTACCCCAATTCAGCCTAACACAGCATACATCTGGCCTTCTCTATGAGTGACCTATTTAACCTTTCAGCTACTCCATTCTGCTCAGGTGTATATGGAGTTATCTTCTGCCTAACAATACCATTGTCCACGCAGAACTGCTCAAACAAATCTGAACAAAATTCACCTTCATTATCGTACGAAGGACCTTGATCTTGCAGCTCAATTGATTTTCCACCAAAACTTTAAATTCTCGAAACTTATCGAATACATCTGATTTATTCTTAATAAAATAAATCCAACTGTATCTCGAAAAATCATTTATAAAAGAAACATAGTACCTGGACCCTCCAATAGATGGAGTCGGAGTTGGTCTAAAGACATCACTATGAATCAGTTCGAGAATCTTCGTTGCTCTTGAACCTGTGTGTTGAAAACTGGCTCGGTTCTGTTTTCCATGGAGGCAATGTTCACAGAACCCGAAGCCCACAGAACAATCCGGAACTCCTTCTACCATCTGACTTGATGCTATAGTGGAGAGTCATTTTTCACTGATATGGCCTAATCTCCGATGCCACAACATAGATTTGCTGTCTTCATCTTCTTTGGCATCTTCAGAAATAAATCCGCAGCCCACAGATATTGTCTCTCCGAGCAACTTATACAACGTGCCATAGCGAACCCCTCGTGCAATTACAATCGACCCTCTGATCATCTTGCACGAATCATTGTCGCAACTGAATATAACACCCGAGTCAGCCATTGTACCAACAGATAATAAACTCCTGCTCATAAGTGGTATATGCATCACATCTGGTAGAGTCTTCACCGTGCCATCATTCATCATCAACTTCACCATGCCACATCCAACAATCTGAACCGCAGTGTCATCTCCGAGCATGACATCCCCACCGTTATACTCCTCATATTCATAGAACCAGTGTTTATGAGGCGTCATGTGGTACGAAGCACCAGTGTCGATAAGCCAGACATCTTTATCTGACTGTGCTGTACATGCAGAAGCCAGGTACATATCCCCTACCTCAGCCTCCTTTTTGTCCGAGATTAACTCAATTTCTTTCTTATGAATCGGCTTGTTTTTGCAATCTCGTTTCAGATGGCCCCACTCTTGACATCTCCAGCATTGCACCTTCTTATCTTTACTCTTTGAACGTCCACGAGATTTGGATCTCCCTCTCTGATTTTGATTCCTTTCTGGTTGCCTTCCTCTGGTCGCCAGCGCCTCTTTACCAGAACTTGCTGATCCCTTTCTCTGTATTTCCTCTGATAACAAGGCAGCACATATACTTTAATACGAAAGTTCTTTATCCTCGCCACCAATCACAACAATCAGATTGTCCCATGAATCCGACAGCGAACAGAGCAATGTTATTGCCTTATCATCATCTTGAAACTTAACACCGATTGATACAAGTTGACTGATCACCGTGTTAAAGTTATAAAGATGAGTAGAAAATGAGTCACCCTCCTGCATCCGAAGATTGTACAATTTCTTCCTCAGAAATAACTTGTTAACCAACGACTTACTTTGATATAGGGATTCCAACTTCCTCCATAGATCTCTGGCAGTAGGTTCGCCCATCACATTCGTAAGAATTGAATCCGCGAGACACAACCGAATCAAACCCTTCGCCTTTCTATCAATCCGATCCCACTCTTCGATCGCCTTTGGATTTGACTGGAGGAGGCCTCGTCCGCGACCTTCGCCGCCTCCATGCCTGGTCTCTCCTTCTCGATTGCCGTCCAAAGATCTCGATCACAAAGGAGATCCTCCATCTTCATCTTTCAGAGATCAAAGCATGTTTCATCAAATTTTTCTATCTCGATTCGCGACCCTCCTAACATCTCGAATAAACCCTAATTCCTTGAACAACCTGTGCTCTGATACTAATTGATGGGAAAATTCGAGAACAGGGAGAGAAGATCGCAGAGAGATTGCAAGAAAAATAGAGGAGACACACGAATTTACCTAGGTTCACCCTTGAGATTAGGGCTACGTCCTGCAAAGAAGTTCCACTATATCGTTTAGGTTTTCAGCCGCCGCACCGATTACATCAGAAAATTAGGCTATTAATAGCCTCCCCAAACCGGGTTTAAAACCCAAACAAACAGAGAAAAAACCTAATCCGAACCACACGGGCCGGCTAAACAAAAGCCCAAAACCCGTCTAGGTTTCGAGGGCGCTGCCCCCGAACCCCCGCTTTCGTTCGTACGCCAGTAATAATGTTAATTGGGTAATACTCAGATTCCCCTAAGCTCACGTGGGCGAACCCCGTGTGAGAAACAAGGGGCCCTGAAGTATTCACCAATTCTAACAGAGCTACATTTGTGTTATTTTATCTCTGGGAGGAATTTATGGATTTCGAGTCTTCTGTATGTCAAGAATCCTGAGGTGAGTAAATTTTTTTAGTTTATGCGAACTTGACATGTTCTCTTTTCTTCCCTTTTTTGGTTAACATCTGTGTCATCAGGTAAAGTATCCTGCAAGCAAAATGATAGTTCTTTAGCTCTATGGTTAATGTGATAACTTGTCCCACAGGTCCAAGTCATAATCACAATAAAATTTATAAATTATTTTTAAGATTTGACGGATAATTGTCGAAGTAATTGGATCTACACCATTGCCAAATTTTCTATTTTGTTTCCCCCATGAAATAAATGTGACAGTTAACTGAAAAAATAAATAATTAACGGACTAAATATGACTGAATTGACTCGCTCAAATTAGAACTTCATCTGATAAAAATCATAAGAGCTTATGGAGCTCATTTCTATTATTATTTTTTAATAATTTATCCATAAGTAAATATTTTTTTATTGGTATAATAATTTTTTATGTAATTTAATATGTTCCCTTCACATTATGAAACACTAATTTAATAGCTCTAGTACTATATCTTATACTTAGTTATAAAATTAAATATGTTTATATTAATTTTAATTTATTAGATATTTTGTGAAATATTATTTTACTAAAATAGAGGCAAAATAATCACTAGAAAGAACCAACTTGCTAGATGTTGTTTTTTCCCTAAATGATTTTAGGATGGTTTTTTAAATTTAAAAAATTGATCCAAAAATTAAAGAGTGATTTTTTGAATTGAAAATCAACTCAATCCAAACCACTTTCGCCCCTTAGTACTGTAGAAACTTTCTTTCGACACGTGATGCAAAATGTAAAAGTATTCACGAGTCGAGTAGGGTCAAGTCACAACCCATATGGGTAGCAAATCCGACCCAATTCGACTCCATTCGGGTTGGGTGGTTGGGTCACTTAATCACCTTTTTTTTAATATTTTCTTTCTTTTCTATAATATTAATATCAAATTTAGAACACAAAATAAGTTTTTTCAATATTAGAGTATTATTCCTATACTTAAAATGGTTTATTTGTTTTTAAAGCATTTTTAAATCAAATATGTCATTAAAACTAAAAAATAAAAGTATTGGATCAATCGGATCGAGCCGGGTCGACTCGAGTTACGAAATCCCAACCCGAACTCTCATTGGGTCGAGGTCGGGTCAGCCTTGACCCAATCCGAATCAAGCCAGGTTGAGTCATCGAGTTCACTAGATCGACCCGGAGCACCCTTAGTAAAATGCTTAGTTCTTGGGTGGTGGAGGTGGGGGGGGGGGGGGGGGGGGGGGGGAGGGAATTGTAATGCTTACAATTTTCACCCTTCTGCCATGTGACCATTGGGTTTATTTTGAATTGCGTTATCTATACTCGCTCCTTCTTGAACCTTCTTACATATAACGCAAAAACAAAACAATCGTAACTTTTTTTTTACCAAAGTGCGAAAGCAATTTTTACTTTCTAATTATCTTTTTCCTATTAGTACTCCAAAGGCTAATTAACTTTCAAATAACTATTACATTAGATAACAATAAATTATTTTAATGAGTTGGTCCCACGTGTGCTTTATATCAACACAAACTTCACCATTGTACACCTCTTCATTTTTACTTCTTAGTTCAACTACCTCTAAGGTTCAAACAGAGAATTTCCATGAGCAATAACACTTTGTACGTAAGATAATATGTAACGTTCCCAAAATCCGCCCTTCCACCACGCTGGCGGTCAGACTGACCAAGGGAGCGCTACTCACTGCCTATGACTATTTTGACTTTGACTTGGACTTTGACTGGTCAACAAATGACCCACGTGACAAAGAAAATGATAGAGAATAATAATGATATGAAAGTGCGGAAGAAATATCATTACGAAACAATAAATGTCACATGTGATAAGACAATTCAAAGAAATAAGGAACAAGGATAGTTCAAAAGGATTTTGAGAATATCAACAAAAAACAAGGCTAAAAGGGAAATTCAAGAGTTTCATATTTACAACATTTGATGATTCAATGCAGAATATAAATGGCGGAAAGCTATAGTGATATTGCAAGTCATGTGCCGCCACTTTGGAGCTCTGCATTATCCACCTCCTTCCTAAGTAGGGTTCTCACCTGTAAAATCCCAAAGCAGGGGCATTGAATGCATATGAGCTAACGCCCAGTACTCATAGAGTCATAAACGATGAAATGATAATCAATGATCAAATACTTTGTTCATTATTTTAACAATGCTTTGTACAATGCTATGCTCTGATATCCATTACTTTGTTTTATTGTCATTTACCATGCTCAGTTGTTCGTTACCATGATCTGTTATACTTTGTGTAGGACTACGTATTTTATATTACTATATGATCCTTGATGTTCGTTATCCTATGTGAGCTCGACTTTAATTAATTGAGAAACTAGATGTGTCTTTGCCTTGAATATTGCCAGGATGCCCATAAACATGGAAGGTGTACACTCGGGCATAACCTTTTCGGAATGCAGGTGGGAGAAGGTCTGCACCTCAAGAACAGTGATCGTTACGGACCCGTAGGTTCACTGTCTCCTCAGCTAAGCTACATGTCCCTCTGACTTAATAATGAAATTCACATTTGCCCCGTTGGAGGAAGAGTGCATTCACTGCGTCACTCTTATTCGGAGCACAGGTGGGAGAGGGCCTGTGGTTCAGGAGCAGTGATATTTAAACTCAGTATATACATTGTCTCCTCAGTGCAGCAATCTGCCCCTCCAATGCCTTGACCTTGACCTTGACCTTGAATAATACATAGCTATTCCATTCATTGATCTTTGTTTTGCTTATCTTCTTTATAAATGTGAGGTTTGTAATCATGATTCAGAGAAGGGGGTGAAGTCTGATCCCCTTCCTACAGACAAAGGGTCCGTCACTTGTTTAATCATAATGGACATGGCTAACAGTGGCTAGTCGAAGGTTCAGTATTTATTTCCATTGCTCTGACCCTTCAAGGGCATTTTAGTCATTTTACACATGCTCTGACCCGTCAATGTCAATTAGATCCTTTCACAATTGCTTTAGCCCCTCAAGGGCATTTTGGTCATTTCACTTATATACATATATGTAATATATGTATATATATCTACATATGCCGAGAGTAATAGACCTACCACATAATATAATTATTACTCTTATGTCTACATATATATATATATATATATATATATATATGTGTATATATATGAATATGTATTCCGAGAGCAACCTGTGCACTAAATAATAATAATAATAATTATTATATATATACATCGTGGTATATATTCCGAGAGCAACCTGTGCACTAAATAATAATATTAATTAATATTATATATATACATCGTGGGGTGAGAGTGGGGTTGTGGGGGAGTGGGGTTGAAGGGAGTGGGGTGAGAGGGAATCGGTCATCCCATGACCGATTCTCTCGTGCTCTCCTTTTTTTAATTCGAATTTGCATTTTATTTTCAAATAGAGGGGGATTTATAGATCGGGTATTACATTACTACCCCCTTAAAATGAAATTCGTCCTCGAATTTAGATGAAAGTCAAGGCTTACTGAATAGTCTGAGAAATTTCTCTTGTATTTCCGACTCTAATTCCCACGTGGCCTCTTTGCCTTGATGGTGCTTCCACGCCACTCTGACCAAGTCACTGTCTTCTTGCCCTTTTGGACCTCTTGGCGTTCTAATATCTTTGTGGGCTGCTCCTCGTATGTTAGATCCTCCTTGAGGTTCGGCTCCTCAATTTGGATGACGTTGGCATAGTCGTGTTTGTATTTTCGGAGTAGTGAGACGTGGAAGACGTTATGCACTCTGGCGTATGTCGGAGGTAACGCCAACCTGCATGCAGAGTCACCAACCATATCTAAAATTTCAAAGGGGCCCACATACCTTGGGCTCAACTTTTCTTTCTTGCTTAATCTCATTAGCCCTTGGTTGGTGAGACTTTGAGCAAGACTTGTTCACCGATTTTGAACGTGTGCTCTCGTCTTTTCTTGTTGGCGTAGGCCTTCTGTCGGTCTTGAACAAACTTCATTCTTTTCTTTATGAGCTCAATTCGATCAGTGTACTCTTGTGTCTGCTTGCGAAGCTCAGTACTCAATAGCTTTCTTTCGCTGACTTCTCCCCAGCATGCTGGGGAACAACATGGTCTGCCGTACAGAGTTTCAAATGGGGACATCTCTATGCTTGCATAGTAACTGTTATTATATGCGAACTCGATAAGTGGTAGATGATTGTCTCAATTACCATGCCAGTCCAAGGCACATGCTCGAAGCATGTCCTCCACTGTTTGGATAGTCCGTTCTGATTGACCGTCGGTCTGCGAGTGAAATGCAGAACTATACCGCAGCCTTGTGCCAAAAGCATTCTGTAAACTTTTCCAGAACCTGGCGGTGAACCTTGGATCTCTATCGGACACGATAACTGAGGGAATCCCATGAATCCTGACGATCTCCTGCACGTACAAGTCCATTAAACTATCCAATGATTGTTTCACCTTGATGGGTAGGAAGTGGGCCGATTTGGTGAGTCGATCCACTACCACCCAAATTGCATCGTGTCCCTTCTGAGTTCGAGGGAGGCCTGTGATGAAATCCATAGTGATTTCCTCCCACTTCCATTGCGGTATTCCGAGACTCTTAAGCGTACCTTGAGGCTTTTGATGCTCTATCTTTACTTGTTGGTAGACTATACACCGAGACACATACTCTGCTATTTCTTTCTTCATATCTGGCCACCAAAAGCTTCTCTGCACATCCTTGTACATCTTCGTACTTCCAGGATGGATTGCGAATTCGGACTTGTGGCATTCGTCCAAAACTTCCCGTCTCAGAGCTGAGTTGTTGGGTACCCATAATCGCTCTCGATACCGAATGCCACCATCTAACGAAACCTTGAAATCATTTCCTTCCAGACTTGTCTTGATCATCATGGCCTGGTAGTCAAAGTTTTCGACCTGCGCTGTGATGATTCTTCCAATAAGGTCTGGCTCGATCCGCTGCATCATCATGAGTGAGCCATTAGATGTCACCTGTGGAGTCCACTTGAAGAGTTCCTCCATCATCTCGTATTGTCGGAGGCGCATGAAGGCCACTGAGCCTTCCCACCGAATCTAAGGGCATCGGCTACTGAGTTCGTCTTCCCTGGGTGATAGTTGATGGTGAACTCGTAGTCCTTTAGGAACTCCATCCAAATAGTTGATGGCGAACTCGTAGTCCTTCAAGAACTCTATCCATCTCCTCTGACGCATGTTCAAATCTCTCTGAGTGAACACATACTTCAAGCTTTTGTGATCTGTATACACTGTGAACTATTCTCCGTACAGGTAGTGTCGCCAAAGCTTGAGAGCAAAGACTACGGTTGCCTGCTCGAGGTCACGAGTAGGGTAGTTGACCTCATGTTTCTTCAGTTGTCTTGATGTATAAGCTAACACCTTCCCATGTTGCATCAAGACACATCCCAGTCCGGTGCCGCTGGCGTCACTGTAAATTACATACTCACCATTGCCTGAAGGTAGTGTGAGTATGGGTGCGGAAGTCAACCGCTTTTTCAGCTCCTAGAAACTTTCCTGGCACTTTGTGGACCAAATAAACTTTTCGCCTTTCCTTGTAAGCTTGGTCAATGGCAGTGCCAATTTGGAGAAATCTTTGATGAATATTCTATAATATCCTGCCAGGCCGAGGAAACTTTTGATCTCTGAAACATTCTTCGGCTGAGTCCATTTTGACACTGTCTTAACCTTGCTCGGGTCCACTGAAACTCCATCTTTAGAAATAATGTGCTCCAGGAACATCATCTGGTCCATCCAAAATTCACATTTGGAGAACTTCGTATACAATTTCTTTGCTCGCAAAGTTTCCAAAACGATCCTCAGATGCTCCTTATGTTGTTCCACGCTAGTTGAATAGATGAGAATATCATCCACAAAGATGATCACGAACTTGTCGAGATGTTCGTTGAACGTTCAATTCATCAAGTCCATAAATGTTGTAGGAGCATTAGTTAATCCAAATGGCATGACTAGAAATTCGTAATGTCCATACCGTGACCCGAAGGCCATTTTCGGAATATCTTCCTCTGCTACCCTGAGCTGATGGTAGCCGCTTCGTAGATCAATTTTGGAGAACACTTTGGCATTGGCGAGCTGATCGAACAAGTCATCAATGCGAGGAAGGGGGTACTTGTTCTTTATTGTGACCTTGTTGAGCATCCGATAATCTATGCATAGCCTTATTGATCCATCCTTCTTCTTGACGAACAGGATCGGAGCGTCCCAAGGTGAGACACTGGGCCTGATGAATCCCTTATCTAGCAGCTCTTGAATCTGAGTCTTTAGCTCCTTCATTTTCGCTGGGGCCATGTGATACGGAGAGCCTTAGAAATTGGTGTTGTGTCTGGTACTAGCTCAATGTGGAAGTCGATGTTTCTCTTCGGTGGTAAACCGCTGACATCCTCAGGAAACACGTCCAAAAACTCCTTCACGACGTCTATGTTTTGAGGGGTTTTGGTAGGAGCTTCCACCTTGATCACACTTGCCAGAAATCCTCTACAACCTTGCTTGAGCAGTTTCCGTGCCTTCATTGCTAACACTATGACCTTGGGTTCTTTTCGGTGTATGCCTCTGACTGTGACTTTCTCTTTAACGTTTGCTCCTATCACCACCTTCTTTTGCTTGCACATGATGGTAGCGTCATGGCGAGCTGGCCAGTCCATGCCCAATATGACATCATACTCCCTCATGGGTATTATGATTAGGTTAGCAGAAAAATTCTTTTTATCAATTTCTACTGATACTTCAGCTAAGTATCTAGTAGTCCGTAATGTTCCTTGTGGGGTAAGAATGGTCATGCTAGGTTCTAGATCCCTAAGAGATAACCCCAAGGTGATAGCACACTCTTCCGATATGAAAGAATGAGTGGCTCCAGAATCAAATAAGACAGTAGTAGGTAGTTTGGCAATACAAAGCGTACCTCGAATGACGTTAGCAGTAATTCTGTTGAGTGTCCTCTTCCAGGTTGAAGAGTCATCCTTGCACCAGAGGCTTACACTGTGGACAGTCCCGGGAAAAGTGGCCCATCGCGCCACAATAATAGCAGGGGCCGGTGTTCATGCGGCATACTCCAGCATGAGTCCTGCCACAAGTGTTACACAGGACCTTCTCACCTTGCGCTTGTTGTGCCTGAGGTGCCCTGGGTTGTTGAGGCCTCTGTTGTGCCGATCGCTTTGCCGACTGTTGGGGTTGTCTCTGCTGGGGTGGTTATTGCGCTGGTGCTTGTTGAGGCTGACGAGGTGGTGGTGGAGGTGGTCGGGGTGCTGTTCATAACGAGGCCGTTCGGTTTGTTGTGACAGGGTACGGTCCGGGACGATTATCCCGTTGCTGGTCCCACCGTTGGTGGTGATTGTTCTTCCTGAATTATTGGAGTTGGGATCCCTGTCCCACTTCTTGTTGCCCTCTTCTAGCCTATTGCAGCACTTGCTAGTCTCTTTCCATCAGAGTGGCCAGTTGAACTGCATCTGCAAAAGTTTTACAGTTGTCGGGTAGGGTTTGCGCTCTCAAACTCGGACGCAATCCTTCGACGAAAGTTTTGGCCTTTTCCAACTCGTCCATGGACAGCTTTGTGTACTTCTGAAGATTGACAAACTTGGCTTGGTACTGGGCCACCGTCATTGCCCCTTGGGTCAGGCTGAGGAACTCTTGTTGCTTCAACCGCTTCTGGAAGGCAGGGAAGAAGTGGACTTCAAACAATCGTCGGAAGTCAGCCCATGGAACCACCTTGACGTCTGTGAATTCGGTCGCCTTGGTCACCTTCAATCAATTTTTTGCGGCCTTGGTGAGGGTATCGGCGGCGTTTGTGCTCTGGGCAGTTTAGGAGTTCGAACTTATCTTCCATAGTGTCAATCCACTCTTCTGCCACTTCTATGTCTCCTTCGCCGCTATAAGTAGGCGGCTTCAACCTCCAAAACTCTTGTATGGTGCACGAGGGAGGCGGTAGTCGTTCCTAACATTCTGGCTGAAGTGGGGGAATCTGGATCCCTTCTTCGCCATGACCCTCGATCTCGTTACTTGGTTGTTGCATCTTGCTTGGAGGGAGGATCTTTGAGAGACAACACGATCGACGATAAGTCATACTGGAAACTGTGCTTTAAATTCAAATAACTTTCATTCCTTTATTACTTTTGCTAAAACAATGAACAAATGTGCTTCACATGATGACAAACCCATCATAGTGAAGTCTTATTTCAAGGAAAAGAAAGCAACCAACTAAGCATCTAAAGTGCTCTGAGTCCCAAGCTACTCATTGCGTTGTGGGGGTTCTCCTCTGGGTCATCCTGGGAGATCTCCTTTGGATTTGTCTGACTTATGGGACTTGGACTTCTGAATTGAAATCCCCTTAGTGGTTCAAGGACTTCTTTTTCATCATCAGAGGATACATAAATCGGATTGTTAATATGTCCTCTTCTCGTCTGCAAGTGCCACCTTTGACTCATCTCTTCATGCCACGTTTGACCTATTTCTTCCCATCTCTCAATGGGTGGGGAGGGTGAATCTGGATCGTTACTTCTCACACTCTCCAGATCCGGATGCTCCTGTTCAGGTTCTGGTGCTTGTATTACTTCCGGGATTGGACGATCTAGTGGGCGTACTCGTGCCCCAACTATGTGAACAGCTCCTCTACCTCTACGCACAGCTCTGGTTATCATGCGACGTAGAGGCATCTATAAAATAAGTTAACTCAATAAAAATAATCCATTTGAATAATTCAACTAGTACTTACTTGAGGAGTGGAGTCGCAGTTGCTCAGGAGGCTTGCACATGACTTTACTCTGACGATGAGACCAATGTACAATAATGACAATGCAATGACTATACTTTGCTATGAATAACAATGACACTGGATTGTACTCTACTATGAACAATGGGAGCTAAGATCTTAGGCTCTGATACCAAACTGTAACACCCCCAAAATTCGTCCTTCCGCCACGCTGACGATCAGACTGACCAAGGGAGCGCTACTCACTGCCTATGACTATTTTGACTTTGACTGATCAATAAATGACCCACGTGGCAAAGAAAATGATAGAGAATAATAATGATATGAAAGTGCGGAAGAAATATCATTACGAAACAACAAATGTCACATGTGATAAGACAATTCAAAGAAATAAGGAACAAGGATAGTTCAAAAGGGTTCTGAGAATATCAACAAAAAGCAAGGCTAAAAGGGAAATTCAAGAATTTCATATTTACAACATTTGATGATTCAATGCAGAATATAAATAGCGGAAAGCTGTAGTGATATTGCAAGTCATGTGCCGCAACTCTGGAGCTCTACATTATCCACCTCCTCCCTAAGCAGGGTTCTCACTTGCAAAATCCCAAAGCAGAGGCATGGAATACCCGTGAGCTAACGTCCAGTACTCATAGAGTCATAGACGATGAAATGATAATCAATGATCAAATACTTTGTTCATTACTTTAACAATGCTTTGTACAATGCTATGCTCTGTGATTCATTACTATGCTCTGATATCCATTACTTTGTTCTATTGTCATTTACCATGATATGTTGTTCGTTACCATGATCTGTTATACTCTGTGTAGGACTACGTATTTTACATTACTTTAATTAATTGGGAAGCTAGATGTGTCTCTGTCTTGAATATTGCCAGGATGCCCATAACAGGGAAGGTGTACACTCGGGCACAACCTTTTTGAAATGCAGATGGGAGAAGGTCTGCACCCCAAGAACAGTGGTCGTTACGGACCCGTAGGTTCACTGTCTCCTCAGCTAAGCTACCTGTCCCTCTGTCTTAACAATGAAATTCAAGTATGCCCCCGTTAGGGAAGAGTGCGTTCACTGCATCACTCTTATTCGGAGCACAGGTGGGAGAGGACCTGTGGTCCAGGGGCAGTGGTATTTAAACTCAGTAGGTACATTGTCTCCTCAGTGCAGCTACCTGCTCCTTCAATGCCTTGACCTTAACCTTGACCTTGAATAACACATAGCTATCCCATTCATTGATCTTTGCTTTGCTTATCTTCTTTACAAATGTGGGGTTTGTAATCATGATTCAGAGAAGGGGGTGAAGTTTGATCCCCTTCCTATAAACAAAGGGTCCGTCACTTGTTTAATCATAAAGCCAATCGAAGGTTTAGTATTTATTTCCATTGCTCTGACTCTTCAAGGGCATTTTAGTCATTTTACACATGCTCTGGCCCGTCAAGGGCAATTAGATCCTTTCACAATTGCTCCAGCCCTTCAAGAGCATTTTGGTGATTTCACTTATATACATATATATGTGATATATGTATATATATCTACATATGCCGAGAGTAATAGACCTACCACATAATATAATTATTACTCTTATGTCTATATATATATATATATATATATATATATATATATATATATATATATGAATATATATTCTGAGAGCAACCTGTGCACTAAATAATAATTATTATTATTATTATATATACATCGTGGTATATATTCCGAGAGCACTAAATAATAATAATTATTATTATATATATACATCGTGGTATATATTCTGAGAGCAACTTGTGCACTAAATAATAATAATAATTAATATTATATATATACATCGTGGTATATATTCCGAGAGCAACCTGTGCACTAAATAATAATAATAATAATAATTATTATTATATATATACATCGTGGTATATGTTCTGAGAGCAACCTGCCTACTAATTAATTAATTCGTCTTAATTCCTAACCAAGCCGAGAGTCATAACATAAATAAATTAATTAACATGCTAAATAATGCCTAGTTCGACATCTCAATACTAATCATCTATTAATTATAATTAGTTGGCATTACATTCATAGTATGAATTAAAATAAGTCTATTATATTTCGGAACTAATAATATAACATAAAGGATAATAACACAATAATACAGAAAGAGCAATATATAATGTTAAACGATAAAACAAATTGGAATCGAATTTCACGATAATTGATCTACATTTCTTCATCTAGAGATTTTATACGTCTACGGTACCTTTTCTTTTGATTCGTCAGAGGTTCGCCGATCGTCCTAGTTCTCCTTGTTCGTCTGCTCGTCATGCTTCGCCGGACAGGAAGAAGAAGACGAAGAGAGGAGGCGGAGGCTGCTGTGAGATGAGTCCAAAGGAGTGCAGAGACTCCACCTCACTTCTCTTATAGCCTTGCCATCTCTCGTTGTGTGAGGGGAGTGAGGGAAGAGTGGGAGAGAGGGTCTCGTGGGGGAGTGGGGTTGAGGGGAGTGGGGTGAGAGGGAATCAGTCATCCCATGACCGATTCTCTCGTGCTCTCCCTTTTTTTTAATTCGAATTTGCATTTTAATTTCAAATAGAGGGGGATTTATAGACCGGGTATTACATAATACATATGGATATGATTTCTTAATAGAATGAGTTTAAATTTTAACATTAATCATCATAAGAAAATGAAATCAGTAAGAAACTTCTTTCTCTTTCTTTCTTTCTTTCATACATACAAACTTACTTCTTGCTCTTGTACTTGTATCTATTCATGTTCGTGTTCTTATTATTTTTTTATTTGATGCATTGCACTACGTCTTTTACTTTATATGTACATGTCCAAAGAATTTTGTGTGCATTGTCTTAGATGAGCTCTTCAACTTTTATTAAGGGTAGCTTCAAAAAAACTTTTATTAAGGATAGTCATATCACTTTCATGCAGTTCATTTGCATACCCCACACTTGGGGACTTGTGAACTTGCATGGATTATACTCAAGGTACTTAAGACACAATATTTGTAAACTTATATTCTTGGATAATTGGTACTCATGGCTTCCCACAATTTACACATTTTATCTTATTAAATAATTATCTATCATAGGAAGCTTCAGTTTAACACATTCATAACAAGGATTAAAATGTCATTTAATGTCAAATTGAATCATCGGAATAACAATTTTTTGAAAATCACATGAACTCAGACCAAGTAAGGTCAAGGCTGGGTTGCCTCAAAGCTTGTCCGAGCGAAACAAACTCGATCCGAGTGGCTCCTATTTCCTTTTCCCCCAACTTTCTATGTAAACTTCGGCTGAGATTGTCTTAAATGTGTTTCCTACTTTTCTAACATGAGAACTCAGGTCGAGTCTTTCAAAAATTAGGCCGAGTCTTTTGAAAATTGGGCTGGGTCGTCATAGCCAAATGTAGAATAAAACATTCGAACGAAGCTTTTCCTATTCTACTTTGAAACTTGGGCCAAGTTTATGGTCGACACGGACCATGTCAGAACTAAAAAAACATCCATTCATATATTAGTTCGGACCGGGATGGGTTACATGAAAATCAGCCTGGGTTGAAGCTAAATTCAGGCTGGTTTTGATATCGATTTTTAGGTGTAAAAAAATATGGCATAACATGGGCCAGGTTCTTGTCAACTCGGGCCGGGTTCTAGCAAGGCATATCTCTGATGCCTTTTCTTATGAAACTTATTCATGAATCATAGAAGAACATAAACCATATCTTAATCTTTTTTAACTTCATTATTTTATTAATAAATGGCATCCCAAAATTAGTCTGAAATTGATTATGACTACTAATTCTTTGAATAATTATGAATGGATTGACTTAATTTTTATAATTACTTTATAGGCAAAGTAGAATTTACATCAAATGGATGATAATCAAACAAATCATATCATTTCGAGTTTCGATAATAGGACACCAAACTCATCTAAGTATCAGGCGCTAAAATCATCTTGACTCATTTTATCATAAGTCGAGATTGATTCATTCAAGTCCAAGGAGCCAATGCTTTATCAGGAGCTAAGTTCGGGCCAACTAATCTCATCAACCAAAGCTTTATCGAGAGCTAAAGTTGGTGCCAAATTCCATTTGGATTTCTACAACCAGGCGCCAAATTGTTGCTTTATTTTTATCGGGGAGAATACAAGGGGATGATACTTTATCACATATTAAGTTTTATTTGCCGAGAATCAAATCCGAGAGGAGTTTATCGGGTGCTAAGTGGATGAAGATGTTTATCATTAGCCGATATTTTATCACATGTAAAGGTTTATTGGTCGATAATTCTATCAATTGCAAGGGCACCACTACATGGAAGCATACATGGCCAAATTTTATTGGTCTAAAGTTGGACGTACGACATATTAAACTTTATCTAACTATTTTGGCCAAGATTCGAAGGAGGGCGTGAAGTTAGAAGAATTTTTATCTGTACGAATCTAAACTCTATCATATGATATTAACGATAGTGATCGACGTGAAGCACTCATGGCACCTATAAATACATGATGATCCTCCATTGCAAAAGAGTGCCTTGGAGTTTGGTTTTCTTCCATTGTTGAGTTGAGAGTCCGCAAGCTTCGACCAAAAGAGAGTGTTGATCGAACGACTAAGCTAGACGCTCTGACGACATCCAAGGATCCTAATTTATTCTTATTTTATTCTTTCAATTATTAATGTTATTTTGTTATTTATCTTTGTAACATTTCTAGGATGTACTCTATGTTTTTAGAATTTTTATTTTAGGAGATTATTAATTGAATGGAAACTATTTGAACCCTATTTTATTTGTTTTAATATTTTTTTATCAATTATTTAATTATGCTTAATGCTTTTAATTTAATTATTTGGATTTTTAGTTAAGTAATTACCGGTTTGTGGACTATTTAATTTCAAAATTCATTAATTAAATTAATTGATTATTTTGGGAATTAATAATTGACATCAATTTGATAACTAGTATGTGGAGAATCATATTTGTGTGGTCTGAAGTGATTAATAGTCTAAGGAATTTAATGTAATGCATTTTAATTTGATTTAAAGGTATGCTAGTTTGTGGAGATTTTAATTCTTATTAAATTACGGTAGTTTAATCTGCATTCTTAGATTGAGGGGATGTCAGTTTGTGTAGACCATAATTTAATCATATTAGATTACTAATTTAAGAAAATTCTAATCCATTTTAAAAGATTAAATTTATCTTTTATGGTTCAAATATTTATCTTTATCTATTTTTATCCTAAGGTCTAACTTCAACACCACTATCTTATTATTATAGTATTTTATAATTAAAAACCTTATTTTCAAACTATATTTTTCTTCGCTTATTAATTTATAAAATCAGATATTGAATTAATAATATTCCTCGTGGATTCGACACTCTTTACTTTTTTTTACTGTATTAGTTGAGCGACTAGTGCATTTGTTAATGAATTTATTTTGTTACTTTATTTTACGCATCAAGTTTTTAACATTGTTGCTACAGAATATTTTATTAACTGATTTTTTTATTTTTATAAGTTATTAGGAGATGTAAATAGATTTATGTAAATATTTTTTTGTAAATAAGTTTTCTATAAATTATTTTATGTAATTTTCTATAAATAATTCTTTATAAAATATGTACCGTTGTAATATTTGTTTTATTTTTTTATTTGTCTAAATAATCTAATAATTCTCTTTCTTTTTGCAGATAAAGATCACAGGCTTATCATTATTTTTTTCATAACCGAATTTTTAGGGCTCTCGGCGATGATTTGTGATCTAATTCCTCTGAATTTTATCACCCTAATATATTTCCTAATCTTTTTTATGTTTGGCGTCCAAGATTCGATTACTTGTTGAATTTGGAAAACATGGTCATTTGCCTTGTCGATAACATCGCAATCATTATTGAATTTGATTATTTATGTCGTTTAGTGCCAAGGGTTTTAATTCTTTGAAATTTTTATTTGGCTCCTTGGCTTTTATATGAAAGGATTTGATTAATACATGATTTCTCGCCAAAGTGTTGACTTAATTTTATTTTGGCCGTGAAGTTAATTGCTGATAATTGACGCCTCAATCCTCTTTGGAAAATTTCCGATAAGGTTTTTATTTTTGGGTTCTGGATTTCTTCTGATTTTATGAATCGACTCCTCTGAAACTTTGGCTTGACATTTTGTTGTGCTTGAAATTTTTTTGAAGATTTATTTCATCCAAAAATTCGACAAGTCTACTTGCACTATGCTCGATCGATTTCTGGATTTAGTTTATTCAACTATAATTATCGGATTATTTTGATTTTTAACACTGATCGAATCTGTAACGAATGTCCAATAATTTAATGCCCTCAGTCTCGGAGAAATTTTCTGAAAAGTTTTGAACGATTGAATTACAACAAAAGAAATTCATTGAACTTATATCTTTTTGTCGACTTGGGCTAGACTTGAAACACATCTTAGATTTGATTAGATATTTTCTTTGATTTTATTCTACACGGATTTTTTTTCAACTGTTTGATTGATAAGCTTTCAACTCACTTTTTTTTTATTAAATCAGCCATTGCCAACAAATTAGTTTTGAACTCATTCATACTGACTAATCGTGATTCTTTATTTGCATTTATTTTTTTTATATTTTATACTCTTCTTTCTTAATTTTTTTTTTATAATTGGTTGTTGTAGAGACATTAAAAATTTAATCACAACCAATTCTTCTGAAATCTTCTAATAGGAACATACATCACATTAGGAGTTCAATGACCATTCTTGAGTTTGATCCTGAAATTGAAAGATATACTATAATAAATAAATCATTTAGATCTCAATCAAATAAAATAAAATTCTACAACTAATTTTTTAATTAAAATATATTGATAATAAATTCTATATAGTACATATAATATATTGAAAATATTAATTATTAAATTAAATTTTAATATATTATTACCAAGTAAAATAATTTGTAATTAATTAACCATAAATATAAAAAGAAATATATTTGAATGATGATAAAAATAAGAAAATAATAAGATAAGTAGAAAAATAGTATTAAAATTGGAAAAAAAATATAAACTATTATCTCTAATAATTAAAAGCTTGGAAACTTTAAACTCTATTTATTTATGTCATTTACTAAATAAATAATTAACGTTTGAACTTGCTAATTTTGACATTGCCAATAAAGCATACTGGTATTTGCAAAATTGCCATTATGCTTAAAATGACTGAAAATTATCGTAAAATTAAAATATGAAGATCTTATTAAAAATGTTAGTCATAATGACATCATAAAATAATTTAAATAATTAATTATTTTTATATATTGATTCAATGATGAATCTACATGTATAAATTGTTCACATCCATATAAGTAATTATAAGGTAAAACTTTTAAGATGTATAATTGTTCACATCCATGTATAAATCTACATGTATATACTATTATATGATTATAAGATAAAGTTAACTTTTAAGCCCTCTACCCCTCCAAATTAAGGTAGATGTAATTTAAGAGCATATTATTGAGTATATTCTTTTTTATAAATATTATTAGTTGTTGAAAATATTATAATATTTATTAAATTTATAATATATTTTGATCCCCTATAAAACTTTCTTGTCCGTACCTGTGATTATTTTCAAAATAGTTGAATCTATTCTTTTTTTAATGTCGGTCCGAATCTATGGAAGTCGGTATCTGAGTTAACGTTTGATTAATCCAAAGTCGAAAAAATAGAACAATAATAATTTATTCTCTAATCTAGATGATGGCTCCAAGCATTGACCATGAGGCTACCGATTAATTGGTTAAAATTTATTCTTTTTGTATGTGCGTTAAACAATTCATTTCGAAATAAAATATTAGCATATCATTATTTAGATGAAGTATATAAATTTATATATTAATTTAATAATTTTAGAAGATGTTTTTATCCGAGCTCTTACCCCATGATTCGGGTCGGGTCCCCGTTCTTAGAGCGCGTTCCCTCTCGCGCAATAAATCGAACATCCTTTGTGCACCCCCCAAACTCCGGTGCTCTCTATACGACCTCTCACTACGCCATCGCACAGCGCGGAGTAAACCTGAGGTAAAACCCTTTCTGGCTCTCGGCTCGAACAACCCTTTCGAGTTTCGACCTTCAATAGTCATAGACACAAAAGCACTACGATGGTAAGGATCCAACCTCTGTTCTTTCTTTCTCTGGTTCAAGATCCTTGGCGAATTCATCCCAGAACCCTATCTAAACCTTTAGTCCAATGCAGTCTGTCACTCTGCACACGAACCTCGGCGACATCAAGTGCGAGATCGCCTGCGACGAGGTCCCCAAAGCCTCCGAGGTGATCAACTGCGTCTTCTTGGTTCACATTCTATTTTGCGCTCAGATTTTAACGTTTTGCCAGCTTTTCGTATACTTTTGTTTCACCACGCGATTCCGGCATGATACCTAATCCGGTTTTCTACACGAATTTATGCAATTTTTTTTTCATGATAATAAAGTTCTATTCCGAAGGAAAAAAAGTAGTTTGATTACAAGTTCTAACATAGCGAGTTGAAGAATTATCTAGGGGATACCACAGACATTGATACATATAGTGGATTTCTTTAGAGCAGGGGTGGATATAGTAGAGGCGCAGGACTGTCGCCGCCCTTTATGGTTAGCATATTTTTATATGTGAAATTCCTAGGATTGTTGATTCACTCCCCTTGCTTTTATAGAGCTCACATTTAGATTTTACTATAAACCAGCAAATCATTGTTGAATGTTTGATCATTATTTTTTTTGAATAAATAAAGTTCTTCATCGTCAAATGAAGTGGAGGATATCGGCTACAACTAAATCAGTATATCTACTAAAACCAGCAAAAAAGTTGGCAACCTTGTCTGCCTCATGTTGAACATGTTTTATAACAACACCGTAAAAAAAATCATAGTGTTTCCAATGGTTTCCTAGTGCTAGAAAAGTTGGCTTTGTTGATCGAAGATCACTGTCCCTTTACAAAGTTCGGAAAGTCGCGGATTTTAGTATTTGCTTTGTGGATAGGTTGTTTCCCTGCTGAAATTTGCGTGAGGGATTTATAATCATATCTAATTTGCTCGTCCTCCGCTTGTTAGCCATTTTGGTGCTAAATATTACTTGCATTTTTTACAATGATTCATATTATAATGTGCTTTCTTGATTGTATATCTATTACCTCTTTATTGAAAAACACCCTTGAAAAAATGTTGAAGCATTTAGAATATTGAAATTTGTACTACTAATTTTGCAGAACTTTTTGGCACTTTGTGCCAGTGGTTATTATGATGGCACAATATTTCACAGAAATATCAAGGGGTTCATGATCCAAGGGGGAGATCCTACAGGCACCGGCAAGGGAGGTACCAGCATATGGGGGAAAAAGTTCAACGATGAAATTCGCGAGTCACTCAAGGTATCACAATCATTATCTATGTGCTGTGCATATTCAGACTTCTTGTGGAAGGAATGCGTCTGCAGTAACTTTTGATCATACACCATATTGTTGATAAACATGGCATCCTTACAGAGACGCGATATTGATAATTTTCTTTTCTGTTTCCTTTTATGAACATCATAATAAAACCTTTTGACTTAACTGTGCAAGGGATAAATCCTGGAAAGTGATAGAGGCTAGTTATTTGAGTTTTAGATATTAAAAAATTCTGATGTATTTCTTGTTGGTTTCAGCACAATGCACGGGGTATACTTTCAATGGCAAATAGCGGACCAAACACAAATGGGAGCCAGTTCTTTATAACCTATGCAAAACAGCCACATCTTAATGGGCTTTATACAGTCTTTGGAAGAGTAATTCATGGGTTTGAAGTACTTGACATTATGGAGAAGGTAATATATTCAGAGCCCTTATTACGCTGTCACAAGTCGCTGACATTTCTTTGTTACTAAAGCTGAAATAATCTTTGCTAATATTGTTGTTGTTGGAAAACTGTTTCTTTCCCAGACACAAACAGGACCTGCAGATAGGCCGCTTGCTGAGATCAGGCTTAATCGTGTGACTATCCATGCAAATCCACTTGCGGGGTAACTCTTGTCAGTAAGCAGATGAAACTTCGGATGAAGTGATATCTGGTGTCTTTTTTACATTTATTATTTTGTCTGGTGGTGCAACTACTTCTTGAAAGCCCAAAATAGTTGCAGCACCCAAGTCTTTGGACATCTGACGCCAATAGCACTAAACATATATAATCTAGCAACTCATATAAGTTGCACATCCTGTAGTCTGTAACTGCTATTTGTTGGTGTCTTTGTTGCTAAGGCAGAAAATATTCCTCCTATGCTCTGTGGCTGCTATGGATGGGTTTCTTTGTTGCTGAAGCAGAAAATACCTTATAAACTGATAGGAACACCATGCCATGTGACTTTTCAAAAAAAGAAAAGTGTCAAGTTGTAAAGTTTTCTAGGTCAAGGATTCTATCTGAAAAAAGTCTATGATTGTGCTGCCATTTCGTTTATATAATATTTCAGAACATGTTCACTGACTAAATGCCATACCATTTCAAACTTGTATTAGCTTCTGATGTCTCAATTATGAATCTTGCATTTGTCAAGCCTTGTCAAAAAGGTAGGAATTATTTGTTTCGGCCCTGCAAATATGTGTCGCATATGATACTAAATAGGTTTCATTTAGATATTTATTGATGTGGTTACAAGTATTTATTGTATTGAAATAGTTATAGGTTATCCTTCATCGGATCTGGATTTAAGTTGAGACTGACAAAAATTTATACAGAATGCAAGCTCACAAATACATCATTTATTACTTCTTCGAGTTATTTTAAGTACGGATTTAGTGTTTGATTATCAGCACTTGGATATGATTTAGTTTGTGTCATTGATATATTTGTTTCGCATAAACCAAAATGTGATTATTGATAGCTATTTTTTCCAAACTTGGGGATAGCTATTCACCATATCCTTGACTTTTTTTTCTCTTTCCTTCATCATCTACTTCGATTTCGTGCTCCTAATGATTTAATTGAGCTTTTTCTTATCAAGTTCATGTAGACTATGAGGATGATATTTTTACCTTTCATATGCTCGACATCCAACAAAGTTAGTGTGAGCCTTTGTAATCTTTTTTTTTTAAAGTAGGATAATTTCATTACGTAGAAGCATGGTACAAAAGATGGAGAAGTCTCTCCTCACAAAAGTTGTCGCGACCAAAATTGATCAGATAATCAGTCGATGGATTAAAGTTACATGTGCAATGTGTTACATTAGTAGGCGCAAGTTGTGTGAGAGTGCTCGAGATGGAGGCGCCAAGGGTAGTAGCAACGATGATCAACGATTCAGTCACATAAGATTTGAATCCTTGTGAGACCTTGATTGGCGCAGTGCTGAAGACAGCACGAGCCCTCAGCATCAAGCATTGAGTCAACATGATATGGTGAGTATCTTGCAAAAAGAAAGAGGTCAGTGTAAGAGTAGAGGATGTATCCAATACCGATCACCTTGAAGGAGTCATAAGTGTAAAGCTTAACCCATTGTTGGAGTGGGGACTCCCACTAGAACCGCAAGGGGTTGCCGAGGGTAGAAGTGGAAAGACAGAGACCGCAAAGGGTGCAGTGGAGGTGCGAGCATGGGCATCGGTGTAAACTTGAAAATCAGCTATGACTCTTTGTTAGACGATGCCCATGGTTGAATGTTGGGCATGAAAACGGGCATGAAAATAGATGTTATTGCGCAAATTTCAGACCTCCCAAAGGTTGAAGGTGAAAATGGAGAGGAAATGATGGCAAGATTGCATATCCAAGTCAACACATAAACACAGGAACTCAAGGAACCCAAATGCCATGATGGTGAGAATTGGAAAACAATACCAAGTTGCTGAAAAATAAATTAGAGTTACTAGGTCACAGGACATTGAAAGAACAAGTGAGTGCTAGTTTCTAACACAAGGCCACGAAAGGAGGGGGAGGGGTTAATGGAGGCATCAAACAGGAGTATGGAGTCGAGGGTGGGCTGCCCTCCGAATGGATGAGGCAGTAAAGAATGACGGTAAACAAAGTTATCAACTGAGTTTGCATTAGCACGTCCATGGGTATTTATCATTCGAACCCATGCATCATCATCAATAAAAGGAGTGTAGATACGGGTAATAAGATCTGCGAGGGTTGGGGTGAACGTGCAGGAGAGTAAGGTATTATTCCAGGTACCATTGGTGATTGGTGGGCAATATTAAAGTTTTGCATGAGTATAATGTGGGTTTCCAAATGATGGGTATATTGAATATCCAAGGGTTGTGGAGGATAGAGGAAGTCTTCAAATCCAATGTATTCATGAAAGCACTTCTAAGTTCGTCAAGGGAGTTAATCATCATGCGCCAAGAGCGGGAGATGTGTGAGTGATGAGGCCCAAGATTCCACATATTGAAGGAGCCATATCTGTTTTGTATTGGATCAAGGAAACGTTTGGCAAACAAGGAGCGTCGGATGGCTCGGAGGTTACGGATGCCGAGGCCACCCTCGACAAGTGGCAATTGGGCGACGTCCCATCTGATTAGATGGGCACCATACCTGCTAGTGCTCGAATCACAAAGAAAAGAATGAGAGGGCTTCTCAAGAGAATTCAAAATGTCAGTGCTAAGGCATATATAGGAAGGGATGTAAGAACCAAGCTTGAGATTGAGGGTATTTTTTATTAAGTACTTTCGAGGATGATTGATGAAAGAGGGAAGATCTCATATTTCAAAGGATTAATCTTTTGATCTCTGAGGTAGTTATATATGTTGAGGATTTTCATAATGTTTTGTTAGTCCCCGGAAGAAGTATCCAGGATAACATACTTATCACCCACAAATTGGTTCATTCCCTTGACTCTAGTAGATACAAATTCATGTTCATCAATGCCGACGTGAAAAATAGTTTTGATCGTGTATCATGGGACATTGTCACATCCATTCTCGAACGTATGAACTTTCCAATAAAGGCTATTGTTTGGATTAACTCTTATATTCGATCTTCTCATTTCTCCTGTGTCATAAATGACGTTGCCTCCCTAGTTTTCCATGCCCACCGTGGTATACCCTTTCCTGTCCTAAATTTTTTACTCATTCTTGTCCTCATGAATCTTCATTTTTTATTCATTCTTGTCCTCATGAATCTTCACATTGAGCTCGTACTCACCTCGCCATTTAGAATCAATAACTTCTTCCTTGGTCACTTCCTTTACGCCGACGATCTTATCTGTCCAAAGGCCACCAAGAAAAACTTTACAGTTGTCATTCGTTGTACGTGCAATGATTTTTTTTTCTCTCTAATCATACGCCATTAATGCAAAAAAGAGTAAACTTTAGGTATGGTCCTTCAATTTATGTGATATATAATATCTTCCAACTTTTTTGTGCACAGGACTCCACACTTCTATTTATCCACCTGTCATTCCGTTAATTGGCTATGGCCAAAAAAGTTTTGCTTATTCAACTTGCTTTCTCTCTCTTTCCAAACATCAAAATAAAAAGTTCAATATTATTTTTTTAATATATATATATTTATATGTGAAAAATGAATGTGTTGTGTCTTATGCGTGCCAAGTGATTTTACATATATATTTTTATATTTTCTTTATAATAACTTGAAAGATCATTGATAATAACAAAAAATAGTTTTATAGCATAAGAAGTTATAGAAAATAATTATATTTACTATGAAGGATAATAATATGTAAAAGTTAAAATGATGAATATAATTATTATGAGAAAAATGTATATGTAACCATTTGACATAGAATGAGTGAATAGAACACTAATTTTATTTATTAAATCAATGAAATAAATTTTATATTAACTTATATGTGTTGAATAGTAAATGTGATTAAGATTATTATTGAATTATTCGATAGTTGTGGTCAAGTTAATTTAATAAATATGATTAAATCAACGATTATAATTTATAAAATTACCTAAATAAAATATATTATTTCATCTAAAAAGTATATAATTAATTTAATCATAAATTATAATTACTAAATTAAATAAATTATAAAATGTGCAAAAAGAAGTGCTCTGTATGCTCATTACTTTCAATTACTATTGATGATGTGACTCAGATTTTTGTTATCGTCCATGATCCTCTAAATTATAATGTAGTGTGACACACATTAAATCTCATTTACGTATGCACAATAATAAGATTATAAAATAAATACATGATATTTTTCAAATTTTTTAAAAATGAATTCGAAATTTAAACTGTTTGTATATTGAGAAAGTGTCAAGCTGGCCTGGAATGAGGAATCTGATAGTTATCTCATCTAACAGACGACTTTGTTGCAGTTTCAGAATAGGCATCATATGCTGTCCTTTTGATGCGCGATGGATATCATCAGAATTTATTCGTCTAATGAAAATTGTGGTTTAATTCAACAACAGCCAACAGGGAAGTTACAATGCAACATGCAATAATGTATCTGTGGTGCAGTAACATTATTTCTAAAATTATGAGCGTAAGTTTTTCTAGCCCAATATTTCCATGTTACCTGTCTACAAAATTTGTGATGGATCAAGCTTTGAGAAAATAGAGGCTATATCCGTGGGAGAGGGTGGACAATGAGCCTAAATTGTCTATGTTTTTTTTTTCTTCAATGAAATGGTACTAGTCATGATTATGATCACGATGATGGCGTTAGCGACCTTCGAGGGCAAATTGATTGATGCATGAATTGCTTTGTTAGTGGGGATGTACCAATGACCATGACCCTTCCTTTGCGAGTAGCCAAATAATAATAATAATAATAATAATAATAATAATAATAATAATAATAATAATAATAATAATAATAATAATAATAATTATTATTATTATGTGCACACATGGATACGTCAATGAGGCAATAAGACAAGCATGGAACTGCATGGAGCACTGGAAAGGCATTGTGGCCATGGTTTTTTTTCTTCTTTTTTTTTTTTTGTGTTGGCTGCTCTGTTCTGCTCTGCATCCACAAGGGATGGATGGTCCTGACTCACTGCTGCCAAGGGACATCATCCCCTCTAACGTTTCAAAAGATGGCATGATTCCTGTTATGATGGTCGTTTGGATCGATCTTTTTTTCTCCCTTTGCAGTGTCACATTGTAGAAGATAAACACGATAAAAATCAAATACAGGTCTTTTTTTTTTTTTTTGTTTGCTACGAGCTGAAAGGTGAGGACTCAACTACTTTATGGGGACAGAGGACATGATTGAGGAGGCGAATGCTTTTAGGTTTGCGCTGAAAGGACAGGGACATAGACATACGGAGGGAGGGGGGCTGACACTGCAGAGTACCGACCACCATACGAGTCCTTCTGTACTTTGGGTCAGTGTTCGGTCAGGGGGTAAAGAAAGCACAAGCGATTAGACGGATTAATATCAGCACAAAGTACGCAAAGGTACATATATCAACCAAGTTTGTTGGTCAGAATTAATTAGCTCTGTCAATTAGTTAATCCATTTTTTTTTCAAAAAATTATGTATCCATTAAGTAATCGTTTCCTTAGAGTCATCGTACAAAATATTAATCAGTCTCAAAGGAAGATCGTCTAACAAAAAAATGCCGCTATGATTAGTGCGACCAAATAAAGCAAGATAATATGCAACCTGATTCCTGCTCCTTGGGCAAAATTTGAGCACAGCAGGCCACACCTGGTTTAGTAGGTACCAAATGTCATGTATATTTCTTTTTATGTGCCAAGGGTAATGTGCCTTTTTAGATATTATATTGATCAGCATAAGGGAGTCAGAGTAAGCGGCGATGTGAGTTAGCGACATTAGCGACATGCGAAAACACTCCTTCAGCCCAGCCATTAGACCGTGGGCCTCGATCTCCAACACAGTGTCAGCAGCAATCGACGATGCCCCTGCAAAAATAAGGAAACCATTGTGAATGTGTAAAATAGAACCATAGCCTCCCATTCTGCCTCCAATGAGGAGGGATGTGTCCGACTGAAGAACCAGAACAACTAGCAATCTTGCATAGATATATTGTCTCATTGGAGGATATCGTCTCATTATCTTTTGTAATAAGATTCAACTATGTTTGATGTCAAAATTGAAGACGGGTTCTGTTTAATTCACAGAATAAAAGAGACAAAAATTACATTGCATGCCTCGCATTAGTATATACAGATTATTATGATATTAATTTTATTGTTGGATATTTTTTCATTCGAGAACAAAGCCACATAAGAGCATGACGCAATATTTTTTCCTTCAAAAAAATATTGAGGTCAGAGCTCAAATCATGGAAGTCAGCATCCCATGAACAGGTTCAGATTGGAGGGAATAGAATATGGTTCCCCACCCAAAACATATACATTATTATTTTCTTCTGTTTTCAAAACCTTAATTAACCCTCGTTTTTCCATGAGTGCACTAATGATGTGGAGCACACACTCTGCAGTTGCAGGCATTGCAATGTCAAACCTTGCCGACGCATCTCAAGGTTTATATATAAAGTTTTAACTTGACTTTCCATCCACACTCTGATTGCTGAAAGCCTCTGTCATGATTATTTGTGTATCGTCTCGAGACTCACGTGACTATCACGTGCTCAGAATCGTCCCAAAGACGTTACACAATTCTATATAAATAAATTTTGCGAAAAATGAGATCACCTAACAATAATAATATCAAGGAGCTTGAAACGTCTATGACTCCATCATGCTAAATATGCGGAATATAGAAACTAATACAATAATCTAGTAGGACTAAATCCTACACCATGTGTAACATCCCTGTCGCTGAGCTTGACAACCTGCATCATCATCTTCTATCATCTCACCTGCATGAATCCAGATGCAGAAGAAAACCCATGAGTATAAAAATACTCAGTACGTAAAGTCTAACCATAATGATAAATAGATCAATAGTGCTCAATAATAAAATAATAATCAGTAATCAATTAGGAACAATAATCAATAGAGCACATGATATATCAATATGAAAGAGGTTCAATAATCAATGAGATCATAAATCAATGATGAGATCAGGTAAGAGATCAAGGGATCAATCAATCGATTATCAATTAGCAATTATGCCTGATCACTGTGGCATCTATTCAATTTCAATTCAATTCAATTTCAATTTAATTCAATTCAATTCAATTCAATTCAATGCTATTCAATTCAATTCAGTTAGGGAGCGCTCAACCAATTATGGAAAAACTCCATGTCTCTTTCATGTAGGCCAATGGGAGATCAAACCACGGTAAGTCGCCCTCCAATAGTAGCGCTAATAATAGCTTCGTGATGGCGGGGACCATAGTCATCACAGGACAACCATAGCTTTCCTAAAGGATGACGTCTCAAACCTCTAGGTATACGGTCTGTCCCATATAATACTATAACAATAATGGTCCAGGGAGCTTAGAAATAATCGGAGAACATGGAGACCCAACAGTTTTCATCTTTTATCTTGTTTAACCTAAAGATCTATCTTTAGCAATTTACTTTAGGTTAGACAAGGACCCAATCAGGGGAAACTACTGGATCAATAACATAATGAATAATAGGATCTGATATGGTAACGATGAAGATAATCTCAAATCAAATCTAATAAAAGTTTGATGAGGTCAGATCTGTTAACAATATAATTTAGGAACAATTATAATAACTATTCAATTATCTATGCTAAAATATTACAATTTTATGTTTTCTGTCCCTAGAACCCGGTCCACGTCAGGTGAAACCCGGGCCGTGTTCGGAAATGTCAACACTCACCTCGGTCCGGACAAACTCGGGCCGGGTGTATGATGAACTCGGGTCGGGTCGGCCGGTTCACTCCCAAATTCATCACGTCGCGATCCGAGTCGAGCCGAGGCCAGAACTCGGGTCGGGTAAACAGGAACCCGGGCCGGGTTGGACAAGCGATCCGGTTCCGATTCCAACTCGGTCCGGATTCAACCAAATTCGGGCTGAGCACAGCAGAACCCGGGCCGGGTTCTACCGCCGACGAAAAAGTGCATTCCGATGCGACTTTCCGACCATCATAATTTTGCCCTACGATATTCAAACTATGCATACAATACATCAATAGAATCCTGGTGCAAAGGAGAAGGAATTAGGGTTCCATGTCGCGGAAAACAGACGACGTAAGGATTCCCCCTACGTACCTAAAGTTGGCTGAACAACCAACTGTAATTCCTTCTCTGAAAATCTGCACGAACGTCGAACTTTGGCCGGCTATTGCTCTCTGTCCTCGCTCCGAGACTCGCGGTCACCACTTGGAACTTCTTCTCCTATGTGCAGGCTTCGAAACCAGTTGCCGCACGTTCTCGGGGGTGTCTCGATTTGCATGCAAACGAGAGGAAAAAGAGGGCTCGTGGGCAGAATTCTGTTTGGCAGAACAAGGGATTTTCAGTCACCCTTTAATGCCTATTTATAGGTGCAGAGTTGCTATATCAATTCTATTTATAGGCATTGGACTCTTTTAAAATCAATCTTGGCCATCCATTAATGATTTACCACATCATAATATCTCAGATTTAATTAAATCCGAGATTAATTAATTTTCCTTTCATAACAACTCAATTAAATCCAATCTCTCTCAAATTCCTTCTTATCTCTTTAACCATCTTATCTCATAATTTCTATCAATTTCAGAATTAATTAATTCCAGAATATTAACATTAGAATTTTTAGATTCATTAAATAAAGATAAATATTATTTATCTATTTCTTGAAAATCCAGGTCGTTACATCATAACCTCCTTAAAAATAAATTCGTCCTCGAATTTGCTTAAGGGGAATTACATCAATCTATTTAAACAATTCTAGAAAATTCTTCCTCATTTCATCTTCTAATTCCCATGTAGCATATTCGTCTCTATGATGTGTCCTTGCCACTTTCACTATAGGTACCATCTTATTCTTCAGATGCTTAGTCTGGTACTCTATTATCTCTATCGGTTGTTCTGCGTATGTTAGGTCCACATTCAAGTTTGGTTCTTCCATATTCACTATATTAGCATCATCATGCTGATACTTGCGCAACATCGACACGTGGAAGACATTATGCACGTGTCCATATGATGGCGGTAGCGCCAACCTGCAGGCTGCATTTCCAATCAGTGCAAGTATCTCGAATGGACCAACATACCTAGGGTTCAGCTTGCCCTTCTTGCTGAATCTCATTACTCCCTTCATCGGGGAGACTTTCAGCATCACACGATCTCCAACCTCGAAGATCTGTTCTCTTCGTTTCTTGTCAGCGTATGTCTTCTGTTTGGTCAATGCTGCTTTCAATCTTTCTCTAATGAGGCGAACCTTTTCAGCATCCTCCATAGTTTGCTTCAGTATTTCCTCTGACAAGAATTGTCGTCCTCCTACCTCACTCCAACAAATAGGGGAGCGGCATGGTCTTCCATACATGACTGCAAAGGGTGCCATGTCAATACTGGAGTGGTGGCTGTTATTATATGCAAATTCAATCAGTGGGAGGTGAGTGTCCCAACTGTCACTCCAGTCCAAAGCACATGCTCGGAGCATATCTTCCAATGTCTGTATGGTGCGCTCAGACTGTCCGTCTGTTTGAGGATGGAACGCTGTGCTGAAGTTCAATTTCATTCCAAAGACACTCTGGATGCTCCGACAAAATTTGATCGTAAATCGTGGATCTCTATCCGACACAATGGAGACTGATATTCCATGTAGTCGAATAACCTCCTTAATATAAATGTCCATCAGGCTTTTGACGGACTGCTTCCATTTGATGGGAACGAAGTGGGCCGCTTTGCTAAATCGGTCCACCACTACCCATATCGCATCATGGCCTTGCTGTGTTCTTGGAAGCCCTGTAACAAAGTCCATCGTTATCTTTTCCCATTTTCATTGTGGGATTCCAAGCTCCTACAGTACTCCATATGGCATGCTCAACCTTCACTTGCTGACATACTATGCACTTTGCTACGTACTCCGCTATGTCCTTTATGTTGTTCCACCAAAAGGTCCGTTGCAAATCTTTATACATTTTTGTGCTTTCGGGATGAATGGTGAATTTCGATTTATGGCATTCATCAAGCACCTGTCTCCTTAATCCATCATAGTCAGGGACCCACATACGTCTCTTGTATCGGACGACTCCATCTGAGACTGAAAAGTCGGTAGGAATCTTTTCGCATAACTTGAGTAGGTGGTCGTACTCATTGTCATTCGGTTGTGCCTTCCCAATCTTTATCATCAATTCGGGTTGCATGCCAAGGTGTGCCATAATTCGTACACCATCACCACTGGTCACTGGGCTAACCTGTATAATACAGTCGATCATATTCCAGCGACTCACTCTTAGGCACGCGAGTGATCCAACCCACTTCTTGCTCAGTGCATCAGCAACCGAGTTTGCCTTTCCCGGATGGTAGCTGATGGCAAACTCATAATCCTTTAGGAATTCTATTCATCTCCTTTGACTTATGTTCAGATCACGCTGAGAAAAGATGTACTTCAGGCTTTTGTGATCTGTGAAAATCTTGAACTCTTCATCATAGAGGTAGTGCCTCCAAATTTCGAGGGTGAAGACTACCGCTGCTAGTTCGAGATCGTGCGTTGGATAATTCCTCTCGTGTTTTTTCAATTGTCTTGATGCATAAGCAACGACCTTTCCATGCTGCATCAAGACGCACCCCAAGCTGGTGCCACATGCATCGCTATATATCACATAACCTCCTTGACCTGAAGGTATGGTCAGGATAGACGCCGTCGTCAATCTTTTTTTCAATTCCTGAAAGCTGTCTTCACACTTTTGTGACCACTCATATTTGACGCCTTTCTTTGTGAGATTCGTCAGTGGTGATGCGATTTTGGAGAAATCTTGTATGAATCTCCGGTAGTATCCTGCCAGTCCGAGGAAGCTCCTAATTTTCGATACATTCTTTGGTTGCTCCCAGTTGGCAACTGCTTCCACTTTGGCAGGATCCACTGATGTCCCATCCTTACTGATGATATGTCCAAGGAACATGATCTCTTCCAGTCAAAATTTGCACTTTGAAAATTTGGCATACAACTTGTGCTCTCGGAGAGTCTGTAGCACAACTCGTAGATGTTCCTCATGTTCCTCCGGACTCGACGAATAAATCAAGATATCATCGACGAATATGATCACAAACTTGTCCAGATATGACTTGAACACTCGGTTCATCAAATCCATAAAGGCTGCCGGGGCATTGGTCAGCCCGAACGGCATCACCAAGAACTCGTAGTGGCCATATGTCGTCCTGAATGTTGTCTTTGGCACATTGTCATCAGCTATTCTAAGCTAATGGTAACAATTTCTCAAGTCGATCTTCGAGAATACCTTTGCCAAAGACAATTGGTCGAATATGTCATCAATTCTCGGTAGTAGGTACTTGTTCTTTATGGTGACTTTGTTCAACATCCGATAGTCTATGCACAGTCGCATAGATCCATCCTTCTTCTTCACGAACAATACCGGAGCGCCCCATGGGGAGACACTCAATCGGATGAATCCCTTATCTAATAACTCTTGGATTTGGGTCTTCAATTCTAGCATTTCTGCTGGAGCCATTTTATACGGTGCCTTTGAGATAGGTGTAGTACCCAGCACCAAGTCGATGCGAAAGTCGATCTCACGTCGTGGTGGTAGTCCCGAAACATCATCCGGAAAAATGTCCGGAAATTCCTTCACCACTTCAATGCTATCTCGGTCTATCTCAGCCCGATCCGTCTTGACTACGCTTGCCAAGAATCCTCGACATCCTTTCTTCAGTAGCTTCTGGGCTTTGATAGTTGATATCAGGACCTTACTCAGCTTTAGTGGCGTGCCTCTGACAATAATCTGAGGTCCTCATGATGCTCCGATTATGTTCTTCTTTGCTCGGCAGTGTAGGTAGGCATCGTGATATGACAACCAGTTCATACCCAACACTACATCATACTCTCTGATCGACACGATGATCAGATCTGCCGAAAAATCCTTATCATTTATCAATCCAATAACTATTTATTGCATGATGACAATCTTTCTCGTTCCATGAATTTTCTAATTAATTTCTTATAAGTCATAAGTACAACATGACTTTTTGGCCTATATCATCATTATGTATCATTTCTATTCTCTTAGGTAGCGTTCTCAACTAACCTAGAGATCAACTTTTCAATTTGAATTTATAATCTTTCCTAACCTTATGATTAGGAATACATTGAGGTCTTCTTTAATTCACTATTCGATAAAAAATGTCATGCTTTACTTGTTGTGTTGACCTCACTTTTATCTCAATTTATGGTGCCTTAAGGATAACATAGGGATAACATCCTTAGGGCTTTGGTTATTCAACCTTAGAATAACCTCCTTAGAACTTTGGTTATTCCTTTCGGAATAACCTCCTTAGGCATTGCTTTATATCATCAATTCTATTTTCATTATCTAAGAATTTATGTTATCCCTCACTTTATCCATGGCTTCACCAATCGGTTTCTAATTCACATAGATCAACTTGCGGTACTCGTCGCAATCCGTCTCGAGGGAAATGTACTCAACCTCCTCAATTCATCTTTTTGCGTCCTCGAAGTCGCCCTTCCTATCGAACTGAGGGGCTGCAATTCCAGAACCTCTATAATGTCTCTAGATCATACCCAACTACCATACAAGGCTCATGGGTGGGTGTGCTTAGTGTGAGCTGTGGGATCAATAAAGATCCTCGCCTCAAACTCGCTCAATTGGGATACGGGTCTGCTGCCTATTCCCTATTGAGCTCTAAGCCTAAGCTCATTGGCCTGTAAGTCTAGGGCCCGCTGAATGACCCGCTATAATCCGCTTTTACGAGCTCGTGGAATATGGCTCAAAAAGTCATAGCAGCTGTTCCAACATAACAATAGCAATAACAATTCTATTAGTGTGAGCTTCATAATCCATATATCAATACAATACTTACTTGACCTTACTTGATGGCTGCAGTGGTTGCTCGTGACAGTTGCACATGGACTCAACTTTATCTATTTAGAGACAGCTAAGAAGTGTCTCTCCTTAGGCTCTGATACCTTTTGTAACACCTCGAGACTCACGTGACTATCACGTGCTCAGAGTCGTCCCAAAGGCGCTACACAATTCTATATAAATAAATTTTGCGGAAAATGAGATCGCCTAACACTATAATATCAAGGAGCTGAAAAACGTCAATTACTCCATCATGCTAAATATGTGAAATATAAAAACTAATACAATAATCTAGTAGGATTAATTCCTACACCGTGTGCAACATCTCTGTCACTGAGCCTGACCACCTACATCACTATCTTCTATCATCTCACCTGCATGAATCCAGATGCAGGGAAAAACCCATGAGTATAAAAATACTCAGTACGTAGGGTCTAACCATAACGATAAATAGATCAATAGTGCTCAATAATAAAATAATAATCAATTAGGAACATTAATCAATAGAGCACAAGATATGTCAATATGAAAGAGCTCAATAATCAATGAGACCATAAATCAATGATGAGATCAGGTAAGAGATCAAGGGATCAATCAATCAATTATCAATTAGCAATTATGCCTGATCACTGTGGCATCTATTCAATTTTAATTCAATTCTATTCAATTTTAATTCAATTCAATTCAATTCAATTCTATTCAATTCAATTAGAGAGCGCTCAACCAATTATGGGAAAACTTCATGTCTCTTTCATGTAGGCCAATGGGAGATCAAACCACGGTAAATCGCCCTCCAATAGTAGCGCTAACAATAGCTTCGTGATGGCGGGAGACCATAGCCATCACAGGACATCCATAGCTTCCCTAAAGGATGACGTCTCAAACTTCTAGGTACACGATCTGTCCCATACAATACTATAACAATAATGGTCCAGGGAGCTTAGAAACAATCGGAGAACATGGGGACCCAACAGTTTCCATCTTTTATCTTGTTTAACCTAAAGACCTATCTTTAGCAATTTACTTTAGGTTAGACAAGGACCCAATCAGGAGAAAACTACTGGATCAATAACATAATGAATAATAGGATCTGATATGGTAACGATGAAGATAATCTCAAATCAAATCTAATAAAAGTTTGATGAGGTCGGATCTGTGAACAATACAATTTAGGAACAATTATAATAACTATTTAATTATCTATGCTAAAATATCACAATTTTACGTTTTTTATCCCCAGAACCCGGCCCGCGTTAGGTGAAACTCGAGCCGTGTTCGGAAATGTCAACACTCACCTCGGTCCGGGCAAACCCGGGCCGAGTGTATGGTGAACTCGGGCCGGGTCGGCCGGTTCACTCCCAAATTCATCACGTCGCGATCTGAGTCGAGCCGAGGCCAGAACTCGGGTCGGGTCAACAGGAACCCAAGCCGGGTTGGACAACCCGATCCGGTTCCGATTCCAACTCGATCCGAATTCAACTAAATCCAAGCCGAGCACAGCAGAACCCGGGCCAGGTTCTACCGTCGACGAAAAAGTGAGTTCTGATGCGACTTTTCGACCATCATAACTTTGCCCTACGATATTCAAACTATGCATACAATACATCAATAGAATCCTGGTACAAAGGAGAAGGGATTAGGGTTCCATGTCGCGAAAAACTGACGACATAGGGATTCCTCCTACGTACTTAAAGTTGGCTGAACAACCAAACTGTAATTCATTCTCTGGAAATCTGCACGAACGCCGAACTTTGGCCGGCTATTGCTCTCTATCCTCGTTCCGAAACTCGCGGCCACCACCTGAAACTTTTTCTCCTATGTGCAGGCTTCGAAACCAGCTGCCACACGTTCTCGGGAGTACCTCGGTTTGCGTGCACACGAGAGGAAAAAGAGAGCTCATTGACAGAATTCTGTTTGGCAGAACAAGGGGTTTCCAGTCATCCTTTAATGCCTATTTATAGGTGCAGAGTTGCTATATCAATTCTATTGGGCCTTGAACTCTTTTAAAATTAATCTTGGCCATCCATTAATGATTTACCACATCATAATATCTCAAATTTAATTAAATCCGAAATTAATTAATTTTTCTTTGATAACAACTCAATTAAATTCAATCTCTCTCAAATTCCTTCTTATCTCTTTAACCATCTTATCTCATAATTTTTATCAATTTCAGAATTAATTTATTTCAAAATATTAACATTAGAATTTTCAAATTCATTAAATAAAAATAAATATTATATATCTATTCCCTGAAAATCGAGGTCGTTACAATTTGAATCTACGTATTTATTTCAGGAAAACATCAGTCCATTCATGTCATTCATATTTGACTATGAGAATCTATTCATGAAGTTATCAGTAATTCCGAGCAGAAAACATACACTACAGTACCTTTGTCAAGTTCAACAATTCAGATGCTTGCTGCACATGTAGTTTTGTTGCACACATCTTAACCCCAATGTGTAATATCTAAGTCTTTGTCCTTCCCAAATGAAAAGTTTACATCACAATCAGCTGTTCACGGCCTCATGATATGTAGTTATGTAGTTCTCAAAGAGAGAGATGTAGTGCTTGGGGGGAGGAGGAGGAGGATGTCGTCCAGGGGCAGAACCTACACGGCGGATGTAGTGCTGTTTATAGTCACGACTCATGAAGCACCTAGTGGGTGTCCATGAATGCTTTCTCTAGCCCATAATTATGTGCTCCACTGTTTACTCAGCGGCTCCAAAGTCCAACCAATCATCCATGCAAAGAAGGATTAGGACAGAAGGAGCTGATGGCCATCCCCAGCTGGAGTCCAAAAATCCATCATTGGGAATCTGATACAAAGCCCTTCTTGTTTGCACCAGCACCACTTGTGCTCAAGGGTTCACATAGCATCAAACGCCAGTCGCCTATAAATTTGTCCATTCGTTCTATCAATGCGGATATGATCTTAACCATACGACTGTTGCCATCTCTAGAGAAGCTTCCCTGTTCAACATTCTTAAAGGGAATTGCTGAAGATATATAGTTAAGTTCGATCATGACAGAGACCATGGCTTCCTTCAGCAGGCGACCTTAATTCTGCAGTTTTCTTTCCCCATGCAACTCGATTATGACTTACGAGGTTTCCTTGGTGCAGCAGGTTGCAGAGGAGGAGCAGGATGAGAGCCCTGAAACGGCGACCGCAATCGCGCACCCATGCGCAGATGAAGATGGTGAACCTCAAGCTCTACTTGGCAAACAGATGCATCATGGAGGAGAACAGAAGGCTCAGGGAGAAAGCTCTGCTCCTGCATCAACAGAATGAGGCCCTGCTTTCCCACCTTTCTTCCATCAAGGCTACAAGTTAAGATAACAGTTGCTGTTCAATTGAAATATCTCCGATGTAGTGTCTAATCCAGTTTGAGATAACGAGCACCAAGTCTTAGGCATCTCTCAACAGCTGGACTCTGAATATTGAAATCTTTTTAATTATCTTATAGTCTTTTCATTGTAAGGTTCTAAAGGTTTCCCTTTTTCCTTGCAAAATTGCTGATAAAGAGGTATTTCTTCAGTCAGTTCATGGCGATGCAAATCGGCTTGATAAAGAACTAGAAAAATTCAATGCAAAATGAGAACTTGCCCCACCTACAAAATTTGCAGGTCATTGGCCAGGTCAAGCTTTATATTAATATTGTAAATAAAAAAATATTGTCCTTTCAACAATTTAAATTTTTAGAAAAAATAATTGATCGGTACATCCTATTTTCACGTGATATCACACCAAGGTCCTCAATTTAAATCTCGTCGATTTCAAATTAACAACAATAACAACAAAACCTTATCCCACTAGGTGGGGTCGGCTTATAACAACGATAGGATGGGTTAGGTCAGATCAAAGTTGTCTCACACACGAAGAAAAATATTAAGATTATAAATAAAAACATTGTTATTTTTTATAACAACTTAAACTTTTAGAAAATCGATCATCCTATCCCATTTTCACACTATAATCTAATATTTTCTCAGGAAGCTGACTGCGTACTTACTTTGTAAAGTTGGGGCTCGGCAAATGACACATCTCATGGTTATTTTGTGTTTTAAATGTGTGTATATGACATAAAAGTGATTGTAATGCAAAGACATATATAACTAAGAGGTCTCAAGTTATCATTTTTTTTCCACAGTCAAATTTCATTCTCTTGTAATCAATATTTTCATAACCGGATCAACGATCGGACCGAAGTCATCCTCGGGTCGTGGTTGGATCAGTCCGATTGAATTTAACTGAATAAAAAATAAATTTTATTAAAATAATATTATTTATAATAATTATAAAGATATAATATAAGTTATATAATATAGTATATGAATAATGTACTAATAACATATTAATAATATTAAAAATTAATATAACATAATTTTTATTTATTAAAATTTTTAATAATGATTAAAATATAAATATAAATAGATTATTATTAATTTAATATATATTATTTATTGATGATAGATGCTATATTAATAGTTTTGTTTATCATAAATTATTGTTATTTATTTTTTATTAACACTTTGTTTTTTTTATTTCTTTTATTTATGCCCTTTGATAATTTTCCATTTTATGTTATTCAATTTTAAATACTTACATTTTTATTTCAATTCTTATTTAATTTTATGCATATTATATTCCCTCCTTTTTTACCTTTTTTTATATTTCTTTCATTTTTTCTTTTTTAACTTTGCTATTTTTATCATTTTCTAAATTTTATTTTTCAAAATTTAAATTGAACCAGGTTGACCGATTTAACCAGTCCGGTTCAACCGATTTTTTTGGGTTTAATGTCAAAAAATTTTTGACATCAAACCGAATCACATCATCGGTCGGTTCGTGGTTGAACCTATTCAACCAGTTTGGTCCGATTTTGATAACATCGCTTATAACTAAAGAAGATATTACATATTTCAAAAGTCTTACGTATAATAAGTGTGTCTTGCACTTTTCATAGCATACACTTATTAAACTATTTCACACTTACTTTTCTTTATTTCTTCGATATTTTTTCTATTAATAATTCAGAGAATAGTTAATAATAACAATTAAGTTATTCAAATCATTAAAAATAATTATATTTATCATTTTTAAAATTTTACGAACTTTTGACATCATTATCCTTCATAATGGATTAATAATTTTTTACATTCTAAATTTATTTTTTATTATCATCAATGATATTCTAAATTATTAATAAAGATCCTATCGAAAAAAATTAGTAAAGAAAGATATTAAAACAAAATGTGCGTGACATGCTTACTTTTCCTATAATATATATATATATATATATATATATATATATAAAATCACCATTTAATTTTCTTAAATAGAGTTATATACTAACAATGTATCATGTTTACGTCAGGCAGAGAGAACCTACATGGCTAGTTGCCTTAACTTTAGTTGCATCTTAATTTTTCACATAGAAACCAACAAAATTAAGTAAAACAAAACATGGCAACTTTCTTTTAGGAGTCAGTAATTCACAAATCTTTTTTCTCTTTTCCTTTCGTCTAGAGCTTGATGTGTGGACTTCTGGAGACCTTCCAGTCTCAATATTTTTTTAGCCTTATTTTGGTCTAACCATTTTTTTCCAATTCCATTTTGTTGACTTTAATGTCTGCAATATCTTGACTTTATCTCTTGGTCTCAGTAAATTATGCAAAGGCCTACTTTTAAAGCTGTCATGTTGTCATTTATTTGGTAGAATAAATTATTGCAATTTTGTATGCCATTGATATAATCTGTAGAATATATGAGATCTCAGCAGTCTCTTGCAAATAATCTGATCAGAAAGCATGAAAGCATTTAATGATACTTTGGCAATGTCCTGGTAAAATTGTACAAAACCAACAACTATGTATGTATGGTAAAATTTAATGATAGGTATTGATTACCAGAAGAAATAAACTTTTCTTGATACAATGCTAAGAGAAAGAAAAACCAAATCAGGAGCAAGGCAAATCAAAATGCAACAAGTGGGAAGAAAATTAGCAGGACTCAGAGGGAACCACAACCGAGTTGGCATCTGTACCTGTATCAGCAAGAAGAAAAAAAGAACCTGCTACCGAATCATAGATTGCAGTGACAAGATCGCAATAAAGAAGACAAGAAATTGCATCAGAAACACATCTAGTATCTAGCAGAGTTTGAAAACTGATGCGCGAGCTAATGGCCCCATGATGCAGGCAATTGATTACCTACTGTGAGAGGTCTTCATGATGTGCAATGATTGAAGAAAACATTATTAGTGCACAGGAGAGTGACTTCATCTGTCTGTGTCTGCAGTTACAGATTTGCTGATTGAGGAAGCAGATGCAGAGTTCAGGGTCACAGATGGGGATTTGATAGAGGTGAAAAGAATTCTTGCATTTTTTAAACTAACATTACAATCTGTCAGCTAATTTTGAGTATCCTCGAACTTAAGAGAGCAAGTAAAAAATATCATTGTTGATGATACAAATGATATTTTTTTCGTACATATCTTATATAATTATATTTTGATATATACACTTCGGAACATTAGAGTAATATTTAAAATATCGAAAAAAATTAAATAAGAATGAGTTGTTTCTGTACTAAATTTTTTATTAATATTTTTTTTGCTTCTATAAGATTTACATTAAGACGTGAATATAAAAATTATAAATAGTTCTCTTATTTTTCTAGGGAATCAAGATTCACCTCATCTGTATAACTACATAAAAAGTTATGTTTAAACAAGTGAAGTTCGAAAAGTTCAATTTGAAGTTAATATTTTTATGTGTTAAACATGCACTTAATATTTGAGTATTTTATCAATAGATTTGAGATAAGAGATAAACATTAAAGTTTTATATAATGTTGTAGCTTTTCATAGAATAAAATATCATCTCATTTGAATACGCATATAAAAAGTTCTGTATAAAAGAGTAAAAGTCTAAAAAATTTAATTTGAAATGAATAACTTTATGCACCGAACTTCGACTTAATATTTGACTATTATTTCATTAGAGTTTGGATGAATGATGAAATATCAATTTTGTAGAAAATTATATTATATTTCTGTATATTTAAATATCATCTCATTTGGATAATTGTACAAAAAGTTATGTATAAAAAAATACAGGTTTAACAGTCTATCGATGGAGTATCGACCGCTTCGAGAAACAAACGTCTGCTGGAGGATAAAATGGACTTTGGAAACATGAAACACACGTCCATTTCTTGTATAACGATTGTATTTGAATAGCTAGTTCAAAATGGATGCCTACTTGAAGAGCAGACATCCGTTTCAATGTAGAAAAGTACAAAATGACTAATTTTGAATACTAATGACTATGGGGAAGATTGTAGGATGTAAAAGAGGTATAAAATACATCAAGAAGACTTCTAAGAAAAAGTTAGGCAAATACTTGTGTCCATCAAAGAAGTCGTCGTATTGAGTCCAAAGTTGTAAATCTTTCATTTCTTTCACGCTTACTCTTGTGTGAGATTTCAAAATGTAAAAGAGAGACTGATGAGTATTCTTGTGATATTATAATAGTTGTTTAGCTCCTAAGTGAAGAGATGTCGCTTATCTTGATAGAAAAAAGGCAGGTGAAAGCTTTCGAGTAGGAGAGATGTGCATTACCTCTTGAAGCGAAAAAAGGCAAGAGTTGTAAAAGATTCCTTCCTTGCCTCATTTGAAATGAAGAAAATGTATTAGTGAAATCTCTGATGGTCTCGAGGTCAAAAAGTTTCGAATATCGTCAATAAACCACCGTACATATTGTGTTTGTCTTTCTCTCTCCATCTTCTTCCCATTTTATTATGCATGTGATTTTATTGCTATTGTGTTGGTTTAAAGTTTAACAAACAAATTTCAAACTTCTGTGATGATTTTTGTAAAATTGATATTTTCGTTTTAAAATCAATTCATTATGCTCTTATGCACCAAGTGATCCAACATCTTATGCACTGAGTGATCCAACATCTTATGTATACCAAAATCTATAGGAACCAATAACAATTTTATGTCCGACTTATTGCATCTAATAATGCTTGCAATTTATACAAAGTATAAATTTATGACCATATTTCCAAATAATTATGTCCAAGAAAACCTACATTGGAAATAGCATGCCACAATCATAGTTCTTGTCTTGCATTTAATGGATAAATTCAAATTTCAAAATGATCGGATGCCATAATGCTTTTCTTTTCAAATAATTATCAAATCCAATAAATAGAGTTTGAATATTAATATATACTTACTTACAAAGTAATGTATCTTCTAACCCTTTATGTCATATAAAAATGGCTATATTTAGACATTTCCAGTGCTTTATATCATACTTCATAAACTTTCTAAACATGTCAAATATTGAACCTTATACAATATTAAGCATGTAAATATGCACCATAAAGTAGTTCTCATATGTGTCTTATTTTCATATCACTCTAAGGCTTTGCTCGGTAATTTAAGTTAAGAGGGGTGGATTAGGGTGGTGAAATAATGATTGGTGAGATCTAGTGTGGTGAGAGTTTATATAAATCATGTCCGGATATGAGTTAATAGAATGGAGTGTGCTAATTTAGTCCATTAGTTGTTTGGATACAAATTTTAATGCATGAGTTAAGGAAAATTAAAATAATAAATGTTTTTATTTTCCTTAACAAGATTTTATTTCTTTTCAATTTGAATAAGAAGAAAAGGATAGAATGGGAATAATAATTTTGAACTCCTTAAAAACCATCAATTTGGTTTGTTTAATTTTAGCTAGATATGTAAATAAGATAAAAACAATCATAAATATCATGATAATAAACATGAATGCAAATCATCATCATAAGAAAGAATACACATGATTATATAATGGATATAAGTAATAATAAAAAGTAGCATATTAATAGAAAATTAGTGATCATAATTTCAATATTTTTTTATAACCACCCCTGATGTCTAGGAAGCGGTACCGACGGCTCAGCTCACGCGGCGCTAAAGAACGCATTGTCTATAGGTTTGATGTCGGTCCACCATCAAGCCTAACTAATCCAGTTAGGTCACCTCGTGTTGTGTAGTAGTGGCAGATGAGGCTCTCTACAAATTTTTTTTACATTCACAAGAACTCGAACTCAAGACCTTACTTAAGCGAAGAGTAGCTGCTTACCACTCCACCACAATCCTTATCGGTGTATTAATAATAATAACGTTTCATTATTAATATTTCTTCTTCTTCTTCTTCTTCTTCTTCATCATCATCATCATCATCATCTTATAACTTCATCTTTGACTTATAGTGGAGTATCTTTCAACCCTTAGGAGAGTATATTGTAACTCGAATAACACAGGGGGAGGAGTAAGCTCACTACCAACTAACCATAAGAGCTATCTATGTATATTTTGCCTCTTTTATCATGAAGTTTTTAGTTAATGGTCAAGGTCTTATCATTATAAGGAGGATCAAAATATCATGAGATCATACTAATCAGGGATCCTAATAGAAACATCATCATCATAACAGTATGGAACTTAAATCAAGGCCACAAGATAAGATCATGGAAAGTAATCAGAGGTGCATGAACGTCATAATCATTATCACAACTGAAAACATCTTCTAGGGGTCGAAACTCAAGCGGAGTTATAACGCCCTGGTTAAAAAAAAGAGGTGTAATTAAGTTTAAAAGGGAGGGCATTTTGGACCTTGTGCAGCAAAGAACAACAGGGAAAATAAAAAAAGTCACGTACAAAAAAAAGGGTGCGGATCGTCTTCCCCAACCCCGAGCTATAGTAACCCGCGCACACCTCTCGCCGCCTCCACTTTTGGCCGCCCGATCTCCTTCGTCCGGCCATCATTTTTTGCACGAGAGGTACTGATGAAAGAGGACGATGAGACAGACACTTTGACTTATAGTATGAGATGATCGGTCTACCGTGCGCGACACAGTGAGAGAAAAACATGAGGAGGGCGAAAAATCCGTCGGTGATGATTCCAGCGATGATTTCGGTTTCGATTCGCACCGATTCTTCTCCTGGTGAGTTGTACATCGATCTCAGGCCGATTAGGATCATTTGGAGGGGTTTTAATCATGTTTTTGTCCACATCACATAGGAGGCTGATATTTGGGGCTTTCCGACGAACTTTTTCGGCGAACTTTTCGGCGAACAGATAGGGAACTCCGGTCGAGCTCATCTCGACATCTTGGTAGATGCACACGTGAGGAAAGAAGAAATCAGGTTGCTGTCTGTATAATAATTAGTCGCTAATATTTTATTTTTAAGTTCGTAGGTTTCGGATTCCGATCGTTCGCCGTCGACCCTTCCGGCGACTCGTTATTGTATCGTGGTTGGTAAGCGATTAGGAATGTGCTTTTGATTTAATTTTAGTGATGTGAACAAATTTAAAATAATTTATTTTATTGTGGATGAATAAGGCGTTCGATGGTTCTTTTCGATGTTTCGGCGGGTGTGGTTGTGGTTCTGAGAGCGACGGCTACAATGGTTGTGGTATGAATGTCAGACAACTAAAAATAATTATTATAATATAGTTAAGGTTCTAGTTACATTTTATTTAAAGTTTGATTTAATTTCGCTTATAGGAGGTTACTAATCAAAAAGCGATAGTTCGTGGGTTGCTGTGATTTGATTAAGCTACTATTAGATGACGATGCCTTCTTTTCTTTTTTGTAAGTATTATAGCAAATCCATAATAGGACTTGGTTTATGATAAGCACACCGGGTAGTTGTGAATAGTGAATTACCAAATTTAGTTTATAATATTAATTAATCAAGTAACGAATGTGATACGTTGTGTTTACTTTTGATTGGATTCGGACGAGGAGATAAGTTGGAACTCAACGAATCTAAGATGAGGGAACTTACCACAAATGATATAAATTACTTAACTCTTCGGAGTGGTAACATTGTCCCATCCGATGTAGGGCGAATTTTCGAGATCGTTTTCTTCATGTATAATCATACTTATTTGTGTGCTTCATATGTGTGCCATCATATGAATTGTAATGTTTAATTATGAATTTTGGAAGTCTATCAATTTTGATAAAAGTTTATATTATTTTTCTGAATAAAATATTTAGTTTTGAAATGAAATATTTTAGCGTGATAACGTCAAGTTCCAAATCTTCACCTCGAATATGCATTCATGCATCATATGCACTTCATGTAAAAATCCGCATAAGGTGAAGTATTTTCACCTCGGAGGATTGGCCAACTCCGGGTAGACCGATTGGAGTTCGGTTTGCTATGTGTCGATATAGTGACACGAGGAGCAGGTTCAACACCCTGTGTCAATATAGTGACACGAATGGTGGAATTAGAACAACCATCCTGTGTCAATGGGATACGAGGGATGGAATGAAAAAGAAAAGATAATAAGCTCTGTGTCAATGGGATATGAGGAGCAGTTCAACGTCCTGTGTCAATGGGATACGATGGATGAAATTAGAACAACCACCCTGCGTTAATAGAATACGAGGAGTGTGATTGAGTACTCCATTGAGAAGATCGGATATTCATGTTTGATGATGATTCCCCAACTTATATATTATATATGTATGATTTCACCATGCATGTGCATATATGACATTCATTTTGCATAATCACTGTGTGAATGAGTTCTTTTTGAAGAAGAATAGATTTAAATATTTCTTAAAAATAAGATGTTAATTTTCGCAACGGTTTTTATACTTGAGATAGTCATTTTAACTCACTGAGCTTAATCCATGCTCACCCCTTTCTCTTTTAATGTTTATAGAAAAGAAATACATATACTGCATGGTTATTTGGAAATGGGTATTGTTTAAAAGGGATAGTGTGTGAGATTCCGTGAAGAGCGTATCTAGCAATGTTGTTCTTTTGATACTTATCATTCTTTTAAACTGACTATTATGATTTTATTTATCTTGACATCGTCTGATTTTGGGTTGTGACCCATGATTTCTTGTGGATTTAAATTGGTCGATGGGAGCGGATGCTCCATGATTTATAGATGAGACGATATGGGCGAGTTCCTATCATGGAACTGGATATGGGTGAGTCTCTATCATGGAATTAGATAAGGGCTTGAGCCTCTTAATGGATTTTGAAAGGCATTCGATATGTTTTGTTTGTGTAATAGTTTTATGACGAAACTCGTATGTTGTTATAGTTCAAAAATTTTGGGCTTGAGTCCCATATTATTTGGTAATTATAAACTGCCAGTGATGTACATATTAAATTTTATAAATTACCTGTGATGTGAATAATTATGGATAAATATTGTATTTGATGCATGAACGAATTTACGCATACGTCATGCCGAAATTTTTGAAAATTTTTAGTGTTAGTTGATTTTTGGAACGTTGGTTTCCATTGAATATTTGAATTTAAATTTAAATGATTGAATTTTCGATTTCACCCCTTGTGGCGCCAAAAGAAGTAGTAGAACGTCACATGAGTATAGGCAAAACTTGGATCAAGTCTTAAAGCCATGATCTCGATGAAAATCAGAAGGAATCTAGGCCGATTTAGGGCCAGGTTTATGCGTCGATTTGGTCGAGAGAAGGAGCACGACTTGATCTTCATCCGGATGGAACTCTGGCCAGGTCATCTTCAATCCAAGTCGGGTTCATCCTGAACTAGATCTCAAAGGCTCTAGCTGTGTAGACCCGAGCCGAGTTGCAAAGAACTCCATCTGGGAGACTGCCAATCCGGGTCGAGTTATAGAGAATCGATGCTGAGTTATGAAATTCAAAAAATTGACGGATGCACATTAGACTTTCTTATCATCTTTCCGACAATTACCAGTGTCATACATCATCGTATAATATATATTTAAGACTAAGGGTAGTATAGAACAATAGGTATCATACTTCAGGTCAATACACAATTCTATTGATGAAATTAACTTACATACATTACAAGTTTTTGTTTAGAAACGGCTGTTACTCCTCCTCTTTTTCCTCTTCCTCGTCCTTCATCTATTCCCTTCAGTCTAGGTGCTTAGTTGTTGGCATCCACATCCTCTAGTGGCTCTCCTACCAGTTGACAACTGTCAGGTGTGTGGGAGAGAATGAGAGAGCAAACGAGAGAGATGAGAGAAAGACAAGTAGAGGCAGCACACAGAACACATGGGGATAGCTGAAGTTTTTTTTTTCATTGAACCCATATTTATGGGAGAGAAGGATGAATTTGTGTTGGAGTCAAATTTCTTTCCTTCTTATGATTCTTGTTTCCAATTTTAATCTTTTTCTATTAACTAATTGTCTGGACGTTACTTTATAAACTCATTAAGATAAACTTCGTCATCAAATTTAGTTAGAGTAGGAGCTTACCAAAAAGTGTAGGGAATTACTTGTACATCTCAAATTTGAGCTCTTAGGTTACGTCGTAATGATGACACATCTTTATTCTTGTGACGTTGAACCTTGGACTTTAAAATGTGAATTGGTCGTTCTTCATAAGTTAGATCTTCTTTGATGTTAGGTTCTTCATAACTTTGACATTTTCATCACCGTGCATATACTTCCTGAGCATCAGAACATGCAAGTTAATGTGAACTCGCCCACATGAAGGAGGTAATGCTTGTTTGCAGGCACCGTCCCAACTAGTTCTGCACCTCAAAAGGACCAACATATCTCGGACTGAGCTTTCATCTTTTACTGAACCTCATTACTCCTTTTGTTGGAAAAACCTTTAGAAAGTTTGAGTAATTATTCTTCAGTGACACGCAGTCTTGAGACAACACCTAGTTAAGCTTTGAAAGTTTTATAAATATCTAAAATCAGACATTAGTATTTTGAAGAGATATATGAATTTTAAGGTGAACAAATATTTATGCATTATGAGCATGCATTGCATATTATTATTAGTTATTGGAAAGTGAAATAGCATTATTTCTTGTAGGAAACCGTCAAGCGACAAGTGAAAAGAGGAAAATCTAATAAACCTTCTTGAAAAGATATATGTTACCTCTTTTATTTTTCTATTATTTCAAGCAAAGATTATTATTATTAGCATGGTTGAAATCTATCTTGAGTTATGAAAAATATTTATGATATGTTTCAAGAATTTCATATGAGATAAACTCTTACGTGAAAAGGATTTTAGGAAACAATGCTTATGATGTTAAAATAAGTTTTAGTTGATACTAATATGTGATTATGACATGTGTATTTTGGATATTGTTAAACTCCATGTATTCATTGATCATGTTGGTTAGAAAAGGTTTTTGAGATCACATTCGATATACATGACACTTTTGAGGCGTATATCGGGTGTCTTTACTCTTTGGGGGCTTGCTCTGCGTTCACGTATTGACCCATGTTATGCTTTGCGTATCCAAAAGTCATAATTATGAAGCTCTAATTAATTATATAATACATGATCATGGAGAGATACATATTAATCCATATTATACTCTGCGTATTCGAGAGTCACGATTGTGAAGCTTTGTTTAATTATATGATACATGATCATAGAGGGATACATATTAGCTCATGTTATACTCTACATATCCGAGAGTCATGATTGTGAAGCTCTGCTTAATTATATGACATATGATCATGGAGGGATACGTATTGACCCATGTTGAGTATGTGCAATGGAACATGTGTGGAATTTAATTATGAATATGATGATATCTTGAGTTACTTTTATTTATGTGAAAGTTCATATGATTTGACAACTTGCGTCTTGCATTATATGTGTTATGCTTTAAATGTTTACTCATATGAAAAATATGGTTATGTAAATGTTATATGCACTCATATTATTCTTCTATGTTGTACCTTATGTCACTCACTGAGCAAATGGTTGTTATTCATATTATCTTTGTTGAATTTTTTAGATATTTTAGATTCTCGAGTTAAGTCGATCTGAAGCTTGTTTTTGATGCATATAGAAGAGATCAAACCGCTGGAGCACTTTGATTTTTCCTTTACTTTTATTTTCGAAAGCATGCATATAAGTGTTGAAATAGATGTTAATAGACAAATAACTTGTGAGGTCATATGACACTTAATATTTGGAGTTATGTTGAGTGACGTGTGAAATAAAAATGATGACATCATGTGAATGCTAAGATTTATATTGATTAAATTTTGATGAATATAACTGTATTTATTATTGTATCAATAAATAACATCAAGTTAAATAAGAGAGGATATTTTATCGAATTTATTCTAGAATAGATAAATATGATTAAGCGGTACAATAATTAGGATTAGGACTTAGTCATGAAATTGGTTATGACAAATTTTGCTCGGATGTTACAAAATAAAACTTATTGTACCAACAGGGGTTGGCATAGAATAGATAAATATGATTAAGCGGCTTCTTTTCATTTAAACAATGTGTCAACTTCGATTCTTTAAAAATATAAATTTTTTGTTGGGATTCCATTGTTAGGTATGTGATGCAAGCCAATCTTGGCAGATTAGTTGGACTCGATGGTGGATTTCGCAGGTTGCACCACAAGAAAATGCCTAATTTGCGACGAAAATTTTCTAAAAGCCACGAATCCTTCACATTTTTCAATGACAATTGCGATGGATAGGAAAATTCTTCTGAATTACCGAAGGCCAAAAAGTCCTTCGGTACTACGGATGGCAAATTTCCGTCGATACATTACCAACAGGTATAGCCTTCGAAATGATCGAAGGATATAAATCCATCGATAATTCTGAAGGCTAAACCCTCGATGATGATGATGATGATGATGATGATGATGATGATGATGATGATGATGATGATGATGATGATGATGATGATGATGATAATAATAATAATAATAATAATAATATATGTAATATAATATAAGTAAATAATTTCGAAGGTATTATCCTTCGATAATTAAAATAATATCATTTATCATCAATATTAATATATATAATATTATTATTAAACATTAATAATATTATATGTATTGATATTAATTATAATGTATTAATATATATACGATTACATACATCAGTAATATAATATTATACTATAAATATTATAAGTAAATGAAAGAGAGATAAGTATTATATTATAGACATTAATAATATATTATTATTTTATTTACCAAGGGATAATGCCTTTGAAAATACCGTGCCGATAATTTCAAAGGAATTACCCGTCAGTAATTAAAATAATATTATTTATCATCAATATTTATATATATAATATTGCTATTAAACATTAATATTATATGTATTAATATATATATGATTACAGAAATTAGTAATATAATATAATATTATAAATATTTTAAGTAAATGGAAGAGAGATATGTATTATGTTATCGATATTAATAATATATTATTATTTTATTTACTGAGGGATAATGCCTTTGAATTACCGAAGAATTTAGCATCCTTCGGTAAGTTTTAAGAAATTACGCGTCGGTAATTAAAATAATATCATTTATCATCAATATATAATAATATTATTAAACATTAATAATATTTTATGTATTGATATATACACACATATATATATATATATATATGATTACAGACATCAGTAATATAATATTATATTATAAATATTTTAAGTAAATGAAAGAAAGATATGTATTATACTATAGACATTAATAATATATATTATTTATTTACCGAGGGATAATGCATTCGAAATTACCGAAGGATTTAGCATCCTTCGGTAATTTCGAAGGAATTACCCGTCAATAATTAAAATAATATAATTTATCATCAATATATATAATATTATTAAACATTAATAATATTATATGTATTGATATTAATTATATGTATTAATATATATATGATTTCAGATACAAGTAATATAATATTATATTATAAATATTTTAAGTAAATGGAAGAGAGATATGTATTATATTATAGAAATTAATAATATATTATTATTTTATTTAGCAAGGGATAATGCCTTCGAAATTATCGAAGGATTTAGCATCCGTCGATAATTTCGAAGGAATTAACCGTTGATAATTAAAATAATACCATTTATCATCAACATTTTTATTTATATATAATGTTATTATTAAACATTAATAATATTATATGTATTGATATTAATTATATGTATTAATATATATATATATATATGATTATAGGCATTAGTAATATAATATTATATTATAGATATTTTAAGTAAATGGAAGAGAGATATATATTATATTATAAACATTAACAATATATTATTATTTTACTTTCCAAGGGATAATGCTTTCAAAATTACCGAAGGATTTAGCATCCGTCAGTAATTTGGAAAGAATTACCTGTCGATAATTAAAATAATATCACTTATCATTAATGTTTTTATATATAATATTATAATTAAACATTAATAATATTATGTGTATTGATATTAATTATATGTATTAATATATATATTTGATTACATATATCAGTAATATAATATAATATTATAAATATTTTAAGTAAATGGATGATAGATATGTATTATAAAAAGTAATAAATAAATAATACTATTTTAATTACCTATAGGTCTAACGTTTGTCAATGGAATAATTTCTCGAGTGAACATCAACATTTCATAAAGAAAATAATAGTCATCCAACTTTAACTTTGAAATGTTACGATCGTCAAACTTAAATTATTATAATAATAAGGTCATCCAACTTAAGCTTCTAAAGTCCACGGCCATCGAACGTCGGTAGTCGTAACTCTAAGGTTATCTAACTTAAGATTCAAAACTGAGACGGTCATCCAACTTTACTCTTATAATTACAAGGTCATCTAACTTTATTTTAATCATAAGTCTTCAACACATTTTATAGACATATTGATTAACATTAGTATTATATGTACGTTAACATTATCCTTTTAGTTAAATTTCCACTGTAATTATAAATTTTTAAAATTTTATTTATTTTAATTAATTTTATTCAAAATTCTATTAGTTTACTTCTTTTATTGCTTTTATAATATGTCTTCTATATTTTTTAAAAGCCATATTGTGATTTATAAAAAAATTATCATTATGTTAATATTTTAGTCCAAATTAATTAAAAGTGTCTCTATATGATATTTTAATATACATATAATATAAGATAATATATATGAATTTTGATAAAAATATTATTATTTTAATTATGGGCAGGTACTTCCTTCGGAATTATCGACAGATCCCAAGTCCTTTAGTAATTTCGAAGGATACACCCGTCAATAATTAACAAATATGTTTTATGAGTGTTTATAATAGAATACATATCCATCTTCCATTTATTTGTAATATTTATAATATAAACTTATGATTATTACTGATCCTGCGTGCAGGTGGCCGGATCTGGCCACAAGCTACGGATCTTGCGCGCAAGAGGCGGATCCGGCACACATGTGGCCAGATCCATCCGCAAGCGATGGATCGGGCACACAGGCAGCTGGATTCGGTGCACAGGCCCTAGATCCGGCCGCAGGCGCTAGACGACAGGCGACGAATCCGACGAGCACACTGCTGGATTCGGCCGCAGGCAGCGGATCTGTGCATAGGCGGCCAGATCCAGCGTGCAGGCGATGGATCCAATGCACCGGCGGTGGATCCAGTCTCCGCAGGCCATATCGGGGGCGCCTGGTGTCCGTTCACGTTCATGGTGGCCGTATCTGGCCGCCTGACAGTGGATCACGTCCATGGCAGTGGGATCAGGCTGCTTGCCATCCATTTACGGCCGGATTGTGGCACCCGACGTCGTTCACGGCCGTGGCCGCAATCTTGGATCAGAAGGCCGCCTCCCCAACCCCCCTTTCCTCTCCCTATCTCTATCTCGATTCTGGCCGCCTGCTCCGGATCGGCTGCCTGCTCCGGATCGACTGCCAGCTCCGATCTAGCAATAGGCGGCCTATTATTTTAATATTTTTAAAATATTTTGGACGGATGTATCCGTCATGACTCGGTGCTTGGGACGGATGTCTCCCGTCGAAGGCTTCGACAGGTGCGACCCGCCGAAGCCTTTGATGGGTGAAACTCCTCGAAGCCTTCGACGGATGACATCAGTCGAAGGCTTTGGCGGGTGCGATCTATCGAAGCCTTCGACGGGTCACGACGAGAGAGCGATCGTTCAAGACTTCGATAGGTTCACACCCGCCGAAGCCTTTGATAGGTCAAATCTGTCGAAGGTATCGATGGGAGGGCGCCCGTCGAAACTATCAACGGGTTCTCCCATCGAAACCTATGAAGGGCCGACACTCCCTCATCCGATTTCGGCAGCGCGATTGGGAGCTTCCGATGGTCAAATCCGTCAGAAGTTTTGAAGTATGATCTTTCCTTCAGAATTTTTGACAGATTCTACACGTCGAAAATTTTGAAGGCAATTTATCCCGCGCAGACATCCGCCAAAACTTCCAAAACTTTCCAACGGCAAAATTTCTAACAAACTACTATCTGTCAAAAAAATCCGTGCAAAGGCATATTTGCAACGGATTTTGAAGGTTTGCCGACATCGCTTTCCAAATATCGAGGACCGACAACCCAAAAAGTTAAAACTTATTATGTGATTATACATTTTAGTTTTTAAGAGGATATTACATATGCATGATTATATTTTGCAAATAGATGTATAAGGTAGGCATTTTTAATTATTTAGATATGATCATATGTAAATTATTTAGTTTTTTACGCTCATATACTATATTTTGAATAATAATTGATTTATTCTTACACTAAGACTATATTTATTTTAATATATATCAGTATAGATGTCACGATCCCAATTTAAAACTTAGTTTAATCTTGTAAGCTGCGACCTAATACATGTAACATGGCCTACAAGTTTAAACCAAGGTTTAAATTAAGGTCTTGACAAATATGGTATTAGAGATATGTCATACCCTTTGTCAAGAGTTGCATAGATATGTCTATGATGACATAGTTAATGCCTCGATTGGTCTACTGATCGCTAAGTTATTTATGGTATTTAGAATGTCAGGGTTAAGTTTTGTCAACATCAACTACAATGGATGATATTTTTGAATCCATTCTATAGACTATGTTCAATCTCTAGGATCATGAGGACAATAAGAGAAAGATCGATAAAAAAATCAATCAAAGTTTAGACTAGGATTCTCAACTTGAGGGTGTTCCCCGCGCTCTATAGGAATTGAGTTACCATCGAAGTGTGAAGACGCAATTATATGACTTTGTGTTTTCTGTTATAGTGTATATTGATTTTATCTATTGCTTGTCCTTTTTATTTTGTAGTGTAATACCATGTCATTCACAAGTTATTTGTGTTAGTAGTTAGCAATAATACCCCCAACATGATAGGGTATATTGATAAGTGGACAGCTAATCGATTGTCATAATCATGATAAGATGATTGATACAAATGATAAAATTTGCATTAAAGGATTGCATCAAATAGCATTGATTGAGTTATGAAAAATATGATAAATTCATATGTAATGTCAAGGAAAAAATTTGTTTATGAATGCCATTTTAACGTAAAACATGAAATGATAGGATATTAAAATTTCATAGAAGCTCACTAAATATGCAGTCCACTAACCCTTGCATACACATGGCAATCCACCAACCAAGTAATCTTTTCTCGTAGAAAATTCTATGATTTTTTTGAGCTCTCGATCAATGACAAGAGGAGGTCGCACTCCAATACATTTTTCGATAGGCTCCCTAAATAACAATATAAACTTCTTAGGTTAAAACAGGCTAAATTTCTCAATGAATCATTAGTTGCCCATAATGGAGTGATAATGGGTTCATTTTTCGGTAGGCTCCCTACACACACGTGTGTGTATGTATGTATATATAAGAAAGGGTTCATTTTGATGTACCATTATTACTCCATTATGGGGAACTAATGGTTCATTGAGAAATTTAGCATGTTTTAACCTAAGAAGTTTATATTGTAATTTAGAAAGCTTATCGAAAAATGTATTGGAGTGAGATCTCCTCTTATCATTTATCGAGAGCTCAAAACAAATCATAAAATTGCTACTCCTGATGCTTTGGTTGGAAACATAGTGAAAGATCAATTGCTAACTCGAACCCACATCTCAGCATAGTGGCCGAGAAAAGAGGTGAATTTCTCATACTATACATTATGTATAAATAGTCAAACGAAGTGATATTGAAGAATAAATATCCATTACCGAGAAAAGATTACTTGGTTGATGGATTGCCATGTGTATATGTATTATCAAAGGTTGACCTCATAATTAAATATTACCCACTTAAGATTAATGAAAGTGATAAAAAGACTGCAATTCAAAATACAGTATAAACATATTGAAAACTTAGTAAGTGCATTTGGGTTAACCAATGGATTAATTTCTTTTATGGTCGGGTATGTATGCATATAGACAAATAGAAGCTTATGGCTAGAAATACCCAACATGTGATTTGAAGCTTACATTATTATGTACTATTAAAGTTTTTGGTGACGACATATATATGAGAAAAAGTTAAACTATGAAGTTGAATACAAGAGAAGAAAGATGGAAGAACCCCCTAAAAAACTGACTGCTCTATTTTATATCATTCAGCAAATGTTTTAGGTAGAGAGTCAACCCTTAAAACAAAATTGAGGATTAGGAAAGGAATGCCAAGATGAAGCCATAAGATGTGTTCCTAAGTACATTAAGATACTGGATAGGTAAGATCAATTGCTTGTCATTTAGCTCTACATTATATAAAGGGTTAATTCCTTAAACTTTCCCTTGAACCATAGCCATTTCCCGCATCTAATCCTAATATATGAACTTACGACGTTCATAAATTATATTGTGATTTTCACTTTAGTCCATTTGTCAATTTCATTAATATTCCCCATGCTTCCACAAACTATCTTCTTTTTAATATTTTAAAAAAGAATAAAGTAATATATAATATAAAAATTAAAAATATTAAAAAGTATATGGGGGCATTTAGTATTTTTTTCTTTTTTCTTATTATTTTATTAATTTTTAAACATTGAAAAAGAAGAAAGTTTGTAGAAGGGTAGTTTAGTCTTTCATAAATTGGAAAAAATGAAAAAAATGAAAAAGTTAAAAAATATGATGGATGGACTAAAGTGAAAATTATGGTATAATTTAGGGACATCCTAAGTTCATATATTAGGATTAGACGCAAACAATCGCGATAATTCAGGAAAGGTTAAAAGAATTAACCCATATATAAAAATGTACATGGTGCATTGTATGAATGCCAGTCAAGAAAAGACAGTCCTCACATGATTGACCATATGAATCTATAAAAAATGTCATATGAGAACAACTTGATCTTAAGTTGGATGGAAAAGAAGAAGTGCTATGATCTATGGTAAACTCCTTATTGGGTGCTATTGTGATATTAAAAAATCTACATGGCAAAACAAATGAGAGATACATGATCAGAATCTATGTTTAAGTAATCATTAAGGTATATCAAATTTCAAGGACAAAATTCTTTGAAGGAGTAGAATCCCTACTTCAAACATATATGATTAAATGTGCTAATGTTATATTTTGTGATGATTTTATGAAATGATATATATGTCAAAAGGGAAGGTACAATTTAGATGTTGGAGCACATAAAGGGATGAAATTCGTCTAAGTCACGTAAAGATAATTTTTCTAAAATGTTAGAAATAAGAATTAAAGTTGATGGTTTGTATTTTTATACCTCTTTTATCATGGAAAAAGGCACTATCATTCCTCTAGTAGTATACAAATACAGCTTGAACTATATGTATTAAGCCTTTTTCCTAACTTTTTAGAATATCAAGCCATCTGAACATTTCCAGCCAACACCCGTGTATCCCCGGTATTTTACCTGATAATCCTCTCTCTATCATATAGGTGTAGGTGATTCTTCATGAAGCAGGAAAGAGCATAAGGGATGCAACACAATGGAAGGAATGTATTCCATTTTTTCGAGCAAAAAGGCTTTGGACCACAGGACAATTCTTCCTCACCTATATGTACTACTTGACTGACAAAATCTCCAAGGAATTAGGAGGCAGAGTACTAGCTGGACACTTGTCAAGCATCAGAAGGCTGAAGATCACATCAAGCCAGATGTCATGAATCCAAGGAGGGATCACAAGAGGAGAAGAAATATAAGAGGGCAGAGGAGACAACAGGAGAAGGAGCCAGAAAACACGAAACACAAGGGAGCGATTGAGGGAGGAAGAAGGAGTATATGCACTAATGGGGAAGGTTGGATCATCTCCGAGCAGCTCACCCGACGTTATGAATCTTAATTGTAATCTTCATCTTCGTTTCCACACTATGTCCTATTGCATTAAATTTACTCTTAGTTTGAAGTTTAAACTTAGTATGTCTAGCTAATCAGCCCATTGATGGATTCGAACTTGGTTTTGATGCTTCTATGGATTTCGGATGTTTGTTTTGCATACATTAATTCTATTGCTTATCTAATGAATGTTGTGTTTTGGGTTTCCTTCCTTATGCGACGGTTCCCTTGAGTAGGGGAATATGTTGTAAACAATCTAGCTATGAGCCGAGAGGTTAGCAGATTGTAGAAGAAGAAACTCTTGAGTATAATCATTATCTTTCCAAGGGTGAATCGAGAGAGGAACTCCATTGATTTCTAATGCAGTTTCGTGTAGATAGCAAAGTGACACAATTCGAACATGAGAGTGGGTGAACCGAAGGATGCCTTTCACGAGAGTGAGAGACATTCACTTTGAATGTTATCATCCGAATGTGGATTATAAGGAAGTAGCATCTATTCACCAAGTTCACCATAAAATGATCCCTCGTGCCTCTATTTTGCATATCATTTGGTAACATAACTTCTAATTTTGAGATTAGTTTACTTTAGATTATCAAAGTTAAAAACAAAATTGACCAAACAAATTATAAAAAAAAAAGAGAAACAATTTCCAAATACACACCATTACTCTTCAGTTGTTTACGTTTATTTGCCATCTACTCCCACAAAATCAAACTCCTTTGATACGAATAGTGAAATACGTCTGATACTCTCCTTGTGGTTCGACCCCGATCTATACATTGACGACAATTGTATACTTGCAATATGAGAAGTGTAGTTGGGATTATATTTTTAAAACTTGTTTACACATCTGTAAAAGAGAATCTGATCTCCATATATCTGTATTTAGCATGCAAACATTGATTATCCCATTACCACATTATCTTGAACAACAAGTTTTTGGCGTCGTTGCTAGGGAGGAGTTTTGAATTTGTTTATCTAATACTGTCGATCGAGTCAAACGTCAGTGTTTTATACACACTCTTTATATTTTTACTGTTCCTTCTTATAATTAGTTTTCAACAAACTTTTTGTTAGCCATTTATTTTACTTGCCTTGGTTCTGTGAATCGTGCATGTCAAATTCGGCTAGTGAGGATGAAGAATTTTTGGACCTTGAACCCGAAAGAGACCAAGATCAACGAGTCCGGAGAGCCCATCAAGAACAATTGAGAAGAAGAGCACGACTAGTTAGAGAGGATCCAGAGATGGCAAAAAATCCTAACGCTTTGTGACCCTTGCAAGAATTTTGTACACTAAATGCTCTTGGCCTAGCCTCTGGAATTGCTCAACCAAATATTCAAGCCAATAATTTTCAGCTAAACCCAACACTACTATCTATCATGAGAAACAACGCATATGCAGGCCTACCTAACGAAGATTCAAATCAGCACCTCATCACATTTTTGAGAATTGCGATACCTTCAAATGTATTGATATCACCACAAATGCTATCAAATTACAACTATTCCCTTTTTCATTAAGAGATCGAGCCAAAACATGAATACGATCTTTGGAACGTGAAACTATCCGAACGTGTGATGAACTTTTGTCAGCTTTCTTGACCTATTTCTTTCCTCCTGAAAGGATAATAGCAATGAGAAATCAGATCACGCCGTTCTACTAGTGGGAAACGGAGTCAATTTATGAAGCTTGAGAAAGATTCAAGGATATATTGAGGAAGTGTCCTCATCACGGATTGATGAAGTGAATGATAGTTCAAACATTCTACGATGGTCTTACTCCTCAATGCAAAAGCACCATGGACTCTGCGGTAGGTGGCACGCTTATGAGCCAAAACCAAGAGGATGGATGCTGGTTGTTTGAAGAAGTTAGTATTAATCATCATAATTGGATGCTGGATAGAATAAATCATTAACAACTGGATTCTGAAAAGACACCAGGGTCGAATAATTGGGATGAGTTTTCTGCTAGAGTCAAAGGGCTTATACAAAGGGAGATGAATCATAATAAATCTACACAACTGGAATTCTCTAATGTATGTTCAGCAGAAGTCGTGCCTATCAGCCTAAATTCTAACCCCACTTGGTGTGATAACTGCGGATCACCAGATGATTACCAATTGCACATCGATTGCCTATCAGGTACAAGAAGCACTAAGTGAGCAAATGAATGCACTTGTACCTTATGGTCAAAACCAGCAATAGTATGAAGGAGGACATACTCAGCCACAAGGTGGACATTGGACGTTTTTTATCAAATCCAGTCCACTCCTCTCTTATGGCGGCAACAACTATCAAGGAGCACCTCAACCTTGACCACCATGATATCAGAAGCCTTCATCGCCAATAAATACATCACCACCTTATTTAGCACTACCTCAACCCTCATCATTTAGACTAGAGGTACCTGTTTAAGAAAAATCTAGCCTTGAAACCTTGCTGGAATTCTTGATGAAGCAACAAGAACAATAAAATGAATTTATGCAACAAATGTCTTCAAAGCTTGAAAGTCTTGCTGCATTCAACAAGATACTTGAAAACCAGATAGCTCAGCAAGCCAGTTCTCCAAATAGTGCAAAGAATGATACGACTCAAGAAACGCTAGAGCGGAAACAAGAGAGCAGTTTTGACCTTAACTCCATTCCTTTTCCACAGAGGCTTTCTAAGTCCCAAAATGATCGACAATTCACCCAATTTTTGGAGATAATAAAGAAATTGCATATCAACATTCCATTTGTTGAAGCTATTCGGTAGATGCCTTCTAAAACCAAATTTTTGAAGGACATGTTGTCCAAGAAAAGGAAGATAGAGATCCATGAGACCATAGCCTTGACTAAAGAAGCAAGTGCCATCATTCAAAATAAGTTACCGTCGAAATTAAAGGATTTAGTAGCTTTTCAATACCTTGTGAAAATAGGGAATCTCCATGTAGACATAGCCTTGACCTTGGGGAAAGTATCAGTTTAATATCATTATCCCTCTGCATGAGTCTGGATGCTGGAGATTTACAACCGACTAACCTGACTCTCCAACTTGCAGATAGATCAATCAAGAGAACCATGTCATCTTAGAAGATATCTCAATCAAAGTTGGCAAATTTTATATTCCTGCTAATTTCGTAGTACTGGACATAGAGGAAGACATCAATGTACTTTTGACCCGGGGTAGTTATAGATGTGAAGAACGATCGACTCTCATTTCAATTAGGAGAAGATCGAATTGAGTTCAACCTTCCACAAGTCATGAAATATCTAGTGTATGAAGACTGTTGCGAAGCATCTGACATGATAGATGAGGTCACCAGAGAGGTTTTTGCATTAATTGCAACTCCAAACCCTCTTCTTGTGAGTGAGCATATTGATGATCCTCAAGGAGAAATCTATTTAGTTGTGATGAATTCTCATGATATTCTTTCTCAAAAACCTTATACGCCTCATCCTTTCGACCTCGTTGTCGAGACTTCTCCAACTCCCAATGTTCTTCCAAAGGTGGAAATGAAGGAGCTTTCCTCCATTCTGAAGTATGAATTTTTGGACAAAAACTCTACATTGTTTATCACTGTCAATTATACTATAGGGAAAGAACAAACGGCTGACCTTTTTGTTGTCCTTAGAAAACACAAAAAGCCATTGGTTACTCCATGGCCGACATTAAAGGTATTAGCCCTTCCCTTTGCATGCATAGAATTTCACTTAAAGACAGCGTAAAACCGTCTAGGGATGGACAACGGAGATTAAACCCTATCTTGCAGGAAGTAGTTAAAAAGGAGGTCCTAAAACTCAGATTAGAGTTAATGGGTTAGTCCAATTCAGGTAGTTCCAAAAAAGGGTGGAATGTCAGTAGTTGAAAATTTAAAAGGAGAATTTATAGTTGCCTGAACAATCACAAGTCGACGAATGTGCGGATTTGTAAAAACTTAACAAAGCTACAAGAAATGATCATTTTCTTTTACCTTTTATTGATCAAATGCTTGAAAGACTTGCTATGCATGACTATTTTTGCTATCTTGATAGTTTCTATGATTTTATGTAAATACCTATACACCCTGCTGATCAGGAGAAAACTACATTCACTTACCCATATGGTACCTTTGCATATCGAAGAATGCCATTTGGTTTATGTAATGTACCTTTGCATATTTTTTCTAATTTTATATAGAAAATTATGAAGGTATTCATGGATGATTTTTCCGTCTTTGGTTCCTCCTCCTCTCAATGTCTAACAAATGTTGATCGAGTGTTACAGATATGTTAAGAAGTTAATTTGGTTTTGAATTGGGAGAAATGTCATTTCATGATTCAACAAGGGGTTGTTCTTGGACATGTTATATCGAATAGAGGTATTGAAATGGACCCAGCAAAAATTAAAGTTATTGCTCAATTACTCCCACCTATCAACGTCAAGGGTATCCACAGTTTCTTAGGGCATGTACGGCTTTACCGATGCTTCATCAAAGACTTCTCTAAGATTGCAAAACCTCTCACGAATCTACTACATAAGGACACATATTTCAACTTCGACGATGAATGCCTTTATGCTTTCAATCTACTTCGAAAAGCAGTTACCTCTGCTCCCATTATGCAACCTCCAGATTGGGCACTATCATTTGAAGTTATGTGTGATGTTAGCGATTCCTCAGTTGGGGCTGTACAGTCCGAAAGTGAATAAACTTGTCCAAATGGTTACTCTTGCTTTAAGTTTAAGGGAGTTAAAAAGAAAAAAAAGAGAAAGTAAATGTAAAGTTGCAAATGAAATGAATGAAATGAAAGTGAAATTGGGAATATTTGTATGTCTAAACTTCAATATGGATGCTTAAACCTAGAGTGACATTGTAGAAATTGAGAAGGGTATGGTTGGAGGAGTAGGAACCTCCCTCAGAATCATCTCTTCAGTGACTACTTTGAGTGAAATTAAACCATGTTAAAATGTGCTAAATGATGTCTAGACTGTTGTGCATAGGGGGATCGTTGTTGTTACGACTATTTACTTTTCTTGTGTGACTGATTCTAATTGAATATTTCGCCCTAAATTTTTAACTTCTGCTTGAGGACAAGCAATTACTCAAGTTTGGAGGAATTTGATGGCTTGTATTTTTATACCTCTTTTATAATGGAAAAAGGCACTATAATTCCTCTAGTAGTATACAAATACAACTTGAACTATATGTATTCGGCCTTTTTCCTAACTTTTCATAATATCAAGCCATCTGATCATTTCCAACCACACTTGTGTATTCCCAATTTTTTGCTGATAATCCTCTCTTTGTCATGCGGGGGCAGACGATTCTTCATGAAGCAGGAAAGATCATAAGGGATGCAACACAATGGAAGGAATGTATTCCATTTTTTCAAGCAAAAAGGCTTTGGACCACAGGACAAGTGTCGCTCACCTATATGTATCACTTGACTGACAAAATTACCAAGGAATCAAGAGGCAGAGTACTAGCTTGACACCTGTCAAGCATCAAAAGGCTGAAGATCACATCAAGCCAGTTGTCATGAATCGAAGGAGGGATCACAAGAGGAGAAGTATAAGAGGACAGAGGAGACATCAGGAGAAGGGGCCAGACAACACGAAATAGAAGGGAGCAATTGAGGGAGGAAGAAGGAGTATCTGTACTGATGAGGAATGTTGGATCATCTTTGAGCAGCTCACCCGATGTTATGAATCTTAGTTTTAATCTTCGTCTTCGTTTCTGCGCTATCTCCTATTGCATTAAGTTTACTCTTAGTTTGAAGCTTAAATGTAGTATGTCTAGCTAATCCGCCCATGAGGCTGAGGGGTCATTGATGGATTCGAACTTGATTTTGATGCTTCTATGGATTTGAGATGTTTGTTTTGCATAGCATTAATTCTATTGCTTATCTGATGAATGTTGTGTTTTAGATTTCCTTCCTTATACGACGGTTCCCCTAAGAAGGGGCATATGTTGTAAATAATCTAGCTATGAGTCGAGATGTTTGCAGATTGTAGAAGGGGAAACTCTTGAGTATAATCGTTATCTTGCCAGGGGTGAATCAAGAGAGGAACTCTATGGATTTCTAATGTAGTTTTGCCTAGATAGAAATTGATTCGAACACGAGAGTGGGAGAACTAAAGGATGCCTTTCACGAGAGTGAGAGACATTCACTTTGAACGTTATCATCCGAATGTGTATTATAAGGAAGTAGCATATATTAACCAAGTTTACCATAAAATGATCCCTCACGCCTCTACTTTGCATATCATTTGGTAACACAACTTTTAATTCTGAGATTAGTTTGCCTTAGATTATCAAAGTTAAACACAAAAATGACCAAACAAATTATAAACCCAAAAAAAGAGAAAAAAATCCAAATACACACCATTACTTTTTAGTTGTTTGCGTTTACTTGTCATTCACTCCCACAAAATTGAACTCCTTCGATATGAATAGTGAAATATGCTTGTACTCTCCTTGTGGTTCGACCCTGATCTATACATCGACGACGATTGTATATTTGCAACTTGAAAAGTGTATTTGGGATTATAAATTTAGAACTTATTTACACTTCTGTAAAAGGGAATCCGATTTCCACATAATGTATTTAGCGTGCAAACATTGATTATCCCATTATTGCATTATCTTGAACAACAAAAGTCATGATAAGTATATGCTAAATATGATTTTTATAAATTTTAGACAAAGTTTTGGTTAGGTTAAATGATAGGGCACAATAAAAAAATCAGAAAAATGATCAATTTTGATTTTCAGACAAAATGTCATATTTCGATTCCCTTAAAATTTAATGTTCTAAATATTTTATTTGAATCCAAATAATTGAGTACTTTCTTAATTACAAGTAATATCTTAAATATGTGAATAAATAAAATAAAAAATAAGGGTGGAAATTTGGGAATCTCCATCCAACCGACCTAGGGTCGGCAAGTATAGAAGATAAAGATTGAACTCACTTGCCCTGCACATCCAAAAACTGAAGGGAAGAAGTCAACAAGAAAGCAAAGGAAACAAAGGTAGAAAAACAAAGAGGATTCACCACAACTTGAAAGCAAATCCTTAGGGTTTCATCTAGGTACTTCAAACATATCATTGCCAACAACAACAATGGTATCAATGACAATTCTAATGGTGACAATGCTTAACTTCTCATTTGCTCTTTATCTTTGGATAAATGATAAAGTTTAATTGCATTTAAATTAAATTTTATGTAACTTAGTTGGGTAATGATGTTATATTAAATTTCACTAGATAAAGAATATTTATAAAGGAAAAAATTGGTTAAAACATGAATGCACCACACTTCAAACATATCAATACCAACAGTAGAAGCGACGACAATGCTTCATGGTGACTGTTGCCGTAATAAAGTTGATAGATAGATAATTGACATAATTAATTTAGATATTGGATAAGAAAATAAACAAAAGAATATTTAGTTATTCTTTCCAAAAGAAAGTTAGAAAGGCGTTTAGTTTAAATTGAGAAGATCAAAATATGCCTTTGGATAAACATTAAAGTTTAAAATTCAAATATAAATTAAGCTTTATGTACTAGTTGACATTCTTGTTTACTTTTCATGAGACAATAAAAAAATTTAAAAATAAACCATACAAAGAAAAGAAATATTTAAAAGATTTAATGGTGGGCCTAAGATTACTGGTGGGCCTATGAACTATTTAATAATTTCATAATATTCTTCATCCAACAAATTATTTATTTCAATTATTTAAAAATGATAGAATATATTAAGAATAATTTAATTGTTTAAATTTAATTATTGTGTAAATGATTTAAAAATTTCATACATAGTTGGGTCGGATCAGACAAATGAGTGATTTGTAGATATTAATAGGATGCAGTCATAAAGTAGTAGTAGGTTTAAACTTAGAGAAAATGTATACGTAGAACAATTGACGTAGACGAGCATAGAACACTCATTTTATTTATTAACTTAATAAAATAATCGTGCATTAAATTTAAAAGTATAAGTTAAATACTGAGTGTGATTAAAATCAAGTTCATCGGATTATCCAATGCTAGTGATCAAGTCATGTTAAGAAATATGACTAATTCAATGATTATAACTTATTTAGTTTTAGATCATACAATTTATTATCAAATTATTCAAATAAATATATATTATTTTATATAACAAGTATATAATCAACTTAACCATCAATTATAATCATTAAATTAATTAAATTAAAAAAATAAGTGCTTTACACCGAGGTGTAGAGTGAGGTGCTCTACATAGTTAATGAGTATGCGCAGCACCTCATACATCTTGATTTAGAGTGCTTTTTTATTATCATTTAATTAATTTAATTATTATAATTTAGGATTAGATTGATTATATAATTCTTATATGAAATAATATATATATTTTTTGAGGTATTTTGATAATACAAAAGCATCATCTAAAGTTAAATAAATTATAATCACTGAATTAATCATACTTGTTAACATGATTTGATCATGGTCATTGGATAATCCTATGATCTTGATCTTAATCATATTTATTATTTAAAATATATTTTAAATTAATATATAATTATTTTATTAATCTAATAAGTAAAATTAGTTCTACGTCAAATGTCCTACATATATTTATTTTTCTCTATTAGTTATGCCATCATAATTAATGTATATATCAATATTTAAAGATTGAAAACTATCATAGAATTGTAAATGGATTATGTGATAAAAAATTATAAAATAAATTAGAGGATCGTAAGATCTTATTTACTAATAAAATTATTTTTAAGAATATTTTTCTAATAAATTTTGCACTCAAGTTTTAAATTACAATTCACCAAATCATGCTTTTAAATTTTAAGTTAAATTATATGAAAATATAATAAAAATTAGAAAAAAGTATGTTAAATTATATTTAAATTAATTATTATTTTCAAGAATACGCACCACCACGATAGGAGCCTTCAAATTAATTAAAGATTTGGTTCGATATGATCAGTCGGATTCAATATTTAAAGGCTAGGATCGTCCAGCTACGCATATATAGGTAACACCTCTATTCCTGCATTAAAAAAGAGAATAAATCTTTAGAAAAAGCTTGACAATAAGTTATAAAATAAATATATGGAATTAAAATAAAAAGAACTACGATTAATAAATATCATGCTTATGGTATTGACTATTGAAGGATTAGAAAAATAAATAAATTATGATAAGTGTACATTACAAATAATTCTTTTTGCTTGTTTGGTTCACATGCTAACCGTGAGTTCCTGTGGACTAGTTTCATTAAAAGAAAACGTACTGGGAAACAGAAAAGAAAATTAGATCGGTTGGAAGATAAATTGGTGACACTTTTAGGAAATAAAAGTAAAAATGAAAAGAAATTTAAGGGAACAAAAAATATTAATAAAAGCTACAATCCTAAAGGATTTTGAAAATAAAAAATAAAGTAAAAGAAAAGAATAAACGAAAAGGCAAATTCATAATAGAGACAGAATAATGACAAAAAAAACACAAATTATATTAAATGTAAAAACAAACAATGACAAAAACTATAAAATTAAACTAAACAAAATTTTCAGCATATCAAAATAGCAGATAAAGAAATAATATCATAAATAATTATTAATCAATCATGTACATATCTCTAAGTCTGTTTGGCAATTAACTAATGAAGGGGTGGATGAAATGGTGTAGTGAGAGATATGATAGTAAAATATGATGTATCATTAGAAAAATCATATTTAAATAGTAAATTGCAAAAAAAAATAGTACCAAGAATGAGAATTTTATCTACTAAAAAGTAATTTTTACCCTTTATTAAATATAAATATTTTATAATATTTAATGAATAATAAATATTTATTACTTTACCACTTAATTTATTTTTCTCTTTTATTTTTTGTTTTCCCTATTTTTTATTTTTTATTATTTTTTATTTTTTTGAACTATTTTATTCATTTATTTTTAAAAGTAAAAATAATAAACATATTCATAAGAGAAAAAGATAATATATATAGAAAAGATAATATATCAATGACAGATGGTTTAGTCTAAGGATGACAATATTCCCTGCCCCCTGCGGGGCCCCGCGGGGATTCTCCATTCGGGGCCCCGCATTTGGGGATTTTTTCCCCGCGGGGGCGGGGATGGGGGCCAACCTGCCCCCGCCCCCCCCCTTTCGGGGATTGGGGCGGGGTGAACTCTCCCCGCCCCGTCGGATCCCTGAATCCCCGACAATATTTTTAATTAATAATTTATTATAATTATATTTATTAAATTTCATCTCAACCGTTCACATATATATAACATAAAACCCTAAACTCCAACCTCACAAATCACAATTGTCGATGTCGAGCCGTCGTCGGTCGTCGTCGATATCAAGGGCCGCCATCGTCGGTCGTCATCGATGTCGAGGGACGGTGGGGCCGACGATATGTCGAGAGACGATGGGGCCGCCATCGTCGATCGTCGTCGATGTCGAGGGCCGCCATCATCGTCAAGGGCATCGAGGATCCGGACGGTGTCATCGGCGGCGGCATCATCGTGGATCATCGTCGATGTTGAGGGCCGCCATCGTGGATCGTCGTTGATGTCGAGGGACGATGGGGCCGCCATCGTCGGTCGTCATCGATGTCGAGGGACGATGGGGCCGCCATCATCAGTCGTCGTCGATGTCGAGAACCGCCATCGTCGTCAAGGGCATCGGGGATCCGGGCGGCGTCATTGGCGGCAGGGTCATCGTGGATCGTCGTCGATGTCGAGGGCCGCCATCGTCGCTCGTCGTCGATGTCGAGGGAAATGGGGCCGCCATCGTCGCTCGTCGTCGATGTCGAGGGTCGTCATCATCGTCAAGGGCATCAGGGATCCGGGCGGCGTCATCGTCGGCGGCATCATCGTGGATCGTCGTCGAGGGCGTCGTCGTCGTCGACGAGGGTGTCTTCATCGGCGAGGACGTCGTCATCGGCGAGGGCATCGTCATCTAGGGCATCGTTGATCCGTTCGATCCGATCGACGGCGGCGGCGTCATCGTGGGTCGTCGAGGGCCGCCATCGTCGTCGTCGGCCGCCATCGTCGGCGGCGGCGAAAGGGGCGGCAGCTGATTCACCTGTGAGAGAAAAATCGGCCGAAAGGGCGGTGGCGCCTTTGGGCATTGTGGAGGGGCGGCAGCGAAATCGCCTCTGCGCCGGGTGCGCAGAGCTTTTTTTTTAATTATAATTTTTTTGTAATTTTTCAAATTTTTTAATAAAAAATTCGGAGAATCAGGTCCCTGTGGGGATTCGAGGCTCCGCAGGGATCGGGGCGGAGGATAAAATTTCCCCCGGACCGGAGATTCGGGGCGGGGTCGGGATTGGGTCGTCGGGGTCGGGGCGGGGGTGGTGTCCCCCGCCCCGAACAACGGCAGGTGCCATCCCTAGTTTAGTCTAGAAATAAAAGAAATAGTTTTATTTAATAATAAAGGAGAGGTTAGGAATTAATTTGATCTAGAATTATTTATTCCATCAAATAAAAAAGATATTTAAAGAACTTAATTATTTCACCTACTCTTTTTAACTTAAATAAAAAATATAATCACACATGATTTAACTAATTTCATTCATCTATATTCTACACCACCCCTCCAAATTCCTCCATCCAAACATATCCTTAGATTTCACTAAATAATACAAGCTCAAATTCTCAATATTTATCGAAAACCTCTTAAAATTATATAAATCTACAAAAACACCGCATACAAAAATAACTCATTTATCAAACAAGCCAATTTGAAATAATCAAGAGTAACCAATGGGCTAAACTTCGCAAAAAAAAAAAAAAGAAAACTTTAACGAACTAACTACACAAATAACAACAACAAAGCCTTATCCCACTAGATGGAGTCGGCTACATAAATCATACGACGCCATTCCGCTCTATTAGTAATCGAACCTTTCGGTATATTATTCACCGATAAATCTTGCTCTATTAGTTCGTCAAGTGTCCGCCTTGACCTCTCTCTCCCTCTTTTAATCGGACTCCAAATTATTTGCGCATGCAAAGAAAAGATTTCTATTATTAGCGCATAAATTTGCAAATGGTCAAAAAATACAAGCTTTGTAGTAGTAGTTTGCAGTCTGTACTGAGGCAAACAGTCCAAATAATTGAATTAAGCTATAAGAAATACTGCGAGGATATAAATACTCCTGCACAAAAAAGTTTTACATAAAATTAACTTTTTGTTACCCATACTCCTTTTAACACAATCGAAACATATTACTTACAAACGACTTGAGTGGATTATGAGGCAAATCTACCAGTTTAACTACTCGCGTTTAAAAGAATGCAAAAGCAAATCATATCCTGCTCCATAAGTGCAAAATATGCATCTACAAACACGAGAATATCACTAGAATAAATGAATGCAGATGTAGGCCTACCACTGTGATTATCCTATGTCTAATAAATTCATATTTCATTGCTTTCTTAACATTTCTTCTCTTCAGCCTTTGACGTAACATTGTTCTGTCCCTGCTGCTGCTCTGGCATCTGCAATTGATACCGGGAAGCTTGCGGAGATTGCTGTTGAGACTGAAACTGATTATGTTGAAAAACCTGAGAACTCATGTGCATTTGTTGATTCATGTTCTTTGATAGCTGAGCCTCAGTGATCTCTCCAGTTGCAAGCTTTAGACGGTGGACTTCTGCATTCAACGCTTGGTTGAGAGCTGCATAGATGGTAGCATACTTGTATTCAGAATTAATAAGGAAACATATTCTAAGAAACAACATGAAATACATCAAGCCATTACCAATGTTCTTCCAACACAAACCAGCAACAAATATAAGTGATAGGCCCAACTGAATTTACTATCATTAAAAACTGGAAACATTCATAAAAAGAGGAACATGGATATGAATGTGTAAAAGTAAATGATGTAAGACAGTCAATGGAGGCATGGGAAAAGCAAATGTAGAACATCAAACAAATAAATTGCAGATTAAAAATAGGTGGATTTGTTTGTGCATCATCATGCCACTAAACTGCAAAAAGTAATAACTGTCAGTGAAATCTTTCAGCAAAGACTCAAGTCTGTTGAATATGAAGACCAACCAGTAGATAAGATTGGAAGAGTATTGCGGTGGCTTTCAATTGGCAAGCATTTTCAGTAACGAAAAGCAGATTCCAAACTAGGACGGACATTTTCATTAAAGAGAAGCAGACTCCAAAGTAAGCCTCCGATGATATAATTTTTATTAAAAGGACAGTAGCTTTGCAAGGTTTTGAAAGATTAGTATTTTCTGTTCAAACTCCCCAGTTGGTACACTTCAGTACTTCTATATACTAGAGTCTGACAAGTCAGCAATCCATTACTGTAATAGTAGCGACTTGGTGTAAACATTTGAACAAATAATGATCTGTAACTGCAAATAAAAGCTTCTAGCTAACAAGACTTCTCCTATATTAACGGTTGAAACAAGATAGTCTGATTTGCCAGAAAGACAATTAAAACATTGTATCATCAAGATAAAAACACCATCATCTTACAAATTCTATGTATATTTCAACTTTTACCTTCTTTCATTTGAAGGTAGTTCCTTAGGATCAAAGAAAGAAAAATTTACTAATTAAAAAATGTATAGGTCATTTTTGAGCTACCAAAGATATATTAGATCCACGGTGCCATGCTTTTCTGAGTGGATGTTAAGAAAAGAAAAAAAAACATACATGGGAATGCAACAAACAAAAACAAGATCAAAGTATGATATTGGATCCATGAGGGGAAAGCGCCAAGTATCACATATAATAATAGATAAAATACCAAGAACTTGGAAACTAGTTACCCTATTGGCTATGACTAAAGGTCATGGCTTGCTGCAGGCAAAAGCAAGGCCTCATAAAATATTGGATGCTCTGGATTGGGTTATTATTCAATAATTCACATCATTCGACATAAGGCAACAAAAGAGGTGCTATGAAAAATAGCATGGTCTCACATGTTACAATAAATAATAGAAGAATCCAATACAAAAAATGTCCCATTAAATGGGTTAGCAACTTGGAGATTTATGCAAATCGGATACTCATTAATGATATTAAATTTTCAAGCCAATAAAAAATATTCTGAATAATACCCCTCAATATAATATTCTTCAAAATATATTGATACATATAAATGAAAAAAGAATATATTAAATGAAAACTGTCATAAAAAGGAAGATTCATTGTGGACAAATTACAACATGCTTCCAGAACATTTAGCTCAATGGATAAGCCAAAAAGTAAACTTCGTCGAGTTGCAAAGTTTTATCCACAAACTGTGGATTCAGTAACCAAAGAGTTAGCTTTGGACAAATTTTTTATGACAGAAAAAGATGACTACACAACTTCGCTAGCCGTCAAACTATATTAAAAGTGACCTTTTAAATCTTTACAAAGAGAAAGCAAAGAAAAAAAATGCGGGAGTGGGTGCTGTCAAAACAAAATTAATCTATTTGAACCCTCACTCCCAGATGAAAAAGGCTATGTGCTATGTGATGTACAATGTTTTCATTACACCTGTCTCCCCAAGAGAAGGTAGGTTTTATTCTCATTTATCAACTTCATTAGGCCACGAGGATAACAGAAAACATCTTGCAATTCGAATCTTTTTACAATGATCTAGCCCTTTTGTTAAATATTCCACTTTAAGGATCCAAAGTCACCAAGTCCTATGACTCAGTTCTCCGAATTAAATATTGATATAGGAAATAAACACACTGAATTTTCTCTTGGAAAGAATATGACGTTTGTTGTTCAACTCTAGCAAAGAACATTTAATAATATCCATAAACTTAAAGACAACGTTGATATGATTTCTGATCTTTATATGCATGTTTTTCCCATTTCTTAGAGAATATTCATAGTTTAGGTGGAATAATAAGTTCAAGCGATCAAGATATTTACCATCTCTAAGTTGTGCTTGTTGCTCCATGGATTGGATACGGAATTTCAACTCATTGTTCTGACTTGTAAGGCCATCTGAGTCCCTCTACATCAAATTTTACGAAAGGAAAAGAATCGAATGATTTGATATTCCATGCAATCCTCATTACCAACAAAAAATGATTAAAGTCGATGCAAGAAAATTAGATAGAAACCTACTTGTAACAAGGTCAGTTGCGCAGACAATGTGGTTGCCTCTGTCTGTAAAGTCTGCACCTTGTGTTCCAATTCTGAGATATAACGCATCTTTCGCTCCTTGGAACGTGCAGCTGATTGGCGATTTGCTAAAATTCTGAGAGGATACAGATTTTAAATATAGTAAATAAAACACATATGTAATACTAGGATTAGATCACAAGGCATGAGAGTATTTTCCCTTTAGGTTAAGGTTAAATCACCTTTTGACTCTTTTGGGATCCGTCAGTGCCATTTCCGCAAGTTTCTCATTGGCCACAATCTTCTTTAACTCTGCACTGTTAAACTCCCCGTTGCCAAACTCCAAGTTCAACATACTGGCAGTGGCTCCATCCATTGATCCACTGCGTGAGAGCTGCCCAGTCGAGTTTCCCCCAGAAGGTGGAAATCTCGGTGACTCATCAACAAAATTGAGCTTGGACATCATACTATCCATGGAAAGGCTTCTAAGATGACGGGAATTCATGGGCATGAGATCGCCAGCAGCGCTCCGCTTGTTCCCCTCCTTTAGGTCACCACCACCACTACTGTCGTTGACACTGCTACTCTCCGCCTCATTCTCGCTGCTGTCAGCGGTGTTGTTCGTCCGTGTCCCGCTCAATCTGCTTCCATTCATATACTCACGCCTCTCCTCCGTCTCACAAGAATTAAGTGTCTCCAGGTTGTCCAAATTCATGTAAGCGCTGATCAAGTCGTCCCCGACATCCCCTCCATCGTGGTCGCGGCTATCCGCTTCTTTTTCCCAATCAGAGAACTCCTTTTTCACAAGCTGCTGCTGCTGCCGGGACCTTTGGGGAAGCGGCAGACCCGTCGCCGGGTCCGCCATCGTTGCTGAGCTCATAGGAGCAGGCTGGTAAAGGAAACCGGCAGCTGCAGTGGCGGCCACGCCGAATGGGATGTCGCTCTGCGAGCGGCGATGGGCCTTGCGAGGGGGAAGGTGTCCGCCGCTTTCGAGGGATGATAGTCCGGTGGGGGTACTAGAGACCTGCTGCTGCAGTCGGTCTTCCGGCGCCGTGGCCGCTCCAAATTCCATGGAAGGCAGGTGCATCGATGTCGGTGCCGGTGACGGCGGCGCTTGCGGCGCGGGGCTTAAAGGGGGCAAAGAGTCCAAGGAGAAGAAGGCGGGCTGGGAAAGGGAGCGGGCGTGTAAGGGAGCGGAAGAGGAAGAGGAAGACGGAGACCGGGGAGGCATTTGGGAGTAAGGGGACAGCGGGTGAATGCCGGGCCTCCGGGCGGCGTCCGGCGCCGCCGCAAAATTTGGGGTCAAATGGCGGTGGTGCATATTCGGACGCTGCAGCTGCAGTTGCTGCTGCTGCTGCTGCTGCTGCAGAAGCTGTTGGTGCAGGCCAAAACTGTTTGCCGAGAGATCCAAATGGTTCGGCTGCTGCATCGGAACGGGAGAGTGATGAGCACCGGAGGACGGCGAGCACTTCTTCTCCTCCATCGCGTTCATCTGCAGCGCCTAACACATTCCAGCACGCAATGTGTTGGATATAAAGCGACACTAAAGTCGGAACAATTGGAGCACCTCCGCTCCGGGAAAGGGGGTTCTCTTTTACCTTGATACGGTGATCAGCTACGGAAAGCGCGCAGAATCAGCAGGCCGGCGGGGAGAGGAGGGGGACGGACAAAGGTTGCGGCGCCGGCGGCGGGGTGAGAGAGAGAGAGAGAGAGAGAGAGATCGCAGGGAGGAGAGTGGTCTTTTGTTGGTTCCGTTGGCATCTGCCTCCTCGTCGTCCTCTTGATTTGATTGATTTAATTGCGTCCTTCTTTGGAAAGCCGCGTGAAGGCGAGCAAAACTTTAGGGATTATTTTGATTTCGTTAATTTCTTTCTCTTTCTCTTTTGTGAGTAAAAATATATTGATCCGGCAGATTAATTTTTCACAAAGATTAAAGATATAAATAAATTGTAATATTGTTCCTTTCCGGAGGTGATAAATTTGAGCGTTTTGAATTTCATATCACTAACTATTTCGTTCAATTTTGAATTCGAGATTTACATAAATTAACGAAACTTTGAACTATATTATTTTCATTTATTTATTTATAAAATTATTTTTTTTATGGTTGAGTGTTAAATATAAAAAATAACAAAATTTTAATGTACATATTAATATTTTCTTGATATTTGTATCCGTAAATTTTATATAGAATATGTGGTTTAAATGAATTATAGATTCACGTGATATTTTGTTAATTATTTGATTGCCAAAAAAGTATTAAGTGTTAGCAGGATAATACAATTCGAAACATATTTTCTTGAACTATATTTCAGATTTTAAATTTAAAACTATTAATTTCGTGATCACAAATTTAAATAAACTCTTAGTTATTGGTTAATGAAAGATCAATTTTTACTGGTAATTGTTTCATTTTTTATTTTATTTTTGTTTTCTTGTCGTTTTGGGCGAGAGACGCGTGAGGAGGTCTATTACACTGCCCTATTTGGAAGTCGCTGCGATTTATAATAAAAAAATTAAAAAGGAACTATTTGCTACGTATGTCAAATTAGTTAATTGTGGTAATTGAGCCGGCTTTTACGGGAAGAGGGACAAAGTGGTAATCTCATGCTTACTTGCTTCTACAATACTCTTTTGACCGGTTGGTCCAATTAATCTGTACACCCGGTTCAGTTTGGTTCATTCTTTTATCTTGTGTTATTTTTTTGTCTATAAATTTGAATATTCTCATTTTAATTTGAAATAATAGGAACCAAATTATTTTAAAAAATTGTACAAGCCTATTTGATTAAGACATTACTATATATATATATATGGATTCAATATTAAGTTGTAAATATACATATTGTCAAAAAAAATTACATGCACATCTTATTTTAATAAATTAATAATTTACTTAACAAATTAATTTATACGAATAAATCTACATTTTTATTTGAGAAAAAGAACCTAGCCAGTGGGCTCGACCCGTGAGAGTAGCCACATTTACTTGCTGTAAAAATGGACCGCCAGCCCAATTAATGGTCGAAGTTTATCAGGGGCAGAATCTTTTCACCAATTGCCCATCGTATCCCTCGCCGGCAATCTCGGGTAGATCGGACGGCGGGCGTCGAAGCGACTACGAGACCGGAACGCTATTGAGCAGCCATTCGCGCACGTGATCGCCGCCCAATAATTTGGAAACATTTAATTCCACTAATTAAGGCATCAAAATTGGGAAATTATTAAAATATTAAAATGCTTCGTAAATCTCGGATTGCGACATTAATTAGAGCATCTCCCTATCATTAATTTTTTTTCTTCCACATGCTAAATAGCTAATTATTTAGGAAGGTTAGGAACACATTCAACATGATTTTAATAACTTAATAACCGCCGATTTATTTTAATGGGATTAGCTGGTTAATAAAAACGTTAATGGGGATCTCGAATCATAAAAAAATATTACTCATAAAAGCTGTGTGAACTTTCTATAATTATTGTTATGAACATCACAAATCACAATCTTTTCTTTCTGTATTAATTATGGTGTTTAGAAGATTCACAATAACTTTTTTTTCATTAAATTGATATCTAAAAGACCATCAGATTCCGAATTAATGCAGTTTGGTATGAAAAGCATTAAAATTTATTTATTTTTCCTTAAACATTGGAATAATTCGGTAACGTGTAAATTAGACAGTTTGTAGTCATTTTTTAAAAATGAATCATTTTTACCCACTCCATTCTTTTGGACGACATGCACATTTTAAAATATTTCAATAATTGTGAAACAACTGTAAAATAGCTAACTAATTTTTTAAAACTCTAAGCCAATATAAACACTATAGTTGTTCAGGATTCCGATCCGACTCCTAATATCTTAGGATCATTTGGATAGAAAAATTATTTCCTAAAAAATTTTAAACGTAGAATTTATATCGGATCTATAATAGAATTTTAAAATCAGTGGAATTTTACAATCGTTCGATATTGATATAAATTGATTTATTCAAATAAAAAATAAAAGTAAACATAAAGGTCCTTGAGAAAATAGATTTAGCTATTTCATTTATATATATTGTATATATTAATCTTACTTTCATGAATTTTAATATTTTCTGATAATTTAATATTATATTATGAATCTAATACTATATTATCTTACATTAAAATTATTTTTTGATTATTATACGTATATTAAGAATTATATTAAACTTTAATAAATATTACAATTTATTAAGATTAAATATTATATATTATTATTTTAGTATTTTTTAAGAATATATCATATTATCTTTTAGATGATATAAAAAAGTATCTATTAGACTTGAAAATATAAATAAAGTATTAATATTTAATGTTTAACTAACTTATATATAAATATAATATTTATGAATAAATATGCTACTTTATTATTTTATATTAAAAAATAATTTTTTATTTATGAAGTAGATCTTATGATCCTCCGTTCGATCCTACGATTCTCGAAGTCCGACAATATCTTGGCAACCTTGTTAATCATTTTTTTTAAAAAAATCTAGGCCAATAAAAAGAATAATATTTTTTATTATCTTAAAAACTGCTATAGAATTTTTTTTTTAAAAATGGATATTATATTACTCATATATGAATACTTCTAATTACGTCACGTGATGTTAGTAGCTTAAAATAATAAAAAAAACATCATCATCACCACGACAAACCAACCAAATTCCACTGGTTCCGATCGAATAATCAAGTAATCTGATTAATTTTCTTCTTGTTCTCTTTTCTTTAGAATATTTAATATTATTTATTTTCTTTTGAAAGCAAGAATATAAGTTTGTTCCAACACCTAAAACAGTTTTCGTAGATGTGAGATATTTATTTTAATATATTTTACATTTAGAGTAATTAAATAGTAATCTAATTTAATGATGAGATAAAATATATTTTATGTTGGTTGGTCAGTTTAAAAAAATTGAATCACATACTACTCATTGAAGGTCGTAGCTGACCGGGTCCAATAGTGAGATTGGGTCAAGTTGGTCAAATCAAACCCAATCCGTCTAACTCCTACACATGACAATAAATAGTTGTTGAGAAAAAATATCAAACTTTATATGTGCATAAATTCTTTAAAAGTGGATCTGCAAAATACTAAATTAAATTAATTAATGGTTGAGAAGGTATAAACTTCTGAATGGGAAAAATTTAGTAATTAGTTTCTTTAACCATGCTGCGCTACTGAGTATTATTAGTACAATTATTGCATATACTTTTTCGAAAGGAAGAATGTAATATTCAAATTTTTTTAAATTAAAATTGATTTTCATGATTAAAATTAATCCAAAATTTAGGATTTTTTTTAAAGAAAGTTAAAATTTGAAAAAATAAAATAAAAGTATCTTTAGAGGAAGGGTTACGAGAAGATAAAATAAGATAGGAAAAGCATGAATGAGAATAAAAGTGTTATTATATAATAGATAAGAAAATACATTCCTAATTAGATTAAAAGTTGAAGTTATAATAAGACTAGGAATTAGAATCTAATTGCAAATTTAGGATATAGAGAACTGATAATTAAAATAAAAATTTTATGTACAAAATATCTAGGAGATAAAATAATATTATTTTATTATTTTATTTCAAAAGTTGAAAGATTAGAATAATATTTATATATTTAGTTTCAAATTTAGGAATAGTTATGTTAAGGAGAGATATAATAAAGAAAAGATAGTTAGAAAATGATTAGAGATAAAATTTGTTAAAGGATTGAATTCAGATTTGAAATTAGGAGTTTTAAAGATGAAAATATTTATAAATGAAATAGTATTAAAACATTATTTTAATTTTGATACCCAAGAAAATAGTGATATTAGTTATTTATTTAATCCAAAATTTTGTAAAAAATAAAAGATACATTATGAATAAGAAGTATTATTAGGAGTTCTAATTAGATTAGAACTTGGAGAGACGTTTTCTTATAAATAGGACCCTAAAGCTCTCTTCGTCATATTTTTTCCCTTCTCCACTTGAATTTTTCATCCATCTTTGACTACATTTTCTCTCTTCGCGGTACATCCATCTATCCAAAGACGCCAGAGTCATTGTCGGAAAACAAGCATGGTCACAAAAAAGATTGTCTAAAATTTTGGGTTCCAGGTAGTTCTGCTTGGACAAGTGCGTTTTGAGTTTATTTTTTAATGCACTTTTTAAGAGAATAATAAAGTTAAAGAAAGATTAATATATGTTTTATGTTCTCTTATGAACCATAATATAGTTCTTGAAGATCATATCCTTTTGATACTCCAAGCAATCAAAGTTGGTGAAAAACAATCAAAGTTTTCCGATGCTAATTGGTGGCTACAGTGAGGAAATTAGTGTCGGACAACTTCGATCCAATGGCGTCGGTATTTGGATCCTATTGGTGTCGCTAACTTGCATCGCCATTCGTCAGATTTCTTGTATTGTGTCATCAACTAGATGAGAAGCTTCCTGAAAACACTATTGCTCATCTTTCATCCTATCATTTGTGCATAACTCTTGTTTGGGAAACAGGGGAAGAGGACGCATAACAGAGTTGTTATGCAGTAACAACCACTTAATCCATTGTTGCATAGACAAAGTTCTTGTGCAGCAATGACCGCTTAACTATGTCCTTCCTCTTCCACTTCATTTAGTTTGTGTCCCGAGCTCTGACCTTTCTTTAATCATAAAAAAGCTAGTGGTATCTTTCATATTGTAACACCTCATATTTTTATTAGGGGTAACGTGGTCATTTGGATTAAACCCTCATTACTTCCATATATAAAGACCTACACCTTTTTTCCTAATTTGAATTCTTGACTAATAGGGCTTAAGGAAGGAGAACCTGAGGAGCAAGAAGGAAGAGGAAGAAAAAAGAGGAGGATCAAGATATGTAAAGGGAATCCAACATCCTGATTTTTGTTAAGGATTTTGATTGAGGTTATGCATGCTTAAGATCATTAGATCTGTTCCTTTCATATGTTTAGATCCATGTATTAGATATCCATGCTTTATGACCCTTATTCTCAATGTTTTGGATATACACCCTATATTTCGATGAATAAATGATTGGACATGTTTTTAATATGCTTGTGATATCTATATGTCTATAAATCATGCCTAAATGATTTAGTATGTTAAGGATTGTTTTCTCCAAAGATTAGACATCAAAATCTATGAAAATTTGAACTGACCTATGCCGAACCTCATAATGGTCGTGGCTGAGAGGCTGAAACTAGCAAAACTCCTAAGGAAATGGCACGATCGTGACAAATTATATCATGGCCATGATAGGTCTAGCACGGTTGTGACAACTCTTGACAACTCTGATCACGACCATGGATGAGATCCCTCGGAAGCCAAGTCCAAAATTGGACTCTCACATGGTCATGTTGCCTGGAGGCACGGCCGTGACACGGGTGTGCCAGGGACGTGGCACGATCGTGACACCCTAGTCACAGCCATGACCAACACTTGGAGCGAAAGAATTGTTTCACTGCCACGGTCACGGACGTGACCACCTCGTCATGATTGTGACTGATTAAAAATGGACTAATACTATGTGATGATGATTGATGATTATATATGAACCTAGCTATACGAAATGCATGGACAATTGTAATTTAATTAAAATATGAAGATTGAGAGACATTAAACTATTTGATGATTGAAATCATAATACACACAATTGAAGAATATTGTTACTTATTGTCCCTCAACTCACTGTTAGGAAATATTGTGTCCTGCTCCATGTGTGCTAACATTTCCTTCGGGAAATAACTATGCCATGCACCTTGAAGTTAGCATTTCCTTAAGGAATAATTGTATCTTATTGGAAATGAAATGTATATTTTTAGTCGCCTTCGGGTGATGGGAGCCTTGGCATCTAGGCCTAGCTAGCCTACTGATCATTCCTTATTTTACTTATGATTATTGAAGTCAATCCACCATATTTGTATTAAAATCTTGTTACATTCACAACATTTAAGCTATTATCTGTCATGGTTGTTGAAGGAGTCAAAGAGGCTAACCACTTTTCAAAATTTGAATTTTTAATATGAAAGGAAAAAAGGGGGAGCAAGAGGTACGTGGGGAAGGGAAAACGGGACGAGAGGAAAAAGAAAGAAAAGAAAAACCAGAAGAAAGGAGACAAAAGGAGGAAGAGGAGAAAAATGTCAAGAAACTTACTGATTTCGTTGAAGCCTATGTCTGGCTAAATCCTGATTTTTTTTTGGTGACATTGTGTTGATGCTATGGTTTTAAATTCTCTAATGTCGTGTCTTAAACTTCTAGTCTATTGTACTTTTGATGTGCTGAAATTTCATTAATCGCATTTACTCTTTCTCAGATCGAGAGATCTATTTATCGTTATCACCTATCTCATACGAGAGAAGGGACAAACTATTTCTTTTTGCAGTATCTCATTAGTATAGTCTTTGTTAATTTCCAGCGACTGAGAAGCCCATTTTTATATCTATTGTGAGGCGAGAGTCCACAATAGCAACTAGTTATCTTAGATTCATTCTAATTATTCGAATTAGGATAGAAGAATGGCAATTAATGATTGAGAGATCGACTTATTTTCTGGTTAAAATGAGAGATCAACTAATCATTCATTCCTAATCCATTTCTGAACGGCTTATTCCTCTTTAAGCTTAAGGAGAGATCACCGAGTTTGAGGGGAGAGTAATTGATTCACATTGTAAGGATCGCGAGATCATCTATCTCACGACAGAGAATTAAAACTAATAGCTTCAACCAATTCATCACAAAGGAACCTACTCTCCTAAATTCTAGTTTTCTCCGCTAATTACCTATCTACTTCACTCGTCTTTTGAATCCATCGTGACAACTTCTAAGATCTAAATAGATTGGCAGTCGATCTAAATTAGCGGGGTTATGACACTCGTGATTTCTACTCGACCTGTGCACTTGCAGTAGTGTGGACCCTAAAGTAAAATTAAATACGACTAGAACTATATTGATTGGTGTGAGAAATCACATCTACTAAAGTTCACGCCAAGTTTTTGACGCCGTTGCCGAGGATTTATATCATTTCTCTTTATTTATATCTTTTGCTATATTGAAGCCAACTATTCAGGCTAACAACTTTGAATTGAAAATTTCTCTAATTTTGACAATTCAACAAAATCAGTTTGGAGGAATTCTAGATGAGGATTCGAATCAACATCTCAAAGATTTCTTAGAATATGCGAGACAACAAAGCTAAATGGAGTCTCACCAGAAGCACTCAGATTGATAGTCTTTTCTTTTTCGCTAAGAGGCAAGGCCAAACAATAGTTACAGTCACTTAAACCACGAGAATTAACTACTTGGGAACAACTGATAAAAGTTTTTTTATCTGAATACTTTCCTCCGAGCAAGACAATTAAGATTAGAAATTAAGTCATCGGATGTTCAAAAAGATCAGGAAACACTATATGAAGCTTGGCAAAGATTTAAGACATTATTAAGATCATGTCATCATCACGGTTTAAGCAAGTGGATTCTAGTTCAGTCCTTTCATAATGGACTTAATTATCCTTCGAAGATGACACTCGACAATGCTGCCGATGGTGTATTCATAAAGAAAAATGTAGATGAAGCATACCAACTTATAGAAGAAATAGCAAGAAACTAGCACTTCTTAGCTCACTCAAGGTTCAACGAATCTATTGCTTCTACTCAAACATGACTGGATGGTGAAGATTTTTCTTCCAAAGTGGAGTACATCATTCAGAAGGCAATCAGTACGTTAGGACTTAACGATGCTACTCCTAGCGTTAATATGATCACCAGGTGCTATGAAATATGTGGCTCATCCAATCATATATCTGTACACTGCGAATTACTGAAGCAACAAGGTCATCAACATCATGCAAATGTGATAGGCTCTTACCCCACTAATAATGATCCATATTCCAGCACATTCAACCCTAGGTGAAAAAATAATCCAAAATTCCTTTTATAGAGACAACTATCAGCAAGCTCAAGCTCCCGCCTGGCAGAACAGATCTAATCAAATAATACAACCCCAGAACCCTTCGATTGAGCAAGGACCATCCTCTACAAGCAAGCTTGAATCGATGATGGAGAAGTACATGTCTAAAAAAGATACCCTCATGCAAAAGATGTTTGAAAAAATCAAAAGCCTCTCCATTCATAACAAGATGCTGGAAACACAAATAGTTCAACAAGCAGCATCATCCTCAAGACAACAAGGAATTCTGCCTGGACAACCAGAGCAAAACTCGAAGGAGCAAGTCCAAGCTGTAACATTGAGGAGTGGGAAAGTAATCAAGACACTAAGAGAACGTGACCATAAGTCTCGACACCAGAGAAAGAAGAGGCTTCGGGACAAGATGAAGTAGCTCAACCAGAGGCCAAATTAAAGGAGCAAAATGAAGCCAAATGGCCGAAGACCTCAAAAGACCCTTCCAGCTACTCTACGCGGATACCATTCCCTAAAGCTCTCGAAAGTTCCCGACAAGATCAATTTGGTAAATTCATTGAAATCTTAAAGAAGCTTTATATCAACGTACCCTCCGTCGAAGCCATTTAAGAGATGTCTGCCTATGCAAAATTTCTCAAGGATATCTTATCAAAGAAAAGAAGTATATAAGAAAATGAAATAGTCGCGCTAACTGCTGAAGCCAGCACCATAATTCAAACTAGACTACCTCCGAAACTCAAAGATCCCAGGAGTTTCTCTATACTTTGTGAAATTTGCAACAGAAGAATTCAAAGGGCTTTATGCGACTTAGGTGCTTCTGTCAGTGTCATTCCTCTCTCGTTATGCAAAAAACTTGAAATGGGCGATATTAAGCCCAGTAATATGTCTCTCCAATTGGTGGATCAGTCCATCAAACTCTCCCAAGGAATTCTAGAAGATATACCAATCAAGGTAGGGAACTTCTACATACCAACTGATTTTGTAGTCCTAGACATGGACAAAGACAATAAAACTCCCATCCTTTTGGGAAGACTTTTTCTAGCCACTGCAGGAGCAGTAAATGATGTCAAACAAGGTTGTCTCACTTTTCAAATAGGCAATGACATAGTGGAGTTTTGGTTAAATCAAATTATCAACTGCCCAAACACAAATGATTATTATCTCCAATCTGAGCACGTAGACCCTCTGATCCAGAAAGTTGCATTAGTTATTCACATATCTGATCCTTTAGAAGTCTCTCTCGGAGCCAGGAATCATCACTATGTATAGAAGAAGGAGCTGAAATGTTCACAAGCCACATGCTCCCAACACTGATTCAGCATCCGGACAACCCACAAGAGACTCAACCTATCAAGCTCGGACAACACTCTAGTATGAAGAAACTCCTTAAACTGTTCAGCTTCCTAAAATTGATGCAAATCCTCCATCCTGTGACAGTTCGTGTGGATACAGTTCGTGTGGATACACTCCTTAAACTTCTAACTAGCATCTTAAAATCTTTCAAAACATTGAAAAAAGCACTCACGACAGCCCCAATCATCCAATCACCCAACTGGTCACTACCTTTCAAAATTATGTGTGATGCCAGTGATCAAGTTGTTGGAGCAGTGTTAGGATAAAGAAAAGACAAGAAACAACATGTGATCTACTATGCTAGCAGAACTCTAGATGAAGCACAGATCAATTATGCCACAACAGAAAAAGAATTTCTAGTTGTAGTGTTCGCAATGGATAAATTCATATCATACCTAGTTGGTTCCAAAGTCATCATATACACTGATCATCAAGCCATCCGATACTTAATTTAAGAAAGATGCCAAGCCTAGATTTATCAGATGGATCCTTTTGTTACAAGAATTCGACCTGGAGATCAAGGACAAAAAGGGAGCAGAAAATCAAGTTGCTAATCACCTCTCTCGACTTCAACTATCAGAGCAGGAAAACAATGTCGCCAATTATCGAGCTATTGATGATTCTTTTCCTGATGACCAATTGTTATCAATTCAGGATGCACAACTTCCCTGGTTCGCAGACTATGCTAACTATTTAGCTTCAAGAGTCCTACGACCTGATGTCTCTTATCAACAAAAGAAGAAATTCTTCTCTGACATCAAACATTATTTTTGGAACGAGCCATTCCTCTTAAAAAATGTGCTGATGGAATATATCGAAGATGCATTCCAAAAAAAGAACAATTTTCCATACTTCAAGAATGCCATTAATCTCCTTATGGTGGTCATGGAGGACATCAGAAGACAGCCTCCAAAGTTCTCCAGACAGGTTTTTATTGACCTACCCAGTTCAAAGATGTGACCAATTTCGTGAAGTCTTGCGAGGTTTGTCAGAGGACTGGAAACATAGGCAGAAGAAACAAAGCACCCCAACAACTGATACTCGAAATAAAAATCTTTTATGTGTGGGGAATCGACTACATGGAACCATTCCCTTCATTCTACGGCTACAAGTTCATACTTTTAGCAGTAGATTACGTTTCAAAATGGATTGAGGCAATTCCCACAATCACAGCAGATTCGAAGTCCGTCACTAAACTATTCAAGGAAACTATCCCAAGGTTTGGGGTACCCAGTTAGTCATTAGTGATAGAGGCTCACATTTTATTGAACGAAGTTTTGAAAGCCTATTGCTTAAATAAGGAGTCAAGCACCGAGTCTCTATTGCATATCACCCATAGACTAATGGACAATTTCGAACAGAGAGATCAAAATGATTCTAGAGAAGATAGTTTCAGTAACAAGAAAAGACTGAAGCAAGAAACTCAATGAAGCAGTATGGGCATACCGCACTACATACAAAACGCCGATAGGAACGACACCATTCAAACTGATTTACGACAAGCATTGTCATTTACCCGTGGAATTAGAACATAGCGCTTTTTTGGCAATCAAAGCACTCAATTATGATTTCCAAGCGGCCACCGGTAGACGACTATTGCAGCTCAATGAGTTGGACGAACTAAGGTTACATGCTTACAACAACTCTCGCCTCTACAATGAACGAGTAAGGAAATGACATGACAGTCGCATACTGCAAAAAGACTTTATCGAAGGAGACCAAGTTCTGCTGTTCAACTCTCGATTATGATTTTTTCCAAGAAAGTTGCGGACGAGATGGTCGGGACCATTCACTGTTGAGAGAGTTTATCCTCTTGGAGCATTGGACATCAAAAATAGCAATTCAAAATTTTTTAAAGTCAATGGACAAAGGTTGAAACGTTACAATCCCGACACTGAAGAATTCAAAGAAGTCTTGTATCTACAGCGGGAGCACTAAAAAATAAGCCACAATGTTGAGCCAACGACTTAAAAAAAAGGTGCTATAGGGAGGCAACCCAATCGACTAAATAGTCATCAGCCACGTGATGCATGCAAAATATAACATATAATTAGGCATGCATTTAATCTCATTTCAAATTATTTTCAAATAGCATGCATCATCTTATGAGCTTATTTAAATTAATTTTAAAAAAATGAAAATCAAAATTTTGTACTTTATTGTCTAGGAAGCAAGAAAATTGAATCACGAAGCCAACGGAGAAAACAACAATCAAATCAGAGTTCAAACGGAGCTAGAAAATGAAAAATAGTGAAGCAAGGTTGAAATGACATACTAACGGGCCGTGAAGAGATTTTAACGGGTCATGACAGGGCTGTGAAACTCATTAACAGGCCGTTAGAAGTCGCCCCGAGTCACGGCCGTGACTAGGCCTTCACGGGCTGTGAAATTCATGTTTACAACACTGTAAGGGCCGTGAAAACTCTCTCACGGGTCGTGAAAACCCATTTTCAATTCGATTCGAACTCTGTGTAGGCCGTTAATTCGCCATAACCGCCCGTGATGATGCCCATATTCAACTTTGAGATGGATTTTTGGAAGAATTTAAAGTCCACAAGGATTCCTACTCATATTTCATGATCTTAGGATGATTTGAAAAGATATTATGGCTCAAATCTCGGAATTTGACAAGGCCAAAATTTCAGAACAAATTCAACTCTGAATTTTCCTTGTTTTGAATAGGAAAAAATTTCCATTTCTTCTCCGATTACATGGAAACTCAAACTCCTATAAATAGAGGCCTTCTACAATCAAAAGAGAGCATGCTAGAGATCATGCTTGGGATGCTAGGGCCTGCAACCTATTCTCCAAAGTCAAGAACGTGAAAAGACTTAGAAGGATTATTGAGAAGACTTCTGCTGCATCGACTCTAGATGAGAATTCAGCGGTAGTTCATCGATGATTTCCGAAGAGTATTATCTGTTCTACTTAATGTTGGGATGATTTTAGGCTTAGTTTATACATCTTTTTATCTTTTGTAATCCGGATAATTTAGTTTTCTTTATGTTTGAGACTTGTGTAATAGTTTTAATCGCTAAAGGCAAACTGTTAAACCCTATTTCATAATCGATTATAGTTTAGTTTTCTTTCGAATATGCATGCTATTATTAATGCTTTTCCAGAGATTAATTGTCTTCTTTAGTTAGCTATTATCCTTATAGGAGTAGTTACTTTTGATTGCATGATTTCTGTGGAATTGATTTTTGACTTTTAAGTCCAAGTATTGCATATCACAACTCGTAAGATCCTTGAAGGAATATTAGTTGTGCGGTCTATTAATCATTACCATGTTATGGGTGATAATAGTTTAGAGACTACATTTTAATGCATCTTAATCTCAAGTTTGATTATATTATGATCCATGACGGAATAATCTTAATCTAATTTGAATTAAGATAGGTCGATTGATCCTAGTTGAAAATCAATAATTTGAGTAGTTTCTAATCCGTCGTTAGAAACTAACTTGTAATTTTGGTCAATTCAGTTTGTCTACAATTTTGTTTATCATCCTAAGCCCTATGCATCAGTAGATTAGATTAGTTTAGTTTAGTTTTAGTTTTCTTTATCTTTATGTTATTTTATTTTTTGCAACTCTTTTTTACCAAAAATCATGTTGTCTCCTATTAGCCTCTGAAATTAGTCTAGTTAAGTAATTTAATTCCTCGTGGGTTTGACACTCTACTCTTTCACTTTATTACTTGTGCGACTAGTGCACTTACTAGCATTTAATTGTTATCAATTCTCGCATCAAGTTTTTGGCGCCGTTGTCGAGGAATTATTCTTTACTTACTAGTCTGATTTTACGCTACTTTGAGATTTTACTTTTCTTTTACTTTCACTTGTTATTTTAGTTGTGTAAAGTTTTTAGGTTACATCTTTTCTGCACAATTTGCTTATCACGCGCATATCATCACATCCTCGATGGCAAAGAAGAAATTGACTATTGATCAGCACACTGAGGAAAATCAAGTTGCTGTCCAACATGATAAAGATCACACCGAAGCTTCATCAAGTAACAACAACAGAAAGGTGCCTCAACAATATCCACACGAAGACTTCTCTTTAGACCCAGAGTCCATCATCACAGGCAAGTTGAATCCCCTGCTAAAACAACTCTCCAAGCAATCATATCAAATCGAAGATCTGGAGAGTCAACTTTTAAATTTGCGACGTCGAAGTGAGGAAACGCAAGAGGATGTTACATCACTTCTCAATTCGAAGCCTTCAGTAGAGTCAAAAATTGATCTTGAAGGAAAACTGAAAGAAAACTGCAAGTACAAGACCAACATATTCAAAACTTGGCAGTCCAATTGACTCAAATTCAAAAACATATCGAAGTCGATGATTCGATTTGATTATTTGACACAGAGCTCAAGTTTGATGCGCTAGAAGCAAAGTTGTATGCATTAGAAAGTCAAGTTGCGCTGTTGACTTCTCTAAGTGCTGAATCTCCGAAACAAATCGATGAGAGCCCAACTATCATCATGTGCCCATGTCACCATTAACATTCATATCAGAGAAGAGGACATCCAAGAACAAAATATTCAGCAAGGACAGTGACTACAAGATGGCGTGTAAAGGAGACAAGTTTATACATCATAGAAAATGGACAAGTACGAAGGAGGAGCTGTCCTTCGGACGTCCCAACTATTCAAATTTCGTCTCCAACACGAACATCATCATCAACAACACTGGCAGTCACATCTCCACAAATTCAAGAGCCACCAAGGATAGAAAGAATATCAGAGACATCAATAGAGACCTCTCCGACTAATACACAACAGCGGAAAATTAAAGGAAAACAAAGAAACACATCTCCGATCTCGAACAAACCAACTACAATAGTTCAATGGAGACCTAAGAACCATTCGGGAATTCATGATAATCAGCATCACAACTTCGAAGTTCAACTTAAGAAAGATGTTGTACTTGAAGAACCTCCACCATCCGACGATGGCAAAAGGGTGGAGACGTTGGGCATCCTCCACCCCTGCAGTTGGTGAGCATCACCGTCAGAAGCATTCATGATCACATCCGATAACCCAGGTGAGATTGCTCCTTAATTGCATATTTGTTTACATTATCTTAATCGGCCATCTTATTTTAGTCTCAGCTTATGCCATATCAAAGTCAAGCTAAAGACTTTAAATTAGAACTATTCTCTTATATGTATCTCTTAATGTAGATTTTACTTTTCATTTGATTAGTAGTTATTCTTTTTCTTAATCTAGTAGTTTAGTTGTTTTATTTTCATCCATCATCCTTTGCAGACCCAATTTCGAAAGAGAGAGAGAGAGAGAGGACCTTCACAGACAGTGGTACACACTTCACAGGCCTTTCACGGGGCATGAACCCCTCCTCACGGCCCATGAAATAAATGTCAGCCACCACTAATCACAGCTAAGGGCCGTTATTCATGTCTCACCGAACATACCCACAAGTTTCACTATCATCACAGGGCATCATTGACGTCTCACAGGTCTCACAGAATGTCTGTTGCTATATCCCAGATTCACACACCTCGTTATAGTTATTTCATAGGTCTTAATACATCGGTCACGGGTCATTAGCAACATCTCATGGGTCTCACAGTAAGCTTCGAACTTTATGCACATAATGTCACGGGTCGTTACTTCTCTTTCACAGGTCGTAAGTGACTTCGCCCACTCCGTAGGACTATGTTTTGCCCGATTCACGACCCTGCCATTTTCCTCACGCGTCGCCACTAGTTTTCACAGGTCGTTATAAAATTATCACGGGTCTCACAGCACGTTAGACATCACTTGCACTTTCATCACGAGGCATGATTGCCATCTCACGGATCTCACAGTCAAGTATCACGGGCCGTTAAATATATCTCACGGGCCGTAAATGACTTCCGCAGTCCTGTCGGCCTATGTCATACTTGATTCACGACCTTACACATTTTTTTACAAGTCGTTAAACATTATTTTCATGGGGCGTCATTACTATTTAACGGGCCGTGAGAAACGCGAGCTGTCATTCTCGGCAGCATACGTGGCCACTCACATCCATCCTCACGCCTCGTGAGATTTTGTTCACGACCCCTCTATTTTGATCTTTATATGCAGGTTCGTGAAACTGCTTCTTCACGTCTTACCATCCAAGTGGCATCGGCGCTCTGATCATCTTCTCCGACCATCAGATCGACCTGCGCGATGCCCATCAGCGACTCAGGAACCGGCAACCTCTGCGATCACAGATTCAACGCTGGCAACTACATTTTGAGCGTTCTAATCTCCTTCCTCATCGCCGGCGGTTCATTCATAGAGGCGTCATCCCCGATCTTTGGCATACACAATCCAGCGTCGCCCCTTTTTTTTTCTCCGACCGATGACAGTAGCAGCGCCGCATCGACCCCCTCTCTAATCAATGATTGGCCGACGCCTTTCGCCCATGCTATCATCATTGAAGCACCATCGCTGGCCGATCTGCAACAGAGACCCATCGCCAGGATTGAAGGAGACAAGTCAGTGCTCACCCCAATTAGTCACACCGGCGAACTCCATTGCAACTCCAACAACATCCGACGACTTTAATAACAAAGAAGTTGACAACTCCGGCCGTTATAACCTGGTAACAGCCCATGATTAAGGAAAAAAAAGATCAGCCCGTTACATTCATGGAATGAACCGTGGTTTCTTTCTAAAGTTCGAGAAGCAGAAGGATCGACAACACCCCTTGCAGTCTAGGCCTGTAACACTTTTGAGCAACGCATAGGCTATTCAAACTCGGCAACTCCAGACATCTGATACATATACCGGCTTCTTTCTTCGGCTTCCACATCCATCACATTGCAAAATATCAGGTTGTCTATTTTCAATTCCTCCCTTTATTATTTCTTTATTATTTTTAGACTCCCTTTTCCGAATTTTATTTTCAACACTGAGGACAGTGTTGAGTTCAAGCTTGGGGGACTTTGCATTTTCATGCATCATGCCTATCATTTTCTTTAGTATTGAAATACACACATATGTTCTTATCATGTTTTATCTATTATTTGCATATATTTGCATCATCTAAAAAATCTATAGAAATTCAATATTCCATATCATTCTTTCTCATGTCTTAATATTGTCTTATTTTCAAACGTTATTCAAGAACATCCTGCTAATTAACTAAATTCGAAGCACTATTATTTTATCTTTTATCGCCTTAGTATTGGGTATTTGGAATGTGAATGTTGCTAAGTGGAACTATGAATATTTGGACGACAAATTCTTATTCATGCTCTTCTCTTTTATTTTTCTTTAGTCTTGATAATAATTGCCTCCTTGTTGAACATTTAAGTCTTTATAGAGCTTATGGTAAAAAGAAAAAATGCGCAAAAAGTTAAAAGATGGTTAGTTGAACCCCAACAAAACAAAATAAAGAAGTACAAAAGTGTTATCCAAAACCTTGGTGTGTCCGGGTGATTAGATCCGTATGAGATTCTTGCCTGGCGATCTAAGGGCAACTGCTCTGGGATCCGTCGATCGAAAGTTCGTTACATGGACCACCTTGTGCAATATGGAGAAGCACATAAGTACCAAATAAACAAAAGGAAAAAAATAGTATGAATGGAAATATCAAAAGTTTTAAAGTGAAGAAGTTTTAAAGCAAAAATACATAAGCTCGGTATACACTTATGTTTTTAACAATGAGACTCTTATTTGATAGATTGTATGTTTTCTTGCATGAGCTGAACTTGGATGAGTTTAAATATATCTAATATTCAGAAATTCTACAAGGCTGGGTCATTGGAACGATGGTAAGATACTTTGGCGATCGATGTATAAAATCTAATGCTAAGAAAAATAGTTGATTATCAGGGAGGAAGTGATGATTGACCTTCTTGGTTGGAGCTTTGTCTTGAACATTGCTTGAGGACAAGCAAATATCTAAGCTTGGGGGAGTTTGATGCATGCAAAATATAACGTATAATTAGACATGCATTTATTCTCATTTCGAATTATTTTCTAATAGCATGCATCATTTTATGAGCTTAATTAAATTAAGTTTACAAAAATGAAGATCTATCCAAATGTTGTATTTTATTATCTAGGAATCAAGAAAACTGAATCACGAAGCCAATGAAGAAAACCGCGCTCAAATCAGAGTTCAAACGGAGCAAGAAAGTGAAAAATAGTGAAGCAAGGCTGAAATGACATACTAACGGGCCGTGAAGAGATTTTAACGGGTCGTGACAGGGCTGTGAAACTCATTAACAGGCCGTTAGAAGTTGACCCGAGTCATGGCCGTGACTAGGCCTTGACAGACCGTGAAATTCATGTTTTCAACACTGTAAGGGCCATGAAAACTCTCTCACAGGTCGTGAAAACCCATTTTCAATCCGATTCGAACTCTGTGTAGGACGTTAAATCGCCATAACCGCCCGTGATGATGCCCATATTCAACTATGAGACAAATTTTTGAAAGAATTTAAAGTCCACAAGGATTCCTACTCATATTTCATGATCTTAGGAAGATTTGGAAAGATATTATGGCTCAAATCTCGGAATTTGACAAGGCCAAAATTTTAGAACAAATTCAACTCCGAATTTTCCTTATTTTGAATAGGAAAAAGTTTCCGTTTCTTCTCCGATTACATGGAAACTCAAATCCCTATAAATAGAGGCCTTCTACAATCAAAAGAGAGCATGCTAGAGATCATGCTAGGGATGCTAGGGCCTGCAACCTATTCTCCAAAGTCAAGAACGTGAAAAGGCTCAGAAGGATTATTGAGAAGACTTCTGCTGCATCGACTCTAGACAAGAATTCAGCGACAGCTCATCGGTGATTTCCGAAGAGTATTATCTGTTCTACTTAATGTTGGGATGATTTTAGGCTTAGTTTATACATCTTTTTATCTTCTGTAATCCGGATAATTTAGTTTTCTTTATGTCTGAGACATGTGTAATAGTTTTAATCACAAAAAGCAAACTATTAAATCCTATTTCATAATCGATTATAGTTTAGTTTTCTTTCGAATATGCATGCTATTATTACTGCTTTTTTAGAGATTAATTGTATTCTTTGGTTAGCTATTATCCTTATAGGAGTGGTTACCTTTGATTGCATGATTTCTGTGGAATTGATTTTTGACTTTTAAGTCCAAGTATTGCATATCACAACTCGTAAGATCCTTGAAGGAATATTAGTTGTGCGGTCTATTAATCATTACCATGTTATGGATGATAATAGTTTTGAGACTACATTTTAATGCATCTTAATCTCAAGTTTGATTAGTTTATGATCCATGACAAAATAATCTTAATCTAATTTGAATTAAGATAGGTTGATTGATCCTAGCTGGAAATCAATAATTTGAGTAGATTCTAATCCGTCGTTAGAAACTAACTTGTAATTTTGGTCAATTCAGTTTGTCTACAATTTCATTTATCATCCTAAGCCCTATGCATCAGTAGATTAGATTAGTTTAGTTTAGTTTTAGTTTTCTTTATCTTTATGTTATTTTATTTTTTGCAACTCTTTTTTATCAAAAACCATGTTGTCTTCTATTAGCCTCTGAAATTAGTCTAGTTAAGTAAGTTAATTCCTCATGGGTTCGACATTCTACTCTTTCACTTTATTATTTGTGCGACTAGTGCACTTGCTAGCATTTAATTGTTATCAATTCTCGCATCACCACGTCAGCATCCATATAAGCCCAAAACTATTATACACCACCTGAAAGGTACACCACATAGATTTGGTTGAGAATCCCAATAGAATCGAGCACCATATCTACCCAACTGCCCACCTGTTTAATCTCACACGCCCATGCCTGCGACGCATCGATTCCCCATATATCCACGATCTCCTTACAGCTACACTCCACCCATACAATGGACTCTCAATCCCCAAATCCTCCAAAAATTTCCAAAAATCCCTTCAAACCCTCCTCGACGCGTCCAACGAACTCCCCTAAACTCGTCGCACCTCACAGCCGGTCGACAATATGAAGCGTACATAGAAATCTTCTGACTCTGACACCACAGTTCCTCAGAATCTATCAGACACCACCTACACCCGAACGGCATCCTCCGAAGATCTTCACATATGTGACAACCGGAGGACAATGAAGAAGCACGACACCTGTTGAACAGCCGGTGGAGAAATTTCTCTTCCACCAGGTTTCTAGACCTTCTAACTCTCGAACCTCTCAGTTTCTTTGACGATATTAGAACCCTTCTGCACCGGGCATGCTCAATGCCCTTCTTCATGAAATGCTGGGACCTCTATGAAGAGGTGGCAATAGAGTTCATCGAAACGGTGTTTTGTGCCCACCATGACGTCGTTGGTGTCCCTGATCACATTGACTTCCATCTCTATAACCAATATTTCTCTATGGCCCTTGATACCTTCGCCCATTTTCTAAACCTCCTGAACACAGGTTACAAAACCCCTCCACCTGACTTCCCTATTTATGAAGTGTGGTATCAACTCATAGGACAACGTGCCAACAACCTCCTCCAAATTATCGGCCGCCACCTTAGAAACCATGTTTTCTGATCCTCCATATCCTCCTTACCAATGCCATCCTCATCCGTCCGAACGATTACGACATGGACCTTGTTTCTGCGGACGAACTTTTCATCATTTGGCGTTTCTTGTCCAACTCAGAGACTAACCTCGCAGTCTTTCTCTTGCAAACTATACTCAAGGAATCTACCCGTGAGTATAACCCAATTCTCTTTGGCAATCTCATCTCACTGATTGCTGAATATTATGTGTTTTTAGGTGACACTGACCCAACCCCAGCAACCCTACTCAATTTAGACTTTCTAAAGCAAGAAGGAGCCCTCCTTACAATCAATGGCCAGCACTTTTGGTGGCAATCCGATCCCTCAAAACTCTTACAACTGTCTAACCCCCAAAAATCATCAAACTTACAATGACAAAATTGGTGGATGAATGACTTTATCCAAGTTATACGCCCAATTCCAATGTTACCACCCATCTTGCTAGAATCCATTCCATCTCCAAGAGCCCCCTCTGAACCAAGAACAAGTAGAAGACCTGCAACCGTCTCTTCTTCTTCCTCTGCACCAGTTGCCTCACATATTCCACCTCTCTCCTCAGCTACCAAAATGAACCTTATCTTAGAACAAGTGACCAAGCTAGTAGAAGCTAATGCCCGCCATCATGAAGACATCCAAGCATTGAAGGACCAGCTCCACAACCTAGAACAACAAAATCTCGCTCATGTTGACAAAGTTCAAGGGATAGAACTGGTGCAAAATTCCATCCTTACCACGCTCAGTGACATTCAACAAGTCACTGACCGGATACTAGAGCTCCCCCCGGTCCCTCTTCTTGGCATGATCAACAATGAGGACAGTGTCGAATTCAAGCTTGGGGGAGAGGGCGACATGGTACATTTCTACTCCTTTCTTTTTCTTTCTTCACTTATTATTGTGTACCAGCCACTCTACTTCTAATTGCTATCTCATAATTTGAATGAACAAATCTTTTGTTTTATGAAGCAACAATTGAAACATTTCATTTCTAGCTATAAAGTATGAGACATTTTTATTGCCCCATAGCCTCGGCCTTTTTTGTGACTCTCTTAAGCCATGTTCAAGAACACCCTGCAAACTGATGAAATTTGAAGCACTTCATGACTTCCATTCAATGCTCTAAGTGTAGGGTCATGGCTTCAAGAAAGCAGTTAGGTGAAGCTTTAGAAGCTTGATGACTAATCCTATTCATGCTCATACTCTTTTTTTAGCATGTTAATAATTATGTCTCTACTAACTACTCCAGTGCAGTCAAGCTTAACAAAAGTAAATAAATGAAAGTCTAAAGCAAAGAAAAAAGGGCTGGTGTAACCCCAGAAGGTACAAGAAGGGTGTACTCCAGAACCTGGGTGAATCTGGGTGATTAGATCCGTAGGGGTTCATGCCGGCAACTTAAGAGCATCTGCCCTGGGACTTGCCGATCAAAAACCTACTACATAGACCACCCTATGCACTATAGATAATCACATGAGTACCTGATTAATGAAAAAAATGTCAATTAAAATTGAAAATGCTTGTCAATAAACTAAAGCCCATACTGCACTTCTTATTATCAGGCCATCTTTTTCTTTGTTCCTATGAGCTGAATTTGGAGGAATTTAAAAATGTCTTGCTTCTAACACTTTCATTAAAGCTGGGTTATGTGGACAGAGAAGAGGCACTTGACTAAAGAATGTAAGATTTAAATGCCATAGAGATTAGTTGGCGAACAGGGTGGAGATTGTAAATTCTTATCTTGAACATTGCTTGAGGACAAGCAAAAATCCAAATTGGGGGGAGTTTGATCATCCCTTATTTTACTTATAATTATTGAAGTCATATTTGTATTAAAATCCTATTAGATTCACAACATTTAAGCTATTACCTATCCTGGTTATTGAAGGAGTCAAAGAGGCTAACTACTTTTTAAAATTTGAATTTTAATAGGAGAGGAGAAAAGGGGGAGCAAGAGGTATGGGGGGAAGGGCAGAGGGGACGAGAGGGAAAAGAAAGAAAAGAAAAACTAGAAGAAAGGAGATAGAAGGAGGAAGAGGAGAAAAATGTCAAGAAACTTACTGATTTCGTTGAAGCCTATGTCTGGCTAAATCCTAATTTCTTTGTGGTGACATTGTGTTGATGCTATGATTTTGAATTCTCTAATGCTGTATCTTTAACTTCTAGTCTATTGTACTTTTGATGCACTGCAATTTCATTAATCTTATTTAATCTTTCTCAGATCGAGAGATCTATTTATCATTATCATCTATCACATTCGAGAGAAGAACAAGCTATTTCTTTTTGCAGTATCTCATTAGTATAGTTGTTGTCAATTTCTAGCGATTGAGAAGCCCATTTTTATATTTGTTGTGAGGCGAGAGTCCACAATAGCGACTAGTTGTCTTAGATTCGTTCTAATTGTTCGAATTAGGATAGAAGAATGGCAATTAACGATCGAGAGATGGACTTCTTTTCTGGTTAGAATGAGAGATCAACTAATCAGTCATTCCTAATCCATCTCTTAATGGCTTATTCCTCTTTAAGCTCAAGGACAGATTGACGAGTTTGAGGGGAGAGTAATTGATTCACATTGTAAGGATCGAGAGATTATCTATCTCACGACAAAGAATTAAAACTAATAGCTTCAACCAATTCATCACAAAGGAACCTACTCTCCTGAATTCTAGTTTCCTCCATTAATTACCTCTCTACTTTACTCATGTCTTTTGAATCCATCATGACAACTTCTAAGATCTAAATAGATTGACAGTCGATCTAAATCAATGGGGTTACGACACTCGTGGTTTCTACTCGACCTGTGCACTTGCTATAGTGTGAACTCTAGAGTAAAATTAAATATGACTAGAACCATATTGATTGGTGTGAGAAATCACATCTACTAAAGTTCACGTCACCTACTATGAGGGCAACGACTTGATTCTTCAATTACTGATAAGATCAAAGACTATTAGTGTATTGATTGAACCAAAAATACTGATGACCATGAAAGTGGGGTCCAACAAGTTATAAAGCAATCCCGAGGAAGTTACTAAGGCATGATAATTATGAGTGCTAGTCACTTGGTATGCCTATTGATGAACCGATTGATGACTGATGCTTCATGCTTTATGTGTCCATGGTTACATGTTACTTTATGATGTTGATGATTGACATGTAGATCACGTGATTACATGGCATACATGCATGTTCCTTTTCTCAAATGAAATTGTATATATGAAAACATATAGTATCCTGCTTAGATGCATTTTATGGCATGTCCTTTACATACTCCAACTGGAAACCTTATACTTTGTATTCGTGCAAGTAACTTATTTGCTTGGATGGATGGCGGCTCAACTCATGACGGCAAAGGTGCACGTGACATAAGAATGAATGAAGTCATTAGTCCTTAGATGACTTGTCTTAGGAGTTCTCTATGAATAATGAATGTTTTCATGTTCTATGATATTAGCTTTCAAATGTCTTATTGAATCTTTTTGTTGAAAAGTTGATTTTCATATTATCTTAATAATGGTTTCCACTGCAATTATATGTATTATTCTTATTATGATGATGTGATGACGAACGGGATAGCATCATCGAATTTTCCTAATTGCCCTCTAGCTTTAGGGTGGACTTTTGTGGTGTTACACATGCCCTCTTCAATGTCGTCTACATATTGATGGCGGTGAGCAGTTGCATCTTGGTCACCTTTTACTCCATGGTCATCCTTTGCTTGATGATCTCTTTTTGGATGCTTTGCTCCATTAAGGTTGTGGTGCACTACATTCGACTCTACCAGAGCTCCGACAAGGTCAAGGTCTCCATTAACCTGCATAACACATTGCAATAGATGACTAAACCTACCATTAATCCCATTTTGTTGATGTATTCTCGTGTTAGGTATAATTGATGCATTTAGATTTTCGTTTACTTAGATTGCTAAAAAAATCTAGGTAAATTGTGAATCTTTCCTTTCACAACACAAAAAGCAAAAAAGAGAACGAATTTCATGCACCAACAACTCAATAGGGGAAAAGAAGAAATAACAAATACTATTCATTTTAATTTTATAACTTAGTACTCAATATTTTGTGTGCTTACATAGCTCAATTACAAAAAAAATCAAGATTGTTCAAATGATCCACTCAAACAAGTCGTCTATAATTTACCTACATATTATATTAGAGTAAACCTAGACATGATAATCCCTATGAAATGGAATAACTATGCCAAGCTGGAGAAAGATGCATGATCGAGTAAAAGACTAAAGAACATGGAGGAAGAATGAAGATGGCACTACCTCTCTCTCCTCTTTGTTATTTCTTCACTCTCTTTACTAATTTTATTTTTTCTAGAACTTCCAATGGCGGATCTTGTTAAAGAGTTATATATATATATATATATATATATATATATATATAAAGAGAGAGAGAGAGTAGTAGAATTAATATTAGTAGAATTAATGAGTTACAAATTGAATGTTTTAGATCGCAAGAATGTTATTAAGTTAATGCAAAGAAATTCAAAATAAGAATTTTTATTCAAAATTAATATCCCAAATAAGCTTATTGCTTAGTGTAAATTCCTAGGTCAAGAAAATTGTAGTTATTTAAGGAGTGTATGTCTTGTTTTTTTCTTCTATATATTTAGAACTAAAATATTTGGCTGAAAATTATTTTATCATAGATAGCTTGGCCCCAAGCTTCACGATGCATGGTCTAGGTTTCGACAACTTGTGTAATACATTCTGAACAGGTAAAACTAGATCGGGTTTCGGACTACCCGACTTACCTTCCATTTATCAAAATTGAAAAGGATCTACTAAGACGATCAGTGTGGATTGTGACTATTCCTAACCCAGGTTTCACTCAATCGAGGACAAAAGTTAAGATTGAAAATATGACTAATGTTCCCCACGATGCAAACCAAATTCTTTACAGTTAATTATATTATTATCATTGATTCTTCTTGATCACAGTACTTTCATATATTATCATATGTTTAATTATGTCATTGACCTATTTAACTTTTGGATCGATCTTGTCAAATGTTAATTGGAAAAGAAGAAACATATAAATCTAGAGAAACAAGATAAAAGACAAAATATATTGGGTCACCATGTGATTATTTTTAAGTATGGTCCAATTGTTAACTGAATTGAATTAAATGGAATATATAACATAACTAGGGGATTGGTATGTCAACGTCCAATGAAAACTATGCCTATCCTGTGTATGGTCCACTCGTAACCCATTATACACTAGCATATTTAATTGTTATTGATTAGGCTTGCTTGGCACTTGATGCGTAAAAAGCTGTAGCAAAATAAGTCTGCTAGCAAGTGCATTAGTCATATCAAGTAATAAAGTAGAGAGTAGAGTTTCGAACTCACGAGGAACTAGTTAAATCTAATCTATCCGAATAATCTACTAAGAGAAGAAATAGTGTTATGATATAGAAAACATAAAATAATGTGCAGAAATAAAATAATAGAAAGTAAAATAAATTGATGTTGAGACTAAGGATTCTGGATTTTTAATGATGATGATTAACTAACATGAACCACTATGATGAGTGAATTATAACAATGATAAACAAGTCAAGTTCTTAAGATGAATTAGGATTACTTAAATTATTGACCTATACGCTGAGTAAGTCTATCTTAATTCTCGCTAAAGTTACAAGTTAAAGGAATGATTCGCTGAAAATTATTAAATCCTAAAACTAATCATCTCAAATTTAGTTTGTAGTCTTATCTCAGAATATAATAATCTCAGTAAAAAGCATTAAGCACAACAATCATAATCAAAAGAAATTGAAATAACTATATTCTTTCAAATCTAACAACCAAGTTCATGCAGTTTTCTCGAAAAGATTAATAATCTCTATTATAGAATTAATTAGCACAAAAAGTATGGGTAAAGAGCATCCAAACAATAGGGAAAGAACAAGAATTCTTGCTTTAGATGATCTCTGGAACGATCTCGGAGCCCTAACGCTGAGTTGCTTCTCCTTCTCTAGTAATCTTCTTCAACTTGAATCTGCCTCTTCTGCAATAAGCACGACTCCCAATGTCTCAAGCACACATTTTTCTGTCTCCTAGGGCCTCTATTTATAGCCTCTAGAGGACCCAAGGGTTTTGGTAGAGTTTCGATTTGATTCGAAGTCTTTTCATGTTAAGACACATAAATTCGTAATAGACTTTGATAGATCTTTAAAACTATTCAAAACTCTTTTAAATCTGAGCAAATATATTTCCTATTAATCCCTAAGACTTAGGATAAAGTTTGGGTTCGATCTGAACTTGAAATCCCCAAGAAAAGTCGAAAAAATCTCAAAAATAGCCTTCATAACAACCATAACATGGATTTAATGGCCCTTACAGTGTCCAAATCAAATTCTAACTTAAAACAGGGCATTGTAATGGATTGTTCACGCCCCTGTATTACGACCGTTATGGTCATATAACGGTCTGTTATATTCGATTCAGTCTTGACAGCCTTCACTAATTTTCATTTTCTAGATCCTTTTTAATTCCGATTTGAGTGACGTTTGTTTTTCTAGATTCCTGACTCAATTATCTTGCTTTTTCTGAAATAAAACCTATAATTTGGATAGATTTCTATTTTTATAAAATTAAAGTAAATAAGACCAAAAAATTATGCATGATATATGAAAAGGAATCAAAATGTGATTAAATGCATGGCTAATTATATGTTGTATTTTGCATGCATCAAACTCCCCCAAACTTAAATACTTGCTTGTCCTCAAGCAATGTTCAAAGCAAAGCTCTAACGAAAATGGTCAATCATCAATTCCACCCTATTACTCAACTAGTCTTCTTAGCACTAAATTTTATACATACATCGTTTAAGTGTCTTACCACTTTCCATAATAACCCGACTTTGTGAAATTTCTATATGAAATACATTTTTAAACTCCTCCAAATTCAGCTCTAAATAAGAAGAAAATAATTCTTGAAAATAAAAATATCAATGTTGAATACACAAGTGTAATATGAGCTTTTATTCATTTATTACTTTTATATTTCTTCACTTAGAAACTTTTCATCATCATATTTTTTTCTTCACTTTTTTTATTTTCACCTTCGTTGCATTTATTTGGTACTCGTGTGCTTCTCCATATTGCGCAAGATGGTCCATGTTATGAGCTTTCGACTGACGAATCCCAGAGCAGTTACTCTTACATCATCAGGCAAGAATCCCCTACGATCTAATTACCCGAACTCACCAAGGTTCCAGATAACACCTTTTTGTACCGCATACTTTTTGGGGCTCCACTAGCCCTCTTTTATATATGATGACAATTTTATATGTATTTATTTATTAGTAGGCTTAGCTACACTTGAATGTTCAACAGTGATATAATTATTATCAAGCTAATATACATAATAAAAAAAATAAAAGCATGAATAGGACTTGTCATCAAACATCCATAGTTTCACTAACTGACTTTCTTCAAACCAATTACTCAACATGAAGGCGATAAATGATAAAATAGTGATGCTTCAAATTTCGTTAATTAATAGGATGTCCTTGAATAATGCTTGAAGAATAAATAAATACTAAGACATGAGAAAATAAGATGCAATTTTCAATTATGAAAAATAAAAAAAATTCTGATTCTTTTTTAAATATGAGATGCAAGCAAATATGCGACTTAAAACATTAAGAGAATGTATGCTTGTAATGCAATATCAAAAGATATACATGATGCATGAAATTGTAAACTCCCCCAAGCTTGAACTCAACACTGTCTCCAGTGTTGAAAATCAAACTGTAGAAAACCAAATATATGATAATGAAAAATATAAAGTATAAAAGGAAATGAAACAACCTGATTTGTCTCGAGATGATGGATGTTGAAATTGTAAAAAGAATCCTAGTGACTTTGGCCGATATAAATTTGGGTGTCTCTGACTTGTAGGTTTCTTCAATTTTGAGGAAGCAATTATGTTCTCTCTTTCTTTCTTCCTTTTCTTTTTCTTCTTCTTCTTCTTGTCTCTATTATGTCGTGAAGATCAAGTTACGGCCCATAAGATAATGTTAGTGGGTCGTATTGAAGATATCATAGGCCTTTGGGGCAATGTAACGGGTCATGATATGGAAATCACGGTCCTTGCAGTATCTATGTAGAATAAGCCCAAATGCTCACGGGGCATGATAGCTTGCTCATGGCTTTCGGCTGATGCTCACGGACTGGAAGACATTGTCGACGCCCTTCTCAGGAGCTGTGTGATGGGGCTCTGGCAGGACACGGGTCGTGATATGGAACGCACGAACCTATATATATATAAAAACTAAAAAAATAAAGGGGTCGTGAAGATATTCTAATGGCCCGTGAGACTTTGTAACATCTCGTGACAACTATGTAGGATCATGAGTCGAGTAATAATGCAGGGCGTAAGAGCTAATGAAATCACTTACGGGTCATGATAATAGAGTTATGGCCCATGAGGTATAAAACTTAGAAAATAAGGGCTCCTGTGATACTCGTAAGGTGCGACTTACGGCCCGTAATCAATAAGACCTAGTGTTAGTGAGACATTGTGATATGTGTGAGATTGTGATGCCAACCCGTGATATGTGGGTGCCTACTCCTCAATACGATTTAATGGGTCGTGACACTTGTATTACGACTCGTGAAACTCTATGACTAACTTGGTAGGCCATTGCATTATGCGTTAAGATGACCTAATGACCCGTGAATGATATGGCAAATTGAAAGGTGCCTGACTCTAATGGTAACGAGTCGTGAGACAAATATTACAGCCTGTAATCATTTTTAGGTGATTGTACAGTGACTTCACACGGGTCGTAAGTGAAGTGAATGGGACATGAATCGGGAAGGTTTGGTATAGGGATGGTGTACACTACAACTTACGGGCCATGACGTCGCATTAACGACCCGTTATGAACTGATCAATCTTGGCAAACTCACTGTGATGTGTGTGAAATGTATCTAATGGGTCGTGATATACTGATCTTGTACAGAATGGTGCTCCTTACAGGTCGTGAAAGGCATATTACGACCCGTGAAAATTGCATATTATGCTTATAACATATTGTGATATCCGTTACGAAGTGATTATGGCTCGTGAAATAAGAGTGCAGGGTGTTATATCGGTCGTTACGGGTTGTAACGTCAAAGTTACGGTTCATTACATATTTATGAACACCCATGAACATTAAATAACGGCCCGTGAAATTTAAAATAAATGTGAAATTTGACTTGTGACATGCAGAGACCTCTTAAAATAAAAATAAACTAAAGACACTAAGAAACTAAAATAATCCAACTAACTAATCTAACATGAACTAAATTAATCTAAACTAAATTACGTGAAACATCTAAAAAGTTTAAGGGTTGAGAAAAAATAGTTCTAAGTTTAAAGTCACTAACTCGATTATGATATGGCATATATGTTGAGACTAATAAGAAATTATTAATAAGAATAATATAAGTAGATATGGAATGATCTCACCGGGTTTGATTATGATTGTGAATACTCGTAGTGGTGAGACTCAACACATGCTATGTTGGATGACATGTTTTCGATTTGATGTCGTCATCTAGTAGTGGCGATTATTCATGTATAATAGCCTTTTGATATGAAATTTGAGAGGTGTGTTGCTATTGAACTTGGATTGTCGAGCGGTTCTTTGGTCACCATTGGAGTGTTGTAGTTGGAGAAGATCGTGTTGATGTCGGCGATGTACTTTTCTCCTTCAAAGATTTTACATATTGCACGGAGGAGATATGCGGTGATTTGCAGCCAACTGTGGGTGATTTACTCTTCTACTTCGACGGTGATTGAATTGGAGACAATGTAGGAGTGACAGGAACTTCCAAAGGCGGGCCCCTCCTTTGAACCTTCCCATCTTTAATGATGTATTTGCGCGTCTCCTTGACACGCCACCGAGTCATCGCTGTCCTTGCTGAAAAATTTATTTCTGGATGCCATGGATATTGATAATGGCACGAGCATAAGATGACCTTCGGATTCTCTTCGATGTGCCTCGGACATTTAGAATTTAGAGAACTCAGTTTTTCAACTTCATTCTCCAGTGCATGAAATTTTGATTCCAAAGCCTCGAACTTGAGTTCGTTGTCGAATAGTCGAAGAGAATCGTTGACTTCAATTTGCTTCTGAAGTTTGGATAACTCAGACTCCAAATTCTGGATGTGTTGGTCTTGCATTGTCAACCTTCTTTCAACTCTTGTGGCAAATTGACAAAACATCTCTACGAAGTCAGAATTCGAGAATTGATGTCACATCCTCATCTGACTTCTTGTTGTGTTGCCTAATATTGTGAATTTATCTCTCCAATTTTTTTATTTGATAATTTTGAGTGGAGATCTTCTTCAGCAAAGAATCTAATAATTATGTGAGTGCAACAGATGGATCTCGAAATATATCTTCAGTTTTTATTTGTTGAGGCTTCTTCTTTATGTTTTTTCTTGATGATGATGTCTCCATATGTATTCAATCTTGCTGGACAGCAGGGTTGTTTCTCTCAACTTGTTGATTTGTTGTCATTTTGTTCTTTATCGTTGAGGTGTAAATAAGTGCTCGTGATAATCCGGTTGCGTACAAAAGATATTACCTGAAAAGCTTACACAACATTATAAGAAAAAATTACAATAAAACAGAAAATAAAAATTCTCAAAGTAGTTTATATGCGATAGACTAAGAATTATGAACAATAGTTCCCTCGCAACGGCACCAAAAACTTGATACGTAAAAAGTTGTAGCAAAATAAATCCGCTAACAAGTGCACTAGTCGTATCAAGTAATAAAGTAGAGAGTAGAGTATCGAGCCCACGAGGAACTAGTTAAATCTAATCTATCCGAGTAATCTACTAAGAGAAGAAAATGGTGTCGTGATATAAAAAATAGAAAATAAATGTGCAGAAATTAAATAATAGAAAGTAAAATAAATTGGTGTTGAGCCTAAAGATTCTAGATGATTAATGATGATGATTAACTAACATGAACAACTATGATGATTGAATTATAACAATAATAAATAAGTCAAGTTCTTAAGACAGATTAGGATTACCTAAATTATTGATCTTTACGAAGAGTAAGTCAAACTATCTTAATTCCCGCTAAACTTAAGACCACAAATGATGAGTTAATCTTCAATTAAGAAAGATATTAAAATACATTAATTAATAATCTAGCATAGAAAATTATTAAATCCTAAAACTAACCACCCATATCTACTTTGTAGTCTTATCTCAAAATATAATAATCTCACTAAAAAGCTTTAAGCACAACAATCATAATAAAAAAATTGAAATAACTATATTAATTCAAATCTAACAACCGAATTCATGCAGTTTTTTCAAAAAGATTAATAATCTCTATTATAGAATTAATTAGCATAAAAACTATGGGTAAAGAGCATCCAAACAATAGGGAAAGAACAAGAATTCTTGCTTTAAACGATCTCTGGAACGATATCGGAGCCCTAACGCTGAGTTGCTCCTCCTTCTTCTCCAGTAATCTTCTTCAACTTGAATTTGTCTCTTCAGCAATAAGCATGACTCCCAAGAACTCAAGCACACATTTTTTTTGTCTCCTAAAGCCTCTATTTATAGCCTCCAGGGGTTCCAAGGGTTTTGGTAGAGTTTCGGTTTGACTTGAAGTCTTCTTATGTTAAAACAAATAAATTCGGAATAGACTTTGATAGATCTTTAAAACTATCCAAAATCCAAAACTCCTTTAGATCTGAGTAAATATGTTTCCTAATAATCCCTGAGGCATAGGATAAAGTTTGGATTCGATCTAAACTTGAAATTCCCAAGAAAAGTCGAAGAAATCTCGAAAATAGCCTTCGTAATGGTCCATAATATGGATTTAACGATCCTTACAGTGTCCAAATCGAATTCTAACTTAAAACTGGGCCTTGTAATGGACCATAACGGGTTGTTCACGCCCCTGTATTACGGCCGTTACGGTCATATAATGGTCCGTTATATTCGATTCAGCCTTGGCAGCCTTCACTAATTTTTACTTTCTAACTCATTTTAACTCCAATTTGAGTGTCATTTATTTCTATGGATTCATAACTCAATTCTCTTGCTTTTTATGCAATATAAAATATAGTTTGAATAGATTTCAATTTTTATAAAATTAAAGCAAATAGGACTAGAAAATGATGCATGCTATATGAAAAGGAATCGAAATGTGATTAAATGCATGACTAATTATATGTTGTATTTTGCATGCATCAGTAGTTACCTCCACTAGCCCTAATGAAAGTAATATGGTATTTTCCTTAATTGATTGAACGCTTCTTATTGAATTTGATGAGATCGTACATTAAATCAAATTATTGTTGAATTGATCATGGTCATTGAACAGAATTTGATTAGAGCATCGTCAATTGCTAAATAATTCATTGACCAAACTTTTGGATCCTTGCATGTAGAACAATAGAGAATAATTATTGCACACCACGTAGGATTGGGTCATGAATAATATTATTTAAGTTTATATTTCTGCAATTTTTTAATGTAATTTGATAGATATTTTAGTTATTTTGAACATGATTATTAATTATTGTTATTATTGAAAAAGTTTTCCGGGACGATTATAAGAAAATATGAGTTTGGTGTTAGATGTACGAATACTTTGAAAATTAATTTTATATTGTAAAGAAGCTTTGGTAACTTAACTTTTTTAACACGACCAAAATAATTGCAAACACTCCCAAAGTGGCGCTAAGTTGTTTTTAGAACATGAAAAAATAAATTAAATTCGAGGCTATGAGGCCTAATAACCAATTCACTTTTTTTCCTACCAATTTTGGCATATGTTTTGCTTTCAATTTGATAATATTTGAACCCTAATGGACTTGGGATTCCTTTCGTACTAGATCCAACCCGTAGTGAGCATGGGTATATTTGATTTTTTTAATTTTCTTGACAAAATTAATTAAAGAATAGTAAATAAATATAGAAATAACAAAAAAATTGAATTTGACAAAAAAAATTAATGTTGTTAAGAATTCAATGTTAGAATTAAATGTGCTTGAAAAGTTTGAAAGGAAAATGAAATTACTCTTAATCATGATATATACGATACATTAAAAATTAACTCACACTACAAGTAAACAAAATTGAAGGCATCTTAGCCATCACTCTAAAGTCTCCCTTGCTAAAATAAAAAAAAAAACATAGGAACATAAAAGAGTACAGATTCTAATCAAGTTTAGTTAGGTAAGATTTATGGAGCCACTAATTTAATTAGGAGAGTATTTTCACTCGAAATACCGGCCAAATCACATAAGTCCGCTAATATTTTTATATCAAAATGGGTATAGAGGAAAGAAAAAGCACGCTATCTTAAAACTTACCACAAACAAATTTTTTCCCAAAAATAAATGAGGATAAAGTTAAAGCCACGTATAAAAAGGCATCAAATCTTTTGATGCACTCATAGAGGATGATCCGAATGTGATATCTATGGCACTGAATATGATTCTTCTTGTAACGACTCCTATTTTTAAATAGGAGTATTTAATTCATTTGGAGAAAACTCTAAGATCCGAATATATTTTAAAGAATAAGAAATTTTATTCATAAGAATATAATATTCTTCTCATATTTTTATTCTGTTCTTTGTTTGGTTGAACAGGAATACAAATCTAAAAATATAACATTTTATAATTAAAACATTTTATTACTTTTGAAAATAATAATATAATAATACATGAATAAATAATGAAAATAAATTATGATTGAAAAAAGGAGAATAGAGATATTCATTTATTTTGAAACAATAGAGATATTCTCAATCTTTGATTAAAATCAACTATTTCATCATTTCCAAGATGGTTTTTAAAAAATCGAGGTTTGACCGCTTTATTCTTAATCCTCTCGATGTTTGACTATATTTCGAGAATATTACGATATTCTGCTGGTTAATCTCGAACCAAACGACGCCTAAGAAATCCTAGGCTATATTTTATAAAAAGCCCACAAACCTTTCATCTCCTCTCTTTTCTTATTTCTCTCACGTGACGACTACAACCTATAAGGAGAAAAAAAAAGGAGAACGAGAAAGAAGAAGAGGGCAAAGAGGAAGAGGACATGGACAAGCGGAAATGGATTAACACGGAGGAAGAACAAGATCATATGTATGTAAAGAGGATCCAAAAGCCTATCTCCCCTCTTAATATTTGTATGTTTGGATTGAGAGATCCAAGGACACCCTAATTCTTAGTAGGAATTATAATTGAGGATCATATTATGCATTAGATCGGGAAGGTTTTCACATGTGATTCATGCTTTTGAATTTCTATGTTAGATTTTTATGCTAGAGTTCCATGTTGTGAGATCTAGGATGAAATCCAGATTTGAAAGAATGGATGCTTTCATAGGTTTTTAATGTGCTTTTGATGCCTATTGATATATAGATCAAGCATTGACCCTTTAAGATGTTTTGTATAGCATTTTCCCAAAGTTTCATTTAAACATGTGCAAAACATGAGCTCAATAAAGGCTAGAGGCTATTAATACAAACAAGAGGGCAAAAATACGGACTGCCAATATTTTCTGGCGCAAGCATAATATGACCTTAAAGGTAAAAATACGACATGCAAGGCAAAATATGATCTGACTGTATTGTTCTTGCATATGAGCAAAAACTCTCTCTCACGGCAATGATCAAAGAAGCACGATCGTGACATGGGCGTGCCAATGACGTGGAAAGGTCGTCACACTATTGTCATGGCCATGACCGACACTTGGAAACAACTATTTCACTACCCTGTCACGGTCGTAACCGAACGAAAGAAGAACATATGATAAATTTAAATTTATTTTCAAAGTATTTATGATATGGATTGATGCTTGATAAATGTATATGGCACATAGATACATATAATGCACGCTCAGTCGTAATTATGCTAAAATATGAAGAATGATTGATGTATTGCAAAGCATAATGTACTTAAGGTTGAAGAATGTCTTGTCACTCATCAATGTTGAGAAGCAAAGTCCTGCACTTATGTATGTACTTCAAGGAGACCTAAGTCCGTGAAGTAAAATCCTGCATTTGTGCATGTGCTTCTCAGGGAACAAAGTCCCTGGAAATATAGTCTCTCTCTATTATAGTGTGTGTATTATTCGAAATCAAGTCCCTCACTATTATAGTGTGCGTACTTAAAGTCCTACATTTATGTATGTATTTCAAGGGGACCTAAGCTTGAGAAGTAAAGTCTTGCATCTGTGTATGTATTTTTCAAGAAACAATGTCCCTCATCATAAAGTGTGTGTATTTCTAAAGATGATTAGGAATAAAGTCCCTCACTATTATGATGTGTGTGTTCCTAAGCATACGACTTATGATATGGAATGAAAGTGAAGATGATATGTGATAAAGATGAAGGATGAAGATGCCACGAAAATGATCACATAATAAAGAAAAAAGAAAGAAGAACGAAAGAAGATCTAAATAATTATAAAGCAACCCTGACGAAATGTAAAGTATGAAAGAATGTAAGGATTAAGGCGTTATAAATGAACTCCTAGAATGTACATGACAATGAAACTAAAGTAAAATGATATGTTATGTCATGTATGTGATGAATGATATGAAGGTATGTTTCTATTGTATGATACTTGCAGGAAATGGATATGAAGTTAAGTAGGTATGATATGATGTTTATATTTTTAAGAATATTATATCAAGAATGAATGTAAGTGTTATGTAATGTCATGTAAGGTTAGTGATATAGTTCATAGCATGTCATATATTATTCTTATTATTATGATGATGCATCACATGTAGTATCATGTGATAGGATATCATGACATGTGTGACTTTTACATATTCTAACTGAAAAACACTGCACTCTGGATCCATGCAGGGAATCAAGATTAAGTGATGGATGACAGCTCAAGCTTGATGAAGTGTTGCACATGTTTAGGTTTAAATAAGTCATTTAAATCTATGTGAACATTGAGGTTAATGGTGTACTAAAGGCTTAGGCATTTGATGTTTACTGATGTATTAGTTATGACATGATTCATAGAATGTTTTTCTCTATTATGATTTTCTTTAAATTATCAAGTCTTCTGCTACTAAATGATGTATGATGAACGGGCTAACAACACAAAATTATCCTAAATGACCAAAATTTTTATAGTGAACTTTCGGATCGTTACACTTCTTCTCTTGACCAATGCACGCTTTCGTTCTTTCACCATTCCAAGTATGCTTCTTCTACTAATACAATATAAAATACCATCTTTTCCTTGGTTGGAGAAAAAATATATTTACTTGTATTATCGCAAAATGATCTGTAACATCTCGAGATACACGTGACTTTCACGTATTCAGAATCATCTCAGAGACGATACACAATCTTCTAAAAAAATAATTTTTCGAGATATAAACCATAAATGCGAAAGACTTTTTCAATAATAATAGCTAATAATCCATAATATTTCAAATAACTAAAATACCAATAAGTTCATGATTCTAATAAATGCGAAAGTAATAAAAATTAGACAACTCGATCTAAAACATGTGTAACATTTGTTTGTCACTGAGCATAGCCACTTGCAAGACCATCCTATATAATTCTCTCACCTGCACGGATCTAGGTACAAAGAAAATTTATGAGTATAAAAATACTCAGTATGTATGATCTACTAAACAATTAATATGCTCAAGAAGGTATGATCAATACTAAATCAATTGAGCAATTAATACAATAATCAATTAACAATACAATAAGTTATTAATATGAGCAATATATCATGATATGATCAAAAGATCAATATAAATCAATAATAATTTCCAAATATCAATTATCAATTGCATGATCAATAAATCAATATTCAATTGACAAATTTAAATAGATCAATAACAATTGCCAACTCAATACTAGTATATCCAAATGACTATGATTCAATTTCATTCCATTCAATTCAATTCGATTCAATTCAATCTACAATGTTCGGAGTTATCCAATTCGATGAGGAGTGCTCGGTCAATTAAGGAAAACTCTATATCTTTTTCATGTAGGCCAATGGGAGATCAACCTATGGCAAGCCACCCAATAACGATAGCGTTAACAATGATTCATGAATGGCGGGAGATCATGACCAAATAAAACCATCATAGCTTCTCTAAAGGATGACATCCCAAACCTTTAGGTACATTATTTGTCCCATTCAATTCAATAACAACATGGCCAGGTGGCTTGGAGATAATAAGAGAACATGGAGATTCAATAGCTTTTAAATTTTTATCTTGTTTACCTAAGATGTCTATCTTTTAACAATTAAATCTAGGTGAAACAAGACTACTCGATCAATATTATAATATTGGATAAGATAACAAGATGATTAGATATGATTATAATATGATAATGTATGATAATATTATAATCAAGTATGATAGCAATCTTATTAGGACCAATCAATGATAATACAATCAATAGATCATATTTAAATAACAATAATAACATCAACATAATTATTATAAAACTGGTAATTAATCATATTAAATAAATAAAATTATCCCCTTCTCTTCCACACCATTGTCGAGAAAAGAAGAAAATGAAGGTAGATTTCTCCCCGAGAAAATCAAGGAAGAAATCGAAGATTTTTCTTCTACGACGCAAATTCTACTATTTCGTTTCTTTTTTAAATTTTTTCTCCTTCAGTTTGTTTCCCCGAAAGACCTCCCCTTTCTTTTCTTAATTCTTTTTCTCTACGTCATGTTTAGAAACCCCTTTTTTCTCACAAGAATCTCCTCTCTCTCTCTCTCTCTCTCTCTCTCTCTCTCTCTCTCTCTCTCTATTACCATAAGGCTGCAATCTCTTACCGGACAGAAATATGAGGCCATATGTTTTTGCTGCTATCTATTTTTTTTCTATAATATCCTTTTTTCTTTTCCTCTCTTTCTATAGGAGGCATCTTGTTCGACGTAAATCGCTGCATCCCTACGATGCGAACATCCACAGGAACATATTATATTTCTCAATTTCTTTTGGTCTTACATGTTTCTTCTTTGGCCTTCAGCGCAAGAAATTGTCTCTCCTTTCTGATTTTTTCTCTCTTAACATAAAATCAAGGCTTATTGATGCGCCCCTTGCAAATTAGACTGAATCGGCCATTAAAAATAATTGCGCCTAAAAAATCGCACATCTTAATAAATCTATGGATCCCCGTTATGTACCACAGTTTGATGGCGCCTCTGTGATGAATGTAGGGCTATAGGGGTGTGAGTGGATCAAATGAAATGCAAAGAATATGAAAATAGGATGGATGGTCTCAAACAAGTTCTAAAAACCCTTAACCTTCACAAATCTACAAGTGCACAGATCGTGTAGTGCTCGGGTATCGTATCCTCAAAGATCTGAGATCTAAAAATTTACTAACTAATTTAAATTAATCCTAGACTAAAATGGCTAAAGTAACAAGTAAGCAAAAAGGGAAAGATAAAGACACATAATCAAACTATAACTAAGAAACTATTTTTTATGTTTTAAAGTGATCAATATAGAATGAAAACTAATTACTTAGCTGAAAGCCCTAAAGTGGATTAGTAATTAATGATAGATTCTCCTAAGAATGGAGTTCATCTAGTTTTGCTATGGATGGATTAGAACAAATCAATAATCAAATCATGTCAATTTCAACCTATAAAAACTACTCTCACATTACATTAAAATAAGAACTAAGTATCATACTTTCATATGAATGTTAGTTAAGTTGATTCAACAAGGATTTCAACTGATATTAAATTATCATGGAACTTATGACATCTACTAGTTTGCTAACATTCCTTTCAAATATAAACATAACAAGTAAAGCTAGAAATCGCAAATAGTAGTAATTACAAACATAAGATAAACAATTCAGCCCACTGCACAGAACAAATCAGATCCAAACACTAATGCTAATGCTCTTAGTTTATCTCTAAACATCAATGGAATCTGTAATCAACTTCTCGGTTGTCATTTCAATATGAGATTCACATCAACAAAAGCTAAATGGATGGATCAAACCTCACAACAATAGATTGAAATCCGAAAATAATATCGATGTTCTTAACTCATTTCTGAGTAAAAAAAGAATCTGAAATCAACTTCTCAATTGCTATTACAAAATAGGATTCACATTGACAAGATCAGGTTCCAAAATATTCAGAACTATACTAATATCTGTGATAAAATAAGTATTGTTCTATCATCCATCCATAACAGAAATTAGACTATTACCCTATCCTAAGAGAGCTAAGATTTAGCTCATCATAAATATTGAAATCACTACAAAACATATGAGGAACAAAATAAAAAAATATTATAAAATAGTAAGTAGAAGAATAAACTTGGAGTCTCATTCTTGTTGTTTCTTCTTTTTCCTTCAGTTTCAATGTGCAGAATGTAGAGAATGGTGGAAGACCCCTTTTGCTCCTAGAATCCTTCCTTTTATATGGAATTTTCATCACCCTTTGATCCCCATCAGAAACTTCTATTTCTTCTAATTTTGTCATATGTCCTGGTCCCCTCTTCTTTTCAAAAAATTCCTTTCTTGTTTTAGCAACTTGCATTGTGCTCCCCCCTTCTTTTCCAACATTATTTGTCCTATATGCTTGATTTAGAGGCTGGATTAGTAAGAATAACAAGCATCAATCCTTCAAATAAAAATTAGACAAATAAGAATTAAAACAACGCATCAAAGAGCTCAAATATGCAAGTGTAAGACAATATTATGCTGAAAAAATAAATGCAAGTATATTAATCATAATCATCAGCATATGAACATTTCAAGGCTTATATGCACATGAATTAGAGTGAAAATGAGCAGAATTATAATATGATCAGCTAGTGATCAAACTCCCCCAAGCTTAGTCCTTTGCTTGTCCTCAAGTAAAATATTTAAATATTAAAAATAAGGATTGAATCAAACAGTTCACGAATGAATTCAGAATTAGTTCTTTAGAATCAAATGAGTTTTCCACATTGCTAACACTCCCTGTCATTCTTTTCAATTCCCAATTTCTAGCTGAGGAATCACAAAGGCTAAAGCAAATTTAAGTCATGAGAAAAGTACTAACAATAATTAATTTGAGTTTCAGGGATTTTTAACTTTACTAAAAAGTTTGAACTGTCAATCTCTTGATGAACAAATTTTGGTGTTGCTTAAATAGGATAAACCTCACTTTTATTCATGATGATGCAAATAAACAAGATAAACCTAATTTTTATTCATGTTGGTCAACAGGATAAAAATCCTAATTTTATTCAAGAGAGATTCCTTTTGGATTTAGCTATCTTTGTCATGCATGCATGCAATGCAAAATGCAACTTTTTGTTTTCTCTTTTTCTTCATTTTTTTGTTCATGATGTGAGCAACAGTTCAAACTCAAGTAAGGTTTATATTCCTTAATCTAAAGAGTCAAGTTTTCCTATTTAACATAACCACAAAAGCAGGACATCTTCTAATTTCTGACCAACCCATGAGTGTTAACTAGTGATACCCACAAAAAGAAAAAATTCAGCTGAATTGAGTTCAAATGCATCTGAATATGTCTAAATGAAGTAAAAAGATTAACAACCAAATTAATCATTAATTAGTGTCGGAGTGTACTAACTGTTATACTAAAGAATTTCTGCTTAACAATAATGAGCACAAATGATAACATGAGTTGAGTTGAATTACAGTGATAATAGTGATAACCTCATTATAGATATGATATCAACTTTAAAATGGAATTAAAGCATACTAATAGAGTTCAGAAAAGTACCAGATACTTCCCCCAAGCTTATCATCAGCATTGTACTCAGTGATGAATCATCCAAGCAATGAAGAAGGTTGGGTGGGTGTTCAACTTTTGAAATAAGAGACATGCATGTCTTTCTTCACTTCTTCTTTTGGTTTCATCATTTCAACATTTGATATCAGCAATGGTAGTTTTGATCAATTCTTCCTACTATTGAATCAAATCTGCAATCAATTGAAGAATGATCAACTTAGCAATCAATAAAATGCCATAAGAATTAAGAAACTCACTAAAATTTGGCAAAATCAGATGTGGACAACTGATATGAACAAGAAATCATAGTTATCCTTATGATAGTCATAACATGAGCTAAGGATAATTGTGATAATCGGTTATCAATTACATTTCAGTGAAAAATCAAAGTTGTGAGTTTAAGAGTACTTCCTAAGCTGAAAGTTCAGTGGTAGATCATGTTCCTCTCTTATTTATTCCTGCAAAAATAAAAGGATATTATATGTAAAAGACTTGGGTTGCCTCCCAAAAACTGCCCGACTTTAATGTCTTAGGCTGGACATTGTTAAAACTCAGTGTCAGCTAGAGAATTCATGATAATTTGATAGTATGAGCACTTCCTTAACTGGATCCTCTAGGGTGGTACAATTTCAATCTTTGACCATTCACTTTGAAAATATCTGAATTCTCATTTTGAAGAACCACAGCTCCAAAAAGATAAACTTAATGAACTTTGAATGGTCCCACCATCTGAATTTCAATTTTCCAGCAAATAATTTCAATCTTGAATTGTACAATAGAACCAAATCTCCTTCCTTGAATTCCTTCTTCAAAATTTTGTTATCATGCCACCTCTTTGTTCTCTCTTTATAAAATTCAGAATTATGATAAGCATTGAGCCTGGTTTTTTTCTAATTCATCTAGATAAAGTAATCTCTTCTGTCCACAAGCTTTCATATCATAACTTAAAACTTTAACAACCCAATATGCCTTGTGTTTAAGCTCAATTGGCAAATGGCATATTTTTCCATATATCAGCTTATAGGGAGTGACACCAATTGGAGACTTATAAGTTATTCTATAAGCCCAAAGTGCATCATTCAGTTTATTATTCCAATCCTTCCTAGTCAATAAGATAGTCTTCTCCAACATGGTTTTAATTTCCCTATTTGAAATTTTAACTTGGTAATTGGTTTGTGGATGATAAGACGTTGAGATCTTGTGCTTGACTCCATATCTGCTCAGAAGGTTTTCAAAACTTTTCTCAATAAAGTGACTTCCTCCATCACTAATAACTACTCTTGGAACTCTAAATCTTGGGAAAATAATATCTTTGAATAATCTGATAACAGCCTTAGAATCAACATGAACTATTGGGATTACTTCAATCCACTTGGACATATAATCAACAGCTAATAAGATGAACTTGTATCCAAATGAGCTAGGAAAAGGTCCCATGTAATCAATTCTCCATTAATTAAAGATTTCAACTTCCAAAATTTCATGTTGGGGCATTTCATTTCTTCTGGAAATTGTCCCTACTCTTTGACATATATCATATTTCTTCACAAAAAGATGAGCATCTTTAAATAAGGAAGGCAATAAAATCTTGATTGAAGTACCTTGGCAGCTATCTCTTGAGTAGCTTCATGTTTTCCATAAGGTAAAGAGTGGCATTAATGAAGAATATCTTGGAATTCAAATTCTAGCACACATCTTCTAAACATTCCATCGGGGACTTCTTTAATAGAAATGGATTAATCCTTGATGTCATGAAAAAACTTTTTCTTTTGCTGGTATAAATAATCAATTGGAATGATTCCACAAGCTAAATAGCTGACAAGATCAGCATACCATGGAGCTTGATTAGCTGAGATGGCCATTAGAAAATCATCAGAAAAAGAGTCATTAATAGGAATTGTGGGAGATTCATGACCTCTTTCCAATCTAGACAAATGATCAGCTATTAAGTTTTCAGTGCCTCTCTTGTCCCTGATTTTCACATCAAATTTCTGAAGTAGTAGAATTCATCTTATCAACCTTGGCTTCGATTCCTTCTATTAATAAGATGCCTCACAGCTTGATGATCAGTGTATACAATAACTTTGGCTCCAACTAAGTATGATATGAACTTATCAAAAGCAAATATCACAGCCAATAGCTTTTCTAGTAGTACCATAGTTGACTTGGCTTTCATCAAGAGTCTTGCTAGCATAGTAGATAACATGATGCTTTTTATCTTTAATTTGGCCTAGAACTGCCCCTACTACTTGATCAGAGGCATCACACATCACTTCAAATGACAAAGACTGGTGGTTGTACAATTGGAATTGATGTTAAAGCTTGTTTCAAATGGTTGAAAGCCATCAAACATTCTTCATCAAAGTTGAATTCAGAATCTTTTGCTAACAACTTTGTGAGGGGTCTAGCCATCATTGAAAAGTTCATTATAAATCTTCTATAGACACTTGCATGGCCTAAGAAACTTCTTATTGTCTTGACATTTTTGGGTGGTGGCAGCTTCTTAATAGCATCAATCTTAGCTTTATCCATTTCAATTCTCCTGTTAGAGACAATGTGTCCTAAAACAACTCCTTCTTGAACTATAAAGTGACATTTCTCTCAATTACGAATCAGATTGGATTCCTTGCATCTTTGCAGTACTCTTGTCAAATTTTCCAAACAATTTTCAAAGGAATTTCCATATACCGATTAGTCATCCATAAAAACTTTCATAATGTCTTCAATAAAATCTGAGAAAATTGATATCATACACCTTTGAAATGTAACGGGGGCATTGCATAAACCTAATGGCATTGTTCTATAAGCAAATGTCCCATATGAACATGTAAAAGTTGTCTTGTCCTGATTTTGAGCATGAATTGAAACATGTAAGAATTCTGAATAGTCGTATAAGTAGCAGAAATGAAAATGCTTGGCTAGTCTCTCTAGCATTTGGTCAATGAAAGGAAGTGGAAAATGGTCATTCCTTGTTGCCTTGTTTAATTTTCTGAAGTCAATGCACATTCTCCATCCAATCACTGTTCTAGTAGAAATCAACTCATTAGAATCAGATTTCACAACTGTGATTCCACCTTTCTTTAGCACCACTTGAATTGGACTAACTCATTCACTATATGAAATTGAATATATGATTCCAGCATTCAAAAACTTTAGCACTTATTTCTTCACAACTTCTTTCATAATTAGATTCAATCTTCATTGGCATTCAATTGTGGGCTTATAATTGTCTTCCATAGGAATTATGTGCAAGAAAATTGATGGGTTGATTCCTTTGATATCATCAATTGAATACCCAATTACTTCCCTATATATCTTTAGTCTTTTCAATAGCTCTTGAACTTGACTTTGGGGTAACTTGGCATTAATTATCACGGATATGTGAAGTTTTCTCCTAAAAACTCATACTTTAGATTGTTGGGAAGTGGCTTCAGCTCCTACTTGAAAAAATTATCCTTAATTAGTAGAGCCTATCTCAACTTTAGAAGTGAAAGTTTCTTGGATTACATTCTGAATTTATGAATTTCTGATTTAGTTGAATCCATAATAGAATGGCAAGTCTGAGCTTTAGGATCATCTAATTTCTTCAATGATCAAACATAAAACATCTTTGTAAAAGATCTTCAATTGAAATTATTGTATAGACTTGTTCTACTAGTTGGTTAATTTGCCTATCTTCAAGGTCTTCATGTTGAAAATTAGGATTGAATTCTATCTTGTCTTCTCCAATCTGAAATGTCAATCTATCTTCTTTGACATCAATTACAGCTCCTGCATTAGCTAAGAAAGATCTACTCAAAAGAATTTGAGTATTCAAGTCTTTATCCATATCAAGAACAACGAAATCCATTGGAATATAAAACATTCCAACCTTTAGTTTTATGTCTTCAAGGATTCCATACGGATATTTGATTGTTTTGCTGCAAAGATATTTTAATCGATTTCAAATCTCCAACTTCTAATTTTCTGCATAGTGATGGAAGAATCACACTAACAAAAGCTCATAAATCACACATAGTCCTTTGAATTTTCGTATTTCCAATTTCACATGGAATTGAAAAACTTAATCCTTCAATTTTGGAGGGAGTTATTCTAAATTATAGATGAAGCTTCTTCAATTAAGACTATAGTCTCATGCTCCATAATCTTTCTCCTCTTAGTCAAGATCTCTTTAAGAAACTTGACATATGAAGGTATTTTCTAAATGACTTCCACAAATGGCACATTAATGTATAGTTTCTTCAAAATTTCTAGAAACTTGCCAAATTGTTAATCTTGTCTAGCCTTGACTAGCCTTTAGGGAATGGTACAAGTTGATAAATCCTTGCATTGACTTCCTCTTGACTCAACTACAACATCTCCAACAGACTTTTTTGGTGTTGTTGGTATTGGATTGACTCTAGTTGAATTGTCTTCAACAGACTTCATTGGTTCCTCGATAACTCTACCACTTCTGAGTTGAATAGCTTGCACTTGCTCTTTAGGATTGTTTTCTGGTTGTTCTGAAAAAATTCTTGGGGTTCTAATTGAAGTACTAGCTTGTTGAGCTATCTGATTCTCAAGCATCTTGTTGTGAGCACTTAAAGTTTCAATTTGTTAAGATAATTTTAGCATCACTTTTGTAGGATCTCAAAGGGCACCAAGAGGAGGGGGTGAATTGGTGTTAAATAAAAAATGTCGATTTCACAAAATTCGTAGCGGAAGCACAAAACCGATTCTTTAAAACCTTTTAAAATAAAGCAATTCAGATCATAAGCATAATATGAACGGGGAGAGAGAGAGAAAATCAAACGCAAAGACACGGTGGTTGTTGACGAGGCTTGACCACACCTTGGCCTACGTCCCTGCTCCTACTTCTCGACCTCGAGATCGACGGAGATTCCACTAGCACTTCCTTTATTCTAAATGGGACAAGGAAGAAAGCCCTTTACACCACCGCCTTTTCTCCGCTTCGAGAGGCAAGGAAATCTCTCCTCCTAGGAAGCTAATCCATTTCTCTCGCTCAAGAGATAAGATTTTGAACTCTTTTACATAGGAGCTCTCTCTAATTTTTTTGAACAAAAATGTTTCTCTCTTTTATAGAACTAAGCTCACAAGAGAAGAAGAGAGAAAGAAGGAAAACTCTAAATGATAACTTTAAGAGATATAATCTTCTTTCGATTTCTTGAAGTTTTGCTTAAATACTTGGATGGGTGCTCTTCCTTCTGGCTTTGGCACTCCTTTTATAGGCTTCTTCAAGTGAGAAAATCGTCCAAAAATCATTCCACAATTTTCTCCTTCAAATTTGACAGTTACTATTCATTTGACTGAGAGGCCGGTCGACCGCACATATGAACCGGTTGACCGATACATTTTCTTTTATGAAAAATGTGACCATTGGTGAATTCTACACTGTCCGGTCAACCTGTGTTTTGGACCGGTCGACCGGTACCTCGACCAGTACTGTCTCGATATTCTGCTAGTTAAAATTAGGCATTTTCTGCACTGACCGATCGACCTGTGTTTTGAACCGGTCGACCGATATTCTGGACCGGTCGACCTGTGTTCTGGACCGGTTGACCGATATTCTGGACCGGTCGACCTATTTTCCAGCCGGCAGCTCGACTGACCTACACTATTTTAAGCATAACTCTTTGCACCGTTATCCAAATAAGATAATTTTTTATTCTATGGAAAGCTAACAGAATTATCTACAACTTTGATATTTATGATTAACCAAAAATCTAATAGGATCATAGTTAATTATTTAATCAAAGTATAGTGCATAAAGTTATCCCTTTTTCTTTAAACTTTTTCAGCATTTTAACTTTAATCTTTCGAGGTTTGTATCATCAAAATATAATTTTATGTATCATTAAAACTTAGATCCTACAATTTTATCTTGTCTTTGTCTATCTTCATCGTACTTCTCTTGCTTCTTCAACAATGCTTTCAGTAGCTCTTTCATCTTAGATATCTGTCTCCTCAAAAAAAAAAAAAAGATATATGTGGAGCTTAAGTTGGTTACTTATATGGAGGCATTTGCAATTAGGCATTTGGTTGATTATATGGAAGTGATTCTTAGGCACAATTTTGGGTTGCCAATTGAAATTCTAAATTGGTGGGGCTTGATAATTATTTGCTTTTAGAAAAAATAAGGATGATTTCTGTTCTCAGGAGTGTAATACTCAGGAGGAGGTTTCACATCATAATTCACAACTGCATCAACTTGATCAATGGTTTGCTCATATTATTGCATAATCAAATTGCAACTTTTTGTTACATGCCCCTGGTTTTCACAAACGTCACATTTATTTTTAGTGATGGTTATCTTGTTCATCTTGTGTGATAGGTTAAGCTTCACCAAAGCTTTTTGTAGCGCTTCCTCAATTTGGGCAGAAATAATCTCCATATTGTTAATTTGACTATCCGATTATGGCTTTCTTGCTCTATGATGAGTTAGAAAAAGATGATTCTTAGCAATGTTCTCTATGAGTTGATATGCCTCATCAATATTATTGGAAGCAAAAATTCCACCAACAGCTGTGTCTAAGGCTACTTTAGAAGGATAATTCAGTCATTTATGAAAATAGTTCACCAATTGTCATTTCTCAAATTCATGGTGTGGATATGTCGTCAGCAAACTTTGAAGTCTTTGCCAAGCATCACAGATGTTCTCTTGAATTAATTGGTTGAATATAGCAATTTGATCTCTATAGTCGTCAGTCTTGCTGGGAGGAAAGAAACCGGCAAGAAATAGTTGCACAATTAAGTCCCAAGTTGCACTTTTTTCAGGAATAAGAGACATGTATCAAATTTTAGCTCTATCCTTGAGTGAAAATAGGACAATCTCATGTAGACAACATTCATGGGAGTATTGTGGAAATGAACAGTGCTACATATCCCTTTGAAATTGTCAATATACAAAGCGAGATCTTTAGTGCCTAATCTTGCAAATTAATGTTGCCTAATCATGGTGACCAGAGCTAAATTTAACTTAAATGTAGCAGCAGGTGCAATGGCTCTATTAACTGATTGTCCTCTGACATTTCTTAGTGAATAATAGCTCTTCAGTGTTTTTGGAGCAACCATGATTTGATTATTTTCAATGTCTTGATTGTTTATCTCTTCAAATATTCTTTTTCTTTTTGCTTCTCTTTGCAGTCTCCTTCTTCTATTGAATCTTCTCTCAGGTTCTGAATCTTGCATAAATTGAAATTAAAAGTATTAGGTTCAAACAAGAAAAATCAGATAGAATTTACAGTTCAGAGATAAAAGTAAAAGAAAACTAAGCTGAAAAATGTGATCAGTCCTTTAAATAAAAATTAGACAAATAAGAACTAAAATAACACATCAGACAGCTCAAATGTGCAAGTGTAAGATAATATTATGCTGAAAAAATAAATGCAAGTATATTAATTATAATCATCAGCAAATGGACATTTCAGGGCTTATATGCACATGAATTAGAGTGAAAAAGAGCATAATTATAGTATGATCAGTCAGTGATCACTCTGTCGTTTTCACGCCTCGTTGGTCACCTTGTTGTTGCGCCTTTGGTCATAGGGTTACACTTGCGCCTTCTATCTTCAGGTATACATCGAGAACGAGAGAAAAAGAAAACGCCTGGCTGACAGACCCTAAGGATCTATTATAGGACATTTAAATTTCAAAATTTCCAATCCCTCCATAATTTCCAATCCCAATCACATTTAATATTTTAATAACAAATTCTGATTTATTCCAATAATCAAATTATTTCGAATTAAACTAGAAAATCCCATAATATATCTTATAATTAAACTCCTCCCCAATTTTCCTTGATTTTCAAAATTCTTAATTAAAATAATATTAATGACCATATTTCTAAAAATAAAAATAATAAAATATTATTTTATTAACTCGGGGTCGTTACATGACTTATGATGAAGAAGCCGACTGCGGATGAACTTCCGAGAATGCAAGCCAAAGTTGCGAATGACATACATTTGAATACCAAAAGCAACAGCACAAGATCACCTCATGCACAAACCACATCCAAGGCATAAAGCCAATATTTTCATAATTGGACCGGGCTTCTTATCGGGTCGTGATTAGACCGATCCGATCAGATTTGACCGGATTAAACTGGATTTTTTTAAGTAATATTATTTATAATAATTATAAAGATATAATATAAGTTATATAATTTAGTATATGAATATTATACTAATAACTTATTAAAAATATTAAAAATAAATCTAACAAATTTTATTTATAAGAAATTTTAATAATGATTAATATATAAATATAAATAGATTATTATTAATTTAATATCTATTATTTATTGATGATAGATGTTATATTAATAAATTTTATCTTAAATTACTTTATTTTTCTTTAACACTTTTCTTTTTATTTCCTTTACTTATGCCCTTTTTGATAATTTTTCGTTTTAATGTTATTCAATTTTAAATACTTATTTTTATTTCAATTCCTATTTAATTTTATACATGTCATATTTCCTCCTTTTTTACCTTTTGTATATTCCTTTCTTTTTTTCTTTTTTAACTTTCCTATTTGTATCATTTTTTTAAAATTTTATTTTTCAAATTTTGAATTGAACAAGTTTAACCAACCAATTCAACTAGTTTTTTCAGATTCAATGTCAAAACTGGCTTTGATATCAAATCGAACCAAATTTATGATCCGGTCCGGTCTAATTTTAATAATATTGCATAAAACAACTCCATTGGTTATACCCCTTTGAAAATATTTTTTTTGTTCTAGAATAAAACTAGGAAATATAAGCGTGATTCACACAATTAAAATTATTATTCTCATAGTAATAGAAGAATTATTTTTATGTAAAAGTATAATAATGAAATAATAATCTTAAGTTAGCCTATCAAGATTATTAGGCATTTATGGTAATACAGATTTAAAATAGTATAATGCATTTTAATGATGATTTATTGTTCTGATGCACTACATTTTCTCGGGCAATATATTAATCCCATCTCATGCATTAAACATTCTTTAGTGCAAGGACTATTATTTTGTTTCATAGCTTCAACATATATAATTAAACGCATTCAATTTGCATACAGTGAAATAATTATAATATTTATTTTTTTGTATCACAATGCTCATGCAATAGTGAAATAATATTAATTTTCCACCTTTCCACATAAGTAGAGATATAATGGACAAATGTTGTGAGAGAATTAATGATTTAGTGGTCTCATTATAATGAAATAAAAGAAAAAAAAAGTTGTGGGGAAGGTACAAATAAGGGAAATAAATATATTATAATGTATTACAATCAATTCTAACTCTTTCATCAACTAGAATTTCAGTTATTATATTATAATTTTAGTAGATACTGAAATGTTAATGATTTAAACATCCGTAATTTAAAATGATTTAAACATCCATATATATAGATATTTTATTTGGTATATTAAAAAAAAGCTTTAAATGAAAATATTAAATAGTTTAAAAAACGTTAATATTTTATTAAATAGTATGTCATAATGATGACATTACGAAATTTAATGTATTTGTGATACAAACAAATTAAAATAGAGTCACAACACAAAATTTAATTAAGTTGAATAAAAATTTTAATAATTCAACAAATTTAGAAAAAAAGATAGATTAAAGGGGTGAAATAATAAAACTCTAAAACTAATTATAAAAATGTCATCATGCATGTCTCTATATTATATATAGAATATAAATAGATGTAAATATAAAATATATATATGTATAACTATTTTATTTGGTGTTATTAAAAAAGAAATAGCTTTAAATGAAAATAATAAATACTTTAAAATGTACATTAATATAAAAAATTAAATAGTATTCCATTAATGATGGCATTACAATTTTTTATGTATTCATGATACAAACAAATTAAAATAAAGAGTCACAACACAATTTAATTAAGACGAATAAAAATTTTAATAATTTAAAAAATTTAGAAAAAAAAAAAGATAGATGGAGTGAAAGAACTTCAAAATTAATTAAAAATGTGATGATGCATAACTCAATATAATATATAAAATATAGATATAAATATTAATTTATTTGATGCATTAAAAGGAAAATAATTTCAAATAGAAATATTAAATAACTTAAATTGTCTTAATATAAATAATAAAAAATTAATTAGTATGACATTAAAAATTCAATAAATTGAATAAAAATTTAAAAATGGATAAATAAAATGGTGGAAGGAGAAACTTTTAAAATTAACTACAAAACTATCGTCATGATTTATGCATATAGAATAAAAATAAAAATATTAAATAATTTAAAATACTTGAATATAAAGAATAAAAATATAATGATGACATTATGAAATTTATTATTTTCATGATGTCATTAAGATAAATAAAAATAAAAATCATAACACAATTTAATTAAATCGTATGCACGCATTTTCATACATGTTTTACATGCATCATTTAGATTATTTTTCGTAGTTTTTACCATTGCATGCATCTATTTTCTTAATTTATTTTGAGTCCAAAGCTACCCATTTTTGGTGTATTTTATTCTCAGGATCATCATTTTAGAAGTGCAAAGCGATCGGATCGAAAAAGGACGCAAAACGAAGCACAAAGAGGACATATGATTGAGTTCAAGAGAAACCGGACCGGGCTGGCATCATACCCGGACCGGGTTGAAGTTAAAAGCCGAATCCGAATCAATTTCTGCCCGAAAATAAAATCTGAACTGAATCCGGCCCGAGTTGGATCAGACCCGGCCCGAGTTAGTACAAATCAGCCAAACTGGCAGATCGCGTGATTTTTCGGCCGACTTTAACTTGGATTTAAATCGCGAATTCAACTCGGAACCCTAAAAGGTCGTCACCCCTATAAATATGGATGTACCACGAAGCCAAGAAGCATGCAATCTCGGATTTTGAAGCCCTAGCCGCACAAAAAATGAGAGATGAAGTTCTACTGCACGTCAATGCAAATCAATCGAAGAAGTAGAGATTTCGAGGTTTCGGACGATCGTTTGGAGCATAGTCTCGGCCAAGGCTTGTTCCAGATACGTCCACCACTTCTTGGGAGTTTGATTTAGAATTCCTAATCTTTATTTTACATTTTCTCCCTCAAATTTGATGTTAATTCTTTCGAATATGAATTAGTTTAGTTGTTAGAGGAAGATTATGTTGAACTTCAGTTTTCTCTTAATATATTTTATTGTTTAGACTTCTGAGAACATGATTATGATATGGATTTCATGCTTAATCTGAGTTTATTAGTTTCTTGCATTAATTTCATATATTTTCATATAAAATCTGTAGGCAAAATCTATCGAAATTCTTCTCTGTGAAGAACTCGGACCGAGTTGGATGCAACTCGGGCCGGGTTTCTTCGTTATTTTTCCCTATCATAAACGTTTGTGTCAGCCCGAAGTCGAGTTCCTTCTGACCCGGGCCGAGTTCTGTTAGTTTGATATTTTTATTAGCAAATTAGTTTTAATTGCTAACAATTATATCATTAAACGGAGGTTTGCAACTTAAAGCATCTTAGATAAGGTAGATTAGAGTTGATCGAGTTTTCGACGTCTTTGATTTTACTTCTATTTAAGATAGTTATGTTCTCAAGTTTTTTGAGTCATTTCCTTCAAGCAACCTTTCATATTAATGCATCTTAGTTTAGAATACATTAAAGTGGATTGAGTTTTCAACGTGCTTTGATTATATTCTTTATTAGGGTAGTTAGGTCCTCAAGCTTTTGAGTCCTATACCTTTTATCTGTTTAATTTCTACAAGAAGTCTATATTTAATCATTGATAATTAAGAGAATACGATAGGGATACGAAGTCTGAGTTCTAACTTTCTCTCACATTGATTAAAGGCATCTTTATCTTTGATTGTCATCAATTCGGATTACTTTTATCTCAAATCAGTTCTTGTTATTCTCTCGATTAATAAACTTAAGTTAAAAAGATAAAAATCTAGATTAGTCCTCGTGGGTTCGACACTCTATTCACTTTTTATTACTTGATACGATTCTAGTATACTTGCTAGTATATTTGCGCTTATTTTGCACGCATCAAGTTTTTGGCGACGTTGCCGGGAACTATTTCTAATTCTTTTTTTCTACTTTTGTTTGTTAACTTGATTTTATTTTTTTTTCTCTAGCACTTTTAAAGATTTTATTGCACATTGTTATTCAAAATTCATCACTTCATATACTTTCACGAGTTTCTATCTGTGTGTTTCAGGAAATTATTCTAAAGACAAATTGTTTAATCTTCAATGGCGAAGAAGAATAAATCCAGACAACAATCCAAGCCGATTGAAGGTAGCAAAATTATCAAAGCTCCTGGAGAAGAACAATTTGAAGCTTTATCTAGCCCTCAACACGAAGGCGTTTCTGCATCTAAAATTATACAAGTTGGTGTAAACTTTCTAGGACAAAATACAATCACGCCACCCCATGCATGTGTAGAAGAAAGCAATACATCGCAAGACCCACTAGTCTTGCTTACCCACATGATGGGGACGTTGTTGACGAAGATCTCCACACAAGATTAATTCACACAGAGTATGGAGGTTCAAATTTCAAATCTGAAGCAACATGGCCAAGATATGGATGATGCCCTCTCATCTTTACAAGAAGAAAAGTCCTCGCCTGAATCAAGGACCAATCTGGAGGAGATGCTGTATCAATTTATTTCAACCATTGAGAACAAGATTAACCTTCAGGATCAACTTATTAAATCTTTAGAAGCACACTTGATTCAGTTGAAGTCTCAAGTTAAAGTCAATAATGATATTCCTCCTTCTCCACAATCATTCGAGATTCAGAATAAATTCGAGGAGATGGAGGCAAAGATTATAGCATTGGAGAAGCAGGTTGCAGATTTCTCATTTCAAATTGACTCATCTCAAAAGCCTTGCTCAGAAAATTTTCCTCCAACTATTGTATGCCAATGCCACTACCAAAATTCTTATCAAAGATGGAGACCACGAAGAAATTATAAACGAAGAACATGGACTACAGAGTGGAGGATAAAGATGACAAGTATGTAATTGAAGATGGAATAGTTCGAAGGAGGAGCTGGCCTTAGGAAGTCCTAACCCCAACTACAAACTTACCTCCAATTATAACTCAACAAATCGAGAGAGCCGCATCATTCATAGCATCAACATCAAAAGCACCAACCACATCCCAACAATGGCGTCCAAGGAGTCCAAAAACAATACAAAATATGGAAAAATTACAAATTGACTTAAAAGGTAAAGCCAAAATCTCTGATGAAGGTTACCGAAAGTTGGAGTTGGTTGGGTGCATATTCACTCGCAACTAGTCAGGTCACCGCATTGAACTTTCATGAGCACATCAACTAATCACGGTGAGATTGTTCTTTATTGCACATTTTTATTTTGATAATACTCTTTTTATTAATCTAGGTTATCGAGTCTTAGATGAATTGTTACTTTTCTTTTAGTTCACTTTATTATAATTGGTTTCTTTAGATCAGTCCTAAGTCATAATTTAGTATGTTTTAGTCCATTAATTACCTTATTTTAAAGTCTCATCTTTAGACCTTAATCGGATGATTTTAACTTCACAATTTAATTGATTCACTCACCTTTTTCTATTGCTTAACCCGGCCCGAGTTCCCTTTAACCCAGGCCGTGCAATTCTTTTTTACTTCATGACAGTTACATATAACCCGGGCCAAGTTGTATTAAACCCGGGCCGGGTAGACGCTGTTGCACAAAACACCACTCGGCACGATCATATACGAAACCCAGACCGCGTCTAAGCTACCCGGACCGGGCTGCTAACGCATCTATTTTGCCGTTATCTTCACGCGATGATTCCGGCGACCGTGACTCGCCATTAAGAGGGCAAATCGAACCATTGAGCAGCCACCTACTCGTCATCAATGAGTGGCATTGATTCTCCGCGATTTTCGGAGCCGAATGGCCACCACCCGGGTCAGATCCGTCTACAAAACCCGGACGGGTTGGCTTCCGGGACCACATCACCGCGACGAGATTCCTCTTCCACCGACGTCGGCGCCGCTTCTTCATCCCAGCAGCCACACCACAAGATCCGCTGTGCCGCCGCTTATTTCCTCTCAGATCCGCCGCCGCCGCTTATTTCCTCTCAGATGTGTCCCTGCACACCTTCGCTCCAACCCGGCCGCGCTCATGACAGCCCGGGCTGCACATCGGTATACATGGCCTAGATTCCTTGCCAATAGTCGTCCGCCTCACACCGCGATCACAACCCGGGCCGCACCTTCCGTAAACCCGGGTCGTGCTCCGAGTGGCATTGCACCGCGCCCATCTCAAGCCACCGATAGAACCCGGACCACGTCAACTATATACCCAGGCTGGGTTGATTGTTCAGCACAGCATCTTCTTCGACAGCATCGACCCGGGCCGAGCTCCCATAAACCCGGGCTGGGTTTCTTGCAAAGAAAGTTTCACTCGTCACTGTTCAGCATGCAGCCTCGCCGTAAGGAAGTTAACCAACAGGAAGACCGACCACCGCGATCCACCAGTCTTGAGTTCAAGGATTCTACCCAAAGAAAATGCTACCGACAGACGTTCTTCTTCACTATTACTCCCACCCGGTATGCATGTCACAACACCATGGCAGATTTAAATATTGATGCTGACATTATGTTGCTCTTTGAGAGGGTGGGCATGCGGACTTTTCTGGATCAATGGTGGCCGACGTACGAGAAGTGGTGCCATGAATTTTTCAGTTCTTATGCTTATGAATGCTCTGCTCGGCGCCATCGAGTCAGCTTCAGGCTTTTTAATAATGAATATGGCTTTTCGATGCCGAAGTTTAACTCTATCTATGGATTTCCTCTACTGGAGTCTTCTGCGACCTCTCCTGAGTTTCAGGGAGTTGCCTTCTGGAAAGCCATAACAAATGATGAACCCTTCCTTCCTTCCCGTGCAAAGGCAAGTCTCATTCAGAACCTAGTATTTCGATATGTCCACAGGATCATCTCTTATACCATCTGCGGTAGAGGAGAAAGTGAGGGTGCTATTAATACTAAAGAACTGGAGATATTGTGGGCTATGGTGGAAGGAAGACAGCTAAACATCGGCGCCATCTTAGCCGATAATTTTCAGAGACAGGCATCCATGTCTTCATGCAAAGTTATTAATGGTGGCTTGATTACTCCTATAGCCCTTTATTTGGTACTTGACTTGTCATCTCTTAAGCCCATCGAGCCCACATTTATTGGGATGAACAGATGAACCTTGTCTAGAGGACTTCAGGTGGTCTGGTCTTCAAGTTTCGCAATAGGGTCGAGACATTACCATGCACGGATGTTGATCGCTTCACTGATGCGAATTGGACATACTTTCATTCTTTGAGACAAGTGGAGTCTTGCCACATAGTAGACCCTCATGCACAGACAGATTTAGATGATGAGGATCCAGTACCTCTATAGGACAAGGGGCCTTCACAGCACCCACAGCCATCCTTTATGGCTCCGAGTCCACCACTTCAGCATGGGTCTACTTCTCAGCCAACTTATGCTTCAGCCCCTGGCAGTTTTGATGTCTCGGCTTTGCAGGATACATTAGTCGCACTTCTTGCGGGCCAAGAGCGACAGTACCAGCTGATGCAGCAGCACCATCAGGAGACTCTGGCTCAGTTTCGACAACTTAGCGACCGACAGGATCACCTTGAGTAGCTGGTCCAGGACTACTTTGGGCAGTATCCACCACCTCCAGAGATGGGCTAGTTGGTCGTGTCTTTTCCTTTCTTCTTTTCTATCTTTTTTTTAGTCTTTCATCTTGTACTCCTTACCTTGTCTCAGTGTTTAGTTCAAGCTTGGGGGAGAGTGCATTTCATGCATCATATTTGCTTATTGTACTGCATCATCATGTTTGCTTTCCTTTAGTATTGCATGTTTGCTTTATCTTTGCATCTTATGAAAATTCATAAAAATTTCAAAAATTTCAAAAATCACAAAAATACCATTCACCATCATTTTGCCTTATTGTTTGTTCTTCTTGTTTGCACTTAAGTAAAATTCAAAGCACCCTGTGCACTTATGAAATTCTATTGCCATAATTTTATTTGTTCCATCACCTTAGTATTGGGTAAGTTGGAAAGTGTATGTTGCCAAGTAAAATTATGGATGGACCACTGATTCCTGTTCATGCTCGCATTTCATTTCTTATATTTATTTTATGTCTTGATGGTAGTAGCCTTTTTATTGAATGCATAAAGTATTTTGTGAACTTAAAATAAAATAAATCTAAAAGAGGGTTAGTTAAACTCCAAAAGTTATAAGAATGTATAATTGTGTTATCCGGAACCTGAGTGTGTTCGGGTGATTAGATCCGTAGGAGATTCTTGCCTAACGACCTAAGGGCAACTGCTCTGGGATCCGTCGAACGAAAGCCCGCTACATGAACCACCTTGCGCAATATGGAGAAACACAAGAGTACCAAATCAGTAAAAGAGACAAGTTTTAAACGATGTATAAATGTGTTATCTGGAACCTTAGTGTGTTCAGGTGATTAGACCCATAGGGGATTCTTGCCTGGCGACCTAAGGCCAACTGGTCTGGGATCCGTCAGTTGAAAGCCTGTTACATGGACCGTCTTGAGCAATACGGAGAAGCACATAAGTAATCAATTCTATAAATAAAAAAAAGGGTGAATAAAGTAAAATTAAGCTCACTCTATACTTTTTGCATTCAACATTAATGATATTATTTGATAGACTATATGTTTTCTTGCACGGAGCTGAACTAGAATAAGTTTAAACTGTTTAAGATCCAGAAATTTTATAAGACTGGGCTATGGATTGCGGTTAGATACTTTGGTGATGGACTTGTAAAACGATGGTAGTGGAAAACTATTAATCATGGGGTGGAGACTATGATGGTCCATTTATGATTCTTGAGTCTTGCCTTGGAGCTTGCTTGAGGACAAGCAAGAGTTCAAGCTTGGGGGAATTTGATGCATGCATTTTCATACATGTTTTACATGCATCATTTAAATTATTTTTTGTAGTTTTTACCATTGCATGCATCTATTTTCTTAATTTATTTTGAGTCCAAAGCTACCCACTTTTGGTTTATTTTATTCTCAGGATCATCATTTTAGAAGTGCAAAATGATCGGATCAGAAAAGGACGCAAAATGAAGCACAAAGAGGACATATGATTGAGTTCAAGAGAAACCCGGGCCGGGCTGGCATCATACCCGGACCGGGTTGACGTTAAAAACCGAATCTGAATCGATTTCTGCCCGAAAATAAAATCTGAACTGAACCCGGCCCGAGTTGGATCAGACCCGGCCCGAGTTAGTATAAATCAGCCAAACTGGCAGATCGCGTGATTTTTCGGCCGACTTTAACTTGGATTTAAATCGCGAACTCAACTCTGAACCCTAAAAGGCCGCCACCCCTATAAATATGGATGTACCATGAAGTCAAGGAGCATGCAATCTCGGATTTTGAAGCCCTAGCTGCAGCAAAAACGAGAGAAGAAGTTCTACTGCGTGCCCCTGCAAATCAATCGAAGAAGTAGAGATTTCGTGGTTTTGGGCGATCGTTTGGAGCATAGTCTCGGCCAAGGCTTGTTCCAGAGACGTCCACCACTTCTTGAGAGATTGATTTAGAATTTCTAATCTTTATTTTACATTTTCTCCCTCGAATTTGATGTTAATTCTTCCGATTATGGATTCATTTAGTTGTTAGAGAAAGATTACGTTGAACTTCAGTTTTCTCATAATATATTTCATTGTTTAGACTTCTGAGAACATGATTATGATGTGGATTTCATGCTTAATCTGAGTTTATTAGTTTCTTGCATTAATTTCATATATTTTCATATAAAATATGTAGGCGAAATCTATCGAAATTCTTCTCTGTGAAGAACCCGGACCGAGTTGGATGCAACTCGGGCCGGGTTTCTTCGTTATTTTTCCCCATCAGAAACGTTTGTGTCAGCCCGGGCCGAGTTCCTTTTGACTCGGGCTGAGTTCTGTTAGTTTGATATTTTTGTTGGTAAATTAGTTTTAATTGCTAACAATTATATCATTAAACGGAGGTTTGCAACTTAAAGCATCTTAGATAAGGTAGATTAGAGTTGATCGAGTTTTCGACGTCTTTGATTTTACTTCTATTTAAGATAGTTATGTTATCAAATTTTTTGAGTCATTTACTTCAAGCAACCTTTCATATTAATGCATCTTAGTTTAGAATATATTAAAGTGGATTGAGTTTTCAACGTGCTTTGATTATATTCTTTATTAGGGTAGTTAGGTCCTCAAGCTTTTGAGTCCTATACCTTTTATCCGTTCAATTTCTACAAAAAAGTTTATATTTAATTACTGATAATTAAGAGAATACGATAGGGATACGAAGTCTGAGTTCTAACTTTCTCTCACATTAATTAAAGGCATCTTTATCTCTGATTGTCATCAATTCGGATTACTTTTATCTCAAATCAATTCTTGTTATTCTCTCGATTAATAAACTTAAATTAGCATCTTTATCTCTGATTGTCATCAATTCGGATTACTTTTATCTCAAATCAATTCTTGTTATTCTCTCGATTAATAAACTTAAGTTAGAAAGATAAGAATCTAGATTAGTCCTCGTTGGTTCGACACTCTATTCACTCTTTATTACTTGATACGATTCTAGTATATTTGCTAATATATTTACGCTTATTTTGCACGCATCAGAGCTCGTCGGCGTCGTGACAACTCGCCAAGGCGAGCTTGCAAGGGGAGGGTCGAGTCCCCTTTTTCTCCCTCGCTGCTTGACGAGATTCTTCCTCTGCTTCTGGTAAATCAAAGGGCAATCTCTCACATTCAGCTAGAGGCGAAATCAAGTAGTGGAAGTATCGACGTAATTTCATAGAGTCATTCGGTCTAAATGCTACATGAAGAACAGAAGCCAGATGACGGAACGGGAAGACCTAGGATCTTATTATGAGGAGAGTTCATTCGAACGTATGTAAATAGAGAGTATGTTTACATATTGATCCCTACGTCGTTATATTATATTTAGGATTAGGAATAGATGTAATCGAACCTCATGAATCGGGATCCTGATGTATATAAATACAAATGGTCCAATGGGAGCAAGAATTTCCAAGAACATTTGGAACATTTTGTTTCTGAACAGAAAACTTTACAAATAAAAATGGAGGATTGGAATTCCATTGTTGTCATTTCATAAGTATATGGTTACTATCTACGTTCTCAGTGCGCCTATGATGTATCCCATTTCACCATTTGTATCTATATACAGCAGGATCCCAATTCATGGATCTCTCGATTCGAGAAATAAGAGGATTCTTAATTGATTATTTACAAGGGATTACCCCGGATCTACGCTAAGACATTGACGATGATTCTCAAATATCATATAACCGAATGTGATACGATGAGATAGAATGAAACAGAAATAAAGATACCGAATGGGTTACCTACTCCTACTCCTAACGGTCAAAGCGAGCCCTTTAATTTTATGAAGAAGTTTCGGGAGTTACGAAGGAAGCTTCGGACCCATATTAATCATGGGTTGAGAATAGGAGTTGAACTCTATGAGGTTAAAGCTTCTGTTGTTCCTCAGTAGCTCAGTGGTAGAGCGATTACAAGGTGGTGACGAAACGTATAACTTGTACAAATCTTTTCATTTTTCAATTCGATCCGATCCATTCGTTCGTAGAGCTATTTACTCGATCACAGATATTTTTGCAACACCTCTAAGAGAGGAACAAATAATAAATTTGGAAAGAACTTATTGTCAGCCTCTTTCAGATATGAATCTATCTTATTCAAAAGGGAAGAACTTGCATCATATCTCAGTGGTATAACTACTTGAGCCGGATGAGAGAAAACCCTCACGTCTGATTTGAAAAGGGGGAATCCTGTAATGTAGGAACCTATCTTGATTTTTCTTTTGCTAGGGCTCGAAGTACCATTTGTACAAATAAGAATCTCCTTCCTTACATGATTTCTTCTTCATATAGATAGATATAGAATCTATGGGGCAATTACTTAGAAGTACATTTTTTGTACAACAGCCCTTCTTATCTGATAGAAAAGGATTACATGATCCTGAATCGATCTTACCTGGGATCGTAAATCCCAAGTTTGTCTATGAAGAGTTGATTTAATTGTATTAGTTTCTATAATTGATTTCTTCTGTGTAATACTAATTGATAGGGCCTCATTGATAAGTGCTACAAGATCTTATGCATTGGAACCCATGTGGGAAAGAAAGAGATGTATACGAATGAGATATCCAGCAACAAGAAGGAAAAGGATTGAATAGAGGAACTCCCGAGCATTTGTTGATCTCAGATGTGTCCATATCAATGAAACGGGTAACTCATTATTTCGAAGAATCATTTAGTCCTTCCCTAAGATTTCGAATAGTTGTCCGAATTCAATTTGATTATGTTTCGCTTCTTCCTCAAAGAAAGACGATCATCATTTGATCCAATAGCGTTCCATTAGATAGGAAACTCTCGGATAGGGTATTAGAACGAAAAGATCCATTAGATAATGAACTATTACTTATAAGCCATCTCTAGCGATGAATCAATAATTCGAAGTGCTTTTCTTGCATATTCTTGATGAACTAGCGTTTATATATAGATGTAGGAGAATTTGTTTGGGAAGTAATAAGTCCATTTGGCATCTCTTCATCTGCAAAAATATTCTCAACGTGAAAACACAAAGACAAAAAACTAATCTTTGAATATCGAACTCGAAGTGCCATGCTATTCTTACTTATTATTCATATTCAATATGGCGAAGGCAATCTTTCTTTTTTTTCAAATAAAAACCCATTGGCGCCAAGCGTGAGGAAATGCTAGACGGTTGATAATTCTCCACCGACCAAAATGGAAGACCCCATTGAAGCGGCTATTTTTTTTTCTTTAATAGGTTTTTTTTGTTTTTCTAATGAAGGGGTTTTCTTTTATTTTTCCAAAAAATTTACTAAACTTATTGAATTAACCTTTCATTGATGTATTATTTCATCGAGATTCAAATTTGTCCAAATTCCATTTGTACATATGACTGCGTTTGGTAGGAGAAATTGAAGAGAACATTAGTTCTCGAGAACTAATTGATTTGCTAGAAAAGTTTGGGGTAATGTTTGAATGAAAAAATGTAATGATGAGAATTTAAAAAGTTGATGTGATGGATAAATTTTAATGAGTGCTTGAATAAAAAATAAGAACTAAAAATATAATTTATTATTTTATGAGATATAAAATTATAGTAAATAAAAATATGTTATTAATATTATAATTTATGTAAATCGTTATATTATTAATATTATTTTTATTTATTTTGATTAAATAATTTAAATATTATTAATATTATAATTTTATTTTAAGTTCCAAATATAATATATTTTTTTAAAAAAATGAATAATTTAATTAATAAAATATTTATCAATTATTATAACTAATTATTTTATAATTTTTAATTAATAACATTTAATAAATTATGTTATAATATCCCTAATAATGTATTAATATATTCTAAATTATATATACATACATTATAAGACAATTAAAAAATAGATGAAATTTTAAAAAAAAAGTCCAAGATTTCGATTGATTTGACATGAAGTAAAAAAACAAATGTTGCGTTTGGGAAACATATCATGAAAGATTTGATAATTCACTAGACTCTAGAAACAAACCCGAGCACTAACGACCCACGAGTTCACCACAGCAGGCGCCGGCCCTCCTTTTCCCATGTGTGAGCTCACACACCCATAAGCTTGCTCTTGAGGAGGGAGAAAAAGGGGGCAGCGTCCCCCTCGCAAGCTTGCCCGTGACGTCGAAGTTGTATTGACACAGCCCGTTTTGGCACGGGTTATGTTTTCAACGTTCAAACACGGACTGTGTAATACAAGCACGGTCCGCGCACTTCGATGACGGGACGCGTCGGATGCAGTATTTGTACTCCAACACGGACCGTGTGTGCCCTAACACGTCCGTGTTAAGAAGAGGACAACGGCCCGCAGTCATTTGAAACTTCAACACGGCCGCGCTGATCAAACACAACCCATTTTTTCCATTTTTAAACGAGATTCGTGATTTGACAATGCAAACACGGGCTACGCAGTCAAAAGGTTCAATACGGACCGTGTTAAGTTCAACACAGGCCGTGTTGAAGTATTTTTATTCCATTCATCCGCCTATAAAAGGCACGACCGATTTCATTTGTTCTCCACTCGAAAATTTCTCCACTTCCAAGTCTTCCAATCTTCCATAGTGCTTTTTGTGACTCTCTCTACCTCTCTCACACTGAGTGACTCAGTCTTTCTGCATTTTTCTTCTCTCCATTCGTGCTCTGCTCTCAAACTCTCTCACTTTTAATTTATATTTATATTGTAATATTTATTTAGTAGTATTTTTATATTATTATTCACTCTTAATTTCTTATATATAACTGCATAATGGACCCGCGAGATCCCTTTCGTCTATATGGTGATTTTGCTGCTTATTCACTTTATGGACACTACCTACATATCCATATGGTACACCATATAATACTAATAGTAGTGGTGATTCTAATTTTTTATCAGCACAAGTAAGTGGCAATTCATCGAGTTATATGAAAACGGTGGCGCCATCAACTAACTGCCCAATTACTCCAACTACATATGTTAATCTTCCTGTCATTCCTAATCTTAAATTGCTTCAAGTTCTGCAGGTTCCGAAGGAGATTGTGCAACTGCGACAGCGACACCTCCAGGTCCGTCAAGCTCAGATGCTCCCGCAGTCTCCCGCGCAAGGTGAGATAATAGGTAAAAAAAGAACATCAAAGTTAACTAGTGAAGTTTGGAATTATTTTGAAAAATTTATCGATGAAAATGATCCAAAAAAAGATAAAGTTATTTGTAAAATTTGCAAGGCTAATTATGCTGCCGTCTCTTCTTCGGGCACAGGTAGTTTAAAATGACATTTAAAATCGCATCCTATAACTACTAGGGAACAATTTTTAGCGGGTCAATTACCGCAACAGACTCAACTAATTGCACTCAGTCGTGGTACTGCCGGGAGCTCTTTATTTGCTTATAATCAAGAAAATACGCGTAAAGATTTAGCAAGATATGTTATACATGCATAAATGCCTTACACATTTGCTGAAGATGAAAAATTTTTATATTATCAACAAAATTATGTACAAGGTGCCTTTAAATGTTAGTATAAAAACTGTTAAAGAAGATTCGATTAAATTATATCGTAAGAAGAAAAATGAACTAATTAATTATTTTTTAGATTCTAAATTCATGTATAATTTGACTAGTGACATATGGACTTCTTTAAATGATGATGGTTTCTTATGTGTTACAGTTCATTGGATTGATATAAATTGGGTAGTGCAAAAAAGAATTATTGCGTTTAAAAAAATTGAACATCCTCATAATGGTTTGCAAATTGCCAACGTGATAGAAAAAGTAATTAATGAATATGGTCTTAAAGAGAAAATTTTATGTCTTACTCTTGACAATGCAAGTGCTAATAATTCCGCTGCACAATTTTTAATTCAAAGATTAAATCCTCATTTAAATGAAATTCTTTTTCATCAAAGATGTGCATGTCATATTATTAATTTGTGTGTTAAAAAAGGATTAAAGGTAGTTGTTAGAGTACTTGAAACTCTTAGAGCAGTTATTGTAAATCTGCGTCACTCTGGACCTAGGAGACAAACATTTAAAGAAATTTGTCATCGTTATAATATTCCTTATAGAAAATTAAACACTGATGTGTCTATGAGATGGAATAGTACTTATGACATGCTTAAATTATATATTCCATTTAGACATGCACTCGATAATTATATTTTAATTGTGATCAATGTCCAGCTCAAATTATTGATTCAGAATGGGATGTTGCTAATGCAGTTACGGAATTGTTACAAGTTTTTTATAATGCTACTTTAGAGTTATCTGTCATTTATTCTCCTACTTCACATTTAATAATTAATCAACTTCATGAAATGACAAGTTCATTTAATGAAAAACGTGAATTATTAAATATTTTTTTTGAAATAATTTATTTGATGGAATCAAAAATTTTAGAATATTGGAATAATTTGCCTATCATAGGAATTTTAGCAATGATGATGGATCCTAAATTTAAAGGATCCGATCCTAAATGGTACACCAGAGAAATTAAAAATTATTTTCCCGAACAATATATAAGAAGTCGTCCAGAATTGCAAACTGATGGTTTTACTAATCCAGATCATGATTACGAAAATATAATAAATAACTTATATAATATTTATTAAACAAAATTTGGTGTACGTAGAGAGCAAGCATCTTCATCACATCCACCGGTAGGATCCAGACGTTCCAATAATAGATCATTTTCTAGATTCATGTCCTCTATTAGAAGGGCATATCAAGAGACTCGGATGAAGGTTCATCCAATTCAGCTGCCCCTTTGTATAATGAACTGCAATATTACTTATCACGTCTAAATGAATGTGATAGTGAAATCGATGTCTTGACATAGGTGGAGATTAAATGGTCGTACCTATCCAATTCTCTCCGTCTTAGCTCGAGATCTTTTAGCTGTTCCGATATCTACAGTGGCATCAGAACAATATTTTCTGCAGGTTTTAGAATTTTGGACGAGAGAAGAAATAAAATGAGCTCTAAGTCGATGGAGGTTTGTATATTATTAAAAGATTAATTTGATGCAGATACTCGAACACAAGGTCAGGAATCCATATTACCATACATAGAAGATGATGAATATATAAAAGATGATGATGAAACGGATGTCTCATCCACTTATAATTCTTCATAAAATAATTGTTTGTACAATATATAATTTTAATTTTTTGTAATTTTGCATTTATTGATTATTTCATAATAATAAAACATTAAAACTCTTGTGGACGTAGGCTAAAATAGCATAACCACGTTAATCTCGATGTCCATTACTATTTTTACTATATAATAAATTAGTACTTAATTATCTATAATATAGTAGTATACTACCTAAGTACCTAATTATCTATACTACTTATGCATTATACAATAAATTATATATAAGTGTTTAATTCACATGCTATTAAGTTTGTAGCATGTTGCTACCACGATCTGGGCCGCTCGATTCTTCATCCACGATCTACATTTGTTGATCTGTCTCGACCGTTCAATCCTCGATCGACGGCCGAGATTACTTTTTTCCCTTTTTCAACGACCTCGGCCGCCCGCCCGCATCCCTCTCTCCTCTCTCTCTCTTCTTCTTCTTCGTCTCGACATTGGGCATTTCCCGATCGCCGCTCCGGCTCCGGCTCCGCTCTCGCCCTTCTTCGGGTCCTCCGCTCTCGCCGTTCTCCGCCGTCCAGATCTGGGCCGTCGGGCGATCCCGCCGCCGGATGTTCACGCGCCCTCGCCGCATGCCCTAGCGCCGATCACTCGTCCCCGCCGCCGATCTCGCCCCCCCCCCCCCCCCCCATCTCGCCTCCCCGCCGCTGATCTCGCCCCCCTCCGCCGATATCTCATCCCCGCGTGCCCTAACGCACGCCGATCTCCCGCCGCCGCTCTCGCCCCCCTCTGCCACTCTCAACGAGGCCGTCGCCGATCTCGCCCCCCTCCGCCGCTCTCGCCGAGGCCGCCGCCGGTCTCGCCGGTCTCCCCCGCCGCAGCCTCGCCCACTCGTCGCCGCCGCTGCCGCCTCGCCCACTCGCCGCCGCCGCTGCAGCCTCGCCGCCGCCGCGCCCATCGCCGCCACCGGCGCATCCTCGCCCACTCGCCGCCGCCGCCTCGCCCACGACATGATTAAACCCTATAATTAGTGTTAATCACTATGTAATTAGTAATCAATGTATTTTGTAATCACGCTGTGATCACTTTAATCTAGTGTCAATCACGCTCTAATGGACCTTATAATTAGTGTTAATCATTATGTAATTAGTAATTGATGATATTTTGATTTTTTTTAATTTGATTTACAATTTGAAGTTGTAAATGTACATTAATTGTAACTTGATTGTAATTTTTAACTATAATATCATGTATGATACGTTTAGCTTGCAAATGTTTTTGAGTTGTAATTTGATGTGCGATATGTTAACTACTTTGTGTAAGAACTTTTTTGATTCTTATGCATTTGCTTTCTTTCTCAAAACGGCACTTGCGATGAATCTCGATGACATAAGAGAGGTAGACGAGGCGAGATGAATCTCAACGACGATAGAGAGACGGACGGAGCTCGACGACGTAAGAGAGGCAAACGAGGCTCGAGATGAATCTCAACGATGATAGAGAGACGGCCAGGCTCGACAATGTAAGAGAGGCAACCGAGGCTCGAAATGAATCTCAATGACAGATAGAGAGACGGACGGGGCTCGATCGAGACTTAAGGAGGCAAATTATTGATTTAACATGTAATAATTCCAATATGATTAGAATAATTACACATGGATTAAATATAAATTAATAATTAATTACAAAATATCATCAATTACTAATTACATAGTGATTAACACTAATTATAGGGTCCATTAGAGTATGATTAATACTAGATTAAAGTGGTCACAGCATGATTACAAAATATCATAGATTACTAATTACATAGTGATTAACACTAATTATAGGATTTAATCATGTCGTGGGCGAGGCAGCGGCGGCGAGTGGGCGAGGCTGCGACGGCAGCGAGTGGGCGAGGTGGCGACAGCGACGGCGGTTAGTGGGCGAGGCTGCGACTGTGGCGGCGAAGACCGGCGAGACCAACGACACCTCGTCGAGTGGCGGAGGGGGCGAGAGCGGCAGCAGGTGGCGGGAGATCGAGGACGAGATATCGGTGGAGGGGACGAGATCGGCAACGGGGACGAGAGATCGGCAGAGGGGGGCGAGTGATCGGCGCTAGGGCACGCGGCGAGGGCGCGTGAACATCCGACGGCGGACTCGCCCGACGGCCCAGATCTGGACGACGGAGAACGGCAAGAGCGGAGGACCCAGAGAAGGGCGAGAACAAAGGCAGAGCCAAAGCGGCAATCGGGAAACGCACAATGTCAAGACGAAGAAGAGAGAGAGGAGGGCTGCGAGCAAGCGGCCGAGGTCATTGAAAAGGGAAAAAAAAGTAATCTTGACCGTCAATCGAGAATCGAACGATCGAGACAGATAACGAATGTAGATCGTGAATGAAGAATCGAGCGGCCCATATCGTGGTAGCATGTGAATTAAACCCTATATATAATGTAGTACAATAGTACTAATATACTATATATTATATTCTCTCTCAAACTCTCACTCTCACTTTGGGTAGAATATTAGAATACAATTAATTACTAATATATATTTATTAAATACTTACCAATTACTTTTATATATAAAATTATAACTTATTAGTTATTACTCAAATCTCAATTAATCATTTTACAAATTTATTTACTTAATAATTATAAATTAAGGACTTAATGTATTTGAAATTTTAACTACATAGTTATTATCAATTGTATATTATAGAATAAATAATAATACTCATTATACTCTATTCTATAATAATTTAATAATTAAATTTATTTTATTATTTAAAAAATTGAAATTGAAAAAATAATGGGCGTCTGACCCGGCAGGACCCGGCCGGGCGAGTTTTGCACGACACTCAGGCAGGACACGGCCCGCAGCATGGTAGGTCGACTGGCACAGGCACGCCAGAGCCCGTTTTTCCATCTCCAGTTATATTATAACACATCAGCAATATAACAATAAAAACTGGCTAGAAAGGCCGAAAATTACACACCTTTCCTGGCTAACTTCCTCCTAATATCCACCTCCTATAATCAGTCTTGCGGATTCCTCTTTCTTCACTTGCATACTTTTTTCTGCTATGCTACTTGAAGCACCTTCGATCAACCAGATGATGATTCTATTTGCATGCAAATGACGAGATTTTTTTTTAATATTCTCGACTGTCGGCACGGAAGACCGTTTGTTAGAGGAAGCCGAACCAAAGGCACGGAAGACCATTTGTTAGAGGAAGCCCCCCATGAAAACAAGAACCAAAGGCACGGAATACCATTTGTTAGAGGAAACCCCCCATGAAAACAAGAACCAAAGGCACGGAAGACGCCTGCCCCCTACTCATCTGCCCTAATTGAAGGTTCAGAAATCACAAGTCTGTTTGAATCCTATCTCATCCTCAGCGGCTTTTATTCTAGAACCAGGCAGACGTAAGCGTTTTAGAAATTAATGCCAAAAAGTAGCAACTGAGAATCAAATTTTAACAATCACATAGAAATATGATCGGGACAGTCCAATCGATCGCAAAATAATGAGGCCCCCTAAACATTAAACCAAAAAGCCTGAATCTGGACAAGAAATATGATCCCGAAGATTGGGAAACGATGGGAAGGCAAAAAGAAAAAGAAAACTACGCTTAAGCACGTTCGCCGCGGATGCGGCGGGCGAGCTGGATGTCCTTGGGCATGATGGTGACCCGCTTGGCGTGGATGGCGCAGAGGTTGGTGTCCTCAAAGAGCCCGACGAGGTACGCTTCCGCGGCCTCCTGGAGCGCCAGCACGGCGTGGCTCTGGAACCTGAGGTCCGTCTTGAAGTCCTGCGCGATCTCCCGGACCAGCCGCTGGAACGGGAGCTTCCTGATCAGCAGCTCCGTGCTCTTCTGGTACTTGCGGATCTCACTGCAACCCGAGCACCAAAATTGAAATAGCCGGAACAATCTAAAAACAAACCAAAACCAAAATATAAAACGAGAATTAAGAAATACCGAAGAGCGACGGTCCCAGGGCGGTAGCGGTGGGGCTTCTTCACTCCGCCAGTGGTCGGAGCCGACTTCCTAGCGGCCTGGAGAAGGAGAGCACATTTGATTAGGGAATTCCGGCAATTGATCGAAACGCGGAGTAGACGAAACTAGGGTTTGATCTTGGCGAGTAATCGAACGGCAAGTTAACCAACGCGTGAAGAGGAGATCACCGTACCTTGGTAGCCAGCTGCTTCCGGGGAGCCTTTCCGCCGGTGGACTTGCGAGCGGTCTGCTTCGTACGAGCCATGGCCGCCGACGGTGACGATGAGAGACGGAGGTGCTGGAAGAGGTAACGAAGGCCTACAAAAAGTTTGAACTTGGACTCTTTGGATAATGCAAATTGTTAAATTTTCGCTTTTATTTTTGGAGTTGTTTAATAGGAGAGACGTTCGCACGGCGGTTTCTGCTCTGAAACGGAGGGCTGAGATTGTGGTTGAGCACCAATCGTCCGGATTTAGATGTCGCTTAGGAAGCACATTGTCCGTGGGGCCGCCTCTGATTGGTCCGTTGGTTTCCGGATGGATCGATGACCTGTGATTTTCTTAAAATAGGAAAAAGATGGTTTATATTTCTTTTCTCGGTGAAAACATTGCACCATAAAGTAAACTCTAATTTATCGGGAAAAAAAAACACAAATTTCAAAAGTTTTATTAAATGTAGCCTCCTGTTTTTTTATCTTCTTGTACCCAAAATACCAATTTTCAATGTCTTTGTAACATTAGCCTCCTAATATCCTTCTCACAAAAAGATTTAGATATATTTATGATGAAATTTATTAAATAACTGATATTTTACATACATTCAAACGTTGTGTACCCAACTAAAATGAATAAAAAAATCTAATTATGCATTGTTCATGTGAGTCATTCACAATTATTGTCCATCAAAATGAACTATTCAATAAATATTGTAGAACTTAAATCAATGATATAAAAATTTATTAATGATTAAAATAACAATATATATTTATTCTTCAAATGTATAAATGATGTAGTATATATAATACCAATTTATTTTTTCACATCAAACTTGATATTAAAAGAAGATATTTTGAAGTTAAATATGAGAAAAAATTGAAAGTTCATACTTTTTCCTAAAAACAAAAATGTTTAGGGTGGTAAATATAATAAAAACTAATAAATTAAAGTTTAGACCATATTAATTTATGAAGAAAATAAAATAAAATGTGAATGAATGATTTTTTCTTAACAAAAGATAAACCGATCATCATGTGTATAATTTGATATGAAATTAACTTTAATTTGTTTAGTGAAAACAAACAATGCACCCAAAAAATTTGACTCGAAACGAGTTCACGGATATCCCTTCGAAGACTTGATCTAATCCAACTTGATCCTTTCATATCAAGTTGAATTTTATCTGTTCTTATTTTTTTCATTATTTAATATTTTTTTTATTATCATGATTTTTTACGTTTAATATTAATATATGAACTTTCGTAGGACGCCGCTAAATTATATCGTGATTTCACTTTAGTTGAGACACGCAACTCCGTGCTTAATTTTATTTGACTATTTTAAAATAAATTTGATAAAATATTCTCCCTTGTTTAATTTAGTGCTATTTATTGATACAATAATAAATATAATTATATTTATTAAAGTTTAATCAAAAGAACATAAACATATCATTCACGTTGTATCATCATTTTTTTTATATACTATCTAACATATAGCACTCTAAATATTAAGTGTCCACCTCACAAATTATTTTTATTATCATCTATTTCAACACCTACGCTTTCAAAAATAAAAGTGAAGGAAACATCAAAGTGCTTCATAAGCTTAACATCTTCTATATGCATCAAAGGCTTAACATCGAGAACTTAAAATTATATGAAAAAAAAATTAACAAGAATAATGTGAGCAACAAACGTTTGCTTAGTGAGTGAAATAAAATTTCTAACATAAGGCAACAATATGAGTCCATATAACATTTAAATAACAATACTTTTCATATGAGAAACATTTAAAGCACAACACATATATCATAGGTTATCAAATCATATGAACTTCCATATAAATAAAGTAACTCAAGATATCAACATATTCATAATTAAACTCCACACATATGACATTGCATATACTCATCATGAGTCAATATATATCACTCCATGATCATATGTCTTACAGTTAAGTAGAGCTTTGTAAACATAAATCTCACATGCGTAGAGCATATCAAGGGTTAATACGTCTCTCTCCAAAATCATGTGTCATATAATTAGGCAGAGCTTCGTAATTATGACTCTCAAATATGTAGAGAATATTATGGGGTATGTCATACAATTATGTAAAGCTTCACAATCATGACTCTCAAATACACAGAGCATAACATGGGTCAATACGAGCACGTAAACAACCCTCAAAGGGCAAAGACACCCGATGTACGCCCAAAGAAATTATGTATATCGAATAAGATCTCAAAGACATTTTTCAACCAATATGACTAATGAACATGTGGAGTTTAATAATATTAAAATATACATATCATAATCACATATCATTATCTAGTAAAACTTATTTTCACATTATAAGCAGTGCTCCTTGAAAACACTTTTATATAATAGTTAATTTCATTATCATATGAAGTTCTTGAAATATAGCATAAACAAATTCATAGCTCAAAACATAATAATAAAAATCATAATTCTTACTTGAAATACTACCATAAATAAAAAATATCGTATATCATTTTGCTATATTGTAAATTTATCCATTCACCTTATATTTTATTCTTTCAAAGATGTTTATTAGATTTTTCTCCTTTCCCTTGTAGCTTGATGATTTCCTATAAGCAATAATGCTGACTCGCGAGCATGTTGAGATTCTAATTGTGATGATGATTTCTTTGGCGTGAATGGAGATATGGATATATGCAACTGTGATAAACATAATTTTCTTTTCCTTTACTAACATATCTCATGACTGACTTATTCATCTTTTCCTACTCAGATTTTACTCCTTCTCGAGGGAGCACTCCGAGTCATCACACCAGCACACCGTTGACCCCTTGAATAGGCAATCACTCCTTCGATGAGAAGTTTCCTGACTCCAAGTTTGAGTCATCTCCTTTGATAACTAATTCATAACTTTTTAGCCACGATGTCAAATTTTATGATTGTAGACGAATTAAAAACTAACCTTACTAAGGTGATCAAATTGTAAATATTATCATCTAATTCTCAATGGGTAATTCATAGAATTCTAGATAACTTGTCATGGGATTATTTTTTGCTCGATCGATCCGTGCGGCGCTTAAACATGCCCCACGTCTAGGCAAGCTCTTTTGAGCGCTTTGTGGAAGTTTTTTAATGCCACTTTCTCAACGTCATAGATTTTTGGACGCTTGGTCCCGAACGGACGCTTCGACGGAGGCATTTGTAAACAAACGAGAGCTTATGCGAAACACTCAATCGCTTGGGATGCTTTGTGGGTTGTCACCCCATGTTTGAGGTACGATGCTAGATTTTGGAAAGCTTTAAATTTTTGTTGGGTAAATATAATTATTACAAAGGCTTCAGGAGAGGATTAGCAGGTCTTCCCTATCCTTAGGCTCGTGAGGTAGATATGCGACGTGTGATGTGGAGAACAAGCTAGGAGGTGCACTTTTCTAGAGTGCATATTATAAAGTTGTCACTAGCACACTTGAAAATAAAACTAAGTACAAAAGTGGGTTGAAAAGGGAAAAATACAAAGTAAGATAATTTGGCGGTCCATGGGAAAGCCCCCGGACATTCTCTCTCACTCAAGTCAGCGACGTCCTTGGAGCTGCATCTTCGAATTATTCAATCTTCTGCTTGAACTACCATAGTGCTTCGGTCATCTTCCAACTTGTGTCGCCGTCCGGTCTTCCACTCCATCGAACAAGATACTCTTTCTTCCGATTCTTTACACGAATGACAAGTACTTCTTCAACTTAATCAGTGAACTTAAGTAAGTATTGTCTTAGAATTCCACACTAAGTATTTGGTAGTAACTAATTCATAACTTTTTAACCACGAGCTCAAATTTTATGATTTTAGATGAATTAGAAACTAAACTTACTAAGGTGATGAAGCTATAAATATCATCATCTAATTCTCAGTGGGTAATTCATAGAGGTCTAGATTATTTTACCTAGAGTCTCTATTTTGGCAGACTATATAATACTGAAAGAATAATTTATTTCTTTCTCAATAGTTGACCATTTGACGAGATCATAATTTTCTATGAAAGTATACTTTATTAATATTTAGAATAAAAGTTATAAAATTTAATTCTTTGTATATTCATATAAAAAAATTAATCAATTCAGCTTGAGTTCTATACTTCTATCCATATTTTGAAACTAGACAGGGGCAGACCCAAACCGCAATTTTGGTGAGAGGGGGTGGGGGGGGTGGGGATGGGGTGGTGGTGGGTGCAGGCCAAAAATACATTGTAGTGTCTAGATTTGATCCCACAACCTCCACTTGAAAGACCAAAAGAGCTAACCAGTACACCAAAGTAATGTCAACAATAGTTTGAAAGTTATTTATAAAGAGCCATCATTATGCTAAAATTGATATATAATATATATAGCAAAAGGGGTTGGAGATTGTGTGAACCCAAATAAAGTCCACACATGTGAATTACCATTGATGTATAGATTAAATTGTAGATATAAATTCATCATAAAAGATGTTTATCAAATATCATCATTGATTTATGAATCATATATCAATGATAGGTCTACACATGTAGACCTATTTTGGGTCCACATGTTCCCTAAATCCATAGCAAAAAATTTCCCAAATTTGGTGTGGGGAGGTGGGGTTATGGTTGCTATTACCTGAGTCCACCCCTGAGAAGAAGTCATATGAAATGAAAAATTCGTTTCTCCACATATACAACTCTAAATTGAATAATTCCACTTCTCACCGAACATTTTTATTGTCTAATTAGTCATATCCAAATTTCAAATCTTAACTAAGACTATCCTAGTCATGCCATAATTTACAAGGAGAAGACTCGGGATAGAATGAGCGACCCATAAAGCTAGGTTCATAACTTTATAAAGGTCATTTTGAGATGATTCTAACAGCCATGGAAAGCTAACTTAACTATGTACAATTTCATAATTTATGGATAAAGAACCAAGAAGATATGATCATATAAAATTGAAGGTCTTGGATCAGGGAATTCACCTTAACCAAGCGACCTTGACAAATTTCTTCAGGTCGATCTGCTAGGGATTTACTATTGTAAAGTTTTCTTTTACTATAGGATAAGAATAGGTGATTTATATATTTTTTTCAGACTTTTATCACTTCGTATGGTAGTTTAGAAAAATAACTTATTAAACAGCTAGTACTAGTAAGTGATTTATATATTTTGTTCGAAATTTACAAATTTTAAATTTTATTCCTAATAATCTTATATAGTTTCTTTATAACGCTTACCGATAATTTAATTATCATTATGATTTAATACAAATGTTAATTACTATATGCAAGCATGACTATATAAACATCTAAACTAACTTAATATGCTAATTAGAATTATGATTGTGGAAAAATAATATTTGTAAAGCATGTCTCTGACATTAGTCGATCCATATGTTTCTATTAACTCTTCCTTTTTTTTCCATTTTTCCTATTTATGAAAACACTAAACTGTCGTTCCATGAACTATCTTCTTTTTTTTAATGTTAAAAAGAATAAATAAATAAATAAATAACTAAACACATCTTCTTTTATTTTTTTTACTTTTTGTATTATTTATATTATATATTATTTTATTCTTTTTTAAATATTAAAAAAGAAGACAATTCGTGAAAGGATAGTTTAGACTTTCCATAAATACAAATAATTGAAAAAGTAAAAGTTCACGGAATCAAACAAATGTACTATAGTGAAAATCACGGTATAATTTAATGACGTCCTACGATGAATTCATATATTAAAATTACATGAAAAGTTACTGTAGATCAAGAGAGATTTAAAGAACTAACCCTTATTTTAAAGTATGAAATAATTTAATAAATATTTAAATATTATTTTGCACATTTAAAATATTTTATTTTAATATTTTAAAAACCTTATATAAGATATAATCTTATAGTTAAATGAAAAAAATAGAACATCAAATCGAATCGATGCAAATAAAATTTTTTTAACCTATATCTGATCATGATAAGGTTGAAGTGGGGTCGAATTGAGTTCAACTCGATCCAAACTAACTGATGAACACCCCCTAACCCTACCCCCATTTTTCTTGCATCATCCCATCTCATTTGAAATGGAGAACATTAAACATCATACGTTTGGTTCAAATATTAAACCTTTTTGAACGTTAGACATCGTTGTAACGACCCTAAAAGTTTTGGACGTTTAGAGAAATTTCGTGTCGTTAGTCCGTTCGTCATACATCATTTAATAATGGAAGACTTAATAATTTAGATAAAGTCACAATAAATAAAAACTTTCTATTACTCATAAAGACTAATATTCCATAAGACACCAAATGTCTAAAACCATTGTTCATGTAGAATCATATGACTTATTTAATCCTAACCATAAGCAACATTTTGTCATGAGTTTGAGCTATCATCCATAATTTAATCTTGATCTCCTGCACGATTCAGAGTGCAAGATTTTCCAATTAGAGTATGTAAAAGTCATACATTCATGATAATCTATCACATGCTTCTACATGTGATGCATCATTATTATAATATGATAAGCATGTAAGCATGCATATCATGAACTATATCATGATCCACATTACATCATTCTTATTAATTTTTACATAATACAATATTCTTGAAATATAAATATCATGACATACATGTTTAACTTTAGACCCATCATCTGCAAGTGTTATACAATAAGTATATTTGTTCACATCATTCACAAACAATCACAACATATCATTTCATTCCACTTTCATTATCATGTATATCCTAAAAGCTTCTTTATAACTCATCCTTATTTATCATTTAACATCTTCCATACTTTACATTTTCTCATGATTGCTTTACAACGCATTGAACCTTTTTTTTCGTTCTTTTTTTCTTTTCTTTATTATGTGACACTTCAGGTGTCATCTCCATCTTTCATGTTTTTCACATAACATCATCTTTACTTCCATTCCATATCATAAGTCATATATTATGAACACACACATCATAATAGTGAAAAATTTTATTCCTAATCATATTTAATAATACACACATTTTATAATGAGGGACATTGATCCTTGCAAAGTACATTCACAGATGCAGGGCTTTACCTCTCAAACTTAGGTCCTCTTAAAATAAAATTGCATGAATCGTCTTTCAACTTTGAGTCGATTTCTAAATGATCTCTCAACTTCAATTTATAACTAGAATATTCCTCAACTTTTATTTTCTTGCACGATTAGTCCCTTTAACCGTTGATAATGGATTTTTCGATTGCCTTGCGTACGTGGTCGCCACGTGAATCATTTCTCTTTTATCCACATCATTAAAAATAAAAATATAATATAAATATATAATAAACTAATATTAAAAATAAAAAATAAAAAGGGAGACGGCGGCCCCCCTTCTCCATCAGCGCGCAGGCGGGGGGCCCGACACCCCCTTCTCCATTGGCGTCGGGCAGGGGGCGCCCGTCCCCCTTCGTCGGCCACCGACGAAGCAGAAAAAGGGGGGCCGACACCCCCTTTTCTCCCTTGCGACCTCCTTCTCACTCCCACTTCCTTCCACTTCCACCCTTTTCGCGGATCAACCAAACAAGGAGGCCTCCACGATTGGCAGCATGTTGAGATCGAGATGGCCAAAACCTAATGGGAGCACACAGGAGAAGAAACGATGAGCTTTAAGTCTCTGAAGACCCCGATGGCCATCGGCGTGCCACGAACGCCCCTCCACAATTCCCAATCATTCCTTCCCCATCGCTATCGTCAGGCATCATGGACCACGCAGGAGAGTCCACCACACCATCAACTTTGCCTCTTGATAAGCCCCTTGTGGAGTTAACCGAGGAGGACATCGCGCAGCTCACCCACGAGGACTGTCGTCGTTACCTCAAAGCTAAAGGTTCCCCCGCATCTTTGTCTTTCTTCCTTTTGCTACTCTTTGGTTACGCTGTTGTAACCTGCAGGCATGCACGAGGGGGACTGGCATCCCCCTAGGACTACGAGCTCGTAGAGGGGGGCGTCGGCCCTCCCATTTCTTCCTCGTTGTGCCGATAGAGAAGGGAGGTCATTGGCCCCCTTTTTATTTTTTATTTTTAATATTAGTTTATTATATATTTATATTATTTTATTATTTTTTAATGATGTAGATGAAAGAGAAATGATTCACGTGGCGGTCATGTATGCAAGACAATCGAGAAACCCACTATCAACAATCAAGGAGACTAATTGTGCAAGAAAATAAAAGTTGAGGGACGTTTCAGTTACAAATTAAAATTAGGGGACCGTTTAGAACTCGACTTAAAGTTAGGGGATGATTCGTGTAATTCACTCATATATGATTTTACTTTCTATCTTTACTTTGTCATCATCATCTTAACTTTTTTTGCTATAAGATGCTTTGAAGTTAAACTTCACTTTCATTCTCACTTTATTTTATAACATCTTTGATCTTAACAGTAGTTGAAAAAATCATATCAACATCATCATATTAGGTAGCTAGGCCATATTTTTATGAACACACACATCATAATAATAAGAGACTTTATTTCAAAGAATACACACATCATAATAGTGAGAAATTTTATTCTAAAGAATACGTACACTTTCTGATGAGAGATTTTGTTCCCTGAGAAGCATATATACAAATACAAGACCTTTACTTTGTGAGTTTAGGCCCCCTTAAAGCACATACATAGGTGCAGGACTTTACATCCCAATATAGATGAGTGGCGGTAGGGTGAATTATACGAATGATCCCTCAACTTTGAGTTATTTTTAAATCGGTCCCCCAATTTCAATTTGTAATCAGAACGTCCCTAATTTTTTATTTTCTTGTACGATTAGTCCTCTTGACTAGTGATAGTGGGTTTCCCGATTGTCTTGCGTACGTGGCCGACACGTGAGCCGTTTCTCTCTCATCCACATCATTTAAGTCATTCATGTCATTTAACACTCCAAATCGAATAAATTACGCGAATCGTTTCATAACTTTAAGTCGATTTCTCAATAGTCCCCCAATTTTGATATTATTGCATGATTCATTCACTTGACGGGTAAGAAATAGTCTCCCAATTATCTTGTTGACGTGGCATAATAAAATATAATAAAAAAATTTAACTAGCTGACATCACAATAAAAAAAATATTATAAAAACTTAAGGGCGCGGATGAACTGACAGAGGGGGGTGCCAGCCCCCCTCTCTCTAAGCTCGCCCTTTGGCGAGCTAGCATAGGGGGCGCCAACACCCCCTCGTAAGCTCGTCGGCGCTCCTATCATTTTTTTATTTTTTTATTAATTTTTATAATATATTATTTTTTATTGTGCCATATCAATAAGTTAATTTTTTATTATATTTTATTACACCACATTAGCAAAGTAATCGGGAGACTGTCTCTTACATGTCAAGTGGATAAATCGTCCAATAATATCAAAGTTGGGGGACCGTTTAAAATCGACTCAAAGTTGGGGACGATCCGTGTAATTTACCTGATTTGCTATCGTTAAATAACGTGGATGTTTTGAATGACGTGAATGAAAGAGAAACGACTCACGTGGCGTCCACGTATGCAAGGCAATCGGGAAACCCACTATCACCGGTCAAGATGACTAATCGTGCAAGAAAATAAAAAATGAAGGACGTTCTAGTTATAAATTAAAATTGGAGGATCAGTTTGAAAATGACTCAAAGTTTGGGGACTAATCGTGTAATTTACTCATGAGTGACAAGAACATTCTTCAACTTTAGTTGCATTATGCTTTGTATTGCATCAATCATTCATATCAGCCATTCTTCATATTTTAGCCTAATTACGATTTAACATACATTATGTGTATCTATGTGTCATACAATTAATACACGTCCATACATAATTTATATACATTAGAAAATAGATACATGATCCATTTTACATACCTTTAAGTTTTAGATCTAAAACTTTTTTCCTAATCATTTTGTATCATTTTTCATCATCTAAAAGTCTCTAAGCCTTCTTGTCCTTTTCCTAAAAACTTTGATATTCTCTTTATTAATCTTAAAACAAAGGCACCATGAAAAATAAAACTCTAGTTCTCCTAACTTTGAGTTTTTCTTGGTGGAGAAGAAAAGAGAGAGGAGTTGATGGCTTGGTTTTTGAGGAAATCCATAAGGTTGTTAGACCTTAAATAGGATTTGCATTGAGGTTTTGATCAAAAGGCTCAAATATCCTTGGTCCAAAATTTGGGTTTGTTACATCATTTGACATTCACAACCAACCTACTTAATAAAACAATAAAAAAATAATAGAAATTTTGTTAATTAGGCAGTACTTAGTTTGTGTTATATATGAAAGATTACACAATAAAACATTATGCATAAGGAGCCAAAGCAAATTTTATGCACATTAAAATTGTCAAACGTAATGCCCTTTTGGGCATTTCTATGAGGATCGCACGACAGGATGCACAATAATATGCATCGCGCACATTGCACGATATGCGCATCATCAGCGCATGTGATGTGTGCACTGAATGCGCTGGACAACATCGAGATGCCTCATCGCCCAAGTCTCTTTAGCATTATCGTTTTCCTATAAAAGGAGACCAATACCGAGGGTCCAAGTGCGCTTTCATGTAGATTCATTGTACTTGTGTTGTGACTAAGTGTTCCGTTCTCATGAGGTTCCATCTCCAATCTCGAGGTACAAGTACGTCTGTTCTGTCTCGTAACTTCTATGATTTATATATGTTATAAATCCAACACTGATATCAGAGTCTTTTCTAATTTTTTGTCAAATTCGTGATTGCACTGAAAAAATAATATTTGTTATTATTTTTTGGATCCACACATCTCCGTTGAATGATCGTAACCGAGGTGGCAAAGTGGATTTTGTCGTCACAAATATATTACGGATGGACTTAGATCATAATATATTTTTCTAATTTATTTTAATATTTTGGGTGATTTTTCGAATGGTGTTGTAGGAAAAAAGAGAAAAACAAAAAAAAAAATATTCCCATAGGTACAAGGCCCATCGGGAGGGCCCAATATGATGCAAAGATGTTGCACCCATATAAATTGACAACTAGGCCATCGGAGCGGTCCAATAAATAGTTTTTCTTTTCAATAAATAGAATATTAAAATAATTAAAAAAATAAAAATATCTATTTTAAAATTCCAAAAATAGGAAAATATGTATTTTGAAGTTTTCTGAAAATTTAAGAATATTGTGTGCAATTTAACACTATTAAAAGAAAAACATTTATTGATTTAGTGCAATAGTTAAATGATTTAGATTCACATGTTAATTACAAATATTGCCTAATAAATGTATTATCATGCATGAAATAAATATTGCCATTTGAAAGTCAGTTATCGCAGAGTAAGACATATGTTATCTTAGCTATGCTGCAAGGCAAATCTAGAGCATAACGACTTACATAATTATTTGAGTATTTGTTGACTCATACGTGAGCTGTCATGTATCCCTATTAGATATGACATACACTTCAGAAATAATTGAGCGATTGTGAATCCTAACAAGTCTCTTTCTAGCTCAATAAAGAGGTGTGCTTATACTCGTAAATCGCAACTCGTAGGTCACACAACCCATTTATCATTTTTGGACAAAAAAAAAAAACAAATAAGTGCCCATCCGAGCAAATGGAGGATTGTGAGACATAATGCCCTTTTGAGCATTTCGAGGATCGCGCAGGACATGCAATGATGCGCATCACGCACTTTGCGGAATATGCGCATTATCAATGTGCGTGATACGTGCGCGCGCCGAATGCGCCGACATCATCCAAAGGTATTTATGTTGTGGTTAAGTGTTCCTTTTTTTTATCTCTGATCCTCGGATACAAGTACGTTCGTTCAATGTTCGTGAATAAGTCTCGACGATCCATTTTTATTTCAGGAGACATTCTACAACCTCTATGATTTATATATATTATAAATTCAAACAACATTTATAATTTATATGTTATAAATTCAACAAAACTAAACGTCAAGTAAACAATGTCCACTATATTTCAAATCTTACAAATATGCTACTATCTTTATGTCTAACAGAGTGAAAGAATTCAATGCATCAAATGATGTACAAAATGCCTTACATCAAGGTGCATTATGCATATAGCTGCTTACCAAATGGGGACAATGGGAAGAGGTCCAAGCTCACTGCAAAAAGCGGGAAATTATTCAATTCAATTCATGCACCCCAAAGCAACCAGTATGTTATCAATTTTACACTGATTTAATGCTCCTCATGTCAAGTTTCATGAGTCCATTTTATCGTTTCTTCCCGAGAATATAAAACATAATTTCTAGTGATGAATCACATAAGCAAAGCAAATAAAAAAAACAAAACAAAAAATTATCTACAAACAAAACAGACATCAACTATCATAAACTGCAGCATTTTTCTTTCTCTCTCTCTCTCTCTCTTTTTTTTTTTTTGAGAAGCTTCAACTAATTGTTACAAAGTAACAAGTGTTGCAAGCATGGACCATGCCCGGTGTTCCATCCTTCATTAGTAGCATGGTAAAGCAGAATCCTCGACGTGAGAAGAAACCCACGGTCTTTCATGGAGGACACCTCGTGTGATGTGGCTCCTTTTTTTCAGTTCTACACATTTATTAGCAACTTCTGTTAGGCAAAGCAAATTATGCACATCCATCACAAATATAGGACTATTGCAGACCTGTACGCATTCTAAGAATGCAAATCATCACTCAACACAAGATGTTCAAGTCTTCCCTGCTACAGCAGCAGTTTCAAAGTTGGGTAGAGTCAGCAGGTTTCCACTCTCAGACATGTAATAGTGATTATAATTTATTCTGGTAACCAAATCTGCCAGATGAGGGAAGTGTCCAACATTGAGCTTGAATGACAAAATCTGCAAACAAGGCAAAAAAACTTGATTATAGCAAAACCGAATGCATTAAAATACATGGAACATTGAGATTCTTATGGGAATATCAAGAAATGGGCAATTAAGTTACCCTTAGAAGAAATGCAATGCAATCACCAAACTGTTTCTCAATTCGATCTACTTCCATCTCACATCTTGCTTTGATTGCTGAAGCTGCCCCACCACTATATAGTGTCTGCTCTATAGAATAGAAATCCAGGGCCAATCCAAGAATGGTTTTGATTCGACTTGCAATCAATGCCCACTGCAAGTAATGGAACCAAATGCAATCACAATTTGAAGAGATCAATTTGATGAATAAATCCAAGCATCACGTGGTGGCATACAAGTTTGTCAGGTGCTACGAAACATTGGCGTTGAATGCACATTAGATATGCTTCATGAACCTCTATGACTTCATCAAGGGATCCAGCAGATGCCATCCCACTACACAACTCAGTCCATGCACCATGTAAAACCTATCCCATCAGCTAGTGTTAATTTCATGTCAATAAAAGAAGATATTGATGAAACACAAAGTCGCTCATCCCAACTTCCAGGAATAAAAGGAAAAGCTGACACTTACCCGATCCATGACATACTGATGAAATGCATCAACAAAGTGGAGAAGCTTCTGTGCCACTAACAAATGATGCTTATGATTATGTATTACACCACCTTTGCCCTGTCAAAAGCATATATGTATTATATATAAATATGAAAATAATTCTATCTTGAATTATTTTGTAAACTATTAACAAAAGCAAATGAAAATATATCGATCCCCAATAAAGCGTGATCTCATCATTCACTTCAAAAAGAGAAACTAATCACTCAAAAGAAAGACGACTATCTCATTTTTTATAGGAAAAATAGTTTATTGCACCTTCCACATCCATTTCCGAGTTTTGTCAAGAACAAACTTAGCATGTTTGACCTTCAATAAGAATCCCATGACCTATGTCCAAGACAAGCCAAGAAAACTCAGTCAATGATCCAGGTTATAGTGTCATCCTAACTAACAAAATCCGTACCTGATTGTACTTGTTAATTGCCTCAACATTTGCAATCAGATCAAGTGGCCAAGAGACCTGTTATAACATCAAACCATCAGTAACTAACAAAAACTAATACAACAACAACAACAACAACAACAAAGCCTTATCCCACTAGGTGGGGTCGGCTATATGATGCATAAATTGCCTCTCTAGATATACCTTATATGTGAATTTCAGTGAATCAAGGGCATCAATGCCCAAATACTGGGTTCGCACTCTTCGAGGAGTTGAAACACCCACGGGATCTGTTTCTTCGTTGTCTGAACAATTACCTTTAGTGAATGACACAACGAGAGAGTCTGGGGCCTTAATAAGTGTCCCATCTGCAGAATTTCTTATAGACTCCTGTAAATGCCAAGATTTTACAACTATCAGCACATATATTTCCATTTTATATGAAAATGCAGCATAGTTTTATTTTAGATACAACAGTACCTGCAATATTGTGTTTAACTCAAAATCATCATCCCAAGATTCTCTTTTGTCTAACTTGTTATACATTACTGTTAAAAAGTGCTGCAGAAGGTCACCTGAACAAATACAATGTACCATGTTCATGAGTTATAAATCAACACAGGCATAACCAATGCAATAGCATACCTGAGCCTAACAAATAGATGGCACGTAATACTCCAAGCTCGTCCATTAATTTCCATTCACTCATGAGCTTCAATAATATATGTTTACCAATGTGATCCACCTAGGATTAAAAGCAAGAAAAGATCTAAGCAGTGTGATTTTGATACAAATTTTGGATATCAGTGCACAGCCAGAAACCTGCTTCTTGACATAAATGGTAAGGCACTCCTGAATGATCACTGCTGGTTGTACTTTGTTCATAAATTTTTGCTTCTGGATCCACATGAGGATTCTTGAAGCAAGTGTGCTATTTATCTGGAAAGGTAGAAGCTCTGATACAGAAGTCTTTTCCTGCATTCGACATTTTACATTGTGCAAACAGTTCAATTGAAAAAAGTTGAAGGAATGTATTAATGCGCAAGATCCAGATAATACCTCAAAACAAGGAAGAAGTGTAGGGCAGACAAAAAGGAATTCTAAAGCCTTCATATCATCCTTTGAACTCAGGTGCCCAGCTTCATCAAACTGAAAGCCAAATGCATAGTCAGTTCCAGCAGAACTCCTATGTGATGTTCCTTGATTTAGTGGATCCATGTACATTGTAGAACTCAGAGACTTATCAACAAAAATGGCTTCACGTAGTTTATCATCATTTACAGGGGGAAGATGAAAATCTTTTGATATATTAAGTTCATTCCATAAAATAATGTCATCCTGTGGTATCCGACTACACATTGTAAGTGCTGGATTACTAGGACAGAACGAAGAAACTGCATGTCCTGTTGGGCTGACAGATTCACTTCCAATTTGTTCAACATTATGAAGCATTTTATCCCTACGTATTCTTTCAGTGTATGGAGAAGATCCTGAATGGCTCCACGTGCACTTAGAACAGCTATCTTGATCGATGTCTAAACAACCCTTCTCTGTTTCTACATCAGCTAAAAACCTTAACCAAGATTTATCATACACTGCTGAATTACTAGTCTTAGTCATAGATTTACAAGCTTGGCATAACCTGATGATTTCAGGTGAACTCAATCTAGAGTATTCATAAACATGATCACCATCACCCAATAAACCAACTAAAGACACCAAGAAGGACTCAGACAAGGTTAAAAACCCCAATCCTTGTGCTTGATCTTGTTGCTCTGGTTGAAGCGACTGCTGATATTTACAAGAGTCAGGGTTGAAATTTTCATCTTTGATCATCGTAGAGTTCAAAGCATCTTCCCCAAGTATCACAGTATGCTTATAACTACATGACCTGCAACCCGATTCGAGTACTTTTGATGATTTCTCATAAAAGGAATTGCCTCTACAGTTATCACCTGAGACGTCATTTTCATCTTGTGCTTGTCGAGCCAACTGCAAAGATTTCCCAGCAGATACAATAGCCTTAGCCATGTCCTTCAAGAAAACAGGACAGACTAAACAATTCATGTCATCTTGAACCCTCCCTCCTTTTGCAGCAGTAGATGAGAAAATGGGCTCTTGCTCATTTCTTCCTCTCTTTACTTGCTTAGTTGATTCATTCTCAGTATGGAGTAGAGGGACATTAGCAATTCCAGGTGTTCTTCCTCTCTTTTGCCTAAAAAGATAACTTGTTTCCCAGAATGATGGCTGATCAATGGCAACTTTGTTATTCGCATAAAAGAACATCTGCATTGGAAATTTCCAAATTGAAAACTTAGTAAAGAGATTATGCATTTGCACAAAACTTCTACAATAAAATTCATTGAACCTAATTGCAAAGTTATTAGCAGACAAGAATGTGAAGATATAAGAATGTGTTTGATGATCTAACTTATGCAAAAATTTCAACTATGTATATGTATAAATGTATAATGTTTACATATGCCAGATATTTGTGCTGAAGAATCACGCAAAGAATATCAAACAAATAGGAAAAATCTGCAAGAAAGTGAAATCCAAAAAAAAAAACCAAATACCTCCTGAAAAGGATCATCAAGAATTCCATCATAAAGCCAAGAATCAAGTCCTTCAAGGTATGGCAATATACTCTCTGTCAATATTGATAGTAACATATGTGATGCTTCCTCCTGTTATTTAGGAGAAAAGAAATATAATACATAATAAAAAATAACGAAATTGAACAAGTCTAGACAATTATATTTATGCTACCTCATCACTTTCTACTAGCCAGACTTCATTCAACATCTTGAAAAGGCAGTCCAGGATATGAACTGCAATCTCACCAGCTGGAAGAGATCTTAGGAAATAGGCATTTGGAATTGCCACATGCACAAATTGAAGCAACCGTTCTGCCCCAGCTAACAGGCTGTAAAATCGTGTTACAATAGATACAACAAGTACAAAAGTCAGACGTGTAAACTTCTTTGTTGTTAATAATATATTGAAATAATAAAGCTTATGACAGTGAACCCTGACTGTCATAACAAATAATAACGCAGATGTGTAAACTTTTTTGAACTTTGTTTTGCTTGAGGACTTCTCGTAACCCATTAAAGGAAGGACGGACCCGTTAGGGCATCCCACGCACCCACATGCCCATTGCCAGGGATTCCACCCCAACGGTGCCACTTCCCGTCGCCAATAGTCCCTACCGGCGGTGCTACTCCCATTTCCGGCAGCGCCACTGCTGGCGACTACTCCATATAGAACCTGCTTCTCAGGAAACCAGCGTGCTCAACACCTATGGCACAACACCCCCACAGGACGCGACCTCAGCAGTGCCATCGCCAGCAACATTTGCCGGCGGTGCCACCTCTCTCTTTGCCACTCACCAGCCTCTCCACCCTCATCGCGTGGCATCGTTTTTCCCTCCTGATCCGGCATGCATCCAAGGTTTAAACCAACAGATGGTGAATCACTACATGCCACCCCTTCTCCTTCCCCCCAACGACGACAGCTGACTCTTGCTCGATGCTTCAAATGGCTCCCTGGACATTATGCTCGCGCCTGCTCTGGGCCTGTCCACTGCCTGCACTGTCGGAAGGATGGCCACAAATAAAGTTCCTGCAGCATCCCCTGCACGTCAAAGGCAGAACACCAATGGGGAAATAGGAACGGATCACAAGCTCTTATGGCCCAACAGTCGGCACCTCGACCCCAAATCTAGCCAGCCTCGCCAGCCATTCTCGTTGCCTGATCACCTGTGCTTCAGCAAGAGAAGGAGTTCCTCTGCCACTGCCTGGTGGGAGAACTGACTGGTGCACCACTGGCCCTACCAGTACACCGTACAGCCCGCACTTCCGACCTTGGAGCCAACACACCCTTCCGCCTTTCCAAATCTCCAGCAACCTCTGGCTTCTCACACCTGGCTCACGACAACAAACTCAAGCGCAGCTCTCAACACCTCTCATTTTTTATCTGTTATTTTCCTTCTAGAGGATTAGTTCAGACAGTTTTATTTCTAGTGGAAACATCCAGGTTTTAGGATATGTTTGAATTTATGAACACTTCTGGGAAATGAAATTATGTCAGCTGTAAGGCATGTGATTGCGATTTATTAATAAAAGGAGTAACCGGTAGAATATGATTACTCATTCATATCATGCTAATATTTTCAATCTTCCCTGAGACAACAATATTCAAAACATTGATTAACATAATTTCCATGACACAGCTTAATTGTGAGGAAACTGGATATCTTAAATCATTAGTTCGTGAAAAAGAAAGATATCTTTCTTTTAACTCATTGCACATAAGCATTGGAAGTGTTATAGCTATTTAACAGCCTTCCAGCATTAAAAGAAACAATAAATGAGCAAAATCATAACTGAATAACTGTTAGGGTGGGAACAAGATGGTGAACTTTTAGCCACACTAGTCCTACCTTGACAAAGAATTAGTCAACCTCAGGAGTGTAATATGTGCTGGAGCATCTGAACCAGTCGATTTCACTTCCTCCTCCAATGCAACATCTCGCAATCTCTAATAAATGGAAACTATGCAAGTTATACTATGTGGGGAGGAAGGAGTTTGTAAACTTCTAAATATGCACATATTTTACCTTGAGCCATGAGGAGACAGAATTTAGAAATGCATTTAAAGTGGGGCTTTCTACACATGAAGACCCAGCCTTCTTTACAAGTAGCTCTATGTGCTTTAAACATGTTCCAGCAAATAATAAGCGGTTGAGAATGCCATTCAAACTAGCTTGTGACAAGTGTGTTACAAAAATCCCAGGTTTTGCATGAAAAGCTTCCTTGTCTTCATCCCAGTAAAATAAAGAGGTCGATAATCCTTGAAGCACCTGTAACACACCTTTAACCTAGTACAACACAAATTATCAAACATTGGAAAAAAAATTGTAAAAAAGTTATTCAAGCTAAAACATTACTTAAAAGTTGGAAAAATATGTACCAGTTCATGTTCATCTGTCCTGAGGTTGAAGAGTGGTTGAGCATGAGGTAGGCCGTTTGAAATACTGAAGTGAAGTTTACTAATAAAGCTTTCGTAAGCATCAGTGCGTGAAAATTCTGAAGGACAAAAAAGTTTGAACACAAATAAAATATATTATCTCAAGAACTTGATCTCAAAAGAGAAAAGGATGTATCCACTTCTAACTTTTAATTAACGATTGTCTTTTGCATTTGCCAAGATATAGGGCGCAAATTCTAAAAAGGAAGGTATTGGGAAATAATGTAGTATCCTGAAGACGTGATTATTCACCAAGCCTCCAATTCTTAAAACATCCATCATGACAACATCAAACTTTTAAGATTAAGACAACCTATCAAATATAACATCTGAACTAATTCATTTACTTTCGTTTACGAAGGCAATGGTTATTATTAAGCTTATAGCTGTAAGGAAAAAAATTATATTGGCACACATATATAGAGTTCACAACTCAACAATCGAAAGTATAAAAAATCATCTTCAACGATTGCAAGTATAAAAGTAATCCCTCACGAAAAAACAAAAGTATGCATCTAATCAAGTACCTGCGAAATGACATAGACCTAAGCCAGTGCAGGACTACTGCAACAGATGCTAGCAAAAATCAAAGGATCTGGGAGTATTACCTTAATCGCAATTGTACAAACATTAAGATTGATGGAGATAAAAGCCGTACCATGCAAGAGGAGATTGGCCATGTTCTCCTTCTGGCATTAAGCATGCGAATGCTTTAATTGAGAAAAATTTGCACTATTGTTTGAGAACCAAAAAGTTCTTTTATGCTTCTTATTCCATGCCATTCTTGTCGTGCAGACTTTTTATCGGACAATTAACAACTCATCTCATTGGATCCCAACATCGTCACAACTACCTCCTCCAAAGGACAAGAGTCAATCAGCGTACAAGAGGACGCGATACTGAGGGCGGCAACCTAGTGACGGAAGACATACTCCACTGTCCAGAAGCAGACCGACACGACAATGGCGAAATGATCCTTCCTTCGAATTAACAACTGCTGCCACTACCAGCACTCTGGTCAATTCCAACTAGGAATCTTACCTCGATACCGGAGGTCGACGGACCGAATCGATTCCTCTGACCTCGTTCCATTTGAGCAATGCCGAGCGCAAAGCGCGAGCGGCGGCGTGGTGAACAGACAATGCCGACCCCTGCTTCTCTCTCACCCCGCTCGCAAATTATAAATCGAGTGGTAGTGGGGACTATGACGTGGCGAGGATGAAGAGGGGCAGAGGAGAGTGAGGAGAAGGGTGCGGCAGACGGAGAAAGGATCCTAGAAGGAGGCGTCTGAGAGGGAGAGCTGCAGGTCGAGGGGAGTGGCAGCGGGCCTAGGCGACGTGATCGAAGGCAGCAGAGGGACGGAAGGCGGCCGGAGCAGAGAAGAGAGAAGAGGTGCAGCGAAGAGGTCCGGGTTGTGGCCGACGAATGGGAGTCGGAGAGGGTCCGGTCCATCTTTTGAAAAGAAAAAAATTGAGCCCAAAATATAAATGACAACACCCATCTGATTGAAATCGGAGGGTCCAGAATATTGAGCTGTGATTTTCAGTTTTGATGGTGTATGCTGTATAATAATTATTTATCCCAATTTCCAGTATCCGCTTACAGCTTTTTATAGATGTTTTCTTGTTCAATTAATTTGTACTCATGCCAAATGCAAATGGATGATTATTTAATTAAAAAATAAAAAAATAATGAATAAAATGGATGTGTGATGTTTAATAGACATTGAGAATTTATGAAGAGATTTTTAATCTAATTAATAAAATTTTGTCTTGTAGACAAAAATAAGGGTTTGGTGCCCCTCAAAAAAGAAAGGTGAGACATGTCCATTTAATTTATAATTGCTAAATTAATTTGATGATTTTAAATGTATTATTATAAGGTAGAAAATAATGTTGAATTAAGGATGATAAACTCATATTAACATTTTGTTTAATTGGAAATACATTGAATCAAACAAATGGAAAGACGATAAACTATAGTTTGCGATGGAAAAATAATCCCCCTTTTTCCATTTGTAACATCACAAAAGAGCCAGCAACCTAACACTTGCAGGTTCACAAAAGGGTCATCGGAAAAACGTAACTTGATTCTTACACTTGCATCCTTCTTTAATGCACGCACTTTTTCCAAAAAATTTCAATCAGTAATAATAATAAACAATACATTTAAATGAAGTTTCCCGCGTTTATAAATCAAAGGAGATAGTACCAATTGTCCCAGAGGGAAAATGCGAAGTATCATTAGTACGCGCATACAGAGACCACTCGCGCATCCACAAGAGTTTATTACTTTATTCTGTGTTTCTGTATATACACATTTTGTTCTACATGTACAACAAATGTAATCACTTCCCAGTCCGAGCCGGACCCACAAATCGCGCAAGGTGAGAGAACAGTATACTCATGAGGTATAGCAGTAGTTGTGCATGCATAGCCTATGCAGGTACCAGACCTTCAGGCATTGGTTCGTTGGCATGATCCTGAGAAAGAAATCTTCGGCATGCATGAAAAACAGCGGAGTGGAACCCTGAGGGGTTGTCGATGAACACGAAGTGTCCTGCCTGCATACGATAACGCCCAAAGTTATACAATCACATCGAGAGATGATTAGAGAGCATCAGGGAAAGAGAAATGAAGACCTGTGGAACCCTTATAATTTCACAGGGCACTTTCATGTTCTCTCGAGCTAGCTGTGCCCCTTGGTAATTCATCCAATCTTGGGAACCATAGATGAAAGTAGTTGGGACCTTCCACTCTGATGCACTGCATTGATGAATATATACACATAACGGCATTGGCAGACACAATGAAAAGCCTTAGAACTCAAGAAAGCAGGTACGACAATACAAAACATTTTCCATTTTCAAATAGGGCATGCTAGATGAATTGAATGGTGCCCGATCGTATAAGACATTGTGCCACTTTACCAACGCTGCCTAATTCTGACTATCCTTAGAAAGATATTGTGCCACTTTAGATATCATAAGAAAAATTCGCACCCAATAATAATCCAATGTATTGAAGATTTATCTAATTAGATGAAGATCCTAGGAACCTCCTCTGGCAATGAAGCCACTAGTTTTAGTCATTAGATGAAGAGCCTAGGAACCTCTCCTCTGGCAATGAAGCTACTAGTTTGAGTCATTAGATGAAGAGCCTAGGAACCTCTCCTCTGGCAATGAAGTCACTAGTTTGAGTCTTGAAGATAACTATATGAAAAAAACAACGGAAGGTGGGGGATGGTGAATACTGGGTTCGAGATTGGCACACACTTGTCCCAGTCCTGACCTGGTATAAACCTAGGACAACAAGACGAAGCGGGAATACTTAGGATGGTGAATAATGGGAGATCTCGACATCCACCAAGACGAAGTGGGGAGTCCAGATTCTTTTTCTATTTTTCATCTCTAAAAATTATGCATGAATTGACAACATCATAACAATATATTATTATTATATAAAACATATGTATCAATAAATAAGAAAATTTGGCATGGTTTGATTAGATTGTAGCAAATTACATTAAAGAATAAACAACTATATATGTATAATTGTATATATTAAAATTAATTTGAGACCAATACCTCTCGACTTTATAAATATTGTCCTAGGCGCAACCTTAGTAAATTGGGATTTTCAAAATCTGTCCCAATCTTGATCCCGGTTTTGAGATCAGACTATGACTTTTCTCCAGGAATTCAAAGACAAATTAGTCAGTTTGGGACATCCTGGCATTGACCACCCTATAGGTAACAGGGTCCACTGCTATGTGAGCCAACCATTTGTGGCATCATGGAAGGTTCAATCGCCAATAGAAGTTTATTTGCTCAAGAGGATAGGGTTGCATCCTGCCAAAGGACGCAATGAAGGCCTCTCGGACAAAACCACTGTAAGACTGCATGAGCATGGCACCATAACACAGATAAAATGAGTCCACCTTACCCTAACAAGCCAGGTTAACTTAGGACATAAAGTGGTTCAAACTATTTTCTGCTTTTTTATGTAATTGGGGTCTAGCATACTCCAATACATTTACAGAATCCACCACAGATACCTGTTTTTAAGGGAACAAGTTACAACTCCTGGCATGTCGAACAGATATAAATGATTCTTAACAAAGACAAATATATTAGTAAAGAAATGGTTACTTAAGAAATATCCAAAAATAGCAATGTTTATGCACCGATGCATATTTGCTTCCAGAACTGAGATTAAAATCTTGAGAGATACTTTTACCTTTGTAGAAGGGGTTTCCGTGCAAATGCCCCGAATGAAAAAATATATTTCAAGCACAATTCTCCACTAGCCTTGGCAGCTAAAGTGTGGTAGACATAATCTTAAAAAGTAATCAAAAGAAAACAGTAACCACATTAGTTATCATCAAATGGCTTGAGTACATGAAGTGGAAAGTGCATGATTGCAGATTTACCTGTTAGCAATCCTGACTCTTGTTCAGTCAATATCTCACCGGTAGAATAAGAGCCAAATCTTGCACTTGTATACTTACGTACCAAATTAGGACCCCAAGGGCCTAAACCCCTGTTCAAAGAGACCTTTATTTAACAGAACTTCCATCTAACTCAAAAGCTAATTAACCACATAGATCTGATGAAGACCAGGAAACAACTAAATAAGGTCTACATGAAATAAAACAAAATCTGATAAGCGGTGAATGCTCTTAGAAGAGAAAATCAAGATCATAAAGAAAAACCACTAATATCAAGAGAAAATAACATCCAAAAACTAGCAGGGAGACTGGATTTCAGTTAATGATCACTTGATTAATAATAATAACAAAATATCAACAGACTTTGAATAACTAGGAATATCACATTCAACCTAAAAAATGTTTAGTTTTCAGGTACAACAGTTCCTTAACATCATGTCACTTGAAATTTTCATTCAACTCCTTTTTTTTTTTTTTGAGAGAGAATTTTCATTTAACTCTTACTGATGAATATTATTGTCAGGAGAAGTCTACTATGAGGTTCTTTAATAACTCTATTATTAGTAGGGAAATTTTACTTTGTATGATTCATATACCAGATAAGGTTGTTTTTTTTAAAAAAATATGCTCGATATGGATACAATCACCAATAATGTTTTTATGAAGATGGATATCAATAAGTGAAAACTTACCATTAAAAGAAACAGAGTGGTGTAACCTATGGGAACTAGTGGATAATAGACTGATCAAAGATAACATATTTCTTCCACTCCCGTTTAAAAAGGTATCATATTGTCCATTCAAGGTAGTTCTATATAAAAAATTTTATTGTCTAATAAACTCCAGGAAGGAAAAACTAGAACACCTGGAAAGCTTTTTACCTGAATAGTCTCAGACAACTGCGACTAGTTATTTGCTTTCTCATTAATTCTCGAAGATCACATGTTTAATTAATAGTAAAATAATTAGAAATGGATCAAACACCTTCGTTAAAGTTCTGTAAAAGCACAAACCAACAAGACAAACACACTTAAATGAAAACATTTACAAGTTATATTATTTAAGAAAAAAAAATTAGAAGCAAGATTTTTAACCATGTAAAATTCAAATAGTTCAACAGTTTTTTTTTTTTGAGAAAAAGGATGACCACCGGAGTTGTGGTTGTCATCCACACATCTATATATATAACTATGGAATGGAAATATTGTATAGGTGTAGGCTGTCAAAGGAGAGCAAAATCTCTCTGCTAGTCAAAACCCCGTTCCCAAAAAAGGAAAATGTGGTGACACTCAAAACAAACAAACATCTCTCCTACCAAGAATAACCAGGTAAGAAAGAACCGGTGAGGAAAATTGAAAGCAGACATATATAAAAGAGAAATTAAGTGAACCAAAACACCCGAGTCTGGTGAAATTAAATAACCAGGTTTTATCACTTCTACCTTATAACTTTCTGTGGGGTCATGTTGGACTCCCATAGATGATTCAGAATCACGCCTTTCCAAGATGCCCTGAATTTGGTCAGCCACTCTGATTTATGCTCTGTTTCTGAAGAAAAACCAGCAGGGCCAACCAAAATCAAGTGCTGAATATGCTCAGGATGCTGCCAAAAAATAAGATTATCTATATTAAGAATGAAAATATAAGAAAAGGGCTCGCTTCCATGAAGAAAAAATTCAAAAAAAGGAGGGAGAAAGGATTCATCTCATGCTGCACCTTCAAGGCATACTTTGCTGCAACATATCCACCAAATGAATGCCCAAGTAAAATAAAATTACTAAGGTTTTTGGCCTTGCGCCATTCTTCAAAAGAATCGATAAACCAAGCTTCAGTTTCTGTGCAATTAAAGGTACCATAGTTCAGATAAATTGCTTTAAACAAAACTTAAATATTAGATATTTATTTGTATCAGAGGAAAAAGAAAGATATATGTTAAACACACAAGATAAAACTGATATACGGTGGCATTGAGCATTTCAACAAAAGAAAATGCTAGACAAAGTGAACTTATAAACAATCGCTGCAACATCTGGTGCAGATTACACTATCATAGGTAGATGACATTATAAAAAGGGAACAAAATAATTGAAAACATAAGAAGCAGAGGATGAATAACATGTAAGTAGCAAAACAACCAGTGAACCAAAAAAAAAAAAAAAAACTAAAACCTTGTGCTTGAGAATAACAAAAGAAGACTAACTCTTTCCAGTATATGTTGATGGTAACCGCCCAAAGGGAAGGCTTAAAATGTAAAGCGGGTGTTTTCTTATTGGAAAAAGAAAAAAAAAAGATTTGAAATGTCCATTTTTTTGTTCTAGTTCAAAGGAGGTAGGTAGTATTTGGATGAAGTCATGACACCTTGGTAAGAATCCCTGGTATCTGCTTAACATATAACTAGATTCATTAAACCAATTCAGAGAGAGCTTTGGAATGTATCTACAACTTTAAGTCATTAAGTACAAGGAATCAAATTTGATTTGCTACCCATTAACATTTACACATGGCGACATCAACAAACCTTCTGTGCTTTGACATGTAAAGTCAGGCCGACTTGATCCACCCCATCTGCATAAAATTGATAAAATATGTATGATCAAATCCACAGCAATATAATAGCTGAAGTGCTAAGAAAAACATGGAATAAGAGAGAAACAAATTTTAGCTCACATATTTACAATACTACAACAACAACAACAACAACAACAACAACAACAAAGCATTATCCCACTAGGTGGGGTCAGTTACATGGATCATACGATGCCATTCCGCTCTCGTTGATCCATGTTCATGAGATTCAACAGGGTTTTACGCTGACTGTCGGAGCCTAACACAACCCTCCTCCTTTATCCGGGCTTGGGACCGGCTATAAAACATAGGCGGAGTTTTAGGTAACATTTCAAATGAAAAGAAAATTACCTTAAAAGTTGCGGAGGCATCTGATGCTATGTCAAAATTTGGGATCTGAATGTAATCAAAGAACTTCTTCATATGTTCAGACTCTAAGACATACCTAGCTACAGTTTCACATATTTACAATACAAGAAAAAAAATATTTGTCTGACTCACTTTCATTTAATCAAAACAAATGTTTACAGACTAATATGAGGTAAGAAAGCTAAACACAAATGATGAGGTTTCCAACACGGAAGTGACATTGCAAACATGAAGAGGGACAAAAATGGAAAATACAAGTACAAATAGATGAACCAATTCAGTCCCTGAGATTAAGTTAAAAACTGCTGATAATCTTATAAAATCTGTTAGTGCAATCATTGACTAGACTCTCAGTTGCTTCATTTTTTTTCTCAACAGAAATAATCCAAAATAGGATGAATCTGAATGTGGAGAAAACTTATGGTAATCATCCAGGTCTTCTGATAATATTAACATGTGCCATAAAGTTCATTTAATTCTTTTCTGTGAGAATTGTGAGAAATTTTTTTTAGCCATTGTTCATAGAGTATTGGCAGTTCAATCAAAAATTTGCTCAAGACAAATTTGAAACATCAACGAATTTTTCATAATGGCAATAATTATTTATTTATTTGAAAATTTTACAGGACAGTCAACACCATGACACGTAAAAGGAAAAATCAAATCATATATCTATGACTGATGCATAAGACACAAATGCAAACTCACCCAAGCTGATCGATGGCAATCACTCGAAACCGACTAGCTAGTGCATCAAAGTTTCTGAAGAAAAAACCTTGAGAAGCACCATATCCATGAACCATGACCACTGTTGGAGCATCCTCCTTGCTATCAAAGGTAACTGTATTAATAAATCTGGGTTCATCACTCGTCGACCTGAACCACCTAATCTTTGACCCAGGTGGCCCCGATCCAATGTTTACCTGCTCCTGTACATAACCAGTTCTGCAGCATGAAGAAAAACCCGACCTTCAACATTCTTGGGTTCATAAAGAAGCTTAATATGCATAATCTCTTAGATAAAAAGTAATAAGTAACTGATTGAGTAATATCATTGTTCATACTTTATGTTTCATCATAAGCTGACTAGAAAACTTTCTAGTATCAAGAGAAAAATCCCTAGCGACGTAAAGGTCATACAAGGATAATAAACATATCCCTCTACGACCAACAAGTTCCAACAGAAAAGACTATGTTGTATAAACTTTCCAGAAGCGAAAAAAATGTTTAAAGCAAAATCTTTTAGAAGTACCAAATATACTCATATACAATAGATATGAAACAAATTTCAAATAATTAAACACATTTCATAGCTAGGTATAAAATTTGAAAAGTTGACTAAGAACTATTAAGCAAGATAAACAACATCGTTAAAATTTTACAGTTATCAAAGAATCAACGAACGAAGGTGATTCCACTCGAAATATCCTCTAAGACTACAATTTGCAAAATCTGCACGCTGATGCTCAAATCGCAATAAAGCAAATTATCCAGGGACTCACTTCACGAGGGAAAGGAGGCGCTTCTCAGCGGCGATGATGTGATCGGTGGAGGTCGGTATCCAGCGGAGCGCCGTCGGCCAACCCCATCCCCTCGACGTCGCCGCGGCCGCCGTCGACGACGAGGTGGGGATCTCAGCAGCCATCGCCCTCCCGACCTCCTCCGCCATTCTTGCTACCGTCGCCGCTCCTCTGCTCATTCGACGGGTCCAAAGAGGGAAGTAGAAAGAAGAAGAAAGTCTTATAGGAAATGGTTTCTTTTCCTTCCGCTCCAAGAAAAATGAAGGTGGAGAGGGGAACAGGAACTTGCGAATGCAAGAAAATTTTAAGGCGACGTTGGACGCCCAATTTGACGAAAAAGGACGGTGGATGTGACTGGGTGTGTTACCGGGTGCCGAGAAATTTAGGTGCGGATTGCATGTTGCTTTAATATTCGGGCAAATTGTAAAAATATATTAAACAAAAAGGTCGACTGTGTGGGCCGTAAGCAGGTCCAACCAAAAACACCTTAATGGGCCGGCAATCTTTCTTTCTTTGTTTTTACTTTTACCGGGTGCCGAGAAATTTAGGTGCGGATTGCATGTTGCTTTAATATTCGGGCAAATTGTAAAAATATATTAAACAAAAAGGTCGACTGTGTGGGCCGTAAGCAGGTCCAACCAAAAACACCTTAATGGGCCGGCAATCTTTCTTTCTTTGTTTTTACTTTTCTCTTTTAGATTGTATTTGCCTGAGACAAAATGTTTGAAAATTTTGGGTTATAAAAAAGAGTAGAGTATAGTTTCCAGACTTTTTTTTATATAGAAAGAAATATGATTAATCATACTTTCAAATTTATTTTTTTAAAAAAATGTTTTTTCTCCAAATTTCTAGGTTTAAAAAATTGGATCGGTCCGGCCGGTTCGACCAGTTCAATCGCAAACTGACTGATAATTCGGTTTGGTTTTGCTTGAAAATCAGAAATGGCTAAAAATCGGATTGCACCGGGTTGAACCGAGAAAAAACAATTGAAAGATGCATAACTAGAAAGTTAATCAATCCGGTTCAATTCAGTTTTTTAATTTTTGCATTAAAAGATGCATAATTAGAAATTTAATTAATAGAATCAAATGAAAAGGGAAAGTGAAAACTGGTCCAGTTGGCTTTTTTATTTTTTCATTAAAGAAAATGTAAAATAGGAATTTAAATGATAGAATCAAATAAGAAATGAAAGGAAATTAATTAATTGTGAAAGGAGTAAAGAAAGGTGGTGGTGTATAAATATAGTGATAAATTTAAGGAGAAGAATGAAGTGAGAAATTTTAGGAGGAAAATAGGAAGTGAGAGAAAAAAATGAAAATAATTGAATGAAAAAATAGAAAGGAGAAATAATTTAATAGAAAGATATGAAAAAAGTAAACTTATTAATAGAAAAATAAAAATAAATGATACTAATGGGACAAAAATAAAATAATAAAAATATTGTTAAATCAGAAAAATTGAGGTCAATGTCACTCATAAGTTTTTTTATACATTTTGTTAAATAATATATTCAAATTTTCTATATTTACATTATAATAGTAAATTTAAATAAAATTAAATCATTCAACTTTATACCTTTTAAATATAAAGAACATTAAGTTAAAGAATTAACATAATTTTTCATATTATTTTAATATAATGAACCTACATTTTCTTTTTATATTAATTTTATACAAAATTGGAATATTTTTGGATAAATTTATTTTTAAAATTAGTGAAAATATGGTTTAGAAAATAATATATTTAAATTAATGTTCAATATTAAATATATATATGTTGTAAGTGTCGTATATATATTTTAGAGTATTATTCATAATATATCTTTGAAATTATAAAAAATAATATTTTAATAAAAATCTGGTTCAATTCGTTTGAACCCGGTTAAACTGATCAAACCACGACCCAGTAGCACGTCGGTTCGACATCCGATCCGATTTTAAAAACATTGGCAAATTCTCTTATCACCCAAGTTGTATCACATTGTCATTTTTTTCTCGGACTTAATGGTTGTGTCCCTCCTTTAAATCAAGGACACGATGTCTTCCTTTTTCTTATTCATTGGATCAAAAACTATGAATCAAATTTAAAGTCTTTAAATGAAAATTAATAAAATAAGATCCATAGATTTCTAATTTAATAGATAGAAATATAGAGGACACAATGTCCGTCCTTTAAAGAGGGGACATCTCCATTTTTTTCTTTTTCTCAATGTTGATTCCTCTTATCGCATTAAAAGTAGTGTAAATTCATTTTAAATTATCATATATTTGTGCCCTGTTCATCTACTTTAATATTAATCCCAAATGTGGAAAGATCTCAAATGCAATGTATCAATATCCTTTCAGATTTTAAAAGGTTAAATGAAGAGGTGGAAGACTTAAATATTAAAGTGAAATAAAATTTATTTAACCAATGAGGGTAGGAGCGGAGTGGTAAGCGCGACTTTTTCTTGCTTAAGTAAGATTTCCAATATTTGATTATTTGTGAATATAACATTTTTTTATTGGGATCTTACCTATCATTGTCGAACATGCGACGAAGGACGATCTAACTAAATTAATTGAGCTCGATGGTGGGCCGACCTCTAACATGTGATTTGTACGCTCTTTAACATCGCACGAGTTGAACTATTGGCACCGCTTCAGACATCGAGGGTCGGTCATCAAGAAAAAAATTATTTCAAATACGTATAACTTGTTTGCGAGCAATAAAAAGCCAATTTACAAATGGAAGAACAATCGATTGATAGCGTTGGATGGAAAGAGATGCCGACTAGTGAATTCTTTTATAATTATTTTTCTTTGAGAAGGAGACGGAATGTTATTTTCTTTAACTCAAAGATTGAATTCGAGGAATTATTACCTTTTAAAACAAATAAGCAAACAAAAATGTGTCTTTACAAAATTTATTTTCTCCAAATAATATTTATAAATTAAAATTGAGACATTTAAGCTCTCCAAAAAATGAAGACGGACATTTTCTTTTATATTATTAGTTCATAATTCATTTTTTATTATTTGATATAATAATTTTGTGGGTTATGTTATACCATAGAACTCTTATTTGAAATTTTGATGTGAAACTTTATGTTTTATGTATAAAAAAGTTAAATATAATTTTTTCCCTTTGTCATTCAAGACTTTTAAAAATATCATCGTAGCTCTAAATTAGAATGAGTTTTCAACTAAAAAAGCATCAGAAAAATTATTGATACATTTTGCGGACTAAAATATTTAATTGGACCCTGAGATATCTCATTCAAATTTGAATAGAGAAAATGAATGGTGCCCTAAATGATATTAAGCATGCATTCTTATAATAATATTGTATATAATAAATTTAAAGATAAAGATATATCATAATCATAACTTATTAATATTGAAATATTAACATAAATATATTATTTATTATAATTTGAAATATTAATATTGATGAAAGATTCTCGACTTGTTTATATTAATTGATTATTATTAAATTTTTTATTTATCATCTAATGTTATTACTTATATGTTTACTTTTATCATGAACCATTCTCATTTCTTTTCATTTTTATTTTACTTTCTTATTTTAACATTTTTTATTTCCATTTCTTGCTACGTCCTCTTGGAATTATCTATGTGAGTTAATATTGTTTTTTCTTTTTTCTTTTCCTCCACATACTAATATTTTATTTTTTTTATTTAATGTTTTTTGGGCTTTTCTTCACTTTTTAAAGTTGAAGTATAAAATCTATTAATGAGACTTAAAGCACAACATGATATCGCATAAATCACAAATACCATAGAGTAATGTTAGTGTGTATGTGAAATAAAGAATTGGGATGAAAGATGTCACGAAGTATATGAAAGGATCTCAAACATATGTGCTCTCATGGACATATGATGCCCCCAATCAAGTTATTCCAACCAACAAGTTTTAAAATTTATTCCCAATGTATATGTGTTAGGCCGCACGTGCACAACCTTTATTGTAGTATAGTATGAGGTCGAAGCACAGATAGAGAAGTTGTATTTGTTTTTAAACTTTTGTAGTAATGAGAGAAGAGAATTTGATTTAGATTATTAGAGAAGTAAACTAAGATTGCTCAAATCAATATTGTAGGAATGTAATAATTTTGTGATTTTTTATTTTGTGCATTTTTTAGCTTTTAGTTAAATGATAATAACAAAACTAAAAAGCCAAGGTTAAGTCACATATGATATTACTATCAAGGCTAGGAAATTCTCTTAGGGATGAACATCAATTAACTACGTCTAAGAGATTCAATTCAATTGGATGCAAAACAAATTAGTAAATCATGAAACTAAATTCCACTAATCTCACATTAAGGATTGTTTCAGTCTTTTCACTCTCACTTCGATACTTCAAATTCAAGTCTACTCCCCTGAGCTCTCCCCTCTTGTCTTGAGCTCAATCCTTACTAACTCATTGACTTATTTTCCTAATGCAACTAATTAACCTCTTGGATCATAACTATGTTGTTCAACAATATGTGCCCATCTTGGGATTTTGTTATCAAGAGAATAGATGAGAGATTAAAGGCTAACACATCATCAACTATAAACATTTCAATTTATGATAAAAAAATTGCAGAATACAGAGACATGGAACTATTGAAACCCTAACAAGAACATCCAACATTAAAATAAATATAACTAAAAGAGTTCGATCTCATAAAAAACCCCCACCTTGGTGGTTGATTAGTTATGCATAACTATGGGGCTCATAACATTAATCATCTTAACATTAAACATTATTCAACAAAGAAATCAAAAGAATAAATAATAAAAAAGGGACAGCTAGAAGGATCACAACCTCAACTAGCTTCTCTTCTCGATTCAGGTTTCTTTTCCTTCAAAAGCATCTTGCCTCATCTCCAAAAATGGCCTCCATCCAGCCCTCTGGCTGGCTTCTCACATTGCTCCCAATTACTGCCTCTAATTGTTGGCTTCCCCCATTCAAAAACATTCTTTTCCTTTTTTTATATCCCTTCATCACTTATGCCCATCATCCAATCTTTGGCGTCTACCTCTAATTGCTAGTCTCCCCCATTTAGAAATATTCTTTTCCTTTTTATAACCTTGCATTGCTTCTGCCCATTCGATATTTGACACTTGTCTCTTGTATAGCATCTGGTTTTTTGTCTAGCCATTCAATGTGTGACACCTATATAGCACGATACATCATCATTTCTCCTTGATTCCTTCTTATCCTTCATCATATATCTCGATTGTTGACACATGTCCTCTTTGTGAAGGGTTGAATCCTTAATTTCTCCTTCTCAATAGCTTCAGGTATCCCAACTGAAGCCTCTTCCAAGGTATCTGCTAGGTATCCCCATGTGAGTAGAGGACTGTCTACATGCTAGTATTTTTTGAAGTATAAAAATCTTATAAGTTTATCTCAATATAAACCAGTTTTGCAATAAAATACTAAAATGACATGAATTCCATGAATGTGGGTAAAAGGTTTAAAATGTAAACTTTATGTTATGTAACTACAACCTTAGATCAAGAAAATATAATAAGTAAGAAATACATGTCATCAAATGCACCCAAACTTGAGATTTTGCTTGTCCTCAAGCAAAAGTTAAAAATTGAAGGCAAGATACAACTATTGAAATAACCACACACAAAAAAATAGTCAGCCTCCGGAAGAACTCACTATACATAAATTGTTCAAGCATCATTTAGCAAATTTTAAAGCAAGTACATATGAGGTTAAGCCATTGAAATAACAATTTCAAAAAGGGTTTTTACTCCTCTAACCAAGTTCATACTAGCTTTCACCACATTCCTCTAGTCCTAAGGATCTTTTCACAAATTTTATAAACCATTGTTACTTTGTCCCTTTTCTTTTCCTTTTTCTTATCTATTTAACTTCATTTTCAAGTCTCCCCCACATTTAAAGTAAGAATAACCAATCAGATGAAAATATGCTCAGCAACTCAATAATTATATATAGTGGCCACACATATTTTATGCAGGAAACTCTTGTCATTTGCAATAGTTTTGAAAACTTTCGGTGCATAATTATAGGTAGTTCCCGTGCATATTTTATGCAGTAGAATCTTTTAACTTTCAAAATTTTTTCTATTCCTCATGGCTATCTTATCCAAGGGGTTGGCTTATTCGACTTTTGTTACTTGTGAGGGCTTATGGCAATAATAACTATGAAACATCCTTAGTGCTAGGGGATGGAAGATATTTTTGGATTTGTAACGGTCACTTTAATCTAAGTCATGGGCATTATCAATTAGAAATATGAAGTTCAGATATGCTTGAAAAAAAAAATCATGCACAAAAGTCATCCTACATTTGGGCTTGATAGTGCATGAGAATATCAAGCAAATGTAGTTAAAAAATAAAAGTATGGTCACAATTTTAGTTCCTAGTAGCAAACTTATATGAGAAATGAAAATTTCTACCTAGGATGTAAAAGTGAATAATCATGGTAATAAACAAGAAGGAGTTAGATCATACCGTTGACTCCCCCAAATTTAATTCCAACATTGTCCTCAGTGTTGAAACAAGTTGGGAGAGTGTAAAATGCAAAAGAAAACATATTTCAACTTGTAGGTATAGTTCAAATTTTTTCTGTGCAGTTTAGGTGGAGTATGTTGCTCTATCATCTTTGTTCACTTCTTTCCTTCTTTCTTAACTTCTAAATCTACATAAAAAAACTTCAATCAAAATATAATAAAAAAATATAGCAATTGATAAAGAAAATAGTAATAGAGTTATAGTCGGTGGGAGTTGATGTAGTTGGTGGGAGTATATGCAGTGTAATGTTGTATCAGAAACTTAAGTTGCGGCACTTGAACTCTTTCTATTTGATTCCTGCAAAAACAAGATGAAAAGTGTTATTATGTTAAGTTGCCTATCAGTAAGTGTCATTCTTTATAGTCTTAGACTAGACTTTCATGTGATCAAGTAGAGATATCAATTTATGCACAACTTCAACAAATCAAGTATGAGTATCTCAATTTGTCAATGAAAAATTTTTGTCTTTCAATTATGTCTATCCCTCTTTCAGTGGGGCTTACACAGTCACTAGTGTATGAAAAAATCACTAACTTACCATTCACAAAATTCTAATATATAACATCTGAATTTCTTGTGTCACCATCTTATTCTAGTAGTTATTTCTTGGCATCCTCAAATGTGTGATTACTAAAAGATATTCCAGTTCTTGGTTCAAACTTTCACTAAACAAATATTAAATTTCCTTAGATTTATAATCCATTGCTTCTGGAAGATCGAATTCTAGTGTAGCCTCCTCTATTTGGAAAGATAATGGTTCTTCTCTCACTTTCATCTTGACCATTTCAGTTTCGTCATGTTGCTTTGTTGTCATAACTTATTGACTAGTGGATAATGACATGACTGAGACTTTGGTACTCTAAATATCCTCTTCAAAAGAATTGTAGCTAACTTCAGGTTTAAAACACTTCTTCTCTTTTGATGTTCTTTCATCGTTGACTATAAAAGGTTGCCATTCTCCAATTGGTAGCATCCCATGATGGTCTATGGAGGAAATTGCCTAATCTCAACCCGACAGTTGGAGGTAGGTTTAAGAACCTCACATCTGAGAGTAGGAGCCAACATTTTCATCTCTACTTTGGGTGCACTAAGTAACTCATCTTAAATGATAGCCACTAAATGAATTAAGTTGCTATATTCATAGATGAGGTTACTTGTTACTTGTGAGTAGTTTGAAAGCAAACTAGTAGAGGTATCCGACAATTTCTTCAAAAATCAAAATATGAGTCTTCCAGGATTTCTTCATCGGGTAGACACTTAGGAGTAATTTCTTCAGTCACTTTTGCAATTTCATCTTGTCTCTTGGCTTGCGCTTTAAGTGTGACAACTTTCTTGTCAGCTTTATATTAGTTGTTGAAGTGTTTTCCTGGCCGTTGACTTCAGCTTTAGTTTGGGATGATTCCTCATGTTTCTCCTCTATAATCAATTCTTTCTCTTAATTTATCTTTCTTTAATTCCCATATCCATTTCCTAAAATTCTTCTTTCAAAGGAATATGTTGTGCTTGTAGAATTTCTGGAATGCTCTGCAGAAAAAAATGACCTCCAAAATTTGGGATTGAACTTGTAGTATTTTCTCCATAATTGCATTTTGCTTTTATTATTGCCTCATGAAATTCTCCAACTTAATATCCAGATTTGTCTTTTTTGTAGATTGATTAAGTGTTTACTGATTTGCTAAAATATCCATGATTGAAATATGAAATTTTGAAACATGACGCTGACGTTGATAGCAATATGGATGACTTTGTGTATCACTATTTGAGAAGTCTTACTCAGGATTCCAACAATTTGACCTTTTCTGATCTTGTGAGGCATTCATGATAGAAGACACTTGATTGTAGCAAACTTGTGATGATATTGTAACATTGAAACTAAATTTTTGAATGGACTTGTATACAGTATCTTCAACTTTGAAAAACACTTCGTCCTAGCTCTCATTGATTGTCATTCCACTTAATTGGTAGTAATTTTAGGGTCAAATCTCCCAACCGATATCCATCGTATACTTGATACTAAATGTGCTAGCTGATTTCTCAGTTTGATTGTGTGAACATTCATCTCTTCTCCCTAACTCAAAAGGTTAAGTGCAGATATAACAAAAATAGGATAAAGAATGCACATGAAATGAATTAGAAACTAAATTAGATTGATAGTAGAAAAATCCAAAAAAGTAAAGCTATCCTAAACAAAAAATGGTAGACAAAAATAGGACTGAGTATGAACAATAGAATGAGATATAAGAGGTGGGAGTATAAGGTCAACAAATATAGAACAAGTATAAACAGATACTAATCTAAATAAATGAAAGTAATTGCTAAAAAGTAAATTAATCTAATATAAATAAATGCAATGGTGCTGACTATGAACGGTGGTATGGATTATAAAACAATGATAGTTTCAAGTTAACTAGGCATAAATGAGTCGAGAAAAAGAAAATTGAAACGTAAATGGATAAAAATTATGAATATAAACAATGAAGCGGTATAAAACTATGATATCAAATCAAATACAGAAAAGTCTAGAAACAAATTTAAAATTCTTCTCAACAACGACGTCAAAAACTTGTTAGTGTGTATGTGTGCAGTAAAGAATTAGGATTGAGAGATGTCACAAAGTATGAAAGTATCTCAACGCTAACTCGATAAAATCTCAGCTTTCATGAGGCTACTTAGCTTCCCAATAGGGGTGTTCAGACGTATGGTGCTCCCACCCAAGCTACTCCTACCGATAAGTAATAAATCCTAACATACACATCTCATGCTGCAAGTGCACAACTTTCGTCGTAGTATAGTATGGAGTCGAACCACAAAAAGAGAAGTTGTATTTGTTTGTAAACCTTGCACCAATGAGAGAAGAAAATATGTTTAGATGAGAAAAGAACCAAACTAAAATTGTTGAAATTAATATTGCAATAATGTAACAATTTTGTGATTTTTTGTTTTGTGTATTTTTTAGCTTTTTGGTTAAATGATAGAAACATAACTAAAAAGCCAAGGTTAAGTATAATGTTAACTATCAAGGAATTCTCTTCAGGGATGAACATCAATTAGCTATGCCTAAAAGATTCAATTCAATTGGATGTGAAACAAATTAGCAAATCATGAAAATGAATCTTGGTACTATCGCGTTAAGGATCGCTTCAACCTCTCCACTCTCGGTTCGAGACTATAAATTAAAGCATATATAGGATAACTCCCCTCTCGGCTTGAGCTCAATCTCAACTAACTCATAGCTAGGTTGTTCAACAACATGTGCCCCTCTCAAGATTTTGTTACAAAAGTAGGGATTACTAATCATCAAGAGAAGAGATGGGAGATTACAAGCTAACTCCTTATTGCTAATCCCTATGCAAATGTATTGTTCGATTCCGATGCTACTCATTTCTTCATATCCTCTGCATTTGCTAATCTGTTGAATATTGAGAGGATGAATATGAGGTGGTAGCTAGACATAGTAACACCATTAGGGAGGATCTTCACCAGGAAATACCTCCCAGAGACACCAGTTATGATGAAGAAACAAACTACTCAGATGACTTTATAATACTACATATGATGGATTATGATATGATATTGGGCATGGATTGGTTATATGCCTACATGATGTGTCGAGAAAAGAAGGTCAAGATCGACAAGAAAGATGACAGTTCTATGATCTTTCGCAGAATTCTATCTAGGGAGAAGAAGATAATGATTTCCTCAGTGAAGATAACCAAAATGTTGAATAAAGGCTATCGAGGATTTCTAGCAAACATCATCAAGAGCATGTCTAAGCCAAGACATTAGAAGAGCTAGAAGTGGTAAGAGATTTTTTTGATGTATTTGTCAATGAGCTCTCGAGATTACCTCCGAAAAGGGAGATCGTCTTTCATATTAATTTGATGCTAGAGACAGTCCCAATCTACAAACCTCCCTATAGAATAGCACCAGCAAAGATGAAAGAATTGAAGTATGGACAGAAGATTTATCAGGCCAAGTGTGTCCTCATGGGGTGCACCTGTCCTATTGGTGAAGAAGAAGGATGAATCACTGAGACTGTGCATAGATTACATGATGCTGAATAAAGTGACAATCAAGAATAAATATCCTCTACCCAGGATTGATGATCTATTCGACCAGTGTCCACAACATCAGTCTTCTTAAAAATTAATTTGAGAAGCGGATACCATTATGAATTTTTGGTTATGTCTTTTGGACTAACGAATGCTCCTACAACATTTATAGATTTAATGGACAAGATATTTAAGCCTCACTTGGATAGATTTGTAATCATGATATCCTAATTTACTCATCAAGTCCTAAGGAACACCAGAAGTATCTACACATTGTTCTGTAGACATTGAGGTAGCACCAATTGCATGTCAATTTCTCCAAATGTGAATTCTGGTTGGAGCAAGTGATGTTTTGGGGCCACATAGTGTTAAAGGAAAGGATTTTAGTGAACCTAGACAAAGTAAAAACTGTCATCAATCGGGAAAGGCCAAAGATAGTGACAAATATAAAAAAATTCCTTGGATTAGTCGGCTAGTACAGAAGGCTTATCCAAGACTTCTCCAAAATTGATTCTTTTATGACAAAGCTGACCAGAAAAGGAGAAACGTTCAATTGGACACAGAAGTGTGAAAATAGTTTCCTAGAGCTAAAGAAGAGATTGACCAATGCACCGGTGCTAACAATTCCCACATGGGTTGAAGGCTATGATGCTTCTTTTCTATAGAGTGGAAAAGTCCAGCAAGTATATTGATCACACAAGTAGTAAAAAGATATCGATCCCACGAGGACTTTTATCTCTCACTCTTACTAGATGAAAAATTTATAAGAGAAATGAAGTGTGAGGATAATAAGAGGAAACAAGAAACAAATCCAAGGAAATACCAGAAGAAATGTTGGTTTTACTAAGCATTCCTCCACTGTTAATCGAGTAAGAAAATCACATTTGATAGAAATAATATAAACTAGGACTCTAACCAGATGTCCTATTTGTTTTATCAATTAAATATTTGAAAAAAGTTTAACCAAATCGTTCTCCAAATATTTAAGGATTAAAACATAAGTGATTCGATTCATCTCAAAGACTCTTCAACCGAGTAAGTCTAAGTCCACACCCTTCTAAATCTCACAGAGTAGATATGTGAGAGATATGAGATGTTAAAAATAAATTCGATTCAAATAGAACATTCATATTCAGAAAATAATCTTTCATCAAAATAACAGTGGAGTTCAACAACGTAAAACTAACAAAGAAAGATTACTCCGTTGCTGAAGAATTAAACATTATAATGTCAAAATTTAGAGTACAAAAGATGAGCAAGAAAATAAAACTCTAAAATATGACTCTAGACAAAGTAGCCACAAGACTCTCTAAAATGGATGATTTCCTTCTCAGCTCAGATGATCCTTTGGTGTGGAAGCAGAGGTCTTTTTATAAGCGCCCGTGACAAAAAAATTGGGTGTCAACACGGACCGTCATTAATGACACGGGCCCTGTTGATTAATGTCATGATCATGCGAATCATAGCTCGGCGCGAAAAATCCTCAGATATGAATAACACAGACCGTGTCATTAATGACACGACCGTGTCATCTTTTGGAATCGCCGGAAAATTTTCTCGTCATTATCTAACGCGGTCCGTGTCAAAATAAAATGGACCATTTTAACCAGGACATGATAGAAATTTCTCGGGCCGTGTTGATGGTGACGCGAATGATGAAAAACGGCCCGTGTTGCCATAACACGTGCCATTTTCCTCTCCTGCACAACAAACGTCGTGAAAATAACAGAATAAAAAGGAAAATAATATTCCTATAAGAAAAAAAAGACAATTGATGCATGATCATTCAATTTTCAACTTATTAAAGTGCTATAATATACAAAATTGAGCATGCATCACAATCCCCAAGTTTGAATATTTACTTGTCCTCAAGTAAGATTCAAGATAAGATATGATCTTCATCAAAATACTAATACATTTCTCTTCTCATTGTTTATTTTTCATTTATTGCCAAAGTACCTCTTCTCTTTCCAAATGATTCCTCCTTCAAAGAATATATGATGCTAAGACATTTTTAAATCAATAAGTAGCTAGTCTCAACTATATAGATAAAAGAAGTCTTAATATTGAATTTATAAACATTAAATGAGCTCTTTTTCTTCTTTTTTTTATGTTTCCTCCATCTTGCTCAAAATGGTTCATGTGACAGGTTTTCGATCGACGGATCCCAGACCAATTGGTCTTATGTCATCAGGCAAAAATTCCCAACGGATCTAATGGTCCGAACACACTAAGGTGCCAGAGATAAACATTTTATTTAACTTCTTTTTAAAAGTTTTTTTCTGCTCAATATATATTTATTCAATAAAAAGGCTACTTTTGAAAAATTTAGAAGAGACTAGCAGATAAAGATCGTCAAAGCAAAATAATTCGAATCAGCTCCAACTTCTTTTCCAAAAACCCTATACTAAGGCGATAAATGAAAAAAAAACTTTTGATAAAGAATTTCATAAGCAAAGAGATGTTCTTGAAACCTTCGATTAAGAATAAGGAAATATAGAAAACTCTATGAATAGTGATGAGCGAGATATCTTTCTTTTCATAGTTTGGAAAATAGATAATCATCATGATGCAAGAAACATGAAATGCATGCGCAACCCCCGAACTTGAAAGAAACACTGTCTCAGTATTCAACTAGTCGAACGAGTTTGTGTACATCAAAATAGCAAAAGGACATAACAAAAGATAAAGAGTGAAAGACACAACCCTGCTAATCAAACTCTGGTGGAGGTGGAGGCCCAAAGGTGCTATCAACTAGATCTGTAGGAATCTAGTGGTGTCGGACTATCTGACGAACATCTCGATCTATCCTGGCGACATCCTCTACAAGGCGATGAAGTAGTGCTCGATCCTCCTGGGCTGCAACCTGCATGCGATTCAATTGATCCATCACTAATAAATGATATCGTGTCTGATCAGTTCGTATAGCATCTATCTGTGTCTACCATGGATAAAAGTCAAAAATAGTAGAAGGAGGAGCTGATGTAGGAGGCGGTGGGTAAACTGTCTGAGTCGTCTATGGAGGCTGTGAAGGTCCTGCACCGTCCTGTGATGGCTAGGGTACTGGCTTGTCCTCAAGTGGCTCCTCGGCATCAAGTGAAATGGTCAAAGGTGAGAAGTATAACCAATTAGCCCTATCAAAAGGTATAATTCTAGCCCGATTTGCACATGGGATCTTATCAGTTCCGCCTCTAAAAGTAAAGAAGAATATATTATTCCTCACTATGATCAGTCTCATATGAACTGTCTTGCTTCGATCAAGGAATGAAGCATTTTTAACCACATTGCATTCTAAGTATAAATTAATGTGACGTGCAATGGGTGTGACCAAACCTCTGATGACAATGCACTCTTTCTTCTTCCTGGAATGTTTTTCAAAGTTGTGAGCGAAATATGCTCCAACATTGATATGCACATTTTCAATCATAGCCCATAAAAAGAGAAGTTTTGTTTTGTTAACAGCTCCTTCGCTGTCTCCTCTTCCACAAATAGTGTTAGACAAAATTCGATACACATAATGAAATACTGGATTCTGAATATGACTGGATTTAGTACGGGCTAAGTTAAGATTATTCTCACCAATGATAGCAAACCAAAAAGATGTAGCATCAAAAGCTGAGGTGTCATGGGTGTTCTCAATTACTGGCAAATTGTAAAATTCACAGAACTCATACATACCAATGGTGTAGTCATCGTTGTACATCCTGAAAAATATTTGCTCTGGTGCTTCTCCTGCAAAACTTGTGTGCGTCATCTGAAATGAACTCAGAAATTTCAAAGCCACTCAATCATATGTTGGCCAATTTTTCAATATAAACTCTGCCATCCCTATGCGTAAAAAAAGAATCAAAATATCATTAATAATATTAGTGTCATGCATAAAACAAGGGCAAGCAAATTTGGTGGCCACTGATTCCATTCGATGAAGCCCCATCAATGCGTGGGCATGATCCCCATCTCTGTAATAAACATATGGAGGCCTTTGGTACCATCGTAGGCTCGGGAGCATCTAATCCAGCCTCCTCAAAGTCCATGCTTACTGTGTGGGGCGCTGCCATGGTGAGAAAGTGGACCGTGTAAGAGTAAAATGACCTATTTTGTGACTATAAGACAACATGGATCGTGTTTCTGTGAAACAGTCCATTTTAGGTTGAAGAAAATGTCTGCGTTTAGAGAATGCGGTCCATTTTCTTACAAGTTCGTCGCCAGAATTTTGGAAGAAAGTCAATGTCGTTCATCGGTGAATAGAGGTCGTCGAAGAGCTGAGAGAAGAAGGTGGTGGGCACGGACGGCGATGGAGAGGAGGAAGAAGAAGCCCGAAGAATCCGCGATGGTGATTGTGTCGGCGACTGGCTTGGTCGGTGACTGCGGCGGCGGCGACCTTGTTGGCGACTGGGGTTTATGCCGATGGTAAGAAGAGTTGGAAGAAGGCCGGTGGAGGGGAAGAAGATGGCGTGAGCGTCGGTGGAGACGATTGAAGCGACGATTACGGAGGTGGAGACGACTGCCGAAGGTGGTTGCCAGAGAGCTGAGCTAGTGATGGCTGGAGAGAAGGAAGATGATGGTGGGGTTGATTCGACACGGGGCATAACTCGGCCCGTGTTGTAAATGCAGGTACGTTACAGGTGCACGAATTCTGGAGCAACACAGACCATTTTACTGTGATGCGGTCCATGTTTGACTTGTCTCAAGTACGATTTCGAGGAACAACACGGCTCGTGTTTTCAACACACGGGCAGTGTTGTTAAGCGCTTGACAACTGTCTGCTCACGTGTTCGACGGTTACACAACCTGCATATCTTTAACACAGTTCGTTTTATCCTGAAAAATTGAAACCCTCGTCATGACACAGTTTGTTAGTAATCAAGACACAGCCCGTGAGCCGTGTAAATAATTTTTTTCAGATAAAAATAAAAAAAAAACAAAAAAAAATTGATAATCAAGTTTAGATAAAGTAGTTCTAATTTATAGTCTTCAGCTTGACTTAGTTATACTCATGGATCAATTAAGATAATAAAATCAACTTCCTCATGATGAACACCACCTAGATAGTGTTTAAGACGTTGTCCATTGACTTTGAGTTGATGCTTTTTGTCCATGGTGCAAATTTCAACAACTCCAAAAGGTGATGAGGAAACTATGAGGAAAGGGCCCATCCATCTGGACTTAAGTTTACTTGGAAAAAGTTTGAGTCTACTATCTGATAATCGTGAAGTTATTCAATTATTTTAATATAATTATTGTCAAGATTGATGTGTTTTATATTATTTCATCTTTAATCATCAAAGATTTTGGAATCTACATTATTGTTTGATTTGTTTCAGGAATCGTGAAAATCTGGCAAAAGTTTGGCAAAAACACATGTATAGAGACTCAATACGGGCAGCCAATATTAAAGCCTTCCAACTAGTATTAAAGCCCTTCAGGTCATATTGAGCTCGTAGTAGAAAATACGGACTGACCGTATTTTTGCCATCTTGCCCGTATTAAGCCAGTTAGGTCATATTGTTCGCGCACCAGAAAATACGGGCAGACCGTATTTAAGCCAGTTTGCCCGTATTAAAACCCTTTAGATCGTATCGCGCTCCAAATTGATCCAATAGACCGTAACGCTTCATCCTAGGCCGTATTTGACCTATTTTGGCCGTATTGGGCTAATATTTGGGGTATTTTGGGCCTTTTTGTATCCCTAATTTAGGGGGACTATAAAAGAGATTTGTGAGGACGAAAATAGGAGTCCAGACCTTGTTTTGGAGGAGATCAAGATGGCTGAGACGATCGTTTATTTCTCTCTGCACTTCTGTACCTTTCTTAGACTAAATATCATTTTTTTTCATGAACTCTTACGTTTCAATGATGATTTCTTTCTCTATGCATGGCTAAACTTCTTTTCTCGGATTTGATGAAACCCAGGATTGATCTTTAGGGAATATTTTTATTGGGTCTGATGTGTTCTTTGTCTTTCATGTGCTTCATGTAATGCTTATATTAGATTGGCCACCTAGTTAAGCGACCGAAGATTTTCCTGATTACGAAAGTATTTCATCAAGATTAGTTCAAATGAATGACATGAAATGTATTATTTCTTAGAAATAAGAATAATCATTTTACTTATGAATCTTGGCTTATAATGCAATTAAAATAATCTAAATGACCATGAAAGTAGGCATTTATTATTTTAATTAGAATTGTGCTTGCCTGAAAAGGAGATGCATGACTTTTGAAGATTGAGTAGGACACTAATGATTTTATTATCTCTAAATTCCCTATGATCAATACCCTAGGTGGATTCAAAACCCGATAACTTCTATTCTCATTTATCTCTCATAATCAATTCTCGTTCTTTCTCGTCATTTTCTGCACTCATTTCGGCATTTCACTTTTATTTAGTTTTTGTTATTATTTCAACTCTTTCTAACCGTTTAGATATCAATTATAATCATATAATTCTAATACTTGAACTCTTCCCTGTGGGACAATATTTTATATACTATGACATTGACTCTGTATACTTGCGGGAGAATTGTCAAGTTTTTGGCGCCGTTGCCGGGGAAGAGCATTAATATTACAATTTTGATTTTATTTGTTAATCTAGACAAAAATTTCTTTTCTTTTTGTGTATGCACCGCAGAAACAGGGCACTTGAACCATATATTCCTGAATATGAAAGACAGTGCCGAGCAAATCGAAAAGCAAGAAGAGAACAACAAATGGCCAATAATCAGAATAGAATACTGAACATGGAAGAAGGCTAACAACAACAACAGCCGATGGAGGAAGTTGAACCTCCAATGAGGGACCTAGCCAGAAGGTCTTATAGAGGCACCACCCCGAGTATTATGGGCCCGAGGATTGCTGCAAATAATTTTGAACTGAAGTCTGGGCTCATTCAGATGTTGCAATTGAATCAATTTAGAGGGGAACACAATGAAGACCCAACCCTTTATCTCATATCAATCGTTTCCTACAAATGTGTGCCACCATCAAGATGAATGGGGTTGAAGAAGATGCCATCAAGATGAAACTTTTTCCATTCTCTCTCAGGGATGAAGCACAAGACTGGTTGGACTCTCAACCTCTTGGAGCCTTCAACACATGGGATGAACTATTTCAAGCTTTTATGAAGAGATTCTTTCCTCCAGGAAAATTCATCAAACTGAGTAATGAAATCACTTGTTTCAAGCAAAAAGAAAATGAATCTCTAGGCAATGCATGGAAGAGATTCAAGAAATTACAGAGGCAGTGCCCACATCATGCAGTACCTGCTTGGCTCTTGATAGAGACCTTCCACAATGGTCTCTCTCCCAGTTTGAAATTTAACATTGATTCAGCCGCGACAGGTGGTTCCATCATGAACCTTCCTTACTCACAAGCTTGTAATTTGTTGGATCAGTTGGCTATGAATGATGAAGACTATGATGAAGAAGGACCATCAAGAGCAGCATCTGTTAGAGACCACGAAGGATACAAAGAATTGAGTGCTAAGGTGGATTCTCTAGTGCAGTTGGTGGCAAGTATGAATACATCACAACCTATTTGTAACAATTGTGGAGGACCTCACAATACCCTGAATTGCATGCACCATGAACAAGCCAATGTCATGGCAAATACAAACACGGGAAACAATCCATATACCACTTCATATAATCCAGGATGGAGGAATCATCCCAATTTCTCTTGGGGAAATCAAACCGAGCCATCTCAGCAAGCAAGGCCACCACTTTCTGGCATTCTACCTCGACCACATTATCAAGCTCCATACCAACCACCGTTTCAGCAACAACTCCAGTATCAACAACCACCCCCACAATCCCAAGTGGAAAAGAAACAATCTTGGGAGCTTGCAATTGAAAAACTAGCGAATGCAACAAATGACAGATTTGAAAAGATTGAGAAAGTGATGGAGCAACTAATCACATCGAATAGGAACTTGGAGTATCAAGTGGGGCAAATAGCTAGCTCCATGAATTCTAGAGAAGAGGGCAGCCTTCCGAGTAAAACTCAGGTGAACCCTCGCGAGCATTGCAATGCAGTGGAATTGAGAAGTGACAAAGCATTGGAGCCACTTTTGAAGAAAACTATAGACAAAGGAAAGCAAGTTGTGGAGGACAACACTACAGAGCCACTAGAGCCTCCTTACAAGCCTCCACCACCATATGTGCCACCAATTCCATTCCCTCAAAGGCTCCAAAAGCCCCAGATGGATCAACAATTTGAAAAGTTTGTAAAATTATTTAAACAACGGCACATAAATATTCCTTTTGCAGATGCCATTGCTCAGATTCCTACATATGCAAAGTTTTTTAGGGAGATTATGTCAAAGAAGAGGGTTCTCGAGGAATATGAAACCATTTCTTTGACAGAGGAGTGTAGTGTAGTGATACAAATAAAGTTGCCACCAAAGCTGAGGGATCCGGGTAGCTTCTCAATCCTTTGTATTATTGGTCATCTGAACATTGACAAAGCTTTGTGTGATTTAGGTGCAAGTGTATCTCTTATGCCCCTTTCTATTTACAAGAGATTAGGATTGAACGAATTGAAGCCTACTACTATCTCACTACAATTGGCTGATCGTTCAGTCACCTATCCAGTGGGAGTTGTAAAAAATGTACTGCTGAAGGTGGATAAGTTTTTATACCAGTAGACTTCATTGTCTTGGACATGAAGGAGGATGGAGAAATACCCATAATCTTGGGAAGACCATTTTTGGCCACTGCTGGTGCCCTCATTGATGTCAAGAATGAAAAATTGACTTTCATGTTGTTGGCATGTTTTGAAGAGTTAATGTATCTTATCAGATATATATTTGTTTGCCTTCTTTCATGTCGCCAAAGAATAGTGCATGTCATCAAGTATGAATTAGGAAACATTATACGTGACAGTGTTGATCCTCTAATCCGCATGATTGATTTATTTTGAACATTCCTGAAGAAGAACATGAAAACATAAATGACTTTGACTTGGAACTAAAGCGAGTGACATGTAGCCTGACCTTGCACATAACTTTGTTTGGGATCTTACATTTGCACTCACTTATATGATGCTCAATTTTGGCCTGCTACATTGTAGATATAATAAGTTATGTAGTTAATACATGCTTCATAATTGTACTTCTCTTCTCGAGTAAGTTGGAGAATGTTTTTTTTCTTTATTTAATAAAGGTCCCAAGTGCCTCGCCCAATGAAAAAAAAAGAAAAGGGTGAGAAAAATCGTGGGCAACTTCTCTTCTCTATAAATAACTACTCCTCTGTCCCCTCACTTGAGGAAAACATGAGTATGCCACTTATGGCACCGCTAGCACCCAAGCCAAGTATTCTTGGAAGAAAAGCGAGGCTCGTGCCCAGTGGAAATCTTCTTTTTAATTTCAATTCCCCAAATTACAAAAGAAAAGAAGTGACAAATATGGACTAAATGAAAAGAGGGTTAGTTGAACCTAAGGACATGTAATTGTCCTCTACATGTGTAGATCAACTTTGAGTGTTAATGTAAGTTGGGGGTTAGTGCAAGGTCTTAAGAGGTAGTTATGTGAAAGGTCAGTCTGCAGGACGATCCTTTTTGACGTCCATAGAGCACATGTTTCAGTGGTTCCAAGTCAAGAGTTTAACAAGTCTTTAATGCGTAAATAATGTTCAAGTAGAGAAGTCTGAGGGCTAGGGAGACATAATGTTATCTATAATGTGGTCAGAAAAATCTGAAGATTTTTTTTGTTAACCCTAAGTTCCTAATTGTTGCTCGAGGACAAGCAAAGAAATAGGTTTGGGAGAGTTGATAATCGTGAAGTTATTCAATTATTTTAATATAATTATTGTCAAGATTGATGTGTTTTATATTATTTCATCTTTAATCATCAAAGATTTCGGAATCTACATTATTGTTTGATTTGTTTCAAGAATCGTGAAAATCTGGCAAAAGTTTGGCAAAAACACATGTATAAAGACTCAATACGGGCAGTCAATAATAAAGCCTTCCAGTCAGTATTAAAGCCCTTCAGGTCATATTGAGCTGACAGTGGAAAATACGGGCTGGCCGTATTTTTACCATCTTGCCCGTATTAAAGCTAGTTAGGTCATATTGTTCGCGCACCAAAAAATACGAGCAGGCCGTATTTAAGCCAGTTTGCCCGTATTAAAGCCCTTTAGACCGTATCACGCTCCAAATTGATCCAACAGACCATAACGCTTCATCCTAGGCTGTATTGGACTTATTTTGGCCGTATTGGGCTAATATTTGGAGTATTTTGGATCTTTTTGTAACCATAATTTAGGGGGACTATAAAAGAGATTTGTGAGGACGAAAATAGGGGTCCAGACCTTATTTTGGAGGAGATCAAGACGGTTGAGATGATCGTTTATTTCTCTCTGCACTTCTGTAGCTTTCTTAGACTAAATATCATTTTCTTTTCATGAACTCTTACGTTTCAATGATGATTTCTTTCTCTATGCGTGGCTAAACTTCTTTTCTCGGGTTTGATGAAACCTAGGGTTGATCTTTAGGGAATATTTTTATTGGGTCTGATGTGTTATTTGTCTTTCATGTGCTTCATGTAATGCTTATATTAGATTGGCCACCTAGTTAAGCGACCGAAGATTTTTCTGATTATGAAAGTATTTCATCAAGATTAGTTCAAATGAATGACATGAAATGTATTGTTTCTTAGAAATAAGGATAATCATTTTACTTATAAATCTTGGCTTATAATGCAATTAAAATAATCTAAATGACCACGAAAGTAGGCATTTATTATTTTAATTAGAATTGTGCTTGCCTGAAAAGAAGATGCATGACTTTTGAAGATTGAGTAGGACACTAATGATTTTATTATCTCTAAATTCCCTATGATCAATACCCTAGGTCGATTCAAAACCCGAGAACTTCTATTCTCATTTATCTCTCATAATCAATTCTCGTTCTTTCTCGTCGTTTTCTGCACTCATTTCGGCATTTCACTTTTATTTAGTTTTTATTATTATTTCAACTCTTTCTAACCGTTTAGATATCAATTAGAATCATATAATTCTAATACTTGAACTCTTTCCTGTGGGACGATATTTTATATACTACGACATTGACTTCGTATACTTGCGAGAGAATTGTCACTATCATATAGGAGAACTTGTTGATTAGGTTGAAAATTCTTAGTTTGTATGTGTTGATCATATCAATATTTTGTGCGCTCCTTATATATTTTGCTATTTTCATAAGCATTACTTCGGAGTTCTTTCAGTTCATTCAGCTTGAGTAACCTTTCCTTCCTTGTTTCTGTAGGCTTAAAATTAAGAAATTTACTAGCCCAATAAGTTTTATGCTCTAATTCAACAGGTAAATGACATGTCTTACCAAATACAAGTCTACATGGCGACATTCCAATAGGAGTTTTAAAAACAGTACTGTCATGACCTCGATTTTAACTATGATTTAAGTCGGAGTTCGTGACTTATTACGGGCGATCAAATAAATTTATTTTAAAGAAAAATTATGCATAACTCCTCTATATAATACAAGAAAATGATAACACATATAAGCAAATCACGCAGTTTATCTTGATCATTCAGAGCATGTAACAACTGTAGGGTTTACATCACCACATAGTCATAAAAGATTTATATTTTACAAGATACAAAACTACTTTTCGTACGTAGCACATATCAAACTCTCTCCATATTCCAACAGAGAAATATGAGAGCTACAAGTCTTCTATCTAACATGTGCGGTGGGGCACATAACTTCTCAATACCTTAGCAACAAAAAGGATCCACACCTTGCTAAGGTTTTCTCTCGCGCTCCCAAAAGTTCTACTGATCTGAAAAGGTATATAACAACACTGTGAGCAAATAATAGCTCAGTAAGCTGATAACTCATAGGATATGTGTTACCATATAATAAATTTGGGAGACATAAACATACATGCATTAATTATATATCAAAGTCAATATCTTCATACATTTACTAAATACATATATAACATCCCAATCAAAATCATTGCACTCAATTTACATTCATTGTCACTTAAATATATCAAACATGTGTATGCAATACAACACTCTCATATGTATGCACGGATCACCAACTGACCAGTGGTCGATAGATGGACTCTAGAGGTCGCTCCCATCGTGATCAGCGATGTAGATTTGATGCTTGTTGTTCTCTTTAATCCAGCAACTAAATCAAGACACATCCCTGCTGGAAAAGGAGGGGGACCACAAGTGTGCAGGCTGCCAAAAAGCAAGAAAATGAATCTTTTTGAAAAGAAGAGGGGACTAGGACAGATGGCATAAATCAGAAGGAAAAGAAGCTTTTGATTGGGATCAAATGGTGATGAAATACCATATAAAAGGGGGATTTCCAGGAGGAGAAGTGGGCTTCCACCATTTTTCCAGATTTGTGCACCTTGGAGTTGAAGGAAGGAGAAGAAGAAGTTTAGAGGAGATTTCAAGCTGATTCTGCCATTTTCATATTTCAGAATGTTTTTGATTCTGTTCCACATCTATTTTTTATTGATTTCATCATCTATGAGGAGTTAAATCTTAGCTCTCTTAGGATAGGGTAGTAGTCTAATTCCTGCTATGAATGGATGATGAACAACACTATTTTTTTCCACTAATGCTAGTATAGTTCTGAATGTTTTGGAATATGTTCTTATTGATGTGAATCCTACTTTGTAATGGCAACTGAGAAGTTTATTTTAGATTCTTTTCATACTTAGATATGAGTGAAGAACATTGATATTATTTCCTGATTCCAATCTATCCATGCTGAGTTTTGATATATCCATCTAGCTTTTGTTAATGTGAATCTCGTGTTAAAATGGCAATCGAGAGATTGATTCTAGATTCCCTTGATGTTTAGAGATAAACCAAGAGCATTATCATTAGTTTGTGGATCTGATTATGTTTATGTTGTGAGCTAAATTATTATCTTGTCTTGTGATTGCTTCTACCTCTGGTTTGTGACTTTACTTGTTATGCTTTATATCTGAAAAGAATGTTAGCATACTAGTAGTTGTCATAAGTTACATGATTTGAAACACTTTTAAATCAACCTAACTAATATTCATATGAAGGTATGATATTAGTTCTTATTTCAATGCACTATGAGAGCAGTTTGTATAGGTTGAAATTGGCATGATTTTATTGTTGAGTTGTTCTAATCCATCCATAGCAGAATTAGATGAACCCCATTCTTAGGAGAATCTATCATTAACTGTTAATCCCCTTTAAGACTTTTAGCTAAGTAGTTAGATTTCATTCCATATTAATCATTTTAAACATCAAAAAGAGTTATCTCTTAGTTATAGTTTGATTCTTGTCTTTATCCTTTCCCTTTTACTTACATGTTACTTTAGCCCTTTTAGTTTAGGATTAATTTAGATTAGTTAGTGAGTTTTTAGTTCTCAAATCACTGTGGATACGACATTCGAGTCTACTACTCCGATCTGTGCACTTGCAGTTTAGTGAAGTAAGGAGTTTAGTCCATATAACATTTAGTTGCATTTTCAATTCTGTGCTATAAATCAATCAATTAATCACACTCCACACAATTCACATCAAGTTTTTGGCGCCGTTGCCGGGGATTTGAGACTGATTAGATTCATTTTCTGTAGTTCATATTAGTTTTAGATTTTTCTACTTTTCATATTCTTTAGCTTAATTTTCTTTTACTTTCACAATTACTCTAAACTGTCCATTCTGTCTAAATTGTCCATTCTGTTTAATCTTTATTGTTTGAACTTGATACTTCTGATTTCAATTTATGCATGATTCAGATAGTAAAGAAGAACTATACTTGTCGGATCTTGAACCTGAGAGAAGATTCAATAGAAGAAGAAAAATTGCAAAGAGAAGAAAGAAGAAGAAGGATATTTGAAGAAGAGATAAACAATAAGGACACTGAACACAATCGAGTCATGGTTGCTCCAAGAACATTGAAAGACTGTTATTCACCAAACAATGTTAGAGGACAACCGATTGATGGAGTCATTACACTGGCCGCTAATTTGAGTTGAATCCAGCTCTAGTCACCATGATTAGGTAAAATCAATTTGTAGGATTAGGCACTGAAGATCCAGCTTTACAAATTGACAATTTCAGGGAGATGTGCAGTACTGTTCACTTTCACAACACCCCTATGAATGTTGTCTATATGAGATTGTTTCCATTTTCACTCAAAGATAGAGTCAAGATTTGGTACAAGTCTCTCACTCCTAAAGAAATTGCAACTTGGGATTTAATTGTGCAATTATTTCTATATGAATTCTTTCCTCCCAGCAAGACTGATAGCTATAGAGATCAAATTGATAGATTCTATCAATTAGATCAGGAGAACATTTGTGATGCTTGGCAAAGATTTCAAAGTTTGTTGAGGGCATGTCCACGATTTTGAGAAATGACAATTGGTGAACTACTTTCACAGGGGACTGAACTATCCTTCTAAAGTAGCTTTGGACACTACTGCTGATGGAATATTTGCTTTCAAGAACATTGATGAGGCATATCAATTGATAGAAAACATAGCCAAGAACCATCATTTCTTAACTCATGATAGAGCAAGAAGGCCACAATCTGAAAGTCAACTTAACAATATTTCTGTCCAAATTGAGGAAGTTCTACAAAAAGCTTTAGAGAAGCTTAACCTATCATCCAATGTGAACAAGATAACCATAACTAAAAGTAAATATGATATTTGTGAAAACCAGGGGCATGTGACAGAAAGTTGCAATTTGATTATGCAACAACATGAGCAAACTATTGATCAAGTCAATGCAGTGGTGAATTATGATGTGAAACCTTCTTCTGAGTATTACACACCTGAGAATAGAAATCATCCTTATCTTTCATACAAGGCAAATAACTATCAAGCCCCACCAATTCAGAATTCCAATTGACAATCCAAAATTTGTGCCCAAGAATCAATCACCACCTCCATATAATCAATCGAATGTCCAGCTGCAAAAGCCACAATATGAGCAACCCATTCCAGCTCCACAGACATCTAAGATGGAAGAGCTTCTGGAAGCATTGTTGAAAGATAGACAAGAAGATAGAAAAAGGCAAGAGGAAGATAGACAAAGGCAAGAGGAAGTGATACTGAAATTATCTTTTCAAATTAAAAATTTAAATGCTCAAATAGCTCAGCAAGCTAGTACTTCAACTAGAACTTCAGGGTTTTTTTTTCAGGACAACCAGAAATCAACCCTAAAGAACAAGTGCAAGCTATTCAACTCAGAAGTGGTAGGGTTATTGAAGAACCAATGAAGCCTATTGAAGATGATTCAACTAGAGCCAATCCAATATCAACAACTCCAGAAGAGGTTATGAAAGAAATTGTAGTTGAGAACAAGAATAAAAACACTCAAGACAAGGATTTATGATCTTGTACCATTCCCACAGAGGCTACTCAAGACTAGACAAGATCAACAATAGATTTCTGGAAACTCTGAAGAAGCGTTACATTAATGTACCATTTGTAGAAGCCATTCAGAAAATGCCATCCTATGCCAAGTTTCTTAAAGAGATCCTGACTAAGAAGAGAATGATTATGGAGCATGAGACTATAGCCTTAACTGAAGAAGCCTTAGCTATAATTCAAAACAAGCTCCCTCCAAAATTGAAGGATTCAGGAAGTTTTTCAATTCCTTGTGAGATTGGAAATAGGAAGATTCAAAGGGCCATGTGTGATTTAGGTGCTTCTATTAGTGTGATTCCTCTATCACTATGCAGAAAATTAGAAGTTGGAGATTTGAAGCCCATTAATATGTCTTTGCAGCTAGCTGATAGGTCAATCAAGTACCCACATGAAATCTTTGAAGACATACCATTGAAGGTTGGAAAGTTCTACATTCCTATATATTTTATTGTTCTTGATATGGATGAAGATTTGAATACTCCAATTCTGTTGGGTAGACCATTCTTAGCTACTGCAGGAGCTATAATTAATGTCAAAGAAAGTAGATTAATATTTCAGATTGGAGAAGACAATATAGAATTCAATCTAGCTCAAGTTATTAGTAGTCCTAATTTTCAATATGAAAACCTTGAAAATAGGCAAATCAATCAGCTAGTAGAACAAGACTCTGCAATAATTCCAATTAAAGATCATTTACAAAGATGTCTTATGTTTGATCATTTGAAGGAATTAGATGATCTTGAAGCTAAGGCTTGTCATTCTATTATGGATTCATCTAACTCAGTAGAGAAATCAGAATTTTAAAATGTGGTCCAAAAGCTTTTCACTACTGAACTTCAGATAGGTTCTACTAAGGAGAATTCTCCCAAAGTGGAATTGAAGCCTCTTCCTAGCAATATGAAGTATGAATTTCTAGGGGAAAACTCCACATATCCAATGATAATCAATGTCAAGTTACCCCAAAATCAAGTTCAAGAGATATTGAAAAGATTGAAGGTATATAGGGAAGTAATTGGGTATTCAATTGAAGATATCAAAGGAATCAATCTCTCAATTTGTATGCACAGAATTCCTATGGAAGACAACTATAAGCCCACAATTGAATGCCAAAGAAGATTGAATCAGTTATGAAAGAAGTTGTGAAGAAAGAAGTGCTAAAGCTTTTGAATGCTGGAATCATATATTCAATTTCAGATAGTGAATGGGTTAGTCCAGTTCAAGTGGGGCCAAAGAAAAGTGGAATCACAATTGTGAAATCCGATTTTAATGAGTTGATTTCTACTAGAACAGTAACTAGATGGAGAATGTGCATTGATTTCAGAAAATTAAACAAGGCAACTAGGAAGGACCATTTTTCACTTCCTTTCATTGACCAAATGTTAGAGAGACTAGCCAATCATTCTCATTTCTGCTACTTAAATGGCTATTCAGGATTCTTACAAATTTCAATTCACCCTCAAGATCAGGACAAGACCACTTTTACATGTCCATATATGACATTTGCTTATAGAAGAATGCCATTTGATTTACGCAATGCTCCAGCTACATTTCAGAGGTGTATGATGTCAATTTTCTCAGATTTCATTGAAGATATTATGAAAGTTTTCATGGATGACTTTTCAGTATATGGAGATTCTTTTGAAGGCTATTTAGATAATTTGACAAAGGTATTGCAAAGATGCAGGGAATCTAACTTGATTCTCAATTGGGAGAAATGCTACTTTATAGTTCAAGGAGTTATTCTAGAGAATTGAAATGGATAAAGCCAAGATTGAAGCTATTGAGAAACTACCACCACCCAAAAATGTAAAGGCAGTGAGAAGTTTCTTAGGTCATGCATGCTTCTATAGAAGATTCATAAAGAACTTCTCAATGATAGCTAGACTCCTCACAAAGTTGTTAGCAAAGGATTCTGAATTCAACTTTGATGAAGAATGTTTGAAAGCTTTCAATCAACTGAAACAAGATTTAATATCAACCCCAATTGTAGAACCACCAAATTGGTCTTTGCCATTTGAAGTGATGTGTGATGCTTTCAGTGGGGCGGTTCTAGGCCAAACCAAAGATAAAAGGCATCATGTTATTTGCTGTGCCAGCAAGACTCTTGATGAAGCTCAAGTTAATTATGCTACTATTTAAAAAGTGCTATTGGTTGTGGTATTTGCTTTTGATAAGTTTAGATCATACCTTGTTGGAGCCAAAGTTATTGTATACACTGATCATCAAGTTGTGAGACATCTTATTAACAAGAAGGAATCAAAGCCAAGATTGATAAGATGGATTCTATTACTTCAAGAATTTGATGTGAAAATCAGAGACAAGAGAGGCACTGAAAAATTAGTAGCTGATCATTTGTCTAGATTGGAAAGAGGTTATGAACCTCACACAATTCCTATTAATGACTATTTTCCAGATGATTTTCTAATGGCCATTTCAACTAATCAAGCTCCATGGTATGCTGATATTGTCAACTATTTAGCTTGTGGAATTATTCCAATTGATTACTCATATCAGCAAATGAAAAAAAATTCTTTCACAACATCAAGAATTATTATTGGGATGATCAATTTCTATTCAAGAAGTCCCCTGATGGCATATTTAGAAGATGTGTGCCAGAATCTGAATTCCAGGACATCCTACATCAATGCCACTCTTCACCTTATGGAGGACATCAAGCTACTCAAAAGACAGCTGCTAAGGTACTTCAATCAAGATTCTATTGGCCTTCTCTATTTAAAGATGTTCATTTTTATGTGAAGAGATGTGATATATGTCAAAGAGTGGTGACAAATTTCAGAAGAAATGAAATGCCCCAAAATGAAATTTTAGAAGTTGAAATCTTTGATGTATGGGGAATTGATTATATGGGATCTTTTCCTAGCTCATTTGGATATAAGTTTATTTTATTAGCTGCTGATTATGTGTCCAAGTGGAATGAAGCAATCCCAACAATTGCTGCTGATTCTAAGGCTATTATCAAATTGTTCAAAGATATCATTTTCTCAAGATTTGGAGTTCCAAAAGTAGTTATCAGTGACGGAGGAAGCCACTTTATTGAGAGGAGTTTTGAAAGCCTTCTAAGCAAGTATGGAGTCAAGCTCAAGGTTTCAACATCTTATCATCCACAAACCCATGGCCAAGCTGAAATTTCAAATAGAGAAATTAAAACCATCTTGGAGAAGACTGTCTCATTGACTAGAAAGGATTGGAGTAGTAAACTGAATGATGCACTTTGGGCTTATAGAACAACTTATAAATCTTCAATTGGTGTCTCTGCATACAAGTTGATCTATGGAAAAATATGTCATTTGCCAATTGAGTTTAAACACAAAGCATATTGGGCTGTTAGAGTTCTAAATTATGACATGAAATCTTGTGGACAGACGAGATTACTTCAGTTGGATGAATTAGATGAAATCAGGCTCAATGCTTACCACAATTCTGAATTTTACAAAGAGAGAACAAAAAGGTGTCATGATAATAGAATTTTGAAGAAGGAATTTAAGGAAGGAGACTTGGTTCTATTATACAATTCAAGGCTTAAGCTATTTCTTAGGAAACTAAAATCCAGATGGTGTGGACCATTTAAAGTTCACAAAGTTTACCCTTTTGGAGCTATGGATCTTGAGAATGACAATTCAAATATTTTCAAAGTTAATGGCTAAAAATTGAAATTGTACAATTTCACAGTAGAGAATCCAGCTAAGGAAGTGCTTATGCTATCAAATCCACATGAATTCCCTAGCTGATACTGAATGTAATAATGTCTAGCCTAAGACATTAAAGTAGGACGCTTCTTGGGAGGCAACCCAAGCCTTTTCATATATAATTTCCCTTTGTTTTGCAGGAATAAATCAGAGAGGAACATAATCTACCACGGAACTTTCAGCCTAGAGAATTTGATTCAATATCAGGAAGAGTTGATCAAAACCATCGTTGATATCAAATGTTGAAATGATAAACCCAAAGAAGAAGTGAAGCAAGACATGCCTATGTCTCATTTCAAAAGTTGAACACCCACCTAACTCTGTCCCTTGCTTGGATGATTCATCACTGAGGACAGTGTTGATGATAAGCTTGGGGGAGGTACCTGGTACATTTCTGAACTCTATTAGTATGCTTTAATATCATTTTAAAAGTTCATATCCTATCTAACCAGGTTATTATTATTATCACTATTATCATTGTAGTTCAGCTCAACTCGTGTTATCATTTGTGCTCATCATTGTTAAGTAGAAATCCTTTAATATAACAGCTAGTACACTCCAACACCAAGTAATCATTAATTTGGTTGTTAATGTTGTTGCTTCAATCAGCTCATATTAAGATGTATTTGATTTCAATTCAGCTGAATTTTTTCTTTTTGTGGGTAACACTAGCTAACACTCATGGATTGATAAGAAATTAGAAGATGTTTAGAATGGAATCAAGGCTTTTGCTGCTATGTCAAATAGGAAAACTCGACTCTTGTATTAAGAAATCTAAACTTTACTTGAGTTTGAACTACTGCTCACTTGATGAACAGAAAAAAAAATGAAGAAAATGAGAAAATGAAAAGTTGCATTTTGCATTGCTTGCATGCATGAATAAAGAGAGCTAAATTCCGAAAGGAATCTCTCCTGAATAAAGCCAGGATTTTTATCCTGTTGACCAACATGAATAAAAATCATGTTTCAAACCTGCTTATTTGCATTATCATGAATAAAAGTCAGGTTTCAAACCTGTTTAAGCAATACCCAAATCTGTTCATTAAGAGATTGACAATTCAACCTTTTTAGTAAAATTGAAAATCCCTGAAACTCAAATTAGTTATCGTTAGTACTTCTTTCATGGCTTAAATTTACTTTAGCCTCTGTGATTCCTCAGCTAGAAATTGGGAATTGAAAAGAATGGCAGGGAGTGTTAGCAAAGTGGGAAACCCATTTCATTGTATTAAGCTGAATTTGAATTCATTTGTGAACTATTTGATTCAATCCTTATTCTTAATATCTGAATGTTTTGCTTGAGGACAGGCAAAAGACTAAGCTTGGGAGAGTTTGTTCACTAGCTGATCATACTATAATTCAACTCCTTTTTCACTCTAATTCATATGCATATAAACCCTGAAATGTTAACATGCTGATAATTATGCTTAATATACATGCATTTATCTTTCCAGCAATATGTTATGTTGCACTTGCACATTTGAGCTGTTTGATGTGTTATTTTAATCCTTATTTGTTTAATTTTCATTTGAAGATCTGATGCTTGCTGTTCTCTTTAATCCAACAACTAAATCAAGACACATCCCTACTGAAAAAGGAGGGAGACCACAAGTGTGTAGGCTGCCAAAAAGCAAGAAAAGGAATCTTTTTTAAAAGAAGAGGGGACCATATGGCATAAATCAAAAGGAAAAGAAGCTTTTGATTGGGATCAAAAGGTGATGAAATGCCATATAAAAGGGGGAATTCCAAGAGGAGAAGAGGGCTTCCACCATTTTTCCAGATTTCTGCACCTTTGAGCTGAAAGAAGGAGAAGAAGAAGTCTAGAGGAGATTTCAAGCTGATTCTGCCATTTTCATATTTCAAAATGTTTTTTATTCTGTTCCACATCTATTTTGTATTGATTTCATCATCTATGAGGAGCTAAATCTTAGCTCTCTTATGATAGGGTAGTAGTCTAATTCCTGCTATGAATGGATGATGAACAACACTATTTTTTTCACTAATGCTAGTATAGTTCTGAATGTTTTGGAATCTGTTCTTATTGATGTGAATCCTACTTTATAATGGCAACTGAGAAGTTGATTTTAGATTCTTTTCATACTTAGAAATGAATGAAGAACATTGATATTGTTTCCCGTTTCCAATCTATCCATGTTGAGTTTTGATATATCCATCTAGCTTTTGTTAATGTGAATCTCATATTGAAATGGAATCGAGAGATTGATTCTAGATTCCCTTGATGTTTAGAGATAAATTAAGAGCATTATCATTGGTGTGTGGATCTGATTATGTTTGTGTTGTGAGCTGAATTATTATCTTGTCTTGTGATTGCTACTACCTCTGGTTTGTGACTTTACTTGTTATGCTTATATTTGAAAGGAATGTTAGCATACTAGTAGTTGTCATAAGTTTCATAATTTGAAATACTTTTAAATCAATCTAACTAACATGCATATGAAGGTATGATATTAGTTTTTATTTCAATGCACTGTGAGAGCAGTTTGTATAGGTTGAAATTGGCATGATTTTATTGTTGAGTTGTTCTAATCCATCCATAGCATAGTTGTAGTTTGATTTTGGTCTTTATCCTTTCCCTTTTACTTACTTGTTACTTTAGCCCTTTTAGTCTAGGATTAATTTAGATTAGTTAGTGAGTCTTTAGTTCTCAAATCACTATGGATACGATATTCGAGTCTACTACTCCGATCTGTGCACTTGCAGTTTAGTGAAGTAAGGAATTTAGTCTATATATCATTTAGTTGCATTTTCAATTCTGTGCTATAAATCAATCAATTAATCACACTCCACACAATTCACATCAATAACACATATAAATAAAATAATATAACATTCTAATCATACATGTTTAAATTAGGGATATTACAAGTACGATAGGCCCACAAAGCATCATCTAATTTTAAAGACCAGTCCTTCTTAGAAGAATTCACAGTTTTTTTCAAAATGCATTTTATTTCCCTATTAGATATCCCAACTTGATCGCATGTTTGTGCATGAGATGGAGTGCTGAGTTTATGTGTAACTCCAAATTTTATCAAAAGTCCTGCAAATAATTTATTACAAAAATGGGTGCCATTATCACTTATTATAGTTCTAGGTGTGCAAAATCTAGTAAAAATATTCTTTTTTAAAAAACTTGACTACCACCTTTGCATCATTAATAGGAGAGACGATGACCTTTACCCACTTAGATACATAATCTACAACAACCAAAATGTACTCGTTATGAAATTACTTAGGGAAGGGTCCCATAAAGTTAATTCTCTAAACATAAAAAATATCACAATATAGCATACTATTTTGGGGCATTTCATAAAGTATGGAAATGTTACTAGTCCTCTGGCATTGGTCACATGACTTACAAAAACTTGCGCATCTTTAGAAATGGTGGGCTAATACAATCCATTTTCCAAGATTTTTGCAGCTGTCCGATTAAGGCCAATGTGGCCTTCAGCTTCCCTTGTGTGGCAATGTGTAAGATGCTTTTGAATTCAGACTCAAGGACACAATGTCTGATTACTTGATCTGCACAAACTTTAAAAAGATATGGATCTTCCCACAAGTAATGTTTCACATTTGAAAAGAATTTCTTCTTTTGTTGTGATGTCCATCCTGTAGGAAGCTAATTTCCTGTAAGAAAATTTGCAAAATCAGCAAACCAAGGTGACTTCTCAATCAGTTTTACCTTATCACAAGAGTTTATGGAAAAGATTTTCTCATCCGAAAATTCTTCAAGTATATTAGTTTCCTTAATTGGAGAAACTTCCAAACGAGACAGATGATTAATGACAACGTTCTCAGTCCCCTTCTTATCTTTAACCTCCATGTCAAATTCTTGTAAAAGAAGAATCCACCTGAGTAGTCAAGGTTTGGCTTCTTTTTTTGACATGAGATGTTTTATAGCTGCATGATTAGTGCAAGCCACAACTTGTGAGCAGATTAAATAAGATCTGAATTTGTCAAAAGCAAAAATGACAGCTAAAAATTCTTTTTTCATTGTGGCATAATTCATCTGTGTTGGAGTTAGAGTTTGGCTAGCATAGTAGATGACTCGAAAAATTTTGTCCCGCCTCTGCCCTAATACAGCACCGATGGTTCCATCACTAGCGTCGCATGAGTTCGAACGGAAGACTCCAATCAGGGGCTACAACAATGGGAACTGATGTAAGTTTCTCTTTTAATGTAGTAAAACCAAATTTACAATCAGAATTAAAAAGAAACTTAGTGTCCTAAACGAGAAGATTGGTGAGTGGTTTGGATATCTTGAAAAATCCTTGATAAATCATCTATAGAATCCAGCATGGCCCAAAAAACTCCAGACAACTTTTACGGATGTAGGAGGCGGTAGATTTGCGATTACATCCACCTTGACCTTGTCTACCTCGATTCCCTTTTCAGAAATCTTATGCCCCAAGAAATGCCTTCTTTCACCATGAAGTATCATTTTTCCTAGTTTAGTACCAGATTTATTTCTTCACAACGCTGCAAAATCGAGGTTAAATTTTCAAGACAATTATCAAATGAGTTGCCAAATAAAGTGAAATCATCCATAAAGATTTCAAGAATCTTTTCATTCATATCAGCAAATATTGCCATCATGCATCTTTGAAATGTTATCGGTGCATTGCAGAGTCCAAAGGGCATTCTTCGATAGACGAAAGTTTCGTACGGGCAGGTAAAAGTTGTTTTCTCCTGATCTTGAGGTGCCACAACAATCTAATTATATCCTGAATAACCATCCAAAAAACAATAAAAACTATGTCCTGCTACTCGTTCCAACATGTGATCCATGAACGGTAGAGGGAAGTGATCCTTGCGTGTTGCTTCGTTGAGTTTGCGATAGTCGATACACACGCCAACCTATAACTGTCCTGCTAGGTACCAACTCATTTTTCTTGATAGTAATCACAGTGATGCCCCCTTTTTTTGGTACTACTTGTACGAGGCTAATCCATGGACTGTAAGAGATAGGATAAATGATACCTGCATCGAAAAGTTTGATAACTTCTTTCTTAACTACCTCTTTCAGAGTTGGATTTAACGTATGCTGAAATTGGGCACTTGGTTTACTTTTGTCTTCCATCAAGATCTTATGCATACATATTGATGATGATATTCCCTTGATATCATTGATGGACTAAGCAATAGCTTTTTTGTGTTTCTTGAGAACGTGTAAAAGTTTGCTTTCCATTATGTCGATTAATTCAGAGGAAATGATAACAAGGAATGGCTCTTTTTTTAGAAAAGCATATTTGAGATGAGTAGGCAAGCTCTTGAGTTCTGGGTTTTGAGGTGGAGGAGATATGTCTGTCTTTTCCAAGATGGATTCCTTGAAAGGGATTGACTCCTTTTGGTCTAAGTCAATTCCTTCTTCAGTGTTATCCATTGATTCTTCAATAGTTGTGTAAGGATCCATTATCACCTCCGGTACTACCTATTCAAATTCGTCAGAAATATAATCTTCAAAGGTATCAATAGAATAACAAGATGCTAAATCTAAACGTCATTTGAGAGAGTCGAAAATATTAAAACACAGTTCTTCATTCTCCACTTTCAGAGTGAGATGTCCCTTTTTGATGTCTATCAACGTGTTGCCAGTAGCGAGAAATGGTCTGCCTAGGATGATGGGTGCTTCGGCTTTTGAATCCATATCCATGATGATGAAATCTACTGGGAATGCAAATTTATCAACTTTGACAATAACATCTTCTAAGAGACCCTTAGGCTTTTTAATGGATTGGAGGAAGAAGAGGAAGAAAAAAGAGAAGAATTCAAGATCAATGTATGTAAAGAGAATCCAAAAATCTCTCTCTCCTCTCTCAATATTCTTCTTATAATGGATTGAGAGCATGAAGACACCCTGACCTCAGAATGGATTGTGATGAAGACTTCTCTCATTATAATAATTAGATTTATGCCATGTATAGGAATTTTGATTAGATCTACTATTAGGGTTCATATATTTTTCATATTGTTCATGAACTGGGGGTTGAACCCTAGATTTAGGAATTGAATGTTTTTGCATGATTCTGATGTTCTTTTGATCCTATATTGCCTAAAAAATATGCATGTATCGTCCATAATGTTATAGAGTGTTTCCCCCAAAGTTTTGGATAAAAAATCGTGAAAAATCGTATTTCCAGGATGCCGAAGCCGTCACGACCGTGAGCGTGAGGTTGGAGATGCAGCCAAGGAAAAGCTCTTGCTCACGCTCGTCTATCATGGTCGTGATGAGATAGACACGATTGTGATGTCTCCTGTCACACTTGTGAGCGCAAGGCTGGGTCTGCAAGGGTCTCGCACACGATCGTGACGGACATTGTCATGATCGTGACGGAACAGGAACGACCGTGACGTCCCATGTCGCAACCGTGAGCACATGGTTGAATTGGTGAGCTCGACATCGATCTCACACACTATCTTGTTGACTTGAGGCACGACCGTGACAAGGACATGGTACGACCATGACATCCTAGGCATGGTCGTACCCGAGAGGGAAGGTGTCCCAAGTCACGATCATGGGCGTGACACCCATGTCACGACCGTGACAGACCTGGATGTCGAGTATATGATATTTAAAAATTATTTATGAAGTATTAATGGTATATATGATGCTTATTGATTGGAAAAGAATCTAGATACACGTATATATATATATATATATATATTTTCCACGTAGCTAGGTTCAAACATGAAGATTGAGCGACGTTAATAATTATTGATTGAAATACATAATGAACCCAATTGTAGATGATGTTACATGTCGATCCTCAAAAGCCTTTATCGAATTTTTTTCAGAATGATCGTTACACACATCGAGAACGATGTGTCATTCTGATGTCGTCCTTGGGCGAGAGTTCTCCGGAATGATTCTTACACACATTAGCAACGATATGTACATTCTGATGTCGTCTTCGGATGAGTGGAACATTGTCTCCAAGGCTAGCCTATTATGAGGGCAATGACATAAATCCTATCGGAAGATATAATGTTAAATGAAAGGGTTAATGATCGATTGAATAGAATGATACCCCACGAAAGTGGAAGGGATTATAAAGCAACACCGAAGATAATTATTGAGACAATGGTTATGGTAAGTTGCATCACTTATATGCCTATGGAAATGAATGGATGATGGTTATGAATGTTTCATATGATGATATAATTACATGTCTCTCGTGCTATTATATTATTAATACATGATGATAGAATGATATTGTTGAATGACATGTAGATTACATGTTAAGTACATGACATGCATATTCTTTTTTTATTTATATAAATATGATAATGATGTATATCATGTAGTATCCTGTTTAGGATCATATCATTGCATTGCATTAAGATACCCAATGAATGGATGGATGGCGGCTCAGTTCATGATAAAAAAATTTGTACGCTAGTTTAAGTGTCTTAGAGTCAAGTGTCATTGAGTCTGTTAGACTATGAATTTTAAAAATATTTTCTACTATGACATTTGAATTTAAGATGTTTTAATTGCTATTGGTGATATTTTAAATTCTATAATATTATTTGATGTTTTATGAAGTTTTCTACTTTTAATTGAATATTTTATTTTATTTTAAATTACTGTGTTCTATGTTTCCACTATAATAAATTATGAGTATGTGACGAACGAATTAATATAGCCGAATAACTTAATTGCTTGACATTCGAGGATGAGAGTGTTACAGATCTCGACATCGGCAAAGTAAACCTCGATCTAGACATAGACAGATCGCGTAGATGTCTTGGCGGCCTTGTGCGAAAGGTCCGGCGGAGAGCGACTATGCTGATCTCCTGGCGTGCAGGAGAGTAGCAATGTCTCAGCGGCAACACCCGATTCACACCTTACGCCGCAGCACAGGGGTGGGCGAGATGCATGTCTTTTGGTTTTTAATTTGTGACATTAAACCAGTCTACCACTTCAGTACCAATCGCCTCTCAATTGAACCGCAGAGAGTCTTGCATTCTGGGGACAGCCAGTAATTTCTTTTATTATTAAACTAGTACGAGGCTGTAGCATGAGGGCGAAGTTCATGTAAGCTTTGTGAACACCTCTGACAACGTGATCCCAAGCACCGGGAAGAGGACGAGTGGCGATAGGGAGTTGTTGGGCATGGGCACCGCCTCCGTTGAACCATAAGAAGTGGTGGAACTCAGATGGTTCATCTCCTTCCACAACAAAACTCCTCCACAACTCCACTAATACAGGAGTTACATGAAAAAGATAAAAACGTGGAGGGTTGAAAAGACGAAAGTTACACTAAAGAGAAAATAAAGCGAAGGAAATTGATGGAGGGATGGAGGTTACACAACAAATAAAGAAGATAAAAGATAAGCATCTAGAATCTAGAGAAAAGATAAATTGAGATGCTGCAGAGTCTCTCCAATACATCAGCTTTATATGTGCACTCACCGTTTATCCGCCAATCTATTAATAATTTAAAAACTGACAATATAGACATGATTTTGTAACTGACTCCACCAATCCATTATTAATTAAAAAATTGACTCAAGTTACGTATAGGACGTGCGTGGCAATACCTGATTCCATGAACATTTATTTTACAATAGTTTATAATGTTAATGGATTGATTTTGGGGTCACATGAGTGGTGTTGTAACCGTTAATTATATGAGAAGTTGTGTAACTGAAAAAAGAATGAGTGGGGTTGTAATTGAATACAGCCACTTATAAGTATATGAAACTGCCATGATGTATTAAAAATTAAGAAATTGATGGGAAAATTAAAAATTCTAAGAAAAAAGATAAATACCGATGGAGGAAGGGAAAGACATGACAAATAATTACAAAACTACCATCAATCCTTAGAATTATATATATATATATATATATATATATTCGAAGAAAACATTTTCTGTTAGGGCTGAGCAAACCCGAGTTCGGATTCGGATTTAAGCGGACCCGGTCCCGACTCTAATTATACCGGATCAAAAAATTTTTGACCCGGTACCGGACCCAAACCCGGCCGAATCCGATTTCGGGTCAGACCCGACAATTCGAAAATGTTACCGAGTTTGCGACCAAGAATCGTCGAAAAATGTGGAATGGCGGACGTCGTAGATCGGCCCCAATGGCCAGATCCGATCGCCTGGCGATCGGATCGACGGCCAGGCGTCAGATCCGACCGCCTGGCGCCAGATTCGGCCGCCTGGCGGCCGATCTGACCGCCAGGTGCCGGATTGCGGCGCTCCTGGCGACCGAGTAGAGAGAGAGGGGGAGTCAGGAGAGGGAGGTCGGAGTCGTCGTCGCTGCGCTGCCGCCATCGCCATGCAGCCCGTGTGAGAGAGAGGGAGAGGGCGAGAGACGAAGAGAGAGATGAGAGGGAGAGGGCAAGAGACGGAGAGAGAGATGGGAGAGAGAAAGTGAGAGGATGAAATGAGAAGAAAAGCGTGGAATGAGACTTATATACTGAACAAATAATCCAGGTCGGGTCTGGATCGGGTATTGAAATGGCAAATCCGGTCCTGACCCGAAATCCGCCGAGTTTTTTATCATTTGGATCCGGTTCCGATCCGAATTTGATCCGGAGCAGATTATTTACTCTATTTTTCAGATCGGTCCGAATCGATCGGGTCGACTTGGATCGTGCTCAGCCCTATTTTCATATCGCTGAATGAAACTTTCTTTTCCTAAAAAAAAAGGATCACCCACCCTCCCTAAATTTCATATTTTTTCTTTCCTTTCTATCCAAGATGCAAATCCTTTTTTTTTTTTTTTTTTGCTAAATATATTTTTAGAGAAAGAAAGAAATATGGACACGAGGAAGATACGTGTCTTTGACTCTAGTGTGCTTCGAATTTAGAGGTTTTGACCGAATGGAAAGAAATAAATTGCACGTCAAAAGATCTCACTTCCCCGCCCACGCTTACTACGCGGACTCATTAGGGATGGCACCCGTCGTTGTTCGGGGCGGGGGACATCACCTCCGCCCCGACCCCGCCCCCGACCCCGGCCCCGAATCGAATTTCCGATCGAGGGGAAATTTTATCCCCCGCCCCGATCCTCGCGGGGCCTCGAATCCCCGTGGAGATCCAATTCTCCGAATTTTTTATTAAAAAAATTACAAGACAAATATCACAATTAAAAAAGGCGCAGCACCTCTGCTCACAGTGCGCAGAGGCGAATCGTGCCCAGAGGCGATTTCGCCTTTGCGCACCCGGCGAAATCGCCTCGGCGCACCCAGCGCAGAGGCGATTTCGTCGCCGCCCGTCCACATTGCGCAGAGGCGCCGCCGCCCTTTCCGCCGATTTCACATTTCACCCATTTCGGCCGTCGCCCATTTCGACGCCGACGACGATGGCGGCCGACGACAACGATGGTGGCCCTCGAGTCGACGACGATAGTGGCCCTCGACGACCCACGATGATGATGTCGTCGCCGACCAAATTGAACGGATCAATAATGCCCTAGACGACGATGCCCTGGCAGATGACGACATCCTCGCCGATGACGACGCCCTCGACGACGACGGCGACGGCCCTAGACGACGACACCGCCCTCAACGACGATCCATGATGACGACGATAGGATCGATCGAATCGATGACGATCTACGATGACCCTGCCGCCGCCGATCGACGATGACCGAATCCCCGATGCCCTCGACATCGACGACGATCGACGATGGCGGCCCCATCGTCCCTCAAGATATCGTCGGCCCCATCGTCCCTCGACATCGATGACGACCGACGATGGCGGCCCTCGACATCGACGACGACCGACGACGACGGCCCTCGACATCGACGATTGTGAGAATGTGAGACTGCTGTGTATTGAGTTTGAGATTGTGAGGCTGCTGTGTATTGAGTTTAGGGTTTTGTTATATATATGTACAAAATGAACGGTTGAGATGAAATGTAATAAATATAATTATAATAAATTATTAATTAAAAATATTATCGAGGATTCGAGGATCCGACGGGGCGGGATAATTCATCCCGCCTCGATCCCCGAAAGAAGGGCGGGGGGCAAGTTGACCCCCATTCCCGCCCCCGCGAAAAAAAAATCTCCGAATGCGGGGCCCCGAACGAGGAATCCCCACGGGGACGAAGAATATTGTCATCCCTGGCACTCATATAGCAACAAAAACGGCAAATTATGACACACCTTTGGAAGATGCCCAGCAGCTTTACGCCAATCCTGGGAGCGTGATCCACACTTTTAACTTTTACACCTTTTATTTTTTTTATTTAGTATTTGACTGGAAAAAAAAGGTACCAAACACATTTTCTACGGAGGCCGACCACAAAAAAAAATTTACAACTCCAACTACGTCTCATGAAGCTCAACCTATTTATATAAATAAATGAAAAAATAGCACCTTATTAATATAACAAAATATAAAAAATAGCACCTTTTATTCTTTCAAAATTTTGGACAAAAAAATATAACAACGTAAGCTCCTAACTATTGCTAGAACTTTACAGAAAGCCCATTAGAAAATGGGCTAGCATATTTTCTGTTTCATTATAAACCAAAGAAAGAAAACAAATATAAGACAGAGAATTACGATTACGTACGTCTAGATTTTTCTAATTATAAAAATATAGAAAAATATTTTTTGAGAAAAAAATGGAATAATGGACAGCAAAAAGGGAGAAAGGGTCAGCAGCTACTAATCATGTGGGCTGGTCACAGCCGTATTAAGCCATCCAGCGACTTCCGAGAGATTCCAGTGGTATATCCAGAGGAAATCTCCACGGAATCTCCAACCCTCTCCCCTCACCACTACAACACCAACCAACCATCACAACAAGACGAGCACCAGCATTACTACAAACATACGACAGGCGAGAGCAAACGAACATAAAAAAAAACTCAAGGATACCGGCGGTTATTAAAAAGAGTCCCTCTAATTTGAAGCAAATTAAAATGAAGCAACAAAAGGGAGAGGAGACCTGACACTTCCTCTTCTTGTTTAATTGTAAACAGACACATCCCACCATTCTCCCCTCCTCCTCCTCCCCCCTCCCTTCTCCCCATCAAAGTTCAACGGAAAGGGGAGAGAGCAGAGGCGCTTTGGATGGGATATCTAGACACGGACACTAACCATTACAAACCAGCAATGCCAAAATCAACTACAAATGGTAAATAAGCAAATGCGATGTCACTCCGACGACGACGACGACGACGACGACGACATTGAACAGACCAGTGCATAGCTGCAGTTACCTCGACAGCTTCAGAACTCCTCATACGCTCAGGCCGCGCATGAACTCCCAATCTTCCTCCTCGCCACAGCAGTCAACCGAGCCTTCCATGTCGCTACCGCTCCCGCCATCACTGTCAGACGTCCCCGCGGCGGAGGACGCGGTGTAGACGAGGTACGGCATAGAGTGGAAGGCGCGGGCGAGGGCGCAGGAGAAGGCGTCCGCCTCCGGGTACTCCTCTGCGCGGTGCTTGAGGGTCTCAAACATGAGTTCAGGCTCGTGCTGCATCGCTCGAAGGACCTCAGCGCACGACGGGCCGGGAACCGCCCGCGTCACCGCAAAGCAGTGAGGCCCGTCACTCTGCGACACGCGCACAACGCTGGGGCCGCCAAAGAGGTTGTGTAACCCTCCGAGCGCCTCCTGGTAAGCCCCTCCGAGGAACATCCCCAGATAGTATCCGCCCCCAACTCCAACGCAACCATCATTAACGCTTCCATTGAGCTCATGTAATGGGAGGCTCGAGCGGCCACCAATGAATCTATCTACTTTACCATCACTGTCGCAAGTTAGGTCAGACAGAATCCCATTGACACATGGGCGCTGGTCGAGATGATGGATTGGAAGGATGGGGAACATCTGCCCGATTGCCCAGAAATCAGGTATGGATGTGAAGAGGGAAAGGTTGATGTGATAAGTCTTCACCGGATCGGCCACACCGAGCTCCTTGGCCACAACGTCGCAGAGGCCATCCACGGCCGCCAGGTGTTCAAGGCCAATAACACCATCCTTGAATTGGTCGACGCAACGCCTCTTCAGCTGATCGGCGTAGAGAATGCAGGTCTCATACTCCCCGCGAACAGCAGCAGACATGAGATTGCAGTAATCTGCACGGGCATCTTCGGCGAGTTCCTCCTCCAAGAAGTAAGGCAGATTAGCAGCGAGGGAGGACAGCGCATCCTTGGTAGGAGAAGAGACGGCCTCAAAGATCAGAACAGAATGGTGGGAGACGAGAGCTCGGCCGCTCTCGCTGCAGATGATCGGGTGGCGAACCTGCTTGCGGTCGCAAGCGAACATTACGGCCTGGACAACGGCGGAGGCATATTCATCGAGCCCATAGCCCACGGACATGTCAGAAGCACCAGAATGGGATCCATCGTAGTCAATGCCAAGGCCACCACCGATGTCGATGATGCGCATTGCAGCACCGAGGCGAGCGAGCTCACAGTAGATTTGAGCGGCCTCGCCAACGCCATCAGATAGCAGTGCGGTGGAAGGAATCTGGGAGCCGATATGGAAGTGAAGAAGCTGTAGGCAGTCGAGCATGTCCACCTGTTTGAGCTTCTTAGCAACAGAAAGAATCTGAGTGGTGGTCAGCCCGAACTTCCCTTTTTCGCCGGAGGTAGACCCGAAGTGACCGGAATGCCTGGTGCGGAGCTTGGCCCTGAGGCCAATGATCGGCCGGATTCCGAGCTTCCGGCTAGTCTCGACCACAGTTTCTAGCTCTTCCTCTTGCTCAAGGACAATAACAGTGTTGATGCCAAGGCCGCGAGCGATGAGAGCAAGCTCTATGTACTCCTCGTCCTTGTAGCCGTTGCAAACGAGGAACGCGTCCTGGCTGCCCCGGGCGAGGCAGCTCATGGCGAGGAGGATCTCCGGCTTCGAGCCGGCCTCCAGTCCGAACCCAAAAGGAGCGCCGAACTCGACGATGTCCTCAACGATGTAGCGATCTTGGTTGCACTTGACCGGGTAAACGCCCTGGTACTTGGATCCGTAGCCGCTGGATCGGATGGCGAAGTCGAAGGCGCCGTTCAGGGACTCCAGACGGTTCTTCAGCACGTCCGGGAAGCGGACGATGAGCGGGACTTGGAGACCAAGCCCGCCGGTGGACTTCGGGTCGCAGGCGCGCTTGACGACCTTCATCAGGTCGATCTCCTGGTGCGGGAGCGTGGCCGCGCCGTGGGGGCGGACGGCGATGTTGCCTGCGGAGTTCACGGCGAAGTATGGGGCGCCCCACCCGTCCACCTTGTAGAGAGCAGCCGAGAGGTCGGTGGTCCAGGGGGAGAGGCGCCGGTCGTCGTCTTCGGCGGCGGCCGCCTTCGGAGCGCCGCCGGGAAATAGTCCCGGCACGGGAAGAGATCCGGACTCCCAAGCGAAGGCGTAGCCAGGAGGGGGCGGCACCGCAGCATCTACGCACGCGAGGGCCGGCATCTCTTCCCGATCGCGGGGTAAAGAATAGGTTAAAAGGGAAAAAAACTAGGGTTTCAGATCTATCGATGTGAGAATGGGGGCTTTAAAAGCCGCCGAGGCCGGAGCCCCGGCTACCCCCCCAAAAGAAGCAGGCTGGGTCTAGAGATGGGGGAATGGAACCCTAACTCGCCGTCAGAGGTCTCCGGGAACCCCACGCCGGCCGCTCAGAAGAAGACGTCGGAGTAACAGATCCGGGCCACGAAGAAACCACCGGAGTTCGCCGGAGATCCGCGAACGCCCCGACCGAGTTCCGAACGTAAGAGATCTGGAGATCAGAAGGAGGCGGCGGCGGCAGACGGTAGGGAGGTGGAAAGAAATCCCTGGAGGCGATCAGAAGAAGACGGTGGAGAGGGGGAAATAAAAACAAGAAGATGGAGGAGACCTAACGGCGAGGAGGCGTCTCTCGGAAACAAGAGATGGAGATTAGGAAGCGGGCGAGAGTTGCATGAGAGGCAGAGACGTCCTTTATAAAGCCGGATGATTGTAATTTTTTATTCGGCCCCATCAATAGTACTTAACTAATTTATTAAAAGAAATTTTTTGAATAAAATATCTTTCTACTACAAACGAAAGTGTAATAAAATTATAAAAAAGTAATTTGGAAATAAAGAAAATTAGTAAAGTAAATAAATAAGAGGATTCATCGGATGCATACTTCCCTTTAATCAGTTCAAAGACATTATTATTATATAATAATGGGACGATATCAATACAAAAAACAAAGAAAAGTATTCGGAATCTAAATATTGGATCCAAATTGAAATGGAAAAAGGAAATAAAAAAGAAAAAGGACATGGGTATCTATTGCTCTCGCAGCGTCGAGTTGCCGCGTGGCATGCCGATGGTAAGGTCGGACCCACCAGTTGGTGCCAAATATTTGGAAAATTAGGTTAATTATTATTTTGACCTCTATCTAGAAAAATCCTCAATTTATCATCTCGTGGTGCATGAATTAACCGTGCCAGATATGCTGGGAAAATTCGGGATAAGATCGGGAGAAGATAAAAATAATAACATCTTTTCTCTCGCTGCCTTTTTGAACGTGATCATTTAACGCGTCAATCTTACGTGGACGTCGTCTGAGGCTGCGCCTTGCGTTTGAGTTCGTTGATGTGGGACCCACGGAGGAGCGGGAGCGCCGTTGAGGAGTTGAATTCGAGGTGAGGATTAGGGGAGGAGGTAGTTGTTGACGATGTGAGGAGCGGACGGACGATGATTGGGAAGGAGGTGATCTCGGCCGTTTAAATTATTTGGGGCATTTTATAAATAACATTATTCAATGAAGTATCGACAGGTAAGTTTTTTTCTTGAAAAAATGGTTCCCATTAAATTGTGTAAACATTAGGTTTGTTAGTATACTCATTTCATCTTTTTTAAAAAAATAAAAATATCTTTTTTTATCGAGACTTAAGCAAATATTTCGACATTTTTCATATTATTCTTTGACGGACACGTGCCTGGTTAGGTCAGCCTCCCGTGTGCCTCCTGATTACTTTTTTCTGTTAAATATTTCGTTTCCTTTTTATTTTTTTATATAGATAAATAAGAAAAAAATTCTTGGTGTATGTTCATCAGAGAAATGTGATCGGAGAAATGGAATCATAAAACACGCCACTTCAGCAAAATCATGACATTTCCTTATATTTTTTTAAAAAATAATATCCCATTAGTGGCCATAAATTTGTTGCGAAATTAAGTTGCCAGATGATATTTACATAAATAAAAGAATTGCCAGCTGGTATGGAAAATCTTTGTTTTCCTGGTGAGATTATCTTTTTTTTTAGTTTCATAAATGCATATGTTGTCCAGTGCAAATAATAAATATCAATGCACATATATGCACAAAATATACTAACGGTAATAATCTTATTCTTTTTAAAATAATAAATTATTTCATTAATTTCTTAGAAAAAACTTATTGTTTACAACAATAATTCTTCTGAATACCAATTCTATCGGATGCTTAGCAGGAAAAATAAAATTGCATTATCTTTTATTCTTCATCCAATTAATAATGTTTTACCAAATAAAAAGATAAAAGCATTTTTTTTCTTCTGCACAATGCCCATAGAATATCTTTGTTGCCACTCCGAAAAGTTTTTTTTCTTATTTTGTCCTTTGAATTTTTTTACGTTTGGATACTTTAAAAATTAATATTCATTGCCTCTCAAAATAATTATAAAAATCGGAAAATTTTGTCTTATTTCACTTTCTCTTACGTGTGGTATTCCATTTTCATCATCAACAATTGACTCTATAAAAAAATTGAAGCATGAGTGAAATGAAGAAAAAGATGAAAAAATGTTAGTTGTACGTTGGTACGTTAATAAGAGAAAATTCAGAATAAGAAAACAATATTACAAGTTGGATTTAATGGGGTCATACGCCTACTCAGGCGTATGAACTCCATACGCCTATCTGCCACCGTCCGATTAGATCGGACAGTGAGCAGAAAAGCGTGCTCTCTCCCTCCGTTCCGATAGCGTTCTGACGGCACTCTCTCCTCCGATGGTGCTCTCTCCCACGACACTTCTTCTCCTGCTCCCTCTCTCGCAATTTGGCCAGATCTGGCCGATCCTTTCCCTCACCCTCGATCTCCCTCTCCCTTTTCTCGCCTTCGCGATGTGGCCGACGGCCGCCTAATCTAATCGTTAGGCAGCTGATCCGGCCGCCCGCCACCCGAGACGACTTTCTCGGATCGGGAGTGACCAGCCGATGATGGTGGGCGAGGAGGCGATGGCGATGATGGCGGCGGCGAGGCGCGAGCGGAGAGGCGACGGTGGTGGCGATCCGATCTCTCCCCCTTTCTCCCAATCTGGCGATGGCAACGTCGATGGTGAGGGATCCGACGAGGCGAGGGCCTCGATCTACTCTCCCCCCTTTCTCTCCGATCGACGGTGAGGACAGCGAGGGAAAGAACGATGAGAGAGATCGACAACGGCGGTTGCTGCTCAGGCGGCGATGGCTGCTGCTTTTGTCCTCCCCTGGCAGGCGAACGCGGATCTCCTTTCTTCCCCGGCCGGCCTGCCCTCAGCCTCCTCCTCCTTCTCATCCTCCCCGCTGTTCGTCTCCCTCGCGGCCAACATCCCCGCTGACGATGACTCTTCCGCCGCTGTGCTGACCGTTGTTCTACCTTCGATCTCTCCCCCTTTCTCCCAATTCTTACAACTTATATAAAAATACTTATTCTTTTACATTAACATAAATGTTATTTTCATAATTAATCCAGTTAATATGGAGAAAAATAATATCGGTAAAAAATTATGCTAATTCGAACCAAAAAATAATTAACTATATTTTTAAATACTTGTTCGGATGAGGGCATGTGCAAGCTGATTTTGATATAAGAAACAACTCCTTTTGACGGTTCAAGGAAAGGGCGATTTGGTCAAAATAATGTGTGGTGGAGTGGCAGCAGAGGATTTCGTATACATGCACATTTTTCAGGAACATACGTATATTATACTTTCTTTTTGCACGTAAATTTATTGTGATCCTACTAATTTGTACACCAATATATATATATATTATTTATTAAAAAATATTGACATATAGATTAAACATTTGATTTTGTATGATAATTAAGAGGAGATGCATGGCAGCTGCATGACCACTTGAAGATTGGGGTAGACAGAGGAGGTGAAGAAGGGAGGGGAGGGTTCCTGGCCAGGACGTGTTAACTTTGTCCAGGTAGTAGGCAGAGGCACATTACGTGCTGGGTCAGGGAGATTAAATGTAGTGCTTCCTGATCACATAATAACGATGCCACGTTGGACCAGCACTTCGAAAACGAATACGATATATGTTTTTTTCATAAAAAAATAGATAAATCGATACTTCGCAGTCTAATTCTCATTTTTTGTTGCAATCGGATCAAAATAATATTCTTTCTATCAATAAATAAAGTACGTTGAAAAGTAAAAGAATTATTGATTAAACCAAAGTTAGTAAAAAGGAGGGTTATGTTACAGGATTCATAATTATAGTCTCATATTTAATTCTTGAAATCGTCGTTTGATCAGAAAAATATCACATCTTTACTTGGAACGATAAATTAGTCTCGTGCTATTGGTACACAATATTGGAAAGAAAATATTATTCGCCTAGAGTTCATTTCTTAAAACATCTTTGGATTGTTATGTCTTTTAAACTCACCAATACCAACTTATATTACAAAATAAATGCATGCATATTTAAAACGAAAAATTAAGTTAAAAATATGTAACGCTCCAAAATTTTATCACGTCACGTGACGAAATCTTCTTTCGGTCATTATTTTTTTCGATCTTTCTTTGACCCAAAGTGACACGTCATCGGAAGACTTAATAAATAAAATGATATAACAAATGAACAAGAATGCAAAAGCTAAATAGATAAAAATACATCCAATATCTCGACATAAGGCATATAAAGGTCTATGCATAGTACAATGACAATAGATCCCATAATAGTCCAAGCTGTAGTCGTCGCACACATATTAACGGCTCGAAATCATCATCAAGTACCTGTGGTGTAACACCTCCAAATCGCCCTTGCCACGTAGCAAGATCTAACCGAGGGTCGCTAGATATACCTTGACTTTGATCGGTCCATCCGAATAAAAATAAAAGTGAAAGACTTAAAATAACATCACGAAAATAAATATTCAAATAATATCTTTAATTTAATTAAAAATAACGATGACATCACTAAATATCACTACAAGAAAAATGTCGATTACCGATGCGAATTAGCATTGCCGCACAACGCGACGCTAAATAGACGCTAATAGCGTCACAATAGCGTTTCCATTGGGTCGACAAAAATAAACGCTAACTCCCTCTTTATAGCATTAATTTAACATCGCATTAGCGTCAAATGATGTCGGCGCTAAATGAGGCGCCATTGGGTCACTATTTCAGCGCTATTATCACATGTGAATAGTAGAAAACATGCGGTAGATGGTAGCGCTATATTAGCGTCGCAAGCTGCGTCACCACAATGGTGACGCTAAAATAACGAGCAAAATTAGCGTTGACATCTTGCGTTGTATTGGCGTCGACAAATGTGATGCTATATTAGCGTTGAAGGATTGCAACGCTAAGTATATGCTAGTGTATGCTCTTTTGACAATATATATTATATATTGTATAGTATACTGTATTATACTATACTATACTAGACTATACTATACTATATTATATACCTAACTATACTATATTATTCTATTATATAATATACAAAAACTAATATACTATGCTATACATATGTTATACTCTTAATTCACAAATTCCAAAATTGGATGAATAGTGCTTCTTCATTTTCCATGGAATTCAAATGAAGATTGCCGGAGATCCGACCGTCGGATCATTGTGAAATTTGTACGTCCCAGAGACAACTTCAACAAAAAATTTTTAGTATTTTTTGGTGATTTTAGAAGGCCGGATGACAGAGTTAAGGACCTAGGAAAAAAGGCTTCCGGTGGTCGCCGACATGAGTCCGACGGGAATTGGTCAAAACGAAAATTACGGACTCATAGGCGACGTTTGGTTGGGGGTTAATCGAAGAAACACGTAGATATTCCACGGATTACAATCAAACACACCCTTTATTCTGCAAAAAGTACAATGAGCAAAGTTGGCATTTTTAAAAAAGTTAATCTTGTAAATAGTGAAAATATGAGTGTTAACGTATTCTTTACAATAGGTGGAATAGAGATAGGTTAATCTAGTGCAATATTCAAAAATTGGTTAATCAGATAGGTTATATACATTAACCCGATGGAGAAATAAATCCCAACCAAACGGGGCCATAGAGATCGATGCGAGCTGTCCACAACACAAGAATCGCGGTGATCGGAGATCGGAAGAAATTCAATAAAATGAGCAAAGTTTCAAAATAGAAACGGTCCGTTCTCCGTAGTCCTAGCTAGGATTGCCACAAAAACATAGGCATTTCGAATGGTTCGGGAATGTGGGGTGGTGTAAACCTTTTACGTTCCACGTGTTTTCCGTTTCCTATGATTCTCAAAATGCCTATTTTTCGTAATTATAAAAATTTTTCAAAACTTTTGACCCACCTAAGAAATTCAAAAGTGGGTGTTCTTAAAAATTGGACCTTTCGGAAGTGCTCAGAATGGTCCCATTTAGTTGACATAGAGTTTTCAAATTTTTTCGAGAAATGCTGATTTTGTTAGAATTGTTTTATCCAAACTTAAAAAGAATATTCAAAATGCTCTATTTTGCTTCGTGTACCTAAAAATATTAGAAATTATGTTTTTAAAAAATTGGACCTCTCAGGACTTCTTAGAATGACATCATTTGATCGACTTACGATTCTCGAATTTTATACATATATACATATACATATGTGCACATACATACATATATACATATACATATACACGTATTACATATACCTATGTACACATACACATATAAACATATACATACACATATATACATATACATATACATACACCCATATACACATACACATATACACATACGCATATACATATACATACACATTTGTACATATATACATGGATATGTACATATACATATATACATATACATGCATATACATATAAATATACATACATATATACATATACATACACATATACATTAAGTTAATAGTTAATAAATAACTTAAAGTTTGGTGCCATGTTAGCATCGCAATAGCGACGATTTCATTTTAGCATCACAATGGCGCCACAATAGCATCGCTAAGTTGTGATACTAAATTAGCATCTCGAATGCGCAGCGCCAATGCGACGTGATACTTTAACTTAGCGCCACAATTTTTTGAGTCGCTAACTTGTGGCACTATTTGGCATACAACATGGCGCCATAGTGGTGACGCAATAGCGTCGCTAATTGGCAATCTGTGTGCTCGTCAAGGAACGAATCCTGACCGTCCTTTCTTTTAATATGATGATTCATAACACCTCTTTTGATTAAGCCGATCTCTCTCCCTCTTTTAAATGCCAGCAACATCTGCCCTTGCTTCTCCCCTCCGACCCCTTCTCTTCCCTGTCGATGATGCATCCACTGCCACCACTGCTTCCCCGACGTCATCCTTCGACACATCCGTTGCCGCCGTCTGCCTCCCCGACACCATCCATGGACACATCCTCTTACACCGCCTGCCTCCTTGATGTCGGCTGCCGACACGTCCGTTTCCACCGCCTGCCTCCTCGATGTTGTCTATGGACATGTGCCTCATCGTCGGCGCCGCCTGCCTCTCTGGTGTCGTCGGCCGACGCATTCACTGCCGCCGCCTGCCTCCCCTAATGCCATCCATCGGTGATGTATCCACTGTCATGCCTGCCTCCCGGATGTCGTCCATCGACGCGTCCGCTGCTGCCGCCCGCATCCCCTAACGTCGTCCATCGCCGATGTGTCCACTGTCGCCGCCAGCCTCCCTGATGTCGTCCGTCGTTGTGTCCACTATCACCGCCTGCCTCCCTTGATGCCATCCATCGCCGATGTGTCCACTATCGCCGGTGCGGTTGATCATATAATGTATAATGTGTAATGTGATTAGAATGTGTAATTTGCAATGTATATGTAAACTTAATGTATAATGTATAATTTGATGAATCTGATTAGAACGCACATGATTGAGTATCGTAGTTAAACTTGTGTAAAGAAATGAGAAATGTAAATTAAATTGTACAAAGCATGCTATTTTTGTTGGATGAAGATGTCGTAGTTAGCATCTCCTTAGCGTCACATTAGCGTTGCACATTTAGCGCCCCATTAGCGTCCCCTTAGCATCGCATAACTGCGTGGCCATTTAGTGTCGCGTTGGCATCTATGTAGCACTACCACCAACGATGATGATAAACTTAAGCATTATTTTAGCGCCATACTAGCATCAAAACAGCATCATTTTAGCATCATGTTAGCGTCAACTCAGCATCACGTTAGTGTCGAGCACTCCAAAACCTCTTTAGAGCCAAAAAAGTAATGTGACGTAAATAGCGTTGGACCTTTGGCGTTGCCATGATTGTGATGCGTAGGCGACGCTAATTCGATGCTACATTGTTTAGCGACAAATTAGCAACACATTATAATCAACATACGTGTGTTGTTAATTGACTAATTTCTTGTAGTGTATCAAAATAGTGCAGAGTCCTAATGACATGGACTCAAAGTATCTAACACTAAGACACCACATGTGCACTGGACCACCACGAACTTCGTCAGTCGCAGCTTATCCTTGATTATCATCATTACCTGCAGGATCAATGCAGGAAAAATAATAATCTATGAGCTTCACAGCCCAATAGGTGGATAATAAACCAATGGATAAACATTAACAATATGTAAGCAGACATAGAAAGCGATAGGATAATCAAAGGGAATATAATCAATGCCATATTAGAATCGATGCTATGCTCTCGATAAGATCGATGTGCCATGAAAGGCGAATCGATGCTTTGGATCAATGCCATCTATGCAATGTTATCAATGAACGTTTTGGTTAGAGGTCTCATGTACTTCATGAGGTCAGTGAATGTGCACATCATGGCAAGTCATCCTCGTTATAGGGGAGGGTATCATCTTTCGTCACACAAATGGGAAGAAATCGTGAACGGAGACAAGGTCGAGCCAGTGCCCCAAAACGTGATAAAAATCATGCCATGAGCGCCCGTCAATCCCTAACATGGGAACCCAAGCTTTTATCCTTATTAATTATTTAGGTTCTCATCTTTGCCTAGATTGGGACCCTGATCGTGCAATGCAATGCTATCCTATAGATCAATATATCAATAAAATCGGACGTAACAAATGTTATGGAATAATAATAAAATAGTAATGACACAACATCACAACATAGTATAACTTCACGACAGGTCCCATGCCAGGTTGGGTATGACCCGGGCCGAGTTCTTCAGAGGGCGATTCCTCGGCCTAACCCAGGCCAGTATGAATCGAACTCGGTATGACCCTGTCGGAACTCGGGCCAGGTTTAGTGGAGCTTAGGCCGGGTTTTGATTCCTATGCGCAATCAGCGCCGGCGCAGACCGGGCAGCGAGGAGCTCGGGTCGGGCTCAACACTATTTTTGCCCGACAGTATCATACCTAGGCCAGTTTCTCTAAAACATGGGCTGAATTCTGTGGTTCCAACAGAATCGTGGTCGTGGTTGCACATTCTTCTACGCAGTTTCATCGGAATAAACCTCTTATGTATAAAGTAAATACATGGATCGATGCAGGATAGATAGAAGACGATGCTTGGGCTCTAAGTGGGTCCTTAAACATGCACATCTATTATTAAAATCGATCTAAAGGTTGATCCAACTATCCTCCTACCTCTGTTCACTTGCCTCTGCGGTCTGATCTCTTTCCTCTCATTCTTCTCCATCTCCGGCCATCCCCGAAGTTTCTCCGACCTTGAGATCACATCATCCATGTCACTAAGTGTCTGCTGTCCGTCGAGGAGGAAGGAAGAACCGCCAGGATGTTAATAACGAGGAGTAGCAATTGAAAATAATGCACTAGAAGACTTGGGCGGCTGCTGCTCGTTACCTAGTGCTTTGGCTCATCTCCGACGGTATCTCCAGCATCCGACGATGAGCTCTTGGGGTCCTAGAGGTGGGTGTACGAGGGGGACACATGAGGAGACGACGACTATGGCAAAAAATTATTTAATGTAGGTAGAGGGTAGTTTATATATGGAGGGGAAAGTTTGTTATTTCCTTTTAAGTTGGATAAGTTTCTAACTCCAATAGGAATATGATTTGTTTTAATTTGATTTTTTTTGTCCAGGTGTTACATATGGGGATCACACAATGGAGCAAGCTTAATCATTAGCATGAAGCTAAGTGTGAGTTCGTATATGTCATGAATTAGTTCCATCAGAATAAGCATGAGGTAAACATGTAAATCAAGCATAAGAGTGAATCATATTAAAGGATCGATATTTATGCCTTCATTTCCTTTCTTTTCCATATTCGTGTTGATGTTCATTGTTCATGTTCATGGATCATGTTCATGGTGTTTGTTCATATATATGTTCATGAGGACAAAGTCCTTTCATTCATTTTTAGTCATTCATATCCTTTCATCTTATCGATACTTAGAAGAGTTCTTGACTTTTAGGGAATACCATTGCAGACACATAAGGTGTAGCTATCTAGACCATGACAGGCCAGTGGAGGATCAGTGCCACTGCGAGTGCCCCATCGGACAAGATGACCTCGCGTAAAGACATCTGTAGGGAAAGAACTCCCATCTAGATGGGCAAATGGTAACCCTCCATTATCTTATAAGCCATGGACCTATCTTTTGATCACTCGGATCAATCAAGGCCGTAGGGAGCAGGGGCAGCTGTGATTCATCTTTTTGTTGTCATATAAATAGGCATTAATCAAGTGGGCATGACTTAAATAAAATCATGGGGTTTTATTAGGTCATAATGTACTCCGTCCACCAATCGGACACCTGAAAGGTTGAGTCGTCGTTCATTTGGTATGCATTCAGCGATCGTCCGAAAGAGGAGTGGAAGCCAAATTTTTTTTTGTCTTTATCGATCAGGCGAAAGAGATTTGGTGAGTAGTCAATCTTGAATATCATGCAATTGGAGAAAATAGGAGTAGGGATTTCTGCTTAAAATCAAGAAACTTATTTTACCCTTCAATGATATAATTGCAGGACATAAAGGTGCATATAAACACTTATGTAGTAACTTTTTGACACCTATTATTGTACAACAAAAGAGCTTAGGTTCTAGTCTTTTATCATCGTCAAACAATACTTATGTAGTAACTTTTAGACACCTATTATTGTACAAAAAAGAGCTTAGGTCCTAGTCTTTTATCATCATCCAATTTACTCTAAGCATATACCAGTTTCTATGATGTTCTTTAGCAGGACTCACACATATCATGGGTTTTAATTCCAAGCCACGCAATAGCACCAAAGGAACTATGTAATACAAGTCAATGTCTCTCGCCCATGGTCCTTATCTTTTACATACACAATAGACACAATAAACAACTAATGGACAACACCAAAATATGCAGACATAATGGTAATATTATAACTAAAATTGTAACATTCCCCATCAATGTGTGATATTGTCCGCTTTGGACCTCGGCCCGCACGGTTTTTCCAAAACGCGTCCTACCAAGTCAAGGTCATGCTCCCATATATACCCAGCATCTCTCCCGTGACTTATGCATGTGGGACTAATCCAAGGCATGCCTCATGCACCCTTCCCCCTTAGGGGAATCAACTCCCTCGTTGAGTGATCGCACCCCACCATGCACAGAGGCTAACGCGGAGTGGCTCTGATACCATATGTAACATTCCCCACCAGCATGTGATATTGTCCGCTCAGGGCCTCGGCCCGCACAGTTTTACCAAAACGCGTCACCTGGTATCAGAGTAGGAGGAAACTTATCTATAAGGCTGACAAAATGTTTTTCTTTCTCTTTTCACTACTTTACTCTTCTATTCCTATATCAATAATAATAAGAAACACATTACTACTATGATATGAACACAAGACTATCACATATGAAACATAATTAATTGAAATGGTATATGAACCTTACATATTTACTCTTATAACTCAGTATCGTTAGGAACCTAAATCATGTTCCCACACCTTAATATCTTCATACATATGCTAAATATATATATAACATCCCAATCAAAAGCATTGCACTCAATTTACATTCATTGTGACTTAACATATCAAACATGTGTATGCAATGCAACACTCTCATATGTATGCACGGATCACCAACTGGCTAGTGGTCGGTAGGTGGACTCTAGAGGCGGCTCCCATCGTGATCAGCGATGTAGCACTTAGCTCCATTCTACCTCATCCCTTTCGGGGAACAAATCACAAAACGATATGTGGACTCTAGAGGTGGCCCCTAGGGATTCTAGAGGTGGCCTCCATCATGACTACTCATGATGTGGCACTTAGCTCCGCATGGCACTTAGCTCCAGCCTATCTCATCTCATTACTGGGGAACAGAATGATGGATTGGACTCTAGAGGTGGCTCCCATCGTGATCAGCGATGTAGCACTTAGCTCCAACCATCATATATGCAATGCAAGGTATATATGGGAACATGTCCTTCACTAGGTGTGACGCGTTTTGGTAAAACCGTGCGGGCCGAGGCCCAGAGTGGACAATATCACACGCTGGTGGGGAATGTTATATATGGTATCAGAGTCACTCCGCGTGAGCCTCTGTGCATGGTGGGGTGCGATCACTCAACGAGGGCATTGAGTCCCCTAAGGGGGAAGGATGCATGGGGCATGCCTTGGATTAGTCCCACATGCATAAGTCATGGGAGAGATGTTGGGTATATATGGGAACATGTCCTTCATCAGGCGTGACGCGTTAGAAAATCGTGAGCTCAGTGAGGGGGCAGAGCGGACAGTATCACGCTGAGTATAGAGGTGAGCCACTGTGCTACTCTGATACCAGGTGACGCGTTTTGGTAAAACCGTGTGGGCCGAGGCCCAGAGCGGACAATATCACACGCTGGTGGGGAATGTTACAAAAACATCACAAAATAGGGTGATTGACAGAAACGTGCAACTCTATAAATCACCTCATAAAATCAGACATGTAACTTTAATCCACATGATTATGTTAAACCTTTCCAAAGCAATAATATGGTGTATGACTCATGGGATCAATTGTCCTTCCTTATTATTATTATTATTATTATTATTATCATCATCTAAATGCACAACTAACATACGACTAATGACACTCAGTAACATTGCAGGAAAGAAAATGCGTGACCAAGTAATCAAACAGTCGAATGTATGGAAGAAGACAAAGAAAATCATTAACACATAACATCATGATAGTAGCCTCTTTATCATTGCATAGACTTTAACACCCGAACGAGATGACCTATTTTAATCCTTAATATCATAAGCAGCATGCATGTGGAAAAAGGAACATAGGACCTAATTTTATTTACTTAAAGATCATTCTAAACGAAGATTATTCAAGGTGATCCATTTACACTCATCTAACATGGATCTTAAGTCTATCGAGTTCTTAAAGGCATGCAAAATTCTTTAAGAAAATTCTTATGATCTAGATCCCGAAAACACACCTCTTTTCGACGATTTCGATTATTCTTGCAATGGATCATGCTCAACTTCTTCCTCGACATTCTACTTGAAAAACCTACAGCGCTTGAAAAACCAGAACTTCTTCCTTATGTTTTTGGCAAAGAGAGAAGAAGAGATGGAGAAATGAGAGGAAAAGGCAACAATGAGAAATGTTCTGGCCATTAATTCCCATGATCTTGGGAGATCATGGGAGGGGTTAAGGATTGCATTTTCAATTATTTCCTTTTTTTGAAAATGTTGTACGTTATATTATAATATGGGACCAAACCAATCGGTTCAACAATGAAAGGACCGCAAGTCCAATTCGATTTTTCATCAAATCAAAATTGACAAAAAATTGAATTGAATCGGGTCAAAAATGGTTCACTAGCTAAGTCGGTTAATCTAGTTTTTAAAAAGACAAAAATTAAAATTTTTGATGATAGAATTAAGTGAAAAAGGAAAGAAAATAGATAACATTGAAAGGGAAAAAACATTTCCAGTTAGTTTCTTATTTTAGCATTAAAAAAATGCAAATTTGAAAATTTGAATGATAGAATCAAACAAAAAGGAAAGAAATATATAATTGTGAAAAGAAAAAGGAAGGTGATGGTGTATAAATGAAGTGAAACATTTAAGGAGAATAATGAAGTGAGAAATTTATGGAGAAAAAGAGGAAGTGAGAGAAAAAGTAAAAATGGAAATAATAGAATGGAGAAAAGGCATGGAAAAATAATTTAATAGAAAGATATGAGAAAAAGAAAAGATATTAATAGATGAAACAATTAAATTTAAAATAAAATAAAACCTATTAATAAAAAATAAAAGAATAAAAAATTTTAATCTAAAAAAGAGTTCAATTTCACTCATTAATCTTTTTTTGAAACATATTTCGTTAAATAATTTATTCAAGAATTTTTTATAATATGTAATTATAATAATATATTTAAATAAAATTACTTCAAACTCTTTTGAATATAATGGATATGGAGCTCAACAATTGACATATTTTTTCAATAATATACATATTTTCATATTATTGAATGTAGTTAGTCTACTTTTTTTTCTATTTTCATTCAAACATATTAAATTTATATAAAACTATAATAGATTTTGGATGAATTTATTGTAAATATAATTTAGAAAATGAAAAACAATTAATGTCCAATACTAGGAACAATATTTTTATATTATTTTGAAAGTATTATTCATGCTACTTGCCTCTACAATGGCTCGAGTGTCCCCTCATCTTGGCATGCTTTTGCTTCTTCTCCGACCCCTTGTGTTGCCTCCTCAGCTACTTCTTTGCCCTGTATGTGTGATCCCCTAGTTGCCCCATCAACAACCTTGTTTTTCTTGGCTAAGGAAATTGTTTCTTCTAAATCATCATAATCTTCAAAAAGATTGTAGCGTTCATCATAGACTGGGTCTTAATCTTCATCAACAGTATTAGGATTAGTGATATCATTGGCTATCAATGGTGTTATGCTTCTCTTATGAATCATCCATCCCTACATATAGCAGGAGCATCAGAAACCTCATTGTCCTATGAAGCTATGCTCCTATTTCTTATGAAAACTCCTTGCATCTGAGGTGGGCTGAACATTTGTTCAAAATCCTTTCTCTGAATATACAACACATAAATATCCATTTGACCCAATTTTCTTGCTTCTGCATAGAATTTTAAAATAGCCACATCAGTGTCCAAGCATTTCAACATTGAATGTCAATCTATTCCCGACTGAACTCAATTATAGGCTACATATCCGATCATGCCAATATGTCTCACAAAGTGGTCAATCTCCTTAAATGATATCAGATCTGGATTAATGTTCACAATGGTCTCAACGTCGGCATTGTAATAACCATATTCACCTGTATCTCCATTATAACAAATATGGAGATGGTTGAGATCTTAAAAAATTAATGAAGAAATTAAAAGTTATATACATATAATAATCAACTATTATAAAATACTATAATAATTAACCATTAATTAAACTAAAAATTAATTAATCAATAAAGTAATTCTTTAGTAATTAAAAAGAAGAAAAATTATAATCCTAACTCACCAAGATGTCTTGATGATGTTGATGTTTTAGCACCTTTAGATTGCCTCATCTTTAATTTGACGTGGAAGAACTAGCACCTATCAAACAAGTACCTCCACTATAAATTTTAGGTCCACATATGTCGACAGAGGAAGAGTCATAACATAGGACAACTTAGATGATTGAGAATAGTGCAACAAACACTTTAAAACAATAAACGAACCAAATCTCCTCATAGAATTAGAAATTAGGGTCTAGGGGTAATACCTGAAAATGGTTGAAGATGGCAGGCTTGGAGACGATGTCTGATCCAGATAATTAGGCAGTGGGATAGGGTGGCATACTCGATGACCACCGATGTCAACATGATGGAGGAGCCAAGCGAGGGAGAGAGTGAGAGGTTGGAGAAGCCGAGCGACGGAGGAAGTTGGGTAACTTCGAGCCCATGGGCTGACCACCCACAAGCAACGACCATAGGAGAGCAAGAGCGACCGGCGAACACTGATGAGAAGGAACGCCGACGACCACCCATGAGCAAGAGCGACTGGCAAACATTGACAAGAAGGAATGCCGATGACTACCCACAAGCATAAGCGAGCGAAGACCAGCCACAAGAAGGAGCATTTGACAATCGACCATGAGCAGAAGCGACCGACGACTAACAAACAACAAGAAAGATCGGCGATTGGATTCAAACAGGAGAGACCAGCATCCAAGTCCTCCGTGAATCTGGGGTTTCAATAGAGAAATGGGGGAAAGGCTTAACTTCGCGAAATGGGGACCACGAATGTTTTTAAATAAGTTTAAAAAATACATAGGAGAGAGAAAATTAATTTAATTTAAAGTTGGTTACCATGTGGCATCTTTCATATCCTCCATGACTTGCACCTGAAATAAGGCATCTCTCCTTAATTTTTTCTGCTTCTGTCTCCTATAATAAGTCTTGTGACTCCTCAACATGTCCTTCTTCTGCCAAATGATTGTCACCTTGTGTTGCTTCCTCGGCTAACTCTTGTTCTACTTCTTCATTAGTTACTTCATCAATAACCTTTTTTTTGCCAACAAAATTGTTTCGTCTAAGTCATCATCACCTTCAAGAAGGTTGTAGTCTTTATCATCATGCATTAGGTCTTCATCCTCATCATCAATGTGAGAATTAGTTATCTCATTTATTAGCAATGGAAGTATATCCTATTCTGAATAATCCATCCCAATGAAGTGGAATCTCTTTGTCTCTTTGTACTCTTATATTCAATGACAACTCTAAGCTTCCGAGGTGAACTCAAGATTTGTTCTTTTTCTTTTCTCTCAAAATGCCACACATAATCCATCCAGCGAAGTTTGCTTGCTTCTACACACATTTCTAAAATAGTCATATCAATGTCCAACAACTTAGTCCTGAATACGAATCCATTCTTACATTGATGTTCACCCTAATAGCTTCACAAAATGGTTAATCTCCATCAATACATCTAATCTGGATCAACTTTTATGATGGTCTTCACATCAGCATTGTAATAATTATATATATATATATATATATCTTATTGTAATAAAAATGGAGATAAAAGTGGCCAGTCTATACCAAAAAAATAAATAAATAAGATTAATTTATGTTCAAGAAGTAATGAAATAATTAAAAATTTATACAACTATAGTAATTAACAATTATAAAATACCATCAAGCAGACAACTCATTAATTAACATTGTTTTTTAAATATAATCCATTCCTAGGAGGGCTTGTAGAATATTTTAAATTAAGACAAACATCATTTCAATGACTATAGTGCGGTTTCTTCATAAATTAACTAGCACGACTAACAACAAAATTGATACAAGTCTAGTGACTATCAAGTATAAAAGTGTCCCAGAATGCTCCTATATCTTTTAGTAACATCATTTTCTAGCTTATTCAAGTACAAAGCCATTTCTTGTGGAGTAGTTGCTATGGCAACTTTTCACAGAAATAATTTAAATTCTTTGCTTTTGAAACCTTTGCCTATGAAATTGTTCCATAGGGGTGCGTTTGGCATAGCAGAACAATCGGAACATTCCGATTGTTCTGCCAAACACACCATGTCACGTGATCTGGGCGAGAACATTTTGAGAAATGTTCTCGCCCGCGAGAACATTTGCCTTTTTTTTATTTTCGAACCGCCATCTTTTTTTTTTTAAATTTCATCTATTCTTTTTAATTATTTTAGTTTATATGTATATATAATTTATGCTATATTAATACATTATTAAGAATATTATAAAATAATTTATTAAATGTTATTAATTAAAAACTATAAAATAATTAGTTCTAATAATTAATAAATATTTTATTAATTAAACTATTCAATTATTTTTTAAAAAATAAATTATATTTGGATTTTAAAATGTACGTAAATTATAATATTAATAATATTTAAAATGTTTAATCAAAATAGATAAAAATAATATTAACAATATAACAATTTACGAGCCTTATAATATTAATAATATATTCTTATTTACTATAATTTTATACCTCATAAAATAATAATTATATTCTTAGTTCTTACTTTTTATCCAAACACCCACTAAAACTTATCCATCACATCAACTTTTTAAATCCCCATCATTACACTTTTTCATCCAAATACCAACCCAAACTTTTCTATCACATCAATTAGTTCTCGAGAACAAATGTTCTAAAATATTCTCGTGCCAAACGCAGCCTAGATGTCTCAAACACATACTGTGCTTTGTGGAGAGGTAATATTTTGTACACTATTTACCAATCCCTACACACTATAATTAGGAACAAGTGAATAAAGTACGTACGCAAAGGGAGAAATAAAGAAAATACCTTCTATATATCGATCAAGGTCCATCTCCTACCATTATTAAGGTCAATCCCTTTGCTCTCTAAGAACCAAGTCCAAGTAGTAATGCTCTCATTTTCAACATATGCATGAAAATAGAAAGATGCAATCATTAGCATATGTTCCTACCACTATTAATAACTAGCCCTCCAAATCACTCTTCATAAGCTAGCCATCAAGACATATAAGCAGTTTGCAATCAGATTTAAGACCATTGGAAAGGGCTATGTGCCTTTCCATTGGAGGTAAAAAAAGACCTTATGCTATATTGCCAAGATTGGTTCTCAACACCTTTGCACAGTATTCGTAAAATAGAGTATACTGCTTATGCCATCACCATTAATATTCTTCAAGGCAAGATCCTTAGCCCTCCAAGTAGTGATTCTGCATGTTCTTTAAAATATATCCCTCTTTATCAGCCCTTGAACTTGCCTATTAGGTGAATTCCAAAATTAAAATTCATATTTAATTGCCAATTTGTTGCCCAACAAAAAATATTGGATACCTCGGGGCAAGTGTGCTTTAATTGCATGGACTTAGTGATCCAAATTGTATTAATAGGTTTTTCATACCTTTTGGAGATGTCATCACTTACCATCCACATTTTGGTAACAAACTGGTATTGTCCACCCATTTCTTGTCATTCCATGAAAAATAGACTTGATATATATTCTTTCTCCCATGTGATGCGATTTTTCTATGAGGTAGAAAAGACAGCAAGTCTTCCAGTCGCACAAGTAGTAAGAGTGAAAAGATGTCAATCCCACGAGGACTTTTTAAACTTATTCTTATTAGATGAGAATTTTAAAGAAGTGATGTTTAAGAGTTCAAAAGATACAAAAAATGACAAATGAATTCAATGAGAGAAGATTTAAAATATCAAATAAGAGAATACTAGGATTTACTAGGTATTCCTTCACTATTACTTGAAATGAGTAATAAAACCATAGATGATGGAATGATTGAAATATATGATTCCAATCAGATGTCCTCTATTTTATCAATTTGAGAAAAATCAGTCCGAATCATTCTTCAAATAAGTACGAATAAAATATAATATGATTCAATTCAACTTAAAGACTCCTCAACTGAGCCAGTCTAAGTCTGTACCCCTCTAAATATCATCGAGTAGATAGGGGCATGTTGAAAATAATTAAATTCTCAAGAAATTCACAACATTCATGTTAAAAAATAATAAAAGATCTTTTATTTCAAATAATAGCATAGTTCAACAAAGTAAAGTCTAATGAGAGCACTACTCCATAGATGGAGGATTAGACATCATGAAAAGAAGATTATAGTTCAAAAGATGAGTAAGAAAACTAAAACTCTAAAACTTCAAATGTGAATCTCATCATAGTAGACACATGATGACTCTCTTTTGATTTGAAAGTTGGATGTTTCTATTTGAAATTGAATGCCTTCATTGGGTAAAAGGGGAGCCTTTTTATAGTTGTGGCCGACCAAAAATCAAAGAATTAACACAGACCGTATTATAAATGGCACATGCGTGTTGATTATTACTCTAATCACACATCCCCCATTCCTGGTTCCTCCAAAGCTGATGAAATAAATAACACATACCATGTTATAAATGACAAATCTGTATAGCCTTCTAGCATTGCAGCGTCCGTCCATTTCGTTATCACGAGATCTTCACATGATTTTGCTCAAACATGGGTCATTTTGATGAGATATGGTATGTGTTGTTTAGTGGTTAGCAGGACACTCCATGCTCCATTTTGTCATCAAGTTGTACTTGGATCAACAAGGTCCGTGTCAGAAGATGCGAGCCGTTTTGAACTCCTAAGAAGGAAATTCATTGCTTGAGCACCATATAAATTTAAATAGAAATTCTAACTATAAATAAGAAAAAATGATGCATGCTTTATTCAATTTTAAATTATTAAAATCCAAAATGTATGTATAAATGAGCATTCATTTTTTGCAAGTTTCAAAGAATTCTTGCTTGTTATTGAAACACATACCAACCTAAAAATGTGGATAAATCATATCTCTCTCAGAATTGAAATTTGGTTCTCACTCTCTTCTCACTTCAACATCCATGTTGAAATTTGTTATCAATTCATCCGACTATTCATATTCAGATTCTAATTTCTTATCTTCATTTTTTGCTTGAGAGAAGAAATGATAGTGAGATTATGTGCTATCCTTGATTCTATGGGCTGCCTCATTGTCTACTTCTACATCTTCAACTATATGTTGGTATGCTTGTTCATTAGATTCTTTGTTTGAATCCTCCAACAGTATTCTAATTGTTTATCTTCATTTTTTCCTTAGGAGAAGAAATTATATTGAGATCATGTGCTAACCTTGCTTCTATGGGCTGCCTCATTGTCTACTTTTGCATCCTCAACTATATGTTGGACTGTTTGTTCATTAGATTCTTGGCTTGCATCCTTAGACTCTACGTGTCCTTCTTTCCCTCTTTCATATCCTCCTTAACTTACACTTGAAATAAGTCGTGTCTCCTTAACTTCTTCTGCTTTTGTCTCCTATAATAATTCTCGTGACTCCTCAGTCCTTCTGTTTACTGGCTGTCCCCTTGTGTTGCTTCCTTGGCTAACTCTTGTGCTACTTCTTCATTAGTTACTGGATCAAGAACCCTTTTTTTTGCCAAGAAAATTGTTTCATCTAAGTCGTCATCACCTTCAAGAAGATTGTAGTCTTTATCATGCATTGATTCGTCATCATCATCATCAATGTGAGGATTAGTGATCTCATTTCTTAGCAATGGAAGTATATCCTCTTCTGAATAATCCATCCTTGCGAAGTGGAACCTCTTTGTCTTTTTGTGCTCTTATATTCGATGACAACTCCAAGCTTCCGAGGTGAACTCAAGATTTGTTCATTTTTCTCTTCTGTCAAAATGTCACACATAAACATCCATCCAACCAAGTTTTCTTAAAAGCTTCTACACACATTTCTAAAATAGCCATATGAATGTCCAACAATTTAGTCCTAAATACGAATACATTCTTGGTTGAACCCAATTATAGGCTACATTGATGTTCACACTATTAGCTTCACAAAATAGTTAATCTCCATCAAGACATCTGATCAGGATCAACTTTTATGATGGTCTCCACATCAACATTGTGATAATCATATATATATATATCTTATTATAATAAATATGGAGATCAAAGTGGCCAGACTATACAAAAATATAAAAAAGATCAATTAATGTTCAAGAAGTAATGAAATAATTAATAATTTATACAACTATAATAATTAACAATTATAGAATCTTCGTTAATTAAATAAAATAAAGTAAACACACCAAGGTATGTTGCTAATGTTCGATGCTTTAACACCTTCATATTGCCTCATCTTTATTTGTAACGGGAAAGGATAACTTAAGAAAAATAGTATCTAAATTAGTAATGTGTGCACTGGTTCACATACAATGTCATTTTAGGGAGAAGAGATAGCATAGGTACATGTCATTTTGTCCAACATTGCATTACAGACAGTATTAAACAAGGGTGAAGATTCTGAGATGAAGACGTTGCCTAGATTTATTGTTAAGTGGCTAATGAGGGCGGCCTTAGGGTGTGAACAGAGGAACGAGTGAGTGAGCAAACAAAGGAGCAAATGAGAGAGCTAATGACTAAAGAAGAGGTAAGAAGCAAGGCGAGGGCGACTTCGTGCGAAAAAGGGCTTAAAGGAAACTAAAAGCTTCATGTGGCAACCAATGACGAGGGGAAACGAGCAGCAATCAATGAGTGTTTGCAAGCAATTCTAGGGATTTCGAGGGAAATGGAGGAAAAGAAGTGTAGATACCAATGCGGACCATCAATGGATTTTAGGTTTTCAAAATACACCTAAGAGAGAATTTTTTTTAACTTAAGCGAGTTATCCACATGGCTACTTATGAGTCCGCCAAAGTCATTATAAGTGAAGTTGGATGACTATGTTGTGAATACCTCAAAAGTTGGAATATGACATTCAAAGTTTGTATTTTTATTAAGATAACAATATTTTTTAGGATCTTATGGATATTTATATTTCTTGGAATTAATTCAATTTATCCAAACGTAATAAGAAATTAAATATCTGGATTCAGATATTTGGTAATTTCAGTGGTTTCTTTTGGCAGAAAACAACCATTCTATTGTTGTAAATTGTCTTTGATTGGCAAGAAGGAGAACATACAAGTAAAAAGGAAATTATGATTCCAAATTTGTATAATAAATAATTTAGACTGTGAACACAAAAATTATTCAAGTGATTGATTTTTAATATCGGTGATAAAAAAACTAATTCCATCTTCGAGTCTTTTTTATATAATTTTCTATTAGATACAAAGTATCTTTCATAAATTCTTATGATTGTTGATCTTTTGATTTATATTATCATTTTAAATATGATCTCAATAATAATATCGACTAAACCATAAGGTATATATCTGTTAATCGATGAATCGAATTATTAAACTTTTCAATGTTAATCTTAAAATAAAAATTCAATTAAAAATAGTTAATTAGTTTAACTAGTCTATGGACTGAGTTTGAAACGGATAGATGATCAAACTATACATAGTCATCGAAAGGTGCGATTCATGAATGAGAAGTAATTCATATATATATATATATATATTAAGTAAAAGAGGTTAAACTTATTGTGCACGTAAAAAAATTCGTTAGAAACCTCTCGTGATTTGTTTTAGAAGTGGAAGAAAGAGTTTGATTTTAATATTTTATCATAGTCGCCCTATAATTAAGAAAGAAATCTTGCAAGAATGACATGAGATCAAATATAATTAAGTGGATGGGTGCATTGCATTTGCATCGCAAAAAGAAAAAAAAATCAAATTACCATGGGCTCCATATTTGACTCTATTATTATTGGTCAGGTCAGGCATTTGGATGTGGCTTCAAGTTAATTACTTCGTAAAGAACGTACATTGAATATAAGAAATAAGATACATTGAACATCTTACAACTCACACAAAGTGTACGTAAATTTGATTAGCAATCCCAAGCTCAATTTTTCTCGCTCCTGGTTTAACTTTTGTAAGCAATATACATTATTTTATGTTAAGTAAAGTTCTCATGATCCACTAGATTAAATACATATTTCAGGATCATCTTCGGTTGCCAGAAAAATGTGACCTATTTCGTGTCAAGATCGAGTTCCAATACAAAAAGTCATTCATTTTCGGCCTGATTATTTAATATTATAATATGTTATAACATATTGAGTATGTATTATTTATATAATACATTATAACTTTTTGTATAAATATAAGGTTCAAAATGATCTTATTGATAATAAAAAATAAAAGAATACTTTAAATTAATTATAATTAATATATTATATTTTAGTTTATTTAAAATAGTTTTATATAAAAAAATACATCAAATTGAAATAATTAGCCAATCGATCTGAGATGACTTGATTCTGGTTGGTACTTGGATAGGTTCTCAAACTTGGTCCAAATTTTCAAAATTGTTTCAAAATTGTGTCAAAATCATAACAAAGAGTGACTGAATCGCGAACCCAATTTTACTCACTCCTAATTTAAATATTATAAGCAGCATAAGTTATTAAATCAAAGTTCTCATGATCAATCAGATTATTATATATATATATTTGTTATAGTCAATAAGTTATCAATAATTTTAACTTTTTGGGTAATCTATATGTCTCTCCAAATGTATTATGATAAAAATGTTTATTAAATCCAACTAACTTTAGGGCAAGCATGGATTGGGAAATCCCGGTCGTCCCTGTCCATATTAGCTAAAATTTGTTGACTTGTCTTGTCTAACACTCCAAATATTCACACTAAAAGCTAGAGGGCAATTAAGGGAATTCGACAATCCTAGCCTCTTCGTCATAATATAATCATACTAAAATGATAGAAATAAATATAACAGAAAATTATTTATCGTGAAGATAAAATAAAATTTATCTTTTCAGCGCTTAAATAAAAATCTTTGAAATAATGTCATAGATAAAAATAGAAATTCATTATTCAGAAAACATTTATAATAATAGTCTAACAAACTCAGCATCATGACATTATTCTTAGCCTAGACCATGTGCAACTTTACCATAATGAGCTGAGTCATCCATCCATCCAAGCATATTAGTTATCTGCATAGATTCAGTGTGTAGGATTTCTCAGTTAGAGTATGTAAATGTAAGTGCAGTAAAATGCATCCTAAATAGAATATTATATCACATATATATGACAATTTCATAATAAAAAGAAATATGCATGTCATGTCATATTCATAAAATGTACATGTCATTGGTTCATATCATGAGGTCATTAGTAACAGTAATGTAATTGACATGTAAACACTTTTCTCAGCTCATTAGTCAGTCAAGCTCATTAGTTAGTCAATACAGTAGGCATACCAAGTTACTAGCACTTGTCCTTACCTTACCTCAGTAATATCCTCAAGGTTACTTCACAACCCTTTGAAAACCCACTTTCGTGGTCATTAATCCTTTTAGTCAATCAGTTCAGTAACAGTCCTTGATTTTATCAGTAATTGAAAAATCAAGTCGTTGCCCTTCAGTAGGCTAACTAGGTCTTGGAGCCGAGGCTCTATCACCAGAAGGTGAGTGAGAATATACATACCGTTGTCGGTAAGATACAATTATTCCTTCAGAAAATGCTAACTCCAAGGTACATGACATAGTAATTTTCTAAGGAAAAATTTTAACACAATAGAGTATGACACAATATTTCGCGTCATCAGTTTGAGGAGCGACAAGTAATTTTCAATTGGGTTCATTATTATTACAATTATCAAATAATTTACATCGCTCAGTCTTCAAATTTTAACCTAGTTACGATCGTCCATGAATATCGCATATCTAGGTTCATATAAATCATCAATAATTATTGCATAATAGTAAATACCTTGAAAATAACTTATAACATATATTCATTTTTCGATAAATCACGGCCGTGATAGAACCCTTTGCCCCTTCACAATCACAGTCATGATTGACGTGGTCATGGCCGTGCTGACACTGTCACGATCATGACAGTAGGTGTCATGAGCATGACAACGCCTAGTTTCGAGCCATTTTTGTCCTTTTGTCACGAGCGTGCTTGGAGACAGTCACGGTCATGACAGAACATTATTGTCCGGACCATCCAACCCTTCTATCACGAGCGTGACAGGGTTCATCACGGCCGTGACAGAGGTCGTTGATCCTCCGTTTCAGCCTAATTTTTACCTAGATTTTGATCAAACCTTTGGGAAAAATAATCTTGAACATTGTAAGCGATTCATACATGATTTACAAGTGATATAGTATCATAAATCGGATAAAAACATGTAAGATCATGCGTTCTTAAAGATCTAGGGTTCTTCCCTTAAAGCATATAAGGAATCCTAATCATGAACCCATATATCTAATCATGAATCATAAGAAAATATCTAAGATCTCGTAAAACCTATAAAAGTCCTTATAAAATCCCTTAATAGGAGTAGAGTTCCCTATTACTCTCAATCCAATCATTGAAATCATTTAGGGGAGAGAGAGGTTTGGATCCCCATTACCTACCTTGATTTTGGTTGATCGGTCTCTTCTTTCTTTCCCTTCTTCCTCTTCCTCCTTGCTCCTCAAGATCCCCTTCCTCAAACCCTAGCCGTCAAGAGTTCAGACGGAGAAAAAAGGTAAACAAAGAAGTCTTGGGTCTTTATATAGGGAAGCCTAGGGCTTTTAACCAATTGACTAATTTACCTTTGATTAAAATTTTGAGGTATTACAGTTTTCCTTATGTAATTAGTTGGGATCAAATCTAATTGAGACGTCCTATTCCAAACTACATTGAGGTCAAGATGGACATTTGAAAATTCAATTCAAATCGGGACAGTTTGAACCAGTCTCCTATACAAATTTTCTTTTATCTTTAACAATTTATACTACCCAAGTTTTATCCACCAATACTTTTAAAATTTTGTTTATCTATCATAATATGGTAATAAAATTCAAAATATTTTTTAAATTATTTTTAAATTTTTATTCAACCATATTTATATCAGTGGCACCAAAATAATTCTATATTGTGATGTAATTGAAAATATTGAATTTATAAATAGGAATTATATAACATTTTATATTAACTAAAATGGAGTATAATGTTTGGGTCATGATTAAAGTTTAGCACAACTCATTAGAAGATTATGTCTTGGTTCAACAGGTGTTAGTAATCTTGACATCGATAAATAAAATCATCAATTTAATTAGGAAAATATCATTTTGCTCTTTTAGCTCCACTTCAAATTAGTTAGACGTTAATAATCCTAGGGTGTGTTCGGTAATATAATCAGACTGGAACCATAGGCTGATTCCAGTTTTATTCCCCACACATCTCAAGATGACTGGTTCCCAAGGTGGAATCAAGTCACCTTTTTTGTGATCCTAATTCTATCCCGGATGGAACTAGGTAGTGGTCTCTTTTTTCATTTTTTTTTCTTTTTTCCTTCATTATATAAATAATTGATTTATTAAATACAAAATATTTAAAATAAAATATTAATATAATATTATTTATTATTTTACTAAAAAATTAATATTTTTTAATATAACTAACTTTTAAAATATGATTTTTTATATTAGGACTATTTTCATAAATCACTCATAAACTATCACGATTTTTCACATTTAATCCCAAACTCCGAACTTATTTTTTTCGATTCCTAAACTATCGTGACTTTTCATTTTAGTCCTTTGGAACATTTCTGTTACATTTTTTATTAGTTTTAAGTTTTCTCATTTATGAAAATACTAAATTACTCCTCCCTTATAACACATCAAGTAATAAATAAAAAAATAAAAAAAGAAAAATATTGGAACACTTAATTCTTAAGGCTGAATTGGAGGGGGAGGGACTAAGGAATATTTTTTTATATTTATTATTTGATGGTTTATGGAGGGAGGATAATTTAGTCTTTTCATAAATAAGAAAAAGTGAAAAATCATGATAGTTTAGAAATAATTTATGAAAATAACTCTTAAATATTATATATTTTAACAAAATGTTTTCCACAAAATTTTTTTATTTATAATAATTAATAAATTTATATTCTTATTTATAGTATATATTTTTATTTAAATTTTTACTAAAATTATTCCTCACATTTACTTTTGTCTATAATATAAAATTTCGGATTATGTTCTACTCCATTCAAACATCAATAACTAATCTATCAATTCAATTACTCATAAAAAAAAAGTTAGTAGAAACAACGGTTTCTTTTTTTTTTCAAATAAAGCCACAAGGAACATCAGAACAGGCAAAAAGAAATTTTTATACAATAAGCTGAGACGAAGATTAAATAACATAAAGTTGGAGTGGGTGGATATTATTTATTAGCCCTAAGTTCGAGGAAGGAGAAACGGTGTGGGAGCCTTTGATTGCAACCGAAAACTGAACAATTAATCAAATCAGCCCGCCGGGACACCAACGTGGGCAATCATGTGGACGTCTCGGGGGCTTCACATGCGCTGCCTTCTTCCTCATATTTTGCAATCTCTTCCCCTTCCCGAGATCTCTTATATATATAATAATAATATAAATTAGTCTTGCAATTACGGTATGATTTGTTAATTAACATCATAATTAGTCTTAAAATATAAAATATAATTAAGGTCATAATTAGTTAACTATTATATATATCTTTTTTTAAAAAATATGCTAATGTTATTTCATTTTTAATAATATAAATAAAAGAATCAATCCTCTCTCTGCACCCGCAATCTTCTTCTGTGGTGGCCTGCGGATCTCAAGTCGTTAAGAGAAGATATAAAGAGACAGTGGGGGTGGGGTGGGGTGGGGGATGGTGGCAAGAAAGCCTGCAGAACGTGCCAAAAGAGATCTGTGCCTACGACGGAAATATGTAGAAGATTAGATTTGAACAAAATCTTTCGGATACGACTACATGTTGAATAATAAATATACCTTTATTGAATAATAAATATATCCGAGCAGTCTAAAATCTGTGGGATCCGTAAAGTAAAAAACCAAACTAGAGTTTAAAGGATAATAAAACTTAAGATAAAACATATGTGCTAATCCTTCAAGTAGTATAATAAATGAAGGATTCAATGCTTGTCCTCCCACGTTGGGATGGTAGGATCCTCCTCCCAAGTGCATTGTCCATCAGATACAGAATTGATTGCAACAGATCACATACATAATCGTTTGTAACAAAGTGTAACTCCCCCAAATCGACCAACGTCACGTGACGAGAATCTATTCGAAAACGTTACGAAAATATCATATTGACCAAAACTCAATTAAAAATAATGGCATGCCAATAATAAGAATAAAGAAGAAAAGATAGAAATATCATAAAAACGGAAGTATCAAAATATTACAAAGTCCATGATAATCATAATATCTGAATTACATCAAGTTCATAATACGAAAAATGAATATAAAGATAACTAGGCCCTTTCTTAGTTCACGTGTTTTAGCACCGCTGATCGCGGCACACGATCTCGACACCATCACTGACCTGACCCTATGAGGAGGAGATCCTCCCGTAAGCTATACAACCTAGTGGGGATCCATAAGTACACAATGCATAATAATAAATAACAATTGACAGAATTGGTAATCACTTGTAACAATATCTGATTTGAGGACATAAGATCATCTGATTTAGATATCCATAGATGGTAGAGATACAGATCATGAGTCAATCTTATAATTATGAAGGATTTCAGTAGTCATGCTTGATCAAGAATCATATTTCATTCATCATGTTCTTATTACATTTTCGTGCTTCTTGGACTCTTGGGTGTCCTTAACTTGGGGAATTTATGCCAGAGTGACCAATACAGTTTTGTGCAGCCAATGGGGGGATCAAGTCATGGCTAAGGGAGTGACCCAAATATGAAGCACTCAGCTTAAGCTCTGACCACCACTCTCATAACATGTTCATGTCTTTCTTATTTAATCACTTTATCACTTTGTCATACTTGCATATCATGATAGGATTGGATCATAGGACAAATCAAAATAAGATTAAAGATTCAATCACATAACATTCCAGTCAGTAAGGAGTAACTCAACACAAGCATAGAACGAATATAGATCAAATCAATAATCAATCAGCAATCAATATGCAATCTGAACAAATATCGGTTGACCGATCCTCACTGGTCGGTCGACCATTTTTCGGACACCGGTCGATCGATGTCTCTGGATCGATCGATCGGTTGGTTTGAATAAAATACAATAAGTTCTGCTACACCGGTCGACCGATATCTCTAAATCGATCGACTGATAGTACTTAATCAAAAAGATCTTCGATCGATCGATCGGCCGAACGATACCAGGCTCGGGAAGATTGATCGGTCGACCGATAACCTCATCACCGGTCGACCGATATATAGGATCAGTCGACCGATCTTCATGAAAAACAGAATCGAACAGAATTGTAATAACAACGATTTTCAATCCAAAAATGCAATCAAGGCATACAATCAATCATCTAAGCATGGAGGACTAATACAGAATATATCTACAATCATAAGAATCACAAAACATGCTTCAAACACAAGAAGTGCAATCAATCATCCCATTTCCATTCCTTCTCATCATTCAAGAACAAGATCCATAAGAAGAACCCTAATTCTATGCAATTGCTAATCATGTTATACAGGTGGATTTCGGTATCACCCATCTTATTTTGTGGTTGACCTAGCTTGGCCTTTTCCGAATCCCGATAATCACTTCTCCTTATCGTTCTTCACCTAGGAAGCATCCAATTGTGTAGAGGAATAAGGGGATGATTCTAAAACCAAAAGAAGTGCAGAATGAAGAAAGAAAACTAGATGAACCTTGCTGTAACCTTTCTTCTTTGATGGATGGATGGCCTTAGGGAGGAAGAAAGAGGAGTGAGAGAGAGGAATGAGGGTGGCTAGGGAAGAGCTTTAGGGCAATAAACTTTTTATAGGGTAATTGTAGGGCTATTGGGCTAATGAGCTCACTAATTGGGCTATGGGGTTGTCTTTACAATTTGGTTTTTATTTTTTATTATTTTTTTTACATGGGATGGGTATTACATTATTACCCCCTTAAAAAAAATTTATTCTCAAATTTTGTGCTAAGTAAGAATCTTACCGAATAGATGCAGGAACTCCTGACGCATCTCTGACTCGAGTTCCCAGGTGGCCTCATCGCCGTGATGATAACGTCAGGCTACTCTGACCATGGGCACATCTTTATCCTTCTGGCGATGTACCTTTCGCTCCACTATATGCGTCGGATATTTTGCGAAGGTCAAATCCGTAGCTAGATTTAGCTCTTCAATACGTAATACATTAGCAGCATCGTGCTTGTACTTCTTGAACATAGAGACATGGAACACATTATGCACTCGCCCATAGGAAGGTGACAATGCTAGCCTGCACGCTGCTTCACCTACTAACTCGAGTACCTCGAAGGGTCCCACATACCGAGGGCTGAGCTTCCCTCGCTTACTGAACCTCATAACTCCTTTCATAGGAGACACTTTCAGCAGAACCTGATCACCAGCCTGAAAGATCTGCTCACGTCTGCCCTTATCCGCATAACTCTTCTGCCTGCCCTGAGCTGTCTTCATCCTCTGCTTGATCAGCTCTACTTTCTCAGCATACCCTACAGCCTCCTTCACCTCTTCCTTGCTCATAATATTCTCTTCACCTACTTCACCCCAATGAGCGGATGAACGACAAGGTCGGCCATATAAAGCCTCATAGGACGCCATGTCGATATTGGAATGGTAGCTGTTATTATAGGCAAACTCGATCAGATGGGTATGCTCATCCTAACTACCCTGCCAATCCAATGCACAAGCTCGCAAGATGTCCTCCAGTGTCTGTATAGTCCTCTCATACTGCCCATCAATCTGAGGGTGGAAAGCAGTGCTGAAATTCAGCCTGGTGCCAAAAGCCTCCTGCATGCTTCTCCAGAATCTGGCAGTGAATCTGGGATCTCAATCTGAAACAATCGATACTGGAATACCATGTAGTCTAATCACCTCCCTAACATACAAGTCCAACAGACTCTCTACCGACTGCTTCCACCAGATAGGGATGAAGTGCGCTGCCTTAGTGAATCTATCTACCACCACCCATATGGCATCATGACCCTTCTTGATCTTGGGCAAGTTGGATACAAAATTCATAGTGATATCATCCCACTTTCACTGTGAGACATCTACAGACTTCAACTTCCTGTAGGGCCTCTGGTGCTCAATCTTCACTTGCTGACACACTAGACATCTGGACACGTATTCAGCTATCTCCCTCTTCATGTCAGGCCACCAGTAGCTGCGCTGCACATCTTTGTACATCTTCATGCTTCCAGGATGGATAGCAAACTCGAACTTATGGCACTCGTCCATTACTTTCCGTCTGATGGTGGCATCTGTGGGAACCCATAATCTGTCCCTATACCCTATCCCTCCATCCGCGGATACTTGGAAGTCCCTCGGTTCGTGCTGACATCTCTTCATCACCTTCTGATACTCGGAATCCCACTTCTGGGCGACTATGATCCTGTCAATCATACTAGACCTCATCTTATGCATCATCCAAATCGCTCCATTACTGCCAAGTCTGGAACACCACTGGTCTAACTCCTGCAACATCTCATACTCCCTTACTCTAACGTAAGCCAGTGAACCTTCCCATTTCCTGCTCAATGCATCAGCTACTGAATTTGCTTTACTAGGGTGGTAATTAATAGCAAATTCATAATCCTTCAAGAGCTCCAATCAACGACGCTGCCTCATGTTAAGGTCTCTCTGGTCAAAGATATATTTGAGACTCTTATGATCTGTGAAGATCTCAAAAGTCTCTCCATAAAGATAGTGCCTCCAGATCTTCAAAGCAAAAACTATAGCAGCTAGCTCCAGATCATGAGTGGGGTAGTTCACCTCGTGATTCTTCAACTTGCGAGAAGCATAAGCCATCGCTTTACCATGCTGCATGAGTACACACCCTAAGCCTGTCCCGCACGCATCGCTATAAACTACATATCCTCCGCTGCCCGTCGGGATGGTAAGGACAGGTGCTGATGTCAGGCGGTCATTTAGTGTCTGAAAGCTTTGCTCACACTTATCAGACCAGATAAACCTCTCAGCCTTCTTTGTGAGGTTCGTGAGTGGTGCTGCAATCTTAGAGAAGTCCCTGATGAACCTCCTGTAGTAACCCGCCAATCCTAGGAAGCTTCAGATCTAAGATGCATTCTTCGGCCTTGCCCAATTAATCATTGCTTCTACTTTTGCGGGGTCCACCGAAATGCCCTTCTTGGATACTATGTATCCAAGAAACATGATCTCCTTCAGCCAAAACTCACACTTTGATAGTTTGCCATACAACTTGTGTTGGCGCAGAGTCTCCAACACTATCCTGAGATGCTCTCGATGCTGCTCTGGGCTGGACGAGTATATTAGGATGTCATCTACAAACACTATGACGAACTGATCCAAGTAGGGCCTGAAGATCCTGTTCATCATATCCATAAATGCTGCAGGAGCGTTCGTCAGTCCAAACGACATCACTAAAAACTCATAGTGACCATATCTAGACCGGAAGGCTGTATTCGGTATGTCCTCTTCTGCAATCCTCAACTGATGGTAGCTGCTCCATAGATCGATCTTGGAGAACACAGATGCCTTGGATAACTGGTCGAACATGTCATCGATGCGGGGCAGAGAGTACTTGTTCTTCACCGTCACCTTGTTAAGCATCCTGTAATTAATGCAAAGCCGCATTGAACCATCTTTCTTCTTCACAAACAGTACAGGTGCTCCCTACGGTGAGACACTCCGCCGAATGAAACCTTTGTCTAACAATTCCTGAATCTACTTCTTCAATTCTTGCATCTCGGCAGGTGCCATGCGGTACGGTGCCTTGGAGATGGGCGCAATGCCAGGTAGAAGTTCAATTTTGAAGTCCACCTCACGCCTCGGTGGCAATCCTGAAGTATCTTTAAGGAAAACATTTGGAGACTCCCGCACTACATCTATCTATTGCAATGCGGTGGCTGGTGCATCGGTCTTCACCACACTTGCCAAGTATGCATAGCATCCCTTCTGGATCATTTTTTTGAGCCTTCTTAGTCGAAACAATCACCTTCTCGCTCTCCGATGGAGTACCCCTGATGACTGCCTTTGGCTTGTCCTGTGCACCTATTATAATCTTCTTCTGTTTATAGTGTAAGGTTGCATCATGGTAAGAAAGCCAATCCATCCCTAGGATGATATCTTAGTATGTCATCGGAATGACAATCAGATCTGCAGAAAAATTTTTCTTCTCCATGGTGATAGGTACATTCGGGATGTACCTGACCACGTGAAGGTCTCCCATGGGGTGCTCACCCTCATGGCATGAGGCATCTGCTCCAAAGACAAGCCAAGAGCTTGGGCGCACGACTCCGAAACAAACGAGTGCGTGGCCCCTGAATTAAATAAGATAATAGTAGATACACCAGCAATAGGAAAAGTACCTCTGATAATATCATTATCAGTCTGATCAGCATTTGCCTCCATGTGATGCACCCTACCTTGGGCTACGGGGTTTGCGCCTCCTGCACCCCGGTTGTCACGACCCCTTCTAGGAGGTTGGGGGCAGTTTCGAGCAAAATGCCCGAACTGTCCGCACTGGTCAGTCCTCAAGCGGCATTCACTATCATGATATCGTCCGCACTAAGGACAGAGGGGCCTCTGTGGAACTACTGGTACTGGTGGCTGAGGCTGACGTGGAGGAGGTGGCAGCTATCTCAGAGGCTATTACATGAGACATGAGTTAATTTTCAAGCTTACATATTCTTAGTTAATATTTTGAATTCTTTATACCCGATGTTGTGCTGGCGCTGGGCGATGAGGAGGTGGAGCATAGCGATCGGCCTCTCTCTGATGATAGGGCCTGTAGCGGCGATCGCGATGATCATCCCTCCTGAATGGTCGGTGATCTTCAGTCTGAAATTGCTGTGGTTCCGCTGGCTGGGCTGGTGCTCTGGCCTTGCGCTCCGCCTTATCCTTCTCCATACAAGTGACCAGTCTCACCGCCTTCTCCAAGGTATCACTGCCCCCAGTCAGAACTTCAGTCTTCAGATCCGGTCATAGGCCATTGATGAACTTGTTTGCCCTTATGCGCCCTTCAAACAACATAGAACAATATTGCTCCAGTGTAACAAACTGTTCATGGTACTCCCTCACTGTCATGGTCCCCTAGACGAGCTCTAAAAAGTCCTCATGCTTGCTTTCCCGATCGTGAGCAGGAGTGTATCGCTCTGCAAAGGCCAACTTAAACTCTTCCCATGATATCTCTTCTTCCTCCAGTCCTTGAACCTGGTGGCTCTAGTAGTCTCCCACCAACCCATGGCAGAGTCGATGATCAGATGGGCAGCGTACAACACTTTTCATCCTTCGGCACACCTCATAAGCTTAAAGATTCGGTCCAGTGCCTCTATCCATTGTTTATCTTTGAAGAAATCTGGCTTGCCCTCAAATTGAGGCGGTTTTAGCCTCAGAAATGCCTCTAAAGTATCCTCAGCAATTTCCTGTCGGGGTCTCCGCGTGCGACGTTGGATTGCGGCTGGCCGCCTCCAGTCTGACTGCCCTCCAGTGGGCCAGTCTCATCAAAGAGTTCGTCCTGCGATGGTGCTTTCGCACTGCGGCCCCGTCCTCGGTCGCGGCTGGGAGTGCGACTTCGTCCACGGCCTCGTCCCCGACCCTATGGAGCTAAAGCCTAGAACTCAGTAATTGGGCCTTCCGGACCTTCTGGCACCTCAGAAGCATTATAGGCCGATGCGGCCCCACGCTCCTGAATCCTCTCTGAGCGTCTAGACATCTTTATCCTTTAATCATGAAAAGAAACAATACATTAGAATCAATACCATATCATGAACATGAATTGGACTCACAGTCCTCTTTTGGTGGAGAGTGTGGCGACAGCTCAGCGATAGCACATGAACCCCTCTTATACCATACCATACAATAGGACATCAAAAGAGTCCGAACAGCGGCTTTGATACCATAAATGTAATGCCCCCAAATCGACCAACGTCACGTGACGATGATCTATTCGAAGGCGCTACGAAAACACTATAACATTGACCATAACTTGACCAAAACTCAATTAAAAACAATGGCATGCCAATAATAAGAACAAAGAAGGAAATATAGAAATATCATAAAAATGGAAGTCTCAAAATATTATAAAGTTCATGATAGTCATAATATCTGAATTACATCAAGCTCATAATGCGGAAAATGAAGATAAAGATAACTAGGCCCTCTCTTGGTTCATGTGCTTTAGCATCGCTGGTTGCGCACACGATCTCGACATCATCACTGACCTAGCCATCTGGAAATCAACACAGGGGAGGAGATCCTCCCGTAAGCTATACAGCCTAGTGGGGATCCATAAGTACACAATGCATAACAATAAATAGCAATTGACAGAATTAGTAATCACTTGTAACAATATCTGATTTGAGGACATAAGATCATCTGATTTAGATATCCATAGATGGTAGAGATACAGATCATGAGTCAATCTTATAATCATGAAGGATTTCAGTAGTCATGCTTGATCAAGAATCATATTTCATTCATCATGTTCTTATTACATTTTCGTGCTCCTTGGGCTCTTGGGTGCCCTTAACTTGGGGGATTTACGCCAAAGCGACCAATACAGCTTTGTGCAGCCAATAGGGGATCAAGCCATGGCTAAGGGAGTGACCCAAACATGAAGTACTTAGCTTAAGCTCTGACAACCACTCCCATAACATGTTCATATCTTTCTTACTTAATCACTTTATCACTTTGTCATACTTACATATCATGATAGGATTGGATCATAGGACAGATTAAAATAAGATTAATGATTCAATCACATAACATTTCAGTCAGTAAGGAGTAACTCAACACAAGCATAAAATGAATATAGATCAAATCAACAATCAATCAACAATCAATATGCAATCTGGACAAATATCGGTCGACCGGTCCTCACTGGTCGGTCGACCATTTTACGGACACCGATAGGTCGGTCGGTTGGTTTGAATGAAATACAATAAGTTCTGCTACACCGGTCGACCGATATCTCTGGATTGGTCGACCGATAGTACTTAATAAAAAAGAGCTTCGATCGGCTGATCGGCCGAACGATACCATGCTCGGGAAGATTAATCGGTCGACCGGTCTCCAAGGATCGGTCGACCGATAACCTCATCACCAGTCGACCGATATACAGGATCGGTCGACTGGTCTTCATGAAAAATAGAATCAAACAGAATTGCAATAACAATGATTTTCAATCCAAAAATGCAATCAAGGCATACAATCAATCATCTAAGCATGGAGGACTAATACAGAACATATCTACAATCATAAGAATCACAAAATATGCATTAAATACAAGAAGTGCAATCAATCATCCCATTTCCATTCCTTCTCATCATTCAAGAACAAGATCCATAAGAAGAACCCTAATTCTATGCAATTGCTAATCATGTTATACAGGTGGATTTCGGTATCACCCACCTTATTTCGTGGTTGAGCCTAGCTTGGCCCTTTCCGAACCCCGATAATCACTTCTCCTTATCGTTCTTCACCTAGGAAGCATCCAATTGTGTAGAGGAATAAGGGGATGATTCTAAAACCAAAAGAAGTGCATAATGAAGAAAGCAAACTAGATGAACCTTGCTGTAACCTTTCTTCTTTGCTAGATGGATGGCCTTAGGGAGGAAGAAAGAGGAGTGAGGGAGAGGAATGAGGGTGGCTAGGGGAGAGCTTTAGGGCAATAAACCTTTTATAGGGTAATTGTAGGGCTATTAGGCTAATGGGCTCGCTAATTGGGCTATGGGGTTGTCTTTACAATTTGGTTTTTATTTTCTATTATTTTTTTTACATGGGCTGGGTATTACAAAAAGAAATCGTGGTTGGCGATGCTAGTTTGTTAGATGACGGTCGATTCAATTTTTATACATTAGCACCTCAGTGAGGTTGTCTCCTTAGAGCGAGGCCATCTCCATATCTAGTGCCTTAGTATACTAATCGTTCAAGTAGTATATATAATAAATGAATATAAAATACTATCGAGCATACAACAAATAGTTATTAATTACTTATCTAATTTCTTAAGCTAATAAGATTGAAAAATTGAAAATAAATTTAATAAAATAAAAAATTATTGTCATCAAGCTTTGGATAGAACGAGATAAAGTGATGACAAGACTACATAAATAACTTGTTTACTTAAATCATAGTTAAGAAGAAAGGCGGAGGCACGTTGGTTCCTGTGCCTGGCACTGGAATTATGTATTAGTTATTACATCGTCTAATTCAAAACAATATTTACTCTTGGCTTGCTGGTAGCAACATTTACAAATTGTGACTATAACCAGGTTCAAATCTCCTCAGTGATTGATATCTAATAACTTACACCTAATTTTCCAAATTTGTCTTATAATGTTTTTACCTTATATTTTTATCCAATAATTAATTCTCTCTTCTAGGCAATATATTTTATTTTTTTTACTTAATTATTTTATTTATATATTACCTTTAATAATTTTTTTCTTAATTACATGGTCCAAGTCCATAATTTTTTACCACTTATTTTTATAGTCGATCTTCCGAGTTTTATAATTTTTTGTTATCTATTTTCATCCAATGAATTCATTCTTTCTCTTTAGACACTATGCTTTATTATTTTATATTTTTAATTTTAATTATTTTATTTATATATTACCTTTAATCAATATATAATTAGGTGGTTATGGTATCATGTACACTCATTTGATTCATAATTATTATATACATAAATAGTAATGCAATATTTTTTTTGTTGATATATCAGTATAATTAAATATTTATGTTTACGTTCTTATATTACACTTACAAAGTATTTGTTAAGTGTTAAAATGATTTTTCAATAAATCAATTAAATGAATATAGAAACATACTTTTCAGTGAAAGAGAAATTGTACTCATGATCTCTTTCTAACCCTAGTGTTATAAATAATATTATAAATTGTTATTTATGTTTTAATATCATAATATAATATTTTAAATTAATTTTGGATTCTAAAATTAATATATATATATATATAAGTAAAAAAATAAAATTTACGGAAAGAACTTGTGAGCTCTTCAACTAGATACAAATGTGAACCCATTCAAAATATTCCTGGCTCCACCACTGATTAAGAATTAAGATATGTTTAATTTTTTAAAGATGGATTACGACCTACCTAAAGTATTATTTTCCTCTACAGGATGAAATGACTATTTTAATTCTAGTTAGATCAATATACACACACACATATATATATATATATATATATATAATTATTTCCTTGGCGCGCGCATATATATGACTTAACACCCCAATTTTTTTTAAAAGTAAAATTTAAAATTTGTAATTAAATAAATCTGAAAAGTAAGTATTTATTTTGATAATTGAAGTGTGGAAGACAAAACAAGAATAGTTAGAGAAGGAATAAAAAAACATATAAGAAAAATAAAATACAATCCTAATAGAAGTAGCTGTGATAAGATTAGGGTGGAAATTTAAATTTAAATATCGACCTACCTATAAATTTAAAATGACCCCTAATAGAGTAAGAATATAAAAATTTTACGTTTAAAAATATTTTGTAATTAAGATAATATTATTTTATTTTAAAAATTAATAGATAATTAAGTTAAAGAGGTATTAAAATATATTTTATGTTATCCTAAGAATAAGTTTTATAAGATAGTTCACCAAGATTGTATATATTTGGTACAAAAAATTTCGATCATAATTGAAGAAAAACCACTCGAGTTTGATCTGACCAAAATATATAATAAAGAAAATGTTCGTTTATCGGCAGTTACGACTACCTGTATTTAGTGTAAAACCGTCGGAAATGGCCGTTTTTGACAGATTTTTTGACGGATAGCATCTGCTCGAAAACTACGCGTCGCAAATTATTTTCGACGGTTACCTCACAACCATCAAAATCTTCGATGGTCACGGTGGTGGGTTGAGTTCGAACAATGGAGAGTTAAGACGATTTCAACCGTCGATATATATCAACTGTTTGAGCTGTCGATACTATCGAAGGTTCTAGCCGTCGATAGTGCATCAACGTTTGAGCCGGTGATAGGTTTCGACGGCTCAAACCATCGATAGGTTTTGACGATTGAAACCGTCGATATTTATCAACGGGTCTGACCATCTATAATTTTTTATGGTTCAAACCATCGATGGTTATCGACGATTAAAATCATCGATTATGATACTATCGACGGTCCAAGCCGTCAGAACAAAAAAAAAAAATTTTAAAAATTGGTTCTAACGTATAAATATTAAAAGCATTTATTAAAAAACATTTAATAAATCATTTGAGTAAATAATTTAAAAGCAAATTAAATAACTTTTATGTCCAAAGTAAAGTAAATGAAATTGAAATACGTCCAATGTCAAGACAACATGATGCATGCTCAATTTTGTATATTTTAACATGTTAAGAAGTTGAAAATTGAATGGATAATGCATCAATTATCTTATTTTTCTTATAGAATATTATTCTTCTGATTTATTTTGTGATTTTTACGATGTTTGCTGTGCAGGAGAGGAAAACGGACCGTGTTACTTTAACACGAGCCATTTTTCATTATGTCGCGTCACCACCAACACGGACAGGGGAATTTTTGTCGCGCGCTAATTAAAACAGTCCGGTTAGGCTGACACGGACCGCGTTATATAACAAAGACAACACTGCTCGTGTCATGAGTGACACGGTCCGTATTGACACCGACAGGCGATGAGGGAAATCAAGATGAGGGATTACACTATGGAGCATTACCAAGATGAGGAAAATCAACAACAACAACAACAATCAGGAATTCAAAATCCACATCCAAATTATCGGACGATGAGGGATTACACTATTGGTCAAATGAATCATGACCCATGGAGCATTACTCTTCCAGACTTCAACACCAATTTCCAAATACAACATGGCACCCTTAAAATGGTGCAAAATGACCAATTTAGTGGAAATCAAGATGAAGATCCTTTTGGACATGTTAGGAAATTTCTTCAATTGTGTTCTACTTTTAAGTTTCATAATGTTTCTGATGATGCAGTTAGGTTGAGACTCTTTCCCTTTTCCTTGAGAGGGAAAGTAGCCACTTGGCTCCATACTCTACCCGAAGGAACAATCACATACTGGAGAGAGATGCGGCAAAAATTCATCAACAAATATTGTCAGCCCCGGAAAGCAGCTCGACTAATCTCTGATGTCAAAGCATTCTATCAACAAGACTCAGAAACCATGCATGAAGCATGGGAAAGGTTTAAGGAACTTGTATCTCGTGTTCCTTATAATATACCACTTCATGAACAAATTTAATTTTTTTATAATGGTGCTACTTTCACAGTACGAGATAAGATTGACACTTCTGCAGGAAGTTCCATGAATGATAAATCTCCGAAAGAGATTTATAATATTATTAAAAATCTTGCTATGAATCATTGGCAAAATAACAGGAAAAAAGAACCACCACGAAAGACAAGTGTCTATCAGATAGATGGCAACACTCAACTTATGGCGTAAATAGAAGCCATGAATAAAAAAATGGAGACATTGATGAGTCGCATCAATGAAAAAGCCCCTGTTAAAGTCGTACAACAAACTTGTGAATTTTGTAGTGAAGGGCACTCTACTTATGAATGCCCAATGGTCTCAAACTCTAACCCTTCCTCTTTCACTTCTTTTGAAAATGCTAATTATGTATCGAATAATAATTTCAGGAGCAATCAAGGGGGCAATTATGACACCTATGGGTTTGGGTTGAGAAATCAACCCAACTACTCTTGGGTACACCATCGAGGTGCTCCACCTCTAGGATTTCAACCGCGCAATGATGACAAACCTCAAGCCGAACCAAAATCCAACTTGGAGATGTATTGGCTAAGTTTATCAAAACGGTGGATACAAAATTTGCAAATCGAGAAGCCTCAATTTGCAACATAGAAAACCAGGTGGGACAATTAGCTAACATGATTTCAGGTAGACAACCAGGTTCTCTTCCTAGCAATACAGAAAAGAACCCAAGGGAAGAAGCAAAGGTTGTCAAATTGAGAAGTGGTAAGGAGCTACCAGAACCAATATCAACTTCGACCCCAGATCAACCATTTTCAGCTCAACCATCTTCAAATCAACCTCCTACATCATCATCCAAAAAGAAGGTTACAAAACACCAGATTCCTGAAAAATCTGGAAACCTGCCATATCCTCAAAAATATCTGTAGTAACAATTAGATTTTACAATTCTCTCATTTTTTGGAAATTTTTAAGCAAATTCATGTTAACATCCCATTTCATGAAGCACTTAAACAGATGCCCGTATATGCCAAATTCATGAAGGATGTGCTTTCAAATAAACGGAAAATTGAGGAAACATGCTCGATCAAATTAACAACTCAATGTTGTTCCATCTGCAAAAGAGATTTGCCGACGAAAGAAAAGGATCCGGGGAGTTTTACTATCCCCTGCACTATTGGAATTTTTTTTTGTTCCAAGGCACTATGTGACTTGTGTGCTAGTATTAATCTAATGCCGTATTCCATTTTTCAAAAATTAGGTTATAGCGAGCTTAAGGATACTTCGGTGATGCTCCAATTCGCGGATCAATTCATTAAAAAACCTAAAGGCCTCTTAGAAGATGTTATTGTCAAAGTTGATAAATTTGCATTCCCAGCAGATTTCATCATCATGGATATGGATTCAGAAGCCGAAGCACCTATCATCTTAGGCAGACCTTTTCTCGCTACCGATAACACGTTGATAGATGTCAAAAAGGGACATCTCACTTTAAAAGTGGAGAATGAAGAACTGTGTTTTAATATTTCTGATTCTCTCAAATGACCTTTAGATTTATCATCTTGTTATTCTATTGATACCTTTGAAGATGATGTTTCTGACGAATTTGAACAGGTAGTACCAGAAGTGATAATGGATCCTTACACAATTATCGAAGAATCAATGGATAACACTAAAGAAGGAATTGACTTGGATGAAAAAGAGTCAATCCCTTTCAAAGAATCCATCTTAGAGAAGATAGACATACCTTCTCCACCACCAAACCTAGAACTCAAGAGCTTGCCTACTCATCTCAAATATGTTTTTCTCGAAAAAAATTCATTTCCTGTGATCATTTCCTCTGAATTAACTGACATAATGGAAAAAAAACTTTTACAGGTTCTCAGGAAACACAAAAAAGCTATTGCTTGGTCCATCAACGATATCAAGGGAATATCACCATCGATATGTATGCATAAGATTTTGATGGAAGAGAAAAGTAAACCAAGCACCCAATTTCAGCGTAGGTTAAATCCAACTCTGAAAGAGGTAGTTAAGAAAGAAGTAATCAAACTTCTCGATGCAAGTATTATTTACCCTATCTCTGATAGTCCTTGGATTAGCCCCATACAAGTAATACCAAAAAAAGGGGGCATCACTGTAATTACTAACAAGGAAAATAAGCTGGTACCTAGTAGGACAGTTACAGGTTAGCGTGTGTGTATCGACTATCGCAAACTCAACGAAGTAACACGCAAGGATCACTTTCCTCTACCATTCATGGATCAAATGTTGGAACGAGTAGCAGGACATAGTTTTTATTGTTTTCTAGATGGTTATTCAGGATACAATCAGATTGTTGTGGTGCCTCAAGATCAGGAGAAAACAACCTTTACCTGCCCATACGGAACTTTTGCCTATCGAAGAATGCCCTTTGGACTCTGCAACGCACCGGCAACATTTCAAAGATGCATGTTGGCAATATTTGCTGATATGAATGAAAAGATTCTTGAAATCTTTATGAACGATTTTACTTTATTTGGTAACTCATTTGACAATTGTCTTAAAAATTTAACCTCGGTTTTGCAGCGTTGTGAAGAAACAAATCTGTAAACTGGGAAAAATGTCACTTCATGGTGAAGGAAGTCATTGTCTTGGGGCATAAGATTTCCGATAAAGGAATCGAGGTAGACAAGGCCAAGGTGGATGTAATCGCAAATCTACCTCTGTCCACATCTGTAAAAGCTGTCCGGAGCTTTTTGGCTGCGTTTGGCAACACGGAACATTTGATTTGTTCCGATTGTTCTGCCAAACGCAGCATGTGACGGGAACATTCACGTGACATTTGACGAGAACATTTTACGAAAATGTTCTCGTCAAATGTTCTTGCCTTCGGCAAGAACTTTGAAAGGCAAGAATATTTCTTTTTTTTTAACTTGCGCCGCATTTTTTGACCTTTTTTTTTTAATTTTGTTTATTTTTTAATTATTTTATAATGTATGCATATATAATATAGAATAAATTAATATATTATTATAACATAATTTAAGGATATTATAACATAATTTATTAAATGTTATTAATTAAAAATTATAAAATAATTAGCTCTAATAATTAATAAATATTTTATTAGTTAAACTATTCAATTGATTTTTTTAAAAAATTTAATTATATTTAGATCTTAAAATATACGTAAATTATAATATTAATAATATTTAAAAGATTTAATCAAAATAAATAAAAATAATATTAATAATATAATGATTTACATAAATTATAATATTAATAACATATTCTTATTTACTATAATTTTATACTTCATAAAATAATAAATTATATTCTTAGTTCTCCTTTTTTATCCAAACACCCATTAAAACTTATCCATCACATCAACTTTTTAAATTCTCATCATTACACTTTTTCATCCAAACACCAACTCAAACTTTTCTATCAAATCAATTAGTTATCGAGAACTAATGTTCTACTAATGTCCCCGTACCAAACGCAGCCTCTGGGTCATGCTAGATTTTGTAGAAGATTTATCAAGGATTTTTCCAAGATAGCCAAACCACTCATCAATCTTCTCGTCAAGGACACTAAGTTTCTTTTCAATTCTGATTGCATATTTGCTTTTACTACATTAAAAGAGAAACTTACATCTGCTCCCATTGTTGTAGCCCCTGATTGGAGTCTTCCATTCGAACTCATGTGCGACGCTAGTGATGGAACCATCGGTGCTGTATTAGGGCAAAGGCGGGACAAAATTTTTCGAGTCATCTACTATGCTAGCCGAACTCTAACTCCAACACAGATGAATTATGCCACAACGGAAAAAGAATTTCTAGTTGTTATTTTTGCTTTTGATAAATTCCGATCTTATTTAATCTGCTCACAAGTTGTTGTCTACACTGATCATGTAGCTATAAAACATCTCAAGACAAAAAAAGAAGCCAAACCTCGACTACTCAGGTGGATTATTCTTTTACAAGAATTTGACGTAGAGGTTAGAGATAAGAAGGGGACCGAGAACGTCGTAGCTGATCATTTATCTCGTTTGGAAGTTTCTCCAATTGAGGAAACCGATATACTTGAAGAATTTCCGGATGAGAAAATCTTTTATATCAATTCTTGTGATAAAGTAAAACTAATTGAGAAGTCACCTTGGTTTGCTGATTTTGCAAATTTTCTTGCAGGAAATTGGCTCCCTACAGGATGGACATCACAACAAAAGAAAAAATTCTTTTCAGATGTGAAATAGTACTTGTGGGAAGACCCATACCTTTTTAAGGTTTGTGCAGATCAAGTAATCAGACGTTGCATCCCTGAATATGAATTCAAAAGCATTCTTACACATGGCCACATAAGGGAAGCTGGAGGCCACTTTGGTCACAATCGGACAGCTGCAAAAATTTTGGAAAGTGGATTTTATTGGCCCACCATTTTTAAAGATGCGCAAATTTTCTATAAGTCATGTGATCAATGTCAAAAGACGGGTAACATCTCTAAACTTCATGAAATGCCCCAAAATAGTATGTTATATTGTGATATTTTTTATGTTTGGGGAATTGACTTTATGGGACCCTTCCCTAAGTCATTTAATAACGAGTACATTTTGGTTGTTGTAGATTATGTATTTAAGTGGGTAGAGGCGATTGCCTCTCCGACTAATGATGCAAAGGTGGTGGTCAAGTTTTTTAAAAAGAATATTTTTACTAGATTTGGCACACCTATAACTATAATAAGTGATAATGGCACCCATTTTTGTAACAAATTATTTGCAGGACTTTTGACGAAATTTGGAGTTACACATAAACTCAGCACTCCATATCATGCGCAAACATGCGGTCAAGTTGAGATATCTAATAGGGAAATAAAACACATTTTGGAAAAAGCTATAAATTTCTCTAGAAAGGATTGGTCTGTTAAATTAGATGATGCTTTGTGGGCCTATCGTACTGCTTTTAAAACTCCTATTGGAATGCCGCCATATCGACTTGTGTTTGGTAAGACATGTCATTTTCCTGTTGAACTAGAGCATAAAGCTTATTGGGCTACTAAATTTCTTAATTTTGAGCCTACAGAAACAGGAAAGGAAAGGTTACTCAAGCTGAATGAACTGGAAGAACTCCGAAGTAATGCTTATGAAAATAGCAAAATATATAAGGAGCGCACAAAAAATTGGCATGATCAACGCATACAAACTAGGAGTTTTCAACCTGGTCAACAAGTTCTCTTATATGACAGTAGACTTAGACTTTTTCCAGGTGAACTTAAGTCCAGATGGACGGGCCCCTTTCTTATAGTCTCCTCATCATCTTTTGGAGTTGTTGAAATTTGCACCATGGACAAAAAGCATCAATTCAAAGTCACTGGACAACGTCTTAAGAACTATATTAGTGGTGTTCATCACGAGGAAGTTGATTTGATCATCCTTGTTGATCCATGAGTATGACTAAGTCAAGCTGAAGACTATAAATTAAAACTATTCTGTCTAATCTTTATTTTTTGAAATATATATATATATATATATATTCTTTTTTCTTTTCACACGGCCCGCGAGCCGTATCCCCCATTACTAACAAAGTTGCTCGTTGTGCATAATTTCTACATAACACGGACCATATTTTTACAACACGGGCCATGTAATGCAAACGCATAAGGGCGGAACAACTGTCAAGCATTGAGTAACACGGCCCGCATTTCTACAACACGAGCCGTGTTGCTCCTCGAAATCATAACGAAGAAGTCAAACATAGACCGTTTGACTGGAAAATGGTCCTTGTTGCACTGGGATTCGCGAACCCGCCACCTACCTGCATTTACAACACGGCCCGAGTCGCTATAAGATGCCCCACATCGGATCGTCCCCACACCCGTCTCCGATCATCTTCTCCGCCGCCGTCCGCAAGACCGTCGCCGTCAACGTCCGCGCTCACCGCCGAACCGAACCACCACCGGTGTCGCCAGCTAAATCGTCTTCTTCCTCTTCTCCGCCCGCTGTCTGCAAGTCCGCCGCCGTCTGCACTGACCCAACTCTTCGCCGGCTTTTTGTGCGGGGCTTCTTCGCCGGCTTCTTCGACCAATTTCACGATGACCACCTTACTTCGCCGAGAATGACCTCGACTTCTCTCAAAAACTCCGACGGCGAAGTTGTAGAAAAAACGGACCGTGCTTCTGCGACACCAACCATTTTTCTTCACATAACACGGACCGTTTCTCACCAACACGGTCCGTGTTGCTTATTGTCACAAACATGTCATTTTACTTTTACACGGTCCTTTTTTGTTTCTCATGGCAGCGCCCCGCATAGTCTCCATGGATTTTGAGGAGGTCGGTTTGGACGCCCCCGAGCACCATGGTACCGAGGCCCCCATACGTTGATTACAGAGATGGGGATCATGCCCGCGCTCTGATGAGGCTTCGTCGAATGGAATCAGCGGCCACCAAATTTGCTTGCCCTTGTTTCATGCATGACACTAATATTACTGATGATATTTTGATTCTTTTTGGACGCATAGGGATGGCAGAGTTTATACTGAAAAATTGGCCAACATATGATCGAGTGGCTTTGGAATTTCTATATTCATTTCATATGACGCACACAAGCTTTGCAGGAGAAGCGCCAGAGCAAATATTTTTCAGGATGTACAACGATGACTACACCATTGGTATGTTTGAGTTCTGTGAATTTTACAGTTTGCCAGTAATTGAGAACACCCCTGACACTTCAGCTTTTGATGCCACATCTTTCTGGTTTGCTATCACTGGTGAGAATGCTCTTAGCACGTACTAAAGCCAGTCAGATTCAGAATCCCGTATTTCATTATGTACATCGAATTTTGTCTAACACTATTTGTGGAAGAATAGCTAGGATTTCCAGAAGAAGATGCCATTCGTTTGATGAGAAATAAAAAGGAATATCAAAATTTCGCGTGGCTGAAGCTGAAGCAGCTACTTTCAAAGTAACAGAAAGAAAAGCAAAAGCATCACTAGCTTACGCTCTGACCCGAGTAGCATGGGCTGCTCGTAAATGGTTGAAGTAGTTGAATAGGAGGATCGCTATGACTATAGCCCTTGGTAAATTTACCAAAGAAGAAAATGATCTATTTGATATCATGGATGACTGGTTACGTAGGGACCGTTTCATTTTTGTGGGTTGGTCCGGTCTATTGCTCTTTCCTTGAGCTTTTATTTTATTACTGCAAATTTATAAGTTGTTTTGTTTCACTCATATGAGATAATGAAACATAACTTCTCTTTTTATGGGCTATGGTTGAAAATGTGCAGATCAATGTTGGAGCATATTTGGCTCACAACTTTGAAAAACATTCCAGGAAGAAGAAAGGGCGCATTGTCATAGGAGGTTTGATTACACCCATTGCACTTCACTTTAATTTATACTTAGAATGCAATGTGGTTAAAAATGCTTCATTCCTTGATCGAAGAAAGGCAGTACATATGAGACTAATCACAGTGAGGGAATAACAGATTCTTCTTTACTTTTAGAGACAGAACTGATAAGATTCCATGTGCAAATCGGGCTAGAATTACACCTTTTGACAGGGCCAATTGGTTATACTTTCCACCTTTAGTCATTCCACTTGACGCTGAGGAACCACTTGAGGACGAGCTAGTACCCCAGCCATCACAGGACGGTGCAGGACCTTCATAGTTTCCACAGACGACTCAGACAGTTTACCCACCGCCTCCTACATCAGCTCCTCCTTCTGCTACTTTTGACTTTTCTCCATGGGAGACACAGATAGATGCTATACGACTGATCAGACATGGTATCATTTATTAGTCATGGATCAATTGAATCGTATGCAGGTTGTAGCCCAGGAGGATCGAGCACTACTTCATCGCCTTGTAGAGGATGTTGCTAGGATCGATCGAGATGTTCGTCAGATAGTCCGACACCACCAGATTCCTCCAGATCCAGTTGATAGCACCTCTCCACCTCCACCACCAGAGTTTGATTAGCAGGGTTGTGTCTTTCACTTCTGACCTTTTGTTATGTCCTTTTTTCTATTTTGATGTACGCAAACTCGTCCGACTAGTTGAACACTGAGACAGTGTTTCTTTCAAGTTCGGGGGTTGCGCATGCATTTCATGTTTCTTGCATCAAGATAATTATTTGTTTTTCAAAATTATGAGAAAGATATCTCGCTCATCACTATTCACAGAGTTTTCCATATTTCCTTGTTCTTAATCGACGATTTCAAGAACGTCTCTTTGCTTATGAAATTCTTTATCAAAAGTTTTTTTCATTTATCGCCTTAGTATTGGGTTTTTGGATAAGAAGTTGGAGCTGATTTGAATTATTTTGCTTTGACGATCTTTATCTGTTAGTCTCTTCTAAATTTTTCAAAAGCAGTCTTTTTATTGAATAAATATATTGAGAAAAAAAACTTCTAAAAAGAAGTTGACTAAAATGTTTATCTCTAGCACCTTAGTGTGTTCGGGTCATTAGATTCGTTGGGGATTCTTGCCTGCCGACCTAAGACCAACTGGTCTGGGATCTGTCGATTGAAAACTTGTTACATGAACCACTTTGAGCAAGATGGAGGAAACGAAAAAAAAAAGAAAACAAAAAGCTCATTTAATATTTATTAAAAATTTAGACTTCTTGTTTTTATAGTTGAGACTAATTGTTCATTGATTTAAAAAGGTCTTAGCATCATATATTCTTTGAAGCAGGAATTATTTGGAAAGAGAAGAGGTACTCTGGCGATAAATGAAAAAAAAAGAAAACAATGAGAAGAGAAAAGTATTAGTATTTTGATGAAGATCACATCTTATCTTGAATCTTACTTGAGGACAAGTAAATATTCAAACTTGGGGATTGTGATGCATGCTCAATTTTGTATATTTTAACATGTTAAGAAGTTGAAAATTGAATGATCATGCATCAATTGTCTTATTTTTCTTATAGAATATTATTCTTCTGATTTATTTTGTGATTTTTACGGTGTTTGCTATGCAGGAGAGGAAAACGGACCGTGTTACTTTAACACGGGCCATTTTTCATTATGTCGCGTCACCATCAACACGGATGAGGGAATTTCTATCGCGAGCTGATTAAAACGGTCCATTTTGGCTGACACGGACCGCGTTATATAACAAAGACAACACGGCCCGTGTCATGAGTGACACGGTCTGTGTTGACACCGACGGGCGACTATAAAATGACCTCCACTTCCACACCAAAGGGGGAAGCAGAAAAGGAAATCATCCATTAGAGAGTCTTGTGGCTACTTTGTCTAGAGTCACACCTTAGAGTTTTATTTCTTGCTCATCTTTTGTACTCTAAATTTCAGTTTTATAATGCTTAATTCTTCAGCAATGGAGTAATCTTCCTTTGTTGGTTTTACGATGTTGAACTCCACTGTTATTTTGATGAAAGATTATTTTCTGCATATGAGTGTTGTGTTTGAATCAAATTTATTTTTAACATCTCATATCTCTCCCCTATCTACTCTATGAGATTTAGAGGGGTATGGATTTAGACTTACTCGGTTGAGGAGTCTTTGAGATGAATCAAATCACTTATGTTTTAATCCATAAATATTTAGAGGACGATTTGGTTAAACTTTCTCCAAATATTTAATTGATAAATAGAAAGGACACCTGGTTAGATCCTAATTTACATTATTTCCATCAGTTGTGATTTTCTTACTCGATTAACAGTGGAGGAATGCTTAGTAAAACCAACATTTCTTCTAATTGGTGTTTCTTTTTCTTGGATCTGTTTCGTGTTTCCTCTCTGATTACCTTCATAATTCATTTCTCTTAAGAAATTGTCATCTAGTAAGAGTGAGAGATAAAAGTCCTCGTGGGATCAACATCTTTTTATTACTTGTGCGATCGGTATGCTTACCAGACTTTTCTACTCTATAGAAAAGTAGCCATCAAATTTTTGGAGCCGTTGCCGGGGACTTTTTCTACCTTTTTCTTACTTATATCAAGTTCAAGGCCCAATAGAAGTGAGAATTCTAGCCCACACCATAAATATGTGTTAAAGGGTGGCTAGAAATCCCCTTTTTCAGCCAAATAGAAATTCTGCACTACGATCCCCACTTTATTCCTTATTTCGCAAACTGAGGCATCACCGAGAGCACGTCATGACTAGTTTCAAAGCCAGCATATAGGAGAAGATCTTTCAAGTGGTAGCCGCAAGTTTCGGGACATGGACAGAGAGTAATCGCCGGTCAAAGATCGGCGTTCATATAGTTTTTCTAGAAAGGGATTACAATTAGTTTTTCAGCCAATTTTAGGTACAAAGGGGGAATCCCTATGTCGTCAATTTTTCGCAATATGGAACCCTATTCTCTTCTCCTTTGTACCGAGATTCCATGGATATATGTTTTGCATAGTTTGGATATCGTATGGCTTAGTTACAAAGATTGAAAAGTTGCGTCGAAATGCGTTTCTCTATCGGTGGTAGAACCCAACTCGGGTTCTACTCTGCCCGGCCTAGATTTCATAGAAACTAGACCGAGTCAGACTCAAAATTGGATCGGGTTGTCAAACTCGACCCGGGTTCCTATTAGCCTAGCCCGGGTTCTAGCTTTCGCTCGGCACGGGTTGCGGCGCAAATTGTATTGGAGGTGAATCGTCCGATCCGGCCCGAGTTCACCATACACCCGGCTCGGGTTTACCCTAGCCGAGAGGATTTTGGCTGTTCCAAACACAGCCCGGGTTCTACCTATCACAGGCCGAGTTATGGGGCAGAAAAGCTATTTCTGGATAATTTATTATGGATAATTGAATGGTTATTATGGTTAATTATTCCTACCAATCCATGATCATATTGCTAATAGATCTGACCTCATCATACTCTTCAGATCTGACTTTGAGATTATTGATATTATTTATTCATTTGATCATGTGATTTCTATAGTCTTGATCCAATGGTTTTTCCTTGATTGAGTCCTTGTTTAACCTAAATTAAATTATTAAAGATAGGTCTTTAGGATAAACAAAATAAAAGATGAAAATTATTAGGTCTCCATATTCTCCGATTGTCTCTAAGCCCCCTAGGCCAATTGAATTGAATCGAATTGAATTGAATGGGAATTGAATTAAACTAAATTAAATCATGGTCATTCGGATATTGGCATTGACTGGCATTGATATTGGTATAGAAATTATTATTTGTCGATGACCATTGATATTGAAATCAAATTGAAATTGTTAAATTGGATAGTGCCATAGTGATCAGGCATATTTGATTATTGATAATTGTTAATTGATATTGATTCGTCGTTTGACCTTTTTGCTGATCCTCTTTATTGACTTATGGTTACATTTATTATTGATTGTTTGATTATTGAGTTCCTATCCTATTGATTCATCCAGTGTTATATTGTTTATTGTTCTATATTGTTATCGATTTATTGAGCAATGTTGACTATTACTTATTGTTATGGTTAGACCCTACGTACTGAGTATTTTTATACTCATGAGTTTTCCCTTGCATCTGGATTCATGAAGATGAGATGATGATAGAGGATGGTCATGCAGGTGGTCAGGCTTAGTGACAAAGATATTGCAATGGTGCAGGATGGTGTCCTACTAGTTTTATTTATTAGTTACTACTTTTCCGCGTTTTTAGTATTGTGAAGTTATGAACGTTCCAACTCCTTTGACATTATGGATTTTTAGATGTCTTTAATAGTAATTCCGCATTTTATAGAATTTATTTTTTGCAAAATTATTTTATATAAAATTGCAAGCATCTTTGGGATGACTCTGAGCATGTGAAAGTCACGTGGGTCTCGTGACGTTATAAAAGGTATCAAAGCCTAAGGAGATGCACTTCTTAGCTGTCTTTAATAAATAGAATTGAGTCCATGTTCAACTGTCATGAGCAACCACTACAGCTATCATGTAAGGACAAATAAGCATTGAATTGTGATATGGATTAAGGAGCTCATACTAATAGAATTGTATTGTTATTGTTGTGCTGGAGTGCTATGGTGTTTTCGGATCATATCCCATAGACTCCTCAAAGCAGATCGCAGTTGGCTCTCCAACAAGCCTAAAGCTCGTAGGCGAATGAGTAACAAGACCAGAACTCCATGGGAAATAGGTAGCAGGCTGAAGGTCCTCAAATGAATGGACATCAGGAGGGACAACTGAGGCAGGGGTCTTTACTTCATGGATTATACTCAGTTGAGTCCCCACCCCTTGAGTCCCGCACAACAGCCCGCTCAAGATCGCAAGGATACTATTGAAAGGTTCCTAAAGTTGTAGCCCCCTCAGTTTGACGGGAAGGGCGACTTTGAGGACGCTGAAAGATGGATTGAGGAGGTTGGGCAAATCTTCCTCGAGATGGATTGCGGCGAGGACCGCAAGTTGATTTATGCTAGTCTGAAACTGGTTGGTGAAGCCAGGGACTGGTGGAAGGCCGTTAAACTTACTACATTCTCAGGCCAGGACCACGTCACCTGGGAGATTTTCAAAAAGATTTTCAGATAGAGATACATTCCTGCCTATAGAGGCAAAAGGAGTACCTCACACTAACTACAGTAGGACAACATGGCTATAAAGCAGTACCTATCCTTGTTTCTGAGCTTGGAAAAGTACTCGATCGTGCAATACACAGAATTGGACCGAGTGAAGCACTGGGCAGATGGCTTAAAGGACAACTTCAGAAAAAGGGTTAAAAGAGGGAATTGTCAGTCCCTCCAATTTGATGAAGAATTTGCCATATACCTAGAAGATGGCGAACAAGCAGGAGCCCAGCAGCAGAATCAAGCACCTACAAATCAGCATCAGCATCAGAATTGCCATAGAGATCGCAGACAAGGCGGCAGACGTGACAACCGTCGTCGTAATGATCAGATTAGGGGCAGACCCTATCCAGAGAGGAGTATCCTGGTAAGTGCTACCGGAAGACGGGCGCTTGTTTGAATTGTGGCAAGATGGGCCACTTCACTTGAGAATGCAAGGAGCCATGGCGCGCTACACCACCTCCTTCTCAACACAATGATGGACCACCGAAGATGGTACAAGGCTGAGTCTACAATATGCAGCCTACCGACGAGCAGAGAGCAAATGACACCATCCAATGTACGCTTAAAATTGATGAAGTCATGCTAATATATTGTTTGATTTAGGAGCGACACACTCCTTCATTTTAGAGCAATTTGCTCCACTATTGAGCATGAAACCACAGACTACTAAATTTCCACTTACATCGGTACACCATTGGAAACCATCATCATCCAGAAATACATTCCCACGGTGCCAGTTGAGGTGGAAGGCAAAAACTTTTCGCCAGACCTGATCGTCATCCTGATCAGGGACTACGACGTAGTGTTGGGTATGGACTAGTTGTCCTACCATGATGTCTACCTGCATTGCTGAGCAAAGAACATATTGATCGGAGCACCAAGAGGACCTTCAATTGTCATTACAGGCACACCACTATAGCAAGGCAAGGTTTTGGTGTCAGCTATTAAAGTCCAGAAGCTACTAAAGAAATGATGTTAGGGATTCCTAGTAAATGTGATCAATACAGACCGAGCTGAGATAGATCGAGATAGTATTGCGATAGTGAAGGAATTTTTGGACGTCTTTCAGATGATGTTTCGGGATTACCACCACGGTAGGAGATCGACTTTCACATCGACATGGTGCTGGGTACTGCACCCTTATCAAAGGCACAATATAGAATGACTCCAGTAGAAACGCTGAAATTGAAGAACCAAATCTAAGAACTATTGGATAAAGGATTCATCCGACCGAGCCTCTCCCCATGGGGCGCTCCGATGCTATTCATAGAGAAGAAAGATGGGTCTATGAGACCATGCATAGACCATCGGATGTTGAACAAGGTCACGATAAAGAACAAGTACCCACTACTAAGAATCGACGACCTATTCGACCAATTGTCTTCCGCAAAGGTGTTCTCCAAGATCGACTTGAGAAGTGGTAATGATCAACTTCATATAACTGATGACGACGTGCCGAAGACAACCTTCAAGACAAGATACGACCACTACGAGATTCTAGTGATGCCATTTGGGCTGACCAACGTTTCGACAACCTTTATGGATTTGATGAACCGAATGTTTAGGCCATATCTGGATAAGTTCGTGATCATTTTTGTCGACGACATTCTCATTTATTCGTCGAGCCCAGAGGAACATGAGGAGCATCTTCGGGTCGTGCTACAGACCCTAAGAGAGCACAAGTTGTACACCAAATTATCGAAGTGTAAGTTTTGGCTTGAAGAAATCATGTTCCTTGGACATATCATCTGCAAGGATGGAATATTAGTAGACCTTGCAAAGGTGGAAGCAATTGTTAACTGGGAACAACCAAAGAATGTATCGAAAATCAAGAGCTTCCTCAGACTGGCAAGATATTATGAGAGATTTATACAAGAATTTTTCAAGATTGCATCGCCACTGAAAAATTTCACAAAGAAGGGCGTCAAATATGAATGGTCATAGAACTGTAAAAATAGCTTTCAAGAGCTAAAGAAAAGATTGATGACGATGCCTATTCTTACTATACCTTCAGGCCAAGGAGGTTATGTTAACTACAGCGACACATGTGGTACCAGCTTAGGGTGCGTCTTGATGCAACATGGGAACGTTATCGCCTACGCATCAAGACAATTGAAGAAACATGAAAAGAACTACCCAACACACGATCTCGAATTAGCAGCAGTGGTCTTCGCCCTCAAGATTCAGAGACACGATCTCTATGGCGAAGAATTTGAGATATTTACGGATCACAAAAGTTTGAAGTACATATTCTCTCAGCGTGATCTGAATATGCGTCAAAGGAGATGGATAGAGTTCTTGAAAGATTACGAGTTCGCCATCAGTTACCACTTGAGAAAGACAAACGCTATTGCTGATAGACTCAACAGGAAGTGGGTTGGATCACTCGCATGCTTGAGGGTGAGTTGCTGGAATATGATCAATTGCGTTATACATGTTAGTCCAGTGACCAACAATGATGGTGTATGGATTATGGCATGCCATAGCATGCAACCTGAGTTACTATTGAGGATTGGTAAAGCACAACCAAACGATAAGGAGTAAACCACATATTCAAGTTGTGTGAAAAGATTCCTGCTGACTTTTTAGTCACAGATGGAGTGGTCAGATATAGAGGATACTTGTGGTCCCTGAAAATAAAGAATTAAAAAGGCAAGTGCTAGATGAATGCCACAAATCAGAATTCGTCATTCATCCACGAAGCACAAAGATGTACAAAGATTTGCAATGGACATTCTGGTGGAAAAATATGAAGGACATGTCTGAGTACATTGCAAAGTGTATCGTATGTCAACAAGTGAAATTTGAGCATCAGATGCCATATGGAGTGCTATAGGAACTTGGAATCCCATAATAGAAATGGAAAAAGATAACAATCGATTTTGTTACAAGGCTTCCAAAAACCTAGCAGGGCCACGATGCGATATGGGTAGTGGTTGACTGATTCAGCAAAGTGGTCCACTTCATCCTATCAAATGGAAGCAGTCCGTCGAAAGCCTGATGGACATTTATATTAAGGAGGTTATCCGACTGCATGGAGTGCTAGTCTTCATTGTGTCGGATAGAGACCCACGATTTATGGCCAAATTTTGGTGGAGCATCTAGAGTGCTTTTGGAACGAAATTAAATTTCAATAATGCATTTCATCCTTAGGCAGTCTGAGCGCACCATACAGACACTGGAAGATATGCTCCGAGCATGTGCATTGGACTGGAGTGGCATGGCACCCCGTTGATCGAGTTTGCATACAATAATAGCTACCATTCTAGTATAGGCATGACACCCTTTGCAGCCATGTATAGAAGAGCATGTCGCTCCCTCATCTGTTGGAATGAAGTGGGAGGACGATAATTCTTGTCAGAGGAAGTGTTGAAGCAAACCATGGAGGATGATGAAAAGGTTCGCCCTATTAGAGAAAGGCTGAAGGCAGCCTTCACAAGGCAAAAGATTTTTGCTGATAAGAAATGAAGAGAATAGATCTTCAAGGTTGGAGATCGAGTGATGTTGAAAGACTCTCCGATGAAGGGAGTAATGAGATTAGCAAGAAGGGAAAGCTGAGCCCTAGTATGTCAGTCTTTTTGAGATACTTACTTTGGTTGGAGATGCAACTTGCAGGTTGGCACTACCTCTATCATATAGACACGTGCATAATATATTTCACATGTCAATGCTGCGCAAGTATCAACATGATGATGCTAATATAGTGAATATGGAAGAACCAAACTTGAATATGGACCTGACATACGTTGAACAATTTATAGAGATATTGAAGTACCAGACCAAGCATTTGAAGAATAAGATGGTACCCATGGTAAAGGTGGCTTGGACATGTCATAGAGATGAAGATGCCACTTGGGAATTGGAAGATGAAATGAGAAAGGATTTTTCAGAATTATTTAAATAGATAGATGTAATTTTCTTTATCAAATTCGAGGATGAATTTATTTTCAAGGAGGTTATGATGTAACGAACTTGATTTTTGTTAAATAAATAAATAAATTTATTCATTTATAATATATAAAAAGTATCTAATATTATAGAATTAATTAATTCTAAGATTGATGGAAATTATGGGATAGGTGGAAAGATAAGTTGGAATTTGAGTAGAGATGAAATTGTTATGGAGATAATTATAAGATTATTAATTAATTCTAATTTAAATAAATCTGAATAATTATGAAATGATTAATCAATGATGGATGACCAATATTGATTCTAAAAGAGTCCAAGACCCAATAGAAGTGAGAATCCTAGCCTACACTATAAATAGGTATTAAAGGATGGTTGGAAATCACCTTTTTCAGTCAAACAAAAATTTTGCACTACGAGCCCCACTTTTGTTCCTCATTTTCACACAAACTGAGGCATCCCTGAGAGCACGCAACATCTAGTTTCGAAGCCAAAATATAGGAGATCTTCCAAGTGGTAGCCATGAGTTTCAAAACTCGGACAGAGAGTAATCGCCGGTCAAAGATCGACGTTTGTGCAATTCTTTCAGAAAGGGATTATAATTGGTTTTTCAGCCAACTTTAGGTATGTAAGGGAATCCCTATGTTGTCAGTTTTTCACGACATGAAACCCTATTCTCTTCTCCTTTGTACCGAGAATCATTCATAGTTTGGATATCGTATGGCTTAATTACGAAGGTTGGAAAGTCGCATCGGAACGCGCTTCCTCCATCGACGGCAGAACCCAGCCTAGATTTCATAGAAATCGAATAGGTCAGACTCGGAACCAAATCAGTTTGTCAAACCCATCCTGGGTTCCTATTAGCCCGCCCCAAGTTTTGGCTTCGGCTTAGCTCGAGTTCACCATGCACCCGACTCGGGTTCACCATGCACCCGGCCCAGATTTACCCTGACCGAGAGGATTGTGGCAGTTTCGAACAAGGCCCGAGTTCTACTTGGCGCAGGCTGGGTTCTAGGGACAGAAAACCTATTTTTGGATAAATTATTTTGGATTATTGAATGGTTATTATGGTTAATTGTTCCTCATCATCCATGATCATATTGCTAACAGCATCCGACTTTGAGATTATTGATATTATTTATTCATTTGATCATGTGATTCATCATAGTCTTGATCTAGTGATTTTTCTCTTATTGGGTCATTGTTTAAATTGAATTGTTAAAGATAGGTCTTTAGGATAAACAAGATAAAAGATGAAAACTATTGAGTCTCCATGTTCTTCGATTGTCTCTAAATCCTCTAGACCATTATTATTAGGCAGATAGTGTAACTAGATGTTTGAGACGTCATCCTTTAGGAAAACTATGGCTATCCTATGATAGTCATGGTCCCTCGCCATCACGAAGTTTATTATTTAGCGCTATTATTGGAGGGCGGCTTGCCTTGGCTTGATCCCCCACTGACCGACATGAAAGAAACATGAAGTTTTCCCTAATTGAATAATCATGATCATTCGAATATTGGCATTGATTGGCATTGCCTCCGCCCATTGAATAGTATGAAAATTGTTATTGGCCGATGACCATTGATATTGAAATTGAATTGAAATTATTAAATTGGATAGTGCCATAGTGATAAGGCATATTTGATTATTGATAATTGTGAAGTAATATTGATTGGTCCTTTGACCTTTTTCCTAATCCTCTTTATTGACTTATGGCTACATTGTTTATTGATCTATTGATTATTGAGTTCCTATCCTATTGACTCATCCAGTGCTATATTGTTTATTGTTCTATATTGTTATTGATTTATTGAGAAATATTGATTATTACTTATTGTTATGCTTAGACCCTACGTACTAAGTATTTTTATACTCATGGATTTTTCTATGCATCTGGATTCATGCATGTGAGATGATGATAGAGGACGGTGATGCAGGTGGTCAGGCTCAGTGACAGATATGTTGCACATGGTGTAGGATTGTGTCCTACTAATTTTATTTATTAGTTACTACTTTTTCGCATTTTTATATGGTGGAGTTTTGGACGTTCCAACTTCTTTGACATTATGGATTTTTAGATGTCCTTAATAGAAATTCTGCATTTTATAGAATTTGTTTTTCATAAAATTATTTTATATAGAATTGTGTAGTCTGGGATGACTCTGAGCACATGAAATTCACGTGGGTATTAGGGCATTACAGGATCACCCCTGAATCTCCAACTATAGTCGGAAGGTCCTTTGCATACTCACCGAGAGACCTTTTCTTCTCTTATTAGTTTTGCAACTTGTCGAAGAGGTATGCACTTGTAAAGGAAGATGATGAACAGTGCGAAACACTATAGCATCTAACTTCGGCCCTCTGATCTTTAAGTTATTAATCACTACCATCTATTTCTTCTTCTTTGAGGCACGTGCCGGGTTTTCTTCTTAGTGGGGCTCCATTTTTAATACTATGTGAATGTTAATAATAAACATTAACATGACATGAATGCTAGTCGCAAAATGAAAGTATTAATGCACGTGCTGGAAGTCACAGAGGGGGGATGAGGCCCCCCTTCGCGCGCCGTGAAGAGGAGTGGGGCCTTGTTCCTCGGGGGGCGTCGAATACAACGTTGCAAGTGCTGACTGCATGGGATGGTGGATCGATTTAGGAGCGATCCGCCGTATTGCCAAGACTAAGGATGGTATGATTAACTTAAAAGAATTGAAGAAGGGCGAACAAAGAATATACATAGTTAACAACACCTACCTTGATGCAAAAGGAGTGGGGAATTACAAGCTGACTTTGGGAGATTGCATATTAACTCTTAATGATGTATTATATGCTCTCGGTATCCATCAAAATCATGTCTATTCCTACACTTCTGAAAAAGAATTATGAAGTTAGGTTTTATAATGGTAAGATAACTATAGGCAAGGATAGGAAAGTCCTTATTGTCGCGATGTTTGTTCCTAAGCATGATTTACTTTGCCTACTTGTTATGACTAAAAATGAACCGATGAGTGTCAATGCCATTTCTTATTATTCTATGTGTGAATATTCTAATTATGATATTTGGCATGACCGATTAGAACATCTCGTAAAGACAAAGATGGAACAAATTATACAGTTGAACGTAGTCCCTAGAATTCAAGTGCAAGAAGACTGCCTCGTAAATATTGTTTCAAAGGAACTATTAGGAATATTTCATTCTAATATATGTGGCCCTCTTAGTATCATGACACACAAGAATAAGAAATTTTTTATTACATTCATTGATGATTTTTCAAGGTTCTCCTATGTCTATCTCTTATGCAAAAAGTTGGATGCCTCTGAGGCATTTAAGAGATATAAAACAAAAGTGGAGAAAAAATTGGAAAGATCAATTAAGTCATTAAGGACAGATAGAGGAAGAAAATGCACATTTCGAAAATCTAATGATTGTTGCATTCAAGAATGCATTAGTAGGCAAACTACAATATCATATACGCCGCAACACAATGGCGTGGCGAAAAGAAAGAATAGAACATTGATGAATGCAATAGGATGTATGTTGTTCCACTCGAGTCTTCCTAAGAGATTTTAAGGAGAAGCGGTATTGACTGCAAATTACATATAGAATAGAATTCTCGTAAAATCCGTAGAAATCACACCATATCTATTGTGGAATGGCAGGAAGCCTGATATAGGCCATCTCCAGAAATGAGGATGTAAAGCGCATGTTCTAGTTCCAAGTCAGTTGAGGGACAAATTTGACTTTAGGATGTTGACACGCTGGTTCATTGAATATAGTCTACAATCCAAAGGGTATATATTCTTCCGCAGAGGAACAATGTTAATTAAAAGTCGCGATGCAACATTCCTTGAAAATGTAAAGGAAGAAGAGGACAAGACCTCTACTTATCCGAGAGGATAATGAAATGGAGTTCGAGGTACCAATGGTGTAAGAAGATGCTATACGAAATATGAATCCTTTGAAAGAAGTGGGTGAACCCATAGAACCCACGAGCATAACCGATAACAAGAGACCCAAGACACGACTCGCACATCTTGATGAGTATGTTCTGTACAAGTGCAATGCTTCGTGTTACTTTGTGGATGTAGATATAGAGGATTGTACATATGTTGTTTCATATGATGAAGCGATGGCTTCGGTTGAGTCAGAATCATGGACGACCACCACGGGAGATGAAATGGACTCTATCGATCGAAATGGAATATGTGATCTATGTGATTTGCCAGAAGGTCGACAATGCATAGGGTGCAAATGGGTATTCAAGAAAAGTACCAAGCGGATGGTACTATTGAGAAGCACAAAGCTAGATTAGGAGAAGCACGAAGCCATAGTAGTTGCCAACGGTTATACCCAGCAAGCCGGTATAGACTTTCAGGAAACTTATTCTTCGGTAGCTAAGTTTACATCTATCAGGATCGTTTTAGCAATCATTGCATATATGAGTGTAGAATTATTCTAGATGGATGTTAAGAATGTGTTCCTCAACGAAGAGTTAAGTGAAGACAAATATATGCAACAATCTTATGATTTTCAGGTGGAAGGTTAGGAGAATAAAGTTTATAAGCTGAAAAGTCATTATATGGATTGAAACATACATCACATCAATGATACCAAAAGTTTCATGTGATGGTCATTCAATTTGTTTTTGTCGTGAACAATTTGAATCATTGTGTGTACATCAAGGATAGTGGGAACAAGTTTATTATAATATCATTATATGTAGATGACATTTTGCTCGTCGAGAACGATGTCACAATATTTAATGAAGTTAAAGAAAAGTTGAGTTAAGGAATTTGAAATTAAGAATATGGGGGAAGCTTCATATGTTCTCGGAATTCAAATTACTCGAAATAGAAGCTCAAGGACATTGAGCTTGAGTCAAGAACAATACATGAATAAGATACTGAAGAGATTTGAAATGTAGAATATCAATCCAGCATCAACATCTCTAGTTGTTGAGAAAAGACTGTAAGAGTCAGTATTCTAATTCAGGACAAAAACCTTTAGAGGTATCATATGAGCAAGCTGTGGGGACATTGATGCATGCGATGTTGGCCCGACTTGACTTATCTTGTAAGCTTGATAAGTAGATTTCAAACTAATCCGGGATAAACATTGGAAGCATTAAAGAGTATTATGCAATATTTGAAAGGCACTACATAATTAAAACTAACATATAGGTTATAGGTTATTTGGATGCAGATTTTGATGGAGATATTGATGATAAAAAATTCACATCGGGTCACTTGTTAATGCTGGGTGGTGCGGCTATTTCTTAGGGTATATGGCGAGACACACACATGATGTTGAATATATTGCTTGTAGTATGGCTGTCACTCATGCGATATGGATAAAACATTTTTTTACGAAATTTGGGCCCAATTTATGCAACGGACCACTGCCGAAGTATTGTGATAATCAAGTTGTGATAAACTTGATACACAATGGAGCAAATAGTTTCAAAGAAAAAATATATTGAAATGGAATATCACTATATACAAGATATAATGAAAAGAAGGAAATGACCGTAACTTATATGCCTATTAGTGACATGTTAGTTGATTCTCTTATCAAAAGAGTTGCAGCAGAACATTCATTAAATATATTGATAATTAATGGGACTCAGAATACTTGAGTCAAATTGAATTTTCATGAATAATGAACTTCGAGGTATTATCTCCATACTCCACGGATAGTAGGAGTATCGAAGTCGCAAATTGCATGAAACGAATAATGGGAGTGTCAAAATTTCATGACCAAATGGTCAAGTGAGAGATGTTATAGTGTGACTGTTGTTGGTCACGGATAATTGCCGGAGCAACCATCAGTGAAGCAGTGCGTCTGTCGTCACGAATGGTTGCCCGAGGAGGTAACAACCGGCATAACGGTGTGCCCGTTCACCGAAAAAGGACGCAATGCAAGAGGGCGGACTAGGACGGTTCATGCGCCTATAAATAAAGGAAGAGGCCGTCCAAGGAGCTTCAAATTGTTGGTTGAATGCTTTCAAACATTAATGAGTATATGACATGAACATGAATATATATACACGTACAAGTATAAGGACAAGTATAAGTATAAGAAAGAGATATAAATACAAGAGAAAGAAGTAAGTATGAAAGAAAGAAAAAGAAAGAAGTTAAATAGAAAAATCTTATTCATTTCATTTTCTTATCATAATTATTGTTAAAATTTAAATTGCTTCTATTAAGTAATCTTATCCAGCTGTATTATCTTGTCATAGCTCATGAAAATAAGAATGTCATAGCTCATGAAAATTTCATTTTCTTGTGTCTGAACTTCATAAGTAGTTATACTAAGAAATAAGGATGAAGGCATATGCAACGAAGAAGTTCATGTGATGTAAAGTGCACATGGGATCATACCCCCCTTAAGACTCTTTATTGCCATTTAGTGTAATAGATATTTGAAAGATACTTGGCTTTTGGAGAATTAGTAGAAAAAAAGAAATTAAAGTTCGCCTCCGCACTCTATTTGTGAAAGATAGAAAGTTGTTTCACTTCTTTAACACATTACTAGAAAAAGTCAATTTAGTTTCTCTTCTCATCTAGACACACTACAGTTTTGTTAGGTTCGATCTCTTCTCATTAACCAAATTGATTCCCGCCAAATCGATTCCCGTCACGCGACATAGACCAACCTAAAGATGCTCCGAACACTATAGATTTGACTCAATATTTGACCAAGATCTCTCAGCAATGTGACACGTAAGCGAAATAATAAGAAATGAATTTTATAAAACTCAAATAGGATCAAGGGAGTGTGGAGTGGTCGACAATTAGACTCCTCTAGTAAAGATCAAGGGTTAAACTTTTGAGTATTTTATTTCTAATTTTCTTTGTATTAGACGATCTTTTGTATATTAAAGTTCTTTGTCATATGTCAGCTCAAAATTCAAGTGACTTGGAATTAATATAATTAGGGTGATATGTATAATTATCTTCTCCCTGTAATAAACATCTTTTCGGAATGTGTTTTTTCCACTTTCTCCCCCCTACTACAAAGTCTTTTAACCATTAAAATATCCACTTATCTCCTAAGGGTGTGGAATTACAACTACAAGTGTTTTGTTTTTAATTCTTATTTTCAATTAGGTGAATGACCTTGTGTAATAGAAAAAAAAGATCATCCATCATAAAGCAAGAGGCAATTTGCTTGCTCTATATATCATTTGTATACACACGAGTTTTTTCCACTTTATCCCCCTATTATATATGTAGTCTCTTGGACCATTAAAATATCCACTCCTACGGCTTAGACTTTTTGTTTTTAGTTTTCTTTGTATCAGATGAATGACTTCCTTTTGTGATAGAAAAACATCATCCATCATAACAAGTTAGGAGGTAAATTGTTGCTCTTTAGATATTTTGTATATTAAAGTCCTGTGTATCTTTTGACATATGTTATCCAAAATTCAGGTGTCTTTGATTAGGATTATGTTCTCCCCATAATAACCATACTTTCCAAATGAGTTCTTTCCACTTTCTCGCCTAATAAAATGACTCCTAAACCATCATAATATCCACTTACCTACTAGGAGTAAGTGATTGGGCCAGATCGATTTTTTAATTAAAAAATCCTTTTGTAAATTAAAAAGCGTCCTAAAAATATTTTAAAAACAAAAAATTCCGTTTCTCATTTTTTTTATTTTTTCTAGCTCCTACTTTAATATGATAGTACTTTAAAATATTACATAATGAAATAAAAGTTAATATGAATATATCTAATGAGTAAAATAAAAACTTAACATTCAATTAATTTTGAAATTTATCAAATAATAATTTTAAAATATAATATAAAACATACATAACTATTGTATGATTAATAAAAAGTGAAGATTCATGAATTAATAATATAAATTGAATATTCATAAATAAAAAAATGGGGCTCGAGTCCCTATGATTTTGGCACTCTCTAATTTTAATGACATAAATTTATTAAAAATCATCCAAAATATAGTTGAACTCCTTTTTTATTTTCTTTTTAAATCCATTATCTCGAGTTGGTCGAACTTTTATTACACCCTTACTTTCCAGTTTATACAATTTAAGCCTTTTCACTTCAATCAAACATTGGCTTTTTTCTGTTAATTACTTTTCTTTCATATTCTTTTATAGAATCTGAAGAAATAAATAGAAGAAAAAAACGATATTGTGGTGAAAAATTGGAATAGTTAAAAAAATAATTTAATAGTTTCGGAAAAAAAGGAAAATAGTAGAGAAATGGAAATAAGAATATTATCGTCCACGTAATTAGATATCGTCGGATATTTTTTTGATAATATTTTAAATCGTTATGACTGAAAACATGGGACAAAATAGAAATGAAATTTCCTTTCTATATTATATGAGAAGGTGTTAGAATATATAAATTATTCTTTTTTTGTTCTTTCAACAATTTGATTTCTATTTCTATTCTAATGGAATTAGGAAACCTCCTGGAAATTGCTTATATAACTCCCAACACTTCAAACTTGTTCAATTTGGTCATCTGATTCCTACACACGTTACCATCACCAAAAGATTGTAATGTTAGCTCTTTCGTCGTAACTATAATATATGTACACCAAGAATAGGAATAATAGCTTAACTAATATATGTAAACAAAAATGCGAATAGCGTGGATTCCAGTCCACGTACCAAATAACAATTGATTTACATATTCATTATATCTTAGTTTCAAATTCCTACGGCTTATATATTACATATCTATTGTCATTAATTTTAGGTCTTGACTATATAAAAACTCCTTTGACCAGGTTCATCACCTGATCATTGGGGAAAAGGACGAGGAAGGTGTATAGATTCTCTTCTCAAAATCAGTCAATTGAATTGAGTGCCCATACCAACAATATCTACTTGAATAAACGAAATGAATCTCTCGATGGGTAGTAACAGTTGGAAACTTGATATGGACGGGATACGATTCATATATAATTAATTAATCGACCAATATCTCTTCAATCGATCAGGCCAGGGTTTCTCGTCCAACAAGTATGTATATATAAATATATATATATATATATAATCAGATGCTTTCATTGCTAATAAAGATAAACGTTGACTTTGTCAATGCATGCATGCATGCTTTATAATGATATCTATGTATAAAATGTGTGCGCTTCCCACGCATATATGTATATATACACATAGATTAATTTATTACACGTGTAAGCAAGCGCAATGTTCGTAAGAATCATATATATTATAGGCATGTTATATATTTATTATGAATATCTTGCTTTTCCTTTTTCGGGTATGAATTCGATCTTATGCTCTATATATTAATAAAACTTATTAGTGGTAATTGTCTCAATTAATGTCCCGATATTTAATAATTCATGATAAAACTTCAATATGCTTATCACTTAAATTAATTTATTGTTGCCGTAGTACCACTTTAATCGACAAATACTGCTTAATTATTGTAGTTTTTTTTTATCTTTCAGTGGACTGGTTTTCTAAGAGTTGCTTTGGAGGGTTAGATGAGCAATTGTATTGCAAATATATTTTATAAGGGTAATTGATATACGTGAGCCTTATATACAATTTTAGTCTAAAAAATCGATCAGATTCGTACAACAGTAAGCAAAATTAATTTTCTAATTAGAAATACGCATAAACTTTATGCCCTTCAAAGGTTACACAATATATATATATATATATATATATATATATATATATGTATATATGTATATATATATATATAGGAATATTAGGGTGCATACACACTTAGATGCATACAGGTGAAAACCGTCGGATAATCAGCCCGAAAACCGTCGGTAACGCAATTACCGACGATTTTTCAGTCGGAATTGATCCGTCGGAAAAACGGATCCGGTCTCCTGGCGGCCGATCCGAACGGCCATGGCCGGATCCTGCCGCCAGTCGGCCGATCGGCCGCTCGGGGCCGGATCCGGCCGACAGCGGCCTTTGGCCGGAGAGAGAGAGAGACGCCGGCGCGGAGCGGGAGAGAGAAAGAGAGAGAGACGCCGGCGCGGGAGAGGGTCGCCGGTGCGGGAGAGGGTCGCCGGCGCGGGAGGGTCGCCGGCGTCCGGCGCGGGAGAGGGTCTCCAGTGCGGGAGAGGGTCGCCGGCGTCCGGCGCGGGAGAGGGTGCTCGTGGCCGGGAGAGAGAGAGAGGAGAGGAGGGAGAGAGAGAGGAGTGGAGGGAGGAGGGAGAGAGAGAAGAGGGAGGAGGAGGAATATATATAAAGGAAAAAAGTGGAAAGAAAGCGGGAAAAGGGAAAAAGAAAGCGGGATGACGAAATTTTTATTACTGACGATTTCGGTCGTAGAAAACGTAAATATTAAATATTTTTATAATTACCGACGGTTGTGACCGTCGAAAATATATTTAGTTATGTATAATGTTTATTTTTTTATTTTACCGACGGTTTGAACCGTCGGTAATTGTTACTAACGGTCAAAACCGTCGGTAATTGCGACGGTTTAGACCGTCGCTAGTTATATTAATAAAATACTTTTTATATGATATTATTATATTTTTACCGACGGTTACGACCTTCGGAAATTGCGACGAATTTTGCGAAGGATGGATATCCGTCAGAAATATCGACGTTCCTAAACGTCGAAAAATTAAATAATAATATAATAAATTATATAATTAATTTTTTTATTTTTGACGGTCGTGACCGTCGAAAAATCCGTCGAAAAAATTTAATAATAATATAAAAATACATAATTTTATTTTTTTATTTCTGACGGTCGTAACCGTCGGAAAAGTCGTCGGAAATTGCGACGGATGGATATCCGTCGGAAATATTGACGTTCCTAATCATCGAAAAATTAAATAATAATAGAAATTATTTCCGATGGTCATAACCGTCAAAAAATCCGTCAAAAATGGAACCGTCGAAAAATCCGTCGCAAATTACGACGGATTTGAAACCGTCGGAAATTATCCATCGAAAAATCACGATTTTCTTGTAGTGTGCAATCACATCATATGAGCTATCATATTAAAACTATTTTAAGTATAACGGCTGAGATTTAATCTAATTGGTCTAAACCCTAAACTCGGTTTAAAAAATGACCGTTGTCATCTCTTTCCCCATTTTGACCGATTCCAATCTCCTCTCTCTCACTTCACCATCTCCATCGCCTGTGACCTCCTTCAACGTCGGTGTCTCTCTCCTTCCTCTATGATCTCCCCATCAGGCTTCGATTTTGCCGTCGATATCGCAAAATGGGAGCGCCCCCCTCTGTGACCTTGCCAGTGAGGTCGCAGAGGGGGTTGACGCCCCCTCCTTTTTGTTGTCGCGTTGACGAGTGCGGGGGGGCATCGGGCCCCCTTTGCGACCTCGCCGGTGAGGTCGCAGAGAGGGTCGACACCCCCGTTTTGGTGCACGCTGGTGAGCACGAGAGGGGGAGGGGGCATATCATTTGCCGACCTCCCCCGTGGCGACCTCCCTTGCGGCGACCTCCCCTGCATCGATCGTCAACCTTTCGAGTGCCGACCTCCCCTACGCCAATCGTCGGCCCTTTGAGCGTCGATCGTTCGTCGACCTTCCCAATGCCGACCTCCCTAGTGTCGACCTTCTCTGTGCCGATCGTCGGCCCTTCGACCACCGACCAACGATCTCAGCGTCGGAGATGCATCTTTTCCTTTCCCCTTCGACCGCCGATGCTTGCTCGAGCGCCTCCTTCTTTCCCCTTTGACTGTCGACCGCTGCCTTGTCGGAGGACTGCGACCTCAACAGCGATATCGCAGAGGACCAATGCCCCCTGCCGCGCCGGTGACAGAATGCCGACGAATGAACCAGGCGTGACATGGTTGAGCTACCGGTTCAACCACCATCTCGTCACAGATGTTGAATTCAGACCGAATGGACAAGATGTAATGTATGCACCTGTATGCACCTAAGTGTGTATGCACTCTAATATTCCTCATATATATGGAAGTTAATTGACTTTCTCAAATAATTTGGATGGCTTCTAATTATGACATGAGATTTTCAACCATTACAACCCATTGATAACTTCGTAGCATTTTTGTGCCTAAGCATATTACAGAGCTGACACTAATAATGAGTATGATTGATCATGTCGTGAGCAATGATTGATCATGGCATGAGCCCTTTTCATTTTAATGGCTTTTGTGATGCAAGAAATTAACATGTATGGGAATATAACATGACGTCCACCATCAATAATCAATTAATACACTACAAGAAAAAGCCAATTTAGTTTCTCTTCTCATCAACACACACTACAGTTTTGTTAGGTTACATCTCTTCTAATCAACCAAATTGCTATATTTTCTTATGCATCATATGTAACGCCCCCAAATTGATCCCGGTCATGTGCTACGAACACTATGAATTTAATTCAATATTTGACCAAGATTGGTTAACAATGTGACGTGTCAGTGGAATAAAAGAAATGAATTTTATAAAAAATCAAATAGGAATAATCAATGTGTGGAAATCAAGAGCTTATTAATAGTCTGATGAAATGCTAGAAGTTATTAATAAGGCTTCATAATAAGACATATGGAAAATAAATAATCGATCCCTAGGTTCAAGTGCTTCTCTATCGTCAGTGCATCATCGCATCACACCCCTTCTTCCACCTACATTGACCTGGGCTAGTGAGAACCAAACACAGGGGCGGTAATCCTCCCTTGAGCTTTACAATCCAAGTGGGGACAAATAATAATATACAATGATTAGCCTCAAATAGAATAAATCGATAAATATAGATTGGTGTCACACCTTGGCTCATGATGAGATCAAGAGATTAATAACACTAAAAATCAAGTACACATATGATCAATGAGCATGTGAAACAATATCATGATGACAATGGCAATGCTTGGTCTATCACTGGAAATCAATGATCAATGATCTTTTCAAGATGATTGTGATTCATTAATCATAACATTATTAGTGATTCATAATCGATACCGAATGGTTCGATATCGGTAACAATGCTTCATTAACGTTGGCAATGATTCAATGGCATTAATAACAATGTTCATGTGACTTTGTTCAATTATGATGGTGGTTAACAAAATAGTGACTTTGATATTCTTCATCCTTTTGTTATTATAGAATGGGTTGGGGTACGCCGAGCAAACCTTATAGTCAAGTGCCAATGGTCAACGGGTGATAAAGGAGTGACAATGCCCTCAAAAGAGGGAAGAGAATGACCCTTAATAATGAACGATGAGCATTGGCTTGGACTCGCGATACTATGTTTAACTAATTATCATCTTGATAAGCTTTTCATTACATTGTCGTTTGAGGTTCATTGAAAAGCAATCAATCCACTATTTCAGCATAATAATCATGGATCAATAGATAATCAATTAGAACTAGTGATGCAATCAAATATCCGGATGGAGTAAATTCATGTCAGGATTGTGATCAGGCTAGAAGGAAAATACAGATCGTATTTCGGGTTTTCAAACATAAAAAAGGGGATGTGGTGGACAAAAATTGGGATGATTCTAGGTGAACCTGAGCCGAGTCTCATGATGACCCGAGCCGAGCTCGAGAGGTTGTCGCGAATTGTGGGGGTCGATGCATGACGAGCCTAGTCGAATGATCCCGAGCTGGGTAGAAAAATGTCAAGAGTTGCCTAGTTCCATCATCCACTAACTTGGGCCGAGTTTAGGGTAACCCGTGTTGTCATGGACGTGCCCAAGAAATATCATTTGCGCATAATCACGCATTTAAGTAACGTACTAAGTTATTCTGGATGTCCATTTAGTGATATTTGTATATAGTAATTAATATTTTGATTAGTGCATAATGATTACTTAATTATCGATAAACTTTACAAAGTAATTATATAGGATTATTAGGAATAAATCATAAAATTTCTAAATATTATAATATGTATGTTTAAATAGGATTAAGTAAGTTTAATTAGGGTTAAAATACTTAGTTATGACAAAAAAATGTGATTGGCCATCACTTAAGCTCCAAGCAGCTGAAGCAAACCAGTGAGAGCTGCTCAAAGGGATATTTTTCTAAACTGACATAAGACCTCAGAAAATTATGAATAAAATATATAAGCCACTTAACATTATATTTCACCGTAGAAAAATTACTAGAGGAAGAACTCGAGCGAACAGGCGTGGGGAAAATCGGGAACGTCGGCTGTTCCAGGTGAGTTTTGATCCTGAAATTGTCCTTCTGATTGAGAGAATAATTACTTGGTGATAAACAAACTATAAATTATGAAATTTTGTATGGTTCATCCATTCGAAATTAGCTTTCCATGGCCTCTAGAGGCACTAAAAAGGAGTTTTATAGAGGAAGTTATGAACTTACCTTCGCAAGTCACTCATTCTATCACGAGTCTGATATAAGTTCCATTTGTAAATTAGGAACGGTTAGAATAGAGTGAATTAGGGTTTGAAATTTGAATATGCTTAAATAGACATTCCAAGGGTTCGGGGAGAGGTGGAATCATCCTAGTTGAACTTGTAATTTGGGAGAAATGAATTTTTCATTTCTTAGTGATGCCTCTATCAGATTTCAGGATATTGACATATTGCGACCCGAATTAAGTATTTTTGTTATAAGTCTGTATAGTGAGTTAAATTCTATAATTTTTATGACAAAATACTAATGAAGTATAATTTTCAGAAAAATTATTTTCTAGTTAAATGGACAAGTATGAAGAATCATATAAATCAATATTTCAGTGACATACAGTCTACTAGGGCACAAATCCTAGGTCAGATTGCTTGGGATGTCCTGACTTACTCACTTAGTATCTGATAATGATATTTGGGAGATTGAAATCTAGTATGTATAGTTTCTAATTAATCCAGAATCATAAGATTTTCCCATATGGTTAAGAAGTTATGAATAATTTATTGACAGTCATTGTCTGAAATTCTGAAACAATACCTAGTTAAGCTTTGGAGAATTGAAAAGTTCCAAGTGTGGAATAGCTTATGAATATAAATGTCTGAGGCTAGAAATTGGTATTAGAGGAGGTTATATGCATTTTAGGGTGCATAATCATTCATACATCATGAGCATGCATTGCATATTACCTTATTAGTGATTGGGAAGTAAAAAGATATTATTGTTTGTAGGAAAACATCAAGTCGCAAGTGAAAGGGAGGAAATCTAATAAACCTCCTTGAAGTGATAAAGTACAAGGTGAGTGGGTAAATTTACAACATAGCAAAATGTTATATGTTAATTCTTTTATTTATGGTATTACCTCAAGCAAAGATTATTATTGTTATTATTGAAACATATCTTCCGCTATGAAAAGTATTTATGATATACAACAACAACAACAACAAAGTCTTATCCCACTAGGTGGGGTCGGCTACATGGATCATACGACGCCATTCCGCTCTATTAGTAACCAAACCTTTCGGTATATTATTCACCAATAGATCTTGCTCTATTAGTTCGTCAATTGTCCGCCTTGGCCTCCCTCTCCCTCTTTTAATCGGACTCCAGATTATTTGATCTACTCTTCTTACTGGCGCATCTAATGGTCTTCTCTGAACATGACCAAACAATCTCAAACGATTCTCTACCATTTTCTCACTAATAGGAGCCACTCCGACTCGTTCACGTATATAGTCATTCCTAATCTTATCTAATCTTGTATGACCACACATCCATCTCAACATCCTCATTTCGGCTACTCCCACTTTACGTTCATGTTGTCCCTTCATAGCCCAACATTCACTATCATATAACACTGCTGGCCTTATAGCAGTACGATAGAATTTTCCTTTAACTTTATTGGCTACTCCCAATTTATGATATGTTTCAAGGATTTCATATGAGATGGGGTAACATATTATATAAAAATGTTTTCAGGGAACAATGCTTGTGAAGTGAAAATAAGTTTTATTTGATAATGATATGAGACTATGACATGTGTATTTTGATATTGTTAAACCCATATGTTCATTAGCCATGCTGTTTGAAAAAGGTCTTTGGGACCGCATTCGATATACATGAAGTCTTTGGGGCGTATATCGAGTGTCTTTGCCCTTTGGGGGTTGCTCTGCGTGCACGTATTGACCCATGATTGCTCTGCGTATCTGAGAATCATGATTGGGGTGACACACTATCATGATTAGGATATGTATTGACCCATGATTTGCTCTGCGTATCTGAGACTCTTGATTGTGAAGCTCTGCTTAGTTGTATGACACACAATCATAGAGAGATATGTATTGGCCCATGATTTGCTCTGCGTATCCGTGACTCTTGATTATGAAGCTCTGCTTAACTGTATGATACATGATCATAGAGGGATACGTATTGACCCATGATGAGTATGTGCAATGACACATGTGTGGAGTTTAAATATGAAAATTATGATATCTTGAGTTACTTTTACTTCTATGAAAGTTCATATGATTTGACAAGTTATGCTATATATGATATGCTTTAAATGTTTTCTCATATGAAAGAAATGTGGTTATTTAAATGATATATGCACTCGTATTGTTCCCCTATATTGTACTTTTATTTCACTCACTGAGCAAATGATTGTTGCTCATAAAACCCATTTTAAATATCTTTTTTAGATACTCATAAGTTCTCGAGTTGAGTCGACTCGGAGCTTGTTTTTACTGCATATAGAAGAGGTCGAGCTGCTGGAGCACTTTAATCCCCCTTCACTTTTGTTTTTTGAAGCATGCATATGTAATACATAGTTTTAGATATTGTAATTAAGTTGTGAGAAACTTTTTGTAAAGTTGTATGAGACTTGATCTTGTGGGGTTATATGTCAAATGGTTTGTGGGAAAAAAAAGTATAATGACAATATTCGAATGTCATATCTTATAGCTTTTTATTAAACTTTGATGATTATATATATATATCTTTTGTATGTATTGACAAATAACATAAGATAAGTAATGGAGGAGGTTTTGCCGATTTTATTTTTGGAATTGCTAAACGTAGCTAAGAGTATGATAATTGGGATTAGAACTTAGTCACGGAGTTGAGTGTGACACGTGTAGTGTTCGACGAACGCAGTACGAGTTTGAGAGCACCCGATCGAATTTTGGGATGAACCCAGGCCAAGTTCGATATAGTCGGGTTATCATGTCAAGCAAAACGTCAAGACTCTATTTAATTCCATTTCGATATATTCAGTATTCATACTAGTTGTAAATACGATGTCAGGCATGAAAATCATCAGAGGCAAAACATAGCACAAAATCATACAAACATGTCATTATGGTAGCAATTACACATATCTAATCAACCATTAGTTTTCTAAGAAAAATATAGTAATCAAGGAATCAAACACAATAATCAATTAACAACTATCCTTGGTCGTGACATCTAATGACAGTATAGTGACATAACATTTTCATATCCACATGGCAGCATGGGAAACATAGCAATATCAATGACTTTCATATGTTGAAATTGAGATATGCTGATCTATGAAAACTGATCTATGAAATTGAGATACTCGACGAAAGTCATTAGGCCATCGAAAATTGTCAAAAATCTATAGCAAAGTCAAGTTTGCAATGGATATTCCAACGGAAGAGAACCATCGAAAAATTGCTCATCGCAAATATTTTTCAATGTCTCTATTATCACAGCTGTTGGAAGTTCCCACGGCCTGAGTTGCGAAAAAAATTTTCCACGGCTTCAGCCATGAGAAAATTCCCATGGCTCGAGCCGTTGAAAATATTTCCCAAAGCTTGAGCCATTTGGGCCGTGGGAAAAGTCTCCCACGGCTTGGGCCGTGGAAAGTTCTCATGGCTCAAGTCGTGGGAAATGTTTCCTATGTCTTGAGCCATGGGAAAAAATTTCTCACGGATACATGATTTTATGATGATTGAGACCATCGAAAAGATTATTTTAAATATTAAACAAAAGGCCCGCACACAGCCGGAATCGGCCGCACGCACCAATCCGCCAGCCTGATCGGCCGCTCACAAATAGCTGGACCCAACCATCGCAACCGATCAGGCCACCTCGCAGCCGATTGGATGCCTGGCGGCCATATCCAGCCGCCCGCAGGTGGGATCTAGTCGCACCCACGGGCGGCCAGATCGGCCAGCCACGGTTGGATCCCATCGCGATGTGATTGTGGGCAGCCGGAGTCGAGAGAGGGAGAGGCCGAAGATGATCATCGGAGCCATCGGAGTTGGTCGTCGGAGTCGAGGAAGAGAGAGGAGGAGGGAGAGAGTTGTGAGATGGAAAGAGAGAGAGGAGAGTGAGAGATATATAGGGAGTGAGGTAAAAATGTGGCAGGAATGTAGGTGGGAACGTAATTAAATTTTGCGACGGCTCAGACCATCGGAATTATCGATGAATATATATCCGTTGATAATTCCGATGGACAAAAGTGTCAGAACTATTAATACTAAAATATTAAACATATTATGTGTTACATTATGTTGTAATTTATTAGTTGTTTAATTACCGTTGGGAGAGTGGGAAGAGGTGAATAAAAAGAGATAGAGAAGCGGGAAACTAGGGAGAAGCGGGAAAAGAAAAAAAATAGGCAGGAGAGTTTGATGAGATTTTTCACTTTTCGACTGTTTAGGTCGTGGAAATTGCCTTCCACTATCACACCAACTCCATGACTAAGTTTTAATCTCAATTATTGCATCCCTTAATTATATTTAGTAATTCTAAAAATAAAATCGACACAACCTCCCTCCCTCACTTTCTTGTGTTATTTGCCAATACATACAAAAGATGCATTTATATATTCATCAAAGTTTAAATAAAAGTTATAAGACATAACATTCACATAGTATCATTATGCATATAACATCTAGATAACCACATTTCTTTATCATAAGAAAACATTTTAATCATAACACATTAACATAAATTGTCAAATCATATAAACTTTCACATAATTAAAAGTAACTCAAAATATCATTATTTTCATAATTAAACTCCACACATGTGTCATCTATCATACTCATCATGGGTCAATACGTACCCCTCCATGATTGTGTGTCATATAGTTAAGCAGAGCTTCGCAATCATCGATTCTTAGATACGCAGAGCAAATCATAGGTCAATACGTATCCCTCCATGATGTGTGTCATACAGTTAAGCAGAGCTTCACAATCATATATTCTCAAATACACAGAGCAAATCATGGGTCAATACGTATTCGAGCTTCATAATTCTAACTCTCGGATACGCAGAGCATAACATGGATCAATACGTATCTGAGCTTCACAACTCTGACTCTCGGATACACAGAGCATAACATGGGTCAATACGTGTACGCAGAGCAGCCTCCAAAGGGCAGAGACACCCGATATACACCTCGAAAGCTTCATGTATATCGAATGCGGTCCCAAAGACCTTTTTCATTCAGCATGGTCAATGTATACATGGAGTTTTATAATAGCAAAATAACATGTCATCATCATATATCAATATCAAGTAAACTTATTTTAAGTTCACAAGCATTGTTCCTGAAAACAATTTGATGTAAGAGGATACTTCATCTCATATGAAATCTTTGAAACATATCATAAATATCTTTCTTAACTCAAGGTATGTTTCAATAACAATACTAATAATAATTTTTGCTTGAAATAATATCATAAATAAAATAAGTAGCATATATCATTTTGTTATGTTGTAAATTTACCCACTCACCTAATACTTTATCTCTTTAAGGAGGTTTACTAGATTTCCTCCCTTTCACTTGCAACTTGATGTTTTCCTACAAGTAGTAATGCTTTTTTACTTCCCAATCACTAATAAGGTAATATGCAATGCATGCCCATGATATATGAATGCTTATGCACCCTAAAATGCATATAACCTCCTATAATACCAATTTATAATTTAGGTATTTATGTTCATAGGCTATTTCACAATTGGAACTTCTCAATCCCCCTTAGTTTAACTAAGTGTTGTCTTAGGATTCCAGGCTGAGTGTCTGTCAATTAATAATCCATAACTTCTTAACCACATGAACAAATCTTATGATTATAGATTAATTAGAAACTAGACATACTAAGATTTCCAACCCTCAAATATCATTAAATAAATCCAAGTGAGTAGGTCATAACGTTTAAGACAATCTGACCTAGGGTTTGTGTCATGGCAGACTATGCATCAGTGAAGATTAATTTATATGTTTCTTCATACTTGTTTATTTAACTAGGTCATAATTTTCCTTGAAACTAGACTTTCTTAGTAATATGTCATAAAATTTAGAGAACTTAACTCCCTGTATTGCCTTATAACAAAAATAGTTATTTCGGGTCATGATCTATCCATATCCTGAAATCTGACAAAAGAATCACTATGAAATGAAAAATTCATTTCTCCTTAGGAACAATTTCCAAATAACATGATTCAACTTCTCACTGAACCCTTGGAATGTGTGATTGATCATATCCAAATTTCCAACCCTAGTTCCCTAGATATTAACCACGCCCAATTTACAATTGAACATGTATCAGACTCGGGACAGGATGGGTGACCAGCGAACCTAAGTTCATAACTTCCTCTAGAAAACTCCTTTTTAGGTGATTCTACGGTACATTTAAAGTTAACCTCTATGAAGTAAGCATACAAAATTTCATAATTTTATGGTTTGGTAAGCATGAAGGAATGTTCCTCTCAATCAGAAGGACAATTTTTGAATCAAGAACTCACCTTGAATAGCCTATGTTCCCAAATTTCTCCTGTCCAATTCGCTCAAGTTCCGCATCTGGTAATTTTTTTACGGTGAAAGAATAATGTTAAGTGTCTTATATATTCTTTTCAGAATTTTCTCGAGACATAAAGTGGTTTATAAAAATATCCTTTTGAGCAGTTGTCTACCTGCCTCCTCCAACTGCTTGGAACTTAAGTGAGGCCAATCACATTTATTTGTCATAACTATATTTTAACCATAATTAAGCTTAATCATATTTAAACATATATATTATAATATATCAAAATTTTTCAATTTATTCCTAATAACCTTATGTAATTACTTTGTAAAGTTTATCGATAATTAAGCAATCATTATGCTCTAATCGAAATATTAATTACTATATACAAATATCACTAAATGGACATCCAAACTAACCTAATGTATTAATTAAATATATGATTATGCAAAGATGATATTTTTAGAGCACTTCCGTGACACCCACAGTCGAAGTCAACTTTTCTCACGGTCCGAGCTGTGGAAAATTCCCACGAGTAGAGCCATGGGAAACATTTCCCACTGGTAGAGCCGTAGGAAACATTTCCTGTGGCTCGAGCCATGGGAAAAGTTTCCCACGGCTTAAGCTATCAAAAATTTTGACGAAAGAAAATTTGTCAAAAAATTCGTCGCAAATTGTGAAGGATTTTCGTCCATTGGAAAAACATCTTTTTTCTTGTAGTGAGTGAGATCTGTGACTAGATCAAGCTCCTCAATCTGGATGATATTAGCATAATCGTGCTTGTACTTCTTGAGAGGGGACTGATGCATGAAAATTCGTGCATTAGTTTAGGCCATTTGATTAGCACTTTAGAATGTTTTTATGTTTAGAAAATAGGAGTTTTATACAATTTCCTTTAGATTTGATTTCTACCTAACTCTGAAAATTGTTCATGGCAGGATATGAGAAAACGTCGAAATCAAGGCAAAAAAATGCCCTAAAATAGCTCAAAAAATTGTCACAGCCGTGACAATTCTTGTCATGACCGTGATAGAAAGATCAACAATCAGAAAAATTGGTTGTCCCTGTCATGACCGTGACAGTTTCTGTCATGGCCGTGATAGAGATATTTTCCAACAAAAATTTGGCTTTTTCAGCCTTGACAACCTTCTATCACGGCCGTGACAAAGCCTTTCACGGCCGTGACGGCGGTCGGTTAGGCCATTTTAAAGTTATTTTTATCCACTTTTTGGATATATTTTTAATTTTTTTCCTTAGAGAACGAGGAAACCTATAAAAGGAGGCAGAAGAGGACTTGGAAAAGCATCCCTAGAGCATAGTTTTGAAGCTTAGAAAGAGAAAAAGTGCGAGGACAACAGCGAAGCTCTGTTGAAAACTCGAGAGAGGACGCACTTAGACTATGCTAGAGTTTTTATTTTCTTTTCCATACATTTTTATTCCAGATTTGATGTTAATTTTATCATATTTATTCCTTTATTAGGGCCATCCTAATTGAACCCTATTTATGTTTTGGAGTCTTTCTTAATATTAGTTTGATTTGAATCCTTAATAGCATTGCAATTTTATGTTTAATGCTTTCCTTGGATTCATGATTTATGATTTGATTGCTATATGAGAAGAAGTGATTATCTTCATAATAGTTTCTAGGATTGATCTTATTTATTGCATGCCACAATTAAGGAAATTGAAAGAGACCTAATTTATGTAGTTATTAAGGTGACTTGAGAAATCCCTTAATATTAATTCCATTTTAATGCATCTTATGATAATTAAGTAAATTAAAAACCGAAAGGATTGATTTATTCTAATTATTCATAAGATAGTAGTTAAAGCCTGAAACTTGGTTAACTAATTTTGGAAATTCACTTTATTATTGATTCAATTAATTCTAAGTTGAGAAAATTCATTACATTTAGTGGCGATAATTAGGTGCTCTAATCATCAAATCATTATTTTTCCTGGTGATCATTTCCTTTATTTTATTATTTTCTTTTTATTCACCTCTGAAAATCAACTATTTCTTAATTTCTCAATTAACAAAGTTAAAATAAAATTTAAATTATTAATCATTCTCGCGGAAATGATAGCTCTACTCATTCACTTTATTACTTGAGTGACTAGTGCACTTACTAGTGTTTGCTATCAATTCTACATGCATCAGGGACGGTGCCACTCTGTAGACCACCTCACCTAATAGCTCAAGAATCTCAAATGGACCAACATAGCGAGGACTGAGCTTCCCTCGCTTATTGAACCTCATGACCCCTTTCATGGGGATTTTGTGTAGTCTTCAACCTTTTCTTAATCAACTCTACTTTCTCTAAGTGCTCCACTAGTTCTTCCACTTCCTCTTTACTCATGATCTTTTCTTCACTTATTTCACCCCAATGAGCAAGTGAACGGCAAGATCTCTTGTACAGGGCCTCGGATGGTACCATACTAATGCTCGAGTGGTATCTATTGTTGTACGCAAATTCAATCAATTGAACATGCATGCTAATCCAGTGTACATGATCTCAGCATGTCCTCCAAGATCTAGATGGTCCTCCCATCTACCTATGTGTGAAAAGTTGTGCTATAACTCAATCGGGTGCTAAATGCGTTCTAGATGCCCCTATAGAACTTGAACGTGAATATGGGATCTCTGCCAGACATGATAAAATGCCATAGGGTCGAACAATCTCCTTCACATAGAAATCCATTATTGATAAAATTTCATATTCTTATTCATGTTTATGTACTTGTTTCTAACTCTTATTCATGTTCTAGACAAACTCTTTAACTTTGTTTAAGGGTATCTATAATGGCCAAACACAAGGATGTAGCATCCTAGAAAGGGGGAGTACCTCACACAAAGTTGTAAACTCTGAACCTAGTAGGAGTGCCTTCACACAAGGATATAGACTCCTATAGGGGAAGTGCCTCAATGATGATGGTCTTATGATATAATGTGAAGATAACCATTTGGAGATATGGTCACTTGAACTTCAACTTAGATAAGGTGTCTTTAGAGATTGAGCAAAGAACATAAATCAATAGTAGGTAATTGTCAAACGAGATAATTATATTTAGAATCAATTGAGTCTTATAAGTCCTTTAAGGATGGATCATTTATGGCAATTTATGCCTTTGAAATAAAACGGTTTATTAATCAATATCATTTCTATGTTTCAATATGTTTTGTCAATGCTCTATTGGATACTTTGACTATGGGGGTTACTTCAGTTTCAACCCCTTGATTTTTCAATTTTTTAAAAACAAAAAAAGTGATTAATATTAAGATATCTTAGTATGAAACACCAAATGGGCAAGTTCAAGGGTCCCTTGATTTTTAATTGAATGTCTTTAATTAATCTTTTGTTACAATAAAGTATCGAGCCGACCCCACCTAGTGGGATAAGGCTTTGTTGTTGTTTGTTGTTGTTGTACAATAAAGTATCATGTTATTTCATAGAATATCAGTGGTTATGCACAATGATATTGAGTTCTTTCCATTTGATAGTGGAGTATCTATGAGGTTAATGAGTCGATATAATAGTCATAAGGGAGTTAAAGCACTCCGAATCAATGTTAAGATTGAGTGGCAACCATGATGAGGAGTCGGTCGTTGAAACATATAGTAAGATCCAATGCATAATGAACAAAATAATTTATGCACATTACATTAACATTAGTAAGACATCATGAATGCAGGTAAATGCATGAAATAAATTCAAGCAGCAAGATGAAACAAAGTAATCAGCAAAATAGAAGACATACAATCATTTGTATCCTTTGCATATTATCCCATTACCATTTGCATTAATAATGCCATTTATCAGATTGAAGAGGTTTTCAAATATGACCCAGAAGTCAATAAGGAGATCAATCCATATATAAGAAATATGATTAGCATCATAAATGATCAAGTTGATTGGGACAAAACTTAGAAAAATTGCTCATGATATGGACATTGAGACACCTTGAGGACATCCTAAACATAATAGGACTTTAATGAAATAATTTGTTTTCTACCCATCAATGTATGAACATCATATGTATCCTCTGATGGGATACATAATCCATTATCTAAATGTTACAGGGTTTTCTTTCACCTGAGCTATCGATCCTTAGTTATCATATACATTTGAAGATTATTATGAAATGGTAAATATATCAACAGCTAATTCAATTCAAAATTTATAGTTTAATTCCTAATCATCCATTTGGGATGATTATTTTGCTTCTCCCTATTAATAACCTCGTAGAAGACTTATTAAAATCCTCATACTTTATTTTGACCCAGAACTTTCTAAGATTTGCTCACAGGATGTTTTGATCTTTTAATAACTAATGGAAGGAGGGCTCATATCTTCCTTAGACACATGTCAATTAAGAAGCATTAAATTCCTTCAAACATTCCTCCATTCGTACAACCATTACATGCATTGCATGCTCTTATTGACTTTTTTTTACCGACAATATTAATCCATTTTAAGAATAGTTATACTACAATGAAAGAGAAATTATTATTTTGATCATAGCTATGTGTGTGTGTGTGTGTATATATATGTATGTGTGTATGTATGTATGTATGTATGTATGTATGTATGTATGTATGTATGTATGTATGTATGTATGTATGTAAAGATGTATGTATATATGTATGTATGTGTATGTATATGCATATGTATATGTATATGTATATGTATATGTATATGTATATGTATATGTATATGTATATGTATATGTATATGTATATGTGTGTGTGTATATATATATTCTTCATGTTGAGGTAATTTCAAGTCATATTGTCAATAAGCTTCGATAACTATTTCATCATATACTATACTTAATTTTTTTTTTGAAAGTATAATATGTTATATGTACTTATATAAATGGTTATAAAAAATCTAAAATGTTTGATAAGTCAGACAATTGGTTACTTATTAGATTATAATCTCTTCTAACATTACTCAGATCAATGTGACTTCTTATTCTTATAAACTTTATTATTTGTCCATCCATATGTTATACAGGATTTTTGGGCTGCTAGATCATACTTCAACTCTTGTCCACTAATGTTACATAACTCGAATATAATTTATAATTTTAATTCTTAGTTTCAACATAAGGTTGGAGTCATATGAAGTTTAAGGCACAGTGAACATTATAGGTCCATACTTATCAATATAAACATATAAAACAATACATTAACCTTAACTCAATAAATCAATGGAACCACATAGGTCGTAACAATAAATCATAATTTAGACATTTTTGGTTTCATATAAATTCACCATCACTATTTGGATCCATCTCAAACTTAATTGTGGTATGAGTCAAATCTTTTATATCTTTATTTACTCCTATGTTTTTTCCTCTTTTTTCTACCTTTATATATTTGCAACCGATATGCCTACCAATTTCCTCTTCTTGCTGCTACAATCAGCAGAAGAAGTCCTTGAGTAGGATGATCATGAAAGAGAAGAAAAATATGAGTTATGAGACACAAAATTAAATTTAAATGTATCTAAAGCTAATTTAGATAATCATCATCCACATATTTGTTGTACATCCTTTAAATGTTAAAAAATGAACAATGGTTTTTTGTTTTTTTTTGTTTTTTTGCATCTCCTTTGAATGATAATTCACTCAAAAATGAAATATCACAACAAGGCACAAGTTCCCTTTTTACTTGTCATATCATTGACGAAAGACAAATAAGTATTCTTTTGTATAATCACTCATAGAATTTAGGTTGATTCCTACTACATAAAATAACCTCCTTAGAAATCAACCACAATATGAAATCTCTATCAATACATCTATAAAGAATAACACAAAGCAAGAAACACTACAAGAAAACTGTCGAGTAGTGACGTAATATAGCGTCGCAATCCTTAGTGACACTGAGTCGACACCACGAGCATCCTTATAGCATCTAAGTTGAGTCACACATCAGAGATGCTACTTGCCTTCCAATAGTCAAATTAGCATTTCCTTAGCGTTTTGTGATATGGACGCTACAGGAGGTGCCATAAAGGCGCTAATTAATCTCTATTATTGCCCAGTGAAGCGAAAATTCTCAGCAGATCTTAGCGCTCGAAACTAGCGTCGTAAGCATTGCGACGCTTTGTCGACGCTACTGCGGAGTCAATATGGGCACCGTGTCTTTGGGCGCGATGCGACGTGGCATCTCATATGGTGCAACACGATGTAGACGCCAGGTGGATGCTACATGGAACACATTCCAAAATAAAAATATATTCGTATAGTTGCCTACACATGTAACACATACAATGCATAATTGGCACTATTTTAACACTACTCCTTCGCCGATCTATTTGAGGAACATATATGTTAATTAAGAAATAGACTAACTATACGCTATCTATATTTATGTAACTATATGTTATCTATTTTGATGCAAACCCATAATTACTTACATATGCCTACATCATATGTGTGTTCCTAAATATATATTTGTTACCTATATTATATATGTTACTTTTGTGTACAATATATATCATATCTTAATTATAGATATATAATTTTTTATATTCTTAGTCATGGAATTATGATGATTGAATTAAGTGACATGATTTGTTACAACATATCCCATTTTAACGCCATTGTGGAGACTCAATAGTGTCAACGGAACACCACAATAGAGCCGCAACAACTGTCGACACTATTGGCATCTCCTTGGCGTTGCGATGTTGAGTCACTAAGATGTTTGAGATGCTACTTCGATGTTAGGGTGTCGCTAATATATGCTAACGACTCATTATCGTGTCTATAGCGCCGCATTAGCCGACTTTTTATTACCCTCACTTAATCGGGCACATGTAGACATATAAATACACATATATACTTATACTTATATATCATACATACAAATATACATATTATTATTTCCTAATCTTGCACATGTAACCATACACATACACATATATACTTATAATACCTATACATATACACATTATTTTCACTTAATCTCGCACATATATAGACATATACATACATGTATATACTTATAATACATATAAATATGCACATTGTTGTGACTTAATCTCACACATATAGATATATACATACACATATATTTGATATACATATACAAATTTTTTTCATATAAAGCTATTTCAATATAATATTAATATAATATAAAATTATAATGCATAAACTTATAATGCATAAACTTATAATATAATATAAACTTATAATATAATATAAAGTTAAATCCTTAACTCCTCTTAAATTAAAAAAATTGAAATGACGTCACTACAGCCTCGAAATAGTGTCTCAAGGTATATTTTGGGCGCCTTTGTAGCGTCACGTTTACGGGAGGCGCCTCTGTAGCTAAATCTCTAACACTTCTTCTGCGTTTTCACTGTTACCGATTTTCACTGCGACCGATGCCTGACGCTCCTACCGACGCCCGAATCCCGACTCCGACGCCCTGCCTACTCCGACCCCGGCTTCGTCCAACCTTGCCCTCGTCGAACCCCACCGTCGTCCGCCCTCCTCTGACCCTGCCTTCACCACCTCCTCCGACTCCCTCGTCTGCCCTCCTCCGACCCCATCCTCCGTGCCTCCTCCGATGCCGTCGTCCGCCTCCTCCGATACCACCCTTCCCGCCTCCTCTGATGCCGTCATCCAACCTGCTCCATCCTCCTCCACCTTGAGCCGTCCTCCTCTGCCCAACCACCCCTTTCCGCATCCTCCGACCCCCTGTCCTCTGACCCCGCACTCCCTGCCTCCTCCGACATCGTCGTCCGCCCTTCTCCACCCTCCTCCGCCCAACCGACCGACTCCCTGCACTTGCTCCGCTGCCGCCGTCCTGCTCTTCTGTGCTGCACTTTCTCTGCCGCCCTCGACTTGCTCCCCCACCCCCGACTTGCTCAACCGCCGCCCGAGTTGCTCTTCCGCCATCCGTCTTGCTCCACTGTCGCCCGAATTGCTCCACCGCCACCCAGCTTGCTCTGCCGCTGCTGCCCTGCTACCGCGGACCGGCCATAAGTCCCCGCCAAATCTTCATATGCTTAATTTACTGATTAGACATTAGTTTCCTATATTTGCAGAGACTTTTGAGTAGCCGCCATATTCTATCTTGCCGAGTTACGCCATGGCCCCTCCTCGGATTGATACAGTGAGTTCCGATTTTAGTCATTTTTCAGATATATTTATCTTCTAGCAAGAATTAGTAAATTTGGATAGTAATTTGATTAGTAGATTTAACTTCAATGTGTTGTGAATGTTATGTAGATGTATAGTTCGATGCTGCTATTAATTTTTAGTATTGCTATGATTGCATTATAGATGTTGTAATGCCTAAGAAATGTAAAGATGATAACTAGTTGCCCACTACAGAAATAAAATTTAAAAGATAATCCTTATGCTAGGAATTAAGGCAATTTAAAAAAATTATAACTAATTCATTAATAATTAATCCTTATGCTGTAATGATTAATTCGCTAAGTAAAAATATCGTTGTAATATTAACCCTATACGAAGATCTTGTACTTCAAACATGTGATTTTAGACTTCATAATTCCAAAATCACATATTTCAAGTACAAGAATTTATTGACATATGGCTTAATGTTGTCCATTACATAAACGACCAAGTTAGATCGTAGTTGGATTCGTCGTTGGAAGGATAAACGTGGCATTATAATAGAAGAATATAAAGATGGTGTCGATGAATTTATTAATGTGGCATATCAAAATGAAGGTGTTGCTTCTTCATATGGTGAAATCTTATGTCCATGCCGAAAGTGAAAATGTTATTAGTGGAAAGTAAGATATGATGTGCAGAAGGATTTATATTCCAACGGTTTCTTACTCACATACACAAATTGGTTCTTTCATGGAAAAAAAGATGGGCTAAAGAGACAACTAATGTAGATATCAATGTGGGCGAGTCGAGCAATCCGTACATGGACTTGATACGAGGTGCAATGTTAGGAGAAAATATTGATGAAACATTGATTGAAGAAGATCCGATTCCTTCAGCTTCTAAATTTTATAATCTTCTCGAAGAAACAAACGAACATTTATGGGATGGATGCGTGAAGCAAACTACACTTTCTGCAGTGGCACAACTAATTAACTTGAAACCAAAATTTAATATGAGCGAAAGTTATTTTGATTGGATGATCGCCATTATTAAGAGTATGCTTCCATCTTTAGAGAAATTACCGAGAAATTTTAATAAGTGCAAAAATTGATGAGAGATTTAGGGTTGGAATATCATAAGATTGATGCATGTCACAATCATTGTGTGTTGTATTATAAGGAAAATAATTCGCTTATGAGTTGTTCTATTTTGGCGAGCCCAGATACAAGCCGAGAACGAATTCTCAAAGTTCAAAAAAATATGACAAATGTAGTATTCAGATACTTTCCCATATGGGCTTAGAGGTAATGTGTGCTCAGTTCTATACTATAGGAAAGTACATGTTGCAGTTTTGATGCATCGTGATCGAAATTCATTTAAAAAGAATACAACTGAGCACACATTGCCTCTAAGTCATTTGACGGGACAAGAATTGCTAGAGCAAGTAAACAAGCTTAATGAAGTCTCATTCTAATTTAAGGTCGGTTCTTACAAACAAATCGGGTTTGGAGGTGAACATAATTGGGAGAAAAGAAGTATTTTTTGGGAGTTGTCTTAATGGTCTTCAAACTTGGTACATCATAACTTGGACGTCATGCATGTGGAGAAGAACGTATTTGACAACATCTTCAATACTATTATGGATGTTAAAGGAAGAAAAAAAGATAGCATACATGCGCGTGAAGACATGAAAGTTATATACAGAAAACTAGAGCTAGATATCATTCATCTTCAAAATGGTAAATGCAAAAAAGCCAAAAGCTACTTATGTCTTGAGCAATGATCAAAGAAAAGTGGTTTTTGAATAGGTCAAACAATTGAAATTTTCCGATGGATATGTATCAGACATATCTCATTCTTTTAGACTGGAAAATGTGAAGATACATGGGATGAAGAGTCATGATTGTCATATTTTTATGCAAAGGCTGCTTCCAATTGTCTATAAAAAACTTTTGTCAAAGGCCATCTGGGAAGTTTTAACAAAGTTATCTATGTCTTTAAAGAGCTTTGCACATCCATCATTCAGGAAGAAGACATCTCTCGATTAAAGTCTTCTATCGTGATTATCGTGTGCAAGGTTGAGAAGATATTTCTACCTTCTTTCTTTGATGTGATAGAGCACTTGATTTACATCTTCTATATGAAACAAAACTTGCAGTTCCGGTTCCATATAGGTGGATGTCCCCTTTCGAAAGGTGCATGTTATATTTGAAAAGGAAGGTGAAGAATAAGGAGAAGATTGAAGGATCTATATGTGAAGCATATTTCATTGAGGAGGTGTTAAACTTCACTACAAACTACTTTGAGCCGCACATACAATCACGACACACCCAAGTTCCAAGAAACGATGACGGTGGTGGAAGAGAAGTTAACATGAATACTTTCAATAATAAGCCACTAGGTAACTTTTCTCGAAAGAGATTCACATTTTTAATTTATGTGTTTTTTATGTTATATATTTTATATAATCTATAATGTTTATATGATTGTATAATTTTTTATTTCGTAGAGGACCCTACTATTTGGGAGGAGTTGGCCGATACGACATGAGGAGGATACCTACGTGACCTAGGCATAGCCGCTCAGGAGGAGCGGAGGATATGCAGGCGGCCCATCTGCTTCGAACTCATCTGCTGTAGTTGATGTGACGTAGCTATCGCAACAGTTATGGCAGCAAATATCATAGCAGATATCGCAGCAGGTGTCCCAGCAGCTATCGAATCAATCCCTGCGAGGCCATGGACCGAGCACGTAGGGATCGAACGTCCGGAATGACAACAACAATTCCTAAACTTAGGATAGAAAATTTTGCATGATATTAACTATACTTTTGTTACTTATACACTTGTTATTAGATATACGTATAGTAGTTACACTTTTGTTAGTTCAGTTTATTACTTTTCATATTCTTATCTTTGATATGGTGCATGTGATGAATGATGAATTAATTTATATGCATTATATAATTATATTGTGTGGGAAGGGAAGAAAATATAGTTGTAATGGGGCAAAAATATCTGACAATAGTGCCTCTGTAGCGTCACAATCGCATCGCATAAATAATCAATGCTACATTAAATATATCATCCTTCGCGTCACATTAGCGTCGACCTTTGGAGCGTCACCTTAGTGTCGCCTTGGTGACCCCATTGACATGATGTTGGCCTCATAGTATTGCCGAACTAGTATCAACAAATGCATAAACTTAGCGTCCCTTGAGCGCCGGAATAGCGACTCCTATTTTTGAGCCACTTTTGCGTCACGTTAGCGACGCCAATCAACTGCTCGCAATGAGACATTATGCATCATCTTAACATCGAGATAGCGTCGACTGTTGATGCTAGTAGTGCATCCTTCTGCTTTTGCTCTATTGCGATGCTATTAGCTACCGCTTGCAGGCATCTCATATTGTTGACGCCAAGTAGACACGAAAGAGACGCTATATTTACCAGAGACGCGATAGCACCGCAATAGCGTTTCTCTAGTTGGGTCACTATTCGTCAATTTTCTTGTAGTGAAACGTCTTAGTTGTACTTTACGGTGGATAGTGTGGCGATTGCTCGGCGATAGCACATGAACTTTCACTATGTGGTACAATGCGACGTCAAGAGAGTCCTAACTTTAGGCTCTGATACCATAAATATAACGCCCCCAAATCGACCCCCCTACGTGGCAAAGACCAACCTAAAGACGCTACGAACACTATGTCTTTGACTCAATATTTGATCAAGACAGGTCAACAATGTGATATGTCAGCAGAATAGAAGAAATGAATTTTATAAAAACCAAATAGGAATAACCAATGAGTGCAGAAGTCAATAGCTTATTACATAGTCTGATGAAATGCTAGATGTTATTACATAAGGCTTCATAATAAGACATATGGAGAAATAAATAAATGGTCCCTAGATTCATGTGCTTCTATGTCGCTGGAGCATCATCGCAACACACCTCTTGGGTCTGTGAGAACCAAATACATGAGAGGTAATCCTTCAGTAACTTGGGTTTGTGAGAACCAAATACATGAGAGGTAATCTTCCTGTGAGCTTTACAACCCAAGTGGGGAACAAATAATAATATACAACAATTAACCACAAATAGAATAAATATATTAATATAGATCGGTGTCACACCTTGGCTCATGATGAGAGCAAGAGATTAATAACAGTGAAATTCAAATAGGCATATGATCAATGAGCATGTGGATGATAATAACAATGTTCGATCTATCAATGGAAATCAATGATTGATGATCTTTTTTGATGATTGTGATTCATTAATCAGAACATTATTAGTGATTCATAATCGATATAATAACAATTTTCATGTGACATTGTTCAATTGTGATGGTGGTTAACAAATAGGTGAATTTGATGGTGATTGATCCTATTTTTATTATAGAATGGGTTAGGGTGCCAAGCAAAGAATACAGTCATGACATTGCACTCAAAAGAGGGAAGACAATGACCCTTAACAATGAACATTGGCTTGGACTAATAATCCAATGTTTATCTTATTATCATCTTGATAAGATTTTCATTACAATGTCGTTTGAGATTCATTGAGAAGTAATCAATTCACTATGTATGTATAATAAATCATGGATCAATAGATAATAAATTAGAACTAGTGATGCAATCAATTGTTTGGATGGAGTTAATTCATGTCAGGATTGTGGTCAGGCTGGAAGGAAAAAAACATGTCATATTTGAGGTTTCCAAACATAAAAAGGTGGATTTGGATGAGCAGAATTCGAGTCGATTATGGGTGAACTCTAGCCGTGTCTAATGATGACCGGGGCCAAGTGTGAAACTCACCCGGGCTGAGCTTGAGAAGTTGTCGTGAATTCGTCGGGTTCCGACGCACGACGAACTCGAATCCGGGTCAGGTCCGAATGAACGCGGGTGGGGTAGAAAAATATCGAGAGTTGCCTAATTTCGTCGTTTGCTAACTCCAGCCAGGTTTAGGGTAACCCGTGTCGGGTTCAACGAATCCAGGGCGAGTTTGAGAGCACCCGATCAGATTTTGAGATGAACCTGGGCTGAGTTCATGTAACTCGGGTCGGGTTCTCATGTCAGGAAAATTGTCAAGACTCTATTTAATTCCATTTCGATCTATTCGGTATTCATACTAGTTGTAAATACGATGCCAAGCATGAAAATCATCATAGAGGCAAAACATAGCACAAAATCATACAAGCATGTCATTATGGTAGCAATTACACAGATCTAATCAACCATCAGTTTTCTATGCAAAATAAAGTGATCAAGGAATCAAACACAATCATCAATTATTAGCTATCCTTGGTCGTGACATCTGATGACAGTACAATGACTTTCATAGCAATATCGATGACTTTCATATGCTGAAATTGAGATATGTCGATCTATAAAAATTGGGCATGATTTACTCAAATTTATTCTAAATAAAAGGTTAATCAAGAAGTCCCTTATTTACCTATATATCTTTTGGAGAAGAAGAGGGGCGTGATCAGAAACACATCATGGCAGGATATTTAAGGTGAGATTGGGTAAATTGTTTATCCAATGATGGTTTAAGAGGGCACGGTCAAGGTGGCAGAGGATGTGCGTGATGCAGGCATGATTGTTACACCAAGTGTAAGGGATGCCTAAGGGTTTAATATCTAATAACTCCTGGGCATTGAGGAGGTTGTTGAATGCCTGAATAGATCGGGAGGGTTGAAAAGGTGAACCACCTAATTTGTCATCAGGGGAAGCTAGGTTATTGAAATCTCCAATGAGAAGCCAAGGGATGTATGTGGTGTCTAGATCACAAAGTTCATTCCAGAGGCAGGTTCTAACGGAGGCAATAGTGCTAGTGTAAACGGATGATCGTAAAAAATTAAAACCATTGAACGAAAAAGCAGCATGAATAACTTGCGGGGAGATGAGGAGTGGCATAACCTTAGCCTCCCGGCGGCGCCAGGCGAGAAGAATGCAACCAAAGGCCCTAGCGGCCTCACAAACAATGCCATCCTAGTCAGGACCAAAGCATCGAATAACCTGTTTAGATTTTACAGAATTTGTGTACGTCTCTAACAAAATTACAACATTTGACCTATGATTTCTAACAAGATTAGTAAGTATATCCCTAGCCTTTGCCCGGTAAGCACTGCGGCAGTTCCATGCGAGAACCTTCATGGATCAGCGTTCGGGGGGTTACGTGCGGTCGACAGCACCTGCACAAAAGAGGACACTAGTGAGGAAAGAGTAGATAGGATGGTAGGGGGCTTACCTTTTTTGAGATGCTTTGAGGACCCACGTCGGGGCCGCAGTGCATGGAGAGGAGCCTAAGACTTATGGACACAAGCCTTCTTCTTCTCCGTGCGTGGGGGCGGAAGGAGTTTCGGGTCCTTTGGCTCCTCCTCTGAGAGGTCATCCATAGGGATTTCTAGCGACCGATCCGGGGCCTCCGAGGGGGCGCTGATGCACTTGGTGGCAAGAGAAAGAAAGTTCTCGTGGTCAAGGGTTACGTTCGCACTATTCGACATGGTGGAAGAGGAAGAGTCACACATGGGGACGGAGGAGGAAGTGCTGGAAGGGGAAGGAGAGGGTGGAGGCAACAGAGGAGTAGAGTTAAGCATTACAATGGGGTGAGATTGAGATAACGCTTCCGTTGGAGGGTTAGGATTGCCCGACGAGTGGAGATCGCACGCAAATTTCTCCACACATCCTAGGAGTGGAGAGGATGGGACGGGTGTGCTTCTTGTAAGCGAATCACAACCGTTGGATGGGGTCAAATGGATCGGTGATGTGGCGCGAGGAGGCAAAAGTGTGTTAGTTGGCAAGAGATCATAGCCGTTGGGATGTGAGGTGCGGATCGCAGACGTGGAGCCAGAGGGATCAGAGACGGGGATGGTTGACATAGCAGGCGACAGTTGGGAGCAGCGTTGGGGGCTGGCCACGTCATCTCTGAACGTTCCGACACTACGGGGCCCCTGGGGCACAGGCAGGTGATGCATGCAAAATACAACATATTTTGGATTATTATTTTAGTTAATTTTTTTGTAATTTTATCATGGCATGCATCATTTTAGATCATCTTTAGTCCTAACTCCGGATTTATCAATTTTAATTATTAATTCTCTGAATATTTTAATTGTGAATGAATTTTCTTAATTTTTATAATTATTTTGCAAGCAAGCCGAATTATCAGATGGTCACGACGTAGGCGTAAACGATAATTGCAAAGATGTTATCGGCCAAAGAGTTTTGGGCAAAATACGTATGAAGGAAATATATTTTGGCCAAGATGATCACAACCAGGGCGTAAAATTGACTTTATCACCGTTGTTGGATAAAGTTATGTCTTACTTCGTTGGGGGTAAAAACAAATGCAACTTGATTTTTTGGGCGTAACATGACATGCATAGCTGTAATTTTGGACGTAATGATTAAAGGACTCTTCATTTTGGCCGAGATTAGAAGAAGTGACTCATCGTTTTGGTCGAGATTCGAAGAAGGGGGTAAAGATAAGAAGAAATTATCTTTTGGGCATAATGACAAGAAGAACTCATCGTTTTGGCCAAAATTAGAAGAAAGGGAGTAAAGATAAAGATTCATCATTTTGGGCCGAGATTCCAAAAAGGGGGGAAAGATAAAAAGAGTCTATCATTTTGGGTGTAACGATTATAGAAGAAGTTATATTTTGGCCAAAATCCGAAGAGATCGCGATCAACTTTTATCCCGTGAATTGAAATCCAGCCGTACGATGTTACGGCCGGGATCAACTTGAAGTTTGTCCGCACCTATAAATACGTGAAGAAGTGGTCGTCCCAATTCGTGCTTTGAAGTTCTGGTTTTCTTCCACGACGAGTCAAGAGTCTGCAGGCTTCGACCGGAAGGAGAGAGGTGCTACGGCTGGAGGTTGATCGTGACTCTGATCAAGTTCGAGAGGCTGCCCGACTGTCTGCCCAATTTGAGATCTCTACTTTTGCTTTGGGTGTAATTCTTTCATTTTTTATAATTTGTATTTTATTATCTCTCTAGAATTTCTAGGATGAACTCAATGTTATATCTTTTATTTTAGGAGATTATTAATTGAAGGAAAATATTTGGACCCTATTTTATTTATTTTAATCTTTTTTGATCAATTATTAATTATTCTTAATGCTTTTATATTAGTTAATTGAATTTCTGAATTAGGCTATACCAGTTTGTGGAGTGTTTAATTTCAAAATTCATTATACTAATTATAATTGATTTTATTTGAAATTAATAATTGATATAAATTTGATTACTAGAGTGTGGAGAATTAAATTTGTGCGGTCTGTTAATTTATACCAGTTTGTAGAGTGATTAATAGTCTAGGGAATCCAGTTTAATGCATCTTAATTTTGATGGGATGCCAGTTTGTGGAGACTTCAATTCTTATTAAATTAAGATAGCTTAATTTGCATACTTAGATTGAGGGGATGCCAGTTTATGGAGATCGTAATTTAATCATGTCAAGTTAATAATTTAGAGGGACTCTAATCCATCATTAAATATTAAATTTATTTTTATAGTTCAAATATTTATCCTGATCTATTTTCATCCTAAGACCAACTTCAACACCATTATCTTATCTTTATCATTATTTTACAAAACCTATTTCCAAAATCCATGTTTTTCTTCTCTCTTATTAATTTATAAATTCATATATTGAATTAATAATATTTCTCGTGGGTTCGACACTCTTTACTTCTTTTTACTATATTACTTGTGCGACTAGTGCACTTGCTAGTGATTTTATTTTGCTACATCATTTTACGCATCAAGTTTTTAGCGCCGTTGCGGGGGAATATTTTATTAATTAATTTCTGATTTTTATAAATTATTAGGAGATGTAAATAAATTGTAAATAATTCTCTATAAATATGTACTATTTGTTTTAATTATTTTTATTTTTTGTGAATAAACTAACATCTTTCTTTTTGTAAATAAAAACTTTTTGTAGATAAAAGTCATAGGATTATAAGTTGATTTTGGATTAAATTTGCTAACCTTCGGCCGATATTCTCCTCTATTTTAACATTTTGACACCGAGATTTTTCTGATTAATTGGATTTTTCTGATTACGACTTATGGATTTTACGACCGTGATTAATTCTTATCGGCTTTATATGATTTGCGCCTGGTTATGTCAAGAAAATCGTCTTTAATTGGTGGCCAAAATCTTTTGAAAACTTTTGTGTCTCGGCCATAATGTTTTAATTGTCTGAACTTTGTTTTACGCCATGGTATATTCATATTGATTTGACTTTGTTTTGGCCAAATTATATGTGGTTTATTCTTTCTCTGCCGTAAAGGATCACGTTCGACTTAATTCACTTTGTCGATTTACGCCCGATATGAATTTTACTCTTTCTCGGCCGTAATGATTCATTAGTCGACGTAAGAGTTGTTGTAAAACATGATTCTCAAATTTTGTTCGATTTTTATTTCGGTCAAAACCCTGACACTTTTCTATTTTGCGGCCAATTGAATCAGGTTGTCGACTTCATTTTTGTTCCTTACGCCTGGAGTGGAGTTGATTAATTTTTACGCCCAAGTATCAGTTTAATTCCCTTTCGGCCGTAATGATTAATATTTTTTTCATTTTAATCTCGGATTTCAGTTTGCCATTTTCATCTCGGATTTCGATTTGGCCCCAATCGTTCTATAGAGTTTTTATTTACGCCTCATCAAATTACTGAGTTACGGTCATATGATTTGCGCCTCGCAGTGTCGACCTATGGTTTTGCGATCATGTTTGATTTTGTCTATTTTATTGGAAATATGGTCTTTCAGTTTTGCGGCCGCAGATATTTAATTTTATTCTGCGATTATTGATCATCTTATTTGATTTTAAATCTGTTTCATATCGGTCGAGAAATACTTTTGTTTTGCGACCGTAAAATTTTCTATTTTCTTAACGTAAAGTTTGACTTCGTTTCTGCTTTTATGATTTCGAAAAAAGTTTACGCCCGCAAAATATTTTGTTTATCCGACCAACTTTATCCGTATATTTGCGGCTGGCAATTTTTACGGCCGAAATTTCACTTTATTCATATGATCAAATTGATTCTTTCTCTTGCGTTATGATTGATTGAGCTTGCGGCCGATAATTTAAATCTCTAGTAATCCATTAGCTCATGGTTTTTGCAGTCGAGAATTGATCTCTTAATCTGTTTTGCGACCGATATTTTCTGAACCTTTGTTTTTACGCCACCATACTGATTTGACCTTGTTTCGGTCAGTTTATATATGGTTTATGTTTTACGCCCTATTACTTAATTCACATTGGTTAATGTCCGATTTATGCCCAATATGATTTTTATTCATACGACTTTTATTCTTTTTTATCGTGATTTTTATTTGTCGTCTTGCATTTTATACAAGGGCTTTGATTAATACAAGATTTTCCAAGTGTTGATTTTCTTTTGACCGTAAAGTTGAATTTTCATGTTTGGTGCGTTAAGGTTTTCCCCTATGAATAAACATCTATTCTGAAGTCGAACAATCTTTTATGCCGTAAGTATCTTCCGACATATTTTGTTCATTTTCTTTGTCGCCGTACTTAATTCGCGTTTCAAGTGTCGTCTAATTTTAATTACAGCGGTGGCCTATCTATCTCGATTTTGCGCCATGATAATTCTGAGTGATCAAACCACAGTTAATTAACGTTCTGAAGTTTTGCACCTCCAATCATTATCCAATTTGATATATCTTATTTGAGCTTTTCTATCGTTTCTCGCTCGACCAAAAAAAAAAAAGATTTTTCTGATGTTTTGCGCTGAACCTTCGGGAAAATTTTAATATTTTGTATTCTGTGCTTAGTTTGAGATTAAGTTGATACATCCCGTCAAGAAAATTTTGCACCGAATTTACTGAATTTATTTTATGAAAAGAATTTGTGCCTAAACTTCTGGTCAAATTCCAATTTTTAACTCTTGCGACAACCTTTATACTCACAAGCACAATTTGACAAAATTTTTCTAATCATATATGATAAAAGTGACACTTTATGTTTATCCGATTACATGGCCATAATTTTTTGTAGTATATGTAAATTATCTGTGTAATTCTTTTTAGTTGTATGTATTTTTTTTCTGTAAATAATTTAACACATTTCTTGCTGCAGAGATAAGTTTCGGATAAATTTTTTTTAGTTGCGCAGCTGGAATTATTCTTTAAGCATCTTATCTTATTAATTGTTATAATGGTTCAGTTCTCTTAATGATTTTGTGGTTTGAAATTCTTAAAAATTTGATCTATCACGCCCATATCGGATTAAGGCTATCAGGTTTTCTTTTTATAATTTTCTGATGTGATTTATTGCAGAATTATGTGTGAAGAATTATCTCTCGTTATTGAATTTTCAATACTTCGATTTTCACATTTACGGACGTGATTCATGCTGTTAACGATGCTTCGCCCGGGATTTGGGGCTTTCGATTTTTTCTTTTTCTCATTACGCCTTACATTTGTTTGACACTCATATTACGCCCGCAATTTGCCTTTGACGGCCGAAACCTTTCTAACTTGTTAACTTAATTTTGGCCGAAATGTGGGATAGCTTTTTGGCGGCCAAGCAAATTTATCTTCGATCACGTTGATTAAATCTCTCTTTGAAAGGTTTCTTATTATTCTTTTGCGCCTTCGGTTTAATATATATTTAAGCATTTGATTGTTGTGTGTGCCTTCAATTACGGTATATTTTTCTTCTTGTCTCATACGATGTAAATTCATATTTTTTTTCTCTATCCCTGAAATGACGCCCAATGCCAATTTTTTTTTTTTCTCTCTCCGTGATGCTAACATTTCGGGATTGATTTTACCATATTTGGAGCCTCGATTTTTCTTTGCAGAGTTTTACATCACCCTATTTTTTCTCCTGATAGGCGTACCAGTCCATATAGGTGCATGTGGGAGAGGGGAAAAACACTCGGCTGGTTAGTTATCTTACGTGATGTGCAGTAGCCGTGTGGACAACCGCTTGGATATTTGCATGAGATTGGAAGAGAATAGGAGGTTAGAGGGTGATTTTGATTTTTCTGATCTTTCACGACCAAATTCCAGAGAATCAATAAGGCAATAATGCGGCAATAAAAGTTCTAATTTTTATGGCCAGGTAGCAATTAATTTGAATTTCAAATTCTCTATTTTGTTAGAATTTTATCCTGTTGGGTCTAGTTGTAACAGTCTTGCAAGATTTGATTTTTTTTCCGGTTGTTACATCATATTCCTTGGCTTCATTTAATTTCTCTTTTAATTATATAACAAAAGAATCGAAAGATAAAATCAATATGTGGTTTCGAGTAATTTTATGATCTTTTTATGTACCTAACTTCTAACGTTGTTGTTTCACTTTCTATCATCACCATACTTAACTTTGTCATCCGATTTTCCCCCCTAAGCAAATGTGACGTGCTAACAGTTAACATCTTCGATCGAGTCAATTTTACACACAAGTAATCTTTTACGATTCTCAGGTAATCTTTGTAGCGTGATGATTAATGATTAATTCAATTAGAAATACATAGTATGTGCAATAACTTAAATATCTTTGATACTTCAAAGATTTAATTTCTGCAATTAAAACCAATTTTAAGAATGAAGTAACATGGAACTTTGTATCACCAAACAATTTCAAGCTCAATCTTCTTTTATTTTATCATTGCTATTAACATATAACTAATTCGATTTGAGAGAAACATAATTCGTAATAATATATTTGCCAATATCCGAATGTGAATTTACTAATCACATATTTTAATTTAGACCAAAATATTTATGCTATCTTATAATTCATAACTTCAAACTCAATTTTGATACGCATGTCTCTATTTTCTATTCATTTTTCCAATTCAAGTCAAATATCCATATTAGGGCTACCAAAAATTGACTTTCCGAGGTTCAAATTAATATAGAATAGATAAATCCTGGCTAAGACGTAAACTTTGAAAATCTAATCCGGTCTCACTAGTTCGAAGATTGATCATTTGTTTTCCTTAGATATGAGGACGATATGATTCTCCATAGAAAATAAAAGTGCACGCCATGCATGTCGTGTCATTCCCCTAAGGCTAAACCTACGTATTCTTTTCCTCATCCTCACATGGAAACTTTATTATCCAAATACATCTTACATTTCTTTGCCCCCTCAAAGGGATGCCAGGCCTGCATATGCAGCACCCACAACTCACCACCTCCTTGAGTGGTGCTCGGGCATGGCACTGCATGCATTGCATCATCCAATGTGTGCTACTTAATATGTGGTATGGAGCTACTAACACATGCATCAACTAATTAAGTAGCATTGTCTTTCCCTGTTGTTGCTCGTGCATGTGGGCATACATGCTGCCACGGAGCTAAGTGGGGAGGAGCAAATCTTAATCATTCATGCATTGTAATCACTAACAATTTAACTTTGAGGTCCAACCTTTATATGCATTGAGACAATCATGAAACTTTGTTTTAATGAATTGTATAATTCATTGCTTCATTTGTTGGTGGTTAGGAGTCAGTATGCGTTTGTGATGCTAGAGATAATATACATGTGTGTCAGTGTGTGTCACTATAAGAAAATAGCTTATTACAGTCTGTAATTTGACCAGAATCGTCGAAAATGACATTTTTCGACAGTTTTTTCGACGGATAGCGTTTGTGCGAAAACGAGGCGTCGCAAACGATTCACGACAGTTATTTCTAAACCGTCGACATCTTCGATGGTCCAGCTGACAAGCGCGGCCGTCGAACGTTGAAGATTTAAAACGGTTTGAGCCGTCGATATGTATCGACGGTTTGAAATACTATCGACGGTTCAAACTGTCGAAAACTCATATCGACGATTTGAGCCGTCGACTCAACAGTTGATTTTCGACGGCTCAAACCATCGTTAATTTTAGACGGTTAAAACCGTCGATGCTTAGCGACGGTTGAGACCATCTATAAACCTGCACGGACGGTTAGAACCGTCGATAAGTATCGAAAAAATTATTTGTCGATAATTAATTTTCAGCTATTTCCGATGGTTCTAACCGTCGGAAACCAAATAAAAAATAAAAAAAAATTATTGAAATTGCCTGTCTGAATAGATAATACAACAAAGGATCCATTTGGATCATAATATGTAACAAAGACATAATAGCTGTTTCCATCACATAATTATAAGTCAACACAACACATAGTATCCAAACATAAGAAATGCAACACAACACATAATATCTAAACATAACAATTGTCCAACACCATTCCAAACATTATAATGTTATAGAAACATAAAGATGATAAGCAAAGCAAAGAGATGTCTCGCCTTTCCCGTCGGATCTCAAGAACTTTTCGTAAGGCAATTTGAACATCACTGCACCGCACAAAAAGTCGGGAGAAAGTGAGTTAAGAGAACAAATATGCAGAATGTGTACAAAACTAGGGGAAGAAAGTTAGCACCTTGTCGAAGCACAACACAACACACAAAAAACTTGGTCCGTCCAAAGTTGTCTTGGGGTCAGCGGTGTGGTCCCCTCCTGCGTGGCTTGCATAATGTGCTCGACTTCTTTTGTTTTGTAAGACTCTTGAAATTAAAAAAAAGAAAAATCAACGATACTAAAAAATAAGATAAATCAATGACGATTTTACTATCTTATAGATTTACTTGAAATTTTTTTAAAAAAAGAGGCACTTAGATTTACATACATATGTCTCCTGAGCAAATGATGAAACCCATTCTTTGTTCTTCTTCTAATGAGTTCGAAGAAATACTTCATACTGAGTAGGTGGTCTACCCGTCTCTTTCTTCTACAGTTAAAAATGTCAAATAAAGTATAATATTTTATCGACACAATATTAAAAGACTTTACCATTTTCTTGGCAATCGTGCTCGTGGATACACATCCACCCGATGCAAGCATGCTCCCTGATCAGACTCTCGACTTGTTTTCGCTTTTTCGCACTTTATTTTGTACTCATCGGTGGACCACTTTTTACGATCCAAATGGCCTCGGAGATCCAATTGGGCCGTTCTCCAGCAGCTCGAGCTTTCGAAAGCATCGCGGACAATCTCTTTGAACACCGAGAATTAAAAGCCTTCCACATTTGTTCCATATTCTCGGACTCCCACCACACATCAGCCTGCATGTATATAAAAATAATTAAAGTAGTACGAAGATAAATTTTAATGATCAAGTTGGCTTCTAAGGATACCTAAAATTCATTAAATAGCATCTATCTCGTGGCATAAGGAACTTCCCTCCATGTAGGCCATGCATCAGTATACTTATGTCGCAACACTTTAGTAACTGCGGTAGCCACGGGTTTCGACGGTACAAACCTGGAAGAATATGAAATTATAAAATACGATGGGCGAATCACAAAATGAATAAGGATTCGAAATACATAAAATAACACTTATCCTAAATTTTCATCTGACTGTAAGTATGCTTTGTGCACACAATTTGACGAAGCCTAATCTAAGCGTTCCACGGAATCAAGAGCTCTAACGGGTTCTTCCGACAATTGTGTCTCCAAGTCCGCAATATCAGCGTGAGAGGAAGGAGCCGGCGGAGGAAACTGTCGTTCTATTATGCGAATGCCCGTGACTGATCTAGGAGCCGACGGAGTAGAATTATCTCTAGGGACGACCTTCTCATTTCCCTTATTTTTTCTTTTACTAAAATGAAACATCTGCATGATACAAAATTTAATACAAGTAAAATTTACAATTGATACAAAACTATAATTTGGCAATGTCTCGACCTGACTATGTTCGGCTACGTCTTGTGTCACATCTTCAGCAACGGAATTGTACGTATAACTCGAGAACCAATTCCTAATATTCGGAGGCGCTTATTAAAAATAAACAAATTAATTCGATTAAGTTTATGCGTAAAATTGTGATCATTATTTCAAACATTCACGAGATGGAAGCGAATATGAAAATGCACCATTCTCGTCAGGCATCCGTCGATCCGATTGATCGTCAACATGCATCGCTAACGCATCAAATAATATGGCGAAAGATGATAATTTGAATAAACTATTATGATACAACATCAATATTAGTCGTAAGCGAACAATTCTTAAGATAACAACCGTCGTAATACAAGATCCCGATAGTCGTAAGATAAAAATATTACATGAGCATGACATTAGGTAATAATAACATTATTCATCATGTGAGTTATCACATGATTGATACTCATCATCATCATCATCATCTGAAGATGACGTAGTTTCAAATTCATCTTCGTCCGAAGCATTCTCGTCATTTTGTATGTCGGCATTATCGAAGTCTTCAAATACTTGTTCTGAATCTTGTAGATCATCGACTAATTCGGTATCTACAATAAGGGTCATAGAAGTATGTGAGTCATCTTGATATACACATTACAATGCACCATCAATTCCTATCCTGCTTCTTGCCTTCGTTTTTATTACTACCCACCATTGTGCTTTATCCCTGGTCTTCTCCGGATATGGCACATAATATATCTGTCTTGTAGAAGATGGAATAATGAAATAATCAAAATGATCATAACACCTATTGTGACGTACTTCAATTATTTTGAAATCTTTGTGAACTTGCATCCCTCTCCTTTCCTTTGGATCAAACCAATTACACTCAAACAATATGACTCGATTACCTCCAGTGTATTCCAGCTGAATTATGTCTTTGAGAATACCGTAGTAGTCACATTCATTTTCTCCGTCTGTGGATCCTTTGACACAAACTCCAGTGTTTACGGTTTTCTTCCCAATCGACCAAGTCTCCGTGTGAAACTTATAACCGTTCACAAAATACACCGGCCAACTTTTCACCTCTCGAGTCTGTCCCCATGCCAAATTATGGAGACCAGACATCGTGTCAGTACTGAGAACCTAAAAAGAAAACGAATGTCAAGAATAGATCGTGAAGACTTCAAATTGACCAACATCATAAGAGTTACCTGATCCTTAAACCACGATGCGAAGTCATTCTCGATTCTATCTTGAACATGTTCTTCAGAGACATTGTAGTACTGCAAGAAAGCACTACATACAAAGTGATGGCTTAATCAAAATATTGTTTGAGAAGACAAAAAAAAAGAACGCATGGAGAATAAACTTACTTAATGTACCCTTGCACCTCCTGCGTGTTTAGAAGGAGATGATTCGTGGCAGACTTGAATTCTGCATCACTCAATCATCTACTTCTTGGCTTCCCAAAATGTCGTCCTAACTGATTGAAGATCGACAAGGATGCCACAGCAGACTGTTCTTGTAGAACTTCATCATTTCGATGAACTCTGATCCTCGCACACTTAACATGGGACTCAAAGTAGTAGGAACAGAAGTACGAAATCGCTTGAATCATATAGGCTTCACATATAGATCCTTCAACACGTGCTTTGTTCTTAATCGTCTTTTTACTTCGATTAAGATATCTTTCAAAAGGATACATCCACCTATATTGCACTGGTCCACCTACCCTTGCCTCATATGGCAGATGAATATGAAAGTGCTCCATGGAATCAAAGAATCCTAGTGGAAATATTCGTTCCAACTTACATAATATTATCGGAATATTATGTTCCAACTATCACATATTCATAGAAACTTTGCTTCCTACTGCATTTTCTTCATTGCCAAACAAACGCAAGTTATTCATGTCCACACATCGGGTCAGATTTGATGCATAACCATCCGGCATTCTCAGCTCTTGAATCCATCGACACACTTGAGTCTTTTGCTCTTTAATAAGAGCATAACTTGCCTTTGGCTTAGATAATATACCGTTAGGTAAAATAGCTAAGTGCAACTCTGACCTTCAACAATACTCCTTCAAATCTAGTCTCGTCTTTAGGTTATCCTTTGTTTTACCCTTAATATCCATTACAGTGTTGAATACATTTTCGGACACATTTTTTTCAATGTGCATGACATCCAAATTGTGACGTATCAAACAATCAGACCAATAAGGTAAATCCCAGAATATACTTGGTTTGTAAGTACATGTGTAGTCTTGCAACGTTCTTCTATTTCATTATTTTTTGTTGGGTGAATCTTGCCGTGTTCTTGATCTACGTGATGATGGAATGGCATCGTCCATAAGCCAACTTTGTTTAATTAGGTCAGATTAGCTTTTGTAAACTTCTTGTCAAAATCTAATTTTATTTCATTCTATGGGGGAAGAAAGTTGGCATATCTCAGTGAAAGCTAATTAATGACCAAAGCCATATTTTTAAAAAGTCGTACAACCAACCTCTGAAGGGGACTGGCAAAATTATCTAATCAATTTCTTTGGATAAATATGCATCATTCACACATTTCTGAAGGAGCGTACATCTGGATTCATGCACACCTAAGCTAATCTTCTTGACCTCAATTGTTAGGTATGAGTGGATGGATCAGTTGTCTTATTTTAAAATTTTAAAACATCCAAATTGGATAGTTTTCTTTTTAAGATGTAAAAGCCTTATCTATATATTGAATTATGCAAGATAGATTTTGCTTTTCTCTTATGCAAGTTAGGTGACGGTATAGCAAGAGGTGGAGAAGAAAAATTAACGAGCACACGATGGTTCATTAGCAGAACCTGGTTAGGTATTACGCCAACAAATGCAATATAAAACATTAGAAATTAGATCACAATGCATATATACATGAAGAAGCCTGACGTGTAGGTACGATGATCTCTTCTCCTATTCGAATAATTAAGGCCCTCGATATTTTATTTTCTGGATTCGATCTCAGCCATCTAAGGAACTCAGTCCCGGATATATTCTCAACCATAATGACTCTCTTGGCATATCAAGATCCAATGTCATATATATGGTTCATTCAACCGCGACACGAAAGAAAGTAGTTCATCCAACTACAAATAAAACGACTCTTGAAATGGCAATAAATATAGTTAGATGCTTATAGTCAAGTTCAATTCTCACCGGGATTTTCAGAAAATAAATAAAGAATATTTATTTTAATTTAATAGATCTGAAAATTCTTATCATAATATTCTAAAATTAATTAATTTCAAAATTGATGGAAATTATGGGATAAGTTGGAAAGATATGATGGAATTTGAAAAGAGGAAGAATTTCTATGAAGATAAATAGGAGATTATTAAATAAAATCGAATTTAAATAAATCTGAAAAATTATGAATGGATTAATCATCGATGGATGATCAAGATTGATTCTAAAAGAGTCCTAAGCCCAATAGAATTAAAAATCCTAACCTGCACTATAAATAGACATCAAAGGGGTGGTTGGAAACTCCCTTTGGCCAAACAAAAATTCTGCACCACGAGCTCCACTTTATTCTTCATTTTCATGTGAACCGAGGCATTCTAGAGAGCACGCGATGGCTAGTTTTGAAGTCCCGACATAAGAGAAGAAGTTGGAGGTGACGAACGTGAGTTTCAAGGTCACATCGCAGAGATATAGCCAGCCAAAGTCGGCATTCAGACAACTCGCGCAGGCAGGGGATTTCGATTGATTTTTTAGCCAACTTTAAGTACGTAGGGGGAATCCCTATGTCGTCGGTTTTCTGTGACATGGAACCATATTCTCTTCTCCTTTGTACTGAGAATTCATTGATATATTGTATGCATAAATTGGACATTGTTTGGAAGAGTTATGGTGGCCAGAAAATCGTGTCGGAATGCATTTTTCCGCGGGCAACGAACCCAACCCGGGTTGAGGCCGACATGGCCTGAGTTCTAGTAAACACAGCCCAGGTTCAATCAAACTCGGACCGTGTTGATGCGTATAGGATTGAGATTGGACGCGGACCGGGTCAACGACGACGCGGCCTAAATTTTTTGACGACAGGTCCGTGTTCTTCGTACACGGTTTGCATTTTGATCGAGGCATTGACACGAGTGTGAACCAGCCAACCCAGCCTAGGTTCACACCAAACTCGGCTCGAGTTTCACCCTGTCGAGAGGGTTTTTGGTTGTCTCGAATACGGCCTAGGTTCTACTCAATGCGTGCCGAGTTCTGGGAACAGAAAACATAATTTGGAATATCTTATTATGGAGAATTAAATAGTTACTATAGTTAATTGTTCCTAATCATTCATGATCATATTATTAATAGATCTGATCTCATCATTTACTAGATTTGATTTGAGATTATTGTTATTGTTATTTCATCAGATCCTGTTATCCATTATAGTATTGATCCAGTAGTTTTTCCCTGATTGGGTCATTGTTTAACTTAAATTCAATTGTTAAAAATAGGTCCATTAGATAACAAGATAAAAGATGGAAACTGTTGGGTCTCCATGTTCTCCGATTGTCTCTAAGCCCCTGGGTCATATTGTTATTGTTATAGATATTGTATGGGGTAGATAGTCTACCCAGATGTTTGAGACGTCATCCTTTAGGGAAGCTATGACTGTATTGTGAAGGTCATGGTTCTCCGCCATCATGAAGCAATTGTTAGCATTATTATTGAAGGACGGCTTGCCATGACTTAATTCCTCACTAGCCTACATGAAAGAGACATGGAATTTCCCTTAATTGATCGAACGTTCCCTAATGAATTGGATAAATCCAAAGACTGAATTGAATAGAATGGAAATTGAATTGAATGGAAATCGAATTGAATTGAATTGAATCATGGTCATTCAGATATCGACGTTGCCTGGCTTTGCCTCGGCCCATTGAATCGAATGGAAATTATTATTGGCCAATGACCATTGATATTGAAATCGAATAGGAATTGTTAAATTAGATAATACCATAGTGATCAGGCTTAATTGATTATTGAAAATTGTTAATTGGTATTGATTGGTCTTTGACCTCTTTCTTGATCCTCTTTACTAATTTATTGATTATTGAGCTCTTATCATATTGTCCTATCCAGTGCTCTATTTTTATTGTTCCATATTGTTATTAACTTATTGGACACTATTGATTATTGATTATTATTATGGTTAGACCTTATGTACTAAGTAATACTCGTGGGTTATCCCCTGTATCTGAAATCATGCAGATGATAGAAGATGGTGATATAGGTGGTTAGACTCAATGGCAGAGATATTGCACATGATGTAGGATTGTGTCCTACTAGATTATTGAATTAGTTATTATTATTCCACATTTTATAGAATTTATTTTCCGCAAAAATAGTTTTATATAGAATGTGTAGCGCCTTTGGGACGACTCTGAGCATGTGAAAGTCACCTTGGTCTTGGGGCATTATAAAAAGATATCATAGCCTAAGAAAAGGCACTTCTTAGCTATCTCTAATTGATAGAATTGAGTATATGTGCAATTGTCACGAGCAACCACTGCAGTCACCCAATAGGATTAAGTAAATATTGTATTGATATATGGATTATGGTGCTCATACTAATAGAATTGTATTGTTATTGTTATGTGGGAATGACTGCTATATAAGATGGCTTTTCCCGAATCATATCTCACGAGCTCTTAGGAGCATATCACAGCGGGCCCTTCGGTAGGCCCAAGGCTCACAGGCTAATGAGTAGTAGGCCTAGAGCCTAATGAAAAATAGATAGCAGGCACAAGGTCCCTAAGTGAATGGACATTAAGAGGATTAGCTGATGCAAGGGTCTTTACCTTATAGATCCCACTTAGCTCACACTCCCACCCATACGTTTTGCATGGTAGTTTGGGCATGATCATAGAAACACTATAGAGGTTCCTAAAGTTGGAGACTAGTTCGATAGAAAGGGCAACTTCGAGGATGCAGAAAGATGAATCGAGGAGGTTGAGTAGATCTTCCTCGTGATGGATTGCGGCGAGGACCGCAAGTTGATAGGATCGCAAGTTGATCTATGCCAGTCAAGAATTGGTTGGTGAAGCCATGGGTAAAGTGAGGGTTGACATAAATTCTTAAGTGATGGAAATGGAATAATTTCATTGATGGTATAAGGCAATGCCTAAGGAGAATATTTCGAAAGGAATAACCAAAGTTTTAAGGAGATTATTCTAAAGTTGAATAACGAAAGTCCTGAGGCTATCCCCACGTTACCCTTAAGGCATCATAAATTGAGATAGAAGTGTGGCCAACACATAAGCAAAGCATGACATTCTTATCAAATAGTGAATTAAAGAATACCTCAATGGATTCCTAATCATAAGGTCAGGAAAGATTATGGATTCAAATTGGAAAGTTAATCTCTAGGTTAGTTGGGAATACTACCTATGAGAATAGCAAAGACGCATAAGGTTATGCCTTAATGATTATAATATAGACATAGTCCAGAAGTCATGTTCTACATATGGCTTATAAGGAATTACTTAGGAATTCATTGAATAAGAAAGGTCCTAGTGTCAGCTATTAAAGCCCAAAGCTACTGAAGAAAGGATGCGGAGGATTCTTGGCAAGTCTGATCAAGACAAACCGAGCTGAAATAGATAGAGATAGTATTGAAGTGGTGAAGGAAATTTTGGACGTTTTTTCGGATGATGTCTCAAGAATACCACCATGGTGGAAGATTGACTTCTGCATTGACTTGGTGCCGGGTACTGCACCCATATCTAAGGCACCATATAGAATGGCTCAAGTGGAGATGCTGAAATTGAAGACCCAAATCCAAGAGCTGTTGGATAAGGGGTTCATCCGATCGAGTGTCTATGAGTACCCACTACCAAATTGAACAAGGTCACAATAAAGAATAAGTACCCACTACCAAGAATTGATGACTTGTTCGACCAGTTGTCTTCAGAAAAAGTGTTTTCTAAAATTGATTTAGGAAGTGGCTATCATCAACTTCGGATAGCTGATGATGATGTGTCGAAGACAGCATTCAGAACCATATATGGCCACTACAAGTTTCTGGTGATGCCATTTGGGTTGATCAACGCTCCGACAGCCTTTATGGATTTAATAAACTGAGTGTTCAGACCGTACCTGAACAAGTTCGTGATCATTTTCGTCGACGACATCCTTATTTGTTCGCCGAGCCCAAAGGAACACGAGGAGCACCTACGGGTCATGCTAACCTTACGGGAGCACAAACCAAATTTTCGAAGTGTGAATTTTGGCTGAAGGAGATCATGTTCCTTGGGCATATCATCAGCAAGGATGGAATATCAATTGATCCTACAAAGGTGAAAGCATTTGCCAATTGGAAGTGACCAAAGAATGTATCAGAGATCAGGAGCTTCATCGAACTTGCAGGATATTATCGAAGATTTATACAAGATTTCTCCAAGATTAGTTGCCACTGACCAATCTCACAAAGAAGGGCATCAAATATGAATGGTCACAGAAGTATGAAGATAGCTTCCAAAAGCCAAAGAAAAGATTGATGACGGTGCCTATCCTTACCATACCTTTAGGTCAAGGAGGTTATGTCAATGACGCATGTGGCACCGGCCTGGGGTGCGTCTTGATACAAGGGAAAGTCATCGCTTATGATTCAAGACAATTGAAGAAACACAAGAAGAACTACACGACGTATGATCTCAAATTAGGAGTGGTGGTCTCTTCACACTCGAGATTTGGAGGCATTACTTTTATGGCGAAGAGTTCGAATCTTCACAAATCACGAAATCCTGAAGTACATCTTCTCCCAATGTGATTCGAATATGCATCAGAGAAGATGGATCGAGTTTTTGAAAGATTATGAGTTTTCCATCAATTACCATCACAGAAAGGCAAACTCAATCGCTGATGGTAGGATCACTCGCATGCTTGAGAGTGAGTCGCTGGAATATGATCGATTGCAATATACAGATCAGTGACCAGCAGTGATGGTGCACGGATTATGGCACACCTCGGCATACAACCTGACTTATTATTGAAGATTGGAAAAGCACAACAGAATGATAATGAGTACAACGACGTACTCAAGTTGTGTGAAAAGATTTCCTGCTGACTTCTCAGTCACAGATGGAGTGATCAGATACAGGGCACGTTTATAGGTCCCTGATAATGAAGGATTACAAAGACAAGTGTTCAATTGATGCCACAAATTGAAATTCGCCATTCATCCTAGAAGCACGAAGATGTATAAGGACTTGCAATTTCTGATGGAACAACATGAAGAAGGACATAGCTGAGTACATTGCAAAGTGTATTGTAAGTCAATAAGTGAAGGTTGAGCATCAGATCCATATGGAGTACTACAAAAACTTGGAATCCCACAATAGAAATGGAAAAAGATAATAGTTGATTTTGTTACGGGGTTTCCAGGAACCTAATAGGGCCAAGATGCGATATGGGTAGAGGTGGATCGATTCAACAAAGCGGCCCACTTCATCCCCATCAAATGGAAGCAGTCCGTTGAAAGTTTGATGGACATTTATATTAAGGAGGTTATTCGACTTCATGGAGTGTTAGTCTCCATTGTGTCGGATAAAGATCTACGGTTTATGACTAAATTTTGGCAGAGGATACATAGTGCATTTGGAACGAAATTAAATTTCAGCACTGCATTCCATCCTCAGACAGACAGACAGTCTGAACGCACCATACAGACACTGGAGGATATGCTCTGGGCATGTGCATTGGACTGGAGTGACAGTTGGGACACTCATCTTCCCCTAATTGAATTTGCATATAACAACAGCTACCACTCTAGCATAGACATGACACCCTTTGCAGTCATGTATAAAAGGCCATGGCGTTCCCCATCTGTTGGAGTGAAGTGGGAGGATGACAATTCTTGTCAGAGAAAGTGGTAAAGCAAACTATGGAGGATGCTGAAATGGTTCTTCTCATTAGATAAAGGTTGAAAGCAGCATTCAGAAGGCAAAAGACTTATGCTGATAAGAAACGAAGAGAACAGATCTTCAAGGTTGGAGATTAAGTGATGTTGAAAGTTTCTCCAATGAAAGGAGTAATGAGATTCAACAAGTAGGGCATGCTGAGCCCTAGGTATGTTGGTCTTTTTTATATGCTTACTTTGGTTGGAGATGCAGCTTGCAGGTTGGCACTACCTCCGTTGTATGAACACGTGCATGATGTCTTCCACGTGTTAATGCTGCGCAAGTACCAGCATGATGATGCTAATATAGTGAATATAAATGAACCGAACTTAAATGTGGACCTGACATACGCAGAACAACCTATAGAGATATTGGAGTAGTAGACCAGACATCTGAGGAATAAGATGGTACTCATGGTAAAGGTAGCTTGGACACATCATATAGATGAAGACACCACTTGGGAATTGGAAGATGCAATGAGAAAGGATTTTTTAGAATTGTTTAAATAGATTAACATAATTTCCCTTAAGAAAATTTGAGGACGAACTTATTTTTAAGGAGGTTATGATGTAACGACCTGAATTTTCAAAAAATAAATAAAGGATATTTATTTTAATTTAATAGATCTAAAAATCCCTATCATAATATTCTGGAATTAATTAATTTTGAAATTGATGGAAATTATGGGATAAGTTGGAAAGATATGATGGAATTTGAAAATAGGTAGAATTTCTATGGAGATAAATATGAGATTATTAAGAAAAATTGAATTCAAATAAATCTAAAAAATTATGGATGGATTAATCATTGATGGATGGCCAAGAATGATTCTAAAAGAGTTCAAATCCCAATAGAATTGAAAATCCTAACCTGCACTATAAATAAACATCAAAGGGGTGGCTAAAAACCCCCTTTGGCCAAACAGAAATTCTACACCAAGAGCTCCACTTTGTTCTTCATTTTCGAGCGAACTGAGGTGTTTCAGAGAGCATGCGGTGGTTGGTTTTGAAGCCCCGACATAGGAGAAGAGGCTCGAGGTGATGAATGCGAGTTTCAAGGACACATCATCGAGATATAGCCGGCCAAAGTCATCATCCAGACAACTCACGCAGGCAGGGGATTTCGATTAGTTTTTCAGCCAACTTTAGGTACATAAGAGGAATCCCTATGTCATCGGTTTTCCATGACATGGGACCATATTCTCTTCTCCTTTATACCGAGAATCCATTGATATATTATATGCACAAATTGGACCACGTTGATGCGTATAGGATTGAGATTGGACGTGGACTGGGTCAGCGACGACGTGGCCCGAGTTTTCCGACAACACGGTCTGTGTTCTTCGTACACGGTCCATGTTTGATCGAGGCATTGACATGGGCATGAACCGGCCAACCCGGCCCGGATTCACTCCCAACTCAGCCCGAGTTTGACCTTGCCGAGAGGGTTTTTTGCTATTCCGAACATGGCCCGGGTTCTACCCGACTCGAGTCGGGTTCTGGAAACAAAAAATGTAATTTGGGATATCTTATTATGAATAATTGAATAGTTACTATAGTTAATTTTTCTTGATCATCCATGATCATATTGTTAACATCTGACCTCATCAAATTTACTATATTTGATTTGAGATTATTGTTATTGTTATTTCATCAGATCCTATTATACATTATAGTATTGATCCAATATTTTTCCCCTGATTGGATCTTGTTTAGCCTAAATTAATTTTTAAAGATAGGTCCATTAGGTAAACAAGATAAAAGATAGAAACTGTTGGGTCTCCATATTCTTCGATTGTCTCTAAGCCCCCTGGGCCATATTATTATTGTTATGGATATTGTAAGGGACAGATAGTCTACCTAGATGTTTGAGACGTCATTCTTTAGGGAAGTTATGACTGTACTGTGATGGCCATCGTCCCCCCATCACGAAGCAATTGTTAGCACTATTATTAGTGGGCGGCTTGCCATGACTTGATCCCTCACTAGCCTACATGAAAGACACATGGAGTTTTCCTTAATTGATCGAGCGCTCCCTATTGAATTGGATAATTCCAAAGACTGAATTGAATTGAATGGAAATCGAATTAAATTGAATTGAATCATGGTCATTCGGATATCGGCGTTGATTTGCTTTGCCTCCATCCATTGAATCGAATGAAAATTGTTATTGGCCAATCAAATTGGAATTGTTAAATTCGATAGTGCCATAGTGATCAGGCTTAATTGATTATTGAAAATTGTTAATTGTTATTTATTGGTTTATGGCTATATTGATTTATTGATTATTGAGCTCTTATCTTATTGTCCTATCCAGTGCTCTATTGTTATTGTTCCATATTGTTATTCATTTATTTGGCACTGTTGATTATTGATTATCGTAATGGTTAGACCCTACGTACTGAGTATTTTTGTACTCATGAGTTTTTTCCTGCTTCTGAATTTATGCAGGTGAGATAATAGAAGATGGTGATGCTGGTCAGGCTCAGTGACAGAGATGTTGCACATGATATAGCATTATGCCCTACTAGATTATTGAATTAGTTATTATTATTTCACTTTTTATAGAATTTATTTTTCGCAAAAAATAGTATTATATAGAATTGTGTAGCACCTTTGGGACGACTTTAGACACGTGAAAGTCACGTGGGTCTTGGCGCATTAGACACCGCTTCCAAATACTGGCAGTTGGCTACCAAAAAAAAGTTCGATTCTCCTTTCAATGCCTCTTACTTTATGTGTTGAGTAGACTCGTTGATCTCCGCAAGTGAATTTGGTTAGCTGAAAATGAATTCTAAGTGAATTTGGAAAGTAAGTATGTCAAGTTGGACTCCTTGCATCTTTGTAGTACTTTTGTCAAATTTTTCAAATAGTTTTTCAAGGAATCTCCATATATAGAAAAGTCATCCAAGAAAACTTCCATAATGTCTTCAATGAAATCTAAAAAAAAATGACATCATACACCTCTGAAATGTAGCTGGAGCATTCCATAAACCAAATGACATTCTTCTATAGGCAAATGTCCCATATGGACATGTAAAAGTTGTCTTGTCTCGATATTGGGGATAAATTAGAATCTGTAAGAATTCTGAATAGTCATCTAAGTAATAGAAATGAGAATGGTTGGCTAGTCTCTTTAGCATCTGGTTAATGAAAGGAAGTGGAAAATGGTCCTTTCTTGTTGCCTTATTTAATTTCCTGAAATCAATACATATTCTCCATCCAGTTACTTTCCTAGTAGAAATGAACTCATTATAATCAGACTTCACAACTGTAATTCCACATTTCTTTGGCATCAGTTGAATTGGACTAACCCATTCACTATCTGAAATTGAATATATGATTCCAGCATTCAAAAGCTTTAGCTCTTCTTTCTTCAACTTCTTTCATAACTAGATTTAATCTTTTTTGTCCTTCAATTGTGGGCTTGTAGTTCTCTTTCATAGAAATTATGTGCATGCAAATTGAGGGGTTAATCCTTTGATATCATCAATTGAATTACTTCTCTATATATCTTTGGTCTTTTCAATAGCTCTTGAACTTGACTTTGAGATAACTTGATAAATCACTAGATATGTGGAGTTTTTCCCTAGAAATTCATACTTTAGATTGCTGGAAAATGGCTTCAACTCCAACTTGGAAAAATTCTCCTTAATTAGTAGAGCCTATCTCAACTTTAGAAATGAAAGCTTCTTGGACTACATTCTGAATTTCTGATTTAGTTGAATCCATAATAGAATGGCAAGCCTTAGCTTTAGGATCTTCTAATTCCTTCAAATGATCAAACATAAGACATCTTTGTAAAGGATCTTCAATTGAAATTATCGCAGGGACTTGTTCTACTAGTTGGTTAATTTGCCTATCTTAAAGGTCTTCATGTTGAAAATTAGGACTACTGATAACTTGAGCTAGATTGAATTCTATTTTGTCTTCTCCAATCTGAAATGTCAATCTACCTTCTTTAACATCAATTACAACTCCAGCAGTACTTAAGAAAGGTCTACCCAATTGAATTGGAGTATTCAAGTCTTCATCCATATCAAGAACAATAAAATCAATAGGAATATAAAACATTCCAACTTTTAGTGGTATGTCTTCAAGGATTCCATGTGGGTATTTGATTGATCTATTAGCTAACTGCAAAGACATTTTAGTGGGCTTCAAATATCCAACTTCTAATTTTTTACATAGTAATAGAGGAATCACAATAACAGAAGCCCTAAATCACACATAGTCCTTTGAATTTTCCTATTTCACAATTTCACATGGAATTGAAAAACTTCATGGATCCTTCAATTTTAGAGGGAGCTTATTCTGAATTATAGTTGAAGCTTCTTCAGTTAAGACTATAGTCTCATACTCCATAATCCTTCTCTTCTTAGTCAGGATCTCTTTAAGAAACTTGACATATAAAGGCATTTCTTGAATGGCTTCCACAAATGGCACATTAAGGTATAGCTTCTTCAGAATTTCTAGAAACTTGACAAATTGTTGATCTTGTCTAGCCTTGACTAGCCTTTGTGAGAATGGTACAGGTTGATAAATTCTTGTATTGACTTCCTCTTCAGTGTTTCTAGGCCACTTCTCAACTACAACATCTTGAGTGTTGTTGATATTGGATTGACTCTAGACAAATTGTCTTCAACAGGCTTCATTGGTTCTTCAATAGCTCTACCACTTTTGACTTGAATAGCTTGCACTTGCCCTTTAGAATTGATTTTTGGTTGTCCTGAAAAAATTCTTGAAGTTCTAATTGAAATACTAGCTTGTTGAGCTATCTGATTCTCAAGTATCTTATTGTGAACACTTAAAGTTTCAATTTGAGAAGATAATTTCAGCGTCACTTCATCTTGTCTTTGTCTATCTTTCTCATACTTCTCTTGCTTCTTCAATAATGCTTCCAGTAGCTCTTCCATCTTAGATATCTATGGAGCTTGAGTAAGTTGGTTGCTCATATGGTGGCCTTTGCAGCTGGGCATTTGGTTGATTAAATGCAAGTGATTCTTAGGCACAACTTTGGGTTGCCAATTGGAATTCTAAATTGGTGGGGCTTGATAATGATTTGCTTTGTAGGAAAAATAAGGATGATTTCTGTTCTTAAGAGTGTAATACTCATGAGGAGATTTCACACCATAATTCACAAACTTGATCTATGATTTGCTCATATTGTTGCATAATCAAATTGTAACTTTCTATTACATTCTCGTAATTTTCACAAACATCACATCTATTTTCAGTGGTAGTTATCTTGTTCACATTGTGTGATAGGTTAAGCTTCTCCAAAGATTTCTGTAGAGCTTCCTCAACTTAGGCAGAAATATTCTTCATATTGTTAACTTGACTATAAGATTGTGGCCTTCTTTCTCTGTTATGAGTTAGGAAATGATGATTCTTATCTCTATCAGTTGATATGCCTCATCAATATTCTTGGAAGCAAAAATTCAACCAACAGCTATGTCTAAAACTATTTTAAAAGGATAATTCAGTCATTTATGAAAATAGTTCACCAATTGCCATTTCTCAAATCCATGGTGTGGACATGCTCTCAGCAAACTTTAAAGTCTTTGCCAAACATCACAGATGCTTGATCACTAGCTGATCACAATAGATTTTTATCCCATTTTCTATCCAATTCACCCACATCGAGTCCTTATTTTGCCTAACTTTTGGCCAATTATACTTGGAATGCAAAGGATTGTGATAACCAGTTGATCATTCTCATTTTACACTTAATTCCATGTGCATAAAGGTTCTGCATTGCTAAAATTCATAAATATGTCAATTCTATGCCAAGTTATCATTTTTTGGGCAAGTTATCATTCCAAAGTGCAAGTTATCATTTTTCTAGTTTAGCTGATTTCTAGTAATTTTCTTACCCTAAATCCCATGCCATCATGAATTAATCATATTTGGATGATCACATTTCAACTTGTGCAAAGTTATCACTCTATTTCATAAGTTATCATTTTTTAGTGTCAAGTTATCATTTTAGGGCAAAACTGTCATTTCGAGGTGCAAGGCTATCAATTCTGCATAAAGCATTAGACAATCATTATATTATTGTCCTAACTCCTTGCTGCTCTGATTTGATCACATTTAGATAACCACAATTAAACTTATGACAAGTTATCATTTTTATGGCATCAAGTTATCATTTTTGGCACCCAAGTTATCATTCCTATGAAATCTTATCCACATTTGATTTCTGACCTCATTCACTTGCCACCCTAATCTCTTTGATGCCTTCAATGCTTTGAACCACTCATATTTGGACAATTTTCATGAAATATGTAAAGTTATCATTTCGGACTTTGAAGTTATCATTTTTAAATTAGGATTTCATTCCTGCACAACACCAAATCTTATTTGACAATAGAGCTGATATTACTTGCTATCCTAATCCTTATTTGTTTAAATCTTATTAGAAGACTATGATGCTGCCTGTTTTAGTTCTCCTAGCAGGTGCAACAAGCCTGAAATAAGGCTGCACAAGGTGAAAAAGGAGGGGGGACCACTGCTAGCTGTCCAAAAAGGCATCTGATTTCTGCTAGAATTTTAGGACCACTGGACAGGTGGCTTGAATCAAGGGAATAGAACATTCTCATTTGCATCTGAGGTGTAGAAGGCTCATATATAAGCTGAAAAATTTGGAGGAAAAAGGGGGCTGGCCAGATGCAAGGGTTTGAGCAGGAAGGAAGCAAGGAAAGGAGCTGAAGGAAGGGTTGCAACTCTGATTTCTTTCGATAGGATTCTGTGCTTCTGATTTCAGAATGTTTAGCCTTATTAATTCTTCCTGTTATGTATCAATTCTTGTAATTACAATGAGCTAAATCCTAGCTCTCCTGGGATAGGGTAGTATGCTAGTTTAGTTATGGATGGATGAGAACAAATTTGATTTCCTACCTGATGTCAAAACAGTTCTGATTTCTATTTTCTACAATCCTGAATTCATTGGATTCTAATCTTGACATTGTGAGATCTTATTTGTATTTACAACTGAGAGGTTGTCTTTTGATCTATTCTTTGTTCAGAAATGAATCAAGAACCAGTGATAAGTTTTAGATCCAATCCCCCAATTAAGAATCTAATTTTTTGATTTCTGAAATCTGTTTTTCCCATTTCTGATTTCTGAATCTTGTTGAATCTATTTTTACCATTGTGGAGCCCTAATTGAATTAATAACTGAGAGGTTGCTTATGGTTTCATTCTTGTTCAGAAATGAATCAAGAGACAATGGTATTTCCAAGGTTTCAATCCCTGAATTGTTGAAAACTTTTCATTATTGATTTCTGAATTTCCATTGCTGATTTCCTGAAATTTGAGGAATCTGTCTTGCTATTGTTAAACCCTTGAATCCATTAATCACTGAGAAGTGAACTTAAGGTTTTCTTGCTGTTCAGAGATGGACCAAGAAGCAATTGCATGTGTTGAGTTCCCATATGTAATTATGTGTTGATTTTATCCAATTTATTAGTGATAATGTGTATTTCATTTTCATTTGCAGCTGAGAGGCTGATTTAAAATTCTCTTGTAGTTTAGAGATAAACCAAGAAGCATTAGCACTAATATTGGATTGATTTCATTCCTATTTAGTTAATTGAAGTAATTCCCTCATATTTAAAGTGCAATTGATTGTTATCATTTCAGATTTCACTAAATTGCCAAAAATCAGCAAGGAACTTGAGTTTGAGCCTAATGATAACTTGATATTCAGTGGGGATCCTCCTCTAATTCAATCTAGCTAACATTTATATGAAAATATAATGATTAGTTTTGGACAAATTAAGCTGTGAGAGCAGCCATGTTAAGGTTGAATCAGATTTGACTAAAAATTGATAACTTGTTCCATTTCATCCATAATTAGATTAGATGAACCCCAAATCCTAGGAGAACTTTCCTCATTGATTGATAATCACTTTTAGCCCTTAGTCTAGCATTTATAATTCAGTTTTGATAAATTTCCAAAAATCCAAAGACAGTTATCATTTTGCCTTTATTTAAAAATCTGTTTTCACTTCCCTTCAATTTCTTGAATTTATATCTTTAGTTAAGGCTAGTCTAGACTATTTTAGGGAGTCTTTGGCTTCAAATCATTGTGGACACGACATTTATTATTTACTACAATTGACCTGTGCATTGCAGTAGAGAGTGAGTTAGGGAGTTAAACCAAAAATTAAAAAATCTCAAGTTTGACCCAAAAATCAGCAAGTTATCACTACACTCCTCAATTTCACTATCAATGTTCGCCTAATCTAATTGGTAGAATCTTGTAATTTGATCTCTATAGTTGTCAGTCTTATTAGGAGGAAAGAATTCAGAAAGAAATAGTTACACAATTGAGCGACAAGTTGCAATTTCTTCAAGAGTGAGAGACTTGTACCAAATTTTAGCTCTATCCTTGAGTTAAAATGGGACAATCTCATGTAGGTAGCATTCATGGGAGTATTATGGAAATGAACAGTGCTACATGTCTCTTTGAAATTGTCAATATGCAAAGTTGGATCTTTAGTACCTAGTCCTACAAATTGATGTTGCCCATTCATGGTAACCAGAGCTGGATTTAACTCAAACATAGCAACAAGTGCAATGACTCCATCAATTGGTTGTCCTCTAACATTGCTTGGTGAATAACAGTCCTTCAATATTTTTGGAACAAACACGATTTGATTGTTTCTCTTCTTCAAATATTCTTCTTCTTCTTGCTTCTCTTTTATAGATCTTCTTGAATCAGACAAGTATAGATCTTCTTGAATATACTTGCTCCACAAATTTGCTCTTTTATATGCCATTCTCATCACCATTTAATCCCCCATCAGAAGCTTCTATTCCTTCTGATTTTTTACACATGTCGTCTGGTCCCCTCTTTTTTCAAAAAGATTCTTTTCTCATTGCTTTTGGCAGCTTGCAATTTTGTGCCCCCCCCCCCCCCCCCCCCCTCCCCTCCCCTTTTTCCAGCAAGAATGTTTATTTTTTATGCTTGATTTGGAGGCTGAATTAGTAAGAACAGCAAGCATCAGTTCTTCAAATAAAAATTAGACAAATAAGGACTAAACCAACATATTAAACAACTCAAATGTGCAAGTGTAAGATAATATTATGTCGAGAAGATAATTGCATGTAGATAATAATTATTAGAATATGAACATATCATGGCTTGCAAGCACATGAATTAGAGCGAAAAAGAGCAAAGTTATAGTATGATCAGCTAGTGATCAGTGCTGGAAGATGTTCTAGTAAAAGTTAACAAATTCATCTTTTCGGTAGATTTCATTGTCATGGAAATGAGAGTTACACAAGAATCATCGATAATTTTAGGACGTCCGTTCTTGGTTACGGGCAATACTCTTATTGATGTCCAACAAGGAAAACTCACACTTCGAGTTGATGATCAAGATCTCAACTTTGACATGAAGAACTCACTTGAAAATTCTATTGATTACTCTTCCTATTTTTTTATAGATAACTTTGGCGATGAGATACCTGATGATGTAGATATTATTATATAACTGTGAATGATCCTTATATAGGTGAGGATGAAGCCGGAACAACAATATATAGAAAGAGAATACATTGAAGAAGACAAGACAAAATTTCAACAACAAACTCATGTCCAAAACTTGAGCTTAAAGAACTTCTTCACATTTGAAATGTCTTTCTTGAAAATGATTTTGATCCTATAATTATCTCTTCTTCGCTTACAGAATATATGGAAAGCAAACTCTTCTTGTAACATTCCAAGATTTCACCTCATAAATAATTAACTTGATCAAGTATTTAAGTTAGTTATTTACTAATTTTATGTTAATATCCAAATTATCTTCAAGTAATTAATGATAATGGTAACGAGTTAGTTGACTTAACTAAGAATTTAATAGGTAACTCCTAAATCCAAATTCAATCAAATTATTATATTGCAATATTGACATATATAAATTAATTATTATAACTAAATACCTTTCATGAGGAACTTTTGAGATTTAGCCATTTAGTAAATAATTCCACTTCCTAATTATCTATAACTATATAAGTTAATTAATTGATTTACCAAATTACTTCGATAACTTAACGAATTTTATTGTGTGGATTAAGTATCATGCATTAATTGTTGTTCTTATATCAATTGTTAAACTTATATTTTAGAACTAAATTATAATTAATTGTTTAACTTGATATTTGCTCTTTGTCCTAATCAAATTATCTCAGCAAAGTATAAATTTTGTTGCTCCATGTAGCTATGTATATATGTATATATATACATATATATATATGACACACATTCAAGTGTGTACCCTATAAAAAAAAGAAAGAAAAGAAAATAGAGTGAGATGAAAGTGAGGGAAAGAAATATATGGAGTAAAGGAAAGAGATTTTTCATATCTCCCTAATGTTCGCTGAACCGAGGGGAAGATGAGAAACAGTACAAGCGAGGAAAAAACATGTAAGATGAACTTCTCATGATTTTATTGTTTTAGATCATTTAACAATTATATTTAAAAAATAATTTTGATTGATCAAGTTTCAGATGACTAATAATAGTAGATTGATTTTATGTTAACCAATAGAATCAAATAGGTTATAAATTGAACATCTACATGTTGCTTCTTGTATGATTAAAAGTTGCATGATATCAATTAAAAAAAAGTTTAGTAGTTACAAATTTTACTTGGCCAGAAATTGTATGAGTCTAGTTTTTATAGATTTTGGAACCACCTCAAAATCAGATGCACATTGAGAATTATGTGGGAACCGTAGAGTAGCTACCATGTTTGTATTTTATAAATTATACCACAAAGTGTACTAATTAGGTAAAATCTTAAGTATTTTAAATAGGATAGCTACTTCAGTGATCGGTAATCACTCAAAATTTAGTAGCATGTAAAAGAATATAAATGTTATAATTAGCACACCTTTGTCTCTCGGATTGAAAAATAAAACTCATCACCATAGGGTTTTCTGAGAATGAACTGTAAATTAAAAATATATAACTAGTGAAATAATCATATGTTATATCTCGAATAGTCTAATCTCTAAAGAATTTAGAATCAATAAGTTTGGACATTTATGTGGAATAATATGTATTAAACTTTCAAAGTTGCTCAAACCATTTTGTGACATAAGTAGGCTAAAATGATACTTATACAACATATTATAAATCTAATAGCAAAAATATGAAATGCTATATTATTTTATTATTACTCATGATTTTTCTTAATTAACTATGCAATCAACCATAATATAAGATAACCAATTGTGATGAATTTTATTAGTCCTAACATTAATATGAACCTCTGTTATTGCTATAGGGTTAGGAGAATAATAAGAAAAGAAAGGGGGAAATGACTTTTGTTGTTGCTCATATCAAGTAAACTGGTTTCTCCGACTATATATATTCATTTGTTTTGAATTTGATGTGACATTGATTGTGATATGCTCTATGAAAAGTATATTTGAATGATTGATCAATTGATGGTGCATTTGACTAATAAATCTGACGATTTACGATGCACGTGTGTCATCGCTAAGGCGACACTAATGCGTGGCTAAAACAAATAGCCATACATTAGCGTCGACATGGCGTCGCACAATGGAGACGCCAATATTCGGTAGCTATTAGCGTTGTGATAGCGCCGAGGATAATCCTTTGATTAAAAGCATATGCGAAATTTTATGGATTGATTTTATAAAATGCAACACTATGTCATTTGAATGAGTATTGGATATGATTCATCTTCTGGTATTTGAGATATAATTATTATATGATGAATCATCATCTGCATCTGCATCTGCATATATGATGGTTAGATCCAAGCTCTACATCGTTGATCATGATGGGAGCCACCTCAATTCTATTCCTAGAAATGGGATGAGATAGGTTAGAGCTAAGTGCTACATCGTGAGAAATCATGGTGGGAGCCATCTTTAGAATCCATATTGGCCACATCTATAATTCATCTATTGTTATATGATATGTTCCACGAAAGGTATGAGGTAGAATAAAATTAAGTACTACATCGTTGATCACGATGGGAGCCACCTATAGATTCCACCCACTAACCATTGGCCAATTGGTGATCCGTGCATCCATGTCACGGACGTGCTCCAAAAAATGTCATTCTTACATAATCATGCTTCTAATTAGCATATTAAGTTAGTTTAGATGATTATATAGTCATGTTGTATATAGTAATTAATATTTGGATTAAAGCATAATGATAATCAATTTATCGGTAACATTATAAAGAAACCATATAATATTATTAGGAATAAAATTTAAAATTTGTAAATATTATAATATATATGTTTAACTATGATTAACTAAGGTTAATTAGAGGTTGAATACTATTTTTTAACAAAATAATATGATTGGACCTTCACTTCAGCCAATAGGGTTTCAAGCAGCTCATCAGCTACTTAGAAATCTATTTTTTCAAATTATCATATGACGTGGTAAAAATCTTAAAATAATATATAAATTAGATATCCTTATATTCGGGTAGCCGAAAATTTTTCAAGAAGAAATCTCTAGTGGAATGACTGGAAGATTTTGGCAACATCATTTGTTTAAGGTGGATTTTCTAATCCAAAACTGATCTCCAACTTCATATTATCATTTCTTCATGTTTCATCATACATAAATTCTTAAATTTTACATGGTTCATCCTTTCAAATCCATATTTCTTTGACCACAAGAATCATCTCAATAGACGTTATATAGAAAGTTATGAACCTAGTTTCATGGGTCTCTCACTCAGTCCTGAGTTAGAGACAAATTCATCTTGTAAATTATGGCACGATTTGTATAGTATGATTTAGGGTTTGAAATTTGGATATGTTCAATGTGATTTTACATTGGTTCGATGAGAAGTGGAATCATCTAAGTTGGACATGTATATGTGGAGAAATGAATTTTTCTGTCGTATGCCTTTTTTGTCAGATTTCAGAGCATGGACAGAACCCAAGTCGAATTGCCTATTTTTGTTAGAAGTGTCTATAAATAATTAAAATCTATAATTTTTATTCTAAATACTATTGAAGTCTAGTTTCTATAAAAATTAGTATCTCATCAAATAGATAAGTATTGAGTAAGATATAAATAATTCTTTCAGTGACACAAATCTATCGGAACACAAATCCTAAGTCAAATTGTCTTGACTTTATGAATTATTCACTGTGAATTAGTTGATGTTATCTAAGGATTGAAAACCTCAATAAGTCTAATTTCTAATTCATCTAGAAGTACAAATTTGAACTCATGGTTAAGGCATTATGAATTATTTATTAACAGACACTCAGTTTGGAAATATAAGGTAACACCTATTCAAGCTTTGGGAGATTGGATAGTATTAAGTAGTTTGAAGTGTGTAATAACATATGGACATAAATACCAGATATTGAACACAAATATTTAGAAGAAATTACATGCGTTCTAAGATGCATAAGCATTCATGCATCTTTTTTATCATGCATTGCATGTTATTATTAATAATTATTGGAAAGTGAAATAGAATTATTGCTTGTAGGAAACCATCAAGATACAAGTGAAACGAGGAAAATCTAATAAAACTCCTTTGAAAGGATAAAGTATATCGTGAATGGGTAAATTTACAATGTAGCAAAATGATGTATGTAACTTCTTTTATTTATGGTATTGTTTCAAGTAAAGAGTATTATTGATGAAACATATCTTGAGCTATGAAAAATATTTATGATATGTTTCAAGAATTTCATATGAGACGGAGTAAATTTTTACATGAAAATATTTTTAGGGAACAATGCACATAATTATGGAGGGATACGTATTGAGTCATGACATGCTCTGCGTATCCGAGACTCATGGTTATGAAGCTCTACTTAACTATATAACACATAATCATGGAGGGATACGTATTGACTCGTGATGAGTATGTGAAATGATACATGTGTGGAGTTTAATTGTGAATATGATGATATCTTGAGTTATTTTTAGTTATGTGAAAGTTCATATGATCTTACTACTTGTGTTATATGTGTTATGCTTTAAATATTTTCTCATATGAAAGAAATGTGAATATTTAAATGTTATATGCACTCGTATTATTTTCCTATGTTGTACTTTTATTTTCAATCATTGAGCAAATGATTGTTGCTTATATTATCCTTGTTGAATTTTTCATATAATACTAAGTTCTCGAGTTGAGTCGGCTCAAAGCTTGAGTTTGATGCATATAGAAGAGGTCGAGCTGCTGGAGAGATTTTATTTTTCCTTCACTTTTATTTTTTACTTGCATGTATTATATAAGCATAGGTGTTGAAATAGATGATAATACAAGTAATTTGTGAGGTGATATAACACTTAATATTTGGAGTGTTATATGTTAGGTGACTTGTGAAATAGAAATGATGGCATCATGTGAATGACATGGTTTATGCCTTTCGAATAAACTTGGATGAGTTTATATATGCATTTACTGTATGTATTGACAAATAACATAAGATAATCAAGGGAGGAGATTTTGTCAATTTTATTTTTAGAATTGCTAAATAAGATTAAAGGAAATAATATAATTACAATTAAAACTTAGTCACGAAGTTGGATGTGATATATGAGGGTGTTGCATTTGCATACATATGTTTAATATGATTAAATGATATTAATTGCAAATTGAGTATGATGCTTCTTATTGGAATGTTGTCTATGTAATTATCAAATGTATGAAATATACTAATTTTGATATTATAATTATTATATGATTTTTCATGTCTCTCCGAATTGATTTGTTGGTAACATATAGGTTATGAGTTATCAACTTACTGAGTTATTTTTTATCATATATTTTTTCTAATGTTTTTCATATTAGTATGTTTATTTCGACTAGCACGAGTTGATAATCCTAGCAGTCGGTTGATGCTAAGGTATTGAGGGAATTTGCATCTTTTGTATCCTTTTATTAGGATATCGAAGGAGTTGGTTTTGTGTAATACATATGTATTATTTTGTCTCTTATAAGAAGGCAAAGCTATTTTATGAAATATAAAATTTAAGGAGGTTGGTCTGCTTTGAATGGTCACCATGGTATAGTTGTTCAATAATATTTTTATTCCTTATGTTATATGAAAAAAAAATTTATAGCCCTCTTTCGCAACTTATGATTCATTTTAATGACATATTGTTTCTTATGTTATATAAAAAAAAGTTATGTCCCTCTTCCGCTGCTTTATTTAATCATTCGTAATGAGTCACGAACTCTGATTTAAATCAAGGTTTAAATTGGGATCGCAACACTTGGAAGTGCTAAGAACACATAAGAAGGTCATAGCATGGTCTATAGCGCATATAAAAGGCATCTCTCCTACCATATGCCAACATAAAATCCTGAAGGAGAAGAATGGGTACCATGTTGCTCAATTTCAATGAAGACTTATTCCCCCATTGAAGGAGGTGATCACGAAAGAAATTATCAAGCTACTTGATGTCGATATCATTTATGCAATTTTAGATAGCCCTTGAGTCAGTCTTATTCAGGTAGTACCAAAAAAATGAAGTATGGATGGCATATATGTATTGTTTATCAAAAGTTAAATGACACCACATGCAAGGATCATTTTCCTTTACCGTTTATTGATCAAATGCTTGAACGAATTTTACGTCACAACTTCTATTTCTTTTTAGATGGATATTCAAGTTATATCCAAATTGTAGTCACACCCAAAGACTAAGAGAAAATGGCATTCACGTGCCCTTATCGAACATTTGCGTACCGAGGGATGCCTTTCGGATTATGCAATGCTCCAGCAACTTTTCAACATTGCATGATGTCAATTTTCAAATACATGAATGAGAAGATTGTTGAAATTTTCATGGATGATTTTACCCTCTTTGAAAATTATTTCGATAATGGTCTAAATAACTTATCTTTGATTTTACAGAGATGTGAGGAAACTAATTTTGTCCTCAACTGGAAAAAAGGTTATTTTATGGTGAAGGAAGGAATAGTTCTTGGCGACAAAATTTCATTAAAAAAAGACATTGAAGTCGACAAGGCCAAGATAGATGTCATCGCCAACCTTCCTCCTACTAAAAATGTTAAGGCTGGTAGGAGTTTCCTTGGATATGCCAGCTTTTACCTCCACTTCATAAAGGATTTCTCAAAATTCTCAAAACCACTGACTAATCTCTTAACTAATGTCTTGAAGCTTATAATTTGTTGAAGGAAAAACTAATCTTTGCTCCTATTATTGTAGCTCTCGATTGGAGTTTCCCTTTCAAGTCATGTGTGATGCAAGTGATGGAGCCATTGGCGTAGTGTTAGGGAAGCGGCATAACAAGATCCTACATGTTATTTACTATGCAAGTCGCACACTTAGACTAGCTCTAGTTAATTATGCAACAATAGATACAGAATTTCTTGCTATGATTTATGCTTTTGACAAATTGTGACCTTATCTCATATGATCTAAAGTTGTTCTCTATACAGATCATGAAACAATCCGACACTTGATGATGAAGACCATTGTTAAGCCTAGACCAATTCAATGGATTTTATTGTTACAGGAATTTGACATAGAAATCAAGGATAAAAAGAGGATAGAAAACTTAGTGGTTGATTACCTTTCATGCCTTGAACCAGCCCCTGGAGAAGCAATAGACATTTGGGAAGAGTTTCCCGATGAAAATATCATGGTTGTATTTGCAATTAATAATACTTCTGATCTAACACCATGGTTTGTTGATTTCGTGAACTACCTAACCGACAAGTGGATCATCAAAGGATGGACCACTCATCAAATTATAATAAGTTTTTCTTTGATGTTAAACACTATCATTGGGAAGATCCTTACTTGTTTAAAGTGTCGCAAACCAAGTGATCCAAAGATGTGTGCGAGAAGACGAGATGCAAAACATTCTTCATCATTTGAAGATGGAGTGGCAGGAGGACACTTTAGCCCTAATAGGATGACAACAAAAGTACTTGGCTTTTGGGTTTTATTGGCCCACACTTTACAAATATGCTAAGGAATACCATATGTCGTGTGATCATTGTCAAAGGGTAGGTCATATATATCTCACGCCAAAATGAAATGCCTTTAAACAATATTTTGCATTGTGACATCTTTGATGTCTGAGTATTGATTTTTTGGGCCCTTTCCCAAAATCTTATGATAATGAGTATATCTTGGTTGTTGTCGATTATGTTTCTAAGTGGGTCGAGACAATTGCTTCACCCACTAATGATGCTAAGGTAGTGGTTAAGTTCCTGCGAAAAAATATATTCACTAAGCATGGCACACCTAGAGTTGTGATAATGGCACACATTTCTGTAACAAAATAGTTGTGAGCCTAATGCAAAAATTCAAAATTAATCATACGCTCAGTACATCTTATCACACACAAACTTGTGGTCAAGTTGAAGTGTCCAATAGGGATTTAAAATGCGTGCTTGAGAAAACTATTAATGCTTCTAGGAAAGATTAGTCAATCAAACTTGACAATACACTTTGGGCCTATAGAACTACATTTAAGACTCTCATTGGCACATCCCCTATAGGCTAGTCTTTGGTAAAGCATGTCATATTCCTATCGAATTAGAACATAAATCATATTGTTCCACTAAATTTCTAAATTATAATGTAGATGCTGCTGGGAATGAGAGATTATTAACTTTGAAAAAAACTTGGTGAGCTAAGAGATTATTAACTTTAGAAAAACTCGATGAGCTAAGACAGGATGCGTATGAAAATATCAAAAATTATAAGGAACGAGCCAAAAAGTTACACGACATGCACATCGAACAAAAAGAATTTTTACTAGGACAAAATGTTCCTCTTTACAACGGTCGTCTACTATTATTCTCAGGAAAACTTAAATCATGATGGTCTAGCCCATTCACAATGGTTGGTACATCACCTTTTGAAGTAGTTGAATTATTGACACAAGATAGTCACTAGAGTTTTAGAGACAACGGACATTGTGTAAATCCCTATTTGGTTGGAGATGTCCCATTTCTTATTCATTTTTTGACCTTATACGAATCATAGCACATGCTAAGGGGATAGTCGAGCTAGCAACTATAACCTTTGAACTATACTACCTTCACCCTTTACTCTTAATTTAGATTTATTTTTATTTTATTTGTTAGTTAGTAGATTTTTCTTTTCCTTCTTATGATATTTTCTTTCTTTATTTTGATTTTCATCTTTTACTAATCGTCCTTATAAGTGGTTGCATGTACAATATCATTTGGGGTACAATCTTAAATATTTCCAACATCACGGGTCCCTTCATGGGGCATTACCCCATCGTAACAGCCCTCACAGTGCTTAATTCCACCTAGTCCAGTAGTCATAGGTTGTTACATGCAGTTAACGAATGGTTTTACTAAAATCATGAGTCGTTGCACTGTGTTAATGGGTCTTCGAGTAGGTCTGTATATTGATATTCTTGTTTCATGGACCTCTTCATGGGTCCTTACACCATTTTCATCAACCAGTAGGTATATCCTTCATTAACACCACATTACGAGGCATGACCATGTGGTCATGGGTCTCTCATAATGGTAGCGACTAATTGCATGACTCATCACGGGTCATTAGAAAAGTTTCACATATCTCACAGAGAGTTCACCTATTTATAGTATCATTTTCACGAGTCATTCTAAACTCTTCACAAGATTCACAGACTCAACATATCACATAAGGTTTCACGGGCTGTTATGAAACTATCACAGCCCGTAAGTGAGTTGTTTAGATCTTGTGCTCTAGGTTTTACCCAATTCATGACCCTGCACATTTTCACGAGACGTTACAAATTCTTAAGGGTCATTATGTCTCCTTCATGGGTGGTGATGTGAGCCTGTCTAGCTTGCAACATACGTGGCATCTTCTGCACCAATCATCTTCTGTATCATTGTCACACCTCATCACTGCGGCTTCTTCTACAAATCCAGCCAGAGAACCTTGATAGCGTATCATCTTCTCCCCTACCCTCGAGTTCTTTTCCGTCGACAACCCTACGACAAGACTTCCTAGTGAACGCCTTCCAAAATTTTCATCTTGAATGCCTTCTTAACACGACCTGTGACATATTTTTCATGGGTCATTACCTGATCTTCATGGTTGTCTCTAGCTCTGCTATAGGATGCCACCACGCACGAAAGTAGCCATTTCTCGTCATCATTGCACTGAGGAGACCTCCGCTACTAAAGATGGATCCACCTTTTGGCTTCTTCGTCCTCCTTATGGGGAATGTCTATCCACTAACGCACGAACCTGAGAACAAACTTTTTTCTTTCTATGCCTCGTGCCCACTCGTTTCGTGGATTATGCTGCCATGATGTCATGGAACCTCCATGCTTTTATTATTGCCTTATTCTCTAACATCGGCATGGGTTATTTTGTGCACCAATGGTGGTCCACTTACGAGGACATCACTATAAAATTTCTATGCTCCATTAAGGTGGAGCACCTTGAGGCCACTGGACGTCGGAAGGCCTCCATCTCCTTCCAGCTCTTTAATAGAGAATTTGATCTCTCCCTAGTTGACTTCAATGATATATTTCAATTTTCGAATGAAGGCCACTTGCACATCCCGAAGGAATTCAATGCCTTGACATTCTAGACATGCATTATAGTAGAGGGACACTTGGACTATCAGAGGGTCAAGTCCACATATATCCAGAATCCAATACTCATATATGCTCATCGAATCCTCTCCAACCCTTGGTTTAGGCACGACGACAACAGAGGAGATAATGCACATAAGTTTTTTTACTATATTGCATGGTGTCCTTCACTCTAGTGAATGTGGGCGCTTTTCTGACCTCTACACTTCTAAAGGCTGCCAATAAAGATAAGGGTCTTATTGTTGTTGGGGGCTTGATTACCCTCGACCTTGATGAGCTACCACAAGTGTGGGGATCTTCTTTGCTTGATGACTCCATCATTTGGTCTATGTAGTTGGGGGGAGGAAACCATGTTTATGGCTTCTACTTTTGGCTTAGCAGTTTTGATATGCATATTCTTTGCACTAAGTCGGAGCGCTTCAATCCCTCCATCGAAGCCAATTGGCTTTATCTCCGGACGGCCCCAACATCCACGTCGATGTTGATAGCAGGACCTTGGGCCATCTCAAGATCTAGTTGATGAGATGCACATTGATCCCCCTACTTAGAGTTTCATCGACTTCTCAACCATGCATTAGTTACTTATCAAAATGCATGCCAGACAGTAAGACATTCGTACAGAGTAGCTACGCTAGGCCGACATGAGCGAACTGATACTATGGTTCGCCGCATGCATGACTACCATGCTAACCATGGACATTATGGGCCTTTCATCTACTATCCATCGTCATTACCGCCACCACTTATGGAGTAGCGGATTGTTTCTTTCCTTTTCCTTTTATTTTTGTCTTTTAATTCCAGCATGCCTGTATCCCTTTTAGAAGTCCAACCTTAAATGCTAGGGACAGTGTTCAGGCTTTGGGGAGTTGCATTTTTCATGCATCATATTTTTTTCCCACTTTGCATGTCTCCCATTCCTATAGTTTTTATCTAGTCTACTTATTGCATTTTTATCATTTTTTTTTCAAAAATACCACATCAGAGTTCCTCTTGTCTTAGTAGTTGTTTACTTTCAAACTTTATTAAGGGACATCTTGGGTAATTAGAGAAATTTGGAGTACCCTATGTTTATTATTTATCGCCTTAGTTAGGATTTATTGGTTTGAAGAATGATGCTAAGTGAAACTATAAATATTTTGACGACAATGTTAAAATTACGTATAATATATATATATATATATGCTATTTTGTTAACAACTATATCCCTATTGAATACTACTCAAGTTTGGGTTGAGCTTTAAGATAAATAAATCAAAGATAAATGAGGATTAGTGGAACCCCAAAAGTTATGAAAAGGTATATAGGTGTTATCCAAAGTCTTGGTGTGTTCGGGTGATTAGTTTCGTTGGGGATTCTTGCCTGACGACTTAAGGGGCCGTTTGGTATGAGGTAATCTAAATAGATTACCGGTTATTTTTTTTAAACTTCACAAGGCCCACCACATTACCTCATTTGGCTGCGATTGATTACCGGTAATTTTAATTGCTCTGGTAATCTTGATTATCACCTCACTAGTAATCTAGATACCATGCATGGGAGGTGTCTTTCCGGATTACCAGCTGGTGGGAATACATTTTGACAAAAATATCTCTTCAATTAAATTGTTTATTTCAAATATTTTATTAATAAATAAATATCATTTAACTTCATCTTTTTTATTGTTTGAAAGATTTTGCAAATAACTCTTAATTTTGTCTCATCTTATATATATATATATATATATATATATATATATTCACTTTTATATTTTTTTCTTTGTTTATTTATAATAATATGTTATTAAAATATAAAATAATTTTTAGGGGTATTTTGGTAATTTTGTCACTATCCGTTTTGACTATTATTTATATTACCAGTACTTACCAAACATCGATAATTTAAATAGTGGTAATCTATCTAAGTGGTGATCTAAATTACCGGTTACTTAAATCGGTAATGCGCCAAACGGCCCCTTAGGGGTAACTGCTCTAGGATCCGTCGGTCGAAAGCCCATTACATGAACAACCTTGTGCAATATGGAGTAGCACAAGAGTATCAAATCAGTGGAAAGAGAAAAATATAAGAGAAGTATAAATGTGTTATGCGGAACCTTAGTGGATCTGAGTGATTAGATACATAGGGGATTCTTGCTTGGCAACCTAAGTGCAACTGCTCGGGGATCTATTAGTCGAAAGCCTATTACATGGACCACTTTGCGAAGTATGGAGAAGCACATGAGTACTAACTCATCGAAAAAAATGAAAGAAGATGAAAAAAAGAGAAGAGAACGAGAAATGAAAAATAAATACTCACCTTACACTTGTCTATTCAACACTATTATTTTTGTTACCAAAAATTATTTTCTTACTATTTAAAATTGAATTTGGAGGAGTTTAAAATGTCTTATATTCAGAGCTTTCACACAGTTGGGAGATTTTGCAAAGCGGTGAGACACTTTGGTGATGGATGTATAAACAAGATGCTAAGAAAAATAGTTGACAGACATGGTGGAAACGCTGATTGGACATCCCTTGTCTAAGTTTTTCCTTGAACATTGATTAAGGATAAATAAATATCTAAGATTGGGAGAGTTTGATGCATGCATTTTACAGCATATAATTAGAATTAAATTTAGGCTTATTTTGTATAATTTGTTCATAGCATGCATCTATTTTTATATTTATGATTTTAAATTCTTTGAACTAGCAATCTACCTCTAGTTAGTGTATTTTATAGGAATTATCGATGAAAAATGGTAAAGGAAGGAAATGAAAGAAGAATCACACAAAACGGAGTCAAATGGACTTCTAAAAATTAAAAGTTTAATTTTCATAGACCGTGATAGACACTTCATGGTTATTATGAGCACTATTTAACGGATGATGCTCTAGGCTCTCACAGAACTATTTTACAAGGAAATTTTGACATCATGGGTCGTTAAATGTTAGTCATGATAAATTTTCACGCATTGTTGTGATATATTTTTCATGATTGTTCTAGCTGATCATCACGGTTCTCTTCACGGCTCCTCCAGCGAGTCAAAAAAGTAAAAGTCATCATGGACCATTACAAATTGAAAAGTTTTAAAGACAAATATCTTACCGGTCCATACAGAGTCTTCACGAATGTCGCAGAAAGGTTGAAAGAAACAATTATCATTTAACTGGCCACAAATCCATAACGGATAACACAGAATGGTTATAGATTAAGAAAGTAACTTTCCCAGTTGTTAGAATTGTGTTAGGAGCGGGGAAGAACACTTCAAGAGGCGTAACGGATACAAGATTTGACGTGGAAACATATTTTTGAAATAATTACCAAGCACAAGGACTCCAACTCTTACCATATATTCCAAGGATTGGGAATGAGTTAAGCCAAAAATTTTGAAGTTTTGCAAGGCAAAAAATCTCAGAATAAATTGGACTCCGGACTTACCATATTCTACCTGGAAAAGGTTTACGATTCTTTTTAGATTGTATGAAAACCTGAGTCTCTATAAAAGGGGAGATTTGACAATCATAATCATCTTATGCTAGGGCCTACAACCGAAGTTTTCAAGCAAAAAATGAAGGGGCACATATGAAGAACGAAGGAGAAAACTTTCGTGTGGTACACTTGGACGAGGATTGTGCAACGGTCCATCCTCGTTTCTAAAGAATACTATTTGTTCTACATATTGTTGGGATGATGCTTTAAACTTTCATATTTTATCTATCTATCTATCTATCTATCTATCTATCTATCTATCTATCTATCTATCTATCTATATATCTAGATTATTAGTTTTTGTTTTATCTTTCAGTTTTATTGTTGAAACAAATTTTTAATTTTTGTTAACTGAATAATAGGTAGTTTAGTTTTTATGGACATGATTGTTATGTTTTTCTTTAGATTTTAATGACTTTGTGTTGATTTTTCTTTAGTATAATCAATTTTTAGTTCATAATTTTCTGTTAGAATTGATTATTAACTTTTATGTTGAAATAACGCATGTCATAGTCTAATAGAACCGAGTGGAATATTTGATTGTGTAGTATGCTTAATTGATACAGGAGGGAATTAAGTAGTTTAGGAATTATAGCACATAGCATCTTAATTTCAATTAAATTGATAGTAGATCTGGGTGGAGTACTTTTAGGTTGTTATTGGTTTAAGACAGTTGACTTACGCAATTAGGGATATCATATATATCTTCAGTGTTCCTAATCCGTCTAAAGACTAAATTTAACTTTATTATTTACCATCAGTTTTACAAAAATTACATATTGTTTTAATTATTATAGATATCCTAAGGACCTGCATCGTTAGTTTTAGATTTTTATCTTTTTGAAATTTATTTTTTTGAACATTTTACCCCAAATTGTATGCCATATCCTATTAGCCTTTGAAATTCGATAGACAAGTAAAGTATTTGTGGGCTCGACAGCAATCTTTAATCTTATACTATATTACTTGAGCGACTAGTACACTTGCTAATTTATATCATTATCAATTTTCGCATCATGAACTAAGATCTATCTAAGTACACTGATATTATGATCAGTGCATTGTATTGCATAGTATGATTTGCTGCCATTGATCCATTATCTATTATCCATTTGATTCTATCGAAACAAATTTTATCTTGACATTGTCATTTGATTATTGTATTGTTGATTATCCATGATTGGCCATCTATCCGTCCTTACTGATATCATGATCTAGAGCATTGTCATCGTATAGAATGATTAATTCATATCTTATCATTAAATATTGATTTGAGGGTTATGATTTGAAACCTATCTTTATTCTACATTGTCATTAGATCCGGAATTCTATTACCCTGATCTCATTGTCTCATTGCATAGATGTTAAATGAGGTTTAACCTCTCTTTAGTTCCATCAATTACATGGTCTTTTGATCTTAATTATTGGCATTGCATAGTTATGACTAAGTTTCAATTTGGGTGAAGACGATAATCTGATTAATTAAATATAAAATCTTTAGTGCTCATATTATGGATTGACGCAAGCTCATGGCATAGCATAGTAGTGTTGGGCATATTTTGTCCCCTTCGCACAATTCTTCACCATCGTATAATGAAAGAGAACACCCTCCCCTTTTTGGAGGATGATCACTGAGATGTGCACAATCATTGACTGGTCATAAAATACATGGCACCTCATTGCAATGAACACATTAACTAGTTACATTATATAGAAATATCATAGATATAAAAGTTGTCAACAACTTTCAGTCGAAGCATTAAAATTTATCCAGTGATTCAGAGCATAGTTCATAGAATTGAACTATGCACATTAATTCAAAGCATAGTACATGACATTGAAATATAGAGTGAAGCGATGCATAGCATTGAACTGATTTATCTATATTGTATTTTTATTGTTCTCACACCATGATTTATTACATTGCTCATATTCAACTTGATTTTACTAATAGACATCACATTAATCTATATAGGACTGAGCACGGTCCGGGTCGACCCGGTCGACCTGGACCGCATCGACCCGAAAAAGAGAAGAAATAACCCGGCCCGGATCAAATCCGGGTCGGAACCGGGTCCAAATGATAGAAAACCCGGTGGGTTTCGGGTCAGGACCGGATAATACCATACCAATACCTGACCAAGATTACTCGTGTCGTATATAAGTCCCATTCCACATGTTTTTTCTCATTTCACCCTCCAACTTTCTCTCTCCCATCTCTCTGTCTCCGTCTCTCGCCCTCTCCCTCCCATCTCTCTCTGTCTCTCGTCCAATCCCTTCCATCTCTCTCCGTCTCTCGTCCTCTCCCTCCCATCTCTCACTCTCCCTCTCTCTCTCACGGCGACGGCGGCAGCGACAACGGCTCGGACTCCGGCCAACCTCCCTCTCTCTCTCTCTACTCGGTCACGCCGCCAGGCGCCGGATCTAGCGCCTGGCGGCCGGAGCGCCAGGTGCCGGATCCGGCGCCTGACGATCGGATCGGGCTGCTAGGCGCCATGGCCGCCAGGCACCACAATCCGACGCTTGGCGGCTGATCCAGCTGCTGGCGCCGGATCCGGCCGCCTAGCATCGGATCCAGCCACTGGCGGTCGATCCGGGCACCTGGCGGTCGATTCGGGCGCCTGGCAGTCGATCCGGGCGCCTGGCGGCCGGATCGGCCGGTAGTGGCCAGATCCGGCCGGGGCGTCCGCCTTCCATATTTTTCGATGATTCTCATGCCGCAAACCCGATGACATTTCCGGATTGTCGGGTCTGACTCGAAACCGGATCCGGCCAGGTTTGGATCCGGCACCGGGTGGAAAAATTTTTGACCCGGTATAATTCGGGTCGGGACCGGGTCCGCTTAGACCCGGTCCCGGGTTTGCTCAGCCTTAAATCTATATCCAATGAAAATTAGAATATTGATTTCTTTCATTAGATTCTCAGTATTATTTATCATAGATTATGATTTTACTCATGAACATTGTATTGATGAACCATTCAGAGCATTGAACCATATCACATTAATTCACTCAAAGTATAATCTTGATTCTTCTATTGACTTGTTATATTGATCTTATTCAGTGCGTAGTACTGATTTATTCCACTAATATTAATCAGAGTATAGTATTGATTTTTTATTTGATTATACCGAGAGCATAGTATTGATTTGTTCCATTCATTCTTATCAAAGCATGGTCTTGATTCATCTGTATTGATTATTTCATTGATAATTATAATTATGATTACACTATCCCCATATTCTTTATTGTTACTATTTATCTGTTGATTTATTATTCACCTATTAAGCTGTGAAGCTCATAGGTTATTTGGGTAATCATAGTAATTAAGGATGAGCTTAAGCGATCGACGTTGTTCGTGATGATCATGTGCACATGGAGTGGTATTAGGATATTATCTACTTTGCACTTCAACTATTTCTTTCACAATCGTAGACGGCGAAGGAAAAAAGGGGGACGCGCCCTTGTGCGAGCTTGCTGATGAGTTCGCATAGGGGCGTCGGCCCCCTTTTCTCCCTCTAGGCCGGCAAGGAGAAAAGGGCAGCATTGGCCTCCCGTGCAAGCTCGTCACATAACGTCACCCACTCCCCCCCCCCCACCCACCCACCCACCCCTTTCCCCTTGTTAGTGCACATAAATCACAAGTGCATTATATTTTTCGGTTATCTTTATTCTCTTAAATCTATTATGAACTATAGCGATTTTTAACGTTTAATTTTGAATTATGAACTTATTATATGTATGACATGCTTAAATTTTATCACAATTTTACTTTAGTCCTTTCGTTTGTTTTTATTAATTTTTATGTCATTTTCAATTCTTTTCTATTTATGAAAAGATAAAAATATCCTTTCGCAAATTTTAATATTTAAAAATAATATATTAATATGAAATAATATAAAAACTAAAAAATATTGAAAAAAGAGAATTTTTACATCGCTCAAAATATATTATTTTATTTTATTTTAAACATTAAAATAGAAAATTTTGTATAATGGTATTTTTATTCATAAATAGAAAAAAAACTGAAATAACAAAAAGTTAATAGATTCGTACTAAAGTAAAAATCACCATAAAATTTAGAGATATTATAAGGTGATTCATATTTAAGGGTTAGACGCGAAAAAACTATATTTGATGGGAGCTTTAAGAAAATAACTCCTATTCTTTTGATATCTAAAATCATAATTTTCAATATTAAGTTTTCTCATTTAACTAACCCCTAAAAGTTTCATTTACTAAATACAAAAGCATTAGATTTCATTTGGCTATTTATGATGAAGAGGTTGGCGGTTGTGAATGGTCAAGCGTACAACAAATTGACAATTTTCAACAGTAAAAAACGAAAATGTATGGAACTTGAGAATATTTACAATTTCTAATGTAAAAAAGATTAATATCTATTAAAAGAACATGCTTATTTTTTCCAAAGCCCAAATTTATTACTATTACAATGAAATTAAAAATGACAATTTAATCGAAACCTATGACAAGATAACATAAAAACATGACTATGGCTTACACGTGAAGATTTCTATTTTCTAAAAACAAGGATAATCCAACAACTCTAATTTTATAAAACGTCGCCTCATTTCTGACATATTGGGAGCTGTTGAGTGAAGTCGTCAGCCTTGTACGCCTTATATAACAAAATTAACCCAAGAACACCGGCAGCGAATAACGCCAGAGTGCTTTGGATTATGGCGGCCAAGGATTTCCAGAATAAGAAGCCGAGGTCCTTGGGGCTTGCAAAGTTGAGCTCCGGGAGTGCTGGTGCCAGTCCCTCGACGTCCTCCGGCGTCAGGCCGCTGGATGCGCTTGGAGCGGGGCAGAAGACGACCTTGTACGAGGGCGTGGCCGCGGCAGAGCAGGCGGGAGGGGAGATGGGCTTGTCCTGGGCGTAGCTCGACGCCTGCTGGCACGCCTTCTTGAAGAAGTTGCTGTACTGAGTCGTTGGGCACAGTTCGGGGATTTCGTACTTCCCCAGGCAGCAATCAAGGTCCGTCCCGAACGTCTGGCAGGCGCTCCGGCAGCCCACCGTCGCTGGGGCGTTGAGGGCGTCTGGCAACGTCGACCTAAGATCCGCCGGGCACTGATCGTTGATGTCCGCGGCGCACTCGACGGACGCGCAGTCGCTGTCCCTCCCGTCGAGCCCTTGGGGCACCACCTTGATGGGCAAGTTGTAGCCGTCCACGAGGCTGATGGAGTAGTAGTCCGTGACGTTCGGGGCCGAGCTTCCGAGGCTGAACAGGACGTGCGAGGCCGGGATGTTGGCGTCATAGGCGCCGTTGCATGCCTTCTCGTCCAAGACGTCGCCGGTGGAAGATTTAGGATTAAAAGAGCAGACGGTGATGGCCAAGATGCGGCCCTTCCAGAGATAGGGCGCGGCGACGGGGAAGGACGCGCCGGGGGCGAGGGTGAGGCCGGTGTTCTCAACTGCTACGGAGTCACGGTCGGAGAAGATGCCAGGCCATATCGAGTAGGGGCAGTTGTTCTCCACGGTGATGATGGTGTTCGCCAACGTCGCCCCTGTGAAGCATGAGAGAAGAAAGACGCAGACGAGAAGGACACGGACAGCAAGAAGAGAAGAAGGCGAAGACTGTGAGCGCTGCTGCATTGTTGTTGCTGTTGCTGCTGCTGTAGTCTGTAGAAAAGGTTTGAGCATGCATGCAGTCGGTGTGGTCGATGTATTAATAGCTGCGTTGGACGACGAGAGTGCGAGAACGATCAGGTAACAAAGATAGATTCGAATTCCACTCTTGCTACGATTCGGTTCGTATTTGTTATGCCTTTATGCTTTGCCTTTCTCCTATCATATATATATATATATATATATATATACTCGCTTATAACTACTGCATATTCTCACTTGAATAAATTAACAAAATGAAAATTACGACGGCAACTAAAGCTTAGGGAAAATATTTTCAAGAAAGAAATATGTTTTGATATATATATATAAAGGAATATTAGTGTGCTACCACACTTTTGTGGTAGCACCCCGCACCCATGCCTTCATCGCCGTCCAATTTGAGATGGATGGATTAGATGGAGGCACGCCGGTTCAGGAGGCGGTTTAGGCATGGTTCCAGACGATTCGATTCAGGGTTTGCAAGGTTCATCCGGTTCTCCAGCATGCGCAGTCGCTCGTTTGTCATCTCTTTCCCTCGCCATCAGTCCTCTGATGTTGCATCTTCCATGACGACGGGGGCGTCGGCCCCCCTCCGCGAGCTCGTCGGCGAGCTCGTGGAGGGGGGCCGACGCCCTCCTTTATTTTTGTCGCGCCGCCTTTTTCGTCGACACAGAGAGGGGAGAGAAGAGAGGATGTCGTCATTGGCGTAGAGATCTGGTGCAAGGCTTCCTCGACGAGATCTGGAACTACTCTTCACTCTCTCCCTCTCCTCCGGTGGTTGTGCCTCCATGACAAGATTCGGCGCAAGGGCGTTCTCTTTCTCCCTCTTTGCACGTCGGCGACTATGAAAAAGGAGGGGGGCGGCCCCTCTCGGCGAGCTCACATAGGGCGGCCCCTCTCGGCGAGCTCACAGGGCGGCCACCGCCCCCCTTTTTTGCAGTCACTGGCATGTAGAAGAAGAAGACGACAATGTCAAAAGATATGATGATCACCGAGGAAAACGATGATGCCAGGCATTCGTTTCCTCCCTCCCCTCTATGCCGGCGATGATAACGATGGTGTCAGGCGACGACGGCAATGGGCAACGATGGTGTTTGGAGACGACGATATCTGCGATGGAGCTCCAGCAAGGGGAGATCGCCATTTGGGCGATGATGCTCTCTGCGATGGAGCTCCATTTGCATTCAATCAATGAGGGAGGAACGACAACGAGGGAGGAGGAATGGTGGCGAGGCCGCGAGAGAGGAGGAACGATAGCGCAGGAGATGCCGCAAGTCGTGCACGTAGGCGCAGAAGACATTGGAACTGCGGTCGTGCACGCACACTGGAACGCTGACGCCGGAAGATGCTGGAACAGTCGTTTCCTCCAACGCGCTGAACCCCTAATCCCCCTCTAACGCACGCTGAGCCATTCCCTTCCAACCCCTACACGCTGAACCGCTCCAACCCCTCTCCGAACCGGCGCGATTACATCAGAGCCGTCGATCAAAGATCGGGCGGTATGAAGTTGTAGGGCGCAGGGTGCTACCACAAAGATGTGGCAGCACCTTAATATTCCTCATATATATATATATATATATATATATATGGCCAAGATTATTTTTTTAAACAAGAGAAATAATATGGTTCCCCAACCAAAAAAAAATAAGAAATCTGATTAATTATTACGATTCAAATCAAATTACTAAGAGGAAGTTTCCGTTGTGTCAGATAAAGGCTTGCCGACAAAAATAAGTTAAAAGCCATATTGACTTACAGAAAAATAGCCTTACCTCATCATATGCAGATTATAACAAATTTCGGCTCAAAAAAATACAAACAAAACCATAACCGGTCGTTGTAGCTTTATAACGACGTGTGACAACTATGACAATGTGATGATAAGTTTTGCAACTAATGTTGTGAGGGCCGGACCAGACCAGTTAGTCGGACCGGTTTGATTGTCGACCGGCCCTCACAACAATCTATTACAAGTCCAAAAATCAGGTTTGCAATTAAACCGGGTTGAATCAATTCATATCAATAAAAAATCAGTCAAAACCGATCAAATCCATCCGAAATCGAATTGAACTGGATTGGATAGCGTTTTGAATGAACCGGTCAATTTTTAAATTTTTGTTATGAAATAATCTAATAAAATTATTATTTTAAATTTTAAAAAGATTCAAAAATTAACTTTCTCCATAAAATTTTACATTGGCCCATTAGACTAATCATCTATTAATACTTGTCTCTTTGCTCTCATCTTACTACTATAATGAATGTGGGACTATATTTCTATACATACTTTTCTTCTTTCATTTAGTTAGTATTTGTTATACTTTCAACTATATATATATATATATAATGATCTTATTCAAAAATTTTAATATCATATATGTATATTACAATGTAAATTAATTTTATGTTATTGTATTATATATAATATTTATCATATTAGGTAAATTTGTAACGAATGAAGGATACAAACTTCTTTGTCATATGTATAACATAGGATAATATTATAATATTTAGTATAGTACAGTTATATATAATATTATAAATACATAAATTTTAATTTTCTTTAATTAATATCTAATAAGTTCAAATTAGATAGTTAACCACTAATTATATTATATATCTATTTATATATAATCATAATATTACTTCTAACATAAAAGAAAAAGATATGTAATACAAAAAAATTAGTGAGAAGAAAATTTATATATAAAAATTTAATTTCATAAGATTTTAATTTATTAAATGTGTAATGATTTTAACATTAGTTTTTAATGATTTCTTATTATTATTTTTATATAATTAATTTTTAACATCATTAATATGATAGTATAATTTTATATATCATATTAAATTTATTATTTTATTATTATCCGGTCCAATTGGACGGTTCGATCGGTCCGACCTGAAATGGACACTTGTCCGGATCGTTGTTCAGTCCAGTTCAGACAACATTGTTTGTAACCATCATGATGGATGAGTTATAAATTGTGACATAGAAGTGTTTTGATCTATGTACTAACACTAGGGTAACAAAACGTGAAATATATGGCTTACATGTGTCAAGTCATGTTACCAGTTACGACCAGTGCAAATGTAGGCATATGGTGACAAGCTTCTGCTTGGGCCATGACAATGAAATTATGACTCGTGAAACATGAAAAGTTTTAAATTAATTCACTGATAGACCCAATACACAATTGTAACAACACATGAACAATAGTCATTAAACTCGGAAGATCCGTGAAAATTTATATCACGTCCTGTGAGAATATAATCCGTCAAATTGAAATAATTGCCTGACTCTCATGACATGTAAATAATGGCCCATGATGACTCCATTTTTCTAGTTTATATATACGCAGATGATGGTTTGAAATAAAATTAACTAAATAAAATATAAAGACTAAGAAATTAAACTAAGAAGAGAAAAACTAATGTAATCAGATGAAAAATAAAATCTAAACTAATAGATAAAAGAGAGAGTTATTCTAATTTAAAGTCATTAGCTTGACTGTGTTATGGCATATGTTGAGAAGAATATAAAGTGATTAGTTATCCTTACATAGGTAAAGTAAGTAGATAAGCAATTAAGGAATAATACCAGCAAATGTGATGGTGTATGACGACCAATATCTCCGTCCTTCTGTTAATATTTGGTGGTGGTGGTTCTTCGAGTACAACAACATTTTTATATTAAAGTTGAGTTTTGTGTTGCTAGTTATCATGGATAGTCGAATGATTTTTGGGTTGCCATTGGACTAATGTTGTTGGTGGCTTTGGTGTCGGTGATGTGTTTCTTTTATTTCCTTTGATTTGCCTGCTTAGTGGTGATCAGAGAAGTCTTCATAGAATTTGGTGGTGTGCTTTCTATATGGCAGCTGACGTTGATGATGATGATTTCAACATTGGAATGAAATTTGAGTAGTGGAGACCTTCGGAGGTCAGCTCCTCCTTTGATCTTGTCCATCCTCTATAATGTATGCACTTGTCTCCTTCATACATCATTGCATAATTGGTTGTTGTTAGTGACATGGACACAAAATGATCGTCGGTGTGCTTTGAAGATTTAGAATTTAGAGAAATCAATTGTGCAACTTGACTCTTTAATGCATGTAACTTTTCTTTCAAGGCATCAAACTTGCGAAGTGAATCGTCTATTTCAGTTTGCTTTTAAATTTGGTTCAAATGAACGACCAAATTTTGGATATGTTGATCTTGTCTTTGAAGCTTCCTTTCATCTGTTGAGATGAATTAACAAATCATGTCTTCAATGTTAATTTTTTAAGGATTTGAAATGAGAAGTGATGACAGCCTTCATTTCTTCACTTTAGTGTCACAAGTTTGAAAATTGACTCTCTAGACCTTCGATTTTATAAGATTGTTTGGAGAGTTGCTTTAAAAAGAGCTTCAACTTATTTGTAATTATACTTTTTGGGTCAAGAAAAGTCTTCATAATCAATTTGCTCTAGCATCTTTGTGTTATTGTTACTTGATGAAGTCTTGTGTCAACTTTATCATGTTGGACAATTGTGTTGTTTTACTCAATGTGTTTTGTGATTATTTTCTTCTTCGTCATTGAGATGTAGTGATATGCGTGTGATGATCGAATCATATAAAAAAAGATGTAACCTGAAACTTTAACAACTAAAAAAAGAGAAAGTAAAAGTAATGAAAAAATTCGACAATGACGACACAAACTTGATCCGATGATTGGTAACAATATTTACTAGCAAGTTCACTAATCTCTCAAATAACTAAGTGTAACGAGTACAAGTTGTCAATTCCACAAGCAATTAACTTACTTAACTAATTTCATAGACAAATAAGAGATAACAAGATTTCAATTAAAAGAGAATTATAAAAATAAAATTACAGAAAATTAAATTCAAAATTAAATTAATCTAATCTAATCTACTAATGTCTATGGCTTTAAGATGATAAACGAGATTATAGACATTGTTTCTGACGACGGATTCTACTCAATTTATTGATTTATGTCTAAGATCAACCAACCTATATTAATTCAAATTAGATTAAAACTACTCCATCTAAGATCATAATATAATCAAATATGAAATTAAAATGCATTAAAATATAGCCTCTAAACTATCATCGCCCCTACCATGGTAATAATTAATAGACCACACAACTTATATTCCGTCAAGGATGAAATGTGACATACTTCAAATTAAAACTCAAAAATTAATTCCACAGAAATCATGCAACCAAAAGTAACTATTCCTAATAGAATAATAACTAACTAGAGAAGGTAGTTAATCACTGAAAAAGCATTAATCACAACATGAATATTCGAAAGAAAACTAAACTTTAATTGATTAGGAAGGAAGGTCTAACAACTTGCCTTATCAATTAAAACTCTTACAAATGTTACAACAAAAATAAAACTAAATGTAAATTACATAAGATATATTGGTAAAAAAAATAATTCTTCATATCATCCCAACAAAAATTAGACCAAAATGTACTCTCAGGAACACCAAATAACTACCGCCCAATCCTCACCTAGAGTCAATCGTGCATAAATTATTTCAGCGAACCTTCTGAAGTTCTCACGTTCTTGACTTCAAAGTTTTGTTTGCAGGCCCTAACATCCCTTCTCCAAGTGGTAGACTATTTATAGGGGTCCAGGTTTTCATGTCATTGAAGAAGAAATGAAATTGTTTTTCAATATAAAATAAGTTAAATTTGATAGGAAAAAAATCTAAATTTTTGCCTTGTCAAGCTTCAAATTTTTTTGCTATAAAATCTTTTCAATTGATCTCTAGCGTATGAATAGAATCCTTATGCATTAATAATTCTTCTGAAAATATATTTGGCCTTCGTCACACCCCCATGAACGGTTGGTCATGGCATATACATGTCCTAATCGAGATCGACATAGCAAATCACGGCCTGTGAAGCTTTAGAAATGGTTCATACAATGTCTAATTTGGAGTCATCACCGTTGGTGCATTTTTTAGTAACGGCCATGATTCGGGGTCTCAAATTTGGTAACTTAAAGGAACTAGGGTCGTGATGGACACATAACGGTCCATGAAGTTTCAAATATTCAATTGTAATGCCTGCGTGAATAGCATGTTACGATCTGTGATCTAAATCTCATAACTGCCATAACATGATATCACGAGTCGTAATATGGTAGGTTGATGGCCCAATTTTTGAAATTTAGCTTGTAATGGTTGTAGTTGGCGTCACGGCCCATTATAATGAAAACGCAATTTTCACGTAATGGTTGTGACATCTTTGCACCCGGCGTGTGATATTCTTGAATCTTCGATGTCCTTTTATAATTGAGGAAATGAACAACATGTAGTGATTCGTGAAATACGTTTGTAATGGCTGTAACTGTCAAGTCACAAATCGTGAAAATTTGATATTTGAAATTTCATAAAATAATTTTTACTCCTTTATCGGTGCTTATTTTTTGGCCCTTTCTCCATCTCTTTCACATAATTTTCCTGAAAAATAAAACCAAAGAAATTAATCATTGACTCAAAGAAATTAATCAAATAAAACCCTATAAATGATGCATGCTATGATCAAATTAACCGAAATAATTATAAATGCAATCTTATACATTGTAAAATGCATGCATCACCATCCTAGGGGTGCCACCCTCCTGAATGAGCAGCGCCATGCCAACCTGCTAAACAAGCAGCACCACCTCTTGAACATGAGACATAAATTTGTCAAAAGTTAATAGAATCTGACGGAATGACTAAAATTGAAATCGCGATAAAATTTAGGAACATCATACGGTCAGGGTTAGACGCGAAAAATTATTATAATTTAGAGGAGATTTATGGAAAAAGAATCCATTAATCAATTGAACTTAAGCTCAAAGTAAAATCTAAACCAACAAAGTTCAACAAATGTTTATTATTTACTTTATAATAATATCATTAATGAATGTAATAAATAATTTATTTTTTTACCAAGATAGATAATTCTTTTATTTTAACTTCCTAACAAGAATCTCTTAATAACATTATTAACGTTTATCTAAATATGAATAGGATTTAATGCACATCCAAGTCATCCTTTGCTCTAAAGGACACATATCAATAGATTCACGCGTCAACGGTCGAAATGAACAGTACATTTGATGATTTTTCGTAACCATCTCTCATAGTTAGTAGTTTAATGATATTTTGACAACTAATTAATTGTGTAATTATTTGTTACACAAATAGAGAAATTCCATAATAATAATAGTATTTTATAATTGACTTTCATAAAGTAAAAGATCAAATTTGTTGTGTTTATAAATAATCATGATTTGTACATTATACAGATTAATATTTATAAGATATTAAAGAAAGAGTAGTAAAAAAAGATAATAAAAGAGGCAACAGCCCATTCTCCTCTCCTCTCCGGCTTCGGAGAGAAGTGAAGGGGCGTCGGCGTCCCTTTTTCTCTCACACGCGCTCATCGGCGCGTGAGAGGAGAAGGGAGACGTTGGCCCTCCTATGCGAGCTCGCCGCGCGTCGATGATCGGAGAAGAGAGAGGAAGGGGTGTGTCCCTCTTAATCTGGCTCCGGCGGGGGTCGAAAACCTCACGACTGCCACCCTTTTTATTTTTTATATTTTAAATATTATTTTATTATATATTTATATTATTTTATTACTTTTTATTGCGTCACGTCACCAACATAATCGGGTAATTGGTTATTGGATGTCAGGAGCATGACATGTGCAAGAAAAATAAAATTCGAGAATAATCTTATTATAAATTAATGTTAGACGATCGTTTATATAACGATCCGTGTAATTTATCCAATAAAAATAAGCTAAAAGTTGCGTACATAAAAGGGAATGATAGAGTAAATAAGTTAATTTGCATTTACATCACTAAAAAGATAGGAAAAAAATTAAATTGCAAGCGACGCTATATTTGAAAAAAAATTTGAACAAAAATATTTTCATATATTTAAATATCTATGCCAAAAACTTTATTATTGTATCAAGGGATTTCCCAGATGCACTACCTGAGATATTCCATTTGCCTAATAAAAAATAACATGATTTCTCACCGAACAAAATCGGCTTAATTATCAAATGACTGAGGCCGTTTTGTTTCGTGTCAGAGGGAAAAATGTATTGGTCAGAAGTTTTTTTAATTCTCAAACTAAAAATAGGGGAAATACTTCTGTGAACAAAATTCAAATCGTTAAAACAGGACGAGTAAAAAAAACTGATGAATCCATGGCAACGATATTTTCTGTTAATAATTGTTTATATACCATGGAGAAATTAATAAAACCCTCCATTTTCAATTCTTTATTGAGATTTGTGAAGCTTACTTCAAAGGATCCCCTCCCATAAATCCTTATAGGGCTCTTCGCGTTTGTATCGTAGTGTTTATATTATGTATTATGAAAAAGGTGATACTAAAAATTTAGAAGTAACAATAACTACACATTTCTTTTTCTCAAAATACAATTTTTTGCAGTAAATGTTCTTGTTCTAACTCCACTATTACTCACAATTGTTTAGATGTTTTTTCCCTCGTCATAAAGAACATGCGAAAAAAATAAACTCTTTCTTGATATGACGAAAAAGAATAATACAACATCATTAAATATGATATCATAAAGTATAGACATTAGCAACAAATGGACAAGCAATACATCCTCGGCCACAAAGTTAATAACGACCACAAGGTAACCGGATATAATGGACGCGCTAAAGATCAAGTTCGGAACATCAGGGGTCATGCAATGGCTCATCCAGTCATTTGTCTTGCTTCTATTTTTTTTTTTTTTTTTTCCTTTTTGAAAAACTTCTTCATATGACTTCTGATCCAGCCATCTGTTCTAATTCATCGAATAGAATAATTCTTTCATTTTCGGAGCCTCCTACAGCAGATATAGATCATATTGTAAATGCTTAGCCGCTTCCATCAAGTTGTCCATGAGAGAGGAGATGTGCCATATATTGCTGCAGTAACATGACCCGTAAGCCATTGTACTACCAAAGAACTCAACAACAGTAAATCTTACTATTTTTTCACGTAGCATAGACACCGACTTATTACCAGCTATTAGATCCAAGATAAATTGAATGTCCAGAGAAGAAGAAACTTAAGACCAAAAGTGAAGGACAAAGGTATTGGAAAATAACAGAGCGGAAGAGCAGAAACAATACTAGATGAAGATTTACCAGCAGAAGCCATTTGGTAATTCCTGCAATACATTCTCAAGACCAAAAGGAAGAGGAAACAGGTTTGCATTAATGAGGAACATGAAATCAGTGTGCATGCTAGATTTCAGCAACCAAAGTATGCAGGCAATTAGTTGCACCATCTTATGCTGAGCCCATAGACGTTACTAATTAAATAAATATTCTTACTGGTGTTTAGCAAGACCTTCATCAGGAAGGAAACTATCGGTGGTTTCTTCGGAAGATGGTTTTCTTTGACATATGACTTTGTTAATGCATGTTGGAACAAATCCGCCCATAATAAAGATTGAATATTTGGATTCAAATATATTGATATTTCCTTTTTTTTAGAAGGATTTTTCATATTTATGAATATAGCATACAGGAAAATCTATTTGGATCAAACAGACGAAAATTATAGTTGTAATTTTTAGCGCATACATTGAGTTGTATATCCATAGACCCCTAAAATAAATTAAACATGCCATCACTAGTATTAAATGATAAATAAAAAATTAATAATAACCTACTAATCTTAACAAATTGAGAGTAAATTTCCTATCAATGTTAATATTTTAAAATAGAATAAATAATATATTTATATTAATATTTCAATATTAGTAGGTTATTACTAAAGTTTTATACATTATATAACAGTAATTGTGTTATATCTTTAAAGTCATTATAAATAATATTAATTAATAAATTTGATTCAATTTGGTCGAACCCAATGGAACCAACCCTATATGACCCAAATGATTGTTGGGTCTGATCACCGTATTATGAAACCACTGGTGGTGCAACATGCAAAATTCTCCATATGTGAATTCTGTGTTGAAGGATGGTCTCTCAGATGTTGTGATCAATTGGGAGAGTTCGAGGACTAACAAAAATCAGGAGCTATTTTGGATTATCCAGATACTACAAGAGATTTATTCAGGATTTCTCCAAACTTTCTGCTCTCACTACAAAGATAACTGGAAAATGGGGAAAAGTTTAACTGCACACAGAAATGTGAAGACAATTTTCTAGAATTGAAGAAAAGGGTTACAACTCCCTTTCAAAAAAAAAAAGAAAAGGATTACAACAGCTTTAGTGCTGATAATTTCTACAGGAGTTGATACTAAGACAGAATTGAACTGTGCACCAGTCCACTAAGTTGTGTCTTATGCCTCCATATAACTTAAGACTCATGAAAAGAACTATTCCCCTCATGACTTGGAGGTGACAGACTACTTATATGGCGAAGAATTTAAAATTTATACTAATCATAAAAGTCTCAAGTATGTGTTTTCTCAATGAAAACTCAACGTAAGACAAAAAAAGATGGTTAGAGTTTCTGAAATATCATGAGTTTGGTACTCTTTAACATACAGGAGAGGTCATTTCAATAGAACATGCTCTAGGCAGAAAAATGAAAAATGTCAATTGCAAGTCTCAAGGTTTACAAGTGGAACCTAGTAAAAGGAACTAACAAAGGGAAATTTGATTCCACTGGGTCTGATAGACAGCTCAAGCACAAAAGAAGAATCCTGGCTATGAAGGCATGAATGCATTATATGACAAAGGTTGTCATAAGTCAAAATTTGGCATACCCCTAGAACCATTAAGATGTTCAAAAAACTTTCAAGAACATGTTGGTGGAAAAATGTGAAGAAAAAGGTTGCACAACTTTTGTCAATGTGCTTGGTCTGTCGAGAACAAGAGTGTAGCGCAGTGGTACACACTTTCACTCAAAGATTGAGATGTCGCGAGTTCGAATCCCACCAGTGGGGCGTATATGTCCCTTTATTTTCAATATTTACTTTCCTTACATCAAGTCCTTGGATCTCCCTTTGTAACCGAAAAAAAGGTGCTTGGTCTGCGAACAGGTCAAAATTGAGCACCATAAGCCACTTGAGTTACTGCAACCATGACCTATATTATAGTGGAAATGGGAGATCACAATGGATTTCATAGTTGGCCTCCCGAAGACGCAAAAGAATCATGATTTGATTTGAATTATCGTTCAGAGATTGACTAAATCAGCACATTTCTTGTCCTACAATGTGAGCAAGTATGGTAAAATCATAAGTGGATGAGGTCATCCTGTTACCGGAGAGGGTTACAACATAGCTTTGGTATTAGACTAAACTATAAATACCACATTTTTATCCTCAGAATGATGGATAAAGTGAAAGGACAACTCCAAACCTTAGAGGACATGTTGAGAGCATGTTCCATTGATTGGCAAGACAACTCGGATGACCACTTGGCACCAGCTTAGTTTGCCGACAACAACGATTATCATCCATCACAATGGTTCCTTTTGAAGCATTTTATGGAAGATCTTGTAGGTCTCCCACATGTTTGAGTAAAGTTGGAGAAGACTACTTGGACCTAGGTTAATATGAAAGTATGCATACAAGGTACATCTGATTAAAGAAAGAATGTTTGACAACTCACGATCACCAGAAGAGCTATGCTGATGAAAAAGAAGAAAATAGATCTAATATCTATGAGATAATGAGGTCTTGAAGGTGTCTCCTGCAAAAGAAGTTATGAGGATCAACAGGAAATGCATGTTGACTCCAAATTACATAAGAACCTTTAAGATTCTGGAGAAAAAGTAAAAAAAAATGAGCATACAAGTTGACATGACCTCCACAAGGTATTTTTCACAAGTATACTTATGACAACTCCCATATGGTGGTAAATGAAGAGCTAACAACCAAAAAAGACATCACTTATAAAGAGTAACCCATAAAGATCGTACAGTGATCATCGGTTGATGAATAAGATTGAAAATGGTGAAAGTGGCATGGAAACGATGCGACAAAGGAATAGGAAGCATAGATTCCATAACAATGGCAAGTGTTATAAATATAAGTTAAAATTTAAGGACGAATTTTTTTAGAGGAAGGATATGATCCCTCATATTTTAAAATCAGGGGCATTACAATCATTTGTATAACCCTCATGTTCTCTCTTATAAAAGCTTAACTTCCTCTCTCAATTCTCTTTTCTCCATCTGATCAAACGATGACTAGAAAGAGACAAATTAATTATGAATTAATCAAGGTATGTAATGGAGATCCAAACTCCTCTCTCGCTCAATGATATTTAGATTTTGGATTGAGAGCCACGAAGACAACTTGTCCTCATGTTGCGTTGTGATTGAGGAATTGCAGATGATGTCTATACCCTAGATCTATGAGTTCATGATGAGTTTGGAGGAAATCCCTACACTATTATATGTATGTTGTAATCTCTTTGTTTTATGCCATGATTCATGATGCCTACATGTTTAAGTTCTTATAGATCATGTCTTGTAGTAGCCCTCTTCCTATTTCATAATATCAACAACAACAACAACAAAGCCTTATCCCACTAGGTGGGGTCGGCTACATGGATCATACGACGTCAAATATATTCGTTGATCCATGTTCATAAGATTCGACAGGATTTTACGCTGGCTGTCGGGGCCTAACACAACCCTCCTCCTTTATCCGGACTTGGGACCGGCTATAAAACATAGGCGGAGTTTTATATGTTGTAAAAATCTTGAAAATCGTACAAAACGACCTAGAAAAAACATCTTATCTATGAATCACGACAATGAGTGAAACATTCGGGCTCACATTTCAAGGATCATGAAAGTGTTCTCCCAGGCTATGACTTGGTTAGTCACAAGCACGACACCTCAGTTACAACTGTGAGCGAGTGGTGAAAAATAGGAAGATTTCACCTCGCGCTCAAGACTGTTCAACTTCCCACGAGCATGATAAGTGGTATCACAAACATGAAACTTTTGTCACAATCTCGAACAAGAAGAAGCAAATGTTACCTCTCGCTCATGAACGTGAAATGATGTTTCATGTTCATGAAAACGAAGTAGCGTCCGTGAAAGTTGGAAATATTATAACATGCTATTAGACTGTTATATTAAGTGTTATGATGAATGGCATGAAATTCTTTCTAGTGATCTTGATCCTTGTACATTATGATTGCGACTTTAAACACCTGATTGATGATTGTTAGAAGACAACCAGGACAACACATATTATGCATGCTAAGCCATAAATAGGATTAAAATAAAAAAACTAAGGTTAATGTTTGATATTTGCAAAGCATAATGCATTAGTTGAAAAATAATTTTCTTACACTTTGTGTGCATGTATTTTCTAAAAACAAAATCATATCCGCATTGGTATGTGTGTTCTTAAGATGTCCATGAACATGGAACATAGTGTTTCTCAACCTAACTAGTTTAAGTGATGGTAGTTAGTTCTTCAATTAAGTTAATTTAAAAAATATCATAAGATAAAGTGTGTTTCAAAGTGAAGTAAAGTATAATACTTCAAAGTAATTTATGATTTAAAAAAAAAAGGAATGATGAAGATACATAAAGAATGTCCAAAGGATTATAAAGAAATCCTAAGAAAAAGTAGAAGAATGTCAAGAAAAGGATAAACATGAAGATGTCACTGTATGCTCATGTATGATAATGTGATGATTGACCGTGTTTTATATCCTTATGTTGATATATGTCATGTTTTGATTGAAATGTAGATGTTCATGTTAGAACTCATGTTATTCATGCATTCATTTTTTTATATGTTAATGCATAAGTTTGTCATATAGTACCACAACTTAAGACATTGCATGCATGGTACTTTACAATTTCTAATTAGAAAACTTTACACTTTGAATGTAACCAAAATGATTGACAATGACAGCTAGCTCATGACAACCAAATGCTAGATTGAATAAAGTGTCATGAGTCCTATAGACTATTGAGTTTTAGTATGTCATGAAATTTAAAAGATATTTGTCTTTTATTTGCCTAACATGCATACTCTCAGTATGTCATACTCTCCTAACATGCATTTTAATGAAATTGTTAAAGACACAACCTGTTTGGAATCATCAAATGGACATGAGTTTCAGGAGTGAATCAAGCACAGATTCTTCTCCTATTCCATCAAGTAAAAACTCAACATCTGGGGATTTTGATATGCCAAAACAACAATGTATGGATTCTGAGACAAACCTACATAGTAAGAGGGGAAATGCGCCATGGGAAAATCTCAGTGATGATAAAAAGTTAACACTTTGCCACAGAAAACAAAATAGATATTTCAAGGACTCTAATGGTTGTTTGCAGAAGTACCTACCATCAAATTCTGTACACATGAATGATGATGCCGACATTTGTGTTCTAGATGAAATCAGTTGTCCTGCAAAGGCGCCTTCACACCTTCCACTGATAAAGTCTCATGCATCAATGGAACATTCTGGCATTGGACACTCTCAACGTACTGGTTTTGGAACAACAAGGCACAAACTAAGTGATGAAATGCTAACTTTACGTCTTGCACTACAACAACAACAACAACAAAGCCTTATCCCACTAGGTGGGGTCGGCTACATGGATCATACGACGCCATTCCGCTCTATTAGTAACCAAACCTTTCGGTATATTATTCACCAATAGATCTTGCTCTATTAGTTCGCCAAGTGTCCGCCTTGGCCTCCCTCTCCCTCTTTTAATCGGACTCCAGATTATTTGATCTACTCTTCTTACTGACGCATCTAATGGTCTTCTCTGAACATGACCAAACCATCTCAAACGATTCTCTACCATTTTCTCACTAATAGGAGCCACTCCGACTCGTTCACGTATATGGTCATTCCTAATCTTATCTAATCTTGTATGACCACACATCCATCTCAACATCCTCATTTCGGCTACCCCCACTTTACGTTCATGTTGTCCCTTCATAGCCCAACATTCACTACCATATAACACTGCTGGCCTTATAGCAGTACGATAGAATTTTCCTTTAACTTTATTGGGTACCTTTCTATCACAAAGAACTCCAGTGGCTTTCCTCCACTTACACCAACCAGCTTGAATTCTATGATTAACATCGTCATCAATCTCACCATCTTGTCTTACAATTGATCCTAAATATTTAAACTTTGTCACTTGAGGAATTATATCCTCCCCTAACCTAACTTTCAAATCGTCTCTAAGTTGTTTATTTGTGAAATTGCTATGCATATATTCTATTTTATTCCTACTTAAACGAAAACCCTTTGACTCCAACGTATTTCTCCATATTTCCAATTTTGTATTAATCTCTTCTCTTGAATCCGCTAAAAGTACTATATCATCCGCAAATAGCATGCACTTAGGTACCTCCTCTGTTATACTCTCGGTTATAGCATCGATAACTAAGTTAAATAGATACGGGCTTAAAGCTGATCCTTGATGTAGGCCAATTCCTATAGGAAATTCATTTGTCTCACCTCCGGGTGTCCTAACCCTAGTCAATGCCCCATCGTACATATCTTGTATTACCTTAATGTAGGCAACATTCACCCTCTTCTTTTGCAAGGCTTTCCAAAGTACATCCCTTGGTACCCGATCATACGCCTTCTCTAAGTCAATGAAAGCCATATGTAAGTCTCTTCTCCTACTTCGATACTTCTCCATCATCCCCCTTAGTAAATAAATCGCCTCTGTAGTGGATCTTCCTGGCATGAACCGAAATTGTCTCTCAGAAATACTAGTCTCCATTCTCAATCTATGCTCAATCACTTTTTCCCATAATTTCATAGTGTGACTCATAAGTTTAATCCCTCTATAATTTGCACAATTCTGAATATCCCCTTTATTTTTGTAAATAGGAACTAATGTACTTAATCTCCAATCATCAGGCATCTTTTTCGACCGTAAAATCTCATTAAATAGTTTACATAACCACAACACACATTTTTCTCCTAAACATTTCCAAACTTCAATCGGTATACCATCCGGTCCAACGGCTTTACCATTCTCCATTTTCTTAAGAGCTTCGCTAACCTCCGAGACTCTAATTCTACGATAAAATGACCTATTAAGCTCACATTCGCTAACTGTCAAGTCCTCCAAATCACAACGCGAACCTTCACATCCATCATTAAATAGCTTATAGAAATACTCTTCCCATCTGTTCTTAATATCTCCTTCAGTAACTAAAACCTTGCCAACTTCATTTTTTATGCATCTTACTTGATCCAAATCTCTCGACTCCTTCTCTTTGTTCCTTGCAATCTTGTAAATCCTTTGTTCACCAGCCTTTGTCCCTAACTCCTTATAAAACCCCTCGTATGCTTTAGCACGAGCATCACTAACTGCCTTCTTAGCCTCCCTTTTCGCCAAACGATACTTTTCCCAATTGTCAGAACTATTGTCCAAGTGTATCGCCTTGAAACAATTCTTCTTATTACGCACCTTTTCTTGGACCTCCTCATTCCACCACCAAGTCTCCTTATCTCGTGGTCCAAAACCTTTTGATTCTCCTAAAATGGCTTTAGCAACCATTTCAACCTTTTTTGCCACATTCTTCCACATGATACTAGCATCTCCTTCTAACTCCCACACACTTTCCTCTAATAACTTACTTCTAAAAGTCTCTCGCTTCTCCCCCTTTAACTGCCACCACTTGATCTTTTGATCAAAAACTGTTCGGGATTTTGGTTTTATACATTTTATTTGCATATCAAGAACTAACAATCTATGTTGTGTAGTCACCCCATGCCCAGGAATTACTTTGCAATTAGTGCAACGTCTTTTATCAGTATTTCTTATCAAGAAAAAATCGATTTGAGACCTATGAGTTCCACTTTTGTATGTGATTAAATGTTCCTCTCTCTTCCTAAAACAAGTGTTGATAATCTTAAGGTCGTATGCTAAAGAAAAATCAATAATAGTTTGTCCTTCCCCATTCAACTCCCCAAAACCAAAACCACCATGAACCCTTGCATGTGATCCTGCCTCTTTACCAACATGTCCATTAAGGTCTCCCCCAATATAAACTTTCTCGGTTGTTGGTATACTTTCAATCAAACCCTCCATATCTGCCCAAAACTTCTCCTTGAGATGTGATTCTGCTCCTACTTGGGGTGCATATGCACTAATAATGTTCATAGTCTCCTTTCCAACAATTACTTTCACGGATATGATTCGATCCTCAATCCTTTTAACTTCCACAACATTCTTCCTCCATTCTGCATCCGCGATAATACCAACACCATTCCTTCCATTTATCTTACCTGTGTACCAAAGTTTGGAACCATTTAACCTAATCTCTTTACTTCCCTCTCCTACCCATCTAGTTTCTTGCAAGCATAAGATACTAATCTTACGCTGGTCCATTACTTGTGCCACCTCGAGACGCTTCCCATTCAACGTCCCAATGTTCCAAGAACCTAATCTGACCTTAGTCTCATGAACTAGCTTCTTTAACCGCCTCCGTCCATTAGAGTGCGGTAGCCCTTGCTCATTTAACACTGCATTCAGGCGAGGATGCAGCGGCTCTTGCTCTCTTATCACTGTACCCGAGCTGTACAGCGCGTTACTTACGGGTAACGACCTAGCATTAACACAATATATTCGTTGATCCATGTTCATAAGATTCGACATGATTTTATGTTGGCTGTCGGGGCCTAACACAACCCTCCTCCTTTATCCGGGCTTGGGACCGGCTATAAAATATAGGCGGAGTTATCAAATTAAACTCCTTTATAGTTCATTAAAACTCTGTGTTACCACTGTATCTTTTGCATGGATGCTTAAATCTTTTTTTTAATATATCTGTTAGCTGCAAAAGTGCATCTCACACCTTCTAGATTTGCATGATGATCTATGCATAACTCAGTAGAAATATGGTCATCCAACTTTGTGGTGTTAAATAGATCAATTTTGTCAAACTCATATATCAGAAACCCGAATAAAGGAGGAGGATTGTGTTAGGCCCCGACAGCCAGCGTAAAACCCTGTCGAATCTCATGAACATGGATCGGGCGTCGTATGTTCCATGTAGCCGACCCCACCTAGTGGGATAAGGCTTTGTTGTTGTTGTTGTTGTTGTCGTCGTCTTTTATTTGCCACGTGAGAAACATAATGACAAAACTAATTATTAGCTCCTATTTAAATAGATCTATTTTCTTTCTTAAAGTCTTTCATTGAATTTCTTTATTCGTTAATATTATATCATCATGCATCGCAAATGGATGTGTGTCACGCCCTTAGTTCCACGTCCAGAAACTAAGGTGTGCGGCCTTGGATCTCCCCTTCACGAAAGGACCAAGCAGCCTCTTCTTGGATGGCTGTAGGACATCCTGCACCTGCACAACAAGAACACAAGAGAGATAGAAGGGAGAACTCTTGGGTATGGGGGAAAGCTTTCGACTTTTTCTAGATGTCAAACAATGGTAGATACAAGGGACTTATATACAAGTATGTTGAGATAGTTACTCCTCTAACTACTCCCCTTGTCTAGCCAAGATATTAGGGATCTCCCAAGATCCCTTGATTTTAGGAATCCTACGTGATCCTCCTAATATAGCAAAAAAAACCCATTCGGCACTCCCGATCTCCTCATCAAATTCTCCTTGATTTTCTCACCAAGGATCACGCCCAGGATGGTCCTCCTCATAACCACCCTGATCTCCAGGGATCCTCTTGGCCAGCCGAATATCCTCAGATCGTTCGGGTTGTTAGGATGCCGCCCGCATCCTAACCCCGCCGCTTGCCAAGCCTCTCGTCGTCCTGGAGGCTACCTGCTGGTAGTTTGTTGGTGCCAACCATCCTCCTCGATCTTTGACACCTGGATACTCACTTTGGGATAGCTGGATTTTCCTTGGGACGAAATCACCCCTCCACTTCCAAACTGGGCAGTGGTGACGCCGCCTGCGTCCGACTGCGCCCCGGGCAGGTCCCAGGCTCACCCATCATGCTCGTCCCAAACTTCAGATCCTCATCCCAAATCCTCGAAGATGCATCTTGGGACGATTGGTTTCATCTTGGGACGATTGGCTTCATCTTGGGACGGTGTCACCCCCTGCACTGCCAATGCGGCAGCCCGCTGTGACCCAGCTCTGCAGGTCGCTGCGCCGTCCCGGGACATGGCAGAAAATGGGGCGTGCCACGTGGTACTTTCAAAGTCTCCCAATTCACACTGGTTTTTGGAGTGGATTTTCCAGGTGTTACCAATATGTAGCCGAGTTAGTGGATCACACAGTTGGGAAATAGAGAGGCCACAGACAGTGCCGAAAAGCTTGGGTCTTAACCAAGTCTTGCGGAAGACCTGGAAAGTGGGATTGGATGTATGGATACTAATGGCACACCCTCTTTCCAAGTTCAATAGGCCAACAAGACTGAAAAATCATTGAAAAATTTAAGGCTTTGAGACGCATCACTTTCCACAAAGACGGCATCAGTGAGCATCAAAGGCAGGAGATGTAACATTGTACTAATATTTTTAAACTGCAATGAAATGCACACAAACACAACCTGGATGAGCAAATAAATCGAACACTTAATGAGCAAGCGGGAAAAAAAACTCAGTGGTACGTGACCTTTGCGGTAAAGGAAATTCGGAAGTGTCTCAAGTCATCCGGGAAGCGAAGGTCCAAAAAAGGGTTGCAGAAGAGTACGTGTTGATGGTGTAAGCGTAGCTGATGAGGGTGACGAAGGCGTAGAAGGCAGTGTAGGAAGCCACCCGCCGGAACTTTTGGATCCTCGAGATCGCTTTCAGCTGCTCGTAGAGCTCTCACATCGCGAGACGCGACGGGAGCTGCAGCTTCCCGATTGCAGCGGTTGGCAGGACGACGGATGACGGTGGAGGGGTTTAAGGTGAATGGGCCGAGAGGCGGGTCACTTCGGGGCTCCGGCAGCATCGGAGACCTTGACGCGGGCTTCAGCCGGCGGCTTTGTTCCACGTGTTGGGCGTTTTGGCCTTGGGGCCTCAATGCGGGCTTCAGTTGACACCCGTGACTTTTTTGCTCTTCATTTTTTTTTCTGTTTTGCAATTGCATTATTTATTGTATCTTTATTATAGGCGCCGTTTGGTATATTTATTGTATCTTTATCATAGGTCTCAAATCGATTTTTTCTTGACAAGAAATACTGATAAAAGACGTTATACTAATTGCAAAGTAATTCCTGGGCATGGGGTGATTACACAACATAGATTGTTAGTTCTTGATATGCAAATGAAATGTATAAAACTAAAATCTCGAACAGTTTTTGATCGAAAGATCAAGTGGTGGCAGTTAAAGGGGGAGAAGCGAGAGACTTTTAGAAGTAAGTTATTAGAGGAAAGTGTGTGGGAGTTAGAAGGAGATGCTAGTATCATGTGGGAGAACGTGGCAAAAAAGATTGAAATGATTGCTAAAGCCATTTTAGGAGAATCAAAAGGTTTTGGACCACGAGATATGGAGACTTGGTGGTGGAATGAGGAGGTCCAAGAAAAGGTGCGTAATAAGAAGAATTGTTTCAAGGCGATACACTTGGACAATAATTCTGACAATTGGAAAAAGTATCGTTTGGCGAAAAGGGAGGCTAAGAAGGCAGTTAGTGATGCTCGTGCTAAAGCATATGAGGGGTTTTATAAGGAGTTAGGGACAAAGGCTGATGAACAAAGGATTTACAAGATTGCAAGGAATAAAGAGAAGGAGTCGAGAGATTTGGATCAAGTAAGATGTATAAAAAATGAAGTTGGCAAGGTTTTAGTTACTGAAGGAGATATTAAGAACAGATGGGAAGAGTATTTCTATAAGCTATTTAATGATGGATGTGAAGGTTCCCGTTATGATTTGAAGGACTTGACAATTAGCGAATGTGAGCTTAATAGGTCATTTTATCGTAGAATTAGAGTCTCGGAGGTTAGCGAAGCTCTTAAGAAAATGGAGAATGGTAAAGCCGTTGGACCGGATGGTATACCGATTGAAGTTTGGAAATGTTTAGGAGAAAAAGGTGTGTTGTGGTTATGTAAACTATTTAATGAGATTTTACGATCGAAAAAGATGCCTGATGATTGGAGATTAAGTACATTAGTTCCTATTTACAAAAATAAAGGGGATATTTAGAATTGTGCAAATTATAGAGGGATTAAACTTATGAGTCACATAATGAAATTATGGGAAAAAGTGATTGAGCATAGATTAAGAATGGAAACTAGTATTTCTGAAAGATAATTTGGGTTCATGCCAGGAAGATCCACTACAGAGACGATTTATTTACTAAGGGAAATGATGGAGAAGCATCGAAGTAGGAGAAGAGACTTACATATGACTTTCATTAACTTAGAGAAGGCGTATGATCGGGTACCAAGGGATGTACTTTGGAAAGCCTTGCAAAAGAAGAGGGTGAGTGTTGCCTACATTAAGGTAATACAGGATATGTACGATGAGGCATTGACTAGGGTTAGGACACCCGGAGGTGAGACAAATGAATTTTCTATAGGAATTGGCCTACATCAAGGATCAGCTTTAAGCTCGTATCTATTTAACTTAGTTATTGATGCTATAACCGAGAGTATCACAGAGGAAGTACCTAAGTGCATGCTATTTGCGGATGATATAGTACTTTTAGCGGATTCAAGAGAAGAGATTAATACAAAATTGGAAATATGGAGAAATACGTTGGAGTCAAAGAGTTTTCGTTTAAGTAGGAATAAAACAGAATATATGCATAGCAATTTCACAAATAAACAACTTAGAGACGATTTGAAAGTTAGGTTAGGGGAGGATATAATTCCTCAAGTGACAAAGTTTAAATATTTAGGATCAATTGTAAGACAAGATGGTGAGATTGATGACGATGTTAATCATAGAATTCAAGCTGGTTGGTGTAAGTGGAGGAAAGCCACTGGAGTTCTTTGTGATAGAAAGGTACCCAATAAAGTTAAAGGAAAATTCTATCGTACTGCTATAAGGCCAGCAGTGTTATATGGTAGTGAATGTTGGGCTATGAAGGGACAACATGAACGTAAAGTGGGGGTAGCCGAAATGAGGATGTTGAGATGGATGTGTGGTCATACAAGATTAGATAAGATTAGGAATGACCATATACGTGAACGAGTCGGAGTGGCTCCTATTAGTGAGAAAATGGTAGAGAATCGCTTGAGATGGTTTGGTCATGTTCAGAGAAGACCATTAGATGCGCCAGTAAGAAGAGTAGATCAAATAATCCGGAGTCCGATTAAAAGAGGGAGAGGGAGGCCAAGGCGGACACTTGGCGAACTAATAGAGCATGATCTATTGGTGAATAATATACCGAAAGGTTTGGTTACTAATAGAACGGAATGGCGTCGTATGATCCATGTAGCCGACCCCACCTAGTGGGATAAGGCTTTGTTGTTGTTTGGTTTAAGAATAAAGGATAGAATATCTCGATATTTTCGAGAATATGGTCAAACGTGACCTGAAATAAGGTTAAGACAGTCAAACTTTGATTTTGGTGAAATCATCTAGAAGAACGCGAAATCATTATTTTTCTTTACAAAATAAAGAATATCTTTATTCTTTTAAAACAATAGAATAGAAATATTCTCTTTCTTTTTTATTTTTTCCACCATTTCTTATTTTTCATTATTTAACTAAAAACTATTATATTATAATTTGTATTATTATTATTAAATAAATGTAAACTATTTATAGTAAATATTTTTTATTATAAAAATATTAAATTTTTTTCTTTCAATCAAACAAGATCCAGAATAAGAATATGATATTCTTTGGAATAATTTTTTTTATTTCTGCTAAGAAATTCTCTAACCAAACGACCCCATAGCGTTCATGTATTAGAATCTTCAAATAGAACTCCATTAATTCAGCGCCTTATTCTATTATACTTCCTTTCTTTTTCATTTCCATACTTGAATTTAGCACTAATATAATATAACTCACTTAAAATTAACTAATAAAATTGATATAAAACTTCCTTATTTCATTAACAATTTTAAACCATTAGTTTTTTTTATTTTAGTCATTATTATACGTTCCTTATTTAAGACATATTATCATTAACATCAAAATCAATATCTAAGGGCATGTTTGGATTGAGAAATTTGGAGGGGTAGGGTGAAATATGGAGGAATGAAATTAGTTAAATCATATCTTTTATATTTTTTATTTAAATTAGGAGGGGTGGGGTCGAATAGTTGAATCCTTCAAATACTACATTTTTCATTACACCAAGTGGAATGAGAAGGAATAAATAATTTTAGATCAAATTAATCCTTAACTTATCTTTTATTTTCAAATAAAATTATTTCTCTTGTTACAAAATTAAATCATCACTCACTCTTATAAGTTATCTTTTCCTCTTATATGAATATATATATTTATTATTTTCTACTTTTTAAAATAGATGAATAAAATATTTCAAAAAATAAATAATAGAATAAAAATAGAAAAATAGGCAAAAGAAAAAATAAAAATAAATTAAGTAGTAAAGTAATAAATATTTATTACTCATTAAATATTATAAATCATTTATATATAATAATGGGTAAAAGTAAATTTTTAGTAAATAAAACTCTCATTCCTCATACCATTATATTTAAACATCACATCATCATACTCCTTCATTAGTTAATTGTCAAACAAACCCTAAAATAATAGATTATGAATCTAAAATTTCAAACTTTGTTTAAGTATGACTACATAAAATACACTCTTTCCCTACAAAAGTAAAGGAAAAATGAAGATGTCTCCTATTTAAAGGAGAGACACCGTGCTTTTTATGTTTCTATTCATTGAATTAGAAAACTATGGATTTTATTTTATTTATTTTCATTTAAAGACTTTAAATCTGATTCATAGATTCTTAATAAGAAGAGCGAGACACTAAGAAGGGACACGGTCATTAAGTTCAAAAGTAAATAGGCATATTTGAGGAGATGTTATGACTTGTTTGACTTTGACTTTAATCATGATAATTATTTAACTTAAAATGCATTATACCATTCTTCTAGTTCGATAACTATTATAATTTACTATGAAATTAAAAGATAGTCTATAACCTTAGACCCGTGAGCATCTAATGTTGTCACAAGCATATGCCATCACACGCGCCATCATCATTACCTATAATGATTAATTAATTACCTACAAGATTCAATGCAGGAAATAATATAATGAACATAAAATTATAAATAGACTAAATCATGTGTGATAACGATTGATAATCAATGGCAATAAATTGATAAAGAATTAGTCAATGATTAATAATTTTGGAAGACAAACAATCAACGATTGATAATCAATGTCAATAATCCATTAGGACAATAAATCAATTCAATTTGATCATCAATTCGATGAACAATGCTCAATAGTCAATTTAATATTTTACTTTGCTTTTAACTATGTGATCCTTCGAATCAATGACAATGATGAAAATACGGTTCGCTTCTTTGATTTTGTTACGATTCGGTGTGTTGCACAACGTATTTTAACTACTACATTCTATTTGGGAATAGCTTTCAATTTCGTTCATCATCATTGTTTGTTGTCCTAAAAAGAGTTCTTTATTCAATTAGGATATGTCATGATAGTTTCATGTCCAACTATGGTTGATCAAGCTAATGATAGGTGTCATATTTAGGAAAGGAATTCACCTTTTTAGTGGAATCCATTTTTATTGCACTGGTAGGGTAAGTTCCTACACAACATGAACAATCACAAGTGTTTTTAATGTATGATTATTAGATATATAATAAAAATATATTATATATTTTATAGTTCTAATGTATGATTAAAGATTTGAATGTATATATAAAAACTTTGTATGACGACTGGACTAGGCCCGTGTCAGACTGTGCCCAATATATAAAAACTCATGATTGTTTTATAACCCTTTCGGACTTTCACTTTCGTGGGGCATCATTCCATTCCATCAATCATTGACTCTTTCATATTAACGTTATATCTTTTGATAATTGGGACTTATGCGTTGCTTCTCAATAGGCTAGCTAAGTTGTGGAGACAATGCTCCCCTCTCATCTGAAGGTGTCAAAATGCACATACTGTTGTCGATGTATGTAATAATCATTCTGGACTCTCGTCCGAGGGTGACATCAAAATGCACACATCGTTGTCGATGTGTGTAATAATTATTTTTTACTCTCGCCCGAAGGCGACATCAGAATGCACACACCATTGTCGATATGTGTAACAATTATTTCGGATAATATTCGATAAAGGACCATAGAGTGTCGATATGTAACATCATCATCAACTGAGTTCATTATGCTTTTCAAGCACAACCATGTACATCGCTCAATCTTTACATTTTAACATAGTTACAACTGTCCATGCATTTCGTATATCTAGGTTCATATACAATTATCAAACAGTAATACATAATAGTAAATACATTAAAGTTAACTTAATTATAACCTAAATACAATTTTTAAACTGTCACGGCCGTGATTGGATCGGTCACGGTTGTGACAGAGCCCAATCTTCATCCCTATCTGTCACGGTAATGTCCAACATGGTCATGGTCGTGCTGACCCTATGGTTGGCTCTTCAATCACCATCACATGTGAGATGTCATATGTGTACTTGCAAAGCATTGACACATGAAAAACTTTGTGGATTTTGGCATATGAAGGAGGCAATGCCAACTTGTATGCTCCTTCTCCCATCTTTTTCAGAATCTCAAAAAGGCCGATGTACCTAGGAGTCAATTTGCCTTTTCTACTAAACCTCATGACTCATTTGGTAGGAGATACTTTCAGCAACACATGATTTCTAACTTGGTAGATTTGTTCTCTTCTTTTCTTATCTGCATAACTCTTTTGGCGGTTTTACGCTGTCATCATTCTTTCCTTTATCAAATCCACCTTCTCTGCATACTTCTCTATTAATTCAGGTCCTACTAGTCTTCCTTCATCAATTGCACTCCAACATGTGGGAGACCTGCAAGGTCTTCCATATAGTGTCTCAAATAAAGTCATATTTATGGTGGAGTGGTAACGGTAGTTGTAGGCAAACTCAACTAAAGTGAGATGGTCATTCCAGTTGCCTTGTCAATTTATGGCACATGCTCTCAACATGTCCTCTAAGGTCTGGATTATTTTTTCACTTTGCCCATCACTCTGAGAATAAAATATAGTATTGTAGTGTAACCTTGTACCAAATTCATGCTGCAACCATCTTCAGAACCTTGCCGTGAATCTTGAGTCTCTATCTAATACAATGGAAATAAAAATCTCATGTAATAGGATAATTTCATCAATATACAACTTCACCATACTTACAGTTGACTGTCTCATGTTATAAGGTAAGAAGTGAGCTGACGTACTCAATCTATCAATGATAACCCATATGGCGTCATGACCATTCTATTCTTTGGGAGACCCACAATGAAATCCATTTTATCTCCTCTCACTTCCACTATGGTATAGGCAGTGGGTTCAATAACCCTGTGGCTTTTGATGTTCAATTTTGATCTATTGGCAGACTAAACACTTGGATACAAACTTTGCTACTTCTTTCTCGTATCTCTTCATCAAAATGTTCTTTGCAAGTCTTTAAACATTTTAATGGTTCTAGGATGGATGACAAATTCTAACTTATGGCACTCAGTCAGAATTTCTTTCTTGAGCTTTTTATCTTCAAGTACCCATAATCTATCTTGGAACCTGATAGTCTCATCTTCATCAATCTTGTAATCTGGATGTCCTTTCTCATATAGAACCTTTATGTCTTTGTACTATGAATCTTCTTTCTGTGCTTGTGCTATCTTTGTCACTAGATCAAGTTGAATGACACAATGCATTATCAACTTTCCCTAAGTACTTTCTTCAATAAGAGTCCATTTGTAAACTCTCAAGCATTCATTTATTCTTTCCATTTTCTACTTAAAGCATCTACTATAGTGTTGGCCTTCCCTGTATGATTAAAAAATGTCAAACTCATAGTCCTTCAAAAATTTCAGCCACCTTTTTTTATCTCATGTTCAGTTTCTTCTGAGTGAACACATATTTGAGACTTTTGTGGTCAATAAAAACTTCAAATTCTTCTCCATATAAGTAGTGTCTTCATATCTTGAGAGCAAACACTACTACTGCCAACTCCAAGTCATGAGTAGGATAGTTCCTCTCATGTGGCTTGAGTTGTCTTGAAGCATAAGCTACCACTCTTCCATGTTGTATTAACACACAACCTAACTCAGTTCCACCGGCATCATTGTACACTGTGTAGCTTTCAACTCTTGTGGGAATTGTTAGCACTGGTGCAGTGATCAATCTCTTCTTCAGCTCCAAGAAGCTCTCTTCACATTGTTGTGTCCAATTGAAATTTTCTTTCTTCCTTGTCAACTTTGTCATTAGAGCAGCAATTTTTGAGAAGTCATGAATAAACCTTCTATAGTAATCGGCCAATCCAAGAAAACTCCTGATATCTGTCATCGTCTTTGACCTCTCTCAATTGATGATAGCCTCTGGGTACACTAAGATCCCTTCTTTTGATACTGTGTCCTAAAAACATTAGTTGTTCCAACCAGAATTCATATTTGAAAATTTTGGTACACAACTGGTGCTGCCTCAATATCTCCAAAGCTATCCTCATATGTTTATGGTGTTCCTCTGGTCTTGATGAGTAAATCAGGATATTATCTACGAACACTATCACAAATGTGTCAAAATGGGGCTTGAAAATCCTATTCTTCAAACCCATAAATACTACAGAAGCATTTGTTAGTTCAAAAGACATAATAAAAAATTCATAGTGGTCATACTTGGACCTAAAGGTGATCTTTGCAATATCTTCATCAGCTACTCTGAGCTGATGATACTCATTTTTTAGGTCAATATTTGAGAAGACCGACGTCGTGGACAATTGATAAAAAAGATCATCAATTTTAAGAAGAAGATACTTATTCTTGATGGTCATTTTGTTCAAATCTATATACAATCTTAGTGACTCATTTTTCTTCTTCACAAATAGGATAACAAGTGTACCCCAAGGAAGACACTTGACCTGATGAAACCTCTGTCCATCAATTCTTGTAGTTGAGTCTTCAACTCTATCGGTGCCATTTTGTAGGGAGGTTTTGAGATGGGAGCCGTCCTTGCCATCAGCTCAATATGAAAGTCGATCTTCCTTTCCAGAGGTAATCCCGGAAGCTCATCGGGAAATATATCAGGAAAGTCCCTAACCACTTTAAGTTCTTTTAGTGGCTTGGGTTGAAAGTCACTTTGACGATGCTTGTTAGGAATCCTCGGCAACCATTGTTCAACATTTTAGTTGTCTTTATTGTGGAGATCATTATCTTCTTCTTTCGTGGTATTCCGCGAAAGACCGCAAATGAATCATCTTTTCTATCAATCTTAACTTTCTTCTCTCTACATAGCGTATAGGCATAATGATATGATAACTAATCCGTGCCCAATATAACATCATAGTCTACCATGAATAGTATTATGAGATCAATTGAGTAATTCACTCATTCTATCATCACTTGGTGTCTAGGAGCTGCCTAGTGGAGAACCTCCTAGTGGCATTGCCACATCAAATTGCCCTTCCGTACTTTCCATCTTAACATTCCATTAGATTTCTATTTGTCCTAATGAAAATTAAATTTTCACTACCATATCTTTAGTCATCTTATAGTTTTTGGATTATCAAAATTTGTTCAATTATTATGAACAATTATGTATACAATTTTTGGGCAATTTTTTATGACAAGTTTATCATTCTTACGATTCACAACGAGATTCACATCTCTCTTGTTACATATTGCTCCTAGTCAATTTGACAATAGTATCAATCATGAATGCAATAATTAGCATTTCCATTGAAAAACTATTTTGCTTCCATGCTTAACATAACAATAATCAACCAAACATTAGTTGGTTAATTTAAACGATACAATCAATGGCACAATACTTACATCCTTAACTTTGGATGGCTGTTCGTGATGATTGCACATGGATTTAGACTCTTAACAATTCTATAACATACTTAGTATAGGTCCTAAGCATGCTATGATACCAAACTATAACACTCCAAATTTTACCCCTAAATTGTCAAGGACAATTGAGTCATTCGACTGTATTAGCTCGTTCGTCATCATATAATCATAATGAATTATGATCTTCATCTATTGCAGCGGAAGTATAAATCCATTAAATAAGATAAAAGAATCTTTCATTAAATGCAAAAATCATCATAAAAGCATCAAAGTAATGTCATAGAATTGAAACACATATAAACCTTATTACTAATAGCAATTAAAGCATTCAAAAACCATAGTCAAAACATCTCTTTTAAACTCATGATCATACTACTCTAAAACATATGACTCATGACTCTTAGACTAGTGTGTAATCTTTCGTCATGAGCTGAGCCATCATCATCCATAACTTTATGCACATGCACGGATTCAGGATGCAAGGGTTTCCCCAGTTAAAGTATGTAAAGGCCATGCTATACGATGTGATGATCCTAAATAGTACATGATATGCATCATCTTTATATAAAAGAAGTAACAATATGCATGCCATGCTCTATACATAAGATCTATATGTCACTTATCAATACAAATCTATCATCATGCATTTATAAACAATAGCATGGAGGACATGTAATCATCATGAGTATGGATATTCATAATATTCATTCATTCAATCCATAGGCATATAAGTGAGATGCAATTACCATAACAATTGCCTCCAATGATCTACATGTCAATATTAACATCATTCTATCATCATGTACATAAATAATTGCATGGAAGACATGTAAACATCATCATACTTGTAGTATGGAGCATTCATAACATTTCATCAATTCAATTCACAGGCACATAAGTGAAGTACACTTACCATAACCATTACCTTCATAACTCTCCTCAGGGTTACTTTATACCCTTTCAAACTTTCACTTTCGTAGGACATCATTTCATTTCATCGATCATTGACCCTTTCTTATTAATGTTATATCTTTCGACAGTTGAGACTTATTATCGTTGCCCTCTCAATAAGGTAGCTAAGCTGTGGAGACAATGCTCCCCTCTCACCCGAAGGTGATATCAGAATGCACACACCATTGTTCATGTATGTAACAATCATTCTGAACTCTCGTCCGAGGGCGATATCGGAATGCACATGTCGTTGCCGATGTGTGTAACAATCATTTCAGACTCTCGCCCGAAGGCGACATCAGAACGCACACACCATTGCCAATGTGTAACAATCATTCCAGATAATATCCGATAAAGGCCATAGAGGGTCGACATGTAACATCATCCTCAACTGAGCTTATTATGCTTTTCAAACAACAAACATTTACATCGCTCAGTCTTCATATTTTAACCTAGTTACGACTGTCCATGCATTTCGTATATATAGGTTCATATACAATCATCAAACAATAATACATAATAGTAAATACCTTTAGAATAGTTTAATTATAACCTAAATCTAATTTTTGCACTTTCACGACCGTGATTGGATTGGTCACGGCCGTGACAGAGCCCAATCTTCATCCATGTCTGTCACGGTCGTGACCAACATGGTCATGCCCCGTGCTGACCCTATCACGACCATGACACTTGGTGTCACGACCGTGACACTTAATGTCACGCCTGTGATACTTACAGCGCTCCATCTATCACGGGCGTGACATAGGACATCACGGTCATGACATACACAATTTCATCCGTGCAGCACCATCGCATTCGATTTTTGCCCGTTTTTCATCCTGTTTTGATCAAATCTTTTAGGAAAAATCATCTTTAATATTATGAACGACTTATACACGTTTTAGTGACAATAAAACATCATAAATCAGATCAAAACATGTAAAATCGTACATTTCTTAAGATTTAGAGTTCTTCCTTCAAAGCATATAAAATCTCTAATCATAAATCCTAGCACATAGATCTAACCATGAATTATAAGAATAATCTTAGATCTCATAGAACTTGTAAAAGTCCTCATCAAATCCCTCAATAGGAGCAATGTGCCTATTGCTCTCAATCCAATTAATAAAACTTTGAAAGGGGGAGAGGGGTTGGATCTCATTTACATACCTTGATTAATCCTTCTCTTTTTTTCTCTTCTTCTTCCTCTTCTTTTTTCTCGTTCTTCTATTTCTTCTTTCTCAAGCCCTAGCCGCCAAGATGGAGAAAAGAGGTGGACATTGGGAATAGAAAACTTTATATAGGGGACATCATAAAGATTTGAACAAAAGTCCAAATTGTCCTTTAATGAAAATTTGGAGTATTACAGGCATTGGTGCGGAGCCGGATGGCCTACACGAAAATTCACCTCTAGGACTACCATTCTCCACCCCCTTGATGTCCGCAAGAAATGACAACCTCTTTGTATGATTGGTGTCTCTTTTTAATACTTATTTATTTATCATTTTAAATTAAATGGATATAGAGAGAAATACTAATTCAATTCTATTATTTCTTTAATTTTATTATTTATTTTATTTAGCCTTTTAAAAAAATTTAAATTTAGTTTCATGATGATCGTAGTTGGATCTTTTGGATAGTTAAATAAGAGACCATTATCTATAGAAAGCTATCACCCTCACTAAATAGAATTAAACGGATAATGAGCCTCTAGATCCCTTAGCTCAGGATGGAGCTCTGAAATTTAAATGATTTTAGATTTTTCTATTTTATATTAAAGATTTTATATAAAATTTTATGACTATTTAATTATTTTATATTCTTAGTAATTATCAATATTTCACGTAAAAAATGTAATTATTCGAATAATTAACCCAATTTAAAGTGAATTTCCTAAATCTCATGTTCTTTTGTGTATCTTATTTCTCTCTCTCTCCCTTTTTCATAACATTTTATTTCCTTTATTTCTAATTATTTGTATTTGGCTTCCCCTCATTTATTCATTATATATATTCTAACTATCATTATATTCTGACTATTGATAACCTGACACTTTCCTTTTGCACTTCTTTCCGTTCCCATTCCCCCTATTTTATTATTTGTTAATCAGTGTTTCCTTTTTTAATTGCATGGATTTAATTTTTTATTCATTTTCGTTGACTGCACTTTCCTTAAAATACATTAATATTTTCTTTTGTTGCATGCTTTCCTTTTTTCTTGTTAAATGCTCGAATGCTTTCCTCAATTAAATATAATATTTTTTTATCAATTACAATTTTCCTTTTCCCTTATACCATTTTCAATCCAAATTTTACCGTTTTCCTAATTCCAACTATTTTCGGGTTTTAGCAGTTTTTTTCAGCTCCTTATCGCTTCCATTTTTTTTATAAAATACACGATCGATCTGAACCGGTGGAATCGAAGAGATTCTATTTTAACAATGTTGGTATTGAGTGACCACCAGATGCACGCAAAAAGAATCTACATAATAATAATAATAATAATAATAATAATAATAATAATAATAATAATAATAATAATAATAATAATAATAATAATAATAATAATAATATACGTCGTATAGTGGCAGTGGCGTACAATTTCTTTTTTTCGCGTCATGGTGTACAAAGTGGTACGGCGGGGGTCGCCCGGGCCGCCACCTTCCATGAGACTTCCATCGGCTGCCGCACTCGTATGATTACTTCCGTCCGTCCGGTTTGAAGAGGGGTTTTTGGAATCAAGCCGATAAATAAACAGGAAAAAAGGGAGAAAAGAAAAGGGAGGCCCAGAGCAGCACGGCCCACGAGTGCACGACAGGAGGAGGCGCAAGCGGTGGCCCGAGGAAGCGCGTCGTCCGAGGCGATAACTCACGCGAAGCCCCAAGGAAGGATCGTCACGTGTCGTCATCCCCCTCTTTACTTTTTCTTCTTTTTTTTTTTTTCCCATCGTGCACGCTCTCTCACTCTCTCGCGCGTATCTTAACACAATTAAAGTATTATTATTACTACTAAACACAAAAGTAATTTTTGTAGATGGAAACGCTTGATCTAATCTAACATTTTTTTATAAATATTAGAACGCTATGAACATGTGAAATTATTACAACTACGTAAGCCCTCAAAATTTTAACTGCATTTGGTTGGCAAAACTGGCTACAACTTTAATTTTTACATAATTATTAGGAATTAAATAGTATAATACGAAAATTTTTATTTAGTGCTTGGAGTTAACTGCTATAACATAAAGAAGATATTTAACAATTAAATTTAGGTTCTTGATTTCACGTAATTATCTTGCGTTCAATAACGAAATCAAGTTGGGATCATGACTTTATTCCACCTACTTCTATCAAATGTGGCATTGAAATCATATTTTCATAGAGGAATCAAAATCTGAGTTCAACGTGCTCTAGTTCCACCTTTTTTTTTGCGAAGCATGATGCAGCCTTTTTTTTTTTGCATGATACAACATTTTTTATTTCATTTTATCTTTTTCTTTTCTCTCACACATTTATCTTATAAAAAATAATATAAAACATTTATAATAAAGGAATATTATAATATCATTTATTACTTATTATTTCATTAAAAATTTTAATATTTCATTAAATATAATTAATTAAAAAATGATTTTATATTTAAATAATAATTTTTTTAACAAAAAAATTCCATAAAAATTTTAGTTTTAATTTTAATTTTTATAAAATTATACTTTATATTTACAATAACCATTATTCAAATCTCACCAAAAAATAATCTATCACATCAATATTTTCCTATCACACTAATTCATTGAGTTATCATCGTTAAATTTCACTCCATTAAAACACACATCAAACTAATCTATCAATTCAATTATTCACCGTGAATTTAGAAAGAACTACGATTCCAAACCTAAACACTCTCTTACGAATTAATTATAGAATCAGGTCGTAATTAATGAGATGGATGACCCCGAGTCCACATCCATGATTCCACCATTAATTTAGATCGTGGTTCCAATTTTTTTATGTGACCCTTTTTTATTTTACAAGCTTTTTTTCCTTTACCATTCTTTTACCTTTGTTATATAAAATAGTTTATTTATTATATATAACATACTTATAATAAATAATTAATATAATATTATTTATTATTTCATTGAAATTTTTTAATATTTCATTATACATAATTTATTAAAAAATACTTTTTATGTTGAAATAATATTATTTTTGACCAAATTTTATTTTATATTTAAAATACTATTTTTTATTCGAACACACATTAAAATTAATTTATAACCTCTATTTTTTTCTATCACATTAACTATCTAATTTTTTTTATTATTATTATTATATTAACTATCTATATTCATCGATTCAATTATTTATTTAAAATTCAAAAGAATCTCTATTCCAATATCTAAACGTTCCCAAAAATTTGGACATAAATGATGTGGCTAAAATTATTTTTGCAAGAGAGAGAGAAAAAAATCGAATTTTAGCAAATTCTTGTCTCCCGTGAACTCGAATTTTTTTCCCCGTAATTTAGAGAAAATTTGGCGGTTGGCCAAAATTTAACTTCTGATGGACATATAAAAAAAAAGTGATGATTTTTTACGGAAGTTTGGCTATAATTCTATCAAGCGATGACTTTTTTAATATTAATAGCATCATGTGATATCAAAAACTCTTTCTGTCATAAGCGGGAGGGGATGACATTTCAATGACAACATTTTTTATTATATGGAAAAAATACAATATTATCGGTAAAAAAAGTTACCTTTGCTCTATATATTTCTGTCAACCAACCTCCAAACCTCGTTTTCTTTAATCATTAATTTCATAATTTTGTGGTGAACTGTTGGCCGTGTTGCATATTAAGCACATGTAATTAGAACGGAAAAGAATAAAAAATGATTATTCCCCGGAAGCGAACGATGTGAAATGTTAGGAATGTATTTTTTTTCAATAAATAATAACCACGAGATTGAATGTGATGAATACATGCACTGTCAGGGGGGAGGAGATATCGGTCGCACGTATGACCGGTCTCGAATGCAACCCTCTCCTCCTGTCTACAGCTCCGGGACTTTTAGTTCAAAAACTCAACTAACAGTTCAGCTGCACCAAACAACCAAACGTCATAAAATTGAAAATTCAATTGAAGAAGCTCCAAAAGTACATACATACAGAGAGCGAGAGAGTGAGGCTGTGTGTCTGTCTCTCTCTGTGTGTGTTGAGAGAGAGAGAGAGACGGGTACGGTACGGTACCGGGTACGAGTACGGGTACGAAATACGTCAAATTCTAAAAAATTAGGGTACGAGTACTGCAATATATTAAATATATAATATATATAAAATAAATTTTCATAAAATTTCTAGTATCTTCATATTATTTAAGTTTTCAAAACAAGTAATTAATTATTCTCTTTACTATTATGTTTAAACAAGAAGTTATTAATAGTTTTCTTTCTCCTTATGATTTCTCATTTTTAACATCTATAAATTTTATTGTTCACATTTGATAAAAACGTAGCAAAATATATGTGTATCATGTTCTCTAATATTAGTGTTTTTATGATCATCAATGATCAATTATCTTTTTTAGAAATTTATCTGACAAAATTTTGATGTGGAGTACCCAGAAGTATAGGTACGAGTACCCACTGAAGTACCCATTTTTAAAAAATATTTTATTATTGAGTACGTATGAGTACGAATACCCACAAATATCCATAAAATACCGATACCGATTACATAATCGATACAAATAGGGGGGGGGGGGGGAATCAATGATTGTACTGGACTCACATTCCCATGTGCCCATCGTCAATTTTGTTGCCCCTCAATGTCTTTAGAAAACTGGGTATTATTTGGTCACTCGCAGATATATAATCCACGTATCACCTTGCCCGCTCCTCACTCTCAGACATAGTTCACATCGCATCCAAAGGAAGCACACATGGACGAGCTAATCTCCCCTTCCTCCTCGTCCTCTCCTCTCCTCCAGCACCGGCTTCAGTACCTTCTCAACGCCCGCCCGGAGTGGTGGGTCTACGCTATCTTCTGGCGTGCCTCCGTCGATCACCATCACCGCCACCACTTCCTCTCCTTCGGCGAGGGACACTTCCGCGGCAACCGAGACGTGCCCGAGCGCAAGCCCGGGGTTTCTGGCGGCAGCGTGCACGCGCTGCTCAACGATGACGCCTCCGCCGTCGACGGGGACGACGCCGAGTGGTTCTACGTGGTGTCTCTGAGCCGCTCGTTCCCTGTTGGGGACCGTTCATTGCCCGCGCGAGCTTACGGCACGCTCGCGCCCGTCTGGCTGACGGGCGCGCACGAGCTGCGGGCTTGCGGTTGCGACCGGACCCGCGAGGCGCAGCTCCACGGGATCGAGACGCTGGTGTGCGTCCCGGTACCTGGGGGTGTGCTTGAGCTCGGCGCCTCCGACCTCATTGGCGAGAACTGGGTTCTGGTGCAGCAGGCGAAGGCCATCCTATCGGCGCCCGACGTCGACGCGCCTCTCTTGTGTCCTTCTCCTGGTTTGGGCGCCGGAGCCGGCGCCATACCAATGCCGGTTTTGAAACGGGAGGTTACCACGGGGCTCTCCTCGTCGGTCGACTCGGAGCACTCGGACTCCGAAGGGGGGCTCATGATGGGTCGCCGCCGCCCGAAGAAGCGTGGACGGAAGCCAGGCACCGGTCGCGAGACCCCTGTGAACCATGTGGAGGCGGAGCGGCAGCGCCGGGAGAAGCTGAATCACCGTTTCTACGCCTTGCGCTCGGTGGTGCCAAACGTGTCGCGGATGGACAAGGCGTCGCTTCTAGCGGACGCCGTGTCCTACATCAAGGAGCTTAGGGACCGGGTGGAAGAGCTCGAGGCCGCGGCTAAGAAGGACGTGTCAGAGAAATCTACGAACACTACCACCACCACGACGGTCACGGCGTCGTCGATGGCTAACTCCGGCGGCGGGCCAGCAACGCTGGAGCTGGAGTTGAGGATGCTCGGGCCCGACGCAATCATCAGGCTGCAGTCTGAGAACCTGAGCCACCCAGCGGCCCGGCTGATGGCCGCGCTGCGCGACCTCGAACTGCCGGTGCACCACGCGAGCGTGTCGAGCGTGAAGGACGTCGTGCTGCAGGACGTCGTGGCGAAGGTGCCGTATGACCTCCAAGGTGATCCTGATGTCGTCCGCGCCGCTCTGCTCGCAAGGGTAGAAAACTGACTGATTAATTAAGCCCATAGATCGGCACGGCCGCCGGGACGGCCGTGTGTGGCGCATGCATCCGCCGGCCGCCGGACACACTCTACCACTAACATGAATGTCCGAATGACATGAACCTTGTAGTAGCTGGTCAATTAATTGTTTTCTTGTTTGCTTAGGGACACGCATGAATTAATTAGTTTCTAAAATGGTCCAGTTATGTACATAAAATAAATAAATTGTGTGTTTCGTAATGTTTAATGTGATCATCGTAATTTTTTTAAAATTTTTTTACTTAGGTCTATTATTTTCGAAAAGACAGGGAGGAAGAAGGTGCGGGTTCTACGAGAACACTGCACGTCCAGGAGAGCATTAATTAATTAAAATGACAAGCCAAAAATTCTCCAAGCCGATCCTAAACAAAATCTTGGTGTAGTTAAATTATCAATCTATCAAGGATATGAGGAATAAAAAGAACCAACTACCAAGTCTTGGATTCGCGGTAAATACGTGTAATGTTAACTTGGAATAACCCAGAAAGCAGAAGTACCAAAATTTTAGGTATAAACAACAGAGTAAAGTATAGGGAATGATGCTACGGAATCAATGATATGCTCAAAAGGAGGAAATTTTGGGTATGCAAGAAGACTGCTGCGACACATTGCTAGTTTTTTTACCTTTCGGTCATAACCATACCAAAGCAACTGCTGCTCACTCACAGAGGCGGCCATGGTGCATGAGGAGGCAACCGGGCGCCTCTTGCGCATAGGGGGCCCTTGACGGCAGTCGGGGGCTGAGGCTGCCTTTGCGCGAGAGGCGGCCGCCGATGGCCCCCTCACGCAGAGGCGGCCGCCGGGGTCACCTCTGGCTCTCGGGCAGAGGCAGCCGCCTCACGCACGGCGGCCGTGCCTCTGAACGGCCGCCTCTCGCACGGCGCCGCGCATCTGAACGGCCGCCTCACGCACAGAGGCGGCCAACCGGGGCGCCTCAGTGCAAGAGGCAGCCACACGCGTAGTCCGAGGGAAGAAGAAACGCCGAAGTCTGTCAGAGTCGGCCATCGAAGCTGTCGAAGTCTATCGGAGGGAAGAAGAAACGAGAGGGAGAAGGGTCATGTACCTTCTTGCACCGTCGTCCGCTGCCGAGGGATGAGGAAGCCCGTCGTCCGGTGTGAGGGAAGACAGATCCGCGCCCGACTAGAAGAGAAAAAGTAAAAAAATTAGGTTAAGGTTTAATTAGTTATAACCTAATGGACTAGTGATTATTAAGAAAATTATGGCGGTAAACATTATTTTTTTAGCTTTCATATTAAAATAATAAATATTTTTAATTTTTATTTTCATCATTGTTTTAGAAAATAAAAAATAATGTAATATATATATATACATATATATTAAATCCTACTCAAAGTTAAAAAAAGAAAAAGTTAAACATACATAAAAATAAAAAATGTATAATTAAATATTATTAATTATTATAAGTAAAGAGACGTTGATATTCAAAAAATAAGTTAACAACTAAGAGAGAAGATATTTGTTTTTATTCTATTAATGATATTAAAACTTGAAAAATAACATTAAAACATAAATTATAATTATAATTTTTTAATTTAAAATAAGAAAACAAAAAAATATATCTTCTAAATATCACTAATATCATTTTAAGAGATATTTTTTATTTCACCTCGTCATATTTTTAACGACAAGATGATGGTCGTTAATTTGAATATTAATGAGTAGATTTTTTCTGGTCCTTATTGTTGACATTTAACATCCAATCGTAAAAATATTAAGGACCAATTTTTTTTCTGGTCCTTATTGTTGACAATCATAATTTTTTTTGTCGTTAATAATGATGTTTAACGACTAGATTTGAATCTCTTTGTTAATTATGATGCTAAAAGTTATTTTTCTTGTAGTGTCCTCTCTTGGTAAGGCTTATCAACTTGAAAATTTTACATATAATGGTTTATCTACTACTTGACGGACTTTTCGAGTTGCTCTCGACTTTATGAATGAACCGAAGACCTATTATATTATTGTCCATTCTTTCTTAATGTCCTGATGCAATGGTTAAGTAAATTGCATATTTTGAAAGTAAACACACTTGGACATTGGAACCTCTTCCTCGTGGAAAGAAAGCCATTGTTTGAAAATAGGTGTACAAGATAAAGCATTTGATGATGGCTCCATCAAACACTATAAAACATGTCTAGTTGCCAAGGGTTTCACTCAAGTTGAATGACAAGATTTTCATGAGACATTTTCTCTTGTCGCTAAACTAGTTACAATTTGATGCTTTCTTGTTGTTGCACTAATGCAAGGCTAGTCTCTCCATCAATTGGTCGTGGGTAATGCTTTCTTACATAGCCACCTTCATGAAAGAGTCTACATGTGTCTTCCATCATGTTTTCACTCTTCACAGCCTAATATTGCATGCCGACTTCGTAAATCTTTATATGGCCTTCGTCAAGCTTCCTGCAATTGGTATTTCAAACTCTTTGAGACCTTGAAGGCATATGATTTACTTTATAAAGTCCATGTTTGACTATTCATTGTTTACATATTCCAAAGGATGGAATTTTTCTTGCACTTCTTATTTATGTTGATGATATTATTCGTGCAGTACTGAGTATAGCATGGTACTTTGTTTCTTGTTCTGCTTTCCTTCCCGATGCTAATGATGGACTCCCTAAATGGTCATCATAGGATTTGGAAGCTATTTGTCTCAAGATATCACCTTGTTTTGTTACCAATGCTTCTACATTGTTTGGATCTCATTTTATATCACCACCCTGAATGTATGAGTGATTCAACACATTAATGAAGGTCATGAATACTAAAAATATAGTATCTAAGAAATATAGTGCATTATTCATATATATTATTAAAAGAAGGTTATGACTATTAAGTTTGCATTCCAAATTAAATTATGAGAATAATTCATACTTAATTGAGGTCAATAATGAATAATAACTACATTGTAGTACGTAGACATCTTCTATACCCATAGAAGGAGTGGTGGAAGATGTAAAATGTCATTCTCTCATCAAGTCACCTGTTATTTAAATCATTTTTCTTAAAAAATTAGATACTGTCACGACCCCAATTTAACCCGCAAGTTAAACTAAAGTTCGCGACTCATTACGGACGATCAAATAAAAGTATGAAAAAATGCGAAAACATGATGTAATTTACTCTTCCTTTTACAATATAAGAGTAAAAGTATATATCATTAAATAAATTACACAATATGTGATCATTTTAGAGCAAACAGATACTCCTTAAGTTGTATATTTTACAAAATGAATTTATTTTCATTACAACTTATTTTGACAAAAATAATAAACTCGACCAACTCTCTCGACATCCTAACAAAAGGACACATGAATAACAACTCCCCTCAATACCTTTACATCGAAAGAGTTATCCCTGCTAAGATTATAAGCTCGCTCAATCCAATAAGCTATACTGATCTGAAAAAATATTAGAAATAATATTATGAGCAAAAATAGCTTAGTAAGTTGATAACTCATAGCCTATGTGTTACCAACTCATTAATTTAGAGGGACATATAAAAACATGCAATAATCATAATAGCAAAATAGACATTTTTATATATTTGATAATTACATATAAACATACTAATCAGAAACATCGCACTCAACTTGCAATCAATATCATATAAATCACATCAAACATATATATGCAAATGCAACACTCTCATATAAATGCACAGATCACCAACTGGCCAGTGGTCGGTAGGTGGATTCTAGAGGTGGCTCCCATCGTGATCGGCGATATAGCACTTAGCTCCATTCTACCTCATCCCTTTCGGGGAACAATCATATAGCGATAGGTGGATTCTAGAGGTGGCCCCCATCGTGACTACTCAAGATGTGGCACTTAACTCCGCATGGCACTTAGCTCTAGTTTATCTCATCCCATATCTGGGGAATAGAAATGATGCATTGGATTCTAGAGGTGGCTCCCATCGTGATCAACGATGTAACACTTAGCTTCAACCATCATACATGCAATGCAGGCATATGCAGATGCATGATTCATCATATAACAAACATCTCGAATATCAGAAGATGAATCAAACTCATTCAAACGGAATAGGATTACATCCCATAAGATGGCTCCATAACATTTCACATATGCTTTACCAATGAACCATCAATTGATCAATCATTCAAACCATAATTTCCATATAAACTTGACGATATATGAATTTAATACATATAACAATTGTATCTCAAATATCAAAAGATGAATCATATCAAATACCATTTCAAACGAAATAAGATTGCACTAATCCATTCATGTCATATCACATATGCTTTTCAAATGTGCAATTATACAATCATTTAGATATACTTTTCATCATTACATTTTTCGAAACCAATTCATAGTATATCCAAAGCATATTCAATACATATAATAATCGATGTCACCCCGAATTCAAAGAGATGAAAACATAGAGTAGGAGAAACCAACTTACCTGTAAGAGCTACCAAAAGGTTTTTCCTTTCCTTTTTCACTACTTTACTCTTTTACTCCTATACAATAATAATAAGAAACACACCACTTCTATGCTCTGAAGAAGTTTATCACACATGAAACACAACTAATTGAAATGATATATGAACCTTAAACATTTACTCTTTTAACTATTAAACATAAGGATTGACCTAATATTGTGACAGATTGTACACATAGTAAAGAAAAATCCATATCTTCTGGTATACATAATCAAATGACATCATTCCAATTTTATTTACTTTTATATTACATAAGAATAATCTGTAAAAGTTTCATATCCTATTTCATTATGATTTGCTCTCATGAAAATCAACATTCAGCCTAACTTTTATGTTATTTTTATGTTCTGACAGGCTAAGTAACTTTACTTTTATGATTTATATAAAATAATAAACATTCCTTATTCTGGTACTTTTAATTTTCTCAAATAGTAGCCATCATAGAGTACAACTCCTAAAATTACTTGAATTTATATCTATTTGTACTGAGCACAATAAATTTAACCAATACTAGAATAATCTGCCCTAAGCTCCATCCTGACAAACTGAGTAAGGCTTGGTAAAATATTTATAACTTTCACTACACATATCATTTTCTAGTAATTCCAATTGTCAGTGAGACCTAACATCAATATCTATAATAATTTCACGACAAATATTAGATTTAATACATAATTTACAAATTCAGGTAGCAATTTCGGCGGACAGAGTGATAGTACCTTAATCCTGATGGCATAACTTTCGTTTCATAACTCCTATTAACATGATTCCAAATCTCATGTAAACTAAACTCAAAGATTACTACATGTTAAATTTCATAATTTGTAAGGACGAATTGATACGAAAGAAAATCTTAGGAAGAACTCCATCAGTCTAGGGTTAGAATCTTCACCTTTAATGATCTTCCTTCTCGAATTTCCTTCAACGTCCATAAAACGAGTCATCATCTGAATTTTTTTGTGTGTTGTCTAGTGAGAAGGATAAGATCATACGATTTTTTTTCAGATTTTTATCACTTTAATAGGTCGGCTGGAAAAATAGTCTAAGCATGAGGTGGCAAGCTGCTAGCTTGCTGGCAGCTTGCATGTCAATTATCCAATTAAAATTTAACATTTAAAGATCATTAATTTCATCCTTAATTAATATTAATTAATATAATATAATCCATGTAATTTATTCACATATTTATATATTAATTTTTGTTACATACATATATATGTTTTCATATGCCACTTGGCGACATTTGATTGGTCCACTAGACAAATCTAATCTTAACAAATCACATGCATAGTTAACCATAAGAGAATATACTTTATAATAATATGATTATTAATCATACTTTAGTACTTTAGTTAAATTTTATGAATTCTTATTATATCACTACGTGACGTGACAACATATACTACACCATATATATTCAATTGATTATAGCTATATAATATAGAATCCAATATGGATTAGATCATGGATATTACAGATACTACATTAGTTATGAGAGGTAATAAAATAAGGGGACACTAGATGTACAACTCACTAAATGAGTTGTATATTATACCGAGAGACGTCGTCCATTGGAAATCATGGATGGTTGGATTTTATTCTCCTTTACTCTTCGAGATCGTCCTCTCTGCTCAATCCTTCCCCATATTTTTATCTCACCTTTTTCTCAATCTCCTCTCTCCTCCTCCTCCTCTTCTTTTTCTCTATATCCCTTGCAGTGATTACGACTATTCCCCTCACCTAATATTACGACTAACTGCTGCAATCCGACAACAATAGTGGAGGTGAAATTGGTGGTGGAACATTCAGGTGGGCGGTTATGTTCTTGAACCAGACGAGGTAGGGTTAGAACACCATGACAAGGGGTTCCAAGCCTAGCACCGGATGGAGAGGTTCTGAGTGGGCAAAAGCATGATGCAAATAATTGCATGCAGATGAGAGATGAAGAAGTAAAAAAGCATGTGAATGTCTTGAGGTGAGCGAACAAAATAACATGTTTGGGGTGAGCGACATAGGGAGAATCATATCGCACAAACTATCAAACCTTTTTTTTTTGTTAACAATCATAGTGATCAAATGGATTTAACAAGCAATGGGTTCAATGAACTAAGAATGAAAAAATGCTTTTTGTTATCTCCCTTTGAAATAATGTCATACATTTTCCTACGACATATTCCTATGTTTTGGAAATTTAATCCAAAAAATGGACACCATCTTAGAATGACAAACAATGTGATTCATATTGTTGGGTTTAGATTGGCGATGCTCTTAGCTACATAAAGAAGAAAATATGTCATCAATTTAACTCAATGGTGTCAAGGATCAAGAGGGGAGGCAATATTTGAGTTGAAGATGGTGCGAAGTGTAGTAACAAAGAAAAACAACGAGAATAATTTGGGATTTTTGACAAGTTATCCTTTCTGCTCTTGTGAGCCTTTTATAGCGTGATGGTTGCACCATCGTTCGTCCCCGTTTATTTCGTTCGTTACGCCCGCTGACATATCGGGTTACTTTCGTAATGTTCAACATCGTGTCATGTTGGCCGCCTGCCAATGTCGCATTCTATGACATTCCGTGATCCGTAACGGTCACAACTAACATCTCCCACTTGACCGTTGATGCCGTAAATTTGTAACAAATAAATTTGCTAGCAAGTGCACTAGTCGTATCAAGTAATAAAGTAGAGAGTAGAGTGTCGAACCCACGAGGAACTAGTTAAATCTAAACTATCTCAATGATTTACTAGGAGAAGAAAAGTGTTTGGTGCAGATATAAAAAATAAATGTGCATAAAATTAAATAATAGAAAATAAAATAAATTGGTGTTGACCCTAAGGATTATGGACGATTAACGATGATGATTAACTGACATGAACAATTATGAAGATTGAATTATAACGATGATGAATAGATTCAGTTCTTGAGACGTATTAGGATTACCTAAATTAATGATTTATACGCTAAGTAAATCAAACTATCTTAATTCTCGTAAAACTTAAGACCACAAATGATGAGTTAATCTTCAGTTAAGAAGGATATCAATATGCATTAAGTTGTAATTCTTAAACTAACAATTATCCTCACTGGGTAAAAACTGATAGACCGCACAAAATCTAGTACAAACGATGAGTTACTAATTTCGTGTTATGATTGCTTCAACTTTAAGTTAAGAATCGATTCGCTAAAAATAATTCAATCCTAAAGCTAACCACCCCAAATCTAATTTGTAGTCGTATCTTAGAATATAATGATATCAGTAAAAAGCATTAAGCACAACAACCATAATAAAAAGAAATTGAAATATTATATTAATTCAAATCTAACAATGGTTCATGCATTTTTCTCAATAAACTAAATATCTCTATTACATAAAAGATAGAAATAATGAAATATGAGTAAAGAGCATCCAAACAATGATTAGAAGATAGAATTCTTCGCCTTCGATGATCTCTGGATCGTTGCAGAATACATGCGCTGAGTTGCTCCGTAGTTTCTCCCGAACAAACACAAAAAAAAAACTCAGAAATTTGCCTCTGCAATGTAGCATGGCTTCCAGGTCTCAAGCACCTCCAAGCACCACCAAGCACCTAAGCACCCAAGCACCCAAGCACCCAAGCACCCAAGCACTCTGTCTCCTATGGCCTCTATTTATAGCCTCTAGGTGCCCAAGGATTCTGGTAGAATTTCGATTTGATTCGAAGTCTTTTCATGTTAAAATAATTAAATTCGTAATAGACTTTGATAGGACTTGAAAACCATCCAAAACTCCTTCAAATTTGAGTAAATATGTTTCCTAATTATCCCTGAGGCTTAAGATAAAATTTGAGTTCGATCTGGACTTGAAATTCTCAAAAAAAAATTGAAAAAATCTCGAAAATAGCATCTGTAACAGCCCATAAGTTAGATTAACGGCCCTTACAGTGCGTCCAAATGGAATTCTGACTCAAACTGGGCTTTTTAATGGGCTGTGATAGGTTGTTCACGCCCCGGTGTTACGACCGTTACGGTCATATAACGGTCCATTATATTCAATTCAGCCCTGACAGCCTTCACTAATTTGCACTTTCTGGCTCCGTTTTAACTTCGTTTAAGTGCTGTTTGTTTCTGTGGATTCCTGACTCAATTCTCTTACTTTTTCTGCAATATAACATAATTTGGATATATTTTTATTTTTATAAAATTAAAGCAAATAAGGTCAGAAAATGATGCATGCTATATGAAAATGAATCGAAATGCAATTAAATGAATGGCTAATTATATGTTATATTTTGCATGCATCAAACTCCCCCAAAGCTTAAATACTTACTTGTCCTCAAGCAATGTTCAAAGCAAAGCTCCAACCAAAATAGTTAATCATTACTTCCATCCTGTCACTCAACTAGTCTTCTTAGCACTAAATTTTATACATCGATCGCCTAAGTGTCTCAACACTTTCCATAATAACCCGGCTTTATGAAACTTCTGAATGAAAGATATTTTTAAACTCCTCCAAATTCAGCTCTGAATAATAAGAAAATAATTCTTGAAAATAAAAATATCAATGTTGAATATACAAGTGTAACATGAGCTTTTATTCATTTATTACTTTTATATTTCTTCGTTTAGAAACTTTTCATCATCCTTCTTTTTTTTCACTTCTCTTTTTTTTTTCATTGATTTTGGTACTCATGTGCTTCTCCATACGGCGCAAGGTGGTCCATGTAACGGACTTTCGATCGATGGATCCCAGAGCAGTTGCCCTTAGGTCGTCAGGCAAGAATCCCCTACGGATCTAATTACCCGAACTCACCAAGGTTCAAGATAACACCTTTTTGTACCTCCTCATACTTTTTGGGGCTCCACTAGCCCTCTTTTATATATGATGATCATTTTATATGTACTTATTTGTTAGTAAGCTCAGCTACACTTGAATGTTCAAGAAGGATATAATTATTATCAAGCTAATATACATAATAAAAAATTAAGAGCATGAACAGGAATTGTCGTCAAATATTCATAGTTTCACTAAGCAACTTTCTTCAAACCAATTACCCAACACGAAGGCGATAATGATAAAATAATAATGCTTCAAATTTCATTAATTAATAGGATGTCCTTGAATAGTGCTTGAAAATAAGTAAATTCTAAGACATGAAAAAAATAAGATGCAATTTTCAATTATGAAAAACAATTTTTTGTGATTATTTTGTTAATATGAGATGCAAGCAAATATGTAATTAAAACATGAAGAGAATGTATGCTTGCAACAAAATAAAAAAGATATACATGATGCATGAAATTGCAAACTCTCCCAAGCTTGAACTCAACACTGTTCCCAGTGTTGGAAACCAAACTTGTAGGACTCTATATATATGATACTGAAAAATATAAACATAGAAAAGGAAATGAAACAACCTGATTTGTCTTGAGTTGATGGATGTTGAAGCTATAAGTAAAAGCCACGAAGAATCCATAGTATCCTTGGCCGATAAAAATTTGGGCGTCTCGGTTTCCTACTTTTCTTCAACTCTGGGGAGGCAATTTTGTTTTTCTTTCTTTCTTCCTCTTCTATTCTTCTTCTCTTTTTTTTTTCTTTCTGTTTTCTTCCATGTGATTACGGGTCATGAAGAGCATCTAACGGCCCGTGACGTAATGTTATCAAGCCTTCTGCGTGATTTAACATATCGTTATGTATGGATCACGACCATTCTATGCGATTTAATGGGTCGTGATCGTGAAATCACAACCCTTGCAGTGGCGATGAATATTAGCGCTGACAGCCACATATCGTCATAGCTCGTGCACGGCCTTCGATGAATGCTCACGAGTCGTGAGAAGCTATTGACGCCCTTGGCAGTAGTTGTGTGATGAGACTCTAGCAAAAAAAAAGGGTTGTGATATGAACTCACGCCCCGGAAAAAAATTGTCTTCTTCATTGAATCGATGTCGCCGATGATGAGCAGCGGGTAATGGACCTGCAAAGACTAAACATGAAAGATTAATGAAAATAAGGGTCATTACATGAACTTAACGGGTCGTGATATCATGTGGCTTAGGTGTAGGGTCGTAATATGAAAGTGTAACGGGTCATATGGCTTTAGCGTATGGGCACAATCTTAACGGGTCGTGATGCATAGACTTACGACCCGTTATAATTTGGACTAATTCACGGACCTACTATGATATATGTGAAGGGCGCCTAACGGCCCATGACAAATCAACCTTACAGAATCAGTCGCAAAGTGTACCTATTTCACGGGTCGTGACAACAGGCTTACGACCCGTGAAACTAAACAAAACTTTTTTCAACTCATTGATATATCCGTAGTAGAATGATAACGACCCGAAACACATAAAAGATCAAAATTCCAACTGTTGTGAGGCCCGTGATAAAGTTATTACGACCCGTGAGATATAAAAAGTTCAAAATACAAGACATTATAAGGTGCATGATGGTCTTCCTATGGCTCATGAATATTACTACTTACTAGTTGATGTGGATGATAACGAGTCGTGAAGACAATGTTACCGCCCGTTATGAGACCTATGCGTTAACATATCTTGTGTGACGGGTCATAATATGAGGTGAAGTGTCGTGTCTTGAATTGATGATAGGTGGGATTTAATAAGTTACGGGTCGTAAGATAGATGTTACGGCCCGTGAAGTGTCCAAAACTTGAAATTGCCCACTGTGAAGTCCGTGAAACGATCAAGACGACTCGTTATATCTAAGTAACACCCGTGACATGAAAATAACAGCCCGCGAGGACTAAAAAAATTTAAATTTTTTATAAAATTCAGCTTTTGACATGTAGAGACCTGTTAAAAAAAATTATAAAAATAAACTAAAAAGACTAAACAATTAAGTTGATCAGACTAACTAATCTAACATGAACTAAATTAATCTAAACTAAATTATGTCAAAGATCTAAACTACAAGTTTATGGATTTAGAAAGAGTAGTTCTAAATTTAAAGTCGCTAGCTCGACTTTGATATGATTTATGCTGAGACTAATAAGAAATTATCAATAAGAATAATATAAATATGAAATTAAAGAACAATCTCATCGAGTTTAATTAATGTTGTCGGGAACGCTTGTCATGGTGGGGCTCAACAATGCGATGTTGGATGCCGCCTACGTTTTCGATTTGAGGTCATTATTTGGTGGTGGTGGTTCTTCGTGTACAGCAACTCTTCGAGGTTGAAGTTGAGAGGTGAGTTGCTGCTGAACTTGGATCGTCGGGTGGTTCTTTGGTCGCCACTATAATGTTGCAGTTGAAGAAGATAGTACTAGTGTAGTAGGAGAACTTTTTCCTTCAAAAGGTTTTGGTGACTACACTAATGGATTTGAGGAGATGTCAGATGATGTGCAGGCAATGGTTGATACTTTGATAATCTCTTTCGGTGGTGGCTGAATTGGAGACATCGGAGTAGAAGTGATAGCAATTTCCAAAGGCTGACCCCTCCTTTGAACCTTCCCATATTTTATGATGTATTTTCTTGTCTCTTTAACATGCCACTGAGTTGTCGTTGTCCTTATTGAAAAATTTGCTTATGAGTGCCATCTTATTTTATATGAAGTTGGATAGTGGCACGAGCATAAGATGCCCTTTGGGCTCTCGTCGATGTGGCTTGAAGTTTCAGAATTTAGAGAATTTAGTTTTTCAACTTCATTCTCTAATGCATGTAGCTTTGCTTTCAATGCCTCAAATTTGAGCTCCGTGTCGAATAGTCGAAGTGAATCGTCAACTTCAAATTGCTTCTGAATTTTGGATAACTGAGACTCCAAATTCTGGATGTGTTGGTCTTGTATTGTTTATTTTCTTCTTTCAATTGTTGTGGCAAATTGACCAATCATCTCTACGAAGTCAGAAGTTGATGATTGGAATTCGAGAATTGACGCCACATCCTCATATATCTTCTTGTTGTGTTGCCTAATGTTGTGAATTTGTCTCTCCAAATTTTCGATTTGATGATTTTGAGTGGAGAGTTTTTTCAGCAAAGAATCTAATAATTCTGTAATTGCGATAGATGGGTTTCAAAATATATCTTCTTTATTTTCCTGTTGAGTCTTCTTCTTTGTGTTTTGTCTTGATGATGATGCCTCCATATGAATCCCATCTTTCTGGACAGCAAGATTGTTTCTCTCAACTTGTTGATTTATTGTCATTTTGTTCTTCATCGTTGAGATGTCAAGATGTGCTCGTGATGATCCGGTTGTGTACAAAAGATATTACCTGAAAAGCTTACACAACACTAGAAGAAAAAATAAAGTAAAACAGAAAATAAAAATTCTCAAAGTAGTTTATACGAGATAGACTAAGAATTATGAATATAATTTCCCGACAACGGCGCCAAAAATTTGATGTGGCAAATTTGTAACAAATAAATTTGCTAGCAAGTGCACTAGTCGTATCAAGTAATAAAGTAGAGAGTAGAGTGTCAAACCCACGAGGAACTAGTTAAATCTAATCTATCTCAATAATCTACTAGGAAAAGACAAGTGTTTTGTGTAAATATAAAAAATAAATGTGCAGAAAATTAAATAATAAGGATTGTGGATGATTAACGATGTTGATTAACTGACATGTACAATTATGAAAATTGATTTTATAACGATGATGAATAGATTCAGTTCCTGAGACGGATTAGGATTACATAAAGTAATGATTTATACGCTGAGTAAATCAAACTATCTTAATTCTCGCAAAACTTAATACCACAAATGATGAGTTAATCTTTAATTAAGAAGGATATCAAGATGCATTAAGTTGTAATTCCTAAACTATCCGTTATTCTCACTGGGTAAAAAATGATAGACCGCACAAAATCTAGCATAAACGATGAGTTACTAGTTTCGTGTTATGATTGCTTCAACTTTAAGTTAATAATCGATTCGCTAAAAATTATTAAATCATAAAGCTAACTACCCCAAATCGGGTTTGTAGTCGTATCTTAGAATATAATGATATCAGTAAAAAGCATTAAGCACAACAACCATAATAAAAAGAAATTGAAATATTATATTAATTCAAATCTAACAATGGTTCATGCATTTTTCTCAATAAACTAAATATCTCTATTACATAAAAGATAGAAATAATGAAATCTGAGTAAAGAGCATCCAAACAATGATTAGAAGACAGAATTCTTCGCCTTTGGTGATCTCTAAATCACTACAGAGTACACGCGCTGAGTGGATCCGTAGTTTCTCCTGAACAAACACCGAAAAAAAACTCAGAAATTTGCCTCTGCAATGTAGCATTGCTTCCAGGTCTCAAGCACCTTCAAGCACCACCAAGCACCTAAGCAACCAAGCACCCAAGCATTCTGTCTCTTAGGGCTTCTATTTATAGCCTCTAGGTGCCCCAAGGGTTCTGATAGAATTTCGATTTGATTCGAAGTCTTTTCATGTTAAAATAATTAAATTTGTAATAGATTTTGATAGGACTTTAAAACCATCCAAAACTCCTTCACATCTGAGTAAATATGTTTTCTAATCATCCCTGAGGCTTAGGATAAAGTTTGAGTTCAATCTTGACTTGAAATTCCCAAGAAAAATTGAAGAAATCTTGAAAATAGCATCTGTAACAGCCCATAAGTTGGATTTAACGGCCCTTACAGTATGTCCAAATGGAATTCTGACTCAAACTGGGCTTTTTAATGGGCCGTGATAGGTTTTTCACGCCCCGGTGTTACGACCGATACGGTCATATAACGGTCCGTTATATTCAATTCAGCCCTGACAGCCTTCACTAATTTGCACTTTCTGGCTCCGTTTTAACTTCGACTTAAGTGCTGTTTGTTTCTGTGGATTCCTGACTCAATTCTCTTCCTTTTTGTGCAATATAACATAATTTGGATATATTTTCATTTAATAAAATTAAAGCAAATAAGGTCAGAAAATGATGCATGCTATATGAAAATGAATCGAAATGTAATTAAATGCATGGCTAATTATATGTTATATTTTGCATGCATCAAACTCCCCCAAAGCTTAAATACTTACTTGTCCTCAAGCAATGTTCAAAGAAAAGCTCCAACCAAAATAGTTAATCATTGCTTCCATCCTGTCACTCAACTATTCTTCTTAGCACTAAATTTTATACATCGATCGCCTAAGTGTCTCAACACTTTCCATAATAACCCGGCTTTATGAAACTTCTGAATGAAAGATATTTTTAAACTCCTCCAAATTCAGCTCTGAATAATAAGAAAATAATTCTTGAAAATAAAAATATCAATGTTGAATATACAAGTGTAACATGAGCTTTTATTCATTTATTACTTTTATATTTCTTCGCTTAGAAACTTTTCATCATCCTTCTTTTTTTTTCACTTCTCTTTTTTTTTCATTGATTTTGGTACTCATGTGCTTCTCCATACTGCGCAAGGTGGTCCATGTAACGGACTTTCGATCGATGGATCCCAGAGCGGTTGCCCTTAGGTCGTCAGGCAAGAATCCCCTACGGATCTTATTACCCGAACTCACCAAGGTTCAAGATAACACCTTTTTGTTCCTCCTCATACTTTTTGGGGCTCCACTAGCCCTCTTTTATATATGATGATCATTTTATATGTACTTATTTGTTAGTAAGCTCAGCTACACTTGAATGTTCAAGAAGTATATAATTATTATCAAGCTAATATACATAATAAAAAATTAAGAGCATGAACAGGAATTGTCGTCAAATATTCATAGTTTCACTAAGCAACTTTCTTCAAACCAATTACCCAACACGAAGGCGATAAATGATAAAATAATAATGCTTCAAATTTCATTAATTAATAGGATGTCCTTGAATAGTGCTTGAAAATAAGTAAATTCTAAGACATGAAAAAAATAAGATGAAATTTTCAATTATGAAAAACATTTTTTTGTGATTATGTTGTTAATATAAAATGCAAGCAAATATGTAATTAAAACATGAAGAGAATGTATGCTTGCAACAAAAAAAAAAAAAGATATACATGATGCATGAAATTGCAAACTCTCCCAAGCTTGAACTCAACACTGTTCCCAGTGTTGGAAACCAAACTTGTAGGACTCTATATATATGATAATGAAAAATATAAACATAGAAAAGAAAATGAAACAACCTGATTTGTCTTGAGTTGATGGATGTTGAAGCTGTAAGTAAAAGCCACGAAGAATCCATAGTATCCTTGGCCGATAGAAATTTGGGCGTCTCGGTTTCCTACTTTTCTTCAACTCTGGGGAGGCAATTTTGTTTTTCTTTCTTTCTTCCTCTTCTATTCTTCTTCTCTTTTTTTTCTTTCTGTTTTCTTCCATGTGATTACGGGTCATGAAGAGCATCTAACGGCCCGTGACGTAATGTTATCAAGCCTTCTGCGTGATTTAACAGATCGTTATGTATGGATCACGACCATTCTATGCGATTTAATGGGTCGTGATCGTGAAATCACGACCCTTGCAGTGGCGATGAATATTAGCGCTGACAGTCACAGATCGTCATAGCTCGTGCACGGCCTTCGATGAATGCTCACGAGTCGTGAGAAGCTATTGACGCCCTTGGCAGTAGTTGTGTGATGAGACTCTAGCAAAAAAAAAAGGGTCGTGATATGAACTCACACCCCGGAAAAAAATTGTCTTCTTCATTGAATCGATGTCGCCGATGATGAGCAGCGGGTAATGGACCTGCAAAGACTAAACATGAAAGATTAATGAAAATAAGGGTCATTACATGAACTTAACGGGTCGTGATATCATGTGGCTTAGGTGTAGGGTCGTAATATGAAAGTGTAACGGGTCATATGGCTTTAGCGTATGGGCACAATCTTAACGGGTCGTGATGCATAGAATTACGACCCGTTATGATTTGGACTAATTCACGGACCTACTATGATATACGTGAAGGGCGCCTAACGGCCCATGACTAATCAACCTTACAGAATCAGTCGCAGAGTGTACCTATTTCACGGGTCGTGACAACAGGCTTACGACCCGTGAAACTAAACAAAACTTTTTTCAACTCATTGATATATCCGTAGTAGAATGATAACGACCCGAAACACATAAAAGATCAAAATTCCAACTGTTGTGAGGCCCGTGATAAAGTTATTACGACCCGTGAGATATAAAAAGTTCAAAATACAAGACATTATAAGGTGCATGATGGTCTTCCTATGGCTCATGAATATTACTACTTACTAGTTGATGTGGATGATAACGAGTCGTGAAGACAATGTTACCGCCCGTTATGAGACCTATGCGTTAACATATCTTGTGTGACGGGTCATAATATGAGGTGAAGTGTCGTGCCTTGAATCGATGATAGGTGGGATTTAATAAGTTACGGGTAGTAAGATAGATGTTACGGCCCGTGAAGTGTCCAAAACTTGAAATTGCCCACTGTGAAGTCCGTGAAACGATCAAGACGACTCGTTATATCTAAGTAACACCCGTGACATGAAAATAACAGCCCGCGAGGTCTAAAAAAATTTAAATTTTTGATAAAATTCAGCTTTTGACATGTAGAGACCTGTTAAAAAAAATTATAAAAATAAACTAAAAAGACTAAACAATTAAGTTGATCAGACTAACTAATCTAACATGAACTAAATTAATCTAAACTAAATTATGTCAAAGATCTAAACTACAAGTTTAAGGATTTAGAAAGAGTAGTTCTAAATTTAAAGTCGCTAGCTCGACTTTGATATGATTTATGCTGAGACTAATAAGAAATTATCAATAAGAATAATATAAATATGAAATTAAAGAACAATCTCATCGGGTTTAATTAATGTGATCGGGAACACTTGTCATGGTGGGGCTCTGCAATGCGATGTTGGATGCCGCCTACGTTTTCGATTTGAGGTCATTATTTGGTGGTGGTGGTTCTTCGTGTACAGCAACTCTTCGAGGTTGAAGTTGAGAGGTGAGTTGCTGCTGAACTTGGATTGTCAGATGGTTCTTTGGTCGCCACTATAATGTTGCAGTTAAAGAAGATAGTACTAGTGTAGTTGGAGAACTTTTTCCTTCAAAAGGTTTTGGTGACTAAACTAATGGATTTGAGGAGATGTCAGATGATGTGCAGGCAATGGTTGATACTTTGATAATCTCTTTCGGTGGTGGCTGAATTGGAGACATCGGAGTAGAAGTGATAGGAATTTCCAAAGGCCGCCCCCTCCTTTGAACCTTCTCATATTTTATGATGTATTTTCTTGTCTCTTCAACACGCCACTGAGTTGTCATTGTCCTTATTGAAAAATTTGCTTATGAGTGCCATCTTATTTTATATGAAGTTGGATAGTGGCACGGGCATAAGATGCCCTTTGGGCTCTCGTCGATGTGGCTTGAAGTTTCAGAATTTAGAGAATTTAGTTTTTCAACTTCATTCTCTAATGCATGTAGCTTTGCTTTCAATGCCTCAAATTTGAGCTCCGTGTCGAATAGTCGAAGTGAATCGTCGACTTCAAATTGCTTCTGAATTTTGGATAACTGAGACTCCAAATTCTGGATGCGTTGGTCTTGTATTGTTTATCTTCTTTCAATTGTTGTGGCAAATTGACCAATCATCTCTACGAAGTCAGAAGTTGATGATTGGAATTCGAGAATTGATGCCACATCCTCATATAACTTCTTGTTGTGTTGCCTAATGTTGTGAATTTGTCTCTCCAATTTTTCGATTTGATGATTTTGAGTGGAGAGTTTTTTCAGCAAAGAATCTAATAATTCTATAATTGCGATAGATGGGTTTCAAAATATATCTTCTTTTTTTTCCTGTTGAGTCTTCTTCTTTGTGTTTTGTCTTGATGATGATGCCTCCATATGAATCCCATCTTTCTGGACAGCAAGATTGTTTCTCTCAACTTGTTGATTTATTGTCATTTTGTTCTTCATCGTTGAGATGTCAAGATGTGTTCGTGATGATCCGATTGTGTACAAAAGATATTACCTGAAAAGCTTACACAACACTAGAAGAAAAAAATAAAGTAAAACAGAAAATAAAAATTCTCAAAGTAGTTTATACGAGATAGACTAAGAATTATGAATATAATTTCCCGACAACGGCGCCAAAAATTTGATGCGGCAAATTTGTAACAAATAAATTTGCTAGCAAGTGCACTAGTTGTATCAAGTAATAAAGTAGAGAGTAGAGTGTCAAACCCACGAGGAACTAGTTAAATCTAATCTATCTCAATAATCTACTAGGAAAAGACAAGTGTTTTGTGTAAATATAAAAAATAAATGTGCAGAAAATTAACTAATAAGGATTGTGGATGATTAACGATGATGATTAACTGACATGTACAATTATGAAAATTGATTTATAACGATGATGAATAGATTCAGTTCCTGAGACGGATTGGGATTAGATAAATTAATGATTTATACACTGAGTAAATCAAACTATCTTAATTCTCGCGAAACTTAATACCACAAATGATGAGTTAATTTTTAATTAAGAAGGATATCAAGATGCATTAAGTTGTAATTCCTAAACTATCCGTTATCCTCACTGGGTAAAACCTGATATACCGCACAAAATCTAGCATAAACGATGAGTTACTAATTTCGTGTTATGATTGCTTCAACTTTAAGTTAAGAATCGATTCGCTAAAAATCATTAAATCCTAAAGCTAACTACCCCAAATCTGGTTTGTAGTCGTATCTTAGAATATAATGATATCAGTAAAAAGCATTAAGCACAACAACCATAATCAAAAGAAATTGAAATATTATATTAATTCAAATCTAACAATGGTTCATGCATTTTTCTCAATAAACTAAATATCTCTATTACATAAAAGATAGAAATAATGAAATCTGAGTAAAGAGCATCCAAATAATGATTAGAAGACAGAATTCTTCGTCTTTGGTGATCTCTAAATCACTACAGAGTACACGCGCTGAGTTGCTCCATAGTTTCTCCTGAACAAACACCGAAAAAAAACTCAGAAATTTGCCTTTGCAATGTAGCATTGCTTCTAGGTCTCAAGCACCTTCAAGCACCACCAAGCACCTAAGCAACCAAGCACCCAAGCATTCTGTCTCTTAGGGCTTCTATTTATAGCCTCTAGGTGCCCCAAGGGTTCTGATAGAATTTCGATTTGATTCGAAGTCTTTTCATGTTAAAATAATTAAATTTGTAATAGATTTTGATAGGACTTTAAAACCATCCAAAACTCCTTCACATCTGAGTAAATATGTTTTCTAATCATCCCTGAGGCTTAGGATAAAGTTTGAGTTCAATCTTGACTTGAAATTCTCAAGAAAAATTGAAGAAATCTCGAAAATAACATCTGTAACAGCCCATAACATGGATTTATTGGTCCTTACAGTATCCAAATAAATTCTGACTCAAAATTGGGCCTTTTAATGGGCCGTAACAAGTTGTTCATGCCCCTGTGTTACGGCCATTACTGTCATATAACGGTCTGTTATATTTAATTCAGCCCTGGCAGCCTTCACTAATTTGCATTTTCTGGCTCCGTTTTAACTCCGATTTTGTAACACCCCACGATTTTATCAAGGGTAATATAGTAATTTTATAATTCAATTAGAGTGTTTGATGGATTGAAGAAAAATTTAAATCCCATTTAGAGTGGAAATCATAATTAGATTGAGATTAGGAATTTTAATTTGATTTGAGATCTAAAAGATATATTAATGGATATAGGATTTCCACGTAGGATAGGATTGAGAATTTTATGGGTTAAAATATTTTAGTCATTAAAATAATATTTATTATTTTAATTTGAAAATTAGATGATAAAATATTATAAAATTAAATAATTCCGAAAATAAAGGAAAATTGGAAGGATAATACTATTTAATGAATTTCGGAATTTATTTAATGAAAATAAATCTGAATTAGTTAAATGGATTAATTAAGAGATTAAATTGAAGTTGGATTACAAAAGATAGTTAGAGTTTAATGGAGAATTATAAATCTTATAAATAAAGAGATAGGGCCGGCTAAACTCGAAAAAAGGAAGCGAGAGAAATTATTTCGGTGCGCGGCGTTCTTCGGTGACGGACGCAACTTTTCCAACGGCGAAGGCAGGGATTCACATAGGTACGTATTGTGACGTCGTTCTATGGTGTAATCTGGTTTGTATAGTTTTATTACCGTCGCAAAAATTATTTTGCTTTACTGCCGTAAGGGATTAGTAGAAGGTTAAAGCCGCAAAAAAAAATAAAAGGAAATTGAGAGAGAATTAAGGGAGTAAAAATCAAAAGAGAGAGAAAAGGGGAGGAAGTCAAGGGACGTAAGATGAAGGAGAAATTCAAAGTTGTTGGCCAAAAACAAATTGGCCGTAATATGATTGGAGAGGGAGAAGAAGTGAGGGCGTAAGAGATTGAGAGAAGAAATAGAAAAAAAAAAACAAGAAAGAAGGAGGTTACGCCCGCAAAGAGGTAGAGAGAGAAAAGAGTAAAAATAAAAAAAAAGATTGAGAGAGATGATAGAGAGAGGTGGAAAAGAGGGCGTAACAAAGTTGGATAGAAAAAAAAGGGGGCCGTAATAGATATGCAGAGAGGCAAAAACAATCTCAGTCGTAATAGGAGAGAGAAATAGGAAAAACAAATAAGAGAAAAAAGGGGATGTGATGTTTGGCGGCCAAAATAACCGAATGTGAATGAAAAAAAAAGAAAGAGATGAGGCCAAGAAAGAAAACGTGAGGTCAAGTAGAATGTAAACATTTACTAGATATTTTATTTTTCTTTCATTTATGACTTTTTATTTTATATAATTCATTTATTAAAATTTTCGGACAGGAAAAAAATATAATATATAGAAGAAAAGAAAATATTAGTCAAAATTCGATATTGGTGCAACCAATTGATGATCGGAAATAGAGTTAATTTTTCAACCAACTTGAGGTACGTAGGGGGATCCCCATGGCGTCGGTTTTCCGCGACATGGACCCCAAAACTCTTCTTCGTTATACATAAATTATATATTATTTTGCATCGATTGAATATTGAATGACATAGATATGACCTCCGAAAATTATGTTGGAAATATAATTTTTGATGGTGACAAAATCCGGTAGGGATTCTGTCTGACACGGCTTGGATTCCATTTAGCACGATCCGGGTAATGATCAACGCGGATTGAATTCTGGAATAGAAAACATAATTTTCATGAATTGATTTATAGTTTATTGGATTGTTAAGATCGTTAGTCATTGCCGATCATTTGATTAACATATCTGATTTTATTATGATCATATCTGATCATATTATCATCATATTGATTATTATTGTCATTACACCCAATCATAATATTGATTATGATATTGATCCATTGACCTTATTATTGATTGATTCTCATCAAATTATTATCGTATTTGATTTATCGTCATCCTATCTGATCATATCATTGATTAGTAGTGATTTTCTGATTGGGTCATGTTTAACCTAAGATAATTGTTAAAGATAGACATCTTAGATAATTGAGATAAAAGTGGAAAATGTATTGGGCCCATGTCTACTGATTGCCACTAGGACTGATTGGGCCTTCGGGCTAACTGCGCCTACGGGCTGATAGGGCCTTCGGGCTAATTGCGCCTACGGGCTAATAGGGCCTTCGGACTAATATTGCGCCTATGGGCTGATAGGGCCTTCGAGCTAATATTGCGCCTTCGGGCTGATGGGGCCTTCGGGCTAATAGGGCTTTCAAGCTAATATTGCGCCTTCGGGCTGATAGGGCCTTCGGGCTAATATTGCGCCTTCGGGCTGATTGGGCCTTCGGGCTAATATTGCGTCTTCGGGCTGATAGGGCCTTCGGGCTAACTGCGCCTTCGGGTTGATAGGACCTTCGAGCTAACTATTTTGGTGTGATCCTTCGTCCCTCATCATACCCAAACTTATTGATTGAAGTGACATGGTGTCCCCTAATAATAATAGAGAACTCTTATTGTGCCCGAAATGGTTGATCGTAACTCTAAAGATTGAATTGATAATCACATTAAATTGATAATAGATTTGTTAATTGAATTGCACCCTAGTGGCTAATGGACAATGGATTTCGCCCTAGTGGTTGATAGACTATCGATTTCACACTTATGGCTGATGGAGAAAATTTAAATTGCGCCTTTATGGCTGATGAATAATAAATTATGGTCTTTGTGCCTGATAGATGAATTGATAAATTATTAATAGAATTGAATTAATAATTGTTATTGTGGCCTTCATCGACTTTTGGCCAATTGAACATTGATCAATTGTTAATTATTAATTGAATTATTTATTGTTGAATTGTAGTCTTCATTGACCTCTGATCAATTATATATTGTTATGAATAATTATTTATTGATAGTATTGATATTGATATTGACCATGGTTCATATAAATATTATGGGTGACCCTACGTACTGAGTTATCTCATTGGGCTTTGCCCCTGTATTTGGATCCATACAGGTGATGGTGATGGCGATGGTGAGATGGTTGGTGACTTCTCTGACGGGTGACATGCACATGGATATAGGGTCCATTACTATATAGACGTGGGCCCTAACCCGCAAGTTATTAGATATGGTATAATAGCTTCCGCATATTGTAATAGAATGTTGTAAATTAGTCTTCCGCTTATGTAAGTCAGTTCGTTGACTGGTCAAAGTCAAGGTATAGAATTGAGTGACGTTGTCGAGATAGCCTTCTGGGCAGGCAAAAGAAAAAAAAAATCTCGGGGCATTACAGATTTATGTGCCGTTTATTTCTATGGATTCCTGACTCAATTCTCTTGCTTTTTCTGCAATATAATATAATTTGGATAGATTTTCATTTTTATAAAATTAAAGCAAATAAGGTCAGAAAATAATCCATGCTATATGAAAATGAATCGAAATGTAATTAAATGCATGGCTAATTATCTGTTATATTTTGCATGCATCAACCATTGTGGTCATAGTATCCAACATTCCCATAATTTGTGTAGTGTTACAATATCCAATACTCTTATTTCTCGAATCGAGAGATCCATTAAAAAACTTAGTAGAATTGATATGACCGCGATAGACGGTAATGAATCAATTCCATAGCGGTTTGAAATTCAATTTCCACGACTCTACCACCCGGCCAATCCTGTTCGCTATTCGTGAGACTTCAACTTGACTCAACAATCTTGGAGTCTAATGAAATAAATGTTTAATATCAACTATAAAGTTCATTATTCATGAAACTTTCTTCCGATTCAAGTATTTTTGAATCTCATTAAACCAAATTTTTTAATGAATATTTCAATTAAATTCTCTTAGCGAGAGAATCAATAAACAAATCACTTGTAGGCAAATAGATTTGTCACCTTTTTTCTTTCCAGTATATAAAAAATATAGTGTTCATTGATCTCAATATGCTTTCCTTTGTAACTATTTGTTCCACTATGCATCATATTTATAACTTCTTAATTATCACAGTGTATCTAGTTCATTGATCATGTTAACGATAGTTACATAACAAAGCATGTTAGATCAACATTAATTAGATGATTGGTTTTGTACTGATAATGTATTCCACTTCTTGTGTGTGTTCAACTGCACATTCATGTTTCTTGCAATCCTAAGAAACAAGTGCACCACCCAACATTAATAGGTGACTTTGATATGAATTTTCAATTGATAATGTTCTTATCAAAATTTACATCCAAAAAGTCTACGGCCTCAAGCGTATTAGCTTGTGCATGTCAATTTCAATTGTATTTTTGCCTTTAATCTTTTCATAATCCTCTTAAGGGATTTTGAATTTTGCCTTTCTAAGATTACCTTAAAAATTTATTGATCAGACTTACTACATAAGTCAAAGAAGGCCTTGTACGTAATATTGCATACATCAAGCTTCCATCCCTTGTACATTGGATTTTATTTTATACCTTTTCATTCTTTCTGAGGACATTGTCTTTTCATTAAGTCTTTTCCAATCACAAGTGATGTATGTACTGAAATACTACTATGTATTTCAAATTTCAACAATATCTTCTTCATATATTATTAATGACTCTAACTCAATGTTCTTGAGTTCTTATTTCGAGTCATTTGAATTTAAAGAACATAGCTTATTTTGCACATGTCCATTCTTCTAAATTCTTTGCTCAACATTTTATTTGTCTTGTTGATCTTGTGACATAATTTTCATTGAGAAAAATATCATGTTCATGAACTAACATTATCACTAATTTTCTCTTACTATTCTGATGCACATATAACAATCCAATTTGTTCACAACAAAGTTAAAATTTGATGTTCATTATTGGCATTCTAATGATGTTATAATTTCTCGAGCCATATAATGATTTTTCTTGTATACCTTATTTTCCAAAAAATTCTGCCGCCTGAAATAAGCAAGCAATCAGATATTTATTTCCTCAATTCTTCATTGAGTGAGTTAATCCCATTGTAATAACTTCAAATTTATACATGTGAATTATCGCTAAGATCATCATTCTCCATGCATACTTAGCTTCTAGAGAATATGTTATCTAAAAATCAATTTCGGCTAACTAGTATAATCCTTGACAACAATTATTTTGTGCGATTCAATAGTACCAACAATTAGGTACATTTTTCGAATGCCCAATTGCACCCTATGTACTTTGCCTGAGCAAGTCACATAGTGCCCATCCACCGTCGACAAATTGAGTCCAATTTTCTCATGCTAGCTGGTCACGATTCCAGAGTCCCAGAAGTCATCACTTCTGTGATAGGATCTACACAATCCTCTCATAGATATCACGTGTAATACAAACATCTCGCACCCGTATAGGTTCCATATGTGTGAGTTTCGTTTGGGGGCCTCTTGTTGTCGATTATACTCGTGGAGAGTGTATGGGTTCCTCCACTTTTTCCGAATGTTTTTTATTTCTTTTTATTTTTTATAACTTCCTTTTCCACTATTGGACCTATGTCCATATGTCTCTACTAGAGTCAACTTTAATATCACAAAGGATAATTATCCCTGCTTTTATTCTTGCACATTTTCTTTTTATGAAAGGTTGCATCATGACTCTCACTTACACGATTTATTTGTGGAAGTATAAATACCCTTTAGACACATACAATAAACATGCATGTCACCATCCTAAAGTACATCTTATCCCAAATTTGACTTGGATCAACACATGCAATTTTACATTTCCTCTTCGGAGATGGCTCAACTCGAGCTTCCTGCCATTACCATTTTGTATGGCATTGCTTTGTGGACTTTATGGGAATTCTTTGTATGTAACTCTCTCTCCAAAAATTAAATTCCTTTTGAGAGTCATGAGTGGGATAACATACACATTATTGCATCCATCAAAATTTCTTTACACCACGTGATTTTGCCGTGGAACATAAAAAATAATAGTAGTATTCCTACATATTGAATGCAATAATCACACATCCCCTAGAGATATTTTCTTGTCTATCCGTATGTACTTTTCGAATTGATTTTCATAATTCCTTCTCCTATTTCGTCTTACATCTGTTGTCCACAAAAAATGCCTTTTCTTTTCAAGAGGTCTTAAATTTGATAAAAGGAGAACTCATTAATGAATGTCATGAACTATTCTGTCTTCTTATGTGTAACCACACTCATTGAATCATAAATGTTCGGATGAATTACATAACAATTATTTTGACAATCAAACAACATTCCAATGCAATACTCTTGCACCTGTATGTTACATAGTCAAACAACATTCGAGTGCAATATTCTTGCACCCAATATGTTAAGCGTCAGATTGATTATCATAATGCAAATTCTAATTTTTGAGTCTGTGATCTCTTAACAGAGATGACAATAATAGACATAATATTTAGAAGACACATTCATTAATTATTCATATCACGGAAAGACAAAATAAATCATCTTTAGGAACAAACTTTTTCATATCCAAACTTTTTGTTCTTTTCGATAGATACACATCTAAAATAGATACGCAAATAAATGCTATTCTCATATACTCTCTGTCTCATTTCTTCATTTCATTTAAGTTGACAAATTATTCCTTAACCTTTATGATTTCCGTCGTCACAATACTTTTGATGACTAGCAAATTTGGACCTTTTGGAGCTCCATTTATTCCAATATCATATACCGAATCAAACTTTTCACCTCATGATAATTTACCTTGATGGGACCAAATATGTAATGCCCGAGACTTCTGGAAAAGAAAAAAAAAGAGATAAAAAGTTGAATAGGAAAAGATAAAAGGGGAAATAAAGATTTAAATCTTCTAGAGATAGGAACTCAAACTCCTCTCCAATAAATAACATGCAAAATCAAACAAATCAGCCCCTTTGTTTCTTCCACGAGCTGGCCCTAGATTTCTCCCCATTCGTGTGCCCCTTTCGTCTCTTTTAGTCCCTGATCAGCCGCCGCCAAGAAGGGACACATCGGAGGATGTGGACACCGCCGTTCGTGTGCCTGAACTGAGAGGAGCGGGTAGAGGACGAGGAGGAAGAAGAAGAGGAAGATGAAGAAGAAGACTGCAGTAATAGTTTCTTGGACAGAAACTTTAAGGTATAAAATTATGGTAGATTCTTCTTAGAATCATGATTTTAAACTCGACGCATGTCCTAGTTGATGCCTGGTTATAGTAGAATGTTGTATGATGATGATCTGTGCCGGCCATCGCTGGAAATGATGATCGGAATGCGAACTACGTGTCCGCGTAGTTTCTGCATAAGAGGAACTGGCTTCACCATGACCCGGCCTGGGTAGGTCCATACTCGGATCGAGTTCGACGGAACTCGATTGGGATTGCCATTGTTGCAAGCGCAGAACTTTGCGACGAAGAAGAACCTGACCCAAGCAATTCCACAACGAAGTCGTGCTCGGTCGCGATCGAGCGGTCGATCGATTTGTCGATTCGGCCGATCGACCTTTTAAGCATAAACTCGGTTCGGGTGTGACCCGAACTCGACCCAGGCTATGCTTGGATTTGTTCGAGTTCCATGCACGATGAACAGTCGAGCGCGATAGCTACCCCGACTCGAAGATGACCTGACCCGGCCCGGATGTAAACCGAACCCAGCTCGAGTTTACCCCAATTTTTCTAAGAACAAGTCAAATGAACTCGGCCCAGGTTTCACCCAGCTCGGTCCTGGTTTCGACATGACTTAAGTTAATTTTATGATGCTTAGATCCTTGATTCATGTGCTCAATCCTGATCTAAGTCATGATAATTATTATGTCACTTATGCCTTTGCTAATGATGATGTCCAACATGACCTATGATCTTAGGACACCTTGTATCATGATTTAACATAGATCCAATCATGCACATGATTACACTGATTCATGTCTATTAATCTTGCTATACTTTCTGATGATGATTCTAATGTTCATGCACGTCTGATTTCTCTCCATGATCCTATATTGTAGCTCTAATTAAGTCTTATATAATAATGATGATTAGGACCCTTGATTAGTATGATTCGTTGATCCTTTCTTATGATGACCAAATCTTGATCATGATCCTTATGTCCTAATAAAGATAAATTAAAAATTACAAGATAAAAGATGAAAAATGTTAAATGGAGAGCTCTTATTATGATGAATGGTGACGATCATGTATGGGCTGACTCCGATCAATTATGGGCTGACTCCGGTCAGTTATGGGCTGGTTCTGCCGGTTATGATGATGATGATGGACGGGTTGAGGCATGCTTCCCCCATGGGTTGAAATATACTCCAAATAAGTCAAAGATAAATAATAAGATGAAGAAGAAGATGAACACATATGAATAAAGAATCACTCTTATGATGTTCGGCTTTTGCCACTCTTTTATGATGATTTATTTATGATCTTCTGATCTCTTATTCATATGTCCATTTTATTGTTTCCGTTACTTTATGATGATCATGATTTATCCTTCTTATGATGATGATGTCCATATTGATTCCTGTCTAGTATCACGATCTTATGATGATATTTATCTTACTTCCATACTGAGTTGCAAACTCATAGGGAGGTTCTCCCCTGCATATTCTTAAATGCAGACCAAGGTCAGAATGATGAAGGTGGCTAACGGTGATCGATCGAGTTCATACTGCACATGAGTATCTCGAGTCCTTTAGATGACGGGATAGTTTTCCTTTTTCCGCATACTAGTTTGATGTGTTAGCTTTCCTTTGGACTCATATGAAGTTCTTTATTAGTCTTCTGCATATTATGATGTCACACTTTTTTTATTGATTTAATGATGATTAGTCTTCCGCCTTAATCACTATGTGTTGACCAGTCAAAGTCTTCTTTTTGGTCAATATGATGTACACATAAGGATGACCCGTAGCGTTCTTGAAGCGTATTCTACCATGTGGTGGGGTGCGATTTGGGGGCATTACAAAATGGATAAAATGCTTATACTGTACTTGCTGATACTGCACTTAATCTCAACCCTTCATTTTATTCAAATTGCAAAAGGCCGAATGATTTAATCTGGACCTTCCATTCAATTGAAAGAAAATATTTCTTTTCGGCCGCATTAGGGCCTCCTCTTGAATGATGGCCTTGCAAATTTCTCTTTTTGGTTGCTTGCGAGTCTTCCTCAAATGTCATGATACATTATGATGCCCTTGAGTGCCTGCAATGCTACGTGTCTCTTCGAATGCTTCTAAGCTTTCCACGTTGACACTTAAACACCTTCAACTTCTTGATCGAAGACTGATCTAAAAAGAAGAACCTTACAAAATATTTGGTTAGTCGAAAAATCCTTTCGCCTTTATTTATTCTATCTTTTAGGGTTTTACTACGAGTTTCTTATTAATTTGTATTTTATTTAGAATTTTTGTTTTAAGGTTTCATATTAATTTGGTTTGATTTAGGATTTTTACTATGGGTTTCTTATTAATTTGGACTTTATTTAAGAATTTTATTTAGGATTTTTTCTTTAAGATTTCATATTAATTTAATTTCTATCTAGGGTTTTTAATTAGGATTTTTATTTAGTTTTTTTCTCAGTATCACAAATAGAAGTGGTGTATATACACCACTATATTAATGTGGCTAATATGTTTGTTTTTTTCCAGATATTATCATGTCTTCTTCTATGAATAATGGAGCGGATGCATTCCCTTCATATCATCAACTCACTAATCAACACGAAGACATCAATGCATATTTTTATATTCTTTATGTGTCTATTTGGAGTATTAGTTATGTTCTCTTATTAATCACTTTGTTTAATTTTTATGCAACAATGTGCCAAATGTTGAAGAAGAAAATGTGCAAGAGATGTCACTTACAGAGCCAAATCTTGAAGAAGAAAATGTGCAAGAGATGTCACTCACAAATGAGACACCGTTTATAAATGAAAGATTTTCTGCGCGTAAACATTACTCTCACAAGTCTAGAACTACAGAACAAGTTATATCACACATGCTTGTTTGTTCAAAGGAAGGGCACAAGAATCTTAATTTCAAATGAGATTTGGGAAAATATGTGAAACGTAGGCGAGATGTTAGAGATAACTGTCTTGCTCATTTATTAGTTAGTGTTACAAATGAGGGTAAATGTCAAGTGAAAAAATTTCACGAAGAACATTCACATGCTCTAACATCTCCATCAAAGGTATCAAGGATGAGGTCTCAAAATCGATTATCAGATTCTTCTAAGGAAGCTATCACAAATTTACGAGGCTGTGGGTTTGGACCATCTGGTAGAGCTCGTGCTCTAAATTTGTTTGGTGAAACATCAGTTACGCCTCAAAATTGTATTGATCATTTGAAAGTTGCAAGACAAAATAATGTCAGCAAAGAATGCATGCAAGTAATTTCTTACTCCTAAATGAAACAAGGTCATGATCCAGAATTTTTTTACAGATGGGAGTTAGATGAAAATAACACTACAAGGAGCCTTTTTTGGTGTGATGGTAGATCACGAGACAACTACATGTAGGACCAATAAGTGTTGTATGCCATTCGCGCCCTTTACTGGAGTGAATCATCATAGACAATCAATTTTATTTGGTTGTGCGCTACTTGCAGATGAAACAGAAGATACTGTTGTTTGGTTATTTAAGGCATGGTTAGATTGCATGAATGAGAAACATCCTATATGTATTGTCACTGATCAAGATATCACAATGGGTAATGCTATTCGAAAAGTCTTCCCAAATTCACGTCACGAATTTTGTATTTGGCATATTCTAAAGAATGCAATAAGTAACCTTAAAGATCTATTTGCACAAGACAAATTTTATTCGGATAATGAGAATTGGCTTAAGGAATCAAAAGACATCAAAGAATTTGAAGAAAGATGGGTTAGCTTGAAGCAAAAATATAACATTCCTGATGGGACACTGGTTAGAGAAAATGTATCAAAAGCATCATCATTGGGTATCATTATATCTAAAGGATGTTTTCTGCGCAGGCATTCAATCTACCCAAAGATCTGAGAGTATGAATTCTTATTTTGATGGTTTTGTTAATTCAAATACAACATTGTTTGAATTTGTATATCAGTATGATCGAGCTCTTCATTATCGTTGAGATGCTGAAGAATGAGAGGACTTTAAAACATTGTATTCTAAGGCTAATTTAAGTTCGACGAGTTCGTTGGAGAGTCATGCAGAAAAGGTGTACACTGCAAAAGTATTCAAACTATTTCAGGAGGAATTTAAAATTACAATAACCTTTTGGTTTGATACAATTTCATAAACTAATCAAATTTGTGTATACAATGTCTATTTAGCTGGAATAGAAGATAATCAAATGATTATTGTGGAGTATGATGCAGAGTCAACTATTTCAATTAGGTGTTCATGCAAAAAATTTGAGTAGGAAGGAATCTTGTGTAGTCACACTTTACTCATTCTATCACATAAAAGACTTATGGATATTCCTGATCAATATATTCTTCTTAGATGGACAATAGATGCCCGATATATGAAAGCAAGTATTCCACATGATATAATTTCTACAAATTATCAAGGTGATGTAACTACCATGGCGAAATTGAGTATTCAAACAAACACAAGGAGAGTGGCAGATATGAGATGTCGCTCACATGAGCATTGGGTGGTTGCAATGTCAGCTTTAAAAGATCTTATGCATGGATTGGAATAGATTAAAATTATGGATTCAAATACTAATGTGCCTGAAACAACTCAAGCAAATTTGCATGCTCCAAAGTTGATTATTTATGATCCAAAATGTGTTAAAGCAAATGGTAGACCAAGAAAATTACAAAGGATTAAATCTAGCATGGAAATTACAATAAAAAAGAAAGGAAAACCTTCTAAAAAAAGCAAGGTTTGTCATTGATCTCTTTAACATTTTTTTTGTTGTAAAATTTATTTGTTGTATTATGCGATTGATTATATGTTTTTGTTGAAATTAGGATGAAGATGCTACACATAACAAGTAGAGAGGTAACCGCGATTATGGATTGTTGCATAATAATCAGGTAATAAATAAAAAAGTTATAAAAATTATTACAATTAGTAAATAATGTCATATCGCTTTGCACATTTTATATACTTAGGTAATTGAAGGCAAAGCAAGCATGATAAAGATGTATTTTTTAAGTTGGAATGTTTGAACATTGAAGATAAGATGTTGAACTATAGACGCTCGTATCATTTGTCTTAGTTGAATATGTTGGTTCATGACTTGTGCACATCTAAAAGCAAGTGAATTGCAGAGAAAGCACGTCTTACTTTTGAACATTTAAATGAATTGATCTACCGAAGAACATCATAGTATCACTTGTCTCAATTGGATATATAGGTTCGTCATTTATGCACATGTAATAGCAAGTGAACTGTGCACATGTAACACTTACTGAATGAATGAAAGAAAATAAATATTTCAGTTCATGCTCTTTGAATAAATAAAGCTAAAAAGGTGGTTCATGCTTGAAACATAGTAGTGCATGCATGCTCCACATGTCCACCACTCATTGTATCTGCAAATGCATGCGTGACAGTGGAGCATCCCAACTCATAGCTCTGTCACAATTCGAGCCATGGTGGAAACAACAACAAAACCCAAAAAAAAGAAGGCAAAACAAAGATGGAAGAGGATCCTCCACATTAGATCTCCCCTCCCTCCCTATCTCTCTCTCTCCCCTCACCTTTCGTCTTCCTCTCCACATCTCCTCATGTTGTTCTCTTCTGTCTCTCTTTTCATCCAAATCACAACCAGATAGGCTGTGGAGACCTTCTCTATCCAAGTCACTATCATGCACACAGAGGCTACGGTCTCTCTCTCTCTGCCTGGTCTCTGCTCTCATGGGTAGGCTTTCATGCTTCCTGACATTTTTTCATCACTCGTCGGAGAAGATCGATCCATAAAATGTACGAAAGGGAAAATTAAGAAATAGGAACGAGTAAATTTAGCCTTTTAAATGATCTCGTTCATCTATGATCATATCAAGGCAGTATCAAATTGTGCAGTATCATCCGCGACCTCTTACAAAATATCTCACAAGAATGGTATGCTCCCTATTGTCCATTATTAATTACTTTTTAAAAAAGGTCAAGATGTTTCTAATGTGTATCACAATGGACTTACTTCGCTTCCCTAGATTTTTCATCTTTGAAGGCAACATCCACTTAATTTTTAGCCAAACTAGATTTCATGGCTAATGCCATGAGCTGGCATTTTTGCCGACTTAACTGAATATTTTCGGTATGACTATACTTATATGGTTAAGTACTTAACCATTCTTGATCTTACTATATTTAGATGTTCTATATTATCAAATTTCTTCATCTTACAAGTATCATATTTGTTCAGAAGAAGTTGTACATTATTCTTCATTTTGATGTTGTACTTTTCCTTGATAATTCTAATAGATCATACATTATTTTATAGGTTTCTTTAACCTAATATGATTATTTTGTTTGTCATTCCACATCCACTTTCCTTTTACTTTCAATGGCCTACTATTGGGTGGTACTTTGAAAGCTCGGACTTGAAAGAATCATTAACATATCTTGATTATCATTTAATAGTCCATACCTAATTTTTTGGCTTCACATAATTTTGAAAGTTTCAATTTCCGAGCTCAAACATGACAAAATTGGAATATGTAATTTTTAAGTTATTTAATAATTCTAATTTTAAATCAAGTGACAACTAATGTAGGGAATTGCAATCTAATTCAAGTGTTATAATAGAACTAACTAATGTCAATATCTAATATCTGTGGAATTAAATTAACTTAATTCAAACTAAATATTGCAAGTCATAATTACCTCCTTTTATCTAAAGTAATTAGAAAATAGTAATTTTCTATATGTACAGGAGATTTTATAGTACTTGGGAATTAAATAATTTCTAATTAAAATATTCTAGTCCTAGAATAACAATCTTAGTTATTTTGGAACTAATTCTAAAATAATAACGCAGACAGTGGTTAAAACAAAGATAATTATAATGCAACAAAGACTGATCTCCAAAACGCAGTAAGATTTATTATTTTATACATAACGGAAAGACATATTCAGTAATCAAGATTAGTTGCTTGGTCAAAATAAAAATTAGTGAGATAACAAATGTTAATATATAACAATTCCTTAATCCAAGGCGTACTAATAGTCAGACGGATAACAGTAATTCCTTATTAAAACAAGTTATTTCTAAGTATAAACCCCCAGCAGAATAAATAATTTGTACCAAAATTGTTGAAGATAATTTCTTTATTTAATATTACAATCTTAAATAAATTTGATTAGTAACAGTTACGAGGCCAAAATAAATAGGCTGGAGCGGCAGAAATTAATATTGGATTAAAAAAAAGACGTACCTGAATCCAATAAATAAAATGAATAAATGACATAATAGTCGAAGAAAAAGCACACCTTTACTGTTCTTCTTCCCCAACAGCAAAAAAAAATGCACCTTTCATGAATGTAGCGACGATTGCAAAGAAGATGACGGAAGGTCACCTTTCGTACAACACTATTTATCTCTCAATAGCATCACATTAGCATTATCTTAGAATTTCGAAAAATAGACGCTAATGAAGGCGCCATATCGACGCCAGGTAGCCTCTAGTATTGTGCACCATGGAGCGAAAGTGCGCGAGAGAACCTAGCGTTATTCTCGGTTCAACGCGACTCTAGTGTCACAGTCTCGGAGATGCTATGGAGACGCTATGTGGCATCACATATAATACAACGCTATGTAGACGCCAATATAAAGACATATTCCTATTGTTGCTGTAACGCCTGCAATTTCGTAATTGCAAATCAAACGAATTCAATGCCATTAATGAGAATTCAAATCGAATTCTGTTTTAAAAAAAGAAACGGAAGAAAAAGGAACGGTCGACCAGGGGAGAAATCCCCTGATTGCGGCTATTTCCAAAGCTGGCCGACCAAGGGTCAGCCGAGGCTATAAAGGGGGCGAGAGGGAGCGCCCTCGCACTGCTTGGAACCTCAGCCGACCGTCTCCTCTTCCTCTCCCTCTCGTTCGGCGAATGGCGTGCACCAAAGACGAACCAGAGCACGCACGACACAACGATCGTCCGACGCGCACCCACGACCAAGTGACGTGCATTACTCTCCCTCGACGTGCACAAGGATCAGGCGAACTCCCCTCGCCGATCAGGAACCATCGACAACCGTACGGACGACGAACAGATCGTCGACGAACTCCGACATTTGAAAATAAAGGTACCTTAGCATTTTAAATCCCTAGACGAAGAAATATGGATTGTTTAATGCATAGGAGTAGTCCATCATGATTATGAGATTGTTATCTATATTTTTCATATTCATATCGTGATGATTGGATAGCCGGAGGACCGTCGGAATCGAGGACAAAGTTCTGTAATGATCGACCGATCCTACGAAGGTCTCACCATGTTTGATCTTTCGATCGATCGACCGATCCCACTGGGCCGGTCGACCGATCCACATGTTACTCACAGATCGAATCTTATGGACGATCGACTGACCCTCCGAACGGTCGACCAATCTGACGCGCAGTGCGCGTCCCCATGATCGTAAGATCGGTTGACCGATCTCTAAGAACGATCCATTGATACACAGAGAAGACGGTCGATCGGTCATTCACGAGTGGTCGACCGGTCCGACAGACAAAGAAGAAGGTCGACCGATCTAAGAGGACAAGTCGATCGGTATTGCAGGAACGGTCGACCAGTCCAGTTAACCTAGCCTGTTCAAACTGTCCGGTTCAACCAAAATCACCGATTCAACCTGACTGGTTCAACCAACACGAATCCATAGAGAGATGATAAATTGATTTTGACGTATGAGTATTGATATGGTTCGACTAACCCGATTTGAGTATGACTCATAAATTCTAATCGGAGACTTTAACCAGTTCACCCATACTGGCTGAGTCCTTTTGTACAGACATTAACGCCCACTTACAGACTTTATGATAAGCAAAGATAAATAAAGTAAAAATAAAGACATTATGTGCCATTCCATTATATGGAACAAGGATTACAGTGTGGCGGTAGTTAGTTGAGGAGACAGCGAACCTACTGGTCTTCATTGACCACTGTTCCTGAGACTTCAGGTTCTCTCCCACCTGCGTCTCGAAGAAGGATGATGCATTGGTCACACTCCTTCTCCCGGAGAACATAGTATTGAGCCAGAGGGACAAGTAGCTAACTGAGGAGACAGTGAACATATAGGCTCTTAAATAACCACTGTTCTTGGGGTGTAGGTCCTCTCCTACTTACATTCCGAACTGGGTGATGCATTGTCATACCCCATTTCCTTTATGGGCTTACTGGCTTTACAGATTCATAGAGGCACCTCTGACATCCCAATCTAATAAAGTCAAGCTCGCATAAGACAACTAACTCTAAGAATATCATAGTAATGTAAATGACATAGTGCAACTTACAACAATGCAAATGCAAACAATGTTGTCACGACCGGACCGTACCAGCCGGTCGGACCGTCGATCGGTCACTAAAATGATCCCTGGCTCACTCCAAAACTGAGAGTACCATTGGACCATTTTGAACCGTTTCGAACTGATCAAAAACCAGTCAAAACCGGTGAGAACCGGTTAAAACCGGTGAGAACCGGTCAAAACCGGGATGAACCGGCCAAACCGGTCTGAATGAACCGACCAAATAAAATATTTATTTTTTAACAATCTAATTACCTTGGCCAGAAACACCTTCTTAGTATCCTCAATGTGTGACTATCTTCTTTCTTTCTTTCTTTTCCTCATTCAATAGTTAACTTTATCTTTTACTCTTTTGATATTATTATTTATTTGTACAACTTTTTATTCATTAATTTGTTCTTACTTTTTATTTATAATACTAAACTATTTTATCTATGTATTTTTCTTTTTATTATTGTTTTGTAGTAATTTAATATATAATACATATATTGTACTCAATAAATATTGTAATCATGACTTTGTCTTTTATATGAAATTTTTACATTAAAAAATTACTAAATATTAATATAAATTTAGTAGCTACTAAATTAGTATGTAATAATTTTTAAATTTAACTTATTATGTTATTTTATATGATTATGGACAATATGTGATTTGATTTAACATACTTTTTATAATTATAGTATTTTATTCTTATCTGGTCCGACCGAACGGTCCGACCGGTCCAACCGGTTCGACCTGAAATGGAGACTTTTCTGGGTCGATGTCCGGTCCGGTTGTTATAATATTGAATGCAAAGTAAAGTATTGTACAGTATTGAATATGGTATAGTAAAACATAGAACATGGTATAATAAAGATAACGTAGAGTAAAGACAAAGTAAAGTATTGTACAATATTGAATATGGTACAGTAAAGCATGAAACATGGTATGGTAAAGATAATGTAGAGTAAAGACAAAGTATAGTCATAGTAAAGAACAGAGTACATATATCGATATTGTTAAAGCATGAAGTATTGACACATTATAGTCAATGTATAGAAGTCAAAGTATAGCATTGTTCATCACTGATATATTGTTGTTATGATTATCATTGATCCTTATTTCACAATCTATATTGCTATTTTACTGGACTTTTTGCTCATGGATATTCGATTTCTCTGCATTGGGATTTTGCAGGTGAGAATGCTACTCAATGAGGTGTGGAAGTGCTCAGAGCTTGATAGATGCAGCACATGACTAATTACATCATCAAGACCTATTAATTGCATTCAGTGTTATGATTTACTTGTTATTCATGGACATCATGATCTTCCACATATCGAACCTGCTTTTTTATGAACTTGTTAATCTGTGATTGTTCTCCACTTTGTTATAGACTATATTAACTATTGATGTCTCTTGAAATTCCAACGTTTAAACTTTCGCATTAAAGTCTTTGATTATATTTCGTATTATATCGATGCCACGTATGCCATTTTATTGAATGGTCATGGTCAATAGTGTAGTAGGCAGTGTAGCGCTCTCGGGGTCAACCTGATTGTCTACGTGGCAGGAGGGGCAATTTTGGGAGCGTTACAGTTGCCTACACATGTAACACGTACAACGCTTTATTGACACTATTTTAACACTTACTTTGACATCTCATAACTATATATGTTAATTAAGAATTAGATAACTATATATACGCGATCTATATTTATATAACTATATGTTATCTATTTTGATGCAACCACATATATGTTAATATATATTATCTATACTATACTTTAACAAATAAATAAATTAAATATTTTATGTGTACCTTACATTTAATATGTATTCCAAGATAATTACTTATATATGCCTATATCATAGGAGTGTTCCTAAATATATAATTTGTTATTACCTATATTATATATGTTACTTATGCATTCAATATATAGAATATCTTAATTATACATATATTATTTTTATATTCTTAACCATGTACGATGGTTGAATTAAGTGACATGATTTATTACAAAATATCCCACTTTAGTACCACAGTGGAGGCTCAATAGCGTCTACGTAGTGCCACAATAGCGCCTCAATGTTTGTCAACGCTACAGAGACTTTATTGGCGTTTTGCTGGCGTCGCGCCATTGAGATGCTAATATCATGGAGACGCTACGTCGACGTTAGAGTGTCACTAGTATCTTTTAGCGACACTTTAGCATCTCTATAACGCCGAAGTGGCCAACTTTTTATTACACCCACTTAATCGGGCACATTTTGATGTATAAACACACATATATCTTATATAACATGTACACACATACATATTATTATTATCACTTAATCTATGGTGCATATAAACTTATAAATATGCATATATACTTTTATTACGTATACATATACACGTTATTGTCACTTAATCTCGCACATATATACACATATATACTTTAAATATATACATAGATAAATACATGCATTATATATATATATATATATATATATATATATACACATATATATATACATATAAACTTATAATATAGATGTAACACATGTATTTATGAAATACATATGAACTGCAACACACACACACACACATGTCCACATATATACTTATAAACTTATAATATATACATAACACATGTATTTATGAAATACATATGAACTACATTTGAATATACACTTATAGTTTATATATATAGAACTAACATACATTATATATTTATATAGATACGTAAACAAAATTAGTATTGTGTCTAAATAGTGTTGGCATTTACGCGTCACCAATATAGAGTCACATCAGCATCTAAGAAGCGTCGCAGCACTGGTGATGCTAAAAATTCACCTTAAATACCTAGGTTCCCCCCCGATTTTTTACTTTTCACTTTTTTTCTTCCACTTCCACTGTTGACGACCGATGACTGCGACCGCCAGCCTCATCCTCCGGTGCCTTGTTCCAAAGCCACTGTCGCCTCCTCCGCCGACTGCGACTATGACCACCGTTGAGATTGTCGACTGCGATCGTGACCGTCGGTTGCCGATTGCCCTTGGATCGGTTGCCGACTACGACCACCGACCTTGCTCCGACACCACTGCCCTCGATTGCCGATTGTGACCGCCGGCCTCTTCCACCTCCTCCGCCTCCTCTGCCCTCTTCCACCTCTTCCGCGACATTTGATTTGTTACAAAACATCCCACTTTAGTACCACAGTGGAGGCTCAATAGCGTCTACGTAGTGCCACAATAGCACCTCAATGTTTGTCAACGCTACAGAGACTTTATTGGCGTTTTGCTGGCGTCGCGCCATTGAGATGCTAATATCATAGAGACCCTACGTCGACGTTAGAGTGTCACTAATATCTTTTAGCTACACTTTAGCGTCTCTATAATGCCGAAGTGGCCAACTTTTTATTACACCCACTTAATCGGGCACATTTTGACGTATAAACACACATATATCTTATATATAACATGTACACATATACATATTATTATTATCACTTAATCTTTGATGCATATAAACTTATAAATATGCCTATATACTTTTATTACGTATACATATACACGTTATTGTCACTTAATCTCGCACATATATACACATATATACTTTAATTATATATATAGATAAATACATGCATTATATATATATACATATATATACAAATATATAAACATATAAACTTATAATATAGACGTAACACATGTATTTATGAAATACATATGAACTGCATATGAACACACACACACACACATGTCCACATATATACTTATAAACTTATAATATAGACATAACACATGTATTTATGAAATACATATGAACTACATTTGAATATACACTTATAGTTTATATATATAGAACTAATATACATGTATACATACATTATATATTTATATAGATACGTAAAAAAAATTAGTATCGCATCTAAATAGTGTCGACATTTACGCGTCACCAATATGGAGTCACATCAGCGTCTAAGGAGCGTCGCAGCCCTGGTGACGCTAAAAATTCACCTTAAGTCCCTAGGTTCCTCCCGGTTTTTTACTTTTCACTTTTTACTATTCTTCCACTTCCACTATTGACGATCGACGACTATGACCACTAGCCTCTTCCTCCGGTGCATTGTTCCGAAGCCATTGCCGCCTCCTCCGCCGGTTGCGACTACGACCACCGTTGAGATTGTCGACTACGACCGTGACCGCCGATTGCCGACTGCCCTTGGATCGGTTGCCGACTGCGATCGCCGACCTTGCTCCGACACCACTGCCCTCGATTGTCGACTGTGACCGCCAGCCTTTTCCACCTCCTCTGCCCTCTTCCACCTCTTCCGCGACCCGTCGCCCTCCGCCTCCTCCACCCTATTCCACATCCTCCACCCTCTTCCACCTTCGCCTCCGCCGCCCTCCGCCTCCTCTGCGGCCCGCCCTCCGCCTCCTTCGCTGTCTGTGCTCCTCCGTCCGGTGCCGCCCGTCATCCGCCGCCTTCCTCCAACGCCCTCCTCCGCCCCCTGCCGCCTTCCGCTTAAGAAGGTACGGGCCCACCATAGTTAATTTGCTAGATTTTAATCTAATACCATGTTTTGTTAATTACTAGAAATTAGTCTAATTCTTAGTTAATTACTTGAAATTAATCTAATTCCTAGTTAATTTGCTATGTTTTAATCTAATACCATGTTAAGTTAATTACTAGTTAATTCCTAGTTAATTTGCTATTTTTTAATCTAATACCATGTTAAGTTAATTACTACTTAATTACTAGTTAAATACTTGGACTCAATTTGAAATCAAATACTAATATTTTTTTTCATAATTCTAGAACCTCTTTTTGATCATGTTATCATAAATTTTACTAAGGATGTACATCCACATTCTTGGTAATGAAATGAGATTACGAAAAAAAGAGACATCAGAAAATGACAGAAAATATCAATATTTGGTTGATTCTGAATATGACGACAAAGTACTTGAAACATGTGATTTTGGACTTCATAACTTAAAAAATCACATATTTCAAGTACAAGATTTTATTGACATATGGCTTAATGTTGTCCGTTACAGAAATGACAAAGTCAGATCGTAGTTGGATTCGTCGTTAGAAGGATAAATGTGATGTTATAGCAAAAAAATATAGGGACGGTGCTGATGAATTTATTAATGTGGCATATCAAAATGAAGGTGTTGCTTCCTCATATGGAAATCCATTAGTGGGTCGTCTCCACACAACCAAGTTCCAGGTACGTCTCTCATAGTTGGCGATACATAGTAGGCAATACATAGTAGGTGATAAAATTTAAGAAGAAAATTGTTTTTGTGATAGTAGCTCCATCGTCGACAGGGCACATAGTCGGGACGTCTCGATCGCACGATGACGATCGACATGTCATGCTAGATTATTTTTTGTATATTCCATAAATTTAAATACATGCAAGTATTTTAAGTATTTTTTATGATGACAGTTGCTACGCTACCGCCGAGAATATCAGACGCTTCACCACATTCTAGCATTGGCAAGCGACATCTCATCCCAAGTGATATATTTATTATTATTGAAATTATATTTCTCAGTTAATTACATTAATCATTTTTTGATAATATCAGTTGCTATGCCGTCGATAGCACAAGCACCCAGCTCATCACATTCTAACGAGCGGACTGCCACGGATCATGCAACGATAGACATCACTCGAGGTGAGAACATTACTGTACATATATTAATTATCACTAGTTTAATTTGGTATGACACTAATGATTTATTTTGTATTAGGGCCCGTGGATAATGTCGGACCTTTTCAGTCTATGTACCGGATGATGATTCATCTTCGACGGATGAAAAGGGATTACACGATAATGGGATGGTCACCGTTTATAATATTGCTCGACCGTAAGTTAAATAAGTTGTAAAAATTTTATTATAGTTTTGCTTATCATTGAAAAATAATTCTTCTTTGTAATTTGCAGGACCACTTTGACACCCGCTAGTACCGTGCGAGCTGTTAGTGCACTCGTTCTATCCCACTTGCCAGAAGGGGCAGGATCGTGAAAAGATGTCCCAATTCAAGTGCCCGATGACATCTTTTGAGCCTTTATGGTACAATCTTCTATTTGAGTTACATAATTTATTTTATATTATTTTAAAATTACTAAGTTTTATAGTATTGTGTAGGAGGCAAATCAATTTCATCCGGATCTTAGTTTAGGGACGATCCGGAGAGCTTTTGAGGTGGTAGCTGCGAAACACCTCCGAAATCGATTGTACAAGTTTCATAAGGTCGTCATGTCCGCCGGCCTCACTTTGGTGCAGGGCATACCAAGATGCCCAAGGCATATTAGACGCTCGATTTGAGAGTCCTTATGTAGGAAGTGGTAAGCATGTTTACTTTCAAATTATTTTTATTAAATATATAATTTTTGAAATTCTAAGTATTTGGTGTTCATAAAGGAAAGATGAACAATGACAAAGGAAGTCAAAAAAGGCAAGAGTTAACTGACTTTCGAAGCCCGAGACCTACATCCACACAGGCGGGTTGATGTGATTTGATGAGCATCGACGACGCATGATAATTTACATATAAATTCGATTAATCAAACTTTTAACTTATACTTATTTTATAAAATTTGAAACTTTATTGCAGGAGGAGAAACAAGGCGGCCCTGTGGACTTTCATGTGGTCTACAAGACCATACATAAGAGCTGGAAGGCCAATGACTTGATCACACCCACTGCTCGTAGACTTCTAGTAAGTCTCATCACATGTTCACTTGGTTGTTGACATTAGGGCAATATTTTTTAATTACGCAATGTTCAAATATTTTAGGATGAGTATAATTCGAAAATGGTTGAAAAGTACGGAGATGATCTGAGTACTCAGCCACCAGATAATATTTTTTGGAAGGGATTCATGTTTTTAATTTTTGTTTTTTATATATAATTTATATAATCTATAATGTTTATATGATTGTATAATTTTTCTATTTCGTAGATGACCTTGCTGTTTGGGAGGAGGTGGCCGGCACGACACGAGGAGGATACTTACGTGGCCTCGGCACAGTCGCTCATGTACCTAGGAGGAGCGGAGGATATGCAGGCGACCCATCTACTCCGAGCTCATCCGCTGCACCTAATATGACGTAGCTATCACAACAACTATCGCAGCAGCTATCGAAGCAGATATCGCAGCAGGTATTGTAGCAATTGGCTCCGCTAACTCAGGCGATTCAGGGATTGATCCCGACGCAGAATCAATCTCCGCGAGGCCATGGACCGAGCACATCGGGATCGAACATCTGCAATGACAATAATAACTCCCAAACCGAGGATAGAAACAAACCAAACTATACTTTTGTTACTTATAGACTTGTTATTAGATATACAAATAGTTTGTTAGTTCAATTTATTACTTTTCATATTCTTATCTTAAATATTGTGCCTGTGATGATTACTATTTCATATTATATCTGTGATGATTACTCTTTCATATTATGCCTATGATGAATATCAATGCATTTATATGCATTATATAATTGTATGGTGTGGGAAGGGAAAAAATATGATTGTAATGGGTCAAGAAAATCTGTAATTAGCTCCTCCGTAACATCACCCTAGCGTCGTCGATATAGTCAACTCTATATTAAATATATTGTCCTTAGCATCGCTTTAATGTCTCCTTAGCATTAAAGTTCTCGCATCACATTTGCGTCTGATTGGTGACGTAGCAAACATGATATTAGCCTCACAATAACGGCGCAATCGCATCAACTAACGCATAAAGTTAGAGTCTTTTAAGCGTCAGCATAGCGCCTTACATGTCATGCCACTTTAGCATCCCCTAGAGATGTTTGTGTACTGCTCCCAACCAGACATCACGCATCTTTGTAATGTCGAGATAGCGTCTACCATTGGCGCTAGTAGCGTCTCCGCCTTCTTTGGCTCTATTGCAACGCTATTAGTCACCGATATCCAACGTCGCATTTTGTCAGCGCTATTTAGACGCTGAAGTGATGCTATATGTTCCAGAGACATAATAGCTCCTCCACATTAGCAACTCGTTCATTGGGTCTCTATTCTTCGATTTTCTTGTAGTGACATTTTCTGCAGCTTTTCTCAATGTTATTTGATCGTCCGTAATGAGTCACAAACTCGAAATTAAACTAAGGTTTAATCCGGAGTCGTGATAGAAATACTTTTAGGTGTTTCACCCTCATATGACCCTCAAAGTTGTCAAGTGGCAATCTCTTATGATGTCACATAATATACCAAATAATTACTTTTCTAAAAGTTAAATTAAATATGGTAAAAAGTATCTATGTATATTATTAAAAGAAGAGAACCCCTATTTAATTTTATCCATTAGATAAAAAAGTGTGGTTTAGATTAATCTATTAGCTTCTCTTCGGTTCAACATTGGCTCAAAAAAAAACCCTTTACTATCAAAGAAAGGACCCGAGCCATCATTCCATCTCCTCCCATTTGTCTCTCGTAGAAAACAAAATAGTCGTTCCGCTCTCTCTTCTCTCTTTTATTTGACTCTCTATCTCACCATCTCTCCCGGCCCTCTTTCTCACCTCCGTTGTGGTAATGTTGTTGCCGCCATCGTCGCAATGCCGATTGATGCCATCGCAATGATGCCCCACACAATCTTTGTCGTAGCCTAAGAAACTTGTCGTTGTGTCGCCAATGTCCTGCCCACCACCGTTGCTGCTTGAGAATCCCAAATCATTGTCGTGGTGCCTCCTACTAATTGTACCACCATTCGTTGTTGCCTAAAAGTCTTGTACCTTTACCACTGCATCGTAGGAGCCCCGCAATGTCAATGCTCACCACCGATGCCGATGCCTTGCATGGTTTATCTTTTTCCAGTGGAGATTTATGGGACAAGGTTACTTTACTTGGATGACCAACTTGGAATGTCAACACTACTAGGGAGTTTGCAATAGTAACATGCCCTAAAACACGAAAAAGAATGAAATTGTGATGCTAAGATATCTCATTGTGCGTGTAAATAAGATCTCTGTCATATCAGACACTAGCTTTGCTTTTATATTTTGTACACTGATGCATGGCTCTTATGACATTGCCGATCACTTGTACATGTATTTAACAAATTCGATATTTTTTTCTTTGATTTTTCCTTCAAATCAAACTCAATTACTTGTTTAACTTAGCACTATAAAACAATGACGTTCTTTTTGTCTCCTGTGATAATACTTCGGGAATTGGAGAATGCAGAGATATATTGGCTATCCCATATTTCTTAAAATTGTCGTAAATCACCATCATTATCATTATCGTATAATTTGCACTTTTCCTATTCTGTTTGCCAAAAGCATGTATTGGAGTCCTAATAAGAAGTAGTAGTTTAAAGTGTGTTCAAGTATTTATTTGTAGTCTTAGGTCATGAATTAAGAACTATTAACCTTTTTTTGTTTCGCATCTATTCATTCTGGCTTCAAAAACCTATAGAGATATGCAAGAACAAACTTGTTAATTATGAGTGCTTCTTAGGCTTCTCTTTATAGAGATTATAAGCTTCTTTTATTTTTTTGGCTCTTACAAATATAGAGGAAGGGAACATGAATGTTATGTCAAAACAAGGAAAAATAAAGAAGATAGTGGTCGTGCAGTGACACTGGGGTGTCATGTAGCGACGAGGCATGGAGATTGAGGGAAGGGAGGCTCGACAAGGGGGGAGAGAGAGAGAGGTGGCATGAGAGAGAGAGAGGAGGAGGCATGAGATCGTGGGAGAGATTGAGAGAAAAAAAAGAATAAGAGATGGAGAGAAGAGAATGATAGGCATGAGGTGTGGGTCGATGGTTTTAGGATGAGAGATGTGCGGAGGGGTGGCACAAGGTCAGTCTGGATGGTGTCGAGGTCAGTGGCACTCTAAGGCGGTGGAGATTGAGAGAAGGGAGGCTCCACAAGAGAGAGAGAGAGAGAGAAAGAGAGTGAGAGAGAGGGGAAGGAGGCATGAGATCGTGGGAGAGATTGAGAGAAAAAAAAGAATAAGAGATGGAGAGAGGAGAATGATAGGCATGAGGTGTGGGTCGATGGTTTTAGGATGAGAGATAGCCCAATTTTTTTAACCAATGAATTAAAGTTTTGTTTGAGCTGAGGTGAATTAATATGAGTTTGATTGAAAATATGAAACAAATAGTTTGATTGAAAACTAAATTTAAATATTATCTCCATATTTTTTTATGCCATATATCATAATAACAACATAAAGAATAATAATAATGATCATGAGGACAATGGTGACAATAATAATAACAATGATGACGATGATGAAAATAGATATTAAATTTTTAGTTCCACATTTGGAGTTTACATACTGAAATAAATCAAAAGAACTTTAAAAGAAAAAGAACGTTGCGTATGAGATTAATATGTGATCACTAAGATGCATGATTGAATTGATCTTACTCAATTGATAATATTACAAAATATAGCATATTGTTATATAGACTACTAAAATAAGGTTATAAGTATTATGTATGCATTTAAAATTAAGAATAACTAATTAAGGTTAATAATAAATAATTAATACACACTTCCTTAGAGCAATCGGTATTTGCACTTTAGGTATAAGTATGTGAAGATCGGATTCCCTTTTACCAAAATGTAAAAAAGTTTTAAATTTATAATCCCAACTACACTTCTCAAGTTGCAAGTATACAACCGTCGTAATATTGAGGTCGAATCACAAGGGCAGTGTTGGACGCGTTTCACTATTTGTATTGAAGGAGTGTGCTTTTGTGGAAATGAATGATGAGAAAACGTAGCGATTGAAAAGTAATGCCGTGTATTTGAAATTTTTGGGTTCATAATTTCTTTGGTCATTTTTGTGTTTAACTTTGATAATCTAAAGTAAACTAATCTCGGAATTAAAAGTTGTGTTACCAAACAGTATGCAATGTAGAGGCACGAGGGATCTTTTTATGGTGAACTTGGTGAATAGATGTTACTTTCTTATAATTCAAATTCGGATGCTAACATTCAAAGTGAATGCCTCTCACCCTTGTGAAAGGCATCCTTCAGTTCTCCCACTTTCATGTTCGAACCGTCATTTTGCTATCTAAGTGTAACTACATCAGAAGTCCATGAAGTTCCTCTCTCAACTCACCCCTAGAAAAATATCGATTATACTCAAGGGTCTCCCCCGTTACAATCGGCTCATTGTTCACAACATATGTCTCAAGGGACATAGGAAAGAAGACTCGAAACACAACATTCATAAGATAAGCAATAGGATTAATGCTATGCAAAATAAAACATCCGAAATCCATAAAAGCATCAAAACCAAGTTCAAATCCATCAATGATCCATCAACCTCATTGGCTCATTAGCTAGACATAGTGAGTTTAAATTTCAAACTAAGAGTAAACTTAATGCAATAAGATAGTGCGGAAACGAAAAGATGATTAAAGCTAAGATTCATAGTGCTGGGTGAGCTGCTCAGAGATGATCCAACCTTCCTCGTTAGTTCAGCTACCCCTCCTTCTACCTTCAATAGCTCCCCTCTGTCATGAGTTTTTTCCAGCTCCTTCTCCTGTTGTCTCCTCTGCCCTCTTATACTTCTTCTCCTCTTTTGAACCCCTTTCGATACATGACACCTGTCTTGATGTGATCTTCAACTTTTTGATGCTTGACAGGTGTCTAGAGAGCACTCTACCTCAAGCAGTACACATAGATGAGCAGCACCTGTCCTGTGGACAAATATGGAATGCATTCCTTCCATGGTGTTGCATTTCTTATGCTCTTTCCTGCAGCTAACGCTTATATGAAGAATCACCTGCACCTTAATGACAGAGAGAATACATAGGTGCTAGATCAAATGGCTTGATATTCTAAAAAGTTTGGAAAATGCTGAATACATATAGTTCAAGTTGTATTTATATACTACTAGAGGATAGTGTAGTGCCTTTTTCCATAATAAAAGAGGTATAAAAATATAAGCCAACAAATTCTCCAAACTTGAGTCAAAAGTAGAATCAGCCACACAAGGAAAGTAGATAGTTGTAACAACAAGGATCCTCTTATGCATAACAACCTAGACATCATTTGGCACATTTTAACATGGTTTAACTTCTTCACTCAAAGTAGAGTCACCGAAGGGATGATTCTGAGGGAGGTTTCTACCCCTCCAACCACATCCTTCTCACTTCTGCAACAAGTCTCTCTAGGTTTAAGCATCCATATTGAAGTTTAGACATACAACTATTCCCAATTTCACTTTCATTTTTTTCATTTATTTCGTTTGCAACTTTACATTTACTTCCCTTTTCTTCTTTTTGACTCCCCCAAACTTAAAGCAAGAGTAACCATTTGAATGAAAATATGCTCAATTACTATGTAATTATACATAGTGGTCGCGCATATTTCATGCAACAAACTCAGGATTTTTTGAAAAAGATTTTTAATCCTAGTAAGACGGGTGTAGGGGTTTTTATAACCTTAACTTATTGCACTTTCACTTTACTTTAATTTGAAAATTTAAAGCTGCAGTAACTTGTGGATGCTTAAAACTAGAGAATAGAGAGTATGTTGAGGATTGGCAATCGCCACTTTGACTCAGCTAAGAGAATCTAATTACTTTAGGAAATTCTAGTAGAGGGATGTCTAGAGCATGCCATACACAGGGGTCTTGTGCTATAGGCTAATCTATTCCTTATGCTCTCTAATTTGTGCCTGAGGGGTTCACAATTATCTATGAAGAGGAAAAATTATGAGCAAGTATTTCTGATCAGATAAGAAAATTCTTTTGAATCTTAATGAGCAACAAAGGACAGGAGAATCATTTAGTTCATGAGGATCAAAACTATGGGAGTTCAAAATCAAATGAGAAATCTTTATAGCAAAATCATGGTATGGTGTATTAAAATAGAAGTTCAGGGACCATACCATTGGCTCACCCAAACTTATTAATGACAGTGTCAGAACAAGTATGGGAGACTGGTGGTACTAGTTGGAGGAAGGAAAGTTGGAGGCCAAGAGGACTTCTAGCTTGGTGTTGATATCCTACACAAGCACCATTTGTTTTTTTATTCTTTCGGAGTAGCTTGATGATTCATGAAAAATCATGCATTAGTTTAGGCTATTTAATTTGCATATTAAGGGCCTTTTGTGGTCAAGAAATGAGAGAATTGAATTATTTTATAAAATTGCTTTAAAATTTTATTTCTACCTAAGTTCGGATAATTTCATTGTAGGAAATCAAAAGGACAATAAAATGACTAGAAACACAATGAAAATACAGCATTTGCCTCTATCATGGCCGTGCCCCACTTGGTCACAGCCATGCCTCTAAGAACTTGTGCGAGCGCCACTGTCACGGTCAAGCCAATTGTGTCACGACCGTGCCTTTCTCAATGACCTGAAGGATGTCAAGGCCGTGCTAAGGATATGTCACGGCCGTGACTGTATGGAAGATGCATTATGGCTTTGTCATGGCCATGAAGGGTGCTGTCACGACCGTGATGATGGACAATTAGGCGGTTCCAAGGCGAATTTTATCCACTTTTCGGATAGATTTTTGGTTTCTTTCTTTGGGGGATGAAAGAATCTATAAAAGGAGCAGAAGAGGACTTGGAAAAGCATCCCTGGAGCATAAATTTGAAGCCTACAAAGAGGAGAAGATTAAGAACAATATCGAAGCTTTGTCGGAAACTCATGAGAGCACGTGCACAATGGCTGCAAGATTCTTTGTTTCCTTTTCCTAATCTTTTTCATTAGATTTGATGCTGTTATTCTTTCATTAGAGTCATCTTAATTGAACCCTATTTGTGTTTTGAAATATTTTTTTAATATTTGTTGATAATGCCTTGAATTTGAACCCAATGTGTCCCCTTATTCAATCAGGCGCTTCAGCAAATTTCCCCTATGGGGGTCTCGCTGCCCGGTCAGCGAGCCTGTGGGGGGTCAAGGGGGGGATCTAGGGGGATCCCCTCCCTGCGGGAGTTGCAAGGGGGCGGAGCCCCCTCTTCGAAAATTTTTTAGGGATATTCTGTATGTGATTCGGATTTGATTTATTTTCTTATCACGAGATAGGTGTCTTTGTTGGATCTAAGTTTTAATGACATATTAAATTATATTTTGATGATACAAACCTCGAATGATTAAGAATAAAATGATAAAAAAGTTTAAAAAAAGAGATAATTTTATGCACTATGCTTTGACTAAATAACATTAGTTTTGGATGAATATGGAGCATCAGATTGTAGAGAATTATGTTAGCTTTCCATAGACTCCAAGATCATCTAATTTGGATAACTATACAAAAAGTTATGCTCAAAATAGTGCAGGGTGGTCAACCTACTAGTCGAAGCTATGAAGGCCGGTCGAGACAGTCCGATCGACCGATCAGAGATACCGGTCGACCGATCAAGGCATAAGCTGCTCAAATGAAAATTGCGAGACTATTACCGGTCGACAGACCAGTCGATGCAGCGGCCGATCGATCAGCTCAACGGCTACAAATCAAAACTGCGAGACTGTACCGGTCGAGACACCGATCGACCGACCAGCTACGGTAGTTGGAGAAATCAGCGCAATGGTCATATTGTCCGGTTGATCGGCCCATAAATGCGGTCGATCGGTCCATTACTAAAATAAACAGTAACGGCTATATTTTGAGGAGAAAAATGTGGAATTAATTCTGGACGAATTTTTCACATACCAGAGGCTATAAAAGAAGTGCCAAGGCCAGAAGCAAATGAAGCAATCCAAGCATTGAAGCAATACTTCAAGAAATCAAAAGAAGATCTTTTCCTTGAAGTTATCTTTTTAGTTGTGCTCTTCTTTCTCTCTTCCACCATTGCGAGCATAGAATTGTAAAAGAGAGAAACATTCTTGTTCAGAAAAATAGAGAGAGCTCCTGTGTAAAAGTGGTTCTAAATCTTACCTTTTGAGTGAGAGAAATAGATTAGCTTCCTAGGAGGAGAGGTTGCCTTGCCTCTCGAAGCGGAGAAAAAAGTGGTTGTGTAAAGGGCTTTCTTCCTTGCCCCATTTGGAACAAAGGAAGGGATTAGTGGAATCTCTGACGGTCTCGAGGTCGAGAAGTCGGAGCGGAGAGGTAGGCCAAGGTGTGGCCGAACCTCGTCAACAACCATCCATGTCCTCGCGTTTGATTTCTCTCACACTCTCTCTCCCCATTAATATTGTGTTTATAACCTGAATTGCAAAGGTTTTTAAGAATCAGTTTTATGCTTCCGCGACGAATTTCGTGAAATCGACATTTTTGGTTAAACACCAATTCACCCCCCTCTTGATGCCCTTTGGGATCCTATAATTGGTATCAGAGCAGGTTGCTCTTTTTTTAAAATTTAATCGTTTGAAGATTTGATCGCCTTATTTTAATATTTAACCATCTTTAGACCATGGCACCATTTTTTGAAGAAGGATCTTCCATTTTTGACCCACCGAGTTTTAAAGACTATTCTTTTTCTTCTTGGAAAATTAGAATGAAGGCATATTTATGTTCAATTGATTTTGATATGTGGGAAATTATAGAAAATGGTTTTGATAAACCAATGAAGATTTTGAATGGTGTTTCCATTGATCTCTCTTTCTTTGAATATGACGATTTTCAAATATTGATTGAAAAACTTGACTACAATGCCAAAAATGTATTTTATTCCTCTTTAGATTCTTTTGCCATGAATCTTATTTCCAAATGCTCTACTTCTCATGAGATTTGGCAAGTTTTGTTAAATAGTTATGAAGGGAGGGTCTTTGACAAAAAGAGCACATCGGATGTGGACAATGAAGAAAATGACGATGTAACATCTACGACATCCAAAGATGATGTGTTATGCTTAATGGTAAAGAGCGAGGATGATGAGGTAACATCAACTTCATCTTATTCCTCTACTATGATAGTGACGATGATGTTGATATTGCTTTTGATGTTCATAAATTTGCCTCTCTCATTCAAAAGCATATTTCTCTAAAAAAGAAAAAGGAAATTGTAATAAATGATTTTTAAATCTTGAAAGATAACTACGATTCTCTCAAAAAGGAAAATGATGCATGTTTTATTCAAATAGATACCTTAAAAAGGAAAAATGATTTTCTTTCATTATCTTGTGCATCTTGGGAATCTTTAAGAGTTGAGAATTCAAAATTCATTGCATAAATGGTGAGTTACAAAAGAAAAATATTTCTTTACAAAAATTCTTAGATGAAAAATTATTACATGGGATTGAAAAATTAAAAGAAGAAAAGAATACATATTTTGTGGAAAATGAAAACTTGAAAAATGAGATTGATTCTTTGGAAATTACACATGCTTGTGAAATTGTGAAACTAGCATGCTCTTTTGAAAAAGTAAAGAAGGAAAATGCCTATTTGAAAGATATAGCTATTTCTCATATAACAAAAAATAATCCTAGAAAACACTTTAGACATGAAAACTCTTATTGGAAATCTAATCATACATATAGAAATCACATATTACATGTTTTACAAGTGGATTTAATGGCCATTTTGCGTATCAATGCAAAGCAAGCAAATCTTCACAAAATGACATGATTTGGGTTCGGAAAGGAACAACATCTAACAAAATAGGACCCAAAGAAATTTGGGTACCAAAGGTTACATAATCATTTTTGCAGGTGTGCCTCACATACAAAGGACAAGTGGAATTAAAAATGTGAAGGCAAAAAGGTTATGGTAAAAATATCATTGGTTGCATTCTTATATTTCTTGAGTGATTAGGCCTATTCTTTTAATTTCACCCAAAAATTTCAAAATGACTATTTCTTTGAATGAAAAGAAAGGAACAAAAGAAAATCGGTCATAATGATAGGGGGAGCATGTTCAACTCTAATTTTAACATATCATGGATATCATTGTTGTATCAAAGTTTTATGCCATATTTTGATGCTTAACATATTTTTCTATGGCTTTCATAAATTAGTTTTCATTACAAAATAGTCATAAATTGAGGGGGAGTTATATTTTCAAATCTTTATGTTGCAATACTCTACATGTATATTATATGACAAAAGGGGGAGAATAATTTTTTTAAAAAAAATTGATTAAGGGGGAGTTACATATGGTTTCTTATATGCTTCATATACAAATTATTCTTTTTGATGAAACAAAAGGGGGAGAAGTATAGGAGAAATGTGATCTGAATATCATTTTATATGAAGAGTACCTTACAACTAATATTTATATGAATATCTACCATTGTAAGAAAAACTATGTGTTAGGGGGAGTAAAATTGTTTTTACAAGAATTTCACAACTTTTTCACAATTTATATATTGTTCATATTTCTCGGTTTGTCTTCATCAAAAAAGGGGAGATTGTTGGATCTAAGTTTTAATGACATTAAATTATATTTTGATGATACAAACCTCGAATGATTAAGAATAAAATGCTGGAAAAGTTTTAAGAAAAAGAGATAACTTTATGCACTACGCTTTGATTAAATAACTGTCACTGATCTCATTAGTTTTGGATGAATGTGAAGCATCAGATTGTAGAGAATTATGTTAGATTTTCATAGACTCCAAGATCATCTAATTTGGATAACTGTGCAAAAAGTTATGCTCAAAATAGTGCAGGGCGATCAACTTGCTGGTCGAAACTATGAAGGCCGGTCGAGACAGTCCGGTCGACCGATCAGAGATACCGGTCGACCGATCAAGGCATAAACTGCTCAAATGAAAACTACGAGACTGTACCGGTCGACAGACCGGTTGATGCAACGGCCGACCGATCAGCTCAATGGTTACAAATCAAAACTGCGAGACTATAACGGTCGATAGTCCGGTCGACCGACCAGCTGCGATAATTGGAGAAATCAGCGCAACGGTCATATTGTCCGGTGGACCGGCCCACAATTCGATCGATTGGTCCATTACTAAAATGAACAGTAACGGCTATATTTTGAGAAGAAAAATGCGAAATTAATTCTGGACGAATTTTTCACATACCAGAGGTTATAAAAGAAGTGCCAAGGACAGAAGCAAATGAAGAAATCCAAGCATTGAAGCAATACTTCAAGAAATCAAAAGAAGATCTCTTCTTTGAAGTTATCTTTTTAGCTATGCTCTTCTTTCTCTCTTCCACCATTGTGAGCATAGAATTGTAAAAGAGAGAAACATTCTTGTTTAGAAAAATAGAGAGAGCTCATGTGTAAAAGATGTTCTACATCTTACCTCTTGAGCGAGAGAAATATATTAGCTTCCTAGGAGGAGAGGTTGCCTTGCCTCTCGAAGCGGAGAAAAATGTAGTTGTGTAAAGGGCTTTCTTCCTTGCCCTAATTTGGAATAAAGGAAGGGATTAGTGGAATCTTTGATGGTTTCGAGGTCAAAGAGTCGGAGCGGAGACATAGGCCAAGGTGTGGCTGAACCTCATCAACAACCACCCGTGTCTTCGCGTTTGATTTCTCTCACTCTCTCTCTCCCCATTAATATTGTGTTTATAATCTGAATTGCAAAGATTTTTAAGAATCGGTTTTATGCTTCCGCGATGAATTTCATGAAATCGATATTTTCGGTTAAACACCAGTTCACCCCCCCTCTTAGTGCCCTTTGGGATCCTACAATTATTTTTGGAGATTAATTTAGAGTCCCAGTCGGTCTATAATTCGTATCATATGTTAAAGGGAGTGCCTATATAAACTCCCTAGGGGGTCCAAAGAGAAAAAAAATCTAATCTTGTAATCCTCTTCTGTTTCTTCCATCTAATACAATTTTACGTCGCCTTAAATTTCTCGGATTTTCTCGTGGTGTATAATTTTTTCTCGTGCAGAAATCCTAACAAACTAGTATCAGAGCGAGGCTTCATCGTCGATCCTCCGTTAGGCGTAGAGATGGCATCGCACAACATCAACATCGAAAAATTTACAGGACGAAATAGTTTCAGTCTCTGGCAGATCAAGATGCGGGCACTTCTGAAACAACATGGAGTATGGGCACCGCTCGTGAACGTGCCGAAGAACAAATCAAAGGAGAAAGACTCGAAGGACAAAGAATAAGAGTCCGACCTCGCAAGTTTGGTGGCACAGGAAGAGAAGGCGCACTCTATGATCCTGTTGTGTCTGGCGGACGAGGTGATTATCGAAGTCGCCGATCAAGAGACGGCAGCCAATCTGTGGTCGAAACTTGAGAGTCTCTAAATGACCAAGTCTCTGACCAATAAGTTGCTGTGTAAGCAGCGTTTGTTCGCCCTCTGCATGCAAGAAGGTACCCCTCTGAAAGATCATCTTGATCAGATGAATACTCTGTTGATGGAATTATGAAATATAGATGTGAAGATTGAAGTTGAAGATGCTGCCCGACTTCTGTTGGTGTCTCTTCCTCTGTCGTACGAAAATTTCGTACAATCTGTTATCATCGAAAGAGACACAATTACTCTAGAAGAAGTAAGAACGAGTCTACATACTCGTTAACTTCGTCATAGGACGTCTGGCAAGGTTGTGGAGACTCAGGCCGCAGGGTTGGTGACAACCACAGAAAAGACAAACCCTAAAAAAGGTAAGTCGATGAAGAAGAAGAACATCAATCCGAAGGACATCTGCAACTACTGCAAAGATCCGGATCACTGGAAGAAGGATTGCCCTAAGAAGAAGAAGAAAGACACGGTTGCTGCAGTAGCTCACCAAAATAGCGAATCTGATGATGATTTGTCTCTTATGGTGTCCGATTAGGGATGCTTGGAGGAGAGTTGGGTTCTCGACTCAAGATGTTCCTATCATATGACTCCGTACAGAGAGTGATTCTCAACTTATCAAAATATTGATGGTGGAAACGTCATCATGGGCAATGATGCACCTTGTAAAATAGTTGAAATCGACTCAATTCAGATCAAAAGTCATGACAATCGGGTGAGGACATTGATAGAGGTCCGTCATGTTCTGCAACTGAAGAAAAATCTGATATCGTTAGGAGTTCTGGACTCCAAAGGATGTCGGATGGATGCTGCAGGAGATGTTCTCACGGTCACTAAGGGTGATGTTGAAGTCATGAGAGGAGTCAGGCAAAAGTCCTTGTACATACTACGAGGCACAGTCATTTTTTATTCATCCAAATCAGAATCAGAAGCATCCAAGTTGTGGCACATCTGACTTGAACATATGAGTCAGAAAGGGATGAACATCCTCAGCAAGCGCAATCTTCTAGATGGTCAAAAGATATCTGAAATTGGATTCTGCAAGCATTGTGTTTTTGGCAAGAAAAAATGACATCAATTCAGTAAAGCCATGCACAAGACGAAGGCATCACTCGATTACATCCACGCTGATCGTTGGGGCCTCTCTCATGTTTCATCTCTAGGAGGTTTTAAATACTTCCTATCTGTGATAGATGATTACTCAAGGATGACACGGGTATTCATGATGAAGCTCAAGAGTGAGGCATTCGAAGCTTTCAAGCAATGGAAGACTCTGGTGGAGAATTAGACATCGAGAAAAGTGTAAGGTCTTCGTACCGATAATGGCTTGGAGTTTTGTTCGCCTAAATTTGATCGATTCTACAAGGATGAAGGCATTGTCAGACATCGCACCGTCAGAGATACACCATAGCAGAATGGTGTAGCAGAACGCATTAACAGGACTCTTCTGGAGAGGACACGGTGCATGCTCTCTAATTCTGGTCTGAACAAGTCATTCTGGGCTGAGGCTGTTAGCACAGCATGCTATCTTATCAATCGGAGTCATGCAATCGCGATCGATCTGAAGACTCCTATTGAGGTATGGCCAGGTAATTCCGTTGATTATACTGATCTAAAAATTTTTGGCTGTCCAACATATTATCATGTCAGTTAAGGAAAGCTGGAACCAAGGGTCAGAGAAGGAGTTTTTGTAGGATGGTGCAGGTGTAAAAGGCTTCAGAATTTGGTCTCCCTCGGAGCACAAGGTAATTCACATCAAAAACATATCTTTTGATGAGATGTCTATGCTCAAGCAGAAATCAGATGTTGTTGACTGAGCAGAGGAGGGTGTCAACAAACAGGTGGAGTTTGGATTAACTCCAATTCAGAATGAGGGAGAAGAATCTCATCAAGCTGAACAACCTGAACTTGAGGAGCAAACAGAAGAAGCAACGACAAGTCTGGCTACAGGACGTGCTCGCAGGCAAGTAGGTCCTCCGAAGCGTTATGGCTTTGAGGATATGGTTGCATATGCATTCCAAGCAGCTGAAGAGGTGGAGTCACCAGAGCCATCAAGTTACAATGATGCTATCACATGTGCAGAATCGGAATAGTGGATTGCAGTAATGAGTGAAGAGATGGAGTCTCTTCACAAGAATCAGACTTGAGAGTTGGTCAAGTTACCAAAAGGTAGAAAGGTCGTTGGATGCAAGTGGATTTTCAAAAAAAAGATTGCAAGTCCAAAAGCTGAAGGCATCAGATTCAAAGCACGTCTAATTGCTAAAGGCTACAATCAGAAAGAGGGAGTAAACTACAATGAGATCTTCTCTCCAGTTGTCAGACACACTTCCATCCGGGTGCTACTTGCCATTGTAGCACATCAGAATTTGAAGCTCGAGCAATTAGATGTGAAGACAACTTTTCTACATGGGGAACTTGAAGAAGACATCCTCATGAGTCAGCCAGAGGGTTTCTTTATTCCAGATAAAGAAGACCAAGTCTGCAGATTGAAGAAGTCATTATATGTCTTGAAGCAATCACCGAGGTAGTGGTACAAGAGATTCGATAGTTTTATTATTAGTAAGGAATTCAATAGGAGCCCTTATGATTATTGCGTCTATCACAAGAAGGTGGAGGGTGATTTCACTATCTATCTGCTCTTGTACATTGATGATGTGTTGATTGCTGCCAGGAACATGGAAGACATTCATAATTTGAAGAAGCTCCTTAGTTCAGAATTCGATATGAAGGATCTTGGTGTAGCAAAGAAGATTTTAGGGATGGAGATTTACAAGGATTGCATAAAGGGTAAACTCTTTCTGTCTCAGAAAAGTTACATTCAGAAGATTTTATCCAGGTTCAGTATGTCTGCAGCGAAGACCTTAAGTACTCCATCAGCTTCAAATGTGCACCTTTCTGCAACTGAATTTATGTATGATGAAGAAAACAAGTATATGTCTTGAGTTTCATATGCCAGTGCAGTCGGAAGCTTGATGTATGCTATGGTATGCACAAGACTTGATATTGCGCATGCCGTTAATGTGGTCAGCAGATTTATGAGCAATCCAGGAAAGGAGCACTGGCAAGCAATAAAGCGTATCTTTCGATATCTGAGAGGAACGTCTGACATTGGCCTCATCTACATAAGTGGAAAAGAGTGTTTGGTTGCAGGTTATTCAATTATGCTACAGATGTTGATGGAAGAAGATTAATGACAGGTTATGTTTTCACTCTTGGCAATTTTGTTATCAGTTGAAAAGTCACACTCCAGCCATCAGTTACATTGTCTACCACAGAGGCAGAGTACATGGCATTGAGAAAAGTTGCTAAGGAAGGCATCTAGTTAAAAGGCCTTATCGGAGATTTTGGACTACAACAAGATCAGGCTATAGTGTACTGTGACAGTTTAAGTGCAATATGCTTAGCCAAGGATCAAGTGCATCATGAAAGAACCAAACACATCGATGTCAGGCATCACTTCATCCGTACTGAGAAGAGGATCAAGGTGAAAAATGTCAGCACAGAAGATAATCCAGCGGACATGTTCACCAAATCGGTTCGTACTAATAAGTTTTAACATTGTTTGGACTTGCTAAATATTGATAGGTGGCAGTAGTCAAGTAGACTTGTTAGTACGAACCGATTTGGTGAACATGTCCGCTGGATTATCTTCTGTGCTGACCTTTTTCACCTTGATGTTGGGACTGGTGGCGGCATGGAGTATTTGATATCTGATTGGAGGATTCAAGTCAAGATGGAGATTTATTGATAATGCCTTGAATCTAAACCCAATGTGTCCCCTTATGCAATCAGGCGCTTCAACAGATTTATCCTATGGGGGTCTCGCTTCAAAAATTTTTTAGGGGTATTCTGTATGTGATTCGGATTTGATTTATTTCTTTATCATGAGATAGGTGTCTTATTTTTGGGGATTGACTACTGCCACCTATCAATATTTAGCAAGTCCAAACAATGTTGAAACTTGTTAGTACGAACCGATTTGGTGAACATGTCCGCTGGATTATCTTTTGTGCTGACCTTTTTCACCTTGATGTTGGGACTGGCGGCGGCATGGAGTATTTGATATCTGATTAGAGGATTCAAGTCAAGATGGAGATTTATTGATAATGCCTTGAATCTAAACCCAATGTGTCCCCTTATGCAATCAGGCGCTTCAACAGATTTATCCTATGGGGGTCTCGCTTCAAAAATTTTTTAGGGGTATTCTGTATGTGATTCGGATTTGATTTATTTCTTTATCATGAGATAGGTGTCTTATTTTTGGGGATTAATTCAGAGTCCCAGTCGGTCTGTAATTCGTATCATCTGTAAAAAAGGGAGTGCCTATATAAACTTCCTAGGGGGTCCAAAGAGAAAAAAATCTAATCTTGTAATCCTCTTCTGTTTCTTCCATCTAATACAATTTTGTGTCGCCTTAAATTTCTCGGATTTTCTCGCGTTGCATAATTTCTCTCGTATAGAAATCCTAACAATATTAGTTTAGTTTGAATCTTTAATAGCATTACAATTTCATGTTTAATGCTTTCCTTTGATTCCATGATTGATTATTTGATTGCTATATGATAAGAAGTGATTATTTTCATAATAGTTTCTAGGATTGATCTTATTTATTGCATGCCACAATTAGTGAAATCGAAAGATACCTAATTTGTGTGGTTATTAAGGTGACTTGAGAAAGCCCTTAATATTAATTCCATTTTAATGCATCTTATGATTAATTAAGTAAATTAAAAATCAAAAGGATTCATTTATTTTAATTATTCATAAAATAGTAGTTAAAGCCTGAAACATTGGTTAACTAATTTTGGGAATTCACTTTGTTAATGATTCAACTAATTCTAAGTTGAAAAAATTCATTACATTTTAGTGGTGATAATTAGGTGCCTTAATTACCAAATCATTATTTCTCTAGGTGATCATTACCTTTACTTTTATTATTTTCTTTTTATCCACATCTGGAATCATATATTTTCTTAATTTCTCAATTAACAAATGTTGAATCCTATGTTTTGATGATAACAAATTAAAATGGACATAAAAGTTACAAATCTATGCTCAAGTGATGATAATGCAGGTGTAAGATTGATATGACCACATTCGCAGAAGAAATCGACAATTTATAACTGCAAGAAAAAAATTTTCGGACACAATCGGTTTACTCGTCGGTCGACCGGCCATGGCACAGGTCGACTGATAATCAGTAGAAGAAAAGCCGAGATTATACCGATCGACGTCGAGATTATACCGGTCGACAACAATTATACCGGTCGACGTCGAGACATTACAAATGATGCATCGGTTGAAGGACCGGTCGACCGGACAACTTCAAAAGGCTGAAAAAGTAGCAATGGTCACATAGACCGATCGACCGGCCCGTCTCAGGGTCGACCGGTCTCTCGGTCAAATGAATAGTAACGATTAGAATTTTTGAGGAGAAAATTGTGGAAAGATTTTTGAACAAATTTTCACCTCCTGGAGCCTATAAAAGGAGTGCCAAGGCCTGAAGAAAAAGCATCCAAGCAAGAGAAAGCATTCTATAGCTCCTTTCAAGTTTTTTAGCATAAAAGTGCAAGTTTCTTCCCTTTACTCTTCTTAGCCTTGAGTGAGAGAAAATTTGTGAAAGAAAAGAGTTAAAGGAAAATTTTACTTTTTGATCTAGTGAGATTGAGAGCTCCTTATATAAGAGGTGTGCCTTGTCTCTTGAGCGAAGAAGAATGCTTGATTGTGTAAAAGAGGGTTGTTCTCTCCTTATAAGGAAAGAGAAAGATAGTGAATCTCCGGCGATCTCGAGGTTGAAAAGTCAGAGCGGGGACGTAGGCCAAAGAGTTGTGGCCGAACCTCGTCATCATATTGTGTCTCACTGAGTTTGATCTTTATCTTTCTCTTTATAGTTATTTGCTTGTGATCGGCTTTTTATCGTTCTTTCCGAAAGTGAATTTTGAGAAGATTTTTTAATACACCAATTCACCCCCCTTGTTGGTGCCTTTGATCCTACAATTGATATGAGAGCCAAGTTGTTCTAGCTTTAAGATTTAAAAATATCTTTAGAGCTATGACAGAGTTTAATCGGATTTCTAATTGTGAAAGTGCTAATGTTATTTGGAAAAAACTCATTATTACTCACGAAGGAATGGACGAAGTTAAGGAGTCTAGATTAAATATTTTAAATTATCAATATGATTATTTTAAAATGCTTGAAAATGAATCTATTAATGAGATGGTTGTTCGCTTCAATGATATTATAAATGGCTTAGCCTCTTTGGACGAGCCAATGACTAATCCCCCAAAAGTGAAAAAGTTTCTCAGGTCTCTCTCCTCTAAATGACATACAAAGAGGATGGTGATTGAAGAAAATGACTTAAACAAGTTGGACTTTGATGATCTTATAGGTTCACTCTTGACCTATGAGATAGGGATCAAGGAGGAAGAAGAAACAAATACTCCAAAAAGAAAAACAATGTATATAAAATTTATTTTGATAACTTGAAAAATGAAAAATATCTTAGTGTCATGCATGATGACATAAACTTGTGGCATAGAAGATTAGGACATGCAAATTATAATTTGCTAAATGAACTTTTAAATCATAAATTGGTTAGAGGCTTGCCTAAGATCAAATTTGAGAAAAACAATGTTTGTGATTCATGTCTAAAAGGCAAACAAACCAAAAGTTCTTTTAAATTAAAAGGAGTTATTAGTACACATAGGGCCTTGGAACTTTTACATCTTGACTTGTTTGGTCCTATTGATGTGACAAGCATAGGAGGAAAAAGATATGTATTTGTAATTGTTGATGATTTCTCCCGTTTTACTTGGACAATTTTTCTCGCTAGTAAAGATGAAATGCTAAACATGTTTTCCAAATTTGCAAAAAGAGTTCAAAACGAATTTGAACAAAAGAGTTCAAAAATTAGAAGTGATCATGGAGGAGAATTTGAAAATCATAAATTTGAATCATTTTGCGAAAAAAATGAAATTACCCATAATTTCTCAACTCCTAGAACACCTCAACAAAATGGAGTAGTAGAAATAAAAAATAGAACTATACAAGAAATGACTAGAACAATTTTAAATTAAAGTAAGTTACCAAAATATTTTTGGGCGAAAGCCGTAAACACATCATGCTATGTTCTCAATAGAATTATACTTAGACCTCTTGAAAAGAAAACATATTTTGAAATGCTATTTGGTAAGAAACTAAATATCTCCTATTTTAAAGTTTTTGGATGTAAATGTTATATTTTGAATATCAAAGATAAATTAGACAAATTTGATGATAAATGTGATGATGGTATTTTTCTTGGTTATTATAGTACAAGTAAAGCCTATAGAGTGTATAACAAAAGAACATTAGTTGTTGAAGAGTCTATTAATGTTAAATTCAATGAAACTAATAATTTTTTGAGCAAACAAGCACACGATGATGATGAAGAAATAGTTGAAGTACAATGAAAACTTGAAGTTGTGGACATAGAGGAAGCAAAAGCTTACACCTCAAAGGTGGAAGAAATGGAAGTACCTCAAAGAGAAGAGAATCAAATCATCCCAAGAAATTAGTAAGATGTCTCATCACACCCACTTGATCAACTTATAGGTAATATAAATGAAGGCATAAAAACTAGAAATTCTTTAAAAAATCTATGTTCTTTTTTGGCTTTCCTTGCAAATTTTGTGCCCAACAATATAGATGAAGCACTTGAAGATCCAAATTGGATAAATGCAATGCATGAGGAATTAAATAATTTTGAAAGAAATCAAGTGTGAAAACTTGTAGAAAAACCCAAGGACCATCCTATCGTTGGAACCAAATGGGTCTTTCGAAACAAGTTAGATGAAAATGGTGTCATTGTGAGGAACAAGGTTAGATTAGTGGCCAAGGGTTACTCACAAATTGAAGGAATTGATTTGGATGAAACTTTTGCTCATGTTGCTAGACTTAAGGCAATTCGAATGCTTTTGGCTTTTGCATGCTATAAAGGTTTTAAACTTTTTCAAATGGATGTTAAATCGGTTTTCTTGAATGGTTTTATAAATGAAGAAGTTTATGTTGAACAACCTCAAGATTTTGAAAATCCAGATTTTCCCCATCATGTATTTAAACTCTCAAAAGCTCTTTATGGATTGAAACAAGCCCCTCGAGCTTGGTATGAAAGATTGAGTTCGTTTTTAATTGAAAATAGTTTTCAAAAAGGGAAAGTTGACACCACATTATTTTTAAAACATTTTAAAAATTATATTTTAATAATTCACATTTATGTTGATGATATCGTCTATGGTGCCACTAATGAATGCCTATGCAAAGAGTTTGAAACTCTTATGCAACAAGAATTTGAAATGAGTCTTGAGGAGAGCTCACTTTCTTTCTAGGCCTACAAGTAAAACAATCCAAGGAAGGCATTTTTTTCAATCAAGAAAAATATACAAGGGAACTACTCAAAAGATTCGGGATGAACGAATGCAAGCCGAGCACAACTCCTATGAGCACTACTACAAAATTAGATAAAGATGAAAAAGGCAAGTCCATTGATAAAAAAATATACAGAGGTATGATTGGTAGTTTGCTCTACTTGACGGCATCTAGGCCGGACATAATGTTTAGTGTGTGTTTGTGTGCTAGGTTTCAATCCGCCCCCAAAGAATCACACTTAATCGTCGTAAAAAGAATATTGCGCTATTTAAAGCATACAAGTGAATTAGGCATTTGGTATGATAGAAATTCTCCATTTAAATTGCATGCCTACACCGATGCGAATTTTGCCGGGTGTAAAGTTGATAGAAAAAGCACTAGTGGGATGTGTTGTTTCCTTGGTAGTTCTCTCATTTCATGGGCTAGCAAGAAACAAAACTCCATCGCACTTTTTACCGCCGAGGTCGAATATATAGCCGCGGGTAGTTGTTGTGCACAAATACTATGGGTAAAACAACAATTGCTTGATTATAGTGTAAATTGTTCAAATGTACCCATGGAGTGCGATAACAAAAGTGCTATAGAAATGACCAAAAATTCAATTCAACACTCTAGGACTAAACACATTGACTTACGGTATCATTTCATTAGAGAACATGTGTCCCTTAAGAACATTGCTATTGAACATGTGTCCACCGAAGTTCAACTTGCAGACATATTTACAAAACCCTTAAGTGAAGAACGATTTTGCATGCTTAGAAGGGAATTAGGAATGATTAACTCTTGATTGCATAACAATTCAAAGTAAAAGTGACTTAATTATATAATATCACTTTTGACATGAATTGAACATTAAAAGTTGCACAACACTTACATTTGTATGATATCTCTAGAATATGATTTTTTATGATTTTAAATTATTTTTAATGGTTGAAAATTTGAAAAATACAGGGATTGATCGATCTACTGAAAGGACCGATCGACCGACTGGAAGGACCGGTCGAACGCTGTGAAAGTTGCTAATGCGCAATAACAATGATTGGTCGGCCGATAAGGAACACCGGTCGACCGGCATATGAATGCATCCGGTTGAGATAAATCGACCGATGGTGATTTAAATGGAAAAGAATTGTCCGGTCGACTGCTGGGCAGGATCGGTCGATCGGCATATGCCAAAATCGCGCGATATAAGAAGTTGACCGCTCAAATTGGTCGACCAAATCCTCCTCTCCACCCGACCGCTACTCTTCCTTCAACGACTGACGACCGAACTCCGGCCAGCCGACCTTTCCCCTCCGACGAACCTCAAATCTTAGGGCTGCAGACAATGACCTTTCGATCGACCTCTCTCTCTCCGGCCGCTCTCTCCCTCTCACTCTCTCCGGCTGCTCTCTCCCTCTCTCTCTCCGGCTGACTTCTCTCTCTCACTCTCTCCGGCCGATCGTCTCTCCGCCTGGTATCTCCTCTCTCCACCTCTCTCCGACCATCTGCTTTAAGCTTCTGCCACCTCCGACCAACCGTCCCGCCGGCCACACCTCTCTCTCTCGGCCAGTCTCTCCCTCTCTCTCTCGGCCAGTCTCTCTCTCTCTCACCGTCCGGCAACTCTCTCTCTCTCTCTATTTGTCCCTCTCTCCGTTCTTCGGCCATCCTCTTCTTTCAATAAATCGCAATAACTTCGCTTCTCCGATCAATTCCATCTTTACCTCGATCAGTGCCCAGCCTCATTTCCTCCCACCATTGTTGAATCCATGGCCAACGATGATGGACATCTCCATACTAAGATGGCCAACAATTGAAATGCCCTTTGGTTTCAATTTTTTTTCATATTCACTTTCCTTCTCGCCATATGTTCCTATTATACCAAGGAATTATGAAAATATAAATATCATTGATTTAGGGGGAGAGAAAGTAAAATATGCATAAATGTAGGGGGAGTTTGTTCATTACTTTCTATTTAAAACTTACATTTCATTTTCCTTCCTTCTTCTTCTTATCGTCCAACTAATTTGCCATCATAAAAAAAGGGGGAGATTGTTGAATCCTATGTTTTGATGATAACAAATTAAAATGGACATAAAAGTTACTAATCTATGCTCAAGTGATGATAATGCAGGTGTAGGATTGATATGACCACATTCGCAGAAGAAATCGGCAATTTAAAACCACAAGAAAAAATTTTCAGACATGATCGGTCGACTCATCGGTCGACCGGCCATGGCACCGGTCGACTGATAATCAGCAAAAGAAAAGCCGAGATTATACTGATCGACGTTGAGACTATACCGGTGGATATACCGATCGACAGCAATTATACCGATCGACATCGAGATATTATCGGATGATGCATTGGTTCAAGGACCGGTCGATCGGACAACTTCAAAAGATTGAAAAAGCAGCGACGGTCACATAGACCGATCGACCGGCCCATCCCAGCGGTCGACCGGCCTCTCGGTAAAATGAACAGTAACGGCTAAAATTTTTTAGGAGAAAAATGTGGAAAGATTTTTGAATGAATTTTCACCACCTGGAGCCTATAAAAGGAGTGCCAAGGCCTGAAGAAAAAGCATCCAAGCAAGAGAAAGCATTCTATAGCTCCTCTCAAGTTTTTGAGCATAAAAGTGCAAGTTTCTTCCCTTTACTTTTCTTAGCCTTGAGTGAGAGAGAAAATTTGTGAAAGAAAAGAGTTAAAGGGAAAATTTACTTTCTGATCTAGTGAGATTGAGAGCTCCTTGTATAAGAGGTGTGCCTTTCCTCTTGAGCGAAGAAGAAGGCTTGATTGTGTAAAAGAGGGTTGTTCTCTCCCTACAAGAAAAGAGAAAGATAGTGAATCTCCGGCGATCTCGAGGTCAAAAAGTCAGAGCGGGGACGTAGGCCAAAGAGTTGTGGCCGAACCTCGTCATCATATTGTGTCTCACTGAGTTTGATCTTTATCTTTCTCTTTATCTTTATTTGCTTGTGATCGGCTTTTTATCGTTCTTTTCGAAAGTGAATTTTGAGAAGATTTTTTAATACACCAATTCACCCGCTCCCCTCTTGGTGCCTTTGATCCTACAACAAAGTTAAAATAAAATCTAAGTTATTATCTGTCATCGTGGGAATGATTACTCATTCACTTCATTACATGAACGACTTGTGCACTTGCTAGTGTTTGCTATCAATTTTACACTCATCACTTGAGTTGTTGGGCTATGGATTTCTTCTACTAGATTTGATGGGCAACGACTGAGCCAGCGATTGTCTTCTTTGAAATTAGAGCATCTGCAATATCCATGATCTAATCCATGTTGGATTCTATATTATATGGCTATAATCAATTAAATATATGTGTTGTAGTATATGTTGTAATGTCACGTAGTGATATAATAAGAATTTATAAAATTTAATTAAAGTACTAAAGTTTGATTAATAATCATATTATGATAAAGCATATTCTCTTATGGTTAACTATGCATGTGAAGATTGGATTTAAGTCTAGTGGACCAATCAAATGTCGCCATGTGGCATATGAAAATATATATATGTGTAATAAAAATTAATGTATAAAATATGTGAATAAATTACATGGATTATATTATACTAATTAATATCAATTAGGGATGAAATTAATGATTTTGAATGTTAAATTTTAATTGGACAAAAATTTTAACTCTTGACATGCAAGCTGCCAGCAAGCTAATAGCTTGCCACCTCATGTTTAGGCTATTTTTTCAACCAACCTATTCTGGTGATAAAAATCTGAAAAACTTCGTATGGTCTTATCCTTCTCTCTAGACAACACACAAAAAATTTCAGACCACGATCCTTTCATGGACTTTGAAGGAAATTCGACAAGGAAAATTATTAAAGGTGAAGATTGTAACCCTACTCTGATGGTGTTCTTCCTAAGATTTTCTTTTGTATCAATTCATCCTTAAAAATTATAAAATTTAACATGTAGAATCATCTCTGAGTCTAGTTTACAGAGATTTGGAATCATGTTAATCGGAGTTATGTAATGAAAGTTATGCCATCAGGATTAAGGTCTATCATACTGTTTAATAAAGTTGTTAGTCCGGATTGCAAATGAGGTATTAAATTGGATATGTAATCATATAAATTGGTATTTAATTGTCCTTAGATTATATAAGTTAGCATGTGTTTCCAACTAGACTCATTGGAAAATATTATGTCTACAGAAAGTTATTGATTTATCATTCTACATGATCCTTTTTGTTAGGATAGAACTTAGGGTAAATTATGCTAATATTGGTTAAATTTATTGTGCTCGGTACAAATAGATATAAATTTAGGCAATTTTATGAGTTGCACCTAGATGTCTACTATTTGGAAAAATTAAAATTATGAGAAAAGGGAATATTTATTAGTTTATATAAATCATAAAAGTAGTAAGGTCACTTAATCTGTTAGAACATAGAAATAAGATAAAAGTTAGGCTGAATGTTGATTTTCCTATGAACAAATCACAATGAAATAATATCTAAAACTTTTAAAGATTAATATATTAGCAATCAGGAAGTAAGCAAAATTGTAATGAACAAATTTGGTTATTAATTCAGATAAATATGAATTTTCTTTTATTATGTATACAATCTGTCTTAATAGTAGGCCAACTCTTGTGATAAATAGTTACTCAAGTTATAAGAGTAAATACCCAAGGGTCATGTACCTCTTCAATTAATTGTGTCTCATGTGTGATAGGCTTCTGTTTAGATCATAGAAGTGATGTGTTTCTTATTATTATTGTATAGGAGTAGAAGAGTAAAGTAGTGAAAAAGGAAAGGAAAAACCTTTTGGTAGCTCTTATAGGTAAGTTGGTTTCTTTTACTCTATGTATTCACCTCTTTTGGATTTGGTGTGACATTGATTATGATATCATTGAATATGTTTTGGATATGTTATGAATTGATTTCAAGAAATACAATTATGAAAAGTATATTTGAATGATTATATGATTGTACATTTGAAAAGCATATATGATATAATATGAATGGATTATGAGAAGTGCAATCTTTTTTGGTTTGAAATGGCATTTCATATGATTCATCTTATGATATTCGAGATATGATGGTCATGTGATGAATCATGCATCGACATCTACATGCATTTGCATATATGATGGTTGGAGCTAAGTGCTACATCACTGATCACGATGGGAGCCACCACTAGAGTCCAATTCATCATTCTGTTCCCCAATAATGGGATGAGATAGACTGGAGCTAAGTGCCATGTGGAGTTAAGTGCCACATCGTGAGTAGTCGCGATGGGGGCTACCTCTAGAATCCGTAGGAGCCACCTCTAGAGTCCATCTATCGCTATATGATTTGTTCCCCAAAAGAGATGTGATAGAATGGAGCTAAGTGCTACATCGCTGATCACGATGGGAGCTACCCCTAGAGTCCATCTATCGACCACTGGCTAGTTGGTGATCCGTGCATACATATGAGAGTGTTGCATTGCATACACATGTTTGATATGTTTAAATGACTATAATTATAAATTGGGTGTGATGATTTCGATTGGAATGTTATATATGTATTATTAAATGTATGAAAATATTAATTATGATATTATGATTAATGCTTGTATTTTTATGTCTCCCCAAATTTATTAGATGGTAACACATAGCCTATGACTTATCAACTTACTAAGTTATTTTTGTTCATAATGTTGTTTCTAATATTTTTTCGATTCATATAGCTCGTCGGGGATCGTGCTAGGTGATAGTCATAAAAGGATTCTATAACATCCTTGGTGGTATGATGAGAGGATTTATGTCTCTTGTATCTTTCTATTATGATGTCGAGAGAGCTAGTCGTGTCTATTATTTATGTCAAAATAAATTGTATTGAAAATAAAGTCATTTTGTCAAATGTACGGCTTAAGGTGTATCAGTTTGCTCTGAAATGATCACATATTGTGTAATTTATTTAATGATATACTTTTACTCTTATGTTATAAAAGAAGAGTAAATTACATCACGTTTCTGCATTTCTTCATAATTTTATTTGATCGTTCGTAATGAGTCGCGAACTCTAGTTTAACTCGCGGGTTAAATCGGAGTCGTGACAGCGTCGTCCTCATCGGAGGGTGGAGCTTGATCATCTTGCAGAGGGGGAGAAGTCAGTGGTGATGGAGAATTTAAAAGGGGGATTACATGCGGCTGTGCTGGAGAGGAAGCAATATCTTCAGTAGGAGAGTGATCTTTTGCGGGGGGTACGTATGGTGATACTGGAGGTGTCTTGCATACGGAAGTAGTGGGAGCAGGTTGGAGTCCCTGATAATTAGAATCATCCAGAGGATTGCTAGGATCAGAGGAGGTACTAGAGGATTAATGAGACTTCGGGAGGGGCATTCCTATTATCCAATTGGCGCCAGATGTGACAAAGATTTTGGATAGATTGAGCAGAGGGACCAATTCGTTAGTGGGAACAACATGCAGATAGTAGATATCCTCGATGCACTTGACCATGCACATATGGATGAAGGTTCTAATATTGAGGGTTCCTTGTGATAAGAAGTCCAGTTGGCTGAAGTCCATAGGCGATTGGTGTAACAAGACCTCCTAGAACCACAGGGCCTCATTCTTGAGTGGTAATCCGGGATAAGAATTTAAGAAAAATGCCTCCAATGTCTATCTGTTTTCCAATGAGAAAGGACCGGATAATTAAGAGTTCGGGTTCATGTACTCTAGAGTCAGTGTTTTCTCATCCTAACAAGGTATTCGCTAGAATACGATGAAAATATCGGACTATAGGTTTAGAGATAGATGTAGAATTAGTCTTGTTATAGATGAGGGTCTCCTCGCCAATAATAGCGGTAGGGAAGACCCATAACGTCATAAAATCGGTGAAACGTCTAGGTGAAGTTCGTGTTGAATAGCTGGAACGTGATCATCTTTTTCTTCTATTCTATAATGGTAGAGCTCAAAAACTCTCGAGCTAACTCGGGGTAAGTGTGCTAGCGAGAGAAAAAGAATTTCTGTGCATTTATATGAGAAGTCTGGAAATTGAAATCATCATAAAAACCCAGGGTTTCTAAAGCAATAATATCCAAGTACTTGGTAGCAGAGAATGAATGATGAATGAGATTTAAGTACCTATTTGTTGTCTATCTGTGCGGAAAATGATACTCGCAAGCTTAATGAGCAATGTTAGCTCATCTCCAGTGGTGTCATCTGATGGAGGGGGTGAAACGGAGTGGCGGCGAGAAGCTAGTGCGGTGACAGGTGTCTTCCCTCCATGTGAAGTGGTTGTAGACGATGGTGGTTTGACAGTGGTGCTCTTCGCTCTCGTGAAGCAAGATCAACTTCGAGCTTTGGTGGCGGGTTTTTGTGATGGAGTTGTTGAAACTTTAGCGGAAGCGATAGCTAGAGTGGAGGGAGGAGCACCAGTGCGCTTGACAGTGACTTTCTTACGCTTGTGGGAGGTGGATGAAAGTTGAAGAATTGATGATGGTGGTTCTAAACTCTCTAGAAGAGTGGGAGTAGGTGAAGGCGATGGGTAGTGGAGGAGGAACCATGTAAATCATGAGGGATTGGACGCTTTCGCTTGCTGGAGGACTGACGCGTGCAGAAACCATGATCACACGAGCAAGAAGATGAGAGAAGGTGAGAATGGGAAAGGAAGAGGAATAGTTGCTGCTGGAGAGCAGTTTTAGGGTAGGAAGGTAAGTGAGTGGGAGCGAGAGAGAGGGGGTCGTGGGGTATAGGGTGTATATGCGACTAGTGGGGTTAGATAATCGGCGGGCGACATGTGACGCACATGCAAAAAAGAGAGAATTTCAGATATTTGATTGGGACAAGTGGATTGAATATGCCAACAAAAATAATGAAATGGATATAGTGGTTCGATGAAGTAGAAAAGTTAAATGGTGTTATATGGGACAAGTGAAGGCAATCATCTCGAACAGAAAGGTAAATGAATGTTAGAAAGAAAATAGGGAAAGAACTAGGCTGCCTCCCAGGAGCGCTATCTTTAATGTCTTTAGCTAGACATTCTGGCATTCAATTAGGTCGGGGATACATCAGGTGGAGAGAAAGAGTAAAGTTCTCCACCGTTTCACATGCTGACCGTTGATTGTGAAGTGCTCGCCCTGTCTATTTTCAAGTTCAATAGCTCCAAAATCATAGATTTTAGTGATAGTGAAGAGACCAAACCACCGAATTTTCCAGGGAAGAACTTGAACTTTGAATTGAATAAAAGAGCTTGGTCACCAATACAAAAATTCTTCCTCAAGATCTTCTTATCATGCCATCGCTTAGATTCCTCCTTGTATATGAGAGAGTTCTCATAAGCCATAAATCTTAGTTCTTCTATATCCGAGAGTTGCAGTAATCGTTGTTCACCTACAATCTTCATGTCTGTAATTGCCCAATGCGCCTCGTACTCAATTTCGACCGATAGATGACAAGCTTTTCCGTAAACTAATCTATAAGAAGGGGTTCCTAAGGATGTCTTGAATGCAGTCCGGTAAGCCCATAGTGCTTCATCTAATTTAGAACTTCAATTTTTTTCGTGATTGAGAAACCACTTTCTCCAAGATATTCTTAGTCTAGAGATTAGATACTTCTACTTGTCGGTAGGTCTGAGGATGATATGGTGTGGATACTCTGTGAAAGATACCATATTTCTTCAAGAGGTTTTCAAATTGTGGTTCAATGAATGTCGGCCACCCTCACTGATAACTATTTTGGGCATACCAAATCGGGGAAAGATAATTTAGTGAAAAGCTTCTGGACTGAATGAGAGTCACATTTTATAGTTGGGATTGCCTTGACCCATTTGGAAAAGTAATCAACAACAATCAGTATGTATTTGTAGGCTCCAAAATTTGGAAAAGGGCCCATATAGCATATGTCAAATAATTCTATTGCCAGGATTCCATGTAAGGGCATTTCCTATCTTTGTCCAATGTTCCCCAATCTTTGACAACAGTCACAAGAAGAAACAAATTGGTGGATGTCTTTGAAAAGCATTGGCCAGAAGAATCCAGATTGGAGAATGCAGGTAGTTGTATGCTACGTACCCCATGTCCGCCATAAGCTAGTGTGTGACATGATTCAATGATATCTTTAGCTTCTTCAACTGCAACACATCTGCGCATGTTTGAGTATTCTTTAAATAGGAAAGGATCATCCAAATAATAGTGCTTGACATCCCGAAAGAATATTTTTCTTTTAATACTTTGTGAGGTCTGATGGTACTACTCCTCTTGCTAAGAAGTTGGCCATGTCCGCATACCATGGTGCTTGAGTTATTGAGAGGAGGTAGTCAACATGCCTCGTATTGGTGGTAAGTGTCCTTTGTTCGTGATGATAGTTCTAGTCTAGATAAATGACCTGCCACTTGATTCTCGAAACCACATATGTCCACAATCTTAATGTCGAACTCTTACAGAGATAGGATCCATCGTATGAGGCAGGATTTGGCTTCCTTCTTTGAAAATAAGTGTCAAAGTGCAGAGTGGTTAGTATGGGTGACAGCTTTAGATCCAACTAGATACTGTCTTAATTTTCCATAGCATAAACCATGGCTAGTAGTTCTTTCTCTGTGGTCATATAATTCTGCTAAGCCAGGTACTGTCATAATAGATTATATGCATAAGTTTTGTTCACTTTTTGGCCCAATACGATTCCAACTGAGGAATCACTAGTATCACACATAAATTCAAATGGTAGTGCCCAATCTGGAGGTTGCATAAGGGGAGTAGAGGTCAGTTCTTTTTGAAGTAGATTGAAAGCAAAAAGGCATTCATAGTCAAAATTAAAATCTGCATCTTTATGTAGTAGATTCGTGAGAGTTTTTGTAATTTAGAGAAGTGTTTGATGAAACGTCGGTAAAAGCCCGCGTGTCCCAAGAAACTATAGATACCCTTAACGTTGACAGGTGGGGATACCTGGGCAATAAGTTCAATCTTTGCTGGGTCCACTTCAATACCTCTATTCAATATAACATGTCCAAGAATAACCCCTTGCTGAACTATGAAATGACACTTCTCCCAGTTCAAAACCAAATTAACTTCTTCGCATCTTTGTAACACTCGATCAAGATTTGTTAGACATTGAGAGGAGGAGAAATCATAGATGGAAAAATCATCCATGAGTACCTCCATTATTTTCTCTATAAAATAAGAAAAAATAGCGATCATGCAACATTGGAAAGTAGCTGGTGTATTACATAAACCAAATGGCATTATGCAGTATGCAAATGTACCATATGGGCAAGTAAAGGTAGTTTGCTCTTGATCAATAGGGTGTATATTGCACAAAATTAGAGAAACCATCAAGATAGTAAAAATAGTCATGCATGGTAAGTTTTTCAAGAATTTGATCACTAAAAGGTAAAGAAAAATAATCCTTTCTTGTGGCTTTATTAAATTTTTGAAAATCAACACATATTCACCAACCTGTGGTTGTTCAAATGACTATAAGTTCCACTTTCGAATTTCAACTACTGTCATCCCACCTTTTTTTGGAATTACTTGAATTGGACTAACCCATTGACTAGTAAATTAAACCAGAATGTAAAAGTTTTAGGACCTCCTTTTTAAGTACTTCCTGCAAGATAGGGTTTAGTCTCCGTTGTCCTTCCCTAGACAGTTTTACACTGCCTTCAAGTGGAATTCTATGCATGCAAAGGAATGGGCTAATACCTTTAATGTCAGCCATGGAGTATCCAATGGCTTTTCTGTGCTTTCTAAGGGTAGCAAAAAGGTCAATGGTATGTTCTTTCCCTAGAGCAGAATTGATAATGATAGGTAATGTAGAGTTTTCATCAAAAAATTCATACCTCATAGTTGTGGGAAGCTCCATAATTCCCACTTTTGGAAGAACACAAGAAGATGGAGAAGTCTCGACAATAGGACCGAAAGGATGAATCATATCCAGTTCTTGAGGAAGAGTATCGTAAGAATTCATCATTACTAAGTAGATTTCTCCTTGAGTATAGATATGCTCACTCACTTCAGATGTTAAACAACGCTGAAGAGGATCTGGAGTTGCAATTAATGCAACAACCTCTCTGGTGGCCTCAACTATCACATCAGATGCTTCGCAATAGTATTCATACAGTAGAGATTTTGTGACCTATGGATGGTTGAACTCAATTCGGTCTTCTCCTAATTGAAATGAGAGTCGATCATTTTTCACATCTATAACTACTTCAACTGTGGCAAGGAATGGGCGACCTAAGATTAGAGGTACATTGATGTCTTCCTCTATGTCCAATACTATGAAATTAGCAGGAATAGAATTTGCCAACTTTGATTGGGATATCTTCTAAGATTCCATGGGGTCTCTTGACTGATCTATCTACAAGCTGGGGAGTTAGATTGGTCGGTTTCAAATCACTAGCATACAATCTCTTGCAGAGGGATAAGGGTATTAAACTGAGATTTGCCCCAAGATCACATAAAGCTCTGGCACTTGGAGATTCCCTATTGTGCAAGGTATTGAAAAGCTACCTAGGTCTTTCAATTTTGGCAGTAACTTATTTTGAATGACAACACTTGCCTCTTCAGTCAAAGCTATCGTCTCATGGATATCTATCTTCCTTTTCTTGGATAGGATATATATCTTTCAAAAATTTGTAAAAAGGCATCTGCTGAATAACTTCAATAAATGGAATATATATATGCAATTTCTTTATGATCTTCATGAATATAGTGAATTGTCGATCATTCTGGTATTCAGAGAGCCTCTGCGAAAAAGGAATGGAGTTGAGGTCAAAACTGCTCTCCTATTTTTGACCTAGTACTTCTTGAGGCATATCATCCTAGAAATGGGTACTTGAACTTCCTCGAATTTCATTGGCTCTATTAATTGTTTTCCACTCCGTAGCTCAATCGCTTTATAATTTCCCGAGGATTTACTTCAAGTTGGCTTGGAAATGTTCCTGGGGTACACAAAGACAAACTAGCTTGCTGAGCTATCTGGTTTTCAAGTATCTTGTTGTGTTCGGCTAGAGTTTCAAGCTTTGAAGACATTTGTTGCATAAATTCATTTTGTTGTTCTTGCTGCTTCATCAGATTGTCTAGCAAGGTTTCAAGGCTAGATTTTTCTCTAATGGGTACCTCTGGTCTAAATGATGAGGGTTGAGGTAGTGCTAAATAAGGTTGTGGTGTATTTAGTGGCGTTGAAGGCTTCTAATATTGCGGTGGTCGAGGTTGAGGTGCTCCTTGATAGTTGTTGCCGCCATAAGAGAGGAATAGACTGGATTTGATAAAGGACCTCCATGATTTCTATCGACCACATGGCTGATTCTATCTTCCTTGATAGTGTTGCTGGTTTTGACCATAAGGTACAAGTGCATTCATTTGTGCACTGGGTGCTTCATGTACTTGATAGGCGATCTGGTGATCCGTAGTTATCACACCAAGTGGGGTTAGAATTTAGGCTGAGAGGACGACTTCTACTGAACATACATTGGAGAATTTCAATTGTGTAGGTTTATCCTGTTTCATTGCTCTTTGTATAAGCCCTTCGACTCTAGCAGAAACTCATCCCAATTGTTCATTCCTGGTGTCTTTTCATAATCCAGTTGTTGATGATTTGTTTTGTCCAACATCCAATTATGATGATTAATACTAACTTCTTCAATCAACTAGTACCCATTCTATTGGTTTTTGCTCATAAATGTGCCACCCGTTGTAGAGTCCAAGGTGTTTTTGCATTGATGAGTAAGACCGCTGTAGAATGTTTGAACTACCATCTGCTTCATAAATTCGTGGTGAGGACACTTCCTTAACATATCCTTGAATCTTTTCCAAGCTTCATAAATTGACTCAATTTCCCACTAGTAGAATGACGTGATCCGGTTTCCTATTGCTATTATCCTTCCAAGAGGAAAAAAATGGGTCAAGAAAGCTGACAGAAGTTCATCCCATGTTCGGATAGTTTCGGGCTCCAAAGGTCATATCCAAGTTTTGGCTCGATCTCTTAGTGAAAAAGGGAATAGCCGGAGTCTGATAGCATCTATTGTGACATCATTACATTTAAAGGTATCACAAATCTCTAAGAATGTAATGAGGTGTTGATTCGAGTCTCTGTTAGGCAGGCCCGCATATCCGTTGTTTCTCAGGACAGATAGTAGTGCTGGGTTCAGCTGAAAATTATTGGCCTAAATATCGGTCTATGATGCATGCAAAATATAACATATTTTAGTTTATTATTTTAATTAATTTTTCTGTAATTTGTTCATGGCATGCATCATTTTTAGTCACTTTTAGTCGTAATTCCGAATTTATCGATTTTGATTATTAATGTTTTGAATATTTTAACTAAAGAGGAACTTACTTAATTCTTATAATTATTTTGCAGGTAATATGAACCGGCCGTAAAGAATTATATTTCGGTCGAGATGATCTCATGGTTGGATAAATTACATCTTACTTCGTTGGGGGTAAAAACGAATACAACTTGAATTTTGGGCGTAACGAGATTACAATTCTTTGTTTTGTCCGAGATCACAATTCATCATTTTGGGCGAGATTAGAAGAGAATTTATATTTTGGCCGACATTTGAAGAAGGAAGTAAAGATAAAAAGAGTTTATCTTTTTGGGCGTAATAGCAAAATAACTTATAGTTTTGGCCGAGAGTTAGAGAGAAAAATAAAGTTTACCGGCCATAATCAACTCAAGTTTTATCTCACAAAATTAAATTCGACCGTACGATATCACGATCGTGATCAAATTGAAGGCCGTCAGCACCTATAAATACGTGAAGAAGCGGTCGTCCCAATTCGTGCTCCAAAGTTCAGGTTTCTTCCACGGCGAGTCGTGAGTCTGCAGGCTACGACCAGGAGGAGAGGTGTGACGGCTGGAAGTTGATCGCGACTCTGATCAAGTCCGAGAGGCTGCCCAACTGTCTACCCGTGATCCGAAGCTTCGACTTTTATCTATTTGGGTGTAATTCTTCCAATTTTTATAATTCGTGTTTTATGATCTCTACAGAATTTTTAGGATGAACTCCACATTTCTATTTATTTCATTTCAGCAGATTATTATTGAAGGGAAATTTGGACCCTATATTATTTGTTTTAATCTTTTCTGATCAATTAGTTAATTGTGCTTAGTGCTTTTGATTGAATTATTTGGATTTCTGAGTTGAGTAATTACTAGTTTGTGGACTATTTAATTTCAAAATTCATTAATTAAATTAATTGATTTTATTTGAAATTAATAATTGACATAAATTTGATAATTAGTGTGTGAGAAATCAAATTTGTGTGGTCTGTTAATCTATACCAGTTTGTGAAGTGATTAATTGTCTAGGGAATCCAATTTAATGCGTCTTAATTTTAATATGATTTGATGGGATGCCAGTTTGTGGAGACTTCAATTCTTATTAAATTAAGATAGTTTAATTTGCATACTTAGATTGAGGGGATGCGAGTTTGTGGAGACCATAATTTAATCATGTCAAGTTAATAATTTAGGGAAATTCTAATCCATCTTTAAATATTAAATTTATCTTTTATGGTTCAAATATTTATCCTGATCAATTTTCCTCCTAAGGCCTAACTTCAACACCATTATCTTATCTTTATCTTATTTTCTTTATTTCTAGACCTATTTCCAAAATCCATGTTTTCCTTCTCTCTTATTAATTTATAAATTCAGATATTTTATTAATAATATTCCTCGTGGGTTCGACACTATTACTCCTTTTTACTATATTACTTGAGCGACTAATGCACTTGCAAGCGATTTTATTTTTCTACATCATTTTCGCATCAAGTTTTTGGCGCCGTTGCCGGGGAATATTTTATTAATTAATTTCTGATTTTTATGAATTATTACGAGATGTAAATAAATTGTAAATAATTTTTTGTAAATATGTACTATTTTAATTATTTTTATTTTTTTGTGAATAGACTAACATTTTTCTTTTGCAGATAAAAGTCATGATATTTTTAAATTTGTTGACTTTCGGCTTAATTTCTGATGCCGATTGGATTTTTCAGATTACGTGGACTTATGGTTTTACGACCTAAATTTATTTTGTCGGCTTTACCAGTTTTACGGCCTCGCAATGTATCGATTCTGATTTTTAAACCTTCAATTTTGCGGCCGCAATTTTAACTTTTGTTTTGCGCTTCGATTAATGATCGTATTTGATTTCAATTTGATTTGATTTAATTGTGTCTTGCGGCCGCAAAGTTTTGATCCTCCGAACGTCTAATCGTTTCAACTTGAACTTCGAGTTTACGCCTGCAAAAGACGTTTAACGATAAACTTTTACCTTTTTGCGATTGGCAAATTTAATCTGAGTTTTACGGTCGAAATGTCACTTTATCAATGATGATTGAATTGATTTATTTCTCTTTCGCATTGGATTGATTGAGCACATGATTTTGCGGCCGACAATTTTCTGAAATTTTCTTTGCGACAGGTATGACGTTGGTTTCGTGTTATTCTTCCTTTTACGCCTTGAATTTTTAGTCATGTATGGTTTTACGATCGATATTTTCTGAACATTTATTGTTACGCCATCTTACGACCTTGTTTCGGCCAGTTTATTTGTGGATTTTTCTTTCTCGGTCGTAAAGGATCACGTTCGACTTAATTTTCATCCATTTACGGCCGATATGAATTTTACTCTTCCTCGGCCATAATGATTCATTTGTTGACGTTTCGTTTGATTTTTATTTCGACCGAAACCCTGATAGTTTTTTGTTTTACGTCCAATTGAATCAAGTTGTCGACTTCGGTTCTTTATGCCTAGAGTTTTATATGCGAGGAGTTGATTAATTCTTTATGCCCAGTAGTCAATTTAATTCTCTTTCGGTCGAGATGATTCATCGCCGTGTTAATTTTTACGCCATCTTACGACTTTGTTTCGGTCATAATCCAACAAGTTTTACGCCTTCACGTTGATTAATCCCTCTCGACATTATTTCATGGTTTTTGCGGCCGAACGACCCTCAGATTACTAATCAAATTTCGGTCGTAAATTTATTTTTGTATTGCGGCCGATCAATCTTATTTCCTCTCTGAAAATAATTTTTGCTAATGTCTGATTATTGGCTTTGCGACCGCTAATTTGGTTATTGATTTTGTGCTGCAAGCTTTATGGCCGAACGAGTGCTTGATTTTTACGACCATCTAATTGATTTACTTTCGGTCGATATTAATATTTGGCATTTGAATTGGTTTTCAAGTTTTTATTTTTCACCGTATTCGATAATTTTCTGTGAATTTTGGCGGCCGTAATTAGATTTCTGATAAATTCCTCTCGAAAATTAATTTTAATGATGAATTTTCAATCCTATAAACCCGAAAGAGTTTTATCAATTTAAATCTTATTTCTTCATGCCCTATTATCTATATTTCTTTTTATTTATTTTTGTTTATATATTTTTTTCTCTTTTTCTTTTATCTTACTGAATATTAGTTGTTGCAGGCACTACTGATTATTTAATCACAACTAATCCTGAAATCTTCTAATAGTTCCAGACATCACACAAGGAGTTCAAATCCAATTTTGGAATTTGATCCTGAAATTGAAAGGACTTCTCGCCGATTAAGAAGAAATATAAGAAGAATGGCTGAACAAGTACGCGATAATCAGAGACTAGAGCAACAAAATGAACTAGTTCCACCACAAAATAATCGGCGAGAAGATGAAGCAGAACTCTCTATGAGAGAATATGTCTCGGCCAGATATAATGACCGAGAATCATGCATTGTGCTGCCTGAAAATAATACAAATAATTTTGAGATTAATCCGGCAATTGTGAGGACTATACAAGCATCTCAATTTGGAGGAGGATTTCATGAAGATCCTCATGATCACCTTGACAAATTTCTTGCCACTCTTAGCACCTTTAGAAATAATAATGTTTCTACTGAAGTTATTCGTTTATTATTATTTCCACAATCCTTATGTGACAAAGCTTCTACGTGGTTCAAAACTTTGCATGCAGGATCAGTTCACTCATGGTTGGAGCTGATAGAAAAGTTTGTTGAAAAATATTGCCCACCACAAAAAGCAGGCAAATATCGAAGAGAATTAAGGGTATTTGTTCAAGATGACAATGAGACATTATATGCATCCTGAGAACGATATAAGGAACTCTTAGCCAGAGTTCTTGACAATAGAATCCCAAAGTGGTAAGTGATGGAAGATTTTTACCATGGATTGCGAGCTGCAGATCAAGATAAGCTCAATCAATCAGCAGGAGGGACAGTGCTGGGATCTAACCGCCCTAGTGAGATACAGGATATAATTGAAGCTATAGCCCTCAAGTCAAGCCAAGAAAGGAGACCATCTCGCCGAACTCATGATGTACATGCTGCACAAGGAATACAATCTTCGGAAATAGTGGCTCAACTGGAGTCACTTAATCAAAAATTCGAGCAGATGATGTCACTAATGGGAAATTCAAGCAATTATAGCCCTATGGGTAACACTTCATATTCAAATCAAATTGAAAATGCTAATTTTATTTCCAACCCATTTTTCAGGAGCAACGATTATGGTTGGAGACACAATCTGAAATTTGCCTATCATCAAAATCAAAGCCAACCTTCTGGTCCAGCAAAAGATTATATACTGAAAAGACAACCTGATGCTCCCCAATATCAATCATCAAATCATATGCAGGAAATGATGGCACAGATCATAGACACCATGCAAGCATTGCAAAAGAATACGGAGTCTAGAGCCACGAGTCAGGATGCATCAATTCAGAATTTGGAAAGACATTTGGGCTAGATGGCGACACAATTGACTGGACGTACAATAGGCTCCCTCCCGAGCAACACGGAGAAAAATCCAAGAGGAGAAGAGCAAAATAGGCCTTGATCTTCATCGGGACTAAGTCAAGCTGACAACTATAAATCAGAACTATATTTTTCTCTCTTTAGATTAGTCTTTAATTAGTTACTGATTAATATCTTAGTTATCTTAAATTAGTTGGGTGATTTTTATTTATTTATTTATTTAGTTTTTAGGCATTTTATTTTTTTTATCTTTAATTTTTTTATGCTTGGAGTCATCTAATTAATATTTCATTTTTGCGCTAGGGAGAAATTCGGACATGCCAACGAGACACATGCATGCATCAAAATTCTGCAATCATGCAACTATTACGCCCTGCCAAACGCCACCTGTTCTTTTTACGGCCGAGCTCGGACATGCTTCAAGCTCGGACATGACAAGGCGACACGGACGACTCACCTCGAAAATCGGCCGATCACATGAATACTATTCATTTTTGTGCCCCCATTCCAACCGACATGACTCGTCACTGCATGCCATCATGTCGGAACAAGTATTACCCCCGAAATTTCATCTATAAATTCTTACCCCCTTCTTGTGTTTTGCAGATCAAACTCCTCTTTACGGTCGAAGTCTCACCGCCGGTTCCACCCTATTTCTTGCGGCCAAAATCTTAGCTACCATCCATCACCTATCCCTTACGCCCGGACCGAAGCCAACCCCTTACGCCCCTTTCACCATTACCCCTCCTGTGCGTTACGGTCGAGCCTCCTTACGGCCGAAGTCTCATCGACATCACCACTGCTCCCTTACGCCCAAAAGGGCACCGCAGCCTATTCCTTACGGTTGATTCTCACGCCACGCTCTTTTCATTACGGCCGAACCTCCGCGCACTACCACAGTCAGCACCGCCCTCTTACGCCCGAAGTCGCATTGCTAGACTTCTTTCGGCGGAGACTTCAACTGCCAACTTTAGCTGACTCACCATCGACTTCGAGCTCTTCATCCTTACGCCGAGACTCTCAACTATCGGCCGAGATCTTCACCCACAAAATTTTGTGGCCGAGATCTTCACCCACAAATTTTGTGGCCGAGAGCCATCACCTCAGCCGCCAAGCCCACCTCTATCAATTTCGGCTGAGACATCCCTCACATGCGACATCCACACGATACAGTGGTGACTGACTACGGCCGAGAATTTTTCACCATCACTTCACGCCAAACCCCTCCCTGTCAATTGCGGCCGAGATCTTCTCCACCGACACCATTTGCGGCCGAGATGTTCATAACGCTGCCACAAGAATCTCGGCCGAGTCTCTTCAGCTTTTGCGGCCGACACCTTCATCGACGTGTCTTCGTATCGGCCGAGCATTTCTCCACCGACAACTATTGAGGCCGAGGCCGAGCACTTCACCACCCCCACCGACAATAAATCCGATTGTATCTTTTCCCTTATCTTTATTTTCATTTCTTTAGTTTTTCCATTTTATTATATTTGTATCTCTTTCCCTTGTTGGCCTAACACTGAAGACAATGTCTGGTTCAAGCTTGGGGGAGTTTGCATTTCATTTCATGCATTGCATGTTTCTTTCTTTTTATTTGCCTATGTATAAAAAAAATTAAAAAATTGAAAAATTTCCCAAGAATACCATTGCATGCATTTATTTTTGCTACCATCTTACTAACTTTTGTCTTACTATTTTAATTATATTTTAGTAAAAGTTCAAAAACATGTTGTTAATTCATGAAATTTGAATGCTTTTCTTTCTTATCACTTGCTATTATAGTATCAAACTTATGGACTATGTGCCTATGCTAAGGAGAGTTATGAATGACTAGACGACAAAATCATATTCATGCCTTTTTATTTATTTCTTTTAAGTCTTGATAGTAGTAGCCTTCTTATTGACCATATCATTTGAACTTATAAAAAAAAGTGAATAAAAAGAAGGGTTAGTTAAACCCCAACAAATGAAAAAAAAAGAATAAAGTTATGTGTAAGTACAAAAGTGTTATCCGGAACCAAGGTGCGTTCGGGTAATTAGATCCGTAGGGGTTCATGCCTGGTGACCTAAGGGCAATTGCTCTGAGATCCGTCGATCGAAAACATGTTACATGGACCATATTGTGGAATATGGAGAAGCACATGAGTACTGAATCATGGCTAAGTTCGAACTCTTCATTTAGAACCTTGGTTGTTCGGGCAAGTAAACTCGAGGGGTGCCTTATCACCTGTTGCCCTAAGGTCATCTGGTTTGGAGTCATCAGTCCAAAGCCCACTACATGGACTTCCTTGTGCAATCTTGCTTGAAGATTAGAACTTATAAAATGATTGAAAATAAAAGTGAAAAAGAAAAAGAAAAAGTTTTAAGCTCAATTAGTACTTATGTGATCAATATTAATGCGATTATTTGATAGATAATTTATTTTTTCTACAAGGCTGAATTTGAGATTGTTTAAATTTGTGTAGCATTCAGAATCTTTATGAAGCTAAGTACATGGAAAATGGTGAGATGGTGAGTAGTAAGTGTGCAGAAGAACTGTGTGAGAAAATTAGTTAGTTGACAATATGAAAGCTATGATAAATCCCTTATTCTTGAGCTTTGCTTTGAATATTTGCTTGATGACAAGCAAGACTTTAAGCTTGGGGGAGTTTGATGCATGCAAAATATAACATATTTTAGTTTATTATTTTAATTAAATTTTCTATAATTTGTTCATGGCATGCATCATTTTTAGTCACTTTTAGTCGTAATTCCGGATTTATTGATTTTGATTATTAATGTTTTGAATCTTTTAAAGAGGAATTTTTTACTTAATTCTTATAATTATTTTGCAAGTAATATGAACCGGCCGTAAAGAATTATATTTCGGCCGAGATGATCTCATGGTTGGATAAATTACATCTTACTTTGTTGGGGGTAAAAACGAATGCAACTTGAATTTTGGGCGTAACGAGATTACAATTCTTTGTTTTGGCTGAGATCAAAATTCATTATTTTGGGCGAGATTAGAAGAGAATTTATATTTTGACCGACATTTGAAGAAGGGAGTAAAGATAAAAAAGTTTACCTTTTTGGGCATAATAGCAAGATAACTTATAGTTTTGGCCGAGAGACAGAGAGGAAAACAAAGTTTATCGACCGTAATCAACTCAAGTTTTATCTCATAAAATTAAATTCGACCGTATGATATCACGATCATGATCAAATTGAAGGCCGTCCGCACCTATAAATACATGAAGAAGCGGTCATCCCAATTCGTGCTCTAAAGTTCAGGTTTCTTCTACGGCAAGTTGTGAGTCTGCAGGCTACGACCAGGAGGAGAGAGGTGCGATGGCTGGAAGTTGATCGCGATTCTGATCAAGTTCGAGAGGCTGCCCAACTGTCTACCCGTGATCCGAAGCTTCGACTTTTATCTATTTGGGTGTAATTCTTCAAATGTTTATAATTCGTATTTTATTATCTCTCCAGAATTTCTAGGATGAATCCACATTTCTATTTATTTCATCTTAGGAGATTATTATTGAAGGAAAACTATTTGGACCCTATATTATTTGTTTTAATCTTTTCTGATCAATTAGTTAATTGTGCTTAGTGCTTTTGATTTAATTATTTGGATTTCTGAGTTGAGTAATTACCAGTTTGTGGACTATTTAATTTCAAAATTCATTAATTAAATTAATTTATTTTATTTAAAATTAATAATTGACATAAATTTGATAACTAGTGTATGGAGAATCAAATTTGCGTGCTCTCTTAATCTATATCAGTTTGTGAAGTGATTAATAGTCTAGAGAATCCAATTTAATACGTCTTAATTTTAATATTCCTCGTGGGTTCGACACTCTTATTCCTTTTTACTATATTACTTGAGCGACTAGTGCACTTGCTAGCGATTTTATTTTGCTACATCATTTTACGCATCAGTCTAGTAATTCTTGAGGCTATACCAAGAGCATCCGATGTACAAAACTCTTGCAAAAGTCGTAAAGCGTCAGAGTTGTTTGCCATCTCCAGATCTTCTCTAACTAGTCATGCTCTTCTTCTCAAATGTTCTTAATGGGCTCTCTAGACATGTTGATTCACAGAACCAAGGGTATAAACAAGGGTCTTTTGGTTCAAGAATTCTTCGTCCTCACTAGCGAAATTTGACATGCACGATTCACAGAACCAAGGGTATAAACAAGTAGGATTTGAAAATAAATGGCTAACAGAAAATTGTAGAAAAATAATTATAAGAAGAAATGGTAAAAATGTAAAGAGCATCTATAAAATAGTGATGTTCAACTCGATCGACAATATTAGAGAAATAAATTCAAAACTCTCCACGATATCGGTGCTAAAAACTTGTTGTGGATGAAAATGTAGTTATGGCTAGCATAGTAACATAATATTTATCAATGAATTACTAATATGCTCACTTCCCTAGGGTAATCAATATTTGCACTAGATATAGGTGTGTGAAGATTGGATTCCCTTTTACCAAAATGTAAATAAGTTTTAAATTTATAATCCTAACTACACTTCTCACGTTGCAAGTATACAACTGTCGATGATGTACAGATCGGGGTCGAACCACAAGGAGAGTGTTGGATCTGTTTCACTATTCGTATCGAAGGACTTCGGTTTTGTGGAAATGAATGAGGAGTAAATGTAACGATTGAAAAGTAATGGCATGTATTTGGAATTTTTGAGTTTATAATTCCTTTGATCATTTTAGAGTTTAACTTTGATAATATAAAGTAAAACCAATCTCGGAATTAAAAGTTATGTTACCAAATGGTATGCAAAGTAGAGGTACGAGGGATCATTTTATCGTGAACTTGGTGAATAGATGCTACTTCCTAATAATCCATTTTTGGATGCTAGTATTCAAAATGAATTCCTCTCACCCTCGCGAAAGGCATCCTCAGTTCTCCCACTCTCATGTTCGAACCGAGTCATTTTGCTATCTAAGCGTAACTACATCCATAAAGTTCCTCTCTTGATTCACCCCTAAAATGTAACGATTATACTCAAGGGTCTCCCCCATTACAATCTGCTAACCTTTCGACTATTGTTTGTAACATATGCCCCTTCTCAGGGGAATTGTCACGTAGGAAAGAAGACCCGAAACACAACATTCATAAGATAAACAATAGGATTAATGCTACGCACAACAAAACATCTAAAATCCATAGAAGCATCAAAATCAAGTCCGTATCCATCAATGACTTCTTAGCCTCATTGGCTGATTAGCTAGACATAGTGAGTTTAAACTTCAAACTAAGAGTAAACTTAATGCAATAAGATAGTGTGAAAATGAAGACGAAGATTAAAGCTAAGATTCATAGTGCTGTATGCGCTGCTCGGAGATGATCTAGCCTTTCTCATCAGTTCAACTACTCCTCCTTCTTCCTTCAATATTTCCCCTATATCTTGTGTTTTTTTCCAGCCCCTTTCTCCTGTTGTGTTCTCTGCCCTCTTATACTTCTCCTATTTTGATCCCCCTTCAATGCATGAACTTGTCTTGATATGATCTTCAGCCTTTTGATGCTTGATAGGTGTCTAGTGAGTACCCTACCTCCTAATTCCCTATTAATTCTGTCAGCCAGGTGGTATGCATAGATGAGCGACATTTGTGGTCCAAAATCTTTTTGCTCAAATACGGAATACATTTCTTCCATCGTGTTGCATTCCTTATGCTTTCCTGCAGCTAGGGCTTATATGAAGAATCGCTCGCACCTATATGACAGAGAGAGAATTATTAGCTAAAATATCAAGAATACATAGGTACTCGTTGGAAATGATCAGATGACTAGGTTATATTTATATACTACTAGAGGATAGTATAGTGCATTTTTCCATAATCAAAGAGGTATAAAAATACAAGTCATCATTAATAGAATAAAGATATTGCAATTTCATACATGCATGCATGCATGCATATATACATACATACATTTATAAAACACACATGTATAATAAAATATATTCATGTATTATTTAAAATTACCCTAAGTAAAATATTTTAAATTATTATTATATATAATAACTAGTAATAAATAAATTGTATTATATTTGTTATTTTTATATATATCCTAACAATTTTTTGGGGCGTCTATCCAATATATAGTATGGTATTTCTAAAAAAATGTTACTTTTTGGTAAAATTATTTTTGGGTGTAGTTTTATATAATTATTACTACCTTTTGTTATGTGTTTTACATAATATTGATAAAAGTTGCATATATTTTTAATAATGAATTAAACAGTATTTTTTAGAGGAGGAGAAAAATGTTAGTAAATTATTGTGATAATCATTACTTATGACATGTACACAAATAATAAATATTATTATTTGAAGATAAATATTTGTTAGTAGCTTTGTTTTTATGAATATTATTGTTTAGAAATATGATGACTTATTGTTAATAAAAATAAATTATTTAATTTGCATTTAAGTTTTTTCATATCCTCCGTGCAGCTTAATTGATGTATCATAATTATTCAAACTTTCTGTGTAAATCACACACGTACGCAACATTCAACTCCATCAGGTTTCGTGTGTCTATAATTAAAGAACATTTTAAGCATGCAAATATGTATAAAATTTCCTCCTTGCTCTCGTGGTTACAACTCGTTTTTTATTGTAGCTTGGGATCTGAGTGAGCCCTGAGTGCATGCATTTGTTGCTCAAAAAGCATTTAATTAGAGCCATCAGCCGGCAGACAGCTTCAGTCTCTTTGTGCATGGGATCCTGAATGAAGACACTTTTAACAAATATTTTGTTAGCTAACAACGAACAATGGTGTGCATTCAATGTTTTGGTGCAAGATTATGTTTCTCCTTCCCCCACAAACCATATCATATGATTAATTGGATTGATTGCATGAACCGTTTATTAATGATCAGTGCATGTTAGGTGAAATATGGTTGGGGAAATGTACAATTCCATATAACGATGTTTGGGGTGTTGGAGTTGGTGAATACTTCAGGACTACTTGTTTCTCAAATCGGATTCGTCCACGTGAGCTTAGGAGAATTTGAATATTATACCCAATTACTTGTGTTGCTAGTGTACTGACAAAAGGGGGTTCGGGGGGCATAGACGGGTTTGAGCTTTTGTTTAGCCGGCCCGTGTGGTGTCGATTAGATTTTTTTCTCTGTTTTGTTCGGATTTTGAATCCGTTTGAAAGAAATATATTTATAGCTTATTTTCAGATGTAATTTGTGTGGCGACTGAAAATCAAAAGATATAGTGGAATCTCTTTGCAGGACGTAGTCCTAATTTCATGGGTGAACCTGGGTATATCATGTGGCTCCTCTAATTTTTTTATAATTTCTTTGCGATCTTCTACTCTTGTTCTCGAATTTTCCCATCAATTGGTGTCAGAGATAGGTTGTTCGAGGAGTTAGGATTTATTCGAAATGTCAGGAGGATCGTGAATTGAGATAAAAAAATTTTGATGGAATGCGATTTGATCTCTGGAAGATGAAGATGGAGGATCTCCTCTGTGATCGAGATCTTTGGATGGCAATCGAGAAGGAGAGACCAAGCATGGAAGCGGCGAAGGTCGCAGATGCGACTTCCTCCAATCAGGTAGATTCAAAGGCGATCGAAGAGTGGGATCGGATTGATAGAAAGGCGAATGATTTGATTCGACTTTGTCTTGCCGATTCAATTTTTACGAATGTGATGAGCGAACTACAATCAGAGATCTGTGGAGGAAGTTGGAATCCCTATATCAAACTAAGTCATTGGTTAACAAGTTATTTTTGAAAAAGAAACTGCACAATCTTTGAATACATGAGGGTGACTCGTTCTCTACACATCTTTATAATTTTAACACGGTGATCAGCCAACTTGTATCAATCAATGTTAAGTTTCAAGATGATGATAAGGCAATAACATTGCTTTGTTCGCTGTCGGATTCATGGGATAATCTGATTGTCGTGATTGGGATAAAGAATTCGTATGAAAGTGTATGTGCTGCCTTGTTATCAGAGGAAACACGAAGAAAGTGATCGGCAAGTTCTGGTAAAGAGGCGCTGGCGGATAGAGGAAGACAACCAGAAAGGACTCAAAATCAGAAAGGGTCTAGATCCAAATATCGTGGGCGTTCGAAGAGTGGAGATAAGAAGGTGCAATGCTGGAGATGTCAAGAGTGGGGCCATCTGAAGCGAGATTGCAAAAATAAGTCGGTTCACAAGAAAGAAGTTGAGTCATCCTCGGACAAAAAGGAGGCTGATGTAGGGGATATGTATCTAGCTTCTGCATGTATGACATAGTCAGATAAGGATGTCTGGCTCATCGATACTGGTATTTCGTACCACATGACACCTCATAGACACTGGTTTTGTGAATATGAGGAATATATAACACCCTTGCACTTGTGTAGGATATTGTCCGCTTTGGGCCTCAGCCCGCACGGTTTTACCAAAACGCGTCCTACCAAGTCAATGACATGCTCCCATATATACCCAGAATCTCTCCCGTGAATTATGCATGTGGGATTAATCCAAGGCATGCCTCATGCACCCTCTCCCCTTAGGGGACTCAACGTCCTCGTTGAGTGATTGCACCCTACCATGCACAGAGGCTCACGCAGAGTGACTCTGATACCATATGTAACACCCTTGCACTTGTGGTGGGTATGTCATGCTCGGAGATGATACTGCGGTTCAAATTGTTGGACGTGGCAGGGTGAAGTTGAGGATGAGTGATGGCACAGTGAAGACTCTATCAGATGTGATGCATATACCACTTATGAGCAAGAGTTTGTTATCTGTTGGTACAATGACTGATTCGGGTGTTATATTCAGTTGTGACAAGGATTCGTGCAAGATTATCAAAGGGTCTATTGTGATTGCACGAGGGATTCTTTATGGTATATTATACAAGTTGCTCGGAGAGACAATATCTGTGGGTTGTGGACTTATTTCTAAAGAGGCCAAAGAAGATGAAGACAACACATTTATGTTGTGGCATCAGAGATTATGCTATATCAATGAGAAAGGACTTTCTACCATAGCATCAAGTCAAATGATAGAAGGAGTTCCATATTGTTCCGTGGGTTTCGGATTCTGTGAACATTGTTTCCATGAAAAATAGAACCGAGCCAGTTTTTAGCACTAAAGAATAAGAGCAACGAAGATTCTTGAACTGATCCATAATGATGTCTTTGGACCAACTTCGACTCCATCTATTGGAGGGTCCAGGTACTGTCTCATTCATAGATGATTTTTCAAGATACAGTTGGATTTATTTTATTAAAAATAAATCAGATGTATTCGATAAGTTTCAAGAATTTAAAGTTTTGGAGGAAAACTAATTGAGTAGCAAGATCAAGGTCCTTCATACAAATAACGGAGGCAAATTTTGTTCAGATAAATTTGAGCAGTTTTGCGTAGACAATGGTATTACAAGGAAGAAGACAACTCCATATACATCTGAGCAGAATGGAGTAGCCGAAAGATTAAATCGGTCACTCCTAGAGAAGGCTAGATGTATGTTGAGTTGGGCTGGATTGGGGTAAGAATTCTGAGCAGAAGCTGTAGCCACAACAAACTATCTGAAGAATCGCTCACCGACCTCATCAGTGAAGGATCGGATGCATTATGAGGCAATGTTTGGAAAAAAGTCGAATCTGTCTCATGTTCGGGTGTTCAGATGTGACGCATATGTTCATATACTTAAGGAAAAGCGGGGTAAACTTGATAGTAAATCTGAGAAGAACATATTTGTCGGATACAAGGAAGGGGTCAAGGGCTATAAACTGTGGAATCCAAAGTCAAGGACTATTGTATACAATAGGGATGTTATTTTCCGTGAATTATGATCCCAAGCTGAGGCTCAGAAAAATGGTGAATCCAAGAAAGTTGTAGTGCTTGAAGAAGATTCTGATTCTGAAGCTGCAGAGGTAATTGAACAAGATATTTCAGTTGAGTCTATTTCAGAATCGGATCAAGAGGGCTCGGTTAATGAAGTTAAAGATGCCGATTCAGATGAAGACCTAGATATTGGTATCATACCAGTTCTCAGGAGATCGACACGAGAAAGAAGAACACCTATTAGATACTCTCTTAGTGCTCTGAGTATGTTTCATGCTTTGAGCATCATCGGAGAAGAACTTAGTTCTGTAAAAGATGCAAAGTCTATGAATGATGTAAATCAGTGGGAGCTTGCTATGGCAGATGAGATGCAGTCACTAGATAAGAATGAAATATGGAGCTTGTATAAATTGCCTAAGGATAGAAAGTCATTTGGTTGCAAATGGGTGTTCAAGCGAAAGCTGAAACCGAATGGGTCTATAGAGAAGTACAAGGCGAGACTGGTAGCTAAAGGGTACTCTCAGATTGAGAGAGTCGACTATGATGAGATTTTTTCTCCCGTGGAGAAAATGACTTCTATCAGATTTGTTCTATCTCTAGCAGCAGCATATAATTTTGAGGTAGAGCAGATGGATGTGAAGACGACATTCCTTCATGGGGACTTGGAGGAAGAGATATATATATGAGGCAACCATAAGGCTTTGAAGTTCAAGATAAAGAGAATCTAGTGTGCAAATTAAAGAAGTCTTTGTATGGATTGAAGCAGTCGCCAAGGATGTGGTACCAGAAGTTTGATACGTACATATTCCAACTCAAGTTTGTACGTTCAGATTCTGATCATTGTGTTTATGTGAAGAGAGTTGACGATCAATTTGTCATTCTTACACTGTATATGGATGACATGTTATTGATTGAAAATAACATGAAGATGGTGAATTCAGTGAAGGGTTTGTTGGCCAAGAAGTTTGAGATGAAAGACTTGGGGTCGAAAAATTTTATTTTGGGTATGCAGATTAGAATGGATCGTCAGAAGCGAAAATTGTACCTAGAATAGGAGAAGTACATAAAAAAAAGTTGAAGAAATTTAACATGTCGGACTGCAAGCTAGTGGGTACTCCTATATCTCTAGGAAGCAAACTTTCTGCAGTGCAATGCTAGAAGATGATTGAAGAAGCCGAAGAGATGGACCGTGTGCCATATGTAAGTGCAGTGGGTAGCTTGATGTATGTCATGCTGTGCACGCGTCCAGATATAGCCCAAGCAGTAGGAGTCTTGAGTCGCTATATGTCTAACCCAGGCAGAGAACACTAGAATGCTATCAAGAGAGTTTTCAGGTACCTTCGTGGAACTTTAGATTTTGCTTTGTGTTTTGAAGGTACAGGGAAAGGAAAGAGGCTTGATATTGTAGGCCATGTAGATGCTGATTGATGTGGAGACATTGATAATAGACGGTCCACTAACGAATACGTTTTTATATTATTTGGGGTTGCACTAAGTTGGATGAGCAAGAGACAGAGCGTTGTAGTACTTTCTTCTACAGAAGCTGAATATATGGCTCTTACTCATGTGCAAAAGAGGCAATATGGTTACGGCGATTGTGCTTGGAGCTCGGATTTGAGCAAAGTGTCATGGAGGTGAGATGTGATAATCAAGGTGCTATTCAGTTAGCTAAGAATCTTGCATTTCATTCACGCACAAAGCATATTGACATCCAATATCATTTCATACAGGAAAAGGTGGAAAAGAAAGAGGTTCAACTTGAAAAGGTTAATACAACAGAGAATAGTTCTGACTTTCTGACTAAAGCTGTTACAGGTGTAAAATTTGAGTGGTGCTCTACTGCTGTCGGATTGAAGAAGAATGTTGTTGGCAATGCTTTCATTGGTGTAAAATATCCACCAAGTGAGAGAATGTTGGAGTAGGTGAATACTTCAGGACTCATTGTTTCTCACACCGGATTCACCCACGTGAGTTTAGGAGAATTTGAGTATTATCAAATTACTTGTGTTGCTGGTGTACTGACAAAAGAGGGGTGGGGGGGTTCGGGGGCATAGACGAGTTTGAGCTTTTGTTTAGCCGGCCCGTGTGGTTCCGATTATGTTTTTTTCTCTATTTTGTTCGGATTTTGAACTCGTTTGGAAGAGATATATTTATAGCTTATTTTCAGATGTAATCTGTGTGGCGGTTGAAAATCAAAAGATATAGTGAAATTTTTTTACAGAGCGTAGCCCTAATCTCAATGGTGAACCTGAGTAAATCATGTGTCTCCTCTATTTTTTTTGCAATCTCTTTACGATTTTCTACTCTTATTCTCGAATTTTCCCATCATGGGGTAGCACCTTCACACAGACATCCATTCATTCATAATGAATAATGGACATATATATATATATATATATTTGAGGGTTTCTGGAGGTGTAACACAATTTTATGTGTAACATAACATCCTAATCTAGAGTCTAACCTCCTCGCCTCTTCCTTTTGAACACCACCCCACTGACCTCCCCTCTCCTTCTGATCCAGCGGTTGCTGGCTCTTGCCATTGTCAGCACACCGGCATTAAGGCAAGTCCTAGTACACAACATGGGCGAGCGCTCATAGTCATGGGAGGGGGATAGTTCCTGAGGGAAAGGAGGGGGAGGACGAGGGCGATGATCAGAGGGGAGGACAGGGGTTCAATCAATGTCGATGGTTAGGCATTTCATGGGGAGAGAAGGGAGGATGGGGAAGGCGAGGATTGCGATCGAAGGGGTGTTTCACAAGGGAGAGTTGGGAGAACGAGGGTGGCAATAGGAGGGGCGATTATAGAGGGGTCGGAGCGACGGTCATAGAGGTCGGCTGATGCTTGCAGAGGAGTCCTCATGATCCTCTACTCATGTGTTTGGGTGCTCGCAAGGGGCGGTGATTAGAGTCGAGTGCTCGCAAGTCGCGGCGCTCAGAGGAGATGAGGGGAGGAGGAGGGTGGGAAGGAGGGGAGGAGGGCAATCTTGATCGTAGATGTAAAGAAAATGATTTAGATTAGGGCGTTACATAATGTTACACATAAGGGGTATTATACCTCCATTAATCTCATATAAATATAATTAGGGAAGTTTTTTACTATGTTATCTCGTTCGCCATCATAATCATAAGAAAATTATTATTTTACCAACACAATGAAAGACTATATCTAATAAAATAAGAATTTTCTTTTTAGTGGAAGATTTCAAAAAAACATTTATAACCTAATGTCAAAATAAATCATATATAAATCATTCGAAAACATCTCTAAAACCATCGTAGTCAAATAGATTGAATTGCCACATCATAACTTTATTAATTATTTTGTACAATGTACAATCATGCCATAATGAGCTGAACCATCATTCATCACTTAACATTGGTTACCAACACGGATCAAGGGTATAAGTTTCTTAGTTAGAGTATATAAATGTCATGTATTGTGATGATCCTAAGGCAAGACACTTGTATAATCAATTTCATATATAAGAAAAAATTCATACATCATGTGATGTACTTAACATATTCTTTACATGTCAATCATAACATGATATTCTATCATGATGCATCATTATATATAGCATTCGTATAGCATATAAATAATAATAATCATACTAATAATATAGTACTTTTATCATCATTCAATTTTCATCAATAATCACGTCAAGTGGCTTGCATTTACCATAATATTGGCTAAATAATCTTCATCGGAGTTGCTTTGTAACCCTTTGAACTTTATTTTCATGGACATCAATCTTTACGATTCAATCATTGTCGATAACATCTTTCATCTTATACTAGTTTAAGAATCAAGTCATTGCTCTCACAAATGAGAGGGGTACACAATAAAAGATATAATATTAGTTTAAGAAAGATATAATATTTGAAGTCCTAGAAAAGATATAATATTTTGTAAATAAGAAAGTAAACCAAAGAAATCTGAACGAAGGATACATAATTAAATATATATATATTGAGTTGTCTTCTAACATATATGAAAATTATTCATTACTATTAATACATTCACGAAAAAGGATGTTTTTAAAAATGTAATACGAATTATTGTAAAATTGTGTGATAACATTTATATTTTAATAGATATAAAAATATTTTGCCGCAAGAAAATTTAAATAAATAGGATTTTTTATTTTGGGGAAAAGTCAAAATAATATTATTTTAACTACGTGACCTGTATAGATTTTTCGTGGTGCCATCCCGGAGGAAGACCTCCGATGTTCAAGACTACTAACACCTGATTAATTCGAAACTGAAAAGATAGAACAAAAATAATTTATTCCCTCCTGAACAAAACTCGAATTAGGAACTAATAGCACTCAACGAGTGAGCGATCGAGCTAATCAGCATTGGTTCTAGTTTTTTTTTATAAACAACTAAATAAATAAATCCTTTTGATTACAAGAAAAGAAAAAGACTATTCAACATGTATCACTTTTGGCTCCCTAAATTACACTTGCATATTTTGTTTATTGCAAAAATATGCAAGTCCAAGCAAATATTGTAAGTTATGAATAAAGCCCATAAGCCCATATTTTGTGATAAAGCCCATAAGCCCATATTGTAAGTTATGAAGGTTTGTAGGCTTTAGGCCTACAAACAATGTTGGGCCATAAGTAATGACTACTATCTTTTACCAAAAACAATCCCCGGAGGTGGAAGTTTTAGCGGGAGAGAGAGAAAAAAGCTTCCCTCCAAAAATGAGTTCGTTGACGGGGAGAGTCGGCGGCGCCGACGCACCGGACCTCATCTGCCGGCTCGACTGCGTGCAGGGGATGGTCGAGGCCCTCTCGTCCGTGCGCTGGAAGCGTTATCAGGTCGTCCTTCCCTTCTATTGATTGGCTTAAACCAACTCGCGGGATTAATCTTATAATTTTCTTTCCCATAACCAGGACGCCGTCGTCGAGATATCGGAGCACGGGATCGTCCTCATCCTCGAGGATTCAGGCTGCCTCCAGGCCAAAGTCTACCTCAAGCGCGAGATATTCGCAGCTCTCCTCTTTTGCTCGAATTGGCTCTCTCCGTCTCATTCCGTTTATCGCGCGTGCGATTTTGACTGTGCAGCTGTTTCTGGTCTATGACTATACGGCAGAAGGGCGACCAAGGTTCGGGCTGAGTCTGGGCTTGTTCGTGGACTCTCTCAACACGTTCTCGTCCCCGGGGCATGCCTCCATTGTCGAGATGCAGTATCCCGGCCCGGACAAGCAGCTGCTTCTAAAGTAATGATCCATTCGCTTGGCTTTGTCTTCAGTTCGTCTGTAGAGCCAATAATATCAATTTTTTGGATCTATGATGGTTAGAGTTATTAGTGCAATTTTAATTGCTGAACCATGAATTTGATGCACATTAAGTACTTGTCTTTTGTCTTATATGAAGGTGTACACAAGATGACGTATGTTTTGTCCCTAAATTTGACTAGAGGATGACTGATTTGAAATAGGTAAAGATAAACCTGGTTGATTTGAAAGAACATAATGGTGTATGTGTCTTAAGTATCAATGGAACTCGATCTTTTGTCATCTGAGACACCTTTTCTTCTGGGATACTGAATTACTTAACGAAATCTGAAATTAGATGCATTGGAACTTTTAAACATATGAATAAAGTTGGGTGATTACCAAGCTGGGTAACCGTCCTTTGCCCTTTCAGGAAAAAAAATTGTTTGAAAAGTTTGACTGGAGAAGACATTTTTTTAGTTACAACTGGAGAAGATGTTTTACCTGTGTTAAAATATAAGATAATAAATGAGATGACAGGAAGACTAGCTTGAGAAGGTAGAGTGAGCAAAGTTAGAGGGGAAAGTCCTATACACCAGTTAGCAGTTTGCATCTGTTGTCAATACAAGCCCTTTACAATCTTTCTGTCCAGGCACATGTACAATTTACGGTACTATCTTATTTCTCATTAAAGCAATTTTATCTTATCAATACTTGATGGCTGCTCAAATGGTGCAACCACCATTTCCGTGTAAAAAAGTTTGCATCTGTTGTTCACATTTTCTATCGTCTCTACTTGTACTCTTGGCTTCCAGAAAGCATTAGGCTTGGAGATGTGTTGGGCGTGTCTTAACTTGAAAAGTACTGCTGCTGTATTAAAAATAGGCAAAATTCCAATCTGTCTAATCAATACTATTGGTGGTTTGTTTCTTTTCTAAAAGTTCTTTGAACTTTTATAGGTCTGTGGACTCCCCAGATGCTTGCATGTATGCAGACATCAGAACAAAAATTCCTGATGCCACTCCCTGGGATTACAATTTTGAGCCCACTGGAAATGTTCCTCTTACTTTCACTGTGCGGGTAACTAGAACTCCAATTTGCATTCACTGTTTGGTTTGTAAAATCTCTGCATGCTATACATGAATACATGCTTATGTACTAAGCCATGGCTGAAAAACTCTGTATTTCTTAGTCTGCTGTTTTGAAGGAAGCAATAGATGATCTCGAATGGCCAGGTGGAAGCATTCAGATAATTATGCAACCAAACCCCCCCTTCAGTTACGCTTAGAAGTGAAGGCCATGGCGACTTACAGGTTTGACATATCCTGCATTTAACTAATAGTTTCATTTAAGACAGTTTTTCATTTTATGCATTCTATCTCGAATGTTTGGCAGATAGAACTTCCATACTATGCAACTGCTGATCTTCTGATTGCATTCCATTGTGATCATCATGTAAAATATAGGTACAGTAAGCTCATTCTAGTGATTAGCCCCTCAAAATTCCTGTATTCTAAATATAATTTGGTTGGTTAAACACAGATATAAATACAAGTTTCTTCGTGCTACGACCTCAAACATTCCTAGTAGCGTCTTGAAGGACAACAGAGGAAGCAAAGTGACAATTGGGATGGGAGGTTTGCTGAAAATCCAACATCTGGTTTCAGTTGCAAGATCTGGCGCGCAGCATTCTCATTTGGATGCCAGCAGATATCAGCAGCCTAGTCGCATCGCTTATATTGAGTTCTTCGTGAAGCCGGAAGACGATGATAATCCCATAGATGATTCCTAGTTAGTCCAACATAGTGCTTGCCCAAGAATGTGGTGTATGACAGTAAATTCAGCTTTTCACTTAAGAACATTGTTTTATATATATTTTTTTGAAGGTTAGCATTGTTTTTTTTTGTTGTTGTACTCTTACATAGGGGTAGTTAACCACTTTTATTGTACATATGTTTTCCTATTTTTTGAACATTAATCTGTTATTTTTTTTTGTCAAAAGAGTTCTTTATTTATGTTATGAATCTCGTGGATTGCACAAGCCTGGGAGATGGACGTTTTCAATCATCCAAAATATTCACTGAATTGTGAGAATATTCTTAACAGTTTACCCAATATTGGACGGCATTCCAGCAGCAGTTGGATTGCTCGCCTTTGTTTTCATGCAATTAAGACGCAATTCCTTTTCACTTGATATACATGTTGACACGGTTCCGTCATTTGCAAGCCATACAGAGGCTTCAGTTATTGGCAAGGCAAGGCAAATAAATGATACACAGATGGTGCACAAGTTACTCATTAGAAAGCAACAGATTCATCCTATGTTGAAGAATTTAAAATAAAATTCTATGTTACTGATGGCGGAAAACTAGAAGGTAACTTGGGATTCATGTCTAATGGAAACATAGATGACACACTTCATGGTATGCTTCAGCTTCCAGTTTAGGTTCCAAGGTATCTGCTAGGATGCCTCTTAGCTTTTCATTCATATAATCTGGTTTTATCATATGTTCTCATTCTTATTTATTAGGAAGTGAATATGAGAATTCCGTTTTGCTGTTGCATTGTCGAACTTGGTGTACACTATGTCACTGCATAATTTATTGTTTTTCTTCTAAAATTCAGTAAGCAGAATTAAACTTTAAAGTTTTGCTGACACACCTCATCAGGATGACAACTGTCAACAGCATATCAAAATTGTATGTAATAGTTTTTCAGCTTAACTCAGTTTTTGCTGTTTCAGGGCTATTAACACAGTAGGTACAACGCACAATATTGCTCAATGTATATCTTTATATTCTTTGTTCTTGCAACTTTTATGGTAACTTCATCTATATGCACCAGTTCATCTTTTTCTGTTTCTCTGCCTCCTGTCATCTCGTTCTTACATGCAAAAATCATTACTCTAGCTCATTACTAAATCTTGGTGCTCAATCAAAACATAGTTCATGTTTGCATGTATTGCTGGACTGATATAGTGTATGTAACGCTTCCAAATCGATCAATGTCATATGACGAAGACCAACATGAAGACGCTACAAACATTATAGCATTAACCAAGTCTCAGTCAAGACTAGAGACACCTGAACAAGAGAAAGAATAAAATAAAGAATGATCGTGGAAAAATTACATTAATTGCAGAAGTTAAAAATGGTTACATCATCCCTGACTAAATATCATAAAGTCTATATCATGGGTTCATAAATGCGGAAGAAAATAAATAAATAGGCCCTATAGTTTATGTGCTTTATAGTCGCGCATCGTCGCAGTACACCAACTCAACACCATTACTGACCTGGTCTAATGAAAATCAAACACAGGGGAGGAGGACCTCCAGTAAACTTTACAGTCTAGTGGGAAACCAATAAAGATATACAATGCATAACTTTAAATAGCATAAATTAGTAATTATGACAATTACTTATCTTGGTTAGGAAATTTTTGCATGACTATTTCGTCATGGGCATCTCCTCACCAAAAGCTATCGCAAAAGGTGGCTGCCTACATCTGATGCTTCTTGTGCCCTATGTGGAGATGCCGAAGAAGACATGAATCACCTATTTTTTGAGTGTCTTTGCAAGGGACGCATGGGCAGCTACAAGATGCCAATGGTTAGACATATCTTCAGCTAGACATTTCTGGCAACAATCATTCAGACAAGGAGGTGGACATCAAGCAATCATGACATATGGTCCAAGATGTAAAAAGCTGCTATTAGGGATGAACGTTGCTATATAGATAATATTACATCCCATGCTTTGAGCATGACAAAGTTGTGGTCGGATGATTGATGTACATTTGGTGCTTAGTGTTAGTGCTCCTTTTGTATATAAGTTCTATTGTCTGTAATTTCTAAATTATCCTCTCAATAAAATCAGATGCCTACATCTTGGTAGGGATCCCCCAATATTTCAAAAAGATAAGGAGAAATCAATCGATAGTGAAAATAAGTGAGATCACATGAAACATGATAGGCTTAGAATTAATAGTAGACTTGATAATCATGACATAAATGGTAAAGATTACTTGACTTGATGTTCATGCTTACTTTACTTATCCATACTTCTTAATCTTGAATCATGCTTAGAAATCAAGCGACTTTAGGTGCCTTTAAATTCTTGGGGTAAGCCGAGCCAAACAACACACCTTGTGCAGGTCAATGGATGATCAAACCATAACCAAGGGAGCGACTTTTATCTTGAGACATTTGGCATAGGTTGTCAACCCATTATTCATCTTCCATCTTCACTTATTAATCACTTAAGAATCTTGTTGTCATTATTCATCATACTGTGGAAACGATTGGATCAATAAGAGAGTGAAACATCATATGACTCCATATCTAGAATCAGGAATAGATCATGTGAAATCACAAAACATTAATTCCGACATCATCGTTATAAATCAAGCAAGAACATATGTCAGTCAGATCAAGGTCAAGAATTAGTAAGGGACATGGTAAACAGTCTTAGAATGCAATGACATTGTCCAGGTACAAGGTGACCCCGAGCCGGGTGGATCGGTCAACTAGTTCTATTGAACAGTCAATCGGACGAATGGTGGATTTGAACGTTCGACCGGTTTGTAGCTGACCGGGCAGTGGGGCAGTCGATCGGTTCTGTCAATCGATCGGTTTTATTGCGTATCCTATCGATTCAGGGTAGCATGGGCATGAAGGCGGGGTTCACGGGCATAAAGGTAGAATTCATAGGCGTGTAGTCGGGTTCACAGCCAGTTTCAGCATGAACCCGGGCCGGGTTCTTAAGGATCCGAGCCAGGTTTCTATGTAAATCAGAATGTCAAAAGTTTTGCAAGCCGTCTGTTATCATAATCTACGAACACTAATCAGGTACTAGCATAGCAGGGAATAAAACACAATTTAAAGTATCATTTACACAGCGACAATCGTGTCAGATTAATAAAAAATAATAAGATTCCTATATACAAGAATTCTAATAAAACAATTGTAACATCAAATCAAACATCAGATCCATTCTTAAATCATTTCCTTTATGTTATTCTTGAACAGAGCATAGACAAATCTGATCATTTCAAATTTCATCTATTTAGAGCCATGCAAGGTGATTTCGAATTCACTTACCTTGTTTCGTGTTTGATCTTGCTTTGGTTAGCTGGAATTTCTATCGGTCGCGTCCTCCCTGTACTCTCTGCTCCCCTTCCTCCTCTGGCCGGTCACCTCCTGCAGGCATGGAGATTTCAGCGTAGGTGAGAGGCAAGATTAAACTAATAAGGTTCGTGATGGAGAGAGAAGAATGAGCGGAGAAGGACGTCCGGCTGCCCTTACTCAAGATGAAATCTCAGGTCCGTGTTCCTCCCTCTGTGTACAAAAAATCGACTTGTTCTCAGGTGGATAGAACAGGGAGGGAGTGGTGAGGTTTGAGAGGAAAATGGAGGATCTCGATGATTAATTTCTTCATTTCTTTAGAGCCTATTTTTCCTCCCCCATTAACTATTTTACCAGCGCCATTATCTGTTACCATTCGAATTCCCTCATTACTTGGCTATTATCTCAAATCAATGAGGATCCCACGGTTATAACTCCATCTGGCCGTTTAATGATTTTGATTTTTTTTCTTCGGTCATTAGATTATTACACTTTAAAAAAAATTCGTCTTCGAATTTTGTACTAAGCAGGGGACTTACTGAAAAGATGTGGGAACTCTTGGCACATTTCTAACTCGAGCTCCCAAGTCCCCTACTTGCCATGATGAAAACGTCAAGCTACTTGGACTATGGGTACATTCTTGTTCTTCCGACGTTGCACCTTGCGTTCCATAATATGCATCGGGTACTCGACAATGGTGTGGTCTACATTAGATCTAACTCTTCTATCGATATAATATTAGCGGCATTGTGCTTGTACTTCTTGAGCATGGATACATGGAACACATTATGCACTCGCCCTTAAGAAGGGGGCAGAGCCAATCTACATACCTTACCTACTAGCTCTAGTATCTCAAAGGGGCCCACATAATGAGGATTGAGCTTTCTTCGTTTGCTGAACCTCATAACCCCTTTCATAGGGGATACCTTCAGCAAAACCTAATCACCAACCTGGAAGATCTGCTCTCGTCTTTCGTTATCAGCATAGCTTTTCTGTCCGCCCTGTGCCAACTTCATTCTCTGGTTGATCAACTCGAACTTCGTGGCATTTTCCACCGCCTCTTTCACTTCTTCCTTGCGCATGATCTCTCCTTGCCTACTTCACCCTAGTGGGCAGGTGAACGGCAAGGTCAGCCATACAAAGCCTCGAAGGGTGCAATGCTGATACTCGAATGATTATATGCAAATTCAGTCAAATGGATATACTCGTCCTAGTTATCCTGCCAATTTAGTACGCTTGCCCTCAGCATGTCCTCAAGAGTACGCATGGTCCTCTTATTTCATATTTTATTCTTCCCTAAGTGTATGTCATCGTAATATCCACAGTCCAATCAAGATATTGTTCACTTTGGGCGTTTGACCTGCACTAATTTAAAACATGTCTGTATAGGTGAAGGGGGTAGCTACACATATAAACCCATGGCCACCTCCTTATACCTCATGTCGTTACAGTAATCTCTTTAAAAGGAGTGTTAATGACTATTCTTATTATTTCCAATCACATGGAGATATCTTAACATTATGAGTAAACATTCGTATTTACTCTCATGAAATTTTGTTCAGTTATATTTTGGCATCACATATAATTGTCATAATCTCTCTCTTTATATGTCCCCATTATAACTGGCTACGTTCGGATGTCACCTTGGGCTTTGGTATCCCTCATTGATTTAAGCTTTTAACATTTTATTCCTTCTCATGAAAACTTTATATTTCTTAAACATTTAACATTAGAATTGAAAGAAAACTTAATTACAATTTTCATAATTTTGTACATTCTTAAGATCATTGCATATGTGAGTTAAATCATAATAATGATATTGATCTGATGATATACATATGATCTTCATGAGGATTTAGGATCCTATGTCAATAAATCATTTGGATTCAATATTTAACATCATCCAATGTCGATGTTCTTGTGATATAGTGCGAAGAGGTATGGTCACTTGACCTTTGAGTTAGATCAGATATCTTGAGGGGTTAAACAAAGTACAAAAATAGATAATTGTCAAACGTGACAATTATATTTGAAATCAATAGAGTTTTATAAATCATTTGAAGACACATCGTTCTTGATAATCTATGACATTGGAATAAGTTGGTTCATTAATTAATGTCATTCAATATCCTTCCGATGTCTCGATCCATTATATCAATGCTTTGTTCGATAGTTTACTATGGGAGTTGCCTTCATTCTTAACTTCTTGGTTTACCTTACATTGTATTCGATTGATCTTTTCGTCACAATGTCATATCATATAATTTCATACAAGGCCAGTGGTACGGCAAGTTCTTTTGTTTTGGAGTGAAGTATCTTTCAACTCTATGTGTAGAGGAATAAACCAGTATAATACTTATAGAGGAGTGAAAAGCATTCCAAATCGATATTAAGAACAAACGATATCTATGATGAGGGGCCGATCACATAGTAAGATCTAATCCATAATGAACAAAATAATTTATGCACACTATATAATATAAGTCCTTAGTAAAACATCATGAATGCAGGTGAACACATGGAATGAATTCAAACAATGAGATAGATAAACAAAGCAATAATCAAAATAAAAGACAAACAATCATCTTTATCCTTTGCACATTATTCCATTGTCCTTTGCATTACAATATCCTCTAGCACACGGGAGAGATTCAAAATAACCTTAAAGTTGAAAAGGAAAACCTATCCATATATAACATATGATCAGATCATGAATGGTCCACTTGATTAAGAAAAAAATCTTGAAAATTATTCATCATATTGACATTGAGGCATCTTAGAGAACATCCTAACCGAAATAAGATTTCAATGAACCATAGTTTTTTATTCTTATTTAATCTTTCAATTGACGAACATTAATCCATTATCTAAACGTTATAGGTTTTATTTCCCCTTTTGAACTATCAATCATATTATATAATTAATCACCACATATGATTGGACATTATTATGAAAACTATAAATATATCAATAGCCATGATAAATTAATTAAAAATTTATAGTTTACTTCCTAATCATCCATCTTTGGTGATTAACTTGCTTCTCAAGTAACCTGGTAGGAGACTTATGAAGTCCTCATATTTTATCTTGACCTTAAAATTTCTAAAATTTGCTTACATTATGATTTGATCCTTTAACAACTGATAGAAGGAGAGGTCATATCTTCTTTAGTCATATATAAATTAAGAGACTTTAAGTTCATTTAAAAAGTCATCCATTTTCCACCCTCACATGCATTTCATAGTCTTGTTGAATTCGTTCTTTTTCTTAATGACAATACTATCTATGAACACTTCATACTGAGAGTAATTTCAAATCTTATAACAAATAAGTTTCAATTATTATTTCATCATATAGCTGTAATTAAGTTTTGAATAATTATATGTACCCATACACATGGTTATGCCAAACCTAAAATTTCAAATAAGCGAAGCAGTCAATTACTTATTGGATCATAATTTCTTCTAACATTTACTCGAATCAATGTGACTTCTTCTCTTTCTCTCTCTTTTTTTTTAACTTCTATATTTGTCCATCCATATATCATACATGATTTTTTTACAACCAAATTTTTACTTAAACTATTATCCAACTAAGGTTAAAGAAAATACTTAATATTTATAATTATTAGCTTCAATATAAGGTAATCCTACTAAAAATTCATATAAGTAGTTTGGATTTTTTCTTGGTCCTTTATCAAATAATGTAGGGGTCATATGAAGTCTAAGTCATAATGAACATTATAGGTTAGTAATTATAACATAGCCATATAAAATCATACATTAAACCCTAACTCGATAAATCTATGTAACATCATAGGTCAATGTCATTTCACTATGATAATGTTAAATCATAATCGACCTTTATGATCCTTAGGTATAGTTGATTTCATACAAATTCTCTTGTATTATTTGGATTCATCTCATACCTAATTGTGGTGTGAGTCAAATCTTGTACATCTTTGATTACTCTCATATTTTCCTCCTTTCCTTCTTTAGTCTACATCTCTTTGCAATCGATATGTCTACTCATTTTCTTTTTCTTACTGCTGCAATCAGTAGAAGAAATTCGTGAGTAGGATGATCGTGAAAGAGATGGAAAATATAAGTTATGAGACACAAATTATATGTGTTATGTGGATAATCATCATCCACATATTTGTTATACATCTATTAATTTTTCAAAATGAATAATCAATGTTGGTTTCTTTCCGAGGCTAGGTTCTCATACCTTGACCTCATCATCCATGGTCTAGGTCATGGCCTCGACCTCGACCACGTCCGCGGCCTTGTTGGACCAATGTCTAGATTTAGTAAATGGGTTTTCACAGGCCCCTTGTGTCTCAAAAGCTACTTGGGAGGTTCTGACCTCCCACTCCTTAATCCACTCTAAACGTCATGACATGCTTATCCTTTAATCATGAAAAATAATACATTAACTATCAATACAAATATACAATATGAAAATAATATAGTTTTCGGTGGAGGGTGTGGCGACCGCTCGGTGACAGCACATGAACACTTATGACACTATACAATGGGACGTCAAAAGAGTCCTAACTTTAGGCTCTGATATAATAAATGTAACGCTCCCAAATCGATCAATGCCACGTGGCGAAGACCAACATGAAAAGACGCTACAAACGTTATGACATTGACCATCAAATTGAACAGGTCATAGTCAAGACTAGAAACGCGTCAGTAAGAGAAAGAACATTAATTGCGAAAGTTAAAAAATGGTTATGTCATCCTTGACTAAATATCATAAATTCTACATCATGGGTTCATAAAATGTGGAAGGAGATAAATAGATAAATAGGCCTTGTAGTTCATGTGCTTTTATAGCCGCCTGAGCCAGGGACGGAGCTACGTATGGTTGGGGGGGGGGGGGGGGGGGGGGGGGGGGGGGGGCTTGCCCCCCCCCCCCCCCCCCCCCAATATTTTGATATTATACTACTACATATACGGTTAAATGTTATAACGTTATATTATATATAAGTTGGCCCCCCTCAATTCATCAAATAATGAATGTTAGGCTATTGGGAAGTACCATCTTTCATATATTGAGAGGTTGAGGGATTGAATCCACTCATGGAAAAAAATTTTTGGCCCCCCTGATTTTTTTTTCTCGCTCCGTCCCTGGCCTGAGCATCGTCGCAACAGACCAACTCAACTCTATCACTGACCTGATCCTATGAAAATCAAACATAAGGGAGGAGGTCCTTCCATAAGCTTTACAGCCTAGTGGTAACCAATAAGGATATACAATGCATAAATTTAAATAGCATAAATCAGTAATGATGGCAATTACTTATCTTGGTTTGGAAAGTGAGCATGAAGTCATCATAATTCATCAATAAGGACAAATCAATCGATAGTGAAAATCAGTCAGATCACATGAAACATGATAGGCTTAAAATTAATAGTAGACCTGATAATCATGACATAAATGGTAAAAATAACTCGACTTGACGTTCATGCTTGTTTTACTTATCCATACTTCTTAATCTTGAATCATGCTTAGAAATAAAGTGACTTTAGTTGCCTTTAAATTCTTGAGGTAAGCCTTTAAATGACATAAATGATACACTTTGTGTGGGTCAATGGGTGATCAAACCATGATCAAGGGAGAGACTCTTATCTTGAGGCACTTGGCATAGGATGGCAACTCATTATTCATCTTCCATCAACACTTATTAATCACTTTAGATACTTGTTATTCGTTATTCATCATACTGTGGGAACGATTGGATCAATAAGAGAGTGAAACATCATATGAATCCATATCTCGAATCAAGATTAGATGATGTGAAATCATATAACATTAATGCAGGCATCATCGTGATAAATCAAGCAAGAATAGATGGCATTCAGATCAGGGTCAAGAATCAGTAGGGAACATGGTAATCAGTCTCAAAGAAATAGGGACAAGAAACAGGCCGGGTACAGGGTGACCCGAGTTGGGTGGATCGGTCGATCGGTTCTATTGAACAATCGACCGGTCGGGTGGTGGATCGGTCGACCGGTTCTATTGAACGGTCGATCGGTTTGTTGTTGATCGGGCAATGGAGTGGTCGACCGGTTCTGTCAATTGGTCAACCGGTTTATTGCTTATCCTGGTGATTCAGTTCGGCCGAGTTAATAAGCACGGGCATGAAGGTGGGTAGCATAGGCATGACGGTGGGGTAGCACGAGCGTGAAGGTGGAGTTCACGGGCGTGCAGGCAAAGTTCGCGAGCGTGCAGGCAGAGTTCACGAGCGTGCAGGCAAGTTCACGAGCGTGCAAGCAGAGTTCTGGAGTGTGCAATCGGGTTCACGGCCGGTTTCAGCATGAAGCCGGGCCTGGTTCTTAAGGATCCGGGCCGAGTTTCTATGTAAATCAGAACGTCGAAAGTTTTACAAGCAGACTATTATCATAATCTACGAACACAAATCAAGTACTAACATAGTAGGGAATAAAACACAGATTAAAGTATCATTTACATAGCAACAATCATGTCAGATTAATCACAAACAATATGATTCCTATATACAAGAATTCTAATCAAACATGAGATCCATTCTTAAATCATTTTCTTCATGTTATTCTTGAACATATATAGACAGATCTTGATCATTTCAAATTTCATCTATTTAGAATCATGCAAGGTGATTTTGAATTCACCCACCTTATTTCGCGTTTGATCCTTGCTTTGGTTTGTTGGAATTTCTATCTGTAGGATCGAAAGCACCAAGTGGGGGGTTGAATTGGTGAAATTAATTTTTTCAAATATTCACCTTCGGAGAAAACCAATGAAAATGATCACAAGAAAATAAGCATAATGCATCGATGAAGAATAAAGAACAAACACAAGAAATCACGATATGTTGACGAGGTTTGGCCCCAATACTTTGGCCTACGTCCCCGCTCCGACTTCTCGACCTCGAGACCGTCATAGATTCACTATCTTTCTCTTTTCTTGTAGTTAGAGAACAACCCTCTTTAAACAATCACGCCTTCTTCTTTGCTCAAGAGGCTAGGCACACCTCTATACAAGGAGCTCTCAATCTCACTAGATTCAGAAAGGAAATATTCCCTCTAACTCTTTTCTTTTACAAAAATTTTTCTCACACTCAAGACTAAGAAAAGAAAAGGGAAAAAATTTACAACTCTATACTAAAAAACTTGAGAGGAGCTCTAGGATGTTCTTTCTTGCTTGGATGAATTTTCTTTATACTTTGGCACTCCTTTTATAGACTCCTAGGGGTGAGATTTTGTTCAAAAAGTCTCTCCCAAATTTCTCTTCAAAATTCTAGTCGTTACTGTTCATTTGACTGATGGGTCGACCGGTCTATGTGACCGTTGTCTCATTTCTGCGCTTTGACGCTGTCCGGTCGACCGGTCCTTCGACCGATACAACAATCGATAATGTCTCGACGTCGACCGGTCTAAATTGCTGTCGACCGGTCTATTGACCGGTAAGTCTCGACATCGACCGGTGACCGGTGCTTCTGGTCGGTTGACCTCGGTCGTGTTGAAAACTTTTCTTCGAACTTTAAATTTGGTGATTTCTTAGGCGAATCTGTTCATATCAATTCTACACCTGCATTATCGCTACTTGAGCATAGATTAGTAACTTTTATGTCCATTTTAATTTGTTATCATCAAAACATAGGATTCAACACTATCGGCCGCATACTCTCTGCTCCCCTTCTTCTTTTGTTCGGTCACCTCCGGCAGGCGTGGAGATTTCAGCACAGGTGAGAGGCAAGATTAAACTAATAGGGTTCGTGATGGAGAGAGAAGAATGAGCGGAGAAGGACGTCCGACTGTCCTTAGGATGAAATCTCAGGTTCGTGTTCCTCCTTCTGTGTACAGAAATTTGATTTGTTCTCAGGTGGATATAACAGGGAGGAAGTGGTGAGGTTTGAGAGGAAAATGGAGGATCTCGATGATTAATTTCTTCATTTCTTCGGATCCTATTTTTCCTCCCCCATTAACTATTTTACCAGCGCATTTGAATTCCCTTAGGATCCCATAGTTATAACTCCAGCTCGCCGTTTAATGATTTCGATTTTTTTTCTCGGTCGTTACGGTGTGCGTTAAAAGACATTGTAGGATACCGTAAAAAGATCAGTGTACTCAAAAGATAAATACGAGTTGCAAAGGCAATTATCCACACTTTGTTATGTTTTTAATCTCTAGATATTTGAGCAAAAGGTGCTCACTTTATTTCTTGTGTTTGGTATTGGCTGCATGTTTCTACATTTTTCGTACTGAGATCTCTAGTGTTCCATCCGTGCATATCATGTGTAATTCTTGTGGGTGTTTATGTATTCCTACTCGAGTGAACCACAATTATAACGCCCCCAAAATTCGGCCCCAATTTAGTTGCTGGACTCTAGGCAACGTTACTTTTCATGACCTAATTACATAGAACATTGCAGCAAAAAATATAATAATGATAAAATCCAATAACATAAAACATCAATTTCATAACAGCGAAAGACTTCTAACAATATAAAATCCTAAGATACATATCTAGCCCATGGGCCACATAGGCTCTAATATCAAGACCCAACATAGGGTTCACAATACATAAATGAGACCAAATAAAAGTAAATGACTCCAAGGCCCATAGGCCATACATACTATACTCTTATAAGAGTTCATCATCGTAATATAAAAGACTGAAAGATAACTTGGGCCGTAGTCCCACCAATCCATGTGCAATGTCACCATCATGAGGTCCTTGCCGCTGAACTTAAGCCTCGTCCATACCTATATGGATACATGGGGTGCAGGGGATTTCTCATGTTAGAGTATGTTGAGGTCCATGCATGCTATGATCCTATAACATATTTCTACATGTCATGGCATATGCATTTCATCATTATGAAACATGGATCACATGCATGCTATGAGCTCTTATGCACACTATATGACATATGAGCAATATAATCATAGCAAGATAAGATAAACATATAACATTTTCTTCTTATGTCAAAGCATATCATAACTCATCATTATGCTAAAGCATATCATAACTTACTTTACTTTAACATTTCAATTCATAACATCAATGTAACAAAGGTACATACAACAGCATTCTTTTAGGGCTTGCATTATGATTATCATCTTTATGTCAAGTCATAATGTTCATTTATCTTACTTAGCTTATATCATTAATATCATATGACTATGGAACATACATTAGTATCCTTTAAGACACTTTCATTATCATCATCTTTATCTTTGTATTCCAAATAATTCTTCTTAGTTACTTTAAATGACTTCATCTTTAACATCATATGACTATGGAACATCCTTTGCATCCTTTTTGGTGCATACTTAATCATCTTCATCTTTAAGTTCCAAGTCCATCATCTTAGTCACTATAAGTAACTTTCATCTTTTCATTTTATATCTTTAATTAGATAGCTTCTTATCTTGTTGATTGAGAAGTCCATGCTGGCTCGTCGATCTTAACTTTACTTAATTTGGTCGGGATCTTTTTGCCCATCGGAAGCGAGACCTCTTTTGGGTCGACATCTGCATTCCGAGGAAGCGAGACCTCTTTGGGTCGACATCTGCATTCTCGAGGAACTAGCCACTAAAGCTAGCTGTGATGACTTCGATTTCGGAAGCGAGACCTCTTTTGGGACGACATCTGTGTTCCGGTAAACCAGTCACTGATGCTAGTTAGTGACGACTTCGATTCCCATCATCTTTCGACGATCACAATAAGACACTTTCATCAATGCTTTTTTTGTTTTCATTCATCAATATATACAATCATTTAATACATATTTCATGTTTTAATCTTATTTAAGGTCATATATACTTCAAATCATTTTAAGCGTGGACATTGCAAACATACCCAAGGTCCTGGACTGGTCACGGTCGTGCCGCTATTGGTCATGGCCGTGCCCACACATGGGCACAGGCGTGCCTCGGTTCGGTATGGCCGAACACTTAGGAAAAATTTCAAAACATACATGCTCACATTGGTCATGGTCGTGTCTGGCATTATTCACGACCGTGCCAGAATGTTGAATCTCATCCTACCTTCGAAATATTTTAAGGTAGAGGCTTCACTGGGTGTCACGACCGTGCGACCCCATGATCACGGTCGTGACAGAACGCTCATTTCGTCTTCGGATACATTTTCATGCTAAGGCATGAATCACTATAGGTGTCATGGTCGTGCCATAATACGTCACGGCCGTGCCAGAGGCCCACATGGTATTTTCATTTTTGTCTATTTTCTTTTCATTTACACACATATATGACAATTTCAAAGCATGTATTCATTAATTCATTTGAGCACACATATATAATCATGAGATTCACATAAGGGCATTTATAACACAATAATCATGAACATAAATAGGGCTTGCATAAGAACATTATACCTACTAATCATATTTATATAAAGCAATAAGTAAAACTAAGCACGACCTAAGCATGGATGGCAAGAAACATTCATTCCTTATCATAATTAGCAATGGAACAGTCATCATAATAACATGTAAGTCATTATATGACAAAACATGAACATTTCCTAATCATGCATCAATAAGACCTAATTTGGTCTTGAAACCCTTAATTCATACATCAATACATCATTAAGGAGTGATTAGGAGAATTTGGATCCCCTCAACATACGTCTAGAGTTTATGTTAAAACCATATTAATTCTAATCCTTTCTCTTCTCTCTTCTTCTTCTTCCTTTTTTTCTTTTTCTTCTTCTTCTTTCTTCTTGCTGCCAGCCCCTCTTATTTTTTCTTTTCTTATGGATGCAAGAGGAGGGAGAGAAAGTGAGCTATTGCCACTGGACATGGAAGAAGGAAATGAGAGGAGCGAGGTGGGGGGGGGGGGGGGGGGGACCGTGAGTTGACAAGAGGGAGAGAGAATGAGAATGTAAGAGAAAGTTGCTGCCCGTGAGTTGACAAGAGGGAGAGAGAATGAGAATGTAAGAGAAAAGTGGGGTTACTTACTTCTTGGTGCTGCTGCCGAGAGAGAAGCAAGAGAGGGAGAATGAGTGAAGTGAGTGAAAGGGGAGAGGTGGCTGCTACTGTAGCTACAGTGGCGAGTCACTGTAGCATAAGAGTTCTTTGTTGTTGTGATCGGCTGGAAGAGAGACAAGAGGTGAGAAGAGTGAGATAGGATTTAGGGCATAAGGAGTGTTTTATTCTTTGGATTTTGAGGCTTATTACACTAATAGGTTTTTTAATGGGCCTTATATGGTTATAAGTTTTCTTCTATTTATTTTCTTTCATCTTTTAATTTTTATTTGATTTTTTTAGAATATTACAATATAATCTCCTTAAAATAAAATTCGTTCTCGAATTTTGTAGAATCTTATACAATAGATCTCCTCATCCACATTGCTCTATTTGTCTTTCGCTCCTCATATACACCGATTTGATCTCTCCCTTTTGTGGCATCCGATGTGCATTTCTCGATGGTCTCACTTTAATGGCCCTTGGTATTCGTCTTAATTGGTCGATCACCATCATTTGTTATTTCAAAATTTCCATGTGAGTCTCATATCTCTAATCAATCTCAAGAAATTGAGATCGTTCTTGAGCTACGTCTTCAATATGTAACTTCCTTAATTTAATTCTAACAAAAAATTCTTCATCCTCGTTGTTTCATTTATCTTCAGTCCCTCGTGTGCACTCACATGGCCTTCCTCATGCGTCTTCAATAGTATCACTTAATAGCCTCATGTTAATCGTTCTGGTGATGATCTTAACTATGTCATTATGTTATCTCGTATCTTAAAGATTCTAGTGCGAATCCTAGATCCTTACTCCACTTCATGAAGTGAAGATTGTTTGTGCGTCATGCTTCCGTTGCGCTACTCTGAACCTTAGCTTAATTTGAGTGTCAAATTTTCTAACTCAACACTTGATCATTTCAGGTCATCGTTTAGGTCACGTAGACCTAATTAAGGCAAATCCTAATTTTCTTCACATCTTAACCTATCATTCTTATGATCTTGATAGTTATATAATGATTAGCCTTGCCACATTGCAAGCATGTCCGGGCTTTGAGGCGGCATTCGCCGGGGTGATTCTTTCTGCATTGATGACACACGCCCCTAGTTTGCTTCATCTTCTTTGGAGAATGATGATATGGTTGGTTTGAGTCATTTCCTTTTTCTTGCTTTTCATGCTTCTTGCTTGTCTTGTCCTTTAAAATCATCTTCTCATTGTAGTCTCTTTCATGCTCGACGGCAAGTCACATCGCATCCTTCAACGTAGTGCAACGACCACTTATGACCCATGGCCTTAGTCGGAGCTTCAAGCCATTAAGAACCTCTTAGTCCTCCTAAGTTCATTCTCATTAAGCTCTTCATATTTCTCCAACTTGAGATAGGTACTCATGTATTGCCCTACGATCATATTGCCTTGAGTGAGATTAAGGAATTCATCCATCTTCTTTTCCTTAACATAATATGGGAAGAAATGAACTTCAAACACTTCTACAAAGCTTTCCTAAGAAACTTCTTCCACACTCTCAAAAGTGGTCTTCAAGAGAGATTTCCACCATACTTTAGCTTGGCCGCAAAGGTGATGTGTAGCATACATCACCTTGCGATATTCAAGGCATCCCATGACCTTGAGGATATCCCCTACCTCTTCAATCCATGATTCGGCCAACTCTGGCTCTCCTTCTCCATCAAACTTTGGAGGTTGAAGCCTTAGGAATCTCTTAATGGAGTAATCTGGTTCATCATTTCTTTGAGCATTTTGCGCTGCCCAGATTAATCCATCAAGGAAAGCATTCCTCGCATGCTCCTCATTAGCAATTGCTCGTCTTGATGGCATCTACATCCGTAATCAAAGAAAATATAGAAACATCATTAGCATAAGATAAACATAAGAGAACTGTACCTTTAGGTTCGGTGGCACCTCATGACGATTGCACATGGACTTTACACTTAGATATTTTAGTTAACCTATGGCTTACACATCCTAAGACTTAGGACATAAGAGTCAAGTCTATAACTTACCTCTATTATAACTTCACACATAAGAGCTCAACCCTGACTCATAACTTTTAGAACTTACAACATTCAAATCAAAACTACGACTTAGAAATACTAAAACTATACACATACGAGCCAAAACTATGGTTCTGATACCAACTGTAACGCCCCAAAATTTGGCCCCAATTTAGTTGTCGGACCCTAGGCAACGTTACTTTTCATGACGTAATTACATAGAATATTGCAGCAGAAAACATAATAAAGATAAAATCCAATAACATAAAACATCAATTTCATAAACAACGAAAGACTTCTAACAATATAAAATCCTAAGATACATATCTAGCCCATGGGCCACATAGGCTCTAACATCAAGACCCAACATAGGGTTCATAATACATAAATGAATCCAAATAAAAGTAAATGACTCCAAGGATCATAGGCCATACATACTATACTCTTATGAGTTCATCATCGTAATATAAAAACTGAAAGATAACTTGGGCCGTAGCCCGACCAACCCATGTGCAATGTCACTGTCATGAGGCTCTCGCCGCTGAACCTAAGCCTCGTCCATACCTGCACGGATCCATGGGGTGTAGAGGATTTCTCCTGTTAGAGTATGTTGAGGCTCATGCATGCTATGATCCTATAACATAGTTTTTACATATCATGGCATATGCATTTCATCATTATGGAATATGGATCACATGCATGCTATGAGCTACTTATGCACACTATATGACATATGAGCAATATAATCATAGCAAGATAAGATAAACATATAACATTTCCTTCTTATGTCAAAGCATATCATAACTCATCATTATGCTAAAGCATATCATAACTTACTTTACTTTAACATTTCAATTCATAACATCAATGTAACAAAGGTACATACATCAGTACTCTTTTAGGGCTTGCATTATGATTATCATCTTTATGTCAATTCATAATATTCATTTATCTTACTTAGTTTATATCATTAATATCATATGATTATGGAACATACATTAGTATCCTTTAAGACACTTTCATTATCATCATCTTTATCTTTGTGTACTAAATCATTCTTTTTAGTTACTTTAAGTAACTTCATCTTTAACATCATATGACTATGGAACATCCTTTGCATCCTTTATGGTGCATACTTAATCATCTTCATCTTTATGTTCCAAGTCCTTCATCTTAGTCACTATAAGTAACTTTCATCTTTTCATTTTCTATCTTTATTTAAATAGCTTCTTATCTTGTTGATTCATAAGTCCATGTTGGCTCGACGATCTTAACTTTACTTAATTTGGTCGGGTTCTTTTTGCCCATCGGAAGCGAGACCTCTTTTGGGTCGATATCTACATTTCAGGGAAGCGAGACCTCTTTGGATCGATATCTGCATTCTCGGGGAACTAGCCACTAAAGCTAGCTGTGGCGACTTCGGTTCGGAAGTGAGACCTCTTTTGGGCTGACATCTACGTTCCGGTAAATCAGCCACTGATGCTAGTTAGTGACGACTTCGATTCCCATCATCTTTCGACGACCACAATAAGACACCTTCATCAATCTGTCTTTTATTTTCATTCATCAATGTATACAATCATTTAATACATGTTTCATGTTTTAATCCTATTTAAGGTCACATATACTTCAAATCATTTTAAACGTGGACATTGCAAACATACACAAGGTCCTGGACTGGTCACGGTCGTGCCGCTATTGGTCATGGCCGTGCCCACACATGGGCACAGGCGTGCCTCGATTTGGTACGGCCAAACACTTAGGAAGAATTTTAAAACATACATGGTCACATTGGTCATGGTCGTGCCTGACATTATTCACAGCTGTGCCAGATCGTTGAATCTCATCCTGCCTTCGAAATATTCTAAGGTAGAGGCTTCACTGGGTGTCATGGCCGTGCGACCCCATGATCACGGTCGTGACAGAACGCTCATTTCGTCTTCGGATACATTTTCATGCTAAGGCATGAATCACTATAGGTGTCATGGTCGTGCCATAATACGTCACGGCCGTGCCAGAGGCCCACATGGTATTTTCATTTTTGTCTATTTTCTTTTCATTTACACACATATATGACAATTTCAAAGCATGTATTCATTAATTCATTTGAGCACACATATATAATCATGAGATTCACATAAGGGCATTTATAACACAATAATCATGAACATAAATAGGGCTTGCATAAGAACATTATACCTACTAATCATATTTATATAAAGCAATAAGTAAAACTAAGCACGACCTAAGCATGGATGGCAAGAAACATTCAATCCTAATCATAATTAGCAATGGAACAATCATCATAATGAGATGTAAGTCATTATATGACAACACATGAACATTTCTTAATCATGCATCAATAAAACCTAATTTGGCCTTTAAACCCTTAATTCATACATCAATACATCATTAAAAAGTGATTAGGAGAATTTGGATCCCCTCAACATACCTCTAGAGTTTATGTTAAAATCCTATTAATCCTAATCTTTCTTCTTCTCTCTTCTTCTTCTTCCTTCTTTCTTTTTCTTCTTCTCCTTCTTTCTTCTTGCTGCCTGCCCCGTTATTTTTTTCTTTCTTATGGCTGCCCAATGGGTGCAAGAGGAGGGAGAGAAAGTGAGCTATTGCTACTTCATGATTCCTATTTACTTGGATGTTGTTGGCTGGACATGGAAGAAGGAAATGAGAGGAGTGAGGTGAGGGGGAAGTTGCTGCACGTGAGTTGACAAGAGGGAGAGAGAATGAGAATGTAAGAGAAAAGAGAGAGAAGATGTGAGAAGAGTGAGAAGGGATTTAGGGCATAAGGAGTGTTTTATTCTTTGAATTTTGGGACTTATTATGTTAATGAGTTTTTTAATGGGTCTTGTATGGTTATAAGTTTTCTTCTATTTATTTTCTTTCATCTTAATTTTTATTTGATTTTTGAGAATATTACAACAACTGTTCCAACGCCATCCGATCCCAATTCTTGCTCTTTTCCAACATCATCCGATCCCATTTGTAATTTGTTTAATTTTTTTACTGATTTTAGGACTATTTTCTCTTATATTGTGCAAGATTTAATTCTCTGGAGAAGTGCAGGTTTTTTGTTGTTTACAAATGTAGACCACAGGTTAATATTTTGTGTTCGTTGACTTCATAATCTAGTTGATAGCCATTTGAAAGATTAAACATGAGTAATAAAGCATTATGAAATATGACTCCCACTTAATTGAACTTTTCAGTGACACCTCAACCTCTTTTTTTTCTTGAAAAGGGCATTTTAATCATAAATAAAAAAATCATTGATCTAATAATAAAAATTGAAATCCCTCAAAAGATTCATTCTTTTCAGATTCTCTCTTAAAATCCGTCGTCATATTTTTTTTCCCGAAAAAAGATCACCAAAATATTAAAGTTAGGAGATTCATTTACTCCCATGATTTTCAAGATGAATCTAAAGAAGATCATGATTAGTAGGACGAGGGAAAAAGTATACAGACTTTTAGACGAGAAAGAAAGAGAAAAAGAAGTTTCGAGGAGAAAAATAATTTTAGATTGTAAGCTTCAAAAGTATATTAAGTTAATTCAACTCCTCTTTTCTTAAGAATTTGATGAGGATTGCATATTATAAATTGCATTAGGTTCTTCGATGTCCGTACAATGATTTAGAAAAAAATTCCCAAACAACATGATTATAATATATATGTCTTTGATGATCCTCGTGTGTGATGCTTTTCTTTAAAGTAAATGTTTTTTCCTAGGATGCACTCCTTCAGTTAACCTAAACTCTTATATGCCATTGATTAATAAATGTGAACTTTGAGTTACAATAGCGAACGGACGGACGAAAAATTTGCAATATAATTGTCGTTCACAATTGATCATGATGCAGATGATTCACCATGTGACTTCCACATCACAATCGTGATCGAACAAGGTAAAAGTCAAAGTAAATATTAGTTGTCGCTCACGATCATGAAAGTGTAACATCCGGTTAAATAAAAAAAAAAAAAGAAGAACCAAAAGAGGCCCAGCCGCACAGCCCAATAGCCCACCTGCCAACTTAAGATAAACTAATGCTCTAACCCCTCTTCCGCCTACCAACCGGCCAACACTCCCAAAACCTCCTTATGCTACAGTAAGCTCCACACTCATCATCTCTCTCCCTCATCAATCCCACTCGGCCAGCATAAGGAGGGTTCATCTCTCAGCTACAGTACTCCTTCACACACTCTCTCTTCATTTGATTATTAGCAAGATGCTAGCTCACAATTTCCTCTCTTAATCATTGTGTCAGCTCTATTAAAGCCCTTGGATAGCTAAGAAAAAAGGAAGGAAAGGAAAGGGAGAAGTTAGGACTTAGGATTTACTAATTAAGATATATTTGATAGGATTCAAACCTTCCTAATCTTCTCCTAATGATGTGTGAATGTGTGGATTAAGGCATAAAGAATATACCCTTTATTTTTAGAGAAGATTTAAGGAATGTGCATTTGATTATTCATGTTTCTTTAGATTACTATTCTATTGCTAACCATGATTAGAATGCAATATGCTTCATGTACTACTATGCTTAATACTCTATTGCTCATCATGTTTAGAATCTGAATGTTTATTGTTGTTACTTATTTTAGATCATTATGAAATCGTTTAACGCTCATGTACATTTACGAATGTGATTAGCATATCAGGTGTCTTTATGTGAAAACTCCTTTTACTTCATTGTTAGGATGCTAAGAATGTTGAGAGATGTTTTATATGATGTTTGAAAACTAATATGTGCTCAATATATCAATGTATGCAAGATTGGAAAGAAATGATGTAAAAATGCATGTTCTGTCGTCCCAGAACAAGTGACCGATACTGTTCTAGAGACTAATCGGTCTCGAACTCTATCCAACGGTCGACCGTCCCAACGATCGTCCGATTTGGAAGAGTCGTTGCCTTCTATGATTAACGGTTGATCAAACGCACAGTTTTGATCGTCCGAAAGTCTTATAATGGTCGATCGATATTCTGATGGTCGTCCGTTTAGAGCAGACATTGCTCTTTGTGATTAGCGATCGACCAAACGCTCAGTTTCGATCGTTCGAAGGCCTGATAACGGTCGACCGATACCCCAACGGTCGATCAGTGTAGAGCAATCGTTGCTCTCTGTGATTAACAGTCGAACCGACACCCAGCTCGGTCGCTCGATAACCCGATCTAGCGGTCGATTGTAACCCAAAATGATCGTCCGTTCCAGACAGATTATTGGTTATAATTGAATGTTCACACTTAGCATGATTTGAAATTCGTATGACCTTAAAGAGGATTAAAATATGCAACATGTATTGAATGATTGTATGTATTGATGAACATGATTAAAAGACAGATTGACGAAGGTGTGGCATTTCTCTTGGGATCAATCGGTACCCTACCTAAGACTCCACCGACGGATGGGGGAAGACCTCATTGACGGGAGAGGGTTAAGACCTCGCCCACGGGAGAGGGTTAAGACCTCGCCTACAAGAGAGGATTAAGACCTCATCTAAAGATGAGGGTTAAGACCTCACCTACGATTGAGGGTTATGACCTATGAGCCATCACTCTTCTCAATCGACAATATAAGAAATCATCTGAATAAAGATAAAAGATGAAAAGATAAAAAGATGAATGATGAATGACTTGGGACATAAAGACAAAGATGATAAAGACGAAGAAGGCACCTATGAGGATGCATTATGAATGTCCACTTGTCACATCATATTATGACATGAATGAAGATGACAAAGTAAAGTAAGATAAGATCATGATATGCGTTTACATAGTAATAAGTATGATGATGATTTATGATATGCTTTAACATTAGATGAAAATATTATATGTTTACCTTATCTTACTATAATTATATTGCTCATATGTCATATAGTGTGCATAAGTAGCACATAGCATGCATATAAGTTATGTTCCATTATGATGCAATGTATATGTCATGACATATAGAAATCATGTTATAAGATCATAACATATATGGGCCTAAACATATTCTAACGGGAGAAATCCCCTGCACCCAATGGATCCGTGCAGTTATGAAGGTGGCTTAGGTTCAGCGACGAGAGCCTCATGACGGAAACATTGCACATGGATGGGTCGGGCTACGACCCAAGTTATTTTACTTACAATTATGTCATGATGATGAACTCTTCTAATAGTGAACTATGTATGGCTTATGGGCCTCGTTGGAGTCATGTATCTTTACTTGAACTCATTATGTTTTATGAACCCTTTGTTGGGTATATTAGAGCCTCTTAGGCTCATGGGCCAGTTTATTATCTCGAAATTTTATTCACATATTGAGAAGTCTTCCGTTGTTTATGAAATTGATGTTTTATATTATGATTATGTTTCCGCTGTAAAAGTTTTTATGTAATTAGGTCATGTAAAAGGTAACGTCGTCTAGGGTTCGACAACTAAATTGGGGCTGGATTTTGGGGACGTTAGAGTTGGTATCAGAGCCGTAATTTTGGCTCGTATGTATTAGGTTTTAGGATGTATAAGCCATTGGTTGGCTAAAGTGTCTAAGTAAAATATCTAAGTGCAAAGTTCATGTGCAATCGTCATGAGGTGCACGAAACCTAAAGGTAAATGTTATCTTATGATTAGCTCATGCTAATGATATTTCTATGTTTGTTTTGAATATGAATGTAGATGCCACCAAGATGGGCAATTGTTGACGAGGATTACGAGAGGAACGCATTCCTTGATGGATTAATCCGAGTAGTGCAGAATGTCCAAAGGGCCAATGAATTGGATTACTCCATTGAGAGACTCCTAAGGCTCCAACCTCCAAAGTTTGATGGAGAAGGAGAGCCCGAGTTGGCTGGATCGTAGATTGAGGAAGTAGGGGATATCCTCAAGGTCATGGGGTGCCCCGGAGACCGCAATGTGATATATGCTACACATCGCCTTTGTAGCCAAGCTAAAACATGGTGGAAGGCACTCTTGAAGCCCACTTTCGAGAGTAAGGAAGATGTTGAATGGAGAGTTTCGTGGAAGTGTTCGAGGCTCGCTTCTTCCCATACCATGTTAAGGAAAAGAAAAGGGACGAATTTCTCAATCTCGTCCAAGGCAACATGTCCGTGGACCTATATGTGAACACATTCCTAAGGCTGGAAAAGTATGGTGAACTCAATGAGAATTAGCTTAGAAGGACTAAGAGGTTCATCAATTGTTTGAATCCCATATTGCAACCTTGGATGAGGAGTGGTCTTGTACCACCATGAAGGCACGGTGGAGTTTGCCGCTGAACATGAGAGGAAGTACAAAGAAAGGATGAGTGCAAAAGGAAAAGCAATCAAGAAGTATGAGGGAAAGAGCCCAAGGAAAGTCCCTTAACATTCCCTAAAGAAAGTGGAGCAAACAAGACCCACCTGCTCTAATTGTTGGAGGTCCCATTTTGGTGAATGGCGATTCAAGGCCGGGACATGCTTACAATGTGGCAAGATGGGCCACTACATAAGAGATTGCCCGGAGAAGCAAGGGGACAATAGCGACAAAGGAAAAATGGTTGCAAATCTATCAAGAACTCCAGCAAGAGTTTTTGCCATGGAAGTTGATGAAGCCACCCAAGCTAATGATGTGATCCAAGGTAATATCTTAATTGTTGGTCACTATACAAATGTTCTTTTTGATTCAGGTGCAACACATTCTTTTATATCCCATGCATTTGCTAGAATGCTAGAAGTAGGACGTCTAGTTACTAATTGTGAACTAGAAGTAGTGACTCATACCGAAATGATAGCCACTATAAGATATGTCCCCAATGTATCTATAGAAATAGATAGGAAGAATTTTCCATGTGACCTCATATTGCTTCCTATGATAGATTATGATGTAATCTTAGGGATGGATTGATTATCCTATAATGACTCTCGCATGTATTGCAAAGAAAAGAAAATTTTTATAAGTGACCATCATGGAAAACACACAATGATTCGGAAAATTCCCTCTAAGGAGGTCGAAGTGCTAATTTCAACGATTAAGCCAAGCAAGATGATCAAGAAAGGGACAAGAGGATTTTTAGCAAGTGTCATCAAGACGGATTCACAATCCTTAAATGTAGTGAAAGAATATCGCATGTCTTTTCAGAAGACATTGCGGGATTGCCACCAAGAAGGAAAGTTGAGTTTAATATTGAACTACTTCTGGGTATCGCGCCCATATCTAAGCCGCCCTACCGAATGGTCCCGGCGGAAATGCACGAGCTGAAGACCCAATTGCAAGTGCTTTTGGACAAGGGATTCATTAGGGCAAATGTCTCGCCATTGGGCGCACTAGTACTTTTTTTCAAGAAGAAATATGGCTCTTTAAGATTGTGCATTGACTACCGAATGCTCATCAAGGTGACGGTAAAGAACAAGTACCCCTTGCCAAGAATTGATGACATTTTTGATCAATTGTCATCGGCGTCGGTTTTCTCAAAGATTGACCTAAGTAGTGGTTACCACTAATTAAGGGTAGCCGAGCAAGATGTTCCCAAGACCACATTTCGTTCAAGGTATGGACACTATGAGTTTTTTGTTATGTCTTTTAGACTAACGAATGCACCCGCCGCATTCATGGATTTGATGAATAGGGTTTTTCGTTCATATTTGGAAAATTTTCTGATCGTATTTGTGAATGACATCCTCATTTATTCATCAAGTCCAGAAGAGCATCGAGAACATCTTCGCATTGTATTGGAAATCTTAAGAAGAAACAAACAATACGCCAAATTCTTTTAGTGTGAATTTTAGCTTGGAGAAGTAATGTTCCTTGGACATATTGTATCAAGGCATGGAGTAGCCGTGGATCCAGCTAAAGTTGAAGCGGTGACTAATTGGAATAGGCCAAAGAATGTGACCGAGATTAGAAGTTTCTTGGGACTTCCCGGATATTATAGAAGGTTTTTCCAAGATTGCTGCACCTATGACAAGGTTGACAAGAAAATGCGAGAAGTTTATATGGTCACAAGCATGTGAAGCAAGCTTCCAAGAACTCAAGAGGAGACTTACAACGGCTCCAATCCTAGTCATTCCCAAAGGAAGCGGAGGCTATGTCATTTATAGTGATGCTTATGGTACCGGCTTAGGTTGTGTACTTATGCAACATGGCAAAGTGATTGTATAAGCTTCTCGGCAATTAAAAAAGCATGAGGTTAACTATCCAACTCATGACTTAGAGCTAGCGGCGGTGGTATTCGCATTGAAGATATGGCATCATTACTTGTATGGTGAAGATTTTGAAGTTTACACGGATCATAAGAGCTTAAAGTATGTATTCTCCCAAAAAGAGTTGAACATGAGGCAAAGAAGATGGCTTGAGTTCCTTAAGGACTATGAGTTTACTATATTGTACCATCCCGGAAAGGCTAATGTAGTAGCCAATACACTAATGTATCATCCCGGAAAGACATCATTAGCGAAGGGAAATCTGGTCGTTAATACTCAAAATCCGGTCGTTATTGGTTATTAGCGGCCAGCATTTTCCGTCGTCACCGGTCGTTATTGATGTCGTCGTTAAAAGTTAATAACGACGGCGTAAAGGTGTCGGCCGTTAAAAGTCATCAACGACCGGACCAAATCCGATCGTTAAATCCATATAAAGACCATTTAGTTGGTCATTGAATATATTAGTGACGAGAAATATCTTTGTCATTGATACTCTTCAACGGCTACTAAACCCGTCGTTAAAAGTTATCAATGACCAGCAAAAATCCAACCGTTAAATCCATATAAGGATCATTTAGTTGGTCGTCGAATACATTAATGGCGAGAAATATCTTTGTCATTGATAATCGTCAGCGGCTAGTAATCTCGTCGTTAAAAGTTATCAATGACCAGAAAAAATCCGGCCGTTAAATCCATATAAGGATCATTTAGTTTGTCGAATACATTAATGGCGAGAAATATCTTTGTCATTGATAATCTTTAGCGGTAGTAATCTCGTCGTTAAATGTCATTAATGACCAAAAAAATGCCGACCGTTAAATTCATATAAGGACCATTTAATTAGTCCTCGAATATATTAATGACGAGAAATATCTTTGTCGTTGATAATCTTTAGCGGCTAGTAATCCCGTTGTTAAAGGTATCAACGACAAAAAATAATCCAATCGTTAAATTCATATAATGACCATCTAAATCATCATTAAATGCATTAATGACCATCATAATCTTTATCGTTGATAATCATCCGTGAGCATCAATCCGATCGTTAAAACTCAATAACGACTATTAATAAAATGATCTTTAAAGTTATATAATGACCATGAACTTTATCAAACATTGATTTAAATGATACATGATCTACAACGCACTTTCTCAGCAATCATTCAACTAAAAATAAACTCATAAACTATAATATAAAAATTAAATTAATTTACCAGAATGGATTGTTCATATAACTTCAAAAAAGAATAATCATCCATGCAAACAAATGTTCATAGTAGTCAAGATCAATAATATTTAGCATTCAAATTTTTAACCCATCAATCTTCTTTCTTCCCTTCAAAAAATGCGTACACTATTGTAAAAGCAAAATAACTTATTTGAGCTTTGAATTGCATCTCTTTGTTTTCATATCTTCAAAATATGTAAAGTTCACAAAATACATAAGATTTTTTAATAAATGTGCAGTGACTATTGAATTAATAACAAAATGAAAAATAATAACTTTTAAATAAATAAGGCAATTTAAGAGATAACATATAATGAAACAAACCACTACTTTTCATTGTCTGAGTTGCTGGACTTTGCACATTAGATTGTCCAAAGCAATGTTGCAGTATTTGTTGCATTTTAATTTCCATAGAGTTCAAGCGATTCTTCAAAAACTCATTCTCTTCTCGAAAAGACTTATTCTCTTGTCGAGTGACCCACAACTCATTTAGTAGTGCACTTTTTGAATTTGTTCCTCTCAAATCCTTTGCCTTTATTCCACCTCCAAAGCCAATGACGTGACTACGATTTTGAAATCCAAAAAATCTCTCTACTACTTCTATAGGTATAAGTGTCGATTCCAATCGAACAAGTTCTTGAATTTCAGCCTACAAATGAACCAAAAAAAATAAAATAAATGCAACTTTTTGACAAAAATTCAAGTGAACATAAATGAATAATTAAATGTACATGTCTTTCAATTGCTGCGGGATCAATGAGCCGATTATCCTTTTTTCATGTTTCAAAGAAAATTATTCCTACATCTGGCGGATTACCATCTTTGCCTCCCTACATGTTTAAAAATCAAACAATATCAAATAAAATATAATCACACATTGTTAATTAAGTATTAGTAGTTCACCTGCTAATATATAATTTCTCGAATCGGCATACTCCCAGCTCTTTTTCTAGCATTCCTCTCACTTGATTCCTAAATTAACAAATCAAAAAAGATGCCATTTAAATTTATAACAGTTTTAAAAGAAAATATACATACTAAATACAAACCTTAAAACTCTTGCTATGGTAGAACTTTTTGACCAACCATTCCCAATCTCTCTTTTTTATTCCATCTGGAATATTTTTTACTGCATCTGCAATTGTCTTACCTTTTACGTACTTGATATGTATACTACCTCTCCACTTGTTCCATAAAAAGTGAAACATCAAATATATTATTTAATTAATTAGTTGATTTGCTCATACAATAATCATATATAAACGTGCATAACAAATGAAATAACATAAATTAAAAATGTTAGATACATTATCACAATAGCTGCCCACATGTGTTCTTTCTCAATTTCTCCAATTTCTTTCCAAGCACGTACGCGCAATGGGCATATATTTTGGTCACGAATAATTTTTCCTAAATGTCTTGAAAATGACTTATGATTTTCTCCAACTGTGCGATTATTATAAAATGTCACTGTCAATTTTTTACCGCTAGGAAGGTTTGCTACATCTTTACATTTATTTTTGCCTCACTTTTCTCTTTTTTTTATTAGCACTTGAACCTGCACATGCTTAAATGATAGGAACAGAATTAGAGAGGAAAAATCACATTATCCATTTTGAGAGGCATGTTCATGAAAGGTAGATAACCGCACGCAATTGTATTGAAGGACAAACTACAAAAAGTCATATGCAAGACTAATATATAAAAATAAAAAGAAGCTGCTAAATCATGTATAGACGATCTTAGATTAGGTTTTATCAACAAGCTTAAACATATCAATCAATGAACATCATGCTTTCATTTAGAGATATTCTAGTTCTGGTATTATGGAGAAACTGAAACATGGCACTTGCCCATTGTACAGGAATAAAACACCAATTCCAGAAGAAAATATTTTCTTCTTTTCTAAATATTTCCCTGAAGTGTGAAATATGGTACTATACTATTAATTCAAAAAAGGCATCCTGAATCCTGACAATGTACACCCAAGAAACCTTTTGGTATATAAGGCTTTTATTGCTATTAAAGATGAGGTTCATTTATGTCAAAGTAAAATCAATAAATCCAGGTAGGAGAATTTCCAAAAATAGTCTCTTGTTCTTGTGCTGTTTATTTTTCTCACCCTTGATTTCATCTTCGGCAGATGTGCATAACAGCACAAGACTTCCTTTTTCTTTCAAACATTGTTAAGAATCATGGAATGTGTGTCACGGGTTTGTTTGTATAGTTCAAAATAGTAATGAGCTCATGATCACATTGTCATAAAGGTCTTCAAGAACTAGTCTCTGTGCAAACTTGCTTTTTCCCTGCCTTTTCTTACTGTTGGTAAACTGGTGCAACGAAAGTTCCCCCCTTACAGAATGAGCAACTGTCACAAGAAGCATCTGAATTGCAACAGGCTGCAGTTGATAAAAAAGAAGAGAAAGAGCAGACATCCATGCTTCATGTGCTTCATGTGCTTCTCTCCCTAGTGTCATTACTTCTTATCCGGCATTTTGGTGTTTGAAGTATGCTCATCGAATGTGATGATCATTGCAGGTCTCTCTGAGAATGAAGCAAGATGAAAATGTGGCACAAGATGCTTGTATATCTGTGGAGCAAGATGCATGGATCAGAAGAAAATTAGAACAAGATGTCTCAGAGGCCGACCCGACGATGACACAACTAAAGCTCAAAATGACACAAAAGGATGCATAGGAGGCCCAAAGTGTGCAAGAGATCTATTCACTTGTTTCTTTCCCATAAACTTCACACTTCTCAGTGTTGTTATCTTATCGTCTCCCTCCCTCCCTCCCCCACTCTCTCTCTCTCCCCCCTGTGTATTTGCAAGTGTCTGAGAGTTTGACCACAAACAAAAGGTGTCTTGTCTATGTGCAAAGTGCAAACCTACATGATATGCTCAGCTCCATTATTTCTGTGCAAAACTGTACATGTGACCTCGCTGGTGTGTCTCAGAGATGAATCATGCATGGCGACATGCCATTGCAATGTTTCTTGCCTGTGAGATACCCTGATATATCGTTCATAAATATATATATTGTTTTTCTGTTATATGTTTAAAACAGGTAGCTTACTAACACTACTACAGCATCAGTATGGTTTTTATTACACTGATTTCAGAGACTGTACACAAAGTTCACTTTCTTCTGAGGCTGATGGCCTCAAACTAAGAATATCATTTAGTAACTAGAATAAATGAAATCTTTCCATAAAGTGGTCATATGAAATATAACTTTATCTCCCCTAATAAAAACAAATGTAATTTTACCAACAAGCTTAAACATATCAATCAATGAACATCGTGCTTTCATTTGGAGATATTCAGGTTCTGATATTCTAGAGAAACTGAAAAATGGTAGCTTATAACACTACTACATTTAGGCAAAAATCCCAGAGAATACAAAAAACTTGTATAGGAGAGAAGCTGGAAGAAAGAGAAAACATAAATATTACTAACTCAGAATTAACAAAATATTATCAATAAGAATGATATAAAAGTTGATAAATTAATGCATCAAAATGACACAATTACTTGATATGAATAAAATTAAGGTTTTGCCTACCTTCAGTTGTTTGATTCAAGGGATTAGCTTCATCATCCAGGTTCTCATCCTCTTGCAAGTTTTCATCATCTTGAAGCATATTTTCATCTTGCAACAAATCATGATTTTTGCGCACATGAAGATTTAAAGGCAATGTATAATCACTTTCTTGTGGCATTCTTCTATTTGTAATTATATTAGACCTTGCTCTTGTAACACTAGGTGAAGAAGAATTAATTGCTCCTAAATTCCATGAAGTTCTTACTCCATTTCCTTTTCCCCTTCCTAAGGCACCTGGTGCAATGAAAGCATGCTTTGTTGCTTTTGATGTGGATGACATCCCTCGCACAAATTTAGTAATTGTCATATTGTACCTAAAACAAATAATAAACAAGTTAGAAAAAGAAAGTGGTGATATTGATTATCAACATAAGGAAAACATAAACAATTAAAAAGGACTTGTTTAATAAAAAAATACTGCACGTTCATCAACATTTTGTGTAAAATTTCTAGTGTTGTCTACTTCATTCACTTGTTGCACGATGTCAAAAGTGTCATGAGGTTGCACCTTTTGAACAACATGCCACCCTTTATTAGAAAGATCGGTGGCATAAAAAACTTGTGATGCTTGATTGGCAAGAATAAAAGGCTCATTTGTTTTCAAAAATCGTCCACGGTTAACACTTACAATATCATATTCATCTTTTCTTATCCCTCTTTCTTTGTCATGCACATCAAACCAATTACATCGAAATACAAACACTCTTTTTTCTTTGAGAAATTGTAATTCAATGATGCTAGTTAAAACTCCATAATAATCAATGTTTTTCATATCTTCATCATTTTCGCCTATTACAAACTATCTCACTATTCTGAGTTTTCAATTTTTTATCATATTCTTCTACATGAAACCTATATCCCTTGACAATATATCCATTAAAACATGTGATGTAGTTTGTAGGCCCACGTGACAATGAGAGCATGTCCTTCATGAGTGGACTATTGTCTTTTTTATATAATCTGGCAACCTATCAAGAAGTAGAAACATTAGAATGTAAATTTAATTAGTTAGAATTTTTTTATCAAATACAATTTTTTTGTGATCGACTTACCCTAACTTTAAACCAAGCAATAAATTGTTTATTCCATTCCATGTTAGACATCTGAGCAGACATATTTTCTTGCATTTTGTGCAAATTCTTTACACAAAGTAAAGAAAACTACCTATTAATTAAAAAATCAAGAAAAAAAATACAAAAATCAACTTTGTAAAAGAATCTATTACTTACTGCAAATATTGTTGAACTTCATCACAATTTCTCAATATATATATATATATATCTGCTCCAATTCATATGCACTGAGAATGCTTTGTTTACCTGCTCCCAAAGCTCTTTTTGATTGAGGAAAAAGAGATAATCCTCCATTTGACTTAGTTATATCGCCATCAAAATTCCTTTCTGGTCTATTGAATTTTGTATCCATTTTATTTATATACCTTGAACATAGGATCATACATTCATTTGCAATATAACCCACAACAATAGAACCTTCTGGACGAGCTTTATTACGAATAAATGATTTTAAAAAGTATAACCATCGCTCAACAGGATATATCCAACGATAATGAACTGGTCCACCAATCTTAGCTTCACTAGCTAAATGAATTGGCAAATGCACCATGACATCAAAAAATGAAGGAGGAAAAATCTTTTCTAATTTGCATAATATTATAGGAATTTGAGATTCTAAAATCTTCAACTCATCCACCGTCAAAACCTTTGATCCAAGAGTTTTAAAAAACAAAGAAAACTCAATAAGTGGCTCGCACACAGATTTGCATAACATGCCTCGTATTGCAAGAGGGAGTAAATGTTGCAAAAGAACACGAAAATCATGACTTTTTAAGCCTGAAATTTGACAATCCTTAATGTTGACACATTGAGAAATATTAGAAGAAAATCCATCTGGGAGCTTTAGTTCTTTTAGAAAGGAGCATAACTTATGTTTCTCTTGAAGTGACAATGTGTAACATGCATGAGGTATCTCGTATGTTTCTCCCATTTTTATTGGGTGTATTTCTAATCTTATGTTCATTACTTGTAAATCCAATTGACTATTGATATTGTCCTTTGTCTTTCCTTTGATATTCATGATTGTACCAAAGATATTGTCACAAACATTTTTCTCGATATGCATTACATCTAAATTATGACGCAATAAGAGAGTTTTCCAATATGGAAGGTAAAAAAAATACTTCTTTTGTTCCAATTATCTTTCCTATCATCTTGTGGTATCTTAATCTTTTTCTTCTTATCCTTTGTTAATTTCAACTCACAAAAATCTTGCATTTGATTTAGCATATCATCACCAGAAAGAAATTTATGTGGCAACCTTCGTTTTCTAGTGCCATCAAATGACTCCTTGTCATTTCTCCATCTATGATTAAGAGGAAGGAATCGTCGGTGACCCATATAACAATGTTTCTTTCCATTGGCTAATCTCATAGAAGAAGTACTTTTGTTGCAACAAGGGCATGCCAACTTTCCTTTAGTACTCCATCCAGACGAATTTCCATATGCTAGAAAATCATTAATTCTCCACATTAAAGCTGCACGTAACATAAAATTTTATCTTGTTGATGCATCAAAGGTCTCAACACCAAATTCCCATAACTCATTTAATTCTTCGATTAATGGTTGGAGATAAATGTCAATGGCATCTCCAGGACAATGTGGACTTGGAATAAGCATAGACATAATAAAGTTCTCTTGCTTCATACATATCCATGGTGGTAAATTATAAGGTATAACTACTACAGGCCAAATGCTACCAGGAGTTTTTGAATTATTAAATGGTTGAAAGACATCAGTAGCAAGTCCAAGACGAACATTGCGAGGATCAACGGCAAATGATTGATGAAGTTCATTAAAGGACTTCCATGCAAGTGAATCAAAAGGATGTCTCATTGTGCCATCATCAATTTTGTTGTCATGATGCCATCTCATTAGCAAAGAAGTTTTAGTAGACATAAATAATCTTTGAAGCCTTGGCTTTAGTGGGAAATAACGTAAAGTCTTTGCTGGTAGGTTTTTACCATTTTGACACTTTGTTTCTCCACTATTTTTATCCTTCCTCCACCTAGATTCACCACAAACTTTGCAAAAGTCAAGAGAGGCATCGTCCTTCCAATATAACATGCAATCATTTGAACATGCATCAATTTTGTTATAGGAAAGTCCGAGGTCTTGAATTATCTTTTTTGCTTCATAATAGGATTCTAGCAAGTTGGATTCATTAGGCAGCACCTCTTCCTTCAAAAATTTTAATAGCATTGTGAATGACTCATTACTCCACCGACCTAGACTTTTAATGTGAAGTAATTTAACCAGAGTAGAAAATTTTGAACATTTTGAACCCTTATATAATGGTTCTTCGAAATCTCTTAGAAGTCTATAAAATTTTTGTGCTTCAATATTTGGCTCCTCACTAGGTAAGTCATCACTCTCGATATTCATGGTGTCTTTATCAAATTCAGGATAAGTCTTGAATGATCCCTTGTAGTTCATCCTCAGCTTCTCCTTCTTCAGATTCTTCATCTTCATAATCTGATTGTTGCTCACCGGAAACTTCTCCATGATGATACCAAAAGGTATAATTTTGAATGATTCCGTATGCTTTCAGATGTGACTCAACTATTTCACGAGTCATTGAATATGAATTACAACACTTGACACAAGGGCATCGTATTTTTTGAGTTTCTCCCCTTCTAGTAAAAGCATAATCCAAAAATTTTTGTATACTTATTATATAAGCTTCATTCAATCTATCATTAACAAGTTGCATCCATTGCTTGTTATGTGCCATAACCTTACAATATTTGAAAAAAGAATATAAATTAATAAAAGAGACCAACAAGAGATCCATATGTAATTTTTTATATATGTAATTGATAGGTGAAAAGTATGAAATAGTGACCACCAAGAGATCAGTATTGTAACAAAAAAAAAAGAAGGATAAAAGACTTACGAATAATAGAGGACAAAAGGTCAAGGGGCATGCAAGATTGAAGGCAACTTCAGTTAAAAACCTACCAGGAAAAATGGCCACTTTGTCTTAGTATCAAAAATCTTATTCTTTTTTTTTCAGAGCAGTAAAGATGACTATCATTTTCGTAGACATCCAAATTTAATAATGACAAAAGAGGTTATATTTTGTTTTCAAAATCATAATAAAGGTTATATCAATTATTTCAAATCTTCCAGCTAAGAAGGAGAATCAACTTGGCAGTCCATAAAAGAATGCTTTTACTACAATTTAGAAAACATTAAATGTTAGGAATATATGCAATGTAAGTTTACCTTTATTGAATTATCTCTAATAACTTATTGAAGCTTTCTCTTTTTCAGATTGCATAAGCTTATTACACCAGATGAATCTCCATATTCCAAAGAGGTTGGCCATCTAACAAAACAGAGTAACTAAATATAAGAAAAGATCAACATAATAGCAATTGATCTACTAAACAGATTTTTTGCTGCCATAACAAAAGCACAAATTTCACATTAAATTGCAAAAATGCACTGAATGCTAAAAATATAGTGCCCTGACACAGGGAGGGGGGAGGACGCTTCTGCCACCGTCGGTGGAGGAGAAGGGGGACTGAGGCGTGCGGCATTTAGGGGGGGGGGGGGGGGGGGGGGGGGGGGTTGTGGGGGGCGCTGGCCGATGGCAGCGATAGACCAGGCGGGCGCGAGCGTGAGAGGGGGGGGTGGAGGGAGCGTGACGGGCCGGGGGTTGTGGAGGCGCTGTCCAACGGCGGCGGGGAGGGGAGACTAGAATGTTGGTGGGCGGGGAAGGAGAAGGGGGACCGGGGGTTGGGGGAGGACGGCGGACGCTCGCACGTGAGGGGAGGGGGGCGCTGTCTGGCTATAGCGCCTGGCGGGCGCGAGCGGCGGGAGGAGGGGCTTGCACGGTTGTCCGGCCAGCAAGGGTTTATGGGGGGCGCTGTCGAGCGGGGTCGGGGAGCGGAGACCAGAGGATGCTGGCGCGCCGGGCCGGGGGAGGACGGCAGGCGCTCGCGCGTTGGGGGGGAGAAGGACGTTGGTGTATCCGCCGTCGAAGGAGAAGGTGGATGCTGGGGGGTCGACCAGGATGCTGGGAGTGCTATCAGGCGGGGGCGGGGAGTGGGAGGGAGGCGCTGTCCGTCAGCAGCGGGAGGCAGGATCCTCGCGGAGCGGCAGCAGGGGGGTGTGTGGTGGCTCCCGCGGCAAGCGGGGAGGGTTATTGGGGGTGCTGTCAGGCGGCGGAGGGAGAGGGGCACTGTCAGGCGGCGGCGGGGAGAGGGGCGCTGCCCGGCGGTGGCGGGGAGAGAGGCGTTGTCCGATAGCAGCAGGAGGCATGATCCTCGCAGCGGCGGTGGGCTGCAAGGAGGGGGGCTCTGTCCGGCGGTGGCGGGGACAGGGGCGTATCCGATGGCAGTGGGAGGGAGGGGGGCGTATCCGGTGGCAGAAGGAGGGATGATCCTCGCGGCGGCGGCAGGCCGCAGGGGGTTGTTGGAGGGCTATCAGGCGGTGATGGGGAGAGGGGCACTATCCGATGGCAGCAGGAGGCATGATCCTCGTGACGGCGGCAGGCGCGGCTAGCGGGGTGTTGTGGGGGGCATTGTTCGGCGGACGGCAGGCGGCGATTTTTAGGCGGCGGCGGGATAGGGGCACTGTCCGACGCGCGGTTATTAGGCGGCGGCAGTGGGCGCGGCTAGCGAAGGGTTGTGGGGGGCGTTGTCGGGCGGACGACATGCGCACATGGAGGACGGGCAGGCACGGCTAATGGGGGGTTGCGGCGGGTTACTCGCGTGACAATGTAGGTCGGGGGGAGGGGGGGGGGGGGGGGGGGGGGGTTGTGGCGGGCCTCTTGCGCTGCGAGTTTGGGATGTGGGGCGGCGAGTTTGGGATGTGGGGGGCGTTGTCGGTCGGCGGAGGAGGAAGAAAGGGATGATGGATGATGCTTCCGGATGAACTCCCTAGCGGCCAAGACGGATTGCGAGGAGGTGGAGGAAGTAATTTAGGGTTTTTTTATTCAATTTTATAATTAAATACATAAATTATCTTTTGTGTTTTAAAATTGATGTTACTTAAAAAATTAATGAAGGAAAATGTGTAATTCCGGTCAAATAAAATACTAATTGCACATTTATGTGATTTTAATTTATAAATAATTAACGATGACAAAATTAAATGGTTATTAATATTCACTTTCAACGATCAGAAATTGCCTTTTTGAGATGAGCAATTTTCTCTTTCGTTAATAATGTGTTTAATAATGTCCATATTTTTTTCTTGTCACTATTGACTATTTTTTTGTCTCGACATTAATAGTTGGTCGTTAAAGATCTCTTTTCTTGTAGTGGCAAGTGAGAATGATCACTTTGATGTTTGAGTGTACACAAGTGGAATCTTGTGGAAAGTATAGTGCAATAGGCCCCAAGCACTTGTGGCCGAAGGATCATGTGTATGGCTCATCATGTAATCGAATCAAGCTTAGTGAGAAGAATTATTGAAGCTCAAAGAAGAGATCCAGAATATGCAAGAGTGGTTAATGTACGCAAAAGGGAAAGAAATCACTTCAAGTATGGCGAAGATAGAGCAATTAGGTATAAGAATCGTTTGTGGATGCCAAAAGATAAAGCACTAAGAAGAGAGATTTTGGATGAGTATCATAAATCGGAATTCTCCATTCATCTTGGAAGCACCAAAATGTTCAAGAACTTGTAAAGAAACTTTTGGTGGGAAGACATGAAGAAGAAAGTGGCCAAATATGTAACTAAGTGTATAGTTTGCCAACAAGTCAAGATTGAACACCGAAGGCCATGTGGCAAGTTACAAACCTTACCTATTCCCGAATGAAAATGGCAAAGTATCTCTATGTACTTTGTCTCCAAAATTCTTTCGGAACAAGACTAAATTTTAGCACGCCATTTCATCCTCAAACCGACGACTAAAGTGAAAGAGCAATTCAAACCCTTGAAGACATGAGCTTGTGCCATAGATTGTCATGAAAATTGGGATGACCACCTTCCTTTGGTGGTCCTTTGGTGGAATTTGCCTATAATAATAGTTACCAGTCTAGCATTAAAATGGCACCATTTGAAGCCTTGTATGGAAGGTCTTGTCGTTCTCCGGCATGTTAGAGTGAAATCGGTGAAGAAAGATACCTTAGACCGGCTTTGGTCCACATGTATGTTGACAAGATGGAACTTATTAAGCAAAGGATGCTAGCAGCACAAAGTAGGCAAAAGAGCTATGCGGATCTAAGAAGAAGAGAACAACTTTATGAAGTTGGTGACCATGTAATGCTCAAAGTCTCAACAACTAAGGGTGTTATGAGATACATTGGACCTTTTGAAATTCTAAAAAAAGTTGGTAAAGCGGCGTATAAGTTAGCACTATCACCTTCTTATGCAAGGCTCCATAATGTCTTTCATGTATCAATGCTCCGAAAGTATGTTCATGATGAGGCTAATGTGATTCGGATTGAGGAGCCTAATATCAAGGAAGACTTAACTTATGTGGATCAACCTATAGAGATCATAGATTATCAAGTGAAGCATCTAAAGAACAAGATAATACCCATGGTCAAAGTGGTATGGAAGCATCACCGAAGACGAAAAGCTAGATGGGAACTTGAAGAGGAAATGTGAGAGAAGTTTTTGAAATTTTTCGATAAGCAATTTATCATTTACTAAAATTCGAGGACGAATTTTTATTTAAGGGAGTAGGTTGTAACATTCGGTTAAATAAAAAAAATAAAAGAAAAAACCAAAAGAGGCCCAGCCGCACAGCCCAATAGCCCACCTGCCAACTTAAGATAAACTAATGCCCTAACTCCTCTTTTCTCCACCTACCAGCCGGCCAACACCCCCAAAATCCCCTTATGCTACAGTAAGCTCCACACTCATCATCTCTCTCTCCCTCATCAATCCCACTCGGCCAGCATTAAGGAGGGCTCATCTCCTAGCTACATTACTCCTTCACACACCCTCTCTCTTCATTTGACTATTAGCAAGAGGTTAGCTCACAATTTCCTCTCTAAATCACTATGGCAGCTCCATTAGAGCCCTTGATAGCTAAGAGAGGAAGGAGGGAAAGGAAAGGAAGAAGCTAGGGCTTAGGATTTGCTAATTAAGATATGTTTGAGGGGATCCAAACCTTCTTAATCTTCCGCTAATGATGTGTGAATGTGTGGATTAGGGCATAAAGAACAAATCTTTTGTTCTTAGATGAAGATTTAAGGAATGTGCATTTGATAATTCATGTTTCTTTAGATTACTATTCTATTGCTAACCATGATTAGAATGCAATGTGATTCATGTACTATGATGCTTAATACTCTATTGCTCATCATGTTTAGAACCAGAATGTTTATTGTTGTTACTTATTTTAGCTCACTATGAAATCGTTTAATGCTCATGTACATGTACGAATGTGATAAGCATATTAGGTGTCTTTATTGAAAACTCCTTTTACTTCATTGTTAGGATTCTAAGAATGTTGAGAGATGTTTTATATGATATTTGAAAATCAATATGTGCTCAATATATCAATGTATGCAAGATTGGAAAGAAATGATGTAAAAAAGTGTGTTCTATCATCCTAGAACGGGCGAGGATACATTATCGGTCGACCATTTTGGAGACTAATCGGTCTCGAACTCTGTCCAATGATCGATCGATACCCCAACGATCGTTCAATTTGGAAGAGTCGTTGCCTTCTGTGATTAACGATCGACCAAACAGATAGTTTTGATCATCCGAGGGTCCTATAATGGTCGACGATATACTGATGGTCGTCCGTTTAGTGCAGACATTGCTCTCTGTGATTAGTGGTCGACCAAACGGCCAGTTTCGATCATCCGAAGGCTTGATAACGGTCGACCGATATAAAGCAGTCATTGCTCTCTGTGATTAACGATCAAATCGACACCCAGCTTGATCGCCCGAAAGACCATAACGGTCGACCGATAATTTGACGGTCACCCGATAACCCGGTCCAGCGATCGACCGTAACCCAAAATGGTTGTCCATTATGGATAGATGATTGATTATAATTGAATGTCCACACTTAGCATGATTTAAAATTCGTATGACCTTAAATAAGGTTAAAACATGCAACATGTATTGAATGATTGTATGTATTGATGAACATGATTAAAAGACGGATTGATGAAGGTGTAGCATTTCTCTTGAGACCAATCGGTACCCTACCTAAGGTTCCACTGACAGATGGGGGAAGACCTCATTGACGAATGAGGGTTATGACCTCGCCTACGGGAGAAGGTTAAGACCTCATCTAAAGATGAGGGTTAAGATCTCACCTATGGGTGAGGGTTATGACCTATGAGCCATCACTCTTCTCAATTGACAGAATAAGAAATCATCTAAATAAAGATGAAAGATGAAAAGATAAAAAGATAAATGATGAATGACTTGGGACATAAAGACAAAGATAATAAAGATGAAGAAGGCACCTATGAGGATTCATTATGAATGTCCACTTGTCACACCATATTATGACATGAATGAAGATGACAAAGTAAAGTAAGATATGATCATGATATCCATTGGCATAGTGATAAGTATGATGACGATTTGTGATATGCTTTAGCATAAGATGAAAATGTTATATGTTTACCTTATCTTACTATAATTATATTGCTCATATGCCATATAGTGTGCATAAGGAGCACATAGCATACATATAAGTTATGTTCCATTATGATGCAATGCATATGCCATGAGATATAGAAACCATGTAATAACATCATAGCATGCATGGGCCTCAACATAATCTAACGGGATAAATTCCCTGCATTCCATGGATCCGTGCAGCTATGGAGGAGGCTTTGGTTCGGCAGCGAGAGCCTCGTGACGGGGACATTGCACATGGATGGGTCGGGCTACGGCCCAAGTTATTTTACTTACAATTATGTCATGATGATGAACTCTTATAAGAGTGAAGTATATATGGCTTATGGGCCTCGTTGGAGTCATGTATCTTTACTTGAACTTGTTATGTTTTATGAACCCTTTGTTGTGTATGTTAGAGCCTATTATGCCTATGGGCTAGTTTATTATCTCGGGATTTTATTCATATATTGAGAAGTCTTTCGCTGTTTATGAAATTGATGTTTTATATTATGATTATGTTTCTGCTGCAAAAGTTCTTATGTAATTAGGTCATGTAAAAGGTAACATCGCCTAGGGTTCGGCAACTAAATTGGGGCTGGATTTTGGGGACGTTAGAGAAAGTGTCTTTCATGGTCAAGAAGTAGACGTTTCATGGCCCGGCTATAGTGTCATGGTCACGAACGAATGGACAATAATGTGGGGAAGATTTGATTCTCATTCATCATGATGCTCCAAAATTTCGTCATGGGCAATCAAGTAGTTTGATCCAAGTCTTTATGAACTAAAAGAGACTAAAGGAGAATCGGAAAACAAATAAAACTATATTTGAACAAGGAATATATTGAGATTTGATAGGAATCTTGAGTAGATAAAGATTCAAATGAGTTGAGTGGAAATATGGTCATAAAAGACAAAGGAAAAGATGCAAAGTTAAATCCTATTAGAATTAGGAATTGCAATTAGAATGAATTTACGAATTTCAATTTGAATTGAGATCTAAAGATATGTTTAATGGATAAAGAACTTCCAAAATAAGATAGGATTGAGAGGACTATGGCTCAAAAATATTTTAACTACTAAAATAATATTATTTATTATTTAAATCCAAAAAATAAGTGAAAAAATTGTTCTATTAATTAATTTTGAAAATTAGAGAAAAGAAAGAAATATAAAGATAAAATAAAAGTATAGATTGGTTGAGAGAAATCATGAGTTGGAGATAAGAAATAGAGAATTAATTTGATTGATATTGAGATTAAGATGGAGATTAAATATTAGTTTTGTAATTAATTAATGAAAAAATATTATGAGAGACTAATTAAGCAAAAATGATAAATATTTAATTAAAATTTGATGGTGGGATGGGATCCAATTGAAATTATCACCCAAAAAGCCATAAATAAGACCATGTTGAGGTCTCCCTCACACCAAGAGCTAAATTTTTGCACCACGAGCCCCAATTATTCTCGTGTTTTCACGCCAACTGAGGCATACCGAGAGTTAAAGCCCTGACATTAGAGGTCGTGATTGAAGTAATTTGTGCGGGTTTCAAGGCAACATTCGGAGAAAATGTCGGCTGAAGTCCGTCGTTTGTGCAAATTGGTTTTTTTAGTAAACTAAAGGTACATAGGGGAATCCCTATATTGATGTTTTTCATCGGCATAGATCCCTGGACTCATGTCCTATATATTGAAAATAGTTTCACATAATTGTAAATCAAATTTCATAGAATATGACATTGAAAATAGGGTAAAAGTCGCATCTAGAATGTGATTCCCATCAATAGAACCCGACCTTAGCTCTGTATTGCCCGAGCCAGATTCCTATGAATCTGTGTATGAATAGGATTAGTTCAGACTGAGTTCAATGAACTCGGCCCAAGTTGCATGGAGTGCGGCTCAAGTTCTAGTACTCTGAGCATAGCACAATTTGAGTTCCAGACTAGTCTAGACCAAGCCAGTCTGGTTCAAGTTCTCTTCATATCAGACCCGATTTTCACTCCACCTATCTCTGGAAAATTAAAAATGGGAATAGGGCCTGGGTTCCCTTCTACATGGGTCAAGTTTCCAGAGAAGAAAATGAATTTTTAGGGACCTAATTATGACCAGGGACGGAGCTACCTTAATGGGGGGAGGGGGGCGCTTGGCCCCCCTAACTTTTTGAAATATTATACATATTACTAATAAGTATAAATATTATATATATAATATATTTAGTAAGGCCCTCCCTAATATTGTGAACTTAACATAATTTATCCCCCTAACTTTTTAAAATATTATTTATATAGTAATATATATAATAAGATTTTTCCTGATTTTGTAAACTTAATATAATTATGATATGTTATTATATTTATTAGAGAATATGTGTGTATATTAATAGTAGATTTATATTATATTGTGTGTGTTTATGAATGCATAACCTATGTGTCAATAATTTTGATTTCTTTCTATAACAAATTAAGTTAGTTAGTTAAGTTATAAAAAGTTAGTTACATATATCTTTCTTTAACATTTCAACTAAAATAAAATAAGATTCATAATTATAAGTTATATTCTAAAATAATACTTTTTATATTCTAAAATAATCCTTGATTGTAATTAATAGTGATAATCAATATATTACTTATTCATGATCATATTATTACTATTAATGATAATTTATTATTGAGTCATTGTTATGAGTAGATATTATGATAATAATATATCACAATTTTTTTATTTTAAATTGATATTGATTATTGATGATTGAGAATTGAAATATGACCATTGATAAAAGTTGTTTAATTGACTATTGTGATCCAAATTAAGAATAACAAATATAGATGTCTTAAGAAAATAACATAGAAGATGAAAACTATTGGACCTATGTCCATTAATTTCCTCGAAATTGATTGTGCCTTCATGGCCGATAGGTAATTGAATTGAATGAAACAAATAGTAAGCACTTAGGAAATCTGTATGTCCACTCCTAGCAAAACTTATGACTATCCTGAGTATAGTCACTCGTCCTCCACTATACACAAACTTACTACATTAAATCGATCGATGGATTGAGTCCTCACTGACCTGCATGAAAGTGGAATGGTGTTTCTTAATGAATGTGAGCTCTTAGATTGTACCTGGAAGGATTGATGAATAACTCCAAAGATTGAATTGATAACTAAATTTAATTGATAATTAAATTGAATTGAATTGAATTACGCCTTATGGCTGATGGATAATTGATTTTATTTTCATGATTGATGGATAAATTATGACCTTTCTGCCTTATGCATAAATTGATATTTATTAATAAAATTAACACTTATTAATTGGGACCTTCACTGATCTATGACCAATTGAAGATTAACTAAAGATAATTGACAATTGAATTGGATAAATAGCTTCTACATATTGTATAGTTTATTGAAATCGAGCCTTCCACTGATATAAGCTAGTATGTTGACTAGTTAATGTAAAGAAAATTTTAGGTGATAGAATTGAGCAGCATCGTTGAGACAACCTTCTGGGCAAACAAATCACGTTACATGAAATAATTTTTCATGATTTGAAGTTGACATTTCATAGGCATGAATATCGTTTCACAATCGTAGACATAAGAAACAAAAATTTTGCAATTATGAATGAGATTATGACTGATTATGAAGTATTACTTGTTTCTTGTTGATCACCTACACATGATTTATGCATGCAAGGTCATAACCAGGTTAAAATTTGAAAATTAAGGATGTAAGTGTTTAATGTATTGTAATACATAATGTATCCTAAATTGAAGTTGGAAAGTAAACTTTTACATAGTGTGTATGTACAATTTTGGGATAATTTTTTTCATCAGAAATGATGTGTGTTTTCTCAAAGATGCTTAGTGATAATGTTCCTTATCATAATGATTTGCACGTTCATGAAGGTGTTCGATGGTCGGGTGTGGAGCATAGTTTCTCCTGTGATTTAATTGGTGCATATGATGATTTTGATATGATTCTTTAATCCAATTAATGTTAAAGATAAAAATAATGATATCAAAGTGAAAAGAAAAATAAAGTAACAATACTTTTATGTCTCATATGATAAAGAAAATTTGAAGGATTATAAAAATGAAGAAATATTAATATTCATGACGTAAAAAAAGATGAAATAAAAGGTGGTATCTCAAGATATTACAATGACATTATATTGATGATGTTATGCATGAAAATGTGCTATTATTAATGTTCTTATTATATAATGTGTTTTTTATGTCATATAGCATGACATGAGTAACTTCTTTTATTCTTATAATAATATTATATATGCATGAATGTACTTAATATGATAACTGAGATAACTCACATGTACTTTCATTTAGTGTAGGTAATTAGGAAAAATGATTATGGCTCAACTCATGACTAATATGTTGCACATGCCTAGAATATAATAAATGTCATAAAGTAAGAGAAACAAGGTGTAACAACCTGAGGTTTAAAGACTAAGGGTATTGATTGAATAGTCCCGCATGGGCAAAATATGAAAGTGATCATGAATTTATATATAGTTATGCGTTTTAAATTTGTGCGGGCAAAGGTCCAAAGGCAATAATATCTTGATTGAGCCATGTCATAGAATGGTATCTAATGTCGGCCTTACGTGCGAACTGAGCCATGTAATAAAAATAAACTATGGTTCAACATAGATTGCTCAACGAAGACATTGAGCCTCTTAAGGGGGGGGGGGGGGGGGGGGGAGGGGGGGTGAAGATTGCAATTACTCGAGGTTTAAAGACTAAGGACATTGATTCAATAGTCCCGCATGAAATAAATACGGAGGTGATCATTGACTTATATGTAGCTGCCCTCTTCACATATTAAGATACATTTTAATTCGTGCAGGCCAAGGCCCAAAGAAAATAATATCTTAATTGGGCCAAAAGTGTCGTAGAAAGTCCTCAACATTCACATGATTATCACTTGCTCAGAGTCGTCCCAAATATGCTATCTAATTTTCCATAAAGAATTTTTCAAATAATAAACTATAAATGCAGAAGAACTTTCAATAATAAGAGCTAGTAAAGCAAAAAAATTCATGGAGTATGAAATACTCAGTTCGTAAGGTCTAACAATAATCCATAATGCTCCATGATAAAATAAATTGTAGAACAATGAACAAACAAGACAATATGATACAATAATCAATGGATCCATATAACAATGAATTAGATTAGGGTAAGAAGACCAATGAATAACAAAATCAATTTATCAATTAACAATTATCAATACAATAATGTTCAATTAATGGTTTCGATTCAATTATCAATGGTCATTGACCAATAATAATCCAATACATAATAGGGCAATAACAATTCCACCTTCAATGCCAATATATCCAAATGAACATGATCCATTCAACTTGATTTAATTCAATTTAATTAAATTCAATTTTAATTCGATCCGATTCGATTCAATGTTTTATCTTACGAAGCATCCGATGTGTTCTTACAATCCCAAAAATTGAGGTTATACAAGGAATACTTAAATATGTGTTTTATGACATCTCATGAAATCAGTGCCATATCATTACTTCTCCATCATTTTACATTATAATAAACTATTATGTTTTTATTAAATTTCTTTATTTTTCAAAGTATTTGGCTGATATATCCATTATTAGAAGATATCACTACAACAAAAAAGCTATTTAGTGACCAATTTACATGGTCACTAAAAATTTGGAAAATTTGTTAGTGGTCACTAAAAGGTTTAGTGACTAGATTTCTATTGGTCACCTGTGGTCACTATAGAGTCATCACTAAAAATTACTAATGGCTAAAATTTGAGATGGTCATTAATGAATCATCTCTTTAGCAACTACTATGTGGTCGTTAAGATTGATCTCTTATTCACCATATTGGTCATTAAATTTATCATTTTATTTGTTTTAACTGACTAGTTATCTATGTACAATGATTACTACCATGGCCACTAATGGTGACTTATAGAAACCACTCAACTTTGGTCACAAATATCTTATCTACAGTGACTAAATGTTTGGTCACTAGTTGTCCATTAAAGTATAATTCATTGGTCATTAAAATGTCAATCTGTCACTTAAAGTGGTCATTGAACTTAATCACTAACAATTTGATCAAATCATTAACAACTTAAACATGAAAATAAAAAGAATATAATAATACATCCGTTTGTCCACCAATTCAACACCACAAAGACAAATTTTGAGCAATAACTTCTGTTTTCCACAAGGTTAATTTTCAAAATCTAAATATAAGAACATTGTTCATGAGTAACAACACCAATTTTCAAATGTCTAACAATAACATTGTTCACTAGTAACAAGCTTGACTTTCAAAATCTTACAATAAAAAACATCATTTACTAGAGCTAATCAACTTTCACGATGTCCAAAAAGAGGGAATTGATCATTAGAAGGTAATATTTCAAGCTATAGAAGATTGTCAAGATGAAATTTCTTCCATATAGTTTGGAGGTTGTTGTCCCTGCATAAGTTGTTGAATGAGCCACTCATTTTTATTGTCTTGAGATGCTATTTTCACTGCTCGAGAAGCTATCATATTTTTTGTATCAATTAATTGCTCTTTGTTTTGATCAACTCATCCTCCAACATAGTATATCTTTTTTATGAGGTAGTCTTGTCAACTTGGGAGGGTTTAGGCCCTCCACCATATCCAACCATATATCTGGATCTCATCCCTAGAACTTGACAACAAATTTGATCATCATTAAAAACGGGCTATTCTTTAGAAGTCATCTCATGTTGTAAAGTAGCCATTTGTTCCTACAATATTGTCAAGATATTATAAAATATTATTTTTAGTAATAGATGATGAAGATAATACAAGATTAATAATTTTTAACTCACATATTTAGTTTTTGACTCTTCGTGTACCCACCCATCTTTTCCATGATAAGCTTGGTTGTAAAGTTCAATTCTATCACAATCCTGTAATGATAAAAAAATAATCGCATCAATCATAAAATCTTTTAAATGGAAATATACAAATAAAATTTGAAAGAAATTACCATTTCTTCTTTCACTGCCACAAATGTCTTGCTACCTCTTCTAAGAACAAATTTAGCTTCATTCTATTTCATGTAGAAGTGTTTGCCCGTGCCTAGTTATAACAAAAAAGAATATATTATATAAAACCAGACTTATCATTTTATTTTTTATAAAAAAATCAAAGAGGGGAAATACCTTCTCTATATGAATTTACAGAAAAAATTAGGACACGCGAAACTATATGGCAAAAGACATCTATTATCAAAACATATGTGTAGGCATATGCCTTCACAACACTTACTTGTAGTCCAGGAAGCTCCACTAAAAAATTAAGTTCTTGCTTGTAGTGCAATAACCACATGGAAACAACTCATCATGCCACTTATTTATCCTTGTATTGATTACTAGTGTGGCAATATAAATGTCATGACTTCAACACCTAGAGAGATTATAGTACTAGACACTTGAATGAAAAGGGACCTTAAAGTTCCTAAGAAACAGAATTGCAATATTGCATATCATGAAGAGTAATTAAAGCAAATATTGCAAAAGTCATCTTCTCAAATTCACACCAACATAGAAATCTCCCCAAATTTGCATATCATGAAGAGTAATTTAATTTTTTTTCATAGCATGAAAAGGGATCTGGATGGGTCGCATAACACAAAAAACTATGGGTAAAGTTACATAATAACTACACAAAATATGAAGAAAAGGCAAAACATAAAAAACTATGATCAAAATATTTGCTTACCCATAAAAAATCTATGCCGAAATTTTTTATATAAATCTTGGCCATTCTCATCAACACATTTTGTGACATGTGGCATGTACCATTGCACATCAAAATTTTCCTAACACATAAATTGTTATGTGATAAATAAGAGTTATTCATGATTGAAGGAAAGTTATTATAAGGTAGCAACCTTGAGGTGATCATATATAATAATTTTATCTTCAACCTATATTTCTTCCCATCCATTAACATTCAAAGGTAAGAATTTTCTCACGATTATACCTATCTCTCTCGACAATGTTGCACAATTTTCACCCACTGCTCTATTTTTACCTTCAGGTATCTCAATTTTTACTTTCCCAGTTCGACGATAGGTTTTACTTAACTGAAGTCCGCGAGTACATCTACGAACTTTTCTAGGAATCAAAGAACAAACTGCAAATTGAAATATCAAACTTTAGCTATGAAAACATATATAAGCTGAAGAACTTTGGAGAAATAAAAAATAGTTACTTTTCACAAAACAAAAGTGATAACAAGGGAAGATCAAATAAAATCAAGTATTACAACCATGCAGAACAGATCTTGGATGCTCATGATTTCATATAGCCTCATGTGGATGCGGATTATCATTTAGTAATGAACCTTATTAAAAATATCTAGCATGCTCTATACTTACCTGAACACTAGTAGGAATGTATGAACATTATTTGAGACTGATGCAGCTGATGGACATGTGATGCAGATCTTCCGGGAGCCAACCTAAAGAAAAATCATTACATAATGAACTTGATCAACATTGTTAGTAAAAAGAGCTCTAAAAATGTAGTCATGTAAAATATGATATACAAAATTATTTTGGGATATACCTTCATAAAATTCAAAAAGTTATAAATCATTTGCTATTATTTAATTCCACACCAATGTCAAATTCATTTTCATCACTAGATGAATCATCTTCATCAACATCACAAATGAGGCCACCAAAGGAACAAGTTGGCACATGATCTATCTTATCAATCGCCTCAGGATCAATATCATTGTGATTCAAAAGTCCAATCTCATGATTATCTACTTGTACGTTCACATTTATGCATTACTCCTCTTGATAAAGGCCATCTTCTAATTGACCTTCATTATCTTCATGGAGTGAATGCAAAAATGTAGCATCATACAAATGTCTATGATGGATTTTCTACACAATCCTCCAATCTCCTTTCAATTTTGTGCCATTAACATCGAAAACTTTGTTTGCTTGAAGAGCAAGTACGTATGGATCATCTTCATACCAATTCAAAATTCTTCATCAATTTGAATTCCAAATCATACCATAGGCACTTAAATAGAACTACCTGACAATTCTTAACATATGTTAATTCGATCACCTCAGTCAATAGACCATAAAACTCAAGTTCCTTACCCTTATGCTCTCCTTTAACACACATTCCACTTTCTTGAGTTGTTTGATCTTCCTGTTCTTTAGTAAGAAATCTTAATCTATTAACTACACATCCTGAATAAATATTCACATCCTTGTCAGGACCCAAACTAATGAATGTAATTCTTCGATTGCCTCCGTTGATCCTTCTTTATGTAGACATTTCATCTACAAATAAATTATTTAAAATAACATTAATTTAAGGTTGTCTAATTAAATTCTTTTTAAATATATGTATTTAGAACTTACTTTGTTTTGGAACCACATGGGGAACTCATCCTTTTGTCTTTCCAACAAGTTATCAAGTCCAACATGCATTAGCTCAATTTCATGTTCTCAATCTTTGTAAATTGGGCGATCCTTATAGCATGTGTCTTCAAAGTGAAAGTGGTCTTAGTCCGAGTGGGGATAGCATTTCTCTTCTGCATGTCTATGGAGTTTTGAAAAATCCGAAAATTTCTTTTTCAATATCTTTACTTGATTCTAGAATCATATATTTTTTTATTCTTCCGCCAACACAAATTTGCATCATATCTAACTGATTCCTTGGTTCGGACCGAAGAGACGAGCTCTAATATGATCAGATTTATAAGTAAGCATTTCTTGTTAGATTTGATATTTTCCACACAAATAAATTGAAAAAAGAAAATTTATCTTTTGCATGTTCTTCACCATCATAGTTACACACATCTCTATTATATTTTGTTTCAGTACCTGTAAGGTACATAGAACAAAAATTCAAGCATTCATTTATAATATATGTCTCTACAATTGATCCCTCAGAATGAGCTCGATTACTTACTGATGTGAATTTCATGGGAGTGATTAACTGCTTGATTTATTGGACTCTAAGCACAAAGTGTAAATGACTAAGGTCTAATCATAGACTATGCAGAAATGGAAACTAAGCAAGGTCTAGGCGTAGACTATGAACAACTAGAAACTGAACAAGGTCCAGGCGTAGAGTATTCACTCCTCACTTCACTGAACTGAAAAGTGCACAGATCGGAGTAGTAGACTCGAATGTCATATCAATAGTGATTTGAAACTTAAGATTCACTAGCTAATCTAAATTAATCCTAAACTAAGTTAACTCTTTTTCTATTTTAAAGTGATTGATATAAAATGATAATCGACAAATAATGAAATGTTATCTTAGGAAAGGAGTTCATCTAATATTCTGCAATGAATAAAATAGAATAACTTAACAATAATAATCATAAGATTCAACCTATAAAAATTGCTCTCACAAACATTAAAATTAGAACTAAGTATCATACTCTCATATGAATATTAGTTAGGTTGATTCAACAAAGACTCAACTAATATTAGAATATCATAAAACTTTCAACTCACTACATAGATACAATCAGATCCACAAATCTAATGCTCTTGATTTATTTCTAAACATCAAGAAAATCTAGAATCAACCACTCGGATGTCATTTCAATATGAGATTCACATTAACAAAAGCCAAATGGATATGTCAATTCTCAGCTAGAAAGATTAGACCTAGAAAATCAAGTCAATGTTCTTGGCTCATTTATCGGAAATCACAAATGAAATCAAATATAGAAACTAATTTCTAATGCTCTTGGTTCATTCCTGAACAACAAGGGAATCTAGAATCAGCCTATCAATTGTCATTACAACATTAGATTCACATTAACAAGAAGTTGAAGGATGCATTCAGATTTAAGCATTGATTAGAACTAGAAAATAAATGCTAATACTCTTGACTCATTTTTTAGCAAGAAAATAATCAAACATCAACATCTTAGTTGCCATTTCAAAATAAGATTCACATCAACAAAAAAATGATTCAAAAATATTGAGAAATTATACTAACATCAGTGACAAAAGTGTTGTTCAATTGTCCATGCATAAATAGAAATTAGGCTGCTATCCTATCCTAAGAGAGCTAAGATTTAGCTCCTTATATATAATGAAATCAATACAAAATAGATGAGAAACTGAATAAAAAATATTTTAAAACATAAAGATAGATTAATCAGCCTTCAGGAGCAACCTCCAGCATGAAAACCCCAACCTCCAGCAAAATGGCTAGAAGAGGAAGAGGAAGAGCCCCTTTCATTACTCCTCAATGCCCCTCTTTTATATGATATTATCACCACCATTTGATTCTCATCAGAACCTTCCATTCCATTTGATTATGTCATGTGTCCTCTGGTCTTTTCTTTTTCTCTGCCAAAAGATTCATGCATCCTTTTTGGCAGCTGCCTGTGGTCATCTCCTCCTTTTTGAATAGGAATGCTTGTCTTTATGCTAGATTTGAATTTTGTAGTAATATGAATGCCAAACATCAAACACTTCCAATAAAAAATAGACAAATAAGAACTAAATTAATATATTATCCAGTTCAAATGTGCAAATGTAGGATATGTTATGCAGAAAAGATAAATGCATATTGATTAGGCATAATTATTAGAATATGAACACTTAAAGGCTTATATGCACATGAATTAAGAGGGAAAATGAGTAGAATTTTAAAACTTAGTATTTTGCTTGTCTTTAAACAAAACATTTAGATCTTAAGAATAAGGATTGAATCAAAGAGTTCATAAATGAATTCACATTCAACTGATTACAATCAAATAAGTTTCGTACATTGCTCACACTCCCTGCCATTGCTTTCCAATTCCCAATTTATAGCTAAGAAATCACAAAGGCTAAAGCAAATTTAAGCCATGAAAGAAATACTAAAAATATCTAATTTGAGTTTTAGTGATTTTCAAATCTACTAAAATAGTTGACCTGCCAATATTTTGATGAACATATTTTAATATTGCTTAAATAGGATAAACCTGACTTTTATTCATGATGCAAATAAATAGGTTTGAAACTTGATTTTTATTCATGCTGATTAACAGGATAAAAATCTTGGCTTTACTTAGGAGAGCTTCCTTTTGGGCTTTAGCTCTATTTATTTATGTATGCATGCAATGAAAAATGCAACTTTTTGTTTTTTCTTTTTCTTTATTTTTTTATTTTTTATTCATGAAGTGAGTAGCAGTTCAAATTGACGTAAAGTTTCAATTCCTTAATCCAAAAAGTCAAGTTTTCTTATTTAATATAGCCGCAAAAGCCTTGATTCCATTCTAAACATCTTCTAATTTCTGACCAGTCCACGAGTGTTAGCTAGTGTTACCCACAAAAAGAAAAAATTCAGCTAAATTGAGTTCAAATGCATCTGAATATGCTCTGATTGAAGCAAAAAGATTAACAACCAAATTAATGATTACTTGATGTTGGAATGTACTAGCTATTATACTAAAGGATTTCTACTTAACAATGATAAGCACATATGATAGCATGAATTGAGCTAAATTACAATGATAATAGTGATAACCTAGTTATATATATGATTTTAAAATAAAACTAAAGCATGCTAATAGAGTTTAGAAAGATACCAAGTACCTCTCCCAAGCTTATCATCAGCACTGTCCTTAGTGATGAATCATCCAAGCAAGGGATTGGGTGAGTGTTCAACTTTTAAAATGAGAGGTAGGCATGTCTTGCTTCACTTCTTCTTTTGGGTCTATCATTTCAACATTTGATATAAGCAATGGTTAAAAGAATGTAGTCTTGATTAACTCTTCTAGATATTAAATTAAATATGCAATCATTTAGGGAATGATCAATTTAGCAATCAATAAAATTCACCAAGGATTAAGAAATTCACTGAAATTTGACAAACCATATATGGACAACTAATATGAATAAGAAATCATAGTTATCATTATAATTATCATAACATGAGCTAAGTAAGGTTAACTATCATAATCAATTATCAATTGCATTTCAATGAAAAATCAAAGTTAGGAGTAAAGAGTACTTCCTGAGCTGAATTGAATTCAATGGAGAATGTAATTGGATCCATTTCCTCTCTGACTTACTCCTGTAAAAAGAAAGTGAAATTAGATGTAAGACTTGGATTGCCTCCCAAGAAGCGCCATATTTTAATGTCTTAGGTTAGACATTGTTACAACTTCTTTATTTCAAGAAGGTTTAAAGAGTATCATGTGATCAAGTAGAGGTCTCAATCTGTGGACAGCTTCGCTAATCAGATATGAATATCTTAATTTGTCATTGGTCAACTTTCATTTTTCAGTTGGATGTATCCCTTCTTCAGTGTACAAAAATCTACTAACTTCTCATTCCCAGAATTCTCATATGATAACTGAATCACCTGGGTCACCATCTTGTTTAAGCAGCCATTTCTTTAATGACCTCCTTAAATGCAGCATTGTTGAAAGATCTTTGAGATCTTGGTCCCAACTTTTAATAGGTAAATATTGATCTTTCTTAATTGAATGTTCCAATTCTTCTATAAATTTGAGTTCTACTCTATCTTTCTTTGTTTGAAAAGAAATTTTTTCTACTTTTGTATCCTCCTTGACTATTTCGAACTCATCATGTGGCTTTACTATCATAACTTGTTGCCTAATGGATAATGACATGGGTGAGACTTTGGAACTTTGAATGTCTTCTTCAAATGAACTATTGCTTGCATCAAATTTAGGTCACTTCTTCTCTTTTGATCTTTCTTCATCTCTGATTGTAAGATATTGACATTCTTCAACTGCTAGCATCCTATTTTGGTCTTCATCACAGATGAAGGTACTTGTTACTTATGAGCTGTCTGAAGACAAACTAGTGAAAGTATATTTCTTCAAAGAATCAAAATCTTAGTCTTCTAGAATTTTTTATCCATTAGATAAGAACTTTATGAGTGGGTATTCAATGTGATTCATTGCTGGTACCGTTGGAGTAACCTTTTCAGTAACTTCTACAACTTCATCTTGTTTCTTAGCTTGAGCTTTAAGTGTGAGAGCTTCCTTTTCAACTTCGCCACCATGACCACTTCTTTTTCTTGATTCATCTCTTTCTCAGTTCCCAATTTTGTTTTCTGAAATTCTTCTTTCAGATGGACAGATTGGGTTTGTGAAGTCTCTGAATTGACTACAGAAAAAGTTTAGCCTTCAAGACTTGATTTTCAACTTCAGAAACATCTGTTGGCATACATAGCTTCTTCCAATATGCATCTTGCTTCTTCCAATATGCATCCCAATATGCATCTCGCTCCTTCCAGTATGCATCTCGCTCTTCCAAGATTGCATCTTGCTTCCTGATGAATTTCTCCAACATAATCTCTAATTTTGTCTCTTCTGTGGATTGATTAAGTGTTTGCTGATTTTCTGAAATACCCATGGCTGCAACATGGAATTTTGACACTTGAACTTGATTGTGATGGTAATATGATTGACTTTATGAGTCATAAACATTATTACTACTGCTTGAGAAGTCTTGCTCAGGATTTCAATAATTTGAACTTTCATAACCATGTGAGGCATACATGTAAGCATTAGAAGACTGTTGAAATTATGATGATCCTTGATTGCAATGAACTTGTAAGCATTAGAAGTTTTCCATCTTTGATGTTCACACTTCTTGAGATGTTCGCCGCATATCCATCAAGAAACTTCATAGACTTGATGAATTGACAAAATCCTTTCCTCTCTATTAATGACAAATTCTAATATGCTAGTGGTTTAATATATATATCTCCACGTTGTTGTAAATGTAGTTCCTTCCTTATTTTCATATCTTGAAAATCAAGTCGGGTTTTATCAGTATCTTTGTTCTTATGCTCAATGTTTAATAAAGTCTCAATAATGTTATCACATATATTTTTTTCTATGTGCATAACATCAAGATTATGACGAAACTTTAGCTTTTCCCAATATGGCAATTAAAAAAATATACTTTTCTTAGTCCAATTTTTTTGGTCTTATGATCATTTTCTTTCCTTATTAGCTGGATGCTTCCCCAATTTCACATTTTTCACACATTCCAATTGCTTCAAAAGTTCATCACGTGTTAACTCTTTAGGCTCCATTCGTGTTTCTAGTTTGCCATTAAATTTTTTACTCCTCTGCCATGGATGTTCAAGCGGCAAGAACTGTCTATGACCGGTGTAGGCAATCTTACTTATTAAACGTTTGGAAGTAGTCTCGTCTTTGCATATATGACATGCAAAATAACCTTTGGTACTCCATCCAGATAAGTCTCCATAGGTTAGAAAATCATTTATGGTCCACAAAATCATTGCATGCATACAAAAAGTTTTTTTTTCAACTACATCATAAGTTTGAATTCCGATGGACCATAATTCTTTTAATTCTTCCATCAATGGCCTTAAGTAGACATCAATGTCTTTTGTTGGAGCACGAGGACCTGGAATGAGTAAGGATGATATAGAAAATGGTTCTTTCATGCATTTCCATGGAGGTAAGTTATATGGCTTCTGAATCAGCAGGATTCCTCACAATATTATCTTCTTTAGCTCTATTTTCTTTGTGCCATCGCATATCCATTTTTGTTTTTCTTGACATAAATAGACATTGCAACCTGCTTTTCAATGGGAAGTACCTTAACACTTTATGAGGGATTTTCTTTCCTTTTCCATTTATTTTTCATCTTGACTCTCCACATTCAGGGCAATCTTCAAAGTCTTTTTCGAAAAAATGTACAATTTGGCATGCATGAATACATTCATATCACAATCCTAAGTCCCACAACACTTTTCTCATATCATAGTAGGATGAGGGAAGTATCTCACTGACAGGAAAAATCTCCTTGATAAACTTAACCAACATATTAAATGATTTAATGCTTCAACAATTTAAAACCTTCAAGTGAAGTAACCATATCACTATTGACAGCAACGTGTGGTTCGTACGATCTGGATAAAGTTGATCCTAAGCATCCTTTAACAATCCATAAAAAAATTTCTCTTGTGGATTATGTGCAAAAGTTGAACCTTCAAAATTAGAAGGTCCTTCAATGTCTACATTAATAAAATTTCCCATTCTCACATCCTCTAGTATTTGATTCATAGCATCAATATTTACTCCAAATTCATAACCCAAAGTAATATCATCATTGGTGTCATCATCAACTTCTACATATCCTTCTCCGAAAAATATCCATTCAGTATAAGTGGTATCTATCAACATTCAATAATTAAATGGTCTCTAACGACATTTTTTGGCTAGAAATACACATTCAATATCAACATGGACAACGGATATTGCACTCAATTTTCAAGTGAAAATCTAATAGATTCATAAAAGAGTCAACACCAAAGAGGTATTCAGCAGAAAATCTATCATGAAGCTTCATCCAACTCTTATCTAAATTATTGATGCTATCCATTTGAAGTTACCTATGTAATAAAAAAAGGAACTAAGTTCAATAACTAAATTTAAATCTTTGTTAAAAATAGGGACAAGCTTATAAAAAATTGAAAATGGTTCAGGTATCATTAATCAGAGCAAAAAGTAAACATTTAGAATTTTTATGTATACATGTACACAGAGCAAAAAGCAAAGCAACCATCATAGGCTCAGGTACCATTAAGCTAAAATTTAGAATTAGATATCCAGCCAATGATGTCTACATTTAGACTTAGTATTAATCAATTGACATGAGGACCTTGTCAACCTCTCTTTCTCTCTCTCTCTCTGGAGAGAGATGTTGTAAAAAGACAAAGGTTTTGGTAACGTAAAAGGGGGAGGAAGCAATTGGAAGGTAGGGCGCAGAGAGAAGGGGGAGGGAGGAGTGCCCAACGTACCTATTTCGTGCATTCCGTTACACAACATGCAGAAAGAGAGAGAGAATAAATCTTCATATTGAAGCTTAGTAAGTGAGACACCACTCATCCAAAACCAAAGGGACATTTCACCAAAAGTCTTCAAATTGAAGAAATGTATATCAAACATAAAAAACCATATAAATAGATCAAAACATAAAATTCAATTCTCGCTGATTAGTGTTATTATTATGATATGATTCCTGATAATCAGAAACAACCAAGGTTCACGGGAATGGTCGGGGGTGGGCGCTCGCAAAGGGATCAGGGAGGCGCTTGGAGAGGGAGTCGGGGCGGCGCTCGCAAAGGGGGTTGAGTTCACGCTCAGAACGGGGTTAGGTCGATGCTCGTAGGGGTGGGGGCGCCGGAGATCGCAGAGGGGAATGGAGATGACAGGTATAACAAAGATGGAGGGGGGGGGGGGGGGGGACGCTTGGGTGGCGCTTGGGTTGACGTTTTCAGGGGCCGTCAAGGTTCCAAAGAGAAGAAGAGCCACCAAATTGAAAATCTCAGCCGTCCGTTGAATTCAACTGCTCAAATGCGAGCGTTGCATCAAATTTCATCAAAGGTGTTTTCACCTCATTAATATAATATAATATATATATATATATATATATATATATATATAACAAAGTGACAGTTAATGTGACATGCCTCAGCGAGAAACCTTGGAGTATATTTTGATTTGTTGACAACAACCACGAAGTTAATGAATTGTCCAATTCATGCAACGGACATCACTTATTGAATTGTACGCATGGTGGACCATCCATCAAAGAGGGATTGGTCTCAATCCTTTTGGATACGTGTTTTTTTTTTGGTTCTTTTATGTAACATAGTTGAAAAAATAGTCAACACACTCCTACTCGTACCAAGGGGAGGGAGGCAGAGTTGAAAGTAATCTAATTAATGTCATATGCTGTGAATCTATGAAAACTACTATAGAGTTTATTTTGTTCTCAATTTTTATTATTTTTAAAGGGATCACTTGGAGTCCTTTGATGTTTGAACGGTTGGTTGTACTTTTCTTTATTTACTAATTTTCTATTGTCGCTCTAACGCTTAATACTTTTAAGGATGAATCTCTTCATTTTTTTTTGTATAATTTTCTTTGTGTTATCTCGTTGGCCCACCACAAATGATTTTCATAAAACTCAAAATTGAGCATATTATATATAATATTTATGGAAAGGGGCATAATATCAAAAATTTAGACCGAATGGAGCATAATAATATTCTACTTGTAAATAACAAAATTATTTTAAAAGGCAATAGATATTTTTTGATAAATTTATCATGCTCAAGTCTTACATTAAACTTCACTGTCGTATATTAAAATGAAAAGTATAATAAATTTCATCAAAATCAGTTATTATTATCATTATGAACTTATCTTTTATCAGTATTTAAATAATTATAGTAATTATATGAGATTATATTGAAAGCAGATAAAATTGTATGACTAAAATTAAGATATCTTATACATAGATCCTTAAAATAAAATCGTAATCAATTAGGGAAGTAAGAACATATACAATCGTAATCTTTTAAAATGTAAATCAGAAATCTTGATGGCCTTGATTATATGAATATATATTGGCCACTTTTTTGTCAACTATACATTTTTCTTAGGTTGTGATTGGCATGTAATAAATAATGTTTAATAGTTCAAACTTTAATTTTAGTTTATAAATTGTATAAATAAGTAAAGTGGAGTTTTGGTTCAAAATATTGTATGAATACTTTCATTAATGCATAGCGACTAAAAGTTTAATATTTATATTCCTTTCCAATCCTATCCTTACGCAAATGTATTATTTCCTTATCTAACTTATCGTATTATTTCTCATTCTTATTTTATAACCATTCCATTACACTTTTTTATATTCATGATTAATTACAAAATTATTTATTGTACAATGAATAAAATTATTATTTATTTATTGTATAATTATTTCCATTATGATTGCATCTCGCACGTTCACTATATAAAAAAATATTTATATAATTCTTTATTACAAAAATGTTACTTGTAAGAATTTTTTTATTTGATTTGAGATATTTGATATATGAATAATTTATTAGATTACAATAAAATTTATATAATATATTGTATGACCAACTATATTATTTATTTTCACCAATGAATTTTACTATTAAATTTATCAAACATTTATTTCTCATATCCTAAATCAAATTTTAATCACTGATCACTATCTATGTAACACCTAGAAAAAAAATCAAGATCAAAATCTGAATGAAGGCTTCATAAACGGAAGGATTCAAAAATCACATTGAGATTTGATTACATCCATAATATATGGGGAGTAAAACAGTCACGTTGATTCTATTGATTCTATTGAATGTAATCAGGAGAGAGGATGATTAATAGACAAAAACAAACCATTCGTTAACCCCCGTCTTCCCTCAACCTCACGAACTCCCTCTCCTGATCGACGTTGGAGCGCATGACACCATCCAAGGACGATATGACAAGTTCGACGGTACATTACGAAAATCAACCAACTCCCTCCTACCCTCTCTCTCACGCACACCCTTCAGTACCACAATCCATAGCAGTTTTATGAATGTTCTTGGTTGGATTACAAGAGGTGAACACCATGGGGAGAGAGAGCAGGTGCAAGGACAACGGGGAGGACCCACATCTGATTCAAACAAATTAAAGGAAGAAATCAACATAAAAGAGGTGGGTCATCCAAAAATCACCTTGCATAATTTATTTTTGAATAAATCTGTACATGTCGATTTATAGCTAGATCTGATCTATTATGATGCCTGGCATGTCCAAAATTAAGATATTAAGTAATAGTTCATGCCATGCCAAGTTATGGCCATCACTAGATGTATTGTACAAGTTGCCTTATTGAAATGCCTTAGATATGTCATCCTATTTGATTTATTGTGTAGATATCCTGTGTTTGTTATTTCTGTGGATCATAGTGATATTATGTTGTGTTGATTGCTACCGATGTTGCATAAGTCTAGGCTTGATTGAATTATTCTTCTGCATTAAATTAGAAGTATAGAAATTATCGACATTCTGGAAATGATAGAAATTCAAACCGGATTGTTGTTAACCCAGCTCAGGTTCATATTAAAACTGACTTGGTAAATCGATTTCACGGCCCGTGTTTGTGGAATCCGCGGCCCAAGTTCACCTTGAATTCGACTCGGGTTAGCAGACGGAGCATCAGCCAACATTTTTTCACCTCTCTCGGGTTTGTCCCACATCGACCCTGACGTTGCGCGATAATCCTTCCCAAATCCAGCCCAAATACAAGTTACACTCGGCCCGGGTTTATGTTGTGAATTCGGCTTGGGTCACCCCGTACCCAGCTCAGGTTTGGCATGCGAGACCCATTTTGTTATACCTTTTTTTTCTGGTTTCTAAATTTGATTTGGACCTTACTTGTTCATGTTCATGCTTATCACGATATGTATTGAATTATATGATATCATCTTGACCTAAAATAAAAACTTTCATGTTTGATTTGCCCCTATCATTGATTTATTGACTCCCTGATTTTGACGAACAACAAAACACAAGATGTTAAAATGACTAATAAGATAAGATGAAAGACATATGCCAAGTGCTTTCATGATAAGGGCCGCTTCCTTGGTCATTACTTGATCAACCATTGACCCACACGTGACAGTATCGTTTCGCTCGACGTACCTTATAAGTAAACAAGAATCTATCCTATGATAAGGAGAGAATGAAGAATTTAAAGACACCTGAAGTCACTTGATTTCTAAGTACGATCTCAGATAAAGAAGCATGGTTAAGTAAAGAAACATGATACCGAATCAAATTATGCACATCGCATGTCATCATGATTACCAAGAATGCTATTGATTCAAAGATGATCATATATCACTTGATTTCATTGATTACTGATATCTATTGATTTTCCTTACTCATGATCTATGATGATTTCATGCTCCCATTCCTAACTAAGATAAGTATTGATCTTTATCTTCTGATTTATTCTAATTGTAGTTATGCATTGTATATTGTTATTGATTCCCCACTAAGCTCTAAAACTTACGGGATAATTGTCTTTCCAATGTTTGATTTACATAGGGATGGTGTTGAGTTGGTGTGCTATGATGAAACTCAAGTGATGATAAAGCACAAATGAATGGAAGAGCCTAATCATTTACTCTTCCCTTCTGCATTTATGAACTTTGATGTAGTCATTATGACATTCTTAATTTGAGTATGTAGTAACTTTTCAACATGTCATGCATGTTGATCGAGTCATGGTCAATATTATTGTCAATGTCATAGCATTTGTAGTGTCTTCAGGTCGATCTTCGCCACGTGTCATTGGTCGATTTGGGGGAATTACATTTATGATATCAGAGCCTAAAATTATGACTCTTTTGACGTCCCATTTAATAGTATCGTAATGGTTCATGTACTTTCGTCAAGCAGTCGCCAACCCCTCCACCGAAAATATATGTAAGTAAAGTTCATTGTTATTGTATTGTATTTATCATTGATGTATTATTTTCATGGTTAAAGGATGAGCATGTCTAGATGACTGATGCGTGTAGAATTAATAGCAAACATTAGCAAGTGCACTAGTCGCTCAAGTAATAAAGTGAATGAGTAGAGTTATCGTTCCCACGAGGACGGTTAATAACAGATTTTGTTTTAACCTTGTTAGTTGAGAAATTAAGAAAATATATGATTTCAGATGTGAACAAAAAGAAAATAATAAAAATAAAGGAAATGATCACCTGGAGAAATAATGATTTGATGATTAGAGCACCTAATTATCACCACTAGAATGTAATGAATTTTCTTAACTTAGAATTAGTTGAATCGATAACAAAGTAAATTCCCAAAATTAGTTAACCCATGTTTCAGCCTTTAACTACTATCTTATGAATAATTAAAATAAATTAATCCTTTCAGTTTTTAATTTACTTAATTAAATCATAAGATGCATTCAATCGGAATTAATATCAAGGGTTTTTAATTTACACAAATTAGGTCTCTTTCGATTTCCCTAATTGTGGCATGCAATAAATAAGATCAATCCCTAGAAACTATTATGAGAATAATCACTTCTTCTCAGATAGCAATCAAATCATAAATCATGGAATCAAAGGAAAGTATTAAACATGAAATTGCAATGCTAATAAAGATTCAAATCAAACTAATATCAAGAAGAATCCAATACATAAATAGGGTGCAACTAGGATGACCCTAATAAATGAATAAATCTGAGAAAATCAACATCAAATCTAATGTAAAAGATTGGGAAAAGAAACGAAGAACTCTGGCATAGGCTAAGCGTGTCCTCTCTCGAATTTCTGGTAGAGCTTCGCTGTTGTCCTCGATCTTCTCCTCTTTTTAGGCTTCAAAACTATGCTCCAAGGATGCTTTTCCAAGCCCTCTTTTGCCTCATTTTATAGATTTTCTCGTCTCCCAAGGAAAGAAATAAAAAATATATCCAAAAAATGGATAAAAATGGCTTTAAAACGGCCTAACAGACCGTCGTCACGGCCGTGAAAGACTCCGTCATGGCCATGACAGAAGGCTGTCAAGGCTGAAAATTACTTAGCCAAATTTCTGCTAGAAAACTCATTGTCACGGCCATGACAGGAACTGTCACGGCCATGACAGTGCCTTAGTTAAATTTTTGCCTGCAGAATCTTCTGTCACGGCCATGAAAATAAGTGTCACGGCTGTGACAGTCTTTTGAGCTATTTTAGACATTTTCTTCGATGTTTTCTCATATCCTGCCATGAATAATTTCCAGATTTAGGTAGAAATCAAATCTAAATGATATTATATGAAAACAAATGAAAACTCCCCCTTTCTAAACATAAAAACATTCTAAAGTGTTAATCAAATGGCTTAAACAAATGCATGATTTTTCCGTGCATCAAATACCTCCAAGCTTAATATTTTGCTTGTCCTCAAGCAAATTTCAGATAAGGCACAATGCTCCATTACAAAATTAATACTTTTCTCCCACTGTTCTTTTACACGACCATCACTAGAGTATCTATTCTCAACCAATACCCAGCCTTGCAGAATTCTTAGCATTCAAACATGTCTTTCCTGCATATCTACAAATAATATTAGTCAATCTCATAAGAGTATCAATATTGAACCACAAGTATTTAAGGAGCTTATTTTCATACTATTATCATTTCATATTTCAGCATTAAGATTTTTTTCATTTCCCTTAAGAATTTAGTAATCCTTCATATTGCACAAAGTGGTCCATGTAACGAGTTTTCGATCGATGAATCCCAAAACATATGCCCTTAGGTCGCCAGGCAAGAATCCCCTACGGATCTAATTACCCGGACACACAAAGGTTCCAGAGGATACTTTATACTTTTCACTTAACTGTTGGAGCTCAACTAGCTCTCTTTTCATTCACTTTAACATTAAAATTAATTAGCATAATTATAAGCTCCAAAAAGACTTAATACTTTCAATAAAAATGCAATTATAATCAAGACTAACATCATAGTAAATAATAGAGAAATTCATTATTTAAAAGCTAGCCCTTCTACTTAGCAATAAATTCAATCCAAATCCCAATACTCTAGTGATACTCGATAAAAAGAAACAATGATTGAATTTCATAGATTAAGCGATGTTTTGAAAATAAGCTTTCAGACAATAAAATAATAAACAAGAAGAAATGAGATGTCACAAAATTTTTAAAATTTTCATAATTAGATGCATGCCAAACAAAAGATGATTGATTCAAAATGCTAAAATAAGACATGCCATGCAAATGCAAAATGTACTAAGTCCCTCCCCCAAGCTTGAACCTGACACTGCCTTGTGTTAGGCCATGAAAATTATGAAATAATAATGATAAAATGCAAAAAGAGTAGAGACAACCTGATGATTTCTAGGTTCTGCTGAGCAATTAAAAATATATTGGTTGCATTGCTTGGGCGGCTCATAAGTTTCTTCCGGCATGATTTGGGCTTTTGCATTTCAAAACTGTCACGACCTTGGCGCTCAATAAGATAGAATCGACCGTGAGAGATGTAGGCAAGGCCGTGATCGTGTCCTCCTGAAGCAATCTCAATCTAAACAATTTTTAATGTTAACTAATCTAAATTAAAGAATCCAATACTAATGCTAAACTAAAAATTAAGAGGACAAAAGTTTAAGAGTATAGTTCTAAGTTATAGTCTTTAGCTTGACTTTTACCCTTTTGTTACCTCAAGTATCTGAAAGGGATTCGAAATGACATTTTTCCATCTTACCTCTAATGTAATTCTCGAAGCATTGTCCCTCCACTTTGAAAGAAATACCTGAATCTTTTTGTGGAGCTTGATCCTTGGGCTTCCAATGCATCGAATTTTGTGATGTCTGAGGTGATGACGGTGTCTTCCCTTCTATCAATGAATGATTTGGAGGTACTGGTGGGATGATTGTTGGACTTTCTGGAGGCAGATTTCTTCTTCGCACTTGTCCATCTTCCATAATATATTCACTTGTCTCCTTGACCCTCCGTTGAGTAGTCCATGTCTTCTGATAATAATTCTTTTTCGGCCGTCTTGTTCCTGGATTAAAATATTGCAAGTGGCATGGACATATAATAAGTACAGGTTTATCCACAATATTATCATTGGCGGCATAAGAAATCTGAAAAGCCAACTCCACTTTCTTCTCTAATGCTTGAAATTTTACCTGCATCATATCAAACTTAACATTAAAATTTGGAGGTTGAGGAGGAGAAGAAATAATAACTGGTTGTTGATCCTTCAACTGTGCCAACTGTGATTGTAGATTGCTAATGAGTTGATCTTGTAGGGTAAATCTTTTCTCTATAACACCAATTAATTGACACAACTTTTCTTCGATGTTGGAATTTGACTATGAGTGAGTGGGTGGAGGAAAATCATTTTTCATTTGGATCCTAGCCTCCAATTGCTCTATTTGTCCCAACAACTTCATAAAGGCTCTTTCTTGAAGTTGAAATTTTTCTTCAGCCATTGTGATGAACTTTAACATCTTATCTTCAATTGTAGACTTTCCTTGTACCACAGGAATGAGTGGGATATTATTATTTGCAAGTTGTGATAATTGTGCTTCATGATCCTCAAGCATCTTTCTTTGTTTTTCCAAATAATAATCTCTCATAGTCTTTGATTTTGTTGTCATTTGAAGTTATTTCCTGGTCACACAAGATAAAGAGATATGAAAGTATGTGAACTAAAAAGAATCTGCGTGGAATTTAACAGAAAAATAAAAGCTCTCAAATAACAAGTAAAATAAAAATAAAAGTTAGTAAACACTGTCCTCGGTAATGGCGCCAAAAACTTGATGCATGTAAAATTAATAGCAAACGTTAGCAAGTGCACTAGTCGCTCAAGTAATAAAGTAAATGAGTAGAGTTATCGTTCCCACGAGGACGGTTAATAACTTAGATTTTATTTTAACCTTGTTAGTTGAGAAATTAAGAAAATATATGATTTCAGATGTGAATAAAAAGAAAATAATAAAAATAAAGGAGATGATCTCCTGGAGAAATAATGATTTGATGATTAGAGCACCTAATTATCACCACTAGAATGTAATGAATTTTCTTAACTTAGAATTAGTTGAATCGATAACAAAGTAAATTCCCAAAATTAGTTAACCAATGTTTCAAGCTTTAACTACTATCTTATGAATAATTAAAATAAATTAATCCTTTCAGTTTTTAATTTACTTAATTAAATCATAAGATGCATTCAATCGGAATTAATATCAAGGGCTTTCTCAAGTCACCTTAATAACTACACAAATTAGGTATCTTTCGATTTCCCTAATTGTGGCATGCAATAAATAAGATCAATCCATAGAAACTATTATGAGAATAATCACTTCTTCTCAGATAGCAATCAAATCATAAATCATGAAATCAAAGGAAAGCAATAAACATGAAATTGCAATGCTATTAAAGATTCAAATCAAACTAATATCAAGAAGAATCCAATACATAAATAGGGTGCAACTAGGATGACCCTAATAAAGGAATAAATCTGAGAAAATCAATATCAAATCTAATGTAAAAGATTGGGAAAAGAAACGAAGAACTCTGGCATAGGCTAAGCGCGTCCTCTCTCGAGTTTCCAACAGAGTTTCGCTGTTGTCCTCGATCTTCTCCTCTTTTTAGGCTTCAAAACTATGCTCCAGAGATGCTTTTCCAAGCCTTCTTCTGCCTCCTTTTATAGGTTTTGTCGTCTCCCAAGGAAAGAAACCAAAAATATATCCAAAAAAATGGATAAAAATGGCTTTAAAACGGCCTAACAGACCGCCATCACGGCCGTGAAAGGCTCCGGCATGGTCATGACAGAAGGCTGTCAAGGCTGAAAATTACTTAGCCAAATTTCTGCTAGAAAACTCACTGTCACGGCCGTGACAGTGCCTTAGTCAATTTTTTGCCTGTAGAATCTTCTGTCACGGCCATGAAAATAACTGTCACGGTGGTGATAGTCTTCTGAGCTATTTTAGACCTTTTCTTCGACGTTTTCTCATATCCTACCATGAATAATTTCCAGATTTAGGTAGAAATCAAATCTAAATGAAATTATATGAAAACAAATCAAAACTCCCCCTTTCTAAACATAAAAACATTCTAAAGTGTTAATCAAATGGCTTAAACAAATGCATGATTTTTCCTGCATCAATCACCAGAGAGGATTCAAGAGCGAGAGGCCAGATCTGCTTAGATGGATCTTGATGCACAAGGGGCTCCAAAAGGCTCGCTCGATTGCCTAGCGAGGCCGCGGATGTGGTTGTGGGTCAGGTTGTGGACAAGGACAAGACCGTGGTGTGAGAGCACAATCATAGGAGTACTTTGATGAGTTTGACCCACCTGAGTGTAGCCAACCAGCGCCATGACATAATGCATAGGGAGCGCGATCGTGACATGAGTCATCAGATGATACTATCCAGGCATTCCTGAAGTTACATCCATCGCAGTATGATGGCAAAGCAGATTTCTTCAAGGCAAAATGGTGGATGGATGCGATGGAGTGCATCTTCAAACTCAAGAGGTGCACTGATGGACGCAAGGTCCTTTAAGCTACACATGTGCTTATAGAGATTGTGATGAACTGGTGGAAGACCATGCATGCCACCAAGTTTAGGGGCCAAGAAGAGGAGGACACTCCTTTGGCTGAATTTCAAAAGGCATTCCAGACTTGTTACACACCTAAGCACAAACTCATCCAAAAGCAACACACCTAAGCAACATGCAACAAGGATCCATGTTGGTGGCTCATTACCACACCCAGTTCATCCTATTAGAGTAGTATTGCCCGTTACCTTTCGAGGGACGAGCAAGGGCCAATAAGTTTGTGGACGAGCTACAACAAGCACTGAAGTCAGAGGTCCTCACAAGAGATTGCCATGATCTCAATCACACGCATGGAGAGAGATCAGGCTGAGCGTAAAGATAAAGCTCTAGTCAAACCAATGGAGCAACACAGGCCTCGGACTAACGATCGCCGACCGTTCAGGAGAGACGATTGTCGTGATTGATGACAGGCCGTACCCATAAGGAGAGGCCCCATGCCATGCTCAAGCATAGCCTTAGTAACAATACAAACATGTTAATCATTGATTTATGCCAATAATATAGTGACTAATAGGAATTTGGTGTTTTATCCATTGAGATAGTTGCCCCCGCCATCGTGTCAGCCATAGGTGCCACAATAGAGGCCCTTATGCCCTTACTGTGGACACTATCACGATGGAGAGTGCCGCAGAAAAAATGGCTCTTGCATCTAGTGCAAACAGCATGGGCACTTAATCCAAAATTGCCCTCAACTTATTAGTGAAGATCGAGGGAACTAGGGCGCAAGAGGCGCCAATCTTGTTGTGCAGGGCCATGTGCACAACATGGAGGCTAATGTAGTGCTTAATGACAATTATGTCATTAGATGTACTCTCTCCATTGCCGACTTATCTGCTATTATATTGTTTGATTCAAGAGCTACTCACTAATTTGTTTTTTGAGTCATGTGCCTAAGCTCTTAGATTGCCCTTACAACAAATGCCATATTCTATGAGTGTGAGCACTCCTATGGGCACTCTGCACACCGCCAAGTACATTCCGAATGTATCGATTACTATCGACAAGAAGAACTTCTCTACATATCTCATCGTCATCCCGTTGGTGGATTATGATGTTAGATCTCATCATCATCCCATTGGTGGATTATGATGTTATCCTGGGGATGGGTTGGCTCTCTTATCATGACCATTTCTACACTATAAGCAAAAAGATCATCATAGGTGCACAGGACAAGTCCAAGGAGCACTCCATCGACCAACAATAAGGTTATTGTCTCAGCAATGAAGGCCCAGAAGTTACTTCAGAAGGAATGTAGTGGATACTTGGCGAGTGTAGTCAAAATCAACACACCTATCACTGAGCTCTAGCAGATAGATATGGTGCAAGAGTTCCCAGATGTATTCCTAGAGGACACCTCCGGACTCCCATCGAGACGAGAAATAGACTTCAGGATCGAGCTTCTACCAAGGACAACACCAATCTTCAAGGCACCTTACCACATGGCATTAGCCGAGACGCAGGAGCTGAAGAAGAAAATCCAAGAGCTACTGCATAAGGACTTTATTCGACCGAGCGTCTTACGTTGGGGTGCACCGGTCTTATTTGTTAAGAAGAATGATGGCTCCATGAGGCTCTGCATCGACTAGCACATGACCAATAAAGTGACAGTGAAAAATAAGTATCCTCTGCCATGCATCGACGACCTCTTCAACTAGCTTTCAAAGGCATCAGTGTTTTCTAAGATCAATCTGCGTAGTGACTACCACCAACTGACAGTAACTGAGGAAGATATACCGAAAATAGCTTTTCGGTCAAGGTATGGTCGCTACGAGTTCTTAGTCATGCCATTTGGATTGAAGAACGCTCCCACAGCGTTCATGAATTTGATGAACATGGTCTCCCATCCATATCCAGATTAGTTCATCATCGTGTTTATAGTTGATATTTTGATCTGCTTTTCCAGTCCAGAGCAACACCGAAAACACCTCAGGATAGTGTTGGAGACATTGAGGCAGCATAAGCTCTATGAAAAGTTATCTAAATGTGAATTCTGGCTGATGGAGATCACATTCCTTGGACATATAATATCCAAGAAGGGCATTTCAGTGGACCCTGCGAAAGTGGAGGCAGTGACCAATTGGGCAAGGCCAAAGAATGTGTCTGAGATCCTCGATGCAATGAAGGTGAAAAGCGGGGTGGGCGTCCCCTTTCCCACCTCACCCACAGCGAGGGAGGAAAGGGCAATGCCGGCCCCCCCAGCTTCCTCGGCTTAGCAGATTATGACAGGAGGTTCTTCAGATATTTCTCCAAAATTGCTGCACTTCTCACATGCCTTACTAAGAAGACGAAGAAGTTTATCTGGTCAGAAAAGTGTGAGAGGATCTTTTAGACATAGAAGGATCGCCTGACTTTAGCACCGATTCTTACCATACCGATTGGCAGCAGAGGGTATGTTGTTTATAGTGATGCTTGTGGGACAGGCTTGGACTGTGTGCTGGTGCATCATGGTAAGGTAGCGGCCTATGCTTCTCGGCAGTTGAAGAAGCATGAGGTCAACAATCCTACTCACAACCTAAAGTTGGCAGTAGTGGTCTTTGCTCTGAAAATAGAAAAAACATTATTTATCCGGGGAGACATTTGAGATCTTCACTGAATACAAGAGCCTCAAGTACATCTTTGACCAGAAGGACCTTAACATGAGGCAACACAAATGGCTAGAGCTCCTGAAGGACTACGAATTTACTATTAATTACCATCCTGATAAGGCAAAGTTAGTTGTTGATGCATTCAGCCAAAAGTTAGAAGGTTCGCTAGCCTACATCAGGTTACGCGAGTATGAGATACTGCAAGAGATCGATCAGTGGTGTCGGAGACTGGGCAGGAATGGGGATCTATGGATAATGCACTAGATGAGGCCCAGTTTGATTGATAAGATCATAGCAGCTCAAACAGTAGATCCAGAGTACCAAGTATTAAAGAGGTGCCAAAAGGAAACTGCAAATTTCCATATTTTAGCCGTTGGAGGAATCAAACAAGAGATAGGTTATGGATTCCTACTGATGCGGCCGTCCGAAGAGAGGTGTTGGACGAATGTCACGAGTTGGAGTTCTCTATTCACCTTGACAGTACCAAGATGTATAAGGACGTACAACGCGGCTACTGGTGGCCTGACATGAAGAAGGAAATAGCAGAGTATGTATCAAGATGCTTAGTATGCCGACAGGTCAAGATTGAGCATCAGAGACCATATGACTACTTGAAGCCTCTGGAGATTCCATAATGGAAGTGGAACAACATCACTATGGACTTCGTGTCCAATCTGCCTAGATCTTAGAAGGGCCATGATGCCATATGGGTGATTGTGGACTGATTCACGAAGGAGACACACTTCATTCCCATCCGATGGAAGCAGTCAGAAGAGAGTTTGCTAAATCTGTATGTGAGAGAGGTGGTCAGATTACACGGCATTCTAGTATCTATCGTGTCTGACCGAGACCTTAGGTTCACCACCAAATTTTGGAGTATGCAGTAGGCTTTGGGTACGAGACTTAGCTATAGTACCGCATTCCATCCTTAGATAGATGGGCAATTTGAGAGGACTATTCAGACTTTGGAGCACATGTTGCGGGCATGTGCACTAGATTGGCAGGGTAAGATGAGCATATTCATTTGATTGAATTTACTTATAATAATAATTATCATTCTAGTATCGGTATGGCACCCTTTGAGGCATTATATGGACAACCTTGCCATTCACTTGCCCACTGGGTGAAGTAGGCGAGGAGAAGATTATGAGTAAGGAAGAGATGAAGGAAGCAATGGAGTACTCTGAAAAATTGAGCTGATTAAAAAGAGGTTGAAGATGGCACAGGCTAGATAGAAGAGTTATGCAAATAAGAGCAGATGAGAGCTGATCTTTTAGGCTAGTGATCAGGTTCTGCTGAAGGTATCCCTTATGAAAGAGGCATGAGGTTTAGCAAGTGAGGAAAGTTCAATCCTCATTATGTGGGTCCCTTTGAGATACTAAAGTTGGTAGGTGATGCAGCGTACAGACAAGTGCATAATGTATTTCGTGTGTCCATGCTCAAGAAGTACAAGCATGATGCAGCTAAGGTCATTCGAATAAAGGATCCAGATCTCGCTGCAGACCTCACATTTTCGAGTAACCAACACATATTATAGAACACAAGGTGCAACGTCGAAAGAACAAGGATGTACGATGGTCAGAGTAGCCTACCATTTCCATCACAACAATGAAGCGACTTGGGAGCTTGAATAAAAAATGCGCCAAGAGTTTTTGCATCTTTTCGTTAAGCCCTCTACTTAGTACAAAATTCGAGGATGAATTTTTTTTAAAGGGGTAACAATGTAACAACTAGAAACAAAATCAAAATCAAAATCTGAATAAAGGCTCGACAGGTACAACTGTAGATAATTAATCCATATCCCAACAGAAATGGAAGAATTCAAAAATAAATAGAGATTTGATGACATCCATAAAATCTGGGGAATAAAATTGTCACGTTGATTATATTGAATGTAATCAAGAGAGAGGAGGATTAATCACCAAAAACAAACCGTTCATTAACCCTTATCTTCCCTCATCCTCACGAACTCCCTCTCCTGCTCTTCGTTGGAGTGCACGACGCCATCCAAGGACGATTTGACTGGTTCAACGGCACATCACGAAAATCAACCAACTCCCTTCCCCCCTCTCTCTCACGCACACGCTTCAGTATAGCAATCAATAGCAAGGTTTTTGAATGTTCTTGGTTGGATTACAAGAGGCGAACACAAAGGGAGAGAGAGCAGGCACAAGGACAATGGGGAGGATACACCCACATCTGATTTAAACGGATTAAAGGAAGAAATCTGCAGAAAAGAGATGGGTGATCCAGGAATCACCTTACATAATTTCTTTTCGAATAAATCTGTACATGCCAATTAATAGCCAGATCTGATCTACTCTGATGCTTGGCATGCCCCAAAATTAAGACATTAAGTAATAGTTCATGTCATGTTTGCGCTAATTGATAGAGTTGCTGCCATCCCAAGTTATATAACATCATTGAATGTATTGTACAAGTTTCTTTATTGAAATGCCTTAGATATGTCATCTTGTTTGATTTATTGTGTAGTTATCATGTGTTTTCTATTTTTGTGGATCATAGTTATATTATGTTGTGTTGATTGCTATCGATGTTGCATAGGTCTAGGCCTGATTGAAATATTCTTCTGCATTAAATTAGAAGTATAAAAATTATCAACATTTTGGAAATGATAGAAACCTGGCATGTGTTTTAAATTTTTGTGGACCATAGTTATATTATGTTGTGTTGATTGCTACCGATGTTGCATAGGTCTAAGCCTGATTGAAATATTCATCTGCATTAAATTAGAAGTATAAAAATTATCAACATTCTGGAAATGATAGAAACCCGGCCTGGGTTCATATTAAAATCGACTCGTAAACTGATTTCACAGCCCGTGTTTGAGGAACCCAGTCCAGTTCACCCTGAACTCGGCCTAGGTTAGCAAACGGAACATCGGGCGATCTCTCGACATTTTTCCACCTGGCCCAAGTTCCATTGAACCCCACCCGAGTTTGTCCCACATCGACCCCAACGTTGCACGACAATCCTTCCCGAATCCGCCCTGAGTACAAGTTATACTCGGCCCGAATTCATATTGTGAACCCAGCTTAGGTCACCCCGTACTCGGCCCAGATTATGGCATGCGAGACCCATTTTGTTATACCTTTTAGCTGATTTTTTAATCTAATTTGGACCTTACCTGTTCATGCTCATGCTTATCACGATCTATACTGAATTATATGATTTCATCTTGACCTAAGACAAGAACTTTCATGTTTGATTTGCTCCTATCATTGATCTATTGACTCCCGGATTTTGACAAATAACAAAATACAAGATGTTAAAATGACTAATAAGATAAGATGGAAGATAGTCACTTGGTTGCCAGCCTATGCCAAGTGCTTTCATGATAAGGATCGCTCCCTTGGTCATGGCTTGATCAACCATTGACTCGCATGCGGCAGTATCATTTCACTCGACGTACCCTATAAGTAAACAAGAATCCATCCTATGATAAGTAGAGGAAGAACTTAAAGGCACCTAAAGTCATTTGATTTCTAAATGTGATTTCATATAAAGAAGCATGGTTAAGTAAAGAAATATGAATACCAAATCAAATTTTGTACATTGCATGTCATCATGATTACGAAGCATGCTATTGATTTCAAGACGATCATATATCACTTGATTTCATTGATTACTGATATTTATTGATTTTCCTTACTCATGATCTATGATGATTTCATGCTCCCATTCCTAACCAAGATAAGTATTGATCTTTATCCTGTGATTTATTTTAATAGGAGATATGCATTGTATATTGTTATTGGTTCCCCACTAGGTTGTAAAGCTTACGAGAGAATTGCCTCCCCTGTGTTTAATTTCCACAGGGCCAAGGTCAGTGATGGTGTTGACAAAGCACATGAATTGAAGGGCCTAATCATTTTTCCCTATGTTCTGCATTTATTATGAACTTTGATGGAGTCATTATGACATTCTTAATTTGAGACTATGTAGTAACTTTTCGTCTTTCGTAATTAATGTCATTTTCCATATTTTCCTTTATTTCTATTCTTTCTTTTGTTGACATGTCATGCATGTTGATCGAGTCATGGTTAATATTATGGTCAATGCCATAGCGTTTGTAGTGTCTTCAGGTCGATCTTCGCCATGTGGCGTTGGTCGATTTTGGGGCGTTACAATCTGATATTCGTTATTTGTCGATTAAATTGTTATTCGTTATGAAACTTCTATTCTCTTATGGAACCTATCAAAGAGAAATTAGTATTAAGCTAAACAACTTTGATATATATATATATATATATAACGAGAGAGAATTATTGTAACACCCAACCCAAAAAGAGATAATAATAATAATAATACCAACAAATAAATAAATTAGATTTTGTTAGAAAAAAATATGATTAAAGTTAATTAAAAGATAAAATAAGATTTATGATGGGAATTAAATAAGAGGAGTCCATATGGGAGAAGTTATAACCAACTTTATGTTTCGAATCCTACCTATATAAACTTCTCTCTCAACTAAAACCTCCTTTAACCCTTGTCATCGTGCCTCTCCTTTTTTCCCCTCCACTTGTATGAATTCCTAGGCAATCAGGAGCTCGAACACATTTCTGGCCATCAGAAACGTCGCCGGAAATATGTTTCAAACTAAGAGAAACCAAGGTGATGTAGTAGCCATGCTAAAATTTTTTTAGCATCTTTAGGATTGTTTTCTTGACTTTTCCCGTGGCTTCCTCCCATCCGACACAACCAACAAGGACAGTGCAACAAGGATGAGGCATGATCGAAGTCAGAGAGCCTTCAGGGATGGTCGACGTGAAGAACGAACCAGAGAAAGAGGACTAAATAGTAGAGAATTCACATAAAGGTAGGTGGATCATTGGATCAACCTTCGAATAGATTTGTATGTTGTTAGGGTATAATTAGAGTCAAAACATCGTCTTCTATTACCCATGATTCGTCCCACTTTTGATCCTAAGAGGTTTATTTCGATGAAACTCAATCAAAAATCTAGTAGCCAATGCCATCGTTCTTGCTGGAATTCTAGAACCCAGCTCGAGATATGCATCATCGGGCAAAACAGGAGCCCGGGTCAGCATTGTTCGGCCCACGCTCATCTCCATCGTGCGTACATTGTCAGAACCTAGCTTAGGCTTCTTGTGACCCGGCCCGAGTTCTGATACCCTTGTACCCAAAGTCCAGCCCAAGCCGAGCTTGAGTTACACTCGGCCCGCACTAGGCCGAGACACCAGTATCATAGAACCCAACCTGAGTTCTACTAAAATTTCTGTTATGATTGTATTGTGATTTTTTACTGTTTGATTATTGATTCATGAATTATCATCCATTTGAGTACATTGATATCCTAACAAAGAGTATCATATTGCTTAGGATGATCTGTTGCAATTGATCCATGATCCCATATTCCATCGAGATGTAGTTTATGTTGATATTGTCATTTGATTATTATGTTATTGATGATTCATGATTGGTCATCTATCAACTCTACTGATCATAATATAGAGCATTGTTATCGTAGAATGATTATTAATTATTGATTTGCAAGTCATGATCTTAAATCTATTGCTATCATATATTGTCGTCAAATTCAAAACTCTATTACTATGATCTCATTGTCTTATTGCATAGTTATTATATGAGGTTTAATCTCTTTTTTATTTCATCGATCACACGATCTTTTGATTTTGATCATTATCATTACATACATATTAAGTCCCAGTCTGGGCGAAGATGAGAACTTAATTAATTAAAAATAAAAGCTAATATTCTCATATTACGACTTGACAGAAGCACATGGTATAACATAACAGTCAGTATTGGGGCATAATTTGTCTCTGTTGGACGATTTCTCCCCATCGTGTAATGAAAGAGGATATCCTCCCCTTTAGAGAGGATGATTACCATGATGTGCACAATAACTCGCTACTCATGAAGTAGCATTGCATAAAAAAATATTAGAGATAAATAAGCTGATTACAACTTTCAGTTAGAGTATTGAAAATACATTCAGAGCATAGCCTTGATTCTCCCATTGATTTTGTCCAAGGCAAGGTATTGATTTGCTCTATTGATTATACTCAGAGTATTCTCTTCCATGTATTTTACTTAACGCATGGTATTGATTTGCTCTATTAATTTTACTCAGAGTATTCTCTTCCATTCATTTAATTCACTGACAGACGATAGCATTAATTTGTTTCATTGATTCATATTAAAGCATGCCATTGATTTCTGTCCATTGATTTCCATTGATGATTATGATTATGGATACACTAACTCCATGCTTCTTTATTGTTAGTAATTATTCATTGGTTTATTATCCACCTATTGGGTTGCGAAGCTGAAGGATTATTATTTCCCTTACATTGATCCTATAGGTAATCAGAGTAATGAAGGATGAGCTCAAGCGACTAATATTGTTCGTGATGGTGATGTGCACATGGAGTAGTCTTAGGACGTTGTACTCATCTCTTTAGTTTAGACTTCCGCCTTAGCATCTATGTTATTGACATTATGATTCATATTAGATATTCTATTGGACTTCTGCATTTATTGACATATTTAGTTATAATTGTTGGATCACAAGGCAAGGCACCGAGAGGAGGTGAATTGGCGTTTTATTGAAAAGACCAATTTCACAAAATAAATTGTGGAAGCTTAAAATTGATTCGTAAATTTTAAATCAACACAATAATAATCGAGTCACATGCATGATAAGGTTGAAAGGAGAGAGAGAAAAAGTAAACACAATGAAGACGAGGGATTTGTTGATGAGGTTTGGCCACATCTTGGCCTACGTTCTCGCTCCAACATCTCAACCTCAAGACCATCGGAGATTCCACTAATACCTTTCTTCGTTCCAAATAGGGTAACCCTTTACACCACCTTCTTCTCCACTTCGAGAGGCAAGACAACCTCTCCTCCTATGAAGCTTTTACCCGTTGATTCACTGCTCAAGAGGTAGACATGCCTCTTTTACGAAGGAGCACTCTTAATATTTTCTCTAACTCGATGGGTAAGATAAAACATCTTCTACACAGGAGCTCACACCAAAATATCTAAACAAATATTTCTCTCTTTTACAATATCAAACTCACATGAATAGAAGAGAGAAATAAGAGAAGATTCAACAATATGACTCAATAACTTCAAGAAATGATTTTCCTTTGATACTTGATGTTTCCCTTCAATTCTTGACTGATTCTACACCCCTTGAGCCCCTTTCATAGGCTTATTTGGATAATATGACCATTGCCCTTTCGTTTGGCTAAACATTAGTCGTTAAAGTGCATTTTGCTTGTAGTCCGGTGGATCACTCTGCCCATCGATCGATCGCTTCATGTTTTAACTTCATATGGCATCACTATTGTTGTAATCGGTCAACCGGTCTTCAAATATCAAGCAATTTGCTAGTTCTCTGTTTGGACCAGTCGACCGATCGATCGACTGATTTGTCAACTATTTGACCACCCTAAACTATTTTACCCATAACTTTTTGCATCATTGAAAATCCAATAAGATTATCTACAACTTACATATTCACATGTTACTCCAGATATGAATGAAACACATTCAAATATTAACTTCAAGTTCAGTGCCTAAAATAATCCATTTCAAATTGAACTTTTCTCACTTTAATTATATGACACTGAATATAATTAGATAGAGCATAAAAACTTTATTCCAACAATCTCCCCTTTTATATGAAGACAAATCGAGAAATACGAAAAGAATATAAGTTAGGAAGGAAAGGATATCAAAGTCTTAATTTTAAGGTACTTTTCATATAGAGTTATATTTATGAGGTCCACATAGTTAATTAAGGATTACATAAGTTAGGGGTTATAATTCTCATATATATATATATATATATATATTGTTTTATATTCTTATCATATTTCTCATATATTTCTCCCCCTTTTGTCTCATCAAAAAGTAGTTTACACATTTAGCAAAAGTTTATTCCCCCTTAATCATATATCATTTTCATACTGTACTTTTATTCTTCCCCTATCATCATATAAAACACAAAATTAAAATAGGGAAATGAAAAATGAAAGTTTTCATTGTTTTGATCGTATCATAAAAAAAATTTCGTAGCAAATGTGATAAAAAAAGATAGCTCCTAAGTTCATGATCGGTTCATAAATATGAAGTCATTATAAAATCACATAAGTGAGATAATAATATGGTACAAAACTTTGTGACAACAATGATATGCCAAATTTAATTTAAAGTACATTACATAGTCCAAGAATTTGACAATACGAGCAAAAATCCTTTGATAAATTTTCATTTAACAAAACAATATTTAAGGTGAGTAGAGCAATTAAAATTTCATACGTCTGAATAAGCTCCCCCTATCATTTCGCTCATTTTCTTTCTCTTTCCATATTCCTGTAGTCATTTATATGTTTCCTTTTTCTTCCAAAGAAATAATAACAATTTTAAAATTGTGAATGAGTGGTCAAAACTTTATTTTCATAACATGAATATTTTTAACTTAAAACATAAAAGTCATGATACTAAAGTAATTCTACAAATAATGAAAATATAAATTGATGCTCATGGAAGCCAAGGAATTTATATTTTTCATGGTATGACATAAATATATCAAATGTAAATACATTCTTACATAAGTCATAAAGTACATATATTTATATTTGTCCAAGAGAGATATCATTTCAACATCATTTCAAATTTGATGATTATGTATCATATGATACTTGCATACTCATATCATAGCATACTATGACCATATAAATTTATCCACATTAATCTTGTAACTCAAGAGTTCAATAAAATTAAGTATATGATATTTTTCAATAGTTCTCCAAACTTTAGAAAATGTTTAAAAAAATTGACTTACTTCAATTTCAAACCCACAAAACATCAAATGTTTAAATGAAAAATAATACGAGTATAACCAATTATACATGCTCACATATTTTTTTTAAGTATCAAGCACATGTATTCATGATAAGCAACATAAGCGTTTTCAAAGTTAAATAAGCAAAATAATTCAAATATGCACAAAAATTATATTTTTAGTTTTTTAATACACAATAATCTTGTGTACAAAATATGATTACTAGTGAGCAAATTCATATCAAAATAATGTGACATTGAGTTAGATCTATATTTTTATTTGCAAGTTCAAAATGATACTTTTACCATGAACTTCGTGCCTTCACACCTTAAAATCCACTTGTCTTTTTCTTTGCACATGAGGCACACCTAAAAAATAATTATTTAAACTTTAGTACCCAAACTTCTTTAGGTCCAATTTTATTAGTCAATATTCCTTTTGGAACCTATATCATTCCATATTGAATTGATTTTTCTACTTTGCATTGATATGTATAATGATCATGGAATCCACATGCAAAACAAGTAATATGTGATTTCAAAAATTTATTATAAGAATGTTTAGATTTCCAATAAGAATTATCATCTCCAAAATATTTCCTAAAATTACTTTTCTTTGTAAATGCATGAGAAATAGTCTTCTGATTATTTTCCTTCTTTACTTCTTCTAACGAACATGTCAACTTTAAAATTTCACATTTTAAATATTCAAAAGATCCATATTTTTCCCATGAATCAATTTCTTTTTTAAAATTTTCATTTTCCATAAAACATGTATCCTTTTCTTCTTCTAATTTCTCAAACTCATGTAGTAATATTTCATTTTTCTTTTTAAGTGCAATATACATTTTTATAAGTGAGTAAAATTCTTTGTGCATATCAAATAAAATATCATCTTCATCATTATCTGAATTTGAAGAGTTAGAAGTTACCTCATGGTTATGTACAATTAAGCAAAAATATGCATCCTTAATAGAAGAAGATCTTGACTTGTCTCACCTTCACTTGACTCTTCATACTTTTTTCTTCTTCCCCTTCTAGAATGTTTCTTCTTTGTCATTCTTTGTGACACTTGAGTATCTTTCTTGATGATGTTTGCACAATTTTCTAATTGACTTCTCATTCTTCTCTTTATTTTTTACCAGCTTGAGATATTTATCAAACTCTCTTGTATAGTGTACAAGTCTCTTTTCATCCACTTCTTCACTTGATTCTTCACTTTCCTCTTCATTAGATGCCTTAAAAGCAAGAGCATTCTTGTTGGTTGAACTTGTTTTTTCTTTCTCATCATTCATGCTCATCTCGTAAGTTAGAATTGAATTTATAAGATCATCAAAATCTAGCTCATTTAGATCTATCTCCTATATCATAGTTCTTTTGGAGTGCCACTTTGGAGAGAGACCTAAGAAACTTCTTTAGAATTTAAGCATTAGTTCTAGGCTTGCCCAAGGAGGCTAAGCCGATAACAATATTGTTGAATCTAACAAGCATATAATTTACGCATTCATAATCAAACATTTTAAATTAGTCAATAATAATTGATAATATTTAATCTAGACTCTCTAACTTTATTAGTGCCTTCATGAGTAATAATCAATTTTTTTTCAAATCTCATTTGAAGTAGAGGAAGTGGAAATATGATTAAATTTCGTTATCAAGGGCACAATACAAAAAGTTTTACCTTTCCAATCAAGCTAATAAAATATTTCTTTTGTTCAGAATATTCGGAAGGTAATTTAGCATTTAAAAAAGCTATTTTCTATCGCATCGCAAATATTCAAATCAATAGAACAAGCATAAGCTTGCATTCTAATTTTCCAATAGGAAAAATTTGAAGAATCAAAAGCCGGTGGATGAACGGTCGATTGACCTTCACTGAGTAAACAATTATTTAATGCCATAACTCTAAAAGATGGTTAAATCTTTAAAAGTAAGAGTAACTTTGCTTTGATACTAACTGTTGGATCACAAGGCACCAAGAGGGGGTGAATTGGTGTTTTACCAAAAAGATTGATTTCACAAAATACGTTGCAGAAGCATAAAATTTATTCGTTAAACTTTAAATCAATGCAATAACAATCGAATGCAAAATAAGGTAGGAAGGAGAGGGAGAGAGAAAGGAAACACAAAGAAAATGAGGGATTTATTGACGAGGTTCAACCACACCTACGCCTACATTCCCACTCCGAATTCTCGACCTTGATACCGTCGAAGATTCCACTAACACCTTCCTTGGTTCCAAATAGGTTAGGTTTTTCACCACCTTCTTCTCCACTTCGAGAGGCAAGGCAACCTCTCATCCTATGAAGTTTTTACCCATTGATTCTTTGCTCAAGAGGTAGACACACCTCTTTTACAAAGAAGCACTCTTAATCTTGTCTTTAGCCCGATAGGTAAGATAAAACCTCTTCTATACAGGATCACACACAAAAATATAACAAATCTTTCTCTCTTTCACAATATCAAACTCATATGAAGAGAATAGAGAAAGAAAAGAAAATTCAACAATACGGCTCAATAACTTGAAGAAATGATTTTCCTTTGATCATTGGTGTTTTCCTTTAATTCTTGATTGATTCTGCACCCCTAGCGCCCTTTTTGTAGGCCTATTTGTAATATGACTGTTAACCTATTTTGCCAAAAACTAATCGTTGGAGTCTACTTTGTGTGCAGTCTGGTCGACCACTCTACCCACCGGTCGACCACTCCATGTTTTAAATTCATATGGCATCACTACTATTGTAATCGGTTGATCAGTGCTCCCCGCCAATCGAACGGTCTTCAAATATTATGCAAATTGCGAGTTCTTTGTTCGGACCGGTCGACCAGTTCGTCAGACCGATTGTTCGACCACCCTGCACTCTTTTATACGTGACTTTTTGTACCAATATCAGAATGAGGTGATTTATAATTCATTGAAAAGCTAATGAGATTATCTAAACCTTTCATATTCACATGTTATTATAATATGAATGAAACATATTCAAATGTCAAGTTCAAGTTTAGTGCATAAAATAATCCATTTCGAATTGAACTTTTCTCGCACTTTAAATATGACTCTGATTATTCGAGATTTGTATCATCACAATATAATTAGATAGAGCATAAAAACTTTGTTCCAATAATAATTTTATTAAGTCTTCGACTTATATTGTATATTGGTCAAAGAATCAGTTAAAGTCAAGATTTTAGTCAAAGCATAGTATTGTTAGTAGCGATCCTCATGTTGGATCTTGCCACGTCTCAAGAACGATTTGGGGCATTACAAATATGATATTAGAGCTAAATGTAGGGACTCTCTTAACTTCCCTAAAGTATTTAGAATAACTAGAGTCTCATGTGCACACATCATGAATAAGTCGTTGTGTCATCTGATCTAATTCAAGTAAGAATCATTGCATTGATCTCATTGAATTTATTTCTAATAAATTATTGGAGAATTTTAATGCCATATAAAATTATATTTTGATGATATAAACCTCAAAAGATTAAAGTTAAATGCTGAAAAAGTTTAAATAAAAATGGATAACTTTATGCACTACACTTTGATTAAATAATTGGCTATGGTCTTATTAGATTATAAAAAAATGATGAATATCGTATTGTAGAGAATCCTATTAGCTATCCATAGAATTCAAGATTATCTAATTTGGATAACCATGTAAAATGTTATGCTCAAAATAATGTAGGGCGGTCACCTTTCAGTCGACACAATGAAAGTTGATCGAGACTATACCGGCCGATCGATCTGGAGATACCGATTGACCCATCAATACATGAGTTATCCCGATCGACATCGAGATGATACCGGTCGACTTACTGGTCGATAGTTTGGTCGACCGACCAAATGCAGAAGCTGAAGAAATCGCACAATGGTCACATAGACCGATCGATCAGTCCAGATGTGCAGTCGACCGGCATTCGAGTCAAATGAACAGTAACGGCTAGTTTTGAATGAGAAAAGTGTGAAAAAAATTTTGGACGAATTTTTCACACATTGAAGCCTATAAAAGGAGTGCCAAAGCCAGAAGCAAAGGCGTCCATCCAAGCATTGAAGAAAAACTTCAAGTTATCAAAAGAAAACATTTTCCTTAAACTTTTCATTTTTAGTTTTTTCTTCTTTCTCTCTTCTCCTCTTGTGATCATAGAATTGTAAAAGAGAGAAATATTTTATTCAGAAAAATTGAGAGAGCTCTTGTGTAAAAGAGGCTACATATCTTACCTCTTGAGCGAGAGAAAAGACTAGCTTTCTAGGAGGAGAGGTTGTCATACCTCTCAAAGCGGAGTAAAGACAGTAGTGTAAAGGGCTTTCTTCCTTGCCCCATTTGTGAAGAGATTCTAGTGGAATCTTCAGCGGTCTCGAGATCAAGAAGTCGGAGCGGGAACGTAGACCAAGGTGTGGCTAAACCTCGTCAACAACCATCGTGTTCATTGTGTTGGCTCTCTCTCCCCCCCCCCCATATTGTGTTTGTGATATGATTTGAATTGCATTGATTTAAAAGTCTTAAAGAATCAATTTTAAGTTTCCGCGATGTGTTTTTGTGAAATCGATATATTATTTTTAAAACACCAATTCACCCCCCGCCCCCTCTTGGTGTCCTTTGGGATCCAACAATTAGTATCAGAGCAGGTTGTTCTTGTTTTGATTTTTTTAATCATCTTGTTTTAAGATTTAACCATCTTTAGAGCCATGGCATTAAGTGAATTTCATTTTGCCGAAAGACAATCTGTTAGTCGTCCTCCCCTTTTAAATGCATCAAATTTAGCATATTAGAAAATTAGAATTTCAATCATACATTTGTTCTATTGATATTGGCATGTGGGACATCGCTGAAAAAGGTTATTATCTACATCAAAAATTACTTACAGATTATGCCGATAGAGAAATTTTTTTTGAAAAACTTGATTGGAAAGCCAAAGTTATTTTTTATTGTGCTTTGGATTCAACAGAGTTTAATCGGATATCTAGTTGTGAAAGTACAACTGAGATTTGAGAGAAGCTAATTGTTACTTATGAAGGAACGGATAAAGTTAAAGAATCTAAATTAAATATTTTAAATCATCAATATGATTCTTTCAAAATGCATGATAATAAATCCATGAATGATATGATTGCACGATTTAATGATATTTTGAATAGCTTAGCCTTCTTGGCCGAGTCAAGAACTAACCCTCAAAAAGTGAAAAAGTTTCTCAGGTCTTTCTTCTCCAAATGGCATACGAAGAGGATCATGATTGAAGAAAAATATTTGAACAAATTAGATTTTGATGATCTTATTGGTTCACTTCTAGCCTATGAGATCTCAATCCAAGAAGACCAAGAAGAAAAAGCCCCCAAGAAGAAAACATTGGCATTGAAAGCAAAAAAAGTGAAGAAGAAGTAGATGAAAAGAAACTCGAACGCTATACAAGAAAACTTGATAAATATCTCAATTTGGTAAAATTCAAGGAAAAGAGTGAGAAGCCATCCAAAAGATCATACAAACACCACAAAGAAGAGAAATCTCAGAAAGGTAAAAGGAGAAAAATATGAAGAGTCTAGTGTAACAAGTGACTCGTAAAGCTATTCTAGTGAGGAAGCATACCTATGCTTAATGGCTCACAACGATGAGGTAATTTCTAGTCCTTCAATTTCAAATAATGACTCATCGAGTTCTTTTGAAGAAAATATTTCTTTAGATGTGAATAAAGAACTTTCCTCTCTTATAAAAAGATATTTTTCAACTAAAGAGGAAAACAAAAAAATATTACATGAGCTTGCAAAAATAAAAGAAGAAAATGATACTTGTTTTGTGGAAAATCAAAAACTAAAAAATAAAGTTGATATTTTGGGAATCACACATGCTTGTGAAATTGTAAAACTTGCATGCTCTTTAGAAAAAGACTATTTCTCATGTAACGAAAAATAATCTTAGGAAATACTTTGGACATGAAATGGAAATATAATCATTCCTATGATAGAAAATCACATATCAAATGTCTTACATGTGAATTTTATGGTCATTACACATATTAATGTAAAATAAGAAAATCATCACAACATAACATGATTGGGTTCCAAAAGGAACATTGCCTAACAAAATAGGACCCAAAGAAGTTTGGGTACTAAAGGTTACATAATTTCTTTTCAGGCGTGCCTCACATGCAAAGCAAAGGACAAGTGGAATTGAAAATGTGAAGGCACAAATGTTACGGTGAAAGTATCATTGGTTATACTCTTGCATTTTTTGTTCTTAAGTGTTAAGCCTATTTTTTTATTTCACTAAAAATTACTATTTCTTTGAAAAAAAGGGAATATATAAAACAGAAAAAGAAAATTAGTCATAATGATAGGGGAGCACATTTTCAATCTTATTTTAACATATCATTGTTGTATCAAAGTTTTATGCATTATTTGGAATCTTAATACATTTTTTTTACTTGTGTCTTTCATAACTTCTAAATTAACTTAATATCATTTTAAAATATCCATAAATTTAGGGGAGTCATTCTTGCATATTTTATAACTTTATGAAGTAACATTTTACATATTTATGACAAAAGGGGATAATAAAATTAAAGAGGGAATTATATATGGTATTTTTTATGTTCTTCGTGTGCAAATTACTTTTTTATGAAACAAAAGGGAGAGAAGTATATGAGAAATATGACATGAATATAAAAAGTACCTTACAATTAGTACTTATGTGAATACCTATCATTGTAAGGAAAATTAAGTTTTAGGGGGAGTAAAATTTATTTTACAAGATGTTACAACTTTTTTGCGACTTATATAATTTTCATATTTCTCGATTTGTTTTTATAAAAAAGGGGGAGATTGTTAGAGCAAAGTTTTAATGTCATATAAAATTATATTTTGATGATACAAACCTCGAAAAATTAAAGTTAAATGCTGAAAAATTTTAAATAAAAATGGACAACTTTATGCACTACACTTTGATTAAATAATTGACTATGGTTGATGCATGCAATATATAACATATAATTAGCCATGCATTTAATTACATTTCAATTATTTTCATATAGCATGCATCATTTTTCGGCCTTATTTGCTTTAATTTTATAAAAATATAATTCTATCCAAATTATGTGTTTTATAGATAAAGTAAGAGAATTGAGTCAGGAATTCACAGAAATAAATGACACTCAAATCAGAGTTAAAACGAAATCAGAAAGTGAAAATTAGTGAAGGTTGTCAAGCCTAAATCGAATATAACGGGCCATTATATGACCGTAATAGTCGTAACACAGGGGCGTGAACAACCCATTACGGCCTGTTAAAAGACTCAGTTTTGAGTCAGAATCTGATTTGGACACTGTAAGGGCCGTTAAATTCATGTTATGGGCCATTACAAATGTTATTTTCGAGATTTTTTTTATTTTTCTTAGGAATTTCAAGTCCAGATCGAATCCAAACTTCATCCAAAGCCACAGGGATGATTAAGAAACATATTTACTCAGATTTGAAGGAATTTTGGATGGTTTTAAAGACCTATCTATTCCGAATTTATTTTTTTTAACATGAAAGGACTTCAAATCAAACCGAAACTCTACCAAAACTCTTGGGACCCTTGAAGGCTATAAATAAAGGCCTTAGAAGATAGAATAATTTGTGCTTGGTCATGCTTGGGTGTGCTTGAGCCCTAGGAAGTCGTGCCTCATTGCAATGAAAAAGATTTGAAGCCAGAAGGTCACCAAAGGAGAAGGATTGCATAGAAACTCGTCTGTTAGTGCTGTGCGATCGTCCAGACGTTCTGGAGGCTGCAAACCTCTCTTTCTCCATATGCTTGGATGCTCTTTTACCTTATTTTTCATAATCCATTAGTTCTATAATTAAGATTTCATATTTGCATAAGAAGGATAGATTGTTTGGACTTCGTTCTTATTTAAGTTAATTTAGTAAGTCGACTTCTTTTGATTATATATGTTAAGTTTAATGTTTTTTTATGAGTAAAGTGATTTTTGAATCTTCGACTTTTCTTGGGAATTTCAAGTCCAGATCGAACTCAAACTTTATCCTAAGCCTCGTGGATGATTAAGAAACATATTTACTCATATTTGAAGGAGTTTTGGAGGGTTTTAAAGACCTATCAAAGTCTATTCCGAATTTATTTGTTTTAACATGAAAAGACTTCGAATCAAACCGAAACTCTACCAAAACTCTTGGGACCTCTGGAGGCTATAAATAGAGGCCCTAGGAGATAGAAAAATGTGTGATTGAGACCCAGGAGCCGTGCTACATTACAAAGGAAGAATTTCAGAGTTTTTCGTTATTTGTTCGCAAGAAACTGCGGAGCAACTCAGCGCGTGTACTTTGCAGCAATCTAGAGATCGTCGGAGATGAAGAATTCTGTCTTTTAATCATTGTTTGGATGCTCTTTAACCATACTATTTATGCCTAGTTAATTTTGTAATAGAGATTATTAATTTTTTTGAGAAAATTGCACGAACTATTTTTTAGATTTGGATTAATATAGTTATTTTAGTTTCTTTTGATTATGATTGTTATGCTTAAAGCTTTTTACTGAGATTATTATATTTTAAGATAAGAATACAAACCAGATTTGGTGTGGTTAGTTTTAGGATTTAATAATTTTTAGCGAATCGATTCTTAACTTAAAGTTGAAGCAATCATAACACGAAACTAGTAACTCGTCGTTTGTGTTAGATTTTGTACAGTATATCAATTTTTACCCATCAAGGATAATTGTTAGTTTAGGACATACAACTTAATGCATCTTAATATCTTTCTTAACTGAAGATTAACTCATCATTTGTGGTCTTAAGTTTTGCAGAAATTAAGATAATTTGATTTACTCAGCATAGAGATCATTAATTTAGGTAATCCTAATCCGTCTTAAGAACTGAATCTATTCATCATCATTATAATTCAATCTTCATAATGGTTCATGTCAGTTAATCATCATCGTTAATCATCCATAATCCTTAGGCTCAACACCAATTTATTTTATTTTCTGCACATTTATTTTTTGTTTTCATATCACAACACCCTTTTCTTCTCTCAGTAGATTATTGGGATATATTAGATTTAACTAGTTCCTCGTAGGTTCGACACTCTACTTTTTACTTTATTACTTGATACGACTAGTGCACTTGCTAGCAAATTTATTTGTTATAAATTTAACGCATCAATGGTCTTACTAGATTATGAATGAATGATGAATATCAGAGTTGTAGAGAATCCTGTTAGCTATCCATAGATTTTAATATTATCTAATTTGGATAACTGTGTAAAGAGTTATGTTCAAAATAGTGTAGGGTGGTCAACCTACCGGTCGAAACAATGAAAGCCGGTCGACCGATCAATACATGAGTTGTCTGGTCGATCGACCAAGTATAGAAGCTAAAGAAATCGCACAACGGTCATATAGATCGATCGATCAGTTCAGATGTGCGATTGATCGGCCTCCGAGTCAATTGAATAGTAACTGCTAGTTTTGAATGAGAAAAGTATGGAAAAAATTTTGGATGAATTTCCCACACATTGAAGCCTATAAAAAGAGTGTCAAAGCCAAAACCAAAGGCGTCCATCCAAGCATTGAAGAAAAACTTCAAGTTATCAAAGAAGATCTTTTCCTTGAATTTTTTATTTTACGTTTTCTCTTCTTTCTCTCTTCTCCTCTTGTGAGTATAGTATTGTAAAAGAGAGAAACATTTTGTTCAGAAAAATTGGGAGAGCTCCTGTGTAAAAGAGGTTTCATATCTTACCTCTTGAGTGAGAGAAAAGGTTAGCTTTCTAGGAGAAGAGGTTGCATTACCTTTCGAAGCTTGGTAAAGGGCTTTCTTTCTTGCCCAATTTGGAACAAAGGAAGAGATTCTAGTGGACTCTGGCGGTCTCAAGGTCGAAAAGTCGGAGTGGGGACATATGCCAAGGTGTAGCCGAACCTCGTCAACAACCACCGTATTCATTGTGTTGGAATTCTCTCTCCCCACCCCCCCCCCCCCACCCCTATTGTGTTTGTGATATGATTTGAATTGCATTGATTTAAAAGGTTTGAAGAATCGGTTTTATATTTTCGCGACGTGTTTTTGTGAAATCGATATATTGTTCTCAACACACAAATTCACCGCCCCCTTCCCCCCTCTTGATGCTTTTTGGGATCCAACAATTATGCCTATAGATGATGATCAGATGTAGAGCTATTGGGCGTGATCGTGGAACCAATGTCCAAAAAATCATCATTGATAATATTGAGGGCCAAAGGGCCCACAAATAGCGGAATGATGAGGCAGAGGCAGTGGCCGTGTCATGGACGGAGAGTGCAGGAACGAGAGGTACAGTATGAGGATAGGTATGCTAGGGACAACCATCCATTGCCACCACCATTGCTACCATGATTGCCTCGTCAGGAAATCCCACGGTAGTTAGTGTCCTCTGAGGATACCATTTAGGCATTTATGAAGCTCCAGCCTACACAATTTGATGACAAAGGAGAAGTTGACAAAGCTCAGCGCTAGATTCTCAGCATGAAAGAGATGTTCACACTCATGCAATGTGGAGAAGACCGAAAGGTCTTGCATGTTGCGAGCCTCCTAACAAATCATACATTGAATTGGTGGATAACTATTACAGAGACAAAGGTTAAGGACCGGGAGGTGATTCCATGGTAGAGTTTCTATGAAGCATTCGACGTATGTTATTTCCCTGATACCAATGCATATAGAAGCAAAAGGAATTCCTTGCACTACAACAAGGACATATGATAGTCGAAGATTATCATATCAGGTTTGTTCAGCTAGAACGATACAACACCCTTCGCATGAGTGAAAGTCAAAGAGCATATCAATTCGTCCAAGGCGAAAATCCACAATTAGGAAGAATACCCTATCTGGTCATTGCAAAACTCTCAATAGTACAGTGGAACTGACAACAAAGATGGAAAGGGACTACATACGAGAGCAAGAAGAACAAAAAGAGCAAAATGAAAGGGCACTAGTGCAATCCACTGAACATCGTCAACTCAAAAGAGAAGATCATCATCCAACCAGGACCAAAGAGGCATGACAAACCAGTATGACTATTGCACCAGGCCTTATGAGACACATGAGAATATACAACCACAACAATGACTATTAGATAGAGCTTTATGTACACATTGTGGATGCACATAGAAGAGTGCCGACTTAAGATAGATGTCCGCATCCATTGTCAGGAGTCCAGACACATCGCACGAAATTGTTCGGTACTGGTTAGATGTGACCAACAACGGCAAGGTGCAAGGGACACGGGAAATTTAGTGCAAGGTAGAGTCTATAACCTAGAGGCCTATACATAACAAGATAATGATGATGACACTATTGAAGGTACTCATACCTGAATCATTGCCATTGCTTCATTGGACCAATTGACATCGAACTCTATGATTTCATAAGATAGCTAGATGGATCACAACGTAGAAATGACCAAGTATTTCCCTGAATCAAGATAGTAGAGTACTTAGTGCAAAGTAGCCATAAGCCATTGTAATATACAATTGAGTTATCCAAGGATTATTGAAGTCAGCATAGAGCCACTAGCATCGTCCCTAAATTCAAGTATAAATTTTATTTTTAAGAGGTTTATAATGTAACACCAAGACCAAAAACAAAAAAATAAAAATAACAACAGATAAATAAATCAGATTTTGTTAGAAAAAATATTATAAAAGTTAATTAAAGATAAAATCAAATTTATGTTGGGAATTAAATAAGAGGAGTCCATGTGGGAGAAGTTATAACCAACTTTATCTTTTGACTCCTACCTATATAAACTTCCCTCTCAACCAAAACAACTTTTAACCCTAGTTGTCGTGCCTCTCCTCTTTCCCCCCTCCACCTGCACAAATTCCTAGGCAACTAAGAGTCTGAACACAGTGTTGGCCGCTGAAAACATCATCGAAAATACGTTGACACACTAGGAGGAAACCAACTTGATGTAGTAGCCATACTAGAATTTTTGTAGCATTTTCAAAATTGTTTTCTTCACTTTTCCCTCGACTTTCTCCCGTCTGACGTGACCAAAAAGGATGAGGCATGGACGAAGACAGAGAGCCTTCAAGGATGGCCGACATGGAGAATGAACCAGAGAAAGAGGACTGAACAATAGATAATTCGCATAGAGGTAGGTGGATCGTTGGATCAATCTTTGGATCAGTTTTAACAATATATTTATATATTATTAAGGTACAATTAGAGTCATAGCATCGTATCCTATTATCCATGATCCATCCCGTATGATTACTTTGGACCTAAAATGCTTATTTCGATGAAACTCCATCAAAAATCGAGTAGCCAGTGCCACCGTTCTCGTCGGAATCCCAGAACTTGACTCAGGTTTGGAGAACCTGGCCCGAGTACATGCATCGTTTGGCAAATTAGGTGCTGAACCCAACCCTGTTCAACGTTGTTCGAACCACGCTCATCGTCATCGTGCGCGCATCGCCGAAACTCGGCCCAAGCTTCCTATAATCCGGCCCGAGTTCTCATACCCCTGTACCCAGAGTTCAACCTAGGTCGGGACTAGGTTACACGCGGCCAGAGCTAGGCTAAGACACCAGTATCATAAAATTTATGTTATGATTATAGTATGATTTGTTACTATTTGATTATTGATTTTTGAATTATGATCCATTTGAGTATGTTGATATCTTGATACAAAGTATTGTGTTGTATTGTATTGTATTGACCAATCATGAATTATGATCCATGATCTAATATTCCATTGATAGTGAAATTGAGGAGTGTAGTGATAACTTGCTGATTTCTGGGTCAAAAGTGAGATTTTTCAATTTTTGATTTAACTCCCTAATTCACTCTCTGCTAAAGTGCACAGGTCAATTGTAGTAAATCCTAAATGTCGTATCCACAGTAATTTGAAGCCAAAGACTCCCTAAGACAATCTAGACTAACCCTACTTTAAGTGGCAAAAACAGGAAAATAAAAAGAATAGAAAATAGATTTTTAATTGTGGCAAAAAGGATAACTATTTTTTGATTTTTGAAAAGTTATCAAAACTGTATTACAAATGCTAAACTAAGGGCTAGAAGGGTTTATCTACCAATGAGGAAGGTTCTCCTATGAGTTGGGGTTCATCTAACTTAATTATGGATGGAATGGAATAAGTTATCAATTTTTAGTCAAATCTGATTCAACCTTAAACATGGCTGCTCTCACAGCTCAATTAGTCCAAAACTAATCAATATATTATCATATAATTGTTACCCAGGTTGAATTGGATAAGTATCTCCACTGAATATCAAGTTATCATTAGCATATTGATCACTAGCCACATATTCACTAACCCCTCACTGATTTTGCCAAGTCTTTTCAGATTTTGGCAATTTCAGTTTGGCATTACAATTCAACTCACATTCATGCATCAACTAATAAAAAAAGTAATGAATCTAATCCTAATACTAATGCTTCTTGGTTTATCTCTAAACAACAAGAAGATTTTAAATCAGCCTCTCAGTTGCAAATTGAAATGAAATCCACATTAGTATTAATCAATTGGATAAAATCAGCACATATTAAACATTGGAATTCAGCACATGTCACTCATTGGAATTCAACACCTGCCATAACTCCTTAGTCCATCTCTGAACAGCAAGATAGCCCTAAATTCACTTCTTAGTGGATGATATAATCAGGGGGGTTACAATGGCAAGGCAGAATCCATAGATTCAAGAAATCAGAATTTCTATATCAGAAATCAGTAAGTGAAATGTTTGCAACAATTCAGGGATTGAAATCTTGGGAATGTCATTGTCTCTTGATTCATTTCTGAACAAGAAGGAACCTAAAGATTAGCTTCTCAGCTGCTAAGAAATCAGGGTCCCTCAATGATAAACATATTTCAACAATTCAGGAATCAGAAATCAGAATAATCAAAATTCAGAGAACAGAAAAGATAAAAATCAGATTCCTAATAAAGATTTGAATCTAGAAACTTGCCATTGGTTCTTAATTCATTTCTGAATAAAGAACAGATCATAAAACAACCTCTCAGTTGTAAATGCAACCAAGATCTTACAATGTCAAGAACAGGACAAGATCAATTGAGTTCAGAATGCAGATTTCAGAAATAAGGAATCAGAAATTCAGAAATCAGTGCAAGAATTCAGAAATGTCCACAATCCATCCACAATCAAACTAGACTACTACCCTATCTTAGGAGAAATGGAGTTTAGCTCCTCATAATTATAAAGATTGATACAAAACATTCTGTAATCAGAGGCTGTCGACAAAACAGCTCCACTTCAGCTCCTCCTTGCTTCCTTCCTGCTCAAACCCTTCCAATGGCCAGCCCCCTTTTTCCTCTAGGATTTTCAGCTTATATATGAGCCTTCTACACCCTCATATGCAAATGAGAATATTCCATTCCCTTGATTCAGGCCACCTGTCCAGTGGTCCTAAAATTCCAGCAGAAATCAGATGCCTTTTTGGACAGCTAGCAGTGGTCCCCCCCCTCCTTTTTCACCTTGTGCAGCTTTATTTCAGGCTTGTTGCACCTGCTAAGAGAACCAAAACAGCCAGCATCATATTCTTCTAATAAGATTTAAACAAATAAGGATTATGATAGCAAGTAATATCAGCTCTATTATCAAATAAGATTTGGTGTTGTGCAGGAATAAAATCCTAATTTAAAAATGATAACTTCAAAGCCCAGAATGATAACTTTACATATTTCATGAAAATTGTCCAAATATGAGTGGTTCAAAGCATTGAAGGCATCATAAGATTTTATAGGAATGATAACTTGGGTGCTAAAAATGATAACTTGATACCATAAAAATGATAACTTGTCATAAGTTTAGTTGTGATTATTCAAATGTGATCAAATTAGAGCAGCAAGGAGTTAGGACAATAATATAATGATTGTCTAATGCTTTTATACAGAATTGATAGCCTTGCACCTCGAAATGCAGTTTTGCCCTAAAATGATAACTTGACACTAAAAAATGATAACTTATGAAATGGAGTGATAACTTTGCACAAGTTGAAATATGATCATCCAAATATGATTAATTCATGATGGCATGGGATTTAGGGTAAGATAATCACTAGAAATCAGCTAAACTAGAAAAATGATAACTATGCACATTGGAGTGATAACTTGCCCAAAAAAATGATAACTTGACATAGAATTGATATATTTATGGATTTTAACAATTCAGAACCTCTATGCACATGAAATTAAGTGTAAAATGAGAATGATCAGCTGGCTATCACAATCCTTTGCATTCCAAGCATAATTGGTTAAAAGTTAGGCAAAATAAGAGCTCGATATGGGTGAATTGGATAGAAAATGGGATAAAAACCTATTGTGATAAGCTAGTGATCAGACTCCCCCAAGCTTAACCTTTTGCTTGTCCTCAAGCAAAACATTCAGAAATTAAGGACAAACTTGAATTAACAGTCCACAAATAAATTAAAAACCAGCTGATTTAAGTCCAATGACTTTCCCACTTTGCCAACTCTTCATTCTTTCCAAAAACTCAATTTCTAGCTAGGGAATCAAAGAGGCTAAAGCAAATTTAAGCCATGGAAGAAGTACTAGCAGTAACAAGTTTGAATTTCAGGGATTGTCAACTATACAAAAAGGTTGAACTACAAATCTCTTCATGAACAGATTTTTCACTGCTTAAACAGGTTTAACACTTGACTTTTATTCATGAAAATGCAAGTAATAAAAATCCTAGCTTTATTTAGGAGAGGTTCCTTTTTGAAATTTCACTCTCTTTATTTATGCATGCATGCAATGCAAAATGCAACTTTTCACTTTTTCTTTTCTCCATTTTTTTTATTCTGTTCATTAAGGGAGCAATAGTTCAAACTCAAGTAAAGTTTAGATCCCTTGGTTCAAAAAGTCAAGTTTTCCTATTTACATGGCAGCAAGAGCCTTGACTTCCTTCTAGACATCATATATTAGTAATTCACTCCATGAATGTCAGCAAGTGTTACCCACAAAAGAAAATTTTTTTCCAGCTGAGAATTGATTCAAATGCACCTGAATGAGTAAGTAAATTAAAGCAAGAAGGCTATGGCAAATTTTGAACACTTGGTATTGGAGTGTACTAACTGTCATAATAAGGTATTTCACCCATTTTAGAATTAAAATGAGGGTAAGAATTGAATTGAGCCCAAAAAAATGATAACCAGTGATAACTTGTCGAAACCGAATGAATCTAATGATAACTTATTCAAACAGTGATAACCTGGTAGTAAATGATGATATGAGCATTAAAATAAATTGAAAATATGGTGTAAAGTTTAGAAAAGCACCAGGTTTCTTTCCCCAAGCTTATTCTCAGCATTGTCCACAGTGGTGAAAATATAGGCAAGGGAGAGGGTTGGGAGGGTATCAAACTCTTGGATTTGTGCAATTGATCCCTTTTGTATCTCATCTAGAGGCTTTGGGTGGTCCATTCTTCATGAATTGCAACTAATCCTATAAAAAAATAAAGGATATCAATGAAATCTGCAATATCAAATTTTTGGGGTGCACAATTCAATAATGCATTTGAAATGCATTGAAATTCACTGAAATTCAGCAATGATGGATTTGGATGACTGATATGAATGATAATTCAGATGTCAATATGATAATTGTAGCATGAAGGAAAAGATAACATCAGTTATCATTGGGATTTCAGTGAGAAAATCAAAATTGAGGGTAGAGGTACTCCCTAAATGAAAATTTATGGATTGATCTGATTTTTCCCTGACTTATTCCTGCAAAATAGAAAGATTAGGTATAAAATGGCTTGGGTTACCTCCCAAGAAGTGCCCTACTTTAATGTCTTAGGCTAGACATTGTTACAACTCTTGACATCAAGGAGGTTTAAATAATATGATGTGATCAAGAAGAGATCTCAATTTGTGGATAGCTTCACTAATCAAGTATGGATCTCTTAGTTTGCCAATGATTGACCTTTATTTTTCAGTTTGATTCCCTCCTCCATTGTATCAGAAATCTACTAACTTCGCATTCCAAAACTTCTCATGTATGATATATGAATCTCTATCCCCTGGATCACCATCTTGTTTAAGCAGTCATTTCTTCATTGGCCTATTAAAATGCAGCATTATTGGAAGATCTTTGAGCTCTTGGTTCCATCTTTCAGTAGGCAAATAATGATCTTCCTTCATTGAATGTTTCATTCCTTCTACATATTTGAATTCTGCTATAGCCTCTATTTGGAAAGAAATTTCTTTTACTTTTGTATCCCCCTTGGCCATTTAAGTCTCATCATGTGGCTTTACTGTCATAACCTGTTGTCCAATGAAAAATGAGATGGGTGAGACTTTGGAACCTTGAATGACTTCAAATGAATTAGTGCTTGCTTCAAGTTCAGGCCACTTCTTCTCTTTTAATGTTTCTTCATCTTTGATTCTATGATGTTAATATTCTTCAACTGATCCATGATGGTTTGTGGAGCAAATTGCTTCAAGTAGAACTTTTGGACAGATGGGTGCAGGGAGTAACTCATCTTCAGGGGTAGACAATGAGTGAATTAAGTTACAGCCCTCATCACAAAGGAGTGTATCTGTTAGTTTCTTCAAAGAATCAAAATCATAGTCTTCTAGAAATTGTTCTTCATTGGATGGGAACCTTATAAGTGGGTCTTCAATGTGATTCATTGCTGGAATCATTGGAGTACCCTTTTCAGTAACTTCTGCAACTTCAACTTGTTTCTTGAATTGTTCTATAAGTGTCATAGACTCCTTTTCAACTTCAGCCTCCATGACTACTTCTTTTTCTTCATTCATTTTTTTTTCAATTCCCATCTTCATTTCCTGAATTTCTTCTTTCAAAAGGGCAGATTGGATTTGTGGGGCTTCTTGACTGGACTGCAAACAAAACTTGGCCTCCAAGACTTGATATTCATCTAGAAGGACATCTGTTGCCATACATAATTTTTCCAAAGTTGCAGTTTGCTTTTCCTATCGCCTCATGAAGTTATCCAACATAATCTCCAATCTTGACACTTCTATGGATTGATTAAGTGATTGTTGATTTTCTAAAATACTCATGGTTGCAACTTGAAATTCTGACACTTGACCTTGATTATGATGGTAATACAAATGATTTTGTGAGTCATGGACATAAGGATTACTACTTGAGAAGTCTTTCTCAGGATTTCAGAAATTTGCACTTTCATGACCATGTGAGGCATACATGTAAGCATTAAAGGGCTGTTGAAATTGTGGTGATCCTTGATTGCAATGAACTTGTGATGGTTCTCCAACATCAAAATTATATTTTTTAAGAGTTTTGAACATGACATCTTCAACTATAGAATCCAATTCCTCCTAGCTCAAGGGAGTTTTACTTGATTGATAATAGTCATAGGACCAAGTTTGCCAACTCATATCCATCTTTTCTTCTTTCTCTCTCAGAAGTCAAATTCATAATTTTTTGCGATTGCTGGGTGAATAATAATTCCTAAGTGTCCTAAGAGCAGCCATGTTTTGATTGGTAGCCTCCTCCTCAAAAATTCTTCTCCTAGCCTCTTCTCTTTGCAATCTCCTTCTCCTATTGAATCTTCTTTCAGTTCAGGATCAAATAGGTAGAGGTTTTCTTGAAGCTCCAAATCCTGCATAAATTGAAATCAAAAGTATCAAATTCAGAAAAGAAAGAAAACTAAACAAAATTAAAAATTCACTATGATAACTTGTGAAAACTAAAAACTAGGCTAATAAATGGACTGATAACTAGTCTAAAATTAATTTAAACTATCTAAGTTAATCTAATTAGCCTCAAATCCCCGGCAACAGCACCAAAAACTTAGTTGTGACATTACGGAGTGTAGTGATAACTTGCTGATTTTTGGGTCAAAAGTGAGATTTTTCAATTTTTGATTTAACTCCCTAATTCACTCTCTACTGCAGTGCACAGGTCAATTGTAGTAAACCCTAAATGCCGTATCCATAGTGATTTGAAGCCAAAGACTTCCTAAGACAATCTAGACTAACCCTACTTTAAGTGGCAAAAATAGGAAATTAAAAAGAATAGAAAATAGATTTTTAATTGTGGCAAAAAGGATAACTATTTTTGGATTTTTGGAAAGTTATCAAAACTGAATTATAAATGTTAAACTAAGGGATAGAAGGGTTTATCTACCAATGAGGAAGGTTCTCCTATGAGTTGGGGTTCATCTAACTTAATAATGGATGGAATGGAACAAGTTATCAATTTTTAGTCAAATCTGATTTAACATTAAACATGGCTGCTCTAACAGCTCAATTAGTCCAAAACTAATCAATATATTGTCATATAATTGTTAGCCAGGTTGAATTGGATAAGTATCCCCACTGAATATCAAGTTATCATTAGCATATTGATCACTAGCCACATATTCACTAACCCCTCACTGATTTTGCCAAGTCTTTTCAGATTTTGGCAATTTTAGTTTGGTATTACAATTCAACTCACATTCATGCATCAACTAATCAAAAAAGAAATGAATCCAATCCTAATACTAATGCTTCTTGCTTTATCTCTAAACAACAAGAAGATTTTAAATCAACCTCTCAGCTACAAATTAAAATGAAATCCACATTAGTATTAATCAATTGGATAAAATCAGCACATATTAAACATTGGAATTCAGCACATGTCACTCATTGGAATTCAACACTTGCCATAACTCCTTGGTCCATCATTGAACAGCATGATAGCCCTAAATTCACTTCTCAATGGATGATATAATCAGGAGGGTTACAACAGCAAGGTAGAATCCATAGATTCAGGAAATCAGAATTTACAAATAAGAAATCAGTAAGTGAAATGTTTGCAACAATTCAGGGATTGAAACCTTGGGAATACCATTGTCTCTTGATTCATTTCTGAATAAGAAGGAACATAAAGATTAGCTTCTCAGTTGCTAAGAAATTAGGGCCCCTCAATGATAAACAGATTTCAACAATTCAAGAATCAAAACTCAGAAAAATTAGAATTCAGAAATCAAAAAAGATAAAAATCAGATTCCTAATAAAGATTTGAACCTAAAAACTTGCCATTAGTTCTTGATTCATTTCTGAATAAAGAACAGATCATAAAACAACCTCTCAGTTATAAATGCAAGCAAGATCTTACAATGTCAAGAATAGGACAGGATCAATTGAGTTCAGAATGCGGATTTCAGAAATCAGGAAACAGAAATTCAGAAATCAGTGCAGGAATTCAGAAATGTCCACAATCCATCCACAATCAAACTAGACTACTACCCTATCCTAGGAGAAATGGAGTTTAGCTCCTCATAATTACAAAGATTGATACACAATAGTAAGAAGGATTGATACAAAACATCCTGTAATCAGAGGCTGTCGACAAGAATCTGGATTGCAACTCCACTTCAGCTCCTCCTTGCTTTCTTCCTGCTCAAACCCTTCCAATGGCCAGCCCCCTTTTTCCTCCAGGTTTTTCAGCTTATATATGAGCCTTCTATACCCTCAAATGCAAATGAGAATGTTCCATTCCCTTGATTCAAGCCACTTGTCCAGTGGTTCTAAAATTCCAGCAGAAATCACATGCCTTTTTGGATAGCTAGCAGTGGTCCCCCTCCTTTTTCACTTTGTGCAGCTTTATTTCAGACTTGTTGCACCTGCTAGGAGAACCGAAACTATCAGCATCAGTCTTCTAATAAGATTAAATAAATAACGATTAGGATAGCAAGCAATATCAACTCTATTGTCAAATAAGATTTGGTGTTGTGCAGGAATGAAATCCTATTTAAAAATGATAACTTCAAAGCCCGGAATGATAACTTTTCATATTTCATGAAAATTGTTCAAATATGAGTGGTTCAAAGCATTGAAGGCATCAATGGGATTAGGATGGCAAGTGAATGAGATCAGACATCAAATGTGGATAAGATTTTATATGAATGATAACTTGGGTGCCAAAAATGATAACTTGATGCCTAAAAATGATAACTTGTCATAAGTTTAATTGTGGTTATCCAAATATGATCAAATCAGAGCAGCAAGAAGTTAGGACAATAATTAATGGTTGCCTAATGCTTTTATGCAGAATTGATAGTCTTGCACATCGAAATGACAGTTTTGCCCTAAAACGATAACTTGACACTAAAAAATGATAACTTGTGAAATGGAGTGATAACTTTGCACAAGTTGAAATATGATCATCCAAATATGATTAATTCATGATGGCATGGGATTTAGGGCAAGATAATCACTAAAAATTAGCTAAACTAGAAAAATGATAACTATGCACATTGGAGTGATAACTTGCCCAAAAAATGATAACTTGGTATAGAATTGACATATTTATGGATTTTAACAATTCAGAACCTCTATGCACATGGAATTAAGTGTAAAATGAGAATGATCAGTTGGTTATCACAATCCTTTGCATTCCAAGATAATTGGCCAAAAGTTAGGTAAAATAAGAGCTCGATATGGGTGAATTGGATAGAAAATGGGATAAAAACCTATTGTGATCAGCTAGTGATCATCCATCGAGACATAGTTTATGTTGATATTATCATTTGATTATTATGTTATTGATTATTCATCATTGGTCATCTATCGACCCTACTGATCATAATTTGAGAATTATTATTGTAGAATGATTAGTTTCTTATCTTAGTTGTTGATTTACGGGTCATGACCTAAAATCCATTGCTATCCTATATTGTCATCAGATCCAGAAATCTATTACTATGATCTCATTGCATAGTTGTTATATGAGGTTTAATCTCTCTTTGATTTTATCAATCACATGATCTTTTGATCTTGATTATTATTATTACATCGTTATGATTAAGTCTCAATTTGGATGAACTAATTAATTAAAGAAAAAATCTAGGTGCTCATGTTATGGATTGACGGGAGCTCATGGTATAACATAGCAATCAATGTTGGGACATAATTTGTCTACATTGCACTATTTCTCCCCATAGTGTAACAAAAGAAGATACCCTCCCCTTTAGAGAGAATGATCATCGTGACATGCACAATCACTAACTACTTATAAAGTACATGGTACCTCATTGCAACGATTGCGTTAATCAGTGACATTGCATAGAAATATCATAGATAAATAAATTTATTACAACTTTCAGTCAGTGCATTGAAAATACATTCAGAGTACAAAGCATGGCTTATGACATTGAAATACAAATACAGAACATTGAACTGATTCATTCTAAAGATCAGAATCTCTATCTTATATTATGATTTTTTTCACTCATTGATTTACTACATTGTTCCAACTCAATTTTGTTTTACCTATAGACATCACATGGATCTTTGTCCATTGACAATTAGAGTATTGATTTCTTCCATTGGATCCTCAGTAATGTTTATCATAAATTATGATTTTACTCATAAACATTGTATCGATAAACCATCTAGAGCATTGTCCTTAATTAGATATTACATTTATTCACTCAAAGCATAGTCTTGATTCTCCCATTGATTTTATCGAAGGCATAGTATCGATTTTCTCTATTGATTCTACTCAGAGTATTCTCTTCCATTGATTTACTCAGCGCATGGTATTGATTTAATTCATTGATTGACAATAGCATTGATTTGTTTCATTGATTCATAATAAAGCATGACATTAATTTCTATCCATTGATCTTCATTGATGATTATGATTATGGTTACACTCAATGTTACTGAAATCATACGACCGGACGGTTCAATCGATTCAACAGCAAACTGGCACTTGGTCCGGTTCGGTTTGACATTAAAACCATTTTAGTAATTGAACCGGCCAAAATCCTTTTGAACCGAAAAAATTGGTGAACCGACGAACTGGCCAAAAACTGGTTTAGGAAACTTTTTTTCAAAAGTCAATTTAAATGGAGAGAAGTTACACACATGGAAGGAAATTTTTAGAAAAATAATAAAAGAGGAAAGACGTGATCATATGTTAAAACAAAATTAGGAAGGGAAAAATAAATATGGACAGATAATTAATAGGGAGAGAAAATTATAATTGAACAAAATTAGGAAGGGGAAATAAATATAGAAAGATAAATAATAGGGAAAGAAAATTATAATTGAACAATAAGAAGGGAAAAATAAATATAGAAAGATAATTAATATGGAGAGAAAATTATAATTGAACAAAACTAGGTGAACAAAGCTAGGAAGGAAAAATAAATATAGAAAGATAATTAATAGGGAGAGAAAATGATAATTGAAGAAAATGAATGATTTGAGGAGATGATTAGGGGAGAAGAATTTGAAATTAAAGGAAAATGAAGAATTCATTGGAGAAGATATAAAGAATGAAGAAAATAAATTAAATAAGCTAACAAAATAAAAAATTAATAATGATTTGGGATAAAACATATTAATATCTTATCACTATAACTATATTATAATAATAATGTTTGAATAAGTATTCAGTTTTTTAGATATAATAAGCAATCAAAAAAATAATAAATTTGAAAAAAGAGAAACACAAAATAAAGAGGATGAATAAATTAAAATAAATGTGAACCAACAATTTTAAAAGTGAATTAGATTTAAATAAATTAGTATATCATCACAAATATTACATAAATAAAAAATATATAATAATGTATCAATTATGACAACTTAAGATAGCTTAAATTTATAGAATATAATAAATAATATTTTTATACCAATTTATTAATATCAGTATTTGTATGATATATTATATAATATTTTAATTATGATATATAATATTATTTTAATAAAATCTGGTCCAATCCAAATGGACCAGTCCAATTACGATCCGATAAGATTTCTAATCCGATCGTCGGTCTGATTATGAAAATTTTGGTTATACTAACTTCATGCTTCTTTATTTTCACTATTTATCCATTAGTTTATTATCCACATATTACGTTGTGAAGCTCATGTATTATTGTTTCCTCTACATTGATCCTGGAAGTACTCAGAGTAATGGGATGAGCTCAAGTGATTAATGTTATTCGTGATGATGATGTGCACATGGAGTAGTCTTAGGACGTTGTACTCTTCTTTTTACTTTATACTTCCGTCTTGGCATCTTATATTATTGACATTATGATTCATATTAAATTTTTTATTGGAATTCCGCATTTATTGATATATGTAGTGATAATTTTATTATGTCTTCCATTTATATTATATACTTGTTAAAGAATTGGTCAAAGTCAAGATTGTAGTCAAAGCATAGCATTGTTAGTAATGACTCTTAGGCTGCATTTGGAAATCGAATCGTGATTTCTCTTGAATTCTTAGTGAATAGTTGAATTAACAGATTAGTTCGAGGTATGTTTGAATGAAATGGAATGTAATGATGTAGGGAGTTGATATGATAGAAAAAAGTTAATGTGATGGTTGAATTTTTATGGATTTTAAATTAAAAATGATCATTACAATTATAAAGTATAAATTTATTATTAATTAAGATAAAATTATAAAATAAAATTTTTATGGTAAAAATTATATTAAATATATTATTTAAATATAAAAATCAAAATAGTTATATTTAATAAGATTTTAAATTTTTTAATAAAATAATAAGTAATAAATAATATTATATTAATTATTTATTATAAATATTATATATAATAACTAAATTATTTTGTATAATAAAAGAGAAAAAGAAAAAAATTCAAAACAACAAAAAAGAAGCTGTCAAATAAAAAAATTTAGAATAATCCCGGTTCCAACAAAAAAGTGAAACCCTTGGAGGTGATAATGGTGGCATTAGGCCGCCATGCCTTGAGTTGAATGTTCCCTTACCACGATTTGGGAGCGTCAATAATTTCAAGTAAATATCAAATTATTTTTGTTGTTGTAGATACAAGAATTGTATGGAAGATGCATTTCACATCTACATCAAATTAAAAAAAAAAAACTTATGAAATTTTGTCCTGAAGCCTATGTATTATCATCGGTGGAACAATTGGGAATTATGTCGTCAGCAATTGTTGACCCACCCGGAGTGCAAACCAAATAATCAACTATCCGACTCGTAAATTTTGTTTTCTTTATGTTTTCTTGGAACCACGAAATAATTATGGTCCTAAATGCCTTCACCGTGATATTCTTTCCACTTCTTGAACCCTTTACACCACCATGGATTCCTCTGATGGGAAATTCGAATAATCCAATCTCACACAAATTGATTCAAACATATGAATAATAAGCATGAATGTAGCTCAAATAGATTAATAAATCTTATGCTCGCATCTCTTTTTTTATTTAATATTCTTTTTACAAATATATAATTAATACAAAAGTGAAAGCCAAATTAAAAAATAGCAAAATAATCAAAACATTAAATTATGAGATTTTACATCGATTTGATTTTTAATATATGAAACGTTCACCTCCATGCGATCGATTTATATATTTATAAATAATTAAAATATTTAGATAAAAAATATAATTTCGTATACCTCAATTTTAACTAGTAATATCACTTTAATTAGAAAAATGAATATACTATGTATTTTTAGTTTGGATTAGTGACTTAATTTATTTTTATATTTAACTTTTGTCCATTTACTAAATATAAAAAATGTTGTCTTACAAAAAAAATTGAGAAATGAGTTACAATAGTAACTATGTAGTAATAGAACTTAAACACTCTTAAGGATTTAATTAATTATGGCATAGTGGTATGTAATGTCATCAAGCTAATGTAAAAATAAAATAAAGTCAATGCTCGCTACTAATTGGTTGATTTGTGAATGAGACTAAATTCACTTACTGTTTAGTCCTCCAACTTCGCACGGTGTGTGTCGAGTGACTGGAGTTCAAGTTCGGGTTGGATGGCATCACCAAGATCTATCAATACATTGCATCCAATCTATCAGAATGCAATTACCCTCTCGCCTCCTCCGCAACGAAAACTTGTCTTGCTCACCAACTAAAATCTCTCTCTCTCTCTCTCTCTCTCTCTCTCTCTCTCTCTCCTCTCTCTCTCTCTCTCTCTCTCTCTCTCACACACACACACATTAGCCAGTTTTTCCCTTTTTTTCTTCTATTCTGAATTCTCAATTAGCAGTCTACTTCCAGAACGATGAAAGGCCCTTCTTCTACGGCAGCCGCTGCTGCTGCCGCTGCCGGGCTCTCCAAGCTCCGAGGGAGCTTCGGCGCCGCCTTAGCGGTCATCCTCCTTTTCTCCCTCGGTTACGTCCTCGGCCTCCTCTCAAGCTCCTCTGCCTTCTCATCCTCTCTGCTGTCTCCATCCGCTGCAAGCCTCTCGCCCCTGCTGCCGCCTCTGCGACCATCGGCGACGTTAAAGCAGTCGCAGAAGAATTCGCTGGAGATTCCGATGCCTTTATCGCCGCCGCACGACCTCCTGCGTTTCCGCACCCAGTGCGCCGTTCCCGTGCCGCACTCCGCAGTGCTCAAGAAGGTCCTGGACGAGGTCTACAACGGCACGTCGCCTTACGAGGGGTTCCCTTCGCCGGCCACGACCAAGCTTCTCCTCCCGCCGGCGGCCAATCCCCGCGGGTGGGGCTCCACGATGCCGGTTTTCCGCGACTTAATCGCCGCCGTGCGCCCTCTCACCATAATCGAGCTCGGCACCTTCCTCGGTGCCTCCGCGCTCCACATGGCCGGCGTCACCGCCAACCTCTCCCTCCCAACCACCATCCTCTGCGTCGACGACTTCCGCGGATGGCCCGGTTTCCAGCGCCGGTTCCGCCGCGACGTGCCCCGGCCGAGCCACGGCGACGCGCTCCTCCTACACCAGTTCATGGCCGGCGTCAAGGCCGCCGGCCAGGAGCGGAGGGTGCTGCCCCTGCCGTTCTCGACGGGCTCCGCGATGGCCGCGCTGTGCGAGTGGGGCGTGTACGGGGATCTGATCGAGGTGGACGCTGGCCACGACTTCCAATCGGCCTGGGCAGACATCAACCGCGCCTACGCCGTGCTGCGGCCCGGCGGCGTGCTGTTCGGCCACGACTACTTCACTGCGGCCGACGACCGCGGGGTGCGCCGCGCCGTGACGCTCTTCGCCAAGATGAATGGGCTGCGGGTCCGGGCGCATGGCCAGCACTGGGTGCTCTCCCCGAAGCCATCAACATCTGAACATTAAACCTCTCTTTAATTCATTTGGTTTTACTTTTAACTTCCCGTACTATACAAAGTTGTGCATATATTTGTCCCCTTAAGGACCTTAACAATCACTAAAGCCCCGAGCTTTCCTGTTAAAATAATTCATTTTCTCCGCAAATATCCTTATAATTTACAAATTCATCTGCACAAGAAGTGCATGTACGGTACCTTTGAGTTTTTTTTTTTTTTTTCTGTCGAGAGGATTATTAGCATCTGACTAATTTAATATTCGAACGAAAGCAATATGTTAATAATATCTTAAATTTGAACTCAATTGTAACCTTATATGATTTGCCTATGTAATAGGTGTTTCAATAAATTTTCTCTATAAAGTCTCGCTGTTCAGATAAAGAACGTCATCGTTCGATGACATAGTCTAATTTAAAGTGAACTTTATAAATCTCTATGTGCGCGTGCAATCTCTCCCCTTCTTTTCGTAACACAATAAATTTTTTTCATAACACAATAAATTCTGATGAGTATGAAAATTGAATATGTGACTATTGACATAATCGATTTCTTTGAGTGATTGATGTAAACCAAAGAAAATGGCAAAGTTAAAGAAAATGGTAAAGTTAGAACATGCACGTAAGATTGAGAATAAAGAATCATAAGATTATGCTTGCCGGTGATCAGTAGGTTTCATGTGTGGGGCTGAGTAGTTGGGGATGGAAGGTGTGCTGTTGCTGTTGTACGTGGAAGAACACGAAGTGATTTGTTCCAATGCTGACATGTGTAAGGACTCGACGTGGTGATGCACCTGTCTTTTGCAATCCATGAGGGGAATATTTGAGTTGCCTCTTAATTCTTATCATCCTTGTGTGCTTCTGAGTTGTGACATTTATTATTTCGCAGATGGCTGCATCATCTTGCCATGATTCAACTGAAACTTAATAGATGGATTTATCTTCTTCGTTTACATTAAATATTATCCTATCTTTTCTTTTGTCTTGCCATAATATTATGCTTTTTCAGTTGAGGATGGCCACAGGTATTAGGCTACTAGCATTTAATAATTAAGTTGTTAATATATAATCAACTCAATTGGAAAGTGTAGAACTTTAAGATTAAGTTATTAATATTTAAACTTAAGAGGAGCAAAGTATAGTCTCACTAGTGGTGTTCAACCGGGTTATGTCCACTTGGTGAAGTCGAATAGTTTATCTGACCGGATCCATGTTAAGTTGGTCAAGCGGTTACGAATTGAAAAATCTCAATTCGAATAGACTTGATTCGACTTTATGATTTTATTTTTTTATTTAAAATGAAAATAAAGCACTTAAAATGCATAAAAATATTTAACTATTTTTTAAAACTAATTTTTTTATAAAATATTCAATATATTTTTAATATTAAAGAATATAAGAGAAAAAAATAATGATGATTGGATGATCAATCCTTCCATTTGATCTGATTGGATTAAATATATTTAATTCTATCGATCAAAATTAGTCGGATTGATACAAATAGTCTTGAATAGCAATTGATCTCGATTCACAAAAAATAGTCGGATTGAATACAGGAAAGTTTGGTTGGCCGATCAAATGTCTCGGAATCACATTTCTGGACATAAAAATAGTTATGTTTAGTTTAAGCTCGGAACCTATTATTGATATGTTCTAGAGCATGAAAAACCACTTGGCTTGTCATTCAATAACTGAGATCAAATGAAAAGGCAATTGTATAACAAATACTAAAAAAATTTAAACTAAGCATAAATCTCTCCATCAGCCATTAAGTAGGAAAAAAAAGGTAAGAGATCAAGTAAAAAATGATACCATGCTCGCTATGGAGCCGAAAGGTAAGAGATCAACCACTAAAATTTAAGCAAGATGGCCTTCAACTCTCGAATAATAAGGTAATATTTAAGGGAATAACTATGGTAAAAAAAACTCAAAATGTAAGCAAACTTTGGGGCCGGGGAAGATTATAAAAGTTGTTAGTACTAAAACAAAATGATAACACTTAATTATCACTTATCATAATAAAATCTTATCTTTTTCTACGAGATCAAAATCTTTTTAATTAAGAATCTTCATTGTGAGGTCAAAATATGTGGTGGCGAAGGTTTATTTTAAAAGGACGATGAAATGTTTATGATAGGAAATTGATCGTTGGAATGTGAGATTACTTTATATTTTGAAAGGAATGGGATTGCTCAGTTCGAGAGAATCTGATTAATTAGTTTTCAAATTTAATGTCACCAAATGCATTTGTAACTCATATATCTAACATATTTGTAAAAAATTTTAGAAAAGCACTCAAAATAAAGAATGTATTAAAGGCACCCATAGATTTAAATTTCTAGGTCCATCGTAAACATCCGTACTTCCAACAGATATGCAATCATATGGTGCAGTACGTCGGAGCACAATTACACATGCAGTAGTTAAACTTGCCTAGCACCTGTTCTTCCACTTTACTTCAAAATGAATTCTGTGTTGCTTCCCATCTGACATCTTAAATGGCAGCTAACGAGGTGTGATTATCCTTCAGCTCTTATCTTTGACCGCAAAAGTTTACACAAGTTCAGTATGAATCGAAGAGGCATTTGAGGAAGATGTATAGTATAGGTGCTTGAAAATGACTAATCTTATAGTACATTTCAAAGTTTGTAATTAAGTGGCTAAATTTTTGTGTAATAAGTTGACCTACACGCACTTAGGCTGCTCGCCTTTCAATCGACAGGAAAAGTAATCAATATTTCTCATTCATTGAGATGGTCATGATTCGACATGCCTTAATTTATAAGATATCACAAGGATGACATGGACCATTACATCATCATGAATATTACTAATTCAACATTCAAATGTAGCATTTATCCATTTATATTTGTACACGTATAAGTTGATTAGTTTAGTTCTTTTAACGCTGATCGGCTACAATGATGCCCCTGCCCTAGTTTAAAAATCGGACATCAGTTTGAACCAGATTGAATCGATAAAAAATCGGTCAAAATTGATAAAAAAAAGAACATGTTGAATCGGTTCAGTCAAAACTTTTTTACTAATTTTTTTCACTAAGAAATAATTTGATAAAAATTATTATTATAAATTTAAAAATATTCAAAATTAGACTTTCTTCATAAACATTCATATTTGCATATTAATCTCCTTCTTTATTTATACTTGTCAATTTACTCTCACTTTGCTATTATTATCAATGTGAGATTATTATTTTACATTCATTTATTTTTTTTCTTCATTTAGTCTTGAATTTATTAAACTTTGAACTTTAACTTATGAATTATGATCTTATTCAATTTTTTTAATATCATAAATGTATATTGGAATACAAATTAATTATATATTTATTATATCAATATAATATTTATCATATTGAATAAAATTAGTTATGAATGAATTTTGCAAACTTCTACAACAATACTATAGTATATTTAGTATAGTATAATATTAAATATAATAATATATATACACAACTTTAAATTCAAATTAAATAGTTAACTATATTTATTTATAAAATATATAATTTTGTCATAATATTTTGGATAAAATATGTATTTGTTGCTTCTAACATAAAAAAATAAAGATATGAAATACAAAAAGAATTAACCAATAGAAAATTTGTATATAATAACTAATTTAATATGATTTTATTTTATTAAGTGTATAATAATTTTAATATCAAATCTTAAAATTAATTATACATTTATGATTGTTATTTTTTTCCTATAATTACATTTTGACATCATATATATATATATATATATTTATATAATCAGAATATCATAGCTTGATTTACTATATCATAATAAATATAATATTTTATTATTATTCGGTCCGAACGATTCGATCTGAAACAGACACTTATCTGAATCGTCGTCCGGTCCGAACCTAACAACATTGCTTTTAACCAAGGCAGCATTCTTGCTTAGCCCTCTATACGTCAATGGTTATTATAGTTCTTTATTACTATAATAACAAGAATTATTCTTCAATTAGTTTTATTATTCTTTGAAGTTATTCAATAATAAAAAGATCATGTTTGGCAAAGAAATAATAGGTAATAGAAATAAAATAATTGGATTAATTATTCAACTTGATGAGGGGAATAATTGAACTTAGTTTTTCAGGTAATAAATTTAATGGGTACGTAACACGTCAATTTTTTTAGTGCCTGATTTTAGTCAAATGAATAAATATTTATTCTGAAAAAGTGAGAGCATTAAATAGTTGGCCTGCTTTTTTTGAGAAAGTATTAAAAAAACAATGAAATCATGTAAAGAGAAATCAAGGCCTTCCGAATTCTAATGCATGCTTCCATTTTCAGATATTGAGCTGATTTTTTTTATTTGCCAAGACTATTATAAAAGAGACAGAATTGTACCTATTCTGATTAAGTCCATAACCTAATTTTAACTGGTTGAAAAATTGTTAATTATCTTACTTGATTATTGAACTATATTAGGTCAGGTCAAATTCGAAAAAAAATGAATTGACTTAGGATATAAATTAAGCCAAATGGAGCGAAGTAAGAGAAAACATCAGACCATTCAATTGATACAAAAGTCAATCAGATAAAAAACGGTGATGAATTTTAACTTAAAAATTATATAAAAAATTTAAAATAAGAATAGGTTAAATAAGAACAATATTATTAAAACAAATAATAAGTACCATAGGAAATCTCATGGAACAAAATATCGCAAAAAAGAAAGTACATTGTTATGACTTGTTTGTAAATAGAAAAAATATATTTTCCCTATAGAAGGAACCACAAAATTAATCCAAATTTGAAAATGTTACCAACAAGTATACTCCGCCTTTGGAAAAGTGGCTACAAGAAAAAAAAATTTTAAAAATCTCGTAATTTCTTTTGACAAATGTCCTTTATTCCAATAGAAATTATTAGAACAACAATAGCAAATTAAATCCCAGGAAAAGTATTTCGACATGATTGAATATTGGAAAGATTTTATTTGAATTATATATATATATATTATAATATCTGTTTCGTTAACTTTGAGAGAAAATAATGGGAGATTAATAATTTTGATGAAGTTTCGAGCCAATATCTTACCCAAAAAAGGCCGAAAGGCCCACGGAAAGTGGCATCACAAACGGAGGCCCATTTAAAGGCAATCAAGGCCCATCTCAATTTCCAACCGTCTCATCCGTCACCTCGTCTCCATCATAATTTTCAGTTTTCTTTTCAAAGGTTGGGTTTAACTTTTATTAAATGTCTTCTAATTTTAACACTTTTTCATCTTCTAACTTATTTCACGAATTGACTTTTTGACCAATGATCGACCGTTTCTCGATTGAGATGTGGACGCACGTCCACGCAACACATTTTTCTCTCCTTCGAGAAACGACCGATGACAATTAAAAGATAAAGAATAGTTTAATTACAAAGTGAAGTTTAAGGATAACGTTGGAAAAGTGGTCAAAGTTAGAGAGTATTTGATGAAATTTATCATTAGAGGTCGGTCCATCATCGAGTCATACTAATTCGATAAGGTTGCATATTTGACAGTGACAAGTGAGACTCCCATTAAAAATTTTTATATTATATTGTAACGCTCCAAAAATCGATCATAAAAGATAGAGGGCAATTAGGTCGTTTTGGCAAGGCTAGCCTATTCGCCATCATATAATCACAATAATATGAATAAATAGTAATGCAGTGGAAACTAATATTAATTTAAAATAAGATAAAATCATCATCGGTTTAGCGGAAGATTTTAAATTAAAACATCAATAAAACTAATGTCATAGAACATAATAAAAACACTATCCATATTCATATTTAGAACAGACTCTAGTGACTCATAACTCCATCTATTCTTATGTCATGTGCAACTTCACCATCTATCATCCATTCATCCAAGCATATCAGTTACCTGCATGGATCTAGAGTGCAGGATTTCTCAATTTGAGTATGCAAAGACCATGCAGTGTATGTGATGCATCCTATGCAGATACTACATGACATATATATATATATATATGATAGTTTCATAATAAAAAGAAACATATATGCATGCCATGTCATAGTTATAAAATATACATGTCATTGATTCATATCATAAGAACAGTAACAAAATTGACATGTAAACATTTTTTTCAATTCACTAGTCAGCCAATACAGTAGGCATACAAAGTGACCAGCACTTGTCCTTACCTTGCCTTGTAATATCCTCCGGCTTGCTTTATAATCCATTGGATCTCACTTTCGTGATCATCAGTCCTTTCAGTTCAGTCTTTAATCTTATTAATAATTGAATAATCAAGTCGTTGCCCTCTAGTAGGCTAGCTAGGCCTTGGAGCCGAGGCTCCGTCATTCGAAGGTGAATGAGAATATACATACCGTTTCTGGTGAAACACAGTTATTCCCTTAGAAAATGCTAACCTCAAGGTGTAGGGCAAAGTAATTTTCGGCGGGAAATTCTAACACAATGGAGCAAGGCACAATATTTCCTATCATCAGTTTGAGAGGTGACAAGTAATAATATTCTTCAATTGGGTTCATTATTATCACAATCAACAAAATAGTTTATGTCGCTCAATATTTAAATTTTAACCTAGTTACGACAATCGATGCATTATCTAAGTTCATATATAATCATCCATCAGTAATACATAATAGTAAATACCTTAAAAATAACTTACATTCATTTTTCGGATTGTCACGATTGTGGTTGGATTGGTCACGGCCGTGACAAAACCTAATCTTTTCACCCCTATCTATCACGGTCATGACTAACACTATCACGATAGCTCTGTAATAACACTGTCACGGCCGTGACAGAACCTAATGTTTTCACCCCTAATGCTATGTAATAACTACCAATTGATAGCTCGCATTTTTTGCTCCACAACATACTCCTTGAAGCAGTGATTGAATCCATTCGACTTGATTCTAATTGCCAACCGGATGTTTCATGAGAGCCATGATAGAGAGCAATGCATGGAAAGCGGAAGCCCTCCTTCTACATTCATCATAAAATCAGTTAACTCAATCTTGCACAATTTAAATTTAAATATATAAATAAGATATAATTTTATACTTTTATTAAAATTAATTTTTTAACATGGAATATATCTATAAATATTTTACAATTTGGATTAAGATAAATGCTAGTTAAATTTATATTTCAAAATATTTAAGAAACTATACACAAATAATTTGTGAATAATTTAATATGAATATTTTAATACACATAAAAATACATTTGTATATTTTAGGATTAAAAAATAATAATAAAATATAAAGAGTAAGATTATAATTTATGAAAAATGAATAATTATTTTAAATTTAATGCACATTAATTAAGGATGAATTTATGTACGATTATTTATTAGTATAAATAAAAATAATTGATGAAATAGAAGTAGTCAATATGTAATTTGTAATGTTAAAATTTTAATGCACAAATTAATAAGAAGATATAAAATGTTGTTATAAAGAAGGGTTATTTCCTCTAACCACTCCTAAACTATCGTGATTTTCTACATCTAACTTCAAACTGCCAACTTTATTTTTTGGGTCTCTAAACTTTTTTTCAATTTGATCCTTCTGTCCAATTCCGTCGACTTCTCCGTTATTTTTTATTTTTCATATTTATGAAAAGTTCATTATACCCTGGTTTGAGTGTCAGTTCATTTTTATATAAAACAATATCTAATAATAGATATAAAAATAATTTAAAAAAAGAAAAATGGCCACGTGTCAAGAGGTTGTCGCTTGCTCCACAGGGAAGGAGGGGGCGACCTCGCAAGAGGGGGTCGACCCCACCTCTCCCCCCCCCTTCCCTTCGTCGCGCGAGCGCACCCCCCTCCCTACGACCTCGTCGGAGGTCGCAGGGAGGGGAGCTATCCCCACCACCCCCCTGTGCTCGCATGGCGAAGGGAAGGAGGGGGTCAGCCTAAAGGTGTTTATTGGATCGGACAGCTCGGTCCATCCGCTGTCCGACCCGATGACATATCGGTTAGTCCATCCAAGTTCAGGCTTGGGCCTATCTGATTTTTAGTGGGTTTGAGCCTATATCAGACTGGATAAGGTTATTCATCCGTTTGTCCGGTACCGATAGTCCGATATTCGTCTAATATCCGTCTGATAATTTATAAGTCACCCGTTAGCCCGTCCGTTAACCGTTAATAGATTAAACTTATTAAAATAATATAAATATTATTTGTACAAATTTATTTTAATTAATTCATGTGATGCCATTATGTTATTTAGTTAATGTTAATTGATTATGCAAAATGCATGATTCTAAATTTTATTCTTTTATAATGATATAATTTTATTCTTATATAGTGTTATTTATGATTGATGCAAAAGTAAGAATGCAAGATCTGATGAAAAATAATGAAGATAGAGAAGACGAATCTTTTACTTGTGTTGCATAATGCATAGTTACCTCTTGGTAGTAATATTTGATTGTTGCAAATTTTATTTTATTTAATATGATACTAAATATGTAATATTTTATTTTTAGCACAACGAATTTTGAGCTCCTTCAGTCGTAGGCGTAGGCTATAAGCCGAACTACGTAAATATTTTATCTCTCTTATTTATATTTGACAACATAATGAGTAAACATATATATGATAATAAATTGAGGAATAATATATTATGATATCCTTTTACTACATATTATAGGACATAAAATTTTTGAGATATTGTAAAAAATTAAAAAATATTATGGACTAGCCCGACCCATCTAATTGCCGACCCGATCGTTAAGGTTTATCAGACCTAATGGGGCGGATAAGGCTAGACAATTAGTAGGCAGTCCAATGTCCGTCCAATAAGATAACGGGTCAGCTAGGTCCGTCCAATATCCGGTCAACGTCCGATTGACATAATCTATTAGTAGTCTGTCCGATCCGTTAAGCACATCTACCCCTTCCCTGTGACCTCCGGCGAGGTCTAGGCGCAGGGGGTCGATGCGGCGCATGGACCCCCCTCTTGCGACCTTGCTAGAGGTCACATGGAGCAGCGACCCCAGTGGCCATTTTCTCTTTTTTAAATTATTTTTATATATTATTTTATGTAAAAATGAACTAACACACAAATTAGGGGCATAATGGGCTTTTCACAAATGTTAAAAATAAAAAAAAATAACGGAATTGTATGGAAAGATCAAATTGAAAGAATCGTGAAAGTTTAGGGACTCAAAAAATGAAGTTCGTAGTTTGGAGTTAGATGTGAAAAATCGTGATAGTTTAGGGGTGGTTAGAGAAAATAACCCTATAAAGAATTAAATTATTAAATTAATTAATATGATGTTCATTAATGAAAATGTCAAGTGGTAATATATAGAATTAAATACGATAAACTAATATGATATTGGAAAAATAAAAAAATAAAAAAATGCGAAAAGAAAAAAAAGAACAATATAAAAGTAAGAAGAGATATTAATTGATGCATGGAATTATATATATATATATATATATATATATATATATATATATGTATGTATATATATATATATATATATATATATATATATATATAACCAGTCATGATGTTAAAATGTTAATACGTCAAAATCGGAACAATATGATATCGAGATAATAATGAAAAACACATGAATTAAAAAATGATCGCATAAAATAAGAAGAATGGTGAAATAAGAAGAACACTTAATGCTTAGTATATATAAAGAAAAAAAAATAAAATTATATAAATATGAAAAAAATATAATATGTTAGGTTACCATGTGTGCCTCTTGGAATAATGTTGTGTTGAACGGGCTAATTTTATCGGCGCAAGTTTTTGGTTGGCCCAAAAACCACCCCTGATCTTTCTCTGAAGCTCGAAAAGTTAATGTTTGGGTTGCTTTGTGACGGGAACAAAAACGTGATGTTGTTGGACGAGAACATTTTTCGAAATGTTATCGTCCAATGTTCTCGTCGAAGGCGAGAACATTTGCCCTTTTTTTTGTCGAGCTGCAATTCTTTTTATTTTTAAATTTTCATCTATTCTTTTAATTATTTTGGTTTATATGTATATATAATTTATACTATATTAATACATTATTTAGGATATTATAAAATAATTTATTAAATGTTATTATTTAAAAACTATAAAATAATTAGTTCTAATAATTAATAAATATTTTATCAATTAAACTATTCAATGATTTTTTAAAAATAAATTATATTTGAATTTTAAAATGTACATAAATTATAATATTAATAATATTTAAAATAAATAAAAATAATATTAACAATATAACAATTTATGTAATTATAATATTAATAATATATTCTTATTTACTATAATTTTATATTTCATAAAATAATAAATTATATTCTTAATTCTTACTTTTTATCCAAACACTCATAAAAACTTTTTCATCACATCAACTTTTTAAATCCCTATTATTACACTTTTTCATCCAAACATCAACCCAAATTTTTCTATCATATCAATTAGTTCTCGAGAACAAATATTTCAAAATATTTCGATGCCAAACAAAAGGGCTTTGTTGGTTTCATAAAATAAACATGTGATAATTGACATCTATTATTCATGATATCTTAATAATAATAATAATAATAATAATAATAATAGTCTTATTATTATTATTATTATATTATTATTATTATTATATGGGCTAGTTTAACTAAATACACATAATATTTTAATTTACTATAATTTTATACCTTATAAAATAATAAATTATATTCATAATTCTTACTTTTTATCCAAACATCTATTAAAACTTATCTATCAAATCAACTTTTTAAATTCTCATCATTATTTTTTTCATCCAAACATCAAACCTAATTTTTTTATTAAATCAATTAGTTCTAAAGAACTAACGGGAACTTAAAGTTCTTGTGCCAAACACAGCCGAAGTATATAAGAGTCGCGATCTTGATGCGTTCAAAAGTGTGGGAATTATTGTCTGATATTAAAATCTTAATCTAATAGATCAACTCAACTGTTAATATTTCAAATAAAAATGAAACATGTACATAAGTGCATATCTATCATACACAAAAAATGAATCGACGGTGCACATATATAAAAACTTTTTATGATAAATCACAATCACATATTTAAAATTAATTATATTTCATGTTAATAATGTTAAGTTTTTAATTGGTTATATTGATAATAACTTTCACGGTGTGATATGTAAGTGGGAAAATGTGAAATAAATATATTTTGTACGAATGATGTATGACAAATTTGATGTGTGCTCGAAACAAATGCAATGTAAATGTAACGTGGTGGGTGAGAACAAAAAAAATTTAAATGAATCCAAATAGTATACCAATCTAAAATTCATTCTAAAAATTTAAAATTTTAGACATTTAGACTCTATTTGTTAACGCCAAGGCTTTGTTTGAAACATAAAGATTCTCTTTGGTAACATTAAAATTAATATTTCAACTAGCGCTTAGCTGTTCAATTGTTAATTTTTTTATTTAGTAAATGATAAAAATAAGTAATATTTAGCGTTTTATATGAAAATATTAAAAAGCTACTTCTACTAGCATTTAGCGATTAGAGATTAACGGTTCATAATTTTTTTCAATTTTACCCTTATTCAAATACATTATTTCTTTTTCAACTTATCTTATTATTTTCTCATTTTTATTTTATCACCATTTAACTATATTTCTTTTTATATTCATGCTTAATTATAAATTATTTATATATTAATAATGAATAAAAAAATAATTTAATAAATAATATTTTTATATCATGGGTGCACTATATACAATATATTATCAATATAAATTTTTATATATTTTAACAAAAATATTTATTTGTGAGATTTTATTCTATTTAATTGAGATATAAATACTTTATTTATTGCATTGGAATAGAATTTGTATAGTGTTTGAATTGAATAATTGATAATATGTCTAATTACGTCATTTTATATTCATCAGTTAATTCTACCACTAATTTTATCGAATGCTTATTTGTTAAAACCTCTAATCGTTAATCATCATTCATTGTCCGCTGGTTAAACCACTATTTACTTATCAAATCTCTAATAATGCCTAATAGAGCCCAAAATTAGCATAGAAAATAGCGTTTAACGGTTTAAACACTAATTTTTTTATTTGGTAAATGATAAAAATAAGAGAAAATATTAAAAATTACTTCAATTAGCATTTAGCGATTAGATGTTAGTGTTTTATAATTTTTTTCCAATCTTATCCGTATTGAAATATATTATTTCTTTCTTTCTAATTTTTTTGTTTGGTCCATGTTTCCTTTGTCCTCCTCTTCCTTGTTGTTCTTCTCTTTCTTCCTTCTTCATGGGTCTATTTGGTTGGAGGGTGAAAGGAATGTAAGGAATGGAAAGAGAAATGAGGAGAATCCGTTCTCCTCGTTTAGTTGAATTTAAGTTGGAGGGGAAACAAGGGGAAAGTTCCATCCTTTCCCTTCCATTTCCCTCCAATGTTTCATTTTTCTTTTCCCCTCAAATCGGGGTGGAAATGAGGAGAAAGAAATATTTAGTATATGTTTATAATTTTGACCAAATAAAGTAAACATATAACTATATATGTAAGGAATAAAATTATCTAAATAAATTAATCACTTAAAATTCATTCATTTCCCTTCCCTTTAATGAACCAATCAAAGGTAACTATTCACCTTCATTCTGTTACATTCTTTTTCCATCATTTCTCTTTCCATTCTTTACATTTCCTTCCCCTTAATGAATTTTAAACCAAATAGACCCTAACGTTGTAGCCGTCGTGTGGGAAAAAAAATAAGAAAATATAAAGAGGAAAGATTTGTTTCACTTAGAATTTTTTACAAGAAAAAATAAGGATGGAAAAGTATATATAATATTATGTTTCATCGAATCCAAAAGTATTATATTTCCAGAGGCAAGTGCAAAGGATTTACTCTCAACTTACAATGTGCAAGTTCACATATGTCTAAAACCTATCCATCCAAATAACTTTTATGACTCTAAAACACATATAAAAAAAAAGTTTAAACTAATTCTTCTAATAAAAAATGGAGGGACATGCTCCGAACTAAATATATGTTTTAAAAATATTATAATTAAAATAAGTTCACATACAAAAGTGGAACTCATAGGTCTCAAATCGATTTTTTCTTGACAAGAAATACTGATAAAAGACGTTGTACTAATTGCAAAGTAATTCCTGGGCATGGGATGACTACACAACATAGATTGTTAGTTCTTGATATGCAAATAAAATGTATAAAACCAAAATCCCGAACAGTTTTTGATCGAAAGTTAAAGGGAGTTAAAGGGAGAGAAGCGAGAGACTTTTAGAAGTAAGTTATTAGAGGAAAGTGTGTGAGAGTTAAAAGGAGATGCTAGTATCATGTGGAAGAATGTGGCAAAAAAAGTTGAAATGATTGCTAAAGTCATTTTTTGATAATCAAAAGATTTTGGACCACGAGATAAGGAGACTTGGTGGTGGAATGAGGAGGTCCAAGAAAAGATGCGTAATAAGAAGAATTGTTTCAAGGCGATACACTTAGACAATAGTTCTGACAATTGGAAAAAGTATCGTTTGGCGAAAAAGGAGACTAAGAAGGCAGTTAGTGATGTTCGTGCTAAAGCATGAGGGGTTTTATAAGGAGTTAGCGACAAAGGCTGGTGAACAAAGGATTTACAAGATTGCAAGGAATAAAGAGGAGTCGAGAGATTTGGATCAAGTAAGATGCATAAAAAATGAAGTTGGCAAGGTTTTAGTTACTGAGAGAGATATTAAGAACATATGGGAAGAGTATTTCTATAAGCTATTTAATGATGGATGTGAAGTTTCCCGTTGTGATTTGGAGGACTTGACAGATAGTGAATGTGAACTTAATAGGTCATTTTATCGTAGAATTAGAGTCTCGAAAGTTAGCGAAGCTCTTAAGAAAATGGAGAATGGTAAAGCCGTTGGACCGGATGGTATACCGGTTGAAGTTTGGAAATGTTTGAGAGAAAAATGTGTGTTGTGGTTATGAAATTATTTAATGAGATTTTACGATCGAAAAAAATGTCTGATGATTGGAAATTAAGTACATTAATTCCTATTTACAAGAATTAAGGGGATATTCAGAATTGTACAAATTATAGAGGGATTAAACTTATGAGCCACACAATAAAATTATGGGAAAAAGTGATTGAGCATAGATTGAGAATGAAGATTAGTATTTTTGAGAGACAATTTGAGTTCATGCTAGAAAGATTCACTACAGAGGCGATTTATTTACTAAGGGGGATGATGGAGAAGTATCGAAGTAGGAGAAGAGACTTACATATGGCTTTCATTGACTTAGAGAAGGCGTATGATCGGGTACCAAGGGATGTACTTTGAAAAGCCTTGCAAAAGAAGAGGATGAGTGTTGCCTACATTAAGGTAATACAAGATATGTACGATGGGGCATTGACTAGGGTTAGGACACCCGGAGGTGAGACAAATGAATTTCCTATAGGAATTGGCCTACATCAAGGATCAGATTTAAGTCCGTATCTATTTAACTTAGTTATCGATGCTATAACCGAGAGTATCATAGAGGAGGTACCTAAGTGCATGCTATTTGCGGATGATATAATACTTTTAGCAGATTCAAAAGAAGAGATTAATACAAAATTAGAAATATGGAGAAATACGTTGGAGTCAAAGGACTTTCGTTTAAGTAAGAATAAAACAGAATATATGCATTGTAATTTCACAAATAAATAACTTAGAGATGATTTGAAAGTTAGGCTAGGGGAGGATATAATTTTTCAAGTGATAAATTTTAAATATTTAGGATCAATTGTAAGACAAGATGGGGAGATTGATGACGATGTTAATCATAAAATTCAAGCTAGTTGGTGTAAGTGGAGGAAAGCCACTAGAGTTCTTTGTGATAGAAAAGTACTCAATAAAGTTAAAGAAAAATTCTATCGTACTGCTATAAGACCGGCAGTGTTATATGATAGTGAATACTGGGCTATGAAGGGACAATATGAACGTAAAGTGGGGGTAGCCGAAATGAGGATGTTGAGATGGATGTGTGGTCATACAAGATTAGATAAGATGAGGAATGACCATATACGTGAACGAGTCGGAGTGGCTCCTATTAGTGAGAAAATGATAGAGAATCGTTTGAGATAGTTTGGTCATATTCAGAGAAGACCATTAGATGCGCCAGTAAGAAGAGTAGATCAAATAATTTGAAGTCCGATTAAAAGAGGGAGAGGGAGGCCAAGGCGAACACTTGGCGAACTAATAGAGCAAGATCTATTGGTGAATAATATATCGAAAGATTTGGTTACTAATAGAGCGGATTGACATCGTATTATTCATGTAGCCGATCCCACCTTGTGGAATAAGACTTTGTTGTTGTTGTTGTACTTGTTCTCTTTTCCATACTCATTATGTTTAACCATACTCATTAGATTAAGCATATGATTGACTAAAATTATTATCATGTAGGAGAACTTAAATATTATCAAGTTATTAATCTATTCTAATGAATTTTAATATAAATATAATTAGAATATTTTGAGTTATAATATGATGACATATTACTTTGATATGTTTAGATCAAATATTAAATTAGAATTACATTTTAAGTTTATCTTATATATGATAATATTTACTATTTTTTTAAAAATATTATTATTTTAAATTAATATCCCAACTTGAAAAAAATGAAGATCCGCTAGAATAATTTTTTTTAAAAAAAAGGATCGTTTTTTATGCTTTAAAACATCATCTAAAATTTAAATGTTGATTTTTTTAAAAAAACAATATTGTTCTTACAAAAAAAATCGACCTTTAAATGTACTGGATTTTAACATTTTATCTTTCTAGGGGGCAAGCGGCCAGTAAAATATGTAAATTAAATTAGTAAGAGCAAAAAACATATATGTTTTAAAAGAATAAACTAAGATTTTGAACACCTCATTAAATAGACAAATCAGGATTCACTAAATAATAAGAAATGGTCGGTCAAATTATGCCGTTTTTTTTTTCTTTTCCTTCCTTCGATATTAACCTTAAAGTGCGTTCACTGTGTTGTCCATGCCCTCAATCATATGTTTTTCTCAGGCAGTCTACTTCACCTTTCTTGCATCCATAAAAAGCCTTCCCCATATATATATATCTCATTATCACCTCAAACAGTGCACCGCACTACAAAATTAAGTAGAATCATCACCTCCTCCCCCTCCTCCTCCTCCTCCTCGCCATGGAGTCCCACGAAGAGCGACAAAAGGAGCCACCACACGACCGCCAGAAGGTCGCCGCCACCATGGCCGGAGATCAGAAGACGACGACGCCAGCAGCAACGCGCAGTTCGGTCCTGTGGAGCGGTTGCCTGCTCGCGATGACGGTCCTCGTCGGCGTCGCCTTGATGGCGTTTTGGGCCGTCGCCTTCCACGCGAAGAACGAGCAGCTGTGGATGGTCCCCGTGAGCCTCATCATGGTCGTCACGCCCCTCCTCGTCTGGCTCTCGGCTGCCTCCGACAGTTACCTGCACAAGGCCGGACCTCTCCTTCGCCGGAAGGCGGAGACCCCGCCGGCAGCCGCCATCGTGCCGATGGATCGTGACCCGGAGAAGTGATGATAGATGTAAGAGCTAATTGCTGATGAGTGGAAACAAGAAAACAAAAAAAAAAAAAAGAAGAAAAAGGAAAAGAAAAGAAAAAGTAATACAGATGAGTTATATTTTTCTTATGATCTGTATATTTATTTTCTAATTCGATTCCCCCGGGGGCCTCGTTATCTATTCTTTTGAATTTGAATACTTTTATTTTAAGATGTGTGCAAAAATTATTTAATTAATGAAAACTGATAACTAAATCACTTTGGCTCATAGAAATAGCGATTCAACTTTGAGAATTCTCAATTTAGATGTATTGGTTTATTTATTTTCGATTCGAAGATTCATGCATGTGATGTGCGGAAGTAAATTTAAATTAAGAAGACATAAGTTTCTCTGAACTCCCTGGCATAAGTGCTAATAATTATTTTTCTATTACAAATCAGCCTCCTGTTATTTATTTATTTATTTTCACACCTTTTCTTAAATAACAGTTTAGATAAATATTTAAATTACTTGGTAACTTATATCATTATTAAAATGAACTTATGTGATGGAAATGGAATCGAGGAAATTTCGCCTCACCAGCATCTGAAATTTTCCATATTTGAAAGTCGTTTTTGGTAGTAAAAGTTATTTTTATTCCGGTAGCTTAATTTATTCCTTGGTGTGTTTAGTTCAATTAATTTGTTGTCTCTGAAAGTTAAACTCAAAGCTGTTAATTTTTTTGTTTTATACCCACTCGATCAATACCCGGTATTCAAAACAATTACAATTAACACCTGTTCGTTTTATAACTAATTTGAAGTCGGGGGGTAAGGAAGCGATATTCAAAACTGTTAATTTTATTGGAGGAGTCGAGCAAAGTTGCTCTTTATTAATTAGTATGGTGAAGAAAGCGAAGTTAGCAAGTCATGGTCTGATGATTTATTAATTGTTTCCAACTTCCCCTGAATAATGCCGAACTAGCTAGTTATCGCCTCAAGTTTTTCTTCCTATCTAGGCAGGTCCTTTAGCACGTCCAACTTTATATATACTATATATATATAATGTATATGTATATATGTGTATATATATATATATATATATTCCAATGGGACATGTAAAGCTCACGTGGTAATATTTAATTATTCGTCTTAGTTCAAATGATAAAAGTGGTCCAAGTTTCCAATTGAAATTTGTAAATAGTTTAGTCACGCATAACATAACACACACACACACATTGAAAAAAAAATGAAAAATAAAGCTTCCACCAGATTAGTTATATGATGATGATTAAAAGAAACAGATACGTATACGCAAACAAATTAATATCTTCATTAAAATGGTTAATGTATGTGTAAAGAATTTAAGTTCTTTAGACTAATTCATTAAAATTGAGTTGTGAATTTGTCAAACTTATGGAAGGCACGTATGTAAAAAAATGTTATTATTTTAAATTGCATATATTCTTTTTATTTATAGATAAGATCTCATCATCCTCAATCCAATGTCCCAACCTTTGGATCCGACAGTCTGCTGGTAGTATGTCGATTATAACAATTTTATTTGAGGATTACATAAATTCTGAAATGTGTTTCAGGTAACGAAAGAATTCAGACTTGGATACAAATTAACGGTTTTAAGCCTTCCGACTTGAACATGTGTGCCAAGTGACATGAATCGTAGATTGACTTGCATGCTATCCACAAGATATATGACGACGCCTCTCATTCGAAATTGAATTCTCACTTGAATCAACAAAGATATTTTCTATTCATTTTTTACTCACAAAAAGTTCGTGTGTGTGTGTAAATCGAAATTATATATATATATATATATATATATATATATATATATATATATATATATATATATATATATAACTTCATGGTGTCCAAATGAGAGTTGCACCAAAACGTAGCAATTATGTGGCGAAGTGAAATTATTCAATAATTTTAGACTAGGTGCAAAAAGCATAGATTCTCCTGTCACTATTAAGTGCTTTTTCGAGCAGAGAGAGAGAAAAAAAAAAGAATAATTGAGAAATAAATAATATTTAATAATTGAGCTAGACTAACGACTAACGACTTTTGATTCCCAGTTAACAAGGACCAACGAAATTATCTTTATCTTTTTGTTTTTCCATTATTAAACAGTAGTAGTAGTAGTTGTTGTTGTTGTTGAAAAAGAAAACAAAATAGGTCTCACGTTTTCGAATATTTATGACGCGAAAGTGTGCACATCAATCAGTTGTATGTATATATGGCGTTGGACGGTGAAAATTGCACCGGTCACGGGGAACTCTCATTCTTCGCCAATCGCGTCGTCATCGATTGAGATGTCGTCTCTCCGTTGAAAATGAACGTAACGTCTACTTGGTGAAGTGCAAAACCAGGGAGGCTTCAACCAAAAGCTGCAGCAGCAGTAGCCACTCATTGAAATGCCCAGAATCTGGCAAACCTTTCTTTTGTTAATAAACTCTAGCTTTTGATTAGCATAATATATTCATTAATTGTAACGTCCATAAAATTTACCCTAAAAATTTTGATCATTTAAGACAATTATCATACTATTATTTCATTCGTCATACATCATTTAATAACGAAAGATGATAATTTAGAAAAAATCATAATAATTTAATATTTTCTATTAATCAAATAGCCTAATATTTCATAAGACATTAAATTTCTAAAATCCTTATTACATCATTAGCCTCATTGTTCATATAGAATCTTAGAATTTATTTAACGCATGTACAACACTTCGTCATGAGTTTGAGTTGTCATACATCACTTAATCTTAATTACCTACACGAATCTCGAGTACAAGGTTGCCATCTATAGTATATAAAAGTCATGCATGTTAATATCTTATCACATGATACTAAATGCGATGCATCATCATAATAATGACAATAACATATGACATGCCATCAACTATATCATGAACTTTACATGACATTACATAACACTTGCATTCATTTTTCATATAATATTCATGAAACATAAAAACATCATGTCATACCTACTTATGCGAATATCATCCAATAGCAATATACATTCATGTCATTCATAATATACATGACATAACATATCATTTCATTTCACTTTCATTATCATGTACATTCTAAAAGTTCCTTTATAACTCCTCGATCATTACTTACTTCTTGACTTTTTTTATACTTTACATTTTTTTGGGTTGCTCTACAACCCTTGTATCTTCTTTTATTTTTTTATTATGTGATCATTCATGTGTCATTTGTATCCTTCATCTTTATCACATAATATGATCTTAACTTTAATTTCATATCATAAGTCATATACTTAGGAACACATATTATAATAGTGAGGGATCATATTCCTAGTTATCTTTAGGAATATACACACTTTATGATGAGGAATTCCTTGAAAAGTACATACACAAATGCAGGACTTTACTTATCAGACTTATATCCCCTTAAAGAACAATCATAAGTGTAGGACTTTACTTTTCATCTTTACTTTATCATTATCTTAACTTTATTTGTTATAAGATATTTTGAAGTTAACTTCACTTTCATTCTTACTTTATCTTGTAACATCTTTGATCTTAACATAGTTGGAGAGTCATATCACATGATCACATTGGCTAGCTAGGACACATCCTTAATAGTGAGGGAATTTATTTTAAGGAATATGCACATCATGATAGTGAGGGACTCACACACTTTCTGATGGGGGACTTTGTTCCCTGAGAAGTACATACACAAATACATGACTTTACTTCGCGGGCTTAGATCCTCTTGAAGTACCTACATAGGTGCAGAACTTTGCTTCTCACCATTGATGAGTGATAAGGACGTTCAACTTTAGGTGCATTATGCTTTACAATATGTTAATCATTCTTCATCTTTTAGCCTAATTACATCTGAGCATACATTACGTGTATCTATGTATCATTTACAAACAATACGTAACATATATATATATATATATATATATATGTTACGTATTGATTGTAAATGATACATAGATACACGTAATGCATGCTCAGAAAATATATATCAGAAAATAGGTTTAAAACATCATAAATATATGGTCGTGCCCAGCATTGTCATGGTCATGCCTAGTATTGTCACAGCTACGCCGAGTGTTGTCATGACCGTGCCTATATTTGTGATGATCGTGCTAGCCTCAACCATTCCTAGTCTTAACCAAATTTCAATTTCATCGCTCTCGCTTACAATCGTTACCACCTCTCGTTCACGGTCGTAACTAGGGTGGTCACGATCGTGTTTGGCCTTGTTACGACCATGACAAAGGTGTCACAAGCGTGATTGAGAGTCTTTTAATCGCCTCGCCCTCGTCCGCTCGGTCACGGCCATTTCCAGGGTCGGCACACAGTTGTCTTGACGTCCTGGGATCCCGATTTTCAACCCAAAATTCTCAATTTTTTAGATTAAAACTCTAATAAAAAAATCTAAAATATCATAAATATTACATGTATGATATCTTAGTATCTATGCATCATAGACCATTTATTATCAAGATTTAAGATTTTTCCCTAAATTCATCTAAAGAAAGATTTCTAGCATCAAGAACACAGATTTAATAATAACAATCTAATATGGATCCAAGCATATAGATCTAGACATAAACATCATTTAGATCTAATGATCCTATCAATGCAATCATTCAATCAAAATCCTAATCAAGAATGGGGTGTTCTTGAGACTCAAATCCAACAAAAAACACCATTGAGAGGAGGAGAGAGGGGTTGAATCCTCTTTACATACTTTTAGGTTTTAGATCTAAAACCCTTTTTTGTAAACATCTTGTATCATTCTTCATCATCTAAAAGCCTCTAGGTCTTCTTGTTCTTTTCATAGAAACCTTGATATTCTCTTTCTTGATCTTAAAATATAGGCACTATGAAAAATATGGCTCTAGATCTCCTAGCCTTAGGCTTTTCTTGGTGGAGAAGAAAAAGAGAGAAGAGGACATGACAACTAAATTTTTAGGGAATTAATAGGTTGTTAATCATTTATATAGGAGTTATATTAAGATTTTGGTCAAATTGCCCAAATAGGCCCAAAATTTTGAATTATTACATTAATCAAATTATTTTCACTATGACAAAATTTAATAGCATTGAGTTTAATATCTCCAATAGTCAATTTGACCAGAAGAATATTGGTTGATTCTTTGCTCTCACTCTAATTTAATCACTTGTTAATGAATATGAATTCTTTATTATTATTATTATTATTATTATTATTATTATTATTATTGTAACATTTGTTATTCACTTATCTCAAAGATATCAGCAATAAAAAAATTATTTTGTTTGAATAAATGGTGATAAGATAGAAAAAAATTATCAATTGTATGATGATTAAGTATTTTTTGCAAAAAAAAAATGAACGGCTAACCTCACTTTTTTCAATTTACAACAAATCTTTTTAAATTTTCTAATCCATTGAATTTTTAATAGCCACGTGATCGATTCTTAGACTTATTACTTTGACTGAGTTTATCCGATCCCACTTAAATAAGTCAAGTGCTAATAACTATGGACACCGATGGATTTCGATCGAAAAAAATTAATAGTATCCTATTTGATTCACCAAATCATTAATTTGACCAGATGCTAATAATCTTAAATATTGAGAATTCTAAGTGGATAAAAAATTAAATATTTTACTTTATTTGTATAATATTTGCCTTTAAAAAGTGTTATTCTAATTTTTAACAGATGTAGAGCAAAAACATTAAGAATAAATACAATATTTTTACGTGACAATATTATTATTTTATAGTATGCACATTTTTTACTCTTAAAGTAAAAATTCTGAATTCAATGATTCTTGAAATAAAAAATCTCTGGAATTGATTTTCTATAAACTAAAAATTCTATATTTTGATTTGCAAGACGTATGTTCCTAGTCTAATTAATTAACTCAGTCTTAACATGATATGAACTAACTTCGGAAGAAGATAAAACTAAATTTTACTATGAACATAGTGTTGGGAAATGACATCGAACTCGGAAATGATTCAAAATCATATCATACAAGAAAAGGGTCACTCAGAGCGAGGGTGTGCTAGGTTGAAGGACATCATGACAACTGGACGTTGGCGAGATGCAACACCAACTCGTGATGCCTGAGCGAGAGCTGGAGAAATCGAAGGGCATCACAATGGTGCAGGACGAGGTCACACTGCTCAATATGCGACTCGAGTCTATGGAGGAGATGATCATGGACATGAGGGAGTTCATGGATAATGGGCAAATGAACAAGAGCATATTCTAGACCAAGATCTCAAGACCCTTCGGGAAGAGTTCAAACGACGCAATGGGATGGGCGACGTCAATAAACATTCGCCTCACATGAGCCAAGAATCGATGTGCCAAAGTTGAGGCCGTACAAGGGCGAGAGGTCGCAAAGGAGATCAATGACTTTCTGTGGAACATCCCACAGTGCATGGAGGCTTTGGATGTGACCTCAGAATTAAGGATGGTGAAGATAATGTATTTCTACTTGCAGGATGCGATGAGCTTATGGTGGTGATGCCATTGCGATGATGTGGAATGTGGCAACGTTGATCCCATTGAGACATGGGACGAATTCAAAAGCCAACTCATCAACTATTTCAACCTTGTCAAATCAGGAGTTGAGGCCAAAATTGCATTGTTCAACATTAGCTAGAAGGACATGTTAAAGGAGTACGTGAAAGAGTTTATCGAACTCCATCTACAGAATTCCCAAGCGGATGAAGACACCTATTGGTGGTCATTGTCAAGGATTTAAAGCCTTGGACTAGGACAAAGTTGGAGATTTCCCCAACCTCTGCTCACTAGTCATTGTTGTTGAGTCACTCATAGAGTATACCAAGATGAGTGACACACCACCAAAGCCCTCTAGTAAGGACAATAGTGCGGGAGAGAAGGCTAAATCACAAGGAGACAAGCTAAACTATCAAGATAAAGGCAAAGATCATCAATACAAGAGGCCGGATGGTGGCAAGTTCAAGAAGGATGGGAAGTCACCAAAGCCTTACTACATTTGCAAGAGTTTTCATTGGACAAATGATTGTGCGCAGAAGGCGATGATCAATGCCATGTATTGCCCTGAAGAGACGGAGAAGGAAGAGACCTGTCTTAGCTCGATACACGTTTTCCGTGCCATCAATGCCTTAAAGGATTCCTCATCGACCGTTTGACTTCATTTGGATATCGAGTTGAATGTGCAAGTCTTCAATGCCCTTATCGACACAAGAGCATCGAAATTGTTTATGTCAGAAGTGGACACTAAGAAACTAAAGTTTCCATTATAGAAAACTTTCGCCATGTTCAAGATGGTCAACACGAAGTCTATCTAGACCACAAGAATTTCATACAAAGTGAAGATCCGCATAGACAAATGAACGAAAAGTTTCGAAGTGACAGTGTCACTCGTGGATGACTACGAAGTAGTGAAGGGTATCTCTTTCCTATGGCACATTGCAGCGTATATCCCGCTCACCAACTCGATACTTCTCTTCACCCCAAGGGACCTTACAATGCTCTTGTAAGTAGAGGCTCAATTCTAAATAGCCCTCTCAGCCATGCAAGCTGCAAAATGGTTAAGGAAATAATAGCACACCTATTTGGCGACCTCCATCTTGCAAGATCTTGGGCCCTCCACTCCAACGCCTTCCAAAGTTCTCACGACCCTTGAGAACTTTGCGAATGTCGTGCTCCTGGAGCTGCCAAAGCGATTGCTTCTGAAACATGAAGTGGACCATGTCATCAATTTGTTCTAGGATCGAAGCCACCACAATTGGTTGGCTGCTCAAATATTTGCAGAACTCCATAAGAAACTAACCGAACTATTATATGTAGGATAAGTTCGGCCTTGAAAATTATCAAAATCTCCAGTTCTCTTTCAAAGGAAGCATGATGGATCTCTTCAGATGTGTATCGATTATCGGGCACAGAACAAACTTACGGTGAAGAACAAGTATCCCATCCCCCTTGTGACGGATTTGTTCGACCAACTTGATGATGCAAGATAGTTTACTAAGTTGAATCTTCATTCGGACTACTGGCAAGTCCAAATTTCTAAAGAAAATGAGAAGACAACGTGTGTGTCACAAGATATGACTCTTTCGAGTTCTTAGTGATGCCTTTCGGCCTCACCAATGCTCCGACAACATTCTGCACCTTGATGAATAAGGTATTGCAACCCTTCCTGACAGGTTTGTATGTCTACATCAATGACATCATTATCTGTATACTATGACATGCATTGTTTCAACATAAAAGCTAATAATCAATTCGAACAGAAAATTATTAATTAAGAATTGATTACACTACCTAGTTAATAATGAACCTAGAAATCATTAAATTATGAAGGAAATCATTAAGCATAACAATGATGTTCATAAAAACTAAACTAACTATTATTCAATTAACAGAAATTTAGAAATTATTCGTACACTAAAACTCTTGCAACTAAAACTGAACGATAAAACAAAAACTAATAATTCATATTACAGAGATTATAAGTAGATAGAACATGAAAGTCTCAAATATCATCCCAACTATATGTAGAACAAAGATTACGCCTCAGAGACAACGACGAACCGCTGTGCAATCCTTGCCGGGTCTACCACGCATAAATCTTATCCTTTATTCTTCAGAAGTACTCCTTCATTCTTGGCATGAAAGCTTCAATTTCAGGCCCTAGCATGATTGTTTCTAGCTACATACGTCCCTTTTATAGAAACTCAGCTTTTCATGCAACTTGAGAAGAAATGAAAACATTTTCCTTGTAAAATAAGGCAAAATCGGAGTCATTCTAAAAATTTTGTCTTGTAAAACTTCAAAATTTCTAGTCTAATTTGTTTCGAATTGATCCATGGGACATATGGTAGGAGTTGGGAGTCTTTGTGCATTTAATTCTTTAGAAAATATGCTGAATGTCGAAATTCTTGTTCGTCACGTCCCTAAGTAGATCCTCACAGCTCAATCAGTGTGGAGCTCAAAATTGTCTGTAGTTGTCACGGGGCATGACCAGAATTTCACGGTCATGATTCGAGTGCCTTTTTGCCCAATCGCATGACTTAAATGATTTCACAACCCGTAACACAAGTGTAACGGCCCGTGAAATCTACTTTCTTGACCGTGAGCATTCTGTGACATCCATTATGGGTCTTTCACGACCAGTTAAGTAATAAGAAACATCCTCCAACCTTTTTGTTAAGTAATAACACTACAAGAAAATTACCATTTTTCGACGGGCAATTTCCGACGGATAAAAATCCGTTGCAATTTGCGACGGAAGTATTTGCGACAGATTTTTCGACGATTACGACCGTCGAAAATGAACATAATAAATTATGTAATTTGTTATATTATTATTTTATTTTTCGACGATTAGGAACATCAATATTTTCGATGGATATCCATCCGTCACAATTTCTAACGGTTACGACCGTCGGAAATGAAAAAAATTAAATTATGTAATTTGTCATATTATTATTTAATTTTTTGACGATTAGAAACGTCGATATTTCCTACGGATATCCATCCGTCGCAAAATCCACCGCAATTTTCGATGGTCAGAACCGTCAGTAAATGTATAATAATATCGTATGAGGAGTATTTTATTAATATAATTAGCGACGGTCCAAACCATCATAAGTACCGACGGTTTTGACCATCGGTAATAATTACCGACTGTTCAAATCGTCGGTAAAATAAAAAATAAATATTATATATAACTAAATATTTTTTCAACGGCCACAATCGTCGGTAACTTTAAAAATAATTAATATTTACTTTTCTAATGGCTAGAGTCGTCGGTAATTAAAATTTCGTTATCTCGCTTTTTTTTCATTTTCCTGCTTTCTCTCATCTTCCCACCTATATATATATATATATATATATATATACACCCCAATTTTTATATAATACCCCAATTTTCTTTCCTCCTCTCCTCTCTCTCCCTCTCTCCCTCTCCCTCTCCCTCTCCCTCTCCCGGCCAGCGAGCCTCTGGCCGGACGTCAAGCGTCGACCGCCGACGACCCTCTCCCGCCGGCGTCTCTCTCTCTTCGCCGACGTCTCTCTCTCTTTCTCTCCGGCCGCAGGAGATTTGGCCGCAGCCGACTCCGGCCGCGGGCGTTCGGATTCGGCCCCAGCGGCCGGATCCTGCCGGGGCGACCGTGGGCGGACGGATCTGGCCGCGGTCTGATTCGGCCGCTAATTTTTTTTATTTTTAAAAAATTCTTTGAGACGATTGCGATCACCGGAAGATCGACGGTTGCGATGACTGTCGAAAGTTTTGATAGTTGCGACCGTCGAAAACTTTCGACGGTTGGAACCGCCGGACTTTTCCAGCAGTTACAACTGTCAGAAACTTTCGACGGTTGGAACCGTCGGGACTTTTCCGACGGTTGGAACCATCGGCTGGGATTTTTCGGATGGTTAGAACCATCGATATTTCCGACGAATTTTTTTCGACCATCACAAATCGATTTGCGATGATCATTTTTTCGACGGATCGATTCCGTCTAAAAAATTGTCGGTAATTATATTACTGATAGTTTTTGGGCTGATTACCGACGGTTTTGACCGTCGGTAATCAACATTTTTCTTGTAGTGTAAGAAACAACCCCCATGGAACCTTACAATGCTCTTGTGAGGCCAGGCGGAGTTCTAAATTAGAAGACCCTCTCTGCCATACAAGTGGCGAAGCGGTTAAGGAGATAAGAGCACACCTTCCTGGCAACCTTCTTCTTGCAAGATCTTGCGCCCTCCACTCCAACGCCTTCCAAAGTTCTCACGACCCTTGAGAACTTTGTGGATGTCATGCTCTTGGAGCTGTCAAAGTGGTTGCTTTTAAAACGTGAAGTGGACCATGTTATCAATTTGTTCTAGGATCGAAGCCACCACATGAAGTTGCCTATCGATTGGCCCTTCTGGAACTCGCAGAATTCCATAAACAATTGACCAAACTATTATATGTAGGATAAGTTCAGTCTTCAAAATTCTCATCCCCTGCTCTCTTTCAAAGGAAGTATGATGGATCCATTCGGATGTGTATCAATTATAGGGCACTTAACAAGCTTCCTGTGAAGAACAAGTATCCCATCCCCCTTATGGCAGACTTGTTCGATCAACTTGGCGATGCAAGATGGTTTGTTAAGTTGGATCTTCGTTCGGACTATTGGGAAGTCCAAATTGCAAAAGAAAATGAGAAGATAGTGTGTGTCAAAAGATATGGCTCTTTCTAGTTCTTAGTGATGCCTCGACATCACCTACGCCCCGGCAACATTCTGCACCTTGAGGTATTGCAACCCTTCCTTGAAAAATTCATAGTTGCCTACATCAATAACATCATTATCTATATCTACACTTTGGAGGAAAACATCGAGCACATTTGACAAGTGTTCGAGTGTTATGGTAGAATTTGCTTTATGTCAAGTGTGCCTTCGTTCAACCCAAATTGCAATTTTTGGAACATATTATCGGAAGTGGAAAGCTTAAGGTGGATGACATAAAGATTCAAATCATCGTTAAGTGAGAGCCACCTAAGTGGGTTCTCGAACTAAGTTCGTTTCTTGGCCTAGTGAACTACTACGGACGGTTCGTGATGCGAGAATTGATAACAGTATAGCTAAGAAGTGCACTAGTCGCTTAAGTAATAGAGTGTAAGAGTAAAGGTTGTCGATTCCACGAGAAACTATTTTACCTATCTATCAAATTTCAGAGGCTGATAGGTGATGACATACAATTTGGGGTAAAAAGTGTGCAGAAAATAAAATTACAAAAAGATAAAAAAATCTAAAACTAACGATACGTAGGTTCTTAGGATGATCAATAATTACTAGAATAATTTGTAACTTCTGTAAAATTAATTATAAATAATAAATCTGAATTCAGTCTTTAGATGGATTAGGAACACCAAAGATATGATCTCCCTAATTGGGTAAATTAACTATCTTAAAATAATAATAATATAAAAGTAGTCCACCTGGATCTACCCTAAGTTAAATTGAAATTAAAGTGCTATGTGTTGTAATTCTTAAACTACTTAATTGCACTCCTGGGTCAATTAAGCATACCACACAATCTAATATTTCACTTGGTTCTATTAGACTATGGCATGCATTGTTTCAACATAAAAGCTAACAATCAATTCTAATAGAAAATATGAATTAATAATGAACCTAGAAATCATTAAAATATGAAGGAAAGCACTAAGCATAACAACCATGTTCATAAAAACTAAGCTGACTATTATTCAATTAACAAAAAATTAGAAATTGTTCGTACACTAAAACTCTTGAAACTAAAATGAAATGATAAAATGAAAACTAATAATCCATATTACAGAGATAAATAGATAGAACATGAAAGTCCCATATATTATCCCATTAATATGTAGAACAATGATTACTCTTCAGAGACAACGATGAACCACTGTGCAACCCTCGCTCGAGTCTACCACACAAAAGTCTTCTCCTTTATTCATCAAAAGTGCTCCTTTGTTCTTGGTTTGAAAGCTCTGCTAGACGTCCCTTTTTATGGAGGCTCAGGTTTCCATGCAATTTGAGAAGAAATGGAAACTTTTTTCTTGTAAAATATGGTAAATTTGGAGTCCTATTGATTCTAAAATTTTTGCCTTGTAAAACTTCAAAATTTCTGGCCTAATTTTGTTTTCAATTGATCCTTGGGACATATGGTAGGAGTTGGAGTCATTGTTCATTGATAATTCTTTCAAAAACATGCTAAATGTCAAAATTCGTGTCTGTCATGCCCCTTGAGTGAATCTTCATGGCTCAATCAGAGTGGAACTCGAAATTGTCTGCAACCGTCATGGGGCATGACCAAATATCATGGCCTTGGTTCGGGCAACTTTTTGTCCCCATAACACAAGCATAACGACCTATGAAATCTACTTTCATGACCGTGAACATTCTGTGACACCCGCTATGGGTCTTTCATGACCCGTTTAGTAATAAGAAACATCCTCCAACCTTTCTGTGATAATCGTGAGAACTTTGTAATGGTCCGTAAGGTATTCAACTTCAATACGATGTAACTTTGTTTAAATCAGAGTTCGAGACTCATTACAGACGATAAAAAAATTGAAAAAGGTCGCAGAAATGTGATGTAACATTTTTTTTACATACATAAGAATAAAAATATCATAAAATAAATTACACAATTTATGATAATCCTTTAGAGCAGACAAATATTCCTTAAGTTTTACATTTAACAAAATGATTTTATATTCGAAACAACTTATTTTGACAAAAATAATAAACTGGACCAATTCTCTCAGCATCCTAACAAAATGACACGAGAGTAACAACTCCCCTCAACACCTTGACATCAAAGGAGTTAAACCTTGTTAAGATTATGAGCTCGCACGATACGAGAAACTATACTAATCTAAAAAATATTAGAAATAACATTATGAGCAAAAATAGCTCTGTAACTTAATAACTCATAATCTATGTGTTAGCACTAATCAATTCAGAGAGACATGAAAAATTATGCAATAATCATAATATCAAAATCAGTATTTTTTTATACATTTGATAAGTATCCGTACAACATTCCAATCAAAAGCATCATACTCAATTTGCGATCAATATCATTTAAATTATATTAAACATATGTATGCAAAAGCAACACTCTATATGAATGCACGAATCACCAATAGACAGTGGTTGGTAAGTGGACTCTAGAGGTGGCTCCAATCATGATTAGCGAACATTCTACCTCATCCCTTTCAGGGAACATATCATCTAGTAATATGTGCACTTTAGAGGTGGCCTCTACAAGTTCTAGAGGTGGCTCCCACCATGATTTTTCACAATGTAGCACTTAACTCCACATGACACTTAGCTCCAGTCTATCTCATCTCATTTCTGGGAACCAAACGATGGAGTTGGACTTTAGAGGTGGCTCCTATCATGATCAGCAATATAGCACTTAGTTCCAACCATTATATATGCAGATGCAGATAGATGAAGATGCATGATTCATCACATAGCAACTATATCTCAAATATCATAAGATGAATCATATCAAATACTATTTCAAATGGGGCAAGATTTCACTTCTCAAAATCCATCCATATCATATGACATGCTTTTCAAATGTGCAATCATACAATCATTTTATGTACTTTTCATAATTGCATTTCTCGTAATCAATTCATAACATATCACATTTTGATTGATCATTCATTCCAAATATACAATTCATAAGATCATATCCAAAGACATATTCAATATATATTACAATCAATGTCACACCGAATTCAAAAGAGGTAAATACATAGAGTAGGAGCAACCAACTTACCTATAAGGGCTAACAAAAAGTTTTCCTTTCATTTTTCACTACTTTACTCTTCTATTCTAATAACAATAATGATAAGAAACACATTACTACAATGATTTGAACACAAGCCTATCACATATGAAACATAATTAATTACGAAGGTACATGACTCTTAAGTATTTACTCTTATAACTTAAGTAACTATTTGTCACAAGAGTTGACATACTATTACAACAGATTGCATACATAATAAAAGAAAATTCATATCTTCTTGCATTGATAATCAAATTTGTTCATTCCATTTTTTCTTACTTCCAGATTACTAATATCTTAATTTGTAAAAGTTTCAGATATTATTTCATTGTGGTTTGTTCTCAGGAAAATCCATATTCAGCCTAACTTCCATGATGTTTTTGTATTCTAACAGACTGAGTGACCGTATTGTACTATTTATATAAAATAAGATACTATTTATATAAAATAAGACTTCCTGAGATGTAAGTCATAAAATTCATAGCTTTTATATCTTTTCAGACTGAGCACAACAAATTTAATAAATACTAGCATAATCTGCCCTAAGTTTTATCTTGACAAACTGAGTAAGGCTTGGTAAATCATTTATAACTTTCAATACACGTATCATTTTCAAGTGATTTAAATTTTCAATGAAACCTAACATCTGTATATTTAAGACCATAAATGATAAAATAATTACATGAAATATTGAATTTGATACATAATTTACAAAATTGGGTAATAGTTTTGATGAACAAAATGATAGTACCTTGAAGACCATAACATAACTTCCTCTACAAAAATCTAATTAACTGGATTCCAAAGCTCAACTAAAGTAGACTCATAGGCAATCAGAGTTAATTTCATAATTTTTGGACCACCTAAGGTATGGAAATATGTAACTAAAGATTTGGAAACCAATTGAACATGACTAGGGTTAATCTTGCTCATGAACAACATGCGTTTTGCCCCATGATTATCTAAGATCCAAGAATAAATAAGATGATAGAGTTTCAAAAGAATTCTAATTAGATAATTAGGCAACTGAAATAAAAATAGGATCAACTATGAACTTACCACAAGCTTCACCCTAATTCCCTTCTCTTCCTCCAATTTTGCCCAAGTAGTAGTAATGTTTCTCTTCTTCCAGTTGAATTTTGGATGGGGTGGTAAAATTGTAGGAAGAGGTGGTAAAACATAGAATGATAGAAGATAAGGCAGGATAAACTGACTTGTTAAGTCGGTCAAAAATTGAGGTAGGGAATTTCCCTTGATGTTGTGCTTATTTACATATTATGCCATTTAAGTAAATGGTTTTGTATTTTCAATTAATTTATTTATTTACTTTTACATGTAAATAAGAAACTACTCCCAATTTGAATTCAAATAAAATATTTATAAAAATAAATAACCAAGGAATCAAAATTTAATTTTTTATTCGAAGAACAAAAATTGTGATTTCACAGATTTTCCAATTTTGCATCTATGTTTTACCTAAGTAAAACACCTCCTAAAAATGGTTAAAAATCACATTTGGAATTCTTTGATATATAGGAACAATTACTGAGACTTTAATTTTCTTAATTCCAATATATTTGAAAATAGTATTTTCATGCCTTGGGCAAAATTTCGCCAATTTCAACGATCATATATTATATACAATACATATCAATCATATAATATATGATTAAATTATATAATCTTACGTGGATCAAATCGTGGATATTACATTCTAACCCCCTTAAAAAAATTTTGTCCTCAAAATTAACACACGATGTTGACAGAACAACATGAATAACTAAAATATGGATTACATTTAAGACTGGTGCATGTATATCTTTTAGATATGGTATGTGACCAATCTATCAACACCTAAGCAAGGTAACATTTTCACTTAGGAAATAAAGTTGTTAATGTTAAAATCACCTTTCTTGTTTGAACCCTCATAACATTACAAAAGGGATGCAAAATTACATCTAAATAACACCAATATAAAAGGATTTAATTCCCATGCTACTAACTTAAGTTGGTAGCATGGTGCTACCAATATCTAGTCCGCACATCTGATCATGAACGGTTTATCCGCTTTGATCTATCTCGGCCGTCCGATCCTCGATCGACGGCTGAGATTACATCCTTTTTTTCTTCTCTAATGCCCTCGACCGCCCATCTGCGCGCTCTCCTCTCTCTCTCTTCTTCTCTAATGCGTTCGATCACCCCCCTCCGCCGCTCTGTCGCCCCGGCCGATCTCTCACCCCAGCAGCGTTCTCCCCACCGCCGGCCGATCTCTCGCCCCCGCCGCTGGCCGCTCTCTCACCTCGTCACCTTCCATCATCTCGCCGAGATCGAGAGCGGTCATCCGCACTGTCGCCTTCTGTCCTCTCATCAAGATCGGCCGCATCCGATGCGCGATCCGGCTAGACCTGCGGTCATCTTCGTCGGGATGAGATCTACGCGTTCTCTGACCAGATCTGCGTGTTCTCCAGCCAGATCTGTGCATTCTCCCCGCCGCCGGCCACTCTCTCGCCCCCCCCCCCCACCGCCGTTCTCTCTCTCCGCCGCCGCCGTTCTCTCCCCCTGCCGCTCTCTCGACCCGTCGTTCTTTCCCCCTGCCGCCGCCGCCGCTCTCCCCCCACCGCTCTCTCGCCCCTGCCGTTCTCTCCCTCCGCCGCTGCTATCCTGCCCCCCACTGCCGCCGCTATCTCGCCCCGCCGCCGCTCTCTTGCCCCACCGCTGCCACTCTCTCACCCCTCCGCCGCTATCTCTCCCCGTCGCCGCCGCTCTCTCGCCCCGCCAGTGATTAGTATGGTATTGCCAAGATGTTATTGTGGAGAAGCGGTGATCAAAACTTCTTGGACCCATCGAAACCCCGATTGAAAGTTCTATGGATGTCGATTTTACAGGGTGAGTTGTATGGATGTCGAATTTTTTTCATATATTGCACTTTGATGATTTGTCATAATTTGTTTGTTGACAGCAACACGGTGCTTGTCAATACTTCAAATGGATGGATGCATCCTTTGAATCTAGAGCTACACAGGTTATAAATGGTCTATTGCGCAAAATTGATCATGTGGAAATTGAATACGAAGTTAGAGAAGTTGAGTATAGGAACGCCGCAAATGGAAGGAAGTTATGCTTCAAATGCCTTGTCATATTGATTCTTGTCATCATCATTGTCTTTATTTTCATATGAAGATGTAATATGTGTTATGTAATGTGTGGGATGTAATATGTGTACGCTTACGACGGTATTAATGTGTGCGATGTTTTCCATTTTCGATGTGTTGTTATGTGACATTTCCGACATTTACGTTTTCCATTACTATAGATATGTAATGTTATGTTATGTAATGTCCATCACAATAATGCATTTACATTGATAATCATACTACTTGGAAAAGTGTGTCCAGCAAGATCGAACATTGATTTCCATTACTGTCTCTATCATGTTTCCCATTTTTGCCCATCACAATAAAACTCAAGTAGTTAATTTGCTTTTCCAAGTAGTGGAAAAAAATGATCGCATGCAAATATTGTATTGAATCCAGAGATAAAGCAATGGAATTAAATCCAATCAACTGCTACTTGGAAAAAATGATTGCATGCAAATATTCTATTGAATTCAAAGATAGGACATAATAGAATTGTTCATGACAACATAATTAGAAAAGATAAACATCCATGAGAGACAGCCCAGACATAGCAAGAGGGGGCAAGAAAATGAAGTTACACATCAGAATGGAACTTGCAAACAGGGATGTCTGAGTTTATCATTACTAGTTTTGCCACAAGATGTTTAGAAAAGATACAATAATAGTAGAAAGACCATTTTGAAGAATAGACAACTCCAGCATTATCCCATGAGCTTCTTCTGATTGTCAACTTCTTCAATTAATTCAACATCATCCATTTACACCTGAAAGATAACAAAATTAATTTAACTTTGTAGAATCGTATTACGTAATTGAGGTACAAAATAATGGATTCATTAGCAGGTTTGATGGGAAACCTCGATGAGAGCGCGGTCGGCATGAGAAGAGGCATCGGCGTTGGTCGAGCTGGGTGAGAGAGAGGCGGAGGCGGGGGCGAGAGCAGCGGTGGTCGAGCTGGGCGAGAGAACCGTAGTAGTCAAGCTGGGCGAGAGAGCAGCGGGGTCGAGAGCGGCAGCGGTCGTGCTGGGCGAGAGAGCGGCGGTGGTCGTGCTGGGCAAGAGAGTGGCAGTGGTCGAGCTGGGCGAGAGCGATGGTCAAGCTGGGCGAGAGAGCGGCAGCGGCGGGGGCGAGAGCGGCAGCGGGGGGCGAGAGCGGCGGTGGTCGAGCTGGGCGAGAGAGCGGCGGCGGCGTGCGTGAGAGCGGCGAAGGGGGACGAGAGAGCGGCGGCGGCATGAATGAAAGCGTCGGATGTGGGCGAGAGAGCAGCGGCGGGGGCGAGAGAGCGACGTTGGCAGGGCGAGAGAGCGGCGGCGGCGGGGGCGAGAGAACAGCTGACGGCGGGGAGAACGCGCAGATCTGGTCGGAAAAGCATCGGATGTGGGCGAGAGATCGGCGCTGGCGGGGTGAGAGAGCGGAGGCGAGAGAACGGTCGGCGGTGGGGAGAACGCGCAGATCTGGCCAGAAAAGTGTCGGATGCAGGCGAAAGAGCGGCGGCGGGGGCGAGAGAGTGGTGGCGAGGTCTAGAGATCGGCAGGCGGCGGGGAGAACGGCGATCGTACTGGGCGAGAGATTGGCGGGGGCGAGAGAGCGGCGGCGGGGGCGAGAGAGTGGCGGCAGGGGTGAGAGATCGGCCAATGGCGGCGGGGACGAGAGATCGGCTGGGGCGAGAGAGCGGCGGAGGATCACGCTACGCTGGACGGAGAAGGGAGATAGAGGAGAGCACGCAGATGGGCGGCTAAGGGCATTAGAGAAGAAAAAAGGGATGTAATATCGACCGTCGATCGAGGATCGGATGGCCGAGATAGATCAAAGCGGATAAACCATTCATGATTACATTTGCGGGCCAGATATTGGTAGCACCATGCTACAAGTTGGTAGCATGGGAATTAAATCCAATATAAAATAGCCAAGTCGGAAACTAGATGTGCATTACTGACTCTATCAATTGGTTATTCCTATATCATATTTGAAAATTGGATTCTATGAATGTTTGTTCCGTTTTATCCTTTAGTAATCCACTAAATTTTGAAAATATGAAAAGTTCGAATACTAGATCAGTAGAAAATTACTCAAAATTTTTATATGGTTTCAATTATTGGCTTGCTAATAGAAAGTAAACATTATTAAGTTGGTCATAAAAAAATATATTATAACACAAAATACAATATTGGATCCTATTTTTGAAACATAAATCAAAGTCTCTTGGTTCTTCTCATGAACAGATTTAGAAATACCATTAAGCAAACTATGGTAATTAGGGCCATATATCTAACTATGTTACCTGCTATCATATCTAGGGCTTCAACAACTTGTTGTGTTAACACATACATTTCTCCTAGTGTCTCCTTTTATGTCGCCCTATATGATGGTGGTGGTTGCGGAGGTGGTGGTTGTTGTTGTTGCTGTGTCAAAGGACAACTTCTCATATGGTGTCCCATTTTTTCACATCTAAAACATGCTCTAATATCCTTATAGCACAGTGACCTTCCATGTCTCCTTTCGCATTTTTTACAAGCTTGATTATTTGGTTATGGTTGCTGTGTCAGGATTGGTGTCTCATTTCTTTTTTTTTTTTGAAGTCAAAATGTCTAGGTTTCAATTGTTGAGAATAAAATCCTCTCTCCATATTCTTCCTTTTCTTGTTCTTTGTGAAATTTTTTTATATCATTTTTGTAACTACCCAAAATTCACCCTAAAAGTTTTGGTCATTTAGGACAATTTCGCGCCATTAGCCCATTCACCATATATCATTTAATAGCGGAAGACTTGACAATTTTGATAAAATCATAATAGATAACATCTTTCTAATTATAAAATCATAATTAATCCTTCAAAAAACATCAAATACGTAAACCTTCACTACATCATTAACCTCAATGTTGACATAGAACTAAAGGACTTATTTAAACCTAAGCATGTGCAACACTTCGTCATGAGCTTTAGCTGTCATTCATCACTTAATCTTGATTACCTGCACGGATCCATAGTGCAGGATTTCTCAATTAGAGTATGTAAAGGTGCATGCCATAATATCCTATCATACTACATGTGATGCATCATCATAACAATAACAATAACATATGAACATGCATGTCATCAACCATATCATGAACCTTACATGACATTACATCATACTTACATTCATTCTTCATACAACACTCATGAACATGAACATAATGTGATACATGCTTAACTTCATATCCATCATTTGCAAGTATCATGGAATAAAAATATGCACTCATATCATTCATAACATACATGACATAACATATTATTTCATTTCAATTTTGTCATGTACATTCTAGGAGTTTCTTCATAACTCTTGATCCTTACTTTTTAACTTCCATTACAAGAAAATTGCCGAGTAGATGCAATATAGCGCCACAATCCTTAGTGATGCTAAGTCGATGCCACGAGCGTCCTTATAGAGTCTAAGTTGAGTCACACATTGGAGATGCTACTTGCCTCCCAATAGCATCATATTAGCATTTCATGATATGGATGCTACAGGAGGCGCCATAAAGATGCTAATTAGCTGCTATTATTGCGCGCGATGAAGCGAAAATGTGCGGCAGATCTCGGCGCTACTGTAGACACGAAACTAGCATCGCAAGCGCTGGGATGCTACTGCGGAGTCGATATGAGCGTTGTATCTTTTCGCGGTTTTAGCGCTGACTTATGCGACGCTACATGGCATCTCATATGGTGTGACGCTATGTAGACGCCAGGTGGACACTACACGAAACACATTCCAAAATAAAAATATATTCATATAGTTGCCTGCACATATAATACATACAGCACTTAATTGGCACTATTTTAACACTACTCCTTCGTCGATCTATTTGAAGAACATATATGTTAATTAAGAAATAGATTAATTATACGCTATCTAATATTTACATAACTATATATTATCTATTTTGATGCAACCCCATAATTACTTATATATGCCTACATCATATGTGTGCTCCTAAGTATATATTTGTTACTTATATTATATATGTTACTTATTCATACAATATATATCATGTCTTAATTATACATATATTATTTATATTCTTAATCATGGAATTATGATGGTTGAATTAAGTGACATGATTTGTTAAGTGACATGATTGGTTACAAAATATCCCATTTTAGCACCACTGTGGAGACTCAATAGCGTCGACGGAGCGCCACAATAGAGCAGCAATGACTGACGCTACAGAGGCACTATTGCCATCTTCTTGGCGTCGCAATGTTGAGACGCTACTTCGATGCTAGGATGTTGCTAATATATGTTAGTGACTCTTTAGCATCTCTATAGCACTGCTTTAGCTGACTATTTATTGCCCTCACTTAATCGGGCACATATAAACATATAAATACACATATATACTTATACTTATATATAATACGTACACATATACGTATTATTATCACTTAATCATGCACATATACACATATACATACACATATATACCTATAACACGTATACATGTACACGTTATTGTCACTTAATTTCGCACATATAGATATATACATACACATATATTAGATATACATATAAAGTTGTCTCAATATAATCTTAATATAATATAAAGTTATAATGTATAAACTTATAATATATAAACTTATAATGCATAAACTTATAATATAATATAGACTTATAATATAATCTAAAGTTAAATCCCTAACTCTTAAATTAGGAAAAAAATTGAAATGGCATAACTACAAGCTCGAAATAGTACCTCAAGGTATTTGATGCCTCTGTAACATCGAAGTAGCATCGTGTTTACGGGAGGTGCTAGATACTTGAGTTAAATCCCTAACCCCTCTTTTGTTTTTTCACTTTTCACTATTACTCGTCGATTTTCACCGTGACCGACGCCTGACGCCCGAAGCCCGACTTTGATGCCCGCCCTCGTCCAACCCCGCCCTCATCCAACACCCTGTCGTCCGCCCTCCTCTGACCCTACCCTCCCTGCCTCCTCCGACGTCATCGTCTGCCCTTCTCTGACCCCGCCCTCCGTGCCTCCTTCGACGCCTTGTCCAACCCCCCGACATCCACCCTCCTCTGACCCTACCCTCCTTGCCTCTGTCGACGCCATCGTCTGCCCTCCTCTGACACCGCCCTCCTCTGACGACATTGTCTGCCCTCCTCCGATGCCATCATCCGCCCTCCTCCATCACCGTCGTCTGACTCCTCCGACACCGCCCTCCCCTCCCCTCTGATGTCGTCGTCCGCTCTGCTCCGCCCTCCTTCGCCCTGTGCCAGCCTCCTCCGCCCAACCGCCCCTCCCCACGTCCTCTGACCCCGCCCTCCCCGCCTTGTTCGACGTCATCATCCGCCCTTCTCCACCCTCCTCCACCCTACGCCGGCCTCCTCCACCCAACCGACCAACCCCTTACACTTGCTCCGCTGCCGCTGCCCTGCTCTTCCACCCTGCACTTACTCCGCCGCCACCCGAATTGCTCCGCCGCCCTCGACTTGCTCCGCTGCCGCCCGAATTGCTCCCCCACCACCCGACTTGCTCTCTGCCGTTGGCCTACTTTCACCCTCGATCGTAAGTCCTCGCCAAATCTTCACATGCTTAATTTACTGAATTTCTTTACGGAATTGGAGAGTTTAGTTTCTTACATTTGTAGTGACTTTCGAGTAGCCGCCATATTCTGTCTTGCCGAGCTACGCCATCGCCGCCCTCCTCTGATTGATATAGTGAGTTCAATTTTAATGATTTTCATATATATATTTAACTTCTACCCAGAATTTGTAAGTTTGAATAGTAATTTGATTAGTATATTTAACGTCAATGTGTTGTGAATGTGATGTAGATGTATAGTTCGATCATGCTATTAATTTTTAGTATTGTTATGATTGCATTATAGATGCTATAAAATGCCTAAGAAATGTAAAGTCGATAACTAATTGTCCACTACAGAAATGAAATTTAAAGGATAATCCTTATGCTAGGAATTAAGGCAATTTTAAAAATGGTAATTAATTTGCTAATCATTTATCTGTTGGTTCGATATGGAGAAAGGAGTTCGGATCGATAAAAAATTTTAATTGGTGGATATTAACCCTCTATCAAAACTTCAGTCATACGATCCATTCGTATTGGTGGAACAAGCGTAACAAGTGTACTACACTAAGTATCCATAAAAAAGAACCAAGGATGAATGGTCGACGTCATGCAAAGTGAGAAGCAGACTATTCTTAGTAGAAACAATGATAGATGATCATGAAACATCATCCATATACAACGATGTGCCCGTAGATTATTACTATCAAGAAGATCGAGTGAATGAGACGATTGATGTAGCCGATGAAGTTGAGAATATTCAATTAGTTGATGACACTGAGCCGATGGAAGAGTTCAATTTAATTGACCTCTTAGAAGTGAACTTTGATAATTTCATTGACGACGACTCAATCAAGATTATAGCGATGATGACGAAGATGATGAAAATGAATCAGAATACGAAACAAGTGAATGAATCCCGAAGTTCTTCTAAAGACACAAGCTTGTTACTTTTTTCAGTTATATATGGTTACTAATAATAATTATAACGCAGGTTTGTTACATTTTTTCAGTTATGGTTACTAAAGGTCGAGCTTCTGGGTCATCTCACTCTTCTAGGCATTTACTCCATATGAGCGAGCCATCACGACCACCAAGTGATATATTTATTGTCGATGGCTTATAATAGTTACATTCATTTTTTTAATAAATGTCAGTTGCTCCTCCATCGACGGGGCACGTAGTCGGATCGTCACATAGTAGGCGATCCATTGGTGAGTCGTCTCCATATATCACTCCAAGTACATATCACATAATAGGCGATACATAGTAGGTGATACATTTTTCTAATTATTTTGTTGTTGTGACAGTTCCTCCACCGTCAACAGGGCACATAGTCAGGATGTCTCGACCGCACGATGACGATTGGCATGTCACACCAGGTTATTTTTTGTATATTCCATAAATTTACATACATGAAAATATTTTAAGCATTTTTTTATGATGAAAGTTGCTATGCCACCGTCGAGATTACCGGATGCTTCACCATATTCCAGCGTCGGGATTCGGCATCTCACCCCAAGTGATATATTTATTATTATTAAAATTATATTTCTCATTTAATTACATTAAACTTATTTTTAATAATGTCAGTTGGTACACCGTCGATAGCACAAGCACCCGATTGTCACATTCTGATGAGCGGATTGTCACAAATCACGTAATGATAGACACCACTCGATGTGAGAACTTTACTATACATATATCAATTATCACTAGTACAATTTTCTATGACACTAATGATTTATTTTGTACTAGAGTCTGTCGACGATGTCGAACCTTCTCAGCCTACCCTAGTTGTACCGGGTGATGATTCCTCTTCGATAGATGAAGAGGGATTACATGATAATGTGGTGGTCACCGTGAATAATATTGCTCTGTCGTAAGTTAAATAAGTTATAAAAATTTTATTCTAGTTTTCTTATCATTGAAAATTAATTCTTCTTTGTAATTTGCAGGACCACTTTCATATCCGCTAGTATCGTGCGAGTTGGCAGCAGAAGGGACAGGATTGTAGAAAGATGTCCCAATTTTATGATGACATCTTTCGGGCCTTCATGGTACGATCTTCTTTTTGGGTTACATAATTTATTTTATATTATTTTTAAATTACTAAGTTTTATAGTATTGTTTAGGAGGAAAATCAGTTTCATCCAAATCTTAGTTTGGGGATGATTCGGAGAGCTTTTGAGGAGGTGGCTGTGAAACATCACCGAAATCGATTATATAAGTTTCCCAAGGTCATCACGTCCGCCGGCCTCACTTTGGAGCAGGGCATACAAAGATTCCTAAGATATATTAGGCGCTTGATTTGGGAGTCGTTATATAGGAAATGGTAAGTATGCTTACATTTAATTTATTTTTATTATTTTTATAAATTTTCAAAGTCTAAGTATTTGACGTTCATACAGAACGGATGAACAATTGCAATGAAAGTCAAAAAAGGCAAGAGTTAATCAATTTTCGAAGCCTAAGGCCCACATCCACACAAGACGTCGATGCGATTTGATGAGCATCGACGACACATGATAATTTACATACAAATTTGAATAATCAAACTTTTAACTTATACTTATTTTATAAAATTTGAAACTTTATTGCAGGAGGAGAAACAAGGCGGTCCTGTGGACTTTCCTATGGTCTATAAGGCCACGCATAAGAGTTGGAAGACCAACGACTTAGTCACGCCCATTGCTCGTAGGCTTTTGGTATGTTTCATCACATGTTCACTTGGTTTGTGACGTTAGTGCAAACGATTTTTTAAATGCACAATGTTTAAATTTTTTAGGATGACTATAATGCGAAGATGGCTGAAAAGTACAGAGATGATCCGAGTACTCAGCCACTGGGTAACGTTTTTCGAAAGCGATTCACATTTTTAATTTATGTGTTTGTTGATGTTATATAATTTATAATGTTTATATGATTGTATAATTTTTCTATTTCATAGAGGATTCTATTGTTTGGGAGGAGGTGTCCGACATGGCATGAGGAGGATACTTGTGTGGCCTAGGCACAGTCACTCAGATATCTAGGAGGAGCAGAGGATATGCAGATGGCCCATCTGCTCTGAGCTCATCCGTGACAGTTGGTGTCGTAGCAGTTGGTGTCGAGCTATAACAAATATCATAGTAGATATCGCAGTAGGTGTCGCAGCAGTTGGCTCCTTTATTACAGGCGATTCAGGGATTGATTCTGCTACAGAATCAATCCTCGAGCGTGTCAGGATCGAACGTCCGGAATGACAACAACTCCCAAACATAGGATAGAAACTTTTGCATGATATTAACTTGTACACTTGTTATTAGATATATGTATTGCAATTACACTTTTGTTAGTTTAGTTTATTACTTTTCATATTCTTATCTTTGATATGGTTCCTGTGATGAATGATGAATGCATTTATATGCATTATAGAATTGTATGGTGTGGGAAGGGAAGAAAATATAGCTGTAATGGGGCAAAAATATTTGACAATAGCACCTCCGTAGCGTCACAATAGCGTCGCATAAAAAGTCAATGCTAGATTAAATATATTGTCCTTCGCGTCACAGAAGTGTCACATTAGCGTCGACTTGTGGAGCATCGCCTTGGCGATCCCACTGACATGATGTTGGCCTCACAGTACTACCGAACTAGCATCAACAAATGCATAAACTTAGCATCCCTTGAGCGCCGGAATAGAGGCTCCTATTTTTGCGCCACTTTCGCGTCGCGTTAGCGACGCCAATCGTCTGCTCGCAACGAGACATTACGTTTCATCTTAACATCGAGATAGTGTCGACTATTAATGCTAGTAGCATCTTCTTCTGCTTTGGCTCTATTGCAACACTATTAGCCACTGCTTGAAGGCGTCTCATATTGTCGGCGCTAAGTAGATGCGAAAGAGATGCTATATTTGCTAGAGATGCGATAGCGTCCCAATAGCGTCTTGCTAATTGGGTCGCTATTCGCCGATTTTCTTGTAGTGTTCTTTCATGCTTTACATTTTCTCAAGGTTGCTTTATGACCCTTTGGATCTTCTTTCATTCTTCTTTTCTTTCTTTATTATGTGATCCTTCATGTGTCATCTCCATCCATCATCTTTATCATATAAATACATATTGACTTTCATTTCATATCATAAGTCATACTTAGAAACACACAGCATAATAGTGAAGAACTTTATTTCTACTCATCTTTAGGAATACACACACTTTATGATGAGGGACATTGTTCCTTAGATAGTACATAGTAGGATTTTACTTCCCGGTCTTAGATCCCTTTGAAATACAAACATAAGTGTAGGACTTTACTTTCCATTTTACTTCATCATTATCTTAACTTTCTTTGTAATAAAATACTTTGAACTTAACTTCACTTTCATTCTTACTTTATCTTATAACATCTTTGATCTTAACATAGTTGAAAGAATCATATCACATCATCACATTGGCTAGCGAAGACACATCCTTAGGAACACCCACACCATAATAGTGAGGGACTTTATTTCAAAGAATATGCACACTATAATAGTGAGGGACATTATTCCGAGGAATACGCACACTATAATAGTGAAGGAGTTTATTTCAAGGAATACACACACTTTCTTATGAAGGACTTTATTCCGTGAGAAGCACACAAATGTATGACTTTACTTCACGGCCTTAGGTCCCCTTGAAATACATACATAGGTGCAGGACTTTGCTTCTCATCATTGATGAGTGACAATGACATTCTTCAACTTTAGGTGCAATATGCTTTGCAATACAAAAAATATTCATATCAATCATTCTTATGTGTATCTAGGTAATCATCAATACATCAATCACTGTTTCATTAATAGCATCATATGTAAAATATATAAAACATCATAAAGCATTACACATAAACAAATAAATTTATTTGGAATGTATATAAACATTTAAAGAAAATGCATAATATGAACATAATAATTGTTGACATAAATAATATGTCAACTTTCCTTATTTGACAATTCTGACACATCATCAATCAAAAAATTATATCACAATAAATAGATGTTCATTTTGATTGATTCCAATTTTTTTGGAAATTATACTAGAATCACATATAAAATTCATCGATTTTATCTTTTTGGCATTTAATCCCAGAAATTCATTCAACTATCGAGATCTATTCTTTACATAATATTCTCGCAGTAGACACTAAAATATTAATAATTTAATCCATACATGTTCTTTTCATATGATTTCAATTGTCATAGAATGAAAACACTTCACTTGTGCAAAAATTTCAAACCCTAATTAAATATTTATAAATTAATATAGATTTTACAAATTCGTCTCACTGTTACCCGAGACAACATAATAGTAGTCCAATGTTTTGATGATAACTATTTTTATACATCTTTGAATTGGATGAAACAAATTTCTTTGGAAACCAGACTTCAAGGTTTTCCATTTTTGTAATTTTTGGATTACCAAATAATTATTGAAAGATAGTCATAAATTTAATAGATTATGCAACATAAATCATGAAACCCTCATTCATGCAATGCTCATTTATGCAACCCTCAATCAAAATCTCTATCAAGAACAAGGTGTTCTTGAAATTCTCAATCCAAACAAAAACATCATTGAGAGGGGAGAGAGGGGTTTGGAGCCCCTTTACATACCTTTAGGCTTTAGTTCTAAAACCCCTTTTTCCTAATCATTTTGTATCCTTCTTCATCATCTAGAAGCCTCTAGGTCTTTTTGTCCTTTTTTCTAGGAACATTGATCTTCTCTTTGTTGATCTTAAAACATAGCCACCATGAAGAATATGGCTCTAGATCTCCTAACCTTATGCTTTTCTTAGTGAAGAAGAAAACAAGAGAAGAGGAGTTGACGATTAGGTTTTTGGGAAATTAATAGAGTTGTTGGTCATTTATATAGGATTTACATTAGGCTGTTGGTCAAAAGGCCCAAATACCCTTGGCCCAAAATTTTGGATTATTACAATTTTCCACTAATTGAGCTCTTTCATAGACTTCGTCGTAGGTTCTTAATTTCAAAGCTACAAGTTTACTCCTAATAGCTAGCCTAAGTCCTCCCTCACACTTTTTAACTCTTTCAACTTCATTTGTTACTATATGGTTTGCAAATCTTGATAACTCTACAAATTTTGCTTCATACTGTTCCACGATCATGTCTTCTTCTTCAAGTTTGAGAAAGTCAATTACCCTCTTGTCAAGGACTCAATCAGAGAAATATTTTCTAAGAAATACTTCCACAAATTTCTTCCACGATAGATTGTGATCAACAGTTAAGATTCTAGGCTTTGTCGCCTTCCACCAGTGCTTAATATTTCCCTCAAGCATAAATTCTACAAAAATAATTTTGTCCATCTCATCACAACACATTGCGGCAAATATCTTTTCCAACTTATTTATCCAAGTCTCAGCTTCTATTGGATCACCATCGCCTTTGAATGTGGGAGGCTCGAGTTTCTTGAATTGTTCCACCGTACATGTCCTACTGCTTTCTACTTGTTCCACCCTGACTTCATTATTTTTATTATTTTGAGTCGTCTGCATTTTCATTATGTTGCTTATTTACTGTAAATCTCGGAAAACACCTTCAAGTCGAGGATCTTCCTCACAAAAAGACAACTAGAGACTAACTCAAGTCGAGGATCTTCCTCACAAAAAGACAACTAGAGACTAAGTCACATATCTATCTTCTATCTCCAAAAGTGCTTCTAATCCGATAAGGGATTTCCAAGCACAATCACATGATTGGTCTACTGATATGAAAAGTGTTAAAACAACATTATGAGCAAACAATAGCTCAGTAACTTGAAAAGGTCTTGGTTAGAGTTCTCAGCCATTAATCTCCTAGGTCTTGGTTAATGATAAGGTTTTGCGCACAATGATCGACAATACTTACTAAGGGTTGATTAAGGATGAAGCTTCTCTTCATGGTTGGATTTTTTTTGTCGTAATCTAGATTGATGATGGTATTTTGTGCCTCATGATGACCACAGCTGATAAAAAATTAAATCTTGCTTTCACACCCTGTAAGAAACTCTTTTAATCCTTCACGGCCGATAATCTCTTTCGTCATGATAAAATAATGGCCAATGATAATTTCCAACTTGGTGTCATCTCAAAAGACCATTGTTGTATGTTAATTCGACTTGGCCTGCAAAATAATTATAAAAATTAAGTCAAATTATTCAAAATTAAGATATTCAACGAATTAGTAACTAGACTTGATAAATTCGAAATTATAAATAAAAATGACACAAAATGATGCATGCCATGATCAAATTACATAAAAAATAACTAAAATAATAGTCTAAATTATGTTATATTTTGCATGCATCAAATTTTCCCAAGCTTAAAGTCTTCATTGTCCTCAAGAAAAAATTCAAAGAAAGGCTCAAGAACAAGGTTCCATCATAACTTTCATATTGTCCGCTGACTAATTTTCTCACATAGTTCTTCTGCACACCTACTACTCAGCATCTCACCATTTTCCATGCACTTAGCTTCATAGAGGTTCTAAATTCTACAAATATTTAAACAATCTCAAATTCAGCCTTGTAGAAAAATAAACAGTATATCAAGTAATAGCATTAATATTGAACACATAAGTACTAATTGAGCTTAAAACTTTTTTCTTTTTCTTTTTTTCTTTTTTTCACTTTTATTTTCAATCATTTCAAACGTTCTAATCTTCAAGAAGGATTGCACAAGGAAGTCTATGTAGTGAGCTTTGGACTGATGACTCCCAGACTAGATGGCCTTAGGACGAGACCCACGTGATTTTCTATAAAACATTTTTGCAGAATATAAATAATAAATGCAGAAGACTTTTTCAATAATAATAGGTAATAATTCATTATATTCAAAATAATTAAAATATCAATAAATTCACAATTCTACTAAATGCAAAAATAATAAAAACTAGACCACTCGATCTAAAATATGTGCAACATCTATTTGTCGCTGAGCATAGTCACATGCAGGATCATCCTCTATTAAAGTACTCTCACCTGCACGGATCCAGGTACATGCAAATATCCATGAGTATAAAAATACTCGGTACGTAGGGTATACTAAACAATCAATACATTCAATCGAAAATAAGATATAATCAATGATGAGTCAATTGAGCAATCAATACAATAATCAATTTAACAATATAATGATTTATCGATATGAGCAATTATATCAAGTTATGGTCAAGAGACCAATCAATAGAGATAATAATTAATAATTGTCTGATCAATTGGATCGATGATTCAATATAGAAATATAACAATAAAGTCATAGATCAATAGGAAGGATCAGAAAAAGGTCAAATGACCGATCAATATTGATTTAACAATTAACGACATTAATGATGTCTGATCACTATGGCACTATTCAATTTAACAATTTTCAATTTAATATCAATGGTCATTGGTCAATTACAATTTAATTCAATTCAATGGACGGAGGCAGTGCCAGTCAACACCAATATCTAAATGACCATGATTAATTCAATTCAATTCGATTTCAATCCAACTCAATTCGATTCGATTTTAATTCAATTCAATTTACAATGTTCAGAGTTATCCAATTCAATGGGAGCGCTCAGTCAATTAAGGGAAACTCCATGTCTCTTTCATATAGACCAGTGGGGAATCAGCGCCACGACAAGCCACCCAACAATATAGCGCTAATAATTATTCGTGAATGGCGGGGGACCATGACCAAACATAGGACAACCATAGCTTCTTTAAAGGATGATGGCGCCTCAAACCTTTACATCTTATTTCTTATTAGAGAGTAGGGTTTTGACTAGCTTTTGTGTTGTGACCATGGTCACCTTTTTGCTGCTCTTTTCGAGAGCCCACACCTGTACATTTCTTCATAGTTTTATATACATTATTGGATGACAACCACAACTCTGATAGTCATCCTTTTTCTGCTAAAAAGAAAACAAACATGTGATTGCTTGCATGGAAGAAACTAGTTGTGCAAAGTTTGATCTGTAATGCTATAAATTGAAATAGTTTGAAAGTGGAAACAAAATGTATATTTGAATTGGTATTGTCACTTGTCATTATCCTCTTTAGCACCTTTTAAAAAAATTGGTCGCCCATTCCCTATTTGATAAGTTTGCATATAATAATCCGTAATCTTTCTAGCAGTATAATTATCATGTGCACGTTAGGATTGGGGAAATGATTCAAAAAACAAAAAGGGATAGGGATATATAATAACCATTCATCATTCCACTTGAGTACACTAGAACATTTGCCTTTACTAATTCTGCGAAAGTCCTTTCAAAATATATTGATATAAAAAGAAGAAACATATATGAAGTGGCACCAGTGGAATCTTTTGTGAGGGTTTGATAAGATATCACTTTTTATTAGTTAGTGGTTGGTTAAGAAAGTAGTGTATAATTAGTTATATTATTTGTTATAGTTGTAGTATCTACCTTTGCATGCTATACATACATGTATAGGTTTTAAATTTAGGGTAGGCTTTGGAATATGTTGATCAGTTATGCAATTGGAGTTTGGTCCACTCCATATGAAATTATGAAGATTTGTCATCTCGAATTGACAGGCTATTAGTAGTAATTGTATTTAAAATTTTTACACTTTTACTATTAAGGTTATCCTATTTTTATTTTCAGTCATATTTAGTTGTATTTTTTTTAGTATCAATTGGTATTAGAGCATCAAAGATCGTAGTAGCAAAGCATAAAGAAGCAACTTTCATTCAGGAGAAATTAGATTCACACGTCACAAGGGAAAGTTCATTTCATAAGAAGAAAAGATGAAATTCATGCAAGTTCAAAAGTTCTCTTCTGGCCCTAAGATATAGTTGACTAATTTTAGATGGAACTTTAGGAGTGTGTATTGATAAAATACCACTTTGTATTAGTTAGTAGTTGGTTAAGAAAATAGTGGATAGTTAGTTATATTAGTAGTAACTACCTTTGCATGCTATAAATATATGTATAGGTTTTAAATTTAGGGCAACCTTTTGAAATGTGTTGGGAGTTTGGTTAAGAAAATATGTATTATTGTTGAAATCTTGTCCTTATCTAATTTGTACCAATTAATTTTGTATTTCAAAGTAGTGCATTAAGGTACACAGCACTGTAAAACATTTTTCAAGTAGATTTGACTTGAGGTGCATGGCTGAAGAATTCTGGTTCGTACATTGCTGGGGTTTCAACAAATTAGGATTTACAACTTGTATACTATATTTCTTATTGATGTCATACACTCATACTTGATATTTTTTAGATAGATGTCAATATGTCATATTTTATAATGTCTAAACTATTTGTTCATCACATAATAAAGCGACATGATTCATATATTGCTCGCGTCAAATCCAAAGAGACTTTGATTTTCCACGAGGGGTTTCATTGTTTTGTTGCAAGGTATATGCTCTTAATCTTTTTCTTTTCCCAGTGGATTTGATGCATTTTATTTTCTATTTTTATTTTTTGAAGTAGGAAGGATGTCAGACCCTATAACATTTTAATTTGTCTGATATCCATATTTATTCATAAATAATGACTATACGAAGTGATCATTGCAAAACAGTTTGAATGGTTAGACATCACAAGCTTGTCCAGTCATGAATCAATCCTCTTGCTCCCTCTACAACATTTTTGGTATAGAAACACTTGTGTATAAAGACCACTATGTTTCACTGTCTCCAGATGATCCAAAGTAAACAAATAGATGCAATCCTTCACCTAGCAGACAAAAATGCAGGGAATCTGTTACTGGAAACACCTCTGAAAGAGCTCGAAAAAACAACTTCCGATTGCATTGTCTAATTCCTGGCCATATGTTTCTAACCTTTGCACACACAAAAAAACCAAATGATTTGAATCCTTGCGAGCCTCTTCACATAAGGGACAACAGGTAATGCTTTAGGTGCCCACCTTGCTCTATATGTCCTTGTAACTAGTCGACGTTTCCGAAGTAGCCATGCAAACACTTTAAACCCCATTGGAATCTTAAGCTTCCAAATAAGTCGGCAATCCACATTTAACTCCTCATACCAATCCATTGATTGGCCTCTAGGAGAATGTAAATGTATCTGACACTATAATGTCCAACGTTCCATCTCCAACAATCATGTTTCAAGGGTTCCAATGAGAATGCAATCAATCTTTCCAAAAGTAACAACATGTCATTAATTGTTTGGTCTGATAAAGTGGACTGGAATGTAGGCATTGTAACAACCTAAATTTTCTTGTGATTAATAAAAGAATATTTTAATATTCTTATTTGGGAATTATGGCCATTAATATTATCATATTTAATAATTCTAAAAATAAAGGAAAATTTCAGGAGTTTAATTAAGGATAAAAATGTATTATGGGATATTTAATTAAATTCAGAATTATTTAATTATTGAAATAAATCAAAATTGTTAAAAGGAATTAATTAAAAAATTAAATTTGATTAGGATAGTAAGTTATAGATGGATTAGAGATAAAGGTTTAAGAGTCCTATAAATAAATTCTTAGAGTCGGTCGTCAAGGAGTTTTCTCTTCTTGAGTTCTCGGTGTTCGACAATGGAGGCGTAACGATCAGGTGATGATAAGGCGTGATTCGACGTCGAACGCCCATGGGGGATCCGTAGATTCTTTGATTATTTTTTTATTGAAATTGCTACTGCTACATGATAGTTTTAAAATATATTGATTAATTAACAGCCGATACCGTGCCAAAGTAAAGAACGGATTGCTCAAAGGAAAAAAAGTTCGGCCAAGGATATTTCAGCGCCGAAGGAGGAAAAAAATATAGTGATAACAAAAAAGAAAAGTAATACATGGGGAAAACAGATTGGGCGGTTTGCGGCCATGGAGAAAAGAAAATATAATTTATGAAAGAAAATATGAGTTGAGAGAAAGATCGTGACACACGAGAAAAGAAGAAAAAAATATAGAGATAAATTGGAGAGAAACCGGCCGTGATGTAAGGAAAAAAAAAAGAAAAAAAAAGAAGGGAACAAACGAAAAAGTAATACGTGAGGGTGTAAGGGAACTGGAGAGAGAAGATAGAAAAAAAAAAGGTGTGAAGGCACTACGTGAATAGGAGAGAGGAAAATAAATAAGAGGAATTGGATTTGCTAGAGAGAGAAGCAAGTTTTGTTCAAGTAGTGGAGAGAGAGGAAGGGAATACAGCAAAGAAAAAAAAGGACGTGCGTGCTGAGTGATGTGGAGAGAGAAAGGTGAGAGGGGATAAAAAGAAAAGGAATTAGTTAGGAAATGTAATTTTACTTTGATTATGATTTTTTCGACGAGGAAAATATTTATAAAATTTTATAGGTCAACGATAAAAGAAATAGAAAAAGAAAAATAATTGAGAATTATTTTATTAATCAATTTTATAATAATTGTTTTGTTGTTATTATTATTAGAATATGATATATCCATTGTATTATTATCGATTGTTCCTGATTAAATTGTCATCATACTTGATTATATTATTATCATACTTGATAATAATATTATTTTATCAAATCATATTATCATCATATCCAATCCTATAATTGATTATGATATCGATTCAGTAGTCTTTCTGATTGGGTCTTATTTCACCTAAATTAAATTACTGAAAGATAGACGTCTTAGGTAAATAAGATAAAAGCTGAAAGTTGTTGTATCTTCATATTCTCTGGTTGTCTTTAAGCCTCCAGGCTATATTGTTATTGAATTGAATACAACACGCTCAGGCTGACATCGCTTCCCATAAAAAATGATCCGGTTGTGTTGAAGCCAAATGACCCAGGCACCGACCAAAAAGGTCATCAATGACGTTCGCCAACTGTCTCTGACGCAACATGCTCCGGAATGTTTGCCACATGGACTCAGAATCTGACAGTGAAATGGTCGCAATGGTAGTCTTCTGCCATATGGCCCGAGATGTGAGGCAATCGAAGAAAAGGTGGGTGATGTCCTCGGTTGACTCGCTGCAAAACACGCATGGTGTCATTGTGTGGTGCCCATCGCGCCCTGTAGGTCCTATCAAGAAGTCGTCCGCGTCGTAAAAGCCAAGCAAAGATCTTGACTTTTAGCGGCACCCGGGCACATCAGATAAGTCTACAATCCGTCCTGAAATCCTTTGATAATGTAAAGGTGGGAAGAAGCGAATGTAGAGGGTACACGCAAAGAATGACTCTAATAGCCATACCCATCCATCTGACCTGGACTGATCCGGGCGTATCCCGATGCGTGTAGAATTGATAGCAAATGCTAGCAAGTGCACTAGTCGCTCAAATTATAAAGTGAATGAGTAAAGTTATCGTTCTCACGAGGATGATTAATAACTTAGATTTTATTTGAACCTTATTAATTGAGAAATTAAGAAAATATATAATTTCCTATGTGAATAAAAAGAAAATAATAAAAATAAAGGAAATTATCACACGGAGAAATAATGATTTGTTGATTAAGGCACCTAATTATCACCACTAAAATGTAACAAATTTTCTCAACTTAGAATTACTTGAATCAATAACAAAGTGAATTCCCAAATTTAGTTAACCAATATTTCAGGCTTTAACTACTATCTTAAGAATAATTAGAATAAATTAATCCTTTTAGTTTTTAATTTACTTAATTAATCAAAAGATGCATTAAACCGGAATTAATATTAAGGACTTTGTCAAGTCACCTTAATAACTATACAAATTAGGTTTCTTTCGATTTTCCTAATTGTGGCATGCAATAAATAAGATCAATCCTAGAAACTATTATGAAAATAATCACTTCTTCTCAGATAGCAATCAAATCATAAATCATGGAATCAAAGGAAAGCATTAAACATGAAATTATAATGCTATTAAAGATTTAAATCAAATTAATATTAAGAAAGACTCCAAAACATAAATAGGGTTCAACTAGAATGACCCTAATGAAGGAATAAATCTGAGAATAACAACATCAAATCTAATGAAAAATATTGGGAAAAAAATGAAGAACTCTGGCAGCCGCTGTGCATGTGCTCTCACGAGTTTCCGACCGAGCTTCGCTATTGTTCTCGCTCTTCTCCTCTTTGTAGACTTTAAATCTATGCTCCAAAGATGCTTTTGCAGGCCCTCTTCTATCTCCTTTTATAGGTTTTCTCGTCCCCAAAAAGAAGAAATAGAAATTCTATCGAAAAAGTGGATAAAAATAATTTTAAAACTGCCTAACCGACCGTCGTCGCAGCTTTGAAAGGCTTTGTCACAGTTGTGACAGAAGGCTATCAAGGCTGAGAAAAATTTTGCTAGAAAATCTCTCTGTCACGGCCATGACAGAAACAGTCACAGCCTTGAATTTGACAATGACAGAATTTTCTGCTTGCAAGATCTTTTTGTCATGGCCATGAAAAGAATTGTCACGGCTGTGACAGTTTTCTGAGCTGTTTGAGTGTCTTTTCTCATTTTGATTTCGACGTTTTCTCATATTCTGACATAAATAATTTCTAGACTTAAGTAGAAATTAAATCTAAAGGAAATTGTGTAAAAATAAATCAAAACTCCCCCTTTCTAAATATAAAAATATTCTAAAGTGTTAATTAAATGATCTAAATTAATGCATGATTTTTCATGCATCACCCGACCAATCGCTAGTGAAGGGCCAATAATTCTGTGAAGCATTGATATGACATATGTGCTCTAAAACGGGGAGAGTACCAGAGCCCGACTCCCCCTCCACGGATCAGGTGTTTGCAATTGTCACCTCGGGGAAAGTCGAGAGGGCCCATAGATGGGGAAGGGCCCCTGCCAGAGGGCCACTAGCTGTCTAGGTGTGCCGCCAGAAAGAGAAATCTGTCCCTGAGCCAAGGGACGAAACCATAAGGGTGCGGACTCGTAGTTCCATGGCAGCTACACCCCGCCAGAAAGATGATGCCCTCGGGGTAAAATGAATTTCGACTCCCATGATAGATCCCAATCATAGCAAGTATCGAACACTAAACGCACTATCATTTGGCCCCATAATTCATCTGAGCCAATGGGTTAGAAGAGCCCAATTGGCATACCGTAAATCACGGACCCCAGGCCTCCCTGAGCGGTAGATCGGTAGATGCTGGTCCAGTCAACCAAGTGAATGTCGTGATGGTCGGGGCCACGCCCCTGCTAGAAAAAACTTCTCAGTGAGTCGAGTCGCTTGAGAACTTGAGCTAGTAGAGGCAAGACTGACATATAGTATGTCAAGAGGGCCGAGAGCACTGATCGTAGCAGAATGAGTCGTCCCCCACGTGATAGCAGCCGTGCACTCCAGCTCTGAAGTTTGTGCTCCATACGCTTGATGACCGACATCCACCCCCTAGAAGTAATGCTGCGTTCCGAAAGCGGAAGTCCCAAGTAAGAGATCGAAAAGGGGGTATGAAGTTGGGATGCACAACGGTCTGGCTCCTCCGGAACCATGCCAAATGGAATGAATGAGTACTTGGCATGATTAATCTGGAGTCCAGTCGCCGCGCTGAAAAGATCCAAAATAATCGCCACCCGACGAGCCTCCTGCTTAGAGTCCTCAATGAAGAAAAGTGTATCGTCCGCATAATGAATGAGGGGTACAAGGCTCGTGACGAAACCATGGAAGAGTTCCGCCTCGCAGGAGACCTAAGTGCATCTGGCAAGTGCATCAACTCCTAGGACAAACAACATGGGAGCCAAAATGCATCCCAGTCAGACCCCTCTCTGTTAAGAAATGATGAGTACATCATTCCTGTAGTAATCTATTTTGCATCAAAACTAGCGAAATATAAAAGTGTGACCCACAAGATTAGATGAGGGTGTGATAATACTTTCATTTTCATGGACCAATCGACAAAATCAAGTGACCCAAAATCTCACTTATTAGGATCCATTGTGAAAGAATCTTCTAGGAATCGATGATGATACATCTGACCCATGAACCCATGTACCCTCTTGCCAATCCATGAAACAACAAAACAGAGTTCGAAGCAAGTGCACTATCCTCTTCTCATTACATGATCATTATACTTAACACCCATTCTTTCATAAAAAAAGTTGTGGACTAAGGTTCTCAATCTAGCAATATTTACTACCCTCAAATAGAGCCCAAATATTGTCCATAACACCGCAAGTGGATGGGGGAGATGGCCGCCTCATGGGAAAGGTCCCACCTGCTCCCACTGCTTGCTTGGAAGGATCCCTAGAAGATTATCATGAATGAAGGATCCATTTCCGCACATCTTTCGTGCTAAACTTCTTGTGCTAGAGAACAATCGAAGAACACATGTGCTACAGCCTCATTGGAGGCGCAAGGTTTGCATTATGTATCAAAACTAAGAGCGTAACAAGGTTTGTACATTTTGGTTTAAGAGGTAACGGCCCACCATATAAGATGACAATCTATCTAAAGCAGGTCAAAGTTTGCCATGGTTGGGAGTATATCATTTGTTTGAGAAGTGTCCACGTCAGCAACCACCTATCAATCACATAATCATGTATGATATGAAGAGATCCTGACCTACAGGAAGAAGAAATTCAATCCTAGGTCAAAGAGGACAGAGTAGATGATACTAAGAGATCCTAACTAGGAGGGAGTAGCTCCTCAAACTTCCCTATTGAAGAGGGCAAAATAGAAAAAAAGTGTACATGTCCTTATATGCAATGTCCTTTTCAAACAAGAAGCAATTAATATTGCTACATCTAAGGCTAGTGCCTCCATCTCAAAAAAGATGTTTGTGAGGGATCAACTCATGTCTGCGAAAAGATTAGTCACTATTGGGGTCAAGGGATGTTGAGAAAAGATGATGGAAGCAACTCCACGTGACAAAGTCCAACCTTGAGTGATATAAGACCTAGAGTCCGCATCTGCGTTCATACAAGTCGTACCAAGCCAAGGACCGGTGTACCACAAGCCCTTCATGCCCTGTACTCCACAGCAGCTAACGTCAGGTTTAAATACATCACAAGTAAAAGTAAGTTGGAAATATACACCTTGTAGCAAGAGTGCTTTAAACTTTATAAATATGCATGTAACTATCAAATAAAAGGAACCACATTAAAACTAATTTTAGCATTTCCCATCAACCCACCTAAAGATCTAGACAATGACTAGATGCAACTTCAGAGCATATATATTATAAATAATTTTTGCCCTCCCCCCACCCCACCCCTCTTCTAATTTTTTTCCGGTTCAGTCCCTCATCTAGGTCATCTTTCATGCTAGGTACAAGAAGCCAAGGATCATTATGTTACAAGACATTCATGCACCTACACGCTGCAACATCCCATGCAATAGAAGAAACTAGCTTCATGTTACTTACATCACAAATACCGTTGACAAAGTGCCTCATGTGCCAAGGCTATTTTAAAACTTAAATATACGCATGTAATGAACACATAGAAGGAACAACACTAAAACTAATCTAAGTCATTTCTGCTCAACCTACTTAAACACACCTTGGACCACCTCAGAATCCCTGCCATGTTCGTTGCATAGCCATTTCTAAACATTGTTGAACGAAAGCATGAAAATTAACACATACCTTCATCATCGGCATTTGTTTCCTCAATCTTTATCACTGCCTTTATTTGCTCCTTTATCAATTGGTCATCGCCCTACAATAAACATTCACAAAAAAATTGAATTGAACTAGCACAGAGTTATCACCATCAGGAAACCACTTTATGACTTCATGTGAATAGGTTGAAAATGTGACTTCCCCCGAGGCATAGTAAAGTCATGTAATTTGCATAACTTTTTTTTATAAGAATTTGCATAACTAATTGGAAAATGAACCTTCAAGTAAATGTCATATTTGCCTAAAAATAGTGTACTATGCAAGCAACAACAAAGTTTTACGTATTATAGTATATTCTATATATCAGTATGTTCATCAACAGTAGTACCCAGATGTCCGGTTCCGTACTAAATCTCAAACCTTTTCAGGGGATGTACTAAACCTATAAAGCATCTTACTATAATAACATAAGATAATAAGATTTAGCACCAAAATGATACCTCTTATCTAAATTTCTGAATAAACTACCATTCATGGCATTCCAGTGGGATTTAGGCTTACCGATGAGACTCTTTTTGAATCGTAATAGTGTAAGCAATTGAGACACCCAAAAGTATGCCAAGAACTTCAATAGAAGGGTCGTGATTTACAACTGCAAGGGATTTTCTACACACCAGTGTGCGAGGTCTTGTGGATCTTTCGTGTCTGAGTGGTACCCATAGATGAATGCAAGTTCAGTTAATAAACAAACCTGACTTTGTTAACGAGTTTAGTTAATAAAATGTTTGTCAAAATGCTTAAGAAGATGTATTTGTTAAATCTTATCATAATCAAATATCTCAATTCAACTCCACATAAGTTACGATTAAATAAGATCATAAGACAATGGATAACCATTTTCTTGTCTCAAAATTTTAAATTGTAAATTGAGCTTAATCATCAAACATCATTCTCCTTTTCATAAATCTTCATCGTCATGACTCATGAATTAGAAAAAAAAGTCCCAATTAGATTTCGGCCATCGAATGTTACATTATTGTATATCATCTTAATCCAAATATCCTTTAAAAATATTGTTAAATTCGAACTTTACAAATAGTAAAAGTGCGATGATTCTAACGAGAGTCAGGAAAAGTGATAAGAAATTAATTTATTCATGAACAATGAGTAATCAAAAGGGGTATTGTACCCTCAGACGCAGGCGCAGCAGGTAACAGGATCGAGTGTCATACCGTTCTTCCGTGGGGATGAGACGACGCAGAATGTTAGGTTCCTAGTCCAACTAGGATCCTAATTAGATCACTTAGATGGGATCAAACCTCCGATGGACCACTTCGAGGGGGTCAAGCCTCCAAGATATTTGGTCTAAGTAATTATCAAAGAAGATTATATTCTCATATATGATTTAAAAGAGTTCCAAGGGACCCTATTTATAAGGTAAACTCAAACAAGTCCTAGTAGAACTAGAAATAAAAGAAAAAGAGTGTTAATCAAATTAGGAAGTAAATAACTAGAGTGCTAATCAAACTTGGTCATCAAACTGGAAAGTAAATAACTAATTCTAATTAAAGGAAATAAACTAGTCCTACTATTATTAGGTAATATGATCGTATCATTCTCACCTCCTTAAATTAGTCTTGTCCTAAAGGCTGAGCAGCAAAAAACTCAGGAATCTTCTTTACAGAGATTGATAACGTTCTCAAGTAGCATCTTCAACTGACGAATTCTCCCATTTAATCAACCATTCAGTAACTACATGATTCTTTTGTTGAATAAAATGACGCTTTAAAGCCATTTTAGGTATTGCACGAACATCGCCATCTGAATTCAATTCAGGAAGATGATGTAGCACAGAAACATTATTTCCAAGCTTTTTCTTAAGAGAAGAAACATGGAACACTGAATGAATATGAGATATTGAAGGTAGATTAAGACGATAAGCTACTAGCCCAATTCACTCCAAAACTTTATAAGGCCCATAAAATTGAACTGCTAATTTCATTGAACTCCGAACAGCAATAAAAAGTTATTTATATGGCTGCAGACATATATAAACTAAGTCTCCAACTTTAAATTCTCTCTCAGTTCGCTTTTTGTCAGCTTGTTGTTTCATTCGAGATTGAGCACTAGTAAGATTATCCTTTAATAGCTTTAGTACTTGATCTCAATCACGTAATTCAATATCCACAGCATTAACAATAATAGCACATGTTGAATATTGAGCAATAGCAGGAGGAGGATATCCATACATAGCTTCAAAAGGGGCAAGTTTTGTTGAAGAGTGAAAAGTTGTGTTGTACCACCACTCTACCCAAGGAAGCCACTTCACCCAATTTTTAGGCTTATCATTTGAGAAACAACGAAGATATGATTCTAAACATCTATTGACAACTTCAGTTTGTCCATCCGTTTGAGTTTATCATCCTATGCAAAATTGCACCCTATGGAGTTTATCATCCGTTTGTCAAACTAAATGACAAAGTTCCTTCCAAAATTAGCTAGTGAAAACTTTGTCTCTATCACTTATGATTGATCATGGCAGACTTATGCAATTTGACAACATTTTCAACAAAAGACATTAGCAACAGTAATCATCGTATATGGATGAGACATGGCACAAAAGTAGGCATACTTAGTAAGACGATTCACCACCACAAATATTATAGTTTTTCCATGCGAAGAGGATAAACCATGGTTATTAAAACCGGACCGGACCGGCCGGTTCAACCACGAACCGGCTACTGGTCCGGTCCGAATTAATATAAAAAATGGAATTGAAGTTGAACCGGCCAAAAATCGGTTCAACCGGTAAAAACCGATTCAACCACTAAACCGGAAAAATCGGGTTCAACATTTAAAGTGAAAAAAATAGGAAATAAAAAGTTAGAGAGGAAGGTAAAAATGAGAAAGTATTTAAATTTTGAATTAGACTTGGTAAAAATTAAAAAGGAAATAAATGTGGGAAAATCAGTATGGGAGAGGAATTAATGGAAATAAAAAAGGAAAGTATTAAAATGAAAATAGAGAAGAAAATAAAAGGAAGTAAGTGTGATGTATGAAAAAATTAAATTAAATTAATTTATTATCATCACAAAATAGTATCAAAGAATAAAATAAAAGAATTAATATAGTATATCAATAATAATAATTTAAAGTTTTTTTATGAATATTAAAATTTCTAATATCTTTTTATTATAAAAAAGTAAATAAATATGGGAATTAATGGGGACAGAGAAATTAATGGAAATAAAAAAATAGAAATATTAAAATGAAAGTAAAGAAATAAAATAAACACGAGAGTGATATATGTCAAAATTAATTAATATATTATCACCTTAAAATAGTATTGAAAAATAAAATAAAAGAATTAATATACTATATTAATAAAAAAACAAACTCTTTTTATGAATATTAATATTTAATTAAATATTTGTTTATTATATTTTATTATGAATTATAAATATTATGTAATATTTATTATATATATAATTATTTTAAAAATATTAATTTAATAAAATCCGGTTGAACCCGGTTGAATTCGATCAAACCGGTCCAACCACGACCCAGTTGATCGTCCGGTCGGATGGCCGGTCCGGTTTTAATAACATTGGGATAAACCCTCAATGAAATCCATAGATATATCTACCCATGCTTCAATAAGAATTGGAAGTGGCTGCAATAAACTTTGACTTGCAATTGTTTCCCCCTTATGACGCTGACAAACATCACATTCAGCAACAAATTTCTTGATGTCATTTTTCATGCATCTCCAATAGAATTCTCGAGAAATATGTCTATATGTGCGAAGTACACCAGAATGCCTAGCCATTGGAGAACCATAAAATTCCTTTAATAAAGTTAGCTTATGAGCTAAGTTGTGGCACTAAAACCATTCTACCTTTATATAGAATATTTCTGGAGTGCCAAGAATACGGTGAAACTGAAAGAGGTTCATCTTGTAACCTTTGAATTAAGATCTTGATAGAAGCATCCTCTTGCCATTCTTGACGAATAGAATCCAGAAGGGCAGTGGACAAAATAAATATAGCAGATAAGGTTCCATGCTCAGGAAGACGAGAGAGCATTAGCCACAAGATTTTCAGTTCCTCTTTTATAAGTAATCTCATAATCATATCCCAATAATTTAGAGACCCACTTTTGTTGCAGCATAGAAGTGATTCTTTGCTCCAATATATGTTTTAAACTACTATGATCTGTACGAATCTGAAATCGATGACCAGTTAAGTATGGTCTCCATTTAGTGATAGCATGAATAATGACAAGCATCTCTTTATCATACACAAACCAACTGAGATGTGTTTATGCTAGAGCCTTGCTAGTATATGCAATTAGTCGATCTTCTTACATCAACACAACACCAATCCCGATTCCATAATCCTTCATAAACTTGCGATAGTATCATGTTAAGTCCAATAACCCTCTAAGTGCTTTAACTGTATGAGGAACGGACCACTCAAGCATTACTTGAAATTTAGATTGATCCACTGAAACTCCCTCATAAGAGACAATATAACAAAGATACTCTACTTGCAGTTGACCAAAACTGCATTTAGATTTCTTAACAAATAGTTTATGCTCACGAAGTATAGTAAAAATTATCTTCAAATGAGATAGGTGCTCCTGTAAGGATGAACTATAAATGGGGATAACATCAAAGAATATTAGCACAAATTTCCGTAAGTATGGTCGGAAGATGTTGTTCATCAAGCTCTGAAAAGTAGATGGAGCATTAGTTAACCCGAAGGGCATGATAAAAAACTCATAATGTCCATCGTGAGTTCGAAAAGTAATTTTTTGCACATCGACTTCATGTACTCGAATTTGATGATACCCAGAACACAAGTCGAGCTTAGTGTATAACTTTGCACCTGCAAGTTCATCAAGCAACTCATCGACCACTGGAATAGGATATTTGTCCTTGATAGTGACTTTATTAAGAGCTTTGTAATCCACACGTATGCCGTGAACCATCTTTCTTTTTTACCAATAACACCAGTGAAGAATAAGGATTAACACTAGGCTGAATTATTCCTGCTTCAAGCATTTCTTGAACTATTTTTTCAATTTCAGCCTTTTGAAGATGAGGATAGCGATATGGTCGAACATTAGTCGGAGAAGAGCCTGATAAGAGGGGTATTCGATGATCATGTGATCGTTGAGGTGACAGTCCTTCTGGTTCTGCAAATATATCTGAAAATTCTGAAAGCAAGAGCTCAAGTCCATTTTCAACAATTGACAGTGAATGTGTTACTCCCATAAGTTGGAGTTGAACAATGTAACCTCTTTTTTCCTTCCGAAATATTTTTTCCATGCAATGATTTGATCTAGAATTGACCTTACAACATTTTCATTTTAATATCACATTTTCGCCTTCCAATTCAAACTTCATTATTAATTTTGAGAAGTCCCAAGTGATTTCTCCCAAGGTACGTAACCACTCAATACTGAGCACAACTTCATAATCATCAATAGATAAAAGATATAGATCCACGAATATTACCTGTCCTTGTAAAGTGTGCCTAACATGAGAGCATTTGTTGTCATATGATAATATTCGTCCGTCGGCAAGTTTGACATCAAATCTTGTACAAGGAGGAATTGATAGTCCCAATCTCTTAGCCAACTTAGCTTCAAGGAAGTTATTCGTGCTCCCAGTGTCAATTAAAATAGTAATATATTGCTTTTTTAAAAGTCCATCGACTTTCATTGTTTGAGGGTTAGCATATCCTACCAAGGCATGTACTGAAGATTCAACGAGTATATTTTCCTCATCCGATTCTTCTTCCTTGGCAACGTCACAAGAGTCCTTGCAATCTTTTGGTTCCATAATAGATTCAATGGCTATCAATTGATCTTTTTTGCATACGTGTCCTCTTTGTCATTTTTCATCACAATAAAAATATAGACCTTTAATTGCGTGCTCCTTTATATCTTGTTGGGATAATTTTTTTGTAGAAGTTTTAGAAGAAAAAGATGAAGAATTAATACCTCCAGCTTTGGGCAGATATATTGTCACACTACTATTTTCCAATGGCTTGCTAAAATTTTGATTTGATCGGCGCCTCTCGTCGTTCAAACGTTCTTCTTCCACTCGAGCAAAAGAGATAACACCAACCATGATGGCAGGTCGTCGAGCTTTTACTTCACGCCGAATGTCTGGAAAGAGACCTTCAACAAAGGTTCCAACTAATTGATGTTCACTCTATTCTCTCGGGTGATTTGACAATCGCTCAAATCGAGTTTGATACTCTAATATAAAAGTAGCTTGCTAAATTTTTGCCAGCTCCCCATGTACGTTTTCGAATTCTGGAGGTCCGAACCGTGCTAACACTTCATGGAAAAAGTTTCCCATGATAATTTTCCACGTCTCATTTCTAGCCAATTGAACTATTGAATAGCATCACCATCAAGACTAATGGAAGCAAGCTCCACCTTGAATGTTTTCGGTGTGCATTGATATCTGAAATATTTCTCTGCCCAAGAAATCCATCCAACAGGATCATTTTCATCCCACGGTGGAAATTCTACTCTCATACGAAGGGTTTGCGCAGATTGAACAATTTATTCATCGTCTTCATGTTCTTTGCCTCGTGAAGAACCTAGAGTATTTTTTCTATTACCATTGCTTTATTGTAGTTCTAGTCGTCTGATGTGTTCCTCAAGAGTTGAGTCATACGTTCGAGCAGTGATGCATTCTCTGAGTTGGATGATCCCTAAGAGGCCATGGAATATTTCTGTAAGTTTGCTATGCCGAGCTTTAATTTTTTATGTCGAGTTAAGGGCATAAATCTTCTTGACGCGATAGATCATAGGCGACAGTGATGGCGATATAGTGGCAGCAGCGAATGCGATAGGTGGCAGCGAAAAACGGAGATAACTAAGTTATTGGTCCAATAAAAAACTTGAGATATCACAATTGTCCGATGAAGATCGAACAGCTCTGATACCAATTGTTAGGTTCCTAGTCCAACTAGGATCCTAATTAGATCACTTGGAGGGTATCAAACCTCCAATAGACCACTTCGGGGGAATCAAGTCTTCAAGATATTTGCTCTAAGAAATTATCAAAGAAAATTATATTCCCATATATGATTAAAAAGAGTTTCAAGGGGCCTTATTTATAGGGTAAACCCAAATAAGTCCTAGTAGAACTAGAAATAAAAGAAAAAAAGTACTAATCAAATTATGAAGTAAATAACTAGAGTGCTAATCAAACTAGGCCATCATACTAGAAAGTAAATAACTAGTTTTAATTAAAGGAAATAAACTAGTCCTACTATTACTAAGTAATAGGATCCTATCACAGAGCTGCCAGCGGAGCAGATGGATTCACACCTCACTTTGGGATTGGAGTGGTGAGAAGTGCCGAAGTTTTAACTTTTAAGGAGCTATTAATATTCAGATCTTATTATAAAAAAGATGGTCAATTGTTAAATTATTAATAATGTATATTATCTTATTTAGTATGTGTAAATAATTTTCCCAAAAATTTAGATGATATTATTTATTTATAATAAAAAATATTATATAATTCATATTTTTTATTAAAATATATTTTATCATTAATGTCAAGTTAAAATTTATTTAGTTTGATAAAAAAACTTGAAAAAACAAATTATAAAGTTAATAAATTAAATAATAATAAATAATTTTAAATGAAAATATTGGTAATAAATATATGTAATATTCAAAATAATGATTAATAATAATATGTGATTCGTGTGAATAATAATTATAAAATAATATTTAAAATAAATTAATATTATTAACTATGATAATAATAATGATAATATTTTTATTGTTATTGTATAATTTTCTTGCATTACTTTATATTTTATACTTGTAAGATTACAATGGGAAAAATTAAAAGGAAATAAAAAGATTCATCTCCTAATCAATGTAGATTATCACTTAAAAATAAATAAAAATAATATAATGCCAGATAATAATTAAAAAATACTTATCCCCCCCCCCCCCCCCCCCCCCCCCTCCCGAAAAAAAATAATAAAAATAAAACTCGCAAGTTTAGTTAAAACCGGTCTCTCTTGGTCCTAGGACTTATTTTCAATTTAGAGCTAAATTCATCCGCCTGCATCTATATTTTAACGGTATCTTTTTGGGAGCCCTTGCCACTCCTCTATTCATTGGTGCTAATACAAGAAATGAGTTATGAACCAAATTACCCTTTCTTTCATGAGTCTCTCTTGGTCCTAGGACTTATTTTCAATTTAGAGCTAAATTCATCCGCCTGCATCTATATTTTAACGGTATCTTTTTGGGAGCCCTTGCCACTCCTCTATTCATTGGTGCTAATACAAGAAATGAGTTATGAACCAAATTACCCTTTCTTTCATGAGATGTTTAGTCACTTATGACATGCACTCCTTAAAATATGTAATTATGAAAAAACATTTAATTTTTTAGAAATTAAATAAGGTAATTTTTTGTCAAATTTTTAATGATAATTTTTTAATATTAATTTTAATTTGATCGATACAACTTTGGTACAATACATCTTTTCAATTGATAAATATTTTAAATATTGATATTTTCTTTCAAAATGATATGGGTAGTCAATACGTTTGAATGTAAATTAATGTTACCGAATCGGTAATGAGTCCGGTCCAATTTTAAAAATATCGATGAAAATGTAATTGATGATAATAATATTCGGTTCGAATGAAAACAAGTATCTTTTCATGATTCCTTTCTCACGTAAAAAAAATATTTGGTGAGAGTTCCTTTTATTATAATCATACTATTAGTGAGGAGCTGATTCAGATTAGTCAACACACATAATCATGAAAAAAATAGAATTCATAAAAAAACTCTGAACCTATATATGCTATTATAAGGTCAATTGATCCATGCAATTTTCATTAGATATTAAGTAATTAATATCATATAATAACGTAGATTTTAGTAAGAAAATTTAATAATCTCACTTATTAAAAAGTTATAAAATTTATTAAATAACTTTTCATAGGTTTTATTTTTGCTAGTTATTATCTCAATCCTCAAAGAATTTATATATATTTTTTAAAAAATATTAAATAATTTTTCATAGCTATGTTGTCTTCTTTAGTTTTTCTCTTATGTTTCCTCTTTGCTCGTGATACCTCTTTCATTCAACTTTAATATTTCATTTTTTTAAAGCTCTTCTCTTGTTCTTATACATATAGAAATGAAAGATACAATGGAATGAAAATAAATAACCCTATTTTTGTGTATTAATAATTTTTAAGCCTATTTTATTTTGTTGGATTTTTAATATATCTGTTGAATCTTTAATTTACATTTGTTTAGATATAATTAATAGTTTTCACGATCTAAAATATAAATCTAATTATCATTTTAATATGGATTTCATTTGAGAGTTTTGTTTGCAACATTGTAAAATAAACTACGAAGACAAATGAGCCACTTTACTTTAATGTCGACTATAAAAAATTAGAACATAAAATTTTGAGATAAAACGTGTGAGGTGTCTCAATTTATCAAACTTTTTTTTAACTACAACACTTTTAATTGTTTCAAGTTAATGTTGTTATGTAATTTAATTTAAAAAATAATTTGCACCCATGACCTTTTTTTAACCCTTAAACATTTGAATTATATGTTTTCTAATTAAAATTTGAATTTAATGTCGATATTAGACACTTGAACACCTAACTTTGTTTTGAAAAAAATAAATAGGCGGGTCCTACACTCTCTTCATCTGAATGGATGAGAATAAAGGGGGTTCGCGGGGCCCTCTCTTGTTGTTTTTAATAATTTCATTCAATATTTGTTCCTATTTAAAATAAATAATACTCGGGCGGGGGAAAAATATTTATTCCAAAAATGAAAAAAATGCATAATATGTCTGAAAGAGTTTTCCAACAAAATGCGAAATTCTAGTTGGAGTAGTGATATTTTTATTTTCATACAATATTCAATGGAACATACTAAAAAATGTGCAGAATAAATAATAGTAATAATAATTTTCATACACTAATCACTGGAACATACTAAAAAGATGTGCATATTTAGGTAATAATAAATAATAATATTATTATTTTAATTATTGTTATTATTATTAATTGCTTGAGAAGGTTAACATCCTTGGGCGTAATCCAAAGGGATGAATATGGCTATTTCCAAAATTTTTGTCCCTAAGCTATATCAAACTTTTAGTTTGCCTCATAAAATTTATGAGATTGTTTGTATTATGTAAACCCATCTAAACCCATCATCTTGAACACACATTCCAATTATTTCATCCATGCTTCAGCCTTAGCAAGATCTTGCTTTTCTTCAAATTCAACCACACAATTCAACTTAATTTGACGCGCAAGTAAGTCAATGCGGCTAGGCAAGGTCTCAACATCGGGGGCAAGTGGCATAGATCCTCTAAGCTGTGTTTGTGGCTCGACTCGGATCTCATCGCGAGTTCCTTTCGCATGGGAGCCAACTCCGGTCACAGATCCTCCTGAACCGTCCACTCCAACATGACCTCTCTAACTTCCATTCATATCACAAACTGCATTTAAAACCACAAACTTACTTAGTGAATCTCATAAAATCTAATCACTAAAATCATTACTTAACAATTCATTACAACAATATATCCACCTATCATACCACCTGGCATGATGATTCTTTTAGGCATTTAACATATAATTCCATTCATATCAATATCCCATTAAGTTTATTCACTAACAATGATCTTATAACATAACATAAAATACTTCAATATAATGTTGTCTCCTATGTTCTAGTTCATATATATATATATATATATATATATATATATATATATATATATATATATATATGCACATAGCATAAATTCACAATGCAATTTCGTATGCAATAATACATACACAAACATAACATGCAACTACCCATTCCTACCCACACCCCGTGATTTGAATCTAATCCCTATGACTCTGATACCATAACTTGTGACGCCCTACTGCTCGGTTTGGCGTCACAAGGGTTGAAACAAAAAACTAATCATTTAAATTCAAATTCAAATCTTCAACGAAAAATCAACGTTTCAAAACTAAACTAACTCTGGAAATTTCAAAAAAATTCAGTATGATGTATGCGTAAATTCGTCTATTCGTCATATACAACAATTCATATATATCTCATTTCAACAATTAACTTCAAACCTTTAATCATCACAGATGGTTATAAGGTCATTACTAGCAATTAATCAGATAGCTAAAATGGTGAGACACATGCCCAAAATAGTGAGTCTCAAGTCACTCTCGAATCAAAATCAGGAGTCAGATTCTCGTAAACCATATAACGTGAGCGTCATTCACTCCACACAATTATCCAACATTTCCAAAATTTTTTAAAACATTCGTCAAGTAATAAATCCGTATAAGAAAACTCAATGGAATGCAAAGTTAGCTATTCAATAATCACGCCTTTCACACATATTCATTTTCTAGCCCCTTTACATTCATTATTTGTTGCTATGCAAACTTTCATTCATTATCTGAAAAAAAAAAATAAGAGGAGTGAGCATAAATGAGGCTCAGTGAATAAAATAACTATATCAAATATTAAAACAGCGAAACAAACACCAAACTTTTTATTTCAGAAATCATTCCAAACATTTTTCAATTCTTCAAGGAAGTCCATTTAAATAATTATCATACCAAAATGAATGCCATGAGTGCACATGCATGATAATAAAATAACATCATAAAATTTGGGGAAACATCATCAAACATGGATATTCATACCATTCGTCAATCGAGTGCTTCTTCACACACCCTCGGGTCACTATATCGTCACAGGGTGGTTGTTCTAATTCCGTCCCTCGTGTCAATATATTATCACAGGATGTTGAATCGCTCATCGTGTCACTATATCGATACAGAGCACTACAAGAAAAACGCTGATTATCGACGGTCAGCTAAAAAACCGTCGGTAATTGTATTATCGATGGTTTTTCAGATGGAATCAATCCGTCGGAAAAACGCTCTTCGCAAATCAATTTGCGACGGTTAAAATCAAAACCATTGGTAATTGCGACGGTTTGGACCGTCGAAAAAGTCCCAACGGTTTCGGTCGTCGAAACTTTTCGACGGTTGTAACCGTCAGAAAAGACTGGCGGTTCTAACCGTCGAAAATTTTCGACAGTCGAAACTTTCTACGGTCGAATTTTTTAAAAATAAAAAAGTTAGTGGTCGGATCCGATCACGGCCAGATCCGGCCACGGCCAAATCCGGCCGCGGCCAAATCCGATTGCGGCCAGATTCGGCCGCCCACGGCCAGATCCGACCGCCCGCGGGGGTCGGATCCGAATGCCCGCGGGGGCCGAATCCGAACGCCCGACCGACAGTGGCTGGATCCGGCCGCCAGGGGCCGAATCTGGCCGCCAGGCGACTGATCCGGTCGCTAGCGACCGGAGAGAAGGAGAAAGAGAGAGAGAGATGCCGGCGAAGAGAGAGACACGTTGACCGGACAAGTCGCCGGTGGGATAGGTCACCGGCGGTCACGCTTGACGTCCGGCCAAAGGCTCGCCGACCGGGAGAAGGAGAGGGGGAGGGAGAGAGAGAGGAGAGGAGAGGAGGGAGAGAGAGGAAAGGAGAGGTGGAAAGAAAATTGGGTTATTATATATATTTATAGGTGGAAAGATGAGAGAAAGCGGGATAACGAAATTTTAATTACCGATGGCTTTGGCCGTCGAAAAAGTAAATATTAATTATTTTTAAAGTTACCGACGGTTGTGACCATCGAAAAAATATTTAATTATATATAATGTTTATTTTTTATTTTACTGACGGTTTGAACAATCGGTAATTATTACCGACGGTCGAAACCGTCGGTAATTGCGACGGTTTGAACCGTCGCTAATTATATTAATAAAGTACTCCTCATATGATATTATTATACATTTATTGACAGTTACGACCGTGAAAATCCGTTGGAAATTACGACGGATGAATATCCGTCAAAAATATCGACGTTCCTAATCGTCGAAAAATTAAATAATAATATAATAAATTACATAATTTTTTTTCTCATTTTCGACGGTCGTAACCATCGGAAAATCCATCAGAAATTGCGACGGATGGATATCCATCGGAAATATCGACGTTCCTAATCGTCAAAAAATAAAATAATAATATAACAAATTACATAATTTATTATTTTCATTTCCGACGGTCATAATCGTCTGAAAATCCATCGAAAATTACGACGGATGGATATCCGTCGGAAATATCGACGTTCCTAATCGTCAAAAAATAAAATAATAATATAATAAATTACATAATTTATTATTTCATTTTTTACGATTATAACTGTCAAAAATTACGATGGATGGATATCTGTCGAAAATTATGATGAATGGATATCCGTCGGAAATATCGACGTTCCTAAACGTCAAAAAATAAAATAATAATATAACAAATTACATAATCTATTATTTCCATTTTTTACGGTTGTAACCGTCAAAAAATCCGTCAGAAATGAAATCGTCGTAAAATCCGTCGGAAAACCATCGGAAATTACCCGTCGAAAAATGGCAATTTTCTTGTAGTGGAGCTTGTCTTTTTTCCCCATTCCATCTCTCATGTCATTATATCGTCACAGAATGGTTGTTCTAATTCCACCCTTCGTGTCACTATATCGACGCAAGGTGTTGAACCTGCCCCTCGTGTCACTATATCGACACAAAGCAAATCGGATCCCAACCGGTCTACTCGGAGTTGGTCAATTCTCCGAGGTGAAAACATTCCGCCTTATGCGGGTTTTTACATGTAAAGCACATGATGCATGAATCCAATTTCCAAATAGTAATTTAGGATTAAAAATAATCACATAAACTTTCTTTTTCAAAGATAAAATATTCACTTCAACTTCACAAGGATAAACTTCGACGAATTTCTAAAATTCATAATAAAATGGCACAAGTCATATGATGACACACATATGAAGCATACAAATATATAAATATGCATGAAGGAAATTATCACGAAAACCCATTCTACATCAGGTGGAATAATGTCATCACTCCGAAGAATTTAGCAATTCATATCAATTGAGATAAGTTCCCTCACCTTGGATTCGTCGAGTCCCCAAATTATCCCCTCGTCCGAATCTAATCAAAAGTAAACATAGCCTATCATATCCATTACTTGATAAATTAATATTATAAAATTTAATTGATAATTCACTCTTCGAAACAACTCAACGTTCTTATCATAAGACAAGTCATATTATAAATTTGCTAAAATACTTACCGAGAAGGAAAAGAAGGCATCGTCATCTAGTAACTGCCTAATCAATCTAAACAACAGAACCGTCGTCTCCGATTCACAACCCTTATAAGCAAAGTTCAAATCAATTTTTATGACAACTTCTAATTAGTACTTTCACTACATTATAAAAATTTACTTCTAGTTATTTGAGCATCCATACTACAATCTGTATAGTCACCACTCTCAAAATCAGCGCCGCACCCGCCAAAACGTCGAAAAAGCCGTCAAATGTCTTCTTCATCAAAAATAAAATAAAGTTACTTTAAATTTTTCCACATAGCTAAAATTCAATCACATGCACATTCTTATTCGCTTACCAACCGCGATACGAGAATGAATCGCCGGAAAGGACAATAGATAACGATCGGAATTCAAAACCTACGAATCTAAAAAGGATTTTGCGACTAATTATTATATGGACAACAATCTGATTTCTTTTTGCCTTATGTGTGCACCTACTAGAACGTCAAGATGAGCTTGACTTCGGTTCGCCGAAAAGGTCGCCGAAAAAGTTCACCGAAAAGCTCCAATTTTGGTCTCCTACGTGATTTGGAACAAAGACATGATTAAGAGCCCTCAAAATAATCTTAATCAACCTGAGAATGATGTACAACTCACCAGGAGAATGATCGGTGCGAATCGAAGTTGGAATCGTCGCTGGCAAAATTTTCATCTTCCTCGCGTTCTAAACTCGCTGCATCGTACACAGTGGACCGATCATCTCATATCATATGTCAAAATGTCTTGTCGTCCTCTTTACGAAGACACCTGACACACGAAAAAATGATGACCAGACGGAGGAGAATGAAGCGCCGGAAGGGGCGACAGCTGGAGGGTGTCTCACGGGTACTGTATCTATCGGGAGTGGAGAAGAAGCCGAGTGATTGTTCTTTTTTTTAGCTATTGTCCTTTCCTACAAAATGTCCATCTCTTTTAAACTAATTCCACCTTTTCCTTTTTTTTAAAAGATGTTATAATTACAATACCCATAAAAAATTTTCGTCCTCAAAATTCAAATTAACCTAAAGATCAGAAAAGATGAGGATAGCTTTTCAGCATATCCTCCTCCAACTCCCATGTAGCCTCTCTCTCCATATGATTCTTTCATAGTACTCTAACCATAGGTATCTCACGTCTGCGTAATTGTCTCACCTCACGTGCTAATATCTAAGCTGGCTCCTCTCGATATGTCATATTCTCATTTATCTCCACTGGTTGTGCCTCAATTTGTTGATCTTCTTTAAACAAATATTTCCGTAGCATCGATATGTGAAACACGTTATGAATCCTCGCTAATGGTGGTGGCAAGGCAATGCGACAAGTCACGGGTCCTACTCTCTCAAGCACCTCGTAGGGTCCGATAAATTTGGGACTTAACTTTTCTTTCTTTCCAAATCGAAAAACATCTTTCCATAGAGAAATCTTTAAGAAAACTTTATCTCCGACTACATATTATCTCTCTCGTCTTGACTTGGCCACTAGTGCTTTCTGACGATCCTGTGCTTCTTTGATTCTTTTTCGGATACCACACCAATTTTGTCCACGGTCTCCTGAACTAAGTTCTTATCCGTCAGCTGTCTTTGACCCTCTTCATCCCAACATATGGGGGTACAACATCTCCGTCCGTACAAAGCCTCAAATGGCGCCGTGCGAATGGTGGATTAATAACTATTATTATATGCGAACTCGACCAACGCTAAATGATCATCCCAACATCCACCATGATCCATCGCACTAGCTCTCAACATATCCTCCAATGTTTGTATCGTTCACTCTACTTGTCCATCGGTCTGTGGGTGAAAGGTCGTACTAAAATGCAACTTCGTCCCTAAGAACTCATGTAACTTCTTCCAAAATTTGGATGTGAATCTAGGGTCTCTATCAGAAACAATGACTTTTGGTATGCCATATAACCGAACAATCTCATCAATGAACAATCGTGCCAACTGCTCCAAAGAATAAGTAATTTTGATGGGTAAGAAATGTGCTAATTTTGTAGTCTATCCACTATCACCCACACAACATTGTGACCCTTCTTAGTGACTGAAAAACCTATCACAAAATCCATATTAATCTTTTCCCATTTCCACTCAGGTATAGGTAATGGATTCAACTTACCACAAGCAGCTTAATGTTCAGCCTTAACTTGCTGACATATCAAATAATGAGTTACAAACTTAGCCACATTCTCTTTCATTCCTGGCCAAAAATAATGACGTCACAGATTTCTGTACATCTTACTGCAACCTGGATGTAGTGAATACGCTGCATTATGACTTTCTTGCATCACTTCCTCTTTCAAGTCATATGCTCTAAGTACAAAATAATCTATCTTGGTACATGAGAGTACAATCCTTGCTTATATGATAGTGTTTTCCACCATGACCAGCCTTTAATTGATCCATAAGCATAAAAGTGCCTATGTCAATCTTCTGTACCTGTCGCATCCTATCCAATAACACTGGCCTCACACGAAGGTTGCACAACAAACTTCCATAGCCATCCACTCTCAACTAGTAAATCATCCTCGTAAGTTCCTCCACAAGAGAGATCACGCTTAAGTCCTCTGGTTTCACACCATCCTTGAACTTTCGACTCAACGCATCAGCAACTACATTCGCTTTTCCTAGATGATACTCCACTGTTAGGTCATAATCCTTAATGAACTCCATCCATCTTCGTTGTCTCTTATTAAATTCTTTTTGTGTCTTCAGCTCTTTCAAACTTTTGTGATTAGTGAAAATCTAGACATGTTCGCCATATAAGTAATGTCTCCATATCTTCAATGCAAATACTATAGCCGTCAACTCAAAGTCATGAGTAGGATAATTGACTTCATGTGATTTCAACTCCCTCGATGCATAAGCAATTACCTTTTCATGTTGCATCAATACACATTCAAGTCCCTGACGTGAAGCATCATTATAAACCACAAAATTTTCTCTACCTTCTGGTAAGGTCAAAATTGGTGTTGACACTAATCTATTCTTCAATTTTTTAAAGCTGCTATCACACTTCTATGCCCAAACAAATTTGGCTTTCTTCCTTAGCGACTAAGTAAGTGGTCCTGCAATAGTAGAGAAGCCCTATACAAACCTTCTATAGTAACCTGCCAATCCAAGAAAACTACAAACCTCTCTTGTATTTCTTGGTGTTTTCCACTTCACAACAGCTTCTATCTTGCAAGGATAAACTAACACCCCATCAGCTGATATGACATGCCCCCAAAACACCACTCTATCTATCCAGAATTCACATTTGGAAAACTTAGCAAATAACTTGTTCTGCCTCAAGGTCTCTAACACTGCTTTCAAGTGTTGTTCATGTTCACTTTTGCAAGATGAATAGATTAGGATGTCATCAATAAATACAATGACAAACACATCAAGAAATTATCGAAGTACCATATTCATCAAACCCATGAATGCTGCGGGAGCATTCGTCAATCCAAATGCATCACAAGAAACTTGTAATGCCCATATCTAGTGCGAAATGTGGTCTTCTTCACATCCTCTCTCTGATCCGTAACTATGATATCCAGACCTCAAGTCAATCTTGGAGAAAACTTTAGAACCCTGCAATTGATCAAACAAAATTTATTCTTAGTAAGGGATATCGTCTTTATGATCACCTTATTCAGCTGTCTTTAGTCAATGCACATCCTCATTGAGCCATCTTTTTTCTTCACAAATAATACTGGAGCTCCCCAAGTTGACACACTGGGTCGAATAAAACTCAAGTCAAGCAACTCCTGCAATTGCTTCTTCGACTCTTTTAGCTCAATGGGTGTCATTCTATTTGGAGGAATGGTGATCGGGGTTGTACTCGATCTATCTCAAAATCCATTTCCCTCTAAATGATGGTGGTTGAAAGTATGCATCCACTCTTCCTCTTTTTGGATTGAAGCTACCTTGGCCCATTTCTTGTCGCTTTTTGTTGTGATTTGCCCACATTTTGCCTTCCTCCACTTGTTCCTCAGTCTTAAGTGTCAAATTATTTGCTTCCACGTATGTCCTACATTCAGTGCAAGCAATTTGAGTTTTGATCCTGTGTGCCAGCTTCTCCATGTAAAATGATCTTCTTCTCCTCATCTGTGAACACCAATCCTGGATAAAACTTATATAATTATTCAAATTTGATAATATAAGTTGCCACTGAATCATCCCCCTGACTCAAATTTATAAAGCCCCTGACCTTCTTAGCATTATGTGAAACTGGGATGTAAAAACTTCAGAATTCTTTCTTGAACTCATCCCATGCCCAAGTGGGCCCATATTCTTCATATTTGTCCTCCCACTAGGACAAGGCACTCTCAATCAATAAGAACTCAATGCACGACATCTTTTGTCATCATCTAAATCCATCATCTTAAACACACGTTCCTATTATTTCAGCCTTGCTTCAACCTTAGTAGGACCTTGCTCTCCTTCAAATTCAACCACACCATTCAACTTAATTTGACGCACAAGTAAGTCAATGCGGCTAGGCAAGGCCTCAACATCGGGGGCAAGTGGCATAGATCCTCTAAGCTGTGTTTATGGCTTGACTTGGATCTCATCGCGAGTTCCACCCACATGAGAGTCAACTCCAGTCCCAGATCCTCTTGAATCGTCCACTCCAACACGACCTCCTGTCGGGTCGCAGGCGCCATGCTGCATTTAATACCACAAACTTCCTTAGTGAATCTCATAAAATCTAATCACTAAAATCATTACTTAACAACTCATTAAACAATATATCTACCCATCGCACAATGGTTCCTTTAAACATTTAACATATCCATTCATATCAATATCCCATTAAGTTTATTCACTAACAACAACCTTATAACATAACATAAAATAGTTCAACATAATGTTGTCCCTATGTTCTAGTTCATATATATATGCACATATCATAAATTAACAATGCAATTTCATAAAAAATTCATATGCAATAATACATACACAAACATAACATGCAACTACCCATTCCTACCCACACTTCGTGGTTTGGATCTAATCCCTATGGCGCTGCTACTATAACTTGTGACGCCCTTCTGCTCGCTTTGGTGCCACAAGGGTAAAACCGGAAACCAATCATTTAAATTCAAATTCAAATATTCAACGGAAAACCAACGTTTCAAAAATAAACTAACTCTAAAAATTTTAAAAAATTTTGACATGACGTATGCGTAAATTCGTCTATTCGTCATATACAATAATTCATATATATCTCATTTCAAAAATTAACTTCAAAACTTTAATCATCACATGCAGTTATAATGTCATTACTGGCAATTCATCAGACAGCTAAAATGGTGGGACACATGCCCAAAATAGTGAGTCTCAAGCTCACTCTCGAATGAAAATCACGAGCCAGATGCTCGTAAACCATATAGCATGAGCATCATTCGCTCCACACAATTATCTAACATTTCCAAAATCTTTTCTAACATTCATCAAGTAATAAATCCGAATAAGAAAACTCAATAAAACGCAAAGTTAGCTATTCAATAATCACGCCTCTCACACATGCTCACTTCCTAGTCCTTTACATTCCTTATTTGATGCTATGCAAACTTCCATTCATTACCTGAAAAGAATTAAATAAGAGGAGTGATCATAAAGAGGCTTAGTGAGTAAAACAACTATCTCAAATATTAAAACAGCGAAAGAAACACCAGCATCTTTATTTCAGAAATCATTCCAAACATTTTTCAATTCTTCAAGAAAGTCTATTTAAATAATTATCATACCAAAATGAATGCCATGAGTGCACATCTATGGTAATACAATAACATCATAAAATTTGGAGAAACATTATCAAACACGAATATCCATATCACTCGTCAATCGAGTGCTTCTTCACATACCTCACGTGTCACTATATCGCTACAGGGTGGTTGTTCTAATTTCTTCCATCGTGTCACTATATATTGCCACAGGACATTGAACCGTTCCTCGTGTCACTATATCGACACAGAGCTTTTTTTTCTTTCTCCATTCCATCCATCGTGTCATTATATCGCCACAGGATGGTTGTTCTAATTCCACCCTTCGTGTCACTATATCGACACAAGGTGTTGAATCTACCCCTCGTGTCACTATATCGACACAAAGCAAATCAGACTCCAATCGTCTACTCGGAGTTGATCAATTCTCCAAGGTGAAAATACTCCGCCTTATGCGAGTTTTTACATGTAATGCACATGATGCATGAATGCAATTTTCAAATAGTAATTTAGGATTAAAAATCATCATATAAACTTTCTTTTTCAAAGATCAAATATTCACTTCAACTTCACAAGGATAAACTTCGACGGATTTCAAAAATTCATAATAAAATGGCACAAGTCATATGATGACACACATATGAAGCATACAAATATATGAATACGCATGAAGAAAACTATCACGAAAATCAATTACACATCGGGTGAAACAATGTTATCACTCCGAAGAATTTAACAATTCATATCAATTGAGATAACTTCCCTCACATTGATTCGTCGAGTCCCCAAATTATCCCGTCGTCTAAATCCAATCAAAAGTAAACACAACATGCCATATCCATTACTTGATAAATTAATATTATAAAATTTAATTGATAATTCACTCTTCGCAACAACTCAATGTTCTTATCATAAGCCAAGTCATATTATGAATTTGCTAAAATACTTACCGAGAAGGAAAAGAAGGTCTCGTCATCTAGTAATCGCCTAATCAAATCTAAACAACCGAATCGTTGTCTCCGATTCACAACCCCTATAAGTGAAGTTCAACTCAATTTTTAAGACAACTTCTAATTAGGAGTTTCACTACATCATAAAAATTTACTTCTAGTTATTTGAGCATCCATGCCACAACCTCTGTAGCCACCGTTCTCAAAATCACCGCAGCACCTGTCAAAACGTCAAAAAAGTTGTCGAACGTCTCTTCATAAAAAATAAAATGAAGTTACTTTAAATTTGTCCACATAGCTAAAATCCAATCACATGCACATTCTTATTCGCTTACCAATCGCGATACGAGAATGAGTCGCCGAAAAGGACGCCGGAGGATGATCGAAATTCGAAAACTAACGAACCTAAAAAGGATTTAATGACTAATTATTATACGGACAGCAATCTGATTTTTTTGCCTCATGTGTACACCTACCAGAACGTCGAGATGAGCTTGGCTAAAGTTTTCCCTCGGTTCGCCGGAAAGGTCGCTAGAAAAGTTCACTGAAAAGCTCCAATTTTGGTCTCCTACGTGATTTGGAAGAAATACATGATTAAGACCCCTCAAAATGATCATAATCAACTTGAGAATGATGTATAACTCACTAGGAGAAGGATCGGTGCGAATCGGAGCCGGAATCATCGCTGGAATTATCATCGGCGAAATTTCAATCTTCCTCATATTCTAAGCTCGTTGCATCGTGCATAGTTGACCAATCATCTCATACCATATGTCAAAATGTTCGTCTCATCGTCCTCTTTTCAAAGACATCTCACATGCGAAAAATGATGACTAGACGGAGGAAAATGGACCGCCGGAAGGGACAGCGGTTGGAGAGTGTCTCGCGGGTACTGTAGCTATCGGGAGTGGGGAAGAAGCCGAGTGATTCTTCTTATTTTTTAGCTATTGTCCTTTCCTGCAAAATGACTAAAATGCCCATCTCTTTTAAACTAATTCCACCTTTTCTTTTTTTTAAAGACGCTACAATTTATGTTTTATACTTTCACGATTAGAATGGGCAAAAATGAAAAGAAAATAAAACAAAGTAATGTTATGCGAGATAATTTAACTTCAAAATTTAAAAAATGTACTTATCTCCACCCCCCCCCCCCCCCCCCCCCCCCCCAAAGAAAAAATAAAACTCTTGGTCCTATGATTTATTTATTTCTCATTTAGATTCATCCGTCCACATGTACTGGATTTTAAAAGTATCTTTTTGTGAGCCATTGCCATTCCTCTATCCATTAGTGCCACTCCAATAAATGAGTTATGCACCAAATTACCCTTTCTTTCATGGGATGTTTAGTTGAGCTTCTTAAAATATGTAATTATGCAAAAAAAACATTTAATTTTTTAAAAATTAAATAAGGTAATTTTTTGGTCAAAATTTTAATGATAATTTTTAAATTTTAATTTTAATTTTATCGATGCAACTCTGGTACAATACGTCTATTCAATTGATAAGTGTTTTAAATGTTGATATTTTCTTTCAAAATGATATGGGTAGTCAGTACGATTGAATGAAAAATCAATGTTACTACAATCGGTATCAATGAAAATGCAATTGATAATAGTAATACTCGGTTCAAGTGAAAACAAATATCTTTTTGTGATTTCTTTCTCACTTTAAAAAAAAATTTTGGTGGGAGTTCCTTTTATTATAATCATATTGTTAGTCAGGGGCTGATTCAAATTAGACAAACACATAATCATGAAAAAAATGGAACTTGTAAAAAAAACTTGAACCTATATATGTTATTATAACGTCAATTGATCCATGCATTTTATAGTAAATATTAAGTAATTAATATCATATAGTAACATAGATTTTAGTAAGAAAATTTAATAATCCCACTCATTAAAAAATTATAAAATTTATTAAATGACTTTTCATAGGTTTTATTTTTGCTAGTTATTATCTCAAAGAATATATATATATTTTTAAAAAAATATTAAATAATTTTTCATAGCTATTTCATCTTCTTTACTTTTCTCTTTATGTTTCAAAGCTCTTTACTCGTTGTACCTCTTTAGTTCTACTTTTTAAAATATTTCATTTTTCAAAACTCTTCTCTCATTCTTATACATATAGAAATGAATGAAAAAATGGTATGAAAATAAATAACCATTTTTGTGCATTAATAATTTTTAAGCCTTTTTTTTCGTTGGATTTTATGAATATATCTATTGACACTTTAATTTACATTTTTTAGATATAGTTAATATTTTTCACGGTCTAAAATATAAATCTAATTATAATTTTAGTATGGTTTCCAATTGCGAGTTTTGTTTGCAATATTGTAAAATAAACTATGAAGATAAATGAGTCATTTTACTTTCATGACGATTATAAAAAGTCAGAACATAAAAACTTGAAATAAAATGTGTGAGGTGCCTCAATTTATCAAACTGTTTTTAATTACAACACTTTTAATTGTTTCAAGTTAATGTTGTTATGTAATTTAAAAAATAATTTGCACCCATAACATTTTTTTAACCCTTAAAAATTTGAATTATATGTTTTCTAATAAACATTTGAATTTAATGTCGATATTAGAAGATATTTTTACTCTTGAACACCTAACTTTGTTTTGAAAAAAATAAATAGAAGGTCCTGTGAATGGATGAGAATAGGGGGGACCGTTGAGCCCTCTCTTATTATTTTTAATATTTTCATTCAATATTTATTTTTATTTAAAATAAATAATACTTATGTGGGGGAAAATATTTATTGAAAAAATGAAAAAATGCATAATGTGACTGAAAGAGTTTTTTCACAAAATGTGAAATTCTAGATGGAGTATTGATGCTTTTTATTTTCATACATTATTCAATGGAACATACTTAAAAAATGTGCAAATTTAAGTAATAATAAAAAATAATATTAATTATTATTATTAATTATTTGAGAAGGTTAATATTAATCCAAAGGGATTTATATGGTTGTTTCCAAAATTTTTATCCCTAAGCTATATCAAACTTTTACTTTGTCTCATAAAATTTCTGAGATTGTTTGTATTTATGTTTTATACTTTTAAGATTAGAATAAGCAAAAATGAAAAGAAAATAAAATGGGTATGAACATATTCCTCCTAATTGATATAGATTATCATGCAAAGTAATGTTATGCGAGTTAAATTTTAAAAAATTATTTATCCCCCACCCAAAAAAATACAAAAATAAAAAAAAAAACTCGCAAGTTTAGTTAAAACTGGTCTCTCTTGGTCCCATGATTTATTTATTTTTTTTCTTTCATGAGATGTTTAGTTACTTATGGCATACACTACTTAAAATATGTAATTATGAAAAAACATTTAATTTTTAAAAAATTAAATAAGGTAATTTTTGTTTTTAAATATTAATTTTAATTTGATCGATGCAACTTTGGTGCAATACGTCTATTCATTTAATAAATGTTTTAAATGTTGATATTTTCTTTCAAAGTGATATGGGTAGACGGTACGATTGAATGAAAATCAATGTCACCTGAACCGGTATGGGTCTGGACTGATTTTAAAAACATTGATGAAAATGCAATTGATATTAGTAATTCGGTTCAAGTGAAAACAAGTATCTTTTCGTGATTTCTTTCTCACGTTAAAAAAAAATTTAGCGGGAGTTCCTTTTATTATAATCATATGATTAGTTAGGAGCTGATTCAAATTAGATAAACATAGAATCATGAAAAAAAAATGGATCTCATAGAAAAAAGCTTGAACTTATATATGTTATTATAAGGTCAGTTGATTCATGCAATTTTCAGTAACTATTAAGTAAATTAATATCATTTAGTAGCGCAAATTTTAGTAAGAAAATTTAATAATCCCACTCATAAAAAATCATAAAATTTATTAAATGATTTTCATGGGTTTTATTTTTGCTAGTTATTATCTCAAAGAATTTATATAATTTTTTAAAAAAATATTAAATAATTTTTCATATTTATTTTATCTTCTTTACTTTTCTCTTATGTTTCAAAGCTCTTTGCTCGTCGTACCTCTTTTATTCAACTTTTTAAAATATTTCATTTTTCAAAGCTCTTCTCTCATTCTTATACATATAGAAATGAATGATAAAATGGTATGAAAATAAATAACCTTTTTTTGTATATTAATATGTTGGATTTTATTTATATATCTGTTGACTCTTTAATTTACATTTTTTAGATATAGTTAATAGTCTTCACAGTCTAAAATATAAATCTAATTATCATTTTAGTATGGATTTCAATTATGAGTTTTGTTTGCAACATTGTAAAATAAACTACGAAGACAAACTAGCCACTTTACTTTAATGTCGACTATAAAAAGTCAGAACATAAAAACTTGAAATAAAATGTGTGAGGTGCCTCAATTTATCAATTTTTTTTAACTACATCACTTTTAATTGTTTCAAGTTAATGTTGTTATGTAATGTAATTTAAAAAAAATTTGCACCCATCGCATTCTTTTAGCCCTTAAACATTTGAATTATATGTTTTCTAATAAACATTGAATTTAATGCCCATTTTAGTGAACACCTAACTTGTTTTGAAAAAATAAATAGGGGTTTTAAACTCTCTTTCATGTGAATGGATGAGAGTAAGGGGATCGCAGCCCTCTCTTGTTATTTTTAATATTTTCATTCAATATTTATTCCTATTTAAAATAAATAATACTCGTGTGGGGAAAATCTTTATTCCAAAATTGAAAAAAATGTATAATATGGCTGAAAGAATTGTCCCACAAAATGCAAAATTCTAGATGGAGTATCGATATATATTTTTTATTTTCATACACTATTCAATGGAACATACTAAAGAATGTGCAGATTAAATAATAGTAATAATAATTATCATACACTATTCAATGGAACATACTAAAAAGATGTGCAGATTTAAGTAATAATGAATATTATTATTATTATTATTATTATTATTATTATTATTAATTGCTTGAGTCCTTGGCCCGAGGGATGAATATAGTTGTTTCCAAAATTTTTATCCGTAAGCTATATCAAATTTTTACTTTGCCTCATAAAATTTATGAGTCTGTTTGGCTGCAATGTCATTATTCTAGGATCAAGATCAGGGTGACCTAACTTTATTTTATCGAGAATAATCATGTTTTTACATTCAGTCAAAACATATTTGTTCTATTTTCGTCGTGACGATAGTGGGTTGATAATGGAAAAAAATTGACATTTAAGTAAAAGAGTGAAAACAAACTCTCGTGTTCCAAGTGTTGTTCATGTGTCCACTATCCACTTACCTTTTCTTCAAATATTTTCACTTAATCCCAAATATTTAAAATCTATATACTTTTAACCATGTATTTACCTTTTTCCCATTCTTAAATTTTAAAAATTATCAAATGGGACCATGTCAAAAACGAGAATTAGGGAATCAATTCCACTTAATTATTTTCCTAAAGAATGCCATTAATAATTCATTTTTAATTTTTTAAAAAGAATGCATATAATTTAGTAAGGGTAAAAAAAATAGATATATAATTAAAATTAAAATATATTAAAAATATTTAGAGAGAAGATAAATGGATAATGTTAAAATTTAGAGGTGAAGTAAAATTTCCATTTAATTTATGGGTGCGAAAAATGAAAAGAAAATGTACTATACGTGAATGAATAAAAAGAACAATACTATAAATTCCGGAAATGTCACTTGCCAATTGCTCTAAACCGGATAAGATTTAAACCTAATAAAACATAAGAAAGAATAAAAAAAAGGACTCGATCCAGCCGTCGCTTTCCCTCCATCTGCCGTCCGATCTCCATCAGGCGTCTCCAAATCAGCCCCTTCCCGAAGCATTCACCCAAACTGCACGCGTATATATAAAAGGAGGCCTCGCCTTCTCCTTCATTTCTCCGAGTCCAAAGCGACATCTCGCGAGCTCTCTCCAACGCCAAAACAACCAAAAACTAAAACCAGTAAGCCGCTTCTCATTCTTCTGCATCTTGTTCTTACTACAACTGCTCAAAAGAAACTGCTACGAATGGAATCATCTCATCGCTCTCTATTTGATCTCTCCATCTCCCTTCCTCCTCCTCCCCCTCCCCCTCCCCCTCCCCTCTTAGGGTTCGCACTCGAGCCCCTTTGCGCCCGGAACCCTACCTAGGGTTTTTCGATTTCCTCCCCAAATCGACGGTATTCGATCATTCTATTTCGTGCTTTCTTGATCGGTTTCGCTGTTTTTCTTTTGTTTTTGCTGTTTTTTGCGTTCTTTTCGGCAGAATCTTGTTGGGATTTTTTTATGGATTTCTGGTCGGATGAATCGCAGGGAGCTGAGAGTTGATGGCTGGGCGGCAAGGATCGTCGGAGCCGGAGACGGAGGAGCAGATCGACTTGGATGGGGACAACGACAACGAAATCGAGGACATGATGGACGACGAGGACCATGCGGAGGACGAAGGGTACCGGAAGCCGCGGGGGGAGTACAGTGAGGAGGACGAGGAAGACCCCGCAGAGGAGTATGATGAAGGAGGAGATAGCGATCGGATGAGAGATGAGAAGGCCTCGGAGGAGGATATGGGTAGTGACGGTGCCCCGGAACGACCGTCCGGAGAGCAGAAGGAAGAGAACCGGGACGAGGCTTCGAACGACGAGGAGGCCAGGAAGCGGGCCGAGCTGTTTGCGTTACCTCCGCATGGTTCGGAGGTTTTTATTGGCGGGTTGCCACGAGATGCTAATGAGGAAGATCTTAGAGAGCTATCTGAGCCCTTTGGAGAAATCTTTGAGGTTAGTGTCTGATACTTATTGGTCTCACCGATGGTAGGCTTCATGTTTGTTTGGATCGTCCCATAATCTTAAATGATCTGTATTAGGTAAGGCTGATGAAGGACAAAGACACGAGAGAAAGCAAGGGTTATGCTTTTATTATGTTTACAAACAGTGAAGCTGCTCAGAAAGCTATTGAAGGAATACATGAAAAAGAATTCAAGGTAGAAAGACAATTTTTTTAAAACCCAAAATGTGGCATGGACTCAAAAAAAAAATTGTTTATATCAATTTGTATGCAAGTTGTTGCTTGCTTTTTGGAGTGATGAACGTCCTCTTGCTGTTTTAGGGGAGAACCTTGAGATGTTCTTTATCTCAAGCCAAACACAGGCTATTTGTTGGAAATGTGCCTAAGAGCTTGTCCGAGGAAGAATTGAGGAAAATCCTTGAGGAGAGTGGTCCTGGCGTTGAGCATATTGAAATGTTCAAGGTTGTTTCTTCTCTTCTGCTTCTGTGGAATTCATATCAGTGGAAAGATTCTTGACCGCACTGGTTTATTTCTTTCACTGCAATGTCTACTACAGGATTCTCAGAACCCAGGACGCAATCGCGGCTTCCTTTTTGTCGAATATTACAACCATGGATGTGCAGACTATGCAAGGCAGAAAATGTCTAGTCCGAGCTTTAAGATGGAGGGCAGCAATCCAACTGTTACATGGGCTGACCCTAAAAATTCAGCAGATACAACTGTTGCTTCACAGGTAAAAGAACACAACAAGTTTGCTACATCTTGTTTTTTACTCTTCGGCATTGTTGTAACTCTGCATTTATGCAGGTATAATAATGCATGAAATGTCCACTTCACACTCTCTTATATTGCTATTGGTCTCTACGCAAAGTTAATCACGCAATGAGCGAGTTGATATTTTGCTATTTTGCTATTTACATCTTGCTGAGTTATAAATTACCAGATTAACTCACAAGAAATTTGATGTCTAAGGCTTGCAACAACCTTAACTTGATTCTTCTAGAGTGAAAAAGTACATTGGCTTGTTTAAATCAGCTTTTACTGATATCTCTTTCTATGTTCAATTTATTCATGTGAAATGAGTCATTTAGCAGGAGGGGAATGATCAGTACTCTCGGTCCTGCTATTAGTGTACCTCCTTAAATAACGATATAAAGGATGAAATGGAACCATGAAGTAATTGCAAGCAATATTTCGACTACAAGCTGGTTGTTGATGGATTTTCCTAGTCTTTGGCTTTGTTTTATAATTTCTCAAGCTCCTCATCTCCTTGCCTTGAAAACCTGTAGACTGTAGCTACCTCGGGCTTCCCAAGTTTATTTCCAATAATTTGAATGTTCTATAAATTTATACACTGGCACAGGGGTTATTATATAATCTTCTATTGGATATCAGTTTTTTGCTCATTCTGTTGTTGAAGCTATGCCACCATTATTGACTTTGATTATTCCATAATACATCTTTCATTTGGTACCTCTTGCTTTCAATGTCTCATATAAATAAGAAGTTGGCGTAGTCTGACCTTTCCAGGACCTATTGTCACATTGACAACAGGCCCATGTTTGAATCTCATTGTACATCTGCTCGATTACGAATTTGTTTGATCTCATCATTTTCTTTTCTACCACCATCTTCATTTTGATGGACTGCTGACCTGGTTAGTGGTTAGGTATAGCATCAGTATATTCCTTGTCATGCCACTTTCCAGGTGTCTGTTGCTTGATTTACTTCAGTTCTCCATTTTTATCATGGTTGGCAAAGGGAATGACTTACGACTTATCTCTTTGACTGCCACCACATTCTCTTACAATATGTAGTTGGTTTTTTGAAGGGGAGTGTATAGTCTACTAGATCCATTCAATGTCAATTTGTTGTCTATGTTCTTACGTTCAACACAATTGGAACAATGATCATTCATCACTCCTCTCAACACAAATATTGAGCCATTCTTTGAACACACAAAAATTTGTTATCTGGACGTCTATCTGCATGCAAATTCATACGGCCAAAGCTGCCAAAATATTGATAATGGTATTCATATAGATGTGATAGTAGTATTCATTTTTTATAATGCCATTCTCTGATTATTTTTTCTAACATTTTTTAGGGAGAAAATGATGATTAATCAGGATTGTTAAACTTCTGTTACAAAGTACATTAGATCAACAAAAAACTCCTTCATCTGGGTTAATTCTTTTGTTATTTTTGCTATCCTTATGCGTGGAATTGTTTAGTATCACAATGTTGCATTATTGAAATTGCTGTAATTTTACAGGTCAAGGCTATTTATGTGAAAAATTTACCTGAGAATGTTACGTCAGAAAAGCTGAAAGAACTTTTTGAACACAATGGAGAGATCACAAAGGTGGTTCTGCCACCTGCTAAAGCTGGGCAGGGTAACCGGGATTTTGGTTTCATTCATTTTGCAGAGAGGTCTAGTGCGTTAAAAGCAGTTAAGGGAACTGAGAAATATGAAATCGATGGTAATTACATTCATATATTTCTTTATTTCTTTAACTACCATTCAGTATTTTGTGTGTACCCTTTTTTATTAATTGATTCCTTATTTGCAAAATCCCTTGTGCTACTGCATATGCACCACACATGACCTGCAATAAGGATTGATGTGCTGACCAATGAAGCACACTTTGCATATGATGTCTACGAGCTGATCAATTGTATGTGCTGTAATTATTGGCACCCTTAACACTGATAACACTATTTTTTTTTTTTTTTTGCAAGGGTTAAAGTTAGCTATCTGAATATAGTAGTTGTCTGTTAATACCAGCATTTATCTATTTTTTGAGAAACTCTATCCTTGAACTGAAGGTCATGTTCTGGAGGTTTCTCTTGCTAAGCCACAGACGGACAAGAAGTTTGACCATGCATCGAAGGCTTCTGCTCCGAGTTTTCCTCCATATCCAACCTATGGTTATCCTGGAGAACCATATGGGACTTACAGTGGAGGGTATGGTGCTGCAGGGTTTGGCCAGGTTGGTTTTGTTTCTCTGAGCAGTAAACCAACGGGATTAGTCTTGCCAATTTTGTTCAGGGTTAATAGAAGTCAACTGTATCAGCCTAAATTTCGAGTATATGCTTTTGCAGCCAATGATATATGGCAGAGGACCAATGCCAGCAGGAATGAGAATGGTCCCAATGATGCTGCCTGATGGTCGCCTTGGCTATGTTCTGTGAGTGTCGTCCATCATTCTTTTGCTAGTATGGAGTTGCGTTAAAGTTTATGTAACATGCATGTGTATTTTCTTCCCATGTAATTTCAGACAGCAGCCTGGTGTCAACCCACCACTCCCACCGCGGAGATCTGACCGCAGCGGTGGTCCTAGTGAGGGTGGGAGCAGGGGTGGTGACGGAAACCGTGAAAGAAACCGAGGTCGCTACCGCCCTTACTGATCTGCTTTAGTGCCAAAACTCCCGGAGTTTTTTTTTTAAATTCCAATCTTCAATTTACAGTATCTATATCGTGAGATTCGAAAATTAGTTGAAGCTTATGATCATCAGTTCTCTTAGTTTCTAACACCTGATTGCTACATAATTTTATTGTGACGTTCTTGGAGAGACTGCCGCCTTGGGCGAGGAATAACATTATAACACTGCCCCCAGATGGGTCAGTGTAGTCTCTTAATATTTTCTGCTCTAAGCACGAGTTCATGCCACCTGTTAAGGTTATTTATGCGTATTTAATTGTGATCCTTAATATGTATGATGCTAATCAAAACTTCTAGTATGATTATTTATGCGTATTCATAATCCACTCTATTTTACACGAGGCCTATAACTTTTAATTGCAGCTATTTGTAACTTTTGATGCAATAAAATCCGTTAAGGTGTGGGCCATATTTAACTACAAATGGGTAAAATATATTTTACGGAGATATTAACAAGCGAAAACTAGTGGCCAAATCTAACAAGCAAAAGCTATTGAGTTTGGCCGATGTAATTGTAAATTAGTGTTTATGGCTTCCGTTATTGCGGCAGCCTTGGGTCAGAGGATGTTCACATTCCGGCAAGTCATGTGCTCAAGATTATTACTCGGAGTTGTAACACGTGTTTGCATATAACAACCTGTCTTGTTACCGATAACCTCTACAAAGGTGTTTTTTTCTTTTGTCTGAAATTGTTAAGTTTTATTCACAAAGCTTCTACTTTGACCCATCTCTGGTATTGTTAAAACCCTGCAAAGATGGATTGCTCATAAAGGCAGCTTTTAGATTAAAGCAAACTCTTATCACCAACTTACTCTTGCGATTATCTATAGATAAGAAACTAGAATCAATGTAGGGAGTATGATGCCAATTAAATGTAGCTCCACAAAATAAAGACTATATCTTCATCACCACTTATTTAAAGATTAGTCACAATTACCAAAGCTTTTCTTTTTCGTAGTTATCCGGTTAACGTTTGACTTTTTTACCATTTTAAAAAGAGATAATATATACGTATATGACATCAGGATGTCAAGTTCGAGTTTTTAGCTAATTTCGTTTTTGGAGGGGCTAAACTCGTATCGTAAATTCGATACGTAAATATATAGAAGTTTAGATACATCATTAATTTAACAATTATTATTCTATAAATCACATCAAATATATAAATAAATATGCAAAACATTAAAATAACATGAATAATTGGTGAATAAAAATTTATAAATTAGAAACTTACAACAAGTTCAAATGTATCAATATAAAATTGTCAAGATCCAAAGAAGTTTCAATTAAAGTCTTATTAATTCATATATTGAAATCAGTAAACTTAAGTAAAAATAAACAAATATATGAAAAAAGTTACTATATCATGTTATAATTTTTTTGTCTAAAGTATTATTATTCTCATTATCACCATAACCACTATTTCACATTTTTATGATTTAATTTTTATTTAAATATTATGGTTAAAAATTGAAATAATAAATAAAATTCATAGAAGATACAATATTAATTAATATACGACTTACAATAAAATTATACTTTTATCCATTTTTCTGTTATAGTGCAGATATCTTTAGATAAAAAAACCCACCTCATGATCTTATCAAGTAGCCTCTACCAGTTGAGTCCAATAAGATTTAATACTTGTATGACTTAACCATTTCAACCAAATAAAAAGGCATTTAAGTCCGACTTTACCCCTGTTTCCAACTTTAACCCGAGCCAACTCGGATGTCGACCTAAGACCTTAAAAACTTAAAATCGTAAGTTTTTAATTATTAAAATTAGTTTTTTTGACAACCTTGATTATGCATATATGAAAGTTAAAAGAAGTAATGAAAACTTCTCAAGAAAAAAAATAAAAGAAGCAAAGGGAAAAAATGCGAAATAATTTTAATAATGCATGAGTGAAAGTTAAAAATAAATCATTGTTTTTAAAACCAGACGGCAGTCCTGTCCAGTTTAACATAGAACCCATTTTTGAAAAAAAAAATGGGATGAATTGGTTTGATCGGAGTAAAATCGGGTTGAATAAAAAAATCGGTTCAAACTATTTTTTTTAAATCAATAAAAAAATTGCTATATGAAAAGAAATTATAAAATAAGGAAGGTATAGTAATGAAATTAATGGTGTTAATAAGATCGGACAACCCGATCCGTCCACTACCCGATCTCATAAGATAACGGGTTATCTGTCCAGGGTCGAACCGGGCCCGTCCGATTTTTTAATGAGCCTAGGCTTGTGCGTTGAACTAGATTTTTTAGCATTTTACCCGATATATCGATATCTGTCCGGTACCCGATAATTAATAAGTCGTTCGATAATCCATCCATTAACCCATTAATATATTAGTTACATTATAATATTGATTTGCTATTAATAAAATATATAAATGAATCTTCTAGCATTCTGCGTAACTAAGTACAATGATGGAGAGAATCCCAATAATATTGGACTGCATGGTGGTATCATGAATTAATATGTCGATATGCTGCCGGAGAGAGTCCCATTAATATCGGACTGCATGTCACATTGTGCATCACGAATTAATTCCAAGAATCGATGACAAGAGGTACGATTCATAATGATTAAGACTAATTTTTTTATCGTGTTCATAAGAATTTCAAATTCAAAGAAAAAATATTATGACATAATTTAATAATATAAAAAACACCTATACTCTCTAATCGAAAGTTTTGTTAAAAATTATGAAAAGTTAAAATGCTTTAGTGGGCTTGTGATCGTAATAGGACGAACAATCTTAAAAGGATAGACAATGTTAGAAGCTTATTAAATATCCTAGTGTCTGTTCGATAACATAATGGGTCAGTCGAGTCTATCCGATATCTAGTCAAAGCCCGATTAACTAAGCTTATTAGAAGTCCGTCCGATCCGTTAAACACCATTAAATGAAATACACGTGGAAAAAAATAGAAAGTATAAGATATTAGGAAATAGTGTAAACTATGAAGTGTGAATTAGAAAAGAAAATTAATTATAAGAAAACTAGATTTGAAATTTGTAGGGAAAAAAATAAAGCTGAAAGAAAGAGTAGAAAGTATAAAGATTAAGAAAGTAACAATAAGGAAGTTAAATTTAAAATTTATGAATAAAAAAGGAAAGAAAATAAATATATAAAGAAAAAATATATGTAAAATTCTAAAGAAAATATTTTAGATTAAGAAAATTATTTTATTAAAATTATTATAATAAATATATGCTTAAAATTAATGTTTAAAATAATAATTATTACATAATTATTTAATATTTTATACTTTTATGTATACTATATTTTTAAAAGAGAAATCTAAATATTATTATTTTAATAAAACTCGATTGGTCGAACCTGATTGAACTGGTCAAATTGCTTGACTGGTTCGATGGCCGGTAGGATTTTAAAAACATTGAAATAAATCATATCGGAGTGAAATCGAAATAATAGCAAATAAGCTAATAAAGTGCCAGTTAACTTATATAGCAGAACGAGTCTTGCATGCAATATAACAATCAACAATATAGCAATATAAGCTAAAATTAAAATTGCATGTCGTGGTCCTTGGCATACAATATAACAATCAACAACATATTCACAATTTGGAGCGCCGAAAAGAAATTAAAAGAAAAACACAGGCCAATGAGTAGTGAGTAACTAACATGATTATAGGTATCTTGCGATGACTTCTAGGATTATCTAGCTCACACTACGTAAATATAACTCCCCTGTATAAGTTTTGAGGTTTCACTTTTCTGTATTAAAATGACAATGTTGCTTTTGTGCAACCTCATAACAATATTCTTTTCAGAAAGACAGATCATATGCTTTTATTCATTCTACCAAGATCGTATACTCCAAGAATTTTACGAAATTTCGACAGATATATCCGTCATAAAATCTTCGAAATCCGTTGTAAATATGATTTTCCGAGGGTATTAGTCAATTGGAAACAAAGTCGTTGGAAGAGTTTCGTCACAAATTAAGAAGGAACAATTTCCTTCGAAGTTTCTGACGAATTTTACTGTCGGAAGCTCCTAATTAGATTACTGGATTTAGAGGAGGGAGGGTTTGCCCCTTCGCAAGTTTCGACGGGAGAACCAGGCGCTTTTCCGTCAAAACCTTCGGCGGGTGTGTCCCGTCAAGATCCGACCGCCACAGCCATGAATGAGCATCAAGAGCCTCGATCTAGCAGCCACAATCGTGAACGGACGCCAGACTCCCCGATCCGACCGCCACGGACGCGATGGCCGCCAGGGGCCCTGATCTGGCCACCATGGACGCGATCCGCTTCTAGGCGGCTAGATCCAGCCGCCATGGCCATGAACGGACGTCGGACGCCCCGATCCGAAAATGCTCAATATTCACAAGAGCTTGCTTTAAATGCGGTCAAAGAGGGCACAAGATACAAGACTGACGATTCATGGAAAAGGGTAAAAACATCTCTGAAACAGTAGCCTACTGTCACGACCCTAATTTAACTCGCGAGTTAAACTAGAGTTCGCGACTCATTACGGACGATAAAATACATTTATGAAAAAAATGCGGAAACGTGAAGTAATTTAATCTTCTTTTATAACATAAGAGTAAAAGTATATCATTAAATAAATTATACAATATGTGATCATTTTAAAGCAAACTGATACACCTCAAGTCGTACATTTGACAAAATGATTTTATTTTCAATACAACTTATTTTGACATAAGTAATAAACATGACTCACTCTCTCGTACTCACTCTCTCGACATCTTAATAGAAAGATACGAGAGACATAAATCCTCTCATCATATCATCAAGAATATTATATAATCCTTTTACGACGATCACCTCGCACAATCCCCAACGAGCTATATGAATATGAAAAATATTAGAAACAACACTATGAGCAAAAATAGCTCAGTAAGTTGATAACTCATAAGCTATATGTTACCATCTAATAAATTCAGGGAAACATAAAAATATAAGCATTAATCATAATATCAAAATCAATATTTTCATACATTTAATAATACATATATAACATTTCAATCGAAATCATCCCACTCAATTCACAATCATTGTCATTTAACCATATCAAACATGTATATGCAATGCAACACTCTCATATGTATGCACGGATCACCAACTGGCTAGTGGTCGGTAGGTGGACTCTAGAGGTGATTTCCATCATGATCAGCGATGTAGCACTTAGCTTCATTCTATCTCATTCTTTTCGGGGAATAAATTATATAGCGATAGGTGGATTCTAAATGTGACCCCTACGAATTCTAGAGGTGGCCCCTTCGTGACTATTCACGATGTGGCATTTAGCTCCATATGACACTTAGCTCCAATCTATCTCATCCCATTATTGGGGAATAAAATGATGGATTGGACTCTAGAGGTGGCTCCCATCGTAATTAGCGATGTAGCACTTAGCTCAAATCATCAAACATGCAATGCAAATGCATATTCATGATTCATCATATAACAATTATATCTCGGATATCAGAAGATGAATCATATCAAATAACATTTCAAACTGAACAAGATTGCACTTCTCATAACCCATTCATATCATATCACATATGCTTTTCAAATGTGCAATCATACTATCATTAAGATATACTTTTCACAATTGCATTTCTCGAAATCAATTCATAACATTCCAAAACATATTCAATACATATAATAATCGATGTCATACCAAATTTAAAAGAGATGAAAGCATAGAGTAGGAGAAATCAACTTACCTATAAAAGCTACCGAAAAATTTTTCCTTTCCTTTTTCACTACTTTACTCTTCTACTCCTATACAATAATAATAAGAAACACATCACTTGTATGATCTGAATAGAAGCCTATCATATATGAAACATAATTAATTGAAAATATACATGACCCTTGGGTATTTACTCTTATAACTTAAGTAACTATTTATCACAAGAGTTAGCCTATTATTAAGACAGATTGTATACACAATGAAAGAAAATTTGTATATGCTTGAATTGATAACCAAATTTGTTCATTCCAATTTTGCTTACTTCATGCTTACTAGTATATTAATCTGTAAAAGTTTTATAATCTTATTTCATTGTGGTTTGTACATAGAAAAATCAAGATTCAGCTTAACTTCCAGAGTATTTCTTTGTTCTGACAGACTGAGTGACCTTAATTGTACTATTTATATAAAATAAGAAACATGACATATTTGGGTAACTTAAATTTTGTATAAACAAGACTTCATAAGCTGCAATCATAAATTTCTTGAACTTATATATATCTGTACTAATCTTAATAAATTTAATAAATACTAGCACAATCTGCCTTATGTTTCATCTTGACATACTAAGTGAGGCTCGGTAAAACATTTATAACTTTCCCTACAGATATCATTTTTGAGTGATTCTAATTTTCAGTGAAACCTAACCTCAGCGTCTTTAACATCCTAAACTATCGTTTAGTTCCATGACATATTGGATTTGATCCATAATTTAGAAAATCATGTAACAGTTTCGGAAGACAAAGTGATAGTACCTTAAAGATAAGAACATAACTTTCTCTGTAGAAATCATATTACCTTGATTCCAAAACTCAACAAAAATAGACTCCGAGCAGATCAATCAGAGTAATATTCATAATTTTTGGACCACAAGAAGGTATGCAATTATGTAGCTAAAAATTTGTGAACCAATTGAACATGGCTAGGGTTAATTTTGCTCATGAAGAATATGAGTTTTGCCTCATGGTTAGCTAAAATCCGAAAATGAATGAGATAGAAAAGGTTCAGAGAAACCCTAACTAGGAAGGTATGAAATTAAAATCAAAAGAATATGAAGTATGAACTCATCACATGTCAAAACCCTAATTCCCCTTCTCTTTTTTGAAATTCCTTCACTAGAAGCACATGATCCTTTTGTTCCTCTTGGATTTTCGGACGGAAAACCTAGTGTTTTAGAATGTACCATGTTAGTACATACACCCCGGGAAGATTCTATTATTGCAATCATATAAGGATTATAGAGTCATAGATGCTGAGCTAGGCATGTTGGTGGGTCTTATTCCTTTAAATATTCAAGATTTTGATGTTATTCTTGAAATTGATTGGTTGGATCGTCATCATGCCACTATAAATTGTTTTAAGAAAGAAGTTTATTTTGGGTCACCAGAAAAAGAGAGAGTCGCCTTTTGTGGTAAACGTCAAATTCTTCCCTCTTGTATTATTTCTACGGTAATAGTACTGAAATTAATCTAAGAAGGGATGTGAAGCTTACCTTGCTTTTGATACTATGGTAGAAGGATCATAGTTGGAAGATATTCCAATCGTATTTGAATTTGTAGATGTTTTGCCAAAGGATCTTCCTGAATTAGCGTCAAAATGAGAAATTGAGTTTAGTATTGACCTTGTTCAAGGAACAACTCCAATATCCGTTGCTCCTTATCGAATGGCACCTACAGAATTGAAAGAATCAAAGCTACATTACAAGAATTTCATCCGATTGAGTGTTTCTCTTTGAGGTGCACTAGTATTATTTGTAAAAAAGAAAGATGAAACATTGCGGTTGTGCATTGATTATAGAAAATTAAATAGGGTTACTATAAAGAATAAATATCATTTGCCACGGATTGATGATCTTTTTGATCAACTGCAAGGAGAAAAAGTATTTAAAAAAATAGACTTGAGATTAGGGTATCATCAGTTGAGAATTAAAGATGTCGATATTGCCAAAACTGCCTTCATAACTTAGTATGGATACTATGAATTTCTAGTGATAATATTTGGTTTAACAAATGCATATATAGCTTTTATGGATCTCATGAACCGTGTTTTTAAACCTTGGATAAGTTTGTAATTATTTTTATCGATGATATATTGGTCTATTATTGAAGTGAAGAAGATTATGAAAAACATTTAAGAATTATTTTGCAGATATTATGAGGGAAACAACTATTCGCAAATTTTAGCAAATGTGAATTTTGGCTTAGGTCAGTTGTATTTCTTGGACATGTAATCTAAAAAGAAGGCATTTGTGTAGACCCAGCAAAGGTTGACACAGTATTGAAGTGAGAACCTCCGAAAAGTGTGACAAAAGTGAGAAGTTTTTTTGGTCTAGCAGGATATTACTGACGCTTTATTGAAGGTTTCTCTATGATTGCAGTTCCCTTAACTAGACTTCTTCGGGACAGAGTAGTGTCAAAATAGCTTTGGAAAGCTAAAGAGATGTTTAATATCTGCTCCATACACTCCCAACAAATGATGGAGACTATGTGGTGTATAGTGATGCTTCTCAACAAGGGTTGGGTTGCGATTTAATGCAACATGGAAATGTTATTGCATATGCTTCTCGACAACTCAAATCACATGAGTTAAATGATCCAACATATGATTTAGATTTGGTAGCAGTAATTTTTGCTCTTAAGATATGGAGACTTTATCTCTATGGAGAGACTTGTCACATTTTTACAGATCATAAGAGTCTAAAATACATACTTAAATAAAAAGAATTAAATTTATGCCAAAGAAGGTGGATGAGGTTATTGAAGGACTATGATTGCATAATCGATTATCATCCGAGTAAAGCCAATGTAATTGCATATGCACTTAGCAAAAAAATCATCTAGTCTTCTAGCTCATATAAAGGTATATGAGTTGCCATTATTACTCGAACTGAAATCCTTAGGGGTTGATTTGAAGACAAGTGAGAAAAGACCACTCATAATACACTTTAGAATTATACCCATTCTAGCCGAGAGGATACGTGAAGTACAAGATCAAGATGGAGAATTAGTGGAAATCATCAATCGAGTGAAGAACGAAAAGCAAACCCAATTCATATTAAAGGATGATGAGACTTTAATGTTTGGTAGCAGATTATGTGTTCCTAATGTTGGAAATCTCAGGCAAGAAATAATGGAGGAAACTCATTGTTCATCCTATACCATACATCCAGGAAGTAATAAAATGTATAGAGATTTACTTTTGGTGGCACGATATCAAGAAAGACATGACAAAATATATCTCTCGATGTTTAGCACGTCAATAGGTAAAGGCGGAACACAAAGCTCCAGTTGGAACTCTTCAATCAATTTCGATACTTGAATAGAAATGAGATGAAATCACTATGGATTTTGTAACGAATTTGCCAAGAACGAAAGGAAATCATGACACTATTTGGGTAATACTTGATCATCTTACCAAGTCAACACATTTTATACCAATTCGAAAGGATGATTCTCTTAATACATTGGCCAAACTATATATTGATGAAATTGTGAGATTACATGGTGTTCCAACATCTATCATTTTGGATAGAGATTCTCAGTTTACCTCTCGATTTTGGCATAGTTTATAAAATGTCTTAGGTACAAAATTAAAGTTTAGTACTTCAATCTATCACACCTAACTCTATGTCTAAGTTCTAATCCCAATTATCATGACCTTAATTATGTTTAGCAATTCTAAAAATAAAATTGACAAAACCTCCCCCTTACTTATCTCATGTTATTTGCCAATACATACAATAGATGCATATGTACTCATCAAAGTTTGCTAAAGAGATGTAAGACATCATGTTCACATATTGTCACTATTATTTCACAAATCATTTCACATATAACACCCCACAGGGTCAAATTTTATACAACCTTTCAAAAAGTTTCTCACAAACTCAATTACAAAATCTAGGATTATCGATTACATGCATGCTTCAAAAAACAAAAGTGAATGAGGAAATAAAAGTGCTCCAGCGGCTCAACCTTTTCTATATGCATAAAAAATAAGTTCCAAGTCGACTTAACTCGAGAACTTATGAGTATCTGAAAAATTTAAAATGGGTAAATAAAAGAAGTAACATATATCACTTTTCTATGTTGTAAATTTACACACTCACCTTGTACTTTATCCCTTCAAGGAGGTTTACTAGATTTCCTCCCTTTCACCTACAACTTGATATCTTCCTACAAGTAATAATGCCTTTTTCCTTCCCAATTACAATAAAATAATATGCAATTCATGCTCATGATGCATGAATTCTTATGCACCATAAAATGCATATAATACTTTCTAATATCAATTTATAATTTCAAGTATTTATATTCATAGCCTATTTCACAATTGGAATTTCTCAATCTTCCAAAGTTTAACTAGGTGCTATCTCAAGATTTCAGGCTGGGTGTCTATTAATAATTAATTCATAACTTCTTAACCATAGGTAAAAATCTTATGATTATAGATAAATTAGAAACTACATTTACTAAGGTTTTCAACCCCAAATATCATTAACTAATTCCAAGTGAGTAATTCATAAAATCTAATACAATTTGACCTAGGGTTTGTGTTCTGATAGACTGTGTGTCACTGAAAGATTAATTTATATGTTTCTTCATACTTGCCAATTTAACGGGATCATAATTTTCCTAAACTAGACTTTAGTATTAGTTTGTCATGAAAATTATAGAATTTAACCCCTTGTATAACCTTATAACAAAAATAGTTAATTCAAGTCGTGATCTGTCAATGTCCTAGAATCTAACAGAAGAAACAATATGAAATGAAAAATTCATTTCTCCCAAGATACATGCCCAAATAGGATGATTCGACCTCTAACCAAACCATTGGAATGTTTAATTAATCATATCCAAATTTCAAACCCTAATTCACTCTATTTTGACCATGCCCTAATTTACAAATTGGACTCGAGATGGGATGAGTGAACAATGAAGCTAAGTTTATATCTTTCTCTATAAAATTCATTTTTATGTGATTCCAGGGGCCATGGAAAGCTAACTTCTAATGTCTGAACTTACAAAATTTCATGATTTATGGATTATAAAAAATTTCATAATTTATGGTTGGATATCCACGAAATAATGACCCTCTCAATTAGAAGAATAATTTTCGAATCAAGAACTCACCTTGAACAACCTATGTTTCCGAATTTTCCTAGTCTATTTTGCTCGAGTTTTGCCTCTAGTATTTTTTTGGCCGTGAAATGATAAAGTTATGTTGCTTATATATGATGGTTTCGAAAAATATCCCTTTAAGCAGTAATTCACCTATTTGCTTCAGCTGCTTGGAACTTAAGTGATGGACAATAACATTTTTTTTTCATAACTAAGTGTTTTAACCTTATTTAAGTTTACTTAATCCTATTTAAACATATATATTACAATATTTAGAAACTTCATAATTTATTTCTAATTACTTTCTAAAGTTTATTGATAATTAAGTAGTCATTATGCTCTAATCGAAATATTAATTACTATATACAAATATCACTAAATGGACATCCAAACTAACCTAACATGTTAATTAAATGCATGATTATGTAAAGATGACATTTGGAGAGCACGTCCGTGACAAGGACTTCTGTCTGACTCCCTTCAGAACTGTAGCATCACCTTTCATGATCGTGAGGATGCCTCCAGCATCATTGATCTGACACCCCTTAGGGTTTGTTTGACAAATAACTAATGGAGGGATGAGATGGGATGGTATGGTGAGTGATGGGGTGGGGTAACGTGGTGTGTCATTAGAAAGTTCATATTTGGATAATAAAATATCTAAGATGTGGGGTGGGGTAATGAAATTTTTATTTGTATGAAAGTCATGTTTATCCTTCAATATATATTTAGTATTTATAATTGTTAATTAGGGGTGAGCATGAACCGGGATGACCTGGTCGTTCTCACCCGCACCGGCTAGGATTTTCCAAATTTTTTCTCGACCTGATGGATAACTGGGTCAGGACCGAGTCTCATTTCTTTAACACCCGACCGGGTCGGGTCGAGACTAAATCCAAATTTTACATCACAACCCTATTGAATATAATATATTAATATTAAATTATTTTGAAATAGTATATTTATGTTTATTTTGAATAAAATTTTATATTTACTAAAAAGTTTTATTTAATAAAAATTATAGATAAATATGTATTCATATTAGAAAAACATAATATATGATGATATATATCAATGAATGTGTGAGAGAGAGAGGAAAGAGAAGAGAGAGAGAGAGGTGATTTAATTTGGTAAGAAAAGAAATAATTTAATTTGGTAATAAAAAAAGGAAAGAGGTTAATTTGGTCTAAAATAAACTATCCCTCCTCATTCCACCAAATTGGTGGAATGAAAAATATGATGTTTAAAGGGCTTAGTTATTCCACCCACCCCTCTTAACTTAAATAAAAAAATGTAGCCAAACATGGTTTAACTAATTTCATTCCCCCATATTCCACCCCACCCCTTCATAACCCTCAATCCAAGACTCCAAGTGATATCAAATTCTTCTTCAATTGCGAAACATGGCGGACATCTGTCAGTGTTTCACAAGATTATAATGAGTCTTGATCTGCATAGAACCGATCCCAACTATCTGACATGACACATTATTGTCCATGATGACATTTCCACCATCAATCTTTTGATAAGATGAGAACCATTCTTTATTCGGAGTCATGATAGGAACACCCTGAATTAAGAACTTAGCCATCCTTCAGACATCTTTGGTCAGTGGCAACCAAAACCAAGTCATCATCAAAATTTTCCATTTCATGTGTCACCGTAGCAACTAGGCCATTCTTCTTTTTCGGGCAATCTTTCTTCCAATGTCCCGATTCTTTGCAATAATTACAGAGGTCTTTCACAATGATTTTCTTCTTTTTTAGCTTAGATTTTTTCGAAGTCGAGGCATGTACCTTCTTCGCGGTCGATATCAAACCCGCGGCCTGAGTCTTTGCCGAATTTCTAGATGCCTTATATCAAAGTTCACGAGTATGGAGACTCGATCTTACTTCTTCTAGACTAATAGTTTCCTTTCCGATAATCATAAACTAATAGAATTAAGACAGCATCTTCATCCTCAATTTTAACATCAATATTTCTCAGTTTCATCAACAAAGAATTTAATTGATCAAGATGTTCCCTCAGAGGAGTACCTTCTTACATGCAGAGGGCAAGCAGACGTTGCTTCAACAACAACTTGTTGGTGAGAGACTTCGTCATATATAGACTTTCGAGCTCCAACCACAAATCGACCGCCTTCATCTGCGTCCTCGATTATCACCTCATCCGTCAGGTACAAAAAAATCATCGAGTGCGCCTTCGCCTCCTATGCCACCAAAGTACATCTCTTTTTTTTGTCCTTCTAGGTTTCCTCCTATGGTTTTTTCTTCGACACGTTGGTGAGCGACGCCCAGACTCCTTATTATTTCAAAAGCGCTCACATCTTGATCTGCCACATTCCAAAACTATTTCTATCAGTGAACTTCTCCACGTTCACGTTGTGCGACGTCATCTCCCTGACTCGAGTCGCGATGACAATGGAGGATTAGAAATGTTCCCTCTCGGGCAGAAGCTCTCAAATCAGATAAGAAACGAAAGTTGTGATGATAAGGAAAAATCACACACCCGCACTTTGAACCTGTCTAAGATGATCTGAGTTCCCAGCTCAATATGATCATTTTGTTGCTGAAATATCAGAATGCAACTAACCCTCTCAGATCCTGGGTTCGAAGACATGCGACGCCTAAACCAAATAATAGAAAACAACCATTGCTAACATAACACAAATCCGAACTATGAATCACTATCACTGGTGCTCAATTTCTCTACGTACGATCGCGTAGAGCCTGACATATCCCTACGATCGGGGGTGCAAAGCGATAGTGAATCAGGAACTTCCTCCAAACTTTCCACTGCAAGGAAGACAAAGGAACCATGCAGGGGATCATCTCATCAAAGCTTGATTTCTCTACGTACGATCGCGCAGAGGCTCCCATATCTCTATGATCGAGGGTGCAAGATGAGGATGATCCGAAAAGGCTCAATCCATACATAAATCCATGAGGCAAAGATAAACTGTGAGGCCAAGATAAAAGAACAGAAATCATTTAGATGAAAGTGGAACTCGACATTCAGTTCAGACGATGAAAGCATAAAAATAAAAGTGCAAACAAAAGAACATAAGTCCAGAAGCATAAGACACCTCCCGGCCTTAGCAGGGACGGTTAGTTATAATCCATATGGAATGAATAGATATCCCAAGGAATAAAATCAGGCATTGTTTCTTTCTAAGTTCTTTCCCAACTCTCAATTCTCTGCTCTAATGGTGGAAAATTCTCCTCAATCTGCCCCTTTCTCTATGGCTAGCCTCCTCCTTATATATTCCTCTCTCGCAGCTCCTGTTATCGCTGTAGCTTTTGTCTCCTCTTGTTATAATGGTCCCCAGCTAGGAAGCTTCCTTTGCTTCAGTGTGTGTGGCAGCTGGCCGGTCCCCATGTGTAGGGCGGTGTCCACTGTTTGTTCGATGGCCTTTGTCACAACCTTGAAGCAAATCATCTCCCATGAATGCGGAGACTGGTGTGTGGTGTCCGTCCGCTCTACCCCATCCACTGAGCTCGTCGGCTTCCTACAAAGACACTTACCTTAATGAGCTTACTTGTCGGCAAAAATTGAATAAGAATGATACGTAAGCAAGTTTGATGTGGAGGAGGTTTGAAACATATTGAATTTGTGCCATGCATGTATTTGCAGAAGGGAATAATCATGTCATGAGTGCTAAATGCATGCGAAATATTAGTATAAATATATACCTTAACTCTCCACATCAAGCATCAATACATACTATTAATAACTTGAAAACAACATTTAAATATCATATACTCAACATTTGCGTTGGTCACGGTCGTGATGGTGTGGTCAGACTCGTGACTGTGACTTGGAACGCCCGACCGTTAGGTGTTGGTCACGACTGTGCCAGAATATGTCATGGCTCTTCCACGTTCGTGTCACGGTTGTGCTTCCACGCGCACGGTCGTGTGCGAGTCCCGTTTGGAAAACTCTATGAACTTCTCGCTCACAGTCGTGATAGGAGTTGTCATGGCCATGAAAGTGTCTGTCATGGTCATGTGTGAGACCTTGTTTCACCGAAGTTTTCTAGCCTCTCATTCACGATAGTGAAGTGTTCTGGAACTCGACGTCAATCTGATTTTTACACAATTTTTTATCCAAAACTTCAGGGAACTCAATAATAAATGACGATACATGTATGTTTTCTGGGTAATATAGGATCAAAAGAACATCAAAAGTTGTTCAAAAACATTACAATTCCTAGATTTAGGGTTCAACACCCCAATTCATGAACAATATGATAAACTTATGAACCTTAATAATAGATCTAATCAAAATTCTTATACGTGGCATAGATCTAATGATTTCAATGAGAAAACACCTCATCAATCCAATAAGAGAACGGGTTGCCCTCTTGTTCTCAATCCAATATAGGAAAAACATTGAGAGATGAGAGAGAAATTTGGATCCCCTTTACATACCTTTCTTTCAAATCTTTCTCCTCTTTCTTCATCTTCTTCTTCCTCCTTGTTCTTCATGTTCTCCTTACTGAAGCCCTAGCCGTCAGGTAAGAAATTGGACACAAGAGTTCAACAAGGGAATTTGGGGTCTTTATATAGGGGAGATAATGAGGGTTTGGCCAAAAGTCCGAATTGCCCTCGATAAAAAATTTGAGGTATTACATCCTCCCCCCTTAAAAGAAAATTCGTCCTCGAATTTTGAACATACATAGAACACATGCCAAATAGTCTTGAAAATTGTTCTTTCATTTCTTCTTATAGTTCCCATGTTGCTTCGGTTCCATTGTGGTGCCTCCATGCAATCTTCACAATCTTCACCACTTTGTTCCTCAATCGACGCTCACCATACTCTAATATCTCTATCGGATACTCCTCATAAGTGAGGTCTTTCTTGATGGTTGGCTCTTCTATCACCACCACATGGGAGCTATCATATGTGTACTTTTGAAGCATTGACACATGAAACACGTTGTGAATTATGGCATATGAAGGAGGTAATGCTAACTCATACGCTCCTTCTCCCATCTTCTCTAGAATCTCAAAGGGGTCGATATACCTATGAGACAGCTTGCCCTTTCTATTGAACTTCATGACTCCTTTAGTAGGAGATACCTTCAAATGCATGTGATATCTAACTTGGTAGATTTGTTCCCTTCTCTTCTTGTCTGCATAACTCTTATGGCGGCTCTGAATTGCTATCATTCTTTCTTTTATCAAATCTATTTTCCCTGCATACTTTTCTACTAGCTCAGGTCCTAGTAGTCTTCCTTCACCAATAGCACTCCAACATGTGGGAGACCTACAAGGTCTTCCATATAGTGCCTCAAATGGAGCCATCTTAATAGTGGAGTGATAATTGTTATTATATGCAAACTCAACTAGAGTGAGATGATCATTCCAACTGCCTTGACAATCTAGCACATGATCTGAGAATGTCTTCCAAGGTCTGGATAGTTCTCTCACTTTGCCCATCACTCTAAGAGTGAAATACAGTGCTATAATGCAACCTCGTGCCAAATGCATACTGCAACCCTCTCCAGAACCTTACTGTGAATCTTGAATATCTATTCGATACAATGGAAACATGAATATCATGTATTCGAATAATTTCATCCACATATAACTTCACCATACTTGCAGTTGATTGTCTCACATTGTAAGGTAAGAAGTGAGCTGATTTAGTCAATTTATCAACGATGATCCAGATGGCATCGTAACCTTTCTGTCCTTGGGAGACCCACAATGAAATCCATTGTGATCTCCTCTCATTTCCATTGTGGTATGGACAATGGATTTAACAATTTGGTGGTTTCTGGTGCTCAATCTTGAGCTGTTAGTAGACCAATCATTTGGAGACAAACTCTATCACCTCTTTTCTCATGTCTTTCCATCAAAATGTTCTTTGAAGATCCTTGAACATGTTAGTGGTTCATGGATGGATAATAAACTCTGACTTGTGGCATTCAATCAGAATTTCTTCCTTGAGTTCTTTATCTTCAAGTACCCATAACCTATCTTGAAACTTGATAGTTCCATCTTTGTCCATCCTGTAGTCTGTGTGCTCTTTCTCACATAAAGCCTTCATGTCTTTATACTCTGAGTCTTCTTTATATGCCTATACTATTCTTGCTATCAAGTCAAGTTTAATGACACAATGCATTCCCCTGAGTACTTTCTTCAATGAGAGTCCATTTATAGACCCTTAAATATGCTATTGACCCTTCCTATTTTCTATTTAGAGCATCTGTTACTGAGTTGGTCTTCCTTGGATGGTAAAGAATGTCAAAATCATAGTCCTTCAGAAACTCTAACCATCGCCTTTGTCTCACATTGAGTTCCTTTTGAAAGAACACATACTTGAGACTCTTATGGTCAGTAAAAATTTTGAATTCTTCTTCATATAAGTAATGTCCCTATATCTTCAGACAAACACTACTAGTGCCAACTCCAAGTCATGAGTAGGATAACTCCTCTCATGTGGCTTGAGTTATCTTGAGGCATAAGCCACCACTCTTCCATGCTACATCAACACATAGCCCAATTCAGTTCCATTAGCATCACTGTACATTGTGTAGCCTCCAACTCCTATGAAAATTGTTAGCATAGTGCAGTAGTCAATCTCTTCTTTAATTTTAGAAAATTATCTTCACACTTCTGTGTCCAGTTGAACTTTTCCCTTTCCTGGTTAACTTTGTCATAGAAGCAACAATTTTTTAGAAGTCTTGAATAAACCTTCTGTAGTAGCTAGCTAATCCAAGAAAGCTTTTGATATCTGTTATTGTGTTTGGTCTTTCTTAATTGATGACAGCTTCTACCTTGCCTGAGTCCATTAAGATCCCCTTTTTTGAAATTATGTGGCCCAAAAACATGACTTGCTCCAAACAGAATTCGTACTTGGTGAACTTTGCATACAACTAATGTTGTCTCAAAGTTTTCAAAACTATATGTAGGTGCTTGTGGTGTTCTTCTAGACTTGATGAATAAATTTGATATCATCCATGAACACTATGACAAATCTATCAAGATGAGACTTGAAAATCATGTTCATCAAATCCATAAATGCTGCAGGAGCATTTGTTAGTCCAAAAGGCATAACCAAAATTTCATAGTGACCATATATTGACCTAAAGTCCATCTTTGCAATGTCTTCATCAGCTACTTTGAGCTGGTGTATCCACTCCTAAGATCAATCTTTGAGAAGACTGACCTATGGACAACTGATCAAAGATATCATCAATCCTGGGCAGGGGGTACTTATTCTTGATGGTCACTTTGTTCAACATCCTATATTCTATACCTAATCTTAGTGACCCAGCATTCTTCTTCACGAATAGGACAAGTGCACCCCATAGTTGAGACTTCAACTCCTTCATTTCTGTTGGTGCCATTATGTATGGAGGTTTTGAGATAGGTACTTGGCATGAGTTCAATGTGGAAGTCGATCTCCCTTTCCAGAGGTAATCCCGAGAGCTCATATGGGAATACATCAGGAAAGTCCCTAACCACTTCAAATTCTTGCAGCGACTTGGTTTGGAAATTACTCTTGATGATGTTTTCTAGAAATTCTCGGCAGCCCTTGTTCAACATCTTGGTTTCCCTTACTGAGGAAATCATCAACTTCTTCTCCCTTGATGCAATTTCGCGAAGAATAACAAAACTGCCATCTTTCTTGCCTATTTGAACCTTCTTTTTTCAACATCTCAAGTAGGCATCATGGTAAGATAACCAATCAATGCCTAAAATAACATTGTAGTCTACCATAGGTAGCACTACAAGGTCAGCAGAATAGTTCATTCCTTCGATCATAACCGATGTCTCTTGGAGGTACTACCCAGTGGAGACCCTTCCAAGTGGTGTTGCCATGTCTAGCTGCCACTTCATATTCACTCTCTAAACATTCAACAAGTCAGCAAATGTAGATGATATAAAAGAATGATTAGCACCAGAGTCAAACAATACATTTGCATAGTGATCAACAATAAGGAGATTATCTTGGATCACTTCATTGGATTTCTATCCTCATCCACTTGCATGGTGCAGATCCTTCCAACTGCTCTTTGTTGACTTATAGCTTGCTTGCCTTTGCCCTTACTTTGGTACTCAAGCTTCTTTTCAGTGCAATCCTGGAAAAGTAGTCCATCTTGCCACAATTCAGACATGCTCATGACTTCATCCTGCACTCACCATAATGGAATTTGTGGTAGAAGGAATATGCTTTACGTCCTTGTCCCCCTTCACCCCTGGAGTAAGGATTGGATTCTTTATATTTCTTGCCTTTGTCTGGACTCTTTGCCTTGCTCGAACTTCTTTTGTGCATCAATCTCTCGAGCCAAGTTGGTTGCTAGGGAGATAGCCTTTTCCATGGTTCTAGGGTCTCCACAGTTAACATTTATGCCCAGTCGAGGATTTAGTCCCTTAGGAAATGGTCAACCTGATCTTCTCATCTTCTTATCTTCCTTCAGTGGGTTGTACCTCTCAAGCTCTAGAAACTTGTTGAGGTACTCTTCAAAAGACATACTTCCTTGCTACAGATTCATGAACTCATCTGCCTTCTTCCCTTGTACATGCGGGGAAAGGTCATGATCTCTAAATGCTTTCTTAAATTCCCTCCAAGTGATCTCTTCTTCTTCATCAAATTGGATCCAGGTGACAAACTTCCATCAATGACGAGCTTGGTCAGTCAATTGATGCATGGCCAAGTTGACCCTATGCCTTTCAGAGCAATCCATTGCCCTAGCCAAGCTTCAGCTTTGTCTGGATCTCTATCCTCATTGAAAGTAGAGGGATGCAACTTCAAGAACTTCTTTATCCTTGAACTCGACCTGTTAGAGTGGCCCGAGTTCGCATTGCTCTTCATTGTTCGCGCCATGCGAGTCATGCCCTCAATGAGCTCTCTTTGGTCTCCTGAAGCATTGGAGGGACCACCATGCTCCATCCTTCACATAATAATAATCAACCAAACATTAGTTGGTTAATTTAAACAATACATTCAATGGCACATACTCAACTTTGGATGTCTGCTCATGAGAATTGCACATAGACCTAAACACTTAACAATTATATAACATACTTAGCATAGGTCCTAAACATGCTCTGATACCAAATTGTAACACCCTAAAATTTCATCCCCAAATGCTAAGGGCAATTAGGTCATTCGTCTATGATAACTCATTCGCCATCACCTAATCATAATAACATATGATTTTTCATTAATGCAACGAAAACTTAAATCAAATAAATAAGATAAAATAGCTCTTTAAAACATAATGGAATACTTCACCGAAAACATCAAAGTAATGTTATAGAATTGAGAAAGCAAATCTAATAGTCATGATTAAAACATCTTTAAAAAACATAATAAAAGACTCTATGACATCATGATTCTCAAACCTTAGACCATTGTGCAATATGTCTCATCATGAGTTGTGCCACCATCCGTCAAATCATTGGGTACATGCACGAACCCAAGGTGCAGGGGCTTCGTCGGTTAGAGTATGTAAAGGCCATGCAATGCGATGCAATGATCCTAAACAGGATGTTACATGGTATGCATCTTTCATCTTCGTATAATAAGAAGGAACAGTATGCATGTCATGTTCTTAGCATATGAACTACATGTCATTCATTCATACCATTTCTATCATCATGCAACAAATAAAAGCATGAAAGACATATAATCATATCATCATACATATAGTATGGAAACATCCATAGCAATAATCAATTCAATGGATAGGCATATAAGTGTTGCACACTTACCACAATCAGTGCCTTCATAATTTTCTTAGGGTTGCTTTATAACCCTTTTGGACTTCCACTTTGTTGGAGCAAAGTTTTTATGACATATAAAATTATATTTTAATGATACAAACCTCGAAAGATTAAAGTTAAATGCCAAAAAAATCTAAAGAAAAAAGGATAACTTTATGCACTACATTTTGATTAATAATTGACTATGACCTTATTAGATTATGATTAATGATGAATATCAAAGTTGTAGAGAATCATGTTAGCTATCCATAAAATTCAAGATTATCTAATTTGGATAACTGTGCAAAATGTTATGCTCAAAATAGTGTAGGTCGATCAACCTGTCGGTCGAAGCAAAGAAGGCCAGTCGAAGGAAAGAAGGCCGGTCAAGACAATACGGGTTGACTGACCGGCTGATGGTCCGGTCGACCGATGAAGCACAAAAGTTGAAGAAATCATGCAACGATCACATAGAGTGGTCGACCGGTCTAGATGTGCGGTCGATCGGCCTCCGGGTCAAATGAACAGCAACGATCAATTTTGAAAAAGAGAATTTTGGAATAAATTCTGGACAAATTTTTCACATACTGAAGCCTATAAAAGGAGTGCCAAAACCAGAAGCAAATGTACTCATTCAAGAATTGAAGAAAAATTCCAAGTTATCAAAAAGAAAACCTTTTTCCTTGAAGTTATCATTTTAAGCTTTCTTTCTCTCTTCTCTTCTTGTGAGCATTCTATTGTAAAAGAGAGAAACCATTTTCAGAAAGATTGTGAGAGCTCCAGTGTGAAAGAGGTTTCAAATCTTACCTCTTGAGCGAGAAAAAAGATTAGTTTCATAGGAAGAGAGATTTGCCTTGCCTCTCGAAGCGGAGAAAATGTGATTGTGTAAAGGGCTTTCTTCCTTGCCCCATTTGGAACAAAGGAAGTATTTTAATGGAAACTCCGGCGATGATGATTGTGTTTATTTAATTATCTTTTTTGTGCACTTGAACTGGTGGACTGAACGACTTCTTTCCTTGGGTCACTATGGTTTGCAAGAAAGCTAGGGCTTGGTTGTGTTCATCGATATAATAAATTTCGAGAAATAGTCTTTCTTACATAGGAAAAAAAAACATATCCAAAAATGATTTGCAAATTTTGACAAGATAATTATCTTCTAGTTGTGCATGCAACACTACTTAAATCGAGATAACCATGCAAGCAATCTTATTCAAAACCATAGATGGTTTTGAATGTGTGAATCACTCAAGGTGTGGCTTATGGGCAATTTAGGAACAAAAAGTTAACATTCTTCTTCCTCCATTCACTTATTCATTTTTATTTAATTTTTGTAATTGTTTACATTTAATTTTTAAATTAATGTCTAGTGTAACAACTTATGTGAATCTATTAATTTGTGCTATTTTTTTAATGAAAATGACCATTTATATTCATAATGATAATAATTAATTGAAAATTTAAATGTAAATAATCCTATGCAAATTCATCATTAATTATTCATATATAAATTTTATGCCATTCTTTTTATTTTTTACATTTTTTGAATCTTTAATATTTTAATTATTATCTAAAAATTACATTAATTTCTTACATTATTTAATTCTTAGGGCAAACTTGATATTTTCATTATTAACTTTTGTACTAAAATTTTAACATCATCAATATTTTTTAAATTTCATGTTGGCTCATTATAATATATCAAACCACATACACAATTTTATTAGACCACATACACAATGCCATTTCTCTTTTCATCGTTCTTCTAGTTTTATTGTATGTTTTTTAATTATTATCTCTATATGTCATTAATTTAATTCTTACTAACTTCATCATTAATTTTCATAATCACATTTTGACTTTTATATTTCACTATATTGTTATTCATAGTAAAAGAACATCAATATATAAATGCATCCTTAATTAATGCATATCAAATTTTTAACAATATGATTACATTTTCATAAATTACATGTTAAATTTTTATATTTGATTACATTTTTATTAATAACGAAAAATATTTCAGATTTAATTAAAAATATGAACTTATGGAGATTAGGTTTTCGTATTTATGTGATTACTTTATTTGAAATACAAAATGGAAAATAGTGACAAAAAGTGTCTCTTATTTCTTCAATATGCTAGCTAATATGAATTTTTCTCAAGATAATGATTAAATATTATAATTACTAAAATATTTGTGTAATGCCAGTTCTATATTGTTTCTAGATAAAATAATAGATTGTTTTATTTTTAAATAGTCTATATATATACACTCAATATTTATCCTCTTGTTATTTTTTTTAATTTTCTTTCACATATGGTAACACTAATGTTTATTCGTCAAACACTTGGTAATTACTCAACATTCCATTAATTTCTTATGCCATTTAATAATTAGTACAAACATTTGGTATTCTCATCATTAATTTCTCCGTTAAAATTTTGACATCATCAGTAATATTTTATCAATTACAAGTTGTCTCTTTATATTCTATTATTAACACGATACTCAAGAATGATGCTTTAAGTGATCAAAACAATACATGCAGTCAAGAAAAATGAGATCAAAATGAATTTCAGGCAACAAAAATATCAACCTTAATATTACCAATAAATCAAGCAATCAATATTATAAAATTAATGGACTTAATCACAAACTTACCTTGTAATTAATAACAAATGTTAATAAATAAGTACCAATATTTATGGGCACTAGAAAATAGAATTTGGGGTGGAAGAAAAAAGATCCTAATTTAGCCTACAAGTAAGTTAACTATCTTTCTAAAATAACAACTAAGTTTTTGTTACAACTCTCAACAACATATGCCCTATTTAGTTAATTCCAAAAATTTTAAATAAACCCTAAATAATTCAAGTCTAATTATGTTGACGCGTCATGCTGCCTAATTGGTAATACGTTGAAAAGTTGGATTAGATCCATTGTCATAGACCCACGTTGTAAATGATTTTCTATTATAGTCTGAAGTTGTTTTGCCCTTCTTATAATTGGACCAATTATAAATCACAAAGATTATTGATTCTATTTTGATTGCTATCTCGATCATCCAACTTTACTAGAACATTATTATGGGAACTTTCAAGTTCACATCAATAACATTTTTGTTCATAATAAAATGTTGTATCGTTTGAAAACACTAAATGAACTTCCTACTATGGTTCTATCCTCAGGAACATAGTTCTATGACAAAGATCTCATTTAACACACCTTAAATCCTTTTCCTTTCCTTGCTTATCCTTCTAGTTCCTTCATTATTCTTTCACTCTCCGCCACTCCTTCCACATCCTAGACCTTTTCCTTCACTCTTTGGTTCGTCCACAACATGAAGAACAAGTGCCAAAATTAAGAGAGAGGGAACTGAGTAGATTGCCAAAAGAGTGGAGTAGATGAGTGAAAGGTGCAACTAAATAGAGTTTGAGGGGTGAGATTGGTGTCCCTTCATTGAAGAGTCACCCTTGGAGATAACTTCCAGGGTGTTCTTCCATTTCATTTGATTTTGGAAGGAAAATGAGTTCGTCCATGTCTTTTCGATAAAAAAATAGTGATCTATCACACATCCACTCCCTCAAGCAAGCGTCCATTTCTATGACGTTAACGCAACATCATCATATTTTTTAATTGTGAGGTGTTACAAACTTACAATTTGACTTCTTGTCATCCTGTTAACTTCTCTCATTATATCCTAAATATTCTTTTGTCAACATAGTTTAACCTATGATAAAAAAATTTCACTAAAATTTATTCTGCTTAGTTTTCTTTCAAGCACTAATCGAAATGTTTCTTTCAAGCATTCCTTTGCCACATAGGTACAAATGATTTCACTTCATGCTCACGAAAGATACAAAAGATCTACAAATAGACATCCCATAGCCTTCTGATTTTCTCTTTGTCATCCATTCACATGATCAATTTTCACATTGATCAAGAATGTAACAATTCAAGTTGTCATTCTTTATGGGTTGCACTTCAGTTCATTTCTATGATCACATTTGAAATAATAGAAACACTTCAAGATTATAGGAATGTTGTATCATCAATCAACTGTCTAACATGGTCGATTACCTTAGAGATATTATCATTTTTTGTCTGTGAATATTGAGGTGGTCGATTCTCTCAAATAACTCTCATATATGTCATGTTGAATGTCTTTTTTAAGTTCGGAATCAATTTGCAAGTGAATGACCTAATTCTTCGAACAATATGATCTTACTCAAGATCTTTATGAATATGGTGTCTCTAGGCATTCGTACTAATACTCATTGCATGCTCATCACATTACATTTGCTTTTCATCGTTCTTTGTTCACTTAAAAATGCATGAACGAAAAACTTATTTATAAACATGAAATGTTACTTCACAAAGGAATGCATCTAGTGTCTTTTCATTCAAAAGTCATGTTTATTAATGAAAAGGCTCGCTTAGTTCTTTCTCATATTAGGACACATCTTATGATGAAAAGACACATCCATTCATATATGAATACATCTCTATTTAAATATGAACACATTTTTTTTTTTTTGAAAAAAGATACAAGTCTACATTTGATTCATAACATCATTTTACTTATAACACACATGAAAATGTTTTTTTATTCACTATTATAACATTTCACTTATGAAAAGGTGCAAGACTTCTTTCATGCTTAACTAATTAGCATGAATGTCTTTTCAATATCCATAAACTAACTTTAAAATTTCAATATATTTCACAAATTCTATCCTTTATAAGTGTTAAAAAGTGCCTCAAACAATAATTGAAGTCAAAAACTTTTTTTATTTCGGTTAGAAAGGGAGGTCCATCAACCTAACTTAAGGAAAGTAAAGATTGAAAATAAAGAAGCACATACGTGGTGAAATTTGAATTCGTGACATCAATGATACGAACAAATTAGAAAATTTCACCCAACCAATTAAAATTGCATTGTTGTGCATTATATAACAAAAATATATCACTTCCTAAACTTCCATCATCACGAGCTTGCAATCTCCTACTCCTTAATTCATACTTCACTATTGATGCGTCCAATGCCATCAAGAACTCATGCTTCACGATGTTGTCTGTCTTCTTTGGACAGTGTCGGTGCCCATCTTTCTAGTGCGGCGCCAAAGCTTCCAAATGTCAAAGATAACGCAGAAGACAATATTCGAGTTGACGCATGTAACACTCCAAGATTTTAATAGGGGCAATAAAGTAATTTTTAAATTAGTAGAATTATCGGTGGATTAGAAAATGAATAAGGAAAATAAGGAAAGATAAAATTTTATTAGGATTAGAAATTATAATTAGATTGAGATTAAGAATTTCAATTTGATTCGAGATACAAAAGAAAGTCTAATGGGTATAAACACTACCAAATAGGAAAGAATTGAAAGCTTTATGGCTTAAAAATAGTTTAGTCATTATAATAATATTTATTATTATTTTAATACGAAAATTATGTGATAAAATATTATGGAATCAAATAATTCCGAAAATTAGAGAAAATAAAGAAATAAAAGATAAAGTGAAAGTAGAATTTGATTGAGAGAAGTTATGGAAGAGATAAAAAGAAATTTGAGTAGAGATGGACTTTTGATAAGTACGATTATGGAATAATTAGTGAAATTTGGATTTAATTAAATTTGAATATTTAACATAAGGTAATGACCATGATTGATGGAAAAATAGTCCAAGGGCTGAGTAAAAAACTCTATTTAAGAACTATAATTAGACCTAAAGGGTGGCTACAAACTATTATTTGCCTCCATTTTTTCACAAACCGAGACATCTGAGAGCGGGGCCAGCATATCATTTCGAAGCCCCGACATAGGAGAACAAGATCCAAGTAATATGCACAAGTTTCAAAATATTAACGTTCGTGCAGCCAGCAAACAAGAGGATTCCTATTTGGTTTTTTCAACCAATTTAAGTATGTAAGAGGATCCCTATATCGATGTCTCTCATCAGTATAGACCCCAGAACTCTTGTCCTTTATGTGGAGTTTAATTTGGTATAGTTTATGGATCGAATTGATTGATTATCACATCGAAAAAGTGATCGAAACATTGTGTCAGAACATGATTTCGTAACAGCAAAAAAATTTGGCCCAGGTTTTATACTGCCCGGTCCGAGTTCCATCAACACGGCCCGGGCTATGTAGCCCGAGGCTGAGATGTGATAGGATTGGACAACCCAACCAACGAATAGATAACCAGAGACTGAACTAGGCCAACCTGGACTATGTTCAAGTCATATCCGACTAGGGTTCCACCGGGTCGATGCAGATTAGACGTCACCAAAACACGACCCAGTTTTCACCTGACGCAAACCAGATTCTAGGGCAAATAGTTGATTTTTATGTATTGATTTATAGTCTATTGGATAGATATGAATGCTAATCATTGTCGATCATTTGATTAGCATACGTAACTTTAATATGATCAAACCTGAAACTATTGCAATCGTATTGGTTATTATTATTATTACACCAAAATCATAATATTGATTATGGTATTAATCTATTGACCTTATTATTGATTGATCTTGGTCAAATTATTTGATTATCATCATATCCGATCATACCATTGATTAATATATTGATTTAATGATTTTTCTAATTGGGACATGTTTAACCCAAGATAAATTGTTAAAAATAGACATATTAGGTAATTGATATAAAAGATGAAAAATGTTGAGCCCGTGTCTATTGATTGCCATTGGGACTAATGGGGCATTCGGGCTAATTGTGCCTTTTGGCTAATTATGTCTTCGGGTTGATTGGGTCTTGGAGCTAATTACGTCTTCGGGCTGATAGGGCCTTCGGGATAATTGCACCTTCGGGCTAATTGCACCTTCGAACTGATAAATATAGCTGAGTTGAATTGGACAGATAGTGTAAAAAACTATGGCTGTCCTGGGTGGTGATCCTTTGTCTCCATCATATCCAAACTTATTGATTGACATGAAGTGGCATGGTGTTCCCTAATAATAGAGAGCTCTCCTATTGCATCCGAAACGGTTGATTGTAACTTGAATTGATAATCGAATTGAATCGATAATCGATTTAATAATTAAATTATTAATTAAATTGCACCATAGCGGTTGATGGATAATTGATTTCGCCTTAGTGGTTGATAGACTATTATTTCTCCCTTGTGAATGATGGATAATAAATTGCGGACTTTGAGCTTGATAGATAAATTGTTAATAGAATTAAATTGATAATTATTATTGTGACCTTTTCCGACCTCTGGTCAATGGATACTTGGTAATTGAATTGTTAGTTCTCGAATTGTGATTTTCATCGAGCTCTTGCCAATTGATGAGATAATTGATATTGATTGACAATCGTTATTGAATTGAGATATTATTGATTATAGATAATTGAAATTTATGGGTTACCAAAGTAATTGATGATATGGATTATTGTCATGATTGATCATTATTCTCATCGTTGTTCTGATCAATCATAAATTGTTTATAGATTTATTTATTAATAGAATTGATATTTATCCATGGTTCATATTGGTCCCATGTTTATTGATAGACATATTTATTACCAAATGAAATCATTTTTCTTGGTATTAAATTAAACCATCTCTCTCATTGGTAAATTATCTTTTTCTCTCATATGAATATATCTATCTATCTATCATTTTTTACTTTTAAAAATAGATGAATAGAATAATTTAAAGAAATAAAAATATAAAAAATAAGAAAAACAATAAATTAAAGATAAAAATAAATTAAGTGATAAAGTAATAAATATTTATTACTCATTAGATATTATAAATAGTTTATATATATAATAAAGGGCAAAATGTTTTTTTAGTAAATAAAACTCTCGTTCCTCATCTCATCATTTTTTACAAATTACTATTCAAACATGGACTTTCTAATGACACATTACTCTCCACCATCCTATCTCTCCCTGCACCATCCCATTCCACCCTTTAATTAGTTAATTGTCAAACAGATCCTTAAATCTGTACAGTTGATAGTGATGATGACATGCACATAGATATAGAGTACATTATTATATAGACATGGGTTCTAATCCATAGGTTGTTGGATGTTGTATAAATGACTTTCTTCTGCTATTATAAATCAGCATGTTGATGAGATAGAATTAAATGAGATCATCAAGATAACCTTCTCTATAGGTAAAAAAATTCTCAGTACATCACAATGCATGCAGTTGAACCTCAATGTTATTGAGATCTTTCGAGCTTTTCAAGATCTTGTTTGCTTTTTTACAATGTTTTTACAATCGAACCGGCGACTGGACCAAACTCATCATCGGGTCGCGGTTGGATCGGTCCGATCGAGTTCGATTGGATTGAATATAGTATAAATTATATGATATAATATATGAATATTGTACTAATAAATTATAAAAAAATATTAAAAGTTCTATAATGATATTATAAATAGATTATTAACAATTTAATATCTATTATTTAATGATGATATGTTATATTAATAACTTTTATCTTAAATTATTCTTATTTCTTTTTTTTACACTTTCCTTTTGACTTCCTTGATATTATGGAATTTGATGATTTTCCATTTTAATATTATTCAATTTTAAATATTTATCTTTTTTTATTTTAATTTCTATTTAATTTTATACATATCATATGAATTTAATGGACATGTCCCTTGATGAGGGAATATGATAGATATGAAAAAAATGGACGTGTCCTCTCTTTAAGAGAGCACGCGTCTATTTTTTTTCATATCTATCATATTCTCTCGTCTTTAATCTTCCTTATATTTATTTCTTTTTTCTCATTTAACTTTTCTATTTTTATTAATTTTTTAATTTTTTTCAGAAGAATCATTCAATCGATTTTTCCCGATTCAATGTAAAAAATAGATGACACCTGACCGGACCGAATCACCGGCCAGTCCGATCCGATTTTAACAACAATTGCTTTTTCGCCCGAGTCTTCTTGATGTGGCAGAGCACGTCTTCCTGAAAGCTTCCCTGGCCGTCGAAGAGCTGGAACTCGTACATTGCCCATCCGAACTTTTGGTCGCCGTGCTTGTACAGCAGACTGTTCTTGAAGCCCACCGTTATGGGGCCGCGCCCGTCGACGGCTGATTTGATCTCCTCCTCCCCTTTGGACGTCTGCCATGACCCTCCGCCGGCAGTTCTTGAAGGCCACTTCGAGCTGACACTCCTCCGAGTTCGGTGAGCGAAGAAGTAGCCTTCTTCCCGGCCGCCGGGCAGAAGGTTCCAGGGCTCCGTGCCATAGACGTCGGCCTGGACGACGGTCCCTTCGGGCAGCGGTTGGCCGCTGAGGAGGCGCCGGAGGTAGTAGACCACCAGTACTTCGTCGGTAGGGCGGAACACAAGGCCTGGAGCATCCTTGGGCGGGACTCCTGGTCGTACCGGAGGAAGAGAAGCAAGACGCTTCCATGAACCCATGTCACAACTCGCCGTTTTTTTTCCTCCCGCGGCGCGCCTGAGAGAAGAGAGCAGAGCAGAAGATGATGTGCGATCAGAAGCTAACGCGAGGAACATAACAAGACGATGTTGGGATTTATAGTAGGAAAGAACTTTTGAAATATTAATTAACGGATTCGGAGTCGACTTCAAATAAACCCATGTAAATATTAATTAACCGACTCGGAGTCGACTTCAAATAAACCCATGTAAATATTAATAAACCGACTCGGAGTCGACTTCAAATAGACCCATGTAAATATTAATTCACTGACTCGGAGTCGACTTCAAATAAATCCATCTACATATTAATTAACAGACTCGGAGTTTACCTCAAAGAAATCCATCTAATATTAGGAAGGTCATGCAGCGAGAAAAAAAATTATGTACATACAAATATTAGGGATGAAAGTGATTCAGATGCCTGATTTTTACATCGAAAAAAGGTTGACTTTTAAATTTTGGATGATTTTTTAGAGCATAAAAGATCATTCTAAATTATTTTTCGAAAAAAATCGACCTAGACGATCTCAATTTTTTCGAATCAAGGACCTATTTAAAATAATATTTTTTTAAAAAATAAACATTAAATACATCAAAAACTATATTTTAAAAAATTAATATTTAACTCTAAGTTTATTAAGAAACTAAACTATCACATTATAATTTAAAATATTATAGTCAATTTTATACAAATTTTATTAAAATAGATTAATAACTTGATGATATTTAAGTTTAACTATGACATAGTAAGTCAACAATATACTTAATCTAATAAATATGTGTAAGAAATATTATTTAAAATTAAGATAATATTTTATAAAATATATTTGATTCGGATCAGACTCTTCAATTTTTTTACTTAGAGTCCTAATTTAAGCGAGTAATTTTAATTAATTGAAAAAATTAATCTAATTTTTAATCGAAATCCGATTTTAAGAATTTTTTTGATGATTTTTTTCGATTTGGTTAGATTTTTCGAATGCGTAAGTTTTTTCTTACACCCCTAATATATATATATATATATATATATATATATATATATATATAAGCAGAGGTAAAAGCACAAGAGCTAGGGGTGTAAGAAAAATCCGACCAACCCGAAAAGTCCATCCGACCCAAAAAAATCGAACCAAAAAAACTGAAAATTAGGGGCCCATATATAATTTAGGATGGTTTTTAATAAATTAAAATCCACCCGTTAAAATTAGGATCCCACCCAAAAAAATCGAGCCCGATTTTTATTTATAATTTTTATTTATATAATTAATACATATGTTGTTAATTCTTTTATTATAGATATAATATTTTTTGTATAAAATTTCATACTTTTCTATCACATTATCACACTCTAATTTAATAACTTTAAAATTTTAGTAGTATATTTTATATTTAATATAAAATTAAATATTTTTATATTAATTTTAAGTTATTAACTATATTTTTTAAAATATAATTATATAAAACAGGGCTCCGAAAAAATCACTCGAAAAAACCGATCCGCTAAAGGGTGGTTTTTATTTTTTCAAAATGACTTTAGGGTGGTCTTTCTAATTTTAAAAACCGATCCGAAAAATAACGATTGATTTTTTTAGACCGAAAATCCGAACCGACCTGAACTACTTTCATTCCTAACAAGAGCCAGTAGCTAGGGGTGTAAGAAAAACCCGACCAACCTGAAAAATCCATCCGACCTGAAAAAACCGAACCAAAAAATCGAAAATTAGGGGCCCGTATATGATTTAGGACGATTTTTAATAAACTAAAATCCACTCGCTAAAATTAGGGCCCCACCCAAAAAAATTGTAGGGCCCCGTGGAACCCGATTTTTATTTATATAATTAATACATATATTATTAATTCTTTTATTATAGATATAATATTTTTTGTATAAAATTTCATACTTTTCTATCACATTATCACATCTAATTTAATAACTTTAAAATTTTAGTAGTATATTTTATATTTAATATAAAATTAAATATTTTTATATTAATTTTAAGTTATTAAATATATTTTTAAAATATAATTATATAAAATGGGCTCCAAAAAAATCACCCGAAAAAATTGATCCGCTAAAGGGTGGTTTTTATTTTTTCAAAATGGTTTTAGGGTGATCTTTCTAATTTTAAAGACCGATCCGAAAAATAACGATTGATTTTTTTAGACCAAAAATTCAAACCGACCCGAACTACTTTCACCCCTACCGGTAGCACGACAAGTAGTGAAATATTATAGCAACATGTGTCAAATAGTAATAATTAGCATAATTAACAAGTCTAAATCTAAAAATAAATTTAATCTTATTTTCAGAATTAAAAAATAAGATAAAATAATAATTCAGTTTAAATCTAAAAGATAAAACTAATCTTAGAAAGTTAATTGCATAAGATAAGAATATATAAAACTCAATATTAATAATATATAATACATGAAAAAGTCAGATAAATAGTATTATTTTAAAAATTAATTTTCAATTATTTGAGTATGACTAAAATAAATATTATTTTATTTTTAAAAGATATTATGTAAGTAAAAAATAATTTGTTATTTTTTGAATTTAAAAATAATATAAAGTAAAAATTCAATTTGATCCAAATTAAGATTAAACTTTTCTTTTTATCCATTTGAGTATATTAAAATAAATTATTTTCTTTCTAAAAGATAAATTGTAAGTATTTTTTATTTCAAAATTTTAAAAATAATTTTAAATAAATAATTCAATTTGAGTCAAATTAAGGTTAATCTTTCTTCTTTTATCAATTTGAGTATGATTAAAAGTAAATATAAATAACCGGTAGCGCGACAAGTGGCGAAATATTATAACGATACGTGTCAAATAATAATAATTAACATAATTAAGAAGTCTAAATCTAAAAGATAAATTTACTCTTATTTTCGAAATTAAAAAATAAGATAAAATAACAATTCAGTTTAAATCTAAAAGATAAAACTAATTTTAGAAAGTTTGTTGCATAAGGTAAGAATATATAAAAATCAATATTAATAATATACATTACATGAAAAAGTCAGATAAATAATATTATTTTAACAATTAATCTTCAATTATTTGCGTATGATTAAAATAAATATTATAAAAAAGATATTATGTAAGTAAAAAATAATTTGTTATTTTCGGAATTTAAAAATAATATAAAATAAAAATTCAATTTGATTCAAATTAAGATTAACCTTTTCATTTTATCCATTTGATTATATTAAAATAAATTATTTTTATTCTAAAAGATATATTGTAAGTATTTTTTACTTTAAAAATTTTAAAAATAATTTAAAATAAATAATTCAATTTGAGTCAAATTAAGATTAATCTTTCTTCTTTTATCAATTTGAGTATGATTAAAAGTAAATATAAATAATCGTATAATAGTATGTTATATATGGTAACAAAATTAAAAGAAATAATTTGTTATTTTTGGAAGAAAAAATTATAAATAAATAATTTAATTTGAGTCAAATTAAGTTTAATATTTCGTTTATATCAATTTGAGTATGATTACAAGTAAAAATAATTCGTATTTAAAAAGTATCTTGTCATGTTTCGGATTTAAAAAATATTTTAAAATAAATAATTTAATTTGAGTAACATTAAGATTAGCCTTTCTTCTTTTACCAATTTGAGTATGATTAAAAGGAAATAAATACTATCTTATAACAGTTTGTTATATAAGGTAGCAAAAGTAAAATAAATAATTCATTACTTTAGGAATTTTTAAATAATTTTAAATAAATAATTCTATTTGAGTCAAATTAAGATTAATCTTTCATTTTTATCAATTTGGGTATTATTACGAGTAAAATAATTCCTTTTAAAACATAACTAGTCCTAAATCCCGTGCGATTCACGGATGAATATTATAAAAATAGTATAGAATTAAGATATTATAATTTATAATAATTAATAAAACTAATTTATTATCATTTAAATGTGATAAATAAGTTAGTCTATTTTAAAATTTTAAAAATTCAATTTAAATCTATCAAGACCTCATTTCTTAAATAATTAACTATTTTTCAAAAACAAATTTTGTTTATGATTTGTAAATTTGTATTTATTTTATAAGGAAATTTTAATTTTTATTGGAATCAAATAGAATTATTTGTTTAAATTATTTCTAAATTTTGAAAATAAGGAATATCTACTAAAAATGAAATAGTTGTACATTACCTTTTAGAAAGAAAAGATTATTTATTTTAATCATACTCAAATTGATAAAAAAAGAAAAAAATAATCTTAATCTGACTAAGTCTGAATTATTTTTAAAGTATTTTTATATTTCGAAAATAACATGTTCACTTTTAGAACAATATTATTTTTATCTATACATTATTCTTAGAAAAGAAAATATTACTTATTTCAATCATAACTAAAGAATCTGTTTACAATAAAAATACTCATAAATTTAATCTTCTTATATTTCGAAAATAAAAATACTTGCAAAATGTCATTTTTATTAATTTGATATACTCAAATGGATAAAAATAAAAGATTAATATTAATTTGACTCAAATTGAGTTTTTATTTTATATTATTTTTTTAATTCCGAAAATAACAAATTATTTTTTATTTACATTATATCTTTTAGAAAGAAAATAATATTTATTTTAACCATACTCGGATTGATAAAAAGAAAAGTTGAATATTAAGATGACTAAAATTGGATTATACATTTTAAATTATTTTTTAAATTTTCAAAATAACATAATTATATCTTAAAATTAATAATAAATCATTTTTAATTATTTTTAATTCCTGAAAACAACTATTTTTTTAAATAGGAATTATTTTACTTGTAATCATATCAAATTGATAGAGATGAATTATTAAACTTAATTTGACTCCAATTAAATTATTTAATTTATAAGTTTTTAGTTCTGAAAGTAACAAATTATTTTTTTTCTTTTTACCTTTATATAACATACTATTATAAGATTATTTATATTTAATTTTAATCATACTCAAATTGATAAAATAAGATTAATCTTAATTTGACTTAAATTGAATTATTTTTAAATTTTAAAAATAAAAATACTTACAAAAAATCTTTATAAATAAAATATTTCATTTTAATATACTCAAATGGATAAAAAGAAAAAATTAATCTTAGCTTGACTCAAATTAAATTTTTATTTTATATTTTTTTATTCCAAAAATAACAAACTATTTTTTACTTACATAACATCTTTTAGAAAGAAAATAATATTTATTTTAATCATACTCAAATTGATAAAAAAGTTTAATCTTACATGACTCAAATTGATAAAAAAAAGTTTTATATATTGTTACCTTATGTAGCATACTTTATATGGTTAGTCTTATCTTTTAGATTTAAAATAAAATTTTATTTTATTTTAATTTTTAATTCCGAAAATAAGATTTAAATTTCTTAATTATGTTAATTATTATTATTTGATATTCGTCATCATGATAATCTATCATTTAGAAAGAAAACAATTTATTTTAAAATACTCAAATGGATAAAAAGAAAAGATTAATATTAATTTGACTCAAATTATTTTTTATTTTATATTATTTTTTAAGTCTGAAAATAATAAATTATTTTTTACTTACATAATATCTTTTAGAAAGAAAATAACATTTATTTTAATCATACTCAGATTGATAAAAAGAAAAGTTTAATCTTAATCTGACTCAAATTGAATTATATATTTTAAATTATTTTTTAAAATTTCTAAAAAAATTTATATTTTAAAAGCAAAAATAAATAATTTAAAATTATTTATTTTAAATCATTTTTTAATTCCTGAAAATGACCAATTATTTTTTAAATAGGAATTATTTTTACTTGTAATCATACTCAAATTGATATTAATGAAATATTAAACTTAATTAGACTCAAATTAAATTATTTATTTATAAATTTTTAGTTTTGAAAGTAACAAATTATTTTTTTCTTTTTACGTATAACACACTATTATAAGATTATTTATCTTTAATTTTAATCATACTCAAATTGATAAAAGAAGAAAGATTAATTTTAATTTGACTCAAATTGAATTATTTTTAAATTTCTAAAATAAAAAAAATACTTACAAAATATGTTTTAGAAATAAAATAATTTATTTTACTATATTCAAATGGATAAAAAAAGGATTAATCTTAACTTGACTCAAATTAAAATTTTATTTTATATTTCTTATTACGAAAATAAAAAATTATTTTTTACTTACATAATATCTTTTAGAAAGAAAATAATATTTATTTTAATCAGACTCAAATTGATAAAAAAAAAGTTTAATCTTATATGACTCAAATTCATAAAAAAAAGTTTTATATATTGTTACCTTATGTAGCATAGTTTCTATGATTAGTTTTATCTTTTAGATTTAAACTAAATTTTTATTTTATTTTTAATTCCGAAAATAAGATTTAAACTTCTTAATTATATTATTATTATTATTTGACATGTGCCATCATGATAATCTATCATTTAGAAAGAGAACAATTTATTTTAATATACTCAAATGGATAAAGAGAAAAGATTAATATTAATTTGGCTCAAATTAATTTTTATTTTATATTATTTTTAAATACGAAAATAACAAATTATTTTTTACTTACATAATATCTTTTAGAAAGAAAATAATATTTATTTTAATCATGCTCAGATTGATAAAAAGAAAATCTTAATATGACACAAATTGAATTATATATTTAAATTTCTAAAATAACTAATTATACTTTAAAAGCAATAATAAATACTTTAAAATTAATTATTTTAAATATTTTTTTAATTCCAGAAAATGACAAATTATTTTTTAAATAAGAATTATTTTTACTTGTAATCATACTCAAATTGATATTAATGAAATATTAAACTTAATTTGACTCAAATTAAATTATTTATTTATAATTTTTTAGTTCTGAAAGTAACAAATTATTTTTTTGTTTTAACCTTTATATAACATACTATTATAATATTATTTATCTTTAATTTTAATCATACTCAAATTGATAAAAGAAGAAAGATTAATCTTAATTTGACTCAAATTAAATTATTTTTAAATTTCGAAAATAAAAAATACTTACAAAATATCTTTTAGAAATAAAATAATTTATTTTAATATAGTCAAATGGATAAAAAGAAAAGATTAATCTTAACTTGACTCAAATTAAAATTTTATTTTATATTTTTTATTCCGAAAATAACAAATTATTTTTTACTTACATAATATCTTTTAGAAAGAAAATAATATTTATTTTAATCATACTCAAATTGATAAAAAAAAGTCTAATATTATATGACTCAATTTGATAAAAAAAAAGGTTTTATATATTGTTACCTTAAATAGCATACTTTCTATGATTAGTTTTATCTTTTAGATTTAAACTGAATTTTTATTTTGTTTTATTTTTTTAATGCTAAAAATAAGATTTAAACTTCTTAATTATGTTAATTATTATTATTTGACATGTGCCATCATGATAATCTATTATTTAGAAAGAAAACAATTTAATTTAATATACTCAAATGGATAAAAAGAAAAGATTAATATTAATTTGACTCAAATTAATTTTTATTTTATATTATTTTTTAAGTCTGGAAATAACAAATTATTTTTTACTTACATAATATCTTTTAGAAAGAAAATAATATTTATTTTAATCATACTCAGATTATAAAAAGAAAAGTTTAATCTTAATATGACACAAATTGAATTATATATTTTAAATTATTTTTTAAAATTTCTGAAATAACAATCATACTCAAATTGAATAAAAAACAGTTTAATCTTATATGACTCAAATTGATAAAAAAAAAAGTTTTATACATTGTTACCTTATGTAACATACTTTCTACGATTTGTTTTATCTTTTAGATTTAAACTGAATTTTTATTTATATTATTTTTTAATTTCAAAAATAAGATTTAAACTTCTAATTATGTTATTATTATTTGACACGTGTCATTATAATATTTCACCACTTGTCGCGCTCTCGGCTCTTGTGCTTCTACCTCTACTTTTATATATATATATATATATATATATATATTTGTTATTTTCGGAATTAAAAAATAATTGAAATTATATAATTCAATTTGAGTCATATTAATATTAAGATAATAATCTCAATTGAATTCAAATTGTATATATATCTACAATTCTAATAACATGGAAAGAAATCAAATACCTGCTAATCAAATCAATGATCCTTAGATAATTTTAATTTGTTTTAAATTTTATTAGATAAATTTAAGTTGATTAGAATTATCATTTGAGTAGACAAAGAAATATATTTATTCTAATATATACATTATCCCTAAGACATATCATAATATTTAATACTTAAAATAATTATTTTATTCGGATTTAAAAAAATAATGTACGTATAAGAACAGTTTGTTATAATCCTAATTTTTATTTCAAATCCTAATCTCAATATGTAATAATTATTATTATTTTATTCAGAATTAAAAAATGTATAATAAAATTTTGTCACAATCCTAATTTATTTCAAATCCTAATCCTAATATGTGTGCAAGTACTTCGTATGTTAGTTTTATCCTAATCTTTTATAACAATAATGTTTCTCCTAATCCTAGCACATATGATTTAAAACTCAATCTATCTCGAGTTATTGTATGCATAATTATTTGTTAACTATAACTATTACTAATGTATTAATAATATCCGAAGACCGACATATCTTAATATTTATAATATTATATTTTTTTCAGAATTAAAAAATAATGTATAATAAAAGTTTGTTGTAAAGGCATAGTTATATGTTAACTATTACTAATGTATTAGTAAGATCCGAAGACATCTTATTATTCAAATTCTAATTATAATTCTAATATATGTAATATGTGCTAATATTTAAACCAATCATCCTAATTATTCAAATTCAGATAAGATTTCCATCATAATATATTTACATATTTGTTTAAAAAGAAATATTAAGAATAAAAATTAGTTATATATATTAAAATCTATATTATTATTATTATTATTATTATTATTATTATTATTATTATTATTATTATTATTATTATTATTATTATTATTATTATTATTATTATTATTATTATTATTATTATTATTATTATTATTATTATTATTATTATTATTATTATTATTATAAAGAGAGATAAAAACACAAAGTGACATCATAGAATTTAGAATTAAAAAAAATAATGTATGTATAATAACAGTTTGTTATAATCCTAATTTTTATTTCAAATCCTAATCCTAATATGTAATAATTATTATTTTATTCGGAATTTAAAAAGTGTATAATAAAAGTTTGTCACAATCCTAATTTATTTCAAATCCTAATCCTAATATGTATGCAAGTAATTCATACGTTAGTTTTATCCTTTAATATTTAAACTAATCATTCTAATTATTCAAATCCAGATAAGATTTCCATTATAATATATTTACATATTTGTTTAAAAAATATTAAGAATAAAAATTATTTATCTATATCAAAATCTATATTAATAATAATAATAATAATATTATTATTATTATTATTATTATTATTATTATTATTATTATTATTATTATTATTATTATTATTATTATTATTATTATTATTATTATTCTTATTATTATTATTATTATTATTATTATATAAGGAGAGATAAAAACACAAAGTGGCATCATGGAATGATGATGTGTCAAATTTTTATATATGGTAATATATACAAATCTAATTTATTTTCACAAAATAAAGACTTATCTTATAATAGTTAGTTATATAAGGTAATAAAAATAAAATTTGTCTTATATCTTTGTTATATAAGGTAATAAAAATGAAATAGGATTGATTTATAGGCATATTTATACAAGCAAATTTTTTTAGTATGATTAAAATAAATAATATTTTCTTTCTAATAGATAATGTATAAGTAAAAATAATTTCTTTTAAATATATATTTTTCGTATAAAAAATAATTTAAAATGAATAATATTTTCAAAAATAAATCAATAATATGTTATTTCTAAAAGGCAGTGCACAAATATAATAAAAAAGTATTTCATTTTTTTTAAAATAATGTATTATCTTTTAACTTAGAAAAATTAAAGCAGCAACAACAACAACAACAAAGCCTTATCCCACTAGGTGGGATCGGCAACTTAGAAAAATTAAAGCAATGAATTCAATTCTGTCCAAAATAATTTAAACTTAAAAAAACAAATTGAGTTGAAAATAATTAATTACTTAAGAAAAATAATTTAATTAGAATTTGGGGTCTTGGTAATTTTAAATTGAATTTTAAACTGTTTAAAATAGAATAACCTATTTATGACATTTAAATACTAATAAATTAGTTTTGATAATTATTATAAATTAAATATTTTAATTATATACTATATAGTTTTATATTATCTGACATCCGTGCACTAATAAATATTGTCTAATTTCATAAATATTATCATTGTATATAATAATCTTTTATTAAATGATATGAATCAGATATTAAATATCATCTTTATATATTATAAGTAATATTTTCTTTTTAAAGGTAATGGATATGTATAATAAAATATTATACTACTTCAATTTTATAAATTATTATACAAGTATAAATAAAGTTTTGATAATTATTATAAATCATAATATTTCAATTATATATTTTTTGTAATATTTGTCAATCGTGCGCACGGAATGAATTTAGGACTAGTAAATATATATAGTAGAAAAAAAACTTGAAATATTAGTTGACGTTGGATTTATTGTAGAAAAAAAACTGAAATATTAGGAAGGCCATATATATAATATATATTGACTGATTATCAAGTGAGCACTGTAAATAGCATGATCTCATCAGTCTGAAAAAGAGGCCGACAATTTGTTGATGAACTGTTTCGTCTGAGGGCAGTGGCTAAATCTTATGGTGATGCAGCTGCACCTGTTAAAAATGAAGATAACAGAAAACATGGAGTTCAATGACTGAGCAAGTTTATTCATGGACTGAACAAATAACATTCAACAGATTAAGCCATAAAAAAAGGTTGATCTTAGTACTTTTAGGTCACTCTATCCGACTTATAAAAGGCGGATGGAATTCGTCACCTGGGGTAATAACACAGACAAGAATAATGCATCCATGTTCACTATAATTAAACTTGTGTACTACTCTCCTTGAATCTGAAGTACGATTGTTTTAATTAATCATCTTCAAGCTTAGATGTTATAATTCAGCATCTTCAAGCTTAGATGTTCTAATTAAGCATCTTCAAGCAGCACCTTACTCTTTATTCAAAAGCTTCTGAAGGATTAGAAGGTTGCACTTTTGCATTTTCCAGAGCAGTGATGCGCTTGTTCAGAGATTCATAGTGATCATCAAAATTATCGCACATGTTCTTGACCTGAAAGGCAAGAATGTCGTCAGCAAGAACTTAAATATAAGTTCCCTAAAATCTAGATAATTTGTAAGGTGCCATTGCACTTTGAGGGAAATCAGAATTAATGTGTTAGAAGTTTACCGAATTTATATAAGTCAAGAATGGGAATGTACAGTAAATCGATCCCTTATGTTAATTCTCAAGATCATAATTCCTTGTCAGTTTCATAGCCATTCGATGCGAGGGGCTAGGAAGAAAGTTGAGAATGGAGAAAAAAGGAAAAGAGGAGGATGTGGTATTCCATCAACCTTTCACTAACAATAACTTAATTATTTTTGTTGAGATATGATTTGCATATCTCTTCATAACTTTCCATATCTTTTCATATCTTCGCATATTTTTGTAATATTAGTTAGGATTAATATCCCAAATTTCTTGGGATAGTATCTCAGATATTTTGAAATAATATCCCTGATTTTCTAGAGTAATATTCTCCCTTCTTGTATTGCCTACCTTGATTATAAATAAGTGGCACTAGTGTTTGGTCAAATAATAAGAAAAAAACATTTTTCTCAACATGGTATCAGAGCAGTAACGATCTGATCCTTATTCCTCTCCCTTCCCTTCTCAATCTAGATGGATGACAGGTCTATTCCGACCTAGATCCATAGTTCTCAAGATCGGCGCTTGATCTTTTCACCGTGGAACCCGTCGTGCTCAACCATGGCCGATCAGAAAGCTTCATTTAGCAACTCTGGTGTTAAATCCACCCTCAGCACTCCACTCGGTATCAATATTAAACTTGATGGTACCAATTATCTCCTCTGGTCCACGGCATTTGAGCGCTACGTAGGGTCCCACAGGAAGAACGTACAAAAGATTGGGATGCTGACAATAATTGGGTCGCCTCTGCCATGCTCAATAGCATGACCGAATCTGTTGCCAAACAGGTCATGATTTATAGGTCAGCCAAAACTATGTGGGAGGTACTCCAAAAACTTCACTCTCATAAAAACAATATATCGCCTTTACAAGGTTCTTGAAGAAATCCAATCATGCAAGAAAAAATGATCAGCCGTTAGCAAATTATTTTGGGACATTAACTAACCTCTGGAATGAGCAAAATATCTATCAGCCTCTCTCTGTAGATATCAAATTATTGGCTGAACAACGTGATCAAATTAGATCCGTCCAGTTTCTCTCTGGTCTGAGTCCTGAATATAAATCAGTCAAGGATCAATTGATGACACAGGAAACTATTCCAACCCCTGAAGAGATCTATGCTCGACTCTCCCTATCGATGATTTCTCACCTCATACGGATGCATCTGCACTTACTACACGTGGAAGAGGAAAAGGATTTTTCCCTGACAAAGGCAAAGGCCGTGGACGTGGACGAGGAAACGACTTTGGAGGACGTGGTAAATTCTTTTGTGACAACTGTCATCGATCCAATCATCCCTCTGACTGTTGCTGGGAAAAGTTTGGATATCCTGCTGATCACCCAAAGGTTCATGCTGCCACTACTAATGAGTCGGATATTCTAATATCAAAAGAAGAATATGATCGCCTTCGTTCTCTGTTTATTACTGAATCTACATCTCGGTCAACTGGGGCTGCTATAATGCATCATTCAGGTAGTCTTGCTCTCCCTACTAGTTCTCAATCTGACTGAATTGCCGATTCGGGTGCCTCCTCACACATACCTGGTGATGCCTCTTTTTTCTCATCCCTCAAATCTCTATCGATCCAATCATCCCTCTGACTGTTGCTGGGAAAAGTTTGGATATCCTGCTGATCACCCAAAGGTTCATGCGGCCACTACTAATGAGTCGGATATTCTAATATCAAAAGAAGAATATGATCGCCTTCGTTCTTTGTCTATTACTGAATCTACATCTCGGTCAACTGGGGCTGCTATAATGCATCATTCAGGTAGTCTTGCTCTCTCTACTAGTTCTCAATCTGACTGAATTGCCGATTCGGGTGCCTCCTCACACATACCTGGCGATGCCTCTTTTTCTCATCCCTCAAATCTCTATCGAATCCACTTAATGTCAAAGTTGCTGATGGTTCTCTCTCTCCGGTTACTGGGCTTGGCACAGTTTCTGTTAATTGTGATCTCTCCCTTGATAATGTTATGTGTGCTTCAAAGTTTGCTCTAAGCCTTCTTTCGATCAGCCAGCTAACAAAGTTTGTCGAGCAATTTTTTATGACTTTTTTTGTTCTGCAGGATATCCAAACGATGAGATAGATTGGTGGAGGGTTTGAACGTGATGGACTCTATTATCTCCCCTACACTACCAGCATTTCCCTACAACTCCATCGCCGCCTAGGTCATCCTGGTTTGACTGTTCTTCGTTGACAATTTCCTAACATTTCAAGTACTGAAGTTCTTGAGTGTGATGCTTGTTAACTAGGAAAGCATCATCGTACTATTTTTTCACCTCGTCTTGACAAACGAGAAGAAAGTCCATTTTCACTAGTGCATGCTGATTTGTGGGGTCCTTGTCAAGTTTCCAACAATAGGCATTTCAAATATTTCTTGATTTTAGTAGATGATTTTTCTAGAGTCACTTGGGTTTATATGTTGCAAAATAAGGCAGAAACTCCTCGAATTATTCGAGAATTTTTTACAAAAATAAAAACCCAGTTCTCTACCTCTATTAAAGTCTTTCGCAGCGACAATGGACTTGAGTTTGCAAATTCTAATCTTTCATCGTGTTTTAAATCTGTTGGTGTAATTCATCAAACTTCCTGTGTAAAAACATCTCAGCAAAATGACGTTGCTGAACGAAAACTTCGCCACTTGCTGGATGTTTTTCGCACCCTCCTCTTCCATATGAAAGTACCCTCCACCTATTGGCCAAATGCCGTTCTCACCGCGGGTTATCTCATTAATCGAGTTTCATCGTCAGTTCTCAATGGACAAATTCCATTCCATCTTCTTTTCCCAGGAAAGTCTTTGTTTCCTATCCCTCCTCGTGTTTTCGGATGTCAATGTTTTGTTCACCTCTTTCACACTGATAAGTTAGCTCCTCGAGCAATCAAGTGCATCTTTTTAGGGTACTCGCGAACTCAAAAAGGTTACAGGTGTTATGATCATACTTCTTGCAGGTCCTATATTAGTGCTGATGTTACCTTTTTTGAAGACAAACATTACTTTTCGGACCCTGCGGATAACCATGAGAGTCATCTAATTCCAATTCCTGACCCATCATAAGATCTACCGTCACAACAGCCATAGTCTCCTCCTCCATCGCCTGCACCACACTTGAGAGTTTATAGCCGCCGATATACTCAACCCCCACAACCTCCACCGGACTTTGATGATGAGCCACTCTCTACGATTCCATCACGTGATCCTCCAAACAATCCTGACTTGTTGAAAGGAGATCCTCCTCAGTTAACTCATGACCTAGATGTTCCTATTGCACATCGCAAGGGCACTAGGTCTTGTGTGAAATATCATCTATCTAATTTTATGACTTTTGATCATATGTCTCCTGCTGTCAAAGTTTTTTCAACTTCTCTTGATAGTCTTTTTATTCCCCGCAATCATTCTGAGGCATTCCATCATTCATGCTGAAAAAATGCTATGGATGAGGAGATGTCCGCTCTGCAATCTAGAGAGACTTGGGAACTTGTAGATCTTCCAACTGATGCAACAGTAGTTGGTTGTCGGTGGGTGTTCACCCTAAAGTATCTCCCTGATGGAACGGTTGATCGTTATAAGGCTCGTTTATTAGCCAAAGGTTACACCCAAACTTATGGAGTAGATTATTTTGAGACTCTCTCCAGTTGCTCGCCTTAATTCTGTTCGAATCTTACTTTCTATTGCTGTCAACTCTGGGTGGCAAGTTCACCAACTTGATGTTAAAAATGCTTTCTTATATGGTGATCTTACTGAAGAGGTTTACATGGAACAGCCGCCTGGGTATATTACTCAGGGGGAGTGTTCAAAGGTTTGCAAGTTGAGGAAAGCAATTTATGGACTCAAACAAAGTCCAAGAGCATGATTTGAAAAATTCAGCAGAGCTATTGAAGAACTGGTAGTGACACTGACGATATTTTGGCAGCAAAGAAGTTTTTGCAATCTCAGTTTGTGACTAAAGATCTTGGTCTAATAAAATACTTCTTAGGTATTGAGGTAAATCAGTTTGATGATGGATTCATTATCTCTCAAAGAAAGTATGTCTTGGACCTATTAAAGGAAGCTGGTATGATGGGCTGTAAAATAGCCACCATTCCTATGGATCCACAACTACCTCTAGCTGATTTGAGCAATCCTATTCTAGAAGATGTCACCAGATATAGAGCTATGGTTGGTAAACTTCTGTATCTCACTGTAATTCGTCCTGATATTTCTTATGTCGTTGGTCGCCTAAGCCAATTTATGTTGTGGGGTTATTCTGATGCAGATTATGCCGGGGCTCATGAAGATAGAAGATCTACCACTGGTTATTGTACTTATGTTGGTGAAAATCTTGTAACATGGCGCAGCAAGAAACAAGATGTGGTCTCACGCTCTAGCGCTGAGTCAGAATATAGGGCAATGGTTCATACTACATGTGAACTCTTATGAGTCATCTCTTTTCTACGTGATTTTGAAATTTCTGTTACTTCTCCAGTACCTATGTATTGTGATAACAAGGCTGCAATATTTATTGCAAACAATCCTGTGTTTCATAAGAGGACTAAACACATAGAAGTGGACTGTCACTTCATTCGTGATGCTATTACAACTAAGAAAATATCCACTCCACACTTGGCCACTGAAGATCAACTAGCTGACATCTTTACTAAAGCACTTTCAAAGAAGAAGCTCCTGGATATATGTTCCAAGCTGAGTTTAAATGATATTTACGCTCCAGCTTGAGGGGGAGAGTTGATATATGATTTGCATATCTCTTCATATCTTTCCATATCTTCACATATCTTTGTAATATTAGTTAGGATTAGTATCCCAGATTTCTTGGGATAATATCTCAGATATTTTGGGATAATATCCCTGATTTTCTGGAGTAATATTCTCCCTTCTTGTATTGCCTACCTTGATTATAAATAGGTGGCACTAGTGTTTGGTCAAATAATAAGAGACATTTTTCTTAATAATTTTCTTCTAATATTTTTATTTTCACATTTTATGGAAGAAAAGTCCTAGTATTTATCTCAGAAAATAGAATTTATCCTTTTGATAGTTCCAATCTGAAAACTACTAGACTGAAGAAGCATTACTTTTAATGGGAATAAGAAAAGTTGGACCATTTCCAAAATTGAGAAATCATCATCAAGATGTTAGGTGATCAAATTATTTACAAATGCTACAACAAACTACAAATAAAACATATTATTGAATTCCTCAAAGACCAAAATCTCTCAATTCTCAGCTAGTGAATACCATTTATCAAATTAAATCAATAAAACATTGTCAATTATCGTGAAGAAAACTGAAAGAAACTAGAAACATAGCATATTATTGGATTCCTCAAAAACCAAAAATTCTCAATTTTCAGCTAGTGAATACCATTTATCAAAATTAAATCAATAAAACATTGTTAATTATCATGAACAAAACTGAAAGAAGCATATCTGGAGAATCCAAGGAATTTCAATGCAATCCTCACAAGAAAATAAGAGAAAAATATAAGTTAGGTAACTCATCGGAGTCAATCAATAGAATCAAAGTGAAATGCTTAATTTAGCAAGAGCAAAGAAATATTGTAAAGATGTAGATACATTAAGGACCCTGATGCTATTCAGGTTCAACTAATTTGTTTAAGTTGGACAATCAAAACTCACGTAATGCTATTCAGGTACACCCTAAATAACTAGAAAAAAATAAACAGTCAAGGCATGACAAATTTGATAAAGCACCTCTAAATCCAACTTAAGTTACTTTCTGTGTCAAATATGGTTATGTTATATCATGACTCTCTAAATTAAGAAATTGTATTATTCAAACAGTCAGAAGATTTCTCAATGTAGCTTTGGATTCTATGGCTTTTAAACCAGATAAGTCATAGAATAAATGTGGATCACATGAACTATTTACTATCAATGCCCACCAAGGAATGTGCACAAGTTTGAAAGAAGCATTAGTCATTAAAGCCAAAGAATGGAGGTTTATTGGCTTCATGCAGATTGCAGACAAATAGAATCCACACAGTGATGGCATATGAAAAGCAGTGAAATGACGTAAACATGAAGCAACTAGGCTTTGTAGCATTCCATATTTTAAAATGTGAATTTCACTTCACTTCACATGATACCGAAAGGTTTGGTTACTAATAGAGCGGAATGACGTCGTATGATCCATGTAGCCGACCCCACCTAGTGGGATAAGGCTTTGTTGTTGTTGTTGTTAACAACTGAAGTTACTGGAAAATGGGCATTAATGTAAAAAGTGTTACTTGCTTATGTTGAAATTTGGCACGCACAAGTGCACAAACAATAGGTTAGGAAAGTCAGATAAAGCTGACTTTAATCCCTTATGATAAGCAAGGAATAAGTGTAAAGGAAGAAGCCCAGCTTTTCTTACTAATGTGCATGACTGAGCCGAAGGTTTGAATTATGCAGTCAATGTGTGTATGTGTTTTTTTTTCCTCTAGCAGAAAGAATAACAGATTAAACGTCACAAGGAATCATTTAGCAGATGAGTCATGTTGATTGCAAGAACAGGGACAAGACACAAATATACTAAAGATACAATCAAGGATAAGAAAAGGAAAGTACAAATGAAGCAAAGCCCTCGTGGTGCTTCAGTTCCCACTAATAAAGTTTTCGCACATTTTGTTTGACTTAATAAAAAGGGTTTTAATCATCTATTCCAACAACAATTCCAGCGTCTCCTCACTGAAACACAAGATATCAAGCTTCAAGACTAGCCAAAAAATGTACCAAGTCACATAATTTTCTTGTCAATCCAAAGTTATCGCCTGCATTCAGCTACAACTAATATTGAAATGATAACTTTATCAACTTTCCAAATCAGATATTTTGAACCCAAACCCAGATACCAAACTACCTTTCGAATGGCCCAAGACAATGCGTACATTATATTCGAGATCACTATTGCAACTATATGTCTCAAAGCAGTCCAAATTAAAAAAAAAAGAAATGACAGGTACTAAATGGAAGCATTTCGCGCTCCATAAGCATTCATATTCAGAACACTTCCAGTAAAATTCGATACGACCTACTATTTCAACAACTCACCAATCCCTAAAAGAAGTACCGCAAAAGCAAACAAGGAGTTCGGATCACGGTCGACAGATCGGAATAGTGAAAAATTGCAGATCGACAGGGAAGATTTCTTCTCAATATGTGCCGATATTCTCAAGTGATGGAAACATTAGCAGAATGAAACCATTCGCGTTGAAAGGACCTGTTGGGAGTTGGCGCTGTGGGCAAGCATATAGTCCTTGTAGAGGAGGTAGAAGCCGGAGAGCGACGCTGTGGCCGCACCCGCGAAGAAGGACGCCATTCGCACGCGGAAGAGGTAACCCATCGCCGCTGCCCCGCTTCTGCTGTTTGGCGTTCGATCTGTTTCTTGTTCTGCGCCTTTCCCCGACCCACCAAGTGTTTGTTATTTTTATGCCATTTTCCAGCCGTCCGGAGAACAGGGAACTGTTACAAGCATTAAAGCGGGCAATATAGCGGTCCAGGTTGGGATTTTCATTTAGAGTTGATAAAAAAACCATTAATAAGTTAGTTATTTTCATAAAAATACATGGTTTAATTAAGTTTGGTTGTCACATTTATCGGACTTAATAGTTTCGAGTTTAATTATTAAACATTTAATACTACATGATCCAACCTTTTCCAATACTATTTTTTTAAAAAATATATATAGTATCAGTTTACCGAACAAAAAATATAATATCAACTTTTTTGTTGCATCTTGTATCATAAAAGACTAAAAAGCAACTGCAATCTTGAAAATGCAAATGACTAAAAAATGGTATTTTTGCCTGAGATGTAACATAAATATATGTCGTTGGGATCAAGATAAAAAAAGAAGCATCTCCACCGTGTTTATCTCACTGGATCATTTTTTTCCCGATCGATTCATGTGGCGTATAAACGTGCTAATCGTATAGATAAGTTTTTTTATATTCATTGCGGAAGCTTATTTTGTGACTTATCAAATGCTACGATTTCTAAGGCGCTTGGTCTGAGCGAACACTTCGACAAAGACATTTGTGAACAATCGCCTAGACGAAAGACTTGATTATGACATTCTTTTGCATGGATTGTCACCTAACATTTGAGACTCGATGTTAAAATTATGAAAGCTTTGAAATCTTTATTGAGAATAGAATACTTGAAGGGGAGCACTAATGAGTCTTTCCAATATACCATCATTTTAGGACGTGGTTTTACGACATGTGATGTAGAGAATAAGTTAGGGGGTAGATTTTTCTTGAATGCACAATTACAAGATTGTCATCTCATGCCAAGCTAAGTCTAACTTACAAAAGTAATTTAAAATAAGAAAAATTACAAATAAAGTAAGATAGCTCGGCCATCGACAAACGTGTTGTAAGGCGTTCGTGACATTCTCCCCCACTCAAATCGGTGACATCCTCAACGTTGTAGCTTCAAAGTCTTCAATTTTTTGCTTGAATTGTCATAGTGTTTTGACAGATTCCCAAGTTATGTCATCGTTCGATCTTCTGCTCCATCGAACAAGGTGCTCCTTCCACTTTGATCATGGCAAGTACTTCAACTTGATCAATAAACTACAACGGACGGCTGGTGGAGCATAGTTTGAAACCCCACGCTCAGAATATTTAGGATTTTCAATATGTGAGTTGAGCAAGCCGATATAGAAGATAGAATGATGTGCATATGAGGCAGGAGCTCGAGCTTGTAGGCCACCTTGCCTATATTATTCAAGACTCGTATATGCCTAAAAAGACCCTTAAGCATATTCTTCCCGCTTAGCCAAAGATGTTGGACCAGTTCACAAATTAAATCTCTGACATCAAAGTTGACATCCCGTCAAGCAGTGTCAGTCCACTTTTTCATATGCTTCGCTATCTCATTTCGCTCATGCCATTCTCTTGTCATGCGATGAGTGATAGGGACTTTGCCACCATATGGAGTGGCAATGACCTATGTAGGCTGCAGAACCATCATTGTTTTGAAGGGACTCTGATTGGTGGACTCACTCATTTGCTTGTTGTAAGAAAATTATGCGATGTCAAGTATCTTCACCCGGTCTTTCTGATTGGCACTAACATAGTACCACAAGTAGATCTCCAAGATACAATTCACCTTTTCTATTTTATCGTTAGTTTGGGGGTAAAGTACCATGGAGAAATGTAAGTTGGAACCCATCATCTCGAATATCTCATTCCAGAAGTTGTCAATGAATCGTCCATCTCGATAGCTGACTATGATTTGGGGAAGACCCCCAGTTCTTCATCACAAAGTGGCAGAGCAACTTGTAGAGCCGACGACGACGATGACATAATTAATGAATCAATCCATGGTCGTTATGATAGTACTTGCCCCTTCAGACTTTGGCAGGCATGAAGTTCAAAACATCTTTCCATGGTTGTTTTAGAATAATAGAGGTTCCAGAAATCCATTGGACGCCTGATGGATACCCTTATCTTGTTGGCAAATAAGGTATATCTTCACAAAAACTTCAATAGCATACTTCGTTATTGGCCAGAAGTAGTTGTCTTTTGACCGGATGTCTCGTCCACTTGGAGTGATGACACTCCTGCATGATGGTGCATCGTAAATGTAGATGTGATATTGCTTGGTGAAGATAAACCCATCTTCCACCCAAGATTGATGTGTCTAACCCTCCTTTACTTGCGTAAGAAAATTTTTGGATCCGACTCCAATTCCTTCTTGATCCTCTCGATCATGTTGGCCTAAAAGGAGCTTATGGTTGCAAATTTCGCATATCGGTTGAGGGCGTCGGCAATGACATTCATCTTTCTGGACATACACTCCAGGACATAGTCGAACTATGTTATAAAATCTTGCCACTGTGCCTTCCTGGCAAGAGTTTCTTCGTTGTCTCGAAGTAGCTAGTTGCGACCTGAGGAGGTAGTGCCACCATGTTAGTAAGCAATGGATCACCACGGTCATCCCTTTCTCCTGAATAGTGCCACTCTGTGTCGTTGAGTTTGTGACTCTCGAGTGCCACAAGATTTCCTTCTTGCATAAAAACTCCTCTAGTAGTTTGTTTGTACCTTATAAGGCTTGGTGCAAGATGACAGGATGAGCACCGATTCCTCCGTCATGTCCTGCTTCAAGTGTAGAATGCCTCTTGGCAAGTAGGTGTCCACTCCCACTTCACATTCTTTCGAAAGAGATTCGTCAAAAAGATTCATCATATGTGATCACATAAAATGTGTATATGATAAAAAGTGGAGCACGGAATGCCAGAAAACCAACGTGTTTTGTGCAGAGTGATACGTAAAAGATGTTCGCTTATCCCACTACACAAGCGAATGCCCCTAGGCACAAAAAAATATCGAGTTAATCTTTAAAATTTATAATTCCTCAACATAATTATGATGAGAACCACAAGTATACGACATGTCATTGTAGTGCGTGAGGGTCGATCCACAGGGACAAAATTGAAAAGTACACACGTGATTCAAATCATTTAGAATGAAAAACTTAAGTCTATATGTGTTGTTTAAAGTGAGAAGTGAGAAAGTGAAATGCTATAAAGTAGAAAACATCAACAAATAAAAAACTATTCTAATTTTTATGAATTTTTTTAATGCAAAAATAGACAAGAATCGGTGTAGCTAAACACTAGGGCTGGGGGAATGTTTTCACTTAGGATTTACATTTTCTGAACTTCAGTTAGAGTAAAGAAGGTAGACTGCCTTTTTACATGCACATTGGAATGACATCGTGATAAGAATCACTTAACTTGTTTGCAACACTCTCGTGCTCATAGATAGTTCAGTTCGCACATGTTGACGTGTTCGTGCATTCTCAAGAAACACTCTCTTGTGCATCAAACGAATAAACAAATCGAATCTCCTCTACAAGTTTTGAGCTTGGTTCCGCACTATCTCTGTCTGTCGGATCCTCTAAGAGAAATTGAAAGCTCAAGATGACCTCTCGGCCTGTGCTCCAGCTTGTGAAGATAGACCTCTCGGGTGAGGACCTTTGAGATCGAGCATCGTACAAAATGAATAAGTTTAGGCGATTAAGATCCAATTTAGAAATGAGGATAAAACTCCAGTAATCTCTCTAAATATGACTTTCTGAACGCGTGCCCTCTCGGATCTATCACAATCGTAAAGGATGAAAGTTCAGGTAGGAGATCATGAAATCAATGAAAGCAGAATCAAGATTAAAGGAATATAATGATACAAATCAAAGAGCGAAACAAGTTTAGCTCCAAAACACAGCTCTTGATTCTATTTTTGTCGATTGAAGTCTTGTCCCACCTCTCGACATGCATGACTTCAATGGAAAATATCCCTCTCGGGCTAGGAATCGAAGAACAATTGTTGCTTGAACGAAAGAATCGAGTTTGACTCTAGTACACACATTTCATGTTTCCTTTTTTTATGACTAAGCTATAGTCTCACCTCTCGGCATGCATATAGGAGCTCAGTGGAATACATTCCTCTCAAACAAGGAAGCAATGAACAAGCGTGGCCTAGACTAACAGAACAAGGAAAAACTAATGATGCAGAGCAAGGAGCGAATCGGGTTCAGCTCCGAAATATACGGTTTATGAGTCCATATATTTCGGTGTGCATACATAGCATTAATGTGATGATTGAAGCTATGTTCGACCTCTCGGTGTGCATACATAGCATCAATATGAAGATATCCCTCTCGGACTGGGACTCGATGAACACACGACGCATGAACTAAAACTTGTCATATACCATTTGTATCATTCCTCACTAGCGTGTGATATTGTCCACTCTGAGCTCTCACAATTTTCTCAAAATGCATCACACCTAGTGAAGGACATATTTTCATATATACCAGTATCTCTCACATGACTTATGCATGTGTGACTAATTCAAAACATGCCTCATGCACACTCCCCCCCCCCTTAGGGGACTCAGTGCCCTCGTTGAGTGATCGCACTCCATCATGCATAGAGGTCCATGTGGAGTGGCTCTGATACCATATGTAACATTCTCCACTAGCATGTGATATTGTGTGCTCTGGGCCTCGACTCGCATGGTTTTCTCAAAATGGGTCACACCTAGTGAAGGATATGTTTCCATATGTACCCAGCATCTCTCCCGTGGCTAATGCATGTATGACTAATTCAAGACATGCCTTATGCACCAACATTGGATTAGTCTCACATGCATAAGTTACGGGAGAGATGCATGGTATATATGAAAATATGTCCTTCATTAGGTGTGACGCATTAGAAAATCATGAGCCTAGGGTGGGGGCAGAGTGGACAGTATCACACTGAGTATAGAGGTGAGCCACTGTGCTACTCTGATACCAGGTGACGCATTTTGAGAAAATCATGCGGGCCGAGGTCCAGAGCGGACAATATCACACGCTAGTAAGGAATGTTACACCATTAATCATACAAAACAACATACAATCGGAACTACTAGCATTGCAAATAGGATGACTCTGTCATATTTTGATTTCCCTCGGTGTTCAACTAGACAGAGGATGAAGATAGTCCTTTCGGGTTGTAGGTAAGGAAGATTCTAAAGTCCAACCAAAATGCAAAACCATCACAACATTTCTGCATAGTACAAAACATAAGGGGGTTTTAATAAAATAGTAGAATAGTTCAACAATCGTTTAAACAAGATGATATTAAAATGGATAAGAATAAAAAATATAAACATCTCAAGATCAACATCCCTCAGCCACTAGTTGGATGGTTAGTTACACATTACGAAAACTTGAAATAAAGAAAAGAAGAAAGGAAAAAAGAAAGAAAAGAAGAAGGGAGGCTACTAGACATATCCTCTTCTCTAACCCTCTTTAGCACAATGCCGAATGGATTAGAAGTTGGGGACCCTCTTCCTTGTTGCCTTCATCCCCTTTTTATAGTTCAAGGGATATGTGCCATCTGTCCATGTATATAGTTCTCCTCTTATGATTTTTCCAACAACTTTGTTGTCTTCTTCTTCAGCTTTTTCTGATGTGATCCTCCACGACTTCCTGTCAATTAGCTTGCCACCTATCCACCTTTTTCTAGCCAAAAGAATGTATTCTTATGGTCCTTCATGGTTGTCTCCCTTCAGTTTGCCACATGTCCATCTTTTTTTGCAAAAAAGAACTCTGCTGGTGGTCCTTCTTGGATGCCTTTTCCTCAACTTCCCACCTATCCATTGTCCCAACTGCTCTTTTGTTGTTCACATCTTCACATAAAAGGTATAGAGGAAGCTTGATTCCTTTTTTGCAATGGAATCTACTAAGGTGATGTGAAAAGACATTTTTTCTTGCTATTTGCTGCCCTGGACGGGTTGCTTAGTGAACCATGCTACGAGTCTCTTAAATTTGTCTAAGTTTTTGAATTGGGAATACATCTGTATTCCCCCATGCATGCATCTGTGGGGACATACACATGTATTCTCCATATTTATCGACTGAGATTTCTACATGAAAAGTAATAAAAATAAGTAATAATATCTCGGGAATGCTAAGATATATGTGGAGATATCATAAAAGTGGTATTTCAACAATAAAATATGTGTTCGAGCATGAAAACATATTAAAACATGAGATAAATGCATACTCCACATCAACTTATCCCAAACTTAAAGATTTACTTGTTTCTAGCAAAATTAGGAACTTAGAGTCTAGAGTTTTCAAATTTTCATGGCCTCATTATGCATAACATTCTATCTCCTTCGCCTCCAAACTTATTCTACTTGAACATCATCTACGCATTGAAGACTCTTTAACCCTGATTTAGTAATCACTGAAGAATTGCTCCATGGGTGCCAAATGAGATCACCCTATAGGTTGAACATGTGCATAACCTCTTCCAAGAATGTGCACATTGTGTTATTTTGTATTAACACTAAAAGATTATCTGCACATATATGGGACACTTGTCCCTGAATTAATTGACTTTCTTTTTCATTTCTCATTTGCCCTATTGTTTTTTCTTTTTGTTTTTCTTGCCACTATGACCTTCTCTTCAATTGTACAATTGGGAAACTGAAAATAAAAATATAATTTTCCCTAAGCATTTTCTTTACCTTTCTTCCGAGAATACTTGGTTCACATGCTAGTGGTGCCTTGCATGACATACTCTTGTCTTCCTCAAATGAGGGGATAGAGTATTGAAATGTGATTTAAAAAATATTATCCACCTCATTTTGTATTTGGGGAAAAGGAAAATTAATTATGAAGTTAGTGGATAGTTGTGTGTTGTGGTAATTATGGGGTAATGTAATTAGTGGTAATAGTGCGTTAGTGGTGGAGTGTGTGCATGATCTTCCACGTTTTTAGGCATGATCTTCATGTTGTCTTCCATTTTTTAAAGTTCTATGCCTATTTATAGGCTACCTTATTTTGAGTTTTAACATGGCAGAATATATCATGCAATGATATTTCTTTTTCTCCAAATTTTTTTTTCTTGATTACTTTGTTATGTACTGAATTATTTTTCTAGTTTATCCTTTAATTTCCAATAAGTTTGGTATCAGAGCAGGTTTCAAAATACTCGGGCAGGAGAAGACATATTTTCAGATTTGAAGTTGCTACCAAGTGCATTTAATCAGTACTTCAACAAGCAAAAGTGTGGAGCAAATTATGACTGTGAATGGTGGTAGTGTTTCTTCCAACTTTTGATTCTTATTTTCAAAGGTGATAATTATGAGTTTTGAAATATCAAAATGAAGACTTTGTTTATGTCACAAGACCTTTGAGTTTGAAAATGCAAATTCAAATGAAGAAGGGAAATTAAAGAAAAATAAAAAGAAAAATGCAAAGACATTGTTTCTTATTCAGCAAGTTGTGCATGAGTCTATTTTTTGTAGAATTACAGGTGTAGTTATCTCAAAGTAAGCATGAGCTATATTACAAAAAGAGTATCAAGGAACATCAAAGGTAATCACAGTTAAATTATAAAACCTTCGTCGAGATTTTGAGATATTGTTTATGAAATCAAATTAGTACGTTCAAAAATTTCTGTCAAGAGTAATTACTGTAGTTAGCCAAATGAGATCTTATGAAGAAAAGATTGATGATAAAACTGTTGTTGCTAAAATTTTGAGATCAAAATTTGATTATGTTGTAGGATCCTAAGGCACCAAGAGGAGGGTGAACTGGTGTTAAAATCGAAAATATCGATTTTATGAAAATCATTGCGAAAGCTTAAAATCGATTTCTCAATATTCAAATCAATACAATAACAATTAAACAATATGCATAATAATGTAGGAAGGAGAGGGAGAGAGAAAGCAAACACAAAGAATACGATGGTTGTTGATGAGGTTCGGTCAAACCTTGACCTAACTTGGTTGTTGACGAGGTTCGGCCAAATCTTGGCCTGCTCTGACTTCTCGATCTCGAGACCGTCGGAGATTCCACTAATCACCTTCCTTCATTCCAAATGGGGCAAGGAAGAACCCTTCATACCAAACCATCTTTTCTCCGCTTCGAGAGGTAAGGCACACCTTTTCAAGAAGCTTATCTTTTTTCTAACTCAAGAGGTAAGATATAAAGCCTCTTCTACACAGGAGCTCATACTCAACTTTCTAATAAAATATTTCTCTCTTTTACAACATGAACCTCACAAGAAAAGAAGAGAGAAAGAAGAGAAGATTTGGCTCTAGCTTCAAGAAAATAATTTTCCTTTGATGCTTGATATTTCCCTTGAGTGCTCGATGAATTCTGGATCCCTTGTCTTCTTTTATAGACTTCTTAATTTCATTTATCCGTGGGGACTTGTTTCCTAATTTTGGCGTCAAAATATGACCGTTATAGTGCATTTTGCGTGCTGACCGATCGATCATTTTGTCCTATCGGTCGATCGGTACACTTTCTTTTATGAAAAATATGACTGTTGGCAAATTCTGCACTGTCCGATCGGTCGGTACCTCGATCGATATAGTCTCGACATTCTGTTTGCTGAAATTGGACATTTTCTGCACTGACTAGTCGACCGGTGTGCCTGACCAGTCGACCGGTGTGCTGACCATCAAAACATGATTTTTTATTCTATGGAAAGCTAACAGAATTATCTATAACTGTGATATTTATCATTCATCCAAAATCTAATGAGACCATAGTCAAATATTGATTCAAAATTTAGTACAAAGATTTGTCCATTTTAAATAATACATTTTGGACTTTTATTCTTTCATTCATAACTTTTCGTATCAGTATCCAAATGAGATGATTTTTTATTCTATGGAAAGTTGACAGAATTCTTTACAAATTTTATATTCATCTATTAATGTAAATCTCATGGGAACATAGACAATTATTAATCAAAAGTTTAGTGCTTGAAATAACTTATTTCTATTTAAACCTTTTCAGCATATAATTCTAATATTTTGAGGTTTGTATCATCCAAATATAATTATATAAGACTTTAAAAGTTTGCTCCAACATATGTAGTTGCTGCAAGTGAAGAGTTTAAATATTTAATTATATTCTCTTTTGATGAACTAATGAGTTCTTTGCAAGCACATGAAACAAGAATGAGCAGATTTACAGACAAAGTTGAAGAAAAAGCTTTTCAAGCCAAAGCAGAAGCACCTCGATCTGATTGCAATAGAGGCCATAGTCATGGCGGATTTCGTGGAAGAAACCCAGGAAGAGGCCATAGTAGTGGAAGATTTGATGGACAAAATGAGCAAATACAACAACCATCAAATGAGTACAAAAACAAAGTTCAATGCTACTAGTGTAAGAAGCATGAGCATATTGAAGCAAATTGTTGAATCAAGACAAAGCAATCAGCAAATTTTGTTGAAGAGAAGTAAGAGAAACATAAGTTATTCATAGCATATTCTCATTTTAATGATACAAGTGAAATTTGGTTTTTAGACAATGGTTGTTCTAACCATATGATTGGAATGAGATCATTGTTTAAAGTGCTTAATGAGTCAAAGAAAAGACAGCTCATATTTAGAAATGATAAACTCGTGCAAGTTCAGGGAGAATGTACAATTGCTATTCAGCAGAATGATGGTAAAAAAAATCTTCATGCAGTTTTTTATGTTCCTAGTTTAAAGAACAATCTTTTAAGCATTGGACTGTTGATGACAAGTGGTTATTCTATTTTGTTTGATGATGATGTTTGTTTGGTCAAAATAAGAAATCTGGACAGATTATTATAAAAGTTGTTACGGCAAAAAAATTACATGTTCTTCTAGATTTTTCAGATTCTTGTGCATTTTCAATTTATCCAGTTTCTAAGTCTAAACTCTGGCATTTGAGGTATGATCATCTCAACATTAATGGATTGAAATCATTGGCTAGAATGAATATGGTTGTTGAACTTCCAGAAATTGATTCTCTTGATGAAGTATGTGAAGCATGCATTTTTGGAAAGCAATACAAAAAATCATTTCCTGCAGGAATATCCTACTGAACAAAGTATCCTCTTAAAATTATTCATACATATTTATGTAGACCTATGCAAAGTCCTTCAATGATAGTCAATATTTTACATTATTTATTGACGATTATTCTCGCATGAATTGAGTATATTTTTTGAAGCAGAAATCTGAGACATTTGACGTGTTCAAAAAATTCAAGGCTATGGTGGAAAATGAAAGTGATTATCACATAAAAATTCTGTGCATAGATAGAGGTGGTGAATTTTTATCAAATGAATTTAATTATTTTTGTGAAAAATAAAGAATTCAAAGGCAGCGTACAACTCCATATACACCTCAGCAAAATGGTGTTGCTAAAAGGAAGAACCGAACAATTATGGAAATGGAAAGAAGATTGCTAAAGGAGAAGAATGTTTCCAATACTTTTTGGACTGAAGAAATTGCAACTATAGTATATTTATGAATATTTCTTCAATAAAAGTAGTATAAAATCAAACTCCCTATGAGGCATGGAAAGGTTGCAAACCGAAAGTAAGTCATTTAAAAATTTTTGGGTGCATTGCATATGCTTTGAACAATTCTGAAAATTGTCAAATTGAATTTCCTATAGAAGGTGAAAAAATATTATTGTAGCACCAGTAAGAAATGAATGTGTTCCAAGTAGTGGAAGTAATTCCTCAGAAAATTCATCTAATTTAGTGCTAAGAAAATTTCATTCTTTGCAAGAAATATATGATTCTTGTCGATTTGCTTTATTTATCTCAAATTCGACATGCTTGGAAGAAGTAATGGAAAAGGAAGAATAATGCAATGCAATGAAAGAAGAAATGATGTCGATTGAATACATGGGAGTTAGTTGATTTGTCTGGCAATAAAAAATTGATTGGTTTGAAATGAGTGTTTAAAACTAAATATCATATAGATGGAAGCATTCAGAAGTACAAAGGCTTGCAGCAAAAGGTTACGCACAAGAGCAAGATGTTTATGTCAGTCAAGTAGAAGGCTTTGTTATTAATGGCAAAGAAGACAGTCAACAAATTGAGAAAGACTTTGTATGACCTAAAGCAAGCTCATCGTGCATGGTACAATAAGATTGATTCATTTTTTATTAACAATGATTTTCACAAAAGTGAAATTGACTCAACACTCTACTTGAAAGATATGTTTATGATATTCTATATATGAGATTTTCTCAATTACTTGTGGCTGATTTTAAAACACGCATGATGATAAATTTTAAAATGATAGATTTGGGGCTATTGAACTATTTTTTTGGTATAGAAGTGAAGTAAGGTATTGATGGAATATTTATTTATCAAAAGAAATATGCTAATGATTTGTTAGCCATGTTCAATATGCTCAATTGCAAAGCTGATGGGACTCCTATGAATGTGAATGAAAGTTCAAATTTGATGATGGTATATGTCATGCTGATGAAAAGAACATTTAGAAGTTTGATTGGTGCCTTAATTTATTTGACTCACACAAGATTAGATATTTATTTTTCTGTTACTCTTGTATTTAGATTTATGTATTCTCCATCAAAACATTATTTTGAAGTAGCCAAGCGCATTCTACGCTATATTGCTAGCACGGTGGATTTTGAAATATGGTATTCTAAGATTTTTAATTTCAGATTGTTTGGCTTTACTAATAGTGACTAGGCATGATCTTTGGATGATAGAAAGAACACTTCGGGAAGTGTTTTTAGTCTTGAATCAGGAGCAATTTCATGGTGTTCAAAGAAGCAAGATAATGTTGCCTCTCATCTTCTGAAGTATAGTATTTTGCTGCTACATCTACTGCATGAATCACAAAATGAAGCAATAACTATTTTTTATAATAATAAATCAGCAGTATCAATGACCAAGATCCTGTTATGCATGGGCGAATAAAGCATATTGAAATACGCCATCGTTTTATTCATGGCTTAGTGAAAGATGAAGAAATTAAATTAGAATTCTGTGGCACATATGAACAAATGGCAAATTTGTTCACCAAAGCTCTTCCTATTTGCAAACATACTTTTTTAACAAAATTGCTTGGAGTCTTCAATTTTGAATCAAGGAGGAGTGTTGAAATGTGATTCAAAAAATATTATCCACATCATTTTGTATTTTGAAAAAAAGAAAATTAATTATGGAGTTAGTGGATAGTTGTGTTGATGTAGTAGTTATGGTTATGGAGTAATGTAATTAGTGGTAGTAGTGTGTTAGCAGTGGAGTATGTGCATGATCTCCCACATTTTTAGGCATGATCTCCATGTTGTTATCTTCCATTTCTGAAGTTGTATGCCTATTTATAGGTCATCTTATTTTAAGTTTTAACATGGCAGAATATATCATGTAATATTATTTCCTTTTCTCCAAATATGTTTTCTTGATTACTCTGTTATGTGCTGAATTATTTTCTTATTTTATCATTTAATTTCCAACATAGAGGAGTAGTTATTCAAGATAGATAGGAATTGTGCACAAACTTTTCCACATTTTCTTCCTAAAATACTCGTGTGAGGCACTTGGGACTTTTATTAAAGAAAAAGCAAAAGCATTTACCAATATACAGAAGAAGAGAAGTGCAGAAGTGATAGCATACAAATTATACAATTTATTATTATTACATTGTAGCAGATCATAGTTTAATATCATGTAAGAAGATGCATGTGCAAGATCCTGGATGAGATTGTGTGGAGGGTCAGTCTACATATCATATGCTTTGATTTCATGTCAAGATCATTTACGTCATTATGTTTAACTTCAGGAATGTTGAAAACAGATTAGTTATGAAGCTAAAGGGTAAAAAATGTCATGCATAATGTCTTATAGTTAATGCTTGATGACATAGTAAAGTACTAAGTGTTGAGATTTTGAAAGCTACCATAAACAGATTTTCAGAAAAAAAATTTAAAAAGATTTCAGAACTTTAATAATACTGACATATTTCAGAAAGATAAAAAAGGAAAAAAAATCATAATAAAATCACAATGGCATATTCTATGAAAAATAATGGCAGCTAGGTTTAAAGAAACATGTCATTGGGCTCCCCCAAACTTAAGCTCAATACTATCCTCAGTATTAGTTAAGTTGGAAGAGACTGTTTTCAGGTGGGGGAAGATGAGTGTGTTCTTCAGTTTTCTTCAGTACACCGGTGTAAAAATTAGTGAATTACTCTCCTTGTCTGCACAAAAAATAAACAACTGTCAGTTTTGCACAATAAGTAAAAATTATAAAATTGACAAGAAGAAGTGAAATCAATGGCATCTCCATAGATTGGGCAGTTTCAGTAGTTGTTTCAATTTCAGTAGAGATATATGACTCCCTAGCAATTTTTGGGCTGCTTGATTACTGCAAAAGAGAGAAAAACAAAAATAAATTTATTAGGTTGGGTTGTGTCCCAATGAATGCCATTGTTTATAGTCTTAGACTAGACTTAATGATTTTAAACTCATGTCTTCAACTTGGTGGCTCTTCAGTTGATGTGTAGTAGGTTTAGAGTTTAAACAACTTTCCTCTATCAAATACGAAGGTCCTTGAGCCATGAAGTGATTGGACCAATTAACCTTTAACTTCTTCAAAAGTAGCTTGAGCTTTCGGTTGAATGGTTGATTTCCATTTTCAGCTTGAATCTCTTCAGGCAAGTTATTATTTTCATGGCAGACTTTAGGCTTTGCATCACAAGTGAAGGGTGTATTCTATTATGCATATAAATCTTGATGTATGGCTGCTATGATTTGAGGTGAAGTATCACCCTGAAATAAGTCTCTAGACTCCAAAAATTCTTCCTTTTGATTTGATCTTTCAACTTCTTCAAGATCTCCATCTTGCTTCAACAACCACTTCTTGATTGGCCTCTTTAAAAGTGCGATCACTATCATCTCTTGGAGTACTTGATATTGCATCATGTCTTCGGTGGTAGAATTACTTTATCCAACTTCAGGTTTTCGCATTTCCTCTGTGCAATCTCATCTTGTATTTTCATTGGCTGATATCCTTCAGCTGGTGGAGTCTTGTGTTGGTTTGTATAGAAAGTTCTTTCAGCATTCGGACAGGTTGGGGTAGTCGTGGAATTGGTTTCAGCTATTGGACATTCCCGATTGTTGACTTCAAATTCAGTTTCATAGCTCTCCTTTGGAATTGGCCATATATGTTGAGATGCAGCCTTCTTTTCACTTCATTATCAAAATTGAAATTCAGATGGAAGGATTTGAGTTTGCTTCTTAGGTCTAGCTTCAGTTGGTTCAGAAAAAGTGTCAAGTGGTTGTTGAAATATTTGTTCCTCTAAGATTCTTCTTTCAGTTGCTAGACCTTCAACCTTCTCAAACAACTCCATCATTGATTCATTTTGCCTTTCATGTTGCTCAATCAACTTCTCCATCATTAACTCTACGTTGGACTTTTTTTCAGGTGGGGCTTTATGATTTAGAGGCTCCACTAGTTGTGCTAGCAAATTCTGATATGTAACTTGCTGAAACTGAACCTGTAATAACCATCTTTGTGTGTGGTGACTTTTCAACTTGGTAAACTGTTCTTCCATCTCTTCATTCTACTTCTTTTCTTGGTTTGTTATGTTTTGCATCATAGTCTTCAATTTCAGAACTTCTGTTGGTGACAGGTGTTGTTGCTAAAAATTAAGTGGAATGACATTTGTAGATTAAACTAGTAAAATTGATTCCACTTGAGTGTACAACTGAAGGTGTTCTTCTAGCATTTGATCTTGATCATAATCTCCAAGATAATAGTGTTGTCCATTGTAATAGAGATTGTCATGATAACTCCATGGACTTAGATGTCGAGCATATGAATTAGAAAACAGATTACTCCATTGACAGCTATGATTCATGGAATGAAGTTGCCCATATGGTTCATCATGATTGTAGGTGTACACTTGGCTACAATAGCCTTGAGAAGTTGTAGGAGATTTGAGCGTGAACTTTGCAATTGCATTTCCTACTATGTCTTCAACTCTAGAGGCTCTACTGTCCCATCTCTCAAATTTTGACATTTTAGTAGTTTGATAAAAATTCTATTAATCTTCTAACTAGCTTTGAAAATTCCAATCCATTTCAAACTCGATTGTACTTAAATGACTGCTAAATTCATACTCATCAACACTATTTGAAATCTGAAATATTTTTGCACAATAAAAATTTAGGAGCAATTTTAGGATATGTGCAGAAATTTAAAACCAAAAATCAGAAATAAAATATCAAATTTGAAGTCTGAAGTCTGAAATTCGAAGCTTGAAGTTTGAAATCTAAAATTTGAAATATGAAATATGAAATTTGATATCTGATATAAACAATCAAGGATCGAAGGAAGGCATGTTCAAAAATATTTCTGCACTTTAAAAACTTTAAAGTTCCTTAGCATACAAGCTTAGGATGCAATTTAGAGAACAAGTGCAGAATTATGAAATATGAAACTTGAAATCTAATATTCAAAGTTTAAAATCTAAAATCTGAAATAGAATATTAGAAGTCTGAAATATGAAATTAGGGGTGAGCAAACCCGGGTCCAAGACTGGGCTGAGACCCAGTCCCGACCCGATTTGTTTCGATTTCTGGAAAACAAGACCTGGTCCCAGACCCGGTCCCGATCAAATTGGGACAAAAGTTGAGAATTTTCAATTGTATTTGAACATAAAAAAAAGTAAAATAAAAAATTAATGTTATTATATAAATATAATAACTATTAATTAAATTATATATATGATAATATAATATAATGTATATTTAAAATATATACGGAATAAAATATAAAATTTTTATTTAGAATAAGCATAAATATAATATTTAAAAATAGTTTAATAGTAATATAATATATTTAACTGGGTCAGAAAAAATCTCGAAAAATTTGGGTCGGTCCAGGCCGGGGCGACCGGGTCGTCCTGGCCCATGCTCTCCCTAACTGAATTGTTTTAGCTTAATGTAGAGTTAGAATGCAACTTATAGAATAAATTCAGGAAAACTGAAATTAGAAAATTAGAAAATGATCATATTATACAAGGATCAAGAAGCTGTCACGTCCAGCAACGTTCATGAAATAAAAATGCAAGTTCAGGGATTTTAGTAATGTGTATAATTGTTTGCAATTTCAGCAATAAAAAATTAGAAATATGTAATCAGTTTGCATGTTCAACAAGGTGCATTCAACAATGTTCAACAAGATTTTTGCACTATGAAAAAATAGTATACACTTTGTAGCATAAGTGCATAATATGGAATTCAAAATCTAGAATATAAAATAAAGATTCAGCAATGTTTCTAAGCAATATAAATTTAGGAGGTACTTTGTAGCATAATTGCATAATATGAACTTTGAGAATCGATAATAAAAAATGCAGGAACAGAATGTTGAAGATGATAACCAGGATCTAAGTGAAAACTACTATAAACAGTAAGAGAAAAAGCAAATGTAGAAAATCAAAATCTACTAAAAGCAAAGATGAGAAATCAACTAAATTATAAGTATAAACAAGACTTAGGTAAACCAAAATAGAAGTAAGTGTGACAAATCAAAACTTGCCTCGCCAATGGCTTTAAAAATTTGACTCGCATAAAATGTGTATATGATAAAGAGAGGAGCACAAAAGGTTAGACAACTGGCGTATTATGTACAGAGGGATACATAAAAGATGTTCCGTTATCCCCTACACAAGCGAATGTCCCTAGGCACAAAAAATATCACGTTAAGCTTTAAAATTTATAATTCCTCAACACAATCATGATGAGAATCGCAAGTATACGACATGTCATTGTAGTATTTGAGGGTCGATCCATAGGGACAAAGTTGAAAAGTACACACTTGATTCAAACCATTTAGAATGAAAATCTTAAATCTATATGTGTTGTTTAAAGTGAGAAAGTGAAATGCTACAAATTAGAAAACATCAACAAATAAAACTATTCTAATCTTTACGGATTTTTTAATGCAAAAGTAGACAAGGGTCAATGTAGCTAAACACTAGGATTGAGGAAATGTTTTCATTTAGAATTTATATTTTCTGACCTTCAGTTAGAGTAAAAAAGGTAGACTACCCTTTAACATGCGCATTGGAATGACAAAAGTGCTCATAGACAGTTAAGTTCGCACATGTTTATGGGTTCGTGTATTCAGTTCAAGCAACACTCTCATGTGCATTAAATGAATAGACAAAGCGAATCTACTCTACAATGATTGAGCTTAGTTTCGCACTATCTGGGCCTGTCAGATCCTCTAAGAGTTAACTAAAAGCTCAAGATGACCTCTCGACCTGAATTGAGCTCCAACTAGTGAAGATAACCCTTGAGGACCTTTGAGACCGAGCACCACATGAAATGAATAAGTTCAGGCGATTAAGATCCAATTTAGAAATGAAGACTATGAGTTAGTGACCTCTCTAAAGATGACTTTGCGAATGTGTGCCCTCTCGAATCTTTCACAATCGCAAAGGACAAAAGTTCCCTTTCGAGTAGGAGGTCATGAAATCAATGAAAGCATGATCAAAATGAAAGGAAGATAATGATACAAATCAAAGAGCAAAACAAGTTCAGCTAAAAAATACGCAGCTCTTGATTCCATCTTTGATTATTGAAGCCTTGTTCCACCTCTCAGCATGCATACAAAGCATCAATGTGAAGATATCCTTCTCGAGGTGGGACTCGATGAACACACGATGCCTGAACTAAAACTCGGCAAACACTATTAATCATACAAAATAACATACAACCGAAACTTCTAGCACTGTCTCTCAGTATTAAGGAGGACAGAAGATGAAGATAACCCTCTCGGGTTGCAGGCAAAGCGGATTCTAAAGCCCAACCAAAATATGAAACCATCATAATACTTCAACTTAGAACAAAACATAAATGTGGTTTCAATAGAACAGTAGAAGAGTTCGACAATCGTTTAAACATGATGATATAAAAAAGGATAAGAACACAAAACATAGACATCTCAAGATCAACATCCCCTAGCCACTAGTTGGCTAGTTAGTTACACAAAAGAAGAAAGGAAAAAAGAAAAGAAAAAAAAAGAAGGGAGGGTACTAGCTGCAGCCTCCTCTCCAGCGCCCTTCAACACAATTTTGGAATGGATTAGAAGATTGAGGACCCCTTCCTTGTTACCTTCATCCCCTTTTTATACTTCAAGGGATATGTGTCACGTGTCCTTGTATGTAGTTGTCCTCTCATCACTTTTTCACCAACTTTGTTGTCTTCTTCTTCAACTTTTCTAGTCAAAAAAGGAATCTGTTGTGGTCCTCCATGGTTTCCTGCCAATTAGCTTGCCACCATTCCATCTTTTTCTAGCCAAAAGAATGTGTTCTTCTGGTCCTTCATGGCTGTCTCCCTTAAGTTTTTCATTTGTCCATCTTTTTATGCAAAAAGGGAATCTGCTAGTGGTCCTTCTCAGCTTCCTTTTCCTCAACTTGTCACCTATCCATTGTCCCAGCTGCTCTTTTGTTGTCCACATATGCTCATAAAGGTGTAGAGGAAGCTTTGTTCCTTTAATGCAATGGAATATACTTAGTTGATGTGGAAAGACACTTTTTTCTTGCTATTGCTGCTCTGGGCGGGTTGTCTAGTGAACCACGCTATGATTCTCTCAAATTTATCTGAGTGTTTGGCTTGGGGAATACACATGTATTCTCCCATGCTTGCTCTGAGGGAACAAATGAATTTTCCCATATTTTGTCGACTAGAATTTCTAAATAAAATGTAACCAAAACAAGTAATAATATCCCGAGAATGCTAAGATATATATGGAGAAATCATAAAAGTGATATTTCAACAATAAAAGCATGTGTTCGAGCATGAAAATATATTAAAACATGAGATAAATGCATGCTGAGGATAAATAATAAGTATACATAATTTCTCCACATCAAAGACCCCTTGACGAACTTATGCATGCATTTTCCAACGTATAATTATGCTTGCATTTAGGCTTATTTTGTGTAATTTGTTCAGAGCATGCATCCATTTTTCTAATGATCAATTAGAAAGATCAAAATCCAAAATTGAAAGAAAAATTGATGATTCCGATTAAAAAATAACAGATTCACAAACAAACAATAAGGGTTACTCGAATTTGAACTAAATGAACGACCCATTTTTGTTATTGATTTTTTTTATTATCTTTAACGTTAAGAAAATGAATCTTGTCAAAAAAAATCTACCAATACAAATCACTTAAATGAACTAAGACCTCAATAGAAAAACTACTTATTTATTGGTTGGGGGTAACAGATCTATTGATCTATAGATCAAATTATATTTGTTCAATATGCCATTGTCAATATGAATGCAATGGTGATAAAACAAATTAAAATAAATCAGATAAGAATTTGTGTTAGATTAAGACAACATAAATATTTTTTTTATTTATTTCTTTAAATTCTTAGAAGTAGCAATCTACCTCTAGTTGGTGTATTTTTCATGAATTATCGATGAAAAATGGCCAAGGAAGGGAACAAAAAAGAATCATGCACAACGGAGTCAAATGGGCTTTTGAAAAATACAAAGTCATCTTTCACGGGTTGTGATATCTTCCTCATGGTTGTTACGAAGTGATCTCACACCTCAGAATCTGACAATTACTGCTCTCACAGAACTAGTTCACGAGGAACTTTTATTTAACGGGCCGTTAAAAATATCTCACAGCCATGAAGATGGAGTTTCAGGAACCAGCTTCATCATTTCACGAACAAGTGATCTTTACTCTTCGACAGATAAACTTATGGGTCGTGACACAATTCTCATAGTCGTTACAGTTGGATTTCATGGATCGCGTAGATTCACGGCTCCTCTAGAGAATCGGGTTAGGAAAAGTCATCACGGGCCATGAGAATCTCTAACGGACCATTACTGTAATATTCATGACTTGATCCATGTAAGATTATATAATTTAATCTTATATTATATGATTGATATGTATTATGATAACTGTGTTAGCATATGTTCATCAACTCCATAGATTCCAACACCTGAAATTGATCGCAAATGACTAAGGATAGGGAAAAATAACTTTTTAAAATATTAGAATTTGAAAAATTGAAGTCCCATTAATTGTTTCTATACATGAACGTATGTTAAATATGATTTTTAATAATTTTTAAGAAGAGTATTAGTTAGGTTAAATGATAATGCAAAATCGAAAATTATGTGAAATCACGATATTTATTCTTCGGTCAAGAATTTAGATTTTGATTCCTTGAGAATTTATTTTTCTAAATATATTTCTTGAATCCAAATGGGGGTTAGTTTCTTATTTACATGTAATGTCTTAAGTAAATGAATAAATAAAATAAATATTGGAAAAGGATAAACCATTTACTTAAAGGGTAAATAAGATGAACTTAAATGGTTTGGGGATCTCTTCTTACAATCAACTTAAGGTCGGTTCAAAGCATAGAAGAGACATATCCATTAGACTTTCATTCCCTCTCTTCCAACTCAAACTCACGAACCGTCCAAAGCTAAGAGCTAGAGGAGGAGCAACAAAGAGGAGAATTAGGGAAATCAACATCAATTCAAAGATTCCAACTATAGGGTAAGTTGATTGCTCCTTTCCTATGAATTATCCCTATGAAATTCAGATGAACATCTATTCTTCTGAGACTCACAAGATTTTTTTATGCTTCTATGTTCATGTTCTTGTGATGTGGATCAAACCCTATTTCACCAAAATGAAGTTTCATCTTTGTCAGACACCAAATCCATCCGAACGTTGTAAACATGATCTTGGCATCTTATAGTTCTTCAAAAATAGTGAAATTTCGTAGTTGAACCCTAATATTTTCCATAGGCTCTAGAATTTGATTAATTGGATCTGTATATGAAAAGTTATGAATTAATTATTCAAAGTCACCCTTTCTATTTTCTGTGATGAGTAGTCCAAATTGTAAATACTATGGTAATTTAATTACTTATCCTTGAAATTTATGTCTTAAAGATGTTAAAGTCCTCTTTGTGATCCAAGTGGAATTATCTTTATAGTCTATGTACACCAAAAGTTATGAGTTTTAAAGCAAACATCATTCAATATGTGAGAACAAAAAAGTGGAATTACTTATGAGTGATAATAGTATGAGATTTATATAGGTAAACATTGGGGAAGTTTCATGGAAAATTGGAATTACTTGATTATCATAAGTATTGCAAAGGTTATGAATTTTACACCCAACACCACTCAATCTGTCAGCAAATTGGGAAGGTGAAGAATATAGTTGTATTGATGAAATTTGTAGAGCCCTTATACAATAGATCTTAAATGGGAAATTCTAGAGGATTAGGCTTCATAAAGTCTATTCCGATGTAAAATTAGAATTGTATTAATATCACATGTTTACTAATTATTATGAATAATGTTTTCAACACTAAGGTACACTAGAGGTAACCCATCATTCTTATGGCTTACTTATATTGGGCCTTTGAAACATTACTTAACATGAGTACATGCATGACCAAGAAGGACTGATCAATGAAATTATCTTTAACGAAAGTTCAAAGACACGTTGTTAGTTGATGAAATTTGAATGCTTTTTTCTCTTATCACTTGGTATTTCAATATTGAACTTATGGACTACGTGCCTATGCTAAGTAGAACTATGAATGTCTAGACTACAAGATCAAGTTCATGTCTTTAATTTATTTCCAACTCAGTCTTGATAGTAGTAGCCTTTTTATTGGCCATATTAAGTACTCTTTGAGCTAAAAAAAAGTTTGAGCGTTATAGAAAGTATCAGAACCTAAGGAAAGACACTTCTTAGCTGTCTCTAATTGATAGAATTGAGCCCATGTGCAACTGTCATGAGCAACCACTGCAGCCATCCAGTAGGGTTAAGTAAGTTTTCATTGTGATATCGATATTGAATTCTTACTTATTAAATTGTATTGTATTATTTATTGTTGGGTGAGCACAAATATCTCCCAAGTTGATGACCTCTCTTCAATTTTATCGTGGACCGAGAAATAGATATCGATGATCCAATTCTCAAAGTGCACAGGAGGATGGCCAAGCAGCCCAAGGCCCACGAGTAAATAATGAATGGATCAATGAACATTAGGAGGAATGATCGAGGCGTGGATCATCACCATATGAATCTCGTTCAACGTATAGATGATATAGTAATACTCAGAGTCATGATGTTCCACTTCACGATAATCGAAAAAAGATTGTTAAGAGTTTTCTCAACTTACAGCCTTCCCAATTTGATGGGAAGGACGACTTCGAGAAAGCCTATAGGTGGCTGGAAGAAATTGACCAAACTCTAGTGAAGATGGACTGCGGTGAGAACTGCAAGACTATATGTGCTACGAGGCATTTAACAAGTGACGCTAGACATTGGTGGAATGCAACAAAGGTTGGCACATTCTCCGGAAAGGACCTGATTCCTTGGAAAAAGTTTAAAAAGATATTCAAGGATCGCTATTCACCTATTTCTCGAAGAGCGAGGAAACGGAAGGAGTATGGAGATCTACAATAGGATACCATGACAGTCGAGGATTACACGATCGAATTCTTAAAGTTGGAGAAGTATGGTACTCGACGACCATCAGAAAGAAATTGCATTAAGCAATGGGTGGAAGGTCTCAAGCTAAACCTCCGAGGAAGGGTAAAATATTGTAACTATCAGACCCTTCAAGTTGTGAAAGAGTTCGCTACTATGTTTGAAAATGATGACATAACAAACGCAACTCAACCGAATCAAGAGGATATAAATAATGATCATAATCATATTTGGAGTAAAGATAGAAGACATAAAAGAAGAGAAAAGCGGCATCAAGAAAACTATAACTAAGGAAGGCCATATCCAACACGGAATGAGCCTCCATCACATAGAGAATCATACAACCACTGTCACAAAATGCATCTCCTATTGGGAGATGGGAGCATGCCTAAATTATGGTAAGATGGGTCACTTCACAAGAGATTGCGATGAACCAAGACGGGTCAAAACTCTGCAATAACAGAATAATAGGCCTTTAAGAATGGAGCAGAAATCGTCAAAATAGATTGATATGTTAGGATACATGACTTGAAACAAGTCTAAATTGTAATCTTCACGTCAATTAGACTTTAGATATGTTATAGTATCCAAATAGCATGGATTATATGGAATGGATATAATTCATAGTTTACTTTTCATAAAAATGAAGGATCGACCGTTGAAAAGTAGAGTGTTTAATGGAAGCACTCATATAACAATATTTCTAAGGAGGTTATCGATTAGCTGGTGCTCATAATTTATCACAAAATGTCGAGTACTCGAACTCAATAGCAAAAGTGATGGCACATATACATAATGATATGGAAGAAGGACAACATCCAAGTAAGTTGAAAATTTTTAGCATAATTGTTACTATATTAGTTAACCCAAGATCGACATGTGGAACATTTGCAGATCACACTGCAAACATTAAGAGAAATAAGTATACGCCAAAGTCTTAAAGTAAAAATTTTGGCAGAATGAAATAATGTTCCTCAGGAATATTGACATAGATAGAATATCAAAAGATGGATGCTATAACCAAACGAGTCCAACCAAAGAATGTGTTCCTTAGACTTGCAGGATATTATTAGAGAGTCACATCACATTACCACACGATAGTGTCACTATGGATGAACATCACTAAGAAGAACAAAAAAAAATTTGAATGACTCAAGAAAGGCTAAAATAGGTTTTAGAAATTGGAGAAAAGATTGGCAATGATGTCTTTTCTGAAAATACCTTCAAGCCAAGGAGGTTATGTCACCCACAACAATGCATACAACACCAACATAGCGTGTGTCTTGATACTACATAGGAAGATAGTTGCCTGCACATCAAGACAATTAAAGAAGCACGAGAAGAATTACCCAACACTCGAAGTCTTCATCCTAAGAGCTGATGACACAACGTGTAGGGTGAAGATATTAAATTCTTCACATACCACCAAAGTTGAGGTACACTTTTCTCGCGACAAGCTCTGAACATGTGTCGAAAAAAAAGAGATGGATCAAATTGCTCAAGGGTTACGAGTTTGTCATCAACTACAAAGCAAATCAATTGAGAATATCTTAAGAAAAAAAAGAAAGAAACGTCACTATGTTCATTTGGGGGTAAGCCGATGGAATATGAGCAAGGAGCAATTGCATCATTAAAGTCAGTCTAGTGACCAGGATAATAGCACATAGTGCATGCAGTCAGAATTAGTATGGAAGGTCGACAAATGGAAGTGGAGCATCAGAGATCACATAGTGTACTACAAGAACTTGAAAATCCTCAATAACATTGGAAAGTAATGATGGATTTTGTTAGAAGGCTTTCAAAAACTCAGCATGATAACGATGCGATATGGATAATAGAGAATCGATATATTAAGATAGCCGATGCCATACCCATTAGAGAAAGGTTAATCCATCAAAAGCCTCATAGACATTCACTTTTTTTAAGGAGGTTATCCGACTACATGGAGTATTGATCCATTGCGTCGGATATGAATTTACAGTGCATAGCCCAATTTTGATGGAGTATCTATAGAACAATTGGGATGTGGTTGAATTTCTATGTCGCCTTACATCCAAGATGGATGAGTAGTTTGAATGGACAATTGAGGCATCAGAAAATATATTCTGGGATTGTGCATTGGACTGGAGTGATAGTTGGAACAACCAACTCCCGCCGGTAGAGTTAGTATGTGGCAACAATCTCCATTCTGACATTAGGCATGGCACCTTCGCAGCCATGTATATATAGTAGATCATGTTGCTCACCTATCAGTTGGAGCAAGGTGGATGGATGATAGTTCTTATTACAAAAGTAATGAAGCAACGAAGTCTGTCTCATCATGGAAAGGTTGAAAACAACATATACGAGATGAATCATATACGAACATAATGAGATTGGAGGAATTGAATCAAAAATGGAGATATGATATATGTAAGACATATTATGCAAATGAATATGGCATTTAAAAACAGAAAGTGAAGATGAGAAAAGATTTCTCAAATTTGTTAGAAAGATGATGTAGTTTGTTTTACGTAAATTCGAGGACGAATTTATTTTTAAGGAGGTTATGATGTAATAACTCAGATTTTCTTGTGATTAATAAAGGAATATTTTAATATTTTTATTTGGGAATTATGGTCATTAATAGTATTATATTTAATAATTCTAAAAATAAAGCAGAAATTGAGGAGTTTAATTAAGGATAAAAATATATTATGAGATATTTAATTAAATTCGAAATTATTTAATTATTGAAATAAATCAAAATTGTTAAAAGAGAGTAATTAAAAGATTAAATTTGATTAGGATTGTAAGTTATAGATGGATTAGAGATAAAGATTTAAGAACCTTATAAATAAATTCTTAGAGTCGAACGTCAAGGAGTTTCCTCCTCTTGGTTTCTTAGTGTTCGGCGGTAGAGGCGTGACGACCACGTGATGACAAGGCGTGACTCGATGTCGAACGTCTAAGCATGAAACGAGGTACATAGAAGGATCCGTAGGTTCTTTGATTGTTTTTTTATTGGAATTGCTACTGCTACATGATAGTTTTAATATATATATATATATATATATATATATATATATAGATTTAATTAACGGCCGATACAGCCAAAGTAAAGAACGGATTGCTCAAAGAAAAAAAAAGTTCGGCCAACGATATTTCAGCACCGAAGGAGGAAAAAAATATAGTGATAACAAAAAAGAAAAGTAATACATGGGGAAAACGGATTGGGCGGTTTGCGGCCATGGAGAAAAGAAAATATAATTTATAAAAGAAAAGATGAGTTGAGAGAAAGATCGTGACACAGGAGAAAAGAAGAAAAAAAATAGAGAGATAAATTGAAGGAGAGAAATCGGTCGTGATGTAAGGAAAAAAAAGAAAAAAAAAGGGGACAAACGAAAAAGTAATACGTGAGGGTGTAAGGGAATTGGAGAGAGAGGATAGAAAAAAAAAAGGTGTGAAGGCACTACGTGAATAGGAGATAGGAAAATAAATAAGAGGAATTGAATTTGCTAGAGAGAGAAGCAAGCTTTTGTTCAAGTAATGGAGAGAGAGGAAGGGATTATAGCAAAGAAAAAAGGGGACGTGCGTGCTGGGTGACGTGGAGAGAGAAACGTGAGAGGGGATAAAAAAAAAGGAATTAGTTAGGAAATGTAATTTTACTTTGATTATGATCTTCTCGGTGAGGAAAATATTTATAAAATTTTATAGGTCAACGACAAAAGAAATAGAAAAAGAAAAATAATTGAGAATTATTTTATTAATCGATTTTATTTCATTATCAATTTTATAATAATTGTTTTGTTGTTATTATTATTAGAATAAGATATATCCGTTGTATTATTATTGATTTTTCCTGTTTAAATTGTCATCATACTTGATTATATTATTATCATACCTGATAATAATATTATTTTATCAAATCATATTATCATCATATCTAATCCTATAATTGATTATGATACCGATCTAGTAGTTTTTCTGATTGGGTCTTGTTTCACCTAAATTAAATTGTTGAAAGATAGACGTCTTAGGTAAATAAGATAAAAGTTGAAAACTGCTGGATCTTCATATTCTTTGATTCTCTCCAAGCCCCCGGATCATATTGTTATTGAATTGAATGGGGCATATAGTGGACCTAAAGGTTTGTGACGTCATCATCCTTTAAAGAAGCTATGGCTATCCTATGTTTGGCCATGGTGCCCCGCCATTCACGAATAATTGTTAGCGCTATATTATTGGGTGGCTTGCCGTGGCGTTGATCCTCCACTGGCCTACATAAAAGAGACATGGAGTTTTCCTTAATTGACCGAGCGCTCTCATTGAATTGGATAATTTCGAACATTGTAAATTGAACTGAATTGAATTAAAATCGAATCGAATTGAGTTGGATTGAAATCGAATTGAATTGAATTAATCATGGTCATTTGGATATTGGCGTTGACTGGCATTGCCTCCATCCATTCAATCGAATTGAATTGTAATTGACCAATGACCGTTGATATTGAATTGAAAATTGTTAAATTGAATAGTGCCATAGTGATCAGACATCATTGATATCGTTAATTGTTAAATCAATATTGATCGGTCATTTGACTTTTTCCTGATCCTTCCTATTGATCTATGACTTTATTGTTATATTGAATCATCGATCCAATTGATCAGATAATTATTAATTGTTATCTCTATTGATTGGTCTCTTGACCATAACTTGATATAATTGCTCATATCGATAAATCATTATATTGTTAAATTGATTATTGTATTGATTGCTCAATTGACTCATTATTGATTATATCTTATTTTCGATTAAGCATATTGATTGTTTAGTAGACCTTACGTACTGAGTATTTTTATACTCATGGATATTTTCCTGTACTTGGATCCGTGCAAGTGAGAGTACTTTGATAGATGATGATTCTACAGGTGGCTATACTCAATGACAAATAGATGTTGCACATGTTTTAGATCGAGTGGTCTAGTTTTTATTATTTTTGCATTTAGTAGAATCGTAAACTTATTGATATTTTAATTATTTTGAATATAATGAATTATTAGCTATTATTATTGAAAAAGTCTTTCGCATTTATTATTTATATTTCGCAAAAATATTTTATAGAAAATTGAGTAGCGTCTCTGGGATGACTCTAAGCATGTGAAAGTCACGTGGGTCTTAGGACATTACAGGCATGCAATTCCCTCCTTGAACTAATCCAGTCACATGTCAGCAATATGCCAAATAGACATTTTAATTTGATGCCAAAGCAAATAAGTGGGGAGAATAGAAGAGAAAAAAAAAATCATTACATGTCTACTTGTCACATCAAAATTTGAGGTTAGTACCATCACTGATTGACATTGAAAAAAATTGTTTCGAGGTGACTAAAATAGTACATAGTTTTGGCCACCCTCTTCCAGAAGGAGGAACTTCCGCTGGGTACAACCACTCTTGCTTCCCAAGATAGGACCTAGCCATGACATGCAAAGAAGACGGTGCACAACAAGTCAAACTCGGAACTCATAATTCTACATACCAATGTTGTGGACACGACATGGAGGGTCAGAAAACAAATCATGAACATGTAACAACACGACACGGCCGATTCTACCAGATTATTTTTTTAATATATTAATTAGCAACAAAACTGAATATAATATTATAATAAAGCAAAATTTTCATCAAGTTATCAAATATTAAGCAACATGTCAAAGGATGATGGAACAATACCAAATTCTATTATCTATATAGTCTATACATAAAATACAAGCATACGGTAATCAAAACTCAAAAGTAAAACCTAATTCAAACCTAACTAAACATGCACAAATATAATCCTAATATTTAACTTAGGTTTTAAACATGAAGAAACTCGACCGGCCTCTCAGCTACATTGGGCGAGCAAGGAGTTCTCGACGCCTCCCTTCTCGTGAGCGCATGGAGACCTCGGCACTCCCTGCTCATGAGCAGGGAGATCCCCGCGCCTCTCGGGAGCAGGGAAGCATTGAGAGGTGCCGAGGTCTCCATTGCTCACGCGGGGAGGGAGGGAGACAATAGCAAGAGCAGGAGTAGACAGAACAGGACTCCGCTAGAAAAAGAATGGGTGCGACAAAAAAGAACGGTGACAACGAGAGAGAGATTGAGGGAGGAAGGAGAAGGGGACTAGGGGAGTACCGATGATTCACGGCGAGCGGCGGAAATGGCAAGCGGCAGCAAAACATGATGGCAGACGACTGGAAAACACGGTGGCAGGCGGCTGCAACACACAGCGGTAGGCGTCAACAACCGACGGCAAGTCACGACAGCAAGCGGAGGTAACTATGGCATCGTTAGTTTTTTTCTTCCTTATTGGCTTTGCGCTCACGTGGTCACACCACGTGAGCCACTAACTCGGCGGCAAAAAAAAGGTGGGATCATTGGACACGAGCATGTCCAGCGATCCTACGTTCCAGCATGTGATGCTACCATGTGCTGGCCGAAAATGATCTAGAGTAAGATCGAGCACGTTTTTCAAATGTAGGATCGTCGTACGTTTTTATGTGTTGGGATGCGATTTTGACAACATTGCTACTAACCAATGTAGTCAAACATGTAAAGTAGACTTGATAGGGAGAGGTGGAGAAACACGTAAATCGTGAACATGTAACACAACAAAGCCGATTCTACTAGATTTTTTAAAAATATTACATGTATATATTTGTGTGTGTATATATATATATATATAGTTATTAGTGGTGAGATGAAACCTTTTTGAACTTATAAGTACAAAATGCAATATACAAATTTTTAATTTTAACATCAATTCATGATATAATACCTATTTAATTATATAAACATATATGTAGGAAAAATAGTAATTCATGTAAAATTAACACCTTAATAAATTGTAATAATAAGAGCAATAATAACACCTTAATAACAGCAAACCCATCAATATAGTTAATTAAAAAAATAAACATCAATAAATTTATAATAATAACATCAATTACGTGTGATATTGTCCGCTCTGGGCCTCGGTCTGCACGGTTTTCTCAAAACGCGTCATCTGGTATCAAAGAAGCGCAACGGCACACCTCCTATACTCAGCATGATAATATCCGCTCTGCTCCGCCCTAGGCTCACTGTTTTCTAATGCGTCACACCTAGTGAAAGACATGTTCCCATTTATACCCAGCATCTCTCGCGTGACTTATGCATGTAGGACTAATCCAAGGCATACCTCATGCATCAAATAATTTTTGTTATTAATCTATAAAAAAATAAGACAACAATAAATTTGGAATAATAGCAGCAATGTATAAATCCACTTTATTAAACAAATAATAACTACTAGAATTATAAAAAAATGTTTTAACACAATAAAAAAGTAGCCTAGTCCCCCTCTAGCTTTGTGCAAGTGCAGAAAGAAGATTGGAAATGGAATTGTGAAAAAAAAAGAGAACAAGTGGGAACATGCTCCTAAGCGCGAAGAGAGAAAGGGAAAGGGAGAGAGAGAAAGTTCCAGAGAGGGAGAGAAAGAGAAAGAGAGAACGTGAAGAGAAAGGGAGAGGAACAGAAGGGGCGAGAGAAGGAGAGGGGAGAGAGAGAAAGGGAGAGAACGCGGGAAGAGAAAGGGCGAGACAGGGAGAGGGAGAGAAAGAGAAAGCGCGAGACAGGGAGATTGAGAAAGAGAAAGGGCGAGTCAGGGAGAGGGATAGAGGGAGAGAGAGAACCTGTTAGGTCGTCGACGGTGGCGACAATCAGCAACAGCATCAAATGAGGGGGGGAGGCAGCGACAGCAAAGCAGGACGGTGGCGGCAGTCAGCAACAACATCAGATGAGGGTGGGGGGGAGGGGGGGAGCGGCAGTAGAGCAGGACGGCGGCGGCAGCAGAGCAGCAGGGCACAGTGACGGCCAGCAAACAAAAGGAGAGATGAGTGCCTATCATTTATAAAAAGGTAAAAGAAACATGATTGTAGGATCAGTGGAGTCGTGCGTCTCCACCGATCCTACGGGCCAGCGCGCGATCCTACCGCGTGCTGGCCAAAAACGTTTCCAGGTGGGATCAAGCACAAAATGCAGAGGTGGATTCATAAAATCGGACGTCTTTACGTGTCAGCACGTGTTTTTGACAACATTGCTGCAAACCCATTTGGAGAGGAGAGCAGTATTCATCCTTCTTAAATAACGAATTCCCAAATCACCATCTTTTGTTGGCCTGAAAATTTCATCCCATGTCACTTGAGCCACCCCTCTTCCTTCATTCCTAGATTGTTTCCAAAATTTCTACAAACTTGGCTGATCCTTCTCATTGCCTATTCGGGCATCATAAAACAAACATATAGTAAACTAGGAGAGCAGTAAGTACTCCTTTCATCAGTACAAGTCCTCCTCGAGAAAATAATCGAGCCTTCCAACCCTCTAATCTTTTTTCCACATGCCCCACCACGGTCGTCCAGTTTCATAGAAATCTTTTTATTCGACAATGGAAGGCCAAGATATACAAAAAGGTAATGAGGATGGACAGATCTAGAGTGCATCGACACATTATCTCTGTACCAAAAGGAACGAATGAATATTTTGCATGATTAATCTTCAATCCTAAGAAGTCATAAAAAATTCTCACTAAAGAAGAGCAAGGGCGGACTTACATTACCTTCTTGCAGCATCCTCGGTACCCTCAATAAAGAAAAGCAAGGGCGGACCGCGGACCTACATAAAGAGTAATGGGGTCGATTGACCCCATTAATTTTTACACAATGTACATTAGTATATAATAGTTAAACAATGTCATACGTTAGTTACTAAGATTTTTTTTAATAACTTCATTCAATCTGAAACTCCCTTTATAATAAAATATTATAAGGGAAAATTATAATATTTTCTTTCTTTTTCTGAGCATCGACTTTAATCGAACTCTTTTCTTCACCTTTTATATTTTGTTTCTTTCAAAGCTTTCTCATTTCTTTTAAAATTTTCCATTCTTCTAAAAATATTGTTTGCATCTTATACAAAAGGATATTATTAATATTTTTCTAAGATTATTTAATTATTGGTATTAATCTCTATCATGATTGGTTATTCATTTTAGTATATAAATAATGATTTTAGGATTTTTGGAATTTATAAATTCTCAAAATACTACTCACTTAATTGTTCAATTAAACTAAAATTATAATATGAATTTATTAATGTTTACATATTTATGTCATTTAATTTCTTATGCCAAAAAAGAAGTATTTGATAATATTGATAACCACTTGATTAATGAAAAACAAAACATGACATGGAATCTAAAAGGAAAAAAAATGTTTGCTTAAGTGGTAGCACCATCATTCGCTTATTTAACCATCGTCCGATTCATGGTGTGCGGTAGATAAACAAATTGACCAATTAGTGAATCCACTATCTATCATGAATTGAATGATGATTAATAGGCATATGATGGTGCTACTGCCCTTCAAAGAGGTAGCACAAACATTAAACCCAATCTAATATATATATAATATTTTAATTTATCAATTGCAATATTTAATTTGGTGTTTGTCAAAATATTGGTATTTTAATATTTTAATTACAAAATTATATTTTGCACCCATGGATTTTAGGGTCCTAGGTCTGCCTTTGAAAAAAAAGTATGCCATCTGTGTATTGTAAAATAGGTACAATTGAATCATAAGCAAGGTTTGGGAAAAAATCATCAAGTACACTAGCACATCGAGTCGAGAATGTGCAAATAACATTCGAGTAAGCAGGCATCCTTGTCTAACTCCCCATTGAGATTGGACTCAACCTCCAACTGATCTGTCATTTATGAGCATTGAGAATAAAACTGTACAAGCACAACAAGTCGAGAATGTGCAACGGGTTAGGGCATTTACGGTACGTGCAAATAACATTGGAACAAGCGGGCATCCTTGTCTAACTCACCGTTGAGGTTGGACTCAACCTCCAACTGATTCGTCATTTACAAGCATTGAGAAGAAAATTGTACAAATACACCTCTTCATCTATGATACCCAAAGTTAGGAAAGGACCAACGTCGATGTGAGCACCAATCCATTGAGTCATAAGCCTCGGGAAAACTTACCTTCCATAAGACTTGGTGCTATCACTACAAGAAAAATGCAGATTACTCCGGGGGACGTCGCCGACCGTCGATGCTGTCGTCCGGTCAAGAGAGGCTCGTCGACAGGGAGTGGGAGAGGGGGAGAGAAAGGAGAGGGAGAGGGAGAGAGAGGGGGATTGGGGAAGATTATATATATATATATATGAAAAGATGAGAAAGTGGGAAAACAAAAAAAAGAGCGGGATAGTGAAATTTTAATTACCAACGACTCTGACCATCGAAAACTTGGGAAATATTAATAATATATATTATCATGATATATACGAATATGATATTGATTATTTTTAAAGTTACCGACGATCGTGATCGTCATAAATTATTTAATTATAAATATAAAATACTATATATAGTTATATATAATATTTATTTTTTAGTTTACCGACGATTTGAACCGTCGCTAATTTTTTTAGTTTACCGACGGTATGTAAAATAATACACGATACATTATATTACTTTCATTTACTGACGGTCGGAACCGTCGGAAATTACGACAATCTAGACTGTCGCTAATTATATTAATAAAATACTCATTATAATATATTATTTTACATTTACCGACTGTCTGGACCGTCGAAAATTATGACGGATAGATATCCGTCAAAAATTTTGACGTTTCAAATTGTCAAAAAATAAAATAATAATATAACAAATTACATAATTTATTATTTTGATTTTCGATGATTGCGACTGTCGAAAATTCTCCGTCGAAAAATCCCAATTTTCTTGTAGTGTATAAACCATTGAAACAATTTTTTTCATTGCCAAATCATCTTCATTTTACATTGATAGGTTAATGTTCTCTTATGTTGACTTGCACGCTGACAAGCATAAGATGTGGATTTGTATTTTGTCCATGTGAGACTAGCGGCCCTTGGGTCGGATTGTCATATAGTTCAAGCGAGCACGTGACTGGTGACTCTGATACCTTTTGTAACACCCTCTTATCCCATCAAGATATTATATTTTTTGGACTTTCGATTCGTACGAATTTAAAATACATCTTGAAAGATAAAAGAGGATGATATTAAATAAGCTCATGATCATCTCCATATTTTATTCATGTGAGATTATTACCTTAATCTTTTCCAGCGTTGGGGCCTTACACTGATTGCTAGGAAAATGGATGGTTCTATGAGAAGTGTGGATCCATATATGATAATTCTGAATCAGATAACTTTAACCAGGTTTCTTTTCCTCAAAGCTCTTCTTGCCATTTCTATTCAGCTTTGTAAATTTTAACATGAGAATTTCAAGTTATAATTGTGTTAGATAATGTACAGATATCGGGTTTATGAATTTCACACAATCAAAATGGCTTGAAGTGTGAGCCGCTTGTAAAAACCAAATTTTCTTTTTATCAAAAGGGATATCCCTAGATGAATTTGTGAAAACTAAAACATTACTTGACCCCTCTGAAACATGACTTGGTAGCCATCCTTAATTTGACATTAGAAAAAAAAAATCTCTGAAACGTGATACTAAACATATGGTTTTCAACCGACACCGGAAGCTTTATCCTCTCAAAGTCAGAAGTGGAATTTCATCCGAAGTTTTAAGTTTTTTTTACATTAATTTTATGCAAAATCTTGTTCTCATGCATGAATGTTGAAAAATTCATATGGAAGCAATATGTGCACTTTACTATTTCTCTCAGAAGCACTCTACTATTTCTCTCTTAAATATGTATTTTTAATTGTTACTTCTATTGCTTTGGTATCTGACTCTCCTTAATTTTGCGGTGCAGTTATCCGCAATGGGTGTCAAACGTAAGCAATAGTCTGGTATCGCTCTGACTTTGGTTTTATCAAGCTTAATTAGCATGTTCCAACTTTTGGATTTACTCAACTAGGAGAGAGACTGAAGTATCTTCTACTTCTCACGGGCTATGTACTGTATTTGTATTTGTATCTTTAACGGTGTCATACAGCAAAATGACACAGTATGCATGATCGAGCGTATGCAAGCGTGCATCCATCAATCAAATGGCAGGAAATTAAGCTGTATGTCATAACTTAGAGCGGTATGCATCAAGACAAGAAGCAGTGGACGGACGTCTTGTGTTGGGATCCAGCTGATATCAGGAACCGACCGTACAAATGGACATCAGATATCTTGGTATTGCCAATTCTGGTGATCGATGCAATTCTCGGCATCACTGCAAACTCCGTGTCTTAGGAGTATCCATGTGAGTCCAGCTTGAAATAAGAGCCATCACATGCCTAATCTCTTAACGTTGACATTGTCTTTTATTGTTAGTTTTATCCTTTGAATCTTTTAAAGTGAAGTCTTATGCATCGATTACAAATGATGTACACTAATTCTGAACCTTCCACAGCTCATGGCATACAGAAGTAACAAAGCTGTTTGTTTCTTTCTTTCTTGCGTTTTCTGGTTCAGTAGGAACAGATTCCATTCTACATGGTTCTGTCTAGTCTTCTGGTTTAGTTTTGTTGTATGCTTAATATGTTGGCTGAATCGTTCGGCCTGCTCAACAGCAACGAAGTAAAAGTAAAAAGAAAAAAGAAAAAAAGAAAAAAGAAAAAGAAAATTGAAACAATGCATATTATGACTGCTAATGATAGAAACAAAAATCAACAATCTAAATTTAGATACGAAAATATAATAACAATATGATTGATCATCATCCAATTTTTTCTTCACTGCACATCAACACTCTCGAGCCAGAGTTAAAAAATTTAGATGAGCGAAATAACTTAAATCTGATAAAAAAAACTGTACAATAATATAGATACTTAAATTGTAATCATGAAATTTATTTGAGTTATACAAATTTATTATATGATATCTTAGTTTGTATAAAAAATATTTTTAAAAATAACTAATCTTATATTAGGCTTTACAAATTTTTTTTAAAAAAAATACATTATTGATAATGGTATGAAATATGCAAGCATTTCTTTACCTATTATGCAATGATGGTTTCATACAATTAAATCGATATTATATTTATACTCATGTCCTTTGAAATGGACATGTTAGTATCTTCACATATTTTGAAGCAAAAATGCTACGTCCTCCTAAAAATTTAATCCTCCTAATTTAGGAGGATATAGCATATCCCATTTTGAAATGCTTATTAAAATAACTGTATTTGTTGTCGACAAATGACAATATACCGATTATTTCAATATTATATTATGCCCGATATTTATTTATTTATTTATTTATTTATTCAATTTTAAAATAAGATTCTATTCTATAAATTAAAAGATAAAATCTAGAATTTAGAAAAGTTGCATGCCGAACAAAAAAAAAAGGGGGAAAATGAAGACATCTCCTTCAACCCCTTGGACCAGCTGCACCGCGAGCGCAAGCGAAGGCACCACCCACTCCACCACCTTCGCCGACACCATTCGTCGAATCTCCCTATTTCGTTCCTCTCATTTCCCTCTAATTTCTGCCCTACCACCGGCGTCTTCCTCGTAAATAAGTCCAACGTCGGTGCCATTCCCGCAACCGTGCAATATTCAACACCCCCAACGGCCGCGAACGCGACCCTTCTCCCTCCCTCTTCGCCCCCACAACGAGAGCAAGCGCCTCAAAAAAGAATTTTCAGATCCAGGAAGACAAGACGAGGAGGAATCCATCGATCCCCTGATCTGCCCATGGCGACCTCCGCGGTCTACTCCGCCTTGCTCTTCCTCCTGGCCGTCGTCGTCACCTCTCTGATCCGACCGTCGACCGTCGAGATTCGGGACATGGACGTGTGCTCCGACGGCCGCGCCATCATCCCCTTCGACGAGTTCGGATTCACCCACAACGGCTTTCTCGAGCTCAACGTCTCCGACATTTCCTTCTCCGACGAGTCCAGCGACTTGGATCACTCCCAGTTCGGCTTCTTCCTTTCGAACCGCGACGGGTGGGTGCACGTCCTCCAGCAGTTCCAGGACCGAGAGGTCACCTGCCCGCTCAAGTCCGACCTCGTCCGCCTCGTCTACACCTTCGACCCCCGCCCAACGCTGCCGGCGTCCCCAATGCCCGTGCCTCCTCCTTCTCCAAATGATACGACCACAACTCCGACCCCGGCCAGTATACCCTCATCTTCGCCAATTGCCTCCCCTCTGTCCGCGTCTCCATGTCCGTCTGCTCCGCCATGTACAACATCGACCGGGCCACCGGTGTAACGCCCCTAAAATTCGGCCCTAATTTTTAAATTTTTGTCGAACCCTAGATGCCGTTACTTCGACCTTGACATAATCTAATTTCATAAAACTTTGCAGCGGAAACATAATATAATAAAACTTAAGACATTAACATCATAACAGCGGAAGACTTCATGGATAATTAAAATAAAAACCCAAGATAACATAATTTGGCCCATGGGCCTAGTAGGCTCTAACGTATACCCAACAATGGGTTCTTACAACATAATGAGTTCAAGTAAAATACATGACTCCATGAGGCCCATAAGCCATACATAAATGACTCTTACAAGAGTTTATCAACATGACATAATATAAGTAAGATAACTTGGGCCGTAGCCCGACTGACCCATGTGCAACGTCATCGTCAAGAGGCTCTCGCTGCCGAACCTAAGACCCCTCAATACCTGCATGGATCCATGGGGTGCAGGGAATTTCTCCCGTTAGAGTATCTTGAGGCCCATGCATGCTATGACCTTATAACATAATCTCTATATGTCATGGCATATGCATATCATCATCATGGAACATAAATTATATGCATGCTATGAGCTACTTATGCATACTACATGACATGTGATCATATCATCATGGTAATATAAGATAACAAGTAACATCATAATCTTTAAGTCATGCATATCATAACTTATCATCATGCTAATGCATACCATAATCTTATCTTACTTTACTTTAGCATATTTCATCACGTCATGATATGATGTGACAAGTGAACATTTACATGGCATCCTCATAGGTGCATACTTCATCATACTTCTTTAATATCTTTACTTTATGTCCCAAGTCATTCATCTTTTCATCTTTCATCTTTACTTAGATACTTTCTTATCTTGTTTGATTGGGAAGACCATGTTGAAGCTCAAGGAAAAAATGGCTAGCTAGGCCAATACATTGGGGTCGCAGGAAGCCAATAGAGACGCCACACTAGGGATGGAACTCGCCTCCTGGGCCGCGGATGCCCAATTGAGATGTCACACTAGGGGTGGAACTCGCCTCACTTATGGAAATGCCACACTAGGGGTAGAACTCGTTTCCCCGAGAAATGCCGCCACTAGGGGGCGGAACTCATTTCCCCTTTCCTTGATTGTAACAAGTCACCTTCACGTCAATCCGTCTTTTACTTGTTTTCATCAATACATACAATCAGTCACACATGTTGCTTGTTTTAATTCTATTTAAGGTCATACATACTTCAAATCATACTAGGTGTGGTCATTCAAACATAGCAAATTAGCCTCCAGAACGGACGACCGTTTTGAGTAACGGTCGACCATTGGTAGAGTATCGGTCGACCGGTCGGGTTATCGATCGACCGTTATGGTCCATTCGGACGACCGAAATCAGACTTCGATTCGTCCGCTAATTACAGAATGTGACACTCTTCTATATCGGACGACCGTTATTAAATCGGTCGACCGCTCATGGGTCCTTCGAACGATCGAAAATGGATTTCAGTTCGATCGCTAATCACAGAATGTGACCTTCTTCTAAACCAGACGACTGCTCGATAATCGGTCGACCAATATTGGTCCTTTCGGACGTCCGAAAATAGATTTCGGATCATCCGCTAATCACAGAATGCGTCGAACGTTTCGGCGACACGTATCGGACAACCGTTATTGCATCGGTCGACCATTACATTGCTATCGAGCGATCGAGACATGGTGTCTGGTCGACCGCTATTCACATAATGTTCCGACCCTTCTAAAATGGGCGACCATTATAGAACCGGTCGACCGTTGGGCAGAGTTTTATACTATGATGATCTCCAGAACGGTCGACCGATACATTATCGGTCGTCCGTCATGGACCGACAGATACACGATTTCTACACTATTTCATTCTAAATCTTTCATACAATAAGATATTGAACATATACATGATTCCAAACATCATATAAGGCATTTCTGAGCATTCTTGGCAATTTAATCATGAATATAATAAGGTATTCACATGAAGCATCTAATCATGCTAACTAAGCCCATACACGTACATAAGCATAAAACCATTTCATTTGAGCTAGCATAAGCACCAATGGACATCATAATTCCAAACATGATTAGCATTAGAACATAAAGCTTCATGAAACATGGCACATACAAGTATTAATATGCATAAGCCCTAATCATCCATTTAAAAAATACAAGTTGGTTCTTCATGTCCTAATCCATTCACACAATCATCATTAGGGAGGAGATTAAGTGTTTGGATCCCCTCAACATACTTTAATCATTAATCAACACATAGGTCATACATGAGCATTTTTACTATCTTAATCTTGAACATATGAAGGGATTTTCCTAAAGAACATTAAGAATTAGCAATCATATTCATACTAACAAATAAAAGGCATCATAATAATTAAATCATGAATAGCAATGAACATTCTAATTCTAAGCATTATTAACAATGAAATGATAATATTAATGAAACAAGAAGCATCTTAATGCAAATATGAACTTTCCCTAATCATACTTTAATAAGACCTAGTTAGGTCTTAAAATTCCTTAATTCATATAAATATACATCATTAAGGAGTGATTAGGATTAGGATCTCCTCAAATATACTTATTTAACATTTACACTTACTATTTAATCTTATTCTAATTTAAAAGAATTATAATATTATTTTCCAACATAAGCATCACTTTTTATATTAGGATTCACATATAGCATTTTTACAAACATCTAATAGGCATCATGCATTTTAATTTTAGAATCATAAATATCATTATGTAGGAATCAAAGATTGTTCCTAGGTTCCAATCCAAATATTCAAACAATACATTGGGGTGAGATTAGGGTTGGATCCTTTTAAACATACTTTTAGGACTTAAGTTAAAACCCTATCAAATTTTAATCTTAATTCTTCTTTTTTTTTCCTCTTCTTTCTTGGCGGTTTCTCTTTTCTTTCTTTCCTTTCTTCTTCTTGGTGCTTGCTGTCCGTGAGGAAAAGGTTAACAAGGGAGACAGGGAGTGGATTGCTGCCAGCTCGGAGGTATCTTCTTCCTCCAATGGTGTTGCCGAGAGGTGCTAAGAGAGAGAAAAGAGTTGGGTAGGTGAGGGCTTTCTTGCTGCTGCTTGCTGGAAGGGAGAGAGAAAGACTGGTGTTGCTATGAGTTGATGGAGAGAGACATTAGATGGAAGTGAGGGCAGGTGGCTGCTGTGCGTGAGTGAGAGTGTGCTGCCTTGGGAAGTTGAGGGAATGGAGTGATATGCCAAGGAGCTGCTACTGTAGCAACAGGGGGTGGAATTCTTGTGCTGACCGAATGGTGTTGAATGAGAGGGAGAAAGATTCTTCTCTGTCGGCTAGAGAGGCTGGTGAGGGAAAATGAGTTTTGTGAGTGATCTAGGGCATTAGGTTATTTATATATTAGCCTTATGGGTTTAGCAAATTTAATGGGCTTTTAATGGGCTTTAAGATAACATTAGCTTTCTTTTATTTATTTTATTTTATTTTTCTTTTATTTATTTTTTGAGAATATTATAATATACTCCCCTTAAAATAAAATTCGTCCTCGAATTTTGTAGAATCTTATACAATAGATCTCCTCATTCACATTGCTCTATTTATCTTTCACTCCTCGCATACACTGACGTGATCTCTCCATATATGACATCCATGTGCATTTCTCGGTGATCTCACTTTAACGTCCTTTGAATTTCGTCTCCACTTAGTTGATCGCCATTACCTGCTATTCCAAGATTCCCGTGAAATTTTCATATCTCTAATCAATCTCAAGAAGTTGAGATCGTTCTTGAGCCATGTTTTCGCTATGCAACATTAATCATTAACTTAACCTTAAATAAAATTCCTCTCGTCCTTGTTACTTTATCCATCTTCAATTCTTCGTGCGTACTAATGTGGCCTTACTCGTGCGTCTTCAATAGCATCACTCAATAGTCTCTTGCTAACGGTTCTTGGCCATGGTCCTAACTATGTCATCACATTATCTCATATCTTAAAGAATCTAGTAGAATCTTGGATCTTTACTCCTCTTCGTGAAATGAAAACGTTCGTGCGTCACGCTTCCGTTGCGCTACTCTGAACTTTAGCTTCATCTAAGTGTCGAATTTTCTGACTTAACACTTGGTCATTTCATGTCATCTTCTAGGTCATGTAAGTCTACGTAAAACAATCCCAATTTTCTTCACTTTTTAACTATCATTCGTATGAGCTTGGTGGTTCTTTTTAAGTTCCTTCATATTTAAGAACAATGAGTGGTTTCTTATCATTAGAATATTCCTCATAACATTCTTTCTAATATTCTAGGTGATCTCTATATATATCTATCATGCGTACACATTATAATTTGTATGATTCATTAAAACGTTAAGCGATGATTACCTTGTGTCGTATCCGAAACTTGGTGAACTTCTTTGACTTGCATGGCGTGAACTTGTCCCAACACTTTTGGACATTTGACATCTATCTTCTCCGGGCAATCCTTCGCATAATGGCCCGCCTTGCCACACTTCAAGCAAGTCCCGACCTTGAAGCGACATTCGCCTAAATGAAACCTTTCGCAATGGCTGCATTGCCTTTTGTTCTTATGTGATTCTTCCCTCTTAGAACTCATATAGGGTTAATTCCTTTGCTCCTTCCATTTTCCTTTCTTGATCGTCTTCTTTGATGTGTTACCATTAGAAATTACAACTCCATCTTCGAGCATCTTTTCTAATTCCACAACTAACTCCAACGCTTCTTCCATTGTCTTAGGAGCTTGACACAATATCCTAGTCTTCAATTCGAGCTTAAGTCCCTTTATAAAGCGATTCACCCGCATCTTTTCTGTCTTGACCAAGGTGCAATACTTTTCGAGTTGAAAGTACTTGACTGCGTAGTCGTCCACCGGCATATCACCTTGTTGGAGTTTAAGAAACTCCTCTTGTCTTTGCTCACTCATATTTTGTGAAAATTATTGATCCTTGAAATCTATCACGAACTTCCACCATGTCGGATTTTCTTCGTTGGCGTACTTAGACCTAAGGATAAAATCCCACCATTACTTTGCTTTTCCCGTCAAGTTATTAGTGGCACAAGTCAGTTTACTTTCCCTTGGACATTTCATCACCCCGAAGATATCCATGATGGCATCCAACCATGCCTCGGCTTCCTTCGGATCATCAATGCCATTGAACATAAGAGGATTGAGGCTTAAAAATCTCGTCAAAGAATCTTGGCACAAGCCTTCATCACATTTCATAACTTGAGTCATGCCTTCGTTCGTTGGATAATTCACATCCATCTATCATCATACAATAATCGTGCATCAACGTCTACCTTTACACAATTAAAGCAAAATACATACCTTTAGGTTCGGTGGCACCTCATGACGATTGCACATGCACTTCATACTTAGACATTACACAGACATTTTAGTCAACCTATGGCTTATACATCCTAAGACTTAAGACATGGATCAAGTCTATAACTTACATCTACTATAGTATAACATATAACATATAAAAGCTCAATCATGGCTCTTGACTTCTATAACTTACAACACTCAAGCCAAACTATAGCTTACATATTCTAAAACATATACATGCGAACCAAATCTAGGCTCTGATGCCAATTGTAACGCCCTCAAAATTCGGCCCTAATTTTTAAATTTTTGCCTAACCCTGGATGACGTTACTTCGACATTGACATAACCTAATTTCATAAAACTTTGCAGTGAAAACATAATATAATAAAACTTAAGACATTAACATCATAACAGCGGAAGACTTCATGAATAATTAAAATAAAAACCCAAGATAATATAATCTGGCCCATGGGCCTAGTAGGCTCTAACGTATACCCAACAATGGGTTCTTACAACATAATGAGTTCAAGTAAAATACATGACTCCATGAGGCCCATAAGCCATACATAAATGACTCTTACAAGAGTTCATCAACATGACATAATATAAGTAAGATAACTTGGGCCGTAGCCCGACTGACCCATGTGCAATGTCATCGTCAAGAGGCTCTCGCTGCCGAACCTAAGACCCCTCAATACCTGCACGGATCCATGGGGTGCAGGGGATTTCTCTCGTTAGAATATTTTGATGCCCATGCATGCTATGACCTTATAACATAATCTCTATATATCATGGCATATGCATATCATCATCATGGAACATAAATCATATGCATGCTACGAGCTATTTATGCATACTACATGACATGTGATCATATCATCATGGTAATATAAGATAACAAGTAACATCATAATCTTTAAGTCGTGCATATCATAACTTATCATCATGCTAATGCATACCATAATCTTATCTTACTTTACTTTAGCATATTTCATCACGTCATGATATGATGCGACAAGTGAACATTTACATGACATCCTCATAGGTGCATACTTCATCATACTTCTTTAATATCTTTATTTTATGTCCCAAGTCATTCATCTTTTCATCTTTCATCTTTACTTAAATACTTTTTTATCTTGTTTGATTGGGAAGACCATGTTGAAGCTCAAGAAAAAAATGGCTAGCTAGGCCAATACATTGGGGTCGTAGGAAGCCAATAGAGACGCCACACTAGGGGTGAAACTCACCTCCTGAGCTGCGGATGCCCAATTGAGACGCCACACTAGGGATGGAACTCGCCTCACTTATGGAAACGCCACACTAGGGGTGGAAATCGTTTCTCCGAGAAATACCGCCACTAGGGGGCGAAACTCATTTCCCCTTTCCTTGATTGCAACAAGTCACCTTCACGCAAATCCGTCTTTTACTTATTTTCATCAATACATACAATCAGTCACACATGTTGCTTGTTTTAATTATATTTAATGTCATACATACTTCAAATCATACTAGGTGTGGTCATTCAAACATAACAAATCAGCCTCCAGAACGGACGACCGTTTTGAGTAATGGTCGACCATTGGTAGAGTATCGGTCGACCGGTCGAGTTATCGATCGACCGTTATGGTCCATTCGGACGATCGAAATCAGACTTCGATTCGTCCCCTAATCACAGAATGTGACGCTCTTTTATATCGGACGACCGTTATTAAATCGGTCGACCGCTCATAGATCCTTCGGATGACCGAAAATGGATTTCAGTTCGACCGCTAATCATAGAATGTGACCTTCTTCTAAATCGGACGACCGCTCGATAATCGGTCGATCGATACTGGTCCTTTCGGACATCCGAAAATGGATTTCGGATCGTCCGCTAATCACAGAATGCGTCGAACGTTTCGACGACACATGTCGGACGACCGTTATTGCATCGGTCGACCATTACATTGCTATCGAGCGACCGAGACAAGGTGTTTGGTCGACCGCTATTCATAGAATGTTCCGACCCTTCTAAAATGGACGACCATTATAGAACCGGTCGACCGTTGGGCAGAGTTTTATACTATGATGGTCTCCAGAACGGTCGACCGATATCGGTCGCCCGTTATGAACCGACAGATACACGATTTCTACACTATTTCATTCTAAATCTTTCATACAATAAGATATTGAACACATACATGATTCCAAACATCATATAAGGCATTTCTGAGCATTCTTGGCAATTTAATCATGAATATAATAAGGTATTCACATGAAGCATCTAATCATGCTAACTAAGCCCATACATGTACACAAGCATAAAACCATTTCATTTGAGCTAGCATAAGCACCAATGGACATCATAATTCCAAACATGATTAGCATTAGAACATAAAGCTTCATGAAACATGGCACATACAAGTATTAATATGCATAAGCCCTAATCATCCATTTAAAAAATACAAGTTGGTTCTTCATGCCCTAATCCATTCACACAATCATCATTAGGGAGGAGATTAAGGGATTGGATCCCCTCAACATACTTTAATCATTAATCAACACATAGGTCATACATGAGCATTTTTACTATCTTAATCTTGAACATATGAAGGGATTTGCCTAAAGAACATTAATAATTAGCAATCATATTCATACTAACAAATAAAAGACATCATAATAATTAAATCATGAATAGCAATGAACATTCTAATTCTAAGCATTATTAACAATGAAATGATAATATTAATGAAACAAGAAGCATCTTAATGCAAATATGAACTTTCCTTAATCATAGTTTAATAAGACCTAGTTAGGTCTTAAAATTCTTTAATTCATACAAATATACATCATTAAGGAGTGATTAGGGTTAGGATCCCCTCAAACATACTTATTTAACATTTACACTTACTATTTAATCTTATTCTAATTTAAAAGAATTATAATATTATTTTCCAACATAAACATCACTTTCTACATTAGGATTCACATATAGCATTTTTATAAATATCTAATAGGCATCATGCATCCTAATTTTAGAACCATAAATATCATCATGTAGAAATCAAAGGTTGTTCCTAAGTCCCAATCCAAACATTCAAGCAATACATTGGGATGAGATTAGGATTGAATCTCCTTAAACATACCTTTAAAACTTAATTTAAAACTCTATCAAATTCTAATCTTAATCCTTCTGTTTTTTTCCTGGATCCTTTTTTTTTCCTCTTCTTTCTTGACGTGGCAGCTTCTCTTTCCCTTTTCTTTCTCTTTCCCTTTTCTTCTTCGCTTCACGGATGGAACGACTCTCCTCCTTGCTACTGTGATGCTCTTTGATGAGTGGAGAGAGAGAGTCAGAACAAATGGGAATGTAAGAGGGAGAGGAGGGATTTCTTCTTCTTGGTGCTTGCTGTCCGTGAGGGAAAGGTTAACAAGGGAGACAGGGAGTGGATTGCTGCCAGCTCGGAGGTATCTTCTTCCTCCAATGGTGCTGCCGAGAGGTGCTAAGAGAGAGAAAAGAGTTGGGTAGGTGAGGGCTTTCTTGCTGCTGCTTGCTGGAAGGGAGAGAGAAAGACCGGTGTTGTTATGAGTTGATGGAGAGAGACATTAGATGGAAGTGAGGGCAGGTGGCTGCTGTGCGTGAGTGAGAGTGTGCTGCCTTGGGAAGTTGAGGGAATGGAGTGATATGCCAAGGAGCTGCTACTGTAGCAACAGGGGGTGGAATTCTTGTGCTGGCCGAATGGTGTTGAATGAGAGATGGAGAAAGATTCTTCTCTGTCGGGTGGAGAGGGAAAGTGAGTTTTGTGAGTGATTTCGGGCATTAGGCTATTTAGATATTAATCTTATGGGTTTAGCAAAGCTAATGGACCTTTTAATGGGCTTTAAGATAACATTAACTTTCTTTTATTTATTTTCTTTTCTTTTTCTTTTATTTGCTTTTTGAGAATATTACAATCGGCGCCCGTGTGTACCTCTCCGCTGGCTCCGCCTACCTGCCCGTTGTCTTCTTCCTCTTTTTTCTTGCTTATCTCGCCATGGCCGCTGCGTGGGCTTACATCCTCCTCCGGAAGCGGCGGACGGGCTACGGGATCCACTATTTCATGCTCGCCGTCGTCACGCTCAAGGCCCTCAACCTCCTTGCGGAGGCTGAGGATAAGGCCTTCGTCGCGCGCACTGGCTCCGCCCACGGCTGGGACGTCCTCTTCTACATCTTTAGCTTCCTCAAAGGCATCTCCTTGTTCACCCTTATCGTTCTCATCGGCACTGGATGGTCCTTCCTGAAGCCCTACCTTCAGGACCGCGAGAAGAAGGTGTTCATGGTCGTCATCCCCCTCCAGGTCGTCGCTAATATTGCCCAGGTCGCCATCGACGAGTCCGGCCCCTACGCCCGCGACTGGCTCACCTGGAAGCAAGTCTTCCTCCTTGTCGACGTTGTCTGCTGCTGCGCTGTCCTTTTCCCCATAGTTTGGTCCATCAAGAACCTTCGGGAGGCCGCCCGAACCGACGGCAAGGCCGCTGTAAACCTCATGAAGCTGACGCTCTTCCGGCAGTACTACGTGGTCGTCATCTGCTACATCTACTTCACTCGGGTCGTCGTCTACGCCCTCATTACGATAACATCGTATCGATACCTCTGGACCAGCGTTGTCGCTGGGGAGCTCGCCACACTGGCATTCTATGTCTTCACCGGATACAAATTTAGGCCAGAGGCACATAACCCATACTTTGTGATCGATGACGAAGAAGAGGAAGCTGCTGCCGAGGTACTCAAGCTTGATGACGAATTTGAATTGTGAAGCAGAGAGACATAGCGTTTTATGCCACTGTGGTGGTCAGTAGGAATGGAAAAAAGGAAAAAAAAATGGATGCTTCAAATTAGAAGGATGGATACTGATCACTCTATGTAGAGCTGCTAAAAAGGTTCAAAATTAGAAGTTGGATCTAGTCCTTACTTTCGTTTCTTTTTATCTTTTTAACTTGAATGTTCTGATATAGTGTGAATTATGGAGGATCAGGTTTCACCTTGCCATTAATTACTAATTCATGATAACATTGTCATCTTTTTTTCCTTTATACTATTTAGATTCATGATACCATATATTAGATGAAGTTGAATGACATCAATTTTCAATGTCTCTTATATTAAACTTACTTGTCAATGTATCTATACCTTTCTCGTTTCTTTCTCTTTGGGTATTCAGGTTACATAGCCATGATAATCAATTACTACCTTTTGGTTTGCATCAAATTGTGCTTTTAACTTTAAAAAAAAATTGTGCTTTTATATTCATTGTGGTAATTATGGATCTATATTGTATCGTAGGAATTAATGGAGAAATTTAAGTTTGTAGGCCAACTTACAGTTCAAGGGATGCCCTCCTTAATGTTTCTACAGTTGAGTAATGTTACTGATATTATGGTAGTTGTCAGCTCCTGCAACCGCTATTCTGTGATGCGTAATGAGGGTTGACCTCAAAACTGTTAGGGTACACCTTCCATATTTTGTGTCTCATGTAAGATTTAACTCAATTTAAACTGAAAATGAATTCATGTATTTTTATCTACGAAAGATAAATTATGAGATGAGCGGTTATACATTATGAATTTATGCTCTTCCTTTAGTATTGATTAAAGTCGGTGTGTGATTTCATTAATTTTTTTTCTTGGAAAAGAGTGATTTCATACTAGAGTATTTTACCTTCTAAAAATTATATATAGAGAGAGAGAATTCAGAATGGCCATGTTATTGCTTTATTTAATTGTCTACATTATGGAGAAATTGTTCTCAAGTTGTAATTCTTGGAGAAAAACACTATGGGCTCAGGCCATTTCAGAACATGCTGTTTTGAAAGCAGCACGAGTTAATACCTAAAATTTTTTAAGGCCATCTTTTGTCAGTAGAGAAGTCCTTTCATTCTGTGTATAATTCACCTTAGCTTTCAGAAACCTTAAAGTTAATCTCAGACGAGCCACTATGCATGTCTTTTTCCATTCTGCTGAAACGAGATGACAAATTTTATCCTCAATATCTGAGTAGTAAGGTTGGAATTATATATCATCATTTTACTGGATAGTGTAGGGATGTTGTATTGGAATTATTCTCCTTGCCTCTTTAAGCATTATTTAGTAAAATATCTGTTTGCTGCGATAATATTGGTTTTCCTAAGAGAATATGATAGTGCCATCAACATCACGTTCTCCACATTTGTTTCCGTCTTTAAGCATTATCGGTATGTTATAGCATTGAATATTAAAAAGTCGTTTGGAAAGATTGTCTGGTTCATCTCTTTCTTTTTTCTAGATCTGAGGCTGTGCTCTACCTTGATTGATTAAATGAGATAGTGTATTGATTATTGTTGTGACTGGGGCATTCATCTTTTCTTTGAAAAACTGACGCACCCCAAAGTAGCCTTTCTTCGTTGCTTTTGCTGCTTCTCTTGTACCATTTTATATGTAAACTAGGTTCGTGCACCAAAGGGCAAAGTCTTGGCACAAGGATGTTCCATTTGCTACTGAGAGGTTACTGTTGAATGAGTTTGGAGGCCTTAGAATAGGTCAGCGGAACGAAGCAGTTGGGCGCCACGGTGAGCTGAGCGTTTGACAAGTCCTGGTTAACACCCTTGGTTACTGAACTGTGTTTCCATGGCGCTCTTGTTGGCTGGGTAGCTATTCTCATGATCTGGTATATCCATTGTTGGTCTCGGGAACTTTCCATGAAAGAGGGAGCCTGGGCCCAGAGGCGGCTCAGTATACTAATGCCGCTGGGGTCCGTTACATTTGCTTGCAAAAGCGGAAGGAGCCCATCCGGGCAACAAGGGAGAGGGTGGTGGCAGTTTTGGCGAGCCAGTCGGCACAGCCGTTACATGATGGGGGATGTGTGTGTGATTTCGACTTTCCAAGGTTGGGCAAGGAGCTCTCTGATGTCCATGACCAGGTGGTAGTGCCAGCTCTGTGGGGGCTCTCCAACTTCGGTGAGCAGGTCGATGGAGGCGGGGGAATCAGTTTCGAGCCGGGATTTGCCTGAAACCTCAGACCAAGCAAAATCTTTTTGGTGTAATTTGTTAGATATTGTTTTAGTTCTGTTTGCAGTTCAGCAGCCATCATAGCTGTGTTTTCTACTTCTCTTTTCTCCTTTTCGAATTGGGTGTGACTAGACTGCACAAGTATGACCCAACCACCATCTAAATATAGTATTGGTCTACAAGATTATGAGTCAAAGATGATGGCGTTGTTGTCTTACCTTCTGAGTTTGGTTTCTTTGTATACAGTTCATAGCAGCGTCTAATCTAATTACAGGCGTGGATTGCTTGATATTATTTAATCTTATGCATCTCATTTAGTTTTGTGTAGGCTACTTTTGACTTCTCAAACTTCTTTGTGTTTTTCAGTATCACAAAAGATGTAAAACCCTGGTAAAAAAATTATTAAATGACCGAATTGACCCCAAAGTGAAAGCATTTCAAGGGCAATATTGATCATTGATGAAAGGTAGAAATAGACTCAAATTATCTTAGAAGTAACGAATTCTTGTGGGCATTTTCGTTTTTTGATGGGAGAGGCTGAAAATGCGCTAAAGTACCCTAAAAAAATTTGTTAGAAGAGCATTTTAGTCATCCAATATGAGACAAAATCAGTCCTAAATCCTCCTCCAAACTCCTTCCTCATTCCACCACATTTTCTTGCAGCTATTTTCTTACTAAAGCTCGAATCTCAAAAAATTCATTTTTAATCCATCTAATCCAGGGATTAGAAGATTGAGTTTGATTCATTTCCTTTTGGTTGGATTTAAGTTCCTTATCATATTAGAATAGTTCTCCCATTCTTATGCATATTTACTATGGATTCATGTTGGAAGTGTTAGAAGCTAGGGAGTGAGATGTTCATGTGGGATCTAATTAGTTTTTCTCAGCTTTTTTATATGTTTATGAACCTTAGTTTCATTGATCTTATATGACATCAATATAGAGGTTTATGTGGTAGAAAACTTGTGATATGAACCCGAGTTCAGGGGAAAATGGTATTGAAGTTGCGAGGAGAAAACCAAAGAAGCAAATGTTTTTCAGTTGCTCTGCCTACATAATACGGGCAACTCATATTTTGGTCATCTATATCGTAGCACTGCAAAAATATTGGCAGTATTCATATCATAATTCATATTCTTTCCATTTAAATTGTAACGCAGCATTGCGAAAATATTGGATATCATATTCTGGCCATTTAATTCGTATTCTTGTCATTTAAATTGTAGAGCATGATTTTAGAAGAGGAGTTCGTGCCAGCAAGCTACGGTTGAGTCGTAGTCTCGCCTTTGAAGTGATCCGGTACAAATCAAAGCAACCAATTAACTAATAAATGTAATTATTGTTCATTTAAATGTTGAATTGTCCTCATTTGTAACTAATTATTGGAGGATTTTTGTATGTTCATCTTGATTACTTCTTATGGACAAATTTTAAACAAATATGTTATCTTTTATCAATGTTATTTAAGTTAGTTCTTATCATGTTATTATTGAAAGATTGTCATGATTTGATTGCGCATGTTTTTTATTGGTTGCATGTCAAGCCGTATAACTAAAATGAACTATTGTATTGAATTGAAATGTTGTTGATTTAAACTTGGCCCCGGTGAATTGTTTCTTGTTATGGGACTTGTTCACGATTAATTGGATTGACACAATGAGATGGTGCAAGTGCGGCCCGACTTGGCCAACCATTACGGGCATCAGGAGTTACCAAGTACCACAACATATTAAATGCTCATTAAATTGTATGCTTAATATTTGATAATCTTAAAAATTGAAAAAAGATCATTTGAATAATGAAATAACTAGAATTGTTATAGTATTATTTATGGGGCATTATAACATTTAAGGCAATTGTTTATTGGTTAACCATGGAATCATACCTCTAGGGACCATTAATCAAGTTTAATGCAATTGGATTATTATTATGGAATGGAATTGGGATTGATTATGATCTCTATTGACATGTCTCATTTCGTTCCAAGTTATTGATTCATTACACGGATTATTTTATCATTTTATTGTAAGTTATTATTTACTTTATGGCCTCCTCAGCATTCGGATTTGTGCAAGCTTGTAAGAAAGATTAGTGCTGGTGGCATGCTCATGATGCCTATTGTTATGATCATGATATCTTTTATACTACTATTTGGTATCTTCATAGTCTTCATAGTAATAGACTTTGAATTGGGAATGTATTTTGTTAAGTTTTGAGTCATGCACTTCATTGGACTTTCTGCTATATCGAGTTCTTGGAAATTGAATTTAACATGATATAGTTGTCATGTCATCATATTGGATTTTATGAACTTTATCTCAGGATAATTATGCTTCTGCTATTGTATACACATTGATGAACTAGTGATATTGGATTTATGGATTATATGTTATCATGGACTTTGAGTTACATTTTATTATTGTTGGGCCTCCCATCATATTCTCTTATGTTGTGAAATTATGCTTTTGCTATGCGTCTTTTGGATTATAATAATTTGATATTATTGTAATGGACTTTTAATTATATTATATCGTGTTAGGCTTCATTTGATTGTATGCTTCCCCGAGTGTATTTCATGTTAATAGACTTTTTCGATGTTTTGATGGGCCTTCATTGACATTTTGAATGTATTTTCTGCTGTGATCTTATTTGAATTGTCAATCGAATTTGTGTATTGTAGCGTCGTTCCAGATCCGCTTGCGACACATGGCTAGGGACGGATTTTAACGCATTGCAAAAGACTGTCTCAAGCTTCTTAGAGACAATTTTAAAACAAACTATTTAGGACGCCACCTTTTGATTAATATGATTTTGGCTTAAATTGTGACTTGGAAAATTTAAATGTGCTCAAATGATTACCCCTCCTTGCCAAAATTAACAAGAACATTAACTAGGGAATGTGCCTTTGAGCTATGGAACCGGTAAAATTTAAATATGATTTTATACAACGTTGGAACTATGAACTAAACCCAACAAAGCTTTGTTCAGGGGATTTGTTTTTACACGTATACCATCTGATTTTACTCCATGATTGAGGTTGCGAATCGTGGAACCTCAACTCCTATTCCACATACTCATCATTAGGGAAATAACGATCAAAGCACAAAATCAATCTGAAAAAAAAAAACAAGACTCCTAAGGTCACGCCTGCGGGCTTTAAGATTTGCGCGAGTCTGAACAACAAACATTAGCCCCAGGATCCTGACTCATTTGATACCAAGAGACAGCAACAGCACATCCCGGAGACTTAGAAATTTCAGAGTTCAAACTTCATCAATAAAATTTATGTACCCCTTTAATTTCAATTTTTCCTTGCAGGTGCAAGAACTTAATGCCTCAGTGAGATATCTATAAACCCCGCAGTTCCACATAAATTTGGAGCATGGGAATAAGGTTCAATTGTACAAAATGAACAGGCGGCACTGCTGAACATGTATGAGTTCCTTCTCGACTGTTGGCGGATCACTTTGTGTGTGTTGTCCGGTCATAAGTCTTTCTTTTCCCCTTTGGAAGATGGAGGGAAACAATCAACCAATATCACTAGGCATCATACATAATGAGCAGCAACTGCAGTTCGCTACTTCGCTGTAATAATGTAATTTCTCCTTGCTTCGCTACCATCAACTGAGCAGAAATAACACATAAGTTATGCTGATTAGATAACGTCAAAAGTTAACATGTTTTCCAGACAACTGCTGATGATCGCTGTCACGAGGTATTAACAACAGATACATGTCAAAAGCTCAACATGGTAGCCAACTCTATGTGCAAGGAAACAAAAAAAAAAAGGTCCGACGACCATGATCTTTCAAAGGTACAGCGGGAAATGCTCTATGGAAACAACTTCACCAAAAAGAGATATGCCTTCAATATCTTCCTATAAGTATATGTATATATATGTTGCGCGCTCTCAATCCACCGCCTCATGGGATGAAGGATTCAATGGATGGGTGAACGAGGAGGTGCCTTTGGGCGCACAGGAGTCTTTGACGGACTCACCCTGCAGATTGAAGAATACAAGATTCATTAAGACAATATCCACAAATACCAGGGGGGAGGAAATGCTTGTAAAGAGGTTCCATTGACCAAGGAAAACTAGTTGAATACCTTATTGGCAAAGACCCCAAGACCACGCCACTGCAGTTCAGGGCAGCAGTTGCACTCTCAGCCTATAATGGAAATTGAGCTACTGTCAAGAAGGCCAGATAATCATTGCACATTTAACCCTAGAATGCAAATCAATTGATAACTCTGAAAAAGGCGCTATTCACTTGGGTAATAAAGATTCAATATTAACTTCAAGAATGGATCCAGCATCTCCACTCAGAGATGCCATAGCTGTTATACTGCCTCTTTCATAAATCAAGAACACCTTTGGATGATTTGTTCAGAGGGTTAAAAAGGGGTGCAACACATGGATACAATATATAAAACACCTTTGGAGGATTGGATCTCACTTCATTTTACTTTGCACTATGTTATCTTATAGAAAACAGATACATTATATACACTAAAAATATGTAAAAATTTTCCACTACACGGATGCATGATACAAACATACATATCAAAACTTTTACTCGGGCTGACATCGAAAAGTTACAACCATCTTTTTGTTTCAATGTTTAAGCCCAAATGTGAAATCATTGTAACCTTTGGAATATTTGAAAAATTGAGGCCTAGAAATTTATTTGAATGGAAACTATATAGATAATCCTGTGATTTCAGTTTATTGTTGAATTAATTTCAGAACAAAATAAGTTGGATGGCAAACTAACCCACTTCACACAAACCAAACATGTCAGAAGGACAGAATGAGATACTGACCATTACAAACTCAACAAAGGCAATCCGAGTGGAGTGAAGGTAATCTCCAAGCAGCCTTAAGCGATAGACCTGGACAAATGTAAAATAATCTTATGACCCCTCGAGTAATAAACATTATTTATCTCAAATCATGATTTCTGCATGCATGAATGTATTTTTGAAGCCAATCTATGTGATAGTCAAAACTAGAATGTACTAACCTCTCCACAAATAGACTCAAAGAAAAGTTTAACCTCCGCATGGGAAACCTATGACAATTAAACAATATGAAAAAAATGCAGGGATTGTAGAGAAAAGCATTTAGAAATGAGCAAGCATAACCTATATCAAACTTAGAAATGTGAATGCCATTGTCTACCTTCTTGTCAATATTAGTACAGTATACAGTTCTAGCACACATTTCACGTTCACCATCAGACTGCAAAGAGAACATTATTCAGGTATAATAACAAGAACTGGAAAGACATGTTGTAATTAGCTAATGGTGCAAAAGACAAAAGAAAAAGAAAAAGAGAGCGAGTCTGTAAGTCAGAAGTGTCTTTTACCCTTGGCAAAAATGTCGGGTTCACAGGGGCAATAGCAGTTTTTGAAGGAAGAACTTTTACAGGGTAATATCCAAGCACAGTCCCAGACAGGTTAAGTGCAGCTCTTGCACCCTCTGTATTTGCATAAACTCATCATTAGTGACCATCAAAATACTTGATCACAACATTGAGCAAGCATGCAGATACATTGTAGAGAAGCTTACCCTCATCAGTGAACTCTATGAAAGCAAAACGAAGAACTGAATTTGGGTCACCACACATACGACAATCAACAACCTGCAATGTAATAATGGTCGTTCAGTTTACAGTCATCAGCTGTGCATTAATGCAAAATGAAGGCAAGGCTATCTTACCTGCCCACAGTTGATGAAAAGTGCCGCAAGATGTTCTTCTGTGACCTAATACAGAAAATCTTAGATTAATTTTCTTCAGAAAGTTCAGACAAATTGACTAAATTGATCCTACATTATCTGAAAATGCTGCAATACAAGAAAAAGCAATTGCATCATAATGCCTCATCAGTACAAAGGAGTATTATGCATTAGACAGGCACTAAGATGCGTCTCAGATATGCATTTACTTTTGCAAATTCATAAAATAAGATTTGTGAAGCTCCTTCAGTCTTGGTAGGACTGGACATAACCAAGGAATATTACCAGGCACTTTCTGTAAATTTCAGTTCAGTAATTTATAGATTACCATTACCAGGTATCATTTTATGCACTCATCCACTCAGCTATTCACATTGGTGAAGCATGAAGATGTGGATATCCTGTGTGTTTGTCATTAGAATCAGTGTCGACGATTCTAGATGGTACAATCACAATCAAGAAGCAGATTCCAAACACAATCATGTGTATGTCTGTGTTTTATCTCATTCAAACATATGTGACTGTGAGTGTGCATTAGAAGGAGTTTCTAAATTGTGCCTGTGCATTAGATGGATTTTCCAAACGCACTCGCATAGGGTTTTTTTCTTCCAACAAAAGTATTGTAAGGAGAGAATATAAGCATTTTCCCTTATGTTAAACAGTACTTTTCCACACTCGTCCTCTGAATACAAAAATAGTAAATATGTCTAAAGGTTTCAACTTTCAAGTCAGAAGCTTAAATAGTTACAAGGATGTTGTACCTTTCACAACTTCTGTTCAAGTGCATCTACATGATAAATAACATTAATTTTATTTCTCTGCCAGCTTCCCTTTGAAGTGCCTTATAAACTGATAGCATAGTGCCCTTTTTTTTGAGAAGGCATAGCCCGTTAAGTTATCTCAAATTACATGTAAAAATTTCAATAGATATTTTGCAATGCACATATCCATTCTCCCTCAAAGAGTAATGTCAGCATGCGGAATTATGGCTAAGTTCCTCTGTCCTTCCCAGAGATTGTCATACGAACGCACCATCATCAAGGTCTCCATATGCAATCATGCAAAATACGCTTGGCATTTCAATATAGCACAAGAAAAATGGCAAATAACACAGCCACTGGGCTAACAATGGAGAGAAAAATCAAAAGTAAGCATATTCCAACAACATCCTGGAGGGGAGTAAGAATCCCCAACAGCATCCGCAGGCCTTAGCCCAAACATATTGAGTACATGTGTCCTAGAGCAAAGGATCAGTCATACGTCGATGTCGCATATCCTTACCTGATGATCGATGTCGGAAACGTACACAGTCCGTCTGATCACCTCGTCTCGCTGGGCCATGCTGGTCCGGCTGTTCATCCTGCGCCTCCCCTGACCGTAACCATTCTTCTTCTGCACGAGAAAAGACCAATCAGGAAGACGATCGCATCACCACCAACCCAAAAGAAACAACAGGAAGGAGTCAAAGCGAGAGCATAAATCTCGACAGAAATCTCACCCGCCTCCCTCCGCCTCCATTCGCGACGCCTCCGTTGCTCATGCTGTAACCACTCAGGAAGAACCCGCCGCCGCCGGCGACGAAGGGCGGCGCCGCACCGGCGCCGGTTCCTGCCAGGGACGGCGGGACGAACTCCTCCGCCATGGGGTTCAACTTCGACAGCAGCTCCTCCAAATCCCTCATCTCCCGCTTGAACCCCTCCGGAGAAGCTGCATCACCACCATTCGAGGAGGCGGCGGCCGCTACTGCATCGTCGCCGCGTCCAGCCGACAGTAGGGGGGAGGAGGGATCGAGTTGGGGGCGGAGGTCACTAGCGACTGGGGCGGAGTCCTTGGCGTGAGGGCGGCGGTCGTAGTCGCGATCGGCGGCGGGGACGGCGGATGTGGCGTTGGGCGGCTGCAGATCGACGCCGTTGGTGGTCTCAGCGACAGCCATGATCGCGGACGAGGAAGGACGCCGACGGCTAATTCCTCCTTTTATTGCTCCCCCTCTGACCAGTGGCGGAAGGTAATATGAGAGAGAGAGAGAGGAGTAGTTGAAGAAGAGGTGCAGAGGCGGTATGCACACCGGGTGGGGGTTCGGGTGACCGCTAAGAGGCCAATAGGGAGGGCGCGGGAGGTGACGGGAAGGGAAGAGATGGGAAGCGTGTCGGAGCAGAGAACGGAGTCGACAAGAGTAGCAGACGTCATAATTTATTTTCAAAAAATAATTAAATACTATTTTTACGAATATAAAAAACAAACAAGTTTCAGAAAAGGATTCATTCATTTTAAAATTCATAATTTTTTTTTATCATTCCGTCTTTTTCCGGTTGAATTGAACAATTACAAATATTTTTATCTTATTAGTGAGATTATTATTATAGTCATCAAGTAAGGTTGTGGTCACTTTATAGAATATTTCCATCGAATTCATGTGCAACCTTTCTGAGAAAAAAAAGTTATATTTTGGCACATCAAATTTTAAATGGCAATAAAATTTTAACTTGGGGTCAAATTTTATTTCAGCTATTTGATATTTTTAAAAGGAAAGAATTAAGGTATTAAAGATGAATTTTCATCGTATTCAAACTTACTTTATCGATTCAAAAAGAGAGCTACTTCATGTCAGTCGAATTGACTGTTTACTCAAATTCTACGATTATATTTATTGAAACTTTTTTCCCATTTTTCATGACATTTTTGTTTTCCGATATATATTTTTATTTTTATTTTATAATATACTTTTTAAAAAAATGTATATGTAAAACAGAACAGATGTAGTAAATTAATAAAATAATTATTTATTAATTTAAAGTATATATTAAATAATAAAAATAATTAAAATCAAAATAATCGGATTATTCGATAGTCGCGATTCATGTTAACAAATATGAATAGTTCAATTATTATGATTTATTTAGACTATACTATAATTTTATTATCAAATTACTGAGATAAACATATATTATTTCATCTAAAATATATATAATTAATTTAGTTATCAATTATAATTATTAAATTAATTTTCTACACCTTGATGTAAAGCAGTGTGCTTTATATATTCATTAACCTCTATCTTTTAATGGTTCATACAATTTTAAACATTAATCTTTATTATTTTACGTATATAGTTTGATAATGTATTATTTAAAAATATAGTACTAATGAAATAAAATGTGAATTTTTTAATGAACTTATCTGATTAATTTTTTGTTCATTCGAATATATTAATAGAATTATTAACTCTGATGAACACTATTAAAAATGTTACCTTTTTTGTTAAAACATTAAGTATCACGGAGTAGCTAAAAATATCACTAATTATCTTTTAATGGTTTCAGCAGTTAAATAAAAATAGCGAATTAATATGCTTTTCTAAATAACAAAAAGTATTATCTTGTAATATTAATTGCATATTGCAGCATACCTATATGCTTTAAATTGTAATTATTGCTTGCAGTAATGTTGATAAGTTGTTGCTATAAATTCGATACTTATATTAATAGTACATTATAATTTTGCATTAATGTAACTAATACTTATTGGCTTATTGCACATTGAATTTTATAAGTACGGCTAATTTGGTCTATTTATTGGTATAGTTTGAATTTTTTTATTATATTTTATCTCACATATTTTTGTAAAATACATAATTTTTATTTCAATACGATTGTATGCGAAACTGAATAAAGAATGTTATTTGATGTTAATTATTATTTATTGTTATTCATGAAAATCATTTTATATATAGTCTTCATATATGTTTAAATAACAATCAATTATCATAATTTTAACTTAATTAAACATTTTTTATATTGGATTTAATCCAAAAGTATGCAATTCTCCAAAAATATTTATAGTTGTTTTCTTTTGAACAAAAAAAATAATGTATTAGTTTTGTAACACATCACAAATTTCATAAAATTACTTTTATCCTTTATTGGTGTGGAGGACCGATCCATAGAGCGGGTGCCCAAAGAGTAGCGTTAAAAAATGCAACGGGCTAGAGAACAGATCGGTCTCAACGTTTCTTCCCATTTATGCCACCATAACTCTTGGAACTTTCTTTCCTTCCTACCATCTCACATTCTCTCGGCCACTGTGGGTTCTTGTGTGTTGCCCCAAGGAACAATTAGAGCTTGATTCTTGGAAGATTGCTAGATTGGACAAAAATCATGTCTTGGTGAGTTACAATTTTATGATCCACGTCATAGGATAGTATTCTTATTATCTATGAATGCTTTAAGGACTTATTAGACATTGGATCCATGCTACATTGGCTAGAAATTGTCTAGGTGTTTTCTTTTGCTGATCATGATCTTATTAGTCTTAATGTGATGAATTTTGGATGAACTTGTCATGATTTACTTGATGATATTGATCTCTATTTTACATGATTAGTATATATATGTTTCAATAGGATCGCTGAATGATATGATTCTCTAATCGTGTAGATAAGATGATGATTTATTTTCAATGAAATACTTATGAAGATACAAATGATTATGCAAGAATGAGATGTTACTTGTACCTATACATGATGAATTGGACACAATTGTGATTAATATTGACCTCTGAACCATGTCTAATGTTAGGGATAAGTTTATTAGTGTTTAGAAATGATTGTTGTGTGAAAAAACTTATTAAAAATTTAAGGACATCACAATGACCTGTGATTCTGTTGAATAGAATGGATCCGTACATTGGATGTTTGATCTGGAATGTCGAGGCAGAAACATGATTGGACGACAATCATAATCAAGAATCGAAACTATGGTCTATATGACCTTGACAAATCGAACGATAGGTTGGAGTTTCGGACATCTGAAACTCGGTCGCATAGTTTCTATCTAGGAAAATTGAACATCCATTAAACCTACTAGGCATCTAAATCACACCTAACTTATGAACAATCAAAAGTTGAACTCAGACCATGCGTCTGCCTTATCCGGCGGTCGACTGATGAACCCTAACAAACTGAGCATCCACTCGACTCAATGGATGATCGATGAATCATTCAAAATGGGTGACCTCTTGACTCGGTGGATGTCTAGTATATGGACAAAGGATTTATGTGACTTTAAATAATTATTGTGTTTTGATTCAACTTTATCCACATGATTGTCCTTACACTCAAATGATTCCTTATGATAATTTAGAGTCGACTTTTGCTCTTTAAAGTCTTGATTGATCCTAATGATCAAAAGATAAGAATAATAAAAATAAAAATATTAAATGGAGATTACTAGTCTTGTGTAATATACTTACCCTGTAAAAAGTTGTTAGACACTCAACCTTTATAGAGGATGTTATCAGCATTGTGTGGTGCCCTTTCTCCTCTTTATGGGGCACCGTCGTCACATTGATTGTCTATCAGTCATTTATGGTCTAGGTAGCTACATAGACTTGTAAGATGTAAAGAATGGATAAATATAATGGAAGGACTCTGTCCTTATGAAAGAAATAAAATGGAACATGAAATGAACTTATGTACCATTATTTTCTTATGATGATCCTCATAAATTATATGTTATATGTTATTATGTTCTTTTCTTTCGTTTATGCATATGCATCATCCTTATGACTTATTTTGATTCCAAACTTAGTTTTTATGCTAACGAAAGGGTTTTCCCTCCATTGTGTTGATCTTCGCAGGTACTTGATTATCCTGCGTAGCTCGGTTGTTATGTGTGCACTACTTCTGTTCGGGTGACATGTGCACATGATTATACTAGGGTCATGATTGGGATATGATGTATTACAACATGAAGTTTTATATGCCTAGATATCTTGCGTAATGGACTATATGATGTATCTTACTTTTCCGAACTTTTAACTTTTATTTATAGTTGTTATTTTAGCTTCAGCATTTATGATCAAATATTGTAATATTTATTTTATAAATTTTTCGTTGATATATTACTCTTATTAATCAGCTAGGTCAACGAAAAGGACAAGAGGTATCGAAGAATTGTACGCACCTAAAGGAGATCTTGTCCCATGACACGGTCAAATTTTAGGGCATTAGAAAGTTTGATTAATTGGTTAGTGATTATAAGCCAATAATTCTAGCTCGTGTCCAAATATTAGATTAGTTAGTTGATAAGTGGACAATGATGAATGTACAGGGGAAAAAAGAAAATAAACAGTATGATGATTTGTCTTAGAAGGGACTCATGAGATCAACATTCATTCCAAAGAATCTAATAATATTGGAAATGGATGTGCACTGTCAGTTCTATGCACAATGAAGGTTGTAAAGAGAATTCACAGATTGGACGAAGACATGAATTTATGTTATGTAGTGAGGGAGAGAAATAGGGGGGAGAGAGAAAGGAATTTAGTCATTCTTGAATGGAAAAATACAAGAGAGTTGGTGGACTAGAAGATGAGAGGAGCCACCAAACATTCCAAAACAAAGTGATCAAAGTAAGTACAAACCAAGTTAATTAGGTTCTAGTATGGGTTAAAAGAGAGTTAATAGAGTGATTTTAATTTTAAGTTCGTAGTTTGTTTAGAGTATCTACTTTTTCATCTTTTGAACATTTACTTAATTAGTCGGATATTTCAATTCTTAATATTAATGAATTTTTAATCTTCACTAAAACAAAGAAGAAATTATAGTGGTGTCCTCTATTGTTTGGGGGTTAGAAGTGATGTCCTCCATTTTTATAACTAATCTAGGTCCTTTTTTGACCCCTTTTTTATCACATTAATCAATCAAAACTTTGATCGTTATCTTGCATGATTGGGATCACGTAGGTTGAGTTTGTTTTATTTTTCTCATGATTTGTTTTCTTGTAAGATTATTACTATTATTCGACAAGAAAATTACCATTTTCCGATGGGCAATTTTTTATGGATAGAAATCCGTCGCATTTTGCAATGGATTTTGCGACGAAAATATTTTTGACGGATTTTTTGACGGTTGTGACCGTCGGAAATAAAAATATTAAATTATGTAATTTATTATATTGTTATTTTATTTTTCGATGATTAAGAATATCGATATTTCCGACGAATATCCGTCTGTCGAAATTTTTGACGGATTTTTCGACGATTATAACCGTCGGAAATGAAAATATTAAATTAAGTAATTTGTTATTTATTATTTTATTCTTCGACAATTAGGAACGTCGATATTTTCGATGGATATCCATCCGTCGTAATTTTTGACGGATTTTCTGATAGTTACAACCGTCGAAAATGAAAATAATAAATTATATAATTTATTATATTATTATTTTACTTTTCGACGATTAGAAACGTCGATATTTTCGATGGATATCTATCCGTCGCAATTTATGACGGTCGTAAGCGTCGGTAAATGTATAATAATATAATATGAAGAGTATTTTATTAATATAATTAGCGATAGTCCTAACCGTCGCAATTTTCGACGGTTCCAACCGTCGATAATAATTAGCGACAGTTCAAACTATCGGTAAAATAAAAAATAAATATTATATATAACTAAATATAGTATTTTATTTTTATAATTAAAAAAGTTTCGATGGTCACAACCGTCGATAACTTTAAAAATAATTAATATTTGCTTTTCCGACGGTCAGAGCCGTCGGTAATTAAAATTTCACTATCCCGCTTTTTTTTTGTTTCCCCGCTTTCTCATCTTTCCACATATTATATATATATATATATAATCTTCCCATTCTACTTCTCTCTCCCTCTCTCCTCTCTCTCTCCCTCGACGACCTCCCAGCCGGCGACCTTCTCACTGGCGGCCGGATCTTGCAGCGGGCAGCCGAATCGGCCTCTTGGCAGTCGGATGTGGTCGCGGGCGGCCAGATCTGGCCCCGGGCGGTCGGATCGGCTGTCGGGCGGCCGAATCTGGCGCCTGGCGGCCGGATTTGGCCGCGTGTCACGCCTCGCCTCTGCCACGTCCCAGGACGGACGCTGGGACGAAGCGGCCGCAAGCTGGACGAGCAGGGATAGCGGGCGACGCAAGGTGCACCGGGGCGCGCGAGGCAATCCAGGGCATTGAGCCAAAGCAGGAGGCTTTGGAGGACGAGCGTCGATGCCCAAGAATGCAAGGAGATCGAGGAGGAGCCTCTGAGCATGCTTGAGACATGGCGGACGTGCGACGGGCGCGGAGGCATGACGCACTCCTACTCCTGCTAGGAGTAGGACTCCTAGTCCAAGTAGGAGTTGGACTAGGTCAATGGAGTGCGGAAGGCTAAAGATAGCTGCCAAGGAATCCAAGTCCAAGGATGGACGCGAGGAGGCGGCCATGCCCTGGACAAGTCCTAATGCGAGTAGGACTTGGACGGCCAAGCAGATCGAGCGACAGGTGGAGTCTTCGGGCCGGAGCAGCTCCAAGATCTCGAAGGTCGACGAGGAGGGAGACTTCGAGAGATGCTTGGAGAAGTGCAGGATCGAAAGGATTCCTACTCCTAGTAGGAATAGGAATTCGGGCCACTCCTAGGTCGAGTAGGACTTGAGCGCGGACGGAGCTTCCTTCTGGATCGAGGGTCACTTGGAGTTGAAGTCCTAATCATAGGATGACTGAAGAAGGGGAGAGGCCACATGAAAACAATCCTAGTCCTAGCAAGACTAGGACTTGTCCCGGCGGGCACGCCCCAGACATGGCAGGGCGCCAGGAGGGCGGCCTGACTAGTTTGACTTCAAAATAGACTTTGAAGGAGGTGCTGGCCGAATTCTACTTGGTCTCCAGGATATTGGATTTCTACTCCTACTCCAAGGAGGTTTTTCTAGAGAAGGGGCTTGCATGCCTAGTAGGATTAGGTCCTTAAGTTAGAGTAGGAGTTGGTGCTCCTTGGCCATATAAAAGGACATGTAATCAAGGCTTATAAGACCATCCTGGACAATCTGAGATTGCTCAATATATTCTCTAGTTTTCCTCTATCTTGTGAAGCCTCTCTTCTCTCCAACTGGGTGGGTGTTTCATTGTGCATCCAGGACGCGTCGGGGACACGTCCGAACGGGGCTGATCGGCGACCGAGCAGGGTTTGGCCGAGCCGCACGTCTGGTGTTTCATACTTGAAGCGTAATGGCGTGACAACGTGGTATCAGAGCCAGAGCTCGAGATGTCTGGAGATGGAGAAGGTCCTTCGACAAGAGGTCGTTCATTGGAGACCAAGGTGCGGACGGCGGGGAAAAGAGGATGGGAATGCGAGCAAAGTCCAGAGATCCCGTCGGCCACATAGAGAAGTATGTGGAGACGGTGGGCAGAAGTCTTCAAGAGATGAACGAGAAGGTTCATGTCTTGGAAGATGTGTCGGACGGGCATGGCTTGGCCCTAGGAGAGGGTGCAACCACGCATCAGGACCTAGTCGCTCGGGTCGCGTCCCTGGGAGTAGCCATGGAGATGTGGATCAAGGAGTTGGAGACGGACCTGTTGCTGCTCAAGGGGCTCCTCTTTGACGCGAGTAGGCTTCAAACGAGTACCCCTATTCCGAAGTTTGTAGGCCCAGAACGGAAGAAGTACGATGGCGTGCGAGAGGCATCGGTCATCGACGACTTCATTTGGAATCTTGAACAGGGGTTCAAGACCAGCAAGATCTTGGTCGAGAAGGACCAGATCAGCCTAGTCGTGCGCTATCTCGTGGATGGTGCACTCTTGTGGTGGCGCGCATGGAGGAGGAAGTCGGGAAGGGGTCGGTCATGATCAACTCGTGGCTGGACTTCAAGAAAGAATTGAAGAAGCAATTCTATCCAGGCAACGCGCAAGAGGTGGCTATGAACAAGTTGACGACGCTCAAGCAAACGGGTTCCGTGAGGGAATATATCGAAAAATTCCAGCCGCTTATGTTGGAAATGCCCGGTAGCATGGAGGAGTCAACTTGGTTATTCTTCTTCTTGCGAGGCCTCAAGCCCTGGGCAGCTCAAGAGGTGAGAAGGCAGAAGATATCGACCAAGCAGGAGGCATTGGTCGCGGCCGAAGCTCTGGTGGAGTATCCGGCCAACAAGGATCTTGGCGCGTAGGTCAAGGTCAGGGACTTGTCTTCGGAAGACAAGCCCCGCTCTGGTGGTGAGCGAGGCGACCAGAAGGTGGTGAAGACTGGAAAGGGTGGCGCGAGGAAGCCGGTGAGGTGCTGTCTGTGGAGGGCCGCACTACGCGAGAGAGTGCGACAAGAAGACGGGTCTAGCTGCTATGGCGTCTACCTCAGATGATGAACAAGGTGCGGCTCACATGGGGTCTATTATGGCTTTGGCTACGACCGCTGCAGCGATTCCGACGAAGGATGTGAAGAAGGCCGAGAAGGGCCTGATGTTCGTAGAAGTCGAGGTAGATGGACATACCATGACCGCTCTGATGGACACTGGAGCTACGCACAACTTCATGTCGAGACAGGAAGCAGCGCGACTTGGCATCGGATTTGCCAAGGAACCAGGGCTCATCAAGACCGTGAACGCTGAGTCCCAACCAATCTTTGGTATGGCCAAAGATGTCCACGCGAAGGTGGGAGGCTAGGAAGGCACGCTCAACATCATCGTGGTCAACTTGGACGATCATAAACTCGTCCTGGGCATGGAGTTCATGGATTTATTCCTAGAGATGAGGATGCACCGAGGAGGGTTGCATCTGGGTGCTCCGGGGGCAGATCACGAAGTGCCCGTGAAGAGAGAGAGCATGCGTGCTAGGTGGCTCTCAACCATGGTTGCGGAGGTGGATCGAGATGAGGATTCAGCCCCGAGCATGGTGCAAGGAGAGGACTTCCGGCAGATCCAGAAGACTCTCGAAGAGCTGGAGGCTCGTGTTCTAAGGCAAGAAGGTCTTAGGGCAGCATTGCGCTCCGTGGAGGCAAAGTTCAAGGTGGAACTTGCAAGGGAGGCAGTGCAAGTAGAGGAGGGGTTCCATGAAAGATCTCTGACCATGGAAGCCGATGTGACTCTACTGTGTTCAACCATCAAGGAGTGTATCTCGAGGGAGGAGGTGCACGGCGACGGGTTAGATGAGGGGACAAACTCATCAAATCCTTTGACCTCACGCTGTTCGGAGGTCAGGGCGCAGGATGGCGGAACGAGGATGCACAAGCGCAGGACGCGCAAGTGCATCGGATGTGGCAGAGCACATCAGTGACGAGGCTGTCCAGAGAACTTGAGCGGGTGGCTCGATCCTGGAGTAGCAGGGTCTTTTCTGGATGAGGAGACGTGTGGGTCGAGGAGTGGAGCTCCTCGGGCTGACCCGGCGCCAGGTCATCCTTCCTGAAGGTCGCAAAGCGGAGCGGGACGACCAAGGCCAACAGTGGTTGTCTCGAAGGTCGGTGGCACGGGGAAGCAGCCATCGACAAGAGTTGGCGTCAGGATGTCGTGGGTGATATCCTGAGTGGTGGGGGCAGTCCACCAAACCTCAGACTTTTGCGAGCAGGCCGGTGCGCGAAGGTACCGAAGTCCGAGGTGGGCATATGGCGAGGAGGTCATATCCCCGGGAAACGACGAGGAGGTCGCATCCCAACGTCTTCAGCGGAGTGGAGACCACTGCACAGTGCGCCTTCGGACAACAAGGACGCACAAGTAGGCGGGGAGGTCTACTTTGGGAGGTGACGCGCAGGTCACATCCCCGGGACAATAGCAAGGTAGCTACGTCCCACAATCTTCAACGGACCGAAGATTGGCGTCAGGGTATCGCGGGTGATATCCTGAGTGGTGGTTGCAGTCCACCAAACCCCAGACTTTTGCGAGCAGGCTGGTGCACGAAGGTACCGAAGTCCGGGGCGGGCATATGATGAGGAGGTCATATCCCAGGGAAACGACGAGGAGATCACATCCCAAAGTCTTCGACGGAGTGAAGACTACTGCAGAGTGCGCCTTCGGACAGCAAGGACGCACCAGTAGGTAGGGAGGCCTTACTTGGGAAGTGGCACGCAGGTCACATCCCTGGGACAATAGCAAGGTGCTACGTCCCACAATCTTCAACGGACCGAAGATTGACGCAGGGTGAAACCTTCGGACAGCAAGGTGACACCGAGGAGCATATGGTCAAGACGACTCGAGGTAGAGTCATGACCAAGTTCAGAGACGCGGAGGTCTTCTGGACAAATCAGGTTCGCAGACACGGAGGTCTTCCGAACGACGCAAGTTCGGGGACGCGGAGGTCTTCCGAACGATGCAATCCAGGAGGCGAGTCGAAGGCTTTCCTGGATGAAGTGTGTGGCAGCGAAAAAAGGCATTGCCAGGGACGGCAATGGCTTGAGTGGGGGAGGATGTCACGCCTCACCTCTGCCACGTCCCAGGACGGACGCTAGGATGAAGCGGCCGCAAGCTGGACGCGCAAGGACAGCGGGCGACGCAAGGTGCACCGGGGCGCGCGAGGCGATCCGGGGCATTGAGCCAAAGCAGGAGGCTTTGGAGGACGAGCGTCGATGCCCAAGAATGCAAGGAGATCGAGGAGGAGCCTCTGAGCATGCTTGGGACATGGCGGACGTGCGACGGGCGCGGAGGCACGATGCACTCCTACTCCTGCTAGGAGTAGGACTCCTAGTCCAAGTAGGAGTTGGACTAGGGCAACGGAGTGCGGAAGGCTGAAGATAGCTGCCAAGGAATCCAAGTCCGAGGAGGGACCATGCAGGCTAGAAGGATGGACGCGAGGAGGCGGCCATGCCTTGGACAAGTCCTAATGCGAGTAGGACTTGGACGGCCAAGCAGATCGAGCGACAGGTGGAGTCTTCGGGCCGGAGCAGCTCCAAGATCTCGAAGGTCGACGAGGAGGGAGACTTCGAGAGATGCTTGGAGGAGAAGTGCAGGATCGAAAGGATTCCTACTCCTAGTAGGAATAGGAATTCGGGCCACTCCTAGGTCGAGTAGGACTTGAGCGCGGACGGAGCTTCCTTCTGGATCGAGGGTCACTTGGAGTTGAAGTCATAATCATAGGATGACTGAAGAAGGGGAGAGGCCACAGGAAAACAATCCTAGTCCTAGTAAGACTAGGACTTGTCCCGGCGGGCACGCCCCGGACATGGCAGGGCGCCAGGAGGGCGGCCTGACTAGTTTGACTTCAAAATAGACTTTGAAGGAGGTGCTGGCCGAATTCTACTTGGTCTCCAGGATATTGGATTTCTACTCCTACTTCAAGGAGGTTTTTCTAGAGAAGGGGCTTGCATGCCTAGTAGGATTAGGTCCTTAAGTTAGAGTAGGAGTTGGTGCTCCTTGGCCCTATAAAAGAACATGTAATCAAGGCTTGTAAGACCATCCTGGATAATCTGAGATTGCACAATATATTATCTAGTTTTCCTCTATCTTGTGAAGCCTCTCTTCTCTCCAAGTGGGTGGGTGTTTCGTTGTGCATCCAGGACGCGTTCGGGACACGTCCCAACGGGGCTGATTGGCGACCGAGCAGGGTTTGGCCGAACCGCACGTCTGGTGTTTCATACTTGAAGCATAAGGGCATGACACGCGGGCAGCAGGATTTGTCGTCGACGGTCGGTTAATTTTTTTATATTTTAAAACATCTTTGCGACGATTGTGACCATCGAAAGTTCGACGGTTGCAACGACCATCGAAAGTTTCGACGGTTTGTGATCGTCGAAAGTTTCGGCGGGTTGCGATGACCGCTGAAACTTTCGACGGTCGAAACCGTCGATACTTTCGACGAATTTTCTCCGACCGTCAGAAAACGATTTACGACGACCATTTTTTCGACGGACCCGATCCATCGATAAATCCATATGTAATCTCATTACAAACGATTTTGGGACTGATTACAGACGGTTTTTTTACCGTCTGTAATCAGCCTTTTTCTTGTAGTGTAAGCATCATATATGCTTGATATCAAATTGAACGATTGCAAAGTGAGAAGAGAAGTTACCACTTCCGACCATCAACTCAGATTGATGATCGGGTTGGTCGGACTAGGTCAAACCAAATAATATAAATTAACAAAAATAATAAAATATGCATGACAAATAAAATAAATAAATTTCTCTCGTATTGTCTTGCTTGTAATATGCATGACAAATAAATTAAATTAAATTAAAATATAATATTTAAAATTCAAATATTCTAAAAAATAAAAATTAATTAAATAGTTATTACATAAAATATGGAATTTATTTTGTAATTATAAATAAAAGAATATCAATAAAAAAGCTAGGAGCATAAATTTCAAACAAATATATATAAGTGCTATTTTAAAAATTTTAAACTTTGTAATAATTTTTTTTCATGTTGATCGATCGGGTCATCCAAAATCGTCGGATTGGTCGATGAACTCAAATTTTAACTGAATTTGACCGAATCAAAATGTATTAGCCACAAAGTTAAATTTGAGATGACACGTGAGCCATTTTAAAAATCGAACACCGATTCAACTGGCCGAATCAGGCTCGTTACTAAACGATTGGAGACTCCTCTCAGGTCATGCATTTATTACTCATTCCTCCTCGAGCCTTTAATTAATTGACATTTCTCTATGATATATATGAAGTTTATTAGTCAAGTGTAACCAGCAAATACTATGAATATATTAAAAATATAATAATTTTTTAAAACAATTCTTAGAAAAATAATAAATGAGATTGACCCAACCAAATAATATCAATAAAGAATGCCAAGTAATGATTGAAGTGCACCACAATATTTTTACGAATTTCTGACGGCTAAATCTGTTAGAAAAATTGATTTCCAACGGGACGACGTCGTCGAAAAATTGCATGACAAAAATGATTTTAGCAATGGTGCATCAAAATCGTTGATATTTTTGAAGGGTAATGCCATCACATTCAGATTAACTTCTGAAGGGACTAACCCGTCGGAAGTTTTAAAGGGCGGGTGTCTCCCCATCGTAAATCTTGATGAATTCTTATCCATCGAAAGTTTCGATGGGAGTTACCCATCAAAACCTCCGAATGCACCATCCTTCGAAATTTTCGATGGGTTTACCCTTCAAAAACCTTTTTAAAAATAAAAATGTTCTGCTTCTTGTAGTCAAATACGACTATAGGTGGCCCAATGGCTGAATCTGGCCACCTATAGTCGGATTCAGCTCGGCTGCCTGCAGTCGTATTCGACGACAAGACAACCATCGAGCTAAATTCGGCCATAGGTGGCCCGATTCGGCCACAAGCTGAATATCATGCCAGATCTAGATCTGGCCGAGAGAGAGGGAAATGAGAAAGAGGAATCATCGGAGCCGTTGTGTCATTGTTGAAGCCACGGGATCGTCGGAGTCGATGGTTGTGGAGCCTAGATAGTGAGAGAGAGAGAGAGGAGGGGAGGGAGGAGGGGAGGGAGGAAGGGAGGGATGGGGAGGGGGAGAGAGACAACGTGAGAGGCTGCAAGAGAGGGTACTTATTATAATATATTTTATCATAAATTTGAATTCCCACGGTCGTGACCTTTGGAATTATCAAAATCCGTCTATAATTCTAAAGGTCAGGATCATGTTTAAAATTATCGATGGATCTCATTAGTAATTGTGCAGGCAAGAATCGTTAAAAATCTTAATATTAAAATATTAATCATATGTCATTTTTTATTATATAATATTATAATATATTTTAAATTTGAGTTTCGACTATCTGGCCGTCGAAATTACTAGCGACATATGCTTCACGTGTAGGTAGTTCGGAAGATATTTCTTCCCGTTTCAAATTTCATCAAAAAATATAATGGATTTTGATCCATCTAAAATTGACCATCGAAAATACACAATTTTTTTTTAGTGCCAGCAGCATCCAATTAATTCGATCAAAATATTGAGTATAATTTATAATCTAAATATATGTTTTAAAATATGATAATCGAACATTATAATCATGTTTAATGAGAACATTTAATCAACGTAATGCGATTACTTTTCATATGTAGTGCCCTCTAATAAATGTGTGCCATCATTCATAATTATAACTAATGTTTTTTTTCTTTCTAGAAAGTCAAGTCGTTAAAAGGATAGCATCGTTGTAATTATAATTTGACAGAAAATTTGAAGAAGAAATTAGATGGCACGAGGGCCGTGTCTTGTGAGTGTGAAGATATTATTCCGACAAGGACCAGCCCGATCACGTAGAAGGATTGGCTAGAAACAGGTGCATGCAATTGGCTGCATTTTTCAATGCCTTGAGCTGATTAGGAACCACTTAAACGCACGGAATTGTTTAATGGTGCTGCAAATTATATATATGATTAATGCACACACGGCGAGGCGAGATGGTAACATATTGAACCAATTGAGATTGGCAGCAATGAGCAAAGATAATAATGAATAATTTGCAACGAGAATTATTAAAGGTGGCGTGGTCCATTAGTTATTAGGCAAAAGAAGAGGGTAGGCAGCAGTACAAAAGTGGTGCTGATCGTGCCAACATTTGAAGTGGTCTATTTCTCTCTCATTGGAGCCCTGGAAAAGAGTTGGTCCTCCTCCTTTTTTTTTTAAGCAATTAACAACAGAAGGTGTGAGATTAGCTAATTCTAAAATCCTCTCCTTTGGTGTTGTTTTTGTCACTCTCGCCGAATTCTCGAATAAAAAAAAATTGTTAACCTCAGAGTTGTTGCTTGCTCCTTGTAATTAAATAGAATATGCAATTATTGGATTCTCCAAAACTAAAATACTTTTTTGCGTGATTTCAGTTTTGCCCCTCTTCTAATTAGTAAAAAGTGGTCATAGGAAAGTAAAACCTAGAACATAGAAATTAGGAGTCAAGAAAACAAAATGGTACACTTATTTATGTGATTTGTTATACTTCTCTTTTTCACATTAAAAGAATGCAAGTTAAAGAGCAAGGTTGTCTAGATCGATTTGACGATCTTGCTACATATAAGTGATCTCGATGTTATCTTAAGGATCTAATGCGTAAAATTTTAATAGGATCATAATTTTAGTCGCATGATCTTACTATTTTATCCGATTCGATGTGATATCATATAATTAATATAACTATTGAAATAATAGTAAAAAACTATATTCATTAAAATAATGAAATTTAATAGTTTTCATTATTATTATGTTTTGACATAATTTAGCTTAAAAATCAATAGAAATATGACTCAATGAGATGCAATTTAATACTTGAATATGACGAAATTTATTAATAGACATTAATCTTCAATCTTATATAAATTCTAGATTTTGATAACCTCATTAAAGAATATGAGGCATTGGCAATAGTAACATGCAAGAATTTGGTTATACAATTCCCATATTTGGATAGTTTAAAATATAAAGAAAGTAAAACATAACCTAAATTATTTTTTATATCTATGAGTCAGATAGTTAATCAATAATTAGTAAATGAGATTATCTTAAGACAAATAAAACTATTGGACTCGGAAATGCCTTTCTACTTTTCATCTCAATTCTAAACTTTTTGGGTGCTGGCAATCATATATATCCGCTATATGGAAAAAATTGACCTCTCGTACTTCCAAGTTCCAATTTCTCATCTTAATTCATCCTTTTTTGTCATTCTCAATTATTCAGAGTTTTAATTAACTCAATTGGTTATGAACGAAATTACGTACACGACTTTTTTTATCCAACTAATTGGTTATGCATGTTAATGTCTTGAATTCTATCCCAATTGATAACTCGTCTAGATTTCAAGACACTTCGAAGTAAAAAGACGACGTCACATTACGAAATCTTGCTGTCCAGTCAACGAGCTTATGGGTCAAGGGGGATCCCTTATCGGGAGTGTGGAGTATTCTGTATGTGATTAAGAATTAATTTATTATCTTATTACGTGATAGGTGTCCTAATTTTGAGGAATTAATTTTGAATTCAAATCGATATAAAATTCATATCATCTGTAAATGGAATGCTTATATAAATTCTATAGAAGATTTGAACAAGAAGCAATTTATCTTGTAATCTTCATTTATTTTTTATTAAATAAAATTATGTGTCGCTTTAAATTTTTCGATTGTGATACATAATTTCTCTTGTACAAAAATATTAACAAATTTCTTGATAAGGAATAAAAGTAAAATGCACAGTTTGGAGTCCAAGTAAAAAATGAATCTTTTGATCCTCCTACAAGTAGCGAATATATTCTACAATTAGTGCCGCCACAGTATGCTCTGCAAATTGAATTGAAAGGGGCAAGGACGGGGAAAGATAGCAAGGTGTCAAAGAATGATTTGTTGAGGTTAATTTTTCTTTATCCCTGTGGCCAATTTCAACGGAGGAGAGAGAGAGATTCTTTATCCCTGTGGCCAATTTCAACGGAGAGAGAGAGCCAAGCACAAATGTTGCAATACCACTCACAATTGCACAAACTTCAAGGAAAGAGAAGGAGGTGTATGAATGCTATACCACTCACCTGCCTTCCTGTATCCTCTCAATTGTTCAGATTATCTAATTTTCTTATGAGGGTGCAGGACTATTAACACTTAAGCTAAACTCAAAATAAAAATAAAAAGACTAACAATATTTTCTTGACTAACTTAATGAGTTAAGAATTGATTCCAAAATTAATACCACCCGTGGAGTCACTTAAAACGTAACCCTATTAACCAACTAAGTTAATAGTAAGTTAATGGTTAGTCAACGTTGGTTAGAGACTTTACCTTTTGGTATATGCATTTTTTTATTTAAAAAGGGAATGATCTTAGAAAAAAGGGTTAATAGATACATAATTTTCTGTAATGAAATTGTGTACTCAAGATTTCTTGATAATTTAGGAGTGTATTATTTTATCATGACCTCATTCTCTAGTATGCATTTTTAGTGCCTAATGTAAAGGTTAAGGATCAGGAGTAGGACTATTTGTTGTAGTTGATCGATCGTGATTATCTACTTGTAACGGTAAGAAATATGAATAACTTTCTTAATATTAATTATTAAATTTTAAGAAAAATTTCTTACCTTACAATTAATCCGTTTACTTTTATTCTTTGATTATTTTAACCCAAGCCTCATTTATGTGTTTTCATTAATGAAGACATGAAGTTATGAATATGAATTACGTTTTTTGATGGTGAAAACGTAATATTCATATGTATTTAAGCCAACAAATGACGAAAGGAGTTTCCACACTTCTCAAAACAAATTCATATACCATCTACGGATTTGACAAAAGCGAGGAAGCTCTCCTTGATCTTTTCTTTGTGAGTCAATATTCAAAATAAATTCATTCTACAAATATCAATGGCCGGAGGTATATGTTTTATTCCGCATTTATTTATATATAATTGTTGATATTAATTATGGTTAAGAGGATTAATTATTTATTCTATAAAAGGATTTCTAATAATAATTAATTCATATTCAAGAAATCTAATTTTTGTTGATAGATTTCCATCATTTGGTATCAGAGCTAATTTTACCTCTGTCTTGATATGAATGAATTTTGTAATGATTTATATATATAATATCTATGGTGGTCAATTCAAATTTTATTCATGCAAACTACATATTATGAATTATTTGTATTTTGTTGATTAAAATTATTATAATTAATCATCCATATTATTATATATATTTACATGATGGATTAAAAAAATGTCCTATGAACATCATTCTGCAAAGGAAATAAATTTGATGTACGGTAATATTTATAAAATCAAATTTGTTTCTCCTCAGAGCATTAATTGAAATATTCAATTCAATTCATGTTTTTATTTTAGGTTGAATGTTACATAATATAATGGATTTCATTTCAATATGTTCATGCTTGCTAAACGTTGAAGTAAGTCCATTAAAGTTCATATTGTAACATAAAGGTAAAAGAAATTTTATCGACAATAATTGTTAAATTTTGATAAGTTAGAATATTGTCAATTAAAGCAACATTGTGATATAAGCACAAATTAAATATGTATATGTAGGTATCATTTATTCATTAAATGTGATACATGTTTGATCATTTGTGCAAATAAAAAAAAAAGGAGGATGTCATGTGATTTAATTATGATTTCGAATAATTAAAGAGTAGCCACAGCATCTTTAATTATTATTGTCATAATTATTTGAATTATTTCAAGTCACATACAATAATATGACATCGATGTAATTAATCGTATGAATATGATAAATCTTATCCCACAATAATTTTTTATCATATGTCCATGATTAATTAGAATAAAATAATAAATTATATTTCTTGACTTACCCACAGGAATCAAGTTATATAATTTATTAGGTTTATCGCAAAGGTAAAGTATAGATCATAAAAATTAAACTTTGCCCACAGACAGTTTTATTGTTTAGATTTATATCTCGAACTATATTTGCATTGGCTAAATATATGATTTCATTTAATATTTGTGTCTCAATTTATGAACATGTACATATTATTTTCTTGCAGCAATGCAACATGTTACTTTGATTATAAGAATGACATTCCTGAACTGACTGGTGATAATTATAAAATTTGGAGGGAGAGAATTCTTCTACATTTGGGTTGCATGGACATTGATTACGCCATAAGGAAAGATGAACCATTAGCTATTACAGATATTAGCAATCAAGTTGAAATCGCTGCTTATGAACAGTGGGAGCGATCTAATCGCTTAAGCATGATGTTCATAAGAACTAGATTACCTGCTAGTATTAATGGTTCAATTGGGGAGCGTAAAAATGTTAAGGAATTATTGAAGACAATAGATGAACAATTCGCATCTTCAGATACAGCCCTTGCCAGCACCCTTATGATAAAATTATCATCAATGAGACTCACCGGAATAAAAGGCGTGCGTGATCATATCATGCGCATGAGAGACATTGCGGCTCAACTCAAAAAGTTAGAGGTTGATATGTCTGATTCTTTCCTTGTGCATTTCGTTTTAAACTCTTTGCCTCAACAATATGGTCCTTTCAAAATCTCTTATAATACACATAAAGATAAGTGGTCTATAAATGAACTTTTGACCATGTGTGTACAAGAGGAAGGGAGACTCATTGCTAAGATGGGGGAGAGTGCACATCTAACGACGTGCGAAAAGAAGAAAGTTCAATTCAAGCATAAGGCAAAAGGTAAAGCACCATTGCAACTTGACATTAAGAAAGAGTCTAAGTGTTACTTTTGCAAAAAGAAGGGACACATAAAAAAAGATTGTGTCAAATATAAGCAATGGCTTGACAAGAAAGGTAAATCAATCTCTTTTGTTTGTTATGAATCTAATATGGCTGATATTTGTCATAACACATGGTGGATTGATTCTGATTCTACAATCCATATTGCCAATACTTTGCAGGGCTTTCTAAATCACAGGAAGTCAGTGGGCAATGAGAGTTGCATCTATACCGAAAATAGAATGCGCTCAAATGTGCAAGCAGTTGGAACATGCAAAATTATTTTAAATTCTGATTTTGTCTTGTATTTGGAAAAGACTTTCTATATTCCTTCTTTTTCTAAGAATTTGATTTCAGTTTCGAGACTTGTACCTTTTGGATATTCTTTTCCTTTTTCAGATTCATCTTGCACTTTGCAATATAAATCTGAAATTGTCGAAAATGGTATATTGTATGATGGTCTTTTCAAAATTTATTTACAAGACAATTCCAATTATAGTGCCATGCATGTTCAAACAGAAGTGGGCATTAAAAGATGTGTTATGAATGAAAATTCCTCCAAATTATGGCAAAAGATTAGGCCATATATCCGTTGATAGGATAAAAAGGCTAGTAAATGACGGTGTACTTTGTACACTAGATTTTACTTATTTTGATACATGTATAGACTGTATAAAGGGAAAATAGACTAATGTGTCAAAGAAAGGTGCTAAGAGGAGTTCACAAATATTAGAGATCATACATACAGATATTTGTAGTCCAGAGATGGACTCGTATGGTAAAAAATATTTCATCTCATTTATAGATGATTATTCACGATATATATATCTTTACTTGCTTCATAATAAATATAAAGCATTAGATGCCTTTAAAGTCTTCAAGGCAGAAGTAGAGAAATAATGCGGTAAGCAAATAAAAATCATGAGATCAGATAGAGGAGGTGAATATTATGGTAGATACACTGAAGATGGACAAGCAATAGGTCCTTTTGCAAAGTTTCTTCAAGAACATGGGATAATTGCCCAATATACTATGCCAGGATCGCCAGATCAAAATGGTGTAGTTGAAAGAAGAAATCGAACATTGTTGGACATGGTCCGTAGTATGCTAAGTAGTTCAAAACTACCTAGGTCTTTATGGACTAAAGCGCTAAAGACGGCTGCGTATATATTAAATCGAGTTCCAACTAAAGCAGTTTCTAAAACTCCATTCGAGTTATTCAAAGGTTGAAAACCGAGTTTACTGCATATGCGTGTATGGGGATGTCCGTCTGAAATAAGGATTTATAATCCACAAGAAAAGAAACTAGACCCAAGGACAATAAATGGTTATTTCGTTGGATATGCCGACAAGACCAAAGGTATAGATTTTATTGTCCATCTCATACCACTAGATTTGTGGAATCAAGAAATGCAAAATTTCTTGAAAATGATTTGATTAGTGGGAGTAATCAAATTCAGAAATGTTTTTCTGAAAATGATTATTTAAAGTTGCAAACTTCTAATTCAAATCATGAAATGATCGAGATTACACCTAAAGATAGTGCAACACGATCAATTATTGATATTCTACAAACTATTGATGATAACCTTGTAGATCAAGATAATCAACAATTGCCAATAGTTGTTGAAGAATCAGTTGTAGATCTTGTTTCCCAGCAGCAAGATGATACAACATTAAGAAGATCAACTAGGCTCAAAAGGTCATCATTATCTAGTGATTATTTTGTGTATTTGCAAGAAATAGATTTTGACATAGGAGCTAAAAATGATCCAGAAACATTTTCACAAGCAATGAATTGTAGAGATTCTGAATTATGGCATGATGCTATGAAAGAGGAGATGAATTCAATGACATTAAATAAAGTCTAAAATTTTGTCGAGTTGCCTCAAGGATCCAAGGCCATTGGATGTAAATGGATCTTTAAAACCAAACGAGATTCTTTTGGCAACATCAAAAGATATAAAGCCAGACTTGTAGCGCAAGGATTCACTCAAAAGGAAGGAATAGACTATAAGGAGACATTTTCTCCTGTATCTACGAAAGACTCTCTTCGTATTATTATGTCATTGGTTGCTTATTTTGACCTTGAACTATATCAAATGGATGTTAAAACAGCATTTCTCAATAGAGATTTGGAGGAAGAGGTCTATATGAAGCAACCTGAAGGATTTCTCTCAAGTAATGGTGAGCATTTAGTATGCAAACTTAATAAATCCATATATGGATTGAAACAAGCATCCCGTCAATGGTATTTAAAATTTCATGTTGTTATTTCTTCATTCGGTTTTGTGAAAAACATCATGGATGAATGCATTTACCATAAGGTTAGTGGGAGTAAAACTTGTTTCATTGTTTTATATGTGGATGATATTTTACTTGCTACCAATGATAAAGGATTGTTGCACGAGGTGAAACAATTTTTCTCTAATAATTTTGATATGAAAGATGTGGGTGATGCATCTTATGTCGTTGGCATTAAGATATATAGAGATAGACATAAAGGAATTTTAGCTCTATCACAAGAAACCTATATCAATATAGTATTGGAGAGATTTCGAATGAAGGATTGTTCACCAAGTGTAGCACCACATTGTAAAGGGTGACAAGTTCAATTTGAATCAATGTCCCAAAAATGATTTGAAAAGAGAACAAATGCAAAATATCCCATACGCTTTGGCAGTCGGTAGTCTCATGTATGCTCAAGTTTGCACTAGACTCGACATAGCTTTTGCTGTTGGAATGTTAGGAAGATATCAAAGTAATCTAGGTTTAGACCACTGGAGAGCTGCAAAGAAGGTGCTAAGATATCTTAAGGGAACTAAAGATTACGTGCTCATGTATAAACGAACCGACGAGTTAGAAGTGATTGGCTATGCAGATTTAGACTTTGCAGGATGTGTTGATTCACGTAAATCGACATTAGGATACATCTTTTTGCTTGCTGATGGAGCCATAACATGGAAAAGTGTCAAACAAAAATTGGTTACTACTTCTACTATGGAGGCTGAGTTCGTTTCTTATTTTGAGGCAACGTTACATGGTATATGGTTAAAAAGTTTCATATCGAGGCTTAGAATTATAAACTCTATATCTAAGCCATCAAGAATATATTGTGACAACTCAGCTGCAGTGTTTTTAGCCAATACTGATAAAAATGATGGTCGAGGCAGGTTCATTGATATTAAATATAGAGCTCTAAGACAACATGTCAAAGATAAAGAAGTGGTCATTGAACATATTAACACTACGTCGATGTTAGCTGATCCTTTAACAAAAGGCATGCCACCAAAGAATTTCAAGGGTCATGTAAATTAAATGGGACTTGATTCCATTGTGCAGTAGTTGAATCGACTTTTGGTCTATGACGAAGCTCTTGTTGTTTGAATAAAGTTATTTCTCATTTGGAAGTATACATTTTGTGGAGAATAACTTATAAATGTTGGACTCGAAATAAACATAAGGTTTATTTCATAAAGTTTAAATGAGAATTTTTGGAAGAATTAAAATACAAAGTAATATATGGAAGATATTATTCAATTATGATGACATATCGCCATGATTCATGTATTTTATTTTTTCATAAAGAATAAAGATTGGATATTTGAATAAAAGTATACGGATCAAGTGGGAGAATGTAAGAAATATGGATAACTTTCTTAACATTAATTATAAAATGTTAAGAAAGATTTCTTACCTTACAATTAATCCATTTACTTTTACTTTCATTCTTTGATTATTTTAACTCAAGCCTCATTTATGTGTTTTCATTAATGAAGACATGAAGTTATGAATATGAATAACGTTTTTTGATGGTGAAAACGTAATATTCATATGTATTTAAGCCAACAAATGGCGAAAGGAGTCCCCACGCTCCCAAATCAAATTCATATACCATCTACAGATTTGGCAAAAGCGAGGAAGATCTCCTTGATCTTTTCTTTGTGAGTCAATATTAAAAATAAATTCATTCTACAAATATCAATGGCCGGAGGTATATGTTTTATTCCGCATTTATTTATATATATAGTTGTTGATATTAATTATGGTTAAGATGATTAATTATTTATTCTATAAAAGGATTTCTAACCATAATTAATTCATATTCAAGAAATCTAATTTTTGTTGATAGATTTCCATCAGTAACCAATTGCACAAGATAGAGGTGTGTAACCGACATAGAGAATATCGATGTAACTGCCCAAAATTTACGGATAAGATTAAAGCGTGATTAGGGACCAACTCCTTCAATTGCATAGTGCTATAAATAGAGCCCTTATACCAAAGCCATTTTCTATGGTGCCCTATTTGGGTCCGGCTTATTTTTTTAGGACAATTTTTTTAAATGAATAAACTTGTCCCAATTATAGCAAGCTTCGCGTGAAATTTTTTCATGTTTCCCCTTGAAATTTTCGATTGTTTAGGTTTACAGTGTGAGCTTCATTTTCATCTTCAGTCTTTTTAGTTTGATTTTTTTTACTTTTCCTACTTTTAGACATATTTTGTTTTGGTGCTAATTGACCTAGTAGATCTTATACTGACTTAATTTCCCTATTAAGTTGCAATATAATGACAACCATATCAAATGATGGGGGCAAACTATTAAGAATGGTTGCCACTTATAATGTATTTGGTAGGCCTATTCCGATAGCAGACTAAATCTTTAGCCATCATGATCATCCTATTCACATGATCTATGACATTATCACTCTCCTTCATGTTATAAGAATTATACTTACATTGTAGGATCCCAAAGGTCACCAAGAAATGAGGGGTGAATTAGTGTTCAAATAAAAAATGTCGATTTCATAAAAACTATCACGGAAACTTAAAATTGATTCTTAAAACTTTTTTAAATCAATACAATTTAGATCATATCACAATCATAATATAGGAAAGAGAGAGAGAGAAAATCTAACACAAAATGCACGGGTGGTTATTGATGAGATTCGGCTACACCTTGACTTATGTCCCCACTCCGTCTTCTCGACCTCGAGACCGCCAAAGATTCCACTCAAAGAACATGTTCATGCACTGAAGCCATTTCATATAAGCATGAGCTGTCACTATATGTCATAATAAGATCATATCATCTCATATCAAAATCTTTGTTTCTACATATAATCATTATCATAAAAACATTGTTACCACATCATTCACATCAAAGCATGTCATATAACTATACATATCATAATAAAAAATGCATGACATGTCATGCTTTTTAAAGTGGAATGTATGCAAGAAGAATGATGCATGCACATGTCATATCGCCAACTGGTCAAATACATCTCTTTCGAAATATCTATCGACCCTGCCGGAGAAGCTGATGGATTCTAGAGGTGGCCCCCGTGAATTCAAATGTGGCTAACACTGATTTCACAATTTGGTTCGCATGACATTTAACTCCCAACAACCTAAAATCCCATTCAAGATATTTGTCATTCCTATAAGGTCTTTAAATTATATAGGGATAAGCTGCCGACCTTATAAGGTTTTTCAACCATGCGAGGATAAACTGTCGGCCTTACAAGATTTTTCAATCATGTAAGGTTAAACTCGTCCTTGCAAATATTCAACTATGCAAGGGTAAACTGTCGACCTTGCAAGTCTTTCAACTATACGAGGGTAAACTATCGCCTGATAGGGGTAATGCACATGCATGATAATGAGATGTAATGCATGCGCATAAGCCAAGCATAACATATTATGTCGTACCATATTGTCTCATATTGTAATATGTTGTCCTTTTCTATCATATCTTATCATGCCATGCAATGTCATATCATATCATATCGTGTCATATCATATCATCCCTTCCTTTGTTCCAAATGGTACAATGAAGAAAACCTTTTATACAACCACATTTTCTTCGCTTCAAGAGTCAAGGCAAGCCTCTCATTTTAGGAAGCTAATTTTTTTCTCGCTTAAGAGGTAAGATTTGGAACCTCTTTCACACAGGAGCTCTCACAATTTTTTTGAAAAATAATTTCCATCTTTAACAATTGAACACTTACAAAAAGAGAAGAGAGAAAGAAAAGAAAGCTCTAAACGATAACTTTAAGAAAAAAGATCTTCTTCTGATTTCTTGAAATTTTGCTTCAATACTTGGATGAGTGCATTTGCTTTTGGCTTTGGCACTCATTTTATAGGCTTCATGTTGGAGAGAAGCCTGATTCTGGGCCTAATCAATTTGTTGTTAGATATGGTAGGAAGAATCTGAGATATTGTAACTTTCTTGTAACCATAATCTGAGGAGATTGAGTGATTATCATAACTACCTTATTTGTTAGATATGGAGTTATGGAAAATCAGGATAAGATATGCAGTTATCCTAAGTTGTTACCCATGGCACATATCTGATTGCGGTTATGCACTATATATTGTGAAGATCTTTGTAATGTTTGTAATTGGTGCTGAGACATATGAATAGAATGAAACTCTGTGACGGTCGTGGACGTAGGAGACAATCTTCGAATTACGTAAAATTTATGTGTCTTTCTGTGTGTGATTTCTTATTATTTTTTCACTATCTTTTTATCGATTTTTCCTAGACATCAGTATCAACAGTAAGTTGATATCGAGGATATTCCGCAATAACTGATATTAGAGCTTCGATGAAAGAGTTCATGGGCAGTGAGAGCGATGACGATAGACGACAGGAAGGTGAAGATCGAAAAGTTCAATGGTAAAGACTTCGGCTTCTGAAAGATGTAGATCGAGGACTATCTATATCAGAAGAAATTGCACGGGCTTTTCTCTGGGAAAAAGCCGGAGGCGATGATCGACGCAGAGTGGGCGTTCCTCGACTGCACTTGGTGTTATCAAGCTAACATTGGCGCGGAACGTAGCATTTAACATCGTGAACGAGAAGACCATAGCAGGTTTGATGAAGGCGTTATTAAACATATACGAGAAGCCGTCTGCATCAAATAAGGTGTATTTGATGAGAATGTTATTCAACCTGAAAATGTTTGAGGGAGCTTCGATCGTGGATCACATCAACGAATTTAACATTATTATCACACAGTTAAATTCGGTGAGTATTACTTTTGATGATAAAGTGAGGGTTTTGATCTTCTTGTCTTCTTTGCCAAAAAGTTGGGGTGCAATTGTGACGGTGGTCAGCAGTTCTTCTGGTTCAACGAAGTTGAAGCTCGATGATATTCGAGATCTGATTATGAGCGAAGACGTTCACAGAAGAAAATCAGAAGAAGCCTCAAGTTCGACGTTGAGTGCAGAGGAAAAGGGAAGAATGCAACAACGAGGACAAAATCAAGGAAGATCAAATGCAAGGCGACGAAGTCAGTCTAGATCTTGTGAATTCGCATGCTGAAATTGCGGGAAGAAAGGTCACCTGAAGAAGAATTGCAGAGCATCTAAAAAAACCAATGAGGAGTCGACGAACACTGTTACAAAAGAAGTCTCAGATGCATTGGTTTTGGGTGTTGACGGTTTGACAGAATCTTGGATTTTTTATTCTGGAGCTTCATACCATTCCACATCACAAAGGGAGTGTATGAAAGATTACACTACCGGTAAAATTGGCAAGATTTATCTGGCTGATGATAAAGCTTTGGACGTTGTGGGAAAAGGAAACGTGAAGATTGTCACTGTTAATGGGACAACTTGGAAGCTAAAAGATGTTCGATATATACTGGGATTGAAGAAAAATCTGATCTCAGTAGGACAGCTTGACATAGAGGGTTACACTACGGTATTTGTAGGTAACACCTGGAAGGTCATCAAAGGAGCTATGGTGATCGCACAGGGCAGCAAGTTGGGTACTTTGTACAGGTCATCGAATACGAAGATTATTGCAATGACTGATTCGAATAATATGTCCGAAGTCTGGTATTGTAGACTTGGACATATGAGTGAAAAATGGATGAAGGTTTTGCACAAGATGGGTCGACTATCAGACCTGAAGTCAGTTGATGGTGGACTTTGTGAAGGTTGTGTGCTAGAAAGCAAAGGAAAGTCACATTCAGCAAAGTGCCAAGGATGTCAAAGAATAGCAAGTTGGAGCTTGTGCACACAGATGTTTGAGGGCCATCTCCAACTTCATCCCTCGACGAGTCACTGTATTATGTGACATTCATCAATGATTATTTCAGGTGGATATGGGTTTATTTTTTAAAAAATAAATCTGATGTGTTCTCTACTTTCAAGAAATGGAAGGCGCAGATAGATAATAAAATAGGCGTCAAGATCAGGTGTTTGCGGTCTGACAATGGCCGTAAGTATGTGAACCATGAGTTCAAGGAGTTTTGCGGGGAACATGACATCAGGATGGAGATAACAGTTCCGAGGATGCCACAGCAAAATATAGTTGTTGAACGGATAAATAGGACGTTGAATGAGCGTGCCAGGATCATGAGGATCCATGCAAGTTTACCGAAGTCATTTTGGACAGATGCAGTGAACACGGCGACATACCTGATCAACTGCGGATCATCGTACCATTGGAGAGCAAAGTACTAGAGGAGATCTGGAGTGGTAAGGAGGTAGATCTTTCTCATATGAGAATTTTGTAGTTGCCTATCATATGTGCATATTGATTCTGCATGTAGAGACAAGTTAGATGCTAAGTCTCAAAGATGTTTCTTTATTGGTTATGGTTTTGATGAATTTGGATATCATTTTTAGGGTAATGAAAATAGAAAAATTATTCGAAAAAGAAACGTGATGTTCCATGAAAAGATCATGTATAAAGACAAGTGTGTTGTAGAATCTAGTGATGCAGGAGAAAAAGGCAAGGCTCAAGTGGAACTTGAGGGCATTTCATATGAAGATGTGATTGAGTCACAGAAAATTATTCAGCAAGAGCCTGAGGTGATACAGGCTGGACCAATTACTCCTCCCCCTATCAAGAGATCTACTCGAGAGATAAGACCACCGGTGAGGCACTCTCCTTTTTAGAATTTCATGTTGTTAACTGATGCTGGTAAACCAAGGTGTTTTAGAAAATTCTTAACGGTTGATGATTCGGTCAAGTGGGAGTTAGTAAGGAAGAATGAAATGGATTCGTTATATAAGGATAAAACTTGGGTGCTGACAAAATTACCTAAAGGTGAAAAGACATTGCACAAGAAGTGGTTGTACAAGACCAAGGAAGAGTCAAGTGGCAGTCACAGAAAATTGAGGTTCGGTGCAACCTCAGGTTCCCTCCAAACTTAGTTGCAGGGAGGAGCCGTCCAGAGTTCGGGCACAGGCAGGTGCAACTCAATCTCAAGAGAATCAGTCTTCAAGTAGGAGATTGTTGGAGTTAGTTAGGTGGACCTGATTCTAGGCCTAACTAATTTGTTGTTAGATATGGTATGAAGAATCTGAGAGATTGTAACTTCCTTGTAACCATAATCTGGCGTGATTGAGTGGTTATCATAATTACCTTATTTGTTAGATATGGAATTATGGAGAATCAGGAAAAAATATGCAATTATCCTAGGTTGTTACCCAAGGCACATATTTGGTTGCGATTATGCATCATATATTGTGGAGATCTGGGTAATGTTTGTAATTGGTGGAGACATTTGAATAGAATGGAACTCTGTGATGGTCGTGGACGTAGGAGACAATCTCCGATTCACGTAAAATTTGTGTGTCTTTCTGTGTGTGATTTCTTGTTATTTTTTAACTATCTATTTATCGATTTCTCTCAGACATCAGTATTAATAGTAAATTGATATCGAGGATATTCCGCAACACTTCAGCATGTGAAAAGTTCATTCAGAATTAATTCCATATTTTTTCATTCAAAACTAGTCGTTAATGTTCATGTCAACAGTAGACTGGTCGACTGCATTAATGGACCTGTCGATCGATCTATATGACCATTGCACGATTTCTTCAGCTTTTGTACTTGATCGGTTGACCGATACATCAACTGGTATCATCTCAACGTCAATCGAAGCAGGCTCAGTATTGATCTATTGATCAATATCTCAAATCAGTCAACCGGACTATCTCGACCGGTCTTCACAGCTTCAACTGGCAAGTTGACCGTCCTGCACTATTTTGATCATAACTTTCTGCACAGTTATCCAAATTAGATAATCTTGAATTCTATGAACATTTAGACATTCTAATTTGGCCACTCAAATGCAATGAATTTGGTTGTCATTTTGACTGTGCACAAATTAAAGAGAAGTATGTCTGCGATCGTCATTGAGAAACTATGTCAGATGGTTTCTTGGTGTGTGAACTAGTGAGAAGGACAAAAGGCAGGTGATGGTTATGAGCAGTTTCATTAATCTTTCGATGAACCTACTTGTGGAGGCATTTTGTTGATCATCCGACGAATGAAGTGATGGAGATGACTAGCGGTAGCGAGTAAATAAACACATGAATGATAGAGAGAAAAACACAGTGGTAGGCACTTAGCGACATGGTGAAAAAGAAGATGCCACAAGAATTTGATACTAATATAGTTTATCGATCATAATAATCTAATTGTAACCAAATACACAAGATATAGGTGTGTAACCGATATGGAGGATATGGATTTAACCACTTGGAATATATGGATAAGATAAAAGCCCAGTTAGGGGCGAACTTCTTGGGGTTATATTGCACTACAAATAGAGCCCTGTAGAGGACCCCAAAAATCATCTCATCTTTTTTTTTTCTTCACTATTCATTAGGTTGGATTCATATTTTGGTCGAACCCAACGCTGAACTGAACTAAACCTAACTACATCAAGTTGGGCATGGGTTGTTGAGATTTTCCTAACCCGAGAGATGCCGACCCAACCCATTCACCCACTCATTATGTTGCCCTCTCTCTCTCTCAGCCATTCACACTCCTTCCCTCCCTTCCCCTCTCTCTCCCTCCCTCCCTCCCCTTCCCTCCCCTCTCTCTCTGTCCTCCCTCCCATGCACGCACGCTCCTACCATCCCTTGCTCTCTCTCCCCCTGTCTCTCCTCCGTGCTCGTAGACTTCCTAACACAAATTGGAAAAAAAAAGAAAGAAAACAACTGAAAGATTTCCCAACACAAATTGAAAAAAAGAAAACAATTGAATAATTCTATTAAGGAGGAGAGATATTATTAAGCTACTAAACTATTAGCATCTCCCAATTCTGAACTTAGATTGGCCATTAATTGTTCCAACTAATCATTGAATGCTTGGAGATATTGGACAATTTACTAGGAGTATTCATAAGATTGGATTGATCTAATGAACTTGACATACCAATCTGATTTAATTTTAATTAGGTTAATTTGGATTCTTCATTGGATTCTTCATTGGATTCTTCACTGAATTGGTTGGATTAAGCTCGATTACGTTTTTCAATTTGCCAAACTCAACTCAATGACCCAAGAAATAGTTTATTTTATTACTATAAATTAATTAATTTAATTTTTCTGAATGTTTAAATTTCTTAATTTAAAATATGTTAAAATAAAATTATTTGATTTATGAGAATGATTTTAGGTGTTGGAAAAAACTTATTTTTATTTCTAAAATAAAATAAAAAAATAACAAATATTCTAAAATTAGAAAAATAATAATAATCAAATAGTCTAATGATGCAACCCAATAAGTTCATATTAAGTCAAAATTTAAGATGTTTTGACCTCAACCTGATCCAACCAAAATTGATAGGATTAGATTGAATTTCACCCTTGACTAAAGTCTACAATGCAATAAAATAATGGTAAATAATTGTTAAATGAGATGTTTTTTTCTCGCCTTAGATTAAGGCTCCTGTTAGTTGAATTATAATAGTCCTCTAGGGTAGTAAACTAAAAAAACACTTTTTGGGTACATTTCTTTATGTATATAAATTTTCACAATCGAATATGTGATTTCTAGCAATTCAAATTATTCAGGATAATGCTTCATAGACTTGTGGTGTGAATTCAAAATGAGGTAAAAAGATTGTCTAAGTACCGACCATAAGAAGATAAATTGTAACACCCAAAAATTTGCCCTCATACCACATAATAATTGGACTATTTTGAGCCAACATTATCTTTACTTACCTAGGCTTTTACCAATTAATATAACCATAAGCAATAATGCATTAAGTGCAGAAGTTAATGCATTTACTATTCCCGATAGTCTTCAAGCTTTAACAAACTATCAAATAACTATTACATCGAGTAGCAATGATACTAAATGTTCTAATAACATAACCTTGTGTGCAACTACATCACCACAAACTTTACCATCGCACATGCCAAGAACACCTTGAAAATGACCCTATGACATGCCTCCATCTACTTGTCAATTACATGTGGAATTTAAATACAAGAACATGAAATATATGTGGGCGATTATGCTTGATAATACAATCTGATAAGATACATTAATAGAAGCAATTTAACCTTTAAAACAATACTCAGAAAAAGGGCAATAAGGAACATGAATAAAACATTACCTTTCATTTTTTTCATTATTTTTGCTTTTTTGTATTCTCGTTCTTCCTTTCTTAAGCATTCTTCTTTGGTGAGATACACTACATATTTTATTTTAAACAATGATCTAGGAACATCTATATGTGTTGTCCTATGAGAGCTCGACTTTTTTTTATTATGGATGTCATAGACGTACTCCACAAATATCATTTTTGTAAAATTATGTATCTAACTAGCATATTAAGATACTTTAAATGCTCATTTAGTCATGTATCAAGGGAGTAATTAATATTTTGATTAAAATATAATGATTATTAAATTATCGATGTAATATCCCAAATTTAATTCACATGTAATCACATCGGTTAATATTATATCATATTATTGATAAGAAAATTGATATATGTATTAAGGCATGAGTTATCACTCATAGTATTTGATCGCTGAAATTTGGCGAAAATTCGTCCAAGGCATGAAAATGTGATTTTCGGAAAAGTAAAAATTTGGAAAATTAAAGTCCAGATAATTGTTCCTATATATAAAATAATTATAAATGTGATTTTTAGACTTGATAAGACTTCAATAGAAAGTGCATTAATCATCTAATTAGGACTTACATATGAGGAGAAATGAGTTTTCCATATTGTGTAATTTCTTCTATCAAATAACAATGGCAAAACATAGGAGAATTGATTATTTTTGTTAGGAGGGTAATATAGAGTTTAATATTACCACTTGTTGGATAAATATTACTCATTTCTAGTTTCTAGAAAAATTAAGATACCGTCAAATAAATATGTATTGATGAAGACATAAATTATTATTTTAGTATCAATCAATCTTTCATACCACAAACCTTAAGTCAAATTGGGTAAGCTCTTATGATTTTTTTTACTAAGAATCAATTAATGATATTTATAGGTCATAATCCTTAGCAAGTATAGTTTTTAATTCATCTAAAATTATAGTATTTGACCTTGTGGTTAAGAAGTTATGAATTACTCTTTAACATGCATTTGGTATGGAAATCTGATCCAACACTTCTGATCCAACACATAGTCAAACTTTGGGAGATTGTAATGGTGTTTAAAATTTTCACTGAAATAATAAATGAATATAAATACCTATAAATATTGGTCTTTATAAGAAACTAAATGCATTACTTGGTGCATAAGCATTCATGCGTCATGAACATGCATTGCATACAATTTTTATTAATGATTGAAAAGTAAAAAGACATTATTGCATGTAGGAAACAATGAAGATACAAGTAAAAGGAAGGAAAATATAGTAAATGAACTTGAAAATATAAATTATAAAGTGAGTTGATAAATTTACAACATAACAAAATAGCGTATGATTTTTCTTTCACATATAATAATATTTCAAGCAAAAATTATTACGTAGAGACATTTTTTTTTTGGAAAATATCTTGAGTTATGAAAAGTACTTATGGTATATTTCAAGAATTTCATATGAGATACAATTATGAAAATCTTTTGAATGCTTGTGATGTTAAAATAAGTTTTACTTGATGTATGATTATAAGATATGTATTTTCGTGTATTGTGAAACTCCATTTGCGCATTTGTCATGTTGGTTGAGCATTGGGATCACGTTTGATATACATGATGCCCTTGATGCGTCATCGGGTGTCTTTTTCTTTTGAAGGTTATCTTGCGTGCACATATTAACACATGTCATACTTTGGTACTCATATTTTGATTATGATTGTGAAGTTTTGCTTAATTGTACGACACATGATCATGAAGCTTTGGAGCACATTGACCCATATTGTTCTGCGACACGTATGGACCCTTCTTACACTCTAGTAAGTCATATAAATTAATGATCCATGATTATAAAATTCTACTTAATTATATGACACGTATAATTATGAAACTTTGTGACACATATTGACCTAATTTGATCTGTGTGATTGTATTGACCCATGTTACGTATGTGCGATATATTTGTGGAGTTTAGTTGTGGATATTATGATATATTTAATTATATATATTTATATAGAAACTGATATGACTTGACAATGTATAATATTTTTTTGCTTTAAATGTTTACTCAACGCAAGATATTATTGTATAAATCTTATATTCACTCGTATTATTTTCTTATGTTGTACTTTTATTTCACTAATTGAGCAAATGATTGTTGCTCATGTCATCATTCTTTTTGAATTTTTTAGATAATTGTAAGTTCTCGAGTTGAGTTGATTTGGGGTTTGCTTTTATTGCATATAGAAGAGGTCGAATCACTGGAGCATTTTTATTTTTTATTTTTGTTTTTAAAAAAATGCATGTAATAGATAAACATAGGTGTTCTTCTTATGAGGTTATATGACACTTAACTTTATGGAGCACTATATGTTAGATAGTATATGACAAAAAAAATGATGACAACATGTGAATGGTATGTTTTATATCAATTGACTAACTTTGATGAATATAATTGTATTTGTGGAGTCCCATAAGGAAGAATGATGCAAGAGACATGTCTTGAATTTGTCCCATATGCATAAGTTACAAGAAAGATGCCGAGTATATATGAGAACATGACCTTGGCCAGACTAACACGCTTTGAAAAAATCATGCGAGCCAAGGCCCTAAGCAAATAATATAATGCACTAATTAAAAATGTTATAATATATCTAACACTTTCATGTATCAATAGAGTCAAAGTGGATCAAGCCAAACTCTAGTGGAACACTACAGGCTGAAAAAAAAATACATATAGATGTCGGGATGATAAAGATACCCAATAAGACTATAATTTTTCTTCATTCTTTAATTGTAGTTTATTATGGCTGCAAGAATCCTCCATTGTTTAATTCTACTTTAACAATCAATGCACATGAAAAAAATTAATAAGAGTAAAATGATCATTTGACAAAATAACAATTCAATTGTAAACATATTCAGAAAAATCAATAAATCTAGGCTAGGCAAGGTTAAGCTCGGGTCAATTTAATTCAGATGTGGGCTGTGTGCGGAGTGCTCTGCAACATCTATCCAAATCCAACTTCATCAAAACTCGATTTCGATGTAAATGAACTTCGAATTGGGTCGTTGAAACAGAGTTTGGTCACTTGAAAATTGTCATAACAGAACTTGGGTCAAGTTGCCGAGAGCCTAGGCTAATTGTATCCAAATTTTGGTCGAATTCTATGTTGCTACGTTGGATTGCGCTGACTACTAAATAACCCGAGCCAAGTTTCTTTAGTGCGAGTTAGGTTCCTTTACAGAAGAACTTTAGTGTTGATTTTCTAAAGCTTTGATACAACTTTTCTATTAATCTACTTATACTTTTGTCATGGAATTTGATGAAAATTATACACGAATCATAAGAGAATATTTGGACAACGTTAAATTTTCTTTGTATTAATTAATTCTATTAAGAAATTTTATATAAAAGTGATTGAAAAATATTACGTACTTTTTAAGTAAAACTGCCTACAATCTTATTTTGACTCATTTTCATCATTTTTATTGGCTTATTGGCTTCGATTTTATAAAATAAAAATATATCCAAGTTTTATATTTTATTTACTAGGAAGCAAGAGAAAAGAGCTACGAAGCCACGAGAGAAAACAACACACGTGGGAGTCAAAACAAAATCGAAAAATAGTAGGAGCTGCCAATGATGGAAATTAACCATAACGGACCGTGAAGACGTGGAATGGTGGTCATTACGACTGTGAAAAGTAACAATTTCATGGTTGAATGACATTACAATCATCATGGGCTATGACCAGGATGTAACGGGCCATTGAAATGATATTTTCACTCATGTCGTGGTTGTTAATGACCCATTAAACGCAAGTTACACTCCAAAGACATGTGACAGGTCAATACCATTGTATTATGACAATTACGAACACAAATATGAAGAAATCACACTCCAACATAGTGTAACGAGCCATTATATTGGGGCTACGACTGTTACAACGAAAATCACGATTCGATATTGCCAAATCACGGACATCACATGAGTTACAAAGGCGACATCAATCATCACAGGTCATTACTTATACAATGACTGTGAAGATCTAAAGTTACCGACTTTAACTTGAAAGCATCCCAAGGCATGGCCGCTACGGAGATCATCACGACCCATGATATGCCCAGTAGAACGTTATTGAGCTGTTACCACAAATTAACGGTCCATAATTTTTCATGTCAATTCGATTCAAACACTATGAGAGTCATGACCAACCAATTAGGGCGCGTGACAGAGGCCAAAATTGAAAAGAAAATATATTTTAAAAGAATTTCAAGTGTGCAAGGACTCCTACTCATATTACATGTTCAGAGATCAATTGGAAAGATTTTATGATAGAAATTTCAGAGATTGACAAGGCCAAACTTTGATTACATGAAAACCAAAACCCCTATAAATAGAACCTTTTTTATAATTAGGAGAGAGGATTCTAGAGCCTGCAACTTGTGCTTTGCAGACAAAAATATAAAAGCAACTTGAAGAATAAGGTGATCTCAAGCGAGAATCTTACAACTTATCGCCTCATTTCATAGAGTACTTTCAATTTTATTTTATGTTGGAATGCATCAATTCTTCCTTTGAATTCATATATTTAAATATCTTTAATGTTGATATTCTAGAATCATTTTTTATGTTTTATGTTTCACTTGTATTTGTGCAAAAACTTTATTGTTAAGGAAAATTTGCCAATATTTATTTAGTGTTGATTATAAATTTATTAACTTCTCTAATTCATAATTTTCGGTTAAGAAATTCATGTTGTAATCTAAAAAAATCAGGTGGAGTATTAGATTGCATAATCTATCATATTGACACGGTGGACAATTTGATAGGATTGAAAGTAGAGCCGTGTGGAGTATTATCATTTTATTAGGATTGAGAATAATTTGTTTACCCAGTAAATCATACTTTAGGTGTTCTTAATCCATCTAAAAGTTTAACATATTTATCTTTTATTAAATCAACTATTTTAAAAGTTAATCAAATTTGTTTTTACTCATTTTAATCCATCTGAGGACCCTATGCATCATTAGATTAGTTTAGCATTAGTCTTTACTTTGTAGTTCTATTTTTTGCAACTATTTTATTTGAAATGTTTTTATCTCCTTGAAATTAGTTTAGTTAAGTAAGATAATTCCTCATAAGATTGACAACTTTATACTCTTACACTTTATTACCAATCATATAATTGTCACCAATCATAGTTTCGGTACATCGAGGAGAAAGAAATAAGAGCTCCAACTTGGATGAAGAGATTGATTGGAGAGAGGAGTTTATTTATGGAGAAAAGCTAATTTTGAGTTGATTAAATTATAATCGAGATTAGGTCTAAAGCTCCTTTAAATTTAAAATCTTAATTAAAATAATTCTTAATTATCATCATTATATATTTCATCTTCTTTCTTTATTTTATTGCCATTAAATATTTTATCTTCTTTCTTTATTTTCATTTCTTTGCTCCTATTCAAACTCGTATTTATTTTGGACTTCTTCTTATCCTTTCTTAACATAAATTATCTTTCTTTAAAAGATTTTTAGAATTAAATAAAAAATTTAATTAAATTTGAAAACTATTTATGTATTTAAAATTGAAGATATAATTATTTATTTATTAATTGAAATTGAAAAAGCATTGTTGTTACATAGATCAAATTTTATTATAGACGGAACTAGAAAGAATTAAAAGAAAAATGTTTTCCTAATATTTCATGATAGTGAAAAAGAAGATATCCTTTGTCAAAGCTTGGTTTATATCTAAGAAAGTAATCATCATTTCATATTAAAAAATAACATTATTGACACTTTTAAAATTATGTGGAAAATATTCTTATTCTTATAAAGTTGAGTAAATTCATAATAATATTTTGGAAGTGAGAATAATATCACCTTCAAAACTTAGTAAAGCAGGACAAGGCAACAACAACTGAACAAGTTTGTGTCAAAACAAAGCATTCGATCTAAGAAATCAGGGCAACAAGCTAGAAGGATTGGGAAGAATCATCGCCTTCTTCTGTGTTTTCTTAATTGCAGGAAAGAAAAGCTACAACAGTCCAAGAACCAAAAATCGTCCATGTCCTCCTTTTATACAAAGCAAGAATATAACAGAATGAAAAAAAATGAAAAAAAATGATACACGATATGACATAATCAGAATAACCGTCGTTGTTATCGCGCGCTAACTGTCAGAATCCAGACAGGAAACAAAATTGCTTTCAGCTGCAGCATGCCGTCATGATGGCGATAACTCTAACAGCCCCCCGCAAGTTGGAGATTGGAAGATATCGAGCAGTTCCAACTTGGAGAGAATGAAATCATGTTGTCGATGAGACAGCCCCTTGGTCAGAATATCGGCAAGCTGAAGACTGGTCGAAATATACTGGAGATGAACAAACTGTTGAAGAACATGCTCACGAATGAAATAGTAGTCAATGTCGATATGCTTCGTCCGTTCATGAAAAATAGGATTCTCTGCAATCTGAATTCGGACGACTGTCAGAGAAAAGAGAAATTGGCAAGGAGATAGGAATCTGAATATCGCGAAATAAACGCTCGACCCAAATGAGCTCTGCGATAGTAAGAGCAATACTCCGGTACTCGGCTTCAGCTGAAGATCGAGCAATGACCTGCTATTTTTTAAACTTCCAGGAAACAAGAGAAGAACCCAACTTAATACAATAAGCAAAAATTGATCGTCGAGTAACAAGACAAGAGCCTCAATCTGCATCTGAAAAAACCACAAGAGAAGTAGAAGGAACGGAAGAAAAAAATAATCCACATCCAGGAGACCCTTTTAAATATCGGATAACACGAGTTGCTGCATTCATATGAGATGTTTTTGGAGTGTGCATGAACTGGCTCAGGTGTCGCACTGCAAAGGTAATATCAGGTCGTGTTTGAGTTAAGTGAATTAACCGACCAATTAATCGTTGAAACTTGTCAGGATCTGATAAAATTGGATCAGAAGAAGATACAGTCGAATACTTGTTGGATAAGAACTTATTAGTGGTGAGTTTTAAGTTCTCTTCTAATGGTGTGCCAAAAGGTTTAGAAGCAGTAAGACCCATATCTGAAATCAAGGAGAGAATATATTTTCTCTATGTTAACAGAATACCTTTAGAAGAACGCAAAACTTCCATACCAAGGAAATACTTCAGAGCCCCAAGGTCTTTTAATTTAAAAATAGCATTGAGATAATCCTTGGTTTGAGCAATCAGAGAGGAAGAATTCCAGTGAGAAGAATGTCATCAACATATACCAAAATAGCAACATATGAAGTACCAACTTTCTTGGTGAATAAAGTATAGTCATTGTAACTTTGCACAAAATCATTGGCCAGCAACACTTCAGAGAACTTAAGGTACCATTGCCTGGAAACCTGTTTTAATCCATATGAAGATTTATTTAACTTGCAAACAAGACCTTGAGTAAGAAGACCACGAGGAGGATGCATATATACTTCTTCAAAGAGGTGTCCATTTAGAAAGGCATTGTTGACATCCATATGATAGATGGGCTGTGCTGCAGAAATCAGAAATGCTCGAATGGTAACAACCTTGGCAACAGGAGAAAAAAGTATCCTTGTAGTCAATCCCTTCTTTTTGACTAAATCCTTTAGCCACAAATCATGCCTTATATCTTTCTACCTCTCCATTAGATTTGAGTTTAACTTTATAAACCCACTTGCAGCCAATTGGTTTCTTGTCTTTAGGCAAGGAAATGAGGTCCCATGTATGATTAGAAATTAATGCATCTAGTTCTTATTGCATGGCCTTAATCCATTCAGGATCAGTAACAGCTTGAGAAGAGGAACTTGGCTCAAAAACTGAGTCTGTAGCAGCCAAATAACTGACACATGTGTTGGACAGATTAGCAAAAGTGAGATGATCAGACAAAGGATAGGAAACACAAGAATTCATGACATAATCTTGCATCCAAATGGGCTTTTTGATTGGTCCTTTTTCCCTTACAGGGAGAGAGTCAGATAATGAAGGAACAATAGGAACATTAGTAGGGGAACTGGATGAAGTATTAGAAGCATTTGGAGAATCACAAGAAATAGGTAAGTCAACATGAAGATCCAAAGAAGAAGGAGAAGATTCTCTGCTGAACAAATCAGTTTCAAGGCCATCAGGATCAGGAAAATAAATCCTGTCAGGCAACATATCATCAAGTCTAGGCAGATTACTGGATAACTTCCCTGAAATAACATGAGGCGTTTTAAGAGAAAAGGGAAAAACATTCTCAAAGAATATAACACTTCTACTGACAGACAATTTGTTTGTAATGAGATCAAGGTACTTGTATCCTTTCTGAGTATTACTGTATCCCAGGAAAACTGAAGGATTGGCCCTTGAATCAAACTTATCTGTCACTTGAAGATTAGTAACATAACATAAACAGCCAAAGACTTTAATATTTTCAAGACTAGGTTGTTCCCCAAAGAATTTTTGAAAGGCTGATTGATTGTCCAAAACTCTAAGGTGTATTCTATTGATCAAATAAGCAGCTGCCCTTATACATTCATCCCAGAACTTTATAGGAACTGAAGATTGAAAATAAAGAGCTCATGCAATCTCCAATAAATGCCTATGTTTTCTCTCCACTAATCCATTCTGTTGTGGAGTGTATGGACAAGAAGTCTGATGGATAATTCCTTTCTCTTTTAAAAAATTTTGGCATTGATTACTCATGAATTCTGCATCATTATCAGACCTTATGATCTTGATTCTATCATCATACTAGGTGGCCATCTAATTGACAAATTGTTTTAAGCAGTCAATACTTTCTGATTTAAGTTTCAACAAAAAAATCCATGTCAACCTACTGAAATCATCCACGTGTCAAAAAATATCTATTTCCAGCATGTGAAACAAATGTGTAAGGACCCCAAATATCCATATGAATTGTATGTAGTCTATGTCTACATTGATATCTTTCCTTTACAGCAAAAGGAATTCTGAACTGTTTAGCTAGAGGACAAATATCACATTGTAAATTCTTATTTTCACAGTGAGTAACATGTTGGAGTCTTGACAATGGTAAATGTCCAAGCCTTCTATGCCACAGCATCTCAATGTCCTCCTAAACAGCAGCAACAACAACACCTCTATTTGCTGAATCTGAAATCCTCTTCTTGTCTGCCAAATCCAAATAGTAGAGCCCATTGCTTTCTCAACCAATCAGGTGCACCCTCCCAGTGTGCAGATCCTGTATAAGACAGAAATGTGGAAAGAAGGCAATGGAACATCCATTATCTTTAGTAAGTTGAGATGTTGATATAAGGCTAAATTTAAATTCAGGAACATATAAAATATTTGATAAGCAAAGCTGAGAGTCTATTGCAACTAATCTAGAATGTGTTACTGCTAACTTGCTTCCATTAGGCAAAGTGACATATTTGTGCTGAGATAATGAATAAATATTAAGAAGATAGTTCATATTAGAGGTCGTATGTTGGGTAGCACCAGTGTCAATTATCCAAACATTATCTGCAATATGATAAGAAGCATCCATTGTACCTGCAACATGTACATTAGCAGCTAATTTAACCTTCTGTTCTTTGTCAATAACTTTGAGAATTCTCTAATATTGCTCTTCAGTAAGGATAGGAGCTCTGGCAATGTTTTCATTCCTGAGGTTCTCAGAGTTATCTGACATAATTCCTTGATTTCCACTGGTCGAGGCATTATGATAATTCTGATTCCGATAGTACTGATTTTGATATCCCTGATTCTGATAATTTTGATTAGACAAATTTTGTGAAAAATTATTTTGCTGCTCATAACACTAGGAGTCTGAAACATTAGCAGCAATAGAGTATTGATTTCTGCCACCCTTAAACTTAAATCTAGGAGGATATCTTATCAATTTATAGCATTGGGTCTTGGTATGTCCTAGTTTTTGACAATGCTCACAGATAATAGAGGAATTTCTTTTGGGTTTAGATTGATTATACTGCCTAGCATTAGTCTAATTTTGCACGAATTGTTGCTGTCGATTAGTGGACAAAACATTCTGATTGTATTGTTGATTAAATTGTTGTCTCGAATTACTCATAAATGTTGCACTTTGATCAGCATTAACAGTTAATTTGTCAGCAATCATGGAATAGATTTGATTCAAAGAAGGGAGCGGTGACATGAGGAGAATTTGAGATCTGACTTGACTATAACTATCATTAAGACCAAGTAAAAACTTATATACTTTTTGCTGAAGCAAATATGCAGAAAATTCCTTAGAAGAACCCGAGATTCCCATGCTAGGAACCATCAGAACTAATTCTTCCCATAGGAACATCAATTTGTTATAGTATTCTCCTACAATCAAAGAACCTTGATTGATAGAATAAATTTCACCATGCAGCATATAGATTTTCGTTCCATTAGGTCTCTGAAATCTCTCCTTTAAATCTAACCAGATGATAAGTGCAGTTTCATCATATGCAGCATTACTAATCATATCTTTAGAAACTGTGCTAGTAATCCAAGAGATAACCAGGGAATCACAATGTTTCCATTAATAGTGCAAAGCTCGATCAAAAGACTCCATCAAACAAGATCCATCAACAAAATCTTGCTTATTTTTAGCCCGCAAAGCATTGAACAAGGATTTACTCCAAGGCAAATAGTTACTTGAATCCACGAGTACATGATGCGTAAGAATCAATCTAGGCGTGTTAGATGAATTCAGATAAAGAGGACTATGCAAATCTACGCTAACAGAAGCAGAAGGATTCCCAACCGATGCCGATAAATCCATGCTCAAGATTAAGATAATTCGATACTAACCGCTGAAACTCCAAAAAGGATTCAGATCTGTGGAGGCTCTGATATCATGTCAAAACACAACATTCGATCCAGGAAATTAGGGCAACAAGCTAGAAGGATTAGGAAGAACCATGGCCTTCTTCTGTGTTTTCTTAATTGCAGGAAAGAAAAGCTACAACAGTCCAAGAACCAGAAATCATCCATGTCCTCCTTTTATACAAAGCAAGAATATAATAGAATGAAATAAAATAAAAAAGAAAATATACACGATGTATTAACCCGATACGACATAATCAGAATAACCGTCGCTAACCGTGAGAATCCGGATAGGAAACAGAATTGCTTTCAGCTACAGCATGCTGTCGTGATGGCGATAACTCTAATAGTATGCCTCCAGTATTTAACGTGCGTAGATAAATCAAATTTCAATCAATTCATTTTGAAACTAGTTTATTAGCTACTACAGTTTAATCTTGCGTTGAGTGAAACTTTTTTACCTCCTTTGTAATTAAGCGATAAATAGAACAAAAAATTCAACTAGTCTTGGAATTAAACGATAAATAATTTCAAGCTTGTGTCCTCAAACTGGTGCGTTACTTTATCCTTCGTATCCTAAGTTTATTTAAAAAATAATACCGTAGCAAGGGAAGAAAAGCAGTGGCACATATTTTTCACTGGGAAGAACTCGAATTTGAAATTTATGTGCTTTTTTTAAATTTTAATCTTTACTTACCTTTCATCAAGTCGACGTTCCTTTGTGATTGGAAAAAAAAAATCTTACAGCGATAATAAAATAAATTATTAACATTGTTTATTTATCCTGTTAAACTTAGTTTCCCTTTGGTTGGGCCATTCATGAACGAGGCCCATTTGAGCTCGATGAGCTTCTCGTTGGGCTGTGCGTTAGGCAATGTAGGAGTGCGGCTCAGAGCACGTGCGTCCACATGCGCGGTCCCAGCCCATTCTAGTGAATTTCTTTGTTTGACTTGTGGAGTTTTGAATGTGTCTGTTTTATCTTCTCAGACTTTGAATTAATTAAGTGTTAATAGTCAAAGATCGAAAACCTTCCTTCGTGCACCCAAAAATAAAAAGAAAAATATATATTGTCATATAAAATGTGCCTTTGCTTTTTTAATTCAAATACAAAAGAAAATATGTTGGAAAAAGTATAAAGCAGCGACATGTAACAACGACTTTGTTTGAGAGGATAGAGTTTTATGATGGTTAAACACCGTTAATGGTTTGTTTGGCCAAGTAAACATGGGTTGACGTGTAGTCGCCTGAGAGGTTAGATTTGTATTTTTTTTTTCAGTGATGAGATTTGTATTTTGTTTTCAATTATGATGGACTTATCTAGATTTTTTATTAAACTCAAATAAGTTTAGATTTACATGATATTTTTTTCCATTCGAAACTTAATTAACTATGTGTAGCACACCGCGTAAAAAAAAATGAAAAAGTTGAAGACTCTTGGTCAAGTTTTCCCTTCTACTCTTTTGTCTTTTCCTCTTGGCTCTCTTTTCTCTTCTTTTCCTCCTTGTTTTCTTCATTTTGTCTCTTCTTCTCATCCATCTCTGACAGCTCCAAGGCAATATCTACATTCCTCTCCACGGCAAGATTTACCTTCCTCTTCAAGGCAGAAGGCTAAGGGTCGGACCTCCTCTATAAAGGTCCGGCTCCCTTCCTTCACCTCTTCTATTTTTCTCTGCTCCACTCTCTCTTGCCCCATTTCCCTTCCTCTCCAGCATGCGGACAGCAAGGGACGGAGGAGCACCACCGGTGGCACCTCGGCGCAGGTAACATCGGAAGGCAGCGGCAGATGAGCCGGGACACGACCACCGTAGGGACGCACCGACCAACCATGAAATCGTAGGCTTTAAGGTGTATACGTTCGGGATCTTCTTCATAGGTCGCGTTTCTCGACGAGTCAAGCATGCGTGATTTAAACCATGAATAGAACCAGCGAAGATGCATGAATGATGCTCCTTAAGATGATTACATGATGACATTTCTGCTATGAACGAACTAATGTATGTTTCACCGGAATAATTTCACGACCATCGAATTGAATGCATGATGGAAAAATAAAAGAACGTAGTTAGAAACTTGTGATCTTTATATGAAATGTTTAGTACTATATTTGCTTGCCTTAGTTATTGAATGTTCTGTAAACATGTATTTGCGATATCTGATCTGTAGTTGAGTCGCGTCGACGATCGTTTGAAAAAACTAAACGAAAAAAAGGCAAGATAGAACTTGGCCCGGATTCACCAGAACTCGGCTCGGACCCTATCTGGCTGAATCGAGTTCCGCGGAGCTCGGCCCAGGTTCGTCACGCCGAGCTCAAGCTCGGCGCGAATCACGTACCCGGACTGGGTCACCCGCAACTCAGCCTGAGCTCGCATAGAGAAGACTATCAGGAGAGATGACTCGCCCAACCCGATCGTCCTTCGGAATTTAGCCTGGGTTTCCTCAGTTCTTCCCCCTGGAATGACCCACATCTGGCATGGGTTTCCTCAGTTCTTCCCCTGGAATGACCAAGATCAATTCAGGAAGGACTTGGCCCGTCCTGAGTTCTGACCCCAGAATATGACACTTATGATTTCTGACCCCGAGTTAAGTACGCAACTTTCTGATTTATTACCATATTAAACCTATTTATTTTGATCTCTATTTTCTCTATGAAACCCATTTTTCACATGAATATGATTATCGATCTCTCATAGGAAAACGAACAAAGTATGATCTTCACATCAAGAATGATAATGATCCCTCCCAACCTTCTCCAACGAATAATTATGAACCATGACATGATGATTAAAAATGGCGAGAAGCAACGACCACACCCTTTCAATTGACCGATATGATTTCGATAGGTGACCCTTGACCTTTGGGCATCCGTCGAGTGGGGTGTAAGGAATGACTTTTCTTCCAAATCTTGATTTAAACAAACTTTCGTCCACCTGATTTTAAAAGTAAATAAAACAAATATAAGAAGATGGTTTTCTCTGCGCCTTGATCGGTCTACGGATCGAAAGATAGGCCCATGTATGATGGGGGAAGATGTTCCAACCTCGTAATAGGCACTTCCTCACGGGTTTCCATTTGCTCTATTTAGGTAGGAGTTCCACCCATACGAATGTTTCTGCCTAGTGCGAAGTCATATCCTTGAGGGATGTTTACGCCTAGCGCAAGGTCATCCGCTTCTGCCCGACGGGGCTTGCCATGGCACTAATCACCCCCTGGCCCATGATGTCTAGATAGCCGCACCTTCCAGTGCATGTAGAGGTATTCCCTTTCAAGAATGAAGAGCGCTTCTGATGTATGCAAGCAAGCAAGCAAGAAAGCAAGTATGAAAGCAAGAAAGCATGTACATATGAAAGTATAAAAGATAAGCATGACAACGAATATGTAAAAGAACTATTGAAGAAAAAGAAATGGATATGAAAATATGTTCTCTCTCTCGAAATCTGATTCTACAATGATGCTAATGCTATGATCTCCATTATGCCATTTTGATGGGACAAACTTATCATAATTTTTCTATGAAGTTATATGCTCTCCTCGTGTCATGTTTTGATTGGAAACCGATTATGATGTCTCAATTTCGTTTCCCTTTTCTTATATTAATTTCATGTTATATTCTGATAGAACTTATCTATAATTTATATGAACTCACACTTAGCTTTATGCTTGCTCCCCTGTGTGATCCCCACAAGTACTTGATGACGATCGTGAGTTGTTTATGTGTGTGCAGCGACTACAGCTTGGTGGAGTATGCACATGGTTATCTAGAGTTTAGATGGGACCTATAGAGTTGTACTTATGGCATGGACTTGTATATGCCTTGTGGATGTATCATTATCTATTTAGCTTCCGCATTTCCTTTTTATTATTGTATTATTCTATTTATTAATTCTTCCTCTTATGTGTCACTTTTCTCGACCATTTGGGTCAATGAAAGAGTCAAAGAAAGACCGAAGAAAGTAATGATCGAAAGGAGATCTCGCCATGTGGCGGGGTCGAATTTTAGGGCGTTACATTTATGGTATCGGAGCCAGGTTGATAGGACTCTCTTGACGTCCTAATTATAAAGTTAAGTCTAAGTATGGTCCATGTGCACCCACCAGAGCTATTGCCACACTCAATTGTCGCAAAAGCAAAGTAAGATTCGTACTTTTGTCAACATGATTATGATTGTCTTATTGAAAGGTATTATGTTTTATAGACGATTTTCATGACAATTCAGCGGCCCACTACGGTAGAGGCTGTGGGCACGAACGTAGAGATAACCATGTAGCGGCCACCCCAAAAATTGCTACCGATTAATTTTACCCTAGCACCTAGGAGTCAATTTAGTAATAGGTCACGTTCTAGAAGGACTATGCATGTGTAGTGATGTTTGAACTATTCCATGATAGATTTCTTGCCTTGAACGACTCTCTACATGTTCTGCTCTATTATTTCCACATCTAGTCGAATCGAATGCATGATGAAATCGTATGAACTACTTGTCGAAACCTCTCATCTCATGATGCATACTTAGCACAATGCTTGTGCATTTTAGTTAGTGAATGCTCCGTGAACCTTTACTCTTGAAGCATGACCCTTAGTTGTATTATACAGATGATTGCTGAAGAAAAGAAAATGAAAACGAAATCTGTATGACAAAATCCGGGCTGAGTTCCCTGAAACCGGCCCAGGTCATGCCCCACCAGATTGAGTTCTAAAGAACTCGGTTCGGATCCGCCATAGACGACCGAGCCTGAGGTCAGCTCGAACCAGGAACCTGGCCTGAGTCATCCCCGACCCGGCCCGAGTCTGACACGAGGGAGAGAAGTGACATGGGAACTTGAATCCGAGATGCGCAAAGAGTTTCCGCACCTACTTGGTAAGCCCCATTCCTTATAGGATTCGGGGATGAATCTTTTTCTATGGGTATTATATTATAGCACACCGCATCAAAAAAAATGAAAAATCTGAAGAGTCTCAGCCAAGTTTCCCCTTCTCCTCCTCTTTTGTCTTTTCCTCTTGTCTCTCTCTTTTCTCTTCTTTTTCTCCTTGTCTTCTTCAATTTGTCTCTTCTTCCTTGCCATTTGGATTCCCATCGGCAGCAGCTCCAAGGCAAGATCTACGTTCCTTCCCACGGCAAGATCTACCTTCCTCTCCAAGGCAGAAGGACAAGGGTCGAACCTTGTCTATAAAGGTCCCGACCCCTTCCTTCCCCTCTTCCATTTTTCTCTGCTCCACTCTCTCTCGCCCTATTTCCCTTTCGGCGCATGGATAGTAGGGGATGGAGGGGCACCGCCGGTGACACCTCGGGCGCAGGTAACATCGGAAGGCAGCAGCACAGGAGCTGGAGCGCGACCACCGTAGGGATGCACCGACGAACCATGAAATCGTACGCTTTAAGGTGTGTACGTTCGGAATCTTCTTCATAGGTCGAGTTTCTCGACGAGTCAAGCATTCTGATTTAAACCATGAATAGAACCAGTGAAGATGCATGAATGATGCTCTTTAAGATCATTACATGATGACCTTTCTGCTATGAACGAACTAATGGATGTTTCACCAGAATAATTTCACGACCATCGAACCGAATGCATGATGGAAAAATAAAAGAACGTAGTTAGGAACTTTTGATCTTTAAATGTTTAGTACGATATCTGCTCGCCTTAGCTATTGAATGTTCTGTAAACATGTATTCAAAATATCTGATCTGTAGTTGAGTTGGGCCGGCAATCGTCGGAGAAAAACTAAATGAAACAAAAAATGACAAGACAGAACTCGGCCCGAATTCACTAGGGCCCGAGCTGGGTTCTGGTGAACTAGGTATCAGACCGGGTCACCCACGACTCGGTCCGAACTCGTGCAAAGAAGGTGATCGGAAGAGACGACTCTTCCAACCCAATCATCCTTCGGATTCGGCCCCGGTATGACCCGCACCCGGCCTGAGTTTCCTCGATTTTTCTCTCGAAATGACCGAGACCAATTCAGGAAGGACTTGGCCCAAGTTCTGACCCAGAATACGACACTAACGATTTTCGACCCCGAATTAAGTGTGCAACTTTCTGATTTGTTGTCATATTAAGCATATTTATTTTTATCTCTGTTTTCTCTACGAAACCCATGTTTTTCACACAAATATGATTATCGATGTCTCATAGGAAAATGAACGAAGCATGCTTATGATTTTCACATCAAGAATGATAATGATCCCTCTCAACCTTTTCCAACGAATGATCACGACTCTTATGAACCTTGTGATGAATGATTATGAACCATGACATGATGATTAAAAATGGCAAGAAGCGGCGACCGCACCCCCTTCGATCGACCGATATGATTTCGACCTTGACCTTTGGGCATCCGTCGAGTGGAGTGGAAGGAATGACTTTTCTTCCCGATCTTGATTTAAACAAACTTTCGTCCACCTGATTTTAAAAGTAAATAAAACAAATATAAGAAGATGGTTTTCTCTACGCCTTAATCGGTCTACGAATCGAAAGATAGGCCTATGTATGATGGGGGAAGATGTTCCAATCTCGTAATAGGCACTTCCTCACAGATTACCATTTGCTCTATGTAGGCAGGAGTTCCTCCCATACAGATGTTTCCGCCTAGTGCAAAGTCATCTCCTTGAGGGATGTTTCCGCCTAGCGCGAGGTCATCCACTTATGCCCACGGGGCTTGCCGTGGCACTGATCATCCACTGGCCCATGATGTATAGATAGTCGCGCCTTCTAGTGCATGCAATTGTATTCTCTTTCAAGAATAAAGAGCTCTTCTAATGTATGCAAGCAAGCAAGAAAGAAAGTATGAAAGCAAGCGAGAAAGCAAGTATGAAAACAAGTAAGAAAGCAAGTATGAAAGCAAGAAAGCATATATATATGAAAGTATGAAAGATAAGCATGACAACGAATACATAAAAGAACTACTGAAGAAAAAGAAATTGATATGAAAATATGTTCTCTCTCTGTCTCTAGAAATTTGATTCTACTGATGATATGATCTTCATTATGCCATTTTGACGAGACACACTTATCATAATTTTTCTATGAAGTTATATGCTCTCCTCATGTCATATTTTGATTGGAACCGATTATGATCACTCGATTTCATTTCTCTTTTCTTATATTAATTTTATATTATATTCTGATAGAATTGATCTATGATTTATATGAACTCACACTTCGTTTTATGCTAACGGTTGAGCTTGCTCCCCTGTGTGATCCACACAGGTACATGATGATGATCGCAAGCTATTGATGTGTGTACGGTGACTATAGTTTGGTAGTGTATGCACATGATTATTTAGAGTTTAGATGGATCTATAGAGTTGTACTTATGTCATGGACTTGCTTATGCCTTGTGGATATATCATTGTCTATTTAGCTTCTGTATTTCCTTTTTATTGTTGTATTATCTCATTTATTAAGTCTTCCGTTTATGTGTCATTTTTTCGACCATTTGGATAGAGTCAAAGAAAGATTAAAATAAATAACAACCGAAAGAAGATCTAGCCAAGTGGCGGGATCGAATTTTGGGGCGTTACAATATGCAAGCTAAGTTTAAAATTATTATTTATTTTAAAATGGATAGTCTATCATACTAATTGGATGGAGTATGTATACTTAAGCAAAAATTAATATTGAAATTATTATTGTTACAGTAGTAGGTTAGATTAAAATATGAATTCGAATCATATATACCTTTATCTCCACATTTTGTAATTATCAATTAGTTCAAGCCTTATATTCGCCAGTTATTAAATTTATTAATCAAACCTTCGTTCTCTATCATCTAATAGCAAAATGAGGTCTCTCAATCAAATCATTATCCATTGATAAAATTATTGTTAGTTAATCAAATAGCTAATTTTATCAACAGAGGCAAATCATATGAGTCCATATAATTAATTCTGTTTTCATTCTAGTAAAATTGATTTACGATAAATTAAAAAAATCTTTTTTATCATGTTTAACTTATGTTAGTTTGTGACAATGACAAAATATATTTATACCCTTTAAAGCATCTTTTAATGAATAATATTTTATTATTTTTGTTCTTATAACTTTCTTACGATTTTATACAAGAATAATTTTTTTAGCTCGACAATATTTGTAACTCTTACAAAGTTCGAAATATGCAACCCTGAAAACGAGTGGTGAGGCTTTTGCCATGATGGTTTTTATACCATTATAGTCACACCCGTACCGAGAGAGACTATACTAGATTTTTATAAGAGCACGCATGATAAAATTTTCGTTTTCTATTTTATAATAAAAGGTTGCTTCTTTTGGAAGGATAAAATACGTAAAAGATATCTCAAATAATAGTAATCAAATTGATAATAGATAGAACCAAATAGCTATTATTTTTTCTGAATCCAACTAATATGATAAGGTGATTGTGACAGATGAGACTCAATAAAATTTTTTTACAGCGACCAAAAACTGTTACCACGTCATCCCAACTTTTATTGATCAAATAGTTAATTATTACTCCTTATAAAAGAGGAGAAGTTGCGGATGAGACTCAAAAGGAGGCCTTGAGTTACAAAAGTTGGGAAGTGAAGAGAACACAGAACTCCTTGCAGACAACCCACTCCATGCTCAGATCGTTTACTATTATATATAATTAAATTATTATAATTTTTTCTTTATATAATTAATTCATAAGTTGTCATTTTTATCATAGATATAATAATTTTTTATATAATTTCATATTTTACAACATATTATCAAATTCTAATTGGTAATTTTAAAATTTTAATGGTATATTTTATATTTAAAATAAAATTAAATATTTTAATATTAATTTTTGTTTATTATATAAACTTTTAAAATATAATTATAAAAAATAGGGGTCCGAAAAAAATATCTGTTAGATGATGGTTTTTAATTTTTTAAAAATAGTTTTAGGGTGATTTTTTTAAAATTTTAAAAATTGAACTAAAAATGAGTGAGTGATTTTTTTGGAATGAAAACATGACTCGACCCGAAAACATGTAGCCTTTTTTTTTCCATTGAAACCTGCATATATCTAGTATTCAATCCCCTCCCGCTGTAATCTTTATTATGATAAAACTTCGGAAGTAATCAAATTTATTCAAATTCCAATAACATACAATTACCTACTTTTTACAAAGTGAGATTCATGCTATCATAATGGATTAATTTTTTAGTCATATTTTTGCGCAAATACACTTTAATTTGGATCAAAGAATATATATTGCTCCAAATAAAAAAAAATTAAAATTCCTTAAAATTTAATAGCTAGACATGCGCTCCATCAAAACCCCGAAATTTCCATTGTTCATTCAAATATGATGAATACATTTACGGCCTCCTTCACGGCTTTAGAGAAAAATGAAAACTACGATCTAAAATTATGTTAAAAATATCATTAACGTACATCCAAAACTTTTAATTTTAATCCACTAACTTTTCAATAATAATATGCTAAAATTACCAAATTTGTCATCACCACCGACAGAATCTTTCGCCGCCAGTTACATTCCTGCTAAAATAACAAAAAAAAATGAAATTTAACTTTGAGCATATTATGATATAATTATACAGGATCTGAATGAGAAAAAAAAACATTTTTTTTATTTGAGTACCATCGCCGAGGAGATCCATAGGAAGCCGGCAGGCGACGCCTTAGCCTGTCCCTCCGGCGACTTCGCCGACTCAACACCGTCATCGCCGCTGTCAGAGAGGTTCCCGTTCGTAGCCGGAGAGATCCCGTCGATGTCGTACGCGGGCGTGCCATCAGGTTTGAACAGCCCGTAGTGCCGCTCCGACGCCGGCCCGGGCTTCTGGTTCTCGTTGAATAGAGCGAAGACGTAGACCTGGAGCGGCTCGTCAGGCTTCGCCGGCGTACCCTTGCCCTCGGCCACCATCCGAATCAGGTTCCCGTTGTACCTCCTCGCATTCTCAGGCGTCGCCCCGGCCTCGTCGCTGTCCCCTGCCGATGGCCACCCCGTCTCGGACACTCTCACCTCTACGCCCTTAATTCCACATCCGGCGATGGCTGCGCGGACGGCGTCCACCTGGGCGTGGAGCATGTTCTGGTATCGCAGTCCCGTGCCCGGGTCTACAACGCCGGCGTTCGTCTCGAACAGGACGTAGTCAAGGTTGACGCGCTTCGGGTCGGCCTTATAGGCGAAGTACGGGTACGCGTTGATCAGGAACGGCGACCCGGTCTTGGAGAGGAAGGCGAGGAGGGGTCCGACATAAGGGAGGAGGTCCCGCCGGAACGCGGCGGCCGACGGCGGGTACGAGGTGGAGAGGACGGCGAGGGAATGGGCGGTAGTGACGGTGACGCGTCGGTCGAGGCCGAGGGAAGCGAGGGCGTTGTGGAGGGCGGACATCGCCGGGACGAGCGCGTCCATGAGGTCAGTGTCATTGCCGGAGAGGACCTCATTGCCGACGGTGACTGCAATGATCTTAGTCGCCGGCAGGTGGGGCTGCAGGTTGGACTTCACCCAGGCAAGGGCTGTCGATGGCGAAGCGGCGAGCCTTGGGAGGAGGCGGTCCGGCAGGCCGACGATGAACTCAACGCCGGTGCCAGCAAAGGCGCTGAGGACGGTAGGTTCAGCGTCATAGAGCTTGACGCGGGCAGTCCCGAGGGACCGGAGGAGAGGGATGACGTTCTCTGGTGGCGGGAGGTTGTCGGCGACCAGGCCATAGTTGATTCCGACAGCGGACGACGTCGTCGAGTTGCCGTCCGACGACGACGTTGAGCAAATGGTCGCCGCGAAGAGGAGGACGACGAGAGCCGATTGGACGGTCATCGTCGTTCGACGTGGAGTGCAGTTCCAGTGGCGAGTGCGGAACAGCGCGTGAGAATACGGAGAACAGTTGAGATGAGTTAGAAAAGATGCGGTGTTTTGGGTAAGCTAATATGCTTTAGAAGTCGTGTGCAGCTATTATCGCCGTTCATTGGGTCAGGAGGCAGACGAGCGTCGTTAGATTCGATGGCTCCGTTTAAGAGTTATATGCGGACGGTAGTAGAGTAGAGTTTAAAGTCGTCCTTATTTTCTTTTCCCCTTTAAAGGTTTACCAAAAGATCTGTTGTTTGGAGCATGGGAAAAGAACAAGATTCGTAATCAAATTTAAGATAAAAAGCATTGATGATGGAATGGCACGCTCTTTTTTTTTTTCCCATAACCTTGTCAACCGCCGCGTGCACCGTTCAAATTCGCATTGACGTCTAGTTCGATCTTACTTAAAACTCTATCTCAACTCTATTATCTTATTGATGAATGACATGCTTTTAATAGGCCAAGATTGAGAGTAAGTAAAATGGACGAAAGTAAATTACACATCTAATTATTAATTCATTTTTGTAATCATTAAGAGACCCACGTTATTACAAAAATGCTATTTAGTTAAAAACGTGAGGATCGGTTTATTCCGTACCAAAAGGGTCCAAAGAGTTTTGTTATTGATTATTATTTTACATTAATCAAATTTATTCCATCTGTTATATTAGCTACCGGTAACAGGGGGTGTCCTCTGATATGAAGTAATTTGTGCAGTGCAGCAAAGTGTCTGTCCACATAAAGAGGTTTGTGTTCTGGCCATTCTTTTTGTAAGAGAAGGGAAATAAGAAAAGGAGAGGGAAGCTGTAAAGAAAAAAAAAAGAGGGGGGGGGGGGGGGGGGGGGGGGGGGGGGGGGCGGTGATTTCTCCAAAAGAAGGTAAAGTATCTTAATTGGATCAAACTTCTGTGCGTCGAGGGAGCTGTTTGAGGCATCCAAATTGCAAAGCAAATAAAGTTGGGATTGGAGAAGAAACCAACTTAACGTTAAATTTCACAAGGTCTCTTCCGCTTTCGTTTTAACTCTATTTTGGAATTGTTCACGGTCTCTTTTGACCTCTTTTCTTCTTTTTTTACTCCTTTATTGACTGGATGGTCGATACAAAGGAGAAGCAAAGCGACTAAATGCATGCAGCGAAAGATTAAATGAATAGAAGAATACAACAAAATAAGAAAAAATGTGAAAATTAATATATCAAAAGTTTCAATTACCTTTCATAGGAGGCAACAATGCAAAAGCCACATACATCCCAAAAATTGACCAAAATACATTTTAAAAAGGTGCCTTAGTCTGAGAAATCAATCTCATTACGAAACACAGTGCGGAAAATAAAAAGGTGTACTCATCCGCTCAAAAAGATAGTGGATCATAGATGTAAAGTTAGTCTAGATAAAGAAGCGACTCCGGTCTATAAGGACTCAGTAAGTTCCATTACTAAAGATACACCAACAAATACAACGATAAAGTAACTATTATGCTCCACGAGGATCATATGCAACAGTAGTCCCCATCGAGACCTCCGCACATGCATCACCACCTTCCGGATAACCATCATGCATTTGTGGGGATCACACATGAGAGCAAGCTCAATCGTTAACATAAAGTTAAATACATGTTCATATAATTCATAAATCAGTTCTATCAGAATATAGCATGAAAAGAATGCGTAATCATCATAAGAGAAAGATCAAGTTATCATGGATAGATTTCATCAGTCCTAGCATGAATCATAGTATCAATGTCATAGAAGGAGATCATAATCATAAGAGAAGAACATGTTTTCATATTCATTTGCCATGCTTAACTTTCATACATTCATGCTTGCTTGTTTTCATGCTATCATTTCATTCATTCATCTTTTATTCATTCATTCATCTTTTCATTTTTAGAAGAGCTCTTCATTATTAAGGGGAATGACATTGCATAAACTATGATACAACTATCTAGACATCATCTGCTCGTGGGTGATTAGTGCCACGGCGAAACCCCGTCAGGCTGGTCGCCACCGGCGAAAACATCCGTGTGGGAGAGACTTCCGCTTAGATAGAGCCAATGGTAGCCCGCGAGGGAGGGCCCGAGGCTGGAACATCATCCCTCGTCATACATGGACCTGTCTTTCGATCCGTGGACCGATCAAGGCATTGAAAGATTATCATCTTATATTCATCTTTGTTTACTTAATAATCAAGTGGACGAAAGTTCATTTAGGAATCAGATTTAAGATGAAGAAGGTCATCACTTCCAGTCCACACGACGGATGCCCGAGAGTCATGGGTCACCTGTCGAAATCATTTCGGTCAACCGAAGGAGTGCGGTCGCCGCTTCTTATCGTTCTTATTCATCATGTCATGGTTCATAATCATTCATCATCATGTTCATAAGAGTCGTCATCAATTCAGAATCATGGTCATAATCATTCGTTGGAAGGTTTAAGGAAGATCATTATCATTCTTGTCATAAGAGCACAATCATACTTAGTTCATTTCTCGATGAGAGATCAATAATCATGTTCAAGTGGGAAGGCATGGGTCCGTACAGAATCAAAGAAATCAACATTCATGGGTATAACATGAAAATAAATCAGAAGGTTTCACATTAATTCAAAAGTAAAAAATCGTAAGTATCAAAATCTGGGGCCAGAACGAAGGTTGGGTGAAGGGAACCCAGGCCGAGTTGGCCTGAAGCAGGCTGGGTCCATCGAGGTGAGAAATCGAGAAGAACCCGGGTTGGGCTTGGATCACACCCGGGCCGAGTTTGGAGGACAATCGAGTCGGGAGAGTAATCTCCCCCGATCGTCTTCTCCACGGCAAATCCGAGCCGAGACGTGGGTGACCCAGTCCGAGCACCTGGTTCACTCGAACTCGAGCTCGGCATCCATGGCAGACTCGGGCCATGCTCGGAGGAATTCGATGCGGTCAGGCAAGGCCCGGGACAAGTTTTGGTGAACCTGAGCCGGGTTTGGTCGAGTCGTAAAATAGATTTCAAGTGTTCATTTTCTCCGACGATCGCCGGCTAAGTAAAACTAAGTTAACTAAGCTACTAGCATTCTAACATACATAGAAATCATACTAAGCATGCAACTAGAAAAGAAGGACTTCGATGATCGGTTCATACATTCATGTCATTTCATAATCGGTTCGGTCATCGTTTCAATCAACATACGTTTCTTCATTCTTGGCAGTAATGTCATCATGTTATCATTCTATAGAGCATTGTACATTCATGTTCGAAGGTTCACGTCATGAGTTTAAACCTAGCATGCTAGGTTCATCAAGAGACACGATTTGTGGAGAAGATCCCGAATCCACACACCTTTTGGCCTAAGAAGTTGTGGTTCGTCCTAGTGCTGACCGTGCCTTGCTCCTACGTCGCCCGCTCGAGGATGATCGTCGGTGTTGCTCCCTCGTTCTCTACTATTCGCGCACGTGACATCGAGTGAGGGAGGAAATCGGAATCGGGCGAATGAAAGAGGAAAATAGAGGGTTCTTTTCTCACCAAATCGAAGTCCCTGCTGTCTCTTTCCCACGTCGCCTTCGCCAAAGATGGTCGTCAGTGTCCCTTGCTCGCCCACTGCTGCCCGCGCACCAGAGAAGAGAAAAATGGAGTGAGAGTTCGGGGAGAGAACAAGGGAGGGCAGAAGAAGGGGTCAGGTGCTTCATATAGGGGGCAACCGACCGTTCACTCTCCTCCTCGGCGGATCCAGGCGGCAAAACTCGGCCAGACCTCCATGCTCGACCATTGGGTAGCTGGGCGGCAGGAGAGAGAGAAACAGAGAGAGAGAAGAGGCCACAGCAGATGGAGACAAAAAGGAAGAATAGAAGAAGAAAGATCAAGCAAGAGAAGACAAAAACCAAGTATCACTATAAGAAAATTGTCATTTTTCGACGGACAATTTTCGACAGATAGAAATCCGTCGTAATTTGCGACGGAAATATTTTCGACGGTTACAACTGTCGAAAATAAAAATAATAAATTATGTAATTTTTTATATTATTATTTTATTTTTTGATGATAGGAACGTCGATATTTTTGACAGATCCATCCGTCGTAATTTTCGATGGATTTTCTGACAGTTACAACCGTCAAAAATAAAAATAATAAATTATGTATTTTTTATATTATTATTTTATTTTTTGATGATTAGGAACGTCGATATTTTCGACGAATATCCATCCGTCGCAATTTTCGATGGAATTTTTGACGGTCACAATCGTCTGAAATAAAAATAATAAATTATTAATTTATTATTTATTTTTTGACGATTAGGAACGTCGATATTTTCGACGGATATCCATCCGTCGTAATTTTTGACGGTCACAACCGTTGGAAATAAAAATAATAAATTATATAATTTGTTATATTATTATTTTATTTTTCGACGATTAGAAACGTCGATATTTTCGACGGATATCTATCCGCCAGTAAATGTATAATAATATAATATGAAAAGTATTTTATTAATATAATTAGCGACAGTCCAAACTGTTATAATTTTTTTATGGTTTCGACCGTTAGTAATAATTAGCGACAGTTCAAACCGTCGGTAAAAAAAATGTTATATATAATTAAATATAGTATTTTATTTTTATAATTAAATATTTTTTTACGGTCACAATCGTCAGTAACTTTAAAATAATTAATATTTGCTTTTCCAACGGTCAGAGCCATCGGTAATTAAAATTTCATTATCCCGTTTTTTTTATTTTCCCACTTTTCCATCTTTCCACCTATATTATATATACCCAACCCTAAACCCTTTATTTCTTTCCCCCTCTCCTCTCTCTCTCTCTCTCTCTCTCTCCCTCTCTCGCTCTCGCTCTCCCTCTCTCTGCCGGCAAGCCTCCCGACCGGACGTCAAGCATCGACCCATCCCGCCGACGTCCCTCTCCTCTCTCTCTCTCTCTCGACGACCAATTCCAGCCGCGGGTGGTCGGATCAAGCCGTTGGTGGCCGAATCTGGTCGCTGGCCGTCGGCCGCCAGCGGCCGGCTAACTTTTTTATATTATAAAAATTCTTTATGATGGTTTTGACCGTCGAAACTTCGGTGGTCGTGCGACGACAGCCGAAATTTTTTGCGGTCATGATTGTCGGACTTTCGTCGAAATTTTCGGCGCTTCTTTTCCAACCGTCGAAAATTAATTTGCGACGATCATTTTTTGGATGAATGAATTCGTCATTTCCGACGATTTTCGGAGAAATTACAGACGGTCGAAACCGTATATAATTCCCATATTTCTTATAGTGTATGGAAGGGTCTCTGCCTTATGTTTCCATCATTGCGTCTCCTTTTTTTTTACCATTTGACCGTGTTGCTACAACTTGGCTTTCTATATTTTTTTCTTCAAATTGAAAAGATAAGGGTTCATATGTATATAAATTATTAACGACAATTCTTTCAGAATTTGAAGCTTTAATCATGTCCTCAGATCTATTAATGCATGCTAGAATAAAGGAAGTAAAAAAAAAACAAAATAAGACAACATAGTTGGTTGTTTAAAAATATTCAACTATTTGGGTGTATAAATGTTCTAAACTGCTTAGAATTTATGAACTCAAACTAGTCCCAACATGTTATTCGTGAGCGCCTCGAGCCACAGTTCCACGAAAGCAAGGAAGAGAGGAGCGGACGAGCCCTCTGCATTGCGGGCGCACAGAGGAGGGGGAGGGGCGCTGCCCTCTCCACTCTTCTCCGACATCGGGGGAGAGGAGAGCTATAGTGCCTCTCCCCCTCCTTTGTGCACTCAGAGGAGAGAGGAAGGTAGAGGAGGGGCATTGCCCCTTCCTCCTCTCTTCTCCAGGGCACACCACCTCCCTTCTCTGTGTGCGATTTGTGCACGAAAGATGAGGAGCATCAAACCACCCTCCCCCCAACCCCTCTCCTCTCCTCCGGCCAACTGAGTGTCAGCCAACTGGTGCTCTAGCCACTGAGGGGGTGCACCCCTTCTTTTCTATTTTTTAACTTATATTATTATTTCAATGTTTTATATTTATTTTATTTTAAAATAAAATGCCATGTCAATAAAATAATTAAGAAATTGATTGTTCCTAATTTACTGATTACAAAGTAAAGTTGAAAGATAAAATTAAAAAAGAGAGTAAAGTTGGAGAGTGTTTAATAAAATTTACCTAATAGAGAAACTAGTACTGTTGGACATCATACGCCCAAATGGGCTTTCTTGCATGGCCCAGTATGCATGGGATATAATGCAAGTGCACAAACTGCAATCATACGTCAAGTTACACCTTGCATAGTTATATTAACTATACACTGATTGGCTTCATCTTGTGATATATTCGGTGTGCATAGCAGGTGTGCATAGTGACTGTCAGCTGCCATTGGTGTCCACGACGGTCAATTGGCGTGACGAAGTCCGATGAAGGCTGCCACACTTTGGATTGTGAATGTGACAATTCAAAAAAAAACAAGAAACATAAACTGATGGGCCACTAACAGCCCATTAGCCACAACTTTAATTAACTTTATTCTAAACCCCTCTCTCTCTCACCAATAGCCGTGCGACACCTTTTTTTCCAATACAAAAGCACACCACACACTCTCTCTCATCTCTCCTCTCGTACAGCATGTATCCCTCATGCCTCAATGCTCCATGCACATGCCCCCTTCAAGGAACAACAAAGGTATTATTTTTTTCCTTTCCCTCTTGCTCACGTCCAACCTACGTCCCTTAGACCTCTTTCGTTGTTGCTGATTTGTTGCACCCAATGAGCACCATGAAGAAGGAGCACGCTCAAGCACAGATGTTGTGGAACAACAATGAATCGACGGGAAAAATAAATCAATCGCACTTAACAGGTGGGTGAACTGAAATCACTTTGCATGATCTCTGAATTGTTCTAACTCATGCCCTAAACGATATGAAAAGAAAAGAATAAGAACAAGGCTCAAGTTATCGTTTGATTTGTTTGATTTCTTGATTTCTCTAATTGATTGAATTAATGTTTGATTTGTTCTGTTCTGTGATTGCTTGATTGATTGTTAGGAGTTATGAACCTTTTTAGATTGAAATTGCACTAGGATTTTAAGGAATTTTCGTGATTTGGAGTTTCTGCAGGACACCTACCGGTCGATTGATTCTGATGTGTTGCTAAACACAGGTCGATCGATTTACCGATATCATTGACGATTTGATTTACATAGCAACCGGTCGACCGATCGCTGCCCATCGATCGATCGATGCTTACTCACCGGTCGATCGTTCAACTGAATGAATGGATCGATCAAATTAGCCCAGAATCAACCCACCGATCGATCGATGCTTACCCACCGGTCGACCGACCCGAAGCCAACCGGTCGACCATTCCCCAAAACCGATAGATCGATTTTCAGGAACCCCTTTTATTAGATTTATTAATTATCTCCCTTTTTAATCCGAATATTGCTTAGGTACCATTGATCCTATTTTACTGTCCCTACAGAGATCCATCCCTGATTTCCAAGATCTATGATTTTATTGATTTATTTTTTATCGATCTTATCGTATCCATTGAAAAAGGAACAAAGAGCTATAAGTTATTAAAAGTGATTAATAAATTCAGATGGAAGATTAACAATGTGTTGCCAGTCCAAGACAAGTGCATCAAGATAAGGGTAGTTCCCTTAGTCATGGTTTGATCACCCACTGACCCGCACAAGGCCGTATTATTTGCTCGGCATACCCCAAGAACTAAAGGCACCTAAAGTCACCCTGATTTCTAATAATAATCCAAGATCAATAAGCATGTTCAAGTCAAGTCAAGTATGTCATGATTTCAAGTTTACTAAGTATCATTTGATTCTCATTATTCATGATATATATTCTGATTCTTACTCTTATTCTTATTATGATCTAGTATGCTGCCATGTTAGCTTTTCACATTCAAGATAAGCATGATTATTTACCGTTGATTATTCTATTCATGTCATGCATTGTATATCATGTAGTTCTCCACTAGGTTGTAAAGCTTACGGGAGGACCTCCTCCCCTGTGTCTGATTTTCACATGACTAGGTCAGTGACGAGGTGGAGTAGGTGTGCGGTGATAAGGCTCTGACGACAAGAAAGCACATGAACCACAGGGCTTATTAGATTTATTTTTTTCCTTCCGCATTTATAGATTCATGAAGTAGAACTTTATTTTATTCTTTAGGGATGATGTAGCCACTTTCTAGACTTCCGTAATTAAAGTTATATTTTTCATTATTTCTCTATTTATTTATTATTCCGCTGACATGTCTCGGTTCTTGACTGAGACACGGTTAACATGATGGTCAAAGTCATAGCATGTCGTGGCGTCTCCAAGTTGGTCTTCGCCACGTGGCGGGGGTCGATTTGGGAGCATTACATTTATGGTATCAGAGCCTAAAGTCAGGACTCTCTTGATGTCCTAGTGTATAGAATAGTATTATATTGGTTCATGTGCTATCGCCGAGCAGTCGCCACACCCTCCATCGTAAAGTACAAGTAAGATCTTTCTTACTTTGAGTTATTCTTTATTGATGTATGGATATATATTTCATATGAGTGGTTGATTTCTAAGGAGGTTATTCTATATGATAGGAATCAACTTAAATGTTATTAGTGATTAGACAAAAAGGATCATAAAGGTTACGAACAAATTGGAAAAGAATAAGTAACAAGCATGTGGATAAGTATATCTACATGAAGAATGAGTCTTATAGATATTTAAAGAATAAAATATAAGAAAAGATTATGTTTCTTATAGTTCATGTTTTCCATGTCTTTCATGATCGTCCTATTCATGGACTTCTTCTGTTGACTGCAGCAATATGAAGAGGAAAATGAGTAGACATATCAGTTGCAAAGAGATATAGAAGAAAGGAGGGAATTATAGGAGTAAATAAAAAAAATTGCCTCACACAACAAGTAGGTGTGAGATGATATGAAACCAAGCATGCTTGAGTTATAATTTATTATTATGACTCATGGGGGTTCCATTGATTTACTAAGATATGGGTCTAATTAATTATCTTATATGTTTATATCGATAAGTATGGACCCGTAACGCTTATGGTACCTTAGACTTCAGACGACCCCTATATTATGTTGATAAAGGTCTTTAGCAAATCCAAATTAGTTATACGAATTTCTGGTTGGACTACCTTATATTAGAAATAGGAATTTGAATTATTAATCATGTTCAAATTATGTAATATTAGTTGGACAAGAATTTAAGTATTAGGGAGCTGCCCAAGAATCATGTATAATATATGGATGGACAAATATAGAAGTTTAAAAGGTTCAAAAGTCATATTAGTTTGAATAAATATTAGAAGAAATTATCAGTGAGTGAGTGACCGTCTAAGTTAATCAAACATTTAGATCTAGCATACTCATACACATACATACATATAAAATAGTATACTTATAAACATATAAAGATAAATAAATAAATAAATAAATTTAATTAACTTAGTTTAGTATATAGTAGATTTGAAATTTTATTAATATGAAGTATATTTTTATATAGCCATTATTATAGAATGAATTCTTTATCATCGCAATGTAAATATATTTCCAAAAGAGATTAATATGGTTGACAAAAGAATTATATAAGAACAAGCAATGCACGAAAGGGTTAAATGAATGTGAAAATTTTTGAAAAGATTTAAAGTCTCTTAACTGAGTTATGTTTAAGGAAGATATGAGCCCCCAACCATTATGTATTAAAATACCAAGACATCAAGTGATAAAATTTTAGAAAGTATGGGGGGTTAAGGTAAAGCATGAAGAAATTTTATAAGTCCCCTAAGAGATTACTGGAGAAGTAAGTTATGCACATGAGAGGGATGATTATGTAAGTTTTAATTGATTTAACTTGGTTATTGATATATTTATAGTTTTCATAATAATGTCCCATTGTATAGGATAATTAGCTAGATATCAATGATTGATAATTTGAAAAAAAAAGAAGAAGATCTATAAATATGTAAGTCATTAGAGGATGCAAATGAGATTCATACAGTGATAGGTTAAAGAAAGGATCAAATGAAATTCTATCGTGTCTAGAATGTTTCCCAAGATACCTCCATGTCCACATGATGAATAATTTTTTTAGTTTTTGTCTCGACCAAATGGATCAAATTACGATCCTAACCATAAGTTTTATATATGGACGAAGCTCCTTATCAACTTCAAAGTAATGAATAACATCGTTAAGGCAAATGGTAATGGAGTAACTTTCAAGATTTTGTCTTGATCAAGTGAAACACTCATGATTTGACCATAAGTTTTATATATGGATTGATTTTTCCTTTTTGACCTTAAAGTTATCCCGACCCTCTCCCATGTGCTACAAAATATCGTTAATGCAAAGAACAATGAAACGGTACGCCAAGAAGAAGAATGATTGCTTGTCTTCTATTTCGTTGATTGTGTTGTTTTCTTATCTTATTGTTTGAATTCATTCCATGTGTTCACATGTATTCACGATGTTTGACTAAGGAATTATATTATATGGTGTGCATAAATTGTTCTATTCATTATGGATTAGATCATATTATGTAGCGACCCCTCAGCGTAGATATCGTTCGACCTTAACATTAATTCAAAGTGCTTCAAGATACTCAAGGAAAGAACTTGTTGTGGTCATATATAACCACTCATGAAATTATATGACCTGACTTTGCAGGAAACAAATCAATGTAGGCCAAGAAGTTAAGATTGAGGGCAACTCCCAAGATAAGCATATCAAATAAAGCACTGGCACAATGTGTCGAGACATAGAAAGGATAACGAATGACATTGATTAAGAACCATCCCGTTCCAATGACATAGAATGCCAAGGATGATCCATCCTCAAAAGATTTATCAGACCTCTGATTGATTCTAAATATAATTGTCTCACTTGACAATTACCTATAGTTTGGACTTTGCTCAATCCCTCTAAGATATCTGATCTAAGATGAAGATCAAGTGATCATGCCCCCACACGACAATCATCGGATGATACCACCAAGATATCAATATTGGATTACGTTAATCATTAATTTTAGTTGAATCAAAATAAATTACGAATCATGAATCCTTATGGATATCAGATGTATCTTAGACCAATAGCTATGGATGTCAAATGTACATCGGATCAATAGCTATCTTAATATACAACTCACAGATGTAATGATCCACATGGTGTATAAAAATTATGAAATTATGATAAAGTTTTTACTTTAAAGTCTAATGTCAGACAACTAGGAGATATGAGGATTTTATGAGAATGGATAAAAATGTTAAAAACTTAGTTAATTGATAAATATAAAGGCTTTATATGACATTGGAGGGTGACCAATTAAGTGTACCTACACTACTGTTAGCGTAGGCTGAGGATAGATTGATGATGATGATGATGATGATGATGATGATAATAATAATAATAATAGTAATAGTAATAATAAAAGAAACAAAATAAATGATAGTAAGTGCATGTGATGTTGGAAATTTTAATTGAACTTAATTTCAGAAGACTAGATGTAGTGCTTGCCCATTAAGTGCAAATTTACCAATATGATTGAAAAATAATGATAAGAATGTCCACTAACACTCCTTTTAAGGAGGTTATTGGCTCTCTAGTGATTATAATGTTATACACCTGGAGAATAGTAGAATAAAAAAATATATGTTAAATAAAGATAATCCGTTATGTTGGATCAAATTCTCTTGTAATAGTCATTCTCATTCAAACACCAGCAAGACACCATTTAAGAACTTTGTACGGGTGACACTGTCACTCACATGCTCATTGGGTGAAGTAGGCGAGAAAAAGATCATGAGCAAGAAAGAAGTGAAGAAAGCAGTGCAGTACGCTGAAAAAATAGAATTGATTAAACATGGAATGATGACTACTCAGGGAAGACAAAAGAGTTATGCCGATAAAGGCAAACGAGAGCAGATCTTGCAAGCTGGTGACCAAGTGCTTTCGAAAGTATCCCCTATGAAAGGGGTCATGGGATTCAGCAAGTGAGGAAAACCTAGCCCTTGCTATATTAACAATTGGATGCTTTGTTGAGGCTTCATATAAGTTGTCACTACCCTCTTCTTCTGGGTGAATGCATGATGCAATCCATGTTTCCAATCCTAAGAAGTATCGCCACTAGGATGCCAAGAATATAATCTAGCCGCAAACCTTACCTTTGCTAAGTGTCCAACTCATAACGTAAGGTACAACGTCGAAAGGATAAGCATGTACTCATGGTACAAGTAGCATCGCGTTCCACCATGACGAAGAAGTAACATGGAAGCTCGAGTTGGGAATGCGCAAAGGGTTCTTGCATCTATTTAGCAAGTCCTCAACCTCATGCAAAATTCGAGGACGAATTTTCTTTTAAGGAGGTTATAATGTGACAACTCAAAAAAAAAAGAAGAAGAAACATAAATTAATGGGTCAGTAACAGCCCATTAGCCACAACTTTAATTAACCTAATTCTAAACCCCTCTCTCTCTCTCACCAACAGCTACGCGACACCTTTTTTTCCCAATACAAAAGCACACCATTCTCTCTCTCTCTCTCTCTCTCTCTCTCATCTCTCCTCACGTATAGCATGTATCCCTCCATGCCCCAATGCTCCATGCACATGCCCCCTTCAAGGAACAACAAAGGTGCTATTTTTTTTCCTTTCCCTCTTGCTCACGCCCAACCTATGTCCCTCAGACCTCTCTCATTGCTGCTGATTTGTTGCAGCCAGTGAGCACCATGAGGAAGGAGCACGCTCAAGTACAGATGCCGTGGAACAGCAATGAATCGACAGGGAAAATAAATCAATCGCACTTAACAGGTGGGTGAACTGAAATCACTTTGCATGACCTCTGAATTGTTCTAACTCATGCCCTAAACGATATGAAAAGAAAAGAATAAGAACAAGGCCCAAGTTATCATTTGATTTCTTTGATTTCTTGATTTCTCTAATTGTTTGAATTAATGTTTAATTCGTTCTATTTTGTGATTGCTTGATTGATTGTTAGGAGTTAGGAACCCATTTAGATTGAAATTGCACTAGGATTTTAAGGAATTTTCGTGATTTGGAGTTTGTGCAGGACGCCTACCAGTCGACCGATTCTGATGCGTTGCTAAACACAAGTCGACCGATTTACCGATATCGCTGATGATTTGATTTACATGGCGACCGATCGACCGATCGCTGCCCACCGATCGACCGATGCTTACCCACCGGTCGACCGTTCAACTGAACGGATCGATCGATTGAATTAGCCCATAATTAACCCACCAGTCGATTGATCTTAATAGACCGATCGACCGACCCGAAGCCAACCGTCGACCGTTCCTCAAAACCGATCGATCGACTTCCAGGAACCCCTTTTATTAGATTTATTAATTATCTCCCATTTTAATCCGAATATTGTTTATGTACCATTGATCCTATTTTACTGTCCCTACAAAGATCCATCCCTGATTTCCAAGATCGCTTTTATTGATTTATTTCTTATCGATCTTATCGTATCCATTGAACAAAGAACAAAGAGCCACAAGTTATTAAAAGTGATTAATAAATTCAGATGGAAGATTAACAATGGATTGCTAGTCCAAGCCAAGTGCATCAAGATAAGGGTAGCTCCCTTGGTCATGGTTTGATCACCCACTGACCCGCACAAGGCCGTATTATTTGCTCGGCATACCCCAAGAACTAAAGGCACCTAAAGTCACCCTGATTTCTAATAATAATCAAAGATCAAGAAGCATCTTCAAGTCAAGTCAAGTATGTCATGATTCCAAGTTTACTAAGTATCATTTGATTCTCATGATTCATGATATATATTCTGATTCTTACTCTTATTCTTATGACGATCTATTATGCTGCCATGTTAGCTTTTCACATTCAAGATATATAAGCATGATTATTTACCGCTGATTATTCTATTCATGTCATGCATTGTATATCATGTGATTCTCCACTAGACTGTAAAGCTTACGGGAGAACCTCCTCCCCTGTGTCTGAATTCCACAGGACTATGTCAGTGACGAGGTGGAATAAGTGTATGGTGACAAGGCTCTGACGACAAGAAAGCACATGAACCATAGGGCTTAATAGATTTCTTTTTTTTTCCCTTCCACATTTATAGATTCATGAAGTAAAACTTTATTTTATTCCTTAGAGATGATGTAGCCACTTTCTAAACTTTCGCAATTAAAGTTATATTTTTCATTATTTCTCTATTTATTTATTGTTCCGCTGACGTATCTCTATTCTTGACTGAGATATGATCAACATGATAGTCAAAGTCATAGCATATCGTAGCGTCTCAAGGTTGGTCTTCGCAATGTGGCGGGGGTCGATTTGGTGGCATTACAGTGAACTTGTGATTCTTTTCTGTACTTGATTAGGATTCTGACGATTAGTCCGAAATAACGTAGAAAAGTCTCTGGAGATTCATCTTCCATTGCGAGATAATCCGAAATATTTTTATTTATTTATTACAAATTTCTTCAATTGGTACAGAGCCTAATAAACTTTTCTCGTTAAGATATTTTGAATAAAAAAAATTTGTTTTGATTTTGACTTTTCATCTTTCCATTGTCATGTGAAATGGGACGATATTTATTTGCATGTAATTTCAACTCATTGTTAAATGGATTGACGTTTTGTTTGAAGTGGCAATGTAATGGCATGTGCATGTGTAGCCATGCATTAAAGAAAGGCCGCAATTTTGAGTTACAACAACGCAAATAGTCATGCACAAACATAATTAAAATGATACTATTCAAAACAAACAAAAGGTTGTAGAATAGTGTCGACGCAGTGCAGCATATGGAAACCGCAATGCAATGTCAGAGCCACATGCTACATTTTTTGCCAGGGTGGCAGTGACGCATCAACTTATTTTGAAGTTTGATATGTGTCACATTTGACTCATGCCTGGATGAAAATGCATGAACTGAATGCATGTGATTATCCCATGCAAGTGCATAACACGAGAGTTACTGGGTGCATGTGTCACGGGATCATTCTCGGACACTAGACTCGGCGACTAGGTGAATAAATGCATGGAATTGGGCATTTGAATTCTCATGACACTTCAACCAGAAACTTTGGGTGATCCAATCTTCATTAGTTGCAAATGATCCTGTAGAGAAACAAAGGATATCAATGGAATAGTAAAATCAGACTTTTGAGTGCATAATCCAACATTGCATTGGGAATTTCTGAAATTCACTGAAATTAGGCTATAGCAGATTTGGATAACTGATATGAATGTTAATTCAGATGATGATATGATCAATGTAGTATAATGAAAAAGATATTATCAGTTATCATTGAGTTTTCAGTGGAGAAATAAAAAATAAGGGGTATGGGTACTCCCTGAATTTTAGAATTGTGGTTTGAACTTGTTCCTCATCATTTATTCCCGCAAGAACAGAAAGGTTAGGTAGATAATGGCTTGGGTTACCTCCCAAGAAGTGCCCTACTTTAATTAGGCTAGACATTTTTTCACTTCTTCATGTCAAGAAGGTTTAAATAGTATAATGTGATCAAGTAGAGATCTCAATCTGTGGATAGCTTCACTAATTAAGTATGGATCTCTTTGTTTGTTAATGATTGGTCTTTGTTTTTCACTTGGATGTACCCCTCCTTCATTGTCCCAGAAGTCTACTAGCTTCTCATCTCTAGAATCCTCATGTATGATATATGAATCCCCTGGATTAGGAAGAGGTTTCAGCTCCAATTGGGAGGAAATGTCCTGAGTTGAATTGGTGTGGGGTTCAGTAGTGAAAACCTCCAACACCCCATTTTGGAATTCTGAATTCCCTACTGATTGGAGTGCATTCATAGCTGATTTATATGCTTTGGCTTCTGGATCATCTAATTCCTTCAAATGATCAAACATTAGGCACCTTTGCAATGGATCTTCAATGGGAATTATAGGAGAAACTTGCTGTACAATCTGATCCAGCTGCCCCTTTTCAAAATCATTTTCCTGAAAATTTGGCCTACCAATAACTTATGACAATTGGGCCTTGATCAATCTTTGTGGGAATGGTACTCTATCAAAAATTTTGGTCTTGGCTTCACATTGAGGATGTTGATTATGATTTTCCAACACAGGTTCTTCATTTGGCTCTTCAGCAGCCATTGAATCTGAATTAACTTGATTATCTTCAGCTTTCTTCATTGGTTCTTCCACCATTCTTCCACTCCTGAGCTGGATGGCCTTTGCTTGCTCATTTGGGTTCACTTCTGACTGTCCAGGGAAGAACATAGGAGGTCTAGATGATGTACTAGCCTGCTGAGCAATTTGGTTTTCCAACATTTTCTGATTCGCATTCATGGCATCCATTCTAGAAGTTAATTTCAATATCTCCTCTCCTTGATTGTCCTGTTTCTTCAGAATCTGTTGGAGCATCTCCTTCATTTCAGTTTGGAATTGACATTCTTGGACTTGAGGTGGTAGCTCATATGGAGTTCTCTGGATTGGGGCATTTTGGCCCTGATTTCCATAGGGAGGTGGCTGATTTCTTGGCAGGATTTTGGGCTGCCAATTTGAATTCTGCATAGGGACCTCTTGATAGTGATTGGCCTTGTAAGAGAAGTATGGATGGATCATATTCTCTGGAGTATAAAATTCAGCAGGAGGTTTGATCCCATAGTTGCCCACAGCATTGATTTGATCAACATTTTGCTCCACTTGCTGCATAATTAAATTGTAATCCTCTGACACATGGCCTTGATTACCACATACACAACATCTGGTTTCAGGAGTAGAGGCTCTATTGACATTGGAAGTTAAGTTCAGCCTCTCCAAAATTTTGTACAGCACCTCTTCAAATTGAGTTGACAAGTGATTTACTGAATTATCCATGGGTGGCCTCCTGGTCCTATCATGTGTAAGAAAATGATGATTCTTGACTATGTTCTCAATGAGTTGATAGGCTTCATCAATGTTTTTAGATGCAAAGATGCCTCCTGCAGCAGTGTCTAGTGCCACCTTGTTAGGATAATTCAATCCCTTATGAAAATAGTTGACTAGCTGCCACTTTTCAAAACCATGATGGGGACATGCCCTCAACAGCCCTTGAAGCCTTTGCCATGCCTCACAGATATTCTCTTGGTCTAGTTGATAGAACCTGACTATTTGGTCTCTGAAGTTGTCAGCCTTGGAAGGAAGAAAGAATTCAGATAAGAACAATTGGACAATTGATTCCCAAGTGGCCATCTCTTCAGGATTTAGACCTTTGTACTATGTTTTGGCCTTGTCTTTGAGTGAAAAGGGAAATAGTCTCATGTAGACTGCATCCATTAGTGTATTGTTGAAGTGAACAATGCTGCAATTTTCCTTGAAATCATCCAAGTGTGAAGCTGGATCTTCATTTCCCAAACCAGCAAATTGATATTGCCCTATCATTGTGATCAAGGCTGGATTGATTTCAAAATTTGCCACAGGTGCTAAGACTCCTTCCCCTAGTTGATTCCTGGCATTACTTGGTGAATAGCAATCCCTAAGAGTCCTAGGAGCTGCCATATTCTGATTTGCAACTTCTTCAAATCCAGGATTGTGTGCCTCTTCTTCAAAAATCCTTCTTCTAGCCTCTTCTCTTTGGATTCTTCTCCTTCTGTTAAACCTCCTCTCTGGTTCAGTTTCTAATAAATATATGTCCTCTTGATGGTCCAAGTCCTACATAAAGAGATTCAGAAGTATCAAATTCAAGAAAGAAATGAAAACTAGACAAAAGTGAAAAATTGAAAATGATAACTTGCAAAAACTAAACATTGGCCTAACAAATAAACTAAAAACTAATCTAAAACTAATCTAAACTATCTAAGTTAGCCTAATTGACCTCAAATCCCCGGCAACGGCGTCAAAAACTTGATAGTGAAATTTGGGTGTTTGAGTGATAACTTGCTGAAATTAAGTGAAGGGTCAATTTTTTTCAATTTTTTGGTCTCCCAACTCACTAGCTGCAAGTGCACATGTAAGTTGTAGTAGACTCAGATTGTCGTATCCACAAGAATTTGAAGTCTAAGACACCCTAAACAATCTAGATTAGTTCTATTCAAATGCCTAAAAACATATTTTTAATGGAAAGTGAAAATAGATTTTTAATAGAATGCAGAATGATAACTGATTTTTGAGTTTTGGAAATTTATCAAAACTGAGTTATAAATGCTAAATTGAAGTCTAAAAATGTTCAACTATCAATGAGGAAGGTTCTTCTAGGAGTTGGGGTTCATCTAAATTTATTAAGGATGGATTGGATCAAGTTATCATTAATTGTCCAATTTTGATTCAACCTGAAATGTAGCTGCTCTCACAGCTCAATTGGCCTTTAACTAAGCAACATATTATCATATAGTTGTTAGCTAGGTTGAATCAAAAGAGAATCCTCACTGAAAATCAAGTTATCATTGAGCTCAAATAGAAAGTTCATTGCTGATTTTCAAAATTGAAGGAAATCTGAAGTGATAACTTGTAATTGCAATCATAAAAATATGGAATCACTTCAATTGGTCAAACTAGGATGAAATCTATCCAATAATGGTGTTTGTGCTCCTTGATTCATCTCTGAATTCCAGGGGGATTTGAAATCAACCTCTTGGTTGTAAAGGAAAGTGAAATCCACACAAATACCAAATAATTGGGACTAAGAAACATCCTATCAAAAATTGGGAATTTAGTAATTATCCAATACTCCTTGGTTCATCTCTGACTCACAAGGATGACTTGAAGACTACCTCTCAGTAGTGGATTAAAATGAGGCTTGACATTAGAAATCAGAATTCAAATGGAAATCAGAAAATAGAAATCATCAATTTAGGGAACCAGGATTATAAATCAATGGAATTAGGCTTGCCAATTGCTTCTTGATCATTGCAAGACATCCCTAAGGTTCACCTCTCAGTGAATGAATGAAATCAGGGGATTCAATTGGTAAAACAGATTCCAACCAGAAATCAGAAAAATAGAATTCAATTCAGAAATCAGAAGGTCAATCTAATTTGAGTCAAAAATAATATGCCTAACATCTTGATTCATTCCTGAGCAAGATAGGGGCAATAACAATATCCCAGTGACTCAATTAATCAGATTGAGAATAAAGAACAGATTCTAACAGCCACAGAAATCAGAAATTTCAGGAGACCAGGAAATCAGAGTTCAGAAATCAAATTTGCAATTAAATGGAATCCAGAAATCTAGCATTATCTCTCAATTCATTTCTAAAAGATGATTAGGTCAATGAATACTTCTCAGTCATAAGTTACAATGAATCTAATGATAGCATAGCACAAATCAATATAAAATAGTTCTGAAATCTGAAAACCAAAATTGATTTCAGTGCAGGATTATAAATCAGTCCACATCCATCCAAAATTAATCTAAACTACTACCCTATCCTAGAAGAAATGGAATTTAGCTCCTCATATTTACAAAGCTTGACATCAATTGGAATGAAGAACATTTACAAATCATATTTGCTTGAAGTGTCTCGACAGTAGCAGCAGCAACTCCTCAAACCAGCAGAAACCCCTTTCTCCAAACCATCAATGTCCAACAGCCCTCCAAAATGGAGGCTCTCCTCAATTCAGGGTTTCTTCCTGACTTATATATGGTCTATAATCACCCTTAGATCAGCATCCAAATGTCCCAAAATCTCTTATGGTGCCAAGTGTCCAGGTCCTGCTTGCAGCTGCAGAAGATAGCTTTTTCTGGACAGCAAAGGTAGTGGTCGCCCCCCCCCCCCCCCCCCCCCCCCCCACACACACCTTTTTCACCTTTTTGCACTTGTTTTTCCTGCTACAAAACCCAAAATAGCAAGCATCAAGATCCTTAAATGGGATTTTAACAAATAAGGATTAAGATAATGATATTAGCCAGCTCAAACATCAGATGAAAATTGGTGTTGTGCAAGATTGGAAATCTATATGAAAACTTGATGGTTTTGAATCCGGAAATGATAACTTGGCATTAATCATGAAAATTATCCAAATGCAAGTGATTCAAGGCATTAGAAGCATCAAATGGACTAGGGTAGCAAGTGAGTGCAGTCAGAAATCAAATATGAATAAGATTTCAAAGGAGTGATAACTTGGGTACCAAAAATGATAACTTATATGCCTTAAAAATGATAACTTGAGTTGTGGTTATCCAAATGTGATGAAATTTGAACAGCAATGAGTTAAAATAATGACAAGATGATTGCTTAAGCCCTTTGTGTAGAATTAATGGTTTTGCACGTCGAAATGATAGAATTACCCTTTAACGATAACTTGACAAAGAAAAAATGATAACTTGTTCGAATGGACTTAAAACTTTGCACAAGCTGAGATATGACTATCCAAATATGATTCATACATGATAGTAGTGGATTTAGGATAGAATAATCACTAGAATTCAGCTCAATTAGAAAAATGATAACTTATGCATTTGTAATGATAACTTGCCCTAGAAATGATAACTTGGCATAGAATTTAAATATTAATGGATTTTGGCATTTCAAAACTTCTATGCACATGGAATTAAGTATAAAAGGAGCAAGATCAACTAGTTATCACAATCTATGCATTCCAAGCATAATTGACCAAAAGATAGGCAAAAATGGGACTCGATATGAATGAAATGCATCTAAAATGGGCTAGAAACTTATAGTGATCAGCTAGTGATCAATAGCCATCTAGGCAAGCCTATTTTGAGTAGCAACGGAAGTTTTATGGACGAGATGACTATGTCGAGAGTTACTTTTATAGGCATTCGATCACGGACATGACCAGAGTGTTGGACTACTCATCATGGGTCTGTGGCATTAGCACGTTACAGCGATAATGCAGCTTGGGCGCTTAAAGTTCGAAGAGGCAGTCGATGTTCCATGGAGTACCGAGAAGGGTCTCCGATGTGGGTTGTCACTCCATACTCAAGGTCATGACAGTAGAATTAAAGGAAAGCTTGCTTGTATTGAATATGATAAAATATAACATACATCTAGGCCTCGAAAGGCACTAGTGAACTCCTCCCAATGTACCGTAGATAAAAGTGTCTTATTACATATGGAAGATGCAAAATACGTACCCTTACGGGTAACGCAATATAACTTGACCATTCATAAGGATGGCCTTACAAGATCAATGCCCTAAGGGCAGATAAATTGGTACTCCGCAATAATATGTAGTGTGGGGTGATTGCATGTGTTTCATGGTTTCGGTGTTGAGCGGCCTCGAGCTTTAAGTTGAGCGGCACTGGTGCCGTGAGACTTCGCGCTTCGTGTCACAGAAAATGCCCCGTGACATTCTCCCCCATCAAATTTGGCGACACCCCCGACGCCGTTGTCCGTGACTTCTTCGGGACCTTCGTCTTCAGTCTTGACTTCACATGTCTTATTTGAAATCCACCTTCTTTGTCTTGACTTCTACTTCATCAGCGTCACGCAACGCCAAAAATGTCCGCTCCTTTGGACTCGCTGAGGACTCCTCCGGCTTGCTTCACTTAATTATCCTTCATCCAATCCGAGGTCATCACTTGTGCAGCGCTAGTGGAGTCCACCATCCGTGCGGTCTGTCTTCATCAAGCAACTATACGTCCATCAAGTTTCTGTTGACTTTAGCTTCTTTCGACTTGCACAGTGTCAACTTATTTGGTTTGGCTTCTTGGGATGAAACAACTCGTGTATACCTTCAGGAATAGCTTGAGAAAAGAGTTGCCTCATGGTCATGGCAGAATACGATGAAGAGTCTCATCATTCGACCTGCATGACTTGACTTGATGTCATCATATTGCAGGTGGCGGCGACATAAGGTCTTCCTTCCATCGAATGCAAGGTATGGGATCATCTCACCCTTGATGGTCATTATGGGATTCCGACAGCTTGAAACGTCACAAGCCCTTTGATGACAACATTTACAACTTGTTTACTTCGGGTGCTTCAGATCTCTATGGCAAGCGACAAGAGTCCCCCCACGGATGCTTCGGAATGCTTTGGGTCTCTTTGTGGGATTGACTCAATGTCTTTATGTTGCAAGTGGTTTCAATGCGGAGTCTTCCATCCCTCCGCCGAATGTAGAGCACAGGACCACCTCGCCCTTGGTGATCATTCGAATCTTCAACGGTCTGAGGCAGAACATGCTTCTTCGATATGACACTCCATACCTTGCTTACTTCGAGTCGCTATGGTGAGCGACGAGAGTCTCTCCATGTTCCTTTGTGGCTCAACTCACTGTCTCCATACTGCATAAACGTAGAGTCCTTCATCCGTCGAGTGTAGAGTGAGGGACCACCTTACCCTTGGTGGTCATTTGATATCCCGACGGTTTGAGGCGGAGCAAGGTTCGTTGATATGAAACTTTCTGCCTTGTCCACTTCAAGTCGCTATAGTGAGCGACAGGAGTCTCCCCACGAATGTTGTGGTTCAACTCAATCCACCTGATTCGATAGACTATTTTTGTCTTTGGCATAATAGCTTCCTCTTTGTGACTTGAGCTTCTCTCCCCCACCATTGTCCTTGCCCAAGGGCTTTGGTGGTATGGTACTTATCTTGGCACGAATGACTTTGCAGCGGCACTAATGAGCGGAGGTTGGGCGATCCCGTCGTTCCAACTCCGTCCTAATACAAAGCTTCAACCCTTCTACTTGAAGAACACCAACGTTGAGCCTTCATCCACTTGGGAACACTGTAGGCGGAGCTCGTGATACCTTTCACGTCCTCCTTCAACATGTTCTTATTGCTAATGCTGAACAATGCGACATTGACCTCCAGTCCCGACTTGTCAGGGCTTGCATAATTGATGAGTTGTCTTCTGCTTCTATCCTATGTCTCAATGGGATCCATGTTTGTCACATTCCACGTCGTCGCGATGACATCACCATCATGAATTCGTCATATCTTGTAGGATTCTTGGGCTATGCCTTCTTTCGATCCTGAGACCTCCTTTTGAAGCTTCGGCAACACCTTTGGGTATGGACGGGATGACATCCTTATGCTAATTCATGAAGATGATGCACCTTAGATATTCATCCCTCCGCAATCTGAATGAAGCAATGTCATTGTACTTGTTGACAAAGATCATGCACATTTGACATACTTGTCCATCGGGCATCTGACCCTTGTGAAAGAATAGTCGTTCCGAATCTTCACCGATCCATGGGGATACTCATGAAGACGCTCCGCTTGAGGTAAACGAATTGTGGTTGGTGAACTCATGGCATGAGCTCCCAACTTCACCTCCATCTCCATTCGAAGGGACGACATCACTAGTGTTTCCTTCAAAACCTTTTGGACTCTGATCCTTGGAGGCTGCTTCAATTACTCGAGGCGTTGGCCGAGAAAAAAGGGCACTCCTTCCTTCGGTTGGTGAAAGAACGCTTGACATCAGCATGCCAAAGTTCACCCAATGCTCGACGCTCAGATCATTTGCCAAATTGGTCAATGAGTTGAGACGTCGATTTGTGTTGGCATGTAGCAGGTTCGTCCCAACCCTTGATGGTTGACATCATGCCGCTTGCGGGACGACACTTGATGAGGTAGGTAAGGCTGACAGCTCATCCCCAAGTGTTTATAAGTAATTAACGCTTTGTCCCATTTGTGAAAGTCATCTTGGTGTGCCAGGTGATGCTGGCGGCACAACAAGATACTTGTGAATAATGTTCCGTAGTTGAAAGAATGGCATTCCTTAGTCAAAAGGTGAACCTTGATGCTTAACCTTGAGTCAACTTCTCTTGTGGAGCGATTGTGCGTTTCACGTTGCATGACTGGGCGTGTGATGCGATGTCATGAAATAACAACCAGTGCCAAATTGTCATGATAGTGCATGACCGACAGTCCCTGAATATGATACGGGTCCTCCGAGTTACACTACGTTTGTGTAAGGCGACCTCTTGGTATGGGTAGTGCAAGCTCATCATGCAGAGCATATGGACACTCCTAACGTAGCTCGACACTTCAAGATTCTCGACTGTATACCTGGGATGGTGATCTGCTCAAGTGAGCGATGCATGAGCGTCCCGATTAGGCGGGGCGATCAATCCGCCATCATAGTGCATGACGAACGTTCCTTGACATGACGCAGGAGTATGAGGAACTTGCTGTGGGGCACGACTGGACGTGCGGTGAGGAAGCTTACCATGCATTCCTCGTTGCGTCCATGATCAAAGACCATGGCACTAGTGCACTTAGGCGTAGTAGAGTTTTTTTAGCAGAAGCACTTTTCTACGCTAGAACACTTCGTGATAACACAAGCGAGTCATCGTCGCACGGTAATCCGAGCAGAATGAATTGCTCTGATACCACTTGTCACGGGATTATTCTCGGACACTAAACCTCATGCAGCGACTAGGCAGATATGCACCTAGTCAAGCCTATTTTGAGTAGCAGCGGAAGTTTTATGGTCGAGATGATTATGTTGAGAGTCGCTCTTATAAGCATTCGATCACGGACATGATCAAAGTGTTGGACTACTCGTCATGGCGTGTTAATGCAGGCGCTTGAGCGTTTAAAGTCCGAAGAGGCAGCCGATGTTCCACGGGACACCGAGAAGTGTCTCCGATGTGGGTTGCCTCCCCATGCTCAAGGCCATGGCACTAGAATTAAAGGAAAGCTTGCTTATATTAAATATGATGAAACATAACATACATCTGGTCTTGGAATGCACTAGTGAACTCCTCTTAGTGTACCATAGGTAGAAGTGACTTATTACACATAGAAGATGCAAAAGACGTACGACCCTTATGGGTAACATCACATAACTTGACCATTCATAAGGATGGCCTTATAAGATCAATACCCTAAGGGCGAATAACTTAGTCCATGGCCCGCTGCGCGCAACTGCATGATGTGAGGGCTAGCGGTCTGCTGTAACTGCGTGTCAAGCGCAAACGAGCGCAGGCTGAGGCCCATTGCACGAGTTCACTTGAACATTATTTTAAATAAAAATAGTTTTAGAAAACCTGAGAAAATAAAAAAATTTCTGAACAGAATTTTTTTTGTATTCTATGTGATATGTGTGTGACATAAATGTATGCATTTTTGTTATTATGCATTTCATATGTTATGTCATGATAAATATATATGAGAAATTAGATTATTTCTAATTTATGCATATTATAGAGTTATAAAATTATGAGTAACTTTCTGAAAATTCCAGAATATTTAATATGCATATTTAGTATTTATGCATATGTTGTTTTGTACATTATGCCTTGTAATTATGTGAATTTCATATAATTTAATATGTATGTTTGTTATCATGTCACATTTAAATTTAAGTATGAGTGATCCGTACTTAGTTAGTTTCAATACAAAAATAATCAGATTCTGATCTATTATGAAATATTGTATTTCTGAATAATTATGTGATGAATTAATATGAAAATGGAAATTGTTTTCTAAAAGAAGTGATCATGTAATGTTAATTAGGAAATTTTTAGAAAAACTGAAAAATGTATGACATATGTTTTATGCATATTAATGGTATTATGCATATTTATTAGTACATGAAATAGTTATGTTATTTTGTCATGTGTTATATATGATTATGAATTTAAGTAAAAATTCATCCATATATGTTATTATTACATGATATGTTTTAAGTGTAGTATGTCACACTTAAATTAAATTTCCATATGAATTAGATATTTATGCACATAATTATGTTATATTTACTTGAAGTGTATTTAATTGTGACACTTATGTAAATTGACATGATAATAAAATAATTGCACATTATTAGTTCATTTGTGAATCGGACTATATAAAAGAAATTTATTTTCTTCATGAGAGAACATGTGCATATATGAAATTATGTTACATATTAGGCATAATATGTGTTATGTGAATTTGTGTGTCATTAATTCACATAGTTATATTAAGTTATGCACAAATTATTTTTGTCACATTTTTTTCATGTGAAATATGCACACTATTTATAATAAATTAATTTTCTTTATGAAAAGAAATATGTGCATATATGTTTTTTAGTACACATGAAATGAATTGCATGATTTTATATGATGAAAATTTATGCAATAAATTTTTATTAACAAGACATGCATGATATGAATTTATGTACATCAAACTTATGTGACAAATGTAGAGTTGGACATGTGATAATATTTATGTGATTATTTGTATGTATACTATCATGCTTATGTTAGTGTGACAAATAATATTCATTTATATGTAAATGAATTATATGATTATTTGTGTGCATAATATACATTCAAATATGTGATTTATGCAATGTTTACTTTGAATGCATAAATATTTGTGAATTTATGAATGTGACATGTTTCATAAAACTTAGGATGAAATAAATTTGACATTATGAAACATAGGTAGTTCAAATAGGATTAAGGCATCTAATTTGTATGATGGTCGTGGTAGAAATTTTTGTAGAGTGGTGTGTGACATATTAAGTTTTCTTTTTCTGTTTCTTCTTTATGAGTGTGAATTGGTCATCCCATGCTTTGTTTTTTTTTTTTTTTTTTGTATCTTCTCTATGTTTCTTCGATTTATGTCTAGTGCATACTTGAATGCTTGACATCATTATCATGTTGACTTCTGAAGCATATTGTTTCTCAATATTCAATATAAGTCTCCAATATAAGCATATTGTTCTTGAATATATAATGCAGCCTTAAAGTCTCAGTTTTTGCTCTACTATCTCTATCGAGGAGTTAGGGAGCTTCTGGAGCTTAATACTTGTTTCTTCGCTTCTTGTTTTAGGAGAAGCGACATTCCTTATTTGACATATGTTAGGATTTCTGCACGAGAGAGATTATGCAGCGCAAGAAAATCTGAGAAATTTAAAATGACGCAAAGTTTTATGAGATGAAAGAAATAGAAAAGGATTACAAAGACATATTACTTTTTGTTTGGACCCCTAAGGAGTTTATATAAGCACTTTCTTTTACAAATGATAAGAATTACAGACCCTTGTAGTGCGAAGGCATGTTTTACTTCAGAGTGTCTTGAGGTCCAGACGAGTTTTCAATTAGGGTAGGATCAAGGCATTATTAACAATAATGTTAACATTCTTTTTTGTCATTTTCTATTCTAGCTTGTGAATTTCTCCTAGAGGCACGGGCGACAACTTTGGTAGATCAAGGTCAGTGATGGTTCTTAATTGTTCAATTGTAATAGTACAATTGAATAGAACTGTGATTCTTTTTATCAAGCTTTTTTTACATTGTTTCTTATAAGTCATCACTTATATTCTATCATGATATATCATTATATTCTTTCTATCTAAATTTTTTACATTCTTTCTATCAATTTAACTATGGTCCTCTCTTGAATATCTCCTGGCTCATTATATTATGTCATGATGAATGGCATCTTGCCAAACATTATTGTTTCGCATCAAGGAGTAGATCATGTTACTTCATCTCGAAATATGTTGCATTTTATTTGGTTAGGAGGCTTTTAGATGACCTTACTTGTATTCAGCTCTGTAATTACATTAAGCTGCAACCACAGAGGCAAACATGAGATGCAGGACACCAACGGCCAAAAATGTAGTTATGCTAGATAATACTATCCATATGGCATATGCCTTAATGCTATCCATATGGCATATGCCTTCATGCTATCCACATGCAAGAATATTAACTAGTTGTTTGTTACAAAAATGACGATGCCTAATTGAAGTTGGATTTGTCATTGGATGGACAAACGTGGTGCTATAACAAAAGAATATAAAGATGGTGTTGATGAATTTATTAAGGTAGCATATGAAAAGGAAGGCGTTGCTACTACATGTGGTGAAGGAGAAGTTAACAGAAATACCATGTCGTCTTCTTAGAAAGGATGCAAAATTATGTTGAGTGACAGAGATCTCAACGCAGTTTAGAATTACGTGCTTGCAAATTGTAGTGAGACGACATCGTATCTCGAGTAAGACTTTATTTTAATGTGTTATAAATTTTGAAATTAATTATTGTTATGTGATTTCATTAATTGACAACCATAAATTCAAAAATTTTGAAAATTTGCAAAGAGAAATTATTTATTTATTTCAAATGATGAAATGTTGAAAGTAAGAGACGAACATTTTGTAGAGTGATTGAGAAATGAAGTGTGAACTCTTTATTATCATAAATATTATTTTTTTACAACTTTTAATTAACTTTGTCTTTCAATATTTTATATATTATCAATGGACCAGTGACATATTTGAAACTTTTGAGATTTAGTTCATGTACCGCACAAACAAGTTTGTAGATAATATCATAGTTAATGGATACAGATTTCATACAAAAGAATATAGCCAACAGTGTTTAACTATTAACAACGGCATGTGTGTTCTAGGAAGAATGTATGGGGACATTAATGAGTTCAATTACTACAATGTTACGAAAGAAATAATAAAATTTTCCTATTTCGAGAAATTAAACAAAGTCGTTGTGCTAAAACATCGTTGGTTCGATTCAAAAAAAGAAGTTCGGATCGATCAAAATTTTAAATTTGTGGATATTAAGACTCGATGGAAATTTCAATCATACAATCCAATCGTATTAGCAGAACAAACACAATAAATGTATTACACTAAGTATCCATTAAAAAGAACTAAGGATAAATGATGGGTGTCATGCAAAATGAGAAGTAGATTATTTTTAACAGAAACAATTATAGATGATTATGAAACATCAATCATATTGAATGATATCATGATTGATGTAGTTGAAGAAATTGATAATATTCAATTAGCAGATTATACTGAGTCAATGGACAAGTTTAATTCAATGATCCTTTGAAAGCCAATGTTGACAATTTTACTTATGATAACTCAAACGAAGATTATAGTGATGATGAAGATGATGAAAATAAATCATAATACGAGAAAGCAATTGAATGATGTAGTTCTTTTAACAATCTATATAGTCGTATATTTTTCATTTTATAAATTAAATATAATTATGACATGGGTTTCATAATTCTTTTCAAGTATGGTTACTAGAAGTCAAGCCTCCGGATCATCATTCTTCCAAGGGAGTGACACATCTCGACCATCATATAACACATTTATTATGTATTTTGTTTATATCGATATATAATCACTAATTCATGGTGATATATTTATTGCATATTTTTAATAGTGATAGTTACTACACCATCGACGGGATATGCAAGTGGATCGTCACATAATAGGCGGTTCATTGGAGAGTCATCATGATCACATGACGACGATTGGCATAGTCTCGTATTACGCTAGATTAATTCTTGTGTATTCAATATCTTGTACATGAAACTCAAATTTTGACCACTTTTTTATGCTGACAATTGTGACATCGTCGTTGAGACAAATGTGTCTCTACATTTTGTCCAAACATCACGTCATATTACGCTATGTGATAAATTTATAAGTTTTTTTTAATGGTGACAGTTGATGCACCACCGATGGGACAGGTAGGAGGATGGTCACATTCTAACGTCCGCTCGATTGGTGAGCTGTCATCCTCACACAACGATGATCGGCTTGCCACGGATCAAGCACCAATAGCTACTATGTGAGGTGAGAATTTTAGTGCATATCATTTATTTAGTTGAATAATATTGCTCGATCATAACTTGAATAAGTTTTACAAATTTTATTATAGGTCATCTTATAATTTAAAAAATATATTTTTTAAAACTACAAGACTACTTGCTATTTTGCTTCTACCGTGCGGGATATCATACTCTTGTCCTCGCCCACTTACTAGAAGGGATAGGATCATGAAAGAATATACTGATTGAAGTGAAGGATGACATCTTTCTCACATTTTATGTATAATTTTATATTATTTTATGTCATATAACTTATTTTATATAATTTATAAATTACCTATTTTTATATTATTTTTAGGGTTCAAATCAGTTTCATCTGGATCTTAATTTAGAGACGATTCGTGAAGCTTTTGAGGAGGTGGCTGCAAAATACCTCCGAAATTGATTTGTATAAATGTCGTAAGGACATCACATATATCGACCTCAGTATTGAACAGCGCATGGAGATGCCCGAGACATATTAGACAACCAATTTGGGAGTTCCTTATAAGTAAGTTTACATTTGAATCATTTTTACTTTATTTATAATCTTACAAAGTCTAAGTATTTAATGTTGATCCAAGATGGACGAAGATTGGTAAGGAAAGTCTCAAAAAAAAAACAAAAATTAGTAGACTTTCGAAACCCGAAGCTCACATTCATACAAGTGGGTTGATCCGATTTGATGAGAGTTTTGGTAGATCTCATTATTTATTTGCAATGTTATTAAAACCGGACTGGACCGGCCGATTCGACCGGTTCAACCACAAACTGGCACTTGGTCCGGTCCGGAATGACTCTAAAAATCGTTGTGAGTGTCAAACCCGAAAACATCCGATTGAACCGAAAAAATTGGCAAATCGGTGAACTGATAAAAAACTGGTTCAACTGAATTTTGGAAAAAATCAAGTTAAGATGGAAAGTAAGTTGAATGAAATGGAAAGAAAAATAAATAAAGAAGGTATTAATGAAGGAATCGGGTTAGCTGGATCAAAATTTAAATGGAAATACAAATATAAATGTAAGGAAATAATTAATAGGTAGAAAACAAATTTGAAAATAGAGAAATAAATAAGGTGTAAATTAGGGAATGACACAAATGTAAATATAGGAAGATAATTAATAGGTAGAAAAAATAAATTTAAAAGTGAAAATATAAATATAAATAATAAATAATAATAAAACAATTGATTGACGGTTATATTTTTCAATATAATAAATAATTTGAAAAAGAAGCCTAATTCAACTATAAACATGAAAATAAGGGAAATAAGGAATAATGGGAAAAATGAAAATAAACAATAAAATAAATGTGGAAGGATATACAATTAGAAGAATAATTGGAAATAAAAAATAGATGAAAAATAAAAAGTGAATGAACTTTAAATAAAGTAATATAAAATCACTGATATTATATTAATAATAGAAAACTAATAATAATCGATTAGATTTGGATAGTTTAACTTTATACAATATGTCAAAAATAATTTTATATTAATTTATGATTAGTAGTAGTCTATTATAATAAAATATAATATATTAATTGTTATATTTATTCAAGATTAATATAAATATTATTATTTTAATAAAATTCTTATTCTTTACGATTGAACCCGATCGAACTGGTCCAACCACGACCCAATTGAGACGCCGATCGAGTGGCCGGTCCAGTTATAATAACATTGTTTATTTGATCGTTCGAATTAGTCTAAATAATTTATCAAAATTTCAATGTTTAAATCTTCTAGAATGTATATAATGAAAAAATGACAAAGAAGTATGGAAATGATCCTAGTACTCAGCCACATGTAGGTAATGTATCTTGAAAATGATTAATATTTTTATTGTTTTATATGGTTATGAAATTTATTTAATTTTGTAGGGGACATTGTTGTTTAAAAGGAGGTAGTCGGCATGACACAAGGGGATACCTGGGGGTTTAGGAGTAGCTGCTCAAGTTTCTAAGATCGGAGGATTCGTTGATGGTTCGTCTACTCCTAATTCATTCGCGGCACAGTATCAGGGGTTGATTGCTGAGAAATTTTCTCAACTGCTCCCTCAGCAACTTTCTTAGCAATTGACTGCATTCTTGCGGATTGTTTAGAACATCGTCTAGCCTCAGACCTAGACACCAAGAGCTCAAGGAGTGAGTACGTCATTGTCAAATGTCAAGGATGACGTGGATGATGATAATGATGCTGGATGATAGAAACCTTTGTAATTCTCAATAATTAATTTTGTAACCCTAGGTGATTACTCATTTTATATTATTAATTTTATGATGACCTTTAGTTTACTTTGAAGCATTGTATTTAGCTTATATTATTATGAATGTGTAGAATGCATATAACATATATGCATTGTAAATTGTATTGGGAGGGAAGGGAAAAATAAGGGATAGAAGGTCGAGAAATGTGTTGATATTTGCAACATATTAGCGTTTCCATCACAATTCGTGTCACAATAGTGTCACATTAGCATCACCAACCTATAACATTGGCGTAATAGTAGTGTTGATGTAGAGTCGTTACTTAGCGCCACAATAGCATCACGACGTAGCACCATCTTAACGTCACAGTATCACTGCACGTCATGAGGGAAGTAGGCGATGTCACATTGCCTTTCGCGTCTGAATAGCGTCAACATAGCGCCATTGTGGAGTCACCATAGCGTTGTGCAAGTTGGCGCCATTTGGCGCCGACTTAGACACGCTAAAACCATTTTCCCCAAGTGACAAATTGTGTCACTATAGCATCTTTATAATGCCGACTACCGACACTGATAGTGACTAATCTTTATGGGCGCACGTAATTAGGCTAGAATGCATGCATTTTACAGCATATAATTAGGCTTGCATTTAGTCTCATTTTTTATAATTTGCTCATAGCATGAATTTATATTTATATTTATTTCTTTAAATTCTTGGAAGTAGCATTCTACCTCTAGTTGGTATATTATGCAAGAATTATCAATGAAAAATGGCCAATGAAGGGAATAAAAGAAGAATCATGCGCAATGAAGTCAAAACGACTTTTGAAAAATACAAATTAAGCTTTCACGGGCATGATATTTTTCTCATGGCCGTTACAAAGCAATCTCACGCCTCATAACTTGACAATTACGACTCTCATGGAACTGCTTCACGAGGAATTTCTATTTCACAGACCGGTAAACATGGTCATGAAGATGGAGTTTCACGCGCTAGCTTCATCATTTCACGGACTGAGTGGTCTTTCCTCTTTGACTGAGAAACTTACAAGTCGTGACAGAATTATCATGATCGTTATAGCTGGATTTCACGAATCACATAGTTTCACGACTCATCCAACAAACCGATTAGGAAAAATCCTTATGGGCTGTGAGAACCTCTAGCGGATCATTACGAGTTAAAGTGTTTTGAAGATGAGTACCTTACGGGTCATTACAAAGTTCTCACGGTTATCACAAAAAGGTTGGAGGATTTTTCTATTACTTAACGGGTCATGAAAGACTCATATCGAGTGCCCCAGAATGCTTATGGTCAAGAAAGTAGATTTCACGGGTTGTTGCAATTGTGTTACGGGCTGTGAAATCATTTAAGTCACACAATTGGACAAAAAGATGCCTGAATCATGATCATGACATTCTACTCATGCCCCATGATGGCTACAGAGAACTCCAAGTTACATTTTGATTGAGCCGTGAAGATCTACTTAGGGGGCGTGACAGACATAGATTTCGACATTCAGTGTATTTTCAAAAGAAATATCAATGCACAAGCCAACTCTTATCATATGTCCCAGAGATCAATTGGAAATAAATTAAGCCAGAAATTATAAAGTTTTACAAGCAAAAATTTCAAAATTAATATGACTCCGAATTTATCTTATTTTACAAGGAAAATATTTTCGTTTCTTCTCAAATTGCATGAAAACTTGAGCCTTTATAAAAAGGAACATATGACAATAAAAAACAATGATGCTAGGACCTGCAATAGAAGGTTTTAAGCCAAGAACGAAAGAGTACTTTTGAAGAACAAAGGATAGGACTTCTGCGCGGTAGACTCGAACAAGGATTACTTAGTAGTTTATCATTGTTTTTAAAGAGTACTCTCTGTTCTACATATTATTGGGATGATATTTTAGCTTTTCATATTCTATCTATAATCTGGATTATTAGTTTTCATTTTATCTTTCTATTTTGGTTGCAAGAGTTTAATTGTTGGAACTATTTCTGAACTCATGTTAATTGGATACTAGCTACTTTAGTGTATATGAACATTGTTGTTATGCTTAATGCTTTTCTTCATATGTGAATGATTTGGGATTGATTATTAAGTCGATAGTGTACTCAATCTTTAGTAATATGTAGTACAGTGGGATGAGGATTTGGGACGAAGACGGAAGCCAATCAATGGGGTTCGGGATAGAGTGAATATCCTCCGCCCCAAAGAGGGTCGGGTGCCTTAGATGTGGTTAGTACTTCAAGGTCCTTGAACATAAAAAAGTTAAATTTATGGACATTTCACACTTAAATTATAATTTAGTGATATCATGAAGCTAAAATACAATGACTTCATAGAATTTTATGAAAATTAAAAATCATGTACAATGAATTATATAAGTTTAGATTAAATTTAGTCTTTAATGTATAATGGGCTTTTGGCCGAATATTAGAAGTTTTATCTCAGCCTGCTACAACTGAAGCCCAGATTATCATCTTTCAAACAACCAGAAAATAAACCCTAGTAATAACTCACAGATAAAAAAACATTAGCGGCCGCCGAGACTACTCGCGCGATCCCAAACCCTTGGCAGCGGTGTTTTGTCCCAAATCCATGGCGTCGACCGGTGAACTCGCCTGCACCTACGCTGCTCTCATCCTCCACGATGATGGCATCGCCATTACCGTAGGGCTCTCTGTTCCTTAACTGTCTAAGTTTTTTTTCCCCCTGTCAGCAACATGATCCCTGCTGTTGTTTCAAAATTGCTTTGTTTCGATGATCTGGTGCATTATTCTTGTCGTTTCAGTCAGATAAAATCGCCTCCTTGGCGAAGGCTGCGAATGTGACGATGGACTCTTACTGGCCTGCCCTTTTCGCCAAGCTCCTTGAGAAGAGAAGCGTCGATGACCTCATCCTGAACGTCGGATCTGGTTCGATCTCCCACCATATCCTATTTTGCTATTTGTAATTTACATTGCAAAGGTTCAACTTTTAGGACGTTTTTTAAAATTTTATTTTAACTGTTATATTAAGCAAGTATGAATTAGTTAGAAAGTACATTACCATGAATGAAGAGGACTATTTTAGGCTATGCTTCGATAAGAAGAATAATCTTAACAGATGGCTAAGATTACCAACATTTTGTTTGGCAAAAGTTTAAGATACGGGATGGGAAATGCTAGTTTATTAAAAAGTGACTCATGTGAGAAGACACCTATCCAAAGGAAGTAGTAATTTTGCAACAGAAAAAAATTACTCATTCTGACTTGTAACTCAATTCCACCTCTTTGGTGGAATGAAAATTTGGATGCTTGAAAGGTTCTCCATGACTTTCAGCATAGAGGCTAGGCTAGGGCGTTATCCCTCTTGCTCAGCTCATATCAGGTTTTGCCTTTTGTTTGAAGCCGATACCTACACTGAAATCTTAAGCTCGAGGGTTGCTCTAAGCAGTAGAACCCAACAACTCCATGGGATGCAACACCTGCTTTAAAGTGGTTCTTGTCCACTTTCTTGTTGGCCAACCTTAGGTTTCCAGATGTGTAACCTTTCATCAAGTGTTCCGTACTACTCGAAAAGTACCACTCTATCCCATTGATCTTCTGAGGCGGCTCTTAAGTTTCAAACAGTTATTTCAGTCCTTCCACCACACATTTGTCGTGGAGATATTGTCCTCCTCTGTTAGCCAAGCTGATACATGATATAATTGAGATCCAAATAATCTTTCATGGATGACAATTTGTCCATTTAGCTAGCTGCCCCTCTTAGGTAATAGGCTAGAGCGGCTCCTTGCGACTGCACCTTGCACCGACCAGGTTGTTCGAATAGATTGTCAAATTTGGGTTAACATGATATATCCCAACTCATCCTTCAGTAACCCTGCACATCCATCAGTAACACTGTCAGTTCAAACAAACCCTTAGTGTTATTGGCACTTATTTCTTGATAGAAACTTGATTTTTTATGTTGTTTATTTTTGTTTTGGTGTGCGTCCTGATTCTGTGAATTTCTATTTATTGATTCTTGTGATTTTTTCAATTATAGGTGGAGGTGGTGCTGCTCCAGTTGCTGTTTCTGCTGCCCCTGCTGGAGGTGCTGGTGGTGGTGCTGCTGCCACTTCTGCAGTGGAGGAGAAAAAGGTTTTGTTCTTTCCTTGTTATGATAACTTTTATATGGCTAATGATTTGAGGCTGATCTTGATTGTGCCACATCTTTGTTTCTTTGCAGGAGCCCAAGGAAGAGAGTGATGATGACATGGGCTTTAGTTTGTTTGATTAGAAAAGAATCTTTCTTTATGTTATCTTTTGCGTAGCTTCTTGGAGAGTATTCTAGTTTGGATCACATTTTAGAGTTAATTTGTTGAGCATATTCGATCTGAGCACCCCAAGGTGTCATGTTTTTGTCGGATTAATAGTTGGACCTTATGTTACACGTATTTTGTTTCAGATTAATTGGTTGAGTTTTGATCATGCTTATATCCTTTGTGTTTAACCTTTTTCCTTCAACAATACTACATCCAGTAGATGATATAATTCCTGTAGGTGTTATATTTTTTATCTTAGTTTTTTTGTTCAAGTGTTCATCTTGTTTTAGTTATCCTTGTCTACTCTTTGCATGTATATGTCCCGCCTTGTTATTTAGATTATTTTTCATAAGATCTGTCTCGTTATATCTTGTTGGCCAAAATAATTCAAGAACCCAGTGTTTTCACATCTAAGAATGTGATGATTTTTTACATTTCTTAGTTTCATTTCTTATGTTTTCACATCTTTATATCTTGATAACTGTTTTCACATCTTATGCTATAAAACTCCGCCTATGTTTTATAGCCGGTCCCAAGTCCGGATAAAGGAGGAGGGTTGTGTTAGGCCCCGACAGCCAGCGTAAAACTCTGTCGAATCTCATGAACATGGATTAACGAAGCGTCGTATGATCCATGTAGCTGACCCCACCTAGTGGGATAAGGTTTTATTGTTGTTGTTGTTGTATCTTGATAACTGTATGCTTGTTGTAATCTGTTTGTTTACTTTTTGCTAGTCTTTTACTAGATATGTATTATCTTGTTATAATCTTGATGCTACAATCTTGAGATTTTGTTGCTGTTAATGATTGTGATGATGAACTGCTAAATATTTGATGGTTTAGAAGGTTTTTTAAGACGTTCATGAATGTAGTGGAGGCAAACTTTTAATGAATACTCTGAAAATATTGTACTATTGTATAAACTTCAATGGAGATGAGTCTTGTAGTTTCTCTTGATTTTCTTCTGGAATGACCGAATTGAAATACTTTTGTGAATATTTAATTTGTTCACTGTCATTTGAGCCTAAATTTGGTACCATAACAATAGTTAGAAAGCAGTTACGAATTAACTGGTAATCACAACCTTGCATTTGGTTATATTATGTTGTGTTATTTGATTTAGTTATGTATTGAGACACGTTTAGAAGTTTAGTTTTTTTTCTTGTTGCAAAAGTTTTGTTCAATTTTGCTTGGTGTATTAGGATTCTTTTGGTACGCTCACCTTTCGGGATGTGGTTGGGCCGGTTTTGACGTGGGTCGTGCTGTGCCGTTCATTTTTTTTATCTTTGTGTATTTTTAAAATTAGAAAAAATATTTTTTTTTGAAAAAACGGGTCACGTAATTTTTGTTCTAAAAGTTTGGCTAATTAAAAATAACAAACATAATAAATAATATTATGACATGATATTATGATTATTAGATGTATAATTAAAATATTGTTATATATGATACAATAGAAAATTTAGGATATATGATTAAGTATTTAACTATATAATAAAATAATTGTGTTCGTCGGGGTTGGGCTTGACTGTATTCAGCTTTTTGCTGGGCAGCTCAGCACGGAAGGCATGACTAGGTCGTTGTTCCCCGGCTGGCAGAAAATCGTCCAGTTCTCCATCTATAATTTATTCAGTTGTGGACCATATTAGTGTTTTTAAAGTATCAAAAACATCAGATTCATGTAGAATGTACATTGTAATTAAGATTGTTAAAGAATAATTAGGATATTTTGGTGCATTCTCACTATAATTTATTCACTTACGAGTCTGTTGGTGCTTTTAGAATTATAAAATGCATACTATTGTAGTTTTTGAAAGATAATATACATTATAATTAATATTATTAAAGGATAACAAGTTCAGATACCCTATGATGTCAAAATTAATTATTATATAATTGTGTTATGGTAATATTTGTTAAAATTAATTTTTAACAATTATATGTGCTAATGAGTTTGCCAATTGGATATAAAAAGGCAATTGCAGTATTTGATTGAGATTCAAATTATACTAGAATAATATCGATAAATTGTCTAACTATTATTTAAAGTGCTTTTGTATTTTGTAATAAGAATGAAATCCTACTGGTTATGCATAATATTATTTTGCAAATAGTCAATTTTAGGGGTGTAAGCAAAAAAAATGAAAAACTGAAAACCTAAAAAACTGATCCGATTCGACGTAAAATTTTCAGATTTTTTTTTTAAATTTGTAAAACCCTTAGGTGGTTTTTAGAAATTTTTTTTTTAAATTTGTAAAACCCTTAGGTGGTTTTTAAATTAAGAAAAATCACTTGAGGATCCCGATACCTACATAATTAAAATTATATAAAATATATTACTATTATACTTTAAATACTTATAGTATATATAAAATTACTTAATAAACATGATATTTTTTTCATTAAATGCATAGAAAATTTCTATAAGTCAGTATTAACTAATATCAATTTACAAAATACAACACCACTTCATATTATCAATATCTTTTGTTAAATACAAAATTTATAAAAAATTTAGGACTCCGAAAATTTTGATTAAGTTTTTTAGTTATAAAAAACCATCCGAAAAATATAGGTTGATCCTTTTAAACGAAAAATTCATCCGACCCATACTACTTTCACCCCTAGTCATATTGAGTTATTATAAAATTTAGGATTATTTTTTCAAACCCACTCTTAAAGTATCTCAATTTTTTAAATCTAATCTCAAATTACGAATTTCATTTTTTGGATCCCTAAACTATCACGATTCTTTCAATTTGATCCTTTCGTCCACTTCTGTCATGTTTTCCGTTAATTTCATTTTTTCTATTTATGAAAAGTCAAATTACCCCTCTAACCTTTAAAATAATACATAATAAATATAAAAAATAATAAAAAAGAAAAATGCGGCTAATGTTGACGAGGGGGCGCCGGCGCCTCCCTTCTTCTTGCGCGCGGCGAGGAAGAACATGAAATCACCAGATGCTATGAATTTCGGTGCTCCCTTGTGTCGAGCCTGAGAAGCCGACATACATGAAATCCTCGATGAAAGCGGCTGAGGTCAATCGGGAACGACATCACTAGGTCCACCGATCACGCGGTGGAGCCGGACACAAATACCTCCAGCACCCCGGAGCCATCCACTCGATCCAGGCGTGCATGAGGTCATCTCTCTTGATATCAATGCCAACGGAGTCAAGGTCGACGGCCTACGCGGAGGCCATGCTGTTGAGGTCGAGTTCGACGTGGATCCCGTTGATGTCCTCGAACTCCACATCCATGACAATGTTGAACTCCACGGTGACGACGGACGACGCGCCAGGCGGCACCGTAGCGTTGACGACGCCAAGGAACCCGTTGGCATCACTGACGAAGGAGTCGTCTAAGGTGAGCACGAAGGCGAGCCCCCCTGTCGGTGAAGGAGGGCTTGAGGTCGGTCACCGAGAAGGGGAAGAAGGTGGAGAAGGGGAGGGGAGGTCCGATGGTTGGGTGCCAGAGGCATACGGGGTCCACGAACAGGGCACGATCGCACATGACATGGAAGAAAATGGAGGGGGGTGCCGGCGCCCCCCCCCCCCCCCCCCCCCCCCCCCCCCGAGAGCTCGCTTAGGGGGTGCCGGCCCCCTTATTCTTCCTCGCCGCGAGCTCGCCGGCTCCCCCTTGTGCGAGCTCGCCGGCGTGCGAGCTCCCTCAGGGGGGTGTCGCCCCCCTTGTCTGGGGTGAGCCATCGCCGGCAATCGCGGGGGGATCCCATCACATCGAACCCTGATCCTGATATTCTTCATCTTCGCGCCACCCATCTTCACCCCGGCTTTCGTCTCCAGGTCGATCTTCAGCTTCAAATTCGACGTTGTCGTCGTGTCTAGGGTTTTCCCCGATGCGGAGGTGATGGCGGTAGACAACAGGGTCGTGTTCTTGGCCGCGTGGATGAACGTCAGGAATGACCCATCGTCATTTTTTAATTATTATATATATATATATTATTTTATCAAAAATAGAATAACCCTTCAATGACGGAATTGGATGGAAGCATCAAATTGGAAAAATCATGATAGTTTAGGGTTCCAAAAAATGAAGTTCGTAGTTTGAGGTAAGATCTATAAAATTGTGATAGTTTATGGGTGATTTGAGGAAATAATCCTAAAATTTAAATACATGGTAGCTGTTTTTATCATGGTTGCTCTTGGCCGCCTCCTCTCATGAAAGCGACGACGGCCCTGCTGAGAACAACAATATTAGAGCACGTGCAGCAAACCAATTTCTTTTAGCATGCGCACTTGACCAAAACAAAAGTCCGGGCAAGTTCCACCCGATAGCGCAAACTTTTTTCGCAGAGGAATTCGCCCGAACTTGGCCTCAATGTCTGCACCGTCATCTTCTCGCCTTTCCTTTTTCTCGAAGCCTCCGCTCTCACTCTCGCTCTTTCTCTCACGCTCCCCTAGAATCACCATGTCTCCCCATCTCAATCTCGCACATAAGGCTGTGAAGGCGAGGTCGACAGCACACCTCCGACACCATCTGTTTCGTTAGTTAAGGTACCCGACTAACCCTACTCTTCTTTGCTGCGTTGTTCCCCTCCTTCTTACCCATCACGTTGTCGGCGAGGCTAGATTAGATCGAATAATCTTCTGAGGGATCTGAACGTTCGGCGGCAGATCTTGCGGTAGGATGGCTGATCCGGCCGGATCCACCGTCCCCAACGGCGCGGCTGCGGCTGGATCCGGTGGTTGGCCAACATCATCACCATTTTTACCATCATTTCATTGTGTGCTGATAGAATGCATTGATGATTTCTCTCCATGACCTCATCTAGGTTCACTTGCCAAATAGGTTTGGCAAAATAATTTACATATCAAGTGAGAGATCAAATGTCGCATCACAGTTGTCAAAATTAGCACACTTGCCTGATTGAAGATGAGCAATGTTGAGTTGTGTTATTTTTCTTGCCTTTTTTTCAGCCTTTTACAACCTTTCTTTTTCCTTGCCTCATAATTTCAGTACCATATGCAGCACTAAATCAGTGACTCTTGCTTTATTTCCTATGGTGCAAGAGAGTTATTGATATAATTAGAACTTTTGGTTGGAACTTGTAGAACATTTTTGCGAGTTTCTTCTCGTTTTCTAAATGCAATTCAGATTCTATCTATAATTCTGAATCCTTCATATTTCTATAGAAGTTGCACACTCCTCTTGGCATTTCAAGAAGATGATGCATGAATCATATTTATGATACCATTTATGCAGAATAACTGATGCTAGTGATTTCGAGACTACGAAAAATTCCTTAGGCCCTCTTTGATTACAAAAAGAACAAATCCATGATACATATAAGCAGATCAATAGAATGAGAAGTTGTTCAAGCAAACTTTTATGAATTGGAGGACATGTGAAGTGACATATATGATAACTTTTTACATAGGTTAAATACAAAAAAAAAATCAATGGTTTATAACATATATTTTTGTATTAGTTATGTTTTTAAATTTAGTGGTTTCCCTCATTGAGTGTGCTTTCATAACGATGTTTTGTTTTCTTGCAGGACTGCTAGTTTTAGGTTTTTCTCTTCCAAAAGGTATGTCTTCTAACCCGTTATCAGCTATTGTTGTGAATTAGAAAATAGGAAATGTTATGCCATGCATCCTATTGTCCTTAATTTTTTTGTACCCAACTACATGTCCACGCATAATCATAAACTGCCATGATGTTCTTTACTAAATGTTGTGAGAAATCTGTGTAAGTATGGGAAGTAGTATTCACACGCTAGATACGTGTATGTAAAGATCGAATTCCCTTTTGTAGAAATGTAAACAAGTTTTAAAATTTATAATCCCAACTACACTTCTCAGGTTGCAAGTATACAACCGTCATCGATGTATAGATCGAGGTCGAACCACAGAGAGAGAAGTTGTATTTGTTCGTAGATTTATATAGCAATGAGAGAAGATAATCTTATTTTGATAGTAAGAGAAGTAAGTGTGTATTTTTATGTTTTAGATTTTATAATTTGTTTGTTGTTTTCGTGTTTAACTAAAAAACTTGAAGAAAACAAAACCTAGAGTAAAGTCTCGTTGCTCAACAGTATGTAGAATAGAGGTACGAGGAATCATTCTTATGGGGAGACTTGGCAAACAGATGTTTCTTTTAAGGTTGCATTCGGATGACGATACTTCGTGGGTATTTTTCATTCTCATGAAAGACAACCTTTGGTCCTCCTACTCTCATATTTGGACCGAGCCACTTCACCAATAAATGATATTATATTACAAGTTCGTAGAAATCCTCTCTCGATTCGTTCTACATAGGAAAGTAAAGATCCATTACTATGGTTTCTCTTCTCTACAACCATGCTAACCTCTCAGCTCACAGTATGTTGTTAACGACATATGTTCCCTTCTCAGGAAACCATCGCATGAAGAGGAACTTGCAATCATGACATTTGCAAAAATAATAATAAGATCAAACATCATGAAAGCAAATCATCTGAAATCAAGTAAAAATATCAAATCGAATCAACACCCATCTAATGATCTCTCAACCTCATGGGTTAATTAGTTAGACATAACAATGGAGATCACAACAAAAAATACCATCATCCTAACACTAAATATTTTACGATAAAGAAAACTAAAGAAATAGCAATCGAAAAGAAGTAAGAAAAATAGGAAATGCAGTAGACAACACTAGGATTACAGCTCCAGCTTCCCTTTTTGGCTCAGTTGATGTTCTTCCTCTCTAAAGTGACTTCTCTTCCTGCAGGTTGGCCTTCTCCATGCCTCTGTGCCTCGCAATATTTTTGCTAGCCAACTAATAGGCTTCATCAAGTTTTTGGCGCCATTGCCGGGGACTTGAAGTCAATTAAATTAACTTAGATAGTTTAGATTAGTTTTAGACTAATTTTTAGTCCATTTATTAGGCCAATTTTTAGTTTTTGCAAGTTATCATTCCCAATTTTTCACTTTTATCTAGTTTTCATTTCTTTCTTGAATTTGATACTTCTGAATTTCTTTATGCAGGACTTGGATCATCAAGAGGACTTATATCTATCAGAACCTGAACCAGAGAGGAGATTTAATAGAAGAAGAAGAATTCAAAGAGAAGAGGCCAGAATGAGGATTTTTGAAGAGGAAGCCCATAATCCTGAATTTGAAGAAGTTGCAAACCAAAACATGGCAGAACTTAGGACACTCAGGGACTGTTACTCTCCAAGTAATGTCAGGAATCAATTAGGGGAAGGAGCCTTAGCACCTATGGCAAATTTTGAAGTTAATTCAGTCCTGATTTCTATAAGGCAATACCAATTTTCTGGATTAGGGGCTGAGGATCCAGCTTCTCACTTGGACAATTTCAAAGAGATCTGCAGCACAGTACACTTCAACAATATCCCTATGAATACATTCTATATGAGACTATTCTCCTTATCACTCAAACATAAGGCCAAGACTTGGTACAAAACTCTCAAACCTGAAGAAGTGGCCACTTGGGAATCAATTATGCAACTATTTCTATCAGAATTCTTCCCTCCTTCCAAGACTGACAATTTCAGGGATCAAATAGTCAGGTTCTATCAATTGGACCAGGAAAATATTTGTGAGGCATGGCAAAGGCTTCAAGGACTATTGAGAGCTTGTCCCCATCATGATTTTGAGAAGTGGTAGCTAGTTAACTATTTTCATAAAGAATTGAATTACCCTAGCAATGTGGCACTGGACACTGCTGCAGGAGGTATCTTTGCATCCAAAAACATTGATGAAGCCTATCAACTTATTGAGAACATAAGCTAAGAACCATCATTTTCTTACACATGATAGGACCAGAAGACCACACCCATGGATAATTCAGTGAATCACCTGTCATCTCAATTTGAAGAGGTGTTGTATAACTTTGGAGAGGCTGAACCTAACTTCCAATGTCAATAGGGCCTCTACTCCTGAAGCTAGATGTGATGTATGTGCAATCAAGGCCATGTGACAGAGAGCTGTAATTTAATTATGCAGCAAGTTGAGCAATCTATTGATCAGATGAATGCTGTGGGCAACTATGGAATCAAACCTCCTGCTAAATTTTACACTCCAGAAAATAGGAATCACTCCTATGTTCCTACAAGGCCAATCATTTCCAAGGGCCACCAATGCAAAATCCTAATTGGCAGCCCAAAATCCTGCCAAGGAACCAGTCATCTCCATATGGAAATCAGTCACAAAATATTCCAATGCAAAGACTCCCTTATGAGCAACCATCTCAAGTCCAAGCTTCTCAATTCCAAACTGAAATGAAGGAGATGTTACAACAAATCCTAAAGAAGCAGGACAACCAAGGAGAAGAAATACTGAAAATCAACTCTAGACTCAATACCATTGAGAATCATATTTCCCAGCAGCCTAGCACTTCTTCAAGACCCTCTATATTCTTCCCTGAACAGCCAGAAGTGAACCCAAAGGAGCAAGAGGAAGCAAGGGTTTTGGGAGGAAGCTCTGCTACTGTGCTGCTGCTGCTTCCTGTCGACCAGCATCCAAGATGATTTACTCCTATTCTCCAATCTATTTTGTTTCAAACTTTGTAATTATGAGGAGCTAAACTTCATGTCTCCTAGGATAGGGTAGTAGTCTAATATATGTTGTGGATGGATTAGGAACAAGCCTGATTTCCTGCACTGAACTCAATCCTGAAATTTCTTATTTCTGCAGTGTTATGGGTCTGTTCTTACCATTGTTAGATCCCATTTGTAATCTATAACTGAGAAGTTATCATTTGATCTAGCCTTTATTTAGAAATGAATTAGGAATCAATGCCAAGTTACTGGATTCCATTTTGATTGAAAAATCTGATTTTTTATTTCCTGATTTTATGAACTTCCTGAATCTGATTTTCTGATTTCCTTAAATCTGTTTGTCATTGGGAATTTGATTAATTGAACAGCTGAGAGGTTGATATTGGTCGCAATCTTATTCAAAAATGAATCAAGATACTTGACATTCTTTATGATTCAAACCTGTTTTTCCTCAATCTGATTTCTGAATTTGCAATTCTGAAATCGGTTTTCTGAATTCTTTTGGAATTTGATTTGCTACTTGAACCTCTGATTTCATTCAATCACTGAAAGGTGAACCCTAAGAATTTTTTGTTATCCAGAGATGGAACAAGAAGCATTTGGCAAATCCTGAATTCCAATGAACAACATTGCTGATTTCCATGTGCAATTATCTTGCTGATTTATATTTTCTGATTTTCTTGGAATCAAATTGTCATTGTTAAACCCTATTTTAACCTACCACTGAGAGGTGGTCTTATGGCCTTCCTTGAGATCCAGAAATGGGCCAAGGAGCAATGACATTGTGAATTCCAAATCTGAGATTATATGCCTTATACTTTCAATTAATTTGTGTTTGTGTGGATTTCACTTTGAATTGCAGCCGAGAGGCTGATTTTGGATCCTCTTGTAGTTTAGAGATAAACGAGCACAAGCACTATTATTGGATATATTTCATCCTTGTTTAGCTGATTGAAGTGATTTCATTATTTTGTTATTGCAATTAAAAGTTATCACTTCATATTTTATTAAATTATCAAAATTAGCAATGAACTTGAATTGGAGCCTAATGATAACTTGATTTTCAGTGGGGATTCTCTTCTACTTCAACCTGACTAGTAAGTATATGATAATATACTGATTAGTTTTGGACCAATTGAGCTGTGAGAGCAGCAACATTTAAGGTTGAATCAGATTTGACTCAAAACTGATAACTTGTTATATTTCATCCATAATTAAGTTAGATGAACCCCATCTCCTAGGAGAACCTTTCTCATTGATAGATAAACACTTTTAGCCTCTAGATTAGTATTTATAACTCAGTTTAGTTAACTTTTCAGAAACCTCAAAATAGTTATCATTGTGCATAATTAAAAATCTATTTTCCAATTCCTTTAATTTCCTGTTTTTAGCCACTTAAGTAGAACTAGTTTATATTGCTTTAGGGAGTCTTAGGCTTCAAATCTTTGTGGATACGACAACCTGAGTCTACTGCAACTTACCTGTGCACTTGCAGCTAGGGAGTTGGGGAGACCAAAAATTAAAAATTGCACTTTTTATATCCTCGAGAAATTATTTCCCTTTTATATCCTGGCATCACTTCTGTCCACCATGGCATCTTTGACACTTGTCCCTTGTTCAACATCTATTTTTTGCACAGTCATATGATGTGTGACACCTGTATAGCTTGTTATATCATATTCTCTTTGATTCTTCTCTCTTTCCTTCATCAGGCAGGTGGATGTGACACCTGTCCTAGTACTTTTATCTTTTTTCTGCACCTTTGTTCTATTCCCTGTGCGCGTCAGGTGGCAGTTGCCATTTTGTCATTTTCTTCCAACTCAGCTTCTAGTCTTAGCAGCACCAGATACCCCCATGTAGGGACTCTTTTAACTTAGCTGCTGGATACCCCTATGCAATGTGCAGATACCTGTTGAAAGATAAAAGTTTATAAATTTAGAAGATTTTATTTATGTTTTCAGCAAAAGAGCTAAGATGACATGGAGATTTCATATAATAAGCAAAATGTTAAAAATATAGATTTTATGTTATTTAATTGGAGCATAAATCAAGAAAATCGTCCTTATCAATGTCATCAAATTCCCCCAAATTTCAATTTTTTCTTGTCCTCAAGCAAAAGTTAGAAATTTAAGACAATATACAATAATTGCAATAGCCACAAAAGGACACAGTTAGCCATAATAGGAAAAACTCATCATACATAACTGCTCAAGCATTGATTAACAAATTTTAAATCAATTAAGTACACTTGAGATGATATCACAGAAGGAACAATTATAAGAAAGGATTTTACTCCTTTAACAAGTCCATACTAACTTTCAACACATTCCCCTAGTACTAAGGATTTTTTTGAGAAATTTTATACAGCATTTTAACTTTGTTCCCTTTCTTACCTTTTTTTTCCTTTGTTTGCAACTTTACATTTTCTTCCGGTTTTTTACTTCTCCAAACTTAAAGCAAGAGAAATCATTTGGATGAAAAATATGTTCAACAACTCTGTAATTATACATAATGGTCGCGCATATTTCATATAGCAGGCTCGAAAATTTTTTAAGAAAGATTTTTTTTACTCTTCCTAATACTCTTACTTAAGATGGGGGGAGGGTTTTACAATTTAAACTTATTGCACTTTCACTTTCACTTTACTTTACTTTGGAAATTTAAACTTGTAGTTTATTGTGGATTCCTAGTGCTAGGGGATGGAAGATATTTCTAGATCTGTAACTGTCATTTTGATTCAAGTCAGGGCTTTAACAATTGAAATGATATTTGTTCAGGGATGCATTGAGCAGATCATGCACAAAGGTCATCCTACATGTAGGCACAACTTTTCCTAATGCTTCCTAATTAATGCATGAAAAACTAAGCAAATGTAATTCAGAAATAAAAATATAATGACAGTTTTGATTTCTAGCACAAATGTATATGAAAGGTGAAAATTTGTAGCTAGGATGTAAAAGTAAAGCATGCTATGAAACATTTTAAAATTTGACTTCGAAATCATGGTGATAAACAAATTGGAGTTAGATCATATCATTGACTCCCCCAAACGTAATTTCAACACTGTCCTCAGTGTTAAAACAAGTTGAGAGAGTATAAAAAGAAAACATTTCTTTAACTTGCATGCATTGTTTAGATTTCAGTTCAGATGAAGGTATGTTGCTTTATCATCTTTCTTTACTTGTTTTCTTCTTCTTCGACTTCTATGTCTGCAGAAAAGACTTTAATCAGTGTATAGCTGAAAGTCATAGCAATTGTTAAATCAAAAGTAAGAGAGTTATAGTCGGTGGTAGTTGATGCAGTAGATGAGGGTATATGCAGTGCAATGTTGTATCAGAAACTTCAGTTAGGGCACTTGTTTGATTCCTGCAAAAATAAGATGAAATGTATTATTAGACTGGATTGTCTCCCAGTAAGCGTCATTCTTTATAGTCTTAGACTAGACTTTCTTCCTTCTTCACTTCAAGGAGGTTTAAAAAGTATGATGTAATCAAGTAGAGATCTCAATTTGTGGATAGCTTCAACAATCAAGTATGAGTATCTCAGCTTGTCATTGACAAACTTTTGCCTTTCAGTTGTCTCTATTTCTCCTTTAGTGGGACTTAACTTTACATGCATAACTTCTAAATTTTCTGAATCACCATCTTGTTTAAGTAGCCACTTCTTCAATGGCCTCCTCAAATGTGTGAATGCTGAAAAGTCTTTAAGTTCCTCGACCAAGATTTCAGTTGGAAAATTATGATCTTAGGAGGATATTTCATTGCCTTTTGCAAACTGAATTCTGTTGTAGCCTCCTCTACTCGAAAAGAAAATCGTTCAGCTTTCAAATCCTTATTGGTCATTTCAGATTCATTGTGTTTCTTTGTTGTTGTAGCTTCTTGCTGATCAGTGAGTAATGACATGAGTGAGACTTTAGAACTCTGGGTGTCCTCTCCAAAAAGATTGCAGCTAACTTCAACTTTGGGCAACGTCTTGTCTTTTGATGTTCCTTCATCTCTGATTGTAAGGTTTGGATATTCTTCAGCTGGCAGCATTCCATGCTGATCCATAGAGGAAACTGTCTCAAGTGGAACCTCAACCGGATAGCTATTGGTAGATCTAAGAACTTCACATTTGAGAGTAGGTGAGAGTGTTTTCGTCTTTGATTTGGTTACACTAAGTAATTCATTTTCAGGAATAGTCAATAAGAAAATTGAGTTGCTATGCTCATCAGTGGTGAAGGTACCTCTAACTTGTGGAAACAAACTGGTGGAAGTATCTGACAGTTTCTTCATAAATTCATAATTTGAACTTTTCATAATTTCTTCTTCATTGGATAAGAACTTTAGGGATGAATCTTCAATGTGATTCACTGCTAATACCATTGGAATACTCTCTGTAGTCACTTCAACAACTTCATTTTGTCTCTCAACTTGTGCATTTGGTGAGACAACTTCCTTTTTTGCTTCAACTTGTGTTACTATAGAATTAGTATCGGTTGTTGAAATCTTTTCCTGATTGTTAACTTCAGCTTTAGCTCCATATGGTTTCTCATGTTTCTCCTCTATATCCATTTCTTTTCTTTGATTTATCTCTTTCGGACTTCCCATCTTCATTTCCTGAAATTCTTCCTTGAGTAGGTTGGGTTTGCAAAATTTTTGGATTAGAATATAGAAAAATTTGAGCCTCAAGGACTTGAGATTCGACTTGTCGAGCATCCACTGCCATAGATAGTTGCTCCATAATTGCATTTTGCTTTTGTTGCTGCTTCAAGAAGTTCTCCAACTTAATCTCAATATTTGATTTCCATATGGGTTGAATAGGTATTTGTTGATTTGATGAAATATCCGTGACTACAACCTGAAGTTTTGAAACTTGATCTTGACGTTGATGATAATATGGCTGACTTTGTAAGTCTTGTTGAAGATTCCAGTAACTTAAACTTTTTTGACCATGTGAGGTAGACATGTAAACATTGGAAGGTTGTTGGATAAAAGGTAGTTGATTGCAATAAACTTGTGATGATCTTTCAACATTGAAACTAAATTTCTGAATAGACCTGGATATGATATCTTCAACTTTGGAATACACTTCATCCCAATTTTCATTGATTGACATTCCACTTGATTGATAATAGTTCTGAGGCTCAATCAACCAACTCATATCTATCTTATACTTAATCCTCAAAGTGTTAGCTAATTTTTCTCAGGATGACATGTGACTTGAAGACAAATTCAAAAATTTCTGCACTGCTACACTTGTCAGATAATGAGGTTAGGTGCAGAGACATGAAGACATGAACAAACATGAAGTGAAACAAAAACTAAGACAAGATTGATAGTAAAAAAAATAAAGTGTAGAAAAGTAAAACTAGACTAAATAAAAAAATGATAGACAAAAACAAGGATTGGATATAAACAATGGAATATGATATAGACAATGAGAGTATAAGGTAAGTAAAAATAGAGGCAAATATAAACAAAAACTAATCTAGAGATGAAAGTAAAGAGAAAAAGAAGAAAGAAAAAAGAATATGATTATTGACAATGTTGTGATATAAAATAATGATATCATATTCAAATCGAAGAAAGCAAAATCTAGAAACAAATTCAAAACTCTCCCCGGCAATGACGCCAAAAACTTGTTGTGAGAAATTTGTGTAAGTATGGGAATAGTATTCACACGCTAGATGTGTGTACGTAAAGATCGAATTCTCTTTTATAGAAATATAAATAAGTTTTAAATTTATAATCTCAACTACACTTCTCAAGTTGTAAGTATACAACCATCGTCGAACCATAGAGAGAGAAGTTGTATTTGTTCCTAGACTTATATAGAATGAGAGAAGAGAATCTGATTTTGATAGTAAGAGAAGTAAGTGTGTATTTTTATTTTTTAGATTTTGTAATTTGTTTGTTGTTTTCGTGTTTAACTAAAAAACTTGAGAAAAATAAAACCTAGAGTAAAGTCTCATTGCTCAATAGTATGTAGAATAGAGGTACGAGGGATCATTCTTATGGGGAGACTGGGCAAATAGATGTTGTTTCTTTTAATGTTGCATTCGGATGACGATACTTAGTGGGTATTTTTTATTCTCATGAAAGATAACCTTTGGTCCTCCTACTCTCATATTTGGACCGAGCCATTTCACTAGTAGGTGATATCATATTAGCAGTTCGTAGAAATCCTCTCTCGATTCGTTACTATGATTTCTCTTCTCTACAACCATGCTAACCTCTCAGCTCATAGCATATTGTTAACGACATATGTTCCCTTCTCAGGAAACCATCGCATGAAGAGGAACTTGCAATCACGGCATTCGTAGAAATAACAATAAGATCAAACACCATGAAAATAAATCATCTGAAATCAAGTACAAACATCAAATCAAATCCACACCCATCAAATGATCCCTCGACCTCATGGCTAATTAGTTAGACATAACAATGGAGATCACAACACAAAACACCATCATCCTAACACAAAATATTTTATGATAGAGAAAACTAAAGAAATAGCAATTGAGAAGAAGTAAAAAAAATAGGAAATGCAACATACATCACTAGGATTAGAGCTCTAGCTTCCCCTCTCGGCTCCACTGGTGTTCTTCCTCTTCAAAGTGGCTTCTCCTCTTCTTGAAGGTTGACTTTCTTCATGCCTCTAGTGCCTCACATTGCCTCATGATATTTTTGCTAGCCAACCCCCCTTCTTCTCGAGACATTATTTCCTTTTTATATCTTGGCATCACTTCTGTTCACCATTGAATCTTTGACACTTGTCCCTTGTTCAGCATCTGCTTTTTGCTCAGTCATCTGATGTGTGACACTTGTATAGCTCGATATATCACATTCTCTTTGATTCCTCTCTCTTTGACACATGTCCTAGTACTTTTATCTTTTCTGCACCTCTGTTCTATTCCCTGCACGCGTCAAGTGGCGGCTGCCATTTTGTCATTTTCTTCTAGCTCAGCTTCTGGTCTTAGCAGCGCCAAATACCCCCATGTAGGGACTCTTTTAACTTAGCTACCAGATACCCTCATGCAGCGTGCGGGTACCTAAAGATAAAAGTTTATAAATTTAGAAGATTTTATCTATGTTTTCAGCAAAAGAGCTAAGATGATATGGAGATTTCATATAATAGGCAAAAGGTTAAAAATCATCCTTCTATTCTAACAATAATGAGCAAGAAATCCATATCATCACTAAATAATGAATGTCATAAAGCATCGATTACATTTTCTTAATGCCATGAATTTGCTTGATTACATTCTTTTTCCTCATACTAGTTCCGACAGCTATTGTTCCTTGTACAAGTTTATGATTACGATTTTTTTCCTGTTGTGAATTTGCTTGTATCACCCTGTGTACGTAGCTTGAGACATTTCCATTGGACTCACTTCAACAGAGGAGTACATCCTCGTTACATAACTATAGAACACTGGTATATACATTAGTTCTACATTCCCACGTACTGTAGCAAGACGATCACAATGATAGCATGTAATAAACCAATTGATAAGTGTCATGGATGACTCACATTAATGCCTATACACCTCTTTCAGATTAGCGGACTAGGAATACATGTTAGTATACTCTCGCGAATGTGATTGGTGGGTCACATGAGTGCATCACATGCATTGCTCTACAAGTGTTACTTCACTTGCCATGGAATTTTTTTTTAACTTCACAGCAATGAGCACCAACAAAGGAACAAAGGTAAGGAGAAGTTGGCAACATCTGGTGTCACTAAAAATGGATAAGACCTTTGTCGGACTAATTCCACATGAGAACGTCGACGTAACTTCAGGCACAACTGCTTCACCACGGAGGCTTGGAAAAGTATGGTTACACATTCAACGAGAAGTTTGCCGAGAGAATGTCCGTGGACCACCTCAATAATCATATCAAGGTGATGAAGAGGAACTTTGAATTGCACAAAGCCCTGGAAAACAAGTTCGGATGGAGCTGGGATGCAGAAAACTGTCCCAATGGCACCAGAAAATGTGATGTGGGATGAGGTCATTGTGGTAAGTAATCTCCATTCATAAAAAATGTCCCATCCGAAAACACATTAAAGTAACTCATTGCATTCCTCGTTACATAACTATAGAACACTATGGAGTACATCCTTGTTACATAACTATAGAACACTATAGGATGCAGAATATCAGGCCCAAGTTATGGGTTATAGGTTTTGTGCTTTTAGTCCTTTGAAGAAGCCTCTAATTCCTATGTTGCATATGTTAGTATGCAATATGTGCCACCCATTCAAGAGGCTATGTAGTCGGCTCCAGTTGTTGAGAGGGTGGCCAAGACATTCTTCCGTCAACCGTCATCTCTAGTTGCAAGTGTAGGAGGGATGCACTTGTGCTGCTGCTGTGTTCTTTGTTAGATTTGGCACTCAGGTTTCTGATTTGTATGTGTTGTTGTGAAGGTTCGAAATGTTAGTGTTTGACTAGTTATTGCAGACCAACTGGACTGATGTGGCCTTTTGGTGCTCATTTAGGAATGTTATTTGTGTAATGTTATGTAAATTGTTATGTTAACATTCCATCTTTTGTGTACTTGGTTACCTTCAGATGTTAGGTTGTGAACTGAAGTCGCCATATCGAACATTTATGTAACTTTATGTTGGATTGACCTTGCTAGTTTTTTTTCATATCTATGTTGAGCTTATTGTTGACACCTGTTGAAGTTAATGCCATCGTGATATGGCACCCGTTGCTACCCCTTGCTGAAATTATGTTGGTAGTAATAGTTTAGGTTGTCGGCTGATATGTATGCTTCTTTGTGACATATATATGCACCATCATTTTTCTACTGTCTTCTTATCTGAGGACATCATGTTAGCTTCATATTAAATTCTAGTTTTACAGATATCTAATGCTATGTCTAGTATAATGTTCTTCCTCCTCTTGTGGCCATGTTGTATGTGTTGTACACTGCAAATACATCTCCTAATTTCATTCTTTGCGTGGACAGATTCCTAGGCGTTGATCCGTTGAACTATTAACAAAGCAATGTTATGATAGACCCTGAACACGATCATCTTCCTTCCTCATTCTTCAATATAAATTGAGCATCTCTTAGCAATGATTAATTAAAAAATAAGCGATTAATGTAACTTTAATTTTTCGACAACTTGTTAATTGCTAGAACACAAGCAATTTGGATAAAGAAATTGTTATCTTGGGAGAAGACCAAAATTTGACCAAAGCCGTGCATGCATCTCATGCACACATTTTCATGGCCAAACCTAGATGAATGAGCAGCCGCACACTACCGAAAGGATCAGCTCCGTGCCTTCATCACAATTGTGTTTCCGTCCGCTAGTAACCTCCACAAAAAGCCAAGTCCCAGACTTGAGTTTAGGACATTTGCCAAACACCCTCCAGAACTCGAAGGAACTAAGACGTCACATCGACTTCTACGTTCTCCGATCCATGTCAATATTTGCCAAACACCGAATGTCACGTCGCCAAGTTTTGAGAACTTGAGTTCACGAGTTATCATATTGCCAAACACAGGCTAGATGTAAAAGTCCTGAAGAATTGAATGGACAAAAATGTCCGGAGGGACAAATCTGATCTTTTGACAACAGGAAAAAAAAGGAAAGATATACAAATCTCAAAATTCTAAAATCCTTTTCACATCTCTCTCATTTCTTTCTCCCATAGACCAGTCACCTTGTCCCCCTTTCCCCATTATACTCCATACCAAAGTTAGGAATTTAAAGCTTTTATTTCTCCTCCACGGTGAAAGTTTGTGAAGAGGCATGTGGAAAAAAGATAAGACATGCCATGGCAAGGAAAAAGATGATGTTGGATAAGAAAAAGAAGAATGAATTTAAAAAAAAAAGACAAAAACTTTAAGTATGTAACGGGTGAACTCCTCATTTCATTTAACATTTGAAATCTGAGCAAATTGAATGATTTTTTCATTATTAATTTGATGTTAAATGCATGAAATTAGGAGCAGACATTGATCAATTACTAAATGCTTGAGATTGATCTTATATCAAAATGATGTAATGTTAAATTAGATCTAGGTAAAGAACCTTTAATGTTATTTATATAGTGTTTGATAAAATGTGTTTCTCATGAATGACTTTGTCCTAATTTGTGTCTCATGTTCTAATTAGTTTTTGAACATGCTTTAATTGTAACGCCCCCAAATCGACCCCCGCCACATGGCGAAGACCAACTTGGAGACGCTACGGCATACTATAACTTGACCATAATATTGATCATATCTCAGTCAATGACCGAGACACATCAGCGGAAGAAAAGAAATAAAGATAAATGATAACTTTAATTTGCGAAAGTCTAAAAGTGACTATATCATTGCTAAGAAAATAAAATAGGTTTTACATCATAAATCTAAAATGCGGAAGGTAAATGAAAACTAAAAGACATTCTAAAAAGCCTAAGGTTCATGTGTTGTCCTATCGCCAGAGCTTCATCACCACACGCCTACTCCACCATGTCACTGACCCGGTCCTGTGAAAATCAGACACAGGGGAGGAGGTCCTCCCTTAAGCTTTACAGCCTAGTGGGGGAACCACGTGATATACAATACATGACATGAATATAATAATCAACGGTAAATAATCATGCTTGACTTGAACGTGAAAAATAACATGTCAATATCATGGATAATAATAAGGATAAGTTCATAGGATATCATGAATCAGGAGAGTAACATGATGGTTAATAAACTTGAACTTATAGCACACTTGGAAATCATGACATTAACTTTACTTGACTTGAACATGCTTCTTGATCTTAGTTATTAATTAACAATCAGGGTGACTTTAGGTGCCTTTAATTCTTGGAGTATGCCCAGCAAATGATACGGCCTTGTGCGGGTCAATGGATGATCAAACCATGACCAAGGGAGCGACCCTTATCTTGATGCACTTGGCTTGGACTGACAACCCATCGTTAATCTTTCATCTGAACTTATTAATCACTTTTAGTAACTTGTCATTCTTTATATCATGTGATGAATGTGATAAGATCGATTTGGGATAAATCAGGATAAAAAGTTCATGTTGAAATCATAAGGTAATCGATAACGTTCTTATCAAAATAAGAAAAAGACTGATGGATAGAAAATCAAGAACGATTTTATGGCCTATAGAATTCAGTAAATAACTTTCCTTCTTTCCCCGCATGATAACTAATTCCTTTTCTTTTTATCCTCTCTCGTGTTTCTCTCTCCACCAGCAGCACGTCTTTTTTTTTCTTTGCCATAATCCCTTCTCTCTCTCCATTACTTCAGCAAAAGCTTGCTTTTCTCTTTCTCCACATTCATTACGTCCCCCCTTTTTTTCTTCTCTTTCCAATTCTATTACACCCTCACGTATTACTTTGTTTTTCTTCTCTCTCTATTACCATATGGCTGTAGTCTCTCGAATCTCTTGTTCTCTAACAGAAATATGAGACCATATGTTTTTGTCTTTCTCTTAAACTTCGGCGCGGACGAACTTATTTTTTTTTCTTCGAATAATACTTTCGTTTCAGCCGCTAAATAATCTATATTTTTTTTCTAAACCCTCACGACCTCCTTTTTCAATCTAGAAGTAGTAATTCCAATAATAAAAATAATAATCAAAGAGCCTACGGATCCCCCTACGTACTTTTGTCCTACTCTAAATTCTACATCCTAGCAATCGATAATACAGAAATAGAACAAACAGAAATAACTATGCATGCAAACAATCAACCAATCAAAGAATTCAAGAAATCAAACAATTAAAAATGATAACTTGAACCCTATCCATATTCTTTTCTTTTCATAACGATTAGGGCATGAATTGGTATAATTCAGAGGTCATGCAAGGTGATTTCGATTCACCCACCTTTGTTCGCGATTGGTTCGTTCCTCGGTTCGTCGGAAAATCGATCAATGGCTCCCTCCCCTGACTCTCCCCTATTTTTCCCTTTGTTCTTCGCCTCTGGACGTTTGCAACGTGGCCGCACGAAATCAAGACCAACAAAAGGCTTTCGTGGGGTTAGGAGGGTGAGGTGTTTTTATAAAAAGGTTTTGTTTAAATCTAATCTTCCTTTCCTAATTAATTATGAAGAGATCAGATTTGATTCCCTTTCTTTCCTAACTTTGATTAGGATATGATTTTTATTCCTTTTTTCCCAGCCGTGCGTTTAAATTCTGATTTCTTTTCTCTTTTTTTATCTTTTTGTTGGTTATTACGTTCTTACCCCCTTAAAAGAAAATTCGTCCTCAAATTTTGCACTAAGTAGAGGGCTTACCGAAAAGGTGAGAGAATTCTTGGCGCATTTTTGACTCTATCTTCCAAGTTGCATCATCGCCATGATGGTGACGCCAAGCTACTCTGATCATGGGCACATCCTTGTTCTTTTGACGGTGCACTTTGCGATCTACTATATGCGTTGGATACTCAACGAAGGTCAAGTCCGTAGCTATATCTGGCTCATCTATCCTTAGAACATTTACAGCATCGTACTTGTACTTCTTGAGCATGGATACATGAAACACGTTATGCACTCTCTCATACGATGGGGGTAGAGCCAGTCTGCATGCTGCCTCGTCTACCAACTCGAGTATCTCGAAGGGGCCTACATAGCGAGAACTGAGCTTCCTCGCTTGCTGAATCTCATGACTCCTTTCATAAGGGATACTTTCAAAAGAACTTGATCCACAGCTTGAAAGATCTGCTCTCGTCTGCCTTTGTCAGCATAACTCTTTTGCCTTCCTTGAGCAGTCTTCATCCTTTGCTTAATCAATTCTATCTTTTCAACATATTCCAATGCTTCTTTCACTTCTTCCTTACTCATGATCTTTTCCTCGCCTAATTCACTCCAGTGGGCAGGTGAACGGCAAGGTCATCCATACAGGGCCTCAAAGGGTGCCATACCAATACTAGAATGGTAGCTGTTGTTATAAGCAAATTCAATCAGATGAATGTGTTCATCCCAGCTACCCTGCCAATCTAGTGCACATGCCCTTAACATGTCCTCTAGTGTCTAGATGGTCCTCTCAGACTGCCCATTCGTCTGAGGGTGGAATGCGGTACTAAAATTAAGCCTTGTACCAAAGGCTTTCTGCATACTCCTCCAGAATTTGACAGTGAATCTGGGGTCTCGATCAGACACTATGGACTCTAGGATACCATGGAGTCTGACTACTTTCCTCACATACAAGTCTAGCAGACTCTCCACTGATTGCTTCCATCGGATTGGAATAAAGTGTGCCGCTTTTGTGAAACAATCCACGACTACCCATATAGCATCGTGACCTTTCTTAGTCCTAGGCAAGTTGGACACGAAATTCATTGTGATCTCATCCCATTTCCATTGTGGGATTTCCAAAGGCTTTAACTTGCCATATGATCACTGATGCTCAATTTTGACTTATTGGCACACTAGGCATCGGGACACATATTTCGCTATCTCTCTTTTCATGTCTGGCCACCAGTAGCTGCGCTGAACATCCTTATACATCTTGGTGCTACCAGGGTGAATAGCGAACTCCGACTTGTGACACTCATCCAGTACCTCTCATCGGACATCAGCATCAGTGGGAATCCACAACCTGTCCCGATATCTAATTCCTCCATCTACAGAGATCTAAAAATCCGCTAGTTCGTTCTGACATCTTTTCAGAACTTTTTGATACTCAGGATCCAATTTTTGTGCTGCTATGATCCTGTCAATTAGGCTGGGCTTCATTTGATGCATCATCCATAGTGCTCCATTATTGCCCAATTTGGGACACCATTGCTCAATCTCATTTAGCATCTCTTACTCGCGTAGACTCATATAAGCTAGCGAGCCTTCCCATTTCCTGCTTAATGCATCAGCGACTAGATTTGCTTTACCAAGGTAATTGATAGCAACTTCATAATCTTTGAGGAGCTCAAGCCATCGACGTTGTCTCATATTCAGATCCCTCTGATCGAAAATGTACTTGAGGCTCTTGTGGTCAGTGAAGATCTCAAATGTCTCTCCATACAAATAGTGCCTCCAGATCTTCAGATCAAAGACCACAGCCGCCAATTCTAGGTCATGTGTGGGGTTGTTCACCTCATGCTTCTTCAGTTGCCGAGAAGCATATGCCACTACCTTGTCGTGTTGCATCAGTACACAGCCCAATCTTGTTTCACATGCATCACTGCAGACCACGAAGCCTCCATTGCCTGTCGGTATGGTGAGAATCAGTGCCGAAGTCAGACGGTCCTTCAGAGTCTGAAAACTCTGCTCATACTTGTCTGTCCATATAAACTTTTCTGCCTTCTTTGCGAGATTTGTGAGGGGTGCAGCAATCTTGGAAAAGTCCTTGATAAACCTTCTGTAATAACCCACTAAACCAAGGAAGCTGCGAATCTCAGAAGCATTCTTCGGTCTTGTCCAATTCGTCACCGCCACCACTTTCGCTGGGTCTACTGCAATGCCCTTCTTGGAGACCCAAGAACATAATCTCCTTCAACCAGAATTCACACTTTAAAAACTTGTCATAAAGCTTGTGCTGCCTCAGGGTCTCCAATACTATTTTAAGGTGCTCTCGGTGTTGCTCTGGACTGGAAGAATAGATCAGAATGTCATCCACGAATACGATGACAAACTGATCTAGATATGGTCGGAAGATCCTGTTCATTAAGTCCATGAACGCGGCAGGAGCGTTCGTCAGTCCAAATGGCATGACCAAGAACTCGTAGTGGCCATATCTCGATCGAAAGGCAATTTTCGGTATGTCCTCTTCAGCCACTCTCAGCTGGTGGTAGCCACTACGCAAGTCTATCTTAAAGAACACCGATGCTTTTGACAGCTGATCAAAAAGGTCGTCTATCCGAGGCAGGGGGTACTTATTCTTCACTGTCACTTTATTAAGCATCCTATAGTCGATGCAGAGTCGCATAGAGCCGTCCTTTTTTTTGACAAATAAGATCGGTGCGCCCCAGGGTGAGACGCTCGGTCTGATAAATCCTTTGTCCAATAGCTCCTGTATCTACTTCTTCAGCTCTTGCATCTCAGTCGGTGACATGCGGTAGGGTGCTTTAGAGATGGGTGTTGTCCCAAGGAGGAGCTCTATCTTAAAGTCAATTTTTCGTTTCGGTGGTAGTCCGGATGTGTCCTCAGGAAATACATCTGGGAATTCCCGCACCACATCTATCTGTTGGAGCTCAGTGACAGGTGCATCCGTCTTGACCACACTAGCTAAGTACACACAGCATCCTTTCTGCAATAACTTCTGTGCCTTGATCGCTGAGACAATGACCTTATTCTTTGTTGATGGAGTGGCTCTGATCACTGCCTTAGGCTTGCCTTGCGTCCCTATAATGATCTTCTTCTGTTTACAGTGCATGGCTACGTCGTGATATGAAAGTCAGTCCATCACTAAGATAACATCGTAATCCACCATAGGGATGACTACGATGTTTGCAGAAAAGTTTTGCTTTTCCACATTAACAAGTACATTCGGAATGTACCTAGCAGCATAGAGAGTACCCATAGGTGTACTCACCTGCATAGCATGGGGCATCTGCTTAAGAGGTAAACCAAGTGTTTGGGCACACGACTCCGAAATAAATGAGTGTGTAGCCCTATAGTCAAAGAGAATAGTAGCAGACAAATTGGCGATAGGGAGAGTACCTCTAATGACATCATTGTCATTCTGGGCTGCTTCTGCTTCTAAGTTGTGCACACGACCTTGCACAATGAGGTTTACACCTCCTGCTGCCCGGTTCTCTCGACCTCCTCTAGCAGCCTGTGGGCAGTTTCGGATAAAGTGTCTGAACTGTCCACACTGAATGTAGGAGCCGTTCAGCCTACGGCGCTCTCCATCGTGGTGACGGCCACAATGAGGACATAACAGCTTTTGTGGCACTTGTGGCTAGCGCGGTGGTGGTGGCAGTTGTCTCAGTGGCTGTGCTTGCAGTGGCGCAGGGCGTGGCTGAGCTTGAGCCTGTCTTGGAGCTTCTCTCTGTTGGTATGGCCTGAAACGGCGATCCCAACGGTCGTTCCTCTTAAATGGTCTCTGATCATCCGTTCGAGGCCTAGGCTGCTCTATTGCTTTGGCTGGAGCTTTGGCCTTGCGTTCAGCTTGATTCTTTTTCCATGCATGTGGCCAACCTCACAGCCTTCTCCAGATTCTCACAATCCCCAGACAGGACTTGAGTCTTCAGTGCCTGCTGTAGCCCATTGATGAACTTGTTAGCCCGAATGCGCCCTTCAAATGGCATCGGTCAATACTGCTCCAGCTGGATGAACTGAGTGTGGTAATCCGCCGCAGACATAGTCCCCTACTGCAGTTGCAGAAATTCCTCTTGCTTGTTGATGCGATCATGTTCAGGAGTGTAGCGAGTTACAAAGGCATTCTTGAATTCATTCCAAGCGATATCCTCTTCCTCCTATCCTCTGAACATGGTGGCCTTTGTAGTCTTCCACCAGCTCATTGCAGTACAGTAAGCATGTAAGTGGCATATAAGACATTGCGTCCATTAGCGCACCTCATCAGTTTGAAGATGCGGTCCATGGTCTCTATCCACTCTTTAGCCTTGAAAAAGTCTGCCTTCCTATCATACTGAGACGGATGAAGTTTCAGGAAAGCTTGAATGGTGTCCTCTGATGCCTCATGACGTGCTCCCTAATTGTGACGTCTAGACGCTGGCGGACTGCCCCCAGCCTGACTGCCCTCAGGTGGAGCAAACTCATCAACATGCTCCTCCATTGTCGCTCTGGCTGCGCGGACCTCTGCCTCGTCCACGACCTAGCGCACGGCCTCGGCCACGACCACGTTCGCGACCCGGCTGGGCCTCCATCTCAGGGAGTGGGCCTTCCGATGTCTCATACAGATTTCGATCAGCTCTGGCCATCTGCTCTTGAATCCGCTCTGATCGTCGTGACATGCTTATCCTCTGGTCGTGAAATAAAGTCATACATCAATAAACAATAACTTAGCATAAACAATACTTGACTTACAATGCTTTTCGGTGGAGGGTGTGGCGACTGCTCGGTGATAGCACATGAACCAATACTATACTATACGATACACTAGGACGTCAAGGGAGTCCTGACTTTAGGCTCTGATACCATAAATGTAACACCCCCATATCGACCCCCACCACGTGGCGAAGACCAACCTGGAGACACTACGGCATGCTATAACTTGACCATAATATTTACCATATCTCAGTCAATGACCGAGACACGTCAGCGGAAGAAAAGAAATAAAGATAAATGATAATTTTAATTTGCGGAAGACTAAAAGTGACTATATCATTGCTAAAAAAATAAAATAGGTTTTACATCATAAATCTAAAATGCGGAAGGTAAATGAAAACTAAAAGACATTCTAAAAAGCCTAAGGTTCATGTGTTGTCCTATCGCCAGAGCTTCATCACCACACGCCTACTCCACCACGTCACTGACCTGGTCCTGTGAAAATCAGACACAGGGGAGGAGGTTCTCCCATAAGCTTTACAGCCTAATGGGGGAACCACGTGATATACAATGCATGACATGAATATAATAATCAACGGTAAATAATCATGCTTGACTTGAACGTGAAAAGTAACATGTCAATATCATGGATAATAATAAGGATAAGATCATAGGATATCATGAATCAGGAGAGTAACATGATGGTTAATAAAGTTGAACTTATAGCATACTTGGAAATCATGACATTAACTTGACTTGATTTGAACATGCTTCTTGATCTTGGTTATTAATTAATAATCAGGGTGACTCATCGTTAATCTTTCATCTGAACTTATTAATCACTTTTAGTAACTTGTCATTCTTTGTATCATGTGATGAATGTGATAAGATCGATATGGGATAAATCAGGATAAAAAGTTCATGTTTGAATCATAAGGTAATCGATAACGTTCTTATCAAAATAAGAAAAAGACTGATAGATAGAAAATCAAGAACGGTTTTATGGCCTATAGAATTTAGTAAATAACTTTCCTTCTTTCCCCGCATGATAACTAATTCCTTTTCTTTTTATCCTCTCTCATGTTTCTCTCTCCACCAGCATCACGTCCTTTTTTTTCTTTGCCATAATCCCTTCTCTCTCTCCATTACTTCAGCAAAAGCTTGCTTTTCTCTTTCTCCACATTCATTACGTCCCCCCCTTTTTATTCTTCTCTCTCCAATTCTATTACACCCTCACGTATTACTTTGTTTTTCTTCTCTCTCTATTACCATATGGTTGTAGTCTCTCGAATCTCTTATTCTCTGACAGAAATATGAGACCATATGTTTTTGCCTTTCTCTTAAACTTCGGCGCGGACGAACTTATATATATTTTTTTTTTCTTCGAATAATACTTTCGTTTCAGTCGCTAAATAATCTATATTTTTTTTCTAAACCCTCACGACCTCCTTTTTCAATCTAGAAGTAGTAATTCCAATGATAAAAATAATAATCAAAGAGCCTACGGATCCCCCTACGTACTTTCGTCCTACTCTAATCTACATCCTAGCAATCGATAATACAGAAATAGAACAAACAGAAATAACTATGCATGCAAACAATCAACCAATCAAAGAATTCAAGAAATCAAATAATTAAAAATGATAACTTGAACCATATCCATATTCTTTTCTTTTCATAATGATTAGGGCATGAATTGATATAATTCAGAGGTCATGCAAGGTGATTTCGATTCACCCACCTTTGTTCGCGATTGATTCATTCCTCGGTTCGTCGGAAAATCGATCAATGGCTCCCTCCCCTGACTCTCCCCTATTTTTCCCTTTGTTCTTCGCCTCTAGACGTTTGCAGCGTGGCCGCACGAAATCAAGACCAACAAAAGACTTTCGTGGGGTTAGGAGGGTGAGGTGTTTTTATAAAAAGGTTTTGTTTAAATCTAATCTTTCTTTCCTAATTAATTATGAAGAGATCAGATTTGATTCTCTTTCTTTCCTAACTTTGATTAGGATATGATTTTTATTCCTTTTTTTTCCGAGCCACACGTTTAAATTCTGATTTCTTTTCTCTTTTTTTTATCTTTTTGTTAGTTGTTACATTAATCCTCAAGAAATAATAAATAATATATGGTTGGATAGATCTTGAATTTTTATGTTTTGTTTATTCATTGTATTGGACCTGACTCCCCCCCCCCCCCCCCCCCCCCCCTCTAAAATTACAAATAACCACAGTTGATCTGATGGTGAGTGTCATTCTTCATGACTTAAGAGTGGTCGATTCCACCCACTAAAATGTTTTTCCACGTTTTTTAAATTGCATTTTATTTGATGAGAAAAATGTATATGTGACGCATTTGACGTAGAAGGAATGTAAAACACTCATTTTACTTATTATATTAATAAAATAAATATATATTAATTTAAAATATATATTAAATAGTAAACATGATTAAGATCAAGATCATCAGATTAATTCAAGTATTATAATTTATTTAATCTTATATGATATTTTTTATTATCAAATTATCTCAATAAATATATATTACTTTATCTAAGAAGTATATGATTAATCTAATCATAAATTATAATTATAAAATTATTTAAATAATGAGAAATAAGTGTTCTACACCAAAATATAAAGTTAGAACGGGTGTATAGTACTAATTTTATTTATTATATTAATAAAATAAATATTAATTTAAAATATAGATTAAATAGTAAACATGATTAAATATAATAATTGTGGGGCAGAGAAAAAGATGCCAAGATCTATCTGGCACTTCACGTGGCTGTGATAAAGTAGTGCAAACAAAGCATTCACAGATGGCAACACGTGGACAACTGAGACTCATCATCGACGGCTCAGATGAAGACCCTGGAGCAAATGCTGCAAATAGGAAGTCACACCTCTCACCGCGAATGCAAAATCCATAATCTTTTGAGGAAGAATTTCCTCCTCTTACAATTTTTTTCCTCCTCGGACTCTCCAGTCTCGGCCTCATCGCGGATGAGGCCACTAGGTTCAATGCCAGGGATACCTGGCCCATTACGACAAGATAAATCATCGGCATCAGCCCTGACAACTACTATCGACCATAACTCTTTTGCCTTGCAGGTACAGGAGCATTTCGAGGAGGTGACAAATAAGTTAGATAGTAGAAAGAAAGACTTAGAGGGCATAGGAGATGCATGCGACTCAAGCAATGAAGAGGATGAACCAAATGATCAAGACCTCATCCCTGATATAAGATTGGAGAGTAAGAAAGCCAAGGCTAGAAGAAAGCGAACGTCGACTGCCATACTGCACCGCTTCTCAAATCGTCAAAGAAAAATATTAAACAGGTAAAAGGTAAGGCTATAAATACTAACAAGCTCACCATAAGCTCCATTTGTACAAGGATGAGTCATCGGGAAGCAACATCACCACCTGATATGTATGAAGATAATTGCATGGAATAGCAGGGGAGCACACCACACTAAGGTACGCGATAGGCTTGTAGAGTTAAACAATAAATTTCACCCGGATATCCTTGTTTTGCTAGAAACACATGCAACGGCAAAGCAATCAGATAAAATAATCCATAAGCTGGGTAACTGGTAACCAGTGGAAGGGGAGCTGCAGGGGGCCTGCTCTTAGCATGGAAGGAACAAGAAATACAAGTTACGATTATCTCAGTAGAACTACAACTTATTAATGTTGTAATTACCGCAGGTGGCTTCTCTTTCCTCTTATCTTGCGTACATGCTAGTGTAACTTCACTCTTGCGTCTTTGGCAAAAGCTTAACATTTCATGGGCAATCATGGGAGATCTTAATACCTCAATATACCTAGGTGATAAAAAAGGCAGGGATCCATTTAAGCTAACCAAGCTAGTTAGGGCACTAAGAGACCTCATTCAGACATAGGGCCTAATAAATGTTGATCTAATAGGACCCTAACATACTTGGTGCAATAATAGACAGGGGCTTAGTAGAATTTTACGTAAGTTGGATAGACTCCTGGTGAGTAGTGATTGACTTACAACATTTCCTAATATGACACTTAAGGCTCTACCTAGGTGCCCATTAGATCATGCAACTTGTTTTCCAATCTAACCATAATATTAGAAGGCGTAGTTCATTTAAGTATGAGCACTTTTTGTTTGAATATAAAGAACATAAGGAGTTAAAAGCCATAAAAACAACCAAACAAAACTCTGGAACAAAAACATCTTAGGGAGTTTAGAACATAGGGCAGACGAAACTCTCCAAAATATATGATACTTAGAAGAAAAGGGCAACACACACTACAAGAAAATTAAGATTTTTCATGGAAAGAAATTCATCACAAATTGCGACGGATTTTGACGGATAAGAATCCGTCAGAATTTTCGACGGTACAACCCTTGAAAATAAAAATAATAAATTATGAAATCTATTATATTATTATTTTATTTTTTTACGGTTAGAAACGTCCAAAGTTCCGACGGATAGGTACCTGTCGAAATTTCCGACGATCTTGATCGTCGATACAACAACAACAACAACAACAAAGCCTTATCCCACTAGGTGGGGTCGGCTACATGGATCATACGACGCCATTCCGCTCTATTAGTAACCAAACCTTTCGATATATTATTCACCAATAGATCTTGCTCTATTAGTTCGCCAAGTGTCCGCATTGGCCTCCCTCTCCCTCTTTTATCGGACTCCAGATTATTTGATCTACTCTTCTTACTGACGCATCTAATGGTCTTCTCTGAACATGACCAAACCATCTCAAACGATTCTCCACCATTTTCTCACTAATAGGAGCCACTCCGACTCGTTCACGTATATGGTCATTCCTAATCTTATCTAATCTTGTATGACCACACATCCATCTCAACATCCTCATTTCGGCTACCCCCACTTTACGTTCATGTTGTCCCTTCATAGCCCAACATTCACTACCATATAACACTGCTGGCCTTATAGCAGTACGATAGAATTTTTCTTTAACTTTATTGGGTATTTTTCTATCACAAAGAACTCCAATGGCTTTCCTCCACTTACACCAACCAGCTTGAATTCTATGATTAACATCGTCATCAATCTCACCATCTTGTCTTATAATTGATCCTAATTATTTAAACTTTGTCACTTGAGGAATTATATCCTCCCATAGCCTAACTTTCAAATCGTCTCTAAGTTGTTTATTTGTGAAATTGCTATGCATATATTCTATTTTATTCCTACTTAAACGAAAACCCTTTGACTCCAACGTATTTCTCCATATTTCCAATTTTGTATTAATCTCTTCTCTTGAATCCGCTAAAAGTATTATATCATCTGCAAATAGCATGCACTTAGGTACCTCCTCTGTGATACTCTCGGTTATAGCATCGATAACTAAGTTAAATAGATACGGGCTTAAAGCTGATCCTTGATGTAGGCCAATTCCTATAGGAAATTCATTTGTCTCCCCTCCGGGTGTCCTAACCCTAGTCAATGCCCCATCGTACATATCTTGTATTACCTTAATGTAGGCAACACTCACCCTCTTCTTTTGCAAGGCTTTCCAAAGTACATCCCTTGGTACCCGATCATACGCCTTCTCTAAGTCAATGAAAGCCATATGTAAGTCTCTTCTCCTACTTCGATACTTCTCCATCATCCCCTTAGTAAATAAATCGCCTCTGTAGTGGATCTTCCTGGCATGAACCCAAATTGTCTCTCAGAAATACTAGTCTCCATTCTCAATCTATGCTCAATCACTTTTTCCCATAATTTCATTGTGTGACTCATAAGTTTAATCCCTCTATAATTTGCACAATTCTGAATATCCCCTTTATTTTTGTAAATAGGAACTAATGTACTTAATCTCCAATCATCAGGCATCTTTTTCGACCGTAAAATCTCATTAAATAGTTTACATAACCACAACACACCTTTTTCTCCTAAACATTTTCAAACTTCAATCAGTATACCATCCGGTCCAACGGCTTTACCATTCTCCATTTTCTTAAGAGCTTCGCTAACCTCCGAGACTCTAATTCTACGATAAAATGACATATTAAGCTCACATTCACTAACTGTCAAGTCCTCCAAATCACAACGGGAACCTTCACATCCATCATTAAATAGCTTATAGAAATACTCTTCCCATCTGTTCTTAATATCTCCTTCAGTAACTAAAACCTTACCAACTTCATTTTTTATGCATCTTACTTGATCCAAATCTCTCGACTCCTTCTCTTTATTCCTTGCAATCTTGTAAATCCTTTGTTCACCAGTCTTTGTCCCTAACTCCTTATAAAACCCCTCATATGCTTTAGCACGAGCATCACTAACTGCCTTCTTAGTCTCCCTTTTCGCCAAACGATACTTTTCCCAATTGTCAGAACTATTGTCCAAGTGTATCGCCTTGAAACAATTCTTCTTATTACGCACCTTTTCTTGGACCTCCTCATTCCACCACCAAGTCTCCTTATCTCGTGGTCCAAAACCTTTTGATTCTCCTAAAATGGCTTTAGCAACCATTTCAACCTTTTTTGCCACATTCTTCCACATGATACTAGCATCTCCTTCTAACTCTCACACACTTTCCTCTAATAACTTACTTCTAAAAGTCTCTCGCTTCTCCCCCTTTAACTGTCACCACTTGATCTTTCGATCAAAAACTGTTCGGGATTTTGGTTTTATACATTTCATTTGCATATCAAGAACTAATAATTTATGTTGTGTAGTCACCCCATGCCCAGGAATTACTTTGCAATTAGTACAGCGTCTTTTATCAGTATTTCTTGTCAAGAAAAAATCGATTTGAGACCTATGAGTTTCACTTTTGTATGTGATTAAATGTTCATCTCTCTTCCTAAAATAAGTGTTGATAATCTTAAGGTCGTATGCTAAAGAAAAATCAATAATAGTTTGTCCTTCCTCATTCAACTCCCCAAAACCAAAACCACCATGAACCCTTGCATGTGGTCCTGCCTCTTTACCAACATGTCCATTAAGGTCTCCACCAATATAAACTTTCTCGGTTGTTGGTATACTTTCAATCAAACCCTCCATATCTGCCCAAAACTTCTCCTTGAGATGTGATTCTGCTCCTACTTGATATACACTAATAATGTTCATAGTCTCCTTTCCAATAATTACTTTCACGGATATGATTCGATCATCAATCCTTTTAACTTCCACAACATTCTTCCTCCATTCTGCATTCGCGATAATACCAACACCATTCCTTCCATTTACCTTACCTGTGTACCAAAGTTTGGAACCATTTAACCTAATCTCTTTACTTTCCTCTCCTACCCATCTAGTTTCTTGCAAGCATAAGATACTAATCTTACGCTGGTCCATTACTTGTGCCACCTCGAGGCGCTTCCCATTCAACGTCCCAATATTCCAAGAACCTAATCTGACCTTAGTCTCATGAACTAGCTTCTTTAACCGTCTCCGTCCATTAGAGTGCGGTAGCCCTTGCTCATTTAACACTGCATTCAGGCGAGGATGCAGCGGCTCTTGCTCTCTTATCACTGTACCCGAGCTGTACAGCGCGTTACTTAACGATCTAGCATTAACACAATATATTCGTTGATCCATGTTCATAAGATTCGACATGATTTTATGCTGGCTGTCGGGGCCTAACACAACCCTCCTCCTTTATCCGGGCTTGATCGTCGATAACTTAAAAAATTGAATATTATATAATGTAAGTAGTATTTTATTATTATAGTTATCGACAGTACAGATCGTCAGAAGTTTCGACGGTCAGGACCGTCGATAACTTTAAAAATAATTAAATATTATATAATATATAACATCATCTAATATGTAATGTCATTGGTATTTTATTATTCTAATTACCATCGGCCTGGACCGTCAAAACTTTCGACGGTCTAGACCGTCGATAACTAAAAAATAATTAAATATTGTAATCGTATGTTATAATTAACCGATGGCTCAGATCATCGATATTTTCGACGACCATTATCGTTGGTAATTACAAATAATTAAATATTATATAATATATAACATCGTCTAATATATAATTTAATCAATATTTTATGATTACAATTACTGATGGTTGGGAATGTTGAAATAAAAATAATTAAATATTATAATCCTAAATATCATAATATATAATATGAGTAATATTTTATTTATTTCATTACCGATGGTTGGGACCGTCGGTACTTTCGACGGTCCGAGCCGTCAGTAGTTTTAATTTCATTCCCGCGCACCATCCCTGCCAATTTTTCTTATATTTAACATATCTCTCGTTCCTTCACTTTCACTCCCCTCTCATTCGCACTTCCTCTCCCTCTCCCCCTCCCCTTTCGGCTCTCTCCCGCTCTCATTCGCATTCCTCTCCCGCTTCGGCAGTAGTTCTTTTGGCTCGGCTCCCTCAAGGCTTCGTCTTCGGCTCCCTCCTCACCGATCTCCTTCTCTCCGGCTCCCTCTCCCTTTCTCCGATCCGACCGCACTTGACAGTCGTCATGATCTGGCCGGCCGTGGCGTGATCGGCCACCAGGCAGCCTGATCTGGTCGGCCACGGCGTGATCGGCCGCAAGCCGGTGTGATCTGGCCGGCCGCGATGAGATTGATCGCCAGGCGGCCTGATCCGATGGTCAAGCAGCCTGATCTGGTTATCAGGCGGCTGATCCGGCTGCAGCCGGTCTGATCTGGTCACTAGGCGGGCGATCCGACTGCAGTCGGCCTAATCGACCGCCAGTTAGCGTGATCTGGCCAGCCATGGCATGATCAGCCACCAGACGGCCTGATCTCTCCGACGGCGACGTGATCGGCCGCCAGGCGACCTAATCTGTTTGATGATGGCATGATCGGCACCAGATGGCCGAATATTGTCGCAGGCGGCCGGATCGGTTGCTTGGCGGCAGGCTAATTTTTTTATATTTTAAAAATTCTTTGCGACGGTTGCGACCGCTGGAATGTTTCGACGATTGCGACCGCCGGATCTTTTCAATAGTTGCCATAGTCGGATCTTTTCGATTGTTGCGACTGTTGAAAGTTTTGACGCTTGCGACCGCCGAAACTTTTCGACGATTGCGGCTGTCGAATTTTTTGACGGTTGCGGCCACCTGACTTTTGGGACGGTTACAACCGTCGAAACTTTTGACGATTTTTTTCAACCGTAGAAAATCATTTTGTGACGATCATATTTTCGACGGATCGGTTCCATCAGTAAACTCGTCGAAAAACTACATTTTCGACGATTTCATTCGATTTTTCGACGGACAAAACTGTCGAAAAATATCATTTTTCTTGTAGTGACATGGCTTACTGCCTAGTGAGCTTGGAAAGTTAAGATCCTTATATAACTTACATGCAGCATTAAGAAGATAAATTAGCATCAACTGATTAAGGGTCCAAATCAAGGGTAAAATGGACAAAAGATGGGGGCAAGAATACACGTTTCTTCATACTAGCACAATAATAAGATGACGTATTATCAACTCAATCACTGACATGAATGGTAAATGGTAACAAATGAGATTCAAATTAGAATTTTATTTACTGACCATTACAAGACCTTGTGGTAGACAGACCAAACACCCCATGTGCCTCTAGCTCACTTGCTAGAATTACCAAAGCTAGAACAACGCATGCATCCTCACCTAAACACCTTTATTACACAGGAGGAAATTAGGAATGCCATCTGGGCTTTACCATATAGATGGTTTCACAATTAAATTTTATAGGACCTTGGGGCCAAAAGTTACAAGGGAAATTCAATCCCTTTTTCACACACAACATATGCCCATAGACTGGTCAATGACAAACCTTATTTTTATACCTAAGAAACCACAACCAAAACTTATAACAGACTTCAGACCCATCTCCCTATACAATGTTCTATATTGAGCCATTGAAAAAATCTTAGATAACAGAGAAGCCAGTACTTTCCAATTTAATAGAGTCGTCCCAATATGCATTTGGACAAACCGATTCATACATGATAACATTCTTGTAGCTTGCACTCCTTAGGTAAGGGAAAAAGAAAACATATGCTATAAAAGCATACATGGAAAAAGAATTTGATAGAATATCATGGGCTGCAATCTCCTCTATAGTGAATTTGATGAACTTTCCTCCTGAGATTATTGGATAGGTGATGGATGTGTCGCGTCCCCTAAGTTTAGATGTTGTATCAATGGAGAACCCTCACTTCCTTTCAATAGTTATAAAGGCATTAGACAAGGTCTGATCCACTATCTCCATACATCTTCATCCTTTCTCCCAGATATTCTCATTTCTTATGAACCAGCAAGTCCAAATATAGGTGCACTTAGACCTTTCAAAATTGGAAATGTATCGATGAGTCATATACTATATGCATATGACCTTATCATTTGCTTGGCAACCACTAAGAAAAATTGCATTAATCTAAATAAATTCTTCAAATTATATGGAATGTTCACAAATCAAAAATTAAATCCACTCAAGTCGAAAACTTTACATGCCACCAAAATTAAACCAGAATATAAGTAGAGTCCTCAGACAAACACTAAGGATAAAGATTGGCAAAAAAAATTTTTTATCTACCTTGGTGTCCTGACAGAGGTTCTTGTTAGAGAAGTTTTCAACAAAACATGCAGGATGGAAGGGTTGCAACCTTAATTAAGTTGGGAGGACAATCTTAATTAAATCAGTACTAAATTCAATGCTAGTTTACACCCTCGGGGCAATCCATGTCTTAGCAGGTGTTATGGAGGCTTTAGAGAAGCTTCCCAGGAGATTCTCATGGCGCTCAAATGGAGAAAAAGAGGTGCATACATTTGATAAACTATCATAGCGCAAATGCCACAAGTAGAGGGAGGTCTAGGGGTTAGAAATTCGGCAGATATTCGCACCTCACTTTTAGTCAAAAGGATCCTATCTTTACTAAGAGATGAGCAAGGCCTATGGACTAATCTTGTAAAGGTAAAATATGGTGGCATACACCCATGGAAAAAAGTTTCTAACAACATTAAGTCTCCAGCTTGGTCTAACAAATCATTCAACAAGCAATGGGACAACTCAGGCATGGTTTCATTAAGGTGATTGGTAATGGGCAATCCCTTGATGCTAACACCTACCTTTATATGAGAACATGATGGACTTAAATGTGGCAGATCTCATGATAAATAATACCTAAAACTTTTCATTGTTATGCAATTATTTTGGGATGCCTTAGGTGGAGAGAATATAGGCAATCTTTGTTCTGCTCATAGTGCCTATGAGGACAAGTGGGTGTGGGCAGCGGAAACACATGGTTGTGCCAATGCCAAGATAGTTTATAGATTTATTACTTGGAACCTATTACATGGTTGGCCGCCCTCCACAAGCATTCGGATGGTTTACTTGGAACCTATTATGGAAGATAAAGTTCCCACAAAAAAATTAATATTTTTATGGAAGCTTATGTACAATTGTTTACCTACAAAGGATTACTTTTTGTATTTTGACAATGACTTAAATACTTCTTGTTCGTTATGTAGTTTACATCTCAAAACAAACATACACTTATTTTTTTCGTGCCCTATGTCGATGGTTCTCTAGAAAGTTTTTCAAAGGGAACTTGGATTCCATTTTGAGTTTTTAGATACATGGCATCAAGGGAATTGGATCAAGGTCAGGTCTATGACCAGAGATCCAAGTAGAATTCGAATATATGCATAGTAAAAAATGTTTTCTTACTATGAATTTTGGATAGCGTATTATTTATTTTATATTAATATATTATTATCTGATCTAATGCTCCAGTCTAATTGATATAACCGGTCTAAACTCACCCATTGACCAGTTCATATCGATAAAAGGACTAGATTTTGCAACATTGTCTTAAAGATAGTAGTTAAAATTATTTATTGTAATTTAAATGATATTCGTGAATTAGATCGGCTCAAAATCATTTTTGGCGTGAAATATTTTTAAATCATTTTGATAAAAAAAATGACTTCAATAATATTGCTTCCAAATATTAATGATCAATTTGTGCTATTTATATAATCCTGGTGGCAAACCAATCTTAGTGAGTGTATCTTTACTCTAATCTTAGTTCATTCTTAGTAGATTCCTAATTCTTCTGACAATAAGGGTTCGTTTCACTTAGCTAATATAAAATAATTGATAAGTTGAAGCAGTGTTGTCATTCATAAGTTGAAGCAATGTTGTCAGGGTTGGACTTGGCGGATCAGTCTGACAGCCCACAAATGCAACCAATTGAAGCCTCAAAATCGGACTCCGATTTAAACCAGATCAAACTAGTGAAAAATCAGTCAAATTAGAAAAAAAAATGGGTTGAATCACATTTTTTGGACGAACCAAATTTTTTATTAATTTTTTTATTAAGAGATAATTTGATAAAATTTATTATTATAAATTTAAAAAATATCCAAAGATAAATTTTCTGCATAAATATTCATATTGGTCTAAAGGCTACTTTAACAAAGGTGTTTTTAAGGAGTACTACTGAAGTTACTTTGTAATCATTTTTTTAGAAAATATTTGGAATGATTTTTGAACCTATCAAACCACTTTATATTTGTTTCATATTCGATAAACCAATATGTAGCTTATGTCATTCTCTTTTTCCTCAAGCTTTTGAATATATTTTTTTAATTAATAACATTGCGATGCTTGTAAAAGTGTGCTAACACTTTGAAGACATGGTACTCAACTTTGTTCTGCATTCTCATCTATCTTCAAAGTTTCATATGTCAAACCTTTTGGACTCCAAAGTCTTACTCTTTTCTTGTCATGTAACTAAAAGTCTGCGCAATTATTTTGTGAACCATTACGGACGTTATATTAAGTCTCGTTGTCAACTTTAGGCTAGTAGTTTTATTCAAATTAGTTTTGGCAAAGTTAAACAAATAAGTCGAAAATGATATATACTCTATTTCCAAGCTAGTGTTTCCGGATTGGATAATTAATCCGTTGAAAAAATCGTCTAATTTTTGCATAAGTCGTTAGACGGACACAATATTTGCCTTACTATAATGAAGCATTCCTAATCTTACTTTGAAGACAAAGTATCCACTGCAAAGTATTTGTAAGAAATGGGATGAGATTATTATCAAGTTTTATTTGCTTCGCTAACATATTTACAAGCATTCTTTTTTTTTTTTTGGTAGATAAAGCGCAGGGCCCCTAGGTTACAGTAACTATGATAATTTCAAGAAAGTCAGCCACGGGGTTAGACTGCATTTGACGTGGCTTTTGCTCATTCGTTTTTTCTTTTTTTGTGTTTGATAAGATTTCCTATCATTACATTTTTTTTAAAAAAATTTCAAAAACAGAAGGATCTAAAAATATGATCATCACATTTAAGTAAACAGCATTATGCCTTAAATTATTGACCATTGTAAAGAAATAAAAGGGAAAAAATTTCTAGAAGGCTTATCATTCCCCTACTGACAAGAAGGAAGAAAACAAACAAGAGGATTGCTATAAACGGTGGCCTCCCCCCGGTCGTGAAAAGAGAAGAAGAAGAAGCGGCGGACGGTGGGAGCCGTGGTTCATTCCCGGCTCGCGAGTGGAGGAGCAGGAGAGTGGGAGGTGAGGATCATCTCCCGCTCGCGAGTGGAGAAGGAAGAGAGGAGTTCTTCTTCGTCTACTGCTCTCTAGTGGAAAGAGAGGGAGGCAGTGTGAATCGGAAATATGACTGCAAACTCGACGAGGGATGGAGGGAGGGAACAAACAAGAGAGACCGAGCGATAGAAGAGCAATCAGAAATGTTCAAGGAGGTCAGTGCTAGTTGACGGAGATCTGCGCCGACATCTGACGAACAAAGGAGTACAAACCAAAAGTGACTGATCGTAAATCGGGAGGAACAAAGACTTGCTTACATGTTCGATCGAAGTGCAGCGGTGGCGACGTGCGTAGACAAGAAATCTTCTGCCTTATTTTCGCACAAAAGGGGGAAGAAGGATGATGGGCGTTGTATTTACCCCATCAATTTCTTGTACAATAAAATGACATCACTGCCCTCAACGGATTATTCGTATTCCACTGAAATTGAAGAATACTATAACCTAAAAAATAGCGGCCTGACCATATTAAACATCCGTCGTGATCTGTGCGTCAGTTGTCTGCTCTTAATCCTAATCCTCCGAGCGTTTGGTTGTATTCCTACGATTATCGCCTTATTCCACCGGTTAACCTGCAATCCAACAGCGTCTTAGAGTTTGACTCGAGGAGATCTCCTGGGTGAGGCTTGAGACGTGGGGGTCCGGAGAAATGTGCTTGTTCAGAAGGTGGGCAACTGCCTCAGAGTCCGACTCGAGGATGACTCTCGGGTGGATGTCAACATATTTTACTTTTCCACAAAAATAAAACACATTAAAATTATAAATCTCTTATGCTTGTGTTTCATAACTGTGTCCACCTCCAATTGCAATCCTAATTCAGGCTCCATTACCCATCTAACTTTTAGCAGTGAACAAAACAATGGTAGCAAAAATTTGGAAGCATTACCTTTTTGGATCACCATGTTTTTTTTTTTCAAATTCCAAAAAAGGAGCACCATTCTGGAGATGCTTAATCAATGAAAACAAAAATTATCATGTTCTCCATGCCATAATACTGATAGCAATAGGAGTGTTCAGCGGGTCAAGTCGACCCGCGAACCCGATGATCCGACCTGGTGGTCGGGTCGGATCCGATCCGATCCGAACTCGATCCAACCATGGGTCAGATTGGGTACGGGTTGGAGTTTTTCAACTCAAGTTGACCCGACCCGATCCGATTGACCCGATATTTTTATTTTTTATTTAAACTTAAATTTATATTTGATTTAAAAATTTTAAAAAATTTGAAATAAAATATTTTAAGTACAAAAATAACATTAGATGGCTTAAAACTTTATTTTATGCTTTAAAATAAATATTAGATAATATTTTTTATATTAAATAAATATAAAAAAGTAAGAAAAAATAAAAAAATTGGATGATTGGGTTACCCGACCAGGGTTGGGTCGGATTTGCCCCCCCCCCCCCCCCCCCCCAAAACTCTTTAACTTGATCCGACCCGACCCAAAACTCTTTGGTCAGGTCGGGTCCAACTTGACCCGTGAACATACTTAGATAGCAACACTGAAAAAAAATATTTTATACCAAAAAGATAATAGTATCCTTCAAAGTCCAAACACATCATAACTCCACCAATATTTGTCAAGTAAGATGTAAGCATACCATAACTCCACACATTCATGATTATTTTATATAAGATTGCATTTGACAACTAGAACAATTGGAATCGCAATTTAATTTCGGTCGATTTCGTCAAACAATGTGATGTTTGAATTAAGAACTCAAGATATGAATTAGGATCCTGCTTCACTTTTTCTTTTACGACCATCTTTTTTCTTTCAATTCTGGTTTTCTTTTTTTTTCTTTTCTTATTTGTTCTCTCTTACATTTCGATCACAAAATAATTTATTTATTAAATATAAAATATTATTATAATATTATTTATTATTTTATCATTTTTAAATTATTTTATTAAATATATTTTTATTAAATATTTTATTAAATTTTTGTTTATTAAAACTAAACTTTAAAGAGCAATCCTAGATCTAAAGGTGTTTATTGGATCGGGCTGCCCGGTTCGTCCGCTGCCTGATCCGATAACATATTGGTTAGTCCGTCCAAGTTCAGACCCGGGCCCGTCCGATTTTTAATGGGCTTGGGCCTATATTAGGTTGCACAAGATTATTCATCCGTTTGCCCGGTACCGATAGTTCGATATCCGTCCAATATCCGCCGTCTGTTAGCCCATCCGTTAATCATTAATAGATAAACTTATTAAAATAATATAAATATTATTGTACAAATTTATTTTAATTAATTCATGTGATGCCATTATGTTATTTAGTTAATGTTAATTGTTTATGCAAAATGCATGATTCTAATTTTTATTCTTTTATAATGATATGATCATATTTTTTATATAATGATATAATTTTTATTTTTCTATAATGTTATTTATGCTTGATGCAAAAGTAAGAATGCAAGATCAATTTATATATGATGAAAATACTGAAGATAGAGAAGATGAATCTTTTACTAGTATTGCATAATTCATAGGTACATCTTTGTAGTAATATTTAATTGTTGTAAATTTTATTTTACTTAATTTGATACTAATATGTAATATTTTATTTCTGCACAATAGATTTTCGAGCTCCTTCAGTCATGGGCGTAAGCTATAAGCCGAAGTACGTAAATATTTTGTCTCTCTTATTTATATTTGATAACATAATGAGTAAGCATATGATAATAAATTGAGGAATAATATATTATGATGTCCTTTTACTACATATTATAGGACAGATAATTTTTGAGATATTATAAAAAAATAAAAAATATTAATGGACTAGTTCGACCCGTCTAATTGCCGACCCGACCATTAAAGTCCGATGGGGCGGACAAGGTTAGACACTTAGTGGGCAGTCCGATGTCCGTCCGATAAGATAACGGGTCAGCCGGGTCCATCCAATATTCGATCAACGTCCGATTGACATAATCTATTAGTAGTCCGTCCGATCCGTTAAGCATCTCTACCTAGATCTAAAGTCTACTACGCGAGGGAGATCAAAATTACTCTAATGCTTTAACGCATGCTAAGTATTACGTATTGAATGGTTAATTGACATAATTTATTTTATGAATCATATAATATGTTAAAATAAAAAATCAAATAACTTAATATCTATATGCAAAAGATTAGTACTACGAATTTGTCATTTTTTTTTTTTTGCAGAGTCAATATTTTGAATGAGCTTATAATTAAGCATGTAAATTTGATCCTTTCTTAATTTTTAAAAATTTTAACACATATATATTAACTTTAAAATAATAAATTGATTTAATTTTTTAAATATTTATGCCATGATTTAATCAATTTAATGAATTTTTTAAAAATATTTTAATATTAACAGTAAAAAGATCTTAAGTAAAATATATATGATTTGATCCTTAATTTTAAAAGTTCTAATATATATATATATATATATATATATATATATATATATATATAAACATTAAAATAATAAATTTCTTTAGTTTTCTTAAATGTTTTCTCAAATTAGACATGTCAAGTCAATGCTTCTATTCAAATTAATATTATTTATTTTCACAGGGAATCCTATTTATATCACAAACTTCAATAATTAATTTACCAAATTTAAATAAATTCAAAAATAATAAATAAAAAATATCAAAACTCTCATTTCTACTTATAATTAGTTTTTTCTTCTAAATTTATCGTAATTTGTTTTTTAAATATGTTTTACTATCTTTCTTAATTTAATACCAAATATTTTACTCCCTTTCAAATATTTACTTATACCAAAAAGCCTACCATAAAACCAATTAGATTTAAATTTTAAATTTGTTTTATTTTTAGACTTAAAAATGTTATTAAGTAATTTAAGAAACCTTGTTATAAAAATAAATTTTATTTAATGTAAACAAATACGAATTTTAATCATATTTAATTCTCATTGTTTCTTTTTTTATCAATTCGAACCTATTAAGACTCCTACTTCTACTAAAATTAATTTTGTTTATTTTCACATGAATTTTAATTTATTTTGAACATATATTATTGGGTTATAATAAAATTTATTATTAATCTTTTACTTTTGCAAATCTGAAAATTCTACTCCTAATCAAATTATATTTATATTTTTAATTAAATATTTTTTTCCAGAAATGTGGCTACCTGATTTAACAAACTTTAATATAAGATATTTTCATTTTCGATAAATAAATCTTAAAATAATAATATGATTAGATTTACTAATACAAAATTTTTGTCTTGTAATCAAATTATATTTACCTTATAGATTTAATATCTTTTATTTTTCATCTGACAAATGTTATTTTCTAAATATGAAAATAAGAATAAATTACATTTTATTTTTATATTTTATTCTGAAATATTTATTTTTTCTCACTTGAACCTACTAAGTGTCCTACTTCTACTCAATTTAATTTTATTAATTTTCATATGAAATTCCATTCAATTTGGACATATATTATTGTGTATATAACACAATTTTATTATTAATATTTGAAATTTACTCCCAATCAAATTAAATATATCTTTTAAAGGTAATCCTTTTTTCTAATTTCAGAAATGTTATTGTCTAATTTAACAACCTTTATTATAAGATATTTTAATTTTCTGTAAATAGATTCGAGACAATTATATCATTATAACCTGAATAGAAATATGACTCCAATAACACGGATAATCCCAACTTATTTAAAATTCTAATATTAACCATAAGCCTAATTTAAGTCTTATTCTTTTAATTTTAGATTATTTAATCTGAGTATAAGTAGGACTTTAATAACATTGATAATTATGTATATTAATATTAATAATCCCATTCTACTTCAAATTATAATATTAACTATAATCCTAATCATAATATAATTAATATAACTAAACCTAATACGTTCACATCCTAAGTGTCCCTAAACATAATCTGAATCTATAAATATTATTATATATTGATATTTAATTCTAATCCCTATGTAATATCGAATTACATTGAGAAAGATACGTAAAATAATTTAAAACTATTCCCAATATCAATACTTATAATAAATAATATATAAGAAATAATATTTTGTATTGCAGTAGAATATCCTACTATGTAATAATATTTAAGTAAATATCTATCTGTCTATACATAATAGTAAACATAATGTATTCACATGAAAATTTATTAGGTACAGAATACTAATATTATAATATTTGATTCCATAGAAATGTATAATCCTTACGGTATTAATATCTATTTAGGGTGCGTTTGGAAAAAATGATAAAAATCCAAAGATTGAAATTTTTCCTATGGAAATCACTTTTTAAAAAGTGACTTCCTTAATTTTTATTCAATGAAATTAAATTCATGCCAAGTGTTTGGATATGAGCTAAATTGACCTTTTTCCAATATTATTTGATGTAATAATTATTATTATTATAGACTGTGTTCATACGAAGATAAAGTATATACATTCCACCAAAACTAAGGCGTTGGCAGCAGCGGTGCAGGGTGACGTTGCAGCGGTGCAGGGTGACGTTGTTCTCTTTCGCGCGGAGTACCTGCACTGGCCGGATCAGCAGCTGCTGCAAGGGCCGAGTACAAGGAGCACTGACAGTTGTTCCTCTGGAGCTACGCCTTTTCCCGAAAGTAGAGCTCCCGGGAGAGGGTGGACAGGGCGTTCGTCAAAGCCTACCGTCTCGTCTGCGTCCCCCTCCGCGCCGCCCGCAGGCTCCCTCGCCTCTGCCTCCGGTGCCTCCTCTTTGGCCACCGCAAGCATATGAGGAGGTACTTTCGCAGCCTCATCTTCTCGTAGCCGCATCATCGTAGTAGCGGTAGCAGCTCGTCTGGTGGCGGCGATTCTTGCAGTTGGTAAACCAAAATCACCATGGGCGTGAGATGTTGGAAACAAGTGGGAAAGATGGAACAAAATTAGACTTCGAGGCATGACGTATCGCTATCTTTAGAGAGTTATTTACCCCCACACAAAATTTGCTATCGGGTTACGGCAACAACACTTCCAGGATACAATGGAGCCTTAGAGTTCGTCGACTAGCAATATCGAAGAACTTACAATCTCTTACTCAATGAATGTGCAAAGTAAGGGAAGAAGTGAATTATCTCAAGAAGGGATTAGTATTTATAAGTGATGAAAAGACACAACCCTACATATAAGGACACAACTCTTTATGTAAGGACACAACTCTTTATGTATGAACATGTCCATTGCCATAGGTTACAATCTTTCATTCAAAAATACACCTTTACAAGCTTAAGTTTTTTTCATTCAAATATGTATTATTTCATTCAAATAATACACACTTTCATTAAGCACCCTTTTGAGTATGAACACACAGTTCATTTGAAATTTGAAATTTACAAATTTCATCAATCCCCCACCAGATTGCAAATTTCAAAATTATTAAATTATACAATCATGCATAGTGAAAGGTATCATTAGATTTGAACACCTTCCCTTAATGTAGACCTTTCAAAATTCAAACAGGTAATTGGTATCTATTAGATTTGAACCATCACCCTTAAGTCTGAACCAAAAAGTTCACACACACAATTGTGTTTAATATTTCGAATAAGAGATTAACATTGTAGCACTATTATGGCCATGTGGTGATCCTAGTTTCATGAATATTTATCCGAGAAAAACTTCTAAAACTCTGAGCTGAATCAGCACCACTTCTATAACACGTATCGATTTTAGATAACATATATACATCCATTAAGAGTTCTTAACTCATCATCAATAATACTTGCACTAAATTTATATTCTTCGTGCACTAGTTATTAAATAACTTGTTGTTACCCTGAGCCTTAAGACTAGATTTTTACTAGAATAAGGAAGGGTTTCCATTACTAATAACTATAGGTTTTAAACGATAGAGAAGTCCTTGACTTTTTCTCTTGACATACCTTTTGTCAATGAGTCTGCCAAATTATCAGCTGATTTAACATAGGTGATAATAATCACACCACCCTCTATCAACGTTCTTATATATTTATGTCTCAAGCTAATATGTCTAGACTTTCCATTATAAATTTTACTATAAACTTGAGACATGGTAGACTGACTGTCACAGAACACGGGAATAGCTGACACAGGTTGTGGCCACAACTTAATATCATAGAACATGTTGCTTAACCATTCCACTTCTTTACTTGCAGTTGCCAAAGCGACAAATTCAGCCTCCATCGCTGAATGAGTAATACAGGTTTATTTCTTAGAAGCCCAACAAATAGCTCCTCCTCCAATACTAAAAATCCAACCTGTAGTAGAATTGGTGTCTTTCTTTAAATAACCCAAGATTCTACAAATACCTTTCCAATGATCCACACTAGGATTATTTGTGAATCTTGATAATTTGCACACAGCAAATGTGATATCTGGTCTAGTGCAATTCATTGCATATATTAAACTCCCTATAGCACTCGCATATTCTAATTGTGTTATTCCCCTTCCAGAATTCATATCTAATTTGGAATTGGGATCATAAGGAGTATTAGCTTTCTTGATATTAAGATGATTGAATTTCTTCAATACTTTCTCAATATAATGAGATTGGCTTAGTGCAAAACCTTTATCATGTTTTTGCACTTTAATGCCCAAAATTGTATCTACTTCATTTAAATCTTTCATTTTAAATTTTGAAGATAGATACTTCTTAATTTCATGAACACCATATAAGCTCGTACCAAATATTAATAAATCATCTACATACAAGCAGATAATCACTCCATAATTTAGTAAATTTGGAGTAAATACACTTATCTACATCATTATGGCTAAAGCCATCTGATAATATCATCGAATCAAATTTTTCATGCCACTGTTTAGGTGCTTGCTTTAAGCCATACAATGATTTAATTAATTTACAAACTTTCCTTTCATTTCCAGAAAGCACATAGCGTTCTGGTTGTTCCATATAAACTTCTTCATTGAGCTCACCATTTAAAAATACAGTTTTAACATCCATCTGATGTACATGCAACTTGTAGATGGATGCTAACTCTAAAAGAACTCGAATAGAAGTCATCCTAGCAATTGGTGCATAGGTATCAAAATAATTTAGACCTTCTTGTTGTTTATATCTTTTGGCAACTAATCTGACTTTAAAAGTTTGTATGGTGCCATCAGAATTATATTTTCTTTTAAATACCCACTTGCACCCAATTGGTTTTGAACCTGGTGGTAAATCTACAAGTATCCAAGTATTATTTGATAATATTGAATGCATTTCATCATCTACAGCTTCTTTCCAAAATGTTGAGTCCCTTGAAGTCATTGCTTCTTTATAGGTTTGTGGATCTTCTTCCATATTTAACATTATAGGAATTTTATTAATCATACTACTTCTATTTCCTTCGACAAGAAATACTATTGATTGTGATGAAATAAAATCAGGACCTAAATCTTTTTCTTTTCTTAACCGTTGACTTTTCCTTGGTTCTATAGAATCATTGTCACTAAGACGCTTATGAGTCTTATCATCAAAGATGTGTGGATCTATTTGTGAGTTCTCAAAACTAGAATTTAAAACATTAGATAATTTATCTTCAATAAATTCTACATCTCTAGTTTCAACTATTGTATTAGATGTCAAATCTAATATTCTATATGCTTTGGAATTTTGAGCATAGCCCACAAAAGTTCATTTCAAAGCCCTTGGTCCTAACTTAGTCCTTTTATGATCACGGATTCTATAAAATGCTAAACACCCCCACACTTTGAAATAACCTATATTTGGTTTTCTTCCTTTCCATACTTCATATGGGGATATATTTATTTTCCTAAAGGGAATCCTATTATGAATATGGCATACAGTCAATAATGCTTTACCCCATAAATTATAAGGTGATTTTGCATTTAAAATAATGGAGTTAACCATATCTACTAAAGTACGATTTTTTTCTTTCAGCTAGTCCATTCTGTTATGGAGAATGTGACGCTGTACATTGATGTACAATAACATTGTTTTTACAAAACATATCAAATTCAGCAGAAAAATATTTTCCACTTCTATCACTACGAAGAAATTTAATTTTCTTTTCATGCAGATTCTCAACTTCAGATTTATAACATTTAAACATTTCAAATGCTTCGCATTTGTTTCTCAACAAATATACATAGTATATCTAGAACAATAATCAATAAATGTTATAAAATATATTTTCCCCCCTCTAGTAAATATGCTATTTAATTCACAAATATCAAAATGTATTAATTCTAATACTTGTATTTTTCTTTCAATTGCATGAAAAGGCTTCTTCGTAGTCTTTGATTGCATACAAATTTCGCATTTATCCTTAAAATATTTATTACTAAGAGATATGTAATTATTTGCATGCATATTTCGAAGAGATTGATAATTTAAATGTGCTAATCTAGCATGCTACAAGGAACAAGAATCAACAATATAAATAGAAGAATGATTCATATTATTGATACTGAGTTTGAACATACCCTCATTACAATATCCTTTTCCCACAAATATATCATTCTTAAGCAAGATAAATTTATCAGATTCAAGAATAACTTTGAATTCTTTCTTACAAAGCAAGTAGCAAACACCAAACTTTTCCTTAACTCTGGAACATAAAGAACATTCACTAATGTCAACTTCTTTCCAAAAGTGAAATTTAGTTCCACCATTTCTTACCCGAGCACTTTAGCCGAATTGTTATTTCCCATAAGGACTTCTTTATTAGCAACATCTTCATAGCTTTTGAATTGCTCTCTATTGTTACAAACATGTACGGTAACACTTGAATCAAGCTACCAATCACAATGTTTGACAGATGATGTCATATTTACTTCACTGATCACACCAATTTGAATTTATTCAATCCCTTGAGTGATCATTGCAACTAAATTCTTTTCTTCAATAACATTGACATCGGAAGTAGGAACCTCTTTAGAATGATTGCCCTTCTTTGATAGTCTGCATTGGTTGGCATAATGGCTCCTTTTGTTATAGTTGTAACAAGTTCGTTTTTTCTTCAAATCTTGCTTGTTACCAGTATTCGAAGAAAATTTTCTCTTGCCTTTCTGAGCATTATTCTTCTCAACTTCACCAACATAATTCACTTTAGAATTATGTGGAAGATACACTGCATCGCGCTTTCTATTTTCTTCCTCGATGCGCAAATGCCTGAGTATATTTTCTATTGTGAAGTCATCTGCCATATGCAAGAGTTTATTCCTATAATCATTTCAAGTTGTGGGCAATTTTAAAATTATTGATCCAACTTGTAGCGACTCGAGAATCATAATTTTCATGTCACAAAGCCTGTTTACTAGGACTTGTAATCCATGAACTTGATCCAAGATGGGAATGTTATCAGACATTTTGAATTCGAAATACTTCATCATAAGAAATTTATCAGTACCTTGTCGCTCGGTGTTGTAGTTGTCCTCCAGCGCTTTCCAGATTTCAAGGGGAGATTTGATTGGCATGTAAAAATCATAAAGGCGATCGGACAAGGTGTTTAGGATGTGTCATCTGCACACGAACTCATCATCTTCTCTTTTCTTCTTTTGCTCTGCAAGTTTTGCTTGTTGTTCCTCGCTTGCATCATCAGTCAGTTCTTCTATCGGCTTCAATTTTGGATCCAAGATTTATGCGACATTGAGCACCGTAAGTAGGAACATCATTTTATCCTTCCAACGGTTGAAATTGGTGCCATCGAAATGATCCAATTTCATAAACTCTTGATTCATCACTTTTAACGCAGCATTAGCCTCCGTTGCCATTTTCGCAATAACTCTCTAAAATTATTGGAAACAAGTGGGAAAGTGGAACAAAATTAGACTTCGAGGCACGACGTATCGCTATCTTTAGAGAGTTATTTGTCCCCACACAAAGTTTACTATTGGGTTACGATAATAATACTCCCAGGATATAACGAAGCCTTAGAGTCTGTCGACTAGCAATATCGAAGAACTCACAATCTCTTACTCAATGAATGTGCAAAGCAAGGGAAGAAGTGAATTATCTCAACTCAAGAAGGGATTAGTATTTATAAGTGATGAAAAGACACAACCCTACATATAAGGACACAACTCTTCATGTAAGGACACAACTCTTTGTGTATGAACATATCCCTTGTCATAGGTTGTAATCTTTCATTAAAAAATGCACCTTTACAAGCTTAAGTTTTTTCATTCAAATATGTATTATTTCATTCAAATAATACACTCTTTCATTAAGCACCCTTTTGAGTACGAACACATAGTTCATTTGAAATTTGAAATATATAAATTTCATCGTGAGACGACTCTGTTGGGCATGTTTAGCTTTGAAGGATAGGACCATCTCCTCTTGCTCTGCTCCAAAATTCCACAGATCGACCTGAGTCACACATAAAAGGAGCGTAACTGCGAACGTGGGAAAGGAGAAGAGAAGAGGATGACCTCAAGTATATTGTCGCCCCCTCCACCTCCATCAGTGTCGTCTCGTCGGCCACCACGCTTCCACCACTTCCGATTCACCTCCATGTCCGACTCTCGTTCGTCTGATGGTCTTTGTGGACGAAAGCTAAGGACTCCTCGTTGTGAGTGAGGAAAGGAAATAAAGCGGAGGTCTGACTTAATTTTTTTTTCATCGAATGAAGTATTTTTCCTGAGGGATATGGAACAACATTTTATTATCCAAACAGCTAAAACGAAAAAATTTCTATACGAGACTTTAAAACAATGGATTGGGCACCTTCCTACGGAAAAAAGGTCATCCAAACGGGCCCTTAAATTATAATACTAATCGATTTCATTGGATTAGTAATTATACACTATCAAATTATTTATATAACATCCTATACTATGTCCTATTTCCTAATCTAATATTCTATTTCCTTGGATTAGTAAAACTGTTAGACGTCAATTTTAAATTCTAATATTAAAGTAATAAATTATTATATTATTATTTGGATTATTATTTTTAATCTAGTATATACATTAAAAATAGTATAGGATATTAGATTATCACAAAATTATTATTAGAATAAGTCTCGGTAATATTAAGTTATACGTGTCTTAGGATAATATATTAGGATAAGTAATATTGTTTACATAAGAACATATACATCAATGTGCTAAGATTGGACTATTACGATTAAAATTAGTTATGTTTAGGATAATAATTTAATATATATATTAATTTTTATTAAATTTATCTATATTATGTTCCAATATCATTATTCTTTTTTTTCAAAAAATTGTGGATATGTCATGTGGCATTTCACCGTTTATCTTTTACTAGTCCTAAATCTCGTGTGATGCACAGTTGACAAATATTAAATATATAATTGAAATATTATAATTTATAATAATTATAAAAACTTTATTTATACTTGTATAATAATTTATAAAAGTGTAGTATAATATTTTATTATACTTATCCATTACTTTTAAAAAGAAAATATTATTTATAATATATAAAGATGATATTTGATATTTAATATCTGATTAATATCATTTAATAAAATATTATTATACACAATGCTAATATTTATGAAATTAGACAACATCTATTAGTGCTAGTCCTAAATCTCATGCGATGCACGAATGTCAAATAATATAAAAGTATATAGTATATAATTGAATATTAATTTATAATAATTATCAAAATTAATTTATTAGTATTTAAATGTCGTAAATAGGTTATTCTATTTTGAAAAGTTTAAAATTCAATTTAAAATTACCAAGACCCCAACTTCTAATAAATTATATTTTCTTAAATAATTAATTATTTTCAACTCAAATTGTTTTTTTAATTTAAATTATTTTGGACAGAATTGAATTCATTGTTTTAATTTTTCTAAGTTAAAAGATAATGCACTATTTTTTAAAAAATGGAATATTGTTTTATTATACTTGTACATTGCCTTTTAGAAATAACATATTATTGATTTATTTTTTAAAATATTATTCATTTTAAATTATTTTTTATTACGAAAAAATATATTTAAAGAAATTATTTTTATTTATATGTTATCTATTAGAAAGAAAATATTATTTATTTTAGTCATACTAAAAATCTGCTTGTATAAATATGCTTATAAATTAATCCTATTTCATTTTTATTACTTTATATAACAAAGTTATAAGACAAAATTTATTTTTATTACCTTATATAACTAACTATTATAAGACAAGTTTTTATTTTGTGAAAATAAATTGGAATTGTATATATTACCTTATATAAAAATTTGACACATCATCATCATCATAATAATAATAATAATAATAATAATAATAATAATAATACGTATTATATTATTATAGATATAGATAACTAATTTTTATTCTTAATATTTATTTTAAATAAATATGTAAATATATTATGATGGAAATCTTATTTGGATTTGAATAATTAGAATGATTAATTTAAATACTAATGGATAAAACTAACATATGAATTACTTGCATAAATATTAGGATTAGGATTTGAAATAAATTAGGATTGTAACAAACTGTTCTTATACGAACGTTATTTTTTTTAATTCTGAATTCTATGATGTCACTTTGTGTTTTTATCTCTCCTTATATAATAATAATAATAATAATAATAATAATAATAATAATAATAATAATATAGGTTTTAATATAGATGACTAATTTTTATTCTTAATATTTCTTTTTAAACAAATATGTAAATATATTATGATGGAAATCTTTTCTGAATTTCAATAATTAGAAAGATTAGTTTAAATATTAGCACATATTACATATATTAGAATTATAATTAGAATTTGAATAATAAGATACATTTTCGGATCTTAGTAATGCATTAATAATAGTTAATATATAACTATGCCTTTACAACAAACTTTTATTATACATTATTTTTAAATTCCAAAAAATACAATATTATAAATTTAAAGATATGTCTTCGGATATTATTAATACATTAGTAATAGTTATACTTAACAAATAATTATGCATACAATAATTCAATTGAGTTTTAAATCATATGTGCTAGAATTACGAGAAATATTGTTGTTATAAAAGATTAATATAAAACTAACATACGAATTAATTGCACACATATTAGGATTAGGATTTAAAATAAATTATGACTGTGACAAACTTTTATTATACATTTTTTTAATTCCGAATAAATAATAATTATTATATATTGAGATTAGGATTTGAAATAAAAATTAGAATTATAACAAACTGTTCTTATATGTACATTATTTTTTTAATTTCGAAAAAATAGTTATTATAAGTATTAAATATTATGATATGTCCTCGGGATAATGTATATATAAGAATAAATGTATTTCTTTATCTACTCAAATGACATTTCTAATCAACTTAAATTTATCTAATAAAATTTAAAAGAAATTAAAATTATCTAAGGATCATTGATTTGATTAGCAGGTATTTGATTTCTTTCCATGTTATTAGAATTATAGATATATATGTCTATAATTTGAATTAAATTGAGATTATTATCTTAAATATTAATAGTAATATTATTATTATTAATATGACTAAAATTGAATTACATTAACACACGAATTCCTTGCACACATATTAGAATTAGGATTTATAATAAATTAGGACTATGACAAACTTTTATTATACATTTTTTTTAATTCTGAATAAAATAATAATTATTACATATTGAGATTAAGATTTGAAATAAAAATTAGGATTATAACAAATTGTTCTTATGCGTACACTATTTTTTTAATTTCGAATAAAATAGTTATTATAAGTATTAAATATTATAATATGTCTTCGGGATAATGTATATATAAGAATAAATATATTTCTTTGTCTACCCAAATGACATTTCTAATCAACTTAGATTTATCTAATGAAATTCAAAAGAAATTAAAATTATATATAAAGTATCATTGATTTGATTAGCATGTATTTGACTTCTTTCCATGTTATTAGAATTATATATATATCTATAATTTGAATTATATTGAGATTATTATCTTAAATAATAATAATAATAATAATAATAATAATAATAATAATAATAATAATAATAATAATAATAATAATAATAATAATAATAATAATATGACAAATTGAACTATATAATTTTAATTATTTTTTAATTCCGAAAATAACAAATTATGTTTTAAAATGAATTACTTTTACTCGTAATAATACTTAAATTGATAAAAATGAAAGATTAATCTTAGTTTGACTCAAATTGAATGATTTATTTAAAATTATTTTTAAATTCCTAAAGTAATGAATTATTTATTTTACTTTTTTAACCTTATATAACAAATTGTTATAAGATAGTATTTATTTCCTTTTAATGGTACTCAAATTGGTAAAAGAAGAAAGACTAATCTTAATTTTACACAAAGTAAATTATTTATTTTAAACTATTTTTTAATTCCGAAAATGATAAATTATTTTTTAAATAAGAATTATTTTTACTTGTAATCATAATATAAATAAAATATTAAATTTAATTTGACTCAAATTAAATTATTTATTTATAAATTTTTTCTTCCGAAAATAACAAATTATTTCTTTTAATTTTGTTATCTTATATAACATACTATTATAAGATTATTTATATTTACTTTTAATCATACTCAAATTCATAAAAGAAGAAAGATTAATCTTCTCAAATTGAAACATTTATTTTTAATTATTTTAAAAATTTAAAAATATAAAATACTTACAAAATATCTTTTTTAAAGAAAATAATTTATTTTAATATACACAAATGGATAAAAAGAAAAGGTTAATCTTAATTTGAATCAAATTGAATTTTTATTTTATCTTATTTTTAAAATATGAAAATAGCATATTATTTTTACTTACATAATATCTTTTATAAAGAAAATAATATTTATTTTAATCATACTCAAATAATTGAAAATTAATTTTTAAAATAATATTATTTATCTGACTTTATCTTATATTGTATATTATTAATATTGAGTTTTATATATTGTTCAACAAATTTTCTAAGATTAGTTTTATCTTTTAGATTTAAACTGAATTATTATTTTATCTTATTTTTTAATTTTGAAAATAAGATTAATTTTATCTTTTAAATTTAGACTTGTTAATTATATTATTTATTATTTGACATGTGTCATTATAATATTTCATCATTTATCACGTTACTGACTCATGTGTTTCTACATCTAATTTTTTATATATATAGATATAGATATATAGATAGATAGATATATTTAGGGCCAAAAGTCTATGTCCAACTCAAACTCTTTTTTTTTATGTTTTACCTTATTAAACTAAAGGTATTTAAAAATTTTAAATAAGACGTAAACATCGGAAATTGAAATTACACAATTTTACTTCGGCCGAGAAATAAAAGTTATGCAATTTTGCACATAAGAAAACGCGGACGTCGTCGGTAGTGAATTCGGATTTCGGACGACCTTCTGGTAAAAAGGCTGCTTCCAGGCGAAGGTAAACAAGCAGAATTCCCGAGCGCCCGACGGATAGCCCGCCGAAATGGCGGCGACGCCGACGACGCCGGACACAATTACATCGAAGGGCGGCGGAGCTCCAGTCGAGCTCGATCTCAACTCTTTCCTCCGCTCCCACGGAGGCGACCTCTTCTCCTCCTCCTCCAGTGAAGACGACGACGACGATGCCGCCATCCGCCGCCGCACAGTCGATGAGATCCTCTTAGGTTCTGATGTATCGGCCTCCTCCTCTACTTCTACTTCCCGTTCACCGTCTCCTCCCAAAGCCCTAACTGCAACTCCGAATCCAAATCCCAAGCTAGAAGAGGAACTGCCCAAACTTGCCGACGGCGAGCAACGACCGAAGTTAGAGCCCCAAGAAGAGCCCTCGACCTCCTTCGATTGGAGGCGGAGATCGCGGGAGCTCTCGACGTCGACGTCAACATCCATCCCTCCTTTTGTGCTACGGAGCTACGCCAGTGGCGGCGCCACCTCGTCGTCTTCCTCTCGCCCGATGTCGTCGTTCTTTGGTGGCGTCAGGCCGAACCCTAAGCCAGGCGCTGCGCTCGCCGCTGCAGCTGCGGCGTCTCGAACCGTTCCGACGCCGCATGCTACGGCGATCAAGATCAGGAGAGCGAGCATTGGATCTGGGGGTAAGGTCAGCCAGGATATCGCGTTGGCGTCGGAAGAGAGTGTTAGCTCAGAAGAATTGGATATGTCCGAGCTCTCGCAGGGGAACGATGGTAATGCCTTTTTGGACAATGACACATACGAGAGAGAGACACTGGGGTCGTCATCTTCGGACGGTAAACTGGTGGCGGTTTTGGAGGACCTGCAAGTTGAGGTTGCACCGGAAGCTGACGATGGTCATGCATCAGCTAAAGAGGTGGAACCTGCTGGGAAATCGGATACTGCAGTTGGGATCGCGGTGCAACCTGATTCTGCCACTGATGGTGAAGGTATGCATCAGGAGGAGAATTATCCGGTCACCGAAGAAGTCCATGCAGTCAATGAAAATGTGGTTGTTGATACAGATGAATTGAAACTGGAAGTAGCCCAAGTGGAAGGAGATGCCATTGACAAGGAGATCTATCCTGGTAGAGAAGTACTCTTTGAGAGTGAATATGCCCAGCCCGAGGAGACTGATATAGATAGGTTAGTGGAGGAAACGCTAGCTCAGTTGGAGAACAGCAAGAAGGCTGTGAAGAAGGCAGAGAAGAAGCTGCGTGCATCTATGAAACCCTTGGAATGGGCTGAGGAGCTTGAGAAGAGAAACGCTTCCTCTGGTTTGCACTGGGAAGAAGGAGCAGCTGCCCAGCCCATGCGATTGGAAGGTATCAGACGGGGCCCTCCTGCTGTTGGTTATATGCAGATGGACCTTGATAATGCTATCACTCGTGCTCTGTCTACACAATCCATAAAACGTGACCATGGTTCCCCACAGGTGGTAGCAGTTCATATGAACTACATTGCTTTGGGCATGCTGAAAGGAACTGTTCTTGTTTTCCCTAGCAAATACTCCGCTCATTCTGCTGATAGTATGGAGTCTAAGGTTTGTCTTGTTTCCTTTATTCTGTGCATATAGATAGATGTATGAATGTGAGCTCATTTTTTGGTACGAGACTTTGCAGATGTTGTTATCTCAACATTTATGTCCTTTTCCTTGTTTGATGTAAGCTATTGACAAGTTAATACTTCTCCTATATCAAAGCAAATTCATTTTCTCTTTTTGCAGTGACTATAAACTTGTCGTTACATGTTATTTTAGTTTCTTCGCCTTTTTGGCTCAGAAATTTTGGGCTGATTGCAGCTGATACTAAATGCATTTTTACCTGAAGCAATCATGGCCGGAAATGATCACATTGGTAGAGAAATAAGTTGTAACAAGATAAGATGACAAGACATTGAAACATGTAAGGTCATCCAGGATCTGCATCCGAGCCATAATTGATGCAGGAAACTAACCTTACACAATGTAGAAAACTCGGAATGTAGTAGTTTCTGTTTTAGAGTACAGATAGGCAGCTTAGATCTAGTTGGAAGTAGGAAAAGAAATCCTAGTTCTAGTTGGATTCTTAATTTATTTTAGTTTCTTAATTTAGTCTAATGCAAATAGAATTCTTTTGAAGCCTGCAGATAAGGTTGCCTTCTCTTTGAGAACTTTTGTTCTCTGTTGATTGCTTGGTGGATTCCAGAAGCAGCAACATAGAATCCTCTTGAATTCTGTTTCCTAGACGTGATTGCAACAATTGTTTCAGTCTGCTAGCCTGATATGCATCCAAGTGCATTTTTTTCTTTCAGTCAACTTTTTGCAACCTTATTTTATAATTTGGCAATAGTACATGGCATCCTCCTGCATTTGTTTCTTGTGAGTGACTGCAAATGTTGTTTCAGTCAGTTAACCTGTTTGACGATTCCAGTAGAACCTGATAGGCGTCCTAGGATATCTTTTCTTTTCAGCCCTTTTTTCTGCAACTGCAAACTTATTTTGTAACTTCTGCATTGATGTTGATGTCTTTAAGTTTTTTCTTGAGTTAGGCTTCCGATAAGTTGCCCTACCCTTCTTTTGCTTCAAAGAGAGGGATAAAAAACTTATAAAATCCGATTTAAACTTGTTTGTCTTTAATATTTGAATTCACACCCACTTTAACTAAAGGGATCAGATTATTTAATTGACTTAGAAAAACATGATGACCATATGCATAAGATTTTCATCATCTTAGCCCAAAATTTGATCCCTGATATGTTATGACCTCTTGCACACATTTGAGGATGTGAAGCCGTCCATCTCAATTTGATCCCTGTTAGGGGGTTCTCGCTGCCTGGCCATTGAGCTTAAAGGAGGGTTTAAGGGGTCCCTGCCATGTTGTCTTGGGGGTGGAGCCCCTGAGACCTAGGTGTTTTTGTTTCATATTTTGCATTGGGAGTTCATATATATATTTCCCTACGGTTTGAATTATTTGGTATTTTATATTCTCTTCTGTTTTCTTCTCAAGAAATAACTCAGTATTAATGTAGAAGTAGTGACTGGGTGCTCTCCTCGCCGAGACAAGCAATTTGATATGCCTCCTCCAATATACAAACGACACATTGTTTTTCATTAAGGGCTCTCACATGGAGGTGCAGAGGATTGCTATGCTAGTGGAGCTTTTCGGGGCGGTCTCGAGACTACATATCAACCGTGCTTCTACTTTTATCTTCTTTGGCATGGAGGAGGATGACCTGCATGCTTTTAGGATTTCTATCGATCATATACCTAGGGCTATTACTATCTGATCGTCGTATCGGGTCATGAGATTGGACAATAGTCATTGAGCGGATGGAGCACAACCTGCAAGGCTAAAGCTTGAGGATTACATCCTGAGGGGAACATTCACTGCTTCTCATATTGTCCATCTCCCCTTTCCATGTGCTGTGTGTTAGTTTTGATGATGTCAGACAAGTGAGATTGTGGATAGACTCTTTGAGGAGCGTATTATTCTAGTAGAGTTGCAGCTTCTGAGAGATGAAGTGTTCACTTAGTTGCATGGTGGAACATCTGTCGCCCCACAACAGATAGTACTTTGCATGACCTTCACTGCACCAATGTGGTACGATTGGACGGGCAGATCATGAGTGCCAGAGATGACCTTTGATGCTTAATCTTTTTTGCCATCTACTACAGGGATCAATAATTGGACTCCCTCATAGCTGGTGCTGGGTGCATCCACATTCTAGCACAATGTCTCAATGGTCATTTCCTGATGAGGGAACAACAGCGGCACAACAGCAGGATTAATCCTGCAGGTCACCATAGCAACCTGATACGACTAGCATATCAAAACTATCAAAACTGGCACGCAAAGAAAATAAACGTGACACAAAGGTGTCAAGAAAACACAGCACCATAGTCATCCTTTTTCTCAAAAGAAAAAAAAAAGAAAAAGAACAGCACCAGATGAATCTGCACTGCAACTTGTTGAATGCCAAGAAAGAAAGAATCAATTGATTTATGAAAAGTCTGAATAATAATAATCCACCAAATAACTCAGCCGTCCCCTTTTATAGGATTCAGCAATACAAGTTTTACCCTAATTAGGACTCTCAATAGACTAGATAAGGAAAGATTGACTCAACAACAATTAACTACTAACAACAACTAAATAGCTAAAATAATTCAGACTCAACTCCTAAAATAACTCAGACTTGAACTCTAAGTAATCTCATGTGTTGTAGTCTGCAACGCCATCTCCTACATCATTTCCCTAATACTCCCGCTCTTCTTAGCCATCCTCCATTTTGAGACCGACTTTGCTTTGTGTTGACACGAGTGGAGATTGGGAGGCACACTTGCCAGAACTTTACCCAATCTAATTTGGAGATCTTCTTTTTATTTCTTCTCATACATGTACATAATTCTGAAATCACAATATATAATATTACTTGGATGCCTACCATAACTTGGTAGCATCCTTTTCTCGTTTCTCCTAAAAAAAATCCTTTTGTTAAAAAAAACTAGTGTCATTCTCTTCGGATTTGGGAGCATTAGTCTCAGAGGTCTAGTTGACACCTGGTGGACTTCGGGGTGGCCCTAGTTCTGTTGTGGGCTCTCCTATCATCAAATAATGATGCTACTAGGATTGTATGAGTGGATGACACAATATCATCCAGATACATCTACGAGGGACAAATTGGTGTCTCTCTGAACACTTTTCGGCACATGGCTTATAGTCGTCAAGGTATGGGGACGCAAGCTAATAGAACAATGATCGACCCCTCAACTGTTGAAGTATTTTGGAGATCACTTTGAGCTTTTGAGGCATACAGTAGTCAGGGATGGAGGAAAGCCTTGCCAACATCATTGACAGTAACATGGGCCATTTGGCTCCAATGCAACTACACAACCTTTGAGAGAGAGGTGTTATGTAGAAAATATTTTATAGCACATCCTATTTTGTGTAGAAACTGAGCGGTAGTCTTGTCTTCGATGATACCCACTCCATGGGTGGTTCTTGTTTTGCTTGTGTATTTTGGCTTTGATACACAATTGTGCATTTCGATAAGTTTTAATCCTTGATACAGAACTGGATGCCTATCCAGACTTAGTAGTCATCCTTTCTTCCGTTTAAAAAAACCCTAAAAAGGACATTTTTTTGAGGGAGGAAAGGATGATTGCACTTTTGCAGTCATATGCATATACTAAAGTGAAAAAGAGAATATACAAGTGTGCAAGGAAGTAGTACGAGATTGTACTTGCCTCGAACAAGAGAAACAATAATGCTATCTGTAACGTACAAGGTTTTCTACATAACATTGCTCCCCACCAAAAATTGTGCAGTTTCATTGCAGACAAACTGCATACATGGTGACCATGGAGGCTGCACATCATGACCACCTTGATCGAGTGTGTTTGCAACGAATCCCAAAACCTATGCTCTAGATGCGCATCAATGTTTGTGTCCCAAATGGTGCCATGTGTCCCGACAATGGGACATATAAACAAAAGGTGTTTGATGTCCTCTGCCGACCCGCACAGAGCACATGTGGGGTTAGCCTGTGGTGCTCATCTTTCCCTATAACCTATGGGAGGATATTCCCATGCCTCAACAGCCAGGGAAAAAAAATAGAAGGGACAATTCTATACAAATCTGATGGTAATTCTACTCAGGAATATGATTTATCTTCTTTCTGCTTGAGGAGCATACACCCTTGTTATTTTTTTTTTGAGAATGTGAAGGATGGTAACCGAACCATACAGCTTTGATGCTGTCAGTCCAAAGGCGGATGGTACGTTCACAGCAAGCAGCAAACTCTTTTGAAGAACACGCTCATTTCAGAAAGTTGAGATACTCATGTGATTGATCAGATGTGGCCTAGTCTTCACTAGAGTATACATGGCAAGATGTCCCCCTCTCTAACTCACTTCATGTGGTTTATCTGCGATGATGTAGGATCTGGCCCCTTGTCAACATAGGCATCTTGAGGCAGTTTTGGAATATGGAATTTAGGGACAAAATATATCCTTGCTCGTCTCTTATGCTATGTGGTTGCAATGCAACCACATTTTTTATTTAGGGTGAGGGAAGAGATATTATGTCAAAGATATATCACATGGTTTTTTAATTACCGACTGGATAATTATTTAGCCTTTTCCTTTTTTCCCTACTGGTTGAACATGTTTTGGTCTTACACTTGTGCATTCAACTAGTTTTTGTATTGAAGAAATTCAACTCTAGTCTCGATATATATTTGGGTTACATGTGTGACTAACTAAAATCTAGTCATCCTTATTCTTTCAAAAAAAATAGAATGGATAATAAATAGAAATTTCAAATGCAAATCATTAGTAAGTTATACATAATCTTTGTATCACTGAATCTTGCTAAAAAATAATAATAATGCTTCAATTTCTTTCTTCCGTTAGTGTAATCTTTTAGTTTTACATTCGGGAGTGTATGTGTAAAGGAGACATTTGATCTTCTCAAATACTAATGAAGAAAAATATACATCTAGTTCATATTGTTGCATTTGTTTCTGTTAATATATATATATTTTCTGTTTGATAAGTATGAAGCAAGTTTCAGCGAAATGTGTATAAGCACTTTCCTTGATGTAAAAACTTAAAATATGTTCTTATTTCTCAGATGTTGATTTTTGGTTCCCATGGCGAGAAATCTCAAACACCTGTTGCTTCTATGTGCTTCAACCAACAAGGTACCCTTCTTTTAGTAGGATACAATGATGGCCATGTAACACTATGGGATGTACAAAGAGCACTGCCAGCAAAAGTGATCACTGGGGAGCATGTGGCACCAGTTGTTCATACATTTTTCTTGGGGCAAGATCCAGAAATTACACGCCAATTTAAAGTCGTCACTGGTGATTGCAAGGGGCTTGTTTTACTGCACGCTGTTTCAGTTGTTCCTCTGGTCAACCATTTCTCCATCAGTTCTCAGGTACCATCAATAACTAATATAACATGAGTTGCTTCCAAATGTGTTTCAATATTATTCTCTTATTGTAAAAGCTCACATTTTTTTTTCATGTTTTCAAGTGTCTTTTTGATGGTCAAAAGACTGCCACTGTGTTATCTGCTTGTCCACTGTTAATCGATGATTATGGTGGATTTGGCTACTCATCTGCTCAAGGGAACCACCCAACCTCCACTAATGCTCTTGGCAGCATGGTTGGTGGTGTTGTTGGCGTAGTTGGAAAAGATGCTGGGTGGAAGCTCTTCAATGAAGGTTCTTCTGTGATGGAAGAAGGTGTGGTTATATTTGTTACGCATCAGAATGCTCTTGTGGTATGGAGCCTTCATATTGACAAACGCAAACTAGTAATTTTTTACTGGTACTTTGCTTAAATAGAACATAATCTTGGGGCATCGGACATTTTCTTCAGGTAAAATTAAGTCCAACCGTCGATGTTTTTGAGAAACTTTCGAGACCAGATGGAGTCCGAGAAGGGTCGGTGCCTTATGCTGCATGGAGATGGACAACAAATACACACCAAATATCACATGGTAAGGATTTATGTTTCATTCTTCAAGGTTGATGCTGATATGATTGAAGTAGTGCGATCTCAGTGTAAGTATGAAAAATGCAGAGTCATCTGAAAGAGTTTCTTGGCTTGCAATCGCATGGGATCGTAAGGTCCAAGTAACTAAATTGGTAAAATCCAATTTGAAGACGTACAGGGAATGGAATCTCGATAGTGCGGCACTAGGTGTTACATGGCTAGATGATCAGGTAACGATAAGGTCATCCTCCATGCTTCATTCACTCGTTTGTTATATTTTCATTCTGTTGGATGATTGATGTAGTTCTTTGGTCCAGATGTTAGTGGTTCTTACGCAGAAGGGACATGTTTGTTTGTTCTCCAAGGATGGCAATGAAATCCATCGGACAAGTTTCCTTTTAGGTGGTTTGGGAATTGATGATATCATCACATATAACACCCACTTTGCAAACACTTTTGGGAATCCAGAGAAGGCTTACCATAAATGCATAGCTGTAAGAGGATCTACAATATACATACTAGGTCCCCTCCATCTTATGGTTTCTCGTCTTCTTCCATGGAAGGAACGGATTCAAGTGCTACAAAGGGCAGGCGATTGGATGGGCGCACTTGATATGTCAATGAGATTATATGATGGTCAAGCTCATGGTGTAATAGATCTTCCAGGGACAGTAGATGCTATAAGGGAAGTCATAATGCCCTTTCTTGTGGAGTTGATTTTGTCGTACGTGGATGAAGTTTTTTCTTATATTTCAATTGCCTTATGCAATCAAATTGGAAAACTTGGTCTCTTGGACAATCAAGAGTCGGCAGATAATACCATGCGCACAGAGATAGAAAATCAGTATGGTCGTGTTGGTGGTGTAGCAGTTGAGTTCTGCATTCACATAAAAAGGACAGATATCCTTTTTGATAGTATCTTCTCTAAATTTGTTGCTGTTCAGCATGGAGGTAATTTGATTTGTTCGTTACGTCATGATGCACTTAATGTTTGTTAAATTCATAGTGACCCGTCTCCCTTTTAAGCTAAGAATGAACATCTGTCTGCTTTTAGAGAAAACATAGCTGGATCCTTGAAATTTACACTGGTAATTGTACTGATTCCTTTCGGGATTGATTTCAAGACTGTTTGCTTTATGGCATAGGTTCAGTCACATATGTTGTCTATTTATCATTACTTAACTTGTTAAGCTAATGAGGAGATTGCTTTCTGGGAATCAAAGTTTTTTAGGGTTAGAGGATGGATAAGAGTCTTCCAGTCACTCATATTTATATCTGGACATGAAAGTTCAATTTTCTAGCATATTGTATTTGTTATAGGTTCATTATCTTTTTTAGGAGAATAGATTCATTTTTATGTTAACTGTTGCAACTCTTTACATCTCTATTCTCAAATCTGTATAAAGGAAGAGTTGTGTAGGGAAAAGCTAACTTTTTTTGGGAACAAATCCACTGGTGAAAATTTAGTTCTACTTATCCCTCTCAAAAGAGTTGAACTTTTGTACTACTTTTGTTAATTTCGATACGTTCAGTTTCAGGTTGAATAATAAGGGTTAGGTAAAATTTTCGTTGGAGTAGCATGGTAATATTTTTAGAGTTCTGACTCCAATTTTCTTTTAACTTCCTCTGATTAATTTGTCCTTATTTTGAGAACCTTGCATTTATGGTTCCATCCCTTCTCTTCTCAAAAAAAAAAAAAAAAAAAAAAAAAAGGGAAGAAGTTTCTTTCTTGGACATATCTAGTTGAAAGTTGGTAGAGGTTCTGATAAACAATGTTGAAGGCTGGTGTTCGTAGCTATTTTTTTGGGTTATATCCTCAAAAGGGTGTATCCACCAAGGGGAAAATATGCTATTTTAAAAATGTTATTCATCATGCACAAATCTTTGTTATGAAGAAGAGGAGCTTGAATGATGATGCCTCTTGATGTATATGCTTATTTGATTGCATTGCTATTTGATCATAATTCATAATAATGGACAATAGCTTGAAAGAAAATTTAGTTGAAAGTTACTAACATATTGAAGGCCTCTTGTGTAAACATTGTTGGAACTCTGACAAATTTAATAAAACCTTCTTTTAATAATTACTTCGGATACTTGTCATTAGTGCCCTTGTGCATGTTTAATGATGTCATTTTCTGCTTATAACAGGAACATTCTTGGAGATATTGGAGCCATATATCTTGAAAGATATGCTTGGGGCCTTACCTCCAGAGGTAATGATCACTTGTTCTTGAATACTGATCTGATAGCTATATTGAAGTTCGTGCCCATGATTTGTTGTCATTTTGCAGATTATGCAAGCCTTGGTAGAACATTATAGTAGCAGGGGATGGTTGCAACGAGTTGAACAATGTGTTCTCCACATGAACATTTCATCTCTGGATTTTAATCAGGTTATTTACCACAAGAATTTCGAGCCAATGTGGCAGTTATAATGCTGCAATCATAACATTTTACTTACTATATCCAAGCTTATTACTTCTATTCACCTTTCAGGTAGTGAGGCTATGCCGTGAACATGGACTCTATGGTGCATTGATATATCTTTTCAGTCGAGGTTTAGGTGACTTCAGAACACCTTTAGAGGAACTTTTAATGGTTGTACAAAATAGTCCCAAGCCAGATGCTACTGCTATCGGGTATTTCCTATTATCTGACTATCATATTTCTGAGGACTCATGAGTATAAGCTTCTTTCAGTGCAGATTGTTACATGTATTAAGTTGCCGCCTGGAGGTGGAATCTTTTTTCGTCCTTATTTAATATCTCAATACAAACTTAATTATGAGTTTAACTGTTACTTATTTTTTTAATGGAGTCTTTGCTTACTTGTGGTGTGCAGTCTCTTTTGGTTCTTTGTATCCACCAAATCAATGTCATAGGCATATGATTTCTTTTTTAAGCAGTTACACCTTTTTCTCCTTTTTTGTTGAAGACTTTTTTTTTACTTTAAGTCCAAGCCAAGAATTCATATCTTCTATATGCTGCACATGGTTAAAAACATATATTATTCCTTGTATGTTTTTGCTGATAAGAAAATCACAGGCTTGTGATGTTTGGAAAGGACATATTCCTAATTCCTAATTATACTTGTTATCCACCAAAATTAATGTCTTAGACATACTAGTAGTCATCCTTTTCCGTCTAAAAAATAAATAAATGTCTTAGACATATGGTTTTATGCGTAGTTGCTCGTTCCCCTTTTTGTCTTAAAAAAGTGAAGACTTTTTGAGATGTAAATTGTTAGTGAAGATAAATTATCGTATTCTGCTATGCTATACATGGTCACACATACTCATTATGTGTTTTCATTTGTATGAATGACATGCTTAAGTTGCTCGGAGGAGATATGTCCAAGTTACAAATATGCTATCTACTCCACTTTGATGATTGTCTATTTTTCTAACCATAAGAATTCAACTTGATGAGAGGTTTCAATAGCCTCTGTTGAATTTTGTTCAAATTTCATGTTGTAGTTACTATTGGTATTGTCAACTCCTATGCATTCATACATTTCAGAGTTTTAATACACAAATCTTTTCATTTGACCCTCCTATTCAAATCTTTCTTGAACGCAACAAAATAATTTGGGCAGTAAAGAAAGTTTTTTTTCTTAAGACACTTATATTACTGCTCTTTGTAACTTGTACAATTTCTCTGGTTCTGGCAATATTATATTCTGACCCTAGGGATATTATTGCAAAAGTTGGATGCATATGAGAAACATTTTTTTGTCTCATGCTTCCTTGGTCTTATATTTCTAAGTTTTGAGTCTTTTAAAAAATGGTTTCTAAGTTCTATAACGTGGATTTTCCTAGGTAAAAAGTAAAGAAAATGTTAACATGTTGTTTCTCATTATTCACCAAACATTAGTGTCTCCTTACTTATAATAAAGGTAGGCAATACATGGAAGGAGAATGTGCTAGAATATTACTCTAGAATATTTGGGATATTATCCTAGAAAATTGGAAATATTAATCCAGAATATTCCAAGTAGAGAAGAAAAGGAAAACCAGTAATATTACAAAGACATGAAAAAAAAATGCAGATCATATCTCCTTTTAACACTCCCCTTCAAGTTGGAGCGTAAATATCAATTAGGCTCAGCTTGGAACATATAACCTAGAGTTTCTTGTGAAGTGCTTTAGTAAATACGTCAGCTAGTTGATCTCTATGGTTAAGTGTGGAGTGGATATCTTCTTTGTTAGAACAAAATCACTAATAAAGTGGTAGTTCACTTTTATGTGTTTAGTTCGCTCATGAAACACATGATTGTTTGCAATAAATATTGCAGTCTTTTTATCACATAATGTTCATAAGATTCGACAGGATTTTATACTGGCTGTCGGGGCCTAACACAACCCTCCTCCTTTATCCGGACTTGGGACCGGCTATAAAATATAGGCGGAGTTAGTCTTTTTATCACAATACATAGATATTGGAGAAGTGACAAAAATTCCAAAATCACGTAGAAGGGAGGTCACCCATAGGAGTTCACATGTAGTATGACCCATTGCCCTATATTTTGAATCAGCACTAGAACGTGAGATGACATTTTGTTTCTTGCTTAGCCATGTTATAAGGTTTCCACCGACGTACGTACAATAATAAGTGGTTGATCTTCTATCTTCATGTGCTCTGCATTAGAATAACCCCACACTTTCAAATGCCCATGATCTTTTATGTGAAAACCTCTTCCTCGAGAGGCTTTCAAATATTGTAAAACCTGATATACACCTGCCCAATGTATCTCACATGGTTGTTGCATAAATTGGTTTCGTCGACCAACGGCATAAGAAATATTAGGACGAGTTATAGTAAAGTACAAAAGTTTGCCAATCATAGCTCTATATCTGGTGACATCTTCTAAAATAGGATTGCTCAAATCAGTGAGAGGTAGTTGTGGATCCAGAGGAATATGGTTGTTTTACAACTCATCATACGAGCTTCTTTTAATAAATTCAACACATTTTCTTTCACAGAGAATGATGCCACCATTAGATCGATTTACTTTAATGCCTAAGAAGTATTTGATTAGACCAAGATCTTTGGTCACAAATTGTGTTTGCAAAAACCTTTTTATTGTCAAAATACCTTCAGTATCTCTATCACATATTAAAATATCATCTACATAAACTACAAGGATGATGACTGAGCTTTTAGAAGTGTATAAAGAGAATGCTGAGTGATCTGAAGAGGATCGAATAAAATCATATTCTTCAATAGCTGCGCTGAATTATTCAAATCATGTCTTTGGATTAGTTGGGAGGTCTACAAGTTTCCAAGTCTTTCTAAATTGCAAAGCAGACTTCTCATCCATAACAGTTTTAATGCTTCAGAATGGTTGTGGGGAATAAAATGATTATCAAGAGAAGCATAAAAAGCTTTGGTAGCAGGAGACAAATGATTAAAAGTCATAGAGTTACAAAGAGGATATTTCACACACGATCTAGTGCCTTTGCGATGTACAATAGGAACATCCAGATCAAGAGTTACATGAGTAGAATCTCTTTCCGACAAGGTAGAACTGCTTGGAGGATTACGTGATGGAATCGTGGAGTGATTCAAAATCTAGGTGTAGGCTGTTGAGTGTGTCAGCGATTGTAAACTTTCAAGGGTGGTGCAGGCAGTGGAGGAGACTGTAATTGTTGTGGCGGTGGATCATGGGTTCGGAATTGGAATTAGATGACTCATAGCTATTCTCAGGGCTCTGAAAGTAATGTTTGTCTTCAAAACCGATAAGTAGGATCATAGCACCTGTAATCTTTTGGAGTTCTCGAATATTCCAAAAATATGCACTTGATTGCTTCAGGAGTTAACTCATCAGTTTGAAAGAGGTGAACAAAGCATTGATATCCGAAAATCGCGAGGTGGGTTAGGAAAGAGAGACTTTCCTGTAATAGATGGAATGAAATTTGTCCATTGAGAACCGACGAGGAAACTCCGTTAATGAGATAATTAGCTGTAAGAATAGCATCTGCCCAATAGGTGGAAGGGACTTTCATATGGAAGAGGAGGGTGTGAGCAACATCTAGCAAGTGACAAGGTTTTATTTCAGAAACATTATTTTGCTGAGATGCTTTTGCTTTTAGGAGATTTGCTGATATCTTTTCACACATGAAATTTGATGAATTACACCAATAGATTCAAAAGATCTTTTCAAAAGATCAGAATTTGCAAACTCAATTTCATTGTCGCTGTGAAGATTTTAATTAAGGTTGAAAATTGGGTTTTTATTTTTGCAACAAATTCTCGAATAATACAAGGAGTTTCTGAGTCATTCTACAATGTATAAACCCAACTAACTCTAGAAATGAAAATGGACTTTTCTCTCATTTGTCAGGATGAGATGAAAAAGAAGTCTGATGATGCTTGTCTAGTTGACAAGCCTAACACTCGAGAACCTCATTAGTTGGGAATATTGGAAAATTGTCGATGAAGAACAATCGAACTGGGATGTCCTAGGTGAAGATGGAACTATAGGGAGATGCTGGAAGTATATGCCATTGGATTTTGGGTAGATGGTTGTAGATAATATAGTCCGTCACGTTGAAATACTCCAATTTTCCTCATCATTTGGAGATCCTGTAGAGTGACAATTAATTGAAATAGTACCAAGTCAAGTGATTGGAGAGAGAGAACCATCAACAACTTTTACATTAAGAGGGTTTGAGAGAGATTTTAGGGATGAGAAGAAAGAGGCATCACCTATTATGTGTGAGGAGGCACCCAAATATGCAATCTAGTCAGATTGAGAATTAGTGAATGATGCATAACAACAACTGGTTTTACACCAGTTGATGGGGACACAGATTCAGTGATAGAAAGAGAGTGAAGGCGATCATATTCGTCTTTTGATATTAAAATATCCGATTTATTAGCTGTGGCAGCATGAACCTTTGGGCGATCAGCAGGATATCCAAACTTTTTCCAATAGTAGTCATAAGGACGGTCGAATCGATGACAGTGCTCATAGAAGAATTTGCCACGTCCTCTAGAGTCGTTCCCTCTTCCACGTCCGTGGCCTCAGCCTTTGTTAGAAAAGTTTCATCGACCCCTTCCACGTATAGCAAGAGCAGAAGCATCCGTACATAGATTTCTTATGAGGAAAGAAATCATCAATACGGGAAAATCGAACATAGATTTCTTTAGGGGTCGGAATAGTTTCTTGTGTCATCGAGTTGATCCATTTATACTCGGGACCAAGACAAGAAAGAAATATCAGTAAAAAGATGCCGATAGATATCCTCGAATGGTTAGTCAAGGTTCCAAAAAATCTGCTAACGGCTGATTATTTTTCTTACATGACTGGATGTCTTCAAGGACCTTGTAAAAAATGAGATATATTACTTTTATGAGAACGAAGTTTTTGAAGTACCTCCTGCATAGTCTTGGTGGACTTGTAAGCCATGATTTGTTTAGCAATTCAACCATGCTTATCCAGGTCGAAAGAGGTGCCGGAGAAGGTCGTTCCAGTTGCCGCCACCTCCGCCGTAGAAATGTCGCTAGGATAGTTCGCCGGAAACTGCAGTTGCTGACAGGGGACCGCCGGCAGGGCCCAGCGAGGGACGGCTTCCGTGTCCTAAGTGACCCATCGCAGGAAATGACCCATGGAAGATGCTGGGGGGGGGGGGGGAGAAGAGATGGGGGCGCTGGCGAGAGAGGGCGAACTGTGGCTCCGGCCGTGAGGCGTCAGGTGACCGAGTGGCCAGGCGAAGCTGTTGCTACAGTCGTGTTACCGTCGGGGGAGTTCACCGGAGATCGCCGGAGATGGTGGATGTTGGCGGCGGCAGGGGGCCGCCGGAGAGAGGCCCGCGACGACGGGCGGGCCTCGATGCCCTAAGCGGTCGCCGAGAGGATGCGGGACATTAGTCCGTACAGTTATATCGTGGAGAAAACATTCAAGTACATAACCGCTCCATTGATGACCTTCTTGGCCGGTGCCTGGACCATTTGGCTTCAGCGCAACCGGATTATTTTTTGTGGGGAGCGATGTCAGCCTGAGCGTGTTGTACACCACATCTCATTTCTTATTAGAGAGTGGGGTTTTGGCTAGCTTTTTTGTTGTGACCTTGGTCACCTTTTGCTGCTCTCTCCGAGAGCTCTCATCTGTACATCTTCTCATACTTTCATATATATACATTGCTGGATGACAACCACAACTTTGGTAGTCATCCTTTTTCTGCTAAAAAAAAAACCATGCTATTGAGCATAGCAGAGGCAATCCAATCATTGTCTAACATCCCAGCCGTCTGAATGTTTTTTGGATTGGTGAGGATATGCTTTTTTCTGTGAGACCCTACCTAGCGCTCAAATGCTGTGGATCAAAGGAGAGATAGTTGGTACCATCAAGTTTGATAGTGATACGGAGTGAAGTGCTGTGGGTGGATTTCACACTCGAGTTACTAGATTCAACTTTCTTGCTGGCCATGGTTGAGTGCAAGGGATCCCATAGAGAAGAGAATCAAGTTCCGATCTTGATAACTAAGGGTGAAATGGATTTAGGTTGGAATAGGCCTATCATCCATCTAGATTGATGTCAGCCTCCTATTGATGGTGATTGAAACATAGCTCAGTAAAGGCGCTGAAGGAGGAGAGGAAAAAAAGGGTAGAAAGGAGGAGAAATGGGGAGGACGAGGGGAAGAAGAGGGTGGTGATCAGATCGTTATGTTAAGAACCTCCTTATTTATAATAAAATTAGGCAATACTTATGCTGGAATATTACTTTAGAATATTTGGTATATTATCCCAAAAAATCTGGGTATTAATCCGCAATATTCTAAGTAGAGAAGAAAAGGCAAACTAGTATTTCAAAGATATGCAAATAATCTTTCCTTTCAACAGAGAAGATTGTAACATGCTATGCTGATTTAAAGGAATTCTTAATCTGTTACTCATGACATCATATCCATATCAATACATCCTTGATTCTTTTGAAGAGGTATCAATACATCCTTGCTGGTGACGCTGTACTATGTCTACGTGGATGACAACCACAAATTCTGGTGGTCATCCTTCTTCTCCTAACAAAAAAAATAAATACTATGTCATGCTATTTTATTCTTTATGAATGCTAAGTGCAAACTGAAATATAGAGTAACTTTATGTCTATTGTTCCAATTTTTAATCCAGCTTTCTGAAGCTTTATTGTGCTTTGAGTTATTTATGAATCCTTTTGATTAACATTTTATAACTTATTTCATAGTTGGTAACTACAATTTACTCCTATAAACAGGTACAGAATGCTTGTTTACTTGAAATATTCTTTTGAAGGTTTAGCTTTTCCTCCTGGTATGCATTTCCAGAATTTCTCTTGCATATTCTTAGGCAATATTTTGTGCTCCATTCAATTTCTTTATTCATTCTTTATTGCTATGACATACTGTAGATATGAATGATTTCTCCATGTTTTTCTGTGTAGTCCAGAGTCACTCTTTCGATCACATGACTGACTAAGTGGCCATTTTCTTTGTACTGGTTGAGAGACTCTTTATACTTCCAGTCTGCAGAATGTCAGCCTAGTATTACCAACCTATACAAGGTTTTCACCAGGTTATGGTAGATCATGATACCCAGTCTGTCCTTCTCAAAAAAAATGATACCCAGTCTGTGTTGATAACAGCACGAGTTGCTGCACCGGTGGCAGAAACTACCTTTCTTCTGATGCTGGAGAGAGTTGGAAGGCACAAAGATACAATATACAATATTCTAAATGTGACTCTTGTTACCCCCAAAATAGTACAATAGTGTTGTAAATACATTGCTCACATGGTTGCCAATGGATGTCACCGGATGTCTCCAAAAAGACGTCCCATTCACGCTGCAAGCTCTCAAGTCTCAATGATCTAAAAATCTACTGTGAGTGGGTCACATGTCCACGCATTGCATCATTGCCATACCTTGATGGTAATCTGGCATGTGAATAAATGGGAAATCTCCTCGTGTGTTGACCTGCACAACTGACAATTGATGTTTCTCTGGGTTTCCCATCGGACCTTGTAAACTGTAGTGATAATAATATCACACCTTAGAATGCGAGTGGAGATCTTGACTTTGGGATATGTAGGTCCACCAAAAGAGTCAATTATTTGAACTTAGCTGGTAAGGTATACTGCATGCTAGAAGCAAGTGCCTACATACCATCCATTCTGGGAAAGATAGGTGACCATTCTCTGTGATTTGCTCTAAAGTTGTTGTGGTAGCATCTTGAGATGCAGTCCAACAATGACAACAACTACTCGATATCTTGCTCCTAAAAGGCCGAACAGAACTGGGGTTTAGGTCTTCCGTAGAGCTATCCGGACCTGTCTCGGATGCCTCAAGATCCAATGGTGGTGACACCAATCTAAGGAAGGCAATTGCCTACGTGTGCACTCAATCCTATAAAGAAGTTAGAGCCAGATCCAATTGGTGCAGAACAAAAACTTCACCATGGGGGGATGACCATTGGCACACTGTAAAAATACTAAACCACCATGGCATGTAGGATTTGTAAGTACTTGTTACCTAAAATAACAATCACGCTGCTTAGGATTATTTCTAAGCTTTGTGGTAGTCTCATACCCCTCTAAAAAAGTCTTTTTTTTGTTTGGAAACAATGATCCTCACTGGAGTGTGCTGAGCTAGGTGGATGGCAGCCTCTGAATCCACCTATATGGTCTCGAGAATGAGGACATTGCAGACCTTTTTTAGCTCTCTATTGCTAGGGGAGGTCGGATGATGGATGGATGCACGTAGGTCAACACCTCCACGTTGGAGACTTTCTAGAGACATACAAGACTTTTGTGCCTGACAAAGAGTAGGCATCCTTCTCCAAAAAAGAGAGTAGGCATCCATCAGTGGGGCCATTTGCCATCTTGTCATCTATATGGTTACAACATAACCTACTATGGCATTGCATATGATCGTCATTTTTTTTGTTTGTGTGGGATGTGGGGTTGTGATGTTTTGCTTTTTCCCTACCTAATTTTTTTTTGAAGGGAAAAAGGATGACTACGAAGTTTTGTAGTTGTCATCCGTCCCTACCTACATTTTTATTTCCTTGTTTTCATAGTTTTATTATAATTCAGATGAGTACCAAGTTTCGTAGTCATCCTTTCCTCTTTCAAAAAAAATGAAGAAAAGAAAAATGCTAAAGAACCACTTGATGCAATGGGGCTTGAAATCCAATCAGGAAATTCTTGGTTGTAACCTAGGAAGAAAATTGAATGTGATAAACATGTTTGGGCTCCCATGAGGTACTCAGACCATTGTTCTAGAGGCTTAATTTGTCCAGCACACACATAATGTCGGACTCCCAGAGCCGTTTGCCATGGACCAACACACATCATGTCACACGGCAAAGTGGACTATTGTTGCCCTGCAATGAAATCTACTTACTGGGACTCTCTGCCACTCCTTTGCTGGTCCAGAGAACTGACATATAGATTTTTTTTGAGAGGAAAAAGGATGACTACCAGTTAGGTTGCCATCCGGGTATATATCACTGAAACCAAACGTCATGTACAAATGTGTAAGGCTCTCCAGTGGAGAGCAGCAAAAAGGAGAGAAAGATGATTAGATAATACCCCACTCCCGAAGAAGACAAAAAATGTGGTGTACAATATTGCTCGCCTGACAGCTCTCCCCATAAAAAATGACGCGGTTGCGCTGAAGCCAAATAGCCCAGGCACCGGCCAAAAAAGTCGCAAAAGGTACACGCCAGCTCTGTCTCTGTGTACCAAGCCTCCTCATAGCTTGCCAGAACTCCTCCGCCGACAAGGGGATTACACAAGTAAAACTCGTCCGAGTCCACACCTCCCGGGATACCCGACAACTGAAGAAAAGGTGAGCCACATCCTCCTCCATCTCCCCGCACAAGACGCAGGAGGTATCCGCATGGGGTGCCCATCGCGCTCTATAGACTCGAGTGAGGATCCGCTCATGTCGCAGAAGCCAAGCCAGGATCTTGACTTTCAGCGGCACCCGAGAACGCCAAGTGAGCCTACAGTCAGCTCTGAAGTCCTCTGAAGCTGTGGGGTCAGGGAGAAAATGACGGTGAACTGACATATAGATAGCTTTTATTGAAGTGTAATTCGACATTCCTTTATATGGTAGTTCATCCTTTCTATGATCAATGTAGCATTTACATTTAGTTTCTTCTACTTTGTATTAAAAGGTAATTATTTTCTATAGATCAATGTGACTGAATGGTTACATTATTAGGTGATGTGTTGAACTAATTTTTCTTTTACATTTGCGGTTTTAGTTTTTAGAACAATGATGTTGAGATGTTGCTTGAATAAGATATAACAGTTTATCGTCAATCATTTTCGCATAATTTATGATAGCAGCTTGATAACACTTGATACACAGAATTTCTCTTATTTCTTTAGAGGTTTGCTGCAGGACATGGCACACTTGATTCTTCCACTCTAAAATCAGTCAGAATGGAGTTGGTGCAGTTTTTGTTAGAAGATTCTAAGTCTTTGTCTTCTCAAGTTTTCAAAAGTTTCAAGGCATCTTCTGGAACTTGCCCAAATCTGTCTCATCTTCTTTTATTGGATACTGAAGCAACTCTGGAAGTTCTTGCATGTGCTTTTTCAAACTTGTCTACACAGCATGAAGGTGATAATTTGGAGAGCTTGGAATCTCATAATATAATGGTTCAGACTACCATAAACACACTTATTAATGTCCTAGATTTGGAATCTGAGACAATACGATCATTTGTGGTCGAAACCAGAGATGAAATTTGGCCTTCAAAAAAAGACTTAGGCCACTTGCTAGAGTTTATTGCCTTTTTTGTTTCCTGTAAAAAAGCAACTATTTCAGGAAGGGTCTTAAAGCATATTCTTGAATATTTAACTTCATATGATCTGGTACAACATGCTTCTAACAATACGAACATAGCTTCTCAGATAGAGAAGCAAGTTCTGATTCTACTGAAAGTAGTTCCTCAGTCAGATTGGAACTCTGATGATGTCTTGGGTCACTGTAATGATGCCCAATTTTATCAGGTACTTTCAAGAGTTTGAATTCTTTTCGATGTTGACTTAAAATTATTTTTTTATTTTATTTTCAACACTAATAGTGGTTTCAAGAACTGTTCTATTTTCATGCAACAGGCTTGCGGCTTAATACATGCAATTAAAGACCAGTATGTTTCAGCTTTGAATAGTTATATGAAAGACCACAACGAACCATATCACACTTTCGCTTTTATATATAACACATTGTTGCACTTGAAAAGTACCAAGGGTTCCGAATTTCGGTCAGCTGTGATTTCACAAATTCCTGAATTGATCAAGTTAAACAGGTATGCTTGCATAATGTCAAAATTTATTGTCTATCATTGTTCCACACTCAAAATTTAACATGTTTCATATTAGGAGTTCCACTTTTTATTTTTTTGCATTTATTTAACTTCCTTTTCTTTCCAGAGAATGCGCCTTTTTCTTGGTTATTGATCAATTTGGCAATGAGAGTCGAGTTATTTTATCACAGCTTCATTCTTATCCAGAAAGTCTATTCCTTCTTCTGAAATCTGCTATTGATGTTCACTTGTGTGGGAAGCTTAATTTTCCAGTGTTTGAAACTGTCCAAGTTTTAAATACTCCATTTGGTAAGATCACAAATAAGCTCGTAGAGCTTGAAGCTTATGCAGAAAGAATGCCAGAGTTGCCCAAATTGATGCATCATAATACAATTCAAATTACTGATGATTTGACAGAGCTTTATTTAAAGGTAAGATTTTTTATATTTCAATCTAATAAAACAATCATAAATAACTTCAATATAAGTTCTTTTTCACTTTAAAAAAGGTATAAATTATTTTCCCCAAGGGCGGAGCCATTAAACAGTGTAGCTCATCTAATATCACATCATTGAGACCCGAAATCTACTAGCTATCCATGTACTTGTTTCATTTGATAGGAACTTGCTTAAGTTATATTATTAATATAGTAATAGCTTTGCGTATGTTTAGACCAGGACTACAAGTGTACAACAATATTACTAGTGCCTGTGCTCTTGAAAAGAGAAGAAAACATAGCCATACACAACAATATTACTAGTGCCTGTGCGCTTAAAAAGAATAAAAAAATAGCCATGCATCTGGAGGAAACAATATTACTAGTGCCTGTACTCTTGTAAAGAAAACAAAAATATCCATGCATCTGGAGGAGTTAACTGAAATAAGTTTCCTGGAAAAAGTTGCAAATGACATCTGTATTTTATTTTATTTATCAGATGCCTTATGTGATGGCACACATTTAGTCAGGTAAGATTGTTAGATCCATGAAGAAATCATACTAAATGGAGCCATTCTATGAAGAAATCATACTAAATGGAGCCATTCTTACTTTTGTTGATTTTAGGTCAAGATTTCCTATCTTGATTTCTTTTTTTGAAAGATTCTATCTTGCTTTCTAGGGTAATTTCTATCCTTTTGCATGTTTACTAAGTTTATCTTCCTGTCATACATTAATGATGCTTTTGCTGGCAATATTTTGAAGCTTATTTGATTTCTATTTCCTATAGCTTTTGTGCCGCTTTGAACGCAAAGCAGTATTGAAGTTCTTGGAAACTTTTGATAATTATAGACTCGAGCCTTGTCTTCGTCTTTGCCTAGAATATGAGGTTACAGATGCTGCTGCATTTTTACTAGAACGAGTTGGTGATGTTGGTAGTGCTCTAGTGCTTCTGATGACTGGATTGAATGAAAAAATTGATTTACTTGTTACTGCTATTGAAAATGTATTTTCAGAGACAGCAACAAGTGATTACGTGTGTGCAGAAGTGCTTGCAGAGATAATAAAAATGAATGAGGTTTGCGACTCAAAGTTGTGTTACTGTGGGTTATAGCTGTGACATTAGTATTTAACTTCACTGCCCTTAAAAGTTTGCACTTCTGTTCAGGTTGCTGCTGTCCGCGATGTATTACATGGTGCAGTTGGCTTATGTCAAAGAAATACTCAACGTTTAAATTCAACAGAGTCTGAATCACTATGGTTTCGGTTACTTGACTCGTAAGTATAATTCACCTGTCCCTTTTTAGAAAATTAATGTACTTTGCAATCCAAGAAGTACATGTTTTTATATCTTAAACCAATAATTGATATCCAAATTTCCTAATTGTTTCTTATCTACTGCGGCTAAGTTGATGAAAGATTGACAAATATTTAATCTTTTTCTATCCTTGTAAAATGTTTATGTATAATGTGACCTTTTTTTAAATGAATGCAAAAGGCATTCAATCATTAATCCTTTACCCTCTCCAAAAAAAAAAGGATCCTAATTGTAACTTGATGAAGCACATTTCTTCCTGGATTTGCCATTAGTAAAATGCTATGCATGTTATCGTGATAAAAAGTGTTCGACTTTCATTTTGCTTTACGGTTATTAGTTTGCAGAACGCTTCACATTTGAAGTAACTTCCAACAATTTTATAATCTAAATGGGGTTGAAGCACAAATCAACTTGGCAAACTAATAACTGTAAGAGAAATAAGAGGTTTGTTTTGGTCTCTCATGCTTGGCTGGAGACCTATTGCTCTCCATAAGGCCCCACTGCATAGCAGATACCATTGTGCCTCTCCACTTGATACATATTGTGAAAAATTGACATGTGTGGAAAATTGTAGCAAAAAGCTCTATTATTTTCTGTCTATTCAACTACTTATATACAAGACTTGAACCTTTAAACATATTAGGAAAGATGAAATCTGGAAGGCTGGAATCAAATCCCATAATTATGGGGCAGCCTACTAGTAATAGGAAAGATGCTCCTATTTCTAATAAATACAATATATTGTCAAAAGGAAAACTTCCTAAAATAAAATAGATCTTGCATGATCCTAAGCTGGTGAATATGTATTGTCCATTCCCAGCTTGGATAAAATAACCTGAAAATTGGAGTTACTTTTTTTTTTGAGAAGGAAAAGGATGACTAACATTTGGTAGTCATCCACGTATATACATCAATAAGAAGAAACATCATGTACACGTGGAAAGCTCTCCAGCGGAGAGCGGCAAAAAAGAAGAAGAGAAGTGCTAGCCGAAACCCCACTCCCGAAGAAGACAAAACATGTGGTGTACAATAGCTTCCACCTGACATCTCTCCCCACAAAAAATGACACGGTTGCGCTGAAGCCATATGGCCCAGGCACCGGCCACGAAAGTCGCCAAGGAGGCTTGCCAATCCAACCTCTGCCTGCGTAGGCCCCTCAAGGCCTGCCAAAAATCTACATGTGCCAGGGGGGCACCGTCTGAAATGCTCATCCGGGACCAAACCTCCCGAGACACCCGACATCTGAAGAATAGGTGAGAAACATCCTCCTCCACCTCCCCACATAGAGCGCAAGAAGGGTTAGCATGGGGTGCCCACCGTGCTCTATAGACCCGAGTGAGGAGCCGCTCGCGCCGCATAAGCCAAGTTACTTAAACTCTTGGTAAAGACATCAACAAGTTGACTATGCGTAGGCACATAAGGTGTGCATATTAGTCCGCTATCCAATTTCTCTTTGATAAAGTGCCTATCAATTTCAATGTGTTTCATGCGATCATGTTGTATTGGATTGTGAGCAATACTGATTGCAAACTTATTGTCACAATAGAGTCTCATGGGGCCTTCCCACTTAATATTTCAAATCTTGAAGAATGATCTTCAACCAAAGTAGTTCGCACATACCTTGAGCCATGGCTCTAAATTCAGCCTCTGCACTTGAATGAGCTACCACATTTTGTTTTTTACTTCTCCATGTCACAAGGTTTCCACCAAGAAATGTGCAATATCCCGAAGTTGACCTTCTATCAACAATCGATCTAGCAAAATCAGCATCAGTGTATGCTTCAAGTATTAAGTTTCCATTCCTTCTAAATAGAATGCCTTTTCCTGGTGTTCCCTTAAGATAGTGTAACACTCTATAAGCTGCTTGCAAATGAACTTCCTTTGGATTATGCATAAATTGATTAATCACACTCAATGCATATGCAATATCTGGCCTTGTATGAGATAAGTAAATAAGTTTTCTCACAAGGCGTTGGTACATTTCTCTATCTACTACAACATCTTCATCTGTTGTCCCAAGTTTAAGATTAGGTTTCATGGGGCTATTTGCTGGTTTGCATGCTGTTTTACCAGTTTCTTTGAGAAGATCGGTGATATACTTTTGTTGAGGGATAAAAATTCCCTTCTTAGAGTGAGCACCTTCCATTTCGAGAAAATATTTCAACCTCCCTAATGCCTTAATCTCAAACTCTTTAGCCAAGTGTTGACTCAAGGCTTCTTGTTCCTTGATTTCATTTCCTGTAACAATTATGTCATCAACATACACCAAGAGGACTGTAACATTTCCTGAAGAAGAATGCTTAATAAATAACGTGTGGTCCCCTTGAGTTTGTTTGTATTCCATGGCTAGCATAACTCTTGCAAACCTTTCAAACCATGCTCGTGGTGATTGTTTAAGGCCATACAATGCCTTTTTCAGCTTACAAACAGTTTGTGCAACTAAATTCCTTTTATATCCTGGTGGAACCTTTATATAGATCTCTTCTTCTAACTCCCCATGTAAAAAGACATTCTTGACATCAAATTGATGCAACTCCCAACCACAAATAGCAGCTAATGATAGCAACACCTTGACTGTATTCATCTTTGCAACTAGAGCAAATGTCTCTAGATAATCAATTCCACATGTTTGCATATACCCCTTGGCTACCAACCTTGCCTTGTATCTCTCGATTGATCCATCACATCTATATTTCACTCTATATACCCACTTGCAGCCTACTGTCTTTTTTTCCTTTGGGTAGCTTCACTAACTCCCATGTCTTGTTCTTTTCTAATGCCTCCATCTCTACATTCATAGCTTGTTTTCATTTTTCATTGGATAAAGCCTCAGATAAAGTAGTAGGTAGGGTTATAGCATTTAGGCTTACAAGAAACGCTCTATGTGTTGGAGAGAAATTCTTAAAGGATAAGAAGTTTGCAAGAGGGTACACCGGTTGCTTTGTGCATTTTCTAGTTCCTTTTCTAATAGCAATTGGAAGGTCTTGTTCGAGATTGCCAACGTAAGGTTCAAATTCTTGCAATGTTGGTTCAGAAGTGTTTACCTCATTCAAAGAATTCGAGTTGGACTTTTGGATCTGCATAGGTTAAGGAACATTTGCATTCCTCCTTGTGTACACCTTGTCGAATCTCACATTATTAGGGGCAGAATTGGATTCTATATGTGGTGCATTTGTTGTTTCAGTCACAGATTCATGCACATGGGTTTCAACAGTTGGTTCAACCCCAAGTGCAGAAGAACTCTTAGGCATCTGATTAGAACACAAAGGAGGTACATGTGTGGAATTTGGTATTTCAGATAAAGGAATTGAGAACAAATCAAACAAGGAATCTTCATTATATTATATACTGAAATTCTCCCCCTGAAGATGAGGATTTAGTAAGACTTTTATTCATTGAATGTGACATCCATTGAGATATAGAATTTTTTTAATGGAGGATGATAACATTTGTAGCCTTTTTGAGTTAAAGAATAACCCACAAAAATACATTTGAGAGCTCTTGGGTCTAACTTTCCTCTATTATGACTATGAACTTGAACAAATGACGCACATCTAAAAATTTTGGGAACCAGATAGTTTGTAGTGCTCACATCAGGATAGAATGTTGATAGCATATCCATAGGGCTCTTAAAATTTAAGACTCTCGAAAGAAAACGATTTATCAAATAGGTGGATGTAAGAATTGCTTCTCCCCAAAACCTCTTAGGAACATGATTTTGAAATAATAAGGCTCTGGTCTTCTCAAGGAGATCTTTATTTTTCCTCTCTGCTTTCCCATTTTGTTGTGGAGTATTAACAAAAGAGGACTCATGTATTATCCCTTCTTTCTGAAAGTATGGAGTAAGAATTTGGTTAAAGTAGTCTCTTGCATTGTCAGACCTAATCTTTTTACTTTAACACCAAACTGATTGTTGATCATAGAACAAAACCTTGGGAACACAATACTAAGATCAAATTTTTGTTTAAGCAAAAAAATCCAGGTAACACGAGTGCAATCATCAATAAAAGAGACAAACCATCGTGCCTCGGAAACACTAGAAATAGGAGATGGTCCTCATATGTCTGTATGAATGAGATAAAAAGGAACAGAACTTCTTTTATTGCTGATTGGAAAAGAGACACGCGTGTGTTTAGCAAGTTCACACACCTCACAATGAAAGCTTTCAACATCTAAATTCTTAAATAAAGAAGGAAATAGAACTTTAATAACCCTAAAGGATGGATGTCCAAGTCGACAATGATGAAGTAAAACTTTGTCTTTATTGGTTGGATAGAATGAGCTCAGAGTTGAAGGAAGAAGATAATTTGCTCTTAATCATGTTCAACTGACTTGGTGTTTCAAGGTAGTGGTGTTTCAAGGTAGTACAGGACATTCCTTTCTCTAGCATGTCCAATCATCCTCCCAGAACTCTTGTCCTGAAATATACAACAATTATTATAAAAAATGATATTGCAACACACCTCACAATGTAAGTTTTTATACAGAGACCAAATTTGTGGATAATTTTGGAACATGAAGAACATTTCTTAGGATTATTGATGGGCTAATTTTGACATCTCCAAACCCTGCTACAGTAATCCATCAGCAGTGGCTATTTTTCTATTGCTTGGGCATAGGGTATAGGTTGAGAAAATATTGGAGAAATGAGTCATGTGATCAGTAGTTCCTGAATCCATTATCCAGGAGTTGGTAGAGGTTGTACCTGAGGCATTTAATCCAATGGAAGATGGAAGTTTACCTGAATGCACCAAAGAACAAGTACCTTCAGATTTTTCAAAATTTTCAAGATTATTAATCAGTGATCTCAACCTATCAATCTCATCTTGATTGAAACCATTTGGCTCTTGTGGTAGTGGTGTCGATGCATTTTGCATTCCTGCAGCAATATAGGTTTGCCCATCTAACCTGTAAGAGACATGAATATTCTGCAATGCTCTAGATTGTTGAATTTGGATTGCCTCTTCTAATTGAATTACTGTAGTAAATTCCTGGATCTTGGACATCTTGAATGACAATCTATAGATAAACAATCTTTTCGAGAATGCAAGGATTACTGCTTAGCGATGAAGGCCACAAGTTTCATAGCAATGAAGGCTAGAAACAAGAATCCCAAGAAGCCTAAAACTCTGATACCATGTGGAATTTGATGTGCTGACCAATTTTCTTAAAAGCTTAAGCCGTTAGGAAAAGCAACATCTATGATTTATATTCTTAACAACATGAAGTCGATCAAAGGTGATAACAGAACAGACTTGACCAGAACTAATCACCCACCTTATGATAAAAGGTGTGAGCTTGCTTCGTCGTGATGTTCAATGTGTTCTACAATGGTAGTCCAATTACATGACATAATACAATAGTCGGGGAGAGGCCTAAAATATGTGACTAGTAATGCTTCAATAGAGGATTGAAGCATAAATATTTTCGTTTCGTGGACTTGTGATAAGAGACCACTTTGTATTAGTTAAAAAAATAATTATAACTTATATGTTATCTTAAAAAAATTATAACTTATATGTTCATGTTTTCTCTTACTGAATGTTATATAGTTATAGGAACTAATTCTTTATGTTATAAATATATTGCAGAGTTCTATCTTTATATATATACATGGATGTCAACTACGAACTTTGGTGGCCAGCCTTTTTCTCCTAAAAAAAAAGAGTTCTATCTTTATTTTCAGTCCTTTAAAAAATTGTTTATCAACTTTGATTGGAGTTTGATCCACTCCACGTGCATAGGTTAAATTTGATGTGCTAACCAATCTTGCTAAAAGCTTAAGCTGTGAGGAAGAACAAAGATTTTATATTCGTAACACTCCCCTTCACCTGTGGGCTACTGACAATTTTGGTCTAACCTAGCCCACCATGTGGACAACTAAGAGAGTAAACATCTTTTTAATACAAGCAACAACAAGATTTGAACTCATGACCTTTGCCTCTAATAATATGTTAAATTTGATATGCTAACTAATCTTCCTAAAAGCCTAAGCCGCTAGGAAGAGCAACATTATTGATTTTATATTTTTAACATTCTTAAATAGACAAATTATAATGGTGATTGTATTTAAGATCTTTGCACACTTTTACTACAAATAATATTTATCTTAGTTTCATTATCATTATCTGGTTGAGTAACAATGCCAAAAAGGCTCCACAAAACTATGATTGCTGCTTATTGCCAAAATGAATCGCGACTCCCTTTGCTTCCTACTCCTGTCAGTTGTATTTCATATGGTCATGCATACCCCAGACAGGTCTTCATTCACCAGTTAAAGATATAAACTATGGAATATTCACTTCTATTGCATGATGCTTTCAAGAATAATGATACCTCAAACATTTGTGTTATATCTAATGTACAAGTTTAGTAACTAATTTTTGTTCATGCACAAGGGTATTCTTAGCTAACATTTTAGTGTTTACACATTTGTACGTCAGCTATTCTGAGCCACTGAAGAGGTTCTGCAGAAGCAACGACACACAACTGGATATAGAACCATTGTTTAAATGGAGGCATTCATACTGTTTAACTGTTTTGAGGAAACTTTTCTCACAGTTTATTGGGGAAATAATTGAGGGAATGTCTGGATATGTTGTCCTTCCAGTAATCATGGCCAAGATCCTTTCTGACAATGGAACTCAAGAATTTGGTGATTTTAAGTTGACAATACAAAGGATGCTTGGAACATATGGCTACGAGAGAAGAATTTTGGTAACTTTAAATGCAATCTTTGGCTTTTCTGTATCCTGTAGTCATCATAGAGTTTGTGTAATATCTGAATTAATGCGTTAAACAATGACTAAGGTTTGCCGTATAAAGCATTCATTACTTGGCACATTTTCTTTTCACTTGAAGATCATACCTGTAGATGCTGGAAAATCTTATCCCTTTACACCATTTACTGACTACCTATGTATATCCTCCACAACCATCTGAAGGACATTTTGCTGACGGTTTTCCTCTTTTTCACAGAATTAATGAATTTATCATTAAATAAAATGTGTTTTCCTAAAAGATCTCGTGACATGTTTTGCCTATAATATTGGCTCAAGTTTTTGTTGTTTATGAAAGTTTTTTGTTGTTTATGATTTCTGTTAATGCATTAATTTCTTTGTGCTTTTCATAGGGAACAGCAAAATCATTAATTGAGGATGATACCTTCTATACCTTGAGCTTGTTGAAAAAGGGCGCTTCTCATGCTTATGCTCCTCAAGATTTTCTATGTTGCATTTGTGGTTGCTCTCTTGCAAAGGGTTCCTCAACCTCACAAATTCGAATTTTTAGTTGTGGCCACGCAACCCATCTCCATTGTGAATCTTATGAAATAAAGAAAGATACTCTAATGGGATGTCCAGTTTGTTTACCAAAGAGTAATGTGCATTCACGGAGCAAATCCTTTTTTATTGGGAATGGCTTGGTAAAGAAACCTACATCGAACTCCCAAACGCCTGATGTTATTCGAAATGCCCAACACCTACACGAACCAGATAGCGGAGAGAAATCTTTCGGCATTCAACAATTGTCACGGGTACTGATGATTTCTCTTTGAGAGCAATTGGGCTATGCAGTTTCCTCATCCTTTCTAGTTCAGTTTAATGGTGGCTGGTCAATCTTTAAAATATCGTTTTCTTCTTTTCAGTTTGAAGTACTGAGCAATCTACAGAAATCACGGAAATCAATTCAGGTAGAAGCACTGCCTCAGCTGAGGCTTTCCCCACCTGCTATTTATCATGAAAAAATTCAGCACAGGATTAGTTCTTCAACGGGAGAACAAGGTGATGTCACGGTAAAAAATGTGAAAGCAAATAAGCGTTTCCAGCTTAAGGAGCGAAAACCAAGGGGATCACTGAACAGTTTTCCTTTGAAGTCAAGTATATTTGGTTAGTTTTGTATCCCTTTATATTTTATTGTGTTATACTAATTGAATTCCGCCAATAATGCATGAAATATAATTTTGCAGGTTACGAGAAAAATAAAGTGAAGTAACTGGTTTAGAAAAAAAAAATACTGATTCTTTTTATTCTCTCATCACCGGCATCGGAGAGGAACCCATCTTGTCGTTTTTCAGCAACCAGTCAACATTCGACAAGTCTTGACTTAGCCGTAGCAGTCTGGTCCTGAGAAATGTGTGAACATTGTATTATATCTCCTGTTTATGTGTAAAGTGTTTATATACCGTGCTCTTATTTTTTTTCTTCGTTCAATAATAAGTAGCTTACTGGGAACCATCGCCCTCAATTTTTACCAATATATTTCTTTCTTTTATCGTTCAGTTCTACCATTTTGATCTGACGCGACTCCTAACCTGATCCAAAATCAATCGGACAGCTGGTTTGGATCTCATAATTCGACCCTAAATCAGTTGGGTTGGGTCGGTTGTGACCTGTTTTTTATTTCTTTAGCATTAGAGAATAAATCTATGGAATGTAAAATAAATTTGCATATTACACAATGTGCATTACAGATCCACCTGCATTACACATCTTATGTAGCATAATATCTTTATTTCTTTATATGTAAGTGACTTATTTTTGTCCTGCAATACCATTTTAGTTATAAGTTCAAAGTAACCATGTAATCACTCCATACCAACTGAAACATATCAGCAAGGAAAGGAAATAACAATAACAGTGTAAACATCAATAAACAATGAGTAAAAAAAATTTAGAATCTGGAAATAGACTGAGACCATCAATCTCTTATCCTCAACCAAACGAAAATATTCTGACTAATTCCAAGACTAATGATCCAACGATCCAACTCTACTACTTGCATGATTGGAAAACTCTTAAGTACTCTTATTGACTAATTAATAAATTTCAACAGTTGATCATAGTCTTGAAGTTCACCTCAATTTCGAGAAATGAGAAGTTTGTAACACCTCATCATTTCATTAGGGGTAACAGTTTTTTGGCCAATCGTTAATGACTTTCCTATACAAAGACTTATATTTTTTTTGTTTATCTCTTTTCTTCACCTGAACTTTTGGCGGCTTACATGGTATTTACATATTCTAATTGAGAAATTTTGCACCTCGAATCTGTGTAAGTAACTAAAGCATGGATGGATGACGGTTCATCTCATGACGATATCGTCTAGGCTTAAAGAGTCATATGGAGTATGTTAGACTATTAGTTTTATAGATATTTTGATTAATGGATGTTAGTTATGGTTCACATTCTATAGCACTACTTTTAGATGTTTTATGAAGTTTTTCGCTGAATTTGAAAAGATTATTCTATCATATTTTATCGATTTAAGTTTCTGTTGCATTAATGGTAAATCATTTTATATAATTGTGTGATGGCGAACGGGCTAACATGCTTCAAGACTAACATTTTCGTGCTCAGATGAAAGTATTTTCTTCCATTATCATATTAGAAATAATAAGTGAACATTATCTAGTACTAACTAGCTTGTTATGCACCAACTTAGTTATATCGTGTAAAAAAAAGAACACGATTAACATTTGATGTTAATATCTTTATAAATACACCCAACAAGTCAATGCTTATTTTACCTTAGATTCAAAATATGATATTGCATGATCCTCTCCAAATCCAAATCCAAGCAATCCTAGATAAAAAAATGACATAATTAAAAGATAATGAAATGAACAAGTATAAAAAACAATAAAAAAACATTAAAATTGTGTTACCTTCTTCGATCTTCTCTAGCTCATCTAGTTCTTCTTGAAGATCAGTTAACTTTTTGGGAGATTTTTAATCAATTCTGAGTGCATATCAAAATATCAATTGTGGTAGGAAGTAAGCTACTATGAAATTTGTCAAGAAAGTAGACATATGAACAACCAATATATCTTTAGCCATACGAGAAATGAAGATTTTGCTTTTCACCACTTTAAAATATCAAACCAATCAATGTTTTACTCAAGGTCGTCTTGAATGTACCTATCTAATTCACTTTTTTACTTCACTTTTTTTTTTCTAACTTTCAATTTGAGCCCCCCTCCCCCCTAAATTTTTATTTTTTATTAGTTATATATATTAAATTATAATTTTTAGAGTTTTGGCCCCCTTTAAATAAAAGTTATATGTCATTTTGACTAAAAACCTTCTTTAGCCCGGTGGTTGTCTTGCTTTTAACTTTTGGGTGAGGTCGTGAGTTCGACCCTTGGCCCCCACCTTATTTTTTTTCTGGGTCCGCCCCTAGATGTGAGCTATTAATGTTTTAGTATGTCCTTGTTTCTACTTCCATTATACATTCGATCAAGAGGAAAGAGGCGTTGGCGTAAGCAGCCCGCAGAGCACATCTGGGTCGTCGGATGATGTCTGACGGCCCTTTTTTTATGTCCTATGTTGGCCTCCTCGCCGTTTGCCTCCATCCGTCCTCCCCGCCCGCCTTTGCTCCCTCCTCCCCATCGCCTCTTCGTCGGCTTCCGCATCCTCGCCATCACTATCTGTAATCATCTGTTTCAATGCCACCTCCTCATATGCTTCGCCCTCGTCCTCCTCGATGCCTCCAACACTATCGCCGCCTCTTCCTCCGCTTCGCCCTCACCCTCCTCGATGTCTCCAACGCCATCGTCGCCGAGATCGACCTTCCGCTGTGCCACCGCCTCCTCTTTCACTTTGCCCTTGCCCTCCTTGACGCCTCCAACATCGTCACCGCCTCTGGTGCGCCGCCGCCTCCTCCTCCACTTCACCCTCGCCCTCCTCGATGCCTCCAACATCGAGATTGACCGTCCACTATGCCGCAGCCACCGCCTCCATTTCACCCTCGCCCTCCTCGATGCTCGCCTCCGACGTTGCCACCTCCGTTCGATCTCGGCCCAAGATTAAATTGTTAAAAAAATGCACACCATCAGATGAGATCCGACGGTGTGTGATAATGCTAAGAAGCCTCCTTAGCGCAGGCGCTAAGGAGGCGCTCTTTCCTCTTCGACTAAAACAAAACTCGATGTATTCCAATTTCTAGCATGAATCAAGGAAAACAATAATAAATAATAAATAATTCAACATTTTATCATCATCCCAAATATTGATTAAACTTTAATTGCATTGCCTTTGTCATTGTTTGTAGCACTATGTCATCAATTTGTCCTTATCTTTTTTATTGCTTTTGAATATCAAGAGAAAGAATTTGAAGTAATGTGCAATTATTCTGAAAATGAAATGAAAGAGTAACATCATTGAAGAACTTTACAAATTTCACAAGCACTCGTACACGAATCCAATCTTCACTTGTGGGAATTGATTCTTTAACATCCTTGAAATATAATATGTAAGATCCATCATGTTCAAGTCGCTTAAATGCCTTTTCAAACTTTTCAGCATCTTCTAACATTAAGTAAGTGGAGTTCCACCTAGTGACTACATACATGAGCACTTTTATCTTGCAATTTATATTTGTCATTTCAATGCACCTTTTGAAAGTAGCAAGCCTACTAGGAGATGATATAACATATTTGCATGCAATTATAACTCTTTTACTAGATATATCTATTATAGTTATTCATTCATGAACAATTAAATTTAAAACAAATATGGCACATCTCATATGTGCAAACTCTCCATTTAGAAATGAAGCACCGGCACAACCACTTATATTATCAATCAAATAAGTGATAGATGATTTATTATTACAAGCATTATCCACTATAACATAGCCTATTTTCAAATTTCTCTAATCCTTCAAGCATGTTTCCAAACGTTTTCTAATGATATCATCTTTGTGATTAGCAATTAAATTAGAGGTGTTCAAGAACCCAATGACCCAACCCGACTCGAGTTAGTGTTCAAGACTTTACCCGATTTGAACTTGATGCGACCATGGGTTGGGTCGGGTATGAGTTAGATTTTTCCAACTCGGGTAGACTTGACCCGACAACCCAATTTTTTTCTTTTTTATTTATACTTAAGCCTATATTTGATTTTAAATTTTACATCTCTCCCGTGACTTATGCATGTGAGACTAATCCAAGGCATGCCCCAAGCATCCTTCCCTCCTCAGGGGACTCAACGCCCTCGTTGAGTGATCGCACCCCACCATGCATAGAGGCTCACGTGGAGTGGCTCTGATACCATATGTAACATTCCCCACCAGCGTGTGATATTATCAGCTCTGGGCCTCGGCCCGCACGGTTTTACCAAAACGCGTCACCTGGTATCAGAGTAGCGCAGCGGCTCACCTCTATACTCAGCGTGATACTATCCGCTCTGCCCCCACACTAGGCTCACGGTCTTCTAACGCGTCACACCTGGTGAAGGACATGTTACCATATATACCTAGCATCTCTCCCATGACTTATGCATGTGGGACTAATCCAAGGCATGCCCCATGCATCCTTCCCCTAAGAGGGGACTCAACGCCCTCGTTGAGTGATCGCACCCCACCATGCACAGAGGCTCACGCGGAGTGGCTCTTATACCATATGTAACATTCCCCACTAGCGTATGATATTGTCCGCTTTGAGCCTAAGCCCGCACGGTTTTCTCAAAATGTGTCACACCTAATCAAGGACATATTCTCATATATACCCAACATCTCTCCCGTGACTTATGCATATGGGACTAATCCAAGGCATGCCCCATGCATCACATAGATAATATTTATATATTTATTTTGTGCTTTAAAATAAATATTAACTAATATTATTAATATTAAATAAAGGTAAATTAGTAAGAAAAATAATAAAATATTAGGTGATTGGTAACTCGACCATCCGATCTGAATCGGGTCAGGTTGGGTCGGATTTGGTCACCTAAAGAGGATGTACCCGACCCGACGTCAGGTCGAGTTTGTTCACGAGTAGTGTTGGACTTGATCCATGAATACTCCTATATCAAATCAAAACTTAGTATTTTCTTGTGCAATTCCTATATATCATCTATGTAATGAGTAGTAATGCACATATAATTCATATTTTAAATTGAAGTCCAAGTATCTCTTATTAAAAAAAATCACTTGACGGTTCTCAAAAAATATTTTTTTCAAATTTTATTTCTCAAGCATAAATAATTGCTTAATATCTCTATGAGCAGTTCCACGAAAAAGAAATTGAAGTCTTAGTTGATATTTAACCATGAACTCTCTAAAACCCTAATTTTCAACAAACTTAAATGAAAGTTCATCAACAATAAGCATCTTGACAAGTACTAATCTACACCTTTCTTGATTAAAGTCAACTAATTTCATACTAATACAAAGTGTTAGGATCATCCTTACTTTGTTTGCAATAATCTTTTGCTTCTTTTTTTATCAAGGTCCCTCTTTGATTTTTTTGTCACAAGCCTTTATGTGCTTTAATAGTTTTGAAGTTCCATGATTAGGAACATTGCAAGTATTGAGAATAATTACAAGTAAATTTAATTTTTTTCTCGTTTAAAATGTGCCCAAGCATTAAAAGGAGGCCTAGATGGTTTCTTTGTAAGTATCTCTTGTTCCTTTCCTGAAGTAACCTCTTATGGTATTTGAGCTTCAAGGGATTAGTGTGGGCCTTGTGCTTGTTGTAAATCATGAGAAGAACCTCCTTCCCAAGTTATCCAAGTAGATGCACTTCCAACATGAGTTTCACTTGTATTATGGGTTGTGATTGTTAATTTTTTATGAAATGGAAAAAAAATAATGAACAATTAGTACATATTAATGACTAAACAATAATGTTGAAGACTCGATGACAAGTGATGTGTAAGATAAAAAAACTAATACTATATTACTGGTTATAAAAATTTCTTCATGGTAAGTTGTTAATTAAACATCATATGACACGAAAGAGAGAAAATAATAAAGCCTTAACCATTGAAGAAAAGGAATCCTCATTTCATATGATGCTTCATGTTTCATTTCATATCCAAATCCCTTTTCCTTCAAGCTTTTGATCACACATCATAGTAGTTGAGAATCTGTGTGATAATTAGTAGCAATGTAGCCTATTGTTAAAAAATAGGAGCACAATGTCAATCCCATACTCCCATGTAGCACATTGTTCATTTCAAAAAAAGAAAAATGAAGTGCATTGTTAAGAATTTAAATATAATTAACTTACCAAAAGGCATCAAATATCAAGAAAATTACAAATCAATGGAGGATTGTCTGGATCACCATGGATTAATTAAAATAATCTTAGATTGACATGATGGCTTCAATCTAATTAAATCATGATTTTTTACTTTGATATTTAGCATCATAATTCTATGGATTATGTGATTCGATATCATGTTCAATGATTGTAATCTCAATCAAGATCAACGACTCCACAATAAGTGTAATCAAATCCTGATCATGTCTAAATTCATTTGATTGGCTCGCAAATTATGGAACTGAAGATATAAGATAATATATTGAAAAGAAAGATTATGAGGATCGGGGAGAGGGAAAGTAAGTAACAATCACTATTAAATTCGAACTACCGAACTAGGAAGCCAAAGTGCAGAATAGATGGTGCTGTCAACTGTTGGAACATAATTTCAACATTGGATTTAATATGAAAATAATTATACAATTAAGGATTGTCAAAATATATTAAGGCCCAAATAAAGTGATTAAAGTATTTATGGGCATATTCATTAATATGAAATTATATGTGTAGAGACCAAAAAGTGTATATACCAAAAGGTTAAATGGTGTATATATACCAAAATATCTATAAAGTTTAATAGATGTATATATATACCAAAAGGTGTATTAAGTTTCAAGATGTATATGTTTTCATATACTAAAAAGTGCATGATGATAAAAGGGCATATACATGATGAACAAAAGTGCATCAATGTCAAAAGACATATATGGAGATCAAAGGGTGCATTTGGATTCTTTTTTATGGTGAAGATTCAAACCCCTTGTGCCTACTATAAATAGATGGTCATGGTCCCCAAACACACATGAACTTGAATGAAATCTATTTGGTAAAAGTTCTTATTTTGCATTCCCCATCTGTGTCAAGAAGAATAAATTTTAGTGGTGTCATTTTGGGAGTCAATTCCATAGTTCGTCAAAAGTCTATGGACAACTTGTTCATGATTGAAAGAGAGCTTGTAAGTCTGTATTTAGTTTATTATGTTTCCTGATGATTCATCATGATCCGATCTAATTTTGCTATTCTGGTTGTTTCAATTGGTATCAGAGCATACATGTTTGAATCACTAGGAAAGTTCAATTTTTTGTATGGACATATACTTTTGTTTTTCTTCCGTTCTTTAGTATGTTCATGCAAGAATTTTATTTGCTCAATCCAAGTTGATCCATGCATTTGGGTTATTTAGTTTTATATTAAAAGTGTCACACTTTTAATATTAAGTGAACAGATAATGATAAGTAAATTCAAATTATCATTAAGTCTTTCATATACAAGATTAAAATGTTCATTCTTTTCTTTCTTGAATATGTATTTGGATGAATTCTTATAATGTTCATTCTTTTCTTTCTTGAATATGTATTTGGTGAATTCTTATAATATCTAAAAATGCTCAAGTTTATATGCATTCGAATATTGCATATAATATTGAGATAATAAACAAATATTTAAGTAATCCAAGAATGGATTAATGAAAATCAGTAAAAAAAAGGTTCTACAGTGGACAAAGGACAATATATTGATATATCAAAGGATAGACCATGTTGAGATCATTGGTTATTCGGACTCCGATTTGTCGGATGCCCAAGATAGTATGAAATTTACATTAGACTACATTTATTTGTAATGTGTGTTATATTATGGAGGAGTATCAAATAGTTGATTATTGTACTCTTCAATTGTGAAAGTAGTTCATTGCATGCTACCAGGCATTTAATTATGAAATTTGGCTGTAAAATTTTATCACGGGACTACAGATAGTTGATGGTATTAAAAGATCATTAAAACCATTTTTGTGATAATAAGATAATAGTTATATATTCCAATAATAAGCACAACAAAATTGAGGCACATTAAAGTCAAGTTTCTAGTTGTTAAAGAAAGAGTGAAGAAAAAATTAATGTCTATTAAGCATATTGAGACAAACTCCATTATTGTGGATCCGCCTATAAAGGAATCGTCACCAAAGTGTTTCTCGAGTACACCTAAAATATGAGTGTTATTTCAGTTCAGGATATTCAGTTTTAGTGGGAAGTTTGTAATTATAAATGCTCGTATTATAAACATTTTATGTTATAGTTCAGTTTATATATTAAGGTTAAGATCTGTATATTTACAGTTCAGTTTCACTCTTTATTAGATTCAATATCGATAAAATGGACCAGTTGGAAGTAGGCATGTTATGATCACATTGTAACTTCCATGCTACACATCCATATCAAAATCTTATTATTGATTATATACTGATATATGTGACCATTGTTGAGTCAAGTTAAAGACTACTTTAATACTTTGTTAATGAATGAGATTCTGTTAACGCATTATGATTTTGACAACAAAGTTGTGCTCATTTTAATATGTATAGTTATAAAGTTTCATATGTAATCCAAGTGGGAGATTATTGGAACACAATTCTAACATTGAGTTTAATATGAAAATAATTATTAAGGATTTTCAAAATATATTAAGACTCAAATAAAGTTATCAAAGTATTTATGGGCATATTCATTAATATGAAATTATTTGGAATTATACGTGTAGAGACAAAAAAATGTATATACCAAAAGATTAAAGGATGTATATATACCAAAAGTTGTATAAAGAGTAATAGACGTATATATATACCAAAAGGTATATAAAGTTTAAAGATGTATATATTTTCATATACTAAAAGGTGCATGAGGATAAAGGGTATATACATGATAACAAAAGGTGCATCAATGTCAAAAGGCATATATGGAGATCAAATGGTGCATTTGAATTCTTTTTGATGGGTGAAGATTTAAACCCCTTGTGCCTACTATAGATGGTCATGTCCCCAAAACACACATGAACTTGGATGAAATGTATTTGGTAAAAGTTTTTCTTTTGCATTCTCCATCCGTGCCAAGAAAAATAGATTTCAGTGGTGTCATTTTGAAAGTCCATTCCATCAAGTGTTCGTCAACACAAAAAGTCTATGGACAACTTGTTTATGATCGAAAGAGAGCCCGCAAGTTTTCATATTCAGTTTATTAAGTTTTCTAATGATTTGTCATGATCCGATCTAGTTTTGCTATTCTGGTTCTTTCACCAACTACTCTGACTAGTGTGTGTTGTGCTGATAACAGCTTGCAATGGCACGACACCTGGAGATATTTGTTGAGAGATGACTGCCCATGACACTAGTCTTGTCTTAGTCTTGTTGCTTCCATTGAGATGAGGAATTGAGATTCTGAAAAGCTAAAGCTTGCAATGATACTTAGAAATTGGAGTGAGGAACAAGGAAGGAGTCGAGGTGGGAGTTGTTGAGCTACTAATATAAATTCTAATGCATGGGTTAAGGAAGGTTAAATTAAGTAAATGTCGTTATTACCCTAGAAATATTTTATTTCTTTTTAATTTGAATGAGAATAAAAGGTTGGAATGGAAATAATTATTTCTAAACCCTTAAAAATCATCAATTTGGTAGATTTACATGTGAAGAACTCATAGTCACCAACATAACCTTGGTTGAATTTTTAAAAATGCCAACCTGTATATTTTCTAAACCCAACCATTCCAATTAAACTTAACATATCCCTTCTATACGTCTATCCAAACAAAGCAGTTTGTTCCAGAGTATTCTACATAAAATTTTAAATAGTTTTTCGCAAATGAAATTGTTATTTCTTTAATTTCTTGACGAATATTTAAATTGACAGACTAATTTTGTATGCATTTGATGAAATTTTGAGAACTAAAAATGTCGACAGGTGTTTGATAAAATATTAGAATCCTAAATATAAAAATTTAAAAATAAATATTGTGATTTAATTAAAAATATATAAATGATTTTGATGAAAACATATTTAAAAAAGATATTTTTTCTGACAAAATAGAAGATAGTAAATAATATTAATTTATTATTTGTATTGTAAATACAAAATCAAAATTTCATATTTATAAAACTACGATGATTATATAAATAATTTATTGATTAAATAATATTTTTTATGATGATCTTAGTATTTTTATTAACTTAATCAAATAAGTTAATATTCTTAATAATAGATCATGAATAATTTAAAAGTTTATATAATTATATTACTCGTATAAATAAAAAATTCTGAAAAGTAATGTAAGAGATAGAGAGATTTAGGGATGATAGAGAGTGAGATGGATGAGAGAGAGATTCTAAAGACCCAAGTTTATAAACTAAGAGTATAGTTTCATATGAACAAAATATAGAGTTGGTCAAGCATATGTAACTATCATATTCACCTATGAAAACTCATTTTAAACACATGATTTAATTGGCCAATGGGTGTTATAAAATAGTATCAAAGTTGACCTCACGTTCAAACTTGAGTTACTTGAGAAACATGGTCTATGAGAACATTGGGCTCTTAAGTGGGAAAAATTGTAATGAACTAGATTTATAGAAAGTATCCACATGGACAAAATGCAAAGATATCATGAGCTTATATATGTAATTATCCAATTCATCTATAAAAATTGTATTTTGAATTTGTACATTCAAAATGAACAATATATTAATTAGGCCAAAGGGTATTACAAACTTGAGCTATGTTCCAACAATTGATTAGGCCAAAGGGTATTACAAACTTGAACTATGTTCCGACAAGGACATAAGATTATAATGACGTTTATATACCAATGGTACCATTGTATAACTACCTTTTCACCTATTAAGATACCATTGTGAGTAATGGTGTTATGATTTAAAAGTGATATTTAAGAAAATCAAATACATTACATACTAGATGCCAAAACCACTAATTAAAATATGTGAAATTAACTTTACCTAAATACGTTTAAGACTATTGGGTGTTCTGTTTATGTTGTGGTCTGAACAAGATGAAAACCTAAAATTGGGTGAGGTCAAATTGACGCCACTTTCTTGGTATTGCGTTCGATGAGTCTTATATTTTGTTGCCAGCTGTAACTTGTAAAAAGAATTAAACCAGTTCGACAACCATGAGGGAAAAAAAAAACAAAATTAGTTAGCCAATAACACGTATGATGAGCATATGGATAATGCATATATAAATGAATACGACATATATTGAAAACATATGTAAAACAACCTACGGAAATTTTTTATCAGAACTATTAGTAATTTTGATGCATTAGCAAATTGTCAGCTAATTTATGATCATAATTATCACTAATTTTTTGAAATAAAAAAACGGAAAACATATCCATTTCAATATAAGACATCAATGATCCGTGTGCGCAATACATATTGTTCCTAAATAGTTAACTTACCCGAATAAGAATGAGAGGGCACTATCAGGTATCAACAAATGTGGCTAAAAGGACAACTATTAGTGGCATTAATAACCTTCGTTACGTACAAACGATACAGATCTTCTCTTCTTGCGTTCGTCGTCCACATGAATTTAATGAGAACTACCACGATACTGTACAATGTGCCGTCTTGGCTCTAGAGACACGGTTGAAGGAGACGCCGACCACATGAGACCTGCCTTTGCCAACATTAGGATGTATTTCCTGATCTTATGAACTTTCTTGCAACTCCGAATATCACTGCCTTGGTTAACAAGCCACGATCGACTGTACAGGCAAAAGCCACAGCTCCGCTGAGCACAAGGAATCTTGGTATGTTCCTGCTCCATGGTTTCTCTTTCTCTGCCTCGACAATTTCTGAGACACCATTGTTGTCTTCCAAAGCTTTGAGGTAAGCAGGAGTAATGTTACTGTTGATTTGGGCAAATAAGGCACTTTGTGACAGTGGCTCATTAGACATTCTGCAAATCTGGTAAGCCCGTAGTCCTGGTTCAATCTTTTTAACACATCCCCACATTCCCTGCCGCACTCCGATTTTTGCTATTTCCCATGGAATTCCCATGTCCTCATGATGAAACAGCAGGACCTCGCATGCGGTCAACTGACCCCCAGTTCTTGTGGATTCAGCTATTTTAAAAATGTAGGAGAAACTAAATTTTAGCTACAAGTTTTGCTTGAATAATAATTATTTCCAGTAGAGAAGTTACCAAGCATTTGTTGTTGCAGAAATAAAGAAAAACAATTGAAAAAGACTTGTCACCTGGGCGAATGCACCAACTTGAATAATATAAATCAACACGTCTAGGCTTGTTGCACCTCGGCAGAGATGGCCATGGCACTCCCTGGAACACAAGATAAAAGTAGAGGTTTGGGAATCGAGATAAGTGATAACAAGAATATAAGAAATGACAAATCAGAGGACTTGGATTATTTATCTTCCCATATGTTATTTTAACTAGTACAAGGACGATAACTACGGTGTTGTTTTCTTCTGGAGATGACTAATAGTGCTAAAATTTATCTACATAGAAGAAAGGTCAACTTACTAAAGCCAATTTTCTGGCAAAAATGAGCATGATAAAAAACAATTATAATCAACAACAACAACAACAAAGCCTTATCCCACTAGGTGGGGTCGGCAAAATAATCAGCTTCTGAACACATCTAAAGTCACAAATGTTACCCATTGCCTTGATTATGCCAGTTCTCAAAACAGATTGTGATGAAAATCAATCACCCACATTTACTAGATAACAATTATAATGTAATCATAGAACTAGTGTCAGCCAACATCAATTGATAAATTGTAATGAAAGTTATATTCAGATAATTTTCCATGAATTCCATAGTCTCTACGAATTTTTTAACCAAATTCTTTTATTTTTTGAAAAGTGAAAGAATAACTACCAAGCTTAAGTTGTCATTTGCTTTGTAGTAAAATTATAAGTGCAAGCAATCTATATGTGGGTATGGAAAGTCAAGGCAAAGCCAAAAGAGAAAATGAGAAGGCGTGTCAGAAGGATCCCCATGCATCTCATCATAAAACTTACCTTTGTCACGCAATAGTAAGTTCTGCCTAGCTTCCATATGCGGCGACCAATAGTGTACTCCCTATCACTGCAGAAGAAAGGAAACTGTTGCATCGATAGATGAACATTAGCATATCAAACTCATGGTAAAACTAGCATCTCAATAAATAGTGCTGATCCCTTCCCAAAAAATAAATAGTGCTGAATCAATCATATTTCACCTTTCTAATCCAATGGACCACCATGGTTCCAGTGGAGGGGCACTCATCCAAAGTTTCATGGTGTATGAGCATGTCATCCCACTTGTTCTTGAGCCGGAACTGATCATTCCAAAAGAAATCCCGCAGTATTTCTGGTGTTGCATCTTCATAAATTGTACTACTGCGATATTGTGGAGGACCCATCTGGTGTAATTAACAAACATTCAGCTCTAAGGAATAAGGCACAAACAACTTGAACTAAATTGCTTTGAGCAATCCAGTTTCAAGAAACCATAATTACCCTTCAAAGGTACCAAATGATCCATTCAGAAGCAACCATAACTCACTTGAAAATGTGTTTTTTTTAGGAGAACTTGAAAAGGTGTTTAGTAACACATTCAAAAGTAACTCCAAGAAAATGTGCACAGTGCACTAGTACAATTTATGAAACAAGTGAGCCATGTACAGTTCAAATGCTAGAAGTCAAGTCAAACCAATATCAGATGTTCAGTGACGCATTCAGAATCAAATGCAAAAAAAGACTGTCTTTATTCCTTTCAATAATCGTAATACGATAAAACAATACAAATTTCAGAGACTATGCACCCAAAGTCCTGAGTCTATGAGACCAAACAAAGAAGATAAAACTATCAGAAGTATGCGGCAATAAATTAACTTTCATGTCCATGACAGTTATGTTCCAATCATTTCCCACTCACAGAAGGAACTCAACACATTAGTGGCAACACTTGCGAGGCATTCATTATACCTGGGCATCTCTACGCCATGCTCGGTAGGTCATATTCGGTAATGCACGCTGCATCATCGGATGCCACTCGGGTCCACCGTCGGTCACCTCGACGAGCCGATGCAGGTGCAGCAAATCCTTGTCCGTCACCGCCAAGTCCTCATTTCGGGCCTCCTGCGAGCTGCGTCACCGAAGAACCACAACACTCAGAGAAGCCAACATGAACACCATAGCAACCCCCGTCCGAAACGACCACATTTCGCTTACCTCCGAGCAAATGACCCTCCTTTTTTATCAGAGACGAAAGAAGACACACAGCTAGGCATCTGCGGCCTCCAAAAGTCCATCCTCGGAAGGCTCCGCGCCCTCCTCAACGCGCGACCGTCATCGGAATTCGAACTTCCCACCGCCTCTCCTCCTCTTCCGCCGCCGCCGCCATCACCTCCTAGGATCTCCACCGCCCACTTGGGCTTCCAGGCCCAGCCGAGGATGAGGCCCACGACCACGGCGAGCCAGAGAGGGCTCGCGAGGAGGAGCAGCTCCGAGACGACGCCCCAGACGGTGGGCTTCCGCAGGATGGCGACGACGGCGTCCAGGACAAGCGCCATTGGGAGCCTTCGAATCCGTCGGAGGACGCAGGGAGGCTGGGAGCCCCTCGGCGAGGAGGAATCGAGGGTTTTGTGGTCGCCGGATGGAGTGGGGGTAAAAAGGAGGAGGAGGAGGAGGAGAAGGCGACAAAAGGGCGAGTGGATGCGGAGAGGATAAGGGAACCGAGACGGGTGCGGCGGAGACGACGCGCTGCGGATTCGCGTGGGGGTCGCATTATGCGCTGCGCGGAGAAAAGCCGCTGGGAAATGGACTTTGTTGGCACCTGGTTTTTGTTACTGTGGTGTTGGCTGTTGGGCAGTTGCTGCGATGCGATGCGATGCGATGCGATGCGCACAGACGCAGTGGCTCGTGTTCTCCCCTGGGAAATGGAGCTTCCGAAAAGTATTTTTTTACGATTGATGAGTGGCGTGGTGTGATCAACTTGTGTCGCCATGTATACTAGTTTACGTTTAATCGGTAGTTGGGCTAGTTCTAATCTAAGTTCCGAACGTTAAACACAATCTATATGTCAATCAAATCATTTTTATATGCAATGTTTTAAAAACCAATTTAGACTGACAAAGTGACAAGTTCAAATAATTTAATTGTCAATCTGGTCTAGTTTGTCAGTAAAATTGGAAATCACAAAAAATTGAATTGACTCATAAAAATATCGAAAAATTCGAGTTGAATCAGTAAATAAGATTCAACTCAATGTTTTTATTTTATTTTTAAAATAAGATATACGGAAAGATTTTATTAGAGGATATGAAAATTTATACTTACCAAAATCATTTTATGTGAAATTTCAATGTTCTGAAGATGGAGGGAGGGAGAACAAAAGGAAATAAATTGAAACAAGAAAATAAAAAGGAAATATGTTAGTTGAAGAAAATAAATAAAATGAAAATATATTATTAATAGAATAATAAAATTAATATATATAGATATAAAGAGAATAAAATATAATTATGATTTTAGGTTGAAAATAAATTTGAACTATTATATTAGTAATAATATGTCTGATAAAATAAAATTACTATTTAATCTAACATGGTAATATAAATATATATATATATATATATATATACATACATACATACATACATATATAGACACACACACAAACACAACTTGACAGCACAAATTTAATTCAGTTTTTTCACCAAATAAAAAATGTCATAATATTTTCAATATAAAGTAACAAATTCTTTTAAAGAGATGTATACAAATCTAATTTAACTTTTTCAGAAAATAAAAATTAAATAATGTATTCACAGGATCGCGTGCGTGAAGGCTTAACCAAATTATGTATTCATGCCAAACTTCCATTTAAATTGTTAGAAGATCCTAGAGTAGTTTATTTTATAAAAAAATATTTACAACCTCATTTTAAAGTTGTGTCTAGACATACAATTAGAAGCGATGCTCTAAGAATATTTATCCAATATAAAAATAATTTAATTAATACATTTATGGATTTGAAATGTATGGTTAGTTTAACTAGTGATTTATGGATTGGACGAAATGGTGATGGATATATATATGTCACGGTACATTGGATCGATTGTAATTGGAATATGCAAAAAAGAATAATTGGATTTAAACTTTTAGATTTTCCTCATATTGGCATTAATATTGCTTATTCAATAGGAAATACAATAAATGAATTTGGTTTACGAGATAAAATTTTCTCAATAACATTTGATAATGCCTCTGCAAATGATTCAGCCATGCCACATCTACAATGTAGAGTTAAATCTATTATTGGTGGAAAAGTATTTCATCGAAGGTGTGCATGACATATAATTAATTTATTTGTTAAAGATGGGTTAGAACACATAAAAGATCAAATAAGTAAAATAAATGCAGCTATTAACTTTATTCAAGGTTCTGATAATAGAATAATGAATTTAAAATTTTATGTCAAATGTGTAATATTACTTATAAAAAATTTAAAACTGATGTAGAACATAGATGAAATAGTACATATCTCATGCTTGATTCTGCCATACAATTTAAAGTTCCCATTACTAAATTTTTGGAATTCTAAAGTACCAATCAATAAACATATTTTAAATTATGATTGGGAAGATGCATAAATAATAATGAAAGTATTAAAAATATTTTATGATATTACTGTTGATTTTTCTACAGTATATTCTCCTACTTTGAATATTGTGCTTATTCATATTTGTTCAATTATCGAAGCTTTTAATATTGCATATCAAAATGAAAATTTGAGAAATTATGTTAAATCAATGGAAGAAAAATTTAATAAATATCGGAAAGAATTTCCACCTTTAGCACTTTTAGGAGTTACTATGGACCTTAGGTACAAAGAAAGCTTCATAAATTTTATAACTAATAATTTGATAGATAAATTTAACATAATTGGAATAATAGAAAAAGAAAATCTTAAACAAAGAATAAAAAATACATATGAAACAATAATAAATGAACTTTATAATTATTATCAACATAAAAGTAGTTCTTTATCATATACATCATCTTCAATTCCATCTGATTCCAATGTATTAAATAGGCCTAGTTTTTTAGCTACTTTTTATTCTTCTCAATCATTGGGTGTTCATGGTGGTGATAATTCTTCTAATTGAACAAGAGGTTATGTAAATGAATTAAAATGTTATTGTTATAGAAATGAAGCTCTTACACATGATATAGATGTTTTGGCATGGTGGAAGGTTAATGGACCTTCATATCCTATACTTTCCTCCATGGCTCAATATTTGCTAGCTGTTCCAAGATCTACTATAGCATCGGATCAGTGTTTTTCTTGATGATCGACGTAGTAGGCTAAATGAAGAGTCCATGGAGTTATGTGTTTGCTTGAAAGATTGGCTTGATGCAGAAATAAGAATGCAAGGTCAATTTATATATGATGAAGATAATGAAGATAGAGAAGACGAATCTTCTAGCACCGTTGCATAGTTAGCTCTTGGTAGTAATATTTGATTGTTGTAAATTTTATTTTACTCAATATGATGCTAAATATGTAATATTTCATTTTCAGTACAAAGAATTTTTTAGCTACTTCAGTCGTGGACGTAAGCTATAAGCCGAACCACGTAAATGTTTTGTCTCTCTTATTTATATTTGACAATATAATAAGTAAATATATAATAATAAATTAAGGAATGACATATTATATTACTACATATTATAGGATAAATAATTTTCAAGATATTGTAAAAAAAATTTAAAAATTAATGGACTAGCCCGACCCGTCGAATTGCCGGTCCGACCATTAAGGTTCAATAGGTCTTAATGGGGCGGACAATGTTAGTCACTTATTGGGCAGCCTGGTGTCCGCCCGATAAGATAATGGGTCGGCCGAATCCGTCCGATATTCGGTCAACGTCCGATTGACCAAACCTATTAGTAGCCCGTCCGATCTGTTAAGTACCTTTATATAGACCACACGGCGAGATTGAGGATCAACACAAAGCCTTTTGTTTGTCAAAAGAAATAGGGGACCTCAAATATAAGCTCTAGGATATATGTGCGAATTCATTCATCCTAATCCATCATGGAATGTGCAAGTAAATAATAATTCCTTTTAAAAAATAATGTGTTATTTTAGGAATTAAAGAATAATTTAAAATGAAGAATTCAATATGAGTCAAAATTAAGATTAATCTTTCTTTTTTGTCAATTTGAATATGTTTAAAATAAATAATCTTCCCTTTCTAAAAGGTAATGCACAAAATAAATAATTTGTTTTTATAAAAAATAATTTAATACTTTCAAGATGAAATAAATAATATTTTTCTTTCTAAAAGGCAATGTAGAAGCATATTAAAAAAATAACCTTTCATTTTTAAAAGAGAAAATGTATTATTTTTTAAATTAAAAAGAAATCAATGAATTCAATTTGGGTTCAATTAAGATTAATCTTTCCTTATATTTTCATTTTCTTAAAGTTAATGAACAAGTATAATAATATCAGAGTTATAATGGTTTGTTGTATACTATAACAAAAGTAAAAGAAGATTAAATTTATGAGCATAATTCAATTAGAGGCAGTTTTTTATGCTTAACATAAATATTTTTTCTTTCTAAAATATAATGTACAAGAAAATAATGTTTCCTTTTGAAAAGATAATTTTTTAATTTCTAACTAAAAATAATTTGAAATAAAGGATTCATGGTAGATTTAAATTGAGTTTTAAAATTTTCAAAATACACTAATCTATTTATCACATGTTAATAATTTTTTTAATTATTATAATTTATAATATTATACTTATATACTACATATTTTTTGTAATAGTCATCATCCATGCATCACATGGGATTTAACGCTAGCAAATAGTAGTTATTAAATTTTCTTAATCATTTTTTTAGTAATTTATATATTATATTACTCTTAATAAATATAAATAATATTATTATATAAAATTTTGATTTAACTAGTTAAAATCTGACTAAATCGATCAGACCTTGAGTCATTTGATTCGATTTTTAAAATATTATTTATATGTGCTAGTAGATAGATTCAAAATTAGGGAATATATTAAAAGAAGAAATAAAAAAAACAAAAAAACTAAAAACCTGACAAAAGAAATGGGTTTGTTTAAATTCATACATGAAAGGTTTTTAAATTTGAAAAAAAGAACTTGAAAGGGACCTAAACAATCAAAATTGTATAAAACATATTATTTTTATATTCCAAATGCTATATATTTATAATCTCTCAATTAACATAAATTTTCTAATAATAAATATAACATGCCAACCTGTATAACAATTTCTTTTTAAAAAAATATTATCATAATGATAAAATTAATAAAATATAGGAACAAAAAACCATTAAAAATGATGTTTTTGAATTAGAAAAACTTTTTCAAAGAAAATAAAATTTAAATAGTATGAGTATTTTTTTTCTCTCACCCATATCAACCGCTCGATCATATCTAACGACATGAATCTTTTTTTCTCACCTTTTAAAACTTAAATGAATTTATTTCATTTGTCCATCTCCTTCGACAGACCCAATGAGACTTGATGAGAAATGTCATAACTTCTCTCTCTCTTGTGGCCGCTCTTGTTGATGGGTGTTCATTCGTCGGCTCCGATGCTTCGTCCATGCTAAGCAGATGATCATTGGTTGGTGCCCTATCTTCTCTCACTCGTCTAGGTGCCTATTCGCTTGTGGAGATGATCGCTCGTTCGCTTGCTCCATTTCCCTAGCTGCTCATATATGATAATCTAATTCGCATAAAATCATGTGTTAATATTATATCATATTATTGATAAGCAATATGCTATATGTGTTAAAGCATGAGTTGTAACTCAAAGTGTTAGATAAAAAAAATTGGCAAAATTTTGCCTAAGGCATGAAAATATGATTTTCGAAAATGTGAAAATTCGAAAAGATAAAATACCGATAATTTTTCCTATATGTGAAGGCATGCCAAAATTGTTTTTAAATAAATTTTAGGTGGTGATTTAGTTAGACAAAATGATCCACAAAATTGAAGATCTATAAAATCACAATTTTTGTTCTTTGGAAAAAAATTACATTCGGTACTTTGATTATTTATTTTTTGAATATCTTATTTGAATTCAAATGAGGGGTAATTTCTTATTTACATGTAATGTTTTAACTAAATGAATGAATAGATAAATAAATTGGAAATGCACAACCATTTACTTCAATTTTTAGAAATCTTAGATGCAATGTTTTCAAAACCGGACCGGATTCGTTATCGGGTCGTGATTGGACCGATTCGATCGAACTCGATCGGATTAGATCAGATTTTATTAAAATATTATTATTTTTTATTAATTTTGAATATATATATATCATGACTATTAGTGATAAATTAATATGAAACTATTATTTATTATATTCTAGAAGTTTAAAATATAAAAAATTATATGATTAATACATTATTATACTTTTTATTATTTAGATAATATTTTGTGATGTTATATAAAAAATAATTCACTTTTAAAGTTTTTGTTCTTTTATTTATTTTCATTTACTCTTCTTATTGTTTATTACTCGTATTTATTCCTTTTTTGTTTTCATTTTTCCCATCAATTTTCCTTTATTATTATTATATAATTCTAATGATAGGCATATTAATATATTTTATACCAAATCACTTTTAAATTTTTATTATGCTTATTTAATTTATTTTCTAGTCAACTCATAATTATACATGTTTTTAGCTGATGAACTCACATAATTCAGAATTTTCTCCCCTAATAATCTCCACTAATCATTCCTTTTCTTCAATTACCATTTTTCCTCTTATTAATTATCTTCCTATATTTAGTTTCCCCTTTTTATCATTATTTTTTTAATCTCTGATTATTTCTTTCCTTAATTATACTATTTTTAAAAAAATTACCTTCCAATTTTTAAAACTTCTTTCCATTTTAAATTGATTTTTTTTTCAAAAAATGCATTGAATCGATTATGGACCGGTTAGCCGGTTCAATTCGGTTCAACTTGATTTTGGCCGGTTTGATGGTGAAAATGGTTTTGAACTCAAACCGGATTGGACCAAGTGCCAATTTATGATCGAACCGGTCGAAGTTTGGTTTTAATGACATTGCTTAGATGTAAATAATCAAAAGATCAAGGGCAATTTTGTACTCCAATTTTTTGCAATCTTAAGTCAGTTTATCCTTGCCTTATCTTTTACCATATGCATCTTTTAACATCTCTCTCTACCTTTGTTACCACCCCAATCCGAAATCCAAATGAAAGAAGAAGAGCATCTACTAGTAGTGAAGAATCTGGAGGAAAGATTAAGAGATTATGGTTTTCACTTATGGTAAGTCTATATTTGGTTATTTTATTAATTTTAATTACATTATTTTTTAGCTATGGTTCCTTTGAACCTTTCTATCACGTCCCTTCTTTAGGTTTAGTTAATCATGAGGTGAAACCCAACTTCTTCGTAAGGAAGAGTAAACCCTTGGCATGGTGACTTTGTTTATGAAACGTTAGTTACACATTTGCATACCTTTGGATTGTCCAAAAATTATAAAATTTATTCATACAGATCTTCTTTGATTCTACTTTCATTGAGCTTTGAAGCCAAGTTAATTGGTGGTCTGTAGCAAAAGTTATGATCTCATAATTAAGATGTTATCATTCTATCCTTTGAAATTGTTACCCGATTTTGTTAATTTTATATTAAATCAAATATGTTAGAATTATTTGACAATTAGGTTAAAAGGATGCTTAAGTCAGTCTTCATTTCTAATTGGAATAGTTTGAAAAGGTTGTGTCTACAAAGTTATAAATGACAAATCGAAGCTTACTCGGTTCGTCAGAATCAAATTTAGGGAAGATAATACTACTAGTTGTCAAAGGTATTGTGATTAGTACGAAATGATTTAAATTCTAAGAATTTTATGAGGTAAACCTTAGGAATTATAATTCTAGGTAAAATTTAAAGTAATATAATAATAATAAAAGAAATGTCATTGAATCTGTCAGAACATAACATGAAATTTAGACTAAATGCTTATTTTCTTGAGAACAAACAATAATGAAGTAAAATATGAGACTTTTACATATTAAGAGTTTTGTATCTGGAAGTAAGAAAAGGTGGAGTGATGAAATTTGGATATGAAGATATGAATTTTTTTTTGCAACCTGTTATAATATAAGACCAACTCTTGTGATAAATAATTACTTAAGTTATAAGAGAAAATGCACGAGTGTCATGCAACTTTGTAATGATTTGAGTTTCATGTATAATATGTTAGTATTCAGAACATAGTAGTACTATGTTTGTTATTATTATGATTATAGAATTAGATGAGTAAAGTAAGGAAAGAAAGGAGAAAATATTTTGATTTATACTCACACAAGATAAGTTGGTTTATCCTATTCTATGTATTCATCTCTTATGAATATCGTGTGACATGGGTTGTTATATGTATTGAATGCCTTCTATTCTTATTAAAAGTATATTTGAATGATTGATATAGTGGTTGCATATTTGAAAATCATATGTAATATATTATGAATCGATATTGTAAAGTGCAATCCTAGCTATTTCACTTAAATGAATGATCAATATAATTAATCATTTGATATTTGAGATAACATTTTTCATGATGAATCATTTATCTACATATGTATATATCATGCATTTGCTTGTAAGGTGGATAGAGCTAAGTTCCACCTCTTGAATTTAATCCATTATTTTGTTCCCATAAATGAGATCAAATAAGATGGAGCTAAGTGTCGTGCGAAACTAAGTACTACATTGTGAGAAATTGTAGTGAAAGTCACCTCTAGATTAATTCGTATGGGCCATCTCTAAAAGCCATTTATCACTTTATGATTTATTCTCAATAAATGGGATAAGTTCACATACAAAGTGATAGATCTTGAAAAATTATGATGTGAGTCACCTCAAGAATTCGTATAGGTCACATATGGAAGTTATCTATTGACTATACAAACTTGCTAGTTTATTACATATCTTTTTATGTCTCTCCGAATTAATAAATGACAACACATATTATGAGTTATCAACTTACTGAATTATTTTTTCTCATTATGTTGTTTCTAATATTTTTTTAAAATCAGTATAGCTACTTGGATCGCATGTGCTCATAATCTTAGCAAGGTTTATCTCCTTTGATGCTAAGGTATTCAAGAGAGTTATTTCTCTCATGTCCTTTTATTAGGATGTCGAGAGGGTTGGTTATGTGTAATACATTTGTGTCATTTTGTACTTTATAAGAAGACAAAGTTACTATATGAAATGTAAAATTTGAGGAGTATTTGCATGCTATGATAAATCACATAGTTATTGAATCATATTTTATTCCCTATGTTATATTTAAAAAATATCATATTTTTGCAATATTTTTTAATTTTATGTGACGTCCGTAATGAGCTGTGAGCTCCAACTTAAATTAAGATTAAAATCATATCATGCCAATTATGGTATTAGAACAAAATATCATTCCCTTGATCAAAATTTGCATAGCTATGTTTATGATGATATTGTTATGCTTAGAATGTGTTTATTAGTGTTTAGATTGAGTTGCGCCCGTTTGGGGATTATAGTGTGAGGTTCTATAGGTAATAATGTATGACCTTTCGAAATGTGAATGTGATAATATGCCTTTGATCTATTATGAACTTATGCATCACAACCCTATATATAAAGTAGGCGTTCCATTCGAAAAAAAGAATTATTTAGTACTATCTTATGATTTCTATTATTCCTAGTAATTCCTTGTATGCAAGTTAATATACTAATAATGCATAGTTAGAAATGGGACAAGTACTAGATTATTGACATAATTGCTTTATATTTGTATGAATTTCATGTGATTTTAGATAGTGATTAATTGTGTGGCATGTATGTTTAGATTGACATAGGAAGATATTACCTTTTTGTTTCCAAATCAATCATCATTTTTATGTTATGGGAGATAGGGAAGTATGTACATGTTCTCTAATCTATTAATCTATGGCAATAAATTACTTTGGAATGGATGTGACATATTCTAATTATTCAATCTATATATATAAGCACTTTTTGAAAAAAATGTGCATATGTTTAAGAAGTTTTCAAATGGATTCCATAGGAGTGGCTTGTCCTACTCTTGATAGAGAGATGAAATTCATTATTGACATTGTTGATAGAATTATTCCTATTTTTAGTACTTCTTATCATACAATACCAAAAGAACTATATGAGCTTTCATAGGAGGGTTTTCTCCAATCAAAACTATGAGCTATAGACTTATTCATCACAAAGAAAGAAGAGTCACTAAGTTGGTCATTTATTATAGACAACTTGTAATGCCCTCAAAATCTGCCCCATGACACGTGCCGCGAGCTGATTTCGTAATGCGTAATGATAAACATGATTCATTAACATAATAAACAAGACTTGAAGTCGCAATGACTATGATCCATGAATGTTCCTCATCCTACAGGGCATAACATCAACATAAATTCATGACCTTAGATTCATGGGCTAGTACATAACCATAATAGACAATAATATAAAAGACTCAAAATAGAGACCATCGCCATGTGCAACTTATCTTCATAACTGCATAACTACACGAACTCACCTTCCAATAAAATAATAACTTGCATTAAGCAATAAAACTAGTCATATATGTCATCAATAAAATATATTCATAATAATCAATTTGTATAGTATGCTATTTTGAATAATCTAAAATTTAATGTAGGAAATGTGTCACATAATGTAAGTAAAATTTCAATATATTCCTTATGAAAATTTTATAGATATACACATACTCGTTTAGTACAAGTTTTGATTTAATTGATTTAGATATATGTATAGAAGGTTAGGAGTTTTTCCTCTCATTTTGGGAAAATCAAAGAGGAATAATTAAGTAGGAGTTTTTATCCTCTAGCTTTGAGGAAATCAAAGTAGAATAATATTAAGTGGGATGCTAAACTTTTACGAAAACAATCAATAATGAGATATATAATAGTAAAATGATATGTGACACTAGGAGGTGTCTATATATAGAAGAAAATGTAGTCATAAAAGGGGATAATAATAAAAGTGTTGAAGAACCAACTATCAAATTTGTTTAGTGTTGAAAATTGGCGGTCGTTCGATTATCATTATTAATAAATTTGAAACATTGTGAATTCTTGAATTGTTATCATTGATACTAGGATCATTGCAAACTCCCAAACCATCATTGTTAATGACCATTCATCACTACGTAGTTTACTCTTGTATACAACCTTGAAATAATTGATAATTCTTGATTAATTGTTATCGATCACAATCATTATATTTGAATATCAACTTATGGTTGATTTTCTTAGTTTACTCTTGTTTTATACAAATCACTTATCACAAATTATGGAATTAATTTTGTCACGTCTCTATGGGCTAAAAGTAATTTGTCATTGTAGACCTTTTAATATGACATTAACCTTAAAGATTTAAAGAGTTGTTTCAAAAGATTTCCAAACGATGTATTGGAGTGATGTCTCATATGGTCATCGTTCGAGAGCTTGAGTGGAATCATAGAGTTCACTATTATGGAGTGTTGGTTGGGAGTTTAGTGAAAGAATGATTGAAAGGAGACGCCTTTTCGATCCTCGATCACAAATTTGAATTAACATTTCATTATTACAAACCAATAAGAGAAAAAAAATCATATATACTAATCTCATTTCTTCATAGACAATAAGGGATACTTTACGACTTGTGACTATGTAATAATAGGTGGTTGTTCCTTATTTAATGTACTATCCTCTCCTTAAGGTCATGATCGATTCATGTAAATGATGAAAATTTCTTTATAATCAATATTAGGCAAAGTCATGATTTTATTTACTCTTTTACTAAGTTCATTTTTCAATCATAACTTTCCCACTTAGCTTTATTTGAACTATGTCTACACTAAAAAGTTATGAATAAAATGAGTTTTGTAAGTGTGAATAAAATAATGAGACATCTATAATAAAAGATAAACTATAATGAATGAAAATATAAAATCTAATATATGTTGTAGGTTAGATAAGTTGTTTTCAAACAAAATTAGTTTATGATGATTTGAGTAGCTACATAAAAAATTATCAATTCTTATTTGTCTGATTTTCGTGTGCAAATCCCGCACTTACCTATTTTGTCTTTAACATGATGTGCCATGTTAGAATAAATCCAAGTGGGATTGCCATGATTAGGGACTTTATATAAAAGAAAACATATTCATATTCCTAACCAAATGGAACAAATTCTATGATATGGAGTGATTCAATTATGCAAGTTTTTGTAATAACGTCATGACATGAAGCAACTAAGGAGACCAAACAAAATAAGTGTGATCCTTACTCATATTTATTAGAACAAGGAAATACATTAAATTTCAAGGATGAAATTTATTTTAAGATGGGTAAAATCTAATATCCCAAATCTAATTTGCATATATGTGTTAATACTATATTATATGATTGATTAGCAATATGATATATGTGCCACGGCATGAGTTGTAACTCAAAGTGTTAGATCGTAGAAATTGACGAAAATTCGTAGGAATGAAAATATGATTTTTGAAAAATTTTAAAATTTGAAAAGAAAAAGTCTCGATAATTATTCCTATACGTGTCATGTTAAAAGTGATTTTAAATAAAGTTTAGGTGGCTTTTTAATCAGGCATAGTGACAAAATCAGAAAATCTATAAATCATGTTTTTAGTTCTTCAGACAAAAAAAAATGATTCCTTGATTATTTATTTTTCTAAATATTTTATTTGAATCCAAATGGGAGTAGCTTCTTATTTACATGTAATTTCTTAAATAAATAAATAAATGAAAAATGCAAAACCTTTTACTCCAATTTTTAGAAACCTTATATGTAAATAAGCAAAAGACCACGGGCAATTTAGTACTCCAATTTTTTACCAACCTTAAGTTTCTCCCTGCCTTATCTTTTACCACCTATCCCTACATTGTTACCACCTCCATCTAAAATCCAAATGAAATAAAAGAGGAGCATCTACTAGTAGTGAAGAAATTGGAGGAAAGATTGAGGGATTAGGGTTGGGCTTTCACTTGTGGTAAGTCTATATTTGGTTATTTTATTAATTTTAATTACATGATTTTCTAGTTATAGTTCCTGTGAACCTTTCTATCATGTCCCTTCTCTAGTTTTAGTTAACTATGGGGGTGTAACTCAACTTCTTCATAAGAAAGAGTAAACCCTTGGCATTGTGACTTTGTTTCTGAAATTTTAGTTACACATTTGCATACCTTTGGGTCGTCCAAAAGTTATGAAATTTATTTAGATGGATACTCTTTGATTATACTTTCATTGAGCTGTGGAGCCAAGTTAATTTAAGGTCAGTGGAAAAAGTTATGTTCTTATAATTAAGATGCTATTGTTTTGTCCACCAAAATTGTTACCCGACTTTGTAAATTATATATTAAATCAAATATGTTAAGAATTATTTGATAATTGAGGATCAGAAGGATGCAGAAGCCAATCATTTACAATTGGAATCATTTGAAAAGGTTGTGTTCACTGAAAGTTATAAATGGCGAATCAAACTTTTTCGGTTTGTTATAATTAGATTTAGGAAAGATCATGCTACTACTTGTCAAAAGTATTGTGCTCAGTATAAAATGATATAGATTCTAAGAATTTTATGAGGCAAACCTTGAGAAGTCTAATTTTAGAAAAAAAAATTAAAGTGGGCATAATAGAAGTTGTTTACTAATTAATATAAATAATAAAAAAAGTTCACATAACACATAAACAATATGAAATTTAGGCTGAATGCTTATTTTCTTGAGAACCAACAATAATGAAATAAAATATGAAACCTTTACATATTAAGAGTTCTGTAATATGGAAGTAATAAAAATTAGAATGATAAAATTTGGGTATGGATGTTAGAAGATACGAATTTTCCTTTACTATGCATGCAATCTGTCATAATATAAGGCTAAGTTTTATGATAAATAATTACTTAAGTTTTAAGAGAAAATGCACGAGTGTCATGTAACATTTGTAATTATTTATGTTTCATGTATAAAATGTTACTGTTCAAAACATAGTACTAAAATGATTGTTATTATTATGATTATAGGAAGATGAGTAAAGTAAGAAAACAAAGGAGAAAATATTTTGATTTGTGCTCACACAAGGTAAGTTAGTTTCTCCTATTTATGTGTTCGCCTCTTATGAATTTAGTATGGCGTTGGTTGTTACCTGTATTGAATACCTCTTTCATTCTTATTGAAAGTGTGTTTGAATGATTTATTGCACATTTGAAAAGCATATGTAATATATTATAAATTGATATTGTAAAGTGCAATCCTATTTCTCTTAAAAGAATGACTAATATGATTCATCTTTTGATATTTGAGATAAGATTGTTCATGATGAATTATTCATTTGCATATGCTTGTATCATGCATTTGCATATATGGTGAATAAAACTAAGTGCTACATCACTGATCACAATAGGAACCACCTTTAAAATTCAATCCATCATTTTGTTCCTTAGTAATGAGATGAGATTATATGGAACTAAATACCATGTGGAGCTAAGTACTACATTATGATAAATTATTATGGGAATCACCTCTAGAATCTGTACGACATTTATCGCTTGCAGATTTGTTCCTCAAAATGGGATAAGATAAGATGGAATTAAGTGAAGTACGGAGCTAAGTGCTATATAATGAGAGTTATAGTGGGAGCCACCTCTAGAGTTCGTATGAGCCACCTTTGAAAATCATATATCGATTATACAAATTGACCAGTTGGTGATCCGTTGATTCATAGGAGAGTATTGCATATGCATACATATGATTGATATATTCAAATGATAGCGAATGCAAATTGAATGTGATGTTTTTAATTAGAATATTGTATATGTAATTATCAAATGTACAAAAATACCTATTTTGATACTATGATTATTGCATGTCTTTTTTATGTCTCTTCGAAGATGATAACACATAGGTTATGAGTTATTAATTTACTGAGCTATTTTTTCACTATGTTGTTTCTATTATTTTTTTCAAATTAGTATAACTACTTGGATTTCACAAGCTCATAATCTTAGAGGAATTTATCTTCTTTGATGCTAAGATATTGAGGGGAGTTGTTTCTCTCGCGTCCTTTTATTAAGTTGTCGAGAGAGCTAGTTATGTGTAATATATATGTGTCAATTTTTATCTTGTAAGAAGACAAAGTAATTTTATGAAATATAAAATTTAAGGATATTGGTCTATTATGAATGGTCATCATAAATTGCATAGTTTATTGAATCATATTTTATTCCTTATGTTATGTGTACAAAATATCACATTTCTGTAATATTTCTCAATTGTATTGTGATCGTCCGTAATGAGTCACGAACTTTGACTTAAACTAAAGTTTAAATCTGGGTCATGACAATAATTGCGCACTGTCATTCTGCTCGGTGATCCTTCTCCAATATGTTCGATTTCTGTGTGGATTAAAATAGTTGCATTCTTCTTTTCTAGTTAATGTTAGAGACCTTTATTTTTTTGTTTACTAGCATCATTAAAATAGTTACATTCTCCCATAATATGCTTATGGGTCCATCGCATACGTAAAATAAAATAATTTTTTTTTGTTTACTGGCATCATTAAAATAGTTACATTCTCCCATAATATGCTTATGGGTCCATCGCATACATAAAATAAAATAAATTCATAGGTTGAATTCAATGGCAAAAGTTTAGCTTCTGATATTGTGTGAGGTTGTTCTACTTCATATTTCAAATGTAGTTCAATTTCATTTTTTATGCTAATCTAAAAATAATTTAGTAAATTTTTAGAAATTACATCAAATGGTTATATGCTTATGCAAAGTTATCAAGATCTCGATCTAGATCATAAGATATTATGATTTTATGATCTTATTACCCTTAACCAATCTTGATCTTATGTTCAAGATCTTAATTCGATCTTAATTTCAGTCGAATGATGTTACAATCTTATCCAATCTTATACGATCACATAAATTAATATAATCATTTAAATATTAATAAAACTATATATTTATGGAATTAATAATTGATTTATATGAAGTTTATAATAGTTTTAAATATGTTTTGGCATAATTTTGCTTAAGAATCAACAGAAGTATGACTGAGTGAGATGTAATTTATGCTCCAAATATGAAAACTTAATCAAAATAATATTTGCAATGGGTAATGTTATTGACAAAGTATTTCATAATAAGACATATATTTTGTATTTGACATATTCGAAGGAATGCTATGTCTCATATTCAAGACTTAAATTCATGAGATAATTTTAAAAATGAATTTGACAAGTAGATATATGAATCAATAGATGTTGAAGAGTTTGAAAAGAAGTGGGGTTACTTGAAGCAAAAGTATGACATTCCAAATGGTCATTGGTTAGAAAGCATGTTTGCCAAGCATCATCATTGGGTCCCTATGCATTTGACTGATGTTTTCTTTGCAGGAATGAGAACCACACAAAGATCAGAAAGTATTAATGCATTCTTTGATTGTTTTGAGAATTTGAATACTTCGTTGACTCAGTTTGTTCTCCAATATGACCAAACACTTGCATCTAGCCGTGAGGTTGACGAATGAGAAGATTTCAAAATTTTTAACTCCAAAAATACATTACAACCAGTCATTTGAAGAAACATGCAATAGAGATGTACACTAAAAATTATTTCTATTAATAAGAAATGAATTCAATGAGTTTTTTAAAATCTTGGTCAAGGAAAATATTAGAATACAATGGAAAAGAAGTATACTTCATAGCAAACGAAAAGTTGTGGAAGTCAAAGGTCCCATATATCGACTTTTCGAGAAACAAAGAGTGCGAATGCTGATCCTTATGGACATAGGCTTTGATATTGAAGTTTGCACATCAAACATTAACATTGATATTGAAGGCTGCACATCAAACATTGTTGATCCTCTTAGACATAGCCTTTAAGAAGGCAACCATAACACATCAAACATTGCAATTTCAAAGTGCTTAATCAACTAGTCAGTAAAATACAAAATTCTAAACGTTCTAACTAACATAAAAAAATTGAATTGGCATATTATTTGAAAATAATACAAAAATGTTCTTCGATGTCGCCGCTTTTCCACCTCAGGTTCATCTTCGAAATTATTGAATATAATCATGTATCGAGGGTCAAGTGGTGAATCCAACCAACAAAAAATAATGACATGATATCACTTTCTTGCAAACAAATTAAAACACATAATTTAGATATCAAATTACAACAAATCTTATTTAAAGAGATGAAATAAAACATATGTACACAAGGAAGAAACTAACCCCATAGTTATTACCGCCATGAAATCTTCGTCCATAATTTTTATTTGTCGACAAAGTCTTAATACATGTTGCTTTTCTGCATTAACATATCGGTGGTTTAAATTTTACATCTAAAAGATGTATTTGTTGACGGCCACCAATAGAGACACTACAAGTAGTAAATTAAAAAAGGATAACACATTACAAGAAGAAAATCAGAACAATGAGAGACCATTAAATTTAAAAATGTCAATCCGTGGTTGCTGGTCTCCATGCCAAGAATGTCCATGTTATCTTGCACCATAGTCGGGGTCCAAGCCACCAATAAATTAAAAAAGGAAAGTATAACACATTACTAGTAGGAATCAGAACAATGAGAAAAATTAAATTTTAAATTTTTGGTTTCAATCCCAAGAATGTCAATGTCGCCTTGCGGCCACAGCCAAGGCTTCAAACCACCAGTCAAACCACTAGTAAATTAAAAAAAGGAAAGTATAAAACATTACTACCATAAATCAAAACAATGATAAAAAATTAAAAAAATGTGAATATGTGGCTTCTAGTTTGGATGCCAAGAATGTCAACATCATGATGTGCCACAATCGGGGCGAAGGGCAAAGACGTGGAGTGAGGTCGGAATCGAGATGGTCTTCGTCAGGGGCTTCAAGTGGTGGGGCGCCAATGGAGATCGGGGGAGTGATCATCGTAAAAAATTATGCCAAATTAAGACAAAGCTAGTGGTTGAAATCTCCAAGTCGTGAGTTGATGCAACCTTCGACATGAGTATTATGACTGATCTCTCTAGTGTTCGGCGCCAATCCAATGGGAGATGTCGTAGAAGCGGCCATCACAGAAGTAGAGATGTCACAATTGCCACACCTGGAGAGAGAATGTTAGGGTTCAAAGTGTTACTCTGCTTTGGAATTTTATTCTCATCAAGTTTAAGGAGAGAAAAAATGGACACTAAGCTGCCTCGTTGAATTCATTTAAGTTTTAAAAGGAGAGAGAAAATGGACACTAAGCTGCCTCGATGAATTCATTTAAGTTTTAAAAGGAGAAAAAAACGTACGCCATTAGATATGATCGAGCTGAAATGTGCGCTAAGCTGCCTCCTTAGCAAAAGTGCTGAGGGGCTCTCAGATTTTCATCCCTTACAACCATAATACGAAGTTGTTAAAAATGACTGCTACCTTTGGACTGGCAATTCAGAAATGTCTGGTAGTATTAGTTCATACTTGATGCTCTTAATTTTTAATGTGCAACAGTTGGATCTGAAGAACGTAAAGGCTACAAAAGACTGCAAAGGGTCTGAAGAGATCTGGTGAAAAATTTGTAGGAACCACCACAACGATGCAGCATGTAGAAGCATAAAACTTTAGATAAATAATAATTGCATCGGATACAGATGACGGCATAAAACCGCTATGGAAATATCCACTAAACATTTATTTCATTGATACATGTTCTCTGGAACAGGCAGCCGGGTGAATAGCAGTGGAATGACAGCAGCAAAAAATTTCCACACTTTTATTTACATTTCCCAGTTATCCCTACGACTTCACCTACAATTCCTACAGAAAACAAAAAGCATTTTAAATTACTGGAAAGATGCAGAATCATTTTTTATGGTTTCCTTCCAGACCTCTTTTCACCTTCTCAATATATACATCTGCCATTAAATACCTTTCATAAGTATCATTCAAGTCAGCAAATTTTGTATGTCAAAGTTATCCAGTCAGCAGATAGGAAAGAAACGAATGCGCAGGTTCTGTGGTAGAAGTGTAACTGCATTTGAACTTTCTGACGTAAAAAATATTCCAAGGTGGGAGCATGACAATTTTCCAATTCCATGTAAAGGCTAATTACTGCCTAGGATTATATCACATTGAACACCCACCAGATGACACTTATCACCTGAGATTGCTTCGATGCAGTATGTGTGCACCCCACATGCGCGACTTCCCTTCTTCAACTGTTGATAATAAAACCTGCATGGTATATTCAGCTTCGTCCTTGTTTGGCAGTTCCAAACTAACATGAAAAAGAGGCATGGATCTTGATGGGCTCCATGGTTTCCTCGACATATTCTTTTTCGTCTCTGCATGGCAACCAACTATGTTTATAACAGCTTCTGAGCGATCGATATGGACAATGCTGTTGAGGTTCATTTCAATTTCTACTGCCCATTGTGTATCAGGAGGAACGCCAGCAAAGTCAGGAGTTCCTGAAGTCGCCAAAGAAGGGCACCTGGAAATCAAAGCTAGTTTTTCCGTGATTACAATGAATTTCCCTGCCTGTCGGAGTGCCTTCCACATCACAAATGTTTCATCCTTTAGTCTTGAGTTATCTATATGTAGGAGCGCTGAAACTCCAATTGCTTCTTCCCAGGAGTATGGCGATAAAGGAAGTTCTTTTGCCAAAGGTCTTGGAAGGCGAGTACGAAGGTGGCCAGATTGATGGGGACTACTCCAGTTTTTAATGCTTTGAGCAGTCTTCCCTGTGGCTTCAAGCACACTAGCAATAGGTCTTGCTACAAGACCAGCTGTTCCAATCGCAATTCCTGTTCATTAAAAGATAAATCAAAATAAAATTTTTATTGTGTAACTTAAGATAAATACTGAGACTTTGAAAGTAAAAATAACCTGAAAGGACTCCAGGCAAGCCATGCCTTTCAGCACCTCTTATAGGGGATTGAAGTAATCCCGTGAGACCCTGCAAATTTTGTGATATAAGCATTAATTAAAGGATAAGATTAATGTATAAACCCCAAATTATCTACACACGTGCCATTCTTTATAGTAGGAATCAATGGTGGATCTTGATTTGAAAATGCAAATCAGCATCATATGAATCTTGATCTGGGTTTGTGTCTAAACCTTTTCAGGTTTATACCTCCACATAACCTTTAGAAGGCACCAACTTAACTGAGTTATACTTATGCACAACAGAGGTGATAAGTTCGACAACAAAATATAGATTCTATTAGGAAATGCTCCATTGAAATTCTTTCGAACAGACTACTTGGAAATGGTTGAAGTGTGCCTGATATGGTAGGCAAGCAACTCAGAAGTGGTTCAAGTAGTTTAGATCAGAGCCTGCAACGTCCTAACACAGAATGGGCAAGTATTCATGGACATTTTATTTCATGGGAGAGAGAAGTAAATTTAGCTTTATTTTTGTCTTCTGAGAGGATAATTTGTATTTTAACTTCATTTTGTTTCTTTGTTTATTTTCCGTTTTTTTACCCTAAGCCAATAAGCTAGTAAGCTTTCAGCAGATGAGTATATTTCAAATCAGCAAGCATTCCCTTTCAAACAGGTGGGCCTTGCATCCAAGAAAAAGATGTGCATAAGGGTTACAAAGGTGATAAATTATACCTCAAAGAATTCATCAAGTACACCTTTGTCATGTGAACTAAGATAGTTCGTTTGGTCCTCTAGATTAAGAGTAGACTGTTCATCAAATGCAAAAGCAATGATACCCTGGAAAAGAAAATTTACCATGAATATGCATTTTTTTCAGAGAAAAAAAATGAATATGCATTATATCCATAGTTTAATGTTGGAAAAAGAAATGGATTACCTTGTGAGCTGCTTTACTGAATTGGCTGGTAGCAGTGCTCATGGCATAGAGCGTACTATTAAGAAGACCTTTCGAACCTTGCAGTATACCAGCAAATAATCCACCGGGACTCTAAAGAATTGTCAGTAAATTTTTGATATTAGGAATACATGAACAGAACTTTATAGAAAAGGAACAGAACTGATAGGAATGTTGTAGACCTTTACTACACCATTAACAGATAAGAAGTCCTTAATACCAAGTCCAACATTCCTTGCAAAGCCCATAGGATTTCCAATAACACCAGCAGAACCAAAGACCTGAGACAAAATTAGCACACAAACAGCACTACATTAGCAAATAATTCCAATACAACAAGAAATAAACTAGCAAATTCAAAGTTGAATCACTTTCAATAAAAACTAAAACATATATTCTGATAAGAATCACTTGTCACTTTCCTATGCTATTCCTTCAAGATTACTAGTTCTGATACCAACGGAAATACATAAAGGATATTTCTACACATAAACTGCATCAGTTAGTGTTCAACAGATCAATCTTTGCATCTGTGGTTTGTGTATATTTGTTCAGTAAAAACAAAAAACAAAGGATTGTAGTGCAGAGGCACAAAACCATGACAACAAAATAGGATTTTAGGTTCCATCATCACGAGTGGGGCAAGTCATGCTTCCTACCTTGTACATCTCATGAAGCAACTGTCTTGTATAATGTCTAATAAGGATTCCCTGAATTGATTCCCAGCTCGCAATAAGATGCCCTAAAGTTAACTGTCTAAGATGAACAGGCATTCCTTCAACATCAACAAGAGCCATTATGCTTCTCTGCAAACAAATGTTAATACAATGTCAACAAGTTATTCAAGATGTAGGGCAACAATGAATATAAATATGAATGATAAGTACTCAGTGCACTATACAACATTGCATGCCTGGTGTAGAGCAAACTGTACCACCCAATATGCCTTAAAGTGAAAAATGAGCTGGTTCATGCGTCAAACCTCAAGACATGCATTGCGTTTAGACTTCTGATAACTTCATTTAGCACATTAATTTACAACATAAACCTTACATGCTATATTATATAGAATGAGCATAATTTTGTATATCTTCCCGAGAAAGAGAAAGGAAACTTAGAATACTTATCTATACTTCCACTTCTATTAAGATGAGAGTAAGTACAAATGCAGAGTAAAAGTTACATTAAGAAGTGTGTTATGAGATATCATATTTTGAGAATATCATAGCCTTGTCCTTGGTTCCTGAAAACCACCTCCCCACCATCAGGGGTTTCACCGTCAGTGCTAACAGCGTTGCTGGTAGCTCCCTTCTGGCAGAACCACCATGGATGCAGACAGCATCACCTTGGATGCTGGCAGCATTTTCCAAATGGTGTGCAGGGACATGCACAGGATCCTTTGTCCAATCTAGGATGACTGGTCAATGTACACGTTAGTCCATTGGTGCTATTCACAGGATTCAAGTTCCAATGAAGTGTTGTGGCATTTGGCCATTTCGCCAAGCAATGAACATCGCCAAAGTGGTGTTTTTGTTGTGGAGAAGTTCATCAGCGCGCAACCTGCCCTCACACCTGCCTCCATGCACAAAGATGACCAACAAGCAAAAATCCCACTGCCGCCCTCCTACACCCGACCGCCCCCTCCTGGCCCTTCATCGCTCCACTCTCTTCCCTCCCTGCGGTGAAGATCCTGCCATGATGTCGGCCAAACCAAGAGGTGACAACCTCAAATCTTGTCAAAATCACTTTTGACATGTGCCAATGTAGAAAAATTTGGGATCTTACACTTCATCATTTTTTATTCGATGCAGGCCAAAGATTAATGGTGATGACAATATCCTACAAAATAATTTTTGTTACTTGTTATTCTTATCATCATGAAGCCTCTAAGCACTAATTTTTTATCCCCATTGTCTGGACGCATCGGACCACTCGTCTTTTTTTAATGTTCTATATTTAACAATTATTATTTGTGTGTTTCCTCAGGGTAGGGATTTGGCGCAGGCAATAAGATTGTTATGGTGCCGTCTCCACTAATCCCACAAATAAACTTTTTACGTGTTATTCATATTATCATGAAGCCTCCAAGCACTAATATTTTCTCCTCTTTTGATTAGCTGCTGTTCCTGTCCTGCCGACACTGCTGCATGTGCCCTCTTCAGGCACCCCCTCTTCTCCTAGCAAGAGGAAGGAGGAATTCTTCTTGATGCCCCTCGTTCAGGAGCAGATGAAGAATTTATATTTTCTTAATATTTTAAATCTAACTGTTAGTTATTATTGGTGTTTTCTCAGAAAAAGATGATTTTTTACTACAGTAATTCAATAACCTGTTTGTGTTAATTCCTTTCAAATTTAAATTGTTAGGTTCTTCATTTAACTAATATCTGTGTTTTTCCGGATAAAAAATGAAATCCTGATGTTATGGTAATTTGGTAACCAGTTTGAGTTAATTCCTTTCAACTTTGAAGTACAAGAACATTTCAATAGGCTGCCATTATAGGCATTATTTCTGTGATTTACAAGAGATATTGACTTTTGTGCTTAGTTTAAATGGAAGTGCATCTCAACCCTAACATTTCATCTCCATCAGAGAAAAAGTTGTTGGAATATAGAATGGTTGACGTCATCAACTTTCTAGCTAACAAGTTAGGCATGATTGATATGCGACAAGCTTGAGGGGGAGTGTTGAGATATGATTTGCATATTTTTTCATATCTTTGTAATATTATTCAAGATTAGTATCCCAAATTTTCTGGAATAATATCCTAGATATTTTGGGATAATATCCCTGATATTCTGGAGTAATATTCTAGCATATTCTCCTTTCTTGTATTGCCTACCTTTATTATAAATAAGGAGGCACTAGTGTTTGATGAATAAGTGAAAACATATTTTCAACATGGTATCAGAGCGGGTTGATTAGAGATCCGTGTGAGCTCCTCTCGCCAAGTGATTCGTCGGCTTCCATGACTCCTGAAAGTCCAGGAAGCACGAAGTTCTTTATCTTCGTGTTTATGGCTTGATGATCCACATTTCTGATTTTCCCTTTTCTCTCTCTGTTTTTGGTTCATCTTCTTCTTTCTACGTCTTTGTGTTTTCTTCTATATTTCTCTCTTCCGCTATTTTTGCATCTCCTTCTGCTGCAAGATCAATCTTAGCAGTGCACAAGAGCTCGGAAACTATTGCAAAACGAAATTTCATTTTTGCTTCTTCCATGTTCCCTTTGCTTTCATTAGTTTGTCGGTGTTATCGCTGGACTTGCCTTCGGGCCTCTATTGATCAAAGCAGTGACCCTAATCGAGGTTTTGTATCTTTGCGGTTTCTCTCCTTTGTTCCTTTTCTTCACCTTTTGCTTTCTAGCAACTCTCTGCAGGGGCATCTCTGCAGCTTTGCTGTCACGTTTTAACCCTAAGTCCTTGAGGACTTCCTACGCCTTTGAGGCGTCCTGTACTCCATAAGGAGTGTCCTACTGAACCTTTATTGATCGGAGCTTAACCTCCGAAATTATACCGGCGTCGTTGTTGATGATCGGACTTAGCCGACGTTGTTATCGACGATCGGAACCTTACTTCCTTTCTGGCGATGGATCGCGGTTGGCGTTCCTCAAGTCGTCGCTTTGGAGTTTCCTCTCCATTTGCCACGGATTTGTGAGATGTGTTTCCAGCTCCTCTGGTTCTCTACTTCCATCGAAAAATCTCTACTTGCCTCATTGCATGTTCTGCTACTGTTGCTCAAGGTCTCTTAAAGTTGGGGCATGCCAGCAAAATCATCGTTGGTGTCTTCCTCTCTGATGTTCTTTCAGCAGCAATCGTCCTTTAGGTGTTTGTCAAATTGTCTCTACTGTTTGAAGCTTGGTCTTGGTCATCGTCTTCAGCACAAGTTGCCCAGCAGGTGTTCAACGAGTGGTTACACTACCGCTGTTGTGTGATTTCGCCGCGGTGTGTCCTTCAAGTCGCCGTCATTCAGTCTCTTCCCAGCGTCGACTTGCAGGGGCGTGTTGGAATATAGAATGGTCGGCGTCATCAACTTTCTAGCTAACAAAATAGGCATGATTGATATGCGACAAGCTTGAGGGGGAGTGTTGAGATATGATTTGCATATCTTTGTAAAATTAGTATCCCAGATTTTCTGGAATAATATCCTAGATATTTTGAAATAATATCATTGATATTCTGGAGTAATATTCTAGCATATTCTCCTTTCTTGCATTGTCTACCTTTATTATAAATAAGGAGGCACTAGTGTTTGGTGAATAAGAAGTGAAAACATATTTTTCAACAAAAGTTTCTTTCAAATGTTACATGCAACGAATATCCAGCTAGCTCATACAAACCTGAAATGCTGTTGTACTCTTTATGTGAGATATAGACTCAACATCACTGCCAATGTCATTCCTCCTCATCCATGGAGCACTTGAAAAGCTACGCAAAAATAAAGCTTAGTAAAACATTTGACACTATATTACAATAAGGAAACATATGTTCCTCATCTATCTCCGATTCACTAATAACGCTTAAAATTGATAGAAAGAGTATTAACCTCAAGGACATAGTAATAGGGGCCAATTCAAATAGTTCAATGTATATCTTCTTTTGCTTCCTTGCTAAAAGAAAAATCTGCTTCCATGGAGCCCCTACTGGAGAAATAGGAGGTAATAATCCACCTTGGATTTTTTGCACATCGATATGTGAAATAGCTTTTGGCATGCCTTTATGGTCATAATCACGAGCATCCATTAATTGCCCTCTAGTTATCTCTGACGTGGAATCAAATCTCCTGGTTTCAGTATCTCTCAAGTTTCTGCTCTGCAACCTTGAGGACACCACTCTGAAATATTCCATAAGACTCAAGAGGATTTGTTCCTCAAGCTCAATGCACAAGGGGGCCAAACTACAATGAGATCAAATAAGTTAGTAAAAGTTCTGATTTATTTCAAAGACAAAAAAAAAGACAAAGAGATACAAAGGATTGGCCTTACTCTATATGTATATATTCAAATGAAACAATTGATGTGTCTGTATTTCTCCACTTAGCTGCAGAAAAATAAATGACAGGTTCATAGCTGCTATCAGAATGGGAACTGCTAACATTTTGGCTCTGAAATCTCAACTTTGTCTCTTTGTTTTTAAGGAGATTTGCAGATCGCCCTCTCTGTTCATTGTTAAATGAGAGCATGAGAGGACAAGAAGTATCAGTCAACTGATTATCAATTTGAAGGGAAATTGTGTTGAATGACAGCTTCTGTTGCTCCAGGTTTTGCATCAGAACTATGGTAGTCTCCCGTGCACATGCATAAACTAATTCCTGAAAGTAAAATGATAGTCATAATTGATAACATAATTAATGTGTTCTCCAATGCCTGATGCCCATTAAGTGAAAAAGTATTTTACCTGAGGAGAAGAGTTAATTAAAGAAATACCAATAAAAGGCACATGTATTGTCATGACCTCAGAAAAGTTAGCACGACAATCAGTACTCTGGTCAACATTCCTTTTATCATTAAATCTGTGTAAACTGGTCTCCTTCATCTCTTTCATGGTATGATAATTTGAATCAATAACACTAAGAACCTGCATAATATGAACATGCAGAAGGGGTCAATAAGAATTATATGAACATGGGTGCAAGCAACCTCAGCAGAGTAAAAACCTTGGTAGCTCCTTCAGAATGCACACCAATATGGAATCTTCGTTCAGGTTTCTGCGAGTAATGGTTCATGATAATATGGTCATGTAAATATGAAAATTGATATGATTAGAATCTGGCAAAATAATCAATTGCTTTATCAAAGTTCATAACTCATCCCTTTCTAAAAGGAATTGACATACCTCAAGTGTTGAAGGCATGTATACAGGAACATGTTCTTTGACATCGTCTAGATTGTATGTGCCTAGAATTCGCTCCCCAAGTACCTAGAGGCAAAAGAATATGAAGATTTGAACGAAATGGACATGCAAAATGGAAATAAAAATATATCATACCTCAATGCTAAGTCGATGAGGAAAACAAGGTTCATCCCAAGCATACTGGTAAGATGAATAAGGATGGACTGTAGTTTCAAACAATTCACATTTGTGTTGGTAAATTCGTAGTATCTGGAATGGACAGAAACAAAGAGTTTTAACAATATGTTTTCTAGAGTTTCTTTTTTCTTGTAAAGGGAAAGATGAATGTACCCTAGTATTCATACGTTATCTATTATTAAAAATGTGAAACATAGAGGTGTCTAACAAAAGCAAAAGATGTAAAGGGAAAAGAGATTGATTTTCCCCATAAAAGTTATGCTCCTATCTCCAAAAAATATGGTGTACAATGTTTTTTATAGAACCTTCTCTTTGTCAAAAATGGTTGCTATATTCCAGTCCCCAAAAAATAAACTAATGAATCAGAATGGTAAGGAGATATAACTTTGAACTCAATGCATGAGAGAGAGAGAGAGAGAGAATAAAGAAACATGCTTTCTGCGACCAGAAAAGTCATTGAATGGAGATTTCAATGACTTTTATCGAGAATTTCAATTACATATCAACTCCAAACCTTTCCACGCTCTGGTATGAGGAGGTGGTTGAATGAACAAGTAACAAGTAGATGTTGGTTAAAAGATTCAAAATGGAGCGCTCCTCTCCTTGAGTAACGCCTCCGGCAACTCCCTGCCGGCGATGCCACTGTCCGCCCCCGGCATCCCCTGCCGGTGGCGCCACCGCCCGTCTCCGGCACCCCCTGCCGGCGGCGCCACTCTTTCTTCCCATTGCCGCCACCATGCGTCGCAAGGCAAACCGCCATGCCGACGGATGGATGTCGTACTCTCACCCACCGCCCCGTCGCCGCCCTGTGGAATACTGTTTCCGGTGCCTCAACATGGGTCACATCGCTCGTCACTGCTCAGCTCCCGTCCGCTGCCTTCGGTGCAGGGGTGAAGGGCATCGGCAAGCTGAATGCCCCCGAACTCCCCCGCGGAACGCTAGGCCTGTCTTTCCGGCAGGTCCCCAGAATGACACAGTGACAAAGAGCCTCCTACCATTGACGTCCAGCGCTCACCGGACGTCTACCAGGCAGCGAACTTCCTCAAAGAATGCATCATTGGGGAGGTGGAAGGTGTCCCCCCCGATGCGGCACTTAGCGAACAGTCATCATCGCAAGCGTGGGTGCAGCCCCCCCTTTCCATCTCAGTCGTGTGAACTCGACAACCTAGCTTCTCATTCCCGGATCAACACAGCAGCGTCAACTGCTCCTCACGACTCCTTCCGTTTGCTCACCTCGCTGCTGCGTTCGCTGGAAACTGTGGACAGAGGACTTCGGAGCAATGGAGGCGGCTCCGCTTGTCCGGCGGTCCGTCGACATACAGGGTGTGCCGCTCCATCTTCTCCGACCAGAGATCATCTCCTCGATTGCTCGCGTCTTCGGCAACCCACTTTCTTTATCCCTCCCGGCTCTGGGATCGCCGGACGTCTCCCTTGTCTCGGTCGACGTTGAGCAGCGGCCGGATGCTCGCCTCCCACCGCTGGTCGCCCTCCGTGACGGTGAGACACGCTTCCTCTTCCGACTCCGGTATGCCAGGAACACGTCATGGGCAGACGTCGTTGCCGGAGGCTCATCGTCTTCTTCGCAGGCGTCGACCGCCCACCGCCCTGCCAGTCACGCGGGTGGAGCACGTGACACTGCTACAGTGTCAGACCACCGTACCCTTAACCCAACTTTAATTCAAAACTTTGATTCGATGCACCCCGACCCCAACGAGCCACACTTGATCCTGAATCCGACTTGCTCCAGGGCCCGATCTGACTCTCCCGTCCTCCGCTTCACACTCGCATCAGCCCCAGCCCCAACCAGCTCCGTGACCCGTCGCCTACCTCCAGACAGCTCGACATCCCACAGCCGCCGCTGGTGATCCTGCGCCGGTCATCCATTTCCCCCCCTCCACCCCCTCCTCTTCGAAGGCGCCCCTCCTCACCTCCCAAAACCCTCGACCACCTCCATCAGCCTTAACATCATCCACACGCTCTCCGCGACTGGCAGCGGTCACCCATTCCGGCAGTGCAGATGAACGCCGAGCAGTGGATCACAGTCAGACCGCCTCTCGTCCAGGTGGCGACCATCTGTCCATCCCGGCGAATGCCCATACTCGTTACTATCGACGCCGCTCAGCCACCACGCCGCCGCCAGCAGCAAATTCCCTGGCTGCCACGGCCTCACTCACACGGCCAGTGACGCCCATCTTGACGCCGACGCCGGAGGACTCTATGCCACCAACAGAGGGCCTGGTTGACACCTCGCCAACTCTGGAGGAGGTTGAACGCGTGGCAGCCGCGGCCGGTTTCCGCCACGCTCGTCGCCGACGCCGACACCGACTTGACATGGCATTTCGGCTTGCGGTTCGCGGTCCCCTCCACCGTCTGCTTACCGTTCCCCGGGCCAGCGCCGGTAGAGTGGTGGGGGGCCCCTCAGTCCTCCATAGGCAAGGTGAAGTAACCATGTCCTTATGAAGGTGTTGACATGGAATGTGCGCGGCCTCGGCGACCCAGGGAGACGTCGTACCCTGAGCCGCTATCTGCTGACTTGGTTGGCCGACGTGATCTTACTTCAGGAGACTAAACTTCAGGAGTGCAGCTCTCTGGTATGGAATCAGATTGGGGGATCCCACCTCATGGAACACATTTCTTTGAGTGCCGTTGGCCGTTCCGGAGGTTGCATCATAGGTTGGCGTGGTGATATGTTTGAGCTACTGGACTCCTGGGTAGACCGTTTCTCCCTATCGGTGCACCTCCGACTTCGAGCTGATGGTGATTCATACCTTATTACCTGCATCTATGGCCCTTGCTCTGGATCGCTCCGGCCTATGCTATGGGAGGAGCTTCAGACAGCTCGGTCCCGCCTTCCAAAGAGTCGTTGGCTTCTTGGGGGCGACTTCAATGTCACCTTGGACACTGATGATAGCCCCTTAGAACGCTATGGGAGGGACTCTGGCGCACAGGAGTTCAGGGACTTCATGGATTCCCAGTCGCTGCTAGACTTTCCGGCATCGAACTGTCGATTCATTTGGAGGAGTACGGCGGCTCCATCTGCTCGTTCGAGGATTGATAGATTCTTGGGGTCCGTGGAGCTGGCTGAGGCCCATCAGCTAGCCGATGTTCAGGCCCTGGATCGGCCATCCTCAGACCACACGCCCCTCCTGTGGCGGTCTGGGAATGGCTCGGCTCAGAGGTCGTAGTGCCGCTTTGAGCGTTCCTGGCTCCTGGAGGAGGGTTTCCGTCAGTTTGTGGCAGACCAGTGGCAGAGTATTCCAACTTCTGATTCTGCATCCAGGACTCTGGCCACCCATCTCTCTGGTCTGCGATCTTTCCTTCGGGGTCACTGGCGGCAGATCCGAGAGGACGGACTGCGGCTGAGGACAGAGGCACTAGCCACCATATCCAGATTGGACCGTGTGGAGGACTCTCGCCATCTCTCCGAACCTGAGCTCGCTGACCGCAGGCGGGCTCAGGCGACCATTTGCTCTGAGGACCTGAAGGTGGAGATCGAGTGGAGACAGCGCTCTCGCCAGACGTGGCTGCGTGAGGGTGATGCCAACACTCGCTTCTTCCATATGTATGCGAGCTCCCATCGCCGGCAGAATCACATTGACCGCTTGGTGGTTAATGGGCATCAGATAGTCGGCCAGCAGCATGTTGGAGATGCCATTACAGCATATTATCGGGAGACCTCTAGGCGACAACCTCCAACCACTTGGAGGTGGTCACCTGGGGGAATCCCCAACCTCTCTGACGAGCATATTTCTCTCCTTTTGCAGGCATTCTCTGAGGATGAGGTCACTCAGGCGTTGCGGGACCTTAATAGCGAAGCTTCCCCGGGACCCGATGGTTTCCCGGTGTTCTTCTACCGGGAGTTCTGGCATGTAGTTCGGGCGGACGTCTTGGCAGTTATTCAGGAGTTCACCAGTGGAAATAGCGGCTTTGAGCGCCTTAACAAGTTTTTACTCTTCATGCTCCCGAAGCGCACCCCGGCGGAACGAGTGGAGGACTATCGACCGATTGCCCTATCCAATGCCATCTACCTTCTGGTGGCTCGGGTACTGGCTAATCGTCTTCGCGAAGTGCTGCCTGATCTCATTCACCCGGGCCAATCAGCCTTCATCCAGGGGCGCTCCATCACAGACAGCTATGGCATGGCAGCGGAGATCGTCGTACATTGGAGGAGGACCGCCTGCCAGGCTTTTCTTTGGAAGGTCAACTTCGCTAAAGCTTATGATACTATTTCTTGGTCCTTCCTTTGGCATTCCTTGCAGATCAGAGGCTTTTCCATGGCTTGGATTGTTTGGATGAAGCGGTGCATCACCACAGCTTCTTTCTCGATCTTAGTCAATGGGGTGGCAGCAGGTGAATGGGTCCAGCCACAGAGGGGGGTTCGGCAGGGGTGCCCACTCGCACCTATGTTATTTGTCCTGGCAGCGGACGCTCTTGCGAGATGTACTCAGGCCGCATGTAGCGCCAGTCTCTTCACTGGTTTTGCAGGAAGTTTAGTTCCCCTTCTTCAGTACGCAGACGATACATTATTTTTCATCGAGGGCACTGCTCAGGAGGCTAGGCGGCTGGCTATCCTGGTGGATCTGTTTGGGGCAGCATCCGGCCTCCAGATCAACCATGCCAAGTCGTCTTTCATTCCCTTTGGTATGTCCCCTGAGGAGGTGGATGCATGTGCAGCCGAGCTCCACACTCCGACTAGTACCTTGCCGATCTCCTATTTGGGTCTTCCCCTTTCCGATCGTCACATTGGCTCCCGGGGGTGGACCCCCGTGATTGAGAGGCTGGAGCACAGGTTACAGGGTTGGAGTTCGAGATTACTTTCCCGTGGAGGCTGCCTTGTACTCCTTCGGTCAGTGCTCTCTGCTTTGCCGATTTACTATATGTCAGTGCTCAAGATGCCAGGTCAGCGACAGATTGATTCATTACGGAGCAGATTTTTTTGGCAGGGATGCTCCTCAGACCAGCGGGCTGTGCACCTTGTCTCTTGGCATACCATCTGTCGGCCTACCTCCTTGGGGGGGCTAGGCGTCCGTGATCTCCGGCACACCAACTGGGCCCTTTTGGCCCGGTGGGTCGGGCGCATCATGGGACCCCTTGATGGATTATGGCGTTCAGTATTCTTCAGGTGCTATGGCCAGGATCTTTCTTGGGATTCCCGGGGCATACTTCCTCGCGGGGCCTCTGGCGCGGTTCCTCGACTCTCCTCCCCTTGATCCGCCCATATATGGTTCCCTCCCTCGGCTCAGGCGAGGCGTTTTCCTTTTGGCATCACGAGTGGCTCCCGGGGGCGTCCTTGGCGACATCTTTCCCCCGTCTACTGGTCCTCGCAGCACAGCCCGATTCCCCGGTTGCGGAGGTATGGTGTATTGCTCCCACACCAGGCACTGGATCGTGGGCCCCCACTTTCAGATCAGCTCTTTTCGACAGGCGCACACTCGAGTTCATGGACCTCCATCAGCGGATCGCTCCATTCCGACCGGACCCTTCTAGGGCCGACGGGGGGGTTTGGCTTTCTGAGTCTTTCTCTGCTCGCAGTCTCTACCTCCGCTTCCTCCCGGCCAGCTCGACTCCTGATATCCACAGGTCTGATTTCAGATACATTTGGAGCAGTAGGGTACCACTTAAAGTCAAGATTTTTGCTTGGCTTATGCGTCACGACAGGCTCCTCACCGGACGATATAGAGCGAGATGGGCCCCTTTTGATGACACCTCTTGTGTGCTATGCGGAGAGGTAGATGAGGATATCCCACACCTATTCTTCGGATGCACTATGTCCAGAGAGGTTTGGTCGAGGCTGAGTTTGATCGGTGGCCCTTTTTCTACGCCGGAGGCATTTTGGCAGACCCTCAGAGCCCCTGGCGGTCAGAGACACCATTGGAGGGCTACACTGGCGACTTTCCTTGCCGGTGCGTGGGCCATCTGGCTTCAACGCAACCGCATTATTTTTTGTGGGGAGAGAGTGCATGTTGACAGCATTGTATGCCATAGCTCTTTTCTTATTCGGGAGTGGGGTTTTGTGTAGTGGCGGTACACTTCCTGTTTTTTGCCGCTCTCGCTTTGAGAGCTTACACTTGTACATTTCTCTTATCATAGTGATATATATCTATGGATGACACCCAACTTGGTGCTCATCCTTCTTCCTCTCAGAAAAAAAAAGGTTGAATGAAGAAGCAAGAGAAAAGGTTTAACTTAGAGAATAATGAAACATGCTTTCTGCGACCAGAAAAGGTTGAATGAAGAAGCAAGAGAAAAAGGTTTAACTTCTCTTAGAAATTAATTACCTCCATCGAAAAATTGTCTATTCTATATGGCATAAATCCAGTTTTATCATCAGACAATATAATTAATTGTGTCATAGAATGCCCTGATAAGTTCTTGATGCCATCCTTCTCACTCATAGCAAGATCAGCATTTTGTATTTCGACTCGAATCATCTTTGATGCTCCGGTGACATAATTCCTCATTTTCACCTGGGTATCCCCAAGGAAATCAGGAAGGAAACTTCCAGACCATTGCCATCCAGGTTCATTGAAGTAGCTCGCTGCAACAGTGAGTTACAAAAAGTAGAAGAAATAGATGGTTATATAATTATTCCAGCACTATAAGCATTCTTTCTAACTTATGGATCCCAGAAAAAAATGTTGACACACCAACCATATAATTTTAAGAACTCCAGAGAACTTACAAATCCACTAAAAACCAGTTAGCTTACAGCTCTTGAAGCATTTGAAAACAATTGAAATCTAGATGTTAAGAAAAAATAGCATAAATGTCTTTTTTTGTTCAGATAACATATTATCTGTTTTGGTGTTGTAGTGGAGGAAATTAGTTTAATACGAAGAGGCCAGTTTTAGGTTTGGTTCAGCAGAAAGGCAATAAAAAGCTGTGGTCAAGAAAAGTACATGTATTCAAATAGATCCTACCAAGGAATATGATCGATCTTAAATTGGCATCATTTTCGTAGAATCGGTGGGATTGTAAAATCTAAATAATAGGATCCTACCAATATTTTTTTAGGAGAGGATCCTACTAATATTGTTCTAATGTTTTAATTTTTTTTAGTTCTCACCAAGTGCAATATGATTTTTGGAGAAATAAAATTAAAAGGAAGATTGGTTATAATTAAAATTTCAAAAGTATTTTCTTCACAAATTAAATTTAAAATTAATGTATATTAAAAATTATTTTACAATGGTACTCCATATGAATCACATTATATTGCCATTTTTTGGTCAATTCTTATTAAATTAATATCACATAAATAATATATATATGTTTGTAGGAAGCTTTAATAGGATAGTAGTTAAATTAAAATTATAATTTTCTGTAATTTTATATATTAAATTATTTTTTTAATATGCCTCGATCTTAGACTCCTAATCTTAAGTACAATCCCAATCATCACTACATTGGCCAGCTATGCAGTTGCAAAGACAATATGGAAATTAAAGGGTTAATTTGCATCTTTAGTAATCAAGTTACAAGGACACTCCAAATATTACAATTCAGTAAGCACGGAAAATAAAAAACTGAAAAATTATGATATTTGAATCATATTATCAACAAAAATGGCACATCAAGATCAAATTGAAAGGAAAAGATTGTTACCGTGTTGTATCAGACCAATGAAGTTGAGTATGTTGCCCAGCAAGCAAATGATATGATATGTTGGTTCCTCTTTGTTTATAGCTCATTACATTGTCACATGCATTACACAAGACATATCTGCAAAAACATACAAATCATTGATCTGTCATATTAACAAATATCGTCATCAAAGCCAATTAAATAATATGATTTCTACCCCTCAAAAGGAAAAAAAACATTGCAATTAGCCAATTTCTGAACCTCACTTGATCTGTCAAGCAATAATTAAATCTTTTTTTGGTAATCTAATAGAACTCGCTAAATGATCAAATTCACACCAGTATGATCTATGAGCCCCTAATGAGGCATTTGGCTAATTAAATTAGCAATAGGAGAATAACAAGATTATTGTTCTTGGTAAGATGCAAGAGGCAGCCGAAGATGACTGTAGTAATCGAATTAGCAAGTAAACATGAATATCTAGTTCCTCGGGCAATGTAGTGATGGTAGTCAAGGAAATATTACACATGGTCCAAAATAGATGTAAACAATATTAGGGTTAATTCCTTAAACCTCCCTTGAACTATAGCAATTTTCTACGTCTAACCCTAATATATAAATTTACCATAGGAAGTCCTTAGATTATATCGCATTTTCTACTTTAGTCCATCTGTCTAGTTTCGTTAATTTTTCCATTTTAATTTTTTTCCTATTTATCAAAAGACTAAATTGCCCTCTCTTTTCATATAAAAAATAATATACTAATAGAATAACAAATAATATAAAAAATTAAAAATTCTTAAAAAAAGAGTTTTTTTTTGGTGGGGGGTCTTAAAAAAAGGGTTTTTTTTGGGGGGAGGGGAGGGGGGCTGACCCCCTCCTCTCCCTCCAGCGGCCTCGCCATGACTATTCAATTTTTTGAGAAGCCATGAACGAAACGCAACTCTCTTTGGCGATTCCGATGGGGTTTTCACCGTGGGTTGGAGCACAAAGTAAATTTTTTGCGTGGTTGCTTTTTGTAGGGAACTTTGAAGCAACTCCCAAAGGATTGAACGTCAACCGGCCTCCGACGGCAGATGAGATTGAAGAGGGAGGGGCGGCAGCAGCCGGGGGTTCTTTGCCATGCAGCATTCTTTCCTCCTTCTAGATGGACTACTCCATCCACAGAGGTGTTGAAGCCGTCCAAGGGCGGCAGTAGGATCGGGAGTGTTGGTGGTCGTGGCGACAGTTGACGACGACGAGAGACCGGCATCTTCGAGGGGCAGCGACGAGGACAACAGGACGACCAAAAAGAAGCTCAGGCTGTCCAAAGAGCAGTCGGCCTTCGAAACGACCAGCATGAAGGGGAAGGGAAGGAGGAAAAAATCATGGACAGGCCCGGTGAAAGCTTCGCCGTCGCCGGTGGACATTGCAGCGCCCTCAGATTGCGACGACCCCCAGCCCTTCCAACCCGTCCTTCCCGGCGCAAACGGTCCTCAACGCATCGATCGACGTCTTGGATGCTGCCGACTGGCCGATGTCACCAGCCACGGTCTCAGGGAAGGAGAGCAGCTGTAACATCAGCGCCAGGCCCTTGGGAATGACCAGCATGATGGTGAAGGAAAGGAGGACAAAAGCATGGCGGGCCCAGCGAAAGCTTCGCGTGGAGATCGCGGGGTCCCAGAGGAATGGAAGCGAGGGGCGCCGCCCCCCTCCTCTTCAGCCAGCGGCTAAGGAGACCGCCGGAGGGAGAGGAGGTTGCCCCCCTTTTTTTCAATAGTTTTTTTATTTTTATATTATTTATTATTAAACTCTTTTTAAACATTAAAAGATAGGAGGAGGGCAATCTAGTCTTTTCATAAAAATAAAAAAATAAAAAAATAAAAAATAAAAAAGTTAACAGAACTAAATGGATGAACTAAAGTGAAAATCGTGGTATAATTTAGGGACGTTGGTAAGTTCATATATTAGGATTAGACGTGGAAAATCGCTATAGTTCAGGGAAGGTTTAAGGAATTAACTCAAAATATTACGTCAAAATACTCTCTTTTTCTTATTTTTAGAGAAGTATATTCCTAGTATATATCCAATGTCTAATACTATCTAAAATGATAGCATGAGCGCACACAGGAAACCGACAACAAAAAAGCTTTGGTTCATAGACATGGCACTACATGAGAGCACACAGGGAAACCTACAACATAAAGTTTTGGCTCCTAGGCATGGCACTACACCACAATAGAAGCATGTTTGTAGATGCTCACAACATAGAACATACTATAACGTATCACACCAGATAACAGATTGTACCAACACAGTTACATAGCAATCCTGAGTGGCATTGAACTTCCCTGGTAATTTGTTACAAAAGGTTAAATTCCTAGGAGCTGCAACACGTGTGGTAAGAAGAGACCAAATATTGAAAATTGAAGCTTATTTATATGCCTGTACAACCAAATATTAAGCAACCTCAAAACCAAAAGATAAATAACAACATTTAAATAAGATGACTAACTAGAACACTATCTTCATCCTTATTTTTTTTTTGAGAAGTTAAAAATGTGTGTAATGATGTGGTTGGCAGCCGAAGAAGCTAAGGAAATTAACCAAGGAATAAATAGGAGAAAATATTAGTAAATAAGAATCAAACTTGATACATAAAAAAAAGAAAATAATAACAACTACAACAACAAAGCCTTATCCCACTAGGTGGGGTCGGTAAAAAAAGAAAATAAAAGAAGAACAAAATACAAAGTAATAATACAAATATTGACAAACAAATGGAAAAGAAGGATTTGATGGTGGAAAAGAAAGTCAAGTTTTTTTTTTTGTCTTCATGTGAAGTGGTTGAGATGAAATGATGATAAAGCAAATGGTTGTGGATGGTTTTGATTAGTTGGCAAGCAGAAAAAATGAATAGAAATCTTAACTTGAGAAATTAACTAAGCAAAATAAATTACTGAAGTGCAAGAAACAAATGAAGGGGAAAAGGTAAAATATATGATCCAAAATACAAGTGATAGAAAAAAAGCTATAATAAATGACGAGTGAAAAAAGTATAAATCATTAAACCTAAATGAAGATCTGAGGAAATACAGGCACATACTGATCTTCCGAGTTCAGTTTTCATTGACAGTTATGGTCGGGAAATACGTTCGAACACAAGAGCCAAACATCCATCTTCATTTTGAAGGGTGTTTCAATGGTGCTGCATAAAATTAGGCCTTTTTCCATAAAAATTAGATCACTGATTCTCTTTAGGAGGATGATTGGGCATTTGATGGACGGACCACTGCCACTTCTCAAAGATTCTATGCATTCATAAAAATAAGAATGCCATGCTAGCAGATTACTGGTCAAATGACAAGTTAGGAGGGGCATGGACACCCATCTTTCCTTATGGTCTCACAGTCACAGACCAATGGGTGGATGAGCTCTTTCTCCTCTTCGAGGAACTATGAGGTTTTTTCATTAGATGACTCAAGAAGAGATTCCTGGAGTTGGACTACAGGAAGAATCAGTTAAGGAGGCTTACATGCAACTTAATGCTGAGAATAGAGACCAATGAAATTCAAGGTGGAGTGTCAACTGACATGGCAGACTCATGTCTGTTTGAGGATTCAATTTTTCACGTGGCTGTTCAGGAGGCAAAGGCCTTTCACCGGTGCTTATCAAAGACATTGGGCCTCAGAGTTTGATACATCTTGTGGTACAAAAAGTTATGACATCTCTAGACTATCCGGTGGCTGGATGTACATTCTGAAACCTCATTTTAGATTCTATTGACCTTAACAGGATATGTAAAGAAGGGATTCAAAGAAGAATCAAGCTTTGCATGAGCATATGACCGTTCTTTTCTATATCTACGGATCAAGCTTATAGTCATAAGAAATTTAAATTTGAGCTGCCAGTAGATTGGACTCAAAAGAGATCCAAAACTATATAGGAACAATGATGTGAAACAGGTTTTTTTAAGAAAGGATATGAGATGGAAATCCAGTTGATGAATAGAAGGTCATAGATTGAAATGAACAAGAGAAACTCATTTACATGATAATGCAATTTGTATTTCTTAAATAGTGGTGGCGGTAATGTTTTATAGAGAAGTCACAGCTATATTGAACTAGACACATAATTTATATTCAACAGTAAAGGGTTAAGATGTTCTGAATATGTCAACAAGAAAACAGGTACCGCAGAGAAACTTTTAACTTGTAGAACATCAATTAACTTCTCTCTCCTTCCCAAAAAAAGTCAGTAGTCATTTAGGTAAACACTATTTTCCAACTTTGTTCATGTATCTATATTGTCATAGCATAAAAAAAGAGATACATTAATCATCGCAGAACATTGTTTTCTGATTGTCACAATGATAACTAAACAGGATATATCAAATTCAAGTCATAAATAAGGCAACTCAAATGGGCCCTCTTAACTATTTTGTTTGGTCTAAGCCAATAATTCATTCTAATATACTTTCGGCAGTAAAAATGAAGCAAATATTTAGGCTGAAAGCTGAAAAAGGAACATATCTAATTAACATCTAATTAACCGTAATTAAATGAAGCAAACAATCATAAATAATAATTTATTTGAAGGAAATAACAAATACCTAGGCTGGAAAGTAACAATCCTAGTCCTCCCAGATAGTTCTCCAGTCATGGGGCTTGAAGCAACAGTGACTAAAAGTGCACCAGAGGTAAAGGGCTGAGGAATAATTATATTAGATGAACCACTTGCAGGAATGAGAGAAAATGGTTTGGACCAGCTTGGGTTTTGACTAGCAGTAGGAGTAGATTTTTGTAACGAAGCACTGAGTTTAACCAGAAGTTCATTAGCAGAATAACCTGGAGGGGAGTACATACACGGGCAGACACTTCTGCTGTCACTATTTTTCATATTTCCAAGTTCCTTCAGTAAATAAGATGGATAGTTTTCCATTGAACTGCAGCATGAAGTTCCTATATCATTTGTTCTAACTCTGGAAGATGAAAGAGATTCACTGCTACTGTCTTCAGATATAGCAGAAAGACCAAGATTTTCTGCTTCTTGCTGTCCTTTACCAACCTCGTAGTAACTTGAAGGAATAATAATGGTGCTCCCCTTTCTTTCATGGTTACCATCTGATATTGTAAGCAAGAAACCAGTGCAATTATACAACAAAAATGGAACATATAGGCATATTTCTTTTGCACCACAATACGCATCCATTGACTTGTCAAGAATGACACAGATAGGTTCTAAGGAAACAAGCAAAAGGTCAGCAAGAATATATAAAGAATTCATACTATTGTAATACAAATGCAAGACAACTTACCATTTGAAGTCTCAGGATAGAATGACAACTTCTCGGATAAAGAGAAATTGGCACCATCTAACTTGGCCATGGAAGAGAATGATTCAGCACGTGGAAACTTTGAAAAGATAGGACTGTAGCCTTTCATGTGGAATGTTATCACAAGGTCATGTGCTGAATCAACAAGATATATAGGAGTAGTATCCGCCTAAATAAAAATAATGGGAGTATCAAAGTTGTTAAAAACACATCACAGAAAATAAAGAGCAAGAACTATTCTACGAAAGAAACTATTTACTTGTCCTAAAATAGGATAGCTTGGAAACAAACCTCAGGGATGGTAATTAAATGTGTTACTCCACCACAATCTAATGTCAATGATAACTCTGTAGGAAGATAATTTTTAATCAACAGTGGAGTAGTCAGCCTCACATATCGTATAAAACATTTCTTCGACAAATTTGACTTAAAAATTCTCCTGTTGCTTTCTTTGGCTTTCTGTTGCTGAAATTCATGGCTATTAACAAAGGAAGAACTATTTCTTGAAACATCAGATGAGGAGAAGCTATAATCTTGACTTGATAGGCAGCAACGGAACGGATGGCTGCTGGGATGAGAAGGATAACACACAAAAGATCGAAGGAAACCAAGCCTATTCTCCTTTGAGAGTACTTTTGACAATATATGCGCTTCACTCCACAGGTACTGTGTGCCAACTGGATGCCACCTAATCCGACTAGCCTCAGCCAAATGTAGAGGCAGTGGAAATTCTTTGCCAGGATGTATTGGTCCAAGAATCTGGATAAGTAAGAAAATCGAACAATGACTTGTTATTTTTATCCACAGTAAATAAAAGATAAATGAGGGAGAGATAAAAGCATACCATTATTCCTTATTGAAAAAATATAGCATTATTCGTAAGAAGAGTAGATCAAATAATCTGGAGTCCGATTAAAAGAGGGAGAGGGAGGCCAAGGCGGACACTTGGCGAACTAATAGAGCAAGATCTATTGGTGAATAATATACCGAAAGGTTTGGTTACTAATAGAGCGGAATGACGTCGTATGATCCATGTAGCCGACCCCACCTAGTGGGATAAGGCTTTGTTGTTGTTGTCTTAAGTGAATTATTAGTATATGAAAACTTAGAATTAACAAATTCCAGTATATTGTAATTTGCAGCTAAAATTAAGTAGTGTCATTGTGAAATTGTAAATAAGAACACCAGAACTTCTACAAGACACAGGTCATTTCCATTTAAAAAATTATTTGACAATAAAAGTTTTGAATGTCAATAGACGAAAGATACATAACAGCTTAGCATCTAATGTCATATTTCTGAAAACCAGAAATTCAAGAGACCTTATAGGAAACACCAAATGGAATTTCAAACCGCAACTCCAGGGGAACTGATGTTGCATTATATAATAAAACCTGCAGTGAAGAAGTTAACATTAGTCCTTGAAATGAGGAGGAAGTGGTAAAAAGATTGTTTAGTGAAACATACTGTTGAATACAATCTAATAAGCTTGCTGTAGTGCTGCATAGAAACCTCAAATACGACAGGAATGACTAATCCATCATTTTGATTAGTTTCGTATTGCTCATTGCTCCAGTTGCACCCTAAGTTGCTATCATCTCCATGCGTTTCTAGATAAGTCCCTTTACTTCTAGAAAAATTTGCCTCGAAGAAACTCAAACCTACAATGTCCATTGACATTGGCCTAGAAGGCGCAGAAGTTCCATCAAATTGAATAGTAATCATATGATGTGTTACAGAAGTCATCTTTTTCTCTAAAAGCCTTTCAGAAGAAGGAGCGCTCCTGTATTGGAAAAATTCTTCATCAAGAGTTTCCTCGAGATATAAGGGGACAGATGAACCTGGCTGCACAACATTTCCCTCCTCCCCCGATGGAAAACGGCACATATCATCTATATCAAGATGACCATGAAAGACATGAAATGTTAAAGGCAATGAAGTCTCATTATGGAGAATGTATGGAGCATATCTTTTGCTAAGTATGTTATCGCTAGACTGAAATCCCAGCATTTCCTTTCCTTCTTGAAACTCACATATCCCATCATCTGCAGACGCATCCTTAACCATCTGATTCAACCTGAAAATAGCCTACAAGAAAATTTCAATGATCAGGAGATGTCATGGACAGAAAAGATCACATCTTATAAGTTTATATATATATATATATATATTTATATTTTGAGGAAAAGGATGAACAACAAGTTAGGGTGTCATCCCAATATATATCACTATGATGTGGAAATTATACAAGTGTAAACTCTAAGGAGAGAGTAAGAAAAAAAAAAAAGGAAAAGTACATCGACTACCCAAATCCCCACTCCCAAAGAACTATGATGTATAATAGTGTCCACTTAATATCTCTCCTCACAAAAGATGGTCTGGTTGCGCTGAGGCCAAATGGTCCAAGCACCGGCAGAAAAGTCGCCAGTGGTATTTCGGTTGATGACAAAGCCCGAGGACTATAGTTTTGCATCTGATGTAAAATATTCTAGGTGACTTCGACATTGAACAAATTCAGATCTATTTTTATTAAAGTAGAAAGCCAACTTAATACAGCATAGATGCCAGCCGGTGCATTAGTTAGATTTTGAATCTTACAGCCTTGAAGGAACTATAAATAAGACGAGTAAGAGAAACAACTTAGTAAAAAGGGGAAAAACCTCAATCAAGGGTTCTGTAATATTCAAGTTAAGCTCTGTTGTTGATTTGAGATACACATCAGTAACTGTATGTAAATTCCCAGGAAATTTCTTTGTCAAATTCAACTGAAAGCACCAAGGCTCCACAAAAGGTTCCCACATAACCTGTAAGAAGAATTCACATTTAATAGCAGAATTATTACATAAAACACAACATAGAAGTATTAGCAGCATACCTTATCAATATTATTATAGTTGACTAATAGGTAAGCAGTAACTAAGCCATCCATAAGCTCTTCTGTTTGCTTAAATTGCAGAACCACATTTTTAATCAACACCTCAAGCATTGGCCCATGACAGCTCCACTGTGTTAAAGAACAATTTTGTAAGAGAGAAATCTAGCCATAGAAAGGTCTAACACAACGTATAAGTACATACACACGTACATATATAAGTTAACATCTGATTGAATGTATAAACTAGAAGTTATGAGTACAACGGATCACAAGAAATTTATTGCAAAAGAATAAACAGAAGCAATTTTTTTTGAAAGTCTGGAAACTCTGACATGCTTTGTGCTTTCTGTGGGGAGGAGGACGAGGATACTGCTCATTTGTTCTTTGGTTGTTACATGGCTATACGGGTCTGGGCCGAGGCTGGCATTGGATGGATTGACAACACATCAGAAACTGCTTTCTGGCGCTCCTTTTGCAGCGGCGGCAGAGATTCCCGAGAGCATGTCTATGTTTGCAAGAGACAGAGGGTGCGCCCGCTGGCCTTCATCTGGGTCATTTGGCTACAAAGGAATGCAACTATTTTTCAGGGTACCCGGGCTTATGCGGAGAATGTGGGACAACACGCAAGGGCAATACATGGGGACTGGAGGAAGTACATGTAATGTAGGAGAGCTATGTTTTGGTGGAAACATTGCTTTGCTTTTATGTTTTGTTTGTAATCGTGCATTTCATTAATATAACCCCTGGACGGCTACCTCCTTGCTAGTCGTCCTTTCTCTTCTCCAAAAAAAAAAAAAAATCTTTTGAAAGTAGAGAGGATGAGGTCCATGTGCACTCATCCATATTTATTTATAGCAAGCATGTACAATCAACATCCCAGCACATGTCAAATTTATGAATTAAAAAATGACTTAGGGAAAACTTGTACAATTAGTTAGTTATTTTCGGAAGTGGTTTTCTTGGTAGCATATTATATTTCCTAGAAATATGTGCATATAACTAAGTTTCTTGTTTCTCTTGCAGTGTCTCACAAAATATGGGTTCCAATTTCAGGTTTCCTATAGTGGTGGTGGGGCAGATTGAAATAGAATTATTTTTAGGCTCTTTTGTATTCTTTACTTATTTATTTGATGAAGTCGCATTATTTGCTTCATTTTCTGAATGCGGTCATATTCTTTGCTTGTGGCCTTCTATGCCAAGTGATAATATTTGCATTCTAGCAAAAGACACAACAATCGTCGGATTGGTTCACAAGAACAGTCAAATGCATCTAGAATTTCCAAGTCTATGTCGGTCATCAGTTATGCCACCCAAGGTTGTCAAGTTTGGGTTTCTACCTAAGTTCGTTCTTGGGGTGTGAACTCGTATCGTAAACTCGATACGTAAATACGTAGAGTTTAGATACAATATTAGTATTTCTGAAAGACAATTTGAGTTCATGCCAGGAAGATTCACTACAGAGGCGATTTATTTACTAAGGAGGATGATGGAGAAGTATCGAAGTAGGAGAAGAGACTTACATATGGCTTTTATTGACTTAGAAAAGGCGTATGATCGGGTACCAAGGGATGTACTTTGGAAAGTCTTGCAAAAGAAGAGGGTGAGTGTTGCCTACATTAAGGTAATACAAGATATGTACGATGGGGCATTGACTAGGGTTAGGACACCCGGAGGTGAGACAAATGAATTTCCTATAGGAATTGGCCTACATCAAGGATCAGCTTTAAGCCCGTATCTATTTAACTTAGTTATCGATGCTATAACCGAGAGTATCATAAAGGAGGTACCTAAGTGCATGCTATTTGCGGATGATATAGTATTTTTAGCGGATTCAAGAGAAGAGATTAATACAAAATTGGAAATATGGAGAAATACGTTGGAGTCAAAGGATTTTCGTTTAAGTAGGAATAAAACAGAATATATGCATAGCAATTTCACAAATAAACAACTTAGAGACGATTTGAAAGTTAGGCTAGGGGAGAATATAATTCCTCAAGTGACAAAGTTTAAATATTTAGGATCAATTGTAAGACAAGATGGTGAGATTGATAACGATGTTAATCATAGAATTCAAGCTGGTTGGTGTAAGTGGAGGAAAGCCACTGGAGTTCTTTGTGATAGAAAAGTACCCAATAAAGTTAAAGGAAAATTCTATCGTACTGCTATAAGGTCAGCAGTGTTATCTGGTAGTGAATGTTGGGCTATGAAGGAACAACATGAACATAAAGTGGGGGTAGCCGAAATGAGGATGTTGAGATGGATGTGTGGTCATACAAGATTAGATAAGATTAGGAATGACCATATACGTGAACGAGTCGGAGTGGCTCCTATTAGTGAGAAAATGGTAGAGAATCGTTTGAAATGGTTTGGTCATGTTCAGAGAAGACCATTAGATGCGCCAGTAAGAAGAGTAGATCAAATAATCTGGAGTCCGATTAAAAGAGGGAGAGGGAGGCCAAGGCGGACACTTGGCGAACTAATAGAGCAAGATCTATTGGTGAATAATATACCGAAAAGTTTGGTTACTAATAGAGCGGAATGGCGTCGTATGATCCATGTAGCCGACCCCACCTAGTGGGATAAGGCTTTGTTGTTGTTGTTGTTGTAATTGATATTTTTTAATCCACATAAAAATATATTAATAAATATATAAAAAGTTAAAATAACAAGAATAATTAGAGAATAAAATTTCACAAATTATAAACTTGCAACAACTTCAAATGCAATCTATTTTAAAATTATCAAGACCCAAAAAATATATGTAAATTCAATTGAAGTCTCATAAATTCATATAACGAAATTAATAAATTTATATACAAATAGATAAAAGTATAAGAAAATTAGTTTTCTAATTTTGTCTAAAATAGTATTATTTTGTTGTCATTATTATCATAACCACTATATCATATTTTCATCATATGATTTAATTTTTATCTAAGTATTATGTTCCAAGGAATAAAATAATAAACACAATTCATTGGAAAAATAAATTATTATTTTATACATTCTATCTTAATTTTAATTTATTATACTATTTTTAATAAATTTAGTACGATTGTAAAATAATAGTCGGTCCCAAGCCCGGATAAAGGAGGAGGGTTGTGTTAGGCCCCGACAGCCAGCGTAAAATCCTGTCGAATCTCATGAACATGGATCAACGAATGCGTCGTATGATTCATGTAGCCGACCCCACATAGTGGGATAAGGCTTTGTTGTTGTTGTTGTTGTAAAATAATAGTGAAAAAAATAAATATGGAATTCTTATAAAAAAATAGATATGGAATTCATGTATACTTTTTTTAAAATGTATACTTTATATGTACATTTGAAGCAATAAACAAACAAATGAAGAAAAAAACACTTGTTGAGTTTTGAACCTATGACCACATGGAATGAATGATCACACCACCAGATATGCAAGGATGCACATGTGATTAAAAGCGTCTAATCAGCGGGGCGGGCGCGGGGGGTCGCGGGCCGGGACCCCATTTTATGATTTTAACCTGAGTCAAGTTTTTTTTTTACCCTAGAAACGTAAATTCGTAAGTTTTTAAGTATTAAAACTAATTTTTAACAACCTTGATGCCACCTACATGATGGTTGAGGGAGATGACTTCTATTGTCTTTTTAATCAGAAAATGATGATTAAGGAGATATTATAAAAAGAAAACACAACCCAGATCCTCATGTGAGTTCTACCCTTAAAGTTTAACTTATGACCCAACGATTGTCAATCAGTGACCAATTATCGACCTGCCTTAGGTTTCTAATACAGGTTTGAAATACCAGTTACCATCAGCTGTGTACGTTAGCAGCTAGCATGATACAGAAAACTTTAACAAATCAACGATTCAAGCAATAAACTATATATGCAACAATGTTGGAAGACATACCCTTCCATCACTTAACAGTAGAGAACCCTTCCTTAAATGAATATCAAGAAATAGTCGCTGATGCCAGACTGGGGAGACCGGGGAAGATGTTGCAGGAATTTCAAAGGTGAAACAAGTCCAGAATTTGATTATGTCGTGTGAAAATGCCAAATTAAGAGATCCAATATCAACTTCGATAATGGCAGATGCTGTCTCCCCGAACATGTTAAACAAATAAAGACCCAATTTAACCTGAGATACATCAATTAATGGAATTGAAGTATTATCCTGATCCTTAATTATCTCCAGCACCGCTCTCAACTTCTCCATATTACATTTTGATTTCACAAAGTTTTTACCCACAATCATTTCAAAACATTTACTTTGAAAGACGAACTTCACAAATCTTGCATGCTCTGAATTACCGGGAAGCATGTTTCCTGTTGAAGAAGAACAGCAGTGATCTGACGAAAATGATTTAGGCATTTTGATTCCGGATTCTCTTTTATCTCTTTCAGGTAAACTGGGTAAATGGAAGGAAATTGTAATGTTTTCAGATTTAACACTCCAGTTAGCCTCTTCCTCCTCAACATCTTCTGCTGTGGGACAAATAGTGTCAGGTGTAATATCTGACCTAGGATGCAAATATTCAGACGATGAGACTGAGACATCCAATGGTGCGGTCCAAGAATGAAAGAGATCAATTACATTACTCCAATCTGGCAGGTTTAGCCAAATGTCAAGAAATGGTATATCAGCTAAAATTAAAGATTCCTCTTTCTGGCACCGAGCTAAGTTGATCTTAAGCTGAGAATTGTTGCTGTTGGAGGCAAATGAAAGTAAGGGAAGATTACTCAAAGAAGAATGCATAATTATATACGGAATGCTTGCATCAAGAGACTGTAAAATTTCATTTCTTAATGTGGAAGATAGCAATAGCTGCATCTCTAATTTAGCTATCATCTCAGGAAAAGAAGTATCTTCAGTTGAGCGTGATAGCATTATTGATAGTGCTTTGAAACAGACTTTCATGCTAACATTTGATTTCTCTGAGATATCAATAGAAGTATTCTCCTCATCAGCATTCCCCTTTAGCTGCAAAAACTGAAGGACATCAGAATTGTACATTATAGATCTTATACCAACAGAACTAAATCGATCCACGACATCAGCAAATACTTGAACACCTCGTACAAAGTAATCATCTGCAGGAGAAAGATATGATAAGATAAAGATTAACAAAGCATGTAACAAGCAAGAAGTTAACCTTACCTTGTGCAATCAAAGTACAAATGCCTGCATTCAGCATTAATAATAAGCCTAACTCATCAGAAGCACTGTTCACTTCACAAGGTATCCTTATCCATATATCAGCATCTAATTGTGCAATAAGAGGGATCATCGTGTCCTCAATATCAACAGGTTTCAAATTAGAGCTCTGCTCATCCTTCAGCAACAAAATAGATGCTGATGCTTTTTTCCCTGATATATTCAAGATATGTAAAGTGCTTGGAACTGAACAAGCCGAAATCACACATTCTACAGGAATTTCGCTGTAAGCATCTGCTGATTTACCCCTTGGCATGAAGATGCATTGCAATTGTGGAAATTCAAGTCTTAGAGAGTAATTTGTGTGGTTCTCCACAGGTAAAATCACAGTGGATTCAAGAACCTCAATCTTATATAACAGGTCAGTAGTGATTCCCAAAGAGTTTCTGAACTTGTCAGTTTCACTAACATTGTGGACATTTCCTTTGAATGCCCAATCAGGTAAAGAAAAATAACCAATAATCAGGGCCAAAACTTCAGAAGGTAATATGCAGCAAACATGCTTAATACCAATATTTATCTCAATCAATGGATGCAGTCTTTTTTTCCTTTTTCTTACAAGAATATTCAGCATAGGGAAACATTTTGACGATGATGGTCCCCAAAGTATCCCATGTTGATTACTAGAAGAAAACCATGACGATGTAAGTATTAAACCCTTACTAAACAATAGAAAATCCCAAGTATTGAACCCTCGAAACATGGTACAGGACATTGTAAGTGGAATTACCATCGTCATCAGAATGCAAGAATCATCATGAAAATGTACTTTTAACCCATATGAGGCCACATTCATAGTAAGCAAATTTCGTTCAGATGAGTTATTAAAACTATCACGAGTATTAATAGATCGGAGGCATTCAACTAGTAAACTCCTCTGATTTGATGTATTAACATCAGAATTTGTATTTTGGGAACCTTTGTCGTTCTTGGCAAACAAGCTTCTCATTTCAGGGATACCTAGTAAATGAGAGCTTACATCAGTAACACCTTCGTCATTGATTCTAACATCATTATTATCCATCATAAATTGCTCCACAGAATCACAATTCGAAGATAAATGTGTGTTAAGTCTGCCCAAAAATTCCTGAAGCAACCCTGAAATATTTGGGTAAACATGAAAGTCCAATCCCTTCAAACAGAGTTGACATTCATACTGCAGTATATGTTCATGTTTTTTAGCCAGTAGTTGCAACTCAAAGCATTCTTGAGCTTTAGAAATTTCACTATCTTGTGCATCTAAAACACTAGGACAATGATCCTCATCCATACTCATTACTTGCTTCCATGTTTCTTTACTTGTTGAACATAATGTAGTATTAGTTGATTCATCCTTCAACCCTGAGGCATCAGCTGTCAGCATACGCACAATAAATCGCAACTCATTTGTTTCCTCCATTACATACCTACAATTGATGCACAAATTTTGTAAGAAACCATGTGGAGAAAAAAGGAATACTAAATTGCTCTTAGCTTGATAACAAACCTAATGTACGTATCTCCTAGGATCAAAGAGATAGTTGTACAACTCTCTGCATTTTCATCAAAAGCAATGAAGAAGTTAAAGCTGTCCAACTTCAAAGAGAGAGAACACTGGAAGAAATTCAAATTATCAAGCTCTACCACACCCAAGCTTAAACCATCCCTTGAAGATGCCTGGTGTTTTCTCACTGAAAACATATCCCACAATGCAATGACAGCACAGAATATTGACTCCGAGAAATGAATGCCAACTGATGGCACAATGCAATTAACCTAATATTCAATGGTGCACAAGATATACATCATTCAGTTAGAAATATATAGATATAAAAAAGGTGAATTGATATTAATAGCTTCTTATCATAGTATATGAACCATAAGACATTTAAAATCCACAAAAAATTTTGACAAAAAAATTCATATTGATTCTTCACAATAGAAAAGGACTCATTATAAACAACTAGCTTCATATCATAATGCAGGAGTGCATGTATTCAGGATACCGCACCAGCATGAGAGCATGTAACTGAACAGTTCTGATTTGACATTTATGGCTTTACTTCAACAAATTTATTATGTCTTTCATTGCATAATTCTTTTCCATGAACGTTGCATTGTGTACAAAAGATGAACCACTTTTTTGAAAACTTTACATTTTTAATTAGAAATTTTTAGCGTATTTCCAATTAGAAATGAATTACAGAACTCGAAGTCCCAAACATCATAAAAACATCAATCGGCTCCGTTTTAGTATTTTAAGCAAAACTTACAACCACTTCCACAATAAGAAAAATAACTACATCAGCTAATTCATTCCAGAACAATTACCTCAAGTTGCTTTAAAGATGGTTCAGCTAGAAAAAAACATGAAGCAACGTCAAATGAAAGGTTAAAATTTTCTATAACTGGACCAACAATTTTTGGGATATCAGCCGATTCCAGTAAGTCTACCTGCATACCACAATGCACAATAAACCTTTATGACAATTCAACCAAAAAAACAAAAAGACACGAAAAACCATATAGCAAATATGATGTGAACCTTCAACCCAGCCAATTCAATTTTCATATGATCATAGAGATTCCAAAATTGAAGACCAAGTTCAGTTAATATTTTCTCATAGTTGTCCTTGGGATCAGATATCCAAGAATCTTCATTTTGATAAAAGGATCTCAGATGAAATGTATCAACTTCAACTACCTGCCACACAAGTTTCAAGGGAAAAAAGAAATCAGCAATTACATATAAATAAACTCCAGAAGCCAACTTGGTAATGGATTTTTCAGCCTAAAAAAGGCCAAATCCAACTACTAAATTTTAAGATATATCCAAGTCCACAAGATGTTTCAATACCTCAAAAAAAATTGTACAGAAATGAAATGCCAGAGCCCTCAAACTTTGTCTTCATCACAAACATGCATAACATCTTAGTGCGAGGGATATAAAATATCATCTTTATCATGAAAAATATTTGGGATATATTACGTAGTAAAAGGTAAGAATTGAAATGCAACTACAGTTGAACCATAACCATAGACAGATAGCAGTTTCAGAAGAACCAATGTAAGGCGAATGGTCAAGTCATAGCCTTAGTAAAGCTAAAATGGGAAGGATGAACTAAATCTTGTAGTTAACAAATCATGAATTTGTAATAAGTCAATGTTCAATTTTAAGCCCCTTGTGCTTAACAAAATTTTATTAATATTTTAATCATGAAAGTAGGCACAACGTTGTGCTTGATTGTAGTTTCTTTGTCAAGAAAAAAAGCAGATGCACTAAATGGGAAAGGGACTCATCATGCCTTAGGACTTTTTTTGTCATTTCTCTACGTCATTTCTTGTCATGCTTATGATTTACTTTCATTCGATTAGTTCATTATTCTGACTTTTTTATCATCAAGATAATAATAGAACCCTTGAATTCAGCACCTTAATTCTTCCTCATGTATTCCCATATATTTTCATTTTCAAGTTCCAATTAAATGGCAAAGTGATGATCAAAAGAAGCAAGCTCACCAAAATATGTACTTAGAGCTTTCAATAAGAGCAAATATAAAAAGGTATAATTTTTTAAGGAGAATAAATTCACAGCATATCACACATAACAACCAGAAAAGACATACAATATATATTTTGCGGAACAGGTCCCACCTAGTGGGATAAGGCTTTGTTGTTGTTGTTGTTCTTGAGCTCTCTACCCCTCCCACCCACCTCCGGCTCCAGCGGCCCCCGCTGGAGCTGCCACTGCTCCCTTATGATTTCCTCCCTCGTCTCTCGGGAGGATTTCTCCTTTTGGCGGCATGACTAATCCCTTGGGGCCCACTTGCAGAGTTGTTTCCTCAAGTGTGGGCCTTGGCGACGCACCCCGAGGCGACGGTAGCGGAGACTTGGTACGAGGCTAGCAGCCCAAGCTCAGGCTCATGGACTCCCCTCTTCAGCTCACATCTCTCATATCAGCATTTCACGGAGCTCCTGGCACTCCATCAGCGGATCGCCCCCTTCCGTCTGGACCATTCCAGGTCAGATGGATGGGTATGGCTATCAGGGATGGGTATGGCTATCAGAGTCCTCGGTGCGCAGCCTCTACATCCGTTTCCTACTGATCATCACTTTGCCGGAGGATTTCAGAATTGATTGTAGACTCATTTGGCATTCTCGGGTGCCGCTGAAAGTCAAGAACTTTGCTTAGCTTATGCGGTGTGGCCAACTCCTCTCCAGGAGATACAGGGCAAGATGGGAGCCTCACAGTGGCACATCTTGCATGCTGTGTGGCAAGGCAGAGGACATGCCCATCTATTTTTTTAGTGCCCGACATCCTGAGGCATCTGACAAAGCATGTTCTCATCTGACTCAGGGATTGTATAGCAGTCGCTATGTGGTTTGACTCATCAGAGACAGAGATTGAGAGCACCTTTGGCGATATGGCTGAGCCATTGGCTCCTATGCAACCGGATCAATTTTTTGTGGTGAGAGATGTCAGCCTGAGTGCATTGTACACATCTTCTTTCATATCCAGGAGTGGGGTTTTGATGAGCTTATTGCTGCTCTCCCTTGAGAGCCCACACTTGTACATGTCTTTCAGTTCACAGTTATATCATAGAACCACATCTCTGGTGGTCATCCTTTTGCTTCTCAAAAAAAAAAAAAAAAAAAAAAAACCAGAAAAGACATTGTCACTACCAGAACAAAAAAGTTAAATGGTGTGAAATTTTGGAGAAGAAATCTACAACATATTAAACATAACTACGAAAAAAGATATTGACATTATCATGACAAAAAAGTTAAAATGCTATGAATTTGAAGTAGAAATGTGCAACATATCAAACATAACTACCAAAAGAGGCACTGACACCATATGGTTTCCCCCGGGCTCAGGACAGACTTTCTCCTTTTGGAAGTATGAGTGGTTTTCCGGAGGGCCCTTATCGGTGGCTTTCCCTCGGCTATGGGCACTGTAGCTCAGACATGGTCGGAGGCTGGCGGGCCGAGCACATGCTCTTGGACTCCCATTTTTAGCTCTTGACTATCTGATCAGCGCTTCTCCGAGCTCTTGGCATTATTTCAGAAGGTGGCCCCATGTCACCCGGACCCATCCAGGTACGACAGGTGGAGTTGGGTGTCCGACTCCTTTTCAGCCTGCAGCCTTTACCTACGCTTTCTTCCTACACCTTCATCCTCAGATGCGCTCACGGCCGCCTGCAAATTCATATGGCACTCCCAGGTGCCGCTGAAAGTCAAGATTTTTGCTTGGCTCATGCGGCGGAACAGACTCCTCACTAGAATATACAGGTCGAGATGGGCACCTCACGCGGACACTTCTTGCCTCTTATGTGGTGAGGCAGAGGAGGATATCATTCATCTCTTCTTTGCTTGCACCGTCTCTCGGGAGTTTTGCTCGCGGATGGATATGTGGGTGTTGCTGGCCACCCCCACCCCCCTGACGTCGAGACATTTTGGCACGTACTCCGAGCCCGAGCTAGACAGCGGCTGACATGGCGAGTTTTGTTGGCATCCTTTTTGGCTGGTACCTGAGCCATTTGGCCGCAGCGTAACTGGGTCGTCCTTCATGGGGAGCAGATTCTCATTGATAGTATTGTATTCCATTCTTCCATTCTTCTCCAGGAGTGGGGTTTTGGTTAGTTTCTGTACATCCCTCCCTGGTGGGTGTTCTCTTCTTGAGAGCCTATTTTTTGTACATGTCACGATCCTTCAGTTATATACACATGGATGACAACCACAAATTCTGGAAGTCATCCTTTCTTCTCTCAAAAAAAAAAGGAGGGGGGTGGGGGGATGGGAAGATGGAAAACAGATGATTTCTACAAAAGAACAAGTAGTAACGGAAGAATTCAAACATATGAGGATAATAACACATGCCAGGAATAGCAATCATTATAAAATCTAATGGCCAAAATAAATTATTAACTACATGCATCTGCATGCGAAAACATTATGTAAACATACCAAACCAATGTCTTTTGTGCATAAACTCGAAGAAGGAAGTTTTAAGGTGAAAGTATGAAGAGTAACATCCCAATGGAGCCTTCCACGGTTCAAGAGGAAGTACCTACAATGTTAAGGACACAATAAAATCATGACAACTAAAGTAAAGTTAAGGAAACACTGAGGATGGTAGAACCATACTTGATTTTGAAAAACAATCTAGTCTCAGGATTCGCGAAGCCATTTAGTGAGGTTAAAACCTGTGATTATGATGAAAGTGCAAGTCAATCCTTTTAATCTCACATCATATATGACGTGTCATCCTCTCAAAGAAAAATATATTTGAGGCATTGAAGGCTATTTAAGTATGCAAATAGTTAGCCATCTGCTTGTATTTATTTGGAAAAACATATTGTAAAGTTAGCAAAAAAAAATTTGTGAAGTAGCAAAGAATGCTAATATAAAGAAAAAGATGAAACTGAACAGAAATAACTAGAAAAAAACAGTAAAGAGTTTGCGTCCACATTTTTCAAATGAGAACTTATTAGGCATAAACAACTTTGAAGAAAGGATAAAGCCGCCTAAAAATATGGAGATTGTTATACTAAACAATCTGTAGTTCCTATCTGTCATCATTTTATCAGGACAAGCTTTTTCATTTGACAAAGGAAAGGATGACCATGATATAATGCACTTATATAGATAGGACAAGGTGATGTATGTACCAAATTTATCATTTCGCTGACGCTGAGATTATTGCAACTCAAAGTATAAGGGAAAAAAATACTTAATTGATGTTCAACTATACAACAACAACATCAACAAAGCTTTATCCCACTAGGTAGGGTCGGCTACATGGATCATACGACGCCATTCCGCATTCGTTGATCCATGTTCATGAGATTCATCAGGGTTTTACGTTGGCTATCGGGGCCTAACACAACCCTCCTCCTTTATCCGGGCTTGGGACCGGCTATAAAACATAGGCGGAGTTAATGTTCAACTATAGCATATAAAAATTAAAGATGTTTAACTGATCTCCTGAAAAATCAAAATGTTTATCTTACATCGCAATGACAACTACAAAATGCATAAACCCTAAAATCAAGACAGTCCTCTGTAGCTGGTTCTAACATTCTATACCAATATTCAGCAAATTATAATTGCCTTTGATTTCCAATCAAATAAATAAGAAGAAACAAAACTGAATTAGTTTAAGATGTTTAATACTCCCACATCGAATTCCAGTAGGTTTCTGGATATCAGGTTCACACCAAAGAAAATGTAAAATTGGAAGAAATCATAATGGTGAATTGGCTCTTGATCTCTGATAAAGGCTCAAAATGTGACATTGAAAGCTAAACTAAGATAGATGTTTTTAGTAGTAAGCCCTTTCCCCAGTTCAGCATCCTTGTTCCACCCTTGCCCATGAAGACAAAAGGTGTCCCCTTGAAGATGGCTAGTCATGGTAGAACCGCCCCCTTATCATAACCTACTTTGAAGAAAGTAGGTCATGTAGGTGGTGCGGTCATCTTGTACAACTTCACAAAATGCTGCCTGCTAATGGGGTTAAATTACACGAATGGTCCCTCAACTTTGAGACGATTTCCAACTGGTCCCCCAACTTCAATTTGTAACCGGAACGTATCTCATCTTTTATTTTCTTGCACGATTAGTCCTCTTGACCGGTGATAGTGGGTTTCCCAGTTGCCTTGCACACGTGACCGACACGTGAGCCGTTTCTCTCTCATCCACGTCATTTAAGTCATCCACGTTATTTAACGCTCCAAGCTAAGTAAATTACACGGATCGTTCCTCAACTTTGAGTCAATTTCTAAACAGTCCCCCAATTTTGATATTATTGCACGATTCATCCACTTGACCGTTAAGAAACAATCTCCCGATTATCTTGCGACGTGGCATAATAAAATATAACAAAAAATTTTAACTAGCTGACATCACACAATAAAAAGTATTATAAAAATTTAAGAACGTGGACGAGCTAGCAGAGGGGGAGTGTCGGCCCCCCTCTCTAAGCTCGCCCACCGGCGAGCTTTGCACAAGGGGCGCCAACGCCCACCTCGCGAGCTCGTCGACGATCCTAAATGATTCAAAATTGAGAGACTATAAAAAATAAAAATAATAGGAGTGTCGACGAACTCGCGAGGGGGTGTTAGCACCCCTTGTGCGAAGCTCACCACTGGGGGGGTCGGCGCCCCCTATGCCAACTCGACAAAGGGCGAGCTTGGAGAGGGGGGCCGACACCCCCCCTCTGCCAGCTCATCCGCGTCCTTAAATTTTTATAATATTTTTTATTGTGTGATGTCAGCTAGTTAAAGGAGGAGGGTTGTGTTAGGCCCCGACAACCAGCATAAAATCCTGTCGAATCTTATGAACATGGATCAACGAATATATTGTTTGGTTACTAATAGAGCAGAATGACGTCGTATGATCCATGTAGTCGACCCCACCTAGTGGGATAAGGCTTTGTTGTTGTTGTTGATGTCAGCTAGTTAAAAATTTTTATTATATTTTATTATGTCACGTCGCAAGATAATCGGGAGACTATTTCTTACCGGTCAAGTGGATGAAACGTGCAATAATATCAAAGTTGGGGGACTGTTTAGAAATCGACTCAAAGTTGGGGGACGATCCGTATAATTTACCTGGTTTAGAGCATTAAATGACGTGGATGACTTAAATGACGTGGATGAGAGAGAAATGGCTCACGTGTTGGCCACGTATGCAAGGCAATCGGAAAAACCAGTATCACCGGTCAAGAGGACTAATCGTGCAAAAAATAAAAGATGAGGAACGTTTTGATTACAAATTGAAGTTGGAGGACTAGTTGGAAATCGACTCAAAGTTGGGGGACCATTCGTGTAATTTACCCCTGCTAATGGTCATCGGCAAGCTTCCGGGCACAACAATGTGTGACTGTCTCCTAAAAAAAACAATGTGTGACTGTCCCTCTAGTTCACTGTTATGATAAAAAGCACCATTATGCCTCTTCGATGTTGCATGGGCAAGGGAGACGGCCCTCTTGGATCCCGTGTCAGAATCACTGTCGCACCTGTCATTTGTGGATCTTTGGCTTCTTTTTTGCACTAGCTTAGTTGCATACCGGATTCACGCTGCCTTCACCTCGCAGATGGTAGCAAAGTAACATGGCATGAAATGGCAGATGCTCAAACATTGGTGCCACACTGCCAAATCCTCTGAGTCTCCTTTCCAGACATCCTTTGCAATGCCAATGTGGCAGCCCTAACAACACCATTTCGCCATCTCTATTCGCTAAAATTCCAGTTATAGGTTCATCACCCTTATTGTTAGTTACTATGGTTGTTGAACCTCATTCAAGATCTTCGCTATTGTCGGCTACCAAGACCTTACAAGTGCTCAGGAGTACCAGCAACCTGGTTTACATCCATGACGCAGCGGTAAGGATGAATTCGGTATAGAAATTTAAATACAGCCAAGAGCAAACCCTAGGCCCGATGAATAGTGTTCTATTACACCGTGCAAGTATGCCTCTCATACGCTTGAAAGATTTGCAGAAAACAAACGTCGATGTCGCCGGTTCAAGCGGACGATAATCGACAAATAAACTAGCCGGAATCCACCAACACCTTAGAAGAAATCCAAGGTCAAGATCGTGCGCACACGAACTCAGGAATTCAAAAAACTCTGAACTGGAACTTTAATTAAAGAGATAATAATGTCTTTAACTCTTACAAGTCAGGCCAATATATAAGGATTCCTAACTAGCAATACTATTAGCACTAAGAGTCCTATAGCAAAAGAAAAACAGAATCCCACCAGCATTAGGACTCTTATAACCTAACAGAAATAAACTAATAGGAAATAACAATCCTAATAGCATTAGGACTCCTAAGAAAAATAAATTAAAAAGCAAATAACAGTCCTATCAGCATTAGGACTCCTAACAGATTCTTCAAATCTGAATCAAACTAAGTTGTTGACCACTAAAATTCTGTACAGCAGCAAAATTCTCTCTTTTCTTATTAACAGGATCTACATCAGGCTCCCCTGCTTGAAAAGAGCTCAACCCCGAGCTTGGTAATACTAGCGCGCTCCAGCGAGAATGCCGGAGCTTGTTCCCTAGCGCGCTCCGGCTTTCGAGCCTCCACAAGGGGCGGAGCGGTACGGTACCAAATCGGAGTCGTTGACCTATCGATGTTTTGCTTGGAAGAGGCACTGGAGGAAGTATTAGATTCCCGTAACGATGTTCAACTAAGATGACCCAGGCTATAAGACATATAAAGCTTTTACTCTGCCAAGGATCTCCCCATAAGTCTGTATAGCAAACCTGGCGGATGGTACATAAAGAGATCTGAAACATTGAAGGTAGATGAAATTCCCAAGTCTGCTGGCAGGTCGATGATATAAGCATTATCATTGATACGCTTCAAAACTTTGCAAGGATCAAACTTCTTGTTCATTAATTATGATAAGAACCAGCAGGAAATCTTTCCTTTCGTAAGAACACCATAACAAGATCATCTTCTTTGAAAACTAATTTCCGTTTACCCTTGTCAGCACGCTCCTTATACTTAGCATTAGATTCTTCCAACTTCTTGGTTTCTTCATGGATATGTTGGATACGCTCAGCCATATTGTCAACAGCAATACTTTTGCGTGAAGTTTCGGGTAAATTGAGGAGGTCTACAACTTGGCGAGACATTTTACCATAAACAATTTCAAACGGTGCCTTCCCAGTACTATTAAATGCAAATTCTGCTTGTGAAAGTATTGTATCCCATTATTTTGGTTTGTCACCTGATAAAGCCCGAATCAAGTTGCCAAGTGTCCGGTTAACCACTTCTGTTTGGCCATCAGTTTGAGAGTGGCATGTACTAGTAAAGTTCAAGGTTGTATCAAATCGTTTCCATAATGACTTCCAGAAATAAGATATAAACTTTGAATCTCTATCAGAAGTGATTGATTTAGGGACCCCATGAAGTCTAATGACCTCCCTAAAGAAAAGACTTGCTATGTGACTCGCGTCAGCAGTTTTGGAATTAGCCATGAAAGCTACGAACTTCTGTGACATTTTTTGGAATTGGCCATGAAACGATTGCCTACACTTTTTGAGGATCCACCTGAATACCTTGAGAGCTAATAATAAATCCAAGGAAAAGTATATGATTAATAGCAAATGAACATTTTTTTAGGTTAACATAGAATTGATGTTGGCGCAAAATAGTCAAAACCTCTCTAAGATGAACATGGTGTTCAGCTTCAGATTTGCTATAGATCAGGATATCGTCAAAGTAGACAACTACTGATTTCCCAATGAGAGATTTGAGTATGCGATTCATTAGTCTCATGAATGTGCTTAGGGCATTTGAGAGTCCAAAAGGCATCACCAGCCATTCAAAAAGGCCATCTTTAGTATTAAAAGCTGTCTTCCACTCATCCCCGGGCTCCATTCGAATCTGATGGTAACCACTTCGTAGGTCTAATTTGGAAAAGATTTGAGACCCACTCAACATGTCAAACATGTCATCCAATCTAGGAATTGGAAATCTCTACTTGATTGTTATCTTGTTTATAGCTCTACTATCAACACACATTCTCCATGTGCCATCCTTTTTTGGTACAAGGAGTGCTGGTACTGCACATGGACTCATGCTTTCTCGAACAAATCCTTTCTTTATTAATTCATCCACTTGAGCTTGTAAAATCTGATTTTGTTTTGGACTTAATCGATAGTGGGGAAGGTTTGGAAGACTTGAACCTGGTATTAGATCAATATGATGTCGAATGTCTGGTATGGGAGATAATCCGTCAGGTAATTCTTCAGGAGTGATGTCTTTGAATTCTGAAATTAAATTTTGGATTGCCTCTATAGTGTGTTATTGATCTGGAGGAACCTCCCCTATGCACACAAGTGCATAAGCCCTTCCACTGTCTTTTACTTCAGAAATGAACTCATCTACCCATTCACTAAAGTAGACATTCTTCAAGCTATTTTCTTTAATTACTGAATCATGTTGTAATGATAATAAAGAGATGCGTTTTCCATCAAGGGCTAAGTAATTGCAGGACTGACGGATACACCCAAAACCTGTGCAGCCCCTGACCCAAACCCCTCTAAATCCCACTCCCTTCAGGATCTAATCGCCCACTTGCCTCAGAACCCACATCCATCATGATGAACCCAAACCTTATCCATATCAAGCCAATATCCACTTTAGTGAACCCAATCCCTACCTTTAACAAACCCAAGTCCAGTATGCAAAGCCATATCCCATAGTCCAAGTCCAATAACAGCCACCATATCATTCTTGAACCCAAACATACAGCAGCGAAACACCTTCTCGACCACCCTTCACCTTCTTCACCAAGAACACCCATTCAGCAGAAGCTATCAACAGAAGCACACTTAAACAGCCCACAGTCACTACCACTGGAGGTATATCATAACCTACCAACTCCACTATTCCCCACTTCGAGCATCTCAAGTCTCAACAGATTCCTTCTCTCGATAATACCCAAGCGCACAATAGCAAGTGCCATACATCTGATCTACTTGAGAGGCATCTTGTACCTTTTTATTTTTTTTAACAACAAAGGACGACTAGAAATCTGTTAGGCATCCAAAAGTTTAATTAATAATAGTTGGGGTTACAAAAGTTTAATAGGAAGGCCAACGGAAACTTCAAGGCCATGAAACCAAAATGACACATCACACTATTCCATATCAAACACCTGAATCAAACACCATATTTGTTCTTTGTCGGTTAGGCAGGTAGAATACCAAACACCAGTTCTTTGATTATCCTGTTACATTAGGACTGGCGGAGGTTTCTTTTTTTTCTGAGGAGAGGCGGAGGATAATTATTGAGAACTGATAGACGTAGTATAAGTGAAAAGAACTACGGAAATGAAGATAAGAGATTTGTTATTAGCAGAAAAAGCTCAAAGATACTAAACACAAACAACTAATAACACTTGCGATAACAAAAACTAATAACATTATTTGTTGGAAAGGACAAACTTTCAAGATAAATTATTACGACTGAAGTGGACCAAACTCAAGTTACCACACTGAAACTTTTAGATAGGTGAAAACAGTAATGTATTTATAACCTCATCTAGTAATAGAGAACATGGACTAATCGAACATTGAGAGCCTATTAGTCACTGCTTCTGTAACAAGCTCACTGTCATTGGTATCCTATCAAAGACTTGGATCCATATTCATCAGAATTGTTTTGCCAGACTTTCTGCATCATCGGGATACAGAACTCCATTTACAACATCCCTCAAGCTTGCCATTGGAGATTTTTTTTGTCTATTCAGGATACCCAACAAAACAAAAGAGATGGGCAAATGGGTCGTGCTGTGACGTGCCGTCCCGTGGGGGTCAACCTGTGTTTGACCTGCCGTAAGCCGTGTCGTGCCGAATTGGCATTACACCAACCCGACACGGTCCGTGCCCAACCCGAGCGGCCTATTTTTCTTTTCTTTTGCCCAATGTTTATTTGTATTAAAAAAAAATATAATATATGATATTATGATTATTAGATATATAATAAGTTTTTTTATATAATATAGTTATAATATATGATGAAATATTTAAATATGTAATAAAATAAAAAATTTTAAAAAACGTGTTCATCAGCCCTGGCTCGTGCTGGGCCCAGGTTCATCGGGCCTGTGCCAGGCCATGCCCAGCATCGTTCTAGGCAGCCCAGCATGGTATGGCCCGAGCCCGACCCGGCCAACGTGCCCGGGCTGGGCCACAGGCACGATGGCCAGGTCGGGCTCGGGCTGGCCCGGCAGAATTTCGTGCATGCCGGGCCGTGTGGCCCCCACGAAATTGCATCTTTACATAACAATATCATTTCTGGGGGTTAAAGATGCTGTATTAAAAATAATGTACACATTTGTTTTCAGCCAGAAATGAAGTTTCGCGGTTTTTGTCTCCTACCTTTCCTAGCTTTGGTTTCTTTCAGTTTCCTTTTGACAGTACATTTACATACTTCCCAACCCAGTATAGATATATATACATCCAAATGACGACTTTTCCCCCTTAAAAAAGGAACAGTCCGATGTTTTGTTTTCCATCAATTCCCAAGGATGCAGCACCATACCCAACAAGCCTTATCCCACTAGGTGGGGTCAGCTACATGGATCATACGACGCTCGTTGATCCATGTTCATAAGATTCGACAGGGTTTTACGCTGGCTGTCGGGGCCTAACACAACCCTCCTCCTTTATCCGGGTTTGGGACCGGCTATAAAACATAGGCGGAGTTATGCAGCACCATACCCAAGTAAAATTTTTTGCTAAGAAGCAAGGCATAGCTTAAACCATGCAGAATAAGGATGTAGTTGTTTGATTCGCTACGTGGCTAACAAGAGGTGGCAACGTAATGTAATAAAAGTTGGACAACAATTACATTTTCCTACAATCATGAAGGGATCGGAAATGAAAGATAGAAATAATGCATAAATTACATATAGCATCAAGCAAAGAGTTATCAGAAAGAAATTCACTTATGACTAAGGAAACACAAAATATACTGCATAACTAACTTAAAAATTAGTGTAAGACAGACAAAACAAAGGCAACACCTAATATCAAATGTAGTCAATTTCCAATAACTCTTACCCTGTCGGGCTGGAATCTGAAAGAAACAACTTCATCATAAATATGTCCAAGGTAGAGAAAGAACACAGTGTCATAATAAACTTCAAACGGCTGCAACACAACCTAAAAACATAGCAAATCATATTTCTAAGTGGCATATGCAATAGACCAACACAAACTTAACTGAAGGCACCAAAACAATACAACACTTGATTCTTCTTGTACCGTCGTTGATGTTTCAAGATTGTGGTCTGCCTGTGGCATATTGATTTCCATACTGAAAAAGGGTAGTCCACGCTTGCTCAAACTCTTATCATGAAAACTCTACATTAACCAAGAAATAAAATTGCAGTTATCATAGGTACATATAAAAAACCAACATAAAAAAGGTAGACAAAGGAAGGACCTTCTCAGCTATCAAAATGACATTTTCATTAAGAGGATTAATTATCTTGACTGAATCTACTGATGCAAGAATTGCAGCAGAATCTTCCCAAAATCTGCATTCAACAACCATTTCACTGAGCTTTGCATCAGCAAACATCAGCCGGTGTCCCCTGAGAATCAAGAAACAAAAAATTAACACATAATAAACACCAAAACCGCAAGCCAATCATAATTTAAATTCCTGAAAAGAGTGATAATTTCCTTGCAAACTTAAGCTTCTCCACATTCTATCTCAATTTCACCCAATGGTTACATGAAAGCAAGGAATGAACAAACTAACAATGCAACAGCAGATGCTTCTTCCACATAACAGTTGGCACACAAAATTTAATTTGGATCAATTTTCATTCCTTACTTGAGTCTAATTCTTGGATAGATATGGATTCCTGATGCTAATGCTTCACGGAATAGAATGAGGGTCACCATGTTGATATACCAGAAACTCTTCTGGTATTTTCTATGGACATAACATGAAGAGACAACTAGTGTGAACCCTTCAATTGATGAGACTACTCATTGTGTAATAAGCTTGAATTGCTTTCAGTTAAAAGGCTTCAGTTTTCTCTCTGGTGCTTTAACTTTCAGGATAAAAAGAAACATGTAGTGCTACTTGACAAAGCTGCAACATATACTACATTTTTGTCATCCCCCTGTACAGTTCTATTTTGTTGCTTCATTTGGTTGTCTACCTCCTCCTAGTCATCATTTTGCCCAAACAAAAACGTACTGCTAGAGACCTAATATGAGTAGGTCCTCATGATTTTTCTATTTTTCATTTCCTCCCAAGTAACTGCAACTTTGTGGCCTCATATGCAAGATTATTTTGCAATGATAAAAAGTTGACTAGGTTATCCATATATACATATAAAGAGAGGAGAATATTAAAATGCAAACACAAAAATTCTCTGCACTGTGCATACTGATCATAAAAAATGTGGAACCCACAGGTAGAAAGCTGAATATCCCACATGGATTACGGGCTCCAAATTGTTTATGTATCTATATGCACAGTGCATACAAAACAAAAGTGTAAGCATTCTAATACTCTGATGTATGTGATGTATAATATTCTAAATGTAATATCTCTTACTCATGCAAAGAAAAAAGTAGCATTAATTGACAAGAGGATAATAAATGCACCCTATAGTATGAATTAGCAAAAGCAATGTCTCCTTGGATAATATTGATTACAAACACTCATGAACTTTATGTAATGGAGATCTACTAAGTTAATCTGCTCGATAAATCTAATTAGATTGTCCATTTATGATATAATAAATTCAATAGAAAAATTTCTATCGAGTTCCAAACACCATATGAACCAAATAACAAGAATGTCGAATAAAAAGAAAATAACAAAAGCACTCATGCTAAAAGTTCATAACTGAGGATTTCATACTGCGGCAGATGGCCCACAAACCAAATCATTCTACATCAGTTACAACAACAACAAAGCCTTATCCCACTAGGTGTACGACGCCATCGTTGATCCATGTTCATGAGATTCGACAAGGTTTTACGCTGGCTGTCGGGGCCTAACACAACCCTCCTCCTTTATCCGGGCTTGGGACCAGCTATAAAATATAGGCGGAGTTTCATTCTACATCAGTTGGTGTAAAGTAATAATTAGATTACGAAAAGAGATAACAGGCAATCTCCTCTCCATTGCACCCTTCATAGTGAAATGAGTTTCAAACTTTCCAAAATATTTTAATTTCCATACAATATTGTGAAACATCTACCTACTACCAACCATCAAAGGAAAATATGTTATGCAAATGACTCCAGTTATTCAAAACTCTGACCATTATATGTAAGACATATTTTAAGCTAAGTTTAAGAGCTCAGCTTATAGAAGAAAAGGAAATTGTAAGATCTGATCCAATGCCACATAGATATGGATAGTCACATGTATACCAGAAATAATTTGGCAATTGAACATCTATTATATGCTCTAAGACGGATTAAGATTAAATTTGTTATAGCAACAAGTCACATGACAAAGTGTATGGGAGAAAGAGCTTTTTTTAATCAGCCATTTATGCATTAGATTCAGCAAATAATGTAAATACAGTATTCAACATAGAAATATTTAACTATTTTCGTTTCATAAAATATTCTGGAGCAAAACAATACTTGTTACTGATAGAGATGATGACTTGAGAAGCCAGAAGCTTCACTGATACAGAACAGAAAGTGTTTTTAATCGAAGAAGCACCATTAAACGCGGATTCTGGATGAAACTCAGTTGCCTCATAAATGTCCTGTGAAAATGTGAAGTTAAGCACCCTCTAACTGAGAAAGGTTAGGAACTAGAAATATAGCATCTACGAATACCTTGATTATTTCATCTGAAACAACACCAGCAAATGAGGCAGAGTCGTATGAGCCACCAGCTCCAAGCATTCCCAATGATAACCAACTTAACCAATTACGAATACTACTTGAAGTTTCTTCGGTATTTTGATGTTTTTCTTCTACAATAGAACCATTTATTTCTCTAGAAAGAGGGTTTGATTTATAAAAGATATCCTGAAACCAACAAGGACAGTACAAGATTCAGCAAGCCTATTATGACTCATGATAATCTGCAGTTAAAAAAGGGACAGCACACAAAAGTTGGAGCACAAAATTTGGAAACAGACAACAAATTTCTGATTAGAAAAAGATAGACTATCCTGAAAAAGAAAAATTCCCAGCAGGAAGAAGTCATCAAATTTCCCATCATACCAAATGTACATTAACCTACTAAGTGACAGTACAGTTATTACAAGAAATATCACCGTAAGATTATTGAACTAATAAAAGCAAGATCAACAAAGTTGGAAAACGCAAGGGAATATGAAATAGTGAGTATATTTTCCTCAACTGAACTTCGAGCTCTTTTATTGTGTGAATTCACAAGGACTTCAATGGATTTCAAAGAACTCCGGTGGATTCCAAGGTGGTCATGGTGAATTTCAAAATAACTATTTTTCTTATCAAATTGAATCTTGCATAACATTGTTTTTTTTTTTTTTGAGAAGAAAAAGGATGACCACCAGATTTGTGGTTGTCATCCAACTATATATATATATTGTAAAAAGGTGTACAAATGTAATGAGCAAGAAGGAGATAAAAAGAGGACTCCAGCCTAACCAAAACCCCACTCCCTTATAAGATAGATGTGGTGTACAACACGCTCAGGCTGGCAACTCTCCCCACAAAAGATGATCCGGTTGCGCTGTAGCCAAATGGCCCAGGCACCGGCCACAAAGGTCGCCAGTGGTCCTCTCCAACACTGTCTCTGACGGATGAGGTCTGAAGCAAGAAGGCTCACAATGCTTGTCCGCTACCAGATACTCCGGGGTGTCGCATAGTCGGAAAAAAGGTGAGGTATGTCCTCCACTGCCGCGCTGCATAGAATGCATGATGTGTCACTGTGTGGTGCCCATCTCGCCCTGTAGCTCCTGGTGAGGAGGCGACTGCGCCGCAAAAGCCAAGTAAAGATCTTGACCTTCATAGGGATACGAGTGCGCCAAATAAGTCTACAGTCAGTCGTGAAATCCTCAGGCAGAGTGGTGGCGGGGAGAAAGCGGATGTAAAGGCTCCAGGAGGAGAAGAACTCCGACAGCCAAACCCATCCGTCCATCCTGGACCGGTCCGGGCGTAGACCTGCCAGACGCTGCTGAAGTGCAAGAAACTCCGTGAAGAGCTGGTCAGATAGGTGCGATCTGAAGCTGGGAGACCAAGCGCCAGATCTCGTCCCCTGAGAATCCGTCGACACACCCCCAGCCTTGAAAGTTTAAATCCGTCGACACACTCCCCAGCCTCCACCCGACTTCAATGATGAACCACTCCATGATTCCACCACGTAATCGTCCAAGCAATCCTGCCTTGTCGGAAGGAGATTCTACTGAAGCAACTGTTGATCTAGATGTTCCTATTGCACATCGCAAAGGCACTAGGTCATGTGTGAAATATCCTCTTTCTAACTTTATGACTTTTGATCATTTGTCTCTTGTTGCATGTCAACTTGAAAAACAGCACCATGCTTTCTTCACAAGTAGACAAGGTCAGAGTAGCAATGCAGCTTTTGACATTTTTCACATGGATGTCTAGGGTCCTAGTCGTATTCCTCACCTACAGGGACATCATTTTTATCTTGTCATTGTAGATGACTTTAGTCGTTTGCATTGGTTATTATTGTTGAAAAATAAATCTCATTTTGGCAATGGGATCAAATCTTTTATTCGTGAAATAAAAACTCGATTTTTTGCCGAAGTCAAAATTGTGTGTTCTGATAACGCATTAGAAATTTGCACTAAACTCTTGTCATCTTTCATTGCTGAGCTTGGCATTATCCATCAGATATCATGCACATATACTTCTCAATAAAATGGAGTTGCACATTATCCCCTTTTTTTTTAGGAGAAAAAGGATGACTACCAAAGTTGTGGTTGTCATCCATCGATATATATCAATGTGATAGGCTCCTCATTCCTATTGGGGTGACGCAGTCCTTCCTGTCTGCGACCTATTTTCCATTTCTCCAAAGCTTTTGGGTGAATTTGTCCATATCTTGGACGGCGAGTAGAGATAAGTTGTCTCCCAGGGCTATTTCAAAAGATCATAAAAGCAAAATCTTAAAAAAATCTTTTAAAAGGTCCTAAAAAAAGGTTTAGGTAATGATCATGCACAGAAACATTTATGACAAGTAATAATATGCCCAGAAATATGAAATGGGTTTTAGCAACAAAAAGAAGAAAATTCACTGCATTGTGACATGAACGACTAGGGCATTATAAATTTTCAATTTTAAAATAGGTTCAGAGATTAACATTGACTAGCATATTTCCTCGAGGAAAAAAAAAACACGTCAATCAAGCCAAAAAGGAGAATGAAAGTGCAGGAAAAATTTGGAAGTGTTTGTATCAGCTAAATATAGATGGAGTTCTAGCACAAAAAGGAGTACCTGCAACTGTTGCTCGGCCAAGGATCTGTAGCTCAAGATATCATCAAGATCACATTCTCTCTCCATCTTCACTAGCTCTTGCTAAAAATTGTCACTGACAGACTAAAAACCGCAATTCCAGATATGAGAATACTATGACATAGGAAGGTTCAAATATGGCAGGTAAAGCTGAAATGTAGTTATTTGTTTTAGAGGGAATGGTATTCATTCCTAAAGCAAGTGTAATGAAGGTTCAAAATGGCAATGAGATAACATTCAGTTATCTTTTCATATTTTTCATGTTTCCGGTACTTCAAACTGAAAGTACTTGTTCGTCTAAACCGTGCAATAACCAAGGCATAATGAAAGAGATAATGGTAGTTCAGAGGTTGTCAAGTTCACGAGCTGATATAATGGTGGTTGAGTCACATAAGGGAGAATGATGCAAGAAGCATATCTTAGGTTAATCCCACATAGGCAAATCATGAAAGAGATACCGGGTATATATAAAAGCATGACCTTAACTAGGCATGACACATTTTTGGCAAAATGGTGTAGGCCAAGACATGCACGTGATACTCTGCTTTGGACTGCACGATTTTGTCAATATTTTCTTTTTAGAGCAACGATTTTGTCAAAATATGTTATGCCTATTCTTTCATATATATATACATACATGTATATATATATATATATATATATATATATATGTTACGCCTAGTCAAAGCTATGCCCCCATATATACTCAACGTACTAACCCAAAGTATGTCATGCATCCTTCCCGTATTAGGTGACTCAACATCCTCGTTGAGCGGTCTTCCATCATGAATAGAGGTCCTTGCGGAGTGACTTTGATAAACCACAAAGTTGTGATCATCATTTCATATACTTATTTCTTCTCATTCTCAAAAAAAAATTGTCTTCTAGGTGAGAAAAGGTAATAATCAATAGTCAATATATACTTAAAATAAGCCAATCTATAGTTCCATTGGATACTAGTGTCAGGTTTGTCATTTCTTTCCAATTATATCTGAAGTTTGTACCTAATTTCGTGATGACCTGGAAATGAGAAAGGCTTATAGTTTAACAAAGTATTGTTTGTTAAAATAACTATTTTCAACCATGCAGTCATATGAAAAAAAGTGAGAAAAGAATGAATCAAAATCCTGACTGAAAACCTGTATAATCTAATAAAAGACTGACAAAAACTTGGGAAGTAAATTTACCTGCCCTTTCTGAAGCAACTCAAGCTTCTTCTTGTACAAGCTTGTATACTTATGACGGCAGTTCCTACAAACAAAATGTTGTGTTAGTGTCATCCATTGTTTCAGAACATACTTATGTTTATTTGAAGTTAAAAAATAACACTAATGTCATTAATCTAAAGTATCGCAGTATGATGAATAGGAATTACAACCTCGAAACTCTTCTTATAAATTACTGGTAGAAATGTCAATCAAAGTTCAAAACAAAATTGAAGGATGACACACAGCATATAGTACCTAGATCCACAGTAGCATCACATATCATACCCAGTACATAGAAAAGAATGGACTAAGTGGATAAAATCATCCAAAACAGAACTTATGACAAAAGTGTGGCAGAGCAATTTCATAATTTTCATTGTACCAAAGAAAAAAGGCTCAGCCAGAACAAAGTCGTGTCAACTAAATCATCCCGTTCATTGAAATAATATGTAAAGATCGAATAAGTAGGTTTAAAACCCAAAAGTTATGAGCACAAATAATTTATTCTTCTAGCAAATTAGTAAAGAAATTAAAAAATTAAATTGCTACGTCAGCAACCACCAAAAGTGGAAGAACCAACAAAACTTCAATGTGATTCCTTCAACTTCCAGAGCGAGGTTTGTAGTCATAAACACATATATTGAAATAAAAAAGATAATTTACAAATGAGCAAGGAGGTACTGGGAGAAAGTAGTTGCCTCAAATAAATGAAAACATGATGCCAACCATATTCCCACTATCTAAGAAAAAGATACATGTGATGTACAATGTTTCCTATATAGTATTGCTCCCTCCCTGCCCCAAAAATAGTGTGATCCCTGGACCGCCTACGGTCTGCTCTCCTCCTCCATGAGGTGACGAGAGTCCTCCAAACGCAGCCTGGAAATGACCACAAGAGCCTCAAATCTCCGCCGCTCCCAGTCCTCCTGGATCCATCTCCTATGGTCCTGTAGGAAGGACCGAAACCTGTCCAGTCAGGAGGCTAGCGCCCTGACAGCAGAGTTTGACAGCGCAACAGTCTGCCACTGCTCCACTACAAGCTGTCGGAAGCCATCCTCAAGGAGTCGAGAGTGCTTAAACCGAAAAAGTGAACACTGGACCACACCGCCATTGGACCGCCACTGGAGCGGGTGTGGTCCGAAAATGGTCAGTCCAATGCCTGCATCCAGCTGGTACGCCCCAGGCAACACAACATTGACGACATGGGCAGATGCCGAACTCTTTGCCACTGTTTACGGGGGTGGGATGCGGATATGGTGCTCCTCCAGGAAACCTCACAGTTGGCCGCTCTAGAGGCTGCATCATCGGCTGGCGTGACAATCTATACAACCTGGAGAACTCATGGATATTGCCAGAACATCCCTGGTGCCATGCAGATGGCAGCTCTAAGTAAGGTTGTTAATATCGCGAGTTTATGCCTCAAAATCGACTCAACTCGGAGCTGACTCGGAAAATGAGGTAAACTCTAAGTGACTCGCAAGTCAACTCGTTAGAATCAGTTAACTCGCTTCAATCGTCCAAGTCATGTAGTAAAACTCAGAGAGTCCAAGTTCCTATGGAGAAAACGGCCAAGATGTATGTTGATTTGCACCATCGCTGAGGTCACTGAGGCGCATGGCCGAGACCACGACATCGAAGTATCCATCTATAAAGGGCAGCCTCCAAGCATCACCCTTGCAGCACCTGACGTGCTCCTAGATGCCCTCCACGATCATCTTCCGCTGCCAGCCCAGCCTGACAACCAGTCCTCTGCTTCCTTATTTACATCTCCACAACGCATTGAGGAGAATCCCCAGGCCGTAGCCAACGTCGAAGGCAGTATGGACGACGGATCAGCCGGGGGTGTGGGCAAGCATGCTGCATGACGTCCCAACGAAAGGCGAGGGAGGAGTGGAGGCTGTTGTTGGTCGCATAGAGGAGGCAGAGGACGAAGAGCGCAACCACAGTCCATGAAGCCAGCGGCGGATCAGAGGAGCGGGGAGCAAGACGTCTGGCAATAAGGAGTGCAAGAGGACGAGGAAGGAGGAGCATGGAAAGGGTGGCGCAGAGGGTCGCGTGGAAGAAGAGGACGGTGGGGGTCTTCCACTCATTAGTGTATGGGCTCCACTGTGATAATTAAGTACAAAGAGAGGGACTCCACGTGATAACTAAGTGCAAAGAGAAAGGGAGTCAAAAGGAGAGGGAGAGAGAAAGAGAGGTGTCAAAACTCTCTTCCATTCAAATTTGTTATTTCATTAATCAATTATACGAACCAACTTGATTGCAATGATGACCATTTATTTTCTAAAGGAGGCTTAACTTGTACAATTCCAAGACTAGAAAAAAAATACTAGAAATGCAAATGCGGTGAGGAATATTAAAAATAACATGAGCTCTAACAGAAGTCCCCTGAAACAAGCTCGGGAAGTCCAAAAAAACAATAGGAGGGAAAAAAGACATGAATGCTGGTGGGAACTGATTTCCAAAATATTAGGCCATTTTAATTAAATTTTAGTTGGTTATATATATAATTATTTTATTCAGAACATAGACTCTATGATTTTACGATTCGATTTTACGATACGAGTTTATAGGACACAAAACGAGTTCACTTAAACTCTCAATATTGACAACCTTGGTTCTTACCTCATCTCGTACATTATGGCCCTTGCTTGGCATTTCTTCAGGCAACATTATAAGAGGAGCTTCAGGTGACATTCCCACCTCCTCGAGGACAATTGGCTTCTTGGCGGTGACTTCAATGCCACTCTGGACATGGATTGCCCACACAGCCCTCACGTGAGTTTCTGGACAGAGGAGTTCAGAGATATCATGGTGTACATGAGCTCCCATCAACGGGCGAACTGGATCGACCAGTTGAGGTCTAGGGTTCTACAATGTGCACTTTTTTGGCATGGTCCCAAGCCAGGTGGTCAGGGACTCCACATGGTGGATTGGTCAATTGTTTGCAAGCCTAAGGCTGAGGGAGGTCTTGGTGTAAATGTTTTGATTTCCAAATGGGCTTTTCGTATCTTCAACCCTGGTCACGATCTCTTCAGCCGCACAATTTCTGCATATCATGGCAACTCCTTGTCATGGGACTCACGAAATATTCAGCTGCAAGTTGCCTCTCACCTTTTGGATAAGTATTTCTCACACACTTCAACGGATTAGGCCCCTTTTTTCCCGTCATTGGTTCAGAAAGTCTGTTCTCTTTCTGGCATGATGACTGGCATTCAGTTGGAACATTAGCTGCCCTTGCCCAAAATAAGAATGCCACTCTTGCTGAGGTCTGAGTTGACACCTCGGGCACAGGAATTGGCTGCTGGTCTCCTACCTGCAACAGTTCACTTCCAGGCCAATGTTTTCTGAACTGCTGGAACTATTGAATCTGATCTGCCCACACACACTAAACATGCAAGCAAATGATGGCTGGTACTAGTCGAGGGGTGTCTTCCGTGTCAAACAAGCCTATGTAAGATTCTGGACACAACAACACACTCTGAAAATAATGGTATGCTTACAGATTGCAGGAACTCCGCCTATATTTTATAGCCGGTCCCAAGCCCGGATAAAAGAGAAGGGTTGTGTTAGGCCCCGACAGCCAGCGTAAAATCCTGTCGAATCTTATGAACATGGATCAACGAATTAATAGAGCGGAATGGCGTCGTATGATCCATGTAGCCGACCCCACCTAGTGGGATAAGGCTTTGTTGTTGTTGTTGTTGCTTACAGATTGCAAGCTAATATGGAAAATCAAGGATCCCCTGAAAATCAAGATTTTCATTTGGCTCCTGCGTAGAAAATGTCTCCCAACAGTTTATACTACTCGTGATGGCTCAATGGGATGGCGTACCTGCAAGATGTGCAACAATAACTCTGTTCAAGATACAAAACACCTTTTTTTTCAATTGTGATAGGGCAAGAGAAGTCTTGAACAGAGCCAACACTGCATGGATTAATGGTAGGACCGAGCTGGCCTTCTAGATTGCATTTCGCAATGGTGGGATCATAGGGCATTTCATCACCTATCAATCAAGGAAAAGTCGGACCCCCATCGCAGCTATATTCTGGGCTATCTGGTTACAGCAGAATAGGCTCTTTGTTCAAAATGACAGATGTTATGTTCAAGCTTATTTTTTGTACAAGTGGTCTTCTTAGTAACGCTTGTGGCTCGCATTCTGTAACATTTATGCCTTAAATTCCATTTTAATATATGGTTTTGGATTATTAACATTTTTGGTTAATCATCCTTTTTTCCCCTCAAGAAAAAATATTATGGGTTCATATATTTTCTTAAAAACTAATATGTACATATATTATTAAATAAAAATCTGGTAGAATCAAGCATTCATGTTATGCATTCACAGTTCGTGTTTTGGCACTCCTTCCATGCCGAGTCCGTTTTATGAGTTTGACAACATTGATCTCAACAGCCCTCAAATTGGACTATGGATGTATCTATAGGGCTCAGGCACCCCTCAAGGTCAAGATTATTGCTAGGATTCTGAGGTGGGTGGGCCTGATCGTTGCTAAAGCATACAACATGACCAACAAGGATTTATCATTTCCCATGTGCAGATCAATGAAGAACCTCTCCAACCTGTTCTACAAGTGCCCCATAGCCTCCGAGTTACAGCGACTAACATCCAGGATGAAGGTTGACCTATCTACAATGATCGCATTCTGGAGTTCTATCCACGCTCTGGGGATGTCGGATAATGGGAAGAAAAATCTAGTTTGGATCAATGATAGTCACCTTGGCCATATAGTTATAGAGCAACCGCACTATTTTTAGGGCAATAAGTGGTATGTAGAGAATATTGTACACCACATCCGCTCTTTGTCAGGGAGTGGAGGCTGGATAGTTTTGCTCTTCAGACATCCACGACCACAACTGACTTTTTGAATTTTTTATAATGGCATTCTATTTGTCTGTCTTTGGCTTCCACAACAGTACATCTTATACTTTCACAAAGTTTTCAATATAAACATAATGATTACCAAGTTCAGTAGTCACCCTTCCTTAGTGAAAGAATAAATAGGCCTGTTATTCCTTTAAAAATTTCTACATCGCTCAAATGTGATCTACACTACACTGCAAAGCATCATTCTGATTGTCTATCAACAAAATAAACCCTTATTTCATCACCTAAAAAATAAAAGGAATCAGATGCAGAAGAACCAGTGTGGCAAAGGCAGAACAAAAACATATGCCAGCGCCCAAAATGTTAAAATAAGAGAAAAAGACAAACAAAACATATGTATATTGAGTGAACAAAACATACATACATAAAATAAATACAAATTTATCCAAATTAAACAGTACTGCGACAGGAGATATGGCACACAAAAGTGTTTGTCAAGTGAAATGTGTGCCAAAATAATATGAAAACACAAGAATAGAAAATCAATTTATTTGGAAAAGGCTCATCAAAAGACTAACATTACTAGCAGCCTATGTCATGTTCTCTTGCATGTGAAAGGTTATCACAATACATGTGTAATTTTATTCAAGTAATAAAACAATATGGATTATGGATCATTATGGGTTGTCACGTAAATGGATTTTTGAAACATCCTTCAAATCATGTCATTTCTAGCCATATGTAGACTGGCACAATATTGTACATCTCATAGTGTTTTTTTTTTTCTTAATACGGATCAGATGGATACTTGAAGTAGGTAAATCCATTCTTTTACCTTAAAAAAAATTTGAAATCTTCGGGTTGATCTCTACACATGAAAATCAAATTTGTGCACATAATTTGGAATAAACAAATGGAATCAATGGCTTCTAGTTGACAATAAGAAGCGACTAAAATATTTGTGATCATTTTGATTCAAGGAAAACTTTATCAAATCATGCAAACATAAGAAGAAATACTACGCCCTTTAAATGGTTAACCATGTAATAAAAAGAACTATTCATAGACAGATAAAATGACTCACAATCGTTCGCCAAGAGTGCTCCAAGATGTCTTTCTTAAGTTTTGGCGCACATCAGTCAAAATAGAATTTAGGGCATAATGCCACCACATTCTTTGCCAACCTTTAAGTCTTCTTGACAATGAAATTTGAAGAGGCCGATATCTCCCATACCTATGAAAATTCAAAATTAAAAAAAGCAACAAGTTTTTTTAGGGAGCAAATGTAACAAGTTGATGTATCAGCAAAAAGCACGTAAGCCCACTGTGATGAAAAGTCCTATGTAACAAAATCAACAAGTAAATGCATCAGCATAGAGCACATTCAAAATTAAGTTCAATATTCCGGAGTCCCAACTGCAGAGGAACCACACTACTGCATCCCGAACTTGGTGCTTAAACTCTTAGTATCAAAAAAATCTATGTCAGAAAATGGACTTGAGCATTAGGAAACATATGAGAATGTATTTCTTTTTACAATTGAAATAAAGGTAGCATTAACATCACGGTACCATAACTAAAGACAAATTTGTTCTTTTCAGGGCGACACAAATATGAAGCACAGTAACTTATTATATTAAGCTTCAAATCCAACAAACAAATCTACTAGCTACACTGAAAGGCAGACATAATAAACATACATATATTTTTCAAGGTTCTCAGCATGCTTCTTATAATATTCAATGCCCAATGAGCTCCTTGGAATTCAGAAGCATAAGCAATAAACTTCCCTAAAACTTTAAACTAGACCAATTGGTGAACTAACAAGGAATCATGATTCAAGGACTCCGAAGCACAACAAAAAAAAAAAAATTTGAGAGGGAAAAGGATGACTACCAATTAGGTTGCCATCCATGTATATATCACTGTAAATGGAAAGTCATGTACAAAAGACAACTCTCCAGAGGAGAGTGCACAACAAAAATTTTATTATCTAATCTTCCATCAAATGATAATGTCGCCAACAAACAACCTGTATATGGTAGCAATCAGAACCATCTGTAAAACCCCGTCCACGGAAACAATTGAAGAATCCACACATTACAAGTTGATAAAGCAGATCGTTAAGGACAAATCATCTTCCTCAAAAAAAGAAAAGGATAGGGATAAACCATAGACTCATTGCAAGAATCCACCCCCGTCAAGGGACAGGCTGAAGGTGAACCTGCACCCCTCTTCGGTTGAAAGGACATGGAGGTCCGGGGGGTTGCCGACCTGGCAGGATTCAGACTTGTCGCTGGCACCTGTGTCTACGGCCGGTCGCCCCTCGGCGGCCACTAGCAGAGCACTTCACGAGGTGGCATAAAGCTGAGGATTGTTGTGGGTAGAGACTCACCCACACGTGAGACGGTTCCGGTTTCTCTATGAAGGTGCTAACATGAAATGTGCACGGCCACGGCAAGGAGGGAAGACGCCACACTCTCGGCCTCTATGTGCAGGAGTGGGAAGGTGATGTAGTGTTCTTGCAAGAAACCAAAGTCATGAAGTGTAGTTTGAGGATGTGGGAGCAAGTTGACAGCTCCCGAATCACCCAGCACATTTCACTCAATGCGGTGGGTCAATCGGATGGTTGTATCATCGGTTGGCGGGAAGATCAGTTCACCTTGGAGTACTCATGGAAGGCTCGTTTCTCGATGACCACTCAACTGAGGTGCGGGGCAGATGGACCTCCTACCTTCTCTCCTGTGTGTATGGACCTTGTTCAAGGTCCCTTTGGGCTGTCACGTGGGAGGAACTCATGGCCGCAAGCATACACCTCCCAACATACGCCCGCTAGCTGATCGGGGGTGACTCAATGACACACTTGACATGGAAGATCATTCCAACAGGCAGCTGGAAGAGATATTGGAGATAAGGAGTTCAGAGATTTCATTGATTCTTAGACAATATCATTGTCTGACTTTCCAGGCGGGACTTCTCCAGGCGGCAACCCCCGTCGATTTGAAGGGGGTCCCCCATGGTATTTCTTGTCCTATTGTGATTAGTCTTTCATGTTAGTGTAAACTATCACTAAAGATGAGGTCACCGATGCGCTCCAGGACCTCAATGGCGAGGAGTCACCTGACCCAGATGGCTTCCCGGTCTTCTTCTGTAGCGAGTTCTGGTATGTGGTGCACCAGGATGCCATGGCGTGATCCAAAAGTTTTCTAGTAGGAACTGGAGCGTTGAGCGCTTGAACCGGTTCCTACTATCCATGCTCCCCAAGTGCACGCCAGTGGAAAGAGTGGAAGGCTCAGGCCGATCAAAGGGTGCCCCCCTCGCACCCATGCTCTTCACTTTGGCAGTTGATGGCCTAGCAAGATGCACTCAGGAGGCATGCCAGGCCAGCCTCTTCAACGGTTTTACCGGTGGGCTGGTACCCACGCGGATGATACTATTTTCTATGCAAATGATACTATTTTCTACGTGGAGGGAGCGGCGCTAAAACTAGATGGGAGGAGGTTATTCTGATGGAGCTCTTCGGCATGACTTCAGGTCTCGAGATCAACCATGACAAATAATCCTTCATCCCATTTGGCATGGTGACAGAGGACACTTTGAGTTGCACGTTGGTACTTCACACACGAGTTGGCGCCTTACCGATCACTTATCCAGGCCTCCCCCTCTCGGTTCGTCATATTGGTTCTCGGAGGTGGACCCCGTTATCGAGCGGTTGGAGTATAGACTTCAGGATTGAAGCTTACAGATTTTATCAAGTGGTGGTCGCCTTATGCTGCCCAAATCAGTTCTCTCACCACTCTCGATGTATTTCATGTCAGTTCTCCGGATGCCTGCCCAGGTATTGACCCAAATTGATTCTTTAAGGAGCAAGTTCTTTTGACAAGGATGCAACGGCTCGACACGGCGAGTCCATTTAGTTGCTTGGCAGTGCACATGTACGACCATCAATATTATCAAAATCGCGAGTTAACTCGTGGAATCGGATGAGTTTACGATATCAAACAAGGAAAACGAGTCAACTCGAAGGAAAATCGTTCTCAACCAGCACGAGATAAAATCGCATGCTGGCTCGTAAAATCGGTTTTGTTGCCTGAGTTCATGTCACGCTATGCCCTAAGTTACTCAGGCCCAAATCCCAACTGTTCAACATTGCTGGTGTTCGCTGCCGCTGCTGTTCGCCGCACGCCGCTGTTCGGGGAATGCCACTGCTCGCCGGCGCCAGCTTTTGTTCGCACCTCTCTCGCTCCTTCTCCCTCCTCTCTCCATCTTCCTTCTCTCCTATTCTGCTCAAGCCACTGTGTTCGAGCTAAGGCTTTGCTCGAGCGGGGAGGACACTCGTCCTCTTTACTCCTACAATTTTTATTTTTTTTGGTTTCCTGTTTTCTTTTTTTTTTTGGTTTGTGACTCGGTACAGTCTTTTGGTTTCCTCGTCCTCTCTCCTTTTTTTTTCTTTGGTTTGTGACTCGGTACAGTTTTTATTTTTTTTGTTTTCTCTTGTTTCTCGGAATGTATTGCTAATTTGTTAATTATTATAACTTAATAAATCATAGATTATTAAATAATTAATTATTATTACATTTTCTGAATCATATTGGATTATTAGTTTATAAGTAAATTAGGTTCTAAGCAGAATTACTATTAATTTAATATAAAATATGATTTTGGTAGAATCGGCCGATCTGTGTTACGATATCACGTTTTACATGTTTACCTAGCCTTTCTGTGTCGACTCCGATTTACGAGTTTGACAACATTGACGACCATCTCTCAGGGCAGATTGGGCGTCCAAGAATTACGCACCACCAGCTGGGCACTCCTTGCACTGTGGGTGGGTTAGATTATGGGGCCCAAGGACACCCTATGGAGGGAGGTCTTTTCCACATGCTACGGCTAGGATCTTTCATGGAGCTCCAAATCTATCCAACCCAGAGGTGCGTCTTTTCTTTTGGAGGGGTGTGGCGGCGCTTCTCCCCCAGGTGCGTATGTCACAGGGTCATTCTCGGACACTAGACCACGTGCAGCGACTAGGCGGATAGGCACCTAGCCAAGCCTATTTTGAGTTTGCAGCGAAAGTTTTATGGTCGAGATGACTATGCCGAGAGTCGCTCTTATAGGCATTCAATCACGGACATGACTAGAGTGTTGGACTACTCGTCACGAGACCGTGGCAGTAGCGCGTTGCGGCACTAATGCAGGCGCTTGGGCGCTTAAAGTTCGAAGGGGCGACGAAGGGACCACGGGACGTCACGAAGGGACACCGATGTGGGTTGCCACCCCACGCTCAAGGCCATGACACTAGAATTAAAGGAAAGCTTACTTGTATTAAATATGATGAAACATAACATACAATTGGGCCTCGGAAGGCACTAGTGAACTCCTCCCAATGTACCGTAGGTATAGGAGTCGGCGACGCCCCGACGCCGTTGTCCGGGCTTCCTCGGGGCCTTCGTCTTCAGTCTTGACTTCGCTTGTCTCGTTCAATTCTGCCTTCTTTGCCTCGACTTCGACTTCACCAGCATCACGCAACGCTAGGAATGCCTGCTCCTTGGGATCTCGCTGAGAACTCCTCCCTCAGGCCTGCTTCGCTTGCTGATCCTTCGTCCAATCCTTCGCTTCACTTCTCTTCGACTCGCGCAGCGTCAACTTGTTTGGTTTGGCTTCTTTGGGGGTGAAACAACTCTTGTATGCCTTTAGGAATAGCGCGGAGAAGAGTTGTCTCAGGGTCGTGTAGAACACGATGAAGAGTCTCGCCATTCGACCTGCATGACTTGACTCGATCCCTTCATGTTGCGGATGGCCGCAGCATAAGGTCTCCCTTCCGTCGAATGCGAAGTACGGGACCATCTCACCCTCGATGATCGTTCTTGAATTCCGACGGCTTGAAATAGCACTAGCTCTTTGATGACGACATTTGCAACTTGTCTGCTTCAGGTGCTTTGAGTCGCTATGATGAGCGACGAGAGTCTTCCCACATATGCTTCGGGACGCTTCAGGTCTCTTTGTGGGCTTGACTCTCCATCTCTGCGTTGCAAGTGGTTGCAACGTAGAGTCATCCATTCCTCTGCCGAGTGAAGAGTGCAGGACCACCTCCTCCTTGGTGATCACCTGATGCTTCGGCAGTCTTGAGGTGGGACAAGGTTCTTTGATATAACAATCCATGCCTTGTCCATCAAAGTCGCCATAGTGGGCGACGAGAGTCTCCCCACATTCCCTTGTGGTTCAACCCGCTGTCTCCAAGTTGCATATGGCTGCAACGTTGAGTCCTTCGTCCGTCGAGTATTGAGAGCGGCTCCACCTTTCCCCTTGGTGGACATGAGACATCTCGACGGTTTGCAGTGGACTAAGGTTCGTTGATATAACATTCCGCACCTTGTCCACTCGCAGTCGATATAGTGAGCGACGACGGGAGTCTCCCCACATGTGCCTGTGGTTCGACTCTATTCTCCTGCTTCGATGGGCGATCATTTTCTTTGACATAAGTAGCTTCCTCCTTACGGCTTGAGCTTCTCTCCCCCTCCATCTGGACCCGGCGTGGACAAATGGTTTTGATATGGATTTCGAACTCATTCTCAGCCGGCAGCCTCTATCTTTGCCGTCTTCCGACTACCACAGATTTAGAGAACGTCAAAACAAATTGCAGGCTCATCTGGTGCTCTCGAACGTCACTGAAAATCAAAATCTTTACTTGTACGTCCTTTTTGCCGCTCTCTTCTAGAGAGCGTACCACATGTACTTGGTGTTTCCTTTCAGTGATAATATATATACATACACACACACACATGGATGACAACCAAACTTGGTAATCATCCTTTTCCTTCTCAGAAAACAAAAAATAATTTACAATTCAGAAAAAAGATGGTTTATAAAATAAGAAAGACAACAATAACTGCAGCATGCAAATAAAATGAATGGGATTGCAATGAAAACCTCTAGAAACTTTATATCAGTTCTTCAACGAGGAGAAATTTTTCTATTTCTGTATACAACTATATCCAAATTGCTACACATCTAATGATCAAGACAAGGTTATAAAAACAAATACCACAATAAACAGTCAAAAGAGACAATATAGATGATACAAGACATACTTCTTCTTGAGAGCACAGATGGAAAGGTAGTCCCAAAGGCTCAAAATTTGTTGCAACAGAATATCATCCAGAGAGAAAGCCTAATAGCAAAGAGGATAAGAAGACTATAAGGAGTACTGACGTGATCCATACAAGAGAGATTATAGCAACTGATAAATTATAATCATTTTAAAATTGCCTTTGTCTTGCAAGACACAAACCAAGGTAGTCAACTCAGCAGCGATGTCATACTGTGGTGTTCCATCAAGACTTCCAGATTTATTGACCTATGCAGATGACAGATGTACAATCAGCGATGTCATATGGCAGACATCCACTCATATTAAACTAATGAAAGGTGTACAAGTAAAACTATTGACTAATAGCAAGTGGTAATTCGACCAGAGAATGCACAAGACAGCATTTTAACAATAAGTGTGAATGAATGGTTTTTTGCTGATATGTAACATACTTTTACTGAAAAAACTGTGATTTAATACATGTAGTTACCCAATCCCAACCAATAGGTGGTACAGCAACCATAATCTTCAAAGTTTTTCTTGATCTTGACATGTCTTCTGCTCATGCATATATTCACATGGTTAGTCATTCGCGCTGCTTGTAAGGTCTTTGTCTTCCTTTTGAATGTAGGTTAGCATCCATGCTTTTCATAGTAATGCGTGCAATAGAGGCAATAATTTTTAATCACACTAATTTTTCTTTTTTTAAATCAATCTATATGTTCCCACCTAAAGTGAGGGCCCATATATCTCGAATCCCTTAAATCAATCTCAACCAGAATAGAATGTTGAACATTTTTTTCACTTTGTCATTTCTTGAACACGTAAATATTGTTAGATGACCGTTGTGGCTCTTGTCAACTCCTCATCTGGGATGCAATGGTTAATGATAGAAACCCACTGCGCACATATGTTAGAAGGAAGAAGAGGACACATGGAGACAACTCATCCAACATGGAATCAGTCAACCAGAATTTCCAGGTCCCACTCTCTCCAATTGCAGCCAGAAACTGTCCAACAGTTTCTACAACAGAAAGAGGCCATGAAACAACTTAGTGGAGAAAGTCTTTACCCCACTACACAACTAAGTCTACTAATGCATGTTTGTAGGAGTCAGTTATTAGGAGTTGGTTATTGCTGTATCTTTTTAAATATGCATCAGTTTTTAGTTTAAGGCATGTCTTGTTTGTTAAACTTTATTATAGGAGTCTTGTCCACTCCACACGGACAATCCAGTTGTTATTTCCCTTCAATCCAGTTATAAAATCCTTGTTTTCAGCTTTCATGATTCTAGTGTCCTATCAAATTGGTATCAGAACAATTAAGATCCCAAAATGGTGAACACTAGATCATCTCACCTTCACCATGAGCCTTCAAATCCCAACAATGATCAATCAACCAACCCAGACCTTGACCCTATTTCCCGCCAACTGAATGCCATCACCAACAAACTGAATTCTATTGATTCCCTGGCAGCAGAAGTAGCAGCTCTCAAAGCTCAAGCTAGTGTGATGCAACATGAAGAATCTAGCTTCAATTCACGCCAGAAAGGAAAATCTGCGATGCTAGAAGAAGATGAAGAGATGGATATCCCATGGTGGATAAAAAATCCTTCTCGACGGCCTCATACAAAAATGGATTTTCCCAAATTTGAAGGAGGCGATCCTCGGGGATGGATTCTAAAGGCTGAAAAGTATTTTCGCTATTACCAAACTCCAGATGATCTCAAAGTTGATATTGCAGCTATGTACCTAGAGGGAGATGCATTAGATCTCTTTGCATGGGTTAATAGCGAACGCACCCTACTATATTAGGAAGAATTGGTGAAAGCATTGCAAGAGAATTATGGTCCAGCAAAGTTCTTGAATCCTGATGAGCATCTTTGTAATATTCAACAAACAGGTACCATTCAGGAGTATCGCCAAGAATTTGCAAGGAGAGCTGCACGCGTCCACAACTGGCCGGAGCATTGCTTACTCGGGGTCTTCCTCAGTGGTTTAAAGGAGGAACTGAAGGTAGAGGTCCGAATCCACAAGCCAAGGACGGTGTACAAAGCTATGAGTTTAGCTTTGGAATTTGAGGCTGTCTTCTCCAAATCGCAATAACAAAGGAATGCATAGTACCAATGCCTCACGTTCCAGCCAAGCTCCACCTCGTGAGTATTCCTCTACAGGGAAGGTAATCCCTGCCCGTCCACCTGAAACATCGCGTTCATGGGATGAGGAACGCCGCTCTCGCTTGGTAAGGGGGTTATGCTTCAAATGCAATGAAAAGTTTGTTCCCGAACATCGTTGCAAAAATCATTCGTTCTCTTTAATGGAGCTGGCTGATTCTGAAGATGTCACCATAGAAGAAAAAGATACCAACACAGAAGAAGATCCACCTTCAGATTTTGCAGAGATCTCTCTCCATGCTATTTTGGGAAGGACTGTCGGCACGACAATGAAGCTGTTGGGGTCAATTGGACAAAGACAGGTACTTATACTTGTGGACAGTGGCTCAACACAATTTTGTTGTTGAGTCCATTGTGGAGGAATTGCAACTACCTCTCCATCAGATTCCATCTTTTGGTGTCCAGATTGGAAATGGCGACATCATTCGCTGCAACAATATGTGTAAGAATATCAGCATACAGGTTTCTAACCTTATTATCAACAACAACAACAAAGCCTTATCCCACTAGGTGGGGTCGGCTACATGGATCATACGACGCCATTCCGCTCTATTAGTAACCTATATTCGTTGATCCATGTTCATAAGATTCTAACCTTATTATCACTCAGGATTTTTATCCCTTCTCAATTGGTGGCGCGGATGTGGTACTTGGCATTAAATGGTTGGATTCGCTCGACACAGTCCAAGCTAACTGGAAGGACATGTTCATGATATTCAATTGGCAAGGAAAGAAGTACAAGTTGCAAGGTGTGCATCCAACAGGTCAGACCAAAGCTGCACTCCAAAGTTTCAATAAATTGCAAAACTGTTCAGGTGACCAATTGATAATCCCATCTCCTTTTCAAGCTATTTTACAACAGTTTGTCTGTTTTTTCTGAACCTAAAGCCTTATCTTCTTTTCTTCTCATTCACACTCCATTCACCTCTTACCAAATGCTAAACCTCCCAACCTTCGCCCCTATCGTTACCCACATTACCAGAAAACAGAAATAGAAAATCAAGTTAAAAACTTGCTGAATTTAGGCTACATACGCCCAAGTTCAAGTCCTTTTGCTAGTCCTGTTCTTTTAGTCAAGAAAAAAGATAACACTTGGCGATTTTGTATTGACTATAGAGCCCTTAATCTAATCACTGTGCCTGACAAATATCCCATTCCTAATATAGATGAGTTACTGGATGAGTTACATGGAGCTGCCATTTTCTCTAAAATTGATCTTCGATCTGGTTACTATCAAATTCGTATGCAGCATGAAGACATACCCAAGACAGCCTTCCGCACACATTCTGGGCACTATGAATTTACTGTTATGCCCTTCGGCCTAACAAATGCTCCATCCACTTTCCAATCCAGCATGAATGACCTTTTTAGACCTCATCTACGTAAATTCATTCTTGTTTTCTTTGATGACATCCTAATCTATAGCAGAAATTTGCAGCAACATGAACAACATCTCAAGCTGACCCTTAGCCTGCTATCCACCAATTCCTTTTATGCCAATACCAAAAAAATGTTCTTTTGGCCAGCCAAAAATGGGATTTCTTGGTCACATAGTTTCAAAAGACGGAGTGGCAGTTGACCCAGACAAAGTTTCAGCTGTATTAGAGTGGGCTTTACCTACAAATGTGAAGGAATTGCGAGGATTCTTAGGTTTGACGGGCTACTATCGGAGATTCATTCAGAATTATGGAATTATTGCGCGCCCTCTCACAGATCTTACAAAGAAAAATGCATTCATTTGGAGCCCCAAAGCTGAAGATGCTTTTCAACAGCTAAAAAATGTTCTAACTACCGTTCCGGTATTACAATTACCTGATTTCACTCAATCTTTCGTGGTAGAATGTGATGCTTCATCTCAAGGAGTCGGCGCTATTTTGTTACAGCTTGGGCATCCTATCTGTTATTTCAGTAAAGGGTTCTCTTTCTCTAATAGAATTAAATCTACATTTGATCGTGAATTGCTTGCTTTAGTCCTTGCTTTACAGAAGTGGAAGCATTATCTATTGGGCAGACCATTTTTAATCAAAACTGACCATTGCAGTCTTAAATACTTATTGAATCAAAGGATTTCTACAGCGGAACAGCAACGACTATTAATGAAATTATTACCCTTTGATTTCACGATCATCTACAAGGCTGGAAGCGAAAACAAAGGAGCAGATGCTTTGTCTAGGCGCCCTCAACATGCTGATTTTCTAACCCTGGCCATGCCAGTACCATTGGATTTTAATTCCCTGAAGGAAGCACTGGATTCTTACACTAGAGATATTATGGATCAAGTTCTGAAAGATCCAACATCTCAACTAGCATTTATGGTAGCTGATCAACACCTCTACTATAAATCTCGGTTAGTTATTCCTAATTTCCCTGAGCTGAAGACAAAAATCCTGAAAGAAGCACATGAGACTCCAACAGGTGGTCATGGTGGTTATTTAAAAACTCTGAAACGTATATCTGCCTGTTTCTTTTGGTCCCATTTAAAGCAGGATGTGAAGGAATTTGTTCAAAATTGCTTATTATGTCAAAAGCACAAATATGAGACTTTATTGCCTGCAGGACTTCTACAGCCACTGCCCATTCCACAACGCATTTGGGAGGATATCTCACTTGATTTTATAGTAGGTCTCCCTCAATCCCAAGGACGACACAATTCTGGTGGTAGTAGACAGATTCAGCAAGTATTGTCATTTTCTCACTCTTTCACATCCTTTTACAGCAAAGACAGTAGCAACAATATTTTGCAAAGAAATTGTGCGCTTACATGGTATACCACGATCTATTGTCTCAGATCGTGATGTAGTTTTTCTAAGTGCTTTTTGGCAGGAGTTGTTTCGTTTGAGTGATACTCAGCTGCATATGGGAACAGCATACCATCCTCAATCAGATGGTCAAACGAAAGTAGTCAGTCGGTGCCTTGAAGCATATCTGCGTTGCTTTGCTCATGAACATCCAAAGACTTGGTCAAAATTCTTACCTTGGGCAGAATATTCATTCAACACAGGTTATCATTCATCATCTCAAATGACCCCCTTTAAGATTGTTTATGGAAGAGATCCACCCGCATTGCATCCCTATGTTCCTGGAGAGACAAAAATAGCTGAACTAGAAGAACAGCTGCTAGAACGTGATGAAATGATAAAGGCGCTCCGTTCTAATTTGCTGAAAGCTCAATCTCGCATGAAATCTCAAGCTGATTCTAAGAGGCGAGATTTGACCTTTGAAGTAGGAGATGCTATGTTTTTGCGTGTACAACCATATAGACAGAAATCCTTAGCAAAATGGCGCTATGAGAAATTGTCTCCCCGCTACTTTGGTCCCTATACTATTGCACGCAAGGTTGGCGAAGTTGCCTATGAGCTGGAACTACTGCCATCAGCTAAGGTACATCCAGTTTTTCATGTCTCCTTGTTGAGGCGTGCCCATGGTCATTTGGCCTCCTCCCCGCCACCTGTTCTACCACATGCAAACGATTTGGAGTTTTTGTCGGAACCTGAAAAGATTCTTTCTCACCGTTGGGTGATTGAGGCTGGTGTGCAATCCCTTGAATTACTTGTTCAGTGGCATGGTAGACCTCTAGAAGAAGCAAGCTGGGAGAATTATGATTTACTGGCTGCACAATTCCCTACATTTTGCCTTGAGGACAAGGCATCTTTTCAGGGGGGTGTAATGATAGAAACCCACTGCGCACATATGTTAGAAGGAAGAAGAGGACACATGGAGACAACTCATCCAACATGGAATCAGTCAACCAGAATTTCCAGGCCCCACTCTCTCTAATTGCAGCCAGAAACTGTCCAACAGTTTCTACAACAGAAAGAGGCCATGAAACAACTTAGTGGAGAAAGTCTTTACCCCACTACACAACTAAGTCTACTAATGCATATTTGTAGGAGTCAGTTATTAGGAGTTGGTTATTGCTGTATCTTTTTAAATATGCATCAGTTTTTAGTTTAAGGCATGTCTTGTTTGTTGTCTTGTCCACTCCACACGGACAATCCAGTTGTTATTTCCCTTCAATCCAGTTATAAAATCCTTGTTTTCAGCTTTCATGATTCTAGTGTCCTATGTGTGGGATAAAGAGGTCATCTATGATATGTAGTAGTGTGGTTAGCACAGCGACCAGGATCAAATGAGAATAAAGAAGACAAAAGGATACAAGGATAGACAGAAGTACTATCCAAGAAAGGCACCAAACAGAATTATGGTGCTTGAAACTAGTGAATCCATTCTGTAAAAATGTTTATTACTGTCCTTTTTTTCTATTCACTGGCCTCTTTTTATTGGCTATTATAAAAATAAGAAGGAAACAGGAATTAAGGAAACAGAAAATATTGAAAATGACTAATGAGCCAACAAATCAGCCATCTAATCAATTCCAGCTGAATAGTGTCATTATTATGATATGATTCCTGGTAATAAGCAACAACCAAGGTTGTGTCAGGATCTCGTCATTATTATGATATGATATGATTTCCTCCTAATCAATAACAACCAGAATTGTGCCAGCATCCATGTGACATCCTACATCAATGATGCTGCTGTCATTTTGGTTTCACGTCCTTGAAGTTTTTGTTGGCCTTCGTATCAAACTTTTGTAACCCTACTATTATTATTAATGAAAATCTTGGAGGACTACCAGCTTGCTAGTCGTCCTTTCTCGTTTCAAAAAAAGAAAATATTGTTAGATCAAGTGAACAATAAAATTGGGTGTCATCAGAATGAAATGGCACGACGCATGCACTCTTCCATTGGTCGCTAACACCCAGCGGCAACAGCACTAAAATTGCTAGCAAAAGAAGTAATTTGCAGTTCATTCTTAAAACGGTATAATTTGCAAACATAGAATAAAAAAGGAAATAAGAACAGGAAAGCTTACATACCAGCAAAGAGATTGTAATATTAAATGGGTTTAAAATATAGTCATGTTCCTCTAAGTAACACTTTGATATAGACAACAGCTGATCCTCAATTCCATTATCAACATCAAATAACGACTTGCTTTTTTCAGAGGAAAGGCAATAAAGTCCAATATTTGATATTTCGACAATTTTCTTAACCTGACCAACTCTGGATTTCCCCACTGAGTACCTGCAATATATATGTCAAGGGAAAAGAAACAAGAATGAATTTTGCATTCACTAATAGCAACATAGGAACCTTCAACATAAGGTTACCAACGTGAAATAAAAAACTTGCAAGGGTGAGAAAGATGTAGACCTTCAAAAACTATTTGCAAGATCAATCTAGGCATTCTTGGAAAAACAAGTCTCCCACCCATGCTATATAGAGAACGATGCTATATAAAGAATGTTGTATATCACTTTTTTTTCAAAGAACAAAGGACAGCTGAAAACAAAGTATGGGTGCCATCTGTGATGTGATATTACTACAAGGTGATAAATATACAAGTGCAGTTTTAGTGGAAACGAAAACAGAAAATGTCATATTAGCACCCCCAGGTGCAGTAGCCACTCCCTATGCTACCTAAAGCCCCACTCCTGAAGCAAAAAGTATATCACACCTACTTTTAGCTTAAAGAGTGAAATTTTGAATAGCATCATGCCTTTCTTTTTAGGTTAACTATGCTCACCGTACAATACACACATGGATGACTACCACAAAATTCAATTGTCTTCCTTTTCCTTCTCAAAAAAAAAAATGGTGGTCAACCTTTTTTTCTTTAAAAAAAAAAACTATGCTCCCCGTTGTACTCCGTTACACACTTGTACATTCACATTTTGGTTTTAACATATGAGGATGGTTACCAAATTGTAGTCATCCTTCCTCTCAAAAAAAAAAAAATGTTCTCACCCATGCTGCCCATGATATGCTTCTCACTTCTCTCAGAAAAAAAAAAATTGAGCTTCTCATCATGGTCAATATCCTCAAGAGACCATAAAAACAAGATAATTTATGATTAAAAAAAAGGGTTATTTCCTTTACCACCCCCTGAACTATAACTTTTTTTCTGCATCTAACCCTAAACTATAAATTTACAAAATTTAGTCCCCAAACTTATCTAAATTTGACACTTAGGTTGTAAAGTTTCTTTTTTCTAATAAATGTGAATGTCATTTTTACCCCTTTATTTTTAAGATGAAATATATTAAAAAAATAAAAAATATTGACATAAATATAATATTGTATACTTTTACTAGTATTGATTATTTTTTATTTTAAAAATATTTTTTTGTTGTATGAATGTAAGGGTAAAAAGGACATTTCACAATTAAATTTAAATAAATTTATTTAAAATTTAACAGAAGGACCTAAGTGTCAAATTAGGGTAAGTTTGGGGACTAAAATTTGTAAGTTTATAGTTTAGGGCTAGATGTGGAAAAAAGTTATAGTTGAGGGGGTGTTAAAGGAAATAACCCTAAAAAAAGCCAATTTAGTACTATAAGCTCCAAAATTTCAGCTCGCAATAATTGGCAATGAAGTCCTACAATTTGGATTCATGCCAGGAAGATCCACTACAAAGGCGATTTATTTACTAAGGGGGATGATGGAGAACTATCGGAGTAGGAGAAAAGACTTGCATATGGCTTTCATTAACTTAGAGAAGGCGTATGATCGGGTACCAAAGGATGTACTTTGAAAAGCCTTGCAAAAGAAAAGGATGAGTGTTGCCTACATTAAGGTAATACAAGATATGTACGATGGGGCATTGACTAGGGTTAGGATACCCGGAGGTGAGACAAATGAATTTCTTATAGGAATTGGCCTACATCAAGGATCGGCTTTAAGCCCGTATCTATTTAACTTAGTTATCGATGCTATAACCGAGAGTATCACAGAGGAGGTACCTAAGTGCATGCTATTTGCGGATGATATAGTGCTTTTAGCGGATTCAAGAGAAGAGATTAATACAAAATTGGAAATATGGAGAAATACGTTGGAGTCAAAGGGTTTTCGTTTAAGTAGGAATAAAACAGAATATATGCATAGCAATTTCACAAATAAACAACTTAGAGATGATTTGAAAGTTAGGCTAGGGGAGGATATAATTCCTCAAGTGACAAAGTTTAAATATTTAGGATTAATTGTAAGACAAGACGGTGAGATTGATGACGATGTTAATCATAGAATTCAAGCTGGTTGGTGTAAGTGGAGGAAAGCCACTGGAGTTCTTTGTGATAGAAAAGTACCCAATAAAGTTAAAGGAAAATTCTATCGCAGTGCTATAAGGCCAGCATGTTATATGGTAGTGAATGTTGGGCTATGAAGGGACAACATGAACGTAAAGTGGGGGTAGCCGAAATGAGGATGTTGAGATGGATGTGTGGTCATACAAGATTAGATAAGATTAAGAATGACCATATACGTGAACGAGTCGGAGTGGCTCCTATTAGTGAGAAAATGGTAGAGAATCGTTTGAGATGGTTTGGTCATGTTCAGAGAAGACCATTAGATGCGCCAGTAAGAAGAGTAGATCAAATAATCTGGAGTCCGATTAAAAGAGGGAGAGGAAGGCCAAGGCGGACACTTGGCGAACTAATAGTGCAAGATCTATTGGTGAATAATATACCGAAAGATTTGGTTACTAATAGAGCGGAATGACGTCGTATGATCCATGTAGCCGACCCCACCTAGTGGGATAAGGCTTTGTTGTTGTTGTTGAAGTCCTAGTTATAGTACTTAGGCGCCCTCACAAGAAAATTGCAGTCGACAAGAATTGCCACTAAAGTCCTACTCAGCAAGAATTGGCTTGAACAAACCCATCTGTTGCATTTACAGCCCTCACATGGTAGCACTACAGAACTTCATACGAGGGGAGCTCCAGCATACCAGATCCCATCTCTCTGAGATATGTCGCTTACTTGGAGGTGATTCCAATGTTACACTCGACAATGACGACCACCAAATTATGAGACATCATAGAGAGGCGAAGGTGGAAGGTTTCCACAACTTTGTTGAGGCACATTCAGTAGTGGATTTCCCAACTAAGACCGGCTGCTTCACATTAAGTATCAATGCATCACCATCTGCACGTTTGCGGCTGGACCAATTTCTCAGCTATCTTAAGCTTGTAGAGGCCTGGATTTCTCATACCACATTCTCTTTAAATGGCAGTCCAATGACATCACAGGCTCATATTTAGGTTGCAAGCATTATGGCTCATGGAGGAGGGCTTCAGATAGCTAATAGATCATTCATACGGCACCCCACCAGCTGGTTCTGCTACCTATTGAGTCATATAAGGCAAATATAGGGTCGGGCATCGCTCACAAGCCCTAAGCAACATAGCACCAGTGCATTCTCAAGTCAAGAAAGGATATGAAAGATTTAGACACTACTAAGGGGTAATACAATCGGAGGACAAGAAGGTGGTGATCTACTGGAGTAAGTGCTCTTTGCCAGACATGGCTAAATGAGGGAGATGCCCACATGTATGCAGAGTTGCCACCATCGCAGACCAATGAGATAGATATAATAGTGGTGCAAGGTCAAATGGTTACAGGACACACTAAGATTGGTGACGATATCGCTCCCTGTTACTAGGTGATGGTCGAGATATAGACATCGAGAAGCTATCTATAGAGTCACTGGTGATGGTCGGACCCCGGGATACTGCTCTTATCTGATGACCAAGTTTCGTTTTTGTCACAAGTTCCCAGAGTAGGTTCTCCGAGCGCTGCAAGACCTCAATAGTAAGGATTCCCCGGGGCCCAACGGCTTCCTTGTCTGGTTGTCATCCAAGACTCTGCCAGCAGGAACAAAGGTTTCAATCATCTTAAGTAGATCCTGCTTTTCATACTGCCCAAACGCACACTTGCCGGGCAGATCATAGACTTCCAACTAATCACTCTATTAAACACCATTTACCTCATTGTGATTAAGGTATTGGAGAATCGCCTCGGATAGGCCCTGAACAACTTGGTACAATGGGATTTCATGGTGGGTGTACATCATTGTGTGGAGAAAATGAAGAGGATGTCGGGACTTCATTTGGAAGATTGATTTTTCCAAAGCATGAATTCAGTTTCATGGCCTTTCCTACAGCACTCTTCGAAGGTGTGTGGTTTACTGATTATCTATATTGCATGGATGAAGCGGCATCACCACAGCCTCATTCCCAATCTTGATCAATGAACATGAAAGGAGGTTTGGTTCAACCACAGCACAGGCTCTACAAGGTTGGTCCCCTAGCCCACATGCTTTTTGACCCAACACAAACACAATGACTTGATGCACTTTCTCAATTTGTTGGGTGGGCGTCATGTAGGGATTCTCACCTGATTCACAAAGGGGTTCCTAGCCCTCCGCTTCAGTATGCTGACAAAACATTGTGCTTCATTGAGGGCTCTGTCGATGAGGCCAAGCAGATTACTATTTTGATCAAGTTGTGTAGAGTTGCTTGAGGCCTCCAAATGAACTACACCAAGTGATCATCCTTCATCCCTTTTGGCATGGTTGGGAAGGAGGCCAGCTCCAGTTCCGTGAAGCTACGCAGTACGCACATCAATCACTTCCTATTGATCACACACTTGGGGTTATCCCTCTCTTCCATATTGTCTCTCAAAGGTTGACAACCATTGTGGAACGCAGCGGAACAACGAATATAGAGTTGGAGTTCGAGGCTGCTCTGTCAAGGGGGTTGCCTAGTCATTTGAGATTTGTCCTATCAACCCTGCCTATGTACTAAATTTCAGTCCTCTCATATGTTGACTCAAGTTGAGAGGTGCATCAATTCCAACAAAAGCAATTTATTTTTTCAGGTTTACTTCACTGAGAGATGGGGTTTCATTTTGTGGTATGGTGTAATGTTTGTCGACCTACCTCACATGAGGGTTCGAGCATTTGGTATCTCTACCAAATCAAGCTATCTTGACTTAATGGATTTGTTTTTCTTTTTTGAGGAGAAAAAAGGATGACCACCAGGGTTGTGGTCATCCAGCTATATATATCACTGTGAAATGGAAATCATGTACAAGTGTGGGGAGAGCAGCAATAAGATGGAAAGTAAGTCGTCAAGCCAAAACCCTGCTCTCAAACAAAAAGGGAAAGATGAGGAGTAGAACACACTCAAAGACATCCCTCCCACCAAAAAGTCGCCCGGTTGCACTAGAGCTATTATGGCCCAGGCACGGACCGAAAAGGTCACTGATGGCTCTCCACCACAGTCTGAGTCACGAAACAAGCTCACAATGCTCGTCCGCTGTCAAATTCCTCAGGGTGTGAAGTTTTTGGGCCATCAAGTAGGCACCGGGCGTTCAGAAAATGGTCGCGCGCATCTCGGAATAGGCACCGGGCATTTGGAAAATGGTCGTGCGCATCTCGGAACTCCTCCCACGGATGACCAGCTTGGTCTCCTGAAGGAGGAAAACATCCACCTCCCACACATCCTCCGCCCACCAAGGACAATCTCATACATTCCTTGTGATTACCTTCATTGAGTCACTGAGTTGCTCCCTTCTTGTAAGGCCACTCCACTTGACCGTGGTCGCCGGCGAGTGTGGCAGAGGCCGAGAGCTTCTGCAACTAGGAGAACCTCCTCATCCACCCACCCGATGAGTAGGTGTTCCCCAACCGCACTATCATCGGCAACCAGCGAGTCTGGCATGGTCTGCGGGACACCCCCAACCACAAGCTGTTGGGGCGACGGCGACAAATGACAGCGCAGGTGGCTGCTGTCTCACCAACGGCGACAGCTGCGTGGGCGGCTGCTGCCCTGCTGGCGGTGGAGGTGCCGGTCATCTCTTATGGCTGCTCCTGGCATGGGTGAGCATGCAGTGGTCGGTGCAAGGCCACTCCTCTTGCACATGGCCGCCGCGTGTTTGGCGGAGGCTGACGGCTTTCGCACCTAGGCGAACCTCCCCATCTGCCCTCCCGGCAAGGAGGTGCACTCCATCAACATGGTCCAAGGCGGTCAGTGACACTTGGCTCACCGGACTTGTCCATCACCTCCGTCGACGTTGAGCTCCACCCAGACTGCAACCTCCCCTCGTCGATGACTCTTTGCGCTGGAATCACAGGTTCACCCTTAGGCTGTGATACTTGGATGGTATTGCCGGTCATCCTCCGAGGTCACCGTAGTTGACAGCGGTCTGGACGCCGGTTGCAGGCCAAACTGGGCTGACACCGCAGGCGCGGGGCACATGCCTTAATCGTACCCAAATTCAAAATCCCGTCCTTACCTTGAATCCAATCCAACTGCTTAACCCACTCCCTCCAGAACTCGACGTGGAACACCAGATGAAGTTATTTCAGATGTGGGGTAAGATCCACTCGGTAGGCTACTTTGGCTGGAATCACAGGTTCACCCTTAGGCTGTGATACTTGGATGGTATTGCCGGTCATCCTCCGAGGTCACCGCGGTTGACAGCGGTCTGGACACCGGTTGCAGGCCAGACTGGGCTGACACCGCAGGCGCGGGGCACATGCCTTAATCGTACCCAAATTCAAAATCCCATCCTTACCTTGAATCCAATCCAACTGCTTAACCCACTCCCTCCAGAACTCGACGTGGAACACCAGATGAAGTTATTTCAGATGTGGGGTAAGATTCACTCGGTAGGCTACTTTGCCTACCCTTTTGGTGATAACAAAAGGTCCTTCATAACTTTACCTCCTCGTTATCCCCTGGTGCAAGTGTCGAAGGGCTTTGAACTGCCGAGTCCTCAACTTCACCAAGACTTGATCTCCCACCTGAAATTCCACATGTCTCCTCTGATCTGCAAATTTCTTGATCTTCCACACCGACTTCTCCAAGATGGCCTTGGACACCTCCAAGTTCTCCTGCGATCCACACGCCACTTGGTAGGCCGCAAGGAACCTCCCTGCGTACTTGGCCACCAGTGCGGTCGGGGTCACCGGCTGTCGTCCAGTGACCAAGTCAAAGGCACTTTGCTACGTTGCTTCACTTCGCTGCATGTTATAAGAGAACTGCGCGACGTCGAGAACCTTGGCCCAATCCTTCTGATTGACATCCACAAAGTGTCGAACGGAATAATATCATGCTTAACAAGTAATGTTAGGTTGAAAATAATATATTTACTTAGAGGTTTTTTTATCTCATATTTTTTATTAAAAATATATGCGATGAAAATTAAAATTGATTCAATGTTAAAGAATAATATTTATTTTTTATTTAATAAGTTGACGATAAATGGTGAACCCACTGAAAAATGTTTCTGGTCCCGCCACTGGACCCTTGACAGCACGCTTGCAAGGGCATTTCTTAGATTGGCAGCTCTCTATCAGTCCCAATGATCCCTACCTTCTAGTCAGGGGACTATTGAACCCCATTCTTTCAAACCAACTTTTCAGACCAGCTGGCAATAGAGCTACTTGCACTGCTAGAAAATAATAGATGCGCATAAAGAATAGAAGGAAAAAAGAGGGAGAAACTTATGGTCCATCCAGAATCCAAGTATAATAATAATGTCATATTGAACATTTAATAAGGATATCATACATGCAAAAGACATAGGAGACATGTTCCATAGCTGCTACATGGGCAATTTTGTCGCAGTGCAATGGCAACATATTCAAGGGGGAGAGGTCTACATTGAAAATGTTGTGAATCATATTTTTTTCCTTTTTAGAGAGGGGTTTTTTATAGACCTTTTTTTCTTCAGGAAGTTACAATAATATCATAGTTGTCATCCCCCTCAAAAAAAATATATCATAGCTGTCACACACAGGTATATTTCATGCATTTTTCTTAATATATGTGGACAACAAAATAAAGAGGGCATTTCTCTTAAAAGAAATAAGACTTTTGTACCATCAAGAAATATTTTTTTCCAGAAGAACCATCAAGAAATATATGTTATCGCAAAACGAAAAACATAGAATAACACTTAACTATAGAATAATACTCAACATAAAAATGATATTATGATCAGAAACTAACCCAATATAACTGTGCTTTATCAGATTTTTGTACCATCAAGAAATATACGTTATTACAAAAGGATAAGCATAGAAAAATACTCAATTATAGAATAATACTGAACATAAAAATGATAATGTGATCAGAAACTAACCCAGTATAACTGTGCTTTTGTGCATCTGTCATTACGGTTAAACTTGAAAGCTTTAGGCCAAATATGAAATTCTCCTGAAACAAGATCACCATAAAAGTCAATAGGTCACTAACCTAACACAGGCAATAATAGAAAAGAAAGAATATGTGCAAAGAATTGTATCAAGAAATTCAAAGTGGAAGACAAGTAAATAAATCTTAAATACATGTCCGCATGGAAAAAGTTTATCATGGCCTCAAGTGATGGCAAATTGGCCACAAGAAGTTTATCATCTCAAAACGAAAATGTATAGTCCTTGAGGCCATGATAAACTTTTTCCATGCGGACATGTATTTCAGATCGAGTTTATCATGGTCCTTGCACTAAATGTATAGCCCTTGAGAAATTATTATGGTTTAAGACAAAGAAGCAAGTTGATGTAGGACAATTAGGGTTGTAGCTTTAGTATGTAGTTATGGGCCTTTAGCATGAACCCATATTTCCTTTTACTTAGTTTTCCTTGCAATAGGATTCCCTTTATCTGAAATTGACTTTTTTTTGTTTTCCTAGTTATTTGGTATAGGATGTTTAGAACCCATATAAACACTCTTGTATGATTCCTTTGGAAACATACTTTGATGAATAAAAGATCCACTACTTCTTGTGTGGACTAGTAAATTCCTTTGTGAAATATTAGAGTTTTGGAGTAAAGAGATTTCCTATGTAAATTCCCATCACAAGATAGCTAAATGAAAGAATTCATTGTTACATCATCGTCATATTGGAGGCCGTTTTGATTGCTCGAGGTGTTGTTTGAGAGGAAAGACAGGCTTTCCTTTGATTGGCAGAAGAACACTTGACAGCAGTATGTCAAGGGTTCGCCAAATGCAGGCTCAGACCATCCATCATATTGGTCCTTGGGGTTGAGGCATCGGTTGTGTTGGCATGTAGCAAACTCATTCCAACTCTCTACGGGTAACATTATGCCGCTTGTGGGAAGACACTGAACGGTTGACAGCTCATCCCAAAGTATTTGCAAGAGGCCGACATTTTGCCCTATTTGCGAGTCATCTGGGTGGCAGGCTGGGCTGGCGGCATTGCCAAGATACTTGCAAATGTTGTTTTGTAGTCACAAGGGACGTTGAAGCTTGATGCTTGACATGGAGCCAACTTTTGCCATGGAGCGGTTGGGGCATGCAATGCAACGTCACAGAGTGTTGCGTAGTGCCAGCTTGTCATGGCTGGGCATGACAACAACCCCTTAATGCGACACAGGAATTATGAGTGGGCGCGATCTCACGATATGAGCGACACAAGACCATCATGGCTAGACATAAGGACACTCTTCTTGACACAACGCGACACTTCAGGATTCAGGACTGAATGTACAAAGCGGCTAGACATAAGGACAATCTTTCACACAAATGTGATTACACGTGTACAGCTTTTGATCATTGATCATGATACATATACATGGATTTAAAGTTGAAGTTGTAACAATAGAACACACAGTGAGTTTAAACTAGAATATAAAACTTGATACCAAAGTAAAGAATCTAAAATTATTCAATACCTGATCCTTGTGACTATCAACATAAACAACATGGATATCCCTTATCGATACTTGGATATTGTCAAGAATCTGTATGAACATAGATACACTGATATGGCTGACACTGATCAAATTGCATTTCAAAATATTACTTTTTGAGGAATCAAAAGATTACTTACTGACCTTTGCATAGATATATGAAATAAATGATTGACCAGCTTGATTATCTACAGAGCAAGAAGAAAAGTGTAATAAGATAATGCTAATGTGCACAGAACACAAATTCTCAGTAGCACAAGAAGGTAATAAGTTGAGATTCATGGACTAAATTTGATCAATCAAATGTAACCTACAAACATTCACACAGAACTATGAGAAGAAACAACCAAACAAAAAATAGTGTATTGAAACAAGTTAGTCTCATGTTGAAAAATCTTTACCCAATCATAATGTTCCGCTTTCAAACATTGTTTCCAATCACAATGTTCCTCTTTCAGGTATAGCATGTCAAGTACCTTTAACAAGGACAGAAATTGGAGATACACTTGTACATTTTCCTTATCATAGTGATATATATTCACGGATGACGCCCTAATTTGGTATTCATCCTTTTTCTCCTCAAAAAAAAAAAGAAATTGGAGATACATAAGCAAAAAGATCCTAACACTCTAAAAATGGAAAAGGGTCTCTACTGGGCATTAGTAGGAAGTTGACTACTGGGCTTAAATACCAACTGGCAAGTTCATTTATCTGTTGGAATGCAATTTGTCTTTTTGTCAATGATACACTATCTTTTACTTTTTCCACTGTCACCTTACCCAATCTTGCACCCCACCCCACCCCACCACATCCTCCCTGCTTCCTCATGTTATTTTTATTTTTGTTCCTACACAAAAACAAGAGTTCCAATGTTCATTCAAAATTGAAGGTGAGAAAACCAATGTGGGAGTTTCAAGCTAATTATTGCCACCTCCTTAAATTCTTCACTGAAAGCCATCAACCAAAAAATGCTTATGAAAAACAAAGTTACAATTTCAGTGGGCAGAGGTGATGGGGGATCTGACAGAAATAATTCTGCTGATCATTGTCATGACCGAAAACCTTAAATTCCGAACTGATGTGCATTGATGATGATGTGAACAAAAGTTGGTCGAAGCAACCAACCTTTTTTTAGAGGATCAAAGCAACCAGCCTTTGCAAATAACTGACAATAGATGCAGCACACAAAACAAAACCAAAGGTTCTAAGGAAAACTTTTGTTAATTCATAATTTACTGCATAAATCTTCTCCATTCGTGTAGGGTTAAAAAATCGAATCACAATAAGACTAGGAATTTAGAACTATACTGCAACAAGAAAAAAGAATAAAAGACATTAGACGAAAGTAGAACTCTAGGTTTCCTACATCATATAAAGTTAACAAAAAAAAACTTATAGAACTCCTGTCTTTAATAGGACTCTTCCTACATCTAGAGGGTAAGTTGACCCATCGTATTTCCTCTTTCAAAGCAAAAGAAAAAAAAACTTGTCGAATATCATATGGTATTCCACTATCGGGGTGGAAAATAGAATACACATGAGTATTCCAATACAAATTGAACATTGTTTCTTTTTACTTAATCCTATATTACAATTTCATTCGAACGACACAAAGAATAAGAAAGTATCTGATACTCTTGAGTAACACTTAATCAGCCCAAAAAAAGGTCTAAGCTGAAGTGTTTTCTTGAGGGGAATTATATCAAAGTTTCTGCCTTCAAAATCATTCAGGACCTTGATAAAGCTGAGGAGGTCCGGCTCCTGTCACCTGAGGAGTCTGGGCTGAGGCCGGCACAGTTTCAGGCGGTGGGAGAAGAAGACAAGAAAGAAGAAATATCATGGCGACAACGATCCCACCAGGCTTGGCTCAAAGAGGGTGACAACAACACCCATTTTTTTCCACTTATGGGCAAGCGAGAGGAGAAGGACCAATCAGATAAACAGGATTTCTGACCAAGGGACTTTGGTTACTGGTCACAGGCAGATCAGGGAGGCTGCTGCTAGATACTTCAGGGGTTTCACTCGGACTCTGGGAATGGATGGATTCTGACGTTCCTGCTGTGACTGATTGCCAACATGAGTTGCTCATCACGCCAATCTCTGAAGCTCAGGTTCGTAGGGCTCTTGGGGATCTTAATGCTGAGGGCGCGCCGGGCCCGGATGGTTTCCCTATCCTTTTCTCTCGGGCTTTTTGGCAGGTTGTGTGAACTGATGTCCTTGCAACCATCCAGGAATTTTCTGCTGGCAATGCAGGGTTCACGCGACTCAATCGATTTTTCATTTTTCTTATTCCCAAGAAAGCTGGAGCGGTTCAATTTGATGAATTCAGGCCTATTGCCCTATCCAACGACGCTAGCAATCAGGATTAGCTCTGTGCTCCATAATCTAATCCACCCTGTTCAAACTGCTTGTGTCTGGCAGGTCAATTTCTGAAGGTTATGTGGCTGCGACGGAGATTCTCTCTTGCTGGCGTCGTAACAGGCAAACGGGGTTCATATGGAAAGTTGATTTTGCAAAGGCGTATGACTCCATCAATTGGAAGTTCCACTGGTGCTCTCTTCGTTGTCATGGGTTTCCTGACCTGTGGATCTCGTGGATGCGCAGATGCATAACCACGGCATCATTTTCTGTCCTCATCAATGGGCGGCCTTCGGGTGGCTGGGTGCAGCCCCAACGCGGAGTCAGGCAGGGCTGTCCTCTTGCACCAATGCTCTTTGCGCTGGCTGTGGACGCCCTGGCTTCCGTCACCTTCTCGGCCTGCAGATCTGGCCTCTTGTCTGGTTTCTTCACGCCGAACACCAACGAATCCATCATTCCGATCCTTCAATACGCAGACGATACTCTCTTTTTTATTGAAGGATCAGCACAATCAGCGCAGCGCCTTTCTGCCTTAGTGGATATGTTCTGTGATTTCTCTGGGCTTAACATAAATTTTGCTAAGTCCACCGTAACCATTTTTGGCATGGACCCTGCTTCCACAATGGGGTGTTCTCAGTTGCTTAGGTCACCAATTGGCTCGCTGCCTATATCATATCTTGGTCTACCCCTGTCTGACAGGCATATTTGTTCTTGGGATTGGCAACCAGTTAGGAGGGTTGAACAGCGTCTGGCCGGTTGAAGTTCCAAACTACTTTCACGTGGGGAAAGGCTCATCTTTGCTAGTCGTCCTTTCTCGTTTAAAAAAAAGTACATTTTATTAAAAATATCTCATGTAATTTAAATGCTCTATTTTTTTTGTGGTGCTAGAAATTGGCAATGAATTTAAACAGCACAGTTTTTTTTTCCTGAGGAAAAAAGGGTGATTATCGAGTCATCCTAAAAGTTAGTAAGGTGAGAACATGGGAAAATTAAAAACGAAAATAACTACAAAATGATATCCACCTTCGACATGAAAATTGACAACAGGAAATAACCCAGCTACTTCACCAAAGTTGTGGTTGTCATCCAGCCATGTATAGAACTATGAAGAAATGTACAGATGTAGGCTCTTAGTGAGAGCAGAAACGGCAAACAGCTAGCCCGAACCCCACTCCCTAATAAGAAAGGAGATGTGATGTACAACTCGGTCAGGCTGACATCGGTCCCCACAAAAAATGATCCGGTTGCGCTGTAGCCAAATGGCCCAAGCACCGGCCAAAAAGGTCATCAATGGCAACTCTGTCTCTGACGCAACAAGCCCTTGAAGGTCTGCCACATAGACTCAGGCTCTGACGGAAGAGTGGTCGCAATGATAGTCTGCTACCATATGCCCCGGGATGTGAGGTAGTCAAAAAACAGGTGAGTGATGTCCTATGCTGACTCGCTGCAAAGAACGCATGAAGTGTCACTGTGTGGGGCCCACCGTGCCTGGTAAGAAGCCATCCGCGCCGTAAAAGCCAAGAAAAAATCTTGACTTTTAGCGGTACCTGTGTCCGCCAGATTAGTGTACAATCCGTCCTGAAATCCTAATGATAGCGTACTGGTGGGAAGAAAGCGAATGCAGAGGCTGCGCACCGAGAACGACTCTGAGAGCCAAACTCATCAATCTGACCTAGACTGGTCCGGGCGTATCCTAGCCAACCGCTGATGTCCAATAACTCCGTGAAGCACTGATATGACAGATGTGCTCTGAATAGGAGAGACCAAGTACCAAGTCGAGAGGGCCCAAAGGCGGAGAATGTCTCTGCCAGTGAGCCACTGAAGGAGAAATCCGCCCCCGAGCCAAGAGACGGAACCACAAGGGCGCCTGCTACTTACAAACATTGTTGGAAATCAGAATAACTGAAGTTGCTGAATAGGTTAAAAAGATTTCTCTATTTAGAGTAATTAAAAATAGGGGGTTAAGGATTGCGTGGACATTTTTTGTTCCACACATATGAGCACCATAGATTTTATAATTAATGTTTGAGATATAATTGAATCTGAAAGTCAAGATATGGATTGGCTTTTTCTATGATATCTCAATCATTAATTCTGAAGTCAATGGTGCTGCTTATGTGTGGAGCAAAAAAATGTTGTCCACATCCTTAATTCCGAAACATAGATGCCTTCCTAGTTCAGATGTAGAAGATTTAGACCATGTTGCAGGAGCACACAGAAGAAACAAGTTAACATACAGCATTCTCTGAATCCAACATAACAGTACCATCTCTGAGGAGAAAAATGTTACATTGATAATAATGTACAACATTTTCTTTCTATCTAGAGAGGGGCAAAGTTTTGTGACTCTAGTCATCCACATCTTTATTCCAGGTTATGATCATACATGTACATCTTTTGATTCCTTGAGCATTGGATGACTTGCTTTTTCAAGTGATCCTTTTAACCTTTAAAAAGGGCAGCAATCTCTCAACCCAGAAAAAAAAGGTTAACAGACAGTGCCAAAGACGATAAAGGCAATAAAGAATGTTCCAGAAAAAACAACAAAGAATGAAGGGAGTCATCAAGCGTGTGGAGCAGCGCCTGGCTGGTTGGACATCTAGACTTCTATCCCGTGGTGGCTGCTGCGCCATGTGTTGTCGGCCCTCCCAATCTACTTTATGTCCATATTAAGAATCCCCAAACATGTGGAACGACAGATTGATTCATTGAGATTAAGGTTTCTGTGGCAGACCAGTTCCCCCACCTCGCATGGCGTACATCTTTCCTCCTCTCAACTTGTGTGCCGGTCAACTGCTGAAGGAGGCCTGGGCGTTCTCAATCTTCGCCGTATGTACACTGCCCTCCTCACGAAATGGATCACTCGGATTATGGGCTCATATTATGGAATCTCGTTGGATATTCTTAACATTTCTTATGGCCGCGTTCTCAATTGGGATTCGCGAATCACTCCAATTCGAGGCGCGTCCTCATTCTGGCGAGGCATTACTGAAATTATTCTGCTGGTCAAGCATCTGTTTTCCCCTTCTCTTGGATCTGTCTCTCTTTTCTATTTTTGGAAGGATAACTGGTCGGATCTGGGCCCTGCCCAACTGCGCTTTCCTCGCCTTTTTCAGCTGGCTGTTAACAAGGAGGCAAGGGTGTCTGAATGCTGGGCATCAGTGGCAAATGAGCAGGGGATTTGGTCGCCAACTTTCTCTCTTCATTTATCGAATCAACGCTTTCAGGATCTGCTGCTGCTGCTTGGGGAGATTTCCCACCTATCCCCAACAATGAACAAGGATGATGGCTGGCTATGGCAGAATGTTCGTGAGGCTTATATTTTGCTTGGCGCTGCGGATACTATTGCCTGTGAGGAGATTTTGATGGTCTGTAGGTTGCTATGGCGTGCTAAGACTCCTCTTAAGATTAAAATTTTCACCTGGCTGCTGCTGCACCGTTGCATTCTCACTAAAATGTACAGGTCTCGGTGGTGTATTGATGCCGATACTATCTGTGTCCTCTGTGGTGTGGCTGATGAAGATTCTGCTCACCTCTTTTTTGGATGCCACATGACTCGCCAGGTCTGGGAGGCAGCTGGCATTGGTTGGATTGATTCTTCCTCCAAAGATGCTTTTTGGAGGACATTCCGTAACGCAGCAGTAGGACTCAGGGGTGTGTTTACAAATCCAGAAGACAGCGGGCCCTCCCATTGGCATACATTTGGGCTATTTGGATGCAAAGGAATGACACTCTGTTTCGTGGTGGGCGTGCCTATGTTGACAACATCAAGAATCATGCGATGGCCATTTTTGGAAGTTGGAAAATGTGCTGAGTTTTTGGGCTGCTATTCCTGATTTTACTTCCTTTGTAATATGGTTGTTGGGTTTCTTCTTACCCTTCTGCTTTAATCTTCTGTAATGTCTCACCAATATTAATGAAATTCTGGATAACCACCATCTTGCTGGTTGTCCTTTCCCGTTTCAAAAAAAAATGGTCATAAAGCAAGAATGCTTTGTCTAAAAAAAATGGATCCTCATGATTACTGAGGATGGATAACTTCAGCATTTAGCTCCCAAAATTATCTTACTACACAGTAATGAGTATATTAGAAAGAGCAAATGTAAATATTTGCTACTTGACCCACAAGATTTATGGAAACTAGAATAGCAAAGGCAAAACACATTCTCAAACCCATAAATTGCAGGAAAAAAACCCAATTTCCTGTTGAACCCAATACAACAAGACATCACAAAAGTCATAAATTATGACTTATCTTCTCATGAATTTAACTCGAAGTCAAGATGCCTATTGATAATGACTCTCTATAATGTGTTATTTTATAGTTGGCAAAGATGCTTCATGCACATATCAGCAATTAACTAGCTCAATTTGGCAAATCAGCAGGCTTATTGCAACCAAAAGTAACAAAGTTTTTTACAGGAAGAAAAGTCATCAATCTACCACAACTTATCTGTTCTCTACTGCAAAGACATGACATAGGGATTTCTTTGAATTCGTCCAAAACCCTTAAGAAATTGCATGGTGCAACTATTTGGATATGATCTCATTGTTTCTACTTTGTTTTCAAGGAAAAAAGGTGAGTAGATAGATTGGACGGTCATCCATATATATTGAACTTTGGAGATCCTCGATTCTAATGTTGACTTTATGCAATAAGTTCTGTATACACTTTCTTTTAGAATAAAAAAGATGTATACATTTAGCAACAACAAATAGTACATGAGAAAAAACTTAACTCACCAGACACTCGGCTTGAAAATTTAGCTAGTTCAATTGCATTAAGTTTTGCCATCTTCCCTGCTAATTCTCTTCTCTCAACTGAATCAAAACACCACTAGTACAAAAAGAATAATATTTATCAACTTTGAAATTAATCGATGCCAGTAGTGTAAAGTTAGCATGATACAGAAGAAATCCAAAGAGACAATTATATACATAAACATGCCTCAATATCTTCACGCTGAGAAGCACATATGAGGACGTTCTCCAAGACGACTATGATAGGATCCCAACCGAGCTTTTTCCATGGAATTTTGATGCTCAACTTCCCAACCCGTCCTGGTCGAGCAATAAATAACAAACAAGCACCAGTAAAATAAAGTGGGACCATGAAGGGAATTGTCCCCAAACACCCCCAACCCCACCCCCACCCCCAAAAAAAAGGAAATTACCCCAAGCACAGTGGAAAAGATATAGATGAAATGTGGTTCAGTCATTAGTTAACCCAATCTCATTTGTTGAAAGACCAAATAAAACAGTACCCGTAAATCACAAACAACTCATAACGAGAGAACTATCATTAAATGCTATTCAATGAACAGAAGTAAAATATTTTTTTGAGAGAGAGAGCTGAATAAAGACTTAAACTCCGCCTATGTTTTATAGCCGGCCCCAAGCCTGGATAAAGGAGGAGGGTTGTGTTAGGCCCCGACAGCCAGCGTAAAACCCTGTCGAATCGCATGAACATGGATCAACGAAGCGTCGTATGATCCATGTAGCCGACCCCACCTAGTGGGATAAGGCCTTGTTGTTGTTGTTGTTGAGAGAGAGAGCTGAACATAACTAAAGATAAAAAAAGACTAATAATAAAATGCATGAACCTTCAATTGAATAAATTTCCTCTTCTAGGAAGCAACTACATCATGAACTTCCCCAAAAGAAGGGATGAAATGAACATATTCAAAAAAATTAAGAGGACCAGATGATGCCAAAAAATTGTTGGAGAATACCGGCATCAGCCGAGGACGCGCTTCTTCTCAAAAAAAATTGTTGGAGAATATAATATACAATTCAATTACTTTGGTAAGCATGTCAATCCCGATGTTTTTATTTTAATATAATCAGTGAAAACAGCACTAGTAAGACATTAAAAAAGTCACAAAAACATGTGAATTAAGAAAGAGAGTTAGCTCAGTTGGCGATGGGGACTGAGAGAGACCCAGGTAGAGACCCAAGTTCAAAACCCAGGTGCAAACACTTTCTCGGGAAATGCCCTCTGCTCCATTGGACTGAATTAGCCAAATGTTAGTAAACTCTATATCACCGGTTGCCCTCCTTTAGCAAGGAGGTTCCCCCATAAAATAGAAAAGATGCATTTTTCTTTAACACTAAATGGAGGGTAGAAAGAAGCTTTTTTTTCCTCTTAACATCACATCTGGAAAGCTTCTTCTCCAAAAGAAGAGAACAATTGAACATATTTTCAAAAGTCAAAACAACATCAAGAGCACCAGATTAAGCCAAAACTTGGATAATATAGATTCAATTATATTGTTATGCATGTCATATTCATTTCAAGCGGTGTAAATAGCACTAATATGACATTAAAACAAAGAACATATTTCTATACATGCAAATCAGAAAAGGAACTTTCTTTTCGCTAATGTCACAATTTGCTTGAAGACTAGAAAAGAAGCTTTTTTCACTAATATCACAATGTCCGAACCACATAACGTGTTTATGATTTTTAGAACTTTTGTTAAGTTTTAGATAAATTTTAACACTTTATTCTTAATGTTTTCATTTATAAGATTATATCAGTTAATCATTTTCAAAAGTCATTTAACCATCAATTATTATTTGTAGTATATAAGTAAAACATAATTCTTGGTTGATCAATGTTGTCCACAACTTAACCTAGGGATTTAACATATTAAAATGTAATTTATAGGATAAAGCACAACCTATAACCGGAAGATTGAACTTATAATTTTGTGCAATCGCTAACTTAATTTCTTTTGAGAGAGGGAAATAACCACACTTTTAAATGTCCATGATTTTTTAAGTGAAAACCTTTCATTGGAGAGGCTTTTAGATATCGTAAAATCTGACATACACCTGCCCAATGTACTTCACGTGGTTCTTGCATAAATTGACTTAGGCGACCAATGGCATAAGAAATATCAGGACAAGTTACAGTGAAATACAAAAGTTTACCAACCATAGCTCTATATCTGGTGACATCTTCTAGAATAGGACTACTCAAATCAGCCAGAGGTAGTTGTGGATCCATAGGAATGGTGGCTATTTTACAGCTCATCATACCAGCTTCCTTTAATAGGTCCAAGACATATTTCCTTTGAGAGAGAATGAATCCATCATCAAACTGATTTACTTCAATGCCTAAGAAGTATTTTATTAGACCAAGATCTTTGATCACAAACTGAGATTGTAGAATTCTTTGCTGCCAAAATACCGTCAATGTCACTACCAGATATTAAAATGTCATCTACATAAACTATGAGGATGACTGAACCTTTACAAGTATGTAAAGAGAATGCTCAATGGTCCGAAGAGGATCGACTAAAGCCATATTCTTCAATAGCTCTGCTGAATTTTTCAAACCATGCTCTTGGACTTTGTTTGAGTCCATAAATTGCTTTTTTCAACTTGCAAACCTTTGAACACTCCCCCTGAGTAATATACCCAGACGGTTGTTCCATGTAAACCTCTTCAGTAAGATCACCATACAAGAAAGCATTTTTAACGTCAAGTTGGTGAACTTGCCACACAGAGTTGACAGCAACATAAAGTAAGATTCGAACAGAATTAAGGCGAGCAACTGGAGGGAAAGTCTCAAAATAATCTACTCCATAAATTTGGGGTGTAACATTTGGCTACTAAACGAGCCTTATAACGATCAACCGTACCATCAGAAAGATACTTTAGGGTGAACACCCACCGACAACCAACTGTTATTGCATCAGTTGGGAGGTCTACAAGTTCCCAAGTCTCTCTAGATTGCAGAACGGACATCTCCTCATCCATAATAGTTTCCAGCACAAATGGTGGAATGCCTCAAAATGGTTATGGGGGTATAAAATGACTATCAAGAGAAGCTGAAAAAACTTTGGCAGCAAGAGACAAGTGATCAAAAGTAGAATATTTCACACAAGACCTAGTGCCCTTGCGATGTGCAATAGGAACATCTAGATCATGAGTTACTTGAGGACCCTTCCGACAAGTCAAGACTGTTTGGAGGATTACATGATGGAATCGTTGAGAGTGGTTCATCATCAAGGTCAGGTGGAGGTTGTGGAGTATGTCAACGGCTATAAACTTTTAGGGGCGGTACAGGCGATGGAGGAGACTGTGGTTGTTGTGGCGGTAGATCCTGTGATGGGTCAGAAATTGGAATTAGATGACTCCTATGGTTATCCGCAGGGTCGGGAAAGTAAGGTTTGTCTTCGAAAAAGGTAACATCAGTGCTATAATAGGACTTGCGAGAAGTAGGATCATAGCACCTGTAACCTTTTTTAGTTCGCGAGTACCCTAAAAAGATGCACTTGATTGCTCTAGGAGCTAACTTATCAGTGTGAAAGAGGTGAACAAAACATTGACATCCGAAAACACGAGGGTCAGGAAACAAAGATTTTCCTGGAAAAAGGAGATGGAATGGAATTTGTCCATTGAGAACCGATGATGAAACTCGATTAATGAGATAACCTACGGTGAGAACGGCATCTAACCAATAGGTGAAGGGTACTTTCATATGGAAGAGGAGGGTGCGAGCAACATCCAGCAAGTGGCGAAGTTTTGGTTCGGCAACGCCATTTTGCTGAGATGTCTTTACACAGGAAGTTTGATGAATTATGATGAAAGATCCGAATTTGCAAACTCAAGTCCATTGTCGCTGCGAAAGATTTTAATAGAGGTAGAGAACTAGATTTTTATTTCTGTAAAAAATTCTCGAGTAATTCGAGGAGTTTCTGTCTTATTTTGCAACATATAAACCCAAGTGACTCTAGAAAAATCATCTACTAAAACCAAGAAATATTTGAAATTCCTATTATTGGAAACTCGACAAGGACCCCACAAATCAGCATGCACTAGTGAAAATGGACTTCTCTCTCGTTTGTCAAGACGAGGTGGAAAAACAGTACGATGATGCTTTCCTATTTGACAAGCCTCACACTCAAGAACCTCAATACTTGAAATGTTATGAAATTGTCGACGAAGAACAGTCAAACTAGAATGACCTAGGCGGCGATGGAGTTGTAGGGAAATGTTGGTAGTGTAGGCTATGGGATTTTTGGTAGATGACTGGAGATAATAGAGTCCGTCATGTTCAAATCCTCCTCTAATCTGCCTCATCGTGCGAAAGAAGGCTTAGAGCAAACTTTGGAGCATACATAACATTATGAAGGAAGAGGTCACAATTAACAAAAACTGTGCCAAGGCTAATGACCGGAGAGAGAGAACCATCAGCAAGTTTGACATTAAGAGGATTCGATAAAGATTTGAGGGATGAGAAGAAAGAGACATCACGTTATGTGTGAGGAGGCACCCGAATCGGCAATCCAATCCAACTGAGAACTAGTAGAGAGAGCAAGAGTACCTGAATGATGCATTACAGCAGCACCAGTTGACGGAGATGCAGATTCAATGATAGACAAAGAACGAAGGCGATCATATTCTTCTTTTGATATTAGAATATCCGACTCATTAGTATTGGCAGCATGAACCTTTGGATGATCAGCAGGATATCCAAACTTTTTCCAACAACGGTCAGAGGGATGATTGGATTAATGACAGTGGTCACAAAAGAATTTACCACGTCTTCCAGAGTCGTTCCCTCGTCCGCGTCCACGGCCTTTGCCTTTGTCAAGGAAAAATCATCTTCCTCTTCCACGTGTAGCAAGTGCAGATGCATCCGTATGAGGAGAGAAATCATCAATACGAGAGAGTTGTGCATAGATTTCTTCAGGGGTTGGAATAGTTTCCTGTGTCATCAACTGATCCTTGACCAATTTATATTTAGGACCAAGACAAGAGAGAAACTGAACGGATCTAATTTGATCACGTTGTTCAGCCAACACTTTGATATCTGCAGAGAGAATATCTTGCTCATTCCAGAGGTTAGTTAATGTCCCAAAATAATTTGCTGACGGCTGATCATTTTTCTTGCATGATTGGATTTCTACAAGAACCTTGTAAAGACGGGATATATTGCTTTTATGAGAGTGAAGTTTTTGAAGTACCTCCCACATAGTCTTGGCTAACCTATAAACCATGACCTGTTTGGCAACAGATTCGATCATGCTATTTTTTTTTTTTTGTGGTGGAATGAGGAGGTCCAAGAAAAGGTGCGTAATAAGAAGAATTATTTCAAGGCGATACACTTGGACAATAATTCTGACAATTGGAAAAAGTATCGTTTGGCGAAAAGGGAGGCTAAGAAGACAGTTAGTGATGCTCGTGCTAAAGCATATGAGGGGTTTTATAAGGAGTTAGGGACAAAGGCTGGTGCACAAAGGATTTACAAGATTGCAAGGAATAAAGAGGAGTCGAGAGATTTGGATCAAGTAAGATGCATAAAAAATGAAGTTGGCAAGGTTTTAGTTACTGAAGGAGATATTAAGAACAGATGGGAAGAGTATTTCTATAAGTTATTTAATGATGGATGTGAAGGTTCCCGTTGTGATTTGGAGGACTTGACAGTTAGCGGATGTGAGCTTAATAAGTCATTTTATCGTAGAATTAGAGTCTCGGAGGTTAGCGAAGCTCTTAAGAAAATGAAGAATGGTAAAGCCGTTGGACCGGATGGTATACCGATTGAAGTTTGGAAATGTTTAGGAGAAAAAGGTGTGTTGTGGTTATGTAAACTATTTAATGAGATTTTACGGTCGAAAAAGATGCCTGATGATTGGAGATTAAGTACATTAGTTCCTATTTACAAAAATAAAGAGGATATTCAGAATTGTGCAAATTATAAAGGGATTAAACTTATGAGTCACACAATGAAATTATGGGAAAAAGTGATTGAGCATAGATTGAGAATGGAGACTAGTATTTCTGAGAGACAATTTGGGTTCATGCCAGGAAGATCTACTACAAAGGCGATTTATTTACAAAGGGGGATGATGGAGAAGTATCGAAGTAGGAGAAAAGACTTACATATGGCTTTCATTGACTTAGAGAAGGCGTATGATCGGGTACCAAGGGATGTACTTTGGAAAGCCTTGCAAAAGAAGAGGATGAGTGTTGCCTACATTATGATAATACAAGATATGTACGATGGGACATTGACTAGGGTTAGGACGTCCGGAGGTGAGACAAATGAATTTCCTATAGGAATTGGCCTACATCAAGGATCAGCTTTAAGCCCGTATCTATTTGACTTAGTTATCGATGCTATAACCGAGAGTATCACAGAGGAGGTACCTAAGTGCATGCTATTTGCGGATGATATAGTACTTTTAGCTGATTCAAGAGAAGAGATTAATACAAAATTGGAAATATGGAGAAATACGTTGGAGTCAGAAGGTTTTCGTTTAAGTAGGAATAAAACAGAATATATGCATAGCAATTTCACAAATAAACAACTTAGAGAGGATTTGAAAGTTAGGCTAGGGGAGGATATAATTCCTCAAGTGACAAAGTTTAAATATTTAGGATCAATTGTAAGACAAGATGGTGAGATTGATGACGATGTTAATCATAGAATTCAAGCTGGTTGGTGTAAGTGGAGGAAAGCCACTGGAGTTCTTTGTGATAGAAAAGTACCCAATAAAGTTAAAGGAAAATTCTATCGTACTGCTATAAGGCCAGCAGTGTTATATGGTAGTGAATGTTGGGCTATGAAGGGACAACATGAACGTAAAGTGGGGGTAGCCGAAATGAGGATGTTGAGATGGATGTGTGGTCATACAAGATTAGATAAGATTAGGAATGACCATATACGTGAACGAGTCGGAGTGGTTCCTATTAGTGAGAAAATGGTAGAGAATCGTTTGAGATAGTTTGGTCATGTTCAGAGAAGACCATTAGATGCGCCAGTAAGAAGAGTAGATCAAATAATCTGGAGTCCGATTAAAAGAGGGAGAGGGAGGCCAAGGCGGACACTTGGCGAACTAATAGTGCAAGATCTATTGGTGAATAATATACCGAAAGGTTTGGTTACTAATAGAGCGAAATGGCGTCGTATGATCCATGTAGCCGACCCCACCTAGTGCGATAAGGCTTTGTTGTTGTTGTTGTTGTAAGAAAGGACTAGCAAGAGGGTAGTCATCCAAGGGTTTCGTTAATAATAATAAGGATTACAATAAATTTGATAAAAACGCCAACAGTGGCACATGATCACGAAGTCAAAAAGACAACAGCACACTGCTCAAAACCAGAAATGATTTCACAACTCGACGCACAAACAATCAGTGCGCACCCAGCAAAGATCGCAAAACCAGATTCGCCCCCTACATTTGGGCGGCACCTGGCTGGTGACGGATTGGATTGCGGACACGCTTGCGCCTGACACCACAGGCCTGAGCCACCAGGTCGAAAATGTCCGGGTCGCACACCGGAGTGGAAACAGGTTCGGCGGCTGGCACAGAATCACCAGCCACCTCTGTGGCACAAATTTTCTCAGCCGGCGCACATATCACACTCGTCCCCGTCGCCGCCGTGGCATCCGTGAGGCCAAGGACAAGACCCGCGGTCGGAGCAGAACTACCATCGGCAAGTTGATCCACCACGGAAACAGCAGACCCAGAGTTGTTCATCATGCAAGGTTGACGTAAAGATGCTGTAGCCACCCCTCGTGTGGGCAAACCCCTGCCCACAGCTGTCCTCCGATTTACACCACCCCGTGAATGCAAAAGGAAACGCTGGACCGGCCGGCCCATACCCAGAAGTCGTCGAGGCACGCCAGGTCTAGCACCGAGACGCCGACGGACGTGCGAACCCGCGGAGTGTGCCGTCACCCGATCCACCGCGGCTGACCGTCGGGGAGGAGGGCTATTGAGCATGGCAGAGGCGACCCAATCATTGTCAGCATCCCAGTTTTCGATACGTTCTTCAAATTTTGTGAGGATATGCTTCGGACCCTACGTAGCGCTCAAATGCTGTGGACCAGAGGAGATAATTGGTACCATCAAGTTTGATACTGATACCGAGTGGAGTGTTGAGTGTGGATTTAACATCAGAGTTGCTAGATGAAGCTGTCCGATCGGCCATGATTGAGCACGACGGGTTCCACGGAGAAAAAGATCAAGCGCCGGTCTTGAGAACTATGGATCTAGGTCGGAATAGGCCTGTCATCCATCTAGATTGAGGAGAAGAGAAGAAGACTGAGGAGGAAAGGGAGAGGAATAACGATCAGATCGTTACTGCGCTGATACCATGTTGAGAAACATGTTTCTCTTATTAGTTGACCAAACACTAGTGCCACCTATTTATAATCAAGGTAGGCAATACAAGAAGGGAGAATATTACTCCAGAAAATCAAGGATATTATTCCAAAGTATATGAGGTACTATCCCAAGAAATCTGGGATACTAATCCTAACTAATATTACAAAGATATGCCAAGATATGGAAAGATATGAAGAGATATGCAAATCATATCTCAACAATATTGTATTTGGTTTTTTTATTTAATGTTTTCTAGTGCTTCTTATTTTTTCTGCAAATTAATATATACATGTATCCAACATAAAAAATCTAGTAGGATTGGGGTGTTCCCCATTACCTCATGTTTCATGTGTTTACCCAGCCTTTCTGTGTCCATTCTGATTTACATGTGTTTACCCAGCATCAATTATGTACTCTGATTCATAAATATGAGTCGAGCAAACACATATTTAACATTATATGTGATTTATATCAGTCATCTTTTATCTCAAATAACATATATATAATGAATTATAGATGACATCAACCTGCCCTCTGAAATTCAAAATGTCAACTTTCTTGTGAATACAAAAACTGTTATGCTGGTTTCAACCAATGATGGCCAACGAGAATTTTCCTTTTTTGAGGGAGAAAGGGCTGACTAAAAGTTTCAGTAGTCATTCATGTCCAGTAATGAGAATAGCAGAAGTCATAAAATGTCAGATATTGTATTCTTATGTACATAGAAAGGAGAAGGATTTGTGAAAAGATGTTACAAGATGAATGGACATGATACCGACAAAACTGACAAGAATAAAATGTTACAGGTACATTAATCAATATGAGAAGTTCCAGCGAAATAAATGGATAAGTTCGTAGGAGAAAAGTGCATATGACTGTAGATGATCAAATTTCTTACTACTATGAATACCACACAGTAATGAGCTAGGGGAAATTACCGTTTCTCAGTGCAAAGGGCAATTGCAAATAGTCAAAGGCTTCCAATATGAGTTCTACTTTTTCCAGCAAGATTTCCTCTGCAAAAGTATAAAATGAAATATCTGAATCATCTGCTAGGAACAATCAAAATATATGATTATAAAACTAACAAGAGATATGTGTAAACAAGGAAAGGTCGCTGTCGGGTTATGGTGTTGCTCTTAATTAAAGGTATTAACTCTAAAATCGTCAGGACTACCACTCTCTACGTGATTATGGCATTATAACCGAGTTTTAGAAACAGAGTTCGGAGGTGCATCATCTAGAATGGCCATTAGAAAAGTAAATATCGAAGCCGAGATTCGGGAAGTGCTACCGTTCCATATGCCGATTTTGAGCTGGTCTTTTCGGATGCCCTTTACGAAGCGGCCGAGGTATCCCTCGAGCACTCCCTTCACCACGTCCTCAAACATGATCGCTCCGAAGCCGCCGCCAGCGTCGACGACGACGACCTCCGACTACACACCACCGGTCAGCGCTTCCTTCACCGGACTCCCATGGCGCTTACGGAGAGGAGGGAAGAGAGGGATGAGCGTGAGAATTGAGACGGGAGAGAGGAAAAGTTTTGGGGTTTGATGGTGTTCGAGAGAAGGTCCCAACGGAGGCCACGACCACGAGAAACTGGAGGAAAACGAAGGGCCCGGAGTTTGTTGGCTTATTGATCAAGTCAGGCCGAGGCCCTAGAGGTGATTTTTGCAAGATCGAGTTGCCAGGCGGTTTATACTTGCATTTATTTCCTTTTTGGAAAGGTAATATTTTATTTATGAACTAATATGTATATATATACCAGAGTAATATTTATATATGCGCGTAAACCCAGAAGAAAAAGAAACATGTTATGATTATTAAATCAAGGTGGTCATGTAACAAATGAAGTAAAAGATGCAATTTATAGAGTAGTATTTCCTATTTCGATGTAAATAATTTCTTCAATATATATTGATACTAATTAATAATGTAAAAAAATAATTTCTTCAACATAATTTGTAACAGTGTGCTATGTTCTTAGACTAGTAGTTATCAAATAAGTAAACATTTTCTTGGTACATTTTTTTTAAAAAATGAATTATCCATTCTACTTAATTCTCTCTTTTGTTTATTTTTTCGGTCTCCTTAAAAAATAACATCGTATTCAAACTAAAATTACATAAAAAAAAGTTTTCCAAAAAAATATTATGGTGTATTTTCTAATCATTCTTTACTTTGTCTCTACATTTTTTATAATGCCTTGAATTTGATAGACAATTGTATTTTTACGTGGGTCCTTATATAATCAGACGCTTCAGCAGATGTTTCCAATGGACAGCGAGCACTAGGGGGCTCGGGGGCGAAGCTCCCTATCTTAGAATTTTTATTTCCTATTTTGTATTGGAGTTCTTATATAAACTCTATAACAATTAGGTTATTAGTTATCCTTGTAATTATCATTATTTCATAATAAAAAAAGTCACGCCGTCCGAGGACGTAGCCTGATTTAAGATGAATATCATAAACATTTTTTTTTTTGTTCGTGTGATCTCTCTCGCCCTTTTCGTGCCCGTTATAATGACTTGATTAACGAATCAAAATTAATTTGATACTCGAACACGACTCAAGAATCATAAATCAGATCACTTGAATTGGATTGGAAGAAAAAATTTTGAAATTCAACTTAACTAACTTCAATTCCGATGCAATATGTAATCCTATTAATTTTTTTTGACGATTTTAATTTTTTATAATAAACAAGAGAAATTAAAAAAATTACTTACTGAATAAAATCGTAAATAATAATTATGTTCTTTTGTATGTGATGACAGCATTTGGGAAAAATGTCTCCATCCTCGAGTGTTTAGATATAAATCATCCAATAAATAACCGTTGATCCTTTTTATTATCTTATTTATCTTTATTAATATTTTCTTCTCTTATTTGACTTCTAGAGGATTAAGATTATATATAGATTATTCATATGTTAATCAAACTAAAACTTTTGCTTTTAGCAAATTGAATTTATTTTTCTTAACCTCTTAGTGATCTTTTTAAACTTTATATATTTTATAATTAGGGCTCTAATCCAATTCAATCCATATTATCATAATCAATATTCTCTGACAAAGAATATTTTGTGGTGTCATGAGGAAAGGATGTTTGTCACACTTTCATACATTTGCCTCTCCTTATATATAAATAGGAAAAAATGGGCATCCCTCAACTTAAGTAGGGGCGACGGTGTCCCCATATGTGCATCCGCCCGACGCACATATATTCCAAAGTTCGCAAAGGGAGTCGACTAGATGAATCGGGTGGTTCGGCTCCATTGTCACGTTTGAGCGACGGTGCAATACGGTATTCAAAGGGACCGAATCTTGTCATTTCGCCTATTTTTGCCCTACTACGTCTCTCTCATCTCGCAGCGTGCTATCTCCTCTCCCTCGCCTCCTCTCCTCTCACCGAGTCGTCATCGAATCTCGCCTCCTCTCCTCTCGCCAAGTCTGAGTCATCGCCGAATCTCGCCTCCTCTCGCCGAGCCGTGGCTGGATCATGACTCCTCTCGCCGGATCTCTCATGTCTCACCGGAGATTCATCGGATCTCTCTCCTTTTTTCTGGAGATTCATTGGATCTCTCTCCTCTCATTAGAGATCTGCTCGTTCTCTCATAGACGACGTCCCTCCGCTCAAATCTGACCATATCCATGTGCAGTGACGACCCGAACACACCGCCGACCTCGACCATCCCCGTTGACCCCCCCTCACACTGCGACCTCCATTCTCATTGCGCATGACGACCTTCGTTCTGAGCCCCGCCGACTCGATCTCATCGCACCGACCTCTTTGGGATCTGCACACACGCCGAGCATCCTTTCAACCCCTTCGTCGAGCATGACGGCCGCGGCTCTAGATCTGTTGACGCTGATCTCTTCGAGTGTCTTGCCCCCAAGGTTGGCCTCGCTGTCACCGCCGAGCCCGCCTCCTTGTCACCGCCGAGCTCCGCCCCATTTGCCCACCTTCGGGTGTCACCGCCGAGCCTGCCACCAAGTGCCACCAACATGTGTGGCGAATGGCTGCTTTGAGAAAGAAATCTTGATTATATTAGAAGTATTGTAATCCTCTCTGTGTTAACAAATCAAATTTGTTACATAATTGAATCCCTTAACACAATTTGAGTTGAACATATTTAATTCTAACTTCTAATATGTTTCAATCTACAATTATTCTTAGGTTTTCTTAGGTTGATTGTATGTAGTTCAATTCTAACTTCTAATTAAGATACCAAGGTTCTGCATGCATAATTCAAATCCAAAATTAATTAGAAAGCGAGATAGAGATGGAGAGACGAGCCACGTGATGATAATGTAGAAAGAGAAGATAGAGATGGAGAGCGGTAAAGATAGAGAGCCATGGGGACAAGGAAAACAGGATCATGCTCATCGTTCTGCAAAATAGCCTCAACAATAAAAACATTTTGAAGCCTCAATGATAAAAACATTTTGAAGTTCTGGAGGCATTGCACAAATCTATGTTTTACACGATAAGAACATTTTGATACTTTATAGCAAGGAAAGCTTAACTAAATTTCAACATGAATTATCGACAAAAATTTTACAAAAGTGTAACTAATCACGGTATGAATTAATTGAGTTTAACTAGTTTACAACATCGATGAATTGACAACCAAAAATTTATAGCACGAAGGATTAACAGTGAGCTTGGCGACGGCGGGGCGGGCGAGCTCGATGGTGACAGTGCACGAGCTCCATAGCGGCGGGGCAGTGTGAGATGATGTCGGCGATAGTGCTCGAGGTCGACGGTCGTGCACATGAGAAAGATCTAAGCCATGGCGTGCTCGATCTGGTCAGCACAAATTTGATCCGCAAGGTGGCTGTGGGGGGGAGTCACCGGTTGCTCGATCTAGTCGCCATCGTGAGGTGTGAGGGGGTTGGTGGGGTTGCCATTGCACTCGAGGTTGGCGAGGGTGTCACGACCGTGCTTTAAATGATGATTTAAATCAAAGCTCGCGACTAATTACGGACGTTCAAATAAATTTATTTTTTTTGAAAAAAATTGTTCATAACTCCTCTAGATAATATAAGAAAATAATAACACATATAAGCAAACCACACAGTTTATATTGATCATTCAAAACATGTAACAATCCTATGGTTTACACCACCATATAGTCATAAAAGATTTATATTTTACAAGATACAAAATTATTTTTATGCATGGCACATATCAAACTCTCTCCATATCCCAACAGAGGAATATGAGAGCTGCAAGTCTTCTATCTAACACACGCATTGGGACACATGACTTCTCAATTCCTTAGTAGCAAAAAGGATTCACACTCTGCTAAGGCTGTCTCTCGCGCTCTCAAAAGTTCTACTGAACTGAAAAAGTGTACAACAACACTGTGAGCAAATAATAGCTCAGTAAGCTCATAAGCTATGTGTTACCATCTAATAAATTCGAGGAGATATAAACATACATGCATTAATTATAATATCAAAGTCAATATCTTCATACATTTACTATATATATATATAACATCCCAATCAAAAGCATTGCACTCAATTTACATTCATTGTCACTTAAACATACCAAACATGTGTATGTAATGCAACACTCTCATATGTATGCACGGATCACCAACTTGCCAGTGGTCGGTAGGTGGACTCTAGAGGTGGCTCCCATCGTGATCAGCGATGTAGCACTTAGCTCCATTTTACCTCATCCCTTTCGGGTAATAAATTATAAAATGATAGGTGGACTCTAGATGTGGCCCCTACTGATTCTAGAGGTGGCCCCCATCGCGACTACTCACGATGTGACACTTAGCTCCACATGGCACTTAGCTCCAGCCTATCTCATCCATTACTGGGGAACAGAATGATGGATTGGACTCTAGAGGTGACTTCTATCTTGAACAGCGATGTAGCACTTAGCTCAAACCATCATATATGCAAATACAAATGGATGTCGATGCATGACCCATTACATAACAAATATGTCGATGCAACCATCATATATGCATGACTCATTACCATCATATACTATCAGAAGATGAATCATATCCAACGCCATTTTAAAATGAACAAGATTGCACTCATCGCAATCAATTCAGATCATATCACATATAATTTTCATAATTGCATTTTTCGAAATCAATTCATAGCATTATAAAACATATTCAATACATATAATAATCGATGTCACACCGAATTCAAAAGAGGTGAAAATATCGAGTATGAGAAATCAACTTACCTATAAGGGCTAACAAAATATTTTCCTTTTTCTTTTCACTACTTTACTCTTCTACTCCTATAACAATAATAATAAGAAACACATTACTACTATCATATGAACACAAGCCTATCAAATATGAAACATAATTAATTGAAATGGTATATGAACCTTAAATATTTACTCTTATAACTCAAGTAATTATTAAACGTAAGGATTGACCTAATATTATAACAGATTGCACGCATAGTAAAGAAAAATTTATATCTTCTGGTATACATAATCAAATAACATCATTCCAATTTTTTTACTTTCATATTACAGAGACATTAATCTATAAAAGTTTTATTTCCTACTATCCTATGGTTTGCTCTCATGAAAATCAACATTCAGCCTAACTTTTATGTTGTTTCTATGTCCTGACAGACTGAGTAATCTTACTTTGATGATTTATATAAAATAATAAGTCTTCCCTGTTCTGATTCTTTTAATTTTCCCAAATAGTAGACATCCTAAAGTGCAACTCATAAAATTACTTGAATTTATATCTAATTGTACTTAGCACAATAAATTTAACCAATACTAGCATAATCTGTCCTAAGCTCCATTCTGACAGACTGAGTAAGGCTCGGTAAAATATTTATAACTTTCGCTACACATATCATTTTTTAGTGATTCCAATTTTCAATGAAACCTAACATCAATATCTATAACACCCTAAATTATCAAATAATTCCATGACATATTAAATTTAATACATAATTTACAAATTCGGGTAGCAATTTTGGCGGACAGAGTGATAGTACAATAAAGATAAGAGCATAACTTTATCTACAGAAATCATTAACTTAATTCTAAATCTCAATAAAAGTAGACTCATATAGGATCAATTAGAATAAATTTTATAATTTTTGGATCACTCGAAGGTATTGAATTATGTAGCTAAAGATTCGTGAATCAATTGAACATGGCTAGGATTAATCTTACCCATGAACAACATGAGTTTTGCCCCAATTAAAATCCGAAAATAAATGAATGAGAAAAGTTCAGAGTCACCATAATTAAGAATTATGTAGCTAAAATCCAAAGAAAATGAAGTAGGAACTTACCAAACTTTAAAACCCTAGTTGCCCCTTCTCTTTTTCTAATTTGCTTCAATCATGTAGTATGGTCTTCTACCTTTGCAATTCGGCCAAGGGTGGTGAATAGGGCAGAGGAAGGTAATAAAATGTAAAAGGATAAGTATTAAAAGTGAGGTAGATATCGACTTCAACTAGTGTATGTGGTACTTTCCAAAATGCCCTTGAAGTATGACGTATTCACATGTAAATAAGAAATTATCCCCATTTGGATTCAAATAAAATATTTATAAAAATAAATAATTAAGGAATCAAAATCTAAATTTTTGTCCGAAGAACAAAAATCGCAATTTAACAGATTTTTCGATTTTGTGTCTACGTTTTACCTAACTCATACGCCTCCTAAAAATTCTTAAAAATCGCTTTTAGAATCCTTTCATATATAGGAACAATTATCAGGACTTTAATTTTCCAAATTTTCACTTTTTCAAAAATTACATTTTCATACCTTAATTAAATTTCCATCGCTTTCGCACTTTAGTTGATATTGAAGTGTAAGTCTTCACATCACGTTCATAGAGATTATCAATAAGATAATATAACATCACATTCATACAACTAATCATGCATGGTTAACTTAAGGATATTACAGAGGGGGTCGTCATTGCACGAGGTCGTGGGTTCGAGGGTCGCCACTACGCACGTTGGAGGCGTGTGTGAGGTCAGTGACTTGCAGAGCTTATCGACGAGGCACAAATCTGGTCGACTATGGATGGAAATGGTCGGCGACGGATAGATCTGGTCAGCGATGAAGCGCAGGGGAGAGGCAGTGAAGATCCGACGATGCCGCACAAGGGAGAGGCAGTGAATATGGGACGGCGGATGGATCTAGGCGTCACAGTTGCGAGAGGAGAGGAGAGAGAGAGAAGAGGGCGAAAATGGCGAATGGCGAACGAAGCAGAGATGAGAGGATAGAGAGAAGAGGGAAAGAGTGGAAGCAACGGAAGAAACTTGCTTTCGTACCCCCGCACTGAATGGTTCATCGAACCGTGCATGAACGGTCCACGAGTCACCTGATTCGGCTCTCCTCCTTCCTGCAAACTGCAAGATTCTACGCATCCGTCCGATGCGCATTGGACAGATGTGCATGGTGGGGGACGATCCCCACTAGTTAAGTAGGATGGCGCCCATTTTATCCATATAAATAAACAAATGTATCCATCTATTGTATCCATATGATAATTGCCTTATAATCCTCCAATTAATAATGATCAATTATCTATAATAACATTTCACTTTCATTAATACTTATAATATTATTTAACTTCAATTAGCTTTCAAAATATACATATATCAGTCACATTATTTATATCTTGTATAAAGTATTTTCAAAAGTAACACTAAAATATAAGTATTGATCATTACTTTCTAGAGATTAAAATAAAAAATAATAATAATAATTACACTTGAAGCCCAAATCTATGTTATCATTACTAAAGAAAATTATATGATATATTATAAACTTAGTTTATTTAAAAAAAGGGTCTTTTGTCATATGTTTACATCATAATTTTGAATAAATTACATGAAGCCTACTCCAACTTTGAGTGTGGTAACTATTTAGTCCTCTAATTTTAATTTATAGCTAAACTATTATCAAAGTTTTAAATTATTGTCCTCATGATCGCCGATAGTAGATTTTTTTGATAGCTCTATCGACGTGATCTAATAAAAAATAATAGGAAAATAATAAATCATTAAAAAGAGAAAAAAGAGGTGTCATCATACAAAAATAATAATAAATAATTAAAATGGAATAAAATGAGAGTCGTCCTTGTCCCTCTGTTGGAAGTCACCATGTCGACGACTTCTCTTGCCGAAGAGTGTCGTTGAGCTGAATGCAGATGGTGCTTCTTCTTCATGTAGCGTAGTGTACTCTTTGTAGCAGTATCTCCTAATCACTTCATATCAATTCAGGTTTAGTATAAATAGGGGACACTTTCATATCAAGCTTTCTCTCCGTGTCTTTTGCATTTGGAACCATTTCTCTCTTCTTCATTCGATGATCGATGTCTGGTGACTCAATGGAGCTCGGATTTTAACATGGTATCAGAGCCAATTTCCTCCTGATCCACATGAGCTCCTTCTCCGTCACCACTCATCGACGTAGCGGCTGCAAGTGGACAGTTGTCGCTTCTTTTCGTGTGAAGCTACACTTGTTGTTGCTTCTTTGATGATCCATAGTTCTTGGTTCTCATTCCTTCTCATTTCTATGTTTTTTTCACTATTGTTCCCTATTTCTTTCTCTTCATCATCTTGTTTTTTCCCAAGTGTGTTCTTTGGGCTTTCGGTCTTCAGTTTGTCGGTCTCCATCTCACGATGGGTGGGTTTCACCATGCTTGTTGACGTTATTGTCGAGTGTTATTTTCTCACTAGCGATCGTCCATTTTCTAGAGTTTCATCTCCATTGTCACCAATGACCATCTTATTTCATCAGATTTGGGAGTTGTGTCCTCATCTTCTTGCTAATCGAGCATTCCTCGTCAGATTTCGTTGTTGGGGAGCCTCGTCTCCGATTGCAATCGTCGTTATCAACGTTATCGACACTTGGATTTACCCGCGCTTTGGATCCTTGGAGGTATGGCATTATTGGCAATACTCCATTGATATCAACGTTATTGTCGCACCGTCGGGGTTATCCGCGTGCATTTTTCCTCTAGTTTGTGGAGAATGGGAGATTATATTCATCTTCGATCATCTTCAGTTCTTTATTTGTTGATTCTCGGCCATGTTCTTATTTGTTTTTCCCACACATATCTCTAATTCTCGACCATGTTCTTATTTGTCTTTCCCACACATATCTCTAGTTCTCGTCTTCGTCAATTGCTTCTCTCGAGCTCGCCAGGTATTTGACTATGGATTTTTTTAGTTCGCCTTTGTTTGTCATATCTCACATTGTCCGAGTGAATTTTGAAATCATCATGATACTTGAATAATTGTTATCTATTTGAAGTTACCAACTTTGAGCAACAATTTATAATTGATATTTAGTTCGTCATTGCCTATTCCATATCACTTAGTATAATTGATGGAATCAACATTATCACTCTTTTATGGGTGATAAATTATTTGTCTATTTTTTATTACTAGTTTTAGTATATCAATTGGCCTTGGGAGTTTAAAGAATATTTTAGAAAGCTTTTCGAAAGATGTATTGAAGTGAGGCCTCCTAAGATAATCATTCAAGAGCCTGAGTGAAATCATAACATTCACCTATTATGAAATGTTGGTTACAAGATCCGTGGGAGAGCAATTGATGAGGGACGCTTTTTCAATCCTTAATCTAAGTCATGTTCACAAACCTTATCAATATTTACACAAGATATAATTTGCAATATGTGATTATCTCATAATTGTTAATATTACCCTTAGTTAATGTATCATTCCAAATTGGCGTACTATTTTACATTTGGATTGTTATCGGCAATGTACAAGTCATGCCAAAGTTAACCATCACAATGAAATCATATGAGAACAGGACATATGAAGTAAAACAAATTGATAACTTTATTCGGAGAAAGTAAATTGTTTGATCTTTCTTCTGCTAGTAAAAATAAATAAATTACAAATTTCGAGTAAACCATTTGGGAAATTGAATAAAACATGTTTTATCCCTATCCAAATTTATTGGAACAATGAGATGTATCAAATTTCTGGGATAAAATTTCTTTTAAGGGAGGAAGAATATAACATCCCAAGAATATAACTTTTGAATGCAACACACACACGCATATATATATATATATATATTATATATATATATAATATAACATACTCGGTTCTCAATGTCCATCAATATCCATTCATGAGTGCATCCGAAATCCCTTCACACTACCCTTATATCAATAAATCATTCAAAGTACTATTTACACTAAGCGAGGTAATTGAATGATTAAGGATGTGAATACAAAAGATAGAAGACATTTGACAAGGGGTTAAGGTATGTATGTTGAATCTTTTGTAATGTATTACTTCATATCATTGAACAGTTATTCTTAATAATTATTTGGTCGGTCAAGTTTTAAATTGATAATATGAGTATATCGATTTTAAGCTATTCAATAGAATTTAATAGTTTACAAAATCTCTTGATGTTTTTCTTATATGACCGAAAACTGTATGCAATTAATTAAATGCAAAAAGTCATTTAAAAATTATGAACTATATATAACATGAACTTATATGACTCTAGATTCCAATGGATTTGGAATGAGCTCAAAATCACATGAAGTAGTACGTCTTAGAGACAACACAATTTTATAAAAAATAATTTTATGAAAATATAAACTATAAAATGCTAAAATGATAATAGAAATATCTAAAAATTCATAATGTCAAAGGAGCTGAACATCCATGACTCCACAATACTAAAAATGCGAAAAACTAATGACTAACAAATAAATCAAGTAGGACACAATCCTACACTATGCGCAACATCTCTATCATTGAGCATGACCACATACATCGTCATTTTCTATCATCAACTCACTTGCATGAATCTAGATGTAGGGGAAAACCTTTAATTACACTATATGTCTCATACAATACAATAATAGTATGACTAGGGGGCTTAGAGACAATCTGAGAACATAGAGACCCATCAATTTTCATCTTTTATTTTGTTTAACTTAAAGACCTATATTTAACAATTTAGTTTAGATTTAACAAGGACCCAATCAGTAGAAAACAATTTAGTTCAGGTTTAATAAGGGCCGAGTCTATGGTGAATTCAAGCTGGGTTGGCTAGTTCACCTCCAATCCGATCGCACCGCACCTGAGCCGAGCTGAAACCAGAACCGGGCCAGGCCAATAGGATCCTGAGCCGGGTTTTACAACTCAGTTTGGAATCTATGCAATCTAGGCCGGGCGGAGCAGAATCTAGTTCTGCCATCGACGGAGAAAAGCGTTTCGACGTGACTTTCTGATCTCCATATCTATGCTATATGATAACAAAATGATGCTCAAATTATATCAATAGATTCTCGATACAGAAAGAGAAGGAAATATGGTTCCATGTCACGGAAAACTAACGACGAACTCCTACGTAATTAAAGTTGGCTGAAAAATCAATTGTAATCCTTTTTCTAGAAAATTGCACAAACGACGAACTTTAATCTGCAATTAGTCTCTGTCCACATCCCAAAACTCGCGGCCACCATTTGAAGATTTTCTTCTATATGTCAGCTTTGAAATCAATCGTCACATGCTCTCTGAGGTGTCTCAGTTTATGTGAAAGTGGAGGACAAAGTAGGGCTTGTGATGCAGAAATTATGTTTGACTGAAAGGGAGTTTCCAATCACTCTTTAATGTCTATTTATAGTTGTAGGCTTAAGTTTTAACTTCTAATGGACCGTAAACTCTTTTATAATTAATCTTGGCCATCCATCACTATTTAATCATCCCATAATTTCTCAAATTTAATTAAATTCGAATTAACTAGATAATCTCATAAATATCTCCATAACAATTTCACCTCTTTTCAAACTCTATCTTAACTTTTCAACTTCTCCTCTAATTTCCATTAAATTTTAGAATTAAATAATTCCATAATATTAAATAATGACTTTTAGATCATATTAACGAATAAAATATTTATTTATTTATTTAACAAAAATCAAGGTCGTTACAAGATCTCTTCTAAAATGGATGTTTGGAAGGGTAAGTTAATTAACCAGACGGTAAAAGTCACCCTTATAAACTCTATTGTTAATTCTATGCCTGTATATGGTCGGAGTTCCATTTTTATTTCACCTGGCGTTCTAAGATCTCTTAAGAAGCCATCGGAATCCTGGATAAGAAAATAGGGGTATACACCTAATAAACTAGCATACAATGCAATTACCTAAGAGGGAGGAAGGCATGGGACTTAGAAATCTCTCACTTACCAACCATCATTATTGGCCAAACACATTCAGGGCTTGTTGAACAATCGCCAATCTATTTGGAATGCACAAAGTGGGAATTAATCTTGGCCATCCATCACTATTTAATCATCCCATAATTTCTCAAATTTAATTAAATTCGAATTAACTAGATAATCTCATAAATATCTCCATAACAATTTCACCTCTTTTCAAACTCTATCTTAACTTTTCAACTTCTCCTCTAATTTCCATTAAATTTTAGAATTAAATAATTCCATAATATTAAATAATGACTTTTAGATCATATTAACGAATAAAATATTTATTTATTTATTTAACAAAAATCAAGGTCGTTACAAGATCTCTTCTAAAATGGATGTTTGGAAGGGTAAGTTAATTAACCAGACGGTAAAAGTCACCCTTATAAACTCTATTGTTAATTCTATGCCTGTATATGGTCGGAGTTCCATTTTTATTTCACCTGGCGTTCTAAGATCTCTTAAGAAGCCATCGGAATCCTGGATAAGAAAATAGGGGTATACACCTAATAAACTAGCATACAATGCAATTACCTAAGAGGGAGGAAGGCATGGGACTTAGAAATCTCTCACTTACCAACCATCATTATTGGCCAAACACATTCAGGGCTTGTTGAACAATCGCCAATCTATTTGGAATGCACAAAGTGGGAATTATGCCAACTTGTGCGGAGTTCTTCTCGCTGCCCCGAGAGCCTTCGTGTGCCCGGTTGTGTCTGGGGCGCGCCTTGGCCATGGCTCGTTCGGCCTGCCATGCGCCCCGATGTCCTGCCTAAAGTTAGGGGTGACAATCCTCTCCCACCAAAAGTGTTGCCGCCTTCGGCAATGTTGGGTCTTCTTGCGTCGCTGCCGTTTGGCCAGACTCGTCTACCTGGCTCCATCCTGCACTTGAAGATTCCTCTGTACCTTCATAGTACCTCTTGAGCATGCTCACGTGGAGGATTGGATGAAGTTGTCATAGCCTTGCGGGAAGCTCCACTCGGTAGGTCACCTTGCCTACCCTCTTGGTGATGGTGCCGAGAGCCTTAAACTGCCACGTCCGTAGCTTCACAAGGACCTTGTCCCATACTTGGAACTCCAAGTGTCTTCGCCATTAGTCTGCAAACTTCTTCATCTTCCTCCCGGATTTGTCCAGCAACGCTCTAGACTCCTCCACTTGGTCTTGCTATCTTCGGGCGACTTGGTATGTGATTGGGCACCTCCCAGCATACGTGGTCGTAAGTTTGGCCGGAGTCACAAGCTAACGCCTTGCGACAACTCATTGGTATCCATTGCACGTCCGCACGTACACTTCCACCAATGTCTTCATCCAGACTGCGCCAAAATGGTCAGCCCCAGTCGAGTCGTGGCAGTCCTCCACGATCGCCCATCACTCCATTGAAGATGGTTGGGCAAAACTTCCTCGCTGCTGCCTGAGATATGACTGGCACGCCATATCACCAAACTTGGCCTCTTCGCCATTTGTGCGACCTTGTTGTCAGAAGGCACACCGTACTCAGGTTTTCACTCCATTGAAGATTTTGGGATGCAATTCTCCTATTGCTATTCGGGACATGACCCACACATCATGTCTCGGACTTCGACTTCGGTGCCTCCATGCACTTGCCTCCTCGCATGAAGTCCAGGGTTGGTAGTCTGCTCCTACCAACCAGGATGCCTCCTCTTGACATCCCCATCTTTTGATCCTGCTGATCCTTGAGGGTCGCCTTGCTGTCCAAAGGCACCACTTGCCTTGATCTCCACCACCTTGAAGATCTTGGGACATAGCTTACCCGATGCGTCCCTATGCCACATCCCAGACTTCTACCCTCGTGCCCGCACCGCACCTGCCTTCTCGCCTGAGGTTGTCTTCAAAACATCCCCATGCCAAGTGCTACTCGTCCTGCTCATGGACTGGACCACTTGAAGTGCTTCTCCGGGAAGCCCTTGCTCGAACCATCCCCCTTGCGTGCCACCTTCTTGTCCGACGGTGCCACCTTGGCTGCCAACACTTGACTGCTATGATCTTCACTTCTCTGAAAATCTTGGGATGCCAATTTTCCATTGCGTGCTAGGGATGTGGCCTGCGCACCACTTCCCAAGGACATGACCTCCGCGCCATGTTTTCGCCTTGCCTGGATGTGGCCAGTGCACTTGGTCACCATCTAGACTCTCCCAAGCCTTGAAATATTCCATCTCACCGCCTGAATTTGCTGGATCAAGTTTTGGCTTGACCTGATTGGCCAGTACCACCTTGCTATCTGAAGGTGCCACCGCGCTATAGTCTTCCCGCCTCTGAAGACTCCTGGGACATAGCCTCTCGCTGTTGTCCCAAGACATGGCCTGCTTGCCACATACATGCCAGGTTTTGTTGGGGGGGGGGGGGGGGGGGGTCCTTGCTGCGACAAGGACCTCCGGACAACCTCTGTTGACCCAAGCCATCACGACCTGCCTTGCACGTATATGAAGGATGGCCCTACCCGGTGTCAACTCCATGGCCAGGTCGCTCCAACGTCCCGCACGCCTATGCTCCTCCAGAGTATGGACCTGCTCGTAGCCGATGAGGACTGTCATTGCCCAGGGCACTCGAATGCCCTAGACATCGATGCACTACCTGCTTGTACCGCATCCGTGCGATGCCACCTTTTAATGGGAGGCGCTACATGGTTGTCCTTCACCCGTCTAGCACTTTTTGAAGGAATTCTCGGAGAAGTCCCTGCTCGAACACCTCCTCGTCATGCACCTTGCTGCCCGAAGGTGTCACGTTGGCCGCTAGTTACCATCAGTCGCCGTTCTATGAACCATGTGGAGCATCGACTCCTTGCGCACGCCCCAGGACAGATCTGTGTATAATGTCCTTTCGCTTTCTGTCCGAAGTGTGCCAACATCTTGGCCTCTTCCAAACTGTGTCAAGCTGTGAAGTGCGTCCACCTCGTTGGTCGACTAGGCTTAATCATGTTTCGACTTGAACGAGTCCTCCGGTGCCTGAATGCCATGGACTTTTCCCTCCGCGTGTCTTGGGACATGGCTTCCTGCCATGGTCCCAAGACGTCCTCCGCTGTCCTCTCGTTCCAGGGACATGGCCACCTCGTCCTCGTCCTAGGAAAAAGGACTTCTTCAACCTTTGTGTTGCTGAACACCTTGGGATGTGGTCTCCTGCCACGGTCCCAGATGCACGACCTGCTCGTCGTCGTATTGGGACATGGCCTCCTGCCAGCATCCCAAGATGTCCGCGCGCTCATGCTAGGACATGGCCCCCTGCCAACGTCCCAAGACATTCTCCGCCATGCGTACATCCTAGGGACATCACCTGCGTCATCATCCCAAAACAGGATATCTTTGATCTTCAATCCGCTGAAGATCTAGGGACATGACCGTCTGCCATGGTCCCTCACCAACGCTCCAAGGGCATGGTCTGCGCACCATCGTCCCTAACGCTCGGCTATTGTCCGTACAGTCCAAGAACATGCCACGCTGGTCATCATCCGAGGAAAAGGACGGCTTCCAACTTCGCTCCGCTGGAGATTCTAGTACGTGGCATCGCTGCCGCTCATCCTAGGGATAGGACCTTCTTGTCGATATCCCAGGAAGATCCGATCAGCGTGCCATGCGTTGGTTGAAGGTTGGAACGTTAGTAGACTGCTCCTACTAACTTGGACGTCACTGAACAACATCCTTGCGCCACTTCGTCCAAGATCCTTGCTGCGCCAAGGCTCTTGGGACGGCCGTTGTTGGCATTGGCCGCCATGTTCTTCTTTGTGGTCTTATGCAGGATGATCCTTCCCAGGATCATCCTAGGGAAAACTCCCTAGCCTGCATGCTTCGCCGCCCAGCCGCGCCTTTGCTCCTCCAGAGACCCGTCGTGCTCATAGTCATTGTGGATCACCATGGCCAAGGCATGCGCATGCCCTGATCCTACCGCCGATCCTCCTGATTCCTGCACCTTGCGTTCTGGCCAGCCGCATTGGAAGACAAAGCACCTGATGGGTCTGCTCCCCACCAAGTCCACCGGCGTGCGCTCCCACACCTCGGGAGACCACTTCCTATGCACGATCCTGGGAGAGCTCTCCAGCCTCCACCACCAGCCACGAGCCATGGATCTTGTTCTCCAACATCGCGACCTCTTCGGTAGGTGCCGTCCAGAACCAATTGATGCGTTGAATTTGTAACAATAAAATTTGCTAGCAAGTGCACTAGTCGCTCAAGTAATATAGTAATAGGAGTAAGAGTGTCGAACTCACGAGGAATATTATTAATTCAATATCTGGATTTATAAATTAATAAGAGAGTAAAAACATGGATTTCTGGAAAGAAGTTTTATGAAATAAAATAAGGAAATTAAGATAAAAATAAGATAATGGTGTTGAAGTTTGGCCTTAGGATAAAAATAGATCAGGATAAATATTTGAACCGTAAAAGATAAATTTAATTTTTAAAGATGGATTAGAAATTTTCCCAAGTTATTAATTTACAAAATTAATATCACAGAGTCCATAAACTGGTAATTCTGCTATTTAATCCGGTAAATCAAACTATCTTAAATTTAATCAAACCTAAAGTCCCACAAACTGGTATTCGTCAGATAAGATTAAAATTAAAATGCATTAATATGAAAATCCTAGACTATTAATCACTCCACAAACTGGTTAGATTAACAGACCACATAAACTTGATTCTCCACACACTAGCTATCAAATTTATGTCAATTATTAATTTCACATAAAATCAATTAATTCAATTAATGAATTCTGAAATCAAATAATCCACAAACTGGTAAGTACTCAATTCAGAAATCTAAGTAATTAAATTAAAAGCATTAAGCATAATTAACTAACTGATCAGAAAAGATTAAAACAAATAATATAGGGTCCAAATAGTTTCCCTTCAATAATAATCTCCTAACATGAAATAAATAAAAATATGGAGTTCATCCTAGAAATTCTGGAGAGATAATAACAAAATAATAATAATTGGAAGAATTACACCCAAATAGACAAAAGTCGAAGCTTCGGATCACGGGCAGACAGTCGGGCAGCCTCTCGGACTTGATCACGGTCGCGATCAACTTCCAGTCGTCGCACCTCTCTCCTCTTGGACGTAGCCTGCAGAGCTCACGACTCGCCGTGGAAGAAACCTGAACTTCAGAGCACACTTTTGGGACGATGGTTTCCTCACGTATTTATAGGGTGCGGACGGCCTTCAATTTGATCTCGGCCGTAACATCGTACGGTTGACTTAAAATTATGAGATAAATTCGGCCAAAGATAAATCATTTTTATCATTACTCCCTTCGAATCTCGGCCGTAACAAAATTCTTTTATCTTTACTCCTTTTCATTACTCCCAAAAGATAAAAATCCTTTTATCTTTACACCCAAACAATTTTATCTTTACACCTTCATATATCGGACGGATGATTTCATTGCCATTACCCCCTCCAAATCTCGGCCGTAACATCTTCATCTTCATGCCATTACGCCCAAAAGATAAAATTCCATTTATCTTCGCCCCCTTTAAATCTCGGCCGTAAGGAAGGGATTTAATTTTTGTTACGCCCAAAAGATAAAATCATTTATCTTTACTCCTTCAAATCTTAGTCGTAACAAAGAATTAAATCTTGTTACGCTCTAGAAATCTCGACCGTAATGATGAATTCTTCATCCTAATCTCGGCCGTAATGATAAATTTTTCGAAATTTTGGCCGATACAGCACAATCCATTTAAATCTTGATTTTTCCTGCAAAATAATTATCAAAATTTAGTTAATCCATCCACAATTAAAATATTCAGAGAATTTAATAATTAAAATTGATGAATCCGGAATTACGATTAAAAGTGACTAAAAATGATGCATGCCATGATCAAATTACAGAAAATTTAATTAAAATAATTAACTAAAATATGTTGTATTTTGCATGCATCACCAATCTCCTAGGATAGCCACCTCATCGCGTCCATCGTAGGATGACGATCTTCTGCAATCAAGGCGCCATTAGCCGCTTCTTCTTCATCAAGACATGTTTTCTTTTGTGATTCCTTGCATGGCGTCCCCAAGCTCCACTCAAATCGGGGTCTCCAAGTTCCTGCATGACCTTGGACAGCCCTAATTCCTTCACGAACCTAGCTCTGATACCACTTGGTATCAGAGTGAAGATGAGGGAACTTAGCTCTGAACCACTTATCACACCCTTAACTCCAGCGAACTAAAAACCACGGTAAGCAGCTTGAAATCCTTCCCACAGCGAATTCCAGCAACCTCCAAGAACTCTACTGGAGAGACCCTCTATGGAACATTTCCCAGCAAGCCATACCACAATGCAAGAATAGAACACACACAAAGATAAAGGGGGAAAGCACGGAACTGTTATTCCAAGAGAGGACTCGATCGCTACTCCGATTGATTCGATCGCTACTCCGATCGATGAATACAAGAGTTGGCCAATGGCTTCCTGATAGTGGTTGGCAATCTACATGTTTCCTTGCCACTTATAACATTCCCTAAATCAAGGAATCCTACATAATACCTCTGATTGCAAAACTCCCTTTGGGTGCTATAATTACATTTCAATAATTCCTAGCCTAATTGCCAAGTTGAACACCCGGGATGATCGCCTCCGTCGATTGCCCCATGATAGGCCATGTAGAAGGGATGTCTGGTTCGACCATATGGAAAGCTAGGGCTGACTGCCCTTGCTTTCCAGTTCTCAGCCATCATAATTAGGAGGACAGCACTTCCTGTCCATTGGCCAGTTTTCCTTCTCGAAGCCTCTTCATTCATTATGGAAAGTAAGTGCCCATGCACCTTACTTTCCATCTGCCACCTTTCCTCCTTGAAGATAGATGGCTGGTTGCTAGAGTTTACTTTTCTTCTTGAAGGTTTTCCTCCTAATATCTAGGCCTCAGGGCAGGGCCCAAGTCTTCTATGGTTGCAACCGCCAACCACCGTGCGCGTGTCATGGGGCATTTTTCCGTGACACGAAGCACGAAGCCTCGCGGCCCCAGTGCCACTCAATTTATAGCTCTCGGCCGCTCAGCGTTGAAATTATGGAACACATGCAGTCGTCCCGCACTACGTAATATTGCGAAGTACCAAGTATTCGCCCTTAGGGCATTTATCTTGTAAGGCCGTCCTAGATGGCATTACCCGTAAGGTACATCTTTTGCATCTTCAATATGTAATAAGACTCCTATACCATACACTGGGAGGAGTTCACTAGTGCCTTCCGAGGTCCATATTATGTCATGTTTCATCATATCCAATACAAGCAAGTTTTCCTTTAATTCTAGTGTCATGGCCTTGAGCGTGGGGTGGCAACCCACGTTGATGTCCCTTCATGGCATCTGGTGATTCCTCAGTTGTTCCTTCGGACTTTAAGAGCCCAAGCACTTGCATTAGCGCCGCAATGCGCTAATGCCACGGTCCCATGATGAGTAGTTCAACACCCTAGTCATGTCCGTGATTGAATGCCTATAAGAGTGGCTCTCGGCATAGTTGTCTCGACCATAAAACTTCCGTTGCAAACTCAAAACAGGCTTGGCTAGGTGCTTATCCGCCTAGTCGTCGCACGAGGTCTAGTGTCCGAAAATGATCCCGTGACAAGTGGTATCAACGCAGTTCATCATGCTCGGATTATCTAGCGACGATGACTCGCTTGTGTCGTCACGACATACCCTGGTGTAGGAAAAGTGCTTCCGCTCTAAAACTCCACTACGCCGAGGTGCACTGGTAACATGGTCTTTGATCATGAATGCTAACGAGAAATTCATGGCAAGCTTCCTCGCTGCACACCCAGTCGTGTCCCACAACATGTTTCTCATACACCCGTGTCGTGTCAAGGAACGTTAGTCATGCACTATGACGGCGGATTGATTGCCCCAACCGGGACGGCCATGCATCGCTCACTCGTGCAGATCAATACAGTCAGAAATCTTGAAGTGTCGCGCTGCGTCAAGAGTAGCCATATGCTCTGCATGATGGTCTTGCGTTACCCATACCAAGAGGTCGCTTACACAAACATCGTGTAAGTCGGAGGACCTGTGTCACATTTAGGGACTGTCAGTAATGCACTATCATGATGACCTAGAGCTGCTTGGTATTTCGTGACGTCGCATCGCATACCCAGTCATGCAACGTGAAGTGCACAACTGCTTCATGAGAGAAGTTGGCTCAAGTTTAAGCATCAAGGTTCATGGTCCCTTTCGGCTAAGGAGCATCAATCACAAGCATCTTGTAATGCTGCAGCGTTGCTTGCCACGCCATGATGATTTTCATGAATGGAGCAAAGCGTTGATTATTTGTAAACACTTGGGGAGGAGCTGCCAGCCTTGCCTGCCTTGTCAAGTGTCATTCCGCAAGCGGCGTGATGTCATCTATTAGGGATTGGGACGAACCTGCTACATGCCAACGCAAATCGAGGCCTCAACTCAACGACCAATTTGACAAATGGTTTGAGCATCGAGCATCGACGAACCTTAATATGCTGTTGTCAAGCGTTCCATCGCCAACTGAAGGAAGGAGTACCCTTTCCTCTCGGTTAGCGCCTCAAGTAATCAAAGCGGCATCCAAGGATCACAATCCAAAAGTTTCAAGGGACACACTAGCGATGTCGTCCCTTCTAATGGAGATGGAGGTGATGCTGGGAGCTCTTGTCATGAGTTCGTCAACCACATTCCGCTTGCCCAAGTGGAGCGTCTTCACGAGCATCCCCATGGTTCATTGAAGACCCGGAATGGCTATTCTTTCATAAGGGCTAGCCGCCTGGTGGATAAGTATGTCAAAGGCATATGATCTTTGCCGACAAGCGCAATGGCATTAGTTCGTCCAGATTGAGGGACGAGTATCTAAGGTGCATGCTCTTCATGAATGAGCACAAGGATGTCATCTCGTCCATAGACAAAGGTGTTGCCTAAGCATCAAAGGAGGTCTTAGGATCGGAAGAAGGCATACCCAAGAACCCTGCAAGATGTGGCGAACTCATGATGATATTGCCATCGCGACGATGTGGAATGTGGCAAACATGGATTCCATTGAGATATGGGACAGAGACAAAAGGCAACTCATCAATTATGCAAACTCTGATAAGTCGGGACTGGAGGTCAAAGTCGCATTGTTCAGCATCGGCCAGATGGACATGTTGAAGGAGGACGTGGAAGATATCACCGAGCTCCACCTACAGTTTCCCAAGTGGATGAAGACCCAATGTTGGTGCTCTTCAAACAGAGGGGTTGAAGCTTTGGATTAGGATGGAGTTGGAACGATAGGATCACCCAACCTCCACTCACTAGTCGTCGTTGTCAAGGCATTCATGCCAAGAAAAGTGCCATACCACCAAAGCCCTTGGGCAAGGGCAATGGTGGGGAAGAGAAGTGCAAGTCGGAAAGAGGAAGCTATTATGCCAAAGACGAAGACCAAGCCCATCGAAGCAGGAGGATCGAGTTGAACCACAAGAATGTGGGGGGACTCCCGTCGCTCATTATAGTGACTTGGAGTGGACAATGTAGAGAGTGTCAGATCTGAGAACCTTGCTCCACCTCAAACCGTCGATATATCAAATGACCACCAAGGATAAGATGGTCTCACACATGGCTCTTGACGGACGAAGAACTCTACGTTGCAGCCATCTACAGCATGGAGATAGTGAGTTGAACCACAATGGATCATGGGGAAATTTTGTCGCTCACTACAGCGACTCGGAATGGACAGGGTATGATGCGCTATATCAAGAAACCTTGTTCCGTCCCAAGGCCATCGAAACATCAAGTGATCACCGAGGATGAGGTGGTCCTGCGCTCTTCATTTGGTAGAGGGTTGAATCTATGTTGCAACCCCTTGCGATGTAGAGACATCGACCCAAGTTCACGAAGCATCCGTGGGAAGTCTCTTATCGTTCATCATAGCGACTCAAAGCACCAAAGCAGACAATTTGCAAATGTCATTATTGAAGAGCTTGTGTTGTTTCAAGTCTTCGAAATTCCAGAAAGATCATCGAGGGTGAGATGGTCCCACACCTTGCATTCGACGGAAGGAAGACCTTATGTCGCCGTCACCGACAACATGAGGGCATCGAGTCAAGTCATGCAGGTTGAATGACGAGACTCTTCACCGTGTTCTGCACGAGCCTGAAGCAACTCTTTCTCCGAGCTAACCCCGAAGGTATACAAGAGATGTTTCACCCCAAGAAGCCAAACCACACAAGTTGACACTACGCAAGTCGAGAGAAGCTGAAGCCAATAGAGACTTCATGGATGGATAGTTGCTTGATGAAGTCAGATCGCACATGGCGGACTCCATGGTGCTGCACAAGTGATGACCCCGAATTGGATGAAGGATCAATAAGCGAAGTAGACCTGAGTAAGGAGTCCTCAACGAGACCCCAAGGAGCGGGCATTTCTCGCACTACGTGATGCCGATGAAGTAGAAGTCAAGGCAAAGAAGGCTGAATTGAACGAGACAAGCGAAGTCAAGACGGAAGGTGAAGACCCTGAAGAAGCACGAACAACAGCGTCCGGGGCATCGCCGACTTTGATAGGGAAGAATGTCATTGAGCATTTTCCCGTGACACGAAGCGCGAAGCCTCGCGACACTAGTGTCTCTCAACTTATAACTCTCGGCCGCTCAGTGCCGAAACCATGGAACACATGCAGTCGTCCACACTGCATAATATTACGGAGTACCAAGTTATCTGCTCTTAAGGCATTTATCTTGTAAGGCCATCCTTATGAATGGCCAAGTAGGTGGCGTTACCCGTAGGGGACGTCTTTTGCATCTTCAATATGTAATAAGACTCCTATAACTACGATACACTGGAAGGGGTTCACTAGTGCCTTTCGAGGCCCATATGTATGTTATGTTTCATCATATTCAATGCAAGCAAGCTTTCTTTTAATTTTAGTGTCATGGCCTTGAGCGTAGGGTGACAACCCACATCGGTGTCCTTCATGGCGTCTCGTGGTTCCTCAGCTACCCCTTCGGACTTTAAGCGCCCAAGCGCCGCAACGCGCTAATGGTACGGTTCTATGACAAGTAGTCCAATACTCTAGTCATGTCCGTGATTGAATGCCTATAAGAGCGACTCTCGGTATAGTCATCTCAACCATAAAACTTTCGCTGCAAACTCAAAACAGGCCTAGCTAGGTGCCTATCCGCCTAGCCGCTCAAGAGATCTAGTGTCCGAGAATGACCTCGTGACACGTGCCCGATCCGCCGTGTCGCACCGCTGCCCTGTCGCGTCCCACATTCCCTGCCAAAGTGGGCATAATGCCAAATCGCGCATTATGCCACTTTGGGTAGGAGGTCTCCATCCCGCGAGGCCTGCATGTCTCATCCCTAATCGCCCAGATTCGACTCCTACTAGGAGTAGGAGTACTACTCCAAGTGGGTGTAGGAGTGTGACGCCTCCGCGCTCACCGCATGCCATCCGCTGCCCAAGTGGGCATATTGCCAAAGCGGACATTATGCCAACTTGTGTAGAGGTCTTCTCACTGCCCCAGGAGCCTTCGTGCGCCCGGCCGTGTCCCGGGATGCAATATCAAAATTCAGTTATAAATGACCACAATGTTATAAATGGAATGCTTTAACATTTATGAGTATAGCAATTTTGTGAATAGTGTAGATTGCTCATTTGCTCAGTACTTCTATTTATTTTTTTCCTGGATTTTTTAGAATTTTCCCACCTCATTTTTTTAATAATGTTATAAATGGCACGTATTAATTGCAAAAGAATGACAAGTTTAAGAACGTTATAAATGGCCATAATGTTATAAATGAAAAGTTTTAACATTTATGTGTATATCATTTTTTTCATGCAAAATCTCTCTCTCTCTCTCTCTCTATATATATATATATATATATATATAAGTCTAAGAATTCAGTGGCAATTTTGTGAATAATGTATATTACTTCTTTGCTCAGGATTTCAATTCATTTTTTCCTATGTTTTTTTTACAATTTTCACACCTCATTTTTTTTAGTAATGTTATAAATAGCATGTATTAATTCCAAAAAAATGACAAGTTTTAAGAATGTTATAAATGACAACAATGTTATAAATGAAAAATTTTAACATTTATGTATATATAATTGTTTTCATGCAATATATATATATATAATTCTGAGGATTCAGTGGCAATCTTGTGAATAGTGTATATTGCTTCTTTGCTCAGGATTCCTATATACCTTTTTCCTGTGTTTTTTAGAATTTTCACACCTCATTTTTTAAACAAAGTTATAAATGGCACATATTAATTGCGAAAGAATGATAAGTTTTAAAAATGTTATAAATGGCCACAATGTTATAAATGAAAAGTTTTAACATTTATGTTTATATAATTTTTTTCATGTAAAAATAGTGTACATTACTTCTTTGCTCAGGATTCCTACTTATCTTTTTTCTGAGTTTTTTATAATTTTCATACCTCATTTTTTAATTTAAAAATGTTATAAATGACACGTAATAATTGCAAAAGAATGACAAGTTTTAAGAATGTTATAAATGGTCACAATGTTATAAATGAAAAGTTTTAACTTTTGTGTACATAGCATTTTTTTCATGCAAAATCTATATACATATATATATATATAATTATGAGGATTGAGTGACAGTTTTATAAATAGTGTACATTGCTTTTTTGCTCAAGATTACTATTTATCTTTTTCCTGAGTGTTTTAAAATTTTCACATCTCGTTTTTTAAAGAATGTTATGAATGCATGTATTAATTGCAAAAGAATGAGAAGTTTTAAGAATTTATAAATGACCACAATATTATAAATGAAAAATTTTCACATTTAAGTGTATAGTATTTTTTCATGCATATATATATGTGTGTGTATATATGTGTGTATATATATATATATATATATATATATATAATTTTGAGGATTCAGTGGCAGTTTTGTGAATAGTGTAGATTACTTCTTTGTTAGTATTTCTATTTATCTCTTTTATAGGTTTTTTTAGAATATTCGCACCTCATTATTTTAAGAATATTATAAATGACACGTATTAATTACAAAAGAATGACAAGTTTTAAGTATGTTATAAATGACCACAATGTTATAAATGAAAAGTTTTAATATTTATGTGTATAGCATTTTTTTCAATAATATATATATATATATATATATATATATATATATATATGTGTGTGTGTATTCAGTGGCAGTTTTGTGAATACTGTACATTGCTTCTTTTTTGCTCAAGATTCCTATTTATCTTTTTCCTGAGTTTTTTAAAATACTCACACCTCATTTTTTAAAGAATCTTATAAATGACATGTATTAATTGCAAAAGGACAAGTTTTAAGAATGTTATAAATGACCACAATGTTATAAATTAAAAGTTTTAACATTTATGTGTATAACATTTTTTCATGCAAATATATATATATATATATATATATATATATATATAATTTTGAGGATTCAGTGACAGATTTATGAATAGCGTAGTTTCTTTGCTCAGAATTTCTAATTATCATTTTCTTGTGTTTTTTAGAAGTTTCAAACCTCATTTTTTTAAAAAAATGTTGTAAATGACACGTATTAATTGCAAAAGAATGACAAGTTTGAAGAATGCTATAAATGACCACAATATTATAAATGAAAAGTTTCAACATTTATGTGTATATCATTTTTTTCAGGCAATATATATATTTATATATATACATATAACAGTTTTGTGAATAGTATACATTACTTCTTTGCTCAGGATTCCTATTTATCTTTTTTTTAGAATTTTCACATCTCATTTTTTAGAAATATTATATATGACACGTATTAATTGCAAAATAATGACAAGTTTTAATAATGTTATAAATGGCCACAATGTTATAAATTAAAAGTTTTAACATTTATGTGTATAACATTTTTCATGCAAATATATAAATATATATATATATATATATATAATTCTGAGGATTCAGTGACAATTTTGTGAATAGTGTAGCTTTTTTGCTCAGGATTCTTAATTATCTTTTTCTTGTGTTTTTTTAGAATTTTCACACCTCGTTTTTTTAAAAAATGTTATAATTGACACGTATTAATTGCAAAAGAATGATAAGATTTAATAATGTTATAAATGACCACAATATTATAAATGAAAAGTTTTAACATTTATGTATATATCATTTTTTCATGCAATATATATATATATCTTATTTTGAGAATTCAATGGCAGTTTTGTGAATAGTATACATTACTTTTTTGCTCAAGATTCCTATTTATCTTTTTTCTTGTTTTTTTTAGAATTTCCACACCTCATTTTTTTAAAAATGATATAGATGGCACGTATTAATTGCAAAAGAATGACAAGTTTTAAGAATGTTATAAATGGCCACAATGTTATAAAAGAAAAGTTTTAACATTTATGTGTATATCATTTTTTTCATGCAAAAAAGAATAATTACAAGGATTCATCAAAGATTGTCATTAGAATATCTCTATCTTTTTTAAATATATTATTTTTTAAATGTAAGCAAATAAATTCCAATGATTAATCAAAGATTGTCTAATACCTAATTTTTTAAAATAACAGTCAATTATTTAACAAATCATCAACTCTTTTTTTTTTAATTTTGACTGATGAAATGTCATATTAAGATGGTATGATTTTGAAATAGGATTATTTCCTCAAACCACCATTTATAACATTTATAACATTGAAATAGGGCCACCCTCTGCACGAGCACCGGTCCTTCTCGCTGGAGCCCCCCGTCGGAGCTGGAGCTGGGGGTCACCCCCTGCGAGCTCGAGCTTGAGCTCGCAGGGGGCGGGAACTCGCAGGAGGGGGGTGACCCCCCTTTTGCTTGCGTCGCCGCACGCACGCCGACGAAGGTGTGGAACCCCCCGCGAGCTCTCGCCATAGCTCGCAGGGGAACCCCTCTCTACGTGCATCGTCACACGTGCACCGGTGACGGGGGAGGGGGGTGGGGGGTCACCCCCTGTGAGCTCCCGACGGAGCTTGCAGGGTGGGCAACCCCCCTCCCCTCTCTACCTGCGTGTGTCGCCGCACGCGCGTCGACGACGGGGATTCCCCCCTACGAGATCTCGCCGGAGGTCATAGGGGGGTGACCCCCCTCTGCTTGTGTGCGAACCCCCCTTCTATGCGTGTCGCTGCATGCGCGCCGGCGACAGGGGTGGTGGGGGGATGGGGGATGACATTTATGAGTATAACTTAAAAGAGGGGTATGACAATTTTACAATCGTTAAAGCTTTTGTGATAAATGAAAAATGGAAAACACAACATATGATCAAGGCAAGTGAAAAGGTATTATTATGATTTTATTTCTATTTTTTTGTTCAATGGGGGATGATCAGTGACATATTCTATTTAAATAGTAGTTGTATACTTTAATTGATTAGTTGTTTAAGAGTTGAATGTTATTCATAGTGATTGTTATTTGTGATTTTAGGGTAAATTGGTGAAAGAATATGACCATGATGTGAGTGCTCAACCTGAAGCATATGATAAAATAACAACGGTATCACATTTAATATTTTAGTCATTGTCATTTGTTTTCTGTTTTAATTAGGGATGACAATATTCTCCGTCCCCTGCGGGGCCCCGCGGGAAATCCCCGATCGGACCTCGAACTCGGAGAATTTTTTCCCCGCGGGGTCGGGGATGGGGGAAAATTATCCCCGAACTTTCTTTCGGGGATCGAGGCAGAGGAAGTTGTCCCCGCCCCGCGGGGCCCCAAATCCCCACACCCCAAAGAATAAGTGAATGTACAAAAGTCCCATATTGATAGTAGTAGGAAAGTGAGAGTAAATAGACAAGTATAAATGAATGAGGAGACTAATGGGTCAATATTGAATGTTTATGGAGAAAGTCCACCTTGAATATTTTTCAAATTTATAATAATAATTTTTATCAAATTATCTCTTAGTAAAATAATTAATAAAAAATTTTGACTGAACAAAAAAATATGGTTCTATCCGATTTTTTCAATTTTGACCGATTTTTTATCAGTTCGATTCGGTTTAATCCCGTCCAAACTAGGGTCGGGCCGCGAGTTCGGAGTCCCCGCGAGGATCGGGCGGGGGATAAAATTTTTTTCGGACCGCGGATTCGGGTCGGGGTCGGGGGCCAATCGACGAGGTCGAGGCGGGGGAAGTGTCCCCCGCCTCGAACAGGGTCGGGTGCCACTACTAGTTTTAATATTTATTAGAATATTGTGAATGCCCTCCTTATGTACTAGGAGGACACAAAGGGAGGATCAATGCTTCAGCATAGAAAAAAAAAGGAAGATGAATGTCATAATTTCTGATGACGAGTAGACAACATGAATAGTCATTTTATCAAATTTAATTATGTTTAGAATTAATGACTTGATGTTATCGCAACTAATAGAATGCTTTTCTCATGTATTTTTGACTTAATGGAATCAGATTGTTTTGATATTTCTTACAAAATTTTTGTTGTGTTATTTTTTTACTTCTATGTTCAGGCATTTTTATATAACAAGTGGTATCTCTCTCTCCAAAAACTATGGGCATTTCTTAAGAGACAGAAGCAACAAACACTACTTCCTCATCCTTATGCATGAAGTTCATAGAACCGTCATGGTGATTTTTTCATGTCACTCTTGACTTAAAATCAAACTTCAAGCTTTCATGGATCAAGGCAAACTTCTATAGATGTACATGATAAACATATTTAAGATGAATATTTAACTAAGATTCTGTATGAAAGACAACTTAAATACTTAAAACTAATAACATTTGCAGCTGCTGCACAACATATCACAATTAATTTAACCAAGCTTGCCTTAACTAATCCAAAGGCACCAGATTCAGTAGACTTTATATCAAATGTCATAGGTCCAATACATATGTATATAAAGCGAAGTAAAGCTTACACAAATAAACTTCACCAATGGGATCATGTAAAAATTTCATTCATTAGTGCACTTAAAAATGTTGTTTTATTCAATAATACCAGCATATCAAGCAAATAAATGTCGCATCCATCGTTCATTTGCTTCAAGACTCAGGTGATTTCACAATGAAGTTTTGGCGGCTAATTGGATTCATCACTACAGGTGGTCAGAAGTACGAGGCCATGTCTGAAACTTTTTGTCGGTCTCTTGCCACCATTCCTTGTCTGACACTGTTCTGATAATTGTACCTGATTTTCATGAAGGCATCAAGTTTGATGTTGTCCAAAATAAGATTACACTCAACATAGAATAAAAATAATTTACCTCCAAAGAGATTAACATCAGCAATAAAATTATCACACACATAAGCAACTGCAAAAGATGCTGCGATAGTCCCCATAATATTGCATGTCGTCATCTTTAAACTGCAGAACCAAGAAAGTTTCACAAGATTTAGTCAAGCTTCAGCTATTATTCATGGTTCATGGATGGTTACGAATAATATTTGGTTCATGGATTAAAGCAGAATACACTCTTATTCTATTCTGACAAACAATAGCAACTCTACGGCCACTCATACTGGAACTGTTATATTAATATCAGGCAATAAGCTGTTTGAAGTGCAGTATAAATGGAAGAATTTTGCTTTAATCTCATAGATGTGGCAAGTTTAACTAAAGATTTATTCACTATAAAGTGAAATTTATAATCTGAAACAAGGAGGGTTATGTGTTACAGAATATTACTCTAAAATTAAGAATATGTGGGATGAATTAAGTGTTATGGTTCCACAGTTACCAAATTTCAGATGAGTCAAAAAGTAATGTTGAAAATTTTTCACAAAAATAATTATATCATTTTCTAATGGGCTTAAATGAAGATTTCTGTCATATTAGGAGTCAAAGATTTTATTGATGATTCCATTGCCTTCTATAAATCAATCATGTTCTCTGCTAGTTGAGGAGGAACAAAGAATGAGAAAAAAAATTTCATTATGAAACAAATCATTTAGCATTAGAAGGAGTGAAATTTGGAATTTTGAAAAAGCCAAAAAGAGATTATTCAGTGACACGTGAGTACTATAAAAGGGCTGGATATAAAAAGTCTCAAAGTTATAAAATCATCGACTATCCTTCTTGGTACAAATTCAAAAGCAACTCACAAGATTCAGCTAATTCAGTGCAGACATTGCAGTTGAACGGTGAGAATAGAAAGACTGATATGGGGACTGAGATAAAATCTTTTACACCATTTACTGCAGAGCAGCATAAGTATCTGATGAAATTACTCAAAAAAGATCCTTCAGGAGGTACTACAGATCATGCTGTCAACATGACAGGTAAAAGTCATTCTTCTCATGCTGTGTTGTGAAAAGATTGGATTATTGATTTAGGTGCAACCAATCATATGACTTCATATATGGATTAGCTGACAGATATTAAGAATCTACAGATTAAAAATTCAATAGCTTGAGCAAAAAGTTCAAAGAGTAACATACCATTTTAAAAAAAATTAACCTTGAAAATAATCCAATAGATCTCCACATATGCTGTCTGCATAAACAAACTACTAGGTAGAGGCTCAGGTCACCTCATGTCTGCATTTTTCCCACAAATGCTGAGCAACAAAAATGACAAACTTGTGTTAGAAGCAAACAAATAAGAGAACACGAACTAGAAATCTGGCTTAAAATCCGAAAAATCTCACACAGACAGCGCAGGAGCCTCCTCCGGCGAACCGCTTTCTTGTAGGCTGGCAACGGACAGCAAGGCAATGAGTAGGACACAACTGTAGAGGTGGTAGAACAGGGAGTCATATGGTATCTGACGTGGAGGTGGTGGTGGCTCAGGTCGAGATGCCCAGAATGGGGCTGCCGTGACCAACGTTTTGGGCACGCCGCCTTGCAGGTTGTTTTGAAAGGTTGAGCATCATGTGATAGGACAAGAAGCGAACATATTGGATTTCTCTCCTCAATCGTGTTCTAGTTGAGGTTGAGGATCCCCAGCCCCTTGCTCAAAATCAGGGCAAGGAATCAGGGCCAAGGCACACCATTATTTATTGATATATTATTTTAAAATTATATTAGCATTTATTCTGTGCTTAGTTTCCTTCATCACATGATTCACATCCATTATTTTCTTATTTGTGTAGTGTTTTTGGGCTCCGATTGAGTGAAGTATTCTGCTCAACATGGAGTTAGATTTATAGCACGATACCTTCACGAACTCCACCCCTCCAGCGCCGTAACCATCGTCGTCTGAAGCGGTCGTGATAGGAACGAATCTTTCGCTCCTATGATGATCATGAAGGTCATTCTGTTTCATGTCCCACTTGATCGATGTGATCATGCAATTTTAACACTTTTATTATCCACGTAATGTTATTGCGACTTCAATACTCCCACTATTCATGAGGTATTAATGGGAAATAAAAATTTCTTTTTGACTCACGGATTCTTGAGTCCCATTAAATCAACATGTTTAATGAATGTTTTTGCTGAAATTTCCTTTGTAAGAGAATCAACTAGCATGCCATTTGTCAGCATGTAGGCTACCGTCACTTTTTTCTTTTCCACTATGTCATGTACATAATGATATTCGATCTCTATGTGCTTTCCTTTAGAAGTGTTTGCTCCATTATTAATTAAACTTATTGCAGCTTGATTATCACAGTACATTTGTAATCGTCCATTGACCAAATTGAGCCCTAGTTCTAAAAGAAAATGTCTGATCCATCCAGTATGGGTGGTTGCCATACTACAGACAATATATTCAGCTTCTTGTGTATGTCTAGTCACACATCCTTATTTCTTGCTACCTCAAGAAACAACTGCACCATTCAACAAAAATAATTGACCTAATGTGGATTTTCGATAATCAATATACCCTCCAAAATCTGCATCTGAGTACCCTATAACTTCCAGTACCTTTTAGATATCCAAGAATTTTTTTAATGGCTTCCCAATGTACTTTTCTAGCCAATTCAGGTCTTGTACATAACATCACATACATCAAGCTACCAACTGCTTGTGCATAGGGAACATCTAGAAGTTCTTGCCCTATGTTAGAATATTGACTTTTACTAAGTCTTTTCCCAATCACAATCGATGTTGGTGCTGGAGTGCTATTATGCATTCCAAATCTCTTAAGTATCTTATTCAGATACTTTTCTTGACTTAAACTCAGTGTCCTTGAGTTTTTGTCTCGAATAATTTGAATTTCAAGAACATATGATGCTTCACCCATGTCCTTCATTTCAAATTCCTTACTCAAATTTTCTTTTATTTCATTAAACATTGTGACATCATTTCCTGCGAGCAAAATGTCATATACATATAATGACATTATTATGAATTTGCTCTCACTCTTCTTGATGGACACACAATGATCCAATTTGTTTGTAATAAAACCAAATTGGATGACCATCTTATTGAACTTTTTGTACCATTGACATGAAGATTGTTTTAAGCCATATAATGATTTTTTCAACTTATACACTTTGTTCTCCTGACCTTCTACCTGAAAACCATCAGGTTGCCGCATATATATGTCTTCACTCAATTGTCCATTGAGGAAAGCAGTTTTTACATCCATTTGGAATAATTCCAAATCCATATATGCAATTAATGCTAATATGACCCTTATGGATGCAAACTTAGCTACTGGAGAATGAGTTTCCTAAAAATTAATTCCAGCTTGTTGAGTATAACCCTTGGCAGCTAATCTTGCTTTGTGCTTTTCAATAGTATCATCAATACCCATTTGCACCCTATGGATTGCCTACCTTCTGACAAGTCACATAGCGTCCATATGTCGTTTCGATCGATTGAGTTCAATTCATCTCTCATGGTAGCCAACCATGATTCCGACTTAGAAAAAACAACTTCTTCATCATATGAAATAGGATCTGTACAATCTGACATCGACGGCGTAACACGAAGCTTCACATTCGTACAGATAATAGTCATCCAAATATGCGGGCGTCGTCCGAGGCCTCTTGTTGCCGATTATACTCGTGGATTGTATGAATTCCTCCACTTCTGCCAAAAGTTCATTATCATGTATAGGTTCTTCTCCCACAATTGGACATATATCCAACGTGTCTTCTTCAGAATCGACATTATCACCAAGGATAATTAGAGGTTCTCTGTCATCTTCTTCATGCATATCTTCTTTTTCATTTTCAAGAAAAGTTGCATCATGACTCTCGATTAGTCCTCTTTCATCATGAAAGAACCTATACCCTTTGGACTTATTACTATAACCAATAAACTTGCATGTCATCATCTTAAAGTCTAGCTTGTCCCTAAGCTGACTTTGAACTAGTACATGCGATTTACATCTCCATTTTCAGAGATGGCCCAACTTGGACTTCTTGCCATTCCAAAGTTCATATGGCATTGATTCTACGGACTTAGTGAGAATTCTATTTTGTATGTAATTTGCAATCATCACTGCTTCACCACAAAAATTTTTAGGGAGACCTGAGTGTGACAACATATATCTAACTGCATTAATCAAGGTTCTATTTTTTCTTTCCGCTACACCATTTTGTTGTGATGTATAAGACATCGTAGTTTGCCTACTTATACCGCACGGAATACAGTAATTTTTAAATTCCCGAGAAGTATATTCTCCTCCTCTATCTGTCCTTAAACATTTAATTAGTTTCCCCAATTTATTTTCTACTTCCATTTTATATCTCTTAAACATTTCAAAAGCTTCAGCTTTTCTTTCCAAAAGATATACATGGGAGAATTTGGAATAGTCATCAATGAATGTTATAAAATATTCTTTATTCCTGTGTGTTTTGACACTCAATGGACCACAAATATCCGAATGAACCAACTCTAACAATTCTTTTGACCTTGTTCCCATCGAAAAATATTTTCGAGTCATTTTTCCGGTCAAACAATGTTCACAGGAAAATGTTCTTGCTCCTGATATGTTAGGTACTAGGTTCATTCTAATTATTTGTTCCATTTTTATTTTTCCTGGATCTCATAATATCTCATGTCAGAGATCAAAATCAGATAGAAGACACAACGAATAGTCAAAAGTCACATTCATTGACTATTGGAAGACAAAATAAGTCACGGCCAGGTTCAAACTTTTTCATGGCTAAGACTTTGTTGTCCTTCCTTATAGTTACACGACCTTTATAGAATCTAACTTCAAGATCTTTCTTAAGGAGAGTAGGAACATAGACAAAGTTTCGACAAATTCCAAGTGTGTATAGCACATCATGAAGGACATGATACTATCACCCAGATCTAACTTGTATGTACCAACACCTTCAACGTCTAGATAGGTGTTGTTCTCCATGAATATTCACTGTTCACCTTTCTTTAATTCCTTGAAGTTGGTCAGGCCAACTTTGGTCTTTACAATATGGCGAGTCGCACCAGAGTCAATCCACCACCCTTCAGCGTCTATCGTCGTAGCATTGCACTCAATGACTCCAGCAAATTCAATCTTGTTGGGGCCTTTATTTTGCGGAGTCCTATTCTGACTCGGCTTCTTTCCTGTTGGACAATTGGACTTGAAGTGCCCAAATTTTCCACAATTATAGCAGGCTCCCCTTGGTACTTTTGAACGTTGTCCTTTGAATTACTTCTTATTGGGACCAAGGTTCTTCTAATGCTTCTTCTTCTCCAGCTTCTTCAACTTCATATATTTCAATTTTCTTTTTGCCTTTAGCCATATTTTGTTCCATGGCTAGTTGAGCTGGTAGATCAGCAACTGGCTTAACTGTTCCGTTAAGTCGAAGTGTAGTGGCAGCCATGTCAAAAGAGGGTGGCAAATTATTTAAAATAGTTGCTACTTGCATGGTTTCAGGTAGGACGGTTCCTGTGGCAGCTAGATCTTTGGCCATAACGACCATTCTGTTCACATGATCTATTACATTATCATTTTCCTTCATTTTATAATTGTTGTAATAATAAAGAAGGAGTTGCACATTAGTATTTGTTTTGTCATCATACTTATCTTTGATGGCATTCCACAGATTATGTGTAGTTTCTTGAGTTTCAAAGACTCAAATTAGATCATTCTCCATGTGAATCATTATGAAGGATCTAGCTTTGTTGTCATTTCGCTCTCACAATTCCATTGCTTTCTCATGTGCCTTTTTTTCTTCGTTAGTGGCCTCTTCAGAAAGCTTAGGGGCAGGAGTATGAATTGTTTTATGCAAGTTTTCATGCATTAGTCTGTAGCGAATTTTTCGGCTCCACGTGTCCCATTTAACTTTTCCCATCTTGTCATTTCATATGTAATCATTTTTTAAGACATTTTGCTAAAAGGTTGATCTAGATGTAAAAGGAATATAATGAGAATTGCTAATTATATTGAAGACAAGAATAATAAAAAAATGTGTCAAGAGTATAAAAAAAATACCTTTTAAAAAAATATTTATCTAAATTTCAAATTAAGATTCAAATTTAAGTAAATTGAAGTTTTTTTAAAAAAATATTTAACTTGAATAATTTCCCTTTTTAATTCAAACAATATATATTAACAAATAAATTTCAATAAAAAAATAAATAAATAATATTAATTTTTTTAAAAAACTTAAATTCAAGATGACCATAATTTCTAAAATGCTTGAATATATCGATATATATATATATATATATATAAGGTTTAAAAATAATTTCAAATTGATCAAAAATATAATTCAATTTTTTTTGAATGAGGCCAAAATCAATAAAATAACAAACTTCAATGACAGTAAGGCTAATAAAAATTTACAAAAAAAATATATTGTCGCAATTCCCTAAAATAAAATAATTATAAATTTCAAAATTTGAATCGGAAATGTGTGTAAATTTTGTTGAGTTTTACCGAGCTTTTCCGGATGAAATGAAACATTTGATTCATGTAACAGGAGAAATATTTTCCATTCCTTAGCCGTAAAGATACGTGGCCATGAAAAAACCTCTAATTAGCTTTTCGGGAAATTTCCAAACAAACAATTTCAACGAAATCTTTCAATTTCTTATTTTACTATGTTCAACTCTATGTATTCCTCTATCCGTAGAGTACATTGAATGTACAGAAATGGCTATAACAGTTCAAATACTCTTTTTGTTCTAAAAACCTAAAAAATGTCCTATACCCTATCTTATATCCTCATAAAAAACGAGCAGTTCTAGTGAGATTTGTAATATGAGAGTTGAAGGATGGCAATAGACAGAATGGAAGATTTTGTTCAGCATGTTCTATTCGATACTGGTAGGAGAAGAACCCGACTCGGTATTGCAACTTTCAACAAAAAAAATGTCAATAAATCGATTTACAAGGATGAAAGAAATCAAGAAGAAATTGACGAAACAGATCAAAATACAATGAACTTCGTTTCCAATATAAAAAATTCTATTTCTAATCCTAATATGAGTGATAATTGCAGGAATAATGAACGATTTTTACTTGCAGTTTCAATGTTAAAAAATAACATATATTTTCTTTTATTAGAAAATTATCATGAGTCAGGGGCTTAAAAGAAAATAAACTAATGTGCAGAATAAATAAAAATATAGTGTGAAAGAAATACAATAAGTCAATAACAATGGTTGTTTCTAAAGTAATCAACTTCAGTAAAAAAAATTCGCAGATATATTTTTTTTAAAAAATATTAATAGGCGAACTCTTGTACGATCTAAATGAATGTTAAAATTTATCAATCACAATATTATGACAAGCTAAATTTGATATTGAAATAAATAAATGTAAGGCGAAAGAAGATAACTTAATCAAGAAAAATATATTTCCTATTCTGATTAATTCGTAATGTCAATCTAAACTCAATATTGAATATAGTTTCTGTCTAATTAAGTAGGAGTAAATCCGTAAATCGTATCAATTAATATGGGCCTTTAAGAAAAAACTTACTGTTTGCATGCAATATGGCGTTTATATGATAACAAGTGGCAAGGGTCTAGATTTAATATTATATTTGATCAATAAATCTATGGCTGGGATTTATTAAAACAGTTTCATGTTACCGTTCATCTTCTTCAAGTTCGCGAAGTGTACCTTTCACCGAGGCCAGGGGAAGGGTCGTCAGCGGGGGTTCGTCGGAGGTGAAATTGGAAGTCGATGAGCGTTCACAGCGGATGTGGAAGGCGTGTAGCATCGTCAATTTCGGATCTTGCACGGGAACGACTTGCGCTAAAAAAATATTTTGGGAGGGTCACCGGATTCGCAGTGCCTCCGTCAGTTTGTCCATCGTCGTCTGAAGGCGCTGAGGTTCGCTGCAAGATTCCGTCGAACGGAGAACCGAAAGCAGTTCGCCGGAAGAGTGAAAGACGCATATCGGTGGAAGAAGAAAACATTGAATCGTCGAAGCTTGCAACCGGAAGCTCTGATACCAATGTAGTGTTTTGGGGCTCCGATGGAGTGAAGTATTCTGCTCAACATGGAGTTAGATTTATAGCGCGATACCTTCACGAACTCCACCCCTTCCGCATCGTAACCGTCACCGTCTGAAGCGGTCGTGATAGGAGCAAATCCTTCGCTCCTATGATGACCATGAAGGTCATTCTGTTACAATTTGCAGGATTGTTTCCTTTATTTTTCTTCTCTCTTTTCTTTTTTTTAAATCGACCTTCTCTCTTTCCTCTCGTTTTCCTGTTTACTTGGTCTCCCTCTTCTGGCTTTCTTCGTTGGAGTTATTATTTTGTCATCTCAAAAATCAGAACTACAAACATTTGGATGCAACAAGGTTTTGGGTTTCTTCAATTACATGTTAGTTTTTCTTCATCCTGTTCCTAAATCAACATTTTTGCACTATTCTATTTATCTTTCTGCATTGAATAATGAACAACCTTGCATTGAATTTAGTTAGATTATTGCATATAGGTTAATGAATTTTAGTTAGTTTATCGCATATAGGCCATGTCTTCAAATTTGTTCTGTCATTAATTTGGAGAACATTTACACTGTTTATATTTTCATTATCTTGAATGGGTGTATATGCAACATATTAATCTTTGAATCTCAACGTGGAGTGTTTTGGGGCTCCGATGGAGTGAAGTATTCTGCTCAACATGGAGTTAGATTTATAGCGCGATACCTTCACGAACTCCACCCCTTCCACGTCGTAACCGTCGCCGTCTGAAGCGGTCGTGATAGGAGCAAATCTTTCGCTCCTATGATGACCATGAAGGTCATTCTGTTACAATTTGCAGGATTGTTTCCTTTATTTTCCTTCTCTCTTTTCTTTTTTTTAAATCGACCTTCTCTCTTTCCTCTCGTTTTCCTGTTTACTTGATCTCCCTCTTCTGGCTTTCTTCGTTGGAGTTATTATTTTGTCATCTCAAAAATCAGAACTACAAACGTTTGGATGCAACAAGGTTTTGGGTTTCTTCAATTACATGTTAGTTTTTCTTCATGTTGTTCCTAAATCAACATTTTTGCACTATTCTATTTATCTTTCTGCATTGAATAATGAACAACCTTGCATTGAATTTAGTTAGATTATTACATATAGGTTAATGAATTTTAGTTAGTTTATCGCATATAGGCCATGTCTTCAAATTTGTTCTGTCATTAATTTGGAGAACATTTACACAGTTTATATTTTCATTATCTTGAATGGGTGTATATGCAACATATTAATCTTTGAATCTCAATGTATCAACCAAAAATAAAGAAAAAGGACAAAAAAAAAGAGGAGAAAAAGACAAAAGAACAAGTGAGAGAAAAAATAATTACATTGACATTGTAACACCCCCCGGCCCAATCAAGATATTGTTCGCTTTGGGCCTATTGACCCGCACGAATTTAAAACGTGTCTTGATGAGTGAAGGGGGTAGCTACATATAAGTCCATGACCACCTCCGTATTTTTCCCATGTGGGACTATTCAATGAGACCATCTTGGTCCTTAGACCTCAGGTCATTACAATCTTCCCCCCATAAAGGGCTCAACGTCCTCGTTGAACGGAGTCCGTGTTGGCCCATGGCCCGTGTTTCCCACATGGCTCAAGTGATCACGGAGATCGGCTCTGATACCATTCTGTAACACCCCCGGTCCAATCAAGATATTGTTCGCTTTGGGCCTATTGGCACGCACGAATTTAAAACGCATCTTGATTGGTGAAGGGAGTAGCTACATATAAGTCTATGATCACCTCCGTGTTTTGCCCATGTTGGACTATTCAATGAGACCATCTTGGTCCTTAGACCTCAGGTCATTACAGACATAATGATACTTTTGCTGCCAAAGAATATATGAAACTTGTCCACTCTCTAGATAGATAATTTATGAGTGATGAAGTACATATAAGAGAATATACCTTATTAAATTAAAAATGACAGGACTTCAATAAATAATAAATTTATCATAATAATAAATTGTGGATTATTCACATTTTTAATTAAGTTATTTTAATAATTGACTTAATTTAATTACATTTGTTCTTCATCTACTGTTTACGGACTTTTAAATCTTCATATCTTCTATGGTATGAAAAATATCAATTTTATAAATTGTGTTGTTATTCTATCATGTCATAGTATATATTTATGTTCATTACTCACAAGTTATGCTTTGATCAGTGCAATGAATGCAGTCTACCAATCGATAAAAAAATATTTGAATGAGAATATCCAACTAGACAGTGCATTGTTCGTCAGAGAAGTCGCAAGTGTATGCCGGCGAGAAAGATTTATTAACATAAAATTATAAAGATATGTTCAAACCTCTGGGCATGGTGTAAACATGAATGACATATTGCTTTTGAAGGCAGAAAAGTGTTCTTTGGCTAGATAGAAGCGAAAAATTGCAAGGATACAAAAGAAACATGAGAATGATCCAAATAAATTATGTTTGTTGGTTCTACAATCAATAAGGTTGTTCAATCGGTCAATTAAACTCAATTATTGACGGAAACAACATAGAATCGAGACAAATGATGGTATGCAAGTTCTTTTTCTCATTATTATTGTATTTATATTAACTTTTTTTAATGGTGTACCTAAAACATGTGCTAAAAAAGAAAATATAAGCTTTGGTATTAAACAACCGTTTATGGTAATATCAGTCGTATTACTCATATATTAATATTTTTCACTTAAATGAATGATTGTTGATTCTCAAGTTTCGTTTTGAAAAAAATATAAAATTATTACTTATCTCATCATAGGTGAAAAATATAAAATTTAAGTAACAAAATATTATATAATAATATTACTTTTGTTCAACTATCATGTTATTATGATAGTTGGTTCATATATTAAAAAAATCATCTATCAATTTTTCTTTACTACTTTTTTTTATCAATTGGATAAATATTTTATTAGTTTATCAATTATTTTGCCTTAATTGATTTCCATTAGGTGAATATGCTACTCAAACATATGGTGAGAATGAAAATTTTATCTATGCGGAGAATGATTTAGCAAATAGACAACGATAAGAGGAAGTGAAGAAACTATTTTAGCAGGTATTTATATTGATAATTATTGTTGTATTAATGATGTGCTTGATGACATATATACTCACATTGTGTTTTTCTTCCCAAAAGTAGGACATGAAAAAGTCCAATATTCTTTGAACACTATGCAAAATATGTCAAGGGAAATTCAATTACATCACGAATCAGGTGTTGTAGTTTGTAATCTAATGTCAATATTTGGACTGCATAATTTTTTTTATTTTTTTAAAAAGTATAGTTTGCTCAATTAAAATAACAATCACTTTTTGTGAAGATAATAATCTAAATTATTTAATATTACCATCTTATTATAGGGTGCGATAAAGGGCAGTCTTCTTCAGAAAAAATGAAAAACTTCCAAAGGGAAGATCAAATAAACCAGGAATCTTACTTACACTTTTAAGAACAAAATTTCAATTTCATTTTTACAATATATATTTATTATTTATTCATTTAATATTACTCTTCATATTGCACAAATCATTTTACAAAAGTTTGGAATTTTGGCTCCCCCACATACACATGCCAATATTGCGGTGCTCTTTTGTGGCACGAAGAAAGAACATTAAAAACTAAAAAGGTACAAAATCCTAAGTTCTCATTTTGTTGTTTGGAAGGTCGTGTGTAGTTGCTTTTATTTAAAGATCCTCTTCCATTGTTAAAATATCTTATGAGTCAAGATTCTGGAAGTAAAGGTGTTAAGTTCCGAAGACGTATACGAACATACAATTCTATGTTTGCCTTAACTTCAATGGGAGGAAAAATTGATACTTCACAAAATCAAGGATCGGGACTATTTGTTTATTTGATACTTCAAGATTTAAAGAAAGAACAACCTTTCGGAAAAGTAATTGCACGTGAGTATTTTTATATATTTGTTTTTTTTAAATTATGATTTGACTTCATAATATCATTATAGTCACTTTTCTTTTATTAACTTTAACACTTTATATACTTTGGTATAGGTTTGTACATGATTGAATTTCAAAAAAGGGGTCTGCCACATGCACATATATTATTGTTTTTACACCTATCAGTGAAAAATCCTTCTGCCGAACAGATTGATAAACTAATAAGTGCAGAGATTTCAAATCCAAAACATGACTATGATGGTTATAGTGCAGATAAAAAATTTATGATTCATGGTCCATGCGGTCATTCAAATCCCAAGTCACCATGCATGTTGCATAGCAAATGTACCAAACATTTTCCAAAAAAATTTAATGAAAGAACGATAGTTGATGCAGATGGTTTTCCAATTTATAAGAGAAGAAATACATAATTAAAGTTGAAAAGAAGGGTGTATTATTAGAAAATCAATTTGTAGTCCCTTATAATAGAAATTTGCTTATGAAATTTGATGCACACATAAATTTTGAGCTATGCAATTATTCATGATCTGTGAAATATTTATTCAAGTATATGCATAAAGGATCTGATAGAACAATGGCCACTGTAGAATCTATTGATACCACACTTGAAATTGATGATATTAAGACATATTTGGACTGTAGGTACATATCAGCTACAGAAGGTTGTTGAAGAATCTTTCAATTTGATATTAATCATAGATAACTTTCAGTTAAAAGATTACCTTTTCACCTACCAGAGAAGCACACAATTATTTTTGCAGAAGGTGGATCAACTGAAAATGTGTTAAATCGGCCCGACATTGAGAAAATAAAATTTACTGAATGGTTTGAAGCGAATAAGTTACATCATGATGCATAAAAGTTGACATATTCTGATTTTTCCCATGCATTGGGTGTGGAATGTGAAAAATAAAATTTGGACTAGAAGAAAAAATGGTAAATGCATAGGTAGAGTCTATTTTGCACATCCTTCAAGTGGAGAGAGATTTTATTCGAAAATGTTACTTAATATTGTGAAGGGAAGTACTTCATACGAAAATATTAGAACAATTGATAGAGACACATATCCTACATTCAAAGCTGCGTGTTACGCATTGGGCTTGCTAGATAATGATAAAGAATGGAATGATTGTCTTAATGAAGATCTTTGTAGGCAATAGGTAAAGAAATTAAAAATTTGTTTGTTACAATACTCATGAATTGTGAAGTAGGTGATCCATATCAACTTTGGAAATTGAACTATTCTATTTTATTAGAAGATATTTGTTCTTTGCAAAAAAAAAAGTTCGGCTATGAGCATTTACAATTAAGTGAAGAGCAAATTGAGGCTTATACATTGTTTGAAATAGAAAGTATTTCAAACACACAATTATAATAAGAGCATTTGGCAAAGAACAAATAATTCTAAGGATTAATCAAAGATTGTCTAATACCTCATTTTTTTTAAAATAACAGTCAATTATTTAACAAACCATCAACTCTTTTTTTTTAATCCTGGCCGTTGATATGTCATATTAAGATGGCATGATTTTGAAATAACTACTTAGACAACTTTTTTACACAAAAGGAAACGTATGACATAAACGAAACCATTTGTTAATTCCGACTATTATAAATGGCATGATTGTTTTCTATTAAATCACCTATTTTTGCACAAAAGGAAACATATTGAAACAATTTTAATAGCGACTGTTATAAATGGCATGATGTTTTTATTAATTGTCTATATTTGTGAAACAACAAAAAGAAACATACATTATACCAATTAATTGCCCGTAATTGCTATTTAATAAATGAGTTTCAAGGATGGAACAAACCAAAAAGAGTTTCAAAGTTTTATATCATCAAAATATCTTTATTTTTTATATAAGAAAAATATCATCAAATTTATATAACATCTCTATATATATTTCTAATCATCTCTTTTCAAGAGTCTAATTTTGGACAAAAGGAAATTGTTGAAATGTTTACTTAAGTGCTATGATTTTGATTCAGACTCTTTGTATTTCCTCACATATTTTTCAGTTATGCAGACTTAATAATTGCCATATATTATCTCAATAAATAATTGTTTAGGTCACTATTCAGCCAATTATTTATTACTCATCATTTAAAATGTTTCAGTTATGCATCTTTGTATTCTCTCATCTCACCATTCCATAAGCTATTTAAGAAGACTTACTTTCCTCACTTCCTTCCACACATATCCCTTTCTTTTTTAGTGAGATTTGCAAAAGAGTACACTTAACTATGGACTATTCACTTCTTAGTGAGATTAGCAAATTGGTTAATTGTGGTCCAAATTTGTAGAACATCTCCCCTTTCTCTTTTAGTGACATTTGCAAAAGAGTAACTATGGTTAATTGTGGTCCAAATTTGTAGAATTTGGGAAGCCATCAATTTGAAGAAAAATGGGGAGCTAATTAGCTTGGATATGGTCTTAATTGATGAAAAGGTCCATATCCTATCCACTTAAATATTTGCTCTCAACCTAATTGTTTCCATTGTTTAATAATTTGTGCTATTATTTTTGGTGATTTCCTTTTCTTGTAGGAAAACTTGATGCATGCTTCAATTCGAAAAAAAATTAGTTGCACGATTTAGGCATCTATTGATGGAAGACACAACATATGATCGAGGAGATGATCAAGGCAACATATGATCAAGGCAACCTAAAAGGTATTATTATGATTTTATTTCTATATTTTTTGATCAAGGGGTGATGATTAGTGACATATTCCTTTTAAAAAGTAGTTGTACAGTTTGATTTATTGATTAGTTATCATTCATAGGTGTTGTTATTTGTGATTTCATGGTAAGTTTGTGAAAGAAGATGACCATGATGTGATTGCTTAAACTGAAGATAATAATAAAGGTATCATATTTAATATTTTAGTCATTGTTATTTATTTTCTATTTTAATATTTACTAGTGTGATGGCCCGCGCGATGCGCGGAGATGCAAAAATAAGCGAATCGTATATTTATAAAATAACTAAATCTTAATTTTGTATATTTTAATATTAGTTGAAGAATATGAATATCCATTTATTTTCCTCTCTTCTTAGAAAGTAATATTTCCATTTAAGTTTGATATATTAAATTGTTAATTTATTTGATTTTTTATATATATTTATGATACGTATGATCATATATTATATTTGTTTTGATCAATACTCTAATTATTTGGACTCCTAAGTGTAATGTAAAGAAATGAATAATATATTAAATAATTATAGCACTTGCACAATATGAAAATTTTATAAGAAATAAAAATTATTAAAATGCTATAAACAAATGCCATAATGCTATAATATATTTCAAATTAATAATTTCTTGATTTAATAACATAAATATTTAGAAAAAAATAGTTATATGTGTGATGGACCTTGAGTTGCATAAAAATTATATGAAAATTTACTGTTATAGCAACATGTTTGATCAAATGTAGACGTGTTAAGTCGCGCATGTTAGCAAAGAGAGAGAGAGAAAGAGATCTCTCAATTGCCTAATCGTGGAAAGTTCGTGGTAGGTCACTCATGTTTAATTGCACCTTCATGTCTCCCACCATGACTTATGCGAGCAAAAGCATGAAACATGATTATGTTGATGAAATAATGGAACATGTTTCAATTGAAGTAAGAAACATTTCCTGATGTATTTATAGAGAGATTTATAATAATAAATATGCTTTTCACTCGGTAACTATCTAATCGTTTTAGTTGTTATTTTATATGCACATATATCAACATGACTATTTGTATGAAATAACTTTTTAATTATTTTTAAAAAAAAAATAGTTAGACGGTTACAAATGCACAAACAATTATTTTTCTATAGATTAATTTATTAGTATTATACTTTTTTAGTTTAACTTTTACATGTATACTTAATTAATAAAGAGTCAATCAACATATAATTTTTATTATAATTTATATAAATTAATAATTTATTTTCCAAATATTTACCTAAAATATTTCACCTAGTGTAAATTGAGAGATTACATCAAAATTTTCCAAACTATGCAAAACTGGCTATTAAAAAATTATAATAAATTAATATTTCAATTAATTGTAATATGTAGAAGACACATGATCATTCGGGTTTTTCCGGAATGTCACTTTTTTTCTTAGTTACTATCCTTATTTAACTATTTTAAGTTAATATCAATTAATATATTAAGTTACACTCACGTCTTTAATGCATTAGTATTGGTTTAACCACTATATTCATCTTTACATCACAAGCACAATCTTTATAGTTACCATTAATTTAAATAAGATGTAAATAATAAGGCCCACATTAGTAATATTTTTACTTAAAATAATTCACTTCGCAATGAATATCAATAAATAGTTAATACTACTTAGTTAATATGCAATCATGTAATAAATTTTTCAACTAATTAGCTTATTTAACCGTGAGTTTTTGTACTTTTCATTTTTAAGACAAGTGTCATCATCATCATCATCATCATCATCATCATCATCATCATCATCATCATCATCATCATCATCATCATCATCGTCATCATCATCATTATTATTATTATTATGAATAATTATATAATTATCAATATCACGTAACTAAGTAATTAACTAATATTATTAATAGTTATGGATATATAATCATAACATTTTGATAACTTCTTAACTTATAATTAATATTTTTATGGACACTTGTATACGTCAATAATATTTTACTTAAAATAATTCACTTTGCAATGAATATCGATAAATAACTATGCTACTTAGTTAATATGCAATCATGTAATAATTTTTTAACTAATTAGCTTATTTAACCGTGAATTTTTGTACTTTTCATTTTTAAGATAAGTGTCTTCATTATTATTATTATTATTATTATTATGAATAATTATATAATTATCAATATCATGTAACTAAGTAATTAACTAATATTATTAATAGTTATGGATATATAATCATAACATTTCGATAACTTCTTAACTTATAATTAATATTTTTATGGACACTTGTCAACCTTTTTCCAAAGCGCACTCTCCTTCAAGAAAACCATTTTTTTATCAATTTAGAATAAATATGTATATTTATTTTAAATATATAAATTTGTTAGAGAATGAACTAATATTGATAGATTCCATAAATTCGCATTCCAGATAACTTTCTAAGCCTTTTTAAGAAATTATTAGGCAATTACCAAATGAACAAACAGTTCCTATTTTATGTTATATTATTTATAAATTATTATAATTTATACATTTTTTATCTATGATTATCATCCACATTTTTTAAATTTCAAATTGACATACATATGTGTAATGGATTTTGACATATTTTAAGATTTTTAATGTGATATAATTTTAGTACTATAATGTAACATGTCTATTATCATTTGGTTATAGTATTAAGTCCACATGGCGATATATTTTTATGTCAAATTAATATTTATTGATTCTCAATCGCTTGAGCGGTCACAACAATTTGATCACTAAACATATTAGTTAGCATAAATTACTGTTACAGCCCTCAGGAAATCAGCACAACGGGTATGAATGATACACACAAGAAGAAGGAAAAAATATTAAAAAATATGATAATGGTTAGAGACATAGTAGTTGATTCTTTTATACAAAAAAAATAAAGAAAACAATTCTATGAAGTCTGTTAAAGCAATCCACATCTTTTTTTAAATTTAACTAATAAATAACTATAGTCCTTAAATTTTCTATTTTCAATATGCAAACACTTAAAAATATGGATCATGACCATACACAAAAATAATTACATGAAAAAAAAATAAAAAAAATAAGAATATAATTAAATAACTTATAGTGACAGTAAAATTACCTTCTCATCTCATCTAATATTATTTCGATGGACGTTTAAAATTTTTCATCATTGAAGACATAACGTGCCTCATGCCAACATAGCATTAAAGCAAATAAATCTAACAAATTATTTATTTAAAAACAATCTTCTCATGACAAAATAAAAAATATAAATGGGAGAATCTAATAAAATTGATAACTTACATTAATTGTTGAAAGGTGCCCGAAATATCTCTTTTATGAACAACACAGGTTGGGAGTGCACTCAATGAAGTGAAAATGAGAAAAAAACCAATTCGACCGTAAATAAGGTGAGAGGCATCGTGGTTTGAGAATGAAGTAGCAGTATGAGGAGCAGTTGTGAGATAAAGATGATGAGTAATTTCATGGAGAGTAGTTACAGGGACGTGTATGCCACCACTCTTTCAATTTTTTTTTCTCTTGCATGCAAATATATATAGTACCATTTTTCTTCATGTCATTGCATTTCTTTTTGCATAGTTTGGTTTTCAGATTTTATTTCTATTTTTGCTATTAATCTGGTATCTTTCGTATAACATTTCTTTTATTTATGATTACATAATTAGTTATTTGGTATATACTGTCTTCCATAGTATCATTTCTTTTGTGCATTTAACCATTATCATATTTATTATTTTGTCAGTCTAGAGTAAATATTTTTCTTTAATATTTTTTTTTGATAGTGTAAAACTCTAATGAAACTCTATTAATTTAATCCGATCATTATGATATAAATGTTATCCAATATTTGAATAAACATATATAATTATATTAATGAAATCTTATAACAAACCCTCATAATTATTCTTTAGATCTTATCTATGTTAATTAGTGGACACCGTGATTCATCTATTTGCCAAATGCTCTGATTATTTTACCATTTCAATTGTAGAAATTAATTAGTTAGTTAATTGATATTATTCACTATTCGAATATGTTAATTCATATGTTGTTCTAGATATTATTGATAATTCATCTACTATAATAAATAATATAATTGCTATAACTTATAACTAATTCTCATAATTAAGCATTTTAAAAATTATTACAAACTAATATTCTAATTAGAAGACATGTGGCATGCCATGCTTGCGCCAAATGTCATCTCTTCCTTCCATACTATCTTCCTTTTAATAGTATAATGACCCGCGCGATGCGCGGAGGACACATAATTAAACAGAAATTTTAATTATAAAATAAGAAATTTTATTTTGATATAAATTTTATAGATTATATAATCATTTTCTCACCTTAGAAACTTATATATGTAAATATGTTATAATAAATTAAATTTATTTGGAATTATTTTTTAAATCTATTACATTTTCTTTCATTTTTAATTATGTTTTACTCTATCTTTCCCCCTTAACTTTGTTACTTTGTTAACATCTATATTTAATTTTTTTTATTTTATTGATGTTAATTTACATATGACAATATAGAAACACCGTGACTTCTCCTTTCAAATTATATATCTTTTTAATTTTGATATAATATAGGAATATAAATAATAATTGATATCTATATTTTTTAAATAATATCATGTCTTAGAATTAAGTAAATACTATTTATTTTAGTATTTTTAACAATGTCTATTATTTGTTATTTTATCTATTTCATTTTTCTATGTGAAAATTAAAAATGTCATATTTGACATGCTATATGTATGTAAAGATATATAACATAAATAAATTAGATTATTATGTATCATACTAAAATAACTGTTAAAATTATTTAAATATTTTAAGCATTATATGTGACTTAATGAAATAGTGCCATATGTCAATTTTTACCTTTCCATTTAATTATATATGCTATATTTATATGGAGAGATTGACGATGAAATGGCAAAGATGATAATTATATGTAAATTTTTTTATTAATTTTTTTTATAATTTATAGGAAATTATATTTTATTGTTTATTTTTTAAAAAATGCCCACCACAATGCATTCACTTCTTAATTAAGTATATTTTTATAATAATTTATTTTAAACAATCTATATAAACAATTATATTTTTTCATTCTTAAAAATTAATTAATGTTATTTTTTATGGTACACGATCTCACTTTAAGAATCCAATTATCTAAATCATATTACATGGCTTCATGATAGGGTTACATCCAACTTTTAACTCTCTTTAAGGTGTGTGTTTATATGCATGTTATGTATGTATTAAATATAAATAATGATTGAAATTATATATTTTATCTGATATAACTAAAAGTTTATATTTGATGTTGACAACATTTATTTTAATAAGAAATATAAGTAATATTTTTTTAATATTATTATTTGAGTATAGGTGTCAAATATTTAAGATGATCATAAGTTAATTCCATGCAAATCCTCACCTTGGTTATACTTTTATATATATATTTTTTACTTCTTAGTGTTTAATAATATTTACATGAGGAACTAAAAAATATATTATATAAATAATATTTACTTTTTTGGAAGCATCATCTATTCATAGTTACAAATATTGAATTTAAAAATATGAATAAAGATATATATATATATATATATATATATCATAATGAATTTTTGAATATCATGATGATATTATAATAAAATATTTTTTATCACACACATGTGTATATTCGTATGCCCGCACGTACTATTTGCTTTTAAAGAGGGAGTCAAATATGTAAATAAAATTTGAGAGCTCCTCTATTTGTACATGATGCACAATACACAATTTGTATATATAATTTATAAAAAAATATTTCTTATTCTTGAGAGAAAGTATGCACACATAATAGAATGTATAACTTGCTTTTGCAATATGCTCCATAGCATCATATACATCGCGATATTTATAGCTAATGTAGATAATATATAAGAAATAATAATTAAATTAGAAACCACCCAATAATAAACTTTTATATATATTATACTATATCTTATTTACAATATAAAATTTTATCATAAGTAATATAATTATAGGTGATTAAGTATCTTATATTGGTTTGTAACTAACTATCCAATAATAATAAAATGATTATTTTGTTTGATATTCTAAAATGATTGATATGCATAAATCTTCTATCTTGATAAAATAAAAATAACAAAATGATTAAATTTGGTTGATTTTTTTTGTTATTAGCTGATTATGTATCATGCATTTGTTTATAATGAACTATGACATATGGATATACATATACTAATAAATTTAAAAACTATTAATAATATTAAAATAATGATTAAGTCTATTGATATACTATATTAGTTTATAATGATTAAGTCTATTGATATACATATACTAATTATTTTATTATTAGTATATTATGTATCCTATATTAGTTTATAACAAATTATTCAATAATAACAAAATGATCACAAATCTTAGTTGTTTAATATTCTAAAATAACTGATTTACGTAAATCTTCTATCTCCTTTATAAAACACCAACCTCATAACAATAAAAAATAACTATACACGACTAAAAATTATTAATATAAATAATATAGGATTATAAATATTATTAACACAAAAATATATGAATTATTTCACATATTAATTATACTAATAAAATGATTAAGTTTAGTTGATTATTTTATTATTGACTAATTATGTATCCTATATTGTTTATAACAAACTATCCGATAGTAACAACATGATTACAAATCTTAGTTGTTTGATATTCTAATTTGATTGATATATGTAAATCTTCTATCACCTTCATAGCATAACAACCTGATAACAATAAAAAAAATAATATATACAATTTAGAATTATTAGTATAAATAATATATGAGAATAAATATTATTAATACAAAAATATATGATTTATTTCATATATCATTGGCTATAGAAACTCCGCCTATATTTTATAGCCGGTCCCAAGCCCGGATAAAGGAGGAGGGTTGTGTTAGGCCCCGACAGCCAACATAAAATCATGTCGAATCTTATGAACATGGATCAACGAATATATTGTGTTAATGCTAGGTCGTTACCCGTAAGTAACGCGTTGTACAGCTTGGGTACAGTGATAAGAGAGCAAGAGCCGCTGCATCCTCGCCTGAATGCAGTGTTAAATGAGCAAGGGCTACCGCACTCTAATGGACGGAGGCGGTTAAAGAAGCTAGTTCATGAGACTAAGGTCAGATTAGGTTCTTGGAATATTGGGACGTTGAATGGGAAGCGCCTCGAGGTGGCACAAGTAATGGACCAGCGTAAGATTAGTATCTTATGCTTGCAAGAAACTAGATGGGTAGGAGAGGGAAGTAAAGAGATTAGGTTAAATGGTTCCAAACTTTGGTACACAGGTAAGGTAAATGGAAGGAATGGTGTTGGTATTATCGCGGATGCAGAATGGAGGAAGAATGTTGTGAAAGTTAAAAGGATTGAGGATCGAATCATATCCGTGAAAGTAATTGTTGGAAAGGAGACTATGAACATTATTAGTGCATATGCACCCCAAGTAGGAGCAGAATCACATCTCAAGGAGAAGTTTTGGGCAGATATGGGGGATTTGATTGAAAGTATACCAACAACCGAGAAAGTTTATATTGGGGGAGACCTTAATGGACATGTTGGTAAAGAGGCAGGACCACATGCAAGGGTTCATGGTGGTTTTGGTTTTGGGGAGTTGAATGAGGAAGGACAAACTATTATTGATTTTTCTTTAGCATACGACCTTAAGATTATCAACACTTGTTTTAGGAAGAGAGAAGAACATTTAATCACATACAAAAGTGGAACTCATAGGTCTCAAATCGATTTTTTCTTGATAAGAAATACTGATAAAAGACGTTGCACTAATTGCAAAGTAATTCCTGGGCATGGAGTGACTACACAACATAGATTGTTAGTTCTTGATATGCAAATAAAATGTATAAAATCAAAATCCCGAACAGTTTTTGATCGAAAGATCAAGTGGTGGCAGTTAAAGGGGGAGAAGCGAGAGACTTTTAGAAGTAAGTTATTAGAGGAAAGTGTGTGAGAGTTAGAAGGAGATGCTAGTATCATGTGGAAGAATGTGGCAAAAAAGGTTGAAATGGTTGCTAAAGCCATTTTAGGAGAATCAAAAGGTTTTGGACCACGAGATAAGGAGACTTGGTGGTGGAATGAGGAGGTCCAAGAAAAGGTGCGTAATAAGAAGAATTATTTCAAGGCGATACACTTGGACAATAGTTCTGACAATTGGGAAAAGTATCGTTTGGCGAAAAGGGAGGCTAAGAAGGCAGTTAGTGATGCTCGTGCTAAAGCATACGAGGGGTTTTATAAGGAGTTAGGGACAAAGGCGGGTGAACAAAGGATTTACAAGATTGCAAGGAACAAAGAGAAGGAGTCGAGAGATTTGGATCAAGTAAGATGCATAAAAAATGAAGTTGGCAAGGTTTTAGTTACTGAAGGAGATATTAAGAACAGATGGGAAGAGTATTTCTATAAGCTATTTAATGATGGATGTGAAGGTTCCCGTTGTGATTTGGAGGACTTGACAGTTAGTGAATGTGAGCTTAATAGGTCATTTTATCGTAGAATTAGAGTCTCGGAGGTTAGCGAAGCTCTTAAGAAAATGGAGAATGGTAAAGCCGTTGGACCGGATGGTATACTGATTGAAGTTTGGAAATGTTTAGGAGAAAAAGGTGTGTTGTGGTTATGTAAACTATTTAATGAGATTTTACGGTCGAAAAAGATGCCTGATGATTGGAGATTAAGTACATTAGTTCCTATTTACAAAAATAAAGGGGATATTCAGAATTGTGCAAATTATAGAGGGATTAAACTTATGAGTCACACAATGAAATTATGGGAAAAAGTGATTGAGCATAGATTGAGAATGGAGACTAGTATTTCTGAGAGACAATTTGGGTTCATGCCAGGAAGATCCACTACAGAGGCGATTTATTTACTAAGGGGATGATGGAGAAGTATCGAAGTAGGAGAAGAGACTTACATATGGCTTTCATTGACTTAGAGAAGGCGTATGATCGGGTACCAAGGGATGTACTTTGGAAAGCCTTGCAAAAGAAGAGGGTGAGTGTTGCCTACATTAAGGTAATACAAGATATGTACGATGGGGCATTGACTAGGGTTAGGACACCCGGAGGGGAGACAAATGAATTTCCTATAGGAATTGGCCTACATCAAGGATCAGCTTTAAGCCCGTATCTATTTAACTTAGTTATCGATGCTATAACCGAGAGTATCACAGAGGAGGTACCTAAGTGCATGCTATTTGCGGATGATATAGTACTTTTAGCGGATTCAAGAGAAGAGATTAATACAAAATTGGAAATATGGAGAAATACGTTGGAGTCAAAGAGTTTTCGTTTAAGTAGGAATAAAACAGAATATATGCATAGCAATTTCACAAATAAATAACTTAGAGACGATTTGAAAGTTAGGTTAGGGGAGGATATAATTCCTCAAGTGACAAAGTTTAAATATTTAGGATCAATTGTAAGACAAGATGATGAGATTGATGACGATGTTAATCATAGAATTCAAGCTGGTTGGTGTAAGTGGAGGAAAGCCACTGGAGTTCTTTGTGATAGAAAAGTACCCAATAAAGTTAAAAGAAAATTCTATCGTACTGTTATAAGGCCAGCAGTGTTATATGGTAGTGAATGTTGAGCTATGAAGGGACAACATGAACGTAAAGTGGGGGTAACCGAAATGAGGATGTTGAGATGGATGTGTGGTCATACAAGATTAGATAAGATTAGGAATGACCATATACGTGAACGAGTCGGAGTGGCTCCTATTAGTGAGAAAATGGTAGAGAATCGTTTGAGATGGTTTGGTCATGTTCAGAGAAGACCATTAGATGCGCCAGTAAGAAGAGTAGATCAAATAATCTGGAGTCCGATTAAAAGAGGGAGAGGGAGGCCAAGGCGGACACTTGGCGAACTAATAGAGCAAGATCTATTGGTGAATAATATACCGAAAGGTTTGGTTACTAATAGAGCGGAATGGCGTCGTATGATCCATGTAGCCGACCCCACCTAGTGGGATAAGGCTTTGTTGTTGTTGTTGTTGTATCATTGGCTATAGAAAAACTCTTTTATATATATATATATATATATAAGGAGATGTATAAGATGTAGATACATATTTGCTTATCTTTATTTGTGTATATAAGATGTAGATATATATCTGTAGACATAGCTACTTATCTATATCCTATATATTGAAAACTTTGATGTCATCAATAGATATCATCATTATAGTATGAAATGCATATCTGTAACTCGAACTTTATAAAATTTTTCTTTCCTTATATAAAAATTATAATAATTAATTTTTATCAGACAGAGAAATTATATAAGAGTATTTTTTTATTGTGCACAAACTTATATTTATGGGTCCTTCAAGAGAAGGCATCAAGTATGCAAATGAAACTGAAAGTTCCTCTATTTATAATTACAAATATATAATTTAAAAATATAAATAAATAAAATTATATATATTTTTAATAACTAACTTTTAAGTTTTCATGATTATATTATTCTTTTATACATTCAATTTATGAGAGCTCGACACGTGAAACTTTCAATATCTATATAGATATAGATAGATATTTTCTAATAACTAACGTTTGAATATCCATGATTATATAATTATAATATTATCACTTTATATATTCAATTTATGAGAGCTCGATACGTGTCACTTTCTACCACTACTTTTATATATATATAGATATAGATTAGAATATTGTAAATGCCCACCTTATGTGTTACTAGGAGGACTTCAAAATGCATTTACGTGATTATACAAAGGGAGGATAAATGCATCAGCATAGCAAAAAAGGAAGATGAATATAATAGTTTATGATGATGAGTAGACAACATGAATAGTTGTTTTATAAATTTTAATTATGTTTAACATTAATGACTTGATGTTATGACAACCGAATGCTTTTCACATGTATTTTGGACTTAATGGAATCTTGTTGTTTTGATATTTCTTTCAAAATTTTTGTTCTGTTATTATTTTTTTCACTTCTATGTTTAGGCATTTTTTATAAAACTATGGGCCTTGAGATAATAATGGTCCTTAAGATATGAAAGGATATTACTTTATTAACTTAAAGGATAATCATACATAAATTATATTGTCAGCTCATTTTTTACGTTTGGAAAATTATTACCAGAACAGGGGTTTATGGATTTCAGCCAACCGTTATGAACATTTAAAGTCTTGGATCCTACACAAACTAGGAGATGATAAATTCAAAAAGAGTAGTTGGGCAATTTCTAAAGAATAGAGTCAAAAGGTAGTAAGAACAAGGGTAGGGATTGGAAATCTCTCTGCATTGCGAACATGATCATACTTGGAAGTGGAAGGGGAGTAATTCACCTGAAAACAACGAAAAAATAAAATGAATTTATTAAGAGGTGTTTTTGGAACAAAACATTACGAAGACAAAATAAAAGAAGCAACAAACACTACCTCCTCATCCCTACGATGAAGCAAAAGATCCACAATTAGTAAAAAACGTTGTCTATAAAAAGATTTTTCAGAATATATTAATATCAGCCCTTACATCAATGTAAATAAAGTTAGATTTTATTTACTTATCTATTTACTTTACTAAATAATACAATTTATTATAAACTTGCAACATTACATTTTTCAATTGTTAATTTCAGCCAAGACAACCAATATCAAGTGGCATGGATGTGAAGTAATTTATGGAGTATTGGTTTTGGTAAGTCACAATTTCAATGATATTATTCCTCCTTTTTTTTGGCATATGAATGAATAATTCTTCTATTAACATTGCATTTTACCATATAGAATGAATGAATGAATGCTTAATATATACAATTTTCATTTATATTTTGTTAATATGATTTGAAATTAGATACACTGAATTCAAATTTAAGGTGCAAACAAATTTTCTATATGTTGGTATAATATAAACTTTAACTTTCTAAACATAAAAAGATATGCATTAATATCTTTATTTGATCATTTGTGTCATTCAGTAAGTGGCATAAGTATCAATCAAGTTTTAGAGTATCTATTTTGTTGAGTCACAATTTCACTCACATTTTATCATTTTTTTCCACGTGATGGAACAATTATTTGATACCCAAAATTGATTTATACCCTCTTATTATTTAATAATATATAAGAATGTGTGAATCCTTACTTGTACAATACTATTTATATTTATTATTGTAACTAGGAAATATCTATAATATAGTTTACTTTTTTTATTATTTTGAATTACTTACACTTTTTTATATAAAAAATCACATTAATATCTTTATTAATTAATCATTCATGTCATACAATAAAATAACACAAAGTATCAATTTTGGTAAAGTACAATTACATATTTTAATGAGTGATTAATTATTCCATGTTTATTCTAAAAAATATTCATCTTGAAGTGATGGGTCAACCAATGAAACTATTGACAAATGATTAGGAACACACTCCATGCATACTTTCCTTAATTTAAAACTAATTTGATTTAATTTAGGCTAGCGAATGAACATTTGTATTTGGACATATGACTCTCATAAAGGATTTTTTCATCCTCTCCCTTTAGGAAAGGATTTTTTCCAACGAGATTTTCCTCCGCACCTATGAGGGGATGGTTTCTTGGCATGAAAAATAAGAATAAAAAAATATTTAAAATTATAGTGCAAAGATATGATATAGCGAGATGAGCTAAATTAATATCATTTAATATTAAATATATTTCTATAAATATTTATTATAAATTTAAATGAGACTACAAAATAAAAGGTTCTAAATATTTAAAATATTTAAAATATGCATTATAAAAAACATCTGATAAATTTGATAAACTAACTTAATATTTTATTTTAAATTTATATTTTACACATATAAATAATAAAAATGTAACAACTACAAAAAAAAAATTGAAAACAAAACAAAATAAAATGTGAAACGGCCAGTCAGGATAACCAAATCCCTGATATCATGGAAAGATTCAAATCACCAAATTAATGAGGGGAAATTAATATAAAGAATAACAACTTGATTACCTTACAATCCCCTGCACTATTACCTCTCCTCCGCATCACACACACTATTTTTTTCTCTATATCACGCCCTCACGAACAGGGGCAAGAGGAGAGGTTCACCCTGCTGCAAGTCGCATAGGCAAGGCTGATCTCCCTACTCACGCTTGCTTTTCATCTTAGATCATTTTCTCATGTTAGTTTGTAACACCGACCAGATCTATAGGGGAAGAGCACTAGGGGGAGAATTGCGGGTGCACGAACGTTGTGGAAAGGCGCGGCATCCCTGAGGTAGACGAATCAATGAGACAATGATCGGAAAAGAGATGGGTGAATCGAAATCATCTTGTATAATTTTCTATAGGATCTGATTAGAACTCTGCTCCAATGGATTATGTTAACGAATTGATCAAAAGAACAAAAGTTGAATTGATATATTCTTTTCCTTTTCCCTGATTTCATGATTGCTTATTGATTAGTCTAGGAATTAGTTTCTGCTTGTAATTACCTTGTTTGATGATTGTTAAGATACAATAAAATAATTAGGATATAAAGTTTTGAATTCTGCATTGCTCTGTACGCTTGTGATGTTGACCATCCGGTCGATCGACCAAAAGGGATCGATCGACCGACGTCTTGCTTGCGTGTGGCTAGTGTACTGATTAGCCGACTGACCCTCGTCCATGAAATGCATAGATCGGTCAACTGACCTATAGAAATCGATCGACTGACCCCTGTTCATGAAGTACACCGACTGGCCGACTGACCCTTACCCATGAAGTGCACAGATCGGCCGATCGACTTGGAGAAATCGATCGACCGACCCTCCCACTAATTCGCCTAAGTGCACAAATCGATCGACCGAACTAGGGAAACAGGTCGAATGACCCTCGAGTTGACCCATAAATTCTTTATTTTTAAATCTAGATGATGATATAATTATTACTTTGTTTCCCCTTTTGATCGATTATTTATATGATTGAATCTAAAGATAATTTCATTGATATTTATTCCCACTATATGATATGGATCCTTTCGTTGATCCAATCACCTCTATAGTATGAAAGAATGATAATATGATAAAGTGATTAATAAGTAAAGATGAAAGATAAATGATGATGTGGTCAGCGCATGTCAAGTGCCTAAAGATAAGGGTCGCTCCCTTGGTCATGGCTCGATCAACCATTGACTTACATTAAGACTGTATTATTTTGCTTGGCGTAAATCCCAAAAGTAAAAGGCACCTAAAGTCATCTGAGTTATAAGTATAATTCAAGGTATAGGAGAATGTGCAAGTAATGCAAGCATGATATCAAAGAATCTAAAGGCACCTAAAGTTATATGATTTATAAGTAAAGTTTAAAGTAAAGAAAGATGTTCAAGTAATGCAAGTAAGATGTCAAGTATTGTCATGATCTCTGTCACGATTAATGAATTTTCTCTTGATTTCAAGTTACTATGGTTTATCATGATATTACTGTTTATCATTATTCTTTGATTTTCTTTATTGTTCTAATGACTACATGCTTAATTTCTGAAGATAAATTATTTCACCCATTCTAATTTATCCTATTTAATAGTTATGCAGTGTATACTCATATGGTTCCCCACTAGACTGTAAAGCTTACGGGAAGACCTCATCCTCTGTGTTTATTTTTTACAGAGCCGGATCAGTGATGATGTGAAGTAGGTGTACTGCCGTTGTACTGCCGCAAGGCCCTGGCGACAAGCAAGCACATGAACCACAGGGCCTATTTAGTGATTTATTGCCCTTCCGCATTTATGAATTTTTGATATAGAACTTATGACCTTAAGAGATGATGTAACCCTTTTCCTCAGACTTCCACACTTAATATAATTCCTCTTTATTTTTATTTTTTCTTCCGCTGACGGGTCTCGATTCTTGACTGAGACTTGGTCAATAAGATGATCAAAGTCATAGCGTCCTTAGCATTCCTAGGTTGGTCTTCGCCACGTGGCAGGGGTCGATTTGGGGGCGTTATAAAAAATCTCTAATTATTATGAAAGAATAATTTAAATCACGTGAAGCGCGTTTGTGTTCCTTAATATATGTATAAAGCAGAGGTAAAAATACAAAGTCATGACAAGTGGCGGAATATCACATTGACGCATGTGAAATAATAAAAATTTAACTAATTTAAGAAATTTTAAATTTAAAAGGTAAAACTAATCTTACAAGAATTGTTAAATAAGATAATAATATAAAATTTTAATGAAATTAATTGCTTAAATAGAATTACAAAATATTAATTTGAGAAAGAGTAGCAGTTTTAAAACTAATAATTAATATAACATATGATATACGAAAAAAATAAATATAAAAGATAAAACTAACCCTACAAAATTAGTTAAATTAAGATATTACGAGATTTGTTATTTCGAAATTAAAAACAATTAAAATAAGGATTTCAATTAGCTAGGTAAATTGCCGGTGGTAAGGCATGAAGTGGCCGCATGCATGAAATTTATTACTAAGTAGGAGTTAAAACTCTATTAATATTTAAATATTCTAATTTGCTTAGAAGAAAGGTTGTTTGATTAAAATAATTATAAGAATTCAAAAAATAATTTAATTAAAAGAACACTTCTTTTATTTAAAAATAATTTTTAATTTAAGTCAAATTAATTATTAATATTTCTTTTTTATCAATTTGAGTATGATTAAAATAAATAATATTTTTTCTACATGATAATGTGTAGGTAAATTAATATTTATTATTTAAAAGATAATTTGTTCATTTCGTAATTAAAAAATAACTTAAAATGAAGATCTCAATTTGTGTCAAATTAATAGTACTAATTTCTTTTTTTATCAATTTGAGTAAATTTAAATAAATAATATTCCCTTTCTAAAAAGTATGTATAAGTAAATAGTAATTAATTTTTTAAAAGATAATTTTTTTATTTTAGGAATTAAAAAATATTTGAAAATAAATTATTCAATTGGAGTTAAATTAAGATTAATTCTTTCTTTTTATCAATTTGAGTATGATTAAAATAAATAATTTGTTTTCTAAAAGATAATGTTCATGTAAGTATCAATTATTTTTTAAAAGATAATTTGTTATTTTCATAATTAAAAATATTAAAAATGAAATCTTTAAATTGAGTCAAATTAATATTAATCTTTCTTTTTTTATGAATTTGAGCATGATTGAAATAAATAATCTTCCCTTTCTCACAGGTAATACACAAAATATAATAAAATAAATAATATGTAATATATTTTTTGTATTAAAATAATATTTCCTTTTCTAAAGCCAATGTACAAGTGTAATAAAGATTTTTTATGAGTGGTTGATTCCTAAGGAGGTTATTTTGTATGATAGGAATCAACATAAAATTGTGTTAGTGATTATACAGAAGGTTATAAAGGTTATGAAAAAAAATTGAGAAAAGAATAAGTAATAAGCATGTGGATGATTATTACCTATAAAAAAACAACCCTATAGATATTTAAAGGTAAGAAAATATAAGAAATGATGTTGTTTCTTATAACTCATGTTGTCCATCTCTTTCATGATCGTTCTACTCGTGGAATTCTTTTGCTGACTACATGAAGAGGAAAATGAGTAGGCATATCAGTTGCAAAGAGATGTAGATTTATGAAAGAAATGAGGGAAATATAAGAGTAAAATAAAAGGATTCGACTCACACAATAAGTAGGTGTGAGATAGTTCCAAATAGTAAGTGAAACTATATGAAATCAAACATGCCTACATTATGATCTATTGTTATGACTCATGTGGTTCCATTGAATTACCGAGTTAACGCTTAATGCATTGATTTATAAGGATAAGTATGGATTATTTAATAAAAGATCTAGGCAAATCCAAATTACTTATTAGAATTCTTAATTGGGTTATCTTATAGTGAAACTAAGAATTTTAATTATTATGCTCAAATCAGGTGACCTTACATTATGTTAATAAAGGAACTAAGGAAATACAAACTAGTTATATGAATTATTATTACCTCATATTGAGTTAAGAGTTTGAGTTAGTAACTAAGTTAAAAATTTTTATAGTTTTCAATGGGAAAGAACCTAGGTATACTCTAGTTGTCTAAGAATTATGTATAATATATGAGTGAACAAATATAGAAATTTAAAAGACTTAGAAGTCGCATTGGTTTGAATTAAGAATGAATATCAAACGATTGACCGCAATCCCTTTTCAGTTGACTGAAAGACATTGATAAACGAGCGTCTGCTTCACCGTCCGGATGACCACTGAATAAACTAGAAATAGATGACCATTTGACTTTCGGGCGTTCGATATGTGGACAGAAGGAATTTGATCCTAGTCGAACCCTCTGATTTATTAAGTTTCTGCCCACCCAATTTATTATCAAATGAAATGAACTTAAAGATAATTCGGAGCTATGCTCAATACGGTCTTAATCTATTTATAGGTCGAAAGAGAGGTCCACTATAATGGAAAAAAGTTATGCCAGTCTAGAGCGAGGTCATCTCCTTCGAGGGATGTTTCTGCCTAGCGCAAGGTTTATCCTCACTCATGTTATGACCTAGAGCGAGGTCATCTCCTTCGAGGAATGTTTCCGTCTAGCACAAGGTTTATCCTCACTTATGTTATGGCCTAGTGCGAGGTCATCTCCTCTGAGGAATATTTCCGACTAGTGCGAGGTTATCCTCATCTTTACGGACGTTGCCGCCTAGTGCGAGGTCATCTTGCCCAACAGGACTGGCTGTGTTACTGATCCCCCAATGGCCCATGATAGTCTAGATAGTTGCACCTTGTGTGCCGGCAATGGTATAGTCCAAAAAAAATAATAGCTCTTCTAACGAACGAAAGTATAAAATAATGAATGGCCCAAAGATGTATGAAAGGATTTCGTCCTTAAGAACAAAGAATACAAACGAAAGAACATGAAGGACAAAACATGAATGATGAAAAAAAATTATTAAAGATTTTATCTTGATCAAGTGGACCATTCATGATTTGATCATATGTTGGTGATCCTTTTCAACTTCAAGGTTATCTCGAACCTCTCCCATGTGCTACAAGATATCGTTAATGCAAAGGACAATAAAATGATGTGCAAAAGATAAAGATGATTGTTTGTCTTGTATTTGATGATTGCTTTATTTTTTCTACCTTATTGCTTGAATTTATTCCATGTGTTTGTCTGCATGTATGATGGTTGTACTAAGGACTTACGTTATATAGTGTGCATAAATTATTGTGTTCATTAGGGATTGGGTTTTACTAAGTGGTTTATCGATTGAATGGCACCTCAGTGTAGATATCGTTCGATGTTAATATCGTTTCGAAGTGATTTTCACTTCTATATGATTATTATATCGATTCACTCTCCTATATATGCTAAAAGATACCTCACTCAAAAAATAAAGAACTTGCTGTGGTAATATATAACCACTAGCCTTTTATGAAATCATATAGTATGACATTGTGACAAAAAGATCCATTGTATACAAGGTAATGCAAACCAAGAAGTTAAGATTGAAGGCAACTCCCATGATAAGTATATTGAATAAAGCATTGGTAAAATGTGTCGAAATATAGAAAGGATAATGAATGACATTGATTAATGAATCACTTTATTCCAAAGGCGTAGCTTTTGTCAAGAATGAGCGATCCTCAAATGATTTGTAAGACCTTTGATTGATTTCAAATATAATTGTCTCTTTTGACAATTACCTATTTTGTATTTTGTTTTATTCCTCAAGATATCTGATATAAGTCAAAAGTTAGGTGATCACATCTCCAAACGTCGATCATCGCATGATATACCATTAGAACATCGATATTGGATGATGCTAATTGTTGATTTTCATTGAGTCCAAATCAATTACGGACATTGAATATTGGATCCTTATGGATGTCAGATCAATAGCTATGGATGCCAATTGTACATCGGATCAATAACTACATTGCAATTTAACTCACATGTGCATTAATCTTTAGAGCTTACGAAGTTATGAAATAGTGATAAACTTTTCTTCAAGTTCCAATGTTGAACAATTAAGAAATATAAAGATTTCATAAGAAGCGATGAAAGGCTAAAAATTTTAGGTAATGACAAATATAAATGCCCAAGATGACATCAAAGCGCGACCAATTATTTGTATCTATAGTACAATTATCATAGGTTGAGGATAAAGTGAAAAATAAATAAATAAAAAAGAAATATATATATATAATAATAATAATAACAGTAATAGAAAAAAGGAATGCTAGCGATACTTATGTCAAAATTATAAGTGAACGTAATTTCAGAAGAGTAAATATGAGTTCTTACTCATTATATTTAGGTGATAAATAATAATAATAATAATAATAATAATAATAATAATGATGATGATGATGATGATGATGATGATGATGATGATGATGATGATGATGATGATGATCACTGACACTTCTTTTAAAGAGGTTATTGACCCAAAACAACTATAGTATTATACATTAAAAGTTTGATAGACAAGAGAACTATCTAGACTTTGGAGGACATGCGGAGAACATGTACACTTGATTGACATGATAATTGGAATGATAAATTTACCTGTGATCAAATTTGCTTATGATACCGGCCACTATTCAAATATTTTAGGACATCGTTCGATTATATTGGCGACCATGTTGTTCACCCACTCAATTGGGTGAAATAGGCAAAGAGAAAATTATGAATAAAGAGGACATGTTAAGATGGTTGAACTAGTTAAGAAAAGGGTTAAAAGCAGAAGAGCTACGCAGATGAAGGTATATGAAAGCATATAGTTAATGCTAGTGATCAAATGCTACTGAAAAGTTCCTAGATGAAAGAGGTAATGCAGATAAGTAAACAAGGAGCGATTAGTCTTCACCGTGAGAGACCATTTAAATATTAAAGATAGTTAGCAAGGATACCCATAGGTTGGCACTACCCTTTATTGCGGGCGACTACATAATGTATTTTATATGTCCATGCTCAAGAAGTGCAAGCATGATGCTGCTAACATCATCCGGATTGAGGAGCCTGATCTAGCCGTAGAACTCACCTTTGTTGAGTATCTGACTCATATTATGGAACCAAGGTAAAATATCAACAGAATAAACAAGTACTCATGGTCCAAGTAGCCTTGCGTTCCACCACGACGAAGAGGTAACATGGAAGCTTGAGTTGGGAATGCACTAAGAATTCCCACATCTTTTTAGTAAGTCCTCCACCTCATGTAAAATTCGAGGACGAATTTTCTTTTTAGGAGGTTATAATGTAACAACCACAAAAAAAATGAAAACAAAAGAAAACAAAATGTGAAATAGCAAGCCAGGATAACCAAATCCCTGATATCATGGAAAGATTCAAATCACCAAATTAATGAGGGGAAATTAATGTAAAGAATAACAACTTGATTACCTTACAATCCCTTGCACTATTACCTCTCCTCGACATCAAGCACACTATTTTTTTCTCTATCTCACGCCCTCACGCACAGGGGCAAGAAGAGAGATTCACCTTGCTGCAAGTCGCACTAGGCAAGGCTGATCTCCCTACTCACGCTTGCTTCCAATCTTAGATCATTTTCTCATGTAGTTTGTAACACTGACCAGATCTATAGGGGAAGAGCACTGGGGGGAGAACTACGGGCGTACGAATGTCGTGGAGAGGCACGACATCCCTGAGGTAGACAGATCAACGAGACAATGATCGGAAAAGAGGTGGGTGAGTCAAGATCACCTTGTATAATTTTCTATAGGATCTGATTAGAACTCTGCTCCAATGGATTATGTTAACGAATTGATCAAAAGAACGAAAGTTTTATTGATATATTCTTTTCATTTTCCCTCATTTCGTGATTGCTTATTGATTAGTCTAGGAATTAGTTTCTGCTTGTAATTACCTTGTTTGATGATTGTTAAGATACAATAAAATAAGGATTTAATGGGGGCCCTCCCCCCTGTAAGGGGGGAGGACCGCCCTCTCCCCATCCGCGCTTGTCGGATGAGGATCCGATGAGCGCTTTTTTCCCAATTCAAGAGTAAATAATTATTTTTTTGTCCGGTTTTTTCCTCATCGAAATGAGTTCGGTTTTTTTTTGCCCTCGTCGTCTACTCCGCACTCGCCGACGACCGTTGCCGTTCCCTGCCATGAGCCCTCGTCTTCTCAGCGAAGATGGGGCGAAGAAGGTCACGGTCGCCCCCGTCGGCTACCATCGTCGTTCTCCGCTCGCGAGGTCACCGTCGCCGTCGGATGGGGTGAAGAAGGCAGGATCGGAGGCAAAGAGGTTGCCTGGCCGCCCGATCTTCGTCGCCGTTGCGAGATTGCCATCGCTCGCGAGGTCGCCGGCTGCGATATCGCTGCTCATGAGTTCGTCGTCGCCATTGGATGGGCCAAAGAAGGCCGGATCGGAGGCAAAGAGGTCTCCTCGCCGCACGATCTTCATCGCCATCACGAGATTGCCGCCGCTAGCGAGGTCGCCGCCTGCGAGATCGCCACTCATGAGTTCGCCGTCGTCGTCGGTTGGGGCGAAGATGGCCAGATCTGAGGCGCAGAGGTCTCCTCGCCGTACGATCTTCGTTGCCGCCACGAGATCACCGCCGCTCGCGAGGTCGTTGTCCCTGCTGCTGCCACCGATGCCACCGCTGTTGCCACCGATGCCGCCGCTGCTGCTCATTGCCGATGCTGTCACTGTTGCCGCTGCCGCCGTCTGCCCGTTGCTGCTGCTGCTAGCCGCTGTCGCTGCTTGCTGCCGCCGCCACTAGCCGCTGCCGCTGCTTGCTGCCACCGCCGCTAGCTGCCGTTGCTTGCTGCCACTTCCGCTGCTTGCTGCCACTGCCGCTAGCTGCCGCCGCTTGCTGCCGCCGCCTACCCACTGTTGCTGCCGACGTCGCCACCGCCCCCCGCCGCCGCTCCCCCTTTTTGATTTTTTTTCAAGCCGAACCGTTTCTTTTTTCAAGCAAACTGACCCTCTGAACAAAAAAAAAGCGCCCGTCGGATCTCCATCCGACGGGCGCGGATGGGGGGAGGGGGTCCTCTCCCCTCACAGGGGGAGGATCCCCATTAAACCCATAAGATAATAAGGATATAAAGTTTTGGATTCTGCATTGCTCTGTATGCTTGTGATTTGACCATCCGATCGACCGACTCAAAGGGATCGATCTATTGGCGCAAAGTTGTTAATCCCTATATAATTATATTTTAATGATACAAACCTCAAAAGATTGGAGTTATATTTAAGATGTCAAAAAAGTTTAAATAGAAATGAGTGACTTCATGCACTAAAATTTCAATTAATATTTGTCTATGTTCACATGAGATTTATATTAAGAGGTGAATATAAAAGTTATAGATAACTTTCTTATCTTTGTAATCACTTCATTGGAACAACCACATAAAACGTTATGTTTAAACAAGTGGAGCTTGAAAAGTTCAAATTGAATTTGATATTTTTATGTACTAAACTTGCACTTAATATTTGAGTATTCCATCATGAGATTTGGATAAAGAGATTAATACAAAAGTTATATATAATCCCCTTATATTTTCATAGAATTAATAATCACCTCATTTGAACAACCGTATCAAAAGTTATGTCAAAAATAGTGAAGATCGGCAAGTTCTATTTGAAGTTGATAATTTTATGTGCTGAACTTTCATTAAATATTTGATTACTTTATCAACTGATTTGGGATAAGAGGTGAGCATGAAAATTGTAAATAAAAGTGTTAGCTTTTCATAGATTCAAATATCATCTCATTTGGATACTGGTATGGAAAGTTATGTATAAAAGAGTAAATATCTAAAATATTTTATTTGAAATGGACAACCTTGTGTATTAAACTTTGAATTAATATTGGACCATGATCTCATTAGATTTTGGATGAATGATGAACATAAAAGTTGTAGAGAATTCTGTTGTATTTTCATAGAATAAAAAAATGAACTCATTTGAATACTTGTATGAAACGTTATATATAAATGAGTAAGGTCTATAAAGTTTAATTTGAAATTGACAAACTTTATGCACTGAACTTTGATTGAATATTTGACTATGATCTCATTGGATTTTTATGAATGATTAATACACAAGTTGTAGAGCATTTTGTTATCTTTCCATATAATTAAATATCATCTCTTTTGAATAACTGTGCAAAAAGTTATGTATAATAGCTGTCAATGACAAAACGGTCGACCGTTATGGGTAAAGACCGAAGTTGCTGTCGGAACAATCGCTAGTTATAGAGAACAAAAACATTTCTAAAACGGACAATTGAAACATTAACGGACCGTTGTGGGAGCAAAGGCAACAACAATGACTAAAATCCTTTTATAAACTACCATCAACGGATAACTGCACAGAAAAGACAAGCGCAACGGCTAGTTACTATTCAAAACGGTCGACCATTATCTAAAATGGTCGACCGTTATAGAGGTGATAGCATAACACTTTTCAAATTGATTTACAACGGTCATATTTTCAAAAGAAGCCTATAAAAGATATTCAAAAGGCTGAAGGAAAAAAAAACCAAGTAAGGCAAATCATTCTAAAAGCTTTCTTCAAGTCCAAAGCATTTCTTTGAGCCTAATTTTGCAAATCATCCATTCCCTCTTCTAGTTTCTAAGTATAAACATTCTTTGTAAGAAGAGAGAATTTGAGGGAATTCTTGTGTTTTTGTTTAGAAAGTTTGAGAACTCATTGTATGAAGAGGTGTGCCTTACCTCTTGAGCAAAGAAAAAGGCATTGTGGTGTAAAAGGGTTATTCTCTCCCTACAAGAAAAGAAAAAGCTAGTGAATCTTCGACTGTCTCAAGGTCGGAAAGTCAGAGCAGGAACGTAGACCAAGGTGTGGCCAAACTTCATCAACAAATCTCCATGCATCTCGAGTTTATCTTTCTCTCTCCTTTCTACTCTATTATACATGTGATTTGATTTCTATTGTATTGGTTTAAATATTAACGAATCAATTTTAAGCTTCCGTGATGATTTTCATAAAATTGATATTTTTGATTTAAACACCTATTCACCCCTCTCTTGGTGCCTGGTGATCCTATAATTGGTATCATAGTCTGTTGCTCTTATTTTAAAGATTTAACTATCTTTTAGAGCATGGCACTATTTTTGGAAGAAGGATATTGTATTTTCGACCCATCGAGTTTTAAAGACCATTCTTTTTCTTCTTGAAAAATTAGAATGAAAGCTTATATTTGTTCTATTGATTTTGATATGTGGGAAGTTTTGGAAAATGGTTTTGAAAAGCTAAAAAATTATAAATGGTGTTTCTATTGATCTTCCATTTTTTGAATATGACGATTTTCAAATGTCGATTGAAAAACTTGACTACAATGCCAAAAATGTCTTTTATTCATCTTTAGATTCTTATGGTATGAATCTTATTTTCAAATGCTCTACTTCTCATGAGATTTGACAAGTTTTGTTAAATAGTTATGAATGGAGTGACTTTGACAAAAATGACACATCATATGTGGACAATGAAAAAAATGATAGTTTTACAATCACGACATTCAAAGATAAAGTGTTATGCTTAATGGCAAAAAGTGAGGATAATAAGGTAACGTCAACTTCATCTTCTTCTTCTAGTGATAGTGATAGTAATGATGATGTTGATATTGCTCTTGATATTTATAAAGAATTTTCATCTCTTATTTAAAAGCATCTCTCTTAGAAAGAAAAATGAAACATTAATGAATGCGTATATTGTTTTGAAAAATGAGTTTGAAATTTTGAAAGAAGAAAGAAATTATTGTCTAGTTCAAAATGAAACTTTAATGAATGGTTTTCATAATATGAAAAATGATTTTGAAATTTTAAAAAATGAAAAGAATGCATGCTTAATTGAAAATGAAACTTTGATAAAGAAAATTGATTCACTCTTCTTGGAAATTAAAAATTATGAAGTTTTGAAGGTAGAAAACTCAAAGTTGATTATATTACAAAATAAATTACAAAAAAAAAACTTATTTACAAAATGCTTCACATGATAAAAGTGCTATGCCTTTGAAACATACTAGGAATTTCAAAAACCTATTAAAATGTTTGGAATTTCTAATGATTATAGAAAGGAAATGAACTTGAAGAAAAATGCCAAAAGTACAAAATGATATTATTTGAAATATTCTTATTCTTCAAAATCAAAACATGCCAATTATTTGAAGAATAAACATTATTATGATCACTCTTTTAATGTTAAACATTTTCATGCTTCTAATTATGCTTTTAAAGTTGAAATATGATCATAATAATTGTGTTATATCATATACTATTTGTTATTATTGTAATGCTCATGATCATTATTCATTTGAATGTCAAATTAAAAAATCTATTAATATGGGCATGAAATTAATGTGGATTCCTAAAGGAACCAAAATTAATCATGTTGGACCCAAAGTTTGGATACCAAAATGCAAATAATTTTTATTTGTAGGTGTGCTTCACAAGGAATAAAAAGAATGATTCAAGCAAAGTGAAGACATACACTTTTTAGTAAAAATATCATTGAAGTAAAATTTTTTTTGTGCACATATTATGACATATCATATCTAAAAATGAGCATTTAATGTGTCCATTCTTGATCATAATTATACACAAGTTCAAATGCATAAAAGCCTTAAAATCTTCACGTTGACAAAAAATTATGATACTTTCTATGATTAAGTGTGGATGTGCATTTTGATTTGATATACAAAACTTTTGATGATTTTGTGACTTGTGACATACTTCCTTGTGTTTGATTTTCACAAGGTCGGATCAGTGATGATGTGGAGTATGTGTGCTACGGTAAGGCTCTGGCGACAAGCAAGCACATAAATCACAGGGCCTATTTAGTGATTTATTGCCCTTCCACATTTACAAATTTTTAATATAGAACTTATGACCTTAAGAGATGGTGTAACTCTTTTCCTTAGACTTCCGCACTTAATATATTTTCTCTTTATTTCTATTATTTCTTTCGCTGACGTGCCTTGATTCTTTACTAAGACTTGGTCAATAAGATGGTCAAAGTCATAACGTTCATAGCGTTCTCAAGTTGGTCTTCGCCACGTGACGGAAGTCAATTTGGGGGCGTTACAAAAAATCTCTAATTATTATGAAAGAATAATTTAAAGTACGCGAAGCACGTTTGTGTTTCTTAGTATATGTATAAAAAAGAGATAAAAGTACGAAGTCATGACAAGTGACGAAATATCACGGTGACACATGTGAAATAATAAAATTTAATTAATTTAAGAAATTTTAAATTTAAAAGGTAAAACTAATCTTACAAGAATTGTTAAATAAGATAATAATATAAAATTAATCTTACGAGGTTTATTAAATAAGATAATAATATATGATGAGATTAAGTCTACAAAATTAATCTTAAAAAAACATAAAATTAAGTCTACAAATTTTGTTAAATAAGGTATCTGCACCTTCGAGAGAGAGAGTATGGCTGCACGGTGTGTGGAGAGAGACCTTCGAGAGAGATAGTATGGCTGCACGGTGAGGAGAGAGAGACCTTCCAGAGAGATATCATGGCTGCACGATGGCTGCACGCGCGAGAGAGAGATAGTATATAATTAATATAACATATGATATACGAAAAAAATAAATATAAAAGATAAAACTAACCCTACAAAATTAATTGAATTAAGATATTACGAGATTTGTTATTTCGAAATTAAAAACAATTAAAATAAGAATTTCAATTAACTAGGTAAATTGCCCATGGTAAGGCATGAAGTGGCCATGCATGAAATTTATTACTAAGTAGGAGTCAAAAACTCTATTAATATTTAAATATTCTAATTTGTTTAGAAGAAAGATTGTTTGATTAAAATAATTATAGGCATTAAAAAAATAATTTAATTTGAGTTAAATGAAGATTAATCTTTTGTTTTTATCAATTTGAGTATGATTAAAATACATCATATTTTTCTTTGTAAAAAATTATGTACAGGTAAATAATAATTAATTTTTAATTTAAGTCAAACTAATTATTAATATTTCTTTTTTATCAATTTGAGTATGATTAAAATAAATAATATTTTTTCTACATGATAATGTGTAGGCAAATTAATATTTATTATTTAAAAGATAATTTGTTCATTTCGTAATTAAAAAATAATTTAAAATGAAGATCTCAATTTGTGTCAAATTAATAGTAATAATTTCTTTTTTTTTACCAATTTGAGTAAATCTAAATAAATAATATTCCCTTTCTAAAAAGTATGTATAAGTAAATAGTAATTAATTTTTTAAAAGATATTTTTTTTAATTTTAGGAATTAAAAAATATTTGAAAATAAATTATTCAATTGGAGTTAAATTAAGATTAATTCTTTATTTTTATCAATTTGAGTATGATTAAAATAAATAATATTTTCTTTCTAAAAGATAATGTTCATGTAAATATCAATTATTTTTCAAAAGATAATTTGTTATTTTCATAATTAAAAAATATTAAAAATAAAATCTTTAAATTGAGTCAAATTAATATCAATCTTTCTTTTTTTTTTTATGAATTTGAGTATGATTGAAATAAATAATCTTCCCTTTCTCACACGTAATACACAAAATATAATAAAATGAATAATATGTAATATATTTTTTGTATTAAAATAATATTTCCTTTTCTAAAGCCAACGTACAGGTGTAATAAAAAATAATATTTCATTTTAAATTATTTTATAATGATTTGTTACGTAAATAACAAAAATAAAAGAATATTAAGTTTGTTACCATAATTTGAATAGAATGAACTTTTTAGTATGATTAAAATAAATAATATTTAAATAAAGATTTAAAACTGATTTAAAATAAATAATTCAATCTGAGTCAAATTAAGATTAATATTTCAATTTTATCCCTTTGAATGATTAAAATAAATTATCATCCCTTTCTAAAAGGTGATGCACAAAATATAGTAAAAAAATTAATATATCATTTCTAAAAGTAATGTATTATTTTTTGATTAAATAAATATTATTTCCTTTGTAAAAAGCAAGTACAAGTGTAAAAAATAAATAATATTTCATTTTAAAAAGATAAATGTACCATTTTCGAAATAGAAAACATAAAGCAATGAATTGAATTCAGTCCAAATAATTTAAAATAAAGAATTGAAAATTTGAGTTCAATTAAGATTAATCTATTCTTATATTTTATTTTTTAAAGACAATGGTTTAATTTTAGAAAACTAAAAATTATCTTATAATGGTTTGTTATATGAAGTAACAAAAATAAATGAATGCTAAATTTATGAGAATAATTTAATTAGAAGCAATTCTTTAGTATGATTAAAAAAATAAAATTTCCTTTCCGAAATGTACAAATAATAAATTTTCTTTCTGAAACATAATTTGTATTTTTAATTAAAAAATAATTTAATTTGAGTACAATTAAGATTAAAATTTAATTTCTAAAAGATCGTGGACAAGTATAATAAAATAAATAATATTTTCTATTTTTAAAATTTTGTTGTATTATTTCGGAAATAAAAAAATAAATGATTTCATTTTATTATGATTACAATAAATAAACTTTCCTTTGTGGAAGCTATCGTAGAAGTATAATAAAATAAATAAGATAATTTTATTTTATTTTTAGTTTTGAAGGATCATGAGTTAGTTTTTTATTAAAAAATAACATTAATTTAAGAAATTGAGTCCAAATTAAGTTTCAGTTTTGCTTTCTGAAAGATAATGGAGACTAATAATAAAAAATAATTTCTTCTGAAAAGATAATGTATTATTTCAGAAAAATAAATATTAAATTTTAGTATGATTAAACAAATATTATTAAGGTAATGCACAGGTATAATAAAATATTATACTATTTCATTTTTTAGAATATATTGTTTTATTTTCAATTTTTAAAAATAATTTAAAAAAAATAATTCAATTTGAGCCCAATAAAAATAATATTTCCTTGTAAATGTAATTAAAATATTGAAAGTAATTAATTATTAATATGAAAAATAATTTAATTAGAAGTTGGAGTCTTTGGTATATTTAAATTGAATTTTAAACTTTTTAAAATACACTAACCTATTTGTAGAGATTGACAAACGGATTGTGTCGTACCGTGCTCGAGCCGATCAATCGATTGTGACATGACTCATGTTAAAAGTAAGTCGTGTCATGTTGAATTAATATTATGCCAATATGAGGTGCATGGCCAATTGAGTTAGCCAAGCTTAGGGGTGAGCAAAATAGGCTCGACCCGGTTCTAACCTTGTTTGCTCTCGTTTGTTCCGGTTGGGTCAAGGACCGGGACGTCCTAATCAAATTAAGAATTTCTGGTTATCCCAATTTGATCATTAAAAATAAAATAAAAAATAAAACAGTAAAAAATAATATTATTATACAAATATGATAATTATGAATTAAATTATATATAAATAATATAATATAATATAATGTATATTTAAGATATATATCAAATAAAATATATATTTTTATTTAAAATAGATATAAATATAATATTTAAAAATAATTTAATATTAATTTAATATATTTAATCCGGTCGGGACCGAGTCCAGACAGTCCTGATCACGCTGGGTCATGCCGAGTAAGATGATTTTTTGGTCCAAAGTTAATTTGTATTAATAATAAAAAATTAAAGTATTATATTGTTTTCTATTAAAAAAATAAAATAATATATGGTATTATGATTATTATATATATAATAAACTTTTTTATACATTATTAAAAATTTAAATATGTAATAAAAATAAATAAATAATAAAATAATGTGTTCACTAGATCAGGCCCGATTCTTTGGTCAGTGCCTAACATCTTACTAGACCCCCGGCATCCACGAGGCTAACCCAACTATTATGTCCAAAAAGTACTCGTGTCGGGCGTGAGGCGTGACTGGTTCGATAGAATTTGATGAATGCCATTATTTATTACATTTAAGTGATAATAAATTAATTTTGATAATTATTAAAAATTATAATATTATAATTATGTATTACATTTTTTTATAATATGGGTCATGATAATGATTATATATTATAATATTATAATTATATAGTATATAACGGGATTTAGAACGAGTTTTATTTTAATAGATAACTATCTTTTTAAAAAAAAAAAAAGTCCAAAAGGAAAAATTCTTTTTCGGTTTGGATCTAACGGCGCTATTTGAGTAATTCTGGGCTCAGCGGCTCAGCGCTTTCTCCTTCCTTGCCGCATTCCTTATCCTCTTTCCTACGGACAATGGCGGCAACAGCAGCGCCGACGGCCACGCCGCGTGCTGCCGCCTGCTTGACCCTTCCTTCCTCCCTCAAATCCTATCGCATCCGCTTCTCCTCTTCTTTCTCCTCCTCTTCGTCCTTCATCTCCATCTCTGTGTCCTACTCCCGCACTCCTCTCTCCGCTCTGCTCGTCCCCTTCCCAAAGCGGTGCCCGAGAACCCTCGCCTACGCAGAAGGGGACGTGAATACTGTGGCCACCTCTGTGGAAGAAGAAAAGGGGGAGGAAAGCGTCCCAGCGGCGCCGGACGAAGCAGCGCCGGCGGAGCTCAAACCAAAAGCATGGCCTTGCGAGCTCTACATCTGCAATTTGCCGCGGAGTTGTGACGTCTCGCAGCTATTGGAGCTTTTCAAGCCGCATGGAACTGTCTGCTCGGTGGAGGTTTGCGTTTTAGTACCTCGTAATTTTACTAATTACTCGAGGGATATTACTGGTCTGGGAACATAGCCCCAAATCTCTCTTCATCCAACTTTTCGACATTAAGGAACCCATATTTTTCGAGGGAATCAAGCATCCCAACCCGCTGATCCTTTTTCTCTCATTGCTGCGGGAATGTTGGAAATTATGTCCATTTTATAAAAAAAACTTTTACCTGAAAAAAGTGTGGAAACTTCAAACTAGAGGGGTCGATCATGTTTTTGTGAAAGCACAGGGTTGAAAAGATTTGAAACTAGTACCTTACCGTTTATTAAATTTTGAGTTGACCCGCTTATCCAAAAGCATAACATATTAGGAAAATTTTCATAATTTCATCGAAAATTATTTTGCTAAAGAATAAAAGATTAAGTTATTAGACTACTTTGCTAGATATCCAGCTACTTTGCTAAAGAATAAAAGATTAAGCTATTAGGAAGTAGTCATACACGTACTTATATTCTTAACACTTTCTGTCCTAATGGTTTTAAGCTTGACAATTTTACTTTTCATTAAGTACAGGCTCATAGGAGATGAACTGATCTTTTGTTTGATGCTCTTAACAAGGACAAAGTTCCCATTTGTTACTGCCACATTTATTCTTACATTTTTATGTTAAAATAAAATGATGCATGTATCTATGATTCCACATTGAAGTGCCAATGCCTCCAATTGATGCTTACACGTGCTCACAATATATTTGCCATATTGTTGCATTTTGGATCTGCAATGCCTTGCAGTTAATGATCACGTTATGCTGTTATGGACTTATGGGCTTCTATAATTTGAACTTAGCAACTAACTGTTGGATAAAAAAAAATCAAGAGATTACTTTCTGTTGTTCGGGGTATCTAATATGTGCGTGGTTAAAGTAGTGTCAAAACAGTATATGAGAATTAACATGTGGTGCACATGGTTGGTTGTCGTTGTTGTTGTATGTTGCAAAACATATTTGCATTAGTATTTCCATGTCTATATTTGATCTACTATTCAAATAATGTGTTTTTGCGACAGGTTTCCCATGATGCCAGCACTGGTCTTAGTCGGGGATGTGGTTATGTTACAATGAGCTCTCTTCAAGAAGCTAAACAAGCTATTTCAGCTCTGGATAAATCTGTAACTTAAAAGAAATTATCCTCCCTCCAAGAAAAAAGAGAGTAAAATTTCATGTCCCATCATACTACAATTATTTATCTAGTTTGTTCTCTGTTGTAATAGGACCTTGGCGGACGGGAATTGCGCGTTAAATTTTCAGCTGACATGGGATCCGGAAGGAAAAACACTCAGGTCCTCAATACAGCACCTAAAAAGGATCTCATTTTTGAGAGTCCGTACAAAGCCTACATAGGTAACCTTGCTTGGTCTGCTAGACCTGAAGATCTGAGGGAGTATTTTAGCCAATTTGGAACAGTAGCAAGCACAAGGTTACTCTATGACCGTAAAGGAGGAAGGAACCGTGTCTATGGATTTATTTCTTTCTCTTCTGCTAGTGAACTGAAGAACGCATTGGGGGCAAATGGATCGGTATCATTCCTTTACTCGATGCTTTTCCCCAGTAAATTAGAATCTTCTAAAATACTCTGATCATGCTATATAGCCACTGTTATATATGAATTTAGCTCTACTCTTTGGTTTTTCCACGAAGAGGTTAAGTCTTAAGTTATTTTTCCCTGCTATGATCCTTGTTGAACAATGACTTTGATGTTGCTCTAATGTTGCAATTACAGTTATTTCATGGGCGGACATTGTTAGTGAGAGAAGTTATTAACAGAGAAGACTTGTGATTTTTGTGTAAGATGGGTCTCGGCATCTGGAGGTGGAGATATTTTGCTATACATCCATAGAGTATCAAGTCATAAATTCTCTACCTTGCTGTTCCACTACTTTCAACAACAGGTACTGCACAAAATTCCAAATTTGCATGTCAGTTTGATGACATGATATATCTGAGACCGTACAATATTGTTAGCAGAACAGATATGTTATATTTGCTCAAGAGTGTGAAGGTGTCATCCCAATGAGTGCAGACCAGCGGTATACACATCTAAACAGTGCAAGATATGCCTAATTTCGGTGGGGTTGCAAACATTAGGATCACATCTTCCTTTTTTCCATTTATATCGCATCTGATATTTAGCCCAGAACACAATCCTAACTAAAGTATCTTTATCCCCTGAAAAATGTATCTTTAGGATCATTTTGTCTTCTATATGTCAGGTTTTCTGGATCATGTCTCTGCAGGTCATCTACAATTTTTCTTCCTTTTCCAATGGTCTTGCAATCATATCAATGTGTTCTTTGTGAAATTGTTTGGATTATTGAAATTGTTTTTATTACATGTCTTCCAAGTGGATTAATTGCAGGACTTGCATTTTATTCCTAGTATACCACGACTTCTTATTATTGAGAATGACTATGGATATATTAGGGAAACTTGCGTAAAATAGCCTCAATTTTGGTTTTGTTAGCAAATGCCTAAACTTTTATTTCTGTGTAGAAAAGTCATGAACTTTGACTTCATTCTCAAATCTAGTCCGAATTGTTATTACGTAAAAAGTCATGAACTTTTTAAATTGATTACAAATATAACATATTATTATATTTTTATTAAAAATATTAATTCAGCAATTATCATATAGATCAGTAGACATATGGCAAACTTTTAGACTAAAAATAATTGAAATTCAACATTTAACTATCTTGTTTTATTTAATTATAAAATATATTTTTTACAACTTTGATGGTAAACTAGTTTAATGTTTAACTTATTTTAAAATTAGATAAAATAACATCATTAAATATTAATTACATGATTTTATCAAGTGTAATTGAATATTAAGTCATCGACTTAATGTTTTATACTTCTTGACATATAGTTATAATATTATTTTAAATTTATTTAGGCTAAACTTTTGATGTTGCAAACAATAAACAATAAAATATTAATTTTAATAAGTTTTAAATTTTTTTTTGTCATTCACTTATTTATATGATGATTACTGAATTAATATTTTATAAATAAAAATATAATATTAGGATATATTTGTAGTCAATTAAAAAATTCGTAATTTTGTACATAAAAATAAAAGTTCAGGTTATGATTATAAAATCATGACTTTTTTTGCAAAAAATAAAACTTTGAGAATAAAATCAAAGTTGGAGCTGTTTTACGTGATTTACCCGATATATTATGATTTATTGGCTCTGAAATAAACTCTGTCCTAGACAAGGATATGTTCTATTTGCATAGGCGTTAGGAGAAACCTCTATTGTCATGTTAACCATATACGCAATAGAAGATGATCTTTGTTATTCGGACGAAGAAAATACTCAACAAATAAATGAGTCCCTATGAGCTGTTAAATACCAGAGGTACCAGCATTAACTAATTGGTTACCAGTAGATGTACTTGATATATAATTGACAATTGCTGTGAAGTTGTTGTAATGAAAATCAGATTACATGAATTGCTGCTCCAATGTTAATATTCTCTTCTTTTATGGCTTAACAATAATTGCTTTTTTGCAGCCATCCTGCGGAAATCTTGGGAGCATTAGGCAGCACTTGTTTTGTTTGATTGTCTTGTGAGAATTAGTTTTCCGGAGCATAGACGTTGTTGAGATTTGCTTAGTTTGAGGATTGAGATCCAAGTTTCTAGTTTCTCCTTGCAAATATTTTTTGTGGTATTGATATGTGAACTTTTTCACCATGGAATTGTTCATTTATATAATTGTATATAATTTGTTCATGACTGTTAGTTTGCATAAAACGGAAGTAATTTATTAATAATGCAAAGACTCCTATCACATCAAGATCATGCTCCGAATGGCAAAAATTCTATTGATTCGAGATATCACCGTATTAGAAATCATACGAGTCAAAAGAACATTGAAATTGAATATGTCTACTAAAATTCAACTAGCAAATATCTTTATAAAATTCTTGAGTGAAGAACATTTTTGTATGCCTAGATGAAAATTAAGAATGATTGAATTTCAATTGTGTATCAATTCTAAGTAAAAATATCTTGGTTATGCAAAATTCACTCTTGAACTGAATTGAAGATCAAATTGTGCTACATAACACTTACATTTACATGCTCTTCATTTGCATAACACCGAATTTTTGTTTTTGGAGTTTGTCGAACTTTCTCGATGGGACAGTCACCATTGGTCCATCCGACAGATGGAATATTGATTCTAACACAGGTTAGCTAGTTGACTTCTTGAATATACTAGTTCATGAGTCATTTAAGATTTTTGAATCCATATTTAAAACCCCTCTTGATCAGGTAACCTTTTCTTGCCCTATTCCACAATCGCTCTCCCAACATTTGTCGCCCTCATACCTTTCAACCATCACCACCTTCCTTTGTCCAGCAAGGCAACACCCTCCCTCTAGCGATCCAAATCTCTTTTCACTTGCGATTGCTCGGAACACATCCCTTGATCACATCGCTCGAAGTCGATCTTAATCGTCGGATTGACTTCCTCTAGCCATCGATGATTGTGGATCTATTCTCTGGTGCCCTTCTTTTCCCTCTTTCAATTCTTTCCTCTCATCGAGACCCTAATTGGTTGTTCTTGTCGTAGCCAGTCATTCGCCCTCAATCGTTGTTCGCCTCACCGTCGACCGACAAAACGCCACCCAGGAAATCATTGGACTCCTCCTCCAGCCACTAGCCAATCGTCGCCCTCGATCTCTAACCACCATTCAACCACCGAACAATAGGAAGCTAGTAATTGGACATTCAAATTTCCTTGCGAGGGTTCACATCTAACCTTACTCTTGGCTACTAATTTGTTGCCATTTTCGTTCATTGTTGAATCTCAATCTTTTTTATTGTTTTGTAGGCGCATGATGACCTTCTCACATATTTCATTTGAAATGTCTTTTAATTATCGTCGTCATACAAAACATGGCAATATTGAGGTTGAGGCCGAGCCAGAACCTATAATCCATTCCTTTGGGGGTACGTCACGAGCACGCGCTCGTCGTTCACCTCCTAGTTGTAGCCCTCCTAGTCGTTGTCCTCCTCTAGTTTCGACTTTTCGTGAGTCAGACGATAACCACGATATTTGATGTTCTCTACTGCAGTCGTGATGTCAGGAGAGTCGTCACAATTGATTAGGACTCCTTAGATATGCTTGATGTTCATGAGATGTTTTCTACTATTTCATGGTTGCCCTTACTCTCCATATTTGAGTGTGTATCCATGACTTGTTCTCCTTTTTTATGCAAACACTGCCTTTATGTGTGGCGCACTTCATACTTGTGTTCTCGGAGTTGACATCCATCTTACCCATGATGATGTTTGTAGCATCTTTGGTCTTCCATCACCTCCACTAGGTCGTCATCAATTTGTCACACATGGATGGCTACATAACTACCTTCCTCTTGAGCATGTTGTCATTTTTTTGGATGGCGAGTTACTCATTACAAAATTGATGAGGTTCATCAGTTTTTATGTTCACAAATGAAATTGGCTCATCACATTCTTAGACACATCATTATGCCCCCCATTCTAACTAGTATACAGTTGTTACTTTGTTTGATCTATTTTTTCTTCATTGCCTCTGTGTGCATGATGCCACCTATCTTAATTTTGGGTATTGCCTCCATTACCACATCGATAACATCAAGTAGAAAATTACTTTTGGTGCTTGGGAAAATCATCCTCTTAACTATGGTTATGGATCACGAGGATGAGGAGTATATTCGACCTCGTTCCTTTAATGTCATTAGCGTGAATACTATGCATCGAAAGCATCTTCGACATGTTCAATACACTTGGGTTAAGGAGGATGTCAAGAGTGGTTGTGATGATGCAGCCGATGTTCCTGAGTCATTGACAACTATGAAGACTTGTGAATGGGGAACTTGACTAGACTACTCTTACGCCTCCACGTTATGCACGTGCTAACTCTTGGGGTCCTAATGACTCATGGGGTGCTCCGCGTCATCTCATGTAGCCTATGACATGGAACACATCATGTGAGCAGACATGAGCATGATGTTCAGAAGATGGGATGTGATATGAGTTATATATTAGGCACTCTTTAGGACTTTTATGCATCTTAGGGTTTTATAATTATGAAATTAAAGGAAATGCCTCGGCACACATTACGTTATAGAAGTAAATGCCATTCACCTTAAGGTGATTGAGACTTCTAAGAAAATAATGCCATCATCTGAAAGGGTGTTTGAGACTTTTTAGGTGTCATTGACCTAGTTGTACTGATGTTGTCTTGAGCCTTTAATTAAACAAAGATGAAAGATGAGGGCAAGAGATAAATGCCTTTCACCTAATAGTGATTGAGACTTCTTTAGAAAATAATGACATCACCCAAAAGGTATTTGAGATTTCTCATTGCCTTATGAACTAATGTAATGAGTGGTAAGAAGTAAATGCCTTTCACTTTATGGTGATTGAGACTTTTTTGGAAAATAAAATCATCACGCAAAAGGTGTTTGAGATTTTCCTAAAGTGAAAGGCAACTGAGACTTCTTTGGCAAATAATGCCATCACTTAAAGGCATTTGAGATTTTCTAGTTCCCTATCAACCAATATAATGATGTCCACATGTACTGATTATTAAGTAAAGACAAAGCATGGTATATGATGAATATAATAAAAGTATGCATCGAATGTAAAGATGAGAAGTAAATGCCTTTCACCTTGGTGATTGAGACTTCTTGAAAAATAATGCCATCACCCATAAGGTGTTTGAGATTTCCCATTATGAAGATGAAAGGTGTTATAAGATAAAGAAAGAATGAAAGTGAAATTTAACTTCAAAGTATTTTTAATAAAGAAAGTTAAAGATGATGATGAAATAAAGTTATACACTTATGTATATACTTCAGGAAGATCTAAGCCTAAGAAGTAAAATCCTACATAAGGAACAATGTCCCTCATCATAAAGTGTGTGTATTCCTAAAGATGACTAGGAATAAAGTCCTTCACTGTTATGATGTGCATTCCTAAGTATGACTTATGATATGGAATGAAAGTCAAGATGATATTATGTGATAAAGATGAAGGATGAAAATGACACATGAAGGATCACATAATAAAGAAAGAAAAGAAAAAATGAAAGAAAATCCAAAGGGTTATAAAGCAACCCTGAGAAAATGTAAAGTATGAAAGAAGTCAATAAGTAAGGATCAAGAAGTTATGAAGAAACTCGTATAACGTACATGATAATGAAAGTGAAAGTGAAATAATATGTTATGAATGTATATTTTTATTGTATGGTACTTGCAGATGATGGATATGAAGTTAAGCAAGTATGACATTATGTTTATCTTCATGAATGTTATATGAAGAATGAATGTAAGTATGATGTAATATCATGTAAGATTTATGATATAGTTCATTGCATGTATGTTCATATATTATTATGATGATGATGTATCACATGTGGTATGATGTGATAGGATATCATGGCATGCATGACATTTACATATTCTAACTAGAAAATTCTGCACTCTAGATTTGTGCAGGTAACCATATTTAAGTAATGAATGACAGCTTAAGCTCATGATGAAATGTTGCACATGCTTAAGTTTAAATAAGTCTTATAGTTCTATTTGAACATTGAGGGTAATGATGTATTGAAGGTTTCGACATTAAATATTTTTTAAAGTATTAATCATGATATGATTAATAAAAAAAAATATTTATTATATTTTTGTCTAAATTGTCAAGTCTTCTGTTGTTATATGATGTATGACGAATGAGCTAATGACAGGAAATTATCCTAAACGACCAAACCTTTTAGGGTGGATTTCGGGTCGTTACACAATTGATTTGTCATTATAAAAAGGAGATTTTTAATCCCATAATTCATTCTCGAGTTTTGAGAATAACAAATGAACTTAGACATAAAGTTACTAATTTATATTTAAGTTGTGACAATACAAGTATAAGATTAATAGGCGAACATATTTCAAATGATTCACGAAGTAAAGTGAAATTCTATAGTGTGACTCATCAACTGATCGACCAAAATTGTGCAACCGTTAAAGGAGAATTGTGAAATATAAAAACAAAAATAACAAAGGTAAAGTAAAGAGATTAAACAACTAAGAATATCCAAATTAACTAATCTAACAAACTTGAATTATGCACAAGATCTAAATTATGAGGGTTGACAAAGAGTAGTTCTAAGTTTAAAGTCATTAGCTCGACTTTGACATGACATATGCGAAGTCTAATATGAAATATTCAATTAAAATAATATAAATAAATATGTAATTAAGGAACAATCTCAGTAGAATTAAGTGACGTGCTCGTAAATACTCATCATGGTGAGGCTCAATGCATGTGATGAATGACGCCTACATTTTCAATCTTATGTGGTCATTAGTTGATGGTGGTTTTTCAAGTACAATAACTCTTTGAGATTGAAGTTGTGTGCTGCTAATGAGTATGGATCACCAAATAGTTCTTGGATCGTCATGATGCACTTGGAGAAGATCATAATGGTTGGTGAAGTGCTTTTTTCTTTCAAAGATGTTGAATATTGCATTAATATATTAGATGAGATGTGCATTGTTGTGCAGCAAACAATAGGTGGTTTGGTCTTCTCTTTTGGACTGGAAATAACAATGAAGTAGTGATAAAAGCCGGACCCTCCTTTGAACCTTCTCATTTTGAATGATGTATTTATTTGTCTCGTTGACATGATAATGAGTAATTATTTTTGCAATGACAGCTCTCATTCTCTGATGCATGCAACTTTGCTTCCAACACGTCAAACTATAACTCGTTATCACTACTTCATTCAAAACATCAGCTTCAACAAAGGATTCAATTTACACATGATCATGGTTTTTCGCATCTAGTGATAATTTTTCTTGCTAAATTTGTCGAGTCTTCTTCATGTTTTCTCTGCTTGATGTGACCTTGATGCGGACTTCATGTTGTTGGACACTAGCATTATTCCCCTCAACTAATTGGTTTGTGGATATTTTTTCTTTGTCATTGAGGGTGTAAATATGTGCTCGTGATGAATAAGTCAAAATGTGATTATAAAGTTGTATTGAAACATAATTTTATAAAATTATATTTTAATATTTGTTATGTTCATGAACATAGCAAACGGGAAAGAAATATGTGAATCAAAATATGATTATAAAATTATATTGAAACATGAGTTTTAGTATCTCATTATTGTCTGATTAAGAGAGAGGCCATATGTGAGATTCAAATTTGGCGCAATAAGAGTGAGCAATTTGAAAACTCAAATCATATGTTAGAAGGTGGTAACTAGACTTAGTATGTGCAGTGTATAATATTGATAGAGGCATACACTCCTTTTAGAGCGAGTCTTCTTTGCAGTATTTTGTGTTATGCTAAGACGACCTAGCGACATGATGAATTGATTAGTTCAATTACCATCATGATGTGAGTCTGTGACAGATGATTCATCCGTACGTGCCCATAGACTCGATTATGTCTTAAGGAAAAAAATTAGCGCATGCTAGTAAAGTAACCTATCGAGCCACGTCTAAGAAAGTAACTAGTTCACTACTAAAAGGCATGAGTGCGAGGTGAAAGAACTGTAATGATCTGTACTACACTTTCACATACAATCGACCAACTATTTTCTTATGTTGAAAAATATAGTGTGTATGAAAATTAGTTATTGCGGAGCAAGACATATGTTGTATTTACTATGCTATAAGACAAATGTAGGACATAATGAGTTACATAATTATTTGAGCATTTGTTGGCTCATATATGAGTTGTCATTGTTTCCTAAGGGGCATGACATACATTCTAAAAATATTTGAATGATTGTGAACCCTAACAAGTCTCTTTCTAGCTCCTATAAAAAGACGTGCTTGTACTCGCAGGTCGCATGAATCATTTATCATTTATGGATGAATGAAAGTGCAATACTAATCGAGGCAAGTGAGAGATTGAAGGGAAAATGCCCTTTCGAGCATTGGTGGGCAAGGAGCACGATCTGAAAGCATGTGTGACACGCACAATGTCAGCGCGCATGATGGCGTTGTTAGCACGTGTGATGTATGTGCTGGACGTGCCAGGCGGCACCCAATTGCCACATCGCCCATGTCTCCTTCCCTTTGTTCTTTTCTTATAAAAGGGGACCAATACCGATGGTCCAAGGTGTGCTTTTGTGAAGGCTTGTCCAAAGGTACTTGTGTTGTAACTAGGTGTTCCATTCCCTCGAGGTTCGGTCCTTGATTCTAAGATACAAGTACATCATCAAATATCTGTAGAAAAATCACAAGGATGCATTTTTGCAACAAGATGTATTATGCAATCTCAGATTTACACGTGCTACAAACCCAATAATTTACATACATAATATTAGTAATGGATTAATGGTCGGCCTTTCGGATGACTTATTAATTAACGGATAGATATTAAACTATAGGATATTGGTCACATGCCTTAAAAATTATGTCCCGGCCTATTATCTGCCCGAGTCCAATAATTTATCAAATGGATTCCTATCGGATATGGACAAGATTATCCACTATCATATCCGGTCGAATAACAGATGGATTAGGCTGCCCAGTGTAATCAACACCTCTACTAGGCAATATCTGGCAATGTGTCCAAAGTCACCACAATGGATGCATGTCCATGTCTTAAGTTGACATTTATTATCATACATGAGTCCATAATATGTCTAGATAATGCTATATGGAAATTGTTGCTGCAATTGCATAATATCACATGATTCATAAGACCTTGTACGATAGTAATAACAATTGTCATGCTTATTTGATACTTTGGCTGGATGATGATCTTCCCTCCTTAGTTGGTGTTGCTTTGTGTGATGTGCTTAATTATCTTTGTTCTTCTAGCTTTCGTTCGTAGTCTCTCTCCATCTTGGTCGATAGTTCGACCACAACACTTAGGATTTGGCAGTTGTCAAATAATTCGACCACAACACTCAGGATTTGGCAGTTGTCAAATAATGTATTATCCTCAAGGTATTTTGATTATTATTTATTAGTGCTATTGATTTAAGGATAAATTTCACTTAATATCCTCCAACTTTGATGTTTTCTCAACGCTACTCTCAAAATTCACTTTGTAATAAGACTGGCTTCTATTTTTTTAACTTATTTCACCAAGTATCTTTTCGGCCTATAATCGGCAGTTTTTCGGTCACTTTGTTGACATGGCATCACTCTTTCTCCTCCAGGTAATCATATGACATTATTAATAAAATAAAATAATATTACAAATAAAAAAGTTGCCGCCTGCACCTAGTTCACTGAAAAAGGGGACCCCCCTCTGCGACCTTCGATAGAAGTGGGGAGGGGGGGGGGGGTGGTTGAGCCCCCCTTCTCCATGCGATCATCGCCACAGGCCCAAGGAAAGAACGAGGGGGCCGCAACCCCCTCCGCGATCTCTGGCGCGATGACGTAGAGAGGGGGGCCGTCGCCCCCTTTTTTCCCGTGCCAAAATCATCGCAGGCAAAGAACGATGGGTGGCGGCCCCTCGCTCTGCAACCTCGCATCGAAGGTCGAGGTCACAGAGCTGGGGGTCGTTACACCCCTCTTTCCCCACACTGATGCCAACATAGGGAAAGAATGAGGGGGTGACCTCCAACACAAAGTCATAGAGAGGGGGGCCTGATTGATTTACTGGACTGAGGTATAGGTGTAGACCTTTCAGAACTGAAAACAGACTAAGGTTTAGGCGTAGACTATGCACAAATAAAAAATAAACAAGGTCTAGGTGTAGACTATGTACAATATAAACCTAAACAAGGTCTAGGCATAGACTATGTACTCTCACTTCACTAAATTGCGAGTACACAGATCAGAGTAGTAAATTCGAATGTCGTATTCAAAACTTTAAGATTCACTAACTATTCTAAATTAATCCAAGACTAAAAATGTTAAAATAACAACTAAATAAAAGGGAAAGATAATATAAAATTAACACCTAATGACAAGTTCTCTAAGGAATGAGGTTCATCTAATATTTTGTTATGAATGGATTAGAACAACTTAATAATATAAATCATGTCAGATTCAACCTACAAAATAGCTCTCACAATACATTAGACTTAGAACTAAATATCATATTTTCATATGAATGTTAGTGAGGTTGATTTAAAATGAAATTCAACTGATATCGGAATATTATAAAGCTTATGGACCTCTACTATTGTGCTAACATTCTTCTCAGTTGTAAGCATAACAAGAGAAGTCAATAACAATAGCTACAATATTGATAACAATTCAGAAAACTGCATAGATACAATCAGATCAATGCTAATGCTCTTGGTTTATTTCTAAACATTAAGGAATCTAAAATCAATCTCTCGGCTGTCATTCACATTTCTAAACATTTCAATATGAGATTCACATTAACAAAAGCTAAATGGATGCATCAAACCTCAATAGATTAGAATCAGAAAATAATATCAATGTTCTTAATTCACTTTTTATCAAGAAAAGAATATAAAATCAACTTCTCAATGTCCATTATAAAATAGAATTCACATCAACAAAATCATATTCCAAAACATTCATAAATTACACTAATATCAGTGATAACAGTGTTGTTCGATCTTCCATCCATAAACAAAAATTAGATTACTACCTATCCTAAGAGAGCTAATATTTAGCTCATCGTAGATGTTGAAATCAATACAAAATGGATGAGGAACATAATAAAGAAATATTATTAAATATAACAGTTGAAGAATCAGTTCGAAATCTCCTCCCGACTGCTTCTTCTCCTTCCTTTCTTCAAGGTGCAGCCTCCAGCACATGGCAGAAGATCCCTAATTCTTTCGCAACATCACCCTTTTATATGGCATTATCATAACCATTTGATCCTAATTAGAAGCTTTTATTTCTTATGATTTTGACACCTGTCCTCTGGTCCCCTCTTCTTTAAAAAAAATTCCTCTCTGCATGGAGTGGTCCTCTCCTCCTTTTCCAACAGGATTGTTTGTCTTTTATGCTTGATTTGGAAACTGAAATAATATGAACAACAAGCATCAAACTTTCCAAATGAAAACTAAAAAATTAAAAGCTAAAATAACATATCAAACAACACAAATGTGCAAGTGCAAGATTAAATTATGTCGAGAACATAATTTCATGTAGATTAAGCATAATTATTAGAATATGAACATTTCAGGGCTTATATGCACATGTATTAGAGTGAAAAAGAGTAAAATTTTAGTATGATTAGCTAGTGATCAAACTCTCCCAAGCGTAATCTTTTACTTGTCCTTATGCAAAATTTCAGGGATTAAGAACAAGGATTGAAACAAATGGTTCACAAAAAAAAATTAGATTCACCTGATTGCGGTGAAATGAGTTTTCCACTTTGCTAGCGCTTCCTATCATTGCTTTGCAATTCGTAATTTTTAGCTAAGAAATTACAGAGGCTAAAGCAAATTTAAACCATGAAATAAGTACTAACAATAACTAATTTGAGTTTCGGAAATTTTCAACTCTACTAAAAGATTGAACTTCCAATCTCTTGATGAATAGATCCTGGTGTTGCTTAAATAGGGATAATCCTAACTTTTATTCATGATAATGTAGATAAACAGATTTGAAATATGACTTTTATTCATGCTGGTCAACAGGATTAAAATCTTGGATTTATTTGGGAGAGCTTTTTTTTTGGATTTAACTCTCTTTATTCATCCATGCATGCAATGTAAAATGCAACTTTTCATTTTCTCTTTTTCTTCACTTTTTTTTTCTATTCATGAAGTGAGCAGTAGTTCAAATTCAAGTAAGCTTTAGATTTATTAATCCAAAGAGTAAAATTTTTCTATTTAACATAGCCATAAAAGTCTTGATTCCATTATAAACATTTTCTACTTTCTGGCCAAACCATGACTGTTAGTTAGTGTTACTCAAAAAAATTAATTTCAACTGAATTAAGTTCAAATTCATCTGAATGTGAGCTGATTGAAGCAAAAGGATTAACAACCAAATTAATAACTACTTAGTGTTGAGTGTACTAGCTGTTATACTAAGGATTTCTGTTTAATAATGATGAGCACAAATGATAACATGAGTTGAGCTGAACTATATTGATAAAGTGATAACCTGGTTATAGATGTGATATTAAATTTAAAATAAAATTAAATCATACTAATAGAGTTCAGAAAAGTACGAGGTAACTCCCCCAAACTTATCATCAGAATTGTCTTCAGTGATGAATCATCCAAGCAAGGGAGAGAGTTGGGTGGGTGTTCAACTTTTGAAATGAGAGATAGACGTGTCTTGCTTCACTTCTTTTTTGGGTCTATTATTTCAACATGTGATATCAACAATGGTTAAAAGAATATAGTCTTGATCAACTCTTCCTAGTATTGAATCAAATCTGCAATCAGTTGGAGAATGATCAATTTAGCAATTAGTAAAATTCAGTAAGGATTAATAAAGATTGAAATTTATCAAAGTAAGATATGGACAACTAATATGAATAAGAAATCATAGTTATCATAATATGAATTAAGGATAATTATGATAATCAACTATCAAATGCATTTTAGTGAAAATCAAAGTTGTGAGTTTAAGAGTACTCACTGAGTTGAATTTAATTAAGTTCCTCTTTGATTTATTCCTACAAAAACAAAAGGATATTAGTTATAAAAAAACTTGGGTTGCCTCCCAAGAAGCGCCCTACTTTAATGTGGCATTGTTACAACTCAATGTCAGCTAGGAAATTCATGAGGATTTGATGAGCACTTTCTTAGCTGGATCCTGTGTTGTGGGGTTATACAATTTCAGTCTTTGACTATTAACTTTAAAAATATTTGAGTTTTCACTCTCAAGATCCACAGCTCTAGAATAATAAACTTTGAACTTAAATGGTCCACACCATCTGGATTTTAATTTTCCAAGGAAAAACTTCAGTCTTGAATTGTACGAACCAAGTCTCCTTCCTTGAATTCCTTTTAAAAAAATATGTTATCATGCCACCTATTTGTTCTCTCTTTATAAAATTAAGATAGTTTACAACTTTGACAACCCAATATACCTTGTGTTCAAACTCAATTGACAAATGACATGCTTTTCGATAAATTAGTTTGTAGGGAGAAACACCAATTGGAGACTTATAAGTTGTCCTATAGGCCTAAAGTGCATAATTCAGTTTACTACTCCAATTCTTTTTAAACAATGAGACAGTCTTTTCTAAAATAGTTTTAATTTCCCTATTTGAAATTTTAGCTTGGCCATTGATTTGTGGATGATGAGGTGTTGAGATCTCATGCTTGCTTCCATAATTGCTCAGAAGGTTTTCAAAACACCTCTCAATAAAGTAACTTCCTCCATTATTGATAACCACTTTTGGAATTTCAAATTTTGAGAAAATAATATTTTTGAACAATTTAATAACACCTTTAGAATTAGCATCAACTGTTGGGTGACTATTAGTTGATCATACTAAATTTCTACTCGTTTTCCATCTTAATTCATGTGCATATAAGCCTCGAAATGTTCATATTATGATAATTATGCTTAATTTATATGCAATTATCTTCTTGACATAATATTATTTTACACTTGCACATTTGAGTTGTTTGATATGTTGCTTTAATTCTTATTTGTCTGATTTTTATTTGAAGAATCGATGCTTGCTGTTCTTACTAATGCAACCTCTAAATCAAGCATATAAGACAAACATTTTTGCTAGAAAAGAAGGGGGACCACAATGCAAGCTGCAAAAAGCAAGAAAGGAATTCTTTTGAAAAGAAGAGGGGACCAGATGGCAAAATAATAAGGAATAGAAGGTTCTGATGGGGATTAAAGGTTGATTTGAATGCTATATAAAAGAGGGGATTTGAGAAGTAAAAAGAGGTCTTCGACCATTCTCTAAATTTTGCACCTTGGAGCTGAAGGAAGGAGAGGAGGTAGCTAGAAGAAGATTTCAAGCTGATTCTTCTACTTATTATTTTAGAATATTTTTGATTCAGTTCCTCCTCTATTTTCTATTGATTTCAACATCTATGAAGAGCTAAATTTTAGCTCTCTTAGGATAGGATAGTAGTCTAATTTCTGTTATGGATGGATGATATAACAACACTTATTTTATCACTGATATTAGTATAATTTAGAATGTCTTTGAATCAGTTTTCTATTGATGTGAATCCTATTTTGTAATGGCAATGAGAATTTGATTTTAGATTCTTGTCTTGCTTAGAAATGAGTTAAGAACATTTACATTATTTTCTGATTCCAATCTATCATTGTGAGGCTTGATGCATCCATTTAACTTTTGTTAATGTGAATCTCATATTGAAATGATATTCAAGAATTAATTTTAGATTCCCTTGATGTTTAGAGATAAACTAAGAGCATTAGCATTAGTTTTGGAACTAATTATGTTTTGGGCAGTGAGCTGAATTGTTTATCTCATCATGTAATTACTGTTACTTGTGATTTTTGACTTTTTATGCTTATATCTCAAAGGAATGTTGGCATACTAGTGGATGCCATAAAGTTCCATGATAATCTAATATCAGTCGAAATCCTTTCTAAATCAATATAACTAACATTCATATAAAAGTATGATATTTAGTTCTTATTTTAATGCACTAATCCATCCATAGCAGAATATTAGATAAACCCCATTCCTAGGAGAATATGTCATTAATTGTTAATGCACTTTAGGACTTTCAGCTAGTAGTTAAGTTTTATTCTATATCAATCACTTTAAAACATAAAAAAGAGTTGAATTAGTTATACTTTGAATTTTTCTTTAGCTTTCCCCTTTTGCTTAGTTGTTATTTTAGCATTTTTAATTTAGGATTAATTTATATTAGTCAATGAATCTTAAGTTTTAAATCACTCTGAATACGACATTCGAGTCTACTACTCTGATCTGTGCACTTGCAATCCAGTGAAGTGAGAGGAGTGGCTCTACACCTAAACCTTAGTCTTTTACATTTTGTATTTAAAGTCCAATAAATTAGTCAATTAATTACACACTTCCAAAATTCACATAACTGGGTTTGCTTCAATCCACATGGACACATAATCAATAGCTAATAAGATGAATTTGTATCCAAATGAGCTAAGGAAAGGTCCCATATAATCAATTCTCCATAAATCAAGTATTTCAACTTCCAAAATTCCATGTTGGGGCATTCATTTCTTCTAGATATTGCCTCTACTCTTTGACATATATCACATCTCTTCACATAAAAATGAGCATCTTTAAATAGAGAAGGCCAATAAAATCGTGATTGAAATACCTTGACAATTGTCTTTTGAGTAGCTCTATGCCCTCCATAAGGTGAAGAGTGACATTAGTGCAAAATATCTTGGAATTCATATTCTGGCACACATCTTCTAAACATTCCATCAGAAGACTTCTTGAATAGAAATAAATCATCCCAATAATAATGCTTGATGTCATGAAAGAACTTTTCTTTTGTTGATATGAGTAATCAGGTGGAATGCTTCCACAAGCAAAATAGTTGACAATACAACATACAATGGAGTTTCATTAGCTAAGATGGCCATTAAAAAATCATGAGGAAAAGAGTCATTAATAAAACTTGTGGGAGATTCAAGACCACTTTTCAATCTGGACAAATGGTTAGCTACTAAGTTTTCATTGCCTCTTTTGTATCTGATTTCCACATCAAATTCCTGAAGCAATAGAATTCATCTTATCAATCTTGGTTTTGATTCCTTCTTGTTAATAAGATGTCTTATAGCTTGATGATTAATGCATACAATAACTTTGGCTCCAACTAAATATGATGTGAACTTATCAAAAGCAAATACCACATCCAACAATTCCTTTTCATACTAGCATAATTGATTTGAGCTTCATCAAGAATCTTGCTAGTCTAACAAATAATATGATGCCTTTATCTTTAGTTTGATCTAGAACTGGCCCTACAACTTGATCAGAAGCATCACACATCACTTCAAATGGAAAAGACCGATCTGGTGGTTGTATAACTAGGGATGATGTTAGAGCTTGTTTTAGCTGGTTCAAAGCCTTCAAACATTCTTCATCAAAATTGAATTTAGAATCTTTTGTTAGCAACTTTGTGAGGGGTCTAACTATCAGTGACAAGTTTTTTTTATAAATCTTCTATAGAATCTACATGACCTAAGAAACATCTTATTGCCTTGTCATTTTTAGGTGGTGACAGCTTTCAAAAGCTTCAATCTTGACCTTATCCATTTTAATTCCCCTGCTAGAGACAATGTGTCATATAATAACTCCTTGAATCACAAAGTGATATTTTTTCCAATTAAGAATCAGATTGGACTCATTACATCTTTGCAATACTCTTGTCAAATTTTCTAAACAGTTTTCAAAAGAATCTTCATATACTGAAAAGTCATCCATGAAAACTTTCATAATGTTTTTAATGAAATATGAGAAAATTGACATTATATATCTCTGAAATGTAGCTGGGACATTATATAAACTAAATGACATTCTTCTATAAGCAAATGTCCCATATGGACATGCAAATATTGTTTTGGCTTGATCTTGAGGATGAATTGGAATCTGTAAGAACTCCGAATAGCTATCTAAGTAGCAAAAATGAGAATGCTTGGTTAGTCTCTCTAGCATTTGGTCAATGAAAGGAAGTGAAAATTGGTCCTTCCTTGTTGCCTTATTTAATTTTCTGAAATCAATGCACATTCTTCATCCAGTTACTGTCCTAGTAGAAATCAACTCATTAGAATCAAATTTCACAATTGTGATTCCACCTTGCACAAGTTGAACTGGACTAGCTCATTCACTATCTGAGATTGAATATATGATTTCAGTATTAAAAAACTTTACAACTTCTTTTTTCACAACTTCTTTCATAATTGGATTCAATATTCTGACCTTCAATTGTGGGTTTATAATTGTTATCCCCAACTATATGCCATCAAAAGATCTTGATGGAGGATAATGAGAAACCAATAGCACAATTTCAGAGAAGGCTCAATCCCACCTTGAAGGAGGTTGTAAAAAAAGAAGTGATTAAGTTACTGGATGCTGGGATCATATACACGATTTCATATAGCCCCTAGTTCAGCCTAGTACATGTAGTATCAAAAAAAGGAGGTACGGCAGTGGTAAGTAATAAACACAATGAGCTCATACCCCAACGTACTATAACATGTTGACGAGTTTGTATAGATTATCGAAAGCTGAATGACACAACATGTAAGGTTTATTTTCCTTTGTCCTTCATTAATCAAGTGCTTGAGTATGTTTCAGGTCACAACTACTAATGTTTCCTTGATGGCTATTTAGTCTACAATGAGATTGCAGTAGCTCTAGAAGATCAAGACAAGATGACATTCACATGTCTATATGGGACGTTTGCTTACAGAAGAATGCCTTTTCGATTGTGCAATGCCCCAGCTACCTTCGAGAGATCGATCTTCACTGACATGAATGAGAGACTATTAGAAGTGTTCATGGATGGTTTTACATTATTTGGTAGTTCTTTCTCTAATTGCTTGCAGATTCTTTTTGTTGTCTTACAGAGATGTGAAGAGACAAATTTAGTACTCAATTGGGAGAAGTTCCACCTAATGGTAAAGGAGGGAATTGTTCTTGGCCACTAGATCTCTGAGAGGGGCATTGAAGTAGATAAGGCCAAAATTGAAGTCATCACGAACCTACCACCTCCCACAAACGTAAAGGGCATTCAAAGTTTCCTGGGACATGCTGGGTTCTATCGACATTTTATTAAGGATTTCTCCAAAATAGCAAAGCCTTTGACAAATCTACTTGCGAAAGATGCAAAATTTATTTTCGTCATTGAATATTTGAATGTGTTTAATTTCTTGAAAGATAAATTGATTTTTGTGCCTGTTGTTGTAGGACCGGATTGGAGTCTTCCTTTTGAGCTCATGTGTGATGCACGTGATGATGCTATAGGAGCAGTCCTCTGACAGCGACGAGAGAAGATATTTCACGTCATCTACTATGTCAGCCAGACATTGAATTCCACTTAACTAAATTACACGACAACAGAAAAAGAATTTCTAGCTATAATCTTTGCTTTTGATAAATTTCGTTCTTACCTCATATATTCCAAAGTTGTTGCTTTTACAGATCATGCAGCCATTAGGCATTTGATGGCCAAGCGGGATGCAAAATCACGCCTTATCATATGGATTCTACTTCTATAGGAATTTGGCGTGGAGATCAAGGATAAGAAGGGAACTGAGAACCTAGTCACTTGTCACGTCTCGAACCAGGCCCCAATGCAGAAACTAAAATAATTGAAGATTTTCCAGGTAGGAGGATATATCCCGAAAGACCTTAGTCACCATCGGTGAAGGAAGTTCTTTTCAGATGTGAAGAATTATCATTGGGAAGACCCACATCTTTTTCGTCCATGTGCAGACCAAATCCTTCGCCGATGTGTACGAGAGGCTGAATTCGAGAACATACTACGATATTGTCATGACGGACAGGCTAGGGGACACTTCAGACCAAACCGAACAGCTGCCAAGGTATTGGAATGCGTACTGGCCAACATTATTCAAAGACGCATGAAATCACTATAATTCATGCGACAAATGCCAACGGTCAACTAACATCTCAAACAAAAATTAAATGCCTCTCAATAATATTTTGTACTGTGATATTTCTGATGTTTGGGTGATAGATTTCATGGATCCATTTCCCAAGTCCTCAGGTAAGGAATTCATCTTAGTTGTTGTCGATTATATCTCAAAGTGGGTAGAAGCTGAAGCTACAAACACTACTGATGCTCAAACTATTGTCAAATTTGTTAGAAAAAATATTTTTACCCAATTTGATACACCTTGTGCCATAATTGGTGACAACGATACTCATTTTCATAACCAGCTTTTTGCCAAATTACTGAGCAGATGTGGAGTCACCCACAAGTTGAACACACCATACCATGTTCAAACTTATGTCCCCTATCAGTTAGTATTTGGTAAATCTTGCCACCTCTTTGTTGAGTTAGAGCATAGAGCTTATTGGGCTACGAGACTTCTAAATTTTGACCTAGAGGCATGTGGAAAAGAGAGGTATAAAATAAAATGAGTTATATGAATTCAGGTTGCAGGCAGAACAGTAAACTCTACAAGGAGCGCACTAAACGACTGCACGACAAACACATTAAGGATGTAGAATTCTTACCTGGTCAACAAGTTCTCCTTTATAATAGTCGTCTGTGTCTTTTTCTAGGAAAGCTTAGATCAAGGTAGACTAGTCCTTATGTAGTTGTCAACCCCTCTACTCATGGAGCCATTGAAATTCGAATCTTAGATGATACTTTAAGATTCAAGGTCAATGGCCACCGGCTTAAGCGTTACCTTGGGGGCTGATGTAATCTAGACATTAACACGATTACTCTAGAGGAACCTTAGTACATGTAAGACTAAGTCAAGCTAACAACTATAACTTAGAACTACTCTGCCTAAATCCTTATCTCCATTTAGATTAGCAATGTTAACTTAGTTAGATATTTACTTTACTATGTTATTTTAGTTTATGGTTAAGTCATATTTCTTTTCAACAAAGGTTATCCATTAGCACCATCTTCCCCGGAAACGCAATTAAATTTTCTTTGAATTTAACGAGTTGTTACACTTTGTTCACGAGCCTTACACAAGAACTTATGGGGCCGTCCACATTAGTCACACTCCTCACAGAGGGTAAATTCAAAGTCCATTCGTTATGGGTCATCACCCATACTTCAGGGTATCCCAGTAGCCATAGTTTGTCCAACATTTTACAAGTGTGAAGTTTACGGGTAGCTCAAGAACCCTCAATTTTACGCCCATCATGGGGCGTAAGTTTAGCTTAACGGGTCGTAAGTCATAATTCATGCCAATCAGTTTACCAATTTCTCCCGATTTACGACTCTCGACCTCCAGATATGCCCCGTTAAAAAGCACTTTTCGACCAGTCCACATATATAATGGGTCATTACCCCGTTTCATGACCCGTTATCATTGACCACCAGCCCTCTGTAAGTTTTTCACAGTCGTAACGGACCGTGAAATATTCATCACATACTTCAAAGTGTGGCGCCATCAACATGTTTTACTGCTAACTGGTCATTAGATGACTCTCACGACCCATTATAACTTTCAAGTACACATCAACTGCCTTTAATATTCTGATCAGTCACCCGATAAAGCGCGGCCCATAAGACTAGATCAAAGGCTGCATCGTGCATGCCTCGTTATCTGGACATCATGCCCGTGATGGACACGTGGCAGAACTATGATATTGGCCCATTTATTTCTATCTAACGGATCTTCTGGACTTTTATTACGGGTTGTGACCATTCGGTAATGGCCCTATCTTACTTGGTCTATATAAGCACAGGATCGCGAGCGGGTTCTTCATGCCTCAATCTTCATCTTCTCCGGTTCCGACAAGGCGATCTCATCTACGAAGCCTCTTCACTTCGGCAACCTCTCTACAGGCACCCAAGCATGATCACCACCAATCGCCCTTCGAGACGAACTTCGCAGGATCTGTTCGCCCACTTCTCCATCAAGATTTGCATCTTTGTCCTGCCGAGTTTTGCCACCGCCAATCTCATCAGATCCGCCAGCTACGGTCTTTTTCCGGCACTAGCTGACTTATTTTTCTTCGACGCTGCATCTTCTTCCATTACTCTACGCCGACGTAATCACCGGTGGTGGAGAAGATGACTGCAGATCCCAAAATCTTGACAGACATCTCTTTAGATCTTCCCGATTGTGCCATTAGCAGCATCTTACGACCAGTGCAAATCCTCCACAATTCGTGTATGCACCTTCATGACCGGTGGCCTTCTTCACAACCCGGTAGGTTCTACAGCAGGTCCATGAAGGCATCTTAACGATCCGTTATAGACATCTCACAGGTGTTTCTCTTCATTGGCTTCCCACACCAAGGCTCCCACTCGTCGCCGCCCTTCCACATCTGACAATCTCGTCGATCATGAGCCTGCCCGCACATGTTCGCATAGCACCTCCAGAAGAGAGTGAATGACTTTCAGAAGAGGCAAAGAAGAGGGAGCATACTTTAGATTTCTTGACCATCACACCGACCCGATTTGCGGATCGAGCAACTATGTTGTCCTGGAATGTGCACGAATTGATTGTCCGTCCTTTATCCAATATCGGCATGGGGCACTTCGTCCAGCATTGGTGGCCCACAATATCTTTAGGGGCCGAGCACCTGGAGGCCAGGGGACGACGGCAAGCCAAGATTTCTTTCCAGCAATTTAATCGGGAGTTTGAGATGTCCCTTGAAGAGTTCAACGCTATCTATCAGTTTCCACATGAGGGTCACCTCAAAGTTCCTAAGGAGTTTCAGCCTCTTCACTTCTGGAATCGGATCATGATGTGAATATTGGGAGTGTGATTAACTAGTTGATTTATTGTACTAAGCACAAAATGCAAAAGACTAAAATCTAGACATAGACTATGCATTAATGAAAACTAAACAAGGTCTAAGCGTAGACTATGCCCAACTAGAAATTGAACAAGTTCTAGGCATAGACTATGCAATATATAGATGAAAATAGAAATTGCACAAAATTGAAAATGCAACAATATGATATATGGCCTAAACTCCCCACTTTACTAAACTACAAGTGCACAGATCAGAGTGGTAGACCGGAATGTTGTATCTACAATGATTTGAGATCTAATGGTTCACTAATTAATCTAAATTAATCCTAGATTAAGTTGACTCTTTTTGTTATTTTAAAGTGATTGATATAGAATGAAAACTAACTACTTAGCTGCAAGCCTTAAAGTGGCTTAACAATTAATGACAAATTCTTCTAAGAATGAGGCTCATCTAATATTCTGCTATAGATGGATTAAAACAACTCCATAGTAATAATCATAAGATTCAACCTATCAAAATTGCTCTTGCAGTACATTGAAATAAGAACTAATTATCATACTTTCATATGAAAGTTAGTTAAGTTGATTTAGAAAGGGTTTCAACTGACATTAGATTATGATGGAACACATGACATCTACTAGTATGCTAACATTCCTTTTAGACAGAAGCACAAGTAAAGTCAGAAATCACATGTAGCAGTAATTACAAAGATAAAACAAACGATTCAGCTCACTGCACAAAATACAATCAGATCCAAACAAATGCCAATGCTCTTGGTTTATTTCTAAATAGCAAGGGAATCTAAAATCAGCCTCTAGGTTGCCATTTCAAAATGAGATCCACATTAATAGAAGGTAAATGGATGCATCAAACCTCACAATAATAGATTGGAATTAGAAAATAATATCAATATTCTTAACTCATTTCTGAACAAGCAAAAAAAGAATCTAAAATCAACTTCTCAATTGCCATTACAAAATATGATTCACAATGACAAAATCAAATTTCAAAACATTCAAAACTACACTAATATCAGTGATAAGGTAAGTGTTGTTCTATCATTCATCCATAACAGAAATTAGACTACTGCCCTATCCTAGGAGATCTAAGATTTAGCTCCTTATAGATGTTAAAATCAATACAAAATGGAGGAGGAACTCAATCAAAAACATTCTAAAACAATAAGTAAAAGAATCAGCTTGGAGTCTCCTTCTGGCTGTTTCTTCCTCTTCCTCAGCTCCAAAGGTGTAGCACATCCCGAATGGTAGAAGATGGTGGAGGACCACTTTTGCTCCTGGAATTCCCCTTTTTATATGGCATTTTCATCACCCTTTTATCCCCATCAGAAGCTTCTATTCCTTCTGATTTTTGACATCTGTTTTGGTCCCATCTTGTTTTCAAAAAAGATTCCTTTCTTTCTTTTGGCAGCTTGCATTGTGTTCCCCCCTTCTTTTCTAGCAAGAATGCTTGTCTTATATGCTTAATTTAGAGTCTGGATTAGTGAGAACATCAAGCATCAGCCCTTCAACAACACCACTTGTGGACGTGGGGACAGTAGCATGTCGGTAAATGAGCAAGAACCTTTTCTTCTCTATTGCATGACTTCTTCTACTCCGGTGAATGTTGGTGCCTTCCTGCTTCGTTCTTTTCTCCGGACTGCTAACAAGGTGAAGGGCATAATCGTGGTTGGTGGTTTGGTCACACCTACAACGTTACATCTTGGGCTTGACTTGGATCAACTCCATCCATTGGACGGCTATTCATCACTTGATAGCTACGTCATTACATCCTTGGAGCTGGGAGATGGTCGTGCTTACGATGGTTTCTACTTTCATCTTCGAGATTCTGATATGACAATTCCTTGCACGGAACCAGAGCGCTTCGACCTGTCCAAGGAGGCCAATTGGGTTTATTTACCACCAGGACAGCCACACATTCCAAGAACACATGTCATCGATGACAGGACCTAGGGCCTTCGAGTTTCGCCCCACAGGGCAATGATGACAGCATGCAGACTGACCCTCCTGCGATAGGTTTGTCCGACTTCTCTGCTATGCACCAGCTACTACTTACTATGCAGGCCAAGCAACGGACTATGCACACTGAGCAATAGGCAGCGCAATAGGCTGTTCACGATGATCAGCTCTGGCGAGATGCGGGACTGACATTTGACATCTTACTGAGAGACAAGAGCAAACTCATGCCATGGTTCGTCGGATGCATGAGTACCACGCAGGACAGGGAATTATGGCAGCTTCTTCCTCCCACTGCCATCGCCGCCTATGGATTAGAGGGTTGTATCTTTTTCACTTTCTTTCTTTTTCAGTTTCTTTATCATGCTTGTATCCCTTTTACAAGTCCAATCCTAAATACTGAGGACAGTGTTAGCCTCAGGCTTGGGAGAGTTGCATTTGGTATGCATCATGTTTTTAGTCTTAGCATTGCATATTTGTTTCCCTGCAGTTTGTTTTCGAGCCTTCGTCTTAGTTGCATGTATCATTTTATGTACCGAAAAAAGTCTCAATTTTCTCTTTTGCTTAAATCTTTGCCTCTTTTCAAGTTATGATCAAGGACACCTTGCTAGTAAACGAAATTTAAAAGTATCAAATGTTTATTAATCTGTCGCTTTAGTGTTGAAAAATTGATAAGAAGAAAGTTGCTGAGTTAAATCATGATTGTAAGACGACAAATCCTGTTCATGCTCTTAATTTCTTCTATTTAAATACTTAATATATTTTTCCTTTTGGTAATTATATCCCTGTTGAATATTCAAGTGTGACTGAACTTAATTAGGTTAAAGAATTCAAATGATATGCATACACGAAAGAGTGCTAATGGAACCCCAAAAAGTATGAAGAGGTACAAAAAGGTGTTATCCGAAACCTTGGGGCGTTCGAGTAATTAGACCCGTAGGGGATTCTTGCCTGGCAAGATAAGAGTAATTACTTTGGGATCTGTTGGTCGAAAGCCCGTTACATGGACCACCTTGCGCAATATGAAGAATCACATGAGTACCAAATCAATAAAAAATAATATGGAACTATGGTGTGTTCGGGAAATTAGATCCGCAGGGGATTCTTGCCTAGAGACTTAAGGGCAACTGTTGTAGGATCCGTTGGTCGAAAGCCCATTACATGGACCACCTAAATTCCCAAGTAAAGTAGTGCAAACAGTATGAATTTTGTAAAAGCTCAGGACACACTTGATCATTTAGCATTGATATTCTTATTAACGGGTGCTATTTTTCTAATAAAACTTGGAGTTGCTTATGGAGGAGTTTAAAAATGTGTTACATTTAGAAATTTCACAAAGCTGGGTTATTCTGGAATGTGGAGAGACACTTCAACAATGGAGGTATAAAACTAGATGTTGAGAAAAATAGTTGATGATCAGGGTGGAAACAATGATCAGATCATGCAATTGTTGAGTTTTGCTTTGATGATTGCTTGCGGACAAGCAAATATTCTAGCTTGGGGGAGTTTGATGCATGCATTTTATAACATTTAATTTAAGATGCATTTAGATTTATTTTTGTAATTTTTTTATGGCATGCATAATTTATGTTTTATTTATTGTAATTATATTCTTGAACTCCCCAACTATCTCGGTGTGCATTATTTTGTAGTAAAATATCTAAATTTGGTGAAAATATCGAAGAAAATACCTGAGCCAAAGAAGATGAAAAAATCAACTTCAAAAGCAAAAAATACTACTACCCTTCACGGGTCGTAACATTGGAATCACAACCAGAAGGTCAATTTCACAGCCCATTATAGCATTCTCACGACCCTTATAGAAAGGATATCAGACGTACTATGATTCATCACCGATAGTAATGGTCTATTAATGGTCCTACCTGTTGAAGACTCGGGTCGTGGTGGCAAGTTAATGGATGTCACAGAAGCGTACTCACGCATCAACAAGTCTTTTACGGGCCGTTATGTTACCTTCACGACGCTTACAGAATGATCAAGGAGTGAAGCCAGAACATATGACTGGCCATAATATATCTCTCACGAGAATCGCATGATGAAGATGTCAGTAGAGGGATTATGTAACGGGTCATCGTATGAATTTTCTAACCTGTATCAGAGTTCAATATATTTCATCATCGGCTGTAACATTTGGTTAACGACCCGCACATAAGAGATTGCAAGTTAAGTACATCTACTTAACGGGGCATATTGGAACCATCATTATGCATACAAAGAGGTCGTAAGATTTTGACAAAGACATTATGGGTCGTAATAAGCATCTAACGATCTGTAACATCGACCTTCGTGAATTACACCCGTAAAGGAGCAGCCGAAGTCATATAAAAGTCATCATGGGCCATAAGATAGACATAACCACCCTAACTTACGCGTCGTAAGGAGATGATCACGGAGCACACAAAAGCTGTTGCTCGAGTTATGAGCCGCTACATCATTGTTATGGCTCGTAACAATATACTGATACTTCGAATTGGAGTTGAAATCGACCGTGGACACCTCATTATGGGCCCTTAAGTATGTCAAGTTTTTGCTGATCGTTGATTTTTTGAACGAATTTTGATTGAATCGGGATGCCAGACCAACCTTGTAGAAGTTAAATTAGATTATAAGTGTTCAAAATTGAAGATAAATTATGTGATTTTCAAGTCAAGAAGGAGTCTAAACCAAAGATTATTATTTCATAACTTTTGGACTCCCAAGGAACCTTGGGAATTATAAATAGAAAACATCAGAAGACCTAAAATTTTGTGCTTGAGACCCTAGGAACCGTGCCTATTGCAGAAGAGACAATTCAAGTTGAAGAAAATTGCTGGAGAAGAAGGAGGAGCAACTTAGCGTCAGAGCTCCAAAAGCGTTCCAGAAATCATATAAAGCAAGAATTCATGTTCCCTGTTAATTGTTGGATGCTCTATTAATTCATTATTTTTATTTTGATCATTTAATTTATGATAGAGATTTGTATAGTTTATGAAAAACTACATGAACTAGTTTAGCATTAAATTTAATATAATTGTTAGTTCTTTTAGATTATGATTGTGGCATGCTTAATCTTATTTTATGAGAGGATCTTGCTGTGAGTATATATTACAATCCAATTGTGGGGGTGATTAAGTTCAGGGCATAATACTTTTCAGTAAATGAAATCTTAACTTGTAGGTTAATCCAATCATAACAGAAGTCCTGTAATTTAGTGCAACACTTAATTATTTGCAGTCTAATAAATTTTATCCAATGAGAATAATTATTAGTCTAGGATTTACAACTTCATGCGTCTTAGTTCTCTGTTAATTAAGGGATTTACTCATCGTTAGAAATCTTTTAACTTTTAGGAGTTAAGGTTGTATGATTTGATCAGCGCATAAATTGTTACCTTGTGTAATCCTAATCTATCTTAAGAATTAGCTTTGAATATTCTTGTTAAAAAGTTCAATATTTTCTGTTGCATGTAAGTTGACCTCACTTTTGATCATCTAGAATTCTTAGGGCTCTTCACTACTTTACTTTTAATTGTCTAATCATTTATCTTATGCAATTTTTATATTTCTGTTTTAGAATACAAAACCATTTTCTTCTCTTAGTAGATTATTAGGATAGATTAGATTTAACTAGTTCCTCGTGGTTCGATACTCTACTCTCTACTTTATTACTTGATACGACTAGTGCACTTGCCAGTGGATTTATTTTGTTACAACTTTTTACGCATCAATTTTATCAGTTATGATGAGCTAAATCTTAGCTCCCTTAGGATAGGATAGTAGTCTAATTTCTAATTATGGACGGATAATTGAACAACACTTTTGTCACTGATTAGTACAATTTCTCTATGTTTTTAATCAGTTTTCTGTTGATGTAAATCCTCTTTTAAAATTGTAACTGAGAAGTTGATGTTTAATTCTTTCTTACTCAGAAATTAGTCAAGAGGATTAGCATTTGTTTTTTGGTTCTAATTCATACTCAAATCTGAATTCTTTAACTTCAGAGTGATGCGAATCTCATATTATAATGACAACTGAGAGGCTGATCTTAGATTCCCTTATTGTTCATGAATGAATCAAGAGCATTAAGAATTAGTTTATGGATTCAATTTCATATGTGATTTCTGAAAAATGAGTCAAGAACATTGACTTGGTTTTCTAGTTCTAATCTACTATTGTGAAGTTTGATGCATCAATTTAGCTTTTGTTAATGTGAATCTCATATTAAAATGGCATCCGAGAGGTTGATTATAGACTCCCTTGGTGTTTAGAAATAAATCAAGAGCATTGGCATTAGTTTGTAGATTTGATTGTGTCTATGTAGTGAGCTGAAGGTTTATGATATTTTGATATCAGTTGAAATCCTTTCTAAATCAACCTAATTAACATTCATATGGAAGTATGATATTTAGTTCTACTTTAATATACTGTGAGCTTTATATAGGTTGAATATGACATGATTTATATTGTTAAGTTGTTCTAATCTATTCCATAACAGAATATTAGATGAACCTTATTCCTAATAGAACATTTCATTATCCATTAGTTTTCATTTTATATCAATCATTTAAAAACATAAAAAACATTTAACTTAGTTTAGGATTAATTTAGATTAGTTAGTGAATCTTAAGTTTCAAATAATTGTGGATATGACATTCGAGTCTACTACTCGGATGTGTACTTGCAATTATTAGTGAAGTGAGGAGTGCATACTCTACGCCTAGACCTTATTCAATTTCTAGTTGTGCATAGTCTACGCCTAGACCTTGTTGAGTTTCATATTGTGCATAGTCTACGCCTAGATCTTGTTGAGTTTCATATTGTGCATAATCTACGCCTAGACCTTGTTTAGTTTTCATTTCTGCATAGTCTACGCTTAGATCTTAGTCTTTTGCATTTTGCGCGTAGAGTCTAATAAATCAGTCAACTAATCACACTCCTACAAAATTTACATCACAATTGGAATTCTAAACTGGTGGAACTCGATAGTGATTTGCCTTTTAGGAAAAATAAGGATGATTTCTATTCTCAGTAGTATAATACTAAAGAGGAGGCTTCACACCATAATTCATAACTACATTTTGATCAATATCTTGCTCATATTATTGCATAATCAAATTGCAACTCTATGTTACATGTCCTTGATTTCCACAAACATCACATATGTTTTCAGTGATGGATATCATGGATGATAAGTTGAGCTTCTCTAGAGCTTTCTGCACAGCCTCTTCTGCAGTAGTTCAAATGTTCTCCATATGGTCGAATTGATTATTAGGTTGTGGTCTTCTTCCTCTATCATGAGTAAGAAAATGATAATTCTTAGCAATGATCAATGTTTTTGGAAGTAAAAATTCCACAAAAGCTATATTAGATGGAGAATTCAGTCCTTTATGAAAGTATTTCACTAATTGTCATTTCTCAAATCCATAATATGAGCATGCTTTCAGCAATCCTTGAAGTATTTGCCAAGCATTACGGTTGTTCTTCTGATTTAATTGATAGAATCTAGCAATATGATCTCTATAGTTGTCAATCTTACTACGAGGAAAGAATTCAGATAGAAATAATTGCACAGTGGAGTCCCAAATTGCAATTTCTTCCTAAATGAGAGACTTGTACCAAATCTTGGCTCTATCCTTGAGTGAAAATGAGAATAATCTAATGTAGACAATATTGACAGGAGTGTTATGGAAATGAACAATGCTAAAAATCTCCTTGAAGTTCCATATGCAAAGTTGAATCTTTAGTGCATAATCCTACAAATTGATGTTGTCTAATCCTGCAAATTGAAGTTTGGTAATGTAGGATCCCAAAGGTCACCGAGGGAGGGAGGGAGGGGGGTGTGGGATGAATTGGTGTTCAATAAAAAAATATTGATTTCACAAAAGTCATTGCGGAAGCTAAAAATCGATTCTTAAAACCTTTTAAATCAAAGCAATTCAGATCATAAACATAATATGAGAGGGAGAGAGAGAGAATTTCAAACACAATACATGCGGCGATTGTTGACGAGGTTCGGCCACACCTTGACCTACGTCTACATTCCGATTTTTCGACCTCGAGACTGTCGGAGATTTCACTAAAACACTTTGTTTGTTCCAAATGGGGCAAGGAAGAAAGCCCTTTACACAATCATGTTTTCTCCGTTTCGAGAGGCAAGGCAAGTCTCTTATCTTATGAAGCTAATCTTTTCTCTCGCTCAAGAGGTAAGATTTGAAACCTCTTTCACACTTGAGCTCTCACAATCTTTCTGAAAAATGGTTTCTCTCTTTTACAATAGAAAACTCACAAGAAGAGAAAAGAGAAAGAAAGAAAACTTTAACTGATAAATTCAAGGAAAAAGATCTTCTTTCGATTTCTTGAAGTTTTGCTTTAATGCTTGGATAGATGCCTTTGCTTTAGACTTTGGCACTCCTTTTATAGGCTTCAGCATGTGAAAAATTTGTCCATAATTTATTTCACATTTTTCTTTTTGAAATAAAGTCATTATTGTTCATTCCAGAAATGAACCGTCGATCGCATTTATGGACCAGTCAACTGGTCTATACGACTGTTGCGCTGATTTTGTTAACTAACCGTAGCTGGTCAGTCGATCGATACATCGATCGGTATCATTTCGACGTCGACCGGTATAGTCTCGTCATTGAACCTGGACAGTGCATGCATTGATCGGTCTACCAGTGCTTCGATCGGTAAGTCAATCGGTATCATCTCGACGTCCTAGAGCAGCTCATGTATTTATCGATCGATCGGTATCTCCAGATTGGTCGACCAGTGTTCTCTCGATTGGCTTTCATAGTGTCGACCGACTGGTTGACCGTCTTGCACTGTTTTGATCATAACCTTCTGACAGGTATCCAAATTAGATAATCTTGGATTCTATGGATAACTAATAGGATTCATCCATAATCTAATAGGAAGTCAATTATTTAATCAAGTTGTAGTGCATAAAGTTGTCTCTTTTTCTTTAAACATTTTTAGCATTTAGCTTTAATCATTCGAGATTTGTATCATCCAAATATAATTTTATATGGCATTAAAACTTTGACCCAACAATCTTTCTCTTTTTTACGAAGACAAACTGAGAAATATGGAAAGTAAATAAATTCTTGTAAAATCAATTTTACTCCCCCTAACACTTAGCTTTCAAAACAATGGTAGATATTCACATAAATATCAATTATAAGGTACTCTTCATATAAAGTTATATTCAGATAATATTTCTCCTATAGTTCTCTCCTTTTTGTTTCATTAAAAAGAATAATTTGTATATGAATCACATAAGAAACAATATGTAACTCCTTCTTAATCGTGCCATCTTTAAAAAAAAATTATTCTCCCCTTTTGTCATATAGGAAACATGTAAAATATTGCATAAAACGTTGATACAACAATGATATCCACGAAAAGTTTAACATGCTCCTGTCATCACAATTACCAATTTTCATTTATGTTTCCTTTTTGCAAAGAAATAGTAATTTTGAATTTTTGAGTGAAATAAAAAAATAGATGATACCATAACCTTTGTGCCACTACATTTTCAGTTCCACATGTCTTTTGCTTTGCGCGTGAGGCACACCTGTAAAAATGATTGTGTAACATTGGGACCCAAATTTCTTTGGGTCGTGTTTTGTTAGACATTGTTCTTTTTGGAACCAAAATCATGCTAAGTTGCGCTGATTTTTTTATGTTACATTGATGTGCGTAATGGCCATAAAATCCACATGTAAAATATCTAATATATGTTTTTCTATCATAGAAATGATTTGATTTTTCATAAGAGTTTTTATATACAAAATGATCCCTAAGATTATTTTTTGTTATATGATTATTTTTTTGTGTATTTTTCAGAAAAGCATTTTCTTTTTTTAATTTTTCTAATGAACATGCTAGTTTTACAATTTCATATGCATGTGTAATTTCCAAAGTTTCAATTTCATTTTTCAGGTTTTCATTTTCCATAAAACATGTATCATTTTCTTCTTTTAGTTTCTCAATCTCATGTAGTAAATTTTCATTTTCCTCTTTAAGTGGAAAATATCTTTTTGTAGTGAAGAAAATTCTCTATTCACATGTAAAGAAAGATTTTCTTCAGAAGAGCTCGATGAGTCATTATTTGAAATTGAAGGATTATAAGTTACCTCATCGTTATGAGCCATTAAGTATAAGTATGCTTTATCATTGAAAGAGCTTGACGAGTCACTTGTTTCACTTGACTCTTTATATTTCTTTCTTTTTACCTTTTGAGAGGTCTCTTCTTTGTGATTTTTGTATGATCTTCGGGTAGGCTTCTCATTCTTCTCTTTCTTTTTTCCCAACTTGAGATACTTATTTATCTAATTTTCTTGTGTAGCGGACGAGTCTCTTTTCATCAACTTCTTCTTCACTTGATTATTTTTCCTTTTCGTTTGTTTTCAATATCAATGTCTTCTTTTTAGGAGCATTTGTTTCTTCTTCTTCATGTATTTCGATCTCGTAGGTTAATAGTGAACCAATTATATCATCGAAATCCAATCTATTTAAGTTTTTTTCTTCGATCACGATCCTCCTTGTATGCCATTTGGAGGTGAGCGACCTGAGAAATTTTTTTACTTTTTGGAGGTTCGTTCTTGGCTCTCTCAAGGAGGCTAAGCCATTCGCAATATCGTTAAATCTAACAACCTTATCATTTATGGATTCATTTGTAGGATCCCAAAGGGCACCAAGAGGGGGGGTGAATTGGTGTTTAACCAAAAATATCGATTTCACGAAATTCGTCGCGGAAGCACAAAATCGATTCTTAAAACCTTTGCAATTTAGATTATAAACACAATATTATAGGGAGAGAGAGTGACAGAAATCAAACACAAATACACGCGGGTGGTTGTTGATGAGGTTCGGCCACACCTTGGCCTACGTCCCCGCTCTGACTTCTCGACCTCGAGACCGCCAGAGATTCCACTAATCCCATTCTTTGTTCCAAATAGGACAAGGAAGAAGGCCCTTTACACAATCACATTTTTTTCTGCTTCGAGAGGCAAGGCAACCTCTCATCCTAGGAAGCTATCACAATTTTTCTGAAAAATAGTTTCTCTCTTTTACAATAGAACACTCACAAGAAGAGAAGAGAGAAAGAAAGAAGGCTCTAAAATGATAACTTCAAGAGAAATGATCTCTTTTTGATTTCTTGAAGTTTTACTTCAATGCTTGGATTGGTACCTTTGCTTCTAGCCTTGGCACTCCTTTTATAGGCTCTTGTATGTGAAAAATTCATCCAGAATTAATTCCACATTTTTCTTCTCGAAATATAGCCGTTACTGTTCATTTCAGTAATGGATCGGTCGACCGCATTTATAGGCCGGTCGATCAGTCTATATGACCGTCGGCTCATATTCTTCAGTTGCCACAGCTCATCGGTCGACCGCATTAATGAACCGGTCGACCGGTCTATATGATCGTTACACTGATTTCTCCAGTTACCGCAGTTGGTCGATCGACTGGACTATCGACCGATGTCTCGACCGGTACAGTCTCTCAATTTTGATTTGTAGCCGTTGAGCTGATCGGTCGATCGGTGCTTCGATCAGACTGTCGACCGATATAGTCTCGACGTGAATTTGGCAGCACGTGCATTGATCGGTCGACCAGTATCTCTGATCGGTCGACCGGACTGTCTCGATCGGCCTTCATAGCTTCGATCGGCAGGTTGACTGCCCTGCACTATTTTGAGCATAACGTTTTGCAAAATTATCCAAATTAGATGATCTTGGAGTTTATGGAAAGCTAACAGAATTCTATGCGTTCACATTCATCCAAAACTAATGAGATCAGTGACAGTTATTTACTCAAAGCATAGTGCATAAAGTTCTCTTTTTCTTTAAACTTTTTTTAGCATTTTATTCTTAATCATTCGAGGTTTGTATCATCAAAATATAATTTAATATGTCATTAAAACTTAGATCCAACATCATTTTAATGCATCTTGAAAGAATCATATTGATGTTTCAAAATGTTTATTTAGATTCTTTAACTTTGTCTGTTCCTTCATAAGTAGTGATAAGTTTCTTTCAAATCTCATTTGCACTTTCACAACTGGAAATTCGATTAAATTTCATTGAATTCAAAGCATAATAGAAAATATTTTTAGCTTTGCAATCCAATTTTGAAAAAATCTTTCATCTTTCGTCATAGTCTAAAGGTAAATTTTCATGTAAATAATAGCCATTTTTAACAATGTCCCACACCTCAATGTCAATGGAACATATATATGCTTGAATCCTAATTTTTCAATAAGCATAATTTGATGCATTAAAAAGTGAAGGACGAACAATCAATTGAGCTTCGAAAAAAGTAAATCCACTTGATGCCATGGCTCCTAAAGATGGTTAAATCTTAGAATAAGACGATGATGTCTTAAAAATGATTAAATCTTAAAACGATTTGATCTTAAAATAGAATGATCAAAATATGAGCAACTCGCTCTGATACTAATTGTATGATCCAAAAAATCACCAAGAGGGGGGGGGGGGGGGGGGTGAATTAGTATTCAATTAAAAAATATCGATTACACAAAAGTCATTGCAGAAGCTTAAAATTGATTCTTAAAACCTTTTAAATCAAAGCAATTCAGATCATAAACATAATATGAAAGGGAGAGAGAGATAGAATTTCAAACACAATACACACAGTGATTGTTGACGAGGTTCGGCCACACATTGGCCTACATCCTCGCTCCGACTTCTCGTCCTCAAGACAGTCGGAGATTCGACTAAAATACTTTATTTGTTCCAAATGGGGCAAGGAAGAAAATCTTTTACACAACCACCTTTTCTCCGTTTCGAGAGGCAAGGCAAGCCTCTCCTCTTATGAAACTAATTTTTTCTCCCGCTCAAGAGGTAAGATTTGGAACCACTTTCACACATGACCTCTCACAATCTTTCTAAAAAATGGTTTCTCTCTTTTACAATAGAAAACTCAGAATAAGAGAAGAAAGAAAGAAAGAAAACTTTAAATGATAATTTCAAGAAAAAATATCTTCTTTTGATTTCTTGAAGTTTTGCTTCAATGCTTGGATATATATCTTTTCTTCTAGCTTTGGCATTTCTTTTAAAGGCTTCAGCATATGGAAAATTTGTCTAGAATTTATTCCACATTTTTCTTCTTGAAATATAATCATTACTATTCATTCCAGAAGTGGACCCTCGATCGCATTTATGGACCAGTCGATCGGTCTATATGACCTTTACGTTAATTTTGTTCACTGACCGCAGCTGGTCAGTCGACCAGTACATCAACCGGTATCATCTCGGTGTCAACAGGTATAGTCTCGTCATTGAACCTGGGCAATGCATGCATTGATCGGTCTACTGGTGCCTCGATCAATAAATCGACCGGTATCATTTCGATGTCGTCTGGAGTAGCTCAAGTATTTATCGATCCACCGGTATCTCCAGAACGGTTGACCGGTGTTCTCTTGACTAGCTTTCATTGTGTAGACATCCTTGCACTGTTTTGATCATGACTTTCTGCACAGATATCCAAATTAGATAATCTTGGATTCTATGGATAGCTAACAGGATTCGCTACAACTTTGATATTCATCATTCATTCATAATCTAATAGGAAGTCAAATATTTAATTAAGTTGTAGTGCATAAAGTTGTCCCTTTTTCTTTAAACTTTTTCAGCATTTAGCTTTAATCATTCAAGATTTGTATCATCCAAATATAATTTTATATGGCATTAAAACTTTGACCCAACAATCTTCCCCTTTTTTATGAAGACAAATCGAGAAATATGGAAAATAAATAAATTCTTGTAAAATCAATTTTACTCCTCCTAACACTTAGCTTTCAAAACAATGGTAGATATTCACATAAATATCAATTGTAAGGTACTCTTCATATAAAGTTATGTTCAGATAATATTTCTCCTATAGTTCTCCCCTTTCTGTTTCATTAAAAAGAATAATTTGTATATGAATCACATAAGAAACAATATGTAACTCCCCCTTAATCATGCCATCTTTAAAAAAAAAAATTATTCTCCCCTTTTGTCATATAGAAACATGTAAAATATTGCATAAAACTTTGATACAACAATGATATCCATGATAAGTTTAACATGCTCCCCTTATCACAATTATCAATTTTAATTTATGTTTCCTCTTTTCAAAGAAATAGTAATTTTGAATTTTTGAGTGAAATAAAAAAATAGATGATACCATAACCTTTGTGCCTTCACATTTCCAATTTCACATGTCTTTTGCTTTGCGTGTGAGGCACATCTGTAAAAATGATTATGTAACTTTGGTACCCAAATTTTTTTGCGTCATGTTTTGTTAGTCATTGTTCCTTTTGGAACCAAAATCTTGCCATGTTGTGATGATTTTTTTTGTTTTACATTGATATGTGTAATGGTCATAAAATTCACATGCAAAACATTTAATATATGTTTTTCTATCATAGAAATGATTAGATTTCCAATAAGAGTTTTTATACACAAAATGATTCCTAAGATTATTTTTCGTTATATGAAAAATAGTCTTATTGTTTTTTGTGTATTTTTTAAAAAAGCATTTTCTTATTTTAATTTTTCTAATGAACATGTTAGTTTTACAATTTCACATGCTTGTGTAATTTTCAAAGTCTCAATTTCATTTTTTAGGTTTTCATTTTCCATAAAACTTGTATCATTTTCTTCTTTTAGTTTCTCAATCTCATGTAGTAAATTTTCATTTTTCTTTTTAAGTGGAAAATATCTTTTTATAAGTGAAGAAAATTCTTTATTCACATCTAAAGAAAGATTTTTTTTCGAAACAACTCGATGAGTCAATATTTGAAATTGAAGGATTAAATTTTACCTCATCGTTGTGGGCCATTAAGCATAAGTATGCTTTATCACTGAAAGAGCTTAACGAGTCACTTGTTTCACTTGACTTTTTTATTTTTTTTTATTTTTACCTTTATGAGATGTCTCTTCTTTGTGATTTTTGTATGATCTTCGGGTAGGCTTCTCATTCTTCTCATTCTTTTTCACCAACTTGAGATACTTAGCTAGTTTTTTTGTGTAGTGGGCGAGTATCTTTTCATCAACTTGTTCTTCACTTGATTCTTTTTCCTTTTCATTTGTTTTCAATGTCAATGTCTTCTTTTTAGGAGCATTTATTTCTTCTCCTTCTCGGATTCCGATATCATAGGTTAATAGTGAACCAATTAGATCTTCAAAATCCAGACTATTTAAGTTTTTTTTCTTCGATCATGATCCTCTTTGTATGCCATTTGGACGTGAGCGACCTGAGAAACTTTTTCACTTTTTGAGGATTAGTTCTTGGCTCTCCGAAGGAGGCTAAGACATTCACGATATCGTTAAATCTAACAACTACATCATTTATGGATTCATTTTCATGCATATTAAAAGAATTATATTGATGATTCAAAATGTTTAGTTTATAATTTTTTACTTTGTTCGTTCCTTCATATGTAGTGATAAGTTACTTCAAAATCTTATTTGCACTTTCACAATTGGAAATCCGATTAAATTTCATGAAATCCAAAGCATAATAGAAAATATTTTTAGCTTACCAATCCAATTTTAAAAAAATCTTTTGTCTTTTGTATAGTCTGATGGTAATTTTTCATATAAATAATAGCCTTTTTCAACAATGTCCCACATGTCAATGTTAGTGGAACATATATATGCTTGAATCCTAATTTTTCAATAAGAAAAATTTGATACATTAAAAAGTGGAGGACGAACAATCGATTGAGCTTCGAAAAAACTAAATCCATTTGATACCATGGCTCTTAAAGATGGTTAAATCTTAGAATAAGATGATTATGTCTTAAAATTGATTAAATATTCAAATGATTTGATCCTGAAATAAGATGATCAAAATAAGAGCAATCTGCTCTGATACCAATTGTATGATCCCAAAGATCACCATGAGGGGGGAGGGCTGAATTTGTGTTCAATCCAAAAATATCGATTTCACAAAAGTCGTTGCAAAAGCTTAAAAATGATTCTTAAAACTGTTTAAATCAAAGCAATTCATATCATAAACATAATATGAGAGGGAGGGAGAGAGGGAATTTCAAACACAATACACGCGGTGGTTGTTGACGAGGTTCGGCCATACCTTGGCCTATGTCTCCGCTTTGACTTGTCGACCTCGAGACCGTCGTAGATTTCACTAAAACACTTACTTTGTTCAAAATGGGGCAAGAAAGAAAATCCTTTACACAACCACCTTTTCTTCGTTTCGAGAGGTAAGGCAAGTTTCTCTTCTTATAAAGCTAATATTTTGTCTCGCTCAAAAGGTAAGATTTGGAACCTCTTTCACACATAAGCTCTCACAATCATTTTGAAAAATGGTTTCTCTTCTACAATAGAAAACTCACAAGAAGAGAAGAGAAAAAGAAAGAAAGCTTTAAATGATAACTTCAAGGAAAAAAATCTTCGTTTGATTTCTTGATGTTTTGCTTCAATACTTGGATAGATGTCTTTGCTTTTGGCTTTGGCACTCCTTTTATAGACTTCAGAATGTGAAAAATTCATTCAAAATTTATTCCACATTTTTTTCTTAAAATATAGTCATTATTGTTCATTCCAACAGTGGCTGTCGATCGCATTTATGGACCAGTCGACTAGTCCATATGACCATTGCGCAAATTTTGTTCACTAACCGTAGCTGGTCGGTCGACCGATACATCGATCGGTATCGTGTCGACGTCGATCGATATAGTCTCATCATTAAACTTGGGCAGTGCATGCATTGATCGATCGACCAACATCGTCTCGACATCATTCGAAGATGCTCATATTTTTATCGGTCGACCGGTATCTCCAGATCGGACGATCGGTGTTCTCATGACCGGCTTTCATTGTGTCGATTGGCTGGTTGACAGCCCTGCAATATTTTGATCATAACATTCTGCACAATTATCCATATTAGATCATCTTGGATTCTATGGACAGCTAACAAGATTTTCTACAACTTTGATATTCACATTCATCCATAATGTAATAGAATCATAGTCAATTATTTAATCATGTTGTAGTGCATAAAGTTGTCCTTTTTCTTTACACTTTTTCAGCATTTAGCTTTAATCATTCGATATTTGTATCATGAAAATATAATTTTGTATGGCATTAAAACTTTGACCCAATAGGTAATGAGAGATGAATTTTACTCAAATGTAGTCGCAGGTGCATTGGCTCCATCAACTAGTTGTCCTCTGACATTACTTGGTGAATAATAGTCTTTTAGTGTTCTTGGAGTAGCCATGATTCAATTGTTTTCAATATCTTGATTGTTTATTTCTTTTTCAAATATTCTTATTCTTCTTTTTTTTATAATCTCCTTCTTCTATTGAATGTTTTCTTGGGTTCAGGATCAGATAAGTATAAATCTTCTCGACTATCTGAATCATGTATAAATTGAAATCAGGAGTATCAAATTCAAACAGAAAAATCTCGACAGAATTGACAGTTCAGAGTAATTGTGAAAGTAAAATAAAACTAAAAAATGTGATAACCAAAACTACATAAAGTGATCTAATTAACCTCAAATCACCAGCAACGGTGCCAAAAACTTGATGTGATTTTTGTGAGAGTGTAATTACTAATTGTTTTATTGGACTCCAAGCACAAAATGTAAAAAAAGCAAGGTCTAAACGTAGACCTTTCAGAATTGGAAATAGACTAAGGTCTCGATGTAGACTATGCACAAATAAAAACTAAACTAGGCCTAATCGTAGACTATGCATAATATAAAATTGAACAAGATTTAGGCGTAGACTATGTACTCCTCACATCACTGAAATGCAAGTGCACAGATCAGACTAATAGACTCGAATGTTGTATCCACAGTGATTTGAAACTTTAAGATTCACTAACTAATCTAAATTAATCCTACACTAAAAAGGATAAAATAACAACTAAGTAAAAGGGAAAAATAAAAGTAGATTAACACTTAATGACAAATTATTTTAGGAATGAGGTGCATCTAATATTCTGCTATGGGTGGATTAGACAATTTAACAATATAAATCATGCCATATTCAATTTACAAAAATTGCTCTCACAGTACATTAAACTTAGAACTAAATATCATATTTCCATATGAATGTGAGTTAGGTTGATTTAAAATGGAATTCAACTAATATCAAAATATCATAAAGCTTATAAACTTTTACTAGTGTGCTAACATTCCTCTCAGATGTAAGCACAACAAGTGAAGTAACAATAGCTATGAGATGAGATAAAAATTTAGAACAATGCATAGATACAATTAGATCCAAAAACTAATGCTAATGCTTTTGATTTATTTCTAAACATCAAGGGAATTTAGAATCAACCTCTCTCTTGTTTCAATATGAGATTTACATTAACAAAAGCTAAATTGATGCATCAAACTTCACAATGATTGGAATCAGAAAATAATATCAATATTCTTACTCATTTTTTAGCAAGAAAAGAATATAAAATTAACTTCTCAGTTGCCATTACAAAATAGGATTCACATCAACAAAATCATATTCCAAAACTTTTAGAAACTACACTAATGTCAGTGATAACAGTGTTGTTTTATCATCCATCCATAAACAGAAATTAGACTACTACCCTATCCTAAGAGAGTTTGAATTTAGCTCCTCGTAAATGTTGAAATCAATAAAAAAAAGATGAGGAACTTAATAAAAAAATATTATCAAATATAAAAGTAGAAGAATCATCTTGATGTTTCCTCTTGACTGCTTCTTCTCCTTCCTTCAACTTCAAGGTGCAGCCTCTAGTAGATGGCCGAAGATCCCTAATTCCTCCTCAACATCATTCTTTTATATGACATTATCATCACCATTTGATCCTTATCAGAAGCTTCTATTCCTTATGATTTTGACACATGTCCTCTGGCCCCCTCTTCTTTAAAAAATATTTCTCTCTGCATGCTTTTTGGCAGCCGCAAAAAGTGGTCCTCTCCTCCTTTTTCAACAGAATATTTTTTTTTCTCCTTGATTTGGAGGCTAAAATAATATGAATAGCAAGCATCAAACTCTCCAAATGAAATTTAAACAAATAAGAGCTAAAATAATATATCAAACAGCTCAAATGTGCAAGTGTAAGATAATATTATGCCGAAAACATAATTGTATATAGATTAAGCATAATTATCATAATATGAATATTTTAGGACCTATGCACATGAATTAGAGTGAAAAATAGTAGAATTTTAATATGATCAGATAAGGGTTGTCGCCCCTCTCTTTCCCCATGTCGATGTCAGTGCAAGGAAAGAACGAGGGGCGACGGTTCCCACTCCGCGACCTCACGCCGAAGGTGATTCATGGTGTGAGTCTCCGATAGATGATTCATCTATACGTGCTCATAGACTCGATTGTCTTAAGGAAAGGAATTAATGCATGCTACTAATTGGGGTACTAAAAAATGAAAAGTAAAGTAACATATTGAGCCACGTCTAAGAAAGTAACTAGTCTACTAATAAAAGACATGAATGCGAGGGAAAGAACTGTTATGAGAAACACTAACTTTCACATATAATCGATCAACTATTTTCTCATAAAAATATAGTGTGTATGAAAGTTAGTTATCGTGAAATCAAGACATATGTTGTATTGACTATGTTGTAAGACAGATGTAGCACATATCGAGTTACATAATTATTTGAGCATTTATTGACTCATATATGAGTTATCATGAATCCCTAATGGGCATGGTATACACTTTAAAGATAATTGACCGATTGTGAACCCTAACAAGTCTATTTCTAGCTCCTATAAAAGGCGTGTTTATATCATAGGTCGCATGAATTATTTACCATTTCTGAATGAACCAAAGTGCAATGCTAATCTGGGCAAGTAGGAGATTGAAGGCCAAATGTCCTTTCGGGCATTGGTGGGCTGAGTACGCGGCCCACCGGGGCAGCAGCTAGTGAGGGCTGCTGCCTCCACGCACAAGGAGCACACTCTGAAAGTGTGTGACGCGCACGATGTCAGCGTGCATGATAACGTTGTTAGAACGCGTGATGGCTCCCAATTGCCCCATCGCCCAAATCTCCTTCGCCTTGTTCTTTTAAAGGGGACCAATACCGATGGTCCAATGTGTGCTTTTGTGAAGATTCGTACAGAGGTACTTGTATTGTAGTTAACTGTCCCATTCCCTCGAGGTTCGGTCCTTAATCCTGAGGTACAAGTACACTGTCAAATGTTTGTAGGAAAGCCGCAAGGATCCATTTTCGCAACAAGATGTATTCTGCAATATCATATTTATATGTCCTATAAATCCAACAATTTACATATTTATTATTAGTAATGGATTAACGGTCGGCCTATCATATGATTTATTAATTAATGAACGGATATTAAACTATCATATATTGGGAAAACAACTTAAAGATAATGTCCCGACCTATTATTTGCCCGAGTTCAATAATTTATCGAACGGATTCCTACGGATATGAACAAGATTATCCACTATCATATCCGGTCAATAACGAATGGATCATACTGGCCAGTGTAATTAACACCTCTACTAGACAATTTATAATAATGCGTCCAAACTCACCACAATGGATGCATGTCCATGTCTTAAGTCGACATTTATCACCATGCATGCATCCATAATATGTCTAGATAGTTATATGGAATGTTGTTACAATTGCATAATATCACATGGTTCATAAGGCCTAGTGCGATAATAATAATAATTGCCATGCTTTTTTCATTATAACAACTGGCAAATTCAGAACAAAAACATGGAAAGATCAAAGAAAGGAAATGATTTGAATTCAAACCAGAAACAAAAAAAGGAAACAAAGAACTCGAAATCGTGGGAGAGATTTCCTCCCCTGATTCTCCTCCTCCGATTACTCCTCGGATTTGGCAGATGTGTGGGCTATAAGAGAGCACGAGGAGAAGCCCTCGCATCCCCATTGGATCCCCTTCGACCGGCCACCACCCATCATCCTCCTCCTTGTCCTCTGTTTCGACCAACCATGCGCGCACAGATGACCGAAGCGACCGGCGGATGACCGGTGCACAACGGCCCCTTCCTTGATGTGCTCAGAGGTCGACCGCAACCTCCTCGCCAGCCAAGAACGACCGAAACTAGAGAAGATGATGCAGGAACCATCGACGAACTCAAAATGAACAGAAAATGTACTCTAGACATTAAATCTAAGTAGGCTATGAATCGTTAATCATATGATGTGTGTGATGGTTCCATATTGATCTTGAACCTATGTGCTTCATTTTTTGTATTCAGAAAAGAGGAAGAAGATGGGCGCATATTCGCAGCCTGTCTTGGTCGAGTGATTGCATGGTCGTGCCAGGTAAGTGGCACGGGCATGCCGGATGTGTGGCACAGGCGTGCCCTATTATGCAAACGGCCGATCGATTCAATGAGAACGGTCGACTAATTTGGAAGTTAAATAACTCGACAGCTTTCGATCATGGCACGGGCGTGCCTATAGAGTGGCACAGCCGTGACGGCACACCAGAATTAGCATGCTCATGACATCAAGGTTCCAGGTCAATTTTTAATACATACGAGCGCTTACTCGACGCGAATCGGATCCCGACTCGGCCCGAGTCATGTGCTGGAACCCTCGACAGAAAACCCAGCCCGGGTTTCCATTATCCGGCCCAGGTTCTATTACAAAGGACATAACTATTCTTTCGTTTGGGTCAAACTCGAGGCCATGTCCAAAATTGTAAAGACTTTAATGTCCAAAATTGTAGGATGGGTCGGGATTTGATACAAAGGATAAAGAAATAGGGTATGATTTAATTGCCTCATAGAAAAGAGATTTGACTTTAACCTTTCTTTGATTTATGATTTCCAAATTCCGCAGATAGTAAATAAGCTAAGCAAAGAAAAGTTGAAAATCACGAGATTGCTATATGTCGCCAAAAGTAAAGATTAAAGATCATTGTTATTGTTTAAAAAGGAGGGACAGGTAGTTAAAGATCATTGTTATTGTTTAAAGAGGAGGGACAGGTAGCTGAGCTGAGGAGATAGTGAATCTACAGGTCCTTAACGACCACTGCTCCTGGGGTACAGGTCATCTATCACTTATATTCCGAAAAGGGTTATGCATTGCCATCTCTCCTTTCCCAAAGAGGGCATTATATTGATTACATGTTTATAACGCCAGAGGAACATGTAGCTGGGCTGAGAAGATAGTGCAGGTCCTTAACGATCATTGTTCCTGTGGTATAGGTCCTCTTCCACCTGTATTCCGAAAAGGGTATGCATTGACATTACACCTTCCCCAAAGTGGCCATCATTGACTTCACAAGATGTTATAGAGGCACCTCTGACATCCCAACCTAATAATATCGAACTCGCATAAGACAACGAACTTTAAGGACTGTATAGTTAATATAAAAGATATAGTACAACTCATGGTAAAGCAAAACATAGTAAAACTTAGTATGGTAAAGTACAAAGTATGGTCTAATAAAGACAAAGTATTGACATAGTAAAGAACAAAGTATGAATATAGTAAAGAATAAAGTATAGATATGATAAAGAATAATTCATTGTCACCGTACAATTAAAGTATTGGTTATAACAGAAAAGAAGAGATCACTTGTTCATAGTGAAGTATGTTATCTTATTGCTTATCCATTGTTAATTCGAGCATGATTTGATTATCATTTTATAATTTATGATTCTATTGTACTGGGCGTTTTCGCTCACGAATATTCTATGCCCCTGCATTAGATGGATAATTTGGTCTTTTCTTTTGAAATTGAACATGTGATCATTTGCTTAGATCTATTGGATATTTTTGTCATTTCTTTTCTTCATATGGATTGCATTAGATGTTGGTGCCTCTTGACATTCTGATGTTTTCTTCGTCCGTAATAAAGTTCTTTTTTATTTTATTATTATATCTATTGTCATGTATTGCATTTGTTGAATGATTAAAATTATAATATGGTCAAGAGCATAACACGCAGTGTAACGTCCAGAAGTCAACCTGACTGGTTTTGGAGATGTTACATTGATACTCTTGGTGGATGATGATAATCTTGGTGGATGAGGACATTCCCTCCTTAGTTATTGTTGCTTTGTGGGATGTGCCCTCTCGTTTAGTTATCTTTGTTCTTCTAACTCTCGTTCCACAGTTCGACCGCAACAGGTCATTATCAATAATGTCTTTAATGTGATTGTAGTGTTCATGCCTTTGAGCAAAGCATTCTGCCCTGTGTTTGCCACTCTTTCGCATCGTGAAAAACAAAATATTTGCCTTTATTGTATATATATATGTAAATGAAGATTAAGACTTGTAAAATAAAATTGTTCTTATAAGGTTTATTATTATCATCCGGTATTTTGATTATTATTTATAAGTGACTATTGATTTAGTGACGAGTATCCACATATATAATATATTTTTTTGCTACATTCGGTGGGTCATGTGATCCTTAATTTGCTTTTGGCATGAGATGCAAAAATGTGAGATAAGTATTCATCAGTTTTGACCGTTTTGAAGGAAAGAAAAATATCTGAATATAAGAAATTGAAAAAAATAAACTTGTTAACTTTTTTTTATAGCCTACGGTCGGTATCTGAAAGGTAGTGTTAATTATTCAACTCACACGGTGCTACTGAGCTGGCCACAAGTTAAAAGAATGTCCATCATCGAGCCCAACTAATTTGGTAAGATTGTTTCTAATCACGTACCTGATAGTGAATACTCTAACAAAAATTTTTATATTTACAAATAAAAAAACCAAACTAATGTTTTCAATTTAAATTGTCAGCACAGAATTTATCACAAAAAGGGGCGTGCTTATGGAAACATTTGAATAACTCCAAAAGTTATTCCTCTTGAACCAATAATTCTTCCCCTTCATCAACAATACATCCAACAAAACTAGTGCGGCAAAGTAAAAAAAATATGCATGTAAAAAGAATTTTAGAAAAAAGTTTAATGTTGTATTTAATTAGAAAGATATCTCTGGAAGGGATCCCAAGAAATAAAATGTGATTTCACACGAATTTAAATATATATATTTTTATTTTCACAATGCACCGCTATTTCTTGGGAATTGTGACCCGGCTAACAAGAGCAATATTGTTGAGTGGTCCGGACAACGAATAAAAAAATTATTTATTTTAGATTAAATCACCGTTAGTCATAAAATATTTAATTTAATACAATGCATCCAATTAACAAATTATTTTGAACAAATTTTTAGGTTGTTTTGAATGAATTAACAAATTATTTGAGCATTTTTTTTCGATAGTTTTGAATGAATCAAAATAATCTGATGCGCCAATATGTTAAAAAAACTTCTGTCAGATGCAACAAAACAATGAGTTATGTATGAACATATCATCATGATAAGATAAAATAAGTATGTAACATCATAATCATTAAGTCAAAGCATATCACAACTTATCATTATGCTAAAACATATCATCATTTATTTTGCTTGACTTTAACATTTTTTTACATAACATCTTATGACAAAGGGGACATACATTAGCATCATTTTTTATGCTTTCATCATCATCTTCATTTTTATGTCTCAAGTCGTCATTGGAAAATACATACAATCATATAAGACTTTATTTCTTAGACTTTAGTCCCCATGAAGTACATACATGGGTGTAAGACTTTATTTTTCAACTTTGCGTCATCTTTTCATCTTCCATCTTAATTAAGATAGCTTCTTATCTTCGTGGTTAGGAAGATCATGTCGATTCGTGGGTATTAGGCCGTGATCTTTTTTTCCCAATGGAAGTACAAATCGTGGTGGGTCAAACTTTACTTTTCTGAAAATACATCACATAAGTTAGCAAGTGAAGACTTTATTTCCCTCCACGATTATAACAAGACACCTTCATACAAATCCATCTTTTATTTACATTCATCAATACATACAATCATTCAATACATGTTGTATATTTTAATCCTATTTAATGTCATACATACTTCAAATCATGCTAAGTGTCGACATTCAATCATGACCAAATCATCAGCCCAAAATGGACGACCGTTTTACTTTCGGTCGACTGTTGGACTAGGTATCGGGCGATCGATAGTATTTCGGTCGACCGTTATGATACTTCCGGATGACCGAACTGGACGTTGGGTCGACCGCGGATTACAGAGAGCAACAACTGCTCTAAATCGGATGATTGTTGGGGTATCGGTCGACCGTTATAAGACTTTCGGACGACCGAACTGGGTGTTGGGTCGACCGCAGATTAAAGAGAGCAATGACTGCTCTAAATCGGACGACCGTTGGGGTATCGATCGATCGTTATGAGACTTTCGACTAACTGAACAAGGCGTTGGATCAATCGCAGATTACAAAGAGGAACGACCTCTTCATATCGAACGTCCGAATGAGTTTCGGACGATCATTGGATAAATGTCGAGATGAATTCGTCCCCAGAATAGTCGATCGTTAATGTATCGGTCGTCCGTTCTAGGCCGACAGAACCTACAATTCTACATCATTTCTTTCCAATCTTGCATACTTTGACGTATTGAGTATAGATTTTGTTCCACACATCACATAAATCATTTATCACTTAGGACACTAAATATGAAACAAATGGAATTTTCACATAAGGACATCCAACATACTAATCTCATTCATATATGTACATGAACGTTAAGCAATTTCATTATGAGCTAAGATAAGTGACAATGAACATCCTAATTCTAGGCATGTTTAGCAATAGAGCAATAATCTAAATAAAACATGAAGCACACTAATGCTAATATGAACATCCCTTAATCATCCATTCTAAGAATACATGATTGGTTCTTTATGCCCTAATCCAAACACACAAGTATCATTAGGGGGAAATTTGGATTTTGGATCCCCTCAAACGTACCTTGCTTAATGACCCTTAACCCTCTAGCTTCTTCGCCTCTTTTCCCTTCTTTCTTCTCTAGTTGAAATAGCTTCTTCTCCCTCCTTGGAGCTGCTGTCCACATTTGCTAATGCGAAGGTAGGAGAGAGAGTGAGTGAGTGAGTGTGCTAATGGAGAGAAGAAATCTTACTGTAGCTGCAAAATGGAGCTTCCTTGTGTGTTGGCTGAGAGGAAGTGAGATTGAGTGAGTTGAACTACTGTAGCGTCAATGTAGCTATAGTAACAAGGCTTAGAGAGGAGATTAGTGTTGATGGAAATGGGGGTTTTGGGGTGTGCATGTGGCTGCCGACATGTTAGGTGGGGAAGAGAGAGAGCTTTGCTTTTAGGTTATAATGATTTATGGTGTTGGGCTTCATGGGGTGGGTGCGTGTGGGTTTTGTTGTTTTCTTTTTCTCTTTTTTTCATTTTAACTTTAGGATATTACAACTTATGTCCTTAAATAAAAATTTATCTTCGAATTTTAATAAATCTTAATTTACTTATCTAAAAGTCTTGAAAATTTCTCTCGCATTTCCTCTTCAAGCTCCCAAGTAGCTTCTTGCCCACGGTGATGCTTCCATGCCACTTTAACCATTGGTATTATTTTATTCTTGAGATGCATCACTTGATAATCTATAATTTCAATAGGTTGTTTCACATACATCAAATCTTCCTTGATATTCGGCTCTTCAATTCGAATCATTTTTACTTCATCATGAATATATTTTTGGAGCTTTGATATATGAAAAACATTGTGAAGTCTTGCATAGAAAGGTGGTAGTTCTAACTTATAAGCCGCTTCATCAACTTTCTCTAAAATTTCAAATGGTCCAATATATCTTGGAGTCAACTTTCCTTTCTTGCTAAATCTCATCACACCTTTAGTTGGTAAAACTTTGAGCATGACATGGTCACCAACTTCATAAAGTTGCTCTCTTCTTCTCATATCCGCATAACTCTTTTGCCTACTTTGTGCCACTAACATCTTTTGCTTGATAAGTTCCATCTTGTCAACATACATGTGGATCAAATCCGGTCCAAGATATCTCTCTTTTCCGGTTTCACTCCAACATGACAGGGAACGACAAGGCCTTCTATATAAAACTTAAAATGGTTCCATCCTGATGCTAGAGTGATAATTATTATTATAAGCAAATTTCACTAAAGGAAGATGGTCATCCCAATTTCCATGCCAATCTAAGGCACAAGCTCTTAGCATATCCTCAAGAGTTTGAATCGCTCTTTCACTTTGGTCATCGGTTAGGGGATGAAACGCTGTGCTAAAATTTAGCCTTGTTCTAAAAGCATTTTGGAGACCCTTCCAAAATCTTGAAGTAAATCTTGGATCTCTATCTGAAACAATAGAAGCCAAAATTCCATGCAAACGGATAATTTCATTACATATAGCTCTATTATGCTTTCCATGGATTGACTCACTTTCATAAGAATAAAGTGAGACGACTTCGTCAAATAGTCTACTACAATCCAAACTGCATCAAGCCCTTTCCGAGTTTGAAGTAGTCCTACTATAACGTCCATAGAGATACTTTGTCATTTTCATTCCGAAATAGGTAAGAATTGTAACTTGTCACAAGTCCTTCCGTATTCAATCTTAACTTATTGGCAAACTATACATTTAGCTACATACTTGGCCACTTTCTTCTTCATATCTTCCCATCAAAAATTTCTTTGTAAGTTCTTGAACATCTTGGTACTTCCGAGATGAATTGAGAATTCGGACTTATGATATTCATCTAAAATCTCTCTTCTTAGTGCTTTGTCTTTTGGAACTCACAAACGGTTCTTGTACCTAATTGCTCCATCTTCGTCATACTTGAAGTGATTTCTTTTTCTTTTGCAAATATTAATCATTCTTGCATATTCCGGGTCTCTTCATTGAGCTTCAATATTTTTTCTCACTAAACTTGATTCGATCATATGATGAGCCATATATATGATCCTTCGGCCACAAATGCTTGGGGCCCATTGCACTATAGTGTCCACAAGATTCCACTTGTGTACACTCAAACATTCAAGTGATCCTTCACACTTGCGACTTAGTGCATCGGCTACTACGTTAGCCTTTCCGGGATGGTACAATATAGCAAACTCATAGTCTTTAAGGAACTCAAGTCATTTTCTTTGCCTCATGTTCAACTCCTTTTGGGAGAACACATACTTTAAGCTCTTATGATCCGTGTACACTTTAAAATCTTCACCATACAAATAATGGTGACATATCTTTAATGCGAATACCACTGCCGATAGCTCTAAGTCATGAGTTGGATAGTTGACTTCATGCATCTTCAATTGCCGAGAAGCATATGCCACAACTTTGCCATGTTGCATAAGTACACAACCTAAGCCGGTACCACAAACATCACTATAAATGACATAGCCTCCACTTCCCGAGGGAATGACTATAATTGGTGTCGTGGTGAGTCTTTTCTCGAGTTCTTGAAAGCTTGCTTCACATGCTTGTGACCATATAAACTTCTAGCATTTTCTTGTCAACTTTGTCATAAGTGCAGCTATCTTGGAGAAATCTTGGATAAACCTTCTATAGTATCTAGCAAGTCCCAAGAAACTTCTAATTTTGGACACATTCTTGGGCCTATTCCAATTGGTCACCGCTTCAACTTTAGCTGGATCCATGGCAACTCTATGCCTTGATACAATATGTCCAAGGAACGTTACTTCCTCAGCCAAATTCACACTTAGAAAATTTGACGTAAAGCTTGTTTCTTCTCAAGGTTTCTAATACAATGCGAATATGTTATCTATGCTCTTCCGGGCTCGATGAGTAGATGAGGATGTCATCCATAAAAATGATCACAAATTTGTCCAAGTACGGACGAAAAACCATATTCATAAAATCCATGAATGCGGTGAGCGTATTCATTAGTTCAAAAGGCATAACAAAAAACTCATAGTGTCTATATCTCGAACGAAATGCTGCCTTCAGAATATCTTACTCAGCTACCCTTAATTGGTGGTAACCACTCCTTGGGTCAATCTTGGAGAAGACCGACGCCGACAATAATTGATAAAAAAGATCATCAATTCTTGGCAAGGGGTACTTGTTCTTTATCGTCACTTTATTGAGCATTCGATAATCGATGCACAATCTTAAAGAACCATCCTTCTTCTTGACAAAAAGTACCGGTGCGCCCTATGGCGCGGTGCTCGGAAGAAGTTCAATATTGAACTCAACTTACCTTCTTGACGACAATCCCTTAATGTCTTCCGGAAAGACATCGGGATATTCTTTTATCACATCCAAGGATTCAAGTGCCTTGGATTGTGAATCTGTCTTGACGACACTTGCCAAAAATCCTCTTGCCCCTTTCTTGATCATCTTGCTTGCCTTAATTGCTTAAATTAGCACTTTGACTTCCTTGGAGGGAAGAATCATCGTGAGTTTTTCATGATGATCACCTATAAAAAAAAATTTTTGTTTGCAATACATACAAGCATCATTATAGGATAACCAATCCATCCATAAGATTACATCATAATCTATCATAGGAAGCAATATAATATCACAGGAAAAATTCTTCCTATCTATTTCTGTAGATACCCCAAAATTGGGGACATATCTCCTAGTGGCTACCATTCCGGTAGGAGTCACTATTTCTAGTTGACAATTACTAACTAGAGGTCTTACTTCTATCATACCAGCAAATGCATGAGATATGAAGGAATGTGTTGCACCCGAATCGAAAAGAATATTTGCATAGTGTCCGACAATTAGAATATTACCTTGGATCACATAATTTGCTTGGGTGGCTTCATCAACCTCCATGGCAAATACTCTTACCGAGGTTCTTGGCGGATCCATAGCCATCTTTCTTTTATTGCGGTTGTTCTCACTCTTTTTCGGGCAATCTCTTATGTAATGACCCATCTTTCCACATTGTAAGCATGTCTCGGCCCTCATGCGACATTCACCGTGATGGTACCTACCACAATGGTTGCATGCACCTTTTACTTGCTCTCCCTTCTTTGGTGAATGATAAAGGGCTTTCCTTGGGCTTTTCCAGCTTTTTCTTCATGCTTCATGATCGTTTTTCCCTTAGCACTCATCCTTTCGTTATACTTCCTCTTATGTTCGGCGGCAAGTTCCATCGCGTCCTTCATGGTGGTACAACGACCATTCCTGATCCATTGTTGTAATCCGGGTGCAAGCCATTTATGAACCTTTTAGTCCTTCTAAGTTCATTTTCATTGCGCTCATCATACTTTTCTAGTCTTAGAAATGTGCTCAAGTATAGATCCACCGTCATGTTACCTTGGACAAGATTGAGAAATTCGTCCCTCTTCTTTTCCTTAACGTGATCCGGGAAGAAGCGAGCCTTGAACACTTCCACGAAGCTCTCCCAATTAACCTCTTCCTCACTCTCAAAAGTAGTCTTTAAACTTCCACCATACTTTACCTTGGTTGCAAAGGTGATATGTAGCATACATTATCTTACGATCTCCAAGGCATCCCATGACCTTGAGGATATCCCCTATCTCTTTAATCCATGATTCAACCAAGTCGGGCTCTCCTTCTCCATCAAACTTTGAAGGTTGAAGCCATAGGAAACTCTCAATGGAGTATTCCGGTTCATTGTTCCTTTGCGTATTTTACGCCGCTCGGATTAATCCATCAAGGAAAACATTTCTCTCATGTAACTCATTAACAATTGCCCATCTTAATGGCATCTACATTCACAATTAAATACACATAGCGACATCATTATCATGAGTTAAACATGGAAGAACATGTGCCTTTAGGTTTGGTGGCACCTCTTGACGATTGCACATGGACTTTACATTTAGACATTTTACTTAGACACTTTATCCGACCAATGGCTTACACATCCTAAGACCTAATACTCATGAGCAAATCTATGGCTCTGATACTAACTGTAACGTTCCCAAAATTCGGCCCCAATTTAGTTGCCAAACCCTAGGTGACGTTACTTTTTAAAACCTAATTACATAAAAATATTGCAGCGAAAAATGTAATAATAATAAGTCCAATAGCAAAAAATACAGCGGAAGACTTCATAGGTAAATAAAATTCAAGATACATCTCTGGCCCATGTGGCACATAAGCTCCAACATAAGATCCAAAATAGAGTTCATAATACATAAGTGAGTTCATATAGAAGTAAATGACTCAAAGGCCCATAGGTCATACATACTTGACTCTTATAAGAATTCATCATGATAACATAAGTAAGATAACTTGGGCCGTAGCCCGACCAACCCATGTGCAATGTCACCGTCATCAGGTATTTTGATTATTATTTATAAGTGACTATTGATTTAATGACGAATATCCACATATATAATATTTTTTTTGCTACATTTGGTGGGTCATGTGATCCTTAATTTGCTTATGGCATGAGATGCAAAAATGTGAGAGTATTCATCATTTTTGACCGTTTTGAAAGAAAGAAAAATATCTGAATATAAGAAAATCGAAAAAAATAAACTTGTTAACTTTTTTTTATAGCCTATCGTCGATATTTGAAAAATAGTGTTAATTATTCAACTCACGTGGTGCTATTGAGCTGGCCACATGTTAGAAGAATGTCCATCATCGAGCCCAACTAATTTAGTAAGATCGTCTCGAATCACGTGCCTGACAATAAATACTCTAACAAGAATTTTTTATATTTACAAATAAAAAAAACCAAACTATTGTTTTCAATTTAAATTGTCATCACAGAATTCATCACAAAAAGGGGCGTGCTTATGGAAACATTTGAATAACTCCAAAACTTCTTCCTCTTGAATCAATAATTCTTCCCCTTCATCAACAATACATCCAACAAAATTAGTGCGGCAAAGTAAAAAAAAATGCATGTAAAAAGAATTTTAGAAAAAGTTTAATGCTGTATTTAATTAGAAAGATATATCTGGAAGGGATCCCAAGAAATAAAATGTGATTTCACACGAATTTAAATATTTTTTCTTTTCACAATGCACCGCTATTTCTTGGGAATTGTGACCCGGCTGACAAAAGCAATATTGTTGAGTGGTCCGGACAACGAATAAAAAAAGTATTTATTTTAAATTAAATCATCGTTAGTCATAAAATATTTAATTTAATACAACGCATCCAATTAACAAATTATTTTGAACAAAATTTTAGTTGTTTTGAATGAATTAACAAATTATTTGAGAAATGTTTTTGGTAGTTTTGAATGAATCAAAATAATCTGATGCGCCAATATGTTAAAAAAACTTCTATCAGATTGATGCATGCAAAATATAACATATTTTAGTTTATGATTTTAATTAATTTTTTCGTAATTTATTCATGGCATGCATCATTTTTAGTCACTTTTAATCGTAATTCTGGATTTATTGATTTTGATTATTAATGTGTTGAATATTTTAACTAAAGAGGAATTTACTTAATTCTTATAATTATTTAACACGTAATATGAATCGGCCGTAAAGAATTGAATTTCGGCCGAGATGATCTCATGGTTAAAGATAAAAGATTATATCTTTTGGGCGTAATGGCAAGAAGACTTTTTGTTTTGGCCGAGATTTGGAGGGGGTAAAGATAAGAAGCCTATCGTTTTGGCCAAAATTGAAGAACTCATCGTTTTGGGCGTAATGATAAGGACTCTTCTTTATTTTGGCCGAGATTTGGAGGGGGTAACGGAAAGAAAGCTCATCGTTTTGCCCAAAATTAGAAGATGTTATCGTTTTGGGCGTAATGGAAAGGTGTAAAGATATGAATAGTTTATCATTTTGGTCGAGATATGAAGGGGTAAAGATAAAAAGATTTATCTTTTGGGCGTAATAACTTTATAGTTTTGGCCGAGATTCAGAGAGAGAGAAACAAAGTTTATCGGCCGTAATCAACTCAAGTTTTATCTTACAAATTTAAAGTCAACCGTACGATGTTACGACCGGGATCAAATTGAAGCCCGTCCGCACCTATAAATACGTGAAGAATTCGTCGTTTCAATTCGTGTTCTGAAGTTTAGGTTTCTTCCACGGCGAGTTGTGAGCTCTGCAGGCTACGACCAAGAAGAGAGGTCCGACGGCTAGAGGTTGATCGCGACCCTGATCAAGTCCGAGAGGCTGCCCGACTGTCTGCCCAATTCGAGAGCTCTACTTCTATTTTGGGTGTAATTCTTCTAATTATTATTGTTATTTTATTATTCTCTCTAGAATTTCTAGGATGAACTCCATGTTTTCAGGATTATTATTTTAGGAGATTATTAATTGAAGGGGAATATTTGGAAACTATTTTATTTGTTTTAATCTTTTCTGATCAATTATTAATTGTGCTTAATACTTTTATGTTAGTTAATTGAATTTCTGAATTAGGCTATACCAGTTTGTGGAGTGTTTAATTTCAGAATTCATTATACTAATTTTAATTGATTTTATTTGAAATTAATAATTGACAAAAATTTGATAACTAGTGTGTGGAGAATCAAGTTTGTGTGGTCTATTAATCTATACCAGTTTGTGGAGTGATTAATAGTCTAGGGAATCCAGTTTAATGCATCTTTATTTTAATATATTTTTTAGGATACCAGTCGTGGAGACTTCAATTCTTATTAAATTAAGATAATTCTATATGATTAGATTGAGAGATGCCAGTCGTGGAGACCACAAGATAATCATGTTAGATTACTTTAGGGAAACTCTAATCCATCTTTAAAGATTAAATTTATCTTTTTATGGTTCAAATATTTATCCTGATTTATTTTCATCCTAAGGCCTAACTTCAACACTACTACATTATCTTATCTTGTTTTCTTTATTTTATTTTATTGTTACAAAACTTATTTCCAAAAATTCATGTTTTTCTTCTCTTATTAATTTATAAATTCAGATATTGAATTAATAATATTCCTCGTGGGTTCGACACTATTTACTCCTATTACTATATTACTTGAATGACTAGTGCACTTGTTAGCGATTTTATTTTGCTATGTCATTTTACGCATCAAGTTTTTGACGTCGTTGCCGGAGAATATTTTATTAATTAATTTCTGATTTTTATGAATTTTTAGGAGATGTAAATAAATTATAAATAATTTTCTGTAATTCCTTGTCTGTAAATACGCATTATTTATTTTTTGTTATTAGTGTAAAAAGTATATTTTTCTTTTTTTGCAGATAAAGGTCGCGACATTTTAGATTAAAATTGTTGACTTCGGCTAGTGCTTTATGGATCTTTCGGATTTCAATGTGGACTAATGGTTTTGTCAGCTTTATGAGTTTTATCGCCGAAAACTGATCTCATGGTTTTTGCGGCCGATAACTTTCTAAATTCCCTTTGCAACAATTTAATTTGCGGCCGAGAATTATCTCTGAATCCAGTTTTGCGGCCGAGATGTTTTACGCCACCATTTTACTCCGGATATGGATTTTTCGGCCGTAATGAGATTTTTCAACTTCTGGATTTTTTCGTTTTCGATCGAAATTTTTATTTGTGGTCTTGCTTTATACGTAAGAATTGGATTAATACCACTTTTGATACAATTTTGTTTCGGACGAAATCCTGATATTTTTGTTTTACAGCCGTAAAATTTTCTGTTTTTCTCAACTTGGTTTCTGATTTTATGATTTTGAAAAAGTTTACGCCTGCAAAATATTTTGTTTATTCGACCAACTTTATTCGTATATTTGTGGCTGAAAATTTTTACGGACGAAAATTTGGCTTTATGATATCGAATTGATTTCTTTCTCTTGCGCATTGGATTGATGAAGTATTCGACTAATGCATGATTTTGCGGCCGACAATAAATCTTATCTTGCGGCCGACATGTTTTTATTTTCTGAACATTCATTTTTACGACGTCATACGACCTTATTTCGGTCATGGATTTTTCTATCTCGGCCGAAAAGGATCACGTTCGATTTAATTTTCATCGATTTACGGCCGATATGAATTTCACTCTTCCTCGGCCATAATGAATCATTTGTCGACGTTTCGTTCGATTTTTATTTCGGCCGAAACCCGGTTCTATTTTACGGCCAAAGGTTATCGACTTCGGCTTTACGCCCAGAGTCAATTTAATTCTCTTTCGGCCGAGATGATTCATCGCCCTGTTAATTTTTACGCCATCTTACGTCGTTGTTTCAGCCATAATCCAACAAGTTTTACGCCTTCACGTTGATTAATCCCTTTCGACACTATTTCATGGTTTTTACGAGCGAACGAACCTCGGGTTATTTAATTTCTCAACTAATTTAATTTCTGCCGAGATATGTTGGGCGATCGATCAATCTCATTAACCTCTCTGAAACTATTTTTTGCTGATTATTGCTTTTACGGCCGTAATGTTGACACATGGTTAAGTTGTACGGCCGAACGAGTGCATGATTTTTATGATTATCTATTTTGATTTACTTTCGAAGGAGTTATTTGTCATTTCAATTGGTTTGAAGAGCGTTTGGCGGCCGTAATTAGGTTTATGATAAGTTCCTTTTGGAAATTAATTTTAATGATGAATTTTCAATTCTACCAGACTGAAAGACTTTTTATTTGTTAAAATCTTATTTCTTCGTGACCTATTATCTGTATTTCTTTCTTCTTGTATATATTTTTATTTTATTCTTTTCTCCTACTAAAAGTTGGTTGTTGCAGGTATCATTGAATATTTAATCACAACCAATCCTAGAATTTTCTGATAAATGCACAAGGAATTCAAATCCAATTTTGAAATTTGATCCTGAAATTGAAAGGACTTTTCGCCAATTAAGAAGAGATATAAGAAGAATGGTTGAACAAGCACGCGACAATCAGAGACTGGAGCAACAAAATGAACTAGTTCCGCCACAAAATAATCGGTGAGAAGATGAAGCAGAACTCTCTATGAGAGAATACGTCTCGGCCAGATATAATGACTGAGAATCATGCATTGTGCTGCCTGAAATTAATGCCAATAATTTTGAGATCAATCCGGCAATCGTGAGGATGATACAAGCATCTCAATTTGGAGGAGGATTTCATGAAGGCCCTCACGATCACCTTGACAAATTTCTTGCCACTCTTAGCACCTTTAGAAATAATAATGTTTCTACTGAAGTTATTCGTTTATTATTATTTTCACAATCCTTACGTGACGAAGCTTCTACTTGGTTCAAAACTTTGCCTACAGGATCAGTTCATTCATGTTTGGAGCTGGTAGAAAAGTTTGTCGGAAAATATTGCCCACCACAAAAAGCAGGCAAATATAGAAGAGAGCTGAGGGCATTTGTTCAAGACGATGATGAAACATTATATGAGGCCTGGGAACGATATAAGGAACTACTGGCCAGAGTTCCTGATAATAGGATTTCAAAGTGGCAAGTGATGGAAGATTTCTACCATGGATTGTGAGCTACAGATCAAGATAAGCTCGACAAATCAGCAGGAGGAACAGTGCTGGGATCTAAATGCCCTAGTGAGATACAGGATATTATTGAAGTTGTAGCCCTCAAGTCAAGCCAAGAAAAGAGACCACCTCGTCGAACTCATGATGTGCATGCTACAGAAAGTAGAAATTCTTCTGAAGTAATGGCTCAGCTGGAGTCACTCAATCAAAAATTTGAGCAGATGATGTCATTAATGGTGTGCAACAACTGTGGAGGAGGACATGCGAGCAATTATTGTCCTCAAGGTAACATTTCTAATCCTGATCAAATTGAAAATGCTAATATTGTCTCTAATCCATTTTTCAGGAACAATAACTATGGTTGGAGGAACAATCAGAAGTTTCCTTACAGATCAAATCAAGGACAAGTTTTTGAGAAATTTCAGAATTAAGGACAAGCTCATCCACAAAACTATACACTTTTGAGACGGCAACAAGAAGCTCCTATTCAACAATCAACTAATCCCATGGAAGAGATGATGACAAGAGTTATTGACACTATGCAAACCATGCAGAAGACGATGGAAACAAGGGCAAACAATCAAGATCCACAATTAGGAATTTAGAAATGCAAATAGGGCAGATGGCTAATATGATGGCAGGTTGTGCACCAGGGACTCTTCCAAGCAACACAGAGAAAAATCCTAAAGAGGAAACCAAAGCTGTGACTCTTAGAAGTGGAAAACGGTTGAGAAGTTTTGTATCAGATTCCCCGCCAAGAGCAATCGATCATAATGAAGAAGTTGAAGCATCAAAGGCACAAGATCAGGGCACTGAGGATATCAATCTGAAGAAAAAAGTAAAATACCAATAACATAGGAGATCTGCCCTATCCACAGAAATTTCGCAAAGAACAACTAGATAAGCAATTTTCTCGTTTTCTTGATATTCTGAAGCAATTATCTATTAACATTCCTTTTCATGAAGCTTTACAGATGATGCCAACCTATGCTAAATTCATGAAGGATATATTATCTTCAAGAAGAAAGTTTGAAAACACTGGGAGAGTAATGTTGACATCGGAGTGTAGTGCCATTTACGATCGAGATATACCTAGAAAAATAAAAGATCCTGGAACCTTCACCATACCTTGCACTATAGGAAGATTCTTTTGTGCACAAGCTTTATGTGATCTTGGTGCTAGTATAAGCTTAATGCCTTACTCTATATTTATGCAGATTCTTCATGCAAGAGATCCCGAGGAATATTAAGAGATGTTTTGGTAAAAGTTGATAAATTTGTTTTTCTTACAGATTTTACTGTTCTGGATATGAAGGCAGATGAAAAAACCTCTATCATCCTCGGGAGACCATTTCTAGCCACAGGAAATGCACTTATAGATGTTCAACAAGGGATGCTCACACTTCGCGTTAACAATGAAGACATCACTTTCAATATAAAAAATTCTCTCAAATAATCTTTTGATCACTCATCCTGTTATGCCATTGATTCTCTAGAAGATGACACGACTATTGCAGATTTTGTTTCAGATCCATGTGCTAAGGAAGCTTTGGAAATGATGGAGGATTCTAGAGAAATTGTAGAAGAGGATAATGCCCCAATAACAATAGAGACATTCGAGAAGGAAATCGAAAAATTGGAATGTCCTCCAAAATTTGAACTTAAAGAACTTCCATCTCATTTAAGATATGCCTTTCTTGAAAATGATACTTACCCCGTTATCATATCTACTGATTTGACAGATGATATGGAAAACAAACTTTTAGAAGTGTTGAGGCAACACAAAAGAGCAATCGCCTGGTTGATCTCAGACATCAAGGGAATATCGCCTACTATTTGCATGCATAAAATTTTGATGGAGGAAAATGCCAAATCAGCTGCTCAGTATCAAAGAATGCTCAACCCAACTTTAAGGGAAGTTGTGAGAAAGGAGGTCATCAAACTCCTTGATGCAGGTATTATATATGCCATTTCTGATAGCTCATGGATAAGTCCTATGGAGGTAGTCCCTAAGAAAGGAGGAATTACTGTGGTAAGTAACAAAAATAATGAATTGGTGCCTCAAAGAACAGTTACAGGTTGGAGAGTCTGTATAGACTATAGGAAGCTTAATGATGCTACCCGCAAAGATCATTTTTCGTTACCTTTTATTGACCAAATGTTGGAGCGTGTTGCAGGTCATAGCTATTATTGTTTTCTAGATGGTTATTCTGGATACAATCAAATAGTAGTAGCACCTGAGGATCAAGAAAAGACAACGTTCACATGTCCATATGGAACGTTTGCCTATAGAAGAATGCCATTTGGTCTATGCAACGCTCCAGCAACATTCCAAAGATGCGTGATGTCAATCTTTCCAGATATGAATGAGAAGATACTCGAAGTTTTCATGGATGATTTTACACTTTTTGGTAGCTCCTTTAATAACTGTTTGGATAACTTATCTCTAGTTTTGCAGCGATGTCAAGAAACAAATTTGGTCCTTAATTGGGAGAAATATCACTTCATGGTTAAGGAGGGTATAGTGCTTGGCCACAAGATCTCAGCAAAAGGAATCGAAGTGGACAAGGCCAAGATAGATGTTATTGCAAAACTGCCCCCTCCAACCAATGTGAAGGGCATTCGAAGCTTCCTTGGGCATGCAGGATTTTATCGCCGTTGTATCAAAGATTTTTCAAAGATGACTAAACCCTTAACTAATTTTCTTTCTAAGGACACAAAATTCAATTTTAATTCAGATTGTCTTGCCGCTTTTAATCTATTAAAAGAAATGCTAATTTCTGCCCCTGTTGTTGTAGCACTTCGAGCTGATGTGTGATGTGAGTGATGGTGTCGTAGGAGCTATTTTGGGGCAAAGAAAAGATAAAAGATTTCATGTCATATATTATGCAAGTCGAACATTGAATGCTGCCCAACTAAATTATACAACAACAGAAAAGGAGTTTCTTGCTGTTATTTTTGCTTTTGACAAGTTTAGATCATATCTAATTTGTTAAAAAATCATTGTCTACACAGATCATGGAACCATCAAGCACTTGATGAGCAAACAAGATGCCAAACCTAGACTAATCTGATGGATACTACTTTTGCAAGAGTTCGATGTGAAAGTAAAAGACAAAAAAGGGACTGAGAACTTATTAGCTGATCACCTATCCCGTTTGGAGCCATCTCCAAAAGAAGTCACAGACATACTTGAAGAATTCTCAGATGAGAAACTTTTTTCTATCTCTATAATTTTTCAAATTTCTGACACTACACCATGGTTCGCTGATTTTGCTAATTACCTTGCAGGACATTACATTCCAAAGGGCATGACCACTCATAAAAAAAGGAAATTCTTATCTGATGTCAAGAATTATCACTGGGAAGATCCTTACTTTTTCGATTATGTGCAGATCAAGTAATTCGAAGATGTGTTCACGAAGATGAGATTGAGAATATCCTAAGTCATTGCCACATGGACAAGCTAGAGGACACTTTGGACCCAATCGAACAGCAGCTAAGGTACTTGAATGTGGACTATATTGGCCAATCATTTACAGAGATGCAAGAAACTACTGTAAGTATTGTGACAAATGCCAAAGGACAGGTAATATTTTTTGTCGAGATGAAATGCCTCTCACAAATATTTTACAGTGTGATATTTTTTATATTTGGAGCATTGACTTTATGGGACCATTTCTTAAATCCTTTAACAATCAATACATCTTAGTGGCGGTTGATTATGTTTCAAAATGGGTGGAAGCTGTAGCCACACCAACAAATGAGGCCAAGGTAGTTGTCAACTTTTTAAGAAAAAATATTTTTACTCGATTTGGAACACCTAGGACTATCATAAGTGACAATGGAACACATTTCTATAATAGAATAATGTCAACTCTTCTTAACAGATTTGGAGTCAAACATTTCTTGAGTACACCATATCACGCCCAATCTTGTGGACAAGTGAAAATTTCAAATAGAGAGATAAAAAGAATTCTAGAGAAAACTATAAATTCATCTAGAAAGGATTGATCCTTGAAATTAGATGATTCACTCTGGGCATATAGGACTGCTTTTAAAACACCCATAGGTACTTCTCCTTATAAATTAGTATTTGAAAAAGCATGTCACCTTCCGGTGGAACTAGAACACAGGGCTTATTGGGTAACAAAATTTTTAAATATGGATCTAAAATCATCACAATAAAAAAGGTTATTACAATTAAATGAGCTTGATGAATTTAGACACTATGCATACGAAAACAGCAAGCTATATAAAGAACGCACAAAAAATTTACATGACATGCATATTAAACATAAAGAATTTTTATCTGGTCAACAAGTGCTTCTTTATAATAGCAAACTCAGATTATTTCTTGGAAAACTTAAATCAAGATGGACCGGATCTTATGTTATAATTAATTGTTCACCCTATGGAACTTTTGAGATTGAATCATTAGACAAAAAACAAAGACTCAAAGTGAATAGACATGGATTGAAATTTTATCATGGTGGCTCTTATTATCATAATCTTTCTACGACCACTCTCTATGATGTGTGAAATTTGAGAGCAAGACTAAGTCAAGCTGAAGACTTTAAATCAGAACTATTTTTATCCTTTTTATTATTTCTTTTCTTTAGATTATTCCTTCATTATTTTGTTGATTAATATCTTTAGTTGTGGTAATATTTTTATTTTGTTGACTCATCTGCGGAAGGATAGAACTTCAGACATGACAACAGGACGTAAAATTCGACACCTGCGCAAACTTTCCTCTTACGGTCGAAGTCTCACGCCGTCTCCGCTGCTCTCTTACGATCGGACAAGAGCTGATGCCGTCACCGCCACTCCCTTACGCCCAAAAGCACCACGCCCAGTTCCTTACGGCCGAGATTGAGTGGCCGAAATCTTCATCAACAATACATTGCGGCCAACATCTCCTTGAATATCGATCGGAGTCTCTTCATCGAATACCGACCGCCAAACTCTCTCTCCCGTTGCGGCCGAGAAACCAACTTTAAGAAAATCTCGGCCGAGATATTAAGCAACCACTCCAATCTCGGCCGAGAACACATTATGGCCAAGCGCACCTCTATCAATTTCGACCGAGATTTCTTCACCATCAAGTATCGGCCGAGATCTCCTTTCACCGACACCATTTGTGGCCGACACCTTCTTCGTATCGGCCGAGCATCTCTCCACCGACAACTATTGAAGCCGAGACGGAGCACTTTACCACCATCCATCGCCACCCCCCAATAAATCCGATTGTATCTTTTCTCTTCTTTATTTTTCATTTCTTATTTTTCCTTTTTATTGAGTCTCTTTCCCTTACTGGCCTAACACTAAGGACAGTGTCTAGTTCAAGCTTGGGGGAGTTTGCATTTCATGCATTGCATTTTTCTTTATTTTTCCTTTTTATTTGCTTATGTTTGCATGTATTTCTAAAAATCCAAAAAATATTGAAAATTTTAAATTTTTCCAAAAAAAAAAACCATTGCATGCATTTATTTTGCTACCATCTTACTAACTTTCATCTTAATGTCTTAATTATCTTTTAGTAAAAGTTCAAAGACATATTGTTAATTGATGAAATTTGAATGCTTTTTCTTTCTTATCACTTGCTATTTTAGTATCAAACTTATGTACTGTGTGCCTATGCTAAATAGAATTATGAATGAGTAGACGACATAATCATATTCATGCCTTTTATTTATTTTCTGTTAAGTCTTGATAATAGTAGCCTTCTTATTGACCATATCAAGTACTTTTTGAGCTAATAAAAAAAAAAGAGAGAATAAAAAGAAGGGTTAGTTAAACCCCAACAAATGAAAGAAAAAAAGAATAAATTTATGTGTAGGTACAAAAGTGTTATCCGGAACCAAAGTGTGTTCGGGTAATTAGATCCGTAGGGGTTCATGCCTGGCGACCTAAGGGCAACTGCTCTGGGATCCGACGATCGAAAGCCCGCTACATGGACCATCTTGTGGAATATGGAGAAGCACAGGAGTACTGAATCATGGCTAAGTTCGAACTCTTCATTCAGAACCTTGATTGTTCAGGCAAGTAAACTCGAGGGGTGCCTTATCACCTGTTGCCCTAAGGCCATCTGGTCTAGGAGTCATCAGTCTAAAGTCCGCTACATGGACTTCCTTGTACAATCCTGCTTGAACATTAGAACTTTCAAAATGATTGAAAATAAAAGTGAAAAGAAAAAGAAAGAAAAAGTTTTAAGCTCGATTAGTACTTATGTGTTCAATATTAATGCTATTATTTGACAGACAATTTATTTTTCTACAAGGTTGAATTTGAGATTATTTAAATTTGTGTAGCATTCAGAACCTCTATGAAGCTAAGTGCATGGAAAGTGGTAAGATACTAAGTAGTAAGTGTGCAGAAGAATTGTGTAAGAAAATTAGTCAATTGACAATGTGGAGGCTATGATGGAACTTTCTTGAGCCTTGCTTTGAATTTTTTCTTGAGGATAAGCAAGACTTTAAGCTTGGGGGAGTTTGATGCATGCAAAATATAAACATATTTTAGTTTATGATTTTAATTAATTTTTTCATAATTTGTTCATGGCATGTATCATTTTTAGTCACTTTTAGTCATAATTCCGGATTTATCGATTTCGATTATTAATGTTTTGAATATTTTAACTAAAGAGGAATTTACTTAATTCTTATAATTATTTTGTAGGTAATATGAATCGGCCGTAAAGAATTGAATTTCGGTCGAGATGATCTCATGGTTGGATAAATTACATCTAACTTCTTTGGGGGTAAAAACGAATGCAACTTGAGTTTTGGGCGTAATGATACTCTTTTTCGTTTTGGCCGAGATTGCAAGAAGAAGTCATCATTTTGGCCAAAATTTGATGGGAGTAAAGATAAAAGATTTTATCTTTTGGGCGTAATGGCAAGAAGATTTTTCGTTTTGGCCGAGATTTGGAGGGGGTAAAGATAAGAAGCCTATCGTTTTGGCCAAAATTGAAGAACTCATCATTTTGAGCGTAATGATAAGGACTCTTCTTTATTTTGGCCGAGATTTAGAGGGGGTAACAGAAAGAAAACTCATCATTTTGGCCAAAATTAGAAGATGTTATCGTTTTGGGCGTAATGGAAAGGTGTAAAGATATGAATTGTTTATCATTTTGGTCGAGATATGAAGGGGTAAAGATAAAAAGATTTATCTTTTGGGCGTAATAGCTTTATAGTTTTGGCCGAGATTCAGAGAGAGAAACAACGTTTATTGGCCGTAATCAACTCAAGTTTTATCTCACAAATTTAAAGTCAACCGTACGATGTTACAGCCGGGATCAAATTGAAGGTCGTCCGCACCTATAAATACATGAAGAATCCGTCGTTCCAATTCGTGCTCTGAAGTTTAGGTTTCTTCCACGGCGAGTCGTGAGCTCTGCAGGCTACGACCAAGAGGAGAGAGGTGCGACGACTGGAGGTTGATCGCGACCCTGATCAAGTCCGAGAGGATACCCGACTGTCTACCCAATTCAAGAGCTCTACTTCTATTTTGGGTGTAATTCTTTCAATTATTATTGTTATTTTATTATTATCTCTCCAGAATTTCTAGGATGAACTCCATGTTTTCAGGATTATTATTTTAGGAGATTATTAATTGAAGGGAAATATTTGGATCCTATTTTATTTGTTTTAATTTTTTCTGATCAATTATTAATTGTGCTTAATGCTTTTATGTTAGTTAATTGAATTTCTGAATTAGGCTATACCAGTTTGTGGAGTGTTTAATTTCAGAATTCATTATACTAATTTTAATTGATTTTATTTGAAATTAATAATTGACATAAATTTGATAACTAGTGTGTGGAGAATCAAGTTTATGTGGTCTATTAATTCTATACCAGTTTGTGGAGTGATTATTAGATAAGATAAGATAAGCATGTAACATCATAATCATTAGATCAAAGCATATCATAACTTATCATTATGCTACGTCATTTATCTTGCTTGACTTTAACATCTTCTTACATAACATCTTATGACAAAGGGAACATACATTAACATTCTTTTTTGTGCTTTCATCATCATCTTCATCTTTATGTCTCAAGTTGTCATTGGAAAATACATACACACATATAAGACTTTACTTCTTAGGCTTTAGTCCCCTTGAAGTACATACATGGGTGTAAGACTTTACTTTCCAACTTTGCATCATCTTTTTATCTTCTATCTTAATTAAGATAGCTTCTTATCTTGGTGATTGGAAAGATCATGTTGATTCGCGGGTACTTGGCTAGCTAGGCCGGGATCTTTTTGTCCCAATGAAAATACAAATCGTGGTGGGTCAAACTTTACTTCCCCAAGAATACATCACATAAGCTAACAAGTGAAGACTTTATTCCCCTCCATGATTACAACAAAACACCTTCATACCAATTCATCTTTTATTTATATTTATCAATACATATAATCATTCAATACATATTGCATGTTTTAATCCTATTTAAGGTCATACAAACTTCAAATCATGCTAAGTGTGGACATTCAATCATGACCAAATCATCAGCCCAGAACGGACGACCGTTTTACTTTCGGTCGACCGCTGGACTAGGTATCGGGCAATCGATAGTATTTCGGTCGACCGTTATGATCCTTTCGGACGACCGAACTGGACGTTGGGTCGATCGCAGATTATAGAGCAATGACTGCTCTAAATTGGACGACTGTTAGGATTTCACTCGACTGTTATAAGACTTTTGGATGATCGAACTGGGCATTGGGTCGACCGCAAATTACAGAGAGCAACGACTGCTTTAAATTGGATGACCGTTGGGGTATTGGTCGACCGTTATGAGGCTTTCGGACGACCGAACTGGACATTGAGTCGATCGCAGATTACAAAGAGGAACGACCTCTCCATATCGGATGTTCGAATGGATTTCGGACGATCGTTGAACAAATGTCGAGACGAATTCGTCCCCAGAATGGTCGACCGTTAATATATCGGTCGCTCGTTCTGGGCCGACAGAATCTACAATTAATTCTACATCATTTCTTTCCAATCTTGTATACTTTGACATATTGAGCATAGATTTTGTTCCACACATCACATAAATCATTTATCAACATTTTTGGTACACTAAATATGAATCAAATGGGGTTTTCACATAAGGACATCTAACATACTAATCTCATTCATATATGTACATGAACGTTAAGCAATTTCATTATGAGCTAAGATAAGTGACAATGAACATTCTAATTCTAGGCATGTTTAGCAATAGAGCAATAATCTAAATAAAACATGAAGCACACTAATGCTAATATGAACATTCCTTAATCATTCATTCTAAGAACACATGATTGGTTCTTTATGTCCTAATCCAAACACACAAGCATTATTAGGGGGAGATTTGAGTTTTGGACTCTCTCAAACATACCTTGCTTAATGACCCTTAACCCTCTAGCTTCTTCCCCTTTTTTCTCTTCTTTCTTCTCTAGTTGAAATAGCTTCTTCTTCCTCCTTGGAGCTGCTGTCAATGTTTGCTAATGGGAAAGGTAGGAGAGAGAGTGAGTGAAGTGAGTGAGTAAATGTGTGTGCTAATGGAGTGAAGAAAGCTTACTGTAGCTGCAAGATGGAGCTTCCTTGTGTGCTGGCCGAGAGGAAGTGAGATTGAGTGAGTTGAGATACTGTAGCTCAGTGACAAGGCTTAGAGAGGAGCTTAGTGTTGATGGAAATGGGGGTTTTGGGGTGTGCATGTGGCTGCCTACATGATAGGTGGGGAAGAGAGAGAGAGCTTTGCTTTTAGGTTATAATGATTTATGGTGTTGGGCTTCATGGGTTGGGTGCCTGTAGCCTTTGTTGTTTTCTTTTCCGCTTGTTTTCATTTTAACTTTAGCATATTACAGTTACAAACGAATAACTATAATCGCAAATTTAGACAATTACCTGAATCAAGAACAGCCCCCTGCGTTCAGGGGCGCCCGAGCATGCTTGCAGTGGCACCCACGCCGCGACAAGGCCCGCTGCAGCAACAAGGCCCGCTGCAGTGGCGCCTGTACACCTGAGTGCGCCTGCAGCAATTGTAATGACTTGAATTTTTTGAGAAAAAGTTAAAGATATTTATTTTTATTTAATGAATTTGAAAATTCTTATAATATTTTTTTGAAATTATTTAATTTCAAAATTGATAAAAATTATGGGATAAGTTGGAAGGATAAGATGGAATTTGAGAAGAGATGAAATTGTTATTATGGGATTATGAAGTAAATTCGGATTTAATTAAATCTGAAAAATTATGAAGTGATTAATTATTGATGGATGGAGATTGATTCTAAAAGAGTTCATGACAAAAATTAAAAATCCTAACCTGTACTATAAATAGAAATCAAATGGTGGTTGAAAACCCCCTTTGGCCAAACAAAAATTATGCACCACAAGCCTCATTTTATTTTTCATTTTCACACGAATCGAAGCCCCGACATAGAAGGAGAGGCTTGAGGTGACGGACACGAGTTTCAAGGTCACATCACGGAGATATCGCCGGCTTTTCAGCCAAATTTAGGTACGTATGAGGAATCCCTATGTTGTCGATTTTCCATGACATGGAATCCTATTCCCCTATTCTTTGTATCAAGAATCCATTGATATATCATATGTATAGTTTGAACATCGTATAACATAGTTATGGTAGTGGGAAAGTCATGTCGGAACGTGTTCGGCGGCAGAACCCGGACCGATTCTGCTATACTTGGCCCGAATTTCATACAATCTGGATCGAGTTGGACTCGGAACCGGATCGAGTTGTCAAACCTAGCTCGGATTCCTATCGGCCTCGTCCGAGTTGTGTTTCGGCGCAGCACTGATGTGGCGCGATTATGATTGAGGGTGACCCGACCGACCCGGCCCGGTTCACCGTACACTCGGCCCAGGTTTACCTTGGCAGAAGTGATTTTGAGCGTCTTCGAACATGGCTCGGTTCCACCCAATGCGGGTCGGGATCTAAGGACAAAAAAATCATAATTTGAGATATTTTATTATGGATAATTGAATAGTTACTATAGTTAATTATTCCTGATCATTCCTGATCATATTGTTAACAGATCTAACATCATCAAATTTATTAGATTTGATTTGAGATTATTGTTATTGTTATTACATCTACAGTATTGATCCAGTAGTTTTTCCCCGATTGGATCTTTGTTTAATCTGAATTAAATTGTTAAAGATAGGTCCATTAGGTAAACAAAATAAAAGATGGAAACTATTGTGTCTCCATATTCTTCTATTGTCTCTAAGCTCTCTGGGTCTCATTGTTATTGATATGGATATCGTAGGTTTTAGACATCATCCTTTAGGGAAGCTATGACTGTCCTGTAATGACCATGGTTCCCCGCCATCACAAAATTATTGTTTAGCGCTACTATTAGAGGGTGGCTTACCGTGATTTGATTTTCCACTGGCCCATATGAAAGAGACATGGAGTTTCTATTGAATTGGATAACTCCAAAGATTGAATTGAAATTGAATTGAATCGAATCAAATTGAATTGAATTGAATTGAATCATGATCATTTAGATATTAGCGTTGACTAGCATTACCTCTGCCTATTGAATAGAATGGAAATTGTTATCGGCTGATTACTATTGATATTAAAATTATTAAATTGGATAGTGCCATAATGATCAAGCGTAATTGATTATTGTTAATGGTTAATTGATATTGATTGGTATTTTCTGATCTTCTACATTGACTTATGGCTATATTGATTTATTGATCTATTGACTATTGAGTTCCTATTCTATTGATTCAACTGGTGCTCTATTGCTCGTTGTTTATATATATTATTATTGATTTATTTAGTACTATTGGTTATTGACTATTATTATGGTTAGACCCTATGTACAGAATATTTTTATACTTTTGGTTTTTCTCATACATCTGGGTTCATGTAGGCGAAATGTTATAGAGGATGGTGATGCAGGTGGTCAGGCTCAATGACAGAGATATTGCACATGATATAGGATTGTGTCCTACAAGATTTATTGATTAGTTATTATTTTTTCGCACTTTTAGTATTGCAGAGTCATGGACTTTTTCGGCTCCTCGACATTATGAATATTTAGATGTTTCTATTTGCCGCATCTTATAAAATTCATTTTGTGCAAAAAATATTTTAATAGAATTGTGTAGCGTCTTTGGGGACGACTCTGAGCACGTGAAAGTCACGTGAGTTTCGAGGCGTTACAACAATGCCCGAGTGCACAACACCCACTGCAAAGGCGATCGTGCAAACGACGCCTAGTGCAGCAGCGCTCGAGCGCGTGACACCCGCTGTAGTGGGCGTCGGTGGCATCCGTGTGCGACGACCATTGTTGTGGTGCCGGAGTGCGCAACAGCTGCTCAATGGTGCATGCATGTCCGAGCACGCTTTTAGTGATGCCCGAGTATGTGATGGCCACTATTGCGGCGTCTTTGCAAGTGAGGTGCGCTGTAGTGGTGCTTTTGCTTTGGAGCGAGCCTTGACACTACAGCGTGACACTGTCACATGCCGGCGGCACTGTCGCTCTGATGTCTCTTGCGACTTGCGAGCATTGAAGGAGAGGAGGAAAGGAGTAAAAAGATGTGTTGCCACCTCAAACCCAAAGCCCACCTACTTAACATATCATAAATTAATATCCTAATGCTCCCCACCAATCCCAACCCAGCTGGCACCAGCAAGCTAAAACCCCATTACAATGCTCTCATCCCAAAGAAAACCTCACTCTTCCTAATGCAGGCAACATCTCTAGAGCCCCTTTTTGCCATTGTTGTAGCTGGACAAGGAGAGAAGGAATGCAAGAAGGCCAAGTTGTTAGAGCTAGATCAAAGAAGAGGAAGAAGAGAGAAGAGAGAAAAAAAACTAAAAGTTTACGGATTTCTAATCAAGGTATATTTAAGAGGATCCAAAATCTTAATCACCTTTAATGATGTGTGTTTGATTGGATTAATGCTTTGAAGACCATATTTGGTCTTCTTAGATGACATGATTAGGGAATGTGCATGATTACCTTGCATTGTTCTATGATTTAGTTGAGATTATTATTTCATTAATAATCATGCTTAGAATCATGATGCTTCATCTTATTTGATGTTTAGATATGATGAAATGGTTTATTTATTATATATGAATGTGATTAGTAGGCTTGATGTTCTTTATGTAAAACCCTACGTAATGCTTATTGTGCTAAAGATATTTTGATATGGATCTTATAGTGACTAGTGTAATGTATTTTACATGTTACATAAAAATGTGTAAAAGAGTGAAAAATCGAAACCAAGAACAAATGTGACATGGGCATGGAACCGTGACCCCATGGGGCAGCACGCTCGTTGCCCTAGGCATGCCAAGGTTGCAGAGCGTGGCACAACCATTCTCCCAGCATGGCACGGTCGTGACAAATAGTGTGGTCACACCTGTAGCCCACTGTTCAAATCGATCGAAGGATTCGGTCGATCGGTGGTCCGATCGTTCTAGAGATACACGCTATTGTCCAACTCAGTCGACGAATCGATTGATCGCACATGTAGCCAATTAAGGGCACGACCGTTTCAGGTGGTTGGCACGATTGTGACCCTTGACATGAGACCCGATGCACGATCGTCATCTCGGTCGTGCAACGACCTCAAGGTTGGCATGACCGTTCCATGGGATGGCACGACCATGATCGTTAGGGAAAATGAGCCAATGCTATTCTATTTATATCGGACAATGGATCGATCGATCATGTTTGATTGCTCCGAGGGCAAAATGCCACTATTCAAATTGGTCGATCAAGTCGGTCGATCGAACTAAGGGTATGACCGTACCATAAGGATGGCATAGCATGACCTATATGAACCGAAGGGCCGAGAGACGGTCGTGATGTTTATTGGTACGGTGTGCCTAGTGTCCAAAGATGTTTTGCTGATTATTTCATACTTAGAATGATTTGAAATATGTATGACCTTAAGTAGGACTAAAATATACAACATGTATTGAATGATTGCAAGTATTAATGTATATAATTAAAAGACGGATTGATATGAAGGCGTCTTGTTATAATAGTGGAGGGGAATATGTCGTCACCAGCTAGCTTAAATGTCTTGTTCCTAGGGAAACTACTACAACTACAAGGTGGGATTTCCAAGTGGGACTAAAATTATCTAAGCCTAGCCAGTCAAAGATCCGCAAATCAACATGGTCTTTCCAATCACCAAAATAAGAAGCTATCTAAATAAAAATAGAAGATGAAAAGATGAAGTCACTTAAAATGACTAAAATGAATGACACATAAATATAAAGATGATGATAATGAAAGCACCTAAAAGGATGCTAATGTATGTCTCCTTGTCATATGATGTTAAGAAAGAATATGTTAAAATAAAGCAAGATAAGTTATAACATGCTTTAGCATAATGATAAGTTGTGATATGCCTTGGTATAATATTAATAATATTATATGCTCATCCTTTCTTGCCATGATGATTTGTTCACATGTCATGTAGAGTGCATATGTAGTTCATAGCATGCATATGTTCTATGTTTCATTATGATGCAATATATATGTTATGACATGCAAAAATCGTGTTATAGAATCATAGCATGCATGAGCCTCAATATAAGAGAAATCTTCTACACCTCATGGATCCATGCAAGTATGGACGAAGCATAGGCTCGGTGGCGAGGGCCTCATGATGATGAGATTGCACATGTGACGGTCGAGTGAGGGCCCAAGTTATCTTATGTTACTCGTACGATGATGAGCTCTTTAGCAAGTCATGTATATATGACCTATGGTTCTTGAGTCTTAAATTATTATATGAACTCATTTATATATTATGAACCCTATGCTGAGTCTTAATGTAGAACCTATGTGGTCATGAGCTTGTATGTTATATTGGGATTTATTTGTTTATGAAGACTTCTTTTAGCATTATGTTTATTATTATTATGTTTTCATTACAATATTTTGTAAAATTAAGTTATGAAAGTAAAGCTGCTTAAGGTTCGGTCTTTAAATTGGGGTCAAATTTTGGAGACGTTACACAATCTGACCTTGTAGGTCCACAACTGCACAATCCTCAATTAATCGGCTGCCAAGGAGATCATCGGAGATGCAGATGCCACTCATGATTGCTCACCGCCACTCGCGTATCACAAGGCTTGGAACAAATGGCTACAAGTTTTTAAATTTTTTTTAGTTCTAGCGATTCAAATAGTTCATGATCTAATCCGATTTTGACTAATTTAACTTGGTTCAATTTTGACTTTCAATATGACCCGCATTAGCAACCCGGTCAATTCCATGACAACACCGGACAAAACACTTTCATTTTTTTTTGTGAAATAAAAAGGAATTGCAATAATATGTTTTTGAAGTGTCCATACAATCACCCTTTACTAAATTGAGCAACCTGACGTACATCGAAAATTAAGATAATATGAAATCAAATTTCATTAAGAAATATATGTGCTTCTTTATTTCAGTCTTTACTTTTTCTTTCTTTTTTATTTTTATTTTTTGTATTGCTTACAAGGTTCCCCCTTTGTAACAGGAAACAAAAAGAATCGTGCAACTGAGTGCGCTTCCTCAACAGCGTTCGAGTTGGACTCGGAGGACTGAGTACACTTAGTCGGCCGGGTCAGGCCATCGGTCTCATCGTGCATCCCTTCTACTACATCGCGCCCAGGAGGAAACAGGGGAAGCAAGAAGCAGAGGAGAGATGGGGGCGGAGTGCCGCTACGAGCTCTCCCAGCTCGCTTACGTGAAGCTGGTCCTCCACGCCCTCAAGCACCGATCTGCTGCTGCCAACGGCCTTCTCCTAGGCCGTCTCCGAGATTCCGACGAGTCCGCTGGCGCCGCCGCCACCGTTGAGGTCTCCGACGCCGTCCCCCTCTCCCACTCGCAGATAGGACTCCTCCCCTCCCTCGAGATCGCCCTCAATCAGGTAGTAGCACCCTCCGCGAAGGCGCCCCTCGTTCCCTCATGCGAGATCTTGAAAAGCTGTTTGGACTTGAACAGGTGGAGGAGCACTTCGGGGCGGAAGGGTTGAGCGTCGTTGGTTACTTCCACGCCAAGGAGCGCTACGACGATGCGGAACTCGGTAACGTGGCTAAGCGAATCGGAGACCACATCTTTCGTTACTTCCCTCGTGCCGCGGTCCTGTTGGTGCGTCAATGCCGAATCGGAGACCACATCTTGACTGTTCCCTTTTTCTGATGAACATCTTAAATTTTGTGTTTTTAAGACGGATTCTTTTATATTGCTGGTCTCCTGATCAGCGTTGGTGTTTTTGATGATTTAGTTGGACAATAAGAAGCTTGAATTGCTGCCGAAGGGCAAAGGCGGGGATCCAGTTGTTCAGGTGATCTATGTTTAATACTTATCTTTGACAATGATGAGTCCTGGTAGATCGTATTCTCATCTGGGTCTGTTTATGCCTGAAATTTCACTTGTCCTATAATTTGATCTTTTGATCCGAAAATTTGAAGATGACGATGTTTAGTTTTTAATTTTTCCCGTTTTCCCTTCTAAAAAAGGCCCCCTTTTCTTGATTTCAGAGATGGAATTTTAGACCCATTAGATACAAAGTGAACTGTGTAGAAGCCAAAATAAATAAATAATAATAATAAGAAAACAATCAACAAACAAAATTTTCAACATTCTGTTTGGAACATGCTGTTAAGTAGAAAGTAGAAACAGGAAGAGCTTGCATTTAGGATTTGGATTCTTCTACCATATGAGGAACCCATTATCAAACCTAATACCTTCCATACTATGAAACTCTTGTTCTAGTAGGACTTGACTGGAAATTTTTCAAAAGTGATTTGCACAGTTAATTCTGCCTAGATAATCCAAGACATTGATGCAGCCAAAAATTTCCCAAACTCCACATTATTTTATTAGGAAGTCTAATGTTTTATGTCCAGTCCAGTAACAGTATGTTACTTGTTAGGCTCAATAGTCTAAGCTATACAGCTGCATCCCACAGTTCAGGTATGAAAGATCATTTGAGGCAAGGGCCAGAAAGTTTTTAGCGTGTAAATAGCGATGTGTGCTTAAGGTCACAGTGTGAAGGAAATCAACGAGAACCGATCTGTCTCCTCTGAACACTTTCAGAAACAGACCGCCAAAGGTAGCTGAGAGTTGAAAGAAAGAAGACCAGTTGTATGACAGCTCACTCACTAAGGTTCTCTGCTAAAAGAGGCAACATCATTTTTGCCATTGCTGACACTTGTTTTTCAGTGTAATAACATAATTCTTTTAAAAGTTTAAGATTTTGTTCAATATTGCAGTTGAACTCCTGCTCAATACATTTCAATATGTGTTCTAATTATTCCTTCTCTTCATTGCTTCAAAGCTTGGAGTTAACCCTTGCATCTCTATCTCTGTTAACACAAAGAAATGTAAATTTTGTATCCCATTTTCCGATGCTAACTAATTTTTTCACATCTAGTTGAAATATCCAAGGGAGGATAATTTGAACAACATTGTACTTGTCTATGATGTACTCGTCTGGAATCATGCACCTTATTACTATAGTGTTTCGGGGAAATTTCTTTATCCTTTTCTGGTTGAATTGACTGAAACTCTTAATTCTCTATATTTTTTTTTTGAGAGAGAACTCTTTATTTAATATTCCCTTTCAAAAATATTTAAAGTCGATATGAACCAGTTGAGTGCATCACATGAATCCTTGTTTGATTTGATGTACATTGTGCATCTGATAACTTTATGGTCGATCCAATTCTATTTACTCTGGTTTATGGACATGAATTTCAAGCTATGTAGCAAAATTATCTTAAGTCGGTGCAGACATGAAAATCAGTGCAGTGACATCTTTTTTTTTTTGGAAGGACAGTGCATTGATATAATAACAATTAATTTGGAATCTATTATCTAAACTTGGGCTTACTTTCAAATCAATACAACCTTGATTTCAGCTATACACAAGGGACTCATCCAGAAGTTGGCGTCAAGCTGGATCAGATGCAACTAACCAGTTAATCTTGAAAGAACCAGCTGCCAACATAGTGTTATTCGATTATATTTCATCAGAAAAATGGAAAGAGATAGTAAATTTCGATGATCATCTCGATGACATAAGCAAGTAAGTGTTCCCCTAATAAGCAAGAGTTTGTTTTTCATAACTCATTTTCTAGAATGTTTGTACATAATCTCTTGCGCACCTTGGTAGGCGTCTTTTTCCTTAGAAAAGAAAATATCTATAATCCTTTCAAAACAAAAGAAGAAATCTCTAACTGCCCAGTGTCCTCTCATAATTTGCAGGGACTGGCTGAATCCAGACTTGTTCAAGTAATTTCTATGAGCTTTTGTAAGTTTTAATTTCTCACTATCATCTACAATCTTTGCTAGAAATTCCATGAAGCACAATCATATGACCAAATTATTTTCAGTGCTTTGTTTTCCAATATCGTGAGGTGATACTCCGCCACTCAGATAGTGTTAATATAATTCCAATTGTATGTGTCCAACTATAATGTATGCTTTCTGCACCTGACCAAGTTAATTCGATTTGTTTTCTTTAAAGAGAATTTGTTTGTTACTATTTTTTCTGTTTTTATAGTTTCGGGCAGAAAATCGCAATTAATCATCACGGTTTTCCTGTCTTTTTTAATAATTTTTTTCTTCTATCCGGGTTAATATTCTCTTCTGTTCGAACTCGAGCGATAGTAGTTAAAATACCTTAGACCAAAATAACCACTTTGTGGCTCTATGGAGATGAAACTATTTTGTTCTCTTTGTAGCGAGAATTTGTTTTGTCCCCGGCAAAATAACATAATTATCCCATCCTCTGATAGTAGAATAATTTTCCCCCCAGCTAAACTCTCTCCTGATCTCTAACCACCAGTATATCACCGAAATATAATTAGAAATCGAGATAAAAAAAAGTATAAGAAAAAAGAAACTATAAGGTCACTTTGGAAAACAAGAAAATGATTTAAGCAGCAACGAGCATTATGGATGGATTGCTAAGTTGTTTACGTAATTTAGTACGAATTATTTTTCTTTGAGCAATTGATGTCTTTAATTAGTATTTTTTAAGAATGATACGAAGTTGAAATATGATGTGCTTTTTGAAGGGTTTAATGAACCGCAATTTCATGTGAAGAGCGTGTTGAATGAGATAATATCATATTTGCTATTTTTAACTTTCGAGAATTTATAAACTTTATTATAAACTTTCATAGATAATTAGGTATAATCACGGATCGGGCCACGTAAAACCAGAGGAGGTGAGTCATGGTGTTTATCGAGTTGGGTTGTGAACAATAATCAACTCAAATTAGGTCAGAGCAAGCCCCCTTTTTGGTGGCCCAGTTCGAATTGAGTCTCCATTCAATTTTTCTTTTTTCTTATTTTTCTATATTTATCTCATATAAAAATATTATTTAATATTTATTTTAACACATAAAAGAAGTTTCTAAATACTTAAATTTTAAAAATTATAATATTTATTCCATTTTTTTTAAAAAATTGAATGAAAAATAGGTTTAAGTTTAAATAAAAAAGGAAAAAAATAAAAAATTGCATCGTCGGGTCGACCCAATTCATACCTGACACAACTCATGGTTGAGTCGAGTTTGGGATGAATCCATTGGGTTGGGTCGGGTCAGATCATCGGGTTTAATGGTTCACCTGATCAGATTTGTGGGATCTAGTTCGGGTCGGATCAGGTTCAATCCGACTGTCGACCCAGTCCAAATTAGGTCGGGTCGAATCGAATCTGACCCACCGACCCGACTTAGCCTAAATTAAATTAGGTCGGATTGAATTATTGGATCGATCCGACTCAATAAACACCTTTAAAGACGAGCGAGACCTGCGAGTATTTTATTTTCTCGTCTTTTTCCCTTACACTATATACAAGATTTGTATGGCCTATGGGCTAGGGCCAGTTCGACAAAATGAGAGCCCACCAACTGTAAACCTTATTAAAAAAATAAAAATCCACTCACCTAGTCACCTACTGCCATTATATCTCATAATCACAGGTACCAAAAGGCATATAAGTTTATTATAAAGTTGTCCTTCACAAAAGAAGTGAGTCAATTCGTTTTTATGACCCTTTTTTATAATTTAGAATTGAGGACTCCTTTTATAATTTAAGATGGTCAAAAGTGAATGTTTTAGCTTATATCTATGGGAAAAGGTTCAGTGTCAGTACGGTTGGCCTCAGTCACTGCGAACTGTCAACATATGAATGTCTAGTCCATTAGAATCCACCAAATGGACGGTGCTACGATAACGTGACTACTGAAGCTTGCCCCTGCGAGAAAAAAAACCCTAGCGCTCACACGCCGCCACCGCTTGGTCTTCCTTCTTCCACTCGTCTCCGGCGTTCCGAAGGCGCCACCTAAAAAAAAATCTATTCTTGCTCTCTCCTTCCTATGCCCTCCCTGGCTGTTGGCTCCTCCCACCCGGAGGCTGTCGCCGGCCGGCCCCCCGATGACCCCTTCCCTCCTCTTCCACTGAAAAATCCTCTTCCTCCGGTTAGCTCTCAGCAGGGCCTTCTTCCTCTCCCTCCCGCCAGCACTTCTCGCTCTGTTAAGTTTTGGCTCGCTGCTGCCCGAGGATCTCGACCTGTTAACGCCGCCTCCTCTTCTATCTCCCCCCGTCAACTCCGGGAGCTTCAGGTTAGCTCCGTTGAAGTTACCATTCCTCTTTATGATACTTCTCTTTTCTCTGATTATCGCAACAGGTGTCTCATTGGTCGTTTCGTCGTCACTCTAGAAGCACTCCGGGAGGGAATCCGGCCTCTGTTGGGGACTGCCTTCTCTTCGGTTATCTCGCCCCTTGGTAATTCTCTCTTTCTCTTTGCTTTTGAGACTGATGACGCTCGTTTGCAGATCCTTACCCGGGGACCCTAGGAGTTCGGAGGCCACTTGCTCCACGTTGCCTTGCTCTCCCCATTTCTCCGCCTGGACTCGGCATCCTTCTTGGATCTCCCCATCTGGATCCAGTTTCCTAGACTACCTCTCGAGCTCCGCAATCCCACCTCCCTCAAGCGCATCGCAACGGTCTTCGGCTCTATCCTTTGCATCGATGAGCTGGCTCTCAATTCTGTAGAGGTGCCATGTGCTCGGGCCTGTGTGGAGGTAAATTTGGCCTCTCCTCTTCGGCAGGCCACCTGGATTTCTCTCCCGAATGGTGAACGATATCTTCAGCAAGTTGCGTATGAGAACCTTCCAACATTCTGCTACCTATGCGGCATCATTGGTCATCGTCTGGAGGCCTGTCACAATGCCAGTGATGTGGGAGAGTCCGTGTGTCCACGCTGCTGTTTGGACCTTGGATGCGAGCTGCACCTCGCCCGGTTCCCCTCGGTTGTCACTGCCAACTCCCCCCAAACCTCTTCCCCTGGATCTCAACTGTCCTTCCGGTCACTTGCACTCGCGGGGCGCCCGTCATGTGGCTAGAAGCGCCGGCGGTACGGGCTCCGTACCTTTGGTGCTGGCCCAATGGCTAGTAGCGCCGTGGCGAGTGCCAGCCTGGCACCCGTGCTGCTCACGTGGGCCTACTTGGCACTCCTGCCCCATCAGCGATCCTGGGGAGTACTATCCCACGGGATAACTCCCTCGTATCTAACGGTTCATATTCGTGTGTTTCTTCTGATGTGACAGATACAAACACGCCTCCTACAACCATGGATGCCTCTCCCCCGGCTCATCTGAGCCACCCACGTGTCCCGCAGTTCCAGGCTTCAGATTTACAACTCATGCTTCTCCCAAACCCTCTCATTCTCATTCTTTTTCCCCTATCTCGGAAGCTCCGGCTCCCCCTTCCACCTCCTCTGCGGCCCCCTCTACTGTCAGCGTTGTTCCTCCTCTGTACGCTATTGATGTCGAGGGTGTGGCCCAGAGTGGCGTTCCCCCTAACCATGATGCCTTAGTTTTATGTGCTTCTACAGGTATTCAGGCTACTGTGAAGGTGTTGGAGGGTGACTCATCCCAGGAGGAGAAGAAGAAGACTCGACTTCTCAAGCCCTTGGTCCCCGCCCCCACGTTATCCCTCCATCCGCGGCCCTCCCCTGCCCCTGTTCAAGCTAAAGGTAAGAAAAAAACCCCTTTACATATGGAGTACTCACCCGCATCCTCTGCTTGTGATGTACAGGGCTCGATGGACACCTTACACTTCATGCCATGAAGATCCTTGCTTGGAACTGTTGAGGCGCTTTCTGGGCGAGGGCTCGGGATCGGATCAAGAATCTCATTTCAACTCATTCTCCTGACTTTGTAATTTTTTTAGAAAGTCATGTCGGGTCTGTAAAGTCTAAACAGGTGCTCCGTCGTCTCGGGCCTTCCTGGTCCGGTACTTCTTACGCGGGCAGCGGTGCGGCTAAAGGTATTATCCTAGCCTGGCAAGGGCAGGATATGCAGGTTATCCTTTTGCTCTCCTCTAACTCTATCTTGCATGCGGCAGTCTCTTTTGATAATTTTCACTTCCTATTATCTTGTGTTTATGCTAGTCCTTTACCTTCGTATCGTAATGCTTTATGGCACATTCTAAATCGGATTAATTTTAATGACTTTCCCTATGCCTTAATTGGTGACTTCAACTGTATTTTATCTTCTGATGACAAGCGTGGGGGTAATTCATTTACCCCCAATCGCTCCTCTAGACTTCTTAACAATTTGATTGACAACCATGGCCTTATTGATCTCAACCTTTTTGGAAACCCTTTTACCTGGACCAATAATCGTGTAGGCCACGCGAGAATTTTATGCCGACTAGATCGCATGCTTGTTAGTCATCGTCGGGTAAATGCTTTTCCAGGTCATGACCAATTTTTGGCTCCTTCATCCGGGAGCCAAAGATATTGTCCGAAAGCATTGCTCTTCTCCTTCAAATCAACACTCCATTACTAAGACCCTCCACTCTATCCGAGTCGACACTCTCCGCTAGAATTGGGAGATCCTAGTAGATTAAAAACCCACGTTGTTGAGACTCTTTCCTCCATCTCCCTTTTGGAGCAACGGGACTCCTCCCAGGGCCTCTATCTTGCTCGATTACGGGCCTCATACCATCTTCATGCTGTGCTTCTTAGACAAATTAACTTTAAGTGGTGGAGCAAGGCCCGCACCTCTTGGCTCCATCGTGGTGATAAAAACACCAAGTTTTTCCACCTCCAGATCTTAGTTAGGCATAAATAGAACCTCATCCGCTCGGTCCTCTCGAATTCAAGCAACCTCCTCACGAATCCTACCCTCATCTCACAGGGTTTCGTTGATCATTACCAAACCCTCTGGGCTCCTCCGAGTGGCGAGGCCCTCCTTCCCAATCTCTAGCCTCTTCTCCCTTCTTGCGATCCCTCATTCTTTCCATCTCTCACTAAGCCTGTCACCTCTGATGAGATCACCTCTGTCGTCCGGAATATGCCTTCGGGTCGTGCTCCTGAGCCTGACGATTTTACTCTTGACTTTTATCTTACTCACTGGGACATCGTGGGCTCACGTATCATTTCTGCCCTTCAGGATGCCTTCCTACATAGCCATCTCCCCAGTGATCGGGGAAAAACTACAATCGTCTTCATCCCTAAAAAGACGTCCCCCACAACTATCAACGAGTATCGTCCCATCTCTTTGTGCAATGTCCTTTATTGTGTCTTTGCTAAAATTATTGCCAACAGGCTCTGACCTACTCTCAGTACCCTTATCAGTCCTATGGAGTCTGCTTTCGTCCCTAGACGTAGTATCCAAGATAATATCCTTATCGCCCAAGAGCTCGTGCACTCTCTATCCTCTGACTAGATTAAGCATATGCATATAAGGGGGATATGGAGAAGGCATTCGATCGCGTGTCCTGGGATGTTATAATCTCTACATTAGCCTGCATGAACTACCCGCCTCCTTGTATTAAGTGGATCGACATTTGCATTCGCTCCCCCGCCTCCTTGTATTAAGTGGATCGACATTTTTGTGAACACAAGGGTATTCGCCAGGGTGACCCCCTGTCGTCGTATCTATTCATTATCATTTCACAGCTATTCACCTCACTTATGGAGCCTAATGTCGCTTCTGGTCGTATTAAGCCCTTCACCAGCAACAATTTTTCCATGAGCCACCTTCTCTTCGCTGATGACCTTCTCATTTGCATTCGAGCTACCCTCGCTAATTGTCATAGCCTTATGATCACATTTAATACTTACGAAAGACTCACTGGGCAACGTCTTAACCCCCTTAAATCTGATGTTTACTTTCTATCCAAACTCAACAATAAGCATAGACAATCTATCACCAATGCTCTAGGTATCCGTCAAGGCGATTTCCCATTCACTTATCTAGGTGCACCTATATCTCCTAAATACATCCCTGCCCCTCAGCAAACCTTCCTTGTTAAGAAAATCACTGCTCGGCTTTCTGGGTGGCATCATCGTCTGCTTAGCCAAGTTGGTCGTGCCACCCTCATCAAGTCGACTCTTTCATCCATCCCCACCAATCTCCTCGGCACTACCTACTTACTTATGGTGTTCTCTTCTCCCTTGAGAAACACAGTAGGTCTTTCTTGTGGGACTCTGGTAATGGCCATCGATCTGTGCACCTCATTAATCGGTATACGGTCCAATCTTCCCATTCTTCGGGCGGCCTGGGTATTAGGAATCTCCATCACATTAGGGCTTCGCTTTTGGCTCGTAGAATTCTCTCCCTTCTTAACAATTCACCTTCGCTTTGGAATAACTTCATGCTTGTTAAATATGGTCCCTTTAGTCTCTGGGCGTTCAGTTCCTGCTCCCACCCTGCCTGGAGGCTCATTCTGGATGTCATTCTCCATCTCCGCCTTGGCTTTCTCCGATCTATAGGTTTCGGATCCAATACCTCTGTGCTCTTTGTTTCTTGGATATCCCCCATCCCTGTCTACAAATCGCCTACATACATTAATATGGACATTGACATTTCTACACTCAGGATGTCAGATTTGATTATCAACCATTCTTGGAATTCTGCCCTGCTGGCTCGTATCTTTACTAAACCTACTTGTGATACTATTTGTAACATTTATCTCCCGCATATTGCCTGTGATGATGCATGGATTTGGACGACTAATGATAATGGGATTCCCAATGTGCGCGCGGTCTATAAATTCGTGTACCGGCAAACTTTGCCGACCGGTCCGGCAGGATGGAAGCCTTGGTCTGTGGTTCGGAAGATCCAGGTTTCCCCTAAAATCCATTTTTTCTTTTGGAAGTTCCTCCACAATCGCCTCCCCACTAAAATCCTTATTCAGCAGTTCGCTCCTAATTCAGATCCACTTTGCTCCCTCTGTGGCTTAGCCAATGAGACGGTGTCTCACTTATTTTTCTCATGTCCTACTGTGCTTCAGTTATGGTCCATTTTTCAACTCAAGCTTCAATACACCTTTCAATATCTTCCCTCGTGGGATTCTGGTTCTTGGATCCAGGAGGGAGCCACTTTGGATATATCTTCTAGGTAACTTCTTCTCTCTATCTTCTCTTATTGTTTGTGGGGAACCTGGAATCTTAGGAATGATATTCATTTCAAATCAAGGCATGCAACCGTCAATACGGTTTGGGAAAAAGCTGTTGCCTGTGAACACGAATTTACTACTTCCTCCCCCCACGCCCCTGAGGCACCTCCCCCTCTCCCCCTCTCCCCCTCTCCACCCACCCCCATGATCCTCTCTGTATCCAGTGGGAGGCTCCCCTCCGAATTGGGCTATCCTCAATTCGGATGGCTCGTTCTGCGAAATCAGCTCAAGTGGGGGCTATGGTTACCTTCTCCGAACTGACCATGGTAATTTTATTTTTGCAGGTGTGGGTGCTATTGTCGCGGTCTCTGCCCTCCACGTCGAGGCCTGGGCGTTTCTCATTGCTATTTGTGCTTGTGCCTCCCGTCGGATCACCCATGTCAAGTTTTGTTCCGACTCTGAGGGTCTCGTTCACATCATCAGGGGGGTGCGCAACTGTCCGTGGCAGATTCGAAACATTATTATCGACATTAGAAACCTCATGGCTTGTACTTCACCATCCATAATTGTCCACGAACCACAAACATTGCTGCTGATTTTCTAGCTCATTTTGGTCGCCAAAATGGCGAACATTTTTGGGTCGACGGACCTCCTCATGGCCTCGACAGTATTTTGTATCATGACTCCATGAGTCTTTTTATTACTTAATGGAATATCTACTTTTTGAAAATAAAAAGAATCCACCAAATCTAGTTATCGATGCTTTCTATTACAATAGGCAGATTTTATTGAAGCCTTCAGACGAATAAACAATAGTGACGAATCAAAATAATATATATATATATATATATATATATATATATATAATTCTAAGGATCAATGACAATGATAATTATTTTACATTGCTTTCTTCTCACAATTTCTATTTATCTTTTTTTTCTCATTAATATCATACATGAATTTGGCTTAGAAAAATTGGAGCGTTTATATTTAACATTAATGTTCATATAGATTTTTTGACTTAATAGTTGCTATTATAATTTCTTATGTTTATATAATTCCATATACCAAACACCTCGATCCTTCCTTCCTCCATTCTTCATTATCTTTTTTCATCATTTTTTCTGAATTATTTTAATATTTTTTATCTTGAGTTCTCTCCTTCCAAGATGTTTATTAATTTTTTTGTGGTGCATTTGAATTTTAATTATTTTCTCTCATCTTTTCATCTCTAAAAGCATTTTCTTCATATTGAATTCCAATGTATTTGCAAGTTAATTTTCTTTTAAGTTACACACACTTATGATCCCACAAATGTCATTTAGTACATTAAAGGACTTACTTTATATATTCCACAGAACGTATCTTAATATTGAAACTCCTATATTATTACTCTGAATCCTTAAAGGACTTCCTATATGACATGTAATGCTCCCAAATCGACCACCGCCACGTGGCGAAGATCAATCTGAGAATGCTATGACCATCAGATTGACTAAATCTCAATCAAGAATCGAGATATGTCAGCAGAAAAATGAATAAAATAAAGAAGAATGACATTAACTACGAAAGCCTAGAAAAGTGGCTACATCATCTTTAATAAATATCATATAGTTTTACATCATGAGTTCATAAATGCAAAAGAAAATAAATAGCTAAATAGGTCCGTTCATGTGTTTTCTTGTCGCCTGAGCTTCATCGCAGCTCATCTACTCAACAACATCACTGACCTGACCTTGTGAAAATCAAATACAGAGGAGGAGATCCTCCCATAAACTTTATAGGCTAGTGGGGAACGAATAAAGTATACAATGCATAACTTGAATAGCTTGAATCAAGAGTAAAACATGGTACTTATCTTGAACGAAAAGTGGAGTATCAAATCATCATAACTCATAATAGGGAAGTTAAGTAGATATCATTAATCAATAGAACAGATGATACTTGATAAACTTAAAATCAATAACATACTTGATAATTATGACATGGATAATAACAATGGCTTGACTTGATGCTCATTCATGTTTATCTTATCGATACTTCTTAATCTTGATTCATACTTAGAAATCAGGGTGACTTTGGATGCCTTTAAGTTTTTGGGTATGTCAAACAAATGATACAGTCTTGTGCGAGTCAATGAGTTATTAAACTATGACCAAATGTGCGACCTTATCTTGAGGCACTTGATTTGGACTGTCAATTCATTATTCATCTTTCATCTTAACTTATTAATCACTTTAGAAACTTATTCTTTATTATCCATATAGTGTAGGAAAATAAATTAGTAAAAGGATTCATATCTTAATCACGAATGGATCTCGATAAGGACATGACGTTAAATCAGTAGTAACCATGATCAATCATAAGGGAAAACAGACAGTATTCAAATCAAATAAAGGGAAATGGATGAAAGTAATAAGGGGTACTGCTCTGTAGCTCGGCACAATCGTGATAGACTAGTGGCATGGGCATGTCGATGGGGATGGCATGGTCGTGCTAGTCATATGACACAGGTGTGCTGATGAAGTCTAGCATAGGGGTTTGGCACGGGGCGTGCCTGTGTGTGAGGGCGATCTACCGATTCAGTGGATCGGTCAATAGTTTACTGTCGGGTTCGTGGTCAGGCTATGGCACTGGCGTGCCAGGAGGGTGGCACGACCGTGATGGCAAGGGATGACGATCGACCGATTTAATGGGTCAGTCGACCGATTTTTGGATAGATTCGTTCAAACGATGGAATGGGCATGCTAGATAGGTGGGCGGCCATAATAGCGGTAGTGGGCGTGCCAAAGGGGTGACACGACCGTGACGACGGGTTCTAGCCAATTTTCAACATGACAATCAGTTATACTTAACATCGTATCACTCTAAATTAGTTTCTAAGACCTAACAATCACCAAGGCAGATCAGTTAACAATAATAATCAAGTCATACAAGCAATTTATTCATACAATTCCACAATTATACGAAATAGATCAGCCCTAATCAAACAATCCAATAATGCAAATAGATATCGGATCAATAGCATATCAATCTTCATGTTCTGGATGTGGATTAATCTTGAGAGAGAGGGCATGGATTAGATATATTCATATCATGCAAGGTGATTTTAATTCACCTACCTCTAATCGTGATTGATCCTTGCTTCGATCTGTTGGGAACCTTATTGATTGCACCCTCTTTGTTCTCTCTATCCCAATTCTTCCTCCGATTGATCACTGTCTACAAAGTGATCCAGGTCGAACAAGGGTACGAGGAGTAGGTGTAGCAATTAGAGAACACAGCAGGAACGAAAAAGATGTTGGCAACCCTTGCTTTTGGTGGCGACCAAGGGGAGAAATCCTTCTTCACTGCCTGGACGGATGGCAGAACCAAGAGAGAAGGGAGAGGGGATCCTAGGAAAAATCAGCCTTAACTTTCTTGATTTGTTTCCTTTAATTCTGGAGATATGAATCCCTTATATTTCCTAATATTTGGTTCTTATCACTTACTAGTCTAAGAACCTGTGCGATCCACGGATGTTACAAATTATGTTAATATAATTAAAATAATAATATATTAAGCTTTTGATATTATTAATTACTATTCATGTAATTAAGAACCCGTGCAATGCACAGATGTTACAAATTAATATAATTAAAATAATAATATATTAAGCTTTTGGTATTATTAATTACTATTCATGTAATTAAGAACCCGTGCAATGCACGGATGTTACAAATTATGTTAATATAATTAAAATAATAATATATTAAGTTTTTGGTATTATTAATTAATATTCATGTGTATTAAAAAATTGAAAATCATTATAAATTTACATAACATTTCAAAATACTTTTTTTATACAGTACATGAATTTGTTATATGGTGATCATGATCTAAATTAAAATTTCAAGTCCCTGTCTACTCATTACGCATGAAACGACCATATAAAATTGTCCATGTGAGAATATAGGTTTCTTAAAAAATAATCTAACGTATGATAATAATTTACTTTGACTTTGGCGATCACAATAATTTATGACAATATATTTTGATATTTGTGCATTTTGAATAACATATTTAAATGTTTAGTTGTTTGATTTTATTGTAGCTTCATATTCTTTGTTAGTTTCAAAATTTGGCAATGATCGAGATCACAGATCTGACGAAATAATTGTAGGAAAATTAATGTATTATATAATACCTTTTGTAATAATAGGTAAAATTTATCTAAAATCGCTTTCAAGAATGAGTCATTATTTTCATATGGTTGTTTGAGATTACTTATATTTTTAAATATGAGAATATCTCTAAAACTTTAATCAAGTGTTTCAAAATAATATTTATCATAATTTAGTCTTAAACTTTATCTTCATTCTAATGTAACAAAATAATTCTCTCAATGAAATATTTTTTTATCACATATTTCAATTTTTTTATTACAACAAATTTTAGAAGAAGTTATGACTTATGGGTATAGTTTATTTGTCTCAAATGAACATAAGAATATTGATTCATAATAAGAAAAGTAGTTGGATATATATATAATGCTCATAAAGAAAAAAATAAGATGTGAGCATGAGATAACTATCATTTTTTAAACTAAACTATATATATAACTATTTAATAAAAGTATTAAATAAATTAACAATTATATTACGTTTAAAAAATTCAACATATATAAATTAAAAAATGACATATATTGGGCTATTGATTTTAAATTTTAAATTTATATATTATTTTAATTTTTCAAAAAATATTATCATAAAAGTCCTTTATCAGTTGATCCAATTTTATTTTAATTAATCTAGATAATATGTCTCGATAGTTCTTTAGGATTGATGCCCTTGTTGTTTAAAGATTTGCATATCTATCTCGGGCCATTGAGGATTGCAAGTAATTAAATATGATAAAAAGATCAAAGTACCTTGTAATTTTGAATCATATATTTCTCCCTAAACTCGAAGAACCTACCCAACCCAAAAAAATTGACTCGAAAAAATCAAAATTTATGGGCCCGAATATGATTTAGGATGATTTTTTATAAATTAAAAACCACTTGCTAAAATTAGGGCCCCACCCGAAAAAATCGTAGGGGTATGTGGAGCTCATTTTTATTTATAAAATTAATTTATAAGTTATCCAATTTTTTATTATAGATATAATATATTTTTTTATAAAATCTTATACTTTTCTATTGCATTATCGAACTTTAGTTCGACAATTTTTATATATTAATAGTATATTTTGCATATAATACAAAATTAAATAGTTTTTATGTTAACTTTAATTTAATATATGTTTTTAAAATATAATTATATAAAAGTAGGGGTCCAAAAAAATCACCTGAAAAAAATTGACCTGCTAGAGGGTGATTTTTATTTTTTAAAAATAGTTTTAGGATGGTTAATTTAATTTAAAAAACCCATATGAAAGCGGAGGATTTTTTTTGAACCCAAAATCTGATCCAACTTGAGCTGCTTTCACCCCTAGAAGTGTGTAATTGTGTGAATTTTGAAAATTGTCAATACTGATGCAACAAACTTTCAATTAGATAATAATTTTGATCATACATTATGAAAGTTATTAATCTTATTTATTTGTAAAATTTATACCAATCAAAGTCAATGAAAACATAGAATTGTTGCCTCTAATATTTTTATAGAAGTGATAATCTTTTGAGCTCATGCAATTTTATGTTATAAATTGATAATAATATCAAATACATCTAATAGTGGTATAATAAAAAAAGATATTTCTTTAACCTGACCAAATAATAATTGTTTGGAAATTTGAGAAGGGTTCTTGAAATCGGTAATATTATGTAAAGTGACAATGATCTTTTCTAGAAAACTATTGTCTTTTAGATTTATGATATATTAATTCATTCTTCGTACTAAAAATATGCTTCACATTTGTTGCTTTTATGATTTGGATCTTCTATATCACAGTATTATATCATAAAAAAATTATATATAATAAGTGAGAATTAACATGATAATATGAAGTATTACATAGTATTATATCATATATATCATTATTGCATATGAAAGCCATCATCTAAAAAATTAAGCAAGATTTATGTTAATATATTTTAGGTGATTAATTATTTACACACTTGTAAGCTCATTTTTCATTTTAGATCCCATGTGTTCTTGAATGTGATTTTGTATTCATGAAATAAAATATATAATTGAATACTATATATGTTAAAGTTGAATTATCATGATAACAATAAAAAAATTAGCATGCCCGTGATCATTATATATGTCTATTAACATTATCGCCTAAAAAGATGGATAATTCTTTTAGTATTTGACATATGTTAGTTGCTAGTTGAATTATTAGTTACATACATGAAAGATTATATCTAAATATATATTAAATTCTTTCTTGGATGTGGTTTTAAAACATATAACTGATTGATGTTTATATATATACATATGTGATATTAAAATGCATAAAATAAAAAAATGTGATGGCATATTAATATTATTATTCTTTTTAAAAATTATATGCATATGAGGTCTTCAATATTTTATATTTGATCTCATCTTTTATCACATGGAGCATACAACATTCTAAACTTAATATTAAAAAACACAGATTGATCTATGCATGCACAATCTGGATAGATTAACCAAAGGCAAAAAGAATGAAAAATTAATATAGATTCTTAAAAAGTTTTGTAATTAACTTTTATTTTTTTCCAAAAAAAATCTATTATACGGTGTGCATCCATGCATCAAACTTGGTCCCGGAGCTGCATAAGAAAATAAATTACCATGAAAAGTTCCGAATCACTTTTCGAAATTTTATTTTATCAAATAACTCATGTTTTGTTTTTTAATAAACTATTATCTTAATTAATACATATTTCAATTTTTTTCTTATAAAAAATCATAAAAATCTAACCTCCTATTCTAGTTAATTTATTCTATATTTTCACATTCTATATAGTTTAGATATGATTTTATTTTTCTTTTAGTTTAAAATAAACAAAATTTGTTTCAATAATTAGATAAGGATTTTAGAATCAATTATGAAGTAAATTATATTATCAGTACTACTATTCAAATTTATAATAGGATCCAATTTTGTTTTTTGTAAGCATATTGTTAAAATATATCATATTATTAATTTGAGTGGACATGCCGTATGCCTTCCTTCTTAAACTAAGTAAATAAGCTAATTATCGCTTAATTGTTTAGAATGTTGAAAATTTCGATAACAAACTAAATGAAATTAATTGTATTACATCATTAATCAACAATATTTTTTTCCATATTTATTTGAACTAATTATTTAAATCCAAATTATCTAAAATGGTTAGTTATTGTAATCTTAAGTTGGGGCGGTTAATCCGTTATGTTATTTTTTTTCAATGATTTTTTTCAAAACAACCATGAACAAAGTATTAAAACTTTTTAAATAATGAAACATAAAAAAGATATTTTTCTGTTATATTTATGAATAAGTATCGTTAAAGTTGGACTCTTATCAAAGTGTTTTTATGGGGTTATTATTACAGAAGACCATTATTATTATTATTATTTTCATAAAAAAATTATGAAAATGCCATGTGGTTTTCTACCATACTTATTTCAATTAATTATTTACATTCAAATTATTTCAAATGGTTAAATATTGTAATGTTAAGTTGGGACGATTAATGTGTCATAATATGTCACTTTTCTTTCTTTTTCAATTATTTTTTTCAAAACGTTGAGGACAACCACGTACAAAGTATTAAAACTTTTTAAATAACAAAATATAAAAAATATTTCTATGTTACATTTATGAATAAGTCTGGTTAAAATTGAACTCTTATCAATATTTTTTATAGGGTTATTATTAAAGAAGACCATTATTATTATTATTTCAATTATTTTTTTCAAAAAGTTTACCTTATATATATATAGACACGTAGGCTTCCATATATAACTTTTGTTGTTATTTTTTTTCTAATAATCCCTCCATAGTTAACATTACATTTGGATTAGCATTTTCTAAATATTAACCTCCTTTTATTTTTATGCTTATAAATTTTTAATTAAACAAAGAATCCCGCTTCTAATTAATTAGTTTAAACTTTTAGATCTAATCAACTAACTTTTATTATATGATATTATTTATTTTTCCAAATTTCTGAAAAAATAATAGGTCATATATATTTAATCAAATATTTTTTATTATATGATATTATTTATTTTCTGAAAATTTCGAAAAAATAATAATAGGTTATATATATGTTAGATGTATATTAAGTTATTTAAGAGGTTTATTTTGGGACATGCCGCCCGATACTTCGCGGACGATTATTATTTTTCAGTTTTGCCTTATTTAACAAATTTTGTTGGATTAGTTTTATCTTTTCGATTTAAACTTTTAAAAATTTCAATTATGTTAAAATTCTGAAAAAATAATAATAGGTTGTATTAAGTTATTTAAGAGGTTTATTTTGGGACATGCCACCCGATACTTCGCGGACGACAAGCTTTTCAATATATATGTTATTATTTTTTAGTTTTACCTTATTGAACAAACTTTATAGGATTAGTTTTATCTTTTCGATTTAAACTTTTAAAATTTTCAATTATGTTAAAATAGAATTAAATTCTGATTTTTTGGATAAGGATATTAAAAAAGGGGAGTATAATTATTCTTATATTTTCAAATTTTTCAAAAAAATAACATTCAAAATTTTGTTATTAAAAAAACATAAGTCTAGAATCATATCTAAAATATATCTACACTTTTTAAGCTATTTAGACTATTATTTTAATTTTAAGCTCTCTCTCTTTTTTTCTCTACGGATTATATGAGTTGTTATTCTATTGTATATATGTTAATTAAGTCCGTTAAAAGGAGAAGTATTCTTATCTCTATTTATCTACCTATCTATCTGTTGAATTAATTCTATGTTATCATTCCTAATTGGACTCTACTTAATTCAATTATATTTGATTCAATTCTGTTTTTTAAACTATATTATGATTATTTCAATTATTAAGTTACGTAGTAATTTTATTGGGTGACACTTATTGCTATTCAAGTTTGAGTTGAATTCTAAACTTTATTAATTTATTTAAGGAACTTATAATATTTAATATTTGTAATGGTTATATATGATTAAGATAAATTAGTTATATTTATGAGCACAAAGTTAACATGACAAATCCTAAACTCCTACTCCTAATCAAATAAGAGTTACCTTTTAAATTTAATTTATCACCTAAAAAATTGTGTAATATTTGTTGGACTCTAAATATTACACATACATAATGATTACAATTATGATTATGTTATATTTATGACTAAGTTTGTAAAAGTTGGACTCCTATGTAATTCGATTATTTGATTCAATTCTGTTTTTTAAAATATATTATGATTATTTCAATTATTAAGTTACGTAGTAATTTTATTAGATGACACTTATTCCCTTTTAAGTTTGAGTTGAATTCTAAACTTTATTAATTTATTTAAGGAACTTATAATATTTAATATTTATAATGGTTACATATGATTAAGATTAATTAGTTATATTTATGAACACAAAGTTAACATAACAAATCCTAAACTCCTACTCCTAATCAAATATGTGTAACACCCTGAATACAGTGTTGAGCGAACCGGGCATGCCTAAAGATTATGCTATTATTACTTTTACAGCTCTGCAAATACTTGAAAAAATAATATTAACTTCCCAATATTATTATTCTCTTCCCACATTTTGTTCCTATACTTATATTTATCTTGCGGCGTATCTACTTCTACGAATTGCCCATCAAAATTATATTGAACTTCCTCTCATATTACATAATATTATAACTAAAAAAATACTAATAAATATTACTAAATATCTAATATTAAATAATAAAATTTGATGATATTATAAATTATAAATTCCTCTCCACCATTTTATAACATTATAATAAAACTTTTTAAACATATTCTATTAAAACAAATAAAAAATATAAAGATGAAACAAGATAACTACCCACCATCTTATATTACAACTAATAAGTTTTCTAATAATTATTTTATTATATCATAACTCCCCATCATCTAATAATTAATAATGAACTAATAAGTATATTTAAAATATCTGTAGTACTCAACAAAGTTTAATATTTCATGATGACAAAAGAAAGGTTGGGTAAATATGTATTTGAATACACGTAGAATTATATAAGGAGAGAATTTCGGGACAATTTTATTACGTCAGAAATTCTAATTTTTTTAACTACGAAATGACCATATTTAAATTCATTTTTTAATGATTATGTTCACTAAGTATAAATTTAAATATAATTAAATTTTATCATAAAAATAGTATTATTTCTAATTTTGCAATGCGTCTCTAATTTTTCCTTTCTTTGTCTATTTAATTAATGATTTTGTAATTAGGTGTTTGATCACCTTTCTCTACATATAACTGTCATTTTTTTGGCAAAAAAATTGAAATAATCTGATCACAACTAAAATTTCAATTTATTCATATAATAAATTAATGGAAAGCAGATAAAATGCAATAAAAGATAAACAATATATATAATTAAGAAGTAACTTTACTATTTTTTTTAAAAAATATTACAATTAAAAGGTCAGCTCATCGCAACATTATTTTTATAAAACAGTATTTAAATTGTATTTTATAATCCTTATCTCAATTGGTGGAGTGAGTTCCTATTTACTCTTAATTTTTTATTATGTGCATATAGTATGATGATAAAAAAATAGGATTATATAATATTGTTATTTTTTTAGTAAAAACTATTGATAAATATTTATTATGTATATGATTTTATTATTCTCTCATTATTATTTTTTTATCTTTTGTAACCTCTTCGAACATATTATTCCTTCCCTCCATATTCAGTTATACATTATAACTTAAAAATATTATTTAAAGTCCATCTTTGAATATTTTTTGAAATTCAAGTTGTTAATAATATACTTTTAAGGTGGCCAATATATCTATATATATATATATAATAAAGCAAAGTCGAAAGTGTCACGTGTTGAGCTCTCATAAATTGAATATGTAAAGTGATAATATTATAATTATATAATTATGGATACTCTAAGAGTTAGGTATTAGAAAATATATTATTTTATTTATTTATACTTTTAAATTCTATATTTGTAACTATAAATAGAGGACTTTCAATTTCATTTGCATACTCCAAATTTTCTTTGAAGGCAAAGAATACGTGTGGAACTACAAATATATATCTGTCCATCATACAAAAATATATTTTTTTCTCCATCTATGTGATTTTACTTATTTATAGTTTTAAATTCTATAACTATAAATAAAGGGACTTTCAATTTCATTTGCATACTACACACCTTTTTTGAAGGCAAAAAATACCTATGATCTACAAATATATATCTGTGCATGATAAAAAAATATTAAATGTTATAAAAAAATACTTATATATAATTTCTCTCATTTAATAAAATTATTAAATATTATATGTGGCTTTTATTTTACATTTGCATACTCGATGATCTCTTTGATGACAAAGAATACGTGTGGATCCATAAATATAAATATGTGCATGATAAAAAATACTTATATATAATTTCTCTTCATCTAATAAAAAATATTAAATGCTATAATTTATATAAACAATGAAAGGCTAAAAAATATATGTTATCATCTGATGTTCAAGTCAAAGACATGCATTTCATACTCTAATGATAATATCTATTGATGATTAATATAAGTATAATCAAAATTTTGAATATACGATTATGATACTATGCATCTTATATATAATGTATATAGTGATAATATTATAACTATATATAATCATTGATATTCAAAAGCTAATTATTAGAAAATATATAATTTTTTTATACTTTTAAATTCTATATTTGTAACTATAAATAGAGGGACTTTCAATTTTATTTGTATACTTCAGACCTTCTTTGAAGGGAAAGAATACGTGTGAATCTACAAATATAGATCTATGCAAATTTTTTATATAACCTAATCGTATTATATTGTAAATAAGATATAGTATAATATCTATAAAAGTTTATTATCGAGTGATTTCTAATTTAATTATTATTTCTTTATATTCTCTATATTAACTATAAATATCGCGATATAGAGGATGCAATAGTGCATATTGCAAAAGAATGTTGTACATTCTCTTCAAAATAAAAGAATGTGTGCATGCTTTTTCTCAAGAATAAGAATTTTTTTTATGAATTATATATACATATTGTGTATTGTACACCATGTTATGTACAAATGGAGGAGCTTTCAATTTTTATTTGTATACTTGATTCTCTCTTTAAAGGCAAAGATTACGCCCGGGCATACAAATATACGCATGTGCGTGATAACAAATGTATTTTACTATGATATCATCATGATATTCAAAAGTTCATTATGAAATATATATGCATATATTTATATATATATATATATATATATTTGTTTAGTCATATTTTTAAATTTAATATTTGTAGCTATGAATATAGGACGCTTTCAAAATAGTATATAGAAGAGCATGTGCAGATCTTTAAGCGTAGGTCTCTATGTGAAATAAAATATTGTATGTATATGAAGATGTCTGAGTAAAAAAATTACATCTTTGATATTATAATAATTGTTATATTTATTATTAATAACAAATCATCAATATTTAATTATTTTGTTATGTTAATAATTATAATGAATTAATATTCATAAAATTATTACTATGGTAAACTTAATAATATCTTATCATATCATTTAATGGTACAAACTTTTTTGTTGGTTATTGAAGTTGACACATTTATATCCATATTTATACATATATATAAAAAAGATAGAATATGCTTACTATCATTATCTCATTATGCTATGTATCATTAAAATTATTTTTTAAACGAGAGTCTATAAAAGTATATTAGTTATGTTAAATAATAATAAATAAAATAATTATATTCATAATTAATATATATCACGATGATATTTATTAATATTGAGTAAATATATATATGTTCCTTATATAATATAATTTATAATTTTAAAATTAATAAAAAATAAAAATATTTATAAAAGAGTATACTTATATATTTATATTCACACACACACACACACACACACATATATATATATATATATATATATATATATATATATATATATATATATGTTGAGGTAGAAGTTGCCAAATGAAAAACTCTTATGGTGCCACGCATGAAATAAAATTGTATTAAATAATTATAAATATTTTTTAAAACTATTATGAACGAGAATTGATCGTGTACAAGTATTTTTTGTATCTTTCTATCAAATATGCTTTTAGTCCCACATTCAAAGGTTTCCAAATATAATTGAAATATGATAAAATGAAAATGGAAGCATATTCAACTATTTAATTTAATTCCACATTTGAAGATTATAATATGAAATAGATAAGATGGACTATAAAATAGGAACAATTCACAAACTTTATAACTATCTTTTCGAATTAAGTCAATAAATATCCATAAGTTTTAAGACTTAAAGGTAGAATCATATGACATATAATCAAATAAAAAAATTGTAAATAAATTATAATGCTAGGTTATATAGAAGTTAAATATAACAATCATATTTCATATCTATATTGTATTATAAATATGAAATATATTCTTAATATTCCATTGAGAGCAACCCAAATGAGGAATACAAAAAGATAATTTTTTGTATTAATAATAATCCACGCTATATTTGTGAGGGGGAAGGGATAAATGCTATCTCTCACACACAAAATAATCTTTTTAAATAATATTTTATGAATATCTATAATGACAACATGAATAAATTAAATACTAATTTATATAAATATATCATATATTCTTTTAGTTTCTCATGTAAATATGATCAAACATTAAAAAGTAAAATATTATAAAAAAAGTATACCCAATGTGAGGATTTGCATGGAATTAACTTATGATCAGCTTAAAAATTTTCCACCCATAATCAAATAATAATATTAAGAAAAATATTACTTACACTAGTAATATCAAATATACAGTTTTAGTTATATTAGACAAAATACTTAACTTCAATCATTATTTATATTTAATGCATAGATAACATGCATATATATACACATCTTAAAGATAGTTAAAAGTTGGATGTAGCGCTATCATCAAGCCATGTAATATGATCTATATAATTGTAAATTAGAGAATGCATGATAAAAAATAATATTAATTAATTTTTAAGAATGAAAAATATAATTGTTTATGTAGATTATTGGAAGAAAGTTATAACTATTAAATATGGATGACTTTTCTGTCTTTGGGTCCTCATATGATAACTGTTTGGATAATCTGACTGAAGTTTTGTCTAGATGTGAGAAGGCTAATTTAATATTAAACTGGGAGAAGTGTCATTTCATGATACAAGAAGGCATAGTATTAGGTCATAAGATCTCCTCTAAAGGAATATAGGTGGACAAGGCAAAGATAGAGTGTATTGAGAGATTACCTCCACCAACTTCAGTGAGAGGAATCAGGAGTTTCCTTGGGCATGCAGGTTTTTATCGCAGATTTATTAAAGATTTTTCAAAAATTGCACAACCACTATGTTCCTTACTTGCCAAGGATACTAACTTTGTCTTTGATGAGGAACATTCAACAAATTGAAACAGGAGCTCATTTCAGCACCCATTATGACAGCACCAGACTGGAATCTCCCCTTCGAGTTGATGTGTGACGCAAGTGATTATGCAATCGGAGCAGTGCTGGACAGAAAAAGGAAAAAAGGATGCACGTCATCTATTATGCTAGCAGAACATTAGATGATGCCCAACAGAATTACACTACGACAGAAAAAGAATTTCTCGCAATTGTTTTTGCTTTGGATAAATTTCGTCCATGTCTAATTGGTTCTAAAGTTGTTGTATTTATTGACCATGCAGCCGTTAGGTACTTGATGTCAAAGAAAGAAGCTAAACCTCGACTGATCCGATGGATTTTACTTCTAAAATAATTCGACTTAGAAATTCGAGACAAGAAGGGCCTAGAAAACACTATAGCTGATCACTTGTCCAGATTGGAAGGACCAGAAGAAAAGGACAAGATCCCAATCAATGAGGCATTCCCTGATGAGATGTTACTAGCCATCGCCTCCTTACCTTGGTATGCCGATTTGGTAAATTATTTGGTAAGAGGCATAATTCCCCTTGATTTTTTCTATCAACAATGCAAGAGGTTTATGTGGGATGCTAAATAATATTTTTGGGAAAAACCATTGTTATATAGGTTTTGTGCTGATGGAATTATCAGAAGGTGTATTCCGGAAGATGAGGTTTTCGAGGTTTTGAACCATTGTCACTCATTACCTTGTGGAGGCCATTTCTCCATGAACAAAATAGTGTCAAAAGTCACACAGAGTGTCTTTTATTGGCCAACCATGTACAAAGATGCAAAGAGTTTTGTGAGCTCATATGATAAATGTCAAAGGGTTGGCAACATTTCTCGTAGAAATGAGATGCCACAATAACCTATTATTGAGGTTGAACTTTTTGATGTATGGGGTATAGATTTCATGGGCCCTTTTCCCTCCTCTCATAACAACCAATACATTTTGGTTGCAGTAGACTATGTCTCAAAGTGGGTGGAAGCAATTGCTACCCCAAGTAATGACAACAAAGTGGTGCAAAACTTCCTGAAAAAGCATATCATTTTTAGATTCGGAGTACCTCGAGCTATTATAAGTGATGGTGGCTCTCACTTCTGCAATAAGCTCTTAGATGCATGATAGTGATATTTGGGGGTTTTATGTGATAACTTGCTGAAATTAAGGAAAGGGTCAATTTTTCAATTTTTGGTCTCCCAACTCACTAGCTGCAAGTGCACAAGTAAGTTGTAGTAGACTCAGGTTGTCGTATTTACAAGAATTTGAAGTCTAAGACACCCTAAAACAATCAAGATTAGTTCTATTCAAATGCCTAAAAATAGATTTTAATGGAAAGTGAAAACAGATTTTTAATATAATGCAGAATGATAACTGATTTTTGGGTTTTGGAAATTTTTCAAAACTGAGTTATAAATGCTAAATTGAAGTCTAAAAAGGTTCAACTATCAATGCCGAAGGTTTTTCTAGGAGTTGGGGTTCATCTAAATTAATTAAGGATGGATTGGATCGAGTTATCATTGAATGTCAAATTTTGGTTCCACCTGAATTATAACTGCACTCCAGCTCAATTGGCCTTCAACTAAGCAACATATTATCATATAGTTGTTAGTTAGGTAGAATCAAAAGAGGATCCTCACTGAAAATCAAGTTATCATTGGATTTAAATGAAGGTTCAATGCTGATTTTTATAATTCAAAGAATTCTGGAATGATAACTTGTAATTGCAATCATAAAAAGATAGAATCACTCCAATCAATCAAATCAGGATGAAATCTACCCAAATATGGTGCTTGTGCTCTTTGATTCATCTCTGAATTCCAGGGAGATTTAAATTCAACCTCTCGGTTGCAAAGTAAAATGAAATCCACACAAACTCCAATTAAATGGGGTTAAGAAACATTCTATCTAAAATAGGGAATTCAGTGATTATCCAATGCTCCTTGGTTCATCTCTGAATCACAAGGATGACCTAAAGACTAACTCTCAGTAGTGGATTAAATTGAGGTTTAACATTGGAAATCAAAATTTAATTTAAAACTAGAAAACAAAAATCACATTTCAAGAATTCAGAATTATTAAACAATGGAATTCTGGCTTGCCAATTGCCTCTTACTCCATCTCTGGACTGCAAGACATCCCCTAAGTTCACCTCTCAGTGATTGGAAGAAATCAGGAGATTCAATTGGTAAAACAGATTCCAATAGGAACTCAGAAAAACAACAATTTAGGAATTCAGTTCAGAAATCAGAAGGACAATCTGATTTGGGCTAAAAGTATGCCAAACTTCTTGATTCATTTTTGAATAAGATGGGGACATTAGCAATCTCTTAGTTGCCCAATAAATCAGATTTAAAATGAGCAACAGATTCAAATAGTTCAGGAATTCAGATTCAGATAATTAGGAATTCAGAAATCAGACTTTTCAATCAAAATGAAATTCAATAACATACCATTGATTCCTATTCATTTCTGAACAAAAGTTAGATCAAAAGATAACATCTCAATTTAGATTACAAATGATACTATCAATGGCATAAATCAATGCAGAATAGTTCTGAAATCTGAAAACCAAATTTGATTTCAGTGCAAGATTATAATTCTGTCCATATCCATCCAAAACTAATCTAAACTACTACCCTATCCTAGAAGAAATGGAGTTTAGCTCATCATATTTATAGAACTTGACATCAAATGGATTGAGAAACAGTTACAAATCATCTAAGCTTGAAGTCTCTCGGCAATAGCTTCCACTCCTCCAGCAGCAGCTCCAGCAGCTCCCTGAAAACCTTGCCTCCAACCCTGAATGTCCAGCCCCCTTCTCTCCTCCAGAAATTGCAGCTTTTATATGACTCCTATCCACCCTTTGATCAGCATCAGAATGTTCTAATCCTTCTGATTGCAGCCACCTGTCCCTGCTCTGAATTTTCAGCTGTCGCAGATACTTTTTGTGCAGGAAAAAGTAGATGGTCCCCCCTTATTTTTTCCACTTTATGGCCACCTTTTCACCCTGCTACAACATCCAAAATAGCAAGCATCAAAGCCCTTGAATGATATTTTGACAAATAAAGATTAGGATAATGCTGATGGCTAGCTCAAATATCATGATGAGATTAAGTGTTGTGCAGGAGTGATAACTTATATCGATATTAATGATTTTAGGGGCTCGGAATGATAACTTTTGATAAATCTTGAAAAATGTCCAAATATGAGTGGTTCAAAGCATTTCAGGCATCAAATGGACTAGAGTGCCAAGAGAGTGAGGTCAGAAATCAGATATTAATAAAGTTTCAAAGGAGTGATAACTTGGGTTGCCAAAAATGATAACTTATATGCCTTAAAAACGATAACTTGAGTTGTGGTTACCAAAATGTGATGAAATTTGAACAGCAAAGAGTTAAAACAATAACAAGATGATTGCTTAAGCTCTTTGTGCAGAATTAATGGTTTTGCATGTCGAAATGACAGAATTGCCCTTTACCGATAACTTGGCAAAGGAAAAATGATAACTTGTTCAAATGGATTTAAAACTTTGCACAAGTTGAGATGTGACTATCCAAATATGATTTTTACAAGATAATGATGGATTTAGGGCAAGAAAGTCATTGAAAATTAGTTCACTCAAAATAATGATAACTTGACATATAGGAATGATAACTTGTCCTCAAAATGATAACTTGGCATAGAATTTAAATATTAATGGATTTTGGCATTTCAGAACTTCTATGCACATGGAATTAAGTATGAAATGAGGGATATCAACTAGTTATCACAATGTATGCATTCCAAGTATAATTGGCCAAAAGATAGGCAAAAGTGGGACTCGATATGTATGAATTGCATCTAAAATGGGTTAGAAACATATAGTGATCAGCTAGTGATCAATGCACTATTGGCAAAATATAATGTTAAGCATAAGGTCACCACGCCTTATCATCCACAAGCCAATGGACAAGTAGAATTAACCAATAGGGAGTTAAAACTCATTCTTGAGAAAACTGTAGGAAATTCAAAAAAAGACTAGGCCTTAAGGCTTGATGATGCCTTATGGGCATATCGAACAGCGTTCAAAACTCCCTTAGGTATGTCTCCTTATCGTCTGGTATTTGAAAAGCCCTGCCACCTTCCTATTGAGTTAGAACACAGAGCTTATTGGGCAACTAAACAGCTAAATATGGATCTTCAGCTGGCAGGTGCAAAAAGATTACTCCAATTAAGTGAATTGGAAGAGTTAAGAAGAGAATCATATGAGAACACCAAACTGTATAAGGAAAAAGTTAAAGCATGGCATGACAAACATATTTCTCGTAAGAATTTTGAAATAGGATAATTTGTTTTGTTATTTAACTCGAGAATGAGACTTTTCCAAGAAAACTTAAGACCAGATGGTCCGGACCATTTCAAATCACCAAGGTTCTGAAAAATGGAGCTGTTGAGATCACTAGTGAAGCTACTGGATCGTTTATGGTCAATGGACGAAGATTGAAGCCATATCTGTTGAATAAAGAACTTGAGAAGAAACATATCATGCTTCTCAATGATACCCATTGACAAGAAAACTCTGTCGAGCTAACGACGATAAACAAAAGCGCTTGTTGGGAGGTAATCCAAATTTATATTTTCTTTATGTTTTAGAAATCTTTTTATATAAAAAAATAGGGCGAATACGATTCTGATATACATATATTTTTTTTGCAAGAAAAATCAGCAAGAAGACATCAATACGACTGGGTCGTAAAAATGAAATCACAACCATATCGGGTGCAGTTGGATCGTATTAGGCTTGCACGATTTTATACGGTCTGCCCGTATTAGTTCAAGGTTGGCCGTATTAAGAAGATGATAACCATATTGTAGGCGCACTGGGAAATACGGTCGAACCTTATTAATGGGCATCCGACCGTAATTATGGCTTCGTGCCCGTATTGATCAATACGGGCCGAAAATTGGGGGCCCATTTTATCAGCTTGGCCGTATTATCGTCCCTCGGGCCGTATTGACGGAGTCTCGCCCTTAATGTGAAGACTTTACCCGTATTGTCGTGTAGGAGCAATACAAAGCGAAATTTTTTATGGCTTCTTCTACGTCTATTTTCTAGGGCATCGTCGTCCTTCAACCAAGCCGTCGAGCGACTCCTTCCGACGACTCCCTTCCGGTGACTCCCTACCGGCGACTCCTTGCTAGCAAATCCCCCTCCGGCGACCCCATTCAGAAAACAAGCGAAGGCTGCTGGGCTGATCGCTGTTGTGCTGTGGACAGAGAGATATCAGATATTTTAGTCAAGTTCCGACCAGATTCCGATAGGACTCCGATCAAAGCACAGCGACAACTACAAACTATTTTCATTAGAGTTGAATTATTGTAGTGCAACGGACAGGAAAACTACATAGTGCAGATCTATTTCAGATCTGTTGACGCATACCAGGTGTTCGATTAATTGCTTCTATACAATTTGGCTCATATGGCATCAAAGACTCATGGTGGATATCATCGCCGCCCTCGTCCTGCAAATCCAGAAGGTATAATTTTTAGAGACGACACACAAGAGAAGCGTTACTTTATATTGAAGACAAGAGAATTGGTGAACACTCGGTATTTGGATGAGAGGGCTATGAATGAATTAGGTCTTCGAGATGATGTGGATAACTTGATTAATTCACTAGAAATGAGACACTTTTATGTGATGCCAACTCTAGAATTTTTGAGCTCGTTGGACGTCAAGATTCCACTCGCTGAGTGCGATCCGAGTACACTCTCTTTTCGACTGTTTAACTCTGAATATAAACTTACTTTGGATGAGCTGAATGATATTTATCAATTGCCGCGGCATGGAATACGTTTGCATAAGTACTGTACTCAGTTTGATAGGCGTTCAGTGTGGTATAGTCTCACAAATCGTGACTATGACACTTCATCATCATCTAAGGCATCCAAACTTCAAAACCTAGTTTTTCGATATTTGCTCAGGGTATTAGCAACAACTGTATTTGGCTGAGGAGATAGTGATGGCGTGGTGCGCGATAGTGAGATGTTCTTCTTATGAGCGATGATAAAAAAGATGAATGTCAATGTAGGTGCCTTTGTAGCAAAGCAATTACTCAAGCAAGCGCATTCATCTACTAGTAAGATTGTAATGGGTGGTCTCATTACTCCTATTATATTGTCACTTGGATTTAGTGCGAATGAACTTGAGGAAGCCCAAGGATCTTCCTGCATCAATATAGAGACTTGCGTGAATATGAAATGATTTAAGCGTGTGGGTGATCTTTATCATTTGACCTTCAAGGATGAAGAATATACTCACCCCCTACCGGATGTCGAAAGGACTACTATTGCCAGACGAGCAAACTGGATTTTTCCAACAGCTGGGCTTGAGCAGTTGAGCCCTACTTATGCAGAATGGCATCGCGACCACCCTACCACTTATGATACAGAAAACCCTCAGCAAGACATCCCCGCTGCCACATTCGAAACCGGACAATCCTCAGGTACTCATCATGAAACCCAGTACGTTACTCATGCCGATATGCAACAACTTCTCCTAGGCCAAAGGCGGCTCCATGACTAGTTAGGCCGAATGGAATCACACCAAGAAGAAATCTATCATATGGTACACAGAATTAATACATGACACATCGAGCGAGGTGATTGGCCGACTTCTGCACCCCCAGATCAGTGAAATTGTGAGATACCTTTTCTTCCCATCTAACTTTATAGTGTTAATGTGTCAAACATTGAGGACAATGTTTATTTCAAGTTTGGGGGAAAAGGGGGTTAGTTAATGTTAGCATGAGTCGGTGTGCTATTATGAGTGTCTACTGGTCAGTTGTGAGTTTAGTCGTGTCGTTAAGTATTTGCTTTTGCATGTGTCAGGTCAAATCAGTGGTCATGTATGAACCCTTTATCTTTTAATCCATGTTGTTGGCACGTTTTAAATATGCATGAGTTAATGTATCTTATCATATACATATTTGTTTGCATTTTCTCATATCGCCAAAGAATAATGCATGTCACCAAGTATGAATTAGGAAACATTATACATAATAGTTTTGATCCTCTAATCCGCATGACTAATTTATTTTGAACATTCCTGAAGAAGAACATAAAAACATAAATGACTTTAGCTTGGAACCAAAGCGAGTGACATGTAGCTTGACCTTGCACATAATTTCGTTTGGGATCTTACATTGGCACCCACTTATATGATGCTCAATTTTGACCTGCTGCATTGTAGATATAATAGGTTATGTAGTTAATACATGCTTCATAATTGTACTTCTCTTCTCGAGTAAGTTGGGGAATTTCTTTTCTTTACTTAATAAAAGTCCCAAGTGCCTCATCTAGAAAAAAAGAAAAAAAAAGGTGAGGAAAATCATGGGCAACATCTCTTCTCCATAAATAACTACTCCTCTATCTCCTCACTTGAGGAAAACATGAGTATGCCATTTATGGCACCGCTAACATCCAAGCCAAGTATTCTCGAAAGAAAAGCGAGGCTCGTGCCCAGTGGAAGTCTTCTTTTTAATTTTAATTCCCCAAATTACAAAAGAAAAAAGTGATAAATATGGCTAAATGAAAAGAGGGTTAGTTGAACCCAAGGACAGGTAATTGTCCTCTACATGTGCAGATCAACCTTGAGTGTTAATGTAAGTTGGAGGTTAGTGCAAGGTCTTAAGAGGTAGTTATGTGAAAGCTCAGTCTGCAGGACGATCTTAATTGACGTCCATAGAGTACATGCTTCAGTGGTTCCAAGTCAAGAGTTTAACAAGGCATTAATGCGTAAATAATGTTCAAGTCAAGAAGTCTGAGGGCTAAGGAGATATAATGTTATCTATAATGTGGTCAGAAAAATCTGAAGATTTTTTTTGTTGACCCTAAGTTCCTAATTGTTGCTTAAGGACAAGCAAAGTTTAAGTTTGGGGGAGTTGATAATTGAGTATTTATGCATTAATAGTGATATAATTATCAACTTATTAAAGTTATATTTCTGTTTGTTAGATTATATATGTTGAAGATTTCGAAGTCTACACCATTTCTTTACATATTTCAGGAACTTCCGAACATCGATGAAAAAGGCGAGGAAACACCTGGAAACGAGAACAATACGGCAAGCCCGTAATATCAGCATGTCAACCGTATTGGACGTCTCCAGGCCGTATTACACTCGCACTACAAATTATGATCCGATCGTATTGAAGGAGAATAGACCGTATCAAGCAGACTCAGGCCGTATTACACTCGCATTGGAAAATACGACCTGACCGTATTGGAGACGTCGCGCCCATATTGGAGTGGCCCAGACCATATCGTCTTGAGAAAAATACGACCAGACCATAGCGCATTAACCAGGCTATATTATATCTATCTCGACCGTATTGGGTTGATTTTTGGGGTCTTTTGGGCCTTCTTGTAATCCTAATTTGAGGGGACTATAAAAGGGATTTGTGAGGATGAAAATAGGGGTTCAGACCTTGTTTTGGAGGAGATCAAGACGGCTGAGATGATTGTTTATTTCGCTCTGCACTTCTGTACCTTTCTTAGACTAAATATCATTTTCTTTTCATAAACTCTTACATTTCAATGATGATTTATTTCTCTATGCGTGGCTAAACTTTTTTCTCGGGTTTGATGAAATCTAGGGTTGATCTTTAGAGAATATTTTTATTGAATCTGATGTGTTCTTTGTCTTTCATGTGCTTCATGTAATGCTTATATTAGATTGGCCACCTAGTTAAGCGACCGAAGATTTTCCTGATTACGAAAGTATTTCATCAAGATTAGTTCAAATGAATGACATGAAATGTATTGTTTCTTAAAAATAAGGATAATCATTTTACTTATGAATCTTGGCTTATAATGCAATTAAAATAGTTTAAATGACCACGAAAGTAGGCGTTTATTATTTTAATTAGAGATGTGTTTTCCTGAAAATGAGATGCATGACTTTTGAAGATTGAGTAGAACACTAATGATTTTATTATCTCTAAATTCCCTATGATCAATACCCTAGGTGGATTCAAAACTCGATAATTTTTATTCTCATTTATTTCTCATAATCAATTCTCGTTCTTTCTTGTCATTTTCTGCATCATTTTGGCATTTTATTTTTATTTAGATTTTATTATTATTTCACCTCTTTCTGACCGTTTAGATATCAATTAGAATCATACAATTCTAATACTTGAACTCTTCCCTGTCGGACGATATTTTATATACTACGACATTAACTCCGTATACTTGCGGGAGAATTGTCACCCCCCAACATATAATCGTATAATCCTAAAACATGTACCCTAGCATATGGATCTAAGAACGATAGATTTGAACATGAAATCTATGCTATGCTTCTAGATCTTGATGAAACATATAAAATCCTCAATCAAATCCCAAATAAGGGCAGGGTGCCCTATTACTCTCAATCCAATAAAAAATGTCATTGCGAGGGGAGAGAGGGGTTTGGATCCTTCTCTTCTTTCTCTTTGCTCCACAAGATCTCCTTCCTCAAGCCTAAACCTCAAGAGTTTAGATGGAAAAAAGAGATAAACAATGGTGTTGTAGGTCTTTATATAAGGGATGTTAGGGTTTTGAGTCAAATGACTCAATTACCATTGATAAAAATCTAGGGTGTTACATCCTCCTCTTTAAAAGAAAATACGCCCTCAAATTTTAACATAAAGTAGAACATTTATCAAATAATCTTAAAAATGGTTCTTTCATCTCGTTTTCCGATTTCTACGTGGCTTTAGTTCCATTATGGTGCTTCCATGCAATCTTTATCATCTTCACCATTTTGTTTTTCAAACGACGCTAATCATACTCAAGTATATTCGTGGGGTACTCTTCATATGTGAGGTCTTCTTTGATGGTTGGCTCTTCAATTACCACTACATGCGAGCTGTCATATGTATACTTATGAAGCATAGACACATGGAAGACATTATGGAACCTAGCATATGAAGGAGACGATACTAGTTTGTATACTCCTTCACCCACTTTTTTTTTAATATCGAATGGGTCAATGTATTTAGGAGCCAATTTGCCTTTCCTACTGAATCTCATTACTCATTTGGTAGGAGATACCTTCAACAGTACATGGTCTCCAACCTAATAGATTTGTTCCTTTCTTTTCTTGTCTGCATAACTTTTCTAATAACCTCGGGCTGCCATCATTCTTTCCTTTATCAGATTTGCTTTATCTGCATACTTCTCTATTAGCTCAGGTCATAGTCGTCTTCCTTCACCAACTACACTCTAACATGTGGGAGGGGTCTTTCATACAGTGCCTCGAGGTGATCTTTCCAATTACCTTTCCAATCTATTGCACCCGCTCTCAACATGTCTTCCAAAGTTTGAATTGTCCTTTCACTTTGCCCATCATTTTGGAGGTCAAAAGTAGTATTGTAGTGTAACTTTGTGCCAAAAGCATGTTGCAACCCTCTGTAGAACCTCACGGTAATTCTAGGGCCTCTATCCGTCATAATGGAAATAGGAATTTCATGCAATCGAATGATCTCATCAACATAGAATTGTACCATGCTGTCTCACATTATAAGGAAAGAAGTGAACTGTACCATGCTTGCAATTGGTATCGTGACCCATCTGTATCCTTAGTAGACCTACAATAAAGTCGATTGTGATCTCCTCTCAATTCCACTGAGGTATGGGTAGTGAATTCAGTAATCCTAGTGGCTTCTGGCGCTTAATCTTGACTTGTTGACAAATTAAGAATTTGGAAACAAATTTTGCCACCTCTCTTCTCATGTCCTTCCACCAAAATGTCCTTTGCAGGTCCTTGAACATTTTATTGATTCTTGAGTGAATGGCAAATTCTAACTTGTGGCACTCCGTCTGAATTTTTTTCTTAGTTCCTTATCCCTAAGTACCCATCGTTTGCCTTGGAACCTAATAGTCTTATCTTCATTACACTTGTAGTCTGGGTGTCCCTTTTCACATAAAGCTTACATGTCCTTGTACTCTGGGTCCTCCTTCTGTGCTTCTGCAATCCTTGTCACCAATTCAAGTTGTGCATCGTCAGCTTTCTCTGTGTGCTTTCTGCAATCCTAGTCCATTTGTAGTCTTTTAGACATGCCATTACCCCTCAATACTTTCTGCTTAGAGCATCTGCCATCGAGATTCCCCTGAATGGTAGAGAATACCAAACTCATAATTCTTCAGAAACTCCATCCACCTTCTTTGTCACATATTGAGTTCCTTTTGGGAGAACACATATTTGAAACTCTTGTGGCTAGTGTAGACTTCAAATTCCTCTCCATACAGATAGTGATGCCATAGCGTCAAGGCAAACACCACAACTTCCCAATTCTAAATCATGAGTGAGATAGTTCCTCTCATGAGTTTTAAGTTGCCTTGAGGCATATGCAACCACTCTTTCATGCTGCATAAGTACACATCCCAGTCCAGTGCCACTAGTATCACTGTACACCGTGTATCCTTCAACTCCAGTGAGAATTATTAGTATTGGTGCATAAGTCGCTCTCTTCTTTAACTTCGAAAAGCTTTCTTTACATCTAGTTCCAATTCAACTTCTCTCCTTTCCTATTCAGCTTGATCATTGAAGAAGTAATTTTGAAGACATTCTGGACGAACCTTCTGTAGTACCTGACTAATACTAGAAAACTCATGATCTCAGTAACTATTTTGGCCATTCCTAATTGACAACTGCTTCAACTTTTGCTGGGTCCACTGAAATGTCTTCTTTTGAAATAATATGACCCAGAAACATAACTTGTTCCAACTAGAACTCACACTTGGAGAACTCTGCATAGAGTTGATGTTAACGCAAAGTCTCTAGAACAATCTGTAAGTGCTTCTAATGTTCTTCAAGACTTGATGAATATATCAAGATGTCATCCACAAATGCTATTACAAATCTATTGAAGTGAGGCTTGAATATCATGTTCATCAAATCCATAAAAGTTGCAAGAGTATTTTCAGTCCAAAAGGCATAACAAAAAATTCATAATGGCCATACCTTGACCGTTGTCTTTGCTATGTCTTCATCAGTCACCCTGAGCTGATGGTATCTGCTTCTCAAGTCAATTTTTAAGAAGACTAATGTAGAAGATAATTGATAAAAAAAGAGCATCTATCCTGGGCCGTGGGCACTTATTCTTGATGTCCACTTTGTTAAGTATCATGTAATCAATACATAGTCTTATTGAACCATCCTTCTTTTTCACAAACAGGATAGATGCATCCTACTGGGACACACTTGGCCTAATAAAGCCTCTGTCTATCAACTCCTGCAATTGGGTCTTTAGCTCCGTCATCTCTAGTGGTGCCACCATGTAGGGAGTTTTGGAAATTGGAGTCATCCCTATCATTAGCTCGAAAGGAAGTTGATTTCCCTTTCCGGAGGTAATCCCGAGAGCTCACCAGAAAACACATCTGTAAAGTCCTTCACCACTTCAAGTTCTTATAATGGCTTGGGTTGGAAATCGCTCTTGATGACACTCGCCAAGAATTCTCGACAACTGTTGTTCAACATTTTTGTTGCCTTGGATGAAGAGATCATCGTCTTCATTTTCTTTGATGGGATTCTGCGAAAGATCACAGAGCTACCATACTTCTTGTTGATCTTGACCTCCCTTTCTCGGCACATCATATAGGCATTATGGTACGATAACCAATTCATACCAAATATGACATCATAGTCTACCATTGGTAGTATTATGAGGTGATCAGACTAATTTACCCTTTCTATTATCATCGGTGTCTCGGAAGGTACTGCCTAGTGGAGACCCTTCCTAGTGAAAATTCAATTTCACTATAGTTTCCTTTATCATTTCATAGTGTTTGGAATATGAAAACTTGTTCAATTGTCATGAACAATTATATATACAGTTTTGGGCAATTTCTTATTACATGTCCATCATCCTTAAATTTACAATGAGATTCATATATCTCATGTTTCAAATTGCCCACAATCAATCTAACAATACTAACAAACTTGAATGCAATCATTAGCATTTTCATTAGAAGACTTTTTGCTTCCATCCTTCACATAACAGTAATCAACCAACATTAGATGCTAATATAAATATTCATATATATGGCACAAAACATACATACTCTTTACCTTGGATGACTGCTTATGATAGTTGCACATAGACTTAGACACTTAACAGTTCTATGACATAATTAGCGTAGGTCATAACCTGGCTTTGATACCAACCATAACATCCCAAAAATTCACCCTAAAAGTTATAGGCAATTAGGAAATTATGGTAGTGGTAGCCCATTCTCCATCACATAATCATAATAATATGATCAAGCAGCAAACAATGGAAACTAATATTCATTCAATTATAGATAAAATAATTTGCAGTTCAGCGGAAGACTTGCAATAGAAGTAAATTAATGTCATAGAACATCATGAAACATTATTCATGACCATCTCTAAACAAAATCCTAAAGACTCAAGACTTATTCATTCTTATGCCATATGCAACTTCGCTATCATGAGTTGATCAGTCATCCATCCAAGTGTATTAGTTATCTTCCATAGGAATATGCATACCATTGTCCGTACGATACAGTTATTCTACAAGAAATGCTAACTCCAAGGTGTCATAATTTCTCGGGGAGTAGGGCACATTATTTCCTATCATTCAGTTGAGGGGCGATAACTAACAATATTCTTCAATTAGATTCATTATTTGTACAATCATCAAATAATTTGCATCTCTCAGTCTTCAGTTTTTAGACTAATTACATTTCATATAACTAAATATCATATACATCCATCAAACATTAATACATAGTATAAATACTTTTATAATAAGTTTAAATATATCATATATCCTTCTTTCAGTTAGTCATAGTTGTGACGGGGTGGTCATGCCTGTGACCATGGTTGAGCCCGATCTCGCTCCAAGTGTTGGCCACGGTCGTGATTGTTATGTCATGGTCGTGCCATGTCCTTGGCACGCCTGTGTCACGGTCGTGCCTCTTTGTTCACGGCCATGTGCGAGTCCATGTTCGAACTGCTGCCCGCACCCTCACGCTCACGGTCATGACCAAGGTGGTCACGGTTGTGCCTAGCTTGTCACGGGCATGAGCGAGGTAGTTTTTGCTTTGGCGGCTTCCACCATGTTCTCATGGGCGTGACGGGGTTCGTCACGGGCATGAAGCATTCTAGAAATTGACGTTCAACCTGATTTTCCATAGATTCTCATGTAGAAACCTTTGAGAATTTATATGCAACATCTTAACATATTCTATCATGATTTCCAAACATTCAAGCATAAAAAAGCACATGAAAACATGATAAAATATCCATTAATTTAGACTTAGGGTCCCCCCCCCCCCAAAAAAAAAAAACATATAATCTTAGAATCCTAAAACATGTATCCTAGCATATGCATATGGATCTAAGAACGATAGATTTGAACATGAAATCTATACTAACCTTTCATGAAACATATAAAACCCTCAATCAAATCCTAAATAAGGCCAGAGTTCCCTATTACTCTCAATCCAATCAAGAACGTCATTGAGAGGAGAGAGAGAGGGGTTTGAATCTCCTTTACATATCTTGATTTTAATTGATCCTTCTCTTATTTCTTCCCCTTCTTCCTCTTCTTCCTTGCTCCTCAAGATTTCCTTCCTCAAGCCCTAGCCGTCAAGAGTTTAGATGGAGAAAAGAGATAAACAAGTGTGTTGTTGGTCTTTATATAGGGGAGGTAAAGGTCTTTATTGGATCTGGCAGCGGACTGGGCTGCCCGACCCAATAACATATCGGCTAGTTCGTTCGAGTTCAGGCTCGGGCCCGTCCAGTTTTTTAATAGACCTGGGTCTATATCAGGATGGACAAGGTTATTTGTTTGCCTGGTATCGATAGTCCATCCGATAATTTGTAACACACCCATTAGTTCGTTCGTTAATCGTTAATAAATTAAACCTATTAAAATAATATAAAATATTACTATACAAATTTATTTTAATTAATTCATGTGTTGCATTACGTTATTTGACTAAAGTTAATTGGTTATGCAAAAAGCATGATTCTAATTTTTATTCTTCAATAATGATATGACCATATCTTACAACTTGTTATTGGTTTCTAGTTTTACTTTAATGATATGAAACAATGAGTTTGTTGAGTTTTAAGTTGACAAGGGAGTAGTTGACTCCATAATTATTGCATGCAAATATGGAAAACTCAACTATTCCTCCATGTGTTAGTCAAGGAGTCAAGGTGCACTTAAAAAAAATGACGTTTGAATTTTGAATGATAAACCAAATTGTACCTTGAATGTTGCGGAAGTGGCAACAAAAAAGAAACAAAGTGGGCTAAAAATCAGGAATTTAAAGTTTTTTTAAAAAATCAAGTATTAAGAATAATAATGACTATAAATATCTATCAAATGTAAATTTTCACTGCCAAATTTCATACTTATTTACAAAATATTCACTCAAACTTTCCAAGTCTAAGCATTCTAGCTTTCCATTTAAGATATTTCCTTGCAGTTTATTTTATTTTGGTAAGTCTTCTTAATGTCTCTTTGGTCCTATGTTTTTAAGTATTCATTTTTTAATTCTGAAATTGTATTTTGCTTACTTTTGTCTAATTTTTTTTATAGGGATTGCAAGAATAATATTCAGAAGAATCCCAAATAAATTGCATAGGGAGGTAACATTTAAAACATTTCAAAGGTCTAGCAATAATGTTAAATTATTAAGATCCAAATTTTAATTTTGCTGTGGAAGAACTTGAAAATGTGTTTTTTGATAATGAACTAAATGTCAATCATACACCTCCTACACCTATCAATAGACTTATTAATGTTCCTCATCAGCCTCCTAATAATAATAGTCCTATAAGTGAAACTAGTAGTTACAACTACTGTTATTAGACCGAGTAATAAAAGAAAAACTCATGAATTAAGAAGCAATGTTTGGAAATATTTTGATAAGCTCTATGACAAAGATAACTAAAAAATTATAAAGATATTTGTAAATTATGTAATATGTTTTAGGTGCTAATTCTTACAAAACGTCATAGAGAGTGAATAGTAGAAATTTTTTTATGGGCTAGCAAATGGCCAACAAACTATTCTTGCCCCTCATGGACCACATGATTCTTCAAATTCGAGGAAATTAACTAACTTTATATATTCACAGGATCGCATGCATGAAGGTTTAGCCAAATTATGTATTCACGCCAAACTTCCATTTAAATTGTTAGAAGATCCTAGAGTAGTTTATTTTATACAAAATTATTTACAACCTCATTTTAAAGTTGTCTAGACATAAAAATAGAAACGATGCTCTAAGAATATTTATCCAATATAAAAATAATTTAATGAATACCTTTATGGATTTAAAATGTATGGCTGGTTTAACTAGTTATTTATGGACTGGACTGAATGATGATGGATTTATATGTGTCATGACACATTGGATCGATTCTAATTGGAATATGCAAAAAAGAATAATTCAATTTAAACTTTTAGATTTTCTTCATACTGGCATTGATGTTGCTTATTCAATAGAAAATACAATAAATGAATTTGATTTACGAGATAAAATTTTCTCAATAACATTTGATAATACGCAAATGATTCAGTCATACCACATTTACAATCTAGACTTAAATCTATTATTGGTCGAAAAATATTTCATCAAAGGTGTGCATGTCATATAATTAATTTATTTGTTACAGATGAGTTAGAACACATCAAGGATCAAATAAGTAAAATAAAACCTTTATTAACTTTATTCAGGGTTCTAGTAATAGAATAAATGAATTTAAAATTTTATGTCAAATGTGTAATATTAGTTATAAAAAATTAAAACTAATGTAGAACATAGATGGAATAGTACATATCTCATGCTTGATTCTGTCATACAATTTACAGTTCCCATTATTGAATTTTGGAATTTTAAAGTACCAATCAATAAACATATTTTTGAATTCTGATTGTGAAGATGCAGAAATAATAATGAAAGTATTAAAAATATTTTATGATATTACTGTTATTTTTTCTATAGTATATTCTCCTACTTCGAATATTTTACTTATTCATATTTGCTCAATTATCGAAGGTTTTAATATTGCATATCAAAATGAAAATTTGAGAAATCATGTTAAATCTATGGAAGAAAAAAAAATAAATATTGGAAAGAATTTACACCTTTAGCACCTTTAGGAGTTACTATGGAGCATAGGTACAAAGAAAGCTTCATAAATTTTATAACTAATAATTTAATAGATAAATTTAACATAATTGGAAAATATTAAACAAAGAACAAAAAATACATATGAAACAATGATAAATGAACTTTATAATTATTATGAACATAAAGGTAGTTCTTTATTATCTACACCATCTTCTATTCCATTTTATTCCAATGTAATCCAATGTATTAAATAGATCTTGTAACGGATGCATTTTTACATAAGAAAAAGAATTCAAAACTCAATGGCACTCAAAACAATAAAAGGAAATCAATTGCCATTAATGGGTAGAATTCAAAACGAATTCAAAATAAAAAAGGAAACGAATCATTATGGAACGGCCGACAGGGGAGGATTTTCCTCCCCTGATGCCGCTCGAAATCTGTCGGCCACCCTGGCCAGTCAATGCTATAAGAAGGACCACGAGGGGCGCTTCTGCGACCCCTTGGAACCCTCATCGGCCGTCACTCCCTCCCTCTGCTTCATCATCTTCACTTCCGTCGACGAACAGCACAAGGACGAACCAGAGCACGTACGTCTTGACGGCTATCCGGCGTGCATGCATGACCCCCTGACACGCGCCGACTCTTCCTTGACGTGCACACGAGCCAGGCGAGACTCCCTCATCGGCCAAGAGCGACCGACAATCAACGAACGACAAGAGAAACCACCGGCGAACTCATTTGAACGAAAGTCGAGGTACCCTAGCATCCTAAATCCCTAGTCGAAGAAATAACGATCGTTTGATGTGCATGATTAGTTCATTATGATCCTGAGATGATTATCTATGTTTTTCATATTGTTGACGTCATTGTTTGACGGTCAAAAGATCGCCGGAAATGAAGAAGAAGTCTGGCGGCCCTGTTTCATCGCAAGGATCGGTCGACCGATTTTATAAATGGTCGACTGATCCATATGTTGAGCCCGTCGGAGTTCTTGTCAATCGGTCGACTAGCCTCGCAGGGCGGTCGACCGGCCTCGTAGGGCGGTCGACCGACTGATCTGTCATCACACAGATCTTGTCTTAAAATCGGTCGGCCGATTCTTCGAGTGGACGACCGATCATTCGCGCAGTGCGCATCTCGCTAATCTTACTACCGGTCAACCGATAACCAGAATGGTCGACCAATCCTGTAGAATAACCGATCGACCGGCTCATAGGCACGGTCGACCGGCTCATAGGTACGGTCGACCGATCCACAAACACCTGAGGGTCGACCGATCCAAGAGGACCTGTCGATTGATATTCCTGAACGGTCGACCGGCCCCACAGCGGACAGTCGAGCAGTTCAAGTACGCCAAGTGGGCTCGGCCGAACCCAGAGGAACGGTCGACCGATTCCGACAGTGAATCAAATTATTAATTTAAATCAGAATCTGAGACTTTAACCAATTTGCCTATATTGGTTTAGTCATATTGTACAGAAATTAACTCCCAGTTGAGTTTTGAATCATAGATGTCATGTTAATCAAAGATAAATGATGTAAAGATAAAGATATGAGATTGCTATGTGCCGCCCCCAAGGTTAAAGTAAAGATCAAAGTTAAAGCAGAGGAGGGATAGGTAGTTAGCTGAGGGGACCGCGAAGCTACTGTCTTCAATGACCACTATTCCTGATTTTTCAGGTATTCTCCCACCTGTATCTCGAATGAAGGGTGATGCAATGGTCACACTCCTTCACCCAAAGATTATTGTATTGAGCCAGAGGGACAGGTAGCTAGTTGAGAAGACAATGAACCTACATGTTTCTTAATTGACCACTGTTCCTAGATTATAGGAATTCTTCCCCCTACCTTCCGAACTGCGTGAGGTCTTAACACACATCCCTTTTCCCTTTATAGGCTTACTGGCTTCAAAGATTTATAGAGGCACCCCTGGCGATCCAACCTAATAAAGTCGAGCTCACATAGGACAACTAATTATAAGGATATTATAGTAAAGTAAGAGACGTAGTGCAACTCACAGTAAAGTAATGTAATGTAAAGCAGGGTATTGTAAAGTAAAACAATGCAAAGCAGAGTACTGTAATGTAATGTAATGTAAAGCATAGTACTGTAAAGTAAAGCATGGAACATGATATAGTACAGATTATGTAGTGCAATGACAAAGAATAGTTACAGTAAAGAATAAAGCATAGACATTGATATTGTCAGAGTTTGATACATTGATTCCATGATTATCATTGATCCTTATTTCACCGTCTATTTGTTATTGTACTGGACTTTTTGCTCATGGGTATTCGATTCTCCTGCAACGGGATTTTGCAGGTGAGGATGCTAACTGATGAGGTGTTGGAGGGCACAGAGCTTGGAGAACGCTGCACATGATTGACATTCTGCTTCAAGCTTTTATTGCTATATCTATTTCAAGTTATTGTAATTGTTTAAAGACACCATGTTATTCCGCTCATCAAACTTCTCTTTCGCATGTTGAACTTGATGCATTTTCGTACTTCATTAACCACTTTCCGCCTTGATGTTTAACGCTTGAATTTCCACATATTAGACTCTATAAATTATTAAATGTTTCTTGACATTCCATCGTTTGATCTTCCGCATTCAAGTCTTTGATTATATTTTCATATTATATTGGTGCCACGTAAGCTGTTTTGTTGAATGGTCATGGTCAATAGTGTAGTAGATAGTATAGCGCTCCCGGGGCCAACCTGACTGCCTACGTGACAAGAGGGGCAATTTTGGGAGTGTTACAGATCTAGTTTTTTAGCTACTTTTTATTCTTCTCAATCATTGGGTGGTGATACTTCTTCTGATTCAAAAAGAGGTCATGTAAATGAATTAAAATATTATTGTTCTAGAAATGAAGCTCATACACATGATATAGATGTTTTGGCATGGTGGAAGGTTAATGGACCTTCATATCCTATACTCTCCTCCATGGCTCGAGATTTGCTAGTTGTTCCAGTATCTACTATAGCATCGGAGCAGTGTTTTTCTGCCTCAACTCGAGTTCTTGATGATCGGCGTAGTATGCGAAATGAAGAGTCCATGGAATTATGTGTTTGCTTGAAAGACTAGCTTGATGCAGAAGTAAGAATGCAATTTATATATGATAAAGATAATGAAGATAGAGAAGACGAATCTTCTACCACTGTTGCATTGTTAGCTCTTGGGACTAATATTTGATTATTATAAATTTATTTTACTCAATAGGATACTAAATATGTAATATTTCATTTTTAGCACAATGGATTTTTGAGCTACTTCAATCCACAAGTCGTGGACGTAGGCTACAAGCTGAACCACATAAATGTTTTATCTCTCTTATTTATATTTGACAACATAATGAATAAATATATAATAATAAATTAAGGAATAACGTATTATGTTTTCCTTTTACTGCAAATTATAGGATAGATAATTTTCAAAATATTGTTAAAAAATTTAAAAAAACATTAATGGACTAGCCTAAACTGTTTAAATGTCGGCCCGACCATTAAGGTTTGATAGGTCTTAACAGTGTGGACAAGGTTAGACACTTATTGGGCAGTCCGATGTCCGCCCGATAAGATAACGAGTTGGCCGGGGCCGTTCGATATCCGGTCAACGTCCGATTGACCAAATCTATTAGTAGCCCATCTGATCCGTTAAGCACCTTTAAGGGAAGGTTAGGGTTTTGAGCCAAATGACTTAATTATCCTTGATAAAAATATGGGGTCTTACAACCCGCCGTGTGTTGATGTTGTCGTCGCTCGCCATGAGTTGTTGCTGCCTACCATAGTGTGTTGCTGCAATCGTCACTCGCCGGTACTCCCTCCCCCCTCCCTCAATCTCTCACTTTGCAAGGGTCTCCATTATTTTTTGACAAGAAGACCACAACGCAGGGCTCCTCATTGGCCTGCTTGTTCATGTCTTCAAGCAAGGAGCCCTACGCGAGCAAGGAGACATCTTTGCTAGTCCTTCTACTCTCGAGCAGGGAGACCACAACCCAGGGAGCAGTGCAAGACTCCCTACTTGAGACATCGATTCATGCCTCTCTGCTCTCGAGCAAGGAGATCACAACATAGGGAGCAACGCAAGACTCCCTGCTCCTAAGCAGGGAGCGTTGTGATTGGACTCCGTGCTCGTTAGCAGGAAGGCCTACACCGAGGTCTCCTTGCTCATGCAGGGCCACCATGCCTAGAGACTTGCACAAGTAGGTTTGCAAGCCTTTCTTCTTTCACAAGTCTCGTGCTCGTGAACAAGGACGGAGACTTGTGTCGTTCACAATTGGTGAGCTGCAGTCACATACTCACATCCTTTATTTTATTTAGTATTATATAAGTAATAATTACTGTCCTTTGCATGTTCAATTATGTGCAAATTAGATTTTGATTATGTTATTAATGTTTAAATCGTGTCCAACTAAAAATCATATCCCAATTGGAAATCCATCTATTATGAATTGATTTATTTCAATATAATGTAACAGGTGTTCTATTTTTTTTTTGTAGGATTATGTTAGAGTTCTAATTAGACTGAAATTCCAATCATATATAAAGGAAGTGCCTATATAAATTTCATAGGGGTAAGGACAAAAAGTTATTCTAGCTGTAATCATTTTCTATTTTCATCTAATGAAATTTATCTAGCTGTAATAATTTTCTATTTTCATCTAATAAAATTTTGTGTCATCTTAAAATTTTTTATACATTCTTCGGTGCATTATTTATTTCATGCAAAATTCCTAATAAACTAGTATGAGAGCGAGGTTTCATCGTCTATCCTCCACCAGGCACAAAGATGGCATCGCACAACGTTAGGTTCAAGAAATTCACAAGGTGGAATAGTTTCAGTCTGCCATATCAAGATGTAGGCACCTTTGAAACAATAGAGCTACTTGCGGACGTGTCAAAGAACAAATCGAAAGATGAAGATTCAAAGGGAAAATTAAAAGAGATTGACCTTGACGATTTGATGACACAAGAGAAGGCATAGTATGATCTTGTTGTGTGAATGAGATGATTATTAAAGAAATGATGTTTGTTCTATGGTTGAAACTTGAGAGTCTATACATGACCTCGACCAACAAGTTGTTATTGAAGCAACATTTGTCCGACCTCCCCATGCAAGAAGGTACCATCATAAAGATCATCTTGATTACATGAATACTCTATTGATGTAGTTAAGAAACATTGATGTAAAAATTGAGGATGAAGACATTAACCTACTTCTATTGGTTTCTCTTCCCTTGTAATGTGAAAATTTTATTCAATTGGTCATCATCGGAAAGAGGCACAATAATTCTAGAAGAAATAACATCAAGTCTACACACTCATGAACTTCGATATAGGACATCTGATAAAGCTGCGGAGGCTTAGGCTATAGAGTTGGTGACAACCGTAGAGTAGGGGCACCATCCAAACCCTAAGAAGGATAAGTCGAAGAAGAACATCTGTGATTATTGCAAAAAACTTGGTCATTGGAACAACAAACTGCCCTAAAAAGAATAAAAAGGTCACAATTATTGTAGTAGTATGCCAAGATAATGAGTCTAACGATGATGATTTGGCTCTCACGATATATGATCAAAGATGTTTGGAGAAGAGTTGAACTTCAAAGGACATCATATTGATATTACAGGATGTGTTCTCACTATCACCAAAGGTGTTACTGAAGTCACAAAGGGGGTTAGGCAAAAGTTCTTATACATACTACAAGGCACATGCAACCAAAATCATATAAGTAAAAAAAGTATTTAAGTTTATCAAAATCAGAATAAAAAGTATTTAAGTTGTGACACATGCGACTTGGACATATAAGTAAAAAAGAGATAGACATTCTTAGCAAGCGAAATCTTTTAGGTGGTCAGAAAATATCCAAAATTGAGTTATGCAACCAAACTTCAATTCAATAAAACAGTGTATAAGACGAAAGCAACACTCAGTTACATCTACGCTGACTGCTAGGGCCTCTAGTGTCTCATCCTTAGTAGGTTCTAGATACTTTCTATCCATGATAGATGATTACTAAAAGATAACATGAGTAAAATGAATCATAAGAGTGAGATATTCAAAGCTTTCAAACAGTGGAAGACTCTAGTGGAAAATTAGACAATGGTTTCGTACTATTAATTACTTAGAATTTTGTTCGTTTGAATTTGATGAGTTTTGTAAGAATAAAGACATTTTCATATATCGCACCATTAGAGTTACGTCACCGCAAAATGGGTAGCATGATGCATGAATAAAACACTTCTAGAGAGGGCATGATGCATGTTCTCAAGGCTATTAGTACAACATGCTACTTATTGAACAGAACTCTACAATCGTGATCAAACTCAAGACTCCTATTGAGGTGTGAACACATTTTTTTTTGTTAATTATACTAATATAAAAGTTTTTTAATGTCCAACATATTATCATGTCAACAAAGGAAAGTTGAAGCTAATGGTTAAAGAAGGAGTCTTTATGGAATATGACACAAGTGTAAAATATTACAAAATTTGGTTTCCTTTGGAACACAAGGTTATTCACATCAGAAATATATCCTTTGATGAAGTATCTATGATCCAACAAAAAGTAGATATTGATGATTTAGTAGATGAGAGTGTCAATAAACATGTGGAATAACTCAAATTCACAATGACATAGAAGGATCACATCAAGTTGAACAACATGAAGAACAACCAAAAAAATAAACTTCAAATCTACGTTTAGGATGTGCTCACAAGTAATTGGATCCTCCTAAGCTTTGTGGCTTTAAGGACATAGTTTCATATGCCTTTCAAGTAGCTGAAGAGGTGGAGTTGTCAGAGTCATCAAGCTACAAGGATGTCATTACATGTGTAAAATCAGAACAATGGATTGCGACAATGGATGAAGATATGGAGTCCCTTCACAAGAATCAGACTTGAAAGTTAGTCAAGCTACCAAAAAAAATAGAAAGATCAAATGGATTTTCAAGAAGAAGCTTGAAAGTTCGAAAGTTAAAGACATCAAATACAAAAGCATGTCTAGTTGTTAAACACTACAATCAGAAAGAGGGAGTATATTACATTGAGATTTTCTCTCAAGTTATCAAGCACACTTCCATCATGATGCTATTCGCACTTGTAGCACATCAAAATTTGAAATTTGAGCAGTTAGACGTGAAGACAATATTTCTACGTGGGAACTTGAAGAAGGCATCATGACTTGAAGAAATTTCTCATGCACTAGTACAGGAGGCTTGATAACTTCATGATCAATAATGAGTTCAATAATGGGTTCAACAAGAGTCATTGTTGCATAGATCACAAGAAAGTGGTGTGTAATTCTATCATCTATCTATATGCCCTTGTACATTAACGATATGTTGATTGCTGCTAGGAACATATCACACATGCATAATTTGAAGAGCTCTTTAATGCAGAACTCGATATGAAGGATTTTAGTGTAGCACAATAAATTTTAAGGATGGAGAGATTCTCATTATATGACTTGAAGCAATCTCTCGTGCATTGATTCAAGAGGTTCAATAACTTCATGATCAACAATGGGTTCAATAGGAGTCCCTATGTTTATTGCATATAGCACAAGAAAGTGGTGGGTGATTCTATCATCTATCTATTTTTGCACGTCAATGATATGTTGATTGCTACTAGGAACACGTCGGACATGCATAATTTGAAAAATGCTCCTTGGTGTAGAATTTGATATAAAGGATTTTCGTGTAGAAAAATAAATCTTAGGGATGGAGATTTAAAGGGATCGCATAAAGGATAAAGAAAAACTTTTTATGTCTCAAAAAAGTTACATTTAGAAGATTTTATGTAGATTCGTTATGTTTACTGTGAAAATCTTAAGTAATAAAGAGTGTTTGGTTACAAGTTATTCAAACTTAGATTAATGATAATATTTTCATTCTTGGTAGTTTTGTTGTCGGGTAGAAAGCCATACTCTAGCCATTAGTAACATTGTTTCTGACAAAGGCAAAGTATGTGGCATTGGTCAAAGTTGCTAAGGAAGACATATGGTTGAAAGATCATCTTGAACTATAATAAAATTAGACTATAGTGCACTATGACAATTTAAGTATCATATGCTTAAGCAAAGATCAAGTGCATCATGAGAGAACGAAACATATTGACGTCAAGTATCACTTCATTTGTACTAAGAAGAGAAACAAGCTGAAAAAGATCGGCATAAATGATAATCCAACTGACACATTCACCAAGTCAGTTCATATTAACAAATTTTAACATTGCTTGGAATTGCTAAATGTTGATTGTTGGCAATAGTCCGTTGGGATTGGCGACGACAAAAATTGTCATATATCTATTTGGAGGATTCAATTCAAGGTGAAGACTTGTTAATAATGCATTCAATCTTACCCTAATTGAAAACCCATATGTTAGGAATTGATTTATTTTCATATAATGGTGATAGGTGTTTTATTTCTTATACTAAAATGTAAAGAGAGTGTCTATATAAATTTTCTATGGGTTAGGATAGAAAATCAATTTAGTTGTAATTCTTTTATGTTTTCATCTAATAAAATTTTGTGTCGTCTTAAATTTGTTGATGCATTTTTCGGTATACAATTTCTTTCGTGCAACTTTTCTAATAGATTATGTTATCTCGATTGTTACATCCATAAATTTAGGTAAAGGAAAAATGGCATCTGGTTTATTTTGAAGACATTACAATATTATATTCAAGTTTATGCCAATTAATATGTAAGTATGTTTTTGATAGAATCGTGTTGTGTTACATGGTCATGACATAAGCGTTTTCCTCATGGTTTTCATTTTGTTATGTTTATAAGTAAAAAAAGTTTGCAATAAGACTGAAGATCAAATTCTTTGTTTGTTAATTTATATTAAAAGAAGATTCCTTTTCTTAAAAAGTAATAGAAATTTGCTTCATTGATGTAGAGTGGGATTTTTCTTGGCACGACAATTATATAATCATTTTTTATAAATTACTATGTTAGTAATATTGTTTTGGGATATCACATCATTCGTAAAAAAAATTTGAAGTTTTTTTATGGTAAATTAGTTAAAATGTTTGTTCGAGCATAGGGTTATTCCCTTAAACTTCTCCTAAACTATCGCGATTTTTCGAGTCTAATCCTAAAGTAGGAACTTACCTTATGATATTCCTAAACTTTGTCAAATTTTCCACTTTAGTCCTTTCATCTAATTTTATATTAATTTTATTTTTTCCTTTGTGAAAAGACTAAAATTCCCTTTCATAAACTCTTTTAAAATTTTAATGTTAAAAAATAATAAAAAATATAAAAATATAAAAACTTTTTCCAATTTATTATTAACTATTGATGCCCTCTCTCAGACGAAAGTTTCTATATTTTTTTAGTTTTTTATATTATTTTTTAACATTAAAAGAGAGAATGTTTCACGCAATTTAGTCTTTTCATAAATGTGAAAAAGCAAAATTAACGAAAAAGTTAATAGAATATGGCGAAAGGACTAAAGTGAAAAATGCGATAATGTTTAGAAATATCATAAGATAAGTTAATAATTTGGGATTAGATGTAAAAAATCGTGATAGTTTAGAGAATGTTTAAGGAAATAATCCATAATCATATTGGATGTTTGACAATAAATATGTTACATTTTGAACATGCACGCTCCCTTCATCATGTAACATGTGTTCTAGAAAATAATTTAAGAGCATAAACTGTTGCTATTTCTCTAAAAAAAGTATTACTTGTCAAAAAAAAAATTTCTTGATTATATTTGTAACGACTCGAAATCCATCATAAAAGTTTTGGGCATTTAGGAAAATTTCGCGTCGTTAGCCTGTTCGCCAGAAATCATTTAATAGTGAAAGACTTGACAATCTAGAGAGAATCATAATAAATAAAAACTTTTAATAGACTAATATTCCTTAAGACATTAAATGCCTAAACTCTTCATTACATCATTAGCCTCATTGTTCATCTATAATCTTAGGACTCATTTAACCCTAAACATGTGCAACACTTCGTCATGAACTTGATGTCATCCATCACTTAATCTTGGTTACCTGCACAGGTCCAGAGTGCATACTTTCCTAGTTAGAGTATGTAAAGGTTATACATGTCATGTTATCCTATCACCACTATAAGAAATATAGGAATTACAGACGATTTCGACCGTTTGTAATTTCCCGAAAACCATCGAAAATCATTCCGACAGTTTTTTCGACGGAATCCATCGTCCGAAAAATGGTTGTCACAAATCAATTTTCGACGATTGGAAAAAAAATGTCGAAAATTTCGACGAAAGTCCGACGATCACGATCGTCGATATTTGCGACAGTCGACGAAACCATCGAAACTTCAGCGGTCACAGTCACCGATATTTTTGGTGGTCGATGAAACCATCGAAACTTCGACGATCGCGACCGCCGAAACTTTCGACCGTCGCGACGACCACTACAAATTTCGGCGGTAGTAATCGCCGAAACTTTCGACAATCGCGACGACCACTGCAAATTTTGGCGGTAGTAACCATCGAAACTTTCGACGGTGGTCGGGCGATCGCCAAAACTTTCGACGCTGAAAATTGTCGCAAAGAATTTTTATAATATAAAAAAATTAGCCGGCCGTTGGCGACCAGATTCGGCCGCCAGGCGGCCAATCCGAAGGTCAGCGGCCGAGATCCGGCCGCCAGCAGTCGAGCGGGCGGATCCAGCTGCCAGCCAGCAGAGGTCGGATCAAAAATACTGACGGCTCGGACCATCGAAAAAGTAAATATTAAATATTTTTAAAATTACCGACGATTGTGATCGTCAAAAATTATTTAATTATAAAAATAAAATATTATATTTACTTATATATAATATTTATTTTTTATTTTACCGATGGTTTGAACTATCACTAATTATTACTGACGGTCGGAACTGTCAAAAATTGCGATGGTTTGAACTGTCGCTAATTATATTAGTAAAATACTCCTCATATTATATTATTATACATTTACTGACGGTTACGACCATCGAAAATTGCGGCGGATAGATTTCCGTCGAAAATATCGACGTTCCTAATTATTGAAAAATAAAATAATAATATAACAAATTACATAATTTATTATTTTCATTTTCGACGATTGTGACCATCGAAAATTTCGTCAAAATTACGACGGATGGATATCCGTCGGAAATATCGACGTTCGTAATCATCAAAAAATAAAATAATAATATAATAAATTACATAATTTATTATTTTCATTTCCGACGATTGTACAACAACAACAACAACAACAAAGCCTTATCCCACTAGGTGGGGTCGGCTACATGGATCATACGACGCCATTCCGCTCTATTAGTAACCAAGCCTTTCGGTATATTATTCACCAATAGATCTTGCTCTATTAGTTCGCCAAGTGTCCGCCTTGGCCTCCCTCTCCCTCTTTTAATCGGACTCCAGATTATTTGATCTACTCTTCTTACTGGCGCATCTAATGGTCTTCTCTGAACATGACCAAACCATCTCAAACGATTCTCTACCATTTTCTCACTAATAGGAGCCACTCTGACTCGTTCACGTATATGGTCATTCCTAATCTTATCTAATCTTGTATGACCACACATCCATCTCAACATCCTCATTTCGGCTACCCCCATTTTACGTTCATGTTGTCCCTTCATTTCCGACGATTGTAACCTTCGGAAATTTCGTCAGAAACATTTTTGTCGCAAAATCCATTGCAAAATGTGATGGATTTTCATCCGTAAAAAATTGTCCGTCGGAAAATGACAATTTTCTTGTAGTGCATATGATACTACATGCGATGCATCATCATCATAGTAACAATAACATATGAACATGCATTCCATGAACTATATGACAATACATCATGCTTACATTCATTCATCATACAACATTCATGTAACATACCTACATTACTTTGTATCCATCATCTGTATCATGCAACAGAAATATACATTCATATCATTCATCACATACATAACATATCATTTCATTTTACATTCATTGTCATGTACATTCTAGGAGTTTCTTCATATCTTCTTCATCCTTACTTCTTTACTTCTTTCATATTCTACATATCCCCAGGGTTGCTTTATAACTCTTTGAATCTTATTTCATTATTCTTTTCTTTCTTTATTAAGTGATCATTATTCCTTCATGTGTCATCTTCATCCTTCATCTTTATCACATAATACCCTCTTGACTTTCATTTCATATAATAAGTCATACTTAGGAACACACATCATAATAGTGAGGGACTTTATTCCTAGTCGTCTTTAGGAATACACACACTTTATGATGAGGGACATTGTTCCTTTGGAAAATACATACACAAATGTAGGACTTTACTTCTCAGGCTTATGTCCCCTTGAAGTATATACATAAGTGTAGTACTTTACTTTCCATATTTACTTCATCATCATCATCTTAACCTTCATTCTTTATTATAAGATACTTTGAAGTTAACTTTACTTCCATTCTTACTTTATCTTATAACATCTTTGATCTTAACATAGTTGGAGAATCATATCACATCATCATATTGGCTAGCTAGGCCACATCTTGGGAACATGCACATCATAATAGTGAGGGACCTTATTCCAAATAATACACACTATAATAGCAAGCGACTTTATTTCAAAGAATACGCATACTATAATAGTGAGGGACTTTATTCCAGGAAATACACACTTTCTGATGAGGGACTTTGTTCTCTGAGAAGCACATATACAAATGCTACTTCGTGGGCTTAAGTCCCCTTAAAGTACATACATAGGTGTAGGACTTTGCTTTTCAACATTGATGAGCGAGACATTCTTAAAATAACTTGGCTTTCATTTTTGCTCTGTCACAACTGTGACAGTGTCATCATGTCCGTGACCGAGGCTCACAGTTCATCCACATATGGTCATGGTCATGACTAGGAGTGTCACACTGAGTCATCATCACGGTCATGCTCCCTTAGGGAACGGCCTTGAACGTCAAGCTTTGGACGGATCTCTCACTCATGGTCATGACCTGGTCAGTCACGGTCGTGCTCCACTCCATCACGGTCGTAACAGAGCACTTTTTTCACCCATGTTCGGTCACTGCCATTCCAGAACCTAGCAAGGTCGTGCTAACGTCCTGAAAGTCCGATCTTTCACCCAAAATACTAAATTTTTGAGTTTAAAACTCTAATAAAAATAATCTAAAACATCATAAATATTTCAGGTATGATCGCTTAGCATCTATGCATCATAACAAGATTTCCATTCATAAACTACCCCTTACACGAAAATTGTCGGGCAACCGCCCGACCAGTATGGAAGTACGAAGGTCCTTTTGAAGATTTTCAATCATTAAAACATGCAATTTTCATTCATTAACAAGATTTAGGGCTTTTCCAAGAAATTTATACAACTAACAGAATCTATTCTCTAAACAGTATTCTGGTAGCAAACACTAAAAGACTAATAACTTAATTTATACTTGTTCTTTTCAAATGATTCTAATTTTCACAAAAAGATAACATGAACTTTTAAGTTGTGAATAAATTTCAAATCCTAATTCAATATTTCCAATTTATTTACTTTTTACCATTTGGTCTCATTGTTACTCGAGACAACATGACAGTAGTCCGATGTTTGGATCATAACTATTTTTATACATTTTCAAATCGGATGAAACATGAAACCATCATTCATGCAATCTTCATTTATGCAACCCTCAATTAAAATTCTTATCAAGAACAGGGTGTTCTTGAAACTCTCAATCCAACCAAAAATATCATTGAGAGGGGAGAGAGGAGTTTGGATCCCCTTTACATACCTTTGGTTTTAGATCTAAAATCTCCCTTTTACTAATCATCTTATCCTTCTTCATCATCATCTAAAAGCTTCTAGGTCTTCTTGTCCTTTTCCTAGTAACCTTGATCTTCTCTTTCTTGATCTTAAAACATAGCCATCATAAAAAAAATAGGGCTCTAGATACCCTAGCCTTAAGCTCTTCTTGGTGGACAAGAAAAAGAGAGAAGAGGAGTTGACGACTAGATTTTTTTTAGAGAATTAATAGAGTTATTGGTCCTTTATATAGGATTTAAGGGTTTTGATAAAAAAATGCCCAAATATCCTTGGCCTAAAATTTGAGGATATTACAATATTGCGCATCGGGATATAAAACTATTGAACAGAAAAACTAGTTTGAAACTTATATCCTATCTATTATCCATCAGAGTGATAATTTATCGGATGAATTTGAATTGAGTCTCGCCCTATCCCATTTAATAAATACTACTAATTTTTACGTATTAGTTTCTTAATAACTATATTATAAGCACTAGGGGCGGACCTACGTATAGGGTGAGGGGGCCCTGGCCCCCCGTAAATTTTTATTTTTTTATTATTTATGTATATTAAATTATAATTTTTAGAGTAAAATATTATATTTGCCCCCCCCCCCCCCCCCCCCCCCCCCACCCCCTTAAATAATAGTTATAGATCATTGTCACTAGAAATCTTCAGTAGTCTTGTGGTAGCCTTTCTTCTAACTTTTGGAAGAGGTCATGAGTTTGAACCATGCACACACCCCCCCCCCCCATCCCCCCACCCTCCTTATTTTTTTCGTCATCCAACGTTAAGAAAATGAATCTTGTCAGACAAAAAATCCAGCAATACAAATTTATTGGTTGGGGATAAATTGATCTATAGATCGAATTATATTTGTTCGATACGCCATTGTCAATATGAATGCAATGATGATAAAACAAATTTAAGTAAATCAAATAAGGATTTGTGTTAGATTAAGACAACATAAATAAAAAAAGATTCTGATGTAAATAAAGAAATAAGGAGAAGAGGTAAAGAAAAATTCTCGAGTTTATTCAATTAATATAGAATATAGGCACAATAAGAAAGATTAATCCTTTGTTTGTTGGTAGATTACCACAACAAGAAAAAACAAGTTATAGGTAAATAATTACCCAAAGATAGATACTAGTTACTTCACCCTTTCTTATGTTTTGATGAAATGCTTGTTGCTATCTGCTCCAATAATGAATCGTTGGTTTAACTGAATAACTAAAGAAAATAGATAGGCATTTCTCTTCATCTCAGATCAATGGATCCCCCCTATGGATAATACATATTCCAGTTGACCGAGCCTAATTCTAATTATTTTGTTCTGAAGCAAAGATATCCATGCAGGCTGGTTCGTCCTATTAAGATATTCATGACCAAGAGGTACTAGATTCTCTTTCGGATGGACCTTGAAAGGAGAAGGAAGGTAGGAATGCCTCTCTCTATTCTCTAATTCACCCGACCTGATCCATTTTAAGAATGTCCAGTGCCAAAGTCACTGAATGGGTAAGTCGTCAAACTCTAAAATGGACTATGTAATGTACTTTATCTGCTGGGTTATGATTACTGGTGGGTATTTTACTAGAGGTTTCTATCAATCTACCCTTGTGTGATTCCTCTTGAACATTTATGTTTCGATGCAGCAACAAGATGTTATCTGTAACCAGTAGTTTTGTTCGTTGGTTAATTGGTCACATTTTCTTCATGAAATGGGTTGGATTGGTATTATTATGGATACGGCAAAATCATTCTATTCGATCTAATAAGTACCTTGTGTCAGAATTGAGAAATTCTATGGCTTGAATATTTAGTATTCTGTTATTTATCACATATGTCTACTATTTAGGCAGAATGTCATCACCCATTGTTACTAAAAAATTGAAAGAAACCTCAGAAACGGAAGAAAGGGAAGAAAGTGAGGAAGAAAGCGATCCTTGTTTGAATCAAACCCGAAGAATGTCTCATTCAAATTTGGATTGTATCTTTCTTTATCTTTTCTTAGGACGGATTTGCTATAATAATCTGCTATACTATAGCTATAGTATAGCTATAATAGAATTAGAAATTATATAATCCTTAAATTAATTAATTAAAGAACCAATTTTAAATATTTTTAAAATAAGAAATAATTAGGTTTTTTCTAATAAAAATTTCGAATTTGATTTGATATTATCATCAATAATTGAGAAAAGAAAGAAATCTAATTTCTAATTAGAGAATCCAAAATTTGAATCTTTTAATATATTTAATTATATAATTTTTTTAATTAATCTATTATAATTTAATTATATAATTAATATAGTTAATAGTTATTAGTAATATATTTCTATTAGTTTCTATTCTATTAGAAAAATAGAATTCTATTTATATATTCATATACGTACTCATATTTACTAATTTAATAATTAGTCATTATCGTTATTAGACTAGACATTATGTATTATCAAGATCTATATAACTATGAACTATATGGTTCTAGGTCATATTATTATTATTATTATTATTATTATATGGTTCTAGGTCATATTATTAAATAAATATATATATTTAGTATAATTGATATGAAATTTATTTAAATTAAACTCGGCTAATAGCTACGATAGGGTAGTCTGCTCAATTCCTATATACTATTACATGTTACGTATGCCCGCTTAGCTCAGAGGTTAGAGCATCGCATTTGTAATGCGATGGTCATCGGTTCGACTCTGATAGCTGGCTTTTTCTGTATTGATTTTTTCCATGATAGATAATCTTTCCTATTATTTTCTCCAAATGTTGGATCACTGATCTATCTATTGTGTCATGGTAACTTACAATTATCAATAAAAACGGATTGGGACAATTAGATCTCTACAGAACAAATCTTAAAATAGAGCCTCAACTTGCTATCAACTTTTTATATATACAAAAATCTGGATATTGATACAATTTATTTTATTCTACTTTTAGTATTTATTTATATTATAATATCTCAGTAGATTTGGCTTTATTTTGTTTATCCTTTAGTTCAGTCTTAATTTAGATTTTTCTCTGAAAAATGAAATTTCAATAAAACAAAAAGGGAGTCTTTATGTCTCATTACCGAGGATCTCATTTCAAAAAAATACGCCACCTCGGGGGCTTTACCAGGACTAACTAGTAAAAGACCTAGATCCGTTAGTGATCTTAAAACCAATTGCATTCTAGAAAAAAATGCAATACCATATTCATCTAGAAGAAAAATAGAAATTGCATTTTCATTATGGTCTAACAGAACGACAATTACTTAGATATGTGCATATCGCCAGAAAAGCCAAAGGGTTAACATGTTAGGTTTTACTACAATTAGTTGAGATGCTTTTAGATAACATCCTTTTTCGATTGGGTATGACTTCCACCATTCCCAGCCAGACAATTAGTTAGCCATAGACATATCCAGCAGATAAAGTAAATTACATAGTCATTTTAGGGATTGGAGACTTACCCATTCAGTGACTTTGGCAATGGACGTTCCCAAAATGGATCGGGTCGGGTGAATTAGAGCGTTGGCATTCCTGCCTTCCATCTCCTTTCAGGGCCCATCCGAAAGAGAATTAGTACCTCATGGTCGTGAATATCTAAATAGGATGAACCGGCCTACGTGAATATCTTTGCTTCTAAACAAAAAAATTAGAATTAGGCTTGGTCAATCGAAATATGTATTATCCATAAGGGGGATCTTCCAATTGAGAAGATCCATGACCTGAGATGAAGAGAAAGGTCTATCTATTTTCTTTAGTTATTCAATTAAACCAATGATTCGTTATTGGAGCAGATAGCAACAAGCGTTTCATCGGACATGCATATTTTTTATTTTCCAATGGATTTACATGGTTTCATTAATGAAAATTATTTGATGTAGTGAGTAATAGGCTCTAGTTGTTCGCCATTCAAGAATTCTTGTTTAGGCAGTTCATATCATCCATACATAATGTTTTGATCTAAGATTTCAATTCTTCCATGCTTCAACAGTAGCATATTGTTCCATGGAGCTAAGGTCCAAAATATAGAATAAAAAGTGTTTCCACAACTCTACCACCCGAGCAATCCTGTTCCATTTAATAAATGAAACTGTAATTATCAGTACTACCCGAAATAGAACTATTAATACTCACTTTAAAATGAAGATAATTATCAATGCAATTATTAATGTGATTATTAATGTGATTATTCCAACTAGATTGAGTATCATACATGTAATGATAATAGTCGTGATTCTTTCTCTTAGACCCACTATTCAAATAAATAGAAATAGAAAAAAAACTTTCTAGTTCATTCTCAAAAGAACTAACATTTTCAATCTCAAAAATCTGATTTTCAATATCAAAATAGATAAAATAATGAGATTGAGTATGGAATTTTGTTTACTCACTTTAAATATGAGTATTTGTTTCCCTCCTTTTCCTACTAGGATTGAAAATCCTATATTTTACATATCCATACAATTGAGTCCTTAGGTTTCCGAAATAGTGTAAAAAGAAGTGCTTCGAATCATTGCTATTTGACTCGGACTTGTTCTAAAAAAGTCAAGGTATTTCGAATTATTGTTGGCACGGACAAAGTAAGGGAAAACCTCTGAAATGATTTCAATATTGGGCTTTGGACATATAATAGTTCCGAATCGAATCTCTTTAGAAAGAAGATCTTTTTTTGTCTCATGGTAGCCTGCTCCAATCCCCTTAGGAAACTTTCGTTAGGTTAGCCATTCACTTTACATGTTTCTAGCAATTCACATGGCATCATCAAATGATATAAGTCTTGGATAAGAATCTACAATGCACTAGAACGCCTTTGTTGATGATCCTTTACTCCGGCAGCATCTAGGGTTCCTCGATCAATGTGATATCTCTCACGGGTAAATCCTTAACCCTTCCTCCTCTTACTAATACTACAGAATGTTCTTGTAAATTATGGCCAATACCGAGTATATAAATAGTGATTTCAAATCCAGAGGTTAATCGTACTCTTGCAACTTTACGTAAGGCAGAGTTAGGTTTTTTGAGGGTGATAGTGGAAAACTCGACAGATAAGTCACCCTTACTGTCACTCTATAGAACCGTACATGAGATTTTTAATTCTTTCTAAGTAATTAATTAGATCCTTTTCTTTGTTCGAGAATCTCTTCCCTTATTCCACTCCGTCCCAAAGAGTAACTAAAACCAATTTTATCACATTTTTGTGTTCCAATTGAACACTTTTCATTTATGATCAAAGGGGAAGATTATTCTTTTTACCAAACATATTTGGATCAAATCACGATTTTGTAATTATCTAATTAGAATAAGAACAAGAAATCTTTCTCGATCAATCCCCTTGCCCTTCATTCTTCGGGAATCAGAAAGATTCGAATCTGGGATCTTCTATCTTCTACTTATTTTTTGTTTTATTCTTTATTTTTATTTCATTATTTCATTCCGATTTTCTTTCCTCTCTTTTCTTTTTATTCCCTTCCATCATTCCTTAAGTTCCCATAGGTTTGTTGATCCTGTGTAGAATATGACCCATTTTCTCATCGAGCGAAGGGTACGAAATAAATCAGATTAATTTTCGATCAAAAAGAAAGTACTATGTGAAATCTTTGTTTTTTCCTCTTCCTGTACCCCTATCCCATAGGTACAACATTTGATTCAATAGATAACCTTTTCTCGATATTATTACATTTCATATACCTCTCAGGGAAAAACCGAATTGGATAAAAAATTGACAGGTTGGTGTGAGCTTATCCATGCGGTTATGCACTCTTCAAATAGGAAATCCATTTTCTAAAAGATCATGGCTTTCATGCTTTGGTGAGTCGTCCGATCAGAAAAGGATCTTTCCTGTACAATCCTGCATAATCTCGAATGTTATCAGTTCCGATACATAGACCAAATGCTACAAAGCAAGCAAAAGTTCCTAGATTCATGGAGATATAGAACATCATATAAGTAATCATGCTTGCATATCCATCATTTGAGTCTCCAACAATTATTCCAATAATTACATATCTGATTTGACTGATAGATGAATATGCAAGCATACGTTTCATGCTTGTTTGAGTAATAGCAATGAGATTCCCCAATATCATGCTAAGAATAGCTAGGATTTCTAGAAGAAGATGTCATTCATTTGATGAGAAATAAAAAGGAATATCGAAAATTCGCGTGGCTGAAGCTGAAGCAATTACTTTATAATGGTTATAACTGGGAGCTTTACTGCTCTATTATTGCTTCCTTTGGATAATGTTTATGATGCAATTTATGCTTTTAAGCTTACAACTTACAAGATGCCTTTCTTATTAGTTTTGATATGCTTATATCATATGTTTTTTAACATCATTTTATGGCCACCTTGCTTGGTAGACTTGTCATACTTTAGTTAGGTCCCCTTTTGTGTAGAATCCTTGACATAAGAGTACGTGACTAACTTTATGGTTAGTTTATGAACAATCTTATTCAACATTCTAAGGATTTTAGTACTATATTATATTTCCTTAAAAGGTGCTTCCTTTATTTTTGGATATCTTCGCTTCGTTACTTTGAATTTTTTTTTTCGTGGACTTTGATTTAGTGTACTTATATGTTTCACCGATAGTCCATACAATAAATAGTATTATATAGGAAACATAGGTTTTGTTATCATTAGTTTCCTATCTTCATATTAATCATCTTTCATTTGATTAAGTGGAGTGTTTTTTATTTCATAATTTATTTCCTTCTAGTGTCTTATGAGGAAAAAGGGGCACGTGTTTATCTAGTTAAATGTTCTTGAGATCAATAAAGTTGTAATACCAACACGTTAGATTGTTTTTTCAATTATGTATGCAGCATTGAGACTCATGTCATTGTTAATGTTCAGATTTTCGCAATTACCATTTCACGTTGTATTTTGTTTTATCATCTGCTGATGTATGTATATTTGTTGATTAAGACAAGTCAACCTTAAAATTAAATATGCAAGTTCCTCTAAAAAAAATAAAGATGCAAGTTTGCTAATGTCTCCATAGGTCCTCGGCCACGTGTTAGGGGTGTACATTTGGGGAAGTTACTAAACAAAGCGAGTCTCTTATGAAGTGTTTGCCCTTACTGGAGGAGGACGTGAACCTTACATAAATGCCAAATTGCTTGATCCTCTCTATGGAAATGGCAGTTCAACATCTTGTTTGTTAGCCCTAAAATATTGTGCTTGTTAGGAATAGTATACAACTCTCAAGATAGCAGTTATCCTATAGACGTTGTATCCATGCCTCTTCAAAATGTGAAACATAATATTCATTCTTATGGGAATGGGAATGAAAAACAAGAGATACCTTTTGTAGAAATATGGAGAAATGATAGTTTAACTCGTAAGGAAACACTTTACGAAGCTTCTCAAAATTTAATTGATTTATTTATTCCTTTTCTACATGCGGAGGAAGAGGACATTAATTTCGACGAAAGAAAAATAGGTTTACTCTACTACCCCCCCCCCCCCCCCCCCCCCCCCCCCCTTTTTTTTTTACCTTTCAAGATAGATTTATTTATTCCTTTTTTTTTGGTCCGCCGCTGATAAGCACTACATATATTTACTTAACACATGTATATTTCCATTCAATTAGTTACTAGTTACCAATTAATCATACTTAAACCTAGTCAGGCAATCTTCAATAGCAATCCCTGAAATACACATCCTAAACATTGATCAATGCAAATTCAGCATATTTAAGATTTGATCCTTAATTAATCAACATTTTAATTTTTTGTAATAAAAAGAGATCATCTATTGATCAGGAGGCCAAAATGGTCCCGATACAAAATATTGGAGATCCCGCGGGGGATCAAACACCTAAAAATGGTCGTGAATAGAAGTTCAACCAAAATTTGCCAAAAAATCAGCTGCCCGGTTAGCTTCCCGGAAGCAGTGAGTAAGGTGCCATGAAGTAAAACGGTTCAGCATAGTCTTAATATCAGTTACAGGTTAGCAGAATCGGATTCGATGATAATGGAAGGCAGCTCCAAAAGAAGGCAGAGCTTGACCGCAATGAGCACCCCCTAGGCTTCAAGCTCCAGAACCGAATCAGCATGTCTCTTAACAGCTCCTGCAAAAAGGCAATGACCAAAGTGAATATGAATAATGAAACATGCTCCCCCCGCCAAGCCAGCTCCAGTGAAGGAACCGTCCGTGTTAACCTTAACACAGGAGTTTGGAGGGCTCCCACCGGACCCAGATAGGGCCTTGGGGGAAAGTTGCCTCGGGAATGTGGATTCTAGCATAATCATTATACTACGCTCACTGCCAAATGCCCCCAGAAAGCAAAGGAAAATAGAGAAAGCAGACGAGCTCTGGAATTCGTATCCAGCGAACGGCCTTCATTAAGCCAATCACCCTCAGGCCAAGAGTTAATAAAATCGAACGTAATTCGCACTTTAGCCTGAAAAATATCCCAAAAATGAGTTGAAAAAGAGCAAGAAAAAAAATAAATGTGTGACTGTTTCAAGGGCGTTACCGTAAAAAACACAAGTGGGATTTAATTTTTAATTAAAACGCGTAATATAGTCTAAAGTAGGCAGTTTTGTATGAAAAAATTACCACAAAAATGTATGGATTTTTGGCAGGGTCGAAATATTCCACATTTTAGACCATGTGGGCCGTCCAACAGTAGGAGTCGGCAAGGTCTGCTGACAAAGATAATGATATACAGATTTAGCATGAGCAACACTATGAGTGTCAGCCTCCTATATACACATGTCATCATCGGCGTGAGCAGGAGCATAAATAGTGGTGACAAGTGAAGCAAGATGAGGACCGAAAATTTGATGTAATAGCATATCATTCCATAGATTGTTATGAATAAGCATGTCAACAGTCAAAACATCGAGCAAGACATCCATGTTAATGAACGTTGGCTTATGAGTGAGTAGACATTAAAAATCCAGGGGTCAGAGAGAATGTAGGTACTAGCTCCACTACTAATAAGCTTTCTCATGCCCAGGCGAATAGAATGCAGGGAATCGCAAAGAAGCTTCCCGCACCAGGAATGATTATTGGGATAAGAGGTAGCCCTGGGATGAATGATACCATATTTATTTCTAATTAGATCCGACCAAATGGAATTTTGGTTATTTAGTAGGTTCATGATCCGCTTGATTAATGGGGAAGGTCTGATAAGCTTAAGATTACGAAACCCAAGTCCCCCAGCATAACGCGGGAGCAGAACGATATTCCAATTGACCAGATGCAAACCATTGTTGTCTTTACCGCCATTCCATAAAAACCCGCAAGAAAAACGCTCGACAGTTCCAAGGACATTGTTGGAAAGATAAGTGGAACCAAGGGCATGAATTGGGACAAAGTTGATAACAGAATTAATAAGCGTGGACTTGCCAGCCTGATTAGCAATTTACTTTTCCATCCGGAGATCCTAGAAGAGACGCAATCAGTGATTCGATTTTGGTATTTGGCGGGAATGAATTTGTATGAAATGGGGACTCCAAGTAAGAGAAAGGGAAATATCTAGGTTTGAAATTGAGAATGTTTAAGATAATTTGTTTCCTCCGCGCAGAGAAAGCAGGCGGAAAGAAGATTTCCGATTTGCTGGGATTGATCCATTGATTAGTTAAGCCTCCATAGGTTTGAAGGATTTTCTTCAAGCGAGTGCAGTTAGATTTAGTAGCAAATATGGTGATTAGGAGGTCGTTAGAAAAAAGGAGGTGGTTAAGGGAAAATGAACGAATAAAAAGGGGATGATCTGATTAATCGTAACAGCTTGTTTCATGAGGGATGAAAAAGTCTGTGAAACAAGGGTAAAAACGTAAGGGGAGAAGGGTCCCCTTGTCGAATCCCCCTGTGACTCTTAAATCCGGGGGAGTTGACACCGCTAATATAACACGAGAAGGTAGGAGATTGAACACAAGTGGACATCCAATTGACAAATTGAGCAAGGAAGTGCATAATGGTGAGGACTTTGGTGATAGCTTCCCAAGAGACCGTGTCGAAGGCCTTGTTAATATCGGCTTTGATAATGATATGCTTTTTACGACCCTTAGTGATGGAGTGTGCAATTTCTTCTCTGTCCACAAGTGAGGCAAGGATAGGTCTAAGTCTGGTGGAGATGATTTTAGAAATGATCCGATAAAGAACATTGCATAGTGCGATAGGTCGATAGTCAGAAACATGTCTGGGATGTGGCCGCTTGGGTATGAAAATAAGATGCGTTTTAGTAAGCTTAGGCAGGAGATGATAGGTAGTGAAGAAAGATAAAATGACCTGAGTAATATCGTGCCCAATAATGTCCCAATACTCTTTGTAAAACTCTGTGGTGAAACCATCAAGGCCAGGGGCACGCCCAGGGGAGTGTCCTTAATTTCTTTAGGCGTAACAATATTAATAAGGTCGTTGGCTAGGGAGGTAGGCAAGGAAGGAAGAGGGGGCCAGTAATCGTTCTCCAGAGGTGCGTGATCAAAGTGTTGCCTTAGTGTATGATAATGTGTAACAAAAAGATTTCGAAGGTGGTCTTCATTAGTGATCTTATTGTCATTAGTATCATATAAGCTGGTTAAAAGGTTGGAACGGTGTCTAACCATAGTAGCAATATCGAAAAAGGAAGTGTTCTGATCACCGTGTTTTAACCAGTTAATACGTGACTTGCTCCACCACTTAATGGTGATCTGCCGGAGCAAGGCAGCATGCTTATGGTAAGCAGAGCGTAATTTGTCTAGTTCATTATCAGACAGAGCATTGCTAGAATCCTTAGTCTCAAGGTTTGAGATAAGGAGCTCAGCCTCCGCCAATCTATGCTCTAAGCAGCCTAAGACATTACGGTTCCAAAGAAGAGTTTTATGCTTGATTCTATTAAGGGCTTGCTGAATAGTTCTACTCGGGTGTTAAGAAATCCACTCATGATTAAGAATATTACGAGACTTTGGGTACTCAAACCAGAAATGCTCATACTTAAACCCCCGGGCCGATGCCGCTAGGAGTTAGTGGTAAGAAGTAGCGGGTTATGATCGGACACACAACGAGTAAGGGTGGACAAGGATATATCGGAAAAATTAGTAAGCCAATGATGAGTGCATAATGCACGATCAAGACAATAGAGAATGCGGGCATGTCCACGGCGATTGTTACAATTTTCTCATCAAAATAATAGTCTTTACTATTCATTTAACTGAATGTCAGTCGACCGCTGGGATGGGCCGATCGACCGGTCAATGTGACCGTTGTTGCATTTTCTATATTTTGACGTTGTCCGATCGACCGGTCCTTCGACCGATACATCAACCGATAATGTCTCGACATCGACCGGTACATATCGTTGTCGACCGATGTATCGATCGGTAATGTATCGACGTTGACCGGTGTAGTCTTGTCTTTTCTTCCACTGAATATCAATCACCCGATGCCATGGTCGGTCGATCGATGGGTCGACCGGTCGTTTGCTGAAAATTTTTTCTTCCGATTTTAATTTGGTTATATCAATCCTACACCTGCATTATCATCACTTGAGCATAGATTAGTAACTTTTATGTCCATTTTAATTTGTTATCATCAAAACATAGGATTCAACAATCTCCCCCTTTTTTATGATGCCAAATTAATTGGACAATAAAGAAAAAGAGAGAGAAGGAAAATGAAATGTAAGTTTATATAGTAAGTAGTGAGCAAGCTCCCCCTTCATTCATGCATATTTCGCATTTTCTCCCCCTAAATAGATGGTCTTTATATTCTGATAATAATTTGGGACAATATTAACATATGGCGCAAAATAGATATGAAATCAAATAAGGCACTTCATCATGAAGAAAGAGTCATCACATTTTAATTAATAATACATCACGTGTTCATGCACTAACAAATGTGACTGTAGTCACTACAAAATGGTGCACGACATTAGTATATAACATAACATCCTAACATCGTCCTAAACTTCTCCCCATTTTGACATCATCAAAGAGGGAGACAACTCTACGACTCATCATCGGGACTATCATCCTCACGAGCTACGGGCAAAATAAATCCCTGCGAGCCAACAAGGTATCGGGAGTCACGCTCCATCCATCGAGCACGACGATCCATCTGGGTTACACGATGACCTATAGCATCCACCTACAGAGATATGATCATGAAATCATATGTGCTATAGGAAGCCGAGACTGCCGAGGATGGAGGAACACTAGTGCCAGCCTCCGGTGCGTCCTTAGTGTCCATCGACCCTGGCTCTCCATCTGTGGCATCATCTCCATCATCAGAATTTATCAGTGTCGGCTCGGCAATCCTAAGATATTTTCATTGCAAGATTGCTGAACCGATGACATCGGTGGGGCGGGGGCGGATATACTCTTCGTCCACGAGAATGTCAACACCAAAATGAAGTAAAATTTTGGTGATCCAAGCTCCAAAGCAGAGGGGGTGTCGGCCACGAGTACGAGTGGAAATCTTTTGGAAGGTGAAGTCCATGTGATAGTGAACAAATTGACCGAAATGGAGAAAAGAGGCATCTCGTATACAGAGACAATGAAAAAAGAACAAATCAAAGTGGGTAACCTCTGTATAGTGCTCGGCTCGAGGGGTGATTATACGACTTAGAATGTGGTGAGCCATTTTCATAGATGTATGGAGATACCTATAGGACGATTCGACGGTGTAGTGGATATCTTGTCCACCAAACACCATGTTAATACCATTTGTCATTGGTAGATAATCGGAAGGCCAACCATATGTGACAAATGAATAAAAACCAGGTAAGGGGCACAAAACGCCAAAGATGTGACATAATTGGTTAGGGTCAAAGAAAATGGGGACGCCAAGGACATAAGTGATGATAGCATCTCTAGTGTTCGTCATGTTCGTATAGAAATGACGAACAAGATGGGGATACACACGGTCGGTGAGAGAGAGAAGTGGTAGTTTTTGAACATCTCTTGAACATATGGATTGTTCAAAATGTCCCAATAAACGGTGTAAGCTCGCCAGATATTGCGAGAGGTGTACAAGGCATCAAAAGAAGTAGAGATTTCTCTGGTGACAAAGAGATGATTATCAAAATCAGTGGGGTCAGTGGTAGGTGGCTGGCGAGTACATCCACGGGATGATCCTCGTCCACGGCCTCGTCCACATCGGACGGGCTCGGGTTCGAGTTTGAGTTCCAGTTCCGGTTGATGTGGGAGGATATGAACGATACCACCTGAGCCATAGAAGCGATGACGATGCTGAAAAACCATCCAAATACGTGAATGCTCATCGTCATCGGCCATGGATTCAACAATAATGGCCGAAGAAGAAAGAGAGAGAGTGGGTGACGGAGAAGAGTACGAAGAGGAGCGATCGATGGAAGAGGAAGAAGAGGGTAGTCTGTCGGTCGATGATCAGTGACTACGGCGGGTGGTGGTATGAGACAGTGATGGAGTGAAGAGAGAGAGGGAATCGTCGATGAACGATGAAGGAAGGAAAGAGCAGAGGACGGCTGGCGGAAAGCAGGTCGACCGGCGTTGCGAAGAAGGAAGAAGAGAAAAAGAGGAAGGTTGGTCAAGAGTAGGACGATCGGTCGATGGATGTCTGGAGAGCAGAGGGGTGAATGGAGAGGAGTGGATGAAAGATTGATGATTGGATGGTGATAAGAGAGAGAGAGGGCAACCGACGGTGGTCGAGGCGGCAGGCGGAGAGCAGGAAGAGGGCGGCCGGTCGCTAGAGGTGGCCGGCGGAGAGCAGGAAGAGGGCGGCCGATCGCTAGAGTCGACGACGGTTGCAGGGTTCGCCTGAAGAGAGGGAGTCAAACTATCGAAGAGGGGCAGTTGATGGAACGGCGGTGTGGTGAAGGAAGACAAGGGAGAGAGGGCAGCGGCGGTCATCAAGGAAGGTTACCGGCGGCCGGTGGATGGTGAGAGATATTGGTCGGCTGGTCGGAGTTTGGGGTGAAGTCACGGGTGGTGGTAAGGGCATTGGTCGCGTGGAGAAAAAAAATTGGTCGACCGATTGAGCAGTTGATTTCTTATATGTCGCGATTTTGGCATATAACGGTCGGTCGATCATGCTCAGCGGTCGACCGGATAGTTTTTTAACAAATGAATAATTCGTCGATCGATGGATGTCAATCGGACACAGTCATATACCGATCGACCGGTGTATCATATCGGTCGACCGATCCTATTCACGATTGTGCGTATTTGCTAATTTCTGAGCGATCGACCGGTCCTTCCAGTCGGTCGACCGATCTCTGTGTCCTTCAAAATTTGAACCATTAAAAATATGTTCCAGAGATATCATACAAATATAAGTGTTGTGCAATATCTTTAATGTTCAATTCATGTCAAAAGTAATTTTGCATAACCAAGTCACTTTTACTTAAAATTGATATGCAATCAAGATTTAATCATTCCTAATTTCCTTCTAAGCATGCAAAATCGTTCTTCACTCAAAGATTTTGTAAATATGTCTGCAAGTTGGACTTCAGTGAACACATGTTCAATGGCAATGTCCTTAAGGATCACATGTTCTCTAATGAAATGATATCGCAAGTCAATGTGTTTAGTCCTAAAGTGTTGAATTAGATTTTTGGTCATTTATATAGCACTTGTGTTATCGCACTTCATGGGTACATTGGAATAATTTACACCATAGTCAAGTAATTATTGTTTTACCCATAGTATTTGTGCACAATAATTACCAGCGGCTATATATTTGGCATCGGCGGTAGAAAGTGCAATGGAGTTTTATTTCTTACTAGCCCATGAAATGAGGGAGCTACCAAGAAAGTAACACATCCCACTAATGCTTTCTCTATTAACTTTACACCTGGCAAAATCCGCATCCATGTAGGCATGCAATTTAAAAGGAAATTTCTATCGTACCAAATGCCTAATTCACAAGTATACTTTAAATAGCGTATTATCTTTTTTACGGCGATTAAATGTGATTCTTTGGGAGCGGATTGAAACACAATCACACACTAAACATTATATCCGGCATAGATGTCGTTAAATAGAGCAAACTACCAATCATACATCTGTACCTTTTTTTATCAATGGACTTGCCATTTTCATCTTTATCTAATTTTGTAGTAGTGCTCATAGGGGTTGTGCTCGGCTTGCATTTGTTCATCCCAAATCTTTTAAGCAACTCCCTTGTATATTTTTCTTGATTGAGAAAAATGTCTTCCTTGGATTATTTCACTTATAGGCCTAGAAAGAAGGTGAACTCTCCTACAATACTCATCTCAAATTATTGTCGCATAAGAGTTTTAAAATCTTCGCATAGGCATTCATTAGTAGCACTGATCACTAGCTGATCATATTAGATTTTTATTTCATTTTCTATTCATTTCACCCATATCGAGCCCTCATTTTGCCTTACTTTTGGCCAATTATGCATGGAATGCAATGGATTGTGATAACCAGTTGACCATCCTCATTTTGTATTCAATTCCATGTGCACAGAGGTTCTGAATTGCTAAAATCCATAAAGTTATCAATTCTATGTCAAGTTATTATTTTTGGGCAAGTTATCATTCCAATGTGCAAAGTTATCATTTTACTAATTGAGCTGATTTCTAGTGGTTATCTTGACCTAAATCCCTTGCCATTATGAATTAATCATATTTGGATGATAATGATTCAATTTGTGCAAAGTTATCATCTCATTTCAAAAGTTATCATTCTTGGTGCCAAGTTATCATTTTTGGGGCAAAATTGTCTTTTTAGTGTGTAAGATTATTATTTATGCATAACAACATTGGGTAATTGTCTAATTGTTGTCATAAACTCCTTGCCACCCTGAATTAATCACATTTAGATAGCCACAATTAAATTTGGACAAGTTATCATTTTTTTCTCAGCAAGTTATCAATACGGACAACAAGTTATCATTCTTGTACAAACCTTATACATACTTGATAATTCAGCTGATATGTTTGTTGTCCTAATCCACGCTTGTTTGATTTCTATTCAAGGACTTTGATGCTTGCTGTTTTGGCTCCCCTAGCAGGTGTTACAAGGCTGGAAAAGGCTAGAAAAGGAGGGGGAACACTTGCTTTTTGCTGTCCAAAAGTTGTTGGCACCTGATGATATTTTCAGGACCAGGACACATGGCATAATCAGGGCATAATAGAACATTCTGATCTGCATCTAATAGTGTAGAAGGGTCATATATAAGCTGTAAAACTTGGAAAAAGAGGGGGGGGGGGATTGCAAGGGTTTCTGGACAGGAAGCAAGGGAGAAAGAGCTAAAGAGCGGCTGCACACTGATCTTGTCGACAGCCTACCTATCCATTGATTTCAGGATGATTTGTATCAGCTTTATTATTTGTCTTGTATCAATGTTTGTAACTATAATGAACTAAATCTCAGCTCTCCTAGGATAGGGTAGTAATCTAGTTTAGTTATGGATGGATGAGAACAAATCTGATTTCCTGCCTGATGTCAAAACAATCCAGGTTTCTGTTTCTACAATTCTAAATTCATTGAATTCTAATCTTGACATTGTGAGATCCTACTAGTATTTACAACTGAGAGGTTGTCTTATGATTTCATTCTTGTTCAGAAATGAATTAAGAACTAATGACAAGTTTTTAGGTTCAATCCCCAATTAGGAATCTGATTCTTTTATTTCTGAAATCTGTTTTCCATTTCTAATTTCTGAATTCATTGAATTTGTTTTATCATTGTGGAGACCTAATTGTATTAACAACTGAGAGGTTGCTTCATGATTTCATTCTTGTTCAGAAATGAATCAAAAGACAATGGTATTTGTAATATTTCAATCCCTGATTATTGCAAATTTCTTTTCTGATTTGAATAATTCTAAATTCTGATTCCCTGAAATATGTGGAATTCTTCCTTGTTATTGTTAAACCCCTTATTTCATTAATCATTGAGAAGTGAACATAATGTTTTCTTACTGTTCAGAGATGGACCAAGAAGCAATGACATTTGCTGAATTCCCATATGTAATCATGTGCTCAATGCTTCCAATTAATTAGTGCTAATGTGGATTTCATTTCAATTTACAGTTGAGAAACTGATTCTAAATCCCCTTGTTGTTTAGAGATAAACCAAGAAGCATTACTATTAATGTTGGATTGATTTCATTCCTGCCTAATTATTGAAGTAATTTCCTTGTTATTGTGAATGCATTTGGCTGATTTCATTCCAAACTTTACTGAAATTGCCAAATCTGAGAAGATTTTGGAAAATTTCAGTAAGGAACTTAAGGTTATGCTTAATGATAATTTGACATCAGTAAGGAACCTCTTTCTCATTCAACTTAATAAATCATAAATATGAGAATATAAGTGATTAGTCATGATTTCATATTGCTGTGACAACAGCCCTTTTAAAGTTGAATCAGAATTGAATGCATTAATGAAATGTTCCATTCCATCCATAGCTGAATTAGATGAACTCCAATTCCTAGGAGAACCTTCCTATTGATTGATAAACCCATTTTAGTCCTTAGTTCAATAATTAGATTTCACTTCACTTCTATTATCAAAACACCAAAAATAGTTTTCTTTTTGCCACCTTGAAAATTTTGTTTTCACTTTTCTTTAATTTCCTGCTTTTACCACTTAGTCTAGGGCTAGTCTATGTTAGTTTAGGGAGTCTTTAGTTTTCAAATCACTATGGATACGACACTTGAGTCTACTACATTGACCTGTGCACTTGCAGTAGAGAGTGAGTTAGGAAGTTAATCAAAATTTGGAAAATCCTCAATTCTGACCATAAATCCAGCAAGTTATCACTACACTCCTCTAATACACTATCAAGTTTTTGGCCACGTTGCCGGGGATTTGAGGATGATTAGATTCACTTTCTATAGTTTAGATTAGTCCACTTTTTAGTAGTTATTTTCTTTTCTTTGGTTTAGTTTTTTTGTCTATATTTACCTCTATTTTTTTTCTTATACCATCACTGTTTATATCACATCCATTGTTTATATTCAGTCCTATTTTGTCTATCATTTTTCTTATTAGATTAGTTCCTTTTGGAATTTTCTTTTTCTGCTCAATCTTATCATCTTATTTTAATCTTTATTCATGTTTTTTATGTCTTTGCACTTAATCTCATTGTATGACAAATTTATAGTGCAGAAAATTCTAAATTTGATTTCTGAGAGAGAAAGAAGGAAAGATGAATATGAGTTGGCAGACTTGGTCCAATGACTATTATCAATCAAGTGAAACACCACTGAGCTAGGAGGAATTGGATTTTATAGTTGAAGATGTCATGTTCAAAACTCTTCAGAAATATGATTTTGATGTTGGAGAACCATCACAAGTTCATTACAATCAAGGATCACCATAATTTCAACAGCCTTCTAATGCTTACATGTATGCCTCACATGGTCATGAAAGTTCAAATTACTAGAATCAAGAGGAAGACTTCTCAACTAGTAGTCATTATGTTTCAAATTATTGGAATCCTGAGCAAGACTTCTCAAGCAGCAATCCTTATGTTTATGACTCACAAAATCATTTGTATTACCATCACAATCAAGGTCAAGTGTCAGATTTTCAGGTTGCAACCATGGATATTTCAAAAAATCAGCAAACACTTAAACAAATGGAGATTATGTTGGAGGACTTCATGAGGTGGCGGGATAAGCAAACTAAAGCCTTGGAAAAATTATGTATGGCAGCAGATGTTCTTGAAGCTGAATATAAAACCTTGGAGGCTAAGCTTTATTTGCAGTCCAGTTAAGAAGCCCCACAAATCCAATCTGTCATTCTAAAAGAAGAAATTCAGAAAATGAAGATGGAAATTGTGAAAGAGATGAATGAAGAAAAAGAAGTAGTCATGGAGGCTGAAGTTGAAAAGGAGTCTATCACACTTAAAGCACAAGCCAAGAAACAAGATGAAGTTGCTGAAGTTACTAAAAAAGCTACCTTCAATGAATCACATGGAAGACCCACTTATAAGGTTTCCATCCAATGAAGAACAACTTTTAGAAGACTCTGATTTTGATTCTTTGAAGAAACTATCATATACCTCCACTAGTTTGCTCTCATATTGTCCACAAGTAACGAGTACCTTCACCTTTGATGAAAAGAGCAACTCAATTCACTCATTGTCAACCCCTAAAGATGAGTTACTCCCTGCACCTAGCTGTCGAAAAGTTCAACTTGAAGCAATTTGTTTCACAAACCATCATGTGATGCTATCAGTTAAAGAATGTCAACATCTTAGGATCAAAGATGAAGAAACATCAAAAGAGAAGAAGTGGCCTGAACTTGAAGCAAGCATTAATTCATTTGAAGTCACTCATAGTTCCAAAGTCTCACCTATGTCATTATCCATTGGGCAACAAGTTATGATAGTAAAGCCACATGATGAAATTGAAATGGTCAAGGAGGATACTGATAGTGATATTTGGGATTGAGTAGTGATAACTTGCTGAAATTAAAGAAAGGGTCAAAATTTTCAATTTTTGGTCTCCCAACTCACTAGCTGCAAGTACACAGGTAAGTTGTAGTAGACTCAGGTTGTCATATCCACAAGAATTTGAAGTCTAAGGCACCCTAAAACAATCTAGATTAGTTCTACTCTAATGGCTAAAAATAGATTTTTGATTAGTAGTGAAAACAGATTTTTTAATGGAAAGTGAAATGATAACAGATTTTTGGGTTTTGGAAATTTATCAAAACTGGGTTATAAATGCTAGAATGAAGTCTAAAAAGGTTCAACTATCAATGAGGAAGGTTCTTCTAGGATTTGTGGTTCATCTAAATTAATTAAGGGTGGAATGGAACAAGTTATCATTAAATGTCCAACTTTTGATTCAACTTGAAAATGGTTGTTCCCACAGCTCAATTGGCATCTAACTAAGCAATATATGATTATATAGTTGTTAGCTAGGTTGAATCAAAAGAGGGTCCTCAGCGAAAATCAAGTTATCATTGGGCTCAAAAGAAAGTTCAATGCTGATTTTTGCAATTCAAGGAAGTTTGGAATGATAACTTGCAATTGCAATCATAAAAAGATGGAATCATTCCAATCAACCAAACCAGGATAAAATATACCCAATAATAGTACTTGTGTTCCATGATTCATCTCTGAATTCAAGGGAGATTTAAAATCAACCTCTCGGTTGCAAGGAAAAGTGAAATCCACACAAAGTTCTATTTGATTGGAGTTAAAAGACATTCAAACTTTAATGGCAAATTCAGTGATTATCCAATGCTCCTTGGGTCATCTCTGACTCTCAAGAATGGCCTTAAAACTACCTCTCAGTAGTGAATTAAAATGAGACTTAACAATGGAAATCAGAAGTTAATTAAATGAGAAAATAGAAATCAGCATTTCAGGAAAATCAGCAATGTAGATTGATGGAATTCAGGCTTGCCAATTGTCTCTTGACCCATCTCTGAACTGCAAGAGATTCCTAGAGTACACCTCTCAGTGATTTCAATAAAATAGGGATTAACAATTGGCAAGTCAGATTCCAAACAATCAGAAAATAGAATTCAGAATCAAAACTCAGAAATCAAATTTTGGAAAAAGTCAGATTTGAATCCTAAATTGTCAAACATCTTGATTCATTTCTGAATAAGATCAGGACAAATATTAGCCTCTCAGCTATTCAATTAATCCAATCCTTGATGGCAATCAGATCCAAAAGCCCAGGAAATCAGATTTTGGAATTCAGGAAACCAAAAACCAGGAAATCAATATTTTAAAAATCAGAATTTTAAATCAATGGAAATCTAACTTACCAACTGATTCTTGACCCATCTCTGGACTGCAAGACATCCCTAAAATACACTTATCAGTGATTGGAAGAATTTAGGGGACTCAATTGGTAAAAGCAGATTTCAATAGAAAATCAGAAAATTCAGAATTCATGTTTTCATTTAAAAAATCAATGGAAAAATCTGATTTGAGTCAAATGATTGTCCAAACAATCTTGATTCATTTCTGAACAAGATAGGAACAATAGCAACTTCCCAAGGACTCAATTAATCAGATTGTAAATGAAGAATAAATTCAACAGCCATACAAATCAGAATCAGATTCAGAAATCAGAAAACTGAAATTCAGAAATCAGATTGCAATAAAATGAAATCCAGCAACATGCCATTGATTCCTAATTCATCTCTGAATAAGAGTTAGATATAAAGATAACTTCTCAGTTATAGATTACAAATAAGACCTATCAATGGCATGAATCAATGCAAAATGGTTCTGAAATCTGAAAACAGATTTGATTAAAGTGCAGGATTACAAATTCTGTCCATATCCATCCAAAACTAATCTAAACTACTACCCTATCCTAGAAGAAATGGAGTTTAGCTCCTCATGTATACAAAGCTTGACAAAAAATGGAATGAGAAATAGATACAAATCATAATTCTTGATGATGTCTCAGCCAGCAGCAACTTCCAGCAGCAGCCTTCAGCAGCCTTGCTCCAAAACCCTTGCCTCAACCCTCCAATGTCCAGCCCCCTCTCTTCCTCCAGAAAAATCCAGCTTTTATATGACTACTCTCCACCCTTTGATCCTCATCAGAATGTTCTATTCTCCTTGATGTCAGCCACCTGTCCAATGGTCCCTGCAATGGCCAGCTGACTGCAGCAGCTTTAGGACAGCAAAAGAGTGGTCCCCCCACCTTTTTCCAACTTTTTCCAACTTGTTTTCCTTGCTACAAAACCCAGAACAGCAAGCATCAAGATCCTTAAATGAGATTTTAACAAATAAAGACTAGGATAATGATATTAGGCAGCTCAAACATCGGATGGGAATTGGTGTTATGCAAGATTGGAAATCTATATGAAAACTTGATGGTTTTGGGCCCGGAAATGATAACTTGTCACAAATTATGGAAATTATCCAAATGCAAGTGATTCAAAGCATTAGAAGCATCAAATGGACTAGGGTAACAAGTGAGTGCAGTCATAAATCAAATATGAATAAAATTTCAAAGGAGTGATAACTTGGGTGCTAAAAACGATAATTTATATGACTTAAAAATGATATAAAAACGATAACTTATATGACTTAAAAATGATAACTTGTGATAACTTGAGTTGTGGTTATCCAAATGTAATGAAATTTGATCAGCAATGAATTAGAACAATAATAAGATGATTGCTTAAGGTCCCTGTGCAGAATTAATGGTTTTGCATGTCGAAATGACAAAATTGCCCTTTAACGATAACTTGGAACTTGAAAAACGATATCTTGTTCAAATAGACTTAAAACTTTGCACAAGTTGGGATGTGACTATCCAAATATGATTTATATATGATAATTATGGATTTAGGCCAAGAAAACCATTGAAAATCAGTTCATTCAAAAATATGATAACTTGACACTTAGGAATGATAACTTGTCCTCAAAATGATAACTTGGCATAGAATTTAAATATTAATGGATTTTGGCATTTCAGAACCTCTATGCACATGGAATTAAGTATGAAATGAGGAATATCAACTAGTTATCATAATGTTTGCATTCCAAGTATAATTGGCCCAAAAATAGGCAAAAGTGAAACTCGATATGTATGAATTTCATCTAAAATGGGCTAGAAACATATAGTGATCAGCAAGTGATCAGACTCCCCCAAGCTTAGCCTTTTGCTTGTCCTCAAGCAAAACATTCAGAAATTAAGGATGAATTTGAATTTACCATCCACAAATGAATAGAAGAATCAGCTGAATAAGATCCAATGAGTTTCGCACTTTGCCAACACTTCATGCTTTCCAAAAACTCAATTTCTAGCTAGGGAATCACAGAGGCTAAAGCAAATACATTATTGTTGGCTGTGTAAGACAACTCCAAGTTGTGTATTGTTGGCTGTGTAAGACCATCCAAGTTGTGTAAGGTTTTGTGTTGTAAGACCACTCCAAGTTGTGTATTGTTGGCTGTGTAAGACAACTAGCATTTAATTCTGTGTGTAATGTTGGATTTTTGTTAGATATTTGAACTTCCAGTTCCATATATATTCATGTAGATCTATATCTGTTGTTGCCCACATATTCAAAAGGCAGTGACGTGTTTGCATTTTTATCATGTTTGCATTTTATCCACTATCTGTTGCAACACAAGAAAGTTTTATCATGTTGCATTTGCAACATAGTTTGGAACGACTTATAACATGGCATATTACAACACAACCTTAAAAGAAAGTCAGCTGCCCCCTTCCAGATGACACATTCATTCCAAGAAAACAACGAAAAAAACTACCACATTACAACATAGTTTGGATCGACTTATAACTTGGCATATTACAACACAACCTCAAAAGAAAGTCAGCTGCCCCCTTCCAGATGACACATTCATTACAAGAAAACAACGAAAAAAACTACCACATTGCAACATAGTTTGGAACGACTTATAACTTGGCATATTACAACACAACCTCAAAAGAAAGTCAGCTGCCCCCTTCCAGATGTCACATTCATTCCAAGAAAACAACGAAAAAAACTACCACATTGCAACATAGTTTGGAACGAAAGGTGGATAAAATCCTACATCGTACGTTATAAGTGTCATATACCATACCAATGTGTCATACATATTAGATCAGAGTTTGGAAATGATAAATACATACTAAATATTACAAATGACACAAAATATCACTAAGACCATTAAAAAGATGCATAATATCTTCATTTTATGTAAGACGCCTCCATTGCGCTTCTTACGCTCCATTTTAAGTTGAGCTTCCAAATCATCGACTTTCTTTAGCAAACCATTTATTACATTTTTATAGTGTTGTGAAATCGGTGTATCAATCCAGTCAAAGTAGTCGCATGACTCATTCCGCTAAAAGGAAAATTGGAAAATTCATGTTAGAAGAAAATAACATCAAACTCCATAATTTAAAAAAAAAAGAAAACAAACATATTTTACCCCATAGTTTGGACAACCATAAAATCGACGTCCAAGATTAGATTGAGTCCAAGACAACTTCATCACTGCTTGCTCTTGGCGATTGCATTCCGGAATGGTTACAAAGTGGCTCTCCTACATGGTCTGCAAGAACTTTCAAAGAAGACATCAAAAATAAGCAATTGAAAGAAAAGAAAACATGATTCAATGAAATTTGATCCATTCAATTAGCATTCGTTCAAATTGACATTATGTGAATCTTAAAGATCTCATGCATGAATTTCTGAATATTCCCATTTGATCACACTTTTTTGGCTCTTTTCTTCTTCGCCATGTATTTTAGAAGTCCTTGAACTTAGTTACATCTCAATCTACTAATATTGCATCGAGATATACTTGGAATCTTAACACAATATTAAAACACATCAAGATATATGAAAGGAGTATAAGCACACAAATCTGTAGAACAAAGATCGAAAAGATCTTCGACAAAAAATGTCTTCTCTATGGGATCTAGGTATTAAAACTTACACAGGTGAAGGATGTTCACTCTGAATCTTGAGGAAGAGGTCCTTCAAGATTGCAGTATCAGTTACCAAAAAATGTAGAATAAAGATCAGAAAGAGCAAAACCAAAATAATGTCGCTATGGATCTTCAGTAAGAGGTCCTTATCGGAGAGCCCTTTTCGATCGATGACGTAGTTTTCCAACAGCACCACGAAGTTGGGGAAGAGGTCCAGCAGTGGCAGATTGGAGATTGGATCGACGAGGAGACGACGTAGTTGGTCCACTTGTAAGAGTTATAATTTTATTACAACAAAAGGTGAATTAGTAAGAATCATTTCAAGCAAAATATTTTATAAGCAACATACATAGACTTTTTGAGAGTAATCAGTGATAAAATCTTCTGTCTTTTTACTCTTATGTGTCAATTCATAAACCTCTCTATAGTAGACCGGCCCTTTCTTTTTTTTTCTCCTGTATTAAATGATTGATCAAAGTTAGCAAATATTTACTTTCATATATAAATATATAAGAGTTGGGACAAAGTTACCAAACGACGCTTGTGACTTGAGAAAGGAATTGACCCCCCTGTGTGAACAACATTTTCAAGCTTTGAAGCACGATTGCTCTTTGCTACCACTGATCTCTTTTTCCACTCCTCTGAACTCCTATAATTACAAAAAAATATTTTCAAATAATAATATATTAGAAAATGGGAAAAATGAGTATGTAGAGCGGTCGCTCTACCGTCCATTTTAAGATGAGCAACCCGATTTAACATATCTTAAGTTAAGAGGAAGAGATTGCATCTGGGCCATCAATCTAATATGAACGATTTAAGATGCGCCAGAAATATGCCCTAACATGGATAGAGGCGGGATCCAAAATATTTGTCCAAAATATTTCTCTCCCCAGCGACGGTCTCATTGATTGAGGCAGGAACCAAAACGTTTGCCCCCAAAAATTTGGATCCCGAACGATGGTCTCCGATGATTGAGGCGGAATCAGGAGCCTTTTGTAGTGATGTTCCCTGTGGATCGAGTTGCTGCAACCTCTTCTCCGACTTCCCTCGCCAGAAATATGGTGAAAATCCGGAGACACAACCATCACTTAATGTCGAACTGTGGAAACAAACTGGTGGGATGACCAAGGAAGGGTTACTCCGTGGATTGGGTACATCAAAATGGTCCTGCCTCCTCTACTACTCAAAATGTCATTGGTTCATCTTTTTCAACTTTGATGCATAATGGTACAATTGATCGTTTTAAGGATGTTGTGGATGATCGCATGAAGAACGCATTTGGGTCAATGATGGAGAGTTATTGTCAGCCTGGAGGAGCATTTGAACAAATGCTCAAACGACTTTTGATTGATTCGACAGATGATGTTGCTGGACCGAGTAACTCATCGTCAAATATAAGAAATAATTGACGATGAAATTTAATTGTGGCTAAACTTTTGTCACCACTAGTTTGCATTTGATTTGAGACTTGTGTTGGACCATTAAGATTAATGTTAAAGGCTTGCTATTTTGACTATTATGTGAAGTAGGGCTTGGATTAGAATTATTATATATGCAAAAATTATGACATATAATTTTGTTATATGGAATTTAGCCTTTTCTTGAACTACATGTGATTTTTTACTATTTATGATGTTAATTGTGAAATATATGTATGTTTCATTTATATTATTGTATAAATTGAAAATTTAATAAAAAAAATAATTATTATAAATAAATATTATTATGTTGTGACAGATTTGTGACAAGAGATGCAAAATCATGTAACCACATTTAGCTACACCATAGATTTTTTGTCAATAATTTGTGACTGATTAGTTATTGATTGCTTACAATTTATAGCTATGACTTAGTGATCGATTAGTTACAAAACGTCATTGTGTTGAACCCAAAATTTGTGACAAGTTAGTGACAGATATTAACGTAAATGACAGAATTTGTGACAGATTATTGTGTCACTATTAGCGACAAGGATATAGCGACAGATTTATTATGTCCCAAATCTGTCACAAATTGGTCGCTATGACTGTTTGTGACGGAATTAGCTACGGATTTATCACGGAGTGCTCCGTCACTAATAACTCAAATTCTTGTAGTGGAGTTCAGATCGATCAAAAGTTTAAATTGGTGGATATTAACCCTCGATCAAGACATTAGTCATACGATCCATTCGTATTGGCAGAACAAGCGCAACAAGTGTACTACACTAAGTATCCATCGAAAAGAACTAAGGATGAATGGTGGGCATCATGCAAGGTGAGAAGTAGACTATTCTTAGCAGAAATAATGATAGATGATAATGAAACATCATTCGTATACAACGATGTGTCCATGGATGATTACCATCAAGAAGATAGAGTAAATGAGATGATTGATGTAGCTGACAGAGTTGAGAATATTCAATTGGTCCATGACGCTGAGCGAATGAAAGAGTTCAATTCAAATGACCTCTTGGAAGTGAACTTTGAAAATTAATTATTCTTTGTAATTGGCAGGACAACTTTCATACCCTCTAGTACCATGCGGGATGTCAGTGCTCTCGTTCTTTCCCACTTGTCGGAAGGGCAGGATCCTAGAAAGATGTTCCAATTCAAGTGCGGGATGACATCTTTCGAGCCTTTACAATACGATCTTTCGAGCCTTTATGGTACGATCTTCTTTCGAGCCTAATACGGTGGATCTTATCCCTGTGAGAATTCACATTCAAATTATACACAAATGCGGGTCTGAAAATCAAGTAGCAGATCATTTATCTAGACTAGAACTATCATCAGATACAAAGGATACTTCACCGCCAATACGAGGTACATTATTTGATGATTTCCTCTTGTCAATCACTTTGATGCCATGGTATGCAAACATTGCCAATTACTTAGCGGGGGGAGTAATACCACCAGACCTCACACAATACCAGAAAGACAAATTCTTCAACGACATCAAGCACTACCACTGGGATGATCCTTCTTGTTTAAAGAATGCTCTGATGGGATGTTGCGCCGATGTGTGGCAGCTAAAGAAACTAGGGGTATTATTGAGTCCTGTCACACACCAACCTATGGTGGATATGTGGGTACACAACGCTCAACTACTCGTATTCTACAATCGGGGTTCTTTTGGTTGACGCTTTTCAGAGATGTACCAATTTATTTCTTCATGTGACAGTTGCCAACTATCGAGAAATATCGAACGATGACACGAGATGCCATTAGTGAAATCCTAGTCGCAATGGAGTTATTCGATATATGGGGAATAGACTACATGGGTCCTTTCCCAAATTCTGGGTCCTACAAACATATACTGGTTAAATTCACATTCGGTCGAAAAGCTTTTCACTAAGGTTATCTTCCCACGATTTGGTATGCCTAGACTAGTCATCAATGATGCTGGGAAACATTTTATCGGACGTCAATTTGAAAACCTTATGAAGAAATATGGCATCTTCCACAGGGTATCCACACCATATCACCTGCAGACTTGTGGATAAGTAAAGGTATCTAATTGCCAATTCAAGAATATTTTGGAGAATGTGGTTTCCCAATCACGAAAAGATTGGAGCTCTAAGTTGGATGATGCATTATGGGCCTACCGAACTGCATTGAAGACATCTCTGGGAACACCCCTTATAGATTAGTCTACGAAAAAGCCTGTCACCTATCAGTTGAAATTAAGCACAAAGCATATTGGGCAATCAAGTTAATAAATACGGACATGAAAACTGCAGGTGAACAGCGACCACTACAAATATCTGAGCTCGATGAACTAAGACTTATGGCCTATGAGAACTCTCTCATATACAAAGAGAAATCCAAGCAATGGCATGATAAGAAGATTCTGCGAAGGCACTTCAGTGTTGGTGATCAAGCTCTGTTATTTAATTCCAAGTTCAAATTCTTCACCGGTAAATTGAAGACTCGATGGTTTGGTGCCTTCACTATTACTATAATATATGACTCTGGAGCCATTGAACTAGAGAATGGATGAGTTGAACACTTTATGATTAATGGTCTACACACCCCAAGATTTTCATGGAACAATGGAGAATATCACCCTCGCTCCACCTAACATACCACTTACCTAATGGGATGTAGGAATGTCTAGCTAAAGACATTATAAATAGCGCTCCTGTGAGGCAACCTAGTTGTCTCTTTCTTTTCCTTTCCACATTCTCTTACCTTTATGCTCCTAGGTGATCACCCTTCATTTTTTATGCATGACCATTCTTCTTGTTAATAATCGACCGAGCCCACTATATACACTTCACCATTTTTGTCAATCCGATTTATCCACTTATCCCAACTCATTTTTCATGTGCACCATGTGTCGACCGCCGGTTCCTCTACCCCACTAGCCACACCTACACCCTGTACCCCACTATCTCCACTCCCATCGCTCTCACTTATTTTAGTACCTCTTAGTTTTATGCATCTTCCATAGGATATCCAATCTCCTCAATAGAGTACTCAATCACACCCCTCATATCCCATTTACACAGGGTGATTGTTTCAATTCCGTCTCTCGTATCCTATTGACACAAGACGATGAACCACTCCTCGTATCCCATTGACACAGAGCTTATTATCTTTTCTTTCCATTCCATCCCTCATGCTACTATATCGTCACAGGATGGTTGTTCTAATTCCACCCTTCGTGTCACTACAATGACACAGGGTGTTGAACCTGCTCCTCGTGTCACTATATCGACACAAAACAAATCGAACCCCAATCGGTCTACTTGGAGTTGGCCAATCCTCCGATGTGAAAATACTCTGCCTTATACGAGTTTTTACATGAAGTGCACATGATGCATGAATGCATATTCACATTCGATATTTATGTTCTAACTTGCAAACTTCTAAATAATAATGTTCCAACTTGCAAATAAAATATCCTTCAACATTTTAACAAAAAGATCTAATGTGCAAGTAAAATAATTAGTCTCATCAGAATATTTCAAATTCATAACAAAACATCACACGTCATATAATGACACACATATGAAGCATACAACAAGTATGATTACGAATGAAGAAAACGATATCAAAAATTTGTCCCACATCAGATGAGACAATGTTACCACTCTGAAGAGTTACGTAATTTATATCATTTAAGGTAAGTTCCCTGACCTTGGATTCCTCAAGTCTCAATTATCTTCCATCCAAATCCGCTCAAAAGAGAGAAATGCCTATTACATTCATTTAAACCTTATTTAGAAATATAAGCTTATCATTTAAAATATTTATCACTTCTAGGTATCATTTGTCTTTTAGTTCATTAATCACTCCATAATAGTTCTTCAATGACATCTTGGTGCCTAGAATTAGAATTTATAGTTTTCATACCTAAGTTCCCAATTGATAAATTATAGCTATCATATAAACTGATTTTCATAAATCGATCGCCACTATAGATTTTTAGAATGCTTACCAATAGGGAAAAAGAAATCGCCAACTAATAGCACCGTACTCAAACCTCAACGGGCATCCACCTATCATATCCAATTAAGTATATAATAATTTGAATTAGACCCTACAACCAATTCTTATCAATTATAAAATTAAATCTTATAAATAATTTTGGCCACCAATCATCCTTATCGTAATAATGAAACCACCCACTCTCTAAATCGAAATCACACCCGCCGAATGCCGAACGTCGGCTTCTTCATTAGTAGCATAATAAATTAATTAAAAATTAATTTCATATTAGAAATCAAATCTACTGTGCATTTTCATTTGCTTATCAACACACATTGAGGACGAGTCATCGAAAATATCGCCCGATGATCAAAATCCAAAATCGAAAAACCTACAAGTAATTTGTGATTAAATTTTTTACGGACATCAACCCAATACGTCTTTCCCTCATGTGTACACATACCAGAATGTCGTGGTGAACTCGGCTGAAACCCCTCGTCGAACTCACTAGAAAGGTTGCCAGAAAACCCCAATATCGGCCACATCCATGATTTGGAACAAGAACATGTTTAAAACTCCTAAAAACTATACTACTCAACCTGAGAATAATGTACAACTCACCAGGAGGAAGATCGACGCGAATCGGAGCTGTAATCACCGCCGGCGAACTTCCCCCCCCCCCGACCCTTCTCTCATGTTCTAAGCTTGTTGCATCGTGCACAGTGGACTGATCATCTCCTATCATATGTAAAAATGTTCGTCTCATCGCGCTCTTTCCAATGGTACCTCATACACAAAAAATGAAGGTCAGATGGGCTCGTATGGGCACTATAGCAGTCGTGTAATAAGAGAGAAGAAGGTGATCTTCTCTCTACTCTTTTTGTCCACGGTGGGTTCTTCTTTTTTTTTTTTTTGCTGATTGCATTGAGATTGAACTACCCCATCCTTTTAAAAGTATTTACACCTTTTATTTATTTATTATTTTTTTAAATTATAGGACACCACTGGTCTCCCAGTAGTGCCACATTAGCATTTACTTAGCGTTTCGGTAAATAGACACTAAAGTCAGCGCCACAGAGACACCAATTACATGCTATTATTGCGCACCATGGAGCAAAAAAGCGCGACAGAACTTAGCGCTGTTGTAGCGCTGACACTGTTCGACGCGCATATAGCGTCTCAAGCATTGCGACGCCATGTCGACGCTAGCTTGGGATCGATATGGGTGCCAAACATTTGCGCGGTTTTTGCGTCACGCTATGCGACGCTATGTAGACGCCAATATAAAAATATATTCGATCACCTGACACAATAATATATGATATCAAAGATATGTATGTATGTATGTATGTATGTATGTATGTGTAATTAGAGATCTTACCTGGGAAGCTAGTCAATCGACGACGACAAATGCTACCTACAATGCCCGTGCTTGGTACTATTTTAACACTACTTTAATTAAGAAATAGATTAACTATATATATATATATGTGTGTGTGTATGTTATATCTACTTTGATGCAACCCCATATACTTTAATATATATGTATCCTTGTATAATTACTTCTATATGCCTATCATATGTGTGTTCCTATATGTTATCTACTACTATACTTTAATGAATAAATAAATTAAATATTATATGTGTACCTTCAACATATATATGTATTCCTACATAATTACTTAAGTAACATTATATATGTTACTTATGCATACAATATATACAATATCCTAATTATACATATATTATTTTTATATTCTTAATCATGAATTATGATGGTTAAACTAAATGATGATTTGTTACAAAATAGTCCATTTTAGCACCACCATGGAGATGCAATACCATCTATGTAGCATCATAGGAGAGCCGCATTGATGGTCGACACTACAAAGGCACTATTAGCATCTCCCTGACGTCGCAACATTGAGACGCTATCGCGACGCTAGTGTGTCGCTAATGTACATTTTAGCAACTTGTTAGCGTCTTTATAGCGCCGCATTACCCGACTTTTTATTACCCTTACTTAATCGGGCATATGCTGACATATAAATACGCATATATACTTATACTTATATACAACACATACCACATATACATATTATTATCACTTAATCTCGCACATATAAACATATACATACACATATATACTTTTAATATGTATACATATAGATGTTATTGTCACCTAATCTCGCACACATATAGACATATACATACATGACTCACATAAAGTGTGTATACCGTTAAATTTATGGCATATAGACATTAAACATAGAAGAATGTCCAATGAAATTTTAAATTTATAAATTCTCTACACTATTACTATGAGAACCAAAAGTATATGACATTTCATTGTAGTGCTTGAGGGTCGATTCATAAGAACCCGTAACAAGCTTGAAGAAGAATTGTTCTAATATTATTTACAAATTTATATTGAAAGAAATTATTGAAAAAATCATTGTGGATTTCATTTTATAAACATTGTGTATTTTAGTTTCTTATCCATAGATTTAGTTGCATGATACCTACCCTCAACTTTTAATTTTGGGTCCGCCACTATATACACGCACAAGGCCTAGAAGGTTTGGATATGTGTAGAAAGTTGAATCGGATTATTTTTTTCACCACTAAGAATCACTTTTCTTGTAATTTTTTAAAAGCATAAAAACAATCTAAATTATTAAAAGAGGTAAGAAAACTGACATAGGCACGCCACGTAGGGATATTAGTTTAAGATAATATATGAAATTAATTATGTTGAATGTTTTATGAGAGTTTGAAATTCAATTACATTCGAAATGTCAAGGTTCACTTTTTTTATTATTCGACCTATCTATTCTGAACTAAGATATGATGTTACAATGCAATACTATCTCAATATACATTCAGGTACATACAAATAGTTTAAGTAATTAATTAATAATAATCGGTTAAACCTTATGATTGTCACATTCGTCAAGAATAAAATATAGTAAAGTTAAGATGAGGGCGTGTATGAGAACGAGTAAAATTAATAGATAATATTTGAAAAATAGATAACATTTTAATTTATAATAAATATTTGAAAAATATATTTTAAATCAAATTTTAGTTATTCTAGTTTCCTTTGGCTAGGGATCCTACTTTAAATGGAATATTGTTTTCGTTTTAAAAAATAATCTAAAATTTAATTATTAATATTTTCAAATCTTTTACTTTTTTAGATTAGATATATGTTTACTTACAGTCAGTTGCGGCACTTGACTCAATCAATTAGGAAGACCCTCAACTGATCAACAATATGTTGGCTATCAGGTTGTATCATTTAGGAATTTTCAGTATATATGTTATTTTGAAATTATTTGGTTTTCTTTGGGTGATTTCTGGTTATATGGATCCAAGCTAGAGACATGGAAAAAGGAATAATGCAAAGTTAGGCTCTTATGCAAATTACATAATTGGCTCCTTAATTTAACATTTTTAAGTATTGTCAGTATAAAATACTGCGACTTTGAATTTTTTTATGGATTTATATTGAGAAATATGCATGTGTAAATCCATAATATAGATGAATCGTTGAATTAGAATTTGATGATGGATTTTAATTTAAAAAATTAAAATAATTTTACATGACTAATGTCAATAATGTTGTCATTAAATAATTCAAATAATCATCAACCTTCAAATATTGATCTAAATAAGATTTTACACGTGCAAATTCTTCTTGAGCTTATATACCTCCCTATATCTCATGCGACTTGCATAATTGGCTTCCTTTCAGTCCTGGCACTAGAAAAAACAGTTGCCTTGATCTACAGAAAAAGGAGCTGAAGACGTGACACTCCAATTGCCAAAATGGTTTGCCATCAATTTCACAACTATTTAGTTTCATAATTATTGATGTAACGCCCTCAAATCACTCTTGCCACGTGGCAAAATTCAACCTGAGGGTCGCCACTAATAATGTTATGCTCTGACTAAAATGTTGACTTTGACTAGTTCGTTGACCAAAATATTATATAAGCAAAAGATGTAATAAGACGTCAATGCAAAATGACAATAATGCGAAAATCTATTGGAATATCTAATATAAGTCATGGTACTTATAATCGACAATAGCTAAAGCAGAAGTCTAAAATAAAGAGATGAGGACAATGTCCTAAAACTACTCCATGTGCACATCACCATCACGAACAGTATCAGTCGCTTGAGTTCATCCTTCGTTACTCTGATTACTTGAGGATCAATGCAGAAAAATAAATAATCCATGAGCTTCATATCCCAATAGGTGAATAATAAACCAATGGATAAATAGTAACAATAAATAAGCATGGAGTTAGTGTAAATATAATCATAGCTGGGATAATCAATAAAAAGAAATCAAGAACATGCTTAAATAAGAACCAATAGAATGTATCAATGACATGCTCTGAGTATAATCAAATGAATGATCAATAATATAAGTAGAATAAATTAATATTATGCCCTAAATAAGATTAATCGAACAAACCAATTGAACAGATCAATATATACTGTGGGTAGAATCAATAGAGCAAATCAAATTATATGCCTTGAATGGAATCAATAGAAGAATCAAGACTATGCTCTAAGTGAACCCAGACAACATATGATATGTTACAATGCTCTGGATAGTTAATCAATACCATGTGTACGAGTAAAATCAGAATCCATGATAAAGACCACTAAGATCCAATGGGAGAAATCAATACTCTAATTGACAATGGATAGGTATCAATATGATGTCTATAGGTAGAATCAAGTTGAGTAGGAACAATACAATAAATCATGAGGTGAAAATAATCATAGTGTAAGATTGAGATTCTGATCATTAGAATGAATTAATTCAATGCTCTGGATTGCTTTGTATTTTAATATCATATATTATACTGAATGCATTTTTAATGCTCTAGCTGGAAGTTGTAATCAACTTATTTATCTCTGATATTTCTATGCAGTGCCATGTACTTATGAGTGGTCAGTTATTGTGCACATCACGACAATCATCCTCTCTAAAGGGGAGAGTACCCTCTTTCATTACACGATGGGAAAAAATCATGCAACAGGGACAAGTTATGCCCCCAACACTGACTATAATGTTATACTATGAGCTTTCCGTCAATCCGTAACATGTGCACCCAAGATTTTATATTTAATTAATTAAGTTCTCATATTCGCCCAGATTGGGACTTAGTCATAATGATGCAATGGGGATCATGTAATCGGTGGAATCAAGAGAGGTTAAACCTTAGATTTAATCTGTGTAATGAGACAATGAGATCAGATGAATAGAAATCTTGGTCTCATGTCAATGTAGGATAACAATGAATTTTCAGATCATGACCCATAAATTAGCAATTAATAATAAAATATGATTAATCATTATCTACTATGACCATACTCTAGGTCAAGATATCAACCACATCAATGGCCAATGAGGTATAATCAACAATATAATGATCAAATGACGATATTAATATAACATATATTTTTGATAGAATTAGATGATTAACAAATAATGGATCATAGCAACAAATCACATATAATACACTCTATCAACATGTCAATGTACTCAGATGGATAATAATTAATGAATCAAGAAGCCAATAGTAATCATTTAAGAATAACAACACGACATTCGATCTGGCAGAACCCGAGTCGGGTTATGTGATATGGACATCTCATCCTCAACGAGGGCCGAGCGCAACTCGGGCTCAGCCCGAGCCGGACTCAATGTGTAGGATATCGGAACTTGGCCTGAGTCACCGGGAGACTAGGCCAAATTCTAACGATGTGTGTCGACATGGGCGAGGGCCGGGCGGCGTGGAACCCGGGTCGAGTTTTGTCCTCGTCTTGCCTGACAATGTGTATATATACTCGGCTCGAGTTGTTCAAACCCGAATCGCTGGGTTTTGGGATTTTAGCGAAAATAAGGACATTGACTGCTTGATTTTCGATGTAGTTTTGCCGAAATAAACCTTTTAGGATCAAATTAATCTTATAGGACGAATCATGGATGATAGAAGAAGATGCTATGACTCTAATTGTACCCTAACAACATAAAAATCTATTGTTAAAACTGATTCAAAGGTTTATCCAACCATCCACCTACCTCTATGTGAATTCTTTGTTGTTCGATTCTCTTCCTCCGCTTTGTTCTCCGCGTCGGCCTTCCCTGAAGGCTCCCTGACTTTGACCAACCATCGTCCTTGGTGCCTTGTTCCTTCTTAGTTTCCTCCTAGTGTTTCAACATATTTCCAGCAACGTTTCCGCCGGCCAACACTGGGTTCATGCTCCTGGTTGCTTAGGAATTCATGCAGTTGAAGGGGGAAATGAAGAGAGGAACGACGGCTAGGGTTAAGGAGGTTTTGGTTGAAAATAAAATTTATATAGCTAGAGATCAAAAGATAAAGTTGGTTATAACTTTCCATTGGGACTCCTCTGATTTAATTTTTCAACATAAATCTGATTTCATCATTTAACTTTAATAATATATTTTATTTTATTTTATTTTATTTGTTGTCTTTTGGGCCTGGTGTTACAGTTGCATATTTTTTTTTATCAGAACAAATTTGTTATTGAAGCTCTTCAACCTGAAAAGTCATGCATTCCAAAGAAAACAATTACTCTATCTACGGCTTATCAATAATACAATGGTACTCCAAAATCAAACAAAACACTGTTCCTGTTTGATTTGTTCATTTTCATCTTTTAACATATTGCTCTTGGCATGTCCTCATCGGGAAGTTGGGTGAAGTGCACTGCTGATCATATGCATAGATAATAACACAAGGATGATTAATTACAGTGCATTGAATCATTTTTTTATGTGTCCATCTCACCTTGTAGCCACTAAATAAAGATTTTCAATTAAGTATATAGACTTGGGTAGTTGTTCTAGAGAATAAATAATTTGCTAGGCACCTTGTGCAGTTGTGTTGTATAATCTTCTCCTCTTACTGGTATAGTTCAGCTACTGTTTGCATCCACATTCCTCAATTTGGGAAAAAAAAAAAGAAAAGAAGTTGGAAGAAAGCCTCTCCTATACAATGAAAGCTCTGTATATAGACGCAAAGATTTCAAGATTGCAATTAGAAAAATTGAAAAGTCAGGTTAAGGATATCTTATCATAGCCATTCTCTCTCGTAGTCAGAGTTTCATGATAACACACTAGCTAATAGGTAAAGACCAATTTGGAATCCATATGGAAACTGAGATACTTATTGATAAATGAGTTCTCTGAAAAGCTTGCTGCCAACACGGTGTGACATAATTAATTTTGTTCAATTTCTTGTATTTCTTTCACTTGCATCCTACGTTAACATATAACATACACAATAATAATATATATAATATAAACATCATAGTAGAAATTATAAATATAATAATTTTAATAAATGATCAAACCTTAAAACTTTAACAATAATGTGACATCCTTTGACTTCCATTGATATATTAATGAATACTTGCTCTTTTATTAATCAGAAGTGAAATGTTCTTCAAAAACTTCCAAAGAGCGCAAAGACATTTTTCTCTGCCTTCTTCCAAGAACACCTGGTGCAATAGAATGTTACTTTGATGCTTTTGAAGTCGATGTCAGAAAGTCATATTCAACTATAGCCACAACAAAATAAAAATCAAGTTTAATATATACGTATAAGCATAATTACCACATAATGTGAGACAAGTGCATGCAATCCATATGTGGACAAGTCAAGAAATATGTGTAAATAGAGAAAATGCAAAAAAAAAATACTGCTGTGAAGAAAAAAAATCTTAACCCCTAAGCTTTATTTTTTTTTTGTTAAATTTAGATTAATAATTCAATAAACAAAAATAAGTAATAGAAAATACGTGAGCGACGTGCAGGCATTTCTGATTAAATGGAAAATGAGGAGAAATAAGTTATTAAGATTAAAATTTAAGGCCACAAGGAAAAATAAAATAAACGTATGATACAAAATATGAAATTAAGAAAAATTTTCATTGATTTTCAATGGTAAAAGATCTCTTCAAGACAAATGTCATAATACGTTCATAAGTAATCGAGTGGTATCTTAAAATATATTTTCATATATCCTTTCTCTAGAAGTCGTTTTCTCCATAGTCAAATTTGAATGAAGGATTTCTAGAACATGCATGTATGCAATCTTACTTGATTGACAAGAACAAAATGTTGCCGTCCGAATATATATATATATATATATATATATATATATATATCAAGCATAGGCCAATTCATGACCTGATATATATATATATATATATATATATATATATATATATATATATATATATATATATCAAGCATAGGCCAATTCATGACCTGGACCGACTCTCGTAGTTGATTTTGCATCCTGCACCACTGCAGGGTATAACTTGGTCTTCTTGGCCGGTGTCCTCTTCCACATTTGTGAAGAATTAATTTCTTATGCATGGTGGGTTACATATACAAATATATATATATATATATATATATATGCATATATGCTTGATATTGGAACGATAAAAATAAATTTATGCATTGAACATATACTTCTTTAACAGAAATAAACGTAAGTAGTGAAAAATAAAGTTGAATAACAAGAGTATATGGAAAATCTTGGCATGTTTCATGTTGATTTCCCTCTGGTATTTAAAACAAGAGAAACAAATAAATGGGGAAACTAAGTGAAAATATATCATCTTTAATTGAACAAAATATGTCTTAGCCTATTTAAACTATAAGCTAAATAAAGTTAATTGTTTGATGTGTATTTTATGAGTGGAAGTGGTGTGCACAATGCACATCAGTAATTTTTTTTTTGGGTGTGTGTAGTGGGCAACATCCTTATTATTATTCTAAATATATTGAATTACAACAGAAAGATTCAAAGACCTATTGAAGAAAAAATTACCACATATTATTTTTTTACATGAAGTATAAATGACATGTGATGATCACTAATGTATTTCTTGACCCTCGTCTTGAGCTTGACCATACATGAAGTGTAACATCCGGTTGGTTAAAAGAAAAAGAAAAAAAAAAAGAAAGCAAGGCAAGAAAATTCCACACGCCCCCGGCCCATACACCCTTTTACCCAACATATAAAAAACATATAAAAGCATGTCACCATACGTTAACCTCTCTCCTTTTCACCTATTCCAACCGACATCATCAAAAAGCTTCCCTATTTGCTACAGTAATCCATCTTCCTCTCTTCCTCTCCAAGTCTCATTCGGCCAGCACCCAAAGAGGAGCTTCCAGCTACAGTAATGTCTCCATTTTCTCTTCATTAAGCCATCATTTTCATACCATCCTCTCTTATGTTTTATCACTGTAGCAGACCTCCTTTTAGCTCGTGAACAGTAATAAGGAGGGAGAAAGAGTGGATTGAAGCTAGAGGAAGGAGTTAGGATTTAAGACATTGCTAATTAAGGTATGTTGAGAGGATTCAAACCATCTAATCTCCCCCTAATGATGTGTGTGAATGGATTAGAACATAAGAACCTACCATGTGTTCTTTAAATGGATGATTAAGGGATATGCATTTGTATGTTTCATGTTCTATTAAGATTCATACTCTATTGATAATCATGTGTAAAATCTCATGTGCTTTATGTATTATCAATCTTAATGTTTATTGTGGTTATATTAGCTCATTATGAAATCTTGTAAAGCTTATGTATAATTTTAAGTGTGATTAGCATATTGAATGGCTTATGTGAAAACCTCTTTATGTTTCATGATTAGAATGCTAAGAATGTTAAGAAATGTCTTACATGATGCTTGGAAGTCAATATTGGTTCAATATGTTAATGTACAAAATATTTGGAAAGAAACTTTGTAAAAATCGGGTGTCTGTCGTCCCAGAACGGGCGATCGATTCCGTATCGATCGACCGTTCTAGAGGGACAGACACATTCTGTGTTTAGCGGACGTCCGAACGCTTTGATTCGGTCATCCGAAAGTCATGAACCGGTCAACCGATATCAAAGACGGTCGTCCAATATGTGTAGGCGAAATAGTCGAAACATTCTGTGATTAGCGGTCGATCGAACGTCTTATTTCGATCGTTCGAAAGTTTCAAACCGGTCGACCGATATGCCACCGGTCGTCCAATTTAAGCAGTCATCACATTCTGTGATTAGCGACGAACCTGAACCCAGTTTCGGACGTTCGAAAGATCCATAATGGTCGACCATTATACGAACGATCGCTCGTTTTAGAGAGTCATCACATTCTGTGATTAGTGGAGGAACTGAACACCCTATTTTTGTCATCCGAAAGGACCATAAAGGTCGACTGATGATCCGACCGGTTGCCCGATATAAGACCAGTGGTCGATCGTTACCCAAAATGGTCGTCCAATTCTGGAAGATGATTGGCTATGATTAAATGTCCACACTTAGCATGATTTGAAGTTTCTATGATCTTAAATAGGATTAAAAGATGCAATATGTATTGAATGATTGTATGTATTGATGAACATGATTAAAAGATGGATTGATGGAGTGACATTTTTATGACCCGGGACCAATCGGTACCCAATGTAAGACCCCACCGATGGGTGGGGAAAGACCTCATTGACGAATGAGGATAAAGACCTTGCCTTCGGGGAAAGATAAAGACCTTGCCTTCGGGGAAGGATAAAGACCTCACCTAGGGGAGGATAAAGATCTCATCTGCGGATGAGGATAAAGACCTCATCTACCGGGAGGATTATGATTTATGAGCCACTACCCTTCTCAATCGACAAGATAAGAAAGTATCTAAATAAAAATGAAAGATAAAAAGATATAAAGATGAATGATGAATGACTTGGGACATAAAGATGAAGAAAGCACCTATGAGGAAAGCACCTATGAGGATGCATTATGAATGTCCACTTGTCACATCATATGATGTCATGAACAAAGATGACAAAGTAAAGTAAGACAATATCATAATATGCAATAGCATAATGGTAAGTATGATGATAAATTATGATATGCTTGATTTAAAGATTATGATGTTCCATGATACATTATCTTGCCATGATGATATGCTCCATGCCATATAGTATGCATAAGTAGCTCATAGCATTCATATGACTTATGTTCTATGATGATGAAATGCATATGCCATGACATATAGAAATCATGTTATAAGACCATACCATGCATGGGCCTCAACATCATACTCTAACGGAAGAAATCTCCAGCATCACATGGATCCGTGCAGGTATGGAGGAGGCTTAGGTTCGACAGCGAGAGCTTCGTCACGGTGATATTGCACATGGGTATGTCGGGCTATGGCCCAAGTTATCTACTTCTTTTGTGTCATGATGATGAACTCTGTTAACAGTGTTTTATGTATGGCTTGTGGACCTTATTGAGTCATGTACTCCATTTGAACTCATTTATGTATAATAAACCCTCTATTGGGTATACGTTAGAGCCTATTAGGCCCATAGGCGAGTTTATGTATCTTGAGATTTAATTATGTTAAAGTTTTCCGCTGTTATGATATTAATATTTTATGTTTATTATGTTATGTTTTCGCTGCAAGTTTTATAAAATTACGTCAAGGTCAAAGTCAATGTAACGTCGCCTAGGGTTCGGCAAAGATTTAAAATTGGAGCCGAATTTTGGGAGCGTTACAAGTATGGTATCAGAGCCATAGTTTGGCTCTTATGTATAAGTTTTAAGAAGTCTAAGCCATTGGTTGGCTGAAGTGTCTAAGTAAAGTGTCTAAGTGTAAAGTCCATGTGCAATCGTTATGAGGTGCCACCGAACCTAAAGGTAAATGTTATATTATGATTAGCTCATGCTAATGATGTTTCTATATTTGTTTGATTATGAATGTAGATGCTAAGACGGGCAATTGTGGATGAAGATTATGTGAGGAACGCATTCCTCGACGGATTAATCCGGGCGGCACAAAATGCCCAAAGAGCCAATGAACTGGATTATTCCATTAAAAATTTTTTAAGGCTGCAACCTCCGAAGTTTGACAGAGTAGGAGATCCCGAGCTAGCCGAATCGTGGATCGAAGAAGTAGGGGACATCCTCAAGGTCATGGGATGCCCTGGAGATCACAAGGTGATGTATACAATGCATCATCTTTGTGACCAAGCTAAGGCCTAGTGGAAGGCCCGCTTGAAGACAACCCTAGAGAGTGAAGAAGAGGTCGAATGGGAAAGCTTCGTAGAAGCGTTCGAGGCTCGTTTCTTCCCTGACCATGTGAAGGAAAAGAAGAGGGACGGGTTCCTCAACCTCGTCCAACGAAGTATGGCTGTGGGTGAGTATGTGAACACGTTTCTGAGGCTGGAGAAGTATGGGGAGCTCAATGAGAACGAGCTCTGAAGGACAAAGAGGTTCATTAATAGGCTGAACCCTAGACTGCAACCATGGGTTAGGAGTGGTCGCTGCACCACTATGAAGGATGCGGTGGAGCTCGCCGTTGAACATGAAAGAAAGTACAATGAAAGGAAGGATGATAACGAAAAAGCTATTAAGGCACATGAGGGAAAAAGCTCAAGTAAAGTCCCATATCACTCCCCAAAGAAGGTGGATCAAACAAGGCCGATCTGCACTACTTGTGGAAGACCTCATGCCGGTGAATGCCGCTTCAGGGCGGGGCATGTCTGCAATGTGGCAAGGTGGGCCACTACATAAGGGACTGCCCGAAGAAGCAAGGGGACAACCGGGACAAAGGAAAGATGGTGGTAAACCCACAAGGAGCTCCAGCAATAATTTTCGCCATGGAAGTGAATGAGGCCACCCAAGAAAATGACGTGATCCAAGGTAACATTCTAATTGCCGGTCACCATATAAATATTCTCTTCGATTCGGGTGCAACCCACTCTTTCATATCACATGCATTTGCTAGCATGCTAAAAGTAAGGCCTCTAGTTACAAATTGTCAACTAGAAGTAGTGACTTCCACCGGCATGGTAACCACTAGGAGGTATATTCCTAATGCATCTATAAAAATAGATAGGAGGAATTTTCCATGTGATCTCATATTACTTCCTACGATAGATTATGATGTAATCATAGGAATGGATTGGTTGTCATATAATGATGCCCGTATGTATTGCAAAGAAAAGAAAGTTTTTATAGGTGATCACCATGGAAAGCCTACAATGATTAGAGGAATACCTTCCAAGGAAGCCAAGGTGCTAATTTAAGCAACTAAGGCAAGTAAAATGATCAAGAAAGGAGCAAGAGGATTCTTGGCAAGTGTCATCAAGATGGATTCACAACCCAAGACACTTGAATCCTTAAATGTGGTGAGAGAATATCCCGATGTCTTTCCGAAGACATTGCGGGATTGCCGCCAAGAAGGGAAGTTGAGTTCAATATTGAGCTACTTCCGGGTACCGCGCCCATTTCAAAGCCGCCTTACCGAATGGCTCCGGCAGAGATGCATGAATTGAAGATGCAACTACAAGAACTTTTAGATAAGGGGTTCATTAGACCACGCGTCTCACCATGGGATGCACCGATGCTTTTCGTCAAGAAGAAGGATCGCTCTTTAAGGTTGTGCATCGATTACCGAATGCTCAACAAGGTGACGGTGAAGAACAAGTACAACTTTACCAAGGATTGATGATCTTTTTGATCAATTAGCATCGACGTCAATTTTCTCCAAAATCGATCTAAGGAGTGGCTACTACCAATTAAGGGTAGCTGAGCAAGATGTTCCCAAAATGGCATTTCGTTCAAGGTATGGACATTATGAGTTTTTTGTTATGCCTTTTGGACTAACGAATGCGCCTGCCGCATTCATGGATTTGATGAATAGGGTCTTCCGTCCATACTTGGACAAATTTATGATCGTGTTTGTGGATGACATTCTCATCTACTCATCAAGCCCAGAAGAGCACCGAGAGCATCTTCGCATCATTTTGGAAACCTTCAGAAGAAATAAGTTCTTTGCCAAGTTTTCCAAATGTGAATTTTGGCTTGAAGAAGTGATGTTTCTTCGGCATATTGTGTCAAGACATGGAGTGGCCGTGAATCCGACGAAAGTTAAAGCGATGATGAATTGGAATAGGCCCAAGAATGTGATCGAGATTCAAAGTTTCTTGGGACTTGCTGGATATTATAGAAGGTTTATCCAAAATTTTTCCAAGATTGCCGCCCCTATGACCAAGTTGACAAGGAAGGGTGAGAAGTTCATATGGTCACACGCATGTGAAGCAACCTTCCAAGAGCTAAAGAGAAGACTTACAACGACAACAATCCTAGTCATTCCTATGGGAAGTGGAGGCTATGTCATCTATAGTGATGCTTGTGGTATCGGATTAGGATGTGTACTTATGCAACATGACAAACTAGTCGCCGAAAGAAGCATGAAGTCAACTATCCGGCTCATGATTTAGAGTTGGCGGCGGTCGTGTTCGCATTGAAGATATGGCATCACTACTTGTATGGTGAAGATTTCGAAGTGTACACGGATCACAAGAGCCTAAAGTATATATTCTCTCAAAAAGATTTGAACATGAGGTAAAGAAGATGGCTCGAGTTCCTTAAGGACTATGAGTTCGCAATATTGTATCATCCCGGAAAGGCAAATGTAGTTGCCGATGCACTAAGTCGCAAGTGAGAAGGATCACTTGGACGTTTAAGTGTCCACAAGTGGAACCTTGTGGAAAGCATAGTGCAATGGGCCCCGAGCATTTGTGGCCAAAGGATTATGTGTATGGCTCATCATGTGATCGAATCAAGCTTAGTGAGAAAAATTCTTGAAACTCAAAGAAGAGATCCGGAATATGCTAGAATGATTAATGTATGCAAAAGGGAAAGAAATCACTTTGATTATGGCCAAGATGAAGAAATTCGGTACAAGAACCGCTTATGGGTGCCAAAGAACAAAGCATTAAGAAGAGAAATTTTGGATGAGTATCACAAGTTTGAATTTTCCATTCATCCCGGAAGCACCAAAATGTTCAAGAACTTGCAAAGGAATTTTTGGTGGGAAGACATGAAGAAAAAGATGGTCAAATATGTAGCCATGTGCATACTGTGTCAACAAGTTAAGATTGAGCACCGAATGTCATGTGGTAAATTATAACCTTTACCTATTCCGGAATGGAAATGACAAAGTATCTCCATGGACTTTGTAGTAGGATTACCTCAAACCCGGAAGGGACATGATGCCATATGGGTTGTAGTTGATCGCTTGACGAAGTCGGCTCACTTTATCCCCATGAAAGTGAATCAATTCATGGAAAGCATGGTAGAGTTATATGTGAATGAGATTATCCGTTTGCACGGAATCCCAGCTTCTACCATTTCGGATAGAGATCCAAGATTCACTTTAAGATTTTGGAGAGGTCTCCAAAATGCCTTTGGGACAAGGCTGAATTTTAGCACGACATTTCATCCTCAAACCGACGGCCAAAGTGAAAGAACAATCCAAATTCTTGAAAATATGCTTAGAGTTTGTACCTTAGATTGGCATGGAAATTGGGATGACCACCTTCCTTTGGTGGAATTTGCCTATAATAATAGTTATCACTCAAGTATTAAGATGGCTCCATTTGAAGCTTTGTATGGAAGGCCTTGCCGTTCTCCGGCATGTTGGAGTGAAACCGGAGAGGAAAAATATCTTGGACCGGATTTGGTCCTTATGTATGTTGACAAGGTAGATTTGATCAAGCAAAGGATGCTAGCGACTCAAAGTAGGCAAAAGAGTTATGCGGATTTAAAGATAAGAGAGCAACTCTATGAAGTTGGAGATCATGTAATGCTCAAGGCCTCACCAATTAAAGGTGTTATGAGATTTAGTAAGAAAAGAAAGTTGACTCCAAGGTATATTGGACCTTTTGAAATTTTAGAGAAAGTTGGTGAAGCGGCTCATAAGCTAGCACTACCACCTTCATATGCTAGACTTCACAATCATGTATCAATGCTCCGTAAGTATGTCCATGATGAAGCAAATGTGATTCGGATCGAGGAACCGAATATCAAGGAGGACTTAACTTATGTGGAGCAACCTATAGAGATCATAGACTACCAAGTGAAGCACCTCAAGAATCAGACAATTTCCATGGTCAAAGTAGCTCGAAAAGGAAATGCGAGAGAAGTTTCTAAGACTCTTCGGTAAGTATTTTAACATTTACTAAAATTCGAGGACGAATTTTTATTTAAGGGGGGTAGGTTGTAACATCCGATTGGTTAAAAGAAAAAAGAAAAAAAAGAAAGCAAGGCAAGAAAAGCCCACATGCCCCCAGCCCATACACTCTTTTACCCAACATATAAAAGCATGTCACCATACCCTAACCTCTCTCCTTTTCACCTATCCAGCCGACATCATCAAAAAGCTTCCCTATTAGCTACAGTAATCCATCTTCCTCTCTTCCTCTCCAAGTCTCATTCGGCCATCACCCAAGGAGGAGCTTCAAGCTATAGTAATGTCTCCTTTTTCTCTTCATTAAGCCATCATTTTCATACCATCCTCTCTTATGTTTTATCATTGTAGCAACCCCCCTTTAGCTCGTGAACAGTAACTAGGAGGGAGAAAGAGTGGATTGAAGCTAGGGGAAGGAGTTAGGATTTAAGACATTACTAATCAAGGTATGTTGAGGGGATCCAAACTCTCAATCCCTCCTTAATGATGTGTGTGAATGGATTAGGGCATAAGAACCTACCATGTGTTCTTTAAATGGATGATTAAGGGATATGCATTTGTATGTTTCATGTTCTATTAAGATTCATGCTCTACTGCTAATCAGGTGTAAAATCTCGTGCTTTATGTATTATCAATCTTAATGTCTATTGTGGTTATATTAGCTCATTTTGAAATCTTGTAAAGCTTATGTACAATTTTAAGTGTGATTAGCATGTTGAATGTCTTATGTGAAAATCACTTTATGTTTCATGATTAGAATGCTAAAAATGTTAAGAAATATCTTACATGATGTTTGGAAGTCAATATTGGTTCAATATGTTAATGTACAAAAGATTTGGAAAGAAACTTTGTAAAAATCGGGTGTCTACCGTCCCAGAACGGACGACCGATTCCGTATCGATCCATCATTTTGGAGGGGCAGACACATTCTGTGTTTAGCGGACGTCCGAACGCTTTGATTCGGTCATCCGAAAGTCATGAACCAGTCAACCGATATCAAAGACGGTCGTCCAATATGTGTAGTCGAAATAGTCGAAACATTCTGTGATTAGCGGTCGATCGAACGCCTTATTTCGATCGTCCGAAAGTTTCAAACCGGTCGACCGATATGCCACCGGTCGTCCGATTTAAGAGTCATCATATTATGTGATTAGCGGACGAACCTAAACCCAGTTTCGGACGTTCAAAAGACCCATAATGGTCGACCGTTATACGAGCGGTCGCCCATTTTAGATAGTCATCACATTCTGTGATTAGCGGACGAACTAAACACCCTATTTTGATCGTCCAAAAGGACCATAAAAGTCGACCGATGATCCGATCGGTCGCCCGATATAAGACCAGTGATCGACCGTTACCCAAAATGGTCGTCTGATTCTGGAAGATGATTGCTATGATTGAATGTCCACACTTAGCATGATTTGAAATTTCTATGACCTTAAATAGGATTAAAAGATGCAACATATATTGAATGATTGTATGTATTGATGAACATGATTAAAAGACGGGTTGATGAAGGAGTGGCATTTTTATGACCCGGGACGTACCCAACTTAAGACCCCACCGACGGGTGGGGAAAGACCTCATTGACGAATGAGGATAAAGACCTTGCCTTCGGGAAAGGGTAAAGACCTCACCTACGGGGAGGATAAAGACCTTATCTGCGGATGAGGATAAAGACATCACCTACAGGGAGGATTATGATTTATGAGCCACTACCCTTCTGAATCGACAAGATAAGAAAGCATCTAAATAAATATGAAAGATGAAAAAAAATGTAAAGATGAATGATGAATGACTTGGGAAATAAAGACAAAGATGTTAAAAATGAAGAAGGCACCTATGAGGATGCATTATGAATGTCCATTTGTCACATCATATGATGTCATGAACAAAGATGACAAAGTAAAGTAAGACAAGATCATGATATGCAATAGCATAATGGTAAGTATGACGATAAATTATGATATGCTTGATTTAAAAATTATGATGTTTCATGTTATCTTATCTTGCCATGATGATATGCTCACATGCCATATAGTATGCATAAGTATCTCATAGCATTCATATGACTAATGTTCCATGATGATGAAATGCATATGCCATGACATATAGAAATCATGTTATAAGACCATACCATGCATGGGCCTCAACATACTCTAACGGGAGAAATTTTCTGCAACCCATGAATCCGTGCAGATATGTAGGAGGCTTAGGTTCGGCGGCGAGAGCCTCGTGACGATAATATTGCACATGGGTCTGTCGGGCTATGGCCCACGTTATCTACTTCTTTTATGTCATGATGATGAACTCTGTTAAGAGTGTTTTATGTATGGCTTATGGGCCTTATTGAGTCATGTACTCCACTTGAACCCATTTATGTATGATAAATCCTCTATTGAGTATACATTAGAGCCTATTAGGCCCATGGACCAGTTTATTTATCTTGGGATTTAATTATGTTCACTACAAGAAAATGGGCGCTTAACGACGCAAAGTAGCGCCTTAAAAAATAGTGACGCTATATAGACGCCACTAGCGCCTCCATTGCGTCTACTGCGCGTCACGCGAATCAAACGCTACTTTCCTCTCGATAGCGTCTCATTCGCGTCTTCATAACTACTCAGCGGGTTGACGTTAACTCTAGCGCAATCGAGATGCTACGTAGACGCTATTATTTCGCGCCACGAACCGCAAATGCACGGCAGCACCTAGCGCCGTTCTGGCGTCGATCACTTTAGACGCGACACTAGCGTCTCATGTTTGAAGACTCTAAAGCAACGCTATATGGCGTCTCAAACAAAGGAGACGCTAATGAGACGCTACTGTATATATTTAAACACTATATTATATATACCATATGTCAATCAATAAATTCATTAAATATTATATTAGTATTAATTACACGATTATCAACATATTATCAATAGCATATTATCAACATATATATGTATTAATTACACGATTATATGTATATTGATGCATGCAAAATATAACATATTTTAGATTATTATTTTAATTAATTTTTCTGTAATTTAATCATGGCATGCAGCATTTTTAGTCACTTTTAAACGTAATTCAGGATTTATTAATTTTAAGGATTCTAAGGAGGTAAAGATAAAAGAATTTTGTTTTGGCCGAGATTCGAAGGGAGTAAAGATAAAAATGATTTATCTTTGGGCGTAATGATAAAAGGATTTATCTTTGGCCGAGTTTATCTCGTAAATTTAAATTCATCCGTACGATGTTACGGCCGAGATCAAATTGAAGGCCGTTCGCACCCTATAAATACATGAAGAATCCGTCATTTCAATTGGTGCTCTGAAGTTCAGGTTTCTTCCACGGAGAGTTGTGAGCTCTGTAGGCTACGACCAAGAGGAGAGAGGTGCGACGGCTGGAGGTTGATCGCGACCCTGATCAAGTCCGAGAGGCTGCCCGACTGTTTGCTCAAATCTGAGGATCCTATTTTATTCTTGGTGTAATTCTTCCAATTATCATTGTTATTTTGTTATTATCTCTCCAGAATTTCTAGGATGAACTCCATATTTTTATTTATTCCATGTTAGGAGATTATTATTGAAGGGAAACTATTTGGACCCTATATTATTTGTTTTAATCTTTTCTGATCAATTAGTTAATTGTGCTTAATGCTTTTAATTTAATTACTTGGATTTCTGAGTTGAGTAATTACCAGTTTGTGGACTATTTAATTTCAGAATTCATTAATTAAATTAATTGATTTTATATGAAATTAATAATTGACATAAATTTGATAACTACTGTGTGGAGAATCAAGTTTATGTGGTCTATTAATTTATATCAGTTTGTGGAGTGATTAATAGTCTAGGATTTTCATATTAATGCATCTTAATTTTAATCTTATCTGACGAATACCAGTTTGTGGGACTTTAGGTTTGATTAAATTTAAGATAGTTTGATTTGCCGGATTAAATAGCAGAATTACCAGTTTGTGGACTCTGTGATGTTAATCTTGTAAATTAATAACTTGGGAAAATTTCTAATCCATCTTTAAAGATTAAATTTATCTTTTACGGTTCAAATATTTATCATGATCTATTTTCATCTAAGGCCTAACTTCAACACCACTATCTTATCTTTATCTTATTTTTTTTATTTTACTTCATAAAACCTCTTTCCAAAAATCCTTGTTTTTCCTCTCTTATTAATTTATAAATCCAGATATTGAATTAATAATATTCCTCGTGGGTTCGACACTCTTACTCCTATTACTATATTACTTGAGCGACTAGTGCACTTGCTAGCAAAAATTTTATTATTACAAATATAACGCATCAAGTTTTTGGCGCCGTTGCCGGGGAATATTTTATTAATTAATTTCTGATTTTTATGAATTATTAGGAGATGTAAATAAAGTGTAAATAATTCTTTATAAATATGTATTAATTATTTTAATTATTCTTGTGAATAAACTGACATTTTTTTTCTTTTGCAGATAAAGGTCACGATAATTTTTTTTGTCTACTTTCGATTTAAAATCCGACGCCGATTGAATCTTATGAATTACACTGTCGACTTATGATTTTACGACCGAGATTTAATGTGTCGGCTTTATTAATTTTACGACCTCGTAATGAATGATTTCTGAGTTCTAAACTTTTAATTTTTACGGCCGTAATGTTTTTATCCGAACATTGTTTTACGTCATGGATTTGATTTCGTTGTTTTACGGCCGTAAAAAAATCTTCTTAATTCACTTTCGGCCGTAATGATTCAATTGTCGACATAAGAGTTGGGGTAATATTCTCAAGTTTCATTCGACTTTATTTCGGCCGAAACCCTATTTTGCATTACGGCCAATCATGTTGACTTCATCTCGGCCGATGTGATCTCATTTCGGCTGAATTGACAATTTTTATCTTTACGGTCGAAATTCACTTCATCCGGATCTTTCTGTTTACGGTCGAGAATGATCTCATGGTTTTGCGGCCGTAAAATTTCTGAACATTTATTTTTATGCCATATTATGACCTTTTCGGCCAATTTATTTGTGACTTTTTCTTTCTCGGCCATCAACGATCACGTTCGACTTAATTCTCATTGTTTTACGGCCGATATGAATTATCCTCTTCCTCGGCCGTAATGAGTCATTTTGTCGACGTTTCGTTCGATTTTGTCAACTTCAGTTCTTTACGCCTAGGATTTTATATGTGAGGAGTTGATTGCCGAGATGATTCATCGCTGTGTTAATTTTTACGTCATCTTACGACGTTGTTTCGGCCATAAGCCAACAAGTTTTACGCCTTCACATTGATCAATCCCTTTCAACACTGTTCCATAGTTTTTATGACCGAATGAGCCTCGGATTACTAATCTAATTTCGGCCGTAAATCTAATTCTGTACTGCGGCCGATCAATCTTATTTCCTCTCTGAAAATAATTTTTGCTAATGTCTGATTATTAACTTTACGTCCGCAAATTAGTTCTGATTCATTTTGTGCCGTTTGTTACATCATCGTTAATTCTTCCAAGTTTTACGGCCGAACGAGTGCTTGATTTTTACGACCATCTATGTGATTTACTTTCGGTCGATATTAATGTTTGGCATTTGAATTGGTTTTCGAGTTTTGATTTTTCTCTTATTTGATAATTTTTCTATGAATTTTGGTGGCAATAATTAGGTTAATTTCTCTCGGACATTAATTTTGACGACCTAATGAATTTTCGATAATAGCCGAAAGACTTTTTATGCTTATCAATTTAAATCTTATTTCTTCGTGACCTATTATCTGTATTTCTTTTTTCTTATATATATTTGTATTTTATTCTTTTATCTCTCTTACTGAAAATTAGTTGTTGCAGGACTTGAGTGAAAATCTAATCACAACTAAGTTAATCCTTTGGATAAATTTATATGTCACACATTCTGATCAGATGTTAATTTTTTTTATTTTATTTAATTTTTTTTCTAACACTTGGTTGTTGCAGTGACGAATTGAATATTTAATCACAACCAAAGATTTTACTAATTTACATTTTTAAATTAAGTTAAATTTTTTTTATTATTTTTATTTAATTAGTTAGTTGATTGGCATTTTAATTAATAGTTTAAGGAGTCATCTAATCGATATTTCTTTTTGTGCACGGAGAGGAACTCGACTAATCATTTCTTCGGATACGTGGACCGAGCGATGCATGAATTAACACGTCGGGTTCATCTCGGACATGACAAGGCGAGAGGAAAAATCACCTTGGAATCGGTCGATCGCTGCGCTCCTTCAATTTGATGTGACCCTTCACTGCGCGCATCACGTGGGAAACGTAAGTTTACGCTGAAGTTTCCTTTAAATTCTTTACCCCTTCCACATCCTTGCAGATCAAGCACCACCGCCTTACGGCCGAAGTTCCAAAGTTCTTACACTTACGGCCGAGCTTCATCAATTACGGCCGAACTTTTCTTCCTTACGGTCGAGACATATTACGGCCGAAGTTTCAATGCCTCTCGCCCAAAAGCCCTTACGGCCGAAGACTCACCGACCTAACCTCAGCTCCCTTACGGTCGAGCTTCCACACCGAGCCAACTCCTTACGGCCGAAGTCTCATCGCCGGTTCCACCTGTTCCTTACGGCCGAGCTTCCACACCGAGCCAACTCTTTACGGTCGAAGTTACGCCGCCCCTCTCACCATTACGCCTAGTGCGTTACGGCCAAGCTTCCACGCCGCCTTCGTTTTACGGTCGAAGTCACACCGTCTCCGCCGCTCTCTTACGACCAAACTTCGGCCGAGCTTTTCTCCTTACGGCCGAGACGTCAGCTGCCATCACCACGGTCGTCATCTTACGGGCACAATCTACACAATCTACCTCTTACGGCCGAGGTTCTTCATCAACTACGGCCGAGGTTCTTCATCAACCAGCTCTTACGGCCGAGATTGCACGGCTGAGATCTTCATCAACAAAATTTTGCGGCCAAGCTTTTACGGCCGAGACTCTCAATTATCGGCCGAGTCTCTTTAGCTTTTGCGGCCGACACCTTCATCGATATATATATTGAGGCCGAGTATCTCTCCACCGACAATAAATCCGGTTGTATCTTTTCCCTTTTCTTTATTTTCATTTCTTTAGTTGTTCCATATTATCTTTACTCTTTCCCTTGCTGGCTTAACACTGAGGACAGTGTCTAGTTCAAGCTTGGGGGAGTTTGCATTTCATGCATTGCATGTTTCTTTCTTTTTATTTCCTTATGTTTGCATCTATTTTGCTTATGTTTGCATCTATTTGTAATAAAAATCCAAAAAAATTGAAAAATTTGAACATTTTCTAAAAAAATACCATTGCATGCATTTATTCTTGCTACCATCTTACTAACTTTCGTCTTATTGTTTTAATTATCTTTAAGTTCAAAGACATATTGTTAATTGATGAAATTTGAATACGTTTCTTTCTTATCACTTGCTATTTTAGTATCAAACTTATAGACTGTGTGCCCATGCTAAGTAAAATTATGAATGACTAGACGACAAAATCATATTCATGCCTTTTTTATTTATTTCTTTTAAGTCTTGATTATATCAAGTACTTTTTGAGCTTATAAAAAAAAGAAGGGTTAGTTAAACCCCAACAAATAAAAAAAATGAATAAAGTTATGTGTAGGTACAAAAGTGTTATCTGGAACCAAGATGTGTTCGGGTAATTAGATCCGTAGGGGTTCATGCTTGACGACCTAAGGGCAATTGCTCTGGGATCCGTCGATCGAAAACCTGCTACAAGGACCATCTTGTGGAATATGGAGAAGCACAGAAGTACTGAATCATGGCTAAGTTCGAACTCTTCATTCAGAACCTTGGTTGTTCGGGCAAGTAAACTCGAGGGGTGCTTTGTCACCTGTTGCCCTAAGGCCATCTGGTCTGGGAGTCATCAGTCTAAAGCCTGCTACATGGACTTCCTTGTGCAATCCTGCTTGAAGATTAGAACATTTAAATGATTGAAAATAAAAATGAAAAGAAAAAGAAAAAGTTTAAGCTCAATTAGTACTTATGTGTTCAATATTAATGCTATTATTTGACAGACAATTTATTTTTCTGCAAGGCTCAATTTGAGATTGTTTAAATTTGTGTAGCATTCAGAACCTCTATGAAGCTAAGTGCATGAAAAATGGTGATATACTAAGTAGTAGGTGTGCAGAAGAATTGTGTGAGAAAATTAGTCAGTTGACAATGTGGAGGCTATGATGGAACTTTCTTGAGCCTTGCCTTGAATTTTTGCTTGAGGACAAGCAAGACTTTAAGCTTGGGGGAGTTTGATGCATGCAAAATATAACATATTTTAGATTATTATTTTAATTAATTTTTCTGTAATTTAATCATGGCATGCATCATTTTTAATCACTTTTAATCGTAATTCTGGATTTATTAATTTTAATTACTAATTCTCTGAATATTTTAATTGTGGATGGATTAATTAAACTTGAATAATTATTTTGCAGGAAAATTCAAAACACGGCCGAAATTCAAAGAAAATAGTTCCTTACGGCCGAGATTTTCAGGGGGTAATGATATGGAATCTTCGTTGTTACGGCTAAGATTTGAAGGGGTAAAGATAAATGGAATTTTATCTTTTAGGCGTAATGGCATGAAGATGATCACTTTTTGGCCGAGATTCAAAAGGAGTAACAATTAAATGATTTTATCTTTTGGACGTAACAAGATTAAAATCTTTATTACGGCCGAGATTCTAAGGGAGTAAAGATAAAAGAATTTTGTTTTGGCCGAGATTCGAAGGGAGTAAAGATAAAAATGATTTATCTTTGGGCGTAATGATAAAAGGATTTATCTTTGGCCGAGTTTATCTCGTAAATTTAAATTCATCCGTACGATGTTACGGCCGAGATCAAATTGAAGGCCGTTCGCACCCTATAAATACGTGAAGAATCCGTCGTTTCAATTGGTGCTCTGAAGTTCAGGTTTCTTCCACGGAGAGTTGTGAGCTCTGTAGGCTACGACCAAGAGGAGAGAGGTGCGACGGCTGGAGGTTGATCGCGACCCTGATCAAGTCCGAGAGACTGCCCGACTGTTTGCTCAAATCTGAGGATCCTATTTTATTCTTGGTGTAATTCTTCCAATTATCATTGTTATTTTGTTATTATCTCTCCAGAATTTCTAGGATGAACTCCATATTTTTATTTATTCCATGTTAGGAGATTATTATTGAAGGGAAACTATTTGGACCCTATATTATTTGTTTTAATCTTTTCTGATCAATTAGTTAATTGTGCTTAATGCTTTTAATTTAATTACTTGGATTTCTGAGTTGAGTAATTACCAGTTTGTGGACTATTTAATTTTAGAATTCATTAATTAAATTAATTGATTTTATATGAAATTAATAATTGACATAAATTTGATAATTAGTGTGTGGAGAATCAAGTTTATGTGGTCTATTAATTTATACCAGTTTGTGGAGTGATTAATAGTCTAGGATTTTCATATTAATGCATCTTAATTTTAATCTTATCTGACGAATACCAGTTTGTGGGACTTTAGGTTTGATTAAATTTAAGATAGTTTGATTTGCCGGATTAAATAGCAGAATTACCAGTTTGTGGACTCTGTGATGTTAATCTTGTAAATTAATAACTTGGGAAAATTTCTAATCCATCTTTAAAGATTAAATTTATCTTTTACGGTTCAAATATTTATCCTGATCTATTTTCATCCTAAGGCCTAACTTCAACACCATTATCTTATCTTTAGCCTAACTTCAACACCATTATCTTATCTTTATCTTATTTTCTTTATTTTATTTCATAAAACCTCTTTCCAAAAATCCATGTTTTTCCTCTCTTATTAATTTATAAATCCAGATATTGAATTAATAATATTCCTCATGGGTTCGACACTCTTACTCCTATTACTATATTACTTGAGCGACTAGTGCACTTGCTAGCAAAAATTTTATTGTTACAAATATAACGCATCATATATATATACATATATATATACATGTGTATTTTTACATGATAAGAGTGTTCCTAAATATATAATTTGTTACCTATATTATTTATGTTATCTATACATATAATATATATAATATCTTAATTATGCATATATCTTAATTATGCGTCTTCTTAGCTATTCGGCGGGTTAACGTTAACTCTGTAGCGCAATCGAGACGCCACGTAGACGCTATTATTTCGCGCCACGAACCGCAAATGCGCGGCAGCACCTAGCGCCGTTCTAGCATCGATCACTTTAGACGCGACACTAGCGTCTCATGTCTGAAGACTCTAAAGCGACGCTATATGGCATCTCAAACAAAGGAGATGCTAATGAGACGCTACTGTATATATTTAAACACTATATTATATATACTATATGTCCATCAATAAATTCATTAAATATTATATTAGTATTAATTACATGATTATCATCATATTATCAATAGCATAATATCAATATATATATGTATTAATTACACGATTATATATATATGTATATATATATGTATTTTTACATGATAAGAGTGTTCCTAAATATATAATTTGTTACCTATATTATTTATGTTATCTATACATATAATATATATAATATATTAATTATGCATATATTATTATTATATACTTAATCATGAGATTACGATGGTTGATTAAGTGAGTCATATTTTAATGTCACAGTAGGCACTCAATAGCATCTACCTAGCATTTAACGAGAGCCGCAGATTTTGTCGACGCTATAGTGACACTATGGCCGTCTCTCTAGCGTCGCATGTTCGAGACGCCATGTGATTTTAGACGCTAGTTCGGCGCTACGGTATCGCTAAATGAATCTAGCGACGCAATGGCGTCTGTATTGCGCCTCCTAAGCCGACTTTTTACCCCTCGCTCAGTCGGGCACATATAGACATATAAATACGCGTATATACTGATAATTATATATAATAAGTGCATATATACATATCATTATAACCTAATCTGACACATATAAACAAATACACATATATATATTCACTTCGAATACGTATACATATACATGTTGTCTATATATATATGACTCGCACATGTATAGACATATATATACACACATATATATATTTATAATACATATAGACGAAACAAGTTGTTGTAACTTAATCTCTCACACGTAGACATATATATACATGCGCATATATTACATATGTATATATATACGCACACAATTGTGTTATATACACATTTATAATTTTGTATACATACATGATAGATTATCGGAAGAAAATAAAACAATTGGAACGGGGCACAATGCGATGAGACGTTACATTGATAAATAAAATTTCATACATACTAAAAAAATTTGAAAAAAGTTTTAATGAGCATCTCAATGGCGTCGCGATGATGAGACGCTACACCATTGAGACGCCCCGACGACGCTATGGTGTCGCTACATTATCTTAGCAATACATTAGCTTCTCTACAGCGCCTCTCTAGCCAAATTTTGACAGTGTCAGCGCCTACATGACGTCTACGTAGCGTCTCGTTTCTTTGCGACACTAAAAAATTACTTAAATCCCTAACCCCTCTTTTTTGTTTTCACTTTTACTGTTTACCATCGTTTCATACCGCCCGCCCGACGCGCCCCAATGCCCGACCTCCGACGCCCGTCGCCCGACGCCCGACATCCGATGCCCGACCTCCGACGCCCTCCACTGCTGCCTCCGGCCTTTTCCCGACGTCCGACGCCCGACGACCGCCCTTCACTGCCGCCGCCGCCCTTCGCCTCCGCCGCCCTCCGCATTCGACCGCCGCCCTTTGCCTCCTCCTCCTCCTCCCTGCCCGACACCTGCCCTCCACTGCCGCCACCACCGTTCGCCTCCGTCGCCCTCCGCATTCGATCGCCGCCCTCCGTGTTCGACCGCCGCCCTTCGCCTCGTCCTTCTCCTCCCTCTGCCTCATCCACCCTCCACCGCCGCCGCCGCCCTCCTCATTCGACCGCCGCCCTTCGCCTCCTCATCCTCCTTCCTCCGCCTCCACTGCCCTCCACCGCCGCCGTAGGGTGCCTCGGCCGCCCTTCGCCATCCTCCACCGCCGCCTCCGTCCGCCTCCGCCGCCATTGCCCTCCGCCTCCACCGCTGTCTCGGCCGCCCTTCGCCATCCTCCAGTTAAGAAGGTACTAGCCCGCCACCATGTAAATTAAGTTAATTATTAATGCATGAAGTTAAATTAAGTTAATTATTCATGTTAAGTTAAGTATTACTTATTCATGTTATGAATTAAGTTAAGTAGTACTTAAGTTAATTATCATCTCTTTGGATCAAGCTAGTATTACTTATTAAGTATAATATTAAGTATTATCTCTTAGGAATTAAGTTAAGTATTACTTATTCATGTTATGAATTAAGTTAAGTAGTACTTAAGTTAATTATCATCTCTTTGGATCAAGCTAGTATTACTTATTAAGTATAATATTAAGTAGCATCTCTTAGGAATTAAGTTAAGTATTACTTATTCATGTTATGAATTAAGTTAAGTATTACTTAAGTTAAGTATTACTTAACTTAAGTTAACTTATGTTAATTGTTAAGTTAACTTATGAACTAATTCATGTACTTCCACATTCTTGGTGATAAAATGAGATTATGATTCAACGATGAAGTACTTGAAACATGTGATTTTGGACTTAATTCGTAAGTTCAAAATCACACGTTTCAAGTACACGAATTTGATTACTTGGCTTAATCTTCTCCGTTACAGAAATGATAAAGTCAGATCGTAGTTGAATTCGTCATTGGAAGGATAAACATGGCGTCATAACTGAAGAATATAAGGATGGTGTTGACGAATTCATTAATGTGGCATATCAAAATGAAGATGTTGCTTCTTCATATGGCGAAATCTTATGTCCATGCCAAATGTTATCAGTGGAAAGTAAGATATGATGTGCAAAAGGATTTATATTACAATGGTTTCTTACTTACATGCACCAATTGGTTCTTTTATGGCGAAGAAAGATGGGCTAAAGAAATAAGTAATGTAGATACCGTTGTGGGCGACTCGAGCAATCCATACAGGGACATGATATGAGATGCAATGTTAGGAGAAAATATTGGCCAAAAATCGATTGAAGAAGACCCCAATCCTTCGGCTTCTAAGTTTTATAATCTTCTCGAAGAGGCAGATGAACCTTTATGGGATGGATACATGAAGCAAACTACACTTTCTGCAGTGGCACAACTAATGAACTTAAAATCAGAATCTAATATGAGCGAAAGTTATTTTGAACGAATGCTTGCCATTATTAAGAGTATGCTTCCAGTTTTCGAGAAATTACTGGGATATTTTTACAAGTGCAAACGGTTGATGAGAGATTTAGGGTTGGAATATCAGAAGATTGATGCATGCCGCAATCATTGCATGTTGTACTACAAGGAAAACAACTCACTTATGAGTTGTTCTATTTGTGGCGAGCCCAGATTCAAGCCGAAAAAGAATTCTCATAGTTCGAAAAAAAATGTGGCAAATGCAATATTTAGATACTTTCCAATTGTTTCAAGATTACAACGACTATTTCTTTCTGAAAAAACTGCATCATTTATGAGGTGGCACAGAGAAGGGGCACGTGAAGATCAAAATTCAATTACACATCCTTCGGATGCAGAGGCATGGAGACGATTTGATGCACTTCATCTAGATTTTTTTGCAGAATCACACAATGTTAGATTAGGACTTTGCACCGATGGCTTCAACCCATTTGGCTCATCAAGTACTGCTTATTCATGTTGGTCAATTTTTGTGACACCTTATAATTTACCTTCAAGCATGTGTATGAGACGAGAGAATATATTGCTTACCTGTATGATCTCGGGTCCTCGATCTCCTAGTTAAAGTTTAGATGTTTACTTAAGACCTTTGATTGACGAACTCAAGATGTTGTGGGAGGATGGCGTGGTTACCTATGACAAATCTAAAAAGCAAAATTTCATTATGAGAGCCGCATTAATGTGGACCATAAGTGATTTTCTGACATATGGAATGTTGAGTGGTTGAAGTACAAAAGGAAAACTTGCTTATCCCATATGTGGAAAGAATACGAAATCATTTTATTTGAAAAATTGTAGGAAAGTTTGCTAGTTTGATTGTCACAGGATATTTTTGCCATTGGATAATTCGATGCGCCGTGATCGAAACTCATTTAAAAAGAATACATCCGAGAACACTTTGTGTCCAACTCATTTGACAAGAAAAGAATTGCTAGAGCAAGTAAACAAGCTTAGTGATGTCTCATTCGGACTGAAGGCCGGTAGTTATAAGCAAATTAGATTTGGAAGTGAACATAATTGGGAGAAAAGAAGTATTTTTTGGGAGTTGCCTTATTGGTCTTCAAACTTGGTATGTCATAACTTGGACGTCACGCATGTGGAGAAGAACGTATTTGACAACATCTTCAACACTATTATGGATGTTAAAGGAAGAACAAAAGATAGCATACAGGCTCGCGAAGACATGAAATTAATATGCAAAAGACCAGAGTTAGATATCATTCATCTTCAAAATGGTAAATGCAAAAAGTCAAAAGCTACTTATGTCTTGAGCAATGATCAAAGAAAAGTGGTTTTCGGATGGGTAAAGCAATTGAAATTCCCCGACGGATATCTATCAAACATATCTCGTTGTTTTAACTTGGACAATGAGAAGATACACGGAATGAAGAGTCATGATTGTCATATTTTTATGCAAAGGCTGCTTCCAATTGCCTTTAAAGAACTTTTGCCAAAGGCCATGTGGGAGGTTTTAACAGAATTGTCTATGTTCTTTAAAGATCTTTGTGCATCCATCGTTCAAAAAGAAGACATCTCGGTTAGAAGCTTCTATTGTGATTACCGTGTGCAAGGCTGAGAAGATATTTCCACCTTCTTTCTTTGATGTGATGGAACATTTGATTGTACATCTTCCATATGAAACAAAAATTGCTGGTCCGGTTCAGTATCGATGGATGTATCCTTTCGAAAGGTGCATGTTATATTTGAAAAGGAAGGCGAAGAATAAGGCAAAAATTGAAAGCTCCATATGTGAAGCATATTTCATTGAGGAGGCGTCAAACTTCACTTCAAAATACTTTGAGCCATACATACAATCACGACACACCCAAGTTCCAAGAAATGATGATGGTGGTGAAGGAGAAGTTGACATGAATATTCTATTCATCTTCAAGTACCCATGTCGACTTCTTGGTGCAGGACGTAAAGTTATCTTGAATGACAGAGATCTCACCGACATTGAGAATTATGTTCTTGCAAATTGTAGCGAAGTGACGCCGTATCTCGAGTAAGGCAATTTATTCTAATTTGTTATATAATTTAAAGCTAATTGTTGCTATATGATTGTATTAATTGAAAACTATGAATTCAGGAAATTCGAAGAATTACAACGAGAAATCAATCCGTTAGTTTCAAACGATGAGTTATTGAAACTACGAGACGAACATTTTGCCGATTGGTTGAAATGTGAAGTGAGAAATCTTTCCGCTTGTTCTTAATTGTTATAAGTTCATAATTTTTAAAAAAATTAGTTATTTTTTTTGTAGGTTATTAATGGCTCAGTCATAGAGAACAAAATACGAGATCTCGGTCATGGCCCGAAGAAACAAATTCTTAGCTACTGCGGCGTCATAGTCAATGGATATCGGTTCCATACAGAAGAATATAGCTGACAACGTTCAACTATTAATAGCAGCATATGTGTTCGAAGCATGTACGGGGACGACGACTTTGATTACTACGGTGTTATAGAAGACATCCTAGAATTATCTTATTTGGGAAAATCTAACAAAGTCGTGGTGCTAAAATGTCGTTGGTTCGATCCAAAGCAAGGAGTTCGGATCGATCATAAGTTTAAATTGGTAGATATTAACCCTCGGTCGAGACTTCAGTCATACGATCCATTCGTATTGGCGGAACAAGCACAACAAGTGTACTACACTAAGTATCCATCGAAAAGAATCAAGGATGAATGGTGGGCGTCATGCAAGGTGAGGAGTAGACTATTCTTAGCAGAAATAATGATAGATGACAATGAAACATCATCCGTACACAACGATGTGCCCATGGATGATTACTATCAAGAAGATAGAGTGAATGAGACGATTGATGTGGCCGATGGAGTTGAGAATTTTCAATTGTTCGATGACGCTGAGCCAATGAAAGAGTTCAATTCAAATGACCTCTTGGATGTGAACTTTGATAATTTCATTGACGATGACTCGAACCAAGATTATAGCGAAGATGATGAAGATGATGAAAATGAATCAGAATACGAAACAAGCTAATGAATCCCGTAGTTATTCTAATGACATAAGCTTTTTACTTTTTTTAAGTTATATATGGTTACCGATAATAAGAGAAGTTTCTTTCTTTTTTTTCAGTCATGATTAATAGGGGTCGAGCATCTGGGTCATCTCGCTCTTCCAGGCGTTGAGTCATCCATCACAACCACCAGGTAATATATTTATTGTGAGCTGCTTATTTATAGTTGATTATAATAGTTAAATTCCTTTTTTAATAATATCAGTTCCTCCATCGCCGACGGGGCACGTAGCCGGATCATCACATAGTAGACGATCCATTGGTGGGTCTGCTCAACGTATCACTTCAGGTACATGACACGGAGATAGAGTTTTTTAAATATTTTGCTTTTGTGACAATTGCTCCACCGTCGATGGGGACCATAGTTGGTACGTCTCGATCGCACGACGACGATCATCATGTCACACCAGATTATTTTTGTATATTACTTAATTTTATGTATGAGCCAAATTTTATGTATTTTCTTATGATGACAGTTGCTACCCCACCGCCACCATCGAGAATACCAGATGCTTCACCACAATCTAGCGTTGGCAAGCGACATCTTACGCTAGGTGATATATTTATTGTTATTGACATTTCTCAATTAATTATATTAATTATTTTTTTAATAATGTCAGTTGCTATATCGTCGATAGCACAAGCACTTGACTCAATTCATTCAGACGAGCGGACTGCTACTGATCATGCGGTACACATTAATCGAGATGAGAATATTACTGTACATCTATAAATTATCACAATTTTAATTTGGTATGCATTAATGATTTATTGTGTATTAGGGCCCGTAGCTGACGTCGGACCTTCACAGCCTACCCCAGCTGTACCAAACGATGATTCCTCTTCGACTGATGAAGAGGAGTTACACGATAATGGGGTGGTCACTGTGAATAATATTGCTTCACCGAAAGTTAAATAATTTTATAGATTACTTGTTATAGGTTTGGTTATCATTGAAAATTAATTCTTCTTTGTAATTGGCAGGAGCACTTTCATACCTGCTAGTACTGTGCGGGATGTCAGTGCTCTCGTTCTTTCCCACTTGCCGGAAGGGGCAGGATCCTGGAAAGATGTCCCAATTCAAGTGCAAGATGACATGTTTCGAGCCTTTACGGTACGATCTTCGATTTGGGTTACATAATTCGATTTATATTTATTTTAAAATTACTAAGTTTTGACGTTCTATTTGTAGGAGGCAAATCAATTTCATCCGGATCTTAGTTTAAGGACGATCCGGAGAGCTTTTGAGGAGGTCGCTGCGAAACGCCTCCGAAATTGATATATAAGTTTCGTAAGGTCGTCACATCCGCAGGCCTCACTTTGGAGCAGGGCATACAAAGATGCCCAAGACATATTAGGCGCTCGATTTGGGAGTCCCTCTGTAGGAAGTGGTAAGTATGTATACTTTTACATTATTTTTATGAAAATTATAGTTTTTTGAAAGTGTAAGTATTTGATGTTCACAAAAGGACGGATGAACGATGGCAAAGGAAGTCGAAAAAGGCAAGAGTTAACCGTCTTTCGAAGCCCGAGGCCCACATCCACACAGACGAGCATCGACGACGCATGATAATTTACATATAAATTCAATTTATCAAATTTTTGACTTATACTTATGTTATCAAATTTGAAACTTTATTGTAGGAGGAGAAAGAAGGCGGTCCCGTAGACTTTCGTGTGGTCTATGAGGCCACGCATAAGAGCCGGAAGACAAATGATTCAGTCACGCCCACTACTCGTAGGTTTCTGGTAAGTCTCATGATATGGTCATTTGGTTGTTGCACTATTTTTGAAATACATAATGTTTAAATTTTATAGGATGAGTATAATGCGAAAATGACTGAAAAGTATGGAGTTGATCCAAATACTCAGCCACCAGGTAATATTTTTTCGTTGGTTTAGTCATGTTTTTAATTTATGTGTTTCTTGATATATAATTTATATATTATATGATTGTATAATTTTTCTATTTCGTAGAGGACCCTTCTGTTTGGGAGGAGGTGACCGGCACGACACGAGGGGATACTTGTGTGGCCTCGGCACAGTCGCTCAGATACCTAGGAGGATCGGAGGATATGCAAGAGGTGCATCTACTCCGAGCTCATCTGCTGCACCTGATATGACGCAGCTATCACAGCAGCTATCGCAGCAATAATCGGTGCAGATATCGCAGTAGGTGTCGCAGCAGTTGGCTCCTCTATTGCAGGGATTGATCCCGACGTAGAATCCATCCCCGCGAGGCCATGGACCGAGCACGTCAGGGACGAACGTCCGGAATGATAACAATAGGATAGAAAACAAACTATGCATTTGTTACTTATAGACTTACACATACATATAGCTTGTTAGTTCGGTTTAGTAGTTTTCGTATTCTTATGTTATATAGTATGCCTTTGATGGTTTTATATAGCCTGTGATGTTTTTATATTGCCTGTGATGAATATCAATGCATTTTGAGATGCATTATAAATTATATGGGTGTGGGAAGGAAAAAAATGAGGCTGGGACGGGTAAAAAAAGTGCAAGTAGCGACTCCATAGCGTCTAATTGCCGTCGCAAAACATGTCGACGCGGTTTTAAATATATCGCACTTAGCGCCCTCTAAGCGTCTCATTGACGACACGTGCATGATCTTATTTGCGTCAATTTGGCGCCCTCCTAGCGCCTACAGTAGTGACACCTGGGCGCCGGAATAGCGCCTCAAAACTAACGCCCCTTGCGCGTCGACTGAGCGACGCTCCTCTACTTCACACAGCCACAAACATAGCGTCTTAATAACGTCGATATAACGTCAACAAGGGGCGCTAGTTGCGTCTCATTATCTTTGACTCTAGTGCAACGTCACTAGCCACCGATTTTCAGCGTCTCAATATTGCGGTGCTAGTTAGACGTTAAAGAGACGCTCTTCGCAACGGAGATGTAATAACGCCTCCCTAGCGTCTCCTATGTTGAGTCGCTAATCGCCAATTTTCTTGTAGTGGTTAAAGTCTTCCGCTGTTATGATATTAATGTTTTATGTTTATTGTGTTATGTTTTTGTTGCAAGTTTTATGAAATTAGGACAAGGTCAAAGTCAATGTAACGTCGCCTAGGATTCGACAAAAGTTTAAAATTGAGACTGAATTTTGGGTGCGTTACATGAAGTACAAATGACATTTCTCATTATTGAGTCTCAACAATTGCTGACCTGGAATTCACACCTGTCTAGTTATGGCCTTAGATGAGGAAAGAACCTAAGTGGGAAGGCCCGGACTTTAAATTTATTAATTATATTATTGATATGTTAATTTTAAAATTAAAAGTTAGCATGATCCCCTTAAATATATGTGTTATGATATTACACCATAAACAACAATTTGCTAGATTGATTATAATCATGGGTTCAAATCCTCTTGTACATTAATATTCTTTTAATTTGCGTCCCCAATTTAAAAGAAATAAATAAATAGATTTTCAAACTGTTCAAAACGTTGTAAGAAAAATAGTGTGATATATGAATTTATATATATAATTAATTAATTAAGTGCTAATTGGATATGGATCAGCTCAGATAATTTAAAAGAAATAAATGAATATTTGTGCTAAATGCTACATCTGTAAAAAACTTACCAAACCACGTGAAAAGAATCAATATAGTTATATATAGTGCGGGACCAATCTGGTTATTATTGGGGTTATAAATGGGGTCAATTATTCCCATGAAGCATAGATCTAGAGCGAATTTGCCACCTTTTACATTTATATATACGCATGTGATGACGTGTGCCCCAAGGTTTGAGTGTGGACGTACCTTCTGCCGCTCTGTCCAAGATTTTTCCCGTTAGAAGACGAATTATTTTTCCCGACAATACGTGTATTTATTTATTTAAAACTAAAACAGCAAAGTTATCGATATAATTAACTCCACTTGCAAATTATGTCATATATATATATATATATATATATATATATATATAGGATTTAATGTTTATATGATAAACATACGCACACTTTTTATCCGTCCGATTAGATCGGACGGATGGCATTTGTGCGCGGCCTCTCTCTCCTCTTCTGTACCCTTCTTTCTTCCCTCTCCCCCTCCGCTCTCTCTTCTCTCTGTTCGCCGGCGAGGCGAGGCGACGATCGGGATCCGACGAGACGAGGCGACGATCGGGATCCGGCGAGATGAGGCGGCCGATCGGGATCCGGCGAGGCGAGGCGGCCGATCGGGATCCTGCGCGGCGAGGCTGCCAATCGGGATCCGGCGAGGCGAGGCGGCCGATCGGGATCCGATGAGGCGAGGCGGCTGATCGGGATCCTGCGAGGCGAGGGACGTGATCTTCTCTCCCCCTTTCTCTTCGATTGACGGTGAGGCGATGAGACGATGGCGAATCTCCTCTCCTCCACCGCCGCCGACCGTTATCGTCGTCGCTTCCCCCCTCCGACGATCGCTCCTGCTCCGATGATCACACCCGCTACGACGATCGCTCCCCCTCCTACGATCGCACCTGCTCCGACGGATTGCTCCCCCTCCGACGATCTCTGCCGCGCCGACGATCGCGCCATCGCTCTCGCTCTGGAGATCACACCCACTCCAGCGATCGTGCTCACCGTCCGATCTAATCGGACGGTGGGCAAGCATGCGTATGGGGGTCATACGCCTGAGATGGCGTATGACCCCCATTAAATCCATATATATTATGCAAGAAAAGGTCAAAAAAAAAGAAGGAACACACTGATCCGTTCAGTTCACTATTGCGTTCAGGAGCCCCACTTTAATGCATCATCATCGGCTTCTAGAGGGCGAGAAATTAACCTTGATTGATGTGGAGGCACATGTGGTGGTAGGGCATCACAACAGACGTTATCACCGGAAGGGGATGCATGCATATTGTTGGAATTTATAACAGATATAAATTTTAGAGGTTGCGGAATATCTCTTGCAGTGGAAGCGGATCGTCGGGGCTTTTCTACGAACTCTTGACGAACGCACTTGCGCCTCGGGATTGAAAATCAAATCTTTCGAGAATGAAACTCTTTGCCATAGCACAAATGCCTCTGGAAGGACCTCTCGAAAGCGTGTTTATTACCTCTGCTATGGGTCCCCTTTTATAGGAGAGAAAAACTTGGAAGAGAAATTAGGCAGAACGCATCACGCGCGTCCATTGCGCGCGTGACATGTTGCCACGGTGCACAAACATCGCAACGCGCAAATCGTGCAATCTGCGTGCTTCACGCGGTCCACGCACTATCAGCGCACACCGCACGTCCTGCGTGCGGTCCGTGCGAGGCACGACATAATAATAAATGAAGATGTCAATGTACTCAAATGGATAATAATTAATGAATCAAGAAGCAAATAATAATCATTCAAGAATAACAGCACGACATTCGATCTTGTAGCTAGAACCCGGCCCGGGTTCTGTGATATGGACATCTCCGCCGCAACATGGGCCGAGCGCAAACCTGGGCTCGGCCCGGACCGGACTCAGTGTGCAGGATATCGGAACTTCTCCCGAGTCACCGAGAGCTCGGGCCAAATTTCGACGATGTGCGTGTCGACATGGGCGGGGGCCAGACGACGTGGAACTCGAGTCGGGTTCTGCCCTCGTCTTGCCTAACAATGTGTATATATACTCGGCCCGAGTTGTTCAAACTCAAATCGCCGGGTTTTGGGATTCCGACGAAAATAGGGACGTTGATTGCTCGATTTCCGATGTAGTTTCGCCAGAATAAATCTCTTAGGACCAAAGTAATCTTATAGGACGAATCCTGAATGATAGGACAAAATGCTATGACTCTAATTGTACCCTAACAATATACAAATCTATTGTTAAAACTGATTCAAAGGTTTATCCAACCATCCACCTACCTCTATGTGAATTCTTTATTGTTTGTTTCTCTTCCTCTGCTTCGTTCTCCGCGTCGGCCTTCCCTAAAGCTATCTGACTTCGACCAACCATCGTTCTTGGTGCCTCGTACCTTCTTAGTTTCCTCCTAGTGTTTCAACTTATTTTCGACAACGTTTTCGACGGCCAACACTAGGTTCAGGCTCCTAGTTGCCTAGAAATTCGTGCAGGTGAGGGGGAAAGGCGGAGAGGTATGATGGTTAGGGTTAAGGAGGTTTTGGTTAAAAAGGAAATTTATATAGCTAGAGGTCAAAAGATAAAGTTGGTTATAATTTTCTATTAGGACTCCTCCTTTGATTTAATTTTTCAACATAAATCAGATTTCATCATTTAATTTTAATAATAAATTTTATTTTATTTCATTTTTATTTTTGTTTTCTTTTGGGCCTGGTGTTACAGTTGTATATTTTTCTGATCGGAACAAATTTGTTATTGAAGCTCCTCAACCTGAAAAGTCATGCATCTCAAAGAAACAATTACTCTATCCACGGCTTATGAATAATACAGTGGTAGTCCAAATTCAACAAAACATTGTTCTTGTCTGATTTGTTCATTGTCATCTTTTAACATATTGCTCCTAGATTGTCCACATCAAGAAGTTGGGTGAAGTGCTGACATTTATTTGTTGACTTCTCTAGAAAAATTTGGGTCTACTTTCTAAAGCATAAAGATGATGTATTCGAAACATGAAAGTCATGGAAGACTTTGCTAGAGAAGCAATTTGAAATTTTTGTGAAGAGACTGAGGACTGATAATGGACTAGAATTCTATAATTCTAAGTTCAATAAATTTTGTGATAAAGAATGATTGCAAGGCATCACACTGTTATGAGAACTCCACAGCAGAATGGAATCGCAGAAAGAATGAACAGAACTCTACTAGAGAGAGCTTGATTTATGCTATCAAATGCAGGACTTGGCAAGGAGTTTTGGACAGAGGTTGTCAACTTGGCATGTCACTTAGTGAATCGGTCTCCTCACCGATCCTTATATTTGAAAATTCCTGAAGAAGTGTGATCAGATAATTCTTCTAATTACTCACATTTAAGAGTTTTCGATTGTCCTGCATATGCGCATGTTAATGATGAAAAGCTTGAACATAGAGCTAGGAAGTGCATATTTTTTTATTATAAATCTGGTGTTAAAGGTTATAAAATATGGTTTCCTGGAACTAAGAAATTTATTATCAGTAGAGATGTTACTTTTGATGAATTTGTGATGCTTCATTCGAGAAAAGATTTGTCTATTATTGGTGATACAGAAAAATAAAAATTTTTAGAGAAGGTGGAATTAGAACTTTCAAGTTCTTCTGATGAAAAAAATGATACTCCTGATGCTTCTGAAGTTCGTACATCACCTCAAGTTCAGCAGCAATACATATTAGTTCGTGATAGATCGAGGAGAGAAATAAAAGCACCTCAAAAGCTCGGATTTGAAGAACTGGTGGCTTATGCATTAAGTGTTGCTGAAGATATTGATTTACCTGATCCTTCCTCTTATTCTGAAGCTATTCAAAGTCCTGATTGCAATAAGTGGTTAATAACAATGCAGGAGGAGACGGAATCTCTACAAAATAAGGCACTTGCGATCTTGTAAAATAACCAATGAATAAAAAAATTATTGGCTGCAAGTGGGTGTTCAAGAAGAAATAATGAATCAATAATGAAGAGACAAAGTACAAAGCAAGATTGGTGGCAAAAGATTACAGTCAAGTAGAGGGTGTTGATTTTCATGATGTGTTATCTCCAATTGTGAAACATATTTCTATCCGTACTTTGCTTACTATTGTTGCTTTGCAGAATCTTGAACTTGAGCAGCTAAGATGTTAAGACTGCATTCTTACATTGTGATCTAGAAGAATATATATATATGGAGCAGTCAGAGGATTTTCATGTTGTAGATAAAGAAGACCGAGTTTGACATATGAAGAAGTCCATGTATAAACTTAAACAAACCCCTAGGCAGTGATATAAAAGGTTTGATTCATTCATGCTGAGTATTAATTTTACTAAAAGCAAATATGATAATTGCGTTTATTTGAATCAATTTATCGATGGTTCATTCATCTATTTGTTGCTCTATGTTAATTGTAGCAAAAGACATATATGAAATTAACATTTTGAAAAATAAGTTAAGTTCTGAATTTGAGATGAAGAATCTTGGAACAACAAAAAAGATTTTGGAAATGGAAATTTCTAGAGATAAAAGTTCGGGAAGATTATTTTTATCTCAACAGAAATATATTGAAAAAGTCCTGGAGCGTTTTAGAATGCATAATGCTAAGGCTATCAGTACACCGATTGCGGCACACTTTAAACTCTCAGCTTCATGTTCACCACAATCAGATGAAGACAAAAGGTATATATCAAAAGTTTCTTATTGTAGTACAATTGGTAGCATTATGTATGCAATGATTTGCACTCGTCCAGATATATCTCATGCTGTCAGTGTTGTTAGTAGATATATGTCTAATTCAGAAAAGAAGCACTGGAAAATTGTTAAGTGGATATTGAGATATTTAAGAGGTACTTCTAATATATGTTTAGAATTTGGTTGATGATTCAAATTTTGATAGAAGAATGTCCCTAACTGATTATGTATTTACTATTACTGATTATGTTATGAGTTGGAAAGCTATTTTGCAGGATACAGTCGCATTACCCACCAGTCATCAGTGAAGTTGTAAAGGAAGCTATCTGGTTGAGAGGATTAGTTGGGGAGCTCACTATGAAGGAGGAAGCTATTATTATATATTATGATAGTCAGAGTGCAATACATCTTATAAAAGATCAAATGCATCATGAAAGGATAAAGCATATTGATGTGAGATATCATTTTGTTCGTGATATTGTGAAAAAAATAAGATGTTCAAGTTCAGAAGATTAGCACCCATGACAATCTATCAGATATGATGACAAAGAATTTAACTATTGCCAAGTTTAACTATTGTTCAGACTTGACGGACATTCTGCAAAGATCAAGTTAGGTCCACGTGGGTCATTCGGCAAAGGAGAGCATTTTATTTTTTGTGAGTTCTGTAAAATTCAAGTTAATTGCTTTATTGTTAATCATGTATGGATGTATAATGCCTATTGTGGTTTAGTAACTCATTATGAAATTTTATAAAGCTTGTGTACATTTATAAGTGTGATTAGCATGTTGGAAGTCCTTATGTGTAAACCCCATGTGATTTATGATTAGAATGCTAAGAATGTTAAGAAATGTTCTATATGATGTGTAGAAGTCAAGGTATGTTCAAAATAATGATGTATGCAAGATTTGGGAATGAAAACATGTAAAATCAGGTGTCTGCCGCCCGAGAACGGGCGATCGATTCCATATCGGTTGACCGTTCTAGAGGGGCAAACACATTCTGTGTTTAGCGGACGTCCGAATGCTTTGATTCGGTCATCCAAAAGTCAGGAATTGGTCGACCGGTATGAAAATGGTCGTCTGATATATGGAGTAAAAACATTTGAAACATTCTGTGATTAGCGGACGCTGGAGCACCTTGTTTCGGTCGTCCGAAACCCAAGTAGCGATCGACCGTTAATTCAGCGGTCGTCCGATTTGAGTAGTAGTTAATTCTGTGATTAGCAGACAATCCGAAGCTCATTTCGGGCGTCCGAAAGGACCAAGTAGCGGTCGACCGTTATTCTAGTGATCGTTCAATTTAGAATGGTATCACATTCTGTGATTAGAAGACGAACCGAAGTCTCATTTCGGTCGTCCGAAAGGACCATAACGGTCGAACGATAACTCGATCGGTCGACCGATACTCTTCCAATGCTCGACCGTTACCCAAAACGATCGTCTGTTTTGGAAGCTGATTGGCTATGGTTGAATGTCCACATATAGTATGATTTGAAGTATGTATGACTTTAAATAGGGTTAAAACATGCAACATGTGATGAATGATTGAATGCATTGATGAATGTAAATAAAAGATGGATTGACGTGAAGGTGTCTTGTTGTAACCGTGGAGGGGAACACGTCGCCACTAGCTAGCTTCAGTGGCTCGTTCCGAAGTGAACACGTCGTCACTAGTTAGTTTAAGTGGCTTGTTCATACATGAACATGTCGTCACTAGCTAATCTAAGTGGCTCATTCACAGATGAACACGTCGTCACTAGTTAGCTTAAGTGGCTCGTTCATAAATGAACAAGTCGTCACTAGCTAATCTAAGTGGCTCGTTCATAGATGAACACGTCGTCACTCACTAATATGAGGGGCTCGTTCATAGGAAACTATCACACCTTAAGGGTGGGGTTTCCAAGTCCCACGCGTCAATATGGTCTACCCAATCAACAAGATAATAAGCTATCTTAATCAAGATAGAAGATGGAAAGATGATGTAAAGTGAAAAGTAAAGTCCTACAAATAGGTATGTACTTTCCAAAGGTGACTTGGGACATAAAGATGAATATGAATATGTAGCTCCAATCGGATGCTAATGTATGTCCCTTGTCATAAGACGTTATGAAAGAAGATGATAAAGTAAAGTAAGATGAATGATGATATGCTTTGACATAATGATGATAATGGTACATGTTTATCTTACTTGCCATGATGATATGTTCATATGCCATATAAAGTGCATAAGTAGCTCATAGCATGCATATGACTTATGTTTTACAACGATGATATGCATATGCCATGACATGTAGAGATTATGTCATAGGATCATAGCATGCATAGACCTCAACATATTCTAACGGGAGAAATCCCCTGCACCCATGGATCCGTGCAGGTGTGGACAAGGCTTAGGTTCGGCGGTGATGAGCCTCATGACGGATGCGTTGCACATGGATCGGTCGGGTTACGGCCCAAGTTATTTTACTTATGATGTAATGATGAACTCTTATAAGAGTCGATTATGTATGGCCTATGGGCCTTTGAGTCTTTTACTTTTATTTGGACTCTTTTATGTATTATGAATCCTTTGTTGGGTCTTGATGTTAGAGCCTATGTGGCCCATAGGCTAGACTTGTATCTTGAGTCATTTTATGAAGTTTTCCGCTGTTTTACGATATTATTGTTCATGTTTATTGTTATTATATTTTTGTTGCAAAGTTTTATGAAATTAGGTTACGTCAAAGTCAAAGTAACGTCGCTTAGGGTTCGACAAAAATCATAAATTATAGTCAAATTTTGAGGTCATTACAACTGATCAAAGAAAACAGATGATCTTCTATGTTTCTAATAACGAATTAGTATTTAGTCCTTAATTTACAACAAAACTTCTTACGACTGTTGCGCACTAAATGCAGCTCAAAGAAGACATGATGTCGAGGTTCGGAGATGGAGCAGGATCCGGAGAACATCACGCCCAAGTACCTGAGAGACATCATCCTAAACTTCCTCATTGCAGGAAAAGACACGACGGCCATCACTCTCTCCTGTTCATGTACATGATGTGCAGGCATCCCGCCGTGCAAGAAAAGGTCGCCCGGGAAGTGATCGCGGTCACCGCCGAGGACGCTGGAAACGACGCCGACATGAGTAAATTCCCCTCCAGCCTGAGCGAAGAAACCATGAACAAGATGCAGTACCTCCTCGCCGCAGTATCCGAGACATACGGCTGTATCCTGCAGTTCCTACGGTCAGCTGTTCTTCCCCCCCTGCTGGTTGTGTAAAAATTTCACCACGTGCTCACCATTTTTGTAGCTCATCAATCACAGGACCCCAAGGTTTGCTTCGGAGACGATACCCTGCCTGATGGGTATGCTGTGAAGAAAGGCGACACAGTGGCGTACATGCCGTACGCCATGGGCCGAATGAAATCTCTGTGGGGCGATGATGCAGAGGAGTTCAGGCCTGAGAGGTGGATTAACGAGGATGGGAGTTTCTGCCATCAGAGTCCATTCAAATTCACTGCTTTCCAGGTGATCATAATCGTGCAATGCATCAATGATTCTTCTATCAAAAGCTGCACGATCTCTGCTTAATAGATTTGTGACTAGTTCCTGTTGTTGCAGGGCGGTCCGCGTATCTGTTTGGGGAAGGAATTTGCTTACAGGCAGATAAAGATCTTTGCGGCCGTGCTGCTGCGGTTCTTCGAATTCAAGTTGAGCGACGGGGAGAAGCCCGTGAGATACAGAACGATGCTGACGCTTCAGATTGATGAGGGGCTTCACGTGTCCGTCTCCAGCAGGGCAATCAACTGAGCACGAAAATTATCCGTATTGTTATCTTATGTAATCTTGCTCTGTTTTACCCGTTTCCAGCGGAGAGGACTTGAAGAGCTCTGAGGGCTCATTATTATAAGTCCATCGGTCACTCGTCCGGCTGGTATATAGTAAAGGAGCAGATAGCTATTGTAGGTGGAATTCCAACTCGTGACGTCTCGATCTTGTAATGTATGTGATAATGTGACTCCAACCAATTCGGCCGGACGAGCTTTGAGTCATATTTAAGTTTGAGATTAATTTTAGAAAGGCCATCATCAATTGGTATCCTCAAATAATGAAGGGAAGGGAAAGGGGAAGGATAATTATTTGGCATTAGATGATGACTTTCTTCTATATATATTTAGATAGCATCAATTAGCACAAATACAAAAAGAATTAGAAAAAGCTAGAAATTATATCAAAGGAATTAACTCCTCAGATCCCTATGGAAGACAATTATAATTATACAATTCAAGGCCAAAGAAGATTGAATTCAAAGCCAAAGCTCCTTACTGTTGGAATAATTTATTCAATCTCATATAGCGAATGGATTAGTCCAGTTCAAATTGTGCCAAAAAAAGATGGAATCACGATTATGAAATTTGATTCTAATAAGTTAATTTCTACTAGAACAATAATAGAATGAAAAATGTGTATTGATTTTAGGAAATTAAATAAGATAACAAGAAAGGATCATTTTTCACTTTCTTTCATTGATCGAATGCTAGAAAATTAGCTAAGCATTCTAGTTTTTATTATTTCTATGTCTATTCAAGATTCTTATATATTGCAATTCATTCTCAAGATGAGGACAAAATAATTTTTATATGTCCATACGAGACATTTGCATACAGAATGATGTCATTTGATTTATATAATGCACTAGTTACATTTCAGAGGCGTATGATGTCAATTTTCTCAAATTTCATTAAAAACATTAAGAAAGTTTTCATTGATGATTTTTCACTATATGAAGATTCTTTTGAAAAGTCTCTAGAAAATTTGACAATAATATTGCAAAGATGTAGGGAGTCCAACTAGATTTTTAATTAGAAAAAATGTCACTTTATTGTTCATAAAGGAGTTGTTTTAGGACACATTGTCTTTGGCAGAGGAATTGAAATGAATAAGGCTAAAATTGAAGTAACTAAGAAGCTAGCACCACCTAAAAATGTCGAGGAAATAAGAAATTTCTTAGGCCATGTAGATTTCTATAAAAGGTTCATAAAAAAACTTTTAAATTATAGCTAGACCTCCTATCAAATTGCTCCCAAAAGATTTTGAATTCAATTGTCTAAGAGCTTTCAAGCAATTGAAGCAAGCCTTAATATCAGCTTCAATTATGCAACCACAAGATTGGTCTTTACCATTTGAAGTGATGTGTGATGCTTCTGACCAAGGTAGATGCAGTGTTAGGCCAAACTAGAGATTTAAAAAGAATTTTGTTATCTATTATGCTAGCAAGACTCTTGATGAAGCGCAAATCAATTATGCTAGTAGAAAAAAAAATTCTTTCATGACATCAAGGAGTACTATTGGGATGATTCATTTCTATTCAAGAAGTCCTTTAATTGAATGTTTAGAAGGTACTGCAATCAGGATTTTATTGGCCTTCTTTATTCAAATATGCTCATTTTTATGTGAAGAGACGTGATATATACCAAAGAATATAAACTATTTCCAGACAGAATGAAATGCTTCAAACTAGAATTTTGAGTTGAAATATTTGATGTACGAGGAATTGATTCCATGGGATCTTTCCCTAACTCATTTGGCTATATATTCATCTTATTAGCTATTGACTATGTGTCCAAGTGGATTGAAGCAATCCAAATAATAGTTGTTGATTCTAAGTCTGTGATCAAGCCGTTGAAAGATATCATTTTCTCAAGATTTGAAGTTTCAAGAGTGGTTATGATGGAGGAAGTCAATTTATTGAGAAGAGCTTTGAGAATTTATTACAGGAGTATAGAGTCAGGCACAAGGTTTTAACAACTTATCATCCTCAAACCAATGGCTAAACTGAAATATCAAATAGGAAAATTAAGATCATTTTAGAAAAAACTACATCATTATCTAAAAAGAATTGGAGCAGTAAATTGAATAACTATGATCTCATATAATAGCTTATAAGTCTCCAAGTGGTGTTTCTTCCTACAAACTAATTTATGAAAAAAATGTTTAATTTGCCAATTGAACTTGAACGCAAGGCACATTGGGCAGTTAAAGTTTTAAACTATGATTTGAAATCTTGTGTTCAGAAGTGACTACTTCAACTATATGTGTAACACCCCACGATTTCATCAAGGGTAATATAGTAATTTTATAATTAGAGTATTTGATGGAAAAAAGAAAGATTAAATCCTATTGAGAGTAGGAATTATAATTAGATTGAGATTAGGGATTTTAATTTGATTTGAGATCCAAAAGAATGTTTAATGGATATAGGATTCTCAAATAGGATAGGATTGAGAGTTTTATAGTTTAAAAATATTTCAACCATTAAAATATTATTTTAATCCAAAAAATTAAGTGATAAAATATTGTGAAATTAAATAATTCCGAAAATTAGATGATAAAATCTTATCATATTAAATAATTACAAAAATTAGAGAAAAGAAAGAAATAAAAAGATAAAATAAAGGAATAATTTTGTTAACATAAGTTATTGATAAAAGATGGAGATAAAGTTTGATTGAGGGAAGTTTCGGAGGAGATAAAAAGGAATTTGAGTGGAGATAGAATTTTTATAAGTATGGTTATGAAATAATTAGTGGAATTCGAATTTAATTAAATCTGAATATTTAAGAGTTGATAATTAATGATAGATGGTCATGATTGATGGAGAAATAGTCCAAGTCCCAATAGGAATAAAAAACCATCCTTGAGAGCTATAAATAAGGCCTAAAGGATGGCTAGAAAGTATAATTTGTCTCCACATAATTTCTGTACGAGAGCTCTTTTTTCTCTTTCATTTTCTCACAAATTGAGGCACCTGAAAGCACAGACGATATATCACTTCGAAATCCTGATAAAGGAGAATGAGATTCAAGTGGTAACCAAAAGTTTCTAAACGTCAATGGGGAGGAATTGTCGGCCAAAGTCTATGACGTCCATGTAATCCATAAACAACAGGAACATAGTTGATTTTTTCAACTAACTTAAGGTACGTAGAGGATCCCCATGTTGTCAATTTTCCACGACATGGACCCAGAACACTTCTCCATTATACATAGATTATATATTATTTGCATCGATTGACTATCGAATGACATAGATAGGATTGTCGAAAATTGTGGCGGAAACACAATTTCTGATGGTGACCAATTCCGGCTCGGGTTTAGTCTGACATGGCCTGGGTTCTATGTAACGACGCGGATCGAGTTCTGGAATAGAAAACATATTTTTTATGAATAATTAAGATAATTAATCATTGCCAATCATTTGATTAATATCCCTTATTTTAGTACGATCATACTTGATCAGATTGTCATCGTATTGCTTATCATTGTCATTACATCCAATCAAGATATTGATTATGATATTGATCCATTGACCTTATTATTGATTGATCCTGATCAAATTGTTATCATATCCGATTGATCATCATCATATCTGATCATACCATTGATTAATATATTGATATAGTGATTTTCAGATTGAGTCATACTTAATCTAAGATAATTATTAAAGATAGACATCTTAGATAATTGAGATAAAAATTAAAAATTATTGGGCCCATGTCTACTATTGGTACTAAGACTGATAGAACCTTTGGGCTAATATTGCACCTTTGGATTGATAGGGCCTTCGGACTAATATTACGCCTTGGGACTCATAGGACCTTCGGGCTAATATTGCGTCTTCGAATTGATAGGGCCTTTGGGCTAACTGCGCCTTCGGACTGATAAGGCCTTCAGGCTAATATTGCACCTTCGGGTTGATAGGACCTTCGGGCTAATATTACACCTTCGGGTTGATAGGGCCTTCGGGCTAATATTGTGCCTTTGGTCTGTGGAACCTTCGGACTAATATTACACCTTCGGGTTGATAGGGTTTTTGGGCTAATATTACACATTCGGATTGATAGGGCCTTTAGGCTAATATTGCATCTTCGGATTGATAGGGCCTTTGGCCTAATTACGCTTTCGGGCTGATGAATAATTGAATTTAATTGGGCAGATAGCGTAAAAAGCTATGATTGTCCGGGATGTGGTCCTTCGTCCCCCATCATACCCAAACTTATTAATTGACATGAAGTGGCATGGTGTCCCCTAATAATAGAGAACTCTTCTTATTACACCCGAAAGTGTTGATTGTAACTCCCAAGATTGAATTAATAATTGAATTAGATCGAATTCAATTGATAATTAAATTACACCCTAGTGGCTGATGGTCAATTGATTTCATCCAAGTGATTGATAGACTATTGATTTTGCCCTCGTGGTTGATGGATAATTGAATTGCGCATTTATGACTGATGGATAATAAACTACGCCCTTCGTGCCTGATAGATGAATTGATAAATTATTAAAAGAATTGAATTGATAATTATTGATTGCGGCCTTCGTTGGCTTATGAACAATTGATAATTGATTTAAGATCGCTAAATTGAATTGGATAGATATTGGTCATTAGTAATTGATGATATAGATATTTGTTTTTATTGATTATTGTTAATTGATATATAGTTGTCCTAATCGATTGTTTATTGATAGAATTGATATTGATATTGATATTGTTCCATGGTTCATATTGTTCATTGTAATGAAGGACTCTACATACTGAGTTATCTCATTAGACTTTGCCCTGGTACTTGGATTCCCACAGGTGATCGTGATGGCGATGGTGAGACGGTTGATGGCTCCTCTGACGGGTGATATGCACATGATTGTAGAGTCCATTATTGCATAGACGTGGGCCCTAACTCATAGGTTTTGGATGTTGTACAAATGGCTTCTGCATATGGTATAAATTATTGTCTTCCACTATTGTAAACCAGCATGTTGGTTGTTCATGGTTAAGTTATAGAATTGAGTGGCACCGTCGAGATAGCCTTCTAGGCAGGCAAAAGAAAAAAAATCTTAGGGCGTTACAAAGGTATCATAGCCTAACGAGAGACACTTCTTAGCTGTCTATAATAGAATATAATCCATGTGCACATGTCATGAGCAACTACTGCACCATCAAGAAAGGTTCAAATAAGTTTTCTAAACCATGATTAGCTTATGTAGCTAAATTGCAGTATAAAATATAGTGTTTTCAAGGCTATGGATAAAGTAAGGGACCTAGATCCTTATATGATGGAAATAGAATGGTTTCATTGATAGTATAAGAAAATGCCTAAGGAGGTTATTCTAGATAGAATAATCCAAATCCTAAATAGGTTATCCCCACAAAGTATAAGAATAGAAGAATTATATTGAGATAGTGGAGTTTAGTATATTCTTTAAGAAACTATGTAGTAGAACCTTGAAAATGGAAGATCTACAAAGGATGGATAAAGACATTGCAATCATCTTATGCAAGTTGGAAAGAATATTTCGACCTACTTTTTTGATGTCATGGTACATTTGACAATTCATCCGCCCAAAGAAGCAATGCTTGCAGGACCTGTTCAATATTGTTGGATGTATCCAATTGAAATGTAATGTTAAGATATTTTTATAATTAGTTTGGGGTCCGATTAAAAGAGGGAGAGGGAGGCCAAGGCGGACACTTGGCGAACTAATAGAGCAAGATCTATTGGTGAATAATATACCGAAAGGTTTGGTTACTAATAGAGCGGAATGGCGTCGTATGATCCATGTAGCCGACCCCACCTAGTGGGATAAGGCTTTGTTGTTGTTGTTGTTGTTGTAGTTTGGGCTAGTTTCTTATAATCGTCTGCTAAGTATAATTTTATTTTATTTTTTTAGCAGATTTCTTCACAAGTTAAAAAAAGTACATAAGAAATAGAGCTCGACCAGAAGGATCAATTGCAGAAGCCTATATTGATAGTGAATGTTTGACATTTTGCTCTATGTATATGAGTGGAGTGGAAACAAAATTCAACCAAGAAGATAAGAATCAAGCTAGTGAAATAGAGCATAGCAAGTTATCAGTGTTCAGTCACAATGTTCGCACTTTAAGTTCCCCAAATAATATTAAAATAATAGAAATGTCCACTCTCGAGAAGGTTCAGTGGTATATTTTGAACAATTGCACAGAAATAGCCCCATATTTACAGTAAGTATATTTGTAATTTTTAGTATCCATTTTAATGATTTTACTTTCAACAATTCAAATGACATTTTAAATATTGCTTTAGGGAGAATATTGATGAATTGCAACAACAAAGTGTAATAAATGTGCAGGAGAGACATGAAAAGGAATTCAAAAATTGGTTTCGGGCACAAGTTGTAGGATCCCAAAGGGCACCAAGAGGGGGTGAATTGGTGTTCTATCCAAAAATATCGATTTCACGAAAATCGTCATGGAAGCATAAAGTCGATTCATTAATCCTTTTAAATCAAAATAATTCATATCATAAACATAATATGAGAGGAAGAGAGAAAAAAAATTCAAACACAAAAATGCATAGGTGGTTGTTGATGAGATTCGGCCACACCTTAGCCTACATCCCCGCTCCGACTTCTTGATCTCGAGACCGTCGGAGATTTCACTAAAACACTTCCTTTGTTCCAAATGGAGCAAGGAAGAAAGCCCTTTACAAAACTACATTTTCTCCGTTCGAGAGGCAAGGCAAGCCTCTCCTCCTAGGAAGCTAATCTTTTCTTTCGTTAAAGAGGTAAGATTTGGAACCACTTTCACACAGGAGCACTCACAATCTTTTTGAAAAATGATTTCTCTCTTTTACAATACAACACTCACAAAAAATAGAAGAGAACGAAAAAAAGCTCTAAATGATAATTTTAAGGAAAAAGATCTTCTTTTAATTTCTTGAAGTTTTACTTCAATGCTTGAATCGGTGTCATTGCTTCTAGCTTCGGCACTCCTTTTATAGGCTTCAGCATGTGAAAAAATGAAAATGATCTAACCCCCAAAAAGTGAAAAAGATTCTCAGGTCTCTCTCCTCAAAATGGCATACGAAGAGGACCGTAATCGAAGAAAAGAATTTGAACAAATTGGATTTTGATGATCTTATTGATTCACTTCTAACCTATGAGATCTCAATCCAAGAAGATCAAGAAGAAAAAGCCCCCAAGAAGAAAACATTGGCATTGAAGGCAAATACAATAGAAGAAGACTTAAGCGAAGAGGAAGTGGATGAAAAGAAACTTGCACTCTACACAAGAAAATTGGATAAATATCTCAAGTTGGTTAAGAAGAAAGACAAGAATGAGAAGCCAACAAGAAAATCATACAAGCACCACAAAGAAAAAAAATCTCAAAAAGGTAAAAAGAAAAAATATGAAGAGTCTAGTGAAATAAGTAATTCATCAAGCTCTTCTAGTGATGAAGCATACATATGCTTGATGGCACACGATAATGAGGTACTTTCTAACTCTTCAAATTCAAATTATGACTCATTGAACTCTTCCGAAGAAACTTTTTCTTTAGATGTGAATAAAAAACTCTCATCTCTTATAAAAAGATATTTCTCACTTAAGGAAGAAAATGAGAAGTTAATACATGAGATTGAAAAATTAAAAGAAGAAAAGGATATATGTCTTATGGAAAATGAAAATTTCAAAAGTGAAATTGAAACTTTGAAAATTACACATGCATGTGAAATTGTAAAACTAGCATGTTCTTTAGACAAGGTAAAAAAGGAAAATGACCTTTTGAAGAACTCACAAAATAAGACTATTTCTCATGTAACGGCAAATAATCTTAGGAATCATTTTGGACATAAATTTTTTTATTGGAAATTCAAACATAGAAAATCACATCTCAAATGTTTTACATGCAGATTTCATGGACATTATGCATATCAATGTAAAATAAGAAAATCATTACAACATGGCATGATTTGGGTTTCGAAAGGAATATTATCTAACAAAATCGGACCCAAGAAAGTTTGGGTACAAAAAATTACTTGATTTCTTTTCAGGTGTGCCTCACATGCAAAGGACATATGGAGTTGGAGATGTGAGGGCAGAAAGGTTATGGTAAAAGTATCATCTATTTTTTATGTCACTCAAAAATTCAAAACTATAATCTTTTTAAAAAAAGAGGAACATATAAATGAAAATAGGTAATAGTAATAGGGGGATCATGATTAAACTTTATTTTGACATATCATAGGCATCATTGGTAATAGTAATTGTTGGATCAAAGTTTTATGCCATATTTTGATTCTTAATACATTTTTATTTTGACTTTCAGAAATTGGTTCTCATTATAAAATAGCCATTAATTTAAGGGGAGTTATCTTTCAAAACAATCTACATATCTATTATATGACAAAAATGGGGAAGAATAATTTTTTATTAAGAGGGAGTTACATATGGTTTATTATGTATACTTCACTTACAAACGACTTTTTGATGAAACAAAAGGGGGAGAAGTATAGGAGAAATATGACCTGAATATATTTTATATAAATATCTCCCATTGTGAGGAAAGTTGAGTATTAGGGGGAGTAAAATTGTTTTACAAAGATTTTACAACTTTTTTGCCAACTTATATATTTCTCATATTTCTCGGTTTGTCTTCATAAAAAAGGGGAAGATTGTTGGGTCAAAGTTCAAATGACATATGAAACTATATTTTGATGAAACAAATCTCGAAAGATTAAAATGCTGAAAAAGTCTAAGAAAAATAGATAACTTTATGCACAATTTTGATTACATAATTGACTATGAAATGATTAGATTTTGGATGAATATTCGCAGCAAATTTGTAGAGAATTCTGTTAGCTTTCCATGGACTCCAAGATCATCTAATTTGAATAACTGTGCAGAAAGTTATGATCAAAAGAGTGCAGGTCGGTCAACCTGCCGGTCGACGCAAAGAAGGCCGGTCGACATCGACCAAATGAAGATGCCGCTCAACCGATCCAGAACCGGTTGACGTCGAAACTATACCGATCGACAGTCCGGTCGAAACACCGGTCGACCGATCATCTCAACGGCTATAAATCAAAACTACGAGATTGTACCGGTCGATAGTCCGGTCGACCAACCAGCTGCGGTAATTGGAGAAATGGCGCAACGGTCACATAGACCGATCGACCAATTCGGAATTTCGATCGATCGGCCTCCGAGTCAAATGAACAGTAACGATCAAATTTGAAGGAGGAATTTGTGGAATGATTTCTGGACGAATTTTTCACACATTGAAGGCTATAAAAGGAGTGCCAAAGCCAGAGACAAATGCACCCATTCATTCATTGAAGAAAAACTTCAAGTTGTCAAAGAGAGATCATTTCTTGAAGTTTTCACTTTATAGCTTTCTCATTCTTTCTCTCTTCTTCTCTTGTGAGCCTAGCTTTGTAAAAGAGAGAAACACTTTTGTTCAGAAAAATTAGAGAGAGCTCCTGTGTAAAAGAGGTTCTAAATCTTACCTCCTGAGCGAGATAAATAGATTAGGTTCCTAGGAGGAGAGGTTGCCTTGCCTCTCGAAGCGGAGAAAAGGTGGTTGGTGTAAAGGACTTTCTTCCTTGCCCCATTTGGAATAAAGAAAGTACTAGTGAAATCTTCGACGGTCTCGAGGTCGAGAAGTCGGAGCGGGGACGTAGGCCAAGGTGTGGTCGGACCTCATCAACAACCACCGAGTCTTTGCGTTTGATTTTCTCTCTCTCTCCCCCGTTCATATTGTGTTTATAATCTGAATTGCAAAGATTTTAAGAATCAATTTTGTGCTTCCACTAAGAATTTTGTGAAATCGATATTTTTCGGTTAAACACTAATTCACCCTCCTCCCCTCTTGGTGCCCTTTGGGATCCTACAAAAAATTCGTCCAAAATTTATTCCACATTTTTCTCCTTAAAATATAACTATACTATTCATTCCAATAGTGGACCGATCGACCCCATTTATGGACAGGTCGATCGCATTTATGGACCGGTCGATCAGTCTATATGACCGTTGCGTTGATTTTGTTCACTGACTGTAGCTGGTCGGTCGACCGGTACATCGACCGGTATCATCTCGGCATTGACCGGTATAGTCTTATCATTGAACTTGGACAGTGCATGCATTGATCGATCGACCGACGTCTTGGATCGGTCGACCAGTGTTGTCTCGATCGGCCTTCATTTTGTCGACCGGTAGGTTGACCGACCTGCACTATTTTGAACATAACTTTTGGCACAGTTATCCAAATTAGATAATCTTAGATTCTATGGATAACTAACCAAATTTTTTACAACTTTAATATTTATGATTCATCCAGAATCTAATAAGATCATAGTCAATTATTTAATCAAAGTGTAGTGCATAAAATTGTCTTTTTTTCTTTAAACTTTTTCAGCATTTTAACTTTAATATATCAAGGTTTGTATCATCAAAATATAATTTTATATGTCATTAAGACTTAGATCCAACAATCTCTTCCTTTTTTATGAAGGCAAACCGAGAAATATGAAAAATGTATAAGTTGCGAAAAAGTTGTAAAATAAGTATAAATTTTACCCCCCCCCCCCCCTAACAGTTAGCTTTCCTTACAATGATAGATATTCACACAAGTATAAATTGTAAGCAACTCTTCATATAAAGTGATATTCAAATCATATTTCTCATATATTTCTTCCCCTTTTGTTTTATCAAAAAGAATATTTTTTATATGAAGCATATAAAAAACCATATGTAAGTCCCCCTTAATGATATTTTCAAAATTTTATTCTCCCCCTTTTGTCATATAATAGACATGTAAAGTATTGCACCATAAAAATTTTAAAAGATAAATCCTCCTAAATTTATGCCTATTTTGTAATAAAAACCAATTTATGAAAGCCATAGAAAAACATATTAAGAAATCAATTTTTACATAAAACTTTGATCCAACAATGATTATGTCAAAATAAAGTTTCGTATGCTCTCCCTATCACTATTACTAATTTTCATGTATATGTTCTCTCTTTTCAAAGAAATAGTAATTTGGAATCTTTTAGTGAAATAAAAATATAGATGATACTTTTACCATAACCTCTGTGCCTTCACATTTTCAAATCCACATGTCTTTTGCTTTGCGTGTGAGGCACACCTGCAAAAACAATTATGTAACCTTTGGTACCCAAATTTCTTTGGGTCATATTTTGTTAGACATTGTTCCTTTTGGAACCCAAATCATACCATATTGTGATGATTTTTTTATGTTGCATTGATATGCTAAATGGCCATAAAATCTACATTTAAAACATGTAATATGTGATTTTTTATTATAGGAATGATTAGACTTCCAATAAGAGTTTTTTATTTTTAAAATGATCCCTAAGATTATTTTTCGTTTCATGAGAAATAGTATTATTTTGTGAATTTTTCAAAAGATCATTTTTCTTCTTTACTTTTTCTAAAGAACATGCTAGTTTTACAATTTCACATGCATATATAATTTACAATGTTTCAATTTCATTTTTGAGGTTTTCATTTTCCATAAAACATGTATCATTTTCTTCTTTTAAGTTTTCAATCTCATGTCGTAATTTCTCATTTTCCTCTTTAAGTAAATAATATCTTTTTATAAAGGAGTAAAGTTCTTTATTTACATCTAAAGGAAGGTTTTCTTCGGAAGAGTTTGATGAGTCATAAATTGAATTTGAAGGGCTAGAAATTACCTCATCGTTGTGAACCATTAAGCATAAGTATGCTTCATCACCAAAAGAGATTGACGAGTTACTTGTTTCACTTGACTCTTCATATTTAGATAATCTTCGGGTAGGCTTCTCATTCTTTTCTTTCTTTTTCATCAACTTAATATACTTATCTAATTTTCTTGTGTAACGGATGAGTCTTTTTTCGTCCACTTTTTCTTCACTTGATTCTTCTTCATTTTTGCTTACTTTCAAGGCCAATGTCTTCTTTTTGCGAGCATTGGTTTCTTCTTCTTTTTGGATTCCGATATCAAAGGTTAGAAGTGAACCAATAAGATCATCAAAATCTAATTTATTCAGATTTGTTTCTTCGATTACGGTCCTCTTCGTATGCCATTGGGAGGAGAGAAACCTAAGAATCTTTTTCACTTTGTGGGGATTAGTTCTCAGCTTGTCGAAAGAGAGTAAGCCATTCACAATATCATTAAATTGAGCAACCATATCATTTATGAATTCATTTTCATGCATCTTGAAGGAATCATATTAATTATTCAAAATATTTAGTCTAGATTCTTTGACTTTATTCCTTCCTTCATAAGTAGTAATAAGTTTTTTTCAAATTTTAGTTGCACATTCACAATTAGACACCGTGATGCGTAAAATTATGTAGCAAAATAAAATCGCTAGCAAGTGCACTAGTCACTCAAGTAATATAGTAATATGAGTAAAGAGTGTCGAATCCACGAGTAATATTATTAATTCAGTATCTGAATTTATAAAATAATAAGAGAAGAAAAACATAGATTTTGAATATAAGTTTTATAGAGAAAATAAGATAATAATAAGATAAGATAATGGTGTTGAAGTTGGTCTTAGGATGATAATGCATTAAGGATAAATATGTGAACCAAAAAAGATAAATTAAAGTTCTTAATATGGATTAGAAATTTTCTTAAGTTATTAATTTACAAGATTAAAATCATAGAGTCCACAAACTAGTAATTCTATTATTTAATCGAACAAATCAAACTATCTTAAATTTAAACAAAACTGAAGTCCCACAAACTAGTATTCGTGCATATGAGATTAAAATTAAGATGTATTAATATGAAAATTTTATACTATTAATCACTCTACAAACTGGTATAGATTAACAGACCATGTAGATCTAATTCTCCACACACTAGTTATTAGACCTATGTCAATTTTTAATTTCACAATAAATTATTTAATTAAACTAATAAAATATGAAATCAAGTAGTCCACAGACTGGTAATTACTTAACTCAAAAATTTAAAGAATTAAATCAAAAGCACTAAACACAATTAAAAATTGATCAAAAGAAATTCAATAATAATAAAATAAGGGTTCACAAAATTTTCCTTCAATAATAATCTCCTAAGAATAAAATAACTAAAACATGGAGTTCATCCTAGAATTGTAGAGAGATAATAACAAAATAACAATAATAATTGAAAGAATTACACCAAGAATAAATCAGGGCCCTTGGATGTCGTCGGAACGTCTGGATTAGTCGTCCGATAAATCTCTCTCTTAGTTGAAGCCTGCAGACTCTCGACACACCATGGAAGAAAACCACACTTCAAAGTACGATTTGAGATGGTGGCTTTCGTCCTCTATCAATAGGTGCGAACGAGTCTTCATTTGATTACGGGCGTAAATCATACGGCTGGATTTAAATTCACTGGACAACCAAAATGATAAGTTCCTTCAATCATTACGCCCATAATTATGTATTGTTGACCAATAAGTTTTGTCCATGCATGGATTACTTCATGTTATGCCCACAAAATCAAATTGCAATTCTTTAACACTCAAGGAAGTTGACGTAAGATTTATCCGAAGGTGATAACCTCAATTTTACGCCCTTAATGTGATCATCTCGGCCAAGATCTTAGGGTAAAGATAATTCCTTCGTACCTATTTTGTCCAAAATCTCATTGTGATGTGGTTTATGGCCGATAGTTCCAAATATAGTGCCATTTTGCCCGTAATAATTCTCTTGTGGATGATGATGTTTTTTACACCTTATCTCGTTTGGCAACTTCCTTGCAAAATAATTATAAAAATTAAGTAAATCCCTTCTTAATTAAAATATTTAAAGCATTAATAACTAAAATTGATAAATCCCAAATTAAGACTAAAAAGAACCTAAAATGATGCATATCATGATCAAATTATAGAAAAATTAATTAAAATAATAAACTAAATTATGTTATATTCTGCATGCATCAATCCGATTAAATTTTGTTGAATCCAAAGCATAATAAAAATAATTTTAGCTTTCCAATCTACTTTTAAAAAAACTTTCTCTCTTTTGTCATGTTTTGAAAGTAATTTTTCATGTAAATAATAATCTTTTTCAACAATCTTCCACATATTTATATCAATAAAACATATGTAGGCTTCAATTCTAATTTTCCAATATGCAAATTTTGATGTATTTAAAAGGGGAGGACAACTAATTGATTGTCCTTCGACAAAAGACAAATCCACTTGATGTCATAGTTGTTAAGATGGTTAAATCTTAAAAAATGATTAAATCTTAAAATGATTAGATTTAAAAATGATTTAATGTTAAAATAAGAGCAATCCACTCTAATACCAATTATAGGATCTCAAAGGGCACTAAGAGGGGGTGAATTGGTGTTCTATCCGAAAATATCAATTTCATAGAAGCATAAAACCAATTCGTTAATCCTTTTAAATCAAAACAATTCATATCATAAGCATAATATGAGGGGAAGAGAGAGAATTCAAACACAAAAATGCACAGGTGGTTGTTGATGAGGTTCGGCCGCACCTTGGCTTATGTCTCCGCTCTGACTTCTCAACTTCGAGACCGCTGAAGATTCTACTAAAACACTTCCTTTGTTCTAAATGGTGCAAGGAAGAAAGCCCTTTACACAACGACCTTTTCTCCGCTTCGAGAACAAGGCAAGCTTCTCCTCCTAAGAAGCTAATCTTTTTTTCTCGCTCAAGAGGTAAGATTTGGAACATTTTTCACACAGGAGCTCTCACAATCTTTTTGAAAAATAGTTCCTCTCTTTTACAATAGAACACTCATAAGAAGAGAAGAGAAAAAAGAAAACTCTAAATGATAACTTCAAGGAAAAATATCTTCTTTTGATTTTGTTAAAGTTTTGCTTCAATGCTTAGATGGATGCCTTTGCTTCTAACTTTTGCACTCCTTTTATAGGCTTCAGCATTTGAAAAATTTGTCCATAATTTATTTCACATTTTCTCCTTGAAATATAGCTGCTACTGTTCATTCCAGCAGTGGATCGGTCGACCTCTATTATTTATGGGCAGGTCGACCGGTCGACCTCATTTATGGGCCGGTCGACCGGTCTATATGTCCATTGTGTTAATTTTATTCACTGACCACAGTTGGTCGATCGATCGGTACAAGTATCGTCTCAACGTCAACCAATATAGTCTCATCATTGAATCTTGACAGTTCATGCATTGATCGGCCGACCGACATCTTGGATCGGTCAACTAGTATTTTCTCGACCAGCCTTCATTATCTCGATCGGCCTTCATTCTGTCGACTGGCAGGTTGACCGACCTGCATTATTTTGAGCATAACTCTTTGTACAATTATCTAAATTAGATAATCTTGAATTCTATGTATAGCTAACATAATTCTTTACAACTTTAATATTTATGATTCATCTAAAATCTAATAAGATCATAGTCAATATTTAATCAAAGTGTAGTGCATAAAGTTGTCTCTTTTTCTTTTGACTTTTTCAATATTTAACTTTAATCTATCGAGGTTTGTATCATCAAAATATATTTTATATGTCATTAAAAGTTAGATCCAACTTGAGTAAGATAGTTGATACATTTGTAATGTTTCATCACAATAATACTAATAGATAAACTTATTTACTTTAATACCTTTATATAATTAGGTGACGAAATTATGCCAACAAAATGATCCTAAGGCTATGGCTCCAAGAAACACTTATGATATCATTGAAATTGAGATGAGTGAGGCTAATGAAGAAACTGAGTTTGAGAATGCTGAAGAACCATATCAAGAGCTACACAACGAGCAACCCAACAATATCACTGAGGAGAATGAATTTGTCAACGAAGACATAGAAGAATTACCTTTGAATAGAAGAAATGCAAATAATGAGTTGGTTCAAATAGAGAATATTAAAAATAATGTAGGAAATTATGAATTTGAATCACAAGACGAAGCAATTGATCCAAAAGATGGTGAACTATGTAATTCATATGATAGTGATGTTGAAATGCTATAATTGCTTGTATATTATTTGTTACTTTATACTTATGATTGAATGCACAATTCTAATTCTATTAAATGTTCATATATTTGTATTAATTTATATGTACTAAGAATTTGCAGACTATAAAAAATGGCACTGGGAAGACGATATTTCAGATCAATCAGGGTGTCCACTGAAAATATAAATGAGACGCTAGCACTTTTTGTTATTATATTTTTACCATTTGAACATGTATTGTTTAACCAGAAAAGAAGTGAGGTTAATTCTAATAACCATAAAAATTTACTGGTACATCATTGAAGAGGTTCTAAGTCTTTTCTTCATCATTTTCATGATATGGTATGTGATTCGTTACAAACTAATGTATATATTTATTGGATAAAATAGAGGCATTATGCCTAGGTTTAAAAATTTATTAATGATGTTTGATCCATTTATGTTTAAGAAATTTTACTATGATACTTATTCCTATTATTTTATATGAGTTTACATTATTAATTATTTTTATTATTCATATTTAGTTCTTTTTCATGTATATATGAAATGTTAAATTGTAGTAACCCTTTATTGTTTGCATAATATACAGCGAGATTCTACTAATACTTAAGGTAGTGAAATTAAGATGTATAAGCATGCTCATTTCAAAGAGACGAAAGGATGGACTCATGATGAAGCCAAAGAAAAATATGTATGTGCAATTTATAATTGTGAATATAATATATATATATGGTTATTTTTTTTAAACTATTTTTTTTTGTTGATTTATTTTATAAAATGCTATGGTTGCTACAGAAGTTGAGATCATAGAAACTGTTGTACAATCTGGAGTAGAGCCATCAATGACACAGGAACAAATTTTTCAACAAGTAATGGGTACAAAATCAGGGTATTGTCAAGGTTTAGGTTATGGTGTATGTCCTCCTCGAAGAATTAATACTGGCACACAAGAACAATTGGAATAAGAGAAAAGACGATGTGATGAAGCTAAGAAACATTCTGAAGAACATTTGCAACTTATAAAATCTCAACAAGCACTTATTGAATCTCAATAAAAACAAATTTAAGATCAACAACAAAAGATGATTGCAATGGAAGATCGACAAAGAAAGATGGAAGAGAAGTTAGAAGCTTTCATTCAATTATAAAAGTTAGATTATGATAACTTTTTTAAAATTGATCTCTTTATATTGCTATGTCATAGAATTCTTTGATAATGTAGTTGACATATTTTTAATATTTTTATTCTGCATCAATTATTGTCATTGAATCCTATGATTAATGAGCATGATAATTTACAAAAAAAAATATCATTTTAATTTATGTTTTTTATTTTATGAAATGTGTCTATCCAATTATTTTATGTATTTTTCATGAAAAATATATATATATATAATTATTTTTACCTATAAAATAATTTCTAACTAATAATTAAAAATGATCAATCATTTCTAATTTCATATTACAAAGTTTTTTTCTACATATCATGAAATTTCTACTCATAATTGTTACATATTATTTGTGGAAACAAAATATGTTAATAGTCACAAATATAATTAGCCATGAAAGTCAATCAATAATGGCCACGAAACTTTTGTTGTCAATATCGAAGTATTCGCCACGAATGATATCATTATCCACATTTATTAATGTTTAATACTTACATAAATATTTGCGGTTAATATGATATTTATAACTATAAAAATAAACTTTGTGGCTACTTATCAATTGCAACGCCATCTATCCATGAGTTAGTGCCATAATTTTATTCGTGACTAATGACATATAATCACGATATTTGAGCTTATATTTACGAAATAATTTGTAACTATAAATTAAGTTTGTTCTAATAAAAATTAGGTTAAGATTAAATTAGTTATACCCTAATTGTTGTTAACAAAATTATGGCGGTAAAAGCAATTTTTTAGCTTTGAAGTTAAGATAATAAATATTTTTTATTAACGCTTTCATCATTTTTTAGGATATAAAAATAATGCTATATATATATATATATATTAAATCAAAGTTAAATAAATGAAAAAAAAAAGTTAAACATGCATAATAATAATAAAGGAATAATTAAATATTATTAATTATTATAAGTGACTTTCTTAATTACATTAAAAAAATTAAAAATTAAAATGAAGATATTTTTATATTTTATTAATTATATTAAAACTTGTACAAAAATATTAAAACATAAAGTATAATTTATATTTTTAAATTTATTTTGAATATTAAAATAATAAATAATATTATTAGGTAAGAAGGAATGTCGAGTGCAAGAATAAATTAAAATATGGAAACAAAATAAAAAGAAGTATATTTTCTAACTCTCGCTAATATCATTTTAAGAAATTTTTTATTTGACCCATTAATATTTTAACGCCCAGTCCAATTTTATTCTTATTATTAACTTTTAATGGCTAGTCATAAAATATTAAGGATAAGTTGTCTTCTTATCCTTATTGTTGATGACCAAAATTTTTTTTTAATAACATGTTTAACAATCAACCTCTTTGTTAATTATAGTCGCTAAAAGACATTTTTCTTGTAGTGAATTAGCCTCAAATTTATTTTGTCTTAAATTATTTTTAAATTTGAAAAATATTATACAAAAAATATTTTAATCATAATAAAAAATAATTTTGGAACGTGTAATATTATGTCATTGTCATCCACTCATGATTTTCAAAAATATTTTTTTATTTATACTTATGTATTACATTTTATAAAGAAAATATTATTTATTTTAATCGTACTCAAATTGATTCATTTATTTTCAAATTTGGTAAAAGTCAATATTATTTGTTTATTATATTTGTCCATTATCTTTAGGTTCTATTTGGTTGAAGTTGAAAGGAAGGTAAACGAGAGAAAGAGAAAGGAGGAGAATGTGTTCTTCTCATTTGGTCGTGTTTAAGTATGAAGGAAAAAGATGAGACTTTTTCCTCCATTCTCCTTCAATATCAATTTTTTTTCTTTCCCCTTCAAATGGAAGTAGAAAGAATGAAAAATGTATGATTAAAATAATTTTTCATTATAAACTTAACATATAAATACATATATGATAAATAAAATAGTCTAAATAAATCTTATACTTATATAATTCCATGACCAAGAACCTCTATCCTTCCTCCATTCTTCATTATATTTTTTTTCCTTTTTTTGAATTATTTTAATATTTCTATTTAACTCCATGCATTATGGTAATTTAAATCTATTAATTATTTATGAATTTCAAAAGTCACATATTTTATGTATGAAATCTATTCATTGTTTTTTTATTAATACGAAGAGTCAGACTTATTTCGAATTAAAATATCTCATAAATTAATGATATGACCTTCGATTTATGTTAATCATTTGTGTATTAAATTTTAATATCATGATTAAATGTTCACATCTTATCTTATTTTATATATGGGAAAAATGAGTATGTAGTATGTAGAGCGGCCGCTCTACCGTCCATTGTAAGATCAGCGAATGGATCTGACATAATTTAAGTTGGAAGGCCAAGATTACATCTCGGCCATCAATCTGATATGATCGATAAGGATGAGCGCAAAATTTGCTCTACGTCAGAGATGGGATCCAAAATATTTGCCCCCCAAAAATTTCACTCTCCTCGAACGGCATTCTCCGACGATTAAGGCGAGATCCAGAGCGTGTTGTTGTGACGTTCTTTGTGGACATGGACATTCTCCGACGACTGAGACAGGATCCAGAGCGTGCTATTGTGACGTTCTCTTTGGATCGAGCTGTTGCAACCTTGTTTTTGGCCACTAGCATATTTGTCCCAAAAAAATTTATCTCTCCCCTAGCGACGTTCTCCGTGAGGCGGGATCCAGAATGTGTTGCTGCGACGTTCTTGGTGGACATTCTTCGACGACTAAGGCGGGATCTAAAGCGTGTTGCTGCGACATTCTCGGTGGACATTCTCCGATGACTGGGCCGGGATCCAGAGCGTGCTGCTGCGACATCTCTGAGGATCGAGTTGTTGCAACCTTCTTTTTGGCTGTTGGCATTTCTTCCTCCAACTATCGAGTAAATTTTGGGCGTGCTGTTGCGACGTTCTCTGTGGATCGAGCTGCTGTAATCTTCTTGTTGTGGTGGCCGCTGGCATTTAATCCCCCGACTATCGAGCAAGGTTCTCTGAAGTTCTCTGTGGATCGAGCTTTTTTTTGCAACTGTTGTGATCTTGTATCAGCCGCTCACATTTCTCTCTTCGAACATAAAAAACAAGCTGCTGCAACCTTCTTTCCGCCAACATTTCTTCCTCCAACTATCGAGCAAATTTTGGGCGTGCTGCTGCAACCTTCTCTCCAAGGTATAGTTGTGAGGTGCCCAATAATCGCAATCTATTCACGTAGGTTATCAGATGTAAGGCAACTGTTAATTTGTACAAATTTAATTTATACAAAATTAACTTAAATATGTATAAGTAAAGGGAAGGTGAGCATTGATTTTTTATGCTGAATTTTTGCCTTCTTTGATAGGTTGTGAGCTTGAATGGAGCTTCAATGTTGTGCATTATAAATGAAACTGCATTGATGTTGTGTGCTGTTGGGACAATTTGATTCTGCCATTGTTGTAAAACCATTTGCCAAAGACATTATTATGTGCAATGTTGTGTGATGTAAAACAATTCCAAGTTGTGTTGTTGCCCATGTAAGACTACCAGCATTTAAATTCGTCAAAGACATTCTTATGTGTAATTTTGGATTTGTGAACCTTCTTTGAGTATTTGAAGTGCAGTTCCATATCTATTCACCTAGTTCTATATCTCCTGTGAATCATTGCCCACAAATAGTGTCTAATTGCTCCAAAAGCAAAGTTGTCAACCGACACAAAATTTGGCCCGGCAAAGTCTCTCTACAACAGATATGGTTTATAGCCACAAATTAATAATCGCAATATGTTAGTTCGTGGTAATAACCATATCTTATAGTCACGATTATTATTTTTGTAAGTATTGATGAGTTTGTAGCCACAAATAATTTATGTCGTGGCAATAATGGTTTAGCGATTGTTATGAAGATTTATCTTGTGACAAATGATCTAAGTAATTGCCATAATTTTTATTTTCATAATAAACTATATTCTTTGTCATCAATATTAGCCATAAAGAATTCATAACTAATTGTCGAATGCAATATTATGTATTTGTTACATTTTTAAAATTTGTAACAAATGATATGTAAGATTTTTATAAAAAATTAATGATATATTTTGTTGATAAAATTACATTAATAATTGTTCTTGCTTTACATTAAACTTAAATAAAGTTGTACAATTTAATTAATCACCTAAGTTGTTTGAATAATAATTATTGATATTGACTTTATAACTTGAGGTTCGATAAGGGTTAGTTAACTAAACTAAGTCAATAACAAATGAAATAATTTGAAACATTTGGATTAATTAAATTTCATGCATGAGGCATGCCTTGACTACTCCCATATGCACGAGTCATGGGAGAGATGTTGAGTATATATTGGAAGCCTTTATTTGGTAGACACAAAGAGGACAATATCTTATAAAAGTACAAGGATGTTACATATGATATCATAGTCAAACTGTGCAGGCTAAGGCCCAAAGCAAACCCCATATCCTATGCAAGTACAATAAGGAGCCGCCTCTGTGTAGCCACAAATATAATTAGCCATAGTATGCTTGTGAAAAAATATATTAATAGTCACAAATATAGGGGTGAAAGTGGTTCGGGTCGGGTGGTTTTTACATCGAAAAAAATTGACCTTTAAATTTCAGATGCTTTTTTAGAGTGTAAAAGACCACCCTAAAATTGTTTTTGGAGAAAAAACTCGACCTAGCCAGTCTCTAACTTAATATGTAACTAAAAATTAATATTTTTTAGTATTTACTTAAAATGATATTTTTAAAAAAATTAATAGACATTAAATACATCGCAAACTATGTTTACAAAAATTAATATGTAACTCAAACTTCATAAAGAAATTAAACTATCATATTATCACATTATAATTTAAAATATTATAGTCAATTTTATACAAATTTTATTAAAATAGATTAATAAGTGGATGATATTCAAGTTTAACTATAACATAATAACTCAACAATATACTTAATCTAATAAATATGGGAGAAAAATGTAAAACTTTGAAATATTATTTGAAAGTTAAGATAATATTTTAATTATAATATTTTATAAAATATATATTTGATTCGGATCGGGCCCCTCCAGGTTTTTTGGTTAGGAGCCCTAATTTAAATGGGTGATTTTAATTATTCTAAAAAATCAACCTAATTTTTAATCGGAGTCCGAGTTTGCAATTTTTTCGGGTCGGTCTTTTCGGTTTGATTAGGTTTTTTGGATGGGTAGGTTTTTTTTCTTACACCCCAACACAAATATAATTAGCCATGAAAGTCAATCAATAACGCACAAGAAACTTTTGTTGTCAATATTATTTGCCACGAATGATGTCATTATCCACATTTGTTAATATTTAATACTTACATAAATATTTGTGGTTACTATGATATTTGTAGCCATAAAAATAATCTTTGTGGCTATTGATCAGTTGCAACGCCATTAATATCCACGAGTTGCTGCCACAATTTTATTCGTAATTAATAACTTATAATCATGATATTTGAGCTTTTTGTTCGGGAACTCCCAAAATTTTGGAGGAAAACACAACAACTTTCATGTACAGAGTTTTCTCTTGCATGAGAATTTACAAACAAAATCAGCTTTGATGCACAAAAATATGCATAAGATACCAACTTGACATATTACAACACAGAGCTTCAAAAGAAAGTTAGATACCACAAAACAAGGAAAAAAATTTCACATTACAACACATTTTAATAGCCTTCACAGTCTCTTCTTGCAATCTCAATGTCATGTTGTTCACAATCTTTTTTGTCATCTCCAATTCATTTAGTACATTAAGTGTTTCTCTTTTTTCATAGCAAGATCCTCTTCAATTGTGCAGTATGTTCCTCCACTTTCACAAGCTCATCATCTTGAGTATAATGTTGTTTCTGAAATATTTTTTAGAAAGATAAGAAATGGAATTAGAAAAAAAACATCAAAGTACACAGCAAGAGACAAGATGGACATGGAAGAGGACGCATCCTTACATAGTATACTACTACAGAAAGAATAAGAAGGAATGGTAAAAAGTAGTATCCTCCGAGTGCCTATCTTTATCGATTTTCCCACATAAAAATCCCAAAGCAACACAACGAAAGTTGCATTGCGTAAGAACAAAGAGGATCGAAAATAAGAAAATATCAGTTACCAAAAATATTTGTAGAATAAAGAATAGAAGAGCACAGTCAAAAAAATGTCTCGCTCTGGATCTTGAGGAAGGGGTCCTTATCCGCGAGCTTTTTCGATCGACGATGTAGTTGGTCCAGCAGCGCCACATAGTTGGGGAAGAGGTCCAGCGGCGCCACGTAATTGGGGAAGAGGTCCAGCGGCACCAGATCAAAGATCAGATCAACAAGGAAGGCCTTCGCAATAGATCCCATGGAGAAGAAGAACACGATTTGGCGAGGGATGCCGGAGAAGAAGTTTGCCGGGAGGTCCAGCGCACACTCGATTTCAGGGAGGATGAACAAGCACCTGAAAATTTTTGGTCCAAAAAATCTCAATACCGCACTTAACGTAGGTTTTATTTGTAGGCACCGAATCCCAGTCGTTCACTTTAAATGCACGGCCACGATCGTCTTTAGCAAATCCATCCACTAATCTTAAAATGGACTACATGTTGGTGTAGAGCTCCCGCTCTACATACTCATTTTCCCATTTATATATTTATATAATTCTATGAACCGCACCTCTATCTTTCCTCCATTCTTTATTATATTTTTTATGATTTTTTGAATCATTTTAATATTTCTATTTAACTTCATGCATTATGTAATTCAAGTCTATTAATTATAAGAAATTAAGTCTATTAATTATTTATGAATTTCAAAAGTCACATATTTTATGTATAAACTCCATTAATTGTTTTTTAATTACTATGAATATTCATAGTTATTTTAAATTTGAAAGATCGCATAGATTAATGACATGACTTTTGATTTATGTTAATCATTTGTCTATTAAATTTTGACATCATGAATAAATGTTCACATATTAAGTATCGACTCTTTATATTTCATTAACTCTTTATATTTATAATAATAAATAATAATATATAAATATCTAAGGATATGTACTAAATTTAACATCATTATTAATTTATCCATAAAATGCAAGATGATTTTTCATATTCTCTATAACTTTTTAAATCATAAAAAGATAGTATCTTATCTTCTTGTGTTTATATAATTCCATGCACCAAGTACCTCTACCCTTCCTCCATGCTTCATTATCTGTTCTCTTCTTTTTTAAAAAACATTATTTTAATATTTCTCATTATCTTCATGCATTATGGTAATTTAAGTCTATTAATTATAATAAAATAACTCTATTAATAAATTATGAATTTTAAAAGTCACAGTTTATATCTAAACTCCATTAATTATTTTTTATCAATATGAAGATTCATACTTATTTTGAATTTGAAAGATCACATAGATTAATGATATGACCTTTTGATGTATGTTATAATTTGTGTATTAAATATTGATATCATGATAACTTAAGTATATTAATTACTTTTAATTAATTATTACAAGTCAAATTTTTTAATTAAAAAACTGATATATCTTATATCTACTTAATTCCACTAAAGTGAATATGAAGAGTCATAAATATTTTTTAAATTTTAAATATCATGTATATTAATCATATCACCTTTAATAATTATTTAGAGTAGGAATTGAGAAAAAAAATCACTATAATTTTCTTATAAATATATGATATTATTTTAATAAAATTTTTATTTACCATAGCAAAATTGTATTATATTTTTAGCACGCATACATGAATGTAAAATAAATACTTTTTCAACTATTATGAAAGACATAATATTTTTATAATTATCTTAAATATTTTCAAATATAAAATTAATTAATATTTTTTTAATTTAATTTGTAAGATATTTAGAGATATAATGTATGCTACAAAAGATAGCACTCCTATATTATAAATTATAATAAAATATAAAATTCTATTTTATTCATGTATTTAATTTTATTTATCAAAATATATTTAAATTGTGCCAAGTGTGAGTAAGTTAAAGTAATTTATTATTAAATCTACACTCTCTTCCCTTTATTACTCATATAAGATTAACTTTTGAACTAAACAAGCCTTTAAGAAAGGATATATCAACTTGATTGGGCTCAAATTTATTTTTTAAATTATTATTTTTACTTACAGAAAATATTATAGAAATTATTTTAATCATACTCAAATTAAAATTTTATTTTTATTATACATGTACATTACGTTGTATAAAGAAAATATTATTTATTTTAATCAGACTTAAATCGAGTTATTTTTTATTTTGGAAATAATGCATTATCTTTTATAAAGAAATATTATTCTTTATTATATTTTTCCATTATCTTTAAAAAAAGGAAATATTAATCTAATTCGACTCAAATTAAATTTTGTGTTTTATATTTTTTAATTCCATATTATTTACTTTAATCAGACTCAAATTGAATAATCTATTTTTAAGTTTGACAATAATGCACCATCTTTTTTTTAAAAAAAAGTATTGTTTCTTTATTACATTCGTCCATTATCTTTATGAAAGGAAATATTAATTTTTTATGTTAAATTATTTTTAATTTCGAAAGATATTATAAATATTATTTTAATCATATTCAAATTTAATTAAGAAAATATGACTTAATTTAATCCAACTCGAGTCATTTATTTTTAATGTTGGTAATAATGCATTATCTTTTAAAAATAAAATGTTTTCTTTATTATATCTGTCCATTATCTCTAAAAAAGGGAAATATCAATTTAATTGGATTCAAATTTATTTTTGTTTTAAATTATTTTTATTTCCGAAAATATTATAAAAAATATTTTTACTTTGCTCAAAATTAAATTTTTACATATGTCGTCGTGATATTTCATCAATGCCTTTACCTTTCATTTTATTTTATACTTATATATGTATATATATATATACATACTACCTGTGTCTTCCTCGCTTTCTCGCCTCTTTCATCTCTTGACGTGTCAAGACTTTCTTTTCCCCTCATGGAAAGAGGACTCCACATCTATTCATAGTCTAAACTAATCCTCTTCTTCCTGCTGCAATGCCAATTGCAATGGGTTCCTCATTCTCCGATCTCCCCATCTCTCTTCTCGCCGTTGCCGCAGCTCTCCTCGCCGTACTCGCTTGCTACCTCTGCAGGGACCTCCTCCAGGGAATGAAGAACAAACGACGCGCCCCCCTCGTCGGCTCAGTGTTCCACCAGCTGATACATCTGAAGAGGGTGCACGACTACCACACGGATCTCGCCGCCAAGCACGGAACCTTCCGGCTCTTCGCGCCCTCCCGCAGCTACGTCTACACCGTCGAGCCCGCCGTCGTCGAGCACATCCTGAGGACCAACTTCGCCAACTACGGCAAGGTGATCACTTTTCTCGTTCCTTCCTCCTGCAAAACCGAGTATATATGTCGTTGAATGGATCATAGAGCGAATAACGTCTTGATATCTATGATGCACGGGTACTCCAATTTTCTCGACGTATCCGTATCGGGTACGTACCCGGTACCGGTACTTCATGGGTACTCGTGGGTATTCGTACTCATAAATATTCAATAATAAAATAATTTTGAAAAAATGAGTACTTCAATGAGTACTCGTACCTATGCTATTGGGTACTCCATATCAAAAGTTTATCAGATAAAATTTTAAAAAAGATAATAAATAATTGATGATTATAAAAATACTAATACTAGAGAACATGATATATATGTATTTTGCTACGTTTTTATCAAATGTGAATAATAAAATCTATAGAAATTAATGATGAGTAGAAAACTATTAATAACTTCTCATTTAGGTATAATCAGTAAAATAAATAACTAATTATTTGTTTTGAAAAGTTAAACAATACGAAGATACTAGAAATATTATATGTGGTTCGGAGTTGAACAGGGCGCCTTTCATTATGAAACTCTGAACGATCTTTTCGGCGATGGGATCTTTGCTGTTGATGGCGACAAGTGGCTCCAGCAAAGGAAGCTTGCAAGCTTCCAGTTCAACACCAAGAACTTGAGGAGATACAGCAACGAAACCTTCAAATGCATTGCTGTCAAGCTTGCTGAGATAGTGTCTCAAGCTGCGGACTCCAACACTTCTATGGACGTTCAAGTGAGCTATTCCCCATACTTATGCCGTGATAGAAAATTGACTTCTAACGGTGGTTCTTATGCTGTGATTGCAAATTGAACTATGGTATGGCAGGACTTGTTCATGAAGGCCACTATTGATTCCATATTCAAAGTAGCCTTTGGTGTGAAACTGGACAGCCTTTCCGGTTCAAATGAGGAAAGCACCAATTTCGCCAAATCCTTCGACATTGCCAACGAGCTTGTCCTCTGGCGCTTCCCAGATGTCTTCTGGAAGATCAAGAGGTTTCTTAACATCGGATCAGAAGCAACACTTAAGAAACACATCAAAGTGATCGACTCCTTCGTGTACAAATTGATCCACAGCAAAACAGATTCCCTCTCTAAGCAAAAAGGAGGCGCTGTAAGCTACATAGATGTATGTATGGCCATTGTTTCTTTCCGCAACTGCCTTCTAAATGATTTGACATGAGAATTTCTAATGTGGTTTGTAGATGGAAAAGAAGGATTTGTTGACAATGATTCTGCTAGAAAAGAAGAAGGGTCCCACGGATGAGAAGTACCTGAGAGACGTCGTTCTGAACATTCTGATAGCTGGAAGAGATACAACGGCTGTTACACTCTCCTGGTTCTTTTACACGATATGCAGACATCCATCTCTCCAAGAAAAAATCTTTCAAGAAATAGAGATTGCGACCAAAGTAAATGACAACAGAAGTTACAGAACGTCATTTGTGGACACATTAACCGAAGAGGTCCTTGACAAAACACAGTTCCTCCGTGCGGCAATTACCGAGACGCTTAGGTTATATCCTGCTGTTCCTGAGGTAACTCACCATGAGAAGTGTGTAGAAAAGTATCTGGAAATGAAATAGGGATAAGAAGTCTTCTGTGCATACATTCTCAACAGCTGATGTCTTAAGTTCACTGTTTCTTCATGTCTTAAAAAATTGTAAGGATCCAAAGATTTGTTTCTCGGACGACACATTGCCGAATGGACTTGAAGTGAGGAAAGGGGATTCTGTTTGCTATCTCCCTTATTCGATGGGCAGGATGAAGTCCTTGTGGGGAGACGACGCTGGGGAATTCCAGCCGGAGAGATGGCTCGATGAGCAGGGGGTTTTCCAGCCTGGGGATCCCTTCAAATTCACTACCTTCCAGGTAGAGGCGATGAAGGATGTATGATCTTTAATTTTGTTCAAAATTCAACTCTCCATGCATCCCTGCCCTCTGAGTAATTTACTAGGCTCCCATTGCTCCATGCTCATAGCTACTTCATTCCTGTATAGCCAAAGTTCATATGCCGCCTAGAGTACTAGATAGACTTTCTATCAATGTTAATTGGAGGTACCTACTTGGTTAAATTGTTGTTACATAGTTAAGAGTGTTTGATGATTTCCATGATATGATATATTGTCCTAGTATACATTAGATCCATCAGATGTTCACTAAACAATTTATGAGTGAGTTTCTTTCAGCAAGTTTCAGAGTTTGATATTGCGACAGTCTTATGGCAACCATTTCTTGTTTAATCATTTGCATCTTTCATAGGATTAATCAAGCACATACATTTTGCAGGCAGGACCTAGAATATGTATAGGGAAGGATTTTGCTTATAGACAGATCATGATCATATCTGCAGTCCTTGTCCAACTCTTCACCTTCAAGATGCAAGATGACAAAGAAGATACCACCTACAGAACCACTTTAACACTCCCAATTGATGGGGGGCTGCAACTTCTTGCCTACAAAAGGAAAACAATGGAACATTAATCGCAGTTTCTGGTATTCCCTCGTTTTTTTCTTTTTGTTCCTTGTTTTGTAGTTCACAAGGTGAAGTTCACTTACTAATGTTTGATTGAAATGGGAATATGAAAAGAATAAGCAAGGAAATGTTATCAAGTTGCAACTATGCCATTTGTTTAATGATGATTAATATTGTTGATTGCATTAAGAGAAAAAATGAATAATAATAGCATAGTGCTAATTCAAGAACTAAATAAAACTAACAATATTGAATAAATACGTGTGGTTTAGTAATATACAATTGTTAATGATTTTATTATAACTAAATATGTTTGCGTTTTGAGCTCACCTCTGCATTGGAATTTTGGATTCATGCTTTTGCCATGAGTTTGGAATTTCTGAAACGGCATCCTGGACCTGGATAACCCACAACAAGGATAAGGTAATGGTGCGGCTGAGCTACTATTCCGACCAATAGATGTATGCTTATTAAGAAGAGTCCTTTAGCTAGAAAATTTTAGCTTTTCCATGCAGATTTTTGAAGGAGCTGACATGCAGATATAATGGTAGGTGTGTGTGTATATGTGTGTGTATTAGCTCAGGAGCCAATACAAGAAAAAGATAAATTGAAGATCTAATGGTGGGTGTACGATTACTTCCTATGGATTTGATGTGAGATATGATAATGTATGAATTCCTTTTTTTTTCTCCTTGATTGATTATTCGAGATAAACTTCGACATCTAAAAGGAAGATTTGCTTTCATTTCTTCTTCGTGTTTCTATGCAGTGTTGCTGCTAATATGCTCTCTAAATTTGATACCGTGACTCTTTGTGGGCTTTGTTTCTGCTTGTTACATTTAGTAGTGAGCTAGAGATCAATCATGGAATGGCAGGTCTTCCTGAAGCAGAAAGGATTGATGAAAATAATGAAGCTGGGAGATCAATCAGTACGCCTACCACGAATGATTGGAGCTTTGATTGATCATCATTGCCCATGGGTTGGACAACGTACAAGTATTGGAAGTTAGCATATGTTGGGTAATTCCAAGTCATGTTTTCTCGTCCTCTGTCAATCAATCGAAAGACAAATGAATAGGTGCCATGGTTAGTATCGAATGATGTAAATATATAAATAAATATGTACATCAATGTACTTGTTTAAGCTCATCGTAGTACTACAAGTTATGCTAGAGATACTTTCTTATCACTCCATCAACGGCAACGTTCATTCTTCGATCAATTGTCATCAGTTCTTGTTCGAGAGCGGGATGCAAATTCCGCGACAAGAGCAGAACAAGTATCAGTTCAGCCATCATCCATGATTATATATATATATATATATATATATATATATATATATATATATATATATATGAAACAACAGTGCATATATTAATTCGTAAAGAAGAATACTATTTTCAAAACTATAAATTAAAAAAGGAAAGGGCATTATGCATTATACATAAGACTCCATTTCTTCGTAGGTGGCAAATTATCATATATCCAAATATAAGCATTTTACACCAATAATAATGCACATTTGGGCTTCATATTCTTCTTTTTTTTTAGTTTACGAAATAACACGATAAATCTAGAAAATTAAATTAAAACAGGATCATAAAAAAGAAGAGAGAAAAAGTGTTGTGGTAGGTGACATCTGCATCACAAACTCCATCCTCGTTCGTTCGGATCGATCGTTCATAGCTTGGAGAAGTTCGGCTTCCGTTTCTGCATTCTTGCCTTGACGGCCTCCTCCAGGTCGGCGGACTTGAGCATGGAGACGTTCCACGTCGCGACGTACTCCAGGCCCTGCTCCACCGTCAGATCCCGACCCCGCAGCATCACGCCCTTCGTTCCCATCACCGCTATCGCCGACTTCTCCGCCAATTCTTTATTTCATTTTGCACCAAAAAAACTAAAATAAAACTGGAAGGATATATTTGACATTTTCCAAAATGAACTAATAATTCTAAACTTTACCTTTGGCGAGAGATGTAGGGCAGAGCAAACCCGGGACCGGGTCCGGGTCTAGGCGGACCCGGTCCTGGCCCGACTTTTGCCGGGTCGGAAATTTTCCGACCCGATACCGGACCCGGACCCGGCCGGGTCCGGGACCGGGTCAGACCCGATAGACCGGGAATCGAACCGGGTTTGCGTCCGGATCCGGTTGCCAGGCGGATCTAGCGGTCGGATCTGGCCGCTAGTGGCCGATCCGCGTCACCGGATCCGGCCACAGGCGACCGATCCGCGTCACCGGATCCGGCCACAGGCGACCGATCCGGCCGCAGCGACCGGATCCGGCCGCAGCGACCGATCCGGCCGCAGTTTGGGTACAAAAAATTACTTGATTTCTTTTCAGGTGTGCCTCACATGCAAAGGACATATGGAGTTGGAGATGTGAGGGCAGAAAGGTTATGGTAAAAGTATCATCTATTTTTTATGTCACTCAAAAATTCAAAACTATAATCTTTTTAAAAAAAGAGGAACATATAAATGAAAATAGGTAATAGTAATAGGGCGATCATGATTAAACTTTATTTTGACATATCATAGGCATCATTGGTAATAGTAATTGTTGGATCAAAGTTTTATGCCATATTTTGATTCTTAATACATTTTTGTTTTGACTTTCATAAATTGGTTCTCATTATAAAATAGCCATTAATTTAAGGGGAGTTATCTTTCAAAACAATCTACATATCTATTATATGACAAAAATGGGGAAGAATAATTTTTTATTAAGAGGGAGTTACATATGGTTTATTATGTATACTTCACTTACAAACGACTTTTTGATGAAACAAAAGGGGGAGAAGTATAGGAGAAATATGACCTGAATATATTTTATATAAATATCTCCCATTGTGAGGAAAGTTGAGTATTAGGGGGAGTAAAATTGTTTTACAAAGATTTTACAACTTTTTTGCCAATTTATATATTTCTCATATTTCTCGGTTTGTCTTCATAAAAAAGGGGAAGATTGTTGGGTCAAAGTTCAAATGACATATGAAACTATATTTTGATGAAACAAATCTCGAAAGATTAAAATGCTGAAAAAGTCTAAGAAAAATAGATAACTTTATGCACAATTTTGATTACATAATTGACTATGAAATGATTAGATTTTGGATGAATATTCACAGCAAATTTGTAGAGAATTCTGTTAGCTTTCCATGGACTCCAAGATCATCTAATTTGAATAACTGTGCAGAAAGTTATGATCAAAAGAGTGCAGGTCGGTCAACCTGCCGGTCGACGCAAAGAAGGCCGGTCGACATCGACCAAATGAAGATGCCGGTCAACCGATCCAGAACCGGTTGACGTCGAAACTATACCGATCGACAGTCCGGTCGAAACACCGGTCGACCGATCATCTCAACGGCTATAAATCAAAACTACGAGATTGTACCGGTCGATAGTCCGGTCGACCAACCAGCTGCGGTAATTGGAGAAATGGCGCAACGGTCACATAGACCGATCGACCAATTCGGAATTTCGATCGATCGGCCTCCGAGTCAAATGAACAGTAACGATCAAATTTGAAGGAGGAATTTGTTGAATGATTTCTGGACGAATTTTTCACACATTGAAGGCTATAAAAGGAGTGCCAAAGCCAGAGACAAATGCACCCATTCATTCATTGAAGAAAAACTTCAAGTTGTCAAAGAGAGATCATTTCTTGAAGTTTTCACTTTATAGCTTTCTCATTCTTTCTCTCTTCTTCTCTTGTGAGCCTAGCTTTGTAAAAGAGAGAAACACTTTTGTTCAGAAAAATTAGAGAGAGCTCCTGTGTAAAAGAGGTTCTAAATCTTACCTCCTGAGCGAGATAAATAGATTAGGTTCCTAGGAGGAGAGGTTGCCTTGCCTCTCGAAGCGGAGAAAAGGTGGTTGGTGTAAAGGACTTTCTTCCTTGCCCCATTTGGAATAAAGAAAGTACTAGTGAAATCTTCGACGGTCTCGAGGTCGAGAAGTCGGAGCGGGGACGTAGGCCAAGGTGTGGTCGGACCTCATCAACAACCACCGAGTCTTTGCGTTTGATTTTCTCTCTCTCTCCCCCGTTCATATTGTGTTTATAATCTGAATTGCAAAGATTTTAAGAATCAATTTTGTGCTTCCACTAAGAATTTTGTGAAATCGATATTTTTCGGTTAAACACTAATTCACCCTCCTCCCCTCTTGGTGCCCTTTGGGATCCTACAAAAAATTCGTCCAAAATTTATTCCACATTTTTCTCCTTAAAATATAACTATACTATTCATTCCAACAGTGGACCGATCGACTCCATTTATGGACAGGTCGATCGCATTTATGGACCGGTCGATCAGTCTATATGACCGTTGCGTTGATTTTGTTCACTGACTGTAGCTGGTCGGTCGACCGGTACATCGATCGGTATCATCTCGGCATTGACCGGTATAGTCTTATCATTGAACTTGGACAGTGCATGCATTGATCGATCGACCGACGTCTTGGATCGGTCGACCAGTGTTGTCTCGATCGGCCTTCATTTTGTCGACCGGTAGGTTGACCGACCTGCACTATTTTGAACATAACTTTTGGCACAGTTATCCAAATTAGATAATCTTAGATTCTATGGATAACTAACCAAATTTTTTACAACTTTAATATTTATGATTCATCCAGAATCTAATAAGATCATAGTCAATTATTTAATCAAAGTGTAGTGCATAAAATTGTCTTTTTTTCTTTAAACTTTTTCAGCATTTTAACTTTAATATATCGAGGTTTGTATCATCAAAATATAATTTTATATGTCATTAAGACTTAGATCCAACAATCTCTTCCTTTTTTATGAAGGCAAACCGAGAAATATGAAAAATGTATAAGTTGCGAAAAAGTTGTAAAATAAGTATAAATTTTACCCCCCCCCCCCCCCCCTAACAGTTAGCTTTCCTTACAATGATAGATATTCACACAAGTATAAATTGTAAGCAACTCTTCATATAAAGTGATATTCAAATCATATTTCTCATATATTTCTTCCCCTTTTGTTTTATCAAAAAGAATATTTTTTATATGAAGCATATAAAAAACCATATGTAAGTCCCCCTTAATGATATTTTCAAAATTTTATTCTCCCCCTTTTGTCATATAATAGACATGTAAAGTATTGCACCATAAAAATTTTAAAAGATAAATCCTCCTAAATTTATGCCTATTTTGTAATAAAAACCAATTTATGAAAGCCACAGAAAAACATATTAAGAAATCAATTTTTACATAAAACTTTGATCCAACAATGATTATGTCAAAATAAAGTTTCGTATGCTCTCCCTATCACTATTACTAATTTTCATGTATATGTTCTCTCTTTTCAAAGAAATAGTAATTTGGAATCTTTTAGTGAAATAAAAATATAGATGATACTTTTACCATAACCTCTGTGCCTTCACATTTTCAAATCCACATGTCTTTTGCTTTGCGTGTGAGGCACACCTGCAAAAACAATTATGTAACCTTTGGTACCCAAATTTCTTTGGGTCATATTTTGTTAGACATTGTTCCTTTTGGAACCCAAATCATACCATATTGTGATGATTTTTTTATGTTGCATTGATATGCTAAATGGCCATAAAATCTACATTTAAAACATGTAATATGTGATTTTTTATTATAGGAATGATTAGACTTCCAATAAGAGTTTTTTATTTTTAAAATGATCCCTAAGATTATTTTTCGTTTCATGAGAAATAGTATTATTTTGTGAATTTTTCAAAAGATCATTTTTCTTCTTTACTTTTTCTAAAGAACATGCTAGTTTTACAATTTCACATGCATATATAATTTACAATGTTTCAATTTCATTTTTGAGGTTTTCATTTTCCATAAAACATGTATCATTTTCTTCTTTTAAGTTTTCAATCTCATGTCGTAATTTCTCATTTTCCTCTTTAAGTAAATAATATCTTTTTATAAAGGAGTAAAGTTCTTTATTTACATCTAAAGGAAGGTTTTCTTCGGAAGAGTTTGATGAGTCATAAATTGAATTTGAAGGGCTAGAAATTACCTCATCGTTGTGAACCATTAAGCATAAGTATGCTTCATCACCAAAAGAGATTGACGAGTTACTTGTTTCACTTGACTCTTCATATTTAGATAATCTTCGGGTAGGCTTCTCATTCTTTTCTTTCTTTTTCATCAACTTAATATACTTATCTAATTTTCTTGTGTAGCGGATGAGTCTTTTTTCGTCCACTTTTTCTTCACTTGATTCTTCTTCATTTTTGCTTACTTTCAAGGCCAATGTCTTCTTTTTGCGAGCATTGGTTTCTTCTTCTTTTTGGATTCCGATATCAAAGGTTAGAAGTGAACCAATAAGATCATCAAAATCTAATTTATTCAGATTTGTTTCTTCGATTACGGTCCTCTTCGTATGCCATTGGGAGGAGAGAAACCTAAGAATCTTTTTCACTTTGTGGGGATTAGTTCTCAGCTTGTCGAAAGAGAGTAAGCCATTCATAATATCATTAAATTGAGCAACCATATCATTTATGAATTCATTTTCATGCATCTTGAAGGAATCATATTAATTATTCAAAATATTTAGTCTAGATTCTTTGACTTTATTCCTTCCTTCATAAGTAGTAATAAGTTTTTTTCAAATTTTAGTTGCACATTCACAATTAGACACCGTGATGCGTAAAATTATGTAGCAAAATAAAATCGCTAGCAAGTGCACTAGCCACTCAAGTAATATAGTAATATGAGTAAAGAGTGTCGAATCCACGAGTAATATTATTAATTCAGTATCTGAATTTATAAAATAATAAGAGAAGAAAAACATAGATTTTGAATATAAGTTTTATAGAGAAAATAAGATAATAATAAGATAAGATAATGGTGTTGAAGTTGGTCTTAGGATGATAATGCATTAAGGATAAATATGTGAACCAAAAAAGATAAATTAAAGTTCTTAATATGGATTAGAAATTTTCTTAAGTTATTAATTTACAAGATTAAAATCATAGAGTCCACAAACTAGTAATTCTATTATTTAATCGAACAAATCAAACTATCTTAAATTTAAACAAAACTGAAGTCCCACAAACTAGTATTCGTGCATATGAGATTAAAATTAAGATGTATTAATATGAAAATTTTAGACTATTAATCACTCTACAAACTGGTATAGATTAACAGACCATGTAGATCTAATTCTCCACACACTAGTTATTAGACCTATGTCAATTTTTAATTTCACAATAAATTATTTAATTAAACTAAATAAAATATGAAATCAAGTAGTCCACAGACTGGTAATTACTTAACTCAAAAATTTAAAGAATTAAATCAAAAGCACTAAACACAATTAAAAATTGATCAAAAGAAATTCAATAATAATAAAATAAGGGTTCACAAAATTTTCCTTCAATAATAATCTCCTAAGAATAAAATAACTAAAACATGAAGTTCATCCTAGAATTGTAGAGAGATAATAACAAAATAACAATAATAATTGAAAGAATTACACCAAGAATAAATCAGGGCCCTTGGATGTCGTCGGAACGTCTGGATTAGTCGTCCGATAAATCTCTCTCTTAGTTGAAGCCTGCAGACTCTCGACACACCATGGAAGAAAACCACACTTCAAAGTACGATTTGAGATGGTGGCTTTCGTCCTCTATCAATAGGTGCGAACGAGTCTTCATTTGATTACGGGCGTAAATCATACGGCTGGATTTAAATTCACTGGACAACCAAAATGATAAGTTCCTTCAATCATTACGCCCATAATTATGTATTGTTGACCAATAAGTTTTGTCCATGCATGGATTACTTCATGTTATGCCCACAAAATCAAATTGCAATTCTTTAACACTCAAGGAAGTTGACGTAAGATTTATCCGAAGGTGACAACCTCAATTTTACGCCCTTAATGTGATCATCTCGGCCAAGATCTTAGGGTAAAGATAATTCCTTCGTACCTATTTTGTCCAAAATCTCATTGTGATGTGGTTTATGGCCGATAGTTCCAAATATAGTGCCATTTTGCCCGTAATAATTCTCTTGTGGATGATGATGTTTTTTACACCTTATCTCGTTTGGCAACTTCCTTGCAAAATAATTATAAAAATTAAGTAAATCCCTTCTTAATTAAAATATTTAAAGCATTAATAACTAAAATTGATAAATCCCAAATTAAGACTAAAAAGAACCTAAAATGATGCATATCATGATCAAATTATAGAAAAATTAATTAAAATAATAAACTAAATTATGTTATATTCTGCATGCATCAATCCGATTAAATTTTGTTGAATCCAAAGCATAATAAAAATAATTTTAGCTTTCCAATCTACTTTTAAAAAAACTTTCTCTCTTTTGTCATGTTTTGAAAGTAATTTTTCATGTAAATAATAATCTTTTTCAACAATCTTCCACATATTTATATCAATAAAACATATGTAGGCTTCAATTCTAATTATCCAATATGCAAATTTTGATGTATTTAAAAGGGGAGGACAACTAATTGATTGTCCTTCGACAAAAGACAAATCCACTTGATGTCATAGCTGTTAAGATGGTTAAATCTTAAAAAATGATTAAATCTTAAAATGATTAGATTTAAAAATGATTTAATGTTAAAATAAGAGCAATCCACTCTAATACCAATTATAGGATCTCAAAGGGCACTAAGAGGGGGTGAATTGGTGTTCTATCCGAAAATATCAATTTCATAGAAGCATAAAACCAATTCGTTAATCCTTTTAAATCAAAACAATTCATATCATAAGCATAATATGAGGGGAAGAGAGAGAATTCAAACACAAAAATGCACAGGTGGTTGTTGATGAGGTTCGGCCGCACCTTGGCTTATGTCTCCGCTCTGACTTCTCAACTTCGAGACCGCTGAAGATTCTACTAAAACACTTCCTTTGTTCTAAATGGTGCAAGGAAGAAAGCCCTTTACACAACGACCTTTTCTCCGCTTTGAGAACAAGGCAAGCTTCTCCTCCTAAGAAGCTAATCTTTTTTTCTCGCTCAAGAGGTAAGATTTGGAACATTTTTCACACAGGAGCTCTCACAATCTTTTTGAAAAATAGTTCCTCTCTTTTACAATAGAACACTCATAAGAAGAGAAGAGAAAAAAGAAAACTCTAAATGATAACTTCAAGGAAAAAGATCTTCTTTTGATTTTGTTAAAGTTTTGCTTCAATGCTTAGATGGATGCCTTTGCTTCTAACTTTTGCACTCCTTTTATAGGCTTCAGCATTTGAAAAATTTGTCCATAATTTATTTCACATTTTCTCCTTGAAATATAGCTGCTACTGTTCATTCCAGCAGTGGATCGATCGACCTCTATTATTTATGGGCAGGTCGATCGGTCGACCTCATTTATGGGCCGGTCGACCGGTCTATATGTCCATTGTGTTAATTTTATTCACTGACCACAGTTGGTCGATCGATCGGTACAAGTATCGTCTCAACGTCAACCAATATAGTCTCATCATTGAATCTTGACAGTTCATGCATTGATCGGCCGACCGACATCTTGGATCGGTCAACTGGTATTTTCTCGACCAGCCTTCATTATCTCGATCGGCCTTCATTCTGTCGACTGGCAGGTTGACCGACCTGCATTATTTTGAGCATAACTCTTTGTACAATTATCTAAATTAGATAATCTTGAATTCTATGTATAGCTAACATAATTCTTTACAACTTTAATATTTATGATTCATCTAAAATCTAATAAGATCATAGTCAATATTTAATCAAAGTGTAGTGCATAAAGTTGTCTCTTTTTCTTTTGACTTTTTCAGTATTTAACTTTAATCTATCGAGGTTTGTATCATCAAAATATATTTTATATGTCATTAAAAGTTAGATCCAACTTGAGTAAGATAGTTGATACATTTGTAATGTTTCATCACAATAATACTAATAGATAAACTTATTTACTTTAATACCTTTATATAATTAGGTGACGAAATTATGCCAACAAAATGATCCTAAGGCTATGGCTCCAAGAAACACTTATGATATCATTGAAATTGAGATGAGTGAGGCTAATGAAGAAACTGAGTTTGAGAATGCTGAAGAACCATATCAAGAGCTACACAACGAGCAACCCAACAATATCACTGAGGAGAATGAATTTGTCAACGAAGACATAGAAGAATTACCTTTGAATAGAAGAAATGCAAATAATGAGTTGGTTCAAATAGAGAATATTAAAAATAATGTAGGAAATTATGAATTTGAATCACAAGACGAAGCAATTGATCCAAAAGATGGTGAACTATGTAATTCATATGATAGTGATGTTGAAATGCTATAATTGCTTGTATATTATTTGTTACTTTATACTTATGATTGAATGCACAATTCTAATTCTATTACATGTTCATATATTTGTATTAATTTATATGTACTAAGAATTTGCAGACTATAAAAAATGGCACTGGGAAGACGATATTTCAGATCAATCAGGGTGTCCACTGAAAATATAAATGAGACGCTAGCACTTTTTGTTATTATATTTTTACCATTTGAACATGTATTGTTTAACCAGAAAAGAAGTGAGGTTAATTCTAATAACCATAAAAATTTACTGGTACATCATTGAAGAGGTTCTAAGTCTTTTCTTCATCATTTTCATGATATGGTATGTGATTCGTTACAAACTAATGTATATATTTATTGGATAAAATAGAGGCATTATGCCTAGGTTTAAAAATTTATTAATGATGTTTGATCCATTTATGTTTAAGAAATTTTACTATGATACTTATTCCTATTATTTTATATGAGTTTACATTATTAATTATTTTTATTATTCATATTTAGTTCTTTTTCATGTATATATGAAATGTTAAATTGTAGTAACCCTTTATTGTTTGCATAATATACAGCGAGATTCTACTAATACTTCAGGTAGTGAAATTAAGATGTATAAGCATGCTCATTTCAAAGAGACGAAAGGATGGACTCATGATGAAGCCAAAGAAAAATATGTATGTGCAATTTATAATTGTGAATATAATATATATATATGGTTATTTTTTTTAAACTATTTTTTTTGTTGATTTATTTTATAAAATGCTATGGTTGCTACAGAAGTTGAGATCATAGAAACTGTTGTACAATCTGGAGTAGAGCCATCAATGACACAGGAACAAATTTTTCAACAAGTAATGGGTACAAAATCAGGGTATTGTCAAGGTTTAGGTTATGGTGTATGTCCTCCTCGAAGAATTAATACTGGCACACAAGAACAATTGGAATAAGAGAAAAGACGATGTGATGAAGCTAAGAAACATTCTGAAGAACATTTGCAACTTATAAAATCTCAACAAGCACTTATTGAATCTCAATAAAAACAAATTTAAGATCAACAACAAAAGATGATTGCAATGGAAGATCGACAAAGAAAGATGGAAGAGAAGTTAGAAGCTTTCATTCAATTATAAAAGTTAGATTATGATAACTTTTTTAAAATTGATCTCTTTATATTGCTATGTCATAGAATTCTTTGATAATGTAGTTGACATATTTTTAATATTTTTATTCTGCATCAATTATTGTCATTGAATCCTATGATTAATGAGCATGATAATTTACAAAAAAAAATATCATTTTAATTTATGTTTTTTATTTTATGAAATGTGTCTATCCAATTATTTTATGTATTTTTCATGAAAAATATATATATATATAATTATTTTTACCTATAAAATAATTTCTAACTAATAATTAAAAATGATCAATCATTTCTAATTTCATATTACAAAGTTTTTTTCTACATATCATGAAATTTCTACTCATAATTGTTACATATTATTTGTGGAAACAAAATATGTTAATAGTCACAAATATAATTAGCCATGAAAGTCAATCAATAATGGCCACGAAACTTTTGTTGTCAATATCGAAGTATTCGCCACGAATGATATCATTATCCACATTTATTAATGTTTAATACTTACATAAATATTTGCGGTTAATATGATATTTATAACTATAAAAATAAACTTTGTGGCTACTTATCAATTGCAACGCCATCTATCCATGAGTTAGTGCCATAATTTTATTCGTGACTAATGACATATAATCACGATATTTGAGCTTATATTTACGAAATAATTTGTAACTATAAATTAAGTTTGTTCTAATAAAAATTAGGTTAAGATTAAATTAGTTATACCCTAATTGTTGTTAACAAAATTATGGCGGTAAAAGCAATTTTTTAGCTTTGAAGTTAAGATAATAAATATTTTTTATTAACGCTTTCATCATTTTTTAGGATATAAAAATAATGCTATATATATATATATATATTAAATCAAAGTTAAATAAATGAAAAAAAAAGTTAAACATGCATAATAATAATAAAGGAATAATTAAATATTATTAATTATTATAAGTGACTTTCTTAATTACATTAAAAAAATTAAAAATTAAAATGAAGATATTTTTATATTTTATTAATTATATTAAAACTTGTACAAAAATATTAAAACATAAAGTATAATTTATATTTTTAAATTTATTTTGAATATTAAAATAATAAATAATATTATTAGGTAAGAAGGAATGTCGAGTGCAAGAATAAATTAAAATATGGAAACAAAATAAAAAGAAGTATATTTTCTAACTCTCGCTAATATCATTTTAAGAAATTTTTTATTTGACCCATTAATATTTTAACGCCCAGTCCAATTTTATTCTTATTATTAACTTTTAATGGCTAGTCATAAAATATTAAGGATAAGTTGTCTTCTTATCCTTATTGTTGATGACCAAAATTTTTTTTTTAATAACATGTTTAACAATCAACCTCTTTGTTAATTATAGTCGCTAAAAGACATTTTTCTTGTAGTGAATTAGCCTCAAATTTATTTTGTCTTAAATTATTTTTAAATTTGAAAAATATTATACAAAAAATATTTTAATCATAATAAAAAATAATTTTGGAACGTGTAATATTATGTCATTGTCATCCACTCATGATTTTCAAAAATATTTTTTTATTTATACTTATGTATTACATTTTATAAAGAAAATATTATTTATTTTAATCGTACTCAAATTGATTCATTTATTTTCAAATTTGGTAAAAGTCAATATTATTTGTTTATTATATTTGTCCATTATCTTTAGGTTCTATTTGGTTGAAGTTGAAAGGAAGGTAAACGAGAGAAAGAGAAAGGAGGAGAATGTGTTCTTCTCATTTGGTCGTGTTTAAGTATGAAGGAAAAAGATGAGACTTTTTTCTCCATTCTCCTTCAATATCAATTTTTTTTCTTTCCCCTTCAAATGGAAGTAGAAAGAATGAAAAATGTATGATTAAAATAATTTTTCATTATAAACTTAACATATAAATACATATATGATAAATAAAATAGTCTAAATAAATCTTATACTTATATAATTCCATGACCAAGAACCTCTATCCTTCCTCCATTCTTCATTATATTTTTTTTCCTTTTTTTGAATTATTTTAATATTTCTATTTAACTCCATGCATTATGGTAATTTAAATCTATTAATTATTTATGAATTTCAAAAGTCACATATTTTATGTATGAAATCTATTCATTGTTTTTTTATTAATACGAAGAGTCAGACTTATTTCGAATTAAAATATCTCATAAATTAATGATATGACCTTCGATTTATGTTAATCATTTGTGTATTAAATTTTAATATCATGATTAAATGTTCACATCTTATCTTATTTTATATATGGGAAAAATGAGTATGTAGTATGTAGAGCGGCCGCTCTACCGTCCATTGTAAGATCAGCGAATGGATCTGACATAATTTAAGTTGGAAGGCCAAGATTACATCTCGGCCATCAATCTGATATGATCGATAAGGATGAGCGCAAAATTTGCTCTACGTCAGAGATGGGATCCAAAATATTTGCCCCCCAAAAATTTCACTCTCCTCGAACGGCATTCTCCGACGATTAAGGCGAGATCCAGAGCGTGTTGTTGTGACGTTCTTTGTGGACATGGACATTCTCCGACGACTGAGACAGGATCCAGAGCGTGCTATTGTGACGTTCTCTTTGGATCGAGCTGTTGCAACCTTGTTTTTGGCCACTAGCATATTTGTCCCAAAAAAATTTATCTCTCCCCTAGCGACGTTCTCCGTGAGGCGGGATCCAGAATGTGTTGCTGCGACGTTCTTGGTGGACATTCTTCGACGACTAAGGCGGGATCTAAAGCGTGTTGCTGCGACATTCTCGGTGGACATTCTCCGATGACTGGGCCGGGATCCAGAGCGTGCTGCTGCGACATCTCTGAGGATCGAGTTGTTGCAACCTTCTTTTTGGCTGTTGGCATTTCTTCCTCCAACTATCGAGTAAATTTTGGGCGTGCTGTTGCGACGTTCTCTGTGGATCGAGCTGCTGTAATCTTCTTGTTGTGGTGGCCGGTGGCATTTAATCCCCCGACTATCGAGCAAGGTTCTCTGAAGTTCTCTGTGGATCGAGCTTTTTTTTGCAACTGTTGTGATCTTGTATCAGCCGCTCACATTTCTCTCTTCGAACATAAAAAACAAGCTGCTGCAACCTTCTTTCCGCCAACATTTCTTCCTCCAACTATCGAGCAAATTTTGGGCGTGCTGCTGCAACCTTCTCTCCAAGGTATAGTTGTGAGGTGCCCAATAATCGCAATCTATTCACGTAGGTTATCAGATGTAAGGCAACTGTTAATTTGTACAAATTTAATTTATACAAAATTAACTTAAATATGTATAAGTAAAGGGAAGGTGAGCATTGATTTTTTATGCTGAATTTTTGCCTTCTTTGATAGGTTGTGAGCTTGAATGGAGCTTCAATGTTGTGCATTATAAATGAAACTGCATTGATGTTGTGTGCTGTTGGGACAATTTGATTCTGCCATTGTTGTAAAACCATTTGCCAAAGACATTATTATGTGCAATGTTGTGTGATGTAAAACAATTCCAAGTTGTGTTGTTGCCCATGTAAGACTACCAGCATTTAAATTCGTCAAAGACATTCTTATGTGTAATTTTGGATTTGTGAACCTTCTTTGAGTATTTGAAGTGCAGTTCCATATCTATTCACCTAGTTCTATATCTCCTGTGAATCATTGCCCACAAATAGTGTCTAATTGCTCCAAAAGCAAAGTTGTCAACCGACACAAAATTTGGCCCGGCAAAGTCTCTCTACAACAGATATGGTTTATAGCCACAAATTAATAATCGCAATATGTTAGTTCGTGGTAATAACCATATCTTATAGTCACGATTATTATTTTTGTAAGTATTGATGAGTTTGTAGCCACAAATAATTTATGTCGTGGCAATAATGGTTTAGCGATTGTTATGAAGATTTATCTTGTGACAAATGATCTAAGTAATTGCCATAATTTATGTCGTGGCAATAACGGACGGATCGGTCGCCTGGCGGCCGGATCCGGTCGCCTGGCGGCCGGATCAGGCGGCCGGGCGACCGGATCTGGCCGCAGGCGGCCGATCCGGCCGCCAGGCGACCGGATCCGGCCGTCAGGCGGCCGGAGTAAAGAGAGAGAAGAGAGGGGAGGAGAGGACGGCCGGAGTCGAGGATCGTCGTCATCGCCGCCGCCGCCGTTGTCGTTAGAGAGAGGGAGAGGGGGAGAGAGAGAGAGGTGGGAGAGAGAAAGAAAAAGAGAGAGAGAGCGCGGATCGGGTAAAAGAGGGAGGGAAAAGAGAGAGAATATTTATATAGTAAATGATATCGGGTCGGGTCCGGATCGAGTATCTGTATTGTAGACCCGGTCCCGACCCGATACCGGCGGGTTTTTCATTTCAAAGACCCGGTCCCGACCCGGATCTAATCCGGGCCGGGTTATTTTCCCGGTTTTCCGGGTCGGGCCGGGCCGGGTCGACCGGGTCGATCCGGCCCGTGCTCAGCCCTAGAGAGATGCGACGCCCTCCGCCAGCGATGCCGCCGACGGGAAGACCCTCGAGACGAGGCCCATCGCCTTGGCCTCCGCCGCCGAGACCCTACGTCCGGTGAGAGCCATATCCACGGCGTTCCCGTAGCCGACGATCGCCGGGAGCCGCTGGAGCGACCCGAGGTCCGCGGCAAGAGCCAGATCGACCTCCTTGACGGAGAAGAAGGCGGCCTCGTCGCAGCACCGGATGTCACAGGCGGCCGCGAGGTCGACCCCTCCGCCGACGCAGGCGCCGCGGATCTCCGCCACCACCGGCTTCCGGCAGCGCTCGATCGCCGTGACCGCCGCCTGGAGGGCCAGGATCCGCCGGCGGAGGGCCTCGCTGGCGGCGGCGGGGTCGTCGGCGGGTGAGGAGGCGGTCTCGGCGAGGGCGGAGAGGTCGATGCCGGAGCAGAAGTGGGGGCCGCGGGCGGAGAGCACGACGGCGCGGGCGGAGGGGAGGCGGTCGAGGAGGGCGAGGGCGCGGGGGAGTTCCACGAAGGAGGCGAGGCTGAGGGCGTTGCGCTGGGCGGGGCGGTTCAGGTAGATGTAGAAGACGGCGGTGGAAGGGTCCGGCCGGAGCGCCTCTATGGTCTCGAAGCCCCGCTGTAGCGCCGCCTCCGCCTCGGCCACGCTCATCTCCTTCTCCATCTCCTGCACCTTCCGTGCGGACTGGGAACACCCTTTTTATGAACTCAGCCATTATTTCGCTCTCTCACTTAACTTCTAAATTACAATTTTTTCGCTAAATTAAATTGTGTTTTCATTTCTCAATCATACGCAGTGGTGTACTATATATAAACAATTGTAGAATTTAATATAAAAATATATACCAAAGCCTTGCAAAACATGAACCAGAAAAACATCATCACAAGTTTAAAAAATAATCATTCTTGCGATACAGCTCTATCATCATTTTCTCACAAAAAAAATAGTTAACTTGCAATTATCAAATATTTAAATATTTGAATTCAAATATTAAATAGTAAATTATTTGAATTAATTATTATAACACCCCTCATTTTTCACGTGTTTGGTTAAAGTACTGTTATTCAAAAATTAAGGAGCATGAATAGTATAGAATTATTATTCATATATTTATTCTTCTATATTTCTGCTTGGCTAAAGAATAAATAGTGTTAAATAGGAATAAAATAAAGAGAAATTGTGGGGTCAATTATTGGTGTTGTGAAGAAGGATAAAAAAACCTAGATAACATCATTTTTATGTATTCACCAGATTAGTTAATTTATTTATTCATTAGCCAAACACCTTACAACAAAAGCTTTTTTTATACATTAGAATACCAACTGCAGTAACATAATTAATTCAACTCATTTCATCAGTTCCTCATTAAGTCTTAGGATATCGTTTTTTACTTAAAATTTCTTCTTTATTAATAGGATTATTTGCCATTATGCATATTGAATCATTCAAGTATTTTCTTTTATAAGCATCATCAAAAGAAAAAAGATGTATACTTTGAGCAACTCTTCAAATATTCTCTCTTACAATATATGCAACTTCACATAATTTTTTTTAAAAAATTATATGACAATCATATTCGAATATCATCCACATACTCTTGTCGTTTTACTATGAGTATGATTATATGTCATGGTAATAAACTTGTTTTTTTTATAAATTCAATGTTCCATGTCGATCAAATTGAAATGATTTGACATGATCATTTATCATCGTGTCTTGAAGATGGCATTAAATTGTAAACAAATTATAAGATTTTACGCAAATCTCTTTTGGTAAAAACTTTAGGTTCTCACATATAAATCTTTCATCATTTTTTTTTCTATTAAAACATAATCATAATCCAGTTGTTCTTCCGAGTTACCATTTTCTTCTTCTATTTACACTTTTGCATCATGTCAACAATTTTTCAGCCCTATTGTTCTTCCATGCATTAGCATAATCCATTTGTCATTAGCAGAGCACGTTTACATGCAATAAAACATAATACTTTATTTTCTAACGTCCATGCTTAATTGATGACTTCTTAATTAATAGGATGCATTATGGTAAAAGTTTTGTAAAAAAAAAAAGAAAAGAAAAGACCTGAATGTAACTCTGTATATTAATACCCATTAATTTGGGTAAAAGGAACCTAGGACACATCTTGGCGACGTATCCCTGCGGAGCAATCTGTAACCTTCGATGAACAAATCGACGGTTATGTTCATCGAATTCAATCATGACTGTTGATTGAAGCGCGACGACCATGATTGAAGGAAATTAAGTGGTGGTGGGGGGGGAGTCGATCGATCGCTTGGAGGAAGCATAGTAATTACTAGCACTTGCTGCGATTGCTTGGAGGAAGACGTGTCATCGTGATCGCCAAAGGAAAGCATATATATACAGTGCCTAGTGCCGCAAATGCTTGGAGGAAGATGCTTGCATGCCGGGACGCTTTCTTGAGGAAGGGATTCAGACATTCAGTCCCGCTCATCGGGCTGCTGCGGCGCTTGCCTGGAGGAGGCAAATTGATGTGTGCTCCAAGCCTCCAACAACAAGAACTAATGCAACGGATCATAATAGTTCCACGGTCGCTGGGATTTTTGGGAGATCAGAACCAATGCAAGGATCAGATTTTTGGACCTATCTTTTTGTTCGAATTCCATTTTTGTAATCACTTTCAAGTTCAAACTTGTTTTGCATATGAATTCATTGTTTCATTTAGGATCTTGAATGCTTATATTTTGTTTTAATGTCAGCTTCGTTTCTGTGGCCAGTATGCTATGTAAAGTGTTGGTTATAGGGTCAGGTTACAGGATCCTCATTTTATTCAATATTGGCTCTTGTTAAATGTGGATCTTTGTTATCAGAGAAATTTTCAGTCATTATTGACATAATTATATTGCTCTTTGTACGATGAGTCTAATGCAATTATGTTATTCTCAGTAAGATGCTTGTATATCTTGTACTCATGATTGGTAGTTAATCTGAGGTTGGCAAAGTGTATTCTTCTACACAAAAACTTGTGCTTGTTAAGAATATGTCGGATATGAGGAAAATACAGTGATCCGTGTTGTGTTTGTTAAACAAAGACGAGCTCTGTTTGTTGGCATAGTGATCCATGTTAGAGAGTATGCATGATTGATAAGAATTTGTGGATAATACCATGCATGCCAAAGACAACAAGTACAAGTTTGCTTACTGGCTTGGACACACACAAAAGGTACACGGGCACAAGCAAACTGGTCATTTTTAGTTAGCAATATAAAGCGACGGTAACCATTTACCTAAGATTCAAACAACACTTATATCATGATTGTTGGACATACTTATCCTTGTGCAAGGAAAATATGAACAAGCGACGGAATATGACAAGTTTATATCCTCCATCATGATATATCAAGTAGTATTGAAGCAACACAACATGGTAGACTAGAAAAGAATTAGTTCTCCAAGTTTACCAATACTTAGGGCTAGCAAGTAGCAATAGAGAAACTACAGGTGGATTAATCATATAAAAATGATGTTGGAGAAACTTATCCTGTGAATCATGCACTAGAAAGTAAAGCATTCTTGTGGTATTCGGACAAACAAACCAAAGAGGAAAACCCAAAACTATAGCAATTATTTATCACAAAAATCTTATTTTTCTTGGGCTTTATTGTACAAGGATGAAAAATACGAATGATTGAGTACAACTGAGATAATATCTAGGCAAGTGAAACAAATTTTGTGAAAGAATATAAATAAGTAAGAACGACAGCATAGCATGTATCCTTTAGTTGATCAGAAGACAATGACCTTGAATGCCCAGACTCCTCTGGTCCGTGACATTTATTGTTCACTTCGACTTCTAAATAATCAGACTAAAGAGATTGGGCCGACAGATGCCACAAACTTTTTAGGGCTACACAAAACCAATTAAGATAGCAAATATGATAGTACGAAGCTTCAAAACAACAGTAAGATGCGAAAGTCATCACATCTGTATATACCTAAACATCCCTTGAAAATGCCTGTTATTAGTTACAACCATTTTTTTTTTGAGAGGATAGTTATAACCAATAAAAGAAATTGATTGTGTGAACATTATCCAGTAACATTTCTCAAAAGCCCAAAACATGGCTAGTTCTTTTACCTGCAAGTGCTAGAGAAATTAAAAAACACATCCCTGACTAAAATAACTGTTTTAACTTTACAAAATAATGTGAATTGGCGAAAGACTCATCTCCTGAGCCAAGGTGTTTCTTTCAAAGTACCATGTTGCATGCTTGATAAGCACGTAAAATTGCACCACTGAATTTGTTCTATGCATGAAGAAACATTGCCAGGAAGCAGATAAAAGTAGATGTTCATAAGAATTCATATGTAAAATGCACCAGTTAAATTGAAATGAGGTGGAAGAAGAATAGGTAGCTTCACTGAAATAGGAAAATCGATTCAGAAAAATGAACTGTGAAGCATACTGTTGCAATATCCTGGCATGTTAAGATAGTCAAACAATCAGGAGGCTTGGTATTATGAGTGTAGCGTATCATGCTTTTCCTTTCTTATGAACCTGACGTGTAAGTATATCGAGTTTGAGCTCCTACAATTAACTCTATAAGTTTTCCTGCACCCAAAAACACTTGGGACATGAAAAAAAAGTGATGCAATTGATGCTGAACAAGAAGATGAAGTATAGGTACCTGTAACAAAGCCCACGAGAGGAATTTCACTCATAACATTATCGGCCTTGTGAAGATGGTTCCTAGAGATGCAAAATGTAAGACATTATTATGTAACAATAACAATTACAGAACATAAAAAAACAGATATAGAAGAAATTATAGTGTTACTTTGTGTATGTGGTAAAGAATGGATCTCTCATGATGTAAAGTGCCCAGACCAACTTTCGTCTTTTCAACTAAATGAAACAACATACAAATAATGATTAATTTTATCCAGTGTTTTCAAAATGATAACATTCATAGGCCAAGGTGGGAAATCACATGAGCAAATTGTCTTCCTAGGGTTGTAAAAGAGAACTCTCAGCTTTGACTTACCTCATCCTTTTCAGAGACAGATAGTTGATAATATTTTTCATCAGTTCTCAGATGATGGGTTGTTGCTGATGAAAGAATGCTCATTCCAGTTAAGTCCACAGCCAGTGAAATAAGCCAAGGTTTCCAGGACTGAATCCCATATCTCCTAATGAATAGAACATATATGAGAGGTCTCAGAATAGAAAGAACCTCTCCAACAAAAAATAACCGACCAAAAACTCCCTTATCAAACCAAAGAGTAGTAAATGTGGGTTTTTCGATTGAAGGCACTGCAAAAAAGAACAACAACTTCATGAATGCATTCAGTTTTAGCAATAGAAGATTGTAATCATTATCACTCATCACAGATCATCTGGACTCAGTGCCAATGAAGTGGGCTGGCTTGTTATGTCGATTATTATAATATAATCATGCCCTCGCAAAAGAAAGAAAAAAATTACATCATGTCAAATATTTGATGGTCTCGCATAGAAAACTTGAGGGGTTTGTTGGTTGATTTTCCTTCCAAAATGTGGCATATCATTCATTGATTCCTATTTCTAATATAGAAGGATGACTATTTGGGGGGTTGGGGGTAGAAGGGTGACTATGGAACCTCTCGTCATTCTTTTCACTCACAAAGGAAATAGACAATTCTCATGTACATACCAGGGACTTCTGGTTGTTGCCAATGTCTGTTTAACCATGCTGGATCAGACGCCATTTTTGCATTCTGTCCAAACCGATTTAGTGCTGATCTTGCTCTTCCTTCCAGACCTCTAGGAAGGTTACCAAAGTTATCCGATATATAATCAGGCGAGCCATAATTGCCACCAGGCCTTCCAGGATTCCCTATTCCTCTTTGGCTAACTCTTGAATCTTCTGGTCCCTCAACCTCATTGTTGACAGTCTCATCACCCTGCAGCAGCAGCCTATATCCACTATCTCGAAAAGCAGCTAACCTAACGAATGCCCTGAAATGCATGAATCCAAGTCAATCTGAAAAAAACAACACCACCAACCGTCACACATGCAAGAAAGGAAGTAAACCCAGAAAGCAGCATACTTCAATCCCTCTGTGACTGCAAGGTAATTCCACTTGTGCACTTCACCGACAAAGTGTTGTGAGGCAACCTCCACCACAGTCTCTGCATCTTTGATAACTGACACGCATAAAGACCATGGAAATGATGACGTCTGCTCAGGGGGGGGCGGAGGCCATCTCCTTACTGGGGTTGTGTCGATTATATGCTGGTTCACAGTGCTTATTACGCCCAAAATTGCATACACTGAACCAAATACAGAATCTTCAGTGCCCAGATAGTCAAAATTAAATATTTAGGCTAAAATTAGCATAAAGATTCAAATTTTACATAATTATTAGTCTCAAATTCAGAAATCTATTGCATCTATTCAAAACCACATAGCAGTAAAGATGATGGACGCAAATCAGAACTTTAATTTGGCATCGGAAACAGATAAATATCAATTTCAGATCCAAAATCATCCTTTCAGGTTAAGTTTTATCGCATCAGAAAGATTTTTTTTGTGTGTGTGGTGAGAAAGATTACTTTCTCCGCGTCGGAACAGCAAAATCAAAATTTGATGCCTCCCTAAACCTATAGACTAAAGGGCTCGTCCATTGCAACAGGTTAACAGGACACAGCATCGGTAAACCGCACAAGAAGAAGCAAGCAACTGTTACCGAAGATTCACAGGACCTGCTTCGGGGCCGATCTCAGAGTTGGAGAAGCGCTCCGGGAGAAGCCATGTGATGCCCTAAAGAGCAGAGAAAAGAAGAAAAAAGAATTAAGCAGAATCTACAAGAAATACGACGGATTGGAAAATTTCTTGTTATGCAAAAGTAGCATGATGAACTAAGAGTAGCAGCGGAGTCGATTACGTTTGCCAAGGATTCGAGGGAGTGGACGAACTCACGGTGCTTTCTCACCCACAGCTTGTAAGCCTCCATGCTCCTGACCCTTCTCTCTCCCTCTCTCTCTCCGATCTCTCTTCTTTTTCTTGCGTATAATTATTACAATTTATTATCGAAAACCCTTCCAAATTATTCGGAAAAAAAGAATCACAGGCGTAAATGTTGCATTTGTATATGTAATAGACAGAAAATAATAAATAAAACTGTCATTTATCACTATATTAAAGCTATGCTACTTTAAAACAGTGATAACAAATAAAAACTATTGATTATATTACGATATCGTCGACTTTTCTATTGTTATATGTTTATAATTTTATAATTATAATATACATTGGTACGAGAAAAGAGAATATTGCATATTAATTGTGCCAGCAGTTTATCTAGTACTAGTAGGTTATATGACTTCAAAGACATTTTTCATGGATAAATAAAGTTGGCGGATACAATGTGGATAATTCATATTGTCAAAATGCAATTATGATAAAGGTTATTTACACAAATTTTTTTAAACTATCACGAATTTTCTATATCTAATCTCAAATTATAAAATTATTTTTTTCATATTTCTAAATTATCGTGATTTTTCCACTTTAATCATCTGTCTACTTTTGTTAGTTTTGCTTTTTCTTATTTTTGAAAAGATTAAATTATTTTTTTTCGTAACACATTAAATAAAAAAATAGAAAAAATAGTCGGGAAAGCTTTCCTTCCTCTCTTACCTATGACGTAGATCGACCTTTGCTAAATTTTTTATAATTAAAATAGTTGTAATCTAATTATTTGTGATGAAGTGTTTGCACTTGTATGCATCTAATTGTGTATGCACCTTAATATTTCTCTATATATACTATAAAGATTTGCCACCTAGTATTTAATATTAGTATAAAATCAAGAGTTATTTTCATAAAGTTTCTCTAAACTATTGTGATTTTTCGCATCTGACCTCAAATTACGAATTTATTTTTTTATCCCTAAACTATCGCAACTTTTTCACTTTAATCCTTCTCTCCTCTTATTACATTTTCTATTACATTTGCTTTTTTCATTTATCAAAAGACTAAATTACCCTCATCACATAATACATCAAATAATAAATATAAAAAAGAAAAAAGAAAAAAAATGTTCAATAGTCAAATATTAATGTAACATAACGGCATTAATAAAAAAAATGAAACGAACGGTTGGCAGGGGAGGCGCCTCCCCTGGCCTCCCGCCGTTTTGCCTCCGGCCGACTAAGGGTCGGCCGGGGTGTATAAGAGGGGGGGGAGGGACGCACTTGCGCCCTCTTGGAACCCCTGTCCTCCTCCACTCTCCTTTGTTCTTCTTCTTCCCGACGACCAACGACCCCGCGCACCAACGACGGAGCAGAGCAACGACGAACGACGAACGAACCAACAATCTCCGACGCCCCTCGACCCTTCCTTGACGTACGCACAGTAGGGGCAAACCTTCCTCGTCGAACAGGAACGTCCGACGATCGACGGACGATGAGCAGCGACCGGAGAACTTCAATAGTCGAACCGAAAAGGTGCCCATGGCGTCTTAATTCCATAGACGAAGAGATATTGATCTATTGTTGCACATAAAGCTATTATAGTGATCATAGATGTCATAGAATCATTTTTCATATTGTAACTTAATCGATTCGACGATCGGATCATCGTCGAAAATCCAGAAACTTTCCGGCGAAATCCTGCTCGTCTAGTACCCGGCCCGAGCTACTCCCAACTCGGCCCGGGTCCTGTTCAATCACAGTCCGGGTTCATTAGACTCGGACCGAGCCAGAGCTTCGACATGTCGTCAAAGTCACAACTTCAGAACCCGGCCCGAGTCCTAGCACACTCGGACCGGGCTGCTTCGCCGACGATGTCGCGAAGTACGATCGGAAACCCAGCAGGAGATAGAGAAGATGATAAGACGCGAAGAAGTCACGGTGATCAGAACCCGGCCCGAGTCAGATCTCAACTCGGACCGGGTTAGGTGTGTTTATTTCCCGACGTAGACTCGGCCCAGGTCCCCATCAACTTGGCCCGGGTTATGTCGGCCAGAAATGCAAACTTTTACGTAGATTTACACCATTCGGAAGTTAGGTCCCATTTTCATCCGAAGTCATATAGAACCTTATTTAAGACTTATCAATGACCATTAAAGCAAAGTAAAGTAAAGATAAAGATGTGGGATTGTTATGTGCCGCCCCCAGAGATAAAGCAGAGATCAGAGATTAAAGTAGAGAAGGGATAGGTAGTTAGCTGATGGGACAACGACGCTATTATCTTAAATGACCACTATTTCAGGTCTTCTCCCACCTGTATCTCGAATGAAGGGTGATGCTAAAGGACATACCCCTTCCCTTAAAGATTAAAGTATTATGTCAGATGAAAAAGTAGCTAACTGAGGAGACAGTGAACCTACAGGTCTATTAACCGACCATTGTTCCTGCATTGTAAAAATACTTCCCCCTACCTTCTGAACTGGGTGAGGTAGTAACACCCACCCCTTTTCCCTTTTCGGGCTTTCTGGCATTAGAGAATCAGAGAGGCACCTCTAGCTTCCCAACCTGATAAAGACGAGCTCGCATAGGATAACCAATCATAAGGATATTCTAGTAATGTAAAAGACGTAGTACAACTCACAGTAAAGCAATGCAAAGTAAAGCAAAGTATTGTAAAGTACAGTAAAGATATTATAAAGTAAAGTATTGCATAGTATAGTAAAGACATTGTAAAGCAATGTCAGAGTAAAGCAAAGATAAAGTATTGTTATAGTAAAGAACAGAGTACGGATATGAATAAAGACTTATACATTGATTTCATGATCATCGTTGATCCTTATCTCACCGTCTATTGCTATTGTACTGGACATCTTTGTTCATGGGTATTCTATTCCCCTGCATTGGGATTTTGCAAGTGAGAATGTCAACTGAAGAGGTGATGGAGAGCGTAGAGCTTGGAGAATGCTGCACATGACTGATCTGTCTACTCCGAGCTTTTCTATTGCATTTCTGTTTAAATCATATTATGTCCAGAGACATCATGTTTTACTCCCGCTCATAGAACTTCAGACGAGTTTTAATTATATTTCCGCATAACTTTCTATATTGTAAGACACCATGAACTTTCGCATACTTTATATAATATGAACATCATATACTTCCGCTTATTGTTCTATAGTATAAGACATTATGAATTTCCGCATTTAAGTCATTCATTATAGCATTTCGGCTACTCTTCCGCATTTAAAGTCCCCTATTATGTTTATTGTTATTTTATTAGCGCAACGTAAGTAGTTTTATTGAATGGTCAAGGTCCGTATAGTGATAAGCAGTGTAGCGCTCCCGGGGTCAAGCTGACCGCCTACGTGACGGGAGGTGCGATTTCGGAGGCGTTACAGTTTGGTATCAGAGCCTAAGTTCTTGGCTCCCTCATTGATCATAAGTAGAGTATAGGTTCATGCATAGAATTCATCGTTCTTATCATTATACAGCTTACAGTAAAGTCATGTGCAAGCTTCTCAAGCATCTGCGGCTCCACTCCTCAAGTAAGTAATAAGTACATTCCTATGATAATCATACTTATATTATTGGGTTTATTGTGTTATAGATGCCTCCACGTCACATGATCACCAGGATTTTACGTAGGGGAGGTCATATAATTGAGATTAATAGACGCCCACTAGATCCCCCAACCCCTCCACAGCCTACACCAGAGAGACCAGAGTATTCGGATTCAGATTTAGAGAGCGTTGAAAACAACGATCCTGATTTCTCTTCCCCACCCATTGGGACATGGGAAGAAGTAATCCCGGGGGAACTGGCTGATGGAGGGAAGACATATAGACGATCTGATTTATATATCCTCCGATGACGAAGAAGAAGCTCCTGCACCACCACGGGAACTACAGTTCAGAGACGCGAGCCCTATCAGTCAGACCGATCCAGAGGAGTGCTGTGATCGCTGCTACATGGGACACACTGATGATGAGTGCCCCTATAATTCTAGACGTAGTGATTAGTGTTTGATGTATCTCGTTGTGAAGGCCTTAGTGCGCCTCAGACATATGTTTATGTTTTTGAACCTTATCAAAAGAATAATATTGGCTTTGATGAATATTGAGTATTTGGTTTCAGTTATTATCTAAGATTTTTATTTAGATTAAAAATCTTTGATTTTTGTGTGTTTCTCTCTCAAATATGGTTATGATCCTTTTATAGATGTCAAATCAAAGAAGAGAATATGGCTATACCGGTAAGGGTGAGAACTACATCGAAGGGGAGTATATTCCCCCACCTCCACCGTACCCACCTCCATTTTCACCGTCTCCTCCTCCACCAGAGCCACCGGCCCAACAAGGACCTTGGGTCCCTTCCGTCTGCACATTACAAAATTTATGGAGGTCAAAACCTCCAATGTTCAATGGAGAATGAGGCCTCGTAGTAGCGGAGCAATGGATGGAGGCCATCGAGGACAAGTTTGACATCCTTGATGTGCCCGAGAACAAGAAGGTCCTTTTCGCTGGGGACACCCTCCAAAAGGATGTCAAGGAACGATGGAAGGCGAGAAAGGCTACCAGTTTCCCTGATGTGAGGATTATTGCATGTGAGGATTTCCGTCAGGCATTTGAAACACGATATTTCCCTAGGTTTCAAAGGGATCTGAAGCAGAAGAAGTTCTTGGACTTGGTACAAGGGACCATGACGGTCGAGCAATATATGACGAAGTTCGTCAGGTTGAAGAAATATTCCAAGTTAACCATGGTTGAATTGGATGTGACCAAGCGTTTTGTGGACGGGCTGAATCCCCTCTTGAGTCCTCATACAAGATCCGAAAATTGCAAGACCTTAGAGGACGCCATCATTTTGACTACTTTGTCAGAGAAGGACCATCAAGATCTGCAGAAAGTTCAAAAAGCCCAGCAGAATGTAGGGCAGAGTTCCAAGCCGCAGCAGCAGCAGCAACAGTTTTGTGGTAACAATCGGCAACACCAACGATGGGATAATCGGTACCATGCTTATGCGGCACCTCAACAGAACTACCGTCCTCAACAACAGCAGCAGCCGTAACGTCCGCCACAACAAGCTCCTCCCCCACTGCAACCCTCAGTAGGCGCAGAGGCGTCCGGCTCAACAATAGAGGCAACAGCTTCCTAGGGCCCCTCAAACACCACCCGCACAATGTGAGTGGGTTTTGTGTAACACTTGTGGCAGGACCCATGATGGGGAATGCCGGATGAAGTCAAGAGCCTGCTACTATTACGACGGAATGGGGCATATAGCAGTTAATTGTCCGAGATGGGGACGACAACAGTTGGTACATGGAAGACTCTTCAACATGAAAGAGGATGCACCACAGAATGACGCGAATGTCATTCGAGGTACGATATTCATAGTCGATTTACCTACAAAAGTATTATTCGATTTCAATGCCTCGCATTCCTTTATATCAGAAGAGTGTGCCAAAACATTAGGGTTAAAAGCAGTGAACTTAGAGCAGAAGATGAATATTTTGACCCCACAGGGCACTCTAATTACTACAAAGTATCTTCCCAATGTACCTATAGAGATAGAGAAAAAGAATCATCCTGCCAATCTCATCATTATCCCCATGAGAGATTATGATATAATATTGGGCATGGATTGGCTAACCTCACATGATGTTTCCATATTGTGTAAGCAAAAGAAAGTAATCATAAGCACTCAGAGTACAGAGAGAGTTATAATCAGGGGTATTGTACAGAAAGAACCAATGATTATAGTCTCTGCCATAAAGGCACATAAATTACTTCAGAAAAGATGTAGAGGTTACCTAGCTAGTATAACCAAAATAGAGGAACCAAAGAAGACTCCTCAAGACATAGAAGTGGTGAGAGAATTTCCTAATGTATTCCCTGAGGATGTTAGTGGTCTACCGCCCTGAAGGGAGATAGACTTCCACATTGAAGTAGCGCCCGGAACCGCACCAATCTCCAAAGTCCCATACCGCATGGCTCCGGCAGAGACGAAGGAATTAAAGGACCAGATTCAAGAGCTACTGGACAAAGATTTCATAAGGTCAAGCGTCTCACCTTGGGGAGCACCTGTTCTTTTTGTCAAAAAGAAGGACGGGTCGTTGAGACTTTGTATCGACTACAGAATGTTGAACAAAGTCACAATAAAGAATAGGTACCCACTACCTCGTATCGACGACCTATTTGATCAGCTGTCCAAGGCAAGGGTGTTCTCAAAGATCGATCTGAGGAGCGGATACCATCAGCTAAGGGTGGCAGAAGAAGACATCCCAAAGACGGCTTCCCGATCAAGATATGGACATGTTCATGGTAATGCCGTTTGGACGAACGAATGCCCTGGCAACATTCATGGACCTCATGAATCGAACTTTTCACGAACACCTGGATAAGTTCGTAATTGTCTTCGTCGACGATATCCTCGTCTATTCATCGAGCATGGAACAACATAAAGAGCATCTGAGGACAGTACTGGAAACATTGCGAGCAAAGAAACTATATGCAAAATTTTCAAAGTGTGAATTCTGGTTAGAGCAGATCATGTTCCTCGGACATATCATCTCTAAAAATGGGGTGGCAATGGATCCTGCGAAGGTTGAAGCGGTGTCCAACTGAACCCAACCGAAGAATGTCTCCGAGATTAGAAGTTTTCTCGGGTTGGCCGACTACTACAGGCGTTTTATCAAAGACTTCTCCAGAATAGCATTGCCGCTGATCAAGCTCACAAGGAAGGGAGAAAAGTTCATTTGGTCGCCCAAATGCGAAGAAAGTTTCCAAGAGCTAAAAGGGCGACTAACTTCAGTGCCAATCCTAACGTTACCCTCGGGCAACGGTGGTTACGTGGTTTACAGCGATGCTAGTGGTACTGGATTGGGATGAGTTGGCAGCAGTAGTGTTCTCCCTCAAGCTTTGGCGTCACTACTTATATGGAGAAGAATTTGTGGTCTATACAGACCACAAGAGCTTAAAATATGTTTTTACACAGAAGGAGCTGAACATGCGTCAAAGGCGTTGGATGAAATTTTTAAAGGATTACGAGTTTGCCATTAACTACTAACCCGGTAAGGCAAACTCAGTAGCTGACGCTCTCAGCCGAAAATGGAAAGGATCCTTAGCCTACATGCGCCTACGACGGTTCGAACTCATGGAAGAACTATTCAAATGGGCACCAAGAGTGAGGCACGATGGATCGCTAATGATGATGCAGCGCATAGTGCCGGATGTGATAGGAATGATCATAGAAGCACAAGTGGAAAACACAGAGTATCAAGATATGATGATAAAGACAAGTATGGAACCAACGAATCTCAAGGTCTCTTCAGATGACGGCATCAGGTACCGCGATCGGCTATGGGTACCAAACAAACTGGAATTTCACAGAGAAGTGCTAGACGAATGCCACAAATCCGAATTTACAATCCACCTAGAGAGTACAAAGATGTACAAGGATGTGCAGAGAAGTTTCTGGTTGCCGGACATGAAGAAGGAGATAGCGGAATATGTCTCCAAATGCATTGTGTGCCAACAGGTCAAGATCGAACATCAGAAGCCACAGGGAACCTTGAAGAGTCTGGGTATCCCACAGTGGAAGTGGGAAGAAATATCGATGGATTTTATCACAGGCCTACCTCGGACGCAGAAGGGGCATGACACCATTTGGGTTATAGTGGACTGACTCACTAAATCGGCTCACTTCCTACCCATAAAGGTAAATCAATCTCTTGAAAGCCTCATGGATTTATATGTGCAGGAGATTATTAGGCTTCACGGGATTCCGGCAGCCATTGTATCCGACAGAGATCCCAAGTTCACCTCCAGATTCTGGAAAAGTCTCCAGAATGCTTTTGGGACAAGGCTCCAGTATAGCACTGCCTTTCATCCACAGACTGACGGACAAACAGAGAGGACAATCCAGACAGTGGAGGACATGCTGATAGCATGCACGTTGGACTGGCATGGTAACTGGGATAAACACCTTACTCTCATAGAGTTTTCCTATAATAACAGTTTCCATGCTAGTATAGAGATGTCTCCCTTTGAAGCATTGTATGGTCGCCCATGTCGCTCTCCGGCATGTTGGGGTGAATTTGGAGAAAGAAAGGTCTTGAGCGTGGAATTACAGAAACAAATATAAGAATACACAGATAGAATAGAATTGATAAAGAAAAGTATGAAGTCGGCTCAAGATCGTCAGAAAGCCTACGCGGATAAGAAGCGCCGTGAACATAAGTTCAAGGCGGGCGATCAAGTTCTGCTCAAGGTCTCCCCCACTATAGGAGTTATGCGTTTCAGCAAATGGAGAAAATTGAGCCCAAGGTACGTAGGCCCATTCGAGATACTCGAAATGGTTGGAGACTCAGCATGCAGATTGGCCCTGCCTTCGGCATATTCAAGGGTACACAACGTATTTCATGTCTTCTTACTCCGGATGTACAGACACGACTACGCCAACGTGATCCAAATTAAGAAACCAAACCTCAAGGAGGATCTGACGTATGAGGAACAGCCCACGGAGATTTTGGAATACCAAGAACATCAACAAGGGAAGAAGCGTGTGGCACTGGTTAAAGTCGCATGGAAGCACCACCAAGGAAAAGAAGTGACTTGGGAAGTCGAATCAGAAATGCGAGAGAAATTTTCTGAACTTTTTGGTAAGCCTTAACCCTTATCCAAATTCGAGGACGAATTTTCTTTTTAGAGGGTAATAATGTAACGTAACGGCATTAATAAAAAATATGAAACGAACGATCTCCCCTGACCTCCCGTCGTTTCCCCTGACCTTCCGCCATTTCGCCTCCGGGGCATATAAGAGGGGGGACGCACTTGCGCCCTCTTGGAACCCCCATCCTCCTCCACTCTCCTTCGTTCTTCTTCTTCCTGATGACCGGCGACCCCGCGCACCAACGACGGAGCAGAGCAGCGACGAACGACGAACGAACCGACACTCTCCGACGCCCTTCGACCCTTCCTTGACGTACGCACAGAAGGGGCGAACCTTTCTCGTCGAACAGGAAAGTCCGGCGATCGACGAATGTCGAGCAGCGACCGAAGAACTTCGATAGTCGAACCAAAAAGGTACCCGTGGCATTTTAATCCCATAGACGAAGAGATATTGATCTATTTTGCACATAAAGCTATTATAGTGATCATAGATGTCATAGAATCATTTTTCATATTGTAACTTAATCGATTCGACGATCGGATCATCGTCGGAAATCTAGAAACTTTCTGACGAAATTCTGCCCGTCGAGTACCCAGCCCGAGCTACTCCCAACTCGGCTCGGGTCCTGTTCAATCACAGCCCAGGTTCGTTAGACCCGGACCGAGCCAGAGCTTCGACATGTCATCGATGTCACGACTTCAGAACCCGGCCCGAGTCCAAGCACACTCGGACCGGGCTGCTTCACCGACGACGTCGCGAAGTACGATCGGAAACCCAAAAGGAGACAGAGAAGATGATCGGACGCGAAGAAGTCACTGTGATCAGAACCTGGCCCGAGTCAGATCTCAACTCGGACCGGGTCACGTGTGTTTATTTTTCGACGGAGACTCGGCCCGAGTCCCCATCAACCCGTCCCGGGTTATGTCGGCCAAAAATGCAAACATTTCCGTAGATTTATACCCTTCGAAAGTTAGGTCTCATTTTCATCCGAAGTCATATAGAACCTTATTTAAGACTTATCAATGACCATTAAAGCAAAGTAAAGTAAATATAAAGATGTGGGATTGCTATGTGCCGCTCCTAGAGATAAAGCATAGATCAAAGATTAAAGTAGAGAAGGGATAGGTAGTTAGCTGAGGGGACAACGACGTTACTGTCTTAAATGACTACTATTCCTGAGATTTCAGGTCTTCTCCCACCAGTATCTTGAATGAAGGGTGATGCTAAAGGACATACCCCTTCCCTTAAAGATTAAAATATTATGCCAGAGGGACAGATAGCTAGCAGAGGAGACAGTGAATCTACAGGTCTATTAACCGTCCACTATTCCCGGATTGTAGGAATTCTTCCCCCTACCTTCCGAACTGGGTGAGGTAGTAACACCCACCCCTTTTTCCTTTTCGGGCTTTCTGGCATCAGAGAATCAGAGAGGCACCTCTAGCTTTCCAACCTGATAAAGACGAGCTCGCATAGGCAACCAATATTAAGGATATTCTAGTAATGTAAAAGACGTAGTACAACTCATAGTAAGGCAATGCAAAGTAAAGCAAAGTATTGTAAAGTACAGCAGAGATATTGTAAAGTAAATGATGCATAGAACTCATGCATAATCGTTAGGCCAATTTATTCTATACTTTAAGAGTGTTTCATGATTTAAAGTGGAAAAAGTAGTATAAATATAGAGAAATTTCCAAAAGATTGACTTCCACCTAAGCTTGATTGAATTTATGACAGGGAATGGCAGTACGTTGGAATTTGGACGAAAAAGTTACGGAAAACAAGTTTTGCATCGGGCACGGCCGTGCCAACTAACGCCACGCCCGTGCAATGAAGAGAGGAATTCAAACATTCTGTCACGGCCGTGCGGATGAATTTCACGGCCGTGCAAATCGGAGGCTTGAAACTTACGTTCTGTCACGCCCGTACAGAAATGATCACGACCGTGCAAATTGAAGGCTAACTAACATTCTGTCACGGCCGTGCAGTATGTCGTCACGGCCGTGCTGCAAAAATACCAGAAATTGATGTTCTGTCACGGCCGTGCTACCCAATCTTCACGGTCGTGCCGGAGGTTTTGTTAGGCCATTTTAAGCCATTTTTGGCCATCGTTTTTATAGGATTTCGGGTTGTTGAGCCATGTTACGGGAAAAACTATTTAAGAAAACCCCAAATCTTTTGGAAGAACATCTTTGGAGGGCATAATTCAGAGGTTGAAGGCTTGGTGAGGGAGATCCAGAGGCTACAACGAAGTTCTGCCGAAAACTCGAGAGAGGACGGTAAAATTAGGAGTAGTTCTTCTTGTTCTCTTTTCTTTTCCTGAAACATTATTTAGATTGATGTACTCTAGTTTATTAGAGTAGTTCTTTAGGATTTTCTTGATTGAACTCTATTTTTATGAATTCTTTGTACGATTAGTTGACGGATCAATAGCATGTTTGAAGATTTTATTAATTGTTGCCTGAGATTTATTCCTTTGAATCTTTTGATTATCTGAAAAGAAGTTTTTAGATTCTCTAGAGTTTTTCTCTGATTTTTCTTTTTACATGCCACTCTTGGGGAAATCGCAAGAGACCCAATTGTGTTGTTATTAAGGTGACTTGAGAAAGCCCTTAACTTTATATTCCATTTGAATGCGTTTTGAGATTGAATAGATTAGATTAAAAACCGAAATGATTATTCTCTTTTATTGATCTCAAAATAGGGTTTAAAGCCTGAAATATTGGTTAAATCAAATTGAGAATTTTACTTTATTAATTCATCATCTTTTGTCTAGAATTTATAGGTGAGTAGCGGTATCAATCAAGATAAATCCTATTCATCAAATCTATACTTTTAAACTCCATTGATCATAGTCTTATATTTTTATTATTTATTCAACTTATTTTCACATTAAAGAACTTATTTATCTTTTCTCAAGTTATAAGTAAGAGAAGTTATTAATTATTTCTTGTCCTCGTGGGAACAATACTTTATACTCATCATTTTATTACTTGAGCGACTAGTGCACTTGCTATCAATTCTACACGCATCAAGCTTTTGGCGTCGTTGCCGGGGACTAGTTAATATTTAATTTCTTATCTTTCTTATTAATTTGAGAATTATTACCATTCATTTATATTGGTGTGGTTGCAGGGAATTGAAGAGTTCATAATCCACACATCCTGGAGGATTTTAGCACTAGTGCCTTGGGACATAGGCATAATACACGAAGTTACTAATGTTCGATCCTGAAATAGAGAGAACTGTCAGGCAACTGAAGAAGAAAAATTCCACTATTGTAAAGATGACAGATCAACAGAGGTAAATTGAAAACCAACCACTTCCACCTGCATACAGAACTATGAGAGACTACACTATGGGTCCAATGATCGAGGAAAGAGGGAGTATTACACTTTCTAAAATTGGTGCTAACAATTTCCAAATTCAGCAAGGCACAGTTCAAATGATATCAAATACACAATTTGGAGGAGATAGAGATGAAGACCCATTCAGTCATATTACAAAGTTCATTCAATTATGCTCAACGTTCAAATTTGAAGGAGTAACTGATGACGCAGTTTGGTTAAGGCTTTTTCCTTTCTCTTTGAGAGGAAAAGTATATACGTGGCTTGATACATTACCTGTGGGCACTATAAGAACTTGGAACGACATGCGACAAGCATTCCTTAATAAATATTGTCCACCCCAAAAAGCTGCTAGGTGTTTATCGGAAGTCTCTTCTTTCTTTCAGCAGGAAACTAAAAATATGCATGAAGCTTGGGACAGATTCAAGGATCTAGTTAGCAAGGTCCCAAATCATAACATTCCCCTGTACCAGCAAATTCAGTACTTCTATAACGGGGCCCGAGATAAAGGACAAGATTGACACTACTGCTGGAGGGACCATTGCGGACAGATCTCCTGAAGATATTTACAGGTTGTTTGATAATCTTGCTTTGAACAGTTGACAAAATGCAAAAGTGAAAAAAGCTGGATTTCATCAGATAGATAATGCAAGCCATATTCAAGCTCAACTAGATGCCCTAGCAAGGAAAATGAACATGCTAATGACGCAAAAGCCTGTCAACAAAATCTCAAACATCATCTGTGATATGTGTGGAGGAGGGCATCCTAATCATGAATGCCAAGCAGGTATGAATTTTCAACAACAAAATTTTGAGGATGCTAATTATGTCTCCAATAATGCTTTCAGAAACAATGTGGGGAGCAATCCATACAACAGTGGGTTGAGGAATCCTCCGAATTATTCATGGGTGAACAATAGAGGTCCAGCACAACCCCCCGTTTATCACCCTCGTCCTGAACTAAAGACTAACATAGAGGATGTTTTATCAAAGTTTATTACAATTGTTGAGACTAAGTTCACCAATCAGGATGCATCAATCAAAAATTTGGAAACTCAGATTGGTCAACTGGCAAACATGATATCTAGGAGACAGCCAGGAAGCTTACCTAGTAACACAGAGAAAAATCCGAAAGAGCAAGCAAATGCAATTATTCTAAGAAGTGGACTTCAGCTCGAAGGTCCAAAAATTCCTAAAGCAATGACACCTTTGTAGAAAGAAAAAGTTGAAAATGAAGAAATATAGAACAACACTGCACCATCTAAGGAGGATAAGCATCAAGAAAAGACTGAAGATGAAAGGATTCGGGAACTCCCTTACCCACAGAAATATTAAAAGGAGAAATTAGATAAACAATTTGCTAGGTTCTTGGAAATTTTAAAACAATTGCATATTAATATTCCATTTTCCGAAGCCATTTTGCAGATGCCAACTTATGCCAAGTTCCTGAAGGACATCCTGACCAACAAGAGGAAGATAGAGGAATCTGGACTGGTGAAACTTTCATCCAATTGTTGTGCTGTAGATCAACAAGATCTTCCTAAAAAATTGAAGGATCCAGGGAGTTTCACAATTCCATGCTCAATTGGAAATTTCTTTTGTGCTAACGCTCTATGTGACTTAGGTGCCAGCATTAATTTAATGCCATACTCAGTATTTTTGAAATTAGGCACATGTCAACTTAGAGAAACGAAAGTTCTCCTTCAACTAGCCGATCAATCAATTAAGAAACCTAAAGGATTACTAGAGGATGTACTAGTTAGGGTTGACAAATTCATATTTCCTGCTGACTTTGTCGTTCTTGATATGCAGACTGAAAAGGAGCCTCCATTAATTTTGGGCAGACCATTTCTTGCCACAGGAAGAACGTTGATTGATGTTCAACAAGGAAAAATAACATTGAGAATAAATGATGAAGACTTATCATTCAATATTGGATAAGTTTTGAAATATCCGATTGATAATTCTTCTTGTTTTGCAATTGATATCTTTGATGAACATGGCAGGGACAATATCGATGAGATAGTGGAGACCCAGATAAAGGATGCTAAAAATGAGGAATTGGAGGAAGAATTAATGAATGAAGATTCTAGTATAGAGGAGTTAGAAGAAGGAGATTTACCACCCCCTATTCCTGAACTCAAAACCTTATCTGTGCATCTTAAATATTATTTTTTAAAAACTAATAAGTTCCCTGTAATTGTGTCTTCATCATTGACAGATGAAATGGAGAACATGTTACTTGAAGTACTCTGCAAACACAGAAAGGCTATAGCTTGAAGCATAACAGATATCAAGGGAATTTCCCCTTCTATCTGTATGCACAAGATCTTGATGGAAGAAAATAGCAAACCTATAATCCAATTTCAAATGAGACTTAATCCAATGTTGAAGGAAGTAGTGTACAAGGAAGTTATTAAGCTACTAGATGCAGAGATTATCTACCCTATCTCTGATAGTACCTGGACTAGCCCAGTACAAGTGGTTCCCAAGAAAGGTGGGATGACGGTTATAACGAACGCACAAAACAAGCTCATTCCCACACGCGTAGTTACTGGCTGGAGGGTATGTATCGATTACCGAAAGTTAAATGATGCTACCCGTAAAGACCACTTTCCATTTCCATTTCTTGATCAAATGTTAGAAAGAGTTTCTGGTCATAAATATTACTACTTTTTGGACGGATATTCTGGTTATAATCAAATTGCGGCTCCTAAAGATCAAGAAAAAATAACTTTTACATGTCCTTATGACACTTATGCTTATCGCAGAATGCCATTTGGATTATGTAATGCCCCTGCAACATTCCAAAGATGCATGATGGCCATATTTTCATATATGAATGAGAGGATCTTAGAAATCTTCATGGATGACTTTACCCTTTTTGTAGAGTCATTTGAGGATTGTTTGTCAAATCTATCTCAAGTACTTCAAAGATGTGAAGATACTAATCTTTCTTTGAACTGGGAAAAGTGTCATTTTATGGTGCAGGAAGGAATAGTACTCGGGCACAAAATCTCTCAACAAGGTATAGAGGTTGATATGACCAAGGTAAAGGTGATAGCAGATTTACTACCCCCAACTTCGATCAAGGGTGTGAGAAGTTTCTTAGGACATGCAAGATTTTACAGGCGCTTTATAAAAGACTTCTCCAAAATAGCTAAACCTCTAACCACCTTGCTTTCTAAGGATGTTAAATTCGATTTTGATGATGATTGCTTAAATGCCTTTAATATCTTGAAACAGAAGTTAATCTCTGCACCTGTGGTAGTAGGACCAGACTGGAGTCTACCGTTTGAATTGATGTGCGATGCCAGTGATGGAGCAATCATGGCTATGCTTGGACAAAGAAAGGAGAAAGTTTTCTATGTTATTCATTATGCAAGTAGAACGTTGAATCCAGCACAATTGAATTATGCCACAACAGAGAAGGAATTCTTAGCTGTCATCTATGCTTTTGATAAATTTTGATCCTATTTAATTTGTTCCAAGGTGATTGTGTATACAGATCATGCAGCAATTTGCCATTTAATGGAGAAGAAAGAAGCCAAACTCAGACTATTGCGTTGGATACTGTTACTACAGGAATTTGACGTTGAAGTGAAGGATAAGAAAGGATCAGAAAACTTGGTGGCAGATCACTTATCCCGTTTGGAACCACCTCCAGAAGAGGAGGGAGACATCCTGAAAGAATTTCCCGATGAAAGGATGTTTATAATGGAAACATTATTCAAGGTAAAACTTTTTGATCAAATCTCTTGGTTTGCTGATATTGCTAATTACCTTGCAGAGAAATGGATTCCAAAAAGTATGACAAAGCAGCAAAAAACCAAGTTCTTTTCTGACCTCAAACGTTACATATGGGAGGAGCCCATACTTTTCCGAGTGTGTGCTGATAATATCATTAGGAGATGTGTACCTGAAAATGAAGTACAAAGCATCCTATATCACTGTCACGACAGAGAAGTAGGAGGACATTTTGGACCAAATAGGACAGCCGCCAAAGTTCTGCAATGTGGATTTTATTGGCCCACCATATTCAAGGATGCACAAGCCTACTGCAAATCGTGTGACAAGAGTCAACGAATGGGTAACATTTCTCGACTTAACGAAATGCCTCTGAATAATATATTAATTTGTGATATTTTTTATGTATGGGGGATAGATTTTATGGGACCATTTCCTAAGTCTATGAGCAATGAGTATATCCTAGTAGCTGTAGACTATGTATCTAAATGGGTTGAGGCCATAGCTACTCCCACAAATGATGCAAGAGTGGTGGTCAAATTCGTAAAGAAAAATATTTTCACTCATTTTGGTACTCCTAGGACAATTATAAGTGATAATGGCACTCATTTCTGCAATAAGTTATTCTCGAGTCTTTTGCAAAAATACGGTATTACTCACAAGGTTAGCACACCCTATCACGCCCAGACTAGTGGACAAGTAGAAATTTCTAGCAGAGAATTAAAAAGGATATTGGAGTAATATGTGAATGCATTTAGGAAGGATTGGTCCTTAAAACTAGATGATGCATTATGGGCATACAGGACAGCATTTAAAACTCCTATAGGTATGTCCCCATATAGATTAGTTTTTGGAAAAGCATGCCATCTTCCTGTATAATTGGAAAATAAAGCATATTGGGCTACTAAATTTCTTAACTTCGATATGAAATCCATTGGTTAAGACAAGTTGTTGAAGTTGAACGAACTTGAAGAAATTCGGGAAATGGCTTATGAAAATGCCAAGCTATACAAAGAAAGAACCAAGAGAATTCATGATAAGAATATCCTTTCCAAAGAATTTATCCCAGGCCAACAGGTTGTTTTATATAATAGCAGATTAAGGCTTTTTTCAGGAAAATTAAAATCTAGATGGACAGGTCCCTTCAGAGTGGTCTAGGTATTTCCGTATGGAACTGTTGAAGTTCAACCACCATCAGGAGGCAATTCTTTTAAGGTAAACGGTCAACGTCTCAAGCACTACATAGGAGGTAAGGTTGAAAAGGAAGGCCACTCAGTGCCCCTATTAGACCGCTGAAGATGAAAAGGAAAAAGTCAAGCTAACGACTATAACTTAGAACTACACTGTCTAAAACCCTTTTCTTTTCTTTTAATAATGAGTTTTCAGTTAGATTAAATTTGCTGTTTCATAAATGTCTGTCACGGCCGTGCCTCACCATGTCACGGTCGTGCAGACACCAGAAGCACACGACCGCACTTCAATAGGTTCTGTCACGGCCGTGCAGAAAATTTCACGGCCGTGGCCCACTTCCAACAAGATCCAACACGTGGCGATTTATTAAAAAAAAAAGAAGCGCGCGCGCGTGCCCTAAAGGCACGACCGTCCTGTTCGACCAACAGACGCGTCGCCGCCAGCGCCGTTGCCTTTTTCTCCTCCAAAGATCCACCACCCCGTCGCCGCTGCCTCTTCACCGGTCGTCTCTTCATCGGCCGTCGACGATCATCGTCCGTCAATCCCATCACAGCCGTCGACGATCATCGTCCGTCGATCGTCGTTCACAGCACGGCTCCGACCCAGGCACCGCCGTCAGCGCCATTCGCACCACCGTTTCGCCAATCTCGCCGGACGTCCGTCGACCATCACCTAACGGACGCGCCATCGCTAGCGCCGTTGCCCTTTTCTCCCCGAAGATCCACCGCCTCGCCGTCGCCGCCGTCAATCCCCGATCCTGATGATCTCATCGATCTCGCCGAATAGTAATCAACCGATCTCGCCGGCCGATCTCTCGAAATTCATTGCCTTTTCACCGACGATCATCAATCAACCGAAGCGCCTCCTTCTTCCACAGAGTAGCCGCCGCCTCTTCACCGGCCGTCAACTACCGGAAGCGATCGTCACGCGCACGGTCGTGGTTCTTCAATAAGCCCCTGTATATTCGTTCACGACCGTGCTTCTCCAGTGCAGCAAGCGTGACCACACAGCACGACCGTGACCCTCCACTGCACGGCCGTGACAGTGTGTTTTTCTCAGGACGCAAATGTTGGCACCTGCACCTAAATGGAAACGGCCGGTGAGCTGCCCCCCGCGGAGGCCACAGCCAGTACAAGAAGAACCTCCTCCTCCTGAATTGATACCACAGTCCCGTCGGCTTCAGTTTTGAGATGTTGAACAATGAAAAAGGTTTGATAAGCTAAAAACACTTGGCATCAGTGTGACTAGGTTTCTACATATGGAGTCAATGGAAGAATTCTTATTGAAGGATGATGTGCTGCTCATGTTTGACAATATTGGATTGCAACACTTTGCCATGAACTATTGGTTTACATATGAAAGTTTAACACTTGAGTTTCTTTCCTCGTTTTCAACTAACAAGGGTTATTCAGTTATCACTTTCAGAATGCACAGCAAATTCAGATTGACGAAGGAGGAATTCTGCAACATTTATCATTTCCCCTTGGATGGCTTTAAGAAACAATGTGCCGATTTTGACTGTAAGGAATTTTGGAAGGATATCACCGGAGAAGTTGTGTTTCCAAGGCAAACAGCTAAGAGCACTTCCATCCAAAATCCCATTCTGAGATATGTACACCGCTTCCTTTCATGTGGGTTATTTCCTAGAGCTAATAGTGAAGGTGCGGTCACTCAACTCCAATTATATATTATGTGGGCCATGTTAAATAATGTTGTGGTAGATATTGGTGATCAATTAATTAGGCATTTTCAGAAAAATGCAATCAGAGTCTGTGGCAATATTACTGTAGGCAGCTTGATAACTCCTATTGCCCAACATTTTCATATTGATTTGGAGCAGGACATTCAGATTTCGAGATGTATATTCCTGAACAGATATGCACTGAGTGCCATGTAATTAGTTGTTCATGACAGTGATCAAAAGGCAAACGTGTTCAAGTTCGATAAAATGTCTATACCTATACCTTCTATTGATATTGACCGACTCACATTCTTTAATCACGATAACTGATTGTTCTTCTCGGCCCTAGGGGCAGCACCACAGGCCCCACCTGCTAGGACACATGACGCCGAGGCAGGACCTTCCCGTACTTCGCCACCAGCACAGATGGAGTCAAATACTACTCAGTCGTCGTCAGCATATGACCTTAATGCTATCTGTGATCTTCTTTCTATTATGCAGGGACAGATTACTGACTTGGCCGCCGAGCATCGAGAGACTGCGCGTATAACTCGTCAGATGTACGCTTATCATCTCAGCCAGGGCCACTTGGCACCTTCCCCGCCTGCATCACCTCCAGAAAACTAGTACTTGGTCGTTTCTCTTCTTTTATTTTATATTTTCCCACTTATATATTTTCCTTTTCTTTTAGCATGTTACGCCAAACACTGGGGCAGTGTCTGGTTCTAGCTTGGGAGAAATTCATGCACTTTTATGAAACCTTTTTGCACATTAGTTGTGACCCTTTTTGCGTACTAGATATGTGATAAACTCAATGTTGTGGTCAGCGCATCTTTTCTCTCATGTTACATATTTTATTGTCTTAAAGTTCAGTGTCAGGGCGTTGCTTATCTTATGAAATTCAATTATTGTTCTTTTATCAGTTATCACCAGATTATTGGGAAATTGTAAGAGTTTGTTGCCGAGCAAATGAATCTACTCTTTAATTTGTACTTCTGAAATTATCTACTATGATATGATTCTTGATTATACTTGTATCTTTCTTGAAGCATAAAATCTTTTGGAGCTTATAATTATGCTAATTAATTTTAATGTGAAAGTGAAAATGAAAAGAGGGCTAGTTGAGCTCCAACAGTTAAAGTGAAAAGTATAAAGTATCCTTTGGAACCTTGGTGTGTCCGGGTAATTAGATCCGTAGGGGTTCTTGCCTGGCGACCTAAGGGCATCTGCTCTGGGATCCGTCGATCGAAAGCACGTTACATGGACCATTTTGTGCAATATGGAGGATTACTAAATTCTTAAAGTGAAAAGAAAAATTCTTAATGCTGAAATATGAAATGATAATAGTATGAAAATAAACTCCTTAAAGATTTTTGGTTCAATATTGATACTTTTATGAGATGGATGAATATTGTATGTAAATAATGCAGGGAGAATGGTTAAAGGTTGAGAATTTTGTAAGGCTGAGCTTGGTGAGAAAAGATACTCTGGTGATGGCTGTGTAAAAGGGCAATAGGAGAAAAGTATTAGATATCGTAATGGAGCGATGACTTGTCTGACAAAATTGCTTAAGGACAAGCAAAATTACTGTAGGCAGCTTGATAACTCCTATTGCCCAACATTTTCATATTGATTTGGAGCAGGACATTCAGATTCCGAGATGTATATTCCTGAACAGATATGCACTGAGTGCCATGCAATTAGTTGTTCATTACAGTGATCAAAAGGCAAACGTATTCAAGTTCGATAAAATGTATATACCTATACCTTCTGTTGATATTGATCGACTCACATTCTTTAATCACGATAACTGGTTGTTCTTATCGGCCCTAGGAGCAGCACCACAGGCCCCAGCTGCTAGGACACATGACGCCGAGGCAGGACCTTCCCGTACTTCGCCACCAGCACAGATGGAGTCAAATACTACTCAGCCGTCGTCAGCATATGACCTTAATGCTATCTATGATCTTCTTTCTATTATGCAGGGACAGATTACTGACTTGGCCGCCGAGCATCGAGAGACTGCGCGTATGACTCGTCAGATGTACGCTTATCATCTCAGCCAGGGCCACTTGGCACCTTCCCCGCCTGCATCACCTCCAGAAGACTAGTACTTGGTCGTTTCTCTTCTTTTATTTTATATTTTCCCACTTATATATTTTCCTTTTCTTTTAGCATGTTACGCCAAACACTGGGCAGTGTCTGGTTCTAGCTTGGGGGAAATTCATGCACTTTTATGAAACCTTTTTGCACATTAGTTATGACCCTTTTTGCGTACTAGATATGTGATAAATTCAATGTTGTGGTCAGTGCATCTTTTCTCTCATGTTACATATTTTATTGTCTTAAAGTTCAGTGTCAGAGCATTGCTTATCTTATGAAATTCAATATTTGTTCTTTTTATCAGTTATCACCAGATTATTGGGAAATGGTAAGAGTTTGTTGCCGAGCAAATGAATCTACTCTTTAATTTGTACTTCTGAAATTATTTACTATGATATGATTCTTGATTATACTTGTATCTTTCTTGAAGCATAAAATCTTTTGGAGCTTATAATTATGCTAATTAATTTTAATGTGAAAGTGAAAATGAAAAGAGGGCTAGTTGAGCTCCAACAGTTAAAGTGAAAAGTATAAAGTATCCTTTGGAACCTTGGTGTGTCCGAGTAATTAGATCCGTAGGGGTTCTTGCCTGGCGATCTAAGGGCATCTGCTCTGGGATCCGTCGATCGAAAGCCCATTACATGGACCATTTTGTGCAATATGGAGGATTACTAAATTCTTAAAGTGAAAAGAAAAATTCTTAATGCTGAAATATGAAATGATAATAGTACGAAAATAAGCTCCTTAAAGATTTTTGGTTCAATATTGATACTTTTATGAGATGGATGAATATTGTATGTAAATAATGCAGGGAGAACGGTTAAAGGTTGAGAATTTTGTAAGGCTGGGCTTGGTGAGAAAAGATACTCTGGTGATGGCTGTGTAAAAGGGCAATAGGAGAAAAGTATTAGATATCGCAATGGAGCGAGGACTTGTCTGACAAAATTGCTTAAGGACAAGAAAAATTACTGTAGGCAGCTTGATAACTCCTATTGCCCAACATTTTCATATTGATTTGGAGCAGGACATTCAGATTCCGAGATGTATATTCCTGAACAGATATGCACTGAGTGCCATGCAATTAGTTGTTCATGACAGTGATCAAAAGGCAAACGTGTTCAAGTTCGATAAAATGTCTATACCTATACCTTCTGTTGATATTGACCAACTCACATTCTTTAATCACGATAACTGGTTGTTCTTCTCGGCCCTAGGGGCAGCACCACAGGCCCCACCTGCTAGGACACATGACGTCGAGGCAGGACCTTCCCGTACTTCACCACCAGCACAGATGGAGTCAAATACTACTCAGTCGTCGTCAGCATATGACCTTAATGCTATCTATGATCTTCTTTCTATTATGCAGGGACAGATTACTGACTTGGCCGCCGAGCATCGAGAGACTGCGTGTATGACTCGTCAAATGTACGCTTATCATCTCAGCCAGGGCCACTTGGCACCTTCCCCGCCTGCATCACCTCTAGAAGACTAGTACTTGGTCGTTTCTCTTCTTTTATTTTATATTTTCCCACTTATATATTTTCCTTTTCTTTTAGCATGTTATGCCAAACACTGGGGCAGTGTCTGGTTCTAGCTTGGGGGAAATTCATGCACTTTTATGAAACCTTTTTGCACATTAGTTGTGACCCTTTTTGCGTACTAGATATGTGATAAACTCAATGTTGTGGTCAGTGCATTTTTTCTCTCATGTTACATATTTTATTGTCTTAAAGTTCAATGTCAGAGCATTGCTTATCTTATGAAATTCAATTATTGTTCTTTTTATCAGTTATCACCAGATTATTGGGAAATTGTAAGAGTTTGTTGCCGAGCAAATGAATCTACTCTTTAATTTGTACTTCTGAAATTATCTACTATGATATGATTCTTGATTATACTTGTATCTTTCTTGAAGCATAAAATCTTTTGGAGATTATAATTATGCTAATTAATTTTAATGTGAAAGTGAAAATGTAAAGAGGACTAGTTGAGCTCCAACAGTTAAAGTGAAAAGTATAAAGTATCCTTTGGAACCTTGGTGTGTCCGAGTAATTAGATCCGTAGGGGTTCTTGCCTGGCGACCTAAGGGCATCTGCTCTGGGATCCGTCGATCGAAAGCCCGTTACATGGACCATTTTGTGCAATATGGAGGATTACTAAATTTTTAAAGTGAAAAGAAAAATTCTTAATGCTGAAATATGAAATGATAGTAGTATGAAAATAAGCTCCTTAAAGATTTTTGGTTCAATATTGATACTTTTATGATATGGATGAATATTGTATGTAAATAATGCAGGGAGAACGGTTAAAGGTTGAGAATTTTGTAAGGCTGGGCTTGGTGATAAAAGATACTCTGGTGATGACTGTGTAAAAGGGCAATAGGAGAAAAGTATTAGATATCGCAATGGAGCGAGGACTTGTCTGACAAAATTGCTTAAGGACAAGCAAAATATCTAGCTTGGGGGAATTTGATGCATAGAATTCATGCATAATCGTTAAGTCAATTTATTCTAAACTTTAAGAGTGTTTCATGATTTAAAGTGGAAAAAGTAGTTTAAATATAGAGAAATTTCCAAAAGATTGACTTTTACCTAAGCTTGATTGAATTTATGACAGAGAATGGCAGTACGTTGGAATTTGGACGAAAAAGCTGCGAAAAAGAAGTTTTGCATTGGGCACGGCCGTGCCAACTAACGTCACGCCCGTGCAATGAAGAGAGGAATTCAAACATTCTGTCACGGCCATGCGGATGAATTTCACGGCCGTGCAAATCGGAGGCTTGAAACTTACGTTCTGTTAGGCCCGTACAGAAATGATCACGACTGTGCAAATTGAAGGCTAACTAACGTTCTGTCACGGCCGTGCAGTATGTCGTCACGGCCGTGCTGCAAAAATACCAGAAATTGATGTTCTGTCACGGCCGTGCTACCCAATCTTCACGGTCGTGCCGGAGGTTTTGTTAGGCCATTTTAAGCCATTTTTTGCCATCGTTTTTATAGGATTTCGGGTTGTTGAGCCATGTTACGGGAAAAACTATTTAAGAAAACCCCAAATCTTTTGGAAGAACATCTTTGGAGGGCATAATTCAGAGGTTGAAGGCTTGGTGAGGGAGATCCAGAGGCTACAACGAAGTTCTGCCGAAAACTCGAGAGAGGACGGTAAAATTAGGAGTAGTTCTTCTTGTTCTCTTTTCTTTTCCTGAAACATTATTTAGATTGATGTACTCTAGTTTATTAGAGTAGTTCTTTAGGATTTTCTTGATTGAACTCTATTCTTTATGAATTCTTTGTACGATTAGTTGATGGATCAATAGCATGTTTGAAGATTTTATTAATTGTTGCCTGAGATTTATTCCTTTGAATCTTTTGATTATCTGAAAAGAAGTATTTAGATTCTCTAGAGTTTTTCTTTGATTTTTCCTTTTACATGCCACTCTTGGAGAAATCGCAAGAGACCCAATTGTGTTGTTGTTAAGGTGACTTGAGAAAGCCCTTAACTTTATATTCCATTTGAATGCGTTTTGAGATTGAATAGATTAGATTAAAAACCAAAAGGATTATTCTCTTTTATTGATATCAAAATAGGGTTTAAAGCCTGAAACATTTTTCTTTTTCTTTGCCTACGTGGCGGGAGGTGCGATTTTGCAGGCGTTACAATTAATATCTTGGCTTCTTCGCCGATGGTCGAACATTTTTCTTTTTCTTCAACAAAGGGGGCACGAGCATGAGCGGCTTGTAGCTCTGGTGGCGGTTGAGCGAGCTGGTGGCAGTTGAGCGAGCCGAAGGCGGCCGCAAAGGAAGGGAGGAAGTCGTGAAATTGTAGACAGAGGCTTAGAATGGCGGGATCCTTGAAAGGAGGCTGGATAGAAAGAGATGGCACAACGAGCTCGGAAGAGCAAGACAGACTCATCGAGGGTGGCAATGTCAGCTGAGGAGCGGGAAGGGAGGTGGTGGCGAGTTGCGAGAGATGGAGTCAGTGCCAGCCGAAGGGCGATGTCACAGTTGTCAAAGGGGGATCTCACCGTCGGAATAGCCGACGGAGCGACCTCACCATTCAGCGAAGCAGAAGGAGAGAAAGCTAAGAGAGAATCTAAGGACAGAGGGGACGCACGGGCATATGAGAAAGAACAACTACGGAGAGCACACGCGGAACAACTGTGATGGAGTTAAAAAATAATAAAAAATGTGTTGTCTGATTAGGATCCAATGGTGAAGAGTCCGCTCATCGAGCTACTTAGCCCAAGCGCTAAGCACCTCTTTAGCCTTTTCGAATTAAAAAATATCTTAAAATAAAGAATTCAATTTTATTCAAATTTAGATTATTCTTTCTTTTATCAATTTGAGTATGATTAAAAAAATAATAATATTTCCTTTCTAAAAGATAATGTGGAAGTAAATAGTAATTTCTATTTAAAAGATAATTTATTATTCGATGAATTAAAAAACTTAAAATAAAATTTTTAATTTGAGTAAAAAAAAGAGGTAAAATCATGAGAGCGCTATGCCAAATTTTTATATAAGTTAATATACATACATATCTAAGTTAAGTTTTTTTTCAAAAAATAAAAGTTATCTTATAGTTGTTTGTTTTATAAGGTAACAAAAATAAAACAACATTAAATTTTGCTGTTGGTTTGGGAATTAAAAAATAACTTAAAATAAAAAATTCAACTTTACTCAAATTAATATTATTTTTTCCTTTATATAAATATGAGTATGATTAAAACAAATAATCTTCCATTTATAAAAGTTAATGCACAAAATATTATAAAATTAATAGTATGTAATTTCTAAAATAAATAATTTATTATTTTAGGAATTAAAGAATGATTTAAAATAAATAATCCAATTTAATTCAAATTATAATTAATCTTTCCTTTTTTTATCAAATTGAGTATGATGAATATAAATACTATTTTATTTCTAAAAAATAATGTGCAGGTAAATAACAATTCCTTTTTAAAAGATAATTTTATATTTCTGAATTAACAAATAAGTTAAATAAAGAATTCAATTATACTCAAATTAAGATTAATCTTTCGTATTTGAATATGATTAAACTAGATAATATTTTCTTTTTAAGAGACAATGAGCAAGTAAATAATTATTAATCTTAAAATATATTTGTTAAGTTGGGAATTCAAAATAACTTAAAATAATAAGATCTTATTTCAAATGATAATGCGTTTGTTATTTTCGGAATTAACAAATAATTTAAATTAAATAATTTAATTTGAGTCGAATTAAAATTAATGTTTACTTTTATCAATTTGAGTATGATTGGAATAAATAATATACCCTTTTTAAAAGATAATGCACAAAGTAAATAATTTCTAATTTCTCAAATAAATAATTTATTAATTTCATAATGAAAATAGTTTAATTGAATTAAATTAATATTTATCTTTCCTTTTTTAATTTGGGTGTGATGAAAGCAAATAATATTTTCTTATAAAACATAATGTGTAAGTAAATAATAATTCATTTTAAAAAAGATAACTTATTATACTAGTAATTAGAAAATAAATTAAAATAATAATTACTTATTTTTAAAAGATAATGTGTTTGTTTTTTTCGTAATTAACAAATAATTTTAATTTGAATCAAATTAAAATTATTCTTTCATTTTTATCAACTTTAGTACGATTAGAATAAATAATATAGCCTTTTTAAAAGATAATTCACAAAAGATAATAAAGTAAATAATTTCTAGTTCACAATGAAAAATAATTTAATTGAGTCAAATTAAAATTTATCTTTCCTTTTTTTTTCAATTTGGTTTCATGAAAATAAATAATATATTTTCTTATAAAATATAATGTGCAAGTAAATAATAATTCATTTTTAGAAAGATAATTTATTATATTGGAAATTAGAAAAAAATTTAAAAATAAGTATTTATTTTTAAAAGATAATGTGTTTGCTATTTTCGGACTAAACAAATAATTTAAATAAGTAATTCAATTTAATGATAATAAATAATACTTTCTTTCTAATATAAAAATATATTTACTTTTTAAGATATAATGTATTTTCCAAATTAAAAAATAAATGACTCGATTCGAATATGATTAAAATAGATAATAATTTCTTTATAAATGGTGATGTACACGTATAATAAAAAGTAAAATTTATTTTTTAAAGTATAATGTGTTATTTTTTGAACAAAAATTAATTTAAATAAAAATTTAAATTCGAGTCCAATTAATATTGATACTTACTTTCTAAAAGATAATTGACTAGAATAATAAAATAAATAATATTTCCTTTTTAAAAGATATTGGAGAAGTATAATTAAATTAATAATAATGCATATAATATATTTTTTATAGTCAACTCTCGATGTCTAAGAAGCGATTCCAACAATCTAACTTGTAAGACGCTAAAGAACGTGTTAAAAATCGACTCACCATCGAGGTCAACTAATTTGAAGATTCACTCGAGTCCAACTAATCTAATTATCTTGCACTGCATCGGGTACTTACCAGTGACACGTGAGATTTTTCACAATAACTCAAAGTCAATATTTGCTTAACGGTATAATATAAATGAAGAGCTCAATGCACGAGGTGATCACAAGTGGTGCGGGGGCATGTATGGAAATTAAATTTGAGTATAGTTAAAATTAATATTTTCTTTCTAAAACATAAAGTCAATTTGAGTACGATGGACAAGTATAATAAATTAATAATATTTACCTTTAAAAGAGTACAACAAATAATATTTTATTTTTAAAAGATTAATGCATTGTTTCCAAAATTAAAAAAAATAAATGATTCAGTTTTATTGCGATTAAAATAAATAATATTTTCTTTATAAAAGATGATTTACGTGCAATAAAATAAATATATTTCATTTGAAAAAGATAATGTATCATTTTCAAAATTAAAAAAAAATTAAACAACAAATTCGATTTAAGTTGAAGAGTCTGGAACTCGGCCAAGGTAATAGGCTACGGCCGTGATAAGCGCACATCTCTGACCACTTGATGATTGTGAGCTACAGGCTTGCAATATGGAAGTTGAAAATTAGGCTCGCTCACGATAATGCACATGGGAGCACAATCATGACGGAGGATGTGGCATCGTCTTAACACTTTGGTCACGACTATGACCTCCGGTTGGAGGAAAACATGTATAATAAAAATATATAATATTTTCTTAAAAAATCATATATCATTTTCTAGGTATTTTAGTTAGTATTAGCTCAATTTTTAATTTGAGAAAACGATTTTTCGTATAATTAAATAAAAAATGAGAAATATATTAACTGTTATTAGACAAAATTTAAATTGTAAATTTAATTTGAGTAGGAGTAGGACTTTTTTTTAAAAAAACATTTTTTAAAACATATATATTTGATTAAAGTAAGAGAGGGAAACTTTATTGAATTTTTTTATTGTTTAATTTAACAACTTTTTCGTTTCTATTTCTAATTTTGGATTTGCAAACGAAAATATGTTATATAATATCATAATACAATTAATTTAGTAATAAAAATTTGTTAAGTTAGAAAAGCTTTAAAAATTCCTTATATGAATTTAATAGAATTAAGAATGCTAATTAAACATAAATAGAAATAAGTGGCATTTAAATATGAAATAAAATAAAAATTTAAAATTTAAAATAGTGGTATTTTTGAATAATAATTAAATAAAATAAAAATAAGAAATTCAAACATTTTTAACTTTTTCAAATTTATTAAATTCAATTTTAGTAAGACTAAATTAAATAAACTTTTTAAAATATAATGCATTTATAAGTTAATAGATAGAGTGTTATTAAATAAAATTAGGAGTATATAAAATTTAAAAATCAATTTGATTTGATTATAGTTAACCATTTTCTCTTTCTATCTTTTTATTTAAGTAAATGGCTTGAAGAAGTAAGCTGTAAACATTTAATAAAAAGATACCAAAGTTGATGGAGTGGTACTTGACTCTTTACTTAGACAAGGTTTCGAATTCGAATTCATATGAATGCAGAAATTTTTGTTGAAAGTCTCACTTGTCACTATCAAGTACGAAATATACCTTTAACCTGTGGATAGTGTACTCTTTAGCATCATGTGTGTTAGATAGTCGATATTACTCATACATCCTGAGAGTTGGTTAAAAAAGATAGATCATTTATATAATTTAATCTAAGAAATAAATTAAAAGATGAAGTTTAAGAAAATGTGATAATGATATATAAATAATGATAAAATAAAATTCGTGGTTTGCGCATAAATATTTTTTTTTACTCTTTAGTTAATAAATAATACATTACATTCATATTAGAAAAGAATTTGAAATTTTGAACCATGTGTCATGTTAATTAAAAATATAAAATTAATATTTTGCTTTTAAAAATTAATCTTAATGGTGACATGTAAGTAAATGGTAATAGATGGACTCCTATATAACAAAGTCCGAGTAATAATTGAAATTTTAAAATAAATAACAAGGAGTGTGACAATAATTTATTAAATATATAAATAATTAAGATGCATAATTATTTTCATTTCTTTAATTAATTAAATAGATTTACTTATTGTTTAGTTTAACAACTTTTTTTCATTTTTGTTTCGAATTTTGGATTTGCAAACGAAAACATGTTATATAATATGATAATAAAATTAATTTAGTAATAAACATAAATAAAAATAAGTGATATTTAAATATGAAATCAAATAAAATTTACATATTTAAAACAGTGGTATTTTTGGATAAATAAATAAAAAATTCAATCATCTTTACTTTTTAAATTTTAGTAAGATTGAAATAAATAAAATTTTATTTACTTAGAACTCGGACGTCCAAATGACCTCAAAGACCTTGAAGAGAATTGTAGAGTTTGGATCTCAGGACGGGAGCAAATTACGGATTATCTTGTTTTATTTCTGCATGTATAAGCAAGCAAATTGAGGAGAACGAACGAACGAACGAACGAATGAATGAGCGGTAACACAAAAAGGAGTGGTCTGACTACATTGAACTTGTTGACGTCCAAGTGTGATAATTTTTTTATTTTTTATTTTTGTATGCCATCAACGAGTCCAAGATGCCAGCTCTGATTTATGAAAAGATGGTGACGCACTTTGTCCTCTCTTTTAATCTTCTTTTTTTTTTCTTATTTTGTATTTCTCCTCTGTCTTTTCTAAGTTGTCACATCTCTCTTTTGTTGAAATCGAGAAGAAAAAAGAAGTCGGACTTCGTTATGAGTGGAAAATATGGATCCCTTGGGTCCAGAATTTAAAGCCAACGATAACTGTTTACTTGCGGAATAAATTGAACTAAATAAAATAATAAAATATCATATTTTTAAAAAGTTACATATTTTTTATTTTGTCTTAATATTTAGTTTGAAGAGAATAAAATTTATAATTAATTTTTTTATTATGAATTGTTGATATTAATTATTATAATTTTTATTATGTAGGATGATCATGTCACTCTACCACTCCCACTTTATCCTCGATTAATATTCTTCCACTTTTTTCTTTCATCTCGTTTTATTTTTTACTTTTCACCGAACTTGTTTAAATTAATTAATATTCTAATTATCTTTCCTCTCCAATCTCTCTTCCATATTAGTGCGTTTATTTTTTATAATAAAAATATAATACTTATGTAATATGGGATATGATACATACATATAATTTAATTAATATGCAAAGCTAAAATTGCATCAAATATGTAAAGTATTAGAAAAAATGTATGAAATAAAATGGAAATAATCAATAGTATAAGTGAAAATAAAAAAGAATTTTATAGAATAATTATATATTCTATTTATTTAATAAGTCTTTGTATCATTTTTCCAATTTTTTGAACTCATTTATCTTATATTTTACAAAACTAATTTATATGTATATTAAAATAGTACATTAAGTTATTGTGTTCCCTTTATATTATATGATATTATTATATTTAAAAATTCGGGTGGATTCAATGGGACAAAACATAAAAAGGGTATTATATTAAATTATTGTAATATTGAATATACATTCAATTTCAAAATATAAAAAGTAAATTACGTCAGGAAAAAAAATTACAAAAAGGACACAGAGACTTAATAAATTATTAGAATATGCAATTGGTTAAAAAAAGCTTAGTAATTTATTTCCATTTTTTACTAGTTTTGTTTCATAATTTTTTCTAATGTTTATACATTTAATATAATTGTAAATTTTCATATTAATTAAATTTATATGTACTTCTCATATTTCATATTATCTTTTTATCATAAAAAAATAAAAAAAAACACTAATATCTGGAAGAGAGATAGTAGAGAAAAGAAAAAAATAAAGGATTAATTAATTAGAAAAGATGGCTCGAAAGTGGAATTGAAATGGAAAGGTCACATGAGACAAGATTAATTAAAGTAAGATGAGGATAAAATGAAAAATGTAGAGTGGTATTAAGGGCAAAAAGATAACATGATTAGTTTCTCGTCGCATGATTTCTTTTAAAAAAAAATCGAATATGAGAATTAGAGTCGTGTAATCTCAATCCCTCTTCATAAAAGACAGGTGAAATCCTCTTTCTTTCTGTTTCCTCTTTTTATTTGGTTTTTTCCTTCCTTCATTTTCTCTTTCCCCCTTTCCCACTCTCTCTCACACATTCTTTCTTGTTATTTTTATTTATCTTTAATTTATTTTGAATTTTTATTTTTAATTAATTCACTTATATAAACTTTTAATTAACTTCTAATCTATTATTTAAAATATCTACTTACAAAAAAAAGCGTATTCAATCTTTTATTTATGACATAATCTATAAATTGGATTACTTCCATCTTACCATCGTATTACGAGTTTTCCAAATTGTTTTATTATATTTTTAAAATACATTATCTTATAGACAATCCATCTAAGTAAAATAATTTCAGTATTATTTATTTTTTATGCGATGCGATATTATGTATTACCTCTCTTCGTTACTTTAGTCTTTTACTTTGCTTTACAGATTCTATTATCCATCTCTACATTTTCTTCTAAATGTATAGATAAGTGATATATTATATCTGTGTATCACACTATATATATATAATGTGGTTACACGGTACTTAAATTATATATATATACACCAAACATTAACGTGACACCACATAAAAGTGGGTGCATTATGCGCCCCACAACTTCGGACCGTCCGACTGAGATGGATAACCTTGATGAACACGCGCCGGTTCGCACGATGCACATTCGAATCAGCGAGTTGCGAAGGAAGGCAGGCAGAAGGCAGCTGCGGGCAGAGGGCGGCGAGAGAAGTGCGATCCAAGGGCGAACAAGGGCAGAGGACGGTGGAGAGCTGCGAGCGGTGAGGGAAGGGCGAGCTGACAGCGAGCGATGACCGATCCCAGTGGCTACGACAAAAATTCATCGCTTTGCCAAATCCCCCTTTCTCTACACCGATTCGCAGCTTCATTGATTTTCCGTTGCCGGAGGGATGCCGATTCGTCGCTCCATCATCAAACCTCATGCTAACCTCGCGCGAACGCCTGCATAGCGCTTGAACGGATGTTCCTCCCTCGAATTGGATGTGCATTCATCAAGGCCATCCATCTCAAATCAATGATCTGAAGTTGACATAGAGTGCATTTTTATGTGATGACATTAATGTTTCTCCCTCTGTACACACATATATTACTTACATTCGTGCTTCCATAGGAACCCTAGCCGCCACCACCCCTTCCCTTCGTCTCCGGCGATCCCCGCCGGAGGCGCCACCCCCTTTGCCTCAATCTTAGTAGAGGATGGATATGAATCTGGAGCCTCTTGACCCCGATTCTTTCCCTCCTCTTCCCTCCCTCCCTGCCTCCCCAGCCCCTTTACTCCCACTTTTACCTCTCCCCACCCCAGCTCCTCTCCAAACTCAACGACCTTCTTTCCCTGCACCTTTGCAACCTTTCCTCTTGGTTGCTGCACCTCCGCCCTGCTCTAGGGTTGACACTATGCGTGGAACCCAAGAACGGGAAACTGACCTCGTTCCCAATCCCCCATGTCTCCTCGCCAACTTCGTTCTTTGCAGGATTCCATTATCAAGGAGTCATCATTCTGGCGGAGGAGATTGCTGTGCCCACCGTCGTCCTACAACGATGCCTCTTGGATGATTTATCGGAGATTTGGACACCTTAAGACTGGAGCTGCCAAACTTATGCGCACCTCTTTACCTTTTTCATATATCCGACATAGGTAAGTCCTTGCTTTTTACCTTCGCTAATGACTATGATCGTTTGTAGGTACTCATCGGTGGACCATGGGTGTTCCATGGGCACCATCTCTCAGTTGCCCAAGTTTCCCCCATCTTCTGCCCCGATGGCGACCATCTTATGACATCACCTACCTGGATTCATTTTCCCGGGCTTGCACTCGAGCTAATGAATTCACAATCTCTCCGTCGGATTCAGCATGTTTTAGCACTCTCCTTCTCATAGATGAAGGCGCATTGTCGTTTGATCTCCATTCTTTAGCAAGAGTCTATGCAAAAATAGATCTGTCCAAGCCTATCAAGCAAGGTATCTGGGTCCATCTCCCAAACGGTGTTCGCCATTTTCAACAGGTAACATATGAAAACTTGCCCACCATCTGCTTTTGCTGTGGTATCGTCGGCTACCGCCTGGAATTCTGCTCCCGGAAGCTGGTGTTTCAAGAGGGGCATCCTGAGGTCCTTCTCTTTGGCCCTTGGCTTCGAGCTAGGCCCTCGGAGCATGTATAGAATCCACTTGGCTCCACTGACTCTCACCGCACAACCCAGTCGATGGTGACACAACCCCAAGACGCCTACCCCGGCTCTCAACCCCCGTCGCTCGGCACCCCCCAGAGGGAGAGGGCGAAAGACTGGTAAGACCATACTCCCCACCAGTAATGCTATCTCACTACCTTCTCCATCTGTGCATGTGCTCCAAACGGACGAAGACGTACTCTTTCCTCTTCAATAATGTGGTTCTGGCTTGGAACTGTCGAGGCGCTTTTAGGGTCAAAGTTAGAGATAGACTTATTAGTCTTGTAAAATTACACTAGCTAGACTTTGTAATTTTATTAGTCACATGCGGATTCTGTAAAAACTAAACAGATTCACCGTCTAGGCAATGCCTGGCATGGTACCTTCTGCGTGGCCGTCGATTCTTCGGGCGACATTGTCTTGGCCTGGCACAGTCATGACACTCAGGTGACTTCGCTCATCAACTTTGATCAGATTTTACATGCTGTCATCACGCATAATAATTTTACTTTTCTTCTATGTATTTATGCCAGTACAACCCTGGAATTGCGTAACTCCCTTTGGAATAGCTTGCATAGTCTATATACTAGAGACATTCCCAAGGCGCTAATTGGCGACTTGAACTGTATTCTCTCATTTGCTGATAAGCTCGGTGGATCCCTTTTTCGTGAGACCAAATCAGTAAAAATGCTTAGAGGACTTATTGTGTCATGACCCCGATTCAAACCGTGATTTAAACTAGAGTTCGTGACTTATTACAAACGATCAAATAAAATTGAAAAAGATGGCGGAAACATGATATAAATTTTTTTTCTAACATACATAAGAATGAGGGTATCATAAAATAAATACACAATTTATGATGATCCTTCAGAGCAACCAATAATCCTTAAGTTTTACATTTCTTAAAAATAATTTTGCCTTCTTACATCATATAAGATATTACATATGCATTACGCATAATCAAACCTCTCGACATCCTAATAGAAGGATACGAGGGACTCAAATCTTCTCATCTTATCACGAACCCTTCAAATACTATCACCTCGCATAATTTTCAAGAATTATCTGAAAAATATTAGAAACAACAGAGTGAGCTAAAATAGCTCAGTAAATTGATAACTCATAGCCTATGTGTTACCGACTAATCAATTCGGAGTGACGTAGAAAATCATGCAATAATCATAATAGCAAAATAGATATTTTCATATATTTAATAATTACATATATACATACTAATCAGAAACATCACACTTAACTTGCAATCAATATCATATAAATTATACCAAACATATGTATGCAAATGCAACATTCCCATATGAATGCACGGATCACCAACTGGCCAGTGGTCGGTAGGTGGATTCTAGAGGTGGCTCCCATCGTGATCGGTGATGTAGCACTTAGCTCCATTCTACCTCATCCTTTTCGGGGAACATATCATATAGCGATAGGTGAATTCTAGAGGTGGTTCCCATCGTGATCAGCGATGTAGCACTTAGCTCCATTCTATCTCATCCATTTCGGAGAACATATAGCGATATGTGGATTCTAGAGGTGGCCCCTACGGATTCTAGAGGTGGCCCTCATCACGACTATTCATGATGTAGCACTTAGCTCCGCATGACACTTAGCTCCAGCCTATCTCATCCCATTATTGGGGAACAAAATGATGGCTTGGACTCTAGAGGTGACTCCCATTGTGATCAGCGATGTAGCACTTAGTTCCAACCATCATACATGCAATGCAGACAGATGCAGATGCATGATTCATCATATTACAATTGTATCTCAAATATCAAAAGATGAATCATATCAAATATCATTTCAAACGGAACAAGATTGCGCTTCTCGTAATCCTTTCATATCATATCACATATGCTTTTCAAATGTGCAATCATACAATCATTCAGTTATACTTTTTATAACTGCATTTCTCAAAATCAATTCATAACATATCCAAAACATATTCAATGCATATAATAGTCGATGTCACATCGAATTCAAAAGAGGTGAAAACATAGAGTAAGAGAAATCAACTTACCTCTCATGGCAATATGAAAGACTTTTCTCTTTTTTTTTTTCTTTTCCTTGTTATTCTTCTAGTCCTATGTCAATAATATGTGTTCTTATTAATACTACTATGTAAGTACCATGTCTTACATAGATAAAACAATGACCAATGCCATATATTACTCATGCATTCAATCCTATAGCTTAATTAATTGATTAATCATAAGAATTCATCTTGTACCGACAAATCACATATTTGGTGAAATAAAAATGATATATTTTGTTACACCAAACAAAATCTCATGATGCTAATTTTATATGAATGTAGGCTTATTAAAATTTAAGCAATAATTGTTTCAAATTTTATCTCACCATGGTTGATCTTCAAAAAAATTAGCATTCATCTTCCACTTGATGTTAATTCTGTGTTTTGATGGACTGAGTGATGTTGATTGTGTGATTTAAATAAAAAACTCCTTTTCTGATAATTTCAATTTTCCTAGATTTAGACTTTCAGAGGCATAAGTTATAAATTTTCTAGTTTTTATATCCATCCGAACCGAGTACAATAGATTTCACAAGCACTAAGATAATATGCTCTAAATTTCCTTTTGACAGACTTGAAGTGCTCGGCTAGTCCTTATTACTTCCTATAGAAATATCCTTTTCAAATTATTCCACTTGAAAATGAAGACTAACATCAGTATCTTGTTGATCCTAAAATATCCAATATTTATATAATATCTTTGATTTAATATCTAATTTATAAAATTAGATAATAGTTTCAATAGATAGAATGATAAAACCTTACAAATGAACACATATATTTCTCTACAGATATCTAATTGACTTGATTCCAAAGCTTGGTGAAGGTAGACATAAAATGTAGTTGACATACTTAATTTCATAATTTATACCATTTTAAATACTTATTAGAAAATCTTGTGGTGATATATATTTAGATTCAGCTTTAACATCCATGAGATAAATAGGTAGTCAATGTAAATATGATATCTTATTATATATAATTTATTTTTGAGTAATTGTAGTTGGTCAAGTAGACTACAAAAGCGACAAACTCATCTAAAATTTTTAGAATTTTGAATGACCGGTGTGAACAAAAGTATAATTTAGAACTTAACCATATATCTTCGAGAACAACACAACAACTACACACTACTTTGGTGATTACATATTACACGTAATTTTGAAATCATCCTCAAATACCATGGAATCTAGACTCATATAAGTTCATATTATATAAAGTTCATAATTTTTTTAAAAGACTTTTTACATAGAGTTTTCGATCATGAGAACATCTGAAGGTTTTGTAAACTATTAAATTCTATTGAATAACTTCAAATCAATATACTCTCATTATCAATTTGAAACTTGACTAATCGAATAATTATTAAGAATAACTATTCAAAGATCCGAAGTAATAAATTACAAAAGATTCAACATACGTACCTTCACCCTTGTCAATTGTCTTCTATCTTTCATATTTACCTCCTAACAAATTAGCTTCATTCAATTTTCTTGCATAGTGTCAATAGTAGTTTGAATAATTTATTGAGATGAGCAAGGGGCTTCCAATGTGCTCATGAATGGATATTGATAAAAATTGAGAAACTGTGTGTGTAATATTATATTATATTATATTGTGTATATATATATGCAACTAAGGCGGTTGTGCCGAAATAAATAAAAATAAATAAAATTTCCTTTATTAATAACTAAGGACTCGGATTTATATAAAGCTTAACTAGAATTAAGTAACTTAAAAATATATCGGAATAATGTGCATGAGGGCATAACACATCCAATTGGTAAGCTAAGAATGTATCCTTATCTTCTTATATTATAGTGTGGCGGTAGAGTTAACAAAGGACATGGAAGTATGAGGTGTCAACTTAACTTGCACAATGTCTGCATGCAAGGCACACGAGAGTTAGTGGAAGGTGGGGTGAGGTAAAAATAATAAGATTTATTATATTTACTAGTAACTGTTATCTGTTTTTCTTTCCAATATAAGTGGAACAATAAATAAGAGAATACTATATCCTTTATGACAATTAACTAAGTAAATAATGGTTATTAATTTGCCAAAGTATTTATATGAACTAATTAATAAACTAATAACGATACAGATAGTAAGTCAAGTCAAAGCATTCAATAAATGAGTAATTATCTCACCATCTTTGCATGAGAGTTAATTAATCAGAATAATTAATATATATATACACACTAATATTTCGATATGATAATTTAGGAGAGCTTGGATAAAAGAGTTACTTATTAAATCCGTATTTAATTAGGCTAATTAACTATTTGCAATTAAATTAATTAGCTTAAATGGTAATTTGGATATAAACATTAAATTGTATTAGATAAGTGAAAATAGCCAACTTAAACAATTGATCAAATTAATTATATATGAGGTAAAATCTTGGGATGTTATATATTGACTATCAGAAGCTCATCAATGTGGATCCCTTAGGCATCAAATATACCTGGTGCAACAACCATCCAGGTCTTGCTCACATACATTGCCGCCTTGATCGTCTTCTCCTAAACCATCACTGGCTAGAACGTTTTCCCAATCTCCAGCTTTCCCCCTTACCCCTGTGCTTCTGACCACACACCCTTACTTCTCCTAACTGAAACCATACCACACCATCCACATTCTTTTAAGTACGAGGTCTTCTGGCTACTTCACCAGGAGGTTTGTGATATTGTAGCAAAAAATTGGAACACAAGCTCTACTAATCCTGACTAGAGTATCGCGAGTATTCACAACTCAATTAAAATTGACACTCTTAAATAGAACAAACACTCTCTTGATCGCCTTGAGCCCCGTGTTCAAAATTCCCTTAATAGAATTTTTGAGCTTGAGTCTTGAGACATCCATGGGCTTTCCCCTTTTGAGCTTGACTCCCTTCGCTCATCATATCATTACCATGCTGCTCTCCTTAGGTAGATTAGCTTGAAATGGTGGAGCAAAACTTGGACCAACCGGCTCTGACAAGGCGATCGAAATACTAATTTTTTTCATCTCTCTACAATTATTAGGGGACAAAATACTATACGTGAAATTTTTAACTCGGAGGGCGAAACTATCACTTTTGACCTCGCCATTCACAATCTATTTGTAGACCTTTACAAGGCCCTTTGGAAACCCTCTCCCCTGATTCGCATTCTCCCCAACTGTTGCCCCTTTACCTTCCTTGGATCAATCTTTTATAAACTCTCTTAGCTACCCAGTATCCCCGACGGTGCTCCCTGGCACATCGGGGCCTAACGATTTCACCATTGACTTTTATCGGCATTATTGGGACATTGTGGGTCCAAAAATCACCAACACCATCATTTCCTTCTTTGACCAAGGAATCATCCCTGATACTTGGGCAGACACCAATCTCATATTCATCCCCAAGATCAAATGCCCAAAACAAGTCAACGATTTCCGACCTATATACCTTTGCAACGTCTTATATCGAATTCTCTCCAAAGTCATCGCTAATCATCTCCGTCCTGTGCTTGACAATTGCTTTTATCCCTGGTAGATGCATACAAGAGAACATCCTCATTGCCCACGAACTGGTGCACTCCTTAAATTTTGGGAGGCACAAGTTCATGCTTATCAAGGCTGATATGGAGAAAACCTTTGACCATGTCTCGTGAGATTTAGTTATCTCAATCCTGGAGCGTATGAATTTTCAACCTCTTTTTATATCATGGATAAATACCGTTCTCCAATTTTTTCCTATGTCGTTAATGGCACAGCTTCCCCTCCTTTTCAGGCCCATCATGGTATCTATCAAGGAGATCCTCTTTCACCTTATATCTTCAACCTCGTCTCATAAGTTTTCTCTTCACTTATGAACCTTCATAGTGGCCTTGGAAATATCTCCCCCTTCTATATTAACACCTTCTCGCTCGGTCACCTTCTTTTTGTAGATGATCTACTCATTTGCTTAAGAGTGACCAAGAGAAACTGCTATAACATAAAGAAAATCCTCAACATCTATAATTATCTCACTGACCAAAAGTTAAACCCCCTCAAATATGATCTCTATCTACCGATTATTATAAATCTTCGTCGAAAGAACCTCATTAAGACATTGCTCAACTTTCATATAGGCACCTACCCACTTACTTATCTCGATGCACCCATCTCCCCCAACCACATCCTAATATGAGAACAATGGTTTCTAATTGAGAAAGGTCCTCATGTCTCGCTGGATGGAGGAAAAGCACCCTTAATCAAGTAGGACGTCTTACAATGATCGAATCCGTCTTATCAACCATCCTGATTTACTCTTTAGGAACTTCTCCTCTTGCCACTGGTACACTAAACTCTTTGGAAAATCTTTCAAGATCCTTCCTCTGGGACTCCGGCATGGGTCGCCGTGGTGCCTACCTCATCAATTGGTCTGTTGCCCAACTTCCTCCAGGCGATGGAGGTTTGGGCATCCGAAACATGAGAACCACTCATAGCGCTTTGCTTGGGTGACATATCCTTGACCTGCTGAACAATGTCAACTCCCCTTGAATCAACCTACAAATAAATATGGCCCTTTCCAACTCTTGAATTTCAACTCCAACCCAGGAGAACCTCCTGCTCTTGGCGTATCATTCTTGACTCTCTTATGGACCTTCATCTCGGCTTCCATAATGCCATTGGCTTGGTTAACTCCACATCAATTCTTCTAGATCCTTGCATTTTTTATATCCCTCTAATATGGAAACCAACATTTCTAAACATGCAATTCCCGCGGGATGGCCGTAATGCTAACCATCTCTTAGCTAATGGTATGTGGAACATTCCACTTATGGAATCCATTTTTGGCAGATCAATTTGTGATTTAATTGGATAGATTTACATTCCTATTCAAGCCAATGATGATGCGTGAGTTTGGGTGACAAATACCTTTGGATGAGCAAATGCAAACTCAGTTTATAATTTTGTTTATCGCCACTCTCTACCGCAACGTCCTCCTGGTAGTTAGCCGTGAAAAGTATTACGCCAAAAATACACATCTTCCTCTAGAAACTTTTCCGCCTCCGCCTACTAACCTTGGACTCCATCGTACTCTTTGATAATAGCATAAACACTGTTTGCCTTCTCTGTGGTCTTACCGCAGAAACCAACATCCATCTATTTTTTGAATGCTAATTTTCTTTACAATTATGGTCCATCTTGCAAAACCAGTTTGGCATTACCTTCAGATTTTACTCCTCTTAGCACCAGGGCTCCTGGAACCATGAAGGAGCTGACCTAAATAACCAATCTAAACGTCACTTGCTCTCTATTTTTTCCCTTATCCTCTAGGAGATCTAGAATTTGCGTAATAACATTCACATAATCGATATGCTACTGTGGACGTTGCTCGACAAAGGATTTTGGCCGATTTTCAAAATTATTCTGAGGCCCACGCACTTGAGGCATTGTCACTTCGTTAGCCTCACCCGCAAAACCCCACGCGGGTTGAGTGGGAGCTCCCTCCCCATCACTGGGCTCGAATAAGTACTGATGGCTTTTTGTGGAGTCATCGAGGGTGAGCGATACAAGTTATATCCTCTGGACTCATACTGGTCATTTCATTTTTGCAAGTTCTACCTGACACTTCTCTGACTTGGCCTTGGAATTTGAGGCACGGAGCATGCTTCTTGGTCTGCGGCGCTGCGTGGCTCAAAAGCATTAAGGGGATCAACATTTTCTTAGATTCTGACATGCTAATCATGATCATCAATTGATGCAACCATTGTCCATAACAGATCAAAGAAATAATCACCAATATTTAGGGCATACTGCTTGACCTAGCACTTGAAATTGTATCAGAGTGGCCACACTCTTACAAGGTTATTTGGCTAATTTTGATCGCACAACTAATTTGTTACATTTTTTTGGGAGGAGGACCGCCCACCTTTTGTATCAAAATTTTTTGACAACTTTTTAATGAATTTCCATATTACTTAAAAAAATCATTTATAAGCTCTCTAGATAAGATCTTGAAATATATATATATATATATTTATTGTAGGCTTTTTTTTATGATTATTAGGCATTTTCTTAGAGAAATATTTTCCACCAAAAGAATCACTGCCCCACTCTTCACCTTCTTGTCAACTCCAAAAGTCGCATGCATCTCCTTTCAGTCCTTTCATTTCTGTTGCTCCAAACTCCCTCTGCGCGCGCGCGCGCCATGAGAATTATCTCACTTGGGCAGCTAAATCAGCTCTGTAGGTCGAGTCTTCGAAGAGGCGGAGCTCTATGAGACCCATCAGCACCGCACGGCTCCTAAATGCCGCAGCGCCTACTGATCTGTCGGACGCCGCCGCAGACGACGCGGCCGTCGTCCGCCTCGACTCGTCATCCATGGCCGTGACAGCCCTCGTCATCCTCCTCGCCCTCTTCTTCCTCGGCTTTTTCTCCGTCTACGCCCGTCGCCTTTTCTCCGCCGGCAGCCTCCACCGCTTGGATTCCTCCTCCTACTATTCCTCCAACACCGGGCGCAGCCGCCACTCCAGCAGCACCCCGCAGCAGCCGCCTCGTCGGCTCAGGGGGAGCATGTTCGCACCCGTATGCGGTCTCGACCCCGCGGCCCTACGCGCGCTCCCGGTGCTCCGTTACGTCGGGGGTGGCGGCGGCGCCGCCGGTGGGGCTAAGGATCAGGGCAGCTGCGTGGTGTGCCTGGGGGAGTTCGAGGAGAAGGAGCGGGTGAAGGTGATCCCCCGGTGCGGCCACGCGTTCCACCCGGCGTGCATCGACGCATGGCCCGCGTCCAGGGGTTCGTGCCCCATCTGCAGGTGAACGGATATGTTCCCGTCGGACTCGAGCTCGGAATCGAACGCGGGGACAGCTGCCGCCGCCGCCGTCGTCATTTCGATTAGCTTGGACTTGCAGGAGGAGCTGATGGAAGGAGGAGAACAGCAGAGGAGAGATGAGGAGGAAGTCGAGGTTGAGGGATGCGACCGGAGGCGGTACGAGCAGAAGGAGGAGGGCTCTGCAGCGACATTAGCGACGTCGGCGGAGAGGCGGAGCAGAAGTTACAGGTGGAGTAGAGACGAGGAGAGGCGTGGTGGGGTAGAGGATAGTCCGGGGGTGTGCCTGCGGCGCACCTGCAGCTTTTGACGCAGGAGGCGTTAACTGAAACCTGCGATGTGGCGTTGTATACATCCACGTGTGTAAATGCATGCAGATATTACAAAGTTTCCATTTCATCTATACATCCAATTTTTCTGTCTGTCTCGTTGCCACGTTTGATTTTTAAATATATTTTTTCCTGTCTAAAGAATAAAATTATTAATACAATGTACATCTTCAATTCGTAGATAAAAGATATCCAAATTAATTTTTGCCCGTTTTATTATTTATATATTTGCTACTTAACTTAAGATTTATGCATTTTGGGATGTAATCGGAAAAAAACTTTTTTTTCTGAAAAAAATTATTGGAATGAGATGAGGAGAAAGGAGAAGAAAGATAAACTAGTTGGGTTATGGGAATGGAATCGAATTTGTAAGATAAACGCCAATTGTTAGTGTAATGCCGTCGAATCGTTCTCTTCACATAGCAGAGGTTGGACGGTGATCCTGGAGAATTTCTGTACCACCAAAAATCCACTTTTTTTATGGAAATTTGCTCATTTTAAACTCCCTACTTTGGATCTCGTATCTCGTTTTAATCCTTCAACGGTTCCCAAATGCTTACTTTGTAATAGTGAAAATGAAACAATATCTCATTTATTTTTCAATTGCCCAATTGCCAGAGAGTTCTGGCCTTATGTCCAGTTTAACTTGAATTTTAACTTTGAACTCTTTGATTCCTGACCTCTGGCTCCTGGGTTCCAGAGGGGTGTAACCTGGATGGGAACTCACGGGCAAAATTACAAACTATTCTTTCCTTCTCTTTTTGGGGTCTTTGGGGTATGAGAAATGATCTTCTCTTCGATCCACATGTGCAACCCTTCCAATTATTTGGTCTAGGATCTTGGCAGGGTTTAATGAATACAATTGCCACCACGTACCTGACGCCTCCTCCCAAGTCGACCTCCTCCGGGTCCGGTGGGAGCCCCCACCTCTTCACTGGATTAAAGCTAACTCCAATGGCTCTTATCTTAGAGCAGATGAGGCTGGGGAAAAGGTTCCTGCTTAGATCTCCTAATGGTTCGTTCATTTCTGCAGGGCCACAAGACGTGATATGACATCTGTGTTGGAGCTTGAAGCATTTGCCCTTCTTATGGGCATCTAGGAGTGCAGTAGGAAGAACTACAGCAGAATAATCCTAGAGTCCGATTCTCAGACACTTGTCAATAGTATTCAGCAAAAGGAGAAATGTCCGTGGTGTATCAGGCTTCATGTAGCTGACATATTTACCTTGTTAATTTTGATTGCAGCGGATTTTTTAGCTGCTTTTGGCCGTATGCATATCGGCGAGTTTTTTTGGGATGTGCACCTCCCTCTCTCTATCAATATCTGTATGAGGACTCTCCTAATCTTAATAGCTAAGTTGCAGTTTTCTTTAAAAAAAAGATTCAACTTGCGTTATTAATTATATAATATTTTGAGTAAAATATTGAATTTGATTGGTTATTTAACTAGAATAATAATAAAGTGGAAGATTTAAGAAAATATCAATGAGATACTAATAATTTACGGAAGTCCAAAAGTCCATAGAAACTTTAATACAAGCTAAAGTTGCAATAGTCATCCATAATGTTAATAATCATCAAGAGCTAAATAGTAAGTCTCACAAGATAAAGATAGCTAGTGTCATAATAATGATATTTTAGGATTAGTCTATATGCACATGATCATCACAAATAACATTAGTCACTTAATATCATCCTTGATTATTTTGATCACATGTAAGATCGATGTAGGGAAAACAATAATCTATGAGTTTCATAGCCCAATAATTGGATAATAAACAAATGGATAAATTATTACGAAAAGAGTGAGAGAGATCGCACGAACACAGAAGAACAGATTTACGAGGTTTACCCTAAATCGAGTTATGTCCTCATGAAGCGGCGACTTTTTTTGTTATGAAATAATGATAATTATAAGGATGAGTCTCTATCTGGATCCTTAGAGAGTTTATATAGCACTCCTTTTAATAGATGATAGGATTACAGATTAACTGAGACTCTGAATTAATCCCCCAAAATAAAATACGTATCTCGTGATAAGAAAATAAATGAATTTCGAATCACATACAAAATACTCTTAAAATTTTTTATTCGGGGGGCTCCGCCTCCTTGCAACCCCCGTAGGGGGGATCCTCCTAGATCTTCCCTTGACCCCCGTTGGAAAATCTGCTGAAGCGCCTGACTAAGAAAAGGGAACAACTGAGTTCAATTCAAGGTATTATTAACATAAATAATAATAATAATAAATAAGCATGGGTCAACATAATACTCAGATATGAATCAATAGCATGCTTTGATAAAAATTAGTGGAACAAATGATGCTCTTTGTATAATCAATGAAATAATCAATATTATGTTTTGCGCTCAATGAAATAAACTAATGTCATACTATATAATGCTCTGGGTGAAATCAATGTAACAATCATATGATTCAATGCTCTCGTTCAATGGCTCATCTATGCAATGTCATCAGTGAACATTTTGGTTATAATGAGGTGCCTTGTACTTCATATGAGGTCAATGATTGTGTATATCACGACAAGTTATCCTCGTTAAAAGGGAGGTATTCTATTTCGTTGCACAATGGAGTAAATCGTGCAATGGGAACATGTTTGAACCTATGCCCCAATAACGCGATGCGATGCAATGCTATGCAATGATCACTCATCAATCCGTAACTTAGATCACCCAAATTTTTATCTTTATTAATTAATTACATTCTCCTTTTCATCCATATTGAGACTTCAGGTCATACTATGAAATCTTGATATCAATGAAATTAGATGGGTAACAGATTATGGATCATCAATAATATAGCAATCAAATTAAACTACAAACATAATTCATGATTTGGTGGATCTCGGGCTGGGTTGGGTAGGACTCAGGCCAAGTTCTATGGTACTAATGTCTCGGCTATGTCACGGGCCAAGTGTAACCCGGGCTCGACCCGAGCTGTCTCTCGATAAGTGGGTGTCAGAACTCGAGCTAAGTTTATGGAGGACTTGGGAGGAGTTCATGGAGACTTGGTTCGGATTCTAATCTCTAGGTATCGACCCACGAACAACTCGGTTTAGGCCACAAGTGTGCTCGAGCTGAGTTTTGGCATTGTGCGGGGTTGATGGTGGGATGTGGGCCGAGCAAGGAAGAATTGGGGTCGGGTTTTGCATCGTCTCACCTGACGTTGTACACACCCGGTCCGAGTTATCCAAAACCTAATCCTTCCTAGGAGGTTGGTCAGCTGCTCCTTGCGACAAGATGAACTCCTCGTCGATCGGACCCAAAATTCTACCAAAAGAATATGCTCCTCAAGGAGCCCAAACATAGAAATTGAGCTAGTGCCAAGAGGATTGTCATATAGTATGTCAGAAGTGTCGAGAGGATGGAATGAAGGAAGATGAGATGACCTCCTTGATGGGAAAATTCGAGAATAAGGAGAGAAGATCGCAGAGAGATTGCAAGAAAAATAGAGGAGACATACGAATTTACCCAGGTTCACCCTTGAGATTAGGGCTACGTCCTGCAAAGAAGTTCCACTATATCGTTTAGGTTTTCAGCCGCCGCACAAAATTACATCAGAAAATTAGGCTATTAATAGCCTCTCCAAACCGGGTTTAAAACCCAAACAAACAGAGAAAAACTTAATCCGAACCACACGGGCCGACTAAACAAAAGCCCAAAATCCGTCTAGGTTTCGGGGGCGCTGCCCCCGAACCCCCGCCCGCTCGGGGGGCGGGGCCCCCCGAACCCCCCCTTTCATTCGTACGCCAGCAATACTGTTAATTGGGTAATACTCAGATTCCCCTAAGCTCACGTGGGCGCACCCGGTGTGAGAAACAAGGGGCCCTGAAGTATTCACCAACTCTAACATTCTCCCACTTGGTGGATACTTCACACCAATGAGAGCTTTGCCAGCAACATTCTTCTTCAATCCGACAGCAGTAGAGCACCAGTCAAACTTTACACCTGTAACTGCTTTAGTCAGAAAATCAGAACTATTCTCTGTTGTATCAACCTTTTCAAGCTGAACTTCTTTCTTTTTCACCTTTTCCCGAATAAAGTGGTATTGGATGTCAATATGCTTTGTGCGTGAGTGAAATGCGGGATTCTTAGCTAACTGAATAACACCTTGATTATCACATCTCACCTCTATAGCACCTTGCTCAAATCCGAGCTCCAAGCACAACCGTCGTAGCCATATGACCTCTTTTGCAGCATGAGTAAGAGCCATATATTCTGCTTCTGTAGAAGAAAGTGCTACCACGCTTTGTCTCTTGCTCATCCAACTTAGTGCAGCCCCAAATAATGTAAAAATATATCCGCTAATGGATCGTCTACTATCAATGTCTCCACCCCAATCAACATCTACATGGCCCACAATATCAAGCATCTTTCCTTTCCTTGTACCTTCAAAACACAACGAAAAATTTGAAGTTCCACGAAGGTACCTGAAAACTCTCTTGATAGCATTCCAATGTTCCCTGCTTGGGTTAGACATATATCGACTCAAGACTCCCACTGCTTGGGCTATATCTGGACGCGTGCACACCATGGCATACATCAAGCTGCTCACTGCACTTGCATATGGCACACGATCCATCTCTTCAGCTTCTTCATCCGTCTTCGGGCATTGCTCTGCAGAAAGTTTGGTTCCTAGAGACATAGGAGTACCCACTGGCTTGCAGTCTGTCATGTTAAATTTCTTTAACACCTCTTTTATGTACTTCTCCTGTCCTAACCACAACTTTTGCTTCTGACGATCTCTTCTAATCTGCATACCCAAAATAAAATTCGCCGGCCCTAAGTCTTTCATCTCAAACTTCTTGGCCAACAAACCCTTCACTGAATTTACCATCTTCATACTGTTTCCAATCAGTAACATGTCATCCACATACAGTGTAAGAATGACAAATTGATCGCCAACTCTCTTCACGTAAACACAGTGATATGAATCTGAACGTACAAACTTGAGTTCGAGCATGTACGTATCAAACTTCTGGTACCACATCCTTGACGACTGCTTCAATCCATACAAAGACTTCTTTAATTTGCACACCAGCTTCTCTTTACCTTGAACTTCAAAGCCTTCTGGTTGCCTCATATATATCTCTTCCTCCAAGTCCCCATGAAGGAATGCCGTCTTCACATCCATCTGCTCTATCTCAAGATTATATGCTGCTGCCAAAGATAGAACAAATCTGATCGAAGTCATTTTCGCCACGGGAGAAAAAATCTCATCATAATCGACTCCCTCAACCTGAGAGTACTCTTTAGCTACCAGTCTTGCCTTGTACTTCTCCACAGTCCCATCCGGTTTCAGCTTTCGCTTGAATACCCATTTGCAACCAATTGCCTTTCTATCCTTAGGCAATTGACACAAGCTCCATGTTTCATTCTTATCCAGTGATTGCATCTCATCTTCCATAGCAAGCTCCCACTGATTTACATCATCCATAGACCTTGCATCTTTTACAGAACTAGGTTCTTCTCCGATGATGCTCAAAGCATGAAACGAACTCAGAGCACTAAGAGAGTATCTCAAAGGTGCTCTTCTTTCTCGTGTCGATCTCCTGAGAACTGGTATGGTAGTACCAATATATGGGTCTTCATCTGAATCTGCATCTTCAACTTCATTAACCGAGTTCTCTTGATCCGGTTCTGTAACAGACTCAACTGAAGTATCTTGTGCATCAACATCTGAAGTTTCAGAATCAGAATCTTCTTCAAGCACTACCACTTTCTTAGGTTCATCACATTTTTAAACTTCAACTTGGGAACGTGATTCACGGAAAACAACATCCCTGCTGTAAATAATAGTCCTTGACTTTGGATTCCACAGTTTGTAGCCCTTGATCCCTTCCTTGTATCCGACAAATATGTTCTTTTCAGATTTACTGTCAAGCTTACCCTGCTTTTCCTTGGGTATATGAACATATGCGTCACATCCGAACACCCGAACATGATACAAATTTGGCTTCTTCCCAAACATTGCCTCATAAGGTGTCTGATCCTTCACTGATGAGGTCGGTGAGCGGTTGTTCAGGTAGTTTGCTGTGGCTACAGCTTCTGTCCAGAATTCTTGCCCCAATTCAGCCCAACTCAGCATACATCTGGCCTTCTCTATGAGTGACCGATTTAATCTTTCAGCTACTCCATTCTGCTCAGGTGTATATGGAGTTATCTTCTGCCTAGCAATACCATTGTCCACGCAGAAATGCTCAAACTTATCTGAACAAAATTCACCTCCATTATCTGTACAAAGGACCTTGATCTTGCAGCTCAATTGATTTTCCACCAAAACTTTAAATTCTCGAAACTTATCGAATACATCTGATTTATTCTTGATAAAATAAATCCAACTGTATCTCGAAAAATCATCTATAAAAGAAACATAGTACCTGGACCCTCCAATAGATGGAGTCGGAGTTGGTCCAAAGACATCACTATGAATTAGTTCGAGAATCTTCGTTGCTCTTGAACCTGTGTGTTGAAAACTGACTCGGTTCTGTTTTCCATGGAGGCAATGTTCACAGAATCCGAAGCCCACAGAACAATCCGGAACTCCTTCTACCATCTGACTTGATGCTATAGTGGAGAGTCCTTTTTCACTGATATGGCCTAATCTCCGATGCCACAACATAGATTTGCTGTCTTCATCTTCTTTGGCCTCTTCAGAAATAAATCCGCAGCCCACAGATATTGTCTCTCCGAGCAACTTGTACAACGTGCCATAGCGAACCCCTCGTGCAATTACAATCGACCCTCTGATCATCTTGCACGAATCCTTATCGCAACTGAATATAACACCCGAGTCAGCCATTGTACCAACAGATAATAAACTCTTGCTCATAAGTGGTATATGCATCACATCTGGTAGAGTCTTCACTGTGCCATCATTCATCCTCAACTTCATCCTGCCACGTCCAACAATCTGAACCGCAGTGTCATCTCCGAGCATGACATCCCCACCATTATACTCCTCATATTCACAGAACCAGTGTTTATGAGGCGTCATGTGGTACGAAGCACCAGTGTCGATAAGCCAGACATCTTTATCTGACTGTGCCGTACATGCGGAAGCCACATACATATCTCCTGCCTCAGCCTCCTTTTTGTCCGAGGTTGACTCAGCTTCTTTCTTATGAACCGGCTTGTTTTTGCAATCTCGCTTCAGATGGCCCCACTCTTGACATCTCCAGCATTGCACCTTCTTATCCTTACTCTTCGAACGCCCACGAGATTTGGATCTCCCTCTCTGATTTTGATTCCTTTCTGGTTGCCTTTCTCTGGCCGCCAGCGCCTCTTTACCAGAACTTGCTGATCCCTTTCTCCGTATTTCCTCTGATAACAAGGCAGCACATACACTTTCATACGAAAGTTCTTTATCCCCGCCACCAATCACAACAATCAGATTGTCCCATGAATCCGGCAGCGAACAGAGCAATGTTATTGCTTTATCATCATCTTGAAACTTAACACCGATTGATACAAGTTGACTGATCACCGTGTTAAAGTTATAAAGATGAGTAGAAAATGAGTCACCCTCCTGCATCCGAAGATTGTACAATTTCTTCCTCAGAAATAACTTGTTACCAACGACTTACTTTGATATAGGAATTCCAACTTCCTCCACAGATCTCTGGCTGTAGGTTCGCTCATCACATTCGTAAGAATTGAATCCGCGAGACAAAGCCGAATCAAACCCTTCGCCTTTCTATCAATCCGATCCCACTCTTCGATCGCCTTTGGATCTGCCTGACTAGAGGAAGCCGTATCTGAAGCCTTCGCCGCATCTGCAGCCGTCGCCGCTTCTTTGTCTGGCCTCTCCTTCTCGATTGTCGTCCAAAGATCTCGATCACAGAGAAGATCCTCCATCTTCATCTTCCAGAGATCAAATCGCGTTCCATCAAATTTTTCTATCTCAATCCGTGATCCTTCTGACATCTCGAATAAACCCTAATTCCTCGAACAACCTGTGCTCTGATACCAATTGATGGGAAAATCCGAGAACAAGGAGAGAAGATCGCAGAGAGATTGCAAGAAAAATAGAGGAGACACACGAATTTACCCAGGTTCACCCTTGAGATTAGGGCTACGTCCTGCAAAGAAGTTCCACTATATCGTTTAGGTTTTCAGCCGCCGCACAAAATTACATCAGAAAATTAGGCTATTAATAGCCTCTCCAAATCGGGTTTAAAACCCAAACAAACAGAGAAAAAACTTAATCCGAACCACACGGGCCGACTAAACAAAAGCCCAAAACTCGTCTAGGTTTCGGGGGCGTTGCCCCCGAACCCCCCCTTTCATTCGTACGCCAGCAATACTGTTAATTGGGTAATACTCAGATTCCCCTAAGTCACGTGGGCGAACCCGGTGTGAGAAATAAAGGGCCCTGAAGTATTCACCAACTCTAACACTCCTTGGGGTAGAAGTCACGAGCTCCAACTCTAGAGCTTCTGCACCATGCACTCGATGACCATAGTTCACCCCGCGAGAGATGACGTGGCAGTATAAGAGAGGGAGGCCCAAATAGATGACTGACAAGGTGATGATCGGAGTGCGAATTGTTCATATTTTGTTGATTATTGAGAGTGTATATATGATATTATGATATTCCTAATGCTGTTCTAAGGATGTGTACCGAACTTTTCTAGTCATCCTTGTTCTTCACAAGATATTTTAGTTATCAAGATATTACCATGGTAAATTTGGGCTTCAATCGAGGCCCAAATAGATGCTTTTGTTACTTGAATACCTTTTCTTTTTTCTCTAAGGCTATATTTGTTGAATAAAAAAAGTTTGGTGCCTTTTTTTTTTCACCTTCAGTTGTTTTGGTTTTTCGAGAAATACGAGGAAAGTTGCTCAGTTAATTGCAAGTATAACTTGACAATATGTCTTGAGTTATATTATAATTGTGGCCTAAAAAAATTTACGTATTTGAGTTGTGAAATTACCTTATTAGGAGATGCGGTTGTAGAATTGTGACATGATTTTAGTTTTTTTATGTAAATAAAAGAAAATGTAAGTCATGCTCCCTACAATAGGATTTTGATTTTATATTAGCAAAATTCACCATTGCTTATCTTGCTATTTGCGTGCTATGTTTTAGGCATCATATATCTAGATCTTTTTTTTTAATAAATTAAATACTAATGCAATGCAGGTTTATTGCATGAAAATGAGGATTTTTCGACGGATTGGTATTCTTTGCAATTTTAGAAGGATTTTGCGAGAGAAAACAAATCATCCCCAAATAGCGACGAAAATGAAATCCGTCAAAATTAGTCATGGCTCAATTTTCTTCTCAAATAGCGATGGAACACCATCTGTCAAAATTTTCGACAGCTACAATCATCAAAATTACCAATGGACCGATGACTACGGCTAGATCCAGCCATGGCCACAAGCTACTTTTTTATTTGTTTAATTAAGTTTTCAATGGCAATATCTTACGAAAGTTTTGACAGACATGTCATCCATCGAAAAATCTTTGCGACAAATGATTTTTGAATAGTTTTTTTTCCGTTGGAAGTCATCGAACATATTATTTTTCGATGGATTTTCAAGGATTTCCGATGGATTTTTCTGTCATAAATGTGAATTATTCTTGCATTGGTTGTGGAGGCGCACAATATGCAAATGATAATCACTCCAAATCACTACAACAAAACACATCATTAGAGAAGGGGAATCTGATCGTTAAAATTCAAATTCTGATCGTTATTGGTCATTAGCGATCAACATTTCTTGTCGTCACCGGTCATTATAGATGTCGTCATTAAAAGTCAATAACGACGCCTTAAAGATGTGGCCGTTAAAAATTTTCAACGATCAGAAATAATCCAATTGTTAAATCCATATAAGGATCATTTAGTTGGTCGTCGTATATATTAATGGCTAGAGATATCTTTATCGCTTATAATCTTTAGCGGCTAGAAATCTCATCGTTAAAAGTCATCAACGATCATAAATGGTCCGATCGTTAAATCCATATAATGACCATCATTATCTTTATCATTGATAATCATTCACGACCATTAATCTGGTCGTTAAAACTCATTAACGACCATAAATAAATTGGTCTTTAAAGTTATATAATTACCATTTAGTTAGTCGTTAAACTCATTAATGGTCATAATATCTTTGTCGTTAATAATCTTCAGCGACTTACTATCCGATCGTTGAAAGTCATTAATGATCATAAATATGCCAGTCATTAAATTCATATAATGACCATTTAATTCATCGTTATACACATTAGTGGCCATGAATATCATTGCCGTTGTTAATACTTTTTAAAGATGACAACTTTGGTCATTAAATATATTAATGACTAGCTATATTGTGATAATTAAAATTGCTATGATGATCATTAACTATTATTATAATGATATCATTGCTTGAAATTGGTCAATCAATATAGTATACTAAATTGATTTACATGGACTTTATCGCACATTGATTTAAATGACTTACGATCCACAACACACTTTCACAGCAATCATTCAATTAAAAATAAACTCACAAACTATAATACAAAAGTTAAATTAAGTTACCACAATGGATTGTTCATATAACTTCAAAAAAGAACAATTATCCAAGCAAACAAATGTTCCTAGTAGTCAAGATCAATAACATTTAGCATCCAAATTTTTTAAGCCATTAATCTTGTTCCTTCCCTCCAAAAAGAAATGCTTACACTCTCCTAAAAGCAAAATAACTAGTTTGAGCTTTGAATTGCATCTCTTTGTTTTCATATCTTAAAAAATATGTAAAGTTCACAAAATACATAAGATTTTTTTAATAAATGTGCAATGACTATTGAATTAACAACAAAATGAAAAGCAATAACTTATAAATAAATAAGACAATTTAAGAGAGAACATACAATGGAACAAATCACTTAGTTTTCATTAGCTGATTCCTGTGATGTTGGACTTTAAGCATTAGATTGTCCAAAGCAATGTTATGGTACTTGTTGCATTTGAATTTGCATAGAGTTCAAGTGATTCTTTAGAGACTCATTCTCCTCTCGAAAAAACTTGTTCTCCTGTCGAGTGGCCCGCAACTCATTTAGTAGTGCACTTTTTGAATTTGTTCCTCTCAAATCATTTGCCTTCATACAACCTCCAAAGCCAACGACATGACGATGATTTTGAAATCCAAAACATATCTCTACTACTTCTATAGGTGTATGTCTCGGTTCCAATCAAACACGTTCTTGAATTTCAGCCTACAAATGAACAAGAAAAAAATAAATGCAACTTTTTGCCAAAAGTTCAAGTGAACATAAATGAATAATTAAATGTACATGTCTTTCAATTGCAGCATCCTATTATTCTTTTTTCGTGTTTCAAAGAAAATTGTTCCTACATATGACGGATTACCATCTTTGCCTTCCTTCATGTTAAAAAGATCAAATAATATCAAATAAAATATAAGAGCACATTGTTAACTAATTATATGATCACCTACTGATATATAATTTCTCGAATGGGCATACTCCCAGATCGATGAGGCATAATCATCTGAGCCCTATTTTTTTGCATTCCTTTCACTTGATTCCTAAATTAACAAATGATAAAGAATGCCATTTAAGTTTATAATAGCTTTATAAAAAAAATACACACTAAAACATGTAAGCATTTTGAATCCTCATATTGATACAAACCTTAAAACATTTGTTATGGTAAAACTCTTTGACCAACCATTCCCAATCTCTCTTTTCTATTCCATCTGGAATATTTTTTAGTTCATTAGATTATGAAGATGAAGAAGATAAGGAAGGAGAAGCTGAAAATGAGGATGAACTACAAGGGATCATTCAAGTCTTGTATCCTAAATTTGATAAAGACACCATGAATATCGAGAGTGATGACTTACCTAGTAAGGAACCAAATATTGAAGCACAAAAAAATTATAGGCTTCTAAGAGATTTCGAAGAACTAGTATATAAGGGTTCAAAATGTTCAAAATTTTTTACTTTGGTTAAATTACTTCACATTAAAAGTCTAGATCATTGGAACAATGAGTCATATACAATGCTATTAAAATTTTTGAAGAAAGAGATGATGCCTAATGAATCCAACTTGCCAGAATTCTATTATGAAGCAAAAAAGATAATTCAAGACCTCGGACTTTCCTATAAAAAAATTGATGCATGTACAAATGATTTCATGTTATATTGGAAGGACGATGGCTCTCTTGACTTTTGCAAAGTTTGTGGTGAATTTGGGTGGAGGAAGGATAAAAATAGTGGAGAAACAAAGTGTCAAAATGGTAAAAACCTGCCAACAAAGACTTTACATTATTTCCCACTAAAGCCAAGGCTTCAAAGATTGTTTATATCCACTAAAACTTCTTTCCTAATGAGATGACATCATGACAACAAAATTGATGATGCCACAATGAGATATCCTTCTGATTCACTTGCATGGAAGTCCTTTAATGAACTACACCAATCATTTGCTGTTGATCCCGCGATGTTCGTCTTGGACTTTCTACTTATGGCTTTCAACCATTTAATAATTCAAAAACCCCTTATAGCATTTGGCCTATAGCAGTTATACCTTATAATTTACCACCATGGATATGTATGAAAAAAGAGAACTTCATTATGTTTATGCTTATTCCAAGTCCACACAATCTTGGAGATGCCATTGACATTTATGTCCAACCATTAATCGAAGAATTAAATTCTATGTGCAGCTTTAATGTGAACTATTAATGATTTTTCAGTATATGAAAATTTGTCTAGACAGAGTATTAAAGGAAAGTTAGCATGCCCTTGTTGCAACAAAGATACTTCTTCTATGAGATTAGCCAATGGAAAGAAACATTATTACATGGGTAACCGATGATTCTTTCCTCTTAATCATAGATGGAGAAATGACAAGAAGTCATTTGACGGTTGCCATCAAAATTTCTTTCTGGTGATGATAAGCTAAATCAAATGCAAGATCTTTGTGAGTTAAAATTAACAAAGGATAAGAAGAAAAAGATTAAGATATCACATGATGATAGAAAAGATAATTGGAACAAAAGAAGTATTTTTTTACCTTCTATATCGGAAAACTCTCTTATTATGTCATAATTTAGACGTAATACATGTTGAGAAAAATGTTTGTGACAATATCTTTGGGACAATCATGAATATCAAAGGAAAGATGAAGGACAATATCAATACTCGATTGGATTTACATGTAATGAATATAAGAGCATAACTACACCCAATAAGAAATGAGAGAAACATATGAGACTTCAAGAGAAACATAAGTTATGCTCCTTTCTAAAAGAACTAAAGCTCCCATATGGATTTTCATCTAATATTTCTCAATGTGTCAACATTAAGGATTGTCAAATTTCAAGCTTAAAAAGTCGTGATTGTCATGTTCTTTTGCAACATTTACTCCCTCTTGCAATACGAGACATGTTATGAGCTATCTTTGTTTTCTAAAACTCTTGGGTCAAAGCTTTTGACGGTGGATGAGTTGAAGATTTTGGAATCTCAAATTCCTATAACATAATGCAAATTAGAAAAGATTTTCCTCCATTTTTTGATGTTATGGTGTATTTTCCACTTCATTTAGCTAGTGAAGCTAAGATTGGTGGACCAATTCATTATCGCCAGATGTAATAGAGCTCGTCCATAAGGTTCTATAGCTGTGGGTTATATTGCAAATGAACACATGATCTTATGTTCAAGATATATAAATAAAATGGATACAAAATTCAATGGACCAGAAAGGAATTTTGATGGCGATATAACTAAGTCAAATGGAGGATTATCTCACTTTCGTCAATCTGGAACTTTTGGGAGCAGGTAAACAAAGCATTCTCAGTGCATATGAACTGGAGCAGATACACACACATACACACACAGATATATATATATGTAGAGAGAGAGAGAGAGAGAAATTGTGAAGAAGTTCAACGATATTTAGAGTAAATAATAGATTCTTTTACAAAGTTGATTTCCGTATTTTTTTTCTTGATTTTTTTAATTAATAGGCAGTTTTTCATTACTTTTTGTAGAGAATTTTCACAAATGCAAGAAAATATGTCTGGTCAGATGTCTAACATGGAATGGAATAAACAATTTATTGCTTGGTCTAAGTTAGGGTAAGTAGATCACAAAGAAAAATGTATTTCATAAAAAAATCTAACTAATTGAATTTATATTCTAATGTATCTTCTTTTTGATAGGTTGCCCAATTACATAAAAAAGACAATAGTCCACTCATGAAGTACTTGCTCTCATTGTCACGTGGGCCTACAAACTACATCACATGTTTTAATGGATATATTGTCAAGGGATATAGGTTTCATGTAGAAGAATATGATAAAAATTTAAAAACTCATAATAGTGGGATAGTTGTAGTAGGCAAAAATGACGAAGATATTGAAAACAATGATTATTATGGAGTTTTAATTAGCATAATTGAATTACAATTTCTCAAAGAAAAAAAGTGTTTGTTTTTCGTGTAATTGATTTGATGTGCACGACAAAGAAAGAGGGATAAAAAAAGATGAATATGATATTGTAAGTGTTAACCGTGGACAATTTTTGAAAACAAATGAGCATTTTATTCTTCCCAATCAAGCATGACAAGTTTTTTATGCCACAGATCTTTCCAATAAAGGGTGACATGATGTTCAAAAGGTGCAACCTTGTGACACTTTTGACATCATGAGACAAGTGAATGAAGTAGACAACACTAGAAATTTTACACAAAATATTGATGAAGGTGCAATATTTTTTTGTATTGAACAAGTCCTTTTTGTTGTTTATGTTTTCATTATGTTGATAATCAATATCATCACTTTCTTCTCTAGCTTGTTTATTATTTTTTTAGGTACAATATGACAATAAATTTGGATGTGGGATGTCATCCACATCAAAAAGCAACAAAGCAGGTTTTCATTGCATCACCTTAGGAAGGGGGAAAGGAAATGGAGTAAGAATTTCATGGAATTTAGGAGCATTTAATTCTTCTTCACCTAGTGTCACAAAAGCAAGGTCTAATTTAGGCTTTTTTTAAAGAAGTTAGGAAGAAGTATCCAAAATGTCCTGATACAAGATTTGGAGGAGATCCGGTGGCGGATCATTCTTCCAAAAAATATCGATCTCGCAGGATCGGCCAAAATTTGCGAGGTAATCAGCAGCGTGATTAACCTCACGATTACAATGGTTCAGTTGCCAGTAATCAAAATCAGAAAGCTGTGATACAATATCAGAAATATAGTGCTTAATGCGCCACGGATTCTTGATCTTTTAAGATTGCTATTCACCAAAAGGGGCGAGTCCGTTTCCAATTGAATTTGCCTGAAGCCCTTCTGCCGGCATCTTGTAATTCCTTCTAACAGCCCGAGTGCCTCCGCCTCCAAAACTGAAGAGAGTCCCCGCCTTAGTGCCCCTGCGAAGAGAAAAACATCAAGTGAGGATCTGAGCAGGAAACCTACTCCCCCTACCCCAGTGGCAGCAATGATGAGCCATCCGAGTTAAGCTTCACTCGGAATTGGGGAGGGGGCACCCACTTGACCCTAATAGGGTGCTGGGGATATGTGCCTCAGGCATGTGCAGCATATTCATTATACCCAACAAGTGCTCTTTCCCAGATCACCTGGATGGTTGCTCCACTAGAGTTGAATAAAATATCATTTCACATTTTCCACAACCCCCATAAGCAGAAGGAGAACAGGGAGAGGAATTTTAACTTTGAGCTACTGCTGGCCCTCAAGGGTCCACGCACCAGAAGACCAGGACTCTTACAGCTCAAAATTAAAATTAAGCCTCAACTGAAAAAGAGACCACAATTGCAAGGAGGTGGGGCAGAGGAAGAAGAGATGGCTACATGTTTCCTGGTGGATATCACAAAGTTTACATGACATATTCACGGAGGGATTGAATCTGGCAATAATATCAAGTGTGGGCAGTTTGTGGTGAGCAAGCTTCCACAGGAAAATGTGCAATTTGGCGGGAAGGGGAATGCGCCATATCCTCCTCCCGTCGAGCCCTCCAATCTCAGGCGTCGGCAGAAACCTATGGCTAATGAATCTATAAACACTTTTAGCATTTGCAATACCATATTGGTCAGAAGACCATAGCCACATATCATCACAGGCCACAGCAGGTAAATGAATTTTAAAATCTCCATGCATAAAGAATCATAAAAAAATGATTGTATGAGTTCCACCTTCAAGGATTGATCATGTATCAAATCAGAAACCAACATAGAATCATATAATCAATCCACTATCAGTATAAGACATGTTAATAAAAGTAGGCAGCATAGCCAAAGGAATCTTAAAAAACCAAGGATCATGAAAAACTTTAGTGTTGCGTCCGTTACAAATTTGGATTTGCATGCCTAACCTGATATCATGCAAGGTTTTGGGGGATTGTGTACTTGCACTTAACAATGTTTGCCCAGAGAGACTTCTGCATGTTTTGAAGATTGAGAATACGTTTTGCAAGTAAAGATGATCTTAACATTTGTAAGTTCCTTAGTCCTAAACCTCCCAAGTTTTTTGGTAGTTGGACTGTTTCCCAATTAATTAGATGGGCACCCTTTCTTCCACTCCCCAAATCCCAAAGGAAAGATTTAGACAACCTTTCAATAGATTCCAAAGGCCCAGTAGAAATATAAGTAGAGCTTAGAGCATAAATAGGCATAGAACTAAGTATCGAGTTAATTAGTGAATTAAGCATTTTTTGTTTCCAACCAGAGACTCTAGCCTTCATTTTGTTTAGAATTGCATCTTGTTGATTGGTGGGGATAAATTTGTATGATATGGGGGCACCTAAATTTGAACCTTAAGATATTCAATATAACATATTTTCTCCTAAAGTTGAATTTGGGTGAGAAAAAAATTTCAGATTTGTGTACATTAACCTGTTGGTTTGTTAAGGCATTGTAATCAGCAAAGCACTTTTTCAGATTCCTACAGTTTGATTTGGTAGCAGCAATGCAAACAATTAAATGATAGATGTGAAACAGAGAAGGATCCAATAGAGAAAGGAATAATTTTCCTTGTCATAACTTGTTCATTCATCGTGGAGGAAAAGATTTGAGATAATATGATGAATAAATATGAGGAAAGGGAGTCCTCCTGCCTAATGCCCCTAAAGCTCTTAAACTGCTGGGAAGCAGTCCTATTAATCACACAACTGAAGATGGGGGAAGTAATACAGGCAGTGATCCAATTTATGAAAACTTTGGAGTAATTCATTATATTTTGGATCGCCTCCCAAGATACTTTATGAAAGCTTTTTCCATGTCAATCTTAATTATATTTACAGACAATTTATGAAAGCTTTTTCCATGTCAATCTTAATTAACATATTCTTTTTTCTACCCCTAGGTAAGGAGTGTGCTAATTCCTGAACTAATAATATTATCTTGAATAGATCTGTTGGCTATGAAAGCAGATTGGGAGATGTCTATTATTCTAGAAAGAGTAGGTTTTATCCTATTAGCAAGGATCTTGGAGACTAATTTGTATAGCACATTACAAAGGGAGGGCAGTTGCATTTAGGAATGAAAATTATAGAAAAGGAGGAAATTTCATTTGAGATTTTCTCCCCAACAATATCCCAGTATTGTTTGTAAAAATTCACAGTAAAACCATCAGGTCCAGAGGCCTTGTCAGGGCTAAGAAAAACATTCCTTAATCTCATTTTGTGTCACTGGAGGTCAGTGAAGCTACAAAGGAGGAGTCCAGAGTAGGAAGGTGGGGCCAAAGAGAGTTCAGGTCAGGTGTAGCTAGATTTGGACCGCAGCAGGTTCTATAATGTTCAACAAAGGTATTTCTAATTTCTGACTCCTTATGACCTTCAATCCTGGCTGTCCAGGATACAAGTGATGAGGTTTTTCTTATATCTAGCCATTGTTGACAAGTGAAAGAATTTTTTCTTTTTATCCCCATTGTTTAGCCAGTTGACTCTTGATTTAGTCCACCAGCGGATGCTTATCTGCCTGAGGTAAGCAGCATGCCGGTGGTAGGCAGTTCTAAGTTCTCCTAACTCAATAGTGTTAAAACCCTAATTTTCATCTTTTACTTCTAAGGCTTGGATCCTAAATTGGGTCCCTTTGCCTTTTGTCTCCAGGTTCCCAGTGAATGTTTGTTCCATTTAAGTGTTTATAACTTTATTTTTTTAAGAGCCTGTCCAATGCTTCTATTTGGGTGTAAGTTAGTCCATTCCCTTTGGACAATGTTCCTTGGTTCAAGGTGTTCAAACCAAAAGTTTTCATACTTAAAAGACCTTGCCTTAATTACCTCTAAGTTTATCTATGTTAAGTAAAATTGATGAATGATCTGATGCAGCTCTAGTTAGAGGAAGAAGCTCCATGTTTGGGAAGCGGGTAATCCAATGGTGACTCACTAATAATCTATCAAGTTTGCACCAAATTCTAGCGTTTCCTTGCCTGTTATTACGCCATGTATAAGAGGCTGAGGTAAACTCCACATCTAAAAGCCCCTGTCTGTCGATTAGCTCCTCTAAAGCCCTAATGGATTTAGTTGACTTAAACGGTTTGCCCCCCTCTTGTCCTTTGGTGACAAAGGGGAGTTAAAATCTGCAATTAACGCCCAAGAGATGTCATTGAGATTTAACTTAGATAGATCCGCCCATAGCTTATCCTTGATAAGGGGCAGGGTGCTGGCATAGATACAAGAGAGTATAAAAGAAAACTTTGATATAGTTACTACTAAGTGTATGACTTGCAGGGATGATAGGATTGGTGTCACCTGGATCAAGGGCAGCCTCCATGTGACGATTATGCCACCGGATGCGCCCGCGCCAGCTTGAAAAGTACCCATCCATGCATTACCTAACGAACGTAGGATTTTTACTGAGTTATTACTATCTGCATGAGATTCCACAAGAATGATTAGATCTAACTTATGTGACTTAATCAAGTTTGAGAGCCTATCCCTGATCTTGTTTCGGAAGACTCCCCGGCAGTTCCATGCTAGTGTCTTCATCTCCCCTCGGGCGGGGGGCTAGGCCTATTCTTTGCTATTTGCACATCCAGAGTAGAGTCAAAGTTTGCCGACGAAGCTTCAGAGGAGCACTTACTCTTTCCTAGAAGAGGTTTTCTTGCTCTTCAAAATCGGTGGTACGGAGGCCCGAGGGGGATTGGAGGAACCCCTCCCCCGCCTCACTTGGCTCAGATGGGATAATAGGTCCGCATCCGCTTCCTCCTCCTCAGAAAGTGCTGACAGAGGAGCGTCCCCCGGGGGAGCGACAGGCGTTTGGAAACATTGCCGGACCTGGTCAACAAGACGGTCATGATCTACCTCTCCAGTGGCCGGAGGCGGTGGTGGGTGAGCTAAACCCTCAGCAGCCTGCAGAGGAGAAGAGATTGGTTCTGATGTAAAGGAGGAAAGATTTGAGACAAGTGTACGGGGCTGATCGCCTCTCGGAGGAGATGAGGAAAGGTTTGAGACAGGTGTACGCATCTTATTGCCCCTCGGAGGAGATCCCACGTCCCCATTCGTCACGTGTCCGTCAGCTACCTTCAACACGATGTGATCCTGCCCGTTAGATGCACTAGCTGTATCCAACCGGCGAGCTTGACGTGAGAGAGGCGGAAACGAAGTGCTGCCGCACACCAAAAAATCTCCAGCTGTCCCCCCATCCGACTGTTGGTGCTCCAAGTTTCCACGCGTGTTGCTTGCGGATCGACGGCCCAAATCGGTTGATCTAGGGTTGAGATTGAGATCTGGAACATCGCCATCGGCTTCCTGCTCGTTGGCAGCATTCCTCCGGCGATGTCCCCCCAACGCTGCCATGGCAGGCTGGGAGGGAGGGCAGCGACCTGGAGCACGAGCCAGACTATTGTTAGAATGGAGCCACGGTCCATATAAAAGAACATTACTAGATTCATTTCCGGTGGTCGTCGGCCGGAAAGTGCAGTCGTCCAGACGGTGACCAATCCTTCCACACACTACAAGAAAATCATCAATTAGCGACACATCAATATAGACTTGAATGCGTTGCTAACTCGGCGTTAACTACAATAACGATGCATTAGCATCGAATTCGTACCACAAGCTTCGCGATGCATTTCTTCGACGCTAATAGCATCGACTTCGCGCTTATGGATATGTCGACGCAATTATCGTCGCACGGTGGCGCTAATGCGACACTATAATGACGTGAAAATTGTCATCATGAAGAGCCAACATGCGTCTCTACTCCGACTCTAAAGAGGCGCTAAAATTGTCGACACTCATCCGACACTGAGTTGGCATTACGTTGCGATGCTAATCGGATGCTAATGTGGTGCTATAATTCATTTTTCTGCGTCGCTACTACGACGCTAATGTGACGCTAAGAACAATATGTCCACCCACAAATATGTCACCTTCCTCATTCAGCCATTGAATTACTACATTACATTGAAATCCACAGATGATTGCTATTTTTTTATATTACAATTGAAGCACCATAAAATTACATTACATGTATATATACATTTTCATTATATCAAATTACATTACATCACATATACATTTGTATTACATCAAATTACATATATCACAATTAGATGATCTAAGTCCTACGATGTCGAAGTCTACGACAAAGAAGATGGGCCACCGATGCGTTGGAGGAGGAGGAGGCAGCGGCGGAGCAGAGGTGGAGGATGAGGAGGCGGCGGCGGTGGCGGATGATCACTTGCTGATCACTATATGTTTCTAGCCCATTTTATATGCAAATCATACATATCGGGTCTCACTTTTGCCTATATTTGGGCCAATTATACTTGGAATGCATACATTGTGATAACTAGTTGATATTCCTCATTTCATACTTATTTCCATGTGCGTAGAGGTTCTGAAATGCCAAAATCCATTAATATTTAAATTTTATGCCAAGTTATCATTTTGAGGACAAGTTATCATTATTATATGTCAAGTTATCATTATTTTGAGTGAACTGATTTTCAATAGTTTTCTTGCCCTAAATCCATCATTATCATGTATAAATCATATTTGGATAGTCACATCTCAACTTGTGCAAAGTTTTAAATCCATTTGAACAAGTTATTATTTTTCCTTTGCCAAGTTATCGTTAAAGGGCAATTCTGTCATTTCGACATGCAAAACCATTAATTCTGCACAGGGACCTTAAGCAATCATATTATTATTGTTCTAACTCATTGCTGGTCAAATTTCATCACATTTGGATAACCACAACTCAAGTTCTCAAGTTATCATTTTTAAGTCATATAAGTTACCGTTTTTGGGCACCTAAGTTATCACTCCTTAGAAATCTCATTCATATTTAATTTCTGATCTCACCCACTTGTCACTCTAATCCATTTGATGCCTAAAATGCTTTGAACCACCCATATTTGGATATTTTCCAGGATTTACTCAAAGTTATCATTCCGGGCCCCTCAAAGTTACTCAAAGTCCTGCACAACACTTAATCTCTTTTGATATCTGAGTTGGCAACTATCATCATCTTAATCTTTATTTATCAAAACACCATTCAAGGGCTTTGATGCTTGCTGTTTGGGGATTTGTAGCAGGGAGGAATGTGGCTAAAAAGTAGAAAAAGGAGGAGGGGACCACTTGCTTTTTGGCTGTCCAAAAAGTTGTCACTGCAGATTCTTCCAGGACCAGGACACATGGCTGCAACCAAAGGATAAAGAACATTCTGATGCTGATCCTAAGGTGGAGAGGAGTCATATAAAAGGTGGAATTTCTAGAGAAGCAAGGGGGGGCTGGACATTCAAGGGTTTGGAAGAGGAAAGGAACTGCTGCTGCTGGACCTGTTGCTGCTGGCCGAGAGTCTTCAAGTATCAATATGATTTGTATATGTTTCTCCTTCCAATTGATGCCAAGCTTTTGTAATTATGAGGAGCTAAACTCCATTTCTTCTAGGATAGGGTAGTAGTTTAGATTAGTTTTGGATGGATATGAACTGATTTATAATCTTGCACTAAAATTAATCCTGATTTCAGATTTCAAAAATGTTCTACATTGATTTATGCTATGTTGTCATTAGATCCATGTGTAATTGATGACTGAGAAGTCTTATTTGATCTAAACATCTTTCAGGAATGAATTATGAGATAATATCATATTTCTAAATTTAATTTTATTGCAAACTTGATTTCTGAACTTTGATTTCCTACTTTCCTGAATTTCTGAATCTGAATTTTATTTCTGTGGCTGTTGAATATATTCTTCACTCACAATCTGATTGATTGAGTCATTGGGAAGTTGCTATTGTTCCTATCTTGTTTAGGAATGAATCAAGATGCTTGGACAATCATTTGACTCAAATCAGATTGTTCCACTGATTTCTGAAATGAAAACCTGAATTCTGATTTTTTTGATTTCTTATTGAAATCTATTTTACCAATTGAGTCCCCTGATTTCTTCCAATCACTGATAAGTGAACTTTAGGGATGTCTTGCAGTCCAGAGATGGGTCAAGAATCAGTTGGTAATTCAGATTTCCATTGATTTAAAATTCTGATTCTGATTTCCTGGTTTCTGGTTTTCTGAATTCCTTGAACCTGAATTTTTTGAACTGTTGAATCTGTTTATCATTAAGGATTGGATTAATTGAATAGCTGAGAGGCTAGTATTTACTCTAATCTTATTCAAAAATGTATTAAGATGTTTGACAACTTAAGGTTCAATTCTATTTTTTTTCCAGAATCTGATTTCTGAATTTATTCAGAAATCTGTTCTTCTGATTTTTCTTCTGGTTAGAATCTGATTTGCCAAGTGAGCATCCTTATTTCATCAAATCATTGAGAGGTGTACTATGAGAATCTCTTGCAGTCCAGAGATGGATCAAGAGGCATTAGGCAAGCCTGAATTCTAAGGGTCTTGTTGCTGATTTTTCTGAATTGCAGAATCCTATTTTCTGGTTTCTATTTAAATTCTGATTTCCATTATTAAGCCTCAACTTAATCCACTGCTGAGAAGTAATCATTAGGTCATCCTTGAGATCTAGAGATAGGCCAAGGAGCAATGGCAATTATCAATTCCTGTGGTTATATGCTTTGCACTTCCAATTGAGCTGTGTTTGTGTGAATTTCATTTATTTTGCAACCGAGAGGTTGAATTTAAATCCCCCTGGAATTCAGAGATGAATCAAGGAGCACAAGCACCATAATTGAGTAGATTTCATCCTGGTTTGATTGATTGGAATGATTCCATCTTTTTATGAATGCAATTACAAGTTATCATTGCAGAATTCCTTTGAATTGTAAAAAAAATCAGCAATGAACTCCTCATTGAGCTGAATGATAACTTGATTTTCAGTGAGGATCCTCTATTGATTCAATCTAGCTAACAACTATATGACAATATGTTGCTTAGTTAGATGCCAATTGAGCTGTGGGAACAACCATTTTCATGATTGAATCAAAGTTGGACATTTAATGATAACTTGATCCATTCCATCCTTAAATAATTTAGATGAACTCCAAATCCTTAACTAATTCCCGTTGGACTCACGTCAAAGACCGTCGAAGACTTTTTTTCCCCTAGGTTTTTAACTCTACCGTACGACCTCCTAAAATCACCAAAAAATACTAAAAAATCTATGTTGCTGTGCTCTATGGGAGGTACAAATTTTGTGATGATCCAACGGTTGGATCTCCAACAATCGTCGTTTGAATTTCTTAAAAAATGAAGAAGCACTATTCCTCCGATTTTGATATTTGGGAATTAGAGTATAATGCATGTATAACATATAATAATTTATATGTATATGTATATGTATATGTATATGTATATGTATATGTATATGTATATGTATGTATGTGTATATGTATATGTATACAAATTAACATTACCTAAATATGAATAATAATTAACATTACTTATATAAATACTTGTATATTCTTAAAATTCTAATGTTGGCGCGGCATTAGCGACGCAAGCTTTGTAACGCTCATTAGCGCCACACCTGGTCGACGTCAATACAACGCAAGTTGCAGGCGCCAAAATCGCCTCCTGAACTTGCGTCGATATAAATACTTGTATATTCTTAAAATTCTAATGTTGGCGCGGCATTAGCTTCACATTAGCGACGCAAGCTTTGTGACGCTCATTAGCGCCACACCTGGTCGACATCAATACAACGCAAGTTGCAGGCGCCAAAATTGCCTCTTGAACTTGCGTCGACACTGCACCGTTGTTGGTGCCAACTTGCGACGCGTCTTGTTGACGCTAATACGACACTATAATTTATCACGCAATTTCTAATCTTGACGCGTCGTAATAACATCTAAATAGTATCGCGATGGCGCCGAGTTTAGCGTCATTTTTTTGTAACGCGAATGCGACGTTGAGTCGACGCTAGTGGGAGGCAATTAGCGTCTCATCTTGTTGACCCAACGTCATCTCTATTTGGATGCTAATAGCGACGAATTAGCAACGCATCATTTTGTGTCACTATTTTGCGTCGCTAAATGACAGTTTTCTTGTAGTGACACATGGAACAGAAGACTGGAATGTTATCATAGGTTACCATCTGAAAAAACTTATTCCCATCGGGCTTGCATATCCAAACCCCCTGCTTGATGGGGTTAGATGAGTCTATCTCCACGCATGCCCTAGCACGATCGTAGAAATCACCGGACAACGTAGCATCATCCACCTTCAAAGGAGTGCCGAACTGGCTGGCAATCCTGAGGTCAGAATCGATGTTAGAAAGTTGAAAAGGTAGATCCATGAAGCGAATCCAAACTGGCACTCTGAATAGAAAGTCCTCCACTGGTCAGAAGAAAGGCCTCGCCGGTGAGATATTTAGCATATGACCCTCGAAGTTCCAAGGGCCATTTTCCAGAACTTGCATCTTGTCGTTCATGTTAGAGAACACAAAAAGCATGAAAGAGTTGCTCATGCGGATTAACCTGACTGGGAGTGAAACCTTCCACATGGATGGTATCACCAACCTGAGTCGAGCGACGGCAGCATCGTCACCCCCAAAATGACCCATCAGGCTTCGAGCAAGTTCCTCAGAGCTCCGTGAGGTTTCTTCGGTGGAGAAGGAGATATCATCCATGATCGCCACCTGAATGCTCCACTTCTGGTTAGCAAAAATCAGCGAGAGTGGAGGACGATTATCTCTTTTGACGATGGTTGCCCATGATGACTTAGCAGCGCCGGGCTCTCCGGACAGAGCCATAATCTAATATTGGCAGAGAGTGGCATCACCGGCAGGGGCTGCCGGTGCCCAGAGTGGAGCCATCGGCAGAGTTGCCAGAGACCAGCTTTGGGATGGGGCAGAAGAAGAGGGGGAAAGGGGACTCTTAAAGCACTAGTGAAAACACGTGCTAGCGAGGCCTCGGTAGTCTGAAGTTTTTGAGACAGCTCACTCCATGATTAACCTCTAGAATGTTTGCTCTTTTCTCCTGAATAGTTCTTGAATCAGTTCGTGCTCGTAGATTCTTGAATGAAGCAATTAAGCACCATCAGAAACATACGGGCAACTCAAGTACTCCACCATGAACTAAGAAAGCATATGGGCAACTCAAATAAAACATGAAAGAAAAATATGAGAGAGGAGAGAGAGAGGAATCCAAAGGTCTAATTTAGTTACAGATATGCCACAAGAAAGTGATTATACATCGCCTTCGAATCTTCATCGTATGCGTCAATATCATATTTGTTGCAAGATGAAATTATGCTTCAAGATGATGAAAACTTGCAAGAGGATGAGAACCTAAATGATGAAGTTAATCCCTTGAATCAAACAACTGAAAGTATGCAAAATCTTAATTTTATTCATATCATATAATTGTGCCATTTTGATGCATTAGGTTATCAAATTTTGTATGATTCTAATTGGTAATATTTTTTTAATTCCTAGTTAGTAATATTTTTGTATTCTCTTTCTTTCAACTTTTCTCCTATACAACCAATGACTTTAAGATTATTGTTGTTGTATTCTCTTTCTTCCAACTTCTCTCCTATACAACCAATGACTTTAAGATTATTGTTGTTGTATTCTCTTTCTTCCAACTTCTCTCATATACAACCTTGCTTTCACTGCCAATGCTATCACTACCTCACTGTTCCTTGTGTGTTGTCTGCTGCTCTTGCTGTCGCAGTTACTCTCCCCTCTTACTCCTTGCCCCTCTTTCCATCTTCCCTCTCTTTCTGCTGCTCACAAGTATAAGAGGACGAGTCCTATGCTCGCAAGGAGAGCTGCTCTGCTCGAGCAGAGAGACCTACAACAGAAGCGGACTGCATCTTCTCTGCTCGAGTAGAGAGGACGCGGTAGGAAATGGCACATCCTCTTGAGTGATGCAGTCATTTTTTTTATTCTTTTAGTTCATGTATTTTTCGTTTGATGCTTTTTTCTTCTATTTTATTTGTCAAAAGCATATGCCTTTTTTGTTATGATTAAAGTTGCTTGTGGTTCACCGAAAAAAAAGTTGCTTGTGGTTGTTTCCTTTAATGCATTGTTAATTAATTTTTGTACAAATTATATTTGCATATAATTAGAATGTTGTTCCGGTAGAATCAAACGTGTTATTCTAAGATCTCACTTTTTACATTTTCATTTTACCTTTCCGTGTTGATTTCAGTTTATGAGTTTAAAAACATTAGCTACAACCATAATGCCCATATAACCACCAAAACCCAAAAGCCAAGTCCTGGTTTTGCATGCCACCAAAGTCTAGTCACTATAGTACATTTGTCCAATGAGTTACTTAGGGGTATTGTATTCTCAAATAGTGGATAGTAGCAGTGCTGGTGACTAATGACTTTAAGATTATTGCCTAGTTAGTAATGTTATTGCTATTGCATTCTCTTTCTTCCAACTTCTCTTTTATACAACCAATGACTTTAAGATTCTGGCTCAAAGCATATGCAACCTTCTTTCCAATACACTGAAATGAGAGAATGTTTTAGCAAGTTGATCTTGAATGTGGGCTTTGTACAGTAAATATGATTGCAGAAAATAACAAATATAGTTTTCCCTCTGAGTTATGAATCTCAATCCAGTACCTAATCATCTTCACCTATGACATGTCTACATTCAGAATGCCCAAGAATTACTCACTCACAGCCGAAATCTATCAGGTATCTACCTTTCATGAATATGCCCTCTCAAAATGGATAATGTACTTTATCTCTTTGTTTGATTGTATTTGTATCATTTAAGCATGTGCAGGTCCAAGTGGTAATAAAAAAAAGAGAAAAGTGAGAGACAAAAATAAATGCAAAGATGTAGCAAGCCTTCCTAGTAGAAAAAAATTGATAGTGACATTTTATAACAACCTCACAATTGGAAAAATCCATAAGTCATTTTAAAGACATTTGGAAAAAAAAGTATCCATGATCAAAATATATGTCCATTGTGTGTACATGCATGGAAAGAAATTGAAGAAATTGAGAAAAAACACATGTGGACAGTTATTGTGGTAATATATCTAACATATTCAATTTATGTTATTTCATTTGTTATACAAGTTTATATAAGATTATTGTAAGTGAAAATAAACAAATTAAATATATGTTTTTAATGTTTCACTTTTTAGGACAAATTCTAGAGGGATGAAATGGACATGCATAAAGAAAATATTTTTGAACATATAAAAGAATTATGGAACAAGTGGAGAGGTAGTATGCATATCAAGTACGTAAACATAAGACATGCTCGCCAAAAACTTCTCCACGATGATACCAAAAGGTATAATTTTGAATGATTCCGTATGCTTTAAGATGTGACTCAATATTTCACAAGTCGCTGAATATGAATTACAACACTGACACAAGGGCATCGTATTTTTTTTGTTTCTCCCCTTCTTGTAAAAGCATAATAATTTTTTTTTGTACGCCTATTATATAAGCTTCATTCAATTTATCATTAATAGGTTGGATCCATTGCTTGTTAGGTGCCATAACCTTGCAATATTTGGAAACAGAATATAAATCAATAAAAGATTTAGACAAACAAAAGAAAAAATGTATTAAATAATATAGCTTTCTAAAACATTTAGGGCCTCATGTCATAAACTTCAAAAGGCCAGCCATGACATAATGCCATGAGTGTTATATATACCACTAGTAATCACCATTTTTTCAAAAGAAAAAAATGATAAAACTATAAAAAATGCATCATACTTTGTTTTCTCATATTGATGATGTCTTCTGTCATTTAATTGAAGGGATTGAATATGATATCTATGTCCTCTACTTATCGTTTAATCACATTGTGGGTGGTCCAAGCGGTAGGTGAGAGTGTGGGACAAACATATTAATTATACATCACTAAATGTACTGACTGCATTGACAAGTTGACAGGATCAATATTATCTAGTTAATCAGGTCTCATATTGATATTCTAAGAAGTGTAAGACTAGTTGACAGGATCAATATTACATTATCTAGTAATCAAATAGCATGTGATAAAGTCATTGAGTATCTAAAGGACTTCAGCAAAAGAAAAATAACACTACATGTATCTTGCAGTCTAAAACATTACCTTGAAAAATTTAACAAGTTGAATGGACACATAAGTTCATGAGTTGTATGTAATTTCTTATATATATAACTGATTGATGAAAAGTACGAACAACGACCAACAAGAGATCACTATTGTAACAAAAAATAGAAGGATAGAAGACTTACGAATAACAAAGGATAGAAGGTCAAGGGCACGCACGATTGAAGGCAACTTCAGTTAACAACCTACCTAGAAAAATGGCCTCTTTATCTTAGTATAAAAAATACAATTATAAAAAAAATATGATGGAAGGCATAAACTATTTGGGAATGAGACTAAATGGAAAACATGTTTTGTGTATAAGACATACTCATTTCAAAACCAAACTAAAAGAAAGTTCTAAGAAATTATGTCTTAGAACAAATTAGGAAAAGAAACTAGAGTATCAAAAGTACTTTATGCACATTGGATAATTGTACTCTTAGGCTTACTTGTCAGCCCAAATTTTGGATAAAAATTGAACTTTAGAAGAGAAGCTCTTTTATTTCTCCATTCAAGAAGAAAGTAAAATATGAATGACAAACATACAGAATGATAAAAGGAGAAATAAAAATAAATAATTTCTTCATGCAATTTATCTACTTGTAGATAAATTAAGAGAGATTGACAAAACAAATTAACACATAACTGAAACCAACAAGCCATAATAATAGACTCAGATATATAAGTCAAGTACATCAATCCTTTCAATTGCAAAGAGATTCATAATTATATAATTCAACTATCTCAATTATTTCAAATCTTCTAACTAAGAAGGAGAATCAACTTGCCATAAAAGAATGCTTTTACCACAATGTAGAAAACATTAAATGTCAGGAATATATGTAATGTAAGTCTACCTTTATTGAATTATATCTAGTAACTGAATGAAGCCTTCTCTTTTCCAAGTTACATGTCCTTATCACACCAAATGAATCTCTAGATTCCGGAAGAGGTTGGCCATCTAACAAAACATAGTAACTAAATATAAGAAAAGATCAACGTAATAGCAAGGTTGACCTACTAAACAGATTTTCTATTGCCACAACAAAAGCACAAATTTCTCAATAAGTTGCAAAAATGCCCTGACATGAACAAATTAGGGACCCTAGCGTGCAGGGGACCTAGGATCCTGGCGTACACGCGCGTGGGGGGGGGGGGGGGGGGGAGGGGGGTCGTGTCGTGCAGGTTGGGGGTGGACATGGCCACGACAAAATAGAAAAAAAAATAGGGGACACGGCAATGTTCTTACGGTTTGCAAATTCCTCGGATGAAGCTTTGATTGCTAGCGGCCAAAGGACATGGCAAATTGTTCGAAGGAGGAGGAGGCCAAACGATTATTTTTCATCTACTAGGGTTTTTATGTTAAACTTTATAACCTATTTTTTCCTTTCTTTTTATGGGAGAGATTCTATTGGATTTTATAACATTTTTTTCTTTCTTTCTCTTGGATTTTATAACATGTAATTAAGTTAACTAAATACATAAACTAATTTATTTTTAGAAATTGGTGTTGCTTGAGAAATTATTGGAGGGAAATGTTTAGTTCCCGCCAAGTAAAATATTAATTGCATGTCTACTTGATCTTAATTTATAAATAATTAATGATGACAAAATTTAACGGTCATTAATAATCACTTTTAACAATCAGAAATTATTTTTTTGAGACAAGCAATTTTCTCTTTCGCTAATAATATGTCTAATAATTATCATATTTTTTTTCTTGCCATAGTTGATTATTTATAATGTCCATTTTTGACTCGACATTAATAATTGGTCGTTAAAGATCATTTTTTTTTTTGTAGTGAATCCAGACCCTCATCCAATGGTCTTTCACTGGGTAACCTTGTGGCTAGCTTGAGGTGAATATTCCTTTGATGGCTTGTTTGCATGAACTAGTAACTTGATTAATGTTTTCACTCATTAAATAATGTCACCTCATTTATCACTTGCCCAAATGATAACTGTAAAAGGTTTGGTGGTAACTCAGGAGGTGATTGATTTTGTTTTGTACATGTGGTATATGGTTGCGTCTGGGTTGCTTTCTGAGAATGCTTTTTCAGACAATCATTTGCTTTTATTTAATTTGCTGTGTGGTAAAGTTTTTTTTTACTTGCTTTTTCTACATATTTCGTCGAACACAATCATTTTTTACTTTGTGGAATAGCTGAGTAAGAGCTCCTGCAAAAAAAAAAAAAACACAAAAGCAACTCATCTATTGAGCTTGTGACAAGCTAAGCCACCCCAAACGAACCCTATATCTACTTCCAAAATCAAAGTTTCGCCATAAAAGAAAAACTTCATTCTTATTTTATCTACGTATGGGCATGTACACAGGTATCTCATTTTGTCTCGTAAGAAAAAGGGTATCTCGTTGTGAGCACTTATTCTCTACAAGTCTCACACCCATTTAGCTGAGATGTACTTTTGGTGGAAAATTAATTATAGGGGAGACTGATTTTCTTCTGGATGCCTTCTTATATAGACTTCCAAAATTAAATTTATTATAATGTTGGAATTTATAACAGATATAAATTCTAGAGATTGCGGAATACTTCTTGCAGCGGAAGAGGATCGTCGGGGCTTTCCCACGAACTCTTGACGAACGCACTTGCATTCCGGGATCAAGAACCGAACCTCTGGGGACGGAACTCTTTGCCACAGCACAAGTACTCTGGATGAACCTCTGCGAAAGTATGTTTGAGACCTATGCTATGGGTCCCTTTTATAGGGTAGGGAGACTTGGACAACAAGTTAGGCAGAACGCATCACGCATGTCCATCACGCGTATGATAATGTGTCTGCGCAGGCATGCGCCTCGCCCTAGTGGGCCGCGCGTATGTGCGGCCCACGTGTCCAAAAGGGCACTATTCCAACAATCTCCTACTTGTCCGAATTGGACATTGTACTTTCATTTATCCAGAATTTGTAAATGTGTCGTGCGGCCCATGAGTACAAGCACGCTTTTTTATAGGAGCTAGAAAGATATCCGTTAAGATTCAATCGCTCAACTATCTTTAGAGCGAATATCATGCCCGTTAGGAACTCATGACAGCTCACACATGAGCCAACAAATGCTCAAATAATGTAACTCGTTATGCCCTAGATCTGTCATGCAGCATAGCCAAGACAACGCATGTCTTGCTCCGCGGTAACTATCTTTCACATACACTATTTTTAAAAAATAGTTGGCCAATTGTATGTGAAAGTTTTATGCAACTCTCGCTCTCACTTCTCTTAGTAGTAAACTAGTTGCTTTCCTAGACGTGGCTCGTCGGGCTACTTTACTTTTCACCTTTGAGTATCATGCTAAAGTAGCAAACACTAATTCCTTTCCTTAAGATATAGTCAAGAGTCTAAGGGCACATGCAGATGAAACATATGTCAGATATTCACACCATGATGACCATCGAACTAATCAATTCATCATATATCTCTAGGTCGACTTTGCATACTTGGTACTATACACAAGTACTGCGGTGGAGACTCCTACTGAAGGAGCGTATGTCTAGCTCTATTTAATTACACATCGCACAGGCTTAAGTCCAGTCGCTAACTTTTAACGCCTGATCCGAGTTTTCAAATTGCTCGCTAATCAATAGCGCCAAATTTGAATATCGCATTTGGCTTCTCTCTCTCTAAATCTGGCGACATTGAGTTACTAAAACCCATGTTAAATCACACTATGTCTCACATAGTTCATTCCGCTCCCTATCTTCGTGAGCGTCGAAAACATTTGTTCGTGTGAGTGAATTTATCAAAAAAAAAAATATTTTATTCATTGAAAAATTTGAGTACATCATTACATTTATAATCTACACAGCCCTAAGGCATTTACATGTCTCAAGAATGCCTCTCTTGGCAATGGCTTGGTGAACGGATCAGCAACCATTTTGTGCGTTGATATGTACTCAACTGAAATCTCATCTTTGACTTCTTGATTTCGTACAAATTTGTACTTTGTGTCGATATGATTTCCTTTGCAATGGTATTTCTCGTCCTTCACATAAGCTATGACTGCTTGATTGTCACAGTGAACAATAATTTTCTTCATTGCATTCTTAGAAATCCTCAGGTTTTGAAGGAATCTCTTGTACTGCCACTGAACAAGCTATGAATTCAGCCTCCATAGTTGACAGTGCCACACAATCTTTTTTCTTGCTACTTCAAGTAACAGCACCATTGCTGAGCAAGAAAGTGTATTCGAAGGTGAAATTTTGTTCATCAACGTCACCAGTCCAATCGGCATCGGTGAATTCAACAAGTCGTAGACTTCCTCCATGATAGCACAGTGCAAGATCTGCAGTACCCTTGAGGTATCTCATGATTCTCTTCACTGCCTTCCAATGTTGGCGTCCGGGATTAGCCTGATATCGACTAATTAGACCCACGGCAAAACATATATCCGACCGAGTATACATCATAGCGTACATCAGGCTACTGACCACACTCGCATAGGGAACATTGGACATTTCCTTTTGTTCCTCTAGAGTTTTTGAGCACATGTCCAAGCTTAAAATCTCGCCTTTCATAATAGGAATGTTAATGCGTTTGTAGCCATCCATGCATAATTGTTCCAAAACCTTCTTTATATATTATTCTTGCAACAAGGCAAGGAGTCGTTTGGAATGGTCGCATTGGATTTTCACACCCAGTATGTATGCTGCTTCACCCATGTCCTTCATTTCAAATATGGAGGACAACCATTGCTTAATGGTAATGACATAGTCTCTATTATTCCCAGTTATTAGAATGTCGTCGACATATAACGTCAGGATAGCAAAATTATCCTCGGACTTATGAACATACACATAGTGATCTTCATCAATCATATTAAAATCGTACGAAACGATTGAATGATGAAATTTCAGATATCACTGTATAGATGATTATTTGAGTCCATAAATGGACCGGCGCAACTTGCAAATTTTGCGCTCTTCTCCTTTTACAATGAAGCCTTGAGATTGCTCCATGTAAATTTTCTCATCTAGTTCTCTATTGAGAAATGCGATTTTTACATCCATTTGATGTAATTCTAAGTCCATATGTGCGACTATAGCTAATATTAGGCGAATTGAAGTAAACCTTAAAACAGGTGCAAATATTTCTTCATAATCAACACCCGCAATTTGGGTGAAACATTTCACCACTAGGCGGACTTTATATCTCTCAATTGATCCATCCACGCCACGTTTAATTTTTAGAATCTATTTGTTCCTAATTGCCTTACGACCTAGAGAGTGATCAACCAAGTCCCAGACTTGATTTTTCTGCATGGACCCTAACTCTTCCTCCATTGCCTTAATCCATTCTTCCTTAGCAAGGGACGAGAGAGCTTCTTTGATAGATTTTGGATCAAGTTCATCTTTCAGACTTACTATGTTGACCTCGTGTGGTCCATGTTCATGCAGCCCTTCGATTTCAAAACATCGGCGCAGAACATGTTTTCTAGTAGTCCGTCGAAGAGAACTTTCATCAGTTGACAGTTGTGAATCACTCCCACTCAGATCAAGCTGTGGGATAGAGGAGACTAACTCCTCAACTGGTTGATCCGCTTGAGCCATCAACTCAGGATCTTCCTCTACATCTATGAGAAATTCCTTGTCTATTTCGCCTTGCTTAGGAAATTCGTTCTCTATGAATGTCACATCTCTACTTTCGATTTCTATTATCGTACCATCTTCTCTTTCTCATATGAATACATAGCCCTTAGAGGTTTTACAATATCTTATAAAGATACATTTCTGCCCTCTAGGACTCAACTTTCGATATTTATAAAAGTTGTTTAGAACATAGGCTGCGCAACCCCAATATGCAAATAACTAAGGTTAGGCTTTTGACCTGTCCAAAGTTCATAAGGTGTGGTAGAAACGAATTTTAATGTAGGCTGCAGTCAATAATGCATCTCCCCAATACGAAATTGGGAGATTAGCTTGCGCCATCATGGATCGGACTATATCAAATAAGGTACGATTCCATCTTTTCACAACACTATTTTGTTGTAGAGTTCTTGGTACTGTTAGTTGCCTAACTATACCTTTTTCATCACATAACTTTTTGAATAAGTCAAAGATATATTCACGTCCATGATCGCTTCGCAAGACTTTAATCTTGCGATCCACTTGATTCTCTGCCATGTTCATGAATCGTACAAAACAATCCAAAGCTTCAGACTTATGAGAAATCAAGTATACAATACCGTAACGCGAATAATCATCAATAAATGTGATGAAGTAAGAGAAACCATGTCTTGCATGAACATTCATCGGACCACATATGTCCGAATGGATTAATTGTAATGGGTACTCGACGCGTTTTCCCATCCCAAATGTTCTTATTTTCTTACCAGCTAGACATTCCTCACATGTTGGAAGAGCAACTCTTGCGAGAGACCCCAAGAGTTCTTCTCTAGCATGTCTATTCATTCGATCTTGACTAATATGTCCTAGTCTGGCATGCCAAATGTTGGCACTATCATTCACATCAACATATGATATAAAAGAATAACTATTAGCAACATATGCTATATTTAAAACATAGAAACCATTCTTGAGAAAACCATTGCATAGAAGAACATTGTCATAAGATATTGTCATTTATTTCCTCTGTAAACTTATTACATAACCAAGTTTGTTTAATGTTGAAATAGAAAGTAAATTTCGTCTAAAAGTTGGAGCATATAGAACGTCGTGAAGATAAAGTATTTGGCCGTTGCGAAGTTCTAACTTGCACGATCCAATGCCTTTAACTTCAACTCTTTTGTTGTTTCCGACGTAAATCCATTTGCTTCCCGCACTTATTCGGCGAAATTCCATGAAGACCCCGCAATCTCTCGCTACATGGTCGGTGGCTCCTGAATCTGCAATCCCCGAAGGATGAGTTTCAACAATTAAGGCACAACCTGAGACATAAAAAAAAGAATTGTGGTCAGGACAAACCTTCTTTGGCTCAATGCAATCACGAGCAAAGTGATCACGTTTGTTACAATTATAGCACTTTACTTTATTAATGTCTACTTTGCCGCCACGTTTTCCACATTTATGCTGGTGGCCTTGAGCTTTCTTCTGTTCAGCATCTCCGCTCTTATTATTTGGTTGCGACATATGCGATCTTTTTCTCTTGGATTGAGAGCCAACTCTTTGTTCACCATTGTCAGCAACTAATGATTCAGAGGTTTGATTCATGGCTTGTAGGGCCTCATCCTCCATTTCAATGTGGCGAGCAGCTTGGTCAAAAGTTTTGACACATTCGTTGTGCATCAAATTACAATGCATATGTTCCCAACTTTTTAGAAGAGAGCGGATTAGAGCTTGCACCTGTTGCTCGTCATCAAGCACTTGTCCCGCACTTTTGAGTTCATGGATCATATTAGACATTTCCTGGATATGCTATCTCATCGTATGATTTGGTCTCTTTCGATAAGAGTCAAACTTGACCGTGAGCATCCGACACTTGGTGGTCGTAGTGACATCATACTTATTGCGGAGCGCCACTCACATTTCGACTACTATCTTATAGACTTCGAATTCACACAGCAAGGAGTTATTCATCGTGCTCAATAACGTAATGCGAGCAATATGATTCTTTTTTATCCAGGCCTGATAGGCCTCCATGTCCCTCTGGCGTTGGGCATTATGTCCGGGTGTAGGTTCAGTGACAACATGATTAATGGTCTCCAAGACCTCTTGTTCTTCTAGAAGATATTGGACCTTACGATGCCAAATATCATTATTGTCGCCATTGAGCTTCTCATTCTTGTTCAGGTCAGCAATTATTATTTTGGAACCCATGGTCTAGTTTGGTCACAAACAATTAGGAGAAATCAGTGTTATACATGTTTTAATTTTATCTGCAAACAACATAAAAAAATGAAATAACAATATTAAGGAAGTAGTGACATCGAGAGGTTGTTGGATTCCCACTCATCTCCCTCTATCTCCAAGAAATATTATTATTCATTATTTTAACAATGCGATAAAATTTATTTAAATGATTGAATTTTGAATCAACACATAATTCAAAATTTTCTACTCTATCCATTTTGAATAAACTTATAATTCAAAATCACCAAAATTCATTTCGTGTGGTGCACCAAACTATTTCTAATATGACTAGGACAATCAGGACTAGTGCAACGGAAGCTTTTCCTCGAGGGGTGCCAAGTAAATAACCGTGCACTATCCTTCGCCTCGACATCACATTGAAAAAAAATGAGCTCTCACTGTCACACATCAACCCTATTTCTGGAGACTGCATTGACCATGCACCAGGCCAGTTCCTCGGAACCTTTCTAGACATACATTTCGGGTCACGCACCACTCAACAGAAAGACGTTGGTTATTGTGACAATATTTGAATATCAAGATGCCTTAGTCCTACAAAAGAACTACTTATGTTTCATGTATTCTTTAATTACCTATAGTTTGTATAATTAGACCAATTAATTATTTTATTATAGGCTTTGCATGAAACATGTATTTTAGCCCATGGCCAAAATTAATATTGCCATATTAATTATTCTCACAAAAGGAATTAATTTTAATTTAGTCAATTTCGAATCAATTTGAAATTCAAGGCAAATTATCATGCTTAACAAGATTGGACATACCAATTTGATTTTAACACATAGTCAAAATTTTAATCACAGAAATAAATATCATTATGACATACATAAACAAAGATATTTATTTCATGCATGATAATACATTTATTGACATGCAAATATAATCATTTAATTTAATACTTTAAATCAACAAATGATTTTCTTTTGATAACATTAAATTGCATGCAATATTACAGAAAACTTTCTGAGGAAAAAACAAAATTTTCCTGATTTTTTGAGATTTTATAATAAATCTTTTCTATTTTCGAAATATTTTAAACATTGGTGAAAATCAGAAAAGAAAAGAAAAAGAAAACTATTTATTGGGCCTCTCGGCCAACCCAATTATCACTTCTCATATGTATAACTCTTTTGCATAAATTAGGCCTTCCAGCGGGCAGCGGGCCGTGTGTCTGCTGGAAGAGTTTTTCCTTTTGTCTTCTATTTTTTTCTGCAACGTATGCAAAAAAAATAAAAAAATTTATCAAAAATATTAAAATAAATCCGAAAAATATATTATGATTTAGATTCATCCATAATATATTTGTGATGACAAACTCTACCTTGTCCTTGGTTGTGGTCATACAATCGAGGTGCGCAGATCCCAAATAATAATGAATATTATTTTTTTTTGACGCAATCACGAGTTCGAGAAAAAACCTAAAAAAAAGCTCGGATACCAATGTTGGAATTTATAACAAATATAAATTCTAGAGGTTGCGAAATACCTCTTGCAGCGGAAGTGGATCGTCGGTACTTTCCCACGAACTATTGACGAACGCACTTGTACCTTGGGATCGGGAACCGAACCTCTGAAGAACGGAACTCTTTGCCACAGCATAAGTACTCTGGACGAACAACTGCGAAAGTATGTTTGGAACCTATGCTATGGGTCCCTTTTTATAAGATAGAGAGACTTGGACAACAAGTTAGGCAAAACGCATCACGCGCGTCCATCACACGTATGATGATGTGTCTGCGCAGACATGCGCCTCGCTCTAGTGGACCGCGCGTATGTGCGGCCCACGTGCCCAAAAGGGCACTATTCCAACAATTATACTTTTGCATGCACCATTGTATGTACATATGAATCAAATCTTGAAAATTGCTACCTGATATAGCCTAAGATGTATGTTCATATTAAGATATGTGCCTCTATTTTCCCTCAAAAAAAGATATGTGACTCTACCTAGATATATGCATGCATCAATTGTAAAAAAAAATCAAGAATTAAATGCTATCAACAGTGTTCCAGCCAACTACCTCCGCATAGTTTGCTTTCTCGGGTAGTATTATCTTTGTGAAAATTTTCTTAGAAACTTTCTCTTTTTACAAGAATTTTGATATTGATTTTCTTATTCTTGCTGGTTTCTTGAAACTTATACCTGTTGCATTAGTTCGGGCTTACCCAAAATCTATATTAAATATCCATCCATCTCTTCTTCCTGCTTTTGGTCGAAGAGGATTTTACAGCTTAAAGGTACATAAGGGCTGTGATAGCATCTGGAGCTGGGTAACGTGGCTGTTTTCTGAATCCAACATATGTGATTGACATCTCCTTTTTTATGGATTCTATGACATTCATTCTACAGAGGAATTTTTTTCCTGGCTAATGATCATACTGCAGAGGAATTGGCTGTGGAGTCCATCAGGTTAACAGCTTGAGCATAGAGCTATTGTATTTGTACTAGTTTATGCTATAATATCCCATCTTTTCTTGGCCGTAATGTTTCTCGTTAACTCTTACATTACGTGTTGTTCGATTGCAGGAACACCAGCTCTATGTGGAGGTCGATTCAGGTTTGTGTGAGGATAGGATTACTTGGAGAGAAGATGGAGTTCCCATTATATATACGCCCCAGAGAGGATCCAAATTAACTTTGTTAGTGATGTGCTTCCCAGATATATAATTAAGTGAAATCTGGACGTCGTAGCATTGGTATGTATCAGCAACAGATGTATCTCTGAAGATTGACAAAGTAGCTTTGTATTCGAATTAGATCATAACTGGCATGGTAAATTACTTTAAATATTCTTCAACTTTCATCGTTTTCTCAATGCTACTCTTAAATTTTATTTTGTAACACGAATTTTCTCCATCTTATAATTTATTTCACGGAATGCTCTTCCGATCGAAAATACCCAGTCACTATGTTGATGCGGCAATGTTCTCTCTCCACCACACAAGAGAGCATCGACGTGGCACCACCACGCAGACTCCCCCAGGTCGGAGCTCACCCCTTTCTCTGCTCGCCAGCCGGCCACCCCTCCTCTTCTCCCTCTGGCGCTCAGGCGACCCTTGCTGACGAGGACGTCGGAGAGAGAGGAGGCTCCTCTTTTTTAAAAAAAATTATTATTATTTTATTATTTTATTTTTTTAATAATTTGTTGATTATGTCATGTCAAATGCTTGTCTGCGTGGTGGAGAGAGAGTCACCACGTCAGCGGAGCGATCGAAAAATTGGGTATTCCCGATTGAAAGGGTATTTCATGAAATAAATTATAAGATAAAAGACATTCGTATTACAAATTAAAATTAGAGGATATCACTAAGTAAATATTAAATTTAAAAGGTTTTGACATAATTTATCCTAACTTGCATTAAACCGTAACAACTGTTGATAGATACTGTTGTTGCTACCATAACTTTGTAGCAGCTGCGCAAAATTGATATAATCTCCTTTACTTGTCCAGGGATCATGTTCTTCTATTGATATAATTAAACCGACAAAAGCAAATAAATAAATAATAATAATAGTAATAATGATGATGGTGTTGTGGTGTACAACTTCTGTAACTATTGCCATCAACCTCACGGCTTTCTGTTGATATTATTCCTCTCGAAGTCAACATGAGAAGCCGCGGCTAGAGGCTTAATTCTGAACCTCGGTAGAACTCATGCAAAATTAGACATCTCGCTTGTCACTCAGTACAAGCTGAGGATCCAATTGCTCGGCGTAATAACAAGGCATAATTGTTAACAGTTTGGAGAGAAAACAATTTGGCCAAAAATGTCTCAACAACAAGAATGAGACATGGCTTTTCTATTTATATGAAAGCGTGTTACAGTGTCTCGCAGTGTCACATAACTCTGTACAATAGCTACAGCTATAGTATAACTAACATAACTGTCAGTACGTACAGTGTCGTGCAATACAAAAGAAATACAAGAAGAGAGGAAAACAGAGGACGACGAGAACAACTTCTAACACGCCCCCGCAAACGAGGAATGATGAACAGATAGCATTCCGAGTTTGGAGAGCAAATAATGGTGCTGCTTGCTACCTAGGGCTTTAGTAAGAATATCAGCCAACTGTTCGGAAGAGTCGAGATGAAACAAATGAATCAATCCAGTTAGAATCCTGTCACGAACAAAATGACAATCCACTTCGATGTGTTTCGTACGCTCATGAAAGACAGGATTTGAGGCAATGTGAAGAGCAGCATTATTATCACAGCCAACAGGAACAGGAAGAGTAACGTTGACACCAAGTTCAGCAAAGAGCTGCTGTAACCAAACAATATCAGCAACTAGAGCAGCTAAACTGCGATATTCAGATTCGGCGGAAGATCGAGAAACAGTGGGTTGTTTCTTAGACTTCCAAGAAACAAGACTAGAACCAAATTGAACACAAAATCCAGTCTCCTAGTGAGAAGGCAAAATGCCCAATCAGCATCGCAAAATCCTTGAAGAGAATTGGAAGCTGCAACAGGAAAGAAAAGCCCGAGACCAGGATCACCTTTGAGATACCTAACGACACGAAGAGCTGCTGCGAGATTAAGCCTTAGGTTGTTGCATAAATTGGATAAGATGATGTATGGAGAATGAGATATCATGCCGAGTGATTGTAAGATATAATAAACGGCCAATTAACCTCTGATATTCAACAGGATCTGTAAGGAGTGAATCAGTAGTTGAAGGCGGAAAGTGAGCATCATATTGGACAGATGTTAATTTCACATTCTGTTCCAAAGGAATGTCAACAACCTAGGCAGCAGAGAGTCCAATATCAGCAATTAGGTCAAGAGCATATTTTCGTTGATTCAGAATGATACCAGCAGATGAACGGAGAACTTCCAGACCCAAAAAAAACCGTAAATGTCCAAGATCTTTAAGCTTGAATTTAGAAAATAAAACCTCTTTGGCCTCTTGAATAAGTTGGCTACAACTTCCAGTAACAATGATATCATCGAAACATAAACTAAAAGAACAACAAGGCTGAGAGTTGTTCGTTTAGTAAATAGAGAATAATCAAGTAAACTTTGTTTAAAACCAGCAGACAAAAGAACATGAGTGAGCTTGAGGTTCCATTGGCGGGATGCTTGTTTTAACCCATAAAGAGACTTTCGAAGTTTGCAAACCAATGTAGAATGCAATCCTTAGGAGAAGAAAAACTTGGAGGCAGCTGCATATAGACCTCTTCAAAGAGATCTCCATTAAGAAATGCATTATTTTATATCGAGATGAAATAGTGGCCAAGATTTTTGGGCAGCAACTGAAAATAGACATCGAATTGTAGACATTTTAGCTACTGGCGAAAAGATTTCAGTATAATCAATCCCTTCTAATTGAGTGTATCCTTTTACCACAAGCCTGGCCTTATATCTATCGACCTCACCAGCTGCATTAAGTTTAGCCTTATAAACCCACTTGCACCCAATAGCAGATTTGCCAGGAGGGAGTGAAACTATGTCCCAAGTATGATTAGCATGCAAAGCATCCATTTCTAATTTCATAGCCTCAATCCATTTGGGGTCTTTAGCAGCCTATGCAAAAGTGGAGGGTTCATTTGCAGCATTCAAACAAACCAAAAATGACTGATATGCAGAAGGCAGATGTTCATAGGACACATAATCAGAGATTGGATAACGAGAAGAGTCTGTCGTAGAATAATTAACAATGTAATCGTGCAGCCAGCCAGGTGCTTTATGCTGTCTGCGAGGTCATGAGGAACCTGCTCTGGTATCAAGGACATCTGATACCGGAATATCAGTTTGCATATCAGGCTGACCAGAAACAATAGCTGGAATGTCAGTTTGATCTGAAACAGGAATTTCAGGTTGAAATGTTGATATGGAAGTAGGAAGCAAGAAAGGATCTTCAAAGGGAGATGGACTACTGACAGTAAGTTTCTGAGAAGAAGGCAACAGAGAAGGATATTTTGCTGGATCTGAAAATGGAAACATGTCTTCACAGAATTGAATATCTCTACTAACAAAAACTTTGTGAGTAGCAAGATCCATAAACTTGTAACCTTTCTGAGTGTTGGAATAACCAATTATCTGAATTAGACAGATTACTAGCAAAACATAGACATCCAAACACTTTAAAGTTCTGAATACTGGGATTAGTGCCAAACATTGCTTCATATGGACTTCTGTTGTTTAAAACTAATAAGGGTAATCTGTTAATGGTATAGACTACAGTGAGAATACAGTCTCCCCAAAACTCATATGGCAGGGAGCTTTGAAACTTGAGTGAACGGGCAACTTCTAGTATGTGGCGATGTTTTCGTTCCACCACGCCATTTTGCTGTGGTGTGTAAATGAATGAAGATTGGTGGATAATGCCTTTAGAAGCAAAAAAACTCCTTACAAGAGTGATTGATAAATTCTGTGCCATTATCTGCCTTATAACTTTTATCTTTTTGTCAAATTGGGTCTCAATTAAGGTCACAAAATTTTTCAAATACATAGCAGTGTCACTCTTAAATTTCTTAAGGAAAACCCAAGTCATTCTAGTGAACATCCACTAAAGTTAGGAAAAAATGAAATCCATCATAAGTGGCTTGATGATAAGGCCCCCAAACATCCACATGTATAAGGTCAAAACAAGATTGAGAAATTGTTGCACTATTGGGAAAAGATAATCGAGTCTATCTCGACATATGACAAATGTCACAATGACAATTTTCAATTTATGGCAACAATGATTTTAATTTTGCAAAATGAACATGTCCTAAACATTTATGCCAAAGGAGGCTTGTATTCTGACTGATATTTTCCTGAGAGCTTGAAGTTGCTGCTGAAGTTTTTGTACTCTGACTGATATTTTTCTGAAAGCTCGAAGTTGCTGAAGCTCTATTATAAGAACATGACAGTAAATGACTTTGCAGTGAACTTTGTAATGATGCAGAACTATCAGCTATGAAATACAATCCTTGTTCATGTCTACCAATTCCCTTGATCATTCCAGTGTAAAGATCCTGAAATAAACATAAATCAGGATAGAAGATTATTGTGCAAAGTAGATTCTGACAGTCTTTGAAACAGATAACAGATTATATTGAAAATATGGAATGAACAGGACGTTGAGTAGGTTTTGTTCTGCATTGATAGGATATGTACCAATATAAGTAATATGAGAGACATTTCCATTTGGTAATCTGACCTTTTTTGGATATTCTAAAAGTTGAATATCAATTAGACAACTGAGATCAGATACCATATGATCTGATGCACCTGAATCTACTATCCATCTAGATTTGGAACGACAAAAAAATAGAGGCAAGTTACTTGCCATATTGGCACTGATGTCTGCAGAGGTATGATTTTTCAAAATTCTCAAAATTTGCTAATATTGGTCACCAATTATCATAGGAGTCTGATGATCACTAGTATTGGAATCAGTTGCCCGAGAAGGTGACTGAGAAAGTGTTGATGATATGTCCTGTACCATATTGGTAGTCACATTGTCATTACTGATATGCAAATTATTAACACTTCGTTGATTTTGACTCTGATTTTTGGAGAATTTAAATCCTGGTGGAAATCCAATAAGTTGATAACATTGTGCCTTGATATGACCAATTTTATGACAGTTATCACATATTAAGTTCCTATTCTTTTTTCCTTTTTGTTGTCCTGAATTCTGCCATGGTGTCTGATTCTGATAACCTGAAACACCTGAATTCTGATAATTTTGATAACGACTAAAATTTTGGTGAGCTGCATTTTCTTTTGAGGTTATCATAGCCGAGTTGATCAGACTATTCTTCCTTTGTTGCTCTTCATCTAAAAGCATGGCATAAACCTGATTTTCAGGTGGCACAGGTCGCATCAAAATAATCTGAGAATGAACTGCAGAATACGACTCGTTGAGCCCCATCAAGAACTGAAAAACTTTCAGTTGTTTAAAATACAGGATATTGCTTGGATCTGGAATTCCAAGAGAGGGTATAATAGTGTACAATTCCTCCCAGAACAATTTCAATTTAGTATAATATTCAGTAATTGAAAGAGAACCTTGACCGAACACTGCAATTTCTTTATGCAGGTAATAGACTCTCGATGCACTAATGGCATTAAGTCTTTCTCGTAAATCTTTTCACACAATTCAGGCCTCAGATTCATACGCTATGCTGCCAAGAATTTCATCTGTTACTGTAGAAATGATCCAAGATAGCATAAGGGCATTACACCTCTTCCATTGAAATTGTAAATTTTGATCAAATTGTTCTAAACGGCAGGATCCATCAATGAACCCTAGCTTATTTTTAGCCAAAAGAGCATTACTGAAAGCACGACTCCAATTGGATAATTTTCAAATCCATTTAGACGAATTGGAACTAAAATTAATTCAGGAGTATCACATGGATGCAGATATAATGGATGAGTATGATCCAGGGCAAGCACAGCAGAAGAAAAAGAAGAACCAGAAGAACTGGAATCCAAAACATTCGCCATGAACAAAATTTAGAAGCTAAAAAATGATAGGAAGGATCTAACCAGAAAACCTCAGTAGATGGACCCAATAGATTCTCGATGATACCAAGATCAATCCAAGATCAATCGTTCTTCCCTGAAGCAAGATCGAAATCGCTTGTAGGCCCTCAGATCGATCTGCTCTGATACCATGTTAACAGTTTGGAGAGAAAACAATTTGGCCAAAAATGTCTCAACAACAAGAATGAGATATGAAAGCATGTTACAGTGTCTCGCAGTGTCACATAACTCTGTACAATAGCTACAGCTACAGTATAACTAACATAACTGTCTGTATGTACAGTGTCGTGTAATACAAAAAATACAAGAAGAGAGGAAAACTGAGGACGACGAGAACAACTTCTAACAATAATCATGCTAATCATTCTTTCAGCCACCCCATGTCTGAAATGCAGTGCAAACGATTTAATTCACGCGACGCTAAAAATACATTATCCGCATATTAAAAATTTATAAATCGGTCCATCATCGGATTCAAATTGGATCGCCTCGTGTCACTCCCAACAAAAAAATTTTATATTTCCAAAAACTCACGAGAAAAAATCGCTTGCCACTTCACTCAAACGTCACCCGAGTCTGACGCAACTATACACAAGTGGTGTCTTGTAAGTGCGTCACAGGTAGTGGGAGTGTAGGTTTGGAGCAAAGCTTGTGGTCTACTTTGTGCAAGTAAAAGCAGCTACTCAGACTATATAATGCAACAGGAACTCACTCAATTAACACAAGAAAAAGAATATATGGACGTCTATTTGTACAACCTAATTATCCTTTAACGAGGAGAATTCAAATTAAGAGAGATATATTCTAACTATCCTATAAAGAAAATAATTAACTATAACTCTGGCAATTCCTGAAATTTTCCTGTTTCCATGAAGACCTTGAGCCAATCATCCAAGTCATCATCCTTGTGAACGTAAGACCAGCAGGACGTCGAGAATGTGCCACTGAGAGAGGCAGCAGGAGCGATAGCTTTACAATCCAGCAATGACCTGCAACCTTCCAGTGACAACGTTTCAGACAAGAAGGTACCCTCAATGTCTGAGCATTCGACGACACACGAACTTATGGTGTCTTCTTTCATGGCTGCGTTGTAGGATTCCGATGTGACGCTCGATGAAATGGTACCGGAGGATGACATCTCACTGTAGGATTGGAGTGCGGGCACAGCATCCGATGTATGTTCTTCCGATTTTGCCTGCTCTGCATCTCCTATTACCGGCATGAATTCTGCCTTCGCTTTGCATCTCGTCTTCGCCTTCACCTTCTTTGCAGTCTGCAGCTGGTTCAGTTTTAGTCTTTTCTTCAAGTGGGTGTTCCACACGTTCTTGATCTCATTGTCTGTCCTTCCTGGTAGCTCTGCTGCGATCGCAGACCACCTATGGACAACAAAAAAACAGAAGCATCTTGTTATCACACTGATCTGTGGATGTGGTATGAAGTACTACATAATGTATCACCTGCAAATAAAAGTAGACTGTGATCACTGTGAATAAGAACCAATGGAAATGCCTACCCAGTACAACCAGTTATGTTTCTTTTTTCTTTATATGAAGAATCGGTTATAGCTTAGACAATTACTATATAGTTTTTAAGATCCTTATCACGTATACTATCTGATTACCAATACTCGGCAAAAAGGTGTTGGATAGGATGCTTGAATTGAAATCAGGTGAGAAGAAATATTATTTGGCTAGAAAAGTTTTTTTTTACCCCGTTATTATAGAATCCAAAGCTTAATGATTTCTTCTCTATTCAACTGTTGTCCCTGAAGAAGCTTCTCTTTTTCTTTATATTGGAAAAAAAAAAGAAAAAAATCTCAAGGCTTATTACCTATTGCCAAGTTGTTCATGCAATCTGATGATGGTTTCCTCTTCGTCCTTGGTAAAGTTGCCCCTTTTGATACTGGGCTTGAGATAATTCAGCCAGCGGAGTCTGCAACTCTTGCCGCACCTTAGCAGACCTGAAAAGGAGAAAAAAAGCAAAATATAGAAGAACTATTTCAACATTTCGAAAGAAAGATAAAGGGGATTGTTGACGGGTACTTGCAAGCAATGAATCATGCAAATCACCACCCTTAGTGAGAAGAAACATGCAGCGCAGACTCTTCTGTCACCAGAGTGAAATTAAAACGCAGATCACAAGAGGCAAAGATCTGCTAACTTCATCAGTGATTTGACCAGAGAAACGAAGAGGCGAACATGATGTAAAAGAGTCTGAATCAATCAAAGAAATGTGTTACCTGCCCGCTTCGGGAGGGCGCGCCAGTTCTCATGCCCATGGCTCTCTATGTGGGCGACCAGCAGCTTGTCCTCCTCCGGCGACCACGGCCCTTTCTTCAGACCCATCTCCTCACAACAGGGAGCTCTCACCATGTCTGTCTGCTGCTGCTGCTGCGGCTGCTTCTGCTTTCCACTTGTCCTCCCAAGACGGAAAATGAGAGGAGGAGAGAGGAAATTATTACACGCTCGTGACCATTACAAGGTGGCAAAAAAGGAGGGGTGCACTGGGGACGATGATGGTCCGAGATGTTCGCATGCATTCGGAGTCGCTACATCTCCTTGTCGCTGGCAGTAGTCAATCAGCCATGTGCAGCGCTGCGTTTGTCGTTTCATTCGTGCACTCATTTTATTTTATTTATCTTTTTTATTCAGAGAAATCGCCTTGAATAAAACAAGTAAGTTATGGGTCATTCATGAACAGTGCAAGATGGCTCATTGAATCTTTCATCTTATTTTTCTATTTTTTTTCTGGCATTAAGTGGCAGTAGGGGCTTTGATTTAGTTTATAAGATATATATTGCTTTGCCATTAATCTGATGGCATTAGAATAACTTATCTCACTTTATTTATTCAATTCTATTGGATTTTAAATATTTAATACATGACTAGTGTCCTCTCTCTCTCTCTCGAGCGGAGTTGAAGGTATCCAAATCGCAAATGGCTGCGTCAGCGTCTTCCAATTTGAGAGCAAGGAAAACGTGCTAGGTTTGGGGAGAGAGAAGATAAAAATTAAAAGAGCCAACTATTTTGACCCAAAGGCGCAAAAAACATGGCCACCCACAATTATTCCACGCTTTCCTTCTCTCCAATAATTTATGAAACATCATTTTTTTTAAAAAAGGAAAACAATATATTAATATAAAATCAAAAGCCACAATAATTTTATTACTGAAAATTGATCTTGGGATAGTTTCATATTAACATCTTCATTAGTCCAACGTTGGGAAAATATTAATGTGGTTATTTGCATAAATTTTTCTTAAACTATCACGATTTTTTATATCTAATCTCAAATTATAAATTTATTTCTTTAGAAAGTCTATATTTGAATAATAAATTATATAAGATGTGGGGTGAGATAATGAATATTTTATTTATATAAAAATCATTTTTACTTTTTATTATATATTTAAAATATTTATAATCGTTAATTAGGGATGAGCATGAATCAGGACGACCTAGTCGTCCGCACCGCTCGAATTTTTCAAAATTTTTTTCGACCCGATGGATAATTGGGTCAGAATCGGGTCTCATTTCTTTGACACCCGGTCGGGTCGGATCGGGACCGAATATGACTTTTACGTCCCAACCCGATTGAATATAGAATATTAATATTAAATTATTTTTAAATAGTATATTTATATTTATTTTGAATAAAATTTGATATTTATTAAAAAGCTTTATTTAATAAAAAGCGATAGATAAATATGTATTCATATTAGAAAAAAGGTAATATATTATATATCTATGAGAGAGAGAGGTGATTTAATTTGGTAAAAAGAGAAATAATTTAGTTCGGTAATAAAAAAAGAAAAGATGTTAATTTGATCTAAAATAATCTATCCCTTCTCATTCCACCAATTTGGTGGAATTAGTGGAATAAAAAATGTGATGGTTAAAGGGCTTAGTCATTCCACCCCATCCCTCTTAACTTAAATAAAAAATGTAGCCAAACATGATTTAACTAATTTTATTTCCTCATATTTCACTCCACCCCTTCATATTCCTCAATCCAAACAGATTCTAAATTATTACGATTTTTTCACTTTAGTCCTTCCGGCTACTTCTGTTACGTTTTCCGTTAGTTTTGATTTTTTCCATTTATAAAAAAACTAAATTACCCCTCTCATCATAACACATCAAATAATAAATATAAAAAATGAAAAATGAAAAAAATGGAGGAGGGTAATTTAGTCTTTTTTATAAATGATAATTTTTTTGTTTACACTTTAATCCTTCCAATATTTTTTTATTTTTTATATTTATTATTTCATATTTTTTTCTGAAGAGAGAGGTAATTTAGTTTTTTCATAAATAGAAAAAAAATAAAAGTAATGGAAACGTGAATAAAAAAATAAGTTCGAAATTAGATGTAAAAAATCGTGATAGTTTAGAAGAGATTTATGAAAATAACCCTAATAAATATCTCCTAGAACTTTTGTTACCTGTGCTTAATCCAATACTAGTTCAATTAATTCGTTCTCTTAATTTTATTCAAATGCAGAAATTAAAAATGAGAGTGTAAAATGCCATTTGGTTTGCCGTCTATAGGTATTATCTTTAATTTCGAAAGAGAAATGATGGGACAAATTATTGGCGGGTACCATCTACGTAACAGTGGCTTTGTTTAAGGGTGAGCAAAACTGGTTCGGACCGGGTTTTGGCCGACCCGGTCCCGACCCGGTTTTGCCCGGGTTTTTTAAAATCGGTCCCGGCCGGGACCAGGACCGGGACGACCCGGTCGAACAGGGTCACAAACCGGGACATTCCCGGTTGTCCCGGTTCGATGAAAATTAATAAAAATAAATAAATATAGTATTAAAAAATATTTAATATTATTATATAAATATAATAATTATTAATTAAAATATATATGTATAATAATATAATATATTGTATTTTAATATATATAATAAACTATAAATTTTAAATTAAAATAGATGTAAATATAATATTTTTAAATAATTTAATATATTACTATACTATATGATACCAGGTCGGATTTTTACAACCCAAATCCGGTATCGGACCCGGTACCGGCCGGGTCTCAAAGAGTGAGACCCGGTCCTGGCCCGGTAGGTAACCGGGCCGGGAAAAAATTCGGATTTTCGGGCCGGTGCGTGTCGGTCCCGACCCGTGCTCTCCCCTAGCTTTGTTTGTCAAAGAAAACGATTAGCATTTGTCATAAAAAGTAACACTTTTTAACAAACTAATTTTAATACTAACAAGAGTTTTCAGTAGATCGATTTAATTAATTACCATCAAAATTAGCTTTTATTGTAGATTTATTCTTCTGTGTTTGGGATATTTCAGTTTTCTTTTGAATATGATATTCTCTTTAGATATTTCAGTTTATTTGGTAAATAAGTAGTGTTAAATATTCTTATTTCAAATTGTATTTGGAATTATATAAATAGAAAAGAAGACTAAAATATTACAATGATATTATTGCCCTTATCTAAATAAACATGTGCCGAATGGTGCCGGTTGTTTAGCAATTCATTGTCCTAACAGTAAATGACCTATTTGCCCTCTGTTAATGTGGTGGGTTAAACTATTATTCTACCTAAATGGTGGAATATTGTACTGTGCAGCCAAAATTTATTGATAATGTTATTCTACCAGGTCCATATGTTTGGAATAAGCTATGTATATTATTATTACGAGAATATTAGCATGATTCTAGAGAAAGTAATAAATGTTAGTAGAACATAGCTTTAGATTGATTGTATAACTCGGACGACGTTCATGATTATGCACACTAAATTAAAAAGATGTTCTCATATTTATTCTGCATCGAACTATCAACTATATATGCATTATATAAATTTTACCATCTCATAATAATTATTTGTTTTACTTACATAATTTTACCCTCCCCCAACTACCCCACCCCGCCTCCAACTTTTTCATCCATACTATTTAGTATATATATTATATAACATAAGGTAAAATTAAATTTGCCCCCCATCCTACCCCTTAATTAAGTTAGATATAACTTAAGGAGATATTATTTAATATTTTTTATGAATATTTATTAGTTTATTATAGTTATTTTAATATTTGTAAATTTTATAACTCAAAATTAATTTGTTTTGGTTTGTCCCTAATAATTTTTGTCATTCTCCGCACTTTATTCTATTAGATTTGTTATTTATATTGTCATTAAGAAAATAAACATAGGCATGAATATTAAAAACATAAAAGTGTTAACAATTGACATGAAGAATGAAGTAGTTGCAAAAAGAAAATTTTGACTCATCCAGGAAGCTCTCACTATCTCGAATCTATTTATGCAAAACTTGAATGAATTAAATCTATCTATATACAAGCTCCAACACAACAAGGTGTAGGCCCCGCGTTTGGAGGTTTTTTCCCGGCGGGAGTGGGGATGGAGAGCAAACTGCCCCCACCCCCTCTTTCGGGGATAGGGACGGGGTGGGCTGACCTTGCCTCGTCGGAGATAGGGTCTTTGTATCCCTACTATAATATTTAATTAATAAATTATTAAAATTAGAATTCATCAAATTAAATCTTAGTCGTCCATTTTATCATATATAAGATAAAAGAACCTAGCTAGTTTTTCTTTCTTCCTCCCTAACACACCATAATCCCTCTCTTCCACCTCCCACCCCAAGACCTTAACCCTAACCCTAACCCTTTCGAACTATCCGACCGATCATTGATGTCGTCTCCGGCGATGAATCTGACTCCGAGTTCACATGATATTTTTTTCCTTTTTTTATCATCTGAACTCTTTGTACCTTCTCATCATAGTGGCGGGCGGCACCCGTCACCAATGCGGAGGCAGCGGCACGGTTGGGGTTATGACTGCGCAGTCGGCCCTGCAGCCGCTGTTCTCAAGGTCTTCGACTCCGTCCACAGCCTCGAGCACCATCCTCAAGGTCTTCGACGCTGCCCATGACCTCTTCTCCGCTTGACAGAGGCCTCCTCTCCGTTGCCCTCGACAAACTCGACGCCGTGTTCCGTCGCCTTCAACAGCTTGGTGCCCGACTTCAGTGGGGCGTCGAAGGGAGCAACAGAGAGGGCGAACGGGGTGTCATCGCGGGGGTACTGGAGGAGAAGGAAGTGGCTGAGCAAGAATGGGTCGAAGAGGGATAGGTTCGGGAGGAGGAGTAGTAGGCCTTGGTGATGAGGTCGTCGATGTCGAAGGAGCACCGACGGTGGAGGACAGAAGGTAGCCGGAGCAGAGGAGGTGGAGAAGAGCTTTGGGTCTCTGTCGATGAAGGGGACTGAGGCTAGGTCATCGAGGTCGAAGGAGGCATTGTGGTCGAACTCTGCCCTGCTCTGATGTCGACTGCTAGCTCGGTGCACATCTCCTTATCCTCGATCGTGGGATCCCTCTCCACGGGCGCCTCCGCCTCCTACCCTGGCGCAGCGCCTTCATTCCACTGGGCTCCATTCATCGATGCCACGCCGGCCGTGAAGAACTCCACCCCTCTACGGGAACTCCACCCCCTCTACGGCCGCCAATCCCCTCTACGGTCGCCAACTCGCTAACCTTGTCAAGAAGGAGGGAGCAGCGGACGCACAAGTCATAGATCGACACCGGCGGGCTGCTACAGAGCAGTTAGGGGTGAGCAGAGGGGAGGGCGCCATGGTTTCGCTGCTCGGCGGGGTGCCATGATAGATCCAGTAGGCGAGAGCTCGCACGTAGGAGTGCTGTGTGTGGATCCAGGACGACATGCCCAGTTGCGGAGCTCCGTCTGCAGGAGGGTGGCGGACAGGAGGGAGTTGGGGCCTCCATTTGGATTTATGTTTTTATGCAAAAATACATTAATGTTAAAAAATTATTATTTGTAACATTCTAATCATTTTTTATATATTTTTATGTAGAAATAGATGGAGGAGATCATCAATCAACTACTCCAATTGGAGGCAATCAAATTGTAATTGAGCTAGTTCAATCTGAGTATAATGAAAACACCCCGACGAGTTCCGAAATTGAAAATGAGAAGGAAGAGGGAAGTCCAAACAAAAAAGGTTTAACTTCTCAAGGATGGAATCACTTTCATAGAGCACTAATTGATGGAAAATTTAGTGCACTATGCAAGTATTATTAAAAGAATCTTGTTGACGATACAAAAAATGGAACTAAACATTTGCATAATCACCTAAAAATTTGTAAGCTTTGTACAAAAAGAGGACCAAAACAAACAACATTAAAAAATTTACCTTTAGACAATAAAGGTGATACATTTGTTGTTAGTAATTATCCATTTAACCAAGATGTTGTCAGGAACTTGCAAATATGATTGTCACTTCATGAGTATCCTCTTTTTATTGTTGATCATGTTGGGTTTAGACGATTTTATGGTTCTATGCAACATTTGTTCAAGATGGTTTTTCGAAATACTATAAAAAGTGATATCATAAAGCTATTTAAAATTGATAAGAATAAGACATCAAATCTTTTTTAAATGAATTCAAGTCGTATTGGAATAACTATTGCTATGTGGATATCCAGTAACCAAAATAAAGGTTATATAGCTATTCAACTCATTTTATTAATGACAATTGGACTTTACAACATCCACATGTGAGGTAATATAGGTTTCTTATATATTACTCTTGAATTATGTTTCTTATATATTTTTAGAAGTATAAATTTTAACATGCATTATTTTTATTCTTATAGGTTACTTTATGTTCCGGCGCCACATAATGTCGAAGGGCTTTTATGGATTGTTTATATGATTGGAATTTCGATAGAAAGGTGTTGCGAATAGAACACCGAGGATCGATGAATAATCAAAACAACGAAAGAAAGAGAAGATGAACACAAAGATTTAATGTGGTAAAACTCTCTTGATCAATGTGAACAAGATAGAAACATCCACGGACAAAGGAGGCCACCGCCAGAAATTTTTACTATGAGCCAAAAGAGAATGTACATCATATAAAACCATAACCCTCATATATAAACTCTAACGGCCCAAGCCCTCCGCTTCCGTCACAGATTCTCATTTTTCCTCCTTTTTTTATTTTTTTTTCTTTCATAATTTTGGGTACATAGTACATAATTCAAGGCGCATCAACAAATCTCCACCTTGACTTTAATTTCACAAAACTCTCAAAAAATAAAATGCTCAACATTCTCTCCTTTGCCGAATGGCCCACGAGGACCTAGCTTGATCTTTGCGTAACACCCGCCAAGTCTGAACAATAGTCGAATTTGGCAACAGGTAAGCTCTTTGTCATCATATCTGCTGGATTGTCATGTGTGCTAATCTTCTGAACTTGAACATCTTGCTTTTCCACAATATCTCGAACAAAATGATATCTCCCATATATATGTTTTGTTCTTTCATGATGCATTTGATCTTTTGTAAGATGTATTGCACTCTGACTATCATAATATATTACAGTAGCTTCCTCTTTCATAGTGAGCTCTCCAACTAATCCTTTCAACTAGATAGCTTCTTTCACAGCTTCAGTGATGGCCATGTATTCAGCTTCAGTAGTAGATAATGCTACTGTATCCTGCAAAATAGCTTTCCAACTCACAACACAATCAGTAATAGTAAAGACATAACCAGTTAGGGACATTCTTCTATCAAGATCTCCTGCAAAATCTGAATCGACATAGCCAACCAGTCCAGCTGAATTTCTACCAAATTCCAAGCATACATCAGAAGTACCTCTTAAATATCTCAGTATCCACTTAATAGCTTCCCAGTACTTCTTTCCTAGATTAGACATATATCTACTAACAACACTAACAGCATGAGATATATCTGGACGAGTGCAAACAATTGCATACATAATGCTACCAACTGCACTACAGTAAGGAACTTTTGACATATACCTTTTGTCTTCATCAGATTGAGATGAACATGAAGCTGAGAGTTTAAAGTGTGCTGCAATCGGCGTACTGACAGCCTTAGCATTCTGCATTTCAAAACGCTCCAAAACTTTTTCAATATATTTCTGCTGAGACAGAAATAGTCTTCCTGAATTTCTATCTCTAGAAATTTTCATTCCCAAAATCTTCTTTGCTGCTCCAATATCCTTAATCTCAAATTCAGAACTTAATTTATTTTTCAAAATATTAATTTCAGATATATATTTCGCTGCAATTAACATATCATCAACATAGAGCAATAAATAGATGAATGAACCATCGGCAAGTTGATTCAAATAAACACAACTATCATATTTGCTTCTAGCAAAACTAATACTCAACATGAATGAATCAAACCTTTTATACCACTGCCGAGGGGATTGTTTAAGTCCATACAAGGACTTCTTCAGATGGCAAACTTGATCTTCTCTACCTTCAACATGAAAACCCTCTGGCTGCTTCATATATATATCTTCTTCTAGATCGCCATATAAGAATGCAGTCTTAACATCTAGTTGCTCAAGTTCAAGATTCTTCAAAGCAACAATAACAAGCAAAGTACGAATAGAAGTATGTTTCACAACTGGAGAGAACACATAATGAAAATCAACACCCTCCACTTGATTGTACCCTTTTGCCACCAATCTTGCTTTGTACTTTGTCTCTTCATTATTGATTCCTTCTTTCTTCTTGAACGCCCATTTGCAGCCAACAATCTTCTTATTCACGGGTTGTTTTACAAGATCCCAAGTGCCATTCTTCTGTAGAGATTTCATCTCCTCCTGCATTGCTATTAACCACTTATTACAATCAGAACTTCGAATAGCTTCAAAATAGGAGGAATGATCAGGTAACTCAATATCTTCAGCAACACTTAATGCATAAGCGACCAATTCTTCAAATCCGAGCCTTTGAGGTGTTTTTATTTCTCTCCTCGGTCTATCACGAGCTAACATGTATTGCTGCTGAACTTGAGGTGATGTATGAACTTCAAGAGCATTAGGAGTATCATTTTTTTCATCAGAAGAATTTGACAGTTCTAACTCCACCTTCTCCAAAGTTTTCTTCTTTTCTGTATCACCAATAATAAACAAATCTTTTCTCGAGTGAAGCATCACAGATTCATCAAAAGTAACATCTCTACTGATAATAAATTTCTTGATTTCAGGACACCATAATCTATAACCTTTAACACCAAATTTATAACCAAGAAATATGCACTTCCTAGCTCTAGGTTCAAGCTTTCCATCATTAACATGTGCATATGCAGGACAACCGAAAACTCTTAAATGTGAGTAATTAGGAGAATTACCTGACCACACTTCTTCAGAAATTTTTAAATCTAAGGATCGGTGAGAAGACCGATTCACTAAGTGACATGCCGGGTTAACAGCCTCTGCCCAAAACTCCTTGTCAAGTCCTGCATTTGACAGCATACATCGTGCTCTTTCTAGTAGAATTCTGTTCATTCTTTCTGCGACTCCATTCTACTGTGGAGTTCTCACAACTGTGTGATGCCTTGCAATACCTTCTTTGTCACAAAATTCATTGAACTTAGAATTACAGAATTCTAGTCCATTATCAATCCTCAGTCTCTTCACAACTTTTCCAGATTGCTTCTCTAGCAAAGTCTTCCATGACTTGGATGTTTCGAATACATCATCTTTATGTTTTAGGAAATAGACCCAAACTTTTCTAGAGAAATAATCAATAAATGTCAGCAAATACATATTTCCTCCTTTCGAAGAAACCTGAGAAGGACCCCATAAATCTGAATGGATGTAATCAAGGGTTCCCTTCGTCTTATGAATGGCTGAACCGAAATTAATTCTCTTCTGCTTTTCGAAGATACAATGCTCACACAGCTCTAACTTTCCAACTTTTGCACTAGGAAGAAGACCTCTGTTACTGAGAACTTGCATGCCCTTCTCACTCATATGGCCCAAACGCATGTGCCATAACTTTGTGCAATCTTCCTCTGAGGTAGATGAGACTGATGCTGAACCTATCACCGTCGAACCTTGGAGAACATACAAACTACCGATTTTGAGGCCTTTCATCGACACAAGAGTACCACGGGAAATTTTCATTCCATTAGTCTCAATAATAACTTTGCAACCATTTGAGTCTAAGACACCGAGAGAGATAAGATTCTTCTTCAGATCAGGAACATGTCTGACTTCTGATAATGTCCAAATAATCTCATCATGCATCTTAATCTGGATGGACCCAATACCAACAGTCTTACAGGCAGCATTATTTCCCATAAGAACGACTCCACCTTCAACAGATTTGTACGTGGAGAATCAGTCTCGATTGGGACACATATGGTATGAGCATCCAGAATCGAGAATCCATTCACTTGATGATCTGGATTTGTTTGATGCCGTTACCAATAGAACATCTTCATTCTCACTTTCTACTACACCGACATCTGCAACTTCAGCCTTCTGATTTCCCTTCTCGTTACCATTGTTAATCCTTTTATTCTTATTCTGTAATTTATAACACTCTGCTTTGATATGACCCTTCTTCTTGTAATAATTGCAGACTTTATCTCTTTTTTTCGACTTGGATCTGGATCTATCTTGATTTTAATTTTTCGTCTGATGTCTGCCTCTTGCGATCAGACCTGAGGCTTGATAATCAAATTTGCTGCTTGATCTCAATTCATTATCCAACTTTTCTTTGCTCAGCAGTCTGCCCTTAACATCTTCAAACGTGAGTTTGTCCCTAACGTAGATCATCGTCTCCTTAAAGGTTTTATATGAAGATGGCAGAGAACAAAGAAGTAATAGGGCCTGATCTTCATCATCAACCTTTGCATCTACGTTCTTCAAATCATTGATTAGGGCAATGAACTCACTGATATGTGATTTAATCGACGTACCTTCGGCCATACGAAAAGTGTACAGGCGCTGCTTCAACACAAGTCGATTCGCTAGGGTTTTCGTCAGATACAGAGTTTCCAACTTCGTCCAAAGACCGAACGTCGTCTTCTCTGCGAGAACTTCCTGAAGAACATCGTTCGTCAGGCACAACTGAATCGCAGACATGGCCTTCTCATCGAGATCCTCCCAGGCGGACGCCTCCATGGCGTCCGGCTTTTGACCCGACAGCGCCTTCTTCAACCAATCTGAACCAGGATGGCATGCATCCGAACCTGCCACAAACTGAAATTTGTGTTCCCGTCAAACTTCTCGATGTCGAACTTCGTTGTAGTCATCTTCGCGGAAAGAAACTCAGCTCTGATACCAGTTTGTTGCGAATAGAACACCGAGGATCGATGAATAATCAAAACAACGAAAGAAAGAGAAGATGAATACAGAGATTTAACGTGGTAAAACTCTCTTGATCAATGTGAACAAGAGAGAAACATCCACGGGCAAAGGAGACCGTCGCCAGAAATTTTCACTATGAGCCAAAAGAGAATGTACATCATATAAAACCCTAACCCTCATATATAAACCCTAACGGCCCAAGCCCTCCGCTTCCGCCACAGATTCTCATTTTTCCTCCTTTTTTCATTTTTTTTCTTTCATAATTTTGGGTACAGGGTACATAATTCAAGGCACATCAACAAAAGGTATCAACTTTAACTGTTAATAATTGCTTAACCAATGATGCCATGATCTCCTTTATTTATTATAAGATTCTTTCAACTTCTTTTATTTTAGGAGGAATGATATTTCATATGCGACGTTGTGCTCATATTTTGAATTTGATTGTCAAAGATGGTTTATAAAAAAATTAAAAATCTTTGGAAATATTAGAGAATGTGTTAGTTTTTTTGTTGGTACACCCAAAAGGGAAGAAATATTTGGTGATACATGTAGACAATTGAATATTACTTATTCAAAAAAGCTTGTGCAAGATTGTAAAACTACAAGAAATTCTATTTATTTGATGATGACCTTTTTTATCCTTTAAAACAACGGGATTCTGAATGAAATATTATCCTAACATTGAAAATTGGATAATGGTAATTGAAATATGTGAAAAGTTGAAAGTCGTTTATGATATAACTGAATTATTTTTTGGTTTCAACTATCCAACTTTAAGTGCTTATTTTCCTAAAGTTTGTAAAATAAGAATTTCTTTGAATGAGTGGCTTTCTTCTTCTAATCAAGTTATTCAAATAATGGCTTTGAGTATGAGTTATAAATTTGAAAAGTATTGGAAAAAAAATAATGGAGTGATGGTATTAGAAACTATTTTGGATCCAGGTTATAAGATGAAGTTATTGAATTATTTTTTCCCAAAACTATATGAAAACAATAATGAGTTAGAGAAGGTAAAAAGGTTGTGTGAAAACTTGCTTCTTGAATATCAAGCTAATGATAATACAAGTGCTCTTAACAGAAATTGGTCCACAATCGAAAAAGCAAAAAATGAGAGCATGATTATATTGATTTTGTACCTAAGACTTCTTCCAAAAATAGCATAAAATCATAATTGTAAAGCTATTTGGAAGAGCCTATTTTAATTGTTAAGTAAAATGATGGAATGTTTGACATATTGGGTTATTGGAAATAAATTGGATTGAAGGACCCAACTCTAGAAAAAATTGCACGGGACATCTTGGTAATTTCCATTTCTACAGTTGTTTCAAAATATGCATTTAGTACCATAGGTCGTGTGGAGTCCACATCGTAGTAAATTGAAAGAAGACACCGTTAAAGCATTGATGTGTTATCAATATTGGTTGCATAATATATTGAAAGGTTACATCTTTTATTCATTTATTAAATTTATAATGTCTTTTCTTTTTAAAACTAATAATCCTTTTGGTTAGGCCCTTCTAATGGAAAGTGTCCTTTCTAGACAATCAACGAAGATAAAGTCGTAGATGATTGAATAATCGAGCTATGGTAATATTTTATAATATCTATAATTCTATTCAATTTAGTTTTATTGTATTAATCAATTTTTCTTAACTTATAGGAAAATTTGCAAAGGGGCGAAGAATGAAATGAAGATTAAAGTTTATCGGGTTATTGTAATTTGAAGTTTATGTATTTGGTGTTGTAATTTGAAGTTTATGTTATGGTGAAACTTGTAATTTGAACTATATGTTGTAATTTGAAGTTTATGTTGTGATAGAACTTGGAATTTATGTTGTGGTGGAACTTGTAAAAATGATATATTTGTGTTTTGATAGTTTCGTTAAATTGCTCATATTATATTTGTGCCATGATATAAATTTCAAATATTGTTATAAATTATAAATATTGATTTTTAATGTTTAATTATGTATATTATAACTATTGCATGAATATTGTATAAATATTATATAATTATTGAATATTTTCTAATTCTTCACACTTTTCAACTATTAAATTCGGTGAATCAGGTCCCTATGAGGTTTGAGTCCCCAAGAGAATTGGGGCAGGGATTAAATTCCCCCCGTATCAAGAATTTGGGGCGGGGGTAGGGTTGGGGGGGGGGGGGGAGGGGTTGGTCAATGGGGTCAAGGCGGGAGGAATGTCCCTTGTCCCGAATATGGTCGGGTGCCAACCCTAAATAGTGGCAAACAATACCACTTAACTACGATAATAAAAAAATGAAAAAATTCGTACGTACTCCCTCACAAGTTAGCAAATGGTACATCCGTAACTTGGATAGAAGAAAATCATGCTGAGAGTGGTTACGAGGCCTAGTTAATAGGTCTGCCAGCTGACCTCACATGTTAATATATTGTAATTAAATTAAATCTTGCAATCCTCGTTGACAAACAAAATAACAATCAACACAGTGTGTTTTGTGTGCTTGTGGAACTCGGAGTTAGCAGGCTGAAAACATTTATTAGTTGTACAATTGGAAGTTGAAGTTAAACAAATAACCATTCTAATCAAATAACTTCAGTCACAACTAGCATGACACTTCTGTATTCAAATTCAACAGCAGATGGTAGGTTGTTTCTTTAATTTCTAGGACACAAGGGAATCACTAAGTTTCACACAAAAAGTAGAAACAAAGCGATGAGTAAAGAAACACGATGCCACTTTCATCGCAATATGAATTAAGTGTATTAGATTGATCAACATAAAATATAATCTTTTGTTTGGAGTCTTCTTTAAATAACAAACAATTCTGTCAGTGGAACCAAGATGAGACTGTTAAGGTTGATGCACAAACTCACTTAAATATTGAACTATAAAGATAATATCAAGATGTATTTGAGTTAAGTATATCAAATGTCCAACTAATGTGTGAAAATTTTCAGTATCCGATAGAAGTGGAACAACTATTGAATTCAGATCTTTACCTCGGGAGTTAAGAATCATATTCAACTATTATAAATTTTAGATTTTGTTCCATAGTTGTGTTCACATGTTTAGAAGCAATTCTTCTCACTTCAGATAATGGTTCTAGTACATATTTTGTAGGATCAAAAGTCACCAAAAGAGGGTGGAGGTGAATTGGTGTAAAACACAATTTCAATATCTTTTTAAAATCATTTTCAAAAACTGCATGAAGGTGTATATGCAAAGAAGCACAAAAACAAAGAAAATGACAAAAAAATGCAAACTCTGAATTTGTTGATGAGGTTCGGACTAATTCCTTGATCTACCTCCCTGCTCTGACTTCTCAACCTCGAGATCATCGGAGTTTCAATATCTTCCTCCTTTCCTCTTGTTTCTCCAAACCGCCTTATGCTTCACTCAAGAGATAAGATACACTCTTGTTATAAAAGATCTTTCAAGATCTTAAAATAAAATTGTGTTCACACTTTTCAAGCAAAGGAGAGAAAGAAAGCTAGGGTTTTGCAAGGAGATGATTTGTTCTTGGACTTCGTAAGAGCTATTGGATGTTTGTACTTGTATGGAAAATCTTTCTTCAGTCTTTGTATATGACCTTTATAGGCTTCTTGACAAAATATAACCGTTGGGATGGTCTTCCAAAAGATCTAATTCAAACATAGTCGTTATTGTAGTTTTTGTCATTGAATCGATCGGTCGGTCATCCTAGTCGAGTTTTCTCAACCCCTCTAGCGGATATTGGGAATTCTTGCTATTAGTTGATCGACCGAGCCAATAATCAGCTCTTTTTACTTTGTCACATTTTTCAGTCGCATGTCTAGTCAATCATTTTTGGGTCTCACATTTTTTGGCACTCCAGCACTTTTTGGGTCGATAGGTCGGTCGACCGATTTTCTTGTTCGGTCACAGTTTATGAAGACTTTTCCAGATGTCACTCCACTGATTCAGCTGGTCGTATAAGTTCAATCGATTCTACTTAAAAAATTTCTTTTTGAATTTTGATAACACAACTTCTATGAGATATGTTCACCTGTTAATCTTGTACTTGTATAACTATCACTTGAAAGTTTACTAGTACATTTTTTACCAATTTCATTTGTTATAATCAAAATATGAGAACGATATTTGGGATTTAACATATTTGTGCTTTGTTAACACTACGCCTTAAGCTTATCTTATAATTTTCATGCCTAGAAAATATTTTATATCACTAGGATCTTTCGATTTTAAGAGCGATGAAGTGATGACTACACATAGACTAACAAATCCACAAAATTATCATTAAATGTTTCAGTAAAGAGAGTATAGTCATTCTTTCTATGTGTAAAACCTAATGAAAGTAAGATCTCTGTGAACTTAAGATTCCATTGGTGAGAGGCCTATTTAAGGCCATAAAGAGACTCATTAAGTCTACAAAGTTCGCCTAAACACTTCCCCTAAATACCAAATCCTTTAGGAAGCTCCATGAATATCTCCATTAAGAAATGCATTATTGACATCTAAGTGAATTGTGTAGCTAAGATTAAACAAGGCGCATATGGTCTCCCTTGTTTTTTGTAGTAACCTTAAGCAAGTAACTGGACTTTGTAAAGTTCAAATTTTCTATCAGTTGTAAATTTACTTTATAAACCCATTTGAAGCCAACAAGAACCTTACTAGGTAGAAGAGTAGCAATATCTCAAGTCTTGTTGGTAATTAAGCATCTAATTCAAGCTACATTCCCTCAACCCACTTAGGATCACTACTGCTTGTTTATAGGTGGATGGCTCCTTAACAGTAGCAAGTGCTAAAATAAAAGTAGCTTGATGACTAGAAATACCTTAAACATGAAACATAATTCTGTATAGGAGAAGAAATGTGGTCCAATAAATCTTCTGCACTAGAAACAATATAATCCTTATGTCGAATCGAAGGTTTTCTTAACTTGCAAGATTGAATTTGAATTTGATCAGATTGAGCCTAATTTTGAGTTTGATCTATTATCCTTTTAGAAGCATATATAATGTCTTCTGAATCAGGTTGCAGTTCATCATTTTGAGAATTTAAAAGTAGCTCGAGATTAGAAATGTTAGTACAAGGATTATTTTGAGCAAGATTAGGTTGAATTTCAGAAGATATAAGGAGATGTGCTGAATCCAATTCATCACAATTTTGATTTGGAGAAAGCAGTTCATGATTAAAAACATTATGGGTAATCTTATTGAATGCAAAAGGACAAACATCTTCATGAGACTATAAGTCTCTTGGTAATTGTTTGTAAATCCAGCATTTTAAAACATTTATGAGTTATTGGGCATCCAAGAAAAACACATGGAGAAGTCCTTGCAGAAAACTTATCTATAACATTTTTATGGTACAATAAATACGGTGACCCAAAGACTTTAAGATGATTAAGATCAAAAGGTTTATCAAAAACTCTTTTCATATTCTGAAACATTGGCATATGTGCTTGAAAAGTCTAAGTTGTAGGTGTTTCAACCAAACCATTTGCTATGGTGTGTAGTCACAAGAAAATTGATGCATGATGTCTTTGCTTGAAAGCAATTTTTATGACTGGAATTGATCGATCAATTTTTATTTTTGTATCATATTGAGTTTATGCAAGACTGCAACTATAAATTTTTATAAGAAATCATTACACTCATATTTATATTGCATTAGATATATCCAGGTAATTCTGCTATAGCCATCTACTAAAGTTAGAAAATATTTCTTTCCACCAAAAGTTGACTGCCTATAAGGCCCCCATATATCAACCTGTACTAAGTCAAAGATTTTCAAACACTGATTGTACAAACTTGAAATTTTTGTAAAGGAGCTTGTCCCAACCGTTGGTGCCATAATTCAATATAAGTAACAACACTAACTTTGAAGTCTTCATGATCCTTAATTTAATATTTTCTAAATCCATCAGATCTCCTTTCTTCTCACCAATTGGTTCACCTTTCCAAAGGATTGGTCCTGAAGAATGCATAATTAAAGGAGAGTGAAGGAATTATTAATAATAATCATAAGAATATTATCAGAACATCTTGCAGTGGAAGCATGATCGTCGACGACTTTTCTATATTTTTTTAAACTCGTCGTCAGGAATTGTTCACAAATGAAAGGAAAACACATTCCACTATACAAAGTACCTTGGAACGATGTCGTAATCATAACAAACTCTTAACCTTGTGGCAATTTGTCCAATTGCATCTCTAGGACGAAGTGGAAGGGACAACACACACCAACATGACACCTAGTAGGGTGCGCCGCCCTTGGCCGACCATGGCATGCCCTTGGCCTCCCAAGGACATGCCCTGGTGAGAGTGGCACCTTGGATGGCCAAGACCGCGCCTCGACCTTGACCGGCTCAAGGCATCCAGCCATTAGTCCCCAGAGGTGCAGCCTGGTAGACCAATGGCCTTGCTGCTAGAGGTGTCCATGCCACCAGAGTCAAAATGTCGACAAGGCAAATTGGGATATATGATCGACGAACTAACAACTGAGAATGGAAGAACTCACCGGTTGCCACAGGATCGAAGGCACCGGTCTTTTGTTGGATTGTATGCGCGTCGCTAGATTGAAGCCGGTGGTCGCTGAAGTAGTGGTCACCGAAGTCCGAGCCACCTGATCTTGCAGATCATCATCAAACCACCACAGTGCCGCCGGAGGAAATTGTCTGCTTTCATATTGAATGTTCAGGCGTTCAGCATTGTAGATGGCAGCACTATAGCGACTCGAGAGCCGACCTTAGTTTCTACACCAAACTTTTTTTTGAAAAAAAAAATCGTTGGGTCGTGCGGTCTAACCTGGTTTATGTTCAACATGAGTTAAAGCGCAATCCGGATTTAGATTGACCCATCATCCCTTTTACTCACCGCCAGTCCGAGTTCGGCTGGTAGGGCCAGGTCGAATTTTGAATCATTGGTTTTCTTTCTATAATATTTTGATTATTTTCATTTAAAGTGCATAGTTTATAGGTGATGCGGTAATTGGAAGTCTTGCATCTATCTTAGTTTTCAGTATCTCTCATGCTCTCTTTGGACGTTGTTAATTTGGATGATAGACGATCCATTTATCAAACTTTCAAGGACACCATAGTTACAGATACAAAGTTCAGCTGTCATATTAAATTTCCACAATTTTCTGGTTCAGAGCCATGTACCTCCACCTCTCTTTTTCAACAAAATCTGCGTCTAGGAACCTGGCAACAAAAGCCCAAAGTCTGTAGGCATCCTCGAAGTTAGTGAGGAAGCTGAGGGAAGCGTTGACAACATGTATTCCATGATCAATCCCTTGTTTCCTTCCGCTGCTAACTGATGCTTCTTTAACCATCTTCTCTAAGACTATATATTTCTCATCTTGATATTTGTCTGAGAACAAGATATTTTTCAGGAAACCACAACTTATGGCGATGCCACTTCTATCTGCAAGTTTCTGCACAAGTGCTGGTTCCACCTTCTCGCCTCTCCAGTCGAACACATTGAATGCTACTGCGTGTCCTCTCTCGAATTTTACGCGAGGGCCATATATCCTCACCAGAGAGTGGCCGCTCCCTGAATGAGGATGCCGCAGCCGCATCAGAGCAAGCACCAACCAATTTGTGATGCATCTTAGCCTGGTGTTTGTGAGAAGCAGGCCTAAGGAGTCTGCATGCTCCAATCCTCGGCATTCAATCTCTATTTTCCCTACATCATCTTCTGCTGCTGTGCTGGTCGCTGTCTTCTCTGCTCCAACCGAATGATCGGATTCCGCTCCTACGATCTCCGAGCATGGTTCTTTTTGTTTCTGATTATGACTACAAGTGCTTTGGCTGAACACGTTACTAGCATCAGTTGCAGAGCTACTACAGTCCTGCGCAGGCATCGGGCCAACGAATGAACTTGTTTTATCAGCATCATCACCTTCCGATTGATTTGTGGACTTCTTCGCATCCAGTTCTCCGGTTGAATAGTCCTCAGAGAGCTGAGACAAGCTTCCAGTTGGAACGATGCTCACAATTCCAATGCTCCTTGCAATCTTTGATGTCTTCAGGAGCCTTATGCTGGACTTCTTGATGAGGAGCCCTGCGAACCCTGCTGGGTTTTCGCCGAACACCTTGAAGAAGGAGCAGATGATGAAATCTGGTTTGATCAAGGAGAGACCGAAGGCATCCAAGTCTTTGGGACCGAGCGCGCAGGCGTCGAGCACCACATGCCAGCCGTGCTCCCTCGCCATGCTCATCCACATATACGGGTACCTTGCGCCGGTTACTCTTGATAGCATCGGGAACACGAACAATCCTCGTCTCCTCCTGTTGCTGTCCTTGCCCAGCTTCCGCGCGAGCTTGTCAGAGTGGATCCTCAAGCTTGGCCATGTAAAGCCCGCGGACATGACCTTGGCGCCCCTCTTCTGCGCGCTCTCGGCCATGGCGTCCACGGCTTCGCTCTCGTAGTCGTACACGCTTAACAGTCTATTGCTGGTGTGGAACGGATAGGACTCCGCCAACAGCCTGAAGGCCATGGTCCTGTTGGCTGTGCAGACCATGTTGTATTCTTCGTCCGATACGCTGAGGAAGCGCATAATTCTCGTCGTGATAGCATGCTCTAACGCGATGCCGTGGCCTCCGTGCTGCGCTTGGCACTCGAGGTTGGCGGATTTGTAGGAGATGCTGAAGAAAAGTGGCTGCGGCATGGTGGGATCCGCCGGCAGGTGAGCAGCGGATGTGCCGTCGGCCGACGATGACTGCATTTGCTTATGCGAGAAGAGACTGATCCCAGTGTAATCGAGGCACACGTGCTCCGAGAGGTGGGAGTACTCGTCGCGGCGTATGGAGTCAGCTCGCTGCGTCGCGGCGAACTGGGGGTAGACTGTGACGAAGCTGGCGAAGGCATCGGGCAAAGCTGGAAGGGACTCATGGTTGGTGAAGTGGGTGTTTTGGAACAGGGAGGAGGTGGTGGCTTTGGCGAAGTTTGAACGTGAAGTCCTTGTGGTGGTGGTGGTGGTGCAGAGCTTGGTGTTCTTGCTCTCAGCAAGGTTGCTGAAGGCAGGACAAACGCATGCCTCCGTGACGTCCCTGATGCAAGTTGAGAACATGATGTCCTCTGCCTTGTTTGGCCCTCCCCTGCACTTGCAGCTGGGCTCTGAGATGTTGTTGATGAGATTTATCATTTATGGGACAAGAACAGATCATGGTGGTGGATAGCTACCAGAGAGTGGATTGGTCCGAGTCATTTACAAAACAAGTGGAAGCATCTTCTTTAATTTTTTTCTTTTCTTTTCTTTTCTTTTCTTGTGCTGCTGATGTCACCCAACTGTAGGTGTGGTTGAGCGTTGGTTGGTCCATACCAAATAACAATACTTCCAAGATTAATGTTTTCTTCTTTTTAAATAAAAAAGATAATCTCAACGCAGTTAAGGGTGGATCGAGCCACTTAATTAAGTAGGTCTCGTATTTGATTCTTGTCCACACAACACAAGAGCCTCATTTGTTATCAATTTTCATCCCATTTATAAAATAATTGATGTTCATAAGAATTACTAAAATAATCTCTTGTTTAAAAATAATGTAACATAATATTTCATTATATAATATTAAAAAGCACATGTAATATATATATTTAAAAAATAAAATAAAATAAACTAATCATTAAAATTAAATAATTTTGATATTAATTTTGACGAGTAGACTATTGCGAGGCGAGGACATGATTTTCATCGATCCCTGTCTTGGCCAATATCCATAGAGAAATCATATAGGCAGGGACGGAAACAGATTTCTTTTTTTTTTTTGTGGGATGAGATATTATCAACATTCCCTGTGGATGGGTAGCTACGAGAGTGGAATTAAATGCTACATGCACGCGATGTAAACGTGGACAAGTTCCGTCAATTGTTACGGATGGCTCTTTGTAGCTTGTCGGCTCAGCAGTGTGCACTAAGCCCGTCCTCCCAACATAAAAGCCATATAAATGTTGCATTACTTACAGTTACAGCCCTCTATTTCTTGTCCTCGGCATCTATTTCTGAGATATATAATGTCTACCTTTCTTAGGTTTCAAACTTGTCAGTAAATTTTGACCGTTACGTTAACGCAATTTTGTCCCTGCAACTTGATCAAGAGCGCCATGCAAAATTATGCATCTTCTCACCGTTTAAGCAAAATCTTTTCATCATTTAAATAAAAATCTCAAGTTTAAATTTTTATGAATGAAAAAAATTCTTCCTAAAGTATAATAACATCAAAGTAGCCGAACTCAATGATGAATCGAAACTTCTAGGGGTGTTCGGGTCGGGTCCCCTGATTTTTGGGGCTACGACCCGAACTGACCCGACCCGGGCCAGGCCTGGTTGGTTCGGGTCGGGTGGTCGGGTTACCCGAGCATCCTTTTTCTTTTTTTTTATTTTTTTGTTTATTTTTTTAATATAAAAAGTATTTATTATTTTATTTTTAATACAAAATAAAGTATTTTTAAATATAAAAAATATTGTTTTAAATATTTATATACTTTTCTACATTTAAAATAATTTATTTATATTTTTAAAAATTTTAAATGATATAAAACTATACATTTAACTAAAAAATAATTAAAAAATTAAAAAAATAAAAAACTGGGTCTATAAAAAAAGGGTCGGGTCAACTCGGATTGGAAAATCCGAACTCGATCCGACCCTTGGTCGGGTTGGGTCGACCCGACCACCGACCCGAACCAAAAGGGCTCGGGTCGGATCAAATTTCTAGGTTCATCGGGTCGATCCGATCCGGTGAATATTTTTAGAAACTTCAATCCATAATTAATGTGCATAACTTTTAGTGTCAATTATGTTGAAATTTATTTATTTTTTCGAACACCGAGGTGGCAATAAAAGAAAAATTATGCATGAAATCTGTCTATCTATCATATCATCGGGTTTCGAAAGTGGACTCTGATTGGAGTTCTCCCAAAAGGTGATCGAACGAAGGGGTCCTCCAAATTAGTCAAGAATGCTGTGTACACAGTCTACTTCTGATGGTAGATTTTGTCTTCCTAGCTACGGATGATTTTGTCTCCTTCGTTTGATCCTTTCTTATTTAATCCATGCTCAAAATTATTTTGATAAAAAAAAAACATGTAGAGCATAAAAAAATAATCTACTCCAAGTCATATCTTTTTTAATCAGATCTTCGTAATCTCTTGTAACTCAAGTCTTTTTCAGGAGAAACCTGAACAAAGCATTCGCAGAGAGACATCTTTTTACTGTTGCTGCTGCCGCTGCTGCATGATTTAGAGCTAATATTTTGAAGTCAATAGGCTTCAGAGGAGAGAGAGAGAGTGAGTGGGATTTTCCCAATCATGCTGGTGGGGATTAATCTCCCACCAATTCGACATTTTATGGTTGATAAATCATTGCTCATCAGCATCGTGTGTCAACACCAAAGAGTCCCAAAAGCAAAGAGAATGTTGTGGCATATAGTCGTCTAAATTTTGTTTTCTTTTTTATTATTAGTATGGGATTGATGGTTTCCGATGTATATGAACCGAAAAAGCATGAGCATGGTAGAAAATCAAAAAAAGAAAAAAAATTCACACTCTTGCCAATTTGCAGCACTAAACAGGTTGATTTCCACTCATCTTATCCGCCCACCTAAAATTTATTTGTTTTTGTCATATAGTTATAGTTTTCTTTATTGAGACACTTTTAATTATTTGGGTTGATTTTTACATTTTAGTTGTTTTTTTATAAATACGTTACATTAAAGAAGGGTAAACACACAATTAAGAATAATAAGAATAGCCTTCGCTAAACTATTATTATAGAAAGTTTAGTTGGAAAGAGTAAAAAATTCTAAGAAGATTAATCAAATTTTTCTTAAAAAAAATTGATTATGCAAAAAATAAATTATAAAAATAAAGTGTGATTGTGTTTGGAAGATGTTTCTATCAATATTCCTAGTTAGATTAAACGGGATCCTCGTTTCTTGTTAATCAAATGATCAAGGTTGAATTAATTTGTTTTCCAGGATGACTCATATATTTCATAAAAGAATAAACATTTGTGTATTCTGGATATGTTTAGAATTTCGAATGAAAAAAAGAATAAAAATATATGGAATTAAAAAAATATGTTTATACTTTTATTATAAAGCTAAAAGTCTAGTCATATTAGCACAACAAAAAATGACATAACCTTATATCCACAACTGAAATCTATTAAAATGGAATTAAGGATAAGACACTGTTTGGCATGTAAAAAAGTAGAGTATTTAGTAGAGGATAGCATTTTGTTAAAATAAAACGCTACTATAAACGTTTAGTAAATGTTTTTTTCTCAGTAGCGTTTAGAGGTTTGAACACAAAATGCTATAAGCTACTCCTATTAACTTATAGAATATAGAGGTAGCATTTTCATATTTTCTTTTTATTATACCCACATTTTTAAAATAAAAATATACTTATTAAACATCATATATTATTTTTATTTTATATATCACATCTTTAATTACTTACAACTCAAATAAGTTTCTTTATTTTGAATTAATCAATATTTTATATTAAATAATATTTTAAAAAGTATTAACATTCAAAATAATTATTTTAAATTAAATTATCTGAATACGATGTATATTAAAATGATCATAAATTATATGTGATGTTTATTTTTATCATTTTATACGATATGCTAATTTAGCCACTGTGTTTATCAAGTAGATTTTATTAAATTTATAAACAAATCGCTATCCGTTATCCTTTAATATATAGCTAACCGCTATACTCTAATCAAATCGCTATCCTCTAATCGAGAATCCTCTAATCAAACTGCTAGCTTTGCCACACAGAGCCTAAGTGTCCAAGTAAAATATTCTAAAAATCATATTACTCATTCCAAACATAAAGATTTAAACAAGGCATTTTCCTATGGAAATATAATAATAAAGATCTATTAAGCTCCGCTTTGAGTTACAATCTCCTGTACAATGGGAGTTCTTGGGGTGGACTTCAACCCTGTATGCCTTACATATGAGATATATTGTCATTAACAGTGCCACCAAAATTTTTTCTGACATCAATCACCAGACGACCGCTCTACTCGCAACAGTCGGCAAAACGGGCGGAGCACCATGGGCCGCTTCATAGAGCGGACACCCAAGAGTCGAGTCCAATGGACATAAAATGATGGATAGGTTGGCTTCATTTGTCCTATCCATTTATATCATCATAGTGCCTACAAATCCGTGTGACCTCTCCACTCACATTCTTTGGAGCTCACCAAACTCCAGCTTTGTCTCTCTTTATCCTCTCTCTATTCATCATCTCATTTCTTTCTCTAGGGCCTTTGTGATGTGATAGAGACCTTTGAACTATGATAAATGTTAGGAATAATCTTAATTGCATTTAGGAATATCTCATGTGTGAAAATTAATTGAAAACTCAAGGATACCGCGATGACCTAATGATGTTGTCGAGCAGAATGAACAATTGATCCCCTGACAAGGCGCTAATTTCTTCTCGACAAACGTTAGTCGTTGACAATCAATTTGCAGCTCTAGTATGCTGACACTAAAATTGGTTCGAACGTCGACCATGAACCCACACCTGCTGGTTGACTGATGTTAATGAATCATGACATGCACTTTTGTTGACTTAGACATCCACCTTACCCGGTGGATAACCGATGATCCTTATTAGATTGGGCATATGTAAGATTACACATTCACAACGGAGTTTTAATAGGAATGAATTAACAAATGTCACTTCATAAATTTATAGGAGAATTACAAAGCAAAAGAAGTTGAGCACCATTCACAGGTCATGCAGGAGGGGACAACACCACCTCTCGACAATTATGGACGGATCATGTTGGAGTGAAGAAGGGGCGCATCTACAGTCTTGGATCATTCTTTAGTCATGCAAATATTGAATATGAGCGAAAATTGGTATCTAGTATTCAAGACAAAATGTGCGATGAGTTTTCGATAACATGTGAAAACAACGACTATCGAAAGTCTAACAAAAGGTTCGGGAATAGTACGAACATCAACATAAAGCGTTTGAGCAACGACAATGAAAAAATAAAGAAAATGATGTGTGGCCAACACGACGATGACCATGATCACGAACATTATGAGAAATTGTATCAAAAGAATTTCCTTTGTTGTATCAAATGAAATTGTATCAAAAGAAATTGCATAAAAAATATTATATTTATTTAAATTGTTTATTTTCTTGAATCATTGAAATTATTTAAAATTTGAATTATTAAGAATTGTATTATTTAATCTTTTTGGAAAAAAAATTAATTTTCCACTGCCAAAGTTGTGGGAACTTCCCACGACTCTGTCCCGTGGAAAAGTTCCCACGATTCCACAGTCTCAACCATGAGAACTTTTGATAGATTTATACTAGTCATGGGAACATGTTTACGACGAGTCATTTTATCATGGTTCGTTCCTATTAGAATATCCGTTGTGAGCTTTGTCTTTGGACGGATTCTTCACAATTTGCGATAATTCAGGCTGTGAGAAATATGAATTTTTCTTGTAGTGAGGAGAACGACCCAATTAAAATTTTGAAACTCTATGGGCCGAGATATTAGCAAAGTAGTCCAGTGAGGTGTGCGAAAAAGTTAAGACAAATTGATAATTTATCATTCGTTTAGTGGAAGACTTCAATTTAAAAAATCAATGAAACAAATGTCATAGAAGATAAATAAGCCATTATTCAATCTCATATCTTGAATAGACTTTAGTGTCTCATGACTTCATCTATTCTTATGCCATATGCAACTTTGCCATCATGAGTTGAGTCAGCCATCCATCCAAGCATATCAGTTACCTGCACGGATCTAGAGTGCAGGATTGCCCAATTATAGTATGTAAAGGCCAATGCAGTAAAAATGCATCCTAAGCAGGATACTATATGACATATATGTGATAGTTTCATAACTAAAAGAAACATATGTCATATTCATCAATTATACATGTCATCAATAACAGTACTGTAACGGCCAGTCATGTAATAGTCAGTCAGTATCAGTAAACATGCCAAGTGACTAGCACTTGTCCCTTGCTTCAGTAATATCCTCAGGGTTGCTTCCTAACTCATTGGATCCCACTTTCGTAATCATCAATCTTTCAATTCAGTCAATCAGTCAGTTTAGTAATCTTTGATCTTATCAGTAATTGAAGAATCAAGTCATTGCCCTCCAGTAGGCTTGCTAGGCCTTGGAGTCGAGGCTTCGTCACCCGAGGGTGAATGAGAATATACATGCCGTTGCCGGTAAGATATAGTTATTCCTCCAGGAAATCCTAACTCCAAAGTGCAAGGCACAATAATTTCTCGAAAGAAATTCCAACACAATGGAGTATGGCACAATATTTCCTATCATTAGTTTGAGGGACGACAAGTAATAGTATTATTCAATTGGGTTCATCATTATCACAATCATCAAACAATTTACGTCGCTAGTCTTCAGAATTTTAACCTAGTTACGGCTGTCCATGCATTTTGTGTATCTATGTTCATATACCATCATCAAGCATCAATACATAATATAAATACTTTAAAAATAAATTTAAAATATCATAAGCATTCTCAACCTGCGACGACTAGGTCGTATTGTTGCCTTCCAGCTCGTATTAGAATCCTCCAGGTCGTATTAGGCTAACATATGAAAATGCGATCGGGTCATATTTTTTCCCTCCAAGACGTATTAATTCACTGTAGGTCATATTAGGCTCGCATATAAAAATACGGTCAGCCCATATTTTTGCCATCTAGGTTGTATTGACAGCCTGCAGGTCGTATTAAGCTCGGAGCAAAACATACGGCCTGCCCGTATTTTTGCCCTGTTGCCCGTATTAATAGCCTCTGGCCCGTACACTCGCGTCATGCACATTTTTCCTTGAAACTTTGAGAAAATGTAATACGAAGTATCATAAAGGGTCTAGGTCTGATCTATATATCAATGGGCATAAAAAATACATGAAAACCATGCAGAAACATCAAATTCTTAGATCTAGGGTTCATCCCCAAATCATGAACAATAAGATCATATGAACCCTAACTATTGAATCTCTTCATAAAATCTATTTATGTCATAGATCAGACCTTAAAAAACCTATAGATGCATGGATCTAATGATTTACATGAATAAAATCCCTTAATCACAATCCAATAAGAGAACACGTTATCCTCTTGCTCTCAATTCATTACAGAAGAAACATTGAGGGATGAGAGAGGGGGATCCCCATCTCTGTAGTTGATTTTCCTCCTCTTCCTCTTCTTCCTCCTCCTCTTTGTTCCTCAGGATCTCCTTCCTCAAGCCCTAGCCATTAAGAGTCCAGATGAAAAAAAGATGTAAACAAGGAATTCTTAGGTCTTTATATAGGGAGGTTAGGGAATTTGGCCAAAAGACACAATTACCCCCTAATAAAAATCTAGGGTGTTACATAAATAATATATATATGCGTAAGTTAAAGGGATTGTTATAATATTATTTATATATAATGTCTTGTATAACAAATAGTTAATATAATAAATATTATATAATAAAATAGAAGAAAATAAATGAAATTAAATAACATAATAAAGTAAGTATAAATTAAGTGATCCACCAAGTAGTAGTTAAATAAAAAATCTTATGAAGTTGTTATAAAATAAAATAAATATTGATGAAATATGACAATGAAGCATAAATTTCAACCATATATATATATATATATATATAAGGTATGATTTTAAAAATATTTTTTATATTTCATTTTTTACTTTATAAGTTAATCGAGTCGGCTAGGTCACTAAACTTGTCGAGTCAGCCGGTTGGGCCTGAGTCTTGATCGGATGTGACCGAGTCAAAGTGGGTCAACTTCGTGATCAAATTTTAAGTGACCCATGGACCGTTTTACTACTCGGACACCAGTCTAATTGCCCGAGCAGGATTTGAAATCACTGTTTTAGTGTCATCGCTCTGCCATCGCTGCCATTGTCACTCTACCATCTCCATTCCTTCCTCGACATTGTCACCATTCACCGCTCCATCATTGCCGACACCATTCCACCGTCACCACTCTGTGATCATCAATGTCGCCATGCCCCTTCCTCCTCCTCCTCTATCTCTCTCTCATTCATCCATTCATGGCATCATGTCGAGGAACATGGCGTTCGGGAAGGACAAACATGTGGGGGCTGCTTCATTAGAACTTAGTTGATTTCTCCCATCTCCTAATTTCTTCACTTTTCTAATGACCTTATGTGAACTTATCATTGTATGCATATGTGAGCTTATAACTTAGTATGAGTTGTAATGTATGTGCACATAGCAACTTGTTGTATATCTATGTCAATCATGTAGATAATTTGGTCAGAAGTGTTCATTCATTTTCCACGAAACTTATATGGCACCATACATTTTGTAGTTCATATACCATCGGCCCATGTCTGCTTCATCATGAGAATTTTGGAAATATAATGTTTTGTGAGCTGAATGATGGCTCCTATTGTCGCACCCCACTCCGTGACTAAGTTTTAATCTTAATTATTATTTCCTTTAATCTTATTTAGCAATTGTATAAATAAAATTGACAACAAAAGATGCAATATATATTCATTTGTCAATACATACAAAAGATGCATATATATTCATCAAGGTCAAATAAACAGTTATAAGATATATCATTCACATATTATCATTATAATTTTTTTTCTACTAACCACCTCACATATAACACCCCATAGGATCAAGTTTTATACAACCTTACAAAAAATCTCTCACAAACTTAATTACAATATCTAGGATTATATATTACAATCTCTCACAAACTTAATTATAAATGAAGGGGAAAATAAAAGTGAAAGAAAAATAACAATGCTCTGACAGTTCGACTTTTCTATATGCGTCAAACCAAGCTTCGAGTCAATTCAACTCGAGAACTTAGAATCTTCTGAAAAAAATCAACAAAGTTAATGTGAGCAACAATCGTTTGCTCAGTGAGTGAAATAAAAGTACAACACAGGGAAACAATACGAGTGCATATAATATTTAAATAATCATATTTCTTTCATATGAGAAAACATTTAAAGCATAACTCATTTCACATAACTTTCCAAATCATATGAACTTTTACATAAATACAAATTATTCAAGATATCATCATATTCACAGTTAAACTCCACACATGTATCATTGCACATACTCATCATAGCTCAATATGTATTCCTCTATGATCATGTGTCATACAGTTAACCAGAGCTTCATAATCAAGAGTATCAGATACGCAGAACAAATCATGGGTCAATACGTATCCCTCCAGGATTGTGTGTCATACAGTTAAGCAGAGCTTCACAATCAAAGAGTCTCAAATACGCATAGCAAATCATAGATCAATACGTATCCCGATCATGAGTGTGCCACCCAATCATAATTCTCAGATACGCAGAGCATATCATGGGTCAATATGTGCACGCAGAGTAGCCTCCAAAGGGCAAAGACACCCAATATACGCTCCAAAGGCTTTATGTATATCGAATGCGGTCCCAAAGGCCTTTTTCAAACAGCATGACTAATGAACACATGGAGTTTAAAAATATTATAATCTCATATCATTATCAAGTAAAACTTATTTTTACTTCACAAGCATTGTTCCCTGAAAATATTTTTGTATAAGATGTTATTCCATCTTATATGAAATCCTTGAAACATATCATAAATACTTTTCATAGCTCAAGATATGTTTCAATAATAACAATAATAATTTTTGCTTGAGGTAATACCACAAATAAAAGAACTACATATAACATTTTACTATATTGTAAATTTATCCACTCACCTTGTGCTTTATGTTTTCAAAGACGTTTACAAGATTTTCCTCCTTTCACTTGTAGCCTGTTGGTTTCCTACAAGCAATGATGCTATTTTATTTTTCAATTACTAATAATAACAATATGCAATGCATGCTCATGCATGAACACTTATTCACCTTAAAATTCATATAATCCCTTCTAATACTAATGTGTAATTTCAGGTGTTTATGTTCATATGCTACTTCACACTCCCAACTATTCAATTTTCCAAAGTTTAACTAGGTGCTGTCTTAGGATTTCAGACTGAGTACTTGTCAATAAATAATTCATAACTTCTTAACCACAAAGACAAATCTCATGATTCTGGATAAATTAGAAACTAGACTTACTAGGGTTTCCAACCTCTAAATATCATTAGCTAAGTCCAAGTGAGTAATTCAAAACATCACAGGAAAATTGACCTACTATGTGTCACTGAATGATTAATTTATATCTTTAATAATAGTTATTTATTTGACAAGATCCTAATTTTCCTAGAATCTATACTTCAGTAATGTGTAGTCATAAAAATTGTAGAATTTAACTCCTTGTATGACCTTATAACAAAAATAGTTACTTAGGGTCGTGATCTATCTATGTCCTGGAATCTGATAGAAGCATCACTATGAAATGAAAAATTCATTTCTCCCAAATTACAAGTTCAAATAGGATGATTCTACTTCTCAACGAACTCTTAGAATGTCTAATTAATCATATCCAAATTTCAAACCCTAATTCATTATATTCGAACCATGCCCTAATTCACAAGTTAAACTTGTATCAGACTCGAGAGAGGATGAGTGACCAGCGAAGTTAAGTACATAACTTCCTCTATAAAACTCCTTTTTAGGTAATTCCAGAGGCCATGGAACGAATGAATTTACCATACAAAATTTCATAATTTATGGTGCAGTAATCATGAAGGAAAGATGCTCTCAATCAGAAGAACAATTTTTGGATCGAAACCTCACCTTGAACGGCCTATGTTGTCAATTTTCCCCGTGTCGTTTTGCTCGAGTTCTTCCTCTGGAAATTTTTGATCCATCAAAGGATAGAGTTAAGTTGTTTATATATTTTTTTCAGAATTTTCAGACATCATATGGCAGTTTGGAAAAATATCCATCTAAGCAGTTGTTCGCTTGTCTACTTTAGCTGCTTAGAACTTAAGTGATGGCCAATCACATTTTTTTATCATAACTAAGTGTTTTAATCTTAATTAAGCTTACTTAATCCTATTTAAACATATATATATTATAATATTTAGAAACTTTACAATTTATTACTAATAAATTTATGTAATTACTTTTGTAAAATTTATCGACAGTTAAGTAATCATTATGCTCTAATCGGAATATTAATTACTATACACAAATATCACTAAATGAACATCCAAACTAACTTAACATGTCAATTAAATGCATGATTATGCAGAAATGATGTTTCTAGAGTACTTCCGTGACACCTATGTGTTCTACTTGTTGCATGCAGATGTCAATTTGAGTTTTATGAACTCACTCAAGGGCTCCATATCTGTAGTTCCCTAGTGTACATGTGCACTATTGATAAAACAGGAAAGATAATTTTAAAGCCTCTAAGACATTAGATGACTACTGTGTAATGCGTACACCTACATATGTGCAGCTCGATATTAGACTGCACACTGGGATCATCAAGAACAAACACCCTCTACCCAAAATAGATGACCTATTTGACCAACTATCCACAAGATCAAGTTTATAAAAAATTTACTTGAGAATTGCATACCATCAGCTCGGAGTGGCTACTGAGGACATAGCTAAGATGACCTTCAGACCAAGGTATGACATTATGAATTTTTAGTTATGCTTTTTGAACTGACAAATACTCCTGCAGCATTTATGGATTTGATGAATAGGATATTCAAATCTTACTTGGATAGGTTTGTGACAGTATTATGGACGAAATCCTAATTTATTCATCAAGTCTCGAAGAACACCATAAGAGTTGACAAATTGTTCTGAAGACTTTGCGGCAACGTCAATTGTATGTAAAGTTCTCAAAGTGTGAGTTCTGATTGGAGCAAATCATGTTTTTGAGTCATATTGTTCCAAAGGAAGGCATTTCTATAAAGCCAACAAAGATTTAAACAACCATTAACTAGGGAAGACCAAAGACAGTGACTAAAATCAGGAGTTTTCTATGATTAGCCGACTATTACAGAAGGTTCATCCAAGATTTCTTCAATATTGCTTCATCAATGACTAAGTTGACTAGGAAGGGAAAAAAGTTTAGCTGGAAGTAGAAATGTGAGAAAAGCTTCTTGGAATTGAAGAAGAGAGTGACCTCTACATTAGTGCTAACAATTCCCATAGGAGTTGGAGGTTATACGGTGTACAGTGATGCTAGTAGTACTGAACTGGAATGTATACTTATGCAACATGAAAGAGTGGTTACATATGCTTCAAGGCAACTTAAAACTCATGAGAGAAACTATCTCACTCATGATTTAGTACTAATTGGTGTTTGCCTTGAAGATATGGTATCATTATCTGTATGGGGAGGAATTTGAAGTGTACACTGACCACAAGAGTCTGAAGTATGTGTTCTCCCAAAAGAAACTCAACATGAGACAAAGAAAATGATTAGAGTTTCTAAAGGATTATTAATTTGATATTCTCTACCATTTAGGAAAAGCAAACTCAGTGACAGATGCTCTAAACAAGAAATATGAAGGATTAGTGACATGTCTGAGAGTTTACAAATGTACTCTAGTTGAAGGAAGCACACAAAGAAGGTTGATGTGCTGTGTCATTCAACTCGAGTTGGAGACAAAGATTGCACATGCATAGAAGGAAGATGAAGAATATAAAGACATGAAAGCTCTGTGTGAGAAGGGACACACATATATATATATTCATTTTATTTTTTTACCCTTTCTATTTTTACTTTCAGCCCCCTCCCTAAATTTTTATCCTAGATCTAGATATAAAGTCAATGGTTTCCAACACACCATTTGTCATATACCCACATGATGCAAATTCTTGACAGAACTTTCGAAATTCTAGAAAAGTTGCTATTTTTTGTCATTAGTACACCATTAGCCTTTATATCTCTGTTTTGCTCATTATTGATTCTCCTTAAATTTGGTTATATTATTAAAAAAAACATGTAAAACCATTGAGAAGTGAAAAGTTTTAACTCAATGAGTTGATGATCATTTTTAAATGTAAAGTTATTTCATTTTGTTCATTATTTATGATTAAATGTTATCAATCTCTTTCCACTGAGGATTTAAGAATTAATCATTCCTTTATATATTGACATGATGTTTCTTATTATTGATCAATTATTAGTTAGTTTATTATTCACTTATTGGACTAAAAAGCTTACGAAAAAATGGTTTCCCTATATTGATCCTACATGTAAATAGATAATTAATAGATGATTAAGAAGTAACTATGATTGCTCGTGATGATGGGCACATGGAATGATCCTAGGATATTTGTTTCATTTAGAATTATGTTGAATTTCAATTGTATTAATTTTCAACTTTATTCCCAAGTCTTCCACATTTTTTGTATTTTTGTTCAAATGACTAGTCAGAATCAAGTTTCAAATTAAAGTATTGCATAATTAATAGTGTGCAGTCGATTGAAGATATTGTTGCGGGTTGAATTTGGGAGCATTACAAGCATATCGTTTTATATTTTTTTAGAAAGCTTCAAGTTGTGGTGTCCAGAAATTTTACTATGGACTTCAAAATGTGTGGATATATATTGGTTTATGGCTTGTCTTGCATGCCATGATGTATCCTATAGTTCATGATCATAAAAAGCCATGCATGCAACCTATTTAACAACAAGTGAAGATGCAAGTGATAGCACAATATCATGTAATATTTAAGTGAGACATTTTAATGTGTGGTGGTAGAAGTGGTTAGTAAGGTTTGAATGGATGGTATGTACCTCTATGAGTGCATGGCTAAAGTGTATGTGTTTGCTAGGGTTTGAAACGTGTCAGAAAAATTATCTGCACAATCTTTTTTTTGACATATTAATTATTGTTTGTATTGAAATTAGCATTGCAATATGTATAAGAGAACTTATCTCATGGGGGATTTTATTAGTCTATGATCTTGTAAGATTAAGTTACGTGAAGACTCTTTTTTTAACATCATGTAAGACACCAAGGGGCAATTTGACGAGGGAATATAGGATAAAATATTTGTTTACTCGACAGAATATAATCAAACATCCATGAAGTAGAGCCAAACATCATAAAATAATGATCAAAATATCATAGTTTGGTCAACATCTCGAAATTATAAAGCCATCTAAGAAAAGAAAATCACTATAAATATTCTTCAAAATGGGACCATCTTATTCCTTTTATTTGGTGAAATATCAAATATTGCATCGTTGTCTCTTTTTTCCCACTCATTTTTTTATCTTAGTGATAATTCATATTCTAATGAAATACGTACAAAATTGTATTCGACAATAAAGATCTCATATTCTTCAGAATATATTCTTTTATTGTTTCAACATAATCCTGCAACCAAATGACCCTAGGAGATTGTTGGTGGAATTATTACGTGTTCAAGCTTGTGAGTACACTTAGTCTATCGACTACATGGACTTTAATGCGTAACCTTATAGATATTTTTAATGCATCTAGTAGAGTAAAAAATGAAATAATCAAAACTACAAGTTTTGAAGGACCTACATGGTCCTACCAATAATAGTGGGACTTGTGAGAGATTGATGATGTGACCAACAAGACAATGCTTACATATGCCAAAGCACAAAGGAAGGGGCATAGGTTGGGAAACTTATGTTTATTCAAAAGATCATAATAGATGATGAAGTGCTATAGCAGAATAAACTTGATGCGCAGTTATAAAAGAAGAATGGTGTTCAACTTCATTTTTTGGAGAAGCAACTCATGGCATGGTGCAAGGCGATTAGCTAATACTTCATGATCCCAAAATATTTTTATCATGCAATATCTCAATTACATCTTGATTAATTCTAAAAAATTGGGAATCTGTAATAGAAGAATTATTAATCCTAATAGAAGTCCCAACATAATTGAATTGTAGTCACTATACAAGGTTGGTTTTCTCAATCGACATTGTTAAATTTACACAATTTACAAGCTAAGTAGGAGGATTAGCTAAAAAAATTACATCTTCTAACATTATTTGAGCTGCAATAAAAAAATGAAAAATAAGTACTACTATAACAAAAAAGGTTAAACAAATGGACGTCAACAAAGCTATCACAAAAGTGGATGTGACAAAGGTACACAATGTGGGATTTTCCAAAGATCCAAACAAGAGGAAGAAGAGAGGAACTCTTACTGACATCAATATTTTTGCTACAACTGTCACAATAAAGGTAACTTGCATGGAATCCACCAGGAAGAAAATGTTGTTAGCTCCGACGAAAATGAAAATTATTATGTCCAAGTGTCTTTTGCAATAAAAGACACTACCTTAACTATGGACGAGAAGGAGACCCAAAGGAAGACATTGAAATTGCAATGAGTTACACCAGACAACCTTCTAACACTCGTGCATTGAGTAAAAGAGGTACTACTTACATAATGATTTGATAGTTGATATTGACTATTCTAATAATTTGACTATTTACAAGTTGATTTCAAAGGAGAATGTATGATGGTGATTATAGATAATATTCAATTTTGTTTACTTGAAGTGTATGTTGTCAAGAGCAAGAGGTTCCTCACATTGGAGCATGAAAGTGGAGATTGATCATGTTTATCACGTCTTGAGTATGTCAAAGAATTTATTTTAAACAACGTACCTTACTTCCCTTGACAATTATGTGGTATTCAAAGCTAAAAGATGTAAAAGTTTATCATAGCTTAAGGCTTACTTGTAATCATGAATGAATGGATATTGTAAATGTGTATATATATATATATATATATATATATATATGCAAATTTACATTAGAACGAGACATGGGATCTAGTTCCAAGTCCATTCCATGTGGAATTTATATCATTCTAATGGATCTATAGGTTAAAGTAAATTCTCAAGGACCCTACCAAAAGGTACAAGGTTGGCTTTGATTGAAGAAATTCTAGTCCCAACGAAGGTCATCATGATACATGTCCTACTAGATTTAGCAATAAGAAAGTCATGAAGGCTATGGTAAATGAATGCCATGCATACATTTTCTACATGGAAAATTACATCATGGCATCAATAATTTTTTAGTAGTCTCAAAGAATGAATCCATAAAATCATCATAGTTATGTTTGTTTATATGGTTTGAAAACCTTAGTGACTTTTTAAATAAATGTGTCTATTTTATGGCACATATGACTCCAATCTATTTTTCAAGGTTTGTGAAAGTAAGCAAGTAATTGTCTACTCCATTTTGATGATTTAACTATGATAAGAGATTGATATCTCTCAAACCTGAATCGAGATGAAAGATTACAAAGTTTTAAAGCTTTATTTGAGTTCTTGATGTGGAGACACCAGAAAAGTATTATTATGTCAATAAAACTATGCGCGACACTAGTTTTGCGAAATTTAGGATGTTTGATTGTAAGTGTATCCCAATGTCATGAAAGTCAATGCAAAGTTATGCATGTATATGAAAATAATTAATGGATGAAGAAATGTATACATAGGAAATTGGTAGGAAGTCTAACATATCTTATCCTAATGTGACACACGAAATTGGAACTCCAATAGATTAATGGAAGAGTCCATAAAACCTCATCTTGAAGAAGGTCAATAAATCTAGGGCATATAAAACACATAATTGGTTATAACTTATCTTATAAATAGGAATTTATAATGTGTCTGAGTAGTTTTCTACGATGTTGTTTATGTTGGAGATATTGATAAACCACATTGTATTCCTAACAATTTGTTTAGCTTAGGATATGGAACAACATCTTGAAACAACAAAATGTAATCCATTGAAGTTTTATCAAGTACAAAATAAAAATATCAAGCAAGTGCAATAACACTTCAAAAATACGCATAAATACAACTATTAAAGGGCTTATATGAGCCAATTTACTGAACAATGAAGCTTTATTGTGATAATTAATATGTGATTAACTTAGGAAAAAACAATATTTTTCAAGTACAACTTAGTCAAAGTTCTCCATCATTTCCTCTTAGCGGTGTTGAAGATATTAAAATAACATGAGCAAATAATTGGCATCATTGCTAAATATGTGAATGATGTGGAGTTTTGAAAACTACTTCACATCAAGGGCTACTATAAAAGATTATGTCGATGTTCAGACATTTCTTCTTGTTGTACTTGTTACTATTGACTCGCATAAAGTGTATATCGTTAAATACAGAAGAATGTCAAATGAAGTTTTAAATTTATAATTAAATCATCTACACTATTACGATGAGATGCGAAAGTATACGGCGTATCATTGTAGTGCTTGAGGGTCGATCCACAAAGACTAAGTTGAAATGTTCACAATCAATTAAATTGTTTGAAGGAAAAGCATAAGTCTATAAGTGCTGTTCAAAATGAGAAAGTGAAACGCTATAAACTACAAATCACAACAAATAAGATTACACTAATTTTATGGGTTTTTAATGTAAAATTAGACAAAGACAAGTATAGCTAAACACTAGAGCTGGCGGAATGTTTTCACGTGAACCTTTTGTCCTTTGAACTTCATTTAGAATAAAAATGATTGAATCTCCTTTTCTTTTGGATTTGAGTCAAGTCTCGTGTCCATCAAGTACCGAGTATTCAAGCGATACACTTGAGGCAAGGAGGCTGTGGTCGACTCATGTTTGCCTCAGGGGAATGTGGATCACCCTCTCGGGCAGAATGCATGGCCTCGATTTTTTTAAGACAGCTTAGACATTTTCAAAGGAGAAGATAAAGAAATCGAATGCATCGATGGTGAAATAGAAGCATACAGTCATTCTTTGTAACCATTTAAGTTAATCCCAAATCTCTAACTCAATTCGGTCATTTATTGTCAGAAATCCGGAGGGAGCGTAACCTTTTTAGACTTCTATTCAAAGGATGAATGACGTCTAACCCAAATCAGATAAGAATCCATCACCGATATTGTGAAAACCAAAGTCATGAACCACTGCTTGCCTTAGGCTAGACTTTTCCACATTCGGTCAAGATAGAGACTATAGTATCCTTACGGTCGGGGATACAAGGTAGCAGGTGATTCAGAAAACTCCTCTCAGCTTACAACTGCGAGGAAAATACGAAAATCACATAGAGAACTATCTTCACTGAGGCTTGATTTCACCATGTTTGGTCACGATGGAGCCTATAATGTATCTATGATCAGGGGTGCAAGGTGAAGATAGTTCACGAGCTCAAATTCATGCACAGATCCAAAAGGTAAAAAGTTGAACAATGAAATAGGGATTGAACAGATATCATTGAAACAATAAGAAAGCTTGACATTTAGCTAGTCATCAAAGCATCAAAGAAGAATAGAAACAAAGTACGAAAGCAATGATCAACATCCCCCAGCCACTAGTTAGTTGGTTAGTTACACATTACGATAACAAGAAAAGAAAAAAGAAAAGAAACGAAAATACAAAAGAGAAGGAAGATGGAAGGTTGCTGGTGCAACCTCCTCTCCAACCTCCTCCAGCAATACAAAAGGCTCCCAAAAGTCGAAACCTCTAGAACCAAATAGAACCAAAAGTGGAACTCCCTTCAAGGTTGCCTTCAGCCCCCTTTTATAGCCTTGCTCCTACTATTAATTTCCAGTGGCATTTTTGACATTTAATGCCTCCAGATGATTTATAGAAAACTTTCTTCCTACAGCTAAAGCAATTTGTTGTGGTCCTGACTATTGTTGTGGTCCTTCATGCTCTTGTGGTTCCGCATGTCATCTATCTATTTGTCCCAGCAAAAAAGAATCTTTCTTGTGATCCTTCATTGTTGCCTTTTTCTTGATTTGCCACCTATCCCTCTGCACTGTCCTACAGTCTTTTTGTTGTCCACATCTACCCACAAAGATGTAAAAAAAGCTTCATCTCTTTTGTGCAATGGAGTCTGCCATGCTGACGTGGAAATACACATTTTGTTTGTTGTTTGCTGCTTTGGACAGCTGGACTGATGAACTGGTTGTCTCCCTTTAAATTTGTCTAAATGTCTGGATTGGGGAATACGCCCGTGTTCCCCATATGCGTGCGTGGGCTTGCTTAAGAATAAGAAAGAAGAATGCCCCCCCCCCCCCCCCCCCCCGCCGTGATCGAACGAGAATGGATAAGAGATCCTTTTTCAAACCTGCTCCTATTTTCGTAGGCTCTGGGGAAGTCGGAGATAGATCTTCCGTGCGAGCATACACCTGAATATCCCTATGAATTGTTGATTTAGATTTTTGTATGGAAAGCAAATCAACACAATTAAAAATATCCTAGAAATAGAATATTAAGAAGATAGATGTGGAGAAATAACAGAAGTTGTATTTCAACAATAAAGCATGTGTTCAAACATGATAATATAGTAAAACGTGGAATAAATGTATGTTGAACAAAGATGAAAAGTATACATATTTTCTCCATATCAACTTCCCCCAAACTTAAAGTTTTGCTTATCCTCAAGCAAAATTAGGAAAAAAGTTTTCAGATTTTTCATGCTTTTCATGACCACATTATGCATAAAACTATATCCCAAGAATCATAGATGTGGAGAAGTCATAAATATTGTATTTCAACAATGGAGCATGTGTTCGAACATGAAAATATATCAAAACATGAGATAAATACATGCTGAACATATATGAATAGTGTAGAGAATTTATCCACATCAACTCCCCCCAAATTTAAAGCTTTGCTTGTCCTAAAACAAAATTAGGAACTTAAGGTCAAAATTTTTCAGGTTTTCATGACCACATTATGTATGACACTACATCTCTCTTGCCTTCACACTTCACGTATCTGAACATTATTTACACATTTAAGGTCCTTTAATTCCTGGCTTAGTAATCACTGAAGCAGATGAAAAGATGTCAAATGAAATCACACTGCAGGTTGAACATTTACATAATCTCATCCAAGAACTTACACATTCACATAACTTGTCTCTTTATTAAACAAACTTTCATTTTCATTTGCCTTTTTTTTCTTTTCTTATTTTTCTTTTTATTTTTTCTTGCTGCGATCTTCTCTTGAATTGTATATTGAGAAACTAAAAATAAAAAGAAAGTTTCCACTTAATAGTCTTCGCATTTCTTCCAAGAATACTCGGCTTGGGTGCTAATGGTGCCATGCATAGCATACTTTTATCTTTGTCAAATGAGATGACAGAGGAGTAGTTATTCAAGATAGAGAAGTTTCCCACAGCCTTCTCCACATTTTCTTCCTAGAATACTCCTGTGAGGCACTTGAGACTTTTATTAAAGAAAAAGCAAAAAATATTTCTCAATATACAAAAAAAGAGAAGTACATAAATGAGGGCTTACAACTATACAACTTACTCTTATTACACTGTAGCATATCATAGTTTAGTATCATACAAATAGTTAAGTGCAAAATCCTAAATGGGGTTATGTGAAGGGTCAGCCAACATGTCATATGCTTTGATTTCAGTCCAGGGTCATTTATATGTTTTACTTCAGGAATGTTCAAGACAAATTAGCCATGAAAGCTAAACGATCAATAATGTCATGCATGATGTTTTTTAATATGTGATTGATTACATGCAAAAGTCTAAGTGGGGTTATGAAAGCTACCATAAATATATTTTGAGAAAAAAGTTTGAAAAGATTTCAGAACTTTAATAATAGTGGCATATTTCAAAATTTTGGCAACAATGATAAATTTCATAATTTCAAAAAGATCAAAAAAATTATAATTAAATCACAAAGGTATGTTCTATGGAAAATAATGACAGTTAGGTTAATAGAAACATGCCATTGAGCTCCCTCAAACTTAAGCTCAACAGTATCCTCAATATTGGTTAAGCAGGGAGAGACTGATGAGATGGGGGAAGGTGAGTGGGTTAGGGGCAGACATTTGTTTCTTCAGTTGTTCTTTCGTGATTTCAGCACTCCTTGAAATGTGAATCAGTGAATTAGTCAACTTTCCTGCATAGAAAATATTTGATCATTGTCAAGTTTCATAAATAACTATCGTTAAAATTGACAAGGAGGAGAGTGTGAAATCAGTGGCATTTTTATAGTTGGGGACATGTTCAGTAATTGTGGTTGCAGCGGAAGTGGTAAGACTCCCTATTATTTTGTTGGGGCTGTTTGGTTCCTTCAAATCAGAGAAAAATAAAATAAACTTATTAGGTTGGGTTGCCTCCCAACAAACGCTATTGTTTATAATCCTAGACTAGACTCTATGACTTCAAACCCATATCTTCGGTTTGGTGGGTCTTCAGTTGATGTCCAACAGATTTGGGCATCTTTCCTCTATCAAATACAAAAGTTCTTGGTCCATGTTTCACCCTAAGCAGATTGGACCAAATAGAATTCAGCTTCCTAAAAAATACTTTGAGCCTCTTGAGTAATTGACTTTCAGTTTCAGCTTTGCTCTCTTCCTTCAAGGTTCTATGCTTCTTCAAAAATTCTTCCTCTGAATTTGAGAGTTCAGATTCTCTAGGATCTCCATCTTGTTTCAGCAACCACTTTTTGATTTTTCTCTTTATTTGTGCGGTTGCTATAATCTCTTAGAGTACTAGATCCTGTAATATGTCTTCAATGACAAGGTTACTTTCTTCAACTTCTAATTTCTGCATTTCTTCTAAGCAATCTTTGTCTTGTATCTTCATAGGCTGACATTCTGGTGGAGTCTGTTGGTTTTTGCAGAAAGTGCCTTCAACCTGAGGACATATGCCTTTAGTCTCTGTTAGGTTAATCTTATCTGTTGAGCATGTCTGGTTGCCTGCTTTGAATTCAGCTTCAAGGTTTTTCTTTGGCATTGACTTTATGTGTTGAGTTGCAGCCCTGATCACTTCATCATCAATTTTGATCTCTTGAGCATCTTTATTCTAGAATTTAGCAAAGTGTTCAGCAGGAGAGTTAGTCTTGGCAGCTATGAAATCCTGATTGCTTGTTTTAGATTCGGGTGCAGATTTCTCCTTTTGAATGACCTCTATGTGTTGAGTTGTTGCCTCCCTTTCAGCCTTCTTCATTGCATTGTCAAAGGTGATCTGTTCAGTATCTTGATTCTGAATTTCAGCAAAAGGTTCAGGAACAAGGGATTCATTTCCTTCCATTTGTCTTTCATTTTCAAGTGTCATGAGTTGACTTTGCTCTTGAGGCCTAGCTTCAGCTTGTCCAGAATAAGTATCAAGTGATTGCTGGAAAATTTGTTCCTCCAAGATTCTTGTTTCAGCTTCTAGATCTGCAATAGTATCATTGCTTCATTCTGTCATTCTTATTTCTCAATTATCTTCTTCATCATCAACTCCATGTTTGACTTCTCTTCAGGTGGAGTTATGGAATTTGGAGGCTCCACTAATTGTGTTGTAGCTTGCTGAAATTGAACATCCAACAGCATTGATTGTGTTTCAATTTCCTCCATGTTTGTAGACAGCTCCTTCATCTGGTCCACCATGTTTTGCATCATAATCTTTAGTTGAAATTCTCTCATAGGTGTTGCTGGCCGCTGAAAGTTAAGTGGAATGACATTTTGAGATGTAGCCGAAAAAAGTGATTCCATTTGATCATCCAGCTGAGAGTGTGCATCTGACATTTGATCATAAGCTGTAGGATCATAGTGTTGTCCAAACTAATAGAGATTGTTTTGATAACTCCATGAATTTGGATCTTGAGCATATGAATTAGAAAATTGATTTCTTCATTAACAACTAGGATTATCCATGTGAAGCTACCCATATGATTCACCATAATTGTAGGACTGTAGCTAACTGCAATAGACTTGGGAAGTTGTGGGAGGTTTCAGTTTGAACTTTACAAATGCATTTTCCACTATGGTTTCAACTCTAAAAGCAAAGCTGTCCCAATTTTCAAACTTTGGCACTTCAATTGAATGATAAAAATTTTGCTCATCTGATGACCAGCTTTGGAATTTCCAATTCATTTCTAATGTTTGAAATGTTTTCTGCACAATTGAAACTCAAGAGAAAGTTGATAGAGTAAGTGCAGAAATTCGAAATCTGAAATCTGAAGTTTGAAATATGAGATTAAGCTGAAAATCTGAAATGTTGAAATCTGAAATTTGGAATTTGAAATCTTAAAGTTTGAATTTTTTTTACTTTTTAAGTTTGAAATCTGAATTCTAAATTTTGAAATGTCAAATCTGATATGAGCATTCAAGGATCAAGAGAAGAAATGATCAAATATGTTTCAGCACAATAAAAGCTTAGGATCATATGATGAATGTGAAATTTTGAAATATGAAATTAGCAATTAGAAATGAGAAGATCAAAACTAAAAATTAAAAATCTGATGTGAATGTTCTGAAAAGTAAATCCTGAAATATGAAATCAAACATCAGAAATCTTAAATCTGAAATCTTAAACTTAGGATTTGAAATTTGCAATATGATATCTAAAATCTGATCTAAACATTCAAAGATCAAAAGTAGGCATGTTTAGTAATATTTATGCACAATGACAATAACAAAGAAGCTCATGATTATTTGAACAAGTGCAGAAATTTTGAATTTTGAAAATTTGCAATCTTAAGTTGGAAATAAAAAATCTGAAAACATTCAAGAATCTGTTCAACAATGTTTATGTACAATAAAAGCTCATGATTGCAGAAAATTCAGGTCTGAAATAAAAAATCAGAATTGTAATAATAACATTTGAAGATCAAGATGCATGTTTAGAAATGTTTTACACAATAGAGATTTAGAATGCAAGTTTTAGGATGTGCAGGAAACTGGAATATGAAAAGTAAAACCTGAAATATGAAATCAAGTCTCTGAAATATGAAATATGGAATGTCTCAACTCAATGGATGGCTATAATGCATCTTATGGACTAAACTCAAAAATCTAAAAACTAGAATCAGAGATGTGATCATAGCATACAAGGATCAAGAAGTTGTTAGATTCAGCAATGTTCAGAAAATAGGAAAGCAAGTTTAGGAATTTCAACAATGTTTTCGCAAATCTAATGATAACATCCAAGGATTAGAAAACTGGTATGTTCAGGAAATAAGAAATTGTCAAGTTCACCAATGTGCATAAAAATCCATGTCCACAATTTCTGAATATAATTGTTCAGCAATTTTAGCAATGAGAAATCAGAAAACTAAAAATAGCTAGCATGTTTAGCAAGGTGTATTCAATAATGTTCAGCAAGATTATGCACTGTGTAAATAGAGTAGACACATTTTGGCATAAGTGCATATCATGAAATTTAGAATTTGAAATATAAAGTCATGATTCAACAATGTTTCTACATCATAAAAATTCAGGAGATAATTTATAGCATGTGAAAAATATGAACATTGAGAATTGATAACCAGAAATGTAGGAACATAATATTGAAGATGACAACCATAGGACCTAAGTGAAGACTTCTATAAACAAGTAAAGAAAAGAAAATTGTAGAAAATTAACATCTACTTTAAGAAGAAAAAAATCAACGAAACTAGAAGCAAGCGGGATATTGACAGTTTGATGAAATATAAACAGAGATTTTAAACAAGTCTTAGCCAAACCAAAACAGAGGATCAAATGTGACAATTCAAGACTTAGTCCCCAGCAATGGCGTCAAAAACTTTGACTCGCATAAAGTGTGCATATCATTAAGCACGAAAGAATGTCGAATGAAGTTTTAAATTTATAAATCCTCTACGCTATTACAACAAGAACCGAAAGTATACGACATATCATTGTAGTGCTTGCGGGTCGATCCACAGAGACCAAGTTGAAATGTTCATACTCAATTATATTGTTTGATGGAAAAGCATAAGTCTATAGGTATTATTCAAAATGAGAAAGTGAAACACTACAAACTAGAAATCACAACAAATAATATTACACTAATTTTTATAGGTTTTTAATGTAAAATTAGACAAAGATAAGTGTAGCTAACCACTAGGGCTGGCGGAATGTTTTCACTTGAACCTTTCGTCCTCTGAACTTCTTTTGGAATAAAAATGACTAAATGACCCTTCCTTTTGGATTTGAGTCAAGTCTTGTGTCCAACGACTACCGAGTATGCCAAAGATACATTTGAGGCAAGGAGGCTACGGTCGGCTCACGCTTGCCTCAGGGGAATGTGGATCACCCTCTCAGGCAGAATACATGGTCTCGATTTCTTCAAGACGGCTTAGACGTTTTCAAATGAGAAGTTAAAAAAATTGAGCGCAGCGATGGTGAAATAAAAGCACACGATCATCCTTCGTAGTCATTTAAGTTAATCCAAATTTATGACTTAATTCGATCGTTTATTGCTAGAAATCCGGAGGGAGCGTAACCTTTTCAGGCTGCGATTCAAAGGATGAACGACGTTTAACCCAAATCAGTTAAGAATCTATCATTTATATTGTGAAAACCAAAGTCATGAACCACTGTTTACCTTAGGCTAAATTTTTTCACGTTTGGTCATGATAGAGACTATAATATCCCTACGGTGAGGGGTGCAAGGTAGCAAGTGATTCAAAAAAACTCCTCCCAACTTACGACTGCGAGGAAAATATGAAAACCACGTAGCAAAACTATCTTCATCCAAGCTTGATTTCTCCACGTTCGATCGCAATGGAGCCTATAATGTCCCTATGGTTGTGGATGCAAGGTGAAGATAGTTTACGAGTTCAAATCCATGCACAGATCCAAAAGGTAAAGACTTGAACAATGAAATAGGAATCGAACAGATATCATTGAAACCTAAGAAAGCTCGGCATTCAACTAGTCATCAAAGCATAAAAAAAGAATAGAAATAGAGTACGAAAGTAATGATCAACATAACCCAACCACTAGTTGTCTGGTTAGTTACACAATACGAAAACAAGAAAAGAAAAAAGAAAAGAAACGAAAATACAAAAGAGAAGGAAGATGGAAGGCTGCTAGTGCAGCCTCCTCTCCAACCTCCTTCAGCAATACAAAAGGCTCCCAACTCAGCCAAAGTCGAAACCTCTGGAACCAAATGGAACCAAAAGTGGTACCCCCTTTAAGGTTGCGTTCAGTCCCCTTTTATAACCTCACTCCTACTGCTAATTCCCAGTGGCATTTCCGACATTTAGTACCTCCAGATGCTTTATAGGAAAGTTCTTTCCTGCAGCTAAAGGAATCTGCTGTGGTCCTGGCTGTTGTTGTGGTCCTTCATGCTCTTGTGATCCTGCATGCCACTTGTCTATTTGTCCCAGCAAAAAAGAATCTTTCGTGTGGTCCTTCATTGTTGTATTTTTCTTGGTTTGCCACCTATCCCTGTGCACTGTCTTGTAGTCTTTTTGTTGTCCACATCTATCCACAAAGATGTAGAGGAAGCTTCCTCTCTTTTGTGCAATGGAGTCTGCCTGACGTGGAAATGCACGTTTTGTTTGTGGTTTGCTACTTTGGGCAGCTGGACTGATGAACTGGTTGTCTCCCTTTAAATTTGTCTAAATGTCTGGGTTGGGGGAATACGTCCGTGTTCCCCATATGCGTGTGTGCATGTGGGGGCATACACCTGAATATTCCTATGAATTGTCGATTGAGATTTTTGTATGGAAAGCAAATCAACACAATTAAAAATATCCCAGAAATAGAATATTTAGAAGATAGACGTGGAGAAATAATAGAAGTTGTATTTCAACAATAAAGCATGTGTTCAAGAATGATAATATAGTAGAATATGGAATAAATGTATGTTGAACAAAGATGAGAAGTATGCATAATTTCTCTACATCAACTATTGTGTCTATATTTTTTAGCAAGCATAAAGTTGAGAAATATTACATCAAATGCCATCCAACTTTGACTCAGCTATACCCTCCAACTTCACTTTGTAACACGAATGTCCTTTATCTTTTAACTCGTTTCATCTGGTGCCCTCTTTACCTACTATCGTCCGTCTTCCGATCGCGAAGCTAATGTGGCACAGACGTGACACTGAGAAGATGTCTTTTTTGCTCTCCACGTAAATATTCGCTGATGTGATCTTGAAAAATGCCATGAGTTGCCGACGCACAGAAGAGGGGCGAGTCCCCCCTTCTCTCCGATGTATGCCACCTCATTGACGGACAAGGTCATAGAGCAGGGGCAAGCCCCCCCCCCCCCCCCCCCCCCCCCCCCCCCGCCAAGAAGATCGCAGAGAGGGGCGAGTATAACGACCCAGATTTTCAGAAAATAAATAAAGAATATTTATTTTTATTTAATGGATCTGAAAATCTCAATGTTAATATTCTAGAATTAATTAATTTCAAAATTGATGGAAATTATGAGATAAGATGGAGAAAGAGGATAGAATTTGAATAAAGATAGAATTGTTATGGAGATAAACATGGATTTATGAAGTAAATTCGGATTTAAATAAATCTGAATAATTAAGAAGTGATTAGTCATTTGATGGATGGCCAAGATTGATTCTAAAAGAGTCCAAGGCCTAATAGAATTGATATCTCAAATATGCACATATAAATAGGCATTAAAGGGTGGCTGGAAACCTCTTTTTTTGCCAAACAAAATTCTGCCCACAAGCCCTCTTTTCCTCTCATTTGCACACAAACCGAAGCATCCTCGAGAACATATGGCAGCTAGTTTCGAAGCATGCACGTAGGAGAAGAAGTTCCAGGTGGTGGCCGCGAGTTTCAGAACGAGGACAGAGAGCAATCGCTAGCCAAAATTTGGCGTTCGTGTAGATTTTTAGAGAAGGGAATCTAGTTGGTTTTTTAGCCAATTTTAGGTACGTAGGGGGAATTCCTATGTTGTCGGTTTTCCGCAACATGGAGCCCTACTCTCTTCTCCTTCATACTAAAAATCCATTGATGTATCGTGTGCATAGTTTGGATATCGTAGGGCAAAGTTATGATGGTCGGAAAGTCGCGTCGGAACGCACTTCTCCGTCGGCGGAAGAACCCGGCCCGAGTTCTACTGTACCCGGCCCGGATTTCGTTGAATCCGGACTGAGTCGGATTCAGAATTGGATCGGGTTGTCCAACCCGGCCTGGATTCGTATTGGCACGACCTGGGTTCGGCTTCGACACAACTCGGACTCGGCGCAGTCGTTTTGGAGGTGAATCGGTCGACCCGGCCCGGGTTCACCATACACTCAGTCCAGGTTTTGCCTAGCCGAGGTGATATCGATCATTTTCGAACGCGGCCCGGGTTCCACCCGACGCGGGCCAAGTTCTAGGGAAAAAAATTGGGATATTTTAATATAGATAATTGAACAGTTACCATAATTGTTTCTGATTGTATGGTTAGCTGACATCATCAAGCTTTTATTAAATTTGATTTGTGATTATCTTCATTGTTACCATATCAAATCCTATTACCTATCGGATTTTTGATCCAGTAGTTTTCCCCTAATTAGGTCATTTCTAACCTAAAGTAAATTATTAAAGATAAGTCTTTAGGTTAAACAAGATAAAAGATTGAAACTGCTGGGTCTCCATGTTCTCCGATTGTCTCTAAGTCCCCTAGGCCATTATTATTATAGTATTGTATGGGGCAGATAGTGTACCTAGAGGGGTTTGTGACGTCATCCTTTAGGAAAGTTATGGCTGTCCTGTGATGGCTATGGTCCCCCACCATCACGAAGCTATTATTAGCGCTATCATTGGAGGGCAGTTTACCGTGGCTTGATCTCCCACTGGCCTACATGAAAGAGACATGGAGTTTCCCATAATTGGCTGAGCGCTCTTTAATTGAATTGAATTGAATTGAAATTGAATAGAATTGAATTGAACCCTGGTCATTAAAATTTAGGCATCGATTGGCTTTGCCTTCGCCTATTGAATTGAATAGAATAGAAATCGATAATTGACCGATGATCATAAATATTGATAATAGAAAATTGTTAAATTGGATAGATGTCATAGTGATCAGACATAATTGATAATTGATATTAATTGATCCCTTGATCTCTTACCTGATCCCCTTTATTGATTCATGGTCTTATTGATTATTGATCTCTTTTATATTGTCCTATCATGTTCTCTATTGATTATTGTTCATTATTGATTTTTGAACCCTATTGATCTATTTATTGTTATGGTTAGACCCTACGTACTGAGTATTTTTATACTCATGGGTTTTTTTCCCTACATCTGGATTCATGCAGGTGAGATGATATAAGATGGCGATGCAGGTAGTCAGGCTTAGTGACAGGGATGTTGCACATGGTGTAGGATTTAGTCCTACTAGATTATTGGTTTAGTTTTTATTTTCTGCATATTTAGGATGATAGAGTCATGGACATTTCTAGCTCCTTGATATTATATTGTTAGGTGATTTTATTTCTGCATTAACAGAGTTTATTTTCCGCAAAATTTATTTACATAGAATTACGTAGCGTCTTTGGGATGACTCTGAGCACATGATAGTCACGTAGGTCTGAGGGCGTTATAGCGAGACACCCCCCATTTCTCCTCTCCGTGCGCCGACAAGGAGAAAGGGTGGGGAGAGGCATCCCCCCCTTCCCCGCACGCAGGCGAGGAGAAAGGGAGGGCCCCCCACCCGACCTCAACTATGAGTGAGGTCATAGAGGGCCCCTCCCTCCCCTCTCCTCGTGTGCCAACGAGGAGAAAGACCAACCCCCCCCCCCCCCCCCCTCCGCCCCTTTTCTTCTTGTCGGTGCACGAGGAAGGGGGTCTCGCCCAACCCTCCCTCCCCCCCTCATATGCATGTAAAATAGAACATATATTTAGTTATGCATTTAATCTCATTCGAATCATTTTCTAATAGTATGCATCATTTTATGAGCTTATTTGCATTAATTTTATAAAAATAAAAATCTATCCAATGTTGTATTTTATTATCTAGAAAGCAAGAAAACTGAATTACGAAGTCAACGGAGAAAATCACGCTCAAATCAGAGTTCAAACAGAGTCAGAAAGTGAAAAAAAAGTGGAGCTGCAAAAGTTGAAACTAGGCTGTCACGGGCCATGAAGGCTCTTTCATGGGCCGTGAAGACGGTCATAAAACTCAGTAATTATGGGCTGTTAAAATGCATTTTTTCATGGCCAGAAAGGTTCTCGAGACATAGAGTGTGAAATCCACTGTAAGGGCCGTGAAAATCCTGTAACAGGTCGTGAAAACTCATTTCTAACCCGATTCGGACTCTGTTTAGACCGTTAAATCATCGTAACAGGTCGTGGTGAAGCCTAGTTTCGAGATTTGAAGATATTTTTGAAAGAATTTCAATTGCACAAGAATTTCTACTCATATTATATCATCCCAGGATGATTTGAAAACATATTATGAACCAAATGTTGGAATCAATTCATATTCGAATTTTTTTTATTTCACATAGAAATGGTTTCCGTTTCTTCTTCGCTCACATGGAAACCTAAACTCCTATAAATAGTGTCTTTCTATCACCTGCAGAGAGCATGCTAGGGCCTGCAACCTGTTCTCAAAACCAAGAACGTGAAAAACTCTGACGGATTGTTGAGAAGATTTCTATTGGATCGATTCTAGAGGAGAATTCAACGGCATTTCATCGATGATTTTTAAAGAGTATTATCTATTCTATTTAATGTTGGGATGAAGTTAGACATTTATTTTCCTATTTTCTTTCTTATGTAGTTTGATATTTTAGTTTTATTTTCTGTTTGAGACAATTGTAATAGTTTTAATTGTTAAAAACAAACTGTTAAACTTATTTCATAATCGATTATAGTTCAGTTTTCTTTCGAATATGCATGATATTATTAATGCTTTTTCAGATATTAATTACCTTCAATAGTTAGCTATCATCCTTGTAAGAGTAATTACTTTTGATTGCATGATTTCTGTTGAATTGATTCTTGACTTTTAAGTCCAAGTATTAGGTATTACAACTCGTAAGATCTTTGAAGGAATATTAGTTGTGCGGTCTATTAATCATTACCATGGTATGTGTGATAATAATTTAGAGACTATATTTTAATGCATCTTAATATCAGGTTTGATTATATTAATTCATGACTGAGTAATCTTAATCCAATTTGAATTAAGATAAGTTGACTGATTCTATATGAAAATCAATAATATGAGTAAACTTCTAGTTCATCGTTAGAAACCTACTTGTAATATTTAGTCAATTCAGTTTTAGTTTTCTTATGTTATTTTATTTTATGAAACTATTTTTTACTCAAAATCATGTCGTCTCCTATTAGCTTCTGAAATTAATTTAGTTAGATAAGTTAATTCCTCGTGGGTTCGACAATCTACTCATTACACTTTATTACTTGAGCGACTAGTGCACTTATTAGCATTTAATTATTATCAATTCTTGCATCACCCCTCCTGCGCGTCGGTGACTCGTGGCATTCTTTTATTCTTTTAATTATTTTTTAATATTGCCACGTCAATGAATGTTTACGTGGAGTGCAAAGAAGATGTCATGTCAGCGTCACACCTGCGTCACGTCAGCTCCGCGATCTAGAGACGAACGATAACAGATAAAGAGGGCACCGGATGAAATGAGTTAAAAGATGGAAGGTCATTCGTGTTACAAAGTGAAGTTGGAGGATATAGCTGAACAAATATTAAAGTTGGAGGACATTTGATATAATTTTTTCCTTGAAGTTGTGATGCTCACAGTTTTGGCCATCTAAATTTTTTTACTTGTGTGCGTTGTCTATGGCTATTTGCAGACATGCATACGTTTGCTAACATTAGAAAGAAAAGAACTAGACCATGACATCAATAATTTTAGAGTAATCTCAAAGACAGAATCCACAAAATCATTTTAGCTATATTTGTGTGTTGAACATGTTATATGGGTTAAAACAAGCACCACAAGCATGGTTTGAAAACTTTACTAAGTTGTTAAAGAAACGTGTCTATTTAATGGCACTAGGGACTCCAATCTATTTGTAAGAGTTTGAGAAAGTAAGCAACCAAGCAATTGTGCTACTCCATATTTAGTATTTAACATAAGATATTATAACATTGATATCTCTCAAATTTTAATCAAAATGAAGGACTTCAAATATCTAAAGCTTTATTTGAGTTCTTGATGTGGAGACAACAAAAAAAGTACTATTATGTCAATAGAACTATGCACAACACTATTTTTTGCAAATTTTGGAATATTTGATTGTAAGCATATCTCAATGTCATGAAAGTCAATTTAAAGTCATGCTTGAGTGTAGTAATGAATGAAGAAATGTATATATAGGCAGTTGGTAGAAAGTCTAATATATTTTATCCTAACGTGACACATGAATTTGGAGCTGCAACAGATTAATGCAAGAGTCCAAAGCCTCATCTTGAAGAAGGTCAAAGAATTTTAGGGCATATCAAATGCATAATTGGCTGACTTAGAATTTATAAGGTGTTCGAGTATTTTTCTATGATGTTGTTTATGTTGGAAATCTTGATATTATGTGATTTTCTATGATCTAGAACAACGTTTTCGAGCAACAAAAAGTAATCCATTGAAGCTTTATCAACAACAACAACAACAAAGCTTTATCCCACTAGGTGGGGTCGGCTACATGGATCATACGACGCCATTCCGCTCTATTAGTTATTCGTTGATCCATGTTCATAAGATTCGACAGGATTTTATGTTGGCTGTCGGGGCCTAACACAACCCTCCTCTTTTATCCGGGCTTGGGATCGGCTATAAAATATAGGCGGAGTTCCATTGAAGCTTTATCAAGTGCAAAATTTAAATATAAAGCACGTGCAATAACATTTCAAAAATACACATGAGTATAATTACTAAGGACTTACATGAGCCAATTAACAATGAAGTTGTATTGTGATAATTAATATGCGATTCACTTAGCAATAACAATTCAATATCTGTGTACAAAATTAGCCAAAGTTCTCTATAATTTCCTTTTTGAGGTATTGAAGATATATCAAAATAACACGAGAAAATAATTAGCAATTGCTAAATGATTGAATAACATGTAGAGTTACGAAAGATACTTCACATCAAGGATACTATAAAAAAAATTATGTTGTTCGGGATGGGAGCGTTGGGGGGTTCAAAATGAACATCTCTTTCTAGACATTTCTACTTGTTTCATTTGTTACTAATGCAAGCTTCAAGTCGTGATGTTCACAATTTTGACTATCAGAAAATTTTTACTTGTACAACTGTCTATGGCTATTAACAAACATATATATTTTTGCTAAAACTAGAAAGAAAAGAAATAAAGATGAAAGAAGAAATAGCAACAAGTAAAAACCTCATCCCTATAGGGGTAGCTAGCTGCAGCAGCAGATAGAAAACAATTTACTCGTTGATATTGATTCTGTGATCCACGTTCATGTTTCTGCATATACTTAGCTAGATGTGACAAATAAAATAATTCATGCATGCCATCATGATAAATAGACGAACAGAGAAACAATTATGGGTGATAACTTAATTCATGCATGCCATCACTTGAATTTCACGAGTTTGAATTTCACTAACGAAACATATGTACTCTTTATTTTTAATTTTTAATTTAAGTCTATAACCTCCTACTCAAAAAAAAAAAAAACAATTATGCCAATAGCGGTAGCATTTATTTACTTTCAAGGCCAGCATATGCAGGCACTTGCCTCCTCCTTCGTGTGTAGGTATCATAATTAAGAAAGAGTATCAAGAAGATTATTGGGGAGTGGCAGATAATGAGGACTTGAATTCGTTCTTCTTTTGTCTCTAGTCGATTAATTTCCTATGCACTACATCTACGGGCCTCCAAATTTAAAAATAAAAAAAATCTGTCACTTTGGAGTGCAAAGAATAGTGATTAAACTGCATCCATGCACGAAGACATTGACTTATGAATATTCAAGATCACAAATGCAAGTCCTCAATCAACTTATTCCATGTGCTTTCACAAATTAAGTTATGTATGCCAAGCTATTTGTTTTGCTTTACCTATGCGTACCTGGGAGGATTTGCATGAGGCCGAAGCTCTCATGAGTCATCCTTAATTAATGTAGTCTTCCATAACTAAGCTGAAGCCAGTCATAGGGCAACTCTCCTTTGGCGGGCCACTGGATTCAATGAAGAGATTCATGAAATCTCTCTCTATCTCTCTCTCTATCTCTCTCCCCATCACCTGCCTAAAGGAGAGAAGCCCCACGACTGGCTTGCTTACTTGAGACCTGGCCTATATATGTGGTCGATTGGCCACTTCTACTTCGCAGCTCCATGATCCTCCGTCCAGGGTCTTTTATAAGCCAACATTTTGAGCAATGGCATATGCCAAGGGCCCTAAGCAAAATTATACCATGGATATCCCTATGTCACTTAGCCTTCAACAGCACCCTGCTTTTTTCTTTTTTCTTCCTCGAGTCCATTCCTCTAAAGTTCATGAGAGCACTCTTTGAGACGGTACGTGATTCTTCTTCTTCCCACTATCTCTCCTGGTGATTAGCGACACTTGTAAGTGCATATAGTTTCTCTCCCACCTTGTGAAGTTATGCGGAGATCAGAGAGACGAAGAATAATTTCAGCAGATATAAAGGATCGAAGATATTGTGGAGCAGGACAAATATGCTTTCCTCTCCTTTTCCTGTCCTCCTTTGTGCAAAAGTAACTGAAAGTTGGGGTCTTGAGAAGCATATCCAGTTGTAATATCCCTCCTATGCTCTCTCGCTTTATGGCATTTCAAGCTGCCTTGGTTGCAGTATTGAAATTTCATGACTAAACTCATGAGGGTTTCGTTCAATTTCCTTTGGATTCTTTTTCTTAAACCACCACAAATGGCAGCGAACACAATAATATGATCGAATTTCAAACACCCATTCTCATTTAGGGGGAGAAAGATTTTTTTTTATAAATACATTGTATAATGCTTTCCACAAAGTGATTACAGAAATTATGTGTACTGAAATATGTAAATCTTTTCAAGCATAAATAAAAAAAATTAAACAATTAAAATTTAATATAATAAATAGTTGATCCTTGGTACACTACAAGAAAAAATGCCCATTTTCGATGGACAAGGATCCTCCACACTTTCTAACAATATTTACGATGAAAAGAAATATACTTTTAAAACATCAATGAGCAAAATGTCCATCATTAGTACCGACAGCTAAATCCGTCGATAATTTATCGACGACTAACAACTTCAAAATTAGCAATAGATTTTTTTATTCGTCAATAATTCCGAAGGGTAATTCCGTCGGTAACTATATTTATAATAAAATATATAATATAATCTAATCATATGATTAATATTTTAGTGTTAAAATTTCCATGGATTAGCTTTCAATATTATTGAATTTGTCGATAATTCCGAAGACTAAATCCGACGATAGTTATATTTATAATAAAATAAATATAATATATATTTCTTAATAATATATTAAAATAAATAATAAAAATATTGAAAACTAGATATTGTTTATTTTAGTCCCACTATTAGAGTTTGTAACATAAAAAAAGAAGAGTAAGATTATGAAAGAGGGAGAATTTATAATTTTGATAGGTGCTTCTTTAATTAATAACCCTCATATATATGATAATATCATAATAATATTAATATTTATAATATTAAAATTTTCTACGTCTTTATCCTGCGGAAGTATATTTTGAAAAGTAAGTACAAAAAGCTACAACTATTGATCCTTCATATCATATATAAATTAATGAGATAAGATTGGGATAAGTCTTCACCTCAATCTAAACATCTTAAAGGAAAACAATTAGGACACGTCTTGATAATATTAAGATATATGTGTCATAGGATAATATTAGAATATATAATATTGTTAGTATATACACATATTGATTGAGATTAATATTATATATACATTAACATTATAAAATTAGTTATAAATTTTCCTACCTATTATGTTATTTTTAATAGTTGTGAAATTTCAATTTCATCTTTCCTATCTTATATGTATTTTATAATATTTAGACATAAGTAAAATAATATGATATATTTATAAATAAATGTTATTATTTTTCTTAAATCCTACTCTAAATAATAATTAAAGATGATATACATAAGATGTTTGATATTTTAAATAAAAAATAACTATGACTCTCCATGTCAATTAAGGATGCATTTATATATAATTATTTATTATAAAAAATAATAAAATATAATATATGCATATGATTAGTATTTTAATATTATCGTTATCGATGGGTATGACCTTTGGTAGTACCGATGCGACTAATATTTGAATATTATATATATAATATAATATAATATAAAAGATTCGAACAATATTTTAATATTATAATTACCGCAGGATGTAGCCTTTGGTAGTAGGATGGACATCATTCGGAACTACTGCAGGCCATACTCGTCGCTAAATATTATTATAATATTATATATATATATATATATATTATAAAGGATATGATCAATATTTTAATATTATGGCTACCAAAGGACACCAATCAATAAATATTATTATAATATGATATATGATATAAAGGAGATGATTAATATTTTAATATTATGGCTACCAACGAGTTTGCGCTCAGTAGTACCAAAGGATATGCTACTTGCCTCTCAATAACGTCACATTAGCGTTATCTCAGTGTTTCGTGAAATAAACGCTAAAGTAGGCATCATAAAGATGTCACTTAACCGTTATTATTGCGCGCGGAAGAACTTAGCGCTATTGCAGTGCCGACAACGTTCGACGCAAATCTAGCGTCTCAGGATTTTAGACGCTATCTAGGAACCAATATTGGCATCGTATATTTGTGCGGATTTAGCGCCGAGAGGTGCGCGCTACGTGGCGTCACAGATAATGCGACGCTATGTACACGCCAATATAAAGACATTCCTATTGTTGCCTACACATGCAATACATATAACGCTTAATTGGCACTATTTTAATACCCACTTGACATCTCATAACTATATATGTTTGAGGAACATATATGTTAAATAATAAATAGATAACTATGTATACGCTATTTATATTTATATAACTATATGTTATCTATTTTGACGCAACCCCATACATGTTAATATATATTATCTATACTATACTTTAATGAATAAATAAAATAAATATTATATATGTACCTTCAACATATATATGTATTCCTACATAATTACTTATATATGCCTACATCATAGGAGTGTTCCTAAATATATAATTTGTTACATATATTATATATGTTACTTATGCATACAATATATATCATATCTTAACTATACATATATTATTTTTATATTCTTAATCATGAAATTATGATGGTTAAATTAAGAGACATGATTTGTTATAAATTATCCCATTTTCGCGCCACAGTGGAGGCTCAATAGCGTCTATGTAGCGTCACAATAGAGCCACAGTTATGGTCGACGCTATAGAGACACTATTGGCATCTCTCTGGCGTCTCATTATTGGGACACTAACAGGTATGAGATGCTACGTCGACACTAACGTGTTGCTAATATGTTTTAGCGACACCTTAGCGTCTCTATAGTGCCGTAGTAGCCGACTTTTTATTACACTCACTTAATCAGGCACATATAGATATATAAATACATGTATATACTAATACTTATATATGATAAATACACATATACATATTATTATCACTTAATCTCGCACATATAAATATATACATATATATATATATATATACTTATAATACGTATATATATACACATTATTGTCACTTAATCTCGCACATATATAGACATATACATACACATATATACTTATAATACATATAGATATGCACATTGTTGTGACTTAATCTCTCACACATAGACATATACATACACATATATTAGACATATATATATATATATATACAATTGTGTCATACATATATATATATATACAATTGTGTCATACATATATATATATATATATATATACACAATTGTGTCATATACACATATACATATAGACTTATAATTTTATATACATGTACATGAATAATTATATATGCATTCCATCATTTTTAGATTGTGGGAAGGGAACAAAATGATTGGAATGGGGCACAATGCGATGAGACGCAATCTTGAATATATAGACCTAACATACATATAATAGAAAATTACAATATGTAGAAAATCTATAATATGGAAAATTAAAATATAGAAAACCTATTGGTAAATAAAATTGCATACATATAATAGAAAATTATAATATAGAAATCATGTTAGCATCGCCTTGGTGTCTCCACATTGAGACGCTAAGATAATAAAGATGCTAGTTTGTCATTAATATATTTTAACGACGCATTAGCTTCTCTATAGCGCCGCATTAGCCGATTTTTTATTACCCTCATTTAATCGGGCACATATTGATATATAAATACACATATATAACACATACATATATACATATTATTATCACTTAATATCGCACATATAATTTTAAATTATGAAGAAAATTCAAAATAGCATCCTACAGCCTCGACATAGCGTCTCAATAATGGCGCCCCCTTAGCGTGTAAGTAGCGTCGCGACTAAATGAGATGCTAAATACTTAATTTAAATCTCTAACCCCTCTTTTGCGTTTTCATTTTTTACTATTACTTCGCTCACTGGTCGATTTTTATCATGACCGACGACGCCTGACAGTCGATGCCCGTTGCTCCGTCGACGCCCGACAGTCGACACCTGCTACTCCGACGCCCAACGGTTGACGCTCGCTGCTCCGACGCCTGCTCCTTCGACGCCCGACCCCGCCCTTGTCGAACTCGCCATCGTCCGCCCAACCGCCCTCCTTTGATTCGCCCTATGCCGGCCTTCTCCGCCCAACTGCCCTCCTCCTCTCTCTACCTCCTCTGCCCAACCGCCGCCCTAGTCGAACCCCGCCTTCATCCGCCCAACCGCCCACCTTCGATTCACCCTGCGTCGGCCTCCTCTGCCCAACCGCCCTCCTCCACTCTCTGCCTCTGCGGCCCTCCGCCTCTTCCGCCGCCATCTGCCTCCGCCACCCTCCGCCTCCTCCGCGGTCCGCCCTCCGCCTCCTCCGTGGCCCGTCGGCTGCCGCCTTCCTCCACCACTTACCCTCCTCCGACGGCCGCCGCCATCCTTCTCCGCTTAAGAAGGTATGAGCCTGCCACCATCCATTATGTAATCCCTAGTTAATTTGTTATTTTTTAATCTAATATATGTTAACTTAATTACTTGAAACTAATCTAATTCCTAGTTAATTTGCTATTTTTTAATCTAATACCATGTTAAGCTAATTATTAGTTAATTACTTGAAATTAATCTAATTCCTAATTAATTACTTGAAATTAATTTAATTCCTAGTTTATAGATGGTTGAGTTAATCATAACGTTCGACTGCTTGGTAATAAAATGAGATTATTAAAAAAAGAGACATCAGAAAATGACAAAAAAAATTTATCAGTATTTAGTCGATTCTGAATACGATGATGAAGTACTTGAAACATGTGATTTTGGACTTCGTAACTTCAAAATCACATGTTTCAAGTACAAGATTTTATTGACATATGGTTTAATGTTGTTCGTTACAGTAATGACAAAGCCAGATCGTAGTTGGATTCGTCGTTGGAAGGAAAAACGTGACGTTATAACAGAAGAATATAAGGATGGTGTTGATGAATTTATTAATGTGGCATATCAAAATGAAGGTGTTGCTTATTCATATGGAAAAATCTTATGTCCATGCCGAAAGTGCAAATGTTATGAGTGAAAAGTAAGATATGATGTGCAAAAGGATTTATATTACAACAGTTTCTTGCTAACATACACAAATTAGTTCTTTCATGGTGAAGAAAGATGTGCTAAAGAGACAACTAATGTAGATACTAATGTGGACAAGTCGATCAATCCGTACAGGAACATGATAAGAGATGCAATGATAAGAGAAAATGTTGATGAAACATTGATTGAAGAAAATCCGAATTCTTCGGCTTCTAAATTTAATAATCTTCTCAAAGAAGCATATGAACCTTTATGTGATGGATACATGAAACAAACTACACTTTCTGCAGACATCTCTCAGTTAGAGGCTTCTATTTCTACCTTCTTCTTTTGATGTGTTGGAGCATTTGATTGTACATCTTTCATATGAAATAAAAGTTGTGGGTCCGGTTCAGTATCAATGGATGTATCCCTTCAAAAGGTGCAAATTATATTTGAAAAGAAAGGTGAAGCATAAGGTGAAGATTGAAGGCTCCATATGTGAAGCATATTTCATTGAAGAGGTGTCAAACTTCACTTCAAAGTACTTTGAGCCACACATACAATCAAGACACACCCAAGTTCCAAGAAATGATGGTGGTGGTGAAAGAGAAGTTAACATGAATATTTTATCCATTTTCAAGTACCCATGCCGGCTTCTTAGTATAGGATGCAAAGTTGTCTTGAATGATAGAGATCTTACTACCGTTGAGAATTATGTCCTCAAAAATTGTAACGAAGTGATCTCAAATAAGACAATTTATTTTAATATGTTATATAATTTAGAGTTAATTGTTGCTATGTGATTTCATTAATTGACAATTATGAATTCAAAAAATTTGAAGAATTACAGCAAGAAAAATCTGTTAGTTTCAGACGATGAATTATTGAAACTACGAACATTTTGCCAATTGGTTGAGATGTGAAGTGAGAATTCTTTCTGATTGCTCGTAATTATTACTTAAGTTTGTAACTTTTAATAAAGTTTGTTATTTTTCTTGTAAGTTATTAATGGCTCAGTCTATATTTAAAATTTTGAAATTTGGGTCATGGACCGAAGAAACAAGTTCGTAATTAATGGATATTTATTTCATTCAGAAGAATATAGCCGACAATGTTCAACTATTAATAGTGGAATATGTATTCTAGGAAGCATGTACAGGGACAACGACTTTGATAACTATGGTGTTATAGAAGACATCATAGAATTGTCTTATTTGGGAAAATCGAACAAAGTCATGGTGCTAAAATGGCGTTGGTTCGATCCAAAGAAAGGTGTTCGGATCAAAAGTTTAAATTGGTAGATATTAATCCTCGATCGAGACTTCAGTCATACAATCCATTCATATTGGAGCAACAAGCGCAACAAGTGTAATACACTAAGTATCCATTGAAAAGAATCAAGGATGAATAGTGGGTGTCATGCAAAGTGAGAAGTAGACTATTCTCAGCATAAACAATGGTAGATGATAATGAAACATCATCCGTATACAACGATGTGCCCATGGATGATTACTATCAAGAAGAACGAGTGAATGAGATGATTGATGTAGCTGATAGAGTTGAGAATATTCAATTGGTCGATGACGATGAGCCAATGAAAGAGTTCAATTCAAATGACCTCTTAGAAGTGAACTTTGACAATTTTGTTGAAGATGACTCTAACCAAGATTATAGTGATGACGACGAAGATGAAAATGAATCAGAATACGAAACAAGTGAATGAATCCCATAGTTCTTCTAATAACGCAAGCTTGTTACTTTTTTAGTTATATATGGATACCGATAATAACACAAGATTGTTACTTCTTTTTCAATCATGGTTAGTAGAAGTCAAACATGTGGGTCATCTCGCTCTACTAGGCGTTCACTCCAGAAGAGTGTGCCATCACGACCATTAGATATTATACTTATTATCAGTTGCTTATTTATAGTTGCTTATAATGGTTATATTTATTTTTTTAATAATGTTAGTTTCTCCGCCGTCGATGGAGCATGCATCCGGATTGTCTCATAGTAGGCGATCCATTGGTGGGTCATCTTCACGTATCACTCCAAGTACATGCCACATAGTAGGAGATACATAGTGGCGATACAATTTTCTAATTATTTTTATTTTTTAATATTTGTTCCACCGTCGACAGGGCATATAGGCGGGACGTCTCGATCGCACAATGATGATCGGCATGTCACACCAAGTTATTTTCGGTATATTCCAAAAATTTATATACATGCAAGTATTTTAAGTATTTTTTTTTTATGATAGTTGCTACGTTACTGCCGAGATTACCGGACGCTTCACCACATTCTAGCATTGGCGAGCGACGTCTTACCCTAGGTGATAGATATATTTCTCGTATTGACATTATATTTCTCAATTAATTACATTAATTATTTTTTAATAATGTCAGTTGCTACGCCGCCGATAGCACAAGCACCTAGCTTGTCACATTCTAACGAGCGGACTGTCACGAATCATGCAGCGATAGACATCACTCGATGTGAGAACATTACTGTACAAATATCAATTATCACTAGTTTAATTTGGTATGACACTAATAATTTATTTTGTATTAGGGCCTATAGATGATGTCGGACCTTCTCAGCCTACTCTAGTTGTACAGGATGATGATTCCTCTTCAACAAATAAAGAGAAATTACTAAGTTTTAACATATTGCGTAAGAGGCAAATCAATTTCATCCGGATCTTAGTTTAGGGACGATCCGAAGAGCTTTTGACGAGGTGGCTGCGAAATGCCTTTGAAATTTTCACAAGGTCATCATGTCTACCGGTCTCACTTTGGAGCAGGGCATACAAAGATGCTCAAGGCATATTAGGTGCTCAATTTGGAAGTCCTTATGTACGAAGTGGTAAGTATGTTTATTTTTAAATTATTTTTTATTAAATTTATAAATTTTGAAAGTCTAACTATTTGATGTTCATAAAGGACGGATGAACGATGGCAAAGGAAGTCGAAAAAGGCAAGAGTTAACCGACTTTCGAAGGTCCTCGAGATCTATATCCACACGGGGGGTCGATGCGATTTGACGAGCATCGACGGCATATGGTAATTTACATACAAATTCAGTTAATCAAACTTTTAACTTATACTTATTTTAAAAAAATTTGAAACTTATTGTAAGAGGAGAAACAAGGCGGTCCGGTGGACTTTCGCATGGTTTACGATGCCACACATAAGAGTCGAAAGACCAATGACTTGGTCATGTCCACTGCTCATAGGCTTCTGGTAAGTCTCATCACATGTTCGCTTGGTTGTTGACGTTAGTGTATTATTTTTTAAATGTGCAATGTTTAAATTTTTTAGGAAGAGTATAATGCGAAAATGGATGAAAAGTACAGAGATGATCCGAGTACTCAACCACTAGATAATTTTTCTTGAAAGGGATTCATGTTTTTAATTTATGTGTATAATTTATATATTATATAATTATATATTTTTTTTATTTCGTAGAGGATCCCATTATTTGGGTGGAGGTGGTCGGCACGACACGAAAATGATACTTGCGTGACCTCGGAAGATATTGTAATTTTGAGGACAAAATTATTTTTATGGATGTTGTAATTGTAACGTCCTCTGAGTTAAAAAAAAAGTGGCAAATACTTGCAAGAGCGGCGGCCCAGTTCCGATGCTCCGTTCTCCTCCATCTGGCCACCATTTTAAGTGTATGAGGTGTCTCTGGAAAGAGGACGACGAGATGAATACAAATTGTATAAGATGATTGGTCTACTATGTGCGACGCAGCAAGGGTAAAATGCGAGGAAGATGAAAAATCTGTCGGTGACGATTTCGGCTCCGATTCGCATCGATCCTTCTCCTAGTGAGTTGTACATCATTGTCAGGTCGATTATGATCATTTTGAGGGGTTTTAATCATGTCTTTGTCCAAATCACATAGGAGGCCGAGATTTGGGGCTTTCCGGCAAACTTTTCGGCGAATCGACGGGGAACTTTAGTCAAGTTCACCACGACGTTCTGGTAGGTGTACACACAAGGGAAAGACATTGGGTTGTTGTCCGTAAAAGAAAATTTAATCACAAATTACTTATAAGTTCATCGATTTTGGGTTTCGATCGTCGGGCGATATTTTCGACGACTCGTCCTTAATGTATATTGGTAAGCAAATGAAAATGTACAATAAATTTGATTTCAGATATGAAATTGATTCTTAATTTTATTATGCTACTAACGAAGAAGGTGACATTCGGCATTCGGCGAGAGTGATTCCGATTTAGAGAGCGGGTGGTTTCATTATTATGGTAAGGATGATTGGTGGCCGAAACTATTTATAAGATTTAATTTCATACTTGATAAGAATTGGTTATATGATCTAATTTAAATTATTATATGCTTAATTGGACATGATAGGTGGTTGTCCGATGAGCTTTGAATAGGGTAAAGCGATTTATTTTCCCCTATCGGTAAGCATGCTAAAACTCTATAGTGATGATCGATTTATGAAAATTAGTTTATATGATAGTTGTAATTCATTAGTTATGAACTTAGGTAAGAAAATTATAAATTATAACTCTAGGTACCAAGATGTCGTTAGAAAGGATGATTATGAAGTGATTAATGAACTAAAAGATAAATGATACTTAGAAGTGATAAATGTTTTAAATGATAAGTTTATATTTCTAAATAAGGTTTAAATGAATGTAATAGGCATTTCTCTTCTTTGAGCGGATTCGGATGGAAGGTAGTTAAAACTTGAGGAATCCAAGATGAGGGAACTTATCTCAATTAATATGAATTGCTAAACTATTCGGAGTGAAGACATTGTTCCACCTGATGTGGAATAGATTTTCATAATAGTTTCCTTCATGCATATTCATATATCGTATGCTTCATATGTGTGTCATCATATGACTTGTGATATTTTATTATGAATTTTGAAAATCTATCGAATTTTATGCTTGTGAAATTAAAGTGAATATTTGATTTTTGAAAAGGAAAGTTTATATGATGGTTTCTAAATTTTATTTGGAAACTGCATACATGCATCATGTGCATTATATGTAAAAACTCGCATAAGGCGGAGTGTTTTCACCTCAGAGGATTAGCCAACTCTGAGTAGACCGGTTGGGGTCCGGTTTGCTCAGTGTGGATATAGTGACACGAGGATCATGTTCAACACCCTGTGTCGATATAGTGACACGAAGGGTGGAATTAGAACAACCACCCTGTGACGATATAGTGACACGAGGGATGGAATGAAAAAAGAAAAGAAACAAACTCTGTGTCGATATAGTGATACGAGGAGCGGTTCAACGTCCTGTGACGATATAGTAACACGAGGGACAAAATTAGAACAACCACCCTATGACGATATAATGACACGAGGGGTGTGTGAAAAAGTTCTCGATTGACAAGTGGTCTGGATATCCATGTTTGATGATATTTTTCTAAAATTTTATGATATTATTTTATTATCATGCATGTGCATCCATGGCATTCATTTCGGTATGATCATTATTTAAATGAATTTTCTTGGTGAAATGAAAAGGGTTGGAAAATTTTTTAGAAATGAAAAAGTTGATTTTTCCTTCGTTGTTTTAATATCTGAGATAGTCGTTTTACTCACTTAGCCTCTTTATGCTCACTCATCTTATTTATATTTTTTTCAAGTATTAAATGAAAACTTGCATAGCATAAAATAAGGAATGTAAAGAGGTTAGAAAATGAGCATATATGAGAGGCATGAATATCGTATTGCTAACTTTGTTTTTCATTGAGTTTTCTTATACGAATTTATTACTTGATGAATGTTTTAAAAGATTTTGGGAATGTTGGATATTTGTGTGAAGCGAAGGACGCTCACGTTATATGGTTTACAAACATCTGGCTCTTGATTTTAATTCGAGAGTGATATAGTCACTCACTATTTTTTAGCATGTGTTCCCACTCTTTTGAATTGTCAGTAATATCCTTGTAACTTTCTGTGATAATTAAAGTTTTGAAGTTAATGGTTCATGACGAGATATATATAAATTATTGTACATGACGTATAGACGAATTTACGCATACGTCATGCTAAAATTTTTAAAGTTAATTTATTTTTGAAACGTTGGTTTCTATTAAAGTTTTGAATTCGAATTTCAACGATTGATTTTTTGATTTCACCCCTTGTGACACCAAAGCGAGTAGAAGGGCGTCACAAAAAAAGTGACCCATATATATGAATCACCGTTGGATCGTGATCTGACAGTTCACAAATAAGCACTTATTTGAATATATCTTGATGGTACTTATTTATGAATCGTCAGATCATGATCCAACGGTGGCCCATATATATGTGTCACTTTTTGTCCCTCACAGTCCTTATCCCCAATTAATAATAAATAAATCTGCCATGAGATGTTTACGCGCATAGGAATCAGTAAAAGAAAGGTTTTCATATCCAAAAGGTTTACTACAATAATCTACACAAAGTTGAAATATGACAAAATTGGCGACCCCGTGACATCCACTATACCACAACAGAAGTAAAGAAGCAGAAAGAATTCCACTATTTCAGGCCTAGTGACCGCCGTCGAGAAAAAAGAAATTAGGTGCCATGATTCTGGATGAACTTCAAACCCTTTAATGTTGTGGATAAGATCCAAACGCCCACGTCAAATGGAGGAAGGAGGATCATGAATTTTGCTTGACCTTTTGTATCCGATCCAACTCCGCCTCAGCTTCTTCAAGTTGCAACCTTAAAATGCGCACCCTCTGCTCCAGCTCCTCCACGGTGCCCTTGGTGAGAGATGGTTTGTATGGAGATAAAAAGTGCCCAGAAAACTTCTTCAGAGCTTGAACACCGCAAACCTGTAGCAATTCCTCAATCATTAACAGGAAGATATAAAGCATGTATCAGTTTTCATATTTTTCTTCAGGATGAACAATTTCGCTACCTCCTCAGGAAGCAATGGCAATTTGGTGATATTGAAGTCATCATATAACATATAGAATTGATCAATATACTTTTGTTGCATCTTTATTCGTGCCCTCAACAATTTTGATTCAACAGCTACAACAGAGAAAATGTGACATTATGAGGAGGTAAGATGTTATGGAAGCACAAGTTCAGTGTAAGAATTAGTGCCATAATTTTAGTTTAGCATACCTTCATCATCAAAAAGTACTTGATTAATGATGATATTGTGAGTATCAATCTCAAACTTTGCAAGTTCTTGGACCAATCTCTCTGTTTCATACAAAGAAAGAAACTCGGGAATGCAAACACAAACAAATGTTGTCATATCCTGTAAAAGAAGATTTGAGCGGTCATGCAATGTAGCATTTCAGATTAACCCAATTGAGGAGAAACATTAATACCATGCAGCCTCACCGGATCTTTGAATTGTCTGTTCACTTGCTCGATCACATCCTTCATGCCCTCGAGCTTTCCTAACATAGCATCCTCACTGAATTCATCACCAAGACCAAAAAGACGAGTAGCCTGACACATTAAATAACTGAAGTTAGCATGGGCTATAATAATTCTCAATATATAAGATTGACAGCATGGTTCAGATATCATAATCTTCTGCCATAACAATCATAGGGCTGAAGATGATAAACATCAAAGTTTCTAGCAGGCATTTAGGATTAACATGTCATGCTAGCTACTCCTTATGTTAATGTTAGATAATAAATTCTTGAAATCACAATTATTCACTAATCATTAAAGGCAATCTTGTAGATGAAAGGGCAAGAACTACCAAAAGAAGTAATCAGTAAGTCATCAGAAGACTACTGCAAGAACTATCAAGAGAATTATCAATTTTACCAAATTCATACATAGGCATAGCAATTAGACTGACGGTATAATTTCGCTCAAGGTCCAATCCAGGCCCATTATGGGGCATGCTCGACTTTGGGTTCATCGAACATTCTAACCAACTGAGCCCGATGGTCAAAAAGTCAATACCAGTAAGAAATGATTATTTTGCCACCACACTTTCCTTGCCAAATGTCCATGAACAATAAGTACGGAAGGACAAGATGAGCTATACCTGTCCTGCCCAAGTTTTCACCTAGGGTTTTACGTAGGTTTGACCATGGAATAACACTGGCAGGCCAGGATAATGTAACCTATAACTAACAGCCAACGAATGGTGTATTAGATAAAAAAATGTATACTTAGTTTGCAAATATAGCCCCACTATGTTTTCTGCTTAAAATATAGCATTAAATCTAATTACTGGGGTCTCTCTAAAGACATCAATAATTCTAATTACCATGAAGATTATGTAAACAATGAGATCAATGATTCAATCCAACAAGAAGTAAATTGCACACTTCTTAAATTATTAAAGAAAGCAAGATAGTATTGCACAATCGCTGCTGACTCTGATCCATTAGATTCTGGATTCTCAGAAATCATATCAGCCAAGCATGTTTTCTCTTATTGTACTTGGACCAACAAGATGTTGTTGAACAGCTAATAAACAGAAGGTGTTTTCCAATGTGTATTGTTCAAGTCAAAATTGTTTCTTATGTTTGAAAACGTTGAATAGCAACGCTCAAGGTTATAGTTTCCAAAAACTAAAAGAGAGCTCATAATAACGTGCAAAAAGATTCTCAAAAGACCTACAATTGTTTCAAGGCAATAGACAATCATAAGAAGATTAATGGAAGTAGTTTACAAATATGGAATGAAGGAAACTCGCAAGTTCTAGAATACTTTTTTTTTTTAAGTTCTAAAATACAAGGAGCAGATTGTTCATGGACAGAATAAGCATGGGTAACAATTATGGATAAATTTCAAAAGATTCGAATCCCAAATAATGGATTATGTTATAACAAAATCATCTTGATCTCTATGAATATAAACCATAAGGGATCTGGAAAGTAAGAATAAACATTTTAAATTTGATCATTTATAGAAAATAAAGAAAAACAGCTCAATAAAACCCTGTTGAACAGAAGACTTGTTGCCCAAGTATTTTTACAATGGAATTATCAGCATATTTCCTTTAGAGAAATTATCAGCATATTTGTACAAATGGAAAATTCTATAAACTACATTACCTGACTCAACAAACCTCCAAACTTGTTTTTTAGAGCCATAACCTTTTCCAGTCCCTTCTCCAGTGTAGATGGGAATTGCAATAAACGTAGTGTGTGGCCAGTTGGAGCAGTATCAAAAACAATGACAGAGTAATCCATGGTTTGAACTAATCTGCAATGTGAAAAGCATAAATGGATAGTTCAGTGCTTGACAAAGAATCAAATATTCATAAATCTCCAGAAGATTTCTTAAAATAATGATTCCTTCTCAAAGTCTATTCACAAGGTAATTAGAATTCTTGGTATTATTTCACTTCCAAGAAGTAAAACATAACTCCTTTGATCATCAGTAAGATATAATAAAATAATTTTGATGATCTTCATCCCATCATTTTGATAAATTCATTCAGTGAAATGATGAATACATTTATAAGAGTTATAGCCACTGCATCTGGGGCATGAATAGCTCTTGCTAATAAGAATAATGTGATATGCAGATTCTCATAAAGTATAGGTCAAATGTACATCTGAGCATAATGAGAAAATATCATTCTAGATTCTCATAAAGTATAGGTCAAATGTACATCTGAGCATGAAGTATAGGTCAAATGTTTTTTGTTATGAAGTGATTATTAGCGATGTTTCGTGTCTTCTCAAATGAATCTCTAAAATAAGAAATTTTGTTCCCCCTTGTCAACAGTTTTCACGGTCCGTACACTTCAAATCTTTTGCATACTTCCAATAAAACATCCAATAACATAGACTGAAAACATTAATTTCATATGAGTTCACACAAAAGGCAAGTTCCGCACCTTTCGATCAAAGAAAGCAATGAAGAAATTGTATCAACAGCATGACATAAATGGGATGTAATGAAATTACAAAGAACATAAAGTTGAACACGGACAAGAAAGATCTCATGGAATTTTAATTTTTCCCTGGATCGTTTATAAATAGACACTTTTTTCCCATTTCCTTTCGCCGAAGTTTTATATACATGTTTCTAATCGTCAAATTTGTTCTGTGTTCCTCCAGTAGTACCCTTGGCGGGATGTTGAATCAATTTCCAAATATCTTGAGTAAAATATCATACTGAGATGGCCCAAATTATTATCATTCTTAATTTACAGACCATGATTGACATTCTTATGGTGCTTTGACTTGAAGTTAACATGAAGAAACATCTTAGATCCAGAACCTAGACATGTTAATTGCCAAACTAGAAAATTGGACTGTGATATACTCATACAGTAATTCAAAAGATTGAACAGAACAAATTAGGAAAAAATAACATGTTACTTTGTTTGCAAATGAAATGTCATTCGTAATAACATGATTTTTTTCCCCATTCCATCTTCCTTATTGTTGTTTTACTATCATCTCATCGCTTTCCCAATATAATTTTGGTATTCTATAACTTACAACTTATAACTAACTTTTATGTATTACTTTCATGTTTAAACTTCCTTGGGTTTGGTTACTTTTAGCATCAGCCACCATTTCATTCAGTTTCTTTCTATATTACGTCATATCTTTTTTGGTAAGGTATATTTCATCATATTAGCCAATTTGTAAAACATACAAATTAATTGCTCTGAGAAAAAAATGCAGAGATATTATAACGACCTGAAAAAAAAATTAAATTTATGAAGGGTATTTTGGTCTTTTAGCTAAAAGAAAAAAAACAGTGTGTGTGTCTCTCCCCTTCGCGATCTCCCCATTCCCCCTTTCTTTCAATCACATGCAAACAGAAAGATGCCGCCACCATTTCGCCGCTCAAGTTTGCCACCATCTGACCGCATCAGAACCATCAACGACTACCTCCATGACGAGTTCGACAAGGCGAGTTGATCGACGTATCTAGGGAGGACTCCACCCCTCTTTCCGATCTTGTAACCAAGATATGCAAGTCACTGCGCTTTTCGCTCCATTTGCCATCGTCGGAGTTCAGCATGGTGTTGGGTTTGTCGAGGAGACCACAGTGCCCTAGATTCAGATTTGATGTGTGCACTGAGTACATATGTATGAACGTCTTGATATGTAATTAAACTGAACATTGATATGTTACTTAAATACAATGATGAATTTTTGTGTGATATGGATTTATGTGTTAATTTGCATCCATGCATTGCAAACCTTTAATTATTTTTGTATGTCTTACTTCGGATGTTTGATCAATACCGAGATGGCCATTGGGTGATGCTATTGTCACGCAATAGAACCTGATGAGTGGAATTCTTGGTCGATATGTAGCCTAGTAAAAATATATCCCTTCACATGAAATAGGTCACTAAAGGGGGAGAAAAATGAGATACTGTCATTGCTCTTGGCATCAAATAGGGTCTGGACCTAAAGAGAGAATGTCATATATCTTGGCATGAAATAGGCTCGATGAGTGAATGAAACAACTCTTGGCATAGAATAGGGCTGGAAGTGAACATGCGCGCATGACCCCATGATTTGAGACCGTGTAAGATGGTGGAACAGAAAAATAATTTTCTTGCATTCATGTGCATCATTTTATTCGAGTTATTGATGTATGAAAGGAATTTGGTTTTCGAGTTTCAAATTTTTTAATTTTCCTTTGCTTGTTAAGCTCGTTAATGCTCAGCCCTCTTGTTTTAATTTTTGCAGGCAATGACTGAAAGTGTGCTTACTTGCATGTCATGAAATAAGAAATGTAAAAGGGGCTAAGACATGAGCGTGTGTGAGGGACGTATAGTTTGCCTTTGTGACTTTATATTTCATTTGAGTTGGTTTGCATGTGTTATTATCTCAAATTATAAAATTGATGGTTTTGGAGTTTGCCGAACCATAGTGGGAGTGATTGACATTCATGAGATGTGATTATTGAGCATCTGGCATGTGGATTTAGTTAAAGTTTGAGACTCAACTGTTTTGGGCTTGAGACCCATATTTTATTTTTTACTATAAATTGGCAATAAACTCCATATGAACTGCTTGTGATAGTTATCATTCTTAAATAAATTACCTATGGTGAAAGATACAAAATGTTATATATGACACATTAATTTATTATGCATGCGTCATGCCAAAATTTTGAAAAAAAAAAATCAAATGTTAGTTAATTTTTAAAAGTTGAATTTCCATTGGAGTTTGAAATTGAATTTAAATGATTGGTTTTACGATTTCACCATGGCAACTAATGGGGCATTACAGATATGTTAATAGTGTTTCAATTTCATTTTCATTTCGATTATGAAGAAAATGGAAAACGAGCATACATAGTGCAGCATATAAAGGCAGATACTCCCCTAAAAAAGATATATAATGGAAGATGCTTACTTTAGCATTTCAGCAAAACTCATTGCCTCGTCAACTCCAGGAATTGCATTTGTCAACTCTGAAAGAAAGCTCTCCATGCCATCATCATTAGTTAACTCCTCGCTCTCCACTTTTGGATCAACTTCCTATGAAAAGAAAAACAAAGAAAGCAAATCTAACATAACATTGTTGAATTCAAACATTTACAAAAAATTTAGGACAGACAGAAACTAGCGATTCGCATCAAAACACTTCACAAATGCAATTTCTGGATACCAACAAAAGAGACAAAGACAAGCAGGATGTTTGCAAATGCACGTTATGAGAAAATTGTTGGCTGCATGGCTTTTTCTGCTCATTCAGAAGCCAAAAAGAACAGAGCAACTCATGAAGAAGTCTTCACCTCCATATGAATCAATCATCGATTTTCATAGTAAAAATTAAGAACTTGAGGTCGCGCTATTAACCTGACAAATACAAGCAAAATTATGATCACAGACGTAAATCAATTCGTATGGCAAGACAAGGTTTTACCAGCGAATCAGTTAGCATTTTTGGTCCACATGCATAAACTAAATTTCACAGTTTCCGCTGCAGATAAGGAATTTTCTGCCTTAAGAGGTATTTTTGTTCTAGAGTCTCAATATCTATCTGCCATCATAGTTTGGTGTCTGCACATTGCATATCCCTTCCGTTTGCAATCAGAAATTCAAGATCAAGATCATTAAACAGCGGGCAATCCAAAATCATACACACGAACAAGCAATCAACCCATACTCGCAAATTCAATCGAGCCGAAACAAGAGCAAGATCCGCATAATTCGCACGCATCCAACGACAAACCGCCAAAACAAAGGAACTTTGATCTTCGACATCAGTCGCATCAGAATTGTACCATGGCGAAGAGATTGGAGAAGCCATTGACGAGGGTGGGGATCTTGGTGAAGCGCTGCTGGAAGGCGTCGGAGAGGTTGTGGGCGGGATCGGTGGAGATGACGAGCACGGACTGCCGCACCTGCGACAGGAGCACGGCCAGGATGGAGCTGCAAGTCGTCTTGCCCACGCCGCCCTTGCCGCCGACGAACACCCACTTGAGGCTCTTCTGATCCAGTATGTTGCGAACCGTCCCTTCCGGCACCTCCCCGGCCATCCCCTCCGTTGCGTGCAGGCGCACTCGTCCTCCAAGTGTTCGTTCTTTCGCACAGTTGAGGTATTACCGCCCGAGTTCGTGGTGGCTACTTCGTTGAGCGGAGAACGGAAACGGCAAGGAAAAGAAGAATTCGATTCCTTCCTTCAAAAATAGGATAAAATGTGTTTACTAAATTATCAAATAAGAGTGATCAAACAAAAATCAAATAATCATAATTTTTTTTTCATGGCCAAGTGAATTGAAAAAATTCGGATCCATTCAATTGAAAATTTTGCACCGCAAGGAGCGACCTCGGAGAAATGAATTGATCATATGTGCAAATTACTAATGAATTCCGTATTAGGATAAAAACTCTAATAAATAATTTCATTAAATTACTAGTCACTTTTAACGATATGTGAAAATATTCTTTTTGAATACAATGAATCGTAGCTTGGTTTTATGAAAATAATTGGTAATGAGAATTATACTTCTATTATAAATGATCTTTGGATATTTAGTGTGCCTCTTGCTTAGAAATCTTTATATATAAATGATAATTGTATTACTGATGTTTTATTAGTTAAAGATCTCATCACTGATAACATAATCATGTTATGCTCTCTAAACTATTTGGTCCTGATCTGATTTCTTGTATTCTATCTGTGTATTTACCTCTTATTGTCTGTGATGATTTCTGGCACTGGGTAATGGATACCCATGGTGTGGCTAAAGCTAATTTTGTATATGACTTTGCTTGGATGGCCATCTGGGATTCAATAGCAGCCAATTATGCTATCTTGGAATCTCCTTTGGAAACTGTGGTATGCCAAAAATCAAAACCTTTCTTTGGAAATTGTTGCATAAAAAGCTTCCAACTATTGATACTTTAGCTCGGTTTATTCCTTCTTTGAGTCCTTCTTGCAAGATTTGTGGATCAAGTATCGAAATTGTTAATCATTTATTTTTTACTTGCCCTCTTGCTATTCGATTCTGGTCCATTGTTCAAGCTGATCTCAAATTTACTTTTGAACTTTTTTTCTCATTGGTTTGATGGCTCTTGGTTGCTTGAGGGATCCACCTTAAATTCTAATTTAAGATTAAAGTTGAGATCTTTTATTGGCGTGTGTTTGTGGGGGTTGTGGTGTGCTAGGAATGAGACTATTTTTAATTCCAAGATGACAACTACAGGGTCGGTTTGACAGAGAGTCTTGTCCATTTATGATGCTTATATCAATTGCCAAGTTCTCAGGCACTTTCCCCCATGGCCATTCCTTGGCCGCATGGGAGCCTCCGGAGGAGGGGTGGACTAAACTTAACACGGATGACGCTTTTATTGTTTCTGACGAGCTGGATGGCATGGGTTTTATATGTCGTTCTCACAATCTTTCTTTTTTGCCTATAGGCTCGTTAGTGAGAAGATGTCGCGGGGCGCTTGAGACCGAGGCTTGGGCTCTGCTGGAGGGGGTCAAATGTTGTATTCGGATGGGCTTTTCATTCCTCCATATCGAGACGAATTCTCAGATTCTGGTGAACACAATTTGTGGCTCCAAACCCGCGCCGTGGACTATCAGACATATCATCAGAGACATTACAATCTCACTTTTATTTTTTGCGCATTACAATATCTCGCATTGTAATAGGAAGGCTAACTCTGTAGCGCATTTTTTTGCTCATTTTGCTCGTCGTCTGTCGTATGACATTTTTTGGAAGGGTCATCCACCTTCGAAAGCCCTTCAATCTCTATATTTTGACAACTCAGGCTGCTATATTAATAATTAAGTGATCTTTCCTTTTAAAAAAATATTCTTTTTGCCACCCAACAAAAACCGGTGATAAGTTCAAATTTTATGTACGTTGAAAAAAATTGTACTGACAATTAAAGTGTAAAAATCGAAACGAGCATGACAGTTTTTGAGTTCATAGGTGGATTAAAATTTTAATGGATCAATATAGATTTAACTAATTGGGGGTGCGGGGAACATTATTTTCACAATGTCAAATACTTGGAAAAACATTCTTTTCACAGTGTTATTATTATTGCTTTATTTTTATTACAAGAGTTGGCATAATAGCTTCAAAAACTAAGTGTTCATAAAAGTTGTCTCGTAGTAGCATTTTCATCTAAGATATTTATGCAAACTTATATTGTTGTTTGAAATACCATTTTTCTTTTCTACCAATAGACAATACGGTGGAAATTATGAGTAATTTAATATTTAAATGAGCTTTGCCCAACAAGGAAAAAAGTTATACCAAGTCTTTAATTAGTTGAATTTTAGGCCAACAAAGAAACCATGCTTCTTTGTCATTAGCCACGGAAATTAACCAAGTTAAAGGTGTATCAAAGAGAAGAGTTAGGATAAAATGATAAGTGAATTATTTCTCGAGTTCGAGTCTATATGAATATAAAAAAATTTATTGAGAATCTCACCTAGTAATGCTAAATACATGATCTGATACGACCTAGTGGATCAGTCTTTTGATTTGTGGTCAATGCACTCAATTGCGTCATGTGAGTTGGACAATTATCGATCGTTGGCTACGAAAAAAGTCTCGATCACGTGTTGCTCTATTTGCAACTAGGTTTTGGCATACGGTCACTGTCAATATTTTATCATTACTAGTCTCCTTGGTCTTTTTCTCAGTAAACAAAGAGGTCGAAGCCTGGTGATTACAAAAAAGGATTAAAGGAGGGTAGAGTAACCCCAATAATGTCTCCAAAAAGATGATGACCTAAAGAGGACGGGGGCAACAGAGTTCTAGAGCCATGATGGTGCATCTGAGATCAATATTGGCCAACCTATCCACGCAATAGTTCGCATTTCTCGGTATGTGGAGGAAGGATATCTCATCAACAAATTCTTTTTTGCGGATATACAACGACTACTAGGAGGTGGGGACTAACTAGGCTTCCGATTGCGTCATCAACTGCTTGTTTGAAGTCTAACTCAATGATAATTTTGCGGAAGCCTTTTGATTTCGTGAAACGAAAGCCCATGAGTATAGCATCAAGCTCGGCTTCAAGAGCAGAAAGCATGGTTAGATTGTTGATCATCCCACCTTTCCAAGTATTAGCTGCTAGCATGTTGCATGTGGACTTGACATTGTAGCCTCCATGCTTCCAAGGGCCACTAGAGTGTGTCCTTACGGTATCAGATAGGCAATGCAACTGACAGCCGAGCAAGGTCCTGAGGGAAAAGATATTTTGAGCTAGTGCCCTAGTCCCATTAACTGGCCACCTTTGCATTCTTGTTTAATTCCTCAAGTGATGCGATGGTGCGTCCGATAAGAATGGCAAGTGATCTATTCCATTGCTCAATCTAGAAAGGGACAAATCCGCCTGATTGCAAATTCCAGCATGCATTATTCGAGACAAGGTTCTAGGCCTTGTGGATACTGTTCCACAACTAAGAGTCACTATGATTGTAAGAGAGACAAGTATCCCAACCAAGGCAATTGTATTTCCCACGAAGGACTTGTGACCATAAGGGTGAGGGCTCAGTAAGGAGTCTCCAGCCTAGCTTCGCAAGTAGGCTGATGCTGAGGAGTGACATGTTGCGCAGACCAAGACCACCAGGGTGGGTAATGGCATTCAAATGGATGAGATGCATCTTCTTATCTGAGGGAAAGTGACCTAGAGGAAGGATCTTTGGAGCCTCTCCACCTCCTCAGCGATTCCCTTAGGCAGAAGCATTGTGTGCATGAGATGGGAAAGTATTTACCGTAGGGTGGATTGCATCAGAGTCATTCATCCAACCATGGAGAGGGTAGAACCAACTAGAAAGCCTAGAGAGAACTCTCTCAAGGATAATGTTGAACTGTTGCTTGCATAGGCGTCCGTGAACAAGGGGCATACTGAGATACTTTCCCATCAAGAAGACTTCTCTAAAGTTGTACAATTGTTGTAACACATTTCTCGTGGGGCACTATTTTGAGAAAAAAAGTGAAGTCTTTTGGTTGTTGATGCATTGGCCTGAAGCTTCCAAGAAGGTATCGAGAACTTGGCATACAGTCTACAGTTGGGAGGGGGAAGCTTCCACAAATAATATAGAATATTGTCAGCAAAGAACAAATGAGAGATAGGGGGCCATGGGAGCCAGCGCGCATGACCCCCATGAACCCCTTCCCACCGCTTCTTTGATGAGATGTGACAAGCGTTCAATACATAGAATGAAAATATATGGTGACAAAGGGCATCCTTGATGGATTCCACGGCTCACCGAAAACCAGACGGTCTCTCCATCATTCCACAAGAGTTGCATGGAAGCTGAAGAGATGCACGACATGATCAGCCTGTTGAGTGGTTCCGATAACCCCACAACATCCAAGGTATCCGCTATAAAATCCCAATTTAAGTGATCGAAGGCTTTTTGGAGATCGACTTTGATGGAGAGGAATTGGGAGCTTCCACACATTCTGCTTAATGTGTGCACCATTTCTTGGGTAATGATCACATTGTCGTGGATTAATCTTTTGGGGATGAAACTGACTTGGTGCGGTCTGATGATGTTCGACATTATCTTCTGCAGACAATTATCATAGTAATTAGTTTTTAAGAAATGTTGCAAAGACTTATAGGTCTGAACTCATTTAGAGATACTGGCGCCTCCAACTTGCGAATAAGCACGATGAAGGTATTATTGACAACTTCGATGTGCTCCTCCCTAGTGAAGATTCTCCTTGCGAACTGAACCACCACCGATGGACCAGCAAACCTCCAGTTGTGGTAAATGTTAGTATTGAAACCATCAGGCCTAGGGGATTTATAAGGTGTCATACTGAACATTGCAACTTTGACTTCCTCCACCGAGGTTAATGTTGGTTGCCTTGAGTCTCTTCGGATCAATCATAGGAAAACATCATGGTAGCAAGAGTTGATTGGTGATAGAATCAGCTGTACAGATGTTATTGAAGTGGTCCACTGCCATCTACATGAGTTTGATTGGATGGTCCACCCATGAGCGCACGTAATATGGAAATTTGGATCTTGCGTTTTATGATTGCACATGTGCGAAAATATTTAGTGTTCCTATCTCCATGTTGGATCTGATGCCATACCATCTCTTCCTGTGTGAGGATAGACTCCAAGTTTTCTCAGAGTTGAACTTCCAAGTCGCGAAGGTGAGGATTGAATTTCCTTTGGAGGGCAGTCTGAACACCTCTCAGACCAATGTTTCATTTTTGCAGGATATGATGTGTCCAATGGTCTCCTTGTTCCATCTAGATAATGTGATTTGGAAGTTGGATAAATTGGAGCAAAGTGTTGATCAGGTGAGAAGGTAGGGTACGTATGCCATATGGCTAGGTAGCGAAAAGGGTGCTTCATAACATGGGAGCGAGTTTGGAGTGTCAAGGAGCAGGGGATGGTATACTCTGCATAAGGGGGAGGAGTTTCACAACTGCATCAGGAAAGCTCGTTCTCCATGAGGCATAGTAGAGAGCATGGTCGAGTCGCTCCATTAATTGGGTACCGTTACGAGTGGACCCTCTCCAAGTGAACTTTGGGCCATGGGCTTCGAGACAAATGAGTCCACAAGCATCCACCACCTCCTTGAAGTGAGAGACTGCACGTAGGTTGAGTGGTGCATAAGGTTCTCAAACTCTAGAGTCTAACTCGTACGACTACACGAGTTTAGGTCTGGATTTTGAGTGAACTCGATGTGGAATAAAAAATGTTGCTAAACTTGGGTGGACTCGGGTGCACTCGGGTGGAGTCGGATGAAATCGGTTGAACTCACACGAGTTCACATGTAAATTCATCAGATGCAAAAAGTTTGGGATTTGTCTAAAACTTGAGGGCAAAGTTGGAATTATATGCAACAATATCCTTTGTGATTTAAGTCTTGGATGAGACCGACACCACGGATCTTCCTCCAGCGTCTAGCCGCCCTCATTCCTCTTTAGCTTTGGAGTTTGGCCGGCCGTGGGCAACTAAGGAGCAACATGATAGCACATCATGAAGTCGTGGAGTGACTGGAGTCTATTGTCAAGGATTTGATGGTGAGGGCCAGAGCACAGTGATCATTCATCACCCTTGGACTTCTCATACAGCAAATACGTACTATTCTATTTGGTCCTTCTTTCTTAACTTTGCTCTTCTTCTTGGCTTCATGTGTCCTATGGATCTGTAGGCGATTTACCTCTTCTTCTTCTTAGTGATCCATGTTTCCTATAGGCGCTTCATGTTTGCTATAATTTATCTCTTCTTTTTCGTCTTTGTGATTTTATGTTTCCTGTAGGCGATTCATGTTTCCTTTGACTCATTTTCTTCTTTATTTCTTCTTTGCAAATTTACTTCTCAGTTCATAGTTTCTCTGTCCTTGAGAATTGAGATCTTATGATTAGAAAATGGTTGTGGATCTCTTATTAGAAAATGGTTGTGCATCTCTTATTAGATATATTTGTACTGCAGCAACAATGAATTGGCAGTGGCCAATGCATGGATTGGAATGGAGTTGTTTGCTATGTTGTATGTAGCTTTACCTCCTTGTGGTAGTAAGTTGATTAAATTATTACTATTTCAGATTTTAGACTCTGTTTCATTTTTTTTCAATCAGAAATGATACAAAATTGTAGACTTTTAAATGTTTTATAGTTAGTGTTTCTATTTTGTATTCTTTTCATATTCTTTTCAAATTTCAGCCTTTTAAATGTTTATTAAGTTTAATAAATAAAACTACAGCTTGACATTGTGTTTAATTGTTGAAAAATCATGTGAGAACTATTAAAAATGGATGTGGATTGTGGTGATGGCAGCTGTTGTTGCTTTTGGTTCAAAAAAAAATGAAAAGAAAGAACATGAGTGGCAACAGGTCTGATATAGGATGGGAACATGTCATTTATGTTGATAAGAATGGAAGAAAATCAAAGTGCAAGCTTTGCAACAAGATATTTAGTCGAATTTATCTGTTTAAACATCATTTGGTAGGTGCCCATAGAGTTGTTGAACCATGTATATCTATTACATATGAAATTAAAAAGAAGGTGTTGTCTACCTTAGCTTCAATTGAACAAGAATCTCAAAAGAAGAAGGCAATGTGTTTCAAGGAGAGCGTGTGGAGAGCTCAGCCCCCTTGCAATCCAATGATTTACAAATTCTTTTTTATGATGATAGTGATAGTGAAGATATGGAAGATATTGGTGATGCTAGTCTTTCTTGATTGTGTTGGTGAAATTTTATTTGGAATATGCTTGTGTTATTCTTAAAAAAAACATGTATTGACTTTGAAATATGATTTGTATGAACTATGAACTCTCTCAGTCTTCAATTTCAATTTGTGTGGATTATGGAAATTGAATTTGAACTATTTTAGTCTTCCTTGATGTGTTGGTCGCTTATTTTGTTTAAAAATCGTGTATGAACTTGAACTTTGAATTATCTATATTTCAATTTGTGTTAGTTATGGATTATGAGTTTTGAACAATTTATTGTTTAACTTATATACTTTGAACTTGTAGATTGTCATGAATTGCTAAAAATTCACATGTGCATAAACTCGTAGAGTTTACATTTTAAGTTTACACTTTGAGTTTACCAGAGGTAAAACGAGTCAATGTAAACTCTCGAGTTTGAAAACCTTGGTGGTGCACCTCCTTGTTTTATAGTTAATACTTCACTAAAATCCCCTATGAGAAGCCACAACGTTCAAGAGTCCGCCGACTGGAGGGATGGGAGAAGCTCCTAGAGTTCTCTTCTAGTTTGATACTGACTTGTATACTCCTGACTTATCCTATGTTCTAGGATGACTATTATGTCTGGACGTTCCAGTCTAATGTATTCGCGAAGAGTGCGGAGGAAAATGCTAGTAGCTGCTCCGCAACAATTCCATGAGAGGACACACATAAATGCATAATGAGATAACAAGTATGTCGTCCTTCCTGTAGTATTGAGGTGCTAAGTGTCTGTATTTGGCCTGTAGGGTTCATAGACCAGGACCTCCATTGGTATCGATGTATCGTAAAAGCAATGAGGGCAGTCGGGGAATGGGGGAGGGTGTTGGGTCCTCCGACGCATCCACGAATGTGATCACTGTCAAGGTGGAGAGTAGGCTTAGAGGTTTGCTGGTTGGGTGGCTCATGTGTTTGCGGATGTGTAGGTGGTTGCGGCTTGCTTGGTTTTTGGAGGAGTGGTTAGTTTAGTACCATGGGATGGTGGTGCAATTATAGCAAAATCAAGGGCAGTGGGGGGTAAGTAGGGAATGAGATTGAGACGTTGGCGGGGCTCAAGAATTTAGGGTTTTGGTGGAGGTTTCGATAGTTAGCGACAGGGTGGGTGAGATAAGGGGGATATCGGATTGCGTGGGAGTTTGGTGAGTCTTTGACGATTGAGAGGATGCATGCACAATATGGGACGGGCAGAGCATCCCACAGATGGGTGATGGGTATGGTGGCAGGGATTGTCGCTGGCCCTCTGACATGATTACAGGCCGTGAGCCAATTGAGACTTGCCTCGTGCCCCTTATTATTGTGCTTGGAGTCGTGACATTAACCGATGTGTGCGGTTGTCTTGGATGTGACGTCTATTTGGTGGTTGGGCTTCGAGCATTTGCGTTGTTTCCTTGGGATTGAAAGCCATGTTCCGTACTCGTCTTGAACCTCTGAGCCTAGTAGGGTGTGACCAACTATCTGGGAAGTAGCTTCAGTGGACATAGATGTTGATGCAGGTGAATGAGAGCAGTGGTCATGAGCATGCCTTGCACGACCACAAGATCCCATACGTCTCACCTCTTATTTCGACTATTTTGGTGAGATGTTCCTCAATGTCAAGCTCGATGCAGAGATGTGTGAAGTTGCCCCTAGTGTTGTTGACAGAAAACTTGTTGAAGCGGAGGAATTTTCCCAGCCCAAAGCCAATCCGCCGAAGGAGGGTGGGATTCAGAAGTTCTACCGGCAAGTTGAGGATGTGCACCCAAGTGACCATTCGAGGTATCTTTGCTTTCCAAGGTTGGAACCCTGGTCCATTTTCAAACAGAGAGAAAATGGCCAAGCAGCATCCATGGTCCTCCCGTCAAGGCCCATGACCGATCCTCAATGGCTGAAAGCTTGATGAAAAAAATCATTGGGTAGGTCCATGACCGTGAGATCGTCTGTGCGTGCCCATAGCTTGTGTAATTTGTCTTCGAGAGAGAGAGAGCACTGATGGGTCTGCCAAGGAGCTTCAAGATGAGGGAGCGCACTGATGCATCCTTCCAATCAGAAGAGAAGGGGAGGATTTCCTCGTCGGTAACTTTTTATCCAGAGACACTTTCTATCGCTCTTGTCAACTAACTGCATGATCTCTACTGCAGTTTCTTGCTCTAGCAGCATGAGAGGAGTGTGAGGGAAGGTGATTCCTTGTACGGTAGTGGAGAAAGCAAGTTTTCCTTTCAAGCTTATGTTGTTTCCCTGTGAGCTGGCATGTTGAGGGGAGTTGTTGCAGGCACGCTTGATGGAGGATCCGCTATGGAGGATCCAAATCACTTAGTGGAGGTGGGGTCATCGTTAATTTGTGATTTCTCTGTTTCTATCTAGTTTTAGCAATAAGTGTGGAGTTAGCCATAAGTGTGGATTAACGACTAGAGAACATACACGAAGGTACAAAATAAGGTATGATGTGATAGAATTTAATAAGGAGATATCATATGTATATAGAGTGAGAGCCAAATTAATGATTTGGGTGTTGTAAATAACTAGATTGCATTGTATTAACTTCAAATATTAATTAAGGATTTATTATAAGTACTACCTACTAAAATAGGTAGAATCATATTGCTTATATTAAACGTTCTCATATATGAATCACAATCTCATTTTTTTTTTATTGAAGATTGTGATTTACGTATTTGTACATTCACCATTTAAGTATGCCTTATCTAGTTAAGTAGAAAGTATCTTCCGTTGAATACTAAAAGGGGAAAAGGTAGAATTCATATCGATCATGAATTGGGAAAAAACATTCAATTAATGGATTCATTGGTGGACATATGAGATTTTTCTTGTTTGGGTGAATTTAAATTAGAGGATAATGAGGAGCAAGAACACTTTTTTCTCCATTCTTTTTCAACACCTTATTTTTCTTACAAACTCAAATCGAAAATTGAAAAAGGAAAAAATATACTTAACACATCTTTTCATCCTTAGTCATATAAAATGAACATATAATTATTATCACAATCTTAATTTAAACCGTGATTTAAACTAAAATTCACAATCCATTACGAATTATCAAATAAAATTTTTAAAAAATGTGTATAATTTCTCTAGATAATATATGAAAATGATAATACAAATAATTAAGCCACGCAATTTATAGATCGTTTAGTTAACATATCCTAAGGTGCATGCAACCACAAAGTCCTAGAAGATTTTCTTTTATAAGATACAAAATTACTGCATGATGAGGCACACGATTTTTGAACACTTTAGGAGCTAAATATATCCACACTCTGCTAAGGCTAGCACTCGATGATCCCAAAAGTTCTATTGGTCTAAAAAAATATAAAAAACAACGTGAGTAAATAATGTCTCATTAAACCAATAATTCATATTCTATGTGTTATTAATTAAACAATTCAGAGAGACAATGAATATAAAGAAATATTTAATGGCATACGTAATAAATAACTTTCATAATCTTTCAGAAGGCACATGCATATTCACTTCACACTTACAATCATTTAACAAATATCACACTAATGAATGCAAAATGCAACAATTTCGTATAAATGTATGAATCATTAATTAAACAATTTAATTGTATAGTCGATAGATGTCTTTTAGAGGTGACCCCTACAAATTTTAGATGTGACTCACACCGTAACACGATGTATAACTTAGTTCCGCACGACACTTGCCTTCATCTTATCTTATTTCATTTTTTGGAACAAAATGATGGACTGAACTCTATAGATAGACTCCTATCGTGATTAACAATGTATCACTTATTTCTAACCTCTATACAAATCGAAAAAAGAGATAGATGCCATTTAGAGGTGGCCCATACGGATTTTAGAGGTGCCTCCCATCATAATTTCTCACACTATAGCATTTAACTTCGTACTACACTTAGCTCTGTCATCCCATATTAGGGAAACAAAATAATGAATTAAACTTTAGAAGTGATTTTTATCGTGATCAATGATGTAGCACTTCGATCTAACCATTAGACATGTAGATGCATGTTAAAGATAGATGTAGATGAACCATGCACCTATAACTTGCATCGAAACATATCATAATATCAAACAATACCGATCAATCTTTTGAATAACAAATCTTGACACTTCATACACACAAACCATTATAACAAATTCAAGCAATAATGAAATCATTGTCAAACTGAATTCAGAAAAAGGTTAATACATAGAGTCAGAGAAACCAACTTATCTATAAGTGCTAACAAAAAATTTTCATTTCACTTTTCCCTACTTTACTCTTCTATTCCTATAAGAATAATAATAAGGATCACGTTACTACTATGTTTTAAGCACTAACATACCATAATGAAGCATAAATAATTATAAATATTACATGGCACTCATGCGTGTACTCTTATAACATAAGTAATTATTTAGGATAGGGAATAAATTTCCTTTTTCAATCCTAGCTATTTTGTCTTCCTAATTATACTCTAACCTCCATTATATATCACACACTCTAAGAGGTTCTATGGATATAAATCATTTGAGTTGCTCCCATCAATTTGACAAGTATGAAACTGAATCACATGAACTATCAATATTATGAGCAAATTCACATGTGATGTCTCATCTTATCACATTAAATATTTTATGAAAAATCCAAATTGTGTCACATAAAGATTATTCCCCAATAATATGGGAAAAAATATTCACATATGTTATACAATTTTATAAATTTCTATTAATGGAAGGCTACGTTTAATATTCATAATTTTTTTGTTTTAAACTCAATATTGATAAAGATTTTTTAGTTATATTCATCATTTTAATAAAAAATAATGATTATAAATAATATGAGAAAAGTCAAGTATAATATATTATCAATTTGCATCAAGTGCTTAAGAAAATTTCAGAATTTTCTAATAATGAGACATACTTTTCACATCAAATTATTTAGAAGAAGGAAATTATAATTTTCTATAAAAGGATGATGTTCTGACAATGAAAAATAATCATGCTTAATTGAAAATATTAATCTTTTCCTATTGATAGTAGTATATTCTCTTAGGTTTCATAATCTATTTAATTTACAACTCAAAATTATGAGGAAATTAATTGATTTCATTGATAATTAAAGTGTCTAATTTATGCTACACGTCATATGCATAATAACAAAAGTATCTAATTTATGCTATATATCATATGCATATATATATATAATTGCATAAAGCATAAATAAAGAGAAAACAATAGTTAACATATTGATATTTGGACTTAGGATTTACATCACTTAAAACTTTTACTTCTCAAAGTATTCTCATGTGCAATTTGTATCCAAATTTACATACGATGAACCATGCATACTTCTTATACATTTAAAAAATAAATGAATTTAGAACATGCAAACTCTTATTTAATTCTACAATATTTCATAGCACATCATAGTCCCTTTGTCTAAATATTAATATCATGTATAAATGAATCATATCTAATAATTTTGAACAATTCAAAAATCGACTTTTAAATTTATCTAAATGAATACGAGTAATTTCAAACAATTTAAATCACTAATGATTCTTAAATAAATTTATAAAAAATATTATTTAAATTTCATAATAAGATTTTGAACTATTCAAAATATCAATAGATTTATCTAAATAAAAATGAATAATTTAAAATTATAAATAATTCTGTTAAACCATAATTTAAACTTTCCAAATAATTATTCAATATAGAATATTGAACTAATAAATTTTAAATCATTCAAAATACTAAATATATATAAAATAAAATGAATAATTTTTAACAATTTCAAATTATTCATATATTTATTAATCTATAAAAATTGTTTCAAACTTTATGAAATTTTATTTCGTTTCAAAAAATTATCAAATGGTAGTCAAATAGTAAAAATATTTTGAGCCCATCTAATTGGATTTGGCACTCGGCCCATGTATGATCCTAAAGTAGGCCCTTTTAAAAAATGCATGATTTGGTCTAACTGGCCGGTTTGCTTGAACTAATGGCTAAGGCAACTTTTTGCCCAAATCTTGTTCACGAGGGTGACACCACCAAGGCGCTAACACATCAACCAGTCGAGCACAGTTTGTCGCGGTGTTCGTTGCACCTCCTTATTTGGTGCCTGATGTGCTTGCAACGATCGTGAGTCAACGACGGTGGTTGCTACTATTGTTAGCATGCAAGCGCCACGATCGCGCTTTGGTGGTAACCAAGATCTAGCTAACGAACCCGTGCATCTTTGCCACTGAGGATGGGTTTCCACTATCCAATCCGCACAACCTTTACACATTGGTCTTGTCAATTTTTGTGTGGATTACGAGGCCACGCATAAGAGCAAAAACACTAATGACTTGGTCACATTTATTGCTCTTAAAATTTTGGTAAGTCTTATCGCATGTTTATTTAGTTATTCGCATTAATGTAAATGATTTTTCAAATTTGCAATGTTTAAATTTTTTTAAATGTGTACAATGAAAAGATGACCAAAAAGTACAAAGATGATCATAATACTCAGCCACCAAGTAACGTATCTAAAAAATAATTTATATTTTAAATGTTATATGACACTTTATATGGTTATATATTTTATCTATTTTGTAGAGTATGCTACTATTTTGGGAGTAGGTGGCCAGCACGACACGACGAGGATACTTGAGGAGCCTAAAAATAATCGCTTATATTTTTAGGAGGAGCGAAAAATATGCAGGCAGTCCATCTTCTTCGAGTTCATTTGTCGCACCTGAGCTGACTTTGGATATATAGCATCAGGGGAATTATTTCGGAGCATTTTTCTCAATAGCTAGCTCCGATATTGCAGACTATTCAGGGCATCATCTAGTCATCGATCGAGATCCAACTAGGCCAAAGATTGAGTACGTCATTGTCAAACGTTAGAATGACATTGATGATAATAATAATTTAGGATAGAAACTTTTGTAACATTTTGATGACTATTGTAGTGATAATAGTTTGTTATGTTATTAACATTTTTGTGATGTTGTTAGATTTTTTATATGCACTGCTCTTTACTTTCTATTGTTATAAATGCTCATATGTTACTTTCTATTGTGAAGAATGTGTAGATGAGGGAAGGGAAGAATAAAGGTGTACTAAGGGTAAACATATCGTAATTACTATTACACTAGCGTTGTGTTAGTGTCACAACATTTTAGCATCGTTTTAGCATCGCTAATGGCTGAGTACGATATGAGATCGGCTCTACAATATCATTGATTTAGTGTCACAACTTAGCATCACTTGGGCGTCTAAATAAAGTCTCAGTTTAGTAACGCATTGGCGACAATGTAGCACCTCGGAGGACATCAAGGAAATTGCAGTAGGGATAGATTTCGAATCATATTGGTGTCAGAATAGCGTCATCAATTAGCGTCACGTTGATGTCAAAATGGTATCGATGAACTCACATCACGGCGCTAAGTAGCTCTTTGCAACTCGACTTATACCGTCATCATAGAGTCTGACTAGTGCCGACAACCGACACTAGTAGCATTGTATTTTGTGTTGCCGCCATGGCAATGCAATTAGTTACCGAACGGTGTCTCATCTTTGTGGTATCATGGCGACACTAAAGTGCGACTATTTGTTTTAGCCATGATTTAATGTCGCTTTAGTGACGCTCCTTGAGTCGCTATTCAACCGATTTCTTATAGTGGTTCGTCGGGGACTTGCCAGAGAAAGTGAGGGAGGCGACTTCCATTACCACCAAATTTGTGCGACCATCACGAGGAAGCGTCAACAATGATTGTCGTGTAGGGCGACAATGGCTAAGCCTAAACGAACGTCGCTTCGTGACGTCAGTTGCCTCTCATGCTCCACCATTACATGACGACGACATAGTCTGACGGGCCACGCCGAATGCTGCCAAGGCCTCTCTCAAATTTTTTTATAAAATAATAGAATATAAAATTATTTTATGTTTACTTTTAATTTTAATACCATTAACATAAAACTATAGATAAACATATGCATTATATATATTAACAAATTAATATAATATATAAATATCCCATTTTAATATTATTAAAATAGATGCAAAAAATACTCATATCGAATAAAATAGTCTCATTTTAATGAAAATATATTGTAATCCTATTAAAATAAGTTAATAGAATATTCATAGTGATTTAAATATTACTTTAATCAAGTATGAATTCTAAATAAATTCATAGTATATAAAAACTAAGATTACAATAAGACGAGTAAGGATCTGCCATTATCTCGTGAATGCTATTCAATGCAAAGAAAATTCATCGGAAAAGATTGCATCTATAGTCTCTCTAGTGGTATTGACACCTAGACACCAAGTATATTTGCATACTTGCATCATTCTTACACCTCAACCATTGTGAAAGAGAATGACGAGAGGAGGAGAGGAAGAATAGGACAGAGAATCACCTCTTCGTTCATGACTAATAATTATTATATAATAAACTATGAGAAGAATTTCATAACTTCTTCCTTATTGTCTCTCACTCATGATGAAAATAATAAGACAACCATTATCTTTATTAATAATATAATAATTAAAATATCAACTATCTAAATTTAATCGATCATTACGTAAGAACATCCTAAATCACACTCAATCATCGGTGACTATATCATTTTCTTAACTAGCTGATGTTCGGGGGTCGCGGGAGTTCCGGGGCAGCAGGTTGACCGGCAGCTGTCGCTGTTGATGAATTATCAGACGGCACGTGGACGATGGCATCCGCGAAAGTTGGCTGGTACGAGGGATCCAAGAAAACGTTGGACCGTTGGATGATCGAACTAAAGAAATCTGCATCGCAGAGCATCATCTTCTCAAAAGCCACGTTCAACGATCCCAGCTCGCACTCAGCGTAGTGTCTCCTGCATGCATGCATGGCACACAATTAATTAATTATTCATCGTCAAAGTGTAACAAGTAATCCCAGAATCCATTTAATAAAGGAAATAATGACAACCAACGTCTAAATTCTAGGCTGAATATATTCTAAAATAAAAGGAAGTTTTTTTATTCTTCTAAAGTTCTATATGTGCATGTATGCTCACGCATGGTAAAAGGAGACAAGTTAATTAATTGGCCCCGATTTATATAATAATTGTTTTTTTTATGTGGTATCAGTATTTGAAAAATGATGTCGACGATTCAATTCATGCGACGTTAAAAAGCGTATTGTACACAAATTAAAAATTAATTTATCATCAAGCTTAATTAGTCTGATTAGGTTCATCTCAATACTAAACGAGGAGGAGCCGTTTGTCCCTCCATAATTATTGTTGTTACAATTAAAATGTGATGGCTACGTACCTGCATGTGCTTGCTTGACGAGAGGTAGTCAAATCTGGGCATGGCGTCCAAAGAGCACGCTTAAAAGGTCGATGGTAAGGCTCCTTGTAAAATTGAGGCGGGTTTATTAGCTGCATGAACACAGCAAATAATAAGTAACAAATAAATAAATAAAAATGCCAAGTACATGCGTACAAATAAATTGAGAAATATAAATATAAATATTATCTGCAAAAAAAAACGAATAGGATTTACTAAAAGGAATTAAATATATATATATTAATAATTATACCACCAACTCCAGAATGGCCAAAGAGTTTCGTCGAGCGATGTTGAGGACATAAATATCCGACCATCTGATTTCTATCTTGCTCTTGAGAACGTCTTGTTCATGAAACATCTCCCAAACAATCATTTTGTGCTTACTGTAATATACTTTTCCAGCCAGATCTTTTGCATTCGGAGGGCGGTACTGCCGGCAGAAAAAAAAAATAGAAGAACTAATTGATTAATTGTTGTTAAACCAAGTAATTGTTTAATTTAGCATGCCCACCGAAAATTCACGAAATAAAAAAAAGACTTATTAGAAGAATATTATAGGATATATGGCATTTTAATTAATTCAAAAAATCAAATATTAATGCTTGCATGACACACTTGTATGATGTATCAAAGCAAACTTAAGAGAAGAAAATATAACGAATGCAAATGCACCTAATTAAAGAGATTAATGTGAATAATTATGAATGGATAATTCATGCCATTGTTTTGCATGAAACGTACGTCACGGCCTGCATAGATTTCTGCATGCAAGCTAAATATCCTAGACTTGATCGATGCAACAAATAATATTTTACCAGCATTAGTAACCTGCCTTAATGAAAGCTTTCCCGATTTGTTTGAATTTAAAATTTAAAAATTGAATGGAAGTAAATCTGCTTTAAATGATCCGTAATAAATGGCATAATTGGTTCTTTCCTAGTTTACTGAGCAATAAAAAAAGTTATATTATAAAATTTAATAGATTCTACTGCTGTTATTATCCAATTTAATTAACACATTAAAGATCAAGATTAAGTGAACCACGACTGTGATACCGAAAACAATTAACTAAAAATTCAGGTCTATGGCGCTAATCGTCGTCTATCTTCTACCATGGAAGCACCTTGAATCAGACGAACACCATAACAAGAAAGCAACCCGGGCGGCCATGAACTTTGCTCTTCAAAGGAGCAAAATAACTCCTCGGTGATTTGTTTTAATTGCATGCATGGCCAGTATCTTAAGAATTTGATAAGACAGAATATATATATGATATGAATAAAGAAATGTTAAACAAAAACAAAAAAACAAAACAACAATAGTCTGGATCTTCATGGAACTCTTCGTTGGTGTCCGTAAGTATATAAAAAAAATTATCATAATGATTTCTTCATTGCATACTCATTAATATAAAAAAGCATGCTCTACTTGATTATATGTATATAAGCAATTAAGCAAGGACTATAAAATAATAAGTTAGTAGGACTTACCTCCCATGTTCCGATCTTCAAAAGAGACACCTGAAAGGCCGAAGGATTCATCATCATCTTCTTCTTCTTCTTCTTCTTCTTCTTCTTCTTCTTCTTCTTCTTCTTCTTCTTCTTCTTCTTCTTCTTCTTCTTCGCTGGGTTGAACGAAACGTATACCTGAATTAGGTTAAAGGGCAACGATGCACTTCGTGGTGTATTTATAGCTTTTTTCTGAAAACAATAAAAAATTTGATTGACATAAAATATTAATCGATTTACCAATCCGCGTGAGATCTATTTCCAATGCTAAGGGATCTGTTTCCTTACTTCGTAGGATATTTTTCATTTGATAGGTGGTGTCTATTTCCTTTTATAGTATATAAATATTTTTATTATTATATTAATTTCCTTTTGTAGCTTTCCGAAACATGGTTTAATTAGGCGCACGGTTGGTAATCGTCTAATTGATACAAAAACACAAACTTTGGTCCGGCCACATGTCAGAAGAAAGAGAAGGAAATAAATCCTTTAAATGTGGAAATAATCATATTATTAAATAAAAAATAAAAGTAAGTTTTTAAGTTTCCTTAAGGCAGAACCTTAATAAACAAACACATCAGCGAGTAACATTTAAAAAATAACTATTGTTTTATTTCTTTTCGCAATTTTTTTTTCTTTCATGACTTTTCATATTTTTTTACTGTTTGACTAATATATATATATATATATATATATTGAGAAATAATTTAAAATAAATAACTAAATTTGGGTCAACTTAAAATTAGCCTTTTGTTTTAATCAATTTAATAATTCCTATTTAAGATATGATTTATTATTTTTAAAATTAAAAAATTCTAAATAAAGAATTCTACTTGGATAAATTAAGATTAATCTTCCTTTTTATCAATTTATTTATGATTAAAATAAATAATCTTTCCTTTCTAACACGCTAATGCACAAAATATAATAAAATAAACAATATATAATTTTTAAAAAGAAGAATGTATTATTTTCAGGATTAAATTTATGAATATATTTTAAATAGAAGTAGACGATTCTAATATAATTAAAATAAATAATATTTTATTTATAAAAAAAGTAAAAAATAATTCATTTTTAAAATATATGAATTTTTTCGTATGGCTAAAATAAGTAATATTTTCTTTCTAAAAGATAATATACAAGTAGAAACAATTTGTTATTTTAGAAATTGAATATAATTTAAAATAAATATATTAATTTGAATCAAATTAAGATCAAACTTTCCATTTTATCAATTTGAGTATGATTAAAATGAATAAAATTTTCTTTCAAAAAAATAATATGCAGGTAAATAATGATTCATTTTTAAACGATAATTTGTTTTTTTACTATTATTAGATAATTACAAGAAATAATATAATTTTAATCAAATTAAGATTAATCTTTCCTTTTATTAATTTGAGTATGATTAAAATAGATAACATTTCTTTCTTAAAATAGAGCACGAGAACGTTGCCAATTTTTTATATAAGGTAATATATATATACACATATAATTTAAAATTTTTAGATAATAAAGAAATTATCTTATAATAGTTTGTTAGATAAGATAACAAAAATATAAGAATATTAAATTAAGATTAACATGTCTTTTTATCAATTTGAGTATAATTAAACAAGTAATAGATTCTTTCTAAAAAAATAATATGCAAGTAAATAATTCCTCCTTAAAAGAAAATTTATGATTTTCGGAATTAAAAAATGAAATAAATCATTTAATTTGAGTCAAATTAAAATTAATATTTTCATTTATCAATTTTATTATGATTAAAATAAAATAAAAATTGTATTATAATAGTTTGTTATATAAGGTAACAACAATTGATTAATTTATTTCATTAATAGTTTGTTATATAAGGCAACAAAATTATTTCATTATATTATAAGATTAAATTTATAAGCAGATTTGATTTGAAGCATATTCTTTTTAGTGTGATTAAACTAAATAACATTTTCTACTAAAAAATGTACAAGTAAAGTAATTCCTTTCTAAAATATAATTTGTCTTTTAGGAATTGAAATAAAATTAAAATAAATAGTCAAATTTGAGTCGAATTAAGATTAAACTTTCATTTTTATCAATTTGGGTATGATTAAAATAAATATATCTCCTTTCCAAAAGACAATAGGCAAGTAAATAATAATTCCTTTTCAAAAGATAATTTATAATTTTCAAAATTTACAAAATAATTTAAAGTAAATTCTTCAATTTGAGTCAAATTAAGATTAATCTTTATTTGCTATCAATTTGAGTATGATTATATTTTCTTTGTAAAAGATAATATTAAGTAAATAATAATTCCTATTGAAATAAATTATTTTTTTCAGAGTTAAAAATTAATTTATTACAAATAACTCAATTTGACTCAAAATTAAGCTTAAAATAAATAGTATTGAGTATTTAATTTGAATATGATTAAAATAAATAATATTTTATTTCTAAAAAATAATATACAAGTAAATAATAATTCTAATTTAAAATTGATCCAGTGAGCAGTTTGGCTTTAGCTCTTGAGCATTATTGACCCGCACTAATACCTTCCTCGTTGGGGCGGAGCGCAGATGATTTGTCATTTTTATAATTAAGAAATAATTCAATTTGAGTCAACTTAATATTTAGAAATTACATATTGTTTATTTCATTATTATTATTATTATTATTATTATTATTATTATTATTATTATTATTATTATTATTATTATTATTATTATTATTATTATTATTATTATTATTATTATTATTATTATTATTATTATTATTATTATTATTACATACATACATACATACATACATACATACAAATCTATTTAATTTTATTAGAACCTTAGAATAATTTTTATATAAGGTAATAACAAAAGAAGATTAAATTTATGAGCATATTTTGATTAGAAGCGGATTTGTTTTTAGTATGTTAAAATAAAGAATATTTCCTTTATGAAAGAGACATAATTCATTTTTTAAAAAATAATATTACTTATTTCACAATTAAAATAATTCAATTTGTGTCAAATTATCTCTTTTTATAAATTTAAGTATGAATAAAATAAATAATCTTTTTTTAAAAGATAATATGAAAATAAATAATAATTACTATTTAAAAGATAATTTTTTACTTTCTAAAATAAAAAAATTAAATTAAATAATTCGATTTTAGTCAAATTTAGATTAATCTTAAGTAAATATATTTTCTTTTAAAAAGGAAATATTATTATTTTAATCATACTCAAATTGATGAAGAAAAGAAATATTAATCCTAATTGGATCAAGCTGAATTATTTATTTTAATTATGAAAATATTAAATTATCTTTTAAATAGGAATTATTATTCACTTGCATATTATCTTTGAGAAAGAAATATTATTTATTTTAATCATACTAAAATTTAAAAAATTATTTAATTTGAGTTAAATTGAATTATTTATTTTAAAATATTTTAAATTGAAAAAAATTATTCTTTAAAAGGGAATTATTATTTGCTTGCATATTATATTCTGGAAAGAAAATATTATTTATTTTCATAATACTCAATTGATAAAAAGGAAAAACTAATATGACTCAAATTGAATTATTTATTTACATCATATTTTCTGAAAAAACATTATATTTAAAAAATATGTTTTTACTTGTAATTTTCTTTGAAAAGGAAATATTACTTATTTTAATCATACTAAAAAGAATCTATTTCTAATCAAAATATGCTCATAAACTTAATTTTCTTTTTCATTTTTGTTACCTTATGTAACAAACAATTATACCATAAATTATTTTTCTTTTAATCATACTCAAATTGATAAAAAGTAAATATTAATGGTTCGAATCAAACTGATTTATTTAAATTATTTTTAATTCTGAAAATAATAAATTATCTTTTAAATATGAATTATTATTTACTTGAATATTATCTTTTGAAAAGAAAATATTATTTAATTTAAATTGATAAAAATGAAAGATTAATCTCAATTTGATCATATTCAAATTGATAAAAAATATTGATATCAATTTGACTCAAATTTAATTATTTATTAATTCCGAAAAAACATATTTTAATTTCCTTTTTAAATTTGAGTCAAATTGAATTATTTAAAATTACTTTTTTAATTCTGAAAATTAAAAAGAAGATCAAATCATAAATCGAATCTTCTTTTATTTTTGTTAGATTTGTACTTATATTTATATAAAAATTTGACATGTCGCACTATCATGATTTTACCTCTCCTTCTATATATATTACTATGATGACCCGCGCGATGAGGACACAAAATTAAATATAATTTTGATTATAAAATAAGAAATTTTGTTTTGATATAAATTTTATAGACTATCTAATTATTGTTTAGTCTTAGAAACTTATATATGTAAATATGTTATAATAAATTAAATTTATTTAGAATTATTTTTAAAATCCAAATAAAAATAATGTTTTACTCTATCTTTTCCCTCTAACTTTGTTACTTTGTTAATATATATTACTTAAAAAAATTATATAAATTACATGTGACAATATATAAACACCTTGATTTTTCCTTTCAAACTATATATCTTTCTAATTTTGATATAATGTAGATATAAATAGCAATTGATATCTATATAAAAAATATATATTATCTTAGAATTAAGTAAATACTATATTGTAATATTTCTAGCAATGCCTATTATTTTGATTTTTTATTTTATATATCTCATTTTCTATGTGACAACATAAAAATGTCATATTTTTATTACTTATATCTTTTTGTATTTTGTAATTAATTATATCCACCACAATGCATTCACTTCTTAATTAAGTATACTTTTATAATAATTTATTTTAAAATATATACTTAATAGTTATAATTTTCTTCCAATAATCCATATAAAAAATTATATTTTTTCATTCTTACAAATTAGTTAATATTATTTTTTATCATACATGATCTAACTTTAAAAAATCAATTATCTAGATCATATTACATGGCTTCATGATAGGGTTACATCCAAATTTTAACTCTCTTTAAGGTGTGTGTATATATGTATGTTATGTGTGTATTAAACATAAAAAATGATTGAAGTTAAATATTTTATCTAATATGCTAAAAGTGTATATTTGTTGTTGATAGTATTTATTTTAATAATAAATATAAGTAATATATATTTTTAATATTATTATTTGAGTACGGATGAAAAATTTTTAAATTGGTCATAAGTTAATTCCATCCAAATACTCACCTTGATTATACCTTTTTATATAATATTTTACTTTTTAGTGTTTAATAATATTTACATGAGGAACTAAATGAATATATGATATATTTATATAAATTAATATTTAGTTTATTCATATTGTCATTATAGATATAAATAATGTATTATTTAAAAGTAATTTTACAAAGATTATTTTGTGTGTCACGTAGCATTTATCTCTTTCACCTCTCAAATATATGGTAGATTATTATTAATACATAAATTAATCATTTTTTATTCGTTATTTGGGTTGCTCTCAATGGAATAATAGAAATATATTTTATTCTTTATAATACAATATAATTATGAAGTATGATTGTTATATTTAGCTTCTATGTAACTTAGCATTAGAATTTATTTGCATTTTTTTATTTAATTGTGTCTCATGCTTCTGACTTTTAATTGTTAAAACTTATTGATATTTTATTGACTTAATGCTGAAAGATAACTATAAAGTTTGTAAATTATTCCTATTTTATAGTTCATCTTATCTATTTCATATTATAAACTTTAAATGTGGAATTAAATTAGATAGTTGAATATATTTTCATATCATTTTATCATATTTCATTTATATTTGGTAACCTTTGAATGTAAGACTAAAAGCATACTTGATAGATAGATACAAAATATATTAATTGAATTAATCCTGGGTACAAATCGTTCGACCTTAAACGAAGAAATAAATAAAATTATGAGAAACACGGCTGAACGTTGGACATGGAATCTGATAAACTAAATATAAAATCAAAATCGCGTAATCAATACATCATCACGCCAAGTATTCTTTTTCCCAGAATTTAGCATTCCAATAACCCGTTCACAAGTTACATATATCGCTCTTAGAATTTATTTGCATGGTGCATAGAACATAATATAATTTCGACTGATGATAACATACTTATTGCTCAAACGTCAGCACAAAGAATAAGCTGATATAGCAAAGATCTCGAAGGCCGCATTACCAATTAATCTCTCATCATTCTGCACTCAAATTATTACATTTGAAATGCATGAATTTACCCTTGTCACAAAGTCATAAAACAAATGGACAAAAACAACACTGCAGAACAAAAAGGATAAACGTTCCAGAACTAATACTGTCCCCCGAATAGACATCATATCGTCACCCGCCATAACAATGGTTCAGGTTTATGCGGCAGGTCCCGGAACTCCAATGGATGAAACAAGAAGTGTCAATGCTTTGAATTCAAAGCATTTTATCTCAAATGTGTTCTTTGCCTATACGAATACCGCAGGCGGTTTCATGTTCAGATTTCAATTGAAAGGGACTGGAGAGAATTAATGCTGAAACCACCAGAATCAATCAATTGAATGACCACATCTACCCACTGTACAGCTTGTGCAGCAACTGATCTTCTTGGCTGCAAAATATACAGTGGAACTAGAATAGAGAGTTGTATGTGAGGACTGTTGCAGCCAAGGATGTTATACAGATGAACAGAGAGGAAAGTAATGTAACATTGAGGAGCTTTCCTTCGCCAAGAAAGCCAGCAGTAGTTATCATGCCATCTGCAATAACCCGGGCTAAGGTTCCAGCTTCAGTTGACAGCAAACCACCATTATAGGTTCCACGTGAGAGGCGAGATGACATAACTTGAGACAGAAGTGAGAGATTCACACCTACACATGAATTTCATAGAGGTTTGCATGTCAAATACACGACAGCAAAACTTATTAATTTACTAGAAACTACAGTAGAGAAAATTTTTGGAAGCAATGAGCAGATATTATTACCCTGAAGGACTTCAGCTGCGACGAAAGTGATTAATGCAGAGACCACATACTGTGGCACTGTATACGAACTGGTGATGTGGAAGCTTAGCAATACGCCGAGTAATACTAGAATTTCAGATCCTAGCAAGATTTGCCTGTAGAACATTGAAGATGATCAGTGAAGATCTATTTTAGAGAACCATCTCAAACAAGTGTGTAATATTGGAAATCTTCCATGAGAAAATGCCTTTCTCTTGGAGAACGTCATATAATATCAAAGTCATCCTATGAGCAGAAATCGAACCACAACATGAAACTATAGAACAAATACAAGTTCTTAATGACATCAAAGAAAACAATGAACATGACACATCAAACTCCAAGAATACAAAAGCACCTTAAAGTACATTTTCAAGGAAGCAAGATAATAATCAATTGTAGTTACTGCCTTACCTGTCTTCAAACATGTTAGTTATATAAGTTCCAACAATAACATTAACAGGAAGAACTGTTAGTCCCAAGATGGCTAGAAATATTGCCACTGAACTTGTTGACCATCCAAAGTAATAACTGGTAATGACACTAGATTCAGAAAGTAAAATCTCCATGGCATATTTGAGCATGAAATAGATCAACAATTGGACCTGCAAATTACAGGATTAGTCACTGAAAAGTAAGTCACAATAATTAAGAATGAGACAATAGAATTAAAAGTCAAATTTATTATATTGTTTTCCTTCTGCAACATGATTGTTGTTTATAAGCAAGGTGAACCACGACTGTTTTACAAAGCTGAGTATCTGTACCCAAAGTTGCGAAGTAATTCAGGCTAATGACTTTCAAATAAGGACTCGTACCTATCATATCCTTAGAAGAGTGCATCTCTCAAGATATTTCGTAATTAGTATTGCAGATACATGCTGTGACAAATCGCATATGTAGAATAAGCCATTTGCAAAACTACTAAGCAATAAGAAAATGATGTGTCACGACAATACCTTTCTAGATAATGAATGATCCAGTATATAACGAAGTGAGTTCTTTGACATGTGTAAGGCTATCACTAACAGAAGATACTAATTTCAATAATTTGTATGACTTTATAGGGGGATATCATATTTAATGTAAGTAAAAACCATGAAACATGATAAAAAGTTGTTTACGTTTACAAATTGGTAGCAATTCTATGCATGAAGTGAAACTCCCAACCAAAATGAAATGAGAGTTCTGTCACATGGGTAACGATATCACTAACAAAAGCTAATATTTTTTTGATAATTTGTATGCCTTTGGATAGCCTATTTAATGCAAGAAACAACTGTGAATACATGATAACTAAACATTTACTGTTACAATTTGGTTGCTTTATTTCATTTTATTTTATTATTATTATTATTTAGGAGATTTGATTGCTTTAATAAGAGCCAGCAGTGGATAAATACATCAAGTGGAACTCCTAGTCCTAACCTTTACAGATGGAGTGAGTAATCTATAGGCTGAAGCAATTGAAGTTGCTGGCATATGAGAATCTTCAGAACCCTCTTCGCTCTCATCAAACTCTTCATCTTCATCGTGTTTCTCTTCTGAAGTTAGGAGCAAAGGTTGCACGAGACCACTTTCTAGAACTTCATTCTCCCTATGACCTGTTATCAAAGCCCGAATGAGAGTTACTTCTTTGAACTACACAAACATAGATATTTGGATGTTTGTATACCATTTAGTCAATTGATTCCAAATCTTTTGTTGGTTATATATATTCCAAGATAACAACAAACAGATCGACAAAATATCCACATTTTCTTCATTGAACTGATGAAAATTTAAATTCCATAACTAATAACAAAAACTGTACAACAGCATCTATCATTTAATCTCCAGCTAACAGATTATGCACAAGGAAAAAGAAACCTCATGACCACTTATGTAGTAACTTTGAGGAAAGCATCACCTAGTCCAAAAAACATCTGTTCTAGTAAATAATTCAGTATTTTCTAATTGTGCCTGCAGTAGTATGATGCTTCTTTTTCAACTTATCATATGTTTGTATTACATGTCAAAAAAGTGGAAAAGTCGTGCATAAATAAGGATTAAAATGTAGATGGACATCATTAAGAAAATGTGCTCTAATATCTTTGACTTATGAAGTCATGGAAGATGTTAACATGTAAATTATTGAATGAAAATAGATGATATAATTGCCATACCAGCATCAACATTGGCGTCCCCTTGTAAAGATTTAACTTCAGCGTCACGAACTGGCTCTCTGAATGAAATCCACAGCCATAATAAATATGCTAACCAAGCAAGTGCCATGACCCATCCAGGTAAAGTATCTTGATTAATTGTTAAAGCAGATATCTTGAAATTTGTTTGAAGTAGGCCAGCAAGAGCAGGACCACAAGCCATCCCTAATGCGCTGGCACTAACAAAACCAGCAGAAGCTTGCATGCGTATCTTAATAGGAACACAATCACTGATGTAACGACGGTTCACAGCCCTTGCAGAGCCCAATCTGCATTTTTATGTCAAACATGTCATGCACTGGAAAGATAAAACTCCACAGCAGGTAAAGAATAAAATGACCAGATAAGATTATTTTGCAGAAATTGGTACAACAGCTTGATTCAAACAGAAATCTCACAAAAAAGGAATATTCAAGAATCGGTGCTTAGGTGAATTGAGGTAATATAATTAGCATAAAACTATCCACTCAAGTCTTCAGAATCAAGAGCTTCATACTTTAGTGGTGTAAAAGAAACCATAAATAGAAATGAGTCAGCAAGTAATTATTATTAGCTAAATTCCCAACATTCACTTTTCCTTATGATAATAACAGAACCCTCAGCTTTCTAAGCTAACTGAATGGTGTTTCCTACTATATGATTCCAACATGTTGAGTGTGCTGCTTTTCCTTGTCTGATTATTAAATTTCTAAAGTCAAACAACTCAACAACCACATTTTCTTTCTTTGTATCTGAAATAACTTACAAAGTTTCACCACAAGTGCGCTATTTTGTACATAGTAAGATAAGATAGAATAATTCATTCATAACAATAAAATGGATGGATAATTTTTTTGAGGAGAGATGAAATGGATAATTCAAAAGGAAAGATGACCAAGTCTAACCAAATTATGTTTCTACACAAACTGAAATGCATGTAAATGTCCTCAGGAAAAATAATTATAGCCCCGAAATAGCAGAATAGAAAATCTACTTACCCACATAAGAGACGACCAATGAGAAGAACTGTCAAGGAGTCAAAATCATAAGCCAATGCATATAAAATATTGCCCAAAAAGAGTACAATACTGCTAAATACAAGTGGTCTGAAGTAGGACTTGTTAGACCATGCACTGAAATAAACTGAAGAGAAAACTTGTGCAACAGCCATGGATCCTATTATAACCCCACAAACTGTGGCAGCTGCCCCAAGGCTCGTCGAATAATCATCTGCAGTTGGGACAATGACATATGTGTTCACCATATAAAGGAAAGTATTGGCCAAGTTCAAAAGAAGAGACATAAAATGATATCTCTTGTCTTCAACTTGCTCTTCTTCTGCACTAGGTAATTCTTCTTGGACACCTCCAATGAGAGCATGTTGTCCCAAAAATTGAAGGAAATTAGTTGAACGTGTCAGTTTGTCGACTGATGCTTGGATCAGGTAAATCACAGGATCCTGCAGCAAATGAGATAGAAACTTCAGTAACAACTACATATTGTGAATCATTGTTTTGATGGTTTGTATGTTTCTATTGGTTAGAAAAAAGGTTTTAGAAACAATCTTAACCTTAAGAGCGTTAGATGGCTGATCGTATATCGATAGGTAGCTTCCATGGCATTCTTGAAGATCTGAGAGATTTCGTGACAAAGCACCTACAACAGCACTTATTCCCTGGTTCACCAATTGACAGTTTCAGAAGATACAAAAGATGTGAGGTATAGCATGTCATACTGAATAAAAGGTAGTCATGACATTATATGAAAAATTACAATAACTATAAACAAGGATGATTAGGATGAAAATGAAGAGCTGCTCTCTGTTCAATCATGCTAGCATTTGTTAGATTAAAGTGGAGAAAGTACCACATGTTTGAAAACTTGCTGAAGTTGAGAATAAGGATGATTTGATCGAGTACTTAGGTAGTAGTCTGTGAATCTATAGCCAAAGCGTTTATCAAACTTCTTCAATATTTTACGAACACCAGTAGCATTCAAGTCAACAAATCTAAGAAGCTTCAAAAGATCATGGCCAATCCCCGTGTATGCTTCTCGAAGTTCAGATATCTTCGAAATATCTGGCTGATCAAGAATGGCAGTACGTTGTTCTCCCAATTTCTGTATCCTGCTTGCAAGAATCCCTTGCTGCTCCAACAAAAAGAGAGTCATCTTCTCAATCTGGAAATAATGGTGAATTAGTTCATCATGGGATATCCACTTCCAAGCACAAAAGCAAAAAATCATGAACATATCTCCTACCTGCATTAATATCCTTTAGAAAGGATTCACAAACCTCATTAAAGTCGACTAAATACAAACCTTAAAAATATCGATTGAATTATATAGTTTTTGCTTGAGAAGATACGATAAGAAATAAAGACATACTTCCTCGTCAAGCATCTTTGAGAACTCCTTGACTATTCGTCGACGATCTTTCCCATCTTGTTGTGTTTGCTGAACATACTGCTTTACTTTCTTCTTCATCAACTTATAATTAAGATAATAACTGCATACATAAAACATAGTTATTATAGGTAGATATCACAAAGGGTTTTTCTCTGAACTGGAAACAGTAAATTCAATTTTTTTTACAACAAAGGGAGATGCAAGGCCACTGTCGAGTTTTCTTTTATACCATCGAAGGAAACCAAATATCTCGAGACCAAAGAATCGTTGTTTTTGGTACAAAGTAGCATATCAGCCTCCCAAAGGCAATAGGAGTTTTTTCCTGTACAAAGAAGACACATATGCCTAGAAGGACAATAGGAGTTTGATATCAATCGAACAACGAACATGGCTAAGCATCTCTATCGAATCATTCTAAGACAACTCGAGTCCAAAGAACATCTGTGGGATGACCCTACACAAATGAGGACGCTTGGATGACCCATGATTGTGAATGGGTATTTCATGAGAGATTACGCCCAGTGCTTAGTCTAAGAGCATAGAACAGTTAGCATAATCTTGAATCAGAATGTACCACACGCACTTTTCAAGACTAGTTTGTTATTGTAACTGTAATTTCAAAGACACATTAAACAATTGTTGTTAAAGAGCATACTCTTCCCACTCTGGCACTCGATTTGCCGTTAGTTTCTTCCCAAAGTTAACCATCTTGAAGTAGGATATATGGATCTAGCTGCAAAAACGAAATTCACAGATGAGATAACAGAAAAAGGCATCATTTGTAATCATTTCAATCGCATTGGAATCTAAACTTAACAAATTGTGCGTATACTAGAATAGAGAAACCATTTTTTATTAAAAGATGTTTTGCCATGGAAAGCATGTTATAAAGAAGATCCTGTTACCAATAAGATATGCATCTTTATTTAGTGAGAAAAGATGAAAGCATCGGAAATGAATGTTAGTTATATCTGATAGTGCTCTATTTGATACGATAGACAATTAGAAACGATGAGAAGATAATTTAGTAACACGGACGTGATGCTGGACAAATATACTTGTTGTAATCTTAAGTTCACATACTATCCAAAAACATAATATTGAGAAGCCAACAATCCAACATTTTGCCTGACGACATTAAATCGCTATTCACCTGGCTGTCTTAAAAAACTGATGAACAGATTGTACTTTAGTGCCAGTACAACATCCAAAAAACAACACTAAAGAAAGTAGACTTTCTCTACATGGCACAAAAGAATCCCAACTCATAGCATTCTGCAAACCTTATCAACGAATCCCAACAGAAAATCATTGGGAAACTAACATCAATTATGCATGTTTCAGAGAGAACCACTATGGTGAAAGAATTAGCAAGCGATCTTCCAATTTCCAGAATTGGATAAAAAAACATTACGAAATCACAGTGATTTAGCAGTGAAATCCTGGAGATCAGGCATTCTTGGTTAAAAGCAAAGATCAAATATTCAAGAACGAATCGAAGCACGACTCGATAAAAACTAGAAACTTCCCTCACCACCCTGCCCGCGCTAGTTTTATCGTCCTAAGAAGTAAGAAATCAAACAAATGTCATGTATTTGCAGTACCCGAGCTCGCCACAGAGAGATCTCAAGATCCCAACTTGAGTGCAGAAACCCGGCCAAAATCAGAACTTTCCTGCGGCAGGCCCCGAACCTTGCGACAATCTCACCACCTCAACCCTCGCTCCATTTCCACCACCAGACCGCGAAAAGCAACTCGAATCCAGGTCGCAAAGTGATGGATTCCAAGGACCAGAGCGTCGCGTCAGCGATAGCGATCGAGGTCGAGCAGGGGATCGGTTTCTGGTCTGCAATGGCGGTGGTGATGCTCGATTTTGTCGTCTTGGTTCTCTCGTCTCTCGCTCGCCATATTTATAGTCACGTCTGTCAAGAGACGATAGGACGCTAAAACAAAAAATAAAAATAAAAATAAAATAAACAAAAAAGATTAGCGGCCAACCGCGTCGCCTTCATGAGCGATTTTGAGACGAGTAAAATATGAGAATCGAATCATGTCAAACTTAATCTAATATTTTATTTTATTAATAGAGTTTATTTAGGAGAATCATAAGTTTAAGGCTTGAAGTTAATGCGATTGAGATCAAATGATTGAACCATTTATTTTCACTTTGGGGCGCACATATAAGATAAAATGAGAGTGTTTTCTACTTTACCTTGTTTCTTTTTTCACTTTGGTGAAGATAGGGAGCAAATGAGGTAAGAAACACCATTATTATTATTATTATTATTATTATTATTATTATTATTATTATTATTATTATTATTATTATTATTATTATTATTATTATTATTATTATTATTATTATTATTATTATTATTATTATTATTATTATTATTATTATTATTATTATTATTATATATGTTTAAAAAATATGGTTTAAATTATTATTAGTATATATATATGTGTGTTTAAAAAATATGATTTGTAATTATAATTAGTATTTTAAAATATTTACTTTTTGAATGTCATTAATTTTCACAATAAATATAAATGTTCTTTTATATAATTTACTATGTTGTAGAACTATTCTATAGGATAATTGATGACCCTTTAAATTATTACTAACTAAATATGTTGAAAATGAATAAAAATATATATACAATATCACTTTTCTTTCTTCAACTAACGTTTTGTTTGGATGGAAAATTTGAGAGGGATGAATTAGGTTTAATAGGAATGGATTGGATTTGAAAGTTTTACACTTTGTGCGGATACTATATTTTAGAAATTTAATTAAGTTTACTTTGGTGATTATAAGTTCGGACTCAAAATTAAACCCACGGAATTGATATTTTATTAGAAATTAAAATAATTATTCCAAATCTACCCTTTATTTATTTTCGTTTAAAGTGATAGTTTTGAAAGATTAAAAATAATCATTTCAATTTTACCCTTTATTTCTTCTAATTCAAATTAAAAAAATAAAATAAAATCTTCTTATAACTCATCCCTTCATCATTAAATTATCAAATAAATCTTAAATTAATCAAGTATAACTAACTGATCTTCCTCTTATAAATAAATTCTTCTGTCGTCACTAAAATTTACGATTCAAGATTATTCAGATTAATAAAAGATAAATCTGCTGATATGAAAAATATATACATTAGATACAAGAACACCATTCACGGTTATTAATTTATAATAATTAAAAAATATCTAAATTACATATTTAGGATAAAAAATTTATTTTTATAAATTACTCATAAACTATTACAATTTTCTACGTCTAACGAGCTTATTTTTTTTAATCCCTAATCGTGATTTTTTAATTTGATCCTTTCATCGACTTCTGTCTAATTTTTTATTATTTTAATTTTTTTATTTATGAAAAATAAAAAATTTACTTCCTTTCGATTTTATATTTTCGAACGCTGCCTTACCTAAAATTACCAAAGTACGATTAACTTCTAGATTTAAAATCACTGCTTATATATTTGATATTGATCATAATTTACAATCTCTCAATTCCGTGAGGCGAGAGGTATTTTCAATTTTTTAGAAATAAAAAATTTGAAGATAATAAAAAAATTTGAGTCAAATTGAAAAAATTATCAGTAACCATGATGAAAAGCCGGATCCGACACACGCAGAGCAAAGAAAGATTTGGGATTGCATTAATAATAAAGAAGCAATGATTGAAGTGACCTTTTCTGCTTGGCAGGACGTCCCCTCGGAATCTCCATTTCAGTTTTCCTTCCTTTCTTCCTTTTCCCAAAACGCATGCGTTCAAGTAAAGAAAAATTGACTTGTTTCCAATGTTTTAAAACATAAATTCGGATCGGTATGCATATGACTGATTCGATTAAACCGGATTTTTATATAATGATATTATTTATAATTATTTGATAATATTATAATATATAAATTACTGTAAAAAAAATTATTAAACTAATTTATTAATTGCTTTTTAGTATCGTATGTTAATAATTTTTATTTTATTGAATATAATTATTACTAATATAATAGTCTAAATTTATTTTCAACTTAAGGTCATAATCATATTTTATTCTCTTTCCATCTGTAATTTTTTCTTCTTTTATTATTCTTTTATAATATATTTTTATTTTTATTCATTTCCTCCAATTAATATCTTTTCTTTTATTTCGTATTTTAAAATTTTAAATTATTTCCCTTTTTCTTTTTATTTAAAATCATTTTGGTAACTTAAATTTTCATATCTCCTCATAAAATCTTTCATATATACTAATATTTCAAAAACAATAAACAATTCAAGTTGAACCTGATTTACCAATTCAACCTGATTTTTTTTTATTTTTTCGAATCAAATCAATTTTTTATCATTCCTGATTTTAATATTAAATTAGATCGAATTTGCAATCGGTTCATGATGTAGAACTAGTCGGTCCGACTCGATTTTTAAAGCATTGCTTATTTCATATGATTAGATAATAAATATGGACATTTTTTTTGCAACCACAATATTAGAAGTGGTATGATAAAAAAAATTAAATTCACTTTCATTCTATTAAAAAAAGTGTTGTTTCAACTTTCAAGTTACAAATTTGAGTACTGACATGACATATGAGACATGTTCTTAACCTTTGAATACTTAACCTTTGAATATGAATTTTTTTTAAGGATTTATGTGTTGATGATGTATTCTAAACAGTAGGGGTGAGAGTGGTAATATATATATATATATATATGAATCATTTTTCTTTTATTATCAATGATTATTTAAATTATTAATAAAAAATATATCGAAAAAAGTAAATAATAAAATAGTTTGAAACCGTATGAAAAAATCTCAACATGGAAATTAAGTTTTTGTGGGATTTTTGTGTGGCTTTGAAACTCTCTCCAGAATACATACGTCTCCAAGCGGTATTAAATCAATAATGATTAACTCTCGCCTCTGCTCCCTCCTCCTCGTCGCCTCCTCACCGATCGTTGGCTTTCGCGTTCTCTCCCTCACCATCTTCAATCATCTGTCGTGACACCGCCTGTAACGCCCCCAAATTGATCAAAGTCACGTAATGGGGGATCAAGCCATGGCTAAAGGAGCGATCATACTTAGCTTAAGCTTTGACCATCACTCTCATAATATGTTCATGTCTTTCTTACTTAATCACTTTATCACTTTGTCATACTTGCATATCATGATAGGTTTAGATCATAGGACAGATCAAAATAAGATCAAGGATTCAATCACATAACATGTCAAACAGTAAGGAGTAGCACAACACAAGCATAGAAAGAATCACAACCACAACATGAATCAATATGCAATCTGGACAGATATCGGTAGACCGGTCCTCACTAGTCGGTCGACAGTTCTTCGGACACCGGTCGACCGATATCTCTGGATCGATCGACCGGTTGGTCTGAATGCAATACAATAAATTCTGCTACATCGGTCGATCGATATCTTTGGATCGGTCGACCGATAGTACTTAATCAAAAGAGCTTCGATTAGTCGATCGGCCGAACGATACAAGGCTCGAGAAGATTGATCGGTCGACCGGTCTCCAAGGATCGGTCGACCGATAACCTCATCACCGGTCGACCGATATACAGGATCGGTCGACCGATCCTCATGAAAAACAGAAGCGGACAGAATTCATATAACAGCGAATTTCAATCCAAAAATGCAATCAAGGCATACAATCAATCATCTAAGCCTAGAGGGTTAATACAGAACATATCTAGGATCAAAAGGAATCATAAACATGAAGCAAACATGGTAAAACAATCAATCCATCATTTTCTATATCATTTCAATCATCAAGGCATACATCATACGATAAAAACCTAATTCTAATCAATTGCTATCATGTTATACAAGGGGATTTCGGTATCATCCATCTTATTTCGTGATTGGTCTTAGCTTGAGCCCTTCCAATCACCAATACCACTTCTCCTTATTGTTCTTCACCTAGGAAGCAATCCAAATGGGGAGAGAGGAAGTGAGTAATGGCTCTAGTGATTAAATGATGCAGAAATGTAGATAACCTAGATGCAATACCTTGCTGGAATCCTTCTTCTTTTGCTGGATGATGTGCTTTAAGGGAGAAGAGACAGAAGTGAGGGAGAGAAATAAGGATGGCTAAGGGAGAGCTTTAGGGCAATGGCTCTTTTTATATGATAAGTTGTAAGGCTATTAGGCTAATGGGTTCAATAATTGGGCTATTGATTAGTCTTCACAATTTATTTCATTTTCTAATTCCTTTCTTTTATTTTATTTTTTTAAACAGGCCGGGTATTACATTATTATCCCCTTAAAAAATTCATCCTCGAATTTTGCACTAATTAGAGGTCTTACCGAATAGATGCGGAAACTCCCGGCGCATCTGACTCGAGTTCTCATGTGGCCTCATCGCCGTGATGATAACGTCAGGATACTCTAACCATGGGCACATCTTTATCTTTCTGACGTTGTACCTTCCGGTCCACTATATGCATCGGATACTTCGCGAAGATCAAATCCGCAGCTAGATTTGACTCTTCGATCCGTAATACATTAGCCGCATCGTGCTTGTACTTCTTAAGCATGGAGACATGAAACACATTATGCACTCGCCCATAGGAAGGTGGCAACGCTAGCATGCACGCTGCTTCACCTACTAACTCGAGCACCTCGAAGGGTCCAACATATCGAGGGTTGAGCTTTCCTCGCTTACTGAACCTCATAACTCTTTTCATAGGGGACACCTTTAGCAGAACCTGATCACCAGTCTGAAAGATCTGCTCACGTCTGCCCTTATCAGCATAACTCTTCTGCCTGTCCTGAACTGTCTTCATCCTCTGCTTGATCAGCTCCACTTTCTCAGCATACTCTACTGCCTCCTTCACCTCTTCCTTGCTCATAATCTTCTCTTCACCTACTTCACCCCAATGAGCGGGTGAACGACAAGGTCGGCCATATAAAGCCTCGAAGGACGCCATGTCGATACTGAAATGGTAGCTGTTATTATACGCAAACTCAATCAGATGAATATGTTCGTCCCAGCTACCCTGCTAATCCAGTGCACAAGCTCGCAACGTGTCCTTTAGTGTCTGTGTAGTCCTCTCAGACTGTCCATCAGTCTCAGGATGGAAAGCAGTGCTGAAATTCAGCCTGGTGCCAAATGCCTCATGCATGCTCCTCTAGAATCTGGTAGTGAATCTGGGATCTTGATCTGAAATAATCGATGTTGGAATGTCATGTAATCTAATTACATTCCTAACATACAAATCCAATAGACTTTCTACCGACTGCTTTCACTGGATAGGAATGAAGTGCGCTGCCTTAGTGAATCTGTCTACTACTACCCATAACACATCATGACCCTTCTTGGTCCTGGGCAAGTTGGATACAAAATTCATAGTGATATTATTCCACTTTCACTGTGGGACATCTAGAGACCAACTTTCCGTAGGGCTTCTGGTGTTCAATCTTCACTTGTTTGCACATTAGACATCTGGACACGTACTCAACTATTTCTCTCTTCATGTCAGGCCACCGGTAGCTGCGCTGCACGTCTTTGTATATCTTCGTGCTTCCAGGATGGATAGCAAATTCGGACTTATGGCACTCGTTCATTACTTCCCGTCTGATGGTGGCATCTGTGGGAACCCATAATCTATCTCTATACCGTATCCCTCCATCTACAGATACTTGGAAGTACTTCGGTTCCTGCTGACATTTTTTCATCACCTTCTGATACTCTGAATCCTCCTTCGGGGCGACTATGATCCTGTCAATCATGCTAGGCCTCATCTTATGCATCATCCAAATCGCTCCATTATTGCCAAGTCTGGGACACCACTTGTCTAACTCCTGCAACATCTCATACTCCTTTACTCTGATGTAAGCCAGTGAACCTTTCCATTTCTTGCTCAATGCATCAGCTACTGAATTTGCTTTACCAGGGTGGTAATTAATAGCAAATTCATAATCCTTCAAGTGCTCCAACCAACGGCGCTGCCTCATGTTAAGATCTCTCTGGTCAAAGATATATTTGAAACTCTTATGATCTGTGAAGATCTCAAAAATCTCTCCATAAAAATAGTGCCTCCAGATCTTCAAAGCAAAAACTATAGCAGCTAGCTCTAGATCATGAGTGGGGTAGTTCACCTCGTGCTTCTTCAACTAGCGCGAAGCATAAGCCACCACTTTACCATGCTACATGAGTACACACCCTAAGCCTATCCCGCACGCATCGCTGTAAACTACATATCATCCGCTGCCCGTCGGAATGGTGAGGACAGGTGCTGATGTCAGGCGGTCCTTCAGTGTCTGAAAGCTCTGCTCACACTTATCAGATAAACCTCTCAGCCTTCTTTGTGAGGTTCATGAGTGGTGCTGCAATCTTGGAGAAGTCTCTGATGAACCTCCTGTAGTAATCCGCCAATCCTAGAAAACTGTGAATCTCAAATGCATTCTTCGACCTTGCCCAATTAGTCACTGTTTCTACTTTTGCGGGGTCCACTGAAATGCCCTTCTTGGATACTATGTGTCCAAGAAATATGATCTCTTTCAGCCAAAATTCACACTTCGAGAGTTTGCCATATAACTTGTGTTGGCGCAGAGTCTCCAACACTATCTTGAGATGCTCCCGATGCTGCTCTGGGCTGGACGAGTATATTAGGATGTCATCTACAAACACTACGACGAACTGGTCCAAGTAGGGCCTGAAGATCATGTTCATCATATCTATAAATATTGCAGGAGCGTTCGTCAGTCCAAACGACATCACTAAAAACTCATAGTGACCATACCTAGATCGGAAGGCTGTCTTCAGTATGTCCTCTTCTGCAACCCTCAACTGATGGTAGCCGTTCCGCAGATCGATCTTAGAGAACACGGAAGCTTTGGATAACTGGTCGAACGGGTCATCGATGCGGGGCAGAGGGTACTTGTTCTTCACCGTCACCTTGTTAAGCATCCTATAATCAATGCAAAGCCGCAATGAACCATCTTTCTTCTTCACAAACAGTATAGGTGCTCCCCACGGCGAGACACTCGGCCGAATAAAACCTTTGTCTAACAACTTCTGAATCTGCTTCTTCAATTCTTGCATCTCGACAGGTGCCATGCGGTACGGTGCCTTGGAGATGGACGTAGTGTTAGGTAGAAGTTCAATTTTGAAGTCAACCTCATGCCTCGGTGGCAATCCTAAAGTATCTTCAGGAAAAATATCTGAAAACTCCCGCACTACATCTATCTGTTGCAATGTTGTGGCTGATGCATCGGTCTTCACCATACTTTCCAAGTATGCATAGCATCCTTTCTGGATCATCTTTTGAGCCTTCATAGCCGAAATAATTATCTTCTTGCTCTCCGATGGAGTATCCCTGATGATTGTCTTTGGCTTGCCCTGTGCACCTATTATAATCTTCTTCTGTTTATAGTGTAGTGCTGCATCATAATAAGAAAGTCAATCCATCCCTAGGATGACATCGTAGTCCGTCATCGGAATGACAATGAGATCTGCAAAAAAATTCTTCTTCTCCACGTTAACAGGTACATTCGGGATGTATCTGGCCGCGTGAATGTCTACCATGGGGGTGCTCACCCTCATGGCATGAGGCATCTGTTGTAAAGGCAAGTTAAGATCTCGGGTGCACGACTCCGAAATAAATGAGTGCGTGACCCCTGAATCAAACAAAATAATGGCAGACACGCCAGCAATAGGAAGAGTATCTCTGATAATATCGTTATCATTTTGCTCAGCATTTGCCTCCATGTGATGCACCCTGCCCTGGGCTACGGGATTTGCGCCTCTTGCGCCCCTGTGATCATGACCCCTCATAGCAGGCTGGGGGCAGTTTCGGGCAAATGCCCGAACAATCCGCATAGTATGCAAGCACCAGTCCTCCTATGGCATTCGCCGTCATGATACCGCTCGCAATATGGACAGCGAGGCCTTTGTGGAACTACTGACGCTGGTGACTGAGGCTGACGTAGAGGAGGTGGCAGTTGTCTCAGAGACTATTACATGAGACGTGAGCTAATTTCCACACTTATATATTCTTAGTTAATATTTTGAAATCTTTATACCTGATGCTGTGCTGGTGCTGGGCGATGAGGAGGTGGAGCATAGCGTTGGGCCTCTCTCTGATGATAAGGCCTGTAGCGGCGATCGCGACGATCATCTCTCTTGAATGGTCGGCGATCTTCAGTCCGAAATCGCTGTGGCTCCGCTGGCTTGGCTGATGCTCTGGCCTTGCGCTCTGCCTGATCCTTCTCCATACGGGTGGCCAGTCTCACCGCCTTATCCAAAGAGTCACTATCCCCAGTCAGGACTTCAGTCTTCAGATCCGGTCGTAAGCCATTGATGAACTTGTTTGCCCTTATGCGTCCTTCAAATGGCATAGGACAATATTACTCCAGTGTGACAAACTGTGCATGGTACTCCCTCACTGTCATGGTCCCCTGGACGAGCTCTAAAAAGTCCTCATGCTTGCTTTCACGATTGTGAGCAAGAGTGTATCGCTCTGCAAAGGCCAACTTAAACTCCTCCCATGATATCTCTTCTTCCTCCGGTCCCCTGAACTTGGTGGCTCTGATAGTCTTCCACCAACCCATGGCAGAGTCGGTGATCAGATGGGCAGCGTATAGCACCTTTTGTCCTTCAGCACACCTCATCAACTTAAAGATTCGGTCTAGTGCCTCTATCCACTGTTCAGCTTTGAAGAAATCTGGCTTGTCCTCAAACTAAGCGGTTTTAGCCTCAGAAATGCCTCTAAATTATCCTCAGCAATTTCCTGTCGGGGCCCCCGCGTGCGATGTCGGATTGCGGGCTGGCCATTTTCGGTCTGACTGCCCTCCAGTGGGTCAGTCTCATCAAAGAGTTCATCCTGCGACGGTGCTTTCGCACTGCGGCCCCATCCTCGACCGCGACTGGGAGTGCGACCTCGTCCACGGCCTCGTCCCCGACCCTACGGAGCTAAAGCCTGGAACTCAGTAATTGGGCCCTCTGGACCTTCTGGCACCTCAGAAGCATTATAGGCCGAAGCGGCCCCATGCTTCTGAATCTTCTCTGAGCGTCTAGACATATTTATCCTTTAATCATGAAAAGAAACAAGACATTAGAACCAATACCATATCATGAACATGAATTTGACTCACAGTCCTCTTTTGGAGGAGAGTGTGGCGATAGCTCAACGATAACACATGAACCCCTCTTATATCATACCATACAATAGGACATCAAAAGAGTCCGAACAACGGCTCTGATACCATAAATGTAACGCCCCCAAATCGACCAACGCCACGTGACGATGATCTATTCGAAGGCGCTACGAAAACACTATAACATAGACCAAAACTTGACCAAATCTCAATTAGAAATAATGGCATGCCAATAATAAAAGCAAAGAAGGAAAGATAGAAATATCATAAAAGTGAAAGTCCCAAAATATTACAAAGTCCATGATAGTCATAATGTCTGAATTACATCAAGCTCAAAATGCGAAAAATAAAGATAAAGATAACTAGGCCCTCTCTTGGTTCATGTGCTTTAGCATCGCTGGTCGCGGTACATGATCTCGACCCATCACTGACCTGACCCTGTAGAAATCAACACAGGGGAGGAGGTCCTCCCGTAAGCTATACATCCTAGTGGGGATCCATAAGTGCACAATGCATAACAATGAATAGGAATTAACAGAATTAGTAATCACTTGCAATAAGATCAGATTTGAGAACATAAGATCATTCGATTGAGATATCGATAAATAAAAGAGATAGAGATCATGAGTCAATCATATAATTATAAAAGATTTCAGAGATAATGCTTGATCAATAATCATGTTTTGTTCATCATGTTCATGTTACTTGTCCATGCTATTTGTGCTCTTGCTTTTACTTAACATTAGGTGCCTTTGGGTGTTTTCATCCTGGGGGATTTACGCCAGAACGACAACCAATGGGGGATCAAGCCATGGCTAAGGGAGCGACCCTACTTAGCTTAAGCTCTGACCACCACTACCATAACATGTTCATGTCTTTCTTACTTAATCACTTTATCACTTTGTCATACTTGCATATCATGATAGGATTGGATCGTAGGACAGATCAAAATAAGATCAATGATTCAATCACATAACATGCCAAACAGTAAGGAGTAGCACAACACAAGCATAGAAAGAATCACAACCAAAACAGGAATCAATATGCAATCTGGACAGATATCGGCCGACCGATCCTCAATAAGTTCTGCTACACCGGTCGACCGATATCTCTGGATCGGTCGACCGATAGTACTTAATCAAAAGAGCTTCGATCGGCCGAATGATACAAGGCTCGGGAAGATTGATCGGTCGATTGGTCTCCAAGGATCGGTCGACCGATAACCTCATCACCGATCGACCGATATACAAGATCGATCGACCGGTCCTCATGAAAAACAGAAGCGGACAGAATCCATATAACAGCGAATTTCAATCCAAAAATGCAATCAAAGCATACAATCAATCATCTAAGCCTAGAGGGTTAATACAGTACATATCTAGGATCAAAAGGAATCATAAACATGAAGCAAACATGGTAAAACAATCAATCCATCATTTTCTATATCATTTCAATCATCAAGAACACATCATACGATAAGAACCTAATTCTAATCAATTGCTATCATGTTATACAAAGGGATTTCGATATCACCCATCTTATTTCGTGATTGGTCCTAGCTTGAGCCCTTCCAATCACTAATACCACTTCTCCTTATTGTTCTTCACCTAGGAAGCAATCCAAATGGGGGGAGAGGAAGTGAGTAATGATTCTAGTGATTAAATGATGCAGAAATGTAGATAACCTAGATGCAACACCTTGCTGGAATCCTTCTTTTTTTGCTGGATGATGTGCTTTAAGGGAGAAGAGAGAGAAGTGAGGGAGAGAAATAATGGTGGCTAAGGGAGAGCTTTAGAGCAATAGCTCTTTTTATATCGTAAGTTGTAGGGCTATTAGGCTAATGGGCTCAATATTTGGGCTATTGATTAGTCTTCACAATTTATTTCATTTTCTAATTCCTTTATTTTATTTTATTTTTTTTAAACAGGCCGGGTATTACACCGCCTCCTCCTCTGCTTCGTGCTCGTCCTCCTTGACGCCTCCAACACTGTCGCCGCCACCTCCTCCACTTCGCCCTCGCCCTAGCTCTCCTCGGCGCCTCCAACGTCGTCGCCATCGAGATCGACGTCGCCGTCACCCTGTGCCATCGCCTCCTCCTCCGCTTCGCCCTTGCCCTCCTCGACGCATCCAACACTATTGCCGCCTCTGCTGCACCGCCACCGCCTCCACTTCGCCCTCGCCCTCCCTCCAACGTCAAGATTGACTGTCCGCCCGCTGCGTCGTCGTAGCAGCCACCGTCGTTTCGCCCTCGCCCTCTTCGATGCCCGGCTCCAACGTTGCCACCTTCGTTCAATCTCAGCCGTCCAAGACACCATCGACGATGGAGATTAAAATGTTAAGAAAAAAATGCGCGCCGTCAGATCGATGAGCGATAATGCTAAGCAGCCTCCTTAGCGCAGGCGCTAAGGAGGGGCTCTTTCCTCATTAAATATTCCTGTTAACACTACAATATGGACTCTTACCATATTCAGCATTTGGGAGACAATCCAATATTTCTATATTAGGAATCTAATGAGTGAGAATAAATTGATCTTGTCTCAATCAAGAATTGAGTATTCTTATTTTTTTTTCTTTTTCACACTCTGTTGACAACGAACATAAAATAATGATAACGTTTGAGTAAAAAAAACTTAATTCTTATGATATTTTATTGTTACCATAGAAACAAGTATTTGTTCTTATCATTATTCTTATACCAAACACCATCATAGTAGTATTAGTAGACATTATGTTCAATTTTAATATTTTATTTGAATAAAATTGAATTTTTTAAAGACTTCAATCTTTTATAATATTCATAACCATACATCTTAATTTTAACTATTAAAACTAGGATTCATGTAGTTCATACAAATTTTAGGGCTACAATATTTAATCCATCGTTATGACAAAGATAATTGTAAGGCAAAGATAATATTCCACCTTCATTATGACATTACATGATTAATAGGCTGACTATATTTGGGATTTTTTTTTTTCTTTTTGCATTTGGTGATAAAAAAAAGTCAAGATAAATTATTATCGTTGTGGCCGGCTTTTAATGCTCCACAACAAGTTAACACCCCAGGAAAAACTAACAACACAAATGCATGGTTATAGTAGCATCAAATTATCTGGCAACAATATTATTCTTATACACAGTCCTCAGCTGTGATAATGATTTTTTCTTCCTGTTTCAGTGTTGCAGGTAAGAAAATTGGATGAGATTGGTATTAATTCCATCGGAGAAGGATTTTAGTGTGTCATGTAAAGCCATGGCTGCTCTTTTTATTTGATTACTGAACAAATAATTTGATTACTATATGATAATTTAATTAATAAATAGTGAATACTTATTAATTATCCATGTATCAGAAATTATTCATTTGGAATAATGTTATATGAATCTAAGATCGATCTGTTGAATAAATCGTACGTACAAGAATAGCAGAGAAAGCTCAGTAGTTTGCAGTAGAAGTGGAGATTGAATAGCAGCCGGAGGTGCTACTTACAGATCAATCAACTTTTAAAAGAGTGGTCTGCTTTTGGTATTCATATAGAAGATCAGAGTTCGAATTAAAATTCAGATCCTTATCTTCATGAACTACTTCAACCTCACTTTTCTATTATAATCGGCACCAATCTCATTTAAAGCTTAAAACTTCAGCAATTACATGTGGCAAAATGATTGAAAACTATCTTAGATATCAGGTGTGATTACCTGTTCATGTTGTCTGGCGACTTTTAATACAAGTTTCAACGAGATCTCCGATTCATTAACTCCTCCAGCATGTTGTGCTATGAACAGTCTTTCAGATATCAGCAACAAAAGTACAAACACAGCTTGCATTGCAATATATATGATTGAAGTTTATCTTAAGAAATCCATAAATGACAGGTCGTACTGTCAAGATTTTCAATATGATTCTAACAAGCTTGTGTATGCATCAGTCTTATTATATGTCCTATTGTGAATTGTTTATTTCAGACATCGGCAACAAAGTACAAACACAACTTGCATGATGTGTGGATTAGAAAAGGGATCTATGGATCACCCTGGCAGCCCCACATGTCTCGGGCTTCATTTATTGTTGTGGGGGCAAGATAAGTTTTTTGTGGTCGATTTGTTTCTCCATCGATGTGGAAATCCAACGGATAAGGATCCCCATGTAGGACAGACAAATGTAGGATCAAGTAGCAGTAACAGTATTTTATGGCATAATGTGTAAGCAAGAGAATTAGGAAAGCACCACAGACTAAAAATGGCATATATATATATATATATGCACATGGACATACCAATGTACTTGTTCGAGAGAATCTTGACAGCAGCATGTTTCCAATAGTGTACAGGAAGAACTTCCTTTTTTTACAGTAAAAAGTTGCAGATAATTTAAAGAGGGTGAGCCTTTAGATTAAGAGATCAATTAGGTGGGTTTCAGTTTCGCCATTAGATCATGAAGGATTTTGATTGACTAAGCATGTCTCCTCTTGCAACTAAGAGAGAAAAATAAAATATCCATGCATGCATGTGATCAGGGTCTTTTCAGGAGTAGCTTACTGAGCTTATCTGCTAATCCTAACACATGGATATGAGAGTGGACTCCTAGAACATCATAATATAATGCTATATTATTCCTGGAGGAAACAATTCAATATGCAACAAGATATACGTACAACAAACTACACATGCAATTAATGTTCCTTAAATGTGACGAGTCGCACCAATGGCTCATCTGATGACTATAATTATAAATGTGTTGTAATTGTATCTTTTTGTGACTTGTAAATTTTACAAATTGTTCATCTGTAACGCGCTGAAATTGAACTCTATTGTATGGTGAGAATTTGAGGACATTACTATATATTTATGCAATGAAATTGATAACAAACTTTATCTTGATTAATTCATCGACCATAATATAATAAATGCGGAAGAATTTGGAATAATAACAAAAATATCAATAAAATAGGGGTCCAACATTTTTTTGAAAAATAATCTGAGTTTCAACATTAAGGAAGTTATAGAGCCTTTATAAAATTAATTTGTTACAACTTAATGGATGTTTGCGGAAGGAAATAAATGATACCAAAGGACAAATAGATAACTCAGGATCACTCATATGCACGTCACAATCACAAAACGGTGACAGAGTCACTTTGGCCCATCATTCATTTCACCGATTGCTTGCAGCAATCAATGTAGAGGGAAGCTTCGCAACCCATGGTGAATAATAAAGCAATGAAATAAAATGATCAACAATAGGTCAAGCATGATGTTGACAATAAAATAATATGAACTTTGGCATAATCGATGAGCGAGATTAAGAGCGTTAATATCAAACAACAATGAGTAGAGTGATAATTCATGTGATAATTTGTTGAACATCCATATAGTATGATTTTAATCCATAGTAAAGCCTTTAAGAAGATTGATAAATGAATTCAATGAATTAATGCTCAATAATAAGAAAATTAATGTTATGCTTTGGTCTCAGTCCTATATACTTCAATGTCAAATCAATGTCCAATTAATACTACATCAGTGGTGAAAGGAGAGCAATGTAGCAATGAGAGAGAATAATAATCAATATACTTTAGTAAGTAATTGTATAAGGATGTTAATCCAAGAACAATTATTAACTCAAGACTAGATGACACTACAAAAAAATTGACGATTAGCGACGCAAAATAGCGTCTCGAACATGGTGACACTAAGTCGACGTTACAAGCGCTGTTGTGGCGTCTCAGTTGAGTCCCAAATATGCGACGCTACTTGCCTCTCAATAGCGTCACATTAGCGTTGTCTTAACATTTCGAGAAATAGACGCTAAAGAAGGCGCCATAGCGACGCCAGGTAGTCGCTATTATTGTGCGCCATGAAACGAAAGTGCGCGGGAGAACCTAGCATTGTTCTCGCATCGACAACTGTCGACGCGATACTAGCATCGCATCTTCTTAGATGCTATGGAGATGCTATCTGGCGTCACATTTAAGACGACGCTATGTAGACACCAATACGAAGAATTGCTATTTTAACAATTACTTGGCAATCTCATAACTATATGTGTTAACTAAAAAATAGATAATTATATATAAGCTATTTATATTTATATATCTATATGTTAACTATTTTGACGCAACCCTATATATTATCTATACTATACTTTAATCAATAAATAAATTAAATATTGTATATGTACAACATATATATGTATTACTGCATAATTACTTATATATGTATACATCATAAGAGTGTTCCTAAATATATAATTTGTACCTAAATTATATATGTTACTTATCCATACAATATATATCATATCTTAATTATACATATATTATTTTTATATTCTTAATCATGAAATTATGATGGTTGAATAATTAAGAGACATGATTGTTATAAATTATCCCATTTTAGCGTCTTAGTGGAGTCTCAATAGCATCTATTTAGCGCCAACTAGAACTGTAATTATGGTCGACGCTAGAGAGACACTATTGGCATCTCCTTAATGGGACGCTAACACGTATGAGACGCTACGTCGACGCTAGTGTGTCGCTAATATGTTTTAGTGACTCAATAGCTTCTCTATTGCGCCGCAGTAGCCGACTTTTTATTACACTCACTTAATCGGGCACATATAGACGTATAAATACATATATATACTTATACTTATATATCATAAGTACACATATACGTATTATTATCACCTAATATCGCACATATAAACATATACATACATATATATACTTGGAATACTTATACATATACATGCAATTAATCTCCAATGTTATAAGACCTGGCCCGGCCATCGACCTAAATTGATCAATGGGTTAGGTCGGACCGGTTGGATCGGATCGAGCCGAATGGTCGGACCGGATAATATAAATTAATAAAAGAATAGAATAAGTTAAAGAGTTTGTTAAAATCTTGTTAATATATAATATCTTATTTAACAAAAATATAAAATATAGTATAATAAAGTAAAATAAAATAATTCAGATTAAATAATATAATAAAATAACATAAATTAAATCATCAACATAAATAAAAAATTCTTGTGATGTAATTATAAATAAAAAATAGTGAAAAATATTTATATATGTGGCAAGAGGACATTAAAATATAAATTTCAAGAAATATATACTATATATAATATGTCTAAATGTTTTAATAAATTTTTTATTTTTTTTATTTTTTTCCATTTTAGCAATTGACCCCGTCGGGTCGATTAAACCCACTAGGTCGACCGGTTGAACCCGGGTTTTGACCGGGTCAAAGCGTGTCAAATCCTTCCCTTGGGTTTCAATCGACCCGCGGACTGTTTTAGACCCTGAACATCGGTCCGACTAGTCGGGCCCGGTCTGACAACATTGTTAATCTTGCACATATATAAACATATACATACATGTATATACTTATAATACATATAGATATACACATTGTTGTGACTTAATCTCTCACACGTAGACATATACATACATATATATATATATATATGCACAATTTTGTTATATACACATATACATATAGACTTATAATTTTATATACATACATGAATAATTATATATGCATTTCATAATTTTTAAATTGTGGAAAGGGAACAAAACGACTAGAACGGGGCACAATGCGATGAGACGCTATCTTGATAAAGAAAATTACATACACATAATAGAAAATTAGAATATGGAAAATCTATTAGTGTCGCCTTGGTGTCTCCAATTTGAGATGCTAAGTTCTAGAGACGCTACTACGACACTATTGTGTTGCTAATATATCTTAGCGACGCATTAGCTTTTCTATAGCCCCACATTAGCCGACTTTTTATTAATCTCACTTAATCAGGCACATATTGACATATAAATAGACATCTATAACTCGTGCATATATACATATTATTATCACTTAATCTTTCACATATAATCTTAAAATAGGAAGAAAATTCGATAGTGTCATCTTAGTGTTTCGAGAAATAGACGCTAAAGAAGGCGCCATAGTGATGCTAGATAGTCGCTATTATTGCGCGCCATGAAGCGAAAGTGCGCGAAAGAACCTAGCGATGTTCTCGCGTCGACAGCTATCGACGCGATACTAGCGTCGCATCTTCTTAGACGCTATGGAGACGCTATCTGGCATCACACTTAAGACGACACTATGTAGACGCCAATATGAAGAATCACTATTTTAACACTTACTTGGTAACTCATAACTATATATGTTAATTAAGAACTAGATAACTATATATAGGCTATCTATATTTATATCGTTATATGTTAACTATTTTGACGCAACCCTGTATATTATCTATACTATACTTTAATCAATAAATAATTTAAATATTGTATATATACAACATATATATGTATTCCTACATAATTACTTAGATATGTTTGCATCATAGGAGTGTTCCTAAATATATAATTGGTTACCTATATTATATATATTACTTATCCATACAATATATATCATATTTTAATTATACATATATTATTTTTATATTCTTAATCATGAAATTATGATGATTGAATTAAAAGACATGATTTGCTACGAATTATCCCATTTCAGCATCTCAGTGAAGTCTCAATAGCATCTAGTTAGCGCCACACTAGAGACGCAATTATGGTCGACGCTAGAGAGACACTATTGGCATCTCCTTAGTGGGACGCTAACACGTATGAGACGCTAGGCCGATGCTCGTGTGTCGCTAATATGTTTTAGCAACTCAATAGCTTTTCTATTGCGTCATAATAGTCGACTTTTTATTACACTCACTTAATCGGGCACATATAGACATATAAATACACATATATACTTATACTTATATATAATAAGTACATATATACATATTATTATCACTTAATCTCGCACATATAAACATATACATACATATATATACCTGGAATACATATAGATATACACATTGTTGTGTCTTGATCTATCACACGTAGACATATACATATATATATATATATATATATATATATATATGCATACACATAATTTTGTTATATACACATATACATATAAACTTAAATTTTATATACATACATGAATAATTATATATGCATTCCATAATTTTTAGATTGTGGGAAGGGAACAAAACGACTAGAACACAATGCGATGAGACGTTATCTTGATAAAGAAAATTACATACACATAATAGAAAATTAGAATATGGAAAACCTATTAGCGTCACCTTGGCCTCTCCAATTTGAGATGCTAAGTTCTAGAGATGCTACTATGACGCTATTGTGTTGCTAATATATCTTAGCGATGCATTAGCTTCTCTATAGCGCCGCATTAGTCGACTTTTTATTAACCTTACTTAATCGGGCACATGTTGACATATAAATAGACATCTATAACTCGTGCACATATACATATTATTATCACTTAATTTCGCACATATAATCTTAAATTAGGAAAAAAATTCGACATAGCATCCCTACAACCTCGAAATAGCGTTTCGGATATGGCGCCCCCGTAGACTCCAAGTAACGTTGCGTCTAATTGATGCGCTAAATACTTAACTTAAATCTCTAATCCATCTTCTATGTTTTCACTTTTTACTGTTTGCTCGCCTGCCGATTTTCACCATGATCGACGAAGCCCGACAGTCATCGCCCTCCGCTCCGACGATGACGGTCGACGCCCGCTGCTCCGACACCCGACCCCTGACGCCCGCTGTTCCGACGCCCGACCCCGCCCTCGTCGAACTCATCGTCGTCGAACTTGCTCGGCCCAGCTGCTCCGACAATCGAACTCGCTCGCGTCGAACTCGCCCAACCCCACTGTTCTGACGTTTGACGCTCGTTGCTCCGACGGTCGAACTCGCCCGCCCGCTACTATGACGCCCGCTGCTCCTTCGATTCGCCCTGCGCCGACCTCCTCCACCCAACCGCCCTCCTCCGCCCTCCACCTCCGCTGCTGCCATCCGCCTTTGCCGCCCTCCGCCTCCTCCGCCGCCATCCGCCTCCGCCGTCCTCCACCTGCCGTCTATGCTCCTTTGTGGCCCGCCCTCCGCCTCGCCCTCCACCACCATCCGCCTCCGTCGCCCTCCGCCTCTGCCACTCTCTGCCTCCTCCGTCGCCATCCCCCTCTGCCTCCTCCGCGGCCCGCCCTCCATCTCGCCCTCTGCCCGTCGTCTGTGCTCCTCCGTCCGGTGTCGGCCATCGCCCACCACCATCCTTCCTCCACTGCTTACCCTCCTCCGTCGCCCACCGCCATCCTTCTCCGCTTAAGAAGGTACGAGCCCGCCACCATTCATTACGTAATCCTTAGTTAATTTGCTATTTTTTAATCTAATGCATGTTAAGTGAATTACTAGTTAATTACTTGAAACTAATCTAAGGACTAGTTAATTTACTATTTTTTAATCTAATACCATGTTAAGTTAATTATTAGTTAATTACTTGAAATTAATCTAATTCTTAATTAATTACTTGAAACTAATGTAATTCCTAGTTTATAGATGGTTGAGTTAATCATAACGTTCAACATTTATGATTGATTCTTGGCAGCATGCTGCTTTGTTCCCCCACTTCTCTTATAGTAAATGCATGAGCAAAAAAAATTTGTTCCATGATTACGAGTTATTAGATTATAGTTTCCATTAAGATAATTGAACTCAATTTGAAATCAAATATTGATAGATTTTTTTTCATAATTCTAATACATATTTTTTATCATGTTCTCATAAATTTTACTGGGATGTACATCCACATTCTTGGTAATAAAATGAGATTATGAAAAAAAGAACATCAAAAGATGACAAAAAATATAGATTATGGTCGATTCGGAATTCGACGATCAAGTACTTGAAACATGTGATTTTGGACTTCGTAACTTCAAACATGTGAAGCATATTTCATTGATGATGTGTCAAAGTTCACTTCAAAATATTTTGAGCTACACATACAATCATGACACACCCAAGTTCCAAGAAACGATGATGGTGGTGAAAGAGAAGTTAACATGAATATTTTATCCATCTTCAAATACTCATGTCGGCTTCTTGGTACAGGATGCAAAGTTGTCTTGAATGACAAAGATCCCATCGTTGTTGAGAATTATGTCCTTGCAAATTGTTGTGAAGTGACGTCGTATCTCAAGCAAGATAATTTATTTTAATATGTTATATAATTTAAAGTTAATTGTTGCTATGTGATTTCATTAATTGACAACTATGAATTTAGGAAATTCGAAGAATTACAGTGAAAAATTAATCCGTTAGTTTCAAATGATGGGTTATTAAAACTACGAGACGAACTTAAGTTTGTAATTTTTAATAAAATTTTAATTATTTTTCTTGTAGGTTATTAATGGCTCAGTCATAGATTTAAAAATATGAGATCTGGGTGATGCCCGAAGAAATAAGTTCTTAGCTATGTGGCATCATAGTCAATGGATATCGGTTCCCTATAGAAGAATATAGCCGACAACGTTCAACTGTTAATAACGACATATGTGTTCTAGAAAGCATGTATGGGGACAATGACTTTGATTACTACGGTGTTATAGAAGACATCATAGAATTATCTTATTTGGAAAAATCGAACAAAGTCGTGGTGCTAAAATGTCGTTGGTTCGATCCAAAGAAATGAGTTCGGATCGATCAAAAGTTTATATTGGTGGATATTAACCCTCGATCAAGACTTCAATTATACGATCCATTCGTATTGGCGGAACAAGCGCAACAAGTGTATTACACTAGTATCCATCGAAAAGAACCAAGGATGAATAGTGGGTGTCATGCAAGGTAAGAAGTAGACTATTCTTAGCAGAAACAATGGTAGATGATAATGAAACATCATCCGTGTACAACAATATGCCCATGGATGATTACCATTAAGAAGATAGAGTGAATGAGATGATTGATGTAGCCGATGGAGTTGAGAATATTTAATTGGTCGATGACGCTGAGCCAATGGAAGAGTTCAATTCAAATGACCTCTTGAGAGTGAACTTTGACAATTCTGTTGACGATGACTCGAACCAAGATTATAGCGACTATGATGAAGATGATAAATGAATCATAATACGAAACAAGCGAATGAATCTCATAGTTATTCTAATGACACAAGCTTCTTACTTTTTTTAGTTATATATGGTTACCGATAATAAGACAAGATTGTTACTTTTTTCAATCATGGTTACTAGTTGTCGAACATCTAGGTCATCTAGCTCTTCTAGGCATTCACTCCATATGAGTGAGCCATCACAACCACTAGGTATTATATTTATTGTCAGTTGCTTATTTCTAGTTTATTATAATAGTTAAATTCATTTTTTAATAATATCAGTTGCTCCGCCGTTGATGAGGCACATAGCCGGATTATCACATAGTAGGCGATCTATTAGTGGGTCGGCTCCACGTATCACTCCAGGTACGTGTCACATACTAGGCGATACATAGTAGGAGATAGAGTTTTCTAAATATTTTGCTCTTGTGACAGTTGCTCCACCATCGACGCGGCACATAGTTGGGACGTGTCAATAGCACGACGACAATCAACATGTCACACCAGATTATTTTCTGTATATTCCATAATTTTAAATAGGAGGCAAATTTTATGTATTTTCTTACAATGACAGTTGCTATGCCACCACCACTGCCGAGATTATCGGATACTTCACCACATTCTAGCGTTGGCCATCGTCATATTACCCAGGTGATATATTTATTATTATTGACATTATATTTCTGAATTAATTACATTAATCATTTTTTAATAATGTCAGTTGCTACGCCACCGATAGCACAAGCATCCGGCTTGTCACACTCTGACTAGTAGACTGCCACAGATCATGTAGCGATAGTCATCACTCGAGGTAAGAACATTACTGTACAAATATTAATTATCACTAATTTAATTTGGTATGACACTAATGATTTATTTTGTATTAGGGCCCGTAGATGATGTCAAACCTTCTCAGTCTACTCCAATTGTACCAGATGATGATTCATCTTCAATAGATGAAGAGGAATTACACGATAATGAGGTGGTCACTATGAATAATATTGCTCGACCCTAAGTTAAATAAGTTGTAGAAATTTTGTTATAGTTTTGGTTATCATTGAAAATTAATTCTTCTTTGTAATTGGCAAGACCACTTTCATACCCGCTAGTACTTACGGGATGTCGGCGCTCTCGTTCTTTCCCACTTGTCGGAAGGGGCATGATCCTGGAAAGATGTCTCAATTCAAATGTGGGATGACATCTTTCGAGCCTTTACGATACGATCTTCTATTTAGGTTACATAATTTGTTTTATATTATTTTAAAATTACTAAGTTTTAACGTATTGTGTAGGAGGCAAATCAATTTTATCTGGATCTTAGTTCAGAAATGATCCAGAGAGCATTTGAGGAGGTCGCTGCGAAACACCTTCGAAATCGATTGTATAAGTTTCGCAAGGTCGTCAACTCCGCTGGCTTTGGAGCAGGGCATACAAAGATACCTAAGGCATATTAGGCGCTCGGTTTGGAAGACCTTATGTAGGAAGTGGTAAGTACGTTTACTTTTAAATTATTTTTATTAAATTTATAATTTTTTAAAGTCTAAGTATTTGATGTTCATAAAGGACGGATGCACGATGACAAAGGAAGTCAGAAAAGGCAAGAGTTAACTGACTTTCGAAGCCCGAGGCCCACGTTCACACAGGGGGTTCGATGTGATTTAACGAACATCGATGGCGCATGGTAATTTACATACAAATCCAATTAATTAAATTTTTAACTTATACTTATTTTATAAAATTTGAAACTTTATTATAGGAGGAGAAAGAAGGCGGTCTTGTGGACTTTTGCGTAGTCTATGAGGCCACGCATAAGAGCCGAAAGACCAACGACTTGATCATGCCCACTGCTCTTAGGCTTCTGGTAAGTCTCATCATGTGTTCATTTGGTCGTTGATGTCAGTGCACTATTTTTTAAATGCGCAATGTTGAAATTTTTTAGGATAAGTATAATGCGAAAATGGCTGAAAAGTACGAAGATGATCCAAGTACTCAGCCACCAAGTAATGTTTTTTGGATGGGATTCATGTTTTTAATTTATGTGTTTTTTATATATAATTTACATATTATATTATTGTATAATTTTTCTATTTCGTATAGGACCCTAATATTTGGGAGGAGGTGGCCGGCATGACACAAGGAGGATACTTGCGTGGCATCGGCACAACCGCTCAGGTACCTAGAGGAGCGGAGGATATACAGGCGGCCCATCTGCTCTGAGCTCATCCGCTGCACTTGATATGACGCAGCTATCACAACAATTATCACATTAGCTATCGGAGCAGATATCATAGTAGGTGTCACAGCAGTTATCACAACAATTGGCTCCACTATTATAGGTGGTTCAGAGATTCATCCCGATGCATAATCAATCCCCGCAAGGTCATGGACCGAGCACGTCAGAATCAAACATCCGGAACAATAACAATAACTCTCAAACCTAGGATAGAAACAAACCATGGATAGAAACTATGTTTGTTACTTATAGACTTATTATTAGATATACGTATAGTTTGTTAGTTCAATTTATTACTTTTCGTATTCTTATCTTAAATATTCTGCCTGTGATGCTTTCATATTATGCCTGTAATGAATATCAATGCATTTATATGCATTATATAATTGTATGGTGTGGGAAGGAAAAAAATGTGGCTGTAATGGGTCAAAAAAATCTATAGTTTGCACCTCCATAGCGTCACCCTAGCATCGTCCAAATAGTCGACTCTATATTAAATATATCGTCCTTAGCGTCACTTTAACGTCTCCTTCACGTCGACATATCGCTTCACCTTATTGTCTCAATGGTGACGCAACAAACATGATGTTGGCCTCATAAAAGCGTCAAAATAGCATCAATTAACGCATAATATTAGCGTCTCTTGAGCGTCGGAGTAGCTCCCAATCAAACATCGCGCATCTTCGTAACATCGAGATAGCGTCAACCATTGGCGCTATTAGTGTCTTCTCTTTTGTGGGATTTATTGCGATGCCAGTAGCCACCGATTGTCGGCGTCACATTTTAGCAATTCTATTTAAATGCTAAAGTGACGCTATATGTTCCAGAGACTCAATAGCCCCATAGTAACATGTCATTCATTGGGTCGCTATTCTTCGATTTTATTATAGTGTGAATCAATACAATACTCTAATTGTTTTATCTTTCATTTGCAAATTTTCAATTCTTCGAGTAATGGAAGTTGCACTCAACTATCAAGTCTCTGATATTTATGTGCAATGGCATTGTTTAACGATTTTGTTACAATGAAATGCCATGTACTTTCATGATTGGCTTGTAATTGTGCACATGACAACAAATGCCCTATCTTAGATAAGGATACACCATCTTTAGGTGAGATCCTTTTTCGTTACACAATGGAGAGCAAGCATGCAATGGGGACATGTCTGAAACTATGTCCTTAACCATGCAATGAACAATACTACACGACGAACTCCCATAAATTTGAATTAATTAGATCCTCACTTTCATCCATTTGAGATTTTAATCATATTATGCAATGACAATCAACATGTATCAAAATATCTTTAGGTTAGTAAGATCAATAGAGTTCAAGCCCGAAGTTAAATTAAAACAATGGAGTAAATTTCAATAATCGTCAATCAACAGGGGTATTCACATTATGGTCATTGAATTTTACTTTCACCTTTTAACCTTGTTTCCATCGAACTTCAAAATTATAGTCATGGTCATTGTGACCGCCTATCACCCATTTATCGGAGGATGCCTATGTGATTCCATATCAGCTTCTTTACGTCAATTTTTTTTAAAAATGTCACATTAACATTTTTTTCTCCTCCATTCAAACTTAATTCTGGAGTAAATTTCAACAACGGTCACTCAACTTAAGGAGTATTCCCAATATGGTCACTCAGCCTAAATTTGTAGCATTATGGTCATCGAACTCAAAAAATATTTCAATCATGATCATCATGATCGGCTACAATTCGTTTACTAGTTGATCGTTGATATGACACTAACATGGATGCCTACATGGCACCACATCAATATTTTCTCTATCCTCCACTCAAACTTAATTTTGTATCTTTATGGTCATTCAATTTTTCAAAAAGTTCAATAACGATCATCATTAAAAATAATAATAATAAAAAAATAGAGAATAATAATAAATAAATAAATAAATAATAGTATGTCTCATAAAGGGGCTACCTAAAGATGGACTTTCGAGTCCGAGTGTAGGCCGGTCAAATCAAATTTGATCATGCTTTGGATCGTGTCGGGTTTTTATGATCCAAAATCGTGTCATGTCAAACAATGTTAGAAGGCACTTGGACCAACCCAACACAATTTGGGCACGGCCCAAGTCGTGCCAAGTTAGGTTGCCCAATTTTGTTCATGTGCATTATATATATAATAACTAATAATTATTATAATATGTAAGGAATAAAAAAATTGTTCATTTTAATAAAAATATTACAATATATTAAAAAACTTGTCACATTTTTTTGCCCTAAATTCAAATTAATAAAAAGTAAAAAACATTATAGTATATTCAATTATTATAATTAGATTTTTATTATTTTATTCTATTTTTATTATTAATTTTTTTAATGATGATTGTGATTGAAATTTTTGAAAAGTTGAATGATCATATCTAAAAGTTTTGAAAAGTTGAATAACTATACAGATACAAAAATACATTTGAATGACGGAAAGAGAAAATGTTGCCACAGTATGGGTTTTTTCTTTTGATCTTTCTTGAACTATGAACCTTTTTCGCATCTACCAATGACTTTCGAATATTTTGCTAACATCTCCTAAATTATGTTGTTTTTCATTTAAGTCCGTTCATCAATCTCTGTTAATTTTTTCATTAATTTTTATTTTTTCATTTATGAAATGATCAAACTGCCCTCACTAGTTTAGATAAATGTTTTCTCTGGCAAGGCGAGTGAATGAGGCGGCAACACCTCGCCGAGTCTCTCTCGTGCAAGCTAATGCGATAGAGAAGGGGGCGTCGGCCCCCCTCTGTCGCGCTGGCAAAGGGGGTTCGACGGCTCCCTCCCCCTTCTCTCTTTGTGTGCCGACGAAGGGGGGGTGACCCCCCCTTCTCTCTCGTCAGTGGACGCGGCGAAAGAAGGGGGGCCCACTCTATCGCCCCGACAAAGGGGGGTTGACACCCCCCTTCTCTCTCGCATGTGTCAACGAGAGAGAAGGAGGTGCCCCCCCCCCCCCCCCCCCCCCCTGTCGCGCCGACAAAGGGGGGCCAACGCACCCCTTGTCTCACATTGAAAGGATATTTTTTAAAAATATATTCCAACCAACTAATAATTTGGAAAGTTATTTCCCATGCTTGCTATCTGCATTAGATTATCATAGTAATTAATCATTCATAATGAAATAAGATAAATGTGATGGATCTTCAAAATTTTAAATAAAATAATCAATGATATATATATGGATTATCTCATACCAAACGGTCTTAAATGTCTATTGCCCTTTATTGTTATTAGTATTTTTCTACAAATCTCTTATGTGGTAATAATTTTATACGAACTCTTTATTTTTTTTCTAAAAGAATTATGTTGGACTTTTCTTTTTATTTAATATTTTAGTTATCTTAAGGAAGGGGACTGCATGTCAATAATGCTGTGTTGATCTTGTCTCTCTAGAGTTATGGATCTCACTGGTTTTTTTTTTCTTCTTCTTCTTTTTGTGCCTTCAAAATGTTTTAAACACTTTAATAATATATTTTACATAAAATATATGTAGTGACCAGGGTTTTGCTGTCTTGGGCCCTCCGTGGGTTTCATGTGGTTATTGGGCTTTGGGCTAGGCCCAAGTGGGCTTCTGACTACTTCCCCTCATTTATTAAATAAATAAATGAACCAATAAATTCTTAAGATCAAGCTTTTAGAACAATTTTACATTTTAAATAGAGTAATAATGATCTATAAGATATAATATTATATAACATAAAGGTTAATCATAAAAAATCATATTTCAGGAGCGACAATAAAAGAAGGATTTAATGGGGGTCCTCCCCCCATCCGCGCCCGTCGGATGGGGATCCGACGAGGCACGGCTTTGAATTTTAGTTTTTTTTAAATTCGTTTTCTTTTTTTTCGATTTTCTTTTTTTTAATCCGTTTTCGATCCGAACTTTTTTCTTCACCATCTCCCTCTCTCTTCTCCCTCCCTCTCGCGCTCATCTCTCTTCTCCCTCCCTCTCTCACCCGGCGTCAGCGGCCAGATTTGGCCGCTCGGTGGTCGAATCTGACTGTGAGCGGCCAGATCTGGATCTGACTGCGGGCGGCCAGATCTGGCCGCTCGATGGCTGATTTGGCGCGGGCGGCCGGATCTGGCCGCCCAGCGGCTGCCCGCATCAGATCGGCCGCCTTGGCGGCATGATCTGGCTACCAGCGGCCAGATCTGGCCACTCGGTGGCCAATCTGGCGTGGTCGGCCGGATCTGGCTGCCCACGTCAGATCTGACGAGGGGAGGCCGCCGCCGTTCTCGCCCCCTCCGCCGCTCTCGTCCGCACTCCGCCACCGCCCCGGCACGCTCCGACCCCGCCCCGTCGCGCTCCGCCCGCTCCGCCACCACCCCACCGTGCTCCGACCCTGCCCCGCCGCGCTCCGCCACCGCCCCGCCACGCTCCGATCCCGTCCCATCTTGCTCCGCCCGCCCCGCCGCGCTCTGCCATCGCCCCGCCGTGCTCCGACACCGCCCTGCCCCGCCGCGCTCCGCCACCGCCCAGCCGCGACCACGCTCCGACATCGTCGTGCCGGATCCTCGCATGCCGCCGTCGCCCCGATGCCGCCGGACCCTCGCATGCCCATGCCGCACGCCGCCGCCGCACGCTACCTGTTGTGATTTTTTTATTTATTTTGGATGAGTATTGTCGAAGTTTGTGATCGCATCGAGAAGCCTCATCGAGAATGGGAATGTAATTGATTGTTTATGTGTCGATGTATGAAAAATGTAATTTGAGAATGTAATTGATTCATGTCGATGTATGAAAAATGTAATTTGAGAATGTAATCCATTGGAATGTGTATGAAATCGGACGCCTGTATCACATATCTTCGGAACGACGTTTGTATTACATAACCCTCAGAACAGACGCTTGTATCACATATTCTCGGAACGACGTTTGTATCACATATTCTCGGAACGATGTTTGTATCACATAATCGGAACGACGTCGAGCTCATAACCTTCAGATACGACGACGTACGTTTATATCACATTACGACATCAACATGAATCAATTACATTTCCAAATGTAGAACACATTACAATGAAATCACATTTTTCATAAATCAACATCGGCATGAACACATTAGAAACACAGTCCAATGAATGAATTACATTCTCAAATTATATTTTTCATACATCAACATGAATCAATTACATTCTCAAATTACATTTTTCATACATCGACACATAAACAATCAATTACATTCCCATTCTTGATGAGACTTCTCGATGCGATCACAAACTTCGACAATATTCATCCTAAATAAATAAAAAATCACACGATAGGCACGCAACATGCGAGGGTCCGGCGGCGTCGGGGTGGCGGCGGCATGCGAGGATCCGGCACGGCGAGGTCGGAGCGTGGTCGCGGCGGGGCGGGGTCGGAGCGCGGCGGGGCGATGGCGGAGCGCGGCGGGGTGGGCGGAGCACGGCAGGGCGGGGTCGGAGCGCGGCGGGGCGGGGTGGGAGCGCGATGAAGCGGAGTCGGAGCGCGGCGGGGCGATGGCAGAGCACGGCGGGGCGGGCGGAGCGCGGCGGGGCGGGGTCGGAGCGCGGCGAGGCGGTGGCGGAGCACGGACGAGAGTGGCGGAGGGGGCGAGAGTGGTGGCGGCCTCCCCTCGTCAAATCTGACGCGGGCAGCCAGATCCGACCGCCCGCACCAGATCGGTCACCGAGCGGTCAGATCTGGCCGCTGGCAGCTAGATTCGGCTGCCAAGGCGGCCGATCTGACGCGGGCAGCCAGATCTGGCCGCTCGCGCCAAATCGGCCGCCGAGCGACCAGATCTGACCGCCCGCAGTCAGATCCGGCCGCCGAACGGCCAGATCTGACAGCCGACGCCAGGCGAGAGAGGGAGGGAGAAGAGAGATGAGCGCGAGAGGAAGGGAGAAGAGAGATGAGCGCGAGAGGGAGGGAGAAGAGAGAGGGAGAGCGAGAGAGGGAGAGGGTGAAGAAAAAAGTTCGGATCGAAAACGGATTAAAAAAAGAAAAATAAAAAAAAAGTAAATGGATTTTAAAAAAACTAAAATTCAAAGCCATGCCCGTCGGATCCCCATCCGACGGGCGCGGATGGGGGAAGAGCAGGGGGAGGATCCCCATTAAATCCATAAAAGAATTATGTAATAAAAGGCTTCCATGATCTTGTCCTCTTCCTTTAGGTGTTGTTTGGTCAAGTTAAAGGGGCTCCTAAGATAGGAATATTAACGTACAAGAACAAATTTTGTTCTCAGCCCTCTCTGATGCTCCTCGGCTCTTCCTGCTAGGATCAAGAACATGTAATCTCTGCTTTTTCAAATTTCAAAACAATGGACAAATTGTAAATCATTATGTATGACCCATTAGTCCCTATTCTTACGGGAGTGTTTGGTTGTGAATTATAATTTGAAATATCTCAACAATTTTTAGAATATAACTAAACACAAGCATAATATGAATAATTCGGTCAAATTTTATTTTTTTCAAAATCATCTTGAAAAATGTGAAACCATCCCTTTTAATCCATTCAATACCATATTTTTATTCTTCTAAAATAATAAAATAGAGATATTCTATTGTTTTATCATTTTTGTCATCATTTTTATGTTTCATTATTTAACTATATATTATTTTATTATAAATTTTATAATGACAATAATAATAAATGTCAACTATTTGTAATAAAATATTTTTATTATAAAATATGATTTTTTCAACCAAACAAAAGATTAAATAAGAATAAGATGAGAAAACTATATTATCTAAAATAAAATTTAATATTCCTTAAAATTTATTCTCCAATCAAATATTGGTGTTTACATGCATGCACTAGAACAAAATGAAAATTCCAATAGTATTATAATACCAAACAGCCCCAAAAATTTTGAAACCATTAGTTGATATGTATGCAAGTAGTATGTACTATTTTCTCTCCCACCAAACCATTTCATCCCTTTGGTTCTAAAACGTCCCATCATCATCCCACAACCCACATGCTAAAGCATAATTCATGTTTGCTTAATATATCACTTAGGCTATCTTTGGAGTGTGTTTTCATAAAATTTTGACTTTCGTTCACAAATTTTGGGAAAGAGAATATTTTTTTATTTCTCTTCATGGATATATTCAAAATTAATCGATCAAGAGCAAGCAACTCACACATCATAGGAAGTAAACAAAAGACTTCTTCACTTTAAAAATCATAATTTTTCCTACATGAATTACCTTTTCATCTGGAAATAAATAATGCCAATGCAGGAAGTCAATGGGTCTCTGCTTTTTTTTCCCCTTGGAGTCAACGTCAAAGTCTTTCTTGAAACAGTTATTTGACTTCGTCTCTTCGTGCTCCAAAGGTATCGGTATTCGGTGGTTGGTAAAGCAAAGCTTCTGTGTTACTCGATAAAAAAATAATAATGCTACGCCTTTTCGGGATTTTCACTCCAAAATACATAAAAGACTTAGTATTACCAGATACAGAAGGAGGGCTAAAATTTAGGGGGGAAACAAATCATATATTTATACTATAATTTATTTTTTTTAAAAAATTAAAATATATATAAATAATTAAGAATTAGAAAAATTGGGAGGCAGATGAATGTGGCTCCATCCCTCAATATTATGCTTATTCACAATTTCATATTTCATTTAGTTTTATTTCTTCAACTTTTATTTTTTTTTAACATCTCTAATAACTTTAAAATATTGGTTATCGGGCCCAATATTCCTTAAAAGGGTGTGTATACATTTGGATGCATGAAGGTGCGATCACGCTTTCTTCTCCGACATTGGATGTAACGCCTCCAAATCGATCAACGCCACGTGACGAGGATCTCTCTGAAGGCGCTACGAAAACTATAACTTTGACTAAAGCTTCATTTAAAACAGTGACATGTCAGCAATAGAAATAAAGAGAAAAATAAAATATCAAAATAGCGAAAGTCTCAAAGTACTACAAAGTCTCCATAATAGAAATCACATCTGGATTACATCCAAGTTCATAAATGCGAAAAAATAGAGAAAATGATAACTAAGAACTTTTTCAATTCATGTGCTTTATTATCGCTCGAGCTGGTCGCGACACACGATCTCAACACCATCACTGATCTGGACCTGTAGAAATCAACACAAGGGAGGAGGTCCTCCCGTAAGCTATACAGTCTAGTGGAAAATCAATATGGTACACAATGCATAACGAGTAAATAGAATTAGTCAGAAACAGTAATCACTTATTTCAATATCAAATAGAGAGCATAAGATCATTCAATTGAGATATCAATGGATAAAAGAGATCAAGTATCATATAATCATAAAAGGTTCCAATAATCATGCTGAATTAATAATCATACTTCACTTATCATTATCATACTCATATCATTTGTACATACTCTTTATCCTTGTACTTTTTCATAGTCTTAGTGACTTTAGGTGTCTTTAATTTTTGAGATTTTATGCCGAGCAAAATGATACAGCCTTGTGCAGTCTATGGGTGATCAAGCCATAGCTAAGGGAGTGACCCTTCACTATAACACTTGGCATGGGTTGGCCACCCATCCTTTTATCTTTTCATCTTTCTTACTTAATCACTTTAGCAATTCATCATTCTTTCATTCTACAAGAGGATTAGATCACTGGACAGATCAATAACAAGACAAATGATTCAGTTATATCACAATTCAATCGGTTGAGAATAGCATATCATAATCATGGAAATAATCTAAATCAATCAGCAAACAAAATGAAATCTAGCTTAAGGGTCAGTCGACCGATTCTCCCTGATCGGTCGACCGACTTCTGGGCACCGATCGACCGATATCTCTGGATCGATCGACCGATGGGTCTATGTCTGTTCAATGGAGCTCGGCGGCTAGTTAACTATCACCGATCGACCGATATCTCTTGATCGGTCGACCGATGGGTCTGTATATGTTCAATGGGTCTCAGCCGATTTGTCGACCGAACTAAGCGGCCCTAAAGGAATGATCGGTCGATCGGTCTCTATCGGATGGTCGACCGATTTCCACATCACTGGTCGACCAATATCTCTGGATCGATCGACCGATCGGCGTGAAAATAGAATCGAACAAGCATCACAACTTCGAGAGTTTTCATTCCTAAATGATATTACTACTTCCAGATGATCATCTAAACATGAAATCATAAAGGGAAACACATACTTAATAACTAAACAGTAACAAATTAGAAATCAATCACACATTTCCAATCAAATCAAAAAAATCTATTTCTTTTCCCTTCTTTCATTTCCTTTATTCAAATAGGGATCACATTCCAGAAAAATCACAGCCATTATTCTGCCCTAATTCTATTTAGGTTATGCAGAGGGATTTCAGATTCACCCACCTCTTCCCTTGGTCGATTCTTGCATGAAATCCTTCCGGTCATCGACGGTCGTCCTCCCCTTGTCGTTCCCCACCTAGAAAGCAATTCGATTGGAGAAGAAGGTGAGGGGCAGCATGATGGTAAGGAAGCAAATGAAATGGAAGGTGACTGTTCAAGGAGGAGGGCCCTTCTTATAGGGGTTGTGGTGGGAGGAATTTCCAAGTTTGCCCATTTTGATCTTATTCACTCATAGTTGTCACCTTCTATTTGATCTTATCCACTCAGTTGTCACATTCTATTTGATCTTATCCATTTGTTCGTTCGTTCATTTATTTATTTATTTATTTACTTTTATTTTTTATTTTTTTTGGGCGTTACATTGGATCTGTGTGTGGATGATCCATCGTCTAAAAATGTTGCGCGCTGGACCAATGAGATGGCAAAGGAAAATCACTGTCTGCACACGAACCATGCCTTTGCTTTTTATGTGATCTGCCCACAAACATCGCCCACTATATGCACCTAGGGCATGAACTTTTTACTGCTGTGTCGACGAATGGGAAAGGGGGCGTCAAGCCCCCTCTGCGACCTCACGCCGATGCACCCCTTTTTGTTGCCACGCTGCGAGGTCGGTGCAGTGAGCGTAGAATTCTAGTGAAGGCGACTTTGAATTGGATTTTTTTTAGTCAAATTTTTTTGTTAAATATAAACCATGATAGATGATTAAATTTCAGTCATTATAATTAAAACAGCTTTAAACCAATGATTGTGATGAAGTGTTTACATCTCTATGCACTCAAGTGTGCATGCACCTTAACGGTGTTTATTAGATCGAGCAACCCGGTTCGTCTAGTCCATCCAAGTTCAAGTCCGGGCCCGTCCAAGTTCTTAATGAGCTCTGGCCTATATCAGGATGACAAGATTATTCATCTGTTTGCCTCGTACTGATATTTCGATATCCGTCTAATAATTTATTAGCTGCTCATTAACTCATCTGTTAATCGTTAATAAATTGAACTTACTAAAATACTGGTTTTTATTTTATTAGTTGAATTTATTAGTTCACTACTTTTTACTAAAATGGTAATAATTTATTAATTTACTTATTATGATCCTAAATATGTAATATTTCATTTTAAGCACAATGAATTTTGGAACTACTTTACAACATTCAGTTGTGAACGTGGCTACACTACAAGAAAAACGCGAATTACCGACGGTCCGAACCGTCGGTAATCAGCCCGAAAACCGTCGGTAATGCAATTACCGATGGTTTTTCAGTCGGAATCGATCCGTCCGAAAAACGCTCGTCGCAAACGGATTTGCGATGGTTGAAAAAAATTCGTCGAAAATATCGACGGTTCTGGTCGTCGGAATAGAAATCCCCGGCGGTTCGAACCGTCGATATTTCTGACGGTTACAACCGCCGGAAAAGGCCGGTGGTCCGAGCCGTCGATATTTCTGACGGTCGCAACTGCCGGAAAAGGCCGGCGGTCCGAGCCGTCGCAACTTTTCGACGGTCCCAACGCCTGGCTGCCGGATCCGAACGGTCACGGCCGGATCTGGCCGACGGCAGAGAGAGAGAGAGAGAGATGCCGGCGCCGGATCCGGCCGACAGCAGTGCAGGAGAGAGAGAGATACACCGATGCGGGAGAGGGTCGCCGGCGTCCGGCGTGGGAGGGTCGTCGGCGTCCGACGCGCGGGAGAGGCCGATCTCGCGGCGTAATCGACGTTCGGCGTCCAGCGTCCGTGCTCGCGGCAGGGAGAGGGAGATAGGAGAGGAGGGAGAGAAAGAGGAGTGGAGGGAGGAGGGAGAGGGAAGAGGGAGGAGGGAAAATATATAAAGGAAAAAATTTGTAAAGAAAGCGAGAAAAAGGGAAAAAAAAAGCGCGGGATAACGAAATTTTAATTACCGACGGTTTCAGCCGTCGAAAATATAAATAATAAAAAAATTTATTTTATTTAGTTATATATAATATTTATTTTTTTGTTTTACCGACGGTTTGAACCGACGGCAATATTTACCGACGGTCAAATCCGTCGGTAATTGCGATGGTTTGGATATCCGTCGGAAACTGCGGCAGATTTACCGACGGTTATGACCTTCGAAAATTACGGCGGATTTTACGACGGATGGATATCGATCGAAAATATCGACGTTCCTAGCCGTCGAAAAATTAAATAATAATATAACCAATTATATAATTAATTTTTTTTATTTCCGACGGTCAAAACCGTCGGTAATTGCGACGGTTTGGATATCCGTCGGTAATTGCGACGGATTTACCGACGGTTACGACCTTCGGAAATTACGTCGGATTTTGCGACGGATGGATATCCGTCGAAAATATCGACGTTCCTAATTGTCGAAAAATTAAATAATAATATAACCAATTATATAATTATTTTTTTATTTCCGACGGTCAAAACCGTCGGTAATTGCGACGGTTTGGATATCCGTCGGTAATTGCGACGGATTTACCGACGGTTACGACCTTCGGAAATTGCGGCGGATTTTGCGACGAATGGATATTCGTCGAAAATATCGACGTTCCTAACCGTCGAAAAATTAAATAATAATATAACTAATTATATAATTATTTTTTTTATTTCCGACGGTCAAAACCATCGGAAAATCCGTCGAAAAAATTTAATAATAATATTAAAAATACATAATTTAATTTTTTTATTTCCGACGGTCATAACCGTCGGAAAAGTCGTCGAAAATTACGACGGATGGTTATCTGTCGAAAATATCGACGTTCCTAATCGTCGAAAAATTAAATAATAATATAAATTATTTCAGACGGTCATAACCGTCGAAATATTCGTCGAAAATAGAACCGTCGAAAAATCCGTCGCAAATAGCTACGGATTTAGAACCGTCGAAAATTATCCATCGGAAAATCGCGATTTTCTTGTAGTGCTATAAGTCAAACCGCATAAATATTTCATTTTTCTTATGTATATTTGACAATGTAATAAGAAAATTTATAATAATAAATTAAGAAACAACATATTATGATATTTTTTACTATATATTATAGGATAGATAATTTGCTCAAGATATTGTAAAAAATTAAAAAAAATTAATAGACTAGTCCGACTAGTGTAATTGTTGGCCCAAGAGCAGACGAGATTATACACTTATTAGATAATCCGATGTCTATCCGATAAAATAATAAGTTGGCCGAGTTCGTTCAATATTTGATCTAACGTTCGGTTGATCGAATCTATTAGTAACATGTCCCATCCATTAAGCACCTCTTCTGACCATATAGAGAGGCATCAAAGGTAATACGAGAATTTCTTAAAGTTTTTTATATAATAAAAGAATATTTAAGCAGTAAAAAGTTGGAAGTCGATATTTTCCCCCAAAGTCGGATCTTTTCTGTGTAATTTCCTTTGTATTTATTTGCAAAATGCTCGGACCACTGACCATAATCTTGTGTAAGTTTTTTTTTATTTCTTTGGTCGGTTCTTTACCAAATATCACATTTTTATATTTTAAAAAGCGACGCCGAAAGACCTCGTGTTCCTATAATAAAGTTCAGTAAAGTATTTGCTATATTTTGTTACTCTTAATTTGAGTTCATGCATAATTATCAACCTAGGCGAATAAAGTTTTCATCTTTTTTTTCTTATTAATTAGAAATTGTAACGTGTACTTATCACTGCTATGTGACTTCTGCCACTATTATTGGGCATTATTCCTGTGTTTAAAAAAAGAAAACACTTTTTTGTTCCACTAAAAAATGGACACTTTTTCTTCCACTAATTGAGCTCCCATTAAGATATATGATGTCATTAAAAAAAAGATATATGCTGTCATCATAACGTTCGAACGGGCCAAAATGATTTGAATTTTAAAAAAGTATATTACAGTTAATATATTTTCAAATATATATATTTGGAATTGGAGTGTTATGGATCCATGTACTTTTGAGTAGTATTATAACCCGTAATAACTTATAAATGATATTTTATAGAATACAAAAGTGCATGATGTTATCATTATTATTATGATGATGATGTTTGAGCTCTTTTTAGCTCGATGTATTAGTTAAATAAATCTATTTGATCTTTTTATCTCAATATTTGTTAAATAGTATTATATAACTTGATCTTTTGATCAGTCAATTTTCTTAAAATTGGAGTGATTGCTACGCATTTGATGTGGTAGGTGATCATATCAAAAAATATCATTGAAATCATATGACATCAACAAAAAGATTATTACAATGTATATATATATATATGATAATTAATTAGTTATAAAATAAAGTTAAAAGAAGCACCTTTCAATCACAATGAAGTTATAGTACCATCTTGAAATTAGAATTTCAAGGTCATGTCAAGGAATTTTATTTTCATATTATAAAAAGTATCTAAACTATATCTTAGTATCAAGATATAATCGATTATCTTCTTTTTTTTTATTTAACATATCCTTTAACCTAATAACATGGCGCAATAAGTCAACAAACGTGTCATTCTTTCTTCACTTAACAAATAAAATTAGACCTATTTTATTTTTTTGAAAAAAAATTAGTTACAAAGTGTTTATTGAGAATGCACAGGTAGTTATGTACATGAATTTATTAAATACGAGTTGAAATCGTTTTTTCTTCATCGAGAGTAGTTTAATTATTTAATAAATTTTAAAAATAGAAATAATAGAAAAATTAATCTAATATGATATATGAACTAAAGTAAAAATGGTGATATAATTTAGAAGAGCCTTTTAAATATATAAAAAATATATATCTCAAACTCAAAGCGAGGAGTGGCGTAGCTGTTAATGTTAAGATGGTTGTTGGTTACAAAGTCTGAATCAAAAAAATTAACGCGTCCCTATAATTAACGAAGGCCTAAAAGAGAGGCTTCCGGCACCAGAAAGCCGTGAATTCCGCCCACCCTCCTCCCCTCTTTAGCGGCTGCCGTGGAGCTGACGACGGCGTCGGAGCTGAGCTCCCCTCCCCCCCTACGCTTGCTCCTGGATTCTGATGTCCGGTGCTTTCCTCCACTTGTGGCAAGCTTCTTTGCTCTTCTTCTTCGTCGTCGTCGGATTTGTTTCTTTTTTCGTTTTGGGATTTTGTTTTGAAGCTTATTGAGGCGAGTTCTTGGAATCAGACTCGGTTCTTGTCAAGTTACCTCTTTTCTGCGACTTCATTGTTCGAAAAGCCGGCGCGCATCCTCTTTGGGCACTTGTTTTTTATGTGATCCGAAGTCTTTGGTGAATCATTTTGTTGCTAGGAAAATTTGTCGGTCTTCTTTTGGTTATACCTAGGATTTTGCCGTCGGAGCACAATTGGGTTGGGGTTGAAACACTCATGCGGCCAGAATATACAAGAATTTCTTCAAAAGATCGCTGCGTTGTGCTTCTTTTGGCTGCAATTTCTGCTTCCAGGACACGTTTCAAAGTCGTTCTTCTTTTCCTTTCCCGCTTGCTTGTTTTGTTTTCAATTTTTAAAATGGCTCTCTTCTGTAACAACTTCATTGTAACTATTCGCTTTCCATTCTAGTAGTTGATATATTTACGAGAATTTGTTGTGCTGCTTGTAATCTGTCTAAAGTTCAATCCTTTTGTCTTGTACTCTCGGGTCTCTCCTTTCTGTCATAATTCAATTAATTTGTAGTTAAACACGTTATTTAAAATTTGTATCCTTTATCAATTTTGCTCTTGGATCCATCTATTTCAGGGCATTAAGCATGTGTGGCTTTTGTTCCTAGATCGAAGGTTCAACGGATGATGGGTTCCTAGAAGTTTTGAGGGAAAGGGCCTCTTACGATTGGTGGTGGTCATAGGGAGCTCTTAGCACCATTCCATGGCTGTTGCGAGTGACAACAGCATTGATCCACCCTACAACTGCTACAAGGTGCCCGACCTCATTAATTCAATACTTGAAACCCATCATATATCTTATATCGAAAACCGGTATGTCTTTGGGGAGGAACTGGGTTGGGGTCAGTTTGGGGTCATCAGGGCATGCTCTGATATGCTCACGGGGGAAAGTGTTGCCTGCAAATCCATCTCAAAGGATAGACTCGTAACCCCTGACGACATCCGTAGCATCAAGCTTGAGATCGAGGTCATGGCCCGACTCTCTGGCCACCCAAATATTGTTGATCTCAAGGCCGTTTATGAGGATAGTGACCATGTATACATTGTAATGGAACTCTGTGCTGGTGGGGAGCTCTTCCACCGTCTTGAGAAGCACGGCTGCTTCTCTGAGCATGAAGCAGCTGATATCTTCCGCCATCTCATGGAAGTGGTGATGTATTGCCATGAAAAGGGCGTCATCCACAGGGACCTCAAGCCAGAGAACATTCTACTGGCTAACAGGTCATTATCTTCACCAATTAAGCTGGCAGATTTTGGGCTGGCAACTTATATCACGCCAGGTACATTTTCCTAGTTTTCTGTATCAGATGTGATTCTGTTCCCTTTTCAGATTCTTAAGCTGCTGGCACTGGCATTGGATGAAACAGGACAAAGCCTGAACGGAACGGTTGGAAGTCCATTCTACATAGCCCCTGAGGTACTATCAGGGGGATACAATGAGGCTGCCGATGTATGGAGTGCTGGGGTAATTCTTTACATTCTTCTTAGTGGAACGCCCCCGTTTTGGGGCAAGACAAAGTCTAAGATTTTTGAAGCAGTTAGATCTGCTGAGCTACGGTTTCCATCTGACCAGTGGGACAAGGTATCTCACTCAGCAAAGGAGCTAATCAAAGCAATGCTTTGTAGAGATCAATCTCATCGAGCAACTGCTAGGCAGGTTTTAGGTAAGCATCGGGCACACGGCTTTGATTTCAAGCCAACTTATATATGGAAAAATGGTTATGGATGTCCTTTAACATTATAATATGACTCCTCTCTCTCAAAAAGCAAACAAAAAACGTTAGAACATAACTTTGCCAATCATGCATACTAGTGGTAGTATAACAAGTGATTTGCTGTCAATCATCATCTATCTTTAGAAAGCTACCATGCTGGCTTTGTCTTTCTATAGATCATTCCTGGTTGAGAAAGCGTGCGCAGGATTCAAATGTTCTTTGTGAGCAGTGCAATGCAATCAGGCTGACTCATAGAGAGACTGGAAGTTCTTTGTTTTCCTCGCGACTTACCTCTGCAAGTCGTGATGTCAGCTTCAGCACTTCTTCCCCAGTTCATTGTCACACAGAGGATCATCATTCTTCTGTTGACTTTACTCGCAGTTCATTGTTATTTTCTTTTAATGTCGACACTCGCTCTCCCACCATCAACTTCTCTTTCCGAAACAGCTGTGAGTCTACCACCCTTGGAATGTCCTTTGCATTCTTCAGTTCATCCAGTGAGCAAGAACCACCATTGGACTTGATGACAAATGAATTAACTGTTGACCCATCTAAAAGAGGTGTGTGTTGTCATTCTTTTGCCATACATTTGAATCTTCTCAAACCGATTACTTACCTTCTGTTCCTGTGGAATTCAGACTCCAGGACTTCGAAAATTTTGATGTCTTCCAATTTGGTTTCACACTTTGATCGTGAGCCCGGAGAATCACAGCACAAGGGTCCTGAGGCAAGAAAAGGTGCTGCAGCAAGTTCCAAAGTCTTTGCTCCCCACAGCAGAAGGAATAACACCATCGGACTTGGAGAATTCGTGCAACTTGACCTTGTGGTTTCTGAGTCGGTCATACGCTGGGCATCATGCACACATCTTCCTAACCCACCATCTTTGAGGTCATCGCTTGTTTGTTGAGGCCTTAAGTTGATGTATCATAAGTATAACACCACAATGTGCCTAACCCCATCAAAGCTGGAATGGTTGTGGCTCCTTGGCTGATATTCACTAGATCAGGCAGAATACATTTGCTAAACATATGCTTCCTGTTCTTCTGGTTCACCTGCATTTGCTGTAAATAAGTAAAGCATGAAGCGGAAGTGGTTTCCAGTGTACTGTTACTAAAAAAATTTCCTCGATTTGGTTTTCACGTGCTAAATTCATGTTGTTGTTCATAACTGGATGTGCTTTGAGCCTCCCTAAAGCATGAAATAAACTACAATGGAGGCAACCTGCAGAATCCGCATTTGTACTTTGCCTTGTTATTGACATCTTATATCTTTTCTGCGTCAAGTCCACGAGGTTACTGAAAACTGAAGAAACTAAGAATCAAGTTACTGTATCCGCTCATATCTGAATCCATTAATTTATCTCCGTAGATCATAAATTAGTGTTTGTTAATTAGAAAATGATGACATAACGCTGTGTTTGTTAGAAGAAAACATTTGTTTTAGAAGAATTCTCATTTGGATAACCAAGACATTATGTACAAATTCTGGAAATGAAAGAAAAGCGTTTTCTCACTTAACGATAAGTTCATTTTATATTAAATCTTAAGGGTGCGTTCACTGCATTGTCATTTAATATTATTTAGCAATGTAGATTGACTTTTTAAAAGATTACCACTTGTTAAATTATCAGCAATGTACATTACTTTGTTTAGTATGCACAAGTAATCTATTTGACAATTCATATTAATTATTTATAAGAAAATACAAATTTATGAATTAATACATAATTTTTACCAATATACTCCTAATCAAAAGAATTATGTTTATGAATATAAATTATTTTTAACTTCGTAAAATTAAATCACAAATATATATTCTCATCCATAAAATTAAAGTTTATAAAGTAACTAATATATTTTTAAAATATGATAATAATATAGTCATAATAATTATAATATTTATTTGATTAATTTTATAATTTATTTAATTATTATTATAATTTATTCAATATGTTTTAGAATTTATTTAAATAAAACTGTAAAGGACATGCGGAAAGTAAAATTTAACAGATTGCAATACAGGTGGTAATGTGAATTGTCTACCCTCTCATAGGCAATTTGCATTGTCACTTCATAGGCAATGTGGATTGTCTGGACAATGCAGATTACATATTACTTATCACAAGTGAACAAGGTAATGTGGTGGACCTAAGTAATTTAATACAACATTACCTGGTAATCCACAAAAATTACCTCTAGAAAAACGCCCCCTAAAAATTAAAACATATAAAAGATAGTTGTATTTAATGCAGAAGTTAGAAAATGGGAAGATTGGTGGTGTAGTACAAATTGTTAAACATTGACTAATACTTCGCTATTTGACTTCTTAGCATTCGTATTATGATGGCAATCTGAAGATATTTTATCATCTTAACAAGATTTTGCATGTTTATATCTTTGATCTTTTGTCGCAACAAATAAATTAGATTGGACATAGAATAAAGACAGGATGAATTATAATATCAATTCAATATATATTCCTAATCTTTCATATGGTATCAGACAGAGAATTTTTTTTTTCTTTGAAATTCACTGGTATATAGTTTTTCGTTGAAACTTTCCGATATATTCCACCGTCTACTTCTTCTCCTTTTCAGTTATTTGACCAACTGAATGGAACAAATTATCTTGGTGGTCAAGGGACATGGGAAATGTTTTTGGTGCATGGAAAAATGTTATGCGATTCCATAAATGGTTTTGTTTTAGTTAGCTTTTCAGACTCCACGCATCATTTTGCCTATTATATCTTCAAATTATTATTATCCACGAAGGGGAATATAAACAATAATTTTTTTCTTGCTATTGTAACACTTAAAAAATTCATCCTAAAAATTGCAACTAAGAAAATTTTTTAATGTTTTCATAATCGGATTGGCAACCAGACCGAACTCATCACCGGATCATGATTGGACCGATTTGATAGGATTCGACCGGATTGAACCAAGTTTTATTAAAATAATATTATTTATAATAATTATAAAGATGTTGTATAAGGTATATGATATAGTATAAGAATATTGTACTAATAACTTATTAAAAAAATAAAAAAATAATATAATGTATTTTTTATTCATTAAAATTTTTATAATAATAAATAATAATTATTAACATATAAATATAAATATATTATTATTATTTTAATATCTATTATTTAATGATGATAGATTTTACATTAATAAATTTTATCTTAAATTATTCTTATTTCTCTCTTTGTTTAACACTTCTTTTTATTTCCTTTATTTAAGCCCTTTGATAATTTCCATTTTAATATTATTCAATTTTAAATACTTACCTTTTTTATTTCATTTCCTATTTAATTTATACATATCATATTCCCCCTCTTTAACCTTTCTTACATTCCTTTCCTTTTTTCCTCATTTAACTTGCCTATTTTTTTCATTTTTTCATTTTTTTTCAAAATTTACATTAAACCGAGTTGAGCCGACCCGATTCAATCGATTTTTCCTGGTCCAATGTCAAAACTAGTTTTGACATTTAACCGGACCAGATCATCGGCCAGTTCATAGTTGAATCGGGCGGTTTGGTCCGGTTTTGACAACATTAAAATTTTCAATGTGTTACTACGTTCGTCGTCATAATAAAATACTAGTGTAAGTCCCGCATGATGTGCGGGCGTGAAAGAAATTTATAGTATTATATTAAAATATGTTTAACTTTAATTTTGTATTTTCATTTTAACTAAATTATTAAATTTATTTTTAAAAAATGAAATATTCATAAATGTGTCTAATACTAATGTCTAACTTTGAACTCTTATGGCATAGAATTGTTTGATTGAAAAATATATTTTTTATTTGAGAAATAAGAAATATCATAGTAAAGGGCCAATAAATTAGGTAACCTCATTTAAGATCTTTAATCAATGAATAATATAGTTACTGGATAGAGCTTAGATTAAACAATGGATAAATAAATATTACTAAAGTTAATGATTAAATAAGCTGATAAGTAAAAAATGGATATAGGATAAGAAATGATCAACTTTTAATATTATACATATTAACAAATAACTATTACTACATCATAATAAATAATTTATTTACATTTATTTATGTTATTTTTAATTATATATAGTAATTTTTTATGCAATAAATAACTGATTTTTAAATCAAACACAAAATAAAATTAAGTTATCATTCCCATGTTTTGCTCATCATACATCACATGTTACTTTACAAAACTAATTAACCTTGACAATATAATATTCTACAATAAGTAATCACAAAGCAACAGCTATGTGCCATAGGCCCATGAGCCCATCACCCCCACCACTGCCATGTCAAAAAGCAATGTCTACCACCCATCACCACTTCCAACAACTATACGTTAGCAATTTGTATTTATTTTTTTACGATAGTGCAATTAAAATGAAGATAAAATTATTTTAATGATTTATTGGATAAAAATATCAAAATTGCGAACATCCATAGAAAGAGTCATCAAAACTCGATCGAGTTTATTCCATCTGAATAGGTCAAATTACATATTTGAAATTGTAAGAAATACATATGTGATCACAATCAAGTGCCAATTATTTACAACAAAGAGAATCTTATCCATAATTTTTTAAAAGATGCAGAAAATCAGTGGATATGATGTAAAAGTACTAAAAAGAAAGTCATATCTTGTTATAAAAGAGAGAGAAAGAGAAATTTAATTATGTGAATAAGAATAATCCTTTGTAATATCTTTTCATATTAAAAGAGATCATATTGTTTGAAATTCTATGTTCTAAATAAAAAAAAAACTTCACATTGGTATTTTACACTTCGAATAAAAATTGTTCTTTAATTAGAAACGATATCTTACTCATCCTCGGTAGAAGTCCTTTTGTGAGTTGCACATGAATATTAAAATAACCTGAACAAAATTATGAAAAAATCATTAATTATTCAAAACATCCTTCATAAAAAGCACTGTCAAAATCGAGAAATATATATAAGCACAACAAGAAATCTGCATACATGGATGCAATTGATAGTATGTGTGGTTTATGATATACTAGTGTGATGGCTCGCGCGATGCGCGGATGATGTGAAATTATAGGAATTAATATTTATAAGATACATAAATATTAGTTTAATATATTTTAAAATAATGAAAGATTACAATAATCTATTAGTCTATTAGAGAAATTTATTAGTCTTTCCTCATCTAACTTTCACATATTATTGTAATAGTCTTTTTGATGTCCAAATGAATTTTATGCTACATGTAATCATATACTATATTGATTTTGATCACTATTTTAATTATATGGAAATATGTTAAATTTTAAATACATGATGAATACTTAGTAATAGATTCATGGTAGTGTTGAATTATGTTTCTTTTATCAAATCTTTATGTATTATTATGTGTTTAATATGTCAAAGATAGTTCAACATGATATACAAATTATATCTTATAAAATTACTCATGGTTGCTTAAATTTTGAAGATATGTATGCTAAATTCATCAATGATTAATTGATTACTGATTTTTGTTCCGTCGTTAAATTCATCAATAATTGTCGATGTTCTTTTAGCAAAGTGCATCTATTATAACGAAGCTCATCAATGATTAATTGATTACTGAAGTCAACTTGATCATCATCATAAATTGGCCTTGGAATTGATGAGAAGTCTTGAAATGTTTTTCCACAAATCTTCATAATTCGTTCCATTTTTATCAAGCAGCGATTTTTAATATCATCTTCAGTTAGCTCGGCATCTAAATCAATTTTTAAAAAAATGAGAGAAAAGATATAAATTATATACCAATCTCAATAGTTTAAAAATATGATAATCAAATGATACTTTGGAGACCATTCCACGTAAAAATGTAGACAAGTTGTAATATGATTTTAGAACAACCATGCAACAATCTTTATTTCAAGGAAAATACTTTAAGACAATATTTAACTTATTTAAGTAATGTTGTTATCAATAATCAATATATAATATGCAAAGTTCATGAAATTTTTTTCTTAAGAATCTCTTAAGCAAATGCATTTTCACTACATAAGTACATTTTAGTGTATTTTATTTTTTTGTATAAGTTTATATGTTATAAATAAACAAATAAAGAAAAAAAAGATATTTTTGAATTAAAATTTAAGATTCTATAAATACCAGATTACGCGCATGTAAGAAAGAGAGTCACATGATAAAAAGTTGCATGCATTCCATGTTTCATGAGACTTATGCAAGGTGCTCTCATACTATGAGTTTGCAAATCACATAAATATAATGCAGGGACAACTTATTATCATATTAAATATTTTGAAGTATGTACATAATTTAATTAAGAAGAAATAAAATATAATGTTTAAACTTTAGGAAGGAAAAATATTTTAAAATGCTATTGCATTAAGATAGTAGTGACAATGTTCCAAACAAACTTAAAGAATTGTGTAATGAAAAAATAATCAGAGTCCATGCAAGCAACGCAATATATTTTATAAAAGTTACCATAAAAAACTAATAAAAGAATGCAAGAAACATATGAGCCTCATAATTTATAGTAAAATATTTTTAAAATATGATATAACGGGTATTTTTAAATGACTTTTTGTAGTAAACAAAATGAAGAAAATGATTGTGAACTCACAAAAACAATCCACATGTTATGAATTTAATTGGAAATTTTATAGTACTTAAACTATAGATCAAAGTTATTATAAAATAATTAAATGAGAAATATAAATTGAGAAAATTGAAAATATATCTGGATGTAATTAACTTGTAGTGCTAGTAGAAATACTTTATTAAATAAGCAAAGGTTGAGAGGAGTAAGGGAAGGGGTCTTAGAAATGGTTAGGTAAATTGTTTCCAACTCCTCTTTATGAAATACAAAAAGGAATCTATAAATAATAGTAGATGAACAGTACGTATGCAATCTTATAAAATTAAGAAATAAATTTATAATATAAAGTATAACAATTCATGATAAGCAAATGTTAAAGCCATTTTGTAATAACCAACAACCACACAAGATAAAAAAAAGAGAGAGAGAGAATTTGAGTTCAATTGGGAACAGCCGATTGGAGATAAAATCCAAGGTCAATTGCATTCAAGACTCAACGTATTCTTATCCCCACAAAATAAGGGATTAAATCAAATCTCTTTAAATCAGATTAGGAGAGGAGAGGAGATTTATAAACCAGGATTTCATTAAACCCTCTTCTTTTTCCCAAGGGAACCCTACGGCTTTTTCTTTTCTCCCCGGTGCTGCTGCTCGTGCACGACAGGAGCAGAATTCTCTCCATCGGCTGAACTACAAGTTGTGCTGAGATCTTTTCTTCCTCTCATCATCTTTCGAGTGCTGCCCTTCTCACGCCTTGTTGGAATTTCTGCAGAAGGTGGCCGAGAGGAACCAGGGGAAGAATAGGGGCGCCGTTAACAATTTTTTGACGAACGGAAAGACGGATTGATCGCAAACTGAGGTGGGTGAATCGAAATCACCTTGCACGACCTCTGAATTGTCCCAAATTCATGTCCTAATCGTTATGAAAAGAAAAGATCAAAGCTATGGTTCAAGTTATTATTTTAATTGATTGATTCCTTGTATTCTTTGATTGATTGAATTGCATGCATAATTCACTTCTTATTGTTTTGTTGCTGTGTGATTGATTTGCTAGGAGGTAGGAACTAGGTTAGGATGAGATTGCATTAGAAAAACGATGAAATTCGAAAGTTTCGTACTGGACGTCGATCGGTCGACCGGTCCGCAGGTATTGTGGCAACCGGTCGACTGATAACCTGCCTATCGCCGTATTTCTACACATGTCGATCGGTCGACCGATTCTTGTCACCGGTCGACCGAACCTTCCTCATCGGGTTGACCAATCCACTGAATGGATTGATCGACTTATTTAATATCCGATTTGACCTATCGGTTGACCGATCTTAACAGACTGGTCGATCAACCAGTAGACAACCGGTCGACCGTTCCCCCAAACCGATCGACCGATTTCCCAGAAAACCTTTCATTATACTTATTAATTATTTTTATTTTTATCCAGATATTATTTATATATATATGATTGATCCTATCGTCTGACCCCACAGAGATCCCTCACTGATTTACATGATTTACTTCCTTATTGATTTATTTCGCATTGATCTTATCGTATCCATGAAATAAAAAACAAAGAGCCACAAGTTGTTAAAAGTGATTAATAAGTTCAGATGAAAGATTAATGATGGGTTGTCAGTCCAAGCCAAGTGCATCAAGATAAGGGTCGCTCTCTTGGTCAAGGTTTGATCACCCATTGACCCGCACAAGGCCGTATCGTTTACTGGGCATACCCCAAAAATTAAAGGCACCTAAAGTCACCCTGATTGCTAATTAATAACCAAGATCAAGAAGCAAGTTCAAGTCAAGTCAAGTATGCCATGATTCCAAGTTTAATATATATTATTGATCCTCGTGATTCATGATATCGCTAATCTTATTCTTATTATAATTCATGATACTGATATGTTATCTTCCACGCTCAAGTTAAGCATGATTATTTACCGCTGATTATTATATTCATGTCATGCATTGTATATCATGTGGTTCCCCACTAGGCTGTAAAGCTTACGGAAGGACCTCCTCCCCTGTGTCTGATTTCCACATGTCCAGATCAGTGACGTGGTGGAGTAGGCGTGTAGTGATAGGGCTCTGGCGATAGGACAACACATGGACTATAAGGCTTTTAGAGTGTTATTTAGTTTTTATTTACCTTTCGCATTTTAGATTCATGATGTAGAACCTATTTTATTTTCTTAGCAATGATATAGTCACTTTTAGACTTCCGCATAATTATGTTATCTTCTTTTATTTTATTATCTTTCCGTTGACGTGTCTCAGTTTTTGACTGAGATATGGTCAATATTATGGTCAAGTTATAGCATGCCGTAGCGTCTCCAAATTGGTCTTCGCTACGTGGCGGGGGTCGATTTGGGGGCGTTATACATTTGGTGTGTTATTCTCATAAATAATATTTTATGTATAATTCTCTTAGCAAGTAAAAGATTAGTCCGTGAAAAATAGTAAGAAATATGATAATGGTCAAAGAAATATTTAAACAAATGTTTGCACATAAAGAATAGAGATAAAATATAAAAAAGTTAGATACATGTGAATTACTAAAGGGTATATTTTTGTACTTGGATTTTTCATTAATACTCTTTCTTCATGAAGAATATCATCTGATAACAATGGCCATGTCATTTGCCAAACATAATCAGGTCGTGACTTTGATAATAACAACATAGCAAATAATTGTCTAAGGTATGATGGCATGCCCCATTGACTTGCCTCCTTTATTGCATCTATATATTCTTTATCATCATCTAATAAACCAAGTGCATAACATGCTTCTTTGAAAGTCCCATATATGCAGTTATTAACCTTTCTAGCATCTTAAAAGCACTTTGGACCTTTAACAATATCTAAAAGCAATCTCAAATAATATAGTTCACCACTTCCTAGAGCAACAAAAAAATCCTCCCAATAGAAAATCCTTTGCTTCTCCTTTCCCATCGTTTTAATTTTTGCTTCCATACAAATTTAAGAGGAAATTCTGCATATGTTAATTCTCTTGCTTCAGGATATATTTTATTTGCTTCAAACCAACATAAAAATGATTCATTTATACTCGGTCTGTTGACAACATCATCAATGGGATCATCATTAGAGAATACCAATGTATGTTCATTTGGAAGGTGTAATGCTAACCATTCTACCAGAGGAGTTCTATAATGAATTGGAAAACTAAAAATTCTCCATGAAGCTTCACAAGACGATATGTATCGACAATCATAATACATATTAATTTCATCCACTGCATTTGTTGAACCTTCTTCATTTGTACTTTGTGAAAAAGCAACTGTAATACGATCAAATCCCTTATTAACATATTTGAATAAATATTTGATTGATCTTGATTGATTGCACCATTCCACATTGATATGAGCACCATACTTTAATAATAAAAAGCAATTATGTGGCACTACATACCTATTATCCAAGTGAATGCCATTTTTCTTTATTGTTCTACCATTATCCCTTCTCTTATATACAGGATAACCATCTTCATCAATTGTTGTCTAAAGAAATTTCTTTGGAAAATGCTTTGTATATTTTCCATTTTGCATGCACGAAGAACATTTTCTAACGGCACCACATGGACCATGTAACATAAAATTTCTTACGGCTTTATAGTAATGAGCATCTGTCAATTCATCTTGTATTTCTGCTGAAATTATTCTATCAATGTCTTTTGCAGTCGGAACTTTGTCCCGCTCATGGAGAAAAAGCAATATATGGGCATGGGTCAACCCTCATTTTTGAAACTCAATCGTATATATCACTGTACAAAAAGTGAATTATTTTAAAAATAATTGAAACTATGGAAACAAATGAATGTAGCTTAAATAATTAAAATAATATAATATTTACATGTATTGAGAAGTTCAGCTATGTACCTGCTTTTACTTCTCCAAATACTTGATTATATCACGAAAGTCCTTTAATTTTAAAAATTCTTGATAAAATATCAGGACGATCTTCAGGATTTAAACCTCTTGTTTTGAGACGTACATATTTCAGGCCACTTAGGATTGCAAGTAAAAGTAATGAAAAGATCGGAATATCCAGCCCATTTGCAAATAGCCATAGCATCTTGATAATTCTGAAGCATGTAACATACACCACTTGTGAAGCTAGATGGTAGAATTATTCTTTTTCCTTGTGAAGAAGAATTAGTCTCTCCACCCAAGACAGTATCCGCTAATCCTTTGTAAATGTCAGCTCTTAATTGTTTTTGATGAAGTCGAATATACTTAAAGCGAGAAGATTCGATTATAAGCATCAACTAAGAATTGTTGAAATAATCTTTTAGAGAACACAATTGTTGACACTTCATTCTTCCTTTCTTGGATCTTGTAAGCAAAATATTCTCTAATGCTAACATATTTCCTTCCTTGAATGGATTCATTTATTGGAGAAAGTAAAATATCTTCTCTATAGCCATCTTTAGCATATGAATAAAGCAAAGGATATTGTAAAGCCAAGTAAGCAGGATTCAACTCATTTATTGGCTGCAACTGCCCAAATTGAGTTTCAATGATAATATCTCTATCACCTCTAAATAATTCAAAGTCTCCTACTACCAAGGCAGCTACTTCTGATGACGTTGGTAAATTATATCTTCTTCCATTAGAACTTCTTTTACCAATCAATCTAAGTCTAATGTTGTAGTGTTCACTTTCTTTAAATCTATCTCGTACCATTCTAAATGTTTTTGTCATAACATTGTACTCATCAAGCATTTTTTTCAAATCAGAAATAATCTCTTCGTGAAAAGTGCTTATCGATTTGCCACGACTAGATAAAAAATATAATTATGTAGTTAGTAATATAGTATATAAGTAAATCCTAATATTCAAGTAAATCATGCTTCAAATAAATCATGCTTCAATAGGATTGAAAAATTACCTCATAACGTGAATTCTATTTTCTATTTCATTTTCTGTATAAAAAATATATAATTGTGCAAACTTTGGAAATGATCCTTCAAGTGGTAACAAACTTCCAATCTGATGATAATTTTGGCCACATAATCTAAATGTTCTTGGTCCTCGATCTTGGTTAACAGATGCATCAATCTTTCCACCCATTGAAGTGAATGAGAACATAGAGTTATAACTCTTAATATTGTCTCGAAAATGATCACTCATAGCTCCTGTGTAAGAGAACAAAATACATATTAATGCTCAAGTATTATCAAATGTGATATGTGTTTAAAATAAGAAAGAGTTTTTTTTTCTAACCTTGTCCAAATAACAATTGTTTTAAAATAGAAGGAGGCTCTTTTGAAGTTGGCAATTTTATCTTTTCATGACAACAACATAAAGAGAACTCTAGTACTTTTGACTTATAATGTTTGTTAATTCTTTCTTCATACGAGAACAACGCCTCACATTGCTTACAATAATAAGTTGGATCACATATATCCCAATATTCTATTTATGAAACATCATTACAATTAGAGATATTGATATTGAATATAATTTATCATAATACACAATTAAAAAAATGCAGTATTCTTATCTTCACTTTGTACATCACTGAAGTTAATATCATCTACTGAAAGAATGAAGAAGATGAAATTGTGGTGTTAACAATTATAAGATAAACATGAAAAATTAAACCTTGTGAGATTGGGGAAGATTAAAAAATAATTTAACATATAATTAAAAAGTTCGGATAATGCAAATGTTTTGATTTTTTAATATGTAGGAATCACTAATAACAACTTCGTCTTTTTGCTTTAAATATAAATTTATATTTAATTGGTTATTTTCAATTTTACAATGAATTATATAAATGAATGGTGAATAAAAGTGATTATAATGGTAGAATAATTGTTGATGGTCATGACTTATGTAGTCAAATGTTTTTAGTTATCAATAATTGACAATGGCATGCTTATAATTTCATACATCAAGTAGTATAATATACTAAAATGGACATGCTTAAAATTTCAATACTCTTATTGAAAAAGAATTAAAAATATATTATACACATATAATTTGTACTTCATCATAGATGTTTAATAAATGACAGTAAATTAAGCATGCATTACAATATAATGCCTACATTTAGAAGGAAGTAATGATTAGTTTATTGTAATAATAAAATATATTTAAATGTGACAATAATTGAAACCAAAATTGATTCATGAGTATATAGTAAAATCATAACCTTTTTCATTTGAATCTTCATAATTTGAATTGTCATGAAGTATACCATCATTATTTGTTGGACCATCATCCACCCGAATGTTTTTACGCATTTGCTCTTTTCTTGAGACAAAAACATTATTAGATCCTGTAATATAATTGTAAAGAAATAAAAATAAAAAAATTATAGTATAAATTTATTAAAAATTAATGATAAAAAATAGAAGGATAATTGATAATCCAAACAAAAAAAAGTTGACACGAAGATAGCGATAAGAATGTCCATCCTTAATGACAATAAAATTCTAGACAACCATAAAAAAAAATTTAAATTTCATTAATGGGAAAATAAATAGACACATTCACAAAATAAAACCATCACCTTTTTCATTTGCACCTTCATTTAAATTCACTTGGCTATCTTCATTTTCGATACCTGTCATAAAATAATTACATATGTGTTATTAAATAATAAACATACAATGTTAACATAATCCACATTTAGAATTATATGTATTTAGTCCTAGTAGTTGATCCAATCCCACCATCATAAATTGAATTGTCATGATTATATGTTGGACCATCATCCATCCAAATGCCTTTACCCTTATGCTCTTCTGTTGAACCTAAAGCAATATCAAATCCTATAATAAAATGTAGATAAAACAATTAATAAATATAGATAATAATTAATATGGACAAAGAAAAAGGTAATTAAACAGTAAATGTAATCATAATACTACAAGACTACTCTCGTCTATTCCATTTGAGTCTTCATTGTAATTGGAATGTTTATTCATTTAACATATTTGAATGTGTTGTAAAAGATATAATAATTTAAAAAGGAGTACGTAATTTAAAAAAGAATTATTTTTAAGTAATAGCAATATCATGTTAATTATTATTATAGAAGGACATTTGAATTATGAATAATTCAAAGAAATAAAGAAATATGACAAACGTGAAATGATAAGTTAAAGATGTATTAATAAAAACTTTTAAATAAATTTCAAACACGATATTTTAAGTATAATTTCTTAAGTGATAAAATAAATACACATATGACAAGTTCTCTAATTATAGTTATTTAGTTTCTAATATCATACATTGAGATGTAAAATATAATAAGACTATCACTTTTCCGTCTGAATTTATGTTTAAATTGGATTTGCTATCTTCATTTACATCACATATAAACTAAACATATTTCCCAAGAATTGGATAACTATTGAATGAATATAAACAAATATAACAATGTCTGAAAGATAATTCAAATAAGCAATCTATAAGAATAGACGATTTTATCACTTGAAAGGAAATTATAAATCGAACATGAAAATTTAAATTATATTTCTTTAGTGAAAAATAAATAGACATATCTACAACTTCTCTAATTATGTTTATTTAATTTTCAATAGCATACATTAAAGTGCAAGACTATCACCTTTTGTCCTGGAATCTACATTTAAATTGCATTGGCTATCTTCATGTAAGGTACCTGTGATCACAAATGATTATATGTTAATTTTAATAACATATTAATTAAGATGATCAACATTTATGCAACTATATTTATTATTACTAAATAACTAATTATCTCACCTTCACGATTTGATTTATCACTTATCTTGACATGATCATACTTTAAACAATCATTCAACCAAATGCTTTTGCATTTTTCTTTTTTCCTTGAAAAATTACAATTATCAAATCCTGTAATAAAATTGTAAAGAAAACAAACATTAGAATATTAGTAAAAATCAAATATAAATTAAGAAGAAATGGTAAGGAAATGAACAATTGAAAATGTAACCCATAGATTAAGCAAGATGAAAAAATACAACGCATAATTTCTTTGTTACAATAACTATCAATATTTAGCAAGAATTAAATAACCAATATTTCTTGTACAATGAAAAGATAGTAAAGTAATTAATTATTAAAAATATTATATATGATATATAAATATTAAATATATAACTCGAATACAACATACAAAGTATCGCTGATTACTTTTGCTTAGGGGAACTAATCAAACAAAGTTCGAATGTGGGAAAGATGAGTTCAATTAGGTCCCACATATTCATTCAACTCATTGACTTTGTGAGGTAATTAGTATATATACAACATAATTGCAATACTGGAAATATTTTAATTATTTGACATCTTAATTAAATCAAATTTTAATAAAAGTTGTCAATCTTAATTGCTAGATACACATGAGTATGCTCAATACAAATAGAATGTTTTGATAAAATTGTTACGATAAAATTCTCATAAGTATTCATTATTGTACTAACCATCATTGGTAATATAACCTGAGGAATCCAATCTTCTTTTGTTCTGCTTTCTCTTCTCATTGTTATCAATTGATTCACTATTTTCTTAAAAAAATAGAAAAATAAATATTTTAGTAACAGTAAGATATATAAAGATAAAAAATATAACTTTGATATAATATTCATGATTGCATTGCCTAGGGAATTTTGCTCATAATGATTCTAAAAAAAATAATACAAAAATAATAATTAGCGTGTATAATTTTTGTCCTCACCGGAATAATATTTCGCCCTTCGTTGTTTGAGGATATCTATTCGCTTCATCCTTGCAAGTTTCTTCTCAATGTTTTCCATCTGAAAATTCCTTGAAATCTTGAAAACTAATAAGTTCTTTATTTGGATTGCTGACTTAATAAGTGATTGAAACGAACTCAATAAAGCACAGAAATTAATGAATTTATGCAAAACGTAGTGGTTTCATATGATGATATAGAAAGAAAGTTATATTGAGAATTAATAAGCAATATAATGGGAAATATAGAATTTGAGATACCTAAGCTTTTAATCAAACAATCAGTAGTGCAAAAGTAATTATGAAATAATAATAGCAAAAGATTGATATTAATAGTGTACAACTATGCTTTTCTTCCAATAGATGCTATATTAGTTTATCTAACATTTGTAAGCATTACCTCGAATAAAAGTTGCAATGGATTGAGAGGAAATAGATGCGGGTTCCAACGATGCTCACTGCAATAATTTCAAGATTTCTTGCATAAGCTCAATGGCATAGTTTTAGTTTTTCCAAACAAAGCATGATGGCACCAACCAAAACAATGGCAGCAACTGAAACAAACAAAGGGACAAATATTTTATTTAAAATTAAGAGAATAAGAGAGCTTAATGAATAAAAGCTAAACGTGGGTAATATGTTGACATATTTGTAAAAGAAAATTTTAACAAATGCATTATATAAAATTCATATTATGAAATTCACAAATTATTATTTTAAACTATTTCAAAGTTGCCATATTTTTTTAAATATTTAAATAACTTTATAAAATTACCATAAATTATAAACAATAAACTATTTATAAATTACCATAATTTTATTAAATATTTTGAAATAATATACATGTTAATCATATTTTTTTAGTAATATACAATTATCCGTAGAGGTTTTCACAGAAAAAACTTAATAATTGACATTGTTGAAATTTATTTTTGAACACTTAAAAATATAATTTTATAATAAAGTTTTTTTTATTGTAGTTGTTTACAATGTGTAGTCATCTAAACCAAATATGCAAAATGAGTCCTTTGACAAATGAAAATTTAAAAAAGACAATGACATGACATTCATATAGAATATGAATTCCTAATTGTGTTCAGTATTTATTTTATAGTATATGACAATTAAATTGTAAATTAAAACTAAACATTTAATCATTAAGTTTATTTTACATAAGAAGTTGGTGATTTGATAATTTTAAAAATAGTATGAATAAGGAAACCACTCTATTAGCAACGAAACATCAACATTAACAACATAAATATAAGCAAACCACTCTACATAATATATCGACCGTCAACAAACATAAAACTACTAAGAAAATATAAAACGTTTACAAATAAACTTGCTAAAAACGTAAAGATGACAGTAAAAGTTTAATAAACATGAGTCAATCATCCTTTTCTTTCTTAATCATCACTTTATTGGCTTTATTGCTTGAAAGCTGAAAATTAAGATCACCACCAGAATTAATTGTTGATGTTGAGCTCTCTCCAATATTTTTTTACTTGATTTCTTAGCTGGAGATATGACATCATTCTCGCAAGTGGAACCCTACAATTAATAATTAAAACATAAATATATGAAATTATTAATAAGTTTAATACCAAATTAAAATTTTGTTATAAGGATGACCTTCAAATTCTCGTCGTCACAACTAAATTCATTATTGTTGAAGTCTGGATCCTATTTTAAAAAGATAGAACACAACATGAAACATCAAACCACAAGTACAATAATAATGTAATAATAGAAATCACGTGTACTTACAGTGAATACTTCTTGAGATGACAAAACACTATATTTCTTTATGAGTTTTTCATCCTCATAAAGATTAATCACATTATACGCTTCATGGTATGCCTTAGTGTTTGAAGCCTTAACAATGACTTTGAAAATAACTTGTCTATTGATAACAGAATCGAGCTCCATAGGATAGCAGACCTCGTCAACATTAGAAGTCTAAAATAAAGTAAGCATAAACAAAAATATAATAAATATTACAAAAATAGAGAAAATACAATTACTACCACTAGATTATTTTCTTTCAATTCATTAGCGCTCTTTCCAATTAATTGCATTGCCTCACGATCCCAAAGTAATAATGAAACAAAATCACTACCATCCATCACGCAAACTCGAAGTTTGTACCTAAAAGAAACATTTCAACAAATAAAAACTATTTTTATATTTATGTATAGGTTACACACTATGAGAAATACCTGTGTAGCAGATGTCTCAATACGATCACATTTATTGCAATAAAATTTATTTCCTATTTTATCAACTTTCTTTGGGCATCTCTTGCATCCAACATATGACCATTCTTTTTCTAATTCTATATCAACAATAGTTGGAACGATCCAAAAGTGTCCCTCCTAGACACAAAAATAAATATTAATTTTTCATAGATAATTGTAATTAACATACACATGAATAGATATTAAAATTACGTACCTGTGTGCACTGCATCAATTCTTTGATAGGCATGACTTCTAAATTTTTTAAAGATAATTCGCTAGAGATAGAATAATTATGTATTGATGAAATTTGAGTGATCCTCTCAGATGTGTCTCCTTGCACCTCGAATAATCTGTGTACATCCATAATTATAAAAAATAAATAGAAATGCAATTATGAAAGAGGATATCAAAAGAGCTTAAGAACCTAGTTTTAAAATCGTCAACTTGTGGAAAATCAGAATTTATCCAAAGCTTTGATGAATGCCAAGTATTGCTCACTGAATACTTATCTAAAAAGTAAAAAGTATAAATGAAAATTTATAAGGCATAATATAAATATATATATATATATGTTTACAAAAGTTGTATACTTTGAAATTTTTGAGCTCTTATTAGCTGCATGACTACAACAATAGGTTGATCAGTTGATTTGGTTAAGTGCAATAGAATTTCATCAATAAATTCTCCCCAAAAGGTAGCAGATATCCTATTTCTCTTGATTCAAGAATGCAAAAAGTGAGAATATAATATGACATGATAAACATTAATTTTTACAAAAAGCGTGGATACTCACTCATGATCTTCAAGTTCGACGTTCATGAAAATACTTGTCTTGTTATCCATTTGGCGCTCTTGAACATCACTACGACTCACAATTTCTCCAATAACATATACAATAATTTTAAAAAATCAAATAACAATATTATAATATGTTAAATAATTATGACTTAAATAGAGAAATATGATAGATATTTACCAAATAATTAATTCTCCACAATTTCTAACTCCATTGTTAAGTTGTGTATAGAGGCACAAATCAAAGATATTCAACGAAAAATTTGAATCCTCTATTGGTAAGATATTTGTCCTTTGAGTGAATGTCAACTTGAATTTGTGGTTTGTAGTCTTGAAGTATAAATTATTTGGTCCCACCAAAAAGTTCTTTATGACATACAAACCTAACTCCTCCATTTTTTATCTGAACAAACCAATTGCAGACCTTCCAATGCTAGCATGAATGTGATTCCCCTATGCATAAGAAAAATGCAAAAATGAGATGAATAGTGAAAGATGCATGCAATCGGATGATCTACTTATTCAAGCAGCAAAAAAAATATTATTTTTACAAATTTAAATTTAATTTAAAATATTAAATATGCAATAGTTTATAAATAGAATAATCTCAATAACACTATGTTTACCATTCCACATAAACATGCACACAACAATTAACATGTGACATGAGTTTACGACCATCTTGCAAAAAACGTTAAATAACTGAAGATAATATTTAACTTTATATAATATGTAAGGTTCAATTGCATTTTATCTTAAGAATTCAATCATGCAGACCTCTTCCTAGTATATAAGTACAATTTATTGTATGTAACCTTTTTTTTATAAGGCTATACGTTATAACTAAACAAATAAAAAAATAAAAATTAATTTTTAAAAATAAATTAAATAAAGATTTAAAAGTTTATAACTATCAAATCATATGCACACAGAAAATCAGAATACATGATGAAAGCTTGCATGCATTCCATGTTTCATGAGACATGCAATGTGGTCTCATAAGATAACACCTAGGTACTATTGCAAAGAATTGAATTAACTAAATATCCACAAGTTGATAAATATCAAATCATATGCATGCAAGAAATGAGGCCACATTATCAAATGTTGCATGCATTCTAGTTTGCAGTTAGCACGTAAGTAATACTGCATTGACAGATGTGATTGTATGTAACCTTTTTTTATAAGGCTATGCGTTATAACTAAACAAATAAAAAACAAAAATTAATTTTTAAAAATAAATTAAATAAAGATCTAAAAGTTTATAACTATCAAATCATATGCACGCAGAAAATCAGAATACTTGATGAAATCTTGCATGCATTCCATGTTTCAATGTGGTCATAATATAACACGTAAGTACTATTGCATGGAATTGAATTAACTAAATATCCACAAGTTGATAAATATCAAATCATATGCATGCAAGAAATGAGGCCACCTTATCAAATGTTGCATGCATTCTAGTTTGCAGTTAGCACATAAGTAATACTGCATAGATTGCATGTAACCTTTTTTATAAGACTATACGTTATAACTAAACAAATAAAAAAACAAAAATTAATTTTTAAAAATAAATTAAATACATATCTAAAAGTCTATAACTATCAAATCATATGCACGTAGAAAATCAGAATACATGATGAAAGCTTGCATGCATTCCATGTTTCATAAGACATGCAATGTGGTCTAATAAGATAACACGTAAGTACTATTGCATGGATTGAATTAACTAAATATCCACAAGTTGATAAATATTAAATCATAAGCATGCAAGAAATGAGACCACGTTATCAAATGTTGCATGCATTCTAATTTACAGTAAGCAATACTACATGGATAGATGTGATTGCATGCAATAACAATAAGTACAATAAAAAATTGAACACATACAATAACAATCACACTATCTAATTCCATTTTAATTCTAAATATACAAACACATAAAAAATTGATGAAGACTATAAAAAAAATATAATTATATGGTGAGAAATAAATTAGTGATAAGTAATAATGTAATCATATAATTTAAAATGATAAAAAAATACCTTTTCATCTTGTAATATCATCTCAATGGATATCGTATTGTTAAAATTTTCTCGAGAAGAAATGTGCCACAATCGCACTACGCGTACTTTAATATTCCATTGCATTGTAAATTCATCCAAATTGCTAATAACATTCATTTTCGCCATTGAGGAAATACAGCGTTTATAGGAACCTAAAAATTTGGCAAGAAATTCAACAAATATAACTATTAAGAGACAAATTTTTTATGACAAAACTTTAAATATAAATGAAAAGATGATAAAAATATTAATAATCTACGTCAGATTGTTCGAAGCTTCCCAATTCTCTCTTCCTTGAATGATATGCAGTAAGCTTAGTCCCAAACATCAGAGAGAATGAAATGTGGTTTTGCATAAAAGAGAGAGAGAGAGTAAGATGTAGTCTGTTGTACAATAAAGTTGAGAGGACTATAGTTACACAAGGTGGCCACTACTTTTAGTTATTGTAATTAAAATAACACCTTTAACATATTGCAAAATTATTGGAAAGGGAGAGGTATTCTAAATTGCTGGAAAATATTCTATATTTGATATAATATTAAAAATAAATTTATGTAGATAATTTTTTATAGCTAGACTAAAAACGTGGGGCTACTTTTATTATTGGTGCACGGTAAAAAAACAAATATATAAAAGTTCAACTATTATATTATGTTATGTTATACAATACCACATTATATTATTTTATATTATAATATATGTTGTTCATGGCATAAATTTAGGAATGAGTGGACAATTCTATTATAATTTTATGAAGGTGTCATTATAGTAGACATATTGCATTTTATCTTCATTATATGATATTATTAGTTACATTTTTATAATATAATATAACTTTATGTTATATGCTGAGATGCAATGTTAAAGTAATAATTAGTCAAATTGTCAGTTTGTTAACATATATATTAATATTAGAATAGTATATGTAATTGATGCTGGACATGTGGCATCTCATGCTTGTGCCAAATGCCATTCTCTCCTTGCATACTATCCTCCTTTTATATTTACTAGTATAAGGCCCCGCACGATGTGCGGTCAATATAAAAATAATTTTTTAAGAAAATAAAATAAATTTAATCACATATTATATATATTATTTAAATGATTTTTTAAGAAAATAAAATAAATTTAATCACATATTATATATATTATTTAAATGATTTTTTAAGAATTAATTTTTGTGAGTGTTAGATTTCTATAACCATTAGTCAAGTTATCTATAAATAATTCATTTCCTATATTCAAAATGGTTAGTTAGTTAATTGATAATCTTCTATATCATATTATTTAAATAATTCTATGTCTACTAATTATTTAATTAAAAAATGATAAATTTTAAATATGGGTGGCAACATATTAATATGTCGAATATAAATAGATTATTATATTATTAATTAAGTTTGTGCACCATTTTTCTTTTATGTGGCATGAGAATATTATCCTTTTAATTTTTTTATTTGAAATTTTAATATTTTAATATATCAGTAAAATATAAGTATAATTATTTCACATTTATATAGAAACCAATTGTTGACAAAAATTACTTTTGTGTCCTGTTTGTTTTAATGAATTCCCAAATATGTTTTTGCAATATCCAATTTAATGGTTTATTCTTGAATATTTTTTTATTTTTAAATAATTTCTTTATTCAAATTTTATGGTCTATTTCAAATAATGAAATTTAATCAAATTTTATTGTTTATTTTAAATTATGAAATTTTTTCATTAAAAATTGAGGGCATCTCGTGGGGCATGAGGCTACTCATATTTTAGTGTGGTGTATACATATGTGTGTATTATGTATGCATTTGATATACTATAGATTATTGATTAGTTATGACTCTATCATAATGAATACTTATTTTAATTTTAAATAATAATTTAAGATTACTTTGTGACAGCTTATTAAGAAATAATTAATCAATATAAAAATTGAACATGTTAAAATTAGTTATTGAAATAACAGCGTCAAATAATTAGCTTGATATATTTGTATTTCTTTTGTGTGTGTGTATATATATACACACTCTTAAATAATCATTTTTTATTTATTTAAACATATATTTTTATAGACTTATAACATCTATAAGTGAAAAGAACATCTATACTAAATTTTTCCTTTGGAAGTTAGTTATACGACTACTGTCATTTTAGCATGGTATATAACAACAACAACAAAACCTTATCCTACTAGGTGGGGTCGGCTACATGGATCATACGACGTCATTCCGCTCTATTAATAACTAAATCTTTCGGTATATTATTCACCAATAAATCTTGCTCTATTAGTTCGTCAAGTGTCCGCCTTGGCCTCCCAACAAATCCATTTCCATTATATATAGATGTAGATGATATCTTATAACTATTTCTCATGAGTTATTATCTTATCATTTTTAGTTATTAAATAATTATTCAATGATATGTTGATTATTTTTATAATTATTATATGAAGTAAGAGGGCGTGCCAATGCAATCATGTCAGAGATGTTGATGTTGATTTAATAAAATTTGTCCTTACATACCATGCTTTTAATCAAATTGATATCAATTTGAAATTCAATCATTCCTTTTCTAGCTTATTCCAAGAGCATATAAATAATTGAAGTTAAATATAATAATTATAAGGTTGTCAACATGATAATGTGATATAAAGAAATAGGAATTGGTTATGAATACAATTATAATTGTATAACAAAATAATTCAAAATGAATTACATTAATACAAAAAATATCCCTTTAAGACCCGTACTACTATAATTACCATAATAGGTAATATATTATGTGTAAGATATGATTAATATTTCTTAAATTCAAATTATTGATTACACACACAAAAAGATGAAACCTTGACCTCCTCACATATTGCATAAGATTGAAACTCGTCAAATGCAGAAAAATATTTTATATGTAGGCACATATACACGGACTAAATAAAAATTTAGCACATATATAATTATGATAAAGTATTAATTATTTTTATTAGAAAAACTAAGATTTTGTAGCCATCCTAATTAGTAATAAAAATAAAAAAAATGTCAAAATAGTTGAAAGGAAGTCACGACTTCATATGAGAATGGAGAGAATATAATGTAATCATTTCGTAGGAAATAAAATCTACTACAACCTAATACACACTTTAAAATCGCATTAATTAATTTATGTTATAATAAAAAGTTTCATTATCGTAATGCATTGCATGAAGAATGCTAAAAATTCATAAAAAATATCGACAAAAACTGCTTAATCAAGACAATTAATAATATAGATATCTATCATGAAAACATATTAAAAGAGAAAAAACAACTTTATCCGAAGCACTTCGTCTTTTGCTTTTGCCTTATTCTGCACGTTAGCTTTCAATAGATTTACATTCAAAATAATTTTAAATAAGCTTAAATAAGTCAATTTTTTAAGCGCTAAAAAATCCAAAATAAATTTTATTTTAAACATGGAAAGATTAAAAAAATATAAAGCGCAAATGTAACCTTAATTTAAGAAAAAAAATCAAGTATTAGTTATCACCTAAATGGTGACAAATAAACTAATAATATATTAAAATATGAGTGCGCCATTCAGATGACCGCCAACTCCAACGTGACCAAGACCAAGATAAAATAGTCTAATTATTATGTTAAAAAAAATACAAAATGAAGAGTTGGCCACCATCAAAATAATAGTACACTACATACACTCTCGAATTGTACGAATCGCTTACTCCTGCTCTCTCTGTTTGCACGTATTTATAGGGTGCATGCAATGATGGGCGTGGAGAATGACTTCTAACTTCTGTAATACGTTATTTATGTTTATTTGTTTTGCAATATAAAATTATAGATATAAATGGCACTTATAGAACAAGATGTTGAAGATGACTATTAATTAACTGATCATTTACTAACTGACTACTAAAAAAGTGACATTGAATAAATATTTTAATTATTTCATAATATTTTATCTATACAAAAGGTTGTTATAAGTTTTTTTAATTAACTTAAAGTTACTAAAAAATACTAAGCTTTTTTATTGCTAAATAACTTTTCAATTAGCGTACACATTGATTTTTTAATTACCATTTTATAATTATCATTTTTCAATTAGTAATATTTTATAATGTCAAATATTACTAATTTTTTAATTACCAGATACTTTCCAATTAGGTACAAAGTAATTTTATAAATTGTTTCATAATCATGATATTTTATAAATTGTTTAAAAAAGTTAAATAGTTGTCCCTATATTAAATATCTTGTGACAACGTGCATCATATTATTACTCGACCACCATTAATTCTAATTATTTCATGCCGTCATTATTTTTTCATTATTTAATACCACAAGTGTCTCATTTTTACATCTTCCAAAGCCGTATACTTAATTCATTGATAACTCATTTTTTATATGTAATAGTTATGAATTAGTTATCCACTACTCCAATTAAATTATGTCTAATTACGTAATTAAAAAATTATATAAGTTGATAAATTCTAAGGGCAGTTGTTAACGACTTAATATTTTACTTAACCATTTAAATTACTAACTACTCAAAGGATTAATGATAAATTATATAATATTTTACTTAGTTATAAACTCTAGATGACACATGTCATCATAATAAAGTATCAAATGTCATCTTCTCATCAAAAGTACTCTCCTTTTAATATAGTACTAGTGTAACATCTGTGCGATGCACGGGCATACTAAACTTATTATATAAAAGTTTAAAACTTATATTAATCGTAAAAAGATATGCAATTATCAACAAATAAAGCACAATAAATAATGAAAAGTGTATAAAAGTAATTACCAAATAGTTCCTTCTCATCAACATTAATTTTATTAAGTGCCCATAAGCATGTAATTCAAAGATATTCATGTAAAAATTTGAATACTCTACTTTTAAGACAGTGATCTTTTGCATGAAAGTTAGTCTCAATTTATATTTTTTTATATTTCAAATACAAAAGATTTGGTTGTAACATAAAATTCTTCGTCGCATACAATCCTAATTTATTAATATTTTATTTGAATAAATGAATTATTAAATGCTACCACCCTGCAAAATGAAAATAGTGTAAATATCTATACATTTTTCAAAATGCAATTATATATTTCTGATATAATAACATATTTCTTTTTATACACACACAGTGTATATAAAAAAATATTTTTGAGAGAGCATGCACACATATATAATTTGTTTTCTTTTTGTGTTCTGCACCAGTGCAACTTCTCCATCACCATATTTATAGTTACAAATGTACATAATATAAAAAATAATATTAATTAAATTAGCAACTATACTATATCTTATTTACAATATATTATTTTTAGGATACATAAGTAATGTGTATTATTTAACCCATTATTGTTAACAATGAGAAATAATTTAAATGATACATGGCTTATTGAGAGAGCCACATGTGGCAACTTCTAATTATGCTTAGACATATAAATATATAGATAAATGGATATATAAGATGTAGATACATATTGTCATAATAATATATTTAAAAATTTGATGATATTTATATTAATCATCAATAGATATTATCATTTTGAGTAGGAGATGGACGTTTTTTACTTAAAATTCATATCATAACATATTTTTTTAATATTTCATTATATATGAGTTATAATATTTAATATTTTATTAGACGAAAGAGAAATTATACATAAGTATATTTTTATAGTTATAAATGAAAATTAGAAATCTCTTTATTTATAGTTATAGATATAGAATTTAGATATATATAAATAAAGTATATATTTTGGGTATCCATAATTATATAAAAAAATATTATCATTTTATACATTCAATTTATGATAGCTCGATACATGGCACTTTCAACCTCTGTATTCATATATATTAATACAATATACATGTATTAACGGAAGATATAATCAACTTTTGTAATCAAGTTAGACCATTCTTTTTATATTAACTTTTGGTCAAAAATTTTAATAGCATCGTTAATGTTTAGTTAAAGGTAACTAAATGTAAACTCAAAACCATGTAAACTCTTATTATTTCTTATTTTACCAAGCACATTTATTTTATATTTGAGTTATCCTTTTTAAATAGCATGTAATATATGTTCAATAATTCTAACTCATAAGTCGATTCCTAATTGTTTTCAAATGACTTGAATGGTGATATTTTATAAGTTTCTAGTCAATTTTTTTATTTTATCAAATAAATAATAATTTTTGAAAATAAATAGTCTATTTTCAAAACACAAAATAAGTATAAGTAATTTGATCTCCATAGAATAATGAAATCTTATATAATTAATAATGAAATCTTAAACACACACCCTCAAAATCGTTATTCTTGTTATTTTACATGACACAAATCATTTTTCTTAATGTATATTATATTATGTTAAAAATAAAAACAATTTTCTAAAAAAAATGACAATGAATTTGTTATAATATTTTATTTGACCATCAGGTTAATCAAACTTATTATAATAATATCTAATATTTTTAGAAGTATATAATTTTATATAGTTAAAGAAATTTTGTAACCTTTCTCATAGTTAATAGTTCAATAATCAATTTGGTAACTAATTAAGTGTCCAATTAATCATTATACAAATAGTAAAATTGCATAGTAACAACACTTTCTAACTGGCTTTCATAAAGTAAAAATCCAATATTTTTATTTATAAATAATGATCATTTGCACATTATACATACTCATATCTATTTGATACTCAAGAAAGAGTACTAAAAATCAGTAGAGATTTTAATATTGTAACCCAATTTAATAGTAGAGATTTTAACTAAAAGGAACCCAATTTACTTCCTGATGTTGAAATTAAAACTAAAAGAAACTAAAAGAACATAAAATATTGTCATTAAAAAAATGATGTTCTAATATTATCATAAAAAATCAGAGTTAGAAATATCTTTTTATTTACTTCCTGACATTTTTTGTTTTATTTTTCAATCTCTATGCACAGGGGCATAAGAAATATATAGATAATAAATTTAATATGGCTATAAAATATAAATATATGACAAAGATAAATTAAACAGTAAGAATTTAATAATATTGAATGTTGAAAGCTGTATTATCATATTTGCATCTTAAAAATGAACACACAACTTTTTTAATAACATTGCATAATGACACATTCAGATTGAATTTAATTTCTAACACATTTTTAGAATATTTTTATATAAAGTTTCACCTTAAAATTTTGTAAATGCTAATTTATGCAAATAAACAAATTATGATGACTCTTGTCAGTGTAAGTTTTAGTGCTAGACTCTTTTTTTTTCATTTTAAACATGTACACCCAATATTTTTTTAACATACACCCAATACTTGGAATGGAACTAAAATGATAATATGCATGCATGCAGACAACTTTATCACCTATTCATATCAAGTAAATGCAACGTGTTAAAATTGCATGCTCTCCTCTCATGTCTTATGAGTTTTCATACAAAACATTAATTTAAGCTTAGTGAGACATGGAATGTATTCAATATTTTTTAATATATAGAATTCACTTGTAAGAAAAATGGGACAAATTACTCCTCTCAGCATCATGACATAAGGATACGAGAGACACAAGACTTACTCAATATCTTACCATCAGGGACATTATAGAACTCATCTAATACTATCATCTCGTACGATCCCAACTAGGTATATTAATTTAAAAAATGTTAGAATAATAAGGTGAGCAAAATAGCTCAGTAAAATAATAACTCATAACATATGCATTACCAACTAATCAATTCAGAGAGACATAAAAAGACATGTAATAATTATTGTATCAATGAAATAAGAATTTTCATATATTTAAAAATTACATATACAACCTTCTAACTAAAAGCATCACACTCTATTTGCAATCAACATAATTTAAACATATCAAACATATTTATGTATATATGCTAACACTATCATATGTATGCACAGATAGCCAATTTGTATAGCCGATAAGTGGACTCTAGAGGTGTCCCTTACGAATTCTGAAGGTGGCTCCCATCGTGACTTCTCACAATGTAGCACTTAACTTCATATGACACTTAGTTACATTCTACCTCATTTCATATTTGGGGAATAAATAAAAAAGTGATAGTTGGACTCCATAGGTGATCCCTACAAATTCTAGAGGTGGTTTCCACTATTATTTCTCATGATGTAGCACTAAGCTCCGCTTAGCTTCATCATATCTCATATCATATTCGAGGAATAAAATGATATATTGAATTATAGAGGTTACTTTCATCGTAAACAGTGTACTTAGCTTCAATCATCAAACATGCAAATGTATGATACAAATAGATGCAGATATATGATTCATTATGAATAATCATATGTTAAATATTAGAAAATGAATCATATCTAACATTCATTTAAACGAAATAGGATTGCACTTTATAATATCAACTCATAAAATATCGCATATTCTTTTCAAATGTACAATCAATTAATCCTATGTTCCAAAATACTTTTCATAGCAAATTGTCGGAAGACATATTCAATACATCTAATGATTGGGATCACACAGAACTTAAAAGAGATGAATACATAGAGTAGAAAAAATCAATTTACTTATAGGTGCTAACCAAATATTTTCCATTCCTTTTTTCTACTTTACTACTCTAAATATCCTTCAAACTAATCATAATATTACTACTATGATTTGAACCTAACATATCATACATGAAGCATAATATTTACAAAGGTCACATACCATTGTTGATCTTATTTTATGACATATTACATACTTTGTAAAGAAATATTCATATTTTCTTATACTCATAATCAAATCTTGTCATTCCAATTTTGGTTAGTCCCATATTACAAAACCACTAAGTTGTAAAGTTTTAAATTTTATCTCGGTAGGTTGAAAACCAACATTCAACCTATATTTTATGCTATTTTTGTGTTCTTAGAGACTAAGTGGCCTTGGCTTCATGATTTTATATCAATTAATGAACAACTCTTATTCTAGCACTTTCAATTTTCCCCAAAATAAGAGCTTCTCGGGTGTGACTCATAAAATTCCTAAAATTTATAACCTTATGAACTGAGCACAATAAATTAAAAAACTACTAACATGATATGTCCTAAATTTAATTCTGATAGGCTAATTAAGTTAGGTTAAGTATTTATTACTTTTACTATAAACAACATTTTCAAGAGATTTTAATTGCATATAAAGCTTAACATCCATATCTTATTGACACTAAATTATCACTAATTATATAACATATTCGATTTAATGCCTAATTTACAAAATTGGATAAAAGTTTTAGCAAACTGAACAATAGAACTTTAAAGGTGAAGGCATAACATTTCCTACAAACATGTGATTAACATGATTACGAACCTGAGTGAAACTAGACTCATAAAGGATTAAGCAAAATTATACTACCCAAAAGCGTCAACTAAAATTTTAGGAATAAGTTAGTCATACCTAGGATTTATTCTTCTTTGTGAAAAAGTTGGGTTCCACCCCACAATTAACTAAGTTTAGAGAAGAGAAGAAATAAGGAAGATTAACATAAATCCTAGTTTACAATATCTAATTGTAATCACTAAAATAATCATACAAGAAGTCACCATAGTTTGGGAATTGCAAGTCTCTCACTTTCCTTCCCTTTTGCTCTTGATTGTGATATTATCTTACAAGCTTTGGATGAGGCAGGTAAAGTGAATGAAAAGGAGCAATAAGAACATCTGAATGATAAGGGATATGACTTAGAAAATCGAGATAAGATTGGCCAACAATGATAGGGTTGTTATTTGGGTCGGGTCCAAGTTCAGGTCGAACTCGACCTAAACTGAAGCAAACCCATTAATGGTGGATTAGGTTCGAGTTCAAAATTTATTAACTCGAGATGAACTGACTTGACCCGCTCACCCGTTTCAGGTTCGAGTCGGATTGGGGGTCGAGTTTCTGATCGGGTCGGTCGTGAACAACACTAATTGAAGTACTAAAATGTCCATGGGTTGTCATTATTTACATGTAAATGATTTTTCTTTTTCTATTATTTATTTTATTTATTCATTTACTTAAGATATTATATGTAAATAAGAAACTATCCTATATTTGGGTTTAAATAAAATACCTATAAAAATAAATAAGTAACAAATCAAAATCAAAATTTTTATCGAAAAATAATACTTCTGGATTCTTTTTCATTTTTGCACCTTCAATTTATATAACTATGACTCCACCTAAAATTTACTAAAATTCACATTTAACATGTTTTTATATATATGAACAAATATCAAACTTTATTTTCTAAATTCTCACATTTACAAAAATCATATTTTCATTTTTATGCAAATTTCTATCAATACTACGTTCTAACACTTTAAGTTAAAACTCTTTCCTTAATGCATATATCATATGACTCATCAATCATATGGTATAGTATTAACACATATGATTATATGTGAATTAAATTTAAGAAATTACGTGACTTCTACCATCTATTCATGATGATCAAAATGACAATATGATCCATCTATGCCTTCGAAAGATCGAGTGCTCGAGGTCAAGAAGGAAAGGAGGGAGATCAACTTGCTAAAACTTACGACAATGAAGGGGAGGAGGGATGGATCTTGGGAGAAGATTAGAACGTCAGAAGAAAGAAAAGGGGGAAGAGCGTGAGAGGAAGGTTTTTTATGACGAGAGAGGAAGCATTTAGATCTAACCTTATGATCTTTTGTCTAGCAGAAAGCATAACTAAAAAGCATTAAGATCTAACCTACTATAACTAAAAATCATTAAAATCTAACCTTCTAGCAAAAACATTCGAAGAGATTCTTACTGAATATGTGGACGCTCCCTCGATGATCAAGGAGGGAGGGATCATCTAAGGTTGCTACCCTCATACTTGGCGTTATGAAGTGCTACCAACTCTCCACAACATTTGGATGTTTGAGGGAAAAGATAGGAGAGGGGGAAAAAAAGGGAAAACATCAGGAAAGGTAGGGTTTCGAAGAAGATCAATGTACCTTTTTTTAACCGATTTAGACTTGAAATCAAGCCATGGAACAATTTTGACCGCTGAACCATGATGAAAGGATTATAACAGTGCAGATCCAAAGATTTCAGGGCGAGATTAGTTTTTTTTTTTATCTCATCCTAATTTTCTTCAATTTAAAATATGCATACATATGGCATTAAACTTATATATTCTTTAACTTTGAATGATTGCTCATGACGGTTGCACATGAACTTAGACATTTAATTTTTTACTACTTTATTTTAGCATGGGTCTTAATCATGCTATGATACCAAATCGTAACACTAAAAAAAATCCAACAAAAAAGCTGAGGGTAATTGTGGAAATTTTTATGTGCTAGTCCGTTCACCATAATTCAACGGAATACTTTAAATAATAAAGACATAATTTTTAGAAGAAGAACTCATAAGTGATAAAGTCAATTTGAGCCGTAATCATACTAGCAATAAAAGTTCATAAACAACTCTAACATCATCATAATGACACCATGCCTTTATTTAATCCTAGACCATGAGCAACCATGTCTTTATGAGTTGAACCATCATTCATCATCAACCTTCACTACAACAAACATGATCTATAGCTACAAATTATTTTGTGAATATAAGCTAAAATATCATTATTATAAGTTATTAGTCGCAAATAAAATTGTAGCATCAACTCTTGGATATTGATGGTGTTGCTATTGATAAGTAGCCACAAAGGTTATTTTTATGGCTATAAATATCATAGTAACCACAAAAAATTTATATAAGTATTAAACATTAACAAATGTGGATAATAATATCATTCATGGCAAATACCTTGATATTGACAACGAAAGTTTCGTGGGTATTGATTGACTTTCATGGCTAATTATATTTGTGGCTATTAGTAAATTTTGTTTCCACAAGCAATATAAAACAATTATGAGTAGTATTTTCATGATATGTAGCCAAAAAAATTGTAATGCAAAATTAAAAATGATTGATCATTTTATATTATTAGCTACAAATTATTTTATAGGTAAAAATAATTTTATCTATAAATATTTTCATGAAAACTACATAAAACAATTGAGTAGACACATTCCATAAAATAAAAAATGATATTTTATTGTAAATTCTCGTGCTCATTAATCATAGGATTCAATGACAATAATTGATGTAAAATAAAAATATTAAGAAATGTCAACTATATCAAAGGATTCTATGACATAGCATTATAAAGAAATCCATTCTAAAAAAAGTTAACATAATCTGACTTTTATAATTGAAAGAAAGCTTCCAACTTCTCTTCCATTTTTCTTTGACAATCCTCATCACAGACATCTTTTGTCGTTGATCTTGAATTTGTTATTTTCAAATTTTAATAAGTGCTTGTTAAGGTTTTATAAGTTGCAAATGTTCTTCAGAACGTTTCTCAGCTTCATCACGTCTTCTCTTCTCTTCTTTCGAATGTTCTTGTGTGGCAGTATTAACCCTTGAAGAAGGAGGACACACAACATAACCTAGACCTCGAGAATATCTTGGTTTTGTACACATTTTTGTTGAAAAATTTGCTCCTCTATCATTGATGGTTCTACTCTAGATTGTACGTACAATAACTTCCATGACCTCAGCTTATGTGGGAACTATGGCATCCTATAAAATAAATCAATAAAAAATAAATTAAAATAAAATGGCTATATCAATGAACAATTTTAAATTGCACATACATATTTTTATTTGGCTTCATCATGAGTCCATCATTTCCCTATTAAAATGAACATGCTTATACATCTTACTATAGTATTTGTAGAATCTTGATGTGTATTGTACAAACAATTAAAAAGTTACTACAATTTATATTTAATATCATACAAGAAAAAGAACTAAATCTAAATAATAAAATTAATTAACAATGTAAAACTAATACAAAACAATATAAATAAATATAAACTAATTCTTAAGCATAAATCAATTAAACATCATTCATAAATTTTTAATCCAAGGAGAAGCATAATGTCATTTAAATGATGAACCACCATTTTGTCCAATAAATATATTATAACGCCTCCAAATCACCCTTGCCACGTGGCAAGATCCGACTTGAAGGTCGCTACTAACAATGCTATACTCTGATTAAAATATTTACTTTGACTGATTCTTTGACCAGAACATTATATAAGCGAAAGACGTCAATGCAAAATGACAATAATGCGGGAGTCTAATGGAATCTCTAATATATGGCATATTACAATAATCGTCAATAGCTAAAGCAAAAGTCTAAAGTAATGAGACGATGACAATATCCTAAAACTACTCCATGTGCACATCATCATCACGAACATCGTCAATCGCTTGAGCTCATCCTTCATTATTCCGATTACCTATAGATCAATGCATGAGAAATAATAACTTATGAGTTTCGCAGCCCAATAGGTGAATAATAAATCAATGGATAAATAGTAACAATAAAGAAGCATTGAGTTAGTGTAAACATAATAATAATCATCACTGGAATACTCAATTAAAATAAATCAAGACCACGCTTAAATAAAAATCAATGGGACATATCAACGAAAAAGAACTAAGTAGAATCAATAGAGTAAATCAGATAGTATGCCTTGGATAAAATCAATAGGAAAATCAAGTCTATACTCTGAGTGAACCAAGGCAACATTTGGTATGATACAATGCTCTAGATAGTTCATCAATACTATGTCTGTGAGTAAAATCAGAATTCATGATAAACACTATTGGAATCCAATGGAAGAAATCAATACTCTGGTTATCGATGAATAGGTATCAATATGATGTATATAGATAGAATCAAGTTGAGTAGAAATAATGCAATAAATCATTGGGTGAAAACAATCATAATATAAGATAAAGATTCTAATCATTGGAATGAATTAGTTCAATGTTCTAGATTACTTTGTATTTCAATGTCATATGTCATGCTTTTGGATCAATGCCTTGTACTATACTCTGAATGTATTTCAATGCTCTGGCTGGAAGTTGTAATCAACTTATTTATCTCTGATATTTCTATGCAATGTCACTGATTAACGTATGAGTGGCTAGTGATTATGCACATCACGATGATCATCCTCTCTAACTGGAAGGGTATCCTCTTTCGTTACACAATAGGAAGAAATTGTGCAACGGGAATAAATGATGCCACAACACTAACTGCGATGCTATGCTATGAGCTCCCATCAATTCGTAACATGTGCAACTAAACTTTTATCTTTAGTTAATTAGGTTCTCATCTTCGTCCATATTGGGACTTAATCATAATGATGCAATTATAATAATCAAAATCAAAGGATCATATAATCAATGGATTCAAGGAGATATTACACCTCAGATTTAATCTATGCAATGAGACAATGGGATCAGATGAATAGAATTCTAGATCTAATGACAATGTAAGATAATAATGGATTTCAAATTATGACCCATAAATAAGCAATAAGACATGAACCACTCATTTTCTATTATGACAATACTCAAGATCATGATATAAATAGGATCACATAGATGGCCAAATATAGATAATCAATAATACAATAATTGAATGTCATTATCAATTTAAACTATGTTTAAGTGGAATCAGATGATTAACAATCATGGATCAACAACAGCAAATCAAATCACAATATAAAACACTCGATCAGGATGTTACTCAGATGGATCATAATTCATGCATCAAGAATCAAATGATAATCAATTAAAAATATCACATAACATAACTTTCGCAAAACCCGGGCCGGTTGGGTCAAACCCGAGCCGGGTTCTATGGTGCAGGTGTTTCGGCCCAACATGGATCGACAGAGCTCGGCCCAGGCTGGTCTATGTCTGCTACTAGTGCAAGGTGCTCGGGCCGAGTTCAGTGGAACCCGAGCCAGATTTCAATGACTACGCTCATCTTGCCCGATGATGCACATATTCGGGCCCGGGCTAGGTTCTAGGATTCTGACTAAATCGGTGGCATTTAGTTTCGTCGGAATAAACCTCTTAAAACTAAAGTAATCATATGAGGTGAATCATGGATGATAAGAGACGATGCTATGACTCTAATTGTACCCTAACAACGTACAAATATATTATTAAAATTGATCCAAGGTTAATCCAACGGTATCCACCTACCTCTATTCGAATTCTCTATTGTTTTGTCCTCTTTCTCTGGATCATTTTCCGCATTGTCCGTCCCCGAAGGTTCCCCAACTTCGACCAACTATCTTCCTTGGTGCCTTGTACCTTCAGCCACGTCAGATGAAGAAAATGGGGCGAAAAGGTTTCAGAAAACAATGCTACAAAAATTCTAGCATAACAACTACATCACCTTAGTTTCCTCCTAGTGTTTCAATGTATTTCAAATGTCATTTCTGGCTGCCAGCACTGGGTTTGGGCTCCTAGTTGCCTAGGAATTCATGTAGGTGGAGAGAGGAGAGGCAGGATGACTAGGATTTAAGGATGTTTTGGTTGAAAGGAGAGTTTATATAGGTAGAGATCAAAAGATAAAGTTGGTTATAACTTTCAATTGGGACTCCTCCTTTGATTTAATTTCCCAACATAAATATGATTTCTTTCTTTAATTTAACATGAATAATAATTTTAATTTTTTGTGTGATTCTGGGTCGGGCGTTACATATATACCTTCATTTGTAATGAATCACATACCATGTCATGAAGATGATGGAGAAAAGTCTTCGAACCTACACGATTATGTACCACTAGATTTTTACTGCCGTTAGATTTAGCCTCACTTTGTTTCTGGTTAAACAGTACATGTTCAAATGCTAATAATAGAATAACAAAAAGTATACTTATAAAATGTCACAATGATCATAGAAAGTAGTATGTCGTACCTGAAACTTTTCTTCTAAAAAATGACTTCATATTAATTCCCAATTACTTTTCAAGACACCAACGTATGGATTTCTTGATGCTAATGCATTTCCATCCTTCTTTTTCAAAGTGCTTGTACAGCTTTGCAATATACTGATTGCTTTTGCCGCGTCTCCGTCTTGTAATGTATGAGGCTGATCAATGGTAAAAAAATATTAGATTGTAACAATCATTAACAAAGTTTAAATATTGACAATACATGCTTCGTCGATTGATGCCTGAGGCAGGAACCTCTTGTTGTGTTGTCTCAACAAATGTGTGAAATGAATTCAAATGTTGGAGAGCTTGTTCCTTTTGGATTGAATTATGCCCTAACCAATACAAATAATATATAAGTTTGCTTAACAAAGATGAATAACAATTAGTAAAAAAATAATTAGAATATCTATGATTCTATATAACTAGATCAAACTAATTAATCTGAAATAAACAATGCAATAACTTTTATAACTTACTAGTCTCATCGTTAAGCGTCTCATTTGTATTTCCGGTGGACACGCAGATTGATCTCAAATATCATTTTCCCGTTGTCATTTATAATATGCAAATTCTTAATACATATAAATTAATACAATTATACGAACATTTAATAGAATTCAATGTAAAAGAAAAACAATTATAAATAATTCATAATATGTGGATTAACTTTTAGAAATCTTGAATAGACCAAATGACATGAAAATGAATATAATGCATCAGTTGTATATAACTATGATAATTAAAAAAATTAAAATAATAACACAAAAATCATATACAGTTGATCACTGCATGTCTTGGTGAGCCACCTCTCTCCGTAGCACATGGGGAAGGCGCCTCCGTGCATGAGGCGTCCGTCGAGCCGCCTCTCATGAGGAGGCACCCTCAACGGCCGCCCCAGTGCGTGAAGCGGCCCCCGACGATCGCCCTAGTGCATGAGGTGGCCGACGATGGTCGCCTCTACGCGAGAGGTTGCTCACCGGCCGTCTCATGCATTAGGGCAGTCATCGGGAGCTGCCTCTGTGTCAGAGGCGGCTCGCTGGCCGCCTCACGCGCTGGGGCGGCCGCCGAGGGCCACCACCACGCGAGAGGTGCGTCCTGCTACCAGAAACGTAGAAGAGGAAGTGGGCGTACTAGATGATGAACGCAGGTATGCAGATGAGTAGGATTAGGAAGAAAATAGGATTAGGTTAAAATAGAATATTTATATCCTAATCTTAATTAGCATTTTTACAGTAAAAAAGAAAAAAATTATTGCAATTTTATCTTAGAATAATAAATAATATTTTTGTGTTATAATAATTTATTTAAGAAAATAAAAATAATATATATATAACTTAAATCCCAATCATATTTAAATAATTTAAAAAATTTAGACATACATAAAAACAAAAAGCAAAGAATTGAATTTGTCATCTATGTAAGGAATAAATAAATATTATCATAAATAAAAAATTATCATCTAAGTATTAACATAAATAAATATTATAATTTAAAAGATAAGATATTTAGTTTATCTTTTATTGATAACATTAAAACTTAAAGTATAATCATAATTTTTCATTTTGTAATTTTTAAATAATAAATAATAATGTATTTTCCAATCTAGGTGTTAATTAGATCATACAATTTTTAAGTTCAATGTAAAAGAATAACAATTATTAATGTAATTTTATCAATAAAACAAATATATATGTCTATATACACTTAATAATGTTGATATTTCTTGAATATTAATAAAGTGTGAATCACATATAAAAGTTTATATAGAAATCTTGCATGTTATTTTCCACAAATTTTAAAAATGTCACAAATACATAATGTTGCCTTCAACAATATTAGTTACGAAATTTTTGTGGCTAATATTGATGATAAAAATATAGTTTAGTATGAAAACCAAAATTGTCGCAATTACTTACATTATTTACCACAAAAATCTATCTTCATAATTATTGCTATGTCATTATTGCCATGATATAAATTATTTGTGACTACAAAGTCATTAATACTCACAAAAATAATAACCGTGACTATAAGATATGGTTATTACCACAAACTAGCATGTTGTGGTTATTAATTTGTGACTATTAACCACATCTGTTGTAGTGTTGGTCACATGCACGAAAAAGGATATTACATATATTACATGACTTGCATATGTATTCTCATATATAGAAAAAAAATGTATGAATAACAAGTGTTAAACATGAGCCTCTATATGTCAATGATAATTTCACATCTTTTGTCATAAATCATCAAGAATAACAAGAGCATAAACATACATGCATTATCCTCGTCTTATCATATATATGCATATCACAATTACTTGAAGTTGTCATACTTTGCCTTAATCTTTGCATCATGAATTTTCTCAAAGTTGCTTTATAACTCTTTGGAGTATGGACTTTGCTTTCTTGATTATCATCTTGACATTTTATATTTTTCATAAGACACTTTGAAGATTAACTTCAATTTTATCATACTCTATCTTATGACATCTTTGATGTTAACTTAGTTGAAGAATCAAATCATTACCCCTCACTTGGACTAGCTAGGCCTTGGATATACAATGCACCATTTGCCTGAGTGCACTTAGGAATCATACATACCGCTATCGACATGAGAACTTTGTTCCCGAAAAATACATGCACACAAGATGTAAGAACTTTATTTCTTAACTTCACTTTACTTTGAGGGATGACAGAAACATATTCTTCAATTGGTACATTATGTTTTTGCAAACAACAATCGATATTATATCTCTTAATCTTCAAGTTTTAACTCAAATTATGACTAAACATGCATTAAGTTTATCTAGGTGCATTAAGTAATAATAATCCATACATAAACTTTATACTTTAGAAAGTATGTTTAATATATCATATAAAATATTTTCCATCAATTATGTCCATGACATTGATCACACTCATGATTGTGCTTATCACATTTGTGAAAAATGATTTCACAAGCGTGATCGAAAGCTCCATTTTCTGCTATTTTCTTCTCCTTCGATCACAGTCGTGACTTGGAACGTCAAGGTCATTCCCAACCTCGTCACAACTGTAAAACATAAGCCTGATTTTTTTCTCAATTTTGCTCGTTCGATCATGACAATAAATTCCAATTTCCATACTCAAAATTTTAGAGCTTTCAAGGTAAAATCATTGAGCAATCATACATATCATCATGAATGATTTGGGAAACATTTATAGATATCAAATAGACATACAACATGAACAAAACAATAGAAATTATGACATAATGAGGATTTAGAGTTTTTCCCTAAAACACACAATATCATTCATCTAAGACATAAACCCTAAATCCTAAACTCTAAACCTTAAACCCTAAATATGTGCTTAAATATGTAGATCCTAGCATAAAGATATAAATATAAATCCATTATCAATGCAACCCTCAATCATAATTCATCTTGAGGATAGAGTGTCCTCAACCTTTCAATTCAATGCACAAAAATCAATGAGAGAGGACATAAGTGTTTAATTCCCTTTTACATATCTTTCTAATAGTATCTCCTTCTCCATTTCTTCCTCATGTTCTTCACTTTTTCCTTCCTCAAGCTCCAACAGTCACACATTTAGATGAAGAAAAGAGATTAATAAGAGAAGATTGAGTTTTTATATAGGAGAAACAATAGGGTTTTGACCAAAAGAAATGCATGCCCATAACTAAAAATAAGGTTGTTATAGTTATCATGATAGATTTTATCTTATTTTTTTTAATTTACTTGTTATACTTTTTTATGAATCATATAGATTGCACATAGTGAAATACTTGAAGTTTTTATAAAAATCAATATCTGTTGGATGTGAAATCTAAATGACAACAATAAAACTTTAATAAGTAAGATGGAAGTAAAATTGAAGCCAACAAAGAGTTAATTTGTATTTGAAGTTCAAAGCATTCTTTCAGTACATGGAAATGTTATGTAAACTTTGATATGTAATCATGATCAATAGTTGACAAATACTTGTTAAAATTAATTTAATTTAATGCGTATACAATTTTTATCATTTTATTGTTACTTAGCTCAAGTGTCTGGCTTAATGGATTATAAATCGAAAACATTTTTCAAATAAATATGTGATTTGATTGGACCTTATTTCCATGTTCATTGATTGACCCTAATAAAGGATGGGCCCGTTCAATACTCCCACATTAGAGGAACAATTATTTTTTTCAACTTTAAAATCTAAGTATGTAGTAAAATAGCAAATTATAAGAATGTAAGCAAACAAAATAAAAAAAACTAAAAAAAACTTGAAAGTCCAAACCCTAAAAGAAAAGAGCACTAATGCACTTATTATTTTACCGATGTTTTAAAAATCGATTTGGACCGTGAACCGATTAGAAAGTTGGTCTGGTTCACTAGTAAAATTGAATATGGCAAAAAATGGACTGGCTCGAAAAAAAAACTAAAAAGATCGAGTTGAACCTGATTTATGGAATCAACTCGATCTTTTTAGTTTTTTTTTAAAAAAAATAAGATATATGGAAAGGTTTTATTAGAGGATGTGAAGATTTATAGTTACCAAAATTATTTTATATGAAATTGGAATGTTATGAAGTTGGAGAAAGGAAAAAGAAAAGAGTTTAAAATAAAAAAGTTGAAGGAAACAGATAAAATCAAAATATATTATTAAGAGAATAATAAAATAAAAGATAATTATAGTTAAAAAGTGTATAAAATATAATTATGATTTTATGTTGAAAATAAATTTAAACTATTATATTATTAACAAACATCTAATAAAATAAAAATATTATTTAATCTGCCATCTAGTAATAAACAATAATTATTAAATTGGTTTAATCATTATGTGGTAATTTATATATTATACAACTCTTAAATAATTATAGATAATATTATTATATAAAAAACCAATTCAAGGAGTTAAAATCTGATTAAACCAGTTGGACTATGACTTGGTTGGCATGCCAATCAAATTTTGGATTTAATTTTTAAAATATTGTATTTCCTTAAACCTCTTTTAAACTATCATAATTTTTCACATCTAATTGTATTATATGAACTCATCATAAGACGTCCCTAAATTATATCATAATTTTTATTTTAGTCCATTGATCTAATTTTGTTAACTTTTTGTTCATTTTTTTATTTTTTTATTTATTAAAAAACTAAACTATCCTTTTTGTTTAAAAGTTTAAAATAATATGTAAAAAAATAAAATAAAAAAATAAAAAAGGGTGTTGCCCCTCTCCGCTGCCAGCACAGAGGGAGGGGGCAACATCCTATTTCTCTATCCCCGGCGAGCCCTCCCCAACTCCAGCTCATGGGCACACTCCATCAGCGAGCAATCCCTTGCCAACGAGATCCCCCCTCGCCTGCTACACACTCCACTAACTCTCTCCACACGACAGTGGTGCATGAAAAATACAACATATTTTAGTTTATTATTTTAATTAATTTTTTTGTACATGCATCATTTTAAGTCTATTTTAATCATAATTTTGGATTTATTGAGTCTATGTATTAATTCTCGAAGTGTTATAATTATGGGCAGATTAACTTCATTATTGTAATTAATTGGTAGAAAAAGGAAAATTGCCGTTTCAAATGAATATGCACTTCAAGATTCAATTGCAAGGCGTCAAACTCGTCTGCTCATTGGATTGGACCAAAGCCAAGATTATAATTCAAGACAAGGGCGCCAAAACTGATCAAATCCATGAAGTGAAATCTAAGGGGCTAAACTCATAAAGGGACCAAATCCATGGATTGAAATCTAAGGAGCCAAATTCATGTGAATCTAAGGCGCCAAAAGGGAGTGAAGCCGTAATCGCAGGGCACCACTCTATATTTATGGGAGTGATGTTATCATATCATTATTGGGCGCTAAAGCAAGCTTATCACCTTTCATGGCAAGGAAATTTTGGGGGCCAAATTCATCAAGAAACCATTATCTAGAGACAAAGAGGATTATCACCCTTCATCTCAAGTTGATAATCAAATTATTGGGTGCCAACTTCTGATGTTATTGAGTCGTGAGTTTAGCTTAATCATCCAGGAGTTAGGTTGGAAGCTTATACATGGTGGAATCTCATTGGTCTACGAATTGACACACAACGTATTAAATTCTAACTACATATTAAATTTTTATCTACCGAAGTGGGTTTAATTCAAGCCGAGATAAGAAGGGAGTGAAGTTGAAGAAGGTTTATATGACATTTTATCTAGTAGAATTTAAAGTTGACCGTATGTATGATATTACCGCACCTATAAATATATGAAGAAATCATCAACTCAATGTGTGCTTGGAAGTTCAGGTTTCATCCATACTTGAGTTGTGAGCTATACAGGTTACGATAGAGAGGAGAGAGGTGCGGCGGTTGAAAGTTGATAACGACTCTAATCAAATTCGAGAGGCTGACGACTGACCATGATCCAAAGGTCTTCTTATTGTTCTTATCTTGGGTGTAATTCTTCTGATATCATTTATTTTATTATCTCTCTAGAATTTTTAGGATGAACTCCATATTTTTATATTTTTATTTTAGGAGATTATTAATTGAATGAAAATTATTTGAACCATATTTTATTTGTTTGTCTTTTCTGATCAATTACTAATTGTACTTAATGCTTTTATGTTAGTTAACTGAATTTATGAATTAGGCTATACCAGTTTGTGGAGTATTTAATTTCAGAATTATGATGCTAATTTTAATTGATTTTATTTGAAATTAATAATTGACATAAATTTGATAACTAGTGTGTGGATAATCATATTTGTGTGGTCTATTAATCTATACTAATTTTGTGGAGTGATTAATAGTCTAGGGAATTCAAGTTAATGCATCTTAATATTAATGTGATTTAAAGGTATCCAATTTGTGGAGACTTTAATTCTTATTAAATTAAGATAGTTTAATTTGCATGCTTAGGTTGAGGGAATGTCAGCTTGTGGAGACCGTAATATAATCATGTTAGGTTAATTTAAGGGGACTCTAATCCATCTTTAAAAATTAAATTTATCTTTTATGGTTCAAATATTTACCCTAATTTATTTTCACCCTAAGGCCTAACTTCAACACCACTATTTTATTATTATCTTATTTAATACTTATTTTATAAGTAGAAAACTTATTTTCAAAACCTATATTTTGACATGGTTGCTCGATTTAATAATATTTTGAATGACTTAGCTTCCTTGGGTGAGCCAAGATCTAACCCCCCAAAAGTGAAAAAGATTCTCAGGTCTTTTTCCTTAAGATGGCATACAAAGAGGACTGTCGAAGAAAAAGATTTGAACAAATTAGATTTCGATGATCTAATTGGTTCACTTATAACCTATGAGATCTCAATCCAAGAATATCAAGAAGAAAAAGCCCCCAAAAAAAAATATTGGCATTAAAGGCAAATGCAAATGAAGAAGAAAAAGTGGATGAAAAGATACTCGTCCGCTACACAAGAAAATTAGATAAGTATCTCAAGTTGGTGAAGAAGAAAGAAAAAAAATGAGAAATCTACCCGAAGATCAAACAAAAATCACAAAAAAAAAGACATCTTGAAAAGATAAGAAGAAAAAGTATGAAGAGTCAAGTGAAACAAGTGACTCATCAAGCTCTTCCAGTGATGAAGCGTGCTTAATGGCACACGACGGTGAGGTAACATCTAATCCTTTAAATAATGACTCATCAAGCTCTTCCGAAGAAAATCTTTCTTTAGATGTAAATAAAGAACTCTCCTCTTTTATAAAACGATATTTTTCAATTAAAGAGGAAAATGAAAAATTAATATGTGAAATTGAAAAATTAAAAGAAGAAAAGGATATATATTTTATGGAAAATAAAAATCTTAAAAATGAAATTGAAACTTTGAAAATTATACATGCATGTGAAATTGTCAAACTAGCATGTTCATTAGAAAAAATAAAACAAGAAAACGCTCTTTTGAAAAGTACACAAAATATGACTATTTTTCAACTAACAAAAAATAATCTTATGAGTCATTTTGGATATAAAAAACTCTTATTGGAAATTCAATCATTCCTATGATAGAAAATCACATATTACATGTTACATGCGAATTTCATGGCCATTATTCTTATCAATGCAAAATAAGAAAATTATCACCACATGCACATGGCATGATTTGGATTCCGAAAGGAACATTATCTAACAAAATCGGACCCAAAGAAGTTTGGCTACCAAAAGTTACTTGATTACTTTTTCAGGTGTGCCTCACATGCAAAGAACATATGGAATTGAAAATGTAAAGGCACAAAGGTTATGGTAAAAGTATCATCTATTTTTTATGTCACTCAAAAATTCAAAATTACAATTTCTTACAAGAGGAACATATAAATGAAAATTGGTAATAGTGATAGGGGGAGCATGATTAAATTTTATCGTGGATATCATTGTTGAATCAAAGTTTTATGCAATATTTTGATTCTTAATATATTTTTGTTTGACTTTCATAAATTAGTTTTCATTATAAAATAGCCATAAACTTAGGGGGAGTTATCTTTCAAAACCTTATGTTGCAAACTCTACATATCTATTATATGACAAAAAGGAGATGAATAATTTCTTTAAAAATTGATTAAGGGGAAGTTACATATGGGTTCCTATATACTTAAATTACAAACAACTTTTTGATGAAACAAAAGTGGGAGAAACATAGGAGAAATATGACTTGAATATATTTTATAAGAAAAGTTAAATGTTGGGGGGAGTAAAATTGTTTTAACAAGATTTTACAACTTTTTCGCAAACTTATATCTTTTTCATATTTCTCAATTTGTCTTCATAAAAAAGAGGAGATTGTTGGGTCAAAGTTTTAATGACATATAAAATTATATTTTGATGAAACAAATCTCGAAAGATTAAAGTTGAAATGCTAAAAAAGTTTAAAGAAAAATGTATAACTTTATGCACTACGCTTTGATTAAATAATCATCGAATTCTGTTAGCTTTCCATAAACTCCAAGATCATCTAATTTGGATAATCGTGAGAAAGTTATGATCAAAATAGTGCAGGTCGGCCAACCTGCCGATCGAAGCAAAGAAGGCTGATCGAGATAGTCCGGTCGATCGATCTGAGAAACTGGTCGACCGATCAAGACACTGCTCAAATGAAAATTGCGAGACTGTACCGGTCGATAGACCGGTCGATGCAGTAGTCGATCGATCAGCTTAACGACTACAAATTAAAACTATGAGACTATATCAATCGAGACACCGGTCGACGGACCGGTCGACCGATCAAGCGCAAAAGTTGAAGAAAATGCGCAACGATCACATGGATCGGTCGACCGGTCCAGAAGTGCGGTCGACCGGCCTCTAAGACAAATGAATAGTAACGGTCAAATTTGAAGGAGGAATTTGTGGAAAGATTTCTGAACGAATTTTTCACACATTGAAGGCTATAAAAGGAGTGTCAAAGCCAGAGGCAAAAGCACTCATTCACTCATTGAAGAAAAACTTTAAGTTGTCAAAGAGAAATCATTTCTTGAAGTTTTCACTTTATACTTTTCTCGTTCTTTCTCTCTTCTTCTCTTGTGAACGTAGCCTTGTAAAAGATATAAACACTTTTGTTAAAAAAAAGAGAGAGCTCCTGTGTAAAATAGGTTCAAAGTCTTACCTCTTGAGCGAGAAAAATAGACTAGCTTCCTAGGAGGAGAGGTTGCCTTGCCTCTCGAAGCGGAAAAAATATGGTTGATGTAAAGGGCTTTCTTCCTTGTCCCATTTGGGACAAAGGAAGTGACTAGTGGAATCTTCGACGATCTCGAGGTCAAGAAGTCAGAGCGTGGACGTAAGCCAAGGTGTGGCCGAACCTCGTCAACAACCACCGTGCCTTTGCGTTTGATTTTCTCTCTCTCCCTCTAATATTGAATTTATGATCTAAATTGTAAAGGATTTAAGAATTAATTTTAAGCTTCCGCGATGATTTTTGTGAAATCGACATTTTTAAATTGAACACTAATTCACCCCCTCCTCTTGGTGCCCTTTGGGATCCTACAGCTCTCCTCTCATTTTCCCCCTTGAACGCCTCCCCCATACAATGACCACGCTGATCTATCTGCCGTCGTCATAGCTTCTACGACCTGCCCTCGTCGCAGCTTCTGCAATCTACCGTCGCCACGAGCTTCTTCACCCGTGATCTGCCGTCCAGGTTCCTACTACGGCTTCTTTTTTTTATTTTTTTCTAATCCTTCAATGCACAATCTGCTATCCAAGTTCCCTCACGTGCAATCTGTTGTCCAGGTTCCCTAGGCACCTCATCACGATCTGCTGTTGTTGAGGTTCCATGCTGCTATTGTGGTTCCCTCACGCACAATCTCTTGCTGTTGTTGGATTGTTCATTGTTGTTTTCTTTTTGATTTTTGGGAAACAGGCTTTTGGATCTTTCATATATGGTAACAAAGTCATGCGTTTCTTTTCTTTTTGTTTTGTATGATTAGTATGGTTGTGTGACCTTATCAGCCCGCCTCGTGTGCTGTTGAGCCACACAAAATCGGCATGGTAAACAGTAGGATGAGGCAATCTTGTGTAGTAGGAGATGAGGCTGTGTCTGCTATAGTACCTTGTCCTATTTTGTCATCTGACTAAACTCTGAACCTTTTATTTCCTATTTGCTCATTCAGTTTATTTTTCTCTGTTCTCCTTTTTCCCCTTTTGTTGGTACTTTAGCTGTGTTAATAATTTGAGGTTAAAATCAGTTTGTGTTGATTATCTAGCCTTTTGTTCAAATGTTATTAAATTATTGCTTCTGCAGCATGTGTTCAAATGTGATTTGTGGGTACTTTAGCTGTGGTAATTATTGCTTCTACAGCATGTGTTCAAATGTTATTAAATTCCAATGCCATTGCAATGTTATTAAAGCTTCCACCTCATGTGCTCAAATTTTGCATGACACATTGTGAACATTATTCAGATTTTGTGTCTATAGATTTTGTCTTCATACACAATGCCTAAATGTCATTGTCAAGAAGAAGCAATAATAAAAACATCTTGGATCGAGAATAATCCTGGTAGAAGATTTTATGGATGTCCATTTTACGGGGTGAGATGTAAAATTTTACGATAGGTGTAATTTTATATTAAATTGCATATTTATGATTCTTTTTTATCTTGTAGTGCAAGTATTTTAAATGGATGGATCCTTCTTTTGAACTAAGATCTACACAAGTGATAAATGGATTGTTGCGTAAAATCGATGAAGGTTGCAAATTTAGTTGAAGAATCTGAAGTTAGGATTAATAGGAATAGGATGAAGTTATGTTGCCAATATTTGTTGTAATAATTGTTCTTATAGTTGTATCGGTCGTGTTTATATGACATGAGTTTGCAAATTCGATGGCATGTAATATGAACCTATAATATAATATGGATCATCAATGCCATGCTTTTTTTCATGACATGTTTTGTTAATGTGCAATGTTATTGTAATGCCTTGATTTAAAAGCTGATATTGTTGTCATTACTCTGTGCATATATGTGGTCCAGCAACATTATATCCAACACCCTCTTGCACAAAACTTTTAGATAGAAAAGGTCCCGGGGGCTTTCCCCGGGGCACGTCGAGTTATCTTACTTCATGTATTTTCCCTTTTCAATCCATTTTTGTACTTAGTTTATTTTTCAAATGTGATAGTGACAGTTTTGTAATTCTGCACCTTAAAAAGTGCATTCCCCTGGCTTGTCTTCCGCACCACACGTCACAAACCTACCACCCGAATTTGCGGTATAGTAGGGGAGATCCGCTAGTGCTCCACCGAAGCATTGTAATCATTCCTATTTACTCAACAAAAATTTCAAACTTCCCAAAATCTAGCACCATGCCTCGAGCATGGGGTGGCAACCCAAAAAAGAGCGTCTCAAAGCGTTCCAAATGATCGAGCGTTATGCCGAGGTGCCCGTTTGTTCACAAATGTCTCCACCGAAGAAGCGTCCGCTCGGGACCGTGCGTCCCAAAAGTTGTGACATATAAAAAGTGGCATAAGCAAGCTTCCGCAAAGCGCTCAAAAGAGCTTGCCTAGACGTGCCCGCCGCACGGGTCGGTCGAGCGATAAACGATCCCGTGATAAGTTGGTATCAGAGCAGCGTTTCTGGGACTACTCAAGTTGGCGTTTGACGATCAAGGTGAAATGACGTCGAACTCGGAGATGACGAATGAACCCGTCACACCGGAGAAGGGCCATCAGGAGCGAGGGTGCGCCTGCTCGAAGGACGCCATGTTCGCCTTCGAGCAACGCCTCGGCCAATTCTAATTGAACGTGGGCGAGATGCAAGACCAACTCGCAACGCATGAGCGAGAGTTGGAGAAGACCGTGGATCTCGCAACGGAGATGGCGCTATTGTATACACGACTCGAGTCCATGGAGATGACGATCATGGACATGCGGGAGACCTTGGACAATGGTATCTCAAACATGCGATTCGAGATGGAGCAAGAGTTCAAGACCATTCGAGAAGAGCTCAAGCGACGCTATGGAGATGGACGGCATCCCGAGACGCCCGCCCCACATAAGGCAAGGATTGATGTGCCAAAGCCGAGGCCCTACAAAGGCGAGCGGTCGGCAAAGGAGATAAACGACTTCTTGTGAAACGTCCGAAGGTACATGAAGGCCTTGGACGTGTCGTTTGAAGCGAGGATGGTGAAGATCGCATCCTTCTACTTGCAAGATGCGGCGAGTCTGTGGTGACAGTGTCATTGCGATGACGTGGAGCGTGGCATCATCGATCCCATTGAGAAGTGGGACGACTTTAAGAGATAGCTTACCAACTACTTCTGCACTGCTAAGTTGGGACTGGAGGCCAATAATGCGTTGTTCAACATTTGAAGAATGACACGTTGAAGGAGTACGTGAAAGAGTTCACCGAGCTCCGCCTACAGAATTCCCAAGTGGATGAAGACACGTTGTTGGTGGTCTTCGTGAAGGATTTGAAGCCATGGACTAGGACGGAGTTGGAGCGACAAGACTGCCCCAACCTTCGCTCGCTAGTCGCCGTTGTTGAATCGCTCATGGAGTACGCTAAAACGAGCGCTCCACCACCAAAGCCCTTGGGCAAGGGCAATGGTGGAGGAGAGAAGTCCAAGTCACAAGGAGGCAAGCCGCACTATCAAGACAAAAGCAAGGGACACCAAGACAAGAAGCCGAACAATGAAAGATTCAAGAGGGACGAAAAGCGTCAAAGCCTTGCTACATTTGCAAGGGTCCACATTAGACAAGCGATTGTCCGCAGAAGGCGACAGTCAATGTTATGTATTGCCCCGACGAGAAGGAGAAGGAGGATGCGTGTCTCAGTTCGATGCACGTTCTCAGCGCCATCAACGCCTCGAAGGGTCCTTCAACGGCTGCTCAACTTTATGCGGACATCGAGTTGAACGGGCAAGTCTTCAACGCCCTCATCGACATGGGAGCATCGGAGTTGTTCGTGTCGGAAGTGGCCGCCAAGAAGCTGAAGCTGTCACTACAGAAGACAAACGCCAAGTTCAAGACGGTGAACGCGAAGTCTATCTCGACCACAGGAATTTCTCCTGGAGTGAAGGTTCGCATCGGCAAGTGATCGGGAAGCTTCGACGTGACCGTGACACCAGTGGATAACTACGAAGTGATGGCAGACATCTCTTTTCTACGACACATCACTGCATGTGTCATCCCGCTCACCAACTTGATGGTCATCTTCGATCCCAAGGGACCTTGCAACGTCCCTGTGAGGTCAGGCGGAGATCTCAAGCAGAAGACCCTCTCCGCCATGCAAGTGGCGAAGGAGTTGCGCAAACAGGAGCACACCTTCTTAGCGATGGCTATCTTGGAAGATCCAGGGCCCTTCACTCCAACACCTCCCAAAGTCCTTGAAACCCTTGAGGACTTTGCGGACGTCATGCCCCCGGAACTCCAAAAATGGTTGCCACTGAAGCGTGAAGTGGACCATGTCATCGACTTGGTCCCAGGATCGAAAGCCCCACATGGAGTCCCCTATCGGCTAGCCCATCCGGAACTCACAAAACTCTGTAAGCAACTCATCGAACTATTGGATGCAGGATATGTTCGGCCTTCGAAGTCTCCATATGGCGCCCCGGTTCTCTTTCAGAAGAAGCATGATGATTCTCTCCGAATGTGCATCGAATACCGGGCGCTCAACAAGCTTATGGTGAAGAACAAGTACCCCATCCCCTTGGTGACGAACTTGTTCGACCAACTTGGCGGTGCAAGATGATTTACCAAGTTGGATATCCGTTCGGGCTATTGGCAAGTCCGAATCGCGGAAGATGATGTGCAGAAGACGGCGTGTGTCATAAGATACGACTCCTACGAGTTCCTCGTGATGTCTTTCGGCCTCACCAATGCCTCGACGACCTTCTGCACCCTCATTAACAAGGTATTACAATCATTCCTTAACATGTTCGTGATTGTCTACCTCAACGACATCATGATCTACAGCCGCACCTTGGAGGAGCATATCGAGCACATTCGGCAAGTGTTCGAGGTATTACGGTAGAACGAGCTCTACATCAAGCGGAAGAAGTGTGCCTTCACTCAGCCGACGTGCGGAATTGACGACCATGAGCTCCTCTCAGGCCGACCTCATCGATAGGATCAAGAAGGGATTGGAGTCAGATCCCACGACGAAGAATTTGTTCGAACAAGCGACAGAGGGCAAGACACGCCGCTTTTGGATGGAAGATTGGCTGATCTTTACCAATGAACGTCACATCTACGTTTCACTCTTCGACAACTTGCGGCGCACTATCATGCAAGAGTGCCATGACTGCAAGTGGGCGGGACCCCGGACACCCGTCGCACTTTGGCACTCATTGAAGATAATTACATCTGGCCAAGGATGGAGGACGACATTGAAGCTTTCGTGAAGACCTGTCTTGTTTGCCAACAAGACAAGAACCTCAATCAAGCGCCCGACGGACTTCTGGAATCTTGCCTATCCCAGAGTGTCCATGGAAAGATGTCTCCATGGACTTCATCATGGGCCTACCCAAGTCTGAAGGGGCAGGTACCATTCTCCAAGTATGTCATCTTCGTCGCCGGCTCTGCAAGTCGTCCTGCTACTGAAGCTGCGAAGTTATTCATGAAGCATGTAGTGAAGTATTGGAGCCTATCACAAAGCATCGTCAGCGATCGGGATGGGCGATTCGTTGGCAACTTCTAGAAGGAATTATTCAAGATGATGGGCTCCAACTTGCATTTCTCGACATCACTTCATCCTCAAACCGATGGTCAAACTGAGAGGGTGAATTGTATTCTGGAGATCTACTTGTGGCACTATGTGAGTGCTAATCAGAAGGACTGGACGAAGCTACTTGACATCGCGCAATTCTCCTACAACCTACAGCGAAGCAAGTCGACCAATCGGAGTCCCTTCGAGATAGTGACGGGGCAGCAACCTCTGACGCCCCGGACGGTCGCCACTTCTTATGGTGGCAAGGTACCCGCCGCTCACCGCATGGCGAGGGAGTGGCATGAGCAGAACGACATGGCGAGAGCATGTTTACACAAGGCATCGAAGCACATGAAGAAGTGGACGGACACCGCCTGACGGGACATCAACTTTGAAGTCGGAGACTTGGTCCTAGTGAAGCTGGTCCAGAATCTTCGACTAAGTGGGAAGAATCTACACAAAGGCCTCGTTAGACATTACAAGTACCCATTCAAGATCCTAAAGAAGGTAAACAAGGTGGCCTACAAGTTGGAGCTCCCGCCTCAGATGCAGCAACACCCCGTCTTCCATGTCAGCCTGCTCAAGTCTTTTGTCGAAGACCCTGAAGATCCCGGGCATGGGGTTTCAGACCGTGCCCCGCTGGCCATCCGATAGCAGTTCACTGATCAAGTTGACTCATCGTCCGCACGAAGAATCAAAAGGAGTATCTTGTTCGATGGAGCGAAAGACCGGACGCCGACACAAGTTGGGAGACAGTCGAAGACTTGTGGCAGTTCAAACAGAAGATTGAAAAATTTCAAACTGCAGCTCCAGGAACGTCGCTGACTTGAGTGGAGGAGAATGTCCCGTGGGCTTTTCCCGGGGTACGTCGAGTTATCTTACTTCATGTATTTTCCCTTTTTCAATCCACTTTTGTATCTAATTTATTTTTCAAGTGTGGTAGTGACAGTTTTGTAATTCTGCACCTTAAAATGTGCACCCTCTGGCTTGTCTTTCACACCACACGTCGCAAACCTATCACCCGAATCTGTGGTATAGTAGGGGAGACCCGCTAGTGCTCCTCTGAAGCGTTGCAATCATTTCTATTTACTCAACAAAGATTTCAAACTTCCCAAAATCTAGCACCGTGTCTCGAGCGTGAGGTGGCAACCCACAAAAGAGCATCCCAAAGCGTCCCAAACGATCGAGCGTTACGCCGAGGTGCCCGTTTGTTCACAAACGCCTCCACCGAAGAAGCATCCACTCGGGACCATGCGTCTCAAAAATTGTGACATACAAAAAGTGGCATAAGCAAGCTTCCGCAAAGCGCTCAAAAGAGCTTGCCTAGACGTTGGGCACGTCTAGGCGCCGCACGGATCAGTCGAGCGATAAACGACCTCGTGACACTTGCATCTTTGAGAAGAAAAGCAAAGTATGCACAAATTAATTTCCTAAGTTGATAGCATGAGCCATGTGGTCTCATAGGCAACTGGAGGCATATTCCAATATGAATATGTGGTCTCGTGGATGGGCAGCAGGGTAAACATTTTTCATCTTCTAGATCCTAGAATGTCAAGCACCCTCTGTATATCTCAACATGGTGTTTGGGAGCAAATCCCATTATATCCTTATATATATTGGGGATGTCATATTATGCAATGTTGTATACAAAATACACAATTATGCAATGTGCATACAAAGATACACAAAGCTCGAAGTGAGACACAAATTGCTTGGTTCATCATTTTGATTGTTCATTATTGGCAAGACAACTAGAGCAAAGGAACATATAAGAAGAAAAAAACTACAAAATGTTTCGAGTACATCCGTCTATCCATCAATCTAAGAATCGATACATAGCTCAAAGCGGCCACGAATCAATCTCAAGAAACTGACCACAAACCATATCAACTCATTGCAAAAGTCATGCTACTACACTATCAATGCTGCTTTTCCTGTGTATAATGTAGTCTGTATGGGCTACGAGTGTCCTCCTCATCACTCATCCTCGTTGATTCCTCCACATCCTTCATACACGTTTCTGAAACTAGTCTTCGTCGAAAATGTTCCTCGTGGCAGGGCTTCAATCGTAATGTTTTAGATGATAGAAGGAGAAGAAAAGTGCCACAACACATCTTTTTCTCCCATGTATGTCAGTCTTTTTCATAAATATCCTTAGCATGATACATTGTCCGAATCTAGTTCAATGATGAAATTAACATGAAGACAAATTGTTCGGTGATACATTATTTTACAAAATGCAGTACAAAAATAAGTTATTTTAGTCAAAATTGGATCCTTGAAAATGTAATTTGACTCCAGAATACCCGCAAGAGTAACTTAGCTGTTATTAACCTAGTGGCAAGAATAAGACAAGAACCAAGAATCAAAAGTCCAATAACCTGGTGGCAATTTGATTCCAGAATACCTGCAAGAGCATGTCAATGTTATTAATCTAGTGTGTATGCAAAGTGAAAGATAAGGATAGTGACTCACAAGATAAACCCCGTGTCAAAAATACAAAGTGAAAAACAAATGCCAGCTTAATCATCTTCAGAACCTGTTGATGATAAACCATGTGGCAAGAATCAAAATACAAAGTAAGCTTGAGAGGCATTAAAATGGAAAACCCAAAATGGTACATGACATACTTTTACCTTCAAATGGACATGTTCTTTTATCATGCCCATGCCTTTTACAAATTTCACAAGTCCTTTTCTTAGTGTCATTCTGGAATAGCGAAATTTCAACGCCTTCCAATATTTTTTGGTCTACCTTTAGACTTCACATGAACCGGATCACGTATGATGATTCTTGTAAGCTAATGGAGGTTGTTTGACTTACAATAAACTCATTAAACAACGATTATCTTGCGTGAATCTCACTTGTGCTTCCTTTACTTGTATCGACAATTACATTTGCAATATGGAAAGTAGACATCTTTTTTTATAACATCATCAATAATTGGAGCTCCAAATTGCAAATGTTTAGCTAGTATCAAACCCATCTGCTCTACCTTTCACAAGTTACTTTGCCAAGTTAATTTTTGAATGAGGGTTATAAGATCGCTATCATTGGATGATTTATAAAAAATAGCGTGAGCATTTTATTTGAGTATCTCGCATTTATTGTCCAATGATGAAGGACATATTCCTTGGGTAAGAATCAAACTCCTTTCTTAATGGAGAACACAAAAAAATATGAGAACAAAATATTCCTTCCTGATCATATTTTTTGCAATAACACTTTATGGAAATTTGTTCAAAGTTACTAAATTCCATGATATTCTTACCCTCATCAATAGTTCGCATATGATAAACTGAGTACACTGACCTTTTCAGCATCTTTATATACCTTGCGAGCATATAAGTTAAAGGATTCTGCATATTGTTCTTGAAACTTGCAAAATATGGTGTGTGTATAAATTGTTCCCGCATGGACCTCTAATGTACTTTTGAGATAATATGCAAGCGAGGAGTTCATAGTTTGAAAATTTTATTTTTCCTCAACTCTTATATGAGTTTGAATAGCCCTATCATATTGCTTTATAAAATCTGAAAGTGACGTGTTAGCATCAACAAATCCGTAAAAAAATGTATTTATACTTTCCACTCTTTGTGGTAGGCATACCTGCAGTAAACACATCTTGAAAATATAATGAAATCCACTGATCACATTTGTTGTACATCATCTCTAACTAATGTCCATCTGGTATACAAAAGTTTTCTTTCAAAACAATCCTTCATCTACACTTTGATGATCCATAGAGCCACATAGTGTAGTATTCTTTAAATGTAGCTTTTGTATATAAATCTTATAGTTGGGACATCACATTCCTAGCAATATGTCAAGTACAAAAAATATGTTGTGTGCGAAAAGTCTTACGTATAGCATTTCCATTGCAACATCTTGATATGTAATAATACAAATTGAATGCTTGCCATTCATGCACTTCGACCATTTTTCAAATAACCACGTAAATGTCTTTTTTGTTTCATCTACAAGTAAAGCACAACCGAACAAGCATGATCTCCTATGATGATTTACTTCAGTGAATGGAGCAAATGACATTCTCAAATTATTTGTGCGATATGTTGTCAAACATTACAACATCGCCAAATGTTATGTAACTATCTCTTGACCTTCCATCGGTACAAAAAAAATTAGAACAGTGCCATCTACATCTAATTCTCATCTCTGAAAGAAACCCAGATCCACACTTATTTTATCTTGAAAAACAGATATGATATTAAAACATTCATGAGTAAAATTGCTCTTTCGTATTTTTCTCAATGATCAATACAATTTTGGGCTGTTATAAGTGATTCTCCGGACATATTAAGTGCACAAGCTATCTTCGATGGATCCATGCCAAATTCACGTAGGTTAGCAATAACTTCTTTTAAAGTTGCTTTGATTTCTTTCTTTGAGCGTAGAAACTTCAGTTTTGATGGCATTGTTAGAGGATGAGTGTGTTGTTCTTCAAATCTTCTTATCTCTCACTTTCCATCCATTCGTAGGCCAACATATAATTGAGCAGGTCAATACACACATAAGTTCTACTAATAACATTTTTCGTAACTCTAGACTTATGCGAAGCTTGTTTCCTAACTGAAAAATCAATCATTTTGGCATACATATTGTAACAATTGTATGCTTCCTCATCAGTGTCAAATCTCATGCCATCATATGATTTCGGTAATTCATAAGATTTCACATGCATATCTTCATTTTCTTCTTTCATGATATCTTCAACATTTAAGGCCTCATTAATCCTTTCATCCACATTATCAATTTCATTAGTAACCTCTGTCTCAATCTTCATAAAATAACCTTTAACTAACATGAACAAAAAAATGAGAAAAATAAAGTTGTTAGAATAAACATTTAACTAACATTACCACTTTGCTAGTTAAAATAAAGGTCACGTGAGTGAAGGGAAACTATTTTAGAGAGGAAGCTGTTACCATATATGAAAGATCCAAAAGCCTGTTTCTCACAAATAAAAAAGAAAACAACAATGAATACACCTGAACATCAACAGATTGTGCTTGAGGGAACCACGACAACAATTGGGAACCTCAACAGCAGCAGACCGTGATGAGGTGCCTAGGGAACCTCAACAGCAGCAGATCGTGATGAGGTGCCTAGGGAACCTGGACAACAGATTGCGCGTGAGGGAACTTGGATAGCAGATTGCACATTGAAGGATTAGAAAGAAAAATAAAAAAAGAAGCCGTAGTAGGAACCTAGACAGCAAATCACGAGTGAAGAAGCTCGCAGCGACGACAGATTGCAGAAGCTGCGACGACGGCAGATCGCAGAAGTTGCGATGATGGCAAATCGCAGAAGCTATAGCGACGACAGATCGACATGGTCGTTGCATGGGGGAGGCGTTCAAGGGCGAAAATGAGAGGAGAGTGAAATGACCTCTCTCGTAGCCGAAGAATTAGGGCATGATTTATGAAGGACGAACTGGTTTGGGATCACTGATTTATTTTTTGGACCGATTGTTGAAAGCAATTTTTTTAAAGATCAGCCCTGCTCGTCCATGTGATCGGACGACGTAGGAGACTCCTACCAGGCTCCTACCTACTTATGTTGGTAGAGACCCATTATTTCCTATTTTTTATCCTAAACCTCGTGTTGTTATATAAAATTAATTAAATCAATTATAAATTATGATATATAAACTATCATATCAAAAGATAAAAACATGTTATTCTTGTGGACTCAGAGAACAAAAAAATATTTAATTTAAGATTGATAAAAAATATATGATAGAGAACTATTTGAGCGGTACCAATAAAATAATTTCCAGTTAAAAAATCATCCAAACAATTTCTAACAAAATTTTCCATCTAAATAAGAAGGAATTAATAAATCCCAGAACCCCCGAAGACATTCCCGACTTTCAATCTCTGCTGCTTTCTCTGCGCCTCCTTTCTGTGTGCCAACCAAGATGGAGGCGTCGGACCCCGAAAAGCAAGTAGCCAAGCTCCAGTGCTTCCTCCAATGGTTCCAAGTACATCTCTCTTGCTCTCTCTCGCTGCGAGCGTGTGTGTTGTATATCCCTCTTTTGTTCGTTAATCGTTTGATCTCTATTAACGTCTTTGATCAAGGCGAACGGAGGAGAGTTGCGGGGCTGTGCCATCCGATACTGTGGGAAAAACAAGGGTTTCGGCGTCTTCTCCACTGCACAGCCTGCTGGAAACAATGGCGACGGTGATCGTCTTTCGCTAGTGTCGTCTTTGTTCATGCGAGTTCTCTCTTAAAATTCTGATTTCTCGGTGCCCTTTATTAGGAGTTGTGATGGTTGTTCCGTTGGATTTGGCTATCACTCCCATGAGGGTGCTCCAAGATACCTTTTTTGGCCCGACTTGTAGGGCACTGTTCGAGGAGGGCGACGTGGATGACCGTTTCCTCGTCATGCTTTTCTTGATGGTGGAGCGCTTGCGTCCGGACTCGCTTTGGAAGCCGTAATGATGCTCGCAATAGATTCAAATTGTTTCTTTCTTGAATTGGGATTGGAGTTACTGTTTGCTAACTCACTTGATATTAAGTATCCTGTTTAGAGAGTCAAATTGTACATCATTTCCGGACTGGCTTTGGAAGCCGTAACGATGCTCACAACAGATTAAATTGTTTCTTTCGTGAATTGGGGTTGGAGTTACTGTTTGTTAACTCGCTTGATATTAAGTATCTTGTTTACAGAGTCAAATTGTACATCATTTTGTTCTTCGTTACACTTGGAAACAAGTTCTTTGTTTATCTTGATTATATTAGTGGTCTATCTACAGATATCTGGACATGCTTCCAAACACCTTCGGAAGTTCAATTTGGTTCACAGAAGATGAACTTGTGGAATTGAAAGGGACGACACTTTACAGAGCAACTGTTGTACAGGTAAAATATTTGTAACTTGTTATCAAGTTTGGGATTTGCGGCGGCAAGATATCACAGTGTGCTACTATGATATGTTAACAAACAAAGTAAAATCTGGGAACTTTGTCACAGCGGAGACAATTGCAATTGTTGTATGACAATAAAGTGAAAGGCATTGCAGAGGACCTGCTACGATCTGGAGCTTCAGAAAGGTAACTCGTAGAAAAAGATTATTTCGTGGCTCAATTGATCAGTGGATAGTATTCTTTTTTCATGTCCATATATTATCAATCTTTAGTTTCTGGTTCGGTAACGGAGCCAGCTCCAAATGTTGGTGTGTGTTGCATGGATACAAGCCACACAAATACACATACTTATAAATAATTGTTAACCTTAGTTATAAAAGATTTGAGGGGGGTTGGGCTCCCACCGTCCCTGTTCTGGTTGACTATTATTGGAGGTATCCTGAAGTTCTTTCCTTTGTGTGAAGATAAGATATGTGATTAAAGGCCTCTGAATGTTTACACTTGTGCAGAAACAATGCTTCCTAGTTTTCTACAGAATTAACATTTATTTTTGTACTTAAGTTATGCATTAACTTCATATTGGAGGATCATAATTCTTTCCCTTTTTTTACTGGACAAGAGATCAATGTTTGCTTAGTATTTAACTTTTTCTGAAGTCAGGCACTATAGTAACCATATAATGTTTTCTGCCATGTGATCAGCTGGACTGAGGTGAAATTTGAAGACTTCCTGTGGTATGTACTTTCTGACTCTTGCTGTGATTTAAGATCAGGCTGGACATCTCTATGTCCCTCTGAGGTGCAAGTATTCTTTATTTCAGCAGTCACTAATGAACCAATTCCTCTTTCCCTGTTAATCATTTTGAGTTTTATAACACATTTTACACCAATCAGTAAATCATTTTGAGAAATTTTCTTCAAAGACATTTTGGAAGCAAATATATCATGTGAAATTGATTTGTAGTCTTGGTTTAATTACTGGCTACATGTCAGAAATCTGTTTGTGGGAAAACCGAGAGCATAATATTTCGTTTTATCTTCTTTGGCTTGCTAGTATTATGAAATTTTTAAGTCATTATATCCTTAAATAGTGTGTCAATCATCTTTCTAGTGCTAAAAAATAAATCCTTGGATATTGACAGGGCAAACTCCATATTCTGGACCAGAGCTTTGAACATTCCTTTTCCTTCTTCTTATGTTTTTTCTCAAGCATCAGAAACTCAAGGCAACAACATTTTGCCCCAAAGTAACATGCATGATTCTCTTGCAATGGTAAACTTTTCAACACGTTATGGATCACTAGAAGCTATGCTATCATTTTCACTGATCACTTCTATGCCTTATCACGTGTAATGCTTGATGAAGTAAATCTATTGATGTATTCTGCTACAGTAATTTTGTCAGTGATCACATTGACAAATCAAGCTGAATGATGCTAACTGACTATTTTGTGCTAGGATAATGATGTAAAGGAACAGAAGCAGATCGATGGAGCTCCCGAATCAGCAAGTGCAGAGACCATTTGGGTTGAGGGACTTATTCCAGGAATTGACTTCTGTAACCATGGTACAATGTACTTCCTTCACAATGACATACTCTGGTACTTATTCTTCCTAACAAAGAGGCATGCACAATCGGCATGTATCTATATATAGAGGGTTCACACTTTTTCTCTCCGTCCTTAGAGTAATGTTAATATTATAACATATATTAAGTATTCTTTGAGTATAGATACATCAGTGATCATTGTCTTACCTAGATTAACTATCATTATATTTAATGGTTATATGGTTTCTTATTTTGAGGGGGGAAAGGATGAGCACCAAATTAGGGTGTCAACCGTGTATATATATCACTATGGAAGGAAAATGTGCAAAATGTAGGCTCCCAAGAAGGGAGCAGCGAAAATGGAGGAAAGCTGGCGTCAATATCCAAATCCTCACTCCCGAAGAAGAAAAGAGCTATGGACTATGGAGTACAATATTGTCCACCTGAGTCCTCTCCCCACAAGAACCGGTTGGGTTGAAGCCAAATGGCCTAGGCACCGGCCAAAGGTCGCCAACGATGTCCTCCAGTGATGCCGTTTGCTGCCGCGAGCTCTAAGTGACTGCCAAAATGTGTCTGGTGACGGGATAAGCCATCTGTCAAGCTCAGCCGTGCCCAAACCTCTCGATACACTGCAGCCAAGGAATAAGTGTGCGAGGTCCTCCTTTGCCTTACAACATAGAACACAAGACGTGTCAACAAGGGTGTCCACCTCGCCCTGGACTGTCTGATGAGAATCTTATGGTGCCGCATAAGCCAAGCAAAAATCTTGACTTTAGGCGGCACCCTGACACGCCAAATGAGTCTGAAATTGGCCTGGAGAGAGTCGAAGATTGAGGTGGCCAGGAGGAAACAAAGATACAGGCCATAAATGTCTCAGAAATCCACACCCAACCATCCGCCCAGGAGATGTCCGGCCGAAACGGAGCAATCCGCCGGTGAAGTGCCAAAAACTCTGAGCAGACCTGAAAGTGGGGGTCCACGAGCCGATGCCCGGACCACCGAGCTCTGACCATGCCTTTGCGACAGGATGTGCTGAAAGAGCCAATAAGCGCGGGAAAGCTCTCCCCCCACCAAGGGAAGGGACCATGAATGGCCGGATCATGGGAAGAAGAGAGGCAATGCCTCGCCGGAACGCGGAGGCCCCATGAGGAAGAATGGCTCTAGAGTCCTAGGAAAGGTCCTGCCCATAGCATACCATAGCATACGAAGAACACTGATCGCCAAAGGCTATCCTGAGGGCCCATAATCCACCGCCCAATCCATCAAGCCGGGAGGGCCCAGTTGGTGTAACGGAAATAACGAACGCCGAGTCCGCCCTAGGAGGTGGGGCGACTGATGGTCTGTTACGATACAAGATGAATGGCTCGCTAGGCTCTGGCGCTTCCCTTCTAGAAAAAAAGTGCTCTGCACTGACTCAAGTTGTCGCCGAACCTGATCTGGCATCCGAAGTACAAACATGAAGTAAGTCGGCAGTGCAGACAAAACAGAGTGGAGCAGAACGAGTCGGCCACCGCGTGAAAGCAATCTCGAACTCCAACCTATGCTCTAACCTCTCAATAACCAGTGTCCATCCACTAGAACTGATATGACGATCAGATAATGGGAGCCCCATATAAGTGATCGGCAAGGTGCCAATCGGGGTGCGAAGCTCGGTCGTACAAACATCTGCCTCCTCCATAGCCATGCCAAAGAGGATGAAAGACGACTTGGCATGGTTGATCTGCAGGCCGGACGCTGCCCTAAAAAAATCCACCATGATGGCTAGTCGCCTACCTGAGCAGTGCCCTCAATAAGAATAATATGTCTATCTGCATATAGAAGAAGCGGGACTAAGCTGCCCGCAAAACCCTTGAAGAGATCGGCCCTGGTGCACCTGGCAAGTGTATCAACTGCCAAAACAAAAAGCATGGGGGCCTGCCGTAGCCCTCTCTGTGGCTGAACCCAACCGCTGGCTGACGTTGACGAGGACTGAGAAGGAAGCGGTGGTGATATATCACTTTATCCAAGCAAGCCACGTCATGGGAAAACCTCTGACCTATAAGGATTGTCGCAGAAAAAATCAAGAGACATTATCATATGTACCTTTCAGAGGAACGCTCGACAGCTGGTCCTCCGCCGGTGTGCAATGATCTCCGCAGTCATGTCATAGCTATCAGTGATGGAGCAATCCTTGATGAACGCTGATTGTCATATCTGGCAGCACCTCCCAAAGACGATTGGCCAATACCCGAGCCACCAAGAGATAGATGACATTGGATATGGAAATCGGTCTAAAATCCTCCACACGAACTGTCGAGGCACGCCTCGGGAGCATAACGAGTAGGAACCGGTTGAGGCACTCAAATCTCCGGTTCCCACTAAAGAACTCCTGGATGAATGGCATAATGTCCTTCCGCACTACATGCCAGAACTCCCTATAGCAAAGCACTGGAAAGCCGTCAGTGCCCGGTGATGCATCACTATTGAGATCACACAATGCCTGCGTGACCTCATCCTTCGATAGGGCTTGCAAAAGAAGAGAAATATGCTCGTCACTAAGCCTGGGGATTCCCCCAGATGACCACTGCCAGGGGCTGGAGGCAACCGCCTAGAGGTCTCCCGATAATATGCTGAAATGGCGTCCTCGATGTGCTGCTGACCAACAATCTACTGCCCCTCGGTCAATCTGATTATGTCAATCTGATTATGTCGACGGCGGGAGCTTGCATATAGGTGGAAGAAATGGGTGTTAGAATCGCCCTCCCGAAGCCAAGTCTGGCGAGAGCGCTTCCACCTTCAAGTCCTCTGAGGAGATGGCCTAGACGAGGTCTCATCGGATAGCCATAGAAGGGGTGTGTGATCCGAGAAAGGTCTGTCCAAAGCTTGAACGTCCGCCAATTGGTGTGCCTCTGCCAACTCCACTGAACCCAAAAACCGATCAATCCTTGAGCGAGCTGATGGGGCTGCCGTCCTCAAGTGAATCTGCAATTCGTTGTTGGGAAGTCTAGCAATGACTGAGCCTCGATGAAGTTGTTTGAAGCTGAAATCATATAACCATTAAATATTATGATAGTTAATCTAGGCTCTCAAAAAAAAGGAAGTTGTTTTGTGATACACCGATCACCACCAAATTCTTTAGTCAATCCTTCTCACCAGCTGCATGATATTTCCAATATAAATTCTTTCATTGAAAATGCATGCATTCCTTTGTCTCCGCATGACCTAGAATAGTCTAATTGATGCTGTCCTCTGTCAAGAAGAAATGCATATGCAAATTCTACTTGGTAGAATGTCGCTTCTAAAGGATCTCCCAAACCTTATCTCGGATTTCATATCAAGAACATTATCAGGCATTCAAACCGCCTCTGGCTATCACAATAAAAAAATAGATGTTTCTTTATCTTCAATTTCCAACAGCATAAAGTGCACAAGAATTGTCAGATTTAGTTGTGTGGCTGGAGTGTGTTCTGCAACGAGTGACATGAGTTGTGGCCTCTATGGGCATGGGATAGGGGATACCTTGCACCTATTCTTTGAGTGGTGGATTTCTGCTCAGAGGAGGCATCCTGGGCATCTTTCCGAGCTGGCGGTCTCCAGCAGATGCAATATAGACCCAGAAAGGCGTGTGCCATGCCTCTCGATTGTCTTTGGGCATTGTGGCTCCAGATAAATGCTAACATCTTTCAGCAGGACCATACCCAGGCAACATGATATAACATGCGAAGGGCTTAATCCATGAATGGATTAATTATGTTTAGTTTTAATGCTGAGGTTTTGACTGACATTTCTTTCGGTCCCTGTTCTCTTTTGATAATTGGTATGACTTTATGCTGTTAAGAAACGGGATGACCACCCAATTGCTGGTCATCCTTTTACTATTAAAAAGGTAGTTGTCTTCCTAGAATCCTGAATAACTTCGTTTTCTCTTTACAGCACCGTGTGCTTTGATTTAACACCATATCAATGAAGAGATCTGGGTGACTACCATCTTGCTAGTAATCTGTCTTTTCCTAAAAAAAAATCAGATGTAGGAGCACCTGATATGATTTAGTGAGCAATATGTTGTCTAAAGGCTACAGAAATAGTCATTTCCTTGGTGGTAGCTTAAGATGCCAGATTCTTGTTGTGAGAAATCTGTATATGGGAAGTAGTATTCGCACGCTAGATGCGGGTATGTAAAGATCGAGTTCCCTTCTGCAGAAATGTAAATAAGTTTTAAATTTATAATCCCAACTACACTTCTCAGGTTGCAAGTATACAACCTCGTTGATGTACAGATTGTGGTCGATCCACAGGGGGAGAATTTAGATTATATTTTGGTAATACTGTCTAGAGAATTTTGTTTAAACAAAAGAAATGACTAAGGAAGGTAGATGACTAAGAAGTAAGGGCGTATTTTGTATTTTAGATTTTGTAATTTGTTTGTTGTTTTCGTGTTTAACCAGAAAACTCGAGTAAAGTAAAATCTAGAGTAAAGTATCTTTGCTTCAACAGTATGTAGAATAGAGGCACGAGGGATCATTCTTATGGGGGAACTCGGCAAACAAATATTGTTTCTTTTTAAGGTTGCATTCGGATGATGATACTAATAGTGGATACTTTTCATTCTCATGAAAAGTAACTTTTGGTTCTCCTATTCTCGTATTCGAACCGAGCCACTTCACCAATAGGTGATATCAGATTAGAAGTTCGTAGAAACCCTCTCTCGATTCGTTCTACTTAGAAAAATATAGACCATTATTAAAGTTCTACTTCTTTGCAACCATGCTAACCTTTCGGCTCATAGCATGTTGTTAACAATATATGTTCCCTTCTCAGGGAAACCGTCGCATGAAGAAGAAGAACTTGCAAACATGGCATTCATAGGATAAGCAATAAGATCAAATGCCATGAAAGAAAATAATCCGAAATCAAATAAAAACATCAAACCGAGTCCAAACCCATCAAATGATCCCTCAGCCTCATGTGCTGATTAGTTAGACATACTAAATTTAAACTTCAAGCTAACAGAAAAGTTAATGCAATAGGATAACGCGCGGAAACGAAGACGCAAATTAAAACGGAGGTTCATCATGTTGATTGAAGTGACTGAAGACGATCTCCTCCTCCTCATTGATTCTGATCCCTCTTCCTCACTCTTTGTTTTTGGTATCCTCTTTTCTGCCTCCCCCCAAATGCTCTGGCTTTTGCTCTATATCCTCTTTTCTCTGGTTCTCTTCTTTTCGATTTGCGTCACCTGTTTTCATCAACATCTTTAGCCGTTCGATCTGTGACAGGTGTCCAAGTAATGCCTTGTCCTCTTGATTCTCTGCTGATCTCGTCAGATGGTGTATGTGGGTGGTGACACCTATCCTGTGGTCCAAACTCGTCTGTTGAAGCTCCCCCTTTTCACCCGCGTACACTTTGTCTTGCCAACGACCAATAAGGGCTGCCTGCACCTGTGTGTCAGATAAAGGAATTGTCGGCCGATATAAAAAGAATATGTAAACATGGGCCGAAAAATGATTGGATGGCTTGGAATGTTGGAAAAAGGGGTAAATGCATGTAGTACGAATTGTTTACATTTACTATTAGAGAAAATATGTTGCTTTTTCCATGTTAAAATAGGTATAAAAATACAAACCATCAATCATCCAACAATTATGTTGATATTAGAAATAATAAAACAAAAGAAAAAATATATAATTGAAAACACAAATAAAATGGGGCTGCTGCCCCTCTCCTGGATGGTGCTGGGAGCCCCTGTCCACCAGATTTGGGAGAGGGCGGGGAGGGGTGGCATGGTCAGAGGGGAGGTGGAGGACAGCAGCCACCCCCCTCCAGATTTGGGGTTCCCCCTCGCTCTCCCTCGCAGAATAGTGGAGGGAGCTGGCCTATCTCTCTCCATCCCTCCCTTTCTCACTCACTGAATAATGGAGGAAGGGGGGTTGCCCCCACCTCTCCATCCATCCCACCCACACCCCCCCCCCCCCCCCCCCCCCCCAACACCTCTCCATCAAATCCGTTGGAGGGGGAGCCACCACCACCCTCCACCTCCATATCGTGAAGGGAGAGAGGGAGTGGGGCTGGCGCCCCCGTTCTCGTCTCCTTTGTATGATACAAGATAGCACTCAACCATGACTGCAAAGAAGACAAAGCACCATGCTCCATCTTGCCACATGTAATTCTGCATATTTATTTAGACGGCAAGGCAATATTTGTCTTTGGCAAGGAACAAACTTCCAGGCTCCTCACTCTTTGGGTGATGCGTCCTCCCATGCCACCAAGGCCGCATTTCTGCCTTTCTCCTAGGATGTTTCCAAAAGAATAATCTCCTAAGATGATCAGTTTTAACTCGATTTGACATTTAAAAGTAGATATGTTATAAACTGGTAATGCAGTGAGAACCAACTTAGCCAGAACAAGTTTGCCGCCACATGAAAGAAGTCTGGACTTCCAGTCATCCAATGTTCTTTTCACCAATTCAATGACCTAGATCCTCAGTTCGGATGAAGGCAATGCAAGATATGCAATAGATAATGTGAATTTCGTAGTACCAAGAACTCTTTTCCATTTCCAAACAACATGAAATGTGATTTAGAGTTATTAATCTCTAGATCAGAGAAGTCATCAAAAGTTTGCATCAAGAAATCCACTCTTTTAGCTGCATTCGTTGCATTTTCGATAAAGAATAGCATAACATCGACATACTGTAACGAGGATAGGAGTACCTTGTCTCTGGATTGGAGAGAAACCCTGATATAACTCCAGCTCTACATGCCAAGAATGTGCATCTAGCAGGAACATCTGTAGACAATACAAGCTAGAATCGAAGTTAATGTGAATCCCTGATGCAAACCATGTGATACTTGAACCCATCCACCTGCCAGCCAACCATTAATAAGTGCCAAGAACAAAACAATGCACACATCTTTTATGCAAGATAGCAATGCTTTTGGAAAGCCACATCTACATAGCAAGCACAACAAAATGGCCAATTCACCAAATCATATGCCTTTGAGAAGTCCACTTTCCATAATATATATTTTTTGCTATTGCACCTCTAGTATGAAACGATCTTTGAGGACATGTCAGAATTATTTGTGGCAGATCGTCCACTATAAAAACAGATTCTACTCTATGCATCAAGTTCAACAAGGATCCGAACACCTTCCTGAGTCTGTTCGCTGGCACACTTGCCACTATTAGATACACAACATTTGACGTCAGAAGGAGTCTACATCGATGCTCTCCATTGAAGAGCATTTCGGAATTAGGAACAAAAGGGAATGACTGAGTTTTTCAAATCCGTACCTTTTGAGACGAACTCTTTCAAATCCATGTCAGGCCCAATCACAAACCAAAATTCTCAATAAATTAATATTGAAAACCTATCAGGAACAGGATATTCCTCAGCCCTTAAGGGGCCCACGTAGCAGAAATCATCTCCTCTTCTGAGTTATCTCTTATCAGAACTGTAGATTACTCAAAGTCTAGGTAATCCACATTTCTGCACGCCCGTTGCCATTCACCTCTTTTGGTGAACTTTTAAAATATGCAGCTGCACCTGCCCCCACTTGCTTACCTGCCCCCACTTGCTTTGGTCATTCAGGACCTCCCCGTCAATTTTTATTTGTCAATAAATCTTTTAGTATGCTACCATTTAAAAGGTTCACATGCCATATTACGTAATTGATGCCTTGCAAGCAATCTTTTGCTTTCTTTTTAATTTTTAAAGATGTATATCTTCCAGGTTTGGCTGCTGCAGCAACATGGGAGGTTGATCCAACAGGAGCTGTGTCAGGGAGTCCGACAACAATGTATCTGGTTCTTGGTAAAGCTCCGTTAAATTTTATGATTGTTGGAATAAATAAGTAGACAAAAATACATCCATTTTAGAATCATTTATGGTTTATGGAATAAATAAGTTCACAATGCACCTTGAGATGGAACTCCGCCTATGTTTTATAGCCGGTCCCAAGTCCGGATAAAGGAGGAGGGTTGTGTTAGGCCCCGACAGCCAGCGTAAAACCCTGTCGAATCTCATGAACATGGATCAACGAAGTCGTATGATCCATGTAGCCGACCCCACCTAGTGGGATAAGGCTTTGTTGTTGTTGTTTAGAATCATTTATGGTTGTTGCGGACCAGAATCCCCATGAATATTGCTCATCTTTGCATGCTGATTGACGTCATTTTCATTTATACCAAATTATGCGTAAAGCAGATTGGTTATCTTCTTATGCCTAGTAATCATATCATTATTGTGTTCTAGTGTCATTCAAATTATTGCCTAATTATGATATAAAGTTGCTGGGAATACATTGAAAACAAATTTATACAAATGTCCTTCTGATGATGCTATCCATACTTCATGACAGTTTGGATTTTGGAGTAGTACTGGTGATGAATCACGGCAAACAATGAAATTGCTTTTACTCCTACTGAGAGAAGTATCCTCTGTGATGTCCATTTCATGGGCTCTCTACTTGTGACTTTTTAGCTACTCAGGGCAGATCTTTACAAAGAGGCACAAATTTTGTTGTTTTTCCAAAAAGTGCCTTTATAGTGTCACAACCAGCGGCCCCACCTCAACATCTCCAAGCCAAACCAGCCCATCTCCTCCAGCCTCGCCACGTCGGTCCACACGTGCATCTCCTTCGGCCTTGCCTCACCGGAGTCCGCAAGATCCAACTGGTGATGCCCACTGCAGCCTAGGGGAGGGCATCCGCCTGCAAGTTTATCGACGCTACGCCTCCCCTCCCGTCAGCCTCCCACTATGACTCAGCCGGCGATGGCCGATTGCCGAGGTCAGTAACGCCCCATCTCCGGCTTCTCAATCTGTCATCATGGCTCTGCTGCCTGGCATAGGGACCATTTGGCCCATGGCCACTAACCCAGGACCTGAGGCATCAGCTAAGGAACATTGCACCACGGCTAGATAAAATTTGAATGCAAATCCTCCATCTCCCAGAACTTAGCCATGGGAAATGAGGCAGTTGCTGTTGGACCTTTGTTGGCACAGGTGGCTCCTTGCTGGGGCCTGGAGACCGCTCATTTGGGACTTAAAGCAGAAGGTGAGCCAGAATCTTGCAGCGGAGCCAAAACAGGGTACATACACGTCATATGTGGCTGGAAACTCAACTGCATTGGCTGATTCTGAACCCATTCTGCTACATACACGTCACATGTGGCTGGAAACTCAACTGCATTGGCTGATTCTGAACCCATTCTGGTACGTGACCGGGACATCATTGCTTTGGTGGCTTAGGATTGTGTTGTCAGGCGAAAACGTGTCGGTAACCCAAACGCGTCAAAGGTCGCAAGCCATCCAGCTGTGGAAGGCGGCCTTGGGGTCTGCGACCTTTAAAGGGTGAACAGTGGCCACCTCAGGAATTAGGTGTTTCTTACTATGGGATGACCGTTGTGACTCTTGTCATCTCCTCATCTGGGATGCAAGAGTGATGGTGGTTAACGATGTGTGGAATAAAGAGGTCATCTTTGATATGGAGTAGTGTGATGCCGTTATTTTAGTTTCGTGGCCTTGAAGTTTATGTTGGCCTTCCTATCAAACTTTTATAACCCCTGTTATTATTAGTAGTGAAACTTTTGGATGACTACCAGCTTGCTAGCCGTCCTTTCTCGTTTCAAAAAATATAAAATAATAAACTTGAAAAAGTTCTCATACACACACATTTTTTTCTTGTATACTGAATAAGATGTCCTAAAGCAATTGTTATTGGAGTGGATTTTGCATCATGTTTACTAGACATTGAATCCTTTATTTTATTAGGATTCAAGACAAATTCACTTTATTTGTGTAAGATAGGTCCCTTGAAAAAAGTCAGTGACGAGTCTTCAAGAGAAAAAAAAGGATAAAGATAGATTTAATATACCATTAAACAGAAGAACTAATAAAAACACTGACCATTAGTAATAGCTGATAAAAATCATTTTGGTATTTATTCTCTTCCATGTGGCATTATCTTGCTTGATTGTACGAAATCTTGACACTAATGCATTCAATCCCATGTGTCATGCCACTTGTTTCTTGCTTCTTGTACCACAATGAGTTAATCTTTCTGCTTGCACTATGCAATAACATGTAAGAACTCAATTATGTATAGGTAATAACCAAATGCTCAAAAACTCGACCCACAATCGATAACACGCTAGTCAAGTGATCCGTTCAAGGTTCAACTGACCAGTTCAATTCTTTTTTATTTTCGAGATGTTTCAATATATTTGGAAATTTGCCCATGTCCTGAAACGATTGTGAAGTCAAATGTTACTATTTGGCTGTTACGTACTTCATTACTAACAGTTGCTATATTTGATGTTTTTCTCTTTTGTTGAATGCTAAAGCTGATCAAGAGAACTTTAAAATTGAACAAGAGATTAGCATCAGCTACGGTAACAAAGGTAACGAGGTACTTTCTTTAGCACATTTTTTATATCCCTACACACCAATGATCAGATCAATAATCATTATTGAGCTTATGATATTCACTTTGACTCTGGGCATATTTATTATGTTTTACTCATATTCTTTCCGCAAATGATTGTGTATGTATTTCTATGACATTTTTTCAGTCCTTTGTGTAGGACGGTATACACTATGCATGGAATGAAAATAACTCTAACATCCTCTGTGAGGCTTTGTCATGCATTTATATGCATCAATATCTACCTATAATGTCTTGGGCATCTTATATTTCAATCATGCTTCTTGACATGTAAACGTTCTATTATTTGGTTTCAGGAGTTTCTGTACCTCTATGGATTTGTTGTTGATAACAATACAGATGATTATCTGATGGTGCAAATCTGCCTACTCTTAACTTTCCTTATGGACAGTCAACAAAATTCTCTTTGACAATTGCTGCATTACTGAGATTCTTATTGATGAATATTGTAATGCATCACAGTGACTGAAAATCTTCTGGTGAATGTTTTTTAGGTTCATTATCCTATGGAAGCATTCCCAAAAGTTCCATTATCGACAAGAAAGGCAGAACTCCTTGAACTGCAGGTAATAATTCCAATTATTCATTTCACTTCGGACAAAATAATACATGATGATTATCTCTCTCAAAAAAAGAAAACATAAGACATGCTGATTGTATTAAGCTAGTGGCATACTGTAAATTTGACATGCTGATTGTTTAGTTGTATGCAGTTTGTTTCAATTTGACATAATCAATATAATCTTTGGAGTTGACCCTACTTTTTGTTGCTCTTGAGGGGCTTTACTTTATTGGACATGTCTGTCATTGTGTTTGCAGCAACAAACAATATTCTATCAGGAAAAGATGACTCTAGAACTGTTTGTCATGTAGCTAAGACTCGCACCTTAAACCATGCATTATTTGAGTAAATTACGTCAAATGCCCTCCAATTTTGACGTTTGCTCAGTAATATCTTCCAACTTTAGTTTGTAACATGAATGCTCTCCATCTTTTAACTCATTGCACCGAATGCCCTTTTCATAGCTGATGCCCCTAACATGGCGACGTTTTTTCTCCTCCACGCAGGCGTCCAATGTGGCACCACATATTTTCTAAACCCTCTTACTTACCTTAAATTGACCACTGCTAAATTATTTCCCCTTTTTCCCCCTTCACTGCGTTTGCGTTCGCCTCCTTCGCCGTTCGCGTTCGCCGGCCGCCATCTTCGCCCAAGCGTCGTTGTGGGTTCGTGTTCGCCGTCATCCAATGTCGCAAGGGTTGTAGAAATGCGGGAGGGAGAAGACGAAACGCCGCGAGGAAGAAACGACGCTGGTGTCCGCTGCTTTCCGGTATGTAGCTTCGTCTATATACTTTCGTCGTTGAGTATGAAATGTCGAGTTCATGTGGTCCCTAAACCCTAATTTCTTGGTACCACCATAACCCTAATTTTAAAATGATGTGATGATTAACTTGATCCCTTTCGACAAGCTCCCTATCCCCGGTTGACAAAAAATTATGCGTTTTGTTACTAATCTGGTCCTCGAAACCCTAATGTGGTCCCCCGAAACCCTAACTGTTCATTCACTCTTCATTCTTTATTGCAACTGTACGATTCTGTGTCCAGAAAGCTGTACCATATCACAATGACACGAGATGGAAGCAGCAGAGGTAATTATTTACTTTTAATTGTTTATTATTGCAAGTGAACATGTAATTTTCATTATGCATTGGTTAATTAAATTTTGTAATTATTATTGCCATGTTTTTTATAGTTTAATTATTTACATCAACAACAACAACAACAAAAATTTCGTTATCCCTTCCGTTTTCTCATCTTTTCACCTATATATATATATAATACCCCTTATTTCTTTCCTCCTCTCCTCTCTCCCTCCTATCCTCTCTCTCTCCCCCTCTCCCTCTCCTGGCCGACGAGCCTCTGACCAAATGTCAAGCGTCAACCGTCGACGACCCTCTCCCGCCGGCGTCTCTCTCTCTCTCTCTTTCCGGCCCGGACCGCCAAGCGGCCGAATCTCGCTGCTGGCAGCCGGATCCCGCCGTTGGCGGCCGGATCCTACCTATGGCCGCTGGATCTGGCCGCCCGGCCGCTTGGCGGCCAGATTTGCTCGCAGGGCCAGACCGGCCGCTGGCGCGCCCGAGCCGCCCCACAACCAGATCGGCCGCCTGCGGTCAGAATCTGGCCGCGGGCGGCCCGGATCTAGCGTCGGACGGCCGGATCTGACCGCTGCTTGTCGGATCTGATTTTTTATTTTTAAAAAATTCTTTGTGATGATTGCGACCGCCGAAAGAACGATGGTTGCAACGACCGTCGAAAGTTTCGACAGTTACAGCCGTCGAAAGTTTCGACAGTTGCGGCCGTCGAAAGTTTTCGACAGTTGAAATTGCCAGACTTTTCAGACGGTTACGTCGGAAACTTTCAATGGTTGGAACCGTCGGGACTTTTCGGATGGTTAGAACAGTCGGTCGGGACTTTTCGGACAGTTAGAACTATTGATATTTCCGATGAATTTTTTCTAACGGTCGCAAATCGATTTGCGACAATCACTTTTCCAACGGATCGATTCCGTCCGAAAACCGTCGAAAAGTGTATTACCGACGATTTTTGGGCTGATTATCAGCGTTTTTCTTGTAGTGATCGCCGTCGAGGATGACGTCTACTACACAGCCACCTCCTCCTCTGCTTCACCATCACCCTCCAGACGCCTCCAACACATTCGTCGCCGCCTCCTCCGCTTCGTCCTCGCACTCCTCAATGCCTCCAAAGTTGTCGCCGCCGAAATCGACCATCCGTTGCGTCGCCGCCTCCGCCTCCGCTTCGCCTTCGCCCTCCTCGATGCCTCCAACGTCGTCACCGCCGAGATTGACTGTTTGCTGTGCTGCCGCCTCCTCCTCCTCCGCTTCGCCTTCGCCCTCCTCGACGCCTCCTACATCGTCGCCTATGCTGATAAAACGTGCGTTCGGGTACGATGACACGTGCGTTGTGTACCTCATCTACCCCCAATTCGGTCGGCAACTCTTATGACCCTCATCTAGGGTTTCAGCGATTGTCTCCGCCGAGATCGCCTCAGTCGCCTGGGAACCAGCTTCCTCCCATGGCGGCCTTATCTGATCGGCGTGATCTCGAGACTCAACACTAGGACATGGCCCACCAGGTTCTCTCCTACTTCAAATTGTCGCCTCGCGAGCTTGGTGATGCCTCTGAGGCGACCTCCGAGGAGGAGGCCCGGACGCAGGTGGGGTCGGCTACATGGATCATACGACGCCATTCCATTCGTTGATCCATGTTCATGGGATTCGACAGAGTTTTACGCTGGCTGTCGGGGCCTAACACAACCCTCCTCCTTTATCCGGGCTTGGGACCGGCTATAAGACATAGGCGGAGTTTAATTATTTACATCAGTGTTGATTTAATTATTTACATTTTGTATTAGTTTAATTATGTACATACTATATTGGTTAATTATTTACCTCTAATTATGATTATTGTGTACTTATTGCAGTCCCAGGGATTTGCAATTTGCACATTCATTTCAACGGTGAAAAAGGTCAATGGGGTTACCATAATGGCAAGGTGGAGTCCTAATGTGATTGCGACCCCGACTTGATGTCCTTTGTTGAGATCGACAATATGGTTAAAACCATTGGCGTGGAGGGGCTAGTGTGTTATAACTGGGTTGAGCCGGGGAAGGACTGTTGACAATGACAAAAGGGTTTTGGAAATGTGTGCCCAAGCTGAAGTAGGGCAGGTTGATTTGTACGTGTGGCATTTGAAAGAGAAGGATGTGGACTATTTTTTGCCACTACCTCCTGCACCTTCTAGGCGCTTGGTTATGGAAGAAATAGAGCCTGAGCATGAACCTATCGTCGAAAATGCAAGGCTAGATGATCCAGAGGCAGAATGTCACACTCCGAATACAGAATGAAGATATTAGGGATGACATTGATGCCGAGGATGAAGATCGGCTGTATGACGAAGATTACAACTTTGAAGAAGACGACGATGACCTGCATGAGAAAATTCAGAATGCCAAACAAAACAAAGCACAGGATTTTGAAGCTGGGGCACAAGTTGCATCTAAGGTAGGGGAAGATGAAGCTGAGACTGAAAGTGTACAAGCTGAGGCTCAAGGTGTATCAGTTGAAGTTGATGAAGGTGGTGTCCAAGGTGACTGTAGAAGGTATCCAAGGTGTTGAGGGTGAAGTTGATGAAGATACTGATGCCGAGGGTGTTCAAACAAGCAACGTGAATAAGGGAAAGAGGCCGATGTAGTGGGATACCAACTTTAGATTCAGAGTATGCAGACTCAGATCGCCTTCTAATGGAATTTGACTTCGATTCCGAGGGGGTGAAGTGAGACAGGGATCGTATTATTGATGCAGACAGGGATATGGAAGATCCTTTTTTTGAGGTGGGCATGATATTCAGTAGCAAACAGGAGCTCATTGAGGCATGCAAAGTGCAGGAAATTAAAAACAAATTCCGAGTGCTTCCCGAAGAGTGACAGCACAAGGGTAATTGTCGTGTGCTACAAAATGTGTCAATGGAGGGTGATGTGCTCTCCGAAGAATTTGAAGGACTCCCATGATTCCACTTGGCAGATAAAGAGGATCCAGGCTGAGTATACGTGTCCAAAGGTTTTCAAGAATTTCCATGTAACGTACAAGAGGCTCGCAAGAAAATACGAGTCCTACTTTTGTAGTGATCCGGGATGGGAGGGCCTCTAGACCAAGTGAAGAGGGACATGTCTTATGCCGTAAGCCGGATGTGTGCATGGAGAGCCAAAGACTTGGCGTTGAAGACAATTCATGGAGCTGATGCGGAGCAGTATAGGTTATTGTACAGATATTGGGCAGAGATGTTGAGGGCAAACCCGGGGAGCACAGTGACAGAACTATTTGAAGAGCTCAAGTGGAAGGGTTTGTACGTATGCATCAAAGCACTTTTGGATGGGTTCAAGGTTGGCTGCAGACCACTAGTTTGTGTAGATGGTTGTTTCTTAAAGGGGGATTTCGGAGGACAACTTCTAATAGGTTGTTTGTCTAACACTTTCAAGTCAGTTGTTTCCGGCTTCTAACATTTTCCTTTTAACATTTTCTTTTAACAGCTGTAGGTATTAATGTGAATGAGCATGTTCCCAATTGCGCACGCATATGTCGAGAATGAGTCCATAGCTACATGGACATGATTTTTGGAGCACTTGTGAGAAGACCTCGATATGAACAACAGTAGAGGTTTGACAATGATGAGCGATCGACAAAAGGTAATTCTTCATTGTATCTTGAAAAATATATTCCTCAACCTCATTACTAAAATGTGGATTTATTGTGCATGGACTTGTTAATGTTGTTCGCAATGTTTTGTCATCGGTTGAGCATCAAATGTGTGTTCGCTACCTGTGGACAAATTTTAAAGCCAAGAGATTCAAAAGTGTGGAATATAAAGAGTTATTGTGGAATATAGCTAGAGCAACGTTTCCAAAGAGAATGCAGGACTTTCTGGATGAACTAGAGAAGAAGTCACCGGAGGCAAGGGAATGGATTCGAGAGCGTTCGACTAATTCTTGAAGCAGAGTTTGTTTCTCGGAGTTGTCCAAATGCGACATGTTGCTGAATAGTTTATCCGAGTGTTACAACAAGTACCTCGATGACCGAGGGACAAACCAATAATAACATTGATGGAAATCATCTGTACAAAGTTGATGGTAAGTCTGCCTAGGAAACTAAGAGGCAATGAAGGCATAGCGGGTTCATATGTCCCAAAATCTGCAAGAAGGTAGAAGTCATTAAGGAAAAAGCTATACTATGGAACCTACTTATTGAGGTTTGAACCCCACTTCTGTCTTTTAGCGATCATAATGTCCAATGTATTATAATTGTTTTTTCCTTTCTGGTGGCCCAAAAGTACAAGTGAACTATGAGGGTGCCCACTATGTAGTTGACATGGATCATATGCTCATTCAATATTGGGCACCGTTGGAGTTCACTTGTACTTTTGGGCTACCTGAATAAGCAAGGAAAAAACAATTAGGATAGATTGGACATTATGATCGCTAAAAGACATAGAAGTGGAAACGGTTCAAACCTCAATAAGTAGGCTCCATAATATAGCTTTTTTCTTAATGACTTCTACCTTCTTGCAGATTTTGGGACATATGAGCCTGCTATGCTTCTTCATTGCCTCTCGTTTCCTAGACAGTCTTACCATCAACTTTGTACGGATGATTTTCATCAATGTTATTATTGGTTTGTCCCTCGGTCATGAAGGTACTTGTTGTAACACTCGGATGAACTATTCAGCAACATGTTGCATTTGGGCAACTCTGAGAAACAAATCTTGCTCCAAGAATTAGTCGAACGCTCTCGAATACATTCCCTTGCCTCCGACGACTTTTTTTCTAGTTCATTCAGAAAGTACTGCATTCTCTCTAGAAACGTTGCTCTAGCTATACTCCATAATAACTCTTTATATTTCACACTTTTTGAATCTCTTGGCTCTAAAATTTGTCCACAGGTGATGAACACACATTCGATGCTCAGCCGATGACAAAACATTGCGAATAACATTAACAAGTCCCTGCACAATAAATCCATATTTTAGAAATGAGGTTTAGGAATATATTTTTCAAGATACATGAAGAATTACCTTTTGTCGATCGCTCATCATTGTCAAACCTCTACCGTTGTTCATATCGAGGTCCTCTCACAGGTGCTCCAAAAACCATGTCCATGTAGCTATGGACTCATTCTCGACATATGCGTGCGCAATTGGGAACATGCTCATTCACATTAATACCTACATTAGAAGAAAATGTTAAGAGGAAAATGTTAGAAGCCGGAAACAACTGACTTGAAAGTGTTAGACAAACAACCTATCAGAAGTTGTCCTCCGAAATCCCCCTTTAAGAAACAACCATCTACACAGACTAGTGGTCTGCAGCCAACCTTGAACCCATCCAAAAGTGCATACGTACAAACCCTTCCACTGGAGATCTTCAAATAGTTCTCTCACTGTGCTCCCCAGGTTTGCCCTCAACATCTCTGCCCAATATCTGTTATCTGTACAGTAACCTGTACTGCTCCGCACCAGCTCCATGAATTGTCTTCAACGCCAAGTCTTTGGCTCTCCATGCACACATCCGGCTTACAGCATAAGACATGTCCCTCTTCACTTGGTCATAGAGGCCCTCTCATCCCGGGTCACTATGAAAGTAGGACTCCTATTTTCTTGCGAGCTTCTTGTACGTTACATGGAAATTCTTGAAAACCTTTGTACACGTATACTCAGTCAGGATCCTCTTTATCTGCCAAGCGGAATCTTGGGGGTCCTTCAAATTCTTCAGAGAGCATCACCCTCCATCCACACTCTTTGTAGCACGCGGCAACTACCCTAGTGCTATCACTCTTCGGGAAGTAGACTTGGAAGTTGTTTTTAATTTCGTGCACCTTGCAGACCTCAACGAACTCCTGTTTGCTACTGAAGAGCATGCCCACTTCAAAAAAGGGATCTTCCATATCCCTGTCTACATAAAAAACTGGATCCCTATGTCTCATTCCCCCCCCTCGAAATCGGAGTCAGATTTTGTTAGAAGGCGATCTGAGTCTGTGTACTCTAAATCTGAACAGTTGGCAGCTTGAGATATCACGTGTCATCCCATTGCATGGGTCTCTTTCCCTTATTCACGTTGCTTGTTTGAACACCCTCACATCAATACCTTCATCAACTTCACCCTCGACACCTTGGATACCTTCTACACCATGACCTTGGACACCTTCATCAACTTTAGCTAGTACACCTTGAGCCTCAGCTTCATCTTCCCCTGCCTCAGATACTTGTGCCCCAGCTTCAAAATCCTATGCTTTCCTCTGTTTGGCCTTTTGAATATTCTCTTGTAGGTCATCGTCGTTCTCTTCAATGTTGTAATCTTTGTCATGCAGCCGGCCTTCATCCTCGGTATCAGTGTCATCCCTAATGTCTTCATTCTGTATTCGGAGTGTGACATTCTACGTCTGGATCATCCAACCTTGCATCTTTTACGAATTGGCCCTTTCGACGACAGGCTCAGGCTTTATTTCTTCCATAACCAAGCGTCTAGGAGGTGTATGAGGTAGTGGCAAAAAATAGTCTATGTCCTTTCAAATGTCACTCGTACATATCAACTTGTCCTACTTCAGCTGCTTGGGCACACATCTCCAAAACCCTTTCGTCGTTTTCAATGCTTCTGAGTCTTATTGGCCAGTCCTTCCCTAGCTCAATCCAATTATAACACACTTGCCCCTCCACGCCAATGATTTTAACCATGCTGTCGATCTCAACGAGGGACATCAAGTCGGGGTCGCAATCACATTAGGTCTCCACCTCGCCATTATGGTAACCCCATTGACCTTTTTCGCCGTTGAAATGAATGTGCAAATTGAAAAGCCCTAGGACTGTAATAAGTATACAATAATCAGAATTAGAAGTAAATAATTAACCAACACAGTATGTACATAATTAAACCAATACGAAATGTAAATAATTAAATCAACACAGATTGTAAATAATTAAGCCATAAATAACATGGCAATAGTAATTACAGAATTTAATTAACCAATGCTGAATGAAAATTACATGTTATCTTGCAATAATAAACAATTAAAAGTAAATAATTACCTCTGCTCCTCCTTCCATCTCCTGTCATTGTGGTATGATATAACTTTCTAGACACAGAACCGTGCAACTGCAATAAAGAATGAAGAGTGAATGAACAATTAGGGTTTCGGGGGGCCAGATTAGTAACAAAACACACAATTTTTTGTCAGTTAGGGATAGGGAGTTTGTTAGAAGGGATCAAATTAATCATCACATCATTTTAAAATTAGGGTTATGGTGGGACCAAGAAATTAGGGTCTAGGGACCACAGGAACTCGACATTTTAGGCTCAACGCACGAAAGTATATAAGCGAAGCTACATACCGGAAAGTAGCAGACGCCGACATCACTTTTTCCTCGCGGCGTTTCGTCTTCTCCCTCTCACATTTTGGACAATCCTTGCGCGATGGGTGCTAATAGTGGACGACGGCGAACGCAAACGGACAGGACGCTTGGGCGAAGATGGCGACCGGCGAACGCGAACGACGATGAAAGGGGAAATAATTTAACAGTGGGTCGATTTAGGGTAAGTAAGAGGGTTTAGTAAATATGTGGTGCCACGTCGGACGATTGCTTGCGTGGAGGAGAGAGAACGTTGTCACGTTAGCTAGGCGACGGGGAATGGACGATCAGTGGTGAAAAGGGCATTCAACGCAACAAATTAAAAGATGGAGGGCATTCATATTACAAATTAAAGTTAGAGGATATCACTGAGCAAACATTAAAGTTGGAGGACATTTGGTGTAATTTACTCGGCATTATTTTGATGTCCACTGCCGAGTTTTTTGTGTGCAGAATCCACCATCTTCTGTAGTTTTTGTGCTAGCAAGAAGTGACTTGCTAAAGCCGCAGTTGAAGCAACAACAACAAGAGATCAATTAGAAAACAGCCACAAAGAAATATTTTGAATGCTTTATATAATATTCTCATGATGTTGTTGATGCTTGGATACATTGGTGCTAATAGAACAAGGAACATATTTCTCACCTGCAGAAAGCTGAACTAAGATGCCTTCTACCTCGAAATTTGCTCCTCCACGGTTTCTTCAGTGATCAAGAAGGTGAAGAGAAAACATCGGCCCCACAGCACTCTTGTTATAGCTGGAGTGGTCAGCGCAAGGTTCCTTCATATTTAAACAAGCTGGTCTTTCCTCAGGAATTTCTAACAGCTTTACGGACAATTTCTATGCAAGAACATGAACTTAACCAGGTTTCATCACTGTTGCAAGAGGTGAGAACTAACTGAACACATCACTAGTTATATCATTTTCTGGACATAGATTGTTAGACATGTTTGCAAGTTTACCTCAATTCAGTTTCATGAAAATATGGAAAATATGATATTACAACAATATAGCCCAAGAAGAATCTAGAGCAAATTTCACATGCCATCCATCATGTTTATATCTATGCATGCCCCCAAGTTTAGATTGTATCTTTACACTCCCCTAATTTATGATTTTCTCCCCAACTGTCCATGTAACCTTCTATAGTAGGTGTACATGTATTTTTTTGCTGATTTGGACAGCCACTTTATCATTCTTTATCCTCAACCCCATTAAAATAAAAGAAATATTTGAATGACAAAACTTATGTAGTATCATAGTGGATTGATGGCCCATGTTATAGATTAAACTCATAAGAACAAATACTACCTTTGTAAAATTCATGGATGTGATAAGTCCTCGGAGTTGAAAAGTCAGATTTTACTGGCAGTATTTATCTGTAATCCCTTTTATTTTTCTTCTAAATGATAATAAGAGATAAAAGATCATAAGTTGAGAAAAAAACATCAGTTGAAGGACTAAGTTGTTACAAATTAAAGTTAGGGGATGGTTCAAAACTTCAAATATAGTGTAAATTTGAAGGATGATTAATGGAATTTAGCCACTCAATACAGTCCCATCATACATTATGTTGTGTTGAAAAACTTTTGAAGACAATGCATGACCAGAGCCACTGTATCTATTTGCATCATAGATGTTAAAAATCATTGAATTAGTCAGATATAAATTTTCCTAAGAAAACCTAAACATAGAGTAAGAGTTGCGTTGGCTAGACACTTGTGTTAATACAATTAGAAAGGATGTCACTCTGTTGATCATGATGCTCAACCTCAACTTTCCTCGTCTGCTATGCACTTGGTAACTATTTCAAAAATGTTTACTGAAGAAAATTGGAATTTCATGGTCTAGTATACAAAAAGAGCCATTTGAAACATTTGTTTGACTTGTTGAAAATACTCCATCAGAAACAAAATTTAGTTGATCATGCAGTTTGTATCATTATGAATTTGTGATCCTCTTTTCTTCATCTCTACTCCTTACTTTTTTGAGATTGCTGTGTCTGGAGAGGAGAGAGAGCCATCTGATACGGATGTGCAAGCAGCCATTTGGGAAATCTGTGGGGATTATGGAGCCTTCCAGTTGCTTGTTGACCTTCTTCGTGTGAAGTAAGTATTTATACTTTTCATACATTTGTTTTGCTTTATTCTTTCTTTGTATGTGGGAACAGAGGTTCAATTAAAAACTGAAGGAATACATAAAATTGCATTTTGTAGGCAGCAGTCTTAATTATTCTATGTTTGCGAATTCTTGATTATTGTTCTCAAGTATTATCCATCTGTTTTACTGAATCAATTTGATTTTCCCAGGATGGAAGAACTTGAAGAAGGAACTGGTACGGAAGCTTCTGATGATGAAATACTTAAGAATTTCTATGTTACAGATCTCGAGGATCCTGAAAGGTGCGCTGAGCAAATATCCCTGAAGTTTTGGGATGTTATTTTCTGATTACATTACATTACTAATAGTAGTCAATGTAGGAATGATTCAATAAACAACTATGTTGAGGTTGTGTGCTGGGCAATTGTTTTCAAATTTAAACAATGGCATGATTAGAAGGGTATCATTGACAGGTCAATGTATTTAAGGTCCAATAAATAACTAGGCTTTGTAACAATGTTTAAACTCATGCTTTATATGACCTGGATTTTTGTACGGCTCTGGATTCAATTTGGAAGCTTCAATTTCTGAGCTGTGACATAAATTCATGGAGCTCCCCCCCCCCCCCAAAAAAAAAAATCATGGGGCCACTAGAACAGCCTGGTTACATAATATGTATTCTTTGCACAACTTCTCAAAGCCAAGAACTTAATTATTTCTTTTAAATCTAGCTGCTTCAGTAATGGTGTTTTACAGCGAAGCTGTGTTTTACTTGAACATAACTGTGTTATGGCTATTTATTGATGATTCATGATTGGTTTCCACAGGAAGACCGAATCAAATAGAGAAGCATCTTCAAGAAGAAATAAGTGGTTCTCCGTGATATACAGAAGAGGGCAAAAGCAACTTGTCCGTTTATTTTTGAGAGAAGCGGAGCATGCTCTAGAGCTCTGCTCAAATGAATGCAAATGATCAACGATATAACTTTTGCATGCGACGATGAATACCTTTGATCCTGGGAAGAACGTATTTTTGCTTGGGCTGTAATTTTGCTATTTGACATATAAACCTCCTTTTGCCATTCTAACGAGTAAGCTCTGTTATTCCTATAGTCGAGATTTATGTCTATGCACGATAAGCTGATACTGATACGTCCACAAAGACGCTCCATGAGTGTCTACTACATGATAATTATTTATGCCATTGGCGCGTTCTGTTGATTCGCATATGGTCAAGCTAAAGAACTCCATAGACCCGGAATTTAATTTGTGGTTGCCTTTCTTTGGTATTCATTGATATTGAATTTCACCATGTTACCTAACTTCCAAAATAAACATAAACCTGTGGGATGTTTAATTCATCAAAGCTGGCTTGCTTGTAAACAGTGCATGATCGTGATACATGGACCAAAACCTTTTATCTTGTTATCTCTTTATAGTGTTTCTTTTGTCTTTGCACCCTGTGATTTTGAACCAACATTTCCCGTGGTTTCTCAGAGCAGCTGGTCCTTATTGTAACCTGTAACATAACAATGTTGTGATATATACCAAGTATTAGATATCACCAGAAGGGTGGGGATTGTCTCTTTACATTTTGACATGTTTGGTGCCATACATCTTAGCAGAAAGTTTACTCATGCAGGCCAGCCACATTTCTCAGTAACCAGCTAATCAGGTAGGCACTTGCTGCAGATATGCAGCCGTTGGACACTGTTGCCACTACAGAATTCAAGTACTTCTGGCCAGAGATCTTGGCCTTGGCTATTCCAAGTGCCATCAGTGCGAAAGCTGTGAGCAGCAACGCCCCGAGGAACTTTGCAGAGTCGCTCTGGTTGAAAGGAATCTGGACAGCGGAGAGAAGAGTCGAAAGGAATCAGGACAGCGAAGGAGAGAAGAGGAACGGAGCCGAAGGCCATGAACGAGGCGAAGGTGATGAGGCCACCCTTCCATGGCTTCTCAGACTGTCGAGGCGTGAGTTCCCCTTCCTCAGTAGCCAATTTCTCTTCTGCTAGAATGCCTTTGTACTTGGAAAACACACCGACCACCTGCATCATTTACAAGCCATCAAAAGCTTGGGAAAAGAGATGCGTGAAGTTTCATGTTGAATTTTATCTAGGCGTGATCTAAAATATGTTGGCAGAGAAATGGCTACGGTAGTAACGACATACTGTGGAAGCATCTTGCCAGTTCATTCCCAGTGCCTGGTAGGTGGCGAGCAGTTCTTGTTGTTCAGGAAGCAGGTGGCTGGCCAGCCTCCGCACCGTTGCTGCCTTCTCGCTCTCGGTGGTTGTCTTCTCCGCACTGCCGGATAAGTAATCTCCGATCCCTGCAGATACCCCGTCGGCTACCAATTTTGCTATGCCCAGCACCAACACATCCGCTGCATGTTCAATTTTTAGACGTTTGTTATCGAGTGATATGCTGCTGATGTTTGAATGTGACTTTGGAGGAACTCTAGTTACGGGAGGAGAATTGGTCGGCCGAGATGGAAGAGATGAGAGAGAAAGAGTCGACGATCGCATCGTGACCGCCGTAAACGACGCTCTTGACGGACTCGCCATTCCAGAAGCCGCCTTGAGCGTCGTCACCACCGGCCTTCTCGTCATCTTCATCATGCCTCGAACTCGAAGGGAGCAACGAGGCAGCGGCGGCACCACGGCCCTCCTCGCTAACGCCGACCATGACCGGAGCCTCCCGTGGGGGGTGGTAGTACTGGTGACGTTTACACGAACCAGGGAGGTTTGCTTGGCTGGAGGTTTAGTAAAAATTTCGGCGGCGGCGGCGTCGTCATTTGCATGGACTGATGGACGTCTCCGTTGGACGCGTAAGTTTGGACACATCTCAGTGAAATAAATGTTCATCTCTTATATATTCGAGACTAGGACTAATTTCGAGTCAAGAAGATACAATATAGTAATAATTTATTCTTTGATGATTTTAAAATTCGAGCATTCGAACTTTTGGGACTCGCCTATTGAGACAATCAAACTTATTGATCTCTTATAATTTATGAATATATACTATATGATAAAAATAAAAAAAATAACAAGAAATAAAATTAATTAACATTACTTCTATATTTCTATACTATGATTAGTATCGATTAATATTTTTTCCCATTTATTTGCGTTGTCACATGCTTATAAGCATCGGAATCACATTATACAAAATTTAAATTTCAACGCGCCTTAGTTAATTAACAAAATTCATCTTCAAAGTCATGATACTTTGCATGAATAATACTCAAATAATCATAGAAAATTATCAAATAAAATTAAGCACTAACTTTTAAGCATGTCATAAAAATATATTAAAAAGGACAAAAATATTAGCACTAGAAAAATATAACAGAGCAAATGAAGTACCTGATAAATATGGGTTGCTGTATATATGTTTACATGTCAAATGCCGAATTCTCTATAATAAGGGAATACAAATCTAATAATACTTGGAAAAACTTGGTAGTTAGAAAATCTAATATTTGGAAAAGTATTTCGAAATTTAATAATATTTAATGAGCGTTTATCTTTGCAAAGATTTAAATTTAAAAGGGACTTAAATTGATACTGCCATTTATGAAAATCAACGTAGCCATAAATATATATTAATTTATAATAAAAATATAGATGTTTAGGTCACTCCCTTTGGAAGACTTGGCGCCGATTGGATTGGCATCGGGTTTGATTATTCGACTACCATTTCTTTTTTTTACTAGTTGATTTAAAATTGATTATTTAACATTTGTTTAAAGTGTAAAATAATTTGTTAAATGCTTGTTTTACATATTTTAAAAATTCTATTTTAATATTTATGTTTTATAAGATATAACCTTAAAATTAAATTTAAAAATAATTTTTGAATTCAACTCGGGTTGAATTTTTTTAATGCATATCAATCCCACCCAAATTATGTCAGATGAAATCCTTAAATTTATCAGATCGATTCGACTCGTGAACATTCCTTCTTATCTTTTATATAAACTAGAGATAAAAAGAAAGAAATTCACTTAGCATAGTGTAACTTTTCCTGTCCAATCAAGATAATGTTCGCTTTGAACTTTTTGATCCGTACGTGAAAATTAAAGAAAGTAACTACACATAAGCTCATGACTACTTCCATATTTTTTCATGTAGGACTATTCCATCTAACCATTTTGATTTTTAAGACCTCGGGTTTTATAATCTTTCCCTCTTAGGGGCTCAACGTCCTCGTATTGATTTATGACCCGTGTTTCCTATATGACTGAAGTGAGCACATGAAGTTAACTCAGATACCATTTTGTGACACCCGATTCAATCAAAATATTATTCATTTAAACTTTTTTACTAGGACGAATTTAAAATATGTCTTGAAAGATAAAGATAACAAATACATATAAATACCACCTTGATGTTTTTTTCTTATGGAAATTATTTCATATCCTTAAGATCTCGTCGTTACACGTAATGTGAAAGAGATTTCTAAGAGATGAAATAATTGACGTAAGTTTGAACACAAGTCATTGAAATAAATCTTGATCTCTTATAATTTATAAATACGTGGTCCAATATTTTTTTTGTCTATTTTTCCCAATTGAATAGATAATAAAATTCTGTTATAATTCCACGAATTTGCACTTTCATCTACCGATTTCACGGGTGACAAATGTAGACTTTGATTAAATCATAATCTACTAACAAATGGTTTTCGATTTTTAAAAAACAATGTCGACGATTCAACGACACTATTCATTGTACAAATGATCCTAACAAATGGTACTTCGAAAATTCTAGTTGACGGACAAAAATTAATATACTGAAATATAAAGAAAATTAATATTACATTTATTATATTTTAATTATTATTGTTATTTTACATTTTAAAATATTAAAAAGAACTTAGCTCAAGTGGATTAAATCCTGATCCGGTCGGATCTTCAATATGCCGAGATTCTCATATCCTTCACATGTCAACAGATCTAGATGTGCTTAATACGTATTTTTATCAAATCATTACATACACATATCCACATTATTTCTATGATTAACGAGTATAATGTTCGTTTTTGTATTAAAAATAGTTTTAAACTAATTAATATAAAAAACTTTAATTGTGAGCACCTAAGTATAGTGTCTTTTTACTAAGAGATTATACCAACTTCCAAAGTAATTAATCTTCAGTTAAAATCGATTGGCACAATATATTATTTGATTATATCCCGAATATATTAATACTCTTTACTCTAATTTCAAATTAATTAGGTGGTCCGAATGGGTATAAAAGAGCTTAATCTTCGGATTGTGTGGGCATATGAGATAAATTAATCATCTCCAAACTTGAGGTCACTATTTCAACGGTCTAGATGGTCCTCTAACTTTATTTTTCTTGCACCTCGTCCTCCTGATCGGTAATAAGCAGTTTTTTGATTATATTGATAACGTTGCACAATAAAAAAATAAAATATTATAAAAATAATAAAAAAAATATTATAAAAATAATAAAAAAATATGAGGGGCACTGACCCCCTACCCCTCTTCTTCTCGTCACGCACGAGGAAGAAAAAGGGGGGCATGGCCCATGCATTCTCGCCCCTCTCTCTTCGTGCTTGCCCCATCGGTGAGCTCGCACATGGGGAGCGTCGGCCCCCTCTTCTTCCTCGTGCACGGTGAGGAAGAAGAGGGGGTGGCGGGTGAACTCGCATGGGAGGCGTCGGCCCCTTTTTTTCTAATATTAAAAAAAAAATAAATTAAGTAAAATAAATAAAAGAAAATAATAACTATTTAAGTCCAACTAGAAAGTTCACTAGTGTAAAACTTATACTATAAGTACCCTAATATGACCTAAACCCCCACCATCTAATCATTTTCACCCACTCATTTCTCTCCTTCCCACGCCAGCCGACAGCCACCCTCAAGCTACAGTAACTCGATTACTATAGTTACAGTAAATCCCCATCTCTCCCATATCTCTCCCTTTGTCTTCCTCACTTTCTCACTCCCTACACCTCCTTATAGTTCGTTCACACAGCAAGAAGAAGATGAGGAGAAGAAAGAAGAAGGGAGAAGAAGAAGGAAGAAAGATCAAGATTAGGATTAATAGAGTTTTAACCTAAATCTTAAAGATATGTAAAGGGAATCCAAACCCCTCTCTCATCTCTCAATGATTTTTATGATTGGATTGAGAGTTTGAGGGCACCTCGTCCTCATGATGGATTTTGATTGAGTATTTTCGTTCTAGATCTATGCATAAATAGGATTTCATGATTAGATCTATGTCATGTGCAAGGATTAGAATCAGATTTATTCTTAGGGTTCACATTCTTCCTAATGTTCATGATTTGGGGATGAACCTTAGACCTGGAAATTTGAATGTTTTTACATGTTTTTCATGCCCTTATGTCCTTTTGACCCTAGAATGCTCGGGAAAAATAGATGTATTGATTCATAATACTGTATATCAATTTCTCAAGATTTTTTATGCAAAATCATGAAAAAATCGAAAGGCGATGCAATTTTTCAGCGCTCAGTCACGGTTGTGACGCACATGTCACGACTGTGACAGAGAACCTGGAAAACGGCTAAGACAAGGCTTCTCGCATGCCCGTGACAAAATATGTCACGTTCATGATAGAGCAGGCACGACTGTTATGATTGGAGACACGATCGTGACAGAGTGGAGGGCATTCATAGGCTTCTGGCACAGCCGTGACGGCTTGTATCACGGTCATGACAGTGACAGAAATCTGTTATAGCATATTAAATGTTATTTTCAAGGTACTAATAGTATGTATTGATGTTTGATGATTGTATATGAACCTAGATACACGTATATGCATGTTTCCCACGTAACTAGGATAAAATATAAAGATCGAGCGACGTAAATGATTGTTGTTTAAAAATCATAATGAACCCAGTTGTGGATGATGTTACACGTCGTCTCTCTATGGCCCTTTATCGAAAAATTGTTCGGAATGATCGTTACACACATCGGCAAAGGTGAGTGCATTCCGATGTCACCATTGGACGAGAGTCCAGAATGATCGTCACATACATCGGCAATAGTGTGTGCATTCTGATGTCACCTTTGGGTGAGAGGAGAGCATTGTCTCCTAGGCCTAGCTAGTCTATTGAGAGGGCAACGACATAAATCCCAACTATTGAAAGATATAATAGGAAAAGGCCGATCGATTGAATGGAATGAAGTCTCATGAAAGTGAAATTCCAAAGGTTATAAAGCAACCTTGAGGAAAGTTATGGAATGATGTCCCACGAAAGTGAAAGTCCAAAAGGGTTATACAGTAACGCTGAGGAGAGTTATGAATGCAATGGTTACGGTAAGTGTATTTCACTTATATGTCTATGGGTTGAATAAATGATTGATATGAATGTTCCATATTACAAGTATGATGATATGTTTACATGCCTTCCATACAATTACTTATGTGCATGACGATAGAATGATGTTGATGTTTGACATGTAGATCATATGGTAAGACATGACATGCATATTGTTTACTTCTTTTATATAAAGATGATGATGCATATTATGTAGTATCATGTATAGGATCATACCATCGCATGCATGGCTTTTACATACTCTAACAGAGAAACCTCTGCACTCTGAATCTGTGCAGGTGTGATTTGAATGGATGACGGCTCATCTCATGACGAATAAGATTTGGTCTAGGATGTTAAGAGTCAATTATCTTAGAATTTTTTTACTATGTTTTAAAGAGATATTTTTTTACTATGGATTCCAATGGTTTTAATTGCTATTACTGATGATGCTTAGATGTGTTTTCAATTTTATCTACTTTTGATGTTTTATCGATGCCTTCCACTATATTTTTAAAGGAATTATTTTATCTTATTTAGTGGATTAATTATGCTTCCGTTGAGTTTATAGAAAATTATATTTTATTATGATTATGTGATGATGAACGGGCTAACATAACTGAATGACCAAATTGTCCTTAGTAATTTGGGGGTGAAATTCATGGTATTACAGTTTGGTATCAGAGCATGCTTAGGACATATGATAAGTATGTTATAAAATTGTTAAGAGTCTAAATCCATGGGCAATCATCATGAGCAACCATCCAAAGTTGAGTATGTAAGTATTATGATATTGATTGTATTATTAAATTAACTAACTTATGTTAGTTAATTATTGTTGTGTGAAGGGTGAAACATGGTGGTCCCTCTAATGTTTCGAGAGACCAGAGAGAACTTATTGAGAGCATGACCTGCATGGCGTGAGCAATGGAAAGAAATACAGGCTCGGATCGCTTTAGCCGGTCGAGCTCAAGAATAAAAAAGTTCTTGAAGCTGCATCCCCTTACCTTCAATGGGGATAGGGATTCATACAAGACTGAAGCTTGGTTGGATGTGATCATTGAGAAATCCAGAGCAATGGATTGCTCTGAAAGGCATTGGGTCAATTTGGCCATGCATCAACTCACTGATAAGGCTCGTCACTGGTGAAAATTGATGATAAAAACTTAGTTCGGCGAATATGATGAGATCACTTGGAGAGATTTCAAGAAGACCTTAAGGAACCACTACCTTCCTCCACATATAAGGGGGAGGGGGAGGGGGAACGAGTTGAGTTCATGAATCTACAACATGATAGTTTGATTGTAGAGGAACACCTCAAGAAGTTCCTTGAGCTTGAGAGGCATAGTCCTCTAAAGGATGATGAAGAGCTGAGGGTGAACCATTTCCTGAAAGGGCTGAATTCTCGCTTGAGAATCAATGTGAAGTGTGGGGACCCTGAGACTATGACGAAGATAATCTCCCTAACAACTAATCTGGCTCGAGAGATTGATGAACAGAAAAAATATGAACAAGGCAAGAAGTCCAGGAAGGATCAGAGGAAAGACAAAGACAAGAAGTACAAGGACTCCAAGCCTTACTCCAGAGACGACAGTGGACAGGGACGCAAACCTTGATCATTTTGCCACAAGTTCCATCTTGATGAGTGCAGGATGAAGTCAGGAGCTTATCTAAATTGGCCATTTTGCCAGAGACTGCACTGAAAAGAAGGCTGACTATGAAGATAAAGGCAAAGGCAAACTGAAGGTCAATAAAGAGCACTTGGAAGGATCTACACCATGCAAGTGGATGAGTTTCAAAGGTCCAATGATATGATCCAAGGTAATCTTCTTATCGTAGATCACTATGCAAATGTATTGTTTGACTCCGGTGCTACCTACTCTTTCATATCGTCGACATTTGTTGATCTGTTAAATGTTGAGAGAGTGAACATGAAGTGAAAGCTAGACATAGCAACTCCACTTGAGAGAGTCTCCACCAAGCAGTACCTCCCAGAGATGTCGATTATGATAGAAGGGGTAAATTACTCCGTTGATTTGGTAGTATTACCTATGGTAGACTACGATGTTATTCTAGGCATGGATTAGTTATCTTACCATGATGCCTACTTGAAGTGCCGATAAATAAGAAAGATGAAAGTTCTATGATTTTTTGCGGAATTCTATCAAAGGAAAAGAAGATGATGATTTCTTCTATGAAGGCAACCAAGTTGGTAAATAAATGTTGTCGAGGATTTCTAGCAAGTATTGTCAAGAGTGACTTACAACCCAAGCCACTAGAAGACTTTGAAGTAGTTAAGGACTTTCCTGATGTATTTCCTGATGAGCTTCTGGGATTACCTCCGAAAAGGGAGATCAATTTTCACATTGATCTCGTACCAGGGACACACATCTCAAAACCTCCCTATAGAATGGCACCAACAAAAATGAAGGAGTTGAAGACTCAACTGCAAGAACTACTGGATAGAGGATTCATCAGGGCAAATGTGTCCCCATAGAATGCACCGGTCCTATTTGTGAAGAAGAAGGATGGGTCACTAAGGTTATGCATAGACTATAGGATGTTGAATAAAGTGACCATTAAGAATAAATATCTTCTTCCCAAAATTGATGATCTGTTTGATCAACTATCCACGACATCAGTCTTCTCAAAAATTAATTTGAGAAGTGGATATCATCAGCTCAGAGTAGTTGATGAAGACATTGCGAAGATGACTTTTAGGTCAAGGTATGACCATTGTGCATTTCTAGTTATGCCTTTTGGACTAACAAATGCTCTTGCAGCATTTATGAATTTGATTAACATGATTTTCAAACCTCATCTAGACAGTTTTATCATAGTGTTCGTAGATGACATCCTGATTTACTCATCAAGTCTAGAGGAACACTAGAAAAATTCGAGAATAGTTTTGGAGACATTGAGGTAGCATCAACTATATGCAAAGTTTTCCAAGTATGAGTTTTGATTGGAGTAAATTATGTTCCTAAGTCACATTGTTTCAAAGGAAGGCATTTGGACCCAACAAAGGTTGAAGCAGTTATGAACTGGGAAAGACCAAACATTGTGACTGAAATCAGGAGTTTTCTGGGATTGATTGGCTATTACAGAGGGTTCATTCAAGATTTCTCTAAGATTGCTTCACCAATGATTAAGTTGACCAAGAAAGGAGAAAAGTTTAACTGGAATCAGAAATGTGAAGAAAGCTTCCTGGAGCTAAAGAAGAGACTGACTTCTGCACCAGTGCTGACAATTCCCATTGCAATTGGAGGCTACACAGTGTACAGCGATGCTAGTGGTACTGGACTGAGATGTGTGCTGAGGCAACATAAAAAAATGTTTGCATATGCTTCAAGGTAACTTAAAACCCATGAGAGGAACTATCCCACTCATGATTTGGAATTGGCAGTTGTGATGTTTTCCTTGAAGATATGATGTCATTATCGGTATGAAGAAGAATTCGAAATCTCCACTGACCATAAGAGTCTCAAGTATGCGTTCTCTCAAAATGAACTCAACATGAGACAAAGAAAATGGCTGAAATTTTTGAAGGATTATGGGTTCGATATTCTCTACCATCCAGCTACCATCCAGGGAAGGTCAACTCAGTGATAGAAACTTTAAGCAGGAAATATGAAGGGTCAGTGGCATGACTGAGAGTCTACAAATTGACTCTAGTATAAGGAAATTAGAACTTAGGTCTACATGACCTAAACAATGACATGAAATTGTCAAGTGTTAAGCTAAATAATTTGACACTCATATTAGGTTAAGAATTCGAATAGTGCAACGAAAACATGGTGCAAGAATGATCTCCATTTCATGAAGTCAATTAAGGATCTAAAATTCACACTAGAATTTTGGAAATATAAAATGATATGATGGCATAGGTAGGACCATCACCAAGAACCTTTAGCAAGAGATTATTATGTGATGTTATTGAATACACACAAGAAAGTTCTTGTTGGTGCATATAAAGGCCGAAGATAGGTGAAACGACGAGGATGGAAGGATTTTCATGTAAGGTTAAGTTAATGATTAAGAATTGCATAGCGAAAACGTGGCTCAAGAACGATCTCAATTTCTTGAGATTGATTAGAGATATAAGATTCCTACGAAATTCTTGAAATAGTAAGTGATGGTAATCGACTAGTGAGGACGAAATGCAAAAATCGCTAAAGTGAGACCACCGAGGAGTATGCATTGAATATCAAATAGGGAGATATCATGCCGGTGTATACGAAGAGCGAAAGACAAATTGAGCAACTTGGAAGAGATTTATTATATGAGATTTTATAAAATTCGAGAACGAATTTTATTTTAACGAGGTTATATTGTAATATTCTCAAAAAGAAAAAGAAAGGAAAATTAATAAAAGAAGATAATAACCATTTAAGTCCAACTAGAAAGCCCACTAGTCCAATAAGCCCCAAAACTTAGACTATAAGTACCTAACGTGACCTAACACAGTAGGATTCGAACCTACGACCAATCAGTTAACAGCCGACCGCTCTACCACTGAGCTACTGAGGAACAACGGAAGCTTCGACCTTATAGAGTTCAACTCTCGTTCTCAACCCATGAACAATATGGGTCCGAAGCTTCCTTCGTAACTCCCGGAACTTCTTCATAGTGGCTCCGTTCCATGTCTCATTTCATAGGAAACCTCAAAGTGGCTCTATTTCATTATATTCCATCTATATCCCAATTCCATTCATTTAATATCCCTTTGGTGTCATTGACATAAGAGATGTCATTTATAGTCTATCTGTTTCTATATATGGAAAGTGAAGAAATCATCATATAATAATCGACAAATTGCAATAGAAAAGAAAAAGGGGGTTTGTGATGATTTTGAAATCTTTTCTACTAGGTAATCTATTATCCTTATGCATGAAGATAATGTAGATTAGACTAGAAATCAAAATGGGGCATGGCCAAGTGGTAAGGCAGCGGGTTTTGGTCCCGTTATTCGGAGGTTCGAATCCTTCCGTCCCAGACCCTTTGTCTCTTTCACTCTCTCACTCCCTACACCTTCTTATAGTTCGTGCACACAACAAGAAGAAGTGGAGGAGAAGAAGGATCAAGATTAAGGTTAATAGGATTTTAATCTAAATTCTAAAGGTATGTAAAAGTGATCCAAACCCCTCTCTCTTCTCTCAATGATTTTCATGATTAGATTGAGAGTTTGAGGGCACATTATCCTTATGATGGATTTTGATTGAGGGTTTTTGTTCTAGATCTATGCATGAATAGGATTCCATGATTAGATTTATGCCATGTGCAAGGATTAGAATCAGACTTGTTATTAGGATTCATGTTTTTCCTAATGTTCATGATTTGGGGATGAACCTTAAATCTGGAAATTTGAATGTTTTTACATATTTTTCATGCTCTTTTGATCCTAGAATGCTTAAGAAACATTCATAATGTTGTATATTAATTTCCCAAAGTTTTTGATGAAAAATTGTGAAAAAGACGAGATGCGGCACAGTTTTCCAACGCTCAGTCAGAACCGTGATGCACATGTCACGGTTGTGATAGAGAACCTAGAAAATGGCTAAGGCAGGGCCTCTATCATGATAGAGTAGGCACGGCCGTGATGACTGGAGGCACGAGCATGACAACTAGAGGCACGACCGTGGCAGTGATAGAAACCTATTATAGCATATTAAATGTTATTTTCAAGGTATTAATAGTATGTATTGATGCTTGATGATTGTATATGAACCTAGATACACGTATATGCATATTTTTCGCATAACTAGATTAAAATATGAAGATCGAACGACGTAAATGATTATTGTTTGAAAAGCATAATGAACCCAGTTGTGGATGATGTTACATGTTGCTCCTCTATAGCCCTTTATTGAAAAATTATCCGGAATGATCGTTATACACATCGGCAACGGTATGTGCATTCCGATGTCGCCCTTGAGTGAGGGTCCATAATGATCATTACATACATCGACAACGGTGTGTGCATTCTGATGTCACATTTAGATAAGAGAGGAGCATTGTCTCCTAGGCCTAGCTAGCCTATTGAGAGGGCAACGACATAAGTCCCAACTACCAAAAGATATAACGTTAATAGGAAAGGGCCAATGATCGATCGAATGGAATGAAGTCTTATGAAAGTGAAAGTCCAAAGGGTTATAAAGTAATGCTGATGAGAGTTATAGAGGCAATGGTTATGGTAAGTGTATTTCACTTATATGTCTATGGATTGAATGAATAATTGATATAAACGTTCCATATTACAAGTATGATGATATGTTTACATGTCTTCCATGCAATTACTTATGTGCATGATAACATAATGATGTTGATGTTTGACATATAAATCATATGTTAAGACATAACATGCATATTGTTTACTTTTTTATATAAAGATGATAATGCATATCATGTAGTAATCTGCATAGGATCATACCACTGCATGAGGAAGAAGAGTGGGACCAGCGCCCCCATGTGAGCTCACGGCCGCTAGCCGCACAAGAGCACCAACCCCCTCGGAATGCGTGTCAATGAGGTCAGTTTTTATTTTTTTTTTAATTTTTATAATATTTGTTTATTAATTTCATAATTTTTTGTTATGTCACGTCAATAATATAATCGGAAACCTTTTATTACGTGTCAGGAGATAAGGCGTGCAAGAAAAATAAAGTTCGGGGACCATTTAATTACAAATTGAAGTTGAAGAACCGTTGAGATATTGACCTAAAATTGAAAGTCGATCCGTGTAATTTACCCTAACATCTGCGGAGAGGGGGGGGGGGGGGGGGAGGTGGGGTTTTAAAAATTAATATCATATCCCATAATTGGTTTTAAAAAGTTACAAAATGATGCTTGGATTCACTTAAAATTCTCAACACTATTATGAAAAATTAAACACCGGATAAGATTTATAATAATATAAATGATGTAAGAGAAATAGGGACCATTAAAATGTTATTAAAATATTTTACATGTGTTATTAACTGTATATTATAATGACTTTGATTATTATAGGATTGCAACAAATATTATAATGATTATAATAAATTAAAGTACAATTCTATATTAAAAAAATTTGTACGGATATTATTAAAAAATTCTATATTAATGATCCAGCTAAAAAGTGAAAATAAAAGAGTTCAGTAAGTCCAAGTGTAACAAGTGATTGCATTTAATTCTTTGTAATAAATGCATATGCCATAGGTGGCGTTAATAAACGGCCTCATAATTTTTTTATAACATTTTGAAGAAAAATAAGTTTTAATTGCATGATTCATCTAAATCCTTTCAAATGTTTAATTTTTTTCTTTTTCATTCTCTGATACATCCATTTGATTTTTAAGTTCTGTCGATATACTCCAAAATAGAATTTAATATTAGGACGAAAATTAGCCAAAAACAAAAGAGCATTAGCATTATAGTTTGAGAAGGAAGAAGATTATTTAAGTTAAATTATATTTTTAACGTAACTTAATTGAAGATGAATCTTATTCTTCTGTGTAATCTTTTTTTCTTAATTGATATGGGTAACATAGACAAATATATGTTTAATTGTCACATCTTAATGTCACTCATTTTATATTATCTTTAGACTATTGTACCCCTTATTATTTAATATCATAATTTCATCCTTAATTAAAGAGGGAGCAGGAAAATTAACACATCTTTTTGAACTCTTTTCAGACCAAAGATACTTCTTCTTTTTCACTGTTAGATGATTGTTCTTGTTGCTGTTGTTTCTGTTGGGTCTTCCGGGTTGCTGAGATTTTTTGCTCCGGAATAAGCTTCATGGTGATTCCCATGGCGATCAATATGAGCCCGGTGGCGTGTTGTTCGGTCATCGGCTTTGTGAATATCAAATACGATAAGAGAAGAGTGATCGCCTTCCTGGCTGTAGTAACCTGAACAATACATCCACAAGAACAGTATGGATATAGTGAGAGAAACTGTCATGAATTGTTGCATGGCACACTGATAGACACAATCATTCATGTGCAATATCGAGAAGGCATACCATCGCCGTCGTCGCGGCCCCGAAAATCGCAATGAGAGACAGCACCGATACTTGGCCGACGAATGTTGCCATGGCTTCGAACACTAGAACAGCATAAACATACATGTGCTGCATTTTGGATGCATACAATAGAAAAGCAGATTTTCAGTGGATAGTGCAAAAGAATTACCATAAGAATGAGAATAAACATAGTTTCTGGCATCACCTAACAGACATGAAAGGTTGCAGAAATTAAACTGTCCTTCATGAGTAGTCAAAGTTTATGCTTCATATTTACATGGCAAGAGTAGAGTAGGTTACAGAAATCAAGCTGTACTTCGTCTGAAGAGTAGTCAAAGTTCATGCTTCATATTTACATGGCAAGAGTAGAGTAGGTTACAGAAAGTAAACTGTACTTCATCTGAAGAGTCAAAGCTTATGCTTCATATTGACATGGTAGGAGTTTCTTCACAAGTCAAGGCATCTTTGATCAAGAAAACAGAATGCTCACCTCCTTGCAGGAGTTCCAGGCCCTGAAGAGTTCACCCGTAAAAATCATGGGCGGAATCAAGAAGGGCAATCCAACAACCGTTGAGCAGAAGAGCATCTCCATCTAGAATACGAATCAGACTTTTTAACACAGCAAACTCTAATGCCGCAAAAGACAGACATAAATGGCACAGTTCATACATTCTGACTATGCCGACAATTCCAAAGGCTTGAACAAAGGCAAGTCTAACTAGGACCAACAATATCATCTGTAGTACCTGGGTGGTTTCAGGATTCATGGTAAATATGGCCTCCTGCAAGTTTCCGAGAAAGGAGTCCATGACAAGGGCAGCAGACACCATGATCACCCCCACCATGCTGAAATCTGGGGACGAATGAGCATCTGCCAAGGTGAAAAGTATCAGACCGACGACTAGCAGCAGCGCAGAGATGTACTCATGCGGCGGATACTTGCGCCGGAGACCCGGAATGAATGCTCCCATTATCATCACCGGCAAAACCTGAATTTCACAATAAACAATCTCGATCAGTACCCCCTGAGCATAGTTGAATTGACCAGAAGATGCACATGATGTTGCTCGCTCTGTCTTTTCTAGTACATCTATAAAACAAAGTATAATCTGATAAACACAAATGAATCACATCAACTATATTTGAACATCCACTATTTGATTAAGTAGTAATTTTATGTCCTAGTTATTTTTCTGATTTCAGGACTTGAGATGTTCAAGGTGGAAGATTGGATCTTTGCAGTATATTCAAACATCAGATAAGCATCTCGACCAATTGACACTAATACTGACAGACTTCATAAATAAAACTTCTCAAAGCATCGAAGAACACAGCTGCAAACAGTTGTTCGACGGAGGCCCACAAGTTCTAATAAGAGAACGTGGTCAACTTGTCATTGCTAATTACTGTTTAAGAAATTATAAGTTTTAGGCGGAAGATTAGAAGTCCACGCAAAGCCAAACCTTGGTGGACTTAAACATCAGCTGGGCAGGGTAATTTAAGAAGGCCAGTGATCCCTTCGTCAGTCCATGTGACCCCATGAGTACCATGGACAACTTCCAATACGTCCTCCATGGATTCACCATCTTCTTCGTCGTGAAACCTTGCAGGCGTATGAGCGCCAGGTATACGAATCCTTGCACAAACGTGAAGTACCACCCGTAGCTGCAACAAAAAGATGAAAAAACCAAACAGGCTCATGCAAAGCAATCACTATAGTGGAACATGACAGAGATCAGAAATACCTGAATTGCAGACGATTATAGACGTACTCCTGAAATACAAGGACGGGACAGGAAAAAAAACACGCATTAGGATAGATTATAATCTGTTGATTAGACTAACATTCATAGCAGGCATCTGCATGTTTGACACTTAAAAGTTTAAACATCCGACGACGACCCATGTCAAAGCATAAGAACAATTTCTCCCTGTGGAAAAGTTTAGAAAAAGAAAACATTTGGGCAACTTTTTCAGAAGGTAAAATTCAGGAAGAACAATAGAAACTGAATCTTTCTTCCTATGCACGCACGGAAAGGTGAAGATGCACAGAATTTTCACGGAGAAAAATAATGGAGCAGGAAGAAGTAAGATTGAATCTTTCCGAGTGCAAATACAGTAAAACAAAGTAATCAGAACCGGAAATACCTCACAAACGCCATTAACGAGGTAACCAAAGAAGAAACCAGAAGAGCACAGAAGGAACTGTTGCCACTTCGCCCTCTCTGTCAACGATATCCCAAACAGCGACCTCGCTTGCTCCTCTTCCTTCATCTCTCCAAGGAATGAGAAACAAATTGTACTTCCCTCCCTCCCTCTCTGTATGTATGTGTGTGACAAGAAAATCTCACAAGAAACGAATCTGAGACGATAGAGATTGACTCGTAATGGTGGGAGAAGAAAAGAATGCAGGAATACTTCTGCACCACCTCAAACAGCAACTGCTATACGAATGAAATTGCACCGGGGACTCCTCCCAACATCTCGATGATTACCAAATAAACAGTTTCCAATCTCTGCTCGTTTACGTCTACAATTCCAACACTCTGTCCCTCTCTCTCTCTCTCCCTCTGTTCTCTCCTTCTGTTTAAGGAACGGAGATGGAACGTTGCAGCGAAAATAGTTGATGAAAGGCGAAAAATCAAGAGGGGCATAAATGTCAAAGAGCTGGAAAATTTTTTCCTTCAATTTTCCTTTTTTCCATAAATTGCTCCGCTAACATGTTAGGACCGTGCGATATAAAATGAACGGCCCTGATCTATTTACGTCAGTCAGTCATGTCGTCTCGGAGTCACGGTAACGTTTAATCCGATATATCGAAAACTATGTGATATGGGAATATATCGTTGGGGAACGTAAGAAGCGGCGGAATCTTTGTGACACGTGGCATGTGACAGTTGGCACCATTTTTAGGCGTTCTCACGATTTGTGAGGACAGTGAAATAAATGAGCAAATAATAAATATATAATTGTTATTAAAAAAGGGGATATGTTAAATTATTTTAGACTTTTAATATACTTTTAGATCATAATAAATCATCTAAATTAACGGAACTTGATTGATACTCTTTCAACTTTTTTTTAAAAACTTTCTCTTCTAACACTATTCTAAAAAGAAGATTTGCTTTTAACGCTTACGTTTTAAGCTAAATTAATCATCAACAACAATAAGCTACGCTAATATTAAAAATGTTAAATATTTTCTTCGTAATTTATTCAATTTCGTATTCAACAGTTTTTTTTCAGACTAATTTGATTATAAGGAATAGGATTCTCAGGTAACGTATTTCTAGATACAGAACTAATTTACGAACTCAGAATTGTTGAACCAAATATAAGTTGTATGAGATTAGTACAATAAAAAACGATGAGCTACAAAACATGAGAACATTGCACGTTATATGGCGTTCTTCTCTTCTCGGTTTGGATACGTTTTCTTGCACAAGTCGTGATTCATGAACATATCCCCATAACATAAAGTGTGTGGATGTTAATTATTGGCCAATTAATTAATGAAAAAAATTAATGACAATTTTTATACCCGGCACCACCACTGATTGGTATATTATTGTCCAATTAATGACTTGAGTAGCTGTCGGATTGAATTAACATACCCATAAGCAACGGACACCGATTTAAATCATTATTTAAAGTAGATTTTTCACGAACAATCAAATAATTTTTAAAAAAATGTATATAATTCTTTTAAATAACACTTGAAAATGTATATAATTTTATAATTTTCCTCGATCTAGCCGGGGAGATAGAGGGTGGATCTGAAAGGGGGAGAGAGAGAAGGGTGGAGAGAGGGAGGGGAGCTGAACTCGTCGGATCTGGCTAGGGCTGAGCACGGTCCGGGTCGACTCAGACCGCACCGACCCAAAAAAGAGAGGAAATAACTCGGCCCGGATCAAATCCGGATCGGAATCGGGTCCAAATGATAAAAAATCCGACGGGTTTCGAGTCAGGATCGGGTTTACCATACCAATACTCAACCCGGATTACTCGTACCATAAATAAGCCCCATTCCACATGTTTTTCTCATTTCACCCTCTAACTTTCTCTCTCCCATCTCTCTCTACATCTCTCATCCTCTCCCTCCCATCTCTCTCCGTCTCTCGTCCTCTCCCTCTCTCTCTCACGGCGACGGCGACAACGGCAACGGCTCCGACTCCGGTCGACCTCCCTCTCTCTCTACTCGGTCACGCCGCCAGGCGTCGGATCTGGCGCCTGGCGGCCCAATCTGGCACCTGACGGCCCGATCCAGCCGCGAGGCACCAGATCGTGGCACCTGACAGCCCGATCCGGCTGCTAGGCACCAGATCCGGCGATTGGCGACCGGATCGGCCGCCAGTGGCCAGATCCGGCCAGGGCATCCGCCTTTTATATTTTTCGACGATTCCCGATCACAAACCCGGTGACATTCCCGGATTGTCGGGTCTGACCCGGAATCGGATCCGGCCGGGTTCGAGTCCGGTACCGAGTGAAAAATTTTTGACCCGGTATAATCTTGATCGGGACCGAGTCCACTTAGACCCGAACCCGGTCCCGGATTTGTTCAGCCCTAGATCTGGCCAAGGAGACAAAGGGTCAAATATGAGAGGGGGATGAAGAGAGAGGGAGAGAAGCTGAACTTGTCGAATCTAGTCAGGGAGAGAGAGAAATGGAGAGAAGCTGAACTCACAGGATTTGGACGGGCCGGGGAGAGAGAGAGAGGGTGTAACACCATGAATTTTTCATAAAAAATATAATTTTTATTTAATCCTGATGTTGAGCCTTTGAATGACCGAAACTAAAATGGGCCTCGATGTCACGATGAAGTCGGCAGGTCAGCCGACACACCATCATACGACTGAAACCTTATCGGGCGTCTGGAAGTACAATGGGCAAAAAGAAAGATATTTCAGTTCTGATATCTCTTCGTCTCATTAAACCCAATAATGGTCGAGGAGTCATAACTCCTTTCCACCATGATAATGGAAGTTGAGGAGACGAAACCTCCATCAGAGGGTCATAAAAATTGATTCCCTTCTCCTCCTCTCCTTTCTTTCTCATCGTTTCTCATTCCCTCTCTCTCTTTGCCACTTTTGTGTTACTTCTCCATTGGTTCTGACCAGAGCACGAAGGGGCAGGTCCATCGAACTCTTCAGATGTAAGCAATGTAGGAGGACGCGGAGGATGCGGCTAAAGCGTGATCCAACGAGAAGGAGAACTAGACGACTTCAAACAGGTGTGTTTTTTGGATCTACTTCGTGGGATGAGTTTCCTGAGGAAGATCGCATGTTCTAAGGTTATTAGACAATTAAGGTTCATGCTAGAGTGGATAGGAATCATACTTTATAGATATTATGATGATATTGATATGTTCTTCTTTGATTTGTGACAATGATCGAATAACTTCATGATTAATATGAGTTGTTAACATGATGAATGTGTAGATCTGTTTAACGTACAATTTATATAGTCGTTTGATGATTCATTTCATGTCGTCATATTGGTAGAAACTATGGATTGGACTTTAGAGGAATCAGGAAAATCAATTTATTTTAAAGACTAAATAGACAAGTTTCATCATGCTAAGAAAAATGATATAAATGATATGTTCAGAATGACATTTATAATTAGACATGCCTCAAAATCATTCTATGTGCTAAGTACTTCGTTAATTAATGTTAGATCTGTGATTGTATTATAAAATTGCTTGAAAACACAAGGATCCGGACTTGCGGCTTTGCCGAACTAAAGCGGACGATCGAAAACTTTTCGAATGATCGATCTAGATTATCTCGTCGGAAGGACTTTCAACACTCGACAAAGAAGTCCAATCGAAGAAGATGACACTATTCATAACGGATGATCGATCTAGTTTCGGTCGATCAAAATTCGTGGCGGAAAGAATGAACATGCAATGATCGACTGCTCTCTTTTCGGTTGACCGAAGAACATTGATAAATGAGCATCCACTCCCCTTTCGGATGATTGCTAAATGGACCTAAAGCGGACAACCGCTCGATTTTCGAATATCCGATATGTGGATAGGAAGAATACAACTTTAATCGAACCTCCTGATTTGATAAGATTTTGTCCACTTGATTGAAATCAAGTAATATGAACCTAAAGATAAATCAGAGTTATGCTCCAATCCATGGGATTAGAAGAGATGCTCACGAATAATGGTATTCCTTAAAAAAAGAAGAGCTCTTCCAAATTATCGACATGATGAAAAAACATGAATGGCTAAAGATAAATGAAAGGACTTTGTCCTTGTTAACATAAACAATGAACATTAATGACGAATATGAATGATGAACATGAATGATAAACAACGAATATGAATATGAAAAGGAAATGAAATGAATGAATACGAACTACGATCTATTTATTGATTCTTCATAATGACTCATTCTCCTACATGATACAGCGACTATAGTTTGGATGTCGTGTGCACATGGTTATCTTAGAGTCTAGTTGGATTCTTTCGTTCTTCTTTATATCGAGTTGTATTTGTACTATTACGAGGCCTATTGTTATTTGGATGTATTTTTATTGATTTAGCTTCCGCATTTCTCTTCATTTATTTTTTAATTTTTTTGCTTAAGTGTCACTTTTCTTGATTATTTGAATTAATGAAAGAGTCAAAAAAAGATCGAAGAAAGTAACGATCGAAAGGAGATTTTGCCACGTGGTGAAGTCAAATTTTGGGATGTTACGGTGGGAAAGGAACTAAACTCGTCGGATTTGGCAGGTCTGGGGAGAGAGAGAGGGAGAGGATATGAACTCACCAAATTTGGTCGTGGAGAGAGAGGGAGAGGAGCTGAACTTGTCGGATCTAACCGGGGGAGGGAGGGAGAGAGAGAGAGAGAGAGTTGAACTCACCGGATTTGGCTGAGAAGAGAGAGAGAGGGTTGGATCTGAGAGAGACAAAGAAAGAGATAGGGAGAAATTCGATCAGCCGCAAGATCGAATCTGAACAGTAAAAAAAGCGCATCCATTTGGACCGTCGGATCTCCCAAGGACAATGAAAATGTTGTGTTCAGCACGGTGTTCTCTCTGCACGCCCATTTTACTCACATATGAATACATTATTATTAATTAATGCTCATAATTTAATATTTTTATATTATTATAGTTAGAGGACGTTTACCACATTACTTATTAAATGATAAAAAAATGTGCATTGCCTAATTTATTATGTACAACTCTAGCGCTTAAAATAATATTGTTTACTTATAATAAAATATTACTAAAATACTCGTTATTATTGAGATAAAGTCAAAGTTTCACTACAGGAAAGATGAGAATTATATACGTTTGTAATTTATCGAAACCCATTGAAAATGACGATTTCCGATGGTTTTTTCGACGGAATCAATTCGTCCGAAAAATGGTCGTCCCAAATCAATTTTTGACGGTTGAGAAAAAATGTCGGAAATTTGGGACGGTCATGACCGTCGAAACTTTCGACGGTCGCGAATCGTCGAAAGTTTCGATGTTCACGACCGCCGATATTTGTGGCGGTCGATGAAATCATCGAAACATCGGTGGTTGCGACGATCGCCGAAACTTTCAATGATCAAAACCGTCGCAAAGAATTTTTATAATATAAAAAAAATTCGGCGGCTAGCGACCAGATTCGGCCGCTAGCGACTGGCCGGCCGCCTGGCGATCTGGGCTGGAGAGAGAGAGAGACGGACGCCGACGAGAGAGGATCGTCGGCGGTCGATGCTTCACGTCTGGTCGGGAGAGGCTCGCCGGCAGGGAGAGGGAGAGGGAGAGGAGAGGGGGAAAGAAATAAAAGGTGGGATTGGGGAAAGATTAATATTATATATATATATGAGGAAAGATGAGAAAGCGGAAAAATGAAAAAAAAGTGGGATAATAAAATTTTAATTACCGACGGCTCTGACCGTCAGAAAAGCAAATATTAATTATTTTTAAAGTTACCGACGGTTGTGACCGTCGAAAATTATTTAATGATAAAAATAAAATATTATATTTAGTTATATATAATATTTATTTTTTATTTTATCGACGGTTTGAACTGTCGCTAACTATTACCGACGGTCGGAACTTGCGACGGTTCGGACTGTCGTTAATTATATAATAAAATACTCCTTATTATATTATTTTTATTTATCGACGGTCGGAACCGTCGGAAATTACGATGATTTAAACTGTCGCTAATTGTATTAATAGAATACTCCTTATAATATATTATTTTACATTTACCGACGGTCACGACCATCGGAAATTACGGCGGATAAATATTCGTTGGAAATATTGATATTCCGAATCGTCGAAAAATAAAATAATAATATAATAAATTATTTAATTTATTATTTTCATTTTCGATGATTTTGATCGTTAGAAATTTCGATGGAAATATTTCCGTCGCAAATTGCGACGGATTTCTATCCGTCGAAAAATGGTAATTTTTCTTGTAGTGTTTATATAATCCGGCTAAAACTCAAATAAAAATTCATAAAATTAATAAAGTAAATAAATCAATATATAAATATTTTATATATTTTTAAATATTAATAATGATAATAAATATATGTAATATTCAAAATAATAAATCATAATATGTTATATTTGTGTGAATAATAATAATACATAAAAATTAATAATTTAAATAAAAATTATATTTTTAATTATGATAATAAATAAAATTTTTATTGTTATTGCCATTAATGTAATTTTTATATTTATTTCATGCCTGATTTGTCTTATGTTGAAATGTTTGTAAAAATCATACTAGACATCCCTTTTTAATCAATATGAATTATTATTTTACAGACAATCTACCTTTTTAGGCAATACAAATTAATACCGATAAATTAAAATAAAGCAAACAAAACAATGTGGTGAACATAAATAATTTAACTCGAGAAATATTACCTATACGGGAAAGGTCCCTGATTTCATTTTTGATCAGCATATGTTCTTAGTAATACTAATGGTTTATATATTTCTATATTCTTAGTTTATTGAAATTTATGTTAAAAAATAATATAATTATACATTGATAAGAAATTTATTTTCATGAGATTATAACAAGTTATTCAATAAAATTTTTTTTATGTATATATTTTTGTTTCTAACACTATTTGTCCTAACATTTTTTTTCTTTAATTTATATAAGATATAGATTATGAGAAAAATGAGCCCTTTCCAAAAAACGCAGTTATTATAAAACCTAGGATGGGGGTGCAATGAAAGACATGGCCTGTGCAAACATCGGATCTGCATGGCTTTGGGCTGCGCAGCCCAGCCTTTTTTTTCTTTTTTTTTTCTTTCTTTTTAGAAGAATTTTACAATTAAAACCAAAATACTCTTTTTGGAAAATTGAGCGTATTAAATTTCTACCACAAAGGTGGCAAACTCTACCCCGCATTCCTTCTGCCTCTCGTCGTGATCATCGTGATATGGGAGGTGGTTCTTGATGTTCTAGAGACATGACGCCAAGATGTCACACACACAGAGAGAGACAGAGAGAGAGAGAGAGGTATTAAGAAGAAATAATTTTTATTTTAGGACGTGACAAACTAAACCCACATTGCTAACGACTTTCCCAACTCTTTCCTCAAAGGCCAAGCTAGCTAAGCTTTCTAGCAGCAAAATGGTCCGGCCCCACACCAAATGGAGATCCAGCACACGGGCCCCATTTCCTCAAAACCCACGAAGACCCCTTCAAACGTCGATTCTTCTTTCATTTTTCTCCTCCTCGAATTCGTTTCCTGTCTCCTTCCTCTTTTGTCATTTTATTCGCCCCCTAGGCCCCTACCCCACCCCATACGCCATGGCATGGCATGGGACTATGGGAGGACAGGAGAGGGCATGTAATGCAACATAAACAAAGAAAAGAAAAAAATAAATAAATTGTTTAATTCTTCCAGAATTTAATTCACTCTGTTTCAAAGTTAATTCCTATTCATTCGATAAAGCATGTTTCACCAATTCGTTTCCGTGGAAGGAACAGAGTTTTATTATTATTATTATTATTATTACTAAGTGAAAACTTACAAGTTACAAAGCCATCACTCAAAAACCCTGATCACGCCAAGTTACTATGAAGATTTTTGGTGCCCAAACACTGGACCAAAACCTTCAAAGAGGAAAAGAAAGAGGGAAAAAAAAAACAGAAAATGGTACTAAAAAAAGGACCATAGGCACACTCCGATTATTTATGCACATGCCGAATCGCCACGTCATCGCGAGCTCCCCTCAAAAAGAGTAGCTCCAGAGTGACACGTCAGCCGCCCCGTCGACTTCGTAGTCCCAATTGTACCCGGCCGGCGCCGTGGTCGTCTGCTGGAGCACGCTGTCGTCGTAGTAGCAGTAGCCCTGCATTCCCAGGTCCATGGCGTCGAATCCCATCACGTCGAATGCGTCCGCCGCCGCCGCCGCCTCCGGCATCGTCGACTGCGCCAATGCTGCCGTCGCCGTCGAGTAATTGGAGGAGGACGATGAGGAGAAGTAAGAGACCGCGGAGCTCTCGACCGGGACGGACGTCGCGGTGTCCGCCTCCGACGCCGGCCTGAACTTCTCGGCGGCCTCCGCCGCGACCCTCGCGATCTCCCGGGGACTGGAGCAAGGGGGCAGCACCGGCAGCAGCCAGGCGGAGTCGGCGAAGTTGAGGCACGCGGAGCGGCCGCGCAGCGCCATCGCGGCCACGTCGTGGGCACGCGCCGCCATCTCCGCAGTCAGGAACGTGCCCAGCCATATCCGGGACTTTTTGTTGGGCTCTCGGACCTCGCAGACCCACCGTCCGGCGGCGCCCCGCCGCCGCACGCCCTTGTACACCGGATGCCGGGTCTCCCGGAACTTGGTGCGCCCCGCGGGGCGCTTGGGCGGCGCCGAGGACACCGTCGTGTACCAGTCGCCGCCGGCGGGGGAGTCGGAGTCGCTGCTGAAGGAGGAGGCGGCGGTGTCCATGTCGATTCGATGAGTACGTACGTCTTGGTTTGCTGAGCTTTGTGGCGACAGTGGTGATTAGTTGTGTTGTGATGCGTCGTTTGGGATGGGAGGGGCGAGAGGAAGAGTATAAGTAGTGGCGGGCGCGGGGAAGATGGGGGGCGTCGCCATCGATACGCGGCACACGTTTGTCAGGGTGGGGGCGGTCGAGTCACTGCATCCTGCCACTGCCAGGTTGGGGGCGAAGAGAGGACAGCTGGATATAATTAGATCCTCCCAATCTTACTTTAAATGCGCTCCTTTTTTTTTGTTAAATAAATCTTCTTTTGGATTCTATACGGTTCTTTTCCGTCCGAGTCCCTTGAACTTTTCATTTTCACAACGAAGTCCCTCGCGTGATTTTTCCAAGAGAGGAATGTCTTTTTTTTTAATCTTTTGAATATTTGGAAAAATAATATTTGTTATTAAAACAAAAGGGGCTTTGAATATTTTAATAATAAATTTGACTTCTCTATCAGATATGTTTGCTTGTTTATTTTATTATTTTTTTAGAAGATGTTTTCCTGAGAAATATTTTAGTGTTATGCAATGATATAGAGTAGGGTGAAATGACTTCTTTTGTCACTTGCGGAGTACACATGGCGGAATTTTTTTATTTTTTAATTGCATATGATTTGTAACATTTGTTGCTGGATCGAAAATATTCTTTTTATTAATTGACTCTTTTTAAAAATTGATGAAAATATTTTTATGTAATATATCTATCCAAAAGACACTGAATTATTCAAGTACTACAATAATTTTTACTATTACATGAACATTTTTACTATTGACTTTTTACCCAAAAAATTCAAGTACTACAATAATTTTTCCCACGTGAGGAAAAACAATGTTCGAAAATTATTTTAGACATTTTTTTGTTCGACAATTCTGTACGTGTTCGATTTGCCTTGCATTAGAGAATTTTCATGATAAATATATCTTTTAAGAAAATGAATTTTAATGTGTTCTTTGTTTTGTTCGGTTGCGTTAGATAATTCATACTGTGTGTTAGAGAATAGGATAAAGTAGCAGAAATTATTTTTATTGGACCATATTACCATAAAGTAGGGTTCTTTCCTACATTTCAAATATTGACATTTTTAGCCAGATTTTCCTTTTAAAGTAAAAAAAACTTGAAATTCTTGAATCAAAAGAACTGCATAGATTTGAAATAAAATACCTCTTTCCGAATAGGACGGAAACACATGGACCCCTATGAAATTATTGCATACTAAGTTTAAATTAATTAAGCAAACTGAAATCTTAAATGGATTTTTATATAAGTCGCATTGGACGTGGCGATTCAACTCTCCAATTCTGGAGTCACGACGACGGCGATGTGTATGCATGGGTCGGTTGTGCTGCCCCCCTTTTTTTTCTGTAATATATATCCCGTCCATGGTACGAGGGGCGGCTGCTTGTTGTCCCCCGTCCCTTATTCTTACTATTAGGTCAGAGGAGAGAGAAAATGGATATATAATAAAAAGAGATTGAGGCCTTGAGAAAGCAGTACGTGAAGTGAACATGGGAAGTCAAGCGTTTCTAACGCGTTTGTCTACAGGGCGGCGGACAGTGCCCTCAGTCCACAGGTGTGTGTTGGGATGGGAAACCTAAAGTGCCATAATTAACTTGCAAACCCAAGAACATATTGCCCAAAAGACATTAATAAATAATTTCAATTTTGCATGCAATATATGCACATATCAACTAAGTAATATGTCACCAGATACATTAAAAACTACAATAATAGGATTTTTCAGCGTAAAAATAATTATGCATCAACAAAAATATAAATATCGAGTTGTTTTATGAATATATATATATATATATGGTAGAAAAGAATACATACTCGTCATATCGTACCATGACCCAAGGAAAAAATATTGGGAAAATGGATAAAAGCATATAAAAGAGAGCTTGAACCCTACAAGAAAATATCACCTATGTTAATTAACACACTGTCGCCATGCCAAAAAAAAATGATACCATTTTAAGCCTGCCGATTTAATCCTTAAATGAGTTTGATTTGTTTAAATCTAGAATCTGGACACATGTTCATGAAAATAAATAAACTTCACTGACTCAAAATTTCGTAATTTATGCCCGAGTACATTCATTCAGTAGAAAATTAGAATGGTACGTAGAAGCAAGAAAATGAAGATAAAAATAACAATAAAAAGAGTATCGATTAGTTCAAGTTTTTTTTAGTTAATAATAGATTTAGAAGCCCTGTATCCCTTGTATTTTAATTATTAAGATGCATATGTAGCAATTTTAGTTCCCTGGAACTTATAAATTCAAGTAATTACTGAATTTAGAATAACTAACCAATTTTTCAGAAATATTCTCGGCCTAAAATATATTCAAATCAAAACCGGACCCGGGACCCAGTTTTTAAAAATCTGACCTATTATGGGTCGGTACCATGCCTCAATTCAATAAAATAGAATTCATACATCACCCAAATATTTAATATTATAATATATAGATTATAAAATATTAAGTATGTATTATTTGTATATCATAATATAATATTTTTAAGTATAAGTTGTATAACATGATATAATTGATAATAAAATTAAAAGAAGAGCTTAAATTAATATATTTATTTTTGTCAATTTATTTAAAATATTTTTTATTTATGACTCATATTAAATTGGGAGTCATCCGGTTTAATTCTTAAGGAATCCATGATGATCCGGCCCCAAATCCAACTGGAATTGGTTCTAGGACCGGTCCAAATATTGAAGGCCCGATTAAATTTGGATCGAGACCTAGATAGTGGTGACTTGGTCCGGAACTTAATTTTTCTCGCCCCTACTACAATTCATAGTGACAAATGTATTTTTGTTGATGGAACTTTTTCAATGGGAGAGCTTAATAGATTCTTGAAGAGATGAAACATTTTTTCTTATTTCTTGGTTTTTTTGTTCAATTCCAAAAGATTTAATTAGTAACGCTGCATATATTGAAAACGGATTTCCATCTCTAGTTAGTTGTTTATGAACATAATGAAGGTCCTTTTGTTTTGATTTGTGTGAACACATTGTCCATGTAGACATGTATCAGTTGATGCTCAAGGATACTCCTTTACCATAGTAGATTATTTTCTTCGTATGATTAGAGGTTCCTGAAATAATAATCCATGATCATTCTTTATTTTCAAGATTTTCATAGAATACCTGCCAAATTTATAACTTGATTCATCTTGATCTTATCAAATTGTTTCACAATTAATTAGTTGATATTTCTATCTGACCAAGGTAGGTCATAAAGGTACACTTCTTGTAGTGTTTTGGTGTTGAATTCTAGTATGCTATATTAGGTTATAAGGTAATATATTATTAGCTTGATTTTGATATTTGCTCTTATTGAGCTTAATTTCGGATGGAAACCCAATTATTCTGTAGCAATAAAAGCAAAAGTCGAGCAATAGGACTGTTGAGGGTTTTTAAATCTAGTTCATTCGAATTATGAGTCATTATAAGGGATAGTGTTGAATTTGTAAATATAATGGCATTGTTCTTCTTATCGATTTAAGTTTTTAGAATAACTAATAGCACATATAATTTAAGATATAAGAATAGAGGGATTGAGTTCAAATCTCGTCAAAGCTCGTATGGAAAAAAAATTATTCACATGATGGACCGAGTTAGATCAAAGTTGTCAATAATCACACATAAACGAGTGAAGATTATAATATAATGATTATTTTCTTTCGATTGATATGATTTTTTTTCGAACAACTGATAAAATATCTATTTTAGCAGGAACCAAGATAGTTCACATCAACAACCACAATAAATTATGTGTTTTTTTCGGTACAACAACAATGTTTTTAATTCATTGTTGGTTTGCATTCATGATAACTGTGTCACTATCTTTACAAAAACTAGCAAAAATATATAAGTAGAAGACATCCTTAAACATTATACGATATATTAAGTTAGCCAAATTCTTTTTGTGGTATGAAATAATCAAGAACAAATATTTTCAGTTTTGAACTAAATTTTGCAATCCTTATAAAACTCAATACTTTTTTTTATGTTTGGTGTGATTTCAGAGTGGGGATAGTTTGTAGACCAACAATAATAGGATGGAAAAAGATGAGTTGAGTAGCTAGGCTCCTCATATTTTCGAACTTATTTCTAAACAATTGAAATGCACAATGTAAACCTTTCTGCACTTCCCACAATGTCAACCTTCTTTCTTTTCGTTAACTTAGGATTTCTATGTATCTAATTATATTTTACATTTTATCATGAGTCACAACCAAACATAAAAGAAGACTAAGTTAATGTCAACTATGTCTATGTATTTGTTTAGCTAACTTTTCATATCTTAAATATGTTTATTTTATTGTATCCAAACATTTGGCAAAAAGGGAAAAACACAATTGCTGGATATATTTGAGAGGCACATGTGCATTCTTATAGTTTAGAAAGAAAAGTCAAAATAGTTTACGAGTGGATCTCAGAAATATACCTGGGTTTATTTTTTCAGTAAAGAATGTACGTACGATCATATTTTTAATTTCGTTCTTGCTCTCATTCTTTAATTTAATTAATTTTGTAACAAGCATTGAATCTCGATAACCTTTATTGGATATATTTAATTCTAAAGTAAGTGTTTCACCTTAATTGCATATTTATTTTTGTTAGTAGTTTTTTTTACCAATTTCTATAATACTAAATTAATTTTAGTGCATAAAAATCTGTCAGTATTAATACAATTCGATGAAAGCTGATGTTAATCAACTCTCGAATTGTATTTTGAGACAATCTAGTTTGATCATTCTAATTATGTTAAGCAAACTTCAATGTTTTGATTTAAATCATTATCTATGTAATTCCAAAATAAAATATCTAATATAGATGCCCAAATTCTGGGGCAATATATGCAGGTAGAGGTGAAGAAAAGAAAAAAATACAAATGAGTCAAATAATCATAAAAATATAGTCAAATAAACCAAATTTTGGTTCAGATGGATTAATTTATAGTTTGACCAAAAAGATAATATATTGGAAAAATATTATTAAAATCTTAAAGCCAGCTTAAATTATATATATAATAACGTAAAAAGCGAGTAAGTTATACGATTTTTCAATTTTGAGTTATTTTCAAATCGGTCCCCCAACTTTAATTTGTAATCAGAACGTCCATCATCTTCAATTTTCTTGCACGATTAGTCCTCCTGACTGATGATAGTGGATTTTCTGATTGCCTTGCATACATGACCGACTTTCTCTCTCATCTATGTCATTTAGGTCATCCACGTCAAATCAAACAAAATTCTTTCCCCATTAAAATATATTATAAAAATAAAAAAAATAAAAAAAAAGATGGGGTCGGCCCGAGGGGGCCGACGCCCCATGAATCTCGTCGGCGCATGAGGGATTCTTCTCCCTCACGCGTGGTGAGGGAGAAAGAGCGGGGCAGCGGCCCCCCTTTGCGTAACTCACTGCGCCGACGAGATTCGCGAGGGAGGCCGCCACCCCCCTCGTTCTCCCTCGTCGGCGTCGTGAGGGAGAAAGAGTGGGTGTGCCCCCTGTCTTTCTCCCTCACGTGCCAGCGAGATTTGCAGAGGGGCCCTCTTATGCGAATCTCGTCGGCGCACGAGATTCGCGGGGTGCCGGCCCCCTTCGATCGGTCGTACCTATTTTTATTTTTTAATTTTTATAATATATTTTAATGGGGAAAGGAATTCGTTTTATCTGACATGGATGACTTAAATAACATGGATGAGAGAGAAAGATGGCAGCATATGCAAAGCAATCGAAAAAACCACTATCACCGATCAGAAGGACTAATCGTGCAAGAAAATTAAAAATGAGAGATGTTTTAATTATCAATTGAAGTCCAATTTGAAAAGGACTTAAAGTTGGGAGACCAATCATGTAATTTACCCCATAAAAAGCATTCAAAACAAAAGTAGATATAATACTAACATACTTCTCATAACTACGTCTCAGTTCAATTACCCCAAAAAGTAAAAGAAAACTATGCTAGATGCATTTTAGTTTCCAAACTTCATTTTTAGAAACATAATCCTAAAATTTATTATTTGTAACAAAATGTTCCCTCTAATGAGTATTGCAGGTTTGTCGATCAGATATGTGATTCCCACTTTCAATGCAACCCAAATTTTAAATAATATATGTGATCCTGCCACGTGACGAAATCTCCTTTCGTACGCTACTTTCCTTGGCCCTTATTTTTTTACTCTTTCGTTGACTCAGATCAAAAGGAGTGACACGTAAGCCTAACTCTTAATAAAAATAAAATATTACAACTATGAAGGAAAAGAAAATGAGAAAGCTAAATAGAATTAAAAGTACATTAAATTCATCATCTCACAAGGCATATAAAGTCCATGCCATGTAAAACGTGATAGGTCTCATAATAGTCCAAATACAATTCGATGAAATAAAGAAAAAAAGATTTCATCTAGATATTATAATAACCATCTGCATGCACAACCCGAGCAGTAGTCACCGCACATACATCAACTCTGCATGCATCCATATTAAGTACCTGCGGAGATTACACAGGGGAGCAAGCACAACCGTTGGCATAAAGCTAAGTGTAAATTCGTATATGTCATAATTAAGTTTCATCATAAATAAGAATAGGCAAATAATCAGATGGAGATGCAATAATAAATCAATAGATCATCATAGTTTCATGTCCTTTCATTTTATTTCATTTTTTTATGTTCATGGTTCATGTTCATCATTTATATTCATAAGGACAAAGTCCTTCCATTCATTCTTTAGCCATTCACATTCTTTTGTATTATCCGTAGATTGGAAGAGCTCTCAACTTTCAGATAATATAATTGCAAGCACACAAGTGTGTAGCTACCTAGACCATAGTGGGCCAATGGGAGATCAATACTACTGCCAGTGCCCCGTCAGGCAAAATGACCTCGCGTAGGGTGAAAACATATGTAGGAGAGAAACTCCAATCTAGATAGAATATTGGCAACCTTCTTTTTATCTTATTAATCATAAGCTTCTCTTTCGATCACTTAGACCATTCAAGACTAGAGCAAGGTAGCTCCAATAATCTTTTGAGTTCATGTCAATCGGTAAAAATCAAGTGTACAGGAACTTATCGATTCAAGTTGTTTTGGATTAAAGTCATATTCTCTTTGTCCACATATCGGACATCCGAAAGTCGTACGGTTGTCCAATTTAGGTTCATTCAGCGATCGTCCGAAAGAGGAGCGGACACCCATTTTGTCTGTATCCATTGGTCTACCGAAGAGGGTCTGATCGTCCATTTTGATTTCACCCGTCAGTCGTTCCAAGGCCATATATGATCAGTCCATCAAAAGAGGTTCGGTCGTCCGCCGGTAATAGTGTCATCTTTCTCGATCGATCGGGGATGATTTTTCGTCCACCACCGAAAGTCCTTTCGGCATGATAATCCATATCGATCGCTCGAAATAGTTTTAATCGTCCGACCGGTTATCGTCACCATTTTTTAGTCTAGACATTTTCTAGCCCGATTGTCCGTAAGAATTTTGGACTTCTGTTCTGATCCATATCGATCGTCCGATCGAGTTTCGAACGTCTGACGTGGTAGTCACTATACTTTTGCCGAGATGAATCGGACGTCCAAAAGTGTTTTGGTCGTCCATTTCAAATCGACAGAGCTGCAGGTTATTACATAATCCTTACGATTTCAATCATCACAATAAGAACATAGATCTAAACATCCTAAACATATTTCTAACAACTAGCATGACTCAGGGAGTAAATTCTAACATATCTACAACCTAACTTTCAATCACAAGAGTCATACATAATTTCGAATATTCTTTTGTCATAAATGACACTTTGAGCATTTCAATTCATCATTTTAAATCGGATATCAAAACAAAGTTTTTCAGAATCATTCCTTATTGACAATGCACTTTTGGTCCAATAAATCTCCTATTAGGAAGAATCTACAACATAATCATTTCATGGCATATGATCATATGAAAATAAGCACGGAACTACTCGTCTTAAATTCGTACAAAATTCAAATGTAGTAGTAGAACTTCAGGTATGATTTCTACTCGAAGTAGCATGAATCTTAGCCTAAATACAACCCTTAAAACATGCAAGATCTTTGGGAAACTACCCCATGACCCATATCTCGAATAACACACCTTTTTTTACGAACGTTCGATTGGAACTTCGAGTATTAAAGCTCTAGTCTCTTGCTCGTCTCCCTCCTGTGTTCCCTGTGCCCTCAGCACCTACAGGAACTCCTCCAAAACTCTCTAGCTGAGATCCACCGCGAAGAACACATAGGAATAGAAATGGAGGAAAAATGAGAAAATATGTAGAAAAGGGGAAGAAGCACAAAGGGGCTTTTATGGCTCTCCACTCGGGAGAGTCTTCCATGACTTTTGAAGTCTTTGAAGTCGTGATAGAGGGGTTACGAATCTCTCGGAGTTATGGTGGTGTAAAGGAGGGAAAATCGAATCAAAATTGACAGCTCTCTTCCAGACGTTATAAAATGTTTCGATCGTCTGATAAGGCGTCGATTAAGATCACTGATCGACTACGATAACGGGCACTCATTCTGAGTTTCGGTCGTCCGATAGTCCGATGTTGATGAAATATAAAATTTTATTTTTTTACGAAATTTGAGTGTGTTACAATAAGTATAAATATTAATTTCTTACAAAATAAGGTTTAAGAAACAAAACAAGATTTATATAAAAGTTGAGACTCATCTAATCAAAATTACTCAAAAATAACAAAATGGCATAAATATAATACAAAAGTATGTATTGTTTGTATACAATACAAAATAACATATTATATTTTTATTATCAACTGAATTGATCGATATTTTTAATTATTAAAACGATTATTTATTAAGTTATCGAAATTTAGCTAATTGACGAATCCATTCAATTAATCTGTCAACACGGGTGGACAAATATTGCTCATCCTTGTGGAGTACAATAGAAAGGTCAGCCCCATGATCAACCAACAAAAATCCAATTTTTTGGATTTATTCCTACTGCCAAGTTAATTTCTTTAATTTATTTTACCTTTTGTCATCTTTTTCACTTGAACTTATTCTTTATTTAAAGTATTTTTCGGAAAAAATAATAATAAAATATTATTATTAATTAGATTCCTTTTATTATGGATTTTTGTTTATTTTTTTGAGGCATTTTTTAATAGCATCTCGAGCTAATTAATTAAAAAAATAAAATAAATAAACACGTTTAGAATTTTATTAATTTGATAAAAATATTCTAAATTCATGTGATTTCTTATAATTAAATAATTTATCTGTTACAACAAAGTATTATTTAAAAATAAAATAAATCATCCTTTTCTTATTAGTGTATGCACTGCACCAAATGCCAAAAAATGATTTGCAGTGCCAATTCAAAAGTTAATGAGATATATTAATAATAGAGTTAATGGATACTTGGTAAGTATTAGTGTGGGACAGAGTGATAATATTATTATATCTTTTTTTTTTGAAAAAAAAAGTGGTGATAGAGATACCTTATCTACATATGACGTATGAATGGAATGGGTGCAACAAATATAATATGATATTCCTCCCGGTTAGAAATGCGTGTGTGGTCATGACAGTTAAGAGAGATGGCAGTACGTACTCGCCGCCTTTCGCTTTGCATGCATGATCGCATGCATGCAACAAACAACTGCATGCATCTGCTCTTGCCGTACGGCAGTTAACGCGTTGGAAGTGACGTATTGGCCGATAGAAGACAGCTTGTGCGAAGCTTCTTTCATGGCCCCAAATTAGCATATTTGGGTCCCAGACCTGCAGCATTTTGATGGACTTGGCACTTACCTATCACATATTATATTTATATGAGGTTATTTTTATAAATTATTTATAAATTGTCACGATTTTTTATATTTAATATCGAATTTATTTTTTTATCTTTAAATTATCACAATTTTTCACTTTAATCCTCTCGTTTACTTTTGTTATATTTTCTATTAATTTTTTTTTCATTTATAAAAAAATTAAATTATTACTCTTTTCATAACACATCAAATAATAAATATAAAAAATAAAAATAAAAGAAAAATATTGGAACACTTAATTTTTATGACCGAATTGGAAGGGGGGCGACCGGCATAAGGAACATTTTTCTTTTTTATATTTATTATTTGATATGTTATGGAGGGAGGAATAATTCGATTTTTTCATAGATGAGAAACATTAAAACTAATAGAAAATGTAAGAAAAGTGGACGGAAAGACTAAAGTGAAAAAGTCGTGATAGTTTAGGGATTAAAAAAATAAGTTCATAATTTGAAATTAGATATAGAAAATCGTAATAAATTAAAAGTAATTTATGAAAATAATCATATATATATATACATTCTATTGATGTTTAATAAGAATTACGAGTGATTTTAGTTTTTTTTAAAAAAATTGAAATTGGTTGTATACTTTAAACCTTACGGTTGAAGGAGAACTTGCACTACTTTTGATATTATTATTTTTTTCAATTACAAAGGAACGTCTTTTCTTTTAACAAGAGCGCTTTTGATAACATATAGAGCGAAATTATTATATTAGAGACCTGTGCACAAAGTTGCGCCTTTATCCAGACTTATAAATTCATGTATTGAAATATTTAATAAGATGCAAATGGAAAATGTCTGTTCTAAAATCCAAAAACAAAATGATATATAATAGAGGCCAAATTTTGTATATTTTCTTACGGGATTTAGATGCGATCATGCATGGATGAAACTTAACTGGGATGTGTAGGATTTATAATTTAATACGAAGCTTGATCAAAACTATCCAAAATTATAATATTTTATAAAATAAAATTAATTACTTTAAACTTAAATTAATTATTTTAATAATGATTTCAATATTTTGGCATTGATATTCATTTATTACAGTCTTACAGTGCGTATCTTAACTTAAAATATGTCTACATACAAAATGTTAAATATGTAAAATTCTAGTCAAACTCGATGATTGAAATCCGACATAAAAGATTCAAATTGGATCGAATTAAGTTTAAATTTTTTTTTTATTCCAACAACAACCTAGTAGTATTAATTCTGGGTAACGTCAAAGTTCTATCAAACCCGACTCATTGAATGAATTAATCGGGGCTTCCAATACTACGTACACTTCAAAATATTTAAGTATTAACTAGTCCAACTAACTAGTGAGATTCAAGAATTAATTAAAGGTCGGTCAATCGATCATTAATTTGGGATCGGTCAGTTGGTCAGCACACAGCATAGAACATATGAAACATTCATATCCCCTGTTGAGATTGTATTATTCAAGCTGTTTATGCTAGCACGAAACACTGCATAGAAGATATCATATTACGAGCTCAATATATGTCTAAAATTTGTGATTACATGGGATAATTGGAATATCATTTTCGTCCGAACTTTGAATTAGTGAGGTGCAAATAATTTTAAAAGCAAGTGGGCCTCTAAAAAAATAAGATTTGGAATATATAACTTATCCGTTTGTCAATCATAATTGTATATGATCCTTATTCAGTCAAAAGACATAATAGTCAAAATTAAATTTTATATTAAATTATTATGTAGGTCGAGTTTGCATAAGAAGAAGCTTGTTTTGTGTTTTTGGGAAAAAAAACAAGTTTTGCAAAATAATAAAAGAGTTTCACTACATAGTTATTAATCAAGAACGCGTTAAATTTTTGTTTACATGCGCGCAGATCTTTATATAGAAAGGGATATATTATTCTTCGTCTAATTTAGTTTAAAATGGATAAAATAAATATTTAAGCATGTATATCTTGAAATTTGATCAAATAATTATTTTAACGAAGTATAATTAATTATCGGGATTGTGTGCTATAATTGATGGAAAATAGTAGTCATGAAATTAATTTCTGAAATCATCAGAATTAGCATCAGTGAGGTACTATAAATACTTTATTTATCTTTAAATGATGTTAAAGGTAGAATTTGAGATTAATGAAATTAGGTAAGCTAAGTATGGGGGTGGGTGGGAAGTGGGATGTACGTGGCAAGAAGAGACAAAAAAATGAAAAAAAAAACAGCCGACTTTTGGAGACATGAGCTGACTTGGTCTCTGTCTTCAATTTTATTATATTTTATCCAAAGATTCTGATCAAAATCCGGAACTACTTGGGATTCTGGGGCCGCGTGTGGGTTGGGGAGTGACAGTTGTAGCTCGGTTGGATTCTCCCGCCCGCTCGGCAAAACCGCGTACGTCGTCGTGGGCGTACGTGGGGCGGCGATGACAGTTGGAGTCCGTAACCGTCGTACGTCGCGGGTTTCTTCTTCTTTTTTTTTTCTTTAACTGAAACAACTAAAAGCTGGCGGCCGGTTTATTTGACTATTATTGTTGTTAGGATTCTCGAATCTCATTTCGATAATTTATCAACCGTCACAATTTGTTCTCTTATTATATTATTATTATCATTATTATTACTATTATTATTTCCAGTGATTGCGACTCAATTAAAGTGGAGTTGACTTAGTTTTCAGCTGAGATGTGTGCTAGGGGGAAATCATGTGACATTTTATCTTGGAATTTTATTCGCCTTAGAGAGGCTAGTGGGTTCATTGTGTATTAAATATTCTAATTGAAATTGTGTAGATAAAAAAAATTCAGAATCCTTACTCTTTTTTTACACGCATCAACGACGCATTGTGGCGAAAGCCTTCCGAAATAAATCCTAATCTTTGGATGATATATATAAGGGATTAATGCAAAGCACCTTAAGCTTTGGATGAATGTTGAGCGATCTGCATCATTGATCAACGATTCAGATAAATAACACACTTAAATGATGTTAAATGATGAGATTTAATTATTTATAATCTAAATCGCTGATCAGTGAATCAATTATTCAGATGCATTCAACATCACTCAGAGGGTGTTTTGAAGGTGCATTAATCCCATATATAAATGATATATTAATAATTGTTAATAAATTAAACCAATGTCTTATATAGTGCATCAAATACCTCAGTGAATGTTTAAGGCAACATTGAGAGTGCGCTTGGCACGAGATGGGTTTCGCTAGCTTGCAGCAGACTCGTACGCCATTTAGACATGTTGATATTCTAGATAAGCTCTTTTGATCGAACATAATGAAAGTTTTTTTTATGGCTTGTCAAATGATTGTTCTGAGACAAATGCGTTAAAGTCACAAAAGTTTTGAAATATTATTAAGAATAGAATGCTTGATTGCAAAAGTTTCAATGGAGAACTAGCTACTCTCCCCTAATATTCGTCGGATAGTATGTTGACGATGTATGACATGGAACATAAGATCCGAGGGGTACTGTTTGAACGTGAAATTATAAGATTGTCATTGATATGTCATGCTAAACTTATGTTACAAAAGTGAGCTAATAATAGAAAAAATGAAATCTAAGGTATGATTACTCGGGACATGCTATAAGGCATCTGTGACATTCTACCCCATTCAAGTTGGTGATATCATCGAGGACTTGATTGTCTTTCGCTTTATCGAATAAGTTACCCCTTCCTCTGCTTCAAATTATACAATGGTCGGGGGAACATGTTTTGAAACTCCACGCCTGGAATCTTTAGAGTCGTCGACATAAGACTTGAGCAATCTAACATGGAAGACGAGATGCTGAGGTGAAAGCTCCAGCTTTTAGATCACCTTGACTACCTTCTTTGGGATCTTGAATGGGCGTTCATATCGTCTCACAAGACCCATGTGCAATTCTTCCCTCTAAGTACAAAATGTTGGACTAGCTTCGTCAAGACCAAATCCCCGACATTGAGATTGACATCCCATCAGATAGTGTCACGTACTTCTTCGTACGATTCGTTGCCTTGTACAAACATGCTCGAGTCATTTCATTTTGTTCCCACCATTCTCTCGTCATGTAATGAACGTTAGGGACTTTGTCATCATAGAAAGTAAGGACAACATGGGTATAAAAGGGTTGTTACACCGTCAATATCTCGAAGGGACTTTTGTTGATTGACTCGCTCATTTGGATATTATAAGAAAATTGTAATGTCAAGTAGTTTTGTCCAGTCCTTTTGATTGGCCTCTCGAATATATTTCATGTTTTCTATCTGACCATCGATCTCCAGGTGAAGTGCAGTGGAGAACTGTAGTTTGGAGTAGCTCAACACCTTGAATAGCTCCTTCTGTAATTTGCTAACGAATCGTTCATATCAATTTTTAAAGATGCTTTGGGGAAGGCCCCAATATTTCATCATATGCTTCATGAATTAATTCTATAACTTCAGTGGTAGGACAACTCGTGGAGCCCATGACGAAGATGACATACTTGAAAAATTGATCTAGAATCACCATGATGGTACTCACTCCTTCATAATTAAGCAGGCTAGTAATTAATGAAACTCATAGAAATATCTTTCCATGACTATTCTGAAATATGCAGGAGTTCTAGAAGTCTGTCAGATGCTTAATGGATGTATTTGTCTTATTAACATACAAGGCATGTCTTCACACGAAAGCTTCAGCATCATCATACTCCTACCAAAGTACGTGATGGTGGGGTGGATGCTCATATCTCTCATTCACCTGGAGTCGTGATATTCCTACATGATGGCGCATCACAAGTTGTCTAACAATAGAATGTTTATCGATCCTTCTTCCACCCAAAATCGGTGCGCCTTGTCCTCCTTTGTTTGCTCTAGTAAATTCTTCATCATGGGATTTGACTTCAGTTTCTTCTTAATTCTTTTGATCAAGTCGGCCTAAAAAGGAGCTCATGGCCATCAATTCCTTATGTTAACTAATGGCATCGACAATAACGTTCATATGTCGGGCTTATACTCTAGGAAATAGTCGAACTCTGTCATAAATGGTTATAACTAATCATCTATATACTATAATAAAACACATATTCCTTAACCATTTTTTCCTATTCTTTCTCCACATGACTCTCCCTTGTTCTCCCCCATATTTACGCAACTAGACCCTCTGGGACACACGAACAATGTTGTTCACCAAGGACTTGATTGAGAAATATAGAGGAACAATCAAGGTGATTACAATGACTCTTCATGTTATTTCCTTTCCTTATTTTTTAGCCTTGCTTTCCTCTTGATTTACCCTCATCAAACGATGCCAACAAGTACATAATTGGGAGGGCGAATCACTTTTGAAGTCGGGGGCCAATTGACATTGATGCTGAGCGAGACAAGGTAGAAAAATGCTAAATAGAAGATAATTCACGTAGAGAGCTCACGAGTTAATTAGGCAAGTCGTTAGATCAACCTAGGATGAACTCTTGACAATAGGATTGCATGTTAATAGAATTCAAATAGAGTGATATTATCGTATGATATTTTCCTTGAACTAAAGAGCATTGTTGCAGGAGTCCTCTTTTGATGAAACCTCATCGGAACTAATTGTCGTCATCATGGTCTCATCGGAATCATAGAACTTGAATAGGATTTCAAGCAACCCAATTCGGGTTTGTCATGCTCGAGAGAAATAGTGCAAGAATTATGGTTGAGTTTTCCTTGATCCATCTTGTGTCCCCCCTACCCCCCAATGATTCCACAATGCAATAGTAACACTCAGATCAGGCTTCCGATGGTCCTGAACTTGCTTTCATTGGCTGACTCCGCCAAGAGAAACCTAGGTCGAGTTTCATCAAATCAACATTCCTATTATAAGAAGTAATCAATAGAAGATGAGTCAAGCCCAAATTATACGCAGGTCAAGTCCATACCATCCCAACCTAGGCTAGGTGCCCAGCCCGGATTGGTCCACACCAATTTCTAATGTTACTTTATATTATTAAGTTCAATGAATTACGGTCAATAAAAGAATCTTATTTTGATGCGCTGCAAAAATTTATCTTATCATGATCTAATCGTGAAGGACCTTCGTCGTGACCATGAACAAGCATGAAGTTCTCTACGATTTCACAGTCATGTGAGAGGCATTTTTTAGGTTTTCACTCGCTCACTTATGATTGCGATAGGTGTCACACGTCAGGTTTCCACATCACAGTTGTGAAAAGAACTTCTTACGATCATGAACGAGACATTTTTTCTCCAAATTTACATAAACTCATTCACGACCATGACTATAAGGTCATGCCTCTAACCATAAAGTCATGCTCAGTGAGGTCATAATGTCTTAGCCATGAAGGAGAGGATTGACGGTGGTGAGCGCATAAGGCTTTGTCCCCTAGAACTAGTGTTTGCTCTCTTATGATCATGTCTCAAATAATCACGCCCATGACACAAGTATAAATATGACTCTTTTGATGTGAAATTATTTTGATACATAATTTTAAGGTACAAAATCTTGGATGAAAAAACTATTAAAAGGAATGATCTATTTAAACATGTAGACATTACAAATCACGGCGTGAAACATGCCAATAGTAAGACTTTAACCCCCTCAAAAGTGTAAAAAAAAGCTTTTAAAAAATGAGAAAGTAGGACAAAGATAAAGAAATACATGAAAATAGAAAAAAAAAGTGAAAAACATTAACATAGAAAGCTCTTTAAAAACTTAAAATAAAAAGGAATACTTAATTGACTGACCGTTGTGATTTTCAGTCAGATTTTAATGGAATGAATAAACATAAAAATTTATTAAACAGTTGGATATATATATATATGAATTTAATGGGGTCTCCCCCCCATCCGCGCCCGTAGGATGGAGATCCGATGGGCGCGAATGATGAGCGTAGTTCAGGGGTTAAAGAATCGCTCGATCGAACCGCCCCCCTCTCCCGCTCCCTCTCCCTCTCTCTCTCTTCTCCCTCCCTCTTTCCGTCTCCCTCTCCGGCGGCTTTCCCGCTCCCTCTCCCTCTCTCGCGATATGGTCGCCCGATCTGGCTGCGGGCGGCCGGATCTAGCCGTCCGACGATCGATCTAGCGCTAGCAGCTGAATTCGGCCGCTAGGCGGCCAGATCGGGCAGCCGGATCTGGCCGCCCAGCGGCGGATCTGGCGAGGGCGGGCGGATCTGGCTGCGGTCGGCCGGATCCGGCCGTTCGACATTCGATCTGGCGCGGGCGACCGGCTCAGTCATCGTCCCCGCCACGAAACCATTGCCGTCTCGGTCGCGGATTCACGCTCGTTGTCGTCCTTGCCGCATTGCCGTCGTCCCTGCCCCAAACGTCAACGACGAAGATGGTACGATCCGCCGAACGACCTCGTCCTTGCCGACCCCTCTCTTCGATTTTTTTCACCGCGAACCGACGATTCTTTTGCCCTGAACCGCTCCTAAGCCGCACGTTTACTCTTGAACCACGCTCATCATCCGCGCCCATCGGATCTCCATTCGAGGAGCACGGGTGGAGAGAGGGGTCCTCCCTGGAATGTAAATTCTACCAATATATATATTAAACTCTTGGAGCTCTCCTTATAATGGAGAAAAATATATTATTTTCTTTCTTTAAAATAAAAATGGTTCATTTTCCCCTTTCTTTTTTTTATAAAAAGAATAAACTATTTATTTTTTCCGTCTTAAATTGAACTAGTGAAGATAATTTAATATGCAAAAATAAGTAAATCGATAAATAAAAACGGATGAACTGTGAAATAGAAAAAAAAAGTTTGGGCCTCCAAAAATAAAAAGATACCTGCTCCCATATCCCTTACTGCAACCATTAAATAATGCTGCGGATGCAGCGACCACGTAGTCCACAACCAGCCTGAGGAGCTCCGAGATCACCGGCAATGGTTATGGAGTCCATCACCGTCCCCGGCTCAACCTTCTCCTCGCCTCTCCGGCCGAAACCCCTGCAACTTCACTGGGACTCGTCCTATCCCTTCTTCCTCCAAAGAAAACCATGGAGCTCCGCTGCCGAACGACGCCGACGACATCGATCGCTGATGAGGAGGGGGAGGGCTTCTATTCGTCCTCCGCCTCCCGGTTTCAACTACAAGAAGGAGATGCAGGAGGAGTCGAGGTCCGCGGCGGCGGCGATGCACCCGGAGCTGATGGACCTGGTGGAGGACGGCTCGCTGGTCCTGGTCGAGAAGGGGCAGTTCGGGCCCGTGCCGAGCTGGAGGACGGAGTTCGTGGAGCCGGAGGCCATCTGGCTGCTCGGCACGTCGCACCTGTCGGAGAAGTCGGCGTCCGACGTTGAGCGCGTCGTCAGAGCCGTCCGGCCGGACAACGTCGTCGTCGAGCTTTGCCGGAGCAGGCAAGTGCTCATCTGTTAATTGTTGAGTCGTACGTCTTAGCAGGATTTTAAGATTCTTGGAATACTCTTCTCCTATAAACTCGAAGCCCCGCGAAAGACAAAACAATTTATGAACAAATGATTTGTGGCTTTTCATATCAATTAAGTACATCCAGAATTTTAGAAGCAATCATGAATCAGTCGTATCCTGTTGATATCCTGATTTCATAAGGACAATACAAAATTTGATGTATCTCGTATCCTTTATGGACTCCTGAATGATGGCGAGCTGGAGTTTTTTTTTTTTTTCTGTCTACTGTCTTACTTGCTTATTTGCAGAGTCAACTACCAGAGCTGGAATAATGTATGCATCAAGCAGTGCTGAGAATGCTCCTCTCCTGGGTGCAAACATGTTCTCGTTGAGTGGAGCTAAATTTCTTGGGGCCATCAACCGCAGCATAAACTTGGGTCAGCGTATTTTTTGCTTTTGCGTTTGCAGAAACTGTGATCTGCTCTGAAACAAGCAAGTGGTGATCATAATTGTGATTTGGATTGAAATGGCATGGGGACAAAGTGCTCTTGCTTTACGTTTGCTTCTAGCATTTTTCTCCTCCAAGATCGCTTCTGGCACGAATAGAATTTTCGGAGATGAGGTAATGGATTGAAAAACTATGAGTCCCTCTAGATACTTAAGCTGCAAAATCTTTCTGATGAAAGTTAAGCAAGTTTAGAAACCTTTAAGATACTGTCTAACTTCAACATATGAGAACTTTTGCAGTTTCGGGCTGCTCGGAAAGTTTCTGAAGAGATTGGGGCTCAAATTGTTTTGGGAGATCGGCCGATAGAAATAACGGTATTGGAACTCTGCAATCAAAGAAAATAAAATAAGACATGGCTTACCTTTGCATTGAATTTGACTCGTATTATTTCTGTTATTTTCAGCTTGAAAGGGCCTGGACTTCTCTCAAATGGAGTGAGAAGCTGAAACTGGTTGCGTCACCTCTAAATGGCATTTCATCATCATCATCCAAAGTGCCTGAAAATGATCAAAAGATCTGTCTTTTTCTTCACAATGAAGCCTTTAACCAGTGATTCATGCCATAAAATTTTCAACGTTGTATCTAAGCTGATTTACTCGACAAAGCTTGTGGGCGTGCTCTCTCCTCCGTTCTACTATTCATCTTTCCTTGTTAGTTGTTATTAAACGTTATGTCAGAACCTCTGTAACTTGGGTTTTCTTTGTACTTTTGATTGTTACTGTTATAGTACATCTCAAAATGGAATACCTTTATCCCAGTTTTAGTACTTGCCAAGAATTGTTGTTTTTTGTTTTCTGGTAAGGTTTCCCATCATTTTCTAAGTGTTTGCAATTAACACTAAAGACATAATGCTTCTGTTTCAGTAATTGCTTAATTATGTTTTCCAAAAGTGATAAAGGTTAAACCTTGACGTGAACAAATTCCGAGTTTACTGATACCAACAACTCTGCATTCTATTTTTAATGTGATTTTTATAGGTTGGGGAAGAGGATGGAAGCCCATTCGAGCTATACGAGAAGCTGAGCATTTCATACCCTTCGCTCTTGCAGCCTCTCATACACGAGAGGGACACGGTATTATTTTCCTTCTTCCTTCACCACATGAACTAATTGATCGATGGAACCAAGTTTTGCGTTTGGAACGCAAAGAAATGAGCTAATTGGAGTTTAGTTTTCCTGAGCTCATTCAGTTAAATCTGCATTGATTGCCCAAGAAAAAGAGAGGAAGCATCTGCTACTTTCATGATATGAACTAAACATTATGTTTCTCCTGTAATCATCGTAATGGCTCAAAGTTAACTGCAGACTGGCATTACAATCATAAACTGCGATCTACATAAATCTTGTGTTTGCAGTATCTTGCGTGGTCTCTGAAGAGGAGCAAAGCCGTGAACGGGAGCAAGAAAGTAGTGGGAGTCATGGGGAAAGGCCACATAAATGGCGTCGTCTACTCGTTAATATCTGATCAGGAAAACCTGCGGTTTCGCGGCCTTGTCGGGAAGACATCGGCTGAGGCCTCCGATGGCTGGATCAGTAATCTGCTGAAGGGTTTAGTCAGGGACACCATCCTCGGCTTCATATTGTGGCTCTGTATGAAAAGTTCGTGACTACATTTCAGCACCTTTAGCCAGGATATATCAAGATGAATATACTTTGTTCTTATAAGCAGCATCTTTCAGAGTTTTTTTTTTGGGTTGGATAAAACATTCTTTCTCCTAATCTGTATGTACATCAATGAATACAAAATGACATTCTTACTTTATAATTTTTGATGTGGCTCCAGTGTTGATTTCTGGGTGGAGATTGTTATTTCAAATGTTAAGCCTTTTGGGTGTCTTCTGTTCTCCTCGCTTTAGTAAAAGTGATCGAGTTTATGAGTTTATGTTGAAAACCTCATGCAAAGTATGCGCGTATAGCATGGCACGGATTGACACTGCTTCTCGAACACGACTGACAAAAAAAAGAAAAGAACTCCTACAGGTGAGCTTTTCTCATGTCCTGATCAGGGGGCGCTGGCAATTTATATCCCAAGGTGAATTCAATCAGTTCAACAACAATTAACCATCTTAGGCTTTTAAGTTGGGGAAATCTTTTTACATGTCATGTTTTTGCCTTCAAATTGGGCAAGTTTTCTTTCTTTTTCATGATTTCCCAAGGTACAGGTTGATTCCAGGCCAACACTCGGGAGGCAATCGTCTCTTTGTGCTCTTCACTTCGAATTGGATAGTAATACTACTGGAAGCCCACATGCCGTGGTAAGGAAATTTAAAACCTTCAATACATAATTTCAGATAACAAAACTGCATTATAAAAGTATATTAAAACCTAATTAAGAACGCACTGTTATAAATAGCTCCACAGTCACGTTTCTAAGTTGAGGCTTAACATCACAGGAATGCGCCACTTAACAATTGCAAGTTGAATTTACATGTAGACCATGTTGATTTCTGAATTTCTCCGAGAGCAACAAAAGCCAGTTGGAGATCCATTCATTGAGCCCCTCCCTATACATACACCTTAAAAAGACTCGAGCAAACGAAATAGCTGCATACCTCAACAACCAATTAACCAAGTCCAGTCCCTGCTGCTTCTTTGCGGGGTGCATCGGCCTTGATTCGTGCTGGTCTAAGAATCCGATCAATAAGTCCATACTCCAAAGCTTCTTGGGCATTGAAACGCTTCATGCGGCTTAAATCTTTGTTAATCTGAAGGATCTCAGTATACAATTCAAATTAGTGAAATAAGATGACAATATAGATTGTCTAGGAGACACAAAAACGTTCACAAAGTATGGTCAGCATTTGATAAGTTCACAGGACCAGAATGCAAGTTTACTGGCAAGTTGACAGAACAAGGCATCAACATATAACATTAACATTCAACAATGAGCAATTTACAATCCATTTAGTTGAAGATATTTTGAGTCGGTAACAGATCATTTCCACATGGAGCTCTGTTGCACGGCACTAGATAAAGCACTTAAGGTGTATGGCTTGACTTGTAAGTAGCAAGCTAGTTTTCGGAATCACACAAGTACAAGTAAAAAAAAAAGAGGAACCCAGCTTATTTTTTAGGTTAAGTTATTTGACTTGTAATAAGATTCCACTTTGTATTAGTACCAAATAATAGTTGGTTAAGGAATTAGTGGATAGTTATTGACCACAATGTTTCATTAGTGCATGTTCTCCATTTTAGCTTTATTATAATTGTAAGTAACCAACCAACCACTAATGTTATATACACTCGATTCCTAGATTTATTTGCAGCTTAAAAAATGTTTGTTTATCAACCTTGTAACTAGAATTTGGTCTGTGCCACATCAACCATTTCATTATGGAAATTAGTCCTCTCTAACAAATAAGTTATTACTTGCAATTGTGTCTTGCACTTATACAGCTAATAACATCCATATTATTTTCATTTCCACAATAATCTTTCCACATGTTTTATGGTTGTATTGAGTTTTTTTCTACTACAATTAAAATCAGCTCACAAATATCCTGAATCTATCCATTTTTCCACCGTTCAACTCATTTTCTCAATAGTTATAACTTGAAAAAAACAAAGAAACTGCATTCATCTAGAATAAATCATCAACAAATATGAGATGAAAGTTAATGGTCAAAAAATCATCCCAACAGATTCACAACAAAATGAAGTGTCTTGAGTTAGACTTTTTAACATTAAACCTACTGATTCCTTCTTTTTGCCTTAGAGGAGACGAAGAAATTTTATGGGTTTTAAAGAATTTGCTGGTTGTTATAGACCACAATGTGTCATTAGTTCCCTTGTCACCAAAAAATGTTCCATTAGTGCATGATGCAACATTAATTGGTAGTTATATACCACAATGTTACATAAGTTCTACAACTAGCTTTGTTATAGTTGTAAGTAACTAATATGTCATAATGTAAATAAACAGGCGAGTTCTATGTTTTTTTTTTATTTTTTTTGACATCTGAAAAGTTTGTTTATCAACTTTGTCCACTACATGAGGACTACTTTATTATGGATATTTGTCCTCTCACTGACATATGAGTTGTAATTGTGTTTGAGATCATTGCCCTTTAATTTCACTTCCATGATATCCACTTTTTTTAGAAGATTATTTTCCCACTTATAATTTTATGTTTCTACGAAAGAAAATTACTTATTTACCTTTCTACTTATCCTTCTTCTCATATTTTCCTCAATCTTCCTCTGATCCTTGTTAATACTTAGTAATAAATTTAAAACATTTCAACGGATCCTCTTTTTCCCCTAGTCCCAAATTTATTATTAAATTCAAAATTTATAAAAATCATGTTGAAAATAGTTTTTTATATAAATTTCATAATAAAAAATTAATAAACATCAAGGGTATCAAGAGCAATTTGATATATAACTATTATCCACAATTTTTTCAATAAATGTTACAAGTGTTTATTATTATTACTAACACTTTTGTCCAATCATGTAATTCCACATTTTTTAAAACATGTATAACTATTATTATTTAACTATTATCAACATTTTTCTTAATAAATATGATAAATACTTATTATTATTTTGACACTTCTACCCAAACATGTAACTGCACATTTTTTAAAATGGAGTTTTCACACTTAAAAATATATATCAGTGTTTGTGCTTATCAAATATTTCTATTATCAACTAAGCCAAGTAGATCCTTTGTTCTGTTATGATAATATCTAATTAGTCGTCAAAGTATTTTGCCCATAGCCTTGTTTCTTGTTATTCATTTACAATAGATGTGCACACATTATGAGGATGCATGAACCATGGTTAATCAAAAAGTGTGCACCTTCTCAATAGGTTGACCAGTCTTTTTAGCCAATTCCCCAAATAGGTAATCCCTGATCCGGAGTAGCTCATTTGCTTCATTACGAATATCATCAGCCTGAAACACATATCAATGAGAACAAATTTAGCAGAGAAGAAAATTCTAACAAACAAGTAAATACCTGGCCACGAGCTGCTCCAGCTGGTGACTGAAGAGCAATCCTGCAAAGAGGCATTGAAACACGGCTTCCCTGTATCAAGGGGAAAGACATTAAAACTATATTCATATCTGGAATGTGAAAGTGAGAATTATCATCTTTTAGAAATGAAATACAAGCCAGTTGATCAAACCTTCTCTCCAGCTGCAAGAAGAAATCCTGCTAAGTTATAGGCATACCCCACACATTGTGTAGCAACTGGGTTTTTTAAGCTCCGCATAGTGTCATATATAGCCATGCTTGGTGTGAGCTGCAAAATAAAATTTTGAAACTTGAAGATTAAAGTGAAAATAAAAGACATGATCATATGGTCATTGTCTCTGAAATGTTTTTATGAAAATAATTCCTCAAAATATGAGAAACACATCACTGAAGATGAAATTTTGAATGTAAAATACATACAAGGAGCACCTTTAAAAAATAAAAATAGGAAAATAACAAAAGCAAACGGAGCAACTGTAGGAATTGTTTCTTCCTATTGGCGACAAGTCAAAACTCCACCCAAACAAATCCAAAACTCCCTCCAAAAGAATACACAAATACTATGGCACTGCATTCTTCACTTCAAAATTATTACCAATTTAGCTACATGGTTTTATGAGAGGTTGACCAATGAATATATTACATAACTTTATGTTAAGTACTTCTGGAGAATCAATAATGAGCAGAACAGAGATATAAAGGCTAATGGTGTACTAATGACACAAAAAAGCAGCTGTTCCCCCTCGTACAAGGAAAATATTTTTCCCCAAACCACAATGCATCATTTTTAGGAGATCTACGTTTTACCTAAGTCAATAGAATCATATGCCAAGTCTTTCCTCCTGTTTCCTTTATGTATGTTTCTGTCATTTCTTGAGAGGCAGTATGTTTTCATCATTTAGATGCATCTTAAAACCCAAATTAACATCAAGAGAAGAATTTCTGAAGTTCTGACAAATAGTGTGTTGGAAACCATTGACTTTATATCTAGATCCACGGGCCTAAATTAATAATGTGCGACATCATCAATTACTACATATAAATCATGGAAAATGCTGGTCACAATCTATATACACATTTCAAATGAAGAATATAAGAAATTTATATGTTTTCAAGAATATATTGGATGAACAGCTATGAGACAACAGAAAAAAAAAAGAATTGCCAAGACATTATCTAAGCTTAAGAAATTATGATTATCATATTAGGACAAGACTTGAAACATGCACAAAGGATCACTTATTAGTTTAATCTCGGGGGAAACATCTTCCCAGGCTAATATTAACATTTACAAGTTACATCCAGGTATTATCTTGTTTTGAGAATTAGTTCTGGCCAATCGACGCACGATCTACAAAAGGGAAAAGGAAACAAGTAATATAGTACTTAGGAAAAACTTTTATTTGTTAGAAAGTTGGGAAAAACTAATGTGTAGATTGAACTCTTTAAAACAACATTATGACTATTTCCGCAGTTAATGTATCTGCTTTTAGCATCATACAATGCATGCAGGAGATAGAAAAATGTGTACTTCATAACTGCAATTCATCAGTCTTAAATGTGATAAGTTAATTTCTGCATCCAAAGTAATAAAAGCTGAAAAAAAGTGAATAAAGAAGTACTGACATCTCCACCTGGACCATTGATGTACAGATATAGCTTTTTTGAAGACTCTATGCTATCAAGATACAACATTGTTGCCAAAACTTGGTTGCTAAATTCTTCATCTATGTGCTGACCAATAAATATAACACGTTCTCGGTACTGCAAATGCATAAATATACTTTTAAGAAAACTATAATAGAAGAAACACATTGGGAAATTGCATGAACATCACAATGAACAAATATTATCATGTCTTACAAGTGCATTCCACAGGTCAACCCATTGCCAGGTTCCTTCACCTGGCGTTCTGTATGGCACTCGTGGTGTACCAATAGGCATCATATATACCTGTCCTCGTGCTGGCCTTTTCCCAGAAGTCCTAAATCATATGAAAAAATTTAGAATATAAAAAGAAACTAAGAATATCTCTAGAAATAATTCTGACCATAATACTTCTGGACACCATAATCCTATCTAAATTCATTAGTCATGGAAACAAAGTTTTGATGTTTCTTTTCAGCTCCAAATTAACTCATTCCCTGGATTCTCCAAGGTCCTGCACTTTGTAAGAAGTCATCCCTCCTAAGTGCTTCTGATGACATTGATTTTTTCTACCACCGTTCAACATGGTCAAAAGAAAAAACTATCAATTTGGTGACATATGTGGCACACAGAGCTCATACTCATTTTATCAGGATAGTAAAACATAGGGTGAGAGTACTTGCATGTCTATGTATACATTCAAACTCGGATGATTCAAGACTCCAAGTTGCGTACTCACAAATGTATACAAAAAACCCTAACCTTACAGAAAGGCTTCTTTGAACTGTTCCGTAGAATCCTGCTGTCACATTCGGGGCGCCCGAATCGTAAACACCTGCTCCACGCATACAAATCCAACTCATTCACATCAATCCTACAAAAAAAAAATCTACAAATATTGGAATGGACTGGAAGAATTAATACCCAAGGAATGGGACTTGAGACCCACAAATCTCTTGCTGCTCAAGCTGGAAGGAAACAAGAACAACACAGAGCGATACATCAGCAGGCAAACAATGAACAGAGGAATTGATAGAAACACATCACGAAAAAGAAACGTTACGAGAGGCGAGAATGGTTGACCACGGCGGGCACGGACGGCGCGGGTCGAGAGAAGGTCGCCGTAGTCGCCATCTCCGGCGGTGTCGAAGGGAATAGGAGAACAAGGGTTTGGGAGGGTCGACGACGACGACGAAGTGGATAAAGAGTGGAACGACGGGCGTAGGGCTTTTCTATTTGGGCCGACTCAATTTTAGTGGCCCTTTTATGCCCTAACACAACACTAATGATCTCACCTTACAATAATTATTATATAAGCAGAATATTATTGGGCTGAAGGCCCATACCTTAAGGACACATGCCTCTCATGCCAAATATGTACTTCATATATTCTATAAATTTCAGTCAATGACCGCCAGAATAAATTACACATAGTAGACTTCGACTTTTATCATTTATTCTAAAAATAAATATTAAAAAATCATTGTGATTTTTGGGAAAACAAAATAAAGTTGTAAGCATAGAGATGTTATAAAAATTATTCTTTCTTGATCTTGTACAAACATTAGTCTTCGACATCCCATAATTGAGTAAACTACAGTTCAACATTTATACCCCACTGCATTAGTCATAGTCAATGCTTGATCTAATAATAATAATAATAATAATAATAATAATAATAATAATAATAATAATAATAATAATAATAATAATATCTTTGTATTTGAATGAACTTTGATTACTTCAATATCAAATAATAAGACACTGTCCCCTCTCAATGACATGTCCGTAAATGAGATTATGCAAACCTTCAAATCACTTCCATGGCTACTATCCATGATAAAGTTCCAATTATTATTATTGATATAACTGTTGCACCACTCATAGAATAAAGCGCCAAAAGACCATCAATAATATCACAAAAGTGTAAGGCTATTCATAATTTGATATAAATTATTTATCTTTGTATTATGACATAATCAAAGAGAACATGCCAACAAAGTTGCCAATTTGTAACAATATGCATTTTTGGTGAAAAGTTAAGGAACTCATGAGCACTTGTGATTAAAAGTTTGATAGGAAAGCAAGGTGCGCCAGAATGATTGACTTGGCCACTAAAAGGTTAACATGTTAAAGAAGCAAAAATATGTTATTCTTCTTATAGGCAGTTCCAAGGGCATATAATTAAGAGAATTTTGGATATCTTTAAAAAGTAGAGAAAATTGAACAGGATGCAATATCAACTGACTATTCAGAACTAAAGTGAAAGCGAATTGGAGGAAAGCATTATTAGCTCCTTGTGATGCTTTTAAAAGGGAATCGAATAAGAAGAGCTGATGGAAGAATAGTGAGATTCACATAAGTTTACAGGGCAAGCAGCAAGCACATTCAAATAAATAATATAAGCATTTGGCTAATGAAATTGGGTGAAAATGATTCCGGCCAGTTTCGTAATGAAATTAGCACTAAAATTCAATATGAAAGCATAGCGTCACACGATCTTGGTTCCAACCTTTCAAAGATAAAATTTGAGCACTCTAGAGGTCCAATTTTTTTTAGAATTTTTTTTTTCACGTGACTTTTCTCCTTTTTTTTCAAATCTTAATTTCTATCTCTTCATTCCTCACACAAAAAATTTACTTATTAAATATAATATATTTATTATAAAAGGATGAACTTAATATTATTTATTATTTTTCAGTTCATCAAAATCTTTTTAATATTTTATTAAATATACTATATTATATTTTAAATAATATATTTTTTGACAAAAATATTAATTTGCATTCAATATTTATTAATTATCAAAATTATTATTTACATTTATAGTTCCTATATTTTATTCAAAATTTCGCTAAAATTAATTTATAACATCAACTTTTTCAACATCATCATTATATTCTACTTATTGAAACACATATCAAAATAGTATGTTATTTATGTATAACTCGAAAGAACTACAAATTCTAAAACATGAAATTTGATGTCCCTTTACTTTTTTGTCGAGCCATGAAGTGCATTTGGAAGTGTTTGCTTTGTCAAAAGGACAACTTGCTCCCTTCTTTGCCAAATTCATAGATAACTGATTTCTTATACTAACGAATCCGTGACTTGATACATAATCAAGTTCTAAAAGGTTCATGGAAAGCTATACTTTATGACCAAGTTTCACACGAGAGGTATCAATTATAACATAAGAAAACATGAGACACACATAATTCTTTCTTATGAAAAAAAAAAGAATAAGTAGCATATATACATATACATATATACAACAACAAACAACAACAAAATTTTATCCCACTAGGTGGGGTCGGCTACATGGATCATATATATATATATGCTTGCTTATTGCTGTTTGTGCGAGAAAAGGACTGACAGAAACATGCAATACTGGACCAAAATCACATTGGCCCTCAAAGGGACCTTTAGAATATGCAGCCAATTAAACAACTGGAAGAAAATGAAGGGCAGGCCACGGCACAGCACAGCAAACCTAATAATTTATCATGGCGATTGAGATTACTCAACGTCTACTGAGTACTGCCAAATGAATAAACATGAGGAGCTGTGAGAAAATGAAGACTGCAGAAAGACAAGCCAAGGCATACCCATCAATTACCCACTGTTTTTTTATAAATTTGGGACATTGGATTCAAGAAACAGTGATTGACAGAATAATAACGTTTCAAGTTTATAAAAAACACGAGTGAAACAGATTGACCCGCCTGAAATGCCACATTTTTACAGTGCCCAACCATGTGGAAGCAAAGTTCCAAAACACAGAAACAAGAAGCAAGTGAAATAAAGTCGAATTTTAGGTGAAGATGAAGGAGAACTTTCAATTTTCCATCTCCCCATCAAGTGCAGCAAATATATTCAAGAGTAGAAATGACAATGCCTGCAATTTCGACCATATAATACAAATTCTTACGACGATTATGGGACAAGTACACAGAAGAAGAATGATCCTTACAAAAAGTACAGAAAAAATTGTGATTACAGAAATATAGTAAGATGTAGAGAAAAACTTGAAAAACAATTCACAGTAAGTCCCGGGAAGAACATTATTGAGAATGCAAGCATAAAGCTCTACAACATTTACATGGAAACAAGCGGTCTGGTTTCCATTTTACATGCTCTGCTGGAGCAGAAAAAAGAGTTAGATTTCAGATTTTAGCCTCAATTTCACTGTCTATCTTTCAAAGAGACAGTGGAACACAACAACGCTTCAATAGCTCGATAACAGGAAATACACAGGTCCTCGGCCTACTTTTTCTTGCTAAACAAACTCGGCAAGGTGCCTCGTTCCAACCTCCCAAGCAACTTCTTAGCACTTGGCACATCCATGTCTGTAAGCTTCTTAAGGTATCCGATGGCGCCATGCGAAATCATCATCTTCTTGAGCTTTCTGCTTGAAGACAGGTACAGTAAGCAAGATATCGCATATTTCTTCGCAGTGTTCTGCGGACTGGGATCGAGCAACTGAACTAGACTTGGAACGCTCTTCTCATCCTTCTTAATCTCCCTCGCGTTCTGCGGGCAGCTGATCAAGCTTGAAACAGCTTGCGCCGCAACCTCCCTCGCAGAATTCGCCTTGGAATCGAGCATTCTGACGAGCAGCGGTATGCAACAGAACTCCCCGACCAATCTCTTCATTTCCATCGAGATGGATATCCTGCAAATGGTGGCCGCTGCGGCCTGCTTGGCTCCCAAAGAGCCATCTTTCAGGACATGAACTAGACGTGGAAGAAGACCAAGTGATATCAAGATGTCCATCGACACCGAGCCTACGAGGTTTCTCAATGCGCCAACTGCTGATTCTTGAGGCAAAGGGCCGTCGAGGTATTTCAGCAGGCTCTGGATAGCCCCTTCCGATACGACCGACCGTCTCAGACCATCGCTGCTTGCTGTCAAATTCTGTAAGCACTCTGCGGCGTACTCCTTAACCCCCAGGACGAGTCCACCATCAAGAAGATTGATCATGATCCGAACTATGCCCTCATCGGCCAGACTCTGCCGCATTTCTGGCACGGCTGAAATGTTCTTGAGGGCACCTGCGGCCGCTGACTGGCAGACGGAGTCCCCAAGCTGACAAACGTCAATCAGCGGTCGGACGCCGCCGTGCCCCGCGATTGAACGAGCTGTGCCATTGGACATGGACAACCTCTGAAGTGCAATCACGGCCTTCTCTCGGCCCACGACGCTCCCACACTCCAGAAGCCTGATCAGCGGCGGCAGAACGCCCTCGTTGATCATCACGCCCTCGCAGTCCCCCGACTCCGTCAGCAAGCAGATCGCAGTCGCCGCCTTCTCCCTGATTTTCGGTGTGGTGGCCGTGAGCAGCTGCACGAGGGAGGCGATGCTGCTCCGCCCGAGGATGGCCAGCACGCTCTTCTCGTCCTCCCGTAGTGCCTCCAGCAGACCATCCAGCGCTCGGTGCTTCGCCTCCACGCTGCCGATCTGCAGTCTCGCCAGCAGCTCCCTGACGTTACAGCTGGCCGTCTCTGCATCTCCGCCGCAAGCGGCAGCAATGGGCTTCGAGGCCGCAGACTCGCCAAGTACGCCAGTCTTGACCAGCAGCGTGCAGTCCCGGAGATTGAGGTCGAGCCTTCCGGCGAGCGCGTCGAGTTCGCTCTGCATCTGGAGCTTCCCGACGGGCGGATCATCGACGCAGCTGTCTGCTAGACGGATGGCCTCGGATACGGTGGCCGCCACGGATTGGAGGAGCTCGCGGCAGAGAGCGTGGCGCGTGAAGCAAGGATGGCTCGACAAGTCGGAGAGGCACGGTGGGACGCGCTCCAGCTTCAAGTATATCGACTTCCACCGGCCGGCGAAGCCCCTCGCCGCCCGCGCCCGCTCGAGGGCCTCCACGACGAGCTGCCGCGTCTTCGCCAGCCATTCCTCGGCTGAGCCTGTCGTGGGTTCTGCTGCCTCCTCCACCATTTCGGCTGCCGCCTCCTGCTGCTGCCTGCAGTTGTATCGTGACCTGTTGGAAGACAAGGCCTCGGGAATCAGATGAGTAAAGGTAGTGGCTGTGGGGATTAGCTATAAATTCGCCACCTTTTTGGGTAACTACCGCGTCTGGATGCCGGTGGAGAGAAGGAACAAGTGGGAGGAAGAGGACGACGTATAACTACTGCACTCGATCGTTTTGGTTACGTTTAATTAGACGGAACCGAAGCAGCAGATACAACTACAAGTATAAGACTTTGAGATTTCGATGTCGTCAATGGAGGCGCAATCGACGCAACGGTAAAAGAAAAAAAAAATGGGGATGAGGAGTGGGGAGGGAAGGGGTACTTTTGTAAATGGACACGGAGAATGATCGGGTGAAAGGCTTCAATCTTTTCTTGACTGCGACACGAGAGAGGAAGAAAGGAGACTTAGAACTCGCGAAATGACAACGATGCCCTTATGAAAGTTTAGGGACTTTTTTTTTCGAACGCCGGCATCATCGCCCGGCGGCGACTGCTCAGAAAACTCTTGCACCTTTTACGCTCTCTCTTTTGTAAATGGGGATGAGGAGTGGGGAGGGAAGGGGTACTTTTGTAAATGGACACGGAGAATGATCGGGTGAAAGGCTTCAATCTTTTCTTGACTGCGACACGAGAGAGGAAGAAAGGAGACTTAGAACTCGCGAAATGACAACGATGCCCTTATGAAAGTTTAGGGACTTTTTTTTTCGAACGCCGGCATCATCGCCCGGCGGCGACTGCTCAGAAAACTCTTGCACCTTTTACGCTCTCTCTTTCAGCAGGACAGAAGGATTAAAAGAAAAAGAACGATCTCAAATTACCTTCGTTTTCTTGCAAGCAAATGCCACCGCCGCTTCTCTTATCGTGATGGATGTCTCCGAGCTCCTCCCGCTGCTTCTTCTACTGTCTCCGACGTTGCGGTGGCCTTCAAGAAAACGCAAAAGGTCGACGCTGGCGATCAGTAACCTGAGAGCAACTGCGACTGCGACGCTCTCTTAATTATTCCTCTCTTTTGATCAGTTTTGAGGCTGCTGCTTCCTAGCTCGCCACCGCAACGGTCGCGTGAAAATCCAGAAGGTGGATTTTGAACTCGTGTGCCTGGGGATTTGAATCACCGAAATATGATATGTTATCATGTCATGGTGATGTGGAGACGGGGGATGGTGAGACGATGATAAATATTTAAAAAATCGCTTTTTGAAACGCCTACGAGGAGAACGGTGGGGGGCCCTCCGAAACACTAGGACGGCACGGATGACGTGGTGATTCGGGATCCGACCGTTGCGAAGACAAAAAAAATTCGAATTCTAATCGAGCAAAAACGTACGGCGCGGGGGACGTGGCCGGTAGTGGAACACGTGGCTTTGTTTTTGGCGTGGAGGGCGATAGAGATAGAGAGAGAGTTGAGCTGTGCCGTAGGAGCTCCGGCTCGTTCGAATGCTCCGGCGCCCCCCGCGAGATCTCAGGAACGGACGTGGAGGACCCGATGACCACGGGGGACGTTGCTGTACGTACGACTAGGAATTAAGAAAAAATGTTATTTCCATAAAACTCCTCATTTTTTTACTTTTGTCTTTTCGTCTATTTTTATTACATTTTTTGTTATTTTTTATTTTTTTTATTTACGGAAAAAAAATATTTCTGTTCATAATATATTAAATAAAAAATAAAAAAATGAAGGAAGGTAATTTAGTCTTTTTCATAAGTGATAATTTTTTTACCACTTTAATCCTTCAGGGGTAATTTTGTTTTTTTATAAATAAAAAAAGTAAAATAACGAAAAATATAACAGAAGTGAGCGAGAAGACTAAAGTGGAAAAGTCACGTTTAGGGATAAAAAAATAAGTTCATAATTCGGGTTAGATGTGAAAAATCGTGATAGTTTAGGAAGATTTATAAAAATAACTCTACGAAAAAAAGAGGAAAATGGTCATAGAAGTTTACGTGTGAAATTATTTTAATATTACAAATGTAATATCCCAATTTTAATAGGGGCAATTTGAATTTTTTGAATCAAACTCTCTTCATTTTCTCGATATAAAACCACTTATTCTTTTTCTTTACATCTTTTTCACAAATCTTTTGATGGCTAAGACTTGAGGAAGAAGAACAAGAAGAATAAAGATGTTAGGATTTCTGCACGAGAGAAATTATGCACCGCGAGAAAATCCGAGAAATTTAAAACGACGCAGAATTGTATTAGATGGAAGAAACAGAAGAGGATTACAAGATCAGAGTGATTTCTCTTTGGACCCCTTAGGGAGTTTATATAGGTACTTTTTTTAATAGATGATAGGAATTACAGACCGACTGAGACTCTGAATTAATTCCAAAAAATAAGACACCTTTAACAGATGATGGCGAGACTCCCGTAGGGAAAATTTGCTGAAGCGCCTGATTGTATAAAGGGACACATTGGGTTCAGATTCAAGATATTATTAACAGAAGAAAATGAAGAAAGAGAAAGAAAGATCTCAGATCAAGGTATATAAAAAAGATTCAAAATCTCTCTCCTCTCTCAAGGTGTGTTTTTTTTATTGATTAGATTTCTGCATGTATAGGCTTTCATGATTTGGTCTATTCCATGTACATGTTTTTATGATCAAATCTAATAATTAGAGTTCATATCTTCTTCATATTGTTCATAAATTGGGGGTTGAACCCTAGATGTATGAAAATGAATATTTTGCATGATTTATGATGTTCTACTCATACTATATTGCCTAGAAAATGTGTATTATCGTTATTTATTATGTATATCAAATTCTCCTAATTTTTGGATTGAAAATCGTGTAAAATCGATTTGGCGACGGAGTTGCAGGACCCTGTCACGGTCGTGACATGCCCATGATAAAAAAGGTAGAAAAGAAGTCAAAACAGCTTCTATCATGCCCGTGACAAAGGCTGTCACGACCGTGATGCCCCCTTGTCACGGCCGTGACGCCCCCTGTCACGACCATCAAAGAACAAAGGCTGCATTTGGTACGGAAATATTGAGAGAACTTTTGTTCTCGAGAACTAATTAATGTGATAAAAAAGTTTGGATTGATGTTTGGATGAAAAAAGTGTAATGATGGAGATTTAAAAAGTTGATGTGATGAATAAGTTTTAGTGAGTGTTTGGATAAAAAGTAAGAACTAAGAATATAATTTATTATTTTATGAGGTATAAAATTATAATAAATAAGAATATATTATTAATATTATAATTTACGTAAATTATTATATTATTTTTATTTATTTTGATTAAATATTTTAAATATTATTAATATTACAATTTACATACATTTTTTTAAATATTATATATTTTTACGTACATTAAGATCCATTTTTTTACAATTTAGTAAAATATTATAAAATAATCTTAATATTTAAATATAGCGTATTTTTACGTACAATTATTTTTCAACTATAAAATAATCTTACAATTGAATATATTATATTTGGATCTTATATTGTAAAAAATAATTGTACATAAAATATATTATATTTAAAAAATGGATCTTAATGTACGTAAAAAATATATTTTTCAACTATAAAATAAGGTATACAATTTACGTACATAAGATCCAAATATAATATATTTTTTTAAAAAAAATAATTGAATAGTTTAATTAATAAAATATTTATTAATTATTAGAACTAATTATTTTATAGTTTTTAATTAATAACATTTAATAAATTATTTTATAATATCCCTAATAATGTATTAATATATTATAAATTATATATACATACATTATAGAATAATTAAAAAAATAGATGAAATTAAAAAAAAAGTTCAATATTGCAGCTGGAGTTAAAAAAAGGCAATGTTCGGCAAGAACTTTCCGCGGGAACATTTCGCCAAATGTTTCCGCGAAAGGTCACGTGACGGGAACACACGTATGACGTTTGGGAACATTTCGCGAAATATTTCCATCCAAATGCATCCAAAGGGTTTCAGAGCTTCTATCATGCCCACGACAAAAATTGTCAGAGGCGCGACAAAGCCTGTCACGACCGTGATAGAACACAGGATTTTAGGGCTTCTGTCACGTATGTAACGATATGTTTCACGATCGTGACCGTTGATGAGACTTTATATATCATATTAAATATTATTTTTAAAGTATTAATAGCATGTATTCATGCTTGTTGATTGTATAAGAACCTGGATACCCGTATATGTATGTTTGTTAAAACATGAAGTTTGAGCGACATAATTGTTTGTTGATTGAAAAGCATAATGAATCCAATTATGGATGATGTTACATGTCGACCATCTATGACCCTTTTTATCTGATTTTTACTCGAAATGATCATTACACACATCGGCAATGACATGTCATTACGATGTCGCCCTCGGGCGAGAGTACAGAATGATCATTACATACATCGAGAACGGTGTGTGCATTAGGGCAAGAGGGAAGCATTGTCTTCAAGGTCTAGCTAGCCTATTGAGAGGGCAACGACATAAATCATAACTATCAGAAGATATAATCTTAACGAAAGGGTCATCGATTCAATGGAAAGATGTCCCACCAAAACGGAAGTCCAAAAATGTTATGAAGCAATCCTTAGAAAAATGTATTGAGATGATGGTTATGGGAAGTGTACATCACTTATATACCTATGGATTGAATTGATGATTGTGATGAATGTCCATACTATTTGTATGATGATATGATTACATGTCTTCCATGCTATTGATTATAAATGCATGATGATATATTGATGTTAATGAATGACATATAGATCACATGATAATTGATTACATGATATGCATATTGTTTCCTTCTTATATTATATGAAGATGATGATGCATATCATGTAGTATCCTATTAGAATCATGGCATCGTATTATATTACATTTACATACTCTATTTGGAAACTTTGCACCTTGGATCCGTGCAGATAACTAAAGTATGAATGATGGCGGCTCAGCTCAAGATGAGACAAATTGCATACTGGGCTAGGAGTCTTAGAATAAAGTATTATTGAGTCTATTGGACTATGAATTTTAAAGAGATGTTTTGACTATGATTTTAAGGTATTTTAACTACTATTAGTGATGTTTTAAATTCTATAACACTGCTTTAGTGTTTCACGAAGTCTATTGCATTAATTGAAAATAAATCTTTTAACTTTTATCAATTTGATCAAGCTCGACACTAGTGAAAGTCTATCACTAGGATCCAATTTACTGATGATGAAGACATCATCTGGAGAGAATTTAAAAAGGCTTTTAGAGACCACTACCTTCCTCCACATGTACGGAGGAAGAAGGCAACCAAATTCATGAATCTATAGCAAGGAAACATGACAGTAGAAGAGTACCTCTAAGTTCCTATAACATAAGAGGTACAACCCTCCGAAGAAAGATGAGAAGATCAGGATTGACCACTTTCTTGAGGAATTGAATCCTTCACACTAAGAGATATAAATGGGAAACAGTGATCTAAGTCCTCGACAACGATGCCAAAAACTTAACATCTATTAGATTGCTTATGCCATGTATTATATATACATTTTAATAATTTTTTTACATTGTTATGTATTATATGTTCTTTTAACATCTTATCTTTGTTATGCTTATTATTATATACATTTTCTTGTTGCACTTTAACAAATTTGTTGTATGCCACAACTTTCTCCCAAATGATGTCATCCAAACAATTAGTGCAATATTGAGGCTACACATTGAGGAGCCTTGGACAATTTGGAAAAAGGTGTCAAAAGGACAAGCACTCCTTGTCTTAGGTAGTCCAAGTCCAAATTGTTGACGGGTAGGTGATCGATATCTCCTAGGAATATGAAGTGTTCAATGATCACGAGATGTAATTGCTGCATAGAACTGGGCTGCACTCACGGGTTGACTCTTTAAGCAAAGTCTGCATGAGGAAAACACCGAGATTGACTTCTGTGTTCGTAAGTAGACACCATAGAATGAAGAGTTCATCGGTTGAAATTAAATCCATGTCACTTTCATTGGGGTGGACAAGAACCGTGTTGGTGAGAAAAATGTAGAGGAATATGAAAATTGAGTTTTTTTAGCTTGCGACTGACAAGTTGAAGGGGAACATTGGTGTGTATCCTCGTCAACTGATACCAGAAGTCAAAAATAGGAAAATTAAAGGAGTTCTAGGACCAATATGAGGGAGATTGAAGAGATGAGTAAAAGTGTCAAGGTTCAATGAAAAATGCTTGTTGAAAAGGCGAAAATCAATATGGTTGGGAACGTCATCTTCATCACGGTGCACACATGTCATCATTTCGATGAACTCGACTGCTACCTCTTCGTAGAGGTCCCATCACCTCATGAAGAAGGGCATTGAGCGTGCTCGGTGTAGCAATGCATTTTGATTGCCCATAATGCCTTATGCTCCAATTCTACTAGTAGATGACAATGTTTACCGTAAATAAGCTCGAATGGTGTCGTTCCAATTGGAGTTTTTTATACAGTACGATATGCCCATAATGCTTCATTAATTTTTCTGCTCCAATCCTTTCTTGTTACTGAGACTGTCTTCTCTAAAATCATTTTGATTTCTTAGTTGGAGACTTCCGCTTGTCCATTAGTTTGTGGATGATATGCGGTAGGAACTCTATGCTTGACTCCATATTTGATTAGTAAATTTTTAAAACTTCTTTTGATAAAATGTGAACCTACATCGCTAATGACTAATCTGGGTACCCCAAATCTTGGAAAAATAATGTCTTTGAAGAGTTTGGTGACAAATTTTGAATCTACTACGACTGTAGCAATTGCTCCAATCCATTTTGAAACATAATCTACTGTTAGGAGTATGAATTTATAGTCAAATGAGGTGGGAAAGAGACCAATATAATCGACTCCGTCGAAGATTTCCACCTCTAATATCAATTGCTGATGTGCTTCATTTCTTCGACCTATGTTTCTTATTCTTTGACAAGCATCACTGGTTTTTATGAAATGGGTTGCATTATTGAATAGAGTTGGCCAAGAAACCTATTTGTAGAACATTGGAAGCTGTCTTCTGATGTCCTCCATGGCCACCATAGGGGATGAATGGTATTCTAGAAGTATTGCGGGCTGTTCTTTTTTTGGGGTACATCTATAATACATTTCATCTCCACACTTCTTAAAAAGGAATGGCTCATTTCAGACGTAGTGTTTAATGTCGAAAAAGAACTTCTTTTGTTGGTATTAGAGATCTGGTCGTAGGACTCCTGAAGCTAAATAGTTAGCATAATCTGTGACCATGGGAGCTTTTCAGCTTTAATTGAGAACAAGTGGTCGTCTGAGAAGGAATCATTGATGATTTGATAACCTTCGAGATTGTTTTTCTATTCTAATAGTTGAAGTCGAGAAAGAGTTTGCCAGTAGAAACCTATTTGTAGAACATTTGAAGCTTTAATTGAGAACAAGTGGAAATCAAATGTCGGATGGCTTGAGATCAATGTACACAATAACTTTAGGCCCTACCAGATAAGATCTAAATTTATCCATTGCGAACATTACGATTAAGAATTCCTTCTCTATTGTGGCATAGTTGATCTGTGTTTCATCCAGAGTTCTGCTAGCGTAATAGATCACATGTTATTTTATATCCTTCCTCTGTCCAAGCACTACTCCAATAGCTTGATCACTAGCATATCACATAAGCTCGAATGGTAGTGAGCAATTAGCTGGCTCTATAATTAGAGCTGTCGTGAGTGCCGTTTTTAGTGTGTTGAAAGCTTTTAGACAATTTTCATCGAATATAAAGTCAGTTTCTTTTGACAAGAGTTTTATCAATGGCCTCGCACGCAATGAGTGAGAATTCTTTGATGAATCTACAGTAGAATCCAGCATGTCTAAGGAATCTTCTAACTCCCTTGATATTAGAGGGTGGAGTTAGCTTCTCTTTGACTTCTGTCTTGGCCTTGTCAACTTCAATGCATCTACTTGAAACAATATGACCCAACACTACAACTTTCTGGACCATAAAGTGACATTTCTCCCAATTCAGTATTAGATTGGATTCAACACATCTTTGCAATACCTTGTAGAGGTTATTCAGATAGTTTTCAAAAGAAGTTCCATAGACTAAGAAGTCATCCATGAAAACTTTTTATGATTCCTTCAATAAAATCTGAAAAATCGACATCATGCACCTTTGAAAACTTGTCAGAGCATTGCGTATTCCAAGTGGAATTCTTCTGTAGGCAAAGGTCTCATATGGGCATGTGAAAGTAGTCTTTTTCTAATCATTCGAATGGATGAGAATCTAAAAAAAATCAAGAGAATCCGTCTAGATAACAAAAATAAGAATGATTTACGAGTCTCTCCAGCATTTGATCAATGAAAGGAACAGGGAAATGATCCTTTCGGGTACCTTTATTCAGCTTCCTGAAATCAATACACATTCTCCATCTTGTGACAGTGCATATAGATATAAGTTTATTCGAGTCAGATTTTATCACGGTCATTCCACTTTTCTTTGGCATGACCTACACGGGGCTTATCCATTGACTGTCTGAGATGGGGTAGATGATTCATGCGTCCAGAAGCTTAATTACTTCTTTCTTCACGACTTCTTTCATTGATGGATTGAGTCTTCTCAGTCCTTCAATAGATAGTTTGAAATCTTTTTCCATAGAGATACGATGCATGCAAATAGAGGGGTTAATTCCTTTAAGATCATCCAACGTATATCCTATAACATGCTTGTAGGATTTTAGCTGGCGAGTAGCATTTTGAGCTGGTTTGGTTCCATATTTGCATTAATAATCACCGGATAAGTAGAGTCTTCTCCTAAGAATTCATATCTAAGATTATGGAGCAGCTTTTTCAGTTCAAGTTTGGGCTATTTTTTCAAGCTCGGTTCTTCCCCAAGCTTGAGAGGTTGACTCTCTTGTATATTGTTAAAGCTTTGCATCAGTGCCGACATCATGTGACTAGTCAAGAGTTGAGCTTCTTCCTCCATCCATAATGATGATTCTTGAGCCCCCAGGGAGACTTCTAAAGGATCAAAATGACAGATTCAACTTTTTGGATATGAGGATCTGCATGCTCAGGTTGAAAGTGATAGTCTTCCATGTTTGGACAATTAATTAAATGATTTAGTCGAAACTCCACGATATCATTCATTTCAAGTTTTCTGTATAATGAGAAAGGAATGACACTTATAGAAGCTCTTAGATCACATAGAGCTCTTTGGATTCTTCTGTCACCAATTTGACATAGCATAGAGAATCCTCCTGGATCCTTGAGTTTCGGAGGCAATCTGTTTTGAATAATGGCACTGGCTTCATTTATTAGTGCTACTATTTCATTCTCTTGAATTCTCTTCTTCTTCAATAGGATATCTTTAAGGAATTTGATATAAGTTGGCATCTCTTAGATGACTTCAACGAAGGGTACATTAATATAAAGATTCTTTAGAATCTCAACGAACTTGTCAAACTGTTGATCTTGACGACTTCTTTCGAAGGCTTTAGGAAATGACACTCATGAAGAGTAATTAGAAGGGCTTTCTGAAGTTTTTGGTTGTTTGGCTTCTTTCTGATCTTTTGATTCGACGTCTGGCTGAGCTACTTCTTCTTGCCTCGAAGTTTCCTTGTCTTCTGGTATTGAAACTTCTGCTTTTGTTCTCTTATTGTCTTTAGTTGTCCTCCCACTCCTCAGAGTTATGATTTGGACTTCCTTCTTTGGATTCTACCCTGGTTGTCCCGATAAAATTCTTGGTTGTCTTGAAGAAGATGCAACTTGTTGAGCTATCCATGTCTCCAGCATATTGTCATGGATAGAGAGACTTTCAATCTCCTCGAACATCTTTTGCATGAGACTAGCTTGTTTAGACATATACTTCTCCATCATTGATTCAACCTTACTCATTGAGGACTGTTCCTAATCAATAGGGAGTTATGAGGTTGTACTCTTTGATTTGTTCTGTTCTGCCAAGCAGGAGCTTGAGCTTCCTGATAGTTGTCTCTATAGGAGAACTTTGGATTGTTTTTTTCCACTTGGGGTTGAATGTATTAGAATAAGGGTTGTTAGAAAGTTAGGAACCTACTACATTTGCCTAGTGCTATGACCTTGTTGTTTTAATAGTTCACAGCGCAAAAAGATATGGTCAGGTGAACCACATATTTCATAGCATCTGGCTATTCTATTGATAGTCGGAGTGGCTTCGTTGAGTCCTAGTCTGCTTATTGTCTTCTGAACAATATATTCTACCTTAGAAGAAAAATTTTCACCATCTAAATGGTTCTGAGTAGATGCAATGGATTCATTGAATCTCGAGTGAGCTAAGAGATGCTGGTTTTTTTTGCTATTTCTTCAATGAGCTGGTAAGCTTCATCAATATTTTTCTTTATGAATACACCAATCGGCAACATTGTCGAGTGCCACCTTGGAGGCAAAATTGAGTCCATTATGGAAGGATTGAACTAAAATCCACTTTCTTAGACCATGGTGAGGACACGATCTTAGTAATGCATTAAATCTTTGCCATGCTTCATAAAGTGTTTCATGGTCTTTTTGGATGAATCCAATAATTTGATTTCTGATCCTAATTATCTTACTTGGAGGAAAATATTCAAATAAAAAAGTCTTCACCAGTTGCTTACAAGTAGTCAGTTCTCTTGGTTCAAGGGATTGCATCCTTTGTTTGACTTTGCCTCTTAGAGAAAAGAAAAAATCTTAATATGAGTGCTTCTGGTGAAACTTTATTTAGCTTCGTTGTTTCATATTTCCAAAAAATCCTTGAGATGTTGATTCAAATTTTCATTTGGGGTTCCTCTGAATTAATTTTGTTGAATTGTCAAAATCAAAGAGGACTTCAATTAAAAGTTGTTAGCTTGAATAGCTGGCTTCAAAATGGTTGACTCCAGTCCATCCGCAATGGGAGTATAGAGTTCCTCTAGAGAAGGAACCAGATGTTGCTGTTGATTTTGATGCTCCTCCATCATTTCTCCTTCTAAATCAGAATTAAAATCTGGTTCAATCTCTTTCGATTGAGTGTGACTTGTTTCTTTAGTTGAAGATGTTCTATTCTTACGCTCTCGTACTCTCCTTTTGAATGCTCGATCAATCTCATGATCTAATTCAAGCAATTGCTTGTGGTTAGCCCTGGGCATATAAGGTTCTTGCGAATAGAGGATAAAAAAGTTAAAAGGATCGTAATGCTAGAGAAAATAAATGGTAAGAGATATAAATGGGAAATAATTATCTAAATCCCCGACGACACCAAAATCTTGATGTGCACTGTAGAAGTTGTGATCTTTCACACCGACTAAATATCGTCTGAATGATAATTTAAAATACTCTAGAGTCCACACTACTGCAAGTGTGCAGGTCGAATAGAAATCACGAGTGTCATAATCCCTCTGACTTAGATTAACTAAGATCTCGTTATACGTCAAAAGATATCACGAATATGAATGATGAGAAAAGAATGACAAGAATAGTTATCAAATTAAAGAATATATTCGAGAGGATGGCTCCTTTGTGATGAATTGGCAACTACTATGGGTATGATCCCTATATGAGGTGGATGATCTCTCAATACTGACTTTATGAACAGTCTAATTCTTTCCTTCTATTCTTCGATCTCTCTCGGAATATAAAGGAATGACCGAAGATATGTATATTAGAATCGATAATCAATTGATCTCTCAATCAAATTATTGTAAGGATTGATCTCTCGATCGTTATGAACTTATTACGAAGATTCCAAACCTTGGTGATAGTTTAATTTATGACAACCATGGCTATTGCGGACTCTCACCTCACAATGTCGTAGGATGGACCTCTCGGCCACTATAAAAATTGAAAGTGCTAATAGAAGTAAGGATATTGCTAATGGTCTCGATAGGGCCTATCTTTTCTCTCGAATAAGATAAATCATGTATAGGAAGATCTCTCGATCTAACAAGAGTACATATAAACAAATCATTCGCAATAAAATATGAAGCAAGTTAAATAGCTATATAAGAATATGACAGAAGAAGGGAAATCAAACCACAGTAGCCACACAATAACACCTCAAGAGATCTAGAGTTTGCTGAGCATCGGCACAAATGGAATTCTCATGATTTCTCCTATCACAAATTCTCTTCTCTCTCGCTCTTCTCCCTAATGTCCTCCCCTGTCCTCCGTCGTCCCCCTCTTGTCTCTCCAAACTTGGCTTTATCTCCCCTTTTTTCTCTGTGGACATTCCAAATTCAAAAAGTAGTTACTCCCCAAAGAATAATTCAAAAAGATTAGATAATAACTAATATTTAATAATTAGAATAGAATTTTAATGCAAGGGTGACAAATTTGATATATGGAATATTGATAAACATGTGTAAAATAAGAGGTGATCACAGCTCCCATGTGGTGGTGATTAAAGACTCAACCATCAAGGAAGACCTCAATTATGAAGAGTATCCTACAGAGATACTAGAATATGGTGAACGTCGACTAGAGAACAAAGTGGTGAAGATGGTGAAAATTATATAGAAGTACTACAATGAAACCGAAGCGACATGGAAACTAGAAGAAGAAATGAAAGAACACTTTCCAAAATTATTTGTTAAGTGTTCTATGTTATAGTTTAAAATTTGAGGAAAAATTTTCTTTTAAGGGGGGAGGATATAATACTCCAAATTTTAAATAGGAGCAATTTAGACTTTTTGGGCCAAATCCTCATGATCTCTCCTATATAAAGTCCCATATTTTCTTTGTTTACCTCTTTTCCACTCATCTCTTGATGACTAGGGCTTAATGAAGAAGAACAAGAGGAACAAGGAGAACGAAAAAGAGAAATAAGGAGAGAAAGAAAGAGGAGAAAGATATGAGATCAAAGTATGTAAAGGGGATCCAAAATCCCTCTCCTCTCTTAATGTGTCGGATCTCAAAGGGCACCAAGAGAGGGGGATGGGGTGCATTGGTGTTCCAATTTCACAAAACACGTCGCAAAAACTTAAAATTGATTCGCTAAAATTTTTAAATCAATGCAATTCAAATCATAAACACAATATGAGAAGGAGAGAGAAAGAAAGAAATCAATCATGATGAACATGGTGGTTGTTGACGAGGTTCGACTACACCATGGCCTACGTTCCTGCTCCGACTTTTCGACTTCGAGACCGTAAAAAATTTCACTAAAATCTCTTCCTTTGATCCAAATGGGCAAGGAAGAAGAGCCCAATGCATCGATCACATTTTCTCCACTTCGAGAGATAAGGAAACCTCTTCTCCTAGGAAGCTAATCTTTTCTCTCGCTCAAAAGGTAAGATATGGAACTTCTTTTACACATGAGATCTCTCAATTTTTCTGAACAATTATTTCTCTCTTTTACAATAGGATGCTCACAAGAAGAGAAGTAAGAAAGAAAAATAAAAATAAAATGATAACTTTAAGAAAAAAATCTCCTTTTTGATAAGGTGATATTTTTATTCAATGCATGGATTAATGCCTTTGCTTCTGGTTTTGACATTCCTTTTATAGGTTTCAGCATGTGAAAAATTTGTTCAGAAATTATTCCACAATTTTCTCATTCAAAAGTAGTTGTTACTGTTCATTTAACACAGAGGTCGGTCGACCGCACATTTGGACCGATCAACAAATTTATGTGACTGTTGCGCGATTTCTTCAGCTTCTGCGCTTGATTGGTCGATCGGACTATCAACTGGTCAGTCAACCGGTATAGTCTCATCATTTTTTATTCTTCCTGTTGAATTGATCGGTCAGCCGGTGCATCGACCAGTCTATCGACCGGTGTAGTCTCGATGTGGTCCTAGGCAGCTTTTGTAACGATCGGTGGATCGGCATCTCCGATCGATTGACCGATATAGTTTCGACCGGCTTTCATTGTGTCGACCGACAAGTTGATCGACCTGCATTATTTTGAGCATAACGTTTTGCACAATTATTCAAATAAAATAATCTTTTATTCTATGGATAGCTAACAGGATTATCTACAACTTTGATATTCATCATTCATCCAGAATATGATAAGATCATAATCAATTATTTAATAAAAGTTTAGTGCATAAAGTTATCTATTTTTATTTAAACTTTTTCAGCATTTGACTTTTAATCTTTTGAGGTTTGTATCATCAAAATATAATTTTATATGACATTAAAACTTTACTCCAACAATCTCTCCCTTTTTTATGAAGACAGAGAAATATGAAAAATATATAAATTGCGAAAAAGTTGTAAAATCTTGTAAATGCCAATTTTTCTCCTCCTAAATCTTAGCTTTCTTTACAATGATAGATATGCACATAAGTACTCATTGTATGTACTCTTCATATAAAGTTATATTCATATCATATTTCTCCCTATTTTGTTTCATCAAAAAATAATTTGCACATGAAGCATATAAGAAATAATATGTAAATCCCCTTAATCATGTCATCTTTAAAAATGTTATTCTCCTCTTTTGTCATATACGAAACATGTAAAGTCACAAAAATAGTTGTTTCATATATAAAGTATATAATAAGCAAAAATAACTTCCCCTAAATTTATAGCTAGTTTATAATGGCAAAATGAAATCAAATTGATCTAGAGTTTATGAAGCAAAAAAAAAAAAAGATGTATTAAGAATTCAAATATTGCATAAAACTTTGATGCAACAATGATATGTCAAAATTAAAGTTGGAAGATTTTAACATGCTCCCCATATCACTATGACCAATTTTCTTTTTCTATTTTATATGTTCCTTTCTTTTCTTTCGAAGAAATAGTAATTTTGAAATTTTGAGTGAAATCAAGAAGTAAATGATATTTTTACCATGACCTTCGTGCCTTCACATTTTCAAATTCACTTGTCCTATGCTTTACATGTGAGGCACCCCTAAAAAACAATTATGTAGCATTTGGTACCCAAACTTCTTTGAGTTCTATTTAGTTAGTCAATGTTCCTTTTGAAACCCATATCATTCCGTGTTGAAATTGTTTTTTAACTTTGCATTGATATGCATAATGACCATAAAGTCCACATGTAAAACATTTAAAATGGGATTTTCTATCATAGGAATGATTAGATTTTCAATAGGAGTTTTTATGTCCAAAATATTCTTAAGATTATTTTTCGTTATATGAGAAATAGTCTTATCATTATTTTGTGAATTTTTCAAAAAAATATTTTCCTATTTTACTTTTTCTAAAGAACACGTTTGTTTTACAATTTCACATACATGTGTAATTTTCAAAGAATTAATTTTATTTTTCAGGTTTTCATTTTTCATAAAACAAGTTTCATTTTCTTCTTTTAATTTTTCAATCTCATATATTAATTTTTCATTTTTCTCTTTAAGTGAAAAATACATTTTTATAAGAAAGGAAAATTTTTTATTCACATCTAAAGAAAGGTTTTCTTCGGAAGAGCTCGATGAGCCAATATTTGAAATTGAAGGGCTAAAAATTACCTTATCGTTGTGCGCCATTAAGCATAGGTATATTTCATTACTGGAAGAGCTTGATGAGTCACTTGTTTCACTTGACTCTTCATATTTTTATCATTTTTCCTTCCTGAGATGTCTTTTCTTTGTGGTATTTGTATGATCTTCTGGTTGGTTTCTCATTTTTTTCTTTGGATTTTACCAACTTGAGATATTTGTCAAATTTTCTTGTGTAGCGTTCGAGTCTCTTTTCGTCCACTTCCTTTTCACTTGAGTCTTCTTCCTTTTCATTTTTCTCAATGCTAATGTTTTTTTTGGAAGCATTTGATTCTTCTTCTTCCTGGATTCCAATCTCATAGGTTAATAGTGAATCAATTAGATCATCGAAATCCAACTTGTTCAGATCTTTCTCTTCAATCACAGTCCTCTTTGTATGCCATTTGGAGGAGAGAGACCTGAATAACTTTTTCGCTTTTTTGGGGTTAGTTCTTAGCTCTTCCAAAGGGCTAAGTCATTCATAATATCGTTAAAATGAACAACCATATCATTAATGGATTCATTTTCTAGCATTTTGAAAGAATCATATTGGTGATTTAAAATGTTAATCTAGATTCTTTAACTTTATCCATTTCTTCATAAGTAGTAATAAATTTCTTTCAAATCTTAGTTGCACTTTCACAACTAGAAATTTGACTAAATTTCTTTGAATTCAAAGCACAATAGAAAATATTTTTACCTTTTCAATCCAATTTTGATTTTTTTTTTGTCTTTCATCATGATCTGAAGGCAAATTTTCATGTAAATAATAGCCCTTTTCAACAACGTCCCACATATTTATATCAATGGAACATATGTAGGCTTGAATCCTAATTTTCCAATAAGCAAAATTTGATGCATTAAAAAGAGGAGGACGACTAATTGATTGTCCTTCGAAAAAACTAAAATCACTTGATGCGATGGCTCTAAAGATGGTTTAATCTTAAAAAAATATGATTAAATTTTGAAACAAGATGATTAAAAAATCAAAACAAGAGCAACATGCTCTGATACCAATTTTTGGATTCCAAAGGACACTAAAAGGAGGGGTGAATTGGTGTTCAAAACTAAAATTATCGATTTCACAAAATACGTCGTGAAAGCTTAAAATCGATTCGTTAAACTTTTTAAATCAATGCAATTCAGATCATAAACACAATATGAGAAGGAAAGAGGGAGAGAAAAATCAAACATGATGAACACAGTGATTGTTGACGAGGTTCGGCCACACCATGACCTACGTGCTCCGACTTCTCGACCTCGAAATCGTCAGAGATTTCACTAAAATTTCTTCCATTGTTTCAAATGAGGCAAGGAAGAAAAGCCCTTTATATCGACCACATTTTCTCCGCTTCGAGAGGTAAGGCAACCTCTTTCCTCTCGCTCAAGAGGTAAAATATGGAACCACTTTTACACAGAAGTTCTCTTAATTTTTCTGAACAATTGTTTCTCTCTTTTATAATAGGATGCTCACAAGAAAAGAAGAGAGAAAGAAAGATAAAACTAAAATGATAACTTAAAGAAAATAATCTCCTTTTTGATAACTTGAAGTTTTTCTTCAATGCATGGATTAATGCCTTTGCTTCTGGCTTTGACACTCCATTTATAGGCTTCAGCATATGGAAAATTCGTTCAGAATTTGTTTCACAATTTTATCATTCAAAAGTAGTCATTACTGTTCATTTGACCTAGAGGCTGGACGACCGCACACCTGGACCAGTCGACCGGTCTATATGATCGTTGTGCGATTTTTTCAGTCGACCGGTATAGTCTCGTTATTTTTTAGTTCATCCGTTGAACTGATAAGTTGGTCGGTGCATCGATCAATCTATTGACCGGTGTATTCTCGACGTGGATCTCGGCGGCTCCTGTAATGATCGGTCGACCGATATCTCTGATCGATCGACCGATATAGTCTCGATCGGCTTTTATTTTGTCGATCAGCAGGTTGATCGACCTGCACTATTTTGAGCATAACATTTTGCACAGTTATCCAAATGAGATAATCTTGGATTCTATGGATAGCTAACAGGATTATCATTCATCCAGAATATGATAAGATCATAGTTAATTATTTAATCAAAATTTAGTGCATAAAGTTATCCATTTTTATTTAAACTTTTTTAGCAGTTAACTTTTAATCTTTCGAGGTTTGTATCATCAAAATATAATTTTATATGACATAAAGGATTTTAAGACTTTTGTCACGTGCATGACAACCTATTTCACGATCGTGACGATTGCTGAGACCTTATATACCATATTAAATGTTATTTTCAAAGTAGTAATAGTATGTATTGATGCTTGTAGATTGTATAAGAACCTAGATACTCATATATGCATGTTTCTCAGGTAACTAAGTTGAAACATGAAGATTGAGCGACGTAATTATTTGTTAATTAAAAAGCATAATGAACCTAGTTATAGATGATATTACATGTCGATCTTCTATGGTCCTTTTATTGAATTTTTACCCAGAATGATCATTATATACATTGGCAACGGTGTGTCATTCCGATGTTTGCTCTCAGACAAGAGTCCAGAATGATCGTTACACACATCGACAATGGTGTGTACATTCTGATGTCGTCTTAGGGCGAGAGGAGAGCGTTGTCTCCAAAGTCTAGCTAACCTATTGATGGGGCAACGACATAAATCTCAACTATCAGAGGATATAACGTTATTGAAATGGTCAATGATCGATTGAATGAAATGATGTCCCACAAAAGTGGAAGTTCGAAAAGATTATGAAGCAACCTGAGGAAAGGGTATTGAGGCAATGGTTATGGTAAGTGTACATCACTTATATGCCTATGAATTGAATTGATGATTGTGTTGAATTTTCATACTATATGTATAATGATATGATTATATGTATTCCATGCCATTGTTTATAAATATATGGTGATAGATTGATGTTAATGAATGACATGAAGATCACTGATGCGAACTTAGAAACACTAGCAAGCGCACTAATCGTTCAAGTAATAAAATGATGAGTAATAAGTATCGTTCCTACAAAGACAAGAAATAAATAATAACTTTTCTTACTTATAAACTGAGAAAAGATAATTAATTTATATTTTGTGAAAATAAGAAGGATAAATAATATAAATATGGACAATGGGGTTTAAAAGTATAGAATAAGATTTATCTTGAATAATACCACTACTCATGTATGAATTCTCAGACAAAAGATGATGAATAAATAAAGTAAAATTTCCAAATTGATTTAATCAATATTTCAAGCTTTAAATCTTATCTTGAAATCAATAGAAGAGATTAATCCTTTCGGTTTTTAATCTAATTTATTAAAACTCAAAATGCATTTAACTGGAATATAGAGTTGATGGCTTTTTCAAGTCACCTTAACAACAACACAATTGGGTCTCTTGGGATTTTCCCAAAAGTAGCATGCAAGAGAAAAATCAGAGAAGAATTCTAAAGAATCTTAAAACTTTTTTTCAGATAATAAAAAGATTTAAAGGAATAACTCTCAGGCAACAATGAATAAAATCATCAAACATGCTATTTATCCATCAACTAATTGCTCGAAGAATTTATAAAGAATAGAGTTCAATTAAGAAAATCCTAAAGAACTGCTCAAGAAAACTAGAGTACATCAATCTAATTAATGTTTCAGAAAAATGATAAAGAACAAGAAGAACTACTCTTAATTCTATCGTCCTCTCTCGAGTTTTCGATAGAACTTCGTTGTAGCCTCTGGATCTCCTTCACCAAGCCTTCAACCTTTGATTTATGCACTTCAAAGATGTTCTTCCTGTTGATTTGGGGTCTCCTTATATAGTTTTCCCCATAGTATGGCTCAACAATCCGAAATCTTATAAAAAATGTGAATAAAAAATGGCCAGAATTACCGCTGTCACGGTTGTGATGTTTAAGTGGCACGACCGTGACATAACTTGGTTCTTCCATCATAAAGTAGCACGGGCATATTTCTTAGATGCACGGCCGTGGCAGAACATAATTTTCTAGCCTTCATCTTGCACGGCCGTGAACATACTCCGCACGGGCGTGATAAAACATGATTCTTCATCAAAGGATTGCACGACCGTGATTCTTCATTGTACGGCTGTGACAGAATGATCTGCTTCTAAGCTCCTTTGCATGAGCATGAAGCTAAACAGCACGGCCGTGATAGAATGTTCTTCTAGGCCTCCATGTAGAATGGCAATGACAGAGTATGGCACGACCATGACATTCGTTGAAAGTAATTTCCCTCGTGTTTTTCGTCCAAATTTCAGCGCATTTCCATTCCCTGTCATAGATTTAACCGAACTTAGGTAGTAATAAATCTCAAGAGAACTTCTTTGTATTTAAAATAGTTTTCCCACTTTAGAACACAAAAGATTCCTAAAATTAAAATAAATTGGCCTAATAATTGTGCATGAATTTTCGTGCATCAATTGCATGATAAGTACATGGCATGCATATTATTTTCTTCTTATATTTTATGAAGATGATGATGCATATTATGTAGTATCCTATTAAGATCATGGCGTCGCATTGCATGGCCTTTACATATTCTAACTAGGAAAACTTGCACCATGGATCCGTGCAGGTAACTAAAGAATGGATGCTAGGAGTCTTATAGTCAAGTTTTATTGAATCTATTGGACTATGAATTTTAAAGTGATGTTTTGACTATGGTTTTAAGATGTTTTAATTTCTATTAGCGATGTTTTAAATTCTATAACACTATTTTGATGTTTCACGAAGTCTTCCACATTAATTGAAAAAAATCATTTATCTTATTTAAATGGTTTTATGCTTCCATTGTATTAATACAAGATCATATATTATTATGATTATGTGATGGAGAATGGGCTAATACAACCGAATTATCCTTGATAATCGGAGATGAAATTTCGGGGTGTAATTACAACAAATTTGATTCTAATGTGAATGAATGGTTAATTGTTTTCTTTTTCTTCATTGTAAGATTCAATTGAATAATAAGATTAAACAATCAAATAATATAATAAAATGTATAATTGAAATGATACTATGGAGCTGTTTGGCATCTCATTATTATTGATAGAATAAAATTGATTTACTCCACTTAATCATTATTTTTTTGGGATGAGAATAAAAAATATTGCAATTGTGCCTATCAGGAAGAGTAAAATCTCTCATCTAATTTCTTATTCACTAGATTAAATATTCTTTTTAAATTCAAAACTTTTCCTCATCATTATTTGAAAAATTAGGAGAGTGTTTGACAAAATATGATGGATTAAACTCTATTCTTGACTTTATGCTTATGTCAAACAGCCCCTATGTGTTCGGAGGACAGAATGATGGGAATATAAAATAATACAATACGCCATATTTTTTAATCATGGTAATTTGACTCTTGAGCTAAATTTTGAACTCTTATGTATAAAGTTCAAAGTTCCTCCTTTTAATCTATTTTCCTCGTATGTGAACCTGATAGCTAGAACTTGAGGAAAGAGAAGGAGAACCGCAAGGAGGAAAAGAGGAAGATGGATGAAAAGGAGAAGGATTAATCAAGATATGTAAAGGGGATCTAATCCTTCTCTCCTTTTTCAATGTTTGTATGAATGGATTGTGATTGAGGGATTTCATACATAACATTATCATATTTGAAAGATCTCTATGCCTAAATCATTATGTTAGATATCCATGTTTTATTGTCATGTTTTAGATGTATTTGGAGAAAACCCTAGATTTATATGAATGAATGAAATTGTATATTTTCATATGTTTTATGATGCACAAATGCATAGAATTCATGTTTGAAATTTTTAGAGTGTTTTAGATTGTTTTTCTTAAAATTTTCATCTCAAAATCTATGAATTATTGGGTTAAATGTCAAAATTCTAGATGTTGGAATGATCGTGCCAACCTTAGAACAATCATGACCAAGCGGGCAATCGTAAATTGAAAAATAAGCTTGGTAACTCTTGTGATACTTATATCACGATAGTTATAGGCCTGAGCTGTTGAATCCTATGTTTTGATGATAACAAGTTAAATGGACATAAAAGTTACTAATCTATGCTCAAGTGATGATAATGTAGGTGTAGGATTGATATGACCACATTCGCAGAAGAAATCGCCAAATTAAAATCACAAGAAAAAATTTTCAGACATGATCGGTCGATTGACCATAAGCACCGATCGATAGATATTCAGTGGAAGAAAAGATGGGGCTATACCGGTCGATACATCAGTCGACAACGATATGTATCGGTCGACATCGAGATATTATCGGTCGATGCATCGGTCGAAGGACCGGTCGATCGGACAACGTCAAAATGCATAAAATGGCGCAATGGTCACATAGACCGGTCGACCGAGCCATCCCAATGGTCGACCGACCATTCAATCAAATGAACAATAACGGCTAGTATTTTGAGGAGAAAATTGTAGAAGACTTATTGAACAAATTCTCACCTCTAGGAGCCTATAAAAGGAGTGTCAAAGCCTGAAGAAAAATCATCCAAGCAAGAAGGAATATCCTTGAGCTCCTCTCAAGTTTTTTAGCACAAAATTGTAAATTTCTTCCCTTTTCTTTTCTTTTCTTAGCCTTGAGTGCGAGAAAGATTTTGTAAAAAAAAAGAGTTAGAGGGAACATTTACTTTCTAATCTAGTAAGATTGAGAGGTCCTTGTATAAGAGGTGTACCTTGCCTCTTGAGCGAAGAAGAAGATTTGATTGTGTAAAGAGAGTTGTTTTCTCCGTACAAGAAAAGAGAAAGATAGTGAATCTCCTTGCGTTGAGGCCGAACCTCGTCATCATATTGTGTCTCCTTGCGTTTGTTCTTTATCTTTCATTTATGCCTTATCTATATTTGCTTGTGATCGTTTTTATTGATTTTTCCGAAAGTGAATTTTTTAGAAGATTTTTTATTCACCAATTCACCCCCCCTCTTGGTGCCATTAATCCTACAATTGGTATCAGAGCGGGTTGCTCTACTTTTAAGATTTAAAACATCTTTAGAGCTATGGCATCAAGTGGTTTCAATTTTTTCGAATGTCAATTTATTAATCGTCCTCCACTTTTTAATGCATCAAATTTTGCATATTGAAAAATTAGGATGCAAGCATATGTTTGTTCTATTGATATTGATATGTGGGATATTATTCAAAAAGGTATTGATCTAAGTAAAAAAAAAACCCTTTTGAATATACCGAAGGAGAAAGACTTAGTAAAACTAGATTGGAAAGCTAAAAATATTTTTTTATTGTGCTTTGGATCCAATCGAGTTTAATCGGATTTCTAGTTGTGAAAGTGCTAATGAGATTTGGAAGAAATGAACGATAAAGTTAAAGAGTCTAGATTAAACATTTTAAATCATCAATATGACTCTTTCAAAATACTTGAAAATGAATCTATAAATGAGATTATCGTTCGCTTTAGTGATATTATAAATGGCTTAGCCTCTTTGGGCGAGCCAAGGACTAACCCTCAAAAAGTGAAAAAGTTTCTCAGGACTCTCTCCTCCAAATGACATACAAAGGGGACGGTGATTGAAGAAAATGATTTAAACAAGTTAGACTTTGATGATCTTATAGGTTCGCTCTTAACCTATGAGATCGAGATCAAGGAAGATGAAGAAGCAAATACTCCAAAAAGGAAAACATTGGTATTGAAGGCAAATAAAGATGAGGAAGATACAAGTGAAGAGAATGAGGATCTTGATGAAAAGTAGCTTTCCCTATATGCAAAGAAGCTTGACAAATATCTCAGGTTTGCTAAGCAAAAGAAGAAAGGCTTCACCAAGAGAAGATCGCCATCAAGCAAAAGTCAAATAATTTGCTTTGAATGCAAAAAGATTGGACACTACAAAAATAAATGTCCAAATTTGATCAAAAAGGAAAAAGATGGAGAAATCTTGACATAAAAAATGATTTGATAAAAAATGAATGTCCATGAACACATAAAAAATGATTTCATAAAAAATGAATGTCCATGAACACCTCCATTATTTCTTCAATATAATCGAAAAAGATTGACATCATGCACCTTTGAAAGCTTGCTGGAGCATTACATAATTCAAAGTGCATTCTTCTGTATGCAAAGGTTATGTAAGGACAAGTAAAGATAGTTTTCTCCTGATCTTCTGGATGAATAAGAATTTGATGGAATCCAGAAAATTCGTCCAGGTAACAGAAATAAGAATGATTTGCTAGCCTTTTTAACATCTGGTCAATGAAAGGTAGTGGAAAATGGTCCTTTCTAGTGGCTTTATTAAGTTTTCTAAAGTCGATACACATCCTTCATCCGGTTACTGTTCGTGTGGAAATGAGTTTGTTCGACTCTATCTTTACTACAATCATTCCACCTTTTTTGGGCACGACCTGCACAGGGCTCACCCACTGACTGTCTGATATGGGATAGATAATTTCTGCATCCAAAAGTTTAATCACTTCTTTTTTCACTACTTCCTTCATTGCTGGATTAAGCCTTCTTTGTCCCTTAATGGAAGGTTTATAATCCTTTTCCATATGGATACGGTGCATGCATATAGCAGGATTGATTCCTTTGAGATCATCCAATGTGTATCTGATGACATGTTTGTAAGCTTTTAACTTATCCAATAGCTGCTGAAGTTGAGTTGTCTTTAAATCTGCGCTGACAATTACTGGATAAGTGAAGTCTTCTCCTAAAAATTCATACTTGAGATTTTGAGTAAGCTTTTTTAACTCTGGCTTTATTGGCTTCTTTAAGCTAGACGGTTGCATGAAATCTGTAGATTGGTCCTCTAGTGGATTGTCGAGGTGTTGCATTTTTGTTGAGAGCATATGACTTGTAAGAATGCTTGCTTCTTCTTCTGTCCACAAAGATAATTCTTGAGCTTCAAGGGATACTTCTAGAGGGTTTGATATATGGATAACCGATGCCACTTTCTGTATCAATGAATCCAATTACTTAGGTTGAAAATGGTAATCTTCCATGTCTGGGTAATTAATAATGTGATTCAGTCGAAATTCGGCTGTGCCATCACCTATTTGAAAAATAAGATGACCTTGTTTAACGTCTATTACTTGTCCGACGGTAGCTAGGAGGGTCTCCCCAACAAAATGGGAGTTTGATTATCTTCATCCTTGTCTAAAACCATAAAGTCGGCTGATATGTAGAAATTTCCAACTTTGATTGGTATATCCTCCAAAATTCCTTGTGGAATTTTTATAGATCGGTCTACTAATTGGAGAGACATATTCGTGAGCTTAATATCATCCATTTTGAGCTTTCTACACAAAGCTCTTCGTATCCTTCGGTTTCCAATTTCACAAGGTATAGAGAAACTCTCAGGATCTTTTAGCTTTGGAGGCAATTTGTTTTGAATTACAGCACTTGCCTCAGCAGTTAGTACGACTGTTTCATTTTTTTGTATCCTCCTCTTCTTCGATAGAATGTCTTTGAGGAATTTTGCATATGCTGGCATTTCTTGTATAGCTTCCACGAAAGGTACATTGATATTGAGTTTCTTTAGAATTTCTACAAACTTGCCAAACTGTTGATCCTGTCGATATTTCTCAAGGGCTTTAGGAAATGGTATCCGAGAAGAATAGCTAGGATGCTCATCAATAAGCTGTTGTTTGGATTTATTTTGTTCATTCATTGTATCATCTGGTTGAACCATTTGACCTTGTTCACCAATCCCCTCGTTTGCCTCTATTGAGACCTCTGATCCTGTTCTTTTGGTGTTACCTATTGTTTTCCCACTTCCTAAGGTTACAACTTGAACTTGTTCCTTTAGATTCTTCTCTGGCTGTCCTGATAAAATTCTCGGTTGTCTTGAAGAAGATGCAGCTTGTTGAGCTATCTGAGTTTCCAACATTTTGTTATGAATGAAAAGACTTTCAATCTTCTCAAACATTTTTTGCATCAGAGTGTCTTATTTCGACATATATTTTTCCATCATTACTTCTAGCTTGTTCGTGGAAGATGACCCTTGATCCGACGAAGAGTTTTGAGATTGTGCTCTTTGATTAAATCTGTTTTGCCAAGTGGGAGCTTGAGTTTGTTGAGGGTTGTCTCTGTAGAAAAACTTTGGATTATTCCTCCATCCAAGATTGAAAGTGTTAGAATATGGATCATTAATCAATGGATAAGGACCTATCGCAATAGCTTGTTGTTGATGTCCTTGTTGTTTTAGTAGTTCACAGTGCATGAAAATGTGATCAGGCGAACCACATATTTCGCAGCATCTTGCTATCATATTGACAGTAGGAGTAGCTTCATTGAGCCCCAGTCTACTAATTGCCTATTGAACTATATACTCCACTTTAGAAGAAAAATCCTCACCATCAAATCGAGTTTGAGTTAATGCAACTGACTCATTAGACCTTGAATGAGCTAGGAAATATTGATTCCTGGTTATTTCTTCTATAAGTTGATAAGCTTCATCTACATTTTTTTTATAAACACACCATCTGTAATCGAGTGCCATTTTTGAAGTGTAGTTGAGTCCATTGTGGAAGGATTGAACCAAAATCCATTTGCTTAAACCATGATGAGGACACGACCTTAGCAATGTCTTAAACCTTTGCCAGGCTTCATACAACGTCTCTTGATCTTTTTGCACAAAATCAATTACTTGATTTCTAATTCTTATGGTTTTACTTGGAGGAAAGTATTCTGACAAGAATGCTTTTACTAGTTGCTCCCATGTAGTTAATTTTCGGGGTTCCAATGATTGTAGCCTCCCCTTAACGAGAAAGAGAAGACCCTTAATCTCAACGCCTTTGGTGATACTCCATTCAACTTGGTTGTCTCGCATATTTCCAGAAAGTCTTTAAGATGTTGATTTGGGTCCTCATCTGGAGTTCCTCCAAATTAGTTCTGTTGGATTGTAGAGATTAGAGACGATTTTAACACAAAATTGTTGGCTTGAATGATAGGCTTCAAAATCGCAGACTTTAGTGCAGTGGGAGTATAGAGTTCTTCAAATGACGGGACTAGTGGACGTGGTTCAAGTGGCTCTTGTTGTTCAGCCATCATTTCTGCTTCCAGATCAGAATTCTCCTCGAGCTCTATGGATTGAGTGCTGCTTGTACCTTCAAGAAAGGATGTTCTATTCTTATACTCTAGCACCCTTCTTTTAAAAATTTGATCTATTTCAGGGTCTAGTTCAAGCAATTGGCCACGAATGTTTCTGGGCATATACTAATCCCTAAAATCAATAGAAAAGATTCAGTAGTGAATATTACCAAATGAACTAAGCAAGGATATAAATAAAAAAGTAAATAATCTAAATCCCCGGCAATGGCACCAAAAACTTGACGTGAACTTATCGTAGTTATGAAATTATGGATTCTCACATAGGAAATAATTCTAGTCGCATTTTAATTTTACTCTAGAGTTCACGCAATTGCAAGTGCACAGGTCGAGTAGAAACCCTGAGTATCGTAACCCCGTTGATTTAGATCGATTACTTATTCTAATTATATCCCGAAAATTATCACAAAATTATTAAGAATAAATCAGATGAATGAATGAACATAGATTAAGAATAACAAAGGAAAGTAAAAAAAGATCAAGGAGTGATGGAAGAGATTTCCTTGTAATGAACTCGTTGATGCTATTGTCAATGTCGTGTTCGACTTACTGATTCTATAAATGCACTCTATCTCTCAGCCTATCGGTATATCTATAAATCAAGAAGAGAATAAATGTTAATCACTGAATTAAGATTACTGATTAATAAGATTCTCATCTTTAATCAGAAGAAGAGTTCGATCTCTCGATCTCCTACAACTCATTCTTTTAATCTTAATCAAGTGATCACAATGCAGTTGACACCTCTTACGATTGTTAAGGATTCTCACCTCATAACAACCACAATAGCAGATCTCTCGATCTTTAAATAAATAGTAAACCGACAATCATTAGAAACATAGCAGGTAAATTTCCCCTCTCGGATGAAATTAGTTAAAGTAGAAAACAATTGATCTCAATCTAATTAAAATCGGGCATAAGTTCTAAACAACCATGCATCACATGAATATAAATGAGGAGTCAAATTTGCAACATCAAAAAGTCGGAATAAAAGTCAGCATCAACAAAATTTCCTCACAAGGGAATCAAGAATCTTCTTTAGTTCATCTTGGTTCTTCCAAAGCCTTTGTCTTCGTCTTTTCACTCCCTTCTGCCTTCCTCCCTTTTCGGCTTCTTCTCTTCCTTTTTTGTTTCATCCCTGTTCAAAATTTAAATTTTGAAAAGTAGTTAGTCCTCTCTTTTACTCATTCAAATTCTCCACTAAAAAAAATGATGAAAACATTTAAATATGCTCAACTTTTATGTTAATTCGTGGATTTAACTACAATGATTATGAGCACATAAAAGATGTGATTAATAAACTAGGTAAATTTGATGATAAATGTGATGATGGTATTTTTCTTGGTTATTCTAGTACAAGTAAAGCCTATAGAGTGTATAACAAAAGAACATTAGTTGTTGAAGAGTCTATTAATGTTAAATTCAATGAAACTAATGATTTTTTAAGCAAACAAGCACATGATGATGATGAAGAAATAGTTGAAGTATAAAGAAAACTTGAAGTTGTGGACATGGAGGAAGCAAAAGCTTACACTCCAAAGGTGGAAGAAATGGAAGTACCTCAAAGAGAAGAAAATCAAATCATCCCAAGAAATTGGAGACATACCTCATCACACCCACTTGATCAAGTTATAGGTAATATAAATGAAGGTATAAAAATTAGAAACTTTTTGAAAAATCTATGTGCTTTTTCGGCTTTCCTTGCAAATTTTGAGTCCAACGATATAGATGAAGCACTTGAATATCTGAATTGGATAAATGCAATGCATGAGAATTAAATAATTTTGAAAGAAATCAAGTATGGAAACTTGTGGAAAGACCTAAGGACCATCCTATCATTGGAACCAAATGGGTCTTTCGAAACAAGTTAGATGAAAATGATATCATTGTGAGGAACAAGGCTAGATTAGTGGCCAAGGGCTACTCATAAATTGAAGGGATTGATTTTGATAAAACTTTTGCTCCAGTTGCTACACTTGAGACAATTCGAATGCTTTTGACTTTTGCATGCTATAAAGGTTTTAAACTTTTTCAAATGGATGTTAAATCGACTTTCTTGAATGGTTTATAAATGAGAAAGTTTATGTTGAACAATCTCAAGGTTTTGAAAATTCATATTTTTCTCATCATGTTTTTAAACTCTCAAAAGCTCTTTATGGATTGAAACAAACCCCTCGAGCTTGGTATGAAAGATTGAGTTCATTTTTAATTAAAAATGATTTTCAAAAAGAGAAAGTTGACACCACATTATTTTTAAAACATTTTAAAAATGATATTTTAATAGTTCACATTTATGTTGATGACATCGTTTAAGGTGCTACTAATGAATGTCTATGCAAAAAGTTTAAAACTCTTATGCAACAAAAATTTAAGATGAGTCTTGTAGGAGAGCTCACATTCTTTCTAGGCCTACAAGTGAAACAATTCAAGGAAGGCATTTTTCTCAATCAAGAAAAATATACAAGGGAGCTACTCAAAAGACTTGGGATGAACGAATGCAAATTAAGCACAACTCCTATGAGCACTACTACAAAATTGAATAAAGATGAAAAAGGCAAGTCCATTAATTAAAAAAGGTACAGAGGTATGATTGGTAGTCTGCTCTATTTAACGGCATTTATGTCAGATATAATGTTTAGTGTGTGCTTGTGTGCTAGATTTCAATCTGCTCCCAAAGAATCACACTTAATCGCCCTAAAGAGGATAATGCGCTATTTAAAGCATACAAGTGAATTAGGCATTTGGTACAATAGAAATTCTCCATTTGAATTGCATGCCTACATCGATGCGGATTTTGCCGGGTGTAAAGTTGATAGAAAAAATAATAGGTGGGATGTGTTATTTTCTTGGTAGTTCTCTCATTTCATGGGCTAGCAAGAAACAAAACTCTATCGCACTTTCTACCATCGAGGCCGAATATATAGCCGTCGGTAGTTGTTGTTCACAAATACTATGGGTAAAATAATAATTGCTTGATTATGATGTAAATTGTTCCAATGTACTCATGAAGTGCGATAACACAAGTGCTATAGCAATGGTCAAAAATCTAATTCAACACTCTAGAAGTAAACACATTGACTTACGGTATCGTTTCATTAGAGAACATGTAACCCTTAAGGACATTGCCATTGAATATGTGTCCACCGAAGTTCAACTTGCAGACATATTTATAAAACCCTTAAGTGAAGAATGATTATGCATGCTTAGAAGGGAATTAGGAATGATTAACTCTTGATTGCATATCAATTCAAAGTAAAAGTGACTTGGTTATGCAATATCACTTTTGACATGAATTGAACATTAAAAGTGTTGCACAACACTTACATTTGTATGATATCTCTGTAATATGATTTTTATGATTTTAAATGGTTCAAATCTTGAAAAATATAGGAATCGGTCGACCGACTTGAAGGACTGGTCGAATGCTATGAAAGTTGCAAATGCGCAATGACAACGATCAATCGACTGATATGATACACCGGTCGACCGGTATATGACTGCGTCCGCCTGACATCGGTCGACCGTTGGGCATGATCAGTTGACCGATATATGCCAAAATCATGACATATAAGAAATTGACCGCTCAAATCGGTCGACCAAATTCCTTATATATGTGAACAAATTCCTCATATATGCAACCACTACCCTTGCCACGCCAGCGACTTCACCCCAAACTCCGGCTAGTCATCCTCTGGCGAACCCTGCAGCTACCGTCGACTCTAGCGACCGGCGGCCTCCGCCGGCTGAATGCCTCCTCTGTCTCGACCGCCACCTATGCCGGCAGCTTCTCGTCTCGAACCCTCTTTCTTCGAGTCCAGCAATCGGCCGTCTCCGCCTCTCGACCACCACCTCCATCGGCCGCCTCTCGTCTCGACCGTCACACTCTTTAGTTGCCCTCTTTCTCTCTCTCCATTATCGTTTGTCTCTCTGCTCTCCGGTAATTCTCGCCGGCCGTCCTCTCTCACTCTGTCCTCCTCTCTCTGTCCGGTGGCCATCTCTCTGTCCTCCTCTTTTCACCAGCCGCCTCGACCGGTCACCTCCGTCGTTTGAATCACCAGCCGCCTCGACCACCTCCTCCTCTGTCGGCCACCTCTTCCTTCGACCTTGATCGCCTTCTTCGCCGGTTGCCCTCTCTCTCTCCCTCTCTCACCGCCTGTCACCATCTCTCCAGCCACCTTCCCTCTCCGGTCGGCCGCAGAAGCTCGTCTCTCAGCCTATTGTTGAATCTCATGGCCGATGACAAAGGGTATCCCCGTTCTCATCTTGTCTTTCAGTGTCGTCATCGTTTCTATGGCTCATGTGGTATCGTTCATATTCTCCCATCTGAACATGCACCAAAACCCAAACCCACACCTATCCAACGTGGATGAGGTCGTGGACGAGGACGATCCCATAGACGTACTCGTCAGCCATCTTCACCCGAGCTCACTGAGTTTGATAATCATCTTTTTTTGACTAGGTATGTCTCTGTTAGTTTCGAAGCCTTGTACGCCTCTCGCGAAGTCCGGCGTGCATATACCATTGATTGGGACGCTCTGAACATTCTAGATGTTCAGGAGATGTTCGCAACCATCAATTGGTTGCCACTTCTCTCTCTCACAGAGCGTGTGTATCCCTGTCTTGTTCGTCATTTTTATGCGAACATGACTATCACTCGAGAGGCCATCATCACCTATGTCCTTGGTATACCCATTCACTTTGATCCAGATCATCTTTGTCGTATCTTTGATGTTGCGTGCCTCTTACCTGGCTTTTATTCTTTTGTCACTCATGGTTAGCCTTCCGATTATCTTCCGATCGCAGATGGCATTCGTACGATTTTTGCTGGACAAGACGTCCAGTATACCGTCGAAACGGCCTATCGACATCTTCAACCAATCATGAAAATGGCTCATCACATTCTTAGTCGCATGATCACTCCTCGAGCCGGGCACTATACAGAGGTCACTCACTTTGATCTCTTCTTTCTTCACTGTCTCTGCATCCGTGATGCCTCATTTCTTCATTTTGGCCATTATTTCTTCTATCACATGGACTACACTTTTCAGAAGATCTCATCTACTGCTCTTGGTCGGTACCACTTATATTTTGGTGCCTGGATCACTAAGATTTTACTCCATTTTGGTGTCGAGATCCCTGCAGATGAGAAGTACATTCGATCTCGCCCCACTGACATCATTAGTTCAGGGACTTTGCACTGGAAAGGTCTTCGGTTTAGTGCGCAGGCATCGATGGATTCTGACGATAGAGATGATGCCACATATGGAGAGTCAGCGCCGATGGACACTCAGGATGCACCGGAGGCTTGCCCCAGCTTCCCTCCGCCTTCGGCGCCCGCTGAGCCTATTGGACCTTCCCAGCACGCTACCTCGAATTCCTATGGCACATATGATTTCATGGCTCTTTCATAGCAGGTGGCTGCCATAGACCATCATGTGACTCAGATGGATCGATGTGTTCGACGGATGGAGCGTGACTCCCGCTACCTTGTTGGATCGCTACAAGCCAACTATGCATCGCAGGGTTTTATGCTGCCCGTAGCTCGAGAGGATGATAGTCCCGATGAGGAGTAGTTGCGTTGTCTCCCTCTTTGATGATGTCAAAAGGGGGAGAAGGTTCACTACAAGAAAGACCGTCGGTAAAATGGCCAGATCCGTCGGAAATCATGATTTCTGACAGTTCTTTCGACGGACAGTGTCCGTGCGAAAAAGGGGCGTCGCAAATAATTTGCGACGATTTATTCCGAACCGTCGGTATTACAGACGGTCTAGCTTGCGGGTGCGACAGTCGAACGTTGCGTATCGACGGCACGAATCGTCGATAATATCGACGGTTAGGACCGTCGATATTTATCGGCGGCTTAAACCGTCGATAGTATCGGCGGTTCGTGCCATCGATATCTATCGACGGATTGAACCATGGATACTATCGACGGTTTTAACCGTCGATATATATCGGCGGCTTTAACCGTCGATAGTATCGATGGTTCAAACCGTCGACAATCTTGTATCGACGGTTTTACTCGTCGGCTACGACCGTCGATAATGATGTACCGACGGATATAACCGTCGATAAGTATCAAAAAAAATCGTTGAAGATTGCAATATTTCAGCTTTTTCCGACGGTCAGGACCGTCAGAAACATAAAAAATTTAAAAAAATGGTTAATTTTAAATGTCCGAACAGATAATACAACACATTTGATTCACAGACAATAGATTTCGCAGATTCACAGATAATAGATTCATAGATAATTCAATTACATCACATCACAGATAATTCAATTACTATACTTAATTCACATAATCCAAACATGAAACAAATTGAACATCACATAATCGAAATATCTGCTAAAAATTCGGCATAACGTCTTGGTCACGATGAATAGCTGAAGTTCAATTCGCATAACGTCTTGGTCGCAAAACATCACTGCACAAAATTGAAATAGAGTAACATCACTGCAGAAAGTTATAACATATGAAAATGCAAAAAAAAACATGAATTCGGATTTGAAATCTATTGAAGAGTAAAATCTAAAGTGCGCACTAATTTGAATCTAAAATCTAAAATATAAAAACATAATTTGAATCTAACATCAACATAATTTGATAAATTCAATAAAAGATGCGTAAACTAACAAGCTAACGCCGAATCTCAAAATTGAAGCAAAATCGAATCTTGCATCCAAAATAATAGATAGAGGCATATGAGTTTTAATCATCATTACCATTTAAATCCAAAATGCCAAAGTTATCATTAAAATAAGGTTGCTAAGTTTTTTCCTATGATTTCATGCTGTGATCAAGAAGTGTGTTGAAGTTCATGGCAATCAGGAAAAACAGGAAACATAAACTACAAGTATATTTATTTATACTGAGTACTGACATTTACATGATCCAGCCGTCTGCACTCCATTTTCGGTGAAAATTTTGAAAGTCTACAGATCTAACTGAAAGGGATGAAGAGTAAAATCTAAGTTAGTACCCATGTTGATGTCAAAGTGCATATGAATCTAATGAGTATAATGAATCTACAGATTAAAGCAAATTTCAAAAATAATTATGTATAATGAATCTACCTCGGCGTCGTCGTCGTTCAATTTGCCACGCATGAAGGCACGCATCATTTTCTTCATTTCAAGCCTGTTACGACATTCACGTTCTTCGAATTCCTTTCTGACCTCTTCCCTAATCTTGATGGTCACCTGATCCACAATTTCTTGCATACCAGAAGGAGATGAACCTGAAGTAGTTCGTCGACCATATCCAATATCTGTGTCACTCACAGAAGATCCGAGGTCGTAAATGCGACCCTTCTTCACGCCGACGTAGTCCGTCCAAAGTTGTCTTGGGGTCAACGGTGTGGTCCCCTCCTGCGTGGCTTGCGTAATATGATCAACTTCTTTTATTTTATAAGACTCCTGAAATATAAAGAAAATATAAAGAAGCGGCAAAAATAATTAACTACAAACGATGACAAGGTGATCGACTTCAAAGTTTTGTTAATTAACTATTAACTTGCAATTTAGAAAAAAAAGGCACAAAAATTTACATACATATGTCTCCCGGGCATAATCCGAAACCCATTCTTTGTTCTTCTTCTGATGAGTTCGGAGAAATATTTCGTCCTGAGTAGGTGGTCTACCCGTCTCTTTCTCCTGCAATGAGATAATATTTTAAAATTTGTAACTTAAAGTATAATATTCTCTTGACACTTACCATTTTCTTAAAGTATAATATTTCGTCCTGAGTTCGGAGAAAGACCTTACCATTTTCTTAGCAATCGTGCTCGTGAATACACATCCGCCCTAATGCAAGCACGCTCCCTGGTCGGACTCTCGACTGGTTTTTGCTTTTTCGCATTTTAATTTGTACTCCTCGGTGGACCACTTTTCTAGAAAATTGATCCAAACGGCCTCGGGGATCCAATTGGGTCATTCTCCATCAGATCGAGCTTCAGAAAGCATCGCCGACAATCTCTTCGAGCACCGAGAGTTAAAAGCCTTCCACATTTTTTTCGTATGCTCGGGCTCCCAGCACACATCAGCCTATATGTGTTTAAAAATAATTAATGTATTACGAAGAAAAATTTTAATGATCATGTTGGCTTCTAATGATACCTGAAATTCATTAAATAGCATCTGTCTTGTTGCATAAGGAACTTCCCTCCATGTAAGCCACGCTTTAGTATACCTATGTCGCAACACTTTAGTAACTGCCGCAGCCGCTGGTTTCGACGGTACAAACCTGGAAGGACACAGAATTATAAAATGTCATGGCTGAATCAAAGCATGAATAAGGATTCGATATACATAAAATAACACTTACCCTAAATTCTCATATGGCTGCACGTATGCTTTGTAAACACGATTTGACGAAGCCTGGTCCGAGCCTTCCACGGAACAACGAGCTCTGACAGGTTGTTATGGCAATTGTGTATCCAAGTCCGCAATATCAACGTGAGAGGAAGGACCCGACGGAGGAGAAGAACGTTCTATTATGCGAATGCCCGTGGCTGATCTAGGAGCCGACGGAGGAGAACGCTATGTTATGCAAATGCCCGTTACTGATATAGGAGCCGACGGAGTACTGAGAGCTCTAGGGACGACCGACTCCTTTCTTTTGTTTTTACTTTTAACAAATCGATACATCTGCATAGTACAAAATTTATTCCAAGTCAAATTCACAATTGATAAAAAATTTAAATGTCACAACGTATCGACCTGACTATGTTCGCCTACGTCTTGTGTTGTATCTTGAGGAACAGAATTGCACGTATAACTCGAGAACCAATTCCTAATATCCGGAGGCGCTAATAAAAAATAAACAAATTAATTCGAATAAGCTTTTGCGTAAAATTCTTCTGATCATTATTTCAAACACTCACGAGATGGTAGCGAATATAAGAATGCATCGTCCGCGTCAGGCATCCGTCGATCTGATTGTTTGTCCACATGCATCGCTAACGCCTCAAACAAAATGAAAATGAGTCGTAAATGAACAATCCATAAGATGACAACAGTCGTAATAAAATATTCTCGTCGTAAGGTATAAAAAAATGATAATTCGTGATGACAAGTAATAATACCATTACTCATCATCTGAGTTTCCACATGATTGGTACCCATCATCATCATCATCAGAAGTCGTCGTAGTTTCAAATTCATCTTCGTCCGAGCCATTTTCATCATTTTGTATGTCGATGTTATCGAAGTCTTCAAATACGTGTTCCGAATCCTGTAGATCGTCGACTAATTCGATGTCGACAATAGGGGTCACAAAAGTCTACGAGTCATCTTGAAAGGCACATTGCAATGCACCATCAACTTCTATCCTGCTTCTTGCCTTCGTTTGTATTACAACCCACCATTGTGCTTTGTCCCTAGTCTTCTTCGGATATGGCACATAATATACTTGTCTTGTAGAAGACGGAATAATGAAAGGATCAAAACGATCATAACACCTATTGTGACATATTTCAACTATTTTGAAATCTTTGTGAACTCGCATCCCTCTCCTTTCCTTTGGATTAAACCAATTACACTCAAATAATGTGACTTTATTACCTCCAGTATATTGCAGCTGAATAATATCCTTGAGAACACCGTAGTAGTCACGCTCATTTTCTCCGTCCGTGGATCTCACGACACATACTCCACCGTTCACGGTTTTCTTCCCGATCGACCAAGTTTCAGTGTGAAACTTATAATCATTCACGAAATACACCGGCCAACTTTTCACCTCTCGAGCCGGTCCCCATGCCAAATTATGAAGACCAGACGCCGTGCTGGTACTGAGAACCTAATATGAAAATAAATGAGTATAGTAGACACTGAAGACATCAAATTATTTAGAATATTTTGAGAATTACCTGTTCCTTAAACCACGGTGCGAAGTCATTCTCGATTCTATCTTGTACATGTTCTTCAGGGACATTGTAGTATTGCAAGAAAGTACTACATACAAAGTGATGGCTAAATCAAAATGTTGTTTGAGAAGACGTTAAAGAAAAGTACGCATGGATATTAAACTTACTTAATGTAGCCTTGCACCTCCGACGTGTTTAGAAGGACATGATTCGTGGCAGACTTGAATTCTGCATCACTGAGCCATCTACTCCTTGGCTTCCCAAAATTTCATCCTAATTGATTGAAGAGCGACAAAGATGCCACATCAGACTATTCTTCTGGAACTTCATCATTTCGATGGACTCTGGTCCTCGCACACTTAACATGGGACTCGAAGTAGTAAGAACAGAAGTATGTAATCTCCTGAATCATATACGCTTCACATATGGATCCTTCGACATGTGCTTTATTCTTAATCGTCCTTTTTATTCGATTGAGATATCTTTCAAAAGGATACATCCACCTATATTGTACTGGTCCACCTACCCTTGCCTCATATGGCAGATGAATAGGTAAGTGCTCCATGGAATCAAAGAATCCCGGTGGAAATATTCGTTTCAACTTACATAATATTATCGGAATATTACGTTCTAATTGGGTCATATTTTCCACCGTTAATGTTGTAGAACACAATTCTTTGAAGAATTGACTCAACTCCGTTATCGGCTTCCAAATCTTGTCCGGGAGTGAAGAAAAAGCAGTAGGAAGCAAAGTTTCCATGAATATGTGGCAGTCGTGACTTTTCATGCCAAACAAACGCAAGTTATTCATGTCCACACATCGAGTCAGATTTGATGCATAACCATCCGGCATTCTCAGCTCTTGGATCCAGCGACACACTTGAGTCTTCTGCTCCTTAGTGAGAACATAACTTGCTTTTGGTTTAGATAATCTTCCGTTAGGTAAAGTCACTAATTGCAACTCTGGCCTTCGACAGTACTCCTTCAAATCTAGTCTCGCATTTATGTTATCCTTTGTTTTGCCCTTAATGTCCATTACGGTGTTGAATACATTTTCAAACACATTTCTCTCAATGTGCATGACGTCCAAGTTATGACGTATCAAACAATCAGATTAATAACATAAATCCTAGAATATACTTCGTTTGGTCTAGTTATGACAAACACCATACTCATTGTATGTGACATTTGGATCGTCGACAATTCTGCATAAAGCATTGATAATGCGACGTAATTGAGCTCCTGAGCGTCTAACCGGAGGCATGTCTTTTATAATCCTATTCCGTCGAAATGCATTTTGATTATTTTTGTACGGATGATCAGCTGTAAGAAACCGTCTATGGCAATCAAACCAACTATTTTTATCCCCATTTCTCAAAGTGAACGCATCTGAGTTCCATGCAAGATGGACAAGCTAATTTCTCTGCGGTCATCCAACCAGACAACATCCCGTAGGCTGGAAAGTCATTAATGGTCCACAATAAGGCAGCTCTCAACGTGAAATTTTGTTTGGTCGACACATCATAAGCGACGACACCATCCCACAGTTCTTTTAGCTGGTCTATTAAAGGCTGTAAATATACGTCTATCCTCTGTTTAGGACTATAAGGACCAGGAATAATGCATGTCAAAAATATATAAGGTGCGGACATACAAATTCCAGGTGGCAAATTATAAGGTGTTATTATGACTGGCCAACATGAATAAGGAACTGAAGTCTGACCATATGGTGTAAAACCATCTGCGCATAATCCGAGCCTTATGTTCCTTTCGTCCCTAGCAAAATCAGGATGCTTACGATCAAAATGTTTTCACGCTTCACCATCCGATGGATGAAGCATGACACCTTCAGAAGTATTATGTTGTGCATGCCACTCCATTTGCGATGCTGACCCTATAGACGAGTATAATCTTTTAAGCCTTAGAATACGAGGCAAATAATGCATTCTTTTCATAGCCACTTGAGACTTGTTAGTCACTCTATATCGTTCGGCCCCACAAAATTTGCATTCATTTAGATTGATGTCATCGCCGTAATATAACATACAACCATCATGACAATAATCTATTTTAGTTGAGCCAAGACCAATTTTACTAACCAATCTTTTTGTCCTATAAAAATTTTCAGAAATACGAGCCCCAATTGGTGTGACCTCTTTTAAAATATCTAGAAATGCATCAAAACATGCTTGTGAAATGTTGTGGTCGACTTTCAGATTCAACAATCTAACATCAAGTGATAGTTCTGAATGACTTTCACACCCAGGCCATAAGGGTTGGCTCGATGCGTTTAGTAAGTCATAAAAATCTCTTGCTTTTGGATTTGGTGCCTCTTCATTCTGCTCAAATCTAATATTGTCATACTCAGTTGCAGTTGCGTCATAAACTAATTGTTCGTTAACTGAAGTAAATGTTGATTCAGGATCGACAAAATGAAGACCTGGATTTGGAACGCTTGTCGAAGGCGCTTCTTCGCCTAAATCGTCCTATTGCCAATAATTGAATTTGAAACCCTTTCTATATAAGTAAACTTTGACAGTCTCTATCGTCTGTAACTTTGTGCTAGAACATTTCAAACAAGGACACCTAATTATTCCCCCCCCCCCCCCCCCCGCTGATGTTGTAAAGATTGACAAGCCACGGTAACATAATAGTCAATGCCATCGATGAATTCTTGTGTCAAGCCTCTACGATCAAGATTATTTCTATTGTACATCTATCGACGATCGTTCAAGTATGACATAATGTCTGCATTAAATAATTTCTTTAGAAAAAAAATTAGAAGGAAAGAGACAAACAAAGTAGAAAATATATACATACATGTACATATTTATATATATGTATGTAAGATGTTGCGGCTGATGATATGAAAACCTTAAACACATACAAGATTACAAATTTGAAGTCAAGGGTGCAGCATTAGGTGGACTCTGTAGGACAATAGATCTATAACACCTAATTCTGAAAACTTTACTTTTATATACCATTATAAAAGTAATTTCTCCTATCTTTTCAATTCTCTCTCTTGGAATTGAGTTGAAGGCATTACTGTAGTCACATAATTTTCAAATGACTTCATAAGTATCTACGTCTAGCTAGTATGAATTAATTAAGACTAGATTAACATTGTTGAAGTCGACCATACTGAGTAAAGTCTTTAGATGTTTTTTTTAAGATGTTAGACTCGATCACTATATAAAAAAATTTATTAATTCGTAAGAAGAAAGTTGTGGCTCCCAGTTGATTTCAATAAAAAAATATCACAAGATTGAATTTCATAAGGTTCGAAATTAATGGTTCCATAAAGAAGGAATAATTATCATCTCTTTTAAAATTAATTCTTTCGTAAGTATCTACGTCTAGCTAGCTGAAATTAATTAGAGATTGAATATTACGACTCATGCATCATACCAAAGTGAACACCGAATAGAGATAATTCAATTACACAAGCACGCATTAATACATATTGCAATCAAGAGAATAAATTCATCAACAACAAGTCCCTTTTGGAATTTGATGGATCCCAATTTAGACGTACTGAAATTTTTTTCTCCGGCCCGGGCGGAAGGTGGCCGGGTCTGGCCACCGCGCGCGGAGGGCAGCTGGATCTGGCCGCCGCGCGAAGGGCGGTCGGATCTGGCCGCCGCGCGCAGAGGGCGGTCGGATCTGGCCGTCGCGCGAATTAAGGGCGGCCGGATCTAGCAGCCGCGCGCGGAGGGCGGCCGGATATGGCCGCCGCGCGCGGAGGGCGGTCGGATATGGCCGCTGCGCGAATTAAGGGCGGCCGGATCTGGCCGCCGCGCGCGGAGGGCAGCTGGATATGCCCGCCGCGCGCAGAGGGCGGCCGGATATGGCCGCCACGCGCGGAGGGCGGCCAGATCTGGCCACCGCACGTGGAGGGCGGCCGGATCTGGCCACCGCGCGCAGAGGGCGGCCGAATCTGGCCGCCGCGGTCGGAGGTTGGCTGGATCTGGCCGTCGGAGAGAGTAAGGAGGGCGGAGATCGGAACCTACCTACGGCTGACAAAATGCGACCTGGCGACGGTGACCTGGCGGCGGCGAGGGACGGCAATGCGCGTCGGCCGGACGAAATGTAGAGGGCGGTGTAGAAATGCGGCCGGTCGACGATATGCGGGAGCGAAAAGGGGAAAAGTGATAGTGGGGTCGGGTATTTATATAGGCATTTTGCGACAGTTGTAACCGTCGGAACATAGGTAAATATAATATTAATTCTAATTTCGACGACTCGAACCCGCTGAAAAATCTGTCGTAACTTTCGACAGTTTCCTGAACCGTCAAAACTTTCTATGGTTTCAACCGTCGATATATATAATATTTTAAATATCCCAACTGAACAGAGTTGGCTAATTTAATTAATAAAAATCTCATAACTTTCCGACGGCTTCGACTGCCGAAATATCGACGGTTGCGTAGAACGTCGCAAATATCGACAGTCAAAACCGTCAAAAATTAAAATAATAATACGCTACCAACGTTGAAATGTTTCGACGGCTAAGACCGCTGGAAGTTTCGACGGATAGGTAAACCGTCAAAATTTTTTACGGTCTCAGTCGTCGAAAAACCAAGATTTTTGACGGAAGCTTTCGACGAATTCTGGACCGTCGAAAGTTTAGACGGCGAGAACCATCGAAAAGTATCCGACGAAAAGTTTGACGGTTTAATTGATCCGCCGAAAAAAACATCGGTATTTCAGACGGATATCGGACCGTCAGAAATAAACCATAGGAAATCCGGCTTTTTCTTGTAGTGGTTAAGACGATGTTATGTATGTTATGATGCTATGATGACTTTGTGCTGCTATGTGTCTTATGTTGTTTACATTTGTGTCGTGCACCATTTTGTAGTGACTATAGTCATATATTGTTAGTGCATGAACACGTGATGTATTATTAACTATGAATGTAATGTGATGATTTTTTCTTCATGATGAAATACCTTTTGATTTCATATCTCGTCATATGTTCATAAATGTAGGGGGAGAAAATGCCACCTATTTAGGGGGGAGAAAAATGTAAAGTATGCATAAATATAGGGGGAGCTTGTTCACTACTTTCTATTCAAACTTACATTTCACTTTCTTTCTTTCTCTTTTGCTTTTCTCCAATTAATTTGCCATCATAAAAAAGGGGGAGATTGTTGAATCCTATGTTTTGATAATAATAAATTAAATGGACATAAAAGTTACTAATCTATGCTCAAGTAATGATAATGCAGGTGTATGATTGATATGAACACATTCGCAGAAGAAATCGTCAAATTAAAACTGCAAGAAAAAAATTTTCAGACATGACCGGTTCGACTCACCGGTCGACCGACCATAAGCACCGGTTGATTGATATTCAGTGGAAGAAAAGACAGGAGTATACCGGTCGACGTCGAGACTATATCGGTCGATACACCGGTCGACAGCGATATGTAACCGGTCGACGTCGAGACATTATCGGTCGATGCATCGGTCGAAGGACCAGTCAACCAGACAGCGTCAAAACACAAAAAATGGCGCAACGGTCACATAGACCGGTCGACCGGCCCATCCCAGCCGTCGACGGCCATTCAGTCAAATGAACAGTAACGACTATTATTTTGAGGAGAAAATTGTGGAAGACTTATTGAACGAATTCTCACCTCTAGGAGCCTATAAAAGGAGTACCAAAGCTTGAAGAAAAATCATCCGAGCAAGAAAGAACATCCTAGAGCTCCTCTTAAGTTTTTTAGCACAAAATTGCAAATTTCTTCTCTTTTCTTTTCTTTTCTTAGTCTTAAATGTGAGAAAGATTTTGTAAAAGAAAAGAGTTAGAAGGAATATTTACTTTCTGATCTAGTAAGATTGAAAGTTCTTTGTATAAGAGGGAATATTTACCTTGCCTCTTGAGCGGAGAAGAAGGCTTGATTGTGTAAAAAGGGTTGTTCTCTCCCTACAAGAAAAGAGAAAGATAGTGAATCTTCGACGGTCTTGAGGTCGAGAAGTCGGAGCGGAGACGTAGGCCAAAGAGTTGAGACCGAACCTCGTCATCATATTGTGTCTTCTTGTGTTTGTTATTTATCTTTCATTTACGCCTTATATATATTTGCTTGTGATCGTTTTTATTGATTTTTCCGAAAGTGAATTTTTGAGAAGATTTTTTATACACCAATTCACCATCCCCCCTCTTGGTGCTTTTGATCATACACGAGCATGATCGTGACCACCCTGGGAACGACCATAAGCGAGTGATAGAGCTGAAAAAGGCAAGAGACAGGCTCTCTATAACTTTATGATAATAGCTTGACATGGCCATGACGTACCAATCATGATCGTGACCAACATTTAAAGAAATACAACTAAAATATGAGATCTGTAATGTTCATTAACTTGAGGGGTCACCAGTGTTGCCCACCACTCGTACGAGCGTGACAAACCTGTCACGACCGTGAGCAAGGAAGAAAAGTCCCTTATGTTATTTTAAACATATTTTCAAAATATTTATGCTATGTAATGATGATTAATAATTATATATGACACTTAGATATACAAAAAGCACGCACAATCGTAACTCTGTTAAATGAATAATTATATTTTATAGGCAATGGTATGTAAATTTCTAATTACCTTCGGACGACCAAAGCCTAGCTACCTATTATGAGGGCAACGACATGATTATTCAATTATTGTAAGATCAAATATTGTTACCGTAAAGATTGAACTATAAAGACTAATTCCCCCAAACTGAAGTCTAATAGGTTATAAAGCAACACTAAGAAGGATTACTAAGGCTATTTAATGGTAAGTGCAAGTCGCTTGATGACTTGCATAAACTGAATGATGAATATACGATACTTATGATTATTCCATGCTAATGATACTAATGCATGATGCTAAATGATTTTCAGCTAAATCATACTGTTAAGTATATGACATACATGCATGTTTCTTTCTTACATATGAAATTATTTATGCAAGTCATGTAGTTTCCTGCTTATGGTGCATTGCATAATATGACATTTACATACTCTAAATGAAAAATTTTGCACCACAGATTCGTGCAGGCAATTGATATTTAGGATAGATGATGGCAAAGTTGCACATGATCTTAACTATAAATAAGTCATGATGTCATTATGATATGAAGCTTATTAGACTACTTATGTTAGAGATGTTTCAAAAGAATGTTAACTTTATCTTATGTTCTATGACATTAGTTTATAAATTTTTTATTTAAGTCGTTTGCTAAAAATATAATCTTATTGATAATAGTTTTCTTTGCATTTATGTTAATCATTTCATTATGATTATGCAATAGCAAAGGACTAACATAGTCAAAATCTTCTAAATGACCTCTAACGTTTATGATGGATTTTGGAGATATTACAAAATCATATTTGCAATAATAATTTTATAACACAAAATATCATTTCATAAAGAGAATCGTATTTTAAAATTATAAAATAATAAATTCTTGTAATCTGTTTTTAATGTAAGTCAATAAATAATGTGAAAGTTATCTTCAATCTTATTTCAAAACTAGTAAAGACTGTTGTTTTTTGCACGAGTAAAAAAATATTAATATTTTTATAATCACATATCATCAAAATTTAATTATAATAATATATACTAATTTAAAAGTATATTTATAACACAAATATGAAATTATGCTCTTTTAAAAAAAATAAGAACTTTTCAATCTATAAATTTGAGTTATATATATAAAATTATTACAAAATTCTCTCTTTTATATAATTACTAATGTTAAATCCCGTGCCGTGCACGGGATGACAAATATTATAAAAACATGCTGTATATAATTATAATATTATAATTCATAAATAATTATCAAAACAAATTTATTAGCACTTAAATATAACAAAATGATAAAGATAAAATTTCGTGCCGGCCAATACACGGCCCACACAAATTCTATCAAGCCAACCTGCACGAAATTCTACTAGGCCAGCCTGCACGAAATTCCACAGGGCTAGTCCGGTTCGAACACAATGGCCGGGACAGACTTGGGCTAGACCATGCCGGGCAACATCAGGATCACCGAGGCCTGACCCGATGAACACATTTTTCTCTTATTTTTTTATTTTTATTACATGTTTAAATATTTAATCATATATCATAAGTATATTATATATAATATTTTTATTATATGTCTAATAATCAAAATGTCATATATTATAATATTTTTATTATTTAATCTAATATATTATAATATTTTATTATTAATGCATATAAACTTTCGAAAAAAAATAAAACAGGTTCATCTCACCAGCACGATCCCATACGAGCAGCTCGGCTAGGCTATCCATGGAATTGAAATGTTGCTTATTATAAATCATATTAAAATTGATAAGAAGGGAAGAAAAGATGTTATATTGTTAATCATATTAAATTTTTTATTTTAAATCATTTTTAATTCTGAAAATGTTATATTGTTTTTTTTTAAAAAATGTACATTATCTTCTAGAAATAAAATATTATTAATTTTAGTTATACTCAAATTGATAAAAAAAAAGAGAAGATTAATCTTAATTTGGCTCAAATTGAAATCTTTATTGTAAATTATTTTAATAAAAAATAATAAATTATATTTTAAAAAGAAATTATTATTTACCTGCATAGACACTCAATTTGGTAAAAGGAAAAATTATTTTGAATAAAAGAAAATATTAATCTTAATTTGACTCAAATTGAATTTTTTTTTATTTTGAATTATTTTTTATTCTGACAATAACAAATGATCATTTAAAAAATATCTGCACATTGTCTTCTAGAAATGAAATATTATTCATTTTAATTACACTCAAGTTGATAAAAAGAAAATGTTAATCTTATTTTAACTCAAATTTAATTGTTTATTTTAAATTATGAAAATAACAAAATCCATCACATCAACTCCTCGGTTCCTCAACGTTACGTTTCACTCCATTCAAAACACACATCAAACTAATCTATCAATTCAACTATTCACGAAAAAATTGGGAAGAACTATAGTTCCATTTTCAAAAATAGTCTTATAGAACATAAAGCATGAGCTAATATATTTTATTCAAAACATCTCTAACATAAATAGTTCATCAACATTCTAATATAGAAAATCTAATGACTTGTGATATTATTTAGTCCTAAGCCATGTGCAATCATGTCGTTATGAGATGAGCACTCATACATCCATAATCTTTAGTTATCTACATGAATTCAGAGTGCAAGATTTTTCAAATAGAGTATGCAAGAGTCTCTTAAATAGGATAATACATTATATGCATGTTCAATTTCATCAGAAAAGGAAGATATTTATGGATGTAAATAACATTTGATCCACATATCAACCATAACATCATCATCTTTCATCATGAATGAATAACAGTAGCATGGTATGACATATAAATAACTATCATCATTCGAATAATATAAAAATAATCATAAACAATCATTAGAGAGGCTAGGTTTTGGTCCAAAAGTCCAAATTGTCTTTATTTAAAAAAAATCAAGTTGTTAGAGGTTCCGCCAAACAGTGTAACGTTTGGCGGAGCCATTGTTGGAATTAAGGTGGGAACCAAGACTCATGTGACCTTGGTTATTCGGTGGAACAAGGCATTGTAACTGATTTCCCATTTTTTTCAATTTTTTGTTGACATAACAACTCCTTTTTCCTTTCCTTATTTTCTTTTTCTTATATTTCTCTCACAAAAAAATTTATTTATTAAATATGAAATATTTATTATAAAAGAATTAATATAATATAATTTATTAACTTATCTTTTTATTAAAAACTTTTAATGTTTTATTAAATATAATTTAAAATATAAGTTATTATATTTAAATAATCTATATATTTACAATTTTTAATATTTTTTACTATTTCTAGTAATTAATAAAATTATATTTTATATTTACAATATCTATTTTTATTCAAATATCCACTAAAATTAATCAATCATATCAACTTTTCGTATCACACTATCACATTAACTTTTCGATTCCTTATCATTGCGTTCATATTCAAATACACCTCGAACTAATATGTCAATTCAATTATTTATATAGAACTAAAAGAAATTATGATTTCACTATCTAAATGTTACCTATGATTGTGTTTGGCACAAAGAATTAAGACCAAAACTTGTCCTAATTTTCGGCGGTTCAGCCAAACATAAAAAATATAATGATGACTGGAATAAAAGTTCTGATTAAAATATCACGTGATGTAAAACTTAGGTATTAAAATTTATTCGTTTAATTAACTTTTTATTTTTTTTGTCATTACATTTTTTATTCAAACATTAAATCAATAATTTTTTTGTCTGTTCGATTAGTTCTCGATAAGTGTAAGAATCTAAATTCTACCATCTATTTGAACTTGTCAAAACCCGAATAGAATTTATTAAGAGTAACAAACTGATTATTTTTTAAGTCAACTAGTTCAATTTATTCTAACAATGTTTTTTGTATGGGATGATCTTTGTATATTGGGTCACTTCATTTTACCAGGGTAATGACAAAACTTGTAGGGGTGAGCACGGGTCGGGACCACCCGGTCACCCGAGCCCGGCCTGACCCGAACTTTTCGAGTTTTTATCGATCCAATTACCAATCGGGTCGAGACCGGATCCGGGTTATTAAAACCTGGACCCGATCCCGATCCGGTTAAATATATTTTACTAATATTAAATTATTTATTTTAAATAGTATATTTATGCTTATTTTAAATAAAAATTTATATTTTATTTGGTGTATATCTTTAACGCACATTATTTTATATTATCATATATATAATTTAATTAATAGTTATCATATTTATATAATAACATTATTTTTTTTTTACTTTTTTTATTTTTTTATCCTTTTTATGGTCAAATCAGGACAATTGAAAATTTTTAATTTTTGTCCCAGTTTAACCTGAAGTCCCCGTCCGGACCCGACCGGGACCGAGTTCGGAATCGAGTCTCCTTTTTCGGAAACCCGGAGCAAACCGGGTCCAGGACTGGGTCGGTTTGTCCCGATTTGACCGGGACGTCCCGGTCCGGACCCGATCGAGATCGGGTCGGCCTACCCGGTCCTGACCCGTTTTGCTCATCCCTACAAACTTGTCTATAGATAGGTGTTCCTTTTTTTAAAATTCAACATGTACAACATGGTACTAGAAAATTTAAAACAATGGCATTTTAAACTCTATTCCTTTCTCTAAAAAATAGTTTACTCGTGTTTGTATATAACTAAAAAACTTAAATATGGAATTAGTCTTTATCCCTCTATCCAATTTATAGACCCTAGTGTTCAAATGAAATAGAGAAACATAATTTGATCTTATTATTTATCTATCAACGCATAAACACAATACGAGATTAAAAAAATCATTTCTTTCTCTCTTAATGTGTAAATTCAATTTGAGATTTTAAAAAATAGTCTAAAAATAGTTTTACCCTTTCTCTTTTATCCCTCAAATTAAATATGTGAAATTAATAAGCTTAAATATTCATGACACATTTTTTAATTGGATTATTATATATTTATAGTATTTTATAATTTTTATTTGACCAATCGGTCAAACTTGACTCATATTATTTATTTTAATTGTTGCAAGTGGATGATATTATTCATATTAATTATTACATAATTTTAAAAATAATTACTTTGTATAAATCGATTACCATTTCAAATGTGGGCAAAATTGGAATGAGTTTGTAATTTAGCAAATTACATTCTCAAGTTTATCACTATATAACAATCATCCTTTATTTATTTTCGTTTATCAACTTTAATTTATGATCATTTATAGTGCTATATCATTGTTCTCGCTTTCCATTCCATCAGAATATTTTAAAATGTAAAGTATACCAAAAACAACAAAAAATCTAAATGCTATTGAAGAATATATAAATAATATAATAAAAATAAATAAAAGAAGTGACATTGTTCAAAAGGTGTCACGTTGGTTCATGAAGGGTGATGAGACTTTCCTTCTCTTGCCTCATTTAGGTTTATTTGTGAAAGTTAGAATATTATTTAGGGATAGATAGACAATGGTTTATAATGATTAGATATTAGTATATAGTGGACAAAGATTTTATGACAGCTTTTAAAAGAATATTTGATAAATATAATGGTTGTGCTAATTAATGTATAACTATAAAATGATAAAATTTGTCACATATATATATATCACTAATTTTCATATGCATGAAATAGTCATAATACATAATAAATGATATTATATTTCAGATAGTACTATTTTTAAAAATGTTATTTAATGTAAAATAATTAATTATTTTAAAATAAAATATTGTTATGTTTGCTTGTCAAAATAATTTTTGCATGTCTTATAACACCGAGATAATCATTTGGGAATGGTGAACTCTTGGCATGAAAGAGGGCCTGAGCTTTTTTTGTGCCACAAAAGTATTGGTTGATATGCAATCTAATATGTATATATGTATGTAGCGAGGGAGAGGGGGAGAGATAATTTGCAATCTAATATGTATATATGTATGTAGAGAGAGAGGGGGGGAGAGATAATAATGACTTTGCTCTTGGTATGAAATAGGACTTGATAAGTGAACACTATAACTATTGGCATGGAATAGGATTTGATGAGCGAATGTTACGGTTCTTGGCATGAATAGAGTTCGAACAACAAATATACATGCACGACCCCATGAGTGATGCCATGTAAAATGATGGAGCATAAAAATAATTTCTTGCATTCATATCATCCATGCACATCATTTTATTTGTGATTTACTTCTATGTCAAATGAATTTGTCTTTTGAGTTGTATTCAAAATTTATGAATTTTCATTTACTCAGTGAGCTTGATCATGCTCACTCATCTTATTTATTTTTTATAAGGTAATGAATAAAGTATGCTTTTTTGCTTGTCATGAAATAAGAAACATAAAAGGGCTAAAAAACGGGCGTGTTTGAGGGGCATGTTCATTGATTTTATGACTTTTTTATTTCACTTGGTTTGTTATATGAATTTAAACTCTAAGTATGCTTTGAATGGTTTTGAAGTTTATTGGATTATAGCGTAGACTCTTGTGATATGTGATTAACGTGCATTTAGCTCATACTTTTAGTTGAAGTGTGAGTCTGTGACTTATTATTTTGGATTTGAGTCACAATCTTTTGTTTTTTTTTTCATTATGAATTGTCAATTATTATTTTATAATTGTCAGTGGCTGATTAAAGTTCTTCAATTAAATTGTTTGTGATGAAAATATCAATGTTATATATAACACATGGACGTATTTGTGTTTACATCAAGCTAGTTTTTTTAAAAAAAATCAAGAGTTAATTTATATTTTAACGTTAGATTTTTGTTGGATTTTAAATTTGAATTTTTTTTTTACGATTTCATCCCTTGTGACAACTAAAGAGAGTTGGGCATCATATGTTATCCTTTTGGATCAATTTTACATTCTTTGGACCCAAAACAAAATATCTGCCCAACCAAATAAAAAAAACTTTACACACATAAAGGGAAAAGTATGTTAAGTTCTTTGAAACTATAGAACTCTAAAGGGAAAAGGCATCAAAACATGAGTAAAATGAGTATACATTTTTACGTTGTAATTTATAGAGTATTGTATAAGTGAATTTTTTTATACAATAAATCAATGTAGTTATTGTGATTCGTAGCCCCCCTTTTTTGAATTTATGACAAATCTAATGAATCTCCTATTAATAATACAGGACAAAGAGTTTGTGGTCATACATCACTTTTGCCAACTCAAAGTCCTCAACCCAGCTGTGCTTAGCTTAGCCCAACATTAACATCACCATTTTGTCCACCTCATGAATACAAAACCAGTCTCTTGTTCTTGGACCTGCTGGCCAAATATTTGATGTGGATTTTTATATATATTTATTCTCCTCTCTCTCTCTCTCTCTCTCTCTCTCTCTCTCTCTCTCTCTCTCTCTCTCTCTCTCTCTCTCTCTCTCTCTCTCTCTCTCTCTCTCTCTCTCTCTCTCTCTCTCTCTCTCTCTCTCTCTCTCTCCACCTATTCATTATACAGAGTCCAACAATACAGATGGGGTATGGATACACCCACACAGCACAACTATTTTGGAGCTCAGCTCTCCTGCAAGGGTTTGCGAGATTGAGGACAAATGGCACCTTGGCCCTGCCTTAACCTGATGATCATGTCATGTGAGCTGCCGCACTTGATATGTATGAATCCTGAAGCCATTACAGTCCACTAGATGTCGCTGTTGGTCCAGCAAATGTAGAGGTGGGGGATGGGATGGGATATCTGTGTACATATATATGTACACACTAAAAAAAGGATGATATAAAGAGTTGGTTGATTCATTTAGTAGCCAATTCAACATTTTAGTTTGGTTGGTTCTGTTAGTAGAAGTTTAGTAACCTTCTTAATATCAAATCAAAATGAGCTCTCTTGGCATGCCGGCCTTTGCGACCGATGTGGGGCTGAAGGTGGTGGTAAGAACACATTTGAGCTGCAGGCCAGCAAATTACAGAGTGGGCGAGAGTGGCAGCTTAGGTCAAGAGGCTCCACCACCATGAGGATCTTTGAAAACTCCCAAGTTTGTGCTCTTCTGATATGTATAATATATATGCATGATGATTTTTTTTTTGTGAGATCAAATTGTTCACGTTCAACTCCAGGAGAGGTCAAAAGGGAAGACTTGGATAAATTTGATATAATTAAGCGAAGATATTTCGTTAGTTATGGAACAGTTGACAAAGACATAAAGATATATTTTAGCTTGGTAAGCTCCCAATAGACTTTGTGATAATGGTGATGCTGAAGGAATAAAAAACAATAGGGAGTACATTGAACACACTCGCACTAATGTGCGTGCTTCGGAAAGAGAAAAGAGAAAGAGAGGAAAAAAATAGGAAGCTTAAAAAATTGCGAGATGAAAGTTCTAAACCCTGGCATATCTAACAATGAGTTGTAATTGCAATCTCATCCTGCGGCAAAGCACATCTTCACATGAAAGAAAGCAAAAAGAAGAGGAAAAGTAAATTCCTATTGCCACACAATCCCAATGGCAGCTAAGCAAGTTCTTGGACCTTTCAAAGTCCACCCTCCCATCATTGATCTTCACTGCCACCTCTCTCTCTCTCTCCACCTTTCTGAGTAATAATAAACAAAGGCATCATTTTTGCACAAGCAGATCAAATATTATAAGAGGACATCCTATAAACTATAATAAACCAATGATAAGTAACAGCCCACCCTCTCCACTAACCTCCTACTTTTTCATCATTTGGCAAAATTTTGCTCACAGTTTCTAATAGATCATTTGAAGAAGTTACAAATACTAATAACAACAATAAAAGTAGCAAAGAGAGAGCAATTGCGATTGATCAAAACTCTTCTACCTCAATGAATGCCAGATACAATCCGTGAACAAGGACATCGTTTTGACATATTTACTGTGTGTTTTCCTCAAGTAGCACATAGAGCAGGCCAATTTTATTGTTTCCCATGGATCTGCATGGAAATTCCTTACTAAACTGTAGAGATATACACACAAAAGAATACAAAATAGGGGGCAGAATGAAGTGTTTGTTTCCTGCAAAAGAAAGAACAGAAGAGGAGGAAGAAGGGAGAAAGAGAAGATGGATATCAGACAAACATAGCCACACGTATGCTGACTGCGTCCTGCAAGTGTAGTAACTTTAAACTTCTTGTACCAAAATCAGTGTTTCCCTGTGGCCACCCCCTCAGAATAGCTCCCAATCAAACCTGGTGGTGGGGGTGGATGAGGCAGTGGAGGCCGCAGTGGTGGTCGAGGACGTCGGCGTGGAGGATGACTGCGTGAAGAGCGAATCGAAGAATTCCCAATTCGAGGTCACCGGGACCGGCACTGGTGCCGACAGCTCCTGCAGCTGCCTCCTTTCCTGCTGCTGCTGCTGCTTCTGCTGCTGGATGTGTGGCTGTGTTGACAGAGGCTGCTGATTGTAGTAATGTTGGTTTTGCTGCTGGGATTGAGGCTGCAGCAACTGGCTCTTCTGTTGCTGCTGCTGCTGCTGCTGCTGTTGTGGTGGTGGCTTTTGCTGCGATTGCTGCTGTTTGTTAATGTGACCATTGGCTTTGAGCACAACATTCCTAGCTTTGATCACATCAAGAGTCTCCACATACTTCTGCACTCGTTTCACCTGGTTTTGAAATGCAGAGTTTTGGTCAGGCAACTAATCGAACAACAATTCAAAACGCACGCGAACACGGAGGCCCGATTTACTTACCTGCATTCGCTTCTGCAGCTTGACGTCGCCGTCGGCGACGATGCCGTCCAACCTGACGAGCTCGTTCATCAGCTGCTCGATGAGAACGACCACGTCGTCCTCCACCACCCTCCCGCCTTTCTTCACGATCCCTTCCAACGCCGAAACCTAGCAACGAGGCGGCCACGCAACGGTGAGCGCGCGCAGCCTAACAGAACCAGATAGATTTGCCTTGCGTTGCGTTGTTCGTACCTTGGATGCGAGCTTGTCGACCTCGAGGCTGATGGCGGAGATGGACCTGGCGGCCTTCTCCATCTTCTCGACTCTGCGTTCCTCGAGCAGGCGCTTGGCCCGCGCCACGGGGTCCTCCACGAGTACAAGCTTCGACCGGTCCTTCACGCCGGCGGTGTCGAGGAACGCCGCCGAGTCCCGCTCCTTGTCCTTGTAGATCACCTTCTGGTCCAGCGGGTGCAGCCCCGTGCGGCCCGCCAGCTCCTTCTTCAGCTCCCCTGATTCAATCGTGGCGCAAACGTTTGATGACCCCCCAATCAAAAAGTTGCAATTTTTTTTTCTTTGCATACGCGTGCGAAAACAATCCCAGAACAACTCACCGAAGGTGGCCTGCGAGTTGACGTAGATCTCGTGGTACGCCCCGTTATGCTTCACCTTCACCCTGATGGCGGGGACGACGGCGGCGGGCCGGTCGGAATCCTCTCGCTTCTGGACCAGCATCCCGCCCGGCCGGACCTCCCATACCTCTTCCGCCGCCTTCTCAGCCGGTGCCGGGGGGAACTCCTTCTTCGCGGGACTAAATGTCGCCGTGGTCGCCAGCCTCGACCTCATTCTTTCTTCCTCTAATTACTGCTAGAGATCTCTCGAGTGAATCCAACAAGCAGAAGCTTCAGGTTGTACCTACACGTCCAGGGAATCTATCGGGGCGTTGGAAGATAGATTTGCTGAGAATCTACTGCTGTCGCCTACTGCTGCTGCGAAAAATGCTGGATACGTTCTCCTTGTTATCTTAAATCTTCGAGGCCGCAAGAAAGATTTCGGTGTGTTCTTCTTCTTCTTCTTCTCCTCCTCAAATTGGTTTTCCTCTGATTGATACCAGCTTTATTTGTCTGAGCAAAGGAGAGGAAGGGCGAAAACAAAGCGGGCAAGGAGGAGAGAGAGAGAGGGAGGGAGGGAGGGGGAGAGATAGAGAGCTGAGTATATATATTCAATACTTTAATAGAAAATTAAAGAAAAAATTACAGGAGATAAGGTGTTGGAAATAATTAAAATAATTGTTATGTATGAGGTTATGGCCTAAGAAAACTCGTGGAGAAAAATAAAATTGTAATAAATTAATATATATATATATATATATATAGAGAGAGAGAGAGAGAAAAGAGAAAGAAAGAAAAGGAAGAGTACAAGAGCTGAAAGAAATGTTCTACCAAACTGTTGTATTTCATAATTCACCCGCGAAGCTTCTGTTCAAAGATTCGTCCGCCTTTACCTCCAAGTTAACCCAAGAATAATATAATGATAATAATAATAAATTTTTTTATTATATGAACTATAAAAAATATGGGAAGACTATATCAATATATATATATATATATATATATATATATATGCATAATATATATATATATTATAATTTTGTCACTACAAATAGTTCACTATTTCTTTTGACCTTCGAGATCGATTTTGTTTTTATGATCCACAAGTGTATGCATAAGAATAAATTGACCATACAAAAAAAAAGTGGCATTAAGAAGATCTAGCAAAAACGATTTAAAAAAAGCAATCGACTCACATAAAAATTTTAAATGTAAATAGAAAAAACTTAAAGTGGTTCATGAATTAAAAAATAACCCAAGAAGTTGGATGGAGATTGGAGACCTAAAGACTTAAAATTGCATAAACTCTGAATGCTTTTAACATATATAGTTACTTGATTAACATAGAATTTATGTCAATATATACATATTAATGAAAAAACTGGTATAAGTCATAAATATTTTTATTAAAACTCATAAAATATGATTAATGACAATTTTTAAAATATATTATTAATATCATAAAAATATAAATTAATTAACGACTATACAATTATTATATGGTAGATTGATTAGAAAATTAAATAATTATTTGAAAGATAAAGAGAACAAAGGTTGGAATTAAGCTAGTTAGGTGAGCGAACCCAAGTTTGGATTCTAAAATCATCTCCCTTCCATTGAGTTAGCCATGCGTGCCATAAATATATTTTTTTCCTATAATATAATTAAATTAATCTTTCACTATCTAGTGTTTAAAATAGTAAGTTTAAATCTTATTAAATATTACGCGGACGAAAATAAGGCATGCGAATACAATCTTCCTTAAATAAAAGGGAATATTATTTAATTTTTTAAAATATATATTGAATTTTCTGCCCAAAAAACTCTCTAATTAATCAAACACATCATTACATAAATATTGTATTTTCTTTCCTTTGAACGAAAAATATCATACTATTCAACATGATCAGAATATTCTAAACGAAAATGTGGTCATTGACTTGTGGGGGGGGGGGGGGGGGGGGCGGGGAGTTGAGGGAAAAGAAACAAAAACAAGAAAAGTTAATGGCCACGCATCACAAGTTCACAACAACTCCCCGTCTCTTTTCCTCCCGTTTTTTTCCGAACCGGACGGTGTCGGCCATCGACCTCTCCACCTAAAAGTAGACCATCGTGAGACCCGGTCCGGTTCAACTTCTTCACCCACCCTCTCTTTACTCCACTCCAACTCTTTCGTCGCCCAGCCGCCTCCGAGCCGGGTCGCTGGCTCCACATCGAACCGGACCGGAGAAGCACTCGCACCGACAGACGCGAGGCCACAAGTCCCTCGTGCTGGCCACGTGGCCGATCAGGAATCGCTCATCTCGTTTGATAGGAGGAGACCCGAAAGGGATCGCCCACTCGAACGAGGAAGAATAAATTTGACAATTTAAAACGTTTAATGGTAGAGAAATATATTTGTCAAGTTGTGGTATCTTTTTCCTTCTTATTTCGTATTAAATTATCTTTTGATACGAACGGCAAGGCGAGGTTTCTTTAAAGATATTCATACTTAACAAAATAATAAAATAATAAAACTAAAACATTCTTACTTCATATTCTTGAAGAGTTATGGCTTATTAAAACTTTTATCTAACAGCATCTATCTCATCTCATGCATGTGTTATTATTAAAACATCCTTTTTTTATAAGTATAATATATGTCATGATTTGTTCTCTCTCCATCGTGTGTAATAAATTTGATGAGGTATTCATGTCACATGATGGAAGTTTAAGTTATTGGAAAGATATTAGTACTATATTTTTTTTATTCTTTAACGTGCGAAGAAAATAAAGACAAGTTTTAAAAACAGACGATCGAGTGCCGCTCCATCGTACTATATATATTTTCAGATCTAATCATGCATGCATTATAAAATCATTATAAATGTGGGAATGGAGGAGGGTGAAGTAGTTTTAAGTTATCAAGAATATTCAAGATGCATTTTCAAAGTAGCATAGTAAGAAAACTTGAGAACCGAAAACATATAACCCGATAAATAAAAAGTATTTTTAATGACATAAAGGAAATATACATCGCTTCTCATATATATATATATATATATATATATATATATATATATATATATATATATATACACGCAACTAATTTTTATGCATGTGAGTGCACATGTGTGTGTGCGCGTGCGTGTATGTGGTACGCGTGCATGCGCGCGAGTAAAATGGATGTGTTGTGCGCCCTTCGCTTTACACCGTGTGAAGCACGATCCGAATCGTCAAGATAAGATCTAACGACTGATACGAAGGCGCATGAGATTTTCTTAAATCTCGTGAGAATTTCTCAAAATCTCATGCATTCTCTCTCTCATGGCCCCCTCTTTTATGGGCGTGCCCCCTGCATTCATACACTACCAAAATCTTATGTGCCCCCTGCATTCATCATCTGCTTCATACGATACTTAGCGAGAGGTGCTCAACACATCCATTTTACCCCCCCCCCCCACCCCCCCCCCCCCACACACACACACACATATATATATATATATATATTATGGACGTCCAACTGACATCCAATGGTTCACACGTTCTCGATGGGCAGACCATCCAGATGCGATTGGAGGGTTGTAATCCATCTCACGAGAATTTCGCATCCTTCCGCCTAGGTCGTCGAAGGCGGCATTTGTTCCAACGCCAACCTCGTTCGCTCTGGCACCAAATCCCTCCATATCAGCCGGTGAGTTGACCCTCTTCGACGTCATCATCCTCTTCGTGCCCTCATATGCTTCGCACCCGACTGTGGCGTCCTCGGCACACATCTCCAATGTCCAAGGGAGAGAGAGATTGAGAGATCAAAGAGAGAATAAGAGATCGGGATCGTGAGCTGACCCTCTCCAATGTTGTCGACCTCTTTGCAGCCCTTGCCAACTCCACGCCGGACTGCGGCCTCCTCGTCGCACATCTCCGACGGTAGAGATCGACCGATTCGCCCTCGCCGCACATCTTCAATGCCTTACTCACAAAGATCGACCTATTCATCCTCTGCCTCCTCTTCGACGATAGTGGCGACGTTCACATGAGAGAGAGAGAAAAGAGCGAGAGAGACGTTTTGCCCGTCGCCTCTTCTCCGATGACAATGTCGACGGCGTTCATGTGAGACAGTGGCGGCGGCGACGTTCACGCGAGAGAGAGAAAGGACCAAGAGATCAGAGAGAGAGAGCGAGAGAAGAGTGATGAACAATTTCTCGGGAAAGAAACCCAATTTCTTGCAGAGCATCATCTGTAGTCGTTGATGAATGGATGGACAATTTGGGATGTGCTCGACACGGTGCGGATATATATATATATATGTAACTAAAAATTGTACGACTAATATGCATCTAATGAATTTGAACTGTTGAATGATGATTACATGGTTGAGATTAAATTTAATAACTTAATATTAAATTCAATAGAGGTTGAATCTTAAGTATAAAGTTATGATCTAACGATCATAATTTGTTGATTGCATATTGGTTGTACAAAAGTTGGTCGTATGATATATATATTGTGAAACAAAGTATGGTACTTTTTAATATAGATATTAAATCAATAACTATAAAGCATAACAAAATATTGCACTAAAATAAAATATGATATCTTTCCATTGTCATAGCAATTGCTTAAGATCCTACATGTTCTGAAATTTAAATCTAAAACAATATAGATTCGGCCTTTAAGATACTTTAGGTAACATCATGATTTTTTTTTTGTGAAGAATCTTAAGATCTTATTAGCTGCTTGCCAATTTTGTTTTCTTGTATAAGGCCTTTGAATTGAAAATGATCTTATGTATAATAGTGAACACGAACCGACATCTATTTATGGGTCACAGAATACAATAAGTCGATTGATCTATTGTACAGGTTACTGGTCATCATAATTATATTTATACAATAGGTCGATCGACTTATCATTCTATGCAGTATACTCATGTTTCCCTTTATTTTTTTTATGTTTTTTATTATCAAATCGTCATTCTTTCCATCATTCTAAATTGAATTCTTTGTGTAATTGTGGAAAACCATTAGCAATTTAGGCATAAGAAATTTGATTAATAACAGCAAAGTGTGGAAAATCATTAGTAAAATATGCAAAAGTAACTTCAATTAAAATTGACCGGGTGCATATATTGAATCATGTGATTTCTTTTAATACAAAATAATGGTTGCCTGATAGCATCGATCAGCTCAGTCATGACAACAAGATGATTAAAGAATCATGTCACACTGTTGTTTGTGAATCGTGTGATTGGTTCATGTAGATGGCCTTAAGGTGGAATTATGGGTAGGTTTAGGGCATGTGCCTAACATACATAACATGATGACTTGAACTTACTAACTAAAGCACATATAGTTAATTAATTGAGCCCTTGATTCCGTTGGTTCGACGACTTTAGTTTATTTATGCATATGGGAGGTTGATTGATTAATTAACTAATTATGGCCTTATGGAAATTTAATTTGGCGCACGAAGGATTATTATCAAACTAATCCGATCGACGCTATATTAACTCTTTTATGTTTCTAAACTTGAACTCGGACTATTTACTCTAATATATATATATATATATATATATATATATATATATATATGAAAATAATACTCTTAAGTAATCGGAAAGAATATAGTGTTCTTCCTAACAAATTAAATTTGCACAATTATTGATAATTCATCTTAGAAATTTCGGGAACCCTTGTAAAGGATATATTTTATTCTTTTCCAGTTCATGTTTTAAGTTCTTAGGATTGTTTCTGTAATGCTTCCGGATTTGACAAATGGCAATCTAGTAACAGATGAATTAGAGAATGATTGGAAGTATGATTAGAAAAGATTCAAAAAGAAGTAAAATAAAATTCTAATTAGATTGGAATTAGAATTTCAATTTGAATTATGATCCAAAAATAAGTTTAATAGATAATGTACTCCCACTTATAATAAAATTAAGAGTTTGAGCTTAAAAATATTTGAATATATTTAATATTTGAATTCGAAATTTAATTGATGTAAATATTAGTTATTTAATTGATTTTGTAAATCATATTTAAGATAATTATGGATTTTAAAATAACTAATAAAATGGGAATCTGAATTGGATTAAATTAATAAGTTAAATCATGATTTAATTAGATTGGGATGAGATTAAATAAGATGTTAAATAAGACTTTGATTAAAATTAGATTAGGGGAGGAAGATCCTATAAATAGGACCTCAAGACTTGACCACCTTTCCATCCCCACCTAAGTCTTCTTCTCGTTTCTCATTCTCCCTTTTGAAGGCTACGCACAAGGCGTGGCACCATGTGAGACAACAAAGTACGAAACCCGACAAATAACATGCAAATCCTTCGATAAAAAGGAGTATCAGGGCACGACTTAGGCTTGATCGGCCAACCACAAGCTACAAAAATTTGGTGGATAGAATATGACATCGATCAATTAATCACGAAAAATCGGATGTGTAAATCCATTTTGTAATCGCAACGTGTACATTACATGGTGTGATTAATGTCCAATATGCTGGAATTACAGCTGCATGTTTGACTAGAAGATCTAATCGCAACAAAAATTTGTGACAAGGAAAAAGGAATAAAAAATAAAGGGGTAAATGAAGTTTGATCGTAACATTTATCCTTATTTATTATGAATGTAGATGACATCGAAGATGGTAATTTCTCATAAGATTTCCCATGGCCCAAGAAGTGGATCTATGGCTCACAATAGAAAGACTAGTGAACAATCAATGGATCAACGGACATCAAGAACAACAACAAAGAAAAACACTACAAGAAATATGGGGATTACAGATGATTTCGACCGTCTGTAATTTCCCCAAAACCCGTCGGAAACGATGTTTCCGACGGTTTTTTCGATGGAATCGGGATGTCTGAAAAATGATCATCGCAAATGAATTTTCAACGGTTAAGAAAGAACAACAAAAAATTTCGACGGATTTTCGACGGTCGTGACCGCCGATATTTGCGGCGGTCGACGAAACCGTCAAAAATTTGACGATCACGACCGTCGATATTTTCGGCGGTCGATGAAATCGTCGAAAACTTCGGCGGATCCGGCCGCTAGGAGTCGGATCCGGCCGCCAGACAGCCCATCCGGTCGGGGCCGGATCCGAACGCCCGCGGCCGGATCCGAACGCCCGTGGCCGGTCCGGCTGCTAGGCGGTCCGGGCTGGAGAGAAAGAGAGAGAGAGGCTGGCGGAAGAGGGTCGCCGACGGTCGACGCGGTCAGAGGCTCGCCGGCCGAGAGAGGGAGAGGGGGGGGAGAGAGGGAGAGGATGGAGGGAGGGGTATTATATATATATAGGTGGAAAGTTGAGAAAGCGGGAAAACGAAAAAAAAGCGGGATAACGAAATTTTAATTACTGACGGCTCTAGCCGTCGAAAAAGTAAATATTAAATATTTTTAAAATTATCGACGGTTGTTACCGTTGAAAATTATTTAATTATAAAAATAAATAATATATTTAGTTATATATAATATTTATTTTTTATTTTATCGACGATTTGAACAGTCGCTAATTATTACCGACGGTCAGAACTGTCGAAAATTGCGACGGTTTGGACTGTCGCAAATTATATTAATAAAATGCTCCCCATATTATATTATTATAAATTTACCGACGGTTATGACCATCGGAAATTGCGGCAGATTTTGCGACGGATGGATATCCGTCGGAAATATCGATGTTCATAATCGTCGAAAAATAAAATAATGATATAACAAGTTACATAATTTATTATTTTCATTTCCGACAGTCGTAACCATCTGAAAATCCATCAAAAATTGCGACGGATGGATATCCGTTAAAAATACCTACCTTCCTAATCGTTGAAAAATAAAATAATAATATAACAAATTATATAATTTATATTTTTATTTTCGACGGTCGTAACCGTCGAAAAATCTGTCGAAAAATTATGATGGATGGATATCCGTCGGAAATATTGACATTTCTAAACGTCAAAAAATAAAATAATAATATAATAAATTACATAATCTATTATTTTTCATTTCCGACGGTTGTAACCGTCGAAAAATCCGTTGGAAATGAAACCGTCACAAAATCCGTCGTAAAATGCGACGGATTTCTAACCGTAAAAAATTGCCTTTCGAAAAATGTCAATTTTCTTGTAGTGAAAGGTCACCACGACATGTATCCCACTCATTGCACACGGAGTATTCAAACACTTGAAGCCATGATACACCTTAATGATACGATCACAAGGACACAATTGAGAGGTTTTTGAAGTTAGAGCCTCCCCAATTCGATGAGATGCACAACAGAATAAAAGCTCTATCAACCATCAACATAACACTCATTGAAAAGAGATTAGATTCCCTAACACGGAAGATTGATGTGACGATCATTGGAGAGATGATAGAGACAAAAGAAGGTCATACACAAAGCCTAATAATCAGAAAAATGATAAGATTCCTTGTTCATATAGTCAAAAGTATCATTTGGGAGAGTGCTATCGAAAAATTAGAGCTTGCATTAACTAAGGAAAGCACAAACTAGCATGGACATTTTGCTCACATATTTTAAACAAAGAAAAAGAAGCAAGACCAAGAAAAAAACCAAATAGTTGATATATTACTACCAAGAGGTGCATACAACATGAGAATGGATATGAACAATGTGAGAAGGATGAAAGTTAAGGCATGATTATCGAATGAATAACAAACATCTATAATAGGCATTAGATAGATATATGAAATTATTATTTTCATGGTTAATTAACAAGGATGTAAGAAGTGTGTGTGCGTGTGTGTTTATTTTAGTAAGGTTACTTATTGAATGTTGAATTGGCCAAATTCTTCTTTGTAGGTTCGATGACGAATTTATTTTTAGGGAGATTATTATGTGATGCCCCATGATTGTGCACACGGAGTATTCAAACACTTGAAGCCATGATACACCTTGATGTTATGATCACAAGGACACAATTGAGAGGTTCTTGAAGTTAGAGCCTCCCCAATTCAATGAGATGGGTGATTTCGAAGAAGCCAAAAGGTAACTAGAGGAAATTGAGCAGATTTTGACAAAGATGAAGTGTGGTGATGATCGTAAAATCATGTATGTCACAAGGCGCCTAGCTGGCAACGCAAGGGATTGGTGGAAAGTTGCAAAGGCCACTAAATTCTTGGAACAAGATATAATCACTTGGGAGATATTTAAAGATGTATTGTACATTGCAAGATCTTGAATTTGGAAAAACATTGTACATTGCAACAAAAAATTGTGCCAAACAATTCGTGAAAGGTCTCAAACTAGTCTCCGAATAAGAGTAGAGGAGGATAACCATCAAACTCTCAATTTTACTAAAACATTTGTAACATAATTGGAGAAAGAAAAAATAGATAATGCACAATAGAATAAAAGCTCTATCAACCATCAACAAAACACTCTTTGAAAAGAGATAGATTCCCTAACATGGAAGATTGATGTGACGATCATTGAAGCGATGATAGAGACAAAAGAAGGTCATACCCAAAGCCTAATAATTAGAAAAATGATAAGATTCCTTGTCCATATAGTCAAAAGTATCATTTGGGAGAGTGCTATCAAAAAATTAGAGCTTGCATTAACTATCAAAAGCACAGACTAGCATGGACGTTGTGCTCACATATTTTAACCAAAGCAAAAGAAGCAAGACCAAGAAAAGAACCAAATAGTTGGTATATTACTGCCAAGACATGCATACAACATGAGAATGGATACGAACAATGTGAGAAGGATGACAGTTAAGGCATGATTATCGAATGAATAACAAACATCTGTAATAGGCATTAGATAGATATATGCAATTATTATTTTTATGGTCAATTAACAAGGATGTAAGAAGAGTGTGTGTGTGTGTTTCTTTTGATAAGTTTACTTATTGAATGTTGAATTGACCAAATTCTTCTTTGTAAGTTCGATGTAAGTACCTATTGAATGTTGAATAAGGTTACTTATTGAATGCTTCTTTAAAAAAAATCGTCCCCAAGATGTAAGTACCTATTTTAAGGAATAAGAATGAATACTTATTTCTTATTTGATTCTCTCTCTCCCAAGTTGTTTCTCTTGAATGTTTTCTCCAAAGCACCAGAACTAAAGGAATATATTGATGTCATAGTTCTTTTCTTTTCTTCTAATAATTTATACTGGATATTCTTCATATGAAAATTCTTCTTGTCTTGAGTAGATTGGGACCCAACATGAGAAGGACTTTATCAGTATAGTTGAAGCATAAAAATATGAAAGACATCGTGAATACGAGATAACTCTAGTGGTAAGTCTAGTTGGTATGCCATTAGTCCATTACGCTCTAAAATTTTATATAGACCTATATATCTCAAACTTAATTTTTCTTTCTTAATTTTTCGTATAACACCCTTCCAATGTGAAAGTTTTAAGAAAATATTCCTACCCACTTTGTACTTCATTTCTCGATGATTTTGATATACATAATTCATTTGTCTATCTTGTGTTACCTTTAACTTTTGTTTGACGATTTTCATATTGTCGATAGTCTTTTGTACTTTTTGTGGTACCAAAAAACTAGTGTACCTCTTCATATAAATATATCAGTGTCCTACATTTCTATCATATAATGCTTCAAAGAAAGTTAAAATTTTTTTAAAATTCTAGAATACAAGCTCTGAGATCACAGTTCTTCACACTCTCTATTTTCCCTTTGGTGGTGGAATTCTCTAGAATCCGAAAGTATCTCCCCCTCCTATTCATATATTCCTCTCCTTTTTTGTCCTTCGTTGCTCCTACCGTCGTTGCAGCTTTTGCCTCTTTGATGTCGTAGTGTTCCCCTCCATCCAGGAAGCTTCCTTACTCCAATGTCATAGGTTGGTGTTTGTTGTTGGTATGATGGCCTTTATCACAGTCTTGAAGCAAAATGTCTTCCTTGCTCTACCCCATCCGCCGAGCTATGTCGGCTTCCTGCGTGGGCATTTGTCTCAGTGAGCATTCTTGACAGCAAACAAATAAGAATGATATGTGAATAAGTTTGATGTGGAGAAGGTATGAAATATGTTCAACTAGTGCTATGCATACATTTGTAATGGAAATAAACAGGTCGTAAGTGTGAAATACATGCAAAATAGTGGTGTAAATGTATACATTAATGCTTCGCATCAACCGACTGAGTTATCTAAGATTTTTCACTATGTTTTTCCCATTTGCAATACATCAAACATGGTTCCACTCATCACATAACATAATAGACTTTCAATCAGGACCAAACATGTTACAATAGTCCATTTCTAACATGCAAACCCTAGGTTTTTGTGAACCTAAACATGCATTTAAGTTTTGCTTCAAAATTGATTTTTTAAGCAAAAGAATACCTAGAGTAGAATCAATAATTCATCATTTTAGGTTCCTTAGGCTTAGAACTACCTTGATCTACAACCAAGGTACTTACATACCTATTTTCTTAGCTTAAAAACCTTTCCTTCAATGCTGCCCTCTTGCTCTCCCTCCTCTTGTGCTTCTTCTCCTTCTCCTAAACTAGGTCCAACTACCCCTTTGAACTTGCTTGAAGTTCCCTAATCCTTGCTACTGGTTTGCTGCAAAGAAAATGGAGATCTTCACCTCAATCCCGGATTGAAACACTTAAGGCTGAGAAGCTTGCTGGATTTTTTAGGAAATGGGGAAAAGAGATGAAGAAAGGCTGAGGGAGGGTTTTTATATCAAATGGGTAGAGGTTTGAGTGGGTTTGGAGGTGGAATGGGGTGTTTCCAAGTGTCATTTGCCCTCTTTTTTCTTTTCTTTTCTTTATTTTATTTTTCTTTTTCTTTTGTTGTCGGGTGTTATGGAGAGGCTAGAGGGTGCATGGAGTTATTCTCGAGTTGAAAGATCACATTTACGTTGGTCTACCTCGGAACTAGAACAGTGAAGTGAAGATTGAGGCAATGGAGCTGATACAAGAGGAGAAGGTTGGAATTTCGAAGGTGAAGGCAAAATCCTCAACTTGACTACAAAGAAAATTGTAAAAAAAATGTTTAAAAAATAAATTAATTAAAATTTTTTGGCACAACATATGCATAAATTTGTTCATACGTCGTATACGACATCTTATATATTTCATCACATATAATTTAATTGTGAAGCTATAATCATTGCAGTCAGTTATAAGAATAATTTTGGCAACTCAAAATAAAAATAAAAGAGTGGGACTCAAATTCAAAATAGTGAACCACAAGCTCACTTTTCAATCAAGACTACATGTTAGATGTAAATCACATATCACAAGCATCCACCGGTCCACATTATAATCCAACAACTTCAAAATCATTTAAAACATTCTTCAAATTACCAACCCGTATATAGAAACAAATGAAACACAAAGACAATCAAGACAATGTTCACGCCTTTCACACATGCTCATTCTCTAACCCCTTTACATTTATTATTGTATGGTAAACAACAAGCACACATACTTTCATTCATTACCTGAAAAAATTAATCAAGAGGGGTGAGTATCAATAAGCTTAGTCAATCAAATGACTACTTCAAGTATTAAATAATGACGAAAAACCCACATTCTTTATCTTCTAGAGAACTTCATAAACATTTCATTCACTAAAAGAAAACATATTTCGATAATAATGGAACAATATGAATACTTATGAGTGCATATGCATAATAACATCATATTCATATATAATATTTAGTGGGGAATGATAATGAATTATGGATAGCCACTACCACGGCCACCGCCAACTTCCCGCCGGGATCGGAGCACAAGGATAACATCTTGAGCCCCCATAGAGCAAGTATTCCACTAAAGCTACAACGGCTGGGGCTGTTTATAGGGTGCTTTAGAGACAAAGACCCGATGATGATGAAAACTATGATGCACAAAGAGAACTAATCTACAAGAGTTGGGTCACCGACCAAGTGGAGGAGGAGGGGGAATCATTGAATGTGAAGAGGAACATCGCTTGAGGTTCTGTGAGCAACTATGCAAGTCCATTGTCATCATATTTCTTTGTAGCAGTGGCCACACAAGCTCCGTAGGCGGTGATGGTCCACTACAGTGTAACCATGGGGCAACAATTTTATTAGCAATAAAATATTATTAAAATATTTTTTTATTAATTTCATACTTTATTTTTTCTATTAATTTGAATACTTAATATGCTGCCACATCACTAGTAGAATCAAGAAGCGCCTGTAGTAGATCAAAATGACTTTAGGTTAAATAAGTTAATAGTTGGGGACAGTTTTCTTATAAAGTAAAGCTTGAGAAGCAAGTTAGGAAAGATGATAAAGTTAAACTTAGGTCATACTATCTACAAAATCATTGATATATGATTTGATATATATCTTGTGTGATGTCTATTCATCCCGGATGAACTTAACTAACCGGTCCTGTTGAGGCCGGGAGGTGTCTTATGTGCTTGGACTAATGCTTTTTTGCTCACATTTTATCGTATTGTTTCCATAGCCTGAACTGAATGATGAGCTTCGCTCTCGCGTAGTTGGAATCTATCTTTGATCCTAGTTTCATCGTATATCTTTAACCTCTTGGATTTATGTATGGATTGAGCTTTTGAATCATCTTCATCTTGCACCCCCTATCGTAGGGACATTCTAGGCTCTGCGCGATCGTACGCAGAGGTATCTAGCACTGATAAGATGATTCAATACTTGATTTCTCCGACTTCATTGTAGCTAGAGATGGAGGAGGTTTTGAATCACTATCGCCTTGCACCTCCGATCATAGGGACATTCTAGGCTCTGTGCGATCATACGTAGAGACATCGAGCACCGACAATAGTGATTCTTAGCTCGGATTTTGTGTCGCATTAGCAATGGCGATTTTTTGTTATCCGATTTAGACGTCATGCATCCTCGAGTCTGAGGCCCGAGAGGGACGTGCGCATTTTGAGGCCCTGACAATAAAAGACTGTATTGATCTGGGACTCGTATTATCTTAAACGGACTCGAAGTGTGTGCATGATTTTTTTCCCATCCTCAATTCGCCCCGTCATTGTGTATTTCTAATTCTCATTCTGAGAGTTTCTGCCTGAGTGGAAAAATTTTTAATCCTCCTTCGTCGTCAGTGACCCGAGAGGGCGGATGGTGAATGAGTTATATCTTAAGGACTCTTAATAATCTTGAGTTGTATTTCCCAAATCGGACTTTCCACCTCCCCCTTAAATCATCTAAATGATCTTTGCGACATCTCTGTCCTCTGCGTTATATCCGGGAGGGTTATTTTTATTTCTCTGAGGTGGATGCAAGCTGATCATGACTGCATCACCGTCAGTTTATTTCTTTGGAATGCTTAGGTACTCAATTGCCATGAAGTCTTAGCTCAATCCAGAAAGAGAATATCATTTTATAAATCAGAGCATCGTGCACGAGAGTGATGACTACACCAATTCTATAAACCCCCTTCACATGTGCAACACAAACTTCCTGCAAGCACGAGAGTGTCGCGGGTGAGTCAAGTGTCTTCCCCATCAGGTTGACCATATACACACGTGAAGGAACATTCAACCATTTTTACCCATATAAGCACCTATCGTAAGTTCTCAGCACGCGTATTTAATTGATTGATTTACACCCTCCACATTTAGCCATCGTCTCCGCATTAACTTTACATTTTGGAAACAAAAAAACATTTGGTTTTTCCTTACTTTATCGAGTCATCTTTTTATTCCCGTTTTCAACATTTCGTTCTGTTACCGAACTAGTTACGAAATACCTTTTGAAGATTTCACAAACACTGTTCCCTGTAGATCGAACCTCAAGCTCTACAATGATGTTCTGTATACTTGCGGATTGCATTTCGATGGTGTAGAGAGATTATAAATTTTAAAACTTCATTTGACATCTTTTTTTGTATTTAAGAACAACACGCTAGTGTAAAGGGTAAACGTACATCTTGGAGGCTTACACCCATCATACGTGCCCCTGTTATGCCTAGCACGCCAGTTTCATTTACAAGGCATCTCTATATACACACTTTATGTGAGTCACCGATATAGACTAGTCGATCGACCAATGTATTGCAAATGGGAAAAGAAAAACCCTAAAACTCACTCTGTCGGTATAGACCGATCAACCGCCCTCTATGGTCGATCGATCGACATAGTAGTGAAAAACATATTGAGCTGTGTTGTACATATTGATCGGTCGATCGCAAATTGGATCGATCGACCGGAGCCAAAGTCGCAATGATGTTGACCCTTCCATGTGGACCAGTCAATCGAAGCAATTGTCATGATTACATTGGTCAACCCTTCCCACTAGACTGGTCGATCAGTATCAATGTCGAGTATGTGTCGGTCGAGGTTGAACACAAGATCGATCGACCGAAAGTCCCAACTAATCGACCACTCAAGTATATTGACAAATTGTTTATCATTTTTAATTGATCTGATTGATAACATAGGTGCTTCCAGAATGCATGCAAAGCTATAAATATAAATTGTTAATGTATTTTTTTATTAGTTAATTGAATGAACCCCATCGGAGGGATAGAAATTGAGGAGCCTGTCATATTGGGAGGTAAGATAGAAATTGAGGAGCCTGTCATATTGGGACGTAAGATGCCTCCATATTGGATTAGATTGGCTCATTCATAGGTATTTTGGGAATAAATTTCTCATGGCCTAGCTAACCACACTATTGAGACTAAGGCAAATCAGTCCTCGACCATTGGTAAAGGCTCAGATCATTGATTGCTAGTTGATTGTTAAACTTGGAGTTTTCACTTGATGAGAAATAGGGATGGCTTTATCGGGATCGAATTATGGAAGTCTTGGTGCAAACTTTCACTCATTAGGTGATAGCAAATAAGATAATAACTTGGATTGATTAAGCGTGAATACTATTGGACCTTGAGTCATATTGGGCATGATAATGCATATTGGTGAACCTAAAGATTGAATAATTGATATAAATTTAAGTTAATGTCTTACTTAGTTATTGAGTTGGATTGTATTGTTATTGATATAAGTTTATTATTACCCATTTCATTATTTTATGTCATATTATGATATCATTCATTTTATGACTTGGGCCTTACATACTCTAATTGATTGATTTTTTTCCTGCATTGGATCATGTAGGAAATCAAGGCTAAATGGCGATGCTGCTCGTGCTCAAGATGATTGCACATGGCATGGCTTGTTTGGGATTATGTCGCCTTTGTTCATGGCCAATTAGTAGACCTAATGCATTTGCTTAGAACTATGTTTAGAGCGTTGTACTATGTTTCCCATGTTGGGTTTGCATTTTTAATGTAACACATGAATGTAACTTGAATGTTTAAAATAACATTCCTCTTAAGTACGACACTATCCATGTGTAATGGATGAATTTTATCAGAATTATGGATATCATATTGTTGATCATTTTATTGGTCTACATTGTATCATATTTCCGATGTGTTTATATTGTCCATTGCATAGATTGGAAGCATGTGGCGGCCCTCGCCGCGCGTCGAGTTATGATTCAACGGCACAGGAGTCGTTGCACCTGGGGGTGTTACATTCTCATCCTGCACTCGTCTCTTCCATAGCTCGCGTGCATCCAATCTCTTCTATGGTCGATCAAGCTGTCACGAAGATGGGCCTTTCATCACCTTTGCCGACATAAAAAAAACTAACAATGAGCATTTTGTGAGCTCTCGGAGTTTGAAGCCTCAAACATCTCGCTAGAGAAACCATCATCGGCGATAGATGAAGCTCTGTCAAGCAAGTACAAGGTGCAAGATCACAATCTACGAGAGCTGATTGCAGTCAGTGGAACTTCATCTTCCTCTGCCACCTTGACTCTTCCTTCACCGACCCTCTTGAGTCTGTCAACCTCTGGATCGCAAATATGTTCTCCATCGGCTTCCTCCTCGTCTTGTCCCATCTCGTCGTTGCTCATAGACTTCTTGCCTTCTGCCACACACTCAACCCCTCTGCCACAATTGCCTTTCATACCGTGCGTTAGTGTTGTGTTCCTTAATTTGCCTATCACAGATCGCCATCGCCGATGGGAATGGAAGCCCCTGCCCCTTTTTATTTTTATTTTTTTTCATTTCTTATTAGAGTACCAAGAATAAAGAGAAAATGATGTGAAAGCTTTGGCTATTTTTTTATTACTTTTAATATGACATGGAAGAAAGATAAAATGGCTAGGTCGAGGTCATGAAGATTATATAACCGCATAACCTTATAACATGTTAAAAGTGTCAAATAAAATAACTTGTGCATCTTGAGATCGCTAATGGTACTAACTCCAGGTTCGGTTCTCAGAATCATCATTTTGACTAGAGTTTATTTATACCATTTTCATCCGAATATCAAAATAGTCGGATGCTAGTGACCCTAAACATCGATGAATCTCAATAGAAAAAAGTGTCAAATAAGTTAATAGTTGAAGAATAATTTTATTATGAAGTAAGATTTGAGGATTGGTATTCAAAAAAAGAATAAAATTTGAGGACATTTGATAAAAATTTATCCACTTAACTTCGTGTATCGATAGTCCTAGGTGCAACACTTCATCTCTGGCATTAATGTTTTTTTAAATGGAAAGGAAAAAGTAAATATGCAGATTTGAGTACACAATTAGATAGCACGTGGAAAAAAAGGATGAAAAAAGTAGTATTTAAATTGTGTCTGATTTTGTCATGCTTTCCTCCCTATGAACCCAACCCGTAAAATATGTGTCATTTATTTTTTCAATAATGCATTTGAGGATAAAGGCAAGTTAAATTTATTTCACCTATAAATTTATTTTCCTATGTTAAGTTATGCATTTTAATTCTCACTTTAAGGAGGCATACAATTAGCTTACACATCTTCTAGAATTTCATAAAATATGTTTAGTAGGAGTAAAAGTCTAATAAAAGTATTTCAAAAAATATGATTAGCTTACACATCTTGTTGTTTGAGAATCATTTCTACTTATTAATTAAAAGAATTTTAGAAGGATATAAACATTGTTATTTATTTCTCAAATTGACATATTTTACTTTATATATGTTAAAGTTTATTTTTTAAGGGCAAAACTTATCAATTGAAAGTTTGTGAATAGTTTTTTCTTTTCATGATGGCAAACAAATGCAAGCTATATTATGAATACAAGTTTTAGAGGAAAATATATGTTTTGACAAAAAAAAACATACATATAGGCACACACTAAACGATAGAGAGAGATGTACTATTTTCAATTTGATGGAGAATATTTTAGTAAGTGATTAATGCGTGTCATCCCAAGTTGCCCTGGTAGAACGGTCCTCTCAATCGCTGATGCAAAATTAATACACAATGGGAAAAATTGATTCGCTAGGTTGCAAGAGATTATCACATCCTCCTTTTGAGTCGATTCACTACAGGAGATGAAGCTCCGACGGCGATGAAGCTCCAGCAGCGATAAAGCTCAAGTGACGACAACAATGAAGCTCCGACGACGACAACAATGGTTGCAGCAAGAGACGACAGAGCTAGGGCAAAACGTCGGATGCGTGAGTAGTTCGTGAAATGACCTTCATCGATGTCCTATGCATCCTCCTCCTCCGCATCTCCTCCCCTTTGCCCCTCTGTTCCGACCCCCGCCTTGTATTCATTGCCATCATCATGGATCGAGAGCCTCCGCTCCCATGCTCGTGCCAATAACTTCACCCCTGCCCTTGACACCTACGTCCACATGATCATCGTCCCGCCCGACCACTTCGCCTTCCCCGCCATCCTCAAGGCCGTCACCGGCCCTCTCCTTCGGCAAGCAGCTCCACGCATTAACACTGTGTGTTCTCATCTTTGAACCGCTCACAGGTGGCATCGGGCGATCTACATTCATTTTGCATCAGACGGTGGTGCGCAATTGGGAGGACCATCCTACCAGTGCACTTGGCAGGATACACATTAATCCCTTTTAGTAATGCATGAATCAAGACTATGAGAATGAAATTTTGGTCTATTAATAATGATGTTTACTGTGTCAAGTGACTTGTTCAGCAATTCTTAATGGCATGGATTTGGAAATTCATAATCATATATGAAAATATTCATTAGTATGTAAACATTGAGTTGTTACAATTCAACTCCTTATGGACAAAAGTTATCGGGCTCCAATGGATAAATGCAATATTTCAGAACAGTTGTCTAAATGTGCAGTACCCGTTGATTAAAATCCATTTGAAATATAAGTTATTATTATTTACATAGTGTGCATCCATAAAACATTTCAGTATAAATTTTATAACATCACATCGTTAAAAATAAGAATGTGAGCACTTTACCATCTTTTTACTGTGAATCTTTATTTTATTTTAGTTTCAACTAACAGATCTGAGATGCTGTTGGAGTAACTGCAACGAGGGTTGTTCAAAACTAGAGAAGCAAAAGCAGCAGGCACCATTAAAATTTTGGTCCAGACTCCACCAAGGCAGGCCATGCATTAGATTCATATTGATGGCATTGGGGGATCAAAACTTTTGCAACTTGCAAATTGCAGGTGCAGGAGGTGGGTCACGATTGTTGCATCCGAGCACCATTCCACTGCGTTCCATCTATCACCATCATCAAGACTCCCTGCCCCAGTTCATGCTCAGAGGAAGAAGAACAAGAATAGGAAGAATAAGGGGCCCGGAAGTTAAGCAAATTTTAATGCCATATGTTGGTTGGTGTGCCTGAGAAACGTCGGTTGGTATCTTCTTAGAGTTGATTTTGAAGTTTGAACCCCCCCCCCCCCCCCCCCCCCCCCCCCCCCCCACCCCCCAAAAAAAAAAAACTCAGAGCAAGAAATGCGAACAAAATAATCAGAATACAGACAGTGACATACCTTCCGACTCACTCTGTCAAACGATTGAGCCGATGGCATAGATCTCAGTGGTTAGATGAGATGGGGACTCACTCACCAACATCGAGGAAAGCTACTAGGTAATCTTTGCTTAACATCCGATCAAGAGGGCAACTATAATAATATCATCAATTACTTAATTAACGAGCTTCATTAGAAAGAGGATGGACATGCAACACAAGGAAATAATGTTTGATTGGAAGTTTGCACAAGTTGAAAGAACCTAGAATATATATATATATATATATATATATATATATATATATACACTTGTGATTGGCAAAATGTTATGGTTGTGTTGTCAACTATCGAGTGAAAGCAAGGCATCCAAAAGCGGCCTCGGGATTGCCGTGGCAATGAAGAAAGAGCGCGCCCATGGCGAGAGAGAGAGAGAGAGAGAGAGAGAGTCGCCACAGGAGCAAGCCACGGAGTTCAGCAAAGGGAACAAAGTCTTCATATTGAAAGCATGGCCAATGCTATCACACATGAGCTGTGAGTTTTGTTGTACCCTGCTCAATCTCGATAAACCAACTGAAAAGTGGTTCCAGATGGTTTAGAGTTGGATACTTTTGGAATCACAGAAGAAGCAAGGTTGGTTACTCCGGCGAACTTAGGGTACCTAGTTATTTTTATGTTGCATTTAAAATTGATAATATTCGAGAGTGGTCCAATAATAATTTATATCACTGTAACTCTCGTTCGTATGTATCCTTTCAAATTGCATGTCTAGATACTGCAATTAACATATTCAATTAAAATAATCCGCGTAAACATAATTTTGAACCCGAGACTAACGAAAGATACTTAGCACCAATTTGCTTACCACTTGATCTCAATTTTTTAAGATGTTATTTGTAGATCGATTCCTTGCCAATCTATCATCAAGAGTTAAACAAAGGATATAGAAAGGAAAGTTAACCTCCCAAATCAAATCAGTAATTGGTAAGGAAACTGATTGATGCATTCATCGATGCTTGATGTGTTTCCACCTCATCTGTTGTATTGGCCACAGAAGACAAAATGCAGTGAAATCAAGGCATAAGTGAGCCATTCTTCAGATGTCAACTGATGCTTTGTCAAACCATCCACATGATTACCATTTTAGGAAGTAAACATGACACACCAAAAAATTGTGAAAGAAGGGTTTCCTCAAAAGCAACTGGAAACCTAAACAATAGACAGCACCCGGGTTGGTTGGCTTCCTGTTCCTTTCTCCAGTTTCAGGGTCATTGGTTAAGTGATAACTTTTATAAAGCCATCACATGTGACGGAAGTAAACATGTAAAACATCACATTGTTAGATACATAAATCAGAAGCTCTATTATCAGCGGGTGAGTGAACAAGTATTAGGACCGTGACAAGATTTCAAAAAGGAATATTGGAGCTAATAAGAAAATATTCTCAAAATATCAAATTCATATCCAAAGAAAGAAGCCATGAAAGCAGTCACCACTTGAGGACTTCATTCTAAACGACAGTCCAATCATATGTGGAACGAGAACTGAGATCCTACATTATAATTGAGAATAAATGAGAGAATAAATTGCCATCACACATTAACTTATGCCTAAGCTAGAGACGTGTTGGCACACTGCAACGTTTTTTTTTTTTTTCAGAGAGATTTCTAACTCAAAATAAAAAGAACAAGCCAGCAACCAGCATTTTATCCGCAGCATGGTTGAGAATTTTCTGCCCATTAGCATTCTGGTAATTGCCCAGAGACTTCTTTCCTTTTTTTTTTTTTTTTTTTTGAGAGCTTGCACCGAGATTTCTTGATAAATGAAATGCCAGTAACCCAGAACATTTTATTTTCACCGCTTTGTTCGTGGAAAAACAAAGAATATTCTCTTCTACTGGCTTTTCTGGGTTTTGGGCCTGGAGGCTCTTGCTGGCTTGATGACATAACCAAGAAGGATAACTGCTATAGGGACAATAGTGCCGACAAAGTACACACTCTTGTATGATGCAATTGTCTCGTCTAAGCTCAATACCTTTGTAAGAACAAAAAAACACGTCAAAGAATTGCAAAATAATAAACGAAACTAATTTAATGTTCCAACTTGCTAATTAGAACAAAGTGATATGTTTTGATCTAGATCAAACTCAAGATATTAACTCCAATTAGAGTTAAGAGGGTTCAGGTTCAACATTGATTTTCAGTTTTACACAAATCTTGAACTGGCCTGTGATTTATCTTGTAAGTGTAAATTGGGTGTCTCACTTGATAGGAAAAGCGATTCGTGAAGGAACATAGATAATATGCACAAAATTAATTTTAGACACTATCACAGGCCAAAAGGGCAATTACTCAGCTACTTACCATGAAACCAATGCAAGAATAGTTGAGAACAAGAAGTGTGTAGGCAAAGTTGACGAGCGTCAACATCTTTCTAAGTAGACCATTTGGAGAAAGGGCTTGCTGCCATCTATAGAGCACTGTTCAATAGGAAAGGAGAACAAACGTCAAAAAGAAAACTGGAACCTCAAACAGCATACTAGAAGAGAAAAAATGGTTGCAAACAATGTCAATCTGAAAACAAATAATGCGTGATTTAACCAGTCACGTACCTCGTGAACCTGCAATCATGAATGCTGACTGAACAAAGAAGATAATGTATCCAGGATATAATCCCTGCATGTGAAGACAGAACTGTCAGTAATCTTTCACCATAGATGCCTAAAAAGTCTGTCAATTAAAATAGTAACAAGAAATGTCAATCACATGCTACTATACACGAAGGTTTTCAAAATCAAGAATTTACTTCTTTATTGTTCAGAGTCAATGTGTATACGCTTATAAAATAAAAAATACAAAGTGGACTCAGAATTTTTTATTGTAAACATTTTCATTCATTATTTTGAAAGTTCATGCTTCATATTTTAACAAACAAACAAATATATAAAATAAAGCATAATCCATTCTTCTCATCATAATTTTATAATTCCTTTCCAGTTATATCATAAACCCCAGTTAAATACCTAATTAATAAAACTGGTCAATACTACTACCTACCAAGTCAACCAATTCTGCCAAGTCTACCTGAGTCTGATTCCTAATCCGATTTTGACCTCAATTCACTCGAATTTATACTCTAAAGCCTTAAGCTATTATGATTCTACATTGAACTGTGATTTTGAAAACATTGCCTCCTATATCATTGCGATGAAAAGTGTGGCATGAAGCACAACCCAAATATAACAGATAGACATTCTATCAAGATGGTATGAATTAGCTCAACTGTCGACGGGAAGAAATACATCTTTCAGGCTACAGTTGCAGACTTGATATTAAGGTTTATGCAATAAAGCTATTGTGTTCTAGTTCGAGGATTGTCCTTGAGAAACAAAATTGATATTCATTGAAATAGAAAGATAAATAAATAAATAAGTTGGAAGGAACGTTGCATGTACGTCTAAATACAAATCAAACAAATCATTTCTGCTTCAGTCCAGAATCTCAACTACGTGAGAAATAAAATAATTAAATTTTTCATACAAAGAGAGTAAAAAATTAAACTCACATGCCAAACAGCACTAACTGTCTGCGTAGCAAGCAGTTGGAAAAATCCAGGTTTTTTCCCCTTCTGAATCAGCCTCTCATATACATCTAAAGAAAGATAACACCTTAGTGTTACATGCCATAACAGCCAAGTCATGCACCACAAAAATATATTATACAGAATAATGAGTAAGAACTAGTGATCTAGGATTCATATAGGATGTGAAACGTGTATCAATTAAAGGACTAAGTATCATGGATGAGCTTTGAAATAAAAGATTTACATTCATTATGTACAGACAAGATATTATAAAGAAATGGATCCATCTTTAGATGCACCTGTTTAAAAGACTAAGTCAAAGTTAAATGAATATATCAGCACCAAACTTGAAGAATATATCAATATAAAAAACATAATAACTAAACAATAATCAATTTCTGCTGATTCCTTTAAGATTTAGTCGATGGAAAATGAATACATCCGTAATAAAGAATTCTCATATCAGCTAGTTCATATGTTTTTATTTTCTAGGCAGATCATACATTCCTTCCATTAGCTTGTTAAAGGTAATAATGAACCTAGACTATGCCATCGTCTACGAGGTAGTTACAGAAATCGTTTAGATAATGGAATTCAACACTTGAGAGAATAAAATAATTGCACCTAATGATAGGAGAAATTAATTCACAAACTTACAGTGCCGTAACCAGGTGCTGACTTGTATGTTCCACACAAGTGGCAGCTGAACTGAGCTAGATGCCAATTCGACACCAAGAACATCAACATTTTTTGCGCGATCCCACTGTGGTTTAGAAGAAGAAGAATCTGACCAGCCAGTGAATCCCAGACCAGATATGATAATAGCAGCCTCTGAGATGGACCATATAAAGTAATACTTCCAGCGTGCAGTAAATCCAGACATGTACTGATAGAAGAGTTTGTACCAGAAACCCCACTCATAGTATATTGGCTCATTGAACCGTGAAAGTGGGAAATGTGGTACCAAGTAGAAATACAAGCCCATGCAAATTCCGGCTTGAAGTAGTGCACGTAATGTAGCACCAAAAGGTGATGGTGCTACTCTGTCCTTTGAAGGAGCCCAAAGCTAGAAAATTAAGAAAATACATAACTTAAGGATTTACAAAGAAGCTGAAAGTGAAAGACAGGAAAATCTGCAAGGAATCTGAAGAATATTAACATCCTGGTGTTCTTACCCCTTTACTTTCCGTCCACTCAAGATAATCCTTCATTTCATATACAGGTCCTGCAAAGTGACTTCCACAACAGAGACAGTAACCGATATATTCGATTAAAGTGGGGCAACGAATCAACCGATTTTTCTTTTGCGCCTCTCGCAACCCTTCATCTTTCAATAACCCATCACTGTAATTTATCGCACAAGAGATAAGTTTAAGCGTTAACACCATTAAAGCTCCTGCAGGTAATAAAACGAGAATTATAAGTTCCATAAAAACATACTGTGCAATTATGGTTTTCTCTCATCAATTATAAAAAGATGAAACTGGAAAACCTTGATGTTTTTGCGCCCATCTCATGTCATTCAAACTTTAGAATAAATACAATATATTGAGAATGAAAACATAAATTATGGGGCTGATTGCAATCACATAAATAAGCTCAAGAGTTTAACCAGAAGAGTAAATAATAATGTTCAAATTTCTAAGTACAAAGTAAACCAAAAAAAAATCTGAGGATAAAGAATATGACAAAGGTAATTATTGCTATATACAATACAAATTGTGTGGCTTAGCAATCCACCACGGGCAGAGCACTTCTTTGAAGCCACAGGAGATCACTCACAGAAAGCAAGCTTTGATTTTCCAGCAAATTCACTCAACAAAAAGTTATTAAATAGAATGAGATATCTTTGAGAAGAAATCAACTATAAGACTGACATCTGAAAGATGCATGGCAAGTTCTACATATTAACCTAGAATTGTAAGATGTAATTTTCTTGTAAGAAAGATCCACAAGCAGATCTTCATGATGATGTATAGTTCAAAACCAAGATAGATAGCACTAAGTAAATTCCAAAGTCAAAGTTCCAATAAACACAAACAAATTATTCAACACCCTTTTAGCAAAAGGCAACCATAAAATGGGAACTTTGCATAACAATTAGACATTTGAATCAACTCAATACTGGCAAGAAGAAAACATCATTAGCGACAAAGTTGTTTTCAACATATTTGTCCCCAGGAACAAGGTTATTGTGCAGTGGCACACACCTTCAACTTGTGAACTAAGAGATTCCAGGTACAATTTCCAACAGTGGAACTTCTTGTGCCTTTTTGTTTTCTATCTATATTTTCTCCTATTAGACCCATTGGACCTCCCTTGGTAACCGGAGAAAAGAAAATGTATTCACCTTTACAAAGAAGAAATCAAAATAAACATATAAGTAGGATGGCGTTTGGTTGCAGAATAAAGCTGAGAATAAGTGCTTATTCTGGTGAACATCGCTACGCAGGTGGCAGAACAAGGTTAACTCGGTCAACGTACATTTTTTATGAAACCATCTTGGAACTCGTGATACCACCATTTTATTTCATGAAATTGCAAGATTGGTATTCCATCAAAACGAAGGAATAGACGTATTCTCACCATTTTCATCTTTTACCATTTCTTTTAAATTTTTTTATAATTTAATCATATTTTATTATTTTTATTATAATAACAATAATAAATGTCAACTATTTATAATAAAATAATTAAATTATAAAATATAATATATTTAAAAGTTATTCCTTTTACACCAAATAGAGGAGAGAATAAGATTCATTGACTTAGAGAAGACGTATGATCGGGTACCAAGGGATGTACTTTGAAAAGTCTTGCAAAAGAAAAGGGTGAGTGTTGCCTACATTAAGATAATACAAGATATGTACGATGGGGCATTGACTAGGGTTAGGACACCCGGAGGTGAGACAAATGAATTTCCTATAGGAATTGGCCTATATCAAGGATCAACTTTAAGCCCGTATCTATTTAACTTAGTTATCGATGCTATAACCGAGAGTATCACAGAGGAGGTACCTAAGTGCATGCTATTTGCGGATGATATAGTACTTTTAGCGGATTCAAGAGAAGAGATTAATACAAAATTAGAAATATGGAGAAATACGTTGGAGACAAAGGGTTTTCGTTTAAATAGGAATAAAACAGAATATATGCATAGCAATTTCACAAATAAACAACTTAGAGACGATTTGAAAGTTAGGCTAGGGGAGGATATAATTCCTCAAGTGACAAAGTTTAAATATTTAGGATCAATTATAAGACAAGATGGTGAGATTGATGACGATGTTAATCATAGAATTCAAGCTGGTTGGTGTAAGTGAAGGAAAGCCACTGGAGTTCTTTGTGATAGAAAAGTACCCAATAAAGTTAAAGAAAAATTCTATCGTACTGCTATAAGGCCAGCAGTGTTATATGGTAGTGAATGTTGGGCTATGAATGGACAACATGAACGTAAAGTGGGGGTAGCCGAAATGAAGATGTTGAGATGGATGTGTGGTCATACAAGATTAGATAAGATTAGGAATGACCATATACGTGAACGAGTCGGAGTGACTCCTATTAGTGAGAAAATGGTAGAGAATCGTTTGAGATGATTTGGTCATGTTCAGATAAGACCATTAGATGCGCCAGTAAGAAGAGTAGATCAAATAATCTGGAGTCCGATTAAAAGAGGGAGAGGGAGGCCAAGGCGGACACTTGGCGAACTAATAGAGCAAGATCTATTGGTGAATAATATACCAAAAAGTTTGGTTACTAATAGAGCGGAATGGCGTCGTATGATCCATGTAGCCGACCCCACCTAGTGGGATAAGACTTTGTTGTTGTTGTTGTTGTAGAGGAGAGAATAAGAGTACGACAAGAATATTATATTCTTCATAATAACTTTTATTATTCCCTAAAAGTTATTCTTCGTCCAAACGGCCCCTAGAAGTTTAACACAGTAAGACAATCCATGAATAATGGATGGTTTAAGTACTTTTACAAAACAAGTTGCTTTCTCGAAGAGAGAAAGAGAAAAGTCTCATTTACCTGTTGCATCAATCCCTCCTTCCTTCCATGCATCCCCACTCATATAGTAAACATGGCTACACAGAAAGTAGAATTTCTAATAAGATAACATGAGGAAAAATATCTGAACTAAAAGTGTTAATCATCTACATGCATGAAGGTATACATTGCATGCAGCAGTGCAGCGAGAACAAAAAGTAAAACTAAAATTGAAGGTAGGATATGGTTCACATAACTTGGAGTTCTCGCTTATGGTTCAATTTTATTTTTTTATTTAAAATAAAATCAAAAGTTAACAAGGAATATGAGATCTGACAATTCGATACTTCAACAATTCTAATAAGTTGTAACAGTCTCTTTGGATGAAGGCTCATTAAGGGGAAGGGAAGAAAATGAGGGGGAAGATAAAGGGAGGGAAGGGAAGGGAATTTTTACACCCCAATTTGGGGTTGAAACAAAATAGCACAAATGCAGGGGAATGGAGGGACTCCATTAAGATTTTATCCAAACAAGGGGAAAATTTTTTTTGCCTTCCTCTCCCCCTCTTTACCCTCCTTTCACCTCAATCCAAATAGTCGAGAAACTGAGGAAAACAAAGCATTTTCCCTCAAAGATTTAGATGCTCATAAGTCATAAGATTTCCCTTCTAACCTACCCAAAAAGTTTGATGAACGGAACCACAAATGTAGAACCTAGCATATGAGCCTACATTGAACATAAAAAACACCTTAGAAAGTCAAATACAAGACAAAAACCAGACGGCGTAGATATCCACTTAACAAAACTCACTGACCCTCCACTCACTCCTCAATAAAAAAATATATGTGTGATGTACAATATTTTCTATGTACAATACTGTTCTCATGTAAAAAAACATAATATATTTCGCAATTTCAACAGATATTAAGAATCCTACTTCATATCTGTGAATGGTACCTAAGTTTTCATGTCAACTATATAAAAAATGCAGAACTCTCAACTTAAATTCATTTTCTTGGTTACCGTTTCCATCCATTTGATAATGGACAATTCTAGACACTGTTAAATCTGGTATAGTACTGAATAATTTCTCATTTTCAGGTTTATCCATTTGGGTAGGAATCAAAGAAAGCCAATGGCGAGTAACATCTTATTTAACTTCTTATCTTGAAGCAAACAATTACAAATGCCACAAAAAAATATGCAGAATGATTGTCTGCCAAAAAGTACGCTAGGAAGTAGTTTTGAGTTACAATCAACAAAGACCCAGAGGATCGAACAGAAATTCAAATTTTACAGATCTCAGCAACAACCTAAATTACCAAACTAAGATGACCATGAAGTTTATTTAATTTTTCTTCTCACACTTATATTTGAATCTTTCTGTTTATACCAGTACTTAAGATGGCAGTGATGTCGCATATGAACATTATCATAAGGCAACATATGGTATTGCCGAGCTCATCCCCAACAACAACAACAACAACAACAACAAAGCCTTATCCCACTAGGTGGGGTCGGCTACATGGATCATACGACGCCATTCCGCTCTATTAGTAATCAAACCTTTCGGTATATTATTCACCAATAGCTCATCCCCAAAAAAGAGGTAATTTCACCTTCTTAAGCGCTTAGATATTTTACAATTCTCTGGATTTACTGACCTTATGGAGAAAGGAAAAATATCCTCAGACTTGTAATCGAAATAAAGCCCACTCTAAAATCTAGCGAGTTACTATAAATCAACTTTGATTTCACATTTATAGATGTAGCATTACTTTACTATAGTTGGCTTATGAAACCCTGAAGATATTTATGGGGCTATAAACTTCATTAATCACAATGAAATTAAGTAATCAATATTGGGCAACTATTTTTCCAGAACAAACTTTTAGCAGTTTGAACTAGTCGAAGGTGCAAGTTTCACCAAAGAATGGGTCAAGCAAACAAAGCTTCTTATAACCATTAAAAATAAGTTTACATGAGTATCAAACAACACAACTACCGCATACACGCTGTAATGGTAATCTAAGACGAAGCCTTGATAGAGTATGGTCTTTGACTTTGCATACAACAACAACAACAATAACAACAAAGCCTTATCCCACTAGGTGGGGTCGGCTACATGGATCATAAGACGCTTCGTTACGACGCTTCTTTGATTCATGTTCATGAGATTCGACAGGGTTTTACGCTGGCTGTCGGGACCTAACACAACCCTCCTCCTTTATCCGGACTTGGGACCGGCTATAAAACATAGGCGGAGTTGGTCTTTGACTTTGCATGCATTCCAAAAATCACTCTTCGTCGCTAATATCAATGGAAGTACTAATCTCCTCAAAGAATCAATAGTAACACCAAGGAACTATTTATGAATTGTACACTCGTTCTATCGTAGCACTCTATTTAAGTTGAAAGGTAAGTTTAAATAATGCAACTTTTTTTTGGAGCAGAACAACTTAACCATGCAAATCCAACAACAAAAGATATAATATCGTCCAATGGCGCCCTCCTTTTTTATTTAAAGATGTCTCTACCCTAATAAATTAAACAAGAACAAAAAGAATAGCTTCGCGTGCACGCACGAGAAACCGAAGGGCTCCCTTTTTTCTAAGCACCGATCCGAATCCCAACCAGAATAAAATAGCAGATCACGGGATGCGAAACCCTAGATCGAGATTGATGCAACTCACCAGCCGATGAGGTAGCCGAAGCCGGCGAAGAAGGTGAGGATACCGGCGTAGGGGCGGGCGAGGCGCATGAAGGCGTACCCGAGGCTCATGGGTATGAGGAAGTGGACATTGGAGGAGGCCCCGAAGGAGAGGTAGGAGAGCGCGGCGCCGGTGCCAGCAGCGTAAAGGTGGCGCGCCAGGGGACCCCGGGGCACGAGGCGCCAGAAGAGGCTCACGGGAATTGTGGCGACGAAGCAGATGAGGAATCGGAGCACCGGGACGGAGAGGCCGATGGCCGCCGCGATTGAGGCCATCTCCAACTCCATCGCCACCGCCGGCGGCCGCCGAAGCAAACGAGAAGGGTAGAGAGAGAGAGAGAGACGGGGACGAACTCCTACGCCTCCTTATCGCAAACAACACGTAGTTTTAATGGGAGTGGACACGACAGTGGGGCCCGAAGTGACCAATGGGTTACCACGACGCGTAAACGAGAGAAACTTAACCGCGTGTTGGGTGGTTAAAATCTATTGATGACGAAGTGGGCCATTCAGGACTCATATTCTGGTTCGAGGGGCGCGTACGGGAGTTGCGTAGAAACTAAACGTACAGTGAATCCACCTGACCCGAAGCGGTACAAGATGACCCAAGCAGCACACCCAATTGGCCCTCCTCCCCTACTAGGTGGGTCCCAACTCCAGACGTCACCAGTTAAAAAGTGCCGACCGCCACTAGGCACGTATAAGAATAATTTTGTTTCCTTACATTTTTATTATAAATTTAAAAAAAAAATTGCTCTATGTTATTTCTCATAATAATAATAAGTTTTTTACTTCTTCCATTTTCGTTGGATAAAATAGATGATCGATACAAACTTTTGTTATCTCCTCCATTTTATTAGAATGTTTGGATAGAGGAGAACAGGCCCTTAACTATGTACCAAATAGGTCTATGGAAAAAAAATAGTCATCTAGTAATTATGACATGGTGATAATTTTTTTATAAGCGTGTAGTTATTAAATTTCTTTCAAATATCACGGTGAACAAGTTTTCTGCGTGCAGTATTTCGATTTTATTTTCTTTTATTGTCATCTATATTTGAAAATTTTGTTCTTAGAAGACTTTTAATGAACGGTATTATTATATATATGAATTTTGATGCATGATACTTAAATATGTATAATATACATAACTTTTAGTGAAAAATATATTATCTACTCAAATTTTACTTTACTTATCTTATTTGAGGGGCTCGCACATGGTCGTCGACCTCTAGGGCAATGTTTGGATATTCGAAATGGTTTGATAAAAAAAGTTTAAATTTGGTGTTTTGATGAAAAGTGCAACGATGAAAATTCAAAAGTTGATTTGATAGATAAATTTTAGTAGGTGTTTGGATAAAAAGTAAGAACTAATTATCTAATTTATTATTTTATAAAATATAAAATTATAACAAAATTAAATATTATATATTTATTTAATTTAAATGATTATTTATGAAATATATTTATTAATATTATAATTTATAATTTATGAAAATTATTTATGTTAATATTATAATTTATTATTTCCATATGTTATTAATATTAGAATATTATAATTTTTTTATAAGTTGATTGATAATATACTAATAAATAAATTATTATAGTTGAATATTATTTAAGATAATATAAAAAGAGTTTAATAAATAATATTAGCTTTAAATAGTAATTAATAATATTTTACTAATTAAAATATAAGAAAATTTTGAAAGAAATAAAAAGTAAAAATAAAAAAATGATCGCTTCCCAAAGTTCTTCGAAAATTTGAAAGAACTTTGGTTCTTCTTTCAGTTCACGTGACAAAAACTGACGGGAGGTTCTCCCTTCAATTCAGTTGTCTGGGTGAATTAATCAGAATTTAAGGAAGAACTTGTCCAAGTTCCGATATCCCAACACAGTCTAAGTGTAAAGTTTAGGGTGAAACAAATACTATATTACTTATTATATTGCACTATATTTTTTTCACCCTTTCTTTTTTTTAGTGCCGGTAAAAGTAGTACTTTGGAGCTTCTTCTTTTTTACACCACTTGGGGGCAAGGCACAGTGGATTTCAATTAAATATGATTGATTGTTACCAAAAAGGAACAAAAATGTCAGTTCATTAATGATAAATATTTCCTTTTAAAAAAATGAAATTAAAAATGTCAGCAAAATATGCATCATTAAGATTGCTGCAGCAGCACCACCAACTTCGGCAGGCAATTCATGAATATCTGGCCGTGACCAACTTTGTTTTTTATTGACTTTGTAATTTGTATTTGTTTATTTATTACCTAATAAATTAATATGCCTAGACAGAGTAGGAGGTGTAAGAAAGATTCCACCATATCCAATCAGGTTATTTGACCCACAAAAACAAAGTTAAATCCAAATATTTAAAAGTTAGAAGCCCAATATATTTTAACAACAATTTTTTTAATAAATCAAACCCGAGATCAAATTAAGATTCATAAAGAAATCGTAAAAGCTCGAAAGGCTCATACTTTATTTATCCATATATTATTAATTCATGATATATCATTTATTCTTCACATAAATTTTATACCATTAATGCTCGTATACCATATTTTGGAACATTTATTTCATATTTTTTAATTTATTATTTAGTTTTCATATTTTATTTATAAGATTATATTTTATTTTATTATTTAGTTTTTGAGATATTATCGTATTTAAGTAGGCATCCCAAAGGTAAAAGTACAAGTGGAGGAGATGTAATTAGACGATGAGTAAATAGGCTATATCATACTTATCAATTAAATTCTTTACGTAAATGCAAATACGCCAAACTAGATTATGAAGTACTAAGTAGGCGTCAGGATCTGATGAATTTTTCGATTAGTATATATATAATTTTAAATAAAAATTACCTTAAAAACTATTAAAAATTAAAGAAAAACTCTCTTTTATTTTGGAACCCTATTTTAGTATAATTATATTTTGAATATATATATATATTAAATTAATTTGATATAAATATATTTAATTTTATGATTAAATATAAAATGCACTAGTAATATTTAAAAATTATCAAATTTGAGTTTCATAACGTGATAAGAAAATATTAAATTGTATAAAAATTAATAAATCTTTGATAATTTATGAATTAATTATATAAATAAAAAATTTGTTTTCACGGAGTTCTACTATTTTTAAAGGTTTCCCTAATTTTAATGAATGGATTTCAATCTATTAAAAATTTATATTAAATCATATTTTGAGATTCCTAGTTGTTATTATTTTACCAACATTGTAGTATTTTATTGGCCAGATTTTTCTCGGGAAACTGAGATATATAGTAATTAATCTTCTGTCCGACTGGGTGGATGCAATGCAGTTGATATTAAATTGACCAAGCAAATAAAAAAACTATAATTTGTGTGTAGGTGTATGTGTGTGGGAACTTGAGACCTTGTGGCAGGGTTAAAATTTAATTGCAAATAATATTTAATGGGGTTGGTAGATGTTGTTATTTATTTTTAATCGATCGGTGCTCGGTGGTGGCCTTTAGCATTAAATTACCATCGAGCCCTCCTGTTATATCCTTCTATAGTTTTTTTTTATTATTTCTTGTTTGTCTAGAAAACCTTCTAATACGCTCAATGAAATTTTAAAAGGTGTTATTGTTATGCAAATGTTAGGAGAATTATTAGCTAAAAGTTTAGGAAGGTGAACATTTTTCTTTTCATTCATTATCATCATTTTATTAATCAATCAGGATGTCATCATTCGATCATTAAGCTCTCGTGGTTACAATTATGCTGTGATTTTTTTTTGGGGGGGTGAAATATTTAAATATTTCTCAATAATAGTAATCGTTGGTTGGCAGATGTCATGATTTGATAAGGAGGTTGGGAACGGTGGCACGAAGAGTGACCAAATTGAAAAGGACATCGAAGAGATTTGAATGATACACGTAAATTACATATGTGTGTTGCCGTATGTGATGGTAATAAAAAGGACACCCTCTTGACATTTGTGTTTTCTCATACAAGGATAATTGCGGCTTCTCAAAAAATTTAACGTCTGTTTTTTTCTCCCAAGTACACGTTGGGCAGGAAAGAAACCTCCATGCATTCCAAATGTGTCTCGACATTCAAATGGTCTTTGTCTCATCTCAAATTATTTAATTTTGTCTCAAAATCAAGTTCATTCGATCGATCAAAATAAATTTGATTCACCTTATGGGTCAAAGATGTGTTGGGCAAGTGCGAAAGATCAAGATTTACGCGTAGATCTTTTAGAATTCTAAATTGACTATAATTTAGGCGTACTCCGTGCACATTACACAAATGACTATAGTTTAAATGTACTCCTTGTACTGTTGTAATATGAATAAAGTCTAGACATACAGCTTTTATCAGATGGATAGTTATAAATGGCATAAAAAAAATGTAACACAATACATATATCATCATAGATCCACAATGACAATTTAATGTGGAAAACTCTTCAAATCAAGGTAAAAAATCACGGGGTTGAGTTCAATCCAAAATCTTCACTATATGCCAAAATAAGTTTTACAACAAACATTTTTCATTTACACCAAGCAACAAGATGAAAACTGAAATGTAGAAGAAAGTATGATCATAATGGAGTTCCAACAAATTCTTTAGAGACTGAAAACTTAAAAGCTTGAAGAAATATAATGTCTTCACTTCTCCTCTCTTCTTCTTCACAAAAAAACAACTAAATGATAGCAACAACTCAATTCCTTCTCCAACTAGCAACTCAAAGGGATGAATCACCCTGTTTTTCTGAAAATGGAAAAGAAAATGACAATAACAAAGAGCGCAACACACTTCTGCTCCACCCTTATGAATGGAATCATCCATTCTTTTTCACTTTCGATTTTTGTCTCTTGTGTTCAACTACACAAGCTCACACACAAAACACCAAAAGCCCACAAATCAAATGGATGAAGTTTTCACATGAGGGACCACCCAACAAATTTCTCCCTCATCGACAATGTGGGAATTGCTCCAAACCACCAATGAAGCAGCAGCTCTCAAACTTCACTCGAGGCAATGTCTTTGTCATCATATTAGTGTTGTTATCATTGGTGTGAACTTTCTCAAGTGCAAACTTATTTGCCTTCAATGCATTATGGATTCAATGATACCTCACATCAATGTTCTTTGATCTTGCATGAAAGGTAGAACTTTTTGCAAGATGTATTGCGCTTTGACTGTCACAATGTAGAACATACTTCACTACAAGAAATTTGTCGTTTAGCGATGCAAAACCATACATCGCTAATTCATCGCTACTAGCGTCTAAATAGCGATGATGTTGGGTCGACAAGATGAGACGCTAATTGCCTTCAAGTAGCGTCAACTCAGTGTCATAGTTGCGTTACAAAAAGTCGACACTAAATCCGACGCCATCCCAATGCTATGTAGGAGCTATTATGACACGCCAAAACTAGAAATTGCATGATAAATTATAGCATTGCATTAGCGTCAATAAGACGTGATGCAAGTTAGTGTCAACAATAGTGTGGCGTTAAATCGACGCAAGTTTAGGAGGCAATTTTAACAACCGCAACTTGCGTTGTATTGACATCGACCAGGTGTGGCGCTAATTAGCGTAAAAAAGCTTACATCGCTAAGTCGACGCTAAGTTTTGTGCTGGCGTCACGACAAGTCAATGCTAATGTAACGTTGAATATTTTGCGACACTAATGTGAAGCTAATGCGGTGCCAACATTAGAATTTTAAGAATATACAAGTATTTATATAAGTAATGTTAATTATTATTCGTATTTAGGTAATGTTAATTTGTATAACTATATATGTTATTTATACTCAATACAAACATATATATGCTACCTATATTGATAATAAATATACACGAGGCGGACCTAAGACCCTTGAGGGTGTGGGTGAAAATTAAATTCACTTAATCTTTTTTTAACAATAATAATAGAATTATATTATAAATAAAAGTAGACAATTTTAAAATAAAATTTTAATCAATAAATTACATCAACTAAAATAAAAAGACATTACTTAATTACCTAATTAATTAAGGAATTACGTGAGAATTCATAAATTATGAAATGTTAGTGCTGACTTTTGTTTCATATCATTAACTAATAATAATGTTAAAGAGCACAAAGTAAATCACCATAAAGACCAAAGGAAATTAATAAAACAAAATAGGACTAATAAGATTTTTTTTACTGAAGGATAATTTATGATCCAATGTTCTCTTATGTTTTTTAATTTTTTTAATTAAAAAAGAGATCGTTTCCAAAGAGAAAAAGTTATAATATACAAAGAGAAAAACCAAATAAGTTTTAGGATAATATAAGTATATTTTGCACCTATTGGAGAATATGCAAATTAGTTATGTAAAATTATTTATAAAATTTGTTAGTTTTAAATAAGAAAGTTATTAATTATATACATATAGTATTATATATATACAATTACATTTTTGTGGGTCAATTGACCCCATAAGTTACCAGGTAGGTCCGCCAGTGTACGTACGTACGTACATACGTACATACATACATACATACATACATAAATACATATATACATACATACATACATACATATATGTATGTACATGTACATATACATATACATAGCTATATTATATTATTCTATCATATACTATATACTATACTTAACTATATTATACACCATACTATACTATATTATTCTATTATATAATATACGAAAATTAATATATCATGCTATTACATTATACTCTAATTCTGAAATTTCAAAATTAGGAGAATAGTGCTTCTTCATTTTCCATGAGATTCAAATGGCGACTATCGAAGATCCAACCATCGAATCATTGTGAAATTTGTGCCTCTTGTAGATCATGGAAACACAAATTTTTCAATATTTTTTGACGATTTTAGAAGGCCGGATGGTAGAGTTAAGAACCTAGGAAAAGAAAGACTTCGATGGCCGCTAACATGAGTCAGGTGTGAATTGGTCAAAACAAAAATTATAGACTTGAAGAGATCGACACAAGCTCTCCGAACGTACAAGAATCGTGACGATCGGAGGTCGAAAGAAATTCAATAAAATGAACAAAGTTTCAGAATAGAAACGATCGGTTATCAGCGGTCCTCGCTTGGATTGCCACAAAAAAATAGGCATTTCGAGGGGTTCGAGAAGGTTGGGCAGCGCAAACATTTTATATTTCATGTCTTTTTCATTTCCTACGATTCTCAAAATACCTATTTTCGTAATTATAAAAATTCCTCAAATTTTTTTACCTATTTAAGAAGACTAAAAATGTGCGTTCTAAAAAATCGGACCTTTCGGGAGCACTCAGAACGGTCCCATTTAGTTGACATAGAGTTTTCAATTTTTTTTAAGAAATGCTGATTTTCTTAGAATTTTTTTGCATCCAATTGTAAAAAGAGTATTCAAAATGGTCTATTTTTCATCGTGCGCTTAAAAAAATATTATAAATTACTTTTCTTGAAAATCAGACATTTTGGTACTTTGTAGAATGGCCTCATTTGATCGACATATGACTTTCAATTTTTTTAGACGACGTTGATAAACAAATTCATATACATATATACATAAATGCATATACACATACACATATAAATGTAGATACATGCATACATATATATATATATATATATATATATATATATTACATATATACATAGTTAATAACTTTATAGTACTTTAGCGCCTCCATTGCGACGCATTATTGCCGCATAGCTGTAGCGACACAATGGCTTCACAATAGCGTCGACAGTTCCGTCACTACTCCATTTTAGTGTCAAAATAGCGACATCGTCTTGTGATGCTAATTTAGCATCTCAGACTATACACGCTAATGCGATGCCATATTCCAGCTTAGCATCGCGATAACTGGGTCGCTAATTTGCGACGCTATTTGACATATTCTAGAATTAATTATCTATCTAAATTGAATTAACGTGGCACCACATTAGCGACGCAATAGAGTCACCAAATTTGTGACTCTAGATGGTGATCCGTGTGCTCGTCGAAGAACAAATCCAAATCATCCTTTCGTTTAATTTGATGGTTCCGCCTGCCCAGATGTCGTCTTTTAACCACTCAGCCCGGATCCTTGTCTCCTCCTCCTCCTCCATTGCTACCTGCCCGGACGTCGCCACCACATCCTCCTCCTCCTCCTCCTTCCATTGTTGCTATTGCCCCGACATCTCCCCTTCATCTTCCTCCTACTATTGCTACTGTTCTGACACCGCTCGGACGTCGTCGCCTCCTCCTCCTCCTATTGCTATTGCACCGACACTGCCCAGGCACCTCCGCTTCCTCATCCTCTTCTTTGTCTCTCCAACGACCACCACCACTCTAGTGCCCACCAAATCTGGTGCCTCTCCTCCGACGATGTGCCGGTGGCCTCGTCTTCTCCACACTCTCTACTCCCACGGCCATTGGGGCGACGATGATGATGATGACGTAGGGAATTTTGATGATCATGCTATGACTCCGATCCTTTAGCACGGAAGAGATCCGCTCAACGGGCTACTTCTTCGTGTTGCCTGACACGTCCAACTCGCTGCTGGAGGACACACGGCCGAGTGAGGAGTCATCTTTGCTACCTTCTTCTTCTACATTGTCGCCATTGTCCAACTCCGCCGTAGGGCTGGAGTGAAGGAATGTAAAGTTAAGATTAAGGTGTGAATTGATGTAAAATCGTTTGAAATGTAAAAAAATTGAATGTGAATTGAATATAAGATTAAGATGTGAATTGAATGTAAAATCATTTGAAATGCGTAAGGAGAATGTCAAGAACGTAAACAATGACTACGACATGAATTTTGTTCTTAACGTGCTTTATCACGACGATTGGAGTTTGAATATATTATTCTTAGCGTCACAGTAGCGACGCAAAAAAATTGAGTTATAGCGCCATATTAGCGTCCGATGAGCATCGCAACCTAGAGCCAACGTGACGTCGGATGAGCATTGACAATTTCAACGTCGCTTTAAAATCGGAGTAGCGACGCATATTGGCGCTTCACGATGGCACTTTTTGCATCATTATAGCATTGTATTAGCGTCACTATTCGACGGTAATAGCATCGACAAACCAGTGGGCGCAAAGTGGACGCTATTAATGTTGGAGAAATGGAGTCGCCAAGCCTATGGCGCAAAGTCGACGTTAATGCATCGCTATTGTCTTCAGCGTCGAGTTAGCGACACATTAGAGTCTATATTGTTGCATCGTTAATTCATGATTTTCTTGTAGTGCTTGTTATGCATGATGCTAAGTTCCTATAAGAACTTCTTCATCCACAACTATTCCTTACTTGCCTCTATAGCTGCAATGAATTCAGCTTCAGTATAATTGACAAAGCCACACGCTTCTGAAGCCTAGATTGTCATGAATCAGTACCATCGGCAAACAACATCAAGTAACTTGAAATGAATCTTCTGTTGTCCACATCACCTGGCATATCAAAGTCTGTGTAGACAATCAGTTTTGATTTCCTGGCTCCAAAATAAATACATCGATCACTTATACCATGGAGATACCTCAAATTCCACTTCACAAAGTTCCAATGCTCCTTTCCTGGATTAGAAGCAAATCTGCTAACAACCCTAACATAATGAGCAATATCTAGTCTAGTACACACCATACCATATATGAAGCTCCCAATTGTTGATGCATATGGAATATTCTCTATGTCCTTCTTGTCCTTTGCTGATTTTGAATACTAGTTCTTGCTTAACTTGTGGTGTGGTCCAAGGGGTCTACTCACATAATTGACATTATTCATGTTGAATCTCTCAATCACCTTCTTTATGTACCTTTCATGAGACAACCACAACTTTTTTGATTTCTTGTTTCATGAGATTGTCATACTCAAAATCTCTTTTGCATGCCCCAAATCCTTCATAGCAAAAGATTTGTTCAAGTCTTCTTTCAGGCTTAAAATTCTCATGGTGTTCCTGCCAACTATCAATATGTCATCAACATGGATAAGAAAAATGATAAAATCATCACTTGAGAATCTCCTCACAAAAACACAATGATCTGAAGTAGTCATGGTGTAGCATGCACCAGCATAAATGACTCCAACTTCATGTACCACTGCCTAGGAGCTTGTTTGAGACCATACAAGCTCTTCTTCAACTTGCAAACATAATCTTCTTTTCCCTTGGCCACAAAACCTTATGACTGCTTCATATAGATCTCCTCCTCAAGATTATTATGCAAGAAGGTTGTCTTCACATCCATCGGTTCAACCTCGAAGTCCAGGCTAGCAGCTAAACGAAGAACTACTCTAATTGAAGACATCTTTACCACATGGGAGAAAATTTCATCATAGTCAATTCTCTTCCTCTAGCTATAACCTTTCACAACCAACCTAGCTTTGTATCTTGGGTTGGAAGAGTTCTCATAATGCTTGACTCTAAAAACTCACCTATTCCTCAAGGCTCTTTTTTCTTTAGATAACTTCACAAACTCAAAAGTTTGGTTGTCGTAAAAAGATTGCATCTCATCCTAGCCTCAGTCCACTTATCCTTCTGAGTATCCTCTAGGGCCTCTGCAAGACATTCAGGCTCACCAATATCAGTCAACAAAACATAATCATGTATAGGATACCTGGTGGAAGGACGCCTCTCTCTCATGGACCTACGTTGAGGCACAACATATGATGATGTTCTAGCCTCGTGCTGAACATCATCATTAGTATCATCAGTAGGGGGGTCAGCTCTAACTTCATCTTCTCCTTGACCTAATGAGCCAATGTGTATAATCAGGAACTACGTCTGGACCATGCGAAAAAGGTGTAGGATCCATAATTGTCCTGAGACTGATCTTTTTGGATATTCTTAATGGTCTAATCCTCAACAAAGAACACATCCCTACTCCTTATAAGCTTCTTCTCAATTGGATCATACAACCTGTAGCCAAACTCATCAAAATCATATCCACGAAAATACACTATCTGCTTCTTGATTCCAATTTTGACCTCTCATCCTTAAAAAATACACTATGTGCTTCTCAATTGAGGAGTGTTAGGAGGTGTCTTCTAATGCCTGATTCCATTAGTCCTGCAATATTGATAAAAAGGACCAATGTACTCATCTCCATTATCACTACGGACACACTTCAATTTCTTGCCAGTTTGTCTCTTTACAATTGCATGAAACTCCTTGAAGACACAAAGGACCTGATCCTTTCTCTTCAAGTTGTACACCCATACCTTCTTGGAGCAATCATCAATGAAGGCGACAAAGTAGAGAGCACCACTCAATGAGCTAGTCTTCAAAGGTCCACATACATTAGAATGGACCAACTATAACAGCTGCATTTTTTTTAATGGTGGGTGCTTTTGAAAGAAACCCTTGTTTGCTTTCCTGCCATATAATGGTTGCACTTCTCCAACTTATCTCTCTTCACAATTGGAAGCAAATTATTTTTCAGCAAACACTGCAACCCTTTTTTACTCGTGTTGCCAAGCCTCTGTGACACAACTCTATGAACTTTTCTTCTTTTGTCACATGTGTTACATCCTTGGATATTGATGCCTGCATAACATAGAAGTTATTGTCACATTTTTTGCCCCGAGCCACTATCAATGAGCCTTTGATAAGCTTCCATTTTTCATCACTGGAAATATTGCAGTATCCTTTACTATTCAACTTCTCTGTAGAGATAAGATTTAGATGCATATCAAGGGCATGCTTTACATCTTCGAGTGTAAGATAGTTCAATTTTCACTTTGTAATACAACATTGCCTATGCCCACAACATGAGAAATAAACCCATTTCTCATCTTCAAAATGTGAAAGTCACTGAGCATATAAGAACTAAAGAACTCCTTGTGAGAAGTGACATGAAGAGTAGACCCACTGTCAACCAACCAGGATGTCTCATCCTGTGAAACATTCACTTGGTCACTATCACAAATAATGAGAAGTTGAGTAGCTGCAGCAACATCCTTTACACCATCCTTCTCTTGCTTCTCCATATTCTTGTTTTCCCTCTTTCGCTGAAAAAAAATACTTTTTAATGTGACATTTCTTTTCACAGTGGCGACACTCCACATTCTTGTATTTGGATCTTAATTTACTTATGCTTTTATCTCTACCTTTTTCACCTTTATTTTTGTTCCTCCCCCTGTAATCAGAACCTCTGACCGTGAAGAAGAATATTGAGACTTTCTCCTTATCTATTTATTCAACACAACCGTCTTAACTGTCTCCAAAGAAACAATCTCATTATGTGCAGAGTTGACAAGAGACACTCTGAAAGTCTCTTAATTGTCTGGTAAAGTGGCAAGCATAAAAAGACCAAATATTTCATCTTCAAACTATACGCCATGCCTGATAGTTGACCGATAATGTCTTGAAAATTATTCAAATGGTTTGCAATTGAGCTGCCATCTTTGAACTTCAACTGCATCAACTACATGAGCAAAAACTTCTTGTTCCTAATCTTTGGTGCATATAGATTTTCAAGCTTGCTCGAGAGTGTCCTTGCATGGTTTTCATTCTGTATGTGATTATAGACATTCTTATCAACAAACTATCTAATAAATCAACATATTTGCTTATGCTCAAATTCACATTCTTCATTTGATTTAGCATCTGGTTTCTATGTTGCAAACACTAGAAAATGCATTGTCTTTATAAAGAGCAAATCCTTCATCTTGTTCTTCCAAAGATCATAATTAGCCCCATTCAAACTAATCATCCTGTTTGTGCCCAAATACATCTTTTCAGTCATAATCAATTGCTCTGATACTAGAATTGTTGGGCCCAAAGGGCAAATGCGAAAGATCAAGATCTAGGTGTAGACCTTTCAGAACTCCAAACTGACGATAGTCTAAATGTACTCCTTGCATAGTCCACAAATAACTATAGTTTAGGTGTACTCCTTGCATAGTCTACAAATGACTATAGTCTAGGCATACTCCTTGTAATAAGGTCTAGGCATACACTATGTTGTAACCATATGGATAGGTATAAATGGCACCAAACGAAAATGCAATACAATACACATATCATCACAGATGTACACAATCAATTTAACATAGAAAATCGCTCAAATCAAGGGTAAAAAATCATGGGGTTAAGATCAACCCAAAATCATCACTATAATAAATGTTCTTCCACAAACAAGCTTTCCAATAAGCACTTTTCATCTACACCAAGCAACAAGATTAAAACTGAAATGTGAAAGAAAGGACCACCGTAATGGAGTGCCAATAGATTCTTTAGATACAAAAAATTGAGAGCTTGAAAAAACATAATGCCTTCACTTCTCCTCTCTTCTTCTCCACAAAAATAACTAAATGACAACAACAACTCACTTCCTTCTCCAACTAACAATAGCAATTCAAAGGAGATGAAGAACCTTATTTTTCTTAAAATGAGAAAGAAGATGACAATAACAAAGAGTACAACACACTTCTGCAACACCCCTACGAATGGAGCCATCCATCCTTTTTCATTTTCCCCTTTTGTCTCTTGTGTTCAGCTACACAAGTTCACACACAAAACACCAAAAGTCCACCAATAAGATGGGTGAAGTTCCCACATGGAGGGGACCACCCAACAAGATGTACACATTGGTTGCATTTTTTTTTTAAAAAATTACTCTAGCTTTTTTCCCGTTTGCATTGCATGCTATTCACCTTTTTTATTTATAATTACGAGAAAGTTTCATCTTTTATAATACCAGTGGTTGCTTTATTATATTATTTAACTTATTAAATTATTTTATCTACCTTATGACATTTTGATATATTTATTATGCACTTTTATATATGTTTCATAAGTCATTGACAATGAGCGAGAAGTTTATTTAATTAATTTAATTCTTTTTTTGAACTTATATTGTTTGGACTAATTATTTAATTTGATCCCATCTCACCGATTCAAACTAACATGCATCTAAACTGATGTAACACCCTAGATTTTTCTCAGGGGTAATTGAGTTGTTTGGCTCAAATCTCTAGCCTCCTTATATAAAAGTCGAAAACCCTCTTATTTACTTTTTTTTCTTCATTTGGATTCTTGACGGTTAGGGTTTGAGAAAGGAGATATGAAGAATAAGGATGAGGAAAAAGAGGAAGAGGAGGATCAACTAGAAAGATCAAGATATATAAAGGGGATTCAAACCACTCTCTCCACTCTCAATGATGCTTTATTTGAATTGAGAGCCCCAAGAACATCCTAGTTCTTGATAGAAATTTTGATTGAGGGTTTGCTTGTTTAAAACCATTAGATCTTCTCCTTTCATATGCCTAGATCCATCCGTTATATGATCCATGTTATTGATGTTTTGGATATGAGCCCTAGATTTTTATGAATGAATGATTGGACATATTTTTAATCTATTTTTTATGACTATGTGTCCATAAACCATGCCTAAATGATTTAGGATGTTAAGGATTATTTTCTCCAAAAATTAGACATAAAAATTCATGAAAATTTTGATTGGGCGATGACTTCAAGATGTGGCTGATGCATGCGAAATACAACATATTTTAGTCTACTATTTTAATTAATATTTTTATAATTTGATCATGGCATGCATTATTTTAGATCATTTTTAGTCACAATTCCGAATTTATCGAGTTTAATTATTAATTCTCTGAATATTTTAATTATAGATGGATTAATTAAATTTTGATAATTATTTTGCAAGAAAAGCCGAGTATATGATTATCTAGGGGATTATCACTTTGAACTTCAATCACAGACGCCAAATTCACCTAATGATCGGACGCCAAACTCATGATCAACTGATTTTATGAAGTTGAATTACCAAGCACCAAGTTGGTAGCTTAAGTTTATCGGTCACAATTCAAATGCAAAGAGATAATCGGTTGTGAAACTATCGGATGATACAATATCATTGGGTGCAAAGCACACTTGGTTATCATTAGCCAATATTTATATCATTATAAAATTGTTATTGGCCGAGAGACAAATAAGAATTTTATCATCGGGCGCAAACTAATATTCTATCCATCATTAGGCGATAAAAATGAGCTTTACGAATTCAGCGGTCGTGAATCAAATACAAGAGGAGTTATACATGCACCAAAACTTTGAGAAGTTTTATCCTTAACCAACATTTATTAAGTATTATCGGCCAATAAGATCAATGGGTGCCAAGTAGATACATTTGATGGCCGAGAAAAAAGAGGAGAGATCATTAAGCGCCAAACGGATAAGTTTTTATCATTAACCAAAGTTTTATCAGCATTGTGGACCGAGATTTAAAAGTCATAAAGTTTTTCTCACATAGTTAAACTCAGTCGTACGATATTATCAATCGTGATCTACATGAATATCGTTCGCACCTATGAATATAGGAGGATACCATCAATCCAAGCTGTCCTTTGAAGTGTAGTTTTCTTCTACGGTGAGTCGTGGGCACTGCAGGTTTCGACCAAGAGAGAGAGAGTTGATCGGACGACTGATCCAAACACTCCAACAACATCCGAAGATCTTGATTTATTCTTGTTGTAATTCTTCCGATTATCATTTATATTTTGTTATTATCTCTCTACAATTCTAGGATGAACTCCATGTTTTAATTATTTTATTTTAGGAGATTATTATTGAAGGAAAATTCTGTGAACCCTTATATTGATCATTTTTTAATTGTGTTTAATACTTTTGATTTAATTATTTATTTTTCTGAGTTAAGTAATTACTAGTTTGTGGACTACTTGATTTCAAATTTTATTAAATTAAATGATTTATTGTGAAATTAAAAATTGACAGAGGTCTAAGAGCTACTGTGTGGAGAATTAGATCTGTATGGTCTGTTAATCTATACTACTTTGTGGAATGATTAATAGTCTATGATTTTCATATTAATGCATCTTAATTTTAATCTCATCTGTATGAATACCAGTTTGTGGAACTTCAATTTTGTTTAAATTTAAGATAGTTTGATTTGCTTGATTAAATAATAAAATTATCAATTTATGGACTGTGATTTTAGTTTTGTCAAATTAATAACTTAAGAAAATTCTAATTCATTTTAAGAACTTTAATTTATCTTTTCTAGCTCACATATTTATCCTTAATTTATTATCATCCTAAGACCTAACCTCAACATCATTATTTTATCTTATTATTATCTAATTTTTAATATTTATTTTATAATTAGAAAACTTATTTTCAAAACTTATGTTTTTTCTCGCCTATTAATTTGTAAATTCAGATATTGAATTAATAATATTTCTCGTGGGTTCGACATTCTTTACTCCTTTTACTATATTACTTGAGCGATTAGTGCACTTCATAGCAGATTTTATTTTGCTACATCATTTTATGCATCAGTGGCACGGCCGTGTCGAACCACGGAATATCATGGCCGAGAGGCTGAAAACCAGCCAAACGCTCAAGCCAATGGTATGACCGTGACAAATACTGTCACGATCGTGATAGGCTAGCATAGTCTTGACCACTTTGGTCACGATCGTGAGTGCGAGAGCAGTTGGCAGGAGTCCAAACTTGGGCTCTCTCACAGCCATGATCGTAGAAGCACGACCGTGACACAGACATGGCACGATCGTGAAAACCTGGTCACGCTCGTGATCGGCACTTGAGACATTTTTTAAGTTACGAGTCTCGGACACGTGCATGACCAGCACCAGTCACAGCCATGACCGACTAGAAACAACCCATAAGCTATTTTAGATTTATTTTCAAAGTATTTATATAATATATTGATGCTTGATCAATGTATATGACACCTAGTTATATGAAATGCATGGACAATCGTAACTAGGTTAAAATCTGACGACTAAGAGACGTAAATTGTTTGATGAATATGTAAATAATGAACTCAATTGAAGAATACTGTTATTTATCAACCTAAATTGAATGACAAGAAATATTGTACCCTTCTGTGTTAAAATTTTCTTCAAAAAATTACTATGCCCTCCACATTGAAGTTAGCATTTTTTGGAGAAATAATTGTATCTTATCAGAAATGGTATGTATATTCTTAGTCGCCTTCGGATGATGGGAGTCTTGGCTTCAAGACCTAACTAGCCTACTATGAGGGCAACGACTTGATTCTTCTAATGTCAAGATAAAAAACTATTACAAAAATTGAAAAGAGACCAAAAAGTGAGATCCAAGGAGTTATAAAGTAACACCAAGAATATTATTGAAGCAAAGCAATGACAAGTGTTAGTCACTTCATATGCCTACTACTGACTGATGTACTGACTGTTATATAATTACATGTCCATTAATGTTACTGTTACCATATACATTGATATTATGATATGAATTATTGGCATGTTTATCATATGATTATGTCATGACATGCATGTTTATATGTTATGTAGTATTTTACATACTCTAACTGAAAAAACATCGCTCCTTGGATTCGTGCAGGTAACTGATTTATTTGGATGGATGGCGGCTCGGTGATGTTGCACATAGTTTAGGCTATGACGAGTCCATTAGATAATGATGTTTAGAGATATTTTTTGAATAATGAATTTCTAGACGTTAGGTTTCAATGGTTGTTTTAAAGATTTCCGCAGAAAAGACAAGTGTTGTTTTGTCTTCATGATTAATGGTTTTCCGCTATATTTATGTCTATCATTTTATTATAATTATGTTATGGAGAACGTACTAACATCCTAAATGCTACTAGATTTTAGGATGAATTTTCGAGGTGTTACATTCGAGTCGAATCTTACAATATTAATTATTATTATAAGATCAACTTACACATTGTCCGATTCATATGTCATCACATCGTTTGTTGGTCTCAAGAATTGAATAATTAATATTAGATATTATTTTTTTCTGATACTTAAATAAATTAAGAAAGTAGTCATTTGTCGGTCCTTATATAGAAAATTTCTACTTTTTCCTTTTATTTTTATCTCCATGATTACATTTGAACCCACTTCATTATCATTAAAAAGGATCCTCCAAAGGAAGATGAAGAGTTGAAGGTCCACTTCATCAAAGAACTGAATCTTCGTCCGAGGATGAATGTCAAATGTGGTCACCCCAAGACTATGGCCAAGAATTAAAAAATTACCGTATCAAGTTAAAAATATAATTAAAAACTTTAAATTAAATATAATTTTTAAATAAAGTGCAAGAGGTTGCGACAACTGAAACACGATGGCATGTGTTATTTTTTAAAAAATATGAGTACAATTAAAATAATAAATTCTCCTTTATAAAACATAAAGTATTATTTTTTAATAAAAAACAATTTAAAATAATGAATTCAATATGACTCCAATTAAAAATAATCTTTCCTTTTTTATAATGTGCTATTTTGCAAATAAAGAAAGATGAAAATGTATATGTAGAGCATTTGATATAGAGCGATATAGAGCACTCATTTTATTTATTAGATTAATAAAATAAAATATATATTAATTTAAAATATGTGTGAAATAGTAAATGTGATTAAAATCAACATCATCAAATTATTTGATGATTATGATCAAGTTATTTTAATAAATATAATTAATTAGCCTTAGATGATATTTTTTATTATCAAATTATCTTAATAAATATATATTACTTCATCTAAGAAGTATATGATTAATGTAATCATGAATTATAATTATTAAATTAATTAAATAATGAGAAATAAGTGCTCTATATAAAAAATGGGTGCTCTGACATACTAATTAATCTCATAAAGACGAGGGAAATAGTTTGAAACAATAAGTTCAATCTGATTCCAATTAAGAATAATATTTCACTCCTAATGAGGTACGAACACAATAAAATTAATAATATTTTTTAAACATTTCTTACAATTTTTTAATTTTGTATTTGTTGAAAAATAATCAAACTTCCTTATAAGAATAAGTTTTGAAAACTTATCATGTCAATATTTTTTAATAAAGTAGTCAGACTCATGTAAAACTTATCATGTCAATATTTTTTAATAAAGTAGTCAGAGTCATGTAATGCTTTTGCATGTACTACTTAAAAATATAATATTAAAATTATGTAATAACTTTTGTGCAATGTTTGTGTCCTAACACTATTTTATAAATAATACAGAAAAATGCTTCCACTGCAATACAATAAAAGATATATTTTTACTCCTAAAAATATATTTAATGTATGTGTCAAGTGCTTTCCGCGTGAAGTGCATATCAAACGAGTTTACACACATTTTTCTTTATTTTCTTTGATAACTTTCTTTATTAATAGTTTAGATTATTATAACAAAAATGTGATTCAAAACATCAATAATTATATTCATTATTTTCAAAATTTTATGAACATATGCACATTATTATCCTTCATATTAGATATAATCATTTTATAATTATAAGCTATAAATCTATTTTTTATGATTATTAATGATTCTCTAAACTATTAATGAAGAAATATATCGAGATAAATAAATAAATAATATGTGAAAATTCATTTGGCACCCGCTTCTTTAAACTCCTAAAAAGTATGAATCGATCCTATACATTGTTTTCTACAATTGTAGAAGAAAAAAAAAGATTTGTACTACTCTTTTAAGATTATTTTTATGTTAGGTTAATGTAGTTCATTTTCTAAAGGGAGCTCTGATTACTCATCTCCCTAATACTTTTGGAAGGACCTACAATTCTTCAAAACAAAAGGGAAATAGATCTTTTAAAAAAGAAAGGAAATAGATCTTCTAAACAAAAAGAAAGGGGTTGGTTCTCTGTTGACTACAAGTGTTGCTGAAGGCGCCGTTCACGATGCAGCACTCGTGAAGCAACGGGTTGGAGAAGCTCATCTACTACTAGTACTACTATTAGAGTATGTAGAAATAATTTTCACCAATCAAAATCACCATAAAATTTCCCCTTTCACACCTTACCAAATTCAGTATTCTTCCCTAAACTATTCTTGTTGCTTTCTTTCTTTCTTGCTTGTTTGTGAAGAAGCAAAGTTTTTGTACATGGTACTTCTTACATGACAAAAGAATATTTCAATATGATATTACAAACATCTATAAGAAAAGAAAAGGTAAAATGAGTGTCTTAGAGTACCCACTCTACCTTTCATTATAAGTTTTTTTTTTGTTATTCGATTAAATTTTTAGCTAATTTTATAGATTAATTAATGGAAAAAAGTTATTGTGGACAAGATTACGAGCACACTGCCACCTCAACTCTTGTTTGTCATTATTTTGAAAAGAATAACAAATAAGAAATGCCATATATTTTAATCATCAGCCCACCACGAGATCAACTATTATAGTGTAATCCATTTCGGTTTGGCCCAACAAAAGTTACACACAAAACCCTTTTTACACTCCTTTTATTATTCGAACATTTAATACATTTATTTACGCAAAGGGTTGCCTATTTTGAACAAAAAACATGTTATTTTTTAAACCAAAATAAATAAAAAAACATTCTACATTTTAGTAGTATATTTCGATTACAAAACTCTGATAGTTAATGAAGTAATATTCAATAATTACTTTTGTTATGAAGATGATTTGGGGTGGAGTGGTAAGTGATTCCCCTTCATTTAAGTAAGATTTCGAGTTTGAGTCCATGTAAATGTTAAAGATTTTTGTTGGGCCAAATACGTGACGTGGGGCCACCTTACCGGATTATTTTGAACTCGATGGTGACCAATCTCAAATCTATGGGTTAAATCGTCAGTATCGCTAATTTGTTCTAGTGATATTTTATAAAATAATTTTCATCATTAATCCTTCAACTTTCACTTAATCTCTTCTTGATTCCCAAATTTCATTTTGTAACAAATTAACTCTCCCCCCCCCCCCCCCCCCCCCCCCCCCCCCCCAATTTTATAAATTTGTAACAAAAAATTTCTCTTAGCCTACAAGTCAATGTGATGACTTTACCATTCTTATAAATTGAACTCAAATAAAATATTAATGTTTATTAAAAATAATATATGATTATTTATTTAGAAGTAATAGCTTCCTTCGTAACTCCCGGAACTTCTTCATAGTGGCTCCGTTCCATGCCTCATTTCATAGGAAACCTAAAACAGTTAAAAAATATACTACATAAGTTGAACTAAAATAAAATATATTTTATTAAAATAATATAAAAATATTTATTTAAAATATAAAAATTAAAATATAAGAGAGAGAGAAAAGGATGTGAAAATTTAATAAATATAATCTATTTTAGAGTATGTCAAGTTAGCATCTTAATAAAAAAATTAATATAGCATACCAATACTTTTTATATCCGCTAATAAAAAGTAACGCATAAATATTTATTTAAAAATAAGATAAAATAGAAAAGAGAAAGTTCAGTCCTCCTCTCTCTCTTTTGAATTTTTTTTAATTTATTTTAAATAAAAATATATATTATGTTAATAATACATTATATTTTATTTCATTGTTACGTCACCATCCTAGTAAGCAAATTGATTTAGAAACTTTGAAGGTTAAGTAGATTTTTTTTGTTACAATTGAGCACAGATTTATTACATAATGAAGCTTGAGGATCAAAATGAAGTTAAGTAAAAGTTGAGTGACTAATGATGAAAATTATTTACATTTCATATGTTACTTTTAAAATGTGTATGTTAGTGATTGATTTAGTATAAAATCATATTTGATAATAAAAAAATATTTTAGTTGATTAATGGAACCTTTTTGAAATTTCTTAATACCTAAATTGGAATTTTGAATCAAAATTGGTATACTCGGCAATTTCACTCTCCTTGATATTCTTGTAGTAATTTCTTTGACCTAGGTAAGCGTAGTGTAATATATAAATCTAACACAAGAATAATAAATAAAATCCAACAACGCACCTATATAATTTAAAAGAATAGGTGTATTGTTTCATTGAGGGTGAAAGGTGAAGAATCGATGGGACGGAAAGAATTGATTCCTCTATTTGTTTGAATTTACGTCGAATGGAAATCATGGAAAAAATTTCTCTTTTTCCCTCTAACAATCCATTTTTTCAACTCCAAATCAGGATGAAAATGAGAAGAAAGAATATATTTAGCACATATTTTCATTTTTATATGTCATATCCCAGATTTAAACCATGATTTAAATTAGAGTTCGCAACTCATTACGGATGATCACATAAAATCGAGAAAGATTGTGGAAATATGGTGTAAATATTTTTTTTATAAAATAAAAGTATATCATTAACAAATTATAAAATATGTGATGTAAATATTTTGTTTGCAATACAACTTATTTTGATATAAATAATAAACATGACTAGTTCTTTAGACATCATAATAGAAGGATACGATGGATTTAAATCTTTCCATCTTATCACGAACCCTTCAAATACTATCACCTCGCATGATCATAAAGAATTGTCTGAAAAATATTAGAAATAATAGCTCAGTAGATTGATAACTCATGGCCTTTATTACCAACTAATCAATTCGGAGAAGCATAAAAAAACATACAATAACCATAATATAAATAACAATTATTTTCATATATTTAAAAGTCATATAACTTCTAATTACAAACACATCACGTTCTTTGCAATATCTATCATTTAAACATATCAAACATATGCATGCAATGAAACACTCTCGTATGAATACACATATCACTAACTGTCCAATAGTCGATAGGTGAATTCTAGATGTGGCTCTCATCATGATGAGCGATGTAGCACTTAGCTTCATTCTACCTCATGCCTTTCGAAAAATAGTATGATGAATTGAATTCTAGAGATGGCTCCCATCATGATTAGCGATGTAGCACTTAGCTCTAACCACCGTACATATCAAAAAGCGATAGATGGCTTTCAGAGGTGGTCCATACAAATTCTAGTGGTGACTCCCACTGTGATTTCTCATGATGTAGCACTTAACTCCGCACGACACTTAGCTCCATCTTATTTCATATCATTTCTAGTGAACGTAATGATGAATTGAATTCTAGAGGTGACCCTTACGGATACTAGAGATGACTCTCACCATAATTTCTCCTGATATAGCAATTAGCTCTGCATGACATAGCTCCAACCATCATATGCATGATATAGTCAAATTCAAATGCATGATAACAATTGTATCTCAAATAACAGAAGATGAATCATATCAAACACTATTCTCATTGGAAAAAATTACACTTCTCGAAATCCGTTCATATCATATAACATGTATTTCAAATGCACAATCAAACAACCATTTAGATATACTATTCATAATTGTATTTCTCGAAATCAATTTCTACCATAATAGATATGCTTTTCACAGGTACAATCAATTAAACAATCATTTTAAACATACTATTCATAAGAACATACTCAATAATATATTCAATACACATTACAATCAATATCACACCGAATTCAAAAGGGGTGAATATATAGAGTAGGAGAAATCAGCTTACCTTGTGTAAGTATAAATCAAAAGATTTCCTCTCTTTTCCTACTTTACTCGTCTAATCCTATAATCATAATAGTAACAATCATATTACTACTATGTTATGAATGCTAACATATCATACTTGAAATATAAGTCATTACGAAGGTTACATGACACTTATACACTTACTCTTATAACTGAAGTAATATACACTTACTCTTATAACTCAGGTAAATAAGAGTTGGTCTTATACATGACAAATTACATACCTAGTAAAAGAAAATCTATATCTTTTGCTGTACATAACCAAATGACATCATTTAAATTTTTACTAGTTCCATATTACAAAAGCATTAATCTATAAAAGTTTCAATTCTTATTTCCTTATGGTTTGTTCTCGGGAAAATCAACATTTATCCTAGCTTCTATGTTATTTCTGTGTTCTGGAAGATTGAGTAGCCTTATTTTTATGATTTATATAAATAATAGTTGTTCTCATAATTTTATTTTTATCTAATAATAAACTTCATAAGGTGCCACTCATAAAATTTGTTTAATTTATATCACTCTGGACTGGGCACAATAAATTTAACAAATAATAACATAATCTGTCCTAGATTACATTCTGATAGACTTAGTGAGATTCGGTAAAATATTTATAACTTTCACTATACATGTCTTTTTCGAGTGATTCTAATTCCACGTGAAACCTAACATCTGCATATTGCATCTCCTAAATTATCAAATAATGTTATGACATATTGAATTTAACACATAATTTACAAAGTAGGATAACAATTTCGTCGGACAGAATGATAGTACCTTAAATAAAAGAACATAACTTTCTCTAAAGACATCTATTTAACTTGATTCCAAAGCTCACTGAAAGTAGACTCATAGATGATAACAATAATAAATGTCATAATTTTTGGAACATTGAAACATATGGAAATGTGTAACTAAATTTTGGCAACAAATTGAACATGTATAGGATTACTTTTGCTCATTAACAACATGGGTTTTATTAGCTAAAATCCAAGAATGAAGAGGATGAGAGAGCTTGAGAGGAACCCTAATTAGAAGATTATGTAATTGAAATCAATAGTGAGTCAAGTATGAACTTACCATAGGCTAAAACCCTAATTCCCTTCTCATTTTTCAACTTTGCCCAAGAAGTAGCATTGTTTCTCTCTTCTTATGATGTTCGGGCATGGAGTGGTGAAAAGGGGCGGAAAGAGGTGATATAATATAAAGGCATAGAAGTAGAGAGACAACCGACTTTAAGCAGGTGGGTAAGTTGCTTCGCAAAATACATTACATCTTCCCTTATTGACATGTAAAGCAATTTAAGTAAAGGGTATTGTCTTTTTTCTTTTTTTTTTTATTTATTTACTCATTTACTTAAGACATTACATGTAATAAGAAACTACCCCATATTTGGATTCAAAAAAATATTTTAAAAAATAAATAACCAAGAAATCAAAATTTAATTTTTTTTGTCCGAAGAACAAAAATCACGATTTCACAGATTTTTCGATTTTGTACCTTAATTTTACTCAGCTAGGGCTCTACTTAAAATTTATTAAAAATCATATTTAGCATACTTTATCATAAAGTAACAATTAATAGGACTTTGATTTTCTTAATTACAACATTTTTTAAAATCATATTTTCATGTCTTAGACAATAACATTGAGTTATCACTCATGCCTTAACACCTATATCATTTTTTCTTATCAATCATACGGTATAGTACTAACTCATGTGATTATATGTGAATTAAATTTGGGATATTATATTTTCCATATAAATTAAACATATAAAGGACAAAATCATGTAAGTATAATTATGATTTAACATTCATTCTTTTGTATTCTCTTTAATTATGTTAACCAAATAAGAGTAATTATTCACCTTCATTTTTCTCCATTTTATTCCCATTCTTTCCATTCTCATTATTTATCTTACCTTTCCCATTATGTATTCCTAATTGCGGTGAATAGTTAAAACTGTGTACTCCTCTCCTCATACAACTCCATGAGCTCTCAAGGACATAAAATGACTATTATTGGTCTAAAAGAAGACCTGAGGTGCGTCAAAAGGGAAGGAATGCACTAAGGTTAAGGAGGAGAACCACTATAAGGTTAGAAATCGTTCTTATATGATTGGCCCATCAGGAATGGACAGATAGGAAGGAAAGGAGCACTAACACCTCAAAGGAAAATTTCCAATGCTAACGTGGTAGGTGAATCTGTCAAATCAACCATCGGATGTATTGATCACTTTAGGGGAACATGCCTATCTTATTGTAAAAAAGATTATCAATCGATCCATGAATTGTACATTGTTTGCTACACTCATGGTTAAGATGATCCATATTAGTGTAATTAATAAGATCATCATGGACATAGAGTGATGTTATCCTTGTTGATGTCATGATATTGTGCCTTGTTTTGGTAATATCATTATATTATCTCTCTAGCCATTGTTTGGAATTCTTGATTAATGGATTGTTGATTATATACTTGCCCATCATGATTCACGAATGGACTAATAAGATCCTATTAAATCACATTGATGTTGTTCATGTTTGTAAGACATTGTTGTTGATTCATAAGGGATGCTTTGGATTACTTCCACATACACAAATCATAAGAGAGATGTTGGATATATATGGAAACATGACATTGACTTGGTAGGACGTGTTTTGGTAAAATTGTGTGGGTCGAGGTACAAAGTAGATAATATTCTACGTAAGTGCAAAAATGTTACATATGATAACAGAGTCATTCCGCGTGAGCCTTTGCGCATTATGTGGTGCGATCACTCAACGAGGATATTGAATTCTCTAAGGGGGGAGGATGCATGAGCCAAATTTTGGATTAGGACCATATGCACAAATCACGAAAGAAATGGTGGATATATATGAAAATATGTCATTGGCTTGGTAGGATGCGTTTTGGTAAAATCGTACGCGCCGATGCCCAAAATGAATAATATCCTACACAAGTGTAATGGTGTTACATATAAAATATTAGAAAAAATAGAGATGCTGAGTATATATGAGAATATGACCTTAACTTGATAAGATGTGTTTTAGTAAAATCGCATGGGTCGAGGCTCAAAGCTGATAATATTCTACGTAAGTGCAAGGATGTTACATATGACACTCTGCGTGAACCTCTGTGTATGGTGGGGTGCGATCACTCAACGAGAATATTGAATCCCTTAAGAAGGGAAGGATGCATGAGACATGCCAGACACAAGTCACGAGAGAGAAGTTAGGTATATATGAGAATATGACCTTGGCTTGGTAGGTCATGTTTTGGTAAAATCGTGTGGACCAAGGTCCAAAGCGAATATCCTATGCAAATGCAAGAATGTTACATGGTATGAGAGTCATTTCGTGTTTGCCTTTGTACATGGTGTGATGCGATCACTCAACGAGAACGTTGAGTCCCTTGAGAGGGGAAGGTCACATGAGACATGCATTGCATTAGTTCCACATGCACAAGTTACGAGAGAGATACTGAGTATATATATGAAAACATGACTTCAGCTTTTTGGATTAGGACCATATGCACAAATCACAAAAGAGATGGTGGATATATATGAAAATATGTCATTAGCTTGGTAGGATGCGTTTTGGTAAAATCGTACGCGCCGATGCCCAAAATGAATAATATCCTACACAAGTGTAATGGTGTTACATATAAAATATTAGAAAAAATAGAGATGCTGAGTATATATGGGAATATGACCTTAACTTGGTAAGATGCGTTTTAGTAAAACCGCATGGGTCGAGGCTTAAAGCTGATAATATTCTACGTAAGTGCAAGGATGTTACATATGACACTCTGCGTGAACCTCTGTGTATGGTGGGGTGCGATCACTCAACGAGAATATTGAATCCCTTAAGAAGGGAAGGATGCATGAGACATGCCAGACACAAGTCACGAGAGAGAAGTTAGGTATATATGAGAATATGACCTTGGCTTGGTAGGTCATGTTTTGGTAAAACCGTGTGGACCAAGGTCCAAAGCGAATATCCTATGCAAATGCAAGAATGTTACATGGTATGAGAGTTATTTCGCGTTTGCCTTTGTACATGGTGTGATGCGATCACTCAACGAGAACGTTGAATCTCCTGAGAGGGGAAGGTCACATGAGACATGCATTGCATTAGTTTCATATGCACAAGTTACGAGAGAGATACTGAGTATATATGAAAACATGACTTCAGCTTAGTAAGATGTGTTTTGGTAAAATCATGCAGGCCGATGCCCAAGTACAAGGATGTTATATAATGTCCTAAAGTGAGTAGATGGAGTGATTATAATATGCCTTTTTAACCTTGATTTGAATTAGGCAATTAGTGTGTAAATAAATTTATTAGAGGTTCCCTTAATATATTTATCATTATGATTAGGTGTTGCCATTTATGATAATTGGATGATCCTAGTGTGATTCAAAACTAGTTCGATAATGATTTTGTTATGATATTAATCTAAATTAATGTAGCTAAATGCTTGCATTAATCAAGACTTAAAATGTCATGAGAATTAAAATTAAATGTACTGGTATGCATCCGAATTATGAATGAAGTGAGCCCATGTTTCTTATATAACCCATGACTAATAAGTGACAAGGATAAAGTGCAACGGGTGGTTCACATTCATGTGTACAATGCATACTATTATGAAAAGAAATATATTGTTAATGATTTTTTATAGGGTTTTGTGTTAAATAAAGAATGGACATGTATAATCGCCTTATGGGTAGAAAATGAAAACCGAATCAAATGATCAACTTGAGTAAGATCCATGCTACTTGTTGCTTGCTATGTGAAATGTTATAACCAGATAAAGGTGGTGGAACTAAATAAAATTTAAGCCTTGATCCATTCTGCAAAAAAAATTATTATATTTTTCTATTGGAAATACCGAATAACTAATCCAATCCAAGAATCGGATGATAAAAATGTGAGTAGACAGTTGAAATTGTACTCTTGATCAAAGTTGTCAGGATCATTTTCCGAGGTAGGATTGGAAGCGTCTAGACTAAAGGCCATTGGCTCCTCCCTAAACTTGTTTTACGATATGATATTTATTAAATTCAATTCATATTCTCACATTACATTGGTTAAACTTGTTGTATTCTAAACTAATGCATATTGTGATTTAAATAGGTCTCATTAAACTCAATTGATCTTCCCTTATGGTATTGATTAACATCGAGTTTAAATCCTATTGACTTAAAAAAGTCCTGACACACACTGATTATCATTGCATAGTTACAATCAAAATCTTATATGGGCAAAAAGGAAAATTAAATTAATGAAAAATAAAAGTGAAAGCGTTCATGTTATCGGTTGATGAGTCATTGTACAACATTATCATCATATGATTGGGGCATAATTACATGTCCCCATTGCATGGTTTCTCCTTAATGCGTAATGAAAAAGGATCTCAATCAATGATGATGCATCCTCCTCTTAGAGAGTACATGTGTCATGGTATGCATGACGATAGACTAATCATGAAAGTACATGACATTCATTTAAACAAAGTTGTAAATCAATAACATTTCATGGAAATATTAGAGACTAGGAAGTTGAATGCAACTTCCATTACTCGAAACATTGAAACAAAGCATAGAAGAATAAAGCAACCAAAACATTGCATTGATTCAGTAATCATTTTTAATATATCAAAGTGTTTGAATTATTATTCTCTCCCATTGTTATTCATCAATGATCATTGTTTTTCTACTCATGACCCATAAAAATATTGATTTGATATTGATTCAAAGCGCTGAAGTAGATAATATAGAGATCAAAACATTGAAATTGGGTCTCGATCGAAAAACATTGTATCAACTTTCCTTTAATTGAAAATTGACAACGCAAGATTGATTTATGAATTACTACTATTGATTTTTCCATAAGACTGATAGATTAGAACTATTATTTCATTGATGTTCATCATATTTCGCATGAAGTATTATTCTGCTCACTATTTTTGGAAATTATTATTTTTAAATCTTTAATTGATAATCCAAAATTACATTACTTCAATATTATTATCATGCTCAACCTATTTTTAATATTTCATTAGTTTTATTATTTATCTATTGGACTACGAAGCTCATGAGATATTGTTTCCCTGCATTGATCCTGTATGCAAACAATAAGGTAAAAGTTAAGTCAAAGCGATTGTAATTGCTTGCAGTGATGATATACACATGAGATGATATTGAGTTATCCAAAGCTCATTATCGTAAAATATAAACCTTTTATCTTTTTCTGATTTGGAGAGTATGATTTTGCAGAATTATATTTAACCTCAACTTTAATTGATACTCTATTTTTTTCATGAAATTTTTTCTCATTTATTATATACAAGGTAAGAAATTTGTCAAAGTCAATATTTTGGTCAAGTCTATTGTAATGTTAACAGAGTCCTCAGGTTGGATTCTCACCACGTGATGGGTCCGATTTGAGAGGATACGATTGAATTTGATTGAATTTGAAAAATCTTAAGCTCGTCCTAACTACTGTCGCAATCGGCTACTTTCACTCATTTTATTTAAACACTTTATTGTTTCTTTTCAAAATCAATTTAATTAATACATTAATTGTTAGTTCTTAACACTTTTAATTATTTTTCATCAACTAAATTAAATGGACCTAAATAAAATAAGATGGCTAAGTTTATTTATCCATTAATATATAATCTCATATTAAAGTACAAAATCATTTCAATATACCAACTAACACAATTGTTCAAGATTTTCTAAAAAAAATCGAGTTGTCAAGACCTTGATATTTAGGTAGGACATTTTCTTCGAGGCCTATGACTCCTTTAAGCCTTTTACAACTTTGTTTATGTCATTAATATTTGAAATTTATTAGTTGAGATTTTGATTCTTTTTTTGCTTTTTTGTTTTCAATACCAAACCTAGATACTTCTACCATCCATAGGTGATAATACTTAATAGTATAGCGGATACATTCCAATTGGGGTACCGTGGAATATTATATATATATATATATATGTATATGTAGAAATTTAATGTTTGTCTACTTGAGAACCGTCCTCCCTTTGTCTTGCACAGTCCTTTTTATCATCCGAAGGTGCAGTTTGATATATTGAGGCCCGATTCATTCGAGCATCATTGAAGTGCATGAAGAGCCCATGCCCTAGATCGAATGCGATTGCTTCCCCCATCGCCGTTGGTACGAGAATGTCAGAATGATACACGAGGTGATCCCTTTACAAGAATGCCAGAACGACCTTCCTAGCTCATCGTCGCTGGATCTCGTCTTTATCATGGATGAACGAGGTGGTCCCCTTCGATCCTCATCTTCGTCAAACCTCCTTAGCTCGACGCATGATCTTCATCACTGGCGATCTTCATCGCCATCTCGCTCCCTCTTCATCTTCATCATCGTGCATGTGAACGAGCTTCATTAGAAGCCCCATTGTCACGGACTCCTCCGTCTCAAGGGAAGCGGCAATCGCAAATGGTGGGTCCCGCCCATTGGACCCCCAAACCCGTCACACAATATGACAGTCTCTTCCTCCGCCGCCTTCGCATCCCCAGACCACGTCTACTATTTTTAGCTATGATGGCCCCATATTTGCCGAGACCTCCTCGGAGAATGGCAGCACCTACCAGAAGTTATCTGTCCTCTATCGGCGATAAGCTCCGACGGTAGGGCGGATCGACGAGGCTGCGATCACGATCCAATTCCACAGTAGCGAGTTCATCGTCGAGAGAAACACACTCGAATGATTTGATTCCATGGCAGCATTTTTTTCTTAATATATCAAACTGAACCACGTTTTTTTGCCTCAAATGATAAGAAGACTGTGCAAGATCAGGGACGACCATAGCAGGGAGAACAAACATAAAATCCTATTATTAATAGTTGAGATAATATGGTCGATAGGCAAGAGCAAAAATTAATGATTTGAACAATGCAAAAACTTCCTTCCGAATAATTTATTTATTGTGATATTCAAAAGTATATTGTGTCATAACTAACTAATTTAAAAGGAGAATTATCTATAAATGCTTCTCCTGTTTAACGACACTTCTCCCCGGTTTAATGATATTTTTTTACGAGTTGAACTTTTCGAACAATTTAAATAATAATAAGTTATATTACTCAATAAATCAAGTACCAATTTGTTACTATTAACAAAAGAAAGAAAGGAAAGGAAATGAAAAAAAAAACTAAGAGTGGGGATATTAAATAAGGTGGGAGGACCCCGGAGACTCTCCTTTGACCCTTTTAATTAATATATATAATAATATTATATATTATAATATATATATACACCCCCACATTAACTACCAAGTCTTTTCAATACGATCAAGTCTAAGAAACCCGCCTATAAAATCAACGAATAGCTGGAGTCCTTTACAATAAGACCACGTTTGTGAGGCCCCAAAGCAAATAAAATAATAGGCCATGAGATAGCTTACCAAATAAACAAATATCTTCTTGAATAGTTTCATTTTCTTATTATTAAAATAAATTTAATTGTGCTAATACAAACTCATTATTTAATGATTTACTTTTTTATATATAAATCTTGGTTATCATACACGGTAACGACGCCGTGTACAAAAACTAGGTGACCACCACACACGCACACATCTAAATCGAATTTTTATATACATTAATAATTGTAATTGTAAGGAAATAATGTAAAATTACATCTAGTCCCAAGTGATGTAACTTTGTACATATTATAAGTGTGATTGCAAAAAAATAAAAATAAAAAATAAACATATAGTTATAGAAAAAAAATTGGAGTATTTTAAACATAATATATTGCAGTTATCGCCCCTCTCCCTTGGTCGGATCAACAATCTAATAAAGAATAAGTATTAATTAGTTTAGTTTGAGGATTGCATATACTTTTTAAAGAAAATGAACTCTTTTTAATAGTCTTTTTTTTTTCTTTTCAAAATTTAATTTTTCCTCTTATAACTAATTTATCACTCTAGCAAGAGTTATTATTTTTTGGAAATCAAAATCCGGGATTATAAAAAATATACTGTTTTGATTCATCTCAGATAGCAACAGGGTTGATTTTTGTATGATGAATCTAGAATTTCTGGTTCGAGTGGATTTTTTTTATTCTGATTCTTTTATTTATTTCATTGTACTAGGTAATAATTTTAGTCGCCTTTATAGTAATTAATATAAAACAACTCTTGTCAAATTGCCTTCTAATCCAAGCAATTTTTTTTAAAGGTATTATGCAAACAAATAATGATTCCAAACTCCTAATAACTTCTTGAACGCCACAAAGAAACGCCCACCGGCACGTGCACGAGGCCTCCGAAAGCAGAGCAGCAAACCGCACCCGGTTTTCTCACGCTCGCAACTCGGATCCCGTGAACACGCTGGACGGGGCCCGCGAGTGTCAGAGAGCTCGTACCGGCGGGCAATCGCTGGGTCAGACAATTTCAGGTGCCACAAGCGCCGCGGGGCGTTTTCTCCCGGTCCCCCTCTTTAAAGAAACCAACGTTCCCACCAATCAGCATCCGAGACGTGTCGGCGGATCCGACGCGGAGGAGCCCGGAGATTCGTGTTTGGGGAATCGGACGGCTCGGATGCGGGACGCGTCAGCTCGTCAGCTGTGACCGCCGAGGCGGTTGCAAGCCGGTCACCGCCGCTTCGCCTGCGTCCTTCGAGTTCCCGCGATCTATAAATGTGGTACCTCGTCGGACGGCGCCGCTCCTCTGAGAAGACAAAAAGGGGCCCTGCGGAGGAGTCGGAGAGGCGGTGGGGAGGCGGAGGAACTCGTCGCGTTCGTTTCGGGGTGTTTCGATTTGCCTTCGGATTTGTCGCCCCAAGTTTCCGTTCTTGCGCTTTACCAGCTCCGATTCGAAGGGTAGGTGCCGCAAACATCTCGTTGTTTCGCTGCTTTCTGATCTTTTCTTTACTCCTTTAGCGATTTTTTGACCTCTCTGAATCAAGAAGCATAAATGTTTCATCTTTCAGATTTGGATGACAAATCTGCTTATATGATGATCTCATCGGCCAAAGTCGTATTTTTTTTATTTAAATTTGTGGGGGAATGCTTCCCGTTTATGGAATCTGATTCCAGGGAGATTTGGGGCTTCGGTTGTATGGCGGCCTGAGGGATCATATTTTACATTAGGGCTTTTGTTTTTCTTTCTTCTGTGATTTTGGGCAAGACTAGGGTTTGATTGTTTACTGTCCTTGATGGTAGGGTGTGATGTTGCGTGATTGCAGCTATGGTTTTAGCCGCATTCGTGTCTATTTGCTTGATTCACTACATGACACAGTTTAGGATGCAATTGATAGATAGAAGACGGTAATTTGATCCACCGATATTAGGGTTTAAAGTGCTTCCCTCCGGAAGTTGTTCAAGAGAGGCCTGGATAGCTACCTGGATTCGAGCCGCAAGTTGGGGCCCACCTCCTCGGTGGCCCCTTCGCGAGTCACTGCTCGAGGCAGGGGTGCGTTGCAACAATCTTCGTATGCCGCTGGGGTCTTCTTCCAAGGGGATGGCCAGAACCTGGCTTCTGTAAGCTCCATGTCAGGGAATGGGCGTTCTGTCTTGGGACCTGTTGCCGGTGATATGAACCACGTTGTATTAAACAGTACAGGAAACTCCTCAGGGCCAAGTATCTGTACAAGTTCCATTGTCACAGACGCTAACTCGGCAATCTCTGGTGGTCCTCAGTTGCAAAGGAGTGCCAGCATCAATAACGAATCTTACATGCGTCTTCCTGCTTCGCCAATGTCTTTCTCCTCCAATAATATATCAGGATCTTCTGTGATGGAAGGATCCTCAATTGTCCAGCAGAGCCCACAACAAGAGCAGCTCCAGAAGCAAGGGGCTTCAAGTGCCACGTCTCAGCTAACAGCACAAGAGCCAGGCAATTCACTGAATGCTCAGAAGAAACCAAGGTTGGAAATGAGGCAGGAGGACATTCTGCAGCAGCAGATGATACAACAGTTACTGCAGAGGCACAACTCAATGCAACCACAGGGTCACCAAAACCTACAGCTGCAGGCAATTTTGCAGCAGCAGAGATTAATGCAACGCCAACAGCAGCAGCAGCAGCAGCAGATGATCCAATCCTTTCCTAATATGCAACGTACTCCCATCACCTTGCAACAACAACAGCTCAGACAACAACAGATGCAGCAACAAGCTGTACAATTAGGTACCCCAGTGAAGCGCCCTTTTGACAATGGCATATGCTCTCGGCGCCTTATGCAATACCTGTATCACCAACGGCATCGGCCACAAGTGAGATGATTCCTTCCTTTCGTTTATGTCATAGGGTTGTAAACCTTGTTACCCTTCAATGTGTCTCTAACCATATCCATGGCATCCTCAGGATAATTCTATACAGTACTGGAGGAAGTTTGTGACAGAATATTTTGCTCCACGAGCTAAGAAAAGATGGTGTTTATCCATGTATGATAACATTAGCAACCATGCACTTGGTGTATTTCCTCAATCAGCTGCGGTAAGCATATGATGTCGTGCAAGTCTTTTAATTTGTTAACTTCATTCTATTTTTGCTATTCTTCCTTGAGGGTACCATGAAGTGTCATGTCATTCTTGTCGGCTTTCATATGAATACTTTGGACTGTCTTGTGTAATGGTCTTCAAGTATAACACACTTGATGGTGAACTAAACTAAGATTCTGTCTGCTTGCTTCCTCAGAGTTTGTGATCATTTTGTTTGAGTCAATGAATCATAGCTTTTCGAATGAAAACTATGCTATAAAATCTTACCCCAAGAACTGGAAGGGCAGGGATTTCTGTTGTTTGCTTCATGCATTGTGTATATTTTATGCTACACTTATTAATGTTATATATTTCTCCCTAGTCATATATCCAACTTTACCATTTCCAACTCCCACTTTACTGTGAAACTGTAATATGTCAACCCGGACTTGCTTGATGCCATAGTGAACTTAGTTAACCTGCCTTGCACTTGAACTTTGTTCCATTGTGATATCTATGAACATATTCATCATAACCTGGAGACTTTTTGATATAGTAAGAGTTATTCCGTCCTAGTAATCTCCCATTGAGTGTAGTTTTTTGAGGGGTCCTATTGACTGTAACTTATGTGCACATTCGTACCATTTCTAATGGGAACACATTATCAGGTCCGTTATCTGAGCTAATGCAAAATGAAACAAATGTAAGCTAATGCTGTTTTATTCGTCTTTTGCTTGTTGCAGGATACATGGCAGTGTGACTTATGTGGTTCCAAGTCTGGAAAGGGATTTGGTTAGTGAACATTATTTATTTAGATTCTGTTTTAAGAATTTCTAATTGAATCATGTACTTATTTCTGTAATGAGGTGATGGAAGCTGTTTTACGCATGTTCTCTCTTTCATCAATTGCTTTCCTTTTAATGCATAAATCCTTATGTCCTTACAAGTTCATGTTGGAAATAGTATGCAACTGTTGCCATTTTTGTCTTTGGTAAAATAGACTAATGTTTATGGCTTTAGCAACAAAGATTTTATCAGAGCTATCCTATTTGTTACTCCAACTTTCATTGCACTAGACATTTTTTTACCTTTTTTCTTAAATTCTTTATTCAACATCTTTCTTATTTCTTTTTGTATGGCATTTCTTACTCTTAAGATTCTTACCGAAAATTTTGTCACGATACTTCTTTTCTTAATTCCTTTTTTTGGGTTTCCCTTGTCTGTCTCATGAAATGACTTTATGATTGGACGATTTGTCACGAATTAGGGTATGTTATAGTTAATTGTCTAATTCTTTACAGAAGTTGTTTCCCATGGTCTGAATTTTGGTTTTTGAATTATGTTTCTGCATGATGTTCATTTCTACTGGACCTTATTACTTGTCTAGAAACCCTTGTACTTTCTCTTTACTAATGGTTCACTTGAACTTTTCTGACAGAGGCTTCTTTTGAAGTGCTTCCTCGCCTTTGCCAAATTAAATTCGATCGTGGCATTGTTGATGAAAATCTATTTCTTGACATGCCTCATGAGTCCCGATTATCCTCAGGGATTATGGTATTGGAGTATGCGAAGGCTGTTCAGGAAAGTGTTTTCGAAAATCTGCGTGTTGTTCGTGAGGGGCAACTGCGAATAATATTTACACCAGAATTAAAGGTCTGAATTCAACAATACTTTCTTACTTTCTGTTTTTTTTTTGCACTAGGCTTTGGTTTACAGAATTTTTTTGATATTTTGTTACATAATATTATGCATCATTACATGTATTATGGTTTATGCTTCAGATTATTTCGTGGGAATTTTGTGCTCGGCGTCATGAAGAATTTTTGCCTCGAAGGCTACTAGCATCTCAGGTATTTGTTTTATGCTTTAGCTTGCTTGCTTTCACATGGGAATAAGATAACTAAATTTTAAGCAGGGAGGTCATCTGTCTATGAATGCCACATCGTTTGAGTTAATTTTAAGCTTCATTTAGAAGCATCTGTAAAATAATATTTTTTTAGAGACTGATTTTTTTTCCATCAGTATTCCTTTCACATCACACTTGTCTTTTACCTAGGCTTATTGATATGGACCAACTAAGTTTATGCCCCTTCTCACTCTTTAGTTAAACCTTTTGATTAGTTTGTTTCCAAGTATTTAGGACTCTATATAAACCTCAGATATAGTTGGCTTTGATGAATGAAAATTTGATTTAGTTTATTTTTCCTAAGTTTGGAACTTAATTCGGTTTACTTCGTAGTTTGGGTTTAGATAGTACGTCTCCGTTATTTCTCTTGTGTGGACCACCTTTTATCTAATGAAGAGTTTAGTTAATATATCTCCATCAATTATATAAGGTATTGAAAAATATTTCTATTGATCCAGATCTTATTATGGTGAAGCACCTTTTTTTCTATTACAAAGGGCTCATTGGCATAATACAAAGAAATTAGAGATGAACTACATCTCATAGGAACTTGAACTCTTGACCTCCATAAGAGGAGAACTGAGGTTCTGACCAGACTTGCGAATAATATGTTGAAGATATTCGTTTTAAAAAAAATGTTGAAGATCCGCTGTTGTTTTTTGGCTTTTGTATGATTCCTTGTTCAGCTAGTTCTTGATAACTGTGATAAAGTTGTCACAGACTTACAGAACTTCTGCTTTGCTGCCAAATAGAATTATCTAGATTATGGAGGCACGCCCTCTGAATGAAAGTATTTACATTTGTATTTACTGAGTGAAAATCTTGGTTGTATATTTTCTGATAAAAATCTTGGTTGCATATAATTTGTTAGAAGTTGGTTGGGAAACATTATTCTTTTAACAAACTGCCTGTCTTTAGGAACACATGAACACAGTTGAAGACAGTGAATGCATAATATGTATTCAAAAATGAACTTTGTATATTTACATCCTGGCACTTTTGGTTAACAAACCTTAGATGTATCAAGGCACATGCATATTTCTTGGGATATCGGAGAATGTGCACATTTGTAATATGCCGACATTGGCTACACTAGTCTATGCATGCAATGTTAACTTGCTTAAATTTTAGTGTCTCTATGCCTCATGTATTAAACATGATACTCATGAAATATGCAAGTGACATAGTTACAGAGGAGTTTATAAGTTTATATATAGTTCCTTTTCGTTTTTGTATCTTGACTAACAAACTAGTTAAGAATCTTTCTGTGTATGTTCTCTCTCTCTCTAAAAAAAATCTTTTGGTGTATGTTCTTGACTCACTTTATGTTAATAATATTGCTTTATTAGTTAGCCATGCATCAATAAATTTGAATGGTTGCACCCTCCTTGACTCCTTGAAAGAAAGTTTATTGGATGTGTCATTTGGACCCTTAAATTCGTTTGGTGTATGAACTTCAAAATGATTTACTACATGGACTACTCTTTTGAAGTTTCTAAAGAAACTGGATTTCTACTTTACCTGCCTATTAGCTTTCCATTTGCATTAAGTAGTGTGCAGCATCTTTACAACATAAAATAATGTGCATCATGGGCTATAGTCAGCAACTAATAGTTTTTTTTTTTTGAGGAGACAGCAACTAATAGTTATGTTGACATGTTGTTTCAATAGCTGATCCTTTTTTTGTTTACTTTTTTGTTGTCTAGGTTAATCAGTTGTTGCAAGTTGCACAAAAGTATCAAACTGCTGCAAGTGAAAATGGATCTGCTGGGGTCTCACATCAAGATTTGCAAGCTAGTTGTAATACGTGAGTGAACTTTTTAATATTTCCCTGTAGCTCCTAGGTCTCTTGACAACCTTTAAATTACAGGTTTAAATATTACATTTAACATTGACTCAACTGGCTCTTCTATAGAAATTGGATATTTTTTAAAGAAAGTGTTCTCCATGGATGTCAAAGTAGATTTTTAATAATCTAATTTGCTAGAAACCTTGTCTTCAAATTTTTGTGTCTAGATGCGTAGATGACTGTGGATGGAGACTAGATCTAAAACTTTGATTTTTAGCACTTCTCCCCTAGTGCTTACCATGTAGTTGTCTCACTATAATGATTGAATAAATTGGCTTTGGATAATCATCCTTTTCTTCCTCCCCCCAAAACAGATGTGTATGATGCCCCTTATTTTATGTTTACTCCATAGTGTTGGAGGCTTGGAGTTGAAATCATAACCTTTGCTTCTTAGGCTTATTTACATGATGACCATTAAATGGACCATCGGCATGCTACTGCCACTTACCTGCTATCGCTGCTATCAATTTAAGCAATCTCTCTTTAACCCCCTCACCTCCCCTCCCCATTTGTTGCGTGTCACATATGTTCTGCGTTGCATATGCGTCGCACAATGCCCTCTCAACCATGGGCAGTGCCCAATTTATATTATTACCTTTTCATGCATTTTTCCTTTCTAGATCCAATTTTGTGCTTGATGTTTGTATAGAGTGGTCAATGACATTTTTGTAATAAACACACCAAAAAATTGTCTGATGGTACTCCACACCTCATATTGTCAAACCAACGCCCCTATGGAAACAAGCCTATTCCTCTCTCGAAAACTTTTGTATTCAAGCATTCTCTTTCGTCTTTTTTTGAGGAGAAAAAGGATGACCATCGGGGTTGTGGTTGTCATCCATATATATATAACTGGGAACAGAAAGTCATGTACAAGTGTGGGCTCTCGAAGAGAGCAACAAAAGATAGGGAGTGTCTTAGCTAAACAAAACCCCCACACTCGAATAAGAAAAAGGATATGATGTACAATACACTCAATCTGACATCTTTCCCCACAAAAAAATGATCCGGTGGCCAAAGGCGCTCTCCATCCCTGTCTCTGACGGGCTAAACCACGGAGTGAGTGCCACACGGTCTCCGGATCAGATGAGAAAAAGCCCGCAATGCTGCTGCCAGATGCCTCGAGATGTTAGGCAGTCAAAAAATAAATGGGTGATGTCCTCCTCCGGCATGTCACAACACGCAGGATGTGTCATAGTGAGGTGCCCATCTCGCCTTGTACCTCCTAGTGAGAAGCCCGCGTCCGTAGAAGTCAAGCAAAGATCTTGACTTTCAACGGCACTCGTAACCGTCATATAAGTCTTGCAATCGAACCTAAAATCCTCTGATAAAGTAATGGGTGGTAGGAATCGAATGTAGAGGCTGCGCGCTGAGTGGGTGGTAGCATTCTCTTTCTTAATCAATGGTTTCACTAATTCTAATGCATTTGCCTGAGACGTGGTGTGGCAACGCACACAAAATGACCCTCTGGAGAGGCTCACGGTCTTTGCCAAGTCATAAAGACTTTTGTTGTTAAACGAGAAATAAGTTTGTATATACACCCCTCCATTTGATGTCGCACAAGGTTAATCATTTCCAAGAATGATCTCGTAACAAGTGGTATCAAAGCATGATCTCTTGCTTCGGAACAAGTGACGTTCCACCCTGCACATCTTGATCAAGAGAAGTCTTCAATGTTGCAAAGTAAATGATGTCGACCCTTGAGATTGCCACCGACCAAAGCTCATCTTGAGAAATCACCCTGTGCTGAGCAAGGGTGCTCGAGGTCAAAGGATATGATGGCATCCTTTAGTAATCGTCTAGGTCAATCTACCTGGACATAGGTGAAATGCAGGGCCATTTCAAATTTCACGGGCACACTCTAGAGGCCACGTTAACGGTGATGAGTTCCAAGGTAGGTCGCTCCTCTTTGCGAGCAACTTAAGGCAATTGAAATGACCATGACAAAACTGAAAGTATCCTTAAAAAATTGCATCCAACGTGGTGGTCATCCTTTTTTCCCTAAAAAAAACTGCATCCAACTGAAAGAATCGGTAGTTCTACCCTCGCTCTTGATCCTTGTTGATATTTGATTTTGCGGGTCATCACCTTTTATAAAATATTAATGATATTATAGAAAAATAATAAAGCAACCTCTCTAAAAAGATTAATAAAATAATATATATATTAAATCATTAATATAATTAATTAAAAATAATGCAGCACACTATTTCATTATACAATATTAAGATCACATAAAAATGATAACTTTACTAAGTTAAGATACTTTAATTAATTCGGGGGATCGGGCTCTGCAGGACAGGAGCATGTATTCCTGCCCTGACCCCAAAGTAACCTTGGGGGCATTTTTGCCTTCGTCCCACCTCCGTGGGGGTAAAATCCTCGTGAACAAGGCCTTGAGTATTTTTCTATCTTCAAGTAAAACTCTCTTGCTTGGGTGTTAGCGGGGGAGAAGCATCAACATTGACAAATGGAGGTTTAAGCCTCATAAAGGTAATCAATACAAGGAGTCATGGCAAAAAAAATGATGGAAGCCTTGGAGGAAAAGGCTCTCACGTTGCCGAAGTGCATCAGGGCGATGCATTTCAAAAGCGAGGCGTTCTCTTCACCAAGGTGTTTGGTGCAAGGGAAGAAGCTCCATGGCTCCATCAACACTAGCTCTAAATCCGCCATGAAGAGACTTGAGCTTCTGCTCTATAGGGATTGAATGAAGTTGAAAGCCATGAATTTGTGATTGTTGCCAAACGTTGCCCATGCCACTCGAGTATGCTTGGCAAGTGTTCAAGTCTTTCCGGACCTGATTGTCATCTCAATAGATAACTGATATTGTGGTGGGACTCAACTTTCCTTGACCACCCTTGCTGCATCGGTCGAGTAATCAAGGAACTCTTTTAGTGATCCGCATCTCAAAGAGTCCTTGCATCATCCCCATCTGTCGAGGAATGAGCCTGGTGTCCAAGGTGCTCTCCACAATGAAGCTCGTCAACAGAGCATTTGTACTGCTCTTGTTGAAGGCACCAATTCCTCGAAGGGCCTCTCGGAGCAAGAAGATCCCAAAATCAAAGCTTGGCATCACCACACTTCATGTTAGGCAGGCTCTACATGCAATAAAAGTGATCAGCAAAGGTCACATCTGTTGATGGTAGACTCTTGTTGTGCTCTCGTTGCAACCTGCCCCAAAGAGAAACGCCAAGGCAAATGATTACCTTGTGCAACAGGCAAAAGAACGCCAAGGTGTTAATTGTGGAATACCAAGTTGGTGACTTGGTCTGTGTGAAATTGCCTCTCCATTGTTCAGCTCAATGCGACAAGTTTCATGGATGCCATCATCGTTTCCAGGGTTCATTTTGCATTTTGAATAAAATGGGCAAGGCGGTATATCTGTTGGAGCTTTCTCAAAGTTTTCACGAACATCCGGTGTCCACACTGAAATGCTTGGAGGATATCAAGTTGAAGACCTTCCAAAGTATAATGATCATTCATTCAGCTTAACTTGGCGTTGTGCAACACAGGAGGTGTCAAAGTCAAGAAGTTCCTCGTCAACAGAAGCTTAGTAAGAAATGCGAACACTAAAGTTCGAGATCTCGGAGAACAGAAAGCAACAGCGCTGTAGACGTAGCCGACTTAGATGGAGGAAAATGTCATTGATAGTCTGCATTGCGTCCATTATGCATTTCATGTCTCTTGTTCAATCATGGGTATTGCTGAAGTTAATATTACATTTCTATGCATTTTTTCTTTTTAAACCCACTTTTCTACTTAGTATTTGTATATAGTTGGTTAATGACATTTGGGTTATTTCCTCCAACCACCTCTAAACTATCACGATTTTCCACATCTAATCCCAAACTACGAACTTCATTTTTTTGGTCCCTAAACTATCGCGATTTTTCTAATTTGGTCCTTCCGTCCAATCCGTCAACTTTCGGTTAACTTTGATATTTTGGATTTGTGAAAAGTCGAAAATGCCCCTGCGCGAAAAAATATCTCCCTGCGCACACCCCTCCCCCCCCCCGAGAGTGATTTTTTTTGTATAGGGGCATTTTCGACTTTTCACAACAACAACAAAGCCTTATCCCACTAGGTGGGGTCAGCTACATGGATCATACGACGCCATTTCGTTGATCCATTTTTGACTTTTCACAAATTCGAAAAATCAAAGTTAATCGAAAAGTTGACGGAATTGGACGGAAGGACCAATTTGGAAAAATCGTGATAGTTTAGGGACCCAAAAAACGAAATTCGTAGTTTGGGATTAGATGTGGAAAATCGTGATAGTTTAGGGATGGTTAGAGAAAATAACTCATGACATTTTTATAATAGTGCACCCAAACTTGCAACCCGGTGATGGCTCTCCACACCTCATGTCATCAAATCAACGCCCATATTTGCTGTATTAGAGGAGAGATCCTAGGTCCTCGTTGTGTTCAAACATTCTCTTTCTTCATACAAATCAATGCTTATTGTGTATTTGCCTCAGATGTGGGGTAAAAACCCACATAAAATGTCCTTTCAGAGAAGTGTCCCTGAGTGCTGGCTCACAATCCATGGTGCTCAAGTGCAAAACGTCCCAAACCATCAACCTTTGGCAAGACTCACGACAAGACTTCCACTCCTAAATGAGAAATAGCCTTGTCTAGGTGCCCTATTTGCACGATGTTTTCTAAGAGTGATTGGGTCTTAGGGATCCCCTCTGTTTGCAAGCAATCTGCCCACATGCAGTGACCCCACAACATGCTACAATGGAGGTGACAAGTTCCTCCTCCATGCCTGCAATCAGGGGAGACGTGGCTCCCTTTTTGTTGTTTTGTGTTCTGGTGATATTGTTTATAGATTATATTTTATTATGTATAAACTTCTGATGATCTGTAATGTTTGACTGTTAATTGTTAGACGTTCATGTTCTTTATTGTTTGATTATTATTAATATGCATCTCAGCCCTAATATAGTTGGTTCAAATTATTTTACAAATTAATTAATATATTTTGATTTAAAAATCTGGTAGAATTGGGCATTCCAAGTGTTCAAACAATTACGTGTACTTTCGGATTTTCCATGCTGTGTCTGTTTTTCGAGGTTGATATAACTCTGCGCGGAACTCTGTAGGTTTGTAACAGCCGGTCGTCTTCTAGTGAAAAATCTGGAGTTACAAACCCTAAATGACATGGGGTTCTCAAAAAGATATGTCCGGTGTTTGCAGGTAATCAAGAAATTGTATTCACGCTGTAGCCATTATCTACTTTTCCTCTTTCTTGATGAATCCTTTTTCCTTCCCTAGATATCTGAGGTGGTAAATAGCATGAAGGACCTGATTGATTTTAGCCAAGAGCACAAGATTGGGCCTATAGGTACGCCATTAATGAGTTCGAAAATACTTTCATATCCTGTGTTATTATTCTTATAGTTGTCAGCTAGGCTTGAACATAGTTTAACATTTAATAATTATGTTAATTTTTTTTTTTGGTACGACAATTACGTTCAATTTGTGGCTTGAGCCTGGTCGTGAGCCATAACTTGAGGGTTGTAAGTGTTGACCTTCATTGTCATTCATCAGCCTTACTGTTACATATTGATGGGCTGATGCATTTCTGCTTTCTTGTATTGCACAATTTGTGCTGATATACTTGAACCCTTGTTTACCATTGATGTTATTGCTACAGTATATCAGGTTTCTCTTTGGGAGTAGCTTTGCCAGTGATTGTGAATTCAACTTGCTTTTGAGCATTTACTTTTGTCGCAAGATCCTGCTATTATGTCAACAATTGGTCTTCACGAAATTGCCTAACTTATTCATTCACATTGTATGGCTTTTACATTATTGGTTTTCCTTATATGTCAACTATATATGATGTTCATGCTACTTATATCGATATGTGCTCATGTTTCCGTATTGTTTCCTTGTCGTAAATACAATTAGTGTTAATTTTTTAAGGTTTTGGGTTCCTGATTCATTTGAGCGACCGTATTTCCTTGTTTATGTGTACAGAGGGTAGACAGTTAGTCATCCTTTTGCCCTTCACGAGACAAACCCTAATTGGCGAAGTTGCAACACCCAAGGGAATCAATTGATTATTTTGTTTCTTTTTTTATTTCAGATTGCCCTTCAAAGATTCTAGAATAGATGTCACATTCACCTGTTACACTCCAGTTTTTGTTATGCACAAATTCTTTCAGCAGCTTCTCTTTTCTTCTACATGACTGCATAAATAACTTCATTTCTAACATTCGGTGCATCATGTTTGGAAATTATTCAGAAAGTCTGAAGAACTACACAAGGCTGGCTGCTTCAAAGATGCAAAAGCAGAAGTTGGAGTCAGAGCAGTTAGTGTGTGCTCAGGGGCTGCCTGCAGAACAGAGCACTCTGAATAAAGCTTTGAGCATCCAACCAGGGTTAGGCAGTCATGCGAACAATAATTTGTCTCCTGGCAACATTCTTGGTGGCAACTTGCTGAATGATGCAGCTCTGAACAACTATCAGAACATGCTTAAAAGTTCTCTAAATCCAACTCATAATGTTCTTCAGCAAGAACTATCAAACAGCATCAACGGCCCAAAACATGCACCACCTATGCAGTTCCAGGGGTCATCCTCGTCAATTCTGCCAAATCAATTAGGTGGTGGTCTACCTGGTCAACATCAGCAACCTCCACTTGGCGGTTGTGTGCCTCAGCAAAATAATTTGCATTCCTTTCAGACTAATCAGCATTTGCAGCAACATGTAATCCAGCAAATGCTTCATGATATGATGAATAACGATAGGGCAGGTGCACACGAGTCTCAGAATGCGTCAAGTGGTAATATGGCTGCTAGTGAAGTTGGAGGCAGCTCTACTGGTGCATCAGTTAGAATGATCAGTGCATCAGCCCCGAATGGACTTGAGTTGCAAAATATGCATAACATCAGCATGCCTAATAATGCCATGGGCACTGTACCAAGCAGGAGCAACAGTTTCAAGTCTGCCCCCAGCAACCCCACAGTCAGTGGAAACAGTCTCAATTCAAGATCAGAACTACCCCAAAACATGGATTTGCCAGAACTCGATCACTTCACTCAGGACTTCGTGGATAATGCGATGTTCGATGGCGAGGGTTGGCAAATGTGAGCTGTGGTTGGGAAGGTGCAGGAACATTGATATCAACTATTGTTTTGAGTGGAACATAGTAATGAATATTGTACAGCTTCGTCGAACGGATGTGCTCTGATCTGTTATGTCGAGATGACGGAACGATGGTTTGTTCCTTTTAACTGGAAGTTCGGCTTCTCGCCATGTTAGTTCTCTTGCGAGTTAGCCACAGCGTACACACATGGCCAAGCGCCCACCCCGACATCAACCAAATATTGAGTATTTTTATTGTAGTTGCTAAATGAGTTGTTGCCAGAACATTGAATGCTGGGGCTGTTGTGACTTCCTGTTTGCTAAGCACCCTTCTAATCGGTTATCAGTTGTTTTCTAAGCACCCTTTTAAACAGTTTTAAGTTAATAGTGAGTTTCTCTGTATGCTAGGGCTTTGTTACTCTCATAATGCTAAATAAAGGCTTTTTACTTATCAAATTTGTTTTTGTATTCTAGGGCTTTGTTATTCTCATAATGCTAAATAAAGGCTTTTTACTTATCAAATTTGCGAATTTATGTCGTCAAAACTTCTTTTTGCGTTTTGTGAATGGTGAATGGAACTTGGGCGGCCGAATTCTAATACTTTAGTATTTAAGTACTATGAGAATAATGGTAATAGTGTATTAAGATAGAAAAATAAAATGAAGAAAACATTATTCTTTTTAGTTCATAGTGACATTTCTTTTTTGTGAAATTTATAAGAAAAGTTGTATATTAAAAGGCGTACAATTCAATAAGATCTGTGTACAACTAATATTTTAATAAAATTTAAAATGGCTTGATTTTTTATTTACTTAAATTGTTAAATTTCAATTGTCAATATTTCCTTTTCAAGTTAAATTGTTAAAATTTTATGAAAGGAACACATCAATATTTTTTATAACATTTAAACTTCATTTTGTAATTAGATCATTGTTTAACTTTTGAAACTCATACAACAACAACAACAAAGTCTTATCCCACTAAGTGGGATCGGCTACATGGATCATACGACGTCATTCGTTAATTCATGTTCATGAGATTCGACAGGATTTTACGCTGGCTGTTTTGAAATTCATAATCATCATTAAATTAATTAGAACGATAAAGGATCATGTCAAAAGAAAAAAAAATAAAAATGATTGTTTAATTCTTATTAAATAGTGTTGGCATGTTAATATTTTCTTCTTCCACTTAAATTTTAGAGTAATAGAATAAAATAAATTAAAGAAAAAGGACGAAAATCCCATAAATGGAGAGAAAAAATATGTTGCTTAGGAGGTCCTACCCTTTCTTTAATTTTTTTCATTTTTTTTAATGGTGAAGTTGAGATAAAATATTGAAGTGACGACATTTATTAAAATTGTTGCCAAATGAACCTTATACTGACCTTTTTATTTATTATCATTTGTATTATTTATTATTTATTCTACCTTTTCCATTGTTTTTTTAAATATTGATTTCGATGAAAATGTTTCAAAAGTTGAATATGGTTTGGCTACAAAATGAAATTTGATTGGAGGAGCAAAATGATGTTTCAAAAGCTGACATACATTATTTAATTGTTTCAAAAAAATTGACATTAAGAGAGAGGAAATGTTAACATAAGTGACATGTGAGCATTTTCACCGATTAATATTTTTGTCATCGATTAGAATGATTATGATTGTAGAATTATTAAAATTTGATAATCGTTGAGTTATAAAATAAAGTTCACTCATGATATTAAAAACAAGGACAGTAAAATTTACTCAACATGGTGAATAGATTAAGTTCTCAAAACTTTAGTTTCACATTTCTATTATGACATTCCACTTTTTTCACTACGACTCATTTTGTTCCTTAATAATTTATCCCATTCAATAATGTCCCATATATCATCTAGTATTAGGAAGAAGACATGACAACAACTTTGCTATGCTCCTTTCTCCTCCTAAACTTCCTCTTAGGTTTCCAATAATCTCTTTAAGCAACTTTGGCTCATAATAGTTCTTACTTCTTAGTGACATGTTACTTATTTTGAAAATTTCAATTATGCTGTGATTACTAAAACTTCACAAAAAATTGATCTTCATTCTTCGCTATGCAAGTAACTAATTTTTGTATCACATATTTCATAGAGATGAAAGTACTAAACTATTATCTAATTGGCCGTTGTACTGAATTTGGCCTGTTATTTGGTAGTCCTTAGCCATCTCATTTGATCTATCATTAAACCTTAATATATCAACGCCAACATCATGATAGTATTTTAAGCAAAAGAACCAAGAAAAAAACATCAATGTACCTTCATAGTTGGATGCCTATCAATTACCACCTTAATTCTACCATGTCATCACCCTTATGTAGGAGTTGTATACTATGTCGATCATACATCATATCCTTGAACTCCTTCATTAGGAGTGTGGTGTCCGATGACATAACTTGACCCACCCCCACTTAGGTTACCCGATCACACTCTATGGGTTGAACCGGATCCACATGGTCAAAATTAAATAACACTATGATGAAATTTTAAATAACATGTAATAAAAATATAAAAATAGAAATACATTATAGATTTGATTTTATAGTATGAATAAAAGAAAAGATAATATGGAAAGAAAATTTGAATCTGAAAAATAAAATGTGAGAATTAGAATAAGAAAAAATCTAAAAAATACAAAATTATTCATGAAATTATTAAATAATAAAATAATAAAATTCAATTATTATAACTAATACATATTTTAAAAATGTAAAAAAATAATTTATTAACATTTGGTTAATTTAAAATATGATTAATATGGTTTTATTTCATTATTTTTTTACCTTTAATACTTTTAATTATATTATATGTTTTGAAGTAATAAAAATAACATTACTTCAATAAAAAAATCGGATTCAACCTTATCCAGTTGGTCAAGCGAGTATATTATTAGTCGGATTTTTAAAATATTGAAGAGTATAGATTTATATGTTTTCCTATTTTATCCTTACTCAAATGCATAGTTTATTTATCAACTTATCTTATTATTTTCTCATTTTTATTTTATCCCCACTCAACTCTATTTCTTTTATATTCATGTTTACTTAATTACAAATTATTTATTAACAATAGATAAAAAATAATTTAATAACTAATATTTTTATATCATGGATGGATTACATAATATTTATTATAAATATAAATTTTTATATATTTTAATAAAAACATTAATTGTAAGATTTATTTTATTTGATTGAGATATAAATAATTTGATTACTAAATATAACAAAGTACTTAAATTGAATAATTTATGGATAATCCTACTGCCAAATTTATCAAACATCCTAAATGAGCATCAAATCATAAACTTATCCACTATCCTCATTATCTCTTATCAAATCGTTCATAATGCGATACAAAACCATAAACTTCAATGAATCCAACAATCGAATTGATATGTACACATTATGCTACGCACAACTATGTTTTAAGTTTTCTTTTAGGACGAAAGAGCTGTTTATCTAAAAAAATTGATCTCCAATCTCCAAATAAACAAAGACGTGGTGGCTAAACTGTTTGATTGGTAAGTAACATTATGGCAAAAACCTTTTATGTAGGACAGTTGACTATCACTAAGTCAAACTGGAAAACACTTACCAGAATGCCAAAAGCTATAAATTGAACCATCGGAAATAAAATTTCATATATAAGATTGCATCTCACGAAACCTTTTTAATCATTTAATGGAATATAGCGTCCATCAAACACTTCAACATTTCTACATCAAAACCTCATCATATGTAAAGAAACTTGCTAAGAATAGGGGAACAACAACAAAATTCACCCTTTTGCATTACACGTTTACACGACATAATATTTGATATGTACATAAAGAAGGTTTGTGGAGAAGGGAAAAAAAAAAGAGTGGTCTGCTGTATTCGTTCCTTGCTATTTGTACTTCTCATGCCCAAGATTTTTGGGTTCCTTTCTATTTGTACTTCTCATACCCAAGATTTTTGGGTCGTATCAGAACAGAATCAACACAGAGACCCCCTTTAGTGTGTGTGCAGTCTATCTGTATCATAGAAAATCCAATCTTCATCAGTGTGTCAGAGTTCTTTACGATAAAATCTCCTACATGATAATGAACCCAGGCACCGGGTTCATCTAAATAGCACTTGGATTGTGCTTGCTGTCCATCAGAGGTTGATAAGCGAAACCTTACAGGCTTGATATCCCATCCATGTACATGTTCAGGGCTGTAAGTACGACGACCAAGCCTCATGGAAGCCCTGCCTAGATGAAGTCGAAAAAATAGGCTATATGTCCCTTCAGGAAAGCAAAACTCAATTTCTCCATTGACCTCAAGCCACCAAATGTGGGTGAGGTAAGCAACTGTATGAAACCTGCAACAGATTAAGTTCCATCTTATTTCCTGTTTTCATTCTTGCAGTGTAAGGCTTCCACACAGAGGTCTTTAGGTCCACACCTTATGTTACGAGTGACTACATATTAGATCAGACAGTTTGATTATAGTTTGGTGTTCAAAATCGTCAAAATAACATCCACGTTCGAGTAAAGCATAAATAGAAACCATAAATCATTTATCCATTGTGAATGTAACTCAAAAGCCATGGAAAATTGTCTTAGGCGGTTACTGAAGGCATCTTGTTTGTGCTTGAAAGTAATCCAGAGAGCTAAGTGAGTGCATAGTATAGATCAAATATGGAACATTGAAATTGTGGAAACATGTTTCATGCATCTTGAGAAAAGACTCAGAAATACAACCTCGGAAAATTGTCAAAACAAGGATCTATACATAACAAAGAAGTCAATGCCTCAAACAGTTATTTTCGCAGTCTTTTGCAACGCGAATAAGGTGAGCAATTACTTTTGAAAGGGATATGTCGAAGCAACTTTCATGTCATATTACCTTTTTTTTTAAAAGAAAGTTCTTATGTATCATGTTATTTCAATTAATTGACATCTCTTAGAAAATTAACAGTTAAAGACTTCCTTTTTGATGAAAGATTCAAGGGTCAAAACAACAAAGGAACTCAAAAAACACAATACCTAGATTCCTCGGTGGCAATGTAATTCCAGTATCTCCTATCATCGATTCCGGTAATAGAGAATGCCTTGGACGAAATTGACATAAACATCCGACCTCTATTCTTCTCCAGCCAAAAGGCCTGCATACCCAGACACCAAATTCAATTGGCAATCGCAATACTTAGAGGGCGATAGAGTCTTTGCGAACAAATTCACACCCATAAATTTTACCAACATATTCAGCTCGTTCAATCTCCAAACCGAGAACGAATTAAAAAACCTTTCGTTCAGGTAAACCAATTCAAACTCGCACGATTAATTTGACAAACAAATATCCCATCTCTTTCTTTCTTTTCTTTTTCTTTCTTTTTTTGATGCAAGCAACAGTTCGAGACCCGAACAGAAATAACTGGCGAAGAATACAACTGATACCTTGTTACCCCCATCGAAGGCATTAAAACGAGAGAGCCGCGCGAAGATCTCCTTTTTGGAGAGGCCCCGTGTCTCCCCGGCCGCCTCGCCGAACGCCTTCTCCATGAGGTACCTATAGTTTCCCGGCAGCTTCGGCCCCCAAACGAAGTCCGCCGCCGCGGCGCCCCGGAACGTGCGGCTGAGCTGCGCCAGACGGCATATCTCCAGCGGGTCCAGCCGCAGGAGCACCTCCGCCACGCAGCTCTCCGGCAGGTCCCCCATTCCCGTCCGACCATCCCACCCAACTCCTCCTCCTGCCCCTTCCAGCCACATCACGCTCGAAACGCCAGCTCCCATCAAGGGTAAGAGCAGAGCTCCGATCGGCACGTCACCTGACCGGATTGGGTGGGCTTCCCAGCGACTAGTTGCGGAGGATGGATCGGTAGAAGGTGAGGGATTTGGAGGAGAGTAGGAGGAGGGCGGCGCGCCTGGAGGAAGGCGGGAGGTTCAGGAAGAGGAGGAGGAGGAGGAAGGCACCATCCATCCCAGTGCGTGCGAGCTCGCGAAGGTCCCCGTTGGGAATCTTCCGCTCCTTTCGGCTTCTTCCTACTTTTTGGGCGTGCGAAGTGCTTGCGAAGACGAAGATGGAAGCAGGACAGCTTTTAACAAATCAAAATTAAAGGGGAGCTTTTTACTGCGCTTTGTGTTACTGGTTTTGTGCCTTGCGCTGCCTTTTTACGAGTTGCCTTCTCCATTAAACACAAAAAAAAAGGCAATGCATGATTGGATATGGATTAATCATAGTTGTGTTTATAAAAATTAACTTAATAAATAACATAATTTTGTATAGGATAATAATTGTAGGGGAAAAAAATCCCACCTATTATATATCTTTTATTTATTTATTTTATGTGAATAATCGTCAACTTAAAATTGATTAAATGTTAGCTTATTGTTATACTTTTGTTGGGAGAAATTATTAAATAATAAATCAGTAATTATTACAAACTTTCAAAGTTAATACTATATGCATTTTTTTTGTCTTATATGGGTAAAAAAAAAAACTAAACTTTTAGAAATTATTTGGTGCTTTACCAATTTAATTAATCAATAATTTAGACTATCACTAGAATAAATTATCATTATTTGAATTATTAATAATATCATTATTATAGTATTTGGTAACGGTAAGTAATGATAATACGTAACATACCCTATTTTGATAATAATAATGATTGCTAATAAAATATTAAAAAAAATTGATTGAAAAGATATTTTATATGGATGATTAAAATTGGAATGTGGGATGGATAAGGATGATTAAAATTGATTAAATTCTTTTTGAATAATAATTTTAAATGGAAGAAAGAGATTGGCTAAGTCCTAAATAACTCTAAATTAAATTGACTTTCTTGTTTTCTCTCTGTATTTTATATTTAAAAATGGATGAATAAATAGTTATGAAAAAAATATATGTAAGAAAAATAAATCAAATAATAAAGATCTATATTATATTATTATGTTACTCATTATATGTTGACGAAGGATAAAATTATCTTTTACGTGGATAAAACTTTTAAATTCAAATGCATTCTAATAACACACCACACCCTATAACTATACTCCACCATAACAAATTAACTCTCCATCATTTGATCACCCCATCATAATGCATACATAGATACATATATACATACTTTGTCAATTGATGCCTTATCAAATATATCAAATGTCAGTTATCACATATCAAATGGTCAAATATGATGTTTCTTTTTTACATTATTGTAAGTGTATAAAATACATATTTTGCCTCAAAATACATTATTAGTACCCGAATCGTTCTTCAACTCCTTTCATCTTTACGATTTTCCTATAGCGAGTTCTTCCATTACTTTGGGTGCCATGGCACTTTCATATGATGATTCAATTAAGTTTCACTTTTAGTGATAAAGGAGTATTTGCCACTTCAAAATGGAGTTTTATTTGACCCATATAAAATACATTTCAATCCATATAGATCAAAGAAGTGTTTGTCACTTCCAAGTGGAATTTTCTTTAATCCATACATGATATATTTCATTCCATACAAATAAACAAATGACAAGAGGTACATCGATAATCATGAAAGACCTATGTTTTTTTAAAAATTTAATCTGATTAACATATTTAACTATGATCGGATATGTTATCAATTAATGGGGCAAGATATATAGTTCAAGAAATTGGTTAAGTCACATATGACTTTCATAAGGTGTTTAATACATTAACATGAGCATAAAGATCAAATCAAGTACATAGTAAATAAGCCACATATATCATTCAATATCTTGTCACTCATATGAGTAAAAAGGTCATTCGATCAACAAATAATAAATTAGGTAGACGATAATTTCATGTACAAGCAAACTCACAAGCCCATAATTTACTGACTAACTTGACTCGGGTTTCAAAAAGCAATTGAGTTATCTTTAAGCTGACTCGGACAAATTTGTGTTAGAATGATATGGCATTGAATGACGTCGTCTCTACCCTCTATGCCAAGTCAACCGGGTTGGGTCAATGGGCAACATGAGTAGGGTTGTGCTATGACGATGTATCCTACTTCAAATCAAATTAGCGTCGAACTTATTTGAAATCTAGGATGGCTTGCTAATCATCGAGATTTATGCAACTGGAGATTTTGTTAGAACCTAGGTTGTGTCCCTATAGCTTCACCATTATTTTGGCTGCACATATCTCTAGTGCCGGTTGCCCTTATTATTATTATTATTTTTTTTTTATAACGCAATTCGAGCCCTAAAGTGACAGCTATCATTACCCAAGGTACCTGAGGATCCTAGGACATGCTTAGTTAGGATCACAACTAGTCTTTTTTACATGTTAAAAGCGATTATGAAAATTTATCCAATACAGAATCCAAAATATTAACCATTGCTTTGAAACTATTATTCTTACTCATTTCTTTGATCTTCCAACTACGACTTTATCCTCTAGGTGAGGTTGCTCGCGCTCTTCTACTAGTTTCAGAAGAGTAGACGAGGGAGAGAGGGAAACACAGAGGGAGAGAGGATGTGAGAGGAGGGAAGTTTGATTCTGTTTATAGAAAAAATAAGCCTTGCTTTCCTAGTCTAATAAAAACTCTTAATTATAAGTTTAATAAACTTAAAATTACTAATTTAGACCTTGATTTAATGTTTATTCACAATCTATTTGTTTTTTCTTTTCTTCTCTGGTTATACTTTTTTTCTTTTAAACTCTAATTACCTGATCTTTTAATCCTTTAACTTTTGAAAAATTTTAACGAAAATAAAACATTTATTAGTATTGTTATTATTTTATTGTTTTGAAAATATGACTCGTTACAACTTATTCCAAAGGATGATGGGAGTTAGCATATTCGAATATTAGAATTACCAATTTGATTAGCTTAGACATTGTTTATAAGATTATGGTTTAGAAAGACGAGAAGGCTAAGCTCAACAAAATACGAATATAAGGCTAGAGTTTGTTCGGAGGGAATCTAAGGATTTGATCCATGAGATAAATTCAAGGTACATATGTCGACATTATTATATAATATATATATATATATATATATATATATTTATATAAGAACTTTACTTTTCATTTCTAAAAAGAAAGAAAATGCCTTTTTTTCTCCCTCGTCCTCATCATTTACATGCGTACACAAACTCGAAACTTTTCTCAAGTTGATGGGTCACTTGTAAAACTGGATCCTTCAACTTTTAAAAATATTAAAAAGAGATTAATTAATACATGAAGCATAAATGAAGTAAAACATTCGGCTCTAACACTAGATTAGAGTACTTGCTTTTTATTATTTAATTAACTTAATGTGCATGATTCATGATTGTATTAATCATATAATTCATAGATGAAATTATATATATATAAATATATATATCAAATTAATTTGACAATAAAAAAGATTCATTGTAAGATTAAATTAATTATATATGTCAAAAAATGTATGGTGAAAATCGAATGATTAGCTGAACTCATCTTAATCAAATTTACTATTTAACCAATAAAATAAATTATTATATAGTTATTTTATTAATTTAACGAGAAGAATTAGTGTTTGCCCACAATATTTTATTATTTATTTTTCAAAGGAAAAAAAAATCTTTCTCGGGATCCATCTACTTATTTTACCAGATCAACTCAGTGAGCAGGAATTGCTTTTTTCTCAGTTTATGCTTTGTTTTTGTTTTGATGGTGTCCCATATTATCATGAAAGGGTTTAGAAAAATAATGGAGGCAGATGATGCGTGAACGGAAATGAGTTATCAACTTGATCACTCTCTCTCTCTCTCTCTCTCATTGTGTCCATATTTAATATACCTCCGTTTCATTGTGCCCATCTAATATTGCATTGGGACATACAAGTAACAAGACAGAAAGGTGCAAATGGATAATGCTCAAAGTTTTGTGCCTTTAATATTGCCTTCTCAATCCAGTGATAAACTCGACTTTCTAATATCTTTCTTGACCTTTTGAGAATTTATTTATTTTTTTAAAAAGACATTGCATTATTCTTGCCTGGCTATTTTTACAATATTGTACTTGGTGCTGAGCATTACAGATCCGCTGAAAAAAGAAAAAAAAAAGGTTCTAGGAACTGTTGCTGATGCATGATAGATAGATACTGCTCCTCCTCCATTGTCGCCTCGCCTCCAGCATTAAATCGAAAGCTTCCACTTGCTAATTATCAGGACCACAAGTCCATAGAACAGCACCCCAAACCACAAGAATTATTGGTGGGAATGAGACGACTGCCAGCATAACTAATGCAGAAATATCAAATCCAGTTTGCTATCTGTTGCCTTGTTTTTCTCATGATTTCCAACAGTTTAATAGGTACCAAAAGCATTAAAAAAGTTTGAAATGTACCTTGTTTTTTTCTTTTTAAGGACCATCATCTTCATCATCAACTAATCAGAATCAGCCATGTATATATCATGATGAACATACATATTAAAAGATAAGAAAAAGAAGGTAGTTCAGTGGACGCCCACGAGTGCGTGGATCCGAGTCATCGAACATATATAGGTCTTGATCTATCGTTATATATGTTCTTGCAGCCACATATATTAAACTAACGCATTAAGACACAAGAACAAAGTAGGTAGCTGAATTATTATATTAGGCGAGGAACGAGGAATTGTAGGCACTACGTTTGTTTATTTTGGGCAACTTCTTTGTTTCAACTGATCTGATGTGGAAGCAGTATTATTACTTCTGACATTTTGCAAAATGTTCGCTGTGTAAACAAAAATCACTAAGCAAATAATAAATAGTATAAACTGAGCAATGATAATTCCGGCACTGCTTAAAATAAGCTTGCTTTCGAAGTTTAAAAGTTTAACCCAAATTTTATAAACTAGAACAAGGGTATTAAATCCTCGCATTTTCAGGAGATTTTGTCGCGGGATAACTAACATGTGAAAGAACTGCAGATCATCCCACACATGACATGATGAATTGAATTGAGCTTATGTCTGCAAGTTGAAAGAACTGCAAAAATATAATTGGCGAAAGTTTCAACTTTCAAATGAACTGAAGCAGATTTGGTGCAGTGGCTTCATGCCTCCAAACCAAACCGTGGTTTTCCAGTATCCAATTAATAGGCTTCTTTTCGCCACTCCACCAATCTGCCCTGTCCTGTGACATTGGTACATAGATCTTAACAGGTCCAGTACTGCTGGATATGGCAAGTTGCAGAGTACTCATCAACTGATCCAAGTCATCAACCAATTGCAAATTAAAACTTGTGCATGAGGAGGGCATCCAATCAGGACAAGGAAGTGCATATCTTTGGCGACATCCAGTTGCTGTCCACAGAGCCCATAGGAGGCAAAATATCTCGTTTTAGAGTCCCTCTCTTGGGTTAATTAACAGGGACCCCTGTGGCCGTGGATAAGAAGGGGGAGGGAGACTGAGAGGCACCATGCAGGCCTCCTGTGACAGCGGCCAATAATGGAACAAGTCTTCCACACGCAATTTTAAGTATTTGTTCTTGTCCCAGGAAACCTTTTGAAATCTGCTGTCTGGCCTTGAGTTCCAGTCAAAATGAGAAATAAAATGTAGAGAGTTGTAGCTGTGGATGGAATTCGATCCATCCACTTGATATACGAACTCATTCGGGGGAACTAAGATATTATTTTGTTTGCTTGAAAACAAGTTCTAGTGAAAAGTGGAATGTTTTATTTATCTTTTATATTTGCTTCTATAAAATCAAATCAGGTAAAAATATTAGATTAAATGCTTTGTATACATATGAAATGGCGATAAAAGATTGCTTGGCTCTAGAAGGAAGAGCAATATTTTCTTTTTCCAAAGCTGCATGCACTTATTTTGCAAGTGCATGTCTGGGTTTAGAATGAACAATACGTACACGTACAATACGTTGAATTTTATCCACTGTAAAATACAAAGTAATACAACCCGTGACATATATATGTCCCAATTAAAAGATATTCTCAAACACACACAAAAAAGAAGAAAATATTATTTTTGCAGAAACTTTTATCCTTGAAAAATACAGCCTTATTCACCTCGTTTCCTTGAACGTGGTCCTGTGAAGTCGCATTCTTTTTCTTGTGACCTGCCACTCATTGTTTCATATTTATCACTACTTTTTTTTCTAGTTTTTATATGTTCATTCTTTTCTTTGTCATTTTAGCTCCCTCATGTCTTTATCAATTATAGCTTGCAACCTTGCAAAAAGTTCTGGCATTTGCAAGCAATATGATTTACTTTGTTTCATAATTCTTTCTGATCATGATTTTTGTCTCTTACAAAAATATGACCAAAAGTGAGACCCCAATGTTGATACACGTCATTTATTCACAAGAATTATTTCTGCCTTCTGCATTTTGTTACAAGGTGTGCAAGTTGAATAAGCAAAGTAGCACACATACTGTGTGGTGTCCTTGATTAAGAAACTTGGATTAATTTGCTGATCCAATTGTTATGGCTTTAAAGTCATCTAACTTGGATCAAACCAACCTCAAATCTTTTTTATAACATTAAAATTTCTCACTAGAGTACCCTAAAAGTTTTATCTGAAGCAACTGAGATCTGCACTCTTTCTCAACCAGTTCTTTCTTCTTCTCTGTCTCTTTTCTTGTCCTATTCACCTTTGAAATCTGAACATGTTTTCTTCTTATTAAGAGTTCCAGAGAACCCAACGCACAGGACTGTTTGACTTATATAAAATATCTTGATGTAGTTGAAGCGTCGTTTGATCCATGTAGCCGACCCCACCTAGTGGGATAATGCTTTGTTGTTGTTGTTGTTGTTTGTAGTTGAATTAATTACAATCGCAAAGGTGCAGGGTGGAGAGAGGAACGAGTGACGCCTGTAATTGTATCAGAGGGTGGCGCTAGTGGAGGAGGAGGTGGCAGGGAGACGAAGGATAATCTTGCATTAAATGATATGCTGTAACACTTCCAAATCGACTCCTATCAGATCAACTTGAAGACCAACTCGAAAACATTATAAATGTTATAGCATTGATCATAAATTTGATCCTGACTTGATCAACATATATGACATGTCAACAAAAAAAGAATAGAAATGAAGAAGAAATATGGAAAGCAATAATTAATTGCGGAAATAAAAGAGTTACCACATGGTCTCGAAATAAGAATGTCATAATGATTATATGAATGTCATAATGTGGAAAGAAAAGAAAATTAGATAACTATGATGGGAAAATTCGAGAACAGGTAGAGAAGATCGCAGAGAGATTGCAAGAAAAATAGAGAAGACACACGAATTTATCCAGGTTCACCCTTGATATTAGGGCTACGTCCTGCAAAGAGGTTCCACTATATCGTTTAGGTTTACAGCCGCAACACAGATTACATCTGAAAATAAGCTATAAATAGTCTCTTCCAAACAGATTCAAAACTCGAACAAAACAGAGAAAAAACTTAATTCGAACCACACGGGCCGGCTAAACAAAAGCCCAAAACATGTCTAGCTTCCACAATGGACTCTGATAAGTGAGATTCCGTTTTCACGATTTAGGCTGCTCCCATTTCGCTCGCCGCTAGCCGTCGACTCCAACTATCGTCCATGTACGATCCGCTTTCTCGGTCCGAGAGGTGCATTGTCACAACACCTTAACTCGACACCATCACTGACTTGGTCCTGTAAAAATTAAACTCAGGGAGATAATTCTCCCGTAAGCTTTACAGTCTAGTGAGAACTAATAACAATATACAACGAATACTCCAAGTAGAATAAATCGATAAAAGGTTAATTAGATCATACTTTTGATAAAGGATTAATCATAAGAGTCAACATAAAGATATCACAAGCAAAGAAAAATTAATAGATAAGATTGAGTCATGAGACCATATGGAACTTGATAAATCTTGAAGTCAGTAATCATGCTGAATAACAGTGATATACATAACTTGATTCGATAACAGTGATATACATAACTTGATTCGATATTCATGCTTATTTGCTTAACCATGCTTCTTTATCTTAGATCATATTTAGAAATCTAAGGTACCTTTAAATTTCTCATCCTTTACTTATTATAGAATGGCCATTGTTCTTTTGTGGAATGAGCCAAGAGAAATGATACAATCACGTGCGGGTTGGTTGATCAAGACATGACCAAAGGAGCAACCTTTATCGTAAAGACACTTGCTTAAGTTAACTATCCAATGATTATCTTTCATCTTATCTTATTAGCCAGTTTAGTATATGATGTTTCAATATTCAATGTCAATATGAAATCAATGATTCAATTATGGGTATAATCATATGATGGTAACATGAAAGTTCTTATCTAGATCAGGACAAAATCATAATCAGATGTCTACGATCAAATAAAATTTATGTCGTAAAGTTCGGAAAGTTCCATAACATAATCACAATCAAAAGAAAAGAGAAAATGGAGCATTCTGTAATATCCCTAACTTAAACATGTATGATTAGAATGTTATATTATGTTATTGATATGTGTTATGAAGCTCATGTTAAGACATAAGCTTCAATGATAATTATTGGAGTCCGAAAAGTGATGGAAATATGTTTAAGGCATGAAAATGTGATTTTTGAAAAAGTAAAAATTTAGAAAATTAAAGTCCCGATAATTATTCCTATATATGAAAGGATTCTAAAAGTGATTTTAAATAATTTTTAAGAGGTGTATGAGTTAGGTAAAACGTAGATACAAAATCGAAAAATCTGTGAAATCGCGATTTTTGTTCTTCGGACAAAAATTTAGATTTTGATTCCTTAGTTATTTATTTTTCTAAATATTTTATTTGAATCCAAATGGGGGGTAGTTTCTTATTTATATGTAATGTCTTAAGTAGATGAATAAATAAATAAATGGAGAAATGCAAAAGCCATTTACTTAAATGGCATTACATGTGAGTAAGTCATACTTCAAAGTCATTTTGGGAAGAACCATATGCACAACCTAAAGTCGGTATCTCCTTCACTTTTAATACTTATCTTTTTACATTTTACTATCTTCCTCTGCCCTATTCACCACCCTTGGCCGAATTGCAAAGGTAGAACAAATTATACTACATGATTGAATGAATTGGAGGAAGAAAAGGGGCAATTAGGGTTTTAGATTTTGATAAATTTCTACTTAATTTCTTTTGAATTTTAACTACATGGTCCCTAACTAGGGTTTCTCTGAACCTGTCTCACCTATTCATTTTCGGATTTTACTTGAACATGGGGCAAAACTCATGTTGTTCATGGGTAAGATTAACTCTAGTCATGTTCAATTGATTCATGAATCTTTAGCTACATAATTTCATACCTTCGAGTGATTAAAAAATTATGAAATTTATTCTGATTGATCCCCTATGAGTCTACTTTCATTGTGCTTGAACAAGTTAATATGATTTCTGTAGATAAAGTTATGCTCGTATCTTTAAGGTACTATCACTCTGTCCGCCTAAATTACTACCCGAATTTGTAAATTATGTATTAAATTCAATATGTCGTGGAATTATTTCATAATTTCGGATGTCATAGACATTGATGTTAGGGTTCATTGACAATTGGAAAACTAGAAAATGATATGTGTAGAGAAAGTTATAAATAATTCACCGATCCTTACTCAGTCTGTCAGGAGGTAACTTAGGGCAAATTATGCTAGTATTGGTTAAATTTATTGTTCTCAGTACAAATAGATATAAATTCAAGTAATTTTATGAATTGCACCTTAGGATGTCTACTATTTGAAAAAATTGAAAGAATCAGAACATGGAAGGTTTATTATTTTATATAAATCATAAAGTTAAGGTTACTCAGTCTGCCAAGACATAGAAATAACATAAAAGTTAGGCTGAATGTTGATTTTCATGAGAGCAAACCATAATGAAGTAGGAAATGAAATTTTTACAAATTAATGTCTCTGTAATATGAAAGTAAAAAAAATTGGAATGATGTCATTTGATTATGTATACCAGAAGATATGAATTTTTCTTTACTATGCGTGCAATCTGTTATAATATTAGGTCAACCCTTATGTTTAATAATTACTTAAGTTATAAAAGTAAATACTTAAGGTTCATATACCTAAGCAATTAATTATGTTTCATGTGTGATATGATTGTATTCAAATCATAGTAGTAATATGTTTCTTACTATTATTGTTATAGGAGTAGAAGAATAAATTAGTGAACAATGAAAGGAAAATATTTTGTTAGCCCTTATAGGTAAGTTGATTTCTCCTACTCTATGTTTTCATCTCTTTTGAATTCGGTGTGACATCGATTATTATATGTATTGAATATGTTTTAGAATGCTATGAATTGATTTCGAGAAATACAATTATGGAAAGTATATGTGATATGATTTGAATGGATTGTGATGAGTGCAATCTTGTTCATTTTGAAATGGTGTTGGATATGATTCATCTTCTGAGTCAGGAGATGTTTGTTATGTGATGAATCATGCATCGACATCCATTTACATTTGCATATATGATGGTTGGAGCTAAGTGCTACATCGCTAATCACGATGGGAGTCACCTCTATAGTCCAATCCATCATTCTGTTTCCCAGTAATAGGATGAGATAGACTGGAGCTAAGTGCCATGCGGAGCTAAGTGCCACATCGTGAGTAGTCGCAATGTGGTCACTTTAGAATTCGAGGGGCCACCTTTAGAGTCCATTTATCATTTTATGATTTGTTTCCCGAAAGGAATGAGGTAGAATGGAGCTAAGTGTTACATCGCTGATCACGATGTGAGCCACCTCTAGAGTCCACCTATCGACCACTGGCTATTTGATGATTCGTGTATACATATGAGAGTGTTGCATTGCATACACATATGTTTAAGTGACAATGAATATAAATTGAGTGCAATGCTTTTGATTGGGATGTTATATATATATTTAGTAAATGTATAAAGATATTGACTTTGATATTATGATTAATGCATGTATGTTTATGTCTTCTCGAATTTATTAGATGGTGACACATAGCTTATGAGTTATCAACTTACTGAGCTATTATTTGTTCACAATGTTGTTGTACACTTTTTCAGATCAGTAGAACTTTTGGGAGCGCGAGAGACAACCTTAGCAGGGTGTGGATCCTTTTTGCTGCTAAGGTATTGAGAAGTCATGTGCCCCACCGCGCGTGTTAGATAGAAGACTTGCAGCTCTCATATTTCTCTGTTGGGATATGAAGAGAGTTTGATATGTGCTATGTATGAGAAGTAATTTTGTATCTTGTAAAATGTGAATATTTTATGACTATGTGGTGGTGTAAATCCTAAGGTTGTTACATGCTCTAAATGATCAATATAAACTGCGTGGTTTATTTATATGTGTTATCATTTTCTTGTATTATCTAGAGGAGTTATGCACAATTTTTTTTTCAAAAAAAAATATTTGATCGTCTGTAATTAGTCGTAAACTCTGATTTAAATCACCGTTTAAATCGAGGTCGTGACACATTCAATAGCTATAACCCGAACCGGGTACAGGGTGACTCGGGCCGAGTTCATAGCATGAACCTAGGCCGCGTGTGAAATGCACTTGGTCTAGACTCGTGAAAATCATCGCACGATGTAGGAGATTGGCATGGGACAAACCTAGGTCGGGTCTAGTTGAACTCGGGTCGGGTGAACAAAATGTTGAGAGGTTGCCGTTGTGTCATCCGCTAACTCGAGCCGAGTTCAGGGTGAATCAGGCCAGGTTCCACGGACGTGGGTCGGACGACTATATAGCCCGATCAGATTTTGTATGAACCCGAGCGGGTTCATAGTAATCCGAACCGAGTTTATTGGGTTCACATGATATCGATAGTAACACTACTTCAATCTACCGTACTAATCATAATATGATACATCTAATGATCTAAGTAGAGTCCCAAAAGCATACTACACAACACGAACAACCAAAGATGCAAGGATCAAACATTCAACTAGGGATCAGTTCATGGAAATCAAAATGCAGACATGAATAGTGAACTCGAAATTGCTGCATAGCACAGCCAGACATGAACAAATCAAACAGTTAGGACACTGAGTCATTCTTTCGTCAATAACATCTTTAAAATGTTTTAGGCATCGTGAACAGACACCTTAAACATGGATCAATTGATATAACCATATCTATTCTAAAAGGAGTAATTCAATGTGACTTCTGGATCATTGACCTGTTATTGTCGCTTTTAACTTTTCGATCCATCTGAATCAGGTGTAGGCGCGTCCTCCTCACTGTCCTTGCGCTTGCTCTCTCTCCCCTTGGTGCTCACCTTCTGCAGTCCAGTCAAGAACATTTTTTAGAAAACCTGCTATGGATTGTTGTACCAAGGCCATGCGTGAGCGAGAGGGGTGGAAGGAGTTGTTTGATTTCGTGATGTGCAACCGAACCTGACAGATCATCCCTTATGGTGTCGTGCGCTCAAACAAAGATCATGAGAGAATTCTTGTGATTGAGGGAAGATAGGGGATTAACAAATGGTTTGTATTTGGCTATTAATCCTCCACTCTCCTGACAGATCATCCCCAGATTTTATAGATGTAATCAAATCTCCATGTGATTTTTGAATCTTCTGTTTCTGTTGGGATAAGAATTGATTATCTATAGCTGTACCGTGCCTTTATTTAATTTTTTTATTCTTTTCTAGGTGTTACCTAAGCGTTTGTATTTAATAGTAACATGCTTTTAAAGGAAATGACCAAGATTTTAGTATTCAACGATACTGGATGATCAATACACAGAAAGATTTATGACAATAACGGGAGTCTTCAACCTTTCAACACAAATTCAAATCATCCAAAGACTTCATCCTTGCACACTAGGCATGCCTGATTCAGAAACAAGGATGTGTGATAATCCAAGATTTAGTCCTTAGTTAGTTGAAAGAAACTAACAAAATAAATGGGACAATGACATGAAGCATGTTATTTCTGTCGAGTTAAACAAGTGGAGCTAGAGTGACAATTCTACAGAGATACAAAAAAACAATGAAGCAAAGTTTATCAGCATACGAACTAAAACACAAAGGGAGACAAGCTTTTAGTTTTTTTTTATCTTCAACCAAGTGGAGATACATTCAATATGGTAATGATGAGTACATGGCAAAGTGATCAACTTGTCCTGATTTTCATAAGTAGATTGGCATATAACACATCTGGATACACCATAAGAAAAGTGCTACTCTAAGGGATATTATTAAAATCTCACTACGACAACATCAAAATTTTAGATATCACATACTTCATGAGAAAAAATGAACGCATTACAAATATTATTAAGATCTTGACTTAAAATATTTTACCATGATATAAACCTCTTAATCAGTAGCAAAATTCTTGAAAGTGTAGTTAGTATATGATCATCGTGTGGCAGTCTAATTTGATTCCAAAAGCAGGAATTATGCATATCAAATGCTATCTTGAATTTAATCGGCCATGCGATTTCATTTGTACTTTTGTAGTTTTTCTAATACGATATTTGGTAACCCACTCATGCAAGATTTCATGAGTAAATAAGTTTTTCATACGTCCAATTCTGTACTAGATCCATCTCATATGGGCTACGAGCTTACATGCGTGCCATATTTATACTAGATCCATCTTGTCATCAGATGAATACTTACAGCTCTTTAGAACATGCTTAACTAATATGGATACTGGAACTAGACAAAAATATATTAATCAAAGGTTAGTTAAACATACTCATCATTTCTTTTCTTTCATCAAGAAAAATCCTTTTGACTTGTACACTGAACATTGCAAGTAAGATATCAGCTCATCTGACATGCCTTTGCTTTCAGTGCCTACCCGATCCACTAATAACTATCTTTCCTAATTATACTAAGTAAGCTAAGAAACTAATTCTGGAAGTTTTGATAAAAACAATTCAGAATTTTGGATGCATGAAAGTCCATTGAAGCTCTAATTAAACTTACCTCATAATTCATATAATTTGGATAAATAGCATCATGCTCCGTGGCCCACACATCATAAAAGCATAGTTGTCAATTAGACTATTGAGAACAATATATCATAAAAATAGGTCTTGCGGTTGGAAATATCTAGCAACCAAGTGTCTGCAGATTCGAATACTACTGTATTACACAAAGAAGAAGGCCTTGTTGTATTTACACCTTAACAAGTAGTGTTCAAGATATCAACTTATTACAACAACCCTAAATTTTTCAATAAGGATATTTAAGTCATTTGGAGAAAATCCTAAAAAACCTTAAGCTAGGATCTATAAAAAGCCCCCAAATCCTCCCTCTCCTCTCTTTTCTTATTGCTTCCTCCACATGACGACTGCAACCCTAGAAGAAGAAAGAGGAGAACAAGGAAAAAAAGGAGGATGACATGGACAACTAAAAAAGGATCAACATTGATAAAGAACAAGACCCTAGGTATGTAAAGAGATCCAACCCCTCTCTTTTATCTAAATGAATTTCATATTTGGATTGAGAGATCTAAGAACACCTCTAGTTCTTAATAAGGATTATGATTGATGATGCATTCATCATGTGTTCAAATTTACATGTTTTATGCTTAAATTTATATGTTTATATGTCTAGAAAATAATGATCATGCTTTAGATCTATGATTTTACATGTTTTAGGGAAGAACCCTAGTTTCTCTTTATATTATGATTATCATGATTTTATTCATCTTATGTGTCTTTTAAGATTTTTAGAGACGATATGCATGATTTTCTAAAGTTTTTCCCTAAAAAATTTGAAATTTTGGATGAAAGATTAGGATTCCAAGACGCTGACATGACCGTGCTAGGCCCCGGAACAATCGTGACTAAAATGACTGAAGAAAGGGCTCTTGGCCACGATCGTGATAAACCTATCACGTCCGTGAATGAGTCAGACACGACTGTGATTGTTCATGTCATGATTGTGAGTGATGAAAAGTCGAACAAAGGGTAGACGAGCTCTTTAACACCCATGATGATACTGTCACATTTGTTACATTGCCTGGGCACGACCGTGACCAACCAAGGCTCCGTGAGTGGAAGGTTAAAGGGTGCAAGGCACTATAACGATCGTGAATTCCAAAGATCTTGGTTGTGACCAAGTATTGGAGCGAACGTGACCAATGTAGATTGACTTACATGATGTTTTGAATCTATTTTCTAATTTATATAGGTTATGTATGAATGAGTATTGATTGTATATCACACATGGATACACGTAATGTATGCTTAGTCATAATTAGGTTAAAAGATGAAGAAAGATTGATGTGAATGTTTGATGTATTAATGATTCTAATAAAGTATGAAATTGAAGAAAATGTCTTAGCACTCATTAGTGTTAAGAAGTAAATGCCATCCGTCAAGGTGTTTGAGATTTTCTAGGGGTCTATGGTCTAGTTATGTTGTCCTGAGCCTTCAATTAAGCAAAAATGAATGATGAATAAGAAGTAAATGTCTTTCACCTTATGGTGATTGAGACTTCTTTGGGAAATAATGTCATCACCTAAAAGGTGTTTGAAATTCTTTGGTTCCCCATGGCCTAGTAAACAATGTAACGATATTGACCACTATTTTTCAATTAATGTTATGTTTGGTTCAAAATTCATTAAGGGAGAGGGAATGTAAAGAATAAGAAGGAAAATGACAGGAAGGGAATGTAAGAGAATGAATGTGAATAGTTACCCATATTTGGTTGATATCATTAAAGGGAATGAAAGAGAAGTGAATGTTAGGTGATTATTTTATTTAGACGATTTTTACATATATAATTATATGTTTAATTTGTTTAGTCAAAGATGGAAACACATATTAAATATGTCTTTCCCCTCTTTTTCACCTTGATTTGGGGGTGAAAGAAAAATAAAATATGGAAGGAAAATGGAAAGATAAAGAGGGGACTTTTCTCTTCATTCCCCTCTAACTTAAACTCAACCAAACGAGGGCTCCTCCTTTCTCTTTCCCTTCTTTACCCTCCTTTCATCTCAACTAAACAGACTCTAAGTAAAGATGAAGCATGTTACGTGATAAAGTTAAAGAAAGTATTTGTTAAAGATGAGAAGCATATGCCTTTTACCTTATGCTGACTGAGACTTCTAAAAAAATAATGTCATCATCTAAAAGATGTTTGAGATATCTCAATGTAAAAATGAAAGATGTCGATAAGGTTAGTGCAAGTGAGGTCATAAGGTACCCCAATAATATCATAAGATAATGAATGAAAGTAAGATGAATGAATGTCAAGATGAATGAATGTCCAAAGGGTTATAAAGTAATCATAAGGAAATGTAAAGTAAAGAATGAAAAATACTAAGTAACAAGTAAGGATTGAGTTATACAAAAATTCTTAAGATGCATATCACAATAAAAATAAAATACAATGATATGTTATATCATGTATGTTTATGAATGAAATGAATGCATATTATTATTGTATGTCCATATGATGGTTCTAAAGCTAAGCAGGTATGTTAATTCAATTAATATTATGTTAAGAATGAATGATTAACATGATGGAATGTCATATAAGATTCATGATATAGTTCATGGCATACATGTGTATAAGTTCATGTTATTATGATAATGATAAATGATGCATCACATGTCATAGGTTATCATGACATGCATGACCTTAACATACTCTAATTGAAAAATCCTGTATTCTGAATTCGTGCAGGTAACTAAAATTACGTGATGGATGACGGTTCAAACTCATGACGAAATTTTGCACATGCTTAGGATTTAATAAGTTTATGATTCTAGTTGGACATTAAAGCAAATGATGGAATAAAGGTTTTTGGCATTTAATGTCTTATTAGAAGAATGGTTATATGGTTATTATAAAGTTTTATTTATTATGATTTTTACTAAAATGTTGAAGTATTCCCTTATTAAATGATGTTTGACGAATGGACCAACTGTACAAAATTTTCTTAAATGTCCAAAATTTTTAGGATAGATTTTACTTACACTTAAAGTGTTCCAACATAGTCGTTTCTGGATAAATCAATCAGTAGGACCTGATAATTAGCATGGAAACTACATCTTCTAGGTGCCCAAGAATTTTCTAGAGAATTGCAACCTAGATTGCTTGGTAAAATATCTAAGGCCTAGCACCATTCTCAAGAAGAGAAAATTAACATATGTCTATTGCACGCATATGAGCTATCTGAACTAAATGATGTAAGAAGAGTGAATATACCTAAATAAACTAAAAGAAAATTAGTTTGAAATACGGATTCCTTTTCTGAACATGAAAAATCATAAGGGGGAAGAAAAAAAGTCTATTTTAATTGAGTTTGTGTATGGGCAATCAAATAATATTTAAGCAATTGCAGGAAATCCTGATTTCTTCAAAATTTGCTGCAGGAGTTCAAATGTTCAATATCAGATATATAATGTGGTTAATACCAGGTGTAAAAGGGAAATATAATGTGTCTAGCAAGGGTTTTATACTTGCTTCTGTTGCATTCAGTTCATTCAAGGATGTACTCTACTAATGAAGCATGCATATATAACACTACTTCTGCTGCATTCAGTTCAGTTCCTTCAAAGAAGAATTAGCAAGCAGATCCTCCAGTGCGTGAAATTGCCTAGCTAAAGCTTCATCAGATACCAATTGCGACTGAAGACTCATGACCACCTAAGAGTTTCCATCATCGCTACTTTGACCTACTTGATTATTGAATCGAGAGCCAGAAGCTTCAGCTGGACCACTTTCCTGCTGGAATTAATGTAATAAGTTTGGATAAATTGGCGACCAATGAAACAAAATACTACCTTAATCTTGAACGAAAGAAGAAACAGTTGCAGGCAGAGATTAAAGCAACAAAAAAGGAAACATAGTATTCTGAATTTTAGTTCAACCATAGATAAAATAGATTATTTTGCAGTTTATGAGCTTTAAGTGGTGAAGAGTAATATACTTTTTCATGACCACGGTGGTTTTCTTCAATGAATTAACATGATGCCCATATTTAAATTTAGATATAGCTCTACAGTAGGGCGAATAGGGTAAAATTGAACCTTTGTTCCACAAAATGACGGCCATGCAATTAAAGATGCAGGGAGTAAATTGTCCCTGATCCTGAAGGGCCTCTGCCATTGCAAAATCATGATCAGAATCAACTCCAGCGAATTTCCTTTCCATCACTGAAGAGGGAAAAGTAGTGCCTGCACACTCCTTTTAAGTTAGGATTAACCATTGTCTCAGGACCATTTTTTTACTCTGATAATAGGTTCACTGTAACATGGAAGATGAAACTTTCCAAGAAAAAAAAAAAACAGAAACTTTATGCTAACTTTTCTCTAAAATTGGATTTCAATTTGAAGTACAAAACGACAGAAACTAGAAGTCCATTAAGCAGAGTTTTGATAACTAATAAGTTGAGACTTGAATCTAACTCTGGAGACGAAACAAATCCACTTGGTCATACAGGAGGAACAAGTCGAAAAACAAACTTTTGCAATTTAGCCTCAATTCTGTTGGATTTTCCTCTCTTCAGACCAAAAGCTTATCTTAAGAGACGAGAACCCAGCAGAACCCAGATGAGACGAATACCTCACCTGGTGATGTCCTTTTACTGTGTACTCTTCGCCTTCTCCTCCATCATGCTCTCCCACATATGAGGAATCCAAAGATACAATAATGGCCTAATAATGGGTGGTTGGCTTACAGGCTTATACCTACGTCTAGTTCCAATTGCCCGCTGTGGGGACTCCTTCGGCACCACTGAATCATCTGCTCGGGTGTCTTTATCCTCCAATTAACTAAATGTCCATTTTTTTAATCTCCAATTAACTAGAATTTTTTTTATATCTCCAAATTGGCTTCCTTGGCGCCGTCTGTTTTTTTTATCTCCAATTGGCTAGAAATTTTTATCCTCCAATTGTATGAGAAGTGAGAACACTGCGTTCCGTAGCCTCTGGTTTTGTTGTCGCTTACAGGCGGCTCGTGAAACACGTTTTCTAACGGTAACTATTGGCATGCACAGACACAGACACAGCGCAGCAGTCATTCTCGATGGGCAGAAGAGGAGAGAACAATTCATAATACTTGCTACGCGTGGCTGCGTTGATCTAATGGAGAAACCACCGGACCCGCCTTCCCTCTCCTCTCCTCCTCCCCCTGTCATCCCATGTTCGTGATCATGTTACTATGCAGATTAACCCCTTGGATGTCGAATCTGGTCGGCACCAGGCAGTTCCAAGCTTGCTTCTTTCTTATGCCCCGACTCTTGGTGCTGGTTCAGGCGGTGGGCAAAAGCCCCGTTGTCAATGTCCCCAAATCAAATGCGTTCTATTAGGGAAATCATCACGGAGGAGGTGGATATCCCAATTGAAGATGTTCGCAACCAATCGGAGGATCTACAACTCTGCCTCATCGCCAGATTCGCCGACGATGGCCAATCGGTGGACGTTTTACGCCACGAGCTCCCCAACCTCTGGCAGCTCTCGGCCCCTCTATGTATTATTCAAGTCGGTAACTATCATCTCATTTTCAAATTTGCTTCTAATGAAGATCGTATGCAGGTCCTAACTGGTGGACCGTGGTTGGCGACCGGCCACATCATCAATGTCTCCATCCCGCGGCCATTTTTTGGCCAAAGGAGGAGTTCTTATCGTCCGCTCCTTGCTGGATTCGTCTACCAGATCCCATTCGAGTTGCGTAGCACGAGCGCCGTGATCCGTATCGCCAAGCAATTTGGCAACCCGTTACGCATCGATGATCTCAAGGATGAATGCGACTACGCGCGCATCTGTATCGGCCTCGATCGTTCAGTTCTAGTGAAACAGGTTATTTGGGTTCGGAACCCAGATGGTAAGTGTTTTTTTAGAGAATTATGTATGAGGGCTTACCTATTTTATGTTTCAGGTGTGGTATTCCTGGCCATTGGCTGGAGGAGTGTCCGTCCTCCGGCGCCCACTCCCCATCGTAGGCCAGGGCGGTGCTTCTATTTGGCCCATGGTTATAGGTTTCGGCCCTGCCATGATGCGGCAAGGCTGTCGCTCCGCGGCAGATTAGGTCGCCGGCACCGGAGAAGGCATCGATCCCCGACCTCAACAGTCCGGGTCCAGAGTCGGCTGCGGTGCCTGGGTCGTACGCTGGATCGACAGTGTCAGCGGTTCCTGGGCTCCAACGATCGGATGAGGTTCATCCTAACGGTCGGATCAGCGCCCACGTGGACAATGATCTTGCACCCCGATCTTGCGCGGATGGCTCAAATAATGCTCATGTGGGTTCGAGTACGATGACACGTGCGCTGTGTACCTCATCTATCCCCAATTCGGTCGGCAACTCTTATGACCTTCATCTAGGGTTTCAGCGATCGTCTCCGTCGAGATCGCCTCAGTCGCCTGGGAACCAGCTTCCTCCCATGGCGGCCTCATCTGATCGGCGTGATCTTGAGATTCAACACCAGGACATGGCCCACCAGGTTCTCTCCTACTTCAAATTGTTGCCTCGCGAGCTTGGTGATGCCTCTGAGGCAACCTCCGAGGAGGAGGCCCGGACGCAGACTTGCTCGTGCAACGGCAGATGGACCTCATCCATCATCATCTCGAAAGCGATGCAACATGACGGCTCGCCCTCCGGACATTCTCCCTAAGAAGGCGGTACTTAGGAAGCCTCCTCGAGGTAAGAAAGCCGCTGCTTCTTCATTTACGGTCTCACTTATTTCTCTGCCGTCGCAGGTGGCTGTTCCGTCTTCCCCAACGGGGGCCAGATGAGGGTCATCAACTGGAGCTGTAAAGGGGCGGGGCGAAGTAAGATCAGGGACCACCTCTCGAAAATGATCAAGAAGAAAAATCCTGATGTTTTGGTTCTTTTGGAAACACATACCAATCAACAGGATTCCGAGCGTGTCATCTGACGTTTGGGTCGTGCCTGGACTGGTCACTCGCTGGCCGGCACTGGCGCTTCCGATGGCATCATTGTTGCCTGGCGTGGCTCTAAAATCCAAGTGACACATTTCCTCATCTTACCTCAAGTAATGCATGTTCTAGTAACTCTTAATAGAACCTCTATCATTCTATCGTGCATCTATGCTTCCTCTTATTCGTATGAATCTATGGTTGCAACTGTGTAATTTGAATGTCTCTCATATTCCTTAGGCCATCATTGGGGACTTAAACTCTTTATTAGATCATAATGACAAAAGGGGCGGGTCTCCTTTCAAGCTTACTAAATCCATTCAAGCTCTTAGAAATCTCATTGACATGCAGGGCCTCATTGATATTAAACCACCAGGGGAACATGTTTTCTTGGTGTAATAATCGTAAGGGTAATGTTAGAATCCTCTGTAGACTTGATCGTCTTCTTGTTAATAATAGCTGACTGATGTCATTTCCTGATATCAATCTTTTAAATTGCCCTCGTACAGCTTCAGATCATTCACCTTTGTTTATGACTATTGATAACCTTCCTCGTAAACCAAAATCTTTTAAGTATGAGGCTTTTTGGTTTGAGTACAATGAGGCCAGGGAGATTGTTAAAAATGCTTGGGCCACCCACACCCCTCAGGATAACCTAAGTGACACCTTAGCTAGGATGAAGACTTCGCACTGGAATTGGCATGATCTTGGTAAACTTGAAGACAAGGTTTTTGAGGTCCAGGAAACTATTTCTTTCCTGGAACACCAGAATGAGTCTTCAGGTCTTACTGATACTATGTTGGTTACTCTTAGAGCCTCTTACAACAAAACCTGGCTTACCTCAAGCAGATTAGCCTTAAGTGGTGGACTAAGTTCAGAGTCAATTGGTTAAATCACGATGATAAGAACACCAAGTTCTTTCATATGTCTACCATCGTTAGATCTAAATCCAACCATATAAATTCTATCATATCTAATGATGGTACTACGCTTGTGGAGGACACTCAGATTACTAATTGTTTTGTGAAGCACTATCAGGATCTCTGAATGCCTGAACCTCTCAATACTTGCCCTTCTATTTGGCCTGATCTACCTAAACTTGGTCACCATTGGTGGCATACTTTGACCGCACCTATTACTGACTGTGAGATTAGGGACTGTCTTTGGAGTATGGGCTCTGGTAAGGCGCTTGGCCCTGATGGTTTTATTGTAGAATTTTATAGGCACTATTGGGATATTGTGGGCCCTGACATATGCATGCACATTAGAAAGCCCTTTCTTCTTTCTCCCTCCCCTCTGATTGGACTCACACCTCTCTTATTTTCATTCCTAAAAAGGAAATCCCTACCAGGATTTCTGATTTTAGGCTAATCTCTCTTTGTAATATGCTATATAAGATCACTTCCATGGCTCTGAGGCTAAGACCTACTCTGGACTCCTTGATTGACTAATGCCAATCTACTTTCTTACCACAAAGATCAATCCAGGACAACATTATTGTTGCTCAAGAGTCACCCACTCTATTGCTAGGGGTAGGAAAAAGTTTCTTATGCTTGAGGTGGATATGGAAAAAGCATTCGATAGAGTCTCTTGGTAAGCTGAAACTATCCTCATAAAAATAAATTCCCCTCCTCTCTTTATATCCTAGATTCTCACATGTATTAAGTCTCCCACTTTTACCTGCAATATCAATGGATCTGCCTCTACCTCTTTTATCAGTCATAGGGGGATTAGACAAGGTGACCCCCTATCCCCTATTTATTTATTTTGGTTTCGCAGGTTTTGATCTCCCTGATTAATCATCAAGTCCATATAGGTACTCTAATTTCATACTCCATTAATTCCTTCAAGCTTAGTCATCTTATGTATGCTGATGACCTTCTCATTTGTATTGCTGCAAATAAATCAAATTGTATTGCCTTGAAGAAATTATTCCAAGTTTATGAGCATCTCACTAACCACGAGGGTGAATCAAAATAAATCTGAAATATTTTACCCCCCTAAATTAGCTGCCACCAAGAAAAGTGTAATTCAGAATATCCTAAATTTTAAAGTTGGCTCTTTCCCTTTCTATTACCTGGGTATCCATATCTCCTTCAAATATATCTCCATTAATACTCAGCGAACTATTATTGATAAGATTACTAAAAGGTTGACTAGCTGGAAGCATCCTTCTTGATGGTAAAGGTATCCTTATTAATTCTGTCATTAATTCTATCACTGCCTCAAGTTTCTCCTATATTGCTAATGGAATCATTGCATCCATTGAAAAACACAATAGATATTTCTTTTGGAACTCGGATAGTGAGAAAAGGGGTATCCATTTGATCAATTGGGAAACTATTTAGCAGCCCAAGCTTTATGGTGGGCTGGGTATAAAAAATCTTAAGCACATCCGCACCTCCTTATTGGCAAAAAGAGTTCTTGACCTACTAAATAACAAAAATGTTCCTTGGGTCCAGCTAGTCAGGTATAAATATGATATTACTCATCCGTGGATACATTCTATTCCTCTCAGATTTTCCTCTTGGAGTTGGAGAGCCATTATGAATACTATGAATTGCACCAAACTTGGTTTTATGCAAATGATTGGTAATGGAATTGATACATCCGTGTTAAATGATCCTTGGATTTTTAGTATGCCTCTTGCTTGGAAACCTTCATATATAAATGTCAATTGCATTTCTCAAGGTTTATTAGTTAAAGATCTTATCCATAACTACTGGTGGAATCATGTGCTAATCTCTGAGATGTTTGGTCCTGATTTAATAAATTGTATTCTTTTTGTGTATTTGCCTCTTGCTGCCAATGATGATTCCTGGCACTGGGTGATGGATACCCAGGGTGTGGCTAAAGCGAATTCTGTTTACAGGTTCATGATGGACAACTCTTTACCGTCAACTCTGCCTGGATGGCCATCTAGAATGAATAATTTGCCTAATATGCCTTCTTGGAACCTTCTCTGGAAACTTTGTGTCTTGCCTAAAGTTAAAACCTTCCTTTGGAAGCTGTTGCACAAAAGGCTCCCCACATATTTTATTACGTTTTATTCCTTCCTTGAATCCTTTTTGTAAATTTTGCGGTGCAAATATTGAAACGGTTGATCATGTCTTTTTTGCTTGCCCTTTTTCTGTTCGGCTCTAGTCCATTGCTCATGTTCAGCGCAATTTTAATTTTGAACTATTTTCTCATTGTTTTGATGGCTCCTACTTGCTGGAGGGGTCTTCCTTGAATCCTAGTTTAAAGATAAATTTGAGATCGTTCATTGGTGTTTGTCTGTGGGGACTGTGGCGTGCCAGAAATGAGGCAGTTTTAATTCTAAGTTGGTAACCGTTGAGTCGGTCTGGCAGAGGATTTTGTCTATCTATGATGATTGTCTTACTTGCCATGTTCCTGAGGCACTCGTCCCCCATGGCCTTCCTCTGGCCCGATGGGAGCCCCCGACGGTAGGGTGGACTAAACTTAACACTGATGACACATTCATTATTTCTAGTGAACATGGTGGTATTGGCTTCATATTTGTCACTCTCATGATTTCTTGTTTTTGGCCGCAGGTGCGCTAGTAAGAAGATGTAGGGGGGCGCCGAAAGCCGAGGCTTGGGCTATGCTTGAGGGGATCAGAACTTGTATCAGAATGGGTATTACTTCCCTTCATATTGAAACAAATTCGCAAATCCTGGTCAATACAATTGGCGGCACCAATTCTGCGCCTTGGTCTATCAAGCAAATCTCCAGGGATATTACAAATTTACTTCCATTTTTTGCGCATTACAAGATCTCACATTGTAATATGAAGGCTAACTCCGTAGCATATTTTTTTGCTCAATATGCCCGTCGTTTATCGCACGAAGTCTTTTGGAAGGACCATCCACCTTCGGAGGCACTCCAATTTTTGTACTTTGACAATTCGCGCTGCTATATTAATGACTAAATGATCTTTCCTTTTTAAAAAAAACTATTGGCATGCTGCTCGTCTGCAGCTATCTCCATTCAAACATAACTTGGCCAAGGGACGATCTTGAATAATGACAGATCACTGCTGGTCTGAGTTTGATGAATTGAAAACAACGAATTCGCTTGACCTGCGTGTGCTGAGAGCGCTGATCAAACTGTTTCAGTTGGATAAGTTTTGAGCATCGAAAGGTTTGCGATGGCCTAACATCATTTGCAGCCAGATAATGACATCGTCAGACCGATCGATCTTTGAACTCTGAGCTCAAGAAAGATGCAGAAGACTAAAATCAAGGTGACGAGGTCAAAGATCGAATTTTGCACGATTAGGAGCTCTCAAAGTTTTTGTTTTATATTATTTAATTGAATCTTGATTGAATGAACACTTCAGTCTCTTCGCATGCATAATACTGTAACTCTTCAAAGTTGTTTCTTTGTTTGGATTAGTAAAAGAAGGTAATAACCTCAAACTGTAGCTATCAAAATTTGTCTTATTATACTTAGTCAATGGAAACTTGATTGACTGATTCAGTCTCTTTGCATGCATAAATAATATTGAGAGCGATTAAAGTTTGAAGGCCACAAGTGTTACCAATTTGCTTTTTACAATAAGTTCAAGAGCATAAGATGATGTATTCGTCTGCTTGACTTGCTGACACATTTTTGGACGATTTACAAGAAGCTTAGAAGCATTCGCTTTGTAAGAAGATGCTACAAAATGCTTATTATATAACCTGAGGAAACAAACTAACGGAGTAATCACTTTCCATTGACAAACATAATAGAGGGAACACACAGAAAATTGATTAAAAGAAGAATGAAATCAATGTATTGCTATAAATGTTTTTTCTTTTTCTTTCACTGTGTTACATTGAAGGAAATAATTAATTAATACAATCTAAGTTCATGGATGCCAAAAAGAAGGTAAATGTGAGTAGTATCCTGAGGTACAGAGTTACACTTTTCAGATTTCTATCACATATTTGCTGAATGCTGACAACCAAAGAATAAAAGAATTGTAAACTGTTTAAAGAAGAAAAGGTGGAGTATAAAAGAATCTGTATAAAAAACTTCAGTTGAATCAAGACCTTCAGCAATTGTGTGAATAACTTGGCTGTGATGTAGAGGAGTTGCCTGCAATGTCAACTGGTGTCCATGCAGAAACTGTGTACAGAGGCTGATCTGACCACTTCAGAGTGATTGCATCGCCTTCGCCTTCACCTTGCTTATCTATACTGTAATTTTCGCCTGAGTACATCCTTAAGATCATTCTACTCTGAAGCATCTCTCTTTTCCCAATTCCAGCAGACTTAAATCCTCCATCCTCCATCAGCTTCTTCCATCCATGGAAACTCTCATGCCGTTCAACCCGCTCGCTCCCTTCGCAGCTAATTATGTTCCTGATCTCCTTTGCAAACATCTCTTCAACTTTTATCCTAGCTGGGCTATCCTTGGGCAGACTGTAATCTAGCGAATCAAATATGGCTGCATAGTATCTGAGAGAGTTCGCGAACCTCGTCTCCCATCTAGGCTCATTGTGCCTCGACTCCTGCTCGGCCATGAGGAGTATCGCTGGGTTTGTGCTCCTGATTAGGCCCAGCAAGTCCATCAGAGCACCACCATTGCAGTCGTAAAGTGCCTTGTGCATCACCAGAACACAATTCACGGCAACACACTCGTCCCTCTTCACATGAAGCATCCAAAGCCTCACGTCTTCTAGCCTGTCCACGACCGAGTGGAACTCCAAAGGAAGCTTCAATTCATCTGCAAGCCTGGCGAGCCGGATGCCCGTATCCTGAAGGTCCTGCCTAGACTCTCCTATCCCTGTGATCCTGACATGGCTGGGGGGATTAGGCCTGGAAGCCAATCCCTGGAATAGGCTCGGCCACTGCAGGCCCTGCTTGATGTCGAAGTCTATGATGTGCACCTTGTCCTTACCTTCGAACGCCCGCAACAGCCGCTCGTTGAGCGCGAAATGGATGATCTTTGGAATTGGGTTGACGTAGTTGAGCAGCCGCAGCGCAATGGCATCATCATCCTCTGCTGGATCAGTGATTACCTTTGGTGGTGCAATGGAGAAGAAGTGCGGCCAGAGCTTGACGGCACGGAAGGCCAAGGCTTCAGTGAAGTAGGCCACGACACGATGGATTGGAGTTCCTGTAGGGGATGCCATCTCGCCAAGTCTAGCTAACATAAAAGTGATGCCTTCATAGTTCCCTGAGGTAATGGATTCTGCGCAGGCTGTGAGCAAGCTCACGAGCTCAAGACCCTGCTGCTCCGTTTGGGCGCTTTCTCCTTCGCCCCCTCCACTGCCTTCTACTGCTGCGGCAATGCCCGATGGATGTGTGTTCCTGGACCCATTCAGGCTTGTGTTCTCCGAAGCGTTCCTGTTCAGCCTCGGTGATGAACTGTGCGCGCTGGAGGACGAGCTAGCGCCCGACTGAGACTTGTCGTCGGGCCCTTCGCTTGCGCCGAGATCGCTGTCGGCCCCGTAAGACACGACCAAGGTGTCAGTGGAAGATGTCAGAAGCGGGAAGCGTGCTGCATTTGGCACAAGATAAACCTTCTCTTCCTCCTCCTGTTCTTCCAAAAAGATGGGTTCATGGGTGCACCGACGGAACCATACCTCCTCCCGATTGCCGCCGCCGCCGCTACCTCCCGCAACTACTAGCTGCGCAACATCCTCCGTCCTCGACCTTTTCGCCTGGTTCTCCTCAGACGAACTCCGCTCTCTCTTCAAGATCCTCCGCCGCTCCCAGATCGCGCCGCGGCCGCCTTCAGCGATCTCCAGCATCCGTGGTTTGAAGGCCACTAAGGATGAGGACGAAGAAGGGGTTACTTGGTTGTGTCTGAAGGCGCAACTAGCCGTGGCTCTCGCCTCCGCCGGGGGCTTCTCCAGGGAGAGGGACGCCCGGGGAACGTCCCTCGTGGAGAAGCCGCAGGGGAGGTCCAAGCGCTGGGTGCCCATCTTCTGCTGAGCAGGGCAGTGCTTCTCCTGCAGCTGGAACTGATACGTTTGCAACTGCACAGAAGCTTCACTCCTCAAACGGTGCCTCGGCGACAGCAGCGCTGATGAGCACCCAGCCAACATCCTCTACTCTCTCTTCCAATTTGTTCTCTTTGTTATTCTTCTTCTTATTATTATTATTCCTATTAGTATATATTTTCTTCTTCTTTACCTCAATAATGCAAAGCAAAACAAACGAATCAAAGCACAAGTATATTGTTTCAGTCCGATTCTTTGTATAGTTTAGTTTAGTTCATCAATTGCAGCGCAAGTTCTTCGTTCAGAAAAAAAAACAGTCACAGAATGATGCTTTTTAATGCAGCTTATGAACAGCTCCTGTAAAAGTTCTGAAACCTTCGATTGAAATAAAAAATCACTGAAGTCTATTTTTTTAAAAAAAGTACGATTAAAATATTTGTTTTTTATATTTGAAAAAAGAATGTAAGAATCAAATATGTCAAACGTATGAATGAAATATGTCAAAAGAATCAAAGAATTAAACTTATGTCAAACATGAAAGAAAAGGACTATAGCATTTTGATCTCCGGAAGGTTACCATGAACGACGTCCGAGACCCAGCCATGGACGTCCCACGGCAGCCCTTGTCCCCATCAGTGCAGAAGAAGCCTCAAAACTAGCAAACAGAGCCATTCTCCTAATCTAACAAATACATGCATGGATCCATGTGGAGGAAGAAGGGGAATCAGAGGAAGAGGAAGAAACTGATCAAACAAGCAAAACGAAAGAAGAAGGAAAGGGATGAAAAACCATCTCCGAAAAAGAAGACGCAGAAATGTGAGAAGATTTAAGAAAGAGAGAGTAGAGATTTATGATGCTTTAATCCTCTCATTGTTCGTCCTTCCACTTCCCCTCCTTCCTTGGCTGCTCAGCTCCCACGCATCTACTGCTCTCTGCTTTCTCTCTCCCCTCCCTCTCCCTCTCCCTCCCCCCTCCCTCCGCTCGCACTGTGTATACCTTGCAGTGGCTAATGCTACGGATTCTGTCATTAGTCCATGGAAAAAACGCTAAAACTGTTTGGTGAAGGGAAAGAAAGAAAAGGTAAAGAGGGGGAGAGGAAAAAAAAAAGCTGGGTGTTTTGGGATTCGCGAGGTACGCGAGTGATTCGTGGAATGCAGACTGCCGGATGGTGATCGGACGGCTGGCGCGCTGGGGTCAATCCGACCGTTGGGGTTTGGCAAAAGGGGGCGTTTCGGTCAATGTGACCGTTGGAGAGAAGCTTCGTGGCCTCTGTCCCCCCTCGTGCTCGTCACGTGCGACGGGAAGGAGGAGGAACCCGCACGGACCAGTGACCGTTGCCTTCCCACCGAGATCGCAATTTGGTCCGGATCGGCTGACCGGTTTGCGCCTCCGTGGCCCACTGCAAGATTCACACAGAACGCGACACGTTGGACATTCGGAGTCTTTTATAGGTTGTGCTTGGTGTTCGATGTTGTGCGTGGTTCAGCTGGAGATGTGGGGGTACATTAAATTTGTATTTTTTTAAATAGATATGGTGGTCCCCGTCGTCAAATTTTTATTCCCGCCAGAAGCAGGGACAGGACAAGGGGTATAATTTGTCTTTATAGTTTGAGGGGGAGTTGCCTGCATATTTTTATGGTTGTACATGCAGCGGTACACGTGACGTATCATAGGACAAGGAACGTGTATTAAAACATGTATTTTGTAACATTTCAATTATTCGTGTATTATTATGATTTTTCCTACTATTATCATAAAAGTTGTGGAATACTTTTTTAATAGTACACACTAATATTTTTTTTATATTCAATTATATTGATTTATTTTATATGATTCCACTTTAGAGATATTTTTTAGCAATTATCCTTAGATTTTTCCTACTTTGCAAACTAAATCCTTCAATTTTAATTCGTCTATATTATTCAATTATTACCTTATTTTGCTTAGGATTCTTTTGATTGACTATTGCAAGTTCACTAGACAGGATCATCCTATTAAAATAAAATTAATAAATAATAAAAAAATAAAAAAAGTAATAGAAAAATAAAAAAGGACGACAACTCTCCTAGAGAGTGCTTACTATTATCTTTTAACATTATTCAGCAATTTATAATATGCATTACCTTATTTATTATGTTATAATTATTTTTTTAGTAATTCAAATATCATTATTTACTAATAATAGTAAATAAAAAAAGTAATGTAGATTTTTATAAATACTTATGTAATTCCACTAAAATTTCATAAAAATAATAATAAATCAAATAAGCATATTTATAAATATTTGATATATTTTAAATGAAAAAAATAATATTAATATATTCTTACTCAAAATAATAACTGATAACACTATTATTTTTATATTATTTTGTCATTTTTATATTATTTTATTATTTTTGTGCTATGTTGATAATACAATTGAGGAACCCACTATCACTAGTTAAAAGAATAATTATTGGAACAAGTTAATAGTAAGAGGACCGTTTAGTTAAAGGAATATGTTAGAGAAAAGAGTAAAGTTCAAGATCATTACTAAATTTAGTCGAGAAATTTCAAAGTTAAAGGAATGAGTTAGAGAAAAGAGTAAAGATCAAGATCAATGCTGAAATTTAGTCGAGAAATTTCAAAGTTACTATCATGGCCAATAAGATTATCAGAATCCCGATCACACTATTAATTAAAATCATATGATTTCAAACATTACATCTAAAATAAGATTACTTATGCCCAATCGGATTGTTTGATCCTATTATATTAAATATAAATTTTCTTTCCCGTTGTACCATAACAATAGTGCATAAAATTGTTTAAAAAAGCAGAAGTAGAACCCAATAAGTTCTCTTTTACAAGTTTATCTTTGTCCTTGGACTAACGTCAAATCTAACATCATTAGTTAATTGTCAATGTTATTTTGATTTCACGATTCTGACACACTCCAACAAAATTTTGTAGTAATTTGAGCATTTTTTTTTTTATTTTCATAACATATTGTGCTTTCCAGTGCAATATGATTAGTGTTTTAAGATTATATATCACACTATGCTTCATTAAATGGAGTAGAGAATTGAGGGTCCTTTTTAACAAAAGGAAGGACGACGTTCACCATTGATTTTATATTTGAATAAACAAAGAATGTGAATTTCTATGACGACATTATAAAAATAGTATCAAGTGAAAGCACAAAGAAAGTAATTGTGCATTGATAATTGATTTGACTTTTAATACTCAAGAGAAAGTTGATTTACAGATGAACTATTCACAAATGCAATTCAAGATCATTATTAATTATAGAAATGATTTGACTATCAAAGAACAAATATAACTTGAAATCCCTTGGGGTCTTCTATAAGCTTCCATATGTCAAATGATCTATACACTTGCAACTATTTGGTGCGAATGCTATCAATTTGATGTGGGTTGAGCTTCCTTGTGCTAACTTTGACACTAAGTCGACTAATAGATGTTGTCCAATGGCACTTGGATCGATCAAACCCTTCAACCAATGTAACCTTTGATGCCTTGACAAATTGCATCACTTGGTCGATTGATGCTTATAATGTCATAATAGTTATAACTCAATCTTTTGATCGATGATGATCGAACTATTTCAAACTTTGGCTTAACTATATATCTGAATATCAAAAATTCATTTCATGCCTTCAACTTGGTCAATTGCACCCCCTCGTGTGATCTCTTTGGGTTGATCAATCGACCTTACGCTGGATTTTTTGGATTTTTTTTCTTTTCAAGCTCCCAAAAATACTTGTTCACCTCCTGTTTGAAGATAAGGTAATATCAAATAGTCAACCATAATTATGCATGTCACTACTCTTATCACATTTATGATTTTCAGCATTTATCTTTCTTATTTCAACATATTAAAGTTTGTGATTTAATTACTTGACAATGACAAATACAAAAAATGAAAGTAATGCAAAATAAGAATGATTTCATACAAAATTATAAAGTTAATGTAGGTTATCATAAGTTATCACCCCTTAGCTCATGTTTCCACTTACAATAAAAATAGTTCAATTCAAGGGTACTTTCAAAATTAGTTTCCATTAGGTTGTGACTCCTTGTCACAGTCCATGACTAAAATTGTCTATTTTATGTATGTGAATCTCATATTCTATTGCTAACTGATCCATGATTACTATTCTTATTAATGATTTATTATTATTATTATTATTATTATTATTATTATTATTATTATTATTATTATTATTATATGAATTGATCCTACAATTATATGAATTTATGGTATGGTATGATTATGAATTATGATTGTAATATAATATTTTTATTGACCTAGTTATGTTTAATTGATTATATAACCTCTAGTTGATATGTTACGATTACTTAAAATGAACAAATTAAGATAGTACAAAAATAGATCTCATATGCAAATAATATGTAAAATGAAAAGTGTAGATAAACATAGTTGATCCCAACTATGTGTTCTAGTTTTATAGGCCATGAAGGACCTCTTGTAACACCTCATATTTTTTTAATCAAGAACAATTTAGTCTTTGATCCAAAGCCTCATGGTCTCCCCTATATAATGATTTAGATTTTTCCTATTTACCTCTTTTCTCTATCTGACTCTTGACAGCTAGGTCTTAAAGAAGGATAATCTAAGGAACAAGGAGCAAGAAGAAAAAGAGGAAGAGGAAGGATAGGAAGAAAGAAGAAAATGATCAACTAGGACTTTGATCAAGGTATATAAAGGGGATCCAACTCCTTTCTCTCCTTCCAATGTTTGCATGTTTAGATTGAGAGATCTAAATACACCCTAATCCTCAGTAGGGATTGTGATTTATGGCAACATTATGCATTAGATTCGAAAAATTTTCATGTGATTCATGCTCTTGACTTACCATTCTTAAATCCATATGTTAGGATTTCATGTTGGAAGATCATGTTCTTAGATGTTTGGAGGTGAATCCTACATTTCAAAGAATGAATGATTTTGTATGTTTTTAATATGCTTTTTATGCCTATTTGTCTAGAGATCATGCTTGAAATTTTTAGGATGCTTTGTATTATGTTTCCTCAAAGTTCATCCAAAATTTTGTAAAACGCAAGCCAAATATGACCTAAATAGCTTAAATACATACTAGAAGTCATAAATACGACATGCCCATATTTTCTTGTGCGAGTCAAATATGACTTGGAGAGTTTTAATATGGACTAGAAGGCATAAATACGATATACCCATATTTTTTTGTGCTAGCGAAATATGACCAGAGGGCCTTAATACGAGTTGGGAGGCAAAAATAAGGTATGTTCATATTTAGTCCTTGTATATGTCTTTTGTGCCAAACTTTGTTTGGTCTCCCTAGCTATAATCTACTTTTAAAGTATTTATGTTATATAATGACACTTGATGATTATGTATGAACCTAAATATGCGAAATGCATACACAGTCGTGACTAAGTTAAAATATGAACACTAAGAGACGTAATATTACTTGATGATTGCAAACATAATGAACACAATTGAAGAATACTGATATTTATCGCCTCTCAACTCACTATCAGGAAATTGTTCCATGCTCCTTGTGTGTAAGTATTTTCTTCGAGAAATAATTGTGCCGTACACTTTTGAGTAAAGTATTTTCTTAGAGAATAATTGTTTCTTTCCGGCAATGGTATGCATATTCTTAATCGCCTTCGGGTGATGGGAGCCTTGGCTCCAAGACCTAACTAGCTTATTGTGAGGGCAACTTGATCCTTCAATTACTGTTAACTAAGATCAAAGATTATTATTATACTGACTGAACTGAAAGTATTTGTTACGAAAAGCGGGAGAGAGGGATCACACGAAATACAGAAGAACGCGAAGAGAAAAAACGGCGGTGGCTCTTTGTTATGGAATAATGATGATTACAAGGATGGGATCTAGTCTAGACCCCTAGGGAGTTTATATAGGCACTCCCTTTGACAGATGATAGAAATTACATACGGACTGGGACTCTAAATAAATCCCCCGAAAATAGGACACCTATCTCGTGATAAGAAAATAAATCAAATCCGAATCACAAACAGAATACTCCTAAAAATTCTCGTGATAAGCGAGACCCCCGTAGGGGAATTCTGCTAAAGCGTCTGACTATGTAGGGGGACCAACTGGGTTCAGATTCAAGGCATTATTAACAGTATTGATGCCCACAAAAATTGAGTCTGAGTTGTAAAGCAATTTCGAGGAGTTTAATGAGACAAGGTAATGATAAGTGCTAATCACTTAATGATGCCTATTGATATATACTTAAATGATGATTGATGTATTGTATTTTGTATGATGATGATTACATGGTGTTCCCACACCATGATTTTACTGCATGATGATAATACAAATGATTGACATGTAGATCATACTGTAGGTACATGACATACATGCATGTTTCTTTTACGACATCAAATTGCTTATATAAGTCGTATCATGCTTATGATGCATTTCATAGCATGTTCTTTACATACTCTAATTAGGAAACCCTGCACTCTAGATCTGTGCATGCAACTGATCTTTAGGATGGATGGTGACTCAGCTCATGACGGCGAAGTTGCACATGACATAAGAATAAATAGAGTCATGAGTCATTAAATGTCTTGTTCTAGAGATGTTATGAATAATGAATAATTCCCTATTTTCTATAACATAAATTTTAATATTTATATTAAAGTCTTCTGCTGAAGTATTGAGGAGCTTTATTCTGAGTTAAATGAACAATAGTTTCTGTTGCATTATTAATATGTCATTATATTATGATTATGTGATGATGAACAAGTTAATACCGCCAAATTTCCCTAATTGCTCTTCGCTATTAGGGTGGATTTTAGGGGTGTTACATTCCCTCACCATGTGCAATGAATATCAAGGGTTCAATCATTCTTCCAAATATAGAGTAGTCATCATAATTGCTCATGCCACAAACAACAGGTACGCATGAATTTAATAAATGAGATATGTAATACCTCATATTTTAAGTGAGGGCAATTTGAATTTTTTGTCCAAACCCTCATAATCTACCCAATATAAAGGTCCCAAATCCTCTTGTTGATCTCTTTTGTCAAATTTTTCACCTGGCCGCTAGGACTTGAGGAAGGAGAAAGAGAGGAACAAAGAGGAAGAAGAAGAGGAAGAAAAAGGAGAAAGATATAAAATAAAGGTATGTAAAAGGGATTCAAACCACTCTATCCTTTCTCAATGTTCTTCCTATGTTGGATTGAGAATTTGAGGGCACCTTGACATCATGATGGATTGTGATTGAGGATTATTATTCTAGATCTATGCATGTATAGGTTTTTGTTATTAGATCTGTGCCATGCTCAAGTTTTATGATTAGATATACTGTTAGGTTCATGTTTTCTTCATATTGATCATGATTTGAGAATGAACCCAAGATCTTAAATTCATGGATTATTATCTTTTCAAATGTTCTTTTTATTCTAGAATGCCTAGGAAATATATATGTTTTGATTCTGAATGTTATATATTGTTTTACCCAAATTTTGGATCAAAATTCGTATGAAATCGGGTTGGGCGGTGAAACTCCATAGCTCTGTCATGACCGTGATAAAATCCGTCACGCTGGTGACAAAAAGGATGAAATCGGTCAAAAATTGGGCTTCTGTCATGCCCGTGATATATAATGTCATAGCCATGACAAAGCCATAGCACGATCATGACCATCTCTTGGCACGACCGTGACAGAGGGGTTTTTTCAGGGTTTTGTCACGACCGTGACAACCCCTTTCATGGTCGTGACCATCAATAGAAATCTTATATGATATTTTAAATGCTATTTTAAAGTATTAATAGTATGTATTTGATGTTTGTTGATTGTATAAGAACATAGATACACGTATATGTATGATTCCCATGTAACTAGGTTAAAACATTAATATTGAGCGACATTAATGACTGTTGTTTTGAAAATCATAATGAAATTAATTATGCATGATGTTATATGTCGACCCTCTATGGTCCTTCATCGGATTTTATTCGTAATGATCGTTACACATATCGGCAACAGTGTGTCATTCCGATGTCGCCCTCGGGCGAGAGTTCGGAATGATCGTTACACACATTGGCAACGGTGTGTCATTCCGATATCGCCCTCGGGCGAGAGTTCAGAATGATCGTTACACACATTGGCAACGGTGTGTACATTCTGATGTCGCCTTAGGGCGAGAGGAGAGCATTGTCTCCAAGACCTAGCTAGCCTATTGAGAGGGCAACAATATAAACCCCAATTATCAGAAGATATAACATTAATGAAAGGGCCAAATTATGGAATGATGTCCAACGAAAGTGAAAGTCCAAAGGGTTATGAAACAACCCTGAGGAGAGGTATTGAGGCAATGGTCATGATAAGTGTACTTCACTTATGTGCCTATGAATTGAATTGATAATTATTATGAATGTCCATACTTTTAGTATGGTGATATGATTACATGTCTTCCATGCAATTATTTTATGTGCATGATGACAGATGGATGTTAATGATTGACATGTAGATCTTATGTTATGAACATGACATGCATATTGTTTAATTCTTTTATATAAAGATGATGATATATATCATGTAGTATCCCTATTAGGACCATGGCTTTGCATTGCGTGGCTTTTACATACTCTAACCAATGAAACCTCTACATATCCGTGCAGGTGCACAATGATTGGATGGATGGTGGCTCAACTCATGACAAACAAGATTGCACACTAGTCTAAGATGTCAATAGTCGTGTTGTTGAGTTTGTTAGACTATGATTTTAAAATGTTTCCGACGATGACATTTGACTATGGTTTAAGATGTTTTAATTATGATTAGTGATTTTTTTAATTCTATAATACTACTTTTGATGTTTTCATGAAGTTTTCTACATTTAATTGAAGGATTATTTTATCTCGTTTGGTGACTTTATGCTTCCATCGTATTAATTATGAATTATATTTTATTATGATTATGTAATGACGAATATGCTAACACAATCGATTAACCTAATTGTCCTTGGCGATTGGGGATAAAATTTTTGGACGTTACAAGATAACCCTTTATTAAGACCTTTACATTGATGGATAATTTTTAATATTGAATTGATAGTTGATAATTCTATACTTTGATAAGATCTAATAGGTAAAGATATATAACTTCTAATCTATTGTTAATTGATAATGGTGTCTGATGGATATTGATAATCCAATCATAATTATGGATAATTGATAATTATAATATCCACGATTTGTTTCATGTAAGATTATATAAATTAATCATATATTATATCATTAAAATATATTATGATGAGTATGTTAGCATATGTGCATCAACTCCATAGATTCCAACACTTGAAATTGATTTCAAATGATTAAGAACAAGAAAAAATGATTTTTCAAAGATATTAGAATTTGAAAAATTGAAGTCATGATAATTATTTATATATGTGAAAGCATGTTAAATGTGATGCATAAGTAAAATCGAAGGACTAACAATAAAATTCACCTCTCCTACACTTCATACGAGATTAAAAATGCAGGGTTGTGCCCTTGGTTGGCACAATAATTAGTAAGGTTGTGCCCCTCAGATTTGATTGTAAAGTCATCAATTGATCGAGAGAACATCTGATAACTCCAAATTAGTCAAATACTAATCATTCTGGACATCAAAGACCCCCTCAAGAGTACTTAAAAAATTACCCTTGTTAATGTAAATGTAGCTCCAGATACTTTTAAACAAGGAATATCATTTTGTTTTATTCCTTTATATATATAGTGGTTCGAGTCATGTCCATTTTTCGATCTAAAAAATCATCCATTAATTTTTAAATAATTTTTAAATTACAAAAACCATTCTAAAATTATTTTTAAAACAGAAAAATCACTATTTTAATAGAATAATATTTTTAAAAGATATTAATTTACCTTATGAGCACCATGTTGAGTGTTGGATCATTGATTCTGATCAACGATTTAGAAAAATAACACACATAAATGATGTAATTTAATAATCTTTAATCTAAATAATTAATTAGTAGATCAACGATTCAGATGCGCTCAAATCCTTAATGATCAAAAAGTGCTATAAGATAATTAATATATAATAAATTAAAAATTAATATTAACATATTTAATTTTATAACTCAATATAGGATATAGTATTAGCACTATTAGATTACAATTTCATAATGTGATAGGAACATATTAAACTATATAAAAAGTATTATACCAATAATAAAAAATAATTATTTATGGATTAATTATATAAATTAAAATTAATAAATAAAAATGAACTTCATGGACCTCCATGACTTTTTTAGATGGAGCCATAGTCTAAGCGAGTCAGTGTCACTTTATTAAAAAAGTCATTCTAAATCGTATCCAAATCCTATTATTATTATTATTATTATTATTATTATTATTATTATTATTATTATTGTTGTTGTTGTTGTTGTTGTTGTTGTTGTTGTTGTTGTTGTTGTTGTTGTTGTTGTTGTTGTTGTTGTTGTTGTTGTTGTTATTATTATTATTATTATTATTATTATTTATTCAATTTTTTTTATCGGATAGATTTTTGGTACATTTTGGTTTTTTCATATATAAAGAAATCATGAATAGAAGATCCACATGTTGTGACTTATCTTTTTATTAATCAGATTAAAAATATATAAATTAGATTAAAATTTCTTTAAAATGAAAACATATTTTTTAGAAAAATATCTACAAATTTTTAATTTGATGATTAAAATTATAAGAGATGTCTCTTCATTTTTTTGTTAAACATCATTAATTAAAAAAATTCCCCTTATTCTTTATTCTCTTCATTAATTTGATATCCTCTCCAAGGATGTGGTTTAATGGTGCGACTCATTATATCATACTCTGTAATTTCGTCTTCTTTTTTTGTTGTCCTTCTTTGTCCTAAATCAAATTTAGCCAACTTGACCAGCAATTCATGACAAATATTGGGACAATTTCCTCGTGCAACAACGTTAGTGTTGGCGTATTGTGTGCTAAAAATGTACCCAAATAGTCTGCTTATCAAGATTTTTTTTCCTATAACTGCCAAAAAAATATTTTCGTATCGATATTTGACGTGACATTGCATTGTGAAAGTCATGAATTTTTGCATGTTCTTCATGGACACGCTGTTATCTCCGGTGAAGCATAAAATCAAATCTAAAAAGTAACCGAGCAGATGCATGTGGAATCCTACCCAACATAATAAGTTAAAATTATGTAGATACATATCGGATTGAGCTTTTAATTAATTGATTTATAAAAATTAACGTATAATGCTATAGTTTCCAACATAACAAGTTTATATTATACAATCCCTTAAAAGGGGTGGTACAACCAGAGGACTTGTCAAGTGAATACAAATAGAAGTAAAGAGGGTTCAACCTACGACCAATTCACAAACCTAAGATTTCACAACCAACACAATTGCAACAACCGACAAAGAAAAGAAAAAAAAAAGAGAAATAAAAGAAAACGTGGAGAGAGGCCCAGCAGGCTGTTGGAAGGATTTTATCCAAATCCCAATCAGGATAAAATCCACCAAACCAGGAGATGAAATCTTATCAGATTTATTATAAGAGTTTTAATTATAAGAGGCTTCAAATAGATAAAACTAATCGGGCATTAATTCTTGGTTTCATCTACCCACGAATCCTTTCCCTGTTTTTTTCGTTCCCCTCCTACATGAGCAAAGGCAGGGAGATTTCTCTCGTTAATTCTTGGTGCAAAGGTAGGCAAAGAATTCTTCCTCTCCTAACCTGATTCCTCTACTTTCCCTCACGTCATCCCCTGCGCCGATCGAATTACAGGCAGGAATAAAGAGGAAGAGCAAGGGCAGAGAGCATAGGAAAAACAAGGGCGTCATTAATCAATTTTCAACGAACGAAAGGAAGGATTAATTGCGAACAGAGGTGGGTGAATCGAAATCACCTTGCATGACCTCTGAATTATTCAAATCTATGCCCCAATCGATTACGAAACGAAAGAGATTAAGAAGAAGTGCCCTAGGGTTAACGTTTGATCATTGAATTCTTATTTGAATTGTTTGATTCCTTATTGTTTGATTGTTTGAATTAATCCTTTCTGTTCTGTTATATTTGATTGATTGCTAGGAGTTAGGAATTAGATTAGAATGAGTTTATGTTGAAAAATTTCAGGAATAATCGAAGTCTGCAACTTTTCTGGACGCCGACCGATCGACCGGCCCACAGGCATTGTGGTAATCGGTCGACCGATAACCTGCCTACCGCCATTTTTCTGCATATGTCGACCAGTCGACCGATCCCTGTCATCGGTCGACCGATCCTTATCCACCGGTCGACCGTTCAACTGAACAGATCGATCGGCCTATTTAGGCCCGACTTAATCCACCAATTGATCGATCTTAATAGACCGGTCGACCGACCCGCAAACAACCGGTCGATCGTTCCCCTGAACCGGTCGACCGATTCTCCAGAAAACCTTTTACTATATTTATTAATTATTTTCTTTTTATCCATATATTACTTATATATAATTGATCCTATTATCTAACCCCACAGAAATCTCTCACTGATTTACATGATCTACTCTCTTATTGATTTATTTCTCATTGATCCTGTCGTATATATTGAATAAGAACAAAGAGCCATAAGTTGTTAAAAGCGATTAATAAGTTCAGATGAAAGATTAATTATGGGTTGTCAATCCAAGCTGAGTGCAGCAAGATAAGAGTAGCTCCCTTGGTCATGGTTTGATCATCCACTGATCCGCACAAGGCCGTATCGTTTGCTCGGCATACCCCAAGAATTAAAGGTACCTAAAGTCACTCTGATTTCTAATGATAATTCAAGATCAAGAAGCATGTATAAGTCAAGTCAAGTATGTCATGATTCCAAGTTTACTAAGCATTATATGCTTCTCATGTTTTATGATATATTATGATTATTACTCTTATTCCTATTATGATCCATGATACCGACATGTTACCTTTCATGTTCAAGTTAAGTATGATTCTTTATTACTGATTATTATATTCATGGCATGCATTGTATATCATGTGGTTCCCCACTAGGCTGCAAAGCTTACGGGAGGACCTCCTTCCCTGTGTCTGATTTTCACAAGACCAGGTCAGTGACGTGATGGAGTAGGCATGTGGTGATGAAGCTCTGGCGATAGGACAACACATGAATCATAGGGCTTTTAGAGTATTTATTAGTTTTCATTTACCTTCCCTATTTTAGATTCATGATGTAAAACTTATTTTATTTTCTTAGCAATGATATAGCCACTTTTAGACTTCCGCATATTTATGTTATCTTCTTTTATTTTATTACCCTTCCGCTGACGTGTCTCGGTTCTTGACTGAGATATGATCAATATTATGGTCAAAGTCATAGCATGTCGTAGCGTCTCCAGGTTGATCTTCACCACGTGGCGGGAGTCAATTTGGGGGCGTTATATTTATGGTATCAGAACCTAAGGACATGACTCTCTTGACATCCTAGTGTATAGTATAGTATGGTATTGGTTCATGTGCTATCGCCGAGTAGTTGCCACACCCTCCACCGTAAAGTACAAGTAAGATCTTTCTTGCATTGAGTTATTCTTTAGTAATGTATTGATATGTATTTTATATGAGTGGTTGATTCCTAAAGAGATTATTCTGTATGATAGGAATTAACTTAAATGTTATTAGTGATTAGACAAAAAGGGTTATAAAGGTTACAAACAAATTGGAACAGAATAAGTAATAAGCACGTGGATAAATATACCTACATGAAAAATGAGTCTAACAGATATTTAAAGAATAAAATATAAGAAACGATTATGTTTTTTAATAATTCATGTTTTCCATATCTTTCATGATAGCTCTATTCACGGACTTCTTCTGCTGACTGCAGCAGTATGAAGAGGAAAATGAATAGGTATATCAGTTGCAAAGAGATGTAGATTTAAGAAAGATACGAGGGAATTATAAGAGTAATTAAAGGATTCGACTCACACAACACGTAGGTGTGAGATGATTTCAGATAGTAGAAGTGAAACCAAGCACGCGTAAGTTATGGTTTATGGTGATGACTTATGTGGTTCTATTAGTTTACCAAGATAGGGGTCTAATGAATTATTTTATAGTTTTATATTGATAAGCATGGACCGGTAATGCCCGTTGTGCCTTAGACTTCATATGGCCCTTATATTATATTGATAATGGCCCTAAGCAAATCTAAACTAGTTATACGAAATTCTTAGTTGGACTACCTTATGTGGAAAAATAAGAATCAAATTATTAATTATGTTCAAGTTACACTACAAGAAATATACTTTTTAACGACGACAACTAACGGACAGAATAATATCTGGTCCTTAAAAGTACTTATTTATGACAAGAAATAATTCTCGTCGCCGAGATCAAGGGCTAGATCTTTGCTGGCCCTTAAATGTAACCAAACTGGTCGCTAAAAATTAGATATAGTGACCAGCTTAATTTTGTCATTGAAGATAACTATTTAAGGACCAGCTTCTGGTCGCTAATAGCATTGGCGGGGCAAATGAAAAAGCATTCCCTCCAAACACTTTTCATTACTTTTTGTGATCTACAAGTGAAAAATCTCAGCCGTTTGATAAGAAGAAAGAAACAAAACAAAACCCTATGCTAGATAAGCCAAACTTTTTCCGTTCTACAAAAAAAACTAGAAGCCGCTCGTCCTGATTGTATTTTTATTGCAGATTGCTATAAGAAATCTGATGCTCATCCACATATTCTCCTCCAACGTGACCTTCCTGTGACTGTTGCATACTTATCCTTTTGTCTTGTTGTGATTTCTACGGTTGCAAAAGGGATTACTGCTGCTACAAAAGGGTTTTTTATTTGTTCAGGTAATTTACGTTTTGTCATTTTAACCCTCACCAATTTTAAGAAGGCTTTGAACTTAGAAAGATAGATGAAAAAATTAGATCCTGTCCACATATCTACCTTTTTCTAATATTGCTATATAAGATGCCTTCCTCCCAAAATGACTAAACTCATAATTCTGCACAATGTTCTTTTTTGGCAGGGAATTAGGATTATGGGCATAGAATTCCTCATTACTGAATTCTTTTGTGGAAAATAAGAAATTATGTGGAGAGAATATTAGGAATTTTATGCAAAAGTTTGAATTTGGTTTCGTATTAATAATTCTGTTCAGAAAATTAATTCTGAACTCACAAAATTCAGCATCTTGTGTAGGAATTAGGATTTTGTGCAGAATTCTAAAAGTTATGCAAAAGTTGTGATTGTGCAAAAAGAAAATTAGGAATTTGTAAATAAATCTGAATATAAACAAGTCTGAAATTCACATTTCTTTGACAATGCTAATGTATTCATTGTGTTATGATTATATTTTAGAAGATAGTTACTTATTAAATGGAACCTTAAGAGAGGAGAGCCCGCATATGAGTCCAAGTGCATCACCATTTAATTCTGCAGGCATGAAACGTGCAAAGACTGGGAGATAAAGCTAAAGATTTTATCCTACCTTAACTACTAAATCACATGACCAATGAAGGCTACTTACAGAAATAAATGGGTCACTGATTGATTTATTAACTACGGGGGGTCATCATGAGAACCTTTCCACCACCACCCCACATGCCAGCTACTAGTTTATTCAGATTGGTTATATCTATACAAACATATCTTACCTCATGGTTCTTACTATTTGTTGGTGAAAGTCAGATTTACGAGTGAGTTTGTATACCTATAATTTTTGTAGCACAGTTGAGTTATAAGCTTCTAATAAAACATACAATGTGCTTTTGTCATAGAAAAGCAACTATTATTGTTAAAATGCACAACTATGTAGCAACCAGACTTTTATTCAGTTGCTTTATTTGACTATTTCCAATGTTTTTTATAGTCTACATCAGTGCTGCCAAATTTTTCTCTATTCAGATTATTCTTGTATGACAAAACTTTATCAACCTCTCTATATGATTTATCCATAGTTTTTTATGATCAATTGAAGGTACCACTATCTGAGATATATTTCATAGTTTCTGTACAAACTTATGCATTTTGGCATACAAGGGACAAAAATTTAAGTAAAACTTGGGCAATCTCATAGTGATTAAGATTTAGATGAAGAATGCAACATGTGACCAATGGGCTACTAGAATCTCTCAAGGCCTCTGCTGCAACTTGAATCCAAAATCTAATGTTTTCAAGACAACTTGTGTCTTAGGGCATATGAAAGAACTTTGGCAAAAATGGAGGGGAAGCATGCATATCAAATATGTAAAAGACAAGCCAATCCAAGATGCTTTGAAAAATGTTCCTGATGGTGTAGATAAAAGAGATTGGGAATGGCTCGTTAAAGAATTTTACAATAGTAAAAGCTTCAAGGTTTGATTATATATTGATACACCATCACTAATTTGCATCTTCCATATCTTTTTTACCATAATCGATAAGATTATTACATATTTTGTGTGTTCATACAGGAAACTAGTCAAAGAAACTCAAGAAATAGAGCGAAGTTAACTATGCCTCACCGTCTTGGTAGTAAACCTTTCAGAGAACTAATTTATGAGTAGGTATTGTTGCTAAATGATAATATTCCGTTGCATAAACAAGCGATACTATTTCTTTTAGCATTATTTTTTATTCATTTATTGGCATATATTCCTTTTGTGAAGGGAGGTAAAGACAGTAATCCACTGGGCGTTGCAACTGTGTTCTTCGATACTCGCAAGAAAGATAACAATCTTGTTGAGCCTGAGACCATAGAAAGATATGTATGTTTGATTCTTTTTATTATATTTTCATGAAAGATATATTACTATAGCGTTTATCCTTGACATATTTTGTAGGCTGAAATTCAAGAGGTTATGCAAGCCGAACCCACGCTTCCTGCACTAGAGATAGTTGAACGTTGTTTTGGACCTAAAAAATGCAGCCACGTTGTTGGCTTTGGCGATGGGATCACAGCTAAAGAATTAAAAGGAACTACCTTCTCAAAGCATGAACTATTGAAGGAAAATAAATTTCTCAAAGATCGTGTGGCGTCTATGGAAGGCCAATTAGAAGAATTGATGCAATTCATGCGTAGCCAACAATCTAATGATCAACATCCAACAACATCACAACCATGTGAAGATACACCTAATGCATAAAGTAAGTAAATGGAATCTAAGATCATTTATATTTTATATCATCAAATATTCTTATTCCAAAGTTTTTTCTGTTACAATTATAATACCTCTTTTTGAAGCATCCAAAAGTAATCTTACTAGATTTTTGGATTGATATGGTGAGTCAACATAGCATACTAATCAATGAGTGAAGATATTCTTAATTCACTTTAACTAATTCGAATATCATATACTTTGATTCACAGGTTTTGAAGATTACCTCTATTATGGAGAATGAATGTAGCTAGCAAAAGAGAAAGTGAAGCAAAGATACAATTGCATGCTGTAATTGCATCTTTTTATTATGTATTCAAAGGATGTACTATGTTATTATTACTTTGGAACTAATATGTAGAACATGAATGCAAGTGTTGGATTTCAAAGGTTGTTGAATCTGAAAGTTAATGAGTATGAGCGATATTTATGCTCAATTTTATAAGAACTTATCTCTTGCTTATTGTTGTAACTATTTATAATCTGAAATATGAAATGTATATGTTTCTAATACCTGAACTTAGCAACGAAAAAATTGGACCCTAATAGTTCTGGTCCAGAAAACTAATACACGTCTTCTAAGGACTAGAAAGCTGGACCCTAATGAACTTATATAGACTGATAAGTCGTCCTTAGGAAATATCATAAGCGACCAGATGAATGGTCGCAAAAACACATTCAAGGACAAGAATTGAGCTCGTCCCTAAATATTATTAAGGACTAGATAGCAAACTGGTCGTTAATAACTTTTAGCGGCGAGACCTATAGCGACGAGCGACGACCGGATTTATCTGGTCGCTAATATCAATTAACGACCAGGTTGTGAGCTTTAGCGACTAGAATTCTCTTCATTAAAAAATAGCTTTCTTGTAGTGTTATGTAATATCTGTGTACAATAGTTTAAAGAATTAGTGAGCTGCCCAAAAATCATGTACAAGGTATGGATAGACAAATATAGAAGCCTAAAGGGTTCAGAAGTCACATTGGCTTGAATAAATATTAGAAGAAATTTTCAATAAGTAAGTGACTGTCTGAGTTAATCGAACATTTAGATCTAGCATACTCATACACATATGTACATATAACATAGTATACTTATAAAAATATAAATATAAATAAATAAATAAATATTTTTAATTAATTTAGTTTAGTATATAGTAGACTTGAAATTTTATTAATATGAAGTATATTTTTTATATAGCAATTATTAAAGCTCTATCATTGCAATGTAAATATATTTCCAAAAAATAGACTAATATAGTTGATAAAAGAATTATATAAAAGCAGGCAATGCATGAAAAGGTTAAAATGAATGTGAGAAATTTTGAAAAGATTTAAAGTCTCTTAACCGAGATATGCTTGAGGAGGATACGAGCCTGCAACCATTAAGTATTAAAAGATCAAAACACCACGTGAGAAAATCTTTAGAAAGTATGGGGGTTAAGGTAAAGTATGAGGAATTTTATAAGTCCCCTACAAGATTTTTGGAAAAGCAAGTTATGCATCCGAGAGGGATGATTATGCAAGTTTTATCTTGATTATTGATATAATTATAGTTTTCATAATAATGTCAAAACGTATAGTATATTTAATCATATAATCATGGTTGATAGTTCAAGAGGAAAAATAAATCATATATATGTTTAGATAATGTGTTAAGCAAGCCATCAGATGACACATAGAATGTCTTCTAAGATGCAAGATATAAGATGATATATAGAATATTATCTAAGATGTCTCTACGTCAATATGAAAAAATGTTCAAGATTTTATCTTGATCAAGTGGACCACTTATGATTTGATCATAAGTCTTATAAATGGATTAGTTCTCCAACTTTAAAGTTATCACGACCCTCTCCCATGTGCTACAAGATATCGTTAATATAAAGGATCATGAAATGATGCACAAAGAAGAAGAATGATTGCTTGTCTTCAATTTTGTTGATTGTTTTATTTTCCTGTCTTATTGTTTGAATTCATTCCATGTGTTCACTTGTATTCATGAATTTCACTAAGGACTTATGTTAGAGAATGTGCATAAATGATTTTCTTCATTAAGAACTAGATTGTACTCTATGATCGACCCCTCATCGTAAATATCATTCGACCTTAACATTGATTCAGAGTGCTTCAAGATACTCAAGGAAAGAACTTATAGTGGTAAAATATAACCATTAGCCTCCTATGAAATTATATGATCTGACATTGCAAGAAACAGATCAATGTAAGTCAAATAAGTTATGATTTCCACTCAAAAGCTAAATGATTATGATGATGACTCTTAACCCATGATATTTGATTATGTTAGATCCTTAGGATTCTTTCCTAAATGATCCAAAAATTCATGATGATTAAAGATGAAGTACTCTATGAATATGGGGCGATCTCAGGATGTGACAATTAGCATACCTCATATGGCCACTTCATATCTTTTTCATATCACACTTTCATTAACCATACTACTAAGATGATGAAGTATTGATTCAGTAACCTGATTAAATACCTATTTTGATCTTATATGTGATTCCCTTTTATATCATTGGTCTGATCATCAATCAAAGAAGTATTTTTTTTTATGATGATGTTTAGAGTAGGGTCACATCAACCATAGGTCATCGTGAAAGTGATTGATCTAAATTGACATGATTCTGTTATTAATTTTATTGAATCATATGATGATGCCATTATCTACGATGATGGACAACGTTCTTAATGAGCTTATTGATCCTTGCACGACATGTGCTACCCAATAAGAACGACACTATAGAAATAACTTCATATCATAAAATCCATCCTAGTGATACTAATGATGTTTGAAGATAAGATCTATTCTTCACATCAGCTAGAAACTTCTTAGGAAGATTACGATGAGATTCCTAATTGATTCTTCCTCCTAAGATGTATAAGTATTATGCAAAAAGAAGAAGATAGTTGCTTGTATTTAAATATCTAAAAGTTATAGTTAGAAGTTGAGTGTCATAACGACCTCCTTTCAGGCATGACCTTGATTTCCAAGGCCCCATGACATGAACTGAAAAGACAAATTTCATAACTTCAAGACAAGGGGTTTAGGGTCTCATTTCTAGATGTTTCACTTCTTTTGTAAAGAAGAATAATGACCCTATGGATCTAAAGTTTTATTAACAAGTTGTTAAATAAAACAACCATCAAGACATAAGTGTCTGTTACTATGCAAAGATGACCTATTTAAGGCTAGGTGTTCTCAAGATCGATCTATGGAGTGAGTGTCGATAGTTTCGAGTTGCTGAAGAAGATGTAGTGAAGATAATTTTCCTAGCAATGAATGATCACTATAAGTTGAGCGATGTCATTAAGAACACCCCTCAAACCTTTAGGTTCCCATGAATGTGTTCAAATTATGCCTACATTTATGTAGAAAAGATTGAAGTGTTCATCGATCAAAAGACTCTTAGGTATGTTTTCTTTTAATAGTACGCTAATATGTGACAATGAAAGTGACATGAAGTTTGAAAGATTCTGAGTTCTCCATAAAGCACCATTTTAGTAAAAATAAACTCGGTTGCACATACACTCAAACAAAAGTGATGCTCACTAGGTTTCATGAGACTGCGTATGAAATGTTGGAGGAACTAAGTATGTGGAATCCAAATGATGAAATCCTAAAGAGAGCAATACTAGATGCATAACATAAGCCTAGATTGCGATCCATTTAGGAATGTCTTATAAGAAGTATTAAATGAACATTATAAGTCTGGGTTGTGATCCATTTGGGAAGTACACAGATGTATAAGGATGAACAAATAGTAAGACATAAAACATGGAGATACAAAAATATGTTCTAAGTACCCAACATGTCAATGTGAAAAAAGTAGAGCATCAGAAATTCTAAGTGATAATGATGCATGACATTAAGAATTCGTAGACTTGACATTCGCTGAGTATCCAACGCATATAGTGGATAGCAAGGTGCACGTCAGGATGTACCCATGGTCCGGGTAGCTTGGCAAAACTAATCGGGCATTAATTCTTGGTTTCATCTACCCACAAATCCTTTCGTTCCCCTCCTACGTGAGCAAAGGCAGGGAGATTTCTCTCATTGATTCTTGGTGCAAAGGTAGGCAAGGGCAGAGAGCGTAGGAAAAATAAGGGCGTCATTAATCAATTTTCAACGAACGAAAGGAAGGATTAATCACGAACATAGGTGGGTGAATCAAAATCACCTTGCATGACCTTTGAACTATTCAAATCCATGCCCCAATCGATTACGAAACGAAAGAGATTAAGAAGAAGTGCCCTAGGTTTAACGTTTGATCATTGAATTCTTGTTTGAATTGTTTGATTCCTTATTGTTTGATTGTTTGAATTAATCATTTGTATTCTGTTATGTTTGATTGATTGCTAGGAGTTAGGAATTAGATTAGAATGAGTTTATGTCGGAAAATTTCAGGAATAATTGAAGTCTGCAACTTTTCTGGACGCCGACCGGTCGACCGGCCCGCAGGCATTGTGGTAACCGGTCGACCGATAACCTGCCTACCGTCGTTTTTCTGCATATGTCAATCGATCGACCGATCTCTGTCACCGGTCGATCGATCCTTACCTACCGGTCGACCGTTCAACTGAACGGATCGACCGGCCTATTTAGACTCGACTTGATCCACCGGTCGACCGATCTTAATAGACCGTTCGACCGATCTGGAGACAACCGATCAATCGTTCCCTAGAACCGATCAACCGATTCCCCATAAAATCTTTTACTATATTTATTAATTATTTTCTTTTTATCTAGATATTACTTATATATATAATTGATCATATTGTCTGACCCCACAGAGATTCCTCACTGATTTACATTATCTACTCTCTTATTGATTTATTTCTCATTGATCCTATCGTATATATTGAATCAAGAACAAAGAGGCACAAGTTGTTAAAAGCGATTAATAAGTTCAGATGAAAGATTAATTATGGGTTGCTAATTCAAGCTGAGTGCAGCAAGATAAGGGTAGCTCCCTTGGTCATGATTTGATCACCCACTGATCCGCACAAGGCCGTATCATTTGCTCGGCATACCCCAAGAATTAAAGACACCTAAAGTCACTTTGATTTCTAATGATAATTCAAGATCAAGAAGCATGTATAAGTCAAGTCAAGTATGTCATGATTTCAAATTTACTAAGCATCATATGATTCTCATAATTTATGATATATTATGATTATTACTCTTATTCCTATTATGATCCATGTACCGACATGTTACCTTTCATGTTCAAGTTAAGTATGATTTTTATTGTTGATTATTATATTCATATCATGGATTATATATCATGTGATTCCCCATTAGGCTGTAAAGCTTACGAGAGGACTTCCTCCCGTGTTTGATTTTCACAGGACCAGGTCAACGTGGTAGAGTAGACGTGTGATGATGAAGCTCTGGTGATAGAACAACACATGAATCATAGAACTTTTTAGAGTGTTTATTAGTTTTCATTTACCTTCCCCATTTTAGATTTATGATGTCAAACTTATTTTATTTTTTTAGCAATGATATAACCACTTTCAGACTTCCGCATATTTATATTATCTTCTTCTGACGTATCTCGATTCTTGATTAAAATATGATTAATATTATGATCAAAGTCATAACATGTCATAGCGTCTCTAAATTAATCTTCGCCACGTGACGGAGATCGATTTGAGAGCATTACACAATTGCCTACTCCAAAATTTTTAATTCTTTTCTAATGTTTTTCTCTATTTTCTTTTATTTCCACCGAGTGCAACATAAAATTTTGAAACTATTTTTTTTTTCAAAGAAACTAATAACACATACATATTGAATGTTGATTCTATAGAAATAGTGATACTCTTTGTTAATAATCTACTTTCTTGTTGATTGAACCTGAATTAATTAAATTACCACTGAGTGCGTGAGTTAACTGAAAGTAAATCTTTAACAATATTATACAAAATGTATCACTACAAAATTATAAAGAATAGATTCTTCTATAAATTTATATTTTATAGATATGTAGAAAAACTAAAAAAAAACTTGTGATTTTCGATGTACATACATTATCCCCATGCAACTAACAGCCACGAAAAAAAAAAAGGCTCGAAAGGCACTGAAAAGTTTAACATACACCAGTTACGGCAAAAGCAGGCGAGGCTCACCGCACAACATCCATAAACAAATCTTCTCCAACTTTTATTCTTCGTATTTCAGTTTGATGCTACACTAACTTTTTTTAATTTGATGAAATTATGTTTGCTGAGCACTGCCGAAGTCTGTGATCATAAAACATGTTTAAATCAACTCTAGAAATAGCGCTTCTTGCTTACTACTCAGGCCTAGTTCGTTGAGAGAGATGCCGCTTTCTTCATCAGTGAACGCACGACGAGGATAAGGTCTCACCTGTAAGATATAAAAGATGAGGATTAGAACCTTCACAAGTATAAAGGTTTCATATGCAATAATGCACAACTGGAATTACAAATCATGCATATTTGATCACAAATATATTTGTACCGATGGTTTTGAGAAAGATCTTACAAAATAGAAGTCGGAGGAAATGACACTAGGGCATTTGAGAAATTTAAGCTTCTGAGCATAGATTAGTGTCTGGAAGAGAGCAACTTCCAACAGTGTTTTAAGATTTGAGCATTTCGCACGAGAAGTATGTGCTTTTGTACACCTGATACTGAATTCTGAGTACTTACCAAGAACAGTATCGCACCAGATCCATTTTAACATTATGCAAATACTGTAAACTGGCATGAACGACAGTAACAGAATCTGGACATTATCCCCACAAATACGAATTGACTGCTAACCTGTAACACCTGGTCCATCCAAAACATTTTTCAAACATCCTTTTGTTTTGGAGGGAGACATTTGCAAAACATCTAACCAAATCCAATGGTACATCTTATCTATACCTAACACTTATAAGCAAATCCAGTTTTAGTAGATCATATTATCGCTAATGATTATTTGGTATGGTGAGATCTTCACTTGGACATTCTTTTAAAGGATTATCACTTTGGATTTCCGGTCCTATCATAGGAAAATTTTGATAAAAAAAATGAATGTTTCGCCTCCTGATTGCAACCTTGTGTGCTGCCACTGACAATATCTAGCAGTGTCCTCACTACCATAAATGTTGGTCCCACCAAGCAAACCCTGCTTACTTATTGTTCTACGACCTTTGTGATGTCAGTTATAATAAGCATCATGTAAATGCCGCTTGGGTATTGGGATACAGAATATGGCTAAATTGCAAATAAAAAGATAAACTGAGATAGTCCTAAAGTTAATTATCTTCATGATATAGAAACACCCAAAATATGATTTGTAAAGAAGTCAACAAACTCCATAGAAAGAAAGTAAAGATATCAAGTGTTGATTCATTACCAATCTGTAGGAACCTGGCTTAACATTCCTTCCAATGTCAATATGATCAAAAAGTAACTGCATCAAATGCAGTATTACTGTTAAGAATAGTGAAAACAAAAAGTTTTTCTTTCTTGAGAATTGAAAGGATAGCTACCAAGATTGTAGCTATCCTATTTTATTGACTTGATGGAAAAAAAATTACAACTGAGACATTGTGGAAAGGCTAAGAAAATTATTTACCTGAAGCTTGTCAGATTTCAAAAAGCGACGCCCACGACGGCTACCATCAGGCAACCTGACAAGGAGAGTCACAGCATTTTCATCATCTGAAGATGGTTCATCAGGTAGAGAAGCTTCCTTTGCAGCAAGTTTCCTTTCAAGTTCCTGGAAGATGTGATTGAATCTTTAAATATATACAAACTGTGACAAACTTGCAAAAAATGGAATTGAACCAAAATCAGCAACAGCAGCAACAAGTCAACAACAAGTCAACAACTACTACAATACAACAACAACAACAAAGCCTTATCCCACTAGGTGGGGTCGGCTACATGGATCATCCGACGCCTACCATAGTCAACAACTACTACAATATGTGTTCTTAATTCACTGGATATAGCAAGGATTCTACTACCTACCATATAGTGACCTACACGTTTATTTGCATTTCAATATGGTAGACCCAATCCATAGGCAAGCTCACACCTAATCGATATTCATCCTTAACAGACATTCAGCAAAAACACATCCTTAACCTTTAAAAGCTGAACACACCAGGTTCTTCAGTTTGATTTCATCCCCATTTGGCGAGAAACACATCCTTAAAACTTCAAAAACTGAACATGCCAAGTTTTGAATGTTCAGTTTTCTCAATGTAATAATATTATAGAAGTACTATTCAGAAAAGAGTTTTTTGGGGAATTCAAAGGATGGTTGTGATAAGAATCCACCAATACAAGTATACTCCAGGAGAAAACCACATGGCAAGAAAGTAGAGAAAATGGGAGGAGACACCTGCCTAGTTATAGGATACTAAACAAGGAGAAAGTGGTTATTCCACTATCCCTACTATTCTGCCAACTAACTGCCACCTACCCACTGATTCCCTAGTTTATTTCTATCAGTTTGAGTTTCTGTTATAAATGTCCACTAGTTGTGATTTAGGCATGTTAATCAAATTTAGGAGGATAGTCCACTCCACAAGGACTGCTTGTTTCCATTTTATATTTCAATAATTTATCAGGTTGCATCCCTTTTATTAAGGCAATGCATCCAAATTTATTAAGCACCTATTATGCTTAAATGTGTACAAAAAAATGTTTAAAACTATTGTTAGATCACTCTCCAATGCATTCCCAATCAAAATATAAAATTACAACAATTCAACTAGTTCTCATGTATAGGACAAGTCCCTTTTTCCTTTTGTTTTTTAGGAAAAGGTGTCTTTTTGCTTATACAAACTATCTGAATATCTATTACGGGTGAGAAATTGATAGTCCCTCTATTAACAGCAACATCCCAATTCTCCCACCACTAGCGTCAAACCACCTTCCCACATAATGAATGCCCACTACATCATTCTACCTGCCCACTACAACCTTCTGCCAACTAACTGCCAGCACATGTCCTCTTTATTTGCAGCAGTTACTAGTTAGTTTATTTTTTTATTTCTATAAATGTGTTTAGTATCTGTTTAAGGGTATGTTTCATTGTTAGACCTTGTACTCCTGGAGATTTATCCACTCCATACGGACAGTTATCTTTTAATTCCATTTTATGTTTGTTTTGAAAGTCGGTGTTCTATCAAATTGGTAACATAGCAATATCGATCCCACAATGGTGAATATACTCCATAGGCTTCCAAAATGATCCTACATCCCACCCCTAATACACACATCCATTTTTCCATCAGACCCAATTGCCCAACAATTATCTTCCATTGCATCAAAATTAGAAACTCCGCCTATGTTTTATAGCCGGTCCCAAGCCCGGATAAAGGAGGAGGGTTGTGTTAGGCCCCGACAGCCAGCGTAAAACTCTGTCGAATCTCATGAACATGGATCAACGCATGTAGCCGATCCCACCTAGTGGGATAAGGCGTTGTTGTTGTTGTTGTTGTTGCATCAAAATTAGAATCTATCGATGCGAACCGCTAAAGTTGCAGTCCTCAAAGCTCAAATAAGTTCTCGTCAACATGAGGCAACTAGTTATACTGCCCAAGAGATAGAAAATGTTGCTGAAATAGACTCCGACGGAGACAAAGTTAATTGGACAACATGAGAAGATGTGGATAGTCCGTGGTGGCTCAAAAGATGGAGTTTCCAAAGTTTAAAGAAGGCGATCCTGGATTCTTAAAGCTGAAAAGGATTTTCATTATTATCGAACTCTAAAGGATGCAAAAGTTGACATTGCTTCTACGTATTTAGAAGGTGATGCTCTTGATTTATTTACTTGGATTAACCATGAACACACTATTCTATATTGGGAGGAGCTTATCAAAGCATTGCAGGAAAATTATGGGCCCACGGAATCTCAAAATCCTGATGAGCATCTTTTAGCCTATGTCAAACAAGATCTGTTCAACAATATCAACAATAATTTGCTAAAAGATCTTCCCGCATTGGCAACTGGCCTGAACACTGTCTCATGGGATTTTTCCTTAATGGCTTGAAAGAAGAGTTGAAAACTGACGTTCACATTCTCAAGCCAAGAACTATGTACAAAGCTATGAGTCTAGCTCTTGAATTTGAGTAAAAAATCAGCCTTTTCAAGAGAATAAGAGCTCCAACCATTACAATCGACCTTACTCATCTCCATGTCCCATAAAGGCATCAACATCACCTCCCTTCGCTCTTTCACCTGCCGTTGTGACCATAACGACAACCTGTCCCCCAATGCAGATGAAGAGCGTCGTTCTCGGTTGGCTAGAGGTTTATGTTTTAAATGCAATGAGAAGTTCTCCTAGGTCATCGCTGCAAAATCCCCCTTTTTCACTAATAGAGCTTGCTGATTCTGAAGACACTATGAAGGTAGAAAATTCAATCACCAAAGTAGATCCTCCCTCAAACCATGCATAGATATCTCTTCATGCTATCTTGGGGCAAGCAACATGCAACACTATGAAGCTACAAGGCAAAATAAGGCACACAGAAATTATCATTCTTGTAGATAGAGGTTCTAAGCATAACTTTGTGGCAGTGCCAATAGTGAAGGAATTGAAATTGCATGTTCGTCCACTTCCACCTTTTGGTGTTCAGATCGGCAATGGCAACATTATTCGCTGCAATCGAATATGTAAGGACCTTGATATAGAAGTATCTAATCTTACTTTTACTTAGAATTTCTATCATTTCTCCATCGGTGGTGTGGATGTGGTACTTGGAATCAAATGGTTGTCCTCTCTTGCAAGCTAATTGGAATAATATGTCTATGATATTCAATTGGCGAGGCAAACGTTATAAGTTACAAAGCATTAATTCAACCACTTGATCAAAAACTTCTCTAAAAACATTCTGCATCAACAAAGCTAGAATCCCAATGTGAGTCGCTTGTCAAAAAGTGAGGTCAATATCTTAAAGAAGCTGATTGGGAGAGCCCATCCTTCCGCCTCGAGGACAAGGCATCTTTTCAAGGGGGGTATACATCTCCCACCACTCGCATCAAACCACCTTCCCACATAGTGGATGCCCACTACAACCTTCTCCCCAGTAACGGTCCTCTTTATTTGTAGCAATTACTAGTTCGTTTATTTCTTTATTTCTATAAATATGTGTTTAGTACATGTTTAGGGGTATGTTTTGTTGTTAGACCTTGTACTCCTGGAGATTTGTCCACTCCATACAGATAGTTATCTTTTAGTTTCTTCTTATGTTGAAGTTGGTGTTTTATTAGAAATCTGACCAAATGTTCAGACAAAACTGAAAGAACAATAGTAAAAATTAAGAGAGAGGAATGGAAAGGATAGAACAACTTCAATATATTCTTTTAAGACAAGTATTTGTAAGCCAGCTCTTCAAGCATATTTTCACAATTACTATGAAACTCTGAGTTTCTTAAATCTACCTCTTCCTCCAGTTGTTTCCTGTGATTTTCTTCCTCTTCAAGTTTCTGTTTCACAAGAGCAGCTTCTCTGGAAGCATCTTCTTCTAGACGAATGCGTTCAGCCTCTTGCTTGGCCTTCAATTCCTTTTCTTGATCCGCTAGAAGTGCTGCAAGATACTCATCATCCTGAAAGCTAAAAAAATGTTATAAATTCTATGACCAATATGCACAAACAAGTGCTAGCACAGAAGGAAACAATCAAACCTGTTGCTCCCTCAACAGGCGTTGTTCCGTAAGTGTAGGTGAGGGTGCACGGGGTGTTCTAGGGTATTGACTTGAATTTCTATATGAACCTGCTTCCATGTCTTGACGAGGTGGATATGCAAAATGATATCCAGTTCCGTCGGGAATACCACCAAACATTGCAGCCTCAAGCATGACAGCTTCATCATGCTCTTCAGAAGAAATACCACCCCACTTGTATAGAAAGAAGACAGATAAGGAAATGCATATATATCCTTTTAAAGCCCTATGTTTTTCTTAATGTATCAATGTCTGAGTACCTCGTCTGTCTGAAATGCATGTCCATTATACTGGGGGTGGCTCTGCATATCATGTTGTGGAGGACTAGAAGAACTATAGCTAACCTGTCCAATTTCTTCTGTTTCAGAATTACGAGAAGAAATACGCCTGGAACGGTTACGGACTAGAGGTTGCTCGTCGATATCTTCTGGTTCATCCAACACGAAGGGCTGACCCGCTTCAGCTTGACGGGAAGTTTCCGTCTTGACTGAAGAAAATCCTTGCCTCCAATAACAAATAAACATGTACTATTAGTAAGACCAATAATGCAAGTGATCCCACAAAATTTGGAAAAAAAAAATATGCACATTCAAACATAAGCAGTACATGATCATCTACTAAACGCGTACTTCAAGAAAAGCAGTGTTTAAAGCTTCATATGTCCAACATCACACCACGATATCCACATATAACTTTTTTTTTGTTTAAAGCTTCATATGTCCAACATCACACCACGATATCCACATGTTTTTTTTCACATATACCATTTTTTTAGGGTATCCACTATAAAATAATTCTGCATCTCGACTTTCAGTAGGCATACAAATCATCTGAGACTATAGTTTCAAGTACTGTAAATATTAAAATCTTTGGCCTAAGTTAAGGAAAAATTGGAAGGAAAAGAATCAGCAAATATTAGTTCATTATGAATAAAAGGAACTTCCAACTAGTATTGTTTGGGCACAATTTGACCCATCAGCAAATATTAGTCCTTTGGGAATAAATGGAACTTCTAAGTAATGATTTTTTTAATGGAAAACCTACTTCACATTGATCAGGCTTTGCCAATTGCATTTAATTACAAAAGATGAAGATAGAAAAAGCTCAAGCATTACCCCGAAAAGAACATCTGCAAGGTCATTCACAAAGAGTTAAGAAATTTCAGTCTCACCAATGATTGAATAAGAGAAAATGCATATACTAGGAATAAACACGCTTTTTAGGAAACTTAGTACTTCCTTAATCTCATAATGAAAGGCAAAAAGAGATATCCACCTTCCATTGGATGCAATGGTTCTTCCGCTTGCTATTTCCACATCAGATGGGGCAAAAGAATCCTCTCCAATATAGACACCCTGTTCACGAAGTGTGTTTTCTCCTTCTATTGACTGCAATGAAGGAAAATGTAACAAGACCAAATGAATAGAAATAGATTGAAACTGGAAGGACCAAAAGAATCCTTCTCAAAAAAAGATTGAAACTGGAAGAACAAAGATTGCAGACCTTCAAGGATACACAATTGCATTCACAATATCATTATGAAAGTTACTATTGCTACCTGGTTCTACAAGATGCTATGAGAATTAGCAAGGCAAAATAATATAAAGTGCAGGAACTTCGTTTACATGTTGCTCAGCTTCTTGTTTAGAAGCTTCAATAGCTGCTCTTATCATTTCCTCTTCTATGTCATTGTTATAATCATCAACATCAACCACAGGTGAAATAACTGGTCCAGGGTATCGTCCAGATGATTCATTCACTGATGCAATGGCACTATGAGTAGCAGGAGCAGTTGGAGTATCTTCATCATCATCAATGATAACAGTCCCACGAGTCTCCGGACCGTGTGCAGTTTCACTTCCAGTAATATCTTCAATTCTAGGTCCTAAACGAGATGCAGTTGCTCCATTATCATCCTTGAACTCAATGGGTATTTCCCTTATCTCTCTTGGATGTGAAACTCGTGGACCACGGGTAGAAAACACAGGAGTATCCATACCATTTGAGAAATTTTGACGAAAAGTTGAATCGAGGAGGGAAAATGGATTTAAATCTTCACTAGCTGACAGTAAGGGAAAACGAGTCCCCACAGGACTGATAGGGTCATCAATGTCCATATCATCATTAGTCGGGGCATGGAAAGGCACTTGATTTGTGCTGTATATTAAGAAAACAGTTAGAGATAAGTAACAGCAGATCAGAAAAAAAAAAACCATAGGCTCAATTGAAAATTCTGTGACGTACTGAGAAGAATCCCCTTCACTAAAGTGTGCATTGATAGCTCGATTCAGGTCCCCACCATTTTCCTGAATAATGTAACAAAGAACGTGTAAATTTGAAAGTACATGGTGCATAATTTCATCAAAAAATGTATTCTTTCTTAAAGTGACATGGAAAAGCAGATGTAAAGAAAAAGCATTTGACTGCAGTATTGAAATCGAATGAACAATGAAATCAAGTATAAACCATGACCTGCACCATCATCAGGCAACATTTTTAGTCAACTGCAAATCCTACAAAAATTTCTAAGTCTTACGGGATTTGGATCGGGTTGAGAAGCTAATTCCACAATTCAGGAGAAAGAACTCCAGAATGGTGCAGCAAACTGCGCACAACCTCATCAAAAAATGAGATGGTACATTGGCACCATTAGCAGCATCTAATGAGCTACGATTGAATCTTGCTAGTGTGTATGTATATCGTAATCGCATGAAATAAACCAAAGAAGAACATTTTTGGCGAACACACAAAAAGCTTGACCATTAAGCTCATATGCAGATTTCCCATAGACAATAAAATCCCAAAATTCGATCACCTAAACGCAATAAAAAATTCCACTGCATCGCAATCTGCTAGCTCGCAAAATAATCGACACCGACCAGATTCTCTAAACCTGGTAGATTCCCGAAACCTATCGATCGAAATTTCTCCGCCACAACAACCACATCGCCCACTCGAACCGCAGTCAAACATCAGATCGCCGACAAGCGCTAGTTCAGGCCAGAATAACCCTAACATACACATGACAGGAAGGGGCACGAAGGGCGGACGGCGGCGGGGGTAGTTTACCTCGAGCTTCTGCAGGGCGACGGCCTCGGAGGCGCCGGTGATGTTCACGAAGGTGTCGATCGCGTCCTGCGTCGGCCTCGCCATTCGCTAGGTTCCTCGTTCTCCTCGGCGCTCTCTCGTTCCAGTTCGTGGGGAGGGAGAGGAAAGGACGGGGGGGAGAGAGAGGTGGAAAAGGATTAGAGAGGGACCGTATTGTTCTAAGGCGGCGTGCGAAATTAATAAGACGCCGGTGGGTTAACACTTTTCCACAGAGTTCTTCATTTAATTAATTAGTTAATTAAAGTTGGTTTGGTTTAGCGAAATTGTTCACGTAGAAAAAATAATAATCTACAAGATCTTTAAAATTATTAAAATTCTGATATAAAAGAGATCGCTAAGTAGCTTTGATACATAATAATCTTATAAATTTTATGTTTATTTTATTTTTCTATTTTTTTATCGATAAAACGGAATATGATGATGGTGCAGTTATTATAAATTAAGAGACGTTCAATTTTTCACTATCTTTTTTTACTTTTTTGAAAAATACTTTTATTAATCGGTCGCCTCACTATGTACTTAAAAAAAATTCACAAAAAAAATATTGTACATTATTATTAATACAAAAAATAAAAAAGAGGGGTAAAATGGGAAAGACAATGAAAAAAAGGGAGAGACGAGGAATATATAGAGGTTTCGTGCCTTGTGCTACAAGTCTGCTTATCGTGCTCCTTAACGTCACCCGGAAATAAACCCGACGAATGGCCGAGTGGGCCTTGGATGGCTCATGGCCGTGCGGGATGTGTTCTGTGTGTGAGTACATGACGAGGGTCAGCAACTCGACTCGGAGGAGGCGAATAAAGCTGTACGTGGGAAGAACGTGCCGGCGAGGACAACTATATACCGTTGGATGGCTGAAAGATTCGTGTGAAGTAGGTCATGGTGGGCTTCCTGTTTCCTGCTACCTTTACTGCACATTTAATTTTTCAGAAATAAAAAGAGATTAAAAATATAATATCATTAATTTTGAGTTTTGTAATTAAGATCAGATCTTATGTTTTTTTATATATATTTTAGACTGCATCAATGAAAAGAAATTACTTTAAAATAAATTTTTTTGTAACCCTTGTCCTTATCTCTTAACCATAGAGTGATAATGTTCTCACCAATCTAAGAATTCAGGAACTCAAGAATTTTGCAATCAGTGCAAAATAGAATCCAGGTGTTACTCCAAAAACCAAAGATTGCATGGATAAAAATTTGAGATAAGATTATTTTTCTCGGTTTATTCTCTTATAAAACGGTCCTTTGAAATTAAATAAACATATGCTAAAAAAATTCTATTATGAGCAAAGTATCCAAAATATTGGATAAAGTGTAACAAATCAAATTTTAAAATTAAAAATTGATTTTTATAATTAATATAAATCTAAAATTTAAGATTTGGTTAAAAAAGTTAATATTGGAAAGAAAATAAAAATATAGTTAGATGAGGAATAGGAGAAGCGCAAATAATAAGTTAAGAAAAGTTTAACAGTGAATATAAGTATAATTATATAAGAAATATAAGAAAAGAAAGAATCATTTCTAATTAAATTAGGATTTAAGATTATAATAAATTAGGAATTTAAAATTGAATTTGAACCCAATATACAGAATTCCCAATGAGAATTAAAATAAGAGTTTTAAGCTCAAAAATATGTAGAAGATAAAATAATATTATACTATTATTTTATTCTAAAATTAAAAGATAATAATATATTAATTATTTAATTATAAATTTCATGAATAATTATGTTCAGAAAAATAGAATAAAGAAAATATGATAGAAAATTTATTGGGGATGAAGTTGAAGTAAGGTTGAATTAGAAGACTAATGAAGTTCAAATTAGGAGTTTGTAAGATCAAATTATTTAGGAAATGAAGTAGTAATAAATTATTATTTTAATTTTGAAATTTCAGTATTAATAATAATTATTCTTATTATTTAATTTTGAATATATTTAAAAATTAGAAGATAAATGGAAGTATGAATAGATAAGAGTTTGATCGGAAGAAGAAAAAAGAAGAAAGAAAAGAAAAATAAAAATATTAATTTAATAAAATAAAGGATAGGATTAAATTAAATAAATAAATAAAACAAATAACTATTTATTTAATCTTGAAATTCTGTTAGAATAAGGGATATTGAAGCTGAGAAAGTATAGGAAGAAGCTAATAAAGAATATGAGTTTGAATTGAAGAAAAAAAGGAAAGTATAAATAATATAATTAAAGATATTTAAGAAAGATAAAGTTATGGTTCGGAAGTTCATTTGTTATAACTCAACTTTGGATTACAGTTTGAATTAATTTTGAAATTAGTTTTTCCTTATAAATTAAATGTCCTCTCAATTGGCCTCTCTCATTTAGAAAATTTAATTTTTTTTCCTCCAACTTTGAGTTATATTTTTTTCTTTCTTCAGTCTGCGTACATAATTGAAACTTTTGATCATCTCTTCATGATTAATTGATCAACCAAAGGATGCCGAAGATATTGCCAAACATCAAGTACAATCACTGAAATAATCGCTCAAAGTCTCGGATTCAAGTATGAAATATATAAGGTGATGGATGGTTTACGTCACGACTTAGGATCTCCTATATATAATGCATGAATAATTTCATGTTGATTTTATGTTGAAAAGAATAATTTACATATTGTTATCATATGTTAAATTTTTTTAAAAAAAAAAGCACCAAAATTTTGGTAAGTCTGTGTTATATATTCTACTTATGTGTATATATATATATATATAATATGTATATTAATGTTAATTTAAATTCCCCTCAAGAAGGCGTGTGACCCAGCTTGGTCGATTTCTGAATCTGACCTAAATTCAGAGAAGGCCTACCTTGGACTCTTGGCGACCTAACTCGTGTTTTGTCATGTGAATTTTTTGAGCTCTTGGATGTGATTTGACAATCTAATCCGAGTTTCGAATTATACTTGACAAAGATCCTTATGGTGATAGCCCCAAGTGATGATATCAGTGAATTTGACCCGAGCCACCTTGGACTCAGGTAAATAAACATGGCTCAAATTCGGTTTAAAATTAGTCTAGGTTCCGTAATGAAAGAAATTGAAGATTTGTTGATTGATGAACCCGACTCGAAATATTTCAGACTTGATCTAGGTTCTCATAAGAAAGTTGAGAAAATAAAGTTGTTAAAAATACAACCCCTGGTTCCTAGAACATTGCCCGAATTTTGTCTAAAATTCGACCCTAATTATAGTACTTGTCTTATATTCTCACCACATATTTAGTGTTGTTCTAATTATTTTAATATGAAATGATAATTTTACCTTTATATTGATTATATCAATTTGAGAATTGGATGAAAATTAGATTAAAGATAAAGGGAATAATGGTTATACTATGCCCACATATGTGTCAGATCTTATATCAACACTTTTCCCTTCAACCATCGATTTCATACCCTTTTTTTGTCGAACATGTGAGCCGGTCCACGCGGGTTTTTTTCACTTCCCTCTCTCACGCAAACAACTCTCTTCCTCTCAGATTTTCCCTCTCCACATTTTTCTCCCCCGATGAATCTTCCTTCTCAACGTGATTCTACCCTCTCAGATGATGAACCTGTTGATTGAACTTCCCATTCTACACTCCTTGAGGTCGATCAGTAAGCCCCAGCTTCTTTTCCACTTTCGATTCGCTTCTTCCTCCAAGCCCTAACCTCTATGGCTATTGATGTTGCTACCCCTATGTTACATTTTGTCCGCCTGCCGCTCTGTTGTTGCTTTATTCCGTCCATTGCAATCATCGATCTGTTGTTGCTATGTTCCATCCACTACCATTACTGTTTTGTTGTTGCTGATGTTGCTGCTATTGTACCATCCCCATTGTGCTGCTGATGTTGTGCTCTCCTGTCGCTGCTAATTTGGTTCTCTAAATATGTGCAACAGAGAGATGATGAAACATCACCTCATTGTCTCTCGTCCTTTTTATTACAATGAGATGATGACCCTCAGTAGCATCCTCATAATTCCAAAATTTGATCCTCTTGGATGTAATACTCTCAAAGTTTCTATTTTAGAATTATGCAACTGATCATACATGATGTATCCTCTTCTTTGTAGAATGTGAACTTTATGAAGGTTGTAAAAATTCTCTGAAAGGCTTCCCTTGGTCAATAAACATCTTCGCAATTTCAACTAGTTTCTTGAATTATGAAGTTTGCATATGTTGAATGGATGCTCAAGGATAAAAAATAGAATAGGGTAACCAATACTTATGAATTATAACTCTGCAGTGGTCTTGAGTAAGGAAGATTCGCCGAAGGAGAAAAGTGTGGAGAGAAAAAAAAATTTGAGAGGAAGAGAGTTCGCATGGGAGAGGGAAGCGGAGAAAAAGTGAACCGCTCGGCTCATACATTCGACTAGACCACCGATTTACTTTGAAAAACTAGCGATTGAAGGGGCAAGCATTGACGCTGCTAAGCGCCTATGGGCGTAGCATGGCCATTATTCCCAAAGATAAAAGTTGTAAAATAAAACTTCATATGCTTATATTTATTGTAATAGAACAAAATGATCAACATGTGGGTATTAATAGTCTCACCACGGCAACATGAAAAGATGAGAATTAGCAGTCTCACAATGGCAATTAAAATGTGTGTATTAATAGTCCAATCAATTACAAGGTGGATATTAATAGCTCTACCATAATAATTACAAAACGTATATTAGTAGCCCCATCATAATAGTTATAAGATGAATATAAATAATCCCACCACAATAATTAATATTGGGTATTAACAACCCTATGTTTTTTATGTGGGTTACCCACTTTTGGTTCTGATTTAATCCACATTGATTCATGCTCGACTAGGACAACACATATAGTAGTTATATTAAATTATTAAAATAAAAAATATAGTGCCAACACAAAAAATAATGGAAAGAATTTAAAGAGTAGAATGAACAAAATGAAAAGCGTTGAATGTGGACATGCACACCTAATGTGCCATCAGACATCACGTCCGAGTGATTGTCTATTACATGCAAACTACAACCATGTAGTTATGGAAACTGCAAACATGTACAATTAAAAGAACGTCACATATAACTCTACAAATAGAGTATGAGTTGTTCTACATGTGGGCAATAGAGTATTTGGATTGTGACAAGTGACGGTTTTCTGAATTAGTGATTGTAGTCTCGATCTGTCGTACAACGTGAAAGAACCTTTTGTTTATTTCACCGTAAAAGGTTGGTTTCCATATTAAAACTTTCAATTAGTATCAGAGCCACAATAGTGCTTTTCGTTAAATTTTGTAATACGGGATTGTGCAAAAATTATATTTCTTTGCCTTTGGTTATATGACCATAACTAAAGAATAAAAAAATCAAACTTTTTTATTATTCATCATATACTAATTTCAACAGAAATTTTGGTACAGAATTTTAATATATCTTTCTCCCATAATTTTCCAAAAGAAAAATAGTTCTGCGTGAACAGTGCCGCATGCACTATAGCATGAACAGTGCTATGCGGCACTGTTGCACGCACTGCGCGTGGGATTCAATCCCGCACGCAACGCACTGTCGGCATGCATAGTACTGCATGACACTGTAAAATGAACAGTGTCATGCGGCACTATTGCACGCACTGTGCGCAGGCTTGAGGCCCGCATCGCAGCGCGCTGTCGGCCAAATGGCATGCGGGCCTTTGGACCGTTGCGTCGCGCACTGTAGCACAGCACGCAGGCTTGAGGCCCGCAACGCTGCTTCATAGCGATGGGTTTTGGCTATGGGCTGCAGTGCAGCCCAATATGAAAAGTTACTTTTTCTTGAAATTATAGTGTATTAAGGGAATTTTGGGAAGATTATATTAAAAATAAAATTAAAAAATGCTTGTTTATGCTCCAAAAAATTCTAGAAAATTTTTTGAAATTATATTGATGATCCATGACATCTATTATGCATTTTAGTTAATTTTTGTAACTATTATACATGTTAGAAATTTTGTAACATGTTATAATGTGGCATATGTTTTTTTTATATGAAATGTCTTGCATGTAATTGTGTTATGATAATTTTAAATTTATAGAAATTTTCCTGAAATCTATACGACATGATTATGGACATTTCTTGATATGTCATGTGTACAAAATTTAAATATGTCATGTATGTATTGTAATATGCTTTGATTTTATGTTATGAACATAATTATATTACATTATGTTATTTTATATATGTGAAAATAAAAATATTCATGCACAATATTATTTTTTAAAGGTTCATTTTATGATAAGGAACTTAAAAATAATATTTTTATTTTGTAAGAGATTTTTTTAAAGTGCATATTTTTTGTTACCGAAATTAGCTTTTGATGTAACAAATGTATTTTCACATGATATTGCATATGTTTTGTTTTGTCTTCAAATTATACAATCAATATATGTATGATATGACAAAATTATTTTTTGTTGTACGAATATTTTCACTACATATATGTAATTAAGGCATGTGTGACAAATAATTTTCAATTTTTATAAAAAATTGATATTTTAATTATTTAAATGCCTTGTGTTATACATATATGTCTTATAAGCAGGTGACTTTATTTTTTACATTTTTATGTAAATGTATGAATTAATAATAACCATGCTTATTATCATGCATACATTATGTTAAAAATAATTTCATTATGTGATAAATGAATTGTATAATTATTTGTATGTTTTGTAATTCATAATATTTTTTATGCTATGATTGTGTTATGCATAAATATGCAAATTATGAATGTGACATATTTTATGAACTTAGGAATTTAATAAATTGAACATAATTAAATATTTTCATAATGAAACACAAGTTAGTCCAAATAGGACTAAGGCATTTAAATTATATGATAGTCGCGATAGTAATTTTTATTGAGTGGTGACATGTACATGTCTAGGCAAGAACTGAAAAAGATATTGCAAGTGAGAAATTTAGTATCATCTTTTTCTGTGAATTTACATGGTGTACAATTAATGTAGTCTCTAAATATTATTATGTTCACGAGACACAATAATATTTTTTCAATTATTTTGGTGTCGAGGCGAAGGAGTGATAGTTCCCTAATTGGCACATTGCACAAGGAAGAGCCTCTATTACATAACTCTGATTGTCTAATCGAAATTTTTGAAAATAATATGTTAATCACATTATATATTTTAAATGATTTTGGATGTTCATTTTTTCAAAAATTCTAGAATAGTACCTTGGCGCAATTATATTGTTTTTAATAACAAGGTAATATTTTTGAAATAGTGGGAGATGAGTGGGATCTTTGCTACTATCTCGATGTCACTACCTAAAATATTATCATTTTATTATTTTTTAAATATATGCGACGGGAAGACTTGTGTATAACATTCTAATACTCATTTATTTTTTAACATGATCTTAGACTAAATGACAACCGGACAAACAATTGCTGAATTGAACAAAGTTGACAAGTTGAATGATGACAACTATGACATCCAAAGTACAATACGTCATCAAAAAAGAGGAAGTCATTTAATGCATAAAAAACACCATGCCTGAACCAAAATTTGGCATTACACCTCAACACAAAAGGAATTTAGATGCTTATAATATTTGGAAAAAGAATGACAAAAGAGTTCGTATTACGTTTTTTAGCAGTATGAACAATTTCTTAATGCGTGAGTATGAGGTACATGAAACTGTCAAAACCATATGAGATGCCTTAATGAGAAGTTTGCCAGTATATCAATCACGAAATTAAGATTACTTAATATTAAGTTCGATTCGTACCATATGCACCCAAATCACACTATTTTTAATGCGGCAGCATTTGCATGAATTATCGAACATGATTCGTGAGTTAAAAAATATTGGTGTTCCGCTTATTGATGAACAACAAATACAGTTTGTCATTCGTTCCCTTCCCGTACATTGGGAACAAATGGTTTTGAACTTAGCTTAATAATGAAACTTTTACTAATGTTGCATGTCATCTGGAACTAAAAGAAGAGCACCTTGAAACAACTAAACCTTTTGGTCAAGAACATGTTGTTGAATCCAGTACGAAAGGTATAAGTAAAAGTTCAAAACATAAAAGGTCGCACAATAAGAAGGGTAAAGACAAGACTAAAAATAAAGGTAAAAACCAACGCAAACGTGGTAAGCGTAGTGGAAAGTTTGATAAAAGCAAAGTTAAGTGTTACAATTGTCACAAGCGTGGACACTTCGCTCGTGAGTGCACTGAGCTGAAAAACAAAATACAGATATACTTTTCTAAACAAACCTTCGTTTATGTTTCTAGTTGTGCATTAGTCGCTGACTCTCATCCTTCATGGATTGTGGACTAAGGAGCAACCGACCACATAGCAAAGGAACGCGATTCCTTTGTAGATTTCCGTCGATTCAATGCCGGAACCAAGTGAATTTATGATGCGTTGAATTTGTAACAAATACATTTGCTAGCAAGTGCACTAGTCGTATCAAGTAATAAAGTCGATAGTAGAGTGTCGAACCCATGAAGAACTAGTTAAATCTGATCTATCTCAATAATCTACTAAGAGGACAAAAGGGTTTTGTGATAAGAAATATAGAAAATAAATGTGTAGAAAAATAAATTTTAGAAAATAAAATAAATTGGCATTGGGCCTTGAAATTTATGGATGATTAATGTAAAGATAAATGTGCATGATCCTCTATTTTAGTTGAGTTATAATAGAAAATAATAATATCGATTCTTAAGATGGATTAGGAGTACTTAAAGTATTGACCACTCAAGACGAGTAAACCAAACTACCTTAACTTCTAATAAAACTAATAACCACAAACGACTAGTCAACTATTAATTTTATGGAGAATTAAGATGCATGAGTATGTATCTCCTACACTATTATTCACTCACAAATTTGGATAGAATAATAGATCGCACGAAATCTGACGAGTTACCGAACATGCGTTATGTATGCTTCAACTTAAAAGTAAAAAATCAATTATCAAAATAATAATAATTCTCGAAACTAATCACTCCTCCTATAGGTTTGTAATCTAATATCAGAAGTCAAATCACTTATCAAAAGGCAATGAACTCAACATGCGAAATCGAAAAGTTTAATTAACTCAAGTAAAAACAAAGTTCAAATAGTTTTCATTTTTGAAAAGAATATAAAAATATCTATTACAAAAATAATAAACTATAAGAACTAAGTAAAAGTGCATCTAACTAAAAGATAGAAGAAGAATTCTTAACCTTCGGGACCTCTGAACCTTGCACAATACGATAGATGAGTTACTGCGCAGCCTTCTCCTTCGGGTGATCTGCTTCGAAATTCATCCTCTGAAATATGGCACGGCTTCCAGGTCTCAAGCACCCATTTTTTTCTCATAGGGCCTCTATTTATAACCTTTAGGTGTCTCAAGGGTTCTGGTAGAGTTTCGATTTGATTCGAAATCTTTTCATATTAAAATAAGTAAATTCGAAATAGACTTTGATAGGTTTTAGAGCCATCCAAAACTCCTTCAATTTTGAGTAATTCCCTGAGTCTTAGGATAAAGTTAATGGGAGATTGCTGGACATGCGCACCTAATGTGCCATCAGACGTCACGTGCAAGTGATTGTCTATGACACGTAAACTACAACCATATAGTTATGGAAACTGCAAACAAGTACAATTAAAGGAACGTCACATATAACTCTATAAATAGAGTATGAGTTGTTGTACATGTGGACAGTAGCGAGAACATTCCTCTCTTCGTTGTCTCTATTCTGTTGAACTTCTGTAGGTATTTGGATTGTGACAAGTGAGGACTTTCCGAATTAGTGATTGCAGTCCCGATCCGACGTATAACATGAAAGAACCTTTTGTTTATTCCACTGTAAAAGGTTGGTTTCCATATTAAAACCTTCAAAAAGAATATAAAAGAAAAGGACATAATATAAAAGAACAAAAATTAAAATTATGAAATATAACAAAATTGATTTTACTATTTTACCATACTAAAAGCTTGCTTATTGTTATTAAATTTTCTTATCAATTTGTATTATCTTATACACTGAGTTTTATTACTTACGAATATTTCGTGTATCTATAAGTAGCTAAATTTGAAAGGATGACATGGTAGTAGTAATGTTCGTTTGTGATGTAAAGTGTACATTTGGACGTAGTCAATTAAGGAAAAGAAAGTTATAAGGTAAAAATCCCCTTTGCACTAGGGGTGAAAGTGATTCGGGTCAAATCGATTTTTCGGTTCAAGAAAATCATCTACTATTTTTTGTGTCAGTTTTTAAAATTACAAAACCATACTAAAATCATTTAGAAGAAAGAAAAACCAATCTCTCGATGATCAATTTTTTTGAATGATTTTTTACCCTTATTTCAATAAAATTATATATTTTTTAAAATATAATAAATTGAAATTAATATTAACATCTTTAATTTTATAACTAAATATAAGATATAGTATGATAACTATTAAATTAAAGTTTCATATTTTGTTAGGAACATAGTAACTATATATAAAATTATTATACTAATAATAAAAAGTAATTACTTATAAATAAATTATATAAATAAAAATACGCTCCAGATATCCTTACGATTTTTTCAAGGTCCTGGTTTAAGCGGGTCGGTTTTGCTTTAAAAAAACCATCATAAATTGTATTCAATCCCTAATTTTAGTTTTTTTATTCTTTTTTTTTCTGGTCAATAGATTTTTTAAGTTTGTCGAATTTTTCTTACACTGAAGTAATCGCTCAAAGATTTCAATTCAAAATACGAAAGGATGGAGACTGTGAAGCATTAATGTTGGTTGTGATATAGATGCAAATGTGGCCTCAGTCGATAAGATTATTTATTATAATAATTAATGTAAAGTTAGTTAGTCTTTGAAGAATCAATTAAGGAAAGACAATTATGAAGTAAAGATCTGTTATGCACTCTATGAAAAGAAATGTTAAAACGTTTTTTTTACGTTATATGTAAAAAGGGCTGAAGAAAAAGAAATTACAATTAATGTGATTCAAAATAATTCCTATTACCACGTGATAGGAGGATGAAATTTAACACATTAAATAGACTCAAATCTATTGTTATCCGACTAATTAGCTGCTAATATTAAATTTAATCTTAGTTGTTGGACATTGCTGATTTTTATTTCAGTGATTGAATATTTAATCTTTTGAATCTTTTTATTGACTCATGTAGGCGATGATGTGACATGAGAACTCGAGTCAGAAATGGGTCAAGAATTCCCTCATCTTTTTGGTAAGCTCTCTACTTAGTGCAAAATTCGATGACGAATTTTCTTTTAAGGGGATAAGAATGTAACAACCGACAAAGACGACATTCGAGTTAAGCATTATTAATATTGAATAGTTACCTTTTTTTTATTATGGCTTTACTTCGCTCTTGTATTTAGGAGTGGCATCAATAAGAATTTAGCATGAGCACGTTTAGTAGAAATTGACTAGCAGCTCATCATTGGGAGAAGAATATCGGACGTCATAATCAGTTTGCCAAAGTACACTTATGATTACTACACGAAAGTGTATAGAAAATTTAAAGAAAACAAATAAGATGACCAATATCACCTATATATCTCTTTACCGTTAATATATCTATTTATCTGAAGCTCATGACCTCTACTATTGTAACACCCGACCCAGAAGACAAAAAAAATTTATTAATTAAAATTAATCTAAAGATAAAATCAGATTTGACTAAAGAAAATAAAAAACCACATCAAAAGATGAGTCCCAATGAAAAATTATAATCAATTTTATCTTTTCACCCTTACCTATATAAACTTTCCTCTTAATCAGAACTTTATTTAACCAGAGTAAAAAATAATTCTCTTTTCCCCTCCCTGCACAAATTCCTAGGAAACCAAGAGTCAAAAATAGTGCTGGCCGCCAGAGATAACGTCAAAATCTCGTCGAAAAATAGGAAACCAACCAAGGTGATGTATGAGAATTTTTGTAGCAACTTTAGGGCTATTTTCTTTGATTTTTTCCTCGATTTTCCCCATCCAATATGTCATTAGGGGCAAGGGACTAGAGAACGAGGCAGAGAAAGAAGATCGAATGATAGAGAATCAAATAGAAGTAGGTGGATCATCAACCTTGGATAAGTTTTAACAATAGATTTGTATGTTGTTAGGGTATAATTAGAGTCATAGCAGCATCTCCTATCATCTGATCTATCCAATATGATTACTTTAGTCCTAAGAGGTATATTCCAGCGAAATTACATTAGAAATAGAGCAGTCAGCATCACCGTTCTCGTCGGAATCTCAGAACTCGGCCTGAGTATATACATCGTCGGGCGAAATAGGCGTTGAATCCGGCCCAGGTTCAATGCTGCCCGGTTCGTGCTGTTGTCGATGTGTGCATAGTACCGGAACCCAACCCGAGCTTCGTTGAACTCGACCCGAGTTTCGGCATAGCCCTACATCGAATTCCATTTGGATCGGGTCTGGATTATACTCGGCTCGGATTGTTCATATCACATAACCTGGCTTGGGTTCCACCTAACTCAGCTTGGGTTCCACCCAACTCGGCCCAACTTTTGTCAGATCGTATTGTATGTTGCTATTTTAACTTTTATGTCAATTAATTATGATCCATTATTAGTTATCCATATGATCTCATTGGCATTGTAATCGAGAGCATTAGTCATGTTAAAGCTATGTTATGTTTATATTTTTATTTGATTCTTGTTTCATGAATTATGATCCATCTGAGTACATTGACATCCTGATAGAGTATATTATATTGTGATTTCTTGTTATTGATCCATGATTTGTTAATCATCTGATTCCAGTTAAACATATAGTTTATATTGATATTGGCATTCGATTATTGTATTATTGATTATCCATGATTGACCATTGATCTAATCCTATTAATATCATGACCTAGAGTACTGTTATATTTGGGAATGATTAATCATATTTTATTATTAATTACTGATTTATGGGTCATGATTTGAAAATCCATTGTTATCCTACATTGCCATTAGATCCAGAACTATGTTCATATGATCTTATTGTCTCATTGCATAGATTGAATCAAAGGTTTAACCTCTCTTTGATTTCGGTGATTTCATAAACCTTTGATCTTAATTATCATCATTAGATTATTATGATTAAGTCTCAATCCGGACGAAGATGAGAACCTAATTAATTGAAGATAAAAGTTTGGATGCTCATGTAATGGATTGTCGCGTATTACATTGTAGTCAATGTTGGGGCATAACTTGTCCCCATTGCACGATTTCTCCCATCGTGTAACGAAATAGGATACCCTTCCCTTTAGAGAGGATGAACGTCGTGATGTGCACAATCATTGGCCACTCATGAAGTACATGGCACCTATTGCAACAAACACTATAAGAAAATTGCCATTTTTCGACGGGCAATTTCCGACGGATAAAAATCCGTCGCAATTTGCGATGGATTTTGCGACGGAAATGTTTCCGATAGATTTTTCGATGGTTACAATTGTCAAAAATAAAAATAATAAATTATATAATTTGTTATATTATTATTTTATTTTTCGACGATCAAGAATGTCGATATTTCTGACGGATATCCATCCGTCGTAATTTCTGACGGATTTTTTGACGGTTACGATCGTCGGAAATGAAAATAATAAATTATGTAATTTGTTATATTATTATTTTATTTTTCGACGATTAAGAACGTCGATATTTCCGACGGATACCCATCCATCGCAATTTCTGACGGATTTTTCGATGGTAAAATTCGTCGAAAATGAAAATAATAAATTATGTAATTTGTTATATTATTATTTTATTTTTTGACGATTAGGAATGTCGATATTTTCGACGGACACCCATCCGTCGTAAAATTTGTCGCAATTTTCGACGGTCATAACCGTCGGTAAATGTATAATAATATAATATGAGTAGTATTTTATTAATATAATTTGTGATAGTTCAAACCGTCGTAATTTTCGACGATTCCGACCATCGGTAATAATTAGCGACTGTTCAAACCGTCAGTAAAATAAAAAATAAATATTATATACAACTAAATAAGTGACATTGCATAGAAATATCAGAGATAAATAAGTTGATTATAACTTCTAGGTAGAGCATTGAAAATACATTCAGAACATAGCACAAGGCATTGATCCAAAGCATGACATACAACATTGAAATACAAAGTAATCAAGTTGTTCCAATGATCAGAATCTCTATCTTATGTTATGATTATTTTCCCCCAATGATTTATTGCATTGTTTCTATTCAACTTGATTCTACCTATATACATCTTATTGATACTTATTCATTGATAATAGAGTATTGATTTCTCCCATTGAATCCCAGTAGTGCTTATCATGAATTCTAATGTTACTTATAGACATGGTATTAACGAATATCCAGAGCATTGTATTTACCTTGATTCATTCAAAGCATAGCCTTGATTCTCCTATTGGTTTTATTCAAGGCATACTATTTGATTTATTTCATTGATCCTACCTAGAGTATGATATGGATCTTTTCTCTTGATCTGTTATATTGATCTTATTTAGTGCATAGTATTATTTCATTCTACTTATACTATTGATCATTCATTTGATTATGCTTAGAGCATGGTATTGATATGTTCCATTGATTCTTATTTAAGTATGGTCTTGATTTCTTTTCATCGATTATTCCAATGTTGATTATCATTATGTTTACGCTAATTTCATGCTTCGTTATTGTTATTATTTATCCATTAGTTTATTATTCATCTATTGAGCTCGTGGGTTGTTATTTTCCTTACATTGATCCTGTAGGTAATCAAAGTAATGAAGGATGAGCTCAACCGACTGACGATGTTCATGATGATGATGTGCATATGGAGTTGTCTTAGGATATTTTCTACATTATGGTTTAGCTATTATGTCATAGATATTCCTTTACTTTGGACTTCCGCATTTATTGATATATTTAGCGATAGTTTTTATTAAGTCTTTCGCTTATATGGTGTACTAGTTAAGGAACCTATCAAAGTCAAGATTGTAGTCAAAGCATAGCATTGTTAGTAGCGACCTTAAAATTGGATCTTACCATGTGGTAAGGGCAATTTGGGAGCGTTACAACTATTTGATACTTCAATCGATTATAGATGCGAGAGCTGAAAGAGATTCCAGGAGGACAATCGAAAAAATAAATTCAAATATATGTTATAATATAGGTTGTCTCTGTTTGGATTTTATCTAGGTGTGTGCTATCTTCTAGGAAAATTCACTAAATTAAGTAAATAAGTCTTGAAGAAAAAATTGACGCTAAAAAGAAAAAGAAATATATCAAATAAAAGATCAAGAAGTTGCATTTCACATGTTGTACATCGGCGTAACGGTCCTAACGCCTCAGAAGCACGGGTCGTTACTCCTGTGTAATGCCTCCCACGGAAAGGCTCAATCCAATCTTTTATGCGATGAAGTTACAGATCATAACTTGAACATCACGGGTCTTCCAGAACCTAACTCACCACAGCATTGTAAAGTAATGGGCCATTCTCCTCTCCTTACAATGCACATAGAAGGTTTGAAGAAGGGTACTTTGGAGATCATGGAGCGTTACTGTTGCCAAATTTAGTGCATCAATATGATAGGACGTTACATGAAAAGTATGGATGCCACATAACCTTATAGAATTTGCAAGACTTGAAGGTACAAAGCGTGATGTGAATACCATGGTCCTCTCAAAAGGGTCATATGACGCGCATGGAAAGCATGGGTCAATGACCTGTGCTAAGTTATGTTACAATCATCCCTCATTTCACACACCATGAAGAAACAAACAGGTAGAGAAGAATTCCACATTTAACTTCATATTAATCATCCATAATTCCAAAACTCAACACCAATTTATTTTAGTTGTCTATCATTTATTTTCTACACTTCTAACTTTCTATTTCAATCATTGCAAAACCTCTTCTTCTCTTACTAAATTGTCAGGATAGATTAGATTTACTTTATTACTTAACATGATTAGTACACTTGCTCCCAATTTCAATTGTTACAGATTTTTCACATCAATGGACCCCAGATGTGAGGTAATGGGACACATCTTTAGTGTGAATTGAGTGCAAGCTCAACTAGTATCATGAGAGGCATTACAAGAAAAATTGACTTTTTCGACGGCCACAGCTATCAGAAATTTTGAGAAATCCATCGAAAAATAAAGTTTTCAACGTATAGAATTTGTCGAAAAAATACTCGTCGCAAAATTATTTTCGACGGAAGAGAAAAAACCATTGAAACTTTCGAAAGCTACACCCATTAGAACTTCTGACGGTCGTCGCCGTCAAAATCTTCCGACGGCTATGCCTGTCGAAACTTCCAACGACTCTACCCGTCGGAAGATTTTGACGATTGAGGCCGTTGGAAGTTCTGATGGTTGTACCCATCGAAAGATTCCGACGATGGAGATCGTCGGAAGTTCTGACAGTCGTATATTTTTCGATGGCCTAAGGCCTCGAAAATAAGGTATACAGTAATAAAAAACATTGGCCGCAAGGCTTCCAAGCTGCCCACAGCCGATCCGGCCACGGACGAGAAAGAGAGAGGGGGTCGCCAGGCAGGTCGTCCCATGGTCGTCATCCAGTTCATGCTCATCATCGGAGAGGTTCGTCCGTGCAGCGCTCGTCGTCATAGAGGGCTGCGAACGGCTGGTTCAGGCCACCAACAAGCCATTCCAGGCGGTCGTTCCAGGCCGCGTTCTGCCTGGTGGCTGGATCAGACGCCTCACGATGGATCTGGCCGCCAGTAGCCAAATTTGATCTCCAAACGACCAATCTGACCGCCCACGGACAGATCAGATCGTTTGACGACCAATCTGGCCGCGGCTGACCAAATCAGAGAGGGAGCCAGAGGGAAGGAGATCGAAGAGGAGGGGGCCAGAGAGGAAGCGTTGTCGAAGGGAGCCGGAGAAAAAGCTGCTCCCAGAGGGGGCGAGAGCCATTGGGGAGAGGAAGTGTGAATGAGAGGAGGTGAAGGAAGGAGAGAGATAGGAGAAATATATACGGGGAGGGTGGGCGGGAATGTAATTAGAATTACTGACGGCTTGGTCCGTCAAAAATACTGACGGCTCGATCTGTCGATAATTAAATAAATAAATATTAATCATATTACATATTATGATATATATGATTATAATATTTAATTATTTTTCCAATTACCAACGGTCCAAGCTGTCGAAACTCCCGACAGTCCGATCTTAATAATAAAATACTCATTATATTATATATTATATGATGTTATATATTATATAATATTAAATGATTTTTTCAATTATCGACGGTCCAGACTGTGGAAACTTTCGACGGTCCGAACTGTCGGTAATTATAATAATAAATACTAATTATATTATATATTATATGATGTTATGTATTATATAATATTAAATTGAAGGAACTTTTGACGGTCCGAACTGTTGGTAATTATAATAATTATATTATGTGTTAAATAATGTTATATATTATGTAATATTTATTTATTTTTCTAATTACCGACCCGTCGAACCATCGAAAGGTTTGACGGATAGGAATCCGTCAGAAATTATGACATTTTGAATCATCAAAAAATAAAATAATAATATAACAGATTTTTTAATTTATTAATTTTATTTCAACAGCCCCAACCGTCGCAAATTGCAAAGGATTTTCTGACCGTCGAAAATTGTCTATTGAAAAATCCCAATTTTCTTGTAGTGAGGAAACCAAGTGCTCAATGGATGGCACCAAAGATTGATTGATAACCTAACAAAGATAATGCAAATTGTCATTAGAACAAATGAAAAAGGTTATTATTATGTATAAAAATGTTAATGCAATTGGTGTTTGATCGTTAAATATGTAACATATAAATTTGTTAGCAAGTGCGCTAGTCATATCAGGTAATAAAGTAAAAAGTAGAGTGCTCTAGTCATATGGAATTAAGCTAGAGGTTCTCCAAACAAAAAATGATAGACTGAAAGTCAACTAGAGTCACGTGTCCCTATTTCCACCTTCCAATCGGGTGTTTTTTTTTATTTCACAGGTTCTTTTTTCAACTTTTTTTTACCATTTTTATTTTTTTTCTTACTTATATAAAATAATTTATTTATTAAGTATAAAATAGTTATAATAAAGTATTAATAAACCATTATTTATTACCTATTATTTTATTAAAATCATTTAGCATTTTAATAAAATATAATTAAATAAAAAATGAATTTTTATATAAATAATATATTTTTAAATATTTTTTCATAAAAAATTTTAATCGATACTTTTATTTATATTAATTTATAAATTTTTATTTTATATTTGTAATACTTATTTTTTATTCAAACATTCATTAAAATTAATCCATCATATCTAGTTTTTTTCTATCACATCAACTCCATGATCAAACACACCTCAAACTAATTTGCCAATTCAACTACTCACAAAGAACTTAAGAAGAACTACGGTTTCGTTTTCAAATGCAGCCTTAGTGACCAACATAATTTTTTTGTCTCTTTATCTATTCTTATTCATGTGGTGTTTGGATGGTGTTACAAGAACAAAGCCCTTGCTCACACTTTTTTCGATACCGAACAATGACTTAGGAATAAAATAGATATGTAACATCAAAAGTGATGTATATATTCTAGTTGTATTGAAGTTGTTGGTATGATAAATATAGGAGTATAATTGGAATACCTTCCGATGAATGCCCTAGACTTTTCTATGTTATTTTGGACTCATTATCGAAAACTCGATCATGCAACGAAAGGAGAGCATATTCTACAAATCCATGTTGTCAAAGCTTTATGACTATTGTGTCATGGCTAAATTCATCAGACAACAGCCTGTCACTCAAACTATATGAATACATTGGACTCAACACATCCTTGGAAGGAAAAAGGCCCATGCATGCCTTTTATAGCAGCCAAGAAAAAATTGCACATAACAGTTTATGGAACTACCATATGGGCCTGCATGTGGTAAGGCCCATTTGGATGCTAGCTTGAGTCCAACAATTTCTCATTCATACATAATGAGTTCTTATTCATATTTGATTCTAGTAAATGCTCGTTATGATAAATGAATCATGCAACCCATTAGTACATCCATAACTAGAGAGAACTATGGCTTGTTAGGTATACATAATCACTCAACCATTTAAGAGCTTATACTATAGTTTGTTAGGGATACATACTTGCTTGATCATTTTGAGAGTCAAAAGTTATGGCTACATAATTGCTCAATCAATGTGTGATCATGGTATAACTTGTCAATATTGTATAGCTTCTCAACAATTATGCGAATCAATACTATTTATCAATAATACATAGTCATTCAAACATCTATTTTACTCGCTTTACCTTATAAATACTTCGCATGCATACTCAACAAGACACATTTTCTCATGCATGATTTCGATTTCTATGCATTTATATGCTTACGTATTTGATCACTTGCATTGCAAATATCATGCAACATCTGTGAATCTTTCTCTCTCCCTTATATTTCTTAATTGTAAGTCAATTGATTTCCTAATCATGGCTCAACGGACCGCATACACTTTTAGCTTTTGAGTACTCATTACTTTGAAATAAGGTCAAAAGTCTAAGAGTAGTCTCCGGACTTATTCAGTCCTTATACACTCACACTCTGACGAATATTAAAAGTTATTTGCAAGTCGGCCTACTTAGCATACTAGGTATATAACCAAGTACTGTGATGGAGACTCTCATTTAAGAAACGTATGTCATAACACTGCACAAACTAGAGTTCAATCATTTATCCATGACATTTGACCTGAGTCCTACCAATCGCCCAAAAATTGGCACCATAAGGTATCACATCTAGCTTCTCTTATCAAGCTATACATAGTTATGTATAAACTCGTGCCACCCATCCTAAATATATCAAGGCAATCTTAGATCATATGTTTAGTTCTAAATCATTTTATCTCTACTCTTTATACACGTGATTGATAATTTTGTGCCAGATTAAAGTACTCTACATGCATTATCAAAATCATTAACTAACTACAAAATAAAAATATCATAATTTTATTCAACACAAGAAGATTTTGAATATATTAACACATAAGCCTTGCACATATAAATGCATCAATTGAACATGGCTTAGTAAATATCTCATACTTACATATGTACTCATTAACAATCATCTTCTTCACATTGTCAAATCATACTAGACGTCAATGTATTTTCACTTACAATGGTCCATCCTTTAATCAAGAACTAGTGACATACTCATTGCAACAAATGACATACTTGACTATTGTCAATATAAGAGTAAAAAGAATTTACTTAACCGAAAGGTTTCATATATAAGACAAACTCAATTTTTATAGTTGACAACTAAATATAGTTTTTCTTGAGATAAACTTTGAAACAATATCATTCTATAACGTGAAGATTTAACTGAAGATATATTTTTGCTTATTAATATCGTCATCTTAATAAGCATCTATTTATTAGACCGATTTTTATAACTCAATCTCCATCAAAATGCAAAATAACAGTCAACAATGCCCATAAGGTGTCTCATTATTTTCTTCGTCATCATTTAATATAAGCACCATGTGTTAATATGTAAACTTTTCATCTGACTAATGACATAAAAACAAACATCAGATCACTCAACTTATTATCCATGTCTGATTTCTTATCATACTTACCAAAAGATATTTTCTTTTGTTACTTATAGAGACATAAGGAACATCATGAGATTTAAATGTTCTCTTATAACAAGGGCATCGTTGGGTTTCTAGTTCTTCGTGGAATGTTCAATTTGTCTTTATTACTAATGACTCTTACTATGAAGTACTAAATTTACTTGAACAATTCTTGTTTAAATTTCACATCCATTATGAATAATTATCCCATCCATGTCATTTTTTATAGAAAGACATTAAATTCTTCATTAATATAAGAAACACATTACTTTTAGCTATATGCAATATTGTTTCACATGTAATGTCAAGATGACGTATTTGTCCATACGAACTGGATATACACATATAATGGTACATATATCATTATTTCGATGAATATTAAATTATTAAATGGGTCATTGTAATCCACATATTGTGCTCAATTATTTTATATTAAAGCATTCAAATAGCTCTATTTAATTTTAATCTAATACACATGTGACCCAATAGTTAGACTTTTGATGAACAAAAGGAAGTAATAATAAATTTTCTATAGTAAACATTCCTCCTGCGACTATTGCTTTCGTCACTTTTAAATCTCCTATCACCCACATCAATTGATTTTGAACACTTTTATCCCTAACTTAATTTTCTTCTTTAGACTTTAACTTTTTGCATTGATTCATTTTCTTTATTTAGGACGAGAGAGCCTCCATTTGTTTTAGGCTCATATTCATTTCATATCGTCATTTGATATTGAAAACGTAAAACATTACTCATATGTTTTAATAAATGAACATTAATCATGAGTTGGATACAAATTTCTCCCACTAAGAAATCAACTCTAAATCTTTGTGCCACTTCAATAACTTAGTAAATCTTGCTATGTTTCTTAAATGGATTTCAATAACTCTTACTATTTTAGGCAGCACTAATAAGAACGTTCTAAATACAAAATTGAAAATTTATTTGTGCCACTTCAAAAATACATTCAAGTATATTATGGTCTCATAATATATACAACACATGATAGTTAGTCTCATAAATATAATATTTCATCTCTAAACTATTTAATAAGTCTCAACCATTTTGCAATATGAATTTAGTAAAAAATGTATTAATCTTTCCATCATAATTGAGATATATCTAAGTTCATGAATTTGTAATGTCAAAATATGATGAAAGAGACCATATAGAACTCTAGACACTCAATAAAGCACAAATGGATTATTTCATATTTTTTCATAAATAATCTTCTTATTTCTTGTCAATTGGACATTGTCATGAAAATAGACGAAATAACTTCTAGCGAGAATACATTTATCTAGCTAGTCTATATTTATAGCAAGAATTAATAAGTGTTTCTCTAGCCATGTCACCAATTGACTTAACCAAAATTTTTTGTATATTTATTTACGTCACATATGACATATATATTCAACTTAAAAACTTATAGTAATCAAGAGATAGAAAATCATTTTTAAAAAAAAATTATCATAAAGAAACTTCATTAAATACGAAATTTAGTTATAAAAGTCAGAAAAATTATCATAAAGAAACTTCATTAAATATGAAATTTAACGATAAAGTGAATGCATAGCTATCTTTGTCCAAAAATAAAATATAGATACTATACATATACCACTAGTAAACAAAAGCATGATAGGACAAAGAAAATAAAAGATTGTTTCATTGCAAAAAGAAAATTTACAAGACATAATCTTTTAATTCTCACTTTCATGTTGTTCCAACTATGTCATTTGGTTTCAATGACAAAGTCGTACAAAGAATTCATTATTCTTTAATTTCATGATAAGTTACTAAAAAAATCTACAATTTTAGTGAAATAGCATTACCAGAAATAAAATTAGCATACGATTATATAACTAATTTTTTACTTAGTGCAATCACGGGCGAAACGTATTTTTCACATCAGTAGCACATTATTTTACTTTTATTAATTTTGCCACCACGCTTCTTTCATTGGCATGGGTAGCATGAGTCCTTCTTAGTATTTGTACATTTTTCCTTTAGGACCATGATCCCTTCTTAAGACTTGAAGCAATATTTTTATTTTGACATGGACAACAAATGTCACAATTGAATACGACACATGATTGTTCAAATAAATGATAGTTTTGTTAGAAGATTTGATGTTTTTTTAACATCCCGAGATTTTTTTTTCTTTTTCCTGCCCAGAAGGCTCTCAATTCTATACCTTGACTTTGACCAATCAACAAACAGGCTTATATAAGTGGAAGACTAATTTTTACAATAAATTTTACAATATGAGAAGCTATTTATACAATACCCAATAACATGTTGGTTAGGGCCCACGTCTATATAATAATGGACCCTATATCCATATGCATGTCACCCGTTAGAGGAGTCACCAAGCGTCTCACCATCGCCATCACCTGTATGGATCCAAATACAGGAGCAAAGCCCAATGAGATAACTTAGTACATATGGTCACCCATAACAATATCCATATGAACCATATATCAATATCCACAATATCTATCAATTCTATGAACAATTTATAATCCATTAACAATTTTGTGATTAACGAAAAAAATCTATACCATAACGATTATCAATTAATAATAAGTAATTAATCAATTATAATAATTATCCATACCATCAAATTAATGATGATCAATCAATATCAATCACTTCTATTATCAATTATCGTTAATCAATAACTCTATTGGCCAAACTCAATGGAGACCTTATTTAGCAATTCTTAATCAACTATTGATCTGGCACAAAGGTCGCAATCTACTATCTACCAGCCAGTAGGGCGAAATCAATTATCTATCAGCCATTAGGGCGCAATTCATTTAGCCATCAACCCTATCGGTTGCAATACAATCGTCCATACCATATTAGTTACTATACGATTGTTAATTAGCTAATTACTTTTTCTTCAACCACAAAGGGTGCAATACAATCATCAATACCATAAAGGTCACAATACAATTGTCAACTAATCAATTTACTATATAATCATCAATGCCATAAAGGTCACAATACGATTGTCAATTAATCAATTTGCAATACAATTGTCAATACTATAAAGGTCACGATACAATTGTTCAATTATCCATTTAATCTTTGAAGTTACCATACAAACCATAAGGTCGTGTCGAGAGCACTCATTTATTAAGGGAACATCATGCCGTGTGAGGCCAATCAACCATAAAGGTTGCAATACACAAAGCATGAAGACTTACAATTTTCATCTTTTATTTTGTTTACTTATGACTTCTATCTTTATCAATTTAGGCATCTTTTCAATTTGGAATACAATCATGAGATCATATCAACCATGCCATATCAATTAGGTGTCAATCAATAAATCAATACACCTATTATCCATAACCGATTTCCATCGATTCCAATTCTCCATATCAATATGTGATGACGTGTCATCATGTCCATAATTCAATCTTACCGATAAGGTGTTTATCGATAGCTAATTTACAATCAATCTATACATCAATCTATGATAAATGATTATCATATCTATAACTCAATTAACAATCAATAAACAATGGTCAATTACGTTACTACTATGTTCAGGAATCACCCCTATAATCATTATCTTAATTAACTATAATCAATAACTCATCAATATCCTTTTCCTGAACTAAACCCGAAACGGGTGAGGTTAAACTCAAGTTGGTTCGTTCGATGTACAAATCGATTCCAATTCGATCAACTCGGGTTAGATGGGATGAAACCCAAGCCAGACCATGTTAGCTCACACGCAATTTTCATCTTTAGTAGAACCCGGGTCAGGTCCTCTGAAATCTAGGCCGAGCCCATTCTATTCAATCCGATAACATTTCTTCATGGAACGCGGGTCGGACTATCTGAAACCTGATTCAAATCCTATTGGTTTTTTGTTCATTCATTACTATCAACGGAGTCAGGGGCGAACATGTCAAAACTCGATCCAATAATCCAATTTTTCCCATCTCTGTAACATAACCCGGGTTGGATCGGACAGTGCACATCCGATTCGATCGCACCCCACCCGAGCGGAGCCAAAGTCAGAACCCAGGCCGGGTCTTGCAACCCAATCCGGTTTTGATTCCTACTTGGTTCGGATTTCATGAAATCTGAGTCGGGCAGCGCAGAACCCGGGCCGAGTTCTACTGTCGTCAGGAAGTCGCATTTCGATGCAACTTTTCGGCCATCCTATCTATGCCATACGATATTCAATTGATGCCAATAATATATCATGATAATCTCTATACAACGGATAAGAATCCAGGGTCCATGTCGTGGAAAACAGATGCCATGGGGATCTCCCTACGTACCTTAAGTTGGGTAAAAAACTAACTATGTTCCTATTGTCTATAAACTGTACGGACGTCATGACTTTGGACGATGATTCCTCCTTATTGACGTTCAGAAACCTTAGACTACCACTTGAATCTTGTTCTCCTCTGTCGGGGCGTCAAAACGATATATTGCATGCATTCTCCGGTGCCTCGATTTGTGAAAAAACAAAGGAGAAAGAGAGACTCTTGTGCAGAAATTTTGCGGAGGCAAATCATAATTTCTAACCACCTTTTAGGTCTTATAACTCTCAATTAAGGTTTTTGACTCCTATTGGATCTTGGGCTGTTTCTCCATCAATTATAACCATTCATCATTAATTATCATCTCTTAAATATTCAGATATAATTCAATCCAAACTTCACTAATTATTTCATAACCATACTTATAAAAAATATATCTCTACTCAAATTCCTTTTTATCTCTTTCATAACTTCTTTCAATCAAACTCTACTTCCACCTTTTCCTTTTGTTTCCTTCTTTTCTCTAATTTTCAAAATTATTTAATTCCATAATATTTTATCATTTAATGACTGAAATATTTTTAAGCCATAAAACTCTCAATCCTATCATATTTAGGAGTCATATATCCATTAAACATTCTTTTAGATCTCAAATCAAATTGAAATCCCTAATATCAATATAATTATGATTTCTACTCCCAATATGATTTAATATGTCTTTCTTTTCCTTTTTCCTTTTCAATTTCCCCTTTTATCCATTAATTTGGTCTAAATTACTTTATTGCCCCTATTGAAATCTTGGGGTGTTACATTTTTATTAGACATAAAAAATGTGCAAGCTTACCATGTGATCATCCTAGACGGTATGACTAACATTCTCTAGCTCATCTTTCAAGTTTGTCATCACACAGAGATGTAGAACATATGTAGTATGAATAAAACTTATGTAAGAGTCACCTCTCTCTTGATGATTTCGTTACCTCAAGATCGTGAGAATTATCATAGTGATCGTGCTCTACAAAGATAATCTTTTTCCATGTGTCACTTTTGATTTATTCCTTTTGACTTAGTCATATTGCAAAAACTATCATTATATCAAATTAATAAGAGAAATAACTTAGTTTTTTGTATGTTTTCTTGTCGCATATGTTTACAAATAATGACATAATAATATTTATAAGACGGTGATATCAAGATAGTCTCTATGTTCCCACTCATCCCCCACTATCCGAAAAGTAATTATCATTCATTAAAAATAATATGTTTCACCAATGTATTATTATAATAATTTTGAAAAATGAATATCCAAAATCATCTAAATATCTACGATGTGAATAACATATAATTTTCAAACATTTGGCTAATATGATTAGGGTTCTACGATGAGAGCTCTTCCTTGCATTTTCAAGGAGAAAATTATAAAACAATTACCCCTTCGTCTCGACACCATAATAATTGAAAAAAATATTATCATGTCATGTGAATATGATAATTTTTTAAAACTATTAAATAGTACACATGTAAGTTCACAAAAAAAATAAGATACTAAATTTGTCATTTAGAATATCTTTACAATACTTTCTCAGACATGCACATGTCATGCACCGCTCAATAAAATTACTACTATAATCATCATATAATCTAAATGCCTTAATCCTATTTAGACTACTTCTATTTCATAGTTATTCCAAATTTAGGTAATATAATTCAGTTTCCAACTTAAGTTTTATGAAACATGTCACATTCATATATGTCACATTAATATAAGCATAAACAAAAAAATCACATGATTATTATAACATGTATTACTCTGCATCTATGTCACTAATTCCAAATTATGTATATAAATAAATAATTCATAATATCATGCATATCTTCTTAATTAAAATTTACCGCATAAATTTTCATCATGTAAAAATATGCAAATTATTTCATGTTTAACAAAAATATGCATACACATATTTCTTTTCATAGAGAAATTTAAATTTTCTTAATTAATTTGCATATTTCACATGGAAAATAAATGTGACAAAAATATTTTATGCATAATTTAACATAACTATGTAAATTAGCTATTTATAAATTCATAATAACACATTTTATGCTAATATATAATATAATTTCATATACGCACATGCTTTCTCATAAAAAAATAAATTATTATTATATAGTCCAATTCACATAATGAAATAATGTGCATATTTCAATTATAATGTCAATTTACATAATTGTTACACTTAAATACATTTAAGTAGATATAACACAATTATGAGCATGAATATATAATTCATATGGAAATTTAATTTAAGTGTGACATACTACACTTAAAATATCATGTAATAACGTATATGTATGAATTTTACTTTAAATTCATAATAACATATATTGTATCACAAAATATGCATAATAACATTAAGGGAATTTTCCTTTGACCTCAACCAAACTATAATTTTTTCCGCATCCACCCACAACTTTCAAATTTTTACAAACCTTTCCTAAACTATATATACTGTTTTTCACTTAGGTCCATTCATCAACATCTGTTAACTTTTTTCTTAATTTTCTCCCCTCTTGTGAGGGTATTTTGGTCATTTTATAATTCAAAAAAATAAAAAAATGGGAAAAGTGGCATAGTTTAGGTGAGGTCTGCAGAGAATTTGAAAGACGTGAGTAGATGCGAAAAATGTTCAGTTGCATATGTCATACAATTTTTAGAAAATTTATTCAAAAAAAATTCTTATTGACATCACATGATAATTTTTTACAAAACAATTTCCATTTTCATATTAATTGATCACATAATAATTTAAAATATACAAAATTCCATAATCAATCATAATATAATTTTTATTATATTGAAAACCAAATAAGTATGTCTCACAGACTTATAATTAAATGTGACAAGATAACTTAAATAATAGGAAAATCAAATAATTATTAAATTGCATAGTATGAAAAAAAAGCATACTAAAATATCACAAAAATTTGAAGAAAATTATTCATAATTGTTTTATCAATAATACGCATAAATTAGAAATAATATAATTTCCCATACATATTTATCATGACATAATAATACATATAAAATGCATAATAACTAATACATTTTCGGAGATATCACACATTTTTTAAAAAAATAATAAGAATTTTCGGAGATAAAAAACATATTTTTCTCATTTTTTATATTTTCCCAGATTTTTCTAAATCTGATTTAAAAAAAAAAACAAATAACTCTTCTAGTGGGCTACATGAGGCCGAAACTACCGCAGCGGGCCTCGCGCGCTCGTGCTTGCTACGCAAGAGCGCACGCATGGCTGCGTGCTACGCGGTGGCACCAGGCCGCTGGCCCGTGCGCTATGATGTCACGCAACAGGCCATGGACCGCACGCGCCTTGCACCCTTCGACGCCCCGCAGCGGGCCATGGACTGCACATGCGTTGCACCTTACTGAGCAGCACAACGGGTCGTGGCCCGCGTCGGGGCCTGCTCACGCTTTATGGCGTGCTACAACGCCGAATAACATCATAACATTTTTTTAACGATTCATTTCCTTTTTCTTTTCTAAAATTTAAAGAAATAATAAAAATGCGCATACAATAATTTGGGTTGAATTTTGTATAAAAATAATAATAATTTTTTTTATTCCTTGATTATGATCTTATAATCGAAGACGTATTTTCAATTCTGATACCAAATGCGGAAGAAATTAGTATAATAACTATAAGGGTCTAAATGGAATATCACATAGCAAAAGATAGATCGTCGAAATATTTTTTACAATATTTGATACTCATCATTGAGAACTCGATTACATAACGAAAGAGAACATATTCCACAATCGAAGTACCCTTAGGTTGACGGAGCCATAGGCGAACCTACATGGTAGGTTATGGGTTCCAAGACCCCATTAATTTTTTATATTATTTGAAGTAATCTAATATCATATGTTAACTTTTTGTTGGATCCTTGCTAAATTGATTACTATGAAATATTTATTCCTAATAAAAATTCATAAATTATTTTTTCATTAATTTTTATATCCATCTATAAAGAATTATAGATAAAAATAATTTGTTTCTCCATTTCCTTACCAGATGGTTGCAAAAAAATATCTTTCTTCAATTTTATTGCTTTACCAATGTTTTTTTGTCTTTTTAATTTTCTTATACACATGAAAGAAATACTTTGAGAACAAGATAGGTGCCAAAGCATATTTTAATAAATTATTTTATTATTATTTAATCAACTTTATCAAATTTTCATATAATAATATATTTTTGGTTTACAATCGAAAATATATTCAATTAACATTTTGAAGATTTTAGAACAGGGGAATCCAAAGTGAATTTTTCAATCTATCAAAATTTTTATTATTTGATATTTCATAATTAAATTTATTTATAATTATAATTTAAAATAATAATAAATAATTTGCACTGACTCTATATAGGGTCCGTCACAACCTATATGAATGCATTGGAACCCACCACACTCTTGGAAGAAAAAGGCCCAGCCGAGAAAAACTGCAGATAGCCGTTTATGGAACTGCCATATGGGCCTGTAGGTGGTAAGGTCCATTTGGGTGCTTGAATCCAACGTGTATAAATGTATATTTAAATTGACAATGATTTTTAGATTTGTAAATGTATCTTTTTTTGCACAAAAATATGAGCACGGTCGAAATTACCACATTTTGATCCTTCCCAAGGAAGACGTGCATATAAAGGTTGAAAGGACACTCACATTGAATTTTGAACCAATAAAAATATTTATTGTTATTCATGTTTTTTTGGCCGAGAATTCCAAGTTGTTTATTTAAAGATTTTGTGATTGATATGCCATACCCTAGGATAGATGCTTTGTCCCATATCAATGTATCAACATAACACTAATGTGTTTGTCAAGAGATCAATGTTCCTAAATCAACGTCAGAATTTCAGAAAATACTTTTACGTCCTCTACTATCATTAAATTAAGATAATGGCTGTTTTTTGGTATATATCATACGTCGACCTAAATTCTAAGAAAATTAACAAATAACTAATTTATTTTATAGTCCATCTAATTCTTTGGTATAAAGGGCTTAAGGTCCTTCACCTGATGAAGTGACACGAGTCAACTTTAAAGCACGAGATGCTCTCCCTTACATGTGTTATGGGTCATTCTCGGATATAAGATCGCGTGCGATGATTAGGTGAAAGGGAACCTAACCAAGTATATTTTCGGAGCAGTGAGAGTTTTATGATTAAGATGATTATTCCGAGAGTCGCTCTTATATTTTTTCAATCATGAAAGTTTTCAACGAGTCATCATGGGACCGTGACATTAGCGCGTTGAGACATTAATACATGCGCTTGAATGCTTAATGTCCGAAGGGGCATCCGAGGAATTAAGGAGCACCGAGAAGGGTCACCGACGTGGGTTGCCATGTGGTAATTCTTTGGATGTCCCTTCGGATATTACGCACTCAAGCGCCTGCATTAGTGTCTCAATGTGCGAATCGCTGAACACTTTCGTCATGTCCATAATTAAAAACCTATAATCACTACAAGGAAACTACCGAATAACTATGTCAATTACCGTCGCAAAACTAGGAGACGTTACATTGACGCCAAAAGCGTCTCTATAGCGACGACATTAGATTGGCAAAAAGAGATGCTAACTGCCTCTCCATAGCTTCAATTTAGCGTCGCATTGGCGTTGCATGCTAAATCCGGCGCCATCGAGGTGCCACTTCCTAGCTATTATCACTCGCAAAAATGAGAAAATACGTAGATTGTAATGTAGTATTGGCGTTGACATGTTACGATGCTAGGTTAGCATCACTGAGTCAGTGATGCTAAAAATAGAGTCCATATGGGCACTGATCTCTTCCGCTGTATTGGCATCGACGTCTTGCGATGCTAATTACCGTCACTAGTTACAAGACACTAAATAGACGCTAGAATAAGAGGCCAGCGCGCTCTTTTGGCGTCGTATTGTGCGACTCTAAATAGTTAATGTTAATGTGTATAGCTATACATGTTACCTATAATATAGTTTAATGAATAAATAGATTAAATATTCTTAATTAAATATATATGTTACCTACATATGTATACCTATATTATATGTGTTACCTATGTATACATTCGTATACTATATGTTATCTACTTACATATGTATTACTTACGTATATATTTCGAAACATATGTTATATATATCATATGTGTTACCTACATATGTATTCCTGATTATATATGTTACTTACATATGTATTCCTAAATATAGATGTCAATGTATGTAAACACGAATACACATGTAATATACCTACTGCTTTGGAGGGATGTTAAGCAGATCTGGATCGTTGATCCATTGATTCACCCTCTAGAGCAGAATATATATATATATATATATATATATACATATATATATTTATATAGGAAAAAAAATGAGCGCGTGAAGCGCTTTCCGTGTAAAGTGGCCTTAGGCATATTTTTCTTCATTTTGTTCAATATCTTTCTTTACTAATAGCTTAAATGATCATTCATGATAACAAAAAATAGTTTTATAAGATTAGAAGTTATATAAAATGCTTATACCCATTATGATGAATAATAATGTGCAGAAGTTCGTTAAAATTCAAAAATAATGAAAAAAATTATTGTTAATGATTTGATTCATATATTTGTTATCCCTAGTGACCCTCTAAACTATCAATGAAGAAAAATGTCGAAAAAAATAAACATAAGTATGACTAAAGCCGCTTCACATGCGCTTTACACGGAAAGTTCTTCACACGCTCATTAGTATACATGTAGATTGTTAACATGCTTTCTATCTATATATAAAGTACATATATATATATATATATATGTACTTTATATATAGATAGAAAGCATGTTAACAATATTGCACATACCTAGATGTGTATGCGGACACGTAAATATACTATGTATACAAAATATATATCGTATCTTAATCATAGATAAATTATTTCTATATTCTTAATCATGAAATTATGAGGGTTCAAATAAGTGACATGATTTTTAGCGCTACCGTAGAGACGCGTTGGCGACGTAGCGTCAACATTGTGTCACGTCACATGTCAGCGCTAAAGTGACGCCAATTGACATTTCTTTGGTAATGGAGATCATGTTGATGCTAATGTAGAGATCCAATCGTGTCGATTTAGCATCACAGTTCGCTAATGCGGTATCGAAGCTAAGTTGGTGCTACTATTCGTAGCGACTCTTTGTCGTCGCACTTGAGATGCCATGTTGCGTCACTATTTATTTTAGCTCACTTCCTTTGATTATACATATTTACATATAGACTTATAGCTTATATACATATACATATGCATACACATATATGCTTATACACACACGATATATATACATATATATATATAGGGTATAATGGCCGTGCAACGCCTAACCGTGCAATGCCGTGGAACGCTTCAATCTCGAGCGCCGTAGTGCACTCGACGGCGTAGATTGGACATGAATGAGTGCCCAGATCGTAGCTGTCCAAATCGAAATCCATGGCGCAGATTAAATCCAAGATTCTAAATCTCTTTTCCCCATAGCTCCCCGCCCCCTCCCCCCACATTCCAAATCTCGTTCTCTCTCTCCTATGCCCTAGGTCTTGCGCGACTGCTGGGGGAGATCTCAACCTGCGATCGTGCGCGGCTGCTGGGGGAGATCTCAACCTGCGATCGCCCTCTCTCCTATGCCCTAGGTCTCGCGCGGCTGCTGGGGGAGATCTCGACCTGCAATCGTGCGCGGCTATTGGGGGAGATCTCAACCTGCGATCGCCCTCTCTCCTATGCCCTAGGTCTTGCGCGGCTGCTGGGGGAGATCTCGACCTACGATCGCCGGCGTGTCCCCCGGATCCACCGCCTCTTGCATTTGGTTTGTTTCTTGTTTGCTTCTCTTTTTTACCATTTCCTTTTTTCCTCTCAAATCTCACTCTTCTCGCATTCTTTCTCTCTACCCTTTGCCCTAGATCTTGCGCCGGCTGTTGGGGGGAGATCTGGACCTACGATAGTTGGCGTGTCCCTCGGAGCGCTCGCCTCTTGCATTTGCGCCGGCGCCAACATCCCATCGTAGGAGCGGTGAGTTCCCAGCTGTCACCCCCATTCCAAATCTCTTTCTCTCCGTCCTTTGCCCTAGATCTTGCGCCGGCTACTGGGGGGAGAACTGGACCTGCGATCATCGGCATGTCCCTCGGAGCGCTCGCCTCTTGCATTTCCTTTTTCATTTCTCATCTGTTGCCTATTGATTCATGACTTTCCATCACTGTCAGAACCTAAAGAGTAACTTCAGTTTTATTGTATTATTTTTTATAATTGCAGCTAGAATCTGTACCTTGTGTGAGATTATTTGAATCTTGTATTTTTCCAACTTTTAATGTTTCCATTTCAATTGTTAGGACATGCCCTTTCCTAAATGCTATTGTCAACAAGAAACTATAATTAGAACTTCTTGGATGAAAAGAAATCCCGGTAGGAGGTTCTATGGATGTCGGCGTTATGGGGTAAGTTTTTTAGAGTTATTCAAGTTGCTTAACCTCAATTCTTTGTTATTTATATCCATTGTCTAACTTGAATGCATTGTTTTTTTAGCAACCTGGGGCATGTGATTATTTCAAGTGGCTAGATGCAAAATTTGGACATCGATCGAAGGAAGTGATAAATGAATTACTACAACGAATTGACGTAAGCTACATAACATCCAGCTACATCATAATATCGATACAAACCATTCAACTAATAAACATTCAGCTGCTGCAATGGAGTTCCAGCTACTGCCGCTTCCAGCTACATAACATTCAGCACATTATGCAATGGAGTTCTTGATACAAAACATTCAGCACATAATGCAATGGAGTTCCAGCTACTGTCGCTTCCAGCTACATAACATTCAGCACATAATGCAATGGAGTTCTTGATACAAAACATTAGCACATAATGCAATGGAGTTCCAGCTACATAAGCTTCCAGTTTTCTGAATGAAGTCTTGATTTTTTCTTGAAAAAGAAAATAATATAGCTTGTAAAGATGACAAGCTAAGAGAATATTTCCATTGTATTGTATGAGAAGATGAATCACTTACCAAAGCAAAGTTAGAAATAGAAGCTTATGAGTTAGGAACAATAGTTAGGAATTAGATCTACCTTTTATAAACAACATTTCAATCTTTAGTTTTTGCAGATTCACCTTCTTTGACCTCTTGACCCTATTTGTGGACAAAGTTAAACAATTAATTTTAGAAATTGCCAACTTAATATAACTATTTGCATAATTAAAGGAAAACTATTCTTTACCTTGAAAATAGGACAATTTCTTTTGTCATGGCCATTCTTTCCACACACGGCACAACTTCTCTTTTTAACCTCCTTTTGTGACATACTAATCTCAACACCGGATTTAATTCTTCCCACATTTTTTGGTTTACCCTTTGATTTGACACGAGTTGGATCACATATGTCAAATTGAGATGGTTGCAACGTGGTGGAGTTCGCATTAACATCACTCGTACTCGGTTGAGATGTAATAATGTCTTTCTCAACAACTTTGAAGGCTTCCAACTTATTTATGACCTCGTCTACGAGTAAGCCCCAAACTGTAAATGTTCAGATGAAAGCAACCCTAAAGTTCCAACTCTATGTAGATTGCTATGCCAAGTCCACTTTTGCATGGGAGTTATGATATCTTCACTAGTTTTCAATTCAGATGCATTATGAGGAACTTTGCATGCTTTAGAATATCTTGCATCTATGGTCCAACGATGAAGTACATATTTATCGGACAATTTTGTCACTCTTTTCTTATAAAGTATATGTAAAATGTGAGAGCAAAATATTCCATCTTGTTCAAACATTTTGTAAGAACAACTTACTAAAATATCTTGTTTGTGACTGTACTCGACAATGTTCTTCCCTGTATCTTTGGTCTCTAATGGAAACATGGAATACACAACTTTGTCTTCATCTTTCATTATCTTTTGCGCTGATAATAATGAAGATTCATCATATTCTGCTTGAAACTTAGAGAAGACATTTTGTGTATATATATTTCCTGCATGAGCCTCTAATGGATATTTGCTAATTAAGGCAGCTTTAGTGTTTAAAGTGCTGAAATCTTCACGTTCCTCCATATCACGATGATGTTGTATCGCTCTATCATAATGCTGCACAAAATCATATAATGAGGTATGTGCATTGACAAATCCATCAAAGAATGCATTAATACTCTCTGCTCTTTGGGTGGTACGCATGCCTGCAGTGAAAACATCATCAAAATATAAAGTTATCCATTGATGTCGCTTGTTGTACATATTTTCTATCCAATGCCCATCTAGAATAGCAAACTTTTGCTTCAATATAATCCATCTCTCTTCAAATTCATCTCTACTTGTTGATCCCATTATCCATGCATTAAAATCATGCTTGAAGGTCTCACGTGCATATAAATCTTGCATATTATACATTGCATTTCTCAGAATATGCCAAAAACAATATATATGACGTGTGTGAGGAAAAACTTCACGAATAGCATTGCCCATTGCAATGTCTTGATCAATAATTATACAATTAGGATATTTTCCATTCATACATTCCAACCATTTTCTAAACAACCAAATAAATGTCTCTTCAGTTTCGTCGGTCAACAAAGCACAACCAAAAAGACAAGATCGCCTATGATGATTGATTCCAATAAATGATGCAAAGGGCATAAGAAATTTGTTTGTTCTATATGTGGTATCAAATACTACCACATCCCCAAAAGTCATGTAACTCTCTCTTGCTCTCCCATCTGCCCAAAAAAAATTCTTTACTACTCCGAGTCCAATTCCCATCTATGGAAAAAACCTTGATCACCATTTATTTTCGTTTGAAAATAAGAGAGTACATTAATGCATTCTTTACCAATAGTGCTTTTTGTTTTTCCTCTTAATTGATCAATACATTGTTGCATTGCAATCGATGGTTCCCCTGAATAATTAAGAGTTTTAGCAATTATCGATGGACCAACTCCATTAGCATGCAAAGTATACATAAGTTGTACAGAAGCTTCTGATATTTCTTTATGTGATCATAATTGTGTTACCTTAGAAGGAGTAGCCAAAAGATGAGTGTGCTCTTCAATAAACTGCCTTACCTCCCATTTTCCGTCTTTCCTTTCATCAACATAAAAATGAGCAAGGCAGCCATCCCTGGCCTCTCTTCTTTGTTTCATTGTGTTCCCTCTACTACGTTTCAAATCCTTATGCCCTTCTTTAGAACAGACAAAATTTCTACTAACGATTTCTCCTGATACTTTTGACCTATGACAATAAGATCTCCGCACAGAAAAACCCATCAATCTGGCATACATGTTGTAGTACTTATATGCATCAACGTCGGTATCAAAAATCATGCCGACATATGGTTTTATAACTTCATTAGATTTCACATGACCATAATCTTGAACTTGCACATCATCATTACTACCATTTTTAGAGCTGTTACAAATGTAAGTTATTAATGAAATATTCATGACATAAACATTTAAAATTCAATAAGAATATTATATATACCTATCCTGTTCAAGCATGCAATCACCATCCATGAAGCTCCAAATTTCACTAAGGCACCTTCATCCACAACACAAAGACAATAAAAAAAAGAATAAAACCGGGGCTATGAATTCTGATGATGAGCTACTAAAGAACAAACATATGAGAAATGAATGATAAATGAAAAAAATAAAAATCAGCATGTCAACTCTACCGCATTACGACCAAGAATATTGAAATTCGAGAGAAAAAAGGAAATGGTGATGTTGGCGCCGGTGCAAAAAACCAAACAACGTGGCTGGGAATGAAAGAAAACTTAGAGCTGGGAATCCACCGCTCCTGTGACGGGATGTTGGCGCCGGCGCAAATGTAAGAGGTGAGCGCTCCGAGGACACGCCGGTGATCGCAGGTCCAGATCTCCCCCAGCAGCCGACGCAAGATCTAGGGCAAAGGATAGAGAGAAAGAATGCGAGAAGAGTGAGATTCGAGAGGAAAGAAGGAAATGGTAAAAAAGAGAACCAAACAGGAAACAAACCAAAAAACCTGGATGAGAATGAAAGAAAAAAATGCAGCCGGAAACTCACCACTCCTGCGACGGGATGTTGGCGCCAGCGACAATGCAAGAGGCGATGAATCCGGGGGACACGCTGGCGATCGCAGGTCGAGATCAACAGCCGCGCAAGACCTAGGGCAGAACAAGATTTGGAATGGGGGGGGGGGAGGGGGCGGGGAGCTACGGGGAAAAGAGATTTAGAATCTTGGATTTAATCTGCGCCGTGGATTTCAGTTTGGACAACTACGATTTGGGCACTCATTCGTGTCCAATCTACGCCATCGAGTGCACCACGGACGCTCGAGATTGAAGCGTTCCATGGCGTTGCACGGTTAGGCGTTGCACGACCATTATACTCATATATATATATGTATGTATGTATAAAATAGAATATAGACTTATACTTTATATACACTTAACATACATACATACATACATACATACATACATACATACATACATACATACATACATACATACATACATACACATATACATACACACACATACATACATTATATATATATATATATATACATATACATAAATATATACATGTGTATAAACTTATAATATAATGTAAAATTAAAATATAAACCTATTTGAATATAAACTTATAATATATGCATATGCAAGTCGATAGCATCACTAGAGCATCTACTTAGCGCCACCTGTTTCTATGATGTTAATTTAGAGTCACTTCAGCGCCAACTTAGTGTCCTGTCGAATTTGATTTCTTTTAGTTTATTATTCAGCTCCACATTAGCATGCAAATAGCATCATAGCGTTCTGCGATGCTAAAAACTTACTTTAAATCCCTAAGTTCATACCTCTTTACTGCTTAATGTGCAAAATTTTTACCTTCAACATCAACGTCGCTGACACTGACAACAACAATTGACGTTGACGCCACCGATGTTGCTGCCGTCGACGTCGACGAATGCAACTGCCTCCGATGATGCTGGCAACTTGCCCAACACCTCGTCCGACCTCCTCCTCTGACCCTGACCGTCGCCGACTCATCCGATCCTGCCGACTCCTCCTCTAACCCCAACCGCTACCACCTCCTCTATGGTCACCTCCTCATTTGACCCCTCACCTCAGCCTCCTCTTGTGATCTCGACCGTTGCTTCCTCCTCCACCCCTCTATCGACTCCTTTGACCTAGCCGCCTCTTCCTCTGACCCCGTCTCCTCATCTGAACCCCCGGCCTCTGGCCTACTCCTTTGACCTCGACCGCCGAGTTTGATCCTTTTCCCCACCGCCTCCTCCTCTGACCCCCATCTCTGGCCACCTCCATTAACCTCCTCCGTTGCCCTGCTCCGACGCCACCCTCCTCTGTTGGTCGCTGCCCTCCTCCGATGTTCTCCTTCGCCGCCCTCCTTTGATCTCACCGCTCTCTTCCGCTGCTCTGCTCCGACGCCACCATCGGACATTGTCTTTCGTAAGCAAGTCCTTTTTTGTTAATTAAAAAATACTATTAAAAGATTGTGCTTGATTTTTGTTAACTTGAAAAAATTTAGTTCGATCATGTTCTTAATTATGCCTCAATCTAGATAAACATCGTGACTTGAAAAATAGATGAACAAACAAACTATATTGTTTTTAAAATTTATGCCTCCAACTATATGAACATCATGACTTGAAAAATAAATGAACAAACTAACTATATTGTTCTTAATTATGCCTCAAATCTATATTCAATTATACTAAACTTGAAATCAAATACTGATCAATTTTATTATCAAATTTTGGTCTCTTCGGTCATGTCCTCATTTTAATTGACAAGAATGTAGATCAACATTCTTGGTAAATAAAATGAGAATATTGAAAAAAGGAGACCAAAATATGATAATTCATTGATCAGTAAGAATTTATTGACATATGCCTTAATGTTGTCCATTACAGAAATGATAAAGTCAGGTCGTAGTTGGATTCGTCAATGGAAGGATAAATATGGCATTATAACAGAAGAATATAAGGATGGTGTTTGATGCATGCAAAATACAACATATTTTAGTTAATTATTTTAATTAAATTTTCTATAATTTGATCATGACATGCATCATTTTTAGTCACTTTTAATCATAATTCCGGATTTATCAATTTTAATTATTAAATTCTCTGAATATTTTAATTGTGGATGGATTAACTAAATTTTGATAATTATTTTGCAGGAAAAATCGAGATTAAAATGGATTGTGCTGTATCGGCCAAAATTTCAAAGAATTTATCATTACGGCCGAGATTTGGCTTTACACCCAAGACGTTACGGCCGAGATTCAAAAGGAGTAACAAGTTTAAATTCTTTGTTACGGCCGAGATTTAAAGGGTGTAAAGATAAAAGGAATTTTATCTTTTGGGCATAATGGCATGAAGATGAAGGTGTAACAATTAATTGATTTTATCTTTTGGGGGTAACAGGATAAGTTCCTTCCTTACGGCCGAGATTTGGAGGGGGTAATGGCAATTGAAATCATCCGTTTTGGCCGATATATGAAGGTGTAAAGATAAAATTGTTTGGGCGTAAAGATAAAAGGATTTTTATCTTTTGGGAGTAATGAAAATGAGTAAAGATAAAATAATTTCCTTACGGCCGAGACTCTAAGGGAGTAAAGATAAAAATGATTTATCTTTGGGCGTAATGATAAAAGGATTTATCTTTGGCCGAGTTTATCTTATAATTTTAAAGTCAACCGTACGATGTTACGGCCGAGATCAAATTGAAGGCCGTCCGCACCCTATAAATACGTGAAGAATCCATCGTTTCAATGTGTGCTCTGAAGTTCAGGTTTCTTCCACGGCGAGTCGTGAGCTCTGCAGGCTATGACCAAAAGAAGAGAGGTGCGACGGCTGGAGGTTGATCGCGACCCTGATCAAGTCCGAGAGGCTGCCCGACTGTCAGCCCAATTCGAGAGCTCTACTTCTATTTTGGGTGTAATTCTTTCGATTATTATTATTATTTTGTTATTATCTCTCCAGAATTTCTAGGATGAACTCCATGTTTTTAGGATTATTATTTTAGGAGATTATTAATTGAAGGGAAATGTTTGGACCCCATTTTATTTGTTTTAATCTTTTCTGATCAATTATTAATTGTGCTTAATGCTTTTATGTTAGTTAATTGAATTTCTGAATTAGGCTATACCAGTTTGTGGGGTGTTTAATTTTAGAATTCATTATACTAATTATAATTGATTTTATTTGGAATTAATAATTGACATAAATTTGATAATTAGTGTGTGGAGAATCAAGTTTGTGTGGTCTATTAATCTATACCAGTTTGTGGAGTGATTAATAGTCTAGAGTATTCAATTTAACGCATCTTAATTTTAATATGATCTTGGGGGTACCAGTCGTGGAGACTTCAATTCTTATTAAATTAAGATAGTTCTATATGATTAAATTGAGGGATGCCAGTCGTGGAGATCACAAGTTAATCATGTTAGATTATTTTAGGGAGACTCTAATCCATCTTTAAAGATTAAAGTTATCTTTTATGGTTCAAATATTTATCCTGATCTATTTTCATCCTAAGGCCTAACTTCAACACCACTATCTTATCTTTATTTTATTTTCTTTATTTTATTTTATAAAACTCATTTTCAAAATCCATGTTTTTTCCTCTCTTATTAATTTAAAGATTCAGATATTGAATTAATAATATTCCTCGTGGGTTCGACACTCTTACTCCTTTTTACTATATTACTTGAGCGACTAGTGCACTTGCTAGCAAATTTTATTGTTACAATTACAAACGCATCAGTGTTGATGAATTAATTAAACTGGCATATGAAAATGAAGGTGTTGCTTCTTCATGTGACGAAATCTTATGTTCATGTCGAAAATGCAAATGTTATCAATGGAAACTAAAATATGATGTGGAGAAGGATTTATATTACAATGTTTCTTGCTACAGTACACAAATTGGTTCTTTCATGATGAAGAAAGATGTAATAAAGAGAAGATAACAATTGATGCTAACATAGATACCAATGTGGGTATAGGGACATGACACTACAACAGATATGGTTTATAGCCACAAATTATAATATATTAGCTCGTGGTAATATATTATTTTTGTAAGCATTGATGAGTTTGTAGCCACAAATAATTTATATCATGGTAATAATGGGTTAGCAATTGTTATGAATATTTATTTTATGATAAATAATATAAGTAATTGCCACAATTTTTATTTTTATAATAAATAATATTCTTTATCATCAATATTAACCTCAATAAAATCATAACTGATTTTTGAATGCAATATTATGTATTTGTTACATTTTTAAAATTTGCGACAAATGATATGTAAGATTTTTATAAAAACTTAGTGATATGTTTTGTTTGATAAAATTACATTAATAATTGTTCTTCCTTTACATTAAACTTAAATAAAGTTGTACAATTTAATTAATCACTTAAGTTGTTTGAATAATAATTATTGAGATTGACTTAGAGGTTTGATAATGGTTAGTCAACTAAACTAAGTCAATAACAAGTGAAATAATTTGAAGCATTTGGATTAACTAAAGTTCATGCATGAGGCATGACTTGATTAATCCCACAAGCAGAAGTCATGGAAAAGATGTTGGATAAACTTTATTGCAGGAGAAAAAAATATGGTGGTACTATAGACTTTCGTGTGCTCTACGAGACCACACATAAGAGCAGGAAGACCAATGACTTGGTCATGCCCACAGCTTGTAGAGTTCTAATAAGTATCATCACATGTTTACTTGATTATTCACATTATAGTAAATGATTTTTCATATGTGCAATGTTTAAAGTTTTTAGGATGCGTATAACCAGAAGATAGTCGAGAAGTACGGAGATGATCCTAGTACTAAACCATCAGGTGACATAGAAAATAATTCATATTTTTAATATTAAAACACTTATATGTTTATATTTTTTATGTTATATAATTTATATGATTTATAATTATATATAATTTCTCTATTTTGTAGAGGATGCTGTTGTTTGGGAGGAGGTGGGCGGAACGACACGAAGAGGATACCTGCATAGCCTAGGCATAGCCGCTCAGGTTCTTAGGAGGCGCGAAGGATATGCAGGCAGCTCATCTGGTCCGAGTTCATCCACCACACCTAAGCTCACGTTGGACAACATCAGGGGACCCACGAAGCAGCTAGCTCAATAGCTTCCTCAGCATTTGGCTCCCATCTTGCAAGCGAACTAGACCGTGCTCTAGCCGCAGACTCAGTCCCCATGAGGCCAATGATCGAATACATCAACGTTGAATGCCAGGAATGACAAAGACGATGATAACAATTGGGATAGAAACTTTTGTATCATATATCCTTCATATGATTTTGTTATGATGTTTGATATCATTTTCTTATCTTATTAACACTTTTGTGATGGTTATTAGTACTTTTCTTTTATTATTATTGTCATCAATATGAAGAATGCATTATATATGCATTGTGTAATTTGTATGGTGTGGGAAGGGAACAATACTGCTAGAATGGGGTAAAATTATCAGGAATTAGCATCACATTAGTATGGCATTAGCGACGCCAAGTGATTAGGGGCTATTTAAAATATATGGTAATTAACATCATATTAGCATCACCTTATCGTTGCAATAGAGATGTAACATGACATCACTTTAGCATCTCCTTAGCGTCCAAGTAGCATCACAACAAGCATAACCTTAGCGTCGTAATAGAGTCATGAGTTTCAACGCCAACTTAGTGTCGGGTTAGAAACACATAAACTGCTCGCAAGGACACTTTTCGCATCATAATAATGTCATAATAGCATCAACCTGTGGTGCTAGTAGCGTCGCTTTGGTCTTTGGCACCATTATGACGCTAATAGCTACCAAATGCCGGCGTCTCCGATGTGGAATGCTAATGTGTGGCTATTTGTTTTAGCCATGCTTTAGCATCGAGTTAGCGATGACTTACATGCATCGCAAATTGGTAGATTTTTTTTAGTGAATAGCGACTCTCGACATAGTCATCTCGATCATAAAACTTTTGTGGCTTACTCAAAATAGACTTGGCTACGTGCCCCTTCACCTAGTCACTGCACGTGATCTTGTGTTCAATAATGACCTCGTGACAAATGGACTTGGCTACGTGCCCCTTCACCTAGTCACTGCACGTGATCTTGTGTTCAATAATGACCTCGTGACAAATGGTACAAGAGCGGTTCATCTTGCTTGGATTCATGCGTCAATGATTCGCAAAGTGTCGTCACAATGTGTTGTTGCATGGGAAAAAGTGCTTCCCTCGCAAATCCCCACTACGCCCAAGTGCATTGGTACCATCATCCTTGATTGTGGACAATAATGAATGTTAGGCAAACTTTGCCATTGCACACTCAATTGTGCCCTACAACAAGTTCCTCATGCGACTGTGTTGTACCAAGGAATGCTCGACATGCACTATCATGATGGATCGATCGCCCGCATAACCTAAATGATCATGTGACTTGGCTACGTGCCCCTTCACCTAGTCACTGCACGTGATCTTGTGTTCAATAATGACCTCGTGACAAATAGACTTGGCTACGTGCCCCTTCACCTAGTCACTGCACGTGATCTTGTGTTCAATAATGACCTCGTGACAAATGGTACAAGAGCGGTTCATCTTGCTTGGATTCATGCGTCAATGATTCGCAAAGTGTCGTCACAATGTGTTGTTGCATGGGAAAAAGTGCTTCCCTCGCAAATCCCCACTACGCCCAAGTGCATTGGTACCATCATCCTTGATTGTGGACAATAATGAATGTTAGGCAAACTTTGCCATTGCACACTCAATTGTGCCCTACAACAAGTTCCTCATGCGACTGTGTTGTACCAAGGAATGCTCGACATGCACTATCATGATGGATCGATCGCCCGCATAACCTAAATGATCATGTGTCATTCACTCGAGAAAATCACCACTTCACTTGTACAGTCGGGAATCCTGAAGTGTCAGGCTGCGTAAAAAAGAGTGTCCTCATGCCCACGCATGATGGTCTTGCGTCATTCATACCACGAGGTTGCATTACACATCTAGCCGTGTAAACATGCCCAACCATAACAATATGTCATTGCTCAACGCTTTGTGACGTTGCATAGCATTCCAGTCATGTAACGTGAAGCATCCAACCACTCTATGATAGAAGTTGGCTCAATGTCAAACATCAAGATTTTCCCTTTGGACTATGGAATATCATTCACACGTATCTTGTCGTGCTGCCAACCCAGTCTGTCGCGTCAAGATGACTTCCGCTAATGGGACAAAGCATCAATCTCTTGCAAATACTCTAGGACGAGCTGTCAACCTAGCCTGTCTCATCAAGTGTCCTCCCACAAGCGGCGTAATGTCACCCATAGAGAGTTGGGATGAGCCTGCTGCATACCAACACAAATCGACACCTCAACCCCAATGACTATTTGGCAAGTGATTTTAGCGTTGAGCATTTGTGAACCTTAGCATGCTACTATCAAGTGTTTCGCCACCAATCGAAGGAAGACTTACTTTTCCTCTCAGCCAATACCTCGAGTAATCGAAGTGTCCTCCAAGATTGAAATCCAAGGCTCGAAAGACACATTGTTAATGTCGTCCTTTTGGATGGAGATGGAGGTGAAGTTGGGGGCTTTTGCCTTGTTTCCTACATAAATCCGCTTGCCCTCAAGCGGAACATATTCACTAGCATCCCCATGGATCGATGAAGACCCGAAACGTCTGCTCTTCCGCAAAAGTCAGTCGCCCGATGGACAAGTATATCAAGAGTGCACGATTTTTATCAACAAGCACAATGACATCACTTTGTCAGAACTGCGGATGGACGAGTATCAAAGGTGCATCTTCTTTATTGATGAGCACAATGATATTACCACATCCATGCTCATGGGTGTCGTCGAAGCTTCATGAGAGGTCCCAGGATTAAAAGAAAGGTACATTTCAAGAAATCCTACAAAATGTCATGAACTTATGATGGTGACGCCACTGCGGCGATGTGGAACATGGCATCATTAATCCCATTGAGACATGGAACAAATTTGGACAACAGTTCATCAATTATTTTTGCCTTGCCAAATCGGGGCTAAAGGCTTGCGTTATTCAACATTAGCCAAAATGGCATGTTGAATGAGAACATGAAAGAGTTCACCGAGCTCCTCTTGCAGAACTCCCAGGTGAACAAAGATACATTATTGACATTCTTCGTCAAGGGTTTGAAGCCTTGGGTTAGGATGGAGTTGCAACGATGAGATTGCTCCAACTTCCACTTGCTATTCGCCAATGTCGAGTCACTCATGGAGTATGCCACAACGAGCACCACACCACCAAAGCTCTCGGGTAAGGAAAATGGTGGGGGAGAGAAGTTCAAGTCACAAGAAGGCAAGCCAAACTATCAAGATAAAGGCAAGGCCCATCAAGACAGGAGGATCGAGTCAAGTCCACAGTGAACGTGACAAGACTCTCGTCGCTCCCATCAACCACTCGAAGCAGACAAGTTCTATGGTGTCCCATTGGAGAACTCTATTCTGCCTTGAACTCGTCAAAATATCAAATGACCATCAAGGGTGAGGTGGTTCTACGCTCTACATTCGACAGACAAATGACTCGATGTCGCAGTCATTTGCAACATGGAGACATTGAGTCAAGTCATGCCTTTCAAATGACAACACTCTCTTCGCGCTCTTGCCGTGATCCCAAAGCAACTCTTTCTCTTAGCTACTTATAAAGTCATCCAAGAGATGTTTCTCCTCAAGAAGCCAAATCAATCGAGTTGACACTATGCAAATATAGAGAAGTTGACGTCAAGAGAAACTTGATGGACGGATATTTACTTAATGAAGTCAAACCTCTCACATTGTAGACTCCGTTGTGTTGCACAAATAATGACCCCGGATTGGATAGAGGATTAGTAAGTGAAGCATGCCTGATGTAGGAGTTCTCAGCGGCTGCGTTTGGCAACACTTGAACTGCAGAATTGAACTTCTCACGAACTCGTTGATTTGACGTCAAAGTTCAACGCATCTGTTTGGCGAAGTTTTGCACAGACAGGAGAACTTTGTCTTCGATTTGACCACCGATGTCACATTTTTCTCATTTTTTAGGCGTGGGAGTCGAGACGGTTCTCGCGCGAGCGAGAACTTTCCAAAGTTCTTGCCTCGCGCAAGAACTTTCGTTCACGAACATTTTGCTTTGACCGGAACAAAATATTGGACGGGCCCCACCGGAACTTTCACCCCTGTTTGGCAAAACATTCATTTGTTCTGGTCTAATGTTCTCAACCAAATGCACCCAATGAGTCCTGAAATAGCATGGACATTCCTGGCGCTGCATTATGCTGGTGAAGTAGAAGACAAGGTAAAGAATGTGGATTCCAATTGAACAAGCAAAGTTAAGACTAAAGACAATGACCTTGAAGAAGTCTGAACAACGACATGGGGACATCAACTTTGTACGAGAGAATATCATGGTTTAAAAATACATGACAAGGAAAGCCTCGCAGCTCCAACACTGCTTAACTCAAGCTTACATCCACTCAGTGTCGTCTCAAAGAACACATGCAGCCGTCCTGCATGCGTAATGTTACAGAGTATTAAGTTATCTACCCCTATGACATAATCTTGTAAGGCCATTCTCATGAATGATTAAATTACCCATAGAGCACTAGTTTTTTACATTTTCACTTTTGTATTAAGACTCCCTTATCTACGTTACGTTAGGGAGGAGTCCACAGTGCCTTTATAGGCCCATATGTATTCTATGATTCCATATATAATACGAGTTTAATGAGCGCGTGAAGCGTGTGTGAAGCAACTTTAGACATTTTTTTATTTTTTATATATTTTTCATTAATAGTTTAGAGGATTATTTGTGATAACAATAATTATATTCATCATTTTTAAGCTTTTACAAACTTTTGCACATTATTATCCTTCATAACGGATATAACCATTTTATATAACTTATTATCTTATAAGACTATTTTTTGTTATCATGAATGATCCTTTGTTATCATGAATGATCCCCTAAACTATTAGTAAAGAAAGATATAAAAAATAAAGAAAATAATATGTACGTAAAATCACTTGTCACACGCTTTATGCGAAAAATGCTTCACACGCTCATTTTTCTCGTACAAGCAAACTTTTCTAATCCTAGTGTCTAGCCTTGAGCGTGGGGTGGTAACCCACATCGGAAACCCTTCTCGATCAGTGCCCTTTGTGTAGCATCCCAAAATTTTCAAAAAAAAATTAATTAACATTAAAATGCATCGGCTCATCGGTCGGGCAACCGGTCCACCGCCATTAGATTTTCTAAGTATGAAGCCAAATTGAATTTTGGCTCATCCTTTCCCACTCAACCTTTGGAACTTTGTGCAACCCTTCATGTTCATGACTCTTGGGGATCCAAGTATGAAGCCAAATTAAATTTTGGCTCCTCCTTTCCCACTCCACGTTTGGAACTTTGTGCAACCCTTCATGTTCCACTACAAGAAAAGAGAATTTTAATGACCAACTATTAATGTCGAGACAAAAAAATGATCATTAAAAATAGCCAATAGTGGCAAGAAAAAAAATATGGACATTATAAAACACATTATTAGGAAAAGAGAAAATTGCTCATCTCAAAAAAGTAACTTCTGATCATTAAAAGCGGTTATTAATGACCATTTAATTTTCTCATCATTAATTATTTATAAATTAAGATCACGTAGGCATGTATCTAATATTTTATTTGGCGGAAATTAAACATTTCCCTCCACTAATTTGTAACATCAATTTTAAAAAATAAATTAGTTTATGTATTTAGGTATAAAATTGAATAGAAAAACCCTAAGCTTCTTCCTCCACCTCCTCACAATCCGTTTTTGCATTGGCTGCTAGCGAGCTTCATCTGTAAGCATCCCATGCTTTTGACTCGCCATGTGAGAGTGCCCCCTCCCCCATTGCACAGTCCTCCCTCATCGACCCCCTTCTCCTCTGGTCCCCCCTCCCTACCGCCGAACAACCCCCCCCCCCCCCCCCCCCCCCCGCTGCACAGCCCTCCCTCGTCGACCCCCTTCTCCTCTGGTCCCTCCTCCCCGCTGCACAGCCCTCCCTTGTCGACCCCCTTCTCCTCTGGTCCCCCCTCCCCGCCGACGATGATGCCCCCCACAACCCCTGACTTGCCGCGCGAGAACCCCTCACACCCTGCTGCACAACCCTTCCTCGTCGCGGTGCCAGTCGATCTTCTCAATGCCTGCCCGTCCGCCTGATAGTGCCCCCCACAACCCCCCGCTCACAGTGCCCACCGCTGCTGCGAGGATCATGCCTCTCACTCCGCCAGACAGTGCCCCCTCCCCGCCGCCACCCTGCGAAGATCCTACCTTCCACTGCCGCCGGAGAGCGCCTCCCTCCTTGCTGCCCCCGCCCCTCGAGGATCCTGCCTCCCACCACCCTCCCCCCCGCTCGCCATGTGCCAACGCTATCCGTGCACGGCAGTCCACCTTCTCCTCCAACGACGAACGCACCAACGTCCTTCTCCCCAACTCCCCCGTGTGCGAGCGCCTACAGCCCTCCCCCGGCCCCGGCGTGCTAGCATCCTGGTCCCCCATCCCCACCGCCTCTCGACAGTGCCCCCCACAACCCCCCGCTTGGCGGACAGCCGCGCGAGCCCCCCACCCCCGCCGCTCGCGCCAGCCAGGATCTTGCCTCCTGCTGCCGGTGGACAGCACCCCCTCCTCCCATGCGCGAGCATCTGCTGTCCTCCCCCTGCCCCCGTCCCCCTTCCCCACCCCCACGCGCTAGCATCTTGGTCCCCCCTCCCTGCCGCCACCAGATAGTGCCCCCCCCAACAACCCCCGGCCCATCTAGCTCCCCCCTCTGCCGCCGGACAACGTCCCCCCACAACTCCCCTCCCCCCCCAACCGCCACACGCGTCAGTCCCCCTTCTCCTCCACCGGTAGTGGCAGAAGCACCCTCCCCCTCCCAGTGTCAGGGCACCATATTTTTAGCATTCAATGCATTGTTGCAACTTAATGTGAAATTTGTGCTTTTGTTGTGGCAGCAAAAAATCTATTTAGTAGATCAATCTTGCTATTACATTGATCTTTTCTTATATTTAGTTACTCTATTTTGTTATATGGTCAACCTCTTTTGGAATATGGAGATTCATCTAGTGTAATAAGCTTATGCAATCTGGAAAAGAGAAAGCTACGATCAGTTATTAGAGATAATTCAATAAAGGTAAATTTACATTGCATATATTCCTGACATTTGATGTTTTCTAAATTGTAGTAAAAGCATTATTTTATGGACTGCCAAGTTGATTCTCCTCAGCTAGAAGATTTGAAATAATTGAGATAGTTGAATTGTATACTTTTGAGTCTCTTTTCAACTGAAAGGATTGAGGTACTTGACTTATATAACTGAGTCTATTTATATGGCTTATTGGTTTTAGTTGTATGTTGATTTGTTTTGTCAATCTTTCTTAATTTATCTATAGATTGTTTGAAGAATTTGTTTATTTTTATTTTTCCTTTTATCATTGTGTATATTTGTCATTCATATTTTAGTTTCTTCTTGCATGGAGAAGTAAAAGAGCTTCTCTTCTAAAATTCAATTTTTATTAATATCCAAAATTTGGGTTAACAAGTAAGCCTTAAAGTACAATTGTCCAATGTGCATAAAGTACTTTAGATAGTCTAGTTTCTTTTCCTAATTTGTTGTAAAACATAATTTCTTAGAATTTTCTTTTAGTTTGGTTTTGATCCTAATATCAAATTTTATATTCATAGTGCCAATTATTTTGTAGAACTACATATGAAGCATGCATAAATGTTTGGGAAGAGGCATTTCACATTTCTAGGTTTTTTAGAGTTTTTCCGTCAAACGTCTACGAACTATATGTTATTTCTAAACACACTCCTAAACTTTAAACTATTGAAATACCCACTTAATTTCCCTCATATATTGAAACTTTTCCACTTTAACCCAATGTCAAATTTTCAGTTAACTTTGATAATTTTATCTATTAATACATTTTTAACCTTTATTATCATTTTAAAAACAGAATATAACCTCTTTTTGTCATTATTAAATCTAGATGTCTACTAAAATGATAGTCATCCTTTCTGCTTTGAAAAAAAAAGAATAAGATTTTAATGGTAGCCATAATCTTGTAATCAGTTTAGTTTTTCTAACTTCAGCCATATTTTTATTTCCAAATAATAGTAATTTCCTAAAAACAAATTTTGTAAAATTTCTTGAAATTTTTTGTACTTCACCTCATTGGATGAAATGAGTATGACATACACAAAACAGAGTTTGTTTTTTCCATTTAGTCTCATTCGCAAATAGTTTATACCTTCCATCATATTTCTTGAGAATTGCATTTTTGATACTAAGATAAAGAGGCCATTTTTCTAGGTAGGTTGTTAACTGAAGTTGTCGTCAATCGTGTGTGCCCCTTGACTTTTTGTCCTCTATTATTCATAAGTCTTTTATCCTTCTATTTTTTGTTACAATACTGATCTCTTGTCAATCAGGTACTGATCTCTTGTTGGTCTCTTTTATTAATTTATATTTTTTTCAAATATGTAAGGTTATGGCACCTAACAAGCAATGGATGTAACTTTTTAATGATAGATTGAATGAAGCTTATATAATAGGTGTGCAAAAATTTTTGGATTATGCTTTTACTAGAAGGGGAGAAACTCAAAAAATACGATACCTTGTGTCAAGTGTTGTAATTCATATCCAATGACTCGTGAAATAGTTGAGTCACATCTGAAAGCATATGGAATCATTCAAAATTATACCTTTTGGTATCATCATGGAGAAGTTTCTGGTGAGCAACAATCAGATTATGAAGATGAAGAAGCTGAAGAAGGAGGAGCTAAGGATGAACTACAAGGGATCATTCAACACATATCCTGAATTTGATAAAGACACCATGAATATCGAGAGTGATGACTTACCTAGCGAGGAGCCAAATATTAAAGCACAAAAATTTTATAGACTTTTAAGAGATTTTGAAGAACCATTATATAAGGGTTCAAAATGTTCAAAATTTTTTACTCTGGTTAAATTACTTCACATTAAAAGTCTAGGTCGGTGCAGTAATGAGTCATTTACAATGCTATTAAAATTTTTGAAGGAAGAGGTGCTGCCTAATGAATCCAACTTGACATAATCCTATTATGAAGCAAAAAAGATAATTCAAGACCACAGACTTTCCTATAACAAAATTGATGCATGTACAAATGATTGCATGTTATATTGGAAGGACGATGCCTCGACTTTTGCAAAGTTTGTGGTGAATCTAGGTGGAGGAAGGATAAAAATAATGGAGAAACAAAGTGTCAAAATGGTAAAAACCTACCAGCAAAGACTTTACATTATTTCCCACTAAAGCCAAGGCTTCAAAGATTGTTTATGTCCACTAAAACTTCTTTCCTAATGAGATGGTATCATGACAACAAAATTGATGATGGCACGATGAGACATTCTTCTGATTCACTTGCATGGAAGTCCTTTAATGAATTTCATCAATCATTTGTCACTGATCCTCGCAATGTTCGTCTTGGACTTGCTACTGATGGCTTTCAACGATTTAATAATTCAAAAACTCCTTATAGCATTTGGCCTGTAGTAGTTATACCTTATAATTTACCACCATTGATATGTATGAAACAAGAGAACTTCATTATGTTATCTATGATTAAGAGGAAGGAAACGTTGATAACCCATGTAACAATGTTTCTTTCCACTGGCTAATCTCATATAAGAAGTATCTTTGTTGCAACAAGGGCTTGCCAACTTTCCTTTAGTACTCCATCGAGACAAATTTTCATATGCTGGAAAATCATTAATAGTCCACATTAGAGCTGCACGTAGCATAGAATTTTGTCTTGTTGACGCATCAAAGGTCTCAACTCCAAATTCCCATAACTCATTTAATTCATCGATTAATGGTTGAAGATAAATGTCAATGGAACTAGAGAACGAAGGTTGCCACCGAAATTTCTTTCTGGCGATGATATGCTAAATCAAATGCAAGATCTTTGTGAGTTAAAATTAACAAAGGATAAAAAGAAAAAAAGATTAAGATATCACATGATGATAGGAAAGATAATTGGAACAAAAGAAGTATTTTTTTTACCTTCCATATTGGAAAACTCTCTTATTGCATCATAATTTAGATGTAATGCATATTGAGAAAAATGTTTGTGAGAATATCTTTGGGACAATCATTAATATCAAAGGAAAGACGAAGGACAATATTAATAATCGATTGTATTTATAGGCAATGAACATAAGAACATAACTACACCCAATAAAAATGGGAGAAACATACGAGATACCTCATGCATGTTACACATTATCACTTCAAGAGAAACATAAGTTATGCTCCTTTCTAAAAGAACTAAAGCTCCCAGGTGGATTTTCTTCTAATATTTCTCAATGTGTCAACATTAAGGATTGTCGAATTTCAGGCTTAAAAGATCATAATTGTCATGTTCTTTGGCAACATTTACTCTCTCTTGTAATACGAGGCATATTATGCAAATCGAGCCACTTATTGAGCTATCTTTGTTTTTTAAAACTCTTGGATCAAAGGTTTTGAATGTGGATGAGTTGAATTCATGAACCTTGGGGATTGAAGTTGCACAAAGCTCCATTCCCCCTCTCCTTTATAAACCCAACATCCTTCAAATTGCACCCTTTCCTTTCATCTTCTCATTCTCTTTCCTTTCCACAAATTTCTTGTGTGTGCTCCATTGTTTGGGCTCGGCCGGAAGACATTGGAGAAGGATTCAAAGGCGCTGATCGTGAAGGAGGACATGGAGAATGAAGAAGTAAGGACTAGCACTTCAAGCACCGAAGAAAACAACCGAAACATAGGCTAAAAGGTGTGTTAACGGAATCTGGGTTATAAGGTTCTTTCGTAAAGTTTTAGGAATGTGATCCAAGAACTTTGTAGGATTAAAATCATGCAATTAAATGGATAGTTTAATGCCTTAGAAAGTTATATTGACATGCATGCTGAGATGATGAACTTTGATGTTTAAAATTGATATTATATGTCGGGATGATTGCTGCCATGGATTTTTGAAATGTCGAATAATATGAGATGATAGTATGCTTGATGTCATGCATGTTTAGGATCTTACATGTTCAGATTTTGGATCTATGATAGTTGACATGTTTAGGGATGTTTTACGATAAAGTCGATAGTACGTATCAAATTGTGTCAAGGAGATTTAATATGCATGGATTTTTCTTTGATGAGTCATTGGAATTGATAATTATGGAATGTTCACCATAGTTGCTGAAATGTTATGCATGATCACATGAAAAGAATAATTACATGATATGAAGACCAAGATGATTATGATGTTCTTATGTTATTGCGATGCATATGATGAAGTTATGGATTATGAATCATGTCCAATTGCTTCCTATTGTGCTAGAGAAAATTAGATATAGTTTAGATTGATTGTAGAATGCTGTGTTTCGAAAACTGAATGACTTGCGATTCTGCCTAGTAGAAACAATCGACCAATTCTAAATCGAACGTCCATTGTCAACCCAGCAGAAGATAGAGGACTATCGGAATGGATGACAGAAACTCCTTCGGGCATCTATTTGGATAGTTCGATACAGATATTGGTTGATCATTCGACCAATTCGCACCTGGTCTCAGAACGACCGAGAGACATGCTATGATCAGGGTGACTATCAGGCGCCCTATGAACCTATGCATCGGGCGACCGTTTGAATATTGGGCGCCCGAAAATGGACAAAGAATGAAATGACCGTAAAATAAGATAAAATGATGATTTACTCTCATCCACCTGATTGTTCCCACGTCCCATGATTATGACCATTAACTTGGAGCCAACCTAGCTCTCAAAAGCCTTGATTGATCTTTACGATAAAAAGATAGGCCAATAGGTAAATAAAGATAAAGGATGAAATGGAGGAATGTCGTGCTTACCTAGACAGGAAGTTACTTCCCTTGAGAAGGCCCCCTGCCCAAGGATAGGCCCCTTCTCCTACTATCTACGAATGTTTCCGCCGTTAGGCGAGGTCATTCATATGGATGTTTCCGCCTTGAGCGAGGTCATCCATACGGGTGTTGCCACCTTAGCGAGGTCATCTATCCCCTTTCAAGGGCATTGTCATGGCACTGATCCCCCATCGGCCCATGTTATGGTTAGGTATTTGCACCATGTGTGTGCATGGCATATCCTAATGAAGTGGAGAGCTCTTCCAACCCATGGATAAGATGAAAGATGAATGAACGGACCATGAATATGAACATGAATACAAACATGAAAGCAAAAAGAATGGAACAATGAATGTTATGTTTTTCTAAGGGAAAGATGAATGCACTCATGAACCATGATTATTGACCATTGATGATGATATTTCCCATCATGGTCCACGAATGATAACAATAAAGTATAAAGATGTTATATGAAATAATGAAATGAATGAACCATTGTTCCATACATGATGATCCCCATGATTTATTATGGTATTGCTTATGAATCATTATCATGCTCATACTTTCTTAATTATTCCTTATAATTTATATGTTATCACATTTAGCCTTGTGCTAACGGGAGGGTTCTCTCTCTCCCCTGTGTTGATTTCCACAGGTACTTGATTTACTTGTTATGCTCGGTTGCTATGTATGCGGAGACCCTTGCTCGGATGATGTGTGCACATGGATATAGTAGTTGGTCTTTACTATTTTATGTCATCAAGTTGTACGTGAGACCTACGTGTATTTCTATGATGGCGTGGTCCATGGATGCCTTATTGTGTCATGTGATGTACCTTTGATATTATCGAGCATCCACACTATATACTCAAATTTATGGACTTCTACCTATTCAGCTTCTGCATTTATGTCATAAAATTTGTATATTTTATTCTTTTAAGTCTTCCACTTATGTGGCACCCTTTTTTACCATAAAGGGTCAATATGACAAAAGGAAATAGAGCACTGAAAGTACCGCTTTGAGAGGAGATCTCGCCACATGGCGAGGTCAAATTTTGGGATGTTACATTTATGGTATTAGAGACAAACTCTAGGGCTCTCTTGATGTCTTGGATTATAGATGTATGTATGTATGGTCCATATGCACCCATCAGAGCAGCCATCACACCAACTATCGCAAAAAGTCAAGTAAGGATTGCAAAGTTATGAATTTTGAATATGATAGCTTACCATGTATTTGTTATTATGTTATAGATGGCCCCGACTACTCGCTCCGCATCCCTATGCAGTAAAGGTCGTGGTCGTGGACGAGGGAGTGGCTGCAATATGGCTACTCAAGAGGTAGTTACTGACGGACTTGACTCCGCTCTAGGGAGTCAAGTAGTGGAGGGTCTGCAACAGGAGCTTCCTTCACCAGACGTGTAGCAGGAGCTTCTGCCACCATCCCAGCAGCAGACGTACTCCATCCCCATGTACCATGTCCCATTTCCATTTCCATCGGCTTCTCGATGAGGACTCGATTCATGCGTTCCTGAGACTACATCCCCCTCACTTTAAGGGGGTGGTGGATTATGAAGAAGCTGCCTGTTGGGTTACGACCATGGAGAGGATGCCCACCCTCTCCAGGTATAGTGAGGACCGCAAAGTGCTATTTGCTGCACATTTGCTCATCGATCGAGACAATGACTGGTGGGAGGCAGCTCGAGAGACGAAGTTCCCGGATCAGGAGGTCATACCATGGGAGAGCTTCAAAAAGCTATTTGAGTCCCAATATACTCCTCTTTACAAGAGGAAGGAGAAGAAGAAACAATTTCGGGAACTACGACAAGGCTCGATGTCCGTGGAGGAGTACCATGCATGCTTCATCGAGTTGGAATGTTACAACACCGACCGCATGGACGAGTCGGACCGTGCCAAGATGTTCCTCGATGGCCTCCACAACACCATACATGAGAGGGCTGTTTTTGGAGCCGAGATGGATTTACATGGAGTCATTCACATGGTGAATCGGATAGAGCAAGAAATCCAGATACGACGCGAAGAATTGAAGAAGGAGCTAGTGCCAGCTGAGCCGACTAAGCCAAGATGGGAGGATCGTCGTTCCTCTTGGAAGAATTCATGACAAGACCGTCGTCATCAACCATACCAACTCCACAATGTGAGGCTCCTCATCAGCCTCAGCAAACTCAATGCCAACCTCAGAAGCAAGTGCCGACCCCACCACCACCACGACAGCCACAACAGGGCATGTCCATTTGCAAATTCTGCAATCGGCCACACAAGGGGGGATGCCATGTGAAGAATGGCACTTGCATTGGATGCGAGAAGGCAGGGCACTTCGTGAGGGAGTGTCTGATGAAGAACACAAGAGACGCTGGAGGTGCCAACAGAGTACCGGGACGTCTCTACAACGTCCAAGCTGATGCTGTCCAGCCGGATAACGACGTTATCCGAGGTACACTTTCTATTGCTAGCCTTCCCGTGGTTGTGTTATTTGACTCTAGTGCTTCGCACTCCTTCATTTCCAAGCCATGTGCCTCTACTCTTGATGTACCCTGTAGGGGGATGATGCATAAGATTCACATTACGACACCAATGGGGATCATCCACACGACAAAATCCTCCCGGAGGTACCCGTCACGGTGGATGGGAAGAATTTTTCAACAAATCTTATTGTAATCCCCATGGTGGACTACGACGTCATCCTCGGTATGGATTGATTGTCATACCATGATGCGTCAGTACTTTGTAAACAGAAGAAGATCGTCGTCCGTACTCATGGTGGGCCGAAAGCAATCGTCAGAGGAACAACAATGTCAGACAACAAAGTGATAGTAATGGCTATGAAGGCACAGAAGATGCTATGGAAGGGTTGCCGATGATACTTAGCCAGTGTCACGATGGCAGATTCACCCACATTAGCACTGCATCAGATTGAAATTGTCCGTGAGTTTTCGGACATTTTTTCGGAGGACATTTCTAGACTACCACCGAGGAGGGAAATCGACTTCCGGATCGATCTATTTTCGGGCACAACACCAATATCCAAATCTCCATAGCGCATGGTCCCGACAGAGATACAGGAGTTGAAGAAGCAATACAAGAGCTACTCGACAAAGGGTTCATCCGACCTAGCGTCTCCCCTTGTGGTGCTCTTGTATTGTTTGTCAAGAAGAAAGATGGGTCATTGCGACTCTGCATTGACTACAGGATGTTGAACAAGGCTACAGCGAAGAATAAGTATCCGTTGTTACGGATCAACGACCTCTTCGACCAATTATCGAAGGCCTCCATATTTTCGAAGATTGATTTACGGAGTGGATACCAAACAACTGAGAGTGGCCGAAGAGGATGTGCCGAAGATCACTTTCTGATCGCGCTATGGACACTACGAGTTCACCGATGATGCCGTTCGGACTGACAAACACCCCCGCAACATTTATGGACTTAATGAATAGGGTCTTCTGACAACATTCGGACCAGTTTGTGATCGTCCTTGTGGACGACATTTTGATCTATTCATCCAGCCCAGAGCATCACAGGGAGCACCTGCAGGTGGTCCTGGAGACCTTGTAGCATGGGAAGGTAGTAGCCTACGCCTCCAAGCAACTGAAGAAGCACGAGGCAAACTACCCAACGCACGATCTTGAGCTAGCCGCGATTGTATTCACACTCAAGATATGGAGGCACTATCTCTACGGAGAAGACTTTTAGGTATTGACAGATCATAAGAGCCTGAAGTACGTGTTCACTCAGAAGAGCTCAACATGCGACAAAGGCGGTGGATGGAGTTCCTAAAGGATTATGAATTCTCCATCAACTATGATCCCGGGAAGGCGAATTCCATGGCCAACACTCTTAGTAAAAAATAGGAGGGTTCGTTGGCATTTCTATAGCTGCGTAGGTACGGGATGATCAAGGAGATTAACCAATGGAACCTGAGGGCTGTAGGACACCGAGCTATATTGATGACACATCAGCTATGACCGAGTCTGATCGACCGGATTCTTGTCGCACAGCCAATAGATAGTGATTACTCGAAGATGCTGAAGAGGTGTCAATATGATGCAGAAGACTTTAAGATCGGCATCGACGGAGGAATCATATACTAAAATCATTTTTGGGTTCCGAATGAGACAGCAATCAGAAGAAAGGTGCTCAATGAAGGCCATAAGTCCGAGTTCGCCATTCACCCAGGCAGCACGAAGATGTATTGAGATGTACGTCACAGTTTCTGGTGGCATGATATGAAAAGGGAGATTGAGAAATATTCCTCCAAATGCCTGGTGTGTCAGTAGGTCAAGTCGGAGCACCAACGACCATACGGATTGATGAAACCCTTAGGGGTTCCGGAATGGAAGTGGAAAAATATTACGATGGACTTCATATTAGGACTACCTCCGACACAGCGAGGAGACGACACTATCTGGTTCATGGTTGATAGGATAACAAAGGTAGCCCACTTCATTCCGACAAGTGGAAACAATTAGTAGAGAGTCTGCTTGAGTTGTATGTACGAGAGGTCATCCGACTCCATGACATTCCAGTCTCGATCGTATGAGACAATTATCCCAGGTTCACATCGAGGTTTTGGAAGAGTCTACAGAAGGTGTTCAGCACCAGGCTGAGTTTTCGCATCGCCTTCCACCCACATACGGATGGACAATCGGAGAGGATGATCCTAACCTTGGAGGATATGCTCCAAGCATATGCCTTAGATTGGGACGATAGCTGGGATGAGCACCTACCGTTGATCGAGTTCTCGTACAACAACAGCTTACACTTGAGCATTGGCATGGGCCCTTTCGAAGTGATGTATGGGAGACCTTGCAGATCGCCCACACATTGGGGCGAGGTTGGAGAACAAGCAGCCATGAGCGAAGAACTAGCAGTTCGTCCTCAGGAATATGCCGATACGATCGATACTATTAAGAAGAGGATGAAGGTAGCACAATCAAGGCAAAAGAGCTACATCAATAGAAAATAGAGGGAACAAGTGTCCAAGGCCGGAGACCAAGTGCTACTAAAAGTATCTTCGATGAAAGGGGTGATGCAGTTCCAATGTCTTTCGCGAAGCGACCCACCTAGCCTTTTAGGGCAATGGAATAAAATTGGCGATTAGCGACTTAACATAGGAGACGCTAGGGAGGCGCTATTACGTCTCCGTTGCGAAGAGCGTCTCTTTCGCGTCTAACTAGCGCCGCAATATTGAGACGCTGGAAATCGGTGGCTAGTGGCGTCGCACTAGAGTCAAAGATAATGAGACGCAACTAGCGCCCCTTGTTGACGCTATATCGACGTTATTAAGATGCTACGTTTGCGGCTGTGTGAAGCAGGAGCGCGTCGTTAAGTCGACACGCAAGGGGCGCTAGGTTTGAGGCGCTATTCCGGTGCCCACGTGTCGCTACGATAGGCGCTAGGAGGGCGCCAAATTGATGCAAATATGATTGTGCACGCGTCGCCAATGAGACGCTCAGAGGGCGCAAAGTGCGATATATTTAAAGCCGCGTCGACATGTTTTGCGACGTCAATGAGACGCTATGGAGTCGCTACTTGCACATTTTTTTACCCGTCCCAGCCTCATTTTTTCGCTTCCCACACCCATACAATTTATAATGCATCTCAAAATACATTGATATTCATCACAGGCAATATAAAAGCATCACAGACAATATAAAAGCATCACAGGCAATATAAAACCATCAAAGACACAATATATAAGAATACGAAAACTACTAAACCGAACTAACAAACTATATGTATGTGTAAGTCTATAAGTAACAAATGCATAGTTTGTTTTCTATCCTAGGTTTGAGAGTTATTGTTATCATTCCGGACGTTCGACCCAGACGTGCTCGGTCCATGGCCTCGCGGGGATGGATTCTGCGTCGGGATCAATCCCTGAATCGCCTGCAATAGAGGAGCCAATTGCTGGGACGACTGCTACGATATCTGCGCCGATAACTATTACGATAGCTACTGTGATAGCTTCGTCATATCAGGTGCAGCGGATGAGCTCGGAGCATATGCACCTCCTGCATATCCTCCAATCCTCCTAGGTATCTGAGCGGCTGTGTCGAGGCCACGCAAGTATCCCCCTCGTGTCGTGCCGGCCACCTCCTCCCAAACAGAAGGGTCCTCTACGAAATAGAAAAAATATACAATCATATAATATATAAATTATATATCAAGAAACACATAAATTAAAAACATGACTAAACCAACGAAGAAACATTACCTGGTGGCTGAGTATTCGGATCATCTCCATACTTTTCAGTCATTTTCGCATTATACTCATCCTATAAAATTTAAACATTATGTATTTAAAAAATAGTGCAACAACCAAATGACCATATCATGAAACTTACCAGAAGCCTACGAGCAGTGGGCGTGACTAAGTCATTTATCTTACGGCTCTTATACGTGGCCTCATAGACCACACGAAAGTCTACAGGACCGCCTTCTTTCTCCTCCTACAATAAAGTTTCAAATTTGATAATATAAGTATAAGTCAAAAGTTTGATAAATTGAATTTATATGTAAATTACCATGCGCCATCGATGCTCGTCAAATCGCATCGATCCCCCTGTGTGGATGTGGGCCTCGGGCTTCGAAAGACGGTTAACTCTTGCCTTTTCCGACTTTCTTTGCCATCGTTCATCCGTCCTTTTGTGAACATCAAATACTTACACTTTCAAAAACTATAATTTTCATAAAAATAATACAAAAGTATACATACTTACCACTTCCTACAGAGGGACTCCCAAACCGAGTGCCTAATATGTCTTGGGCATCTTTGTATGCCGTGCTCCAAAGTGAGGCCGACGGACGTGACGACCTTGTGAAACTTGTATAATCAATTTCGGAGGCGTTTCGCAGCGACCTCCTCAAATGCTTTCCGGATCGTCCCTAAACTAAGATCCGTATGAAACTGATTTGCCTCCTACAAATAGAACGTTAAAACTTAGTAATTTTAAAATAAATATAAATATAAATATTATTCACAGTGACCACCCCATTATCATGTAACCCCTCTTCATCACTCGAAGAGGAATCATCATCTGGTACAGCTGGGGTAGGCTGTGAAGGTCCGACATCAGCTACGGGTCCTAATACATAGTAAATCATTAGTGTCATACCAAATTAAAATTGTGATAATTGATAGATGTACAGTAATGTTCTCACCTCGATTGATGTGTACCGCATGATCAGTAGCAGTCTACTCGTCTGAATGAATTGAGTCAGGTGCTTGTGCTATCGGCGGCGTAGCAACTGACATTATTAAAAAATAATTAATATAATTAATTGAGAAATGTCAATAACAATAAATATATCACCTGGCGTAAGATGTCGCTCGCCAACGCTAGATTATGGTGAAGTGTCTGATATTCTCGGCGGTGGCGGTCGGGTAGCAACTGTCATCATAAGAAAATACATAAAATTTGGCTCCTACATAAAATTAAGTAATATACAAAAAATAACCTGGTGTGACATGACGATCATCGTCGTGCGATCGAGACGTACCGACTATGTTCCCCGACGACGGTGGAGCAAATGTCACAAAAGAAAAATATTTAAAAAACTCTATCTTCTATTGTCTATCGCCTACTATGTGATTTTGAACTAACGAATTAAGTCCAAAATCACATGTTTCAAGTACTTCAACGTCGAATCATAATCTCATTTTATCACCAAGAATGTGGAAGTACATGAATTAGTTCATAAGTTAACTTAACAATTAACATAAGTTAACTTCATCGTTGCTATATGAATAAGTAATACTTAACTTAATTCCTAAGAGATGATACTTAATATTATAATTTCTGTTCTTCCGCGAAGACTAGCTTGATCCAAAGAGATGATACTTAACTTAAGTGATACTTAACTTAATTCATAACATGCATAAGTAATACTTAACTTAACATGAATAATTAACTTAATTTAACTTCATGCATTAATAATTAACTTAATTTATATGGTGGCGGGCTAGTACCTTCTTAACCGGAAGATGGCGAAGGGCGGCCGAGACGGCGGTGGAGGCGGAGGGCAATGGCGGCAGAGGTGGACGTCGGCGGCGATGGAGGGAGGATGCGGCGGAGACCGGACGAGGCGGCGATGGATGTGAAGGGCAGAGGGCGGACGAGGCGGCGGCGGAGCCGAAGAGCGGCGGTGGAGCACAGTGGAGGTGGAGGAAGGAGGAGGAGGAGGCGAATGGGCGACGGTCAAATGAGGAGGGCGGCGGCAGCAGTGGATGGCTGATGAGGCGGAGGGAGGAGGAGGAGGACGAGTTGAAGGAGGAGGAGAAGGCGAAGGCGAAGGGCGGAGGCGAAGGGCGGCGGCGGTCGAATGCGAAGGCAAAGGAGAAGGGCGGAGGGCAAATGCAAAGGCGAAGGGCGGAGGGCAGAGGAGGCGAAGGGCGGCGGCAGTCATATGCGAAGGCGAATGCGAAGGCGAAGGCGAAGGGCGGAGGGCGAATGTGAAGGCAAAAGGCGGCGGTGGTCGAATGCGGAGGGCGGCGGAGGCGAAGGGCGGCGGCGGCGATGGAGGGCGATCATCGGGCGTCGGACGTCGGGCGAAGGGCGGAGGCGGCAGTGGAGGGCATCGTAGGTCGGGCGTCGTGGCACGTCGGACGGGCGGGATGAAATGAAGGTAAACAGTAAAAGTGAAAACGAAGAAGAGGGATTAGGGTTTTAAGTAATTTTTTAGCGTCGCAATACAACACGACGCTACATAGACGCCATATAGGCGCCGACACTATCAAAATTCGAATAGAGCGGCGCTATAGAGAAGCTAATGTGTCGCTAAGATAATGTAGCGACACCATAGCATCGTTGGGGCATCTCAATGGTGTAGCGTCTCATGATCGCGACGCCATTGAGACGCTCATTGAAAGTTTTTTTCAAATTTTTTTAGTATGTATGAAATTTTATTTATCAATGTAACGTCTCATCGCATTGTGCCCCGTTCCAATTGTTTTATTTTCTTCCGATAATCTATCATGTATGTATACAAAATTATAAATATGTATGTATATGTGTATATAACACAATTGTGTGTGTATATATATACATATGTAATATATGCGTATGTATATATATGTCTACGTGTGGGAGATTAAGTTACAACAATGTGTTTATCTATATGTATTATAAATATATATGTGTATGTATATGTCTATACATGTGCGAGTCATATATATATAGATAACGTGTATATGTATACATATTCGAAGTGAATATATATATGTGTATTTGTTTATATGCGTCGGATTAGGTTATAATAATATGTATATATTCTCTTATTATATATAAGTATCAGCATATACGCGTATTTATATGTCTATATGTGCTCGATTGAACGAGGGGTAAAAAGTCGACTTAGAAGGCGCAATACAAACGTCATTGAGTCGCTAACTTCATTTAGCGACACCGTAGCTTCAAACTAGCGTCTAAAACCACTTGGCGTCTCGAACATGCGACGCTAGAGATATGTCCATAGTATCACCATAGCGTCGACACAAGCTGCGGCTCTCGTTGAATGCTAGGTAGACGCTATTGAATGTCTACCGTGACGCTAAAATATCACTCACTTAATTAACCATCGTAATCTCATGATTAAGTATATAATAATAATATATGCATAATTAAGATATTATATATATTATATGTATAGATAACATAAATAATATATGTAACAAATTATATATTTAGGAACACTCTTATCATGTAAAAATACATATATATATATATATATATATAATCGTGTAATTAATACATATATATGTTGATAAGATGCTATTGATAATACGTTGATAATCGTGTAATTAATACTAATATAATATTTAATGAATTTATTGATTGACATATAGTATATAGTGTTTAAATATATATACAGTAGCATCTCAATAGCGTCTCCTTTGTTTGAGACGCCATATAGCATCGCTTTAGAGCATTCAAACATGAGACTCTAGTGTCACGTATAAAGTCGTCGATGCCAGAACGGCGCTAGGTGTTGCTGCGCATTTGCGGTTCGTGGCGCGAAATAATAGCATCTACGTAACGTCTATTGTGCTAGAGTTAATGTCAAACCGCTGAATAGCTAAGGAGACGCGAATGAGACGCTATCGAGAGGCACGTAGCGTCTGATTGGCGTGACATGAAGTAGATGCTATGGAGGCGCTAGTGGCGTCTATATAGCATCACAATTTTTGGCGTCGCTACCTTGCGTCGCTAAGCGCCCATTTTCTTGTGGTGAAAGCTTAGTCCTCGATTTGTGGTCCCCTTTTGAGATATTGGATTTAGTCGGTGAGAGAACGTGCAGGTTGGCCTTGCCCCTTCCTACAGTCGAGTGCACTACGTGTTCCAGTCTCCATGCTCCGAAAGTACAAGCATGATGATGCCAACATAACAAGGATTGAAGAACCAAACCTGAAGGAGGACCTGACCTAAGCAGAGTATCCTATGAAGATTTTGGGACGCAAGGTGCAACGTCGAAAGGATCAAGACATACCATTGGTTAGAGTCACATGGAAGCTCGACCATGGGAAGGAGGCTACATGGGAACTCGAGTAAAAAATGCAAAAGGAACTCCCACCTATTCGGTAAGCTTTACTTCATGCAAGATTCAGACGAATCTTTTTCTATGGGTATTATAATGTAGCATCCCGGAATTGTCAAAAAAAAATAATTAACATTAAAATGCATCGGCTCACCGATCGACCGAAAGTGTTTCGGGCGATCGGTCAGCCGCCGACAGATTTTCTAAGTATGAAGCCAAATCGAATTTTGGCTCCTCGTCCCACTCAACCTTTGGAACTTTGTGCAACTTCGTGTTCATGACTCTTGGGGATCTAAGTATGAAGCCAAATTGAATTTTGGCTCCTCCTTTCCCACTCAACCTTTGGAACTTTGTGTAACCCTTCATGTTCATGACTTTTAGGGATTGAAGTGGCACAAAGCTCCATTCCCCCTCTCCTTTATAAACCCCACATCCTTCAAATTGCACCATTTCCTTTCACCTTCTCATTCTCTTTCCTATCCACAAATTGCTTGTGTGTGCTCCACTATTTGGGCTCAGCCAGAAGACATTGGAGAAGGATTCAAACGCGCTGATCGTGAAGGAGGATGTGGAGAATGAAGAAGTAAGGACTAGCACTTCAACCACCGAAGGAAACAAAAACGTAGGCTAAAAGGTGTGTTATAAGGGTCTTTCATAAAGTTTTAGCATGATGATCTAAGGACTTTGTAGGATTAGAATCATGCTATTAGATGGGTAGTTTAATGCCTTAGAAAGTTACATTGACATGCATGCCGAGATGATGGACTTCGATGTTTAAAATTGATATTATATGTCGGGATGATTGATGCCATGGATGTTTGAAATGTCGAATAATATGAGATGATCATATGCTTGATATCATGCATCTTTAGGATCTTAAATGTTCATATTATTGGATCAATGATAGTTGGCTTGTTTAGGGATGTTTTACAATAAAGTCGATAGTACATATCAAACTGTCAAAGAGATTTGATATGCATGGATTTTTCTTTGATGACTCATGGAATTGATAATTATGGAATGTTCACCATACTTGCTGAAATGTAATGCATGATCACGTGAAAAGAATAATTACATGATACGAAGACCAAGATGATTATGATGCTCTTATGTTATTGCGATGCATATGATGAAGTTACGGATTATGAATCATGTCCACCTGCTTCTTGTTGTGCTAGAGAATATTAGATATAGTTTAGATTGATTGTAGAATGTTGTGTTTCGAAAACTACATGGAAACATAAGGACCCCACAATGACCTGCGGTTTTGCCTAGTAGAAACAATCGACTGATCCTAAATCGGACGTCCATTATCGACTCAACAGAAGATAGCAAACTATCGAAACGGATGACCGAAACTCCTTCAGGCATCCATTTGGATAGTCCGATACTGATATTAGTTGAACTTCTGACTCGATCGTTCGACCAATTCGCACCTGGTCTCGGAACGGCTGAGTGACATGCTATGACTAGGCAACTGCTCGACTATCGGGCGCCCGATGAACCTATGCATCGGGTCGACCGTTTGACTATCGCGCGCTCGAAAATGGACAGAGAACGAAATGATCGTAAAATAAGATAAAATGATGATTTACTCTCGTCCACCTGATTGTTCCCACATCCCATGATTATGAACATTAACCTGGAGCCAACCATGCTCCCAAAAGCCTTGATTGATTTTTACGATCAAAAGATAGATCAATAGGTAAATAAAGATAAAAAATTAAATGGAGGAATGTCATGCTTACCTAGATGGGAAGTTACTTCCCATGGGTAAGGCACCTTCTCCTACTATCTATGAATGTTTTCGCCGTTAGGTGAGATCATTTATACGGATGTTTCCGCCTTGAGCGAGGTCATCCATACGGGTGTTGCCTCATTAGTGAGGTCACCCATCCCCTTTCAGGGGCATTGTCATGGCACTGATCCCCCACTGGCCCATGTTATGGCTTGGTGTTTGCACTATGTGTGCGCATGGCATATCCTAATGAAGTGGAGAGCTCTTTCAACCCATGGATAAGATGAAAGATGAATGAACGGATCATGAATATGAACATGAATACAAACATGAAAGCAAAAAGAATGGAACAATGAATCTTATTTTTCCAATGAAAAGATGAATGCTCTCATGAGCCATGATTATTGACCATTGATGATTATCTTTCCCATCATTGTCCACGAATGAAAAGAATAAAGTGTAAAGATTTTATATGAAATAATGAAATGAATGAATCATTATTCCATACATGATGATCCCCATGATTTATTATGGTATTGCTTATGAATCGTTATTTCTGAATTATTCCTTGTAATTTATATGTTATCACGTTTAGCCTTATGCTAACGGGAGGATTCTCTCTCCCCTGTGTTGATTTTCACATGTATTTGATTTACCTGTTATGCTCGGTTGCTATGCATGCGGAGACCCCTGCTCGGATGGTGTGTGTGCACATGGATATAGTAGTTGGTCTTTATTATTTTATGTCATTCAGTTGTATGTGAGACCTACATGTATTTGTATGAGGGCGTGCTCCATGGATGCCTTATTATATCATGTGATGTACCTTTGATATTATCGAGCTTCTGCACTATATACTCGAATTTATGGACTTCTACCTATTCAGCTTCCACATTTATGTCATAAAAGTTGTATATTTTATTCTTCTAAGTATTCCGCTTATGTGGCACCTTTTTTGACCGTCTGATCAACGAAGGAGTCAATATAACAAAAGAAAATAGAGCATCGAAAGTACCGCTCCGAGATGAGATCTCGTCACGTGGCAAGGTCAAATTTTGGGGCGTTACATTTTGGTTCATCGGATGCCCCTTTGGACATTCAGTGCTCAAGCATCTGCATTAATACCTCAACGTGCTAATGTCACGGTCCCATGACGATCCGTTAAATACTTTCGCCATGTTCGTATTTGATAGTCTATAAGAATGACTCTTAGCATAGTCGTTCCAACCATCAAATATTGTTTGCTTAATTTATTTAAATGAAACAATTCAAATGAACAAGAATTAATTTATTCAACTAGTAAGGAAGTAAGTAAAATATGAATTCCAAAAATAAAATTATATTTAACACTATGCCAGATTTTATAACTTGCCTTTTGACATCTGAATTCTTTTAATTACCTTTCTTTTAATTTACTTTTCCAAGGAAAAAGATGTTTTGGAAGTTTATATCATGAATGTTTTTTTCTTTCCACCGTCGCCCACTGGAATCTTCTCACAAGCGTCACTTTCTTTAGCACGATCATTGTTTTAGTCTTTCTTCCCTAGCCATAAGATTTGCCATAAAGTGGCCATATCACTCCCCACCCCTTCGCGAGTTTGCAAGGAAGCCAACAACTGAACCAAAATAATAGTAATAAAATAAAATAGATGCAACCAATTTGAATCGAAGCCAATAATTTTGAGTTTAATTTTTTAAGTTCTCAAATTAGTTAAAAAAATTGTTAGAAAATTATTACTAGTTTAGAATTTCGATGAATACTCAGATGAAGAATAGACGCGTGACAAATTGAAACCATTGTGGGTGTTTGGATGTCATGATATGGCTCCTAGAAAGCCTCCAAATGAAGACAACTCATGATTTCATGTCGACAAAGCGAATATTGTCGTGTTACAAAAGTAGTTCTGCTCTCCAATGTGTTGTTCCTTCTCATGGGTCGTGACAATTAAGAGGGAGTGGACCTCCATCAGGTGAGCACCGAAAGATATGAGATATATATGGAGTCTAATGGTAGTATATATATCACATCATGTAGTATTAAAATGTGTGCATAGTTAAGAACATAGTTTTGCAAGAAACCGACAATTGAAGTGATGCAACGCTGCCACAGACAACTCTACATGTTTCATTGATTACATGTTTGGCAAAGAAACAATGGATTAGTTATGCAGTCAACATCTTGAATTTTTTTTTAAAAAAGAACAAAACAATCTTCCAATTTCAAAAAGTAAGAAGTAGTAATTCTTAGTTTTCCATCATGAAGAATACTTAAACTTATTTTACTTTCTCTATTAAGCGACACTTATTCAAGTTCCATCTAATTAAACACAACGATTTTTTTATTTTTTAAAAGAATAATAAATTATAACCTAAATAATTTAGTCTTGAACCAAACATACATATCTTAAGAAAAAGACAAGTAAGATCTTGATGACATCACATTGTCCATTCTTTTTTTCTTTATCAGATTTTATCATGTCCCTGCAACTTTCACTTAGTAGTGTACTATTGAATTAATTAGACAAAGGTCATATTAATTAGTTGTTACGGCCTTGATGCAGATATTTAAACACGGCCGTGTTCATCCTTTGCGTGCGTGAGAGAGAGAGAGCATCTCGTGCTTTAAAGTTGACTCGTGCCACTTCATCAAGTGAAGACCTTAAGCCCTTTATACGAAAGAATTCAATGGACGATAAAATAAGTCAACCAATGGATGATTCAATGTTGGTTATTAGCGAGTTTGAATTCTGAATTAAAAAAAAATCAGAAAAGAAAAATGGTGACTCCTAATTAATTCGACCATAAACACAGTTTGAATTTATAAGATAACCGGCATTTTTATGTTTTAAAATAGGGGTTATAGAGGTAGCATGTAATAATTCATCCTACTTTAATAGCAGACAAAAAAAAATTTGTGACTCAGTTACTAAAACAGATCCAATTAAAATCTATCAAATACCCCGGCCGGTCGATTTCAACAATTTAAACGTGTGCCATTTCGATGGTGTGACTTATAAAAATTATTTCATAGCTGAGTTTATGAGGTCGATCCAAGTTGAATATCAGAAAAATTCACGAGCTAATGAACGACGACTGACAACAAATTTTGTACGCATCGAATTGGATTGGATCGTGTAAATTTTACTTTATTGATGTAAGGTCTCAAAATTCAACCTCACAATGGTGGAGCCTCATCTCGACGGCACTATGGTTATTCGATCTTCTGACTCTTCTATTGATCAAGACGAACAATAAAAGTACCACATTAGCGAAAGAATTATAATAATAAAACAAAGCATCTTTGAAATATAAATAGGAAAGCTAAATATATAAAGTATATAAATGTTGATACATAATACAAAAGTTCGATAAAAAAAGTACATCACATGACATCACGAGAGGGATCTAAGGTCCACATCGTAATACAATATATAGTGTCACATACAACTCGGCATAATAATAAAGATAACATAACAAAGACTATCCATGCGCACGCACCACTCAAACAAAAACGCTGCACGCATATCAACCGAATATTTGTGAGACTTTGTACACTCATTTGTTCTTTCTCTCTTTATTTAGTATAGAATTTATTAAGCTTTTAACTTTAAATTATGGATTATGATTTTATTAAAAACTTTTAATAACATAAATGTATATTATGATCTAAATTAATTATATATTTATTATATTATATATAATATTTATCATATTCGATAAATTAATTATATAAATGGTGCAAAGTTCTTTATTACATGTATATTATACAAGAAAAATTATACCAAATATCCTTCAACTTTAAGATTTGCTCAGCAATGCCCTCCAACTTCACTTTGTAACAGCGATGCTCTCAATCTTTTAACTCATTTCACCCGATGTCCTCTTTACCTGACATAGGCGGTCTTCCGACTTTCCATCTATGTGGCGCCCACGTGATCATCTCCTCTCTCCTCCACGTAACTAGCCGACAAGGTCGTAGAGGGTGGGCGCGAAGCCCCCTCCCACGAGCCGTCGTGGTATTTTTATTTTTTATTATGTTTTAATAATGTCACGTCGAACGGCTAGTTACGTGGAGAAGAGAAGAGATGACCATGTGGACGCCACATAGATGAGAAACCGAAAGACTGCCTATCCTAGATAAAAGAGAATCGGATGAAACGAGTTAAAAGATGGAGGGCATCACTGATATAAAATGAAGTTGAAGGGTATCGCTGAGCAAACCTTAAAGTTAAAGGGCATTTGGTGTAATTTTTCCTATATATTATACATATAACAAAGAACTTTTCACCATTTACACTTGGTATATTATAATTTTTCCTGTATATTATAATTTTTCCTGGGCATTTGGAATTTTGTGACCTTGAGCAACAACAATGGGAAAACAAGCTAAGGTCACTTACACTTGGTCCTACTCATTTTCTGCATGCTGAAACAATGGAAAAGTATCCGTTGAAGGATGATGTCCTACTCATGTTCGAGAACATTCGCCTATATCACTTTGCCATCAGATATTGATTCACTTATGACAAGATAACGATAGAATTTCTCTCTTCCTTCTCAACTAACAAAGACTATTCAGTTATCAGTTTCAGGTTGTATAAGACAAAATTCAAATTGATGAAGGAAGAGATTTGTGACATCTACCACTTCCACCACGAGGGCCTTAAGGAACAAAGTAGGGAGTTTGACAACACATAATTTTGGAAACAAATTACAAGGGAAACTAATGTCCACCTTAAGATGGCCAAGAGTACGAGTATCCATAACCCTATCTTGAGATACATACGTGGATTCCTATCCTGTGGCTTATTTTCGAAAGGTAATATTAAGGAAGCAGTTACAATATTTCAACTATATCTTATGTGGGCTATGCTAAACCATGTTATGATAGATATGAGTTATCATATGATCAAGCATTCGTTGAATAATGCAACCAAAATTAAAGGTACCATAATAGTGGGTGGATTGATAGCTCCTATTGCCCTACACTATAACAAGTACCTGGAACTATCTTTCTAGAAAGGAGTGCAATCGGCGCTATCCAATTGGTGATAAATGATTATGACATAAATGCTCTATTATTTAAATTTGACGAAGTTTTTGTACCTAATTTCTTCGATAAATAGTGATAAAATCATAGTGTTCAACCATGATAAATGGATATTCTTCTCAGCCTTGGGGGCAGTACCACAGGCACATACTCCTCATCCTCAGACACATGATGCAGAAGCTGGCCCTTTACACACCATGCCATGGATCCTAGACTTATGATCTGAATGCTATTTATGATTTCCATTCAGTTATACAAGGCCATATTACAAACTTGGTAGCTGAGCACCACCAGACGACAAGGATGACTCGTCAAATGTACGAGTATCACATCACCCAATGCCATTTCGCACCAGACCTGCCTTCACCACCATTAAAAGACTAGACTTGGGTTGTTTCTCCTCCTTTCTTTTACATTTTCCCACTTATGTATTTTTCTTTCTTTTTAGTTCTATTTTTTAGGTTAACAATGAGGGCAGCGTTTGGTTCTTACTTGCGGGAGGATCTTAGTTCTTTTGCATTCACATGGCGTGCTTATTTTCAGCATGTTGAGTGCGTTGTTTTACTTTGTTAGCATGCATCTATATATAAGAAAAAAAGTTGAAAACACAACAAAAATATTTGTGTCGTTGTAGTTCTTCTTGCTTACTATCTTATTGTTCTAAAGCTTATTTTCAGAATATTGCTTAATCTATCAAATTCGTTTCTTTTTATCGGATATCATAAGAGGATTGGGTAGTTGGAAATGTGTTTGTTGCCAAGCAAAATGAATAACTTTTAAACGATGCATTTCTGTATTATTCACAATTATTTTAGTTTTGATTATAATTGTATCTTTAGTGAAAGCACTAAGTCTTTTAGGAGCTTATGATTAAGCAAAAAAAAAGGTGTATTTGGAACCTTGGTATATTCGGGTAATTAGACCCATTGGGGATTCTTGCATGGAAACTTAAGGGCATTTGCTTTGAAATTTATCAGTCGAAAGCCTGTCACATGGACCATCTTGTGCAATATGACGACCACATTAAAAGAAGGACTATAAGTGTGTATCCAAAATCTTGGCATGTTCGAGTAATTACCGTAGGAAAGTCTTGCCTAGTAACGTAAGAGCATCTGCTCTGATTTCTCAATTGAAAGCCCATTACATGGGCCATTTTATGCAAAATGGAAAACACGTGAAAAGTAATAATAATAAAATAAAGACGTGTGGTTGAATATTGATGATCGTATGAGGTGGGCTAATATTATTTGTAGATATGCAGAATGACATTTGAAAGCTACGAATTATGCAAGGCTAGGCATTGTTTGAGAAGAGATGCTCTAGTGATGGTTAGTGTAAAAGAATAATAGGAGAAAAGTATTGGTTTTGTGATGGAGCCTTGGTTTTATTTGAAAATTACTTCAGGACAAGCAAAATATTAAGCTTGTAAAAATTTGTTGCACGGAAAATTATGCATCAATTTTGGTTATTTAATTTGCATTTTAGGATACCTTTTTGTGTTTAAGAAAGGAGAATTTTGATTTATTTTTATTAAATTTCTTTTAGATTTGATTTCTACTTAATTTTGGTTAAATTTATGATAATGAATGAAAATACAAGGATTTTTGGCTTAAAAACTTGGAACGCATGATGATGGGCAATCATGGCTATGACAGCAACAATCACGCCTGTGATGAATAATCGAAGGGGCAAGTTGAACGAGCTTTGTCACAGCCGCTCTACAAACTTGTCACGCCCATAGTCGAGCGGAAGATCACGAAGTTACCAAGGCCTCATTTATGACGGTTATTACAATCTTCATGCCCATGAGTGGGAGGAAGACACGAAGGAAATTTTAAGGTCTCACTCACAATCGTTATTCTCATCATCTAGCCCATGAGTGAGAGGCAAACATTTTCAAGGGCTCACTCACGGCCGTTATTATAGTCTCATGCCCATGAGCAAGAGGAAGATGCGAGGCTTGTATGAGCTAGTGCTCTCATGGCTCTTCCACTACGGTTCACAGTCACGAGCGCATGAAGGTGCGGAAAGATATACCGCCATAGTCATTCCATTGAATTTCACGGTTGTGACGGTGATCTATTGGGCAGTTAGGCTGAAATCTTATCCATGTTGTGAATACAATCTTGGGTGGTTGTGCAAGGATACGGGAAAAGTTATTAAAAGAGAACTAAGGCACTAGGAAGATCATCTCTGGAGGGCAAAAAATAGAGGTTAAAAATTTGGTGAAGAAGTTCTAGAGACGGTACAACAAAGTTCTACCAGAAACTCGAGAGAGGATAGTAGAATTAGGAGTAGTAGCTTTTATTTCTTTCTCATTTTCCTAAAACAATTATTAGATTGATGATGTACTATAGTTTCATAGAGTAGTTTCTTTTTAGGATTATCTTAATTGAACCCTACTCTATATGGGATCTTTATTCTTTTGGTTCGATGAATTAGTAGCATGTTTGAACGTTTTTAGAGTTTATACCTGAGATTTGTTTTTGGATCTACTTATTATATGAGAAGAGTTTTTTAGATTCATCATAATTTCTTTAAACTTTTCCTTGCATGTCATAATTGAGAAAATTGCAAGAGACTCAATTGTGTTGTGACTAAGGTGACTTGCAAAGTCTTTAATTTGCTATTCTAGTTAAATGTGTTTTCAGATTTTAAAAATTATATTAAAAATTGAAATGATTAATTTCTTTTATTATTCTCAAAAGAAAACTTAAAGCCTGCAATATTGGTTGAATTACCTTGGGAATTTACTTTATTAATTTATTATCTCATGTTTAAGGACTCATATACGATAGTGATATACATCAAGAGAAATCCTAATCATTAGTTCTATACCTTTAACTCTAGTGATCATTTCTCTATACTCATTTTATTTATCCTTTATTTATCCATAAATTTGTTATCTTTTCCCATTTAATAAGAAGGAGAAGTTAGTAATTATTACTCGTCTTCATGGGAAGGATACTTTTATTCATCATTTTAGTACTTGAATGATTAGTACACTTGTTAATATTTCTGAGTTCGCATCAAGAAGACAAAGTTTTTATGATCAACTTTTCATTTTTGATCTTTTAGTCAAACAATGAAGAACAAAAAGTGGAAGAATAATAAGAAACACACATAGATTTACGTGAAATGAAGATTACCTTGTAAGTCCATGATCCTCTCATTGAGTTTTATTATTTTTGTATGTCAAAAATAATTCTCTATTACGTATGTAGCCCTCTATTCTTTCAATATATGATGCATAATCATTATCAAATATGAGACTTGGGCAATCAAAATTATTTTAATATTATTATAACTCCATTTCTATAATATAATGCTCCTTAATATCTCCATTACGGTTATAAGAAAGTCAAAATCTCTTAGAATCTTTCCTATTATAAATAACAAATTAGTTAAGTCATGTAGGGTGAAAAGTCATTGCGGAGGTGGCCCATGTCATCTTCAACTTGGGCCTGAGTTCTAAGTTCCTTTATGTTGAGAACTTTTTGGGATTCAGACTGGATTTACGAGAATCATGATCGTGTTCCAATATTCTATCCTCGAAAGGACAGTGCAATTGGAATAATTTAGGTTAAGTTTATAAGAACCCGGAATAAGTTCTGAGACTTGAAACTATATGACAACATGGTGTAATTCATTTCTCTTGATAATTTTGGAAAGGTCACAAGAATCGTGAGACTAATAATCTCTAGTTAACTTGGTATTTATAACAAATGAATCATAACAAAAACTATATATTATCATTCTTGCATCTCATGAACGGTTACCTTATGTCATTGTCATGACCTCCGTCGCTAAATTCATCTCCTATTGGTGTCAAGGGGAAAAAATGGAAGGTGGGAGTGAGATTCTCAATAGGTTTGGATTATAGGAGAGAGGAGATAAAGATTGTGTTGGATTAAAAGATAATGTGCTTTTACCTTCGGATGATTTTAAACTTATGTATCTTTTTTTCTGTTGACTTTATAAGTTTTTATTTACGTTGAGAGATGGACTAAAAATATGAAATTAATTACTTGAACAATGCATGAACCTTCTCATCATTTTAATATATGAAATTAGTTTGTCATGACAAACTATTTTCATTTTATAATATAAATATTTAAGCATATTAGATTAAATTTTAATTCTAAAATTAAAAGTATATATATTATTAAATTTAAAAAAGCTCAGGTCCGAAGCCTTTTGGCTTGTACGTGGGTCCCCGATAAAATAAAAATATATCGTTGCTTTTGATCAAACTTTTCTTTAGCAACGTAAAAATAGGATCAGAAAAATATTTTCTAAAAAATATTATGGCTATGTTTGGATTGAAGAATCAGAGTTCTCGTGAGTTTTTAGAATTTTAACGATGTGATATTTTTGTATTTTTTAGTGTTTAAATGAAAGTTCCTATGTGTTAGAACTTTTGTCTTGGACGGTGTGAGTGAAGAGAAAAGAGAGAGAAGGAGAAAAAAAATGATAAAGTTCTATTGAGTTATAAAGTTCTGACGTTTTGGTAGAACTTTTTTTATAATTTAGGTGTTGACTAGAATGAAAATTCTTGTGAATTTCACAAGAATTTGGATGAACTTGCAGTAGTTGGAAGTAAATTTTCATAAAATAATGTGGGTCGAGTGTGCGTGTCCTTCGCTGTCGAAGCCCATTCCCACCCGACATGGAGCTCGAACCGGACGAAGGACCCCGACCTCAAATGCTGTCTCGGACCCACACCGTCGTGCACGCGTGGGTTGCATGTGGCGCCCATGTCAGACCACCCGACAGCATATAGGTTTAGGCCTCTCCCATTCGCACGTGGCCTGTTCCCCCACACGTGCGACTAGAGCAGTCGATCCCATCACCGGCCCGCTCCGCAAAATACTTGGCTCTAAGTTAAACGGCTCGATCAATCTTTTTTTTTTTTTTTTCCTTTTTGTAGCCGGTGCTCTTGGCACATAAAATGCAGCGTCGTCGACTTAATTCGCGTGTGCGATAACAATTGTGCACGTAGTTTATTGATTCATCATCAAGATTAATTAATTCGATAAAACTATCATATATTCGACGGTAATTAGTGAGATTTTAATGTTTTAATATTTTAAATTCCCAATCTAGGTAAAGTAAATATATAATATTTTTAAAAAAATATAGAAGGAAAACGAGCTATAAATTCATCTTACGTGGTATTTTTTTTTATCTCTAATGAACCTTTGAAGATAACTAAAACAAGATTTATTATGTTATAGTTTTGGCATCTCATAAATAATAATTAGAAAATAATATAAAAAGATTGCTTTTAAATGAGGAGGCAGGAGATCTAATGTAAAATGAGGCACATAGCTTCCACAGTAGAATTTAAACTTCAGACCACTTGATTTATAAGTCGTTACGTCCATATTCATGTATGAAACGTTAATTGAATCTCAATAAAAATGAAAGGATTTAATGTTCTTACTACCTATCAAAATGGGTAGCAAAATGCTCCCCACCCCCTCAGGCGTAGGATCAACAATTAATGACTCACATAATCGTGCACGTAGCAACTATCTAGTACGTGTGTCTGTAGCTGGTTCTTGTGCCTCTTCGATCGGTTCGGTACCTTCACTCATCGATTGAGCGCGCGTGCTTGCTTCATGCATTGAATTCTCTCTACAAACTCGATACTGAACGCGTAAAAAATGTAATTCTACAAACAATCACGAAGTTTTTAATCCAATTAACATTATAATCTCATGCTAAGGTATCTCCAGTGGTGGATTTCTAATTAGCTTAATTATATAATTTCATTACTAATTCAATATATCAGTAAGGGCACCGCAACAAGGAATCCTAATTTGATTAATTACCTGATTAATCTTGTGTATAAATTATACATATGTGTTTTACAACTCCATAAACTCCAGGGTAATCACTTTGGTTGATGAATTCAACTCACCTGGCAAAAGTTAATTAAATCAGGAAAGAAATAGGCATATTTAGAGATTTTTTTTATTGGAAAATGATTTAATTATGTGGAGCTATGAAAGCCTTGGCCTTAACGAATTGATAGTTACCCGGCAACGAAGCTCCACAAGGTAAAAAGGTAGCTGAATGATTGAAGCATGAATGAGGTCAAGTTATCTAAAGACTAAGATCCCCACTTTGTACAAGGGACAAAAAAAAACATATAAAGCTAAGATCGATCATTCCTCTTAAGAATATCATATATTAACTATGTTTGGCCCTTTGCAACTGGAATATTCAATTTAATTAATTCCGAACTCCAATGGAAAAATAATTAACGGTGTAACAAATGATATTAGTCAATTCAGTTACAATTATTTTGGGTGCTTGGATACAAATCGTGGTGAGCTGTTCCGTTCATGATAATTGTCTTGAAGATGACTTCAATGCTAGCTAATGTGCGATATATATTGGAAGTAATTAATGTTGTACATATCCATATGATTCCAATTTTGAATATAAACATTTTAAGAAAACATCATAACGTGAATTTTCAAAACAAAGTTTAAACATGAATCTATAGATTATTTATTTACACGATCTACCAACAATTCTAAAATATTGATCTCATACAAGGACATAATCTTTATATTTCTCTTATGTGTAAATTGTTGATAATTTTGATATAATCAAATCTATCACGTGTATAAACTCTGTCAAAATTTGAACTCATGACCTCACCATCCCTATTGTGATACTATCTTAAGTTAGATAAGCTATCAACAACAATAAAAAAATTTAGTCGATAAAAAGCATCGCTAATGACATATCCATGAATTCATCTCTCTCTCTCTCCCCCCGTAACTCAACACCATTATTGATTAAGTAGTATTTATTACTTAAATTTTCTGGCATGAAAGAAAAGGAAAACCGAGGATATCAAGAATGCTCTCATTGATCATGTGGGCTTCTAATTAGGGCTGGAAGTATCTTTCTTGTGGAGATGTTCATAAGTAAGACAGGCTGTGAACAGCAAATATGATTACCAGAAATTGTTCTCATTAATTGTAAAATAAAATCTGCATTACTTATTGTGATAAAAACAGCAACTGGCCTGAGTTTATTTAAGTAATTAGACACCTGTTGCTGATCACCTTGTTTAGAATTTTAGTCATAAAATGAACAGATAAAACTTTCTATCTATATTCATACATACGAGAATACGACCATCTTTCCATAGTACATGGTGTATAACAGGGATACATGCAATTTGCTGATGTAGCTGAATCAGGTGGTTGTTCTGGTTAATAAGCAAATGAAGGGATCAACATATCCAAATACTTAAGCAGGATGATATGATCACCCCAATAAATTCGGGTGTGGACTTTGCTATTTATTATGCCAGGAGCTCTTGATGGTAATATATCCTAGGATAAGAAACTTAGAACAAGACGTGCACTGAGGAACTTTGCATTCCTCTTCTTGGATTGTTCCAAAAGGCAGTGCCCCTTTCAAGAGCCATGACATAAAGAATCGAAAGCTAGTTGTCTTTGGATGATGCAATGAAAAATAAAAATAATTCATAGCAAGAAGCACAAGTCATCTTTTGTGCTCTGGACTGGACCATATTATGTCTGAAAGTAATATCGTTTTTTTTTCTTCCAATGAGAAGCCACTTGGTGTGATAAGTAGAATCCATATATGTATATTATATGCATAAATTAATATACATTTCAATCGAAAAGTCTGTCCACATATATAACACATATTAACCCTTCCACCGGCCATCTCCTGAATGAAATGGTTCCTGGAGATGTTGATGTCGTGCAAATCCACTTAACCACGTGGGCAACTTGGCAGGACAAGGCCCTTCTTCATTAGCCCCTTCTGCTTGGGCTGATAGCACAAATTAGCAACAGAACAAGGAGGGTAATTAAAGGCGCTGGTGAATCCGCTCCTGTGACTAGGATGATGATCTAAAATATCTATTAACATGCTTACATGCACTCCTGCTTCCTTGTTGGGAATGAGTTTACATCCTAATAAATGTGCAGACTGCCACCTAAACTTTCATATCAAAGGCGCCAACCAGCTGTATGTTCTCTTTCATCACAAAGATATAGATCTTTGGTATCATATGCCTTGGCTGAATTCTTAAATAAGTTCTCAACAGCTAACGGGCACAAGAGCATGAGCCATTGAACACACACAAATATATATATATATATATATATATATAATGTATGAATGATATAAGTAGCATATAGATTTATATAGCTATATATACCTCAAATGTGATGATCGACGTTGGTGCCACAATCGCCGCCACTGGAAAAGCAGTCGCTTTATGTGTCGTTGTTGACAGCAGGGTAGCATTATTTACCATGGTCCATGGCGGTGCTTCTTCCTCAACGTCTTGGTTACATTTTTGCTTGCCACTTTTAAGCGAGTGCTTCGCTTTTTAGCTCTATATATGTATATAATAGAAGGCTCAAGCTTGGAACACAAGTAGAGAGGACTTGTAAGTAGTCACAGAGACACCACCACACACACACACACTCAGAGGTTACTTGTCAGAGCTTGCTGATCACCATGAGATCAGTCGTAGAAAGCGAGTGGGGAATATACTTTTCAATCGCTGCTAAATGCGGTGAGGCGCTCGTCGCCGAGCCCTCCCGTCTGCTTGCGATCGGAGTCGTGGCTTCGTTCGTGACTGTGTTCCTTCACTGGAGCTGCCCCGGCGGTCCTTCTTGGGGAAGGTATTGGTGGGGCAAGCTGGGAAGGCCATGGCGCTCGCCGGAGATGATACCGGGACCTCGTGGACTCCCTATCATCGGGAGCATGTACCTAATGACCGGCCTCGCGCACCGCAAGCTCGCGACGGCCGCGATCACCCTCGGTGCTCGGCGGCTCATGGCCTTCAGCCTTGGCGACACAAGGGCGATCGTCACGTGCGACCCGGACGTCGCCAAGGAGATCCTGAGTAGCCCACACTTCGCTGACCGGCCGATAAAGGAATCCGCCTACGAGCTCATGTTCGACCGGGCCATTGGCTTCGCCCACTACGGTCCGTACTGGCGGGCCCTGCGTCGGATCGCGAGCACCCACCTCTTCTGCCCGAAGCAGATCGCTGCGTCCGCCGGCCAGCGCGCCGTCATCGCGGCCGAGATGGTGAGAGCCCTGGCCAACGTCGCTGAGGAGAGCTGCCAAGTCCGCGTCCGTGATATCCTGAAGAGAGCTTCTCTGTGCAACATCATGTGCTCCGTCTTCGGCAGGCGTTTCGAGCTCGACAAGGAGAGCGACGAGCTGAAGGAGCTGAGGAGCTTGGTGGACGAAGGATACGAACTCCTGGGAAAGCTCAACTGGTCAGACCACCTCCCTGCTCTCGCCGGACTCGACTTCCAGAGGATCCGGTCGCGCTCCGCCCGTCTCGTTCCCATGGTCCAACGGTTTGTGAACCGAATCATCATGGAACACCGAGCACGACGCGCACTGGCCTCCGACACTGCCTCAGACTTTGTCGACGTCCTGCTCTCCCTCGATGGCGCCGATAAGTTGTCAGACTCCGACATGGTCGCCGTCCTCTGGGTAATTAACAAGGCAACTTAGAAGTTTATATGATCGACATATATGTTGAAGTAATCATAATTTCTTGACGTGTTATGCTTACAGGAGATGGTTTTTCGCGGCGCGGACACTGTGGCCGTGCTGATAGAGTGGGTGCTAGCCCGACTGGCGCTCCATTGCGACGTACAAGCGAAGGTGCACGAGGAACTAGATGCAGTCATTGGAGTTCATGGAACGGTGACCGAAACTGACGCCAGATCTCTAAATTACCTCCATGCGGTGATCAAAGAGACCCTTCGTGTGCACCCGCCAGGCCCACTCCTCTCCTGGGCTCGGTTGGCCACGTCGGACGTGGTTGTGGACGGGAAGCTCGTACCCGCCGGAACCACTGCCATGGTCAACATGTGGGCCATCACCCACGACCCCTCCGTCTGGACTGACCCGCTTGAGTTCAACCCGGACCGGTTCGTCGGGCCGGACGCGTCGGCCGCCGACATCTCCGTCCTCGGCCAGGACCTGCGGCTGGCGCCATTCGGCTCGGGGCGCCGTAGTTGCCCCGGGAAGCCGTTGGCCGTGGCGACTGTCGCATTCTGGGTTGCCTCCCTGATGCACGAGTTCGAATGGCGGCCGGCCGCGGGGACCGAGACGGGCGTTGACCTGTCGGAGGTGCTAAGGTTGTCGTGCGAGATGGCGGCGCCGCTCACCGTCGAGCTGCGACCGCGCCGACGTAGGGTGGAGTGAGAGGAGAGCGCCAGATGTTTTGCGTTAGTTTTGGTGTGTGTTGTGTATAGAAATTGTATAGGGGCAAAAGTACGTAGTGAAAGGACCAGCTGTTTAACCCTTATTTGTTGTTAGTACGTTTGTTTTCTTTTATCTCTTCTTGTTTTACGTGGTTGACGAGTCTTCAAGGCTTTCTGTAAAACTGTATAATATTGTGCATGAATCATATATTCATATTTGCCAAATCTCAAGAATTATTTGAATAATCTTTTTTTTTACCTGACTCCGATCCAGAGTATAAATATTAAAGTGACCTTTGCAAATGAAGAGGATCCAAATTTTAATATAAAAAGATAGATTAAAAAATAATATGCCAAATTTTAAACCTTTTGATATATATATATATATGACACCCTCTGTGATCATTAACTCTTCTCTCCTTCAACTTGAAGCTCGTGTATAAAGGTGCACTTCCGAATTAGAAATGATAGTCTAATAGAAGAAAAAAGTAATTAAACTAAAATTCGTTCATATGTGAAACTTTCCCGCATAAACTTTAAATTTGTTTGATTTAATAAAGTCCAGATCATTGAGTTACAAATCTTTCTTGTGTGTTGGCGTAGGATTCGTGCCATTTGCACATTGATCAAGCTCCATTCGTTTAGATTTTTTTTGTGTGTGTGTGTGTGTGGAGTAGGAACATGAATTTGTATAATTGCTCGTATAAATTATCAAGAACATAATTAAGATGGAGATTGGGGACCTCATGTGATATTCTTGCTTATCAAAATGGAAAGTGTGGAAAAAAACACTTTGGCAGGGTTCTTGAACATGAGAATATCTAGAGTTCACTGATATGAAGCCCTATTGTTACTTGCCATTATCCATTAGATAAACAACTGATAGTAAATTTGAATGTCAAGCATTTAAATAGTGCTAATAGTCTCCTATTTGAGTCTTGCAACCATTGTTTCTGTCCTATCATCTCAGTTATGGATTAGTCGGGTGCTAATACTCTGTCTTCCATAGACCTCGGTCGGCATAAAAAAAATTCGAAATAGATATTTAGATATACTGAAAGTAATTGAAGTAATAAGATATTTTCGGGATTAAATTAATTACCATCTTCTCGTTTCAATTAATTTTACAAATGTGATTCGAACCTAAATAAACTTCCTTCAGGATAAAGATATATAAAATATATAATGTTGTTGAAATATAAGTGATTTGAATAATAACTTTGGTAATATAAAGAATAATGTACATCTCCTAATTTGTCCTTTTCTACTAGATAACTATCAAATTAAGGGTTTTATTTTTTATAATATGATTATTTTCAATCAAATGCTAATCCTAATTCAATTCCTTCTACATTTTTTTTACATGTAATAGGCTTATTATGCCTTGGCGACATCACTATCTCGTCCCATTAGTGTTTCCATTGTCTCGTGTCAAGGTAAAGCCAATTAAGTTTAGTTTATGATCAGTCATTTCATGATGAGATCTTAACCCAACTTACCAACGACCGGTCACGTCTTATTACCTTTATTTTTATTATCTTGAGCATATTTGATATAGCAAATCGTAAAAAGTTAGACGTGAAATATTTTACTTTTCCAAAGAAAAAACTATATGGAGTTGCAATAATTTTGTGACTTCTGACGTTATGAATTCTGTCAGCAAAATACTTTTCAATTTCAGAAACAATTTACGATCTTCTACTCATAAATTATAAGTTATTTTCGTTCCACTATATAAAGTTACCAATTTATTTGACCGTTATCTTATATTCTCAAATAGGGAAAATGAATGTTGTTGAGCTTTTTGAATGTGTTTGTTTCAAGGTTAACTAAAATTATAAGAATAATAATTTAGATCTAGTTTATTAATATTTGAAAATTAATTTTAAAAATAAATAATAATTGTGTTTGGATGGAAATTGAATAAATGTTGTTTAAGAGTTTGTTTGGTTAAAGGTGAAAAGGACGTTAAAAGATGGAGAAAGAAAAGAATGGGGATGGATTTATTTCGTTTTGTTGAATTTATAACGAAGGGGAAAGAAGAGAGTAGTTTCATCCGTTCCCTTTGAATTTTTTTTTTAAATCCAAATCGAAATAAAAAGTAGAAAAATTAAATATAAAAAATAAAAGGTATTTTCATATTTAGACTCATAAATTTAATTAACTATTAAGTTAGCTCTTACTTTTTAAATTTTAACGTATCTTTTTAAAATTTTAAAGTGTTGCCTACATAATTAATTCATCTTAATTTTCTTGAATGTTTGACTTTAAGTTTGTCCGCCCCTTATTCATTTATCAAACATGTTCTAAAGGACTCAATCAACAAATGGTCATGAACCTTGAGTATAAGTGTGCTACCCATTCATTCTTTTTCGTTTTACCATGAGATACCCCAGATATTTAGTAAATAAAATAACATTTAGTTAATTATTTTAGTCCAAAAGTTAAAGAAGAAAACAAATGAGGTTTAAATTAAATACACTACAAGAAAGATGATAATTACAAACGGTTTAATTTTTCGGAAACCGTCGAAAATGATGATTTTCGATGAGTTTTCGAATGGAACCGATCCGGTTGGAAAAAACATCAGAAGTTTCGACTGAAGTCCGACGGTCGCGACAATTCGGCTCGCGTACCATCGAAAGTTTCGATGATCGCGATGACCGTCGAAACTTTCGGCGGTAGCAACCGTCGAAACTTTCGACGGTAGCAACCGTCGAAATGTTCAGCGGACGTCGCGACCATCCAAACTTTCGACGGTCCCAACCGTCGCAAAGAATTTCTATAATATGAAAAAAATAGTCGGCCGCTGGTGGCCGATCTGACGGCCAGCCATCAGATGCGGCCGCTAGGCGACCAATCCGAAGGCCAGTGGCCAGAACGGCCGTTGGGCCGCGGCCGGATCTGGCCACGATCTGGTCGCCAAGCGCTCGTCGGCGGGAGAGGCTCGTCGTCCAATCGAGAGAGGCTCGTCGGCAGGGAGGGGGAGAGAGAGAGGAGAGGGGGAAAGAAATAGAGAGTGGGATAGGGAAAGGTTATATATATATATATATATATATATGTATATATATATATATATGTATGTATGTATAGGTGAAAAGATGAGAAAGCGGAAAAACGAAAAAAAGCAACGAGATAGTGAATTTTTAAGTACCGATGGCAATGACCATTGGAAACTTAGCAAATATTAATAATATATATTATCATGATATATATATGAATATGATATTAACTATTTTTCAAATTACTGACGGTCATGACCGTCGAAAATTATTTAATTATAATAATAAAATACTATATTTAGTTATATATAATATTTATTTTTTAGTTCTATGGTCCAGATCGTCAAAAATTTTGACGATCTGGACTATTGCTATTTGACGGTCTGGATTGTCGCTAATTAGATTAATAAAAAACTTTTTATATTATATTATTTTTTACATACCGACGGTTTGAACTGTCGCTAATTATTACCGATGGTCAAAACCATCGAAAATTACGATGGTTCGGACTATCTCTAATTATATTAATAAAATACTCCTTATATTATAATATTTTTCATTTATCGACGGTCAGAACTGTCAAAAATTATGACGAATTAGACTATCGCTAATTATATTAATAAAATACTCCTTATATTATATTATTTTTATTTACTGATGGTCAGGACCATCGAAAATTGCGACGGATAGATATCTGTCGAAACTTTCGACGTTCTTGATCGTCAAAAAATAAAATAATAATATAATAAATTATATAATTTATTATTTTTATTTTTGACGATTGTGGCCGTCGAAAATTCTGACGGATAGCGATCTATCGCAAAATCCGTCGCAAATTGCGATGAATTTCTATCCGTCAGAAACTGTCCGTCGAAAAATCCAAATTTTCTAGTAGTGATAAAATATAATTAGTAAAGATATAGAAAAGAAAGAAAAGGAAAACCAATATTGGAATATTAATAAGAGGATTAGAAAAGGATATTATATACTAATTTAGTTTTTATACTAAATATATTCCTTTAAATATTTAAGTTAAGGTAGAATAATATTGTGATGGATATTAACCCCTTTTTTTAGGATGACTAATGTAACACCCAGGACATAATTGAAAAAACAAATAAAAGAAGGAAAGATAAAAACCGAATAAGAAGAGGATTTAAAAGTACCTTGAGATAAAAACAAAATCAAATCTTTTAAATCCCAAACAATTTCAATCTCCTTTCTCCCCTGTGAATATGGGTTCTGCGTCTCTCTCTCTCACTCTCTCTTGCGCCTGACTGTTGTCTCCAATAGGAGAACAATTGGAGGACGTGAACGGTGGCAACTGAACACCTCGACTGAGAGGAACGTCCGAAGAAAAAAGAAGAGGAAGAAGAATTAATAACGTATTAGTTTCTCACAATAACTCGTAAGCTTTGTAATTAGGGAAAATGATCATAAAATATTAGTTTTAGACTTAAACAATGATGTTAATAATTTTGGATAACCCCTAGTCGTAAACCAATGTTATTTGATGATGTATGATGCTGGCAATCATGGAAAGATAACCGAAAAATCTACTGCACGTTCGTAGTTTTTTTGAATGATAGAACCTGTCCCAGGTTCTCTGTGACCCGCCTTAGGTAGAACCCTGCCTGGACCAAGTTCTAGAGAACTCGGACCGAATCTGCCATGTCTAGAGCTTTCGAGCTCTGGTTTCATCGAGTCTTGCTAACCGACCAACGTCGAAACTCGACCCGGGTATGACCCACATCTGGCATGAATTCTCATACAACTTACCCTGAAGATGTGGTGCAAACTCAGCCCGGGCCTCCTTGACACTCGGCTCTGGTTTCGACCTTATGATGCTATTTTTTACGTTTATTTGACTCTTGATTCATGTGCTTAATCATTATATATGATATAATGATAATTACGATGTTTATGCCCTCTTATTACTCTCCATGATCCTCTCTTGTAGCCCTAAATGAGTCTCTGCTACTATATGATAATGATGTTCAATTTGAACTCCTTGATTATTATGATGTCATGATCTTTTGATCTTTTCATATGATGACGTAATTTTGATTCTCTATGTCATAATAAATATTAATTAGAATCTATAAGATAAAAGATGAAAAATATTAAATGGAGAGCTCATATGGCGACGATCAGTTATGAGCTGACTATAATTGTTTATGGACTGATTATGGTCAGTTATAGACTTTGATTAGTTATGAGCTGTCACTGTCAGTTATGTTATGATGATTGTTGAGACATTTCTCCTCGCACAAGTTGAAATATACCCCATTATAAGTCAAAGATGAATAAGATGAAAGCATATTAATAATGGAATCTTCTTATGATTATGGTTGACTTTTGTCATTTTTATGAAAGATTTTTTTTATGATCTTCTGATCTTCTATCAATATGTTACTTTTCTTGATCACTCTTACCCATATGATCTTGTTTATTTCCTTCTTATATGATGATGATCCTAAATGATGATGATGTCCATATATTTTACCTTCATCTCTACTATCATGATTTTAGGATGCCTTTGCTTTATTTACATACTGAGTTGCAAAACTCATAGGAAGATTTATCTCTCTTGCATAGCTCAGGATTGAATGATGATAGTGCCAACGGTGATCGATCGGGCTCGTGGTGATTGCACATGTGTGTCCTGAGTTTTTTATTTTCATATCTTAGTTTTTTTTCTCATGATGTTTAGGATGATGTATTAGTTGAGCCACTCATGACTCATATGATGTTTCTCTTACTAGTTTTCCACACATTATGATGATTAAATTTCCTCTTTAGTACTTTTATATGATGCTTACTCTTCCGCTATGATTCTATGTTTAATTTATCAGCGAAAATCTTCTTTTTGGTAAATATGACGTCCATACATGTATTGACTCCTCCAAAGGTGCAATTTGGGACGTTACGACTAATCCATATAAATAGTACCTCAAATCACCCAAATCCTCTTTCTCTTTCTATCACATGTCCCATCTCCCCTTGTTCGGAATAAGATTGTAGCATAACACATGAATATTGTAGCACAAACAATGCACAATTGGAGCAAAAGAAAAGGGCGTCGACTAGAGAAGTTGGATTTTCACACACTTTAGAGGTATGTATAGAGAGACCTTATAGATCCATGTCTTATGTATGTTTGGATCATAAGGATGAAATTTTTTAGACATAGAAGTCTAGGGGACAAAGAAAACATGAATAAAAAAGTTCACAAGCAATTATATTGCTCACGCAAAACTCAATCTAGGTCCATCTTGTCGTGGATTGAGTTATTGAACGATTGGACTAAGTCTTTAGGAACACTTGATTTTCGTCGACGCATAAGAAGCATAATATGTAAGTTTGCATCAGCTCGAATTTCACCCACCATAATATGTGAGTGATCATGATTGTGAATTGTCATGTTATTGAAGATAGACATGGATGCAACATGGTGTGCACTTAATAAGTGAGAGGTTTACAAATTGTAATTTTATGGTTGATGGAGAACTACAATAGTTAGGTATAATTGATTAATTGAATTATAAACTCTCCCCATTAATTGAATAATTTACAATATAATAATTTTCAATTACAATCAATTGATAGATTATGGTTGATGGATAATTGTTACTGATAATTCCTATATGTGAAAATTAACTGGTAGTTAATTGACAATGAATAATTGAAAAAAAATTATCAATTGATAAGAAAATATTGATAATGAATATATTGTTAGTTAATCGTTCATCGATTAATTGGCATTACAAATAATTGTTATGGTTGATCATTAATTATTTATCACTAAACAACAACAATAAAACTTTATCCCATTAGGTGGGGTCGGCTACATGGATCATACGACGTCATTCATGTATTCGTTGATCCATGTTCATGAGATTCAACAGGATTTTACGCTGGCTGTCGGGGCCTAACACAACTCTCCTCCTTTATCCGAGCTTGGGACCGGCTATAAAATATAGGCGGAATTTATTTATCACTAAATTGATAAAAAATATATTATTATGACCCACTATTAATTATTTATTATTGATTACTAATTGTTGGTCGATATGTTTAATATGATATTAACTTTATATGCTAAAGGTATATGCATTATTCATGTGTTATTATATGATGACTTTACATATTAAGTGTTATGCTAATTAGAAATTTCTTTATTGTATTTGGATCCATATAGAATAAATAAACGGTAATAACAAAGTAGTTGGTGGATCATAGAATGATTGCCTTGTATATAATAATAATAATAAAATTATTATTATTATTATTATTATTATTATTATTATTATTATTATTATTATTATTATTATTATTATTATATGATATGAGTTCATGACCCGCAGAGCACCAAACATTGTATAGTTCACCTTCATTAAAAAATATTGTATTTAAATTTTTTGCATATATTAAAGTAAAAAAATAAATACATTATAAGATTAGATATTCTTGGCATTAGATATTATTTATCCAAGAAGTAAGAAGTTGCCTTCACATTACATATATTTTATGCATAATCATAATACATTTTTATATACACCACATTTAATTAGGCACAACTTGTGCAAAAGCTTAGGCTAAATTTTATACCATTGAGGTAAACAAGTGAACACATGAAAAGTCAACGTTAACAGTTTAATTACACTGTGGAGTGCATATACATATATCAACTAATGTTGAATTTCGTTGTATCTGATGTGTGATTCTTCTTGCTCTTAATTAAGATATGTGTAACGAAATAATATAAATGATGCTTGGTGTGTATTTGTTCTTATATAATTAGTCGCTTCAGAGGGGGAATCTTGTAACAAGCAATCCCTTTCTTGAGCCTAAACGATCATGGGTGTAACTTTTATCTTTTGGCACGTGGCCGTAAGATTTGTTAAATCTTAGATGGCGATGGACACTGCACCCATTTGCAAGTTAAGCATGCATGCAGCTATCAAATCAAATCCTCAATGAATTAGCTAATGCTTAAAGAATATATAAATAATATATATGTATGTATATATATATATATATATATATGTGTGTGTGTGTGTGTGTGCCAATAGCCAATAAACATATGTACATGGCATGGCAAATTGAAGCCGTTGATTTGTATGTTTATGCCAATAGGGTGAATGCTTGTAATGGCCTCTTTCTTCGTTATCTCTCGCGATCTTGGATTGGATGTGATATGGTTCCTAAAGAGCCTCCTCCAATAGATTAATTAGTTAACTCAATCATTTCATGTCAAGTGACGAAGAAGAATATTCCCAGCAATATCGCATTTGTGAAAGTTTCCAAATTTTATTCTCCCGCTGGCAGTGACATGTAAGAGGCAGTGGACCGATGGATGATACTCGGATATTTCATTTTTCACCTTTTAAGATAGGGAGGAGTTATTAGGGCGTAAGAAAAATCCACTCAATTGGAAAAATTTTATTCGACTCCAAAAAAATCGAATTAGGGGTTTGAATATAATTTAATGTGGTTTTAATAGATTAAAATTTATGAACTAAAATTAAGGTCCCATTTGAAAAAATCGTCGGGGCTCGTGAAACTTTTTTTTATTTTTAATTTATATAGTAACTTCATAAGTCGTCAATTTTTTATTATGTATATAATAATTTCATATTTTTCTATCGCAGTCAAAATTTTAGGAGTATATTTCATATTTAATATACAATTAAATATTTTTATATTAATTTAATTTATTATATATTTTTAAAATATAATTAAATAAAATTAACCGATCCAATAGAGGATAATTTTTATTTTTTAAAATATTTTTAGGGTGATGTTTAAATTTAAAAAATTAAAAAATTAATGATTTTTTTTAAAATTAAAAATTTGATCCAACCCGGACTATTTTTAGGGTGATTTTTTTGTTATTAGCACTTTTTGTATATATTTGAAATTAAACAATATACGAATTAATAAATTATCTTATTTTTTTTTTCAACTTAAACACCGATGATAACTTATGCAAATATAGAAATGACAATTCACCATCGCCCGCCTAAGTTTTTTCTTAAAAAATGTCATCAAAAGATATTGAAATGATAGATCACATCTCAATATTCATATCCGAATAAATACGGTTAAAGAAACTGCATTGGATCGCTCGTATTTGCAGTTGTCTTAATCAGTTATTTTTTAGCGCTAATTTTGATATTGAAATATTTAAAATATTTTTTTTATCCTAGACTACTTTAGCTTAATTAAGAGGCTTGTGATAAAGATATTTTTTATAACAATGTTTCTCTCAAACTTTAATTTCATGGCATTTTTAATTGGAGCAACTATATTAATAACTGATCACTCGTCTTAAAATTTCTTCCAAAAATAAGAAGAAACAAAGAGAAAAAAAAATTAAACAACCGCAAGGACAGAAAGAATCATAAAATGATTGTAGTTGACTTGCGATCATATCTTCGAATGAAGTCTTTGTCAAATATTCCAGGTCAACTAAGTCCGAAGACGGCTTTAAATGATATATATGATTCTACATTAAACTTCTTATAAAGACATATAGCATAAATAAAAAAAAACAGAAGTCTTAAATTTCATATTTTCTTCTGTAATCTGTATTATGATATTCTCTAACCTGATATTGATTGCAGTTGTACAGAATTGTGTACAAGGGCAGACTCAGATATGCTTTGGGACTTGGGAGGCCTACATTTTTTTCTAGTTTTATATATTGATATAAATTATATAATTAAAAAATAAATTTGGCGCCTTTTAATTAAATACTTTTAATAACCCATTTTAACTAAGAAAGTTGCTTTGGAGTGGTAGTTGCTCTCTTTTCAAATAAGTCCTGATGTAGGGGGGTCAAAATGTCTGTCATGAACTTTTTGCTTCTCGGTCCGTCCCTAATTGAAAATTTGATAAATCATAAATATTTTTTTAATAATATAACTGGCAAAGCCACTGGATTATCACATGAGAATTGCCTCATGTGGTATGACAAGGATAATGCATTGAAATATCTAGTAACATGTTTGCATGCTTTCTTTCTTTCTTTCTTATGTATATGGAATAAGTGTTTACCTAACGACTATGAGAACTCTTATCAGATTTCCACCTAATTAAACTTTCTATCAGATATTGAATAAGTGTATACCTAACAACTATGAGAACTCTTATATATCAGATTCCACCTAATTAAACTTTCTATCAGATATCAAGGGCTACGACACACTGCTGGTCACAAAGATATATATAAATCTTGTATTCTCGATCTATATTACGTTTCGACCTGAGATGCCCAAAAGCATAAGGCACATTCAGCATCTAGCACATGCAGGTCTATATATGTATAAATCTTCAACATGCAACCTGAAAGGTCTATTCATTTTTTCACCGAGAAATAAAAGGGGACATATAATTCTTTTGCACCGTTATAATATGTGTGCTTCAACGTGAAAGCCAAGAAATATTTGATACAAAATGTAGGGTGTGGGAGAGTGGAATTGATGTTTAATTGGAAAACTAACTGTAATACCCCGCGATTTTATCAAGGGTAATATAGTAATTTTATAATTCAATTAGGGTGTTTGATGGGTTGAAGGAAAATTAAGTCTTATTGGGAGTAAAAATTATAATTACATCGATATTAAGAATTTCAATTGGATTTGAGATTCAAAAGAATGTCTGATGGATATAGGACTCATAAATAGGAAGGGATGGAGAGTTCTATGGTTTTGAAATATTTCAGCCATTACTATCGATAATTGACTTATTGATAAGATCGAATCATGCACATGATGTTGCATCATCATATATTGTTATTGATGATTGACAATGGAGAATTGGAATCGCTGAAAATCGACTATGGATGATATGTGTATCAATTTATTGATTGACACCTAATTGAGATAACATGGTCGAGTTGATCCCATGATGGAATCCTAAATTGAAAAGATGCCTAAATTGATAAAGATAAACGTCATAGGTAAACAAGATAAAAGATGAAACTTGTGTGTCTTCATGCTTTGCATATTGCGACTTGTGGTTGATTGGCCCCGCGCGACATGATGTTCCCTTAATAAATAAGAGTTCTCAACACGATCTTATGGTTCGTATGATAACTCTAAAGATTAATTGAATAATTGTATTGTGACTTCTATGGTATTGACAATTGTATTGCAATACAAGTGGTTAAAGAATAAATAAAAGATAATTTATTGATTGACAATCATTACACCTTTTGCGGTTGAAGAAAAGGTAATTGACTAATTAACAATCGTATGGTAATTGTTATTGTATGGACGATTGTATTGCAACCGATATGATTGGTGGATAAGTGAATTGCGCCCTAGTGGCTTATGGATAATTGATTTCACCGTCATGGCTGATGGACAGTTGATTTCACCATCATGGCTGCTGGATAGTAGATCACAACCTTTGCGCCTGATCGATAGTTGATCGATAATTGTTAAATAGGATAATTGATTAACGATAATGGATAATTGAAGTGATTGATATTGATCGATTATCATTAAGTTGATGGTATGGATAATTGTATAATTGATCAATTATTTATTGTTAATAGATAATTATTATAGCATAAATTGTTTATCGTTAATCATGATATTGTTTATAGATTATTGATTGTTCATAGAATTGGATAGTTATTATTGACATTGATTCATGGTTCATATAGATATTGTTATGAGTGACCCTACGTATTGAGTTATCTCATTGGGCTTTGCACTAGTATTTGGGTCCATGCAGGTGATGGTGAGGCAGTTGGTGGCTCCTCTGACGAGTGACTTGCATATGAATATAGGGTTCATTATTGTATATATAAGTGTAGGGCCTATGAATCCACAAGTTATTGGATATTGTATAAATAACTTCCGCATATTGTAAAGTTTATTGCAAATGAGTCTTCCGCTTATGTAAGCCAGTGTGTTGTCTGGTCATAGTTAAGTCATAGAATTGCGCATCGTCGAGATAGCCTTCTGGGCAGGCAAAAGAAAAAAATCTCGGGGCGTTACACTAACACTACAATAAAATAAGATATCTATGACGAATAATTCTGTCACAACATAAGTGTATTATGTCACAAATGACTTATGACAATCTGATCCATACGTCACTTATTTTTTACTCACAAATTGTGTTGTGACCGATTATTTTCGTCACAAAGATAATTGTGACGGCTAAGATCGTCACAAGATTAAAAAAATCATAAAATTTTGATAAAATAATTAATAAAATGAGTAGTCCGTCATAAATGTGATGATTTTTTTACGGATTAATGACTATTAATTTGTGATGGATATACAATGTGATGATTTTTATGACAGATGATGATTATTTATGATCATTTTTGTGACGATTATGGTTGTGATAGACTTGTGACAAATTTCGCGTCGATGTTTTGTGACAAAATTGTGATGATTCACTATTAATTATTTAAATGAAATTGTGACAAATTTTATGTAATAAATTAATATGATAAATTTACAAAAATTTTTTATGAATCATTATTACTATTGTGTAACAATTAATTTTCTAAATATACTACTACACATAAATAATTATACAATAAAAATAATACAGTGCAAGATTCATTTCTAAACATGCCAAAGATCATATAGTTCAAACATTTGTAATTAAAATATTAAATCCATTACATAAGTTTTAATTATCCAAATTTAATAATGAAATTGTAAATAAATTATAGCCACACAACTTTAAAATATTAAATGCTCATTAAGGGGAAGGGAAGAAAATGAGGAAGAAGATAAAGGAAGGGAAGGGAATTTTACATTTCAATTTGAGGTTAAAATAAAAGAGCACAAATGAAGGGGAATGGAGAGGAAAAAATGGAGATACTCTTCCGTTCCCCTCCATTAAGATTTTATCTAAACAAAGGAAAAAAAAATTTTCCTTCCCTTCCCCTCTTTACCCTCCTTTTACCTCAATCCAAATAGAGTGTAGGTTCTTTTATCCTTACGATTCTCTTCTAGGGGGCGAACCTTAGAATTCTACTCGAACTGGCCCATTTGGGCTACTTCAAACCATTTGGTGACGACGCGACCTAAGGTTGGTCAAATGCAGATTAATGAATTTCAACCTGACTTGGCCTGACCTAAATCAATAATTCAAGTTTCTTTATTTTTTTAAAATTTTCAATATTTTTAGTTAATTTAACTATTTTATATCATTTAAAATTTTAAAATAATAAAAATAAAGTATCTTACATGTAGAAAAATATTTAGATATTTAAAACAAATTTTTTGGAATATAAGATAAAATATTAAATATATTTTTATTTTAAAAAATAGGAAAAAGAAAAAAGAAAATGATGATCGGGCTCGACCCAACTCAACTCAGACCAAGTCGAGCTGGGTCAGGTTCTACTTTAAAAAAATTTGAAATCTGACCCAATCTGATTCGACCAAACTTGAACGCGCCTACTTTCTTCTCTCATTGTCTCATAATCATAGATTCACAAGTAAGTTATTTATTACTTTAGTTATAAAAATGATATAAAGAATGGACCATTTGCCCTCATTTCCCTATTGTCTCTACTTTTTCTTTTTTCCCTATCTCTTCTCTCTCCGGCTCTGTCATTACTTTTATTTGTCTATTACTTGGGTACTTCTTATTGTCCTTTACAAATAATATACTAAACAAATGGATAATTTGTCTTTATATATTTTCCTCTTTTTTCAAACGGACAGCTATATTTTAGATTATTTAGAATTTTCAAATGATAATAAAAGGTAAAGTGTAATTATATAAATAGAAAAGCTAAAAATATATTTTTTTAAAAAAAAGATGAATGGCAAAGTTCTTAATTTGATGATAGAAATAGATGTGATAAATAGAGAACCAAATTGTTCATCATCGAATACAATTATAAAAAGTAACTCCTAGGCAAATAACATTTAATAAAAATAAACTTATATAACCACTGACTATCACAGTAATGATTTATTTATTTTAACATGAATATTCTTACACTACCTTTATACATGTGATTATTGATGAATCATTCATTAAATTGTATGACTATTTTTGTAATCATTTGATAATTGGCTATACATAATTATATGTTATATGAAGTATATCTAAGTTGTGTATTAAGTAATGATACTTAAATAATATGATTTTTTTCAGGTTTTTAACTTAATGAGTATATCTAAGTTGGTGAAAGATAATGTTTTTAGACTTCAATGTATGTAAAACTTGATAGTAGTTCTGTTTGATTAAATATCGAACAAACACTTTATTCATATTTATGTATTTTTATATAGATGAAAAAATAAATGACAATTGATGCATTTTTTTAAAGAAAGATTACATATTGGAAGTTCAAGTTCAATTCATCAATCAAATAAATCCATGGATATTGATCAATTAAATCGTGGCAGTAATCGTATTAAATCTCGTCAAATTGTCATCAATAATAGTTTTGATATCAAATCATTTGAATGTTATCTTGGTTTAAGAAAATAAATATAGAAATAACCTATTGATATGTGGGATGAAATTCTAAGAGCTTATATAAGGAGTTCAAATGACATAGTTAAATAACCTACATTTCAATGATGCATTTTTGGAGAGAATGATGAAACTAAGACATCACAAAAGATCCAATAATTTTTTGTGAATTACTTAACTTATTGGGTTCTTACAATGATGAAGTAAGAAAATGTCTAAATAAAGTTCCCAAAAATTCTTACAAAATTGGGTTGTTACAAAGGAAATTTTGTAAGTTATCTCAACAAAAATAAAAGAATATGATCCTTAAAAAATTGGTGATGCAAAATTTTGTATTATAGTTGATGAAGTTCGAGGTAAGTCTAAAAGAATAAATGCCTATTATTTTAAGATTTGTTGATCAAAAGGATGCATAAAAGAACAAGTTTTTGGTATTGTTCATGTTAAAGATACTGTCGCACTAACATTAAAATATCAAATTTTTATTGTATTATCAAATCAAAATCTTGATATTCAAAATATTACAGGTAAAAATTATGATGATGCAAGTAATATGAGAGGAGAATGGAATGGACTGCAAACATTAGTTTTAAATATATGTTCATATGCTCAAATATTCATTGTATGGCACACCGACTACAATTAGCATTACTTGTTGCTTCAAAACATGTAATCCATATCCATCATTTTTTAATAAGTTTAGTTTAATGTTCAACATTGCTTATGCTTCAAGTAAAAAATCAACTCCTATGCACATGTTACCGTCGGTGTCGACCATCGTTAGTTTACATCTTATGGAAAAAGTTCTTACAATCTCTTATTAATTATGTCAAGCTCTACAAAGTCAATATCAAGATATTTTATGTGTAATGAATTTTGTTTTATCTATAAATTTAGCATTCATAAGTTAAGAAATGATGAATGTGATAAGTTAATTAGTGAGATGAAAAAATTTATGAAAGAGTCAACAACACACCTATTATGATCCTTATGTTGTCAAAAGGCATGACATGATGACATAACATTGGAACATCGTTACAAAATTGATATATTTAATGCTATGTTTGACTCCCAATTACAAAAATTGAATAGTGACTTCAATTATCACACTATAGAATTATTAACTCTTAAATCAGCTTTTGATCCAAACATATGTGTTTATCATTAAAAATTGATAATTAGTATAGAAATGTTATCCTAAAGATTTTTTTAACGCAAATAACGATGCAAATCGAGCATTTTGATCATGTCAAACATCTTTCTAATTTTGAAAAGTTATCAACTATATTCGATCTCAGTGAATGCTTGGTGAAAACAAGAAAATAAAAAAAATCTATTTTCTTGTATATAAATAGTGACCAAAAGCGGAGCTACGTGGCATTGAGAATCTATATTCCATATATTTAGTGTTTGTTAACTTTGGTACAAAACCTCTCAACTAGTCTATTGGTTGTGATATTGGAGAGTATTGTACCCATCTTAGGGTTCAAATCCAATGACAAGTAACATTATTTTTTTCTTCCACCAATTCAATAAAAACCCATTCCCATTAGTGTTAATATCTAACATCCTACTCCTACCCAACTTATTATGACATCATAATTAAATTAAATATTTTATGCTAATTATATCAAATTTGTGTCATATTTTTTTTATTTATTTATTCTATCTCATAATTCCTATATATTTATTATATTGACAAAATTCTTAGGTATTATTTTTTATCATTAATTTATTCATTTATGGCATATAATTGTATTATTTTTTGTGGCCATAACTCATCCATATTAGGGTATTATTTGCAAAACTTATAATAAAAAAATTATTTTGAAAATTTTAATTAGTATAATCTACATTGCTTATCTTTAAAAATTTTTAAGCAAATTTACCTAGTGCTTAATATCATTTTTTTCTTTTATTAAGTTTTTATGTTTCTTTAAATTTATTTTGTTCAATTGAAATGTAATACAAAAAAAATCATTTTTCTATAAAATTTACATGCCATTAATCAAACTTAGGGGTGAGCATAACAAAGCCATCCTAGTGGAGCCCAAAATTCTCGAAATTTTTCTGGCCCTGACCGAGTCACATTCTTTGTCATCCGACTGATACCGAGTCCAGGTAATAAAATCTCGGACCGTATCTCGACCCGATATTATATATTATATTATTATATTATATTTTTTAAATATTATATTTATATTTATTTCAATTAAAAACTATATATTATTGTACACATTAAAGATACATTATATTATATTATTATATATGTAATTTAATTGATAATTATTATATGGGATTAATGTACCTTTAGAGAATCTTCCGCTTTAGAGGGATGATGAATGCATCGCAAGCATTGATATGCTAATCCATGGATCTGATGTGATTAAATCTTATCATTTAAAAATATCATTTATCTGAATCGTTAATGAGTGGATCAAGGGCTGAGATGCGTTTAGCATTCCTCTAGAGCAAAAGGGGATCTGCTCTAGAAGTGCATTAATCCTTATTATATTTATATAATACATTAACTTTTTTTACTATTATATTTAATTTTTTTACTAATAATGATCGAACTAGGACAATGGAGAAATTTTCGATTCGGGACATCCCAGCCCCAATCCCGGTCGAGACCGAGGCACCTTTTAAAGAATCTTGGCAGACCTAGGTCAAGACTCGGTCCTCAATCTAGTTTTGCTCACCCCTAATAAAATTTCATATCTTCTACGTAAAATATTAAAATGAAATTTATAAAATTTATATGTCAGCATTAAAAGAAAATGAAACTATTCATGGGCTAATAAAATGATTATTAATTTAAATATTAATCTCATTCTTTATATTAAACGTTATTATTTTTATTATAGTATCTAATTATATGTGAATTATTGAGCATATGTTCTTTTTTAAAAAATATTTAAATATTTTAGTTTTCTATTTTTAATGTTTAATAATATTTTAGTCATAAAATCCCATATACATGGATAATTTCAATTTTAGATTTTTTTTAAGAAAAATGAATTAAAAAACTAATAAAATTTATGATCATAAAAAATTAAACTAACTATTAAATAATGAACCCCATTGAGAATTATTCTTGACTCTACCACTGATAGTGATCCTTATTCTAACTCTTCGACCTTGTACTGCTGCTATAGAACGATCCGTTTAGAAAGACCCATTGAAAAATAAGCTTTTGAATAAGAAGGAAGATAAATTGATTATTTATATTAAGAAACAATACAAAAAAATTATTATTGATTCAGTTATAAATTATTTTTGTCATTTAAAAGAGCAACGATCTCTTTTTTGACATGACAAATGTGTATTAAAATTAGTATTATTAATAAATGTTTTTTTTTTGTTTTATGAGTTATGATATTGGCCCCTCCGTCCTGCCTCCGTCCCGATTCACATTTCCTTTTTAAAGGGATCTAAGACGTGGAGGAGAGGAGCGAGCAGTGGTTGAATAGGTTGATAAAACAAAATTATTTGATTCTTTTCTCTTATCGGCACAAAGATCTCTGACTAAAGAGCAAAATACGCAAATAATTTCATGTGGAGAAAAAACAAAATGAGTAAATCAAAGGCAAAAGGAGTAGGTAATAGATGACATAGAATAGGTTGGGGATGGCAACAGACCAAGTTGGGGATGGCAAGACCAAGTTGGGGATGGCAATTGGGAGTAGAAAGTAATGGCTACATCAAGCTACAATGGGGACACAAGGTGTAATGCCCCTCACTTTCAACTACAAAATACTCTGATTGATATATTGACTAAATTGAACTAGACATTGACTTGAAAGAGTTGTGAGTTCATACCAAACTTGTTGAAGATCACACTAGATGATGGAATCAAACGATCATAAAAAATAAAAAAATTTATTACTAAATAAAAATGTTCCTTCTCAAAAAAATTATTAAATAGAAATGTTTAACATATATTTATTAAATGTACTTGCCACTAAGATATGCAATAAAAAACAACAATTAACAATGGTGGTAATATATAAATGAATTTTTTCATTTAATTTAAATTCAAAATCTTATTTTACCTTTATTTTTCTTTTCCATTCTCACGTTCTTTCTACCTTTCTCTTATTTCTTTTTCTTCCAATTTGTTGCCTTTGGGTTTCTCTTCTCTTCTTAATTAGTTTTTTCCAATTAGGAAAAGAAATTTTATTTTCATCTTTTGGATACTTAATTTTCTCTCATCATTTCAAATTCAATTATTTCTCTTTTCTTATCTTCATTAACTCTTAATTATTTCTCCTAAATATTTCTTTCTATTTAACTTCCAATAATTTCTCCTTTCGTCTATTTTTTTCCTAAAATTTTGAAGTTGCTTTTCCTATGCTGAGTTGGTGGGTTGATGGAAAATGATAGTTTCAATAGTTTAACTAGATATTTGGCTGACTCAACCTAGTCCAAATGTTTCTTCATGGTATTGAACCCTAGCCAATGTAGTGACCAATCGATGGTCTGATCATACTAAAATTCTGCCTGAATTCATCTTATTCCATGTGCACATATGCTCTAAAATCTTCATATTTTGGTACTTATGCCTGATCTAATGTATTTATCTTCTTGGCATAGCATTATTTCACATTTGCACATGTGAGCTGGATAATATACTAATGTAGTTGTTATTTGTCTAATTTTCATTTGAAGAATCGTGTTTGATGTTCATGTTGTTGCAGGATCAAAATTAAGTAGAAAAGACAAATAATCCTACTAGAAAAGGAGAGGGGACCACTCTTTGCAAACTACCAAAAATCATGCAGAAAAAATCTTTTGGCAGAGAAAAAAGATCAAAGGACAAGTGGCAAAATAAGAAGAAATGGAAACTTCTGATGAGGATCAAATGGTGATGATAATGTGATATAAAAGGGGGAAAATTGAGGAGCAATTATGTCTTTTCTCATCTTCTAGCCATTTGGCTAGAGGTTGGGGCTTTTGGTGGAGGTTGCACGGAGAAGAAGCAGCCAGAAGCTAATTCTTCTATCTTTATATTTGATAATATTTTTATTATGCTCCTCATCTATTTTGTATTGATTTCAACATCTACGAAGAGCTAAATCTTATCTCTCTTAGGATATGATAGTAGTCAAATTTCTATTTATGGATGGATGATAGAACAACACTTTTGTCAATGATATTAATGTGGTTCTGAATGTTTTGGAATATGTTTTTGTTAATGTGAATCTTATTTTGGAATGACATCTGAGAAGTTTATTTTAGATTCTTTTCTTGCTCAGAAATGAGTCAAGAGCATTGACATTGTTTTCTGGTTCCAATATATCATTGTGAGGTTTGATGCATCCATTTAGCTTTTGTTAATGTGAATCTCATTTTGAAATGACAATCGGGAGATTAATTTTAGATTCTCTTATTGTTTAGAAATGAACCAAGAGCATTAGGATTAATTTTTGGATCTGATTGTATCTATACATTGAGTTGAATTGTTTATCTCATCTTGTAGCTATTGTTACTTATAATTTCTAACTTCTCTTGTTATTCTTACATATGAAAGGAATGTTAGCATACTAGTAGATGTCCATAAGTTTTATGATATTTTGATATCAGTTGAATCCTATTTTAAATCAACCTAACTAATGTTCATATGAAAATATACTTAGTTCTCAGACTAATGTACTCCAAGAGTAGTTTTTATATGTTGAATCTAATATGATTATCATTGTTCTAATTCATCCATGAACCCCATCCCTAAGAGAACTTGTCATTAAGTGTTAATCTGCTTTTGTCTTCCCTTTTACTTAGTTGTTATTTTAACCCTTTCAGTTTAGAATTAATTTAGATTAGTTAGTGAATCTTAGGTTTCAAATCACTGTGGATACGACATTCGAGTCTACTATTCCGATCTGTGCATTTGTAATTGAGTCAAGTGAGGAGCACATAGTTTACGCCTAGACCTTGTTTAGTTTTATATTATGTATAGTCTACGCCTAGACCTTGTTCAGTTTTATATTGTGCATAGTCTATGTCTAGACCTTGTTCAATTTTTATTTGTTCATAGTCTATGCCTAGAATTTAGTCTGCTTCTAGTTCTGAAAGGTCTACGCCTAGACTAAAGTCTTTTGGAGTCCAATAAATCGGTCAATTAATCACTCTTATCACAAACACATCAATTTTTCGAAGTCATTGCTGGGGATTTGAGGTTGATTAGATTTACTTTATATAGTTTAGATTAGACTACTTTGTAGCAGTTATTTTCTTTTCTTTAAATTAGTTTTTATTTATATCTATCTTTGATTTTCTTGTGCTATCATTATTTATATCTCATTCTATTGTTTATATGTAGTCTTATTTTGTCTATCATTTTTCTTATTATGTTAGTCTTTTTTGTATTTTTTTTCTACTATCAATCTTATCTTAATCCCTGTTTCATTCATCCTACTTTTGATATCTCTGCACTTAACCCCATTGTATGACAAGTTTCAATGGTGAAGAAAATTTTGAATTTGACTTATGAGATAAAGAGAAGAAGAGATGAACAACCACATGTCAAACTGAGAAGAAATCAACTAGCACTTTGATGATTAAGTATTCATGGATATGAGTTAGCAGACTTAATTCCAGAACTATTAGCAATCAAGCCGAATGTCAATCAATAAGAGTTGGGACGAAATATATTTTAAGTTGAAGACATCGTATTTTTAAATCTATTCAAAAATACAGTTTAATTATTGGAGGATCATCATCATAAGTTCACTACGATAAAGGATTATCACAATTTCAATAGCCTTCTAATGCTCATATGTATACCTTACATGGTCATGAAAAGTTTAAATTATTAGAATCCTGAACAAGACTTCTCACGCAGTAGTCATTATGTTTATGATTCACAAAGTCAGTCATATTACCTATCATAGTCAAGGTTGTGTCAAAATTTTAGATATTTTAAAAAATTAGCAAACACTTAATCCATATAAGAGTCAAATATGGAGATTATGTTGGATAACTTATTGAGGCGGTGACAAGAGCAAATTGTAAACTTGGATACGCAAAATGCAAGCTTGGAGAAGAAAAATGCAATTGGGAGAAACTACGTATAATAGTAGATGTTTAGAAGGCTAAAATATTTCTGCAGTACAGGTTGAAAACTCCACAAACCCAATATGCCTATCTAAAAGAAGAATTTCAGAAAATGAAGATAGAAATTGAGAAAGAGATGAATGAAAAGAAAGTAGTCATGGAGGCTGAAGTTGAAAAGGAAGTTGTCACACTTAAAGCACAAGTCAAAAAAAAAAAGTACCGACAGTGAATCACATTGAAGGCCCACTCATAAGGTTCCTATCCAATGAAGAAATATTTTTGGAAGGCTCGGATTCTGATTCTTTGAAGAAACATACCTCAACTTGTTTGCTTTTCACACTGTCCACAAGTAACAAGTAATCTCATTTGTGATGAAGGTAGAAACTTAATTCATTTGGTGGTTACCCCTGGAAATGAGTTACTTAGTGCATCCAAAGAAGAGATAAAAACATTCTTGTCTACTTTCATATGTGATGCGCCTGCACCCAACTGTCCAATTGAAGTTTCACATGAGGCAATTTCCTCCACAGACCAACATGTGATGCTATTAGTTGAAGAATGTCAACATCTTAGAATCTGAAATAAAAAAAACATCAAAAGAAAATAAGTGCCCCAAACTTGAAGTAGATATTCAGAGTTCGAAAGTCTCATCCATATCATTATTCATTGATCAACCACATGATGAGACTAAAATAACCAAGGAGGATACGAAAGTAGAACAAATTTCTTTTCAAATAGAGGAGGTTACAACAAAATTCAAATTTGTAGAAGCAATGGAACATCTAGTTAACGAAGACTAATATTTGCCTACTGAAAGTTAGGACCAAGAACTCAAAGATCTTTCAACAATGACGCACTTAAAGAGGTCATTAAAAAAATGACTGCTTAAATAGGATGGCGACCTAGGAGATTCAAATATCATACATGAGAATTTTTGGAATGAGAACTTAGCAGATTTTTGGTACAGTGAAGGAGGATACATCCAACTGAAAAGAAAACGTTGATCTTTGATAAGCTAGGAGATTCACACTTGATTGATGAAGCTGTTCAGAGATTGAGATATCTACTTAATCACATGTTATTATTTAAACATCCTTGAAATCTAAAAGTTAAAATGTTTAGCCTAAGATATTAAAGCATGGCGCTTCTCGGGATCAATTTCAGGAATTTCTTACCAAATTTCAATGAATTTCTTAATCCTTATTGAATTTTACTGATTGCTAAATTGATCATTCTCTAATTAATTGCAGATTTGATTCAATACTTGAAATAGTTGATCAAAACTACAATCTTTTAACCATTGCTGATATTAAATACTGAAATGATAGACCAACCCTCTCTCTTGCTTGAATGAATCATCACTAAGGACAATGTTGATGATAAACTTGGGGGAGGTACTTGGTACTTTTCTTAACTCTATTAGCATGCTTTAATTTATTTTAAAGTTAATATCATATCTATAGACAAGTTAACATTGTTATCACTATAGTTCAACTCAACTCATGTTATCATTTGTACTCATCATTGTTAAGAAGAAATCCTTTAGTATAACAACTAGTACACTTCAACACCAAGTAATCATAAATTAGGCTATTAATCTTTTTGCTTCAATCAGCTCACATTTAGATGCATATGAACTCAATTTAGTTAAAATTGATCTTTTTGTAAGTAACACTAGCTAACACTCATGGATTTGTCAGAAATTAGGAGATGTCTAGAATGGAATTAAGACTTTTGCTACTATGTTAAATATGAAAACTTGACTCTTTAGATTAAGGATTAATCTAAACCTTATTTGAGTTTGCACTACTGCTCTCATTGTAAACAGAAAGAAAAAAAAAAAGAAAAAACAGAGAAAACAAAGGTTGCATTTTGCATTGCATGCATGCATGAATAAAGAGAGTTAAATCAAAAAGAAAAGTTGATCTCCTGAATAAATCCATTTTTATCCTCTTGACCAGCATGAATAAAAACCAGATTTCAAACTTGTTTATTTGCATTATCATAAATAAAAGTCAGGTTTATCCCTATTTAAGCAACACAAAAATCTGTTCATCAAGAGATTGACAGTTCAACATTTTTAGTAGAGTTGAAAATTCTTGAAATTTAAATTAGTTATTGTTAATACTTCTTTCATAGTTTAAATTTGCTTTAGTTTTTGGATTCGTCAGTCAAAAATTGAGAATTGAGAAGCAATGGCAGGGAGTGTTAACAAAGTGAGAAACTCATTTGATTATAATTAGATGAATTTGAATTCATTTTTGAACTGTTTGATTAAATCCTTATTCTTAATCTCTGAATGTTTTGCTTGAATTCATCTTAATCCATGTGCATATAAGCTCTAAAATCTGCATATTTTGGTAATTATGCTCAATATACATGTACTTATCTTCTCATCATAACATTATTTCACATTTGCACATTTGAGCTAGATAATATACTGATTTAGTTCTTATTTGTCTAATTCTTATTTGAAGAATTAATGTTTGTTGTTCATATTGTTACAGGATCAAAATCAAGTAGAAAAGACAAATAATCTTGCTGGAAAAGGAGAAGGGGACCACTCTTTACAAGCTGTCAAAAAACACGCCAAAAGGAATCATCTGACAAAGGAAACAAAGACGAGAGGACACAAGTGGCAAAATCAGAAGAAATGAAAGCTTCTAGTGAGGATCAAATGGTGATGATAATGTGCTATAAAAGGGGAGATTGAGGATGAATTAGGTCTCTTCTCTTCTTCTGGCCATTTGGTTGGAGGCTGCGCCTTGGAGTTAAAGGAAGGAGAAGAAGCAACCTTCTATCTTTTATTTGAGAATGTTTTTTGTTATGCTCATGTATTTTGTATTGATTTTAACATATATGAGGAGCTAAATTTTAGTACTCTTAGGATAGATTAGTGGTCTAAACTTTGTTTATGGATGGATGATAGAACAACACTTTTGTCATTGATATTAGTGTAGTAGAATGTGATTTTGTTGATGTGAATTCTATTTTGGAATGACAACTAAAAAGTTGATTTTATATTCTTTTTGCTCAGAAATAAGTCAAGAACATTTTGATTTTGTTAATGTGAATAAAAAATGGCACCAGAGAGGTTGATTTTAGATTTTCTTATTATTTAGAAATGAATTAAGAGCAATAATACTAATTTTTGGATCTGATTGTATCTATATATGAAAATATGATACTTAGCTCTAAGACTAATATACTATGAGAGCAATTTTTATAGGTTGAATCTGATATGATTATCATTGTTAAGTTATTATAATCTATCTGTATCAGAATATTATATGAAACCATTTCTAAGAGAATTTGTCATTGATTTTATCTTCCCTTTTACTTAGTTGTTATTTTAACCTTTTTAGTTTAGGATTAATTTATATTAGTTAGTGAATCTTAGGTTTCAAATTACTATGGATACGACATTCGAGTCTACTACTCTGATATATGCATTTGCAATTGAGTGAAATGAGGAGTACATAGTCTACACTTAGATCATGTTCAGTTTTATATTGTGCATAGACTACATCTAGACCTTGTTTAGTTTTTATTTGCTCATAATCTACGCGTAGACTTTAGTCTAGACTAAAGTCTTTTGCATATTGGACTTAGAGTTTAATAAATCAATCACTTAATCACTCTCATCACAAACACCATCATCTGAGCGCTAAGGTCCAACCCTAGCAACAAGGCTTTGAGTGATTGTTGGACCAAAACACAACTATGTTGAAGACTTAAATCAATTATAATAGAAATATCATTAAAGGAAAATGTTCAACATAATACTACAAATAATGCCTAATGTCAACTTCAAGAGGACTAGAACAAAAATCTCATAACTTCTTTACAACTCTAGACGTTGTACAAAGAAATAACTGGTGCATTAAATATGTAAGAAATAAATTTGCTAGTAAGTGCACTTGTTGTTAAGATGCAAACGTTGAGTTAAGACCACAAAATGCTATGTTAATCGTTAATTAGGCAAGATGTTAAGATGCACTAAGTTGTGATTCCTAAACTAACAAGATTCCACGTTGGCTATAAATTGATAGACCACACAAAATCTAGTACAAACGACGCGTTACTAGATTCGTGTTATGATTACTTCAACTCCAAGTTAATAATCGATTCGCTAAGAATTATCAAAACCTAAAACTAACCACCCTACACCTGGTTTACAGTGTAATCTAAAAAGCATTAGGCATAGCAATTATAATCAAAAGAAACTAAAATAACTATATTAATTCAAAAATAACAAATGAGTTCACGCATTTTTCTTGTAAAAATTAAATATCTTTATTACATAAAAGATAGACTAATGAAATCTGAGTATAGAGTATCCAAACAATAGGTAGAAGACAAAATTGTCCGTTTGATGATCTTTGGATTGTTCTGAAACACTCACGATGAGTTGCTCCATAGTTTTTCTCAAACAAACACAAAAAAAAACTCGAAATTTGTCCTCTGCAATGTTGCACGATTCTTAAATCTCAAGCATTACATTTTCTATTTCCTAGGTCCTCTATTTTAGCCTCCACATGTCCCAAGAGCTTTTGTAAAGTTTTGGTTTGTTTGGAAGTCTTTTATATCAAAATAGTAAAAATTTGAAATATACTTTGATTTTCTTTAAAACCATTCAAAACTTCTTTAAATCTAATTAAATGTTTTTCCTAATGATATCTGGAACTTATGATAAAGTTTGGAATTGACTTGCACTTGAATTCTCAAAACAAGTTGAAAAAATCTCAAAATTTAGCTCCGTAATGACCAATAACAGTTCTTAACGGCGTGAATATGACTTTTCACAGTGCATAACACTAATATAACAATCTTGGCAGTGTCCAAATTGGAATAGAAGTGTGTTTTTAACGTCCTGTAACATTCTAGTCACGCTTTGTTGCTTAGACAAGTTTTTTTGGACAAATCTAGGCATTTTAATGGGCCGTTGCATGTTTATAACAGTCCACTTGTTACGGTCATTATATGTATATCACGACCCATTATATCCAATTTTCAGCATATCATGACCCATTATATCCAATTTTCAGCCTTGATAGTTTTCACTAATTTGCACTTTCTGACTTCGTTTTAACTTCGATTTAAGTGTCATTTTTTCCATTGGCTTTGTGACTCTTTTGTTTTGCTTTATTTATGATGAAACAAGAACTTGGATATATTTCATTTTTATAAAATTAAGAAAATAAGGGCAGAAAATGAGGCATGCTATATGAAAATGAATAAAAATGTGATTAAATGCATGGCTAATTATATATTATATTTTGCATGCATCAAAATCCCCCAAGCTTAGATACTTATTTGTCCTCAAGCAATGTTCAAAGCAAAGCTCAAGAAATAAGATTCTCATCAAGACCTCCATACTACCAATTAACTACACCTTGTACTCAACATCTCACCACTTTCCATACCCCTAACTTCATAAAGGTTCTGAATGCTAAACACATTTATACAATTTCACATACAACCTTAGCAAGAAAGATAAACAGCTTGTCAAATAATAACATTAATATTGAACACATAAGTAAGTATCAACTGAGCTTATATTTTCTTTTCTCATCATCAAACTTTTTTTTTTCTTTTTTTTCACATTTGAAGTTCTAATATTAAAGCAGGGTTGCCCAAGGAAGTTCATGTAGCGGACTTTCGATTGATGGCTCCTAGACCAGATGATCTTAGAGCAACAGGTGTTAAAGCAACCCTCGAGCTTACTTGCCGAACATCCAAAGTTTTGAATGAAGATTTTGAACTCAGTTGTGATTCTGTACTCATGCGCTTCTCCATATTCCACAGGGTGGTCCTTGTAATGGACTTTCGATCGATAAATTATAAAGCAATTGCCCTTAGATCATCAGGTAAGAACCCCTATGGACCTAGTTACTCGAACACACCCTAGTTTCAGATAATACATTTTTACCTATACATACTTTTTTTTGTAATTATTATCTCTTTTTTTTTTCAAGGCTCAGGTACTTAATATGGTCAATAAAAAGGCCATTATTATTAAGACTAACAATAATAAAATAAAACAATAGGCATGAACATGATCTTGTAGTCTAAACATTCAAAATTCCATTGAGCATAAGTGTATAGTCCATGAATTCAATGTTGAAATAAGAAAGAAAAGTATTCGATTTTTGTTTGCACAATAGTGTGTCCCTGAAGAAAGCTTGAAAATTAAACAAATATTAAAACATGAGAAAGTAAGATATAATTTTAAATAATGCAAAACAATTTTTTTCCCAATATGGAATGCGAAGCAAATATGCACCCAATAGATGAGACATGATGGGAACATAGCATGTAATACAATATAAAAGATAGGCATGATGCATGAAATTACAAACTCTCTCAAGCTTGAACTCAATACTGTCTCCAATATTGAAAATCAAATTTGTTGGAGTATAAACATGATATCAAATAATATATAAAAGTAGAACAGGAAAAGATACGTTAAAAATGTAGGAAGAAGCCACGAAGAATCCATAGTACCTTGGCTGATAGAAATTTGGGCGTCTGTGTTTCCTACTCTTCAATTCCAAGGAGGCAATTTTTTTACTCTTTCTTTCTCTTTTTTTTTTTCTTCTCCTCTTTTTTTTCAACGCTGTTGTGGGCCATGGAGCGCATATAATGGTCCTTCTGAAGAATATAATGGGTCATGATCTACAAATCACAACCCTTGTAGTGGCGATGAAGAAGTTTTGCAAACGGTCATGGGTCTTGGTCCACACTTACGACCTCCAAAAGAAGAGCACAACCTCGTGATATCGAGCTAACGGCTCTCACAGAAGCAATAATGTGAAGATGGTGTCATGAGCTACGAGTCACAGACGGGTGGTGATAATCAAGTTTCGACTCGTGAAATATGAAAAGTTGAAAACCCAAGCTATTGTGACACCTGTGAAAAAAAATGTAATGCCTTGTGAAGTTTTTCAATTAGATGCGAGGTGTAATGTTACGGGCTGTGAAATCAAAGTAATGACCCATGAAGAGGAGAAAAAAATGTGAATTTTCAGTTAAATTCTATGACTTGCAGAGACCTGATAAAATGAAAATAAAAATAATAAAAATAACATAAGAAAACTAATGATGCTAAGCAACTAAGAAAATCAGACTAACCACTCTAACATAAACTAAATTATGCGAAAGATCTACATTGTAAGTTTAAGGATTGAGAACGAGTAGTTCTAAGTTTTAAGGTCGCTAGCTCGACTTTGATATGGCATATGCTGAGACTAACATGAAATGATCAAATAAAACATAGACAAATATGTAATTAAGGAACAATCTCACCAGAATTTATTAATGTAATCATGAATAATCTCGGCGTACATGTGATGATGAAAAACTCCTACCGTCGTGAGGCGACAGTGATTCTTCAGGTACAACAATCTTTTGAGGTGGAAGTCGAGAGTTGTGCTGCTAATGAGCTTGGATCACGGAGTAATTCTTGGGACTCCATTGCAGTGTTGTAGTTGGAGAAGATTGTGCTAACGTCGGTGAAGTACCTTTCTCCTTCAAAGATTTTGGAGATTGCACTAATTTATTTGAGGAGATGTGCGCTAATGTGTTGATGATTTTATCTTACTAATTGATTTGAGGAGATGTGAGCTAATGTGCAGCCAATGGTTGATGATTTGATCTCCTCTTTCGATGATGATTGAATTGGAGACAGCGAAGTGCAGGTGATAGGAATTTTCAAAGGTTGGTCCGTCCTTTGAACCTTTCCATCTTTCATGATATATTTTCTTGTCTCTTTGACATGCCACAAAGTTGTCATTATCCTTGCTAAAAAATTTACTTTTAGGTGCCATCTTCTTTGATATGAATATATATAATAGCATGGGCAATGACCATCGAGCTCTTGTCAATGTGGCTCGAAGATTCATAATTTATAGAATTCAGTTTTGCAACTTCATTCTTCAATGCATGAAGTTTTTTCTTCAAAGCCTCAAACTTGAGTTTGGTGTCAAATAGTCGAAGTGACTCATCTACTTCAACTTGCTTATGAATTTTTGTCAATTGAGCCTCCAAATATTGGATGTGTTGGTCTTGCAATTGTCAATATTCTTTCAATTGTTGAGACAAATTGTCCAATCATCTCAATGAAGTCAGAGGTTGATGATTTGAATTCGAGAATTGCTGTCATATCACAGTCTGACTTCTTTTTTTTTTGTCTAATGTTGTGAATTTGTCTCTTCAATTTTTCGATTTGATAATTTGGAGTAGTTCTTTAGCTGAATGCAGCGGATGGATCGCAAAAAGTATCTTCCTTCTTTGTTTTGAAGCTTCTTCTTTGTGTTTTGTCTTGATGATGATGTCTCCATTTGGATCTCCTGTTGCTAGACAACAATGTCTCCATTTGTTGATTTGTGGTCATCTTCTTCTTTGTCATTGACGATGTGCTCGTGATGAAGTTGTGTACAAAATATATCACGTACACAATAATAAAAGAAAAGTGAAGTAAAATAGGAAAATTACAAATTCTCAAAGTAGCTTATACGAGATAAAATAAGAATTATGAATATAGTTCCCCAGCAAAGACACAAAAAATTCGGCGCGTTAAATTTGTAACAAATAAATTTTCTAGCAAGTGCACTAGTCGTAAGTAATAAAGTAGAGAGTAAAGTGTTAAAACCACGATGAACTAGTTAAATATCATCTAACCCAATAATCTACTAAAAGAAGAAAATGTGTTGTGATATGAAAATAGAAAATAAATGTGCAGAAAATTAAATAGCAAAAAAATAAAATAAATGGGTGTTGAGCCTAAAAATGATGGATGATCAAAGACAAGAATTAACTAACATGAACAACTATGATGAATGAATTATGACAATGATAAATAGGTTCATTCTAAGACGGATTAAGATTACTTAAGATATTGACCTCTACGCTGAGTAAATCAAACTGCCTTAATTCTCGTTGGAACTTAAGTCCATAAACACTGAGTTAATCTTCAATTATGCAAGATGTTAAGATGCGCTAGGTTGTGATTCCTAAACTAACAATCATCCATGCTGGGTATAAACTGATAGACTGCACAAAATCTAGTATAAATGGTGAGTTAATAGATTCGTGTTATGATTAATTCAACTTCAAGTTAAAAATCGATTCTCCAAGAATTATCAAATCCACCCCACATCTAGTTTGTAGTCTTACCTTAGAATATAATAATCTTAGTAAAAAGCATGAAGCATAGCAATCATCATCAAAAGAAATCAAAATAACTATATTAATTCAAATTCGATGATCTCTGGATCGTTGCGAAACACAAATGATGAGTTGCTTCGTAGTTTCTCTCGAAAAAACACTAAAAACTCGAAATTCATCCTCCGAAATGTAGCACGACTCTCAAGTCTCAAGCACTACGTTTTCTATCTCTTAGGGCCTCGATTTATAGCCTCTTGGTGTCCCAAGGATTTTTGTAAAATTTGGTTTGTTTGAGTGTTTTTTATATCAAAATAGTAAAATTTCAAAATAGACATTGATTGGGGTTTAAAACCATCCAAAACTCTTTTAAATCTGAGTAAATATTTTTCCTAATGATTTTTGTGACATGATAAAGTTTGGAATTGATTTACACAAGAAAAGTTGAAAAAATATCAAAATTCAGCTCATTTTTTTTACGAAATAAACATTGGTAGAAACCTATCAAAGGAGTATCAAAGCTTGAAGAAAAATTATCGAAGCAAGCAAGATCATTCCAAAGTTTCTTTCAAATTCTTAAGCCCAAAAGTTGCAAATTCATTTCCTTCTTTTCTAAGCTATGAGTGTGAGAATATTTTATAAAAGAAGAGAGTTAGAGGGAATCATTATATTCAGATATAATGAAGTTGAAAGCTATTTGTAAGAAGATGTGCCTTGTCTCTTGAACAGAGAAGAAGGTCTGTAGTGTAAAGAGAGTTATTCTCTCCCTACAAGAAAAGAGAAAGATAGTGGATCTCCGACGGTCTCGAGGACGAGAAGCCGGAGCGGGGATGTTGACCAAAGAGTTGGGGTCGAACCTCATCAACACATCATGTCTCCTTTTGTTTGCTCCTTATCTCACTCACTCCTTACCGTTATTTGATTATGATCAGTTCTATTGATTTTCCGAAGTTGATTTCATGAAAAGATTTTTAAGTATCAATTTATCCTCCCTCTTGGTGCTTTCGATCCTACACATTTGTCAGTCCAAAAGGCATAATCAAAAATTCATAATGAACATATCTTGATATGAAGACTGTCTTAGCTATGTTCTCATTAGTCTTCCTGAGCTGATGGTATCCACTTCTCAAGACAATTTTTGAAAAAATTGATGTTGTAAATAGTTGGTCAAATATTATTCTAGGGAGAGGGTATTTATTCTTGATGGTCACTTTGTTGATTATCCTATAGTCAATACACAACCTCAGTGATCTATTCTTCTTCTTCACAAATAGGACAGGTGCACCCCAAGAGAACACACTTGGCCTAATAAAACCTTGTTCAGTAATTCCTATAGTTGTGCCTTCAGTCATCTCAGTTGGCGTCATCTTGTAGGGAGGTTTGGAGATTGGAGCCATCCTTAGTATCAACTCAATATGAAAATTAATTTTCCTTCTGGGGATAATCCCGGGAGCTTATCGGGAAATACATCTAGAAAGTCCACCACTTCAAGTTCTTGTAGCGGCTTAGGTTGGAAATAACTTTTGACTACATTCGCCAAGAATCCTCGACAATCCTTGTTTAGCATCTTTGTTGTCTTGACTTAAGAAATCATCATCTCCCTTTCCTTGGATGGAATTCCACGAAAAGTTACGTAGCTGCCATCTTATTATTGATCATGATCTTCCTTTGCCGGCACATATGACAGTCAATCAATGTCCAATATGACATCATAGTCCACCATAGGTAGCACTATAAGATCAGCCAAATAATTATTTCCCTCTATCATCAGTAGTGTCTCTGGGAAGTATTGCCTAATGGAGACCCTCCCTAGTCGTGTTGTTATTTCTAATTGTCACCTCATGTTATCTCTCTCAATTAATAAGTTTGCAAAACCAGACGATATAAAAGAGTGAGTGGCACCAGAATCAAATAGAACATTTCCATAGTGATCATCTACAAGGAGATTATCTTGGATCACTTCATTAGACTTCTGAGCCTCATACACCTGCATGGCGTAGACTGTGCTTGGTGCCCTTTGATGGTTCTCTACTTCCTTATTGTTGCCTTTGTCTTGATACTCGGGCTTCTCCTCAGGACAGTCTCTAACAAAATGGCCTATTTTGCCACCACCCATGCATTCCCTAGTCTTGAACCTGCATTCTCCAAGATGGAACCTGTGGCAGTGAGGACATGCTTTGTCTTTCCATCCCCCTTCTGTATCTTCAAGTATGGTTTGGAGTGCTTATTTTTTATGTCTTTATTTTTCTTCTAATCCTTCTTGGACTCCTTGTTATGCTCATACTTCTTCTGTGGGTCAATCTCTCTTGCTAACTTGGTTGCGAAGGAGATCACCTTGGCCATCGGGTGGTCACCAAATTTGACATTCATCCTTAGTCGAGGATTCAGCCCTTTGAAGAAGTGGTTAACCCTGAGGTCTTCATCTTCCTTTGGAAGACTATACCTCTCAAGATCAAGGAACTTGTTGAGGTATTCCTCTACAATTAGGCTTCCCAATTGCAAATTCATAAATTCAGCCTGCTTCTCCCCCCGACATGTGAAGAAAGGTAGTGATCCCTGAAGGCTTTCTTGAAATCCCTCAAAGTGATCTCATTATCTTCATACCAGTGACATGCCTGATCAACCAGCTGATGGATAGCCAGGTTGACCCTATGCCGATCGGAGCAGTCCATAACTTTAAAATTTTCAGTGATAATATCTAGCTAAGCTTCAGCTTTGTTTAGATTCCTCTCCCCCATTGAAGGTAGGCAGATGTAGTTTTAGAAATCTTTCTATTCTGGAACTCGAGTGGCCAGAGTGCCTCGAGTCCGCGTTCCTTTTCATAGCACGAGTCATGCGGGTCATGCTCTCAATCAGTTCCCTTTGGTCCCCTGAAGTGTTCAAAGGACCTCCTGACTCCATCCTTCATAAAACAATAATCAATCAACATTAGCTGGTTAATTTAAACAATCAAACATATGGCACAAATCATACATACTCTTTACCCTTGGATGGCCTCTCATGACAGTTGCACATGGACTTAAAAACTTACTAGTTCTATGACATACTTAACATAGGTTCTAAGCATGCTATGATATCAACTGTAACACTTCGAAAATCCACCCTAAAAGCTAGAGGCCAATTAGGTCAGTGTTAGCCCGTTTGTCATAACATGATCATAATAATATGATGCAACTAATGTAGCGAAAAACTATTATTCATTTAAAATAAGATAAAATACTCTTTTGTTTAGAGGAAGGCTTTAAGTTAACACATTAATAAAACTAATGTCATAGAACATAATAAAAACATTATTCATATTCATTTCTAAAATAAACTCTAAAGACTCATAACTCCATCTATTCTTATGCCATGTGCAACTTCGCTGTCATGAGTTGAGTCAGCCATCCATTCAAGCATATCAGTTACCTGTGCAGATCCAATGTGCAAGGTTTTCTAATTAGAATATGTAAAGGCCATGCAATGTTATGCATCCTAAGTAGGATCCTACATAACATAGATAAACAATTCATAAGCATGAAATAAACACAGGTGAATACCATGTTATAATCATATGATAACATATCAATGTTTCATATCATATCATCAATGTATATAAGTAGTATTAACATTAATTGACATGTAATCATGTAATAGTAATATCCTCGGGATTGCTTCGTAACCCTTTGGATTCCACTTTTGTGGTCATCAGTCCTTTAGTTCAGTCAGTAGTCAATTCAATCTTTGATCTTATAGTAATTGAAGAATCATGTCATTGCCCTCCAATAGGCTAGTTAGGCCTCACCCGAAGGCGAGTGGGAATATACATACCGTTACTGGTAAGATACAGTTATTCTCCCAGAAAATGCTAACTCCAAGGTGCATAGCACAGTAATTTTTCGAGGAAAATTCTAACACAATGAAGTAGGTGTAGGATCGAAAACACCAAGAGGAGGGGTGAATTGGTGAAATCAAATTTTCCAAAAATTCACCTTCGGAGAAAAATGATAAAAACGATCATAAGCAAATAAAGATAATGCATAGATGAAGAATAAAAAACAAACACAAGAAGGCACGATATGTTGACGAGGTTCGGCCCCAACGCTTTGGCCTACGTCCCCGCTCCGACTTCTCGACCTTGAGACCGCCGGAGATTCACTATCTTTCTCTTTTCTTGTAGGGAGAGAACAACCCTCTTAATACAATCATGCCTTCTTCTCCGCTCAAGAGGCAAGGCACACCTCTTTTACAAGGAGCTCTCAATCTCACTATATTTCAGAAAGTGAAAATTTCCATCTAACTCTTTTCTTTTACAAAACTTTTTTTCACACTCAAGGCTAAGAAAAGAAAAGGGAAGAAATTGCAATTCTATGCTTCAAAAACTTGCGAGGAGCTCTAGGATGTTCCTTCTTGCTTGAATGAATTTTCTTCAGGCTTTGGCACTTCTTTTATAGGCTCCTAGGGGTGAGATTTCGTTCAAAAAGTCTCCCTCAAATTTCTCCTCAAAATTATAGTCGTTACTATTCATTTGACTGATGGGCCGGTCGAACGCTGGGATGGGCCGGTCGACCGGTCTATGTGACCATTGTCTCATTTCTGCGCTGACGCTGTCCGATCGACCGGTCCTTCAACCGATATAACGATCGGTAATGTCTCGACCTCGACCGATCTAAATTGTTGTTGACCGGTCTATCGACCGGTATAGTCTCGACGTCGACCGGCATCTTGTCGTCTTTCCTTACACTGAATATCAGTCGATCGGTGCTCTTGGTCGATCGATCGGTCGGTCGACCGGTCGTGTCTGAAACTTTTTTCTTCAACTTTTAATTTGCCGAATTCTTCTGCGAATCTGTTCATATCAATCCTATACCTGTATTATCATCACTTGAGAGTAGATTAGTAACATTTAGGTCCATTTAATTTGTTATCATCAAAACATAGGATTCAACAATCTCCCCCTTTTTGATGATGGCAAATTAATTGGATGATAAGGAAAAGAAAGAAAGGAATGGAATGTAAGTTTTACATAGAAAGTAATAAACAAGCTCCCCCTATATTTATGCATATTTTACTTTTTCTCCCTCTAAATAAGTGGCATTTATATTCTGATAATTGATATGAACATATGGCAAAATTTAAATATGATATCAAAGGTGAAATCAAAATGTCATCACATAGGAAAAAGCCAAAAGTCATCACATAATAAAAATCATTCCATTACATAGTTAATAATATATCATGCATTAACAAATGTGACTGAAGTCATTACAAAATTGTGCACGATATGCACAATACAAATGTAGGCACTAAGACACATTACATACTAAGACACATAATATCGTCCTAGACTTCTCCCCCTTTTGACATCATCAAAGAGGGAGACAACTCAACTACTCCTCATCGGGACTATCATCCTCACGAGCTACGGGCGAAACAAATCCCTACGATGCATAATAGGCATGTAGCGATCCAACAAGGTAGCGGGAGTCACACTCCATCCGTCGAAGATCTATTTGGGTCACACGATGGTCCATCTGTGTCATACGATGGTCTATGGCGGCCACTTTCTATGAAAGAGCCGTGAAGTCGTAAGTGCCATGGAAGTCTGAAGCGCTGTGCTGAGAAGGCCCAATATGCTCAGTGGGCGCCGATGGTGGAGGGAAGCTAGGGCCAGCCTCCTGAGTGTCCATCGGTGCAGGCTCACCATCTGTGGCATCATCTCTATCATCATAATCTGGCGCTGCCTGCTCACTAAACCTAAGTCCCATCCGGTGTAAAGTTCCGGAGCCAATGACATCGGTAGGACGAGGTCGAATGTACTCCTCGTCAGCAGAGATGTCGACACCAAAGTGGAGTAAGATCTTTGTGATCCAAGCACCAAAATATAAGTGGTGTCATCCACGAGCAGCAGAAGAGATCTTCTGGAAGGTGTAATCCATGTGATAGAACACATAATGACCAGAATGTAGAAAAGGAGGCATCACGAATACAGAGACAGCGAAGAAAGAAGAGATCAAAGTGAGTGACCTCTGTATAGTGCCCGGCTCGAGGAGTGATCATTCGGCTAAGGAGATGATGTGCCATTTTCATCAGTGGATGAAGATGGCGATAGGCCGTTTTGACAGTATATTGGACTTCTTGTCCAGCAAAAATGGTCTAAATATCATCTGAGATGGGAAGATAGTTGGAAGGCCAACCATGAGTGACAAATGAATAAAGACCAGGTAATGGGCACGCAACCCCAAAAATGCGACAAAGATGGTCTGGATCAAAATGAATGGGCATGCCAAGGACATAGATAATAATAGCCTCTCGAGTGATTGTCATGTTCGCATAAAAATGACGAATAAGACGAGGGTACACACGCTCCGTGAGGGAAATAAGTGGCAGCCAACTAATGGTTGCGAACATCTCTTGAACATCTGGAATGTTCAGAGTGTCCCAATCGATGGTATAGGCATGCCGGACTTCGCGAGAGATGTACAAGGTTTCGAACCTGACAGAGACGTCCCTAGTGATAAACAGATGACTATCAAAATCAGCAGACTCGGGAGAGGATGGTTGACGAGTACGTCCATGGGATCGTCCTCGTCCACGGCCTCGTCCACGTTGGACAGGCGCGGGTTCGGGTTCTGGTTCAGGTTCTGGTGGGAGGATATGAATGGTACCACCGGAACCGGGGAAGCGACGACGATGCTGAAAGACCATCCGAACATGGGAATGTCCATCATCGTCGGCCATGGATTCAACAATGGTGGTATGAAGTGAACAAAAGGTTCGTCGGCCATGGATTCAACAATGGTGGTATGAAGTGAACAAAAGGTTGGAAAGAGCAGAAGGTCAGCGGCGGGTGTCGGTCGCCGGAATCTGTGTTTCTGATGAACAGTGAGAGAGGAGAGGTAGAGAGAGATGGGTGACGAAGAGAGAGATCAGCCGTGAGAGATAGAGAAGGCCGGCGGAAAGGTCGGCCGGCGGAAAGGTCGGCCGGCGGTGGCAGGGCGACTGGCCGGAGACAGAGAGACTGGCGAGGGAGAGAGAGAAGGCCGGCGGTGGCAGGGCGACTGGCCGGAGAGAAAGAGACTGGCGAGGGAGACAGAAAAGGTAGAGAGAAAGAGGGTGAGAGTGTTTGACGGAGGCGGCGGCCGGTCGCTGGAGTCCGGCAATCGTAGGGTTGCCGGAGGAGGGGAGGTTATCAGAGGAGGATCGGTCGCAGAGGGTCGCAGAGGACGACGGTCGCATGAAAATCCGAAAATTAGGTCGGCCGAATCGCGCGGTCGATTTTTTATAGCTTGCGATTTTGGCATATACCGGTCGATCGGTCATGCCCCGCGGTCGACCAGATACTTCTTTTCCAAACATATTATATAGCGGTCGATGCGATGTCAGTCGGTCGCAGTATATACCGGTCGACCGATTTTGTCATATCGATCGACCGATTGTTTTGTCTGCTTATTAAACCTTCTGTAGCATTTGACCGGTCCTTTCAGTCGGTCGACCGGTCCTTCAAGTAGATCGGCCGATCCCTGTATTTTTCAGGTTTTGAACCATTTAAACTCATTAAAAATCATAAAAATCATATTCCAAATAAGATCATACAAATGTAAGTGTTGTGCAACACTTTTAATGTTCAATTCATGTCAAAAGTGATATTGTATAACCAAGTCACTTTTAGTTTGAATTGATATGCAATCAAGAGTTAATCATTCCTAACTCCCTTCTAAGCATGCAAAATCGTTCTTCACTTAAGGGTTTTGTAAATATGTTTGCAAGTTGAACTTCAGTGGACACATGTTCAATGGCAATGTTCTTAAGGGACACATGTTCTCTAATGAAATGATACTGTAAATCAATGTGTTTAGTCCTAGAATGTTGAATTGGATTTTTGGTCATTTCTATAGCACTTGTGTTATCACACTTTATGGGTACATTTGAACAATTTACACCATAATCAAGTAATTGTTGTTTTACCCATAGTATTTGTGCACAACAACTACCGGCGACTATATATTCGGCCTCGGCGGTAGAAAATGCGATGGAGTTTTGTTTCTTGCTAGCCCATGAAATAAGAGAACTACCAAGAAAACAACACATCCCACTAGTGCTTTTTCTATCAACTTTACACCCGGCAAAATCCGCATCGGTGTAGGCATGCAATTCAAATGGGAAATTTCTATCATACCAAATGCCTAAGTCACTTGTATGCTTTAAATAACGTAATATTCTTTTTTACAGCAATTAAGTGCGATTCTTTGGGGGCAAATTGAAACCTAGCACACAAACACACACTAAACAAACTATCAATCATATCACTGTACCTTTTTTTTATCAATGGACTTGCCTTTTTCAACTCCGCCTATATTTTATAGCCGGTCCCAAGCCTGGATAAAGGAGGAGGGTTGTGTTAGGCCCCGACAGCCAGCGTAAAACTCTGTCGAATCTCATGAACATGGACTTGCCTTTTCATCTTTATTTAATTTTGTAGTAGTGCTCATAGGAGTTGTGCTTGACTTGCATTCGTTCATCCCGAATCTTTTGAGTAGTTCCCTTGTATATTTTTTTTATTAAGAAAAATACCTTCTTTGAATTGTTTTACTTGTAGGCTTAGAAAGAACGTGAGTTCTCCTACAAAACTCATTTCAAATTCTTGTTGCATAAGAGTTTCAAACTCTTTGCATAGGCATTCATTAGTAGCACCATAAACAATATCATCAACATAAATATGAACAATTAAAATATCATTTTTAAAATATTTTAAGAACAATGTGGTGTCAACTTTCCCATTTTGAAAGTCATTTTCAATTAAGAATGAACCCAATCTTTCATAACAAGCTCGAGGGACTTGTTTCAATCCATAAAGAGCTTTTGAGAGTTTGAAAATATGATGGGGAAAATCTGGATTTTCAAAACCTTGAGGTTGTTCAACATAAACTTCCTCATTTATAAAATCATTCAAGAAAGCCGATTTAACATTCATTTGAAAAAGTTTAAAACCTTTATAGCATGCAAAAGTCAAAAGCATTCGAATTGTCTCAAGTCTAGCAACAGGAGCAAAAGTTTCATCAAAATCAATCCCTTCAATTTGTGAGTAACCCTTGGCCACTAATCTAACCTTGTTCCTCATAATGACATCATTTTCATCTAACTTGTTTCGAAAGACCCATTTGGTTCCAACGATAGGATTGTCATCGGGTCTTTCTACAAGTTTCCACACTTGATTTCTTTCAAAGTTATTTAATTCCTCATGCATTGCATTTATCCAATTTGGATCTTCAAGTGCTTCATCTATATTATTGGGCTCATAATTTGTAAGAAAAGCCGAAAAAGTACATAGATTTTTTAAGGAATTTCTAGTTTTTATGCCTTCATTTAACTTATCTATAATTTGATCAAGTGGGTGTGATGAGGCATGTCTCCAATTTCTTGGAATGATTTGATTCTCTTCTTTTTGAGGTACTTCCATTTCTTCGACCTTTGGGGTGTAAGCTTTTGCTTCCTCTATGTCCACAACTTCGAGTTTTCTTTGTACTTCAACTATTTTTTCATCATCATCCTATGCTTGTTTGCTCAAAAAGTCATTAGTTTCATTGAATTTAACATTAATAGACTCTTCAACAACTAATGTTCTTTTGTTGTATACTCTATAGGCTTTACTTGTATTAGAATAATCAAGAAAAATACCATCATCACATTTATCGTCAAATTTGCCTAGTTTATCTTTAATGTTCAAGATATAATATTTACATCCAAAAACTTTAAAATAGGAGATGTTTGGTTTCTTACCAAATAGCATTTCAAAATATATTTTCTTTTCAAGAGGTCTAAGTAGAATTCTATTGAGAACATAGCAAGATGTGTTAACGGCTTCCGCCCAAAAATATTTTGGTAATTTGCTTTCATTTAAGATTGTTCTAACTATTTCTTGTATAGTTCTATTTTTTCTTTCTACTACTCCATTTTGTTGAGGTGTTCTAGGAATGAAAAAATTATGAGTAATTCCATTTTCTTCGCAAAATAATTCAAATTTATGATTTTCAAATTCTCCTCCATGGTCACTTCTAATTTTTGAAATTTTTTGTTCAAATTCGTTTTGAACTCTTTTTGCAAATTTGGAAAATATGTTTAGCGTCTCATCTTTACTAGCGAAAAAAATTGTCCAAGTGAAACGAGAGAAATCATCAACAATTACAAATACATATTTTTTTCCTCCTAATCTAGTCACATCAATAGGCCCAAACAAATCAAGATGTAAAAGTTCCAAGGCCCTATGCGTACTAATAACTCCTTTTAATTTAAAAGAACTTTTGATTTGTTTACCTTTTAAACATGAATCACAAACATTATTTTTCTCAAATTTGATCTTAGGTAAGCCTCTAACCAATTCATGATTTGACAGTTTATTTAGCAATTTATAATTTGCATGTCCTAATCTCCTATGCCACAAGTTTATGTCATCATGCATGACACTAAAACATTTTTCATTTTTCAAGTTATCAAAATCAATTTTGTATACATTATTGTACCTAAATCCCATGTGTAAAACTTTGTTATTTTCATCTAGTATCAAACATTTGTCCTTTTCAAATTTAACTAAATAATTTTTATTACAAAGTTGACTTATGCTAATTAGATTATGTTTTAGATTTTCAACAAGCCAAACATTTTCTAAATACACTTTGTCATTCTTACCAATATTACCTATACCAATTACTCTTCCTTTACTATTGTCTCCAAAAGTGACTTTACCTCCATTTTTCTTTTCCAAATTGATAAAATTTTAGGCATCGCCGGTCATATGTCTTGAGCATCCACTATCCAAATACAATTTACCTTCATTGTACATAGAAGCTTCCTACAAGAAAGAAGTTAGGAGTTTCATGTTTTTGGTACCCAAACTTGCTTGGGTCCATCTTGGTTAGCCATGGTCCTTTTCGGGATCCAAATTTTCTTCATTCATTTACTTATTCCTTTCCTAATTCTGCAATCATAAGAATAATGTCCTTCATATCCACAATGAAAAAAAACAATTTGTGATCTTGTGTAATCATGCGATGCTTTAACAAATAAGATTCTTTTGTCATTCTTCTTTTCAAAAGAGGTGAAACCAAGTCCCTTTTTGTTTGAAGAAATTCTAGATCCACTAAGCATGGCATCTAACATTTTACTTCCATTTGAGAATTTTTCAAGTTCAAGTTTCAATTGATTAATTTCTTTGTTCAAACATGCACTTTCTACAATTTGTCTTTTACATATTGATTTTAGTGCACTATTTTCCATTTTCAATTCTTCAATTGAGAGTTCTAAGCTAGAGTTTTCTTTATTCAATATATCACATTTTTCACATGCTTTAACATTCTTATTTTTCTTTTGCAAATTTTCAAACTCTATTTTTATCTTATCGTATTTCTTTTTTAGGCATCCATATTTATTGATTAGACATCTAAACTCCTTATGCACATTGAAAGATTCACTATCACTATAGTTAGAGGAGTTAGATGATACCTCATGGCTATTGGCCATTAGACATATGTAGGCTTCCTCGTCATCGCTGGAAGAGGTGTTGGAGTCATTCTCTTCATCTTCACTTTCGTCCCAAGTGGCTTGGAGAGCCTTTTTTTTCCTTCTTGAGCTTTCTCCATCTTTCTCCTTTTTGACCAAATTTGGACATTCATTTTTGTAGTGTCCAATCTTTTTGCATTTAAAGCAAGTTATTTGACTTTTGCTTAATGATCTTCTCTTGGAATAGTCTTTCTTCTTCTTAACGAACCTGAGATATTTATCAAGTTTCTTTGCATATAGAGAAAGCTTCTTTTCATCAAGATCCTCATCTTCTTCACTTGTATCTTCCTCATCTTTGTTTGCTTTCAATACAAGTGTTTTTCTTTTTGAAGTATTTGCTTCTTCATCCTCCTTGATCCCAATCTCATAGGTCAATAGTGAACCTATAAGATCATCAAAGTCCAACTTATTTAAATCATTTTCTTCAATCACCGTCCTCTTTGTATGCCACTTGGAGGAGAGAGACCTGAGAAACTTTTTCACTTTTTGAGGATTAGTCCTTGGTTCGCCCAAAGAGGCTAAGTCATTTATAATATCATTGAAATGAACAACCATCTCATTGATAGATTCATTTTCAAGCATTTTAAAAGAATCATATTGATGATTTAAAATATTTAATCTAGACTCCTTAACTTTATCCGTTCTTTCATGAGTAATAATGAGTTTTTTTCAAATATCATTAGCACTTTCACAACTAGAAACTCGATTAAACTCCGTTGTATCCAAAGCACAATAAAAAATATTTTTAGCTTTCCAATCTAATTTTACTGAAAGTCTTTCTCCTTCGGTATATTCAAAAGGTTTTTTCTTACTTAAATCAAAACCATTTTGAATAATGTCCCACATATCAATATCAATAGAACAAACATAGGCTTGCATCCTAATTTTTTAATATGCAAAATTCGATGCATTAAATAGTGGAGGACGATTAATAGATTGACCTTCGAAAAAACCGGAACCACTTGATGCCATAGATCTAAAGATATTTTTAAATCTTAAAGCTAGAGCAACTTGGCTCTGATACCAATTGTAGGATCGAAAGCACCAAGAGGAGGGGTGAATTGGTGAAATCAAATTTTCCAAAAATTCACATTCGGAGAAAAACGATAAAAAAGATCATAAGCAAATAAAGATAATGCGTAGATGAAGAATAAAAAACAAACACAAGAAGGCACAATATGTTGACGAGGTTCGGCCCCAACGCTTTGGCCTGCGTCCCCGCTCCGACTTCTCGATCTCGAGACCGCCGGAGATTCATTATCTTTCTCTTTTCTTGTACCTCTTAATACAATCACGCCTTCTTCTCCGCTCCAGAGGCAAAGCACACCTCTTTTACAATGAGCTCTCAATCTCACTATATTTTAGAAAGTGAAAATTTCCCTCTAACTCTTTTCTTTTACAAAACTTTTTTTCACACTCAAGGCTAAGAAAAGAAAAGGGAAGAAATTGCAATTCTATGCTTCAAAAACTTGAGAGGAGCTCTAGGATGTTCCTTCTTGCTTAGATGAATTTTCTTCAGACTTTGGCACTCCTTTTATAGGCTCCTAGGGGTGAGATTTCGTTCAAAAAGTCTCCCCCAAATTTCTCCTCAAAATTCTAGCCGTTACTGTCCATTTGACTGATGGGCCGGTCGACCGCTGGGATGGGCCGGTCGACCGGTCTATGTGACCATTGTCTCATTTCTGCGCTGACGCTGTCCGATCGACCGGTCCTTCAACCGATATAACGACTGGTAATGTCTCGACGTCGACCGATCTAAATTACTGTCGATCGGTCTATCGACCGGTCTATCGATCGGTATAGTCTCGACGTCGACCGGCATCTTGTCGTCTTTCCTTACACCGAATATCAGGCGATCGGTGCTCATGGTCGGTCGATCGATCGTGTCTGAAACTTTTTCCTTCAACTTTTAATTTGTCGAATTCTTCTGCGAATCTGTTCATATCAATCCTATACCTGTATTATCATCACTTGAGAGTAGATTAATAACTTTTAGGTTCATTTAATTTGTTATCATCAAAAAATAGGATTCAACAATAGGGCACAGTATATTGTGTCATCAATTTGAGGGGTGACAAGTAATAGTATTTTTCAATTGAGTTCATTGTTATCACAATCATCAAACAGCTTACGTCGCTTAGTCTTCATATTTTAACCTAATTATGGTTGTCCATTCATTTCGTGTATCTTAGGTTCATATACAATTATCAATCACCATTACATAATAATAAATACCTTAAAAAATAATTTAAATATAACATAATCCCATTTTTTGAATTGTCACGACCGTGATAGGGTTGGTCACGACCATGGCAGAAACTCTGTTTTAAAGCCCTTTCTGTCATGGTCATGACTACATAGTCACGGCCGTGATTGACTCTATCACGGTCGTGATAGTAAGTGTCACAGGCGTGACAGAACGATGTTGACCCTTTTTGTTAACCCTTCTATACGCCCGTGATGGGATGCATCACGGCCATGACAGAAGGCCCAGCACATTCGTATCCGACGGGTATGACGGGATTCATCACAGTCATGACAGAGGTCTCTAACCGCATTGTTCAACCTGATTTTGCCCAATTTTTGCCCAATTTTGCTCAAATCTTTTGGGAAAAATCATCTTTTAACATTACGAGCGGTTCATACATGTTTTGCAGGTAATAAAGTATCATCGACCATATCAAAACATGTAAAATCATGCATTCTTAAAAATCTAGGGTTCTTCCCTTAAGGCATATAAGAAATTCTAATCATAAAACCCAACATATAGATCTAATCATGAATCATAAGAAAATATTTCAGATTCCATAAAACCTATAAAGGTCCTCTTCAAATCCCTTAATAAGAGTAGGGTGCACTATTATTTTCAATTCAATGAAAATCATTAAGAGGGAAGAGAGGGGTTGGATTCCCTTTATATACTTTGATTTTAGTGGATTCTTCTCTTCTTTCTTCCCTTCTTCCTCTTCCTCTTCTTTCTCTTCTTGCGCCTCAAGATCTCCTTCCTCAAGATTTCAAATAGAGAAAAGAGATAACCAAGGAAGTCTTGGGTCTTTATATAAGGGAGGTTAGGGCTTTTTAACAATTTTATTGATTTACCTCTGATTTAAAAATCAGGGGTATGATACGTAAATAGATACGTAAAATACGTAAAATATGCATTAATAAAAAATTTATATGAGTTACTTTTGCCAAGTTTTTTTATTATCATCTAGGTATTTACATGAACAAAAAATTTCTATTTATATTTTTTGCACAATAATCATTTAATTTATTTGCTCATGTAAAATATTTTCATATATATCCAATCATAAATTTTATTTATCCAAATCATGTACTTCCTGATCATATGCTATTAGAGCTTTTGATTCAAATGATTTTTAAATTATCTTTACTCAAATGGTGTGCTGTTACATGAAATTTTATAGTAATTAAGTTGATTAATTATAAACACTCTTAATTTCTATAAATGGAAACGATAAGACACTTGGCTACATTAGCAATAAATTATTTTCTTGAAATTTGATTGAGAAGAAGATGGAAAATTAGTAGATTCACTAGCTTACCCAAATGTGATTTTATTTTCAAATTTAAATAAAGAAGAAATTAAGCAAATTTCCATTGAAATTCCACCTAAGCCATCACATATATTTTGTTTTTCATTAAATGGGTGGGTTACATTTCATTTCTTAATTAAGTATCTAGCATTTTTTGTGGTTTAAAATTTATAACAACCACTTAAATCAATTAAACACTAGATGATTCTCAGTTTATGATATACAATAGCATGAGTATATATATATCACCAAAATTAATTAAAAATATTTTGCATTTATTTACATGTTTTTTGTCACATGTTTTGTTACTCATACTTTTTATTCATACTCTATATACATATACAACATTATTATCTTTTTTAGATTGACATTTGTGTATGCCAAATTTGACCTGATGATCGACTCATCCTATCACCTTTTTTTCTTTTTCTTACTTTTTTATATTTATTTTAAATAAGTAAGTTTATGTAATATTTATTTTAAATATAAAATAAGTTTTCTTAATATTAAAATATTATTTTCATACTTAAAATGATTTTTTAATTTTTAAATCAAATATAGGAGTAAAACCAAATAAAAAAGTAAAGAAATAAATAAAAAATAAAAATGCGGTGGGGTCGACTCAGGTTGTGAAATCCTAACTCGTGCCCGACCCGAACTCCCATCAAGCCGGGTCCACCAAGTTAGATCATTGGGTCTACTGGGTCGATCCGATCCGATGAACACCTTATTAAAGGTAATGCATATAAAGAAACAATACAATGCAAAAAAAAAAAAAGCAAGACATTTAGGTGCTATTTGGTAACATGGAATATGATTTTATTCTCATATATTTCACCAAACACTAAATATAAATGAGGGGTAAAATTGGACTTTAAAATTGTTTTTAAAAGGTAGAAATTTTTGTAAAAGGTAGAAATTGTTTTATTTTCAGCTCTAATTTCAAAAAAAATTAATTTGGAATTAATTAACCCTATTCTAGAAATATTATTGAGATGCCAAACAACACATTAGAGAATAGCTTTCACTGGAAACATATTAAATCAATTTAAAATCTCACAATTTTAACAGTAGGGAAAAGAAGTGCGATGAGTTTCCCCTGTGAAATTGCAAAGGAATTGTAACCAAAAGAACGAGCCAGGAAAAACATTGAATCTCTTGGACTTCTACATCATCCAGTTATGCTTGTTTCCAAAAGGACTTGTGACTGAACTGTCAATCCTAAAATGAGAAAAGAAAAAGCCGTTTGAAATCTATCCACCAAGCGTCTGATGCGCTAGAATATTAACTACTTACTAATCAGGTGAGGCTATAAAGTGTTGAAGGTCAACCCTCTCTAGGTCATTGAGCTTTGGATCCAGAGTTACAAGCCTTTTGGCTGCAGTCACTGCTTTGTCAGTTTCTTTAATATCAGAATAATAATTCCATTTACATCTATCATAAATCCACATTGTAGAACATTTACACTGATCCAGCAACTTCGTTTGATCAATTTGACAGAGAGGGTCATTGAGCTTTGGATCCAGAGTTACAAGCCTTTTGGCTGCAGTCACTGCTTTGTCAGTTTCTTTAATATCAGAATAATAATTCCATTTCCATCTATCATAAATCCACATTGTAGAACATTTACACTGATCCAGCAACTTCGTTTGATCAATTTGACAAAAAGGCAGATCATTCACATTGCGGAATCTTCACTTTTGCTGATAACAAAAAACATATGTGGGTATCTAGGTAGTAATGAATAAATTACGATCTGTCTACATTGCAAGAGGCATACCAGAATACAAAAGCCATAACTACTAAATCTGACTATTAGTAACAAACAGCATATATTGATACAAAAACGTTCTTGTAACTGAACTCACCACGCACATCTCCTAACACATTTCCCAACAGATCTTACTCAACAAGATATATGGTAAACAACAGAAACTCGAGACATGCAAACCAAATATTCCAAATGCCTTAGACTTTGTAGAATCACATAAATCAGTATATGAAGAAACTCAACCAGAGCTTAGATTTATGTGCAACCAAATAATTTGTCTTTAAGACAGACATTGCATAAGTATAAATACTACAAATTTACTCCAACAATTCAAATATTTAAATCTTTTCTTTTTAACTGGTTGCAGAAGATACAGATATGTCAGGTAAATTAGTAGATCGTTGAGAGTTGCTGGATAACAGAAGATTATTCCATTATCTATAAGCTCAAGTGGAAATTTCAGTGTAACCTAAAAGCATGTGATCAAATCTTCTCATGGAGGCTCATAACCAGATCATGGGCATCATCCAAGAGCCTCCAAACATCCAGTTAGCCAGCCATGCTGTTGCATTCCCTCACTATATCATCCATACTGCTATATCTCTCAATTATAAGTTCCCTTCACTGTAAAACACAAGAAGCAATAGCATAAAGTAACAAATCATCTGTAGGTGGAGCACGCAACCTTATCCTTCCTGAAGCAGACTTCGCAATCTCTGGATAGGCCGATCAGACAAAGTCTGTGGGAGTTTCCTGCCCGTATCGCTGTCTGATCGGCCCATATCACCTCCCACAGACACAATGTCTGCTCAAAAGTGAGCTCCCTCCTGAACAAAACCACCACCATTCTATAGACGAAGAAGCAATCCTCTGCTTGAAGCTGTTGCAGGTGTTTATATAGGTGCAAATCCTTACATTTGATTATTTTGGAAACTATATTCAACTGTCTACGTATTCCTGCCTCATCAAGCCGGAAATTGTGCCGAGCTTTTCTCATGAATCCCACGAAACACCAGAAAGCCTCAAGAATCGCTCATACCTTGGCAGTAACCAGTCTCTGGATCATAAACAGCATATGCCTCAAGAATCGCAACCAAACGAGAAGCATGATAAATCATGCAAGGCTCCAAATCATCATAATTTTTTAATCCAACTGATGTGGCAGATTCGAGGGCCTTCTCCTTAGACACTACAGCTTGTGATGGGGAGTATTGGATCCATTCTGAATTTGCTCGGATAGCATCCAAATGAATAATACGTTGCCATGTCTTGAAATCTTCACATGTTCTATCACATCTAGAAGTATCTTCATGTAGTGAAGGAACCCTCACATGATTTGGATAGTCCTCCAAGTCACATTCTATGATTAGGGATTCTGACATGGTTTCATGTTCATCTCCAACAAAGGAATCAGAATCTGAAGACTCTGTACCCGGAGTAGATAACTCCACATGAGTGATCCCACTTTTATTTTCTACTTCTCCTTCCAAATTACATGCATTTGAAGTAGATAAGTGAATGCCGACTGGTTGATGATAATCCCATGTCGCATCTTCCTCTTCAAGGAACACATCAGAAGAGGAATCACAAACTAATTTGTTCTCGTTACTGTCAAAAGAGTTCCCTTTAGCAGCATAGGAAGGAGGAATAACAATCTCATCATCTACGTAGTCATGAGGTTCTGATGCCTCATTGAATCTAGGGCTGTTTCTATTTCCAGCTCCATGGATTACCTTCAAACTGTGGTTTACCTGAGTAATTTAGGAGTTCTTTCCACTTCCTCCTAAGCTTTTCATATACTTTCCTGAACAAAGGAAGCACAAAATGTCATGATTTGATTACATTTCAGAATAAAATGATACGTTTACAACAGGAAGATACTAGATTTTATTACTAAATCTAATGATAAAATTTGGTCCATTAAACTTTTTATGCTAAAATTTGCTGAAAGTAGTTGAACAAACATATTATGTGAACAAAAGAGATGAAAATTCCAGTTACCTCTTCCGTATTCTGATGCTAGTTCTTTCTTCCTCAGAACTGCTCAAATCATACCTGCAATTAGAAAATTAAACTCAATCCAACAACCAAGAATTGTTTGTTAAACCTATGATACATTGTTCGGCTCTCCTGTTCTTTCTTTTGTTTCGAGAGAGGCTCTCCTCTTATGTCAAGGATATCTGCAGAAGGTGAAGGTCGTGACAGAGTCTAAAGAACTGACTAAAGCACAAACTCTAGAAAAACAACAAAAATACTCAAAATACTGATTGATCAAGGGAGTGGAGTTAATTTTTGTCTCCAAACAATGGAATCAGCTTCGTTTGTGAAAAGGCTATTATTTTCAAAAAAAGGCTTCGTTTAGCTTCGTTTCAAAAAAAAAAACAATGGAATCAGCTATTATTTTCGTATCCAATGTTAGACAATTGAATACAAGAACTTAACTGAACAAACAAAGATCCAACATCTTTCTGTTATGTGAAAAGGCAGTCATATTGTTCATTTCTGGACAATAGAATTAAGGGTTTGTTTGGTTCAAAAATCATTACGAGAAAGGAAAGGAAAAAAAAAAGGAAAAGATGGAAGGGACTGGAAGAGAATGAAGGTAAATAATTAATCTTGATTAGATGACATAAATACATGGAAAAGAAGGAAATGAAGATTAACCGATAATTTTATTTCGATGATTTTATCCTTTATATGTGTATTTGTGTGGTTGGTTTATAAGGTCAAAGATGAAAATGTGTGCTTTCCATCCTGAGTTGGGGTTGGAAGAAAAATGAGAGGTTGAGGAAAAAGGAGAGGACTCCCCTCCATTATAAAGTCAACCAAATGGGTAAATCCAATACCCTTCTTTCTCTTCCCTTCTTTAACTTCCTTTCAGCCCCAACCAAATAGACCATAAATGTAGCCAGGAGATCAAGAGGGAAAATATCTAATCAAATGCCTTTGACGTGATTGTAAAAGATGTTTATGGAAAACTGACTAAAGCATGCATGTGCATGCAGGATTTGAAGAAAGAAGAACAATCATACAAGTATACCACAAAATAAAATGCTTACAGAATTTTTTTAAAACGAAAAATAAAAGATACACAATATGCAAAATGAGAGAACATAAATAAACTGGTTGACTATGATATTTGTGCAGGAAGGAAAACAACGAGGCAAAATATTTGTCATGTGTGACATAGTCCTTTAATCACCTAAGCACAAATAATAAAATCAGGTCACGGTGAGAGTGAAGTGGTTTCTTACACTCCTAATAGAAATGGCCATACTTTAGCTCTTATGCTTGGGTCAACTCCCTGTCCAAACAAATGACAATAATTTAGATTCAAACCCATGTATTTGAGATAACAAGGCAACATCAAATAATCACGAGGAAAAAAGAATGCAGATTGATGGTATATCTGTCAGCAATAAAAACATAGCATTTACCCCACTGCGAACTTTCTTTAAGAACTTCCGTCCCCCATCATTGAACTTCCCATCTGGTGTAAATAAAGATTGCCAAAATCTACTAGAAAGTGCATATTTTCTTTTCCTTTCGGACCATGGTGATTTTAGATTTCCTCTGCAAATGATCCAAGTATTTGACATGTGAATATTGTGATGTGTCAAGACATAACATGGAAGAAGAAAATATTGAACAATGAAATATAAACAATAAAATTTCACACAATTTTTTTTTTTGAGAGGAAAATTTCACACATATAGGCGAACCCAGAAGTCAACATAAAATGAAAAAGCGTACAATGTGGCATTCATAGTGTATGACAAAAGGGAAACAACAAAGTTACTAGAAGAACACTTCCATAGCATAAATGGTCCTGATCTTATGAAGGAATATGATTTCTTCAGACAAGAGAAATAAGAATATTGAAGCAGACATAATATGGATGGATGAAAACACTTCCAATATTTCAACATATATTCGAAGCACAGTCAATACACCAACAATAACCCAATGTAAATGCGGTAGACAGAGCAGAATATTTCAACACTTATTTTGCCACATGAACGATCTTGGAAGGCTAAACACACTGAAGTAGTCAAGTTAGTGAATAGTACTCGGATTAGGAACTCCTAAGGAAGACCTTACACAGCAATCAGAGGCAAACTGAAGACATTCCTTTCCTGGACATAAAAGTCGTCCAAATACGGATTACCCCAACACAACTATCAGCAGAATGAGCTACGCTACTATCGCCTTATGACACCAATATCCAAGTCTTCGTATAATTCATCTAAGCTCTTCTAAACAGTGATTTCGGTGCAAAACTTCTAGGAATGGAGATTGCATCCAAGTAAGTTATGACAATGATACAGAAAAAGCTTAACAAGTTAAATCACAACAGCATAAAAGAGGAAACCAAATGCAAAAGGGGTTCTTTTTTCCCCTACTCTTCACATTGTTCTAATCAGAGAACCAAAATGTAGGGGTTATGGTGAATGTTCCCCATCGAAGTATCCAAGAGGCAAAAGAAATTGCGAGAATCTTTAACAGAAAACACAAAAACGAGTTAACAAATCACAGCCACAGGGGAGGAAACTAAACGGGAGTAGAGGGACTCACCGATCGCCGCCGGGGACGGGGCCGGAGGCGACGACCAGAAGCGACCTCAGGTGGTTCCACGAAGACGTGGGAGGCGAAGACGACAGTAGAGGATCGGAAGTAATCGAAGGTTGCGCGGAAGGAGACGGCATGCTCGACCGTTTCAGAGCTTTCATTTAATCCCGTCTCCTCTTCTCTTCTTCCACCCGTTTCTATCTCGGTCTTGGCAACGAACAGGTCAAGGAAACACAATATGATAGAGAGGGGGAGAGAGAAAATTTTTTAGTCTTAAGTTTGCTTCAATTCAGCCTACGGGAGGAGAGGAAAAGATGTTGTCCTGGCGGCCGCCTGGGAGAGGCCGGCCATGACCGCCATCATCCCTCCCGCCGCTGCCGCCCTCGCATCCAGGATCGATCCGACGCCGCCTGCCCGCCTAACTCGCCCCGACCAACGACTGCTGGATCCCACCTCTGGCGACGACGAGAGTGCCTCTCCCGACGAGCTGACTGGTACGGCGCCCCGCTCCCTCAGCCAAACCACCATGGATCGCCCGGAAGGTCCTCCGATCAGCAGCGTTTCCGGCGTCGTCGACGGGAGGGGCGAAAGAGTCGGTGACGCGGATGGGATTCGTGACGGGCATTTTCCACTCATTTTTTTACTTAGTTTATTTTTTAAGTATCAAGGTGACAGTTTTATAATTTGCACTCCAGAAAAGTACACCCTCGAAGATGGTCCTCCACATCACACGTCGTAATTCTACCACCCAAAACGGTGATATAGTAGGGGAGACCCGCTAGTCCTCCCCCGAAGCATTGTAATTATTCATATTTACTCAACAAAAATTTCAAGCTTCCCTAAATCTAGCATCGTGCTCCAAACGTGAAGTGGCAACCCACAAAAAAGCGTCCCAAAGCGTCATAAGCGATCGAGCGTTACGCGAGGTGCCCGTTTGTTCACAAACGCCTCCACCGAAGAAGCGTCCGTTCGGGACCGTGCGTCCCAAAAGTTGTGGCATACAAAAAGTGGCATAAGCAAACTTCCGCAAAGCGCTCAAAAGAGCTTGCCTAGACGTTGGACAAGTCTAGACGCCGCACGGGTCGGTCGAGCGAAAAATGATCCCGTGACAAGTTGATATTAGAGCAGCGTTTCTGGGACCGCTCAAGTTGGCGTTCGGCGATCAAGGTGAAATGACGTCAAACTCGGAGATGACGAATGAATCCGTTGCAGCAGAGAAGGGCCGCCAGGATCGAGGGCGCGCCCGCTCGAAGGATACCATGTCCGCCTTCAAGCAACGCCTCGACCAATTCCAATTGGACGTGGGTGAGATCCAAGACCAACTCGCTACGCACGAGCAGGAGTTTGAGAAAACCGTGGATCTTGCCACGGTGCGGGAAGAGATGGCGTCATTGTATACGCGTCTCGAATCCATGGAAGCGACAATTATGGACATGCGGGAGACCTTGGACAATGGTCTCTCAAACATGCGGTTCGAAATGGAGCAAGAGTTTCAGACCTTCCGGGAGGAGCTTAAGCGACGCTATGGAGACGGGCGGCGCCTCGACGCACCCGCCCCGCATGAGGCAAGAATTGATGTGTCAAAGCCAAGGCCCTACAAAGGCGAGCGGTCGGCAAGGGAGATCAACGACTTTCTGTGGAATGTCCGAAGGTACATGGAGGCCTTGAACGTGACGTCCGAAGTGAGGATGGTGAAGACCGCATCCTTCTACTTGCAAAATGTGGCGAGTCTATAGTGGTGGTGCCATTGCGACGACGTGGAGCGTGGCATTGTGGATCTCATTGAGAGGTGGGACGACTTCAAGAGGCAGCTTACCAACTACTTCTGCCCTGCCAAGTCGGGATTGGAGGCAAAGATTGCGTTGTTCAACATTTGCCAGAAGGGCACGTTGAAAGAGTACGTGAAAGAGTTCACCGAGCTCCGCCTACAGAATTCCCAAGTGGACGAAGACACGTTGTTGGCGATCTTCGTGAAGGGTTTGAAGCCATGGGCTAGGACGGAGTTGGAGCGACGAGATTGCCCCAACCTCCGCTCGCTAGTCGCCGCTGCTGAATCGCTCGTGGAGTACGCCAAAGCGAGCACTCCACCACCAAAGTCCTCGAGCAAGGGCAATGGTGGGGGAGAGAAGTCCAAGTCACAAGGAGGCAAGCCGCACTACTAGAATAAAGGCAAGGGACGCCAAGACGGGAAGTCCAACAATGGAAGATTCAAAAGGGGCAGGAAGCCGCCAAAACATTGCTACATTTGCAAGGGTCCACATTGGACGAGCGATTGTCCGCAAAAGGCGACAGTCAACGCAATGTATTGTCCCGACGAGAAGGAAAAAGAGAAGGAGGAGGCGTGTCTCAGCTCGATGCACGTCCTCAGCGCCATCAACGCCCCGAAGGATCCTTCATCGGCTGCGCGACTTTATGCGGATATCTTGTTGAATGGGCAAGTCTTCAACGCCCTCATTGACACGGGAGCATCGGAGTTGTTCGTGTCAGAAGTGGCCGCCAAGAAGCTAAAGTTACCACTCCAGAAGACTAACGCCACGTTCAAGATGGTGAACGCGAAGTCTATCTCGACCACAGGAATTTCTCCTGGAGTGAAGGTTCGCATCGGCAAGTGGTCGGAAAGCTTCGACGTGACGGTGGCACCAGTGGATGACTACGAAGTGGTGGCGGACATCTCTTTTCTGCGACACATTATTGCATGTGTCATCCCGCTCACCAATTCGATGGTCATCTTCGATCCCAAGGGACTTTACAACGTCCCTGTGAGGTCAGGCGGAGACCTCAAACAGAAGACCCTCTCCGCCATGCAAGTGGCGAAGGGGTTGCGCAAATAGGAGCACACCTTCCTGGCGACCGCCATCTTGGAAGATCCGGGGCCCTCCACTCCAACACATCCCAAAGTCCTTGAAATCTTTGAGGATTTTACGGATGTCATGCCCCCGGAACTCCCAAAGCGATTGCCTCCGAAGCGTGAAGTGAACCATGTCATCGACTTGGTTCCAGGATCTAAAGCCCCACATGGAGTCCCCTATCGGCTCGCCCCTTCAGAACTCGCAGAACTCCGTAAGCAACTCACCGAACTATTGGATGCAGGATATGTTCGGCCTTCAAAATCCCCATACGGCGCCCCGGTTCTCTTCCAGAAGAAGCATGACGGTTCCCTCCGGATGTGCATCGACTACCGGGCGCTCAACAAGCTTACGGTGAAGAACAAGTACCCCATCCCCTTGGTGGCGGATTTGTTCGACCAACTTGGCGGCGCAAGATCGTTTACCAAGTTGGACCTTCGTTCGGGCTATTGGCAAGTCCAGATCACGGAGGAGGATGTGCAGAAGACGGCGTGCGTCACAAGATACGGCTCCTACGAGTTCCTCGTGATGCCGTTCGGCCTCACCAACGCCCCGGTGACCTTCTGTACTCTCATGAATAAGGTATTGCAGCCATTCCTTGACAGGTTCGTGGTTGTGTACCTCGACGACATCATGATCTACAGCCGCACCTTGGAGGAGCATATCGAGCACATTCGGCAAGTGTTCGAGGTGTTGCGGCAGAACGAGCTCTACGTCAAGCGGGAGAAGTGTGCCTTCGCTCAACCGGAAGTACACTTCTTGGGACATGTCGTCGGAAGTGAGAAGTTAAAGATGGATGGCGCGAAGATTCGGGTCATCGTGGAGTAGGAACCGCCCAAGCGGGTTCCCGACATGCGTTCGTTCCTTGGCCTGACGAACTACTATAGGCGGTTCATCAAGGGGTATTCACATGTGACAACCCCTTTGACGAATCTCCTCCGGAAGAATGTGAAGTGGGAGTGAACGCCGACATGCCAGGAAGCGTTCGACACCCTCAAGAGGGCCATGACGGAGGAACCGGTGCTCGTCCTGCCAGACCACACCAAGTCCTACGAGGTACAAACAGATGCTTCTGACTATGCCATTGAAGGAGTTCTTATGCAGGAGGGGCATCCCGTGGCGTTCGAGAGTCGCAAACTCAACGACACGGAGCGGCGCTACGCCGTTCAGGAGAAGGAGATGACCGCGGTGATTCACTACCTTAGAACATGGTGGCACTACCTTCTCGGGTCGCGATTTCACATCAAGACGGACAACGTCGCGACAAGTTACTTCGAGACACAGAAGAAGCTCTCGCCGAAGCAAGCAAGATGACAAGATTTCATGGCGGAATTCGACTATGTCCTGGAGTACAAATCTGGCAAGACGAATGTCGTTGCCGACGCCCTCAGCCGACGCGCGGAATTGGCGGCCATGAGCTCCTCTCAGGCCGACCTCATCGAGGATCAAGAAGGGATTGGAGTCGGATCCCACGACAAAGAACTTGTTCGAGCAGGCGAAGGAGGGTAAGACACGTCGCTTTTGGGTGGAAGATGAGCTGATCTTCACCAAGGAACGTCGCATATACGTTACACTCTTCGACAACTTGCGGCGCACTATCATGCAAGAGTGCCATGACTCCAAGTGGGCGAGACATCCGGGCATCCACCGCACTTTGACACTCATCGAAGATAACTACTTTTGGCCAAGGATGGAGGACGACATTGAAGCCTTCGCGAAGACATGCCTTGTTTGCCAGCAAGACAAGAACCTTAATCAAGCGCCCGGCGGACTTCTGGAACCCCTGCCTATTCCAGAGCGTCCATGGAAGGATGTCTCCATGTACTTCATCACGAGTCTGCCCAAGTCTGAAGGGCAGGTACCATCATGGTGGTCGTCGATCGGTTCTCCAAGTATGCCATCTTCGCCGTCGGCTCCGCAAGTTGTCCTGCTACTGAAGCTGCGGAGTTATTCATGAAGCATGTAGTGAAGTATTGAGGCCTACCACAAAACATTGTCAGCGATCGGGATGGGCGATTCGTTGGCAACTTCTGGAAGGAATTGTTCAAGATGATGGGCTCCAACCTGCATTCCTCGACATCACTTCATCCTCAAACTGACGGCCAAACTGAGAGGGTGAATTGTATTCTGGAGATCTACTTGCGGCACTATGTGAGTGCCAATCAGAAGGACTGGGCGAAGCTACTCGACATCGCGCAATTCTCCTACAACCTGCAACGAAGCGAGTCGACCAATCGAAGTCCCTTCGAGATAGTGACGGGGCAGCAACATCCGACGCCCCAGACCTTCGCCACTTTTTATGGTGGCAAAATCCCCGCCGCTCACCGCATGACGAGGGAATGGCATGAGCAGAATGACATGGCGAGAGCATGTTTGCACAAGGCATCGAAGCGCATGAAGAAGTGGGCGGACACCGCCCGACGGGGCGTCAACTTTGAAGTCGGAGACTTGGTCCTGGTGAAGCTAGTCCAACATCTTCGGCTAAGTGGAAAGAATCTGCACAAGGGCCTCGTTAGGCGTTACGAGGGCCCCTTCAAGATCCTGAAGAAGGTAGGCAAGGTGGCATACAAGTTGGAGCTCCCGCCTCAGATGCAACAACACCCCGTCTTCCATGTCAGCCTGCTCAAGTCTTTCGTTGAAGACACTGAAGATCCCGGGCGTGGGGTTTCAGACCGCGCCCCGCCGGCCATCCGTCAGCAGTTTACTGATCAAGTTGAAGAAGTACTCGCCGTCCGCACGAAGAATCGGAAGAAAGAGTATCTTGTTCGATGGAGCGGAAGACCGGACGCCGACACAAGTTGGGAGACGACCGAAGACTTGTGGCAGTTCAAGCAGAAGATTGAAGAATTCCAAGCCGCAGCTCCAGGGACGTCGCTGACTTGAGTGGAGGAGAATGTCCTGGGGGCTTCTCCCCGGGGCACGTCGAGTTATCTTACCATGTATTTTCCTTTTCAACTCACTTTTGTACTTAGTTTATTTTCTAAGTGTGATGGTGGCAGTTTTGTAATTTGCACTCCAGAAAAGTGCACCCCCAGAGATGATCCTCCACATCACACGTCGTAATTTTACCACCCGAAACGGTGGTATAGTAGGGGAGACCCGCTAGTCCTCCCCTGAAGCGTTGTAATCATTCCTATTTACTCAACAAAGATTTCAAGCTTCCCTAAATTTAGCATCGTGCCTCAAGCGTGGGGTGGCAACCCACAAAAGAGCGTCCCAAAGCGTCTCAAGCGATCGAGCGTTATGTCGAGGTGTCCGTTTGTTCACAAACGCCTCCACCGAAGAAGCGTCCGCTCGGGACCGTGCGTCCCAAAAGTTGTGGCATACAAAAAGTGACAATAAGCAAGCTTTCGCAAAGCGCTCAAAAGAGCTTACCTAAATGTTGAGCACGTCTAAGCGCCGCACAAATCGGTCGAGCGAAAAATGACCACACACGCTGTTGGGACTTCAAAATAGGATGGCGCACCGCGTGACGCTGCTATTTGTACAGGGGAATGCGCAGGAATGGGCTGGACGGCGACGTGTCAATCGATATGACGCGCGTGGGTGTGCATCTTTTTTTCGGTACAAATTCGTTGGTTTTTAGGATTATCTTAAATTCGAATGAAAGTGGTATAAATAAACATTTATTTGATAATTCAAAAATTAAACTTAAAATTATTAATATACAACAATCTTGTTAAATAGTAATACAAGTTACGGATGTAATTAGTTTGAGTCGAATCGAATTTTTTATTTAAAAAAAATATTTATTATTTTTTTCAATTTTTTAAATTAAAAAAATCATCCAAAAACAATTAAAAAAAATAAAAAGTACCCTCTAGCGGGTTAGTTTTTTCAGTGATTTTTATGCCCCTATTTTTATGAAATTATATTTTAAAAAATATATATTAAATTAGAGTTAATATAAAAACTATTTAATTTTATACTGTATATAAAATATACTACTAATATTTAAAATTTGCCAAATTAAAGTTCGATAATGTGATCGAAAATATGATATTTTATAAAAAAATATTATATTTATAATAAAAATGGATAATTTATGAATTAATTATATAAATAAAAATCTATAATTTTTTAGGTGGAATTCTAATTTTAGTGAGTGATTTTTAATTTATAAAAAGTTATTCTAAATTATATTGGTACTCCTAATTTTTTATTTTTCGAATCGGATAAGTTTTTCGAGTTTGTCTTACACCCCGTAATACGAATGTGCTATTTATTCATTTTTCTATTAGAGGCCATTACCATTGGCCTAGTGAAAAAAATTTTCCACTCGAAGAAGAATTCAACTCCTCATATATACAACAAATGTGTCTATTATTATTCGAAAGAAAACTAATTTAGGCACTCGCATCCTTTTTCCTCGATCCAGAATTATATTCTAACGATCTACTGAATTTAAGAGTGCATAAAAAAGAGAAAAAAAAAAGATAAAAGAAAAAGCAAAGAGGACATTTGAAAAAAAAAGAAATAAATTCTCTGTGTTTAATGTGCATTGATATATATATGCTTTCTGGTGTGGTGGCGCGAGGAAGAACTGGGGCTTTGAATATGCAAATTGCAAATAATAACCACTGACACTGAGGAGGGGACCCTTTTTTTCCCCTCCTTGGATGCATAACTTTTAGTTGGTGAATCATGAATGGACTAATTGAGGAAAATGGCTTACGTTTACTTTGTTGCGCTTTCGCCATCATTTTATTTTATCAAATTTTGATTATACGATATCGAATAATTTACTCTGAGGAGAAACATAATTTACTCTGGGTGCCATCGTTTTATTTTATCAAATTTTGATTATACGATATCGAATAATTTACTCTGAGGAGAAACATCTTGGCCAACAATTTAATAGACTTAGATTTCATCATTACAGTCTAAAGACTTTAAACTGGCATTTAAATTATAAATGTTTTCTTGCAATGTCACAGAATCAAATATATTTGAGAAAAAAAATTTACTTGTAAGCTCTTTTATTCGTTGACCTTTCCGGAAAAAAAAAACAACAACAACAACAACAAAGTCTTATCCCACTAGGTGGGGTCGGCTACATGGATCATACGACGCCATTCCGCTCTATTAGTAATCAAACCTTTCGGTATATTATTCACCAATAGATTTTGTTCTATTAATTCGCCAAGTGTCCGCCTTGACCTCCCTCTCCCTCTTTTAATCAGATTATTTGGAAAAAAAAACAAAAGAAGTAATTTTTTTTCTTCCTTAAGAAGTAATTTTTTTTCTTTCTTTCTTTTCACCCCTTTTTATTTTATTTAGATGAGGGGTCCGGCTCCCAAGCTTAAGCTGTCTTATTGCAAAGCGTATTTAGGTAACATGTTAGTTCAATTAGGAGCCAACTGATCGAACTAAATTAATCTCAGGCAACACACAAGAAAATGTCCCATAGAAAAATTGGTGTTGATGCTTGCAAACAACAGTTAAGAAAAAAAAAAAAGTAAATATGTGGCAACCCACATAATTAAACCTTTGTCTTAATTAATTGGTGCCTCCATCAGCTTAGACGTGGGACTTGGCGTCTTAGTTTTCCGGATCACATGCTCTTGACTACCCTGCACATGATCCATAAAAAATGGCCCTTGGAGAGGTGCACTTAGCAATCAAGATTCAAGAGAATTGTCTCCTCCATGCATAATTGGGTTTAAGGCTTGTTTCCTCTATCCATAGCAAACGTGAGGCAACAATTCAAAAGAAAAACTCAAATATTTTTCTTTCCTTATACTTCTGAATGACAAAGTTGGCTTCCATAGAAAAAGCAATTGTGTTCGTCATAACCCGACATTGAGATCACCAGTACATATGAGATAAGATGAGTTCAAGCAATTGCCATCAAACATAAATATTATTGTGACCCATCTCGTTAAGAGGTTATCTCTGCGGTCTTGCCAAGTTTCTGAACATTAACACGGTAACAATTGATTGCATCTATGAGGAAGCCTCATGAGCTTCAGTTTTATTTTAGGAAAAGAAAGGAAGGGCCAAGTTTTGGAACTATGACCTTGCCAAAAGTAATACGATAATTGACAGATGTAAACAAGAGAAATCATCAAATGTGCTGAAGATGCATCCTAGACATCTGAATAAACAGAGTCCTGGATATAACTTATTGCAACTCTTAGTACCAAATACCACTAGCTTAGGTGATCACAGGTTTGCCTTATTGTTCAAGCATTGGAAACTTGGATACTCACAGTGCTGCATTTTCCTCAAGCATTGAGGCTGCTGCCTTATCGGTGAACCAAATGAATTTTCCATCATTGAGGGAAACCATCTCAACAGGCAGCAATTCAGATGAGTCTTTGTCGCTCCCCAAAGCCTTACCCACTGGACCGGCCTTTCCAGCTCCAGTGACAACCATTGCAACATATGCTGATGAATCAATCACCGGAAATGTGAATGTTATTCTTTCTGGTGGTGGCTTAGGGGAGTCCTTTATAAAGGTTACCGAGCGATCCTTCTCGTTCAATAAAGGATGCCCAGGAAAGAGATAACATAAAAACCCAAGGCCCATGGGCTTAGTAGGTTCTAATGTATATCCAACAAAAGAGTTCTTACAACATGATGAGTTCAAGTAAAATACATGACTCCATGAGGCCCATAAGCCATACATAAATGACTCTTATAAGAGTTCATCAACATGACATAATATAAGTAAGATAACTTGGGCCGTAGCCCGACTTGTCCATGCGCAATGTCTTCGTCAAGAGGCCCTCACCGTCGAACCTAAGCCTCATTCATACCTGTACGGATCCATGGAGTGCAGTGGATTTCTCCCGTTAGAGTATGTTGAGGCCCATGCATGCTACGACCTTATAACATAATCTCTATATGTCATGACATATGCATATTATCATCATGAAACATAAATCATATGCATGCTATGAGCTACTTATGCATATTACATGTGATCATATCATCATGGCAATATAAGATAATAAGTAACATCATAATATTTAAGTCTTGCATATCATAACTTATCATCATGCTAATGCATACCATAATCTTATCTTACTTTACTTTAGCATCTTTCATCATGTCATGATATGATGTGACAAGTGGACATTTACATGGCATCCTCATAGGTGCATACTTCATCATACTTCTTTAACATTTTTACTTTATGTCCCAAGTCATTCATCATTCATCATTCATCTTTCATATTTACTTAGATAATTTCTTATCTTGTTTGATTGGAAAGACCATGTTGAAGCTCAAGGGAAAATGGCTAGCTAGGCCAACATGTTGGGTTCGCGGAAGGCCAATAGAGACGCCACGCTTGGGGTGGAACTCGCCTCCTGATTCCGCGTAGGCCCAATAGAGACGCCACGCTTAGGGTGGAACTCGCCTCGAACTTATGGAAATGTCATGCTTGGGGTGAAACTCATTTCCCCGAGAAACGCCACGCTTGGGGTGAAACTCATTTTCCCGAGAAATGCCACGCTTGGGGTGGAACTCATTTTCCCTTTCCTTGATTGCAACAAGTCACCTTCACGTCAATTCTTCTTTTACTTACTTTCATCAATACATACAATCAGTCACACATGTTGTCTGTTTTAACCCTATTTAAGGTCATACATACTTCAAATCATACTAGGTGTGGTTTTTCAATCATAGCAAATCAGCCTCCAGAACGAACGACCGTTTTGGGTATCGGTCGACCATTAGTAGGATATCGGTTGTCCGGTCGGGTTATCGGTCGACCGTTATGGTCCATTCGGACGACCGAAATTAGACTTCGGTTCATCCGCTAATCACAGAATGTGACACTCTTATATATTGGACGACCGTTATCAAATCGGTCGACCGCTCATGGGTCTTTCAGATGACCGAAAAGGGATTTCAGTTCAACTGCTAATCATAGAATGTCCCGACTGTTTTATCATCACATATCGGACGACCGCTTGTAAATCGATCGACCGGTACTTGACTTTTCGAACGACCGAAACAAGGTGCTCGGACGTCCTCTAATCACAGAATGTCCCGACCCTTTCAAAATGGGCGACCGTTATAGAACCGATCGACCGTTGGACAGAGTTTTACACTACAATGGTCTCCAGAACGATCGACCGATACATTATCGATCGCCCGTTCTGAGACGACAGATACACGACTTTTACATCACTCCATTTCAAATCTTTCATACATTGACATATTGAACACATACATGATTCCAAACATCATATAGGACATTTCTAAGCATTCTTAGCATTTTAATCCTGAATATCATAAGGTTCTCACACGAAGCATCTAATCATGCTAACTAAGTTCATACATGTACATAAGCATAAAACCATTTCATTTGAGTTAGCATAAGCAACAATGAACATCCTATTTCCAAACATGATTAGCATTAGAACATAAAGCTTCATAAACATGACACATACAAGCACTAATATGCATAAGCCCTAATCATCCACTTCAAGAACACAAGTTGGTTCTTCATGCCCTAATCTATTCACACAATCATCATTAGGGAGGTGATTAAGAGTTTGAATCCCCTCAACATACTTTGATTAGCTAAGCTTAACTCTAATCTTCTTCGTCTAGCTTCAATCCCCTCTTTCTCCCCTTTAGTTCACTAATCATGAGCTAAACAGTGAAAAGACATAAGAGAGAAAGTAAGTGAGAGTAAGGGAGCTTGTTATTGTCCATTGGACAAATCATGAACTCTCACTATAGTAGAAATGAAGTTTATGTGCTTGCTGACCGAGTGCTTCTTAAGGAGAGGGGGAGAGAGAGTGAGTGACTCACTGTAGCTTGACAGGGGTGGTGAGTTTGGAGCTTCAGCCGGGTGGAGAGGGAATGCTACTGTAGCTTTGGGGTTTTGGTGGGACTTTAGGAGCTGCTTTCGGCTGGGTAGGTAGAGGGCAACTTAACCTTTAGCTTTTAGGTCATCTTATAGTCTCGTGGGCTTTTGGGCTGTTGGGCGCGTGTGGCCCTTTTTGTTTTCCCTTTTTTTTTTAAACAGGATGTTACAACCTACCCCCTTAAATAAAAATTTATTCTCGAATTTTAGTAAATCATAATTCACTCACCGAAAAGTTTCAGAAACTTCTCTCGCATTTCTTCTTCTAGCTCCTATGTTACTTCTTGTCCTCGGTGGTACTTCCATGCCACTTTGACCATAGATATGGTCTTGTTCTTGAGGTGCTTCACTTGGTAGTCTATGATATTTATAGGTTGCTCCACATATGTCGTCTTCTTTAATATTCGGCTCTTCAATCCGAATCACATTCGCCTTATCGTGAACATACTTCCGAAGCATTGATACATGAAAAACATTGTGAAGCTTAGCATATGAAGGTGGTAAAGCTAACTTATAGGCTGCTTCACCAACCTTCTCAAGAATTTCAAATGGTCTAATATACCTTGGGGTCAACTTTCCTTTTTTGCTAAATCTCATAACACCTTTGGTTGGTGAGATCTTGAGCATTACATTGTCACCAACTTCATAAAGTTGTTCTCTTCTTCTCATATCCGCATAACTCTTTTGTCTACTTTGCGCCTCCAACATTCTTTGCTTGATGAGCTCCACTTTATCAACATACTTGTGGACCAAATCCGGTCCAAGGTATCTTTCCTCTCCGATTTCACTCCAACATGCCGAAGAACGGCAATGCCTTCCATACAAAGCTTCAAATGGAGCCATCTTAATACTTGAGTGATAACTATTATTATAGGCAAATTCCACCAAAGGAAGGTGGTCATCCCAATTCCCATGCCAATCTAAGGCACAAGCTCTAAGCATATCCTCAAGTGTTTGAATTGTTCTTTCGCTTTGACTGTCGGTTTGAGGATGAAATGTCGTGCTAAAGTTCAGTCTTGTTCCAAAAGCATTTTGGAGACCTTTCCAAAATTTAGAAGTGAACCTCGGATCTCTATCCGAGACAATAGATGCTGGAATTCCGTGCAAACGGATAATCTCATTCACATACAACTCTACCATGCTTTCCATAGATTGACTCACTTTCATAGGAATAAAGTGAGCCGACTTCGTCAAACGATCAACCACAATCCATATGGCATCATGATCCTTCCGGGTTCGTGGTAATCCAATCACAAAGTCCATAAATATACCTTGCCATTTCCATTCCGGAATAGGTAAAGGTTGTAATTTGTCACAAGGTCTTCGGTGCTCTATCTTTACTTGTTGGCACACTATGCACTTTGCTACATACTTAGCAACTTTTTTCTTCATATCTTCCCACCAAAAATTCTTTTGCAAATTCTTGAACATCTTGGTGCTCCCGGGATGGATGGAGAATTCGGACTTGTGATATTCGTCCAAAATTTCTCTTCTTAGTGCCTTGTCCTTTGGGACCCATAGACGGTTCTTGTACCTAATTGCCCCATCTTGACCATACTCAAAATGATTCCTTTCTCTTTTGCACACATTGATCATTCTCGCATAATCTGGGTCCTTCCTTTGAGCTTCAATTATTCTTCTTACTAAACTTGACTCGATCACATGATGTGTCATACATATGATCCTTCGACCACAAATGTTTGGGGCCCATTGCACTATGCTTTCCACAAGATTCCACTTGTGGACTCTCAAACATCCAAGTGATCCTTCCCACTTGCGACTTAGTGCATCGGCAACTACATTTGCTTTCCTGGGGTGATACAATATTGCGAACTCATAGTCCTTAAGAAACTCGAGCCATCTTCTTTATCTCATATTCAAGTCCTTTTGAGAAAACACATACTTTAGGCTCTTGTGATCCGTGTACACTTCGAAATCTTCACCATACAAGTAGTGGCGTCATATCTTCAATGCAAATACCACCGCCGTCAACTCTAGATCATGAGTTGGATAGTTGACTTCATGTTTCTTCAATTGTCTTGAAGCGTACGCAACTACTTTGCCATGTTGCATAAGTACACATCCTAATCCGGTACCACAAGCATTACTATAGATGACATAGCCTCCACTTCCCGTGTGAATGATTAAAATGGGTGCCGTAGTAAGTCTTCTTTTTAACTCTTGAAAGCTTGCTTCACATGCTTGTGACCATATGAACTTCTCGCCCTTCCTTGTCAACTTTGTCATAGGAGCGACAATCTTGGAAAAATCTTGGATAAACCTTCTATAATATCCAGCAAGTCCCAAGAAACTTCGAATTTCGGTCACATTCTTGGGTCTACTCCAATTCGTTACTACTTCAACCTTTGCCGGATCCACGGCTACTCCATGCCTTGACACAATATGACCAAGAAACATAACCTCTTCAAGCCAAAACTCACATTTGAAGAACTTGGCGTAAAGCTTGTTCCTCCTCAAGGTTTCCAACACAATGCGAAGGTGTTCTCTATGCTCTTCCGGGCTTGATGAGTAGATGGGGATATCATCCACAAACACTATCACGAATTTGTCCAATTATGGACAGAAAATCCTATTCACCAAATCCATGAATGCGGCAGGCGCATTCGTTAGTCCAAATGGCATAACTAAAAATTCATAATGTCCATACCTCGAACGAAATGTCATTTTGGGAACATCTTGCTCGGCTACCCTTAGTTGATGGTAGCTACTCCTTAGGTCGATCTTGGAGAAAACCGACGCCGATGATAATTGGTCAAAAAAATCATCGATTCTTGGCAAGGGATACTTGTTCTTCACTGTCACTTTGTTGAGCATTTGGTAGTCGATGCACAACCTTAATGAGCCATCCTTCTTCTTGACAAATAGTACCGGTGCGCCCCATGGTGAGACGCTTGGCATGATGAACCCCTTATCCAAGAGTTCTTGTAGTTGCATCTTTAGTTCATGCATCTCCGCCGGAGCCATTCGGTAGGACGGCTTTGAGATGGGAGTGATCCCGTAAGTAGTTCAATATTGAACTCAACTTCCCTTCTTGGAGGTAATCCCGCAATGTCTTTCGGAAAGACATCAGGATATTCTCTTATCACGTCCAAGGACTCCAGTGCCTTGGGTTGTGAATCCGTCTTGATGACGCTTGCCAAAAATCCTCTTGCTCCCTTCTTGATCATCTTGCTTGCCTTAATGGCTGAGATGAGTATCTTGGCTTCCTTGGAGGGAATTTCCCTAATTATTGTAGGCTTTTCATGATGGCCACCTATACAAACTTTCTTTGCCTTACAATACATGTGAGCATCATTGTAAGATAACCAATCCATTCCTAAGATTACATCATACTCTACCATGGGAAATAATATGAGGTCACTTGGGAAATTCTTGCCATCTATCTCTATGGGCACATTGGGGATATATCTTCTAGTGCCTACCATTTCGGTCAGGGTTACAATGTCTAGTTGACAAGGGACGACCAGAGGCTTAACTTTTAATATGCTTGCAAATGCATGAGAGATAAAAGAATGGGTTGCACCCGAATCAAATAGAACATTGACATAGTGATCGACAATTAGAATATTACCTTGGATCACATCATTTTCTGCCATCCACTTCCATGGCGAAGACTCTTGTTGGAGCTCTTGGTGGGTTTGCCATCATCTTTCCTTTGTCCTTGTTGCCCCCTTGTTTTGCGGGGCAGTCCTTTATGTAGTGAACCTCCTTGCCACATTGGAGACACGTCCCGGCCTTTATGCGACATTCTCCATAATGGTTCCTTCCACAATGTGGACATAAAGGCTTGATCGGTTCTATCTTCTTTGGTGAGTAATAAGGTGTCTTCCTTGTATTATTTCCTTGGGCTTTCCCTTCATACTTCTTGATAGTCTTCTCTTTGGTATCCTTTCTTTCTTGATATTTCCTTTCATGTTCAGCGGCGAGGTCCACCGCCTCTTTCATAGTGGTGCAGCGACCACTCATAACCCATGGTTGCAGTCCAGGATTCAGCTCATTGATGAATCTCTTTGTCCTTCGGAACTCATTCTCATTGAGTTCCCCACACTTCTCCAACCTAAGAAAAGTGTTCACATACACACTCACAGTCATACTACCTTGGACAAGGTTGAGAAATTCGTCCCTCTTCTTTTCCTTAACATGATCGGGAAAGAAGCGTGCCTCAAACGCCTCCACGAAACTTCTCCAACCAACTTCTTCTTCATTCTGGAAGGTAGTTTTCAGGAGTGCCTTCCACCATGCCTTAGCTTGTCCGCAAAGGCGATGTGTAGCATACATCACCTTGCGATCTTCGGGACAACCCATGACTTTAAGAGTGTCCCCTATCTCCTCAACCCATGATTCGGCTAAATCAGAGTCTCCTTCTCCATCAAACTTGGGAGGTTGGAGCCTTATGAACCTCTCAATGGAATAGTCCGGTTCATTAGTCCTTTGGGCATTTTGTGTCGCCCGGATTAATCCATCAAGAAAGGTATTCCTTTCATGTTCCTCGTCAACGATAGCACATCTTGGAGGCATCTACATTCATAATCAAATAAACACAACATCATCATTAGCCTGAGTTAAACATGGAAGAATATGTACCTTTAGGTTCGGTAGCATCTCATGACGATTACACATGGACTTCTTACTTAGACATCACACTTAGACATTTTACCCAACCTATGACTTACACATCCTAAAACCTATACATACGAGCCAAACTATGGCTCTGATACCAACTGTAATGCCCCCGAAATTCGGCCATAATTTTTAAATTTTGCCGAATCCTGGATGGCATTACATCAACTATGACTTTGACCTAATTTCATAAAACTTTGCAGCGAAAACATAATATAATAAAACTTAAGACATTAACATCATAACAGCGGAAGACTTCATGGATAGTTAAAATAAAAACCCAAGATAACATAAACTGGCCCATGGGCCTAGTAGGCTCTAACGTATACCCAACAAAAGGGTTCTTACAACATGATGAGTTCAAGTAAAATACATGACTCCATGAGGCCCATAAGTCATATATAAATGACTCTTACAAGAGTTCATCAACATGACATAATATAAGTAAGATAACTTGGGCTGTAGCCCGACTTGCCCATGCGCAATGTCTTCGTCAAGAGGCCCTCACCGCCGAACCTAAGCCTCATTCATATCTGCACGGATCCATGGGGTGCAGGGGATTTCTCCCGTTAGAGTATGTTGAGGCCCATGCATGCTACGACCTTATAACATAATCTCTATATGTCATGACATATGCATATCATCATCATGGAACACAAATCATATGCATGTTATGAGTTACTTATGCATACTACATGACATGTGATCATATCATCATGACAATATAAGATAACAAGTAACATCATAATATTTAAGTCTTGCATATCATAACTTATCATCATGCTAATGCATACCATAATCTTATTTTACTTTACTTTAGCATCTTTCATCATGTCATGATATGATGTGACAAGTGGACATTTACATGGCATCCTCGTAGGTGCATACTTCATCATACTTCTTTAACATTTTTACTTTATGTCCCAAGTCATTCATCATTCATCTTTACTTAGATACTTTCTTATCTTGTTTGATTGGAAAGACCATGTTGAAGCTCAAGGGAAAATGGCTAGCTAGGCCAACATGTTGGGTTCGCGAGAGGCCAATAGAGATGCCACGCTTGGGGTGGAACTCGCCTCCTGGTTCCGCGTAGGCCCAATAGAGACGCCACGCTTGAGGTGAAACTCGCCTCGAACTTATGGAAATGCCACGCTTGGGGTGGAACTCATTTTCCCGAGAAATGCCACGCTTAGGGTGGAACTCATTTCTCCTTTCTTTGATTGCAACAAGTCACCTTCATGCCAATCCGTCTTTTACTTACTTTCATCAATACATACAATCAGTCACACATGTTGTCTGTTTTAACCCTATTTAAGGTCATACATACTTCAAATCATACTAGGTGTGGTCTTTCAATCATAGCAAATCAGCCTCCAGAACGAACGCCCTTTTTGGGTATCGGTCGACCATTAGTAGGATATCGGTCGACTGGTCGGGTTATCGGTCGACCGTTATGGTCCATTCGGACTACCGAAATCAGACTTCGGTTCATCCGCTAATCACAGAATGTGACACTCTTCTATATCGGACGACCGTTATCAAATCGGTCGACCGCTCATGGGTCTTTCAGACGACCAAAAAGGGATTTCAGTTCAACTGCTAATCATAGAATGTCCCGACTATTTTATCATCACATATCGGACGACCGCTTGTAAATTGATCGACTGGTACTTGACTTTTCGAACGACCGAAACAAGGTGATCAGACGTCCTCTAATCACAGAATGTCCCGACCCTTTTAAAATGGGCGACCGTTATAGAACCGATCGACCGTTGGACAGAGTTTTACACTACAATGGTCTCCAGAACGGTCGACCGATACATTATCGGTCGCCCGTTCTGAGACGACAGATACACGACTTTTACATCACTCCATTTCAAATCTTTCATACATTGACATATTGAACACATACATGATTCCAAACATCATATAGGACATTTCTAAGCATTCTTAGCATTTTAATCCTGAATATCATAAGGTTCTCACACGAAGCATCTAATCATGCTAACTAAGTTCATACATGTACATAAGCATAAAACCATTTCATTTGAGTTAGCATAAGCAACAATGAACATCCTATTTCCAAACATGATTAGCATTAGAACATAAAGCTTCATAAACATGACACATACAAGCACTAATATGCATAAGCCCTAATCATCCACTTCAAGAACACAAGTTGATTCTTCATGCCCTAATTTATTCACACAATCATCATTAGGGAGGTGATTAAGAGTTTGGATCCCCTCAACATACTTTGATTAGCTAAGTTTAACTCTAATCTTCTTCGTCTAGCTTCAATCCCCTCTTTCTCCACCTTAGTTCACTAATCACGAGCTAAACAGTGAAAAGACATAAGAGAGAAAGTAAGTGAGAGTAAGGGAGCTTGTTATTGTCCATTGGACAAATCATGAACTCTTACTGTAGCAGAAATGGAGTTTATGTGCTTGCTGGCCTAGTGCTTCTTAAAGAGAGGGAGAGAGAGAATGGGTGACTCACTGTAGCTTGGCAGGGGTGGTGAGTTTGGAGCTTCAGCCGAGTGGAGAGGGAATGCTACTGTAGCTTTGGGGTTTTGGTGGGACTTTAGGAGCTGCTTTCGGCTGGGTAGGTAGAGGGCAACTTAACCTTTAGCTTTTAGGTCATCTTATAGTCTCGTGGGCTTTTGGGCTGCTGGGCGCGTGTGGCCCTTTTTGTTTTCCTTTCTTTTTTTTTTTAAACAGGATGTTACAGAGCGGGCGGCAGCGGAGGACATTTTTATTTTCCGGTCATGGTGATCCACCACCCTCCGGTACCCCGTGCCATTTATTTATTCTTTTTTTAAAAGTGCATACTTATTTCTCAAGGCAAGAACCTAATATATAGAGCGACTTTGCGTGGCATAATTGCTTGATAGCTTCTTATGTCCTTGCAAAGCGAGAGTGTTTTGATACTTTTTCTGTTGTCCACAGATATTGGAAATACTTTAACGGGAGTGCTCTCTATCTTGCTTCTCGAAGACGAATCTTTGAGATAGAAATGGGCCCTTAGGATGATGTCTTCGCAAAGCGAGAGGGTTTTGATGCTTTTTCTATTGTCCACAGATATTGGAAAGACTTTAACGGGAGTGCTCTCTGTCTTGCTTATCGAATGCGAATCATTGAGATAGAAATGGCCTTACTAAAGGGGGGAATGGGGTGGTACGATGAGTGATGAGGTGAAGTGGCGTGGTGTATTATTAGAAAATTTATGTTTGGATAATAAATTATATAAGATGTGGGGTGAAGTAATTAAAAGTTTTATGTATATAAAAATTATTTTTATCCTTCATTATATGTTTAAAGCATTTATAATTATTAATTAGGGGTGAGCATGAACCGGAATGACCCGGCCAATCTCGTCCACACGCCTAGGATTTTTCAAAGTTTTTTCCAACCTGATGAATAATTGGGTCAGGACAGAGTCTCATTTCTTTGACACCCGATCGGGTCGGGTCGGGATCGAATCCGAATTTTACGTTCCAACCCAGTTGAATATATTATATTAATATTAATTATTTTTTAATAATATATTAATATTTATTTTAAATAAAATTTTATATTTATTAAAAAATTTTATTTATTAAAAATTATAGATAAATATGTGTTCATATTAGAAAAAAGATAATATATATCAATGAATGTAAGAGAGAGAGAGAGGAGAGAGAAGAGAGAAGAGAGAGGTAATTTAATTTGGTAAGATGAGAAATAATTTAATTTGGTAATAAAAAAAGGAAAGATGTTAATTTGGTCTAAAATAATCTATCCTTCCTCATTCCACCAATTTGGTGGAATGAAAAATGTAATGTTTAAAGGGCTTATCTATTCCACCCCACCCCTCTTAGCTTAAATAAAAAATGTAGCCAAACATGGTTTAGCTAATTTCACTCCCCCGTATTCCACCCCACCCCTTCCAAAGCGAGAGGGTTTTGATGCTTTTTGTATTGTCCAAAGATTTTGGAAAGGATTTAACGAGGTGCTTAAAGATTTAATGGGAGTGCTTAAGTTGGGAGCACCCTGCTCCCACTAGCTTCAATCGTATGATTGAGACGTGACGATCGACGATGCGCCCAGTTCAAATTTTTTCTAGCACTGGATAGGGGGACGATTCAACTCGTTTTGCCAGTCGAGCGCAACTCGACCTCTTCACATCGTTGACCCCTTCACATGCCATAACAAGTTCTTTTTTATGTCATCATCCATGTCTTCTGCACACGATTCTGGCGCTCATTGTCGTCATCTTTTGCTCGTTGGCATCGTCTTCTATTGCAAGTCGCTTGCAAAGATGTCGATTCTGCTTGCAAAGATGTCGAGGCTCACGAAGACAGTGGTTCTGTCATGAAGTACTGGCACGCTACTCATAAGATGTCATCGTCGGTTCCTTTTCTGCTTGTAAGACACCATCCTCGATTTTGTTCGCAAGACCCGTTGCCGCTTTTGCTTATTATTGTTCACAAGTCGCTCGTGAAGACGCTGATCGTCGCCGGTGCTTCACACGAAGATGATTTAGAAGACGCATTTTATAATCTTGTGAAGATGACTATTGAAGGTTAATGGGCATTGCTAAATCTACTTACACGACAAGCACATGTTAACTTTGTAGTGCAATTGAAGTTCATTTGGCCGAATTAGTGATAACTATTGTTTGCAATTGAAGTTTCTCCGATGTTGAAGGACCTTGGTATGCAAAGACGACTACATGTTAACTTGTCGATTCATTTAGGCGAATTTGAGATAATTAAATTTTCCAAAATTTTCTTTGTTCACTTTTGATCACAACGCCAAATTGGCTTGTCAAATCTAGCATTCTGATCTCACCATTTATGTCCTATTAACTTATCGGCCAAATTGGACGCCACACGACAAGGTTGTTGTCGTATTACCTTCTTGGTCAAATTAAATTTATTTTACTGGAAGTGTATGTGCCTTTTTGGTCGAATTGGACACAACACAAAGATTGTTATCGTATTACCTTTTCGGCTGAATTTGAATAACTGATTCTTATATTTCATTATATATTTTGGGTATACATGGAAGATATTGAATTTGTTGAAGAAGTTGTTGACAATTAGGGCATCCGTGAACAAATTGAAGGTGAAAAAAGTAATGAGGAGGTGAAAGTTTCTAAGTCTCAATATTCAAATTACATCACATCTTATGAGCTGCCAAACTGAACATTTGACACAGATGATGAAGCATACAAGTATTATAATATGTATGCTAGATGAGTGGGATTATCTGTTAGAAAACATTCTTCATATAAGTCTACATCCACAGAAATGTTATAAATAGAAGTTTCGTTTGTTTTACAGATTATAAGTTTATGAAGAAATATCTTGAAAAAGTTTTAAATAAAAAAGGGAAGTTAAAGATAGTTGTCTTGCTCATTTATATGCCTAAACAAGAATTCACGACAACCTCAAAAGAAGCCATTGTAAACCTACATAAATTTGGCATGGGTCTATTGAGAATGACTAAAGCACTTGATATGTTCGGCAAGCTCCTTATAACAACTTAAGATTGTATTGATCAGAATAAAAAGAAATGGAAACTTTACATTTGAATGCCTACATATCATATCTTATTTTAGAAATAAAGTATGTCGCGATTTGGATTTCTTTGATTGATGGGAGTTTGATGAAGATGTAACTATGATGAATTTTTTTTAAGCTGATGGTCGATCAAGGATTAATTATTTAACTTTTGGACATGTTATTGTATTTGATACTACATATCAAACAAATAATTTAAGAATACCATTAATTTGCTTCATTCACTAGAATTAATCATCATATGAGGTCATGTTTAATTGATTGTGCTCTACTTGCTGATGAAATCGATGAGACATTTTATTTAGTTGTTCTCTAATTGATCTGAATGCATGAATGAAAAGTAGGAAAGAGATGCAACTATCACTGCTCTTGTGAATGGGATCATAATGTGGTGAAAGGAGCGTAGTTTGGTTGGCACATAATCTAGTGAAAATTTGATACCTTAAGCAGGCTCCATAAATCACATAACTAACAAATACATAGTGCATTACATCCAACACATTAAATCAAGGGTATATTACATCACATTTCATCCCACACGTTACATCTTCATATGAAAATGAAGAAAATGTCTACAAGAATGATCAATATAACAAAATATTTATAACAGAATTTGTTTCCATTTCTATTATTCCTAATTTCAAGTTCTTTCAACTCCATTTTGAACTTCTATCCTAACAATTTTTCGTAGTAGCCTAGTTATCACTTGTGTGGATCTTGGTTCAAAAATGCATCCATCCATTCGAAGTACTCCACGCTCTTTGTTGCTACAAAATAAAAAGTATGAAACATATCATAGTGCAATAAATGCAATAAAATATCAAAGTGAAACAGATGTTGTAAAATTAAAAAGTATAATAAATGTCAAACTCGCTTTATAAAATCGGCAACCATAAAACCTTCAAACCGAGTTTTGGGTCTAAAATAATTTTTAATCATCGCTTCTTCATGATAATAATATTTTGGCAGTGTCATACTACAAGATAATTCGATAATTAAGATGACAAGTCACCACATATGTTCCATGACAGATACATATTACAACCAAATTAATCCATAATGGGTCAAACCATGTGCTCTTCCAAGTACATTATAAACTGAACAACTTGAATTGTTTTACTAGGATCACATAACATATTTAATAATAAATGAAATCATATCATCAAGAACAAACTATTTTAAACAATAAAGTGAATTCTGGACCTCTTGGACTCAAACAAAGTTAATCGGAATCAAGTGATTTTCCAAGGCACTTGATGCTATGTTGAAAAGATATACAAAAAGCATATAGAGAAATCAAAGACATAAGAGAGAAATCCTGACAAGCATACAAAAAAAGCATATAGAAACATCATTAACTTGGAATCTTAATGTGAATAGTTGTACTTTGAAGAAAGAAAAAAATACTTCCCTTTGCTATTGTAGAGTGTATTCGAAGTTCCATAATTTTCTTCCTCTCCAATATTACAAAATTATACATTATTAACTTGGCAACTATCAATAAACAATGTCTTCAAATCTCCGTTGGCATGTCGTGCTCAAGACAAAGCAGTCCAGAATGTGATAATGGATGTAGCTAATATTCAAATCAATCACAGAGATGCAGATAAGAGAGTGACAATGCATCATGGTTACAACAATGCATGCATATGTAGATATATGTGACCCTTTAATGAACTAGGGGAACTCAAATTAATTCGGAAAGATACCTAAACACTAAACATGGAAAAATTTATAGCGCGTTTATAACATATATGTGTTCGTAAACTTCAGCTGACGGCAGTGAGGCTGAGCAGATGCCGCGGTGAGGTCAAAAGAAGGCAACGTCGAGGAATGAGACATACGGAAGCCAGACATGAGAACGAAATGGATCCAACTGTTGGGAAAAAATGCTGAACTGATATTTGCCAAATTATCTTCTTTTTTCCTTTTAACACGCACGATAATAATGTGATGATGAAAATAATATAAATGAATTAAATCAGACCAAAGACACAAATTATTAATGTGAAAAATCTCTCAATGTGAGAGGAAAAAATCACAGGAGAAAGTAGCAGATATTTCAGTATGAAATAATAGTAGGTTACAAAGTCTCTTATCTGAACTATGTAGAGGAATACAAGAATAATCTCAAGAATCAATTTTGGATGCCACAGAATAAATGTCTCTTGAAACTAAGGATAAAAGTCAGAACGATCTCACGGAATATGAGAAATAAATGAGAAGGCTGTTGAGAAGTAATGTTTGAAGTTTCATCAAGAACGGATGAGTACTCGTCCTGAATCGAACCTCAAAGTTTTTTTCCTCTCTCCTCCCTTTTTCTCCCTCTCAGTGGCTGCTCATGCGCACTTCATTCTGATGTACAACAGCTTGAAGGGCTCTCGTCCTTTTATAGCTACATGTAATGATGTCTTCATCTCGGAGTGGTTTTCAACAATTCAAAATTTTCTTCTCTTTTCTATTGCTACTCGAACTCTCATAGGCGATAATTGCCCAACAAACTCCCCCTTCTTGTTTATTCGAAGGAATCCACCAAGTCTGCATGCTCCCTACAAAACTTAGTTTTCTCTCTCGGTAGAGGCTTTGTCATCATATTATTCTTATTAGTATGGATCTTGCGAAGAATGAATTTCCTTGCCTTTCAGCTGTTGTGATGTATTCTACTTCAGTTGATGATAGTGTCACACACTTCTGTAACTTGGATTGCCATGAGACTACTGCTCCTGCGAATGTCATCAAGTAACCAAAAGTTGACTTTCGACTATCAATGTTTGATGCCATGTCAACATTAGTAAATCCTTCTAACATTGGCTCGACGTTTTCAAAACATAGATATATCTTAGACGTGCCTATATATGAGAATTCACTTGACTTCATCCCAATGCCCTCTACCAGAATTTGATAGGAATCAGCTCATCACACTAACTGCATATGGTATGTCTGGCCTTGTGCAAACCATTGCATACATCAGACTGTCAACTATAGATGCATATGAGACGCTCTTCATCTTTTGCTTCTCAATTTTGTTCCTCGGACAACTTGAAGTGATTTACAAGTGGTGATGTAACTGTTTTTGCGTTCTTCATATTGAACCTCTCTAAGATTTTGTCGATGTACGTTTCTCGGAATAACCATAGCTTCTGCTGCTCTCTATTACGGGTGATCCTCATGCCAAGGATATTTTTTGTTGCGTCTAGGTCTTTCGTGAAAAAGCATTAATTCAGCTCCTACTTTAATATGTCAATCTGGCTTTTATCCTAACCTACAATAAGCATGTCATCAACATATAACAACAGGATAATAAAATCATCATGTGAAAAAGTTTTCACGAAGACACAATGATTTGATCTGGTCTTATTGTATCATTGATGCTGATGCGTTAAATTTGTAACAAATAAATTTGCTAGCAAGTGCGCTAGTGGTATCAAGTAATAAAGTAGAGTATCGAATTCATGAGAAACTAGTTAAATTTAATCTATCTTAATAATCTAGTAGGAGAAGAAAATAGTTTTAGGATATGAAAATAGAAAATAAATGTGCAGAAAATTAAATAACAGAAAATATAATAAATTGGTATTGAGCAGATTATGGATGATTAAGAATAATGATTAACTAGCATGAACAACTGTGATGATTGAATTATAACAATGATAAATAAGATCAGTTCTTGAGACGAATTAGGATTATCTAAATTAATGACATCTACATTGATCACAAAACTTAGGATCACAAACGCTGAGTTAATCTTCAGTTAATAAAGATATTAAGATGCATTAAGTTGTAAGTCCTAAACTAACAATTATCCATGCTGGGTATAAATTGATAGACCGCACAAAATCTAGCATAAAAGATGAATAACTAGATTTGTGTTATTATTGCTTCAACTCTCAAGTTAAAGAATGATTTGCTGAAAATTATTAAATCCTAAAACTAACCACCTCAGTTCTGGTTTCTAGTCTTATCTTAGAATATAATAATCTTAGTAAGAAGCATTAAGCACAACAATCATAATGAAAAGAAATCGAAATAACTATATTAATTCAAATCTAATCAATGGTTCATGCAGTTTCCTCAAAATATTAATAATCTCTATTACATAATTAATTAAGCATAAAAAAGTATGGGTAAAGAGAATCCAAAATATGATTAGAAGACTAAATTCTTGCTTTCGATGATCTCTGAATTACTACAAAACACAAACGATGAGTGGTTCACATAAAGTGTGTATAGAGAATATTGAATGAAAGGGGAGACAAAAGTCTCTAAAACATAGGTCTACCCAATACTCATGCGTATTACCCTTGGATACAAAAGTATATAATGAATGATGTTTTAAAATTTATAATCTCTCTACACTATTTCAATGCGATCCGCAATCGTACGGTGCATCATTGTAGTGCTTGAGGTTCGATCTACAGAGGAGCGGCGTTTGCAAAATCTTTGAAAAGAAATCATTCGGAGCAAACTCGGTGAGAAAAGTGAATGCCAAAAATAAGTAAAAAAGGATAACCATATGACATAAAAAGAAACTAAATATTTTATGGTTTTCGAAATGTAAAAGAAGAAGTATAGCAAGAGCGATGATTAATATAAAGAAAAAGGCGAGATAATAAATCGAGAGCACGTGCTGAGGACTTATGGGAGGTGCTTTCGTCTTAGGATCTAAAGTTCTTTAGTTTGATAAACTATGGGTAAAGTGATCGAGTCCTCCTTTCACGCATGCGTTAAGTTGGTTTCTATAATAAAGACACTCGACTGTGCACCCACACGTTCGTGTTAGTAGAAGGCATGTGTCTACGTGCATGAAGGGAGTTCATAAAAGAACGAGTCCATGTTATCGTCAAAGTATGAATTGTGCTTTTCTTTAGGATTTGAATTTAAGTCTCGTGTCCATTGAGTATCAGGCATTCAAAAGAAGTACATCTGAGGCAGGGAGGCTACGGTAGGCTCACGCTTGCCTTAGTGGAATGTGGATCACCTTCCCGGGTAGAATGCAAGATGTCAATATCTCCAAGACGTCTTAGACACTTTCAAACTAGAAGAAGAGTTCGATTAAGAGAACATGGTTTAGATTTATTGGAAGTTCTTAGAAATGACATCTCCTGCCTACCCGATTCGGGTCATAGGCTCAAGTGAGGATTTGAAGAGCACCTTGCCTTGAGTCGAACTTCCAAAAAACTCGAAAAAGATCGAACGCGACAATGGTGAAAGAGGAATATACGAACATCTTTTAAAGTCGTTCAAAATAATTCCAAATCTCTGACTCAATTCGGTCATTTATTGTCAGAAATTCGGAGTGCGCCCAACCTTCTCAAGTCACGGATCAAAGGGTGAACGATGTCTAAACCACACTATGAAAAGCTCCATTGCTGACTCTATGAAAACTAATGTCGTGAATCACTGTTTGTCTTAGGCTAGATCTCTCCATGTTTGATCATGATGGAGCATATAACATCCCCATGGTCGGAGGTGCAAGGCAGCAAGTGATTTAGAAAACTTCTCCTATGCTTACAACTACGCGAAAAACACAAGAACCATGCGTGGAACTATCTTCATCCATGTTAGATTTCTCCACATTCGGTTGATAGTGATATTTGGGTTTCCTAGTGATAACTTGTTGAAATTAAAGAAAGGGTCAATTTTTCATTTTTTTTTGGTCTCCCAACTTACTAGCTGCAAGTGCACAGGTAAGTTGTAGTGGACTCAGGTTGTCGTATCCACAAGAATTTGAAGTCAAAGACACCCTAAAATAATTTAGATTAGTTCTACTCTAATGGCTAAAAACAAATTTTTAAGTTGAAAGTGAAAACAGATTTTTAACTAGTGCAGAATGATAACAGGTTTTGGGATTTTGGAAATTCTTGCAAAACTGAATTATAAATGCTGAATTAATGACTAGAAAGGTTTAACTATCTATGAGGAAGGTTCTTCTAGGATTTGGGGTTCATCTAAATTAATTAAGGATGGAATGGATCAAGTTATCATTAAATGTCCAACTTTTGATTCAATCTGAAAATGGCTGCTCCCACAGCTCAATTGGCATCTAACTAAGCAGCATATTGTCATATAGTTGTTAGTTAGATTGAATCAATAGAGGGTCCTCACTGAAAATAAAGTTATCATTCAGCTCAATGGGGAGTTCATTGCTGATTTTGACAATTTAAAGAAATTCTGCAATGATAACTTGCAATTGCAATCATAAAAAGATGGAATCATTCCAATCAATCAAACCAGGATGAAATCTACTCAAATATGGTGCTTGTGCTCCTTGATTCATCTCTGAATTCCAGGGAATTTAAATTCAACCTCTCGGTTGCAAAATAAATGAAATCCACACAAACACAACTCAATTGGAAGTGCAAAGCATATTACCATAGGAATTCACAATTTGCCATTGCTCCTTGGCCTATCTCTAGATCTCAAGGATGACCTAATGACTACTTCTCAACAGTGGATTAAGTTGAGGCTTGAGAATGGAAATTAGAATTTAAATAGACACTAGAAAATAGGAAGTGGAATTCTGTAATTCAAAATTATAAATCAATGAAAATCTGATTTACCAACTAATTCTTGACCCATCTCTGGACTACAAGACATCCCTAAAGTTAACCTCTCAGTGATTGGAAGAAATCAGGGGACTCAATTGGTAAAACATGTTCCAATAAGAAATCAGAAAGATAACATTCAGGATTTCAGTTCAGAAATTAGAAAAACAATATGAATTGAGCCAAAAATATGCCAAACTTCATGATTCATTTCTGGACAAGATGGGGGCATTAACTATCACTCAGTTACTCAATTGACCAGATTGGGGATGAGAAACAATTTCAAACTATTCAGGAAATCAGATTCAGAAAAATCAGAAAATCAGATTTTCAGGAAACCAAAATCAGAAATCAAAATTGCAACTAAAATGGAATCCAGAAATCTGACTTATCTCTTAATGTATTTCTGAAGGATGATTAGATCAAATAATACATCTCAATCATAGTTTACAATGGATCTAATGATAGTATGAATCAATGCAGAAAAGTTCTGAAATCTGAAAACCAGAATTGTTGCAGTGTAGGATTACAAATCATTCCATATCCATCCAAAACTAATCTAAACTACTACCCTATCCTAGAAGAAATAGAGTTTAGCTCCTCATATTTACAAAGCTTGACATCAAATGGAATGAGAAAAAGATACAAATCATTGATTGAAGTGTCTCGTCAGTAGCAGCTCCAAGTCCAGCAGCAGCTCCACAGCAGCCTCCTTTCTTCCTCCAAACCCTGAATGACCAGCCCCCTTTCCTCCTCTAGAAATTCCACCTTTTATATGACTCCTCTCCACCCTAGGATCAGCATCAGAATGTTCTTTATCCTTTGATTGCATCCACCTGTCCCTGGACTGAATTCACAGCTGCAGATTCCCTTTTGTGTAGGAAAAAGTAGGTGGTCCCCTTTCTTCCTGCTACAAATCCTAAAACAGCAAGCATCAAAGCCCTTGAATGATGTTTTGACAAATAAAGATCAAGATGATGCTGGTAACTAGTTCAAATATCAAATGAGATTATGTGTTGTGCAGGAATGAAAATCTATATGAAAACTTTATGGTTTTGAACCCGGAAATGATAACTTGTCACAAATCATGGAAATTATCCAAATGCAAGTGATTCAAAGCATTAGAAGCATCAAATGGATTAGGGTAACAAGTGAGTGCTGTCAGAAATCAAATATGAATGAGGTTCCTAAGAAGTGATAACTTGGGTTCCCAAAAACGATAACTTATATGACTTAAAAACGATAACTTGTGATAACTTGAATTGTGGTTATCCAAATGTGATGAAATTTGACCAGCAATGAGTTAAAACAATAATAAGATTATTTCTTAAGGTCCCTGTGCAGAATTAATGGTTTTGCATGTCGAAATGATAGAATTGCCCTTTAATAATAACTTGGCAAAGGAAAAATGATAACTTGTTCAAATGGACTTAAAACTTTGCACAAGTTGAGATGTGACTATCCAAATATGATCTATACATGATAATGATGGATTTAGGGCAAGAAAACCATTGAAAATCAGTTCACTCAAAATAATGATAACTTGACACTTAGGAATGATAACTTGGCATAGAATTTAAATATTAATAGATTTTGGCATTTCGGAACCTCTATGCACATGAAATTAAGTATGAAATGAGGAATATCAACTAGTTATCATAATGTATGCATTCCAAGTATAATCTGCCAAAAAATAGACAAAAGTGTGACTCGATATGTATGAATTACATCTAAAATGGGTTAGAAACATGTAGTGATCAGCTAGTGATCATCGGTCGCGATGGAGCCTAATACGTCCCTATGGTTGGGGGTGCAGGATGAAGACAGTTCATAAACTCAAATCCATACGTGGGTTCAAAAGACAGAGAATCAAACAGTAAAATAGGAACCACATCGATATCGTCAAAAGCATGGGAAAGTTCAATACTCGGTCATTGATCGTGAAGAACATCAAAATAAAACACAGCTAAAGAACATAAATCCAAGTCGCATAAGCTCCTCCCGGCCTTAGTAGGGCCAGTTAGTTACAAGTCACGTGGAGAATACACACTTCTCCATGAATGGCTAAAGACATTGTTCTTAGACTCTCATTTCTCTTATCTCTCTGTTTGTAATTCTCCTTTTTGCCAAAAGAGCTCGCCCTTTTCTTACAGTTTTTCTTCCTTTTATATCTGTCTCATTTTTCCCTCCTACCGTCCGTTCTCTCCTCTCTTTCTTTGCATGTCCCCCTGTTGTAACTTGCGGCTTGACAACTTTCTATAATAAAATATAGAATTTGGGTAGATTTATATTTTATAAAATTAAGTCAAATAAGATCATAAAATGATGCATGCTATATTAAAATGAATCAAAATGTGATTAAATGCATAATTAATTATATGTTGTATTTTGCATGCATCAAACTCCCCCAAGCTTAGATATTTGCTTGTCCTCAAGCAACGTTCAAAGCAAAGCTCCAACCAAAATAATAAATCATCGCTTCCACTCTATCACTCAACTACTCTTCTTAGTATTAGATTTATACATTCATCGCCTAAGTGTCTCACCACTTTTTCATAATAATCAGACTTTGTGAAATTTCTGAATGAAAGACATTTTTAAACTCCTTCAAATTCAGCTCTGAATAATAAGAAAATAATTCTTGAAAATAAAAATATCAATGTTGAATATACAAGTGTAACATGAACTTTTATTCATTTATTGCTATTATATTTATTCACTTAGAAACTTTCATCATCATATTTTTCCACTTCTTTTTCTTTTCACTTTATTTCACTGATTAGGTACTCATGTGCTTTTCCTTATTTCGCAAGGTGATCCATGTAATGAACTTTTGACTAACGGATCCAGAGTAGTTGCCCTTAGGTCGTCAGGTAAAAATCTTCTACGGATCTAATTACTCGAATGCACTAAGATTCCAGATAACACCTTTTTGTATCTTCTCATACTTTTTGAGGCTCCACTAGCCCTCTTTTATATATGATGATAATTTTACATGTATTTATTTATCAGTGAGCTCAGTTACACTTGAATGTTCAATAGTGATATAATTATTGTCAAGCTAATACACATAATATAAAAATAAGAGCAAGAATAGGATTTGTCGTGAAACATTCATAGTTTCACTAAGCAACTTTCTTCAAACCAATTATCCAACACGAAGACGATAAATGATAAAATAATAATGCTTCAAATTTTATCAATTAACAGGATGTCCTTGAATAATATTTGAAAAAAATAAGTAAATACTAACACATAAGAAAATAAGATGCAATTTTCAATTAAGCAAAACAATTTTTTATTTTTTTATATGAGATGTAAGCAAATATGCAACTAAAACGTGAAGCGGATGTATGCTTGCAACTAAAACTAAGCATAAACATGATAATGAAAAAATATAAAAGTAGAAAAGAAAATGATACACACCAGGTTTTCTTTTTCTTTCTCTCGGAAACCCTCTAGTTGTTCCATGTAAATTTCTTCTTCCAAGTCATCATGGAGAACAGCTGCTTGACGTCTACTTGTTGAATTTTCAGATCCTTGGTAGCATCTAATTCAAGAACACTCAATTTGATGACATTTTGATCACTAGTGAGAATATCTTGTCAAAATCAATTTCTTTCTTCTGACTGAACCCCTTGACAACTAACTTTGCCTTGTATCTCGGGTGGCTTATTTTCTTCACTTTTTAGTCGAAACACCCACTCATTATTCAATGCCCTCTTTTCTTTAGGAAGCTTCACTAGTTTATAAGTGTTGTTCTCATGAAAAGATTGTATCTCGTCCTGCATGGCTTTCATCCAGTTGTCCTTTTGTTCATGTGATAAGACTTCTTGATAACACACTCGTTCTCCCCCTTCAGTTAATAACACGTACTCTGTCGGGGAGTACTGCTTTGATTCTTGTCTTTATCTATTTGATCTTCTCAACTGAGGCTTTTGCACTGGTGCATCATGCTCGACATGTGGCTCATCATCATTGTCTTGACTATCCGAAGGTATATATGAATTATGTGAACTTTTATCACTACTACTGACATCTTGATCAGCTTCTAGAGCAATGTCATCTTCTATCAGTGCGTTAACTGAACTCGGTTCAGCTAGATAAATTAGTGAAGTTAGTTGGCTCTTTGTCTTTCGACAGATCCTTCAATTTTTTGGTGTTCCATGAACACAACATCTCTGCTTCTAATAACTTAACAGGATCCTAAAGTCTGTAGCGAAATTCATCACATCTATATCCGAAGAAGATACATTTTTTTGATTTGCTGTCAAGTTTTAAATGCTCATTACTATGGATGTGAACAAAGGCTCTACAATCGAAATTCTGAGATGTTTGTATGAAACATCCTTCCCTGACCAAACTTTTAGAGGTATGCCACCATCCAGAGGTACTGATGGTGAATGTGGATAAGTTCAATTGCAATCATCATTGCTTCACCACAAAATCTCTTCGATAGCTTAGTATGTAGAAGCATACATCTGACACGTTCCTCGATTATTCTGTTCAATCTCTTAACAACACCATTTTGCTCAGGAGTCTTGGGAACTATCTTCTCTAGCTTGATGTCATAAGTATTGCAGTATTCTTCAAATGGCCTCCTGGATTTGCCACCATTGTCTGTTCGAATGCACTTGAGCTTCTTATCAGTTTCTCTTTCGACTTTGGTATCAAACTTCTTGAACTCTACTAACACCTGATATTTGTGTGCTATAGGGAAAGTCAAAACTCTTCTAGAATGGTCATCAATAAATGTAACAAAATAAAGAGTACCACCTAGAGTTTTATCCTTCATATAGCAGACATCAATATGCACCAAATTAAGTATGTGTGAACTTCTAGATAAAGAAGTTCTATTAAATGTAACTCTAGTATGCTTACTAGCCAAACAATGAACATATATGTCAAGTGAAGTGTCTTTCATACCTGGTAACAGATTTCCTCGAGTTAATATTTGAAGTATTTTCTCTCCTACGTGACCAAGCCGCTTGTGCCATAACCCAGAGGATGACATCTCTTGAGTCATGTTTATTTTCTCGGTGCAGTATTATGCTTCAATCTTTAGAGAGTACCATCTTTGTGTTCTTTCTCCAGTAGGAGTGAACCTCTCTTGAGTTTCCACACTCCCTCTTTGAAGTTGTTCTCATAGTCATCGTCATCTAATTTTCCAACTGAAATTAGGTTGAGATGGATCTTTGGTACATGCCTTACATCTTTGAGCACAATCTTGCATCCTGTACTGGTCTTCAACTAAATATCTCCAACGCTAGTAATTTGGGACTTCGACTTGTTCTCCATCTTTATTTACCCAAATGTTCCCTCTCAATATGTTGAGATTACATCTCTGCGAGGAGTAACATGAAACGAAGCTGTAGTGTAATCTTGACTCACAACATTGACAATAATTTGGGACTCCGATTTGTTCCCCATCTTTACTGACACAAATGCTCTCTCTCAATATGTTGAGATTACATCTCTGCGAGAGGTAATATGAAATGAAGCTGTAGTGTCTAAGTTCCAAACTGAATCTTGACGCACAACATTGACACTATCTTCTTCCTCTTCTTGAGTAAGAAAGTATACATCATGTATTGTTTCCACCATTACCCTTCTTCTCATTTTCAGTATCTTCATATCCTTCATGTGATTGGTCACGCTTTAATTTTCTGCACTCCTTCTTGAAGTGTCCTGGCTTGCCACAATGAGAAAAAGGTAACTTCTTTTCTTGACTTCGACTCCTCGACTTTGATTTATTGTGGTTGTGAGAGTTTCTCTATTTGTTTCTCCCACGATCTTCCACAATGAATTCATCTGATTTATTGTTGAAATTTTGCTCTTCCTTCTCATTTCTTCATTGAAGAGACTATCTTTGATAGTTTCTAAAAATAATTGTCCACCTAGAGCAAAGTTATTTAGAGAGATAATGAGTGTTTTCCAATTATCAGATAATGAACTCAGCAGTAGTAGTGCTTGGTTCTCATCTACAAACACAGTCTTTACTGAGGACAACTTGTTAATCAATTCTTGAAAGCTGCCAAGATATTCTGCAATAGAATGACCATCTTTGTATTTCATGTTAACAAGTTTCTTCATCAATAACACCTTATTCTATGGCGATTTATGCTCATAAATTTCTTGCAATTTTTTTCACACTTCGACGGGTTCATCAATATTGGGGATATGATGAAACAACTTGTCATCGACCCATTGTCGGATTTGTGCAGCTGTCTTGATTTTAATCCTCTCCCACTTTCTAACATCCATGTCCTCGGGCTTTGCAGATCACCTTAGATTGGATCATAAAGGTCCTTGCAATTTAAGTCATCCTTCATCCGAGGCTTCCAAATAGAATAATTTGTACCTGTGAACACAGGCATCAAACTGGGGCATTATTGTCCTCTATTGTAATGTGCGCATTCCTGATCAGGCTTCGATACTATTGTTGGGAAAAAAAGGCTGAACTAATATTTGTGGAATTATATTCTTTTTCCCTTTTAATGTGCATAATAATAATGAGGTGATGACAATAATATAAAGAAATTAAATCGGACCAAAGATGCAAAGGATAACGTGGAAAAACTCTCAATATGAGAGGAAAAAATCACGAGAGCAAGTAGCGGATTTTTCACTATGTAATAATAGTAAATTACAAAGTCTTTTCTTTGAACAATGCAGAGGAATACAATAATAATCTCAAAAATCAATCTTGGATGTCACAAAATAAATATCTCTCGAAACTGAGGATAGTCAAAATGATCTCACCGGAATATGAGAAATAAATGAGAAGGCTGCTAAGAAGTAATGCCTAAATTTTCGTCGAGAACGGATGAGTACTCGTTCCTGAATCAAACCTCAAAGTTCTCTTCCTCTCTCCTCTCTTTTTCTCTCTCGCGGTGGCTGTTCATGCGCACTTCGTTCTGATGAACAACAACTTGACGGCTTTCATTCTTTTATAGCTGCATGGGAGGACGTCTTCATCTCGGAGTGGTTTTCGACAATTCGAATTTTCCTTTTCTCTTTTTTATTGCTACTCGGACTTGCATAGGTAATAACCGCCCAAACATGCTGAGGTCAAGCGAAGATGAAAGTCGATCAAAGACGCGGCACCAAGGAGGTCGATCGAAGTAGGGGCACCGAGGAGGTCGATCCAATTAGAGACGCTATGTGATTTAATTTCTAAACTACCAAACCATCCACCCGGGTCAACTTGGCAGACCATGCAATATAATACTCTGTCCAACTCTATTAGATTACAAGATGAAATGCTTAACAAAAAAATTATGATTGATTAGATTGATCACATTATCCATTTAATAAGCAACTAATAATTTAATTAAAACTAATAAAAACAAAACACAACAATCATGTTCTTACATGTTAAATAAATTATAATCAACAAAGGTTCACAAGTTAGTCTTAATAATAAAGCTCTTGTAGAAATAAAATTAAAACTTAAAAGATAAAAATTGATTCCAAATATTCAGATTATAAAGATTAAAAAGATAGAACTTTAAAGCATGGTTGTTGCATCCCAACAAGAAAATAAAAACTAAAACTACTTTCTAGAAGGAATCAATTAACCGTTGCACAATCCTCACCCAAGATCACCGTGCAAAATTTTTCTTAGTCGTTCTTCTATTGTTGCCACATTTTTACTTCAAAGTACAAGAGTAAGCCTCTATATATAGAGGTTCAAGTTCCATGATAGATCTGAATCAAATCTAAAATTTGGCCTCGTCAAACTCAAAAAATCCCGCCATAAAATCTTTTCAATTGATCCCTAGGATATATGGTAGAAGTAAGAGTCCTTTTTCATTCGTAATTCTTTCGAAAATATATTTTCTAGTTGAATTTGGGAGTTTGTCATGCCCCCCGACTCGTCGGTCATGGCTCACACTATAACCAATTCGGACTTGGCAAAAGAAATCACGACCCATGGTGCTTTGGTAATGGATCATGCAGTGTCGAAATGGGAGATGGAGGTGAATATCATGTGTTGTGATTAAGCTCGTAACTGTCGGTTGTGGTTTAGATATTATGACCCATTATTTTGTGGTATATAACTTGTTGGCACATTGTGATATTTGTATAAATGATTTTATGACACGTGATTATGAGAAGTAAAGACATGAATAACTAGTAATGGTTCATTACAATTTGATCTTCCGATGATAGTCATAGCTTCACATGTAATGGCCTATTATGTTCAAGACGTGATTTATGACCGAACTTGAGCTTGTAACAGCTTTGAGGATGTAGTAATGCCCTTGATTATCCCCTCTTCAAGTTAAAGCCTTAAGTAATTAAGGATGGTTGGTACAATCAGATAGCGGGATTGTGTCCTGTTATGACTGTGCACTAATAGTTCAAGTTCGATTCTAAAGTCACCAATTTGTCTAGGATTTATCCATATCGCTCGTGTCCGAACACCGAATTAGTTGGGTGCTAGCCATAGACATCTGTTGGGTCTCAATTGGGAAAAAGTTAAAGGCGTAATTTGAATGTCACAATCCATAATTATGAGCTCGTAGTGGCCTTAATGCATATGTCACACTCGTTATAATTGAACTATTTTCATTCATTTCACTAGCGTAATTTCCTTCCTATGAGCCGTGAAAATTGGCTTGTAATGACCATGAAGCATATATAATAACACATGATATGTAGCTTAATGATTGTGATACATGGGTGGGTCACGACCAGTTATATTCTTGGCATGATATGTGATAATGGGCCATGATTTATGTTGGTAAAGCTCGTGAGAAAATGGCCCATGAAATCCAAATTTAATATTTCAAAAAGTAATTTCACTCCTTTTTCCGGTGTTTCTTCTTCTAGTCTTTTCACTACCTCTTTCTTTTTCCTGCAAAATACCATCAAGATAGAGTAGATTACTGACACAAAGATATTAATTGAATAAAACCCTAAAATGATGCATGATATCAAATTTATAAAATAACTTTAAACACAATCCTAATTTTATGTTGTAAAATGCATGCATCTCAATTCCTATCGTGCACCATGTTATTGGTTAGCTATGTCCAAAATCAATTTAAGTCCAAGAAGGCTTTCAGCTATGTGAGACATCAAACATCACATCTAGAAGAAAAGTGGCTTCATTATCTGCATGTGAAGCCATTAACAAGAGTTAATCATGAAAGCTACAAGCTGCAGGTAGATTTGGGACATGTAGTGATTGCCCAATTCCCTATTTCAACAACTGATCTTTTTTTATCATGACAATATTGGTATCTTCTGCAATATATTTCACAGCGTCCCATAATGATGTAAAATAAACATTCAAACTAACAATATATGTAGAGGATAATAACTTCAATTCATGACGATTAAGCAATATATTAGTAGGAAGAATATATTTTGATTACAACTGATGAAGGCTAACACACATTCAACCTCATGAAGACTAATACATATTAAAAAAAACACTATTCACTATAAGAAAAAGGCTTTTTCGACAGAAAATTTCCCATGGTCGGAAATAATTCGCAATTTCATGTTGACCATGGAAATTTCCCACGGCTCGAGTTGTGGAAAACTTTTCCCACGACTTCGACTATGAGAATTTTTCACGCCATCAACTGTGGAAAATATTTCCCGCGGTCTACATCGTCGGAAAGTGAAAAATGCCGCCAAACTCTCCCGCCTATTTTTTTCTTTTCCCGCTTCTCCCTCTCTTTTTATTCATCTCCTCTCTCTCTCCTCTCTATTCTCTCTCCCTCACCGGCGCGCTCCTTCCAGGCGACCGATGTGATGGCCTCCGACGACGATTGGCCATCTCTCTCGCAGCGACGCACGCGGCCTCCCTCCTTCCCTCTCTCTCGCAGGCGATGCGCTCGTCCAGAATGGCCATGCATGTGTGCAACTCAAATCTGGCCACGTGCAGGTCGAATGCGGCCGCGCGCAGGCGGATCCGACCGCGGAGGCCAGTTTCAGTCGTGCGTGGCCAAATTTTTTTATTTTAAGAAAGGAATTTATGACGATCGGAGCTGTGAGAAATTCCTGCGGCTTTGGTCATGGGATCCCAGGGCACCAACCGTGGGAAGTTCCCACGGCTCGAGCCGTGGGAAAAGCCTTAGGAATTTTTCCCGTGGCCCAAGCCGTGGGAAGCCCATGGCTCCAGCCGTGGAAAAGTTCCCATGGCCCGAGCAGTAGGAACATTCTCATGGCTCCGTCGAAAAATATTTTTCCCACGGTCGGAGCCGTCGGAAAATGTTTGCGACGAGCACTTTTACGACGAATCGTTCCCTTCAGAAAATCCATCGCAAAGTGTATTTTCTGATGATTTTTTTTCCATTTTGCGATGGCTCAAACTGTCAGAAACACATATTTTTCTTGTAGTGAATGTTATTGTAGTCCACAAAAGTATCTTGACTACAACTTATGAGGGCTAATATACACTCAAAATGAGGGCTAATACATATTCAACACATAGCATAGCCCTGAAATGAGGCAGCAACGACGTTTATGCCTTGGCAGATCAGATGAGGCGATGAAAGCGACACTTGGGCGAGGCAATAGTAGTATTGATGCCCTGGCAGATCAGACGAGGAAACAACAATAGCAATCAGGCGAGGTAGCAATAGCGCCAGTGCACAAGCAGATCAAATGAGGTAGCAATGACAAAGACGCCCTAAGCAGCGATGTAACGACTCAAAAATCCACCCTAAAAGTTTTGGACACTTAGGGTAATTTCGCGTCGTTAGCCCATTCACCATACATCATTTAACAGCGGAAGACTTGACAATTTATAGAAAATCATAATAAATAAAAACTTTATATTAATCATATCATAACCAATACTTCAAAAAATATTAAATGCCTAAACCTTCAGTACATCATTAACCTCCATGTTCAAATAGAACTGTATGACTCATTTAAACCTAAGCATGTGCAACACTCCATTATGAGCTTGAGTTGTCATCCATCACATAATCTTAGTTACCTGCACGGATTCAGAGTGTAGGGTTTCCCATATAGAGTATATAAAGGTCATGCATGACATGCTATCCTATCACATGATACTACATGTGATGCATCATTATAATAATAATAACATATGAACATGCATGCCATGAACTATATCATGAACCTTATATGACAATACATCATGCTTACATTCATTCATCATACAACATTCATGTAACATAAATATCATGTCATACCTACGTTATTTCGGATCCATCATCTTCAAGTAGCATACAATAGAAACCTACATTCATATCATTCATCACATCCATAACATATCATTTTATTTCACATTAATTGTCATGTACATTCTAGAAGTTCTTCATAACTCTTTTATCCTTACTTCTTGACTTCTTTCATACGTTACATCTCCTCGGGGTTGCTTTATAATCCTTTGGATCTTCTTTCATTTTTCTTTTCTCTCTTTATTATGTGATCCCACATGTGCTATCTTCATCTTTATCACATAATAACATCTTGACTTTCATTTCATATCATAAGTCATACATAGGGACACACACATCATAATAGTAAGGGACTTTATTCATAGTCATATTTAGGAATACACACTTTATTATGAGGGATATTGTTCCTTGTAAAGTACATACACAGATGCAGAATTTTACTTCTCAGGCTTATATCCTCTTGAAGTACATATATAAATGTAGGACTTTACTTTCCATCTTTACTTCATCATCATCTTAACATTCTTTCTTTGTCATAAGATACTTTAACTTCACTTTCATTCTTACTTTATCTTATAACATCTTTGACATGTACATTCTAAGAGTTGCTTCATAACTCATTGATCCTTACTTCTTACCTTCTTTCATACTTTACATCTCCTCAGGGTTGCTTTATAACCCTTTGGATATTCATCCATTCGTCTTTCTTTCTTTTATTTCCCTATATTTTCATTGGGGCACATTATATCCATGCATACATTAACATTATCAAACATCTCTAAGGTGATGGTATTATTTCCCAAGAAATCTCAATCACCGTGAGGTGAAAGGCATTTACTTCTCATCCTTACATTCATGACTTATTTTCATTGCATTCATCATATAACATACTTCTTCTTCGTCTAATAGTCAATACAATTTAACATTCTTACATCAGTCAATTGGGCACTGGAAAATCTCAAACACCCTTTGGGTGATAGCATTATTTTTCAAAAAAGTCTTAATCGCCACAAAACGAAAGGCATCTACTTCTGGGAAACCTCAAACACCCCTTGGGTGATGGCATTATTCCCCAAGAAGTCTCAATCATTATATGGTGAAAGGCATTTACTTCTTACAACATCTTTCATCTTTACATCAACATTACATTTGTCCATAAGGAACTGAGAAATCTCAAACACATTTTAGGTGATGACATTATTTCTTAAGAAATTTTAATCACTATGAGGTGAAAGACATTTACTTCTTGCCTTAATCATTCATCTTTACATCATCATTACATTTGTCCATAAGGCACTGAGAAAACTCAAACATCTTTTAGGTGATGGCAGTATTTCCCAAGAAGTCTGAACCACCATAGGGTGAAAGGCATTTACTTCTTGCCTTCATTATTCATCTTTACATCATCATTACATTTGTCCATAAGACATTAGAAAATCTCAAACACATTTTGGGTGATGACATTATTTCTCAAGAAATCTCAATCACCATGAGGTGAAAGTCATTTACTTCTTGCCTTCATAATTCATCATTACTTAGTTGAAGGCTCAGGGTAACATCATTATAACTAGGCCAATGGCCCCTAAGAAATCTCAAACACCCTTTCATGTGATGACATTATTTCCTGAGGAGTCTCGGTCATCCTAAAGTGAATGATATTTACTTCTTAACATTAATGAGTATGGAGGCATTTCCTTCAACTTTATACTTTATTAAGATCATCAATACATCAAGCATTCACATCAATCATTTCATCTCCTAGCCTAATTACGACTGAGCATACATTTCTTGTATCTCCGTTCATACACAATTAACCATCATCAATCATCAGTACATGGTAAGGATATCATAAAAATATTTTAAATATATCATAGAACCTATTTTTCATTCGATCACGATCGTAATGGGTTGGTCACGGCCATGAAAGAATCCCAAAATAGCTCTCCTTCTGTCACGATCATAACTAGTATAGTCACGATCGTGCTTGTCGCTATCACGATCGTGATGGTAAACGTCACGAGCATGACAGAGCAACCCTTTCGTTCTCGCTCACGGTCGTGACAGGGAGTGTCACGGCCATTCTTGGCATGTCATGGTCATGCTAGTGCCTTAGACAATTGGCTGATTTGTCTTTTGGTCACGACCGTTCCGATAGACGACACGATCATGCTGGCGGTCCAGAATCCGAACTTCCACCCGAAATTCTCAATTTTTGAGATTAAAACTCCAATAAAAATAATATAAAACATATTAGCATCTATGCATCATAGCATATAACATATTAAAACATACAATTTTTCATTCATTAACAAGATTTAGAACTTTTTCCTAGAAATTCATACAACTAAGAGTATCTATTCTCTGCATAGTATTCTGGCAGCAGTCACTAAAATATTAATAACTTGACTTATACTTGTTCTTTATATATGATTCCAATTTTCATATAAAGATAACATTAACCTTTAATTTGAAAATAAATTTCAAATCCTAGTTCAGTACAATTTTTATAATTTGGTCTCGTTATTACCCAAGACAACATGACAGTAGTCTGATGTTTGGATCATAACTATTTGTATACATTTTCGAATCATGTGAAACTAATTTCTATGGAATCTAAACTTCTGGGGCTTTCCATCAATTATAATTTTTGGATAAGTAAAACTTATTCAAATAATTATTACAAAACAATTATAAATTTAACAAACTATTCCACATAAATCATATAATCCCCAATCAAAATTCCTATCAAGAATAGGGTATTCTTGAAACTCTCAGTCCAAACAAAAATATCATTAAGAGGGGAGAGAGATGTTTGGATTTTCTTTACATACCTTTATATTTTAAATCTAAAATTCATCATTCATCATTTAGAAATCTCTAGATTTTCTTGTCATTTTTTCTAAAAACTTTAATCTTCATCTTAAAACATAGCCATCTTAAAGAATAGGGATTTAGATCTCTTAGTATTAGTTTTTTCTTGTTGAAAAGAAAAAGAGAAAAGAGGAATTGACGGCTAGAATTTTGGAAAAATTAATAAAATTTTGAGCCCGTTATATATGATATACATTATGATTTTAATAAAAATCCCAAATACTCTTATACTCAAATTTCAGAATATTACATGCGACATCGACGCACTCACAAATTAGACGAGGCAGCGGCATGACAAATCGGACAAGGCAATGATGTTGTGACAAGGATTCAGCGGAGGAATTTTTTTTTCACTAGACCAGGGAGGTTTTTTTCTAACGAGCCACGCTTGGGGATGAGGCACCAAGTGGGAAAATGACAGAATTTTTTCTTCTCATTTTGTGCATTTTTTGAACCTGTTGAACCGCCCTTCTTTTTGAACATTCCGATGATGATATGTGGAAAACGTTTTGTGCACACAATACTTATTCCATTTCAGAAATTGTCATTCGTTCCAAAAGTCCTTCTACGACATTTTCAAGCCTAAAATTAAATTTTCAGAGAGAGAGATCGAAATAACATATAAAATTTATAATATAAGTAATATCGTTTCAACATTTTAATTTTAATGTATTCTTATTTTTTATTATAAAATACTTAATTTTCAAACAAAATGTATTATTTTTTATTTTTATACTTCACATCTTTAATTTTTTTATCAATATAAACAAAATTTATTGTATATTTTTTAAAATATTAAAAATTTTATTGTACAATAATATCTTAAAATTATCATAATAAAATACTATCATTAATTATACTCTTACGTTTATTTTTGTTCTTTATTATTGTAGATAATTCAACTGCTATATTTATCAAATACTTTTTAATTAATACAACCAAATCACTATTTAATGTCCGATAATATCAAGTATTGTAACTAATATCCACTAATTAAACTATTATTTTCAGTCAAATCATTGTCCAATAATAGACTTGAATCAGGGATGAAACCCCTCTCGATATCAACCTGATTTTATCGAAAAAGAGACAACTACTCATATTCTCAATTCAGTTATAAGAATCAAGGTCGGGACATTCTAGTTTGATACAAAAAATAAATCGGTGCATCCCAATTGTCAATAATAGTTTTAATAATAAATTTTAACATTGACGTAATAGACATAAAATCAACTTTACGGGATATAATAAATTAATATTATCAAATCAAATAGACATATATAAAAAAATTACCAGGTGCAACACCTTGCACAAATAATATATAAAATATTTTAATAAAAGTCAATTATTTTCAACTCATTGTACAATAATAACATATTATTAAAAATGGAAAAATAGTAAAGTAAAACAAATGTTAACTGAATAAAATATGCGAATGCCTCAACAAAAAAGATCTAATTTTTTCAGTAATAAGTTTGTGTTATTTTAATATTAAAAGCAATTTTTCCCATGTAAATAATAGAGAAACAAATAAAAATCTGAATTGTTTTTCCTATGTAACAGTTTAATCTCTACTATACTAAGAATTGAATTATCTTAACAAAGTAGAATATCTATTATATTATAAGAGTGTATATAATGAGGAGAGACTATATAATGTAAAAAAATTCGATCTCGTCATGTGATGAGATCTCCTCTTTTCACTGACCAACATGGATAATAAGAGTGTCACATCAATGGAAGACTTGTAAAAATGTGAAATAATATAATTTTAAAACATAAATGCAAAAGCTAATTAGTCATAGTGCATAATGAGTACATAATGCAGAAGCTAACAATATGTACATCATATATAACATCTAGGCATATAATTTCCATTCCATATACAACACATAAGTCCCATGTACAATTCTGACAAATATAAGGATAACAATCTATGAGCACACACTACAAAAGTCGTTGCATACACATATCAATTGAACTGCACAAGAAATTAGTACCTGCGAAGATCAACATAGGGGAGAAAACCTTTCCGTTGGCATAAAACTAAGTGTGATAACATCAATAGTAAATTATAAGGTAGATCCTCTAATCATGAGAATAAGAAAATATAAACATTTTACCTTTAAATTGCATAAGGTTCATCAAGTAAGGAACATTGGAATAGAATTCATATCATATGATCACAAGACTTTTAGAATTCTTCATTGGAGAGGAATCAATCGTTGACCATGATGAAAGGTCACATCTTACAACAAGGACGGAGCCATGCAGGATAAAAATTTAGGAGGGAGGGAGGGAGGGGGGGGGGGGGGGGGGGGCGCAAGACGTAGACAATATAAAAAAGTAAAATGCATATATATATTATGTCAATCTTTTTTAACTAAATTAAGAAGTAATAAAAATTACTTTAGAATCAACATATAATTAATTATTATTTTATTCAGGTTAAAATATATTTTGCATTCATCCTGCATATTTTTTTTCTTCTTACACTTATCATGTTGAAGGAAGATATATGAAAGTAACTTTTTTTATGACATCTAATTAATTTGATTTTTATAAAGGAGTCAAAATTATTAGTACGTATATTATATTTTTTTATAAATACATATATTATACTATAATCTTGTATAAATATACACATATATTCTCTCATTAATATAATGATTATAATTATGTCAAGTTCACAAAATATAATAATATATATTATTGTATATAATGTTTGAAAAGTAGAGGAATTTAATTATGTCAAGTTCACAAAATTAGGGGTGGCCTTATCATATATTTTATATATGTATATAATAATATATAATATATAATATTATATATGTAATAATGCAAAAAGTTGGGGGGACGATATGAGAGTTCATTTTTTCATTTGAAAGGGATCATAGATTCATTAATGTTCCATGTTCATCATTGTTAGGACATAGTCCTTTCATCACCATGTACATTAGGACAAAAGTTCATTCATCATATAACAATTCATTTCATATTTTCATTCATCATGTGATTCATCTTTTCATTTCATCAGTAATTCATCTTTACATTTCATCAATTGTCGAAAGAGTTCTCCACATTGGTGTATGCCATGCCAAAATAATACAATTTATGCCATAATAAGTAGTGGGGATTAGTGTCACGTTGGACGTCCAATCATAATAATATCATTCATCTGTACATGTTCGATTCAGATGCCCAATAGATCAAACGGACGTCCGATCTTTCTTGGACAAAAAGTACCCAAACTCTTGGCCATGAGTTTGGAATGCCTAGAGGATTTGAATGGTTGTCGATCTATCCACATTGTAATTATCATCTCTATGTCATTTTCACTGGTCAACCAGATAGGAGTTATCAGTTGACCATTAGGATAAATGTTGTTTCTCGATAGGAACAAACATGTGCTAAGAGGATCGGATCAACAATGGCTATGATACATTCAATGATCACTGTGATATATTCGATGATCAACAATGGCTGGTACATGGGACTTATATACAAGTTTGTAGATAGATACTCCTCTAACTACTCCCCACATCTAGCCATAATATTAGAGATGACCCATGATCCCTTGATTTTAGGGATCCTACACGATCCTCCTAATTATATAAAAAAACCCCCTTAAGTGTGCTTAATCTCTTAATAAGAATCTCCTTGATTACCAAGAATCACAATTGGATAGTCCTCATAACTACCCTAATTTTCGGGGTCCTCATAGATAGTTTGATATTCCCAAATCTCTTCCATGATCTTGGGTGGTTAGGATCTTCCTACGTCCCCAACTGCTATTGCCTGCCAAGCCTGTCGTCCCATAAGCTTCCTACTGAAGTCTGCTGATGTTGCTCGTCCTACTTAACCTTCAACATCTTGGTGGATCGTTTGGGATAGGTAGATTCTCCCTGGGATGGTATCAACCCTTCATTGCCAAAGCTGCATGCCCCTACGTCTTAGGCACGTCCCACACCTTCTGCTCATCCCAAACTTCAAGTCTTCATCCCAAAGCCTCCTGCCTTAGTTCCACGCATCTCTGGTAGCCTCACCGGAGCCTCGCCATGTCCTAATGCGTCCCAATGCCGCCTACTGCATCCTAGCTCTGCATATGCTACATCCCAGCCCCGTCCTAGGACATGGCAGAAAATTAGGGCATGACACTTGGCTTCGTGGCCTACCTAGCCTATTATGAGGGAAACGATCTGATTCTTCATTTCCTGATAAGATAAGGACTTACCGAACCTATTGATTGTAAATATTGATGACCACGAAAGTGGGCTCCAACCGGTCATAAAGCAACCTAGAGAACATTTTTGAGTCAAGGTAATGACAAGTGCTAGCCTATTGTTACTTATTGATTGACTGATGAACTGACTGATGACTAAGGCTCCATGGCTTATGTGACCATGATTACATGTTACCTTATGTTACTGATGATATGACATTGATGATTGACATGTAGATCACATAATTAGGTACATGACATACATGCATTTTCCTTTTCTCATATAATTAGGTACATAACTAATCTGTTTGAATGGATGGTGGCTCAGCTTATGATGGCGATGTTGCACATGGTCTAGGCTATGATGAGTCCATTAGATAATGATGTTTAGAGATGTTTTCTGAATAATGGATTTCTACTTTATATCTATGTCATTAGTTTTCAGAGGTTTTATTAAGGACTTTCACTGAAAAGACAAGTTTTGTTTTATCTCCATGATTAATGATTTTCTGTTGTATTTATGTCTATCATTTTATTATGATTATGTTATGGCGAACTGACTAACACAATCAAATTCCCCAAATTGCCACTAGCTTTTAGGGTGGATTTTCGAAGTGTTATAGAAACCCAAGTCTAGTCGCCAAAAAGTTAAGCCAAAGTTCGACTCATTAAAGTAGTTTAACAACCAAGGTACGTGTGTTGTTGGATTCACTTTTGTATATAATTTCTTAATAGATCTGATTAAGTTAAGAAAGTTAGGGCATAGTCTAAAAAAATTGGCATTAGGATTCCTCTGCATAGGAACCTGGCCCGAGCTTGAAGAACATGGCTCAAGTTCTTTAGTGAATAGGTAAATCCTACATGGTGTTGTCTGAATCCAACTTGGATTTGGACGGAACCCAACCAAAGTTCATGGGAGCCCTACCCAAGTTCCTCCCCGATGAAAGGTATGTGTTAGATTTCAATTGAACAGCCCGGCCTGAATTTAGCTCATATCCTGCTCGGATATCCATTGTCAAAGTTGTACAGAGGAAGATTCAAACATACTCAGCTCACATCACCTCATACTCGTCCTGAGTACCCATTGAATAATATGCTAATGTTAGAACTTATGTTGCGATAGAACCCGACCTTGTAGTATACCCGACCCGAGTCAGGTTAAACTTGGTTCGAATTTGCCTTAGCTCGACCCAAATTTCATTGATTATTTGCCCATGTTATTTTATCGATTCTTTTTACTGTCAAATGACATTTTCTCCCTTGAATTGATGCATGATGAATTGAACCAGAGAGATAGTTAATCAAGTAACAATACAAAAGCTGAAAAAGATGGAAAACCATGTTTACTGATTGCACACGGACACTTATGAATTATTGTATAAAATTCTAGCAGGAGGGTAAGTAAAATACTCTTAACCATAGGGGATTGGAAGTAAGTGCGAGGCGGAACTAAGTGCTACAACTTATGAAGAAAAGATGCGATCCACCTCTAGAATTCGTAGGATCCACCTGTAGAATTCAATCCTAACTTAAGAACTGGATGAATGTACCATGATTACATTTAAAAATAAAGAAGAAAGAACATGAATATGAAAAGTAAAAAAGAAAGCATATGAAAAGGAAAGTAAATAAGAAAGGACATGAACAAGTGCGACGACCATGAACATGAAAATAAAATATGGACATGGAGATAAGAATGTGAACAAGAATACGAATAGGAAGCATTAATATGAATATGAATATGAACATGAACATAAATATGAACATTAACATAAATATGAATAAGAATAAGAATAAGAAAAGCAAAGAGAATGTTTATTAAAATGCATGATTATTGATCTAGGTTTGATTCATTTCTATAATGATTTTATATTCTTTTATATTATATCATTTACTAATTATCCATTACTCATAAAAAAATTATTTTCCTATGTTTCAATCTCATAATTACATGAACCGATAAGAAAAGATGGAGGTGTGGGTAGCAACAATGTTCGTGAAGTAACTTGCATTCATTGTTAATTGATGTAAAGTGATTTGAAAATTAGTTAGCCTTCACAGGACCAATAGGAACGATAATTAGGATAGCTTAATATTGCACATTATGTTAAAGAATAGCTTAATATTGCTTTGCTTCCATATTCAATGTAAAGAAAGGCCCAAAAGAACGAATTTTAGGTAACGCAAATTTGGGACATTAGGAAAACTCTCTTATTTTGAAATTTGATCTCACACCGAGCAACTAAATAATTTGAACTTTTATATGTATTAAACATGGATACATCACTCCGCCGTACACGAAGATGGCCAATTTATTTGAAACCTCCTAAATAATTTCTCAAGTAATTTTTGAACAAAATATTGTCTTAGAAACTTATTGAAAAATGCAGTCTGGCATGCCAACTTATCAATTGTATACCAAACTTAAGCTCCTTCGGATCACACTAGCAATGATTGTGCATATGATGCTAATTCATTTTGAAGGTAGTGCTTACACTTCACACAATTTACAAAAGGTCCTACAAGAAAAAGGAATTTGATCTCCAACAGCACAAACAAAGTATCTTTCAATATCTATCATTCAAAAGGGGAAAAAGAACTTCCAACGTCCTAAGCATAAAAGAAAAGCGCATACGTTTCAACATCAAATTGTCGAGCACAAACTTTTTGGTCTAAGTGATCATTGTAGATGATTAATATTTAACTTGCATAAGTGAACCTCAAAGATATCACCTTAAATTTTCCAAATGTAAAAATATTTAGCAAATAATATTAGTTTAAATTATAAATTTGAACAAATGTAGCATAGATAGTTTTTCCATCTCTTTTACAGCACATGAACTACACATTCATGTTTCTTCAACGAACATACATACATACATAATCATAATTATAATTATATACTTACCTTGTTACGTTTAAATAGACGGAGGTTGAACATATATTCTACTTGGTCCTGTGTGATACTCGATCTTTATACGTATAATCTCAATTAATTAATGCACAACTAGAAGAAAAAAACCAAATAATTAAATTGTTTCATCCACAGTGGTGACTTCGCACCTACAAAGAATAGGAAGTATATCGAAATGATCGAACAAACGCAACATATAATTAAATACATAGTAGACACTACATCCCCTCGACAACTTTAGAATCGCATAAACGCAAACTCGCATCAAATACCAGTTGAGATGAGGAACTAGTAGACGGGTTGAAACAAACGACCTTTTTTTTTCTTTTTTCAGTGAAGGCTGAGGAACTAATAACAATTAAAGCATTAGAAAGTAGGCCAAATATCATGATTAGCTTCTCTTAAATCTCCAAGAATAGTAGAGTTGTTCGTCCCTTTTCGTGCATGCTTCCTTGATGTACGTGCAGTGCAGCTAGCACTCGAACAGCTCTGAAAAAAGTGGATCATTAATAACAGGCACGATCATTGCACACCATTAGCTATGGGCGTACAAGTTTCATCATTGATAATTTAAACATATATATATACCATGCATTATATATTCGATGCTCGGATTAAAGGAGGAATTAGTTGCCTGCCTTTCCTTCTTCTACGCATATTTATTTTTTGATCCGATAACAATTCCATTCACTGCATTCTTTCTTCTAAAAACAATGATAAGTTGATCTTGAGAAAAGCAAAAGCATCCCAGTAACTACATATAATTGGGTGATTATTCATTTTCGGCGGGAGATGATTATTTTCATTGTTCAAGACAAGCTATTTGACCATGTAGACAAGTGCTACACAACATTTAATATATATGTTAAAAAAAATAAGTATACCGCATATAATGATAAATCGAAAATGTGTTTTTTATGATTAATAATATATATAGTAAATCAATTGCTTTACTACAGTTATGCCTCATGTTTGTTAATCCATGTTGTTATTCAACTTTGCATCTTTATTAATTTATCTGAGCAGTACGCTTAATCTATATGCATCGAATTCTCCAACATGGAACCTGGAACCTACGTAGCATGCAGAAGACCAAATGGATAGAACAAATGGTTCAGCGGTGAGTTCATTGATCCTTAGGTTGAACGCTACGTACGTGCACAAATAAGATCCATCAGGGATGCTGCCTCATGCAGGGATCCCCACCCACTTCTTGATGTCTCCCTCCTTTTCTCTGTATCAACGCATGTGGAACGGGAACACAGATATCGCACTTCCACGTTATGGTCCACCAGTGCATGTGCTTCATCGTGTCCAACTTTTACGTGAATCCCATATAATTGTGATCAAAAGTCGCCCCAAAAATAGGTTATAGGCTTGTGTTGTGCCTATGACTAGATATGGAGCCCGGTGTCATGGTCCTCCTGTTTCCCTTATATTGATAGCTTTTTTGCATGCTTATTCATGATCAAGTTCCTTTTATGAACGCTACTACAATTAGATTGGTTGTGTTATCAATAGTACGTATGAATTGTTGACGACATAAATTTCGAGACATAATTGGAAGGTATATGGGATATCTGGTAGGCAGTATATCTTACCAATTAGCCCTGGAAGCTGGACCATAACGCGGCTTCTGATCAGCGTGGCTTCTCTCCTTGGTTACGTCCTGATCCTTGGCAGCCGCGGCCGGAGCCATCTCCGGATGGATCTTCTTCTTCAACATTCTTGTCATCAGCTATCGATTTTACACCAACAAAGACCAATGATGGCATCGCATGACAGCAAAAGTGGAGAGAAGAAGAAGAAAGAGATTAGTGCCATGGCGTGCGCGCATGAACTCCATAGCAGTGTACGTAACATATATGCAAGAATCGTCCTCGAGGGATCGGAAACATGTGTATACCTTCTGAAACGTTTTGGTGGTGACTGACGCAGCTGCCGACGACGCCTTCTGCTCCCCTTTAGTTTTTTTGCGCTGCTTCATCATCAGCTTCTTCGGATCAGCTGCCCCGTCTTGCTGGCCAGAGCAGGTGATTCGGATATAGTTTGCTCTGGACATCTTGTCTCCTTGAACAGCGATAGCGCTCTCGTTAATCGCTTCAGCTGCAAATAGATCTGCGAGCGTCGTCCTTTGCTCCAACTTCTCCTTGTCCTCCATCAGTAAAGGCAGCTCAAGGATTTCTTCGGTCTCCGGTACCACCACTGTCACCGCCGGCGCCCTCTTTATCGACCCGGTCGGCAACTTGATGGAAGATAACTCAATGATCGGCAAAGGACGCAGCACGCCGGCCGTAACATGACCCGTTGCTTCTTTCTCCGCTTCCTGCACCATGTCTACTTCCTCTTTCACTCCCTCTTCAGCTGGTTCTTCTTCTTGTTCTTCCTCCTCTTCTTCTTTGGCAGTACAGTAGGTTTGAGCAAGAAACACCTGGTTGTGACCGAGGGTGCCGATGGTGAGAATGCCATTGAGCACGTCATGCATCAGCAGCGCCTCCGTGTCCTTCTCGAGCGCCTTCTTGGGCGATGCCGTCTCAACTTCATCTCCACCATAAGCATCTGTCAAAATGATTAACAGTGAATATTAACAACTAGCACTCACAAATTGTAGCAATTTCAGTGAATCTGCTTGTCTGGAACTTAAACCTGTCTTCTGAGGAACTTGAGAATAATTGTTGTTGTTGAGGTGGAACTTGCGATGCATCCAGTTGAGGATCTGCATGCAACACACGAACCCCGGAAAAAAAATGGTAAATGCGTGATGAATGTGCAGAGCAATATATATAATTCCACAAAATCTAGTGCACATTTCTCGTCAAGAACAGAAAAAAAGGAAAATGACATATTTTGTGCAGTTTCACTTACCTTCATTGTTTCAATTGTGAGATCAAACAGAAGCTAAGACTAGATCTGGGATGGAGAACTAGTGAATCCAAGTGAGAGGTATTTAAGGGTCTCGGGGGTGCGAAATCCTTGGACAAGCTAATAGAAGGACACATGCTGTAATGTAACATCACTGGAGACATCGGTCACACTGGAGGAAGGGCGTTGAAGTTGACGTGTAACTTGTCCATTGGTCCCTTTGAACATCTGATGGATTTATATATTTATATAATATGCATAATCAGAAAGGTCTTATCAGTTAATTAATTAATTGCATAAAGAAGAAGGAAATGCTTGTCGCGTACGTGACAAAACAAGTGTTAATCTCCTGGTTCGATCTATTGGCTCGATTGAACCATTCGGATTCTTTTATGCCGTGGTCAATCCACTGTCATGTAAGCGACCAAATTGAGTCAAAAGACATACCATGTGTCTTCTGTTCTTTCATCATTCGCACTTTTTTTATTAAACTAATTAATTTGGAATTTTTTTCCGATAGTGATGCTCAAAAATTGAATCGAGAATAAAAAAATCTAACAGTGGTCCTGTGGTAGGTGCACATTTGGCAAGGATGCGAAGCCATAATTAAGCTAATGGCACAGTGCTTAGCAACGATAGGCGAGTTAGGAGCACGTTCTATGGCTCATTAGATGTCATGTATGTTTCAGAACCAAATCTATGCTGGTCCTGAACGAGAGTGCAGCTCGACGGTCTCCTTTCAAGATGATGCAAACAGCTTATGGAACTTATGGTTAAGCAGACAGAGCTTAGTGAAATCTATCCAGTCACATTAGTTAAACATGACATTAAGTCTAAGTGAAGGAAGTTTAATGATATCTTCTTCAATGTTTAGCCCCATTGAAAGGATAAAGTTGTGCAAAAGAGGAACAAAATGAACTCGGAGGGGCCTCCGGAGGAGGTGTGATTAGATGAAGGCGTGGTGGTCATACAAAGAAGGTGGCAGTGACATATACATGCATGGAGGAGGGCATATCTTGGCCGATTCGGCCGCGTCGTGGACGACGGTGAACTGTGAGAGAGAGAGAGAGAGAGAGAGTAGCGGGTGCCCCTAAAGCGACAAACTAATGGAGGACAAGGGAGGAAGGGGGGAGAATATGTACGATGGAGCACTGGGAGCATGATCACGCCCCATGGCCTACCCACACACCATGCGCTACCGACGCACACAGATTTCACAAAGGCTACGTAATGTATGTGCATTAGAATCCAATGCAAAATAATATCTTGAGGCTGGGGGCCTCAACGTGGAGAGCATGCATCTTCCAACTGCAGCAGCTTTCTTCTTGGCATAGAGCTGTGCGTGTCCAGGTTCTTTAGCTCCTCCCTGCAGCCACGAGTCTGCATCTTTCTTTATCCGTGGCCGGGCCGCAAGTGATACTCGATGAGATCAAATAAGTTCTCTGCAGCCTATCAACGTCTGCACAGTTAATTCACTAATTTTTCAGCCCCTTGGTCTTGAGGAATTTACCCCCTTATATCTTAGGTTTCGTGCCCGTAGGACTAAGTTGAAAGTTGGTCAGTGGTGAGAATGTGTAACAGATAAGAGTAGGATAATGGTCGGATAGGGTGGAGGACTGCAATTAACGTCACCAAGGCTGTTGAAGAATGCTAGATGCACAACATGTCAGTTTGTTGATTGGAGGAAGCATATCAAATTGCTGTTCGTGGATGGCTCAGTTATTCTGTTCCATCTCTGGACCTATCTACTTGTCAGTTGCTTTGCTCATAATTTTACAGTAGCATTAATTAAGACAGGGGCTGCTCTAAGAAAATGGACAAGCTACAAGTGAGACTCGAAATGATTCAACAACTGTGAGCGTTTTGTTTTTGGCTGTTGCCGTTCTTCGTGCTCCATTGATGCAAGAAAGAAGAATGACGAAATCCATCACTACGGCATATGGAAGAACAGTAATGAGGAGAATAAGGCCAACCAGTAATGTATGATCGAGACGTGATCCATCGGACATCTAGTTGAACACGAACTAGATCATAATTAATGATCATGCGGGCATGCATGCATGATCCGATCAGTTTGGCGACCAATGCATCCACATAAAGGTGCAGTAACATTGCAGCGACCAGTGATATCATAGCGTGTAATCAGTCTCTTACATATACCGTTTCAAATTTTCAATTATTGTACGGACCTTTATGAGATTAGGATTTTACGATTCTCATTTTCTCATAATGATTTTTTTTCTAATGACGATCTTTTTCATCCATAGATATTTTTCACTGATAAAGAGAATTTTATCATATTATATTTTGTATTTATCTTTCTTTTTTTGTTATGTTCATTATTCATGGATCCTCGCTACTATAATCCCACCCAACGGATCAATTGAAAAGGATCTGTTAATTTCTTCGATTGACCTATTCGGGATTGGTTTCACGAATCTTGGTTCTTGTCTGTGAAATTAGAATTCTGCAATCAAACAATGAACTGTTAGTTTGCCACATTGATGGGTAATGGCCGGGGAGGTTAATGGGAAGGGTGTGCCTATGCAACATGATTGTGCATCAAGTCCTAGCTTTCAATGCCTTGAAGCATCATCCACAAGTCTTGGCCAATAATTAGGAAGTATGGGAAAAAGGAAGTGTGCAGAAGGATGACCCCACTACCATACCTTTCCAATCCCTCAAGCGAGCAGACCGTCAGTGCGTAACAGCTTGTTGACTGGGACGGAGAGTTTGCAATTCACCTCTTTTTTTCTCCTATGCAAATGAAAGATAATGGCATTTTAGTGATTCAAACTCTTGTTTTAGCCTTTGCATTTCTTTATTTGAAGATGGTGAATGCGGATTTTAGAGAGCATGAAACAAACATACATGTAAGGAAGGGACTGGCTCTTGACCGAAGCTGCATTACTTGGACAGAACAAGTTCGCAAACAAGTAATATGATCAGAACCTAAAAAGTTTTGGTCATGTCATCATCGATTTTTCTTTTAATGAAAAATTTTAGACTGAGTTTAGAAATAGAATCATAGTTCCTCTTAAGTTTTTTATGAATAGTTAAATTAATAAATTAGTTCTAGGTGTGTTGAATAAATTAGAAGGTAATGATTAAGATTCAAAGAGTTGATGTGATAGCTTAATTTTTTATGAGTTTTAAATTAAAAATAATTATTATAAATATAAAGTATAAATTTATTATAAATAAAAATAAAATTTAAAAATTAATTTTTTTATTAAAATATAAAAAAATATTTTTAAAATTAATTATATTTAATGAAAATATTAAACTTTTTAATGAAATAATAAATAATATTATATTATGCCTTTATTATAAATATTTTATATTTATTAAATAATTTATTTTATAAGACAAATGTGTGAGAGATAAGAAAAAGAAAAAAAAGAAATAAAAAAGGTCGCAATGCAAAAACAAAAAACAAAAAAAAATAAAAATAAAAAAATGACTGGTTCCACTTTTGGTGGAATCGGAGCACTCAGAACGAAACATGTTATCTGGTTCTAAGTTTTGGTTTCCACACATAAATCAAATTTTAATGCCGCATTTCACGGAACCAAACGGAACACATGGTTTGAGTTTAGTTCTTTTACTAAAAAAAACAACCTTAAGTTCTCACAATTTTTTATATTTTCTTTCAATTCTTTATTATATTTTAATTTGTAATTAAAATTTTATTGATTACTGTTTAATCTTATATTATTCATTAAATTATTTTATATTATCTTAAATAATGATAATCAATTATAATATTTTATTTTTAATATATTATTATTTATCTTATAAAATAAATTCTCTAACTTAATATAAATATTTTTTTCATAAATTATTCTTGTAAATTATTATTTTAAATAATTACATAATAATTTAATTTACTATAATTTTATACCTCATAAAATAATAAATTGTATCCTTAATTCTTATTTTTTTATTCAAACACCTTTTAAAACTTATTTATTAAATTAACTTTTCAAATTATCATTATATTTTTCGTCCCAACATTAAACCTAAAATTTTTATTAATTCGATTACTTATTCAAACTAAAAATTCCAAAGTGCATGAACAACATTGGCAATGGCAACGTGGGATGTTGTGAGACTAATCATGCCGTTATGATGATGGTAAGTAGAACAGTTCTTTTATTTTTTTCCTTTTGAGGAAAGGGCTTCACTCTGGTGAAAAATTAATCGAGAGTAAACAACATCAAGTAAAACTAATTGAATAGTGATATTGGTCAAGTAAAAATAAGTGAAGATGACCTAAATGACGAAGAAAATATGAACAGTAAAAGAAATTTATACAGACTGAAACAGGTTGGGGGTGTTTTAACAAACATCTTCTGCAAACGTAGATTTGGCAACCGAATCCACCTGCATTTCTTAGTTAATTTACGCTCAATCTCTAGACTACGAAAAAGAAAATAAATTTATTGATAATATTTTGAATCTGAACCTAATTGTAATTTTATATGATCCCTTTTTTGCTCAAGCACTTCAACAGATTTCTCTTATGGGAATCTCGCTTCAGCAGATTTCAGTCGGTCTGTAATTATTATTATCTATAAAAAGGAGTGTCTATATAAATTCTTTAAGGGTTCAAACAGAAGTAATCCGAACTTTGTAATCCGCTTCTGATTCTTCCATCTAATAAAGCTTTATGTCATTAGAAATTTTTCAAATTTTCTTACGGTGCATAACATTTCTTGTGCAGAAATCCTAACAAAATCTATATTTGTTATTTTCACATACTTTAGTAGCAGTTCTAATACACCTGCAGTTAGATACTTAAAATTTGTCAATGTAAGAAGAATATCTATGGATTTAATGTTAGTGTTTTATTATGCATTAGAGAAAATCTGATTTCATCGTAATATAAGGATTAGTGACAGAGAATATATTTAGTTATTTATGAAGAAGACGAAATATCATCAATTATAGAATCTATACAAGAAAATTTTTCATTAGCAACACTAGTGAATCATCTCTAAAATAGCGCTAAAGATAGTAGTGACACATTAGCATTGCCGTCGCGCTATGGCAATGGCGACGCAAGGGGTCAAGCGCTAATAGCATCGCCATCACGCCCAAGGAATCTCGGCGCTATTACCATCAACATCCGCGCCAAATAGATGCTATAGTGTCATTGTTATTCAATTGCGGAAAACCAATTTATCCAAAATTTGATGATAAAACAGCACTAATAGATGAGACGCAAAAGTGTCGCTAACCTGGCACTAAATCCCATTACACACACGACGCAAAAATGGTGACAAACCGACGCCAAGTTGCGATGTTAGTTTGACGCTACTTTGAGACGCCGAAGGATGCTAATGGTGCACTATTAAGCAGTCGTGAGGAATGACTTTATTGTGGCCACTTCGACACTAATGTCATGCAAATGTGGATATTTCCGTTGCTAATTCGATTCTAATGAGACACTAATCTAAATATTTCCGCATCCTAGCAGCCCCATTTCTTCTCTTCCCCTCCCATACAATTTACAATGCATTCAACACATTGATAACAATATAAACTAAAGTACAATGCTTCAAAGTAACAAGATTATCATAAAAGTCATAATATAAAATAAATAGTATCACCGTCTAAAGTTAAAAAACAAATTCATGTTCAAAGTTACAAAAATATTTATCATCCTACATCACGATCGTGTTCCATGTCATCCCTGAGTTCTTGTCCTTATGGATTCTGGGACATATGGTTGGAGGAGGCTCTGAATCGTCTGCAAAATTGGAGATGCTGAGGAACAGCAAGCTCCTAAGAAAGCTGCTTCGAAATTAGTGTTGTCCAATGTCAGCTCAGATGCGGCGGATGAAGATGGGTCACCTGCACATCCTTCGATCCTCCTAAGAACCTGAACGGTTGTTCCTAGGCCCCCCAGATATCCTTCTCGCGTCATGTCGGCGACCTCCTCCCAAACAATAATATACTCTACAAAGTAAATAAATTATATAAAATCATATAAAGTATCATATAACATTAAAAATATGAATCATTTTTTGAGATACATTACTTGTTGGTGGCTGAGTACTAGGATCTGTGTATTTTTCGGTCATTTTTTCATCGTATGCTTGGCTAAAAATTTAAATATTGTACATTTGAAAAATATTTTACACTAATGCGAACAAACAAATAAATACGTGATGAAACTTACCAAAACACGGTGGGCTGTGGGCGTGACCATCTCATTGATCTTTTTACTCTTGTGTGTGGCCTCGTAGATTAAGCAAAAATTAACGGTACCACCTTCCTTTTCCTCCTTCAAAAAAGTTTCAAATTTTGCCCAATAAGTAAATATAAGATAAAATTTGATTAGTGACTTTTTGTATATACATTACCATGCGCCGTTGATGCTTGTCAAATCGAATCAACCCACTCGTGTGGATGTGAGCATCATGCTTCAAAAGCCTATTTAACTTTTGCTTATTTAAACTCTCTACCAATTTTCATCCATCCTAAATCAACATAAAAAGTTAGACTTTGTAAAACTAGAAATTAAATAAAAATAATTCAAATGTAAGCTTAATTGCTATTTCCTACAAAGTGACTCACAAACTAGGCGCTTGAAATGCATCGAGCATCTTTGTATGCCCTGGTCAATACTGAGGCCGGTGGACGTGATGGCCTTGCCAAATTTATAAACACGATTTCAAAGGTGTTTCGCAACCACCTACTCAAAAGCTCTTCGAATTGTCCCCAAATTAAGATCTAGATGAAACTTATCCAAATCCATAAAAAATATAAGAGAATTAGTAATGCACAAATAATATAAAATAAATTATATAGCACAAAAAACATAAATCATACCATAAATGTGCGAAAAATGTCATCCTTCACTTCAACTTGGACATTGTTCTATGAACTTGCGTCTTCCGACAAGTGGGCAAGGATAAGCACTGATATCCCACACGGTAGAAGCGAGATAAAAAGTAGTCCTGTAGTTTAAGAAAATAATTAGTTTTCAAATGATAATGTGAACTATAATAGAATTTGTAAAACTTATCCAACTTATGGCCGGACAATACTATTCATGGCGACCACTCCATTATCATGGAACCCCTTTCCTTCAGACGAAGAGGAATCATCCTCTGCAGTGAGGACGGGTTGAGAAGCTCTTGTATGATCGACGGACACTGCTGAAGAATAAATCATTTGTGTAATATCAACTCAAACTAAATAAACCATATATGCATTAAATGATACGTGCACTAAATTTCTCACCATGTGTAGTAGCTACCTGTGTGTGATCCATGGCAAGCTAATCATCATCATGTGATGGTGTCAGCTCATCGATCGAGTGACCGTTAAAATGTGAAGATCCACTTACTTGTCCCATCGACAGTGTAGCAAATATCACCATTAAAATAAAAAAAAATGATTAATGCAATTACATGACAAAAAAATTAAAAAGTAATAAATATATCACCTTGCACAATATCACGCGATGATCGGACACTAGAATGTGGAGACGCGTTTGCATGTCTTGACGGAGGCGTAACAACTATCACAAATAAAAAAAATAGTTAAAATTTGAGTTGCATATAAAAGATAAATTAAATACACTGAAATTAACCTGACATAATGTGGGGTGCATGTAGATCAACATCATGTGATCATGTGATGCATGCAAAATACAACATATTTTACTTATTATTTTAATTATTTTCTATAATTTGATCATTGCATACATCATTTTAAGTCTGTTTTAGTATAATTTCAAATTTATTGATTCTATGTATTAATTCTCAAAGTATTATAATTATGGGTGTATTAACTTCATTATTTTAATTAATTGGCAAGAAAAAAGAAAATTGTCATCTCGGATGAATATGCAATTATTATTATTATTATTATTATTATTATTATTTAGTTATTAGTCTATGCAATTCTAGGATGAACTCCATGTTTTAGTTATTTTATTATTGAAGGGAAATATTATGAACCCTTATTTTATTATTGAATTTCTTTTGATCAATTTTTAATTGTGTTTAATGCTTTTGATTTTATTATTTGAATTTCTCTGTTAAGTAATTACTAGTTTGTAGACTACTTGATTTCATATTTTATTTAGTTAAATTATTTATTGGGAAATCAAAATATAGGCATAGGTCTTATAATTAGTGTGTGGAGAATTAGATTTGTGTGGTTTGTTAATCTATACTAGTTTGTGGAGTGATTAATAGTCTTGGATTTTCAAATTAATGCATATTAATTTTAACTTCATCTGCATGAATATCAGTTTGTGGGACTTTAGTTTTGATTAAATTTAAGATAGTTTGATTTGCTTGATTAAATAACAGAATTACCAATTTGTGGACTCTGTGATTAATCATGTTAAATTAATTACTTAGGAACATTTTAATCCATCTTAAGAACTTTAATTTACATATTTATCCTTAATTTATTATCATCCTAAGACCTAACTTCAACACCATTGTCTTATTATTATTATTATTATTATTATTATTATTATTATTATTATTATTATTATTATATATTTTATAATTAGAAAACTTATCTTTAAAACCTATGTTTTTCCTCTCTTATTAATTTGTAGGATTAAATATTAAATTAATAATATTTCTCATGGATTCGACACTCTTTACCCCTTTTTACTATATTACTTGAGTGACTCGTGCACTTGTTAGCGGATTTATTTGACTATATCATTTTACGCATCATCATGATGATCCAGCTGCATGTGATGATCCAACTACATGTGACGGTTTAGCCACATGTCCCGTCGACGATGCAACATCTATCAACATTAAAAATACGCAATATATATATACCCTCTCCCCCTCATTGTTCTCACGGAGAAGAAAGGGAGGGGACTCATTCTTCTTCGATGAGAAGAGAAGGGGAGGGGTGGAGGTGGCCCTCCCTCTTTGCAGATCATCCAGAGGGGAAGGACGCCCCTCCCCTCTCTTCTCATCGGAGAAGAAAAAGGGGGTGGGGGGGGGGGGGGGGGGGGTGGAAGGGGGCGTCACCACTCCCCCCCTTCCCCGTTTCTTCTCCGTGAGAAGAAAGAGAAAGAGGGTGACTCGCATAAAGTGTGTATAGAGAATGCTACATATAAGGGGGATAAGCCTCGAAGATATAGGTCTACCCTTTGCTCTGGCTTATTATTCTTGAATATAGAAAAATATGTCGAATGAAGTTTTAAAATTTATAATCTCCACTATCAAAATGCGATCCTCAAGCGTACGGTGCATCATTGTAGTGTTTGAGAATCAATTCACAGGGACGGTGTTTGCAAAATTTTTTAAAAGATCTTCGGAACAATAGTCAATGATAAAAAAAATGTTGAAAATAGAGGAAGAAAGACAATGATATAAAGTAAAGAAACTAATTATTTTGGTTATTTTCGGGATGTACACAGAGACGGTAGTTAATCCTAGAAAAGTGTGAGACAGTTAGAAACGCATGTTGAGGACTTATGGGAGGTGCTTCTGCTTTAGGTCATAAGGTTCTTTAGTTCAAAATAATATGGGTATAGCAACTGAACGTCCTTTCACGTGTGTATATGATCAACCTGATGAAGAAGACACTCGACTTCACCACAACACTCTTGTGTTTGCGTAAAGAATGTGTTGCACAAGTGAAAGAGATTCATAAAATGGGTGCAATCATCGCTCTCGCATACGATGTCCCAGGTCACAAATCGAACTTTCTTTCTTTTTTACTTGAGTTAGAGTCTTGTGTCCACTGAGTATCCAGCATTGAAGAGAAATATACTTAAGGCAAGATGGCTACAGTCGACTCGCGCTAACCTTAGTGGAATACATACAACCCTCCCAAACAGAAGGCAAGAGACTAGTGTATCACTGAGACTGTTTAGATGATTTAGATGGAAAGAAAGGATTGATTCAGAAAAAATGGTTAAGGATTACTGAAAGTTCTTCAGAAGTAACTCATTTGTCTTCCGCCCTACTCGGGTCGCCGATTACAAATGAGGATCAGAGATCTTCCCTATCAAGCATAACCTTCCAAAATAAAAAGAGGAATAAAAAATAATGGAAGAACAGACGAACACCCTTCGAATCCGTCTATGATGATTTGAGTCCCAACTCAATACGGTCGTCTATTGCCAGAAACTCGAAATATGCATAACCTTCTCATGTCTCGGATTGGAAGATGTATGACGTCTAAACCAAACATCGAAAAACTACCATTGCTAGCTCTGAAAGAAGATCTAAACTACCAGCCACTGTCGCCAAAGCTCGATTTCTCTACGTTCGGTCGCGTAGAGCCGATAGTATCCCTACAGTCAGGGGTGCAAGGAGAGAATGATCCGAAAACTTCCCCTAACATACAACTGCGACACTTAGGGAATCATCTTCATCAAAGCTCGATTTCTCTGCATTCGATCACATGCTTGGGGTGGAAGATGAAGACGATTCACGAGCTCTAATCCAAATGCTGATCCAAAAGGTCAAGAGTTATACAATAAAATAGGGATCAAAACTGATATCATTAAAATCATAAGCAAGCTCGACATTCGATTCAAATCATGGAAAGCAACAAGATGAAAATGCAACTAAAGAACACAAGTCCAAAAACATAATGCTCCTCCCGACCTCAGCAGGGTCGGTTAGTTACAGTTCATATGGGGAGCACACATTTCCCACGAATCGCCATAGGCATTGTTTTTCCTAAATCACAGTTCCTCTCTTGATGATCGAATTCACTCCTCCCTCTCACCTCCTGATGATGAAGTATCTTTCTAAAATCTGCCTCCCCTTCTTTCAACCTCCTTCTCTCCTTTTTGTATCTATCCTCGCTCCTCCTGTCTGCTCCTGCCATCTATCTGCACTATTGTTTGCAACTTTCTTGCCGCCTACATCTTAAGAAGGTGTTTGCTGTTCATTGCTTTGTCTTTTTCTATCACCTAAAAGCAGTTCCTCCATCATTCGTGTAGAGAACAGTGTGTGGTGCATCGGCCATTCTACCTCAATCTCTCTAAAGCTTCGTCGGCATCTTACAGAGGACACTTACCCAAATGAGTTTTATTACTAGCAGAATAAGAGTGATACGTGAATGGACTAGATGTGGAGAATGTTTAAAATGTGTTAAATTGATGCCATGCATGTGTTTACACAGAAAAATAATCGTGCGATAGGTGTTGTATGCATACGAAATACAACAACAACAACAATAAAGCCTTATCCCACTAGGTGGGGTCGGCTACATGGATCATATGATGCCATTCCGCTCTATTAGTAACCAAACCTTTCGGTATATTATTCACCAATGATCTTGCTCTATTAGTTCGCCAAGTGTCCGCCTTGGCCTCCCTCTCCCTCTTTTAATCGGACTCAAGATTATTTGATCTACTCTTCTTACTGGCGCATCTAATGGTCTTCTCTGAACATGACCAAACCATATCAAACGATTATGTACCATTTTCTCACTAATAGGAGCCAATCCGACTCGTTCACGTTGATGAGTATGAAATGATGTAGCAAAATAAAATCGCTAGCAAGTGCACTAGTCGCTCAAGTAATATAGTAATAGGAGTAAGAGTGTCGAACTCACGAGGAATATTATTAATTCAATATCTGGATTTATAAATAAATAAGAGAGGAAAAACATGGATTTTTGGAAAGAGGTTTTATGAAATAAAATAAAGAAAATAAGATAAAGATAAGATAATGGTGTTGAAGTTAGGTCTTAGGATGAAAATATATCAGGATAAATATTAGAACCATAAAAGATAAATTTAATCTTTAAAGATGGATTAGATATTTTTTCAAGTTATTAATTTACAAGATTAACATCACAGACTATTAAACTATCTTAAATTTAATCAAACCTAAAGTCCCACAAATTAGTATTCGTCCGATAAGATTAAAATTAAGATGTATTAATATAAAAATCCTAGACTATTAATCACTCCACAAACTGACATAGATTAACAGACCACATAAACTTGATTCTCCACACACTAGTTATCAAATTTATGTCAATTATTAATTTCACATGAAATCAATTAATTTAATTAATGAATTCTGAAATTAAATAGTCCACAAACTGGTAATTACTCAACTCAGAAATCCAAATAATTAAATCAAAAGCACTAAGCACAATTAATTAATTGATCAGAAAAGATTAAAATAAATAATAGGGTCCAAATAGTTTTCCTTCGATAATAATCTCCTAACATGAAATAAATAAAAATATGGAGTTCATCCTAGAAATTCTGGAGAGATAATAAAATAATAATAATAATTGGAAGAATTACACCCAAATAGATAAAAGTCGAAGCTTCGGATCACGGGCAGATAGTCGGGCAGCCTCTCAGACTTGATCAGGGTCGCGATCAACTTCTAGCCGTCGCACCTCTCTCCTTTCGGTCGTAGCCTACAGACTTACGACTCGTCGTGAAAGAGAACCTGAACTTCAGAGCACCAATTGAAATAACGGATTCTTCACGATTTATAGGGTGCGGACGGCCTTCATCTCGGCCGTAACATCGTACGGTTGACTTTAAAATTATGAGATAAACTCGGCCAACACGATAAATCATTTTTATCATTACGCCCAAAGATAAATCCTTCTTATCTTTACTCCCTTTGAATCTCGGCCAAAACAAAATTCTTTTATCTTTACGCCCTATAGATCTCGGCCGTAATAAAGAATTAAATCTTGTTACGCCCAAAAGATAAAATCATTTAATTGTTACTCCTTTTGAATCTCGGCCAAAAAGTGATCATCTTCATGCCATTACGCCCAAAAGATAAAATTCCATTTATCTTTACCCCCTTTTAATTTCGGCCAAAACGTCTTGGGGGTAAAGCCAATTCTCGGCCGTAAGAAATAAATTCTTTATCCTAATCTCGGCTTTTCCTGCAAAATAATTATCAAAATTTAGTTAATCCATCCACAATTAAAATATTCAAAGAATTAATAATTAAAATTGATAAATCCGGAATTACGATTAAAAGTGACTAAAAATGATGCATGCCATGATCAAATTACAAAAAAATTAATTAAAATAATAATCTAAAATATGTTGTATTTTGCATTAATATTGAACACATAAGTACTTATTGAGCTTAAAACTTTTTCTTTTTCTTTTCATTTTTATTTTCAATCATTTTAAAAGTTCTAATCTTCAAGCAGGATTGCACAAGGAAGTCCATGTACCGGGCTTTAGACTGATGACTCCTAGACCAGATGGCCTTAGGGCAATAGGTGACAAAGCACCCCTCGAGTTTACTTGCCCGAACAACCAAGGTTCTGAATGAAGAGTTCGAACTTAGCCATGATTCAGTACTCCTGTGCTTCTCCATATTCCACAAGATGGTCCATGTAGCAGGTTTTCGATCGACGGATCCCAGAGCAGTTGCCCTTAGGTCGCCAGGCATGAACCCCTACGGATCTAATTACCCAAACACATCTTGGTTCCGGATAACAGTTTTGTACCTACACATAACTTTATTCATTATTTTTTTTATTTGTTGGGGTTTAACTAACCCTTCTTTTTATTCACTTTCAATTTTTATAAGCTCAAAAAGTACTTGATATGGTCAATAAGAAGGCTACTACTATCAAGACTTAAAATAAAAAGGCATGAATATGATTTTGTCATCTAGTCATTCATAATTCTATTTAGCATGGGCACACAGTCTATGAGTTTGATACTGAAGTAGCAAGTGATAAGAAAGAAAAGTATTCAAATTTCATCAATTAATGACATGTCTTTGAACTTCTACTAAAAGATAATTAAAACAATAAGACAAGAGTTTGTAAGATGGTAGCAAAAATAAATGCATGCAATGGTATTTTTTTGAAAATTTTCAAAATTTTCAATTTTTTTGGATTTTTTTTTACAAATAGATGCAAACATAAGCAAATAAAAAGAAAAAAACATGCAATGCATGAAATGGAAACTCCCCCAAGCTTGAACTAGACACTGCCCTCAGTGTTAGGCCAACAAGAGAAAGGAAAATAGACTCAATAAAAAGAAAAAAATAATAAAGAAATGAAAAATAAAGAAAAGGAAAAAGACACAACCGGATTTACTGTCGGTGGAGAGATGCTCGCCCTCAATATATATCGATGAAGGTGTCGGTGAGAGGAGATCTTGGCCGATAATTGATGGAGAACTTTGGCCGTAGTTGATGAAACTCGGCCGTAAGAAGTAGAGGGTACTTTGGCTTCTCGTTCGTCCGTAAGTCATTGAAGAACCTCGGCCGTAAGGAGAAAAGCTCGGCCGGAGATTGGAGTTTAGCCGTAAGAGAGCGGCGGTGCGCGGTGGCTTCGGCCGTAAAGAAGATGGTATATCATTGCGCGGTGGCTCGGCCATAACGCACCCGGGGCGTAATGGGTTGTCTCCGGTCCGCGTTGTGGAAGACCGTAAGGAACAGGTGGAACCGGAGATGAGACTTCGGCCGTAAGGAAGAAAGCTCGGCCGGAGTCGAGTGGAGTTTGGCCGTAAGGAAGTGGCGCGGCGCTTTTGGGCGTAAGGATCGGCGGTGAGACTCGGAATGTCGGCCGTAAGAGCCACTTCGGCCATAAGAAGGAAAGCTCGGCCGGAGATTGGTCTGCAAAAGCACGAGGTGTAAGAATTTATAGATGAATTTATGGGGGTAATACCTGTTCCGACAGCGCGCAGTGAAGGGTCAAATCCGGGCGTAAAAGCAAAAGCATGCATTTTTTTTCTTTCGATTGGACTTGTGCATGCAGATGTCAGAAGCTTCTGTCTTGTCATTCTCGTCCGTGGTGTGATCGCACAACACCTCGACCGTAAAAAGACATCTGGCGTTGTCATCTATGTAATCCTCGGCCGTAATGAGGTGGCAGTGTCTTGTCATGTCCGTTGGAGTCTTTACGGCATGGTCATCGAGGTGATTCTCGGCCGTAACGAGGAACATGGCATAATAGTATCTTATCGTTTCGCCTTGTGTTTCCCAATTCATGCATGGTGCATTCCTCGGTCGACGTATGATTATCCGAATTCCGCTCGGTGCACAGAAAGAAATATCGATTAGATGACTCGATATAAAATAAAAATAAAATGCCTAATTAAAATAAAACTATCTCCCAAATTAAGATATTAAAATATTAATCAGTAACTAATTAAACTTATCTAAAAAAAATAAATAAATAAATAAAATAATAATAAATAAAATAAAAAGGATAGAAATAGTTTTGATTTATAGTCGTCAGCTTGACTTAGTTCTGATGAAAATCAAGGCCTATTTTGCTCTTCCCCCCTTGGATTTTTCTCTGTGTTGCTTGGGTGAGAGCCCGGTGTACGTCCAGTCAGTTGTGCCGCCATCTGGCCCAGTTGTCTTTCCAGATTTCGAATGGATGCATCCTGACTCGTGGCTCGAGATTCCATATTCTTTTGCAACGCTTGCATTGTGTCTATGATCTGTGTCATCATCTCTTGCATATGATTTGATGATTGATATTGGGGAGTAGTTGCCTTTTCAGTATATAATCTTTTGATGGACCAGAAGATTGGCCTTGATTTTGATTATAGGCAAACTTCGGATTGTGTCTCCAACCATAATCGTTGTTCCTGTAAAATGGACTGGAAATAAAGTTAGCATTTTCAATTTGATTTGAATCCGAAGTGTTACCTGTAGGGCTATAGTTGCTGGAATTTTCCATCAGTGACATCATCTGCTCGAATTTTTGATTAAGTGACTCCAGCTGAGCCACTATTTCTGAAGATTGTATTCCTTGTGTAGCATGTACATCATGAGTTCGGCGAGGTGGTCTCCTTTGTTGACTTGACTTGAGGGCTACAGCTTCAATAATATCTTGTATCTCATTAGGACGTTTAGATCCTAGCACTGTCCCTCCTGCTGATTGATCGAGCTTATCTTGATCTGCAGCTCGCAATCCATGGTAGAAATCTTCCATCACTTGCCACTTTGGAATTCTATTGTCGGGAACTCTGGCTAATAGTTCTTTATATCGTTCCCATGCCTCATATAATGTGTCATTATCGTCTTGAACAAATGCCCTCAATTCTCTTCGATATTTGTCTGCCTTTTGTGGTGGACAATATTTTCCAACAAACTTTTCTACCAGCTCCAACCAAGAATGAATCGATCCTGCAGGCAAAGTTTTAAACCAAGTGGAAGCTTTGTCACGTAAAGATTGAGGAAATAATAATAAACGAATAACTTCAGAAGAAACATTATTATTTCTAAAAGTGCTCAGAGTGGCAAGAAAGGTGATCATGGGGGTCTTCATGAAATCCTCCTCCAAATTGGGATGCTTGTATCATCATCACGATTGCGGAATTTATCTCAAAATTATTTGCGTTAATATCAGGCAGCACGATGCATGATTCTCGATCACTGTATCTGGCCGAGACATATTCTCTCATAGAAAGCTCTACTTCATCTTCTCGCCGATTATTATGTGATGGAACCAGTTCATTTTGTTGCTCCAGTCTCTGATTGTCGTGTGCTTGTTCCACCATTTTTCTTATATTTCTTCGTAATGGACGATAGGTTCTTTCAATTTCAAGATCAAACTCCAACAGTGGATTTGAACTCCTAGTGCGCTTATCAGAAGATTCCAGGATTGGTTGTGATTTAATTTTCAATTAGTACCTGCAACAACCAATTTTCAGTAAGATAAAAGAAAAAATAAAAATATATACAAGAAGAAAGAAATGCAGATACTAGGTCACGAAGAAATAAGATTTAAATTGATAAACATAAAAAGTCTTTCGGCTATTATCGAAAATTCATTAGGTCGTCAAAATTAATGTCCGAAAGAAATTAACCTAATTACTTCCACTAAAATTCACAAAAAAATTATCAAATACGGCAAAATTCGGGTTTAAACATTAATATCGACCGAAAGTAAATCACTTAGATGGTCGTAAAAATCAAGCACTCGTTCGGCTGTAAAACTTGGAAGAATTTATGATGATGTAACAAACGGCACAAAACAAGTGAGAACTAATTTGCGGCCGTAAAGTTAATAATAAGACAATCAAAAATTATTTTCAGAGAGGAAATAAGATTGATCTGCCGCAATACAGAAACAGATTTACGGCCGAAATTAAATCAGTAATCCGAGGCTCTTCGGCCGTAAAAATCATAAAACAGTGTCGAAAGGGATTGATCAACGTGAAGGCGTAAAACTTGTTGGATTACGGTCGAAACAAAATCATAAGATGGCGTAAACATTAACATGACGATGAATCATCTCGGTCGAAAGAGAATTAAATTGACTTCTGCGGCGTAAAGAATTAATGAACTCCTCACGTATAAAACTCTAGGTGTAAAGAATCGAAGTCAACAACCTTTGGCCAAAATAAAAATCGAACAAAATGTCGACAAATGAATCATTACGGCTGAGGAAGAGGACAATTCATATCGGCCGTAAATCGATGAAAATTAAGTCGAACGTGATCCTTGATGGTCGAGAAAGAAAAATTCACAAATAAACTGGCCGAAAAGGTCGTAATATGGCGTAAAAACAAATGTTCAGAAATTTATCGGTCGCAAAACAATTCGATCGTGAAGTTTCAGCCGTAAAACTCAGATTAAATTTGCCAGCCGCAAAATATAAGCAAAGGCTTTTGCGGTGTAAAAGATTTTTCAAAATTATTAAAGCCGAAAGAGGTCAAATCAATAATAAAAGGAATTTTACGGCCGCAAAACCATGAGATCAATTCTCGGCCGTAAAAAGAAAACATGATATCATTCTCGGCCGTAAAAAGAAAACATGAGATAATGGATTATCAGAGATTAAATTCTCTTCTGCAAGCTTAATCAATCATATCACAAGAGAGAGAATTCAATTTGATCCGGATGAAGTGAATCTCGACCGTAAAGATAAAAATTGTCAATTAAGCCGAAATGAGGTCACATCGGCCGAGATGAAGTCAACACGATTGGCCGTAAAGCAAAATAGGGTTTCGGCCGAAATAAAGTCGAATGAAACTTGAGAATATTACCCCAACTCTTACGTCGACAATTGAATCATTACGGCCGAAAGTGAATTAAGTCGATTCTTTACGTCCGTAAAACAATGAAATCAAATCAAATAGAACAAACCACTTTGGCCAAAACGAAATCAAATCCATGGCGTAAAACAACGTTCGGATAAAATTACGACCGTAAAATAGAAGATTAGAACTCAATCGATATTGCGAGCCGTAAAACCAGTAAAGCCGACAAAAATCAATATCGATCGTAAAACCATAAGACGGCGACATAATTTAAAGCCGAAAGTCAACAATTTAAAAAATTGTCATGACCTTTATCTGCAAAAGAAAAAATGTCAGTTTATTCACAAAAAATAATTAAAACAATTAATACATATTTATAAAGAATTATTTACAATTTATTTACATCTCCTAATAATTCATAAAAATCAGAAGTTAATTAATAAAATATTCTCCGGCAACGGCACCAAAAACTTGATGCGTATGAAATGATGTAGCAAAATAAAATCGCTGCAAGTGCACTAGTCGCTCAAGTAATATAGTAATAGGAGTAAGAGTGTCGAACCCACGAGGATTATTATTAATTCAATATCTGGATTTATAAATTAATAAGAGAGGAAAAATATGGATTTTTGGAAAGAGGTTTTATGAAATAAAATAAAGAAAATAAGATAAAGATAAGATAATGGTGTTGAAGTTAGGTCTTAGGATGAAAGTAGATCAGGATAAATATTTGAACCATAAAAGATAAATTTAATCTTTAAAGATGGATTAGAAATTTTCCCAAGTTATTAATTTACAAGATTAACATCACAGAGTCCACAAACTGGTAATTCTGCTATTTAATCCGGTAAATCAAACTATCTTAAATTTAATCAAACCTAACGTCCCACAAACTGGTATTCGTCAGATAAGATTAAAATTAAGATGCATTAATATGAAAATCCTAGACTATTAATCACTCCACAAACTGGTATAGATTAACAGACCACATAAACTTGATTCTCCACACACTAGTTATCAAATTTATGTCAATTATTAATTTCACATGAAATCAATTAATTTAATTAATGAATTCTGAAATTAAATTGTCCACAAACTGGTAATTACTCAACTCAGAAATCCAAATAATTAAATCAAAAGCACTAAGCACAATTAATTAATTGCTCATAAAAGATTAAAATAAATAATATAGGCCCAAATAGTTTCCCTTCGATAATAATCTCCTAACATGAAATAAATAAAAATATGGAGTTCATCCTAGAAATTCTGGAGAGATAATAAAATAATAATAATAATTGGAAGAATTACACCCAAATAGATAAAAGTCGAAGCTTCGGATCACGGGCAGATAGTCGGGCAGCCTCTCAGACTTGATCAGGGTCGCGATCAACTTCTAGCCGTCGCACCTCTCTCCTTTCGGTCGTAGCCTGCAAACTTACGACTCGTCGTGGAAGAAAACCTGAACTTCAGAGCACCAATTGAAATGACGGATTCTTCACCTATTTATAGGGTGCGGACGGCCTTCATCTCGGCCATAACATTGTACGATTGACTTTAAAATTATGAGATAAACTCGGCCAACACGATAAATCATTTTTATCATTACGTCCAAAGATAAATCCTTCTTATCTTTACTCCCTTTGAATCTCGGCCAAAACAAAATTCTTTTATCTTTACGCCCTATAGATCTCGGCCGTAATAAAGAATTAAATCTTGTTACGCCCAAAAGATAAAATCATTTAATTGTTACTCCTTTTGAATCTCGGCCAAAAAGTGATAATCTTCATGCCATTACGCCCAAAAGATAAAATTCCATTTATCTTTACCCCCTTTTAATTTCGGCCAAAACGTCTTGGGGGTAAAGCCAATTCTCGGCCGTAAGAAATAAATTCTTTATCCTAATCTCGGCTTTTCCTGCAAAATAATTATTAAAATTTAGTTAATCCATCCACAATTAAAATATTCAAAGAATTAATAATTAAAATTGATAAATCCGGAATTACGATTAAAAGTGACTAAAAATGATGCATGCCATAATCAAATTACAGAAAAATTAATTAAAATAATAATTTAAAATATGTTGTATTTTGCATGCATCACACGTATATGGTCATTCCTAATCTTATCTAATCTTGTATGATCACACATCCATCTCAACATCCTCATTTCTGCTACCCCCACTTTACGTTCATGTTGTCCCTTCATAACCCAACATTCACAACCATATAACACGGCCGGTCTTATAGCAGTACGATAAAATTTTCCTTTAACTTTATTGGGTACTTTTTTATCACAAAGAACTCCAGTGGCTTTCCTCCACTTACACCAACCAGCTTGAATTCTATGATTAACATCATCATCAATCTCACAATGTTGTCTTACAATTGATCCTAAATATTTAAACTTTATCACTTGAGGAATTATATCCTCCCCTAGCCTAACTTCCAAATCGTCTCTAAGTTGTTTATGTGTGAAATTACAATGCATATATTCTATTTTATTCCTACTTAAACGAAAACCCTTTGACTCCAACGTATTTCTCCATATTTTCAATTTTGTATTAATCTCTTCTATTGAATCCGCTAAAAGTACTATATCATCCGCAAATAGCATGCACTTAGGTACCTCCTCTTTGATACTCTCGGTTATAGCATCGATAACTAATTTAAATAGATACGGACTTAAAGTTGATCCTTGATGTAGGCCAATTCCCATAGGAAATTCATTTGTCTCACCTTCGCGTGTCCTAACCCTAGTCAATGCCCCCATCGTACATATTTTGTATTACCTTAATGTAGGCAACACTCACCCTCTTCTTTTGCAAGAATTTCCAAAGTACATCCCTTGGTACCCGATCATACTCCTCTAAGTCAATGAAAGCCATATGTAAGTCTCTTCTCCTACTTCGATACTTCTCCATCGTCCCCCTTAGTAAATAAATCGTCTCTGTAGTGGATCTTCCTAGCATGAACCCAAATTGTCTCTCAGAAATACTAGTCTTCATTATCAATCTATGCTCAATCACTTTTTTCCATAATTTCATTGTGTGACTCATAAGTTTAATCCCTCTATAATTTGCACAATTCTGAATATCCCCTTTATTTTTGTAAATAGGAACTAATGTACTTAATCTCCAATCATCAGGCATTTTTTTCAATCGTAAAATCTCATTAAATAGTTTACATAATCACAACACACCTTTTTCTCCTAAACATTTCAAACTTCAATCGGTATACCATCCGGTCCAACGACTTTACCATTCTCCATTTTCTTAAGAGCTTCGCTAACCTCCGAGACTCTAATTCTATGATAAAATAACTTATTAATCTCACATTCGCTAACTGTCAAGTCCTCCAAATTACAACGGGAACCTTCACATCCATCATTAAATAGCTTATAGAAATACTCTTCCCATCTGTTCTTAATGTCCCCCTTAGTAACTAAAACCTTGCCAACTTCATTTTTTATGCATCTTACTTGATCCAAATCTCTCGACTCCTTCTCTTTATTCCTTGCAATCTTGTAAATTCTTTGTTCACCACCCTTTGTCCCTAACTCCTTATAAAACCCCTCATATGCTTTAGCACGAGCATCACTAACTGCCCTCTTAGCCTCCCTTTTCGTCAAATGATACTTTTCCCAATTGTCAGAACTATTGTCCAAGTGTATCGCCTTGAAACAATTCTTCTTATTACACACCTTTTCTTGGACCTCCTCATTCCACCACCAAGTCTTCTTATCTCGTGGTCCAAAACCTTTTGATTCTCCTAAAATGACTTTAGCAACCATTTCAACCTTTTTTATCACATTCTCCCACATGATACTAGCATCTCCTTCTAACTCCCACACACTTTTCTCTAATAACTTACTTCGAAAAGTCTCTCGCTTCTCCCCCTTTAACTGCCATCACTTGATCTTTCGATCAAAAATTGTTCGAGATTTTGGTTTTATACATTTCATTTGCATATCAAGAACTAACAATCTATGTTGTGTAATCACCTCATGCCCAAGAATTACTTTACAATTAGTACAACGTCTTTTATCAGTATTTCTTGTCAAGAAAAAATCGATTTGAGACATATGAGTTCCACTTTTGTATGTGATTAAATGTTCCTCTCTCTTCCTAAAACAAGTGTTGATAATCTTAAGGTCGTATGCTAAAAAAAAATCAATAATAGTTTGTCCTTCCTCCTTCAACTCCCCAAAACCAAAACCACCATGAACCCTTGCATGTGGTCCTGCCTCTTTACCAACATGTCCATTAAGGTCTCCCCCAATATAAACTTTCTCGATTGTTGGTATACTTTCAATCAAACCCTCCATATCTGCCCAAAACTCCTTGAGATGTGATTCTGCTCCTACTTGGGGTGCATATGCACTAATAATGTTCATATTCTCCTTTCCAACAATTACTTTCACGGATATGATTCGATCCTCAATCCTTTTAACTTCCACAACATTCTTCCTTCATTCTGCATCCGCGATAATACCAACACGATTCTTTCCCTTTACCTTACCTGCGTACCAAAGTTTGGAACCATTTAACCTAATCTCTTTACTTCCCTCTCCTACCCATCTAATTTCATGCAAGCATAAGATACTAATCTTACGCTGGTCCATTACTTGTGCCACCTCGAGGCGCTTCCCATTCAACGTCCCAATGTTCCAAGAACCTAATCTGACCTTAGTCTCATGAACTAGCTTCTTTAACCGCCTCCGTCCATCAGAGTGCGGTAGCCCTTGCTCATTTAACACTGCATTCAGCTGAGGATGCAACGGCTCTTGCTCTCTTATCACTGTATCCGAGCTGTACAGCGCGTTACTTACGGGTAACGACCTAGCATTAACACAATATATTCGTTGATCCATGTATGCATACGAAATAGTAGTGAAAATATAGACCATAATTCTCCACATCAAGAAAGAGGCCCCCCCTTCGACGAGAAGAAAGGAAGAGGAGGTAGGGGGCGAGAGGAGAGGAGGGAGGGGCGCCCCCCTTCTCTCTGACAAGAAGAGAGGGGGAGGGAAGAGGCGGCCCTCCCCCTCTATAGATCTCACAGAGGGGGAGGACGCCCCTTCCCCTCTCTTCTCATCGGAGAAGGGGGGGGGGGGGGGGGGGGGGAGGGGTGTCGACCCTTGATGCATGCAAAATATATTATATTTTAGTCTAATATTTTAATTAATATTTTTGTAATTTAATCCTGATATGCATCATTTTAGATCCTTTATAGTTTACCTCTATTGCCATAGTGTCTCTCCTCATTTCAAAATGACCCAGCTTTGTGAAACTCTAAATGTATAATATTTTTTAACTCCTCCATAATCATCTCTAAAATTTTACTGAGAAAGTAACACCTATCGCTAAAAATATCGATGTTGAATAATCAAGTGTGCTACAAAATTTATACTTGCTGCACTTTTTACTTAGGAATTTTGGTCATCCATGTAACGGGCTTTCGACCGACAGATCCCAGAGCAGTTGGCCTTAGGTCGCCAGGCAAGAATCTCCTACGGATCTAATTGCCCGGACACACCGTAGTTCCAGTGAAATTTTTACGGTACTCATGTGCTTCTCTATATTGCACAAGGTGGTCCATGTAGCAGGCTTTCGATAGACTTGTCAGGCATGAATCCCGTATGGATCTAATTACCTGAACACACCAAGGTTCCAGATAACACGTTTTTGTACCTTGTTTTACTTTTTGAGGCTTCACTAGCCCTCTTACATATTTTCACATATGCTTGTCATTTTAACTTTATTCAGCTCAGTCACACTTGAATAATCAACAAGGATATAATTGTCGAGAGGGAAATTATAGTAAATAAAAAAACAAGAGCATGAAAAGGAATTGTCGTCATACAATCATTATTTCACTCATCAACTTTCTTCCTTCCAAATTGAGAACACAAGAACGATAGATTCATAAACCTTGGATGCTTTGAATTTCATTTAACTAGAAGGGTGTCTTTGATTATAACTTGAAGAGAGGCAAAGAGTCATGCAAAAAAGGGACAAAAAAACTTTTTTTTTTCGATACAAAAGAAGGACTGCGGAACATAAAGTGCAAATGAATGAAACTAACGACCTAATGCATGCAATATGCAACTCCCCCAAGCCTGAATCTAACATTGCCCTCAGTGTTTAGGAGTGGACTCGTAAAAGGGATATAAACATGATAAAAAGACTAGAACATGAAACTGGAAAAGAAAGAAAAGAAAGATGAAAGAAAGAAAGATAAACCCTCTAGTCCATAGGCGGTGGCGATGGAGGAAGAAAAGGCCCATAATGACCTTGTGCTGCATGGTAGTCATGCATCATACGGATCAATGTATCGGTCTGCTCCTGTCGCTCTGCCAGATCACGGAGGTCCATCCGCATAGTGCGCAGTAGCCTGACGAAGTTGCTCATTGTGAATAGCACGCTGTTCGAGGTGCATCGTACGCTGCTCAGCGTGCATTAGGCATTGCTCGACCTGCATGGTAAGTAGAATCTGGTGCATAACAGAGAAGTCGGACAGACCTGTCGGAGGAGGGTCGATGTGCATCTGGTCCTCAATACCTTCTTGAGCGGAGCTTGAAGGTACTGGATCCTATCTTCGATGGCGATGTGGTCTAGGAATGTGCGGCTGAGCTGCTAGAAAAGGGTCAAAGCGCTCTGTCTCAGTGCAGGGTATAGTCATGACCGAATTGCGGAGTCGAAAGTAGAAGCCATCATAAGCGTTGCCGCCTCCTAGTTCCATGGAAGTAATGACATTACTATCCAACGAAGAGGAATCGTCCAAGGGATGGATCTGATCCAAGTCAAGCCCGGGGTGAAGTGCTATGGGCGTGACTAAGTCACCGACCACAATTGTGCCCTTCACCTTGTTGGCAGACCTCAAAAGGGAATGAAGCAGAAAAGCATCGACACTGACTGGAGTAGAAGAAGTCATGCAGTACAGAAGAGAAAGTTCTATTTCATTTGCCGATTTGCTGCTGTCTCCTCTTCCACAGATGGTATTGCTGAGAATTCGATGAGCATAGCGAGAACATGATTTTGAATATATGTAGATTTTGCCCTCTGGAAGTTCAGGTGGCCTTCACCGGTTATACGATTCCAGAAATGAAGTGGCTAGAACTCCTTCGGGACTTTGAGATGACCCCCATGTGGAAATTGGTAGATAGCATTAAACTCTTCTAGAGACATTTGGAATTCGTGATTGAACATCTGGTAGGAGACCTTAGCCTGTTAGCGTCCAGTGGCTTCGAGATGCTCCACCTGTAAAGAACACAAGAACTCGATGCTCATATATGAATATGTGGGCCACCACTGCTGGACGAAGTGTCCCATGCCGATGTTTGAAAAGAGGCGGATGACAAAATCTTGTAAATTCCATGATAGCATCGCTGCCCGGTCTGCAAATCGAGTTGGGGTGATGGCAAGAAAGTCTAAACTTTGCTCCCTCTTTCGGGCCTCATCGGTGAGCCACTCCCTCTCTTCTGGTGGTGCTATACGAATAGGTGTGGGATCCTGTTCAACGAGAGTGTTTGATGTCGATGCGTGGCGGCGAATTGGAACCTTAGTGCGAGGTGCCATGATTGAATAAATATGGGCGCAGAGTTCTCTTCACGGGTCGTTATATGCTGGTAATGACATGTCTGTGCTATGTAGCGGGTCATTAGATGATGCTCACGGCCCTGGCAGTGATGATTCGAAGCGTGAGTAGCTGTGTGAGATGATATTTGCGGGCCATTAGAGAAGCTTCACGGTCCCTTGAGCATTGTAACGAGTTGATATGTGCTGCTCACGGCCCTGTCAGTGATGTGTTGAAGAACAAATTCGATTACTGGTCGTGAGATGTAAATTACGACCCACGAAAGAAGATGACGACTCATAAAAATCTGGTGAAGACTTTGCCGGTGTTTTGATACACGCCGCTGCAGAACCCGCTCGTCTTCACTCTCGTCAGAGAACTTTGCTGGATGAGAATATGAGTCGCCGGAAGTCGTCAAAGAAGAAGCCTTCGGAAAGGAAATCGACGGTGACACACGCAGACGGCGGCGGCGAACTGCACTACAAAAAAATTGGCAATTAGCGACTCAAGGTTGGAGACGCTAGGGAGGCGCTATTACATCTTTGTTGTGAAGAGGGTCTCCTTAGCGTCTAACTAGCACCGCAAAAATGAGACGTTGGTAATCGGTGGCTAGTGGTGTCGCACTACAGTCAAAGATGTTGAGACGCAACTAGCGCCACATATTGACGCTATATCGATGTTATTAAGACGCGATGTTTGCGCAAGGGGCGGTAGACGTGAGATGCTCTTCTGATGCCCACGTGTGGCTAATGTAGGCGCTAGTAAGGCGCTAGATTGACGCAAATATGATCGTGCATTTGTGATCACTTGCTGATCACTATATGATTTTAACCCATTTTAGATGCAATTCATACATATCGAGTCCCACTTTTGCCTATTTTTGGGCCAATTATACTTTGAATGCAAACTTTGTGATAACTAGTTGATATTCCTCATTTCATACTTAATTCCATGTGCATAGAGGTTCTGAAATGCCAAAATCCATTAATATTTAAATTCTATGCCAAGTTATCATTTTGAGGACAAGTTATCATTCCTAAGTGTCAAGTTATCATTATTTTGAATGAACTTATTTTCAATGGTTTTCTTGCCCTAAATCCATCATTATCATGTATAAATTATATTTGGATAGTCACATCTCAACTTGTGCAAAGTTTTAAGTCCATTTGAACAAGTTATCATTTTTCAAGTGCCAAGTTATCGTTAAAGGGCAATTCTGTCATTTCGACATGCAAAACCATTAATTCTGCACAAGGACCTTAAGCAATCATCTTATTATTGTTCTAACTCATTGCTGGTCAAATTTCATCACATTTGAATAATCAAAACTCAAGTTATGACAAGTTATCATTTTTAAGTCATATAAGTTATCGTTTTTGGGGCACTCAAGTTATCACTTTTAGGAATCTCATTCATATTTGATTTCTGACCTCACTCACTTGTCACTCTAATCAATTTGATGCCTGAAATGCTTTGAACCACCCATATTAGGACATTTTCCAAGATTTTCATAAAGTTATCATTCCGGGCCCCTTAATTCATTAATTTTGATACAAGTTTTCATTCCTGCACAACACCTAATACCATTTGATATCTGAGCTAGAACCTATCATTATCCTAATCCTTATTTGTCAAAATACCATTCAAGGGCTTTGATGCTTGCTGTTTGGGGATTTGTAGCAGAGAGAAAGGTGGCCAAAAAGTGGAAAAAGTAGGGGGGGACCATCTACTTTTTCCTGCACCAAAAAGGAATCTGCAGCTGGAATTTCAGAGGGGTGGACAGATGGCTGCAATCAGGAGGATTAGAACATTTAGATGCTGATCAAAGGGTGGAAAGGAGTGATATATAAGCTGGATTTTTCTGGAGGAGAGGGGGGGGCTGGTCATTCAAGGGTTTGGAGCAAGGCAAGGCTGCAAAGGATTCTGGTGGAGGAGCTACTGCCGAGAGCTTGAAGCAACCATGAATTGTATCTGTTTCTTATCCCATTTCATGACAAATCTTGTAATTATGAGGAGCTAAACTCCATTTCTTCTAGGATAGGGTAGTAGTTTAAATTAGTTTTGGATGGATATGGACTGATTTGTAATCCTGCACTGAAATCAATTCTGGTTTTCAGATTTTAGAACTTTTCTGCACTGATTCATGTTATCATTAGATCCATTGTAAACCATGATTGAGATGTGTTATTTGATCTAATCACCCTTCAGAATGCATTAAGAGATAAAGTCAGATTTCTGGATTCCATTTAGTTGCAAATCTGATTTCTGAATTTGGTTTGCTGAAAATCTGATTTCCTATTTTTTCTGAATCTGATTTCCTGAATTGCAGAATTTGTTTGTCACTCTCAACCTGATTAATTGAGTCTTTGGGATGTTGGTATTGTCTCTATCTTGTTCAGAAATGAATCAAGATTGTTTGGGTAATCATTTGACTCAAACCAGATTTTCCATTAATTCCTGAACAGAAATCAGAAATCTGATTTTTTTGGTTTTACATTTCTGAAATCTGATTTGTTATAAATCTGATCTTGTCATTTGAAGACCCTATTTGTATTTATAACTGAGAAGTTATCATTTGGTCTAACCCTTGTTCAGAAATGAATCAAGAATCAATGCCAAGTTCTAGATACAAACCCAATTAGAATTCTGATTTCTACTTTCTGAAATCTGATTTTTCTGAAATCTGAATTCTGATTTTCTTGGGCTGTTTGAATCTGATTGTCATTGGGGATTGAATTAATTGAACAACTGAGAGGTTAACATCTATCCCAATCTTGTTCAGAAATGAATTGAGAAGCTTTGACATTCCTATGATTCAAATCTGATTTGGTTTTTCCTGATTTGAATGAGTTGAATGAGTTGCTGATTTCTGGTTTCCTGAAATCTGATTTCTTGGTTTTTTGGATCTGATTGTCATCAAGGATTGGATAATTGAATAGTTGAGAGGCTAATATATGCCCTGATCTTATTCAGAAATGAATCAAGATCATTGACAATTCATAATTCAAATATGATTTTTCCAAAATCTGATTTCTTAGTTTGATTCTAATTCTATTTTCTGATTGTTTGGAATCTGATTTGCCAATTGTTAATCCCTATTTTATTCAAATCACTGAGAGGTGTACTCTAGGAATCCCTTGCAGTCCAGAGATGGGTCAAGGGGCATTTGGCAAACTTGAATTCCATCAATCCACATTGCTGATTTTTTTCCTGAAATGCTGATTTTTGTTTTCTCATTTAATTAACTTCTGATTTCCATTGTCAACCCTCATTTTAATCCACTACTGAGAGGTAGTCTTAAGGGCTTCTTTGAGATCCAGAGATGGGCCAAGGAGCAATGGGAATTATGAACTCATGTGGCCATATGGTTTGCATTTCCAATTGAGTGTGTTTGTGTGGATTCCAATTTATTTTTCAACCGAGATGTTGACTTTGAATCCCCCTTGAATTCAGAGATGAATCATGGAACACAAGCACCATTATTGAGTATATTTTATCCTGGTTTGGTTGATTGGAATGATTCCATCTTTTTATGATTGCAAATGCAAGTTATCATTCCAAACTTCCTTGAATTGCAAAAAATCAGCATTGAATCTTTCTTTTGAGCCCAATGATAACTTGATTTTCAGTGAGGACCCTCTTTTGATTCAACCTAGCTAACAATTATATAATCATATATTGCTTAGTTAGAAGCCAATTGAGCTGTGGGAACAGCCATTTTCAAGTTGAATCAAAAGTTGGACATTTAGTGATAACTTGTTCCATTCCATCCTTAATTAATTTAGATGAACCCCAAATCCTAGAAGAACCTTCCTCATAGATAGTTAAACATTTTTAGACTTCATTCTAGCATTTATAATTCAGTTTTGATAAATTTCCAAAACTCAAAAATCTGTTATCATTTCACTTTCTATAAAAAAATCTGTTTTCACTATTCATTAAAAATCTATTTTTAGCCACTTAAGTAGAACTAATCTAGATTGTTTTAGGGTGTTTTAGACTTCAAATTCTTGTGGATACGACAACCTGAGTCTACTACAACTTACCTGTGCACTTGCAGCTAGTGAGTTGGGAGAACAAAAAAAAAAGAAAAATTGACATTTTCTTAAATTTCAGCAAGTTATCACTAGAAAACCCAAATATTACTATCAAGTTTTTGGCGCCGTTGCCGGGGATTTGAGGTCAATTAGGCTAACTTAGATAGTTTAGATTAGTTTTAGATTAGTTTTTAGTTTATTTGTTAAGCCAATTTTCAGTTTTTGCAAGTTATCATTCTGAATTTTTTTTTCTTTTCAATTATGTACAGATTTCTTTCTTTTTATGAAATTGATACTTCTGAATTGATTTTATGCAGATTTGGAGCTTCAAGGAGACCTCTACCTATCTGATCCTCAACTGAAAGAAGATTCAATAGGAGAAGGAGATTGCAAAGAGAAGAGGCTAGGAGAAGAACTTTTGAGAAGGAGGCTACCAATCAAAACAAGGCTGCTCCTAGGACATTTAGGAATCGTTATTCACCCAGCAATTGCAGAAAATTATGAATTTGACTTCTGAGAGAGAAAGAAGAAAAGATGGATATGAGTTGGCAAACTTGGTCCTATGACTGTTATCAATCAAGTGAAACACCCTTTAGCCAGGAGGAATTGGATTCTATAGTTGAAGAACCATCACAAGTTCATTGCAATCAAGGATCACCACAATTTCAACAGCCCTCTAATGCTTACATGTATGCCTCATATGGTCATGAAAGTTCTAATTACTGGAATCAAGAGGAAGGTTTCTCAACTAGTAGTCATTATGTTTCAAATTATTGGAATCCTGAGCAAGACTTCTCAAGCAGCAATCCTTATGTTTATGACTCACAAAATCATTTGTATTACCATCACAATCAAGGTCAAGAGTCAAATTTTCAGGTTGCTACCATGGATATTTCAGAAAATCAGCAATCACTTAATCAATCCATAGAGTCAGAAATGAAGATTATGTTGGAGAACTTCATGAGGCGGCAGGACGAGCAACTTGCAAACTTGGAAAAAATATGTATGAAAGTAGATGTTCTTGGAGCTGGATATCAAGCCTTGGAGGCCAAGCTTTGTTTGCAGTCCAGTCAAGAAGCCCCACAAATCCAATCTGCCCTTCTGAAAGAACAAATTCAGGAAATGAAGATGGGAATTGAGAAAGAGATGAATGAAGAAAAAGAAGTAGTCATGGAGGCTGAAATTGAAAAGGAGTCTATCACACTTATAGAACAGGCCAAGAAACAAGATGAAGTTGCTGAAGTTATTGAAAAAGCTACTCCAATGATACCAGCAATGAATCACATTGAAGATCCACTCATAAGGTTCCCATCCAATGAAGAACAAATTCTAGAAAACTCTGATTTTGATTGTTTGGAGAAACTATCAAATACACTCCTTTGTGATGAGGGCTGCAACTCAATTCACTTATTGTCTATCCCGAAAGATGAGTTACTTCCTGCACTCAACTGTCCAAAAGTTCTACTTGAAGCAATTTGCTCCACAAACCATCATAGATTAGTTGAAGAATGTCAACATCTTAGGGTCAAAGATGAAGAAACATCAAAAGAGAAGAAGTGGCCTGAACTTAAAGCAAGCACTAATTCATTTGAATTCATTCAGAGTTCCAAAGTTTCACCCATCTCATTTTCCATTGGGCAACTGGTTATGACAGCAAAGCCACATGATAAAACTGAAATGGCCAAGGAGGATACAAAAGCAGAAGAAATTTCTTTCCAAATAGAGGCTATAGCAGAATTTAGATTTGTAGAAGGAATTGAACATTCAATGAAGGAAGATCAATGCTTGCCTACTGAAAGATGGAACCAAGAGCTCAAAAATCTTCCAACAATGCTGCATTTAAAGAGGCCATTGAAGAAATGGTTGCTTAAACAAGATGGTGATCCAGGAGATTCAGATGTCATAGACGAGAAGTTATGGAATGAGAAGTTAGTATATTTCTGGTACAATGAAGGAGGGATACATCCAACTGAAAAACGAAGGTCAAATATTGTGAAACTAAGAGATCCATACTTGATTAGTGAAGCTGTCCACAGATTGAGATCTCTACTTGATCATATCACACTATTTAAACCTCCTTGACATCAAGATTTGTAACAATGTCTAGCCAAAGACATTAAAGAAAGGCACTTCTTGGGAGGTAACCCAAGCCATTATCAACATAATTTTCTATTTTTGCAGGAATAAGAGATGAGGAACAGGTTCAATTCACAAGTCTCAAATTCAGGGAGTACCCATACCCCTTTATTTTTTATTTTTCCACTGAAAACTTAATGATAACTGATAATATTTTTCTCATTATGCTACATTGATCATATTATCATCTGAATTAACATTCATTTCAGTTATCCCAATCTATTATAGCCTAATTTCAGTGAATTTCAGAAATTCCCAATGCAATGTTGAATTCTGCACTAAAAAAATCTGATTAGTTGCAAATCTGCCATACCAATTGATATCATTTGTTTCTCTACAGGATCAGTTGCAACTAAGAAGATTAGACCACCCAAAGTTTCTAGATGAAGTGCCAAGAGAATTCAAATGCCCAATTTAATGCATTTCAATCCCACCCACCTCTCTCCCTTGCCTTTATTTTTCAACCCTGAGGACAGTGTTGAGAATAAGCTTGGGGGAGGAAACCTGGTGCTTTTCTAACCTTTACACCATGTTTTCAATTGATTTTAATGTTCATATCATAATTCATACCAGGTTATCATTGGTTTTCACAAGTTATCACTAGTTATCACTCGGTTATCAATTTTTGGACCCAACTCAATTCTGAATTTATTTTGAATCTGAAATGGATAGAATACTTTATTTTGACAGTGGGTGCACTCCAATACCAAGTGGCCAACTTGGCCATTAGCCTTCTTGCTTTAATTGGCATTATGAATTCAGATGCATTTGAATAAAATTTTTAGCTGAAAATTTTTCCTTTTTGTGGGTCACACTAGTTGATACTTATGGATTGAATTAGTAATATCAGATGTCTAGAAGGGAGTCAAGGCTCTTGCTGCCATGCTAAATAGGAAAACTTGACTTTTTGGATAAAGGGATCTAAACTATACTTGAGTTTGAACTATTGCTCATTTCATGAACAGGATAGAAAAAAGGAAAAGTAAAAAGTCATATGCATGCATAGAAAAAAAAGGAAGAGAGCAAAACTTCCAAAGGAATCTCTCTTCAATGCAAAAAGAAAAAAAAAATTTAGGAGAGCAAAACTTCCCAAGGAATCTCTCCTAAAGAAAGCATGAATAAAAATCAGGTGCTAAACCTGTTTATATGCATTTCATGAATAAAAGTCAGGTGTTAAACCTGTTTAAACAATTGAAAAACTGTTCATGAAGAGATTTGTAGTTCAAACCCTTTGTAAAGTTGACAATTCCTACAATTCAAACATGTTATTGCTAGTACTTCTTCCATGGCTTAAATTTGCTTTAGCCTTTGTGATTCCCTAGCTAGAAATTGAGTTTTTGGAAAGAATGAAGTGTTGGCAAAGTGGGAAACTCATTGGATTCAATTCAGCTAGACTTTACTTCATTTGTGGACTTTTAATTCAAGTTTGTCCTTAATTTCTGAATGTTTTGCTTGAGGACAAGCAAAAGGCAAAGCTTGGGGGAGTTTGATCACTTGCTGATCACTATATGATTTTAACCCATTTTAGATGCAATTCATACATATCGAGTCCCACTTTTGCCTATTTTTGGGCCAATTATACTTTGAATGCAAACTTTGTGATAACTAGTTGATATTCCTCATTTCATACTTAATTCCATGTGCATAGAGGTTCTGAAATGCCAAAATCCATTAATATTTAAATTCTATGCCAAGTTATCATTTTGAGGACAAGTTATCATTCCTAAGTGTCAAGTTATCATTATTTTGAATGAACTTATTTTCAATGGTTTTCTTGCCCTAAATCCATCATTATCATGTATAAATTATATTTGGATAGTCACATCTCAACTTGTGCAAAGTTTTAAGTCCATTTGAACAAGTTATCATTTTTCAAGTGCCAAGTTATCGTTAAAGGGCAATTCTGTCATTTCGACATGCAAAACCATTAATTCTGCACAAGGACCTTAAGAAATCATCTTATTATTGTTCTAACTCATTGCTGGTCAAATTTCATCACATTTGGATAATCAAAACTCAAGTTATGATAAGTTATCGTTTTTAAGTCATATAAGTTATCGTTTTTGGGGCACTCAAGTTATCACTTTTAGGAATCTCATTCATATTTGATTTCTGACCTCACTCACTTGTCACTCTAATCAATTTGATGCCTGAAATGCTTTGAACCACCCATATTAGGACATTTTCCAAGATTTTCATAAAGTTATCATTCCGGGCCCCTTAATTCATTAATTTTGATACAAGTTTTCATTCCTGCACAACACCTAATACCATTTGATATCTGAGCTAGCAACTATCATTATCCTAATCCTTATTTGTCAAAATACCATTCAAGGGCTTTGATGCTTGCTGTTTGGGGATTTGTAGCAGGGAGAAAGGTGGCCAAAAAGTGGAAAAAGTAGGGGGGACCATCTACTTTTTCCTGCACCAAAAAGGAATCTGCAGCTGGAATTTCAGAGGGGTGGACAGGTGGCTGCAATCAGGAGGATTAGAACATTTAGATGCTGATCAAAGGGTGGAAAGGAGTGATATATAAGCTGGATTTTTCTGGAGGAGAGGGGGGGCTGGTCATTCAAGGGTTTGGAGCAAGGCAAGGCTGCAAAGGATTCTCGTGGAGGAGCTACTGCCGAGAGCTTGAAGCAGCCATGAATTGTATCTGTTTCTTATCCCATTTCATGACAAATCTTGTAATTATGAGGAGCTAAACTCCATTTCTTCTAGGATAGGGTAGTAGTTTAAATTAGTTTTGGATGGATATGGACTGATTTGTAATCCTGCACTGAAATCAATTCTGGTTTTCAGATTTTAGAACTTTTCTGCACTGATTCATGTTATCATTAGATCCATTGTAAACCATGATTGAGATGTGTTATTTGATCTAATCACCCTTCAGAATGCATTAAGAGATAAAGTCAGATTTCTGGATTCCATTTAGTTGCAAATCTGATTTCTGAATTTGGTTTGCTGAAAATCTGATTTCCTATTTTTTCTGAATCTGATTTTCTGAATTGCAGAATTTGTTTGTCACTCTCAACCTGATTAATTGAGTCTTTGGGATGTTGGTATTGTCTCTATCTTGTTCAGAAATGAATCAAGATTGTTTGGGCAATCATTTGACTCAAACCAGATTTTCCATTAATTCCTGAACAGAAATCAGAAATCTGATTTTTTTGGTTTTACATTTCTGAAATCTGATTTGTTATAAATCTGATCTTGTCATTTGAAGACCCTATTTGTATTTATAACTGAGAAGTTATCATTTGGTCTAACCCTTGTTCAGAAATGAATCAAGAATCAATGCCAAGTTCTAGATACAAACCCAATTAGAATTCTGATTTCTACTTTCTGAAATCTGATTTTTCTGAAATCTGAATTCTGATTTTCTTGGGCTGTTTGAATCTGATTGTCATTGGGGATTGAATTAATTGAACAACTGAGAGGTTAACATCTATCCCAATCTTGTTCAGAAATGAATTGAGAAGCTTTGACATTCCTATGATTCAAATCTGATTTGGTTTTTCCTGATTTGAATGAGTTGAATGAGTTGCTGATTTCTGGTTTCCTGAAATTCCTGAAATCTGATTTCTTGGGTTTTTGGATCTGATTGTCATCAAGGATTGGATAATTGAATAGTTGAGAGGCTAATATATGCCCTGATCTTATTCAGAAATGAATCAAGATCATTGACAATTCATAATTCAAATCTGATTTTTCCAAAATCTGATTTCTTAGTTTGATTCTAATTCTATTTTCTGATTGTTTGGAATCTGATTTGCCAATTGTTAATCCCTATTTTATTCAAATCACTGAGAGGTGTACTCTAGGAATCCCTTGCAGTCCAGAGATGGGTCAAGGGGCATTTGGCAAACTTGAATTCCATCAATCCACATTGCTGATTTTTTTCCTGAAATGCTGATTTTTGTTTTCTCATTTAATTAACTTCTGATTTCCATTGTCAACCCTCATTTTAATCCACTACTGAGAGGTAGTCTTAAGGGCTTCTTTGAGATCCAGAGATGGGCCAAGGAGCAATGGGAATTATGAACTCATGTGGCCATATGGTTTGCATTTCCAATTGAGTGTGTTTGTGTGGATTCCAATTTATTTTTCAACCGAGATGTTGACTTTGAATCCCCCTTGAATTCAGAGATGAATCATGGAACACAAGCACCATTATTGAGTATATTTTATCCTGGTTTGGTTGATTGGAATGATTCCATCTTTTTATGATTGCAAATGCAAGTTATCATTCCAAACTTCCTTGAATTGCAAAAAATCAGCATTGAATCTTTCTTTTGAGCCCAATGATAACTTGATTTTCAGTGAGGACCCTCTTTTGATTCAACCTAGCTAACAATTATATAATCATATATTGATTAGTTAGAAGCCAATTGAGCTATGGGAACAGCCATTTTCAAGTTGAATCAAAAGTTGGACATTTAGTGATAACTTGTTCCATTCCATCCTTAATTAATTTAGATGAACCACAAATCCTAGAAGAACCTTCCTCATAGATAGTTAAACCTTTTTAGACTTCATTCTAGCATTTATAATTCAGTTTTGATAAATTTCCAAAACCCAAAAATCTGTTATCATTTCACTTTCTATAAAAAAATCTGTTTTCACTATTCATTAAAAATCTATTTTTAGCCACTTAAGTAGAACTAATCTAGATTGTTTTAGGGTGTTTTAGACTTCAAATTCTTGTGGATACGACAACCTGAGTCTACTACAACTTACCTGTGCACTTGCAGCTAGTGAGTTGGGAGAACAAAAAAAAAGAAAAATTGACATTTTCTTAAATTTCAGCAAGTTATCACTAGAAAACCCAAATATCACTATCAATTTGTCGCCAATGAGATGCTAAGATGGCGCTAAGTGCGATATATTTAAATTAGCGTCGGCATGCGTTGAGACGCCAATGAGATGCTATGGTGTCGCTACTTGCACATTTTTTTTACCCGCCCTAGCCTCATTTTTTCCCTTCCCATATAATTTATAATGCATCTCAAAATGCATTTATATTTATCACAAGCAATATAAAAGCATCACAAGCAATATAAAATCATCACAGGCAATATAAAACCATCACAGACATAATATATAACATAAGAATACGAAAACTACTAAACCGAAATAACAAACTATATGTATGTTTAAGTCTATAAGTAAAAAATGCATAATTTATTTTCTATCCTAGGTTTGGGAGTTATTGTTATCATTCCGGACGTTCGACCCAGACGTGCTCGGTCCATGGCCTCGCGAGGATGGATTCTGCGTCGGGATCAATCCCTGAATCGCCTGCAATAGAGGACCCAACTGCTGCGACAACTACTGCGACACCTGCTGCCACACCTGCTGCGACACCTACTGCGACACCTACTATGATATCTGCTCCGATAATTGCTGCGTTAGCTTCTGTGATAGCTGCGTCTGATCAGGTGCAACGGATGAGCTCGGAGCAGATGCACCTCCTGCATATCCTCTGATCCTCCTAAGAATATGAGCGGCTGTGCTGAGGCCACGTAAGTATCCCCCTCCTATCGTGCCGGCCATCTCTTCCCAAACAGTAGGGTCCTCTACGAAATAGAAAAAATATAAAATCATATAATATATAAATTATATATCAAGAATCACGTAAATTAAAAATATGACTAAACCAACGAAGAAACATTACCTGGTGGCTGAGTACTCGGATCATCTCCATACTTTTCAGCCATTTTTGCATTATACTCATCCTAAAAAATTTAAACGTTGTGTATTTCAAAAATAGTGCACTACGGCAACAACCAAATGACCATATCATGAGACTTACAAGAAGCCTACGAGCAGTGGGCATGACTAAGTCATTTGTCTTCCGGCTCTTATGCATGGCCTCATAGACCACACGAAAGTCTTTGGGACCGCCTTCTTTCTCCTCCTACAATAAAGTTTCAAATTTGATAACATAAGTATAAGTCAAAAGTTTGATTAATGAAATTTATATGTAAATTACCATGCGCCGTCGATGCTCGTCAAATCGCATCGATCCCCCTGTGTGGATGTGGGCCTCGGGCTTCGAAAGACGATTAACTCTTGCCTCCAACCTGAATAAGCAGTACTCGATGAGTCAAATGAGTTGAAGCCATCGGTGCAAAGTCCTAATCTAACATTGCGTGATTCTACAGAAAAATCCGGATAAAGTGCATCAAATCGTCTCCATGCCTCCGCATCCGAAGGATGTGTAATTGAATTTGGATCTTCACGTGCCCCTTCTTTGTGCCACCTCATAAATGATGCAATTTTTTCAGAAAGAAATAGTCATTGTAATCTTGGAACAATCGGAAAATATCTAAATATTGCATTTGCCACATTTTTTTTCGAACTTTGAATATTCTTTTTCGGCTTAAATTTGGGCTCGTCACAAATAGAACAACTCATAAGTGAGTTGTTTTCCTTGTAGTACAACATGCAATGATTGCAGCATGCATCAATCTTCTACTATTCCAACCCTAAATCTCTCATCAACCATTTGCACTTGTAAAAATTTCCTGGTAATTTCTCGAAAACTGGAAGCATACTCTTGATAATGACAAGCATCCGATCAAAACAACTTTCGCTCATATTAAATTCTGATTTTAAGTTCATTAGTTGTGCCACTGCAGAAAGTGTAGTTTGCTTCACGCATCCATCCTATAAAGGTTCATCTGCCTCTTCGAGAAGATTATAAAACTTAGAAGCCGAAGGATTCGGGTCTTCTTCAATCGATGTTTCACCAACATTTTTTCCTAACTGATGCATGCAAAATATAACATATTTTAGATTATTATTTTAGTTAATTTTTCTGTAATTTGTTCATGGCATGCATCATTTTTAGTTACTTTTAATCGTAATTCCGGATTTAGTAATTTTAATTATTAATTCTCTGAATATTTTAATTGTGGATGGATTAACTAAATTTTGATAATTATTTCGCAGAAAAAATCGAGATTTAGATGGATTGTGCCGTATCGACCGAAATTCCGAAGAATTTACCATTACGGCCGAGATTTGGCTTTACATCCAAGCCGTTTTGGGTGAGATTTGAAGGGGTAAAGATAAAAGGATTTTATCTTTTGGGCGTAATGGCATGAAGATAAAGATGTTTTGGGCGAGATTCGAAAGGTGTAAAGATAAAAGAGTTCCTTACGGCCGAAATTGGGGGGGGGGTAATGGCAATGAAATCATCCGTTTGACCGATATATGAAGGTGTAAAGATAAAATTGTTTGGGCGTAACAAGATTTAAATTCCTTCCTTACGGCCGAGATTTGGAGGGAGTAAAAGGAATTTTATCTCTTTGGGAGTAAAGATTTAGTTCTTTCCTTACGACCGAGATTCAAAGGGAGTAAAGATAAGAAAGATTTATCTTTGGGCGTAATGATAAAAGGATTTATCTTTGGCTCTTATAATTTTAAAGTCAACCGTACGATGTTACGGCCGAGATCAAATTGAATGCCGTCCGCACCCTATAAATACGTGAAGAATCTGTCGTTCCAAAGTGTGCTATGAAGTTCCGGTTTTCTTCCACGACGAGTCGTGAGTCTGCAGGCTACGACCAAGAGGAGAGAGGTGCGACGGCTGGAAGTTGATCGCGACCGTGATCAAGTCCGAGAGGCTGCCCGACTGTCTGCCCGTGATCCGAAGCTTCGACTTTTATCTATTTGGGTGTAATTCTTCCAATTATTATTGTCATTTTGTTATTATCTCTCCAGAATTTCTAGGATGAACTCCATATTTTTATTTATTTCATGTTAGGAGATTATTATTGAAGGGAAACTATTTGGACCCTATATTATTTGTTTTAATCTTTTCTGATCAGTTAGTTAATTGTGCTTAATGCTTTTAATTTAATTACTTAGATTTCTGAATTGAGTACTTACCAGTTTGTAGATTATTTGATTTCAGAATTCATTAATTAAATTAATTGATTTTATGTGAAATTAATAATTGACATAAATTTGATAACTAGTGTGTGAAGAATCAAGTTTATGTGGTCTGTTAATCTAACGAGTTTGTGGAGTGATTAATAGTCTAGGATTTTCATATTAATGCATTTTAATTTTAATCATATCTGACGAATACCAGTTTGTGGGACTTTAGGTTTGATTAAATTTAAGATAGTTTGATTTACCGGATTAAATAGCAGAATTACCAGTTTGTGGACTCTGTGATGTTAATCTTGTAAATTAATAACTTGAAAATTCCTAATCCATCTTTAAAGATTAAATTTATCTTTTATGGTTCAAATATTTATCCTGATCTATTTTCATCCTAAGGCCTAACTTCAACACCATTATCTTATCTTTATCTTATTTTCCTTATTTTATTTCATAAAACCTCTTTCCAAAAATCCATGTTTTTCCTCTCTTATTAATTTATAAATCCAGATATTGAATTAATAATATTCCTCGTGGGTTCGACACTCTTACTCCTATTGCTATATTACTTGAGCGACTAGTGCACTTGTTAGCAAATTTTATTGTTACAAATATAACGCATCAAGTTTTTGGCGCCGTTGCCGTGTAATATTTTATTAATTAATTTCTGATTTTTATGAATTATTAGGAGATGTAAATAAAATGTAAATAATTCTTTATAAATATGTATTAATTGTTTTAATTATTTTTGTGAATAAACTGACATTTTTTTTCTTTTGCAGATAAAGGTCACGATAATTTTTTAATTTGTCTACTTTTGGTTTAAAATCCGACGCCGATTGGATCTTTCCAAATTACACTGTCGACTTAAGATTTTACGACCGAGATTTAATGTGTCGGCTTTATTAATTTTACGGCCTCGCCATGAATGATTTCTGAGTTCTAAACTTTCAATTTTTACGACCGTAATGTTTTTATCCGAACGTTGTTTTACGCCATGGATTTGATTTCGTTTTGGCCAAAGTGGTTTGTTCTATTTGATTTGATTTCATTGTTTTACGGCCGTAAAGAATCGACTTAATTCAGTTTCGGCCGTAATGATTATTTGTCGCCTTCGTATTTCAATTGCTGTTACGACCGAGACCTGGATAGTTTTTTGTTTTACGGCCGTAGAAATTGAAATATTCTGAATGTGCACGTTTGATCAATTGCGTTTTGACTTTAATGAACCCGTAAGAAATCTTTACGCCAGCAAGCTTTTAACTGACAAACTCTTATCCAATTTTACGGCCGGTATTTCACTTCATCCGGACTTCTTTCTTTTACGGCCAAGAATTGATCTCATGGTTTTACGGCCGTAAAATTTCTGAACATTTGTTTTTATGCCATATTATGACCTTTTCTGTCAATTTATTTGTGATTTTTCTCGGCCATCAACGATCACGTTCGACTTAATTCTCATTGTTTTACGGCCGATATGAATTATCCTCTTCCTCGGCCATAATGAGTCATTTTGTCGACATTTCGTTTGATTTTTATTTCGGCCGAAACCCTGTTCTGTTTTACGATCAAAGGTTGTCAACTTCAGTTCTTTATGCCTAGGATTTTATATGTGAGGAGTTGATTGCCGAAATGATTCATCGCTGTGTTAATTTTTACGATGTTGTTTCGACCATAAGCCAACAAGTTTTACGCCTTCACGTTGAATCCCTTTCAACACTGTTTTATGATTTTTACGGACGAACGAGCCTTGCATTACTAATTTAATTTCGGCCGTAAATCTATTTCTGTATCTTATTTCTTCTCTGAAAATAATTTTTTATTATGTCTGATTATTAACTTTACGGCCGCAAATTAGTTCAAACTTATTTTGTGCCATTTGTTACATCATCATAAATTCTTTCGGTCGATATTAATATTTGGTATTTGTATTGGTTTGAAGAACCTCCGTTTGCGGCCGTAATTAGGTTTCTGAAAAGTTCCTCTCAAAAATTAATTTTATTGACGAATTTTCAATTCTATCAGGACGAAAGACTTTATTTGTTAAAATCTCATTTTTTCGTGACCTATTATCTGTATTTCTTCCTTCTTGTATATATTTTTATTTTATTTTATTCTTTTATCTTACTGAAAATTGGTTGTTGCAGGTACTAATTGAAAATTAAATCACAACCAATCCAGGAATCTTCTGATAAGTGATGCATGCAAAATACAACATATTTTAGATTATTATTTTAATTAAATTTTCTATAATTTGATCATGGCATGCATCATTTTTAGTCACTTTTAATCGTAATTTCGGATTTATCAATTTTAATTATTAAATTCTCTGAATATTTTAATTGTGGATGGATTAACTAAATTTTGATAATTATTTTGCAGGAAAAATCGAGATTTAAATGGATTGTGCTGTATCGGCCAAAATTTCGATGAATTCATCATTACGGCCGAGATTTCTAGGGCGTAACAAGATTTAATTCTTTGTTACAGCTAAGATTTGAAGGAGTAAAGATAAATGATTTTATCTTTTGGGCGTAACAAAGATTAAATCCCTTCCTTACGGCCGAGATTCGAAGGGAGTAAAAGGGTTTATCTCTTTGGGAGTAAAGATAAAATAAATTCTTACGGCCGAGATTTTTGGAGGGGGTAATGGCAATGAAATTATCTTTGGCCGAATTTATCTTTGGGCGTAACAAGATATATGAAGGTGTAAAGATAAGAAAGATTTATCTTTGGGCGTAATGATAAAAGGATTTATCTTTGGCCGAGTTTATCTTATAATTTTAAAGTCAACCGTACGATGTTACGGCCGAAATCAAATTGAAGGCCGTCCGCACCTTATAAATACGTGAAGAATCCATCGTTTCAATTCGTGCTCTGAAGTTCAGGTTTTCTTCCACGGCGAGTCGTGAGCTCTGCAGGCTACGACCAAGAGGAGAGAGGTGCGACGGTTGGAGGTTGATCGCGATCCTGATCAAGTCCGAGAGGCTGTCCGATTGTCTGCCCAATTCGAGAGCTCTACTTCTATTTTGGGTGTAATTCTTTCAATTATTATTGTTATTTTGTTATTATCTCTCCAGAATTTCTAGGATGAACTCCATATTTTCTATTTATTTCATTTTAGAAGATTATTATTGAAAGGAAACTATTTGGACCCTATATTATTTGTTTTAATCTTTTCTGATCAATTAGTTAATTGTGCTTAATGCTTTTAATTTAATTACTTGGATTTCTGAGTTGAGTAATTACCAGTTTGTGGACTATTTAATTTCAGAATTCATTAATTAAATTAATTGATTTTATTTGAAATTAATAATTGACATAAATTTGATAACTAGTGTGTGGAGAATCAAGTTTGTGTGGTCTATTAATCTATACCAGTTTGTGGAGTGATTAATAGTCTAGAGAATCCAATTTAATGCATCTTAATTTTAATATAATTTTGGGGGTACCAGTCGTGGAGACTTCAATTCTTATTAAATTAAGATAGTTCTATATGATTAAATTGAGGGATGCCAGTCGTGGAGACCACAAGTTAATCATGTTAGATTACTTTAGGGAGACTCTAATCCATCTTTAAAGATTAAAGTTATCTTTTATGGTTCAAATATTTATCCTGATCTATTTTCATCCTAAGGCCTAACTTCAACACCACTATCTTATCTTTATCTTATTTTCTTTATCTTTTAAATCATTTTCAAAATCCATGTTTTTCCTCTCTTATTAATTTAAAGATTCAGATATTGAATTAATAGTATTCCTCGTGGGTTCGACACTCTTACTCCTTTTTACTATATTACTTGAGCGACTAGTGCACTTGCTAGCAAATTTTATTGTTACAAATCAAATGCAACAAGTTTTGGCGCCGTTGCCGAGGAATATTTTATTAATTAATTTCTGATTTTTATGAATTATTAGGAGATGTAAATAAAGTGTAAATAATTCTTTATAAATATGTATTAATTGTTTTAATTATTTTTGTGAATAATCTAATTTTTTTTCTTTTGCAGATAAAGGTCACAACATTTTTTTTAATTTATCTACTTTCGGTTTAAAATCCGTCGCCGATTGGATTTTCCGAATTACACTGTCGACTTATGGATTTACGACTTTAATTTTACGGCCTCGCAATGAATGATTTCTGAATTCTAAACTTTCAATCTTTACGGCCGTAATATTTTTATCCGAACGTTGTTTTACGCCATGAGTAATGGATATTGATTTGACCTTGTTACGCCCGGTTTATCAATGATTTAAATTTTTTACGCCCTATTCGAATCAGTTCGACTTTCATTCTCGGCCGTAACATTTTAATTGTTTGAACTTTTCATATGGATTTGATCTGTTGTTTTACGACCGTAAGGAATCGACTTAATTCAGTTTCGGCCGTAATGATTATTTGTCACCTTCGTATTTCAATTGCTGTTACGACCGAGACCTAGATAGCTTTTTGTTTTACGGCCGTAGAAATTGAAATATTTTGAATGTGCACATTTAATCAATTGCGTTTTGACTTTAATGAACCCGTAAGAAATCTTTACGCCAGCAAGCTTTTAACTGACAAACTCTTATCCAATTTTACGGCCAGTATTTCACTTCATCCGGACTTCTTTCTTTTACGGCCGAGAATTAATCTCATGGTTTTGCGGCCGATATGAATTGTCCTCTTCCTCGGCCGTAATGATTCATTTGTCGACATTTTGTTCAATTTTTATTTCGGCCAAAGGTTGTTGACTTCGATTCTTTACACCTAGAGTTTTATATGCGAGGAGTTCTTTACGCCGCAGAAGTCAACTTAATTCTCTTTCGACCGAGATTATTCATCGCTGTGTTAAGTTTACGCCATCTTATGATTTTGTTTCGGCCAACAAGTTTTACGCCTTCACGTTGAATCCTTTTGACACTATTTTATGATTTTTACGGCCGAACGAGCTTCGAATTACTAATCTAATTTCGACCGTAAATCTATTTCTGTATTACGGCCGATCAATCTTATTTCCTCTCTCAAAATAATTTTTGATTATGTCTGATTATTAACTTTACGGACGCAAATTAGTTCAAACTTATTTTGTGCCGTTGGTTACATCATCATAAATTCTTTCGGTCGATATTAATATTTGGTATTTGTATTGGTTTGAAGAACCTCCGTTTGCGGCCGTAATTAAATTTCTGAAAAGTTCCTCTCGAAATTTAATTTTAATTCTATTAGGCCGAAAGACTTTATTTGTTAAAATCTCATTTTTTTTCGTGACCTATTATCTGTATTTCTTCCTTCTTGTATATATTTTTATTTTATTTTATTCTTTTATCTTACTGAAAATTGGTTGTTGCAGGTACTAATTGAAAATTAAATCACAACCAATCCTGGAATCTTCTGATAAGCGCACTAGAAGTTCAAATCCACTGTTGGAATTTGATCCTAAAATTGAAAGAACCTATCGTCGATTACGAAGAAATATAAGAAAAATGGCGGAACAAGCACGCGACAATCAGAGACTGGAGCAACAAAATGAACTGGTTCCACCACATAATCATCGGCGAGAAGATGAAGCAGAGCTTTCTATGAGAGAATATGTCTCAGCCAGATACAGTGATCGAGAATCATGCATCGTGCTGCCTGACATTAACGCAAATAATTTTGGGATAAATCCCGCAATCATGAGGATGATACAAGCATCCCAATTTGGAGGAGGATTTCATGAAGACCCTCACGATCACCTTGACAAATTTCTTGCCACTCTGAGCACCTTTAGAAATAATAATGTTTCTTCTGAAGTTATTCGTTTATTATTATTTCCTCAATCTTTACGTGACAAAGCTTCCACTTGGTTTAAAACTTTGCCTGCAGGATCGATTCACTCATGGTTGGAGTTGGTAGAAAAATTTGTTGGAAAATATTGTCCACCACCAAAGGCAGGCAAATATCGAAGAGAATTGAGGGCGTTTGTTCAAGACGATAACGAGACCTTATATGAGGCATGGGAACGATATAAGGAACTATTAGCCAGAGTTCCTGACAACAGAATTCCAAAATGGCAAGTGATGGAAGATTTCTACCATGGATTACGAGCGGCAGATCAAGATAAGCTCGATCAATCAGCAGGAGGGACAGTACTGGGATCTAAACGTCCTAGTGAGATACAAGATTTCTACCATGCGAGCAATTATTGTCCTCAAGGTAACATTTCTAATCCTGATCATATTGAAAATGCTAACTTTGTCTCCAATCCATTTTTCAGGAATAATGACTATGGTTGGAGGAACAATCAGAAGTTTCCTTACAGGTCAAATCAAGGGCAAGTTTTTGAGAAATTTCAGAATCAAGCTCATCCACAAAATTATACACTTTTGAAAAAGCAACAAGAAGCTCATGTCCAACAATCGACTAATCCTATGGAAGAGATGATGGCAAGAGTTATTGACACTATGCAAACCATGCAGAAGACAATGGAAACAAGGGCAAACAATCAAGATGCTACAATCAGGAATTTAGAAATGCAAATAGGGCAGATGGCCAATATGATGGCAGGACGTGCACTAGGGACTCTTCCAAGCAATACAGAGAAAAATCCTAAAGAAGAGACCAAAGCTGTGACTCTTAGAAGTGGGAAACAATTGAGAAGTCTGAGATCAGATTCCCCGCCAAGAGTAATTGATCATAAAGAAGAAACTGAAGCATTAAAGACACAAGATCAAACTACTGAAGATATCAATCTGAAGAAAAAAGAAACTGACAATTGAAGAAATATTAATAACATGGGAGATCTGCCCTATCCACAGAAATTTCGCAAAGAACAACTAGATAAGCAATTTTCTCGCTTTCTTGATATTCTGAAGCAATTATCTATTAACATTCCCTTTCATGAAGCTTTACAGATGATGCCGAGCTATGCTAAATTTATGAAGGATATATTATCCTCAAGAAGAAAGTTTGAAAACACTGGGAGAGTAATATTGACGTCGGAGTGTAGTGCTATTTATGATCGAGATATACCTAGAAAAATGAAGGATCCGGGAACTTTCACCATACCTTGCACTATAGGAAAATTCTTTTGTGCACAAGCTTTATGTGATCTTGGTACTAGTATAAGTTTAATGCCTTACTCTATATTTGTGCAGCTAGGTTATGGAGAACTAGAAGAAACAAACATTACTCTTCAATTTGCAGATTCTTCATGCAAGAGACCCCAAGGAATATTAAGAGATGTTTTGGTAAAAGTTGATAAATTTATTTTTCCTGCAGATTTTATTGTTCTGGATATGAAGGCAGATGAAAAAGCTCCTATCATCCTCGGGAGACCATTTCTAGCCACAGGAAATGCACTTATAGATGTTCAACAAGGGATGCTCACACTTCGCGTCAACAATGAAGACATCACTTTCAATATAAAAAATTCTCTCAAACAACCTTTTGATTACTCATCCTGTTATGCCATTGATTCTTTAGAAAATGACACGATTGATGTTTTTGATGATATTGTTGTATATTTTATCTCAGATCCATATGCTAAGGAAGCTTTGGAAATGATAGAGGAATCTAGAGAAATTGTGGAAGACGATAATGCGCCAATAACAACAGAGACACTCGAGGCGGAAAACGATAAATTGGATTATTCTCCAAAATTTGAACTTAAAGAACTTCCACCTCATTTAAGATATGCTTTTCTTGAAAATGACACTTACCCAGTTATCATATCTGCTGATTTGACAGGTGATATGGAAAACAAACTTTTAAAAGTATTGAGGCAACACAAAAGAGCAACTGCCTGGTCGATTTCAGATATCAGGGGCATCTCTCCTACCATTTGCATGCACAAGATTTTGATGGAGGACAATGCCAAGCCAATTGCTCAATATCAAAGAAGGCTCAACCCAACTTTAAGGGAAGTTGTGAAAAAGGAGGTCATCAAACTCCTTGATGTAGGTATTATATATGCCATTTCTGATAGTTCATGGATAAGTCATGTGCAGGTAGTCCCTAAGAAAGGAGGAATCACTGTGGTAAGTAATAAAAATAATGAATTGGTACCTCAAAGAATAGTTACAGGTTGGAGAGTCTGTATAGACTATAGGAAGCTTAATGATTCTACCCGCAAGGATCATTTTCCATTACCTTTTATTGACCAAATGTTGGAGCGTGTTGCAGGTCATAGCTATTATTATTTTCTAGATGGCTATTCTGGATACAATCAAATAGCAGTAGCACCTGAGGATCAAGAAAAGACAACGTTCACATGTCCATATGGAACGTTTGCCTATAGAAGGATGCCATTTGGTCTATGCAACGCTCCAGCAACATTCCAAAGATGCATGATGTCAATCTTTGCAGATATGAATGAGAAGATACTCGAAGTTTTCATCGATGATTTTACACTTTTTGGGAACTCTTTTAATAACTGTTTGGATAACTTATCTCTAGTTTTGCAGAGATGTGAAGAAACGAATTTGGTCCTTAACTGGGAGAAATGTCACTTCATGGTCAAGGAGGGTATAGTTCTTGGCCACAAAATCTCAGAAAAAGGAATTGAAGTGGATAAGGCCAAGATAGATGTTATTGCAAATCTTCCCCCTCCAACCAATGTGAAGGGCATTCGAAGCTTCCTTGGGCACGCAGGATTTTATCGCCGTTTTATCAAAGATTTTTCAAAAATGGCTAAATCCTTAACTAATCTTCTTGCTAAGGACACAAAATTTGATTTTAATTCAGATTGTCTTGCTGCCTTTAATTTATTAAAGGAAATGCTAATTTCTGCACCTGTTGTTGTTGCACCAGACTGGTCTCTACCATTCGAGCTGATGTGTGACGCAAGTGAAGGTGTTATTGGAGCTGTGTTGGGGCAAAGAAAGGATAAAACATTTCATGTCATATATTATGCAAGCCGAACATTGAATGCTGCCCAACTAAATTATGCAACAACAGAGAAGGAGTTTCTTGCTGTTATTTTTTCTTTTGACAAGTTTTGTTCATATCTAATTTGTTCAAAAATTATTGTCTACACAGATCATGTAGCCATCAAGCACTTGATGAGCAAACAAGATGCCAAACCTAGACTAATCCGATGGATACTACTTTTGCAAGAGTTCGATGTGGAAGTAAAAGACAAAAAAGGGACTGACAACTTATTAGCTGATCACCTATCTCGTTTGGAGCCATCTCCAAGAGAAGTCACAGACATACTTAAAGAATTCCCAGACGAGAAACTTTTTTCTATCTCTACAATTTTTCAAATTTCTGACACTACACCATGGTTCGCTGATTTTGCTAATTACCTTGCAGGACATTACATTCCAAAGGGCATGACCACTCATCAAAAAAAGGAAATTCTTATCTGATGTCAAGAATTATCACTGGGAAGATCCTTACCTTTTTCGATTATGTGCAGATCAAGTAATTCGAAGATGTGTTCACGAAGATGAGATTGATAATATCCTAAGACATTGCCACGATAGACAAGCTGGAGGTCACTTTGGACCCAATCGAACAGCGGCTAAGGTACTTGAATGTGGACTTTATTGACCAACCATTTACAGAGATGCAAGAAACTACTGTAAGTATTGTGACAAATGTCAAAGGACAGGTAATATTTCTCGTCGAGATGAAATGCCTCTCACAAATATTTTACAATTTGATATTTTTGATGTTTGGGGCATTGACTTTATGGGACCATTCCCTAAATCCTTTAACAACCAATACATCTTAATGGCGGTTGATTATGTTTCCAAATGAGTAGAAGCTGTAGCCACACCAACAAATGAGGCCAAGGTAGTTGCCAACTTTCTAAGAAAAAATATTTTTACTCGATTTGGAAAACCTAGGACTATCAAAAGTGACAATGGAACACATTTCTATAATAAAATAATGTCAACTCTTCTTAACCGATTTGGAGTCAACCACTTTCTTAGTACCCCATATCATGCCCAATCTTGTGGACAAGTGGAAATTTCAAATAGAGAAATTAAAAGAATTCTAGAGAAAACTGTGAACTCATCTAGGAAGGATTGGTCCTTGAAACTAGACGATGCACTTTGGGCATATAGAACCGCTTTTAAGACACCTATAGGTACCTCTCCTTATAGATTAGTTTTTGGAAAATCATGTCACCTTCCTGTGGAATTAGAACATAAAGCTTATTTGGGCAACGAAATTTTTAAATCTGGATCTAAAATCATCACAATCAGAAAGATTATTACAATTAAATGAGCTTGATGAATTTAGATATCATGCATATGAGAACAACAAACTATATAAAGAACGTACAAAAAATTACATGACCTGCATATTAAACATAAAAAATTTTTACCTGGTCAACGAGTGCTTCTTTACAATAGTAAACTCAAATTATTTCCTGGGAAACTCAAATCAAGGTGGACTGGCCCTTATAACATAATCAATTGTTCACCTTATGGAACATTTGAAATTGAATCATTGGATCATAAACAAAAATTTAAAGTTAATGGACATAGACTTAAACTCTATCGTGATAACACATATTATCAAAATTTATCTATGATTAATCTGTTTACCATCTAAATGACGAATTGACAAAGTCAAGCTGACGACTATAAATTAGAACTATTTTTATCCTTTTTATTATTTCTTTAGATTAGTCTTTCATTAGTTTGTTGATTAATATCTTTAGTTGTGGTAATAGTTTTTATTTTGTTGAGTCATCTGCGGAAGGAGAGACCTCGGACATGACAAGGCGAAACAGACGAATCACATTGAAAATCGGCCAAGCTCTTACGACACGACCCCTTCACATTGAAAAATAGATGAATCACGTGGGAATAGATCAATCACCGCCGTTACGGCCGAACCAACTCCTTACGACCGAAGTCTCACCATTACGCCCTGTGCGTTACGGCCAAGCTTCCACGCCGACTTACGGTTCCTTACGGCCGAAGTCTCAACGCCGTCACCGCTGATCCTTACGCCCAAAGTGCCACGCCTCCTATTTTTTACGGCCAAGCTTTCACGCCGCCCCTCTCACCATTACGCCCTGTGCGTTACGGCCAAGCTTCCACCGGAGCTGACTCCTTACGCCCGAACACCAGCGCCACCACCTATTCGTTACGGCCGAACCAACTCCTTACGGCCGAAGTCTCACCATTACGGCCAGTTTCTTACGGCCGAGATTGCACGGCTGAGATCTTCATCAACAAAAATTGTGAACCAACTTTTACGGCCGAGTCTCCTCAGCTTTTGCGGCCGACACCTTCATCGATATATATAAGGCCGAGCATCTCTCCACCGACAATAAATCCGGTTGTATCTTTTCCCTTTTCTTTATTTTCATTTCTTTAGCTTTTCCATATTATCTTTACTCTTTCCCTTGTTGGCCTAACACTGAGGACAATGTCTAGTTCAAGCTTGGGGGAGTTTGCATTTCACGCATTGCATGTTTCTTTCTTTTTATTTGTTTATGTTTGCATCTAGTTGTAAAAAAAAAAATCCAAAAAAATTGAAAATTTTGAAAACTCTTGTTATTTTTGCTACCATCTTACAAACTCTTGTCTTACTGTTTTAATTATCTTTAAGTAAAAGTTCAAAGACATGTTATTAATTGATGAAATTTGAATGCTTTTCTTTCTTATCACTTGCTATTTTAGTATCAAACTTATGGACTATGTGCCTATGCTAAATAGAATTATGAGTGACTAGACGACAAAATCATATTCATGCCTTTTTATTAATTTCTTTTAAGTCTTGATTAGTAGTAGCCTTCTTATTGACCATATCAAGTAATTTTTTGAGCTTATATAAAGAAGGGTTAGTTAAACCCCAATTAGTTAAAAAAATGATGAATAAAGTTATGTGTAGGTACAAAAGTGTTATCCGGAACCAAGATGTGTTCGGGTAATTAGATTCGTAGGGGTTCATGCCTGGCGACCTAAGGGCAACTGCTCTGGGATCCGTCGATCGAAAGCCTGCTACAAGGACCATCTTGTGGAATATGGAGAAGCACAGGAGTACTGAATCATGGCTAAGTTCGAACTCTTCATTCAGAACTTTGATTGTTCGGGCAAGTAAACTCGAGGGGTGCTTTATCACCTGGTGCCCTAAGGCCATCTGGTCTGGGAGTCATCAGTCCAAAGCCCGCTACATGGACTTCCTTGTGCAATCCTGCTTGAAGATTAGAACTTTTAAATGATTGAAAATAAAGTTGAAAAATGAAAAGAAAAAGAAAAAGTTTTAAGCTCAATTAGTACTTATGTGTTCAATATTAATGCTATTATTTGATAGACAATTTATTTTTTTCAAAAGGCTGAATTTGAGATTGTTTAAATTTGTGTAGCATTCAGAATCTCTATGAAGCTAAGTGCATGAAAAATGGTGAGATACTGAGTAGTAGGTGTGCAAAAGAACTGTGTGAGAAAATTAGTCAGTTAACAATGTGGAGGCTATGATGGAACTTTCTTGAGCCTTGCTTTGAATTTTTGCTTGAGGACAAGCAAGACTTTAAGCTTGGGGGAGTTTGATGCATGCAAAATATAACATATTTTAGATTATTATTTTAGTTAATTTTTCTGTAATTTGTTCATGGCATGCATCATTTTTAGTTACTTTTAATCGTAATTCCAGATTTAGTAATTTTAATTATTAATTCTCTGAATATTTTAATTGTGGATGAATTAACTAAATTTTGATAATTATTTTGCAGGAAAAATCGAGATTTAGATGGATTGTGCCGTATCGGCCGAAATTCCGAAGAATTTACCATTACGGCCGAGATTTGGCTTTACACCCAAGCCGTTTTGGGTGAGATTTGAAGGGGTAAAGATAAAAGGATTTTATCTTTTGGGCGTAATGGCATGAAGATAAAGATGTTTTGGGCGAGATTCGAAAGGTGTAAAGATAAAAGAGTTCCTTACGGCCGAAATTTGGAGGGGGTAATGGCAATGAAATCATCCGTTTGACCGATATATGAAGGTGTAAAGATAAAATTGTTTGGGCGTAACAAGATTTAAATTCCTTCCTTACGGTCGAGATTTGGAGGGAGTAAAAGGAATTTTATCTCTTTGGGAGTAAAGATTTAGTTCTTTCCTTACGGCCGAGATTCAAAGGGAGTAAAGATAAGAAAGATTTATCTTTGGGCGTAAAGATAAAAGGATTTATCTTTGGCCGAGTTTATCTTATAATTTTAAAGTCAATCGTACGATGTTACGGCCGAGATCAAATTGAATGCCGTCCGCACCCTATAAATACGTGAAGAATCTGTCGTTCTAAAGTGTGCTCTGAAGTTCAGGTTTTCTTCCACGACGAGTCGTGAGTCTGCAGGCTACGACTAAGAGGAGAGAGGTGCGACGGCTGGAAGTTGATCGCGACCGTGATCAAGTCTGAGAGGCTGCCCGACTGTCTGCCCGTGATCCGAAGCTTCGACCTTTATCTATTTGGGTGTAATTCTTCCAATTATTATTGTTATTTTGTTATTATCTCTCCAGAATTTCTAGGATGAACTCCATATTTTTATTTATTTCATGTTAGGAGATTATTATTGAAGGGAAACTATTTGAACCCTATATTATTTGTTTTAATCTTTTCTGATCAGTTAGTTAATTGTGCTTAATGCTTTTAATTTAATTACTTAGATTTCTGAATTGAGTACTTACCAGTTTGTGGATTATTTGATTTCAGAATTCATTAATTAAATTAATTGATTTTATGTGAAATTAATAATTGACATAAATTTGATAACTAGTGTGTGAAGAATCAAGTTTATGTGGTCTGTTAATCTAACCAGTTTGTGGAGTGATTAATAGTCTAGGATTTTCATATTAATGCATCTTAATTTTAATCTTATCTGACGAATACCAGTTTGTGAGATGATCACTTGCTGATCACTATATGATTCTAACCCATTTTAGATGCAATTCATACATATGGAGTCCCACTTTTACCTATTTTTGGGCCAATTATACTTTGAATGCAAACATTGTGATAACTAGTTGATATTCTTCATTTCATACTTAATTCCATGTGCATAGAGGTTCTGAAATGCCAAAATTCATTAATATTTAAATTCTATGCCAAGTTATCATTTTGAGGACAAGTTATCATTCCTAAGTGTCAAGTTATCATTATTTTGAATGAACTTATTTTCAATGGTTTTCTTGCCCTAAATCCATCATTATTATGTATAAATCATATTTGGATAGTCACATCTCAACTTGTGCAAAGTTTTAAGTCCATTTGAACAAGTTATCATTTTTCAAGTGCCAAGTTATCGTTAAAGGGCAATTCTGTCATTTCGACATGCAAAACCATTAATTCTGCACAAGGACCTTAAGCAATCATCTTATTATTGTTCTAACTCATTGCTGGTCAAATTTCATCACATTTGGATAATCAAAACTCAAGTTATGACAAGTTATCATTTTTAAGTCATATAAGTTATCGTTTTTGGGGCACTCAAGTTATCACTTTTAGGAATCTCATTCATATTTGATTTTTGACCTCACTCACTTGTCACTCTAATCAAATTGATGCCTGAAATGCTTTGAACCACCCATATTAGGACATTTCCCAAGATTTCCATAAAGTTATCATTCCGGGCCCTTGAATTCATTCATATCGATATCGGTTTTCATTCTTGCAACACACCAATTCCCTTTTTGCTATAGATCTGATTTTAACTACTGTCCTAATCCTTAGTTGTTTAAATATTATTAGAAGACTTTCATGCTTGATGTTTTGGCCCTTGTAGCAAGTGGAAAAGGTGGCCAAAAGGAAGAAAAAAGGAGGGGGGACCACTAGCTTTTTGGCTGTCCAAAAAGCTGTCACTGCTGGAATTTCAGGGCCAGGGGACACATGGCTGCAATCAAAGCACAAAGAATGTTCTGATGCTGATCCAAAGGTGGGGAGAAGTGATATATAAGCTGGATTTTTCTGGAGGAGAAAGGGGGCTGGTCATTCAAGGGTTGGAGAAAAAGAAGGAGGCTGTTGCTGCTGGATTTTGAGAGCTACTGCTGAGAGCTTGAAGCAGCCATGAATTGTATCTGTTTTTTGTCCCATTTCATAACAAATCTTGTAAATATGAGGAGCTAAACTCCATTTCTTCTAGGATAGGGTAGTAGTTTAGATTAGTTTTGGATGGATATGGACTGTTTATAATTCCTGCACTGAATCATTTCTGATTTTTAGATTTCAGAAACTTCTTTACTGATTTATGCTGTGCTACTATTAGATCTAATTGTAACCAATGACTGAGAAGTATTACTTGATCTAATCATTCTACAGAAGTGGATTAAGAATTAATGCCAGTTTTCTGATTTCATTCAATTGCAATTCTGATTTCTGATTTGGTTTTCTGATTTCTGAATTTGATTCTTATAAATATCAGAATCTGTTCTTCATTTCTAACTTGGTTAATTGAGTCCTTGGGATGTTGGTATTGTCCCTATCTTATTCAGAAATGAATCAAGATTGTTTGGGCAATCATTTGACTCAAATCAGATTTTCCATTAATTCCTGAACTGAAATCAGAAATCTGATTTTTCTGGTTTTACATTTCTGAAATCTGATTTGTTATAAATCTGATCTTGCCATTTGAAGACCCCATTTGTATTTATAATTGAGAAGTTATCATTTGGTCTAACCCTTGTTCAGAAATGAATCAAGAATCAATGGCAAGTTCTAGATACAAACCCAATTAGAATTCTGATTTCTATTTTCTGAAATCTGATTTCTTGAAATCTGAATTCTGATTTTCTTGGGCTGTTTGAATCTGATTGTCATTGGGGATTGAACTAATTGAATAACTGAGAGGTTGACATCTATCCCAATCTTGTTCAGAAATGAATTGAGAAGCTTTGACATTCCTATGATTCAAAACTGATTTGGTTTTTCCTGATTTGAATGAATTGAATGAGTTGCTGATTTTTTGGTTTCCTGAATTCCAAAATCTGATTTCTTAGGCTTTTGAATCTGATTGTCATCAAGGATTAGATAATTGAATAGTTGAGAGGCTAATATATGCCATGATCTTATTCAGAAATGAATCAAGATCATTTGACAATTCAGAATTCAAATCTGATTTTTTTTCCAAAATCTGATTTCTTAGTTTGATTCTAAATTCTATTTTCTGATTGTTTGGAATCTGATTTGCCAATTGTTAATCCCTATTTTATTCAAATCACTGAGAGGTGTACTCTAGGAATCCCTTGTAATCCAGAGATGGGTCAAGGGGCATTTGGCAAACTTGAATTCCATCAATCCACATTGCTGATTTTTTCAGAAATGTTGATTTCTGTTTTCTCATTTTTCTAACTTCTGATTTCCATTGTCAACCCTCATATTAATCCACTACTGAGAGGTAGTCTTAAGGGCTTCTTTGAGATCCAGAGATGGGCCAAGGAGCAATGGAAATTGTGAACTCATGTGGCCATATGTTTTGCATTTCCAATTGAGTGTGTTTGTGTGGATTCCAATTTATTTTGCAACCGAGAGGTTGATTTTGAATCTCCCTTGAATTCAGAGATGAATCATGGAACACAAGCACCATTATTGAGTATATTTTATCCTGGTTTGGTTGATTGGAATGATTCCATCTTTTTATGATTGTAAATGCAAGTTATCATTCCAAACTTCCTTGAATTGCAAAAAAATCAGCATTGAATCTTTCTTTTGAGCCCAATGATAACTTGATTTTCAGTGAGGACCCTCTTTTGATTCAACCTAGCTAACAATTATATAATCATATATTGCTTAGTTAGAAGCCAATTGAGCTATGGGAACACCCATTTTCAAGTTGAATCAAAAGTTGGACATTTAGTGATAACTTGTTCCATTCCATCCTTAATTAATTTAGATGAACCCCAAATCCTAGAAGAACCTTCCTCATAGATAGTTAAACCTTTTTAGACTTCATTCTAGCATTTATAATTCAGTTTTGATAAATTTCCAAAACCCAAAAATCTGTTATCATTTCACTTTCTATAAAAAAAATCTGTTTTCACTATTCATTAAAAATCTATTTTTAGGCACTTAAGTAGAACTAATGTAAATTGTTTTAGGGTGTCTTAGACTTCAAATTCTTGTGGATACGACAACCTGAGTCTACTACAACTTACCTGTGCACTTGCAGCTAGTGAGTTGGGAGACCAAAAAAATGAAAAATTGACATTTTCTTTAATTTCAGCAAGTTATCACTAGAAAACCCAAATATCACTATCAAGTTTTTGGCGCCGTTGCCGGGGATTTGAGGTCAATTAGGCTAACTTAGATAGTTTAGATTAGTTTTAGATTAGTTTTTAGTTTATTTGTTAGGCTAATTTTCAGTTTTTGCAAGTTATCATTTCTTACTTTTCATTTTTGTCTAGTTTTCATTTCTTTCTTGAATTTGATACTTTTGAATCTCTTTATGCAGGACTTGGACTATCAAGAGGAACATTACAAATCAGATCCTGAACCTGAAAGAAGATTTTTAAGAAGAAGGAGATTGCAAAGGCTTGAGGCAAGGAGAAGGATATTTGAAGAAGAAGAGGAAGAAGCATACAACCCTGAATTTGAAAGAGTTATGAATCAAAATATGGCAGCTCCTAGAACTCTTAGGGACTGTTATTCACCAAGCAATGCAAGGAATCAACAAGGGGGAGGAGCCTTAGCACCTGTGGCAAATTTTGAAGTTAATCCAGCCTTGATTTCTATGATTAGGCAAAGTCAGTTTTCTGGACTTGGGACTGAAGATCCAGCATGTCATTTGGACAATTTCAAGGAGATATGCAGCACTGTGAACTTCAATAATATCCCCATGAATGCAGTGTATATGAGATTATTTCCCTTCTCACTCAAGGACAAGGCCAAGATATGGTTTAAAGGATTGAATCCTGAAGAGGTAGCCACTTGGGAATCAATTGTTCAATTGTTCCTTTCAGAATTCTTTCCTCCTTCAAAAACTGATAACTTCAGGGATCAAATAGTGAGGTTCTATCAGTTGGACCAAGAAAATATTTGTGAGGCATGGCAAAGGCTTCAAGGATTATTAAGGGCATGTCCCCATCATGGTTTTGAGAAGTGGCAGCTAGTCAACTATTTTCATAAGGGGTTGAACTACCCTAGCAAGGTGGCATTGGATACTGCTGCAGGAGGCATCTTTGCATCTAAAAACATTGATGAAGCTTATCAACTCATTGAAAACATAGCCAAGAATCACCACTTCCTTACCCATGATAGAACCAGGAGGCCACCCATGGACAATTCAGTGAATCAATTGTCAACTCAACTTGAAGAGGTGCTGTACAAGACTTTGGAGAGGTTGAACTTGACTCCCAATGGCAATAGGGCCTCCAATTCTGAAACAAGGTGTTGTGTATGTGGGAATCAAGGCCATGTGTCAGAGAATTGCAACTTAATTATGCAGCAAGTGGACCAAAATGTGGATCAAATCAATGCTGTGGGCAATTATGGAATCAAACCTCCTGCTGAATTTTATACTCCAGAAAATAGGAATCATCCATACTTTTCTTACAAGTGCAACAACTATCAAGGAGCTCCTATGCAAAATTCAAATTGGCAGCCTAAAATCCTACCAAGGAATCAGCCACCACCACCTTATGGAAATCAAGGCCAAAGTGCACCAATTCAAAGAAATCTGTATGAGCCACCACCTCAAGTCCAAGCATCACAATTCCAACATGAAATGAAGGAGATGCTTCAACAAATTCTAAAGAAGCAGGACAGCCAAGGAGAGGAGATTTTGAAGATCAATTCTAGATTGGATGCCATGAATGCAAATCAGAAATTGTTGGAAAGCCAAATTGCTCAACAAGCTAGTACATCCACTAGACCTCCCTTATTCTTTCCTGGACAGCCAGAAGTAAATCCAAAGGAGCAAGCAAAGGCCATCCAGCTCAGAAGTGGTAAAATGGTGGAGGAACCAATGAAGAAAGTGGATGATAATCAAGCCAATTCAGACTCAAGGGTTGCTGAAAAGCCAAGTGAGGAAATCAGGAATTCAAGCCCTCAAATTGAAGCAAATCCAAGGGTTTTTGACAAGGTACCCTTCCCCCAAAGGTTAATCAAGGCAAGACAAGACCAGCAATATGGAAGGTTCTTGGAAATCCTGAAGAAGCTATACATAAATGTTCCTTTTGTTGAAGCCATCCAGGAAATGCCATCATATGCCAAGTTTCTAAAGGAAATCCTAACCAAGAAGAGAAGGGTATTGGAGCATGAGACTATAGCATTGACTGAAGAGGCTTCTGCAATTATCCAGAATAAGTTGCCTCCAAAGCTCAAGGATCCAGGAAGCTTCTCAATTCCATGTGAGATAGGCAATAGAAAAATTCAAAGAGCCATGTGTGACTTGGGAGCTTCTGTGAGTGTCATACCCTTATCATTGTGTAGGAAACTTGAAGTTGGAGATTTGAAGCCAACAAATATGTCCCTTCAGCTGGCAGACAGATCCATCAAATATCCACATGGGATTATTGAGGACATACCCCTCAAAGTTGGTAAATTCTATATTCCAGTTGATTTTGTTGTATTAGATATGGATGAAGATGTGAACACCCCCATTCTCCTTGGGAGGCCCTTTCTAGCCACTGCAGGGGCTGTAATTAATGTTAAGGAAGGGAGATTGACCTTCCAAATTGGAGAGGAGAAGATTGAATTCAATTTGGCCCAAGTTATCAGTAGGCCAAGTTTTCTAGAAAATGATTTTGAAGATGGGCAATTGAATCAGGTGGTGGAGCAAGTTTCAGCTATAATCCCTATTGAAGATCCATTGCAAAGGTGTCTAATTTTTGACCATTTGAGAGAATTGGAAGATCCAGAGGCTATGGCATATAAATCAGTACTGAACTCTTCAATATCAGTGGAAAATGTAGGAATTCAAAGTGAGGTACAACAGGTTATCATTGCTGAATGCCAAGGCAATCCAGTTCAAGCCAATTCCAAGTTGGAACTCAAGCCTCTTCCTAGCAATTTGAAGTATGAATTCTTGGGGGAGAATTCAACTTTTCCTGTTATCATTAATGCTAATTTGCCTCAGGATCAGGTGGAAGAGCTGCTGAAGAGGTTGAAATTGTATAGGGAGGTGATAGGCTACTCAATTGAAGATATCAAGGGTATTAATCCCTCCATTTGCATGCATAGGATCCCTATGGAGGACAGCTACAAGCCCTCCATTGAATGTCAAAGGAGACTCAACCCAACCATGAAAGAAGTGGTAAAGAAAGAAGTATTGAAGTTGCTGAATGCAGGAATCATATACTCCATTTCAGATAGTGAATGGGTCAGTCCAGTGCAGGTGGTGCCAAAGAAGGGAGGAATTACAGTGGTGAAGTCAGATTCTGATGAATTGATATCCACAAGAACCATTACAGGTTGGAGGATGTGCATTGACTTCAGGAAGTTAAACAAGGCCACAAGAAAGGACCATTTCCCATTGCCATTCATTGATCAGATGCTGGAAAGGCTGGCTAGGCATTCCCATTTCTGTTATCTTGATGGGTACTCAGGTTTCTTGCAAATTCCAATTCACCCCCAAGATCAACACAAGACTACATTCACTTGTCCATATGGGACTTTTGCCTATAGGAGAATGCCCTTTGGCTTATGCAATGCCCCTGCAACTTTCCAAAGGTGTATGATGTCTATATTTTCAGACTTCATTGAAGAAATTATGGAGGTCTTCATGGATGATTTTTCAGTGTATGGAGACTCATTTGATGCTTGCTTGGACAATTTAACAAAAGTGCTACAAAGATGTAGGGAATCCAATTTGATACTCAATTGGGAGAAATGCCACTTTATGGTCCAAGAAGGAGTTGTCTTAGGACATGTGGTCTCAAGCAAAGGCATTGAAGTGGACAAGGCAAAAATTGAAGTGATTGAGAAACTACCACCACCCACAAGTGTCAAGGCAATTAGGAGTTTTTTGGGGCATGCAGGCTTCTACAGGAGGTTTATTAAAGATTTCTCCATGATAACTAGGCCCCTCACCAAGTTGCTGGCCAAGGATGTTGAGTTTCAATTTGATGAAGAGTGTATGAAGGCATTCAAGAAGTTGAAGGAAGCCCTCATCTCAGCCCCTGTAGTGCAGCCACCTGACTGGACTCTCCCTTTTGAGATCATGTGTGATGCTTCTGACCAGGCAGTAGGAGCTGTGCTGGGGCAAACCAAGGAGAAGAAGCACCATGTCATATGCTATGCAAGCAAAACTTTAGATGAAGCACAAATCAATTATGCAACTACTGAGAAAGAACTTCTTGCTGTGGTGTATGCATTTGACAAATTCAGGCCATACCTGGTGGGATCCAAGGTTATTGTTTTCACAGACCACCAAGCTGTGAGGCACTTAATCAACAAGAAAGAATCCAAGCCAAGGCTAATCAGGTGGATCTTATTGCTTCAAGAATTTGATGTAGAAATTAGGGACAAAAGGGGAAGTGAAAATCTAGTAGCTGACCACCTATCAAGAATGGAAGGGATACAGGAATCATCTACACTTCCTATCAATGATGCATTTCCTGATGATAGTTTGATGGCTGTGGCAATTAATCAAATTCCCTGGTATGCTGACTTGGTCAATTATCTTGCATGTGGAATTACCCCTCCTGACTACACATATCAGCAAAGAAAGAAATTCTTTCATGACTTGAAAGATTATTATTGGGATGATCCCTTTCTATTCAGAAAATCTCCTGATGGCATGTACAGAAGATGTGTACCCCAATCTGAATTTCAAGAAATCTTGGAGGCATGCCATTCATCCCCTTATGGAGGTCATGGAGCCACACACAAGACTGCTGCCAAAGTCCTCCAATCTGGATTTTATTGGCCAAGTTTATTCAAGGATGCACATATCTTTGTGAAGGGTTGTGATCAATGCCAAAGAGCTGGTTCCACTTCAAGAAGGAATGAAATGCCACAACAAGGAATTCTAGAAGTGGAAATATTTGATGTTTGGGGAATTGACTACATGGGGCCTTTCCCTAGTTCGTGTGGTTACAAATTTATTCTTCTAGCTGTGGACTATGTGTCCAAATGGATTGAGACCATTCCCACCATTGCAGCTGATTCCAGGGCAGTAATCAAGTTGTTCAAGGAAGTTATCTTTCCAAGGTTTGGAATTCCTAGAGTGGTCATAAGTGATGGGGGTAGCCACTTTATTGAAAGGTGTTTTGAAAACCTCCTAATTAAATATGGAGTGAGGCACAAAGTTTCCACTTCATATCATCCCCAAACAAATGGCCAAGCAGAAGTGTCAAATAGGGAGGTAAAGGCCATATTGGAGAAAACAGTTTCTTTGACAAGAAAAGATTGGAGTTTGAAGTTGAATGAAGCTCTTTGGGCATATAGGACAGCATACAAGACTCCAATTGGTACTTCTCCCTACAAGCTTGTCTATGGAAAAACTTGCCATTTGCCAATTGAGTTGAAGCATAAGGCATATTGGGCAGTCAAGGCACTCAATTATGATATGCATGCGTGTGGGCAAAAGAGGCTTCTCCAAATTGATGAACTTGATGAAATTAGGCTAAATGCCTACCATAATTCAGAATTCTACAAGGAAAGGACTAAAAGATGGCATGATGGAAGGATTCTGAAAAGGGATTTCAAGGTTGGAGACCTTGTATTACTCTTCAACTCAAGATTAAAGATTTTTCCAGGAAAGTTGAAGTCAAGGTGGAGTGGACCATTCAAAATTCATAAAGTATATCCATTTGGTGCTGTTGACCTTCTGAATGACAAAGATGACATATTTAAGGTAAATGGACAGAGGTTAAAGCTTTACAATCCCACAGCCATGGATTCTGCAAAGGAGGAGCTGACTCTAGCTGATTTGCCACTAGCTCCTAGCTGATTTCACCTTGTATCAATGTCTAGCCAAAGACATTAAAGAAAGGCACTTCTTGGGAGGTAACCCAAGCCACTTTACACTTAATCTTTCTGTTTTTGCAGGAATAAGGGATGAGGAACATGTTCAATTCACAAGTCTCAACTTCAGGGAGTACCCTTACCCCTATTTCTGATTTTTACACTGAAAACTTAATGATAACTGATAATATTTTTTTTCATTACGCTACATTGATCATATTATCATCTGAATTAACATTCATTTCAGTTATCACAATCTATTATAGCCTAATTTCAGTGAATTTCAGAAATTCCCAATGCAATGTTGAAATTTGCACTCAAAAATCTGATTAGTTGCAAATCTACCATTCCACTGATATCCTTTGTTTCTATGCAGGATTAGTTGCAACTAATGAAGGTTAGACCACCCAAAGATGCTGGATGAAATGCCAAGGGGATCCAAATTCCAAATTTAATGCATTTCAATCCCACCCACCCCTCTCCCTTGCCTTTATTTTTCAACCCTGAGGACAGTGTTGAGAATAAGCTTGGGGGAGGAAACCTGGTGCTTTTCTAACCTTTACACCATGTTTTCAATTGATTTTAATGTTCATATCATAATTCATACCAGGTTATCATTGGTTTTCACAAGTTATCACTAGTTATCACTCGGTTATCAATTTTTGGACCCAACTCAATTCTGAATTCATTTTGAATCTGAAATGGGTAGAATACTTTATTTTGACAGTGGGTGCACTCCAATACCAAGTGGCCAACTTGGCCATTAGCCTTCTTGCTTTAATTGGCATTATGAATTCAGATGCATTTGAATGAAATTTCTAGCTGAAAATTTTTCCTTTTTGTGGGTCACACTAGTTGATACTTATGGATTGAATTAGTAATATCAGATGTCTAGAAGGGAGTCAAGGCCCTTGCTGCCATGCTAAATAGGAAAACTTGACTTTTTGGATAAAGGGATCTAAACTATACTTGAGTTTGAACTATTGCTCACTTCATGAACAGGATAGAAAAATGAAAAAAAAAAAAGAAAAGTAAAAAGTCATATGCATGCATAGAAAAAAAGGAAGAGAGCAAAACTTCCAAAGGAATCTCTCTTCAATGCAAAAAGAAAAAAAAAATTAGGAGAGCAAAACTTCCAAAGGAATCTCTCCTAAAGAAAGCATGAATAAAAATCAGGTGCTAAACCTGTTTAATCAATTGAAAACCTGTTCATGAAGAGATTTGTAGTTCAACCCCTTTGTAAAGTTGACAATTCCTACAATTCAAATATGTTATTGCTAGTACTTCTTCCATGGCTTAAATTTGCCTTAGCCTCTGTGATTCCCTGGCTAGAAATTGAATTTTTGGAAAGAATGAAGTGTTGGCAAAGTGGGAAACTCATTGGATTCAATTCAGCTAGACTTTACTTCATTTGTGGACTTTTAATTCAAGTTTGTCCTTAATTTCTGAATGTTTTGCTTGAGGACAAGCAAAAGGCTAAGCTTGGGGGAGTTTGATCACTTGCTGATCACTATATGATTCTAACCCATTTTAGATGCAATTCATACATATGGAGTCCCACTTTTACCTATTTTTGGGCCAATTATACTTTGAATGCAAACATTGTGATAACTAGTTGATATTCTTCATTTCATACTTAATTCCATGTGCATAGAGGTTCTGAAATGCCAAAATTCATTAATATTTAAATTCTATGCCAAGTTATCATTTTGAGGACAAGTTATCATTCCTAAGTGTCAAGTTATCATTATTTTGAATGAACTTATTTTCAATGGTTTTCTTGCCCTAAATCCATCATTATTATGTATAAATCATATTTGGATAGTCACATCTCAACTTGTGCAAAGTTTTAAGTCCATTTGAACAAGTTATCATTTTTCAAGTGCCAAGTTATCGTTAAAGGGCAATTCTGTCATTTCGACATGCAAAACCATTAATTCTGCACAAGGACCTTAAGCAATCATCTTATTATTGTTCTAACTCATTGCTGGTCAAATTTCATCACATTTGGATAATCAAAACTCAAGTTATGACAAGTTATCATTTTTAAGTCATATAAGTTATCGTTTTTGGGGCACTCAAGTTATCACTTTTAGGAATCTCATTCATATTTGATTTTTGACCTCACTCACTTGTCACTCTAATCAAATTGATGCCTGAAATGCTTTGAACCACCCATATTAGGACATTTCCCAAGATTTCCATAAAGTTATCATTCCGGGCCCTTGAATTCATTCATATCGATATCGGTTTTCATTCTTGCAACACACCAATTCCCTTTTTGCTATAGATCTGATTTTAACTACTGTCCTAATCCTTAGTTGTTTAAATATTATTAGAAGACTTTCATGCTTGATGTTTTGGCCCTTGTAGCAAGTGGAAAAGGTGGCCAAAAGGAAGAAAAAAGGAGGGGGGACCACTAGCTTTTTGGCTGTCCAAAAAGCTGTCACTGCTGGAATTTCAGGGCCAGGGGACACATGGCTGCAATCAAAGCACAAAGAATGTTCTGATGCTGATCCAAAGGTGGGGAGAAGTGATATATAAGCTGGATTTTTCTGGAGGAGAAAGGGGGCTGGTCATTCAAGGGTTGGAGAAAAAGAAGGAGGCTGTTGCTGCTGGATTTTGAGAGCTACTGCTGAGAGCTTGAAGCAGCCATGAATTGTATCTGTTTTTTGTCCCATTTCATAACAAATCTTGTAAATATGAGGAGCTAAACTCCATTTCTTCTAGGATAGGGTAGTAGTTTAGATTAGTTTTGGATGGATATGGACTGTTTATAATTCCTGCACTGAATCATTTCTGATTTTTAGATTTCAGAAACTTCTTTACTGATTTATGCTGTGCTACTATTAGATCTAATTGTAACCAATGACTGAGAAGTATTACTTGATCTAATCATTCTACAGAAGTGGATTAAGAATTAATGCCAGTTTTCTGATTTCATTCAATTGCAATTCTGATTTCTGATTTGGTTTTCTGATTTCTGAATTTGATTCTTATAAATATCAGAATCTGTTCTTCATTTCTAACTTGGTTAATTGAGTCCTTGGGATGTTGGTATTGTCCCTATCTTATTCAGAAATGAATCAAGATTGTTTGGGCAATCATTTGACTCAAATCAGATTTTCCATTAATTCCTGAACTGAAATCAGAAATCTGATTTTTCTGGTTTTACATTTCTGAAATCTGATTTGTTATAAATCTGATCTTGCCATTTGAAGACCCCATTTGTATTTATAATTGAGAAGTTATCATTTGGTCTAACCCTTGTTCAGAAATGAATCAAGAATCAATGGCAAGTTCTAGATACAAACCCAATTAGAATTCTGATTTCTATTTTCTGAAATCTGATTTCTTGAAATCTGAATTCTGATTTTCTTGGGCTGTTTGAATCTGATTGTCATTGGGGATTGAACTAATTGAATAACTGAGAGGTTGACATCTATCCCAATCTTGTTCAGAAATGAATTGAGAAGCTTTGACATTCCTATGATTCAAAACTGATTTGGTTTTTCCTGATTTGAATGAATTGAATGAGTTGCTGATTTTTTGGTTTCCTGAATTCCAAAATCTGATTTCTTAGGCTTTTGAATCTGATTGTCATCAAGGATTAGATAATTGAATAGTTGAGAGGCTAATATATGCCATGATCTTATTCAGAAATGAATCAAGATCATTTGACAATTCAGAATTCAAATCTGATTTTTTTTCCAAAATCTGATTTCTTAGTTTGATTCTAAATTCTATTTTCTGATTGTTTGGAATCTGATTTGCCAATTGTTAATCCCTATTTTATTCAAATCACTGAGAGGTGTACTCTAGGAATCCCTTGTAATCCAGAGATGGGTCAAGGGGCATTTGGCAAACTTGAATTCCATCAATCCACATTGCTGATTTTTTCAGAAATGTTGATTTCTGTTTTCTCATTTTTCTAACTTCTGATTTCCATTGTCAACCCTCATATTAATCCACTACTGAGAGGTAGTCTTAAGGGCTTCTTTGAGATCCAGAGATGGGCCAAGGAGCAATGGAAATTGTGAACTCATGTGGCCATATGTTTTGCATTTCCAATTGAGTGTGTTTGTGTGGATTCCAATTTATTTTGCAACCGAGAGGTTGATTTTGAATCTCCCTTGAATTCAGAGATGAATCATGGAACACAAGCACCATTATTGAGTATATTTTATCCTGGTTTGGTTGATTGGAATGATTCCATCTTTTTATGATTGTAAATGCAAGTTATCATTCCAAACTTCCTTGAATTGCAAAAAAATCAGCATTGAATCTTTCTTTTGAGCCCAATGATAACTTGATTTTCAGTGAGGACCCTCTTTTGATTCAACCTAGCTAACAATTATATAATCATATATTGCTTAGTTAGAAGCCAATTGAGCTATGGGAACACCCATTTTCAAGTTGAATCAAAAGTTGGACATTTAGTGATAACTTGTTCCATTCCATCCTTAATTAATTTAGATGAACCCCAAATCCTAGAAGAACCTTCCTCATAGATAGTTAAACCTTTTTAGACTTCATTCTAGCATTTATAATTCAGTTTTGATAAATTTCCAAAACCCAAAAATCTGTTATCATTTCACTTTCTATAAAAAAAATCTGTTTTCACTATTCATTAAAAATCTATTTTTAGGCACTTAAGTAGAACTAATGTAAATTGTTTTAGGGTGTCTTAGACTTCAAATTCTTGTGGATACGACAACCTGAGTCTACTACAACTTACCTGTGCACTTGCAGCTAGTGAGTTGGGAGACCAAAAAAATGAAAAATTGACATTTTCTTTAATTTCAGCAAGTTATCACTAGAAAACCCAAATATCACTATCATGAGACTTTAGGTTTGATTAAATTTAAGATAGTTTGATTTACCGGATTAAATAGCAGAATTACCAGTTTGTGGACTCTGTGATGTTAATCTTGTAAATTAATAACTTGAGAAAATTCCTAATCCATCTTTAAAGATTAAATTTATCTTTTATGGTTCAAATATTTATCCTGATCTATTTTCATCCTAAGGCCTAACTTCAACACCATTATCTTATCTTTATCTTATTTTCCTTATTTTATTTCATAAAACCTCTTTCCAAAAATCCATGTTTTTCCTCTCTTATTAATTTATAAATCCAGATATTGAATTAATAATATTCCTCGTGGGTTCGACACTCTTACTCCTATTACTATATTACTTGAGCGACTAGTGCACTTGCTAGCAAATTTTATTGTTACAAATATAACGCATCACTAACATTGCATCTCGTATCATATCCCTGTACGGATTGCTCGAGTCGCCCACAACGGTATCTACATTACTTGTTTCTTTAGCCCATCTTTCTTCGCCATGAAAAAACCAATTGGTGTATGTAAGTAAAAAACTATTGTAATATAAATCCTTCTGCACATCATATCTTACTTTCCACTGATAACATTTGCACTTCCGGCATGGACACAAGATTTCGCCATATGAAGAAGCAACACCTTCATTTTGATATACCACATTAATGAATTCATCAACACCATCCTTATATTCTTCAGTTATGACACCATGTTTATCCTTCCAACGATGAATCCAACTACGATCTGGCTTTATCATTTTTATAACGGAGAACATTAAGCCAAGTAAGAAATTTCGTGTACTTGAAACGTGTGATTTTGAACTTACGAATTAAGTCCAAAATCACATGTTTCAAGTACTTCATCGTCGAATCATAATCTCATTTTATCACCAAGAATGTGGAAGTACATGAATTAGTTCATAAGTTAACTTAACAACTAACATAAGTTAACTTAACTTAAGTAATACTTAACTTAATTCATAACATGAATAAGTAATACTTAACTTAAGTACTACTTAACTTAATTCATAACATGAATAAGTAATACTTAACTTAAGTACATGAATTAGTTCATAAGTTAACTTAACAATTAACATAAGTTAACTTAACTTAAGTAATACTTAATAAGTAATACTAATTAACTTGATCCAAAGAGATGATAATTAACTTAAGTACTACTTAAGTTAATTCATAACATGAATAAGTAATACTTAACTTAATTCCTAAGAGACGATACTTAATATTACACTTAATAAGTGATACTAACTTGATCCAAAGAGATGATAATTCACTTAAGTACTACTTAATTTAACATGATAATAACATGAATAAGTAATACTTAACTTAACATGAATAATTAACTTAATTTAACTTCATGCATTAATAATTAACTAAATTTACATGGTGGCGGGCTAGTACCTTCGGTGAAGGGCGGAGGGCGGACGAGACGGCGGTGGAGGCAGTGGGCAGTGGCGGCGGAGGAGGACGTCGATGGCGGTGGAGGACGTCGGTGGTGGTGGAGGGAGGACACGGCGGAGGGTGGACGAGGCGGTGGTGGACGCGACGGGCAGTGGTGGAGGCGGAGGGCGGCGGAGGCGAAGAGCGGAGGGCGGATGAGGCGGCGGAGGACGCGACGGACGGCGGTGGAGGCGAACCGCGGCGGAGGCGAACAGCGGAGGAGGCGAATCACGGCAGAGGCGAACCACGACGGAGGCGAACCGTGGCGGAGGCGAAGAGCGGAGGACGGCCGAGATGGCGGTGGAGGAGAACCACGGTGGAGGCACCATGGAGGCGAACCGTCGGGGAGGGCGGAGGAGGAGGAGGCGGCGAAGGGCGGCAGTCGAATGCGGAGGGCGGCGGTCGAATGCAGAGGGCAGCGGAGGCGAAGGGCGGCGGCGGCGGTGGAGGGCCTTCATCGAGCTTCGGACGTCGGGCGAAGGGCGGAGGCGGCAGTGGAGGTGATAACTTGCTGATCACTATATGTTTCTAACCTATTTTAGATGCAATTCATACATATCGAGTCCCATTTTTGCCTATTTTTGGGCTAATTATACTTGGAATGCATACATTGTGATAACTAGTTGATATTCCTCATTTCATACTTAATTCCATGTGCATGGAGGTTCTGAAATGCCAAAATCCATTAATATTTAAATTCTATTCCAAGTTATCATTTTGAGGACAAGTTATCATTATTATATGTCAAGTTATCATTATTTTGAATGAACTGATTTTCAATGGTTTTCTTGCCCTAAATCCATCATTATCATGTATAAATCATATTTGGATAGTCATATCTCAGCTTGTGCAAAGTTTTAAATCCATTTGAACAAGTTATCATTTTCAAGTGCCAAGTTATCGTTAAAGGGCAATTCTATCATTTTGACATGCAAAACCATTAATTCTGCACAGGGACCTTAAGCAATCATCTTGTTATTGTTTTAACTCATTGCTGGTCGAATTTCTTCACATTTGGATAACCACAACTCAAGTAATCACAAGTTATCATTTTTAAGTCATATAAGTTATCATTTTTGGGCACCCAAGTTATCACTCCTTAGAAATCTCATTCATATTTGATTTCTGATCTCACTCACTTGTCACTCTAATCCATTTAATGCCTAAAATGCTTTGAACCATCCATATTTGGACATTTTCCAGGATTTATTAAAAGTTATCATTCCGGACCCCTTAATTCATTAATTTTGATACAAGTTTTCCTTCCTGCACAACAGCTAATACCATTTGATATCTGAGCTAGCAACTAGCATTATCCTAATCCTTATTTGTTAAAATTCCATTCAAGGGCTTTGATGCTAGCTGTTTTGTGTTTTGTAGCAAGGGAAAGAGGTAGCCAAAAAGAGGAAAAAGTAGGGGGGGACCATCTACTTTTTATTGCACAAAAAGGTGCTGGAGGGGCAGATTCTTCCAGGACCTGGACAGGTGGCTCAAATCAAAGGATAAAGAACATTCTGATGCTGATCCAAGGGTGAAGATAAGTCATATAAAAGGTGGAATTTCTGGAGGAGGAAGGGGGGCTGGACATTGAGGGTTTGAGCAAGGGTTTGGAGCAAGAAAGGAGGACGTGGAGCTGCTGCTGGACTTGCTGCTGCTGGCCGAGACATCTTCGAGAAGGATGATTTGTATCTGTTTCTCAATCCATTTAATTTCAAGTTCTGTAAATATGAGAAGTTAAACTCCATTTCCCCTAGGATAGAGTAGTAATCTAGGTTAAGTATGGATGGATATGGATTGAATTAATTTCCTGCACTGAAATCATTTCTGATTTTCAGAATTCAGCACTGTTTTGAATCGTTTCTTGCCATTGTGTAGATCGTATTGTAATCTATAACTGAGAAGTTATCATTTGATCTATCCCTAGTTCAGAAATGAATTAGGAATCAATGTCAAGTTTTGAATTCCAAATTGATTGAAAATCCTAATTTCTGAAATTCTGATTTATGGGTTTTTCTGGTTATCTGATTTCTGAACTGTTTGAATCTACTTGTCATTCTGGACTTGACTAATTGAGCAATTGAAAGGTTGGTCTTCATCCTAATCTTGTTCAGAAATGAGTAATGAATATTTAGCCATTCCATGATTCAAATCTATTCACAACATTACTTTAAGTCTGATTTTTTAATATGAAATTCCTGAGTTTCAAAATCTGATTCCTGGGCTTTTAGATCTGTTTGTCATTAAGGATTGGATTAATTGAATAGCTGAGAGGCTAATATTTGCCCTAATCTTATTCAGAAATGAATCAAGATGTTTGACAATTCAGGATTCAAATCTGTCTTTTCCAAAATCTGATTTCTAAGTTTTAATTCTGAAATTTGTTTTCTGATTTCTTTGGAATCTGATTTGCCAATTGAACATCCTTATTTCATTCAAACACTGAGAGGTTATTTTAGGAACTTCTTGCAGTCCAGAGATGGGTCAAGAAGCAGTTGGCAAGGCTGAATTCCATTGATCAATATTGTTGATTTCCTGAAATGCTGATTTCTATTTTCTCATTTCAATTAAATTCTGATTTCCATTGTTAAACCTCAATTTAATCCACTACTGAGAGGTAGTCTTAAGGCCATTCTTGAGAGTCAGAGATGACCCAAGGAGCATTGGATAATCACTGAATTCCCCATTAAAAATTGGATGCCTTTTAATTCCAATTAATTAGTGTTTGTGTGGATTCCATTCTTAATTTGCAGCCGAGAGGTTGAATTCCAATCCCCTTGAAATTCAGGGATGAATCAAGGAGCATAAGCACTAATACTAGATAGATTTCATTCTTGTTTAGCTAATTGAAGTGATTTTATTAATTTGTGGTTGTATCCATCAAGTTATCACTGCAGATTTTCTTGAATTATAAAAAAATCAGCATTGAACTTTCTTTTGAGCCCAATGATAACTTGATTTTCAGTGAGGATCCTCTTCTGATTCAACCTAACTAACAATTATATGATAATATGTTGCTTAGTTAAAGACCAATTGAGCTGTGAGAGTAGCTAGATTTCAAGTTGAACTAGATTTGAATTTTCAATGATAACTTGATCTAATCCATCCATAATTAATTTAGATGAACCTCAACTCCTAGGAGAACCTTCCTCATTGATAGTTGAACCCTTTTAGACTTCATTCTAGCATTTATAACTCAATTTTGATAAATTTCCAAAACCCAAAAATCTATTATCATTTTACTTTCCATTAAAAATTTGTTTTCACTTCTCTTTAAAAATCAGTTTTTAGCCATTAGAGTAGAACTAATTTAGATTGTTTTAGGGTGTCTTAGACTTCAAATTCTTGTGGATACAACAACCTGAGTCTACTACAACTTACCTGTGCACTTGCAGCTAGTGAGTTGGGAGATCAAAAATTGAAAAATTTGACCCTTTCTTTAATTTCAGCAAGTTATCACTACTCAATCCCAATTATCACTATCAGGAGGGCGTCGGAGGTCGAGCGTCGGGGTGCGTTGGGCGGGAAGAAGGGAGAGGGTAAACAATAAAAGTGAAAATGAAGAAGAGGGGTTAGGTATTTAACTTTTTAGCGTCGCAAGGAATCGAGACGCTAAGTAGACGCCATATAGGCGCCGACACTGTTACAATTCGGCTAGAACAGCACTATAGAGAAGCTAATGTGTGGCTAAGACAACGTAGCGACACCATAGCGTCGTCGGGGCGACTCCATTGTGTAGCGTCTCAACATCGAGATGCCATTGAGACGCTGATTAAAAGTTTTTTTAAATTTCTTCAGTATGTATGAAATTTTATTTATCAATGTAACGTCTCATTGCATTATGCCCCGTTCCAATGGTTTTCTTTTCTTCCGATAATCTATCATGTATTGATGCATGCAAAATATAACATATTTTAGATTATTATTTTAGTTAATTTTTTTGTAATTTGATCATGGCATGCATCATTTTAGACCACTTTTAGTCCTAATTCCGGATTTATTAATTTTTAGTATTAATTCTCTGAATATTTTAATTGTGGATGGATTAATTAAATTTTGATAATTATTTTGCAGGAGAAATCGAATATATGATTATCCGAGAATTATATTTGATCAATCCGATTGGACGTATCGGCCGAAATTCTAAAGAATTTATCCTTACGGTCGAGATCTCCGATTCAAATATGTTTATCGCTCGAGAACTCCAACACCGATTCAAAAGAGGTGTTATGGCCGATAACTCAAATGGAATCATCATTTTGGCCGAGATTAGAGAGAAAATTTGTGTTTTTGGCCGAGATATGAAGGGTAAAGATAAACGATTTTATCTTTTGGACGTAACAAGATTAAATTCTTTCCTTACGGCCGAGATTTGGAGGGAGTAAAAGGGTTTATCTCTTTGGGCGTAAAGATAAAAGAATTTTGTTACGGCCGATATTCGAAGGGAGTAAAGATTAAACAAGGCCGAGATTCAAAAGGGGTAAAGATAGAAGGATTTATCTTTGGGCGTAATGATAAAAAGGATTTATCGTGTTGGTCGAGTTTATCTCGTAAAATTAAATCCAGTCGTACGATATGTTACGATGATAAAATTGAAGGTCGTCCGCACCCTATAAATACGTGAAGAATCCATCGTTCCAATGTGTGCTCTGAAGTTCAGGTTTCTCTCACAGCGAGTCGAGAGTCTGCAGGCTTCGACCAAAAGGAGAGAGGTGCGACGGCTAGAAGTTGATTACGACCTTGATCAAGTCCGAGAGGCTGCCCGACTGTCTGCCCAATTCGAGAGCTCTACTTTTATTTTGGGTGTAATTCTTTCAATTATTATTGTTATTTTGTTATTATCTCTCCAAAATTGCTAGGATGAACTCATGTTTCTATTTATTTCATTTTAGGAGATTATTATTGAAGGGAAACTATTTGGATCCTATATTATTTGTTTTAATCTTTTCTGATCAATTAGTTAATTGTGCTTAATGCTTTTGATTTAATTACTTGGATTTCTGAGTTGAGTAAATGCAGTGGGCAATTATGGAGTTAAACCCCCTTCTGAACTCTACACTCCAGAGAACAGGAATCACCCATACTTGTCCTACAAAGCAAACCATTATCAACAAGCCCCACCCATGCAGAATTCTAGTTGGCAGCCAAGGATTTTGCCCAGAAACCAACCATTTCCATATCCAAATCAGTCCCAAGGTGTTCAAGTGCAAAGACCTCCTTTTGAGCAACAGCCAACACCTCAAGTCCAAGCACCTCAATTCCAAAATGAAATGAAGGAGATGCTCCAATAGATTCTGAAGAAGCAGGACAGCCAAGGAGAGGAGATATTGAAGATAAATTCAAGATTGGTTGCCATGAATGCAAATCAGAATTGTTGGAAAGCCAAATTGCTCAACAAGCTAGTACATCCACTAGACCTCTACTATTCTTTCCTGGACAGCTAGAAGTGAATCCAAAAGAGCAAGCAAAGGCCATTTAGCTCAGAGGTGGAAAAATGGTGGAGGAACCCATGAAGAAAGTGGATGATAATCAAGCCAATTCAGACTCAAGAGTTGCTGAAAAGCCAAGTGAACAGCCAAGTGAGGAAATCAGGAATTCAGGTCCTCAAATTGAAGCAAATACAAGGATTTTTGAAAAGTATCCTTCCCTCAAAGGCTAATCAAGGCAAGACAAGACTAGCAATATGGAAAATATTTGAAAATCCTGAAGAAGCTATACATAAATGTGCCTTTTGTTGAAGCCATCCAGGAGATGCCATCATATGCCAAGTTCCTAAAGGAAATTCTAACCAAGAAGAGAAGGGTATTGGAGCATGAGACAATTGCATTGACTGAAGAGGCTTCTGCAATTATCCAAAACAAGTTACCTCCTAAGCTCAAGGATCCAAGAAGCTTCTCAATTCCATGTGAGATAGGGAATAGGAAAATTCAAAGAGCCATGTGTGTCTTGAGAGCTTCTGTGAGTGTCATACCCTTATCATTGTGCAGGAAACTTGAAGTTGAAGATTTGAAGCCAACAAATATGTCCCTTCAGCTGGCAGACAGATCCATCAAATATCCACATGGGATTATTGAGGACATACCCCTCAAAGTTGGTAAATTCTATATTCCAGTTGATTTTGTTGTATTGGATATGGATGAAGATGTGAACACCCCCATTCTCCTTGGGAGGCCCTTTATAGCCACTGCAGGGGCTGTAATTAATGTTAAAGAAGGGAGATTGACCTTCCAAATTGGAGAGGAGAAGATTGAATTCAATTTGGCACAAGTTATCAGTAGGCCAAGTTTTCTAGAAAATGATTTTGAAGATGGGCAATTGGATCAAGTGGTGGAGCTAGTTTTAGCTATAATTCCTATTGAAGATCTATTGCAAAGGTGTCTAATGTTTGACCATTTGAAGGAATTGGAAGATCCAGAGGCTATGGCATACAAATCAGTGCTGAAATCTTCAAAATCAGTAGAAAATCCAGCAATTCAGGGTGAGGTACAATAGGTTATCATTGATGAATACCAAGGCAATCCAGCTCAAGCCAATTTCAAGTTGGAACTCAAGCCTCTCCCTAGAAATCTAAAGTATGAATTCTTGGGAGAGAATTCAACTTTTCCTGTTATCATTAATGCTAATTTACCCTAGGACCAGGTTGAAGAGCTGCTGGAGAGGTTGAAACTGTATAGGGAGGTGATAGGCTACTCAATTTAAGACATCAAGGGTATTAATCCCTCCATTTGCATGCATAGGATCTCTATGGAGGACAGCTACAAGCCCTCCATTGAATGTCAAAGGAGACTCAACCCAACCATGAAAGAAGTGATAAAGAAAGAAATATTGAAGTTGCTGAATGCAGGAATCATATACTCCATTTCAGATAGTGAATGGGTCAGTCCAGTGCAGATGGTGCCAAAGAAGGGAGGAATCACAGTGGTGAAGTCAGATTCAGATGAGTTGATATCCACAAGGACCATTACAAGTTGGAGGATGTGCATTAACTTCAGAAAGTTGAACAAGGCCACAAGAAAGAACCATTTTCCTTTGCCATTTATTGATCAGATGTTGGAGAGGTTGGCTTGATCACTCGCTGGTCACTATATGATTTTAACCCATTTTAGATGCAATTCATACATATCGAGTCTCACTTTTGCCTATTTTTGGGCCAATTATACTTGGAATGCAAACATTGTGATAACTAGTTGATATTCCTCATTTCATACTTAATTCCATGTGCATAGAGGTTCTGAAATGCCAAAATCCATTAATATTTAAATTCTATGCCAAGTTATCATTTTGAGGACAAGTTATCATTCCTAAGTGTCAAGTTATCATTATTTTGAATGAACTTATTTTCAATGGTTTTCTTGCCCCAAATCCATCATTATAATGTATAAATCATATTTGGATAGTCACATCTCAACTTGTGCAAAGTTTTAAGTCCATTTGAACAAGTTATCATTTTTCAAGTGCCAAGTTATCGTTAAAGGGCAATTCTGTCATTTCGACATGAAAAACCATTAATTCTGCACAAGGACCTTAAGCAATCATCTTATTATTGTTCTAACTCATTGCTGGTCAAATTTCATCACATTTGGATAATCAAAACTCAAGTTATGACAAGTTATCGTTTTTAAGTCATATAAGTTATCGTTTTTGGGGCACTCAAGTTATCACTTTTAGGAATCTCATTCATATTTGATTTCTGACCTCACTCACTTGTCACTCTAATCAATTTGATGCCTGAAATGCTTTGAACCACCCATATTAGGACATTTTCCAAGATTTTCATAAAGTTATCATTCCGGGCCCCTTAATTCATTAATTTTGATACAAGTTTTCATTCCTGCACAACACCTAATACCATTTGATATCTGAGCTAGCAACTATCATTATCCTAATCCTTATTTGTCAAAATACCATTCAAGGGCTTTGATGCTTGCTGTTTGGGGATTTGTAGCAGGGAGAAAGGTGGCCAAAAAGTGGAAAAAGTAGGGGGGGACCATCTACTTTTTCCTGCACCAAAAAGGAATCTGCAGCTGGAATTTCAGAGGGGTGGACAGGTGGCTGCAATTAGGAGGATTAGAACATTTAGATGCTGATCAAAGGGTGGAAAGGAGTGATATATAAGCTGGATTTTTCTGGAGGAGAGGGGAGGCTGGTCATTCAAGGGTTTGAAGGCAAGCAAGGCTGGATTGATTCTGGTGGAGGAGCTGCTGGCCAGGAAGCTTCAAAGAACCATGAATTGTATCTGTTTCTTATCCCATTTGATGTCAAATCTTGTAAATATGAGGAGCTAAACTCCATTTCTTCTAGGATAGGGTAGTAGTTTAGATTAGTTTTGGATGGATATGGACTGTTTTATAATTCCTGCACTGAATCATTTGCTGATTTTCAGATTTCAGAATTTTCTAATGTTAGTTCTTGCCATTGTTGGATCCTATTGTAATCTATAGCTGAGAAGTTATCATTTGATCTATCCCTAGTTCAGAAATGGATTAGAAATCAATGTCAAGTTCTTTATTCCAATTTAATTGAAGTGCTGATTTCTAAAATTTAGATTTCTGGTTTCTGTTTTTCTGAATTTCCTGAACCAGAATTCCTGGACCTTTGAATCTGTTTGCCATTGTGGATTTGATTAATAGAGCAACTAGAAGGTTGATATTGTCCCAAATCTTGATCAGAAATGAATCAAGATTGTTTGGCATTCTTTATGATTCAAATCTGTTTATTGTTCATAATCTGATTTTTAAAAATTGAATTCTGATTTCCTGATTCCTGAATTTTCTGATTTCTGTGGATATCAGAATCTGTTCTTCATTTCTAACTTGGTTAATTGAGTCCTTGGGATGTTGGTATTGTCCCTATCTTATTCAGAAATGAATCAAGATTGTTTGGGCAATCATTTGACTCAAAACCAGAATTTTCCATTGATTTTTGAATAGAAATCAGAATTCTAATTTTTCTGATTCCTAATTGGAATCTGATTTTATCAATTGAGTCCCCTGAATCATTCCCTTCACTGATAAGTGAACTTTAGGGATGTCTTGTAATCCAGAGATGGGTCAAGAATCAATTGGTAAGTCAGGTTTCCATTGGTTTAAAATTCTGATTTCTAAATTACTGAGTTGCTGATTTTTTTGGTTTCCTGAATTCCTGAAGTCTGAAAATCTGATTTCTTGGGCTTTGGATCTGATTGTCATCAAGGATCTGAGTTCTTGGGATGTTGCTATTGTCCCTATCTTGTTCAAAAATGAATCAAGATTATTTGGACAATCATTTGACTCAAATCAGATTTTTTTTCCACTGATTTCTAATTCTGATTTTCTGATTATCTGATTTCTGAACTGTTTGAACCTATTTGACATTCTGAACTTGATTAATTGAGCAATTGGAAGGTTGGTCTTCATCCTAATCTTGTTCAGAATTGAGTTATGAATATTTGGGCATTCATGATTCAAATCTATTCTCAACATTACCTTAAGTTTGATTTGGAACCTAAAATTCCTGAATTTCAGAATCTGGTTTTCTGAATTTAAAAATCTGATTTCTTGGGCTTTTGAATCTGATTGTCATCAAGGATTAGATAATTGAATAGTTGAGAGGCTAATATATGCCATGATCTTATTCAGAAATGAATCAAGATCATTAACAATTCAGAATTCAAATCTGATTTTTCCAAAATCTGATTTCTTAGTTTGATTCTAATTCTATTTTCTGATTGTTTGGAATCTGATTTGCCAATTGTTAATCCCTATTTTATTCAAATCACTGAGAGGTGTACTCTAGGAATCCCTTGCAGTCCAGAGATGGGTCAAGGGGCATTTGGCAAACTTGAATTCCATCAATCCACATTGCTGATTTTTTTCCTGAAATGCTGATTTTTGTTTTCTCATTTAATTAACTTCTGATTTCCATTGTCAACCCTCATTTTAATCCACTACTGAGAGGTAGTCTTAAGGGCTTCTTTGAGATCCAGAGATGGGCCAAGGAGCAATGGGAATTATGAACTCATGTGGCCATATGGTTTGCATTTCCAATTGAGTGTGTTTGTGTGGATTCCAATTTATTTTGCAACCGAGAGGTTGACTTTGAATCCCCCTTGAATTCAGAGATGAATCATGGAATACAAGCACCATTATTGAGTATATTTTATCCTGGTTTGGTTGATTGGAATGATTCCATCTTTTTATGATTGCAAATGCAAGTTATCATTCCAAACTTCCTTGGATTGCAAAAAATCAGCATTGAATCTTTCTTTTGAGCCCAATGATAACTTGATTTTCAGTGAGGACCCTCTTTTGATTCAACCTAGCTAACAATTATATAATCATATATTGCTTAGTTAGAGGCCAATTGAGCTGTGGGAACAACCATTTTCAAGTTGAATCAAAAGTTGGACATTTAGTGATAACTTGTTCCATTCCATCCTTAATTAATTTAGATGAACCCCAAATCCTAGAAGAACCTTCCTCATAGATAGTTAAACCTTTTTAGACTTCATTCTAGCATTTATAATTCAGTTTTGATAAATTTCCAAAACCCAAAAATCTTTTATCATTTCAGTTTCTATAAAAAAATCTGTTTTCACTATTCATTAAAAATCTATTTTTAGCCACTTAAGTAGAACTAATCTAGATTGTTTTAGGGTGTTTTAGACTTCAAATTCTTGTGGATACGACAACCTGAGTCTACTACAACTTACCTGTGCACTTGCAGCTAGTGAGTTGGGAGACCAAAAAAATGAAAAATTGACATGTTCTTAAATTTTCAGCAAGTTATCACTAGAAAACCCAAATATCACTATCAAGTTTTTGGCGCCGTTGCCGGGGATTTGAGGTCAATTAGGCTAACTTAGATAGTTTAGATTAGTTTTAGATTAGTTTTTAGTTTATTTGTTAGGCTAATTTTCAGTTTTTGCAAATTATCATTTCTTACTTTTCATTTTTGTCTAGTTTTCATTTCTTTCTTGAATTTGATACTTTTGAATCTCTTTATGCAGGACTTGGACCATCAAGAGGAACATTACCAATCAGATCCTGAACCTGAAAGAAGATTTTTAAGAAGAAGGAGATTGCAAAGGCTTGAGGCAAGGAGAAGGATATTTGAAGAAGAAGAGGAAGAAGCATACAACCTTGAATTTGAAAGAGTTATGAATCAAAATATGGCAGCTCCTAGAACTCTTAGGGACTGTTATTCACCAAGCAATGCAAGGAATCAACAAGGGGGAGGAGCCTTAGCACCTGTGGCAAATTTTGCAGTTAATCCAGCCTTGATTTCTATGATTAGGCAAAGTCAGTTTTCTGGACTTGGGACTGAAGATCCAGCATGTCATTTGGACAATTTTAAGGAGATATGCAGCACTATGAACTTCAATAATATCCCCATGAATGCAGTGTATATGAGATTATTTCCCTTCTCACTCAAGGACAAGGCCAAGATATGGTTTAAAGGATTGAATCCTGAAGAGGTAGCCACTTGGGAATCAATTGTTCAATTGTTCCTTTCAGAATTCTTTCCTCCTTCAAAAACTGATAACTTCAGGGATCAAATAGTGAGGTTCTATCAGTTGGACCAAGAAAATATTTGTGAGGCATGGCAAAGGCTTCAAGGATTATTAAGGGCATGTCCCCATCATGGTTTTGAGAAGTGGCAGCTAGTCAACTATTTTCATAAGGGATTGAACTACCTTAGCAAGGTGGCATTGGATAATGCTGCAGGAGGCATCTTTGCATCTAAAAACATTGATGAAGCTTATCAACTCATTGAAAACATAGCCAAGAATCACCACTTCCTTACCCATGATAGAACCAGGAGGCCACCCATGGACAATTCAGTGAATCAATTGTCCACTCAACTTGAAGAAGTGCTGTACAAGACTTTGGAGAGTTTAAATTGGGAGAAGTGCCATTTTATGGTCCAAGAAGGGGTTGTCTTAGGACATGTGGTCTCATGCAAAGGCATTGAAGTGGACAAGGCAAAAATTGAGGTAATTGAAAGGCTACCACCACCCATAAATGTCAAGGCAATTAGGAGCTTTTTGGCGCATGCAGGCTTCTACATAAGGTTTATTAAAGATTTCTCCATGATAACTAGGCCCCTCACCAAGTTGCTGGCCAAGGATGTTGAGTTTTATTTTGATGAAGAGTGTATGAATGCATTCAAGAAGTTAAAAGAAGCCCTCACCTCAGCCCCTATAGTGCAGCCACCTGATTGGACCCTTCCTTTTGAAATTATGTATGATGCTTCAGACCAGGCTGTAGGGGCAGTCTTGGAACAAACCAGGGAGAAAAGACACTATGTCATATGCTATGCAAGAAAGAATCTAGATGAAGCCCAAATCAATTATGCAACTACTGAGAAAGAACTTCTTGCTGTGGTGTATGCATTTGACAAATTCAGGCCCTACTTGGTGGGATCCAAAGTCATTGTATTCACAGACCACAAGCTGTGAGGCACTTGATCAACAAGAAGGAATCTAAACCAAGGCTAATCAGGTGAATCTTATTGCTTCAATAATTTGATGTTGAAATCAAAGACAAAAGGGGTAGTGAAAATATTGTAGCTGACCACCTATCCAGAATGGAAGGAGTACAGGAATCATCTACACTTCCTATCAATGATGCATTTCCTAATGATAGTTTGATGGTTGTGGCAATTAATCAAGTTCCCTGGTATGCTGACTTTATCAATTACCTTGCATGTGGAATTATCCCTCCTGACTACACATATCAGCAAAGAAAGAAATTCTTTCATGACTTGAAAGATTACTATTGGGATGATCCACTTCTATTCAGAAAATCCCCTAATGGCATATATAGAAGATGTGTACCACAATCTGAATTTCAGGAAATCTTGAAGGCATGCCATTCATCCCCTTATGGAGGCCATGGAGCCACACACAAGACTGTTGCCAAAGTCCTCCAATCTGGATTTTATTGGCCAAGTTTATTCAAGGATGCACATATCTTTGTGAAGGGCTGTGATCAATGCCAAAGAGCTGGTTCCATCTCAAGAAGGAATGAAATGCCACAATAAGGAATTTTAGAAGTGGAAATATTTGATGTATGGGGCATTCCCACCATTGCAGTTGATTCCAGGGCAGTAATCAGGTTGTTCAAGGAGATCATCTTCCCGAGATTTGGAATCCCAAGTGTAGTCATAAGTGATGGAGGGTTTCCATTTCATTGAAAAGTGTTTTGAGAAACTCCTAGACAAGTATGGAGTTAAGCATAAGGTCTCCACTGCCTACCATCCCCAAACAAATGGCCAAGCAGAAATTTCAAATAGGGAAATCAAGGCCATATTGGAGAAAATAGTGTCTCTGATTAGGAAAGATTGGAGTTTGAGGTTGAATCAGTCACTATGGGCATATAGGACAGCCTATAAGACCCCTATAGGCACTTCTCCTTATAAGTTAGTCTATGAGAAAATTTGTCACCTATCAATTGAGTTGAAGCATAAGGCATATTGGGCAGTAAAGGCACTCAACTTTGATATGCAAGCATGTGGACAAAAGAGGCTTCTCCAAATTGATGAGCTGGATGAGATTAGGATAAATGCCTATCATAATTCTGAATTTTACAAGGAAAGGACCAAGAGATGGCATGATAGCAGAATTCTGAAGAAGGAATTCAAGGTTGGAGACTTGGTATTATTGTTTAATTCAAGGTTGAAACTATTTCCTGGAAAGCTGAAATCCAGGTGGAGTGGACCCTTCAAAGTCCACAAAGTTTATCCTTATGGTGTTGTGGACCTTCTGAATGATAAGAATGATGTATTCAAGGTTAATGGACAGATGTTGAAGCCCTATAGTCCCACAGCCCAAGAATCAGCTAAGGAGGTGCTGAATTTGCAAGAATTGTCAAGTTTGCCTAGCTGAATTCAAGTGGAAAGATGTCTAGCCAAAGACATTAAAGAAAGGCACTTCTTGGGAGGTAACCCAAGGCATTTTATATTTAACTTTTTTGTTTTGCAGGAATAAAGAAGAAATGAATCAGATTCATCCATAATTCCAACATTTAGGGAGTACCCATACCCCCTTATTTTTTATTTTTTCACTGAAAACTTAATGATAACTGATAATATCTTTCTCATTATGCTACATTGATCATATCATCATCTGAATTTATATTCATTTCAGTTATCCCAATCTACCATAGCGTAATTTCAGTGAATTTTAGAAATTCCCAATGCAATGTTGAATTCTGCACTCCATAATCTGATTAGTTGCAAATCTGCCATTCCACTGATATCTTTTGTTTCTCTGCAGGATTAGTTGCAACTAATGAAGATTAGATCACCCAAAGATGCTGGGTGAAATGCCAAGAGAATTCAAGTGCCAAATTTCATACATTTCACTCCCACCCACCCATCTCTCTTGCCTATTATTTTCAACCCTGAGGATAGTGTTGAGAATAAGCTTGGGGGAGGAAACCTGGTGCTTTTCTAACCTTTACACCATGTTTTAAATTGATTTTAATGTTCATATCATAATTCATACCAGGTTATCATTGGTTTTCACAAGTTATCACTAGTTATCACTCGGTTATCAATTTTTGGACCCAACTCAATTCTGAATTCACTTTGACTCTAAAATGGGTAGAATACTTCATTATGACAGTGGGTGCACTCCAATACCAAGTGGCCAACTTGGCCATTAGCCTTCTTGCTTTAATTGGCATTTTAAATTCAGATGCATTTGAATGAACTTTCAGCTAAAATTTTTCTTTTTTGTGGATACACTAGCTACATTCATGGATTAATTGGAAAGTAGAAGATGTCTAGAAAGAAGTCAAGGATCTTGTTGCCATGTTAAATAGAAAATCTTGACTATTTGCATTTGAGGATCTAATCTATACTTGAGTTTGAACCATTGCTCATTTCATGAACAGAATGAAAAAGAAAGAAAAAGGAAAAAATGAAAAGTTGCATTTTGCATTGCATGCATACATGAATAAAGAGAGTGAAAATTCCAAAAAGGAACCTCTCCTGAATAAAGCCAGGAGACCAGCATGAATAAAAATCAGGTTCAAACTTGTTTATTGCATACTCATGAATAAAAGTCAGGCTTTCAAACATGTTTAAGCAAAGAAAGGAAAGTCTATTCATGAAGAGATTAATGTTTCAAACTTTTTAGTAAAGTTGATAATCTTTGTAATCCAAATAGTTAATGTTAGTACTTCTATCATAGCTTAAATTTGCTTTAACCTTTGTGACTTCTCAGCTAGAATTTGGGATTGGAAAGAATGGGATGGATGCTAGCCAAGTGGGAAACTCATTTAGATCTTATTCAGCTGATCTTTCTATTCATTTGTGGATGGCAAATTCAAATTCATCCTTAATTTTTGAATGTTTTGCTTGAGGGCAAGCAAAAGGCTAAGCTTGGGGGAGTTTGATCACTTGCTGATCACTATATGTTTCTAACCCATTTTAGATGCAATTCATACATATCGAGTCCCATTTTTGCCTATTTTTGGGCCAATTATACTTGGAATGCATAAATTGTGATAACTAGTTGATATTCCTCATTTCATACTTAATTCCATGTGCATAGAGGTTCTGAAATACCAAAATCCATTAATATTTAAATTCTATGCCAAGTTATCATTTTGAGGACAAGTTATCATTATTATATGTCAAGTTATCATTATTTTGAGTGAACTGATTTTCAATGGTTTTCTTGCCCTAAATCCATCATTATCATGTATAAATCGTATTTGGATAGTCAAATCTCAGCTTGTGCAAAGTTTTAAATCCATTTGAACAAGTTATCATTTTTCAAGTGCCAAGTTATCGTTAAAGGGCAATTCCATCAATTCGACATACAAAACCATTAATTCTGCACAGGGACCTTAAGCAATCATCTTGCTATTGTTTTAACTCATTGCTGGTCGAATTTCATCACATTTGGATAACCACAACTCAAGTTATCACAAGTTATCATTTTTAAGTCATATAAGTAATCGTTTTTGGGCACTCAAGTTATCACTCCTTAGAAATCTCATTCATATTTGATTTCTGATATCACTCACTTATCACTCTAATCCATTTGATGCCTGAAATGCTTTGAACCATCCATATTTGGACATTTTCAAGGATTAATTAAAAGTTATCATTCCGGGCCTCTTAATTCATTAATTTTGATACAAGTTTTCATTCCTGCACAACACCTAATACCATTTGATATCTGAGCTAGTAACTAGCATTATCCTAATCCTTATTTCTTAAAATTCCATTCAAGGGCTTTGATGCTGGCAGTTTTGTGTTTTGTAGCAAGGGAAAAAGGTGGCCAAAAAGAGAAAAAAGTAGGGGGGACCATCTACTTTTTCCTGCACAAAAAGGTGCTGGAGAGGCAGATTCTTCCAGGACCTGGACAGGTGGCTCAAATCAAAGGATAAAGAACATTCTGATGCTGATCCAAGGGTGAAGAGGAGTCATATAAAAGGTGGAATTTCTGAAGGAGGAAGGGGGGCTGGACATTGAGGGTTTGAGCAAGGGTTTGGAGCAAGAAAGGAGGCTGTGGAGCTACTGCTGGACTTGCTGCTGCTGGCCGAGACATCGAGAAGGATGATTTGTATATGTTTCTCAATTCATTTAATTTCAAGTTATGTAAATATGAGGAGTTAAACTCCATTTCTCCCAGGATAGAGTAGTAATCTAGGTTAAGTATGGATGTATATGGATTGAATTAATTTCCTGCACTGAAATCATTTCTGATTTTCAGAATTCAGCACTATTTTGAATCGTTTCTTGCCATTGTGTAGATCCTATTGTAATCTATAACTGAAAAGTTATCATTTGATCTATCCCTAGTTCAGAAATGAATTAGGAATCAATGTCAAGTTCTGAATTCCATATTGATTGAAAATCCTAATTTCTGAAATTCTGATTTATGGGTTTTTCTGGTTATCTGATTTCTGAACTGTTTGAATCTACTTGTCATTCTGGACTTGACTAATTGAGCAATTGAAAGGTTGGTCTTCATCCTAATCTTGTTCAGAAATGAGTTATGAATATTTAGCCATTCCATGATTCAAATCTATTCACAACATTACTTTAAGTCTGATTTTTTAATATGAAATTCCTGAGTTTCAAAATCTGATTCCTGGGCTTTTGGATCTGTTTGCCATTAAGGATTGGATTAATTGAATAGCTGAGAGGCTAATATTTGCCCTAATCTTATTCAGAAATGAATCAAGATGTTTGACAATTCAGGATTAAAATTTGTCTTTTCCAAAATCTGATTTCTAAGTTTTAATTCTGAAATTTGTTTTCTGATTTCTTTGGAATCTGATTTGCCAATTGAACATCCTTATTTCATTCAAACACTGAGAGGTTATTTTAGGAACTTCTTGCAGTCCAGAGATGGGTCAAGAAGCAATTGGCAAGGCTGAATTCCATTGATCAATATTGCTGATTTCCTGAAATGCTGATTTCTATTTTCTCATTTCAATTAAATTCTGATTTCCATTGTTAAACCTCAATTTAAGCCACTACTGAGAGGTAGTCTTAAGGCCATTCTTGAGAGTCAGAGATGACCCAAGGAGCATTGGATAATCACTGAATTTTCCATTAAAGATTGGATGCCTTTTAATTCCAATTAATTAGTGTTTGTGTGGATTCCATTCTTAATTTGCAGCCGAGAGGTTGAATTCCAATCCCCTTGAAATTCAGAGATGAATCAAGGAGCATAAGCACTAATACTAGATAGATTTCATTCTTGTTTAGCTAATTGAAGTGATTTTATTAATTTGTGGTTGTATCCATCAAGTTATCACTGCAGATTTTCTTGAATTATAAAAAAATCAGCATTGAACTTTCTTTTGAGCCCAATGATAACTTGATTTTCAGTGAGGATCCTCTTCTGATTCAACCTAACTAACAATTATATGATAATATGTTGCTTAGTTAAAGACCAATTGAGCTGTGAGAGCAGCTAGATTTCAAGTTGAACTAGATTTGAATTTTCAATGATAACTTGATCTAATCCATCCATAATTAATTTAGATGAACCTCAACTCCTAGGAGAACCTTCCTCATTGATAGTTGAACCCTTTTAGACTTCATTCTAGCATTTATAACTCAATTTTGATAAATTTCCAAAACCCAAAAATCTATTATCATTTTACTTTCCATTAAAAATCTGTTTTCACTTCTCTTTAAAAATCAGTTTTTAGCCATTAGAGTAGAACTAATTTAGATTGTTTTAGGGTGTCTTAGACTTCAAATTTTTGTGGATACGACAACCTGAGTCTACTACAACTTACCTGTGCACTTGCAGCTAGTGAGTTGGGAGATCAAAAATTGAAAAATTTGACCCTTTCTTTAATTTCAGCAAGTTATCACTACTCAATCCCAATTATCACTATCAGGAGGGCGTCGGAGGTCGAGCGTCGGGGTGCGTTGGGCGGGAAGAAGGGAGAGGGTAAACAATAAAAGTGAAAATGAAGAAGAGGGGTTAGGTATTTAACTTTTTAGCGTCGCAAGGAATCGAGACGCTAAGTAGACGCCATATAGGCGCCGACACTGTTACAATTCGGCTAGAACAGCACTATAGAGAAGCTAATGTGTGGCTAAGACAACGTAGCGACACCATAGCGTCGTCGGGGCGACTCCATTGTGTAGCGTCTCAACATCGAGATGCCATTGAGACGCTGATTAAAAGTTTTTTTAAATTTCTTCAGTATGTATGAAATTTTATTTATCAATGTAACGTCTCATTGCATTATGCCCCGTTCCAATGGTTTTCTTTTCTTCCGATAATCTATCATGTATTGATGCATGCAAAATATAACATATTTTAGATTATTATTTTAGTTAATTTTTTTGTAATTTGATCATGGCATGCATCATTTTAGACCACTTTTAGTCCTAATTCCGGATTTATTAATTTTTAGTATTAATTCTCTGAATATTTTAATTGTGGATGGATTAATTAAATTTTGATAATTATTTTGCAGGAGAAATCGAATATATGATTATCCGAGAATTATATTTGATCAATCCGATTGGACGTATCGGCCGAAATTCTAAAGAATTTATCCTTACGGCCGAGATCTCCGATTCAAATATGTTTATCGCTCGAGAACTCCAACACCGATTCAAAAGAGGTGTTACGGCCGATAACTCAAATGGAATCATCATTTTGGCCGAGATTAGAGAGAGAATTTGTGTTTTTGGCCGAGATATGAAGGGTAAAGATAAACGATTTTATCTTTTGGACGTAACAAGATTAAATTCTTTCCTTACGGCCGAGATTTGGAGGGAGTAAAAGGGTTTATCTCTTTGGGCGTAAAGATAAAAGAATTTTGTTACGGCCGATATTCGAAGGGAGTAAAGATTAAACAAGGTCGAGATTCAAAAGGGGTAAAGATAGAAGGATTTATCTTTGGGCGTAATGATAAAAAGGATTTATCGTGTTGGTCGAGTTTATCTCGTAAAATTAAATCCAGTCGTACGATATGTTACGATGATAAAATTGAAGGTCGTTCGCACCCTATAAATACGTGAAGAATCCATCGTTCCAATGTGTGCTCTGAAGTTCAGGTTTCTCTCACAGCGAGTCGAGAGTCTGCAGGCTTCGACCAAAAGGAGAGAGGTGCGACGGCTAGAAGTTGATTGCGACCTTGATCAAGTCCGAGAGGCTGCCCGACTGTCTGCCCAATTCGAGAGCTCTACTTTTATTTTGGGTGTAATTCTTTCAATTATTATTGTTATTTTGTTATTATCTCTCCAAAAGTGCTAGGATGAACTCATGTTTCTATTTATTTCATTTTAGGAGATTATTATTGAAGGGAAACTATTTGGACCCTATATTATTTGTTTTAATCTTTTCTGATCAATTAGTTAATTGTGCTTAATGCTTTTGATTTAATTATTTGGATTTCTGAGTTGAGTAATTACCAGTTTGTGGACTATTTAATTTCAGAATCCATTAATTAAATTAATTGATTTTATATGAAATTAATAATTGACATAAATTTGATAATTAGTGTGTGGAGAATCAAGTTTATGTGGTCTGTTAATCTATACAAGTTTGTAGAGTGATTAACAGTCTAGGATTTTCATATTAATGCATCTTAATTTTAATCTTATCTGACGAATACCAGTTTATGGGACTTTAGGTTTGATTAAATTTAGGATAGTTTGATTTGCCGGATTAAATAGCAGAATTACCAGTTTGTGGACTCTGTGATGTTAATCTTGTAAATTAATAACTTGGGAAAATTCCTAATCCATCTTTAAAGATTAAATTTATTTTTTACGGTTCAAATATTTATCCTGATCTATTTTCATCCTAAGGCCTAACTTCAACATCATTATCTTATCTTTATCTTATTTTCTGTATTTTATTTCACAAAACCCTTTTCCAAAATTCCATTTTTTCTCTCTTATTAATTTATAAATTCAGATATTTTATTGATAATATTCCTCGTGGGTTCGACACTCTTACTCCTATTACTATATCACTTGAGCGACTAGTGCACTTGCTAGCAAATTTTATTGTTACAAATTTAACGCATCATGTATGTATACAAAATTATAAATATGTATGTGTATGTGTATATAACACAATTGTGTGTATATATATATACATATGTAATATATGCGTACGTATATATATGTCTACGTGTGAGAGATTAAGTTACAACAACGTGTTTCATCTATATGTATTACAAATATATATGTGTATGTATATGTCTATACATGTGCGAGTCATATATATATAGATAACATGTATATGTATACATATTCGAAGTGAATATATATATATATGTGTGTGTGTATTTGTTTATATGTGTCAGATTAGGTTATAATAATATGTATATATGCACTTATTATATATAGGTATCAACATATACGCGTATTTATATGTCTATATGTGCTCGATTGAGCATGGGGTAAAAAGTCGGCTTAGGAAGCGCAATACAAACGCCATTGAGTCGCTAGATGCATTTAGCGACACCGTAGCGCTGAACTAGCGTCTAAAACAATATGGCGTCTCGAACATGCGGCGCTAGAGAGACGCCCATAGTGTCATCATAGCGTTGACAACAGCTGCGACACCAGCTGCGACACTCATTAAACGCTAGGTGGACGCTATTGTGTCTACTGTGACGCTAACATATCACTCACTTAATCAACAATCGTAATCCCATGATTAAGTATATAATAATATATGCATAATTAAGATATTATATATATTATATTTATACATAACATAAATAATATAGGTAAAATATTATATATTTAGGAACACTCTTATCATGTAAAAATACATATATATATAATTGTGTAATTAATACATATATATGTTGATATTATGCTATTGATAATACGTTTATAATCGTGTACTTAATACTAATATAATATTTAATGAATTTATTGATTGACATATAGTATATATAATATAGTGTTTAAATATATACAGTAGCGTCTCATTAGCGTCTCCTTTGTTTGAGACACCATATAGCGTCGCTTTACAGTCTTCAGACATGAGACGCTAGTGTCGCGTCTAAAGTGGTCGACGACAAAATGACGCTAGGTGCTGCCGCGCATTAAGAATAGTGGCGCGAAATAATAACGTCTACGTAGCATCTCGATTGCGCTAGAGAGTTAACGTCAACCCGCTGAATAGCTAAGAACACGCATAATTAAGATCTATGCATAATTAAGATATTATATATATTATATGTATAGATAACATAGATAATATAGGTAACGATTTATATATTTAGGAACACTCTTATCATGTAAAAAATACATATATATATAATCGTGTAATGAATCATCTATATGTTGATATTATGCTATTGATAATATGTTGATAATCGTGTAATTAATACTAATATAATATTTAATGAATTTATTGATTGACATATAGTATATATAATATAGTGTTTAAATATATACTGTAGTGTCTCATTAGCGTCTCTTTTAATTGAGACACCATGTAGCGTCGCTTTAGAGTCTTCATACATGCAACGCTAGTTTCGCGTCTAAAGTTGTCGATGCCATAACGGCGCTAGGTACTGCCGCGCATTTGCGGTTCCTGGCGGAAAATAATAACGTCTACGTAGCGTCTCGATTGCACTACTTTTAACGTCAACTATCTGAGTAGCTGAGACACTAATGAGACGCTATTGAGAGGCAAGTGGCATCTGATTCTAGTGATGCTAAATAAGCGCAATGGAGGCGCTAGTGGCGTTTTTATAGCGTCACATATTTTTGAGGCGCTACATGGCGTCGCTAATCGCCAATTTTCTTGTAGTGCTGGAAGAAGGCGGCGACAAAAAGATTAGCGGTGGCAGAACCCGACGGCGAGAAGAACCGACAGAACTTTCGGAAAGTGATGGATGAACTGTTAATAAGGTCGCCTGGGTTGCATGATCCGACCTAGCTCGTCAAGCAGATGTGGCATGAGGAACACAGTCACGCACCTGTTCTTAAATAGATCTATAAGGATGAGCCGTTACTTGAGGATTACGGTCGTGAGAATAACAAAGAGAAAGTCATTAGATAGAAATAAATTATGCATTAAATGGGATGATGCCACGTGTCCTCACGGTTGTGTAGTGCGGGTAACGAGGTGTTTATAATGCAGCCTTTGACCAAGTCACGTTGTGCACGCATCACGAAGCGATGTGATAGGTCACTGGTTTATAACGAGTCGCAATTGTGGGTTAACGCCTCGTTGATACTACTGTGTAACGCGTGAGATAGATGTACGACCCATTTTATTATTTGTTTAGTTATCATAAGATATGTTAATGGGTCATGGACATGAGGTAATGATGCATTAATTGACAAGGCAAGTATAAGGAAGATATAACGAGGTGTATTAATGGTGGGAGGGTCGTAACTCGAGCAGAAGAAGTGAAATCACTTTTATGTCTATTGACTTACGACCCATAATAGTAATATTATGCCCCGTAAAGGTTTAAGCGTGAGGAATGAGTGTTATTGATGGATCCGTTAAGCGAGCCTAACGGCCCATAATGATCCGGCTCAGATGACGGATGCCACTGTGAAACTCGTGAATAACTCATTACGTCCCGTTAAGATGATCAGAGGAAAGGTATCACGGGTCGTTAAATGTGACTTACGACCCGTAATGTGCGATTCACTAAAGTTTACTTACTGTGAGGGGCATGAAGATCTGTTAACGACCCGTAAACCTAAACTTCGGACCCATGAAGACTATATAACGACCCGTTAAACCTAAAATATGCTTTTGTCATCTGAGTTTGAACTAAAATGTAACTAAAATAGAATAGATAAATTGGACTGTTGTAAAACTAGAAATAACTTGACATAAAAAGAATAAACAAATCCATATCTAACTAAGTTAACAAATCTGAATCTAAATAGAGATTAAGTTTTAGGCAGGATAGTTCTAAGTTATAGTCGTTAGCTTGACTGTGCCTTAGATGTTCCAAGGCTCTTCTAATGTGATCGTGTTCATGTCAAGATTGAAAGTTTCACCCAGGTAATGTTTTAGCCTGTGGCCATTAACTTTGAATCTGGTAGTGTCATGTAATGTTTGAATTTCAATGGCACCATGGGTTGAGGGGTTAACAACTACATATGGACTAGTCCACCTTGATCTAAGTTTTCTTGGGAAAAGACGAAGATGACTATTATATAAAAGTACTTATTGACTTGGTAAGAATTCTACATCCTTAATATGTTTGTCATGCAATTTTTTTTGGGCATTCTTTATAAAGTTTGCTATTTTCATATGCTTGCAATCTAAATTCATCCAACTCATTTAATTTTACACCTCTTTCTTTTCCACATGCCTCTAAGTCAAAATTTAGAAGTTTCGTTGCCCAGTAGGCTCTATGTTCTAGTTCAACAGGGAGATGACATGATTTTCCAAATACCAATCTATAAGGGGACATACCTATGGGTGTTTTACATGCTGTCCGATAAGCCCAAAGAGCATCATATATACTTGCCCAATCTTTCCTTCATGCATTTACTGTCTTTTCTAGAATTCTCTTAAGCTCTCTGTTGGAGACTTCTACTTGCCCACAGGTTTGTGCATGATAAGGTGTGCTGAGTTTATGGGTGACTCCAAACTTGTTCAGGAGTTTAGCAAAAAGATGGTTGCGAAAATGAGTACCATTGTCACTAATTAGAGCACGAGGTGTACTAAATCTAGTAAAAATATTTTTACGAATAAATTTGACAACAGTTTGAGCATCAGTAGATATTGTGGCCTCGGCTTCTACCCACTTGGACACATAATCGACAGCGGCTAATATATATTCCTTACCTAATGACTTTGGAAACAAACCCATGAAATCAATCCCCCAGATGTCAAAAATGTCACAATATAAAAAATTGTTAAGAAGCATTTCATTTTTGTTCGATATGTTACCTGACCGTTGGCATTGATCACATGACTTACAGTAATTCCGTGCGTCGTTGAATATGGTTGGCCCGTAGAGTCTGCATTCCAACACCTTGGTAGCTGTACGGTTTGATCCAAAGTGTCCCCCAGCCTGTCCATCATGACAATGTCGTAGTATCTTCTCGAATTCATCTTCGCGTACACAACGCTGAAGGATCTAGTCTGCACATAGACGAAAAAGATGTGGGTCTTCCCAATGATAATTCTTTACATCTGAGAAAAACTTTCTTTGCTGATGATGACTGAGAACTTTCGGAACATAACCCCCTGCAAAAAAATTTGCCATGTCAGCATACCATGGAATAGATTTAGAGAAATCATTAGTTTTATAAACAAGATAAATTTACTCGTCAGGAAAGTCTTCAAGTATGGCTCTTTCTGTAGTTGGTGCAGGTTCCAATCGTGACAAGTGAACAGCAACAAAATTCTCTGTTCCCTTCTTATATTTAACTTTCACGTCAAATTCTTGTAGAAGCAGGATCCATCTTATTAGGCGTGGTTTCACGTCCTGCTTGGACATCAAATGCCTAATGGCTGCATGATATGTAAAAATGACAACTTTGGAACAAATGAGATAAGAGCGAAATATATCAAACGTAGAGATTATAGCTAGGAACTCCTTTTCTGCGGTTGCATAATTCAGTTGGGTGGAGTTCAATGTCTGGCTAGCATAATAAATGATGTGAAATATCTTCTCTCGTCATTGTCCTAGGACAGCTCCAACAGCACCGTCGCTCGCATCGCACATGACTTCGAAGGACTTCCAATCTGGTGCTACAACCACAGGGGCAGAAATTAATTTGTCCTCCAACAAATTAAATGCAGAAAGACATTCTATATCAAAAATAAACTTAGCATCTTTTGCAAGCAATTTTGTCAAAGGCTTAGCTAACTTTGGAGAAATCCTTGATGAAACGTCGGTAAAAACTAGCATGCCCCAAGAAACTTCTTATGCCTTTCACATTTGTGGGGGGAGGTAAGTTTGCAATGATTTCTATCTTGGCTTTATCTACTTCGATTCCTTTTTCCGAGATCTTGTGGCCAAGAACTATTCCTTGCTTAACTATGAAATGACACTTCTCCCAATTAAGTACCAAATTTGTCTCCACATCTCTGTAGGACAGTTGAAAGATTTTATGATAGTGATATTTGGGTTTTCTAGTGATAACTTGCTGAAATTTAAGAAAATGTCAATTTTTCATTTTTTTGGTCTCCCAACTCACTAGCTGCAAGTGCACAGGTAAGTTGTAGTAGACTCAGGTTGTCGTATCCACAAGAATTTGAAGTCTAAAACACCCTAATCTAGATTGTTTTAGGGTGGCTAAAAATAGATTTTTAATGAATAGTGAAAACATATTTTTTTATAGAAAGTGAAATGATAACTGGTTTTTGGGTTTTGAAAATTTATCAAAACTGAATTATAAATGCTAGAATGAAGTCTAAAAATGTTTAACTATCTATGAGGAAGGTTCTTCTAGGATTTGGGGTTCATCTAAATTAATTAAGGATGGAATGGAACAAGTTATCATTAAATGTCCAACTTTTGATTCAACTTGAAAATGGCTGTTCCCACAGCTCAATTGGCCTCTAACTAAGCAATATATGATTATATAATTGTTAGCTAGGTTGAATCAAAAGAGGGTCCTCACTGAAAATCAAGTTATCATTGGGCTCAAAAGAAAGATTCAATGCTGATTTTTGCAATTCAAGGAAGTTTGGAATGATAACTTGCATTTGCAATCATAAAAAGATGGAATCATTCCAATCAACTAAACCAGGATAAAATATACTCAATAATGGTGCTTGTGTTCCATGATTCATCTCTGAATTCAAGGGAGATTCAAAATCAACCTCTCGGTTGCAAAGTAAATTGAAATCCACACAAACACACTCAATTGGAAATGCAAAACATATGGCCACATGAGTTCACAATTTCCATTGCTCCTTGGCCCATCTCTGGATCTCAAGGAAGCCCTTAAGACTACCTCTCAGTAGTGGATTAAAATGAGGGTTGACAATGGAAATCAGAAGTTAGAAAAATGAAAAAATAGAAATCAGCATTTCAGGAAAATCAGCAATGTGGATTGATGGAATTCAAGTTTGCCAAATGCCCCTTGACTCATCTCTGGACTGCAAGGGATTCCTAGAGTACACCTCTCAGTGATTTGAATAAAATAGGGATTAACAATTGGCAAATCAGATTCCAAACAATCAGAAAATAGAATTAGAATCAAACTAAGAAATCAAATTTTGGAAAAATCAGATTTGAATTCTGAATTGTCAAAGATCTTGATTCATTTCTAGATAAGATCAGGGCATATATTAGCCTCTCAACTATTCAATTAATCTAATCCTTGATGACAATCAGATCCAAAGCCCAGGAAATCAGATTTTGGAATTCAGGAAATCAAAAAATCAGCAACTCATTCAAATCAGGAAAAACCAAATCAGATTTGAATCATAGGAATGTCAAAGCTTCTCAATTCATTTCTGAACAAGATTGGGATAGATGTTAACCTCTCAGTTGTTCAATTAATTTAATCCCCAATGACAATCAGATTCAAACAGCCCAGGAAAATAAAAAATCAGATTGTTCAAAAATCAGGAAACAGAAAATCAGCAACAATTACAAATTAGAACCTTAGGAATGTCATTGCATCTTGATCATTTCTGAACTAGAATGGAACCATAAGATAACCTCTCAGTTGTCAAAACAATTGTGGCTCCACAAATGACAAGATCATATTTATAACACTTCAGATTTCAGAAATGTAAAACTAGAAAAATCAGAATTCTGATTTCTATTCAGGAATCAGTGGAAAATCTGCTTTGAGTCAAATGATTGCCCAAACAATCTTGATTCATTTCTGAGCAAGATAGGGACAATACCAACATCCCAAAGACTCAATTAATCAGGTTAGAAATGAAGAACAGATTCAACATTCATAGGAATTAGATTCAGAAATCAGAAATTCAGGAAACTAGGAAATCAGAATTCAGAAATCAAGTTTGCAATAGAATTGAATCTAGAAATCTGATATTATCTCATAAATCATTCCTGAAGGATGTTTAGATCAAATAAGACCACTCAGGCATCAATTACAAATGGGTCTAATGACAACATAGCATAAATCAATGTAGGACATTTTTGAAATCTGAAATCTAAAAATCAGGATAGAATTCAGTGTAGGATTATAAAACAGTCCATATCCATTCAAAACTAATCTAAACTACTACCCTATCCTAGAAGAAATGGAGTTTAGCTCCTCATATTTACAAGATTTGACACCAAATAGGATGAGAAACAGATACAATTCATGGATGCTTGAAGCTTCTCGGCCAGCAGCTCCCAATCCAGCAGCAGCCACCTCCTTCCTTCTCAAACCCTTGAATGACCAGCCCCCCTTCTCCTCCAGAAAAATCTAGCTTTTATATCACTCCCTTCCACCCTTTGATCTGCATCTAAATGTTCTAATCCTCCTGATTAAGCCACCTGTCCATCTGCAGAAATTCCAGCAGTGACAGCTTTTTGGACAGCCAAAAAGCTAGTGGTCCCCCCTCCTTTTTCTTCCTTTTTGCCACCTTTTCTTCTTGCTACAAAAACCCAAACAGCAAGTATCAAAGCTCTTGAGTAGTATTTTGACAAATAAGGATTAGGATAATGCTGATAACTAGTTCAAATATCAGATGGGATTATGTGTTGTGCAAGAATGAAAACTTATATCGATATGAATGAATTCAAGGGCCCGGAATGATAACTTTATGGAAATCTTGGAAAATGTCCTAATATGGGTGGTTCAAAGCATTTCAGGCATCAAATTGATTAGAGTGACAAGTGAGAGAGGTCAGAAATCAAATATGAATGAGATTTCTAAAAGTGATAACTTGAGTGCCCCAAAAACGATAACTTATATGACTTAAAAATGATAACTTGAGTTTTGATTATCCAAATGTGATGAAATTTGACCAGCAATGAGTTAGAACAATAATAAGATGATTGCTTAAGGTCCTTGTGCAGAATTAATGGTTTTGCATGTCGAAATGACAGAATTTCCCTTTAACGATAACTTGGCACTTGAAAAATGATAACTTGTTCAAATGGACTTAAAACTTTGCACAAGTTGAGATGTAACTATCCAAATATGATTTATACATGATAATGATGGATTTAGGGCAAGAAAACCATTGAGAATAAGTTCATTCAAAATAATGATAACTTGACACTTAGGAATGATAACTTGTCCTCAAAATGATAACTTGGCATAGAATTTAAATATTAATGGATTTTGGCATTTCAGAACCTCTATGCACATGGAATTAAGTATGAAATGAGAAATATCAACTAGTTATCACAATGTTTGCATTCCAAGTATAATTGCCCCAAAAATAGGTAAAAGTGGGACTCCACATGTATGAATTGCATCTAAAATGGGTTAGAATCATATAGTGATCAGCAAGTGATCAAACTCCCCCAAGCTTAGCCTTTTGCTTGCCCTCAAGCAAAACATTTAGAAATTAAGGACAAACTTGAATTAAAAGTCCACAAATGAAGTAAAGTCTAGTTGAATTTGAATCCAATGAGTTTCCCACTTTGCCAACACTTCATTCTTTCCAAAAACTCAATTTCTAGCTAGGGAATCACAGAGGCTAAGGCAAATTTAAGCCATGGAAGAAGTACTAGCAATAACATGTATGAATTATAGGAATTGTCAACTTTACAAAGGGGTTGAACTACAAATCTCTTCATGAACAGATTTTCAATTGTTTAAACAGGTTTAACACCCGACTTTTATTCATGAAATGCATATAAACAGGTTTAGCACCTGATTTTTATTCATACTTTCTTTAGGAGAGATTCCTTTGGAAGTTTTGCTCTCCTAAATTTTTTTTTTCTTTTTGCATTGAAGAGATATTCCTTTGGAAGTTTTGCTCTCTTCCTTTTTTCTATGCATGCATATGACTTTTTACTTTTCCTTTTTTCATTTTTTCTATCCTGTTCATGAAGTGAGCAATAGTTCAAACTCAAGTATAGTTTAGATCCCTTTATCCAAAAAGTCAAGTTTTCCTATTTAGCATGGCAGCAAGAGCCTTGACTCCCTTCTAGACATCTGATATTACTAATTCAATCCATAAGTATCAGCTAGTGTGACCCACAAAAAGGAAAAATTTTCAGCTAAAAACTTCATTCAAATGCATCTGAATTCATAATGCCAATTAAAGCAAGAAGGCTAATGGCCAAGTTGGCCACTTGGTATTGGAGTGCACCCACTGTCATAATGGAGTATTCTACCCATTTCAGAGTCAAATTGAATTCAGAATTGAGTTAGGTCCAAAAATTGATAACCGAGTGATAACTTGTGAAAACCAATGATAACTTGCAAAATCTACTAATAACCTGGTGATAACTGATATATAAACATTAAAATCAATTGAAAACATGGTGTAAAGGTTAGAAAAGCACCAGGTTTTCTCTCCCAAGCTTATTCTCAACACTGTCCTCAGGGTTGAAATAAAGGCAAGGGAGAGGGGTGAGTGGGATTGAAATGCATTAAATTGGGCATTTGAATTCTCTTGGCACTTCATCCAGAAACTTTGGGTGGTCTAACCTTCATTAGTTGCAACTAATCCTGCAGAGAAATAAAGGATATCAGTTGGTATGGAAGATTTGCAACTAATCAGATTTTTAAGTGCAGAATTCAACATTACATTGGGAATTTCTGAAATTCACTGAAATTAGGCTATAATAGATTGGGATAACTGAAATGAATGTTAATTCAGATGATAATATGATCAATGTAGCATAATGAAAAAGATATTATCAGTTATCATTAAGTTTTCAGTGGAAAAATCAAGATTAAGGGGGTATGGGTACTCCCTGAATTTGAGACTTGTGAATTGAACCTGTTCCTCATCTCTTATTCCTGCAAAAACAGAAAGATTAGGTTGATAATGGCTTGGGTTACCTCCCAAGAAGTGCCTTTCTTTAATGTCTTTGGCTAGACATTGTTACAAGGTGAAATCAGCTAGGTGGTAGTGGAAAATCTTGTAGAGTCAGCTCCTTGGACAGCCTTAGTTTTTTCAGCAGCTCATCAACTTGATTCTTGGGCAGGTTTGCATTAATGATAACTGGAAATGTTGAATTCTCCCTCAAGAATTCATACTTCAGGTTATTGGGGAGAGGCTTGAGTTCCAATTTGAAAGAATTGGTTTGAGTTGAGTTGCCTTGCTCAGCAGTGATAACTTCTTGCAATTGGTGCTGATTTTCTAAATTTTCTACTGATTTGGATAAACTCAATGCAGATTGATATGTTGCAACCTCTGGATCCTCCAATTCTTTCAAATGATCAAACATTAGACACTTTTGCAATGGATCTTCAATATGAATTATAGCTGAAGCTTGCTCTACCACTTGATCTAGCTGTCCTTTCTCAAAATCATTTTCCTCCAAGGGCTATCTGACATCCAAGGGCTATCAGAAATCGCGTATATTATTCCAGCATCCAATAACTTAATCACCTCTTTTTTTACCACCTCCTTCAAAGTGGGGTTGAGTCTTCTTTGAAATTGTGCCATTAGTTTCACATTTTCCTCCATTAAAATTTTATGTTGACATATGGTCGGAGATATTCCTTTAATATCTTAGATTGACCATGCGATACCCTTCTTATGTTTTTTTAGTACTCTGAGTAGTTGTTCTTCCATAACGCCTGATAAATTTGCAGAAATAATTACTGGATATGTGTTAGTCTCTAAGAAAACATAACGAATGTGAGGCAGAAGAGCCTTTAATTCAGGTGATGGTGGAGGGATATCATCTTTAGCTCCCGTTGTGTCTGTTGTTTCTTTCTCCAATTTTTCCACTAAAACTAGCTCAGTAACTTCTTCATTGTTCTCCATCGCCTCTTCTGTGCCTCCATAAGGATTTGAAACAAGGTCAGGACCAATGGCATCAAACTCGTTACTAGTGTCATCATCATATGTGTCAATCAAAAAACAAGGGAAAAATTCATGAGGTTGTTTCAATGAATTGCAGATGTTAAAGCTTCTATCCTCTTCGTTCACACGAAGGGTCAGTCGCCTTTGTTGCACATCTATCAAGGTATTTCCTACTACTAGAAAGGGTCTACCTAAAATTATTGGCATTTTCTCATCAGCCTTCATGTCTAGCATAATGAAATCTATCGAAAATACAAACTTGTCTACCTTTACTAGCACATCTCTTAATATGCCTTTCGGTCTTTTTGTAGAAGAGTCTACAAACTAGAGTACCATCGAGGTGTCTTCAAGTTCTCCATAACCTAGCTGCAGGAAAATAGAATAAGGCATTACACTTATACTTGCTCCTAAATCACATAGTGCTTTAGCGCAATGATAATTTTTGATAGTGCACGGTATTGTGAAGCCGCCAGGGTCCTTCTGCTTCCTTGGTATGTTGCGTTCATAAATGGCACTACATTCTTCTATCATCTTTATTGTCCCCATAGCTTCGAGGTTTCTTTTTCGAGAGAGAACATCCTTCATAAATTTGGCATAACTCGGCATTAGCTGTAAAGCTTCATGAAAATGTATGTTAATGGTTAGTTGTTTCAGAATCTCAATGGATTGAAAAAACTATTTATCTAACTGCTCTTTGCGGAGTCTTTGTGGAAACGATAATTCTCTTGTTTGTTTAGGGATATCTGGAACGATAATTTCTTTTCCGTTTGAATTAGCTTGATTTTCCTTGGTTGATTTCTAGAATTCCTCTCCTTCGACATCTTCCATGATTTGATCTTTGCGGAATAATGGATATTCCAGCTGTTTGCCGCTCCTAAGTGTTATAGCTTTAGTGTCTTCTCTTGGGTTCTTTTCAGTGTTACTAGGAAGAGAACTAGGTGTTCTTCTTGCCATAAGATTTGCTATCTGTCCGACTTGCATCTCCAAATTTCTAATTGATGCTTCTTGATTGTTGACTCGGGTCTCCATTGTTGTTTGCATATTCTGGATTGTATTCATAACCTTTGTTATCATCTCCTCTAAAGAATTTGTTGAGCGTTGTGGAGGAGCCTCAAGTTGCCTTCGGTAAAGAGTGAAGTTGTTTGGAGGTTGGGCTTGTGGTAATTGCTGTCCCTAGTTCTGTATATACGAAAATTTTGGATTGTTTCTCCAAGAATATTCATTATTCAGTTCCCTGAAAAGTTGATTAGAAACATAGTTGGCATTTTCAGTGTGTGTCATCTCAGAAGAGTTACCTGCTGGACAATCCTGTGTTGGATGTCCTCCTCCACATTGTTGGCACGCCATCAAGTTTAGCATCTTGTCGAACTTTTGATTTAAAGACTCCATATGAGCCACAAGTTCAGAATTGGTTTCTTCAGCTGCATGCACACCATGAATGCGATGAGTAGGCCTCCTTTCTTGATTGGATTTTAGGGCACATGCTTCAATAATATCCTAAATTTCACTTGGTCATTTGTTTCCCAGTACTGTTCCTCCAGCGGATTGATCCAACTTGTCTTGATCCGAAGTTCATAACCCATGGTAAAAATCTTCCATAACCTGCCATTTTGGAATTCGATTATCCGCTACTCTGGACAGCAACTCTTTGTAGCGTTCCCAAGCCTCATAAAGGGATTCATCATCTTCTTGCATAAAGGCTCACAGTTCACGACTATATTTTTCTACTTTCTGAGGTGGACTGTATTCTCCAATGAATGTCTCAACCATTTCCAGCCAAGTATAGATTGATCCTGCAGGCAAAGTCTTGAACCAAGTAGACGCTTTGTCAAGTAAAGATCGAGGAAATAACAAAAGACGAATAGTATCCTTAGAATATTATTGTGTTTAAAAGTGCTAAGTGTGCCAAGAAATTTATTCAAATGGTCATGAGGATCTTTGTGAAGTGCTCCCCCAAACTGCGATGCTTGGATCATCCTTACAATTCCTGGATTGATTTCAAAATTGTTGACGTTGATGTCAGGAAGTACGATGCATGGTTCCCTATCATTGTATCTTTCTGAGACATATTCTCTCATTGACAATTCTGGTTCCTCTTCACATTGGCTGTTGTTTGTCTATTCTCCTTGTTGGAGTTGATTATTACGAGCCCATTTAGCCATCTTCCACAAATTTTTCTTCAACCTACGTGCTATCTTTTCAATCTCTGGATCAAATAGGAGAGGTCCTTTTGATTTCATTGTGTTATGCTGTGATTGTGTGCTTGAAGTATCCAGGTTCAGAGGGTGCACGTTAATGCATCAGTAGTCTTGCACAACCACAAATCAGAAACGAATCAAAGGAATCTAAAAATTTCTTAAAGATATAAGTTCTCAAAGTAGTAAATTAGAATAGAATTTTAAACAATTTAATAAATAGTTCCCCGACAACGATGCCAAAAACTTAATGCTTAAAAAGTTGTAGCAAAATAAATCCGCTAGCAAGTGCACTAGTCGTATCAAGTAATATAATGAATTGAGTGCGAGTGTCAAACCCACGAGGAATATCTAAATTAATTCTACCCTAAGAATTTACTAAGAGAAGAAAAAGGGATTTTGTAGTTAAGACAGAAACTTAAATGTTGCAATTAATTAATCAAAATAAATGGTGAAGAGCCCGTAGGAATCTGGACGATAAAAAATACGGTTAACTCCTGAAACATCAATGATTGAATAAATTCAAATGTTAATTATCACGACGGATTAGGATTACGTGAAGCCATGATCTATGCGCTGATTAGATCAAACTATCCTCGTTCCTAAATTTCAGAGATCTTTAATGATGAGGAACTCTAGTCAATAGAAAATGAAAATGCATGATTTTGTAAATCCTATACTAACAATTATTCTTGCTGGAAATAATCAATTAGACCGCGTAGATGTATTACGCTGGATTACACGATTTATGTTATGATTGAATAAACTGAAGAATATGATGTTCTGAATCAAATCACTCCAAAATTGGTTTGTGACATCAATTCATAGCAGGATATTCTCAGAAGACAAGAAGAGACTGACATTAATCATAATCTGAAATAACTAACAATTGAATTAATTCAATCATTAAATTGGTTCATGCAGTTTTCTAGAAATAACATAAATCTCTATCTCAACTAAAATAACAAGTAAACAAGAAATAACAAAAAATAGAGCATCCATGATAAGACGAATTCAGAGATCCTTGCTTTGGATGATTTCTGGAATGAATCAGGAGCCATGACGATGAGTTGCTCCTCCTTCTGCAATATGCACGGCTCCCAAGGTCTCAAGCACGAATTCTCACATCTTCAGAAGTCTTCTATTTATAGTATCAGGATTCCCGATGAATTCTGAGAAGTTGAGAGTCCAAATTTTATCCAAAGAATGATTTGCAGTTTAAACTCCTTTTAGACCCAAAAATCTCATGATTTTATCTTCAATTCTGAGCTTTTATCATCAAACAAATATTCTAGAAGGTTGGGCACCGCTCTGGCTGAGTGATTTGATCAAAATCCATTCGAAAAATCGATGATCAGGAAAATTAGCACTTTTAACGGCTGGTGATGAGCCGTTCACGGCCTATTTCAATTTTGATTCAAAGTTTCTCACATACATAATGCCTCGTAACACAAAGATCATGGCCTATAACTCGGGCAATTTTGTATTCGACTTTTGTATGAGCCGTGACTATCATGTGACGGTTCGTAAGTTGGATCCGTGATCGCCATGTTATGACCGATGATGAATTTAACTTGTCCTTTTTTGGCCGAAGTTTGCGATAGCTGATATAACGAGTCGTTAACTACTCATTACAACTCGTAACATTTCTGGCAAAATTTTACACATTTCTGTATGTGTCGTAACTGGTTCCTTACGCTTCCTAACATATATGCGCTTGATTTTCATCCGATTCTGTATGTGTCGTTAAACATGGGTTACGGTCTGTGACCAATAAGTTGAGTTCTGCTATGGATCGTAAGTCCATATGATGACCCGTTATGAATCTTCTTTAGTTTAATTCTTCAATCTATGAGACCGTTATGAATGCCTTATGGTCCGTTATGAGTTATGTGAAGGTTCCATGACAACCCATAATGCTTCTGTGAGGGATGAATATCTCTATGTAAGCCCCGTGAAGTGTCCCTAATGATCCGTGTTTGCAATCTGGTTGGCGTTATACTCTTCTTACGGCTGGTAATGAGATTATGCAGTCAAAAGTTGTTCCTTCTGTGCGGGTTGTGAGAAGCAACTTGCGGGCAGTGGAAAATCACTAAAGGGGCATTATAGGCGTTTCACGGCCCGTGAGACAGTCTGTTTTCTGCTTTTAAAAGTGAGTTCTTCCTTATTTTCTCTTCGGATAATTTTCTTTAATAATTTTCACCAAAATCAGAGATATTCCTGTAAAATTATGCACACCTAGTAGTTGGAGAGTTCGAAGAAAAAATTATAATAAAAGAAATAAAATTGATGCATGCCGTGGGAAAATTACGAAAATAAATCTAAATGCAACGTAAATTAAATGTTATAAAATGCATGCATCAAATACACTAAAGGTGAAAGATTACTTATGAAATTAGATTGGAAAGAAAAAAATCATCTTTTTTGTGCTTTAGATGCAACAAAATTTAATCGTGCTTCTAATTATCTCTGTGCTTATGAAATATGGAGAAAACTTATCATTACATATGAAGATACTGATAAGGTTAAGGAGTCTAGACTTAATATTTTGAATCATCAATATGACTCTTTTAAGATGCATGAAAATGAGTCTATAAATGAAATGATTATACGTTTTAATGATATTGTGAATGGCTTAGCCTCCTTGGGTGAGTCACGGACTAACTCTCAAAAGGTGAAGAAATTTCTTAGACCCCTTTCTTCCAAGTGGTACATAAAGAGAACCGTGATTGAAGAGAAGGACTTGAACTAGCTAGATTTTGATGATCTCACAGGATCCCTCTTAACCTATGAGATTGGAATCAAGGAAGATGAAGAAACAAGTATTTTCAAAAACAAGACTTTGACTTTGAAAGCAAGATGGATGAAAGTGAAACAAGTGAAGAAGATGATGATCTAGATAAAAAAAGCTAGCCTTGTATGTCAAAAATCTTGACAAATATCTTAGATTTGCCAAGCAAAAGAAAAATGGTGGCTTCTCCAAAAGAATATCATCAACAAGCAAAAATCAAGTAATTTGCTTTGATTGTAAAAAGGTTGGACACTATAAAAATGAGTGCCCAAATTTAGTTAAGAAAGAAAAGAAGGGAGAAAATTTGTTGAAGAAAAAGAAAGCTCTTCAAAATACTTGAGATGGAAGTGAAGATGAAGAAAATGACTCTAATATCTCATCAAGTGATGATGAAGAAGCCTACATATGTTTAATGGCAAATAGCCATGAGGTATCATCTAACTCATCCGAATCTAGTGATAGCGAATCTTTTGATATGCATGATGAGTTTAGAATTTTTATAGATAAATATAGATGCCTTAAAAAGAAACATGATGATTTGAAAACAAAATTTGAAAATTTGAAAAATGAACATGATTCTAAAGTTTGTGAAAATTGTAATTTACTAGAAGATGAGAACTCTAGTTTAAAATTTATGATCGAAGTTTTGAAAATGGAAAATAATACCTTAAAATTATCTTGTGAAAAATAAACTTGTAGTGTTGAAATCTTGAAAAATGAAAATATTATTTTAAAAGGTAAACTTGAAAAATTTGCAAATGGTGGAAAAATGCTAGATGCAATGCTATCAACACAAAGAAGACCTTTTAACAAAAATGGACTTGGCTTTAGCTCATTTAATATTAAGAAGGATAAAAGGATTCTATTTATTAAAGCATCACAAAATCTTCATGCAAAATTACATATCACTTGTTTTCATTGTGATTATGAAGGACATTACTCTTATGAATGTAAAGTTAAAATGTGATTAAATAGTGGTATGAAAAAGATTTGGGTCCCTAAATTAAAGGACATTCACTAACCAAATTGGACCCAAGCAAGTTTGGGTACCAAAAAGATGAGAGCAGGGAGTTCCAAAGGATAATGAAGGCAAATGGTATTTGGATAGTGGATGCTGAAGACATATGACCGGTGACCCATCAAACTTCATTACATTAGAAAAAAAAATGGAGGAAAAGTCATCTTTGGAGATAATAGCAAAGGAAGAGTAATTGGTATAGGTAATGCTGGTAAGAATGACAAAGTATACTTGGAAAATGTTTGGCTAATTGAAAACTTAAAACATAACCTAATTAGCATAAATCAATTGTGTGATAAAAACTACTTAGTAAATTTTGAAAAGGACAAATGCTTGATTCTAGATGAAAACAAGGAAGTTCTACATATGGGTTTTAGATATAATAATTCATACAAGATTGATTTTGAAAATTTGAAAAGTGATAAATGTCTTATTGTTATGCATGATGATATAAATCTTTGGCATAGAAGATTATGACATGTAAATTTTAAGTTGTTAAACAAATTTTCATGTCATGAATTAGTTAGAGGTTTACCCAAAATTAGATTTGAAAAAAACAATGTTTATGATTCATGTCTTAAAGTAAAAAAATCAAAAGCTCTTTCAAATTAAAAAATGTTATTAGTACTCATAAGTCTTTAGAACTTTTACATCTTGACTTATTTGGAAAGAAAAATATATTTATAATTGTTGATGACTTATATCGTTTTACTTGGATTATCTTTCTTACAAGTAAAGATGAAACTATAAGCATATTTTCTAAATTTGTAAAAACAATACAAAATGAACTTGAGTTAAGAATTGTAAAAATTAAAAGTGACCATGGAGATGAATTTGAAAATTATAAATTTGAATTATTTTGTGAAGAGAATGAAATTACACAACTTTTCTACACCTATGACACCTCAACAAAATTGAATAGTAGAAAGAAAAAAATAGAACTATTCAAAAAATGGCTATGACTATGCTAAATGAAAATAATTTGCTTAAGTATTTTTGTGTGAAAGTCGTAAACACATCATGTTATGTTTTAAATAAATCTTACTTAGACCCCTTGAAAAGAAAATATGTTTTGAAGTTTTATATGGAAAAACCCAAATATTTCATATGTCAAAGTATTGTGTTGTAAATGTCATATCTTGAATATTAAAGATAAATTAGGCAAATCTGATACAAAATGTGATGATGGTGTGTTTCTCGGATACTCTAGTACAAGTAAAGCATATAGAGTATATAACAAAAGAACATTAGTTGTTGAAGAATCTATTATTGTTAAATTCAATGAAACTAATTTTTTTTTTTAGCAAGCAAGTGAACGATGATGAGGAAGAAAGAGTTGAAAGGCATCTTGAAGACATGCAAATCCAAAATGAAGACTTGGAAGAAAAGAGAATGGATATCTCAAATGTTGAACAAATAGAAGAACCACAAGTAGAAGATAATCAAATTATTCCAAGGAATTGGAAACATGCATCATCAAATCCACTTGATCAAGTTGTAGGTAACATAAATGAAGGTATAAAGATTAGAAACTCATTGAAAAACTTGTGTGCTTTTTCGACATTTCTTGCACAATTTGAACCTAGTAATATTGATGAAGATTTGAATGATTCAAATTGGATAAATGTCATGCATGAAGAATTAAACAATTTTGAAAGGAATCAAGTTTGGAAAGTTGTAGAAAGGCCAAAAGATTATCTAATAATTTGTACTAAATGAGTTTTTAGAAACAAACTAGATGAAAATGACATCATAATAAGAAATAAGGCAAGACTTGTAACAAAAGGTTATTCACAAATAGAAGGAGTTGATTTTGAAGAAACTTTTTATCCCGTCGCTAGACTTGAGGCTATTAGAATGTTTTTAGCTTTTGCATGTTTTAAAGGATTCAAACTTTTCCAAATGGATGTAAAATCGGCTTTTCTAAATGGTTTTATAAATGAAGAAGTCTATGTTAAGCAACCTCAAGTTTTAAAAATCTAGATTTTCCTAATCATGTATTTAAACTTTCTAAAGTTCTTTATGGACTTAAACAAGCTCCTAGAGCTTGGTTTTAAAAAAGGAAAAGTTGATACTACATTATTTTTTAAGAATTTGGAAGATGATATTTTAATAGTTCATATTTATGTTGATGACATTGTTTATAGTGCTATTAATGAATGCTTGTGCAAAGAGTTTGAATCTCTTATGCAAAAAGAGTTTGAGATGAGTCTTGTAGGTGAGCTCACATTCTTCTTAAGATTACAAGTCAAGCAAAACAAAGATGGAATATTTCTTAATCAAAAGAAGTATACAAGGGAGTTGCTAAAGACATTTGGAATGGAGGAATGTAAGCCAAGGTCAACTCCCATGAGCACAACAACTAAATTATATAAAGACGAGAAAGGCAAATCCATTGATCAAAAGAGGTATGATTGGTAGTTTACTTTACTTGACGGCATCTAGGCCGGATATAATGTTTATGATATGCTTGTGTGCAAGATTTTAATCCGCACCTAAGGAATCACACTTAGTTTCCATTAAAAGAATATTACGTTATTTGAAGTATACTTGTGATTTAGGTATTTGGTATGATAGGAACTCATCCTTTGATTTACATGCCTACACCGATGCGGATTTTGCCGGATGTAAAGTTGATAGGAAAAACACTAGTGAAATGTGTTATTTTCTTGGTAGTTCTCTCATCTCTTGGGCTAGCAAAAAGCAAAACACCATCGCACTCTCTACCGCTAAGGCCAAATATATTGTAGCCGGTAGTTTTTGTGCACAAATATTATTGGTAAAATAATAATTACTTGATTATGGTATAAGTCAATGTTGTTAGGACCGGACCGAACATCGACTCGGATGAGTGTCCGTTTCAGGTCGAACCGATCGGACCGGATAAGAATAAAATATTATTTTTAATATACTAGATTAAATCAAGCTATCATATTTTAATTATATACATACTTACATGATGTTAAAATTCAATTATACGAAAGAAAAATAACAATAATAATTATAAATTTATAAAAAAATCTATGTGAAATGTTTATACTAAGATAATATATTTTACATTAAATTAATAATATACATATATCAAATTCACAACTATTATGATCAAAATTATATATTTACACTTGATAAATTAAATTATTATTTTTTTGTTAAACTTTTATGTATTATATATTAACTATACTATAGTACTATTTGTATATTATACAAGTTCCCACCCTCCATCTTTAACCAATTTATGATAAATATTATATATAATATAGTAAATATAATATAAATTTATATTATATAGATATATGACATTGAAAATTTTAAATACAATCATAATCTAATAAATAAGATAAAGTTTAAAGTTTAACCAATTAACTACATAAAAGAAAAGAAACAACTAAGCATACTAGTATGCACACATAGTCCCACATTGATAATAGTAGAAAGGTGGAAGTAAGTGGACAAGTATTAATTGAGTAGGAGACTATGGGCCAACATGTGCTCTTCTATTGGAAAAGTCCAACTTCAAAACTTTTCCAAATTTAAAATAAAAAATTTATCAAATAAAATATTAAATGGTCAGCCGGTTCAAAAAACTGGTTCGTGCTCTTCTATTGTTTTGACCGGTTTTAGCCAATTTTGACCGGTCCAATCCGTTCTGATGGCATGTTCGGTTTTTAGTCATGCTATGGACCATTTTTGTACCCGGTCGACGGTTGGACCTGTCGGATCGGTCGGTCTGATCCGGTCCTAACAACCCTGGTATAAGTTGTTCAAGTGTACCCATAAAGTGCGATAACACAAGTGCGATAGAAATGACTAAAAACCCAATTCAACATTCTAGAACTAAGCATATTGATTTGCTCTATCATTTCATTAGAGAAATTACACTTAAGGACATTGCTATTGAACATGTGTCAACCGAAATTCAAATTACGGATATTTTCATAAAACCCTTAAGTGAGGAGAGATTTTCTATGCTTAGACGTGAGCTTGGAATGTTAGGAACCTAATTGCCTCTTAACTCAACTCATGAGTGACTTGGTTATGCAAGTATCATTTATGAATCGAATTGAATATAAAATTGTATTGCACAACACATACATTCAGATCGGTCAACCATTAACATATCGGTCGACCATTATAGGATATGATCGGACGACCATTTTATGTTACCAAATGACCAATTTTTTCTACGGAGTATGTCCTTCCAGAACAGTCGCCCGAAAGTATTTGGGATGACCGTTAGAAACGAAATGGATTGACTTTAATGTCAAAGGGATAATGGTCGCCCGACATAATATCAGTCGACCGTTTCAACGCAATATAAAATTGCTGCAGATAAATTTTTTCCAAATTCTTCCCTAAATTTGATATTGATCGACCTTCTCCGCCGCCGCTGCTCAATATCATTGGAAAATTCACCCTTTTCGATCATCTTTCTCGGTCGACGATGCTCCTCATTGTTGACTATCCTCCAATGGCCCTCTCAGTAGTAATCGATCCTCTTCGACGAGTTTTCTTGGTAGTGAAGGGGGTCTTCAGTTGCTCGATTGACAACAATGAAATCGATTCCGGCAATTTTGATTTCAATAATCCTTCTCAACGACCATTCTCGGCTAGTGTTCTTCTTCATCATTGACTCACTGGCGAGCAAAACTTCGACGCGACAAAGCTAGGGCGCTCGAGTCGACGATGGAGAAATCGACTCCGGAGAAATCAATAGTCGATGACCTTCCGGTTATCTTCTTTGGCGACGATGATCTGGTTGGCTACACTCCAGTCGATCATCGCCGGAGAACAGGACTCCTACAAAACAACAGCGAGGAAGAACTACAACATTTTGATCATTCATCGAATTCATCCGGCAATCCTTTCCGTGAGTCACAAGCTTTGATTCTCTTCTCCATTTCTATTCAAATCCTAACATTTTCGAACGCCATGGTTTGCGAATTGCAGGTGATTTCAGCTGTGATTCTACCTTGGTCTCTCATCTCTCGCAAAACTCTTCTTCCACTAATTGATCAATCTCTGTTCTCTGTCATCTAATTGTTTGAGTGTTGTAAAAGTTCTGGAATCGATTGATCAAACGATAAGCTATTTTGTCCTGGACAAAAACGGTCGACTTTTTCTCATAGAGATCGACCATTTCTTCTTTTCTGATTCTGTCTGCCTATCAATTATCGATTTCCTTCTTGAATATGATCTTGTGACCAATGCCTCCTAAGAAGAAACTTGTTGCTCGTCCTCGCAAGAGGAAGGAACCAGGTTCTTCTTCTCGCCCACCGTCAGACTCTCTGCCAATGCCTCCTGAAGAATTCGATTCTTCTCTATTTGCTAACATGTCTATTGCATCGAAATTTGAACATTTGTATTCCTCTAGAGAAGTAGCACATGGCATGAGAGTAGATTGGACTTCCCTTGACATGAATTTTGTCCATGATCTGTTTGATGGCATTGGTTGGCTTCCATTACTTGATGTTAGAGAACTTGTCTATCCTAGGTTGGTTCGACTTTTTTATGCCAATATGTCATTTCCTGAGTCAAAATCTTACGTGACATCTCACATCTTTGGACGTACTATTAAGATTACATGATTTGTGAGACCTGAAAGGACTTCTAAAGAAGTTGACTCCTTCCCTTCTTGTTGCTCATCATATAGTCAGTTACATCCTATTCCCTCGATCCGGTCATTACACTGATATGGCTTTCTATGATCTGCGCCTTCTCTATTGTCTTCTTCGAAATGATCTTCCTCCCGTTAACTTTGGAGTCTATATGATTTATCACTTCATCTCCACCAAAGAAAAAATAGACTCCAAACGCTCTCACAATATGATTCTTCATTATGGTTCTTTTCTTACTCGGATCTTTCGTCAAAAAGACATTATTATTCCTAAGACTGAGTCATCATATTCTGAGAGACCTACTGATATCATTAGGAAAGTCACGTTGAAGCGGAAGGGCCTTGTCCTCGTTAATAATGAATGGATCTTCGCAAAAAAAGGACAAGAGACACAAGACTCGGACACTGATGATGCAGTAGATATAGAGGTTCCTACGAGAGCACCTATGGAGGATATCGGACCTTCATGGGAGCAATATATATGTCTTCAATTTGTGCCGACGAGTGCTTGGCGTGCATCCACAGTTCCTTCATGTGATGAGTGGGATGGGATGATGACACGCATGGACAGCATCGATAGACACTTGGACGATATGACTTCATACATGGAGAGGTTGGAGATTGATCATCATCGCACTCAGGATTGTTTATTTGTATACTTTCGTTCTCTAGGCTTCGTCACTACCCCTTATGAGCGAGTTGCGCCTCCTCCGCCCGACGATGCTCCTGATGCTTAGTTTTCCTTATTTACTTTTTCCTTTTGTTCCCCATTTTGATGATGTCAAAAAGGGGAAGAAGATATGTGACAGAGACTATGTTATGTGTGATTAGACTTTGTGGAGATTATGTTTGACTCTATGTATATGTGACTTTATGTGATTATGTATGTGTAACTTTCTGTGATGGAGTATGTGCAACTTTATGTGATGGAGACTATGTTTATGTATGGATATGTTGGTTATGTGTTGGTTATGTTGTTCACTTCTATTTGTCATTAACCATGTTCTTATCAATGTATGGATGGATGGATATTGTCATGTGACTATGGATATGTTTTCTAGTTTTTATTTTGAATATCATTATGATTTTGTTCTTTTGATATCATTATGTCTTATAAAGAGAAAATATGCTTTGATTGAGGGGGAATAAATAATATTTTTTGGTGTCACAAGATAAGCATAAATTAAGGGGGAGGAACTTACATGTTGTTATTTATTTACCTTCCCAACACCTTGTTTGCCATCATAAAAAAGGTAGAGATTGTTGGTCCAAAGACCATATTCTAAGTATTTTGATGATAGCAAACAAGGAAGATGATGTACTAATTCTGCTTGAAGTGTTAGTATGAACAGGTTAAATATTTTTACGAAGAAAAAGAGTCGAAATGTTTTGAGCAATACAAACGGTCGATCGTAATAATATCAGGCGACCGTTTTGACTTATAATGGACAACCAAAGCGAAGCTGGAACGACTGTTAATTCCAGAGAGAAATGATGTAGTTAAATCGAGCGACCGATTTATTTTTGGTCGACCGTTATATGTAATACATGAAAGATCGAAGTACATAACAGACGACCGAAATGATGGATGGAATGACCGCAGATTACAAAGAGCGTAGACATTTCTTAAACGGACGACTGAAACACTAACGGTCGACCGTTCTGAGTAGTAAAGGTCAAAAATGCATAAATCGGACGATCGAAGTTGGCACATGAATGATCGCAGATTACAAAGAGCGCGGACATTTCTAAATCGGATGACTGAAACATTAATGGTCGACCGTTCTAGGCAACAAAAAACAAAAATGTGGAAATCGGAGGACCGAAAATGTTGCATGAATGATCGCAGATTACAGAGTGCACGAGAATTCTAAATCGGTCGATCGATTCCCTTTCGGGCGACTGTTATGGAAGCAAAAATTAATTAAAGGGCTATAAATTTTCTACAAACTACGATCGACAGAAAACTGCACAGAAAAGATAATTTTATATTAAACGGACACTCGATACTATAATCGTGATCGTTGAATATGCGACAAAATGCATAACGGCTAGTTACTGTACAAAACGGATGACCGATATTGATATAGGCGGCCATTTTAGAGGTTACAGCACAGCACTTTTCGAATTGATTTAGAACGGCCATATTTTCAAGAGAAGCCTATAAAAGGGACTCAAAAGATTGAAGGAAGGTTATTCAAGCATGGCAAATCACTCTAGAGCTTCCTTCAAGTCCAAAGCATTCTTCTTGAGCTAAATTTTGCAAATCATCCCTTCCGTCTTCTAGTCTCTAAATGTGAGCATTCTTTGTAAGAAGAGAGAGAATTGGAGGGAATTCTTGTGTTCTTGTTTAGATAGTTTTGAGAGCTTCTTGTAAGAAGAGGTGTGCCTTACCTCTTGAACGAAGAAGAAGGCATTATGGTGTAGGAAGGGTTATTCTCTCTCTACAAGAAAAGAGAAGGCTAGTGAATCTCTGATGGTCTCGAGGTCGAAAAATCGGAGCAGGGACATAGGCCAAGGAGTTGGGTCGAACCTCATCAACATATTGCGTCTTTCGCTTCTCTTGCTCTTCTTACTTATCTTTTACTTGCTTGTGATCGCATTTTCTAAAAATTGACTTTTACGACTTTTTCCGTTAGATTTTTTATGCACCAATTCACCCCCCCTCTTGCTACTTTCGATCCTACATTGTCCAATTCAGCAATTATTTACTTGATTGTCATTTAGTCTAATATCATGTTAAAAAATGAATGGGTGTTAGAACGTTATACACAAGTCTTCTTGTCGTATGTATTCTAAAAACAATAAAATGATAATATTTTAGGGTAGTAACATCGAGATGGTAGTGAAGTTCCCACTTAGCTCCCACTATTCTAAAAACATTACCAAGTTATTAAAATAAATATAATTGCGACAAGGTACTATTCTGGTAATTTTGAAAAAATGAACATCCAAAATTATTTAAAATATATGATGTGATTAACTTATCATTTAAAAAAAAATCGGCTAGACAATTAGGGTTCTATGGTGGGGGCTCTTCCTTGTCAATGCAAGGTGCCAATTAGGTACCCATCAGCACTTAGTCTCGACACCAAAATAATTGAAAAATATTATCTTGTCATGTGAACATAGTAGTTTTTAGAGACTGTGTTAACAGTACACCTGGTAAGTCCATAGAGAAAGAGAGTACTAAATTTTCCACTTACAATATCTTTTCACTACTTGTCTAGACATGCACATGTCATGCACCACTTAATAAAAATTACTACCTTTGCCATCATATAATTTAAATGCCTTAGTCCTATTTGGACTACCTATGTTTCATTATACAAATATTTAACATATCCTAAGTTCATGACACTTGTCACATTCATAATTTCCACATTTATGCATAACACAAACATAAAAAATTATGAATTACAAAGCATACAAATAGTTATACAAGTCATTTATCACATAATGAAATTATTTGTTACATGCTTTTAACATAATATAAGGAATATCATGTGAAAATGCATTTGTTACATAAATAATTAATTTTGATAACAAAAAAAAGATGTGCACTTAAAAAATTTCTTACAAAAAGAAAAAAAATATTATTTATAAGTTCCATATAAAATAATGAACTTTAAAATATAATAATGTGCACGAATTTTATTTGCACATGTAAAAAATAACATAATGTAATATAATTACGTTTATAACATAATATCAAAACATATTACAATATATACATGACATTTAAATTTTTCACACATGACATATCTAGAAATTCTCCATAATCCTATAACATAGATTTCAGGAAAATTTCTGTAAATTTTATAATTATCATAACACAATTACATGCAAGACATTTCAAATAAAAACATGTCACATTATAACATGTCACAAAATTTTTAATAAGCAGAATAATTACAAAAATTAACTAAAATGCATAATATATGTCATGGATCAACAATACAATTTCAAAAAAAATTCAAAATTTTCTGGAACATGAAACAAGTATTTTCAATTTTAATATAATTTCTCCAAATTTTCCTAATACACTATAATTTCCAAAAAAATGTAATTATTCATACTCGGTTGTAATGCAGCCCATACCACTGCGCTGCGCGCAACACCTGCGGGCCATGCGAAGTGAGGCAGTGTTGTGGGCTCGGGCCCACGCGCTGTGCTACAATTCGCTGTGCATCGGGCCTGAAGCCCGTGCATGGTTGCGCCAGGGGCGCGCTATGCTGCGGGCCTCAAGCTCACGTGCAGTGAGTGCTTTAGTGTCACATGACACTGTTCACGTTACGGTGAACCTTTTTTTAAAAAAATTACGAGAAGCCATATTAAATTTTTTAAAAAAATTATTGTTGAATTCAGTACTTAGGGATAATAAAAAAGTTTGATTTTTTGTTCCATGGTTATGGACATATAACAAAAGATGCAAAAATATTAATTTTTGCACAATCCCAAATTATACAAAAAATATAACGAAAAGAACCTATTTGAGGCTCTGATACCAATTGAAATTTTTAATAATAAAAATCAATCTCGTCGCAGCATAAATAATTGGAGGTTCTTTCACGTTATCCTTATATCGAGGCCGAGATGACTATCATGGAACACAACCTCAATGTCACAATCCACTGTACCTACAAATTTCAACAGAAACACGACAAACAGAAAAATAGTGGACAGCATGCATACAAGCAAGTTGACCAACTTCTATATATATGAAAGTGTACGTGTGGTTATGGTAACTGCCCTCACACTCAATTACCATAACTCCTTCCATCTTCATATGAGGCCCAGATATGGGCGGTTTGCTTGCACATCCAACAAAAATTATGAATTTTCGAGGGATATTTTCGATTGACAATGATCCTTTGTATTTTTTATGGCATTTGAGATGGAAATAAAAATTCTTGCAAAACATCAACGGAAAGAATTTGTGTAACTACTAACGATGATTCGGTAATTTTATCAACAGACATCGTGTTCGAAATTACCGACAGATAAGAAATCTATCAGTAATTCTAAAGGATAGATACTCGGTAATTATATTTCGAATAACATATATAATATAAACTCAAGATTAATATTTCTCACAAGTTCAACCTTCGGAATTACCGAAGGATTTCTATTCGTCTATAATGCCAAAGGCTATACTTGGCAATTATATTTATAATAAATATATATAATATAATATAAATTCATGATTAATATTTTTTACAGTTCAGCCTTCATGTGTCCATCGATAATTTCGAAGGTTGAATCAGTCAATAATATATATATGTAATAAAAAATATATAATATAATATAACCTTATGATTAATATTTTAACATTATTTTTTCCGATGGGCTTATTCTTCGATATTACCGACAGATAGAAAATCCAACCCAAGGTTAAGACTGTCAATAATTAGATTGAGAGAGAGAGAGAAGGAAAATCAAGAGAAAAAATTTTTAATAATAAGTTTTTTGAAGGTCCTGTCCTTCGAAATTACCGATGGATTTATTATCTACCGGTAATACCAAAGGATAAAAATCTCCCTGTCCATCCTCTCTCACTCTCGACTCCGGGGACCACCTCTCTCTCTTGCACGGCATAGTGGCTCAGACCTCCTCTCTCGACTCCGGATGCAATCTCTCCCTCCCTCATTCTCTTTCTTACTCTCTTTGCTCCGACAAAAGCATAAACGGCTCCTATGAAAGTGCAGGCGCTCCAATCTCCCTCTCCCTCTCTCTCAACTCCGAACGGCCAAATCTAATCACCTAGTCAACTACTAATGTTCTGGCCACCTAACGGCCAGATGTAACCACTGATGGCTAGATCGGCCTCTTGGCGGCCAGATTGCTCTCCCGGTTGTTACCACTCTCACTAGGCCGACGGCGTGGGGCATGGCACGGGCGTTGGAAGGCTTACCGGGCAGCCACTAGGGCGGGCACAGTGCCCAATGGCCATGTTCGTCCCAAGATGTGTTTGAGATGTCCTAGGAACACATGAATAGCATCCCGATGGTCAGGCATCGAGAAGGAGGCTTGACACTACCATCCAAAGGGGATGAGCCGGGCAGAAGATCCGTGGGATAGTGAGGCATGCGCGGTGGGCAGGTGGTACGTATCGAAAGCTCACTTTGGCATTTTGGGACGGTCTCGTCCTAGAGCCAAAGTGCCTCATCCCATGCACCCCTCTGGAGGAGGCAAGTCACGGGGACACTGCCGGCCAAGAGAATTCTTGCATAGGAGGATTCTAGGACGATGGGTTTGGCGGGAGCGGCGATTACAACCGCCATGGAACCAAGTGGTCATCGGCAGTGCAAGGGATTGGAGCGGGAGGCTCGTATGTGCGCTGCATGAGGAGATGGTGGGAGAGCCATCCAAGCATTCTGGCTTCATGAAGGAAGATCGGGAGGCTGCATGGGTGTTTTTGGTATGAACCGGCACCATGAAGGGGAGCATGGTAGTTGGGGCATTTATATTTGAACTTTGATTGGCAGTTGGCCATCCCCTTCCTTGTATAAATATCTATACTTGTTCTGTGTTCAGGCAGTGAGTGAATAAAGCATTCTTTCCCCCTTACTTCTAGGTTCTTCTATATTGCATTAAGCATTCATCTTCTTGCATAGTGCGAGTGAACAATGAGTGTCGAGTAGGACACATCCATGTTTGAGAGGCTGACTTAGGATTTCGAGTAGGGAAAACTAAGGCCGCACAACTTCAACTCATCCTAGAGAAAAAAGGGAGTGACATTTATGGTATCAGAGCGTAGGTTGGTGCAATGGCAGAGGAGAATCGGGGCCCGATGACGTGCAGACGCCAGTTGGACACCACGGCGGCCATAGGTGGTGGTGGCAATGGTAATGGCGGAGGGGAGTAAAAGAAAACAAGGTCTCAGTCCACTAATCCCCTAACTCATTTGGAAAGGAACATTGACCTGCTAGACCATAACCTCCAAGGCACGAATGCAGTGGTCCGCAACCTTGAGATGGTTACGATACAGTAGGGCATGGCCATCAAAGAAGGGCGGAGGGCGGCCGAACTACAGGCGGCAAACTTAAGTCTTTGGAGGAGGCTATGGAGGTTTGGATGAAAGCTATGGAGGTCAACGCCCTACTGATCCGCAATCACCTAATGGACTCTGTTGGCCTGTGCGCAAGAACGGTCGTGCCCAAGTTCTCAGGGCCGGAACCTAAGAAGTACGCTGGCGAGGGAGGCCACATCCATTGATGACTTCTTATGGTGCCTAGAGAAGGGTTCCAAGATGAGTAAAATCATAGTGGAAAAGGACCAAATCGACATGGCAGTGGGGTACCTAGCCGATGGGGGCATCGCTATGGTGGCGGCAAATGGAGGAGGAAGTGGCCAAGTGGAAGATAGTGATCGACACTTGGGAGGCGTTCACGAAGGAACTGAAGAAGTAGTTCTATCCTAGGAATGCCCAAGAAGTCACCATGAACAAGCTTACAGCACTCAGACAGACCAGCTCAGTCAAGGAGTATATTGAGCAGTTCCAGCCACTCATGCTCGAGATGACCGGCACCATGGATGAGAGTACGTCAGTTTTCTTCTTCCTTAGAGGGCTCAAATCATGGGTGGCACAGGAAATCAAAAGACAGAAGGTGCCTACCATCAAGGAGGCCTTGGCCGTGGCCGAGGCCCTCAATGAATTCACGGCCAACCGTGACCATGGCGTGGCCAAGGAGAAGGGCAAGTCCGAGGACAAGGGGCGTGCCTTCGGCAAGAAAGCCGAGAAGAAGGAGAAGAAGGACAAGGATTAGAAGATGTCCAAGGCCGGAAAGGGGGACCCGAAGAAGTCAGCGAAGTGCTACATATGTGGGGTGTGCATTATGCCCGAGAATGCGACCGGAGGGCGAGCCTAGCCGCCATGGCATCGACGTCAGACGAAGATGGGGGCGCAGCACATATGTGATCCATAATGGCCCTGACGGCGGCGGCGGCTACTCTCACCACCAAGAACATGAAGAAGTACACGAAGGGCCTTATGTTTGTTGAAACAATCATGAACGGCCATGGGACGGCCGCATTTTTGGACACGGGCGCCACCCACAATTTCATGTCCTTGTAGGAAGCTGCGCGCCTGGGCATTACCCATGAGAAGGAACCAGACCTAATAAAGACGGTCAATGCCTTGTCCCAGCCCATCCATGGAGTAGCAGGGGATGTGGCCATTCAAGTCGGCAATTGGGAAGGGAATATGAATGTCACAGTAGTGACGATGGACGATCACAAATTTGTGTTGGGCATGGAGTTCATGGACAGGTTCAAGAGGTAAGAATCACTAACAAAGGGTTGTGTTTGCTCTCCTAGGATGCGTCCCATGAAGTGGCCCTCAAAAGGTCAAGTGTGAAGTCTCGGATTCTCTCGGCCATGCAGCTTGGCCGAGGGGTGCGCAAGGGTGAGATCACATACTTGATGACACTCAAATTGAATGCGAGTGACCAAGTAGGTCACGAGACGCTAGAAGAGGACCGGAGGCTCCTTGAGGTCTACAAGGATGTGGCGCCCCTGGAATTGCCAAAGAAACTCCCTCCCTGCCATGACATAGACCATGCCATTGAATTGGCACCTGATGCCAAGCCTTCAGCCATGGGGCCTTATCGCATGGCGCCCCCTGAATTGGAAGAACTTCGAAAGCAACTAGGAGAGTTGCTCAAGGTCGGATTCATACGACTTTCAAAGGCACTGTATGGAGCCCCGGTGATCTTCCAAAAGAAGCAAGATGGCTCTAGAATGTGCATAGACTATAGGGCACTCAACAAGTTGTTAGTGTGTAGCAAGTACCCTATCCCCTTGGTTGAGGATTTGTTCGACTGCCTAGGGAAGGGCAGGGTGTTCTCGAAGTTGGACTTGAGGTTAGGGTATTGTCAAGTCAGGATCACGAAGGGAGATGAGGAGAAGACCACATGCGTGACTAGGTATGGGTCATATGAATTCCTTGTAACGCCCTTTGGCCTAACAAATGCACCGGCCTCCTTTTGTACCCTAATGAACAAGATCTATCACCCACTCTTGGATAAGTGTGTGGTGGTTTATCTTGATGACATTGTTGTCTATTCTGAGAACTTGGCAGGTCACTTGAAGCATTTGGAGGAGGTTCTCAATTTGCTCCGGGCAAATGAACTTTTTATCAAGTTGGAGAAATGTTCCTTTACACATCCGGAAGTGATGTTTTTGGGGCACAATATCAAGGCGGACACGATAGCCTTGTCATGCACCGAGTACCGCCGTTCAGCATCATCGACAATTTTGAAGGTTGGACCTATAAAAAATATAAATATTATTATATTATATAGAAATTTATATACTTATATTATACTATAATCATATTAATCATATTCTTATATTATATTATATATATTTCTCTTCTTAAAAATTTATATAAGTAAAATTATATATTATATTATTAATTATAGTTAAATTATTATTATGGTGTATATTAATACTTGACTTCATAAGTAAATAACACATAAATAATACATTTGATTTGTTCTATTATTAATAAAATAAGTCATTAACAACTATGTATATATGTATGCATGTATGCATGTATGTATGTATGTATGTATGTATGTATGTATGTATGTATGTATGTATGTATGTATGTATGTATGTATGTATTACAAAATCTAAGACGTATCCTATCTAAAGTTGATAATATATATTATTAATCCCAACATGTTCTAAATTCAAGTTCTAAATACATCCTATCTAATCATATTAATAATCCCAATCTATTTACAATTATAATCCTAATCATTATATATTAATACGTATCCTATCCAATCATATTGTGAATAGATTCTAAGATGTATCCAACGTAAGAATATTTTATTTTCTATTAGATGAAAAATTAGATGTATAAAATCACCTTAAACTACTCATAGTGTTAATATATATATATATATATTGATCCTATTATCAATATTACTACGTAACATTAATCTGAATCATACGATATATATCCAAATAGTAAAAATATTAATATTTTGTTTCCTATTACATGAAAATGAATTCGTTGATAATTTTGAATACTAGACTCGTATAAAATATTAATCATATACTTATATTATATTAAATATATTTATTAATATTATTTGTTTCCTATTACATGAAAATGAACTTGTTGATAATTTGGAAGACTAGACACGTATAAAATATTAATCATATACTTATATTATATTAAATATAATTTATTAATATATATAATTGCCGATGGATCGAGTTTTCGGAAGTATTGACGGGTCGAACGTTTGAAATTATCAACGAATTTTCTATCCATTGATAATTCCAATGGCTAGACCCATAAAAAAATTAATATTAATTATTATTATATACTTGTATTGTATTATATATTTTTATTATAAATATAGTTACCGCAAGATTTAGCCTTTGGAATTGTCGACGAATATAAAATCTGTCGGTAATTTCAAAGACGACATTACTGATGGATTTTGTCGTGGGTACTAGAGATAGTTTCACTACAAGAAAATCGCGATTTTCCGACGGACAATTTCCGACGGTTCGAAATCCGTCGTAATTTGCGACGGATTTTTCGACGGTTTCGTTCCCCACGGATTTTTGACAGTTATGACCGTCGAAAATAATTTATATTATTATTTCATTTTTCGACGATTAGGAACATCGATATTTCCGACGGATATCCATCCGTCGCAATTTCTGACGAATTTTTCGACCGTCGGAAATAAAAAAATAAATTATGTAATTTGTTATATTATTATTAAATTTTTCCGAAGGATTTTCTAACAGTTACGACCGTCGAAAATGAAAAAAATAAATTATGTATTTTTTATATTATTATTTAATTTTTTGACGATTAGGAACGTCGATATTTTCGACGGATATCCATCCGTCGCAAAATCCGCTGCAATTTCTGACGGTCGTAATCATCGATAAATATATAATAATATCGTATGAAGAGTATTTTATTAATATAACTAGCGACGGCCCAAACCGTCGCAATTACCGACGGTTTTGACCGTCGGTAACGATTACCGACGATTCAAACCGTTGGTAAAATAAAAAAAACATTATATATAACTAAATATATTTTCGACGGTCACAACCGTCGGTAATTATAAAAATAGTTAATATTTACGTTTTCGACGGTCGAAGCCATCGGTAATTAAAATTTCGTTATCTCGCTTTTTTTTCCTTTTCCCGCTTTCTCTCTCATCTTTTCCCCTTATATATTCTTCCTCCTCTCCTCTCTCTCCCTCCTCTCCTCTCTCTCTCTCTCCCTCTCCCTCTCCCAGCCCGCGAGTACCGGTTGTCCCTCTCCCGCACCGGACGCCGGCGACCCTCCCGCGCCGGCGACCCTCTCCCGCGCAGGCCAAGAAGGAGATTGCGCCGGCGTCTCCTTCTTCCTCTCCCGCGCCGGCGTCTCTCTCTCTCTCTCTTTCTCTCTCCGGCCTGATCTCGCCGCTGGCAGCCGGATCCGGCCGTGGGCGTTCGGATTCGGCCCCCAGCGGCCGGATCCGGCCCCAGCGGCCCGGATCGACCGCCTGGCGGCCAGATCCGACCCCAGCGGCCTGGATCGGGCGCTGGCGGCCTGGATCCGGCCCCCAGCGGCCCGGATCCGACCCCCGACGGCCCGGATCCGGCCCCCAGCGGCCCGGATCCGACCCCCGACGGCCCGGATCCGGCCCCCAGCGGCCGGATTGACTGGCTGGCGGTTGGATCGACCGGCTGGCGTCCGGATCGGCCACTGGCGGCCTGATTTGACCGCGGCCGGAGCTAGCCGTGGCCCGATCCGGCCGCTAATTTTTTTATATTTAAAAAATTCTTTGCGATGATTGTGACCATCGAGAGATCGACGGTTGCGACGACTGTCAAAAGTTTCGACAGTTGTGATCGTCGAAAAGTTGCGACGGTTCGAACCGTCGGCCTTTTTCGGCGGTTGCGATGGTTCGAACCATCGGCCTTTTCCGCCGGAACTTTTTCTGATGGTTCGAACCACCGGAACTTTTTCTGACAGTTCTGACCGTCGATATTTTTGACGAATTTTTTTCGACTGTCGCAAATCGATTTGCGATGAGCGTTTTTCCGACGGATCGATTCCGACTGAAAAACCTTCGATAACTGCGTTACCGATGGTTTTCAGGCTGATTACCGATGATCTGGACCATCGGTAAACAACATTTTTCTAGTAGTGTTTGCCCGTCGATAATTTGGAAGAATGTTTTTTTCATCGCAAATGCCGTCAAAGAATGTGAAGGATCTTTGTTTGTCAGAAATTGTTGAAAATGCATAATTTTCTTGTAGTGTGAAGGATCCACTTCACTGTCAGTGCTCCTTCCCTAATTCTTATATATGCTTGCTCACAATGCCGATTGCATGAGCAATGTCCGACCTAGTGCTCATCGTGCCATATATGAGACTTCCAACTATTGATTAATATGGAACCTTCTATATGTGTTCATGTTCCATTTTTGCCTTGGGTGATTGTTCATTTGAAAGATTGAAGTGTGACTCACCAAAGGTATTGGCATAGGCTTGGCATCTTGCATGGAAAATCTTTTCAACACATTTTTCCACATACTGTGTCAAATTCAGGGCACCTGATTTCTTGTCCGGAACAATCTCCATCCTAAGTATCTTCTTAGAAGCTTGCAATCATCTCAAACACACTTGATAGTTGATCATTTGAACCTTTTGATTTCCATCATATCTGAACATGAGATGAGCATATTATCTACATATAGCAGTAAATGTAGCAAATATCAAAATGCTTGATGTAACAATAGTAATATGATGTAGCAATTATCTCTCGAGTAGATCTGAGCACAGCTTGTATCTACTTAAGCTCCTATTGTACAATCTTTTGAGATCTGACCACATCTTCATTTGATATACCCTCAAGTTCAACTTGAGTCTTGTCTTCTTTCCCTGCATTGTCAAATTTTGCAATGCATTTATCTTTATACATGATTTGTGTCATCTAAGATCATGTTTCCCTTCTGAATAACTTTTCTATTCTCATTATCCTAGAAATTATATCCAAACAACCATAACCGATAAAGAAGCATATCATGAATTTAGCATCTATCTTATCTCTACATGTAGAATCTTATACACATAAGATAGGCAACCTAAAATTCTCATATGAGAAAGTTATACCTCCTTACCACTCTAGACTCTCGCTTGTAGTTTGTTTTTCAACGGAACATATGGCATATGATTGATTAGGTATGCCGCTATATTTACTGCATATGCCTAAAATGACTTCAATAGACATGCATGGATTCTTATGCTTTTGGCTCGCTCATTCAACATCCTATTCAATTGTTTAGGAACCTCGCTATGTTGAGGTGTTGATGCGTAAAAGTTGTAGCAAAATAAATTCTCTAGCAAGTGCACTAGTCACTCAAGTAATATAAAAAATAGAAGTAAAGAGTGTCGAACCCACGAGAAGCTATCTAAATCAATTTTGTCCTAAAAACCTACTTGGAGAAGAAAATGCTTTTGTGTTATAAAATAGAAATATAAAAATTGCATAAGATAAGCGATAACAATTAAAAGATAAAGTGGTGAACAACCCTAAGAATTCTGGATGATTAAAAGTAAGGTCAACTTACATGTAATAGAAAAGATTGAACTTTTTAACAAGAAGAATTAAAATTAATTCTTAAGACGGGTTAGGATCACACAAGGTAATGATTTATGCGCTGATCAAATTGAACTATCTTAATCCTGAAACTTGAAAGATTTGTAACGATGAGTAAACCCCCTTAATTAACAAAGAACTAAGATGCATGAAATTGTAAATCGTAGACTAATAATTATTCTCGTTGGATATAATTTATTAGTCCGTAGATAATCAAGTATTGTGCTGAATTACAAGACTTCTGATATGGGGTAATCCTACAAGTTAAGATTTTACTTACTGAAAAGTATTATGTCCTGAACTTAACCACCCCAAAACTAGTTTGTAATCTAAATTCACAGCAAGATGCTCTCAAGAAATAAGATTTAATCATGCCACAATCATAATCTAAAAGAACTACCAATTTTATTAATTCAATGATAAACTGGTTCATGCAGTTTTTTAAAAAATATACAAATCTCTATCACAAACTAAAGGATAAAAAATAAAAAGAATGAAGTAATAGGGTATCCAACAATGAAAAGAGAACAGGAATTTTTGCTTTAAATGATTTCTTGAATGATCTTGGAGCCTTGACGCTGAGTTGCTCATCCTTCTTCTCCAACAATCTTCTTCAACTTGAATTTATCTCTTCTATAGTTAGTGTTGAATCCCATGTTTTGATGATAACAAATTAAATGGACCTAAAAGTTACTAATCTACTCTCAAGTGATGATAATACAGGTGTAGGATTGATATGAACAGATTTGCAGAAGAATTTGGCAAATTAAAAGTTGGAAGAAAAAGTTTGAGTCACGACTGGTCGACCGACTGGTCGACCGACTATGAGCACCGGTCAATTGTTATTCGGTAGAAGGAAAGACGACAAGATGTCGGTCGACGACGAGACTATACCGGTCGATAGACCGGTCGACAGCAATATAGATCAGTCGACATCGAGACATTATCGGTCGAATGACCGGTCGACCGGACGAGCGTCAAAGCCCAGAAATGAGACAACGGTCACATAGACCGGTCGACTGGTCCATCCCAGCGGTCGATCGGCCATTCACTCAAATGAGCAGTAATGGTTAGAATTTTGAGGAGAAATTTGGGGGAGACTTTTTGAACAAAATCTCACCCCTAGGAGCCTATAAAAGGAGTGTCAAAGCCTGAAGAAAATTCATTCAAGCAAGAAAGAACATCCTAGAGCTCCTCTCAAGTTTTTGAGCATAGAATTGCAAATTTCTTCCCTTTTCTTTTCTTAGTCGAGTGTGAGAAAAATTTTTGTAAAAAAAAAGAGTTAAAGGGAACATTTCCTTTCTGAATCTAGTGAGATTGAGAGCTCCTTGTATAGAGGTGTGCCTAGCCTCTTGAGCAGTGAAGAAGGCGTGATTTTTTAAAGATGGTTGTTCTCTCCCTACAAGAAAAGAGAAAGATAGTGAATCTCCGGCGGTCTCGAGGTTGAGAAGTTGGAGCGGGGACGTAGGCCAAGGTATTGGGGCCGAACCTCGTCAACATATCATGGCTTCTTGTGTTTGTTCTTTATTCTTCATCTACGCATTATCCTTATTTGTTTGTGATCATTTTTATCAGTTTTTCTCTGAAGGTGAATTTTTGAAAAATTTAATTTCACCAATTCACCTCCCCCCCCCTCTTGGTGCTTTCGATCCTACAATTGGTATCAGAGCCAAGTTGCTCTTGTTTTAAGATTTAAAAATATCTTTAGAGCTATGTCATCAAGTGGTTCCGATTTTTATGAAGGTCAATCTATTAATCATCCTCCACTTTTTAATGCATCAAATTTTGCATATTGAAAAATTAGGATGCAAGTCTATATTTGTTCTATTGATATTGATATGTGGGACATTATTCAAAATGATTTTGATTTAAGTAAGAAAAAACCTTTTGAATATACCGAAGGAGAAAGACTTTCAGTAAAATTAGATTGAAAAGCTAAAAATATTTTTTATTGTGCTTTTGATCAACGGAGTTTAATCGAATTTCTAGTTGTGAAAGTGCTAATGATATTTGGAAAAAACTCATTATTACTCATGAAGGAAGTGGATAAAGTTAAGGAGTTTAAATTAAATATTTTAAATCATCAATGTGATTCTTTTAAAATGTTTGAAAATAAATCTATTAATGAGATGGTTGTTCGCTTCAATGATATTATAAATGGCTTAGCCTCTTTGGGCGAGCCAATGACTAATCCTCAAAAAGTGAAAAAGTTTCTCAGGTCTCTCTCCTCCAAGTGGCATACAAAGAGGACGATGATTGAAGAAAATGACTTAAACAAGTTGGACTTTGATGATCTTATAGGTTCACTCTTGACTTATGAGATCAGGATCAAGGAGGATGAAAAAGCAAATACTTCAAAAAGAAAAACACTTGTATTGAAAGCAAACAAAGATGAGGAAGATACAAGTGAAGACGATGAGGATCTTGATGAAAAGAAGCTTTCTCTATATGCAAAGAAGCTTGACAAATATCTCAGGTTCGCTAAGAAGAAGAAAGGCTATTCCAAGAGAAGATCATTAAGCAAAAGCCAAATAACTTCTTTTGAATGCAAAAAAATTGGACACTACAAAAATGAATGTCCAAATTTATCAAAAAGGAGAAAGATGGAGAAAGTTCAAGAAGGAAGAAAAAGGCTCTCCAAGCCACTTGGGATGGAAGCAAAGATGAAGAGAATGACTCTAACACCTCTTCCAGTGATGACGAGGAAGCCTACATATGTCTAATGGCTAATAGCCATGAGGTCTAATTAATAAATATGGATGCCTAAAAAAGAAATACGATGAGATAAAAATAGAGTTTGAAAATTTGCAAAAGAAAAATAAGAATATTAAAGCATGTGAAAAGTGTGATATACTGAATAAAGAAAACTCTAGCTTAGAACTCTTAATTGAAGAATTGAAAATAGAAAATAGAAAATAGTGCACTAAAATCAATATGTAAGAGACAAATTGTAGAAAGTGCATGTTTGAACAAAGAAATTAATCAATTGAAACTTGAACTTGAAAAATTCTCAAATGGAAGTAAAATGTTAGATGCCATGCTTAGTGGATCTAGAATATCTTCAAATAAAAAGGAACTTGGTTTCACCTATTTTAAAAAGAAGAATGACAAAAGAATTTTATTTATTAAAGGATCGCATGATTACACAATATCACAAATTTTTTGTTTTCATTGTGGATATGAAGGGCATTACTCTTATGATTGCAAAATTAGGAAATGAATAAGTAAAGGAATGAAGAAAATTTGGGTCCCGAAAAGGACCATGACTAACCAAGATGGACCCAAGCAAGTTTGGGTACCAAAAACATGAAACTCCTAACTTCTTTCTTGTAGGAAGCTTCTATGTACAATGAAGGTAAATGGTATTTGAATAGTGGATGCTCAAGACATATGACCGGCGATGCCTCAAATTTCATCAATTTAGAAAAGAAAAATGAAGGAAAAGTCACTTTTGGAGACAATAGCAAAGGAAGAGTAATTGGTATAGGTAATATTGGTAAGATTGACAAAGTGTATTTAGAAAATGTTTGGCTTGTTGAAAATCTAAAACATAATCTAATTAGCATAAATCAACCTTGCGATAAAAATTATTTAGTTAAATTTGAAAAGGACAAATGTTTGATACTAGATGAAAATAATAAAGTTTACACATGGAATTTAGGTACAATAATGTATACAAAATTGATTTTGATAACTTGAAAAATGAAAAATGTCTTAGTGTCATGGATGATGACATAAACTTGTGGCATAGGAGATTAGGACATGCAAATTATAAATTGCTAAAAAAACTCTCAAATCATGAATTGGTTAGAGGCTTACCTAAGATCAAATTTGAGAAAAACAATGTTTGTGATTCATGTATAAAAGGTAAGCAAACCAAAAGTTCTTTTAAGTTAAAAGGAGTTATTAATACACATAGGACCTTGGAACTTTTACATCTTGATTTGTTTGGACCTATTGTTGTGACAAGTTTAGGAGGAAAAAGATATATATTTGTGATTGTTGATGATTTCTCTCGTTTCACCTGGACTATTTTTCTCGCAAGTAAAGATGAAACGCTAAACATGTTTTCCAAATTTGCAAAAAGAGTTCAAAACGAATTTGAACAAAAGATTTGAAACATTAGAAGTGACCATGGAGGAGAATTTGAAAATCATAAATTTGAATTATTTTGCGAAGAAAATGGAATTACTCATAATTTTTCCACTCCTAGAACACCTCAACAAAATGAACTAGTAGAAAGAAAAAATAGAACTATATAAGAAATGGCTAGAACAATCTTAAATGAAAACAAATTACCAAAATATTTTTGGGCGGAAGCCGTAAACACATCTTGCTATGTTCTCAATAGAATACTACTTAGACCGCTTGAAAAGAAAACATGTTTTAAAATGCTATTTGGTAAGAAACCAAACATCTCCTATTTTAAAGTTTTTGGATGTAAATGTTATATCTTGAACATTAAAGATAAACTAGACAAATTTGACGATAAATGCGATGATGATATTTTTCTTGGTTATTCTAATACAAGTAAAGCTTATAGAGTATACAACAAAAGAACATTAGTTCTTGAAGAGTCTATTAATGTTAAATTCAATGAAATTAATGTCTTTTTGAGCAAACAAGCACATGATGATGATGAAGAAATAGTTGAAGTACAAAGAAAATTTGAAGTTGTGGACATAGAAGAAGCAAAAGATTACACTCTAAAGGTGGAAGAAATGAAAGTACCTTAAAGAGAAGAGAATCAAGTCATCCCAAGAAATTGGAGACATGCCTCATCACATCCACTTGACCAAGTTATAGGTAATATAAATGAAAGTATAAAAACTAGAAATTCTCTAAAATATGTGTGCTTTTTTCGGCTTTTCTTGCAAATTATGAGCCCAATAATATAAATGAAGCACTTGAAGATTCAAATTGGATAAATGCAATGCAAGAGGAATTAAATAATTTTGAAAGAAATAAAGTGTGGAAACTTATAGAAAGACCCAAGGACCATCCTATCGTTGGAACCAAATGGGTCTTTCGAAATAAGTTAGATGAAAATAGTGGCATTCCGAGGAACAAGGCTAGATTAGTGGCCAACTCACAAATTGAAGGGATTGATTTTGATGAAACTTTTGCTCCTATTGCTAGACTTGAGGCATTTCGAATGCTTTTGGCTTTTGCATGCTATAAAGGTTTTAAACTTTTTCAAATGGATGTTAAATCGGCTTTCTTGAATGGTTTTATAAATGAGGAAGCTTATTTGAACAACCTCAAGATTTTGAAAATTCAGATTTTTCCCATCATGTTTTCAAACTCTCAAAAGTTCTTTATGGATTGAAACAAGCCCCTCGAGCTTGGTATGAAAGATTGAGTTCATTTTTAATTGAAAATGATTTTCAAAAAGGGAAAGTTGACACCACATTGTTCTTAAAACATTTTAAAAATGATATTTTAATAGTTCACATTTATGTTGATGATATTATTTATGGTGCTACTAATGAATGCCTATGCAAAGAGTTTGAAACTCTTATGCAACAAGAATTTGAAATGAGTCTTATAGGAGAACTCACATTCTTTCTAGGCCTACAAGTAAAACAATCCAAGGAAGATATTTTTCTTAATCAAGAAAAATATACAAGGGAGCTGCTTAAAAGATTCGGGATGAACGACTGCAAGTCAAGCACAACACCTATGAGCACTACTACAAAATTACATAAAGATGAAAAAGGCAAGTCCAGTGATAAAAAAAGGTACAGAGATATGATTGGTAGTTTGCTCTACTTGATGGCATCTAGGCTGGACATAATGTTTAGTGTGTGTTTGTGTGCTAGGTTTCAATCCGCCCCCAAAGAATCGCACTTAATTGTTATTTAAAGCATACAAGTGAATTAGGCATTTGGTATGATAGAATTTCCCATTTGAATTGCATACCTACACCGATGCAGATTTTGCCGGGTGTAAAGTTGATAGAAAAAGCACTAGTGGGATGTGTTATTTTCTTGGTAGTTCTCTCATTTCATGAGCTAGCAAGAAACAAAACTCCACCGCACTTTCTACTGCCGAAGCCAAATATATAGCTGCTGGTAATTGTTGTGCACAAATACTATGGGTAAAATAATAATTACTTGATTATGGTGTAAATTGTTCAAATGTACCCATGAAGTGCGATAACACAAGTGCTATAGAAATGACCAAAAATCCAATTCAACACTCTAGGACTAAACACATTGACTTACAGTATTATTTTATTAGAGAACATGTGTCCCTTAAGAACATTGCCATTGAACATGTGTCCACCAAAGTTCAACTTGCAGACATATTTACAAAACCCTTAAGTGAAGAACGATTTTGCATGCTTAGAAGAGAATTAGGAATGATTAACTTTTTATTGCATATCAATTCAAAGTAAAAGTGACTTGGTTATACAATATCACTTTTGACTTGAATTGAACATTAAAAGTGTTGCACAACACTTACATTTATTTGATATCTCTGGAATATAATTTTTATAATTTTAAATGATTTTTAATGGTTCAGAATTTGAAAAATATAGGTATCGGTCGATCTACAGAAAGGACCGGTCGACCGACTGGAAGGACCGGTCGAACGCTATAAAATTCAAATACGCAGACAAACGATCGGTCGACCGATATGATATAACCGGTCGACCGGTATATCACTGCGACTGGCTGACCGCTTGGAAAAGAAGTGTCTGGTCAATCGCGGGGCACGACCGATCGATCGGTATATGCCAAAATTGTGCGATATAAGCAATCAACCGCTCGAACCGGTCGACCAAAAATACTTTCTCTTCGCGCGACCGCCGCTCCCTACGACCTGTTCCCCTTCGACAGTCGCCCTCCGGTGAACCTTGCATCCGTCGGCCGCCGCCTCCTAGGCCAACCGCATCCGCCGTCCGCTGCCTCCTAGGTCAACCACATTCGTCGGCCGCCACCTAATAGGTCAACCCATCCGCCGGCCGCCGCCTTCTAGGTTCTCTCTATCTCCGACCGTTCTCTCCCTTTCTCTCTCTCCGGCCAACTCTGCAGCCGACCGTCTTCTCCTCTCCGGCCAGTCTCCTCTCTCCGCCTATTCTCTCCGGCCAATCACTCTGCCACCTCTGGCCGACCGTCCCTCCGGCCACATCTTGGTATATCTCAGGTCTCTCATCCAGTCTCTCTTTATCTCCACCTCTCCTCTCTCACTGTCCGTCGGCAACACAAAATCCGGTGACCTATCGTTCGCCTCCGCTGACCTTTTGCTTTTTCTGAATTTCCACCCCTCTTTGTCCCAGCAGCCCTCTCTCTCCTCTCCGGCACACTTCTTCCGACATTTGCCTCAGTTCTGTTCCAATCTTCCATTCACTTCAGACCATCATTATTGAATCTATGGCCGACGACGATGGACATTCACATATTCGGATGGTCTTTCAGCGTCGTCATCGCTTCCCTAGTTCCAGTGGTACTATTCATATCCTTACAGTAGAACCTGAACCGGAATCCGAACCCGCGCCTGTCCGACATGGACGAGGCCGTGGACGAGCATGATCCCGTGGACGTACTCGTCAACCATCATCTTTCGAGTCCACTGAGTTTGATAGTCATCTATTTGTCACTAGGGTCGTCTCTGTCAGGTTCGAAACTTTGTACGCCTCTCGTGAAGTCCGGCGTGCCTATACCATTGATTGGGACGCTCTGAACATTTCAGATGTTCAAGAGATGTTCGCAACCATCGGTTGGCTACCACTTCTCTCCCTCTCAGAGCGTGTGTACCCTCGTCTTGTTCGTCATTTTTATGCGAACATGACAATCACTCGAGAGGCCATTATTACCTATGTCCTTGGCATACCCATTTGATTTGATCCAGACGATCTTTGTCGCATCTTTGGGGTTGCATGCCCATTACCTGATCTTTATTCATTTGTCACTCATGATTGGCCTTCCAACTATCTTCCCATCTCAGATGGCATTCAGACCATTTTTTTCTGGACAAGACGTCCAATATACTATCGAAATGGCCTATCGACATCTTCATCCACTGATGAAAATGGCCCATCATCTCATTAGCCGAATGATCACTCCTCGAGTCGGGTACTATACAGAGGTCACTTACTTTGATCTCTTCTTTCTTCACTGTCTCTATATCCGTGATGCCTCATTCCTTCATTTCGGTCATTATGTCTTCTACTACATGGACTACACCTTTCAGAAAATCTCTTCTGCTGCTCGTGGATGGCACCACTTATATTTTGATGCTTGGATCACGAAGATTTTACTACACTTTGGTGTTGACATCCCTGCTGACGAGGAGTACATTCGACCTCGTCCTACTGATGTCATTGGTTTCGGGACTTTACACCGGATGGGTCTTAGGTTTAGTGAGTAGGCAGCGCCAGATTCTGACGGTAGAGATGATGCCACAAATGGCGAGCCAGCACCGATGGACACTCAGGATGCACTGGAGGCTGGCCCTAGCTTCCCTCCACCATCGGCGCCCACTGAGCATATTGGGCCTTCTCAGCACAGTGCTTCAGACTTCCATGGCACCTATTACTTCACGGCTCTTTCACAGCAAGTGGCTGCCATAGACCATCGTTTGACACAGATGGATCATCATGTGACCCAGATAGGTCGACGTGTTCGACGGATGGAACGTGACTTTCGCTACCTTGTTGGATTGCTACAGGCCTACTATGCATCGCAGAGATTTGTTCCGCCCGTAGCTCGTGAGGATGATAGTCCCGATGAGGAGTAGTTGGGTTGTCTCCCTCTTTGATGATGTCAAAAGGGGGAGAAGTCTAGGACGATATTATATGTTATGTGTCTTAGTATGATTATGTGCTTACATTTGTATCATTCATATCGTGCACCATTTTGTAGTGACTTCAGTCACATTTGTTAGTGCATGATGTTTTATTGACTATGTAATGACTTTATATGATGACTTTTTTTATTTCACCTTTGATTTCATATTTATTTCTCGTCATATGCTAATATCAATTATGGAAATATAAATGACATTGATTTAGGGGGAGAAAAAGTAAAATACGCATAAATGTAGGGGGAGTTTGTTTATTACTTTCTATGTAAGACTTACATTTCATTTCCTTTCTTTCTTCTCCTTATCGTCCAATTAATTTGCCATCATAAAAAAAGGGGAGATTGTTGAATCTCATGTTTTGATGACAACAAATTAAATGGACCTAAAAGTTACTAATCTACTCTCAAGTGATGATAATACAGGTGTAGGATTAATATGAACAGATTTGAAAAAGAATTTGGCAAATTAAAAATTGGAAGAAAAAGTTTGAGTCACGACCGATCGACCGACCAGTCGATCGACTATGAGCACCGGTCGATTGATATTCGGTAGAAGGAAAGATGACAAGATGCCAGTCGACGTCGAGACTATACCGGTCGATAGATCGGTCGGCAACAATATAGATCGGTCGACGTCGAGATATTACCGGTTGTTGTATCGGTCGAATGACCGGTAGACCGGACGAGCGTCAAAGTCCAGAAATGAGACAACGGACACATAGACCGGTCGACCGGCCCATCCCAGCGGTCGATCGACCATTCAGTCAAATGAACAGTAATGGTTAGAATTTTGAGAAAAATTTTGGGGGAGACTTTTTGAACGAAATCTCACCCCTAGGAGCCTATAAAAGAAGTGTCAAAGCCTGAAGAAAATTCATCCATGCAAGAAAGAACATCCTAGAGCTCCTCTCAAGTTTTTTAGCATAGAATTACAAATTTCTTCAATTTTCTTTTCTTAGTCTTGAGTGTGAGAAAATTTTTTGTAAAAGAAAAGAGTTAGAGGGAACATTTCCTTTCTGAATCTAGTGAGATTGAGAGCACCTTGTATAGAGGTGTGCCTAGCCTCTTGGGCAGAGAAGAAGGCGTGATTGTTTAAAGAGGGTTGTTCTCTCCCTACAAGAAAAGAGAAAGATAGTGAATCTCCGACGATCTCGAAGTTGAGAAGTCGGAGCGGGGACGTAGGCCAAACTATTGGGGCCGAACCTCGTCAACATATCGTGGCTTCTTGTGTTTGTTCTTTATTCTTCATCTACGCATTATCATTATTTGTTTGTGAACATATTTATCAGTTTTTCTCCGAAGGTGAATTTTTGGAAAATTTAATTTTACCAATTCACCCCCCCCCCCCTCTTGGTGCTTTCGATCCTACAGTTAGCATGATTCTCAGGGTATCAAGCATGAATTTCCATGTCTTATGAGGTCTTCTATTTATAACTCCAAAGGTTCCCGGTAAGTTTTGATGAGTTGAGAGTCCAAAAGTTATCAAATAATAAATTTTTTTAGACTTTAAACTCCTTATTGACTTGAAAATATCATAATCCATCTTCCATTTTGAACACTTATCATCTAATTTAACTTCGAGAAGGTTTAGCACAGCCCTGAAAACTCGATCTGATCAAAATTCATTCAAGAAATCAACGAACAACAAAAATCAGCACACTTGGCGGCCCTTAATGAGGTGTTCACAGCCAAATCCAACTCTAGTTCGGAGTATCTTTGTAGTTGTTATGACTCGTAACAAAGATGTAAGGCCTGTAACCCGGGCAAATCTGATGTTCAGATTTTGTATGCTCCATGTTTATCTCCTTACGACTCATAAGTTATGGTCGTTATCACTCTCTTATGGCCCATAATTATATTGATCTAGCTTCGGATGCTCTTTTACAGGCGTAATTCGTGAAGCTCGTTCGTTAATAACTCATTACGACCCGTCACATTTAAAGTCAAAATATTATGACCATTTTGTATGCATCATGAGGGTACACCCCGTAAAATAGATGTGCTTAAATTTCAAACTATTCTACGAGGGCCGTTAATAGAATGTTACGGCCAATGATGAAAGATGTTGAACTCTAATATGGGTCAGTGAAGTCCATATGATGACCCGTTACATACTCCGTCGGTTGAGATTTTCAGTCTGTAATATCTGTGAGAGATGTGTGACGGCCTGTCATATGCATTGGCTATACTCCACGATAGTTCTGTGAGTGTCATGATGATCATCTAACGACCCATCATATAATTTGTTATGCGTGAATCTACTTCTGTGAAATACATTAACTTGCCACTATGACCCGTATCTACACCAAGCAAAATCGTTAAACTCTATTACGGTCGGTAGTCGTGAGAGCACTACAATGACTCATAAAATTAACCTTCGGCCGTGAGCCTGGTGTCCATGATGGATGGTACTTTCTACTTTTGAGGTTGATTTCTTCATCCTCTTCTGCTCAGATATTTTTTCTTCGATATTTTCTACCAAATTGAAAGATTTTCCAACAAAATATTGCAAACTTAAGTAGTCGGATAGTTCAAGAATATAATTGTAATAAATAAAACAAAATTGATGCATGCCATGGAAAAATTATGAAAATAAACCTAAATGCAACTCAAATTAAATGTTGTAAAATACATGCTTCAGGTGTCTTTGAAACTATCATCTCATCAAGAGATGACCCCCACACATCCATGTGCACAAGCTTTAACTTGCTACTCTTCAACATCCTTGTCACTTTAACAAAGCTATCTTTCTTGTGCTTGCTCAGCACACAACTTCACAAAGTACACATCGACTGACTTTAGATTAGGAGGAAAATTCGATATAGCATCCTACAACCTCAAAATAGCGTCTCGACTATGGCGCCTACGTAGCGTCGCATCGAATTGAGGAGCTAAATACTTAACTTAAATCCCTAACCCCTCTTCTACATGTTCACTTTTTACTATTACTGCTCACCAATTTTCACTGCCACTGAGGACGCCCGACGGTCCGACGATCGACGCCCTCCGCTCCGACGGTCCGACGATGCCCTCCACTCCATCGCTCCGACAGTTCGACGGTCCTCCACTCCCCCGCTCCGATATTCCGAAGGACGACGGTCTGATGATGCCCTCGGCTCCTTCGCTCGGACGGTCTGATGACACCCTCCACTCCACCGCTCCGACAGTTCAACGGTCCTCCACTCCACCATTCTGACTGTCCGATGGTCCTCTGCTCTGACGACGTCCAATGACGCCCGACGGTCGACGCCGACGGTCGACGCTCGCCATTTGCCTTTGCCACCCTCCGCCTCGCCTTCCGCTGCCCTCCGCCTCCTCCTCTGCCCTCCGCCTCCTCCACCGCCCTTCGCCCGCCGTCTGTGCTCCTCTGCGGCGCGTCCTATGCCTCGTTTGCCTCCTCCGCAGCCCTCCGCCTCCTCTGCCGCCATTCGTCTATGGAAAGTTTGATCACTAGCTGATCATATTAGGTTTTTATTCCATTTTCTATTCATTTCACCCATATCGAGACCTCATTTTGCCTTACATATGGTCAATTTTACATAGAATGCAATGGATTGTGATAACCAACTGACCATCCTCATTTTATACTTAATTTCATGTGCATAGAGGTTCTGAATTGCTAAAATCCATAAAGTTATCAATTCTATGCCAAGTTATCATTTTTGGGCTAATTATCATTCCAAGTCATGAAGTTATCATTTTGCTAATTGAACTAATTTCTAGTTGTTATCTTGCCCTAAATCCCTTACCATTATGAATTAATCATATTTGGATGATCATTGTTTGACTTGTGCAAAGTTATCATTCCAATGCACAAGTTATCATTCTTGGTGTCAAGTTATCATTTTGGGGGCAAAATTGTCATTTCGATGTGCAAAGGTGTCATTTCTGCATAACAACTTTAGACAATATTTAAATTTCTGTCCTAACTCCTTCTTGCTCTGATTTGATCACATTTGAGTAACAATAATTAAAATTACAACAAGTTATCATTTATGTGCACAAAATTATCATTCCGGGCTCAAGTTATCATTCCTATGAAACATCATCCATATATGATGATTGACCTCATCCACAAGTTGGCCTAATCACTAGTTATTCTGAATTAACCATACCTGCATGATTATGATCTAATCCACAGAATTATCACCTCTATGCAGTTATCATTCAATGCATAAAACTCTCATTTTTGTGCAAGGATTTATTCCTGCATATCACTAAATTCCATTTAATAAAGGAGCTGAAATCAGTAGTTGTCCTAATCCTTATTTGTTTAAATCTTCTTTGAGAACTTTGATGCTGGCTGTTTTGGTTCTTCTAACAAGTAAAACAAGCCTGCAACAAGGCTGCACAAGCTGGAAAAGGAGGAGGGGGGGACCACTGCTAGCTGTTCAAAAAGCAGTCTGAAATCTACTGAAATCTTAGGACCACTGGACAGGTGGCTTTAATCAAGAGAATAGAATCTTCTCATCTGGATCCAAGGGTGATAAAGGGGACATATAAAAGTTGAGAAACTTGGAGAAGAAAGGAAAGCCTCCATTTGGAGGGCTACTAGACCAGAGCTGAAGGAAAGGAACTGGAGGAAGAAGCCATTGCTGAATCTGATTCCCTGTCAACAGATTTCTATCCTTTCTGATTTCAGATGTTTAGCATGGCTATCTCCTTCTATTTTGCATCAAACCTTGTAATTATAATGAGCTAAATTCCAGCTCTCCTAGGATAGGGTAGTAATCTAGTTTAGTTGTGGATGGAGTTTGGACATTTTTTATTTCCTGCACTGATATCTGATTTCTTATTTCTGTTTCTGCATTCTGAATTCATTGAAACATGTTCTTGGCATTGAGAGACCCTAATTGTATTAGCAACTGAGAGGTTATCCTATAATCTATTCTTGTTCAGAAATGAATCAAGAATTAATGATAACTTTCTAGGTTAAATTCTTGATTAGGAATCTGATTCTTTATTTCTGAATTCTGATTTTTATTTCTGATTCTTGAAATGTTGAAATCTATTTATCATTGAGGGGCCCTGATTTCTTAGCAGTTGAGAAGCTGATTCTTGATTTCATTCTTGTTCAGAAATGAATCAAGATGCAATGGTACTTCTAAGATTTCAATTTGTTATTGTTGCTGATTTCCATTCCTGATTTAGACATTTCTGAAATCTGATTTCCTAAATCCTATGGGAATTTGTTTTGTTATTGAAAAACCCCTGATTTCATTAATCACCGAGAAGTGAACTTAAGGTTTTCTTGCTGTCCAGAGATGGACTAAGAAGCAATAACATTTATTGAATTCCCAATTGTATTTATGTGCTCAATGCTTCCAATTAATTAGTGTTGGTGTGAATTTCAGTTCCATTTGCAGTCGAGAGACTGATTCTAAATCTCCTTGTTGTTTAGAGATAAACCAAGAAGCACTAGCATTAATATTGGATAGATTTCATTCTTGCCTAGTTATTGAAGTAATTTTCTCATTATTATGAATGCAATTGGTTGTTATCATTTCAGACTTTATTGAATTGCCAAATCTGAGAGGATTTTGGCAATTTCAGTGAGGAACTTGAGTTTGTGCTTAAGGCTAACTTGATATCAGTAAGGATTCCCTTCTTACTCAACTTAGCTAATTAATCATATGAGAATGTGATAATTAGTCCTGGTTTAACCATGTTGTGATAACAGTCCATGTCCAAGTTGAGTCAGAATTGATACATATTGATAATTTGTTCCATTCCATCCACACTTGAATTAGATGAACCCCAATTCCTAGGAGAACCTTCCCATTGATTGACAAATCCCTTTTAGTCTTTAGTTCAGTAATTAGATTTCAGTTCACTTCTAATATCAAAACACCAAAAATAGTTTTCTTTTTGCCACATTGAAAAATCTGTTTTCACTTTTCTTTAATTTCCTATTTTTACCACTTAGTCTAGGGCTAGTCTAGGTTAGTTTATGGAGTCTTTAGCCTTCAAATCACTATGGATATGACACTCGAGTCTACTACATTAACCTATGCACTTACAGTAGAGAGTGAGTTAGGGAGTTAATCAAATTTTGGAAAATCCTCAATTCTGACCATAAATCCAGCAAGTTATCACTACACTCCATAATATCACTATCACTCGTCCACCTCTTTCGCCGCCCATCTGCCTCCTCCGCCGTCATCCGCCTCCACCTCCGCCTCCTCCACCTCCGCCTCCTCCGTCGCCCGCTGCCATCCTTCTCTGATTAAATGGGTACGGGCCCGCCACCATCCATGTTAAGTTAATTACTAGTAAATGTTATGTTAATTACTACTTAATTACTTAAAACTAGTGCATGTTAACTTAATAACTAATTAAGTTAATCTAATGCATGTTAACTTAATTACATTAAACTAGTGCATGTTAAGCTAGTTACTAGTTAATTAGTAGTGCATGTTAACTTAATTACTAGTTAATTACTTGAAACTAATCTAAGGACTAGTTAATTTTCTAGTACATCTTTTTTATCATGTTCTTATGAATTTTACTAAGGATGTACATCGACATTCTTGGTAATAAAATTAGATTATGAAACAACGATGAAGTACTTGAAACATGTGATTTTGGCTTCGTAACTCCAAAATCACATGTTTCAAGTACATGAATTTATTGACATATGGCTTAATGTTGTCCATTATAGAAATGACAAAGCTAGATCGTAGTTGGATTCATCGTTGGAAGGATAAACGTGACGTTATAACTGAAGAATATAAGGATGGTATTGATGAATTCATTAATGTGGCATATCAAAATGAAAGTGTTGCTTCTTCATATGGAGAAATCTTCTGTCCATGCCGAAAGTGCAAATGTTATCAATGGAAAGTAAGATATGATGCGTAGAAGGATTTATATTACAACAGTTTCTTACTGACATATAAAAATTGATTCTTTCATGGCAAAGAAAGATGGGCTAAAGAGACAACTAATATAACTACCAATGTGGGCAAGTCAAGCAATCTGTACAGGGACATGATACGAGATGCAATGTTAGGAGAAAATGTTGGCGACTTCTTGATTGAAGAAAACTTGAATCCTTTGGCTTCTAAATTTCATAATCTTCTCGAAGAAGCAGATGAACCTTTATGGGATGGATGCATGAAGCAAACTACACTTTCTGCAGTGACACAACTAATGAACTTGAAATCAGAATTTAATATGAGCGAAAGTTATTTTGACCGGATGCTTGCCATTATTAAGAGTATGCTTCCAGCTTCAGAGAAATTACCGGGACATTTTTATAAGTGCAAAAGATTGATGAGAGATTTAGGGTTGGAATATTAGAAGATTGATGCATGTCGCAATTATTGCATGTTGTATTATAAGGAAAATAACTCACTTATGAGTTTTTCTATTTGTGGCGAACCCAGGTACAAGCTGAGAAAGAATTCTCAAAGTTCGAAAAAAATGTGGCAAATGCAGTATTCAGATACTTTTCCATTGTTCCAAAATTACAACGACTATTTCTTTTTAAAAACTACATCATTTATGAGGTGGCACAGAGATGGGCACGTGATGTTCGAAATTCCATTACACATTCTTTGGATGCCGAAGTATGGAAACGATTCAATGCACTTCATTCGACTTTTTCTACAGAATCACGCAATGTTAGATTAGGACTTTGCACCGATGGCTTCAACCCATTTGGCTCATTAATACTACTTATTCATGTTAGACGACACCTTATAATTTGCCTCCAAGCATGTGTATGAGATGAGAGAACATATTGCTTACAAGTATGATCCCGGGTCCTCGATCTCTTGGTAAAAGTTTAGATGTTTACTTAAGATAAATCTAAAAAGCAAAATTTCATTATGAGAGTTATACTAATGTGGACCATAACTGATTTTCCAGCATATGGAAAGAATACAAAATAATTTTATTTGAAAAATTGTAGGAAAGTTTGTTGGTTTGATTGTCATAGGATATTTTTGCCATTGGAGAATTCGATGCGTCGCGATTGAAACTCATGTAAAAAGAATACATCCGAAAACACTTTGTCTCCAACTCATTTGACGGGACAAGAACTGCTAGAGTAAGTAAACAAGCTTAATGAAGCCTCATTCGGATTGAAGGTTGGTAGTTAAAAGCAAATTGGATTTGAAAATGAACATAATTGGGAGAAAAGAAGTATTTTTTGGAGTTGCCTTATTGGTATTCAAACTTGGTACGTCATAACTTGGATGTCATGCATGTGAAGAAGAACGTATTTGACAACATCTTCAACACTATTATGGATGTTAAAAGAAGAACAAAAGATAGCATACAGGCGCGCAAAGACATGAAATTAATATGAAAAAGACTAGAGGTAGATATCATTCATCTTCAAAATGGAAAATGCAAAAAATCAAAAGCTACTTATGTCTTGAGCAATGACCAAAGAAAAGTGGTTTTCGAATGGGACAAGCAATTGAAATTCTCCGACGGATATGTATTAAACATACCTCATTGTTTTAACCTGCACAATGGGAGGATATATGAGATGAAGAGTCATGATTGTCATATTTTTATGCAAAGACGGCTTCCAATTGCCTTTAAAGAACTTTTGCCAAAGGTCATATGGGAGGTTTTAACAGAATTATCTATGTTCTTTAAAGAGCTTTGTGCATCCATTGTTCAGGAAGAAGACATATCTCAGTTAGAGGCTTCTATTGTGATTACCGTGTGCAAGGCTGAGAAGATATTTCCACCATTTTTCTTTAATGTGATGGAGCACTTGATTGTACATCTTCCATATGAAACAAAAGTTGCGGGTTCGGTTCAGTATCGATGAATGTATCCTTTCGAAAAGTGCATGTTATATTTGAAAAGGAAGGCGAAGAATAAGGTGAAAATTGAAGGCTCCATATGTGAAGCATATTTCATTGAGGAGGTGTCACACATACAATCACGACACACCCAAGTTCCAAGAAACAATGATGGTGGTGAAAGAGAAGTTAACATCAATATTCTATCCATCTTCAAGTACCCATGTCGGCTTCTTAGTACAAAACACAAAGTTGTCTTGAATGACAGTGATCTCATTGTCGTTGAGAATTATGTTTTTGCAAATTGTAGCGAAGTGATGCCGTATCTCGAGTAAGACAATTTTTTTAATATGTTATATAATTTAAAGTTAATTATTGCTATATTATTTCATTAATTGCCAATTACGAATTTAGAAAATTCGAAGAATTATAGCAAAAAATCAATCTATTAGTTTCAAACAATGAGTTATTGAAACTACGAGATGAACATTTTGCCGATTGATTGAGATGTGAAGTGAGATTTCTTTCCGATTGCTCGTAATTATTACTTAAGTTTGTAACTTTTAATAAAGTTTTTAGTTATTTTTTTTGTAGATTATTAATGGCTCAGTCATAAATTTAAAAATATGAGATCTGGATCATGGTCCGAAGAAACAAATTCTTAGCTACTACGATCATATTCAATGGATATTGCTTCCATACAGAAAAATATTGCCGACAACGTTCAACTATTAATAGCGACATATGTATTCTAGGAAGCATGTACAGGGACAATGACTTTAATTACTACGGTGTTATAGAAAACATCATAGAATTGTCTTATTTGAGAAAATCTAACAAAGTCGCAGTGCTAAAATGCCATTGGTACGATCCAGAGAAAAGACTTCGGATCGATCAAAAGTTTAAATTGGTAGATATTAACCCTCGATTGAGACTTCAGTCATACGATCCATTTGTATTGGTGGAACAAGCGCAACAAGTGTACTACACTAAGTATCAATCGAAAAGAACCAAGGATGAATGGTGGGTGTCATGCAAGTTGAGAAATAGATTATTCTTAGTAGAAAGAATGATAGATGATAATGAAACATCATTTGTATACAATAATGTGCACATGGATGATAACTATCAAGAAGATAGAGTGAATGAGACGGTTGATGTAGCCGATGGAGTTGAAAATATTCAATTGGTCGATGACGCTGAGCCAATGTAAGAGTTCAATTAAAATGACCTGTTTGAAATGAACCTTGATAATTTCGTTGACGATGACTCGAACCAAGATTATAGCGATGGCGACGAAGATGATGAAAATAAATTAGAATACGAAACAAGCGAATGAATCCCGTAGTTCTCCTAATGGCACAAGCTTCTTACTTCTTTTTTAGTTATATATGGTTATAAATAATAAGACAAGATTGTTACTTTTTTCAATCATGGTTAGTAGAGGTCGAGCATCTGGGTCATCTCGCTCTTCTAGATGTTCACTCCAGATGAGTCAGCCATCACAACTACCAGGTACTATATTTATTGTCAGTTGCTTATTTATAGTTGATTATAGTAGTTAAATTCATTTTTTAATAATGTCAGTTGCTCCGTCGTCGACGGGGCACGTAGCCGGATCGTCACATAGTAGGCGGTCCATTCATGGATCGGCTCCACGTATCACTCCAGGTACGTGTCATATAGTAGGCGATACATCGTAGGAGATAGAGGTTTCTAAATATTTTACTTTTGTGATAGTTGCTCCATCGTCGACGGGGCACATAGTCGGGACGTCTTGATCGTACGATGATGATCAGCATGTCACACCAGGTTATTTTCTATATATTCCATAATTTTAATTAGGAGGCAAATTTTATGTATTTTCTTATGATAACAATTGCTACGCCACTGTCACCGCCAAGATTACCGGACGCTTTATCATATTCTAGCATTGGCGAGAGACATCTTACCCCAGGTGATATATTTATTATTATTGATATTATATTTATTAATTAATTACTTTAATTATTTTTTAATAATGTTAATTGCTACACCGCCGACACCTGGTTTGTCACATTCTGACGAGCGAACTGCTATGGATCATGCAGTGGTAGACATCACTCGTGGTAAGAACATTATTGTACATATATCAATTATCACTACTTTAATTTGGTATGACACTAATGATTTATTTTGTATTAGGGCCCGTAGATGATGTCAGACCTTCTCAGCCTACCCCAATTGTACTGGATGATGATTCCTCTTCGACAAATGAAGAGGGATTACACGATAATGGGGTGGTCATCGTGAATAGTATTACTCGACCGTAAGTTAAATAAATTGTAGAAATTTTATTATAGTTTTGGTTATCATTGAAAATTAATTCTTCTTTGTAATTGGCAAAACCACTTTCATACCCGCTAGTACCGTGCGGGATGTTAGTGCTCTTGTTCTTTCCCACTTGCCGAAAAGGCCAGGATCTTGGAAAGATATCCTAATTCAAGTGCGGGATGACATCTTTCGAGCCTTTACAGTACGATCTTGTATTTGGGTTATATAATTTATTTTATATTATTTTAAAATTACTAAGTTTTAATGTATTTTGTAGAAGGAAAATCAGTTTCATCTGGATATTAGTATAGGGATGATCCGGAGAGCTTTTGAGGAGGTCGCTGTGAAACGCTTCCAAAATCGATTGTACAAATTTCACAAGTTCGTCACGCCCGCCGGCCTCACTTTGGAGCAGGGCATACAAAGATGCTCAAGGTATATTAGGCACTCGGTTTCGAAGTCTTAAGTTGGAAATGATAAGTATGTTTACTTTTAAATTATTTTTAGTAAATTTATAGTTTTTGAAAGTCTAAATATTTCATGTTCATAAAGGACGAATGAATGATGGCAAAGGAAGTCAGAAAAGGCAAGAGTTAACTGACTTTCGAAATCCGAGTCCCACATCCACACAAGGGGGTCGATGCGATTTGATGAGCGTCGATGGCATGATAATTTATATACAAATTCAATTAATCAAACTTTTAACTTATACTTATTTTATAAAATTTGAAGCTTTATTGTAAGAGGAGAAAGAAGGCGGTCTCGTAGACTTTTGCATGGTCTACGAGGCCATGGATAAGAGTCGAAAGATCAATGACTTGGTGACGTCCACTGCTCGTAGGCTTCTGATAAGTCTCATCACATATTCATTTGGTTGTTAACGTTAGTGCATTTTTTTTTAAATGCGCAATGTTTAAATTTTTTAGGATGAGTATAATGGGAAAATGTCTGAAAAGTATGAAGATGATCCGAGTACTCAGCCACCATGTAGTGTTTCTTTGAAGGGATTCATGTTTTTTATTTGTGTTTTTTTATATATGATTTATATATTATATGATTGTATATTTTTTCTATTTCGTAGAGGACCTTGCTGTTTGGGAGGACGTGGTCGACACGACACGAGGAGATACTTGCGTGGCCTCGGCACAGCCACTCAAGTACCTAGGAGGAGCGGAGGATATGTAGACGGCCCATCTGCTCCGAGTTCATCCGCTGCACCTGATATGGTGCAGCTATCACATTAATTATCACAGCAGCTATCAGAGCAAATATCGCAACAGGTGTCTCAGCAGCTATCAGAGCAAATATCGCAACAGGTGTCTCAGCAGCTGTCGCAGCAGTTGGCTCCGCTATTGCAAGCGATTCAAGGATTGATCCCGATGCAGAATCAATCCCCGTGAGGTCACGGACCAAGCATGTCGGGATCAAACGTCCAGAACGATAACAATAACTCCCTTAGGATAGAAACAAACCATGGATAGAAACTATACTTTTGTTACTTATAAATTTATTATTAGATATATGTATAGTTTGTTAGTTCAGTTTATTACTTTTCATATTCTTATCTTAAATATTGTGCCTGTGATGCTTTCATATTATGCTTGTGAAGAATATTAATGCATCAATGCATTTTTATATGCATTATATAATTGTATGGTGTGGAAAGGAAAAAATGTGACTGTAATGGGTCAAAAAAATATGCAATTATCACCTCCATATCGTCACCTTAGCGTCGCCAATACAGTCGACTCTAAATGTATCGTCTTTAGCGTCAACTTAATGTCGCATTGGCGACGTAACAAACATGATGTTGGCCTCACAGCAGCGCCAAAATAGCATCCACTAAAGCATGACTTTGGCGTCTCCTGGGCGTCGGAGTAGCGCCTCCTCTGTAGTGCCACTTGAGCGTCGTCTTAGCACGTCTGTCTACTCCTCCGGGTCGGACACCACACGTCTTTGTAACATCACGATGGCATCTACCGTTGGTGCTATTAGCGTCTCCACCATTGTTGGTTCTATTGTGATGCCAATAACCACTGATTTCCGACATCGCATGTTGTTGGTGCTATTGAGACGCTAAGGTGACGCTATAACTTCCAGAGATGTAATAGCGCCGCATTAGCATCAAGGTCTTTGTGTTGCTATTCTTCGATTTCTTATAGTGTTCTTTCGTCATATTTTAGGTGTTACCTACAAATACTGTAACCTCTGAGTCAAGTTGTCCGAACATCCTTGAGCTACCAGATTGTCCCATTATCAATGTCAATCTTTATGTTGCCCGTACAATATTCAATGCTTTATCATTGGAGAGATAATTTTTTTATAAATTTTTTATAGTGTAATCTTCCATATACTCAATTTATAAGGTGAAATGGTATGAAGCTATAGAATTCATAATCTAAAATTTTTCCAGATAGCCAATACTCATAATTGATTTTCTTCTCAGGTGCTATACAATTTTCTTCCTATGACCCTTCTTCCCACAATTCGAGCATGTGAATTCATTGATCTGACTGGACCCAAAAGCTTTTCGACTTGATGTCCATTGGATAGATATATCTTTCAATCCGCAAGATGAATCTTTGAGTGCGTTAGAAATAACGTTTAAAATAACAAGAAAGTAGATAAGCATTTATATTCTAGTTTTTTTCCTATGGCACTACATTTTACACAATCATTTAAAATAAACTGTCAAAATAACTTCCAATTGGGTTAGTGTCATAGCAGCTGTAATAATAGCCCGTTACACAGGGCCTAGCAGATGAGACTATATATAATTTTTCTTATTGCAAACTACAATTTATCTTGTAATTTTCTTTAGACCAATTTAAGATTTGCAGGACACTTGGAAGATGCTAGTTCCTGTAGCTTGCTGCACTGGAATTGCTTCACTGGAATCCCTGGTTGAAGGAGAGTTCCCGAGCGATGGAAGCAAGCAGGGAAATGAATATGCTCATCAAAAGTTCGTTGCTTCAGTTGAGCAATGTTCAACTGGTTAGGGAATCCAATAACATTACGAATGGATCGATCTTCTGATTCAAAGTGCGAGAGAGGTCAGTTTTTACGTTTGCATCTAAATGAATTGATGAGATATTATTAACTTTATGAATAATTAATAAGATCTCACTACATTGCAAAACTTATGAGAGGATTTTGTTTTTTTTTATTTTTTTATAAAATAGTATAAGAGGGCAAGAGACAATTAACATTGCATTATAAGATGATGCATTCAAGAAACTTAAAAAAGAAAGAAAGTTTAAGATGAATATTCATTAATATTTGATACCAATATTGTTTTGCAATTATTCGATATGGCCTGTAGCCTCGTGTACGTCGACTCGATCCATACATTTTAATATTTTTTCCTGCATTCTTAACAATGAACAGAAGGGAAAAATATTACAATAAGAAGCTTCTCTCCACATTAAGCACAAATTGTTTGTACACCTGATTCTTCCAACACATGCATGCATGGTTTGTAACTTCATATCCATTCTTATTCCTCTAACAATTTTGTACATAGAAATAACACTATAACGCCGCATTTTATGGATTGTCATGATAACAATATGAATAAAATTGAATATAACTAACTAAACGTACAAGTCATTTAAACTAAAACAATAATATAATTTTATTTACTAGCTAGTTACATCATCTAAAATTAAATGTGTAGAAATTAGTAAATTTTGTTTCGTGCACTTAAAAAATTACTAACCAAATAAACAAAATATTTTGAAAATTAATTATGATAAGTTGTTTTAAAAGTGAGTTAAGGGGCAAAAAAGTAATGTTTTGTATACTTAATTATGTTAGGATATGTAAAAACTAATTGTGATAGATTACATTATTAGATCATTTTAGAGGAATTTAAGTGGATTTAAATTCTTGGATTATAAAACTAATCAGTATTGCCTAATAATTATAGCTTGTGTGTGTGAGAGAGAGAGAAGGGAGGGGTTTACGTTTCTCACCTTGTGAGAGATTTGATGTTTCTCAGTTGGCCTAGGATTGTAAACTTTAGGGAAGTATAGACAAGCAGTAGATTTAATAAGTATCATACTTAAACATTGTGCTCTTCTCTGTGTTATTCATATCATTATCGTTGTTAAAAAAGATTAATTAGTGATGATAAACAACCAACTAGAAGGGCTAAAATTAATCCACTCGTCAATTAAGTTTGATTATCAACATTTGTATTTAAAGATCGACGGAACTGTTGTGAATAGAACACCGAGGATCGATGAATAATTAAAATAACGAAAGAAAGAGAAGATAAACACAGAGATTTAACGTGGTAAAACTCTCTTGATCAATGTGAACAAGAGAGAAACATCCACGGGCAAAGGAGGCCGTCGCCAGAAATTTTCACTATGAGCCAAAAGAGAATGTACATCATATAAAACCCTAACCCTCATATATAAAACCCTAACCCTCATATAAAACCCTAACGGCTCAAGCCCTTCGCTTCCGCCACAGATTCTCATTTTTTCTCCTTTTTCATTTTTTTTCTTTCATAATTTTGGATACAGGATACATAATTCAAGGCACATCAACAAATCTCCACCTTGACTTTAATTTCACAAAACTCTCAAAAAATAAAATGCTCAACATGCTCTCCTTTGCCGAATGGCCCACGAGGGTCTAGCTTGATCTTTGCGTAACGCCCGTCAAGTCTGAACAATAGTCGAACTTGGCAACAGGTAAGCTCTTTGTCATCATATCTGTTAGATTGTCATGTGTGCTAATCTTCTGAACTTGAACATCTTGCTTTTCCACAATATCTCGAACAAAATGATATCTCACATCTATATGTTTTGTTCTTCATGATGCATTTGATCTTTTGTAAGATGTATTGCACTCTGACTATCACAATATATGACAGTAGCTTCCTCTTTCATAGTGAGCTCTCCAACTAATTCTCTCAACCAGATAGCTTCTTTCACAGTTTCAATGATGGTCATGTATTCAGCTTCAGTAGTGGATAATGCTACTGTATCCTGCAAAATAGCTTTCCAACTCACAGCACAATCAGTAATAGTAAAGACATAATCAGTTAGGGACCTTCTTCTATCAAGATCTCCTGCAAAATCTGAATCAACATAGCTAACCAGTCCAGCTAAATTTCTACCAAATTCCAAGCATACATCAGAAGTACCTCTTAAATATCTCAGTATCCACTTAACAACTTCTTAGTGCTTCTTTCCTAGATTAGACATATATCTACTAACAACACTGACAGCATGAGATATATCTGGACGAGTGCAAACCATTGCATACATAATGCTACCAACTGTACTACAGTAAGAAACTTTTGACATATATCTTTTGTCTTCATCAGATTGAGGTGAACATGAAACTGAGAGTTTAAAGTGTGCTGCAATCGGTGTACTGACAGTCTTAGCATTCTGCATTCCAAAACGCTCCAAAACTTTTTCAATATATTTCTGCTGAGATAGAAATAGCCTTCCTGAACTTCTATCTCTAGAAATTTCTATTCTCAAAATCTTCTTTGCTGCTCAAGATCTTTCATCTCAAATTCAGAACTTAACTTATTTTTCAAAATATTAATTTCAGATATATCTTTCGCTGCAATTAACATATCATCAACATAGAGCAACAAATAGATGAATGAACCATCGACAAGTTGATTCAAATAAACACAACTATCATATTTGCTTCTAGCAAAACTAATACTCAACATGAATGAATCAAACCTTTTATACCACTGCCGAGGGGATTGTTTAAGTCTATACAAGGACTTCTTCAGATGGCAAACTTGATCTTCTCTACCTTCAACATGAAAACCCTTTGGCTGCTCCATATATATATCTTCTTCTAAATTGCCATGTAAGAATGCAGTCTTAACATCTAGTTGCTCAAGTTTAAGATTCTGCAAAGCAACAATAGCAAGCAAAGTACGAATAGAAGTATGTTTCACAATTGGAGAGAACACATCATAAAAATCAACACCCTCCACTTGACTGTATCCTTTTGCCACCAATCTTACTTTGTACTTTGTCTCTTCATTATTAATTTCTTCTTTCTTCTTGAACACTCATTTGCAGCCAACAATCTTCTTATTCACGGGTTATTTTACAAGATCCCAAGTGCCATTCTTCTGTAGAGATTTGATCTCCTTCTGCATTGCTATTAACTACTTATTACAATCAGGACTTCGAATAGTTTCAAAATAGGAGGAAGGATCAGGTAACTCAATATCTTCAGCAACACTTAATGCATAAGCGACCAGTTCTTCAAATCCGAGCCTTTGAGGTGCTTTTATTTCTCTTCTCGGTCTATCACGAGCTAACATGTATTGCTGCTGAACTTGAGGTGATATATGAACTTCAGGAGCATCAGGAGTATCATTCTTTTCATCAGAAGAATTTGACAGTTCTAACTCCACCTTCTCCAAAGTTTTTTGCTTTTCTGTATCACCAATAATAGACAAATCTTTTTCCGAGTGAAGCATCACAGATTCATCAAAAGTAACATCTCTACTGATAATAAATTTCTTGATTTCAGGACACCATAATCTATAACCTTTAACACCAGATTTATAACCAAGAAATATGCACTTCCTAACTCTAAGTTCAAGCTTTCCATCATTAACATGTGCATATGCAGGACAATCGAAAACTTTTAAATGTGAGTAATTAGGAGGATAACCTGACCACACTTCTTCAGGAATTTTTAAGTCTAAGTATCGGTGGGAAAACCGATTCACTAGTGACATGCTAAGTTGACAGCTTCTGCCCAAAACTCCTTGCCAACTCCTGCATTTGATAACATACATCGTGCTCTCTCTAGTAGAGTTCTGTTCATTCTTTCTGCGACTCCATTCTGTTGTGGAGTTCTCACAACTTTGTGATGTCTTGCAATACCTTCTTTGTCACAAAATTCATTGAACTTAGAATTACAGAATTCTAGTCCATTGTCAGTCCTCAGTCTCTTCACAACTTTTCCAGATTGCTTCTCTAGCAAAGTCTTCCATGACTTGAATATTTCGAATACATCATCTTTATGCTTTAGAAAATAGACCCAAACTTTTCTAGAGAAATCATCAATAAATGTCAGCAAATACCTATTTCCTCCTTTCGAAGGAACCTGAGAAGGACCCCATAAATCTGAATGGATGTAATCAAGGGTTTCCTTCGTCTTATAAATGGCTGAGCCGAAACTAACTCTCTTCTGCTTTTCGAAGATACAATGCTCACACAGCTCTAACTTTCCAACTTTTACACCAGGAAGAAGACCTCTATTACTGAGAACTTGCATGCCCTTCTCACTCATATGGCCCAAATGCATGTGACATAACTTTGTGCAATCTTCATCTGAGGTAGATGAGACTGCTGCTGAACCTATCACCGTCGAACCTTGGAGAACATACAAACTACCGATTTTGAGACCTTTCATCAACACAAGAGCACCACGGGAAATTTTTATTCCATTAGACTCAATAACAACTTTGCAACCATTTGAGTCTAAGACACCAAGAGAGATAAGATACTTCTACAGATCAGGAACATATCTGACTTCTGATAATGTCCTAATAATCCCATCATACATCTTAATCTGGATGAACCCAATACCAACAGTCTTACAGGCAACATTGTTGCCCATAAGAATGATTCCACCTTCAATAGATTTGTACGTGGAGAACCAATCTCGATTGGGACACATATGGTATGAGCATCCAGAATCGAAAATCCATTCACTTGATGATCTAGATTTGTTTGATGCCGTTACCAACAGAACATCTTCATTATCACTTTCTGCTACACCGGCATCTGCAACTTCAGCCTTCTGATTTTCCTTCTCGTTGCCATCGTTAATCCTTTTATTCTTATTCTGTAATTTGTAGCACTCTGCTTTGATATGACCCTTCTTCTTGCAATAATTGTAGACTTTATATCTGTTCTTTGACTTGGATTTGGATCTATCTTGATTTTGATTTCTCGTCTAATGTCTGACTCTTGTGATCAGACCTGAGGCTTGATCATCAGATTTGCTGCTTGATCCTAATTCATTATCCAACTTTTCTTTGCTCAGCAGTCTGCCCTTAACATCTTCAAACGTGAGTTTGTCCCTATCGTAGATCATCATCTCCTTAAAGATTTTATATAAAGATGACAGAGAACAAAGAAGTAATAGGGCCTGATCTTCATCATCAACCTTTGCATCTACGTTCTTCAAATCATTGATTAGGGCAATGAACTTACTGATATGTGATTTGATCGACGTACCTTCGGCCATACGAAAGGTGTACAGCCGTTGCTTCAACACAAGTCGATTCGCTATGGTTTTCGTCAAATACAAAGTTTTCAACTTCGTCCAAAGATCGGCCATCGTCTTTTCTGCGAGAACTTCCTGAAGAACATCGTTCGTCAGGCACAACTGAATCGCAGACATGGCCTTCTCGTCGAGATCATCCCAGGCGGACGCCTCCATGGCGTCAGGCTTTTGACTCGACAGCGTCTTCTTCAACCCATTTTGAACCAGGATGGCATGCATCCGAACCTGCCACAAACTGAAATTTGTGTTTCCGTCGAACTTCTCGATGTCGAACTTCGTTGTAGTCATCTTCGCAGAAAGAAACTCGGCTCTGATACTAATTTGTTGTGAATAGAACACCGATGATCGATGAATAATCAAAACAACGAAAGAAAGAGAAGATGAACACAGAGATTTAACGTGGTAAAACTCTCTTGATCAATGTGAACAAAAGAGAAATATCCACGGACAAAGGAGGTCGCCGTCAGAAATTTTCACTATGAGCCAAAAGAGAATGTACATCATATAAAATCCTAACGGCCCAAGCCCTCCACTTCCGCCACAGATTCTCATTTTTCCTCCTTTTTCATTTTTTTCTTTCATAATTTTGGATACAGGGTACATAATTCAAGGCACATCAACAGAAACTAATTAAAAGCTTGAAATCATCAATTTGACTAACAAAAATATTCTTCAGCTCTATACCACGACTTTGAATTACTCATGCTAATAGCTCCGTGTATTCGAAACTTCAAGTGGACACAAAAAAATAAAAGAAATCCTCCAATCAACTTTTTGACACATTTGAATTATCAGTTAACTAATTCATTACTTAACTACACGCAATGACCGATTATACTCTTTGTCTAAATTAATCATCGAAATCCCTCAAGAATGAATGAATTAATGACTGGAAGAAGAACCGAATATAAGCAATCACCTTCCTTTGAAATATATTATCTTGTATTGTTTTTCGGTAGTGTGATGAATCTTGTATTGAATTTTCCTTCTCTCAATAGCCGAAATAATTAATTAGTCCCACTATTGTGGCCTATAATCTTAAAAGTTTACAGGCCTCGTGTAAAAAAGTAAATTATGTATAAAATAAAAGAAATATATAAAATTCCATAGTCACCACTCTTTTGGCCTCTCACGCATGGCCTTTCATATAACAGCCATTGCTCATAATTATTTTTTTATTATTTCTTCGTACATAAATTTACCGTTGTACTTTTGAATTTTTAGTTAATTAAAAAACATTGAGAAGTAACTTGGCTTGTTCATTTGTTCTTGTTGAGTGACTCGGATTAAAAGGTTATTTTACATTCATTTTTATATGAAAATAAGAACAAGGAAAACTTATTTAAATAAACCTAAATAATAATGTTAGCAACGATCACTTACTTCGAAATTTTTGCAACTGGTCAATGTTGCTCCTGCTGCTAATCAGCAAGTTAATATATATAATTTTATTTTCTGTAGATTACCATCCCATGTGTAGGTTTGCCTACCTGATTTAAATTCGATATCACATCAAACTTTTGGGAATAAGTTGGTCATATATGTTTGAAAAAAAAACGAAAACTGATTTCCCATGGATTGAAGGTTTGCCTTTCAGTTTTTGGACAAAATGAAAATGACTAGAAAAATCGTAGAAAAAAATAATTCATAAATGAATATGCAAATAACGAGTAAAAAATAGGGTTGTTTTCTTATACATTCCCTAAACTATCATAATTTTATGCATTTAACTTTAATATATAAACTTTAACTTTAATATATAAACTCACCGTAAGATGTTCCTAAATTATACCATAATTTCTACTTTAGTCATTTATTTTTTTATTTTTCTATTTATTAAAATACTAAATTATCTTTCTCCTCTAATTTAATCTTTAAAACATATAATAAAAAATAAAGAAATAATATAAAAAGGGACGTTGCGATCCGAAGGGGCAGTGCCCCATCATCGCAAAGGCAACGAGGACTTCTCATTTGACGGCAGGGGCCTCTCATCTGACGATAGGGCATGGGGCTGCCTGATGGGGTTGCGAGCAGGAAGGAAACTTCTCATCAGGCGGCGGCGGTGATGCATACAAAATACAACATATTATTAGCATTGTATTTAATCTTATTTCAAAACATTTTTTAATATCATGCATAATTTATAGATTTATTTACATTAATTTTAAAAAAATAAAAATCTATCAAAATACTGTATTTTATTATTTGGAAAGAAAGAAAATTGAATTACAAAGCCAGAAGAAAATCACGTCCAGAGTTAAAACGAAATGAGAAAATGAAAAATAGTGAAATTGTTGAGTGCTGAAATTTTGTTGTCACATGGGGCTATGAAAGTTTTGTCACAGGCCATGACAAGGGCCATGAAACTACTGTAACGAGCCATTAAAATGAAGTATCCCGGAAAATTGTCCGAAGCATGACACTTTCATGAGCCGTAAATTCTATAGTTTTTATGCAAATTGAACATTGTAAGGGCAATGAAAATCCTTTCACGGGCCGTGAAAACTCATTTTTAGTGTGATTCAAACATTGTTTAGGTTGTGAAATCATTGTTACAACCACGATGAAGTCTGGATTCGAGATTTGGAAGAATTTTAAGTTCATAAGGACTCCTACTCATACTATATGATATTAAGATGATTTAAAAATATATTATGGATTAAATTTTGGTGTTTCACAAGGACAAAATTTCAGAATCAATTATACACTGAAATTTTCTTGTTTTGAATAGAAAAATATTTTCATTTCTTCTCCGCTTACTTAGAAATCTAAACCCTACAAATAGAGATTTTCTATAGCAATAAGAAAAGAGGCTAGAGCCTGCAACTTGTGCTTTGAAAACAAAAACGTGCAAGAATTTTGAAGAAAAACCAAAAAGACTTCTGTGCAGTGATCTCGGCCTAGGATCGTGCAGCGATTGATCGTTCATTCCAGAGAGTATTTTTAGTTTTATTTTATGTTAGGATTCATCTTTATGCTTTAAAAGTTCTATCTCTTTAATATTTGTAAACTGAACAATTTAGTTTAGTTTTTCAATTAATTTGTGAACCTTTCTATAGTTTTGATTATAATTTGTGTAAGTTTTAATGACATGATTGTTGTGTTTAAAACTTTTCATTAGTTGATTATTAACTAGGAAATATGATCAATCTATTAATTTATTATTTTCTTTAAGCAATTCATGTTGAGTATTAGATTGCGTGATTTGCCAAGTTGACTCGGGTGAGGGATTTGGTAGTGTAGGAATAACAACTCACATTCTAATCTGAGTAGGATTAAGAGTAGAGCTTGGTAGAGTATTATCATCTTATTAAGATTTAGAATAGTTGGTTTACTCGGTTTGAAAGATCACACTAGATGTTCATAATCCATCTAAAAGTTGACTTTGATTATCTTTTATTAAATCAATTATTATAGAAGTGAAACAAGTTTGTTCTTAGTAATTTTAACCCATCCTAAAGACCCTATAAATTAGTAGTTTAGTTTACTTTTATTCTTTACTTTTTGTTATTTAATTTTTTGCAAAATCATTTATCATAATCATGTTGTCTCTTATTAGCCTCTGAAATTAGTTTAGTTAATTTAATTCCTCGTAGGTTTGGCACTCTCTATTTATTATACTATATTATTTGAGCGACTAGTGCATTTACTAACATTTAATTATTAATAATTCTCGCATCCGGTGGGCTTCTCGTCCAGAGTGAGTCGCATGGGGTTGCTTGCCCAAGGAGCTCGAGGCCCGACAGTGGCAGTGGTTGGGGTCACGAGTTGGGGGTGCTTGCTAGTGGGAGAGTAGCCCCCCACCTCTGTCGACGGTGCTCAAGCTCCTCCATCCAATTGTTGGCGAGGGCTGCGCTGTGACTGCGAGCTCGCCAAGCCCCCTCTATCATTAAGCGCTGACCCCCTCTTCTACCAGCCCATGCTACTGCGAGTTCGAACTCCCCTTCTGCCGATGGAGTCGAGCCCCCCCTTTTTATGGTGACGGAGCTCGATCCCTCCATTGGGAGCTTGAACCCCCCCCCCCCCCCCCCCCTTCTCCTCATGGAGGTTGAGCCCCGCCCCACCTCAAGACTGCGAACTCGCGATGGGCTCTGGTAGTCCCCCCACCCTTGAGCATGCCGGCAGCCCCACCACCCCCCGTGATCACTCCTGTGAGCACCACCCCCTACCTCCAGCAAAGGAGAGGGAGCAGGGGTGAGTGTCTCCTTTTTATATTTTTTATTTTATTAAAGATTAAATAAGAGGAGAAGGGTAGTTTAATATTTTAATAAATAGAAAAAAATTATCGGAATTAGACAGATGAATTAAAATGAAAATCTTGATATAATTTATAGACTTCCTATGATGAGTTCATATAATATGGTTAGATGTAAAAAATCACGATAGCTGAGAGGAGGTATAAGAAAACAACTCAAATACACATATATATATATATATATATATATATATATATATATATTTCAAATATTGATCTTCAATCTTAGTTAATTAAATGCACCCAAAAGCTTAAGCCATGAGATTACAAATACATGAAACAATGATTCACATGCAAGTTCTTCAATGTAAACAAAGAATACATCAAGATGTAACAAAGGCTCTTCAATGTAAACAAAGAATACATAATACATCAAGATGTAACAAAGGCCAAGTAACACTGGCTTCGCTCTCGCTTAGTTCATGCACTCCGCACGTAGGAAACAACAAAACGGCCGCGTCTTGCGGCCAACACAAGAAAGTACGATCGAAGGAAGCTCCAATGAAGGAGACATGCATGCACGTACAAAGTGACTAAAGGCAACACAAATATTGGAGAGAACATCCATGATCGAGGAGCTGCTGCTTACTAGCACTGGAAGCCCTTGGGCGCGGACTTGCCGCAGTAGTTGAGGAGAAGGCTGAGGTCGACGGGGATGTTGAGGTTGATGCCCAGCACGTTGGCCTTGATGGCGGTGCAGAGGCACACCGCGGCCTCGAGGTCAAGGAGCCCGTCGATAATGGTGCAGCAGTCGCAGGGCTGCTTGGGGAACTTGCCGATGCCCACCGTGATCAGCCCATTGAGCACGTTGGCGCAGGCGGACAGCTTGAGTGTGTCAACGGGGCATCTGCCCTTGGGAGACGGAGGTTTTGGGCTCGGGGTGGGGCACGACGTGCCGCAGGCGCTGGTGAGGGTGAAGAAAAGGAGGTTAAAGGTGAGAAAGATGGCAGCTACTGCTGAGGCCTTGGACGCCATGGCTTCAATCTGCCAGCAAGTTAAAGGTGAAGTATCTGCCGATCAATGTAGATGCAGCTTGTGCTGGTGATGAATGGCTCCAGGGCGGAGAGGAAGTATTTATAGGCCAAAGGAGGGTGTGCAAATGGGGTTGCTGTGTGTGGCTTCGCTACGTGTATACAGTTGTTAAGGGGAGAAAGGACAAGGGGTGGCCATGTTGGTGGATGAGGATGTTCAAGAGGTTTAGCTGGCAGCTACTGATTCAGGTGATGTGGGGAGAGATGCGCACCAAGTTGCTTCATGTAATCTATCAAATTTCCTTCTTTCATCTTCTTTCCCTGATCTCTTGTACCTAACATGGTTGTTAGGAGATACAGATTAAAAGATGTAGAAAAATATAAGGGAAGAATACTAAGAACCCTTATGTCATTAGTAACTGTTCATCCATAATGCATGCAAGGAAACTGCTAATTAGTCCTCATATGTCAGGGATGGTAGGTGGCTCGTATGCGTCCGCTGTCTGTTTATGTGTTCACACATGCATGTGTGCTTCCAAAACTAATTACAAAAGAAGCATCACGAAAAAAGAATTATAATTAAAGAATGTCTAAAGATGCATTCATGAAAATAACATAAACGAAGAAAAGAGGCATGGAAATTTTGAATTTTTTTCCATAAATGGTAGAGTGTTAATTGACTTAAGGATTTCATTAAAGGAAGATGAAATAGTTTTAGGACGTTGCTGCATTAAAAGGTCAATCACAGTCATTCACAGCTCAGGCGTATTTGTTCGTCATGCGAATTATGGCTATGAAGAGTGTTAATATTATAAGTATTAAGATATTATTTTTTCTTTGTGAATTTTTTAAAATATTAATAGTACATCTAATATAATACGATATTATTTTTCTCTATTAGTTGTTAAAAATAATTGCCAATGAAATATTGATATAAAAATAAGGATGTAGCATAGTGACAGAGATCTTCATTTGAACATTCAGACATCACTAGTTCGAATCTTATCATTGATATATATGTACATCTTTATGTTTCTTATATCATGTCCATGTGCCTATATATCTTTGTAATGGAAAACACCAAATCGCAACATTTTTTCTATCAATTTTAACTCTAGAAGCATTAACGAAAGAATTGCATGATGGAAGGAGTAGAGTATGCCCAATAGTAACATTATTATAAGTACGTGTGAACATGGCTGGGGTATGGAACAACTCAACCAAGCTGGTTTAGGAATCGAGCTCCCAATCGATGACCCATGACCCGTGTCTTATTTCAGGGGATTTGATTAGACGTACAAGTCCGCATAAAACCAAGTTATCACATGCATAACAACAAAATGATTGATTTAATATATATATATATATATATAGCAAATATGTAATAATTCTATCAAGAAAGGACCAATAGTTCACCCTATATATTGACCACTTGTTATGTATATTAAATGTATAGCGATGCCTTTTAGATTTGAATTTCGAAAGCTTGCCCAATTGTTTATTGGCATAGTGTAGCACCCATTTTTTAGAAAGATAAGTGCCCTCCTCTTCATTCGCCCTCTCCGAATGCTTTAATTCTTCAAAAATATATAGGAGACTTATCAGTAGATCCATCCATGGTTGAATGTTTATTAATTCGAATTCTTTCATTGAGGCATAAAAATAATATTTTGATTTAACTTTGGATTAATCCTTAATTATGAGCTTCAGAGATACAAATTGTATGACATATTGTAGCAGAATACTTGTTTAGTTTTTATAATCTAAAAATTATGAAAGTAATCTAGAATGATTCTTTGTTTAGCTCCTAAAAAAATAAAAAAAAATTATGTGAAACAAAGACATGTAGACAAAGTTATGATTAAAAGGTGAAAATCTATCTCACTGGATAAGAATGAGTAATTTTGATAGTTATGTCTTGAATCATTTTGATCGGATAAAATTATGATATTTAAAAGTTAATACAATATGAAGATTTCTAAACTATTTATAATTACGTTAAAGAGGGTTTTGTGCAAAGAAGATATAGAATTTATGCTCAGCATGTATAAAAAATGTAGAATTCTTCAACATATCACTACAACAAAATTAGCATTTAGGGACTATACAAATCTCTCGGTCTGTTAGGATGCCTCAGCTGCATAAGGAATGGAATTTCTTTCCTTAGTAGTTAGTTGCCTCTTTGACTCTGAGCACAGAAGGGGAAGTGAATCAAATCAGAAAGCAGCACAGAAGATAAGAGGCTGTATATTATAGGAACCAATAATAATTAAGTCCTCAAAAATTATTTATTTGGGACCAATCAGAAAATGGATTCAAATTCTTCACATTTTTAGAGATAAAAATTTAATTTGTCCTAATATAAATGTTATAGGAACCAATTAAAATATTCATGTCTAATAATCCTGATTTGAGGGATAAATCACAACTTTGGTCTCGAAAATAATCTGTAGGGACAGATTCTAGTGGTCCCGATTTTTTTGTAATTTGATTTCAAGCACCTCATGCCCTAACTCCTCCGTCCGGCTTCCTACAACCGCGGCCTCCTTCCCATCGTCGAGGCCTTCCGCTGATCTGGAGGTCAACGACGCCTTCTCGTCCGCCGTCAAGGCCTTCCGCCAAAAGATCCTCGAGGCTGACGACATCCTCTTCGCTCCCAGCTCCCTCGCCGGTGAGGATCCTGCATCTTTGTGTTTGTTTTGTTTTGTTCCATTGTCACTTCCTACTTTCGCTGCCCATCCGCTCTCTCTCTCTCTCTCAACTCACGAGAATGGGGAACTGTGAGGCGCCTGCGAGCAGGATCGTCTGCCCTCTTGCTCTCCCTGCCCGCCCTGCTCGCGCACAATTGTGCCTCTCCCTGCTAATCGTGCCTCTCTCATGCTCCCTGTGTCCAGATTGAGACTTCCCACTGCTGCTTGTCTTCCTGCTTCCGCTCACTTCCTACTTTGGCTGTCGATTTGCTTTCGCTGCCCTAGGTTCTCTCTGTCTCTCTCACTCACTCACACTCTCATTGTCATTCTCACTCTCTCTCAGCTCACAAGAAGGGGGAGCCATGAGGACACAGAATTAGTTTTTTTCACTCCATCTGAGCTTACGAAGGCATGAGCCAGTAAAATCCGAAGAATCAATATGTTCTGATTTTAGTTTAGAATAATTCGTCTCAATTTTGTGAATAACTACAGAACACATATCAGATGAAGCAATACTTCTAATCAAAACAAGTTTATAACCTAAGATCTTCTTTTCTAAACATGAACAATGACAGGGATCACATGGAATTTAACATAGTTTCATATTCTTATTTCGATTTGCTTTACCTTATAATAAGTCTTCTATTTTTTCCATCTTATCTATGGATATGGAAATCCCTAATACATTGTTCTTCAATATATATTTCATGGTAGTTTCTTTTGACTGTATCTATATAGATGTATACTAGCACGTTTGTTTTCATTATTATTTCTTTCTGCTTGTTTTCAGAAGAAAAGAATGTTTGTCATTTTATTGGTGGCTTTTAGAAAAGAATGTTGCACATACTTCAAGCAATAAACAGTAAACCAAAGCTTACTTGGCTGTCAGATGCGAGACTCTGTTTCAGCTAGCTAAGAATTCTACTTGTGTAACAGAAGTAATAATACACTACTAAAATACCTGTAACTAGTTCCTCCTTTGTTCTTGATAAGTTTATTGTCTTGCCACAACAAACTAAACACACTGGTGAGACAAACAAGCTTACATGGACAATATAACATTTTTGGGTCAAATGATTTCCAAGGGTCTAACTTTTGGTGATTGATTCTCAGTGGGTAACTGAAGGAGCTGTTGATGTGGACATTGGAGCCAATCCTTCTACAAAAGGTGGGGAAGAAGATGAAGGCATTGATGACACTGTTGTCAAGGTGGTTGATATTGTTGACACATTCCGGCTTCAGGTTGATGCTCTTTCTTTATATTATGCATATATTTGGTTGAATTGTTGATAATTTCTACTAGCACTGTCAGAGTATTAAACCTTTATGTCATCTTGTCAACAGGAACAATCTACTTATGAAGCGGTTTGTTACCTTCGTGAAGCGGTATATAAAAAATTTAACACCTAAACTGGATGAGGGGAATCATGAGCTCTTCAAGAAGAACATTGAGGGTGCCACCTAGTTCTTGCTAGGGAAACTCAAGGATTTACAGTTGTAAGTATTATTTCACGTGAAGGTTTTTTTTTTTCAATTTTCAGTGTTGTATGCTTGGTTTATGTTTTGGTTTATTTCATCTCTCGGTTCTCTAGGATGAGTATGTAAGAACTGTGTTGCATCGTTTTAGGAAGTACTAAACAAATATATCTAGCACCAATGCCATTGCCTACAGTCAGAATGTTATGCTTGACTTTTAAATGAAAATATGTTTGTTGTATATTTTTTAATTGTATTGAAGTAGGGTTCAAGGGACGTCTACGCATTTTCTGTGAATTGTCGCTTAGGAAATTGGGTTAGCTCTATGTTTGTGAGGTTAGCTTTTATTTATCTTCCTACTAATAGTACCTATTTCTCAGCTTTGTTCGTGAGAGCATGCATGATGGTGGCAGTCTGGTTTTTGCTTACTACAAGGAGGGTGCGGGTGATCCAACATTTCTGTACTTCGCCTTGGGCCTGAAGGAGATCAAGTGCTAAGGGAGATGGTTATGTGGAAAGTGTTTGAATGTATCATTTTTTTTTGTCTTTGCCATTTCCATTGCTATGTTCCTTGCCAATGTTTTCTGATAAGGATCATCATCTCACATGTATTGTTATGCATCAAATAATCTATAAATCTTAATCCCCATTATATAAGTACAACTTACTTTTTCTGTTTATGCCAAACAAACACAAAAGTGGCTCAAGGTGAGGATTCGTCAATTAAAACTAGTAGGCATGGGAGATCATTCGAGAAGCTGAATACCAACATTAATTCTTGATCAAAGTCATGATGTTTAATTTGAATACCAACCAAAATGTTTAATCTGAACACTAATTCATTAATCAATGAACTATTATTCTGCATTATATATTTGAATCATGAACCATTCTATTGCATTATTTAAGCCTATTATGCATGCATTATTTTCACACATGTGATTGCTATGTTATATACCTTTTCCAACTTGACATTTACCAATTGATGCTTCCTCGAATTCAGGACTTCCTAACAAGAGAGGCAGCGAGGAAATCGCTACACTATCAACAAAGTTTCCACCTGCCTTGCATTGATGGTTCTCGAGGCATGATTTTTTTCCCCTTGGCAGACGTGACTTCTAGGTTCTAGAATAAGTTGTAATTTGCACATTCTTTCCTGTGAACCTTTGATTCTTATGTTGACATGCTTGGTATACTTTTTTATAATTTCAAGTACGAACGAGCAAGTAATGCAAATCAGGTACTGATTTTATTATTTTTATTATTGTAGGAAAAAAATGATAACTCTTCAAATGGAAATGAAATTTGAGGGGGAAAATCTTCGATTATCAAGTATTTGGCACAAGATTTGGGTATATGCGTGGAGATGGGCTAACCCCTCTAGACGTGAAGGAGGGACCATGAAGGAACAAAATATAATCATTTGGAGAAGAAATTAGTCACAACAAAAGAAGAATTGGTTAAATATATTTTAGTTAAAGAATTGGTTAAAGATACTTTGACTTTGTAATAGATATCTTAGTTCAAGATGTTGAACGACACTTTTCATATTTAGGATGCATTCCTTTTATTCTGTGGCTGGATATTTTTTAAAATTTGGCTGAAATTTTTGTTTCATCTTAATTTTTATCGGTTGATGTTTATGCATTTAAAAATTTATATATTAACTACTAGTATATTGCTGGAGGCAAATGTAATTATAAATATGCTATTAGGGATTAACCTCTAAGTTCCTAAAAATATATTATTAGAAACCAAAATTTTTGTGCCAATTGCTTTCTTTTTTGTTGCAAAAACCATTTTAATTTGAGACCAAAATTGACTATTAGAGACCGTTGTATGATCTTATGAGACCAATAGATTAGCGTCTAAAAGTGGTACTTTTGAGATCCAACAACAATTTTTGTTCCTATAACTTTTAAAGACCAGCTTTTAGGTATGAGGAGCCAACAAAATTTGTCCCAAAAACAAATAGGGGCCAAAAATTGAAGACTTTGAGACCAAAATTTTTGGTCCCTATAAAGACATTTTGTTGTAGTGATAAATGATATGTATACTGTTATATGGTTTCATTTGAATACACTATAAGGATATAGAATATAAAAAAGATATAGATTATATGTTTCAGAGTCCAGTTTCAAACAAAATTGGAAAATTGAAATTTATCACCAATTGCATAAAATAAAAAGAACATATGATTTCTGAATTTAATAAGAAGCATAATTAGGAGATAAAATACGAAATTTATAGATATTAAATTTCATAATGCCTAGTCTAAAGAAAATTAGATCAATCAAATACCACTTTTATACTTTAATCTATGAATGCTGTATTCTGTCACTCGAACTTTAAGTATAGAACAAATCTTGAGTGCTATACTTACAAGTCAAATTGGTGATATAAGAGGAGAAGAAGAAACAATGAATGACTCACAACTGAAAGATATGTAATAGTATACTTTAACAATGATATGAGATTTTTATAGATCAGTTGTCATCTAATTTTAGGAATCCTCCTTATGTTTCCATGAATTTCATGTAACATATATGTTAATGCATATCTATAAAATTGATTCTTCATTGTGTTGAACCTCATTCCTTTGATTGATTATACGTTGATTTGGAATTTAGAATAATAAAATTTAACTATTCAATCCTGAGCTATTATTCCTCGATATATGCTGAAACAATCCATCTGTGATTGGAGTATTCAAGTTTGCTATTTGATCGCTTAAATTGAATCATGGATGAATTTCTATGATATTATTTCAATTTTGGAGTTCCCATAACTCTCAATTGAACATTCAACCAAACCAAATTATATCATGGTATTGAATTATAACATTTTTATGTGAGTTCCTATCCATGCCTAAGATCGTGTATTTTGATCAATTATGATGTCAAACTTAAATCTCATGCTTATGATATGGTACACTTTACCCAATCTCATGTGATCTCTAATGATCCATGAATTTTATTTCCCAAAAAATATTAACCAAGGGTAGCTCATTAGTTAAAGAATATAAAAGTAAAAAAAAATATAAAGTGTAACCAAGAGTTGAAAGATACTCCATAACATGGCATTTAATTTTTCAGCTAGGCCGCGAAGGACTTGAGAGACATTATTCCACCATCCCTTCAACTATTTGAAAGATATTGTACATCATGGCATTGAGATTCTCTACTCATACCACAGTGATCTAAAAATACTAAGCATATTATTGTGTATAATGATCTATAATGAAGTTTCACATTATTGTCTCATACTAAGCATAAAAATTTAAGATAGTTTCGTCTCCTCTGCAATTTTTCAAATTTGTAATAAACCTTACTAATTGATAGTGGTAGCATTTGTAACCTATTAGGCTTCTGGATGGCACATGGACAATAGAATTTTCTTTTGCTTTTTTTTATGATCTATAAAGTTGTATTTGTTTGTCAACACTTTATGAACTTTACGATAATACTTAAAAAAAATGGAGACTCTCTTTTGTATTCCTTTTTTTCAGAAATCTGTAACTAACTATATTAATGTTTCCTTTATTATTATTTTGGAAATCCCGTTTACATAATTTACTCTTTGTTCTTTGACAGGTCGAAGTCATCATAAAGTTTATATATGTTATGTCCTTGTAGCTTCTCGAGAGGCCCATTTCGTCATATGACATGGCAGATATGTTTTTGGGAGCACATATTTCCTATGAAAAAATTGTGACAACAAAGATTTTTACTCATTTAATTATTCTACTACAATGACGAACAAATTATCAGATACAGTCTCCTATTGAATTATTAATTTTCCACTACATTGCAGAAAAAAATATTTTTTAGGTTATCAAAAGTGAATTGCATATATGTTAGAATCATAAAACACCAAGAGGTGGTGGGGAGGTGAATTGGTGTTTTAAAAATGAAACTAAATTTTTAACTTAAGAAAAAGAATAAAATCGATTTGTAAAATTTAAAGTCAAACACAATGAGGGGCAGGAATAATTAAAATACAAAGACAGAAATTTATTGATGAGATTCGTCCACATCTTGAACTACGTTCCCGTTCTAACTTGTCAATATCAAGACCGGAAAAAAATTTCAAACTAGCACCTTTACTTAATTTCAATTGGGAAATGAAGAAATTCTTTACACCATATTTTTACTCACTTCTACAGAGAAGGCGACATCTACTCCTAAGAAACTTCATCCACTTTTGCTTCGCAAAAAAATTATGCCCACCTTTTATCACATTAACCTTATCGCATAATGATCTTTTCTCTAATTTGAGAGCTCTAGCGACTAGAAAGTACATGAACTATACGGCCTAATTAGTTATTTATTTCCTTCCGCATTTATGAACCCTCGATGTAGACCTTATGGTATTTAGCTAATTATGTAGTCATTTTGAACTTTCGCAATTAATGTTATTCTTTTTTGTTTTATTTTTTCTTTTGCTGACGTGTCTCAATTCTTGACTGAGACTTGGTCAATATAATGGTCAAGGCCATAGCATTTGTAGTGTTCTCAAGCTGGTCTTCGCCACATGGCATGGGTTGATTTGGGGGCGTTACATGGATGCTCTTACTGTCAGCGATGGTCATGCCAGCTTCATGGGTCAAAAAAATGTTGTCGGGCACGCCGCTGAGGATGGTCCTCCCATGGACCGCCAGGTTCCCGTCACTCATCGTTATCCTTGAAGTCACCATAATCTTCTTTGACCTCTTCTGACACATGTCCCAACAACTTGTAGAAGCTTCCAAGTTGAATGAACTAAAAAAGGAACCAAGCAAGAAAGCATTGATGCATGCATTTTACAACATATAATTAGGCTTGCATTTAGGCTTGTTTTAAGTAATTAACTCATGGCATGCATTTCTTTAAATTCATTGAAATAGCCATCTACCTCTAGTTGGTGCATTTTGTAGGAATTATTGATGATAAACAATAGAAGAAGGGAATAGAAGAAGAAGTACACGAAATGGAGACAATCCAGCTTCTAAAAAATCAAACTTTGAATTTCACGGGTTGTTACGCTCGTATCACGGGTCGTGAAAGGTTACTTAACGCCCTAGGATTTCATTTTCATGGCTCTGACGCTCAACGAAGAAACTATGATTTCATGGGTAGTTAAATGGCTCTCATGGCCATGAAGACTTAGTTTCACACCACAACACTGATGTTCATGGCTCAGATAGAAGAGCTTAACGAAGAACACTATGATTTCACGAGTCGTTAAATATCTCTCACAGTCGTGAAAGATGATTTTCACGCATCCCCCCAACATTTCATGGCCCAGGGAGACTTTGCATTCAACTGAGAAAACTTATGGGCCGTGATTAATTTATCATGACTGTTAAAATAGATCTCACTAGTTTCACGGCTCCTCTAGTGATTCGGAAATAGAAATGTCATCATGGCCGGTGAAGATGCTCTAACGGGCTGTTATGAGATGAAGAATTATGAAGATAAGAACGTAACAGGCCGTAATGAAGCCTTCACGGATGTCACAAAAAGGTTGGAGGAAGTTCTTATCACGTAACGGGCCATTAATAAGTTACTAAGTGTCGCATGTTTCAATCAAACAAGCCCGATTCATGGTCGTGAAACTTGTCTCATGATGATTGTAGAAAACTTTGACTCTGGCTCTAATTGAGCCATTAAATCATATTCAGAGGGCGTGACGGACATTGTTTTTGACATGGAAACTTATTTTAAGAAGAATTCTCAACCCACAAGGACTCGAACTCTTACCATATGTCTCTAGGATCAATTGGAAACAAATTAGACCAGAAATTTTGGAGTCTTATAAGGCAAAAATTTTAAAATTAATAGGACTCTGCATTTACCTTATTTTACAAGAAAAATATTTTTGTTTCTTCTCAAACTGCATGAAACCTGAGTCTCTATAAAAAGGTATGTCTGACAGACAAGAACAAAGATGCTAGGGCTTGCAACTGAAGTTTTCAAGCCAAGAACGAAGGAGCACTTTTGAAGAACAAAGGAGATGACTTCTGTGCATCACACTCAGGAGAGGATTGTGCAGCAGTTCATCATTGTCTCTGAAGAGTACTTCTTATTCTACATATTGTTGGGATGATATTTTAGATTTTTCATGTTCTTTCTATCTATATTAGCACTTTGGATTATTAGTTTTAATTTTATCTTTCTATTTTCATTGCAAGAGTTTTAGTGTAAGAGAAATTTCGGAATTCTTGTTAGTTGAATAATAGTTAATTTAATCTTTATGAACATGATTGTTATGTTTAATACTTTTCTTCATATTTTAATGATTTTTAACTTGATTATCAACTAGGTAGTGTAATGAATTCCTAATTCCTAATTTTTTGTTCGAATTGCTTATTAACTTTTATGTTGAAACAATGCATGTCATAATCTAATAGAACCAGGTGGAATATTAGATTGTGTAGTATGCTTTATTGACTCAGGCGAGCAATTAAATAGTTTAAGAATTACAACACAGCATCTTAATTTTAATTTAACTGATATCCGGGTGGAATACTTTTAGATTATTATTGTTTTAACATAGTTGATTTATCTAGTTAAGGAGATCATATCTTCAATGTTCCTAATCCATCTAAAGACTAAATTTTGATTTATTGTTACAATCAATTTTATAGAAGATCTGATTGTTCTAATCATTATAGAACATCCTAAGGACCTACACATCGTTAGTTTTAGATCTTTATCTTTCTGTTTAATTTTAATTTTTGCAACTCATTTTTACCCAAATCTAAGTTAATTACTTCTTACTTGTCTCCTAGTAGCCTCTGAAATTAATTTAGCTATGTAAGTTAATTCCTCGTGGGTTCGATATTCTACTCTTACACTTTATTATTTGAGTGACTAGCACACTTGCTAGCATATATTGTTACCAATTCTCGCATCAAGCACCTCGAAGATGGATCCGTAACTGCTCCATCATTTTTACCCCTGGCTCTCCGAGCACTTTGCCGTGACAACGAAATCCTCAACTGAGCCTCTACATCTCCATCTCCAACTCTGCCGCTGCATTTGTAACACCTTGTACTTGTGTAGGATATTGTCCACTTTAGACCTATATCCACATGATTTTACCAAAATATGTCATATTAAGATAAAGTCATGCTACCATATATACTTAGCATCTCTCTTCTGACTTATGCACGTAGGATTAATCTAAGGCATGCCTCATGAACTTATCCATGCATTTTATACATTTTTTACATGCATTATTTAAGCTTTTTTTTATAATTTTCATCCATGCATGCTTATATTTTCTTATTCATTTTCATAAATTCTTTTGAGTTAGAAGCTACCCACTGATTGGTTTATTTTGTTCCCAAGATGATCATTTTGAAGATGCAGAATGATTGGACCAAAAGAACACGAAAATCATAGCTGAAATGGCATGTTTCATTAGTTTATACAAGAACTCGAATCGGGTCGGTTTCATATTTGGGCTAGGCAATTTGCACAGACTGAGTTTGACCCAAACTTGATCTGATAACTTGCACCCGAGCCAAGTTACCATATGAAGATACTTTCTGGGTTGTGATTTTCGGAAGTCTTTGACATTAATTTGAGTTTCGAAATCAACTCATAACCCTAGGAGGCCGCCAACTCTACAAATATGCATGTACCACAAATTTCATTACAAGAAAACACATCATTAAATAAGGAAAATCTGATCGTTAATAATCAAAATCCGGTCGTTATTGGTCATTAACGACCAACATTTCCCATCGTCACCGGTCGTTATAGATGCCGCCATTAAAAGTCAATAACAACGGCTTAAAAGTGTCGGCCATTAAACGTCGTTAACGGTCGGAAAAAATCCGATCATTAAATCCAAATAATGACCATTTAGTTGGTCATCGAAGTCACTAATGATGAGAAATATTTTTGTCATTGATAATCTTCAATGGCTAGTAATCCCGTCGTTATAAGTCATCAATGATCAAAAGAAATCCGGCCGTTAAATCCATATAAGGACCATTTAGTTGGTCGTCGAATACATTAATGATGAGAAATATCTTTGTCATTAATAATCTTCAGCGGCCAGTAATCTCATCGTTAAAAGTCATCCATGACCAAAAAAAAGCCGGCCGTTAAATCCATATAAGGACCATTTAGTTAATCGTCGAATACATTAATGACGAGAAATATCTTTGTCGTTGATAATCTTAAGCGGCTAGTAATTCCGTCGTTAAAAGTATCAACGACCATAAACAATCAAATCGTTAAATCCATATAGTTACCATCTAGGTCATTGTTAAATGCATTAATGACCATTGTAATCTTTATCGTTGATAATCATCTGTCACCATTAATTCGATCGTTAAAACCCAATAATAGTATTTAAAGTTATATAATGACCATGAACTTTATTAAACATTGATTTAAATGACACATGATCTACAACTCACTTTCTTAGCAATCATTCAACTAAAAACAAACTCACAAATTATAATACAAAAGTTAAATTAATTTACTAGAATGGATTGTTCATATAACTTCAAAAAATAATAATTATCCATGCTAACAAATGTTCATAGTAGTCAAAATCAATAACATTTAGCATTCAAATTTTTTAACCCATCAATCTTCTTCCTTCCCTCCAAAAATGCTTACACTATCCTAAAAGCAAAATAACTTATTTGAGCTTTGAATTGCGTCTCTTTCTTTCCATATCTTCAAAATCTGTAAATTTCAAAAAATACATAAATTTTTTTAATAAATGTCCAATGACTATTGAATTAACAACAAAATAAAAAATAATAACTTATAAATAAATAAGGTAATTTAAGAGAGAACATAAAATAAACTATTTAGTTTTCATTGTTTGATCCTGTGTTGTTGGACTTTGCACATTAGATTGTCCAAAGCAATGTTGCATTACTTGTCGCATTTGAATTTCCATAGAGTTCAAGTGATTCTTCAAAGACTCATTCTCCGCTCGAAAAGACTTGTTCTCTTGTCGAGTGGCCCGCAACTCATTTTTGCACTTTTTTAATTTGTTCCTCTCAAATCTTTTGCCTTTATCCCACCTCCAAAGCCAAAGACATGGCTACAATTTTGAAATCCAAAACATCTCACTACTACTTCTATAGGTGTAAGTGTCGGTTCCAATCAAACAAGTTCTTGAATTTCAGCCTACAAATGAACAAGAAAAAAATAAATGCAACTTTTTGCCAAAAAATCAAGTGAACATAAATGAATAATTAAATGTACATGTCTTTCAATTGCCGTGGGATCAATGTGCTTATTATTCTTTTTTCGTGTTTGAAAGAAAATTGTTCCTACATCTAGCGGATTACCATCTTTGGCTCCGTACATGTTTAAAAAATCAAACAATATCAAATAAGATATAAGCACACATTGTTAATTAACTATAAGTAGTTCACCTGTTGATATATAATTTCTCGAATCGACATACTCCCAGATCGATGAGACATGCTCATCTTAACTCTGTTTCTAGCATTCCTCTCACTTGATTCCTAAATTAACAAATAAAAAAGAATGCCATTTAAATTTATAATAGTTTTATAAAAGAAAATATACATACTAAATACATGCAAGCATTTGGGATACGTACCATATCTCAATATCTTGTTTCTCCGAGGTCAATTGGGCAATTCGATAACAATCCAACCTTATGTTGAGTTAGTGAATTCCATTCCTCTTGTTACTATGATTGCAAATTCGATACCAATCCAACCTTATGTTGAGTTTTTCTTCAAGGCTTGGACGAGTGCTCTTCCTTCTGGCTTTGACACTCCTTTTATAGGCTTCTGCAAGTGAGAAAGTCGTCCAAAAATTATTCCACGATTTTTTTCTTCAAATTTGACCATTACTATTCATTTGACTCAGAGGTCGGTCGACTGCACATATGGATCGGTCGACTGATACACTTTCTTATATGAAAAATATGATCATTGGCGAATTTTACACTGTCCGATCGACCTGTGTCTTGGACTGGTTGACCGGTACCTCTACCGGTACAGTCTCGACATTTTGCTAGTTGAAATTGGACATTTTTTGCACTGACCGGTCGACCGATATTCTGGACCGATCGACCTTTGTACCTGACTGGTCGACCTATTTTCCAGCCGGCAGCTCAACCGCGCTGCACTATTTTAAGAATAACTTTTTGCACAGTTATCCAAATGAGATAATTTTTTATTCTATGGAAAGCTAACAGAATTCTCTACTTTAAATTTTATATTTATGACTAATCCAAAATCTAATAGGATTATAGTTAATTATTTAATCAAAGTGTAGTGCATAAAGTTATCTCTTTTTCTTTAAACTTTTTCAGCATTTTAACTTTAATCTTTCGATGTTTGTATCATCAAAATATAATTTTGTACATCATTAAAACTTAGATCCAACAATCTTCCCCTTTTTTATGAAGACAAACTGAAAAATATGTGCGAAAAAGTTATAAAATAAGTTGTAAAATCAATTTTACTCCCCCTAACACTTAACTTTCCTTACAATGACAGATATTCACATAAATATAAATTGTAAGGAACTCTTCATATAAAGTGATATTCAAATAATATTTCTCCTATATTTCACTGCCTTTTGTTTCATCAAAAAGAATAATTTATATGTGAAGCATATAAGAAACCACATGTAACTCCCCCCTTAATCAAATTTTCAAAAAAATTATTCTTCCCCCTTTTGTCATATAATAGACATGTAGAGTATTGCAAGTTTTGAATGATAACTCCCCCTAAATTTATGGCTATTTTATAATGAAAACCAATTTATCAAAGCCAAAAAAAATATTAAGAATCAAATATGGCATAAAACTTTGATTCAACAATGACGTCCGTAATATGTTAAAATAAAGTTGAATCATGCTCCCCCTGCCACTATTACCAATTTTCATTTATATGTTCCTCTTTTTTTTTAAGAAAATAGTAGTTTTGAATTTTTGAGTGGTATAAAAAAATAGATTATATTTTTACCATAACCTTTGTGCCTTCACATTTCCAACTCCATATGTCATTTGCATGTGAGGCATACCTGAAAAATAATCAAGTAACTTTTGATACCAAAACTTCTTTGGGTCCGATTTTGTTAGATAATATTCCTTTCGGAATTCATATCAACCCATGTTGTGAAGATTTTCTTATTTTGCGTTGGTATGCATAATGACCAAAAATTCACATGTAAAACATTTGAGATGTGATTTTCTACCATATAGATGATTGGATTTCCAATATGAATTTTTGTGTCCAAAATGATTCCTAAGATTATTTGTCATTACATGAAAAATAGTCTTATTTTATGAGTTTTTCAAAAGGTCATTTTCCTTCTTTATCTTTTCTAAAGAATATGCTAGTTTTACAATTTCACATGCATGTGTAATTTCCAAAGTTTCAATTTCATTTTTGAGTTTTTCAATCTGATATAGTAATTTTTTCATTTTCCTCTTTAGTTGAAAAATATTTTTTTATGAGAGAGGAGAGTTCTTCATTTACATCTAAAGAAATATTTTCTTCGGAAAATCTCGATGAGTCATTATTTGAAATTGAAGAGTTTGAAGTTACCTCATCGTTGTGTACCATTAGGCACAAGTATGCATCCTCACTAGAAGAACTTTACGAGTCATTCGATTCATCTTCACTAGGCTCTTTATATTTCTTCTTCTTCTCCTTTTGAGATTCTCCATTTTGTCTTTTGAGTGATGTTTACATAATCCTCTTTCCGGCTTCTCACTCTTTTATTTAGATTTCACCAACTTGAGATATTTGTCAAGTTTTCTTGTATAGCGGGCGAGTTACTTTTCGTCCACTTCTTCTTCACTTGAGTTATTTTCATTTTCGCTTGCTTTCAAAGCCAATGTCTTCTTTTTGGGAGCATTGGATTCTTTTGCTTCTTGGATTCCGATCTCATATGTTAGAAGTGAGCCAATAAGATCATCAAATCTAATTTGTTCAGATCATTTTCTTCGATCATCGTTCTTTTTGTATGCCATTGGGAGGAGAGAGACCTGAGAATCTTTTTCACTTTTTGGAGATTAGTTATAAGCTCGTCCAAAGAGACTAAGCCATTCACAATATCATTAAACCGAGCAACCATATCATTTATGGATTCATTTTCTTGCATATTGAAGGAATCATATTGATGATTTAAAATATTTAATCTAGATTCTTTAACTTTATCCGTCCTTCATAAGTAATAATGAGTTTCTTCCAAATTTCAGTTACACTTTCACAATTAGAAATCCGATTGAAATTCGTTGAATCTAAAGCACAATAAAAAATATTCTTTACTTTCCAATCCAATTTCGAAAAAAAAATTTGTCTTTCGTCATGCTTAGTAGGTAATTTTTCATGAAGATAATAACCTATTTTCAACGATATCCCACATGTTAATATCAATAGAACAAAAGTATGCTTGAATCATAATTTTCCAATATTAAAAATTTGATGCATTTAAAAGGAGAGGATGGCTAATTGATTATCCTTTGGCAAAAACAAATCCACTTGATGCCATAGCTCTTAGGATGGTTACATCTTAAAATAAGATAATTTAATCTTAAAAGGACTAGATCTAAAAATGATTAGATCTTAAAATAAGATAATTCAAAAAATTAAAACGATAGCAGGCAACCCGCTCTGATACCAATTGTAGGATCTCAAAGGGCACCTAGAGGGGGGGGGGGTGAATTGATGTTCAATTCGAAAATGTCGATTTCACAAAAATCATCGCGAAAGCTTAAAATCGATTCTTAAATTCTTTACAATTCAGATCATAAATTCAATATTAGAGGGAGAGAGAGAGAAAAAATCAAATGCAAACACACGGTAGTTGTCGACGAGGTTCGCCACACCTTGGTTTACGTCTCCGCCCCGACTTCTCGACCTCGAGATCGTCGGAGATTTCACTAAAACTCTTCCTTAATTCCAAATTTGTGCAAGGAAGAACGCCCTTTACATCAACCACATTTTCTCCATTTCGAGAGGCAAGGCAACCTCTCCTCCTAAGAAGCTAATCTTTTCTTTCGCTCAAGATGTAAGATTTTGAACATCTTTTACGCAGGAGCACTCTCAGTATTTTTCTAAATAAAATGTTTTCTCTCTTTTTCAATGCTAAGCTCACAAGAGAATAAGACAGAAAGAAGAGAAAACTAAAAATGAAAACTTCAAGAAGAATGTCTTTTTTTGATAACTTGAAGTTTTTCTTCAAGGCTTGGATGAGTGCTCTTCCTTCTGGCTTTGACACTCCTTTTATAGGCTTCTGCAAGTGAGAAAGTCGTCCAAAAATTATTCCACAATTTTCTCCTTCAAATTTGACTGTTACTGTTCATTTAACTCGGAGGCCGATCGACCGCACATATGGACTGGTCGACTAGTACACTTTCTTTTATGAAAAATGTGATCGTTGGCGAATTCTGCACTATCCGATCGACCTATTTTTTGGACCAGTCGATCGGTACCTCGACCGGTATAGTCTCGACTTTTTGTTGGTTGAAATTGGGCATTTTCTGCACTGACCGATCGACCTTTTTTTCAGCCAGCAGCTCAACCGTCCTGCACTATTTTAAGCATAACTTTTTGCACAGTTATCAAAATGAGATGATTTTTTATTTTATGAAAAGCTAGCAGAATTCTTTACAACTTTGATATTTATGACTAATCTAATAAGATCATGCTTAATTATTTAATCAAAGTGTAGTGCATAAAGTTATCCCTTTTTCTTTAAACTTTTTCAGTATTTTAACTTTAATCTTTCGAGATTTGTATTATCAAAATATAATTTTATACATCATTAAAACTTAAGTCCAACAGTTTCTTCACTATTTTTATCCTTCCTCCACCTAGATTCACCACAAACTTTGCAAAAGTCAAAAGAGGCATCGTCCTTCCAATAAAACATGCAATCATTTGAACATGCATCAATTTTGTTATAGGAAAGTCCGAGGTCTTGAATTATCTTTTTGCTTCATAATAGGATTCTGGCAAGTTGGATTCATTAGGCAGCACCTCTTCCTTCAAAAATTTTAATAGCATTGTGAATGACTCATTACTCCACCAACCTACACTTTTAATGTGAAGTAATTTAACCAAAGTAGAAAATTTTGAACATTTTGAACCCTTATATAATGGTTCTTCGAAATCTCTTAGAAGTCTATAAAATTTTTGTGCTTCAATATTTAGCTACTCACTAGGTAAGTCATCACTCTCGATATTCATGGTGTCTTTATCAAATTCAGGATATAAGTCTTGAATGATCCCTTGTAGTTCATCCTCATCCTCAGCTTCAGATTCTTCATCTTCATAATCTGATTGTTTCTCATCGGAAACTTCTCCATGATGATACAAAAAGGTATAATTTTGAATGATTCCGTATGTTTTCAGATGTGACTCAACTATTTCACGAGTCGCTGAATATGAATTACAACACTTGACACAAGGGCATCGTATTTTTTGAGTTTCTCCCCTTCTAGTAAAAACATAATCCAAAAATTTTTGTACACCTCTATATAAGCTTCATTCAATCTATCATTAACAAGTTGCATCCATTGCTTGTTAGGTGCCATAACCTTACAATATTTGAAAAAAAATATAAATTAATAAAAGAGACCAACAAGAGATCCGTATGTAATTTTTTATATATGTAACTGATAGGTGAAAAGTATGAAATAGCGACCAGCAAGAGATCAGTATTGTAACAAAAAATAGAAGGATAAAAGACTTATCAATAACAGAGGACAGAAGGTCAAGGGGCACGCTCGATTGAAGGCAACTTCAGTTAACAACCTACCTGGAAAAATGGCCTCTTTGTCTTAGTATCAAAAATCTTATTCTTTTTTTTCAGAGCAAAAAGGATGACTATCATTTTCGTAGACATCCAAATTTAATAATGACAAAAAAGTTATATTTTGTTTTCAAAATCATAATAAAAGTTATCTCAATTATTTCAAATCTTCCAACTGAGAAGGAGAATCAACTTGGCAATCCATAAAAGAATGATTTTACTACAATTTAGAAAACATTAAATGGCAGGAATATATGCAATGTAAGTTTACCTTTATTGAATTATCTCTAATAACTGATCGAAGCTTTCTCTTTTCTAGATTGCATAAGCTTATTACACTAGATGAATCTCCATATTCCAGAAGAGGTTGGCCATCTAACAAAACAGAGTAACTAAATATAAGAAAAGATCAACGTAATAGCAAGATTTATCTACTAAACATATTTTTTACTGCCATAACAAAAGCACAAATTTCACATTAAGTTGCAAAAATGCACTGAATGCTAAAAATATGGTGCCCTAACACAGGGAGAGGGGAGGGCGCTTCTGCCGCTGTCGGTGAAGGAGAAGGGGGACCGAGGCGTGCGGTGGTTAGGGGGGTTGTGGGGAGCGCTGTCCGTCGATAGTGGGAGACCAGGCGGGCGCGCGCGTGAGGAGGGGGGGTGGGGAGTGAGATAGGCCGAGGGTTGTGGGGGGCACTGTCCAGCGGCGGCGGGGAGGGGGGACCAGGATGTTGGCGGGCAGGGAAGGATAAGGGGGACTGGGGCCGGGGGAGGACGGCAGACGCTCGCACGTGAGGGGAGGGGGCATTGTCTGGCTGTAGCGCCTGGCGGGCAGGAGCGGCGGGAGGGGGGCTTGCACGGTTGTTCGGCCAACGGGGAATTGTGGGGGCCGCTGTTGAGCGGGGGGTTGTGGAGGCTGTCAAGCAGCGACCGGGAGTGGGGACCAGAGGATGTTGGCGCGCCGGGCCGAGGGAGGACGGCAGGCGCTCATGCGCCGAGGGGGGGGGGGGGAGGACGCTGGTGCATTGGTAGTGATATTTGGGTTTTCTAGTGATAACTTGCTGAAAATTTAAGAAAATGTCAATTTTTCATTTTTTTGGTCTCCCAACTCACTAGCTGCAAGTGCACAGGTAAGTTGTAGTAGACTCAGGTTGTCGTATCCACAAGAATTTGAAGTCTAAGACACCCTAAAACAATTTAGATTAGTTCTACTTAAGTGGCTAAAAATAGATTTTTAATGAATAGTGAAAACATATTTTTTTTATAGAAAGTGAAATGATAACAGATTTTTGGGTTTTGGAAATTTATCAAAACTGAATTATAAATGCTAGAATGAAGTCTAAAAAGGTTTAACTATTTATGAGGAAGGTTCTTCTAGGATTTGGGGTTCATCTAAATTAATTAAGGATGGAATGGAACAAGTTATCACTAAATGTCCAACTTTTGATTCAACTTGAAAATGGGTGTTCCCACAGCTCAATTGGCTTCTAACTAAGCAATATATGATTATATAATTGTTAGCTAGGTTGAATCAAAAGAGGGTCCTCACTGAAAATCAAGTTATCATTGGGCTCAAAAGAAAGATTCAATGCTGATTTTTTGCAATTCAAGGAAGTTTGGAATGATAACTTGCATTTACAATCATAAAAAGATGGAATCATTCCAATCAACCAAACCAGGATAAAATATACTCAATAATGGTGCTTGTGTTCCATGATTCATCTCTGAATTCAAGGGAGATTCAAAATCAACCTCTCGGTTGCAAAATAAATTGGAATCCACACAAACACACTCAATTGGAAATGCAAAACATATGGCCACATGAGTTCACAATTTCCATTGCTCCTTGGCCCATCTCTGGATCTCAAAGAAGCCCTTAAGACTACCTCTCAGTAGTGGATTAATATGAGGGTTGACAATGGAAATCAGAAGTTAGAAAAATGAGAAAACAGAAATCAACATTTCTGAAAAAATCAGCAATGTGGATTGATGAAATTCAAGTTTGCCAAATGCCCCTTGACCCATCTCTGGATTACAAGGGATTCCTAGAGTACACCTCTCAGTGATTTGAATAAAATAGGGATTAACAATTGGCAAATCAGATTCCAAACAATCAGAAAATAGAATTTAGAATCAAACTAAGAAATCAGATTTTGGAAAAAAATCAGATTTGAATTCTGAATTGTCAATGATCTTGATTCATTTCTGAATAAGATCATGGCATATATTAGCCTCTCAACTATTCAATTATCCAATCCTTGATGACAATCAGATTCAAAAGCCCAAGAAATCAGATTTTTAAATTCAGGAAACCAGATTCTGAAATTCAGGAATTTTAGGTTCCAAATCAAACTTAAGGTAATGTTGAGAATAGATTTGAATCATGGAATGCCCAAATATTCATAACTCAATTCTGAACAAGATTAGGATGAAGACCAACCTTCCAATTGCTCAATTAATCAAGTTCAGAATGTCAAATAGGTTCAAACAGTTCAGAAATCAGATAACCAGAAAATCAGAATTAGAAATCAGTGGAAAAAAATCTGATTTGAGTCAAATGATTGTCCAAATAATCTTGATTCATTTCTTAACAAGATAGGGACAATAGCAACATCCCAAGAACTCAGATCCTTGATGACAATCAGATCCAAAGCCCAAGAAATCAGATTTTCAGACTTCAGGAATTCAGGAAACCAAAAAAATCAGCAACTCAGTAATTTAGAAATCAGAATTTTAAACCAATGGAAACCTGACTTACCAATTGATTCTTGACCCATCTCTGGATTACAAGACATCCCTAAAGTTCACTTATCAGTGAAGGGAATGATTCAGGGGACTCAATTGATAAAATCAGATTCCAATTAGGAATCAGAAAAATTAGAATTTTGATTTCTATTCAAAAATCAATGGAAAAATCTGATTTGAGTCAAATGATTGCCCAAACAATCTTGATTCATTTCTGAATAAGATAGGGACAATACCAACATCCCAAGGACTTAATTAACCAAGTTAGAAATGAAGAACAGATTCTGATATTTATAAGAATCAAATTCAGAAATCAGAAAACCAGAATTCAATTTTTAAAAATCAGATTATGAACAATAAACATATTTGAATCATAAAGAATGCCAAACAATCTTGATTCATTTATGATCAAGATTTGGGACAATATCAACCTTCTAGTTGCTCTATTAATCAAATCCACAATGGCAAACAGATTCAAAGGTCCAGGAATTCTGGTTCAAGAAATTCAGAAAAATAGAAACCAGAAATCTAAGTTTTAGAAATCAGCACTTCAATTAAATTGGAATAAAGAACTTGACATTGATTTCTAATCCATTTCTGAACTAGGGATAGATCAAATGATAACTTCTCAGCTATAGATTACAATAGGATCCAACAATGGCAAGAACTAACATTAGAAAATTCTGAAATCTGAAAATCAGCAAATGATTCAGTGCAGGAGTTATAAAACAATCCATATCCATCCAAAACTAATCTAAATTACTACCCTATCCTAGAAGAAATGGAGTTTAGCTCCTCATATTTACAAGATTTGGCATCAAATGGGATAAGAAACAGATACAAATCATGAATCCTTTGAAGCTTCCTGGCCAGCAGCTCCTCCACCAGAATCAATCCAGCCTTGCTTGCCTTCAAACCCTTGAATGACCAGCCTCTCCTCTCCTCCAGAAAAATCCAGCTTATATATCACTCCTTTCCACCCTTTGATCAGCATCTAAATGTTCTAATCCTCCTGATTGCAGCCACCTGTCCACCCCTCTGAAATTCCAGCTGCAGATTCCTTTTTGGTGCAGGAAAAAGTAGATGGTCCCCCCCTACTTTTTCCACTTTTTGGCCACCTTTCTCCCTGCTACAAATCCCCAAACAGCAAGCATCAAAGCCCTTGAATGGTATTTTGACAAATAAGGATTAGGATAATGATAGTTGCTAGCTCAGATATCAAATGGTATTAGGTGTTGTGCAGGAATGAAAACTTGTATCAAAATTAATGAATTAAGGGTCCCGGAATGATAACTTTATGAAAATCTTGGAAAATGTTCTAATATGGGTGGTTCAAAGCATTTCAGGCATCAAATTGATTAGAGTGACAAGTGAGTGAGGTCAGAAATCAAATATGAATGAGATTCCTAAAAGTGATAACTTGAGTGCCCCAAAAACGATAACTTATATGACTTAAAAACGATAACTTGTCATAACTTGAGTTTTGATTATCCAAATGTGATGAAATTTGACCAGCAATGAGTTAGAACAATAATAAGATGATTGCTTAAGGTCCTTGTGCAGAATTAATGGTTTTGTATGTCGAAATGACAGAATTGCCCTTTAACGATAACTTGGCACTTGAAAAATGATAACTTGTTCAAATGGACTTAAAAGTTTGCACAAGTTGAGATGTGACTATCCAAATATGATTTATACATGATAATGATGGATTTAGGGCAAGAAAACCATTGAAAATAAGTTCATTCAAAATAATGATAACTTGAAACTTAGGAATGATAACTTGTCCTCAAAATGATAACTTGGCATAGAATTTAGATATTAATGGATTTTGGCATTTCAAAACCTCTATGCACATGGAATTAAGTATGAAATGAGGAATATCAACTAGTTATCACAAAGTTTGCATTCAAAGTATAATTGGCCCAAAAATAGGCAAAAGTGGGACTCGATATGTATGAATTGCATCTAAAATGGGTTAAAATCATATAGTGATCAGCAAGTGATCAAACTCCCCCAAGCTTAGCTTTTTGCTTGTCCTCAAGCAAAACATTCAGAAATTAAGGACAAACTTGAATTAAAAGTCCACAAATGAAGTAAAGATTAGCTGAATTGAATCCAATGAGTTTCCCACTTTGCCAACACTTCATTCTTTCCAAAAACTCAATTTCTAGCTAGGGAATCACAGAGGCTAAAGCAAATTTAAGCCATGGAAGAAGTACTAGCAATAACATGTTTGAATTGCAGGAATTGTCAACTTTACAAAGGGGTTGAAATACAAATCTCTTCATGAACAGATTTTCAATTGTTTAAACAGGTTTAACACCTGACTTTTATTCATGAAATGCATATAAACAGGTTTAGCACCTGATTTTTATTCATGCTTTATTTAGGAGAGATTCCTTGGGAAGTTTTGCTCTCCTAAATTTTTTTTTCTTTTTGCATTGAAGAGAGATTTCTTTGGAAGTTTTGCTCTCTTCCTTTTTTCTATGCATGCATATGACTTTTTACTTTTCCTTTTCTCATTTTTCTATCCTGTTCATGAAGTGAGCAATAGTTCAAACTCAAGTATAGTTTAGATCCCTTTATCCAAAAAATCAAGTTTTCCTATTTAGCATGGCAGCAAGAGCCTTGACTCCCTTCTAGACATCTGATATTACTAATTCAATCCATAAGTATCAACTAGTGTGACCCACAAAAAGGAAAAAATTTCAGCTAAAAACTTCATTCAAATGCATCTGAATTCATAATGCCAATTAAAGCAAGAAGGCTAATGGCCAAGTTGGCCACTTGGTATTGGAGTGCACCCACTGTCAAAATAAAGTATTCTACCCATTTCAGAGTCAAAATGAATTCAGAATTGAGTTGGGTCCAAAAAAATGATAACCGAGTGATAACTAGTGATAACTTGTGAAAACCAATGATAACCTGGTATGAATTATGATATGAACATTAAAATCAATTGAAAACATGGTGTAAAGGTTAGAAAAGCACCAGGTTTCCTCCCCCAAGCTTATTCTCAACACTGTCCTCAGGGTTGAAAAATAAAGGCAAGGGAGAGGGGTGGGTGGGATTGAAATGCATTAAATTGGGCATTTGAATTCTCTTGGCACTTCATCCAGAAACTTTGGGTGGTCTAATCTTCTTAGTTGGGCATGATCCTCGTGGCAGCAGCGGGCCGCATGGGGTTGTTGGGGGCACTGTCAGGCGATGGCGGGGAGGGGGATCTGTCCGGCGGCAGTAGGGAGGGGCACGTATCCGGCGGCAGCGAAAGGCATGATCCTCACGGCGGCGGGAGAGAGGGGCACTTTTCGGCAGCAGCGGGAGGCATGATCCTCACGATGGCGGCGGGTGCAGATAGGGGGGGCGTTGTTGGGCGGACGGCAGGCACGCCGGGAGGACAGGCAGGCGCGGCTAGTGGGGGGTTGTGGTGGGGTTCTCGTGCAGCGTTGTCGGTTGGCAGGGAAGGGGGGGGGACCAGAGGAGAAGGTGGTCGACGAGGGAGGGTTGTGCAAGAGGTGGAGGAAGAAACTTAGGATTTTTCTATTCAATTTTTATAATTAAATATATTTGTGTTTTAAAATTGATGTTACCTAAGAAATTAATGGAGGGAAATGTGTAATTCTCACCAAATAAAATATTAATTGTACACTTACGCGATCTTAACTTATAAATAATTAATGATGACAAAATTAAATGGTCATTAATAATCACTTTTTTAAGACGAGCAATTTTCTCTTTCGTTAATAATGTGTTTAATAATATCCATATTTTTTTCTTGACACTATTGGCTATTTATAATGACCATTTTTTTGTCTCGATGTTAATAGTTGGTCATTAAAGATCTCTTTTCTTGTAGTGAAACCTAAGAGGCAATCACGAAGAATGAATCACTATCCGTAGCAAAAATGAGAGAAAGTTATATTGTGTGCCACTACAAATTGATCGAGAACTAGATATTTTGAAGTTTCGAGCAATCGTTTGGAGCATTGTTTCAGCCAAGACTTATTCTAGAGACATCATGACTTCTTATGAGTTTGATGTCTAATTTCAAATCTTTATTTTATATTTTCTACCTCAATTTTGGTGTTAATTCTTTTGATTATGGAATAGTTTACTTGTTAGAGGAAGACAGTATTGAAGCTTGATTTTCTCTTAATATATTTGTTATTGAGACTTTTGAGAATATGCTTATGATGTGTGTTTCATGCTTAATATGAGTTGAATAGTTTCTTGATGAATTTTGTATGATTTTCTATGATAATCATAAGAAAAGATTTATCAATTAACGTGTTATTCTTCTATGTGAAGAACCCAAGTTAACTAGGTACCAACCTAGGTCGGGTTCCCTCATAGTTTTCCACCAAAGTGAATCTCAGCACGACCTGGGCTGAGTTCTACCAAACTTGGTCAGTGTTCTATCTGTGTGATACTTTTGTTAGTAAATTAGTTTTAATTGCTAACCATTGTGGCATTAAACAGAGGTTTGTAGCTTAAAGCATTTTAGGTAAAGTAGGTTGGAGTTTATCGAGTTTTTGACATCTTTAATTTTAGTTTCATTTAAGATAGTTAGGTTCTCAAGTTTTTTAGACCTTTACTTTAAGCAACTTTCATATTAATGGGTCTTAGTTTGTAGTATATTAAAGTGGATTGAGTTTTCAATATGCTTTGACTATATTCTTTACTAGAGAAGTTAAGTTCTCATGTTTTTTAGTCTTGTAGCTTTTATCTGTTTCTTTTTTATATAAAGTCTATATTTGATCAATTGATAGTTAAGATAATCCAATATGGATACATAGCTTGAATTTTAATTTTCTCACACACTAATTAAAGGCATCATTCTCTATAATTGTTATCAATTTCGATAACTTTTACAAGTCGATCAGTTTTCAATTGTGTAAAAGAATAAATCCAAGCAACAAACTAAGCCAATTGAAGATAACAAGATGATCAAAGTTCCTGGGAAGGAACAACTTGAAACTTTATGTAACCACCAACAAGAAGGCACTTCCGCACCTAAAATTATATAAGTTGGTATAAATTTTTCGGGACAAAATACTACCATGTCAACCCATCCATGTGCAAAAGAAAGAGATATGTCTAAAGACCCACTAACTCCCTTTACTCACATGGTGGGGATGTTGCTGACAAAGTTCTCCATGCAAGATGAATTAATACAAAATATGGAGAATCAAATTTCAAATTTGACGCAACATGGCAATGAATTATAGTGCCCTCTCATCTTTGCGTGAAGATAAATAATCATCAACTGACTCAAGGACCAACTTGGAGGGGATGCTTTGTCAATTCATTTCAACAATTGAGAACAAGCTAAACCTTCAAGATCAACTCATTGAGACCTTGGAAGCACACTTGATTCAGTTGAATGCTCAAATCAAAATCAATAATAATATTCCTCCCCTACAAACCATTCGAGATTCAAAGAAAATTCTAGGAGATGGAGGTGAAGATCCAAGCACTAGTATCTTCTCAATTTGGCTTATTTCAAAAGACTTGCTTAAAAAAATTTCCCCCAATTATTTTATGCCCATGCCACCGCCAAAATTCTTATCAAAGATGGAGACCACCAAGAAATTATAAAAGAAGAATGTAAGTGAAGATGAAATAGTCCGAAGGAGGAACTAACCTTTGGAAGTTCCAACCCCAACTATTGACTTGCCTCCAATTCCAACAATGGTGACCAAAAAGCCTGAGAAGCACCAGAGAAATCACCATCCGAAATAAAAGGTAAAATCAAAACCACAGAAGTAGGTTATTGGAAGTTGGAGTCGGTTGGTGCATATTCACTTGCATCTTGTGAGCTCATCATGTTGGGTGTTCATGAGCGCATCAACTAATCACAATGAGATTATTCTTTATCGCACATTTTTATTTTAATAATATCCTTTTGTTAGTCTAGGTTATCGAGTCTTAAGTGAATTGTTACTTTACTTTTAAATTGCTTCAATATTTTTGCTTTAGATCAAGTCCTAGTCATCATTTAGTTTATATTTTATTCTATTAATTGTTCTATTTAAGTCTCATTTTTAGTCCATAATCAGATGATATTAAGCATCACATTTAACTGCACTAACAAGCTTCTACAATAAAGAATATGTGCTGAACTGAAAGAGAAGTGGTCCAGATGCATATATAAGACAAGTTGGTATTAGTCTGACTTAGGCTCTACATAACCCAAGACGAGTCTTTTAGCTTGTAGATATGTTCATGGCTACGGCACGGTTTTCGATAATAAATTGATGTGGAGAATTATGGTCTATATTTTTACTGCTATTTCGCATGCATACAGTTCCTATAGCACGATTATTCTTTTGCATAAACACATGCATGGCACTAATTTAACACATTTCAAACATTCTCCACATCTAGTCCATTCACGTATGACTCTTATTCTGGTAGTAATAAAGCTCATTTGAGTAAGTGTCCTCTACAAGAAGTTGATGAGCTTCAGGAGATGAGGTAGAGCAGAAGAGGCCAAAGAAAAGAACAACAAACACCTTCTACGATTGGGGACCAGCTAGCTCCCTCACCTCCCTCATGCAAGGAAGCTTCCTGAATACGAGGACCACAAAAGCTGCATGTGGTAAGAAAGCAGCAAATGATATAGCAGACAGCTAGCAGGAGCAAACAGGAGGAGTGAGGATAGATACAAAAAGGAGAGGAGGAGACCGAAAGAAGGAGGACTAGGAGAATTGCAGAAAGACATTCCATCATCGGGAGGTGAGGAGACGAGGGTATTGAATCATCGAGAGAGAAACTGAGAGTGAGAAAGAAAAACAATTCCTATGCCGATTCGTGGGGAAATGTGTACCCCCCACATGAACTGTAACTAACCGGCCTTGCTGAGGCCGGGAGATGTATTATGTTTTTGGACTTGTGTTCTTTAGCTGCATTTTCATCTTGTTGCTTTCCATGATTTGAACTAAATGTCGAGCTTGCTTATGATTTTAATGATATCAATTTTGATCCCTATTTCATTGTATAACTCTTGACATTTCAGATCTGCATTTGGATTTGAGCTCGTGAATCTTCTTGATCTTGCATCCCCAATCATAGGGATGTTATAGACTCTGCATGACCGAACGCAGAGAAATCGAGCTTTGATGAAGATGATTCCCTGTGCGGTTCTCCTATTTTGCTTGTAGTTGTATGTTAGGGAAAGTTTTTGGATCATTGTCGCCATGCACCCCCGACCATAGGGACACTATAGGCTCTACGCGAGTGAACATAGAGAAATCGAGCTTTTGCGACATTAGTTCGTAGTTTGTATCTTCTTTCAGAGCTATCAATCATAATTTTCTGATGTTTGGTTTAGACGTCGTACATATTCCAATTCGAGACCTGAGATGATTATGCATATTTTGAGTTTCTAGCAATAGTCGACCGCTTTGAGTTGGGGACTCAATCATCCTAGATGGATTCGAAAAGTGTTCGTGTGTTGTTCTCTCGTCATTGCTATTTTCGATTCCTTTTTAATTTGTAATTGGCGACCTGAGTAGGGTGGATGACAAATGGGTTACTTCTGAAGAACTTTCAGTAATCCTTAATCGTAATTTCGAATCGATCCTTTCTTCCCCTCTAAATCTTCTAAATAGTCTCGATGATACACTAGCCTCTTACCTTCAGCCCGGGAGGGTTGTCCGTGTTCCACTAAGGCGAGCGCGATCGCTCGTAGCCTTCTCTCCTTAAGTGTATTTCTCTTGAAAGCTTGATACTCAGTGAACACTAGACTTTAACTCAAGTCCAAAACAAAGAAAGCTTGATCTGTAACCTAGGACATCGTACGCGAGAGCGACGATTACACCTATTTTGTGAACCCCTTTCACATGTGCAACACAAGCTTTCTGCAAACACGAAAGTGTTGTGGTGAAGTCGAGTGCCTTCCCCATTAGGTTGACCATATACACACGTGAAAGGGCATTCGATCATTTTTCCCATATCGTTTTGAACTAAAAAACCTTATGCCCTGTAGCAGAAGCACCTCCCATAAATTCTCAGCATGCGCTCCTCACTGATTGTCCTGCACTTTTCTAGATTTAATCGTCACCTGTCCGTGTTTATTTCTCTTTACATCCCGAAAACAACAAAGACAATTACTTTCTTTACTTTATATTGTTGTCTTTCTTTCTCAGTTTTCAACATTTCTTTTGGTCGTCGAGTTCTGTTCAGAAGAACCTCTTCGAAAATTTCGCAAACACCGTTCCCTATGGATCAAACCTCAAGTACTACAATGATGCATCGTATGCTTGAGGATAACATTTCGATAGTGTAGATACATTATAAATTCTAAAACTTCATTCGACATCTTCTTCAGTATTCAAGAGTAACACGCTAGAGTAAGGGATAAACCTGTGTCTTAGAGGTTGACGTCCCCCTTTTTCGTGGCATTCTCTATACACACTTTATGCGAGTCAATAATCAATTCAAATGTTAACATGCAATTTTGATCGTTGAATCACCAACCAATCGACAATATGACAATCTTGATTCAAACCTTGATTATGCATGGAAAGGAGTGAAAAATGGCTAATTATCAGTTCAGATTTTAAGCTATTTATCTGGGTCAGATACCTATTGCAAGATCACATCGCCATCTCTCTTATCTCTTCTCCGACGATGACAACTCCTCTGATGACCTCCACCCTCTGCCCTAAGCATCTGTGTTTCCTCCGCTCATCCCTGCTTTCCATAGTTGTTCAAAGGCAACCGCCCAACGCCGCACCACTATTGCCATCATCACAACTGACATCACCCGTAAGCCTCCCATCCATCGGATTTGCATCACCACTCCATCTTCGAGCCTAATCTATCGCTCAACCATCGGCGTCAATCACGCGAACAAGGTCGGGCAATCATCGGTTTATCTTCAACAATGCTAATTTTTCTACAACTCTTTCAGTGCCATCTCATCTTCTCCAACGACGTCGCCATCTTGCATTGCCACGCCGCCGCCATACTCGCATTAGCTGTCATCGCTACCATGGGTCCTCCATCCTATACAACATCTTTGACGGCCTTCTCCACTGGCTTTGCCTCTTGAACGGTGTGTTGGCCTATGACAGCACAACCCTCCAACCGTGTCGGTCGTTGAGCTGTTGACACTGACATTACCGTGACACCACATCAAGAGCCACCGAACCACTAGTATTCATCACCTTCTTCTCCCAATTTCAGGTAGCTCTTCTTCTTCGGCCACATTTTTCAGGCAAAATGGGCTAGATAGTAGCAACCCCCATTGAGATATTCACCGATCACATCTCCACCGACAACCCAGACCCCACCATCAGTACCTTATCGACACGTAGGAAACAAAACCCAAGCGGAGCCACCTATACATGTGGGCCGGGTTTTGAAGACAATCAACAACATTCTCATCTAACAAGACAAACCAGAACTCAAGCCAGATTCTTGAAGCAAAAAATAGTTTTTTCCAATTTCTTATCATGTCTCATGGTCGAAACTTCCCTTTTCGCATATCTCGTCACAACACAGAGACCACTGTTGATGATGTTCAATCCCCTCAACTAGAAGGTCCACCACCTCGACCAAATCATTAGAATTTCATGACGATAAACAATGAAAACGCTATCCGTATGCCTTTTGTTTCGATATCACATCCAGCCGATATACTTGGATGCAGACCATAGGAGCCTTGAATATCATTGATGATATTGTATTACTATTTGAGAGGCTAAGGATGAGGTCATTCTTGTAGCATGACCCACATATGAGAACCTTTGTCACGAGTTTTTTAGCTCTTTTGCAGCATCTCATCTTGAGGGTGATAATGGACCACCCCGAGTTAGCTTCCGCCTCTACTATCGATCTTTGAGTTTAGCTTGATCAATCTATCCTTCTCATGGTCAGATGGTTGAATTTTGGAAGATTATCACAAATGACGAGCCTCTTGTTCTATCTAAGGTGAAGGCGTGTCTTATCTAGAACATAGTATTATTCAATGCACATGAAATCCTATCTTACGATATGCGATCGAGGAGAGAGTGAAGGTAGGTCAATCTTATAGAGATCCTGATAATTTGGGCCATGGTGGAGGGTGTCCAAGTCAAACTTAGACGTTTTGTTGTCACATCCTTGAAACATTCTAATCATCCCTATTACGATAAGAGGGAGAGAGAGCAATCACATCGAAGAACATAAAGTTTTACGAGGTTCACCCTAAATTGGACTACGACCTCGGTCAAGACGACTTTCTTTGTAGTGAAAAATTGATGGTTACAGAGATGCAAAATAACCTAGTCATTAGGGAGATTATATATGGACTCCAATACAAAATAGAAAATAAAAATCCTAAAACCGTTCAGATTTCAGGGGCTTCACCCCCAAGCCCCCGCAGAGGAGAATCCCCTTGCATCCCCCCTAGACCCCCTCAGGCTCGTTGTCTGAACAACGTGACCCACATAAGGGATGGGCAGCCTCACCTCACAGTTACAACTGAATTAGGATTTAAGCATTATCAATAAACCTCCAGCTTGACTTGAATCACCTTTAGAGCACAAATATTTTCAATACCATGTCGCCACCAGCTCCACCCCCCCTCCTTCCTTGGGCTATTACTAGATGTTGATGTTGGATCTAATTTTTAATGGCATATAAAATTATATTTTGATGATACAAACCTCGAAAGATTAAAGTTAAAATGTTGAAAGAGTTTAAAGAAAAAGGGATAACTTTATGCACTACACTTTGATTAAATAATTAACTATGATCTTATTATACTTTGGATAAATAATAAATATCAAAATTGTAGAGAATTTTGTTAGCTTTTCATCGAATCCAAGATTATCTAATTTGGATAATTGTGCAAAAAGGTATGCTTAAAATAGTGTAGGACGGTCGAGTTGCGGCTGCAACATAGGTCGACTGGCCAATAGGCCTGAGCATGGTCCGGGTCGACCCAGTCAACCCAGACCGCACCGACCTAGAAAATTGAGTAAAAAACCTGGCCGGGATAAGATCCGGACAGGAACTAGGTCTAAAGGGTGAAAATCCCGTCGGGTTTCGGGTCAAGACTGGGTCTACAGTGCAGATACCTGATCGGACCCGACCTGATTTATTTTTTAGTATATAAACCACACTCCAACTCATTTCCCTAGTTTCTCTATTCTCTTTCTCTCTCCCATCTTTCTCACACTCTCATGCCACGACGCCAGGCGATCTCTCCCTCTCCTTCTCCCTCTCTCTCGCGACGGCGGCGACGACGATGGCGATCCTCTCAACTCCAACCGCCCTCGCCCTCTCCTGACTCTCTCTCTCTCTACTCCGGCCGCTTGGGCAGTCAGATCGGCCACTGACGCGGCCAGATCTGGCCGCCTGACGGTCGGATCGCCAGTAAAAATGGCCCGGATCGGCCATTGGCGCTGGTGGATGGATTGGCCACTGGCGCGGCCGGCTACCAGGTTGGCGCCCGGATCGACCATTAGCGATCGATCCGAGCGTCAGCGCCTGACGCCCGGATCTAGCCGCTGGCAGCCGATCCGAGCGCCTGACGGCCGGATCGACCTCAGGTGCGTTGATCTGGCCGCAGACACCGGATCGACCCTAGGTGCGTCGATCCGGCTGCAGGAACCGGATCTGACCACACTATTCAGTCCCGGCCATAGACCCGATGATTTTCCCGGATTGTCGGGTCTGACCCAGAACTGGATCTAGCCGGGTCCGGGTTCGGTACCGGGTCAAAAAATTTTTGACCCAGCATAATTCGAGTCTGGACCGGGTCCGTCGAGACCCTGACCCGGTCCCGGGTTTGCTCAGATTTGTCGGCCAGAAACACAGGTCGACCGGTTCAGAACACAAGTCGATTGGTCAGTGCAAAAAATGCCCATTTTCAACATATAGAATGTCAAGATTGTACCGGTCGAGGTACAGGTCGATCGGACATTGCAGAATTTATCAACGGTCATATTTTTTCATAGAAGAAAGTGTACCGGTCGACCGGTCCATATGTGTGGTCAACTGGCCTCCGAGTCAAATGAACAGTAACGTTCAAATTTGAAGGAGAAAAGTGTGGAATGATTTTTGAATGACTTTGTCACTTGCTGAAGCCTATAAAAGGAGTGCCAAAGCTAGAAGGAAAGGCATCCATCAAAGCATTGAAGCAAAACTTCAAGAAATAAAAAAAAAAAATTTCTCTTGAAGTTATCATTTAGAGTTTTCTTTCTCTCTCTTCCACTCTTGTGAGCTTAGCTTTGTAAAAGAGAGAAATATTTTGTTAAAAAAATAGCGAGAGCTCCTGTTAAATGAGGTTCTAAATCTTATCTCTTGAGCGAGAGAAATAGATTAACTTCCTAAGAGGAGAGGTTGCCTTGCCTGTCGAAGCGAAGAAAATGTGGTTGATGTAAAGTGCTTTCTTTCTTGCCCCATTTGAAATAAAGGAAGGGATTAGTGATGTAATGCCCTATGATAAATGTTTCTTTAATTAATTTAATTATGATATGTTTTAATTATCATAAGATAAGTAAATTACTAATGAACTATGAAAAGTAATTAAGTGAAATGGTACACCATCAATTTAAATTTAATAATATGGAATGATTTGAAATTGTGATCGGCAACCTCATTATAATAGTTAATTTAACCATCTTTTAATTGTATTAGTTAGTTAAGTGGCCGGCATCCAAAATGGTACCTACTTTGTTATCCTCGAATCATAGATATCATTAATTAGCACAATTAATCACATAAAACAACTTGGAATGACATCACATATATTTGTACCGACTTACCTTAAAAAGGAAATGAAAAACACACATAAGCATGACAGCTCACCTCACCATAAATTAAATTAAATTGATGAGCTGCCACATCGCCAAAACTCATGCAATAAATAAAGAAAGAAGCAGGAGGTGTTTACTTCCTTCTTTGGTACACGTTCGGCCAGAAAAAAAAGAGAGAGAACCGACCTTGTGGTTATTGTTGGCCGACACAAAGAGAGGGGAGAAGGAAAGGAAGGTTGCATAATTTCCTTTTCGCTGCCGAGTTCAAGAGAAATAAGAAAGGAAAGAAATACGAGTTGGTTCCTTCTATGCTGGCCGAACCAAAGGTAGGTGGCAAAAGAAAAGGCAAGAAAAAAAAATTGAAAGGAAAGTTAGCTCTTTCTTTTTGTTTTGTGGTCGGCCACAAGAGGAAATAAGGAAGAATGGAAGGGGATACAATAAAAAGAAAAGGAGTAATCTCCGTGGATGCTGCCCGAATCTATGGAAAAAAAGGACAAAAGGAACACTACTATGGTATGTATGAGGTGGGATTGAATTACAGATTCTATAGAGAACTTCTGAAAATTACAATGGTTGTCATATTGACTGAATTAAAGAGAAACTAGAGTAGCTGATTAGAGATATGGAAACTAATTAGGGAAAACACTTTTTTTCTTCCAAGTTTTATAGTTGAATATTTATCTCATGCTTCAAAGGATTGATAATGATGATAAAATCATAAGATCTTCACAAAATGATCCTTTATATGTCTACTGATAGGAGAAGAAAGAATTATTTTGAAATCTTATGTATTTAGAAAGTTATGAAACAAGCAGATAACATATGTCTTGCTGCCCAAGTAGAGTAATTAGGTCTAATTAATAATTATGTCATAAATTCCATGCATAGATATAAATTAGAAATTTTGTGTGCCAGAAACTTATATGAATGAAGGTTCTAATCCAATTTGAACCACCTCAAAAACATATGCACAAAGAAAGTTATGGGTACAATAAATAAGACCTCTAAGTTTCTAGAAGTATGAACCAACACAATGAGATGTCTGTGTTATAAAATTTCTGTAGATAAATTATGTTGGATAAATATATATATATTGTATATTATAGGGTCTAGTTTTGTGATTTTTTGAATCAAATTTAGGGAATATCTGAAGGGAAAGTTTTGTGTTCATCCTTAGGGTACTATCACTCTGACTTCTGAAACTGCTGTCTGATTTTGTAAATTAGGTATTAAATCAAACATTTTATATAATAATTTGATAATTTACAGTCAACAGGATACTGATGTCAATTTATATGCAATTGGAATATCCTAAAAAGGTTGTGTCCAGTGAAAGTAATAGATTCTCAACCGCACCTCACTTAATCTATCAAAAACACATAAACAACATAAAACTTAAGTGAATGTTGATTTTTTTTCCTGAGAACCAAGACTAATAAAATAAAATCTGAAACATCCACATATTAAAGTTTCTATAATCAGGCGCTAAATGAAATTGGAATCATGTGATTTTATTATTTGTATTAAGAGTTATGAATTTGCTGAACTAGGTGTGCAATCAACCATTATAAGATAATTAATTGTGACGAATTGAATTACTTGAGCTATAAATGTCATATAATCTCTATGTCGATATGGTTGTATATGTTGTATTGTCAATTTATGTCCTAAGAGTAATATGAACCTATATCATTGCTATAGGGTTAGATGAATGATAAGAAAAAAAAATGGGGAACAACATGTGTGATCGCTTATATCAGGTAAGTTGATTTCTCCTACTCTATATTTTCACCTCTTTTGAATTCGGTGTGACATATATTATTATATATATTGAATATGTTTTGGAATTCTATGAATTGATTTCGAGAAATGCAATTATGGAAAGTTTATGAGATATGATCTGAATGGATTGCGATGAGTGCAATCTTGTTCATTTTGAAATGGTATTGAATATGATTCATCTTCTGATATTCATGAGATGTTTGTTATATGATGAATTGTGCATCGACATCCATTTGTATTTGCATATATGATGGTTGGAGCTAAGTGCTACATCGCTGATCACGATGGGAGCCACCTGTAGAATTCAATGCATCATTTCTGTTCCCCAGATATAGGATGAGATAGACTGGAGCTAAGTGACATGCGGAGCTAAGTGCCACATCGTGAGTAGTCGCGATGGGCCCACCTCTGGAATTCGTAGGGGCCACCTCTAGAATCCACCTATCGCTATATGATTGTTCCCCGAAAGGGATGAGGTAGAATGGAGCTAAGTGCTACATCGCCGATCACGATGGGAGCCACCTCTAGAATCCACCTACCGACCACTGGCGAGTTGGTGATTCATGCATACATGTGAGAGTGTTGCATTGCATACACATGTTTGATATGTTTAAGTGACAATGAATGTAAATTGAGTGTAATGATTGTGATTGGGATGTTATATATATATGTAATAAATGTATGAAGATATTGACTCTGATATTATGATTAATGCATGTATGCTGGTGTCTTTTCGAATCAATTAGATAGTAACACATAGCTTATGAGTTATCAACTTACTGAGCTATTTTGCTCATAATGTTGTTTCTAATATTTTTCATATTAATATAGATGTTGATGATCATGGAAGGTGATAGACTTAGACAGGTTCTATAACGACCTTGGTGGTAAGACATTAAGAAGAAGTGTGTCTCTCGAGTTCTTTTATTAGGATGTCGAGAGGTTTGATTATGTGTAATGCATATGTAATATTTTATATGTTATAAGAAGGCAACACCATTTTATGAAATGTAAAACTTAAGGACTATCAGTTTGCTCTGAAATGATCACCATAAAATTGTATAGTTTATTTTATGATATTTTCATTCTTATGCATGTTATAAACAAAATTTACATCATGCTTCGACAATCTTTTCAAATTTTATTTGATCGTCCGTAATGAGTTGCGAACTCCGGTTTAAATCACGGTTTAAATCGGGGTCGTGACAAGTGAAATCTCCGACGGTCTTGAGGGAAAAGTTGGAGCGGGGACGTAGGTCAAGGTGTGGCCGAATCTTGTCAACAACCATCGTGTCTTTGCGTTTGATTTTTTCTCTCTCTCTTCCCATTCATATTATGCTTATGATCTGAATTGTTTATTTTAAAAGGTTTTAAAGAATCGATTTTGTGCTTCCGCGATGATTTTTGTGAAATTGACATTTTTTATTTATCACCAATTCAACCCCCTCTTGGTACCTTTTGGGATCCTACAATTGGTATCAGAGCGGGTTGCTTTCGTTTTAATTTTTTGAATCATCTTGTTTTAAGATCTAATTATTTTTAGATCTAGTCTTTTTAAAGTTCAATTATATTGTTTTAAAATTTAAGCATATTAGGAACTTTGGCATTAAGTGGATTTGTTTTCGCCGAAGGACAATCAATTAGCCATCCTCCCCTTTTAAATGCATCAAATTTTCAATATTGGAAAATTAGGATTCAAGCATACATTTGTTCTATTGATATTAACATGTGGGATATCGTTGAAAAAGGTTATTATCTTCATGAAAATTACTTACCGACCATGACGAAAGACAAAAAAAATCGAAATTGGATTGGAAAGCAAATAATATTTTTTATTGTGCTTTAGATTCAACGGATTTCAATCGGATTTCTAATTGTGAAAGTGCAACCAAAATTTGTAAGAAACTCATTACTACTTATGAAGGAACGGATAAAGTCAAAGAATCTAGATTAAATATTTTCAATCATCAATATGATTCCTTCAAGATGCATGAAAGTGAATCCATAAATGATATGGTTGCATGGTTTAATGATATTGTGAATGGCTTAGCCTCTTTGGACGAGCCCAGAATTAACTCCCAAAAAGTGAAAAAGATTCTCATGTCCCTCTTCTTCCAATGACATACAAAAAGGACGGTGATCGAAGAAAAGAATTTGAATAAATTGGATTTTGATGATCTTATTGGCTCACTTCTAACCTATGAGATCGAATCCAAAAAGAAGAAGAATCCAATGCTCCCAAAAAGAAGACATTGGCTTTGAAAGCAAGCGAAAATGAAGATAACTGAAGTGAAGAAGAAGTGGAAGAAAAGAAACTCGCCCGCTATATAAGAAAACTTGACAAATATCTCAAGTTGGTGAAATTCAAAGAAAAGAGTGAAAAATCGAAAAAAGGATTATGTAAACATCACTTAAAATACAAAAATGAGACATCTCAGAAGGAGAAGAAGAAGAAATATAAAGAGCCATGTGAAGTTGAATTAAATGACTAATCAAACTCTTCTAGTGAGGATGCATACTTGTGCCTAATGGTACACAACGATGAGGTAACTTCAAATTCTTCAATTTGAAATAATGACTTATTGAGATTTTTCGAAGAAAATGTTTCTTTAGATGTAAATGAAAAATTCTCCTCTCTTATAAACAGATATTTTTCAACTAAAGAAGAAAATAAAAATTAGTATATGAGATTGAAAAACTCAAAAATGAAATTGAAACTTTGAAAATTACACATGGATGTGAAATTGTAAAACTAGCATGTTCTTTAAAAAAGGTAAAGAAGGAAAATGATCTTTTGAAAAACTCACAAAATAAGATTATTTCTCATGTAACGACAAATAATTTTGGGAATCATTTTGGACATGAAAATTCATATTGAAAATCCAATCATCTATATCATATCTCAAATGTTTTACGTGGATTTTATGGTCATTATGCATATCCCAAATAAGAAAATTTTTACAACATGGGATGATATGTGTTCCGAAAGGAACATTATCTAATAAAATCGAACTCAAAGAAGTTTGGGTACCAAAAGTTACTTGATTATTTTTCAGGTATGCCTCACATGCAAAGAACATGTGGAATTGGAAATGTGAAGGCACAAATGTTATGGTAAAAGTATCATCTATTTTTTTTATGTCACTCAAAAATTCAAAACTACTATTTTTTTAAAAGAGGAACATATAAATGAAAATTGATAATAGTGATAGGGGGAGCATGATTAAACTTTATTTTGACATATCATGGACATCATTATTGAATCAAAGTTTTATGCCATATTTTGATTCTTACTATATTTTTTTTACTTTCATAAATTGATTTTCATTATAAAATAGTCATAAATTTATGGGGAGTTATTTTCCAAAACTTGCAATACTCTACATGTCTATTATATGACAAAAGGGGGAAGAATAAATTTGTTGAAAAATTGATTAAGGGGGAGTTGCATATGATTTCTTATATGCTTCATATATAAATTATTCTTTTTTATGAAATAAAAGGGGGAGAAATATATGAGAAATATGATCTGAATATCACTTTATATGAAGAATTCCTTACAATTTATACTTTTGTGAATATCTATTATTGTAAGAAAAATTAAGTGTTAGGGGGAGTAAAATTGATTTTACAACTTCATTTTATAATTTTTTCGCAACTTACACATTTTTCATATTTCTCGATTTGTCTTCATAAAAAAGGGGAGATTGTTGGATCTAAGTTTTAATGACATATAAAATTATATTTTGATGATACAAGCATCGAAATATTAAAGTTAAAATGATGATAAAGTTTAAAAAAAAAGGAATAATTTTATGCACTACATTTTGATTAAATAATTAACTATGATCTTATTAGATTTTGAATGATAAAGTTATAGAGAATTCTGTTAACTTTTCATAGAATTTAAGATTATATAATTTGAATACTGTGCAAAAAGTTATGCTTAAAATAGTGCAGGACGGTCGAGCTGCCGCCTACAACACAGGTCGACCGGCAGGAACACTGATCGACTGGTTCAGAACACAGGTTGACCGGTCAGTATAGAAAATGTCCATTTCAACATACAGAATGTCGAAACTGTACCGGTCGAGGCACAGGTAGAGGTACCGGTCCAGAACATAGGTCAATCGGACATTGCAAAATTCACAAACGGTCATATTTTTTCATAGAAGAAAGTGTACCGTTCGATCGGTCCATATGTGCGATCGACCGACCTTCGAGTCAAATGAACAGTAATGATCAAATTTGAAAGAGAAAAGTACAGAATAATTTTTGGACGACTTTCTCACTTGCTGAAGCCTATAAAAGAAGTGCCAAAACCAGAAGGAAAGGCACCCATCCAAGCATTTAAGCAAAACTTCACGAAATCAAAAGAAGATCATTTCTCTTGGAATTATCATTTAGAGTTTTCTTTTTTCTCTCTTCCACTCTTGTGAGCTTAGCTTTGTAAAAGAGAGAAACATTTTGTTAAAAAAAAATAGCGAGAGCTCATGTGTAAAAGATGTTCTAAATCTTACCTATTGAGCGAGAGAAATACATTAGCTTCCTAAGAGAAGAGGTTGCCTTGCCTTTCGAAGAGGAGAAAAGGTGGTTGATGTAAATTGCTTTCTTCCTTGCCCCATGTGGAATAAAGGAAGGGATTAGTGAAATCTCCGACGGTCTTGAGGTCGAGAAGTCGGAGCGGGGACGTAAGCCAAAGTGTGGCCAAACCTCGTCAACAACCACCGTGTCTTTACGTTTAATTTTCTCTCTCTCTCTCCCCCGGTTTATATTATGCTTACGATCTGAATTGCTTTATTTTAAAAGGTTTTAAAGAATCAATTTTGTGCTTCCATAATGATGTTTGTGAAATTGACATTTTTTATTTAACATCAATTCACCCCCTCTTGGTGCCCTTTGGAATCCTACAGTTGATATTCTGCAAATTCAAACAAGCTTAGAAATTCCTATGATGAAGTGACCTGGTGAACATATCAATTTTCTTCATCTTGATCCTCTTCTCAATATGGATGAAGTGATATATGACATCAATATGTTTGGTTCTTTCACGATATGCTTAATCTTTGGTTTAGCATATTACACTCAAGCTATCACAATGTACTATAGCCTCCTAATGCAATCCAAGATTTTCAATTACGTCTTTCAACCAGAAGTCTTCCTTTGCAGTTTTTGTCACTGTAGATAATGTAAGAGATGGCTGAAGTGTGGCCTTCCAACTGATGATAGAATTGTCCAAAGTGAAGATATAGTCTGTCATGGATTGTCCTTTATCAACGTAGTCTGAATCAAAGTAACTTGCAACCAAACACTCTTTATTACTACTACAGATGAAGCCAATATACCAGATGTTCCTCTCATATATCGAAAAATGTAGTTCGCTACTTGCTAATGCTTTTTTCTGGATTGCTCATGAACTTACTAACAACACTCACTGCATGAGTAATGTCAAGTCTCATGCAGACCATGGCATACATTAGACTTCCAGCTGCACTAGCACAAGAAATCCTAGACATGTACTCTTCTCTGCTTCTAATTATGGTGCGAAGGCAACAATAAGCTGGATATTTGTAGCTGATAGAGTATACAAGGGCTTCGCTCCAAACATTTCAAACCTAGATAAAATCTTCTGGATATAGCTTTTCTAAGATAAGAAGAGTTTACTTGTGTGAGATCTCTTAGAATCTCCATTCCCACAAAAAAAAATTTATTGCACCAAGGTCCTTTATGTCAAATTCTATACTGAGGAGCTTCTTCAGATTCTGAATGTTTAACACGTCCATAGCAGCAATGATCATATAATCATAGGGACTTATGCTAAGTCCTTATTGATCATGAAGTTGTTGATCCTCTTATACCATTGTCTGTGACACTACTTCCTTCCATATAAAGATTTTTTTTAGTTTGCAAATTTGATTCTCCTTGTCTGGAATGGAAACCCCCTCTTGCTAATTCATAAGAATGTCTTCTTCAAATTCTCTAAGAAGGAAGACAATCTTCACATTTAGTTGCTCGAGCTTTAAATTCTGACTTGATAAAAGAACAAGAAGCATTATAGAAGTATGTCTGACAATAGGTGAGAATATCTCACTATAGTTCACTCTTTCTTTCTGCCTATACCATTTAGCAATTAGTCGTGATTTGTATCCTATGCCTTCAACTCCTATAATTTCTACTGTGCATGACTTTATGGTCTAAAGGAGAATAGGTCTTGTAGCCTTTCACTCCTGCACTGTACCGTACGAATACTCCTTTTGGTCTTAGCTCCAACTTTCCTTCACTGATATAACAATATGTTGTACACTAAAAAACTTTCAAATTAATATCATCATCAAAATTTTTTGACTATACCTTAATATGAGTCTTGAGATCAATTGTAGTCACTGACCTTCTATTCACCAAGTAGCAAATTGTGTTAACAACTTCAATTCCAAAACGTCCTATTCAGGTTAGCATTAGAAAGCATGTGTCTTGCTCTCTACAGAAGCGTTCTATTTATTCGTGTTGCCACTCTATTTTGCGGAGTATCTCTGACAATGACATGCCTAGCAATGCTTTCATATTTATAGAACTAATCAAATTCGGCAGAACAAAGCTCCAAATCATTGTCAGGGCAGAGGCACTTCACTTTCTTCATCATTTAATCTCCACCAAAACCTTGTACTGTTTGAAGGCTTTGAAAGACTCACTCTTGTGCTTCATCAAAAATACTCAAGTCATCCTCGAGTAATCATGAATCACGGATAGAAAGTATCTAGCACCACCCAATGATGAAACACGAGAGAGACCCCAACAATGGATGTAGTCGAGTGTCGCCTTCTTCCTGTGCATTGCTTTGTTAAACTATAGTCTTCGTTGTTTGCCAAAAACATAGTTGCATAAAATTATTTCAAATATCTTTAGACCTCCTAGAAGACCTCGCTTGAAATTCATCTCGTTGTGACTCATATGCCCAAACTGCATGTGCTGCATTCTAGACTTCTCTAACTTTGATGAACTAGCCACAACAGTAATACTAGAGACTATTCTGTTTGTAATATATATAAGGACTTTTGTCTTACTTCCTCCAGAATATTGTAGTTTCCTTTTCGATAATCATAAATTGAACAAAATTCTCATACGACGATGGGAGCGAAATTAACAGAAGCAGGGCAACATCTTCCTCTTCTATCTTTACATCAATATTTCTTAGTTCCATCAACATATAATTTAACTAATCATGATGTTCTTTTAGAGGGGTACCTTCTTGCATGCGTAGGGTAAATAGACGTTGCTTCAACAATAACTTATTAGTGAGAGACTTCATCATATACCGTCTATTGAGTCTCAACCACAGACCAAGCATCTTTCTTCATCTATGACCTCAATTATCATCTCATCCGTTAGACACATCATAATCATCGAGTGCGCTTTCTCTTCCTTTGATGTCAATTCCTCAAGTTCGATCTCATTTAACTTGGCCATTGCGATATATAAGCTATCAAATTCTCTTTTGCTTCGAAAACGTCTGCATCTTGATCTACCACCCAAAGCTATTTCTATTGGTGAACTTCTCTATCTTCACGTTGTTGCTTGATTGAGAATCACCACCCAAAGCTATTTCTATTGGTGAACTTCTCTATCTTCACGTTGTTGCTTGATTGAGAATCACTGATGAATTCTAAGGCATTGATACCAATTTGTTATGACAAGAGGGGGTGGGAGAAGGGGGTGGGGGGGGGGGGGGGGGGAGGGGGTGGGGAACAATCAATTTGAAGAACATAGGTTTACAAAGTCATCCTAAATTCGACTACGTCCTCGGATGGCGATAATGAAAATTTGTTGGTTATAAGAATGTAAAATAACTCAACCCTCATGTGTTTAGTACCAAATAGAAAATAAAAATTCTAAATCCGTTTATGTTTTTGGAGCTATGCTCCCGAGCTCTTGTAGGGGGACCCCTGGATCCCCTAAGTCCCCTCAAGCTAGTTGTCCGGAATTACAAGGGATGAGCGAGTCGTGCGTAAGAGGCGAGCAGTTTGGACGCATCCTTTGCTTAAACCCTCGAATTACATAAGAATCATATATGGTTATAATTGAGTTAGGATTTAGTACATTATCAAGGGTCCGTTAGTTAAGCAAAAGCGATCTCTTTTTCTAATCGAAAGTTTTATATCACTAAAGCTTTTATGCTAACCGTATTGCAACCTTCGTGACTGAATACATGCCATAGTACCACTGGTTGATTTGAGGTATTAATTTTTGTCGCTACTCCATATTCCAACATTAGATATCTGAATATATTGTTTGATTCTTTTTATTCCCAACATTACATAAGAATCATAAATGATTCTTGTTATGTTATTAGAATATAGCGACATGCATCTTTAGTTTTGTTCCGTTCCTAAAACCGATTTTATATATAAAGGCCAATATGTAGTGCCAGGTTTAAGTTCCAAGATATATGTGCATATACTTTAATTTGTCTAAATTATGACTCATATAGTAAGCATGTTAATTATCATGTATACACAGCTTAAGTTCAACTAATTAAGTAACAAAGACTATTTTAGACAAATAAGTAATTAAGAGATCCAACGTACGCGTGGTTGCAAGCGTTGGGATAACACAGGACGTACCCCACCAATCCACGACGACAGCTGGATCTACCCGATGCCGATCATGTCGGATCGATGAGTGAGTAGTGGACTTAACAAACCAATGCAGCATCATCATGCGATTGGTTCACAAGATTTTATTATTGGGATTTGGGAAAGGAGAAATTTTTAATTTAATATCTCGGCATTGAAATCAACACCGAAGATTGAGCTCCAGGTACTCAAAATATTTTCCTTTGGAAGTTCAAGGGTGCACCCGAGTTAGAAACAAATTAGATAAAATAATAACAATTCGTTTTTTTTTGCTTAAAAATTCTTTTTGTACATTTGAATGGCTTGTAAACTCTTTTCAATAAAAATAAAAAATAATATTATTTTTTTTCAATTATCATATTATGAGTTCAAAATCGAATTTATAGTGCAATTTGATTGATTCTTTTCTTGTTGTTTTTTTTATTTTAAAATATTGATGATAATTAATAACATTTTTTATACTTTTGAAGAAAAAAAAACAAATGCAAAACTTTATGCTACGTTGATAATATTATGGCTAGATATAGTTAATACATAAATTTTATCAGGTAAGTTTACTCTCGAACTTAAGGATCCTATCAGGTAACTTCTGTGAAATACTTTTTATAAATAACCAGAATTTCATGTTCTCAATTTGATTGGAGTTTTTTTTTAATTTACAAAATGGCGCGAACTTAATGTGAAAAATAAGAGAAAACTTCAAACTAAATGGATATATAAGTAAGTGGATAAGTTTATTTATAGCTAATGACCAAGTTAAACTTAGGTGAAAGAGGTCACAAGTTTGACGGTGTCATTCCGGAGAGAGAAATAAATGTAATGCACTATGTATCCAAATTGGGTTTATTGATTGTGAACGTATTTTTATTGATCATGAGAATTTAGAAAAAGAAAGCTCACATGATAGAAGGACAGAGTAGAGTCCTCCAGCTACAATTCCTGGTCCCTTGATTCACCAAATCACATGGTTCGTTTTGTCCTCTTGCCATGAAACAGCTGGAGCGAACACCAATCAGACGATTCCATCCTTCTCCTCCCCCTCTATAAATTCATATATCTCCTAGCGATCGATCGATCGATCACAACCACGTCAAGTAGTAAACGTACTGACTTCAGCTTAATTTTTGTTGCTGCTCAGCAAACTAAGATACATTAATTAAGTAGCCATGGCGCGAAAGGCCTCAGCAGCAGCTGCCGTCTTCCTTACCTTCAGCCTCCTCTTCTTCACCCTCGCCGGCGCCTGCGGCTCGTCGTGCCCCACGCCGAAGTCTCAGCCTCCGTCCAAGGGCAAGTGCCACATCGACACCCTGAAGCTGGCCTCCTGCGCTAACGTGCTCAACGGGCTGATCACCGTGGGCATCGGCAAGTTCCCCAAGCAGCCCTGCGATTGCTGCACCGTCATCAACGGCCTACTCGACCTCGAGGCCGCGGTCTGCCTCTGCACCGCCATCAAGGCCAACGTCCTCGGCGTCAACCTCAACGTCCCCGTCGACGTCAGCCTTCTGCTCAACTACTGCGGCAAGAAGAAGCCCACTGGTTTCCAGTGCTATTAAAATTATTGCCCTAAAGCGTTCATCTTTAGCTTCATTCAACTGTAAGTGTAGTACTTGTTATTTGTCTCCTTCGTTGGAGCGATTCGCTGTCGATCTCTTGCGAGTTGTTTTGGCTTCCGGCATGCATCACTTCGCTTCTTATTGCACGACATGAGAGCGTGCGAAGATGATGGCAGGTCTGTAGTCGTGCTTTTTTTTTTAATCGAATGGGGGTAGTACGTACTCGTTAATAATTCTTAAATTCTTTATCGTCTGTGTGCTAAACATCACGTTGGAACCTAACATGCATGGACATCATTTTGTTTCGGTGCCGCTGTATTAAGGTACCATGCTTAAACCTTAAACATTAACAAATTAAAACTCACGAGACAAGATGTGCCGGAAAAGAAAACTCACTTGAATTATATTTATTTTTCTACTAGTTAACATGTTCATATTCAAAGGATTAAAAGAAACAAAAATATAAAAAGTTCAAAAAAAGAAAACCCTTCTGCGTGGCACATTTCGGTAAAAAGTTGATGTACACAAGAAAACCAAAAAATAATGAAAATGAATCATATCCTAAATTTAACCGGAAAAAAGTGTTTTTTTTATAAATTTAACACCACCACTTAAGTTCTTGAAAATATCGAAAAAAAGGGAATGAAACATATAATTAACCCAGTACTAGAATATGTGCAATAGTTATCTTAAATTTAGCCAATATGCTAAAGCTTACCAAAATACTACAACGGGAGGACAAGCGAGTTAGATATATAGGTTTTTATATGTTTTCAGCATTTTATTTTCTTACATTATTCTTCTCCTGTCGGGCCTTCTCTGCTTTTGTCATTTTCAGTTCTCCGCATTAAGAAATTTCATCTTGTCACAATAATAGATAATGCGATAGCTAAACGAGCTAACTAGTCTGATTCATCGTTTTTGTTTAACCACTACTTTTAAAATGTGTTCAATTAGGCAATTCTTGGGCCACGTTTAATCTGCATGATACCCTGCACGCTTCACGTACACTCAGCCATGTAGTGATCGACCACATCATCTAAGAAGTAAACACAGTTCTGTTTCCTTTAAACCACGACAAATCTTTAATAGCTATGCTTTCAAGTTTCGATCTTTACTTGTCTGGATGGAGTCTAAAGACCGTCAAAATAAAGCAACTTGAATTTAACAAAGAATAATACATACATTAATTACGGCCAAACAAAATACATTAATTCTCCACTGGATATATCTAATGATGCATTTGCTGGATATATCAAAAACAAAGGAAAGAAGCGATCAACATACGCAAAGAACAGTAAAATAACGGCTTATAGATAGGAACAGATATCATGCAGAGCGGAATTAAGACTTGGGGATCGAGTACGTGCTCAATGATCATTAGCACTGGAAGCCCTTGGGCACGGACTTGCCGCAGTAGTTGAGGAGCAGGCTGAGGTTGATGGGGACGTTGAGGTTGATGCCGAGGACGTTGGCCTTGATCGCGGTGCAGAGGCACACGGCGGCCTCGAGATCGAGGAGGCCGTCGATGACGGTGCAGCAGTCGCACGGTTGCTTGGGGAACTTGCCAATCCCGATGGTGATCAGTCCGTTGAGCACGTTAGCGCAGGCAGCGAGCTTGAGCGTGTCAACAGGACACTTGCCCTTGGAGGACGGAGGCTTTGGGGTTGGTGTAGGGCACGACGTGCCGCAGGCGCTGGTGAGGGTGAAGAAGAGGAGGTTGAAGGTGAGGAAGATGGCAGCTGCAGCTGAGGCCTTGGTCGCCATGGCTTCTGCTACTAATTAACTAAGCAAGATCTCAGCGCAGACACTAAGCTTTGAGTAGCTGATGAGTGGTGGATGGTTTCATGTCAAGGATGAAGTACCTATTTATAGGCTGAGAGAGGGGAGCCGAACGGTTTTATCGCCAGTTGTTGCGAACGTAAGAAGACAAATAGAACCCATGTAAACTCCAATTTGCGAAGCATACGAGCATGCAAGTGACCCTGGGGGTTTAGCTAGCTGTCGACGATTTGAGTGAACAGGGGCACTGGCCCTCCAAGTTGTGCCATTTGATACTCTCTCTTCTTCCATGCCATCAACCCTGTCAATCATTTCAGTGTTCATATATACAAGAAGCTACACATAATAGGAAACAAACATAAGAGCTTTTAAGTTAATACGAGCAAGTACTTACAGCTCACAGTTTTCAAGGTTCACGTTCACGTCGATTAGAGTTCGTGTTGTTGTGCCCAATATTGCTCTGCATGCACGCATGTCTACTGAGAAGTATGTAAAGTTTATTCCTGTGGAAAAGCAAAGAATTTTCGTATTCTTTGATTAATTAGCTTAGAAATAAATAGAAGAGCCTGAAGCTTTCCAAGTGTCTAGCATTATATTTTGTGATCTCCAGTGGTGCATAGTTTCTAATTGAAGAACTTGATGAGGAATGAAGAGTCTGTACTCGAGCTATGTGAACGAGGGATGAAGAGTATGCTCAATCAAAACGCATCTGAGGACATCTCCCCTGCGTCGCCAATATATATGTATCTTAATTGAATCTAGATTACCACGTAAGAAAAATGTCAAGCCAAAATCTAGGGGGACACATAGAATAACAATTTAAATACTCAATCTACGTGAATTCATTATTTTATGCAAATGCCAGCTTAAACCATGGGTCCTCCGTACAGTGACATTTCGACTGGGGTGTTGTCCTTGTCTTCTTCAGTGATTCGTGCGTGCAATCCTATCTTCGAACCTGTTCTGGTTAATTTTGTCTCGCCATTCCATGGATGATTCAGTGCTGCGAAAGATAGAACATAGAATGAGAAAGGTGACGAATGAGGTAAAGCGAATGATCTCAGAATCTCATAATTCACAAACCGTGTCGATCCAAATCCTTTCCCTCATTTTGATAATAAAAAAATAGTTCAAGTAATAATCTACTTTCTAAATTCATTAAAGATATTTTGAATTTCATATATAATAAAAAGAAGCTCAACTCTTACAATTCTTTCTTAATATATCAAAACTAGAACAAACGCAATCCCAAATTTCATTTTTATCAGTTGCCTCTTATAATATAGAAAGCCATTCGTATGAGGATTGGTCCTTGGGGATCTATAGAGATGCACAGATAATTTATTTATCACCAAATAGAGATGAATATTATATGGTAACAGTAGAAAATTCTTTGGCTTTGAATCGGGGTATTAAGGAAGAACTCGATACCATCAAGAATCCTTGACTATTGCATGGGAACAGATTCATTTTAGAAGTATTTTTTCCTTCCAATATTTTTCTATTGGAGCTTCTCTCACTCCTTTTATTGAGCATAATGATGTGAATCGAGCTTTAATGAGTTCTAATATGCAGCGCCAAACAGTTCTGCTTTCTCGGTCTTAGAGGTGCATTGTTGGAACTGGGTTGGAACGCCAAACATTCTAGGGTTTCCACTATAGTCGAACACGAGGAAAAATTTATTTATATTGATACTCACAAGATCATTTTATCAAATAATAGATATGGTTCTACTACTATAAGTATTCCATTAGTTATTTATCAACGTTCCAACAAAAATACTTGTATGCATAAGAAACCTCAGGTTTTTTGGGGTAAATGCATTAAAAAGGGGCAAATTTTAACGGATGGTGCAGCTACATCTGGTTAGGGAACTTGCTTTAGGAAAAAAATGTATTAATAGCTTATATGCCATGGGAGGGTTACAATTTTGAAGACGCAGTACTAGTTAGTGAACATTTGGTATATGAAAATACTTTTTCTTCTTTTCACATTAGGAAATATGAAATTCAAACTCATGTGACAAGGCAAGGATCCGAAAGAATCACTAAAGAAATACCACACCTAGAGGCTCACTTACTTTGAAATTTAGATAGAAATGGAGTTGTGATGCTGGGATCTTGGGTAGAAATTGGTGATATTTAATAAGTAAATTAATGCCTCAGACAACAAATGAATCGTCATATGCCCTAAAGGATAGATTATTATGAGCCATACTAGGAATTCATGTATCCATTGCGAAAGAAATTTCTCTAAAACTACCTATAGATGGAAGGGGTCGTGTTATTGATGTGTATAATCCAAAAATGATTCGTGTATATATTTCACATAAACGTGAAGGTGCATTATAAAGTAGCTGAAAAACATGGGAATAAAGGTATTATTTCAAAAAAATTACCTAGACAAGATATGCCCTATTTGCAAGATGGAACACATATTGAGATGGTTTTAAACCCATTAGGAGTACCCTTGCGAATGAATGTGGGACGCTTGGGTTAGCGAGGGATCTTCTAAAGAGATATTATAGAATAGCACCTTTTGATGAGAGATTTGAACAAGAAGCTTCCAGAAAATTAGTGTTTTTTGAATTATATGAATCGAGTAAGCAAACAAAAAATCTATGGGTATTTGAACTTGAATATTTGATGGAAGAATGTGACACCCTTTCGAACAACCCATTATAATAGGAAAGTACTATATTCGAAAATTAATTCACCAAGTTGATGATAAAATCCATGGGCGTTCTAGTGGACATTATGCACTTGTTACACAACAACCCCTTAGAGGTAGGGCAAAATAGAGGGACAATGGGTAGGGGAAATGAAAGTTTGGGCTCTAGAGGGGTTTGGTGTTGCTCATATTATACAAGAAATTCTTACTTATAAATATGATCGTATTAGAGCTCGTCAAGAAGCACTTGGTGCTATGATTACTGGGGGAAGAGTACCTAACTCAGATGATGCTCCAGAATCTTTTCGATTGCTCGTTCGAGAGCTACGATCTTTAGGTCTAGAATTGAAACATTTCATTGTATTTGAGAAGAACTTCCAAATTATAATTACTAGGAAGGAAGCTTGATCTGAATGAATCATAATTTATATTCTATGATTGACCGGTATAAATATCAACAACTTATAATTGAACTTGTTTCTCCTCAATAAATAAAGGCTTGGGTCAACAAAATATTACCTGAGGGGGAGGTAGTTGGAGAAGTGACAAAACCTTATACTTTTCATTATAAAACCAATAAACCTGAAAAAGATGGATTGTTTTGTGAAAGAATCTTTGGACCCACAAAAAGTGTAATTTGTGCTTGTGAAAATTATTGAATGATCGAAGCTGCAAAAGAAGACCCAAAATTTTGTGAACAATGCATGGTGGAATTTGTTGATTCTCGTATACGAAGATATCAAATGGGATACATCAAACTCGCATGTCCAGTGACTCATGTGTGATTTGAAATGTCTTCCTAGTTATATTGTGAATCTAATTCCTAGTTAAGGAATTAGAAGGCCTTATATACTGCAATGTGTGATTTGATCAAAATTTTCATTTTACAGACATGGGCTGAGAAAATGTCATCCCATTAAATCTGATTGGGATGTCCCTAGACCGTAGAATAGACAGGTCAAATAAATATTTACTAAGATATTTTCTATGCTTCTGCAGAATTCCTCTAATTGATGAGAATTTTATTCTACAATTGTATTGTTTGCTCACAGGTAAGTGGAATTCCCATCCTCATTTGTATTTATCAAGAAATAATTCCATACTCAAGTTTCCATCATAATAAAATATATTTGGGTAAAAGATTCATGTAAAGTCTCTTTGGCGATAAAATCAGAAAGATATAGGTACAAAAAGGCAAATTAAATTAGACTGGTTTTTTTCTTCTTTTTTTTTCTTGAGGGGTGCTTGCCAAATCATGTACCTTGAAGTTTCCCTTTTATATTTCTCTTTCTCCAATTACAAGTGAAAGTTTTTCTCTTTCATGCATTTAGAGTTCCAAATTCACAGCAAGTTCTGAAGAGGGTTACAACATGCATTTGACACGAGATTGCATTACAATACTGTATTTCACCCTCAGAGCGATAGGCAAAGTGAAAGGACAATCCAAACCTTGGAAGACATGCTCAAAGCATGTGCAATTAATTGGCAAGGCAGCTAGGATGATCATTTCACTTTAGCTGAGTTTGCCTACAATAATAGTTATCACTCCACTATAAAGATGGCTCCATTTGAGACACTATATGGAAGATCTTATAGGAAGGAAGGCTGTTGATGAAGGAAGGCTACTAGGATTAGAACTAGTAGAGAAATATGCTGAGAAGGTAGGTTTGATCAAAGAAAGAATGATGACACTTTAGAGCCGCCAAAAAAGTTATGCAGATAAGAAAAGAATAGAGCAAATCTACTAAGTTGAAGATCATGTATTACTGAAGGCATCTTCTACCAAAGGAGTCATGAGGTTCAGCAGAAATGGCAAGCTAACTCCCAGGTACATAGACCCCTTTGAGATTCTGAAGAAGGTGGGAGAAGGAGCATACAAGTTTTTGACATTGCCTTCTTCATATGCTAGAATCCACAATGTTTTGCATGTGTCAATGCTTCGCAAGGACACATATGATAGTTCTCATGTAGTGGTAATTAAAGAACCAACCATCAAGAAAAACCTCACCTATGAAGAGTATCCTAGGTGACATATTAGATATGATGAATGTCAACTGAGGAATAAAGTAGTGAAGATGGCGAAGATTGCATGAAAGCACCACAATGAAACTGAAGCGACATGAGAAATAGAAGAAGAGATGAAAGAATAGTTTTCAAGACTATTTGAAAAGTGTTCTATGTTATAATTTAAATTTTGAGGATGAATTTTCTTTTTTTTTGGTGGGTGGGGGGGGGGGGGGGGGGGGGGAGGGGGCGAGGCAGGTGGAGGATATAATACATCCAAATTTTTAATTAAAGTAATTTGGACTTTTTGTCCAAATCCTCGTGACCTCCCCTATATAAAGCCCTCTATTCCTATTGTTTTTCTCTTTTTTCCACATCTTCACAGCTAGGGCTTGAGGAAGGAGAAAGAGAAAAATCTGGAGGAGGAAGAAGAGGAAAAAAGAGAAAAAGGATTGATCAAGATATATAAATGGGATCCAAACCCATTCCTCCTCTCTCAATGATTTTTCATTATTGGATTGAGAGCATGAGGAATCTTTGCCATCAGATTGAATTGTGATGAGGGTGTTTATTGTTAAAAACATTAGATCCATGCATGTATAGGTTTCTAATGATGAGATGCATGGTTAGGGTTCACGTGTTCTTCCTATTCATAATTTAGGGATAAACTCTATATCTAGAAATTAATTGTTTTTACATGTTTTTCATGTTCTTTTGATCCTACAATGTCTAAAAAATATGCTTGCAATGATTCCTTTGATTATACATCATTTTCTCAAGTTTTGGATTGGAAAATCATATATAAAGCGGCTGGCGGATGGGTTTCAGAGCTCTGTCATGGCCGTGACACATTCTGTCACGCCCGTGATAGAAAGGGGTAAATGATTGCTGAAATCGCTTCTGTTATGACCGTAACGCAACTGTTACGCCCATAATAGAAGGGGGTAAAACAAGTCAGGCGAATCGAGTTCTGTCATGCCCGTAACAAAAATTGTTATGGCTGTGAAAAGGCCTATTACAGTCATGAAAATGCTGTTACGACCATGACATAGCGAGATTTTCCTAGGTGTTTCTGTCATGGTCGTGACGACAGCTTTCACGACCATGACCATCGTATAAACCATATATATCATATTAAAAGTTATTTTTAAGGTATTAATACTATGTATTGATGTTTTTTATTGTATAAGAGCCTAGATATGCGTAAATGTATGTTCCCTAGGTGACTAGGTTAAAATCTGAAGATTGAGTGATGTAAATATTTATTGTTTGCAAAGCATAATGAACCCAATTGTGTATGATGTTGCATGTCGCTCCTCTATGGCCCTTTATCGAATATTTGCCCGAAATAATCATTATATACATCGGCAATGGTGTGTGCATTCCGATGTCATTCTCGGGTGAGAGTAAAAAAATAATCGTCACATGCATCGGCAATGGTGTGTGCATTCTGATATCACCCTCAGGTGAAAGGGGAGCATTATCTCCTAGGCCTAGCTAGCCTATTAAGAAGGCAACGACATAAGTCCCAACTATCGAAAGATATAATATTAATAGGAAAGGACCAATGATCGATGGAATGGAATGACGTCCCACGAAAGTGGAAGTCCAAAGGATTATAAAGCAATCCTGAGAAAAGTTATGGAGCCAATAGTTATGGTAAGTGTATCTCACTTATATGGCTATGGATTTAATGAATTATATGAATGCCCATACCATGAGTATGATGATGATTACATGTCTTCTATGCTATAGTTTATGAGGGCGTGATGATAGATTATTATTGATGATTGACATGTAGATCTCATGTATAGTGCAAGGAATGCATATTGTTACTTCTTTTATATAAAGATGATGCATATCCTATAGTATCTTTTTTAGGATCATCACATCACATAGCATTGCCTTTACATACTCTAATAGGAAAACCTCTGCATCATGGATTCGTGCAGGTGCATAATAATTTGGATAGATGGTGGCTCAGCTCATGACGAATAAGATTACACACTAGTTTAGGAGCCTTAGAGTCATGTGTTATTGAGATGCTTTGACTATGTTTTTAAAGAGATGCTTTGACTATGGCTTTAAGATGTTTTAATGTTATTAGTGATGAGATTGAATGTTATTAGTGATGCTTTGACTATGGATTCGTGCAGGTGCATAATAGTTTAAAGAGATGCTTTTTATATTCAATCCTTAGAGTCATCAGATTGAATTGTTATTAGTGATGATGTTCAAATGTGTTTTTAATTCTATAACATTACTTTTGATGTTTTCTTAAAGTTTTATGCATTTAATAGAAGGACTCTTTTATCTTATTTAAATGGTTTTATGCTTCTGCTGTAATAGATAAAAATTATATTTTATTATAATTATGTGACGGTGAATGGACTAACACAACCGAATGATCCAATTATCCTTGACAATTTGGGAGTAAAATTTGGGTTGTTACACAATCACTTGAATTTTCCCTCCCGACTATCTTTCTCATTAACGCATGTCAAGGCATCCTCACAATCCTCTTTGTGACATTGGCACATGGACCCAAGAAGGCATTAACAATAGCAGCAAGCGGAGAACATAGATTCCAGGATGGACAAAAGGAGAGGAAAATTATAAGAATCTAACGAATCCAACCAGGCATGAAGGTCATATTCCTAGAAGTGAAGCATGTTAGAAAAATCCTAAGAGATTTATATAGGTAAAATGCATCAATTTGTAACTTTATACATCAATTTTCAGTTTTATCATCAACAATCATTGAAAAAGCAAATCAGTTCATCGCGATTAAGAACCTATCTATCCTCGGGCGAGGTCAACCTTGCTCGAGCCAAGATTAACCCGACTATGGCCGCTTTTAGATGTTTGAGCTAGAGTAAGATGACTCGTGCCCTTTGGGTATCCGTCCGGTTCGTAATAAACTTGGCTCGAGTTAGAGTATTGATAAAAGATTATGAAATTAAATGCAACTTTTATTATCATAACATTGATTAGAGTATTGATACAACATATTAAAGGTACAATGCAGAGAAAAAGCGTTGCAAAGTAATAAGAGTGAACAAAGCATCACATTGCTTTACAAAATTGTAATAATTAACCTTCTTGTATTACATCTTCAGATAGCAAATTATCATTTATTACATCTATGATATTTGTATTTATTAATTAGTGATTACCTTTTTATACATTGCATCAATTTTTATTGTTCTTACGATAACTTGTTATGAATAAAATTCCAAGTTTACTACTTCCATATTGTATTGTGAAGCTCATGGAGTAATTTATTCCTTGCATTAATCATGCAATTAATCAATTCATTAATTCTTGTATCATGTTTCATTAGTTGATGCTCGTGATGATGTTGATTCACGTGAGTTTATAGTCTTTACGCATCATTTATTTTTTTCATAGTAAGATGTTTAGTTTTTCTAAGAAGTAATATATTATGTTTCCATATATATTGTGGTTTAATTCATATTTGTCAAAATTATCAAAGTCAAAGTAGTACACGTGTAGGCAGTATGAATCTTCAAAAGTTTAAATTGTAATTAAGGTAGATAAAAGATATTTTTGAAAATATTACAATTGTTATCAGAGCATCATATTAAGACTCGACATCTCAAAGTAGATAAAGGTCCATATAAAGGGTCATGAGCAATCACCACTCCATCCAAAGTATATAATGCCAACCAAGTTTTCTGTACCTTGCAAGTATAAAATGTTTTCTAACTTATAATAGTGGATAAAAACGTAAATTCTTATAAGACGAGCATCCAATCGTACATACAACTTGATGCGCCCTCACATTGACAATGAAGTTTACCCATCCAATATTGGACTTACCAGTGCTGACATATTTAATTAATTAGAAAAAGCTGCCATTGCATTAGAATAGCAAACATACAACGGCTCAAATTAAATGATAGGTAATATGACATTGATGTCAATAATACGTGTCAAGGAATACGTTTATAATTATGATACAATTGTGTGGATGATTTATGAGCAATATTTTGGTTCTATATAATTGTATTATATTTGATTTTCTATCACATTTGTCTACGACATAGAACAACTTTCCAAAGATAAAAACATAATAAATAATAATATTAACAATAATAATATTTCTATCTCATATAATGTTCAAGAATTTATTTTACGAGTTGGAAAAACAATCACTACAGACGTTAAAGATACTCTATTACACCAAAGAGAATATCTTTGAATGAATTACATGCAACTCATTATTATAAAGGACATTGATCAAATTTCTTGCGTCATAATATAAAATATGATGAAGTTAAATACAAATTTCATCTTCATTGCGTTGATCACACTTCATAATATTGAAATATTCATAGTAGCACATCGAAATCGATTATGATATCTATTATATCAATGGTTACCCTTTTTCTTATGATTATCTGGTATGAATATTATTTCAATGATTTGTTACATTCATATTGGTATGTGAGGCTTACGTTCTCTGTAGGTAACAAATGCTCGGTAACTGATATTTTTTAGTATATAGTCAAAATTAATAAAAAGTAATAGTTTTTAGTATAAAATATCTTTGCACTCATTTTTATGGTTGATAAGTTAAAAATTTTTATATATACTCAAAATTTAAAAAGTAAATAATTTTTAGTATAAAATTTTTTTGAGTTATTTCCTTTGACCACCCATACACTATCGAGAATTATCACATTTAACCTCAAACTATGAACTTTATTTTTTGAGTATCTAAACTATCGTAATTTTTTTAGTTTGGTCATTTCGTCCAATTCCGTCGACTTATTCATTATTTTTCATTTTTCACATTTGTGAAATATCCATTATACCCCTGTGTTAGTCCCCTGTGTTGATGAAGGGGGGCGGGACGTGGGGCGGGGGCATCTCTCTTTCCCGACGCCGGGAAAGAGAGGGGAGGAGGGGGGTGACGCCGCCCCCCTGCATCGACGACGACGACACAGAGGGGGGCGGCGACCCCCCCCCCCCCTCCCCTCCCTTTCCCGACGTTGGGAAAGAGAGAGAAGGGGGGTGGGGGGGAGGGTCGCCGCCACCCCCCCTCTCTTTCCCGACGTTGGGAAAGAGAGAGAAGGGGGGTGGGGGGGAGGGTCGCCGCCACCCCCCCTTTATGTCGTCTTCGAAACCCTCCTCTTGTTTTTTCTTTTTTTAACTATTTTTATATTTATTATAATATTTTTTTATATAAAAGTGGACTAACGCAAGGGTATAATGGATATTTCATAAATGCGTAAAATAAAAAATAATGAAAAAGTCGATGAAATTGGACGGAAGGATCAAACTGAAAATATCGCGATAGTTTAAGTACCTAAAAAATGAAGTTCATAGTTTTGGGTTAGATGTGATAATTCACGATAGTTTAGGGGTGGTTAGAGGAAATAACTCAATTTTTTTACACTTATTTTTATTGTTTATCAATTAATTTTTTTCATATTAATTTTATATATTCCAAGATATAGAAATATTCATATTTGTATTTCTGTATTTTATCTAAGAAATTTCACTAGACATTAAGTATTTTTGTAATACTAAAATAATTATGTCTGATCATCTCAAGTTGTGCCATGCGCGTATTCCTTGTGATGAAATCTCCATATAATTCTCTTCATCTTATTCCATCTTTAGGCTTGGCAAAATTCATGGCTTTTGAAACTAACATAAATAACTTAATGCATGCGGGGAACAATAGGCAATTAAATTGTTGAACATATTGAATCACAAGAGATGCCATTTAACATTATTGTAAGCTTCTGCTAAGCCATAAATTGTAAACATAAAGTTTAACTACATGCATGCATAGATAAATACACACATTTTATTTATAAATTTTATTTATTTTATGACTAAAACGAGTAACTACAGTACAAGTGTAGCATACAGATACACTAAAATTGAATAATTTTCTTTTGTTTTATTTCCTGAAGTACACTAGATTTCTTTAAAAAAAATATTTTTTATTTTTGGTGATATTAAAAAATGGAACAATATATATATATATATATATATAATTTCGAGGATTCAGTGGCAGTTTTATAAATAGTCTACGTTGCTTCTTTGCTCAACATTCTTATTTATCTTTTTTCTAAATTTTTTAGAGTTTTCACACCTTATTTTTTTTAAATTTATATATATATAATTCTGAAGATTCAGTGGAAATTTTGTAAATAATTTACGTTGTTTCTTTGCTCAGCATTCCTATTTATCTTTTTCCTATATTTTTTAGAGTTTTCACATCTTTTTTTTAAAACTATTATATATATATATATTTCTGAGGATTCAATGATAGTTTTGTAAATAGTCTACGTGCTTCTTTGCTCAGCATTCTTATTTATCTTTTTTCTAAATTTTTTAAACTTTTCACACCTTATTTTTTTTAAAACTATTATAAATGACACGTATTAATTGCAAAATAATGGCAAGTTTTAAGAATGTTATAAATGGCCAAAATGCTACAAATGATAAGTTTTAACATTTATGTGTATAACATTTTTTTATGTAATATATATATAATTCTTAGAATTCAGTGGTAATTTTGTAAATAGTCTATGTTGCTTCTTTGCTCAGCATTCTTATTTATCTTTTTCCTAGATTTTTTAGAGTTTTCACACCTTATTTTTTTTAAAACTGTTATATATATAATATATATATAATTCTGACGATTCAATGACAGTTTTGTAAATAGTCTACGTTGCTTCTTTGCTCAGCATTCTTATTTATCTTTTTCTTAGATTTTTTAGAGTTTTTTTAAAACTATTATAAATGACACGTATTAATTGTAAAATAATGACAAGTTTTAAGAATGTTATAAATGGCCAAAATGCTATAAATGTCAAGTTTTAACATTTATGTGTATAACATTTTTTTTATGCAAAAAAGAATAATTCCAAGGATTCACAACAATCTTTTTGAAATCTAACAATCTATTTTTTACATGTAAAAAAATAGATTTAATGATTCACAACAAATTGTCTAACAATCTTTTTTTTCGAATGTCCCAGGCTTCATCATAGATTTGAGTATTTTTTATATGCAAAAAGAATAAATCTTTATATAAGATTTTAAGAATTGAATTACAGTTTCAAAGTCCTAATATTGAGCCATTGCTATTTATGTTTTTTGTTGTTGTTTTTTAAAAATTTATATGTATTGTTATTGTTTCTCTCTCCATTATTTATACAATTCTCTATCTTATTATTAATTAATCACGTGCATTTATCCTTTCCACTATTGGTATCATTAATTACATGTAACCTATTGTTAACATTTATTTTTATTTATTAGCACATCTCTTCTCTAATAAAATCACCCATATCTCTATTTCATATTTATTTCTATCTATTTCCTCTCAGCGTAACCTCCTCCCATGACCATGACCTTTCAATTTGTAACCTCCTCCCATGATCCCATGTCATAACGCAGAAAAGTTATTGTCTTCCAATTTATTGGCGACATCCCAAACGACATAGTGATTTGGGAGGAATTTAAAAAGAGCAACAATGACTTGCGTCCCAGCAGTAGCAGCATGGAGCAGCATCAAGTTTCGCACACCTCCACAACGCTTCGAGCAGAGACATGATTAAATTCCATAGCAATAGCATCGACCTCCAGAACGGTGAATGCTTGACATCCTACCTTTTTATTGTTTTTTACTCTTCAATTCTTCATGCATCACAACCGCAAGATACAAATCGTTTATTGATATCCTGGGAATGTACATTAGAGGGATGAAGCAACACGACAAGGCCAGACGAGAAATCTCGTCTTTGTTCCAAACAGCTTGGGTTGTTGACCATGATCGCAGGTTACAGCAAGATTTGGAGAGTTTCTTTCCTAGCGCCAACAAAAGTGGTGGTACTATTAACATGGATTGTGTCCAACAACCCTCGGCGATGGCGGCGCCTCCCGCCGACGGTGCAAGTGAAGGCGATGGTACTGCTACCTGCGATCATGGTCAACAACCCACGGCAGTACAACAAGATTTTAATGTTCTTTTGTTTTGGGTAGAAGTTTGCAAGACTTATTTTTCTGTTCGTGTATTTTACACAAAATGACTCTTTGCATTCGACGGTAAAAACGTAAACTTTTGTTATGGTGCAACTCTTATTTGATGCACTCCAGTAAGCCTTAATTAATTAATGGGTATAGGAGACGAACACAACCCATGCATGGGCATTTTTATGATCCAAATGATTATGTATATAAATGATAATTAACATTATGAAGTGGTCATTTCTTTTTTCTTGCTCTGTTATTATGTTAATGCACCATATAACTACGTTGGTTTAGGTGTGCATACTCCTTAATTATATCACTGACTTTCTGAATTGAAGCTGTCTCTTGCAGATGATAGGATATAGCAAAGGATGACAGTTTATTTAGTATATCAAGGTGGAAAGTGATTTAACTTGTAACTTGCCTCGATCATGGCTTTTAGTATTTCACATCAATATTCATTATTGATGAAATGGCTACTATTAAATTAATGAAAAATAATATATGATTGATTATCCAAACGAAGATTTGACAAGAAAAAATGTAAGAAAAAAGTTCAAATAGAATTTTGAAATTTATAGGTATCCAATATTTTTTATTGACAATTCTAAGATTCATAAATGATTCACTTAACAAATTTATGGGTATCCAATATTTGTTATCATCTAAACCATTCTTAAAGTAAACCATGCGCTTCACATGTAAAGCATTCAACACCTACATTAAACTCATATATATATATGAATATTAAGATATAAAAATACTAAAAACATTTCAAAGAGATAAAAAAATTAATATCCTTATGGTAAAGGACATAATAATGGTGTCCCTTTTTTTATAGGAAGAACATTGTGTACCTTATCTTTTGCAGATAAAAATTATATAGATCAGATTAAAAATTCTTAAATGAAAATAAATCAAATATTACTCATAATTTTCAATCCAATGATTAAAAAAAATAAGGGATAGCACACCTTCATTTTATATTTAATTTAAATATTTATAGATTAGTTAAAATTACGCGGAAGTGCATGGGAGTTTCCTAGTGAGTATATAATTCAGAGTACATAAAAAATAAATTAGAAATTTTGCTTGAGGAATAATCGCTTTATCACTCCATTCCAATTATTGGTATAAGGCAATTTTCTTTGATGACATATGTAAGTGAAAAAAGAACTGAAGATGACGAAAAACCATCGGTATAGGAGTTGGTATTGTTATTTTGGACAACCGGATCAAGTTGGGTAAGTTAAAATATGATTACGTGTATAAAGAAGTTTCGATCAATAAGAAATAATCTATCATAATTAACTCAGATGATCACATAATTATTCCCACCACCACGGAATTCTCTCGGACTGTTTGTGAGTATCATCATTTTAAATACCAGTTTTATATTTTTGGGTAATATTTATTGGTGTCTATTAAGATACTGCTCCGTCGTTGGTTTGAAGAATGCCCAGGACCGGTAAAAATAAATAAATGAAGGAAACCATGGGTAGGGGCGTTCGCAAATCTGATTTGACACGATTCAACTCTGGCATCCGACTCGACCTGTCCGATTTTGATCGGATCGAGTCGAATCGGGTCAAGTCTTTTTTGATGGTTGAATTCGATCCATCTCAATCCGATTCGGATCGTGTTAGATCGAATCGGGTGGTCGGATTATCATCATTTTTTTAAAAAATTCTTTTATAATTTTTCTTACTTTTTTCTATTATTTAATATAAAATTATTATGTGATATTTATTTAAAAAGAATAAAATATTTTGTTAAGCATTTAAATATTATTTGACATATTTAAAATATTTTATTTTAATATATTATTTTACTTTTTAAAAAAACATATAAGTTGAAAATAAAAAAAATTGAGTCTACGGGTCGGGTCGGATTGACTCCGATTAAAAAATTTTGACCTATACTCGACCCGATCAAAACTAATCTACATCGACCCGACCGACACCGGGCATCTCTTATATGCAAATGACGAGCCACGTTTCCATCCACCGCATATACAACATTTAAAACCAATTTTAAGAGACTTTGGAGATTAATGAACTAATTGTTTTATTGGCCTAACATAGCAAACTTACAGCATAATAAGTTCGAATTATACTGTGAAGCTAAATTAAAGATGGTTGTACTTAATTCCTTGGTATTCGCTAAATTTACCTAATAGATAAACATTTTTCCCCCAAACGCGGATGGTTGTAGGAGTTGAAATACTTTTGGATTATACAAATATCTTTATAGTTCTATTTTTGGACAAGTAAAATTTTTCTTATCCTAGCCGTTTGGTTGAGTAGAGTAGAGCGGAATATCGTCATCTAGAATATGATTAAGTTGATCAAAACTTATTTTTTTCTAAAATTAACTTGAAATTTGTAAAATCATCATTTGGTTCATAGATAAAATGAGGAATAGCTTTTTATTTTAATGAATACCGTCAAACAAGTGACAAATTAAGATTAACTCGGTTAAAGTATATTTTCTATGAAATCATCATGAAACTCGTGATACTACTATTTTATTCTACAAAACTACCGTCAAACAGGTGACAAATTAAGATTATCTCGGTTAAAGTATATTTTCTATGAAATCATCATGAAACTCGTGATACTACTATTTTATTCTATAAAACTGTAAGATTTTTATTCCACGAGAACAAAGGAATAAACATATTCTCATCTTTTATCATTTCTTTTAATTTTTTATAATTTAACCATATATTATTATTTTATTATTTTTATTATAATAACAATAATAAATGTCAATTAGTTATAATAAAATAATTTAATTAGAAAATATAATATATTTAAAAATTATTTCTTTAACATGAAACAAACGAGAGAATAAGAATATGGCAAGAATATTATATTCTTTTGAATAATTTTTATTATTCTCTAAAAGTTATTTTTTGTTCAAACGGTGTTTAAATTTATTTTAAAATTTGTAAAATCACCGTTTAAGTCCACGTTATGAATATAAATATTACTTTAAGATACAAGAATATATTTATTCTCTCTTTTTCTTATAAAATAGACACAACAATTAGCCATGACAATTAGAACTATCCAGACCGATTGGTTAAGTAGAATAGAGCCAAATATCGTAGAGTGTATCCAATAAGTTGATCAAACCTTGTTTTTTTTTTAAATAATCTTGAAAATTTTAAACCAGCCTTTTTCAACCCCACTATAAGAATATAAATATTACTTTAAAATAAAAGAATGTTTTATGCTCATCTTTTTTTATAATTTATTCATGCATTATATATTATTATTATAAACATCACATCAACTATTTATGATAAAATATTGTATTTTTAAGATACTATATCTTTAAATTATATCCTCTTCAAATTAAACTCAAGTTTGAATACGAATATATTTATTTTTTAATAATACAACATTACATTAGTTTATTCCACTTAAAAATAATCTCAAACCAAACGGCCGTTTGTTGTCCCCGTAATTCCATACGAAATCTCACAAGTCAAGAATAACTAAAATATTCCCAAGATTAAGCTTATATGATAATTATCCATTGCATGTTCTGACTGTAGATGAATAGGATGCTCATTGTTTCAAATGCATCAGATAATGCTCCAATAAATTAAAGACAAGATCTGTCACTACTGCAAAAGAAAAAAAAAAAAAAACTTACGAACAAAGAAAACAGATCGAAGAAATCAAAGTATAGAAGTAGAGGTTTTCAAACGAGTGGGTCCTTACGTGCATGTGCATGTGCATGTAGACCAGGATATGTGGAATTTATGCCAAACATTACAGAGAAAATAAAAAAAGGAAAGCAACATGATGGATCTTTTTTCTCATAAAATCCAATTGCTGGTTCCACTTGTCTATTTCATGATAAAGAATCAATGTACCTGATATACGAATTGATTCATGATTATTGAATACACGAAGCAATCTTAACAGCACACTAATAGACAAGGTAAGGCTTACAAAGTACATGACTGCAATATATTACTAGCTTCAACTGTTTCAGGGGATTTATATAAAACTTTATTGAGCCTGTTCTGCCTGGACAGTCAAATTCCTATTCATGTCATATATATAAATAGCAATTTCAAATAAATTATGCCCAATTCCTTAGCTGTAAAAAGAATTTGAGCCTCTTCTGCCTGATGGACAGTCAAATTCCAATCTTGTCTGGGAGCATGAAAACTTAAGCGACTGGCATCTAAATATTGTTTAAAATTGATTAATTTTCTGTAATTATTAGACTTCTTGGCATTGAAGCTCAGAACATAGCAATTCTGTTTAAAAGCAAGTATAACTTCTTAATTAACAGGTGTAAAATTTATTAAGAAACCTAAAATTGCTCCTCATTGTTATTTAGGATTAAGCTTTATGCTTCACAGAATATGGCAGAATAAAGACTTATTGTAGATTTTATTCTTCAGCGAAGCAGCACCTAGTAAATAGACATATATTAATACTCCAATCCCACGCAATGAAATAATTGAGCTGAGACAGAGATTGATATGTTCTGCACCAGCTCTCTTGAGAAGACAGCCCCACACCACTTTTCTTCCACAATATTTATTTAACTGAATACGAGCATTGATGGAAAACCACAAGGTGCAGTACCTTTCTTCATCAGACAGCACACACGCTGCAATCTGCCATGAGCCACCAGCTCTTGGTTGTCTGTGCCATGAGCCCCATCATCCCTTTGAGTGCATAACAAAGTACCAGACACAGTCTTGCTGTCTCCTTGTCCATTTTCTCATAATTCCATTGTAGAACATGTGAAAAGTGGACCATCCTTCATTTGCGTATTGGAACTGATCCTCTGCCTTAGTAGGTCAATGGGCAAGAAGCATCCAAGATGCCAGAGAGAAACTACAGCACCTTCAGGCACATAGGAGTTAGATCTGAACTGTTCTGTCGTCTCTCATGTGAATATTTCTTAAGAGCCAATGACCAGAGAAAGATGCTATGTTTATATGGATGCATGTGTTAGACAATGGGCAAAATCGTATGCCCTAAACTCAATCGGATGGTCTCGAGTGAATGCATTACTAGATCGTACGATAATGATCGAATAAATCTAGATCGTTGATGTTCTAATTAATATATGATAATAGGTTTAATGGAGGGCCATAATTGTCGTGCCCCATTATCTATGTAATAATGGATGAGAAGATAACGATGGAAGTTATAAAATTTTTCTTCCCATTATCTATATAATAATGTATTAATCATAATGTGTGTGTGACACACTCTCTCTCCTATTTTTGTTCTCCACTCTTCATCTTCCTCTCCACAATAGTTGTGGTGTTACATGTGTGTAAGTATGTCTTGGCGTGGATAATGTTAGAGGGATGACACTTGCGATCCTATTCCGCTAACTTTCTTGGATAACGTTTACGAGGTAACGAGACATATCCTTACTAATATTATTACAATCTTGATTTCATATTCTCTTTCAGCATGTCCCTACTTTATGCATGTAAAGATGTATCAATCCCAATTTTTAAATAGAAGTATTTAAATGATTTGCATAAAACTTTAGAAAATCCTAGGTTATACTTTATAAAAAAAATCTCAAACTTTTCATCTCTTCCTCTTTTACTTACTTCTCTTCTCCACACGACAACTACGATCCTAAAACTTGAGAAAGAGAAATTAGAAGAATAAAGAGGAAGATGAGAACAAAGGGAAAGATGACATGAATAAGAAAAGAAGATCAATGGAGAGGAAAGAGAACAAAGCCCTAAGTATATAAAAGGGATCTAGCCCCTCTCTCCCCTCACGATAGTTTGAATGAGAACTTTTGGTCAAAACTTAGCTTAATTTTGTCAAACAACGACCAAAGTTTTGGTGGACCCTGCAAGAACTAAAGTTCCGGTAAACATTCAAGTTCTCAACAAAAGGTGCTTGCTTTGCATAAGAACTTGACAGTTCTTGCCTCAGAACATGAACCAACATTTTTCTTCTTTTTGTTTTCAATTTTGTGATGGGCCCAACATTTAGTAAGAAAGGAAATGTAAGGGATGAGAGAGAATTAAGTGAGAACCATTTCAATTAATTAAAAATTAGAGTGGATTAGGGATAATTATTATATTTATTAATTACTTATGATGAAAAAAATAAGTATACATAATTAGAAAATATAAAAAGTAAAATAATTTAATAAATAAATTAAGAAGTTAATTACCTATATTAAAATAAAATATTGCATAAAATTATGATTTGTTAGTACCAAAATATTAATATAATCATAGTTAGCTATTATATAGCAAAATAATTTTCTATTAATATAATCATAGTCAACTATTATTAGTTACTGATAATAATTAACATTATATTGTAGTAAAATATTATTAATTAATATTTCTTGTTAGTACTATTATTAAACATTTTTTACATTATCTTAAATAATAATCAATTAGAATATTATTTAGATATAATATTATAAACAAATTATCTCTTTAGTTCTTACTTTTTATCCAAACACCTACTATAACTTATCTATCAAATCATCATTTTAATTTCCCTTATTACATTTTTCATTCAAACATTAGTTCAAAACTTTTTGATCTAATCGTTTAGTTCTCGAGAACTAATAAGAACTCATGTTCTTGCATCCAAACACAACCATAAATCGAGAGTTTGATGTCAACCTCTTCTCATATTGGATAGTGATTGAGGTTTGCATGAACCTAATGATTTGTATGTTCTAGGTGTAAATCTATTGTTTAATAATGTTTCATGCTCTACTCTAGATATTTATATGATTTTAGGGTAAAACCCTAAAATAAGTTATTGTGATGATTCCTGCGTTTAAAATATGATGTAAGCATGTTTTTATGTCTATGATTTGTGCTCTCAATGTGTTTTAATTATGTATATGTTTCCTCGGTGATTTCATCTCAAAATTGATATTTTTGAGTTAAAAATCAAGATTTCAGGACGCAGGCATGGTTATACCATATCTTGGAAACGGCCTGAATTGAGTGGGCAAAAGGATAAAAATGGGCTAAAAAATGTCTCTCACACCCGTGAAACTAAGTTTCCGACCGTGACTAGGTTATTACGACCATTATGGCTGTGTTTGGCATTAGTATAACTTCAGAACTTTAGTTCTTCGATTTGACTCGGAAGTTCTAGTTGTCTATTTGGTCAAATTCTGCATCGGACGAGAACCTAGAAAGTAATTTGACGGTAAAATCCAAGCAAGCTCTCTTGCATGTTTGGACGAAATTCCAGCACCCGACGTGAAAAAAAATGACTTAAAAGGGTGCTGCTCTAGTGTGGGATTCGAGGACGATCGAGAATTCCCAAGTTTTGGCCTCGGGCTAGAAATCATTTTTGAGAACTTCGCGGAACAAACGCCTTTGACCAACAAAATATTCGACGGGTCCCATTAGAATATTGCATGATCTATGGCAGAACATACTCAAGTACTCACATTTTATTCTCATACAAACACGGCCTATGAGGTTCAGCATGACCATTATGATACTATCACGGATGTGACCAATGTATCATGAAAGTGATGGCTGAGAAATGTCCTTTATGACGTATTAAACATACTTTTAGAAGTATATATGTTATGTATGGATGATTGATGCTTGTATATCACACATAAATACACGTAATGCATGTTCAGTCATAATCAGACTAAAAGATTAAAAAAGTTTGATGCGAATGTTTGATGTTTTGATGACCCTAGTAAAGTATAAAATTGATGAAAATACCTCAGGCACTCATTAATGTTACCTTAGGCCTTTCACCTTGTGGTGATTAAGTCTTTTCAAAAAATAATACCATCACTCAAAAGATGTTTGAAATTTTCTAGGAGCCCATGACTTGGTTGTAATGATGTTGTTCTAAGCCTTCAATTAAGTAAAGATGAAAGATGAATAATAAGTAAATGTCTTTCGCCTTATGGCGATTGAGATTTCTTCGAAAAATAATGCTATCACCTAAAAGGTATTTAAGATTTCCCTGGGGCCTTATGGCCTAGTTAAGAAATGTAATGATGTTTTCCAATGCTTTTAATTAAATAAGATGAACGATGTCATGTAATAGTAAATGAAAGTATTCATTAAAAAATGAGAAGTAAACGTCTTTCATATTATGATGATTGAGATTTCTATGGAAAATAATGTCATCAAAAGGTGTTTGAGATTCCCAAGGGCCCATGACATATTTAACTAATATGATGATGTCACTATGTGATGATTAAGTAAAGTTGAAGCATGTTATGTGATGAAGTTAAAACTATAAGAAAATGGTCGAATAGAGACCCAAAGAAGGAGACGATATTACGATGCTATTGGGTCTCTGAAATATATAGTGTCTCTTTAGCATCTACATAGCGTCGACAATATGTGACGCCGGTAATCGATGGCTAATAGCGTCACAATAGAAGCAAAGAAGAGAGAGATGGTACTAGCATCAATAGTAGACATATCTTGATGTTAAGATGACGCGTAATGTCTCATTACGAGCAGTCGATGCCTAACGCAACGTTAACGTGGCGCAGAAGTGTGAGGCGCTATTTTGACGCTCAAAAGACGCTAATTTTATGCATTAGTTGATGCGCTTTCGGTGTTACTGTGAGGCTAACATCATGTCTGTTCGGTCGCCAATGTGACGCTCCACATGTCGACGCTATTGTGACGCTCAAGCGATGCAAAGAACGATATATTTAATGTAGCATCGGCTATGCATGCGATGCTAGTGTGACTCTACGGAGGCGCTAATGTCAGATTTTTTTTGCCCCATTACAACCATATTTTCTTCCTTTCCCACACCATACAATTATGTAATGCATATAAATGCATTGATATCCATCACAAGCATAATTTCAAAGAGGAATCATTACAGACACAATATCGAAGATAAGAATATGAAAAGTAATAAATTGAACTAACAAAAGTACAACTACTATACATATATCTAATAACAAGTCTATAAGTAACAAAAGTATAGTTGCAAAAGTTTATATCCAAAGTTTGGGAGTTGTTATCGTTCTGGACGTTCGATCCCGACGTGATTGGTCCTTGGCCTTGCGGGAATTGATTCTGTGGCAGGATCAATCTCTTAATCGCTATAATAATGGAGCCAACTGTTGTGACAGTTGCTACAATACCTGCTGTGATATCTGCTGCGACATTTGCTATGATAGCGATAGCTGCGTCACATCAGGTGCGGTAGAGAGGAGGTACTTGAGCGGCTGTGCCGAGGCCACGTAGGTATCCTCCTCATGTCGTGCCGGCCACCTCCTCCCAAACCACAGGGTCCACAAATTATATAACATAAAAAAATACATAAATTGAAAATGTGAATCACTTTCGAGAAACATTACCTGATGGCTAAGTACTCAGATCAAATTAAAAGTTTGATTAATCAAATTTGTATATAAATTACCACGCGTCGTCGATGTTCGCCAAACCGCATCGACCCTCCTGTGTGGATGTGGGCCTCGGGCTTCGAAAATCAGTTAACTCTTGCCTTTTTCAACTTTCTTTGCCATTGTTCATCCGTCCTTTATGAACATCAAATACTTAGACTTTGAAAAATTATAAATTTAATAAAAAATAATTTAAATGTAAACATATTTTCCACTTCCTACATAAGGACTCCCAAACCGAGCACCTGATATGTCTTGGGAATATTTGTATGCCTTGCTCCAAAATGAAGCCGGCAAACTTGACGACCTTGCGAAAAAAAACTTATGTAATCGATTTCAGAGTCGTTTCGTAGCAACTTCCTTAAAAACTCTATGGATCGAATCCAAACTAAGATCCGGATGGAACTCATTTGCCTCCTAAACAATACTATAAAACTTAGTAATTTAAAAATAATATAAAATAAATTATGTAACCTGAAAAGAAAATCATACCGTAAAGGCCCGAAAGTTGTCATCCCACACTTGAATTGGGGCATCTGTCCACGATATTGAACCGCTCCTCGTGCTACTATATCGACACAGAGCTTGTTTCTTTTTTTTTCACTCCATCTCTCGTGTCACTATATCTCCATGGAATGGTTGTTCTAATTCCACCCTTCGTGTCACTATATCGACACAGGGTGTTGAACCTACTCCTCGTGTCACTATATCGATACAGAGCAAACCAGACCCCGACCGATCTACTCAGAGTTGGCCAAACCTCCGAGGTGAAGACACTCTGTCTTATGTAGGTTTTTACATGTAAAGCTGATCACTAGCTGATCACTATAGTCTTTTATCCCATTTTAGATGCATTTCATCCCTATCGAGCCCCTAAATTATCCAACTTTTGGCCAATTATGTTTGGAATGCATGGATTGTGATAACTAGTTGATCTTCCTCATTTTATACTTAATTCTATGTGCATAGAGGTTCTGAATTGCTAAAATCCACAAATATTTTAATTCTATGCCAAGTTATCACCATAGAACAAGTTATCACTCCCATGTTCCAAGTTATCATTATTTTGAGTGAGCTGATTTCCAGTGATTTTCTTGCACTAAATCCATTACTATCATGAATGAATCATATTTGGATGATCATATTTCAACTTGTGCAAAATTATCAATCCATTTCAATAAGTTATCGTTTTCCAATGCCAAGTTATCATTTAAGGGCAAAATTGTCATTTTGACATGCAAAACTATCAAATCTGCACAAAGGCATTAAGCATTTACTATATTATTGTCCTGACTCTTTGCTGTTCAAATTTGGTCATATTTGGATAACCACAACCAAAGTTATGACAAGTTATCATTTTTAAGGCATTAAGTTATCGTTTTGGCACCCAAGTTATCATTCCTATGAAATCTTATCCACATTTGATTTTTGACCTCATTCAACTACCATCCTAATTCCTTTGATGCTTTCAATGCTCTGAACCATCCACATTTGAACATTTTCTATGATTTATCCAAAGTTATCATTCCGGGTCTTTAATAAGTATCATATTGTTTTACTGATTTCACTCTCTTGCATAACATCATATTTTATTTGATAAGGGAGCTGGTCCTAGTATCTATCCTCATCCTTATATGTTTATTTCCTATTTGGGGACTTTGATGTCTGGTGTTCTATCTTTTCTAGCAGGGAAAACAAAGTTGCAAAAAGTTGGAAAAGGTGGGGGGACCACTCCAAAAAGCTATTGATTTCTACAGCTAGAATTTTAGACAGAACATGTGGCTCACATCAGAGGCTATGGAACTTTCTAATGCTGATCTAAGGGTGGAAGGAAGGGATATATAAGCTGAAAACCCTAAGGAATGAGGGGAGGCCGGCCATCGTGCAAAGGGGAGCTGATTGAGTTGATTGGAGCTGAAGTGCTGATGAAGGCTTGCTGATTTTTGCATAACAGCCCTCATTCCAGGATGGATTGCTATTATTCTTCATTTTATTGTGTAGCTATGTTTGTAATTATGAGGAGCTAAATCCTATGTCTCCTAGGATAGGGTAGTAGTCTTGGTTAATTGTGGATGGATGTAGACAAGTCTGAATTCCTGCATTGATTTCAATCCTGATTTCTGATATCCTGTTTCATATGAACCTAATTCTTGTCTTTGTAGGGTCCTACTTTTATATACAATTGAGAAGTTGTCATTTGATCTAATCTTGTTCAGAAATGATCCAAGAATCAATACCAAGTTTCTAGGTTCTAATCTAATTAAGAATCTGATTTCCTGAATTCTGGAATCTATTTTTCCCCAAATCTGATTTCTGAATTCTTATTTAAACTATTTTCTATCATTGTTGAGCCCTGATTTAATTGATAACTGAGAGGTTACTTATGGTTTTATTCTTGTTCAGAAATGAATCAAGAGGCAATGGTATTTCAAAGTTTTAATCCCTGAATTATTGAAAATTCCTCAATGCTGATTTCTAATTTTCAATCCTGATTTCAAATCTAATTTCAAGGATCTTTGGGATTCTATTTTGTCATTGTAAACCTCTGATTTTATTCCATCACTGAGAGGTGATTATAAGGTTGTCTTAATGTTCAGAGATGGACCAAGAATGCAATGACATTTGTTGAATTCCCTTGTGTGATTAGGTGTTGATTTCTATTCAATTCATTAGTGAAAATGTGGATTTCATTTGAATTTGCAACTGAGAGGCTGATTTAAAATCCTCTTATAGTTTAGAGATAAATCAAGAAGCATTTGCATTAATATTGGATTGATTTCATCCTTGTTTAATTGATTGAAGTATTTCCATCATTTTCAAAGTGCAATTGCAAGTTATCATTTCAGATTTCATTAAATTACTGAAATTCAGCAAAGGGACTAAAGTTTGAGCTTCATGTTGACTTGATTTCAGTTAGGATCTCTTCTAATTCAACTTAGCTAGTCAATCATATGAGAATATAATAATTAGTTCTGGATTAATTAAGCTGTGAAAATAGATTATCTCAAGTTGAGTTAAAATTGACATTTAATGATAACTTGTCCATTCCATCTATACTTAAGTTAGATGAACCCCAACTCCTAGGAGAACTTTTCTCGTTGATAGTTAACCCCTTTGAGCATCTAGTTTAGCATATACAATTCAGTTTTGATAACCTTTCAAAAATCTAAAAATAGTTATCATTTTAGTCACTTTTTAGAAATCGGTTTGCACTTTCTTTCAATTTTTTGGAATTTTGACTTTCGTTAAGACTAGTCTAGATTGTTTAAGGAATCTTAGGCTTCAAATCACTGTGGATATGACATTTAAGGTTACTACAATTGACCTATGCACTGCAGTAGAGAGTGAATTAAGGAGTTAAACCAAAAATTGAAAAATCTCACTTTTGACTCAAAATTCAGCATGTTATCACTGCACTCCTCAATTTCACTAACAAGTTTTTGGCGCCGTTGCCGGGGATTTAAAGTCAATTAGACTAACTTAAATAGTTTAGATTAGTTTTAGACTAGTTTTTAGTCCATTTATTAGGCTAATATTCAATTTTTGCAAGTTATCATTCCCAATTTTCCATTTTTGTGTAGTTTTCTTTCTCTTCTCAATTTGATACTTCTTAATTCATTTATGCAGGATTTGGATAATCAAGAGGACCATTATCAATTAGATCCTGAGCCTGAAAGAAGATTGCAAAGGCTAGAGGCAAGAAGAAGGATTTTTGAAGAAGAGGAAGAGGAGCAAGACAACATGGCTGCACCAAGGACATTGAAAGATTGGTACTCACCTAGAAATATCAGGAATTAACTAGGAGACGGAGCTCTTGCACCTATGGCAAATTTTGAAGTGAATCCAGCACTAATTACTATGATTAGGCAGTATCAATTTTCTAGATTAGGGACAGAAGATCCAGCCTCACACTTGGACAACTTTAAGGAGATATGCAGCACAGTACACTTTAATAATACTCCTATGAACTCTGTCTACATGAGGCTATTTCCCTTTTTCACTCAAAGACAAGGCCAAAATCTGGTATAAGACTCTCAAACTTGAAGAAGTGGCTACTTGGGAGTCCATTATGCAATTGTTTCTATCAGAATTTTTCCCTCCTTCCAAGACTGACAATTGCAGGGATCAAATAGTCAGGTTTTACCAATTGGACCAGGAGAACATTTGTGATGCATGACAGAGACTCCAAGGGTTGTTGAGGGCATGTCCACATCATGGCTTTGAGAAATGGCAACTTGTCAACTATTTTCACAAAGGATGGAATTACCCCAGCAAGGTTGCATTGGTTACAGCTGCAGGAGGGATATTTGCATCAAGAAACATTGATAAAGCCTACCAATTGATTGAAAACATGGTCAAGAACCACCATGTCCTTACACATGACAGGACAAGAAGGTCATCCAATGAAAATCAAGTCAATAACATTGCTGTCCAGATTGAAGAAGGATTGAAAAAGGCATTGCAGAACCTAAATTTGTTCACTAATGTAGGAAAGTCTTCAAATCAAGAATCAAGATGTGATGTATGTGGAAACCAGGGCCATGTCACTGGGAGTTGCAACTTGGTAATGCAGCAATATGAGCAATCCATGGATCGTCAATGCTATGGGGAATTATGGAGTCAAGCCACCTGCTGAGTTTTATACTCCAGAGAATAGGAACCATCCCTACCTCTCCTACAAGGCCAATCACAATCAAGGGCCACCTATGCAGAATTCTAATTGGCAACCTAAGATTTTATCAAGGAATCAACCTCCACCATACCTGCCTCCACAAGTTCAAGTGCAAAAACCTCCTTTTGAGCAACCACCACCAACTCAACCTTCTCAATTCTCAAAAATAGAGGAGATGCTGCAACAAATTCTGAAGAAGCAAGGCAATCAGGAGGAGGCAATTTTGAAAATTAATTCTAGACTTGATACTATTGAGAACCAAGTTGCCCAGCATCCTAGCACCTCAACTAGACCTCTCATATTCTTTCCTGGACAACCTGAATTGAACCCCAAAGAGCAAGTCCAAGCTGTCCAGCTCAGGAGTGGAAAAATTATAGAAGAACCAATGAGGAATGTTGAGGGAAATCCAGCTGAAGTCAGTACAAGTTTAGGGCCTGCAGAAAAATCAAATGAGGGGGCTGTCTTGGAAAATCAGAATCAACATCCTCAAGGTGAAGTCAGGGCTAGAATTTTTTATAAGGTGCCTTTCCTCAAAGGCTAATCAAGGCAAGTCAGGACCAACAATATGAAAAATTTATTGAAATACTGAAGAAGTTGTATATAAATGTGCCATTTGTAGAGGTAATTCAGGAGATGCCTTCAAATGCAAAATTTTTTAAGGAGATCCTTACCAAGAAGAGAAGAATTATGGAACATGAGACCATTGCCTTGACTGAGGAAGCCTCTGCAATCATCCAAAATAAATTGCCACCCAAGTTGAAAGATCCAGGAAGCTTCTCCATACCTTGTGAAATTGGAAATAGGAAGATTCAAAGGGTAATGTATGATTTGGGTGCATCAGTGAGTGTCATACCTCTTTCACTTTGTAGGAAGCTTGAAGTTGGAGATATGAAGCCTACAAACATGTCCCTACAGCTGGCAGACAGATCCATCAAGTACCCACATGGAATCATTGAGGACATACCCCTCAAAGTTGGCAAATTTTACATACCAGTGGACTTTGTGGTACTTGACATGGATGAGGACTTGAATACCCCTATTCTTCTAGGGAGGCCCTTCTTAGCCACTGCAGGGGCTGTCATAGATGTAAAGGAGGGCAGATTGACATTCCAAATTGGAGAGGACAAGATAGAATTTAATTTGGCACAAGTTATCAGTAGGCCAAATTTTCAAGAAAATGACTTTGAAGAGGGGCAGCTAGATCAAGTTGTTCAGCAAGTTTCTGCCATAATTCTCATTGAAGATCCATTGCAAAGGTGCCTAATATTTGATCATTTGAAGGAACTAGAAGATCCAAAGGCTAAGGCATACCAATCAGTGCTGAATTCTTCAAAATCAGTGGAAAAACCAGAATTTCAAAATGAAGTGTATCAAGTTATCACTACTGAGCTCCAATCCAGCTCAACTCAAGAAAATTCCTCTAAGTTGGAACTCAAGCCTCTCCCTAGCAACTTGAAGTATGAATTCTTGGGAGAGAATTCCACATTCCCTGTTATTATCAATGCTAACTTGCCTAAGGATCAAGTTGAAGAGTTGCTGAAAAGATTGAAGCTGTACAGTGAAGTGATTGGCTACTCCATTGAAGACATTAAGGGTATTAATCCCTCAATTTGTATGCACAGGATCCCCATGGAGAACAACTACAAGCCGTCTATTGAATGCCAAAGAAGACTCAATCCAGTAATTAAGGAAGTAGTGGAGAAGGAGGTGCTGAAATTGCTAAAAGCTGGAATCATCTACTCAATTTTAGATAGTGAATGGGTCAGCCCTGTGCAGGTAGTGCCAAAGAAAGGAGGAATTACAGTTATCAAATCAGATTCTAATGAATTGGTATCCACCAGGACAATTACAGGTTGGAGAATATGTGTTGATTTTAGAAAGTTGAACAAGGCAACAAGGAAGGACCATTTCCCTCTTCCTTTCATTGACCAAATGTTGGAGAGATTGGCAAAGCACTCCCACTTCTATTATTTAGATGGGTATTCAGGATTCCTCCAAATCCCAATTCACCCTCAAGATCAACACAAAATTACTTTTACATGTCCATATGGGACATTTGCTTATAGGAGGATGCCCTTTGGCCTATGTAATGCACCTGCCACTTTTCAGGTACGCATGATGTCAATCTTCTCAGATTTCATTGAAGAAATTATGGAGGTCTTCATGGATGATTTTTCAGTGTATGGAGATTCCTTTGAGAGTTGTCTAGAAAATTTGACCAAGGTGCTACAAAGATGTAGAGAGTCCAACTTGATCCTCAATTGGGAGAAGTGCCATTTTATGGTCCAAGAAGGGGTTGTCCTAGGACATGTTGTCTCAAGTAAAGGAATTGAAGTGGATAAGGCCAAAATTGAAGTAATTGAGAAGTTGCCACCCCCTACAAATGTGAAGGCAATAAGAAGCTTCTTGGGGCATGTAGGATTCTACAGAAGGTTCATAAAAAACTTCTCAATGATAACTAGGCCTCTTACCAAGCTTCTAGCAAAAGATGCTGATTTCAATTTTGATGAAGAGTGCATGAAGGCCTTCAAGCAGCTGAAAGAAGCCCTCATCTCAGCCCCTATAGTTCAGCCACCTGATTGGTCTCTTCCATTTGAGATTGTGTGTGATGCCTCTGATCAAGCCGTAGGGATAGTGTTGGGGCAAACCAAGGAGAAGAAACATTATGTCATTTGCTATGCTAGCAAGACACTAGATGAGGCCCAAATCAACTATGCTACCACTGAAAAAGAATTGCTTGCCGTGGTGTTTGCATTTGATAAATTCTGATCTTATCTAATTGGATCCAAGGTGATTGTATTTACTGACCATCAAGCAGTGAGGCACTTGATCAACAAGAAGGAATCAAAACCAAGGCTCATAAGATGGATCCTATTGCTTCAAGAATTTGATGTTGAAATATGGGACAAAAGAGGGATAGAAAACTTAGTTGCTGGCCATTTGTCAAGGATGGAAGGAGTTCAGAATTCTAATGACTCACTCCCTATCAATGACTCCTTCCCTAATGATTTTCTAATGGCCAAGTCAGCTGCCCCTACTCCTTGGTATGCTGATATTATTAATTACTTGGCATGTGGAATCATTCCTTCTGACTTCTCCTATCAACAGAAGAAAATTTTTTTTCATGACTTGAAGGACTTTTATTGGGATGACCCATTTCTATTCAAAAAGTCCCCTGATGGCATTTTCAGGAGATGTGTACCAGAAGCTGAATTTCAATCAATTTTGTATGAATGTCACTCATCTCCATATGGTGGACATGGAGCCACTCAAAAGACTGTTGCCAAGGTGGTACAATCTGATTTCTATTGGCCTTCTTTGTTCAAAGATGCATATTTGTATGTGAAAAGTTGTGATGAATGTCAAAGGGCATGTTCAATTTCCAGGAGGAATGAAATGCCACAAAATGGGATCCTAGAAGTTGAATTTTTTTATGTTTGAGGCATTGATTACATGGGACCCTTCCCTAGCTCCTTTGGATACAAATTCATATTGTTGGCTGTTGATTATGTGCCCAAGTGGATAGAAGTCATTCCCACAACAGTTGCTGATTCCAGGGCTATTATCAAGTTGTTCAAAGATACAATTTTTCCAAGATTTACAATTCCAAGGGTGGTTATCAGTGATGAAGGCAGCCACTTCATTGAAAAGTGTTTTGAGAACCTTCTAAACAAACATGGAGTCAAGCACAAGGTCTCAACTGCTTACCAGCATCAAACAAATGACCAAGCAGAAATTTCAAATAGGGAAATCAAGGCCATATTGGAGAAAACATTTTCCTTGACTAGGAAGGATTGGAGTTTGAGGCTAAATGAGGCACTTTGGACATATAGGACAGCCTATAAAACCCCTATAGGCACTTCTTCCTACAAACTGGTTTATGAAAAAACATGCCACTTGCCAATTGAACTCAAACACAAGGCATATTGGGCAGTCAAGGCACTCAATTTTGATATGCATGCATGTGGACAGAAGAGGCTTGTACAAATTGATGAGTTGGATGAAATTAGGTTAAATGCCTACCATAATTGAGAATTTTACAAGGAGAGAACAAAGATATGTCATGATAGTAGAATTCTGAAGAAAGAATTCAAGGTGGGAGACCTTGTACTGCTATACAATTCAAAGCCATATAACCCCACAGCTCAAGATTCAGCTAAGGAGGTGCTGAATTTGCAAGATTTGCCAAATTTGCCTAGCTGAATTCAAGTGAAAAAATGTCCAGCCTAAGACATTAAAGCAGGACACTTCTTGGGAGGTAACCCAAGCCATCTTACATTTAATCTTTCTGTTTTGCAGGAATAAAGAAGGGAGGAATCAAATCAATCCACAAATTGACAATTAGGGAGTACCTCTACCCTCATTTTTTATTTTCTCACAGAAATCCTAATGATAACTGATAGCATCTTTTCATTCATGCTGAAATCATCATATTAACATCTGAATTATCATTTATATCAGTTATCTCAATCCATCCTAGCTGAATTTTAGTGGATTTCAGTGAATTTCAATGTATTGCTGAATTGTGCATTCTAAAAATCTAATATTGCTGAATTGCTAAATTTCAGTTATCCCCGACTTCTCTGCAGGATTGGTTGAAATTCATGAAGAATGGATCACGCTAAGCCCCTGATTGAGATGCAAGAACCATTGGAAGGGATCAAATGCACAAATTCGATCAATTTCCTACCCTCCCAACCCTCTCCCTTGCCTTAATTTCCAACACTGTGGACATTGTTGAGGCTAAGCTTGGGGGAGCAAACCTGGTGCTTTTCTAACCTTTACACCATGTTTTTAATCTATTTTAATGTTTATAACATCAATTACCACCAGGTTATCATTAGTCTTGACAAGTTATCATTGGTTATCATGTTTTTGGGCTCAATTCAATCCCTGCATCCATTCTAACTCTAAGATGGGTAAAATACTTCATAGGACAGTGGGTACACTCCAATACCAAGTGGTCAACTTGGCCATTAGTCTTGTTGCTTTAATTAACTCAACCATTCATATGCATTTGGATTAAATTCAGCTAAGAATTTCTTTTGTGGGTAACACCAACCGACATCTATAGATTTAATTGATAATATATTATGTCTAGAGGGGAGTCAAGGTTCTTGCTGCCATGTTAAATAGGAAAACTTGACTTTTTGGACTAAGGGATCTAGACCTTACATTAGTTTGAACTATTACTCACTTCATGAACAGAATAGAAAAATGAGAAAAAGGAAAAGTAAAAGATTGCATTTTGCATTGCATGCATGCATAGAGAAAAAAAAATTTAAGAGAGCAAAACTTCCATTGAAATCTCTCTTACAGAAAGCAAAGAAAAAAAAAGGGAGAGAAAAACTTCCAAAGGAACCTCTCCTAATGAAAGCATGAATAAAAATTAGGCCTTGACCTGTTTACTTACATTTCATGAATAAAAGTCAGGTGTTAAACCTGTTTAATCAATGAAAAATCTGTTCATGAAGAGATTTCTAGTTCAAACTATTGTAAAGTTGACAACCCCTGGAATTCAACTTGTTATTGCTAGTACTTCTTTCATGGCTTAAATTTGCTTTAGCCTCTGTGATTCCCTAGCTAGAAATTCAATTTATTTTTGGAAAGTATGAAGTGCTGACAAAGTGAGAAAGTCATTGGACTTATATTAGCTAGTTTCAAATCCATTTGTGGGCTGATAATTCAAGTTTTGCCCTTAATTTCTGCATGTTTTGCTTGAGGATAAGCAAAAGGCTAAACTTGGGGGAGTTTGATCACTACCTGATCACTATAGTCTTTTATCCCATTTTAGATGCATTTCATCCTTATCGAGCCCCTAAATTGCCCAACTTTTGGCCAATTATGTTTGGAATGCATGGATTGTGATAACTAGTTGATCTTCCTCATTTTATACTTAATTCTATGTGCATAGAGGTTCTGAATTGCTAAAATCCACAAATATTTTAATTCTATGCCAAGTTATCACCATAGAACAAGTTATCACTCCCATGTGCCAAGTTATCATTATTTTGAGTGAGCTGATTTCCAGTGATTTTCTTGCACTAAATCCATTACTATCATGAATGAATCATATTTGGATGATCATATTTCAACTTGTGCAAAATTATCAATCCATTTCAATAAGTTATCGTTTTCCAATGCCAAGTTATCATTTAAGGGCAAAATTGTCATTTTGACATGCAAAACTATCAAATCTGCACAAAGGCATTAAGCATTTACTATATTATTGTCCTGACTCTTTGCTGTTCAAATTTGGTCATATTTGGATAACCACAACCAAAGTTATGACAAGTTATCATTTTTAAGGCATTAAGTTATCGTTTTGACACCCAAGTTATCATTCCTATGAAATATTATCCACATTTGATTTCTGACCTCATTCAACTGCCATCCTAATTCCTTTGATGCTTTCAATGCTCTGAACCATCCACATTTGAACATTTTCTATGATTTATCCAAAGTTATCATTTCGGGTCTTTAATAAGTATCATATTGTTTTACTGATTTCACTCTCTTGCATAACATCATATTTTATTTGATAAGGGAGCTGGTCCTAGTATCTATCCTCATCCTTATATGTTTATTTCCTATTTGGGAACTTTGATGTCTGGTGTTCTATCTTTTCTAGCAGGGAAAACAAAGTTGCAAAAAGTTGGAAAATGTGGGGGGGACTACTCCAAAAAGCTGCTGATTTCTACAGCTAGAATTTTAGACAGGATAGGTGGCTCACATCAGAGGCTACGGAACTTTCTAATGCTGATCTAAGAGTGGAAGGAAGAGATATATAAGCTGAAAACCCTAAGGAATGAGGGGAGGCTGGCCATTGTGCAAAGGGGAGCTGATTGAGCTAATTGGAGCTGAAGTGCTGATGAAGGCTTGCTGATTTCTGTAGAACAACACTCATTCCAGGATGGATTGCTATTATTCTTCATTTTATTGTGTAGCTATGTTTGTAATTATGAGGAGCTAAATCCTATGTCTCCTAGGATAGGGTAGTAGTCTAGGTTAATTATGGATGGATGTAGACAAGTCTGAATTCCTGCATTGATTTCAATCCTGATTTCTGATATCCTGTTTCATATGAACCTGATTCTTGTCTTTGTAAGGTCCTACTTTTATATACAACTGAGAAGTTGTTATTTGATCTAATCTTGTTCAGAAATGTTCCAAGAATCAATGCCAAGTTTCTAGGTTCTAATCTAATTAAGAATCTGATTTTCTGAATTCTGAAATATGTTTTTCCCCAAATCTGATTTCTGAATTTTGATTTAAACTATTTTCTATCATTTTTTAGCCCTGATTTAATTGATAACTAAGAGGTTAGTTATGGTTTCATTCTTGTTTAGAAAAGAATCAAGATGCAATGGTATTTCAAAGTTTTAATCCCTGAATTATTGAAAATCCCTCAATGCCGATTTTTGGTTTTCAATCCTGATTTCAAATCTGATTTCAAGGATCTTTGGGATTCTATTTTGTCATTGTAAACTTCTGATTTTATTCCATCGCTGAGAGATGATTATCAGGTTGTCTTGATGTTCAGAGATGGACCAAGAATGCAATGACATTTGTTGAATTCCCATGTGTGATTAGGTGCTGATTTCTATCCAATTCATTAGTGAAAATGTGGATTTCATTTGAATTTGCAGCTGAGAGGCTGATTTAAAATCCTCTTATAGTTTAGAGATAAACCAAGAAGCATTTGCAATAATATTGGATTGATTTCATCCCTGTTTAATTGATTGAAGCATTTCGATCATTTTCAAAGTGCAATTGCAAGCTATCATTTCAGATTTCATTAAATTATTGAAATTCAGCAAAGGGACTAAAGTTTGAGCTTCATGTTGACTTGATTTCAGTCAAGATATCTTTTAATTCAACTTAGCTAATCAATCATATGAGAATATGATAATTAGTTCTAGAATAATTAAGCTGTGAAAATAGATTATTTCAAGTTGAGTTAAAATTGACATTTAATGATAACTTGTCTATTCCATCCATAGTTAAGTTAGATGAACCCCAACTCCTAGGAGAACCTTCCTCATTGATTGTTAACCCCTTTGAGCCTCTAGTTTAGCATTTACAATTCAGTTTTGATAACCTTTCAAAAATCTAAAAACAATTATCATTTTAGTCACTTTTTAGAAACCGGTTTGCACTTTCTTTCAATTTCTTGGAATTTTGACTTTGGTTAAGGCTAATCTAGATTGTTTAGGGAATCTTAGGATTCAAATCACTGTGGATACGACATTTAAGATTACTACAATTGACCTGTGCACTGCAGTAGAGAGTGAATTAAAGAGTTAAACCAAAAATTAAAAAATCTCACTTTTGACTCAAAATTTAGCAAGTTATCACTGTAGTCCTCAATTTCACTAACAAAAGCACATTATGCATGAATGCAATTTTCAAATAAAAGTTTAGGATTGGAAACCATCATGTAAACTTTCCTTTCAAAAATCAAATATTCACTTCAATTTCACAAAGATAAACTTTGACGGATTTCCAAAAATCATAATAAAATGTCAGAAGTCATATGATGACACACATATGGAGCATAGAAATATATGAATATGCATGAAGAAAACTATTACAAAAATCCATTCCACATCGGGTGAAACAATGTCATCATTCCGAAGTGTTAAGCAATTCATATCAATTGAGATATGTTCCCTCACCTTGGATTCATCGAGTCCCAAATTATCTCCTCGTCTGAATCCAATCAAAAGTAAATACAACCTACTACATTCATTACTTGGTTAATTAATATTATAAAAGTAAACTTGGTAATTCACTCCTCACAACAACTCGGCGTTATTATCATAAACCAAGTCCTATTATGAATTTTCTACAATACTTATTAAGAAGGAAATAAAGACCTTGTCAACTAGTAGTAGCCTAATCGAATCTCAACAATTGAATCGTCGCATCCAATTAACTCATATAAGCAAAGTTCAAATGAATTTTTAAGATGACTTCCAATTAGGACTTTAACTACATTATAAAAATTTACTTCTAGTTATCCATGCATTCATACCACAACAACTATAGCCACTGCTCTCAGAATCACAGCCGCACCCGCCAAAATGTCAAAAAGTCATCGAATGCCTTCTTCATCTATAATAAAATAAAGTTACTTTAAATTTGTACACAAAACTAAAATCCAATCGTATGCACGTTTTCATTCGCTTACCAACCGTGATATGAGAACAAGTCACCAGAGAACGATCGGAGTTCGAAACCTATGAACCTAAAAAGGATTAGTGACTAACTATTATACGGACAGCAATTTGATCTCTTTTTGCCTCATGTGCGCACCTACCAGAACGTCGAGATGAGCTTGGCCAGAGCTCCCCGTCGGACTCACCGAAAATATCACCGAAAAATCTCCACTCGTCCACCTTCATGATTTGAAACAAGAACATGTTTAAAACTCATCAAAATTATCCTAATCAATCTGAGAATGTTGTACTACTCACCAGGAGAAAGATCGGTGTGAATCGGAGTCGGAATCGTCGCCGGCGAACTTCCTCTCTTCCTCAAGTTCTAAGCTTGCTGCATCAACCACAGTGGACCAATCATCTCCTAACTCATGCCAAAATATTCGTCTCATCGTCCTCTTTCCATCGGTACCTCTCATGCAAAAAATGGTGGTCGTACGGCGGAGAACAAATGGCTGGAAGGGGCACTCTAGCACTTGGTGAGGAGACGATGCTTTCCCCTTTTATTGTACACATCGCTTATTTTTTATTTTTTTTGCTGCTGTCCTTTTTAGTATGATGACCAAAATGCCCCTACCTTTTAAATAAATTCCACCTTTTTTAAAAAAATGTTACAGTTGGGGTAGGCTGAGAAGATCCGACATCATCTACAGGCCATAGTACAAAATAAATCATTAGTGTCATACCAATTTAAAATAGTGATAATTGATATATGTATAGTAAATTTCTCACCTCGAGTGATGTCTATCGTTGCATGATCAGTTGCAGTCCGCTTGCCAAAATGTGACAAGCCGGGTGCTTTTGCTATCGGCGGTGTAGCAACTGATATTATTAAATAATAAATAATGTAATTAATTAAGAAATATAATTTTAATAATAATAAATATATGACCTGGGGTAAGATGTCACCCACCAATGCTATAATGTGGAGAAGCATCCGATAATCTCGACAGTGATGTAGCAATTATCATCATAAAAAATACTTAAAACACTTGCATGTATTTAAATTTATGGAATATACAAAAAATAACCTAGTGTGACATGTCGATTGTTGTCGTGTGATCGAGATGTCCCGACTATGTGTCCCGTCGACAGTGGAGCAACTGTCACAAAAACAAAATAATTAGAAAGTTGTATCGCCTACTATGTAACACATACCTGAAGCGATACGTAGAGATGACCCACCAATGGATTGCCTACTACGTGACGATCTGACTACGTGCCCCATCAGCAGCGGAGCAACTGACATTATTAAAAAAATGTATGTAACTATTTTAAGAAACTATAAATAGGCAACTGACAATAAATATAATACTTGGTGGTTGTGATGGCTCACTCATCTGGAGTGAACGTCTAGAAGAGCGAGATGACCCAGAAGCTCAACCTCTAATAACCATGACGAAAAAAAAGCAACAGTGTTATTATTAGTAACCATATATAACTGAAAAAATAACAAGCTTGAGTCATTAGAAGAACTACGAGATTCATTCGCTTATTTCGTATTCTGATTCATTTTCATCATCTTTGTTGTCATCGCTATAATCTTGATTCGTGTCACCGTTAATGAAATTGTCAAAGTTTACTTCTAAGAAGTCATTTGAATTGAACTCTTCCATTGACCCAACGTCATCGATTAATTGAATATTCTCAACTCCATCGGCTACATCAATCGTCTCATTCACTCGAACTTCTTGATAGTAATCATCTACGGGCACATCGTTGTATACGGATGATGTTTCATTAACATCTACCACTACTTCTACTAAGAATAGTCTACTTCTCACTTTGCATGATGTCCACCATTCATCCTTGGTTCTTTTCGATGGATACTTAGTGTAGTACACTTGTTGCGCTTGTTCCGCCAATACGAATGGATCTATGATTGAAGTCTCGATCGAGGGTTAATATCCACCAATTTAAACTTTTAATCGATCCGAGCTCCTTTCTTTGGATCGAACTAACGGCAGTTTAGCACCACGACTTTGTTCGATTTTCCCAAATAAGACAATTCTATGATGTCTTCTATAACGCTATACTAATCGAAGTCATTATCCCCGTACATGCTTCCTAGAACACATATGCCGCTATTAATAGTTGAACGTTGTTGACTATATTCTTTTGTATGGAATCTATATCCATTAATTTTGACGCCACAGTAGCTATGAACTTGTTTCCTCGGTCCATGACCCAAATCTCAAATTTTTAAATCTATGACTAAGCCATTAAAAACCTACAAGAAAAATAACTAAAACTTTATTAAAAGTTACAAATGAGCGGTAATAATTACAAACACTCAGAAATAATTCTCATTTCACATCTCAACCAATAAGCAAAATGTTCCTCTCGTAGTTTCAATAATTCATCGTATGAAACTAACGGCTTGATTTATCGCTGTAATTCTTCAAATTTCTTGAGTTCATAGTTGTCAATTAATGAAATCAAATAGCAATGATTAATTTTAAATTATATAACATATTAAAATAAATTATCTCACTCGAGATACGGCATCACCTCGCTATAATTTGCAAGGACATAATTCTTAACGGTGGTGAGATCTCTATCACTCAAGACAACTTTGCATCCTGTACCAAGAAGGCGGCATGGGTACTTGAAGATGGATAAAGTATTCATCTTAACTTCTTTTTCACCATATGAAGAAGCAACACCTTCATTTTGACATGCCACATTAATAAATTCATCAATACCATTCTTATATTCTTCTATTATAACGTCACATTTATCCTTCCAATGACGAATCCAACTACGATATGACTTTGTCATTTCTGTAACAAACAACATTAAGCCATATGTCAATAAAATTTTATACTTGAAACATGTGATTTTGAAGGTATGAAGTCCAAAATCACATGTTTCAAGTACTTGATCGTCGTTACTGATCAATGAGTTATCATATTCTAACTGTAATGAGAACATAATAAAAAAAGCCAAAAAATTGATAATAATTGATAAGTATTTGATTTGAAGTTGAATCTCATCGAATATAGATTTGATGCTTAATTCCAAAAAATATAGTTAATTTGTTCATTTATTTTACAAGTCATGATGTTCATCTAATTGGAGGCATAAATTTAAGAAATAATTTAGTTTGTTCATCAAGTCACGATATTCATATAGTTGAAAGCATAGTTTCAAATTAACATAATTAAGAACATATATTCATATATTCATCTAAATTAAGGCATAATTATGAAATAATTTAGTTTGTTCATATATTCATCTAAATGAGTGCAATTAAGAACATGACCATCTTCAATTTCAAGTTAACAAAAAGGGACTTATTGTCCAGCGATGGAGTGGCGTCCGATTGCGGCAATAGAGGAGCGGCAAAAGAGGGAAGCATCCGGTGGTTCATCGAGCGAGGAGGGCAGCGGGCGAGGAGGGCAACAGACAAGGGCAGTGTCCAGCTGCGGAGCAATTAAGGCAGCGGCAGATCAAGAGTCTGACGGAGGGCGGCAGAGCAAGTCGGGCGGCAGTTGGGCGGAGGAGGCTGGTGTAGGGCGGAGGAGGCCGGTGGAGGGCGAAGGAGCAAGTCGGGCGATGGTTGAGCAGAGGGAGGCGGAGCAAGTTGGGCGGCAGTTGGGCGGAGGAGGCTGGCGTAAGGTGGAGGAGGTCGGAGAAAGGAGGAGGAGGGTGGCGGAGGGCGGAGGAGGCCGGCGCAGGGCAGAGAAGGGCGGAGCAGGGCGGAGGAGGTCGGAGAAGGATGGAGGAGGTCAGCGTATGGAGAATGAGGGCGGTTGGGCGGAGGAGGCCGGCATAGGGCTAATTGAAGGAGGGCGGTTGGGCGGACGATGGCAGGGTCGGAGTCGGGCTTTGAGCATCGGGCGTCGACCGTCAGGCATTTGGAGTCGGGCATCGAGTGTTGGGCATTGGAGCAGCAGGCATCGGTCGGTCGCAATGATAATCGGCGAGGGCGAGTAACAGTGAACAGTGAAAATACAGAAGAGGGGTAAGGGATTTAACTTAAGTTTTTAACTTAACTTAAGTAAAATGCGATGCTACTTAGACGCTAAGAAGGCGCCACTTACATTGAGACGCTATTTCGAGGCTCTAGTCGTGCTATATTGAATATTTTCCTAATTTAATTGTTGTAGATTAAGTCACATGTTATGTGTATATCTATTATAAGTATATATGTGTATGTATATGTCAATATGTGTGCAAGATTAATTGACAATAAAGTGTATATGTATACGTATTAAAAGTATATATGTGTATGTATATGTTTATATGTGCGAGATTAAATTATAATAATATGTATATGTGTACATGTTATTTATAAGTATAAGTATACATGTGTATTTATATGTCAATATGCGCCTGATTAAGTGAGGTAATAAAAAGTCGGCTAATGCGGCGCTATAGAGATGCTAATGAGTTGCTAAAATATATTAGTGACACCATAGCGTCGTAGTAGCGTCTCAAAGGTCGCGATGCCAAGAAGATGCCAATAATGCCTCTGTAGCGTCGACCATCATTGCGGCTCTATTGTGGCACTAATAGACGCTATTGAGTCTCCACGTTGGCGCTAAAATGGAATATTTTGTAACAAATCATGTCACTTCAACCATCATAATTTCATGCTTAAGAATATAAAAATAATAATGTATAATTAAGATATGATATATAATATAGGTAATAAATATATATTTAGGAACACTCCTATGATGTAGGCATATATAAGTAATTATGTAGGAATACATATAGAAGGTACACATATAATATTTAATTAATTTATTCATTAAAGTATAGTATAGATAATATATATTAACATATATGGGTTGCATCAAAATAGATAACGTATAGTTATATAAATATAGATATCATATAGTTAATCTATTTCTTAATTAACATATATGTTCCTCAAACATATATAGTTATGTGACACCAAGTAAGTGTTAAAATAGTACCAAGTGTTGTATGTGTTACACGTGTAGGCAACTATAATAATATAAAAATAATATATGTATAATTAAGATATGATATATTTGTATGCATATATAAGTAATATATATAATATAGGTACGTAACAAATATATATTTAGGAACACACATATCATAGGCATATATAAGTAATTATGTATGAATACATATATATGTTGAAGGTACACATATAATATATATTAATGTATATAGGGTTGCATCAAAATAGATATAACATATATATAGTTATATATATAAATATAGATAGCGTATAGTTAATTTATTTCTTAATTAACATATATGTTCCTCAAACATATATAGTTATGAGATGCTAGGTAGTGTTAAAATAGTGCCAATTAAGTATTGTATGTGTTACATGTGTAGAAAACTATATGAATATATTTTTGTATTGGCGTCTATATAGCATCACATCATTTGTGACGCCACGTAGCATCGCATAACTCGACGCCAAAACAGCGCAAATATACGACGCCCATGTCGATTCCTAGCTATCGTTGACAGGGCGTCTCAATGCTTGCGACGCTATGTGAATGTCCAACGTTGTCGCCGCTACGACAACGCTAAGTTCTGGCTTGCATTTTTGCTCTATCGTGCGCAATAATAGCGGCTAATTGGCGTCTCTATGGCACTTGCGTCTATTTTACAAAACACTACGTAAATGATAATGTGATGCTATTGAGAGGAAAGTAACATCACTATTTTATGACTCAACTGAGACGCTATACTAAGGCTCATGACGTCGACTTAGCGTTACGAGCGTGGAGATGCTATTTTGCATCGCTAATCGCCAGTTTTATTATAGTGTAATAAAAGTAATCATTAAAATTAAAGATGAGAAATAAATGTCTTTCACCTTATGATCATCAGCCAAAAAGTGTTTAACATTTCCCAATGTAAAGATGAAATATGATAAAGTTAATGAAAATGAGTCATAATCTACCCTAATGATATCATACAATAATGAATAAAAGAAAGATGAATGAATGTCCAGAGGATTATAATACAGCCCCGAGGCAATGCAAAATAAAAAAATCAAAAGAAAGAAAGAAATGATGTCAAGTAATAAGTGATGATAAAGGAGTTATGACAAAACTTTTAAGATGTACATAGAAATAAAGAAGAAATACAAAGATAAGCTATTTGCTATGTATGTTCATAAATTTATGCTTTTATTGTATGTGTTTACAGGAGATGATGGTTCTCAAATGAAGAAAGTATGTTAAGATTTAAATGTTCCAATCAATGTTATGCATCGCTTATACTATCATGTGATAAGTTATCATGGCATCGACCTTTACATACTTTAACTAGAAAATTTTACACTCTAAATTCGTGCATGTAACCAAAATTAAGTGAAGGATGGTAGCTCAAGCTCATGACGAAGTGTGGCACATGCTTAAAATTTAATAAGTTTTATGGTTCTAGTAAAGATTGAGACTAATGATGTAATGAAGGTGTTAGACAGTTAATATCTTATGAAATGTTAGTTGTTATATGAGTAACATAAGAATTTTATTTATTATATTTTTCCTAAAATGTTAAAGTATTTCGTTGTTAAATAATATATGGGGAATGAGCTAACAACATGAAATTTCTCTAAATGCCCAAAAACTTTTAGGGTGGATTTAGGATCATTACAGTTGGTATCAAAGCATAGTTAGGACCTAAGTTTAAGTAATGTAATGTTAAAAAGTCTAAGACCATGTGCAACCGTCATGAGCAACCATCAAAGGTTAAGAGTATGTAACGTCTATGTTATGTTATATGTGTTTATAATTGACCAACTAATGGATATCTAATTATCGTTAAGTTAAGGATGAAAGAAAAAGGTTCATTTGGACGCTTGATGAAATTGATAAAGAGCATGACCCATATGGCTCATGCTATGAAATGAAACGTCGACTCAAGTTTGCTCAAGTTCAAGGATTCAAAGGTTCCTGAAGTTGCTCAAATTTAGGGCAATGGATTGCTCTGATATAAGTCGATATGGCCATGCATCAATTGCTTAACCAAACTCGTCATTGGTGGAAGTCTATGACGACGAAATAGCTTGATGAAGATGATGAAATCACTTTGAAAAACATTAAGAAGGCCATCAAAGACTACTACCTCCCTCCACATTTTAGGGAGAACAAGCAATTTGAATTTATGAACTTGTAAGAAAGAAGGCATAACTGTTGAAGAGTACCTCAACAAATTCCTGGAATTAGAGAGGTATAGACGTCTGAAACAAGATGTGGATGCAAGGATCAACTATTTTACAAAGGGATTAAATCCTCACCTAAGGGTGAATGTAATGAGTGGTGATATCTTAAGGAAATATTCTTGTCTTCCAAGCTTGCCAGAGAATAAGATGTAAAGAAGAAGTATGACTAGGGCAAGGAGTTTAGGAAGGATCGAAATTAGGAGTCCAAGAAACAAAAGCAAGAAAGGAGGGCTGAAGACTCTAAACCCTACAAGAGATATGCTAATGATGACAAGGGGCAACAACACTTCCCACACCGTGGGAAATTTCATCTAGGCGAATATTGAATAAATGCCTTTTCACCTTGACGTGATTGTGACTTCTCGAAAAAATAATGCCATTTGATATTTTCCAATGTAAAGATGAAATATATGATATGATAAAGTTAATGAAAGTGAGATCATAATCTACCCCAATGATATACATAGTAATAAAGAATAACAATAAAGAAGTTATAAAGAAACTCATAGAATATACATACTAATAAAGAAGAAATGGTAGGATAAGCTATGTACTATATATGTATGTTTTTATTGTATGATGTTTACAGGAGATGATGGCTCTCAAGTGAAAAAAGGTATGTCAAGATTTAAATGTTTCGATCAATGTTATGCCAAGAATAATATAATGTTATGTAAGGATCATGATATAGCCCATAGAATGCATGTTTATATGTTTATATTGTTATGATGATGACAAATGTCGCTTGTGGTATCATGTGACAAATAGTCATGGTATACATAATCTTTACATACTTTAACTAGGAAACCTTGTACCTTGAATTCACGCATCTAACCAAGATTAAGTAATCGATGATAACTAATGCTTATAACGAAATGTGACACATACTTAAAGTTTAATTGTAACATCCCCGAAATTAGCCCCATGACACGTGTTGCGAGACGGTCCCAAAGTGCGTTACACGGTGAACAATGCAATAGTTACACAATGTCAACAAAACACAACATGATTAAACAGCGGAAGATGATAATATTTTAAAACTAATCTACTTGAAAATATAGAGAAACTGATAAAACATTGTTGACCGTATGGCACTAATACTAATAACATCAGAGTATACTATGGCGAAAAGCCCAAATACATAAGAGAATCGAAGTCCACAATGTAACAACTCCATAATATTTTCTCACATGATGACATATAACATAAACCATAATAACCATAATAGGTTCATAGGCTGACTAACACATGACCATAATGACGTGAACTTATCGTAGTTGTGAAGTTGCAGATTTTCACATAAAAAAGGAAATTCTAGCCACATTTTAAATTTTACTCAAGAGTTCATGCAACTGCAAGTGTACAGGTCGAGTAGAAACCCTGAGTGTCGTAACTCAGTTGATTTAGATTAATTACTTGATCCACTTATATCCAAAAAACTGTCACAAAGTTATAAAAGAATAAAGCATAAATATAAATGAGTATGGATTTAGAATAATAAAGGAATGAAAAAAAGGATTTAAGCAATTTAAGGAAGAGATTCCCTTGGAATGAACTAGTCGATGCTATGACAATAACCGTATCTGATTTACTAGGTTCTAAATTCCCTTCTATTCTATCGATATATGTATAGAGATCAAGGATAGCAGGGGTCCTAATCGTTGAATTAAGACTTCCGATTAATATGACTCTCGTCTTTAATCAGAACGAATTTAATCTCTCAATCTTTTATAATTAATGCTCTTAATCTTAATCAAATGATCAAAAATACAGAATTTCCTCCTCGCACGATTGTAAGGATTCTCATCTCTTAACAATTGGGATAATAGATCTCTCGATCCTTTTGATAAATACAAATCAGCAGTTTACGAAAAACACAGCAATTAACGTAACCAAATTCCCCTCTCGGGTGAAATTAGTTTAAACCAAAACAACCGATCTCTCGATCCGATTAAAATCAGTTAGAAATTCTTACGGCCGTGTATCACGTAAACAAGAAGTGAGGAATCAAAGTAATAGTACCAGGAAATCAGAATAATAGTAAGCATCAACAAAGTTTCATTCAGAGGGAATAAAAAAGACTCTTTAGTTCTGCATCTTCCTCTTAAAAAATTCCTCTTCTTCTCTTCTCTGCTTTTTCTCCCCTCCAGTTCCACCCCCCTAGACTGGTTTTTCCTCCTTTTATGTTTCATCCCTGTTCAAAATTCAAATTTCGAAAAGTGGTTAGTCCCTTCTTTTACTCGTTCAACTCTTTCACTAAAAACTGATCAAAACATTTAAAATGCGTCCGACTTTTATGTAAAATTGTGGATTTAATTGTAGGAATTATAAGTACAAAAGGAGGTGATCAAATTCCCCCAAGCTTAGCTTTTTGCTTGTCCTCAAGCAAAACATTCAGAAATTAAGGGCAAAACTTAAATTATCAACCCACAAATGGATTAGAAATCAGCTAATTTAGGTCCAATGAGTTTTCCACGTTGCCAACACTTCAATCTTTTCAAAAACTTGAATTTCTAGCTATGGAATCATAGAGGCTAAAGCAAATTTCAGCCATGAAAGAAGTACTAGCAAAAACAAGTTGAATTTCAGGGGTTGTCAACTTTACAAGGAGGTTGAACTACAAATCTCTTCATGAACAGATTTTCCATTGATTAAATAGGTTTATGACTTTTATTCATGAAATGCAAGTAAATAGGTCAAGGCCTGATTTTTATTCATGCTTTCTTTAGGAGAGATTCCTTTGGAAGTTTTGCTCTCATAATTTTTTTTTTGCATTGAAGAGAGATTCTTTTGGAAGTTTTGCTCTCTTCCTTTTTTCTATGCATGCATGCAATGCAAAAAATGCAACTTTTTTACTTTTCCTTTTTCTCATTGTTCTATCCTGTTCAAGAAGTGAGCAATAGTTCAAACTAATGTAAGGTCTAGATCCTTTAGTCCAAAAAGTCAAGTTTTCATATTTAACATGGCCGCAAGAACCTTAACTCCCCTTCAGCCATAATATATTTTCAATTCAATCTATAAATGTCGGCTATTGTTACCCATAAAAGAAATTTTCAGCTAAATTTAATCCAAATGCATCTGAATGATTGAGTCAATTAAAGCAAGAAGACTAATGGCATTGGAGTGTACCAACTATCATATAATGTATTCCACCCATTTTAGAGTTAAAGGCAAGACTTGAATTTGACTCTAATAGTGATAACTAGTGATAACCGGGTGGAACTAATGATAACTTTGACAAAACAGTGATAACCTAGTGAAAAATGATCTATGGACATTAAAACATCGAATGTAAAATTTATAAGAAATTGAAGCTAAGTAAAGAATAGTAAATAGTAGAAATGTACCATGTTACCCTCTCCCCCAAGCCTAAATCGACTCTGTCCTAAATGTCGATTATGCTAGGAAGAGGGACCCGGAGTTGGCTGGAGTTCAAGGATGCGATCAGTGACCTATTGAATGTCACTGAGGGTCGTTAGAATGGAATTCTGAACCTCCTCTACTCCTTGGATTCTCTGCTGGTGCATCAGGTTTTGCTGCTCCAGTCGGTGGAGATGGTCCTTCAATGCTTGTATGTCCTGGTGATTACGAGTAGTTGTTTCTGTGAGTTTCGTCAGTTGTTCTAGGATGAGGTCTGCTTTGTTTGTTGTGGTGAGTGGTAGAGGCGGGATGTCATCCGGAACTGACGAGGAGGAGGAAATGACAATGCACCTTGGAGGGGTTCTGCGGCCAGGGGGGAATTGGGAAGTTTCTTTGAAATCCAAAAATAGTGGGGGTAATGTGGGAATAGGTCGTGTGACCTGGATGAAATCGTTCATCCACTAGTTCTGGCCTTCTAGAATTGAAGTGTGTCGCGGATCAGGGAGTTGAACGAGAACAGATGGATTGCATTGGCGCCAAAATTTTTGGCCGTTAACTAAGAGAAGGACTCCTTCCTTGATCAAAAAATCTAAATCTATTAGTGTTGCTGGTGTAGGGGTGGTGTCTGCCAAATACACATAGTGTTCAGCCAGGGGTGTAATGAGGTTGCTACAAAGGATGGGATTGATTTCACGAGTCGACTCCTTGATCAAACTTTGAAGGAAGAACGATGCAAGATTAATCTCGGTGTTTGACAGCAGACACCAAAGAATGAAGAGTTCATCTGTAGAGACAAGATCACGCTCATAGTCATTGGGACGAATTAAAATCATGTTGGTGAGGAGGATATGGAGATATCGAAGAACTGGGTTCTTCAATTCACGGCCGACGAGATGTAATATGTTGTCGATTCGTCGGTCGATAAGTTGATACCAAACTTCGAATGTGGGAAAAGAGGGTGGGGGAGTTCGATGGACAACATTGGGAAGATTTAGAAAACAAGCTAAGATGTCTAGTCCCATTGCGAGTTCATGATTACACAGCTGAAACTCGATATGATCAAGGACACCATCTTCGTCAAAGCTTGTGGGATACAGGGTTCCTAGGAACTCTGTTGATACCTCTTTGTAGAGGTCCCAACGTTTCATGAAGAAAGGGAGGAGGCGGGAGCGATGGAGTATGGTCCTGACATCTTCAAATAACCCGAGAGATTCAAGAGCAGAAAAGTCTAGGAATCGGGTAGAAGAAAAGTTTTTGAACCTTGTATTCAAAAGACGCTGAGCTTCGTTGTCGTCTGTGGGCAGTCGTAGGTTGGTTGTAGGTTGCAGAAGGCTATCCGGACGGAGCTGTCGTTAGATTGACTCCGGCGAGCTATTAGTTTGGGACCCGGATGATGTGCGGGTTCTTTTCATGTTGCCGGTTGATCGGAAGGGGTAGAGGATGGTCGGGGGTTTCTCGGAGGGCGATGAAGTGCGTTTAGGGATTTCAGGAACTGGCCGAGAAATGATGGGTGTTGGGGAAGGGATTTTAGTCGGTTGGGTAGAAAATGAAGCGACGTGAAAGGGAGTTTGAGTGGGACTCGGAAAAGTTGATATTTGGGTGGATATGGTGTTAGATTCTGTTGGGATTCTCAACTAGATCTCAAAAGTGTACTTTCAGGTGATTTTTCTGATAATTCTGACCGTGCGGATGCTGACGTGGCTGTTGACCGTTTATTTGGTTGGGTTGCCTCCCTATAGCGCCTTTTTTTAACGTCGTTGGCTCGACCTTGTTTCTTCTAATAATCTGATTGCAGATAGAGCACTTCTTCGAACTTTACTACGCAGGGATTGTAACGCTTCAGTCTTTGCCCGTTGACCTTGAAAGTTTCTGAATTACTATTTTTTATATCCATTGCACCATGAGGGTAAATTTTTTCGATGGTGAACGGTCCAGACCATCGCGTTCTTAACTTCCCAGGAAAAAGTCATAGTCAGGAGTTAAATAACAGAACCTGGTCGCCCTCTTTAAAATTCTTTCTCAATATGTGCATATCATGCCATTTCTTCGTTCTTTCCTTATAGATGCGGGAGTTGTTATAAGCGTCTAATCTCAATTCATCTAGCTCACTGAGTTGCAAAAGACATTTTTCAGAAGCTGCTTGGAAATCATAATTCAGCATTTTGATTGCCCAAAAAGCCTTATGTTCTAATTCAATCGGTAGATGACAGTGTTTGCCATAGATTAGCCTGAATGGTGTTGTTCCAATTGGTGTCTTGTACGCAGTCCGATATGCCCTCAATGCTTCATTAAGTTTCAGACTCCAATCCTTCCTTGTTATTGAAACGGTTTTCTCGAGAATTAGTTTGATTTCTCTGTTCGAGACTTCTGCTTGTCCATTGGTTTGAGGGTGATAGGCAGCAAAGATCCTATGCTTGACCCCGTATTTGAACAGTAATTTTTCAAAACTCCGTTCAATAAAGGTTATCCCCCATCACTAATAATCAATCTTGGCATACCAAACCTTGGAAATATTATATCTTTAAAAAGTTTGACAACTGACTTCGAGTCTACTGAGATGTGGGAATAGCTTCAATCCATTTTGAGACATAATCAACAGCTAGAAGTATGAATTTGTACCTGCATGAAGGAGGGAAAGGTCCCATGTAGTCTACTCCCCACACATCAAATATTTATACTTCGAGTATAGGTTGCTGAGGTGTCTCATTTCTTCGACCTATATTTCCAATTCTTTGGCAGGCATCGCAAGATTTAACAATATTGATTGCATCCTTGAATAAAGTTGGCCAATAAAAACTTGTTTGAAGAACTTTAGCAGCTATTTTCTAATGTCCTCCGTGACCACCATAAGGAGATGCATGACATTCCTGTAATATAGTAGATTGTTCTTCATCTGGTACACATCTACGAAATATCCCATTTGCACATTTTTTGAACAGAAATGACTCATTCCAAAAGTAGTATTTAATATCGGAGAAAATTTTCTTCTTCTGTTGGTAAGAGAGATCCGGTTGTAAGACTCTGGAAGCTAAGTAGTTGGCATAATCAGCAAACCAAGGAAGTTGTGTTTTCTGAATTAAAATAATTGTTCATCTAGAAAAGAGTCGTTGATTTTGCTACAGCCTTCAGAGTCAACGTCTCCTTTTGATAATTGAAGTCGGGAGAGATGATCAGCTACCAAGTTTTCTGCCCCCCCCCCCCCCTTCGATCTTTGATTTCTAAATCAAATTTCTGTAATAGAAGGATCCATCTGATCAGTCTAGGTTTGACATCATTTTTGGCAATCAGGTATCGCACAGCTTGATTATCAGTATACACAATAACTTTGGAGCCAACTAGGTAGGATCTGAATTTATCTATTGCAAAAACTACTGCTAGAAACTCCTTTTCAGTTGTGGCATAATTGATTTTTGAGTCATCCAAAGTTTTGCTGGCGTAGTAGATTCCATGTTGCTTTTTATCTTTCCTTTGTCCCAATACTGCTCCCACAGCTTGATTACTAGCATCACACATAATTTTGAATGGCAAAGACCAGTCGGGTGGTTGGATGATTGGAGCTGTTGTAAGGGCTATTTTCAGAGTCTCAAAAGCCTTTAAACAGTGTTCATCAAATATAAACTCTACCTCCTTAGATAGGAGTTTGGTCAAAGGTCTTGTAATTAGAGAAAAGTTCTTGATGAAACAGCGATAGAACCTGGCATGTCCAAGAAAGCTTCTAATTCCTTTGATATTAGTAGGCGGAGGTAATTTTTCAATTACTTCTGTCTTAACTTTGTCAACTTCAATACCTCGACCTCAAACAATATGCCCAAGGACTACACCTTCTTGTATCATAAAGTGGCATTTCTCCCAGTTCAACACCAGATTTGTAACAGCTTTCCTAAATTCTGAAGACAAACCTCAAACCTCAAAGAAGTGCCATATACTGAAAAGTCATCCATGAATACTTCCATTATTTCTTCAATGTAATCAGAGAAGATTGACATCATGCACCTTTGAAAGCTGGCTGGGGCATTACATAATCCGAAGGGCATCCTTCTGTATGCAAAGGTGCTTTATGGACAAGTAAAGGTAGTCTTTTCTTGATCTTTCGGGTGAATGGGAATTTGATGAAATCCAGAAAATCCATCTAAGTAACAAAAATAAGAATGGTTTGCCAGCATTTCCAACATCTGGTCAATAAAAAGTAATGGAAAATGATCCTTCCTTGTGGCCTTATTAAGTTTCCTAAAGTTGATACACATCCTTCATCCGGTGACCGTTCGCATGGAAATGAATTTGTCCGATTCTGTCTTTACTACGGTCATCCCACCTTTTTTTGGCACGACCTGGACGAGACTTACCCACTGACTGTCTGATATTGGGTAGATAATTCTTGCATCCAATAGTTTAATTACTTCTTTTTTCACCACCTCCTTCATTGCTGGATTAAGCCTTCTTTGTCCCTCTATGGAGGGTTTATGGTCTTTTTCATATGGATACGCTGCATGCATATAGCAAGATTAATTCCCTTAAGATCATCCAATGTGTACCCGATGACATGCTTGTAAGCTTTTAGCTTATCCAATAGCTGCTGAAGCTGAGTTGTCTTTAAATCTGCACTCACAATCATTGGATAAGTGGAGTCTTCTCCTAGAAATTCATACTTGAGATTTTGAGGAAGCTTCTTTAATTCTGGCTTTGTTGGCTTCCTTGAGCTAGGTTGTTGCATAAATTCTGTAGGTTGGTCTTCTAGTGGAGCGTTGGGGTGTTGTCTTTCAGTTGAGAGCATGTGGCTCGTAAGAATGCCTGCTTCTTCTTCTGTCCACAAAGATGATTCTTGAGCTTCAAGAGATACTTCCAGAGAGTCTGATATGTGAATAACTGATGCTACCTTATGTACAAGGGAATCCAGTTGCTCAGGTTGGTCTTCCATGTCTGGGCAATTAATAAGGTGATTTAGTCAAAATTCAACCGTGTCATCACCTATTTGAAAGGTAAGGCGACCTTATTTAATGTCTATCACTGCTCCGGCAGTGGCTAAGAAGGGTCTCCCTAACAAAATGGGAGTTTGATTATCTTCATCCATGTCTAGAACCACAAAGTCGGTTGGTATGTAGAAATTGTCGACTTTGATGGGTATGTCCTCCAGGATTTCTTGCGGGATTTTTATAGATCTGTCTGCCAATTGGAGGGACATATTTGTGGGCTTAATGTCACCCATTTCGAGTTTCTTACACAATGATAGAGGTATAACACTTACTGAAGCACCAAGATCACATAAGGCTCTTCGTATCTTTCGGTTTCCAATTTCACAAGGTATGGAGAAGCTCCCCGGATCTTTCAGCTTCGGAGGCAATCTATTTTGAATTACCCCACTTGCCTTAATAGTTAGCACGACAGTTTCATTTTCTTGTATCCTCCTCTTCTTCGATAAGATGTCCTTCAAGAATTTGGCATATGCTGGCATCTCTTAAATAGCTTGCACAAAAGGTACATTGATATAGAGTTTCTTTAGGATCTCTACAAACTTGTCGAATTGTTGGTCCTGTCGAGACTTCTCGAGGGCTTTAGGAAATGGTATCCACGAAGAATAGCTAGGCTGACCTTCAGCAAGCTGTTGTTTGGATTTATTTGATCTATTCATTGCATCCTCCGGTTGAACTGTCTGATTTTGGTCACCGACTTCCTCTGTTGCCTCTGTCGAGACCTCCGCTCTTGTTCTTTTTATGTTATCAGTTGTCTTTCCACTTCTTAAAGTCACAGATTGAACTTGCTCTTTTGGATTCTTCTCTGGCTGTCCAGGTAAGATCTCTGGTTGTCTTGAAGATGATGCAGCTTGTTGAGCTATCTGAGTTTCTAACATCTTGTTATGAATGGAGAGTGTCCTAGGTTGACATATATTTCTCCATCATTATTTCTAGCTTGTTGGTAGAAGATGACCCTTGTTCTGTCGAGGAATTTTGAGGTTGTGCTCTCTGATTGAATCTATTTTGCCAAATGGGAGCATGATTTTGTTGAGGATTATCTCTGTAGGAAAATTTTGGATTGTTTCTCCATCCTGGGTTGAAAGTGTTAGAGTATGGGTCATTATTCGATGGATAAAGGCCTATAGCATTAGCTTGTTGTTGGTGTCCTTGCTATTTTAATAGCTCACAGTGCACGGATATGTGATCAGATGAACCACATATTTTACAAGATCTTGCTATCATATTGACAGTTGGAGTAGCTTCATTGAGTCCCAGACGACTAATTGCTTTTTGAACTATATACTCCACCTTGGAAGTAAAATCCTCATCGTCAAGTCGAGTTTGAGTTAATGCTGCAGACTCATTAGACCTTGAATGAGCCAAAAAATGTTGATTCCTAGCTATTTCTTCTATAAGTTGGTAGGCTTCATCTACATTTTTCTTTATGAACACACCATCTGCAGCGTTGTCAAGTGCCATTTTTTAGGTGTAATTGAGTCCATTGTGGAAGGACTGAACCAAAATCCATTTGCTTAACCCATGATGAGGGCACGACCTCAGCAATGTCTTGAACCTTTGCCAAGCTTCATACAATGTTTCTTGGTCTTTTTGCACGAAACCAATGACTTGATTTCTGATTCTTATAGTTTTGCTGGGAGGGAAATATTTCGACATAAATGCTTTTACTAGTTGCTCCCAGGTAGTTAATTCTCGGGGTTCCAATGATTGTAGCCATTGTTTGGCCTTACCCCTCAGCGAGAAAGAGAAGACCCTCAGTCTCAATGCTTCTGGCGATACCCTATTCAGCTTAGTTGTCTCACATATTTCCAGAAAATCTTTAAGGTGTTGATTTGGGTCTTCATCTGGGGTTCCTCCAAATTGATTTTGTTGGATCGTAGAGATTAGAGATGATTTTAACTCGAAATTGGCTTGAATGGCAGGCTTCAGGATTGCAGACTCCAGCCCATCTGCTGTAGGAGTATAGAATTCTTCTAATGATGGAACCGGTGGTCACGGTTGAATTGGCTCTTCTTGTTCAGCCATCATTTCGATCTCAAGATCAGAATTCTCCTCGGACTCTATAAATTGAGTGCTGCTTGTACCTTCAAAAAGGGAAGTTCTATGCTTGTATTCTCGCACCCTTCTCTTAAAAGTTCGATCTATTTCAGGGTCTAATTCAAGTAATTGACTGCGAACGTTTCTGGGCATATACTAATCCTAAAATCAAATGAGAAAATATAGTCAGCCATGAATAGTGCTTAAACAAACTAAGTAAGAATATAAACGAAAAGTAAATAAATAATCTGAAATCCCCGGCAACGGCGTCAAAAACTTGACGTGAACTTATCGTAGTTGTGAAGTTGCGGATTTTCACATAAAAAAGGAAATTCTAGCCATGTTTTAAATTTTACTCAAGAGTTCACGCAACTGCAAGTGTACAGGTCGAGTAGAAATCCTGAGTGTCGTAACCCCGTTGATTTAGATTAATTACTTGATCCACTTATATCCAAAAAACTTTCACAAAGTTATAAAAGAATAAAGCATAAAGATAAATGAGTATGGATTTAGAATAATAAAGGAATGCAAGAAAGGATTTAAGCAATTTAAGGAAGAGATTCCCTTGGAATGAACTAGTCGATGCTATGACAATAACCGTATCTGATTTACTAGGTTCTAAATTCCCTTCTATTCTATCGGTATATATATAGAGATCAAGGATAGCAAGGGTCCTAACAGTTGAATTAAGACTTCCGATTAATATGACTCTCGTCTTTAATTAGAACAAATTTAATCTCTCGATCTTTTATAATTAATGCTCTTAATCTTAATCAAATGATCAAAAATACAGAATTTGCTCCTCGCACGATTGTAAGGATTCTCATCTCTTAACAATCGGGATAATAGATCTCCCTTTTGATAAATACAAATCAACAGTTTACGAAAAACACAACAATTAATGTAACCAAATCCCCCTCTCGGGTGAAATTAGCTTAAACCAAAACAACCGATCTCTCGATCCAATTAAAATCAGTTAGAAATTCTTACGGCCATGCATCACGTAAACAAGAAGCAAGGAATCAAAGTAATAGTATCAGGAAATCAGAATAATAGTAAGCATCAACAAAGTTTCATTCCGAGGGAATCAAAAAAATCTCTTTAGTTCTGCATCTTCCTCTTCTTCTCTTCTCTGCTTTTTCTCCCCTCCGGTTCCACCCCCCTAGACTAGTTTTTCCTCCTCCTTTTATGTTTCATCCCTATTCAAAATTCAAATTTCGAAAAGTGGTTAGTCCCTTCTTTTACTCGTTCAACTCTTTCACTAAAAATTGATCAAAACATTTAAAATACGTCCGACTTTTATGTAAAATTGTGGATTTAATTGTAGGAATTATAAGTACAAAAGGAGGTGATCGCATAAATAACATAACATACTAAGGCCAACACAAGGGCCGACTCCATGTGCTAACCGTCATAATGACCTCGCCACCGATGTCAACCTACTCTCCTATACCTACACGAACCCGGATATAAGGGACATAGGAATAAGAAATTTAATAATCCATAAATTGATTTAATGAAAGGGATAATCGATGAACAATAAAGAGAACCATTAGAACCAATTCTCAGTTTCATATTTCAATCACGTCTATCCATTGCATTAACATCTTTTATTGCATTATTATCCATATCCAAAGTGGCTAAGAACATCCAATTGAATTCATCTATTTAATGCACAATATTTCACAATAACAATATGTTCTTACCATTTAGTTAATTATCTTGATTAGTTATCACATAATCTTTAGTGAGCCTCTACCAAAACATTGAGGTACTTGATTGTCCTTACACTATTGTCTGGCCAAGTCATGGGTCGCACTAGCACCCAAATGACACTCCGAAGGCATGTCAATCACATTACTCTTTCCACACGGGCACACACAATTCCATCTAGCAAGGGCCAAGTGCTCAACTTGGTTGTCCTTATGCCATTGATTGGTCAAGCCGACTTACACCAAATGACAACTCCACTGGTATGTCATTCTAATTACCCTTTTCACACGAGCATACACAATGCCCTATGGACCAAGTCCAACCAAGTGTTTAACCTCAACATGCCAATTCAATACAATGATTCATTTTAATCCTACGACTTAACATGCAAATTCAAATTCTAGGTGAATCAATCACTAATATGGTAGTCACATCAACAATCACATAAAACATGGCATAATGTAGCATAATATCATCGAATGAACACATGATAAGAGAATCATTGAATTAAATCTTTGAAAACATGCATTCCAATTCGGTCGATCGGTCACATGACCCGATGACCATTTGGTAGATCGATGCTTCAATCGGAATAAATAGGGGCTTCCGATCCCAAGGCCAGTCTCTCGATCGATCAACTGATACCCCGTCGGACTAAAACAATGGCTTTCGACTCTAGGTCAGTCGCTCGATCGGTCGACCACCACCTCGTCGAAATAAAATAGTGGTCTTTATACGTAACAACACTTATGGACCAAGGACTGCTAGATGTGGTCGATCAATGCGTTTATGCCCAAAAATCATGAAAACGGCCATTTAAATCCATCGTTCATAGACGCATTAACATTTATGACCATTCTTAGTCTGCCTACTACATTCCACTCATTCGAGGGTCCATAAAATAGCAACAAATCCAAGAAAATAAATCACACTTCCATTTGGAGCATGCATCCTCAAATCCTTACAAACGATTGATGGAAACCATTAGTAAAAATGATCAAATCCATTTTGTCGATTTCAATCATATTCTCATTCTAAGAATGATTAGAATGAGAAAATATACGGGTTTTATTTTCCGAGGTGAACAAATTTGACACTTTGTCGGTTCAGAGTCCACAACTCCCTCTCTAAGTCATTAAATTGACTCGTTCTAATATATCTTTACATTAGACCCCTAGGGGAATAACATATAATTTTCTCAATTTTTATTCCTTCACGATTTCCTCTCATAAATTCTCACAATAACAAAGTGCTAACCACATTAACTAGTTTGGCAACTGAGCACTAAAAATGAGTTCAGTAGAAAGATGACCCAATCAGCTATCTACTCCATAAGTTTCATTCTCAAATGAGGTAATTACTAATTTTGGTGAATTTTTCAAATCTTCACACTGCTACCCGAGGCAATTTAACAATGAGCCACTCTTTTTAACATAACTCTCAGTACACAATTCCAAATGAGAGAAAGCTGAAACCTCTATAAACTAGACTCCAAGAGCTTTCAACCATGTACATGATTTTTGGATAACAATAACTTATTAAATAAATACATTTGAATTATTGAATAGGATACATCAAATCTGGATAGATTATGGATGAACGTGCTTTTATTTCTTAGAATAAATAATTATCATCATACATTAACTTAACATTAAGAGGCCACATGCTCAATGACATTTAGAGCAGAAAAATTCATGAGGACTATGAATCTAATAAACAATCCATTCATGCCACATCAATCAAATCCATAAGTTAAGACTTCTCATCCATGAGCTAAATGGATCAGAAGGGGGTCACCCTTACATACCTAAGTTGAGTGAGAGGGAGGACTGTTCTTGAGATCTATTTTGTCATTTTTTCGAAAGCCCAAAATACCCCCTAACTATCCTCTCTTTTGAGGATATTATGATTCACTGATTTACTTTTTGTTAAAGTACAGCAATGCCCATAAGATGCTTTCACTTTTAAGGGTATTTTAGTCCATATTTCAGCCTCTTTACCAAATGACAACCTTTGCCCTTACATGCTTTTGCTTTTGAAACTATTTTAATCCATTTGAAAAATCAAGGTGTTACATTAATAAGTTTTATGGTTTTAGTTAAACATTGAGCTAATGATGTACTGGAAGTTTTAAGCAATTAATATCTTATAAAATATTACTTGTTATATGAGTAATATAAGATTTTTATTTATTATGTTTTATTCTAAAATGTTAAAGTATTTCATTGATAAATGATGAATGAAGAACGGACTAATGGTACAATTTTTTCTTAATGTTCAAAACTTTTAGCGGGAATTTTAATTTGTTACAGGAGCAACTTGTATCTAAAATACTATTATGGGAGCAATAAATTCAAGTAATCACCTATAACTTCAAGCACAATATAACTCTGGGTGCTAAAATCCTACACGCAAAGGCAGACTTGGGACCCAAGCATTATGAGTTACAACTTTATAATAGTTTCCCTAATGAAATGTTTAAAGTAAAAAATGTTCTACGAAAATTAATTATTCAATTGTATTCATTAACTTAGTTACTTCATCTTATTGAAATATACGGTAATAAATTTTGTACCATGCACTTATAATTATGATATCAATAAAAATATTAATAAAAAGCAATGTAATATTAAACTTATTTTAACAATTTATCGCAAAAGTGAATGAAAGGACAAGAATAAGTAATTTTGTTATTAAAATATGTTAGAATTAAGTACGAAAGGTTGTTTTATTAAACTTTTTTAAGAAATTTCAATGGATTCAAATTCTTCAAGCATAGTTAACTAATAATAATATATTGTACAATTACTATATACGAATAATATATATACATATATATAACTTCAAAAAGAAATATGAGTAAATGATCGCAACAAACACATTGAAATATTTATCATATCCTATGTAATAGAAACTACACAAAATATGATAGCACAACTAGACATCATGTTAATTTATATCAAAACACTCACCACACTCAACTTCAACGGCCTATACTCCACCATTCTTGTAACACCCCGAATTTCACCCCCAAATTGCTGAGGTTAATTGGGTCATTCGGCTGTGTTAACCCATTCGTCATGTCATAATCATAACAAAATATGATTTTCTATAAATTTAGCGAAAGCATAAATTCATTAAATATGATAAAAGAATCCTTCAATAATGCGGAAAACTTCATTAAGAATCAAAGTACGATTATAGAATTGAAAACATCATTAAATGCAATTAAAACATCTTAAAACCATACTCAAATGCCATCAGAGGAAACACTTTAAAATCATAGTCCATCAGACTCAACACTTGACTCTAACTCCTAGACCAGTGTGCAATCTTATTCATTATGAGCTGAACCACCATCAATCCAAATCACTATGCACTTGCACGGATCCAGGGTGTAGAGATTTCCCTGTTAGAATATGTGAAGGCCATGCTATACAATGTGATGATCCTAAATAGGATACTACATGATATGCATCATCTTTATATAAAAGAAATAATAAAATGCATGCCATGCTCTATTAATAAGATCTACATGTCAATCATCAATAATAATATATGATCATGCATTCATAAACTTTAGCATGGAAGATATGTAATCATCATCATACTTATAGTATGGATATTCATATTCAATCCATAGGCATATAAGTGAGATACACTTACCATAACCATTGCCTCCATAACTCTCCTCATGGTTGCTTTATAATCCTTTCGGACTTCCACTTTCGTGGGACATCATTCCATTCCATCGATCATTGGCCCTTTCATATTAACATTATATCTTTCAATAGTTGAGATTTATGTCGTTGTCCTCTCAATAGGATAGCTAAGCCGTGGAGACAATGCTCTCCTCTCACCCGAAGGTGACATCAGAATGCACACACCATTGCCGATGTATGTAATAATCATTCTGGGCTCTCACCCGAGGGCGACATCGGAATACACACACCGTTGCCAATGTGAGTAACGATCATTCCGGACTCTCGTTCGAGAGCGACATAGGAATGCACATACCATTGCCGATATGAGTAACAATCATTCCGGACAATTTTTTGATAAAAGGGCCATAGAGGGGCGACATGTAACATCATCCACAACTGGGTTCATTATGCTTTTCAAATAACAATCATTTACGTCGCTCAATCTTTATGTTTTAACCTAGGTACGTGGAAAACATGCATATACGTATATCTAGATTATTATACAATCAGCAAACATCAATACATAGTACTAATACCTTCAAAATAACTTTTTGAAATACTATAATAAAATCATGTCACAGTCACGGTCAGGATACATGCCATCATGGCCGTGATAGATGCCCATAAATACGATCTACCCTATCACGATGGTGCCTCCAATCATCACGGTCATGCCTGATCTGTCAAGGGCATGACATAAATTGCCACGGGCATGACAGGCCCTTTAATTCTTTTCGGCGTTCTAGTCGTTCTGTCATGGGCGTGACATGTGTGTCACGGCCATGACCAAGCATTGGAAACTGCGCCACCAGCCCAAATTTTTTCATGATTTTTTATCTAAAAATTAGGAAAAATGATACATAATAATCAGAAATCAAACATATGTATTTCCTAGGCATTCTAAGATCAAAAGAACATGGAAAAACATATTAAATCCATGAATTTATAAGATTTAGGGTTCATCCCTAAATCATGAACAATAAGAAAAACATGAATCCTAACTATTAGATCTAATCATAAGAACATATACATGCATAGATCTAATGCTTTCAATAATAAACACCCTCATCACAATCCAATCATGAAAAATCATTGAGAGAGGAGAGAGGGATTTGGATCCCCCTTACATACCTTGAACTTAGATCTTCCTCCACTTTCTTCCTTCTCCCTGATCTTCTCTTTTTCCTTTCTCAAGCCCTAGTTGCCAAGATGTGGATTAAAGAGATAAAGAGAGAGAGAGAAGAAGCCTTATATAGGGGAAATTATGAGAGATTAGACAAGAAGTCTAATTTGTGCTTTAATGAAAATTTGGGGTATTACATCCTCCCCCCTTAAAAGAAAATTCGTCCTCAAATTTTAAACATAATAAAGAACACTTACCAAATAATCTTGGAAACTATTCTTTCATTTCTTCTTCTAATTCCCATGTCGCTTCAGTTCCATTGTGGTGCTTCCATGCAATCTTCACCATCTTCACCACTTTGCTCCTTAAATGATGCTCTCCATGCTTTAGTATCTCTGTAGGATACCCTTCGTAAGTGAGGTCTTCCTTGATGGTTGGTTCTTCAATCACCACCACATGGGAACTGTCATATGTGTACTTGCGAATCATTGACACATGAAAAACATTATGGATTCTGACATATGAAAGAGGCAATGCCAACTTGTACGATCCTTCCACTTTTTCTAGAATCTCAAATGGGCCTATGTACCTAGGAGTCAGCTTGCCCTTTCTGCTAAACCTGATGACTCCTTTGGTAGGAGATACTTCAGCAATACATGATTTCCAACCTGATAGATTTGCTCGTTTCTCCTTTTGTCTACGTAGCTCTTCTGATGGCTCTGAGCTATGATCATTCTTTCTTTAATCAAATCTACCTTCTCAGCATATTTCTCTACTAGTTCTGGTCTCAGTAGCCTTCCTCCCCTAACAGCACTTCAACATATGGGAGACCTACAAGGTCTTCCATATAACGCCTCAAATGGGGCCATCTTGATGGTGGAGTGGTAACTGTTGTTGTAGGCAAACTCAGCTAGAGTGAGATGGTCATCATAGCTGTCTTGGCTCTAAGCATGTCCTCCAATGTCTGGATTGTTCTTTCGCTTTCTCCATCACTCTAAGGGTGAAATGTAGTGCGGTAATGCAACCTTGTGTCAAATGCATGCTGCAACCCTCTCCAGAACCTTGCTATGAATCTTGGGTCTCTATTCGATACAATAGAAATAGGAATCCCATGTAGTCGAATAATTTCATCCACAAACAACTTCACCATACTTGTAGCTAACTGTCTTATATTGTATGGTAAGAAGTGAGCTGACTTAGTTAATCTGTCAACGATGACCTAGATGGCATCGTGACCCTTTTGTGTCTTTGGGAGATCCACAATGAAATCCATTATAATCTCCTCCCACTTCCACTGTGGTATGGGCAGTGAGTTCAATAACCCTGGTGACTTTTGGTACTCAATCTTGACCTATTGGCAGACTAAGCACTTGGATACAAACTCTGCTACTTCTCTGCTCATGTCTCTCCACAAAAATTTCCTTTGCAATTCCTTTAACATTTTAGTGATTCCAGGATGGATGCAAATTCTGACTTATGGCAGACAGTTAGAATTTTTTCCTTGAGCTCTTTATCTTTAGGTACCCATAATCTGTCTTGGAACTTGATAGTTCCATCTTCATTAATCATGTAATCTGGGTGCTCTTTCTCACATTGAGTCTTCATGTCTTTATACTCTAGGTCTTCTTTCTGTGCTTGTGCTATTCTTGCTACTAAATCAAGTCGAATGACACAGTGCATCATCAACTTCCTTGAATACTTTCTTCAATAAGGGTCCACTTATAGAGTCTTAGACATGCCATTGATCCTTGCCATTTTCTGCTTAGAGCATCTGCTACAGAGTTGGCTTTCCCCGGATGATAGAAAATACCAAACTCGTTGTTCTTTAAGAATTCTAGCCATCGCCTATGTCTCGTGTTGAACTCTTTCTAAGTGAATACATATTTGAGGCTCTTATGGTCAGTGAACACTTCAAATTCTTCTTCATATAAGTAGTGACTTCATATCTTTAGACCAAACACTACTGCAGCCAACTCTAAGTCATGAGTAGTGAGTTGTCTTGAAGCATAGGTAATAACTCTTCCATGTTGCATCAACACACAACCCAATCCAGTCCCACTGGCATCACTGTACACTGTGTAGCCTCCAACTCCTATGGGAATTATTAGCACTGGTGATGTGGTCCATCTCTTCTTCAACTCCAGGAAGCTCTCTTCACATTGTTGTGTCCAATTGAACTTTTCTTTCTTCCTGGTCAACTTTGTCATTGGAGTAGCAATCTTTGAGAAGTCTTGGATAAACCTTCTATAGCAGCCAACCAATCCAAGAAAACTTCTAATATCTGTCATCGTCTTTGACCTTTCCGAATTGATGACAACATCTACTTTGTTTGGGTCCACTGAAATCCCTTCTTTTGAGACTGTGTCCTAAAAACATTATTTGCTCCAATCAGAATTCACATTTGAAAAACTTTGCATACAATTGATGTTGTCTCAAAGTTTCCAGAACTATTCGCAAATGGTTATGGTGTTCTTCAGGACTTGATGAATAAATCATTATATCATCGACAGACACAATTACAAATGTGTCGAGATGGGGCTTGAAAATTCTATTCATCAAATTCATAGATGTTGCAGGAACATTTGTTAGTCCAAAAGGCATAACCAAAAATTCATAATGGCCATACATGGACCTAAAAGTCGTCTTTGCAATATCTTCATCAGCTACTCTGAGTTGATGGTATCCACTTCTCAAATCAATTTTTGAGAAGACCGATGTTGTGGACAATTGATCGAACAGATCATCAATCCTGGACAAAAGGTACTTGTTCTTAATGGTCACTTTGTTTAGATCCTGTAGTCTATACACAATCTTAGTGACCCATCCTTCTTTTTCACAAATAAGATAGGTGCACCCTATGGGGACACACTTGGCCTAATGAAGTCTCTTTCTAGCAGTCCTTGTAGTTGAGTATTCAACTCCTGCATTTCTGCTAGTGCCATTCTATAGGGAGGTTTTGAAATGGGAGTCGTGTCTAGCATGAGATCAATGTGGAAATCGATATCCCTTTCTGGAGGTAATCCCGGGAGCTCATCGGGAGATACATCAGGAAAGTCCTTAACTACTTCAAGGTCTTCTAGTGGCTTGGGTTGAAAGTCACTTTTGACAATACTTGCTAGAAATCCTCAACAGCTTTTATTTAGCAATTTGGTTGCCTTCATGGAAGAAATCATCATCTTCTTCTCTTTTGATGGAATCCCGTGAAAGATCACAGAACTTCCATTTTTCTTGTGTATCTATACTTTCTTCTCTCGGCATCTTAAATAGACATCATGGTAAGATAACCAATCCATGCCTAGAATAACATCTACCATAGGTAGTACTACAAGATCAGCAGAGTAATTTACTCCTTCAATCATAACTGACGCCACTAGGAGGTATTGCCTGGTGGAGATCCTTCCAAGTGGAGTTGTTATGTCCAACTGCCATTTCATATTTACTCTCTCAACATTTAGCAAGTCAGCTAATGCAGATGATATGAAGGAATGAGTAGCACCAGAATCAAACAGTACATTTGCATAGTGATCTGCGATAAGAAGGTTACCTTGGATCGCATCATTGGATTTCTGGGCCTCATCCACTTGCATAGTGTAAACCCTTCCAGGTGCTCTCTATTGGCCTTCAGCTTTGTCCTTGCCCTTGTCTTGGTACTCGGGCTTCTTCTCAATGCAATCCCTAGCAAAGTGGCCCATCTTGCCACGGTTGTGACATGCTCCTGATTTCATCCTCCACTCACTAAGATCGAACTTATGGTAGAATGAAAAAGGTTTGCATCCCTATCCACTGTCGGCTCTGGAGTAAGGCTTTGAGTCTTTGTACTTTTTGCCTTTGTCTTTCCTCTGATCCTTCCTGGACTCCTTGCCTTGTTCATGCTTCTTCTGTTCATCAATCTCTCGAGCTAGATTAGTTGTTAGGGAGATTGCCTTCACCATAATCTCAAGGTCCCCACACCTCACACTGATCTTCAGACGAGGATTCAGCCCCTTCAGGAAGTGGTCCACCCTGGTCTTCTCATCTCCTTTCAGAGGATTGTACCTCTCAAGCTCCAGGAACTTGTTGAGGTACTCTTCAATAGACATGTTTCCTTGTTGTAGATTCATGAATTATGTACATGTGTGGAAAGGTAATGGTTCTTCAAGGCCTTCTTGAACTCCATCCAAGTGATCTCTCCCTCATCATCAAACTGGGTCCTAATGACAGACTTCCACTAGTGACGATCTTTGTCACTGAGTTGATGCATGGCCAAATTAACCCTATGCCTTTCAGAGCAATCCATTGCTCTAAATTTCTCAAGCCAAGCTTCAGCCTTGTCTGGATCCCTATCCCCATTGAAAGTAAGGGGATGTAGCTTCAGGAACCTCTCGATTCTTGAACCCGACCGGCTAGAGTGGCCGAGTTCGCATTTCTTTCCATTGCCCGTGCCATGCGGGTCGTCCTCTCAATGAGATCTCTCTAGTCTCCTGAAACATTGGAGGGACCATTGTGTTCCATCCTTTACAGAACAATAATTAACCAACATAAGTTAGTCAATTTAACAATACAATCAATGGCACAATACTTACATACTCAACTTTGGATGGCTACTCATGACGATTGCACATGGACTTATACTCTTAACAACTCTATAAGGTACTTAGCATAGATCATAAACATGCTTTGATACCTAATTGTAACACCCCGAATTTCACTCCCAAATTACCAAGGACAATTGGGTCATTACACTGTGTTAGCCCGTTCGCCATCTCATAATTATAATAAAATATGATTTTTTATAAATTCAGCGGAAGCATAAATCCATTAAATATGATAAAATAATCCTTCAATAAAATGCGAAAAACTTCATTAAGCATCAAAGTACTATTATAGAATTGAAAACATCACTAAACGCAATTAAAACATCTTAAAACCATATTCAAATGTCATTAGAGGAAACATGTTAAAATCATAGTCCATCAGACTCAACATGACTTTAACTCCTAGACCAGTGTGCAATCTTATTCGTCATGAGCTGAGCCGCCATCCATCCAAATCACTATGCACCTGCACGGATCCAAGGTGCAGAGGTTTCCCTGTTAGTGTAAAGGTCATGCTATACGATGTGATGATCCTAAATAGGATACGACATGATATGCATCATCTTTATATAAAAGAAGTAATAATATGCATGCCATGCTCTATACATGAGATCTACATGTCAATCATCAATAATAATCTATCATCATGCATTCATAAACTATAGCATGAAAGACATGTAATCATCATCATATTTATAGTATAGACATTCATAACAATTATTCATTCAATCCATATGCATATAAGTGAGATACACTTACCATAATCATTACCTCCATAACTCTCCTCAGGGTTGCTTCATAACCCTTTTGGAATTTCACTTTTGTGGGACATCATTACATTCCATCGATCATTGGTCCTTTCCTATTAACGTTATATCTTCTGATAGTTGGGATATATGTCGTTGCCCTCTCAATAGGCTAGTTAAGCCGTGAAGACAATGCTCCTTTATCACCTGAAGGTAACATCAAAATGCACACACCGTTGCCGATGTATGTAACGATCATTCTGTACTCTCGCCCGAGGGCGACATCGGAATGCACACACCGTTGCCAATGTGGGTAACAATCATTCCGAATAAGTTTCGGATAAAGAATCGTGGAGTGGTGACATGTAACATCATACACAACTGGGTTCATTATGTTTTCAAACAACAATCATTTAATTCGCTCAATCTTCATGTTTTAACCTAGTTACTTATGAAACATGCATATACATTTATCTAGGTTATTATACAATCAACAAACATCAATACATACAACTAATACCTTCAAACTAACTTTTTGAAATACTACAATAAAAGTTTGTCACAGTCACGACCGTGAGACATGCCGTCACGGCCGTGACAGATGCCCATAAATACTACCTACCCTATCACGGCCGAGCCTCCAATCATCATGGTCGTGCCTAATCTGCCACGGCCATGACATAAATTTTCATGGGCATGAGAGGCCCTTTAATTCTTTCCGATGTTCCAGTCGTTCTGTCATGGGCGTGACATACGCGTCACGCCTGTGACCGAGCGCTAAAAACTGTGCCGCCAACTTGATTTTTTATCCAAAAATTAGGAAAAACATATGTATTTCCTTGGCATTCTAGGATCAAAAGTACATGGAAAAACATATTAAATCCATGAATTTCTAAGATTCAGGGTTCATCCCTAAATCATGAACAATAAGAAAAATATGAATCATAACTATTAGATCTAATCATAAGAACCTATACAAAGCTTTCAACAATAAACACCCTCATCACAATCAAATATGAGGATAAGGAGTCCTCATGCTATCAATCCAATCATGAAAAACCATTGCGAGATGAGAGAGGGATTTGGATCCCCTTTACATACATTGATCTTAGATCTTCCTCCTCTTTCTTCCTCTTCTTGCTTCTCCCCGATCTTCTCTTTTTCCTTACTCAAGCCCTAGCCACCAAGATGTGGATTAAAGAGATAAAGAGAGAGAAAAGAGGTCTTATATAGGAGAAATCATGAGGGATTAAACAAAAAGTCCAATTTGTCCTTTAATGAAAATTTGGGGTATTACAATTCTAATTCATCCTCCGATCATTAGAAAACCAAACACGTACACCCTTAGTCTGTGCTCTATAAAATGAGGATTAGCACCTGCCAATGCAAACCAAGCACTCTGCCTTTGGTTCATCGTGACTAATTAATCCAAACTAGAAGTGATTTAGATAAGTATTTCAAGTCATCCTTTTCTCCAACAATAAAAATTAGGTGGTTCATGCTATGTGCATACACTTTAGTTTAAAACCACGAGAGATCAAAGATTGGACAACCATATCAGCATTTCCTTAAAAGCAAACCTAAAGGCTACACTACAAGAAAAATGTTATTTTCAGACGGTCAAAACCGTCTAAAAATCGAAGGAAACCATCTGAAGACGGGTTTATCGACGGATCGATTCAGTCAAAAAAGAGGGCGTCGCAAACCATTTTCGACGACTAAAAAAAATTCGTCAGAAGTTTCGACGGTTGTAATCGTCGAAAAAATTCTGCCTGTCAGAACCATTGAAACATTCCGGCAGTGGCAACCATCAAAACATTACAGCCATCGGAACATTTTGGCGGTCGCAACCGTCAAAATTCCTAGCGGTCTCCACTATCAAAAAGTTCTAACGGTCTCCACCGTCGAAAGCTTCCGACGGCCGCAATCGCCTAGTGTCGTGGGCAGGTGGCCGTATCAGCCAAACCTGCCGCAAGCGAGCCGGAGCTGATATGACCACCCATGGCCGGATCCTATCCGACCGCCCGCGACCGGATCCGGCCGCATTGGTCAGATCTGCCACAAGCGGGCCGGATTTGGCCGCGGGAGTCCGGATCTTCTTCCGGTCGCAGGTGGCAGATCTGGTCGCGGGCGACCAGATCTGCCGCCTGGTGGTCGGATCAGCAGCCTGATGGCCGGATCTGGCCGTAGGAGATCTAGCCGCCCCAGGCCAGATTCGAACGCCTGGCGGCCGATCCGGCCGCAAGGCAGCAGATCGGAGAAGGAGATCAAGAGAGAGGGAGATGTGGCCGGAGGCGGAGTCGGAGGAAGACGAAGCTAGAAAGAGAGAGGGTCGCCGGCGGGTCGTCGTCCGGGCGGAAGTCATCGCGCCGGTCGTGACAGGTTAGAGAGAGAGAGAGGAGAGAGGGAAATAGGTTGAGAGAGGAGAGAGGAGAGAGGGAAAAGATAACATATAGCGGGAAAAGGGAAGAAAATAGCGGGAGAGAGGAAAAGGAAGAAAAAGCAGCGGCGGAATTTTTTTTAATTACCGACGGCCAAGGTCATCGGAACATGCGGCGGAGCATGGGCCATCAGAAGTTTTGACGGTTCTAACTGTCGGAAATATATATATATATATTATGATATATAACTCCGCCTATATTTTATAGCCGGTCCCAAGCCCGGATAAAGGAGGAGGGTTGTGTTAGGCCCCGACAGCCAACATAAAATCATGTCGAATCTTATGAACATGGATCAACGAATATATTGTGTTAATGCTAGGTCGTTACCCGTAATTAACGCGCTGTACAGCTCGGGTACAGTGATAAGAGAGCAAGAGCCGCTGCATCCTCGCCTGAATGCAGTGTTAAATGAGCAAGGGCTACCGCATTCTAATGGACGGAGGCGATTAAAGAAGCTAGTTCATGAGACTAAGGTCAGATTAGGTTCTTGGAACATTGGGACGTTGAATGGGAAACGCCTCGAGGTGGCACAAGTAATGGACCAGCGTAAGATTAGTATCTTATGCTTGCAAGAAACTAGATGGGTAGGAGAGGGAAGTAAAGAGATTAGGTTAAATGGTTCCAAACTTTGGTACACAAGTAAGGTAAATGGAAGGAATGGTGTTGGTATTATCGCGGATGCAGAATGGAGGAAGAATGTTGTGGAAGTTAAAAGGATTGAGGATCGAATCATATCCGTGAAAGTAATTGTTGGAAAGGAGACTATGAACATTATTAGTGCATATGCACCCCAAGTAGGAGCAGAATCACATCTCAAGGAGAAGTTTTGGGCAGATATGGAGGGTTTGATTGAAAGTATACCAACAATCGAGAAAGTTTATATTGGGGGAGACCTTAATGGACATGTTGGTAAAGAGGCAGGACCACATGCAAGGGTTCATGGTGGTTTTGGTTTTGGGGAGTTGAATGAGGAAGGACAAACTATTATTGATTTTTCTTTAGCATACGACCTTAAGATTATCAACACTTGTTTTAGGAAGAGAGATGAACATTTAATCACATACAAAAGTGGAACTCATAGGTCTCAAATCGATTTTTTCTTGACAAAAAATACTGATAAAAGATGCTGTACTAATTGCAAAGTAATTCCTGGGCATGGGGTGACTAAAAAACATAGATTGTTAGTTCTTGATATGCAAATGAAATGTATAAAATCAAAATCCCGAACAGTTTTTGATCGAAAGATCAAGTGGTGGCAGTTAAAGGGGGAGAAGCGAGAGACTTTTAGAAGTAAGTTATTAGAGAAAAGTGTGTGGGAGTTAGAAGGAGATGCTAGTATCATGTGGAAGAATGTGGCAAAAAAGGTTGAAATGGTTGCTAAAGCCATTTTAGGAGAATCAAAAGGTTTTGGACCACGAGATAAGGAGACTTGGTGGTGGAATGAGGAGGTCCAAGAAAAGGTGCGTAATAAGAAGAATTGTTTCAAGGCGATACACTTGGACAATAGTTCTGACAATTGGGAAAAGTATCGTTTGGTGAAAAGGGAGGCTAAGAAGGCAGTTAGTGATGCTCGTGCTAAAGCATATGAGGGGTTTTATAAGGAGTTAGGGACAAAGGCTGGTGAACAAAGGATTTACAAGATTGCAAGGAATAAAGAGAAGGAGTCGAGAGATTTGGATCAAGTAAGATGCATAAAAAATGAAGTTGGTAAGGTTTTAGTTACTGAAGGAGATATTAAGAACAGATGGGAAGAGTATTTCTATAAGCTATTTAATGATGGATGTGAAGGTTCCCGTTGTGATTTGGAGGACTTGACAGTTAGTGAATGTGAGCTTAATAGGTCATTTTATCGTAGAATTAGAGTCTCGGAGGTTAGCGAAGCTCTTAAGAAAATGGAGAATGGTAAAGCCGTTGGACCGGATGGTATACCGATTGAAGTTTGGAAATATTTAGGAGAAAAATGTGTGTTGTGGTTATGTAAACTATTTAATGAGATTTTACGGTCGAAAAAGATGTCTGATGATTGGAGATTAAGTACATTAGTTCCTATTTACAAAAATAAAGGGGATATTCAGAATTGTGCAAATTATAGAGGGATTAAACTTATGAGTCACACAATGAAATTATGGGAAAAAGTGATTGAGCATAGATTGAGAATGGAGACTAGTATTTCTGAGAGACAATTTGGGTTCATGCCAGGAAGATCCACTACAGAGGCGATTTATTTACTAAGGGGGATGATGGAGAAGTATCGAAGTAGGAGAAGAGACTTGCATATGGCTTTCATTGACTTAGAGAAGGCGTATGATCGGGTACCAAGGGATGTACTTTGGAAAGCCTTGCAAAAGAAGAGGGTGAGTGTTGCCTACATTAAGGTAATACAAGATATGTACGATGGGGCATTGACTAGGGTTAGGACACCCAGAGGTGAGACAAATGAATTTCCTATAGGAATTGGCCTACATCAAGGATCAACTTTAAGCCCGTATCTATTTAACTTAGTTATCGATGCTATAACCGAGAGTATCACAGAGGAGGTACCTAAGTGCATGCTATTTGCGGATGATATAGTACTTTTAGCGGATTCAAGAGAAGAGATTAATACAAAATTGGAAATATGGAGAAATACGTTGGAGTCAAAGGGTTTTCGTTTAAGTAGGAATAAAACAGAATATATGCATAGCAATTTCACAAATAAACAACTTAGAGACGATTTGAAAGTTAGGCTAGGGGAGGATATAATTTCTCAAGTGACAAAATTTAAATATTTAGGATCAATTATAAGACAAGATGGTGAGATTGATGACGATGTTAATCATAGAATTCAAGCTGGTTGGTGTAAGTGGAGGAAAGCCACTGGAGTTCTTTGTGATAGAAAAATACCCAATAAAGTTAAAGGAAAATTCTATCGTACTGCTATAAGGCCAGCAGTGTTATATGGTAGTGAATGTTGGGCTATGAAGGGACAACATGAACGTAAAGTGGGGGTAGCCGAAATGAGGATGTTGAGATGGATGTGTGGTCATACAAGATTAGATAAGATTAGGAATGACCATATACGTGAACGAGTCGGAGTGGCTCCTATTAGTGAGAAAATGGTAGAGAATCGTTTGAGATGGTTTGGTCATGTTCAGAGAAGACCATTAGATGCGTCAGTAAGAAGAGTAGATCAAATAATCTGGAGTCTGATTAAAAGAGGGAGAGGGAGGCCAAGGCGGACACTTGGCGAACTAATAGAGCAAAATCTATTGGTGAATAATATACCGAAAGGTTTGGTTACTAATAGAGCGGAATGGCGTCGTATGATTCATGTAGCCGACCCCACCTAGTGGGATAAGGCTTTGTTGTTGTTGTTGTTGTATATATATTATGATATATATGGTTATAATATTTAATTAGTTTTTTAATTATCGACGATCTAGATCGTCAAAAAAACTATCAATAATTATAATAATAAAATACTACTTATATTATATATTATGATATATTAGATTATAATATTTAATTATTTTTACGATTACCGATAGTCCGGATCGTCTAAACTTGTGACGGTCCGAATTATCGGTAATTATAATAATAAAGTACTGACTATATTATATATTATGATATATAAGATTATAATAATTAATTATTTTTATGATTACTGACGATCCGGACCGTCTGAACTTGTGACGGTCCGAACTATCGATAATTATAATAATAAAATACTGACTATATTATATAATATGATATAAGATTATAATATTTAATTATTTTATCATTACCGACAGTCCGGACCATCGGAAGTTACAATGAAAAGGGAGCCATCGAAAATTCTGACGTTCCAAACCGTCAGGAAATAAAATAATAGTATAAAAAATTTCATAATTTATTTTTTTTATTTCTGACGGTCTTGACCGTCAGAAGTTTCGACGGATTGCTGTCTAATCGCAAAATCACTCGCAAATTGCGAAAGATTTCTGTCCGTAAAAAATTATTCGTCGAAAAATCTCATTTTTCTCGTAGTGCTACTCAACCCGTTATATGATTCGAAATTAAGCTTAATACCAACACAAACCGTGCTACAGACAGCAGTCTTCATTCTTCACGCAGAACCTGTCATTATCAATAGCATTTCTTAAAGCATCTGTAAGTTCCCATGCGTTAATAATATATAGTAAATATTTAAAAACAGGAAATGGAATGAATGAGAAGAAAATAAAAGAATAGATAATATTGAAAAGAAATAAGATAAATTTAATGGGATAAGTCGTTCAGCATTTTGACCTGCGACTATGACTTCTACTATATGTCATTTACCATATAATAAAATTAACATTTTAATCTTTAAATGATCTTTTCACTACTAATAATAGCAATGCCAAATACAACCTATATTTGATATCCTTATCTTCTTCAATTCTTGCATAAATGTCATTTTGAAATGTTGTTGTTGCATGTGTTTATGTAGTACCTTATAGCTGTATTTGGCTCGCAGAACTTGGGTCAAAACTTACCCAACTTTTTAAGTTCTCGTCGTGTGACCAAAGTTCTCCATCTCAAAGGAGTAAAAGTTCTTGATGAACGTTTGTTTAACATTATTTTGCTTTTTTGGCATTTATTTGTTTTTTTCTTTCGATTCTTTATTATAAATATTAGTAATTACTATTTAATTTTTAGATGAATAAGTAAACTATTTTATATCATGTTAAATAAAAATTTAATATTTTAATTTACTATACTTTTATACTTCATAAAATAATAAATTATATTCTTGGTTCTTCTCTTTTATCCAAACACCTACTAAAACTTATCTATTAAATCAACTTTTTAAATTCTCAACATTACATTTTTCATACAAACACCAAATCTAAATTTTTCTATCAAATTGATTAGTTCTCGAGAACTAATGGGAATTATAAGTTTCTATGCCATTCAAGCAATTTAGGAAAGAATGATGTCCACATCCTTGAATTCTACACGTACGAGCAGCTTGATCATCCCTTATTATGCTCATAATTATTATAGTTAAATCCATGAGATTAACATAAAATCTGATCATATTTAGAGCACTTTTATCTATTATTAGTAGGAGAGTTGAACGAGTAAAAAGGGGACTAACTACTTTTCAAATTTTGAATCCTGAACAGGGAGAAAAGAAAATGAGGCGAGGAAACGAAGAAAAAGGGGGAACAGACGAGAAGGAGAGAAGAGGAAGAAAAGAAGAAGAAGAAGAAGAAGAAGAAGAAGAAGAAGAATGTGGAGAAGAAGATTATTGATGTTATCTAAACTCATGTCGAGCTAAAAAGGGATTTTTGGTTCCCTTGTGATGATACTTTGTTGATGCTACTCTTTTAGTTCTCTGATGCCATGCATTTGACTCATAGTTTTTATTTGCTTGATACACCGCAACTTTATTATTTATATTCGATTTCAATCTGATCGAGAGATCTGTTGTTTTGTTAAAACTCGTTCCATTCGAGAGAAGGAACTGGTTACGTTTACTTGTTGTGTTCCTAGTGATATTCGATTTAGTATTCTTATAGAGACTAAGAGGTCTATCATAATAGCTATTGTGAGGTGAGAGCCCCTAATAGTGACTAGTGGTGTCAGATTTGTTTCAATGGCTCTGAATAGGATAAAAGAATTGGTATTTAAAGATCGAGTGATCATCCCTTTCTTCTGGTTAGGACGAGAGATTCACCAATCATCAGTTCTAATCTAACATTTAACGTCCACTCTTCCCTCGACTCAAGGAGAGATCGGCGAGCTTAGAAACAGGATAATTAAGTCACGCAGTAAGATCGAAAGATCATTCGACTCATAAGGTGAGAACTAAGATGCAGTAGTTTTAACGAGTTCATAACAAAGGAATCTCTTCCGTCACATTCTGATCCTTTTTACTCTCCTTTTTACTTTTCTTACAAATCATGTTTCTATGACATCCGATTTACTTTTAATCATTTTGTGACAATTCTTGATATATAAGTAGACTGATCACTGATTTAAATCAACAGGGTTACGACACTCAGGGTTTCTACTCGACCTGTGCACTTGCAGCTATGTGAACTCTAGAGTAAAATTTAAACATGACTAGAATTAATTTTAGTGTGAGACATTTATATCCACATAAAGTTCACGTCATAGCTCTCCAAAAAAAAGACAAAAAAAATGGTGATCTATTTGTAAGATTTAGTTCGGAAGGACCCAATTGGAAGCTTTCCTCTAGGGCACCAAAATGGACAGGCAAAAACCTTCAAATATGCCCAAAAGTTGAGAAACTTGAGGAAAAAGAGAGGAGTTTTAGGCCCATTCTTCCTTTTTTATTCTCTACTTTGTTTTATAACTTTGTTATCACAAGATTAGAAGCGTGATTAGATTGAAATTATGGATTTGAATTTGAATTGGGGTCCAAAGATAGAATTAATGAATAAGGGACTCCCAATTAGAATAGAATTGAGAGCTTTGAACTTAATAATAGTTCAAAAAATGTTTTAATAATATTCGATAATTAATTCTGAAAAATTAACAAATATAAATAGTATTAATTAATTAATTCAAAAAAATAGTTGCAATTAAAGATAAGTTATGAATTTAAACTAATAGATGGGAAGTTGAGTTGGATTGGATAAATTAAGTCAGAATTAATTTATTAGATGAAATTATAATTAAAAGGTAAATTTTGAATTAAAATTAAATTGAGATTAATACCTGATAAATAAGACCTAAGGGACAACGTACCGCGAAAGTTGTCCTCTCTTGTTTCTTTTGTATGTTTCTCATGTTCCTCTTATTGGAGCAAAGTTTTAATTCACTATAAAATTATGTTTTGATGATATAAACATCGAAAGATTAAAGTTATAAGCTAAAAAAGTTTAAATAAAAATGGACAACTTTATGCACTAAATTTTGAATAAATAATTGACTATATTATTATTAGATTCTGTATGAATGATAAATATCAAAGTTGTAGAGAATCCTGCTAACTATCCATAGAATTCAAGATTATCTCATTTGGATAATTCTGCAAAAAGTTATGCTCAAAATAGTGCAGGTCGATCAATCTATCGATCGAAGCAATGAACAATGGTCCAGACTATACTAGTCGACCGATTGGAGATACCGGTCATCCAATCAATGCACAAGTCGGCAAGTTCAACGTCTAGACTACACCGATTGATGCACCGGTTGACCGTTCAGCTCAACGAGCGAAAATCAAAATGTCGAGGCTATACCGGTTGACTGACCGGCCGATAGCCTGATCGACCGACCAACAGCTAACACTAAAAAAATCGCACAATCGACACATAGACCGGTCGACCAATCCATAAGTGCGGTCGACCGCTCCCGGCTACGATGAACAATAACGGCTAGTTTTGAATAAAAAAATTATGAAAAATTTTCTAGACGAAATTTTCACATATAAAAGCCTATAAAAAAGTGTCAAAGCCAAAAGCAAAGGCATCCATCCAAGCATTGAAGAAAAACTTCAAATTATCGAAAGAATATCCTTCTCTTGAAGTTATTATTTAATATTCTCTTCTTTCTCTCTTCTCTTCTTGTGAGCATGTTATTATGAAAGAGAGAAACCATTGTCAGAAAAATTGAGAGAGCTCATGTATAAAAGATGTTTCATATCTTACCTCTTGAGCGAGAGAAAAGATTAACTTCTTAGAAAAAGAGGTGTGCTTACCTTTCGAAGCGAAGAAAAGGTGATTGATGTAAAGGACTTTCTTCCTTGCCACATTTGGAACAAATGCAGAGTTTTAGAATCTTCTAAGGTCTCGAGATCGAGAAGTCGGAGTGCGGATGTAGGCCAAGGTGTGGCCAAACCTTGTCAACAACCATCGTGTTCTTGTGTTTGCATTTTTCTCTCCCTCTCGTTCTCATATTATGTTTGTGATATGATTTGATTTGCATTGAGTTAGAGTTTAATGAATCGATTTAAAGTTTTCTTCCACCCCCCACCCCCCCCCCCCACCCCCTCTTGTTGGTGCCCTGGGATCCTATAATTGGTATCAGAGCAAAGTTGTTCTTATTTTTAAGATTTAAGCATCTTTTTAGAGCTATGGCATTGAGCGGATTTAGTTTTTCTGAAGGACAATCAATTAGTCATCCTCCGTTTTTTAATGCATCAAATTTTGCATATTGAAAAATTAGGATACAAGCATACATATATTCCATTGATATTGACATGTGAGATATTGTTGAAAAAGGTTATTATTTACAGGAAAAAATACCTTCAGAATATACCCAAAGACAAAAAAAATTCGAAACTTGATTGGAAAGCCAACAATATTTTTTCTTGTGCTTTGGATTCAACGAAATTTAATCGAATTTCTAGTTGTGAAAGTGCAAATGAGATTTGGAAGAAACTCATTACTACCTATGAAGGAATGGATAAAGTTAAAGAATCTAGATTAAATATTTTGAATCATCAATATAATTCCTTCAAAATGTTAGAAAATAAATCCATTAATGATATGGTTGTTCGATTTAACGATATTGTGAATGTCTTAGCCTCCTTAAATGAGCCAAGAATTAACCCCCGAAAAGTAAAAAAGTTTCTCAAGTTTCTCTCTTCCAAATGGCATACAAAGAGGACCATGATTGAAGAAAAATATTTGAACAAGCTGAATTTTGATAATCTTATTGGTTCACTTCTAACCTATGAGATCATAATCCAAGAAGATAAAGAAGAAAAAGCCCCAGAAAGAAAACATTGGCATTGAAAGCAAACGAAAAGGAAGAAGACTCAAATGAAGAGGAAGTGGATGAAAGGTGACTTGCACGCTACATAAGAAAACTTGACAAATATCTCAAGTTGGTAAAATCTAAAGAAAAGTATGAGAAGCCAAAGAGAAGACTATATAAAAAAAGAAACTCATGTCTCACCAAGAATGACAAAGAAAAGACATTACAGAAGGGGAAGAAGAAAAAGTATAAAGAGTCAAGTGAAACAAGTAACTCATCGAGTTCTTCTATTGATGAAGCATACATATGCTTAATCGTACACAATGATGAGGTAATTTCTAGTCCTTTAAATTCAAATAATGACTCATCGAGCTCTTCCGAAGAAAACATTTTTTTATATATGAATAAAGAACTTTCCTCTCTTATAAAAATGTATTTTTCACTTAAAGAGGAAAATAAAAAATTATTACATGAGCTTGAAAAATTAAAAAAAGAAAATGATACATATTTTGTGGAAAATAAAAACTTGAAAAATAAAATTGATTCTTTGAAAATTACACATGTATGTGAAATTATAAAACTAGCATGTTCTTTAGAAAAAGTAAGACAGGAAAATACTTTCTTAAAAAATACACAAAATAATGATAAGACTAGCTCTTATGCAAAGGAAATCATTCTAAAAAATACTTATTGGAGATCTAAACATTCTCATGAAAAATCCTTAATTTCACATATTACTTGTTTTACTTGTGGATTTCATGGTCATTATGCATATCAATGCAAAGTTAGAAAACAATTTGAACAGTTCCAAAAGAAACCTTGACTAACAAAATAGAACGCAAAGAAGTTTGGGTACCAAATATTAAATAATTGTTTTTCGGGTGTGCCTCACATGTAAAGCAAATGACAAGTGAAATTAAAAATGTGAAGGCATGAAGGTCATGGTAAAAGTATCTTTACCTTTTGATTTAACTCAAAATTTCAAAATTACTATTTCTTTGAAAGAAAAGAGGAACATATAAAATAGAAAAAGAAAATTGGTCATAGTGATAGGGGGAGCATGTTAAAATCTTCTAACTTTATTTTGACATATCATTGATATCATTGTTGTATCAAAGTCTTATGCAATATTTTGATTCTTAATACAATTTTTTGAGACTTGTGACTTTCATAACCTTTAGATAAATTTTATTTCATTTTGTCATTATAAGATAGCCCTAAATTTAGGGGGAGTTATTTTCTTTGCATATTTTATAACACATTATACTTTACATGTTTATCATATGAAAAAAGGGGAGAATAATTTTTTTAAAAGACATTATGATTAAGGGGGAGTTACATATGGTTTCTTATGTCCTTCATGTGCAATCTACTTTTTGATGAAACGAAAGAGGGAGAAATATGATATGAATATAACTTTATATAAAGAGTACCTTACAATTAGTACTTATATGCATATCTATCATTGTAAATAAAACTAAGTTTCACTACAAGAAAAACGCCGTCGGTAATCATCTCAAAAACCATCGGTAACACAATTACCGACGGTTTTTCAGACGGAATTCATCGGAAAAATGCTCGTCGCAAATCGATTTGCGATGGTTAAAAAAAACCGTCGATAATTGCGACGGTTTGGACCGTCGAAAAATTCCCGATGGTTCCAGCCATCGAAGCTTTTCGACGGTTATAACCGCCGAAAAAGTCCGGCGGTTCCAACCATCAAAAATTTTTGACGGTCGCAACTGTCAAAACTTTCGATCGTCGTCGCAATCGTTGATCTTTTGGCGGTCAAAACCATCGCAAAGAATATTTTAAAAATAAAAAAATTAGCGGCCGGATCCGGCCGCTCGCGGCAAGATCCGGCCGCCCGCAGCAGGATCCGAACGCCATCGGCCGGATCCGAACGCCCGCGACCGATCCGGCCGCCAGGGGCCGGATCCGGTGCCGACGGCTGAATTCGGCCGCCAGCGGCTGAATTCGGCCGCCAACGGCTGAATTCGGCCGCCAGCGGCTGAATTCGGCCGCCAGCGGCCGAATCCGGCTGCCAGGTGGCTGATCCGGCATCGGCGGCCGAATCCGGCTGCCAGCGACCGAAGAGAAAGAGAGAGAGAGACGCCAGCAGGAGAGGATCGTCGGCGGTCGACGCTTGACGTTCGGCCAGAGGCTTGCCGGCCGGAAGAGGGAGAGGGGGAGAGAGAGAGGAGAGGAGGAATTATAATAGATGTATTATATATATATATATATATAAGGGGAAAAGATGAGAGGAAGCGGGAAAAAGAAAAAAAAGCGGGATAACGAAATTTTAATTACCGACGGCTCCAGCCTTCAGAAACTTAAATATTAATTATTTTTAAAGTTACTGATGGTTGTGATCGTCGAAAAAATATTTAGTTATATATAATATTTATTTTTTATTTTACCGATGGTTTGAACCGTCGGTAATTATTACCGACGGTCGAAACCGTCGGTAATTGTGATAGTTTGGACTGTCGCTAGTTATATTCATTTACCAACGGTTATGACCGTCAGAAATTGCGGCGAATCTTGCGACGGATGGATATCTGTCAGAAATATCGACGTTCCTAATCGTCGAAAAATTTAATAATAATATAATAAATTACATAATTTTTTTTATTTCTGACAGTTGTAACCGTCGGAAAATCCGTCACAAATTGCGACGGATGGATATCCGTCGAAAATATTAATGTTGCTAATCGTCAAAAAATAAAATAATAATATAACAAATTATATAATTTATTATTTTCTTTTCGACGGTCCTAACCGTCGAAAAATCTGTCGCAAATTGCGACGGATGGGTATCCGTCGGAAATATCGACATTCCTAACCGTCAAAAAATAAAATAATAATATAACAAATTACATAATCTATTATTTCCATTTCCGACGATTGTAACCGTCAAAAAATCAGTCGCAAATGGAACCGTCGCAAATTGCGATGGATTTCAAACCGTAGAAAATTGCCCGTCGGAAAATGGCAATTTTCTTGTAGTGTTTTTAGGAGGAGTAAAAATGATTTTACAATTTTTTCAATTTTTTTGCAACTTATCTAATTTTCATATTTATTGGTTTGTCTTCATAAAAAAGTGGGAGGTTGTTGAAGCAAAATTTTAATGCCCTATAAAATTATATTTTGATAATACAAACCTTGAAAGGTTAAAGTTATATGCTGAAAAAGTTTAAGTAAAAATGGACAACTTTATGCACTAAACTTTGATAAATAATTAACTATGGTCTTATTAGATTCTAGATGAATGTCAAATATATAAAAGTTATAGAGAATCCTATTAGCTATCCATAGAATTTAAAATTATCTCATTTGGATAATTGTGCAAAACGTTATGCTAAAAATAGTGTAGTTCGGTAAACCTATCGGTCGAAGCAATGAACTCCGGTCGAGAGTATACCGATTGACCAATTAGAGATATCCGTTGACCGGTCAATGCAAGAATTGGCCAATTCTATGTTTAGACTACACCGGTCGACAGTCCGATCGATGCATCAGCCGACTGATTAGCTTAACGGACGAAAATTAAAATGTCGAGACTATGCCGATCGATAGTCTGATCGACCAATCAGCTGCTGACACTAAAGAAATCGCACAACGATCACATAGACCGGTCGACTGGTCCATAAGTGCGGGCGACCGGTCTATGTGAGTGTTGTGTCGACTGGTCCCTGACTGTGATGAATAGTAACGGCTAGTTTTGAATGAGAAAATTGTGAAAAAAAATTCTGAAGTCTATATAAGTCTATAATTGTGAAAAAAAATTTCATATACAGAAGTCTATAAAAGGAGTGTCAAAGTTAGATGCAAAGGCATCCATCCAAGCATTGAAGAAAACTTCAAGTTATCTCTTTTGAACTTATAATTTAAGTTTCTCTTCTTTCTCTCTTCTCTTCTTGTGAACATGTTATTGTAAAAGAGAGAAACCATTATCAGAAAAATTGAAAGAGCTCTTGTGTAAAAGAAGTTTCATATCTTACCTCTTGAGTGAGAGAAAAGATAAGCTTTCTAGGAAGAGATGTGTGTCTTACCTTTCGAAGCAGAGAAAAGATGATTGATGTAAAAAGCTTTCTTCCTTGCTCATTTGGAACAAAGGAAGAGTTTTAGTGGAATCTCCGACGATCTCGAGGTCGAGAAGTCGGAGCGGGAATGTAGGCTAAGGTGTGGTCGAACTTCGTCAACAACCATCGTGTTCTTGTGTTTGCATTTTCATATTATGTTTGTGATATGATTTGATTTGCATTGATTTAGAGTTTAACGATTCAATTTAAAGTTTTCGCAACGCATTTTGTGAGATTGATATTTCTAGTTTTGATAAAGGTACAACAACAATGTTCTTCAACTACCGGTACGAAAGGCGTTACAAAATAGGTACGTAAGAGGGATCTTGATTGAAATCGCGACATTTAATTATTACAACACAATTAATTGTTAGACCGATTGGTGAATCTACATTTGGATGTGATTTTTGGGTTCCCTCCATATGATTTGGATATCACAGGTGTGTGTTTTGGCCAATGCCATAGGAAAAAAAGGAAAAAGAGAAAAAGATAGAGATCCTTGCAGCTAAAGAATAAAAAAAGGGAGAACAACCCCAAAGGGGAAACCATTTTTTATGCTAAAAGGATATGCAACATTTTGCGCTGAAATAGAAAGGTGAAAAAAAAAGAATCAGCTGAATTCATTAGAAAAATGGGAGAGCATTTTCTTAGTGAACGAAAGAAAGGGAGAGAGATAGAGAGAAAGAAAGAGAGGGGGAGAAAGAGAGATCGCAAGGTGAAACACGGGAAAAAAAAGTAAAAAGAACAAAACTGAAGAACAATAGAAACAAAAATGGTGATTAGGTTTAAGCATTAAGAAAAAAAAGGAAAATAAATAGAAAAAAGGGAAGAAATAAAAAAAAGGGAAAATACGTAGAAAAGGAAAAGAAAAAGGGGTCTTATTTTATGTCCTTCGTGTTAATTTAGAAAATTATTTATGATTAAATCATTTGATATTAATTGTTTATAATACTTAATTGTATTGTTTATTATTATTAGTTTTTCTTAATTATATCAGGATAATCTTGAGTATATTATTGACATGATTGATGATTAAATTGTTATTATAATTGGTTATCGTGATAATGTTAGTTATTGTTAAATTCTAATTGGTTATTGGTAATTGATAATTGAGAATTAAAATATGGTAAACTAATTGTATATTCTTTAATTGATATTATGGTTTAAATTATTAATAATAAAGATAGACGTCATATGTGAATAAGATAAAAATTAAAAAATATTGGGTCCATATCAACTTATTTTCCTTGGGACTAATTGTGCCATCATGGCTGATAGATTATTAAATTGAATGGGACGGATAGTAGGTACTTAAAGAATCAACACGTCCACCGCTAGTGAAAACGGATTATCTTGAGTGTGGTCTCACGCCTCCATCATACCCAAATTATTGAATAGATCGATCGTAAATTGATCCTCCTATGGCCCATATGTAAATGACATTATGTCTTTTAATAATAGATAGCTCTCATGGAAAGAGAACGATTGTAACTCCAAAGTTTAAATTGAATTAATAATTAAATTTTTAATTCAAATTGCATCTTAATGGCAGATGGACAATCAATTTCATCTTAATGACTGATGGATAATTAAATTGTGCCATCATGGCTAATGGATAATTGATTTCGCCTTTATGATTAATGGATAATTGTGGCCTTTGTGCCAAATGGATAAACTAATAATTGTTAATGAAATTGATAATTATTAAATATGTTATTCACTAATCCTATGGTAAATTGATGCTTCATTCAAGATAATTGACATTGAATTCATGATTGTTATAGAAATAAATTGATAATTGATCTTATTGTTGATATCAATTAATTCATCGATTGTTGCTAAATTATTGTATTGATGATTGATTATTAAATTGATTGTTCGATTAACCTCTCAAGGATTATCCTATTTATTATATTGATTGCCTTTCAGATCTTACGTACTGAGTATTTTTTTATACTCATAAGTTCTTCCTTTTACCTACATCTATGCATGATAGTGGATGATGGTTGTGAGATGATTGATGGCTCTTGGATTCAAAGTTTTATTATGTTTAAATAGATTTTGGAATGGATAAAGCATGGAATAATGATTTAGATTGTGAGTTAGTTGTTTTGATCAATTTATGATGGCATGTCAAGTGTCATTATTTTCCATTTATACTCCTATTTTAAATAAATTTTGGATAGGTTTAATTGTTTAAATATTATGAATAATATTGAAGGTTATTTTATGAAGGATTTAATTTCATGTCATTTGGAATTGTGTGAAAATTAATAGTAAAAAGATTGACCTAATACAAGCTGTCACGAGTGTGATGAGGGATGTTATGGGTGTGACAAAAAGGATAAGGGTGAGTGGGTTCTATCACGAGCATGATAGAGATTGTCACGACTGTGAAACTTCTAGGCAAGGAATGAGACCGGGAACGGCCATGGAGCTTGTCCTCATGTCCGTGACTTCAATAGGACCATGGCAATTTTCACGACTGCTAACACCAAAATAGAGAATGACAATTATTGAATGATTATTGAGCATTTATCGTATAAATATCTTGAACTCGCATTTATTGAATATTATGCCTCATTGTTCTTGTATTATGCTATGACATGTCATGCTATGAAATGATTATGTTATAACATGATTGTGTGACCTACCTAAATTTTGTAAATACATGCTAATCGTAGGATTAAAATCAATTATTGTATTGAATCAACGTGTTATTAGTTAAAATTTGGTCCGCGATAAATTATTTTAGATGTGGGTAATTATTTCAACACACCTTCAGGGTGCCATTTGGATGCAAGTGCAACCCAACTTGGTCAATCATCATGGCATTAGGGACTACAAAGTACCAGAACATAAAGAATGCTTGTTAAATTAATTATTTAATATTTGTCGAACATGAAATTGGAAAGAAAATCACCTAAATAAAGAAATGGCAAAAAAAACATTGATATATAGTTTATTTCTAGCCATTGATTAATATTGAGCATGAACCTTAATAATGCAATTGGATTTTAACGTTATCAAGTGAAATTGGATTTCTCATCGATATTGTATTGATATGTTTCACTGATTTATCATGTTGTGTTCTATCCAATGTTATCAAACATGCAAAATGGGCTCGACAAGGAGGGTTGGCAAAACATGTAAATCGTGAACACGTAACACGACACGACCAATTCTACCGGATTTGTAATAAACATATATATCACTACAAGAATTTTAGATTTTGCAATGGAAATATCCATCGCAAAACCTTTGAAATCCGTCGCAAATATGCCTTTGCGACAGATTTTTCAAGGATAATAGTTTGTTAGAAATTTTGTCGTCAGAAAAAATTATCGATGGTCCTCAAATATTCCTTCGCAAGTTTCGACGTGTCAACGATGGATAACTTGCCTTCAGAATTTTCGATGGGTGGAATCCATCAAAAATTTCGAAGGGAAGGCCCTCCTTCCAAACTTCTAGCCGTCGGAAGCTCCCAACCGTGCTGCAAGAATCGGATGAGGGAGTGTCACCCCTTCGCAGGTTTTGATGAGTTTGGATGGGAGAACCCATCGATAGTTCCGACGGGCGCTCTCCCATCGCAAGCCCGTCGAAGGTTTCGACGGGTGCTCTCCCATCGAAGCCTTTGACGGGCGCTCACCTGTCGAAGCCTTTGACGAGTCACACCCGCCAAAGGCACTAGCGGAGTCACAACGGATACATCCGTCAAGCATATTTTAAAAATATTAAAGAAATAGGCCGCCTGCTACCGAATCAGCGTTGGCAGTCGATCCAGAGTAGGCCGCCGGAATCGAGATATAGAGAGAGGGAGAGGGAGAGGGGGATGGGAAGGCGGTTGTCCAGCCCAGGATCGCGGCCATGGCCGTGAACGATGTTGGACGCCCCGAGACGACCGCCACGGCCATGAACGGACGCTAGGCGCCCCCAATCCGTCATGCACAGACAAGATCTGCCACCCCGTGTCGGATCCACCGCCCGCACGCTAGATCCGTCGCTTGTGGTTGGATCCGCTGCCTATGCACCAGATCCGTCGCTTGCGGTCGGATCCGCTGCGTGCACGTAGGAACGTGGTCAGATCCAGCGCACACGTAGTGGATCCGACGCACTATCGGGGTGGAGAGAGAGGGAGAGGGAGTCGCTGTCGCCACCGCCATGGGAGAGAGAGGGAGAGGAGGAGAAATAGAGATAGAGAAAGGGGGAGAAGGAGTATATAGGCAGAGAGGGGCGCGGGAATGAGAAAGGTGAGGGGGAAAAATTCGGCGGGAAAATATTAGAGTTAGTGACGAGTATATCCTTCGAAATTATTGAAGGATTTGACATCCGTCAGTAATTTCGAAGGAAGTACCCGTCGGTAAATAAATAATATTAGGTTTTATCAATATTTATATATGCAATTGACATTATTAAACATTATAATATAATATGTATTAACATATATGACTAAAAAAGCAAATAATCAAAATATTATATTATAAATATTATAAATAAATGGAAGATGGATATGTTAACGTACATATAATATTACATTTTTTATATTTCATATTTTATATTATATGTATAATATTAAAATATCATATAGAGACACTTTTGGTTAATATTATAAAAATTTTAACATAATGATTATTTTTTTATAAATCACAATATGACCCTTTAAAAATATCGAAGACATATTGTAAAACTAATAAGAATATTGATAATAATTAATATTATTTTAATTACCGACGGGTAATTTTCTCAAAATTATCGAAGGATTCGAAGGTACTATCCTTCGATAAATAAAATAATAACATATTATTAATGTCTATAATATAATATACATCTCCCTTCCTTTTTAATAATATATTTATAATATAAGATTATATTACCAATGTTTATAATCATATCTATTAATACATATAATTAATATCAATACATATAATATTATTAATGTTTAATAATATTATTATATACAAAAAAACATTGATAATAAGTTATATATTATCATTACCGAAGCATAGTGTCCTTCGAAATTATCAACAGATGCTAAATCTTTGGATAATTTCGAAGGCATTATCCTTTGGTAAATAAAATAATAATATATTATTAGTGTCTATAATATAATATATATCTCTCTTACTTTTTAATAAAATATTTATAATATAATATTATATTACCAATGTTTATAATCATATATATTAATACATATAATTAATATCAATACATATAATATTATTAATGTTTAATAATAATATTATATATAAAAATATTGATAAGAAATTATATTATTTTAATTATCGATGGGTAATGCCTTTCGAAATTAGCGACGGATGATAAATCCTTTGATAATTTTGAAAGCACTATCCTTCGATAAATAAAATAATAATATATTATTAATGTCTATAATATAATACATATCTCTCTTCCATTTTAATAAAATATTTATAAAATAACATAATATTATTAATATTTAATAAAAATATTATATATATAAAAAGATTGATAATAAATAATATTATTTTAATTACCGATGGGTAATTCCTTCGCAATTATTGACGGATGTTAAATCCTTCGTTAATTTTGAAGGTACTATCCTTCAGTAAATAAAATAATAATTTAATAACAAAATACTATATATATACTTATATTATATTACATATATATTATTATAAATATAATTATTGACGGATTTAGCCTTCAGACTTACCGACGAATTTAAATTCTTCAGTAATTCTGAAGGTATACCCGTCAATAATTTATTGATGGAAATTTTTCATCCATAGTAACGAAGGACTTTTTAGCATTCGGTAATTTGGAAGGATTTTCCTATCCGTCACAAAGGCCGTCGAAAACTACGAAGGATTCGTGCCCTTCGAAAAATATCCATCGTAAATTAGCCTTTTTTTAAGTGTATATAGATACATTTGAATATATACTAGATATAAATATATTTAAATATATATATAAATAATTATCAGTGAGATGCAAATTCTTTTGAATTTATAAGTACCAAATGCAATATTACATAAGCAAAATTCTAATTTTAAGATCAATTCATGATATTAATAACTATTTACTTATATATTAACAATATTAATTCATGAAAAACTAATACATCAATAAACTTATAATAATACCAACAATTAGCAGATCAATTCATAAAAAAAAATTCATGATTAATTCATTAAAAAATAACACAACACTAAATTTAGAATAATAATAGTAGTTGGTGATCTCATTTTATTAAACAACTATTAACAATAATAGCACTATAAAAAATATTATAAATTTATAACATTGAAAAATTAAAAATACTCCCTGTGCATGAGCGTCGCGGCAGGGACAATAGGTCATATGCTAATGTCGTCGCCGCTGCGGAGAGCACGACATGATGGTGGAAAAAAGAAACGAGAAGCTACTCACGTGCTTGGAGGGAGAAAGGGAAAAGATGCTCGGGTGTGTAAAGGGAGAAAGGGAGAGGGAGAGAAAGGGGAAGGGAGAGAGGTGAGAGGGAGAGGGCGTGAGGGAGTGAAAGCTTGCTCGCATCCGCGAAGAGAAAGGAAGAGGGAGAGAAAGGGGAAGGGACAAAGAGGAGAGGAAGAGAAGGCCTGCTCGGGTGAGCGATGAGAGAAAGGGAGAGGGATGTACTTGGTCAGCGGCGACAACATCAGGGCAACAGCAGATAGCGGCGGCGTCGAAGATAAGACAACAATGTCAGCAAAAGATGAGGGGTGGTAGCAACAACAGATGAGCATGGACGGTGGCAACAAGACAGCAGCGACAACAGGTCAGCAGCCCCGATGGCAAAGCAACATCGGCGGATAGGAAACAAAAGGAGGAAAGGAGAGACGAGTTTGTCACAACTTATACACAGTGGAGACGCCGATCTTACGGGCCAGCACGCGATTCTACCAAGTGCTGGTTAAAAATGTTTCTACCTAGGACCGAGCACATTTTTTTGGGTAGGGATGTAGAATTCTACGATTTGAAACGCGATTTTGACAAGTTCTATCGATTTATTACAAATTATCATTTTTATTATGCCTCTTACATACAATTAATGTGTGGTAGGGCTCTCCTGCATCTTACATGACAGTAGTCATTTTATGTTATCATCTGATTTTGTATTAGCCTATAGGCAAGGACGAAACTGGAAATTTTCAAGGGGGACCAATATATAATATAAAATTATTAAATATTAAAATAATAAAAAAGTTATAGAAAATTAAATAATATGTTATATAATAATCTTATTTTTTTATTAGGGGGTCAAATTTTAAACTAACCTTAAAAATATATAACATATATGCAGTATATACTATGTTGGTAAAAAACATGGGGGGAGGGGGCCCCTTGCATCTAGGCTTATGGTTATGAACCTATTGTGTTATGTTTTATGTTCTCACTTATGACAAACATCACGAGTTATGTCTTTTGTGGACTTCAAGTTGTGTTATGTTATTGGATTTTCCGCCGTGATGCTACTATGTTATATTATACTTCTGCTCTGTGTTATTATAAGTTATTTAGATTGGCTTATATATTTTGAACATTGAGTCTTCATTATTATCCTGAATTCTTACACTACTATATTATTGTGTTATTGCGTTCTAATTGATGTTGTATTAATGTTTTTGCCACAAAGTTATCATATTAGGCATTTAGTGATATTATATTATGTTGGGCCTTGTTGATTGTATCTTATTATTCTTATGTTTATTTTTATTTTCCGCTGCAATCTAATTGGATTTCCATTGACAATGTAGCGTCAAACTCACTCGCCACACATGTCCTGAGGCAAATTTCAAGAACGTCAGATAGATCTTGGCGCTTTGGGAGCTTCAGAGGCAGGTGGTCAGAAAAAGCTGGGAGTTGAAGAGGCATCGGCGGGCGATGTTGAAGAATAGGGCCTCGGTTTGGCCCGAGAAGCTGATTCCGATCGAGGAGGTAGTGTTGGGACACAACGGCTTCTGGTGAGGGCGCCCCAGGAGCAGCAGACGCCATGGAAGGCCACGAGATCCTCACGGGCATCGAGGTGGCAGCGGACGGCAAGCAGCAGAGTACCAGTCCCCCGATTCCGGCTGAAAGGTTTCGAGAAAGTATGAGTTTTCGATAAGTTTTGATGGGTCATGGTTAAATGAAATAGTAACAGTAGCGCCATTAACATTGAAATGGCGACACAAACTATTGAACCAAATAAAATAAAATAGAACAACAAAAGAACAGCAATAAGATTAGATAAAGATTAAATGGCACGTCCAAAATAAAATCTTCATCCAACATGTTATTGGTCCTATGTTGTGGACTGTAAAATCATCACATTTATGAACTGACCAATAAATAGAAAAGATCTTTTGATCTTATTAACAATGGTAGAGTTTAAAACATCATTCTGTGCAATGTAAATCCCTTACATATACTCTTTTCATGTACCCGGTAAAGATTGGCTCAAAATGACTTAAAAAAAGAATAGAGAGATCCATCAATTAGACTTTTGGAGTTTGAAGAATTACTGTACAAACTCTGTAAAATTTTGATTCCATTACAGAAGTAAAGAAATGTATGCTACCAAGAAAGAAAAGCTACAACTCATATTGCCTTGGGTTATTCCTCTTCTGCCACAGAAGGCAAGTCTTCTTTAAACCACGTATAGAGCCCTCCTTCCAAGTGATAGACATTTTTGTACCCATTTAAGACCAGCAAGTATGCCGCTATTAAGGACCTGAATGAAAACAGAAACATGGTTTAACACAAATGTGTAACAATGATTTCAGTCTTATAGTACTAGCATTTTAACATTGAACAACATTAACTCGTTTAAAGATTAAAATTTTAGTATGAACCTCACCTTTTTCCAGTTAGAGGTATGAGTTATGGTGATTTCACTTAAATGAATTGATGTTTAGGTATGAGTTATGGTGATTTCACTTAAATGAATTGATATTTAATGCTTAAAATACCAAGTAAAGATTAAAATTTTAGTATGGAGCTCACCTTTTTCCAGTTAGAGGTTTGAGTCATTGTGATTTCACTTAAATGAATTGATGTTTAATGCTTAAGATACCAAGGATGAAGCAGAAAATTCAAGCAATATTTACCTGGATTGTTGTCCTTCTGGAAGATTTTGTGAAGGTTTCATTGTGCCCCCCGATGAACATGCTACTATTATCTTTGCATCCTTGTCAAGTTTCGATTGAACAGCTGTTTTGAAAGAAGAATACTTATGATTCACCGTTTAATCATGCAATTACGATGTCTCAGTGTCCTGCCTAACTTACTCTGTAAGAACTCTGGATTCTCTTCTGTGCCAGCAAATATGCCGAAGAATGCAAATGCCGCACGTCTAGCTATATCCCATGCTGTCCATTCCTTTATAAGCCTGTATATTTGTACATTGATCGCACCTGGGGGATGAGCCTACAAACATCCGAGGATTTGAGTAAGTTTGCTATACGCCAGGGCCAACATGAGTGAAATACAGGAAAGGTTGCTGGTTAGAAAAACTTCAGGTATTAAAACATCCGCTCTTCCTTTGTTTCCTTTTATGGATCATCTATCACATCAATACAGGTGTATTCAATCCTCCAGTTCTCAGACAATATTCATACTGCTGTAACAAAAAAGACCCAGCCATGTCTGGTTGAACCATAACTTTAATCATCAAGAATGCTTTAAGATTTTGCTGCAAGTACTTGCCTATACTACACATTGATTGCAGCAAATGTTTATATACTTTGTCTATCTCATACACTGAGACCAAAGTACGGGATGTTTAATTGGTTCAAAGCAAGATTGCAGAGGTGTAGAAATTATCAGAAACTTATGGCGTCGCCCATGCTGTATTGCCAACATTTTCTGAATGTGTGTATCTTCATTTTCGTGTCATTTGAATCATTGTAACAATATGGATAATCACACGATACAAAATTATGCATATGGGTTATCACACATTTCTTATTCGAAGATGTAAACAATACCTCCTTGAATTCTGCTTCAGGACGGACATCCAAAATGACAAAATTATTCTCCTTCTGCAGACGTAATGCTTCCTTTACATCAACACTGCGTACCTGAATCAAATTATGTTGCCATATTAACGAAGATTGCAGATAATACGAAAACCAAAGTATCAACAAAACAAATTAACTAGCTTCGCGTTCTGAAATAATCAAGACTGTAATTTCTACTTTTAAATTAAATGAGACGATAACAGATAAACAATTTTGGTACAACAATCGGCCAAGCACTTTTGGGAAATAAAGTCTGATTTTACACTGAGAGAGCCCCAACACTGGGATAATTATAATGCTGAGCATTGGCACCTCAATAACTTAGATAGTATCCAACTATCTGAAACCTCGAATTAACTGAGATAAAAGATTCCGCTTAAAAATTTCGGTTTGCACTTTGCAGAATGCAGAAAAGTTTGCTATCACAAACAGATTGACAACTCGAAACAACTCAATCAAGAATTTACCCTGTTCTCAAGCAGAACCGCACGCTTGATCTTCCACTCTTCTTCAGCTGAAAATCCAATCACCAGAAAAGTTCATGAGTACAATTAACAAAGGAACATATGCTCTCTGACAGCAGCGTCTCAAGAAGTCACTAAAATATGCGTATTTTCCAGAATAAACAATTTAAGCAAATAAGCTAAAACGTCTTTGACACAAAAGCACGGGAGGTGACTTATACCTGGCGATTTAGCTTCCTTGGTGGCAGCGCTGCCATTTATGCGTAGGGGCCGAAACCGGGAGACGGCAGGAGGCCGCGATCCGGCGGCTAGCGAGAAGCCGACGGGGCACAGCTCTGCGTAGAAGACGCCTGTGGAGGAAGGAAGGGGGAGCTTAGGCTTGAGTAAGCTGTTGCAGCCAGCTGCAACAACAGGAGCAGAGGACAGGATCATCTTCTTCTTCTCGACAACCGCACTGAGTTAAATGTTCCGGAGCGAGAGAAACCGACCACACAGCTGCAGCGAAAATATGGACAAGATGATCAAACAGGCGCTCCCTCTGTTCGCGCTGATATTTTTATGGCCGCGAGGGGTCCACTCCACTCCACTCCACTCCACTCTCCACGCTCCCGCGGGTTCGTTTCAGTTTCATATCCAAACTGGTGGATGTGGGGCGACTCGGTGAGAGGCCACCTGCGCACCCTCTGGATTTCCTTCACCTCCTATCTGGCCCCACGCATCGTCGCAAAATGCTTTGATTGAAACCCAAACAACCCAAGATCAAGGATAAAATAAGAGGCAAAAGTAAATTCTCTCAATGCCATCCTTGTTTTTTGATCGAAACATTAAAAGAATAACATTTATGTTCTCGAAACAAAGAAAGAATATGGAAAAATAAAATTTTAAATCCTGAAAATTTACTCAGAACAAAAATATTTTCACCCTCTAATAAGAACAATATAAACCAATCCCAAACAACCCTTAGGGGGTGTTTAAGAACAACATAAACTCATCCCAAATAAATAATCTTTCTAAATTATTGATGAGTTGAAGTTAAATTACTTAGGTCATCATATTATCTTATTTATTTTATTTTAATTTATAGATAATTTGGATTGTCTAGTAATGCTATAAAGTTAATTAGGAGGGGTGTCCATTCAAATTACCACACAAATGATAATCTATTTTTTTTCCATTCCTACCATTATGTAACAACAATTAATAATATTATTCCAATCATAATTAATAATAATAATTTATTTAGAAACTATTTTATTATTGTTATTCACATGAATTGCATATTATTATTTAGTTATTATTTTAAATATTATATACTTTACCATTATTTCCATTTAAAAAATATATGAAATATTTATAATTATATTTATTTAATTTATTTGAATTTTTAGTTGGATTATATAATATTTAACTTAATATTAGTTATAAAAGGTATTTTAGTAAAAATTGTATAGTGTCATTTAAATTGCTGAAGAAATTACTTGTACATAGTACACAAGGTAATGAGTGACAATTTTTTTGTTAGACAATGTAGATGGTTAAATAATATGAAAAGATAATGCACTAAACGCTCTCTTAGATATAAAACACTTTCTAAATACGTTTAAACTTAGTTGATAAAAACAATGGTAATAAAGTAAAGTATGGATAGGTATTTTAAGCATTAAAGTTAATTTTAAGCATTGAGTTTATATAATAATAACTTATTTATTATATGATAATAAATTAATTAATAATCTACTTATAATGACCTAAGATTTAATAACCAAAATAGTAATGTACATAAGACAAAGGTGAACATGTGCTCAAAATATTTATACTAATCAACTTATTCAATCACTAACGTTACCAAACAATTTTTTATCGTTTCTCTAACTTAACCTCTCCACTAACAATTATATGTTGATTAGATCACTCTTGTTGCGATCGGACTGACGATCGGATCGTCAACCGACCGACAACATGGTCTATTAGACGCGAACTCCTATTCCAACCAGAATGAACCAGTCAAAAATCAACCAAAACTAGAAAAAAAAATAGGTTAAAATCATATTGAATCACATTTTTGGACTAAAAGTTTTTTTAAGAGATAATTTGATAAAAAAATTATTATAAATTTTAAAAATATTCAAAGATAAATTTTCTCCATAAACTATCATATTGATCGATTAATATCCTCCTTAATTAATACTTATTCATTTATTCACACATTGCTACTATTTATCAATGTGGGATTATGTTTGTACACTTGTTCTTTTTCCCTTTCATTTAGTCTAGAATGTATTAAACTTTGAACTTTAACTTATGGATTATGATTATATTCAAATTTTTAATCTCATAAATGTATATTATGAAATAAAATAATTATATTTATATTTATATATTATATAAATTAGTCATGGATGAATGGTGCAAACTTATTTGTTATATGTACAATATACAACAATACTATAATATACTTAGTATAGTATAATATCATAAATTTAAATTTATTTAATTTAGTATGTAATAAGTCAAATTAAATAGTTAACTACTAGTTATATTATATATTTATTTATATAATATATAATCTTGTCATAATATTTTGGAAAAAATATGTATTTGTTGCTTCTAACATAAAAAATAAAGATATGAAATACAAAAAAATAACCAATAGAAAATTTATATATAATAATCAAATTCAATAAGATTTTGTTTTATAAAGTCTATAATAATTTTAATATCAAATATTAAAATTGCTTTTATACATTTATGATTTATGATTGTTATTTTTTTCTTTTGTATAATTACATTTTGACATCATTTATAGATGTATATAATCAAAATATCATAGCTTGGTTTATTATGTCAATTAAATAAAATATTTTATTAATCCATTTCGATATGGAACGGACACTTGTCCGAATTATCATTTAGGATCGATTAGATGTAATATAATTATTTGTTATAATTTTAAAATTAAAACAAAAAATTATTTAAAATTTAAAAATAAAATTAATGTGAACTTTATCTTTAAATTTTCAATATAAATATTTACATTATCCGCACATTGTGAGAAGTACTAATCGACATGACATTTGATATTGTTTCAAATAACTTCACACTAGCCATATTTTAGACATTTGTTTAATTGACACTTGAGAGATTGATCTAACGTATTAACGGATTGAATATATAGAACTCAAGTTGAACACAATTTCCACAATATCATAGCATACTTAAAAGTCATACTTCCCTACAGAATTTATGGTTTAGTATTTGGAATTATATGCTACTAGCTTATCTTGGGAGAGTACAATTGTGATAATAATTTACATTAATAAGAAGTAGATTGACCCTTTTTTATTACATGGCAGTGTTGAACATTAAAGACTATAGCTAGGATACCAAAGTCGAACTTCCATTTGAGTTTCAAAGGCTGGATGAGTGTTAATAATTTCGAGTTCGAAATTTGAAGTTATTACTTTTGTTCTATCTTTTCGATTTCGAATTAATGGAACGTTAGTAGTTTTAGACACCAAAAATCTCTAGTAGACTTAGACCAACACAAAAAAAAGGGTTTTGCTATATCCTCCTAATTTAGGAGGATTTAGCGTCCTAAGTGAGTCACAATGGCATAATTGTAAATTAATCAACTTATTGGGGTAATTAAAAAATGTGAGTATTAGGAGGATTTTTAGTTTGAAGTTGTAGGAGGATTTAACATTTTCCAAAAAAAAAATTATAACTAAGACTACTAGCTCCCTCTTCTCAATTATTAATCTAACTCGCTTATGGATGCAAACCAACTCCTAATATTTTTTTAATCATAAGGTATCTTCTTTTTTCGAAAAAAGAAGAGGTACACATTGTGTTTAAATCGATTTTCTAATGCTAACACTTCAATACAAATATGGATCCCAATTGTCAACTTCGACTTCGTTTGCTTTTCAATGCGTTGCTTAAATCACTTGCTTTTTATATGTTAATATTTGATATTCCTTTTGAACGGCATTTATTCATAGAATCTATGAAATAAAGCCTTTATATGTGCTTGATATGACAGCAACCTCAACCCTCATTTGGCCCGAGGCATGTCGTCGAAAGAACATATTTTTTTTCCAAACGAAGCAAGCCATGTCTAGTACATTGCATGTTGTGTCAAAATGCCGATCATTTAGTGTATATTTTACAATCAATGTATGCACCAACTACAGCATGCGTAGTATATTAAGTGAACTTGTAACACCTTGGAATTAAAAGATCAAATAATTACTACGCGATCGGATGTTCAACATCCGAACTTTAGTCATTAGAAAGCGATGAGGAAGTTAACAATGTGAATTATTTGCAGACTTTTACGTCTAATGATGGGAATTCACTAACTAAAAGATAGAAAGATAGCAATCCTACTCTTTCATACATATTAAATCCCACTCCCTCCATTCTTATCCTACAATTTGTCATTTTCTTTCATTTTTCCTCTTTCTTTTGGTGCTTGTGTGAGTCTTAGTGCATGTGGGGTGCTCCAGAGGCAGAGATAGAATTGTTTGAACATCCAAGCGGACAAGAGGGCGGAAGATGTTGTTAGAATCTGGAATCTTCTAACTAATTTCAACTTGGTTAAAATAATATTAGGTAAAACCATGAGTAAATGGTTTACCTTCTATCTTGTGGGTGTAATGACCTATAAATATTGGCCATTTGAAACAAGTAAGGAGAAGTGTAGTGAGTGCATGGTGTGAGGTATTGAATAGTTATAGCTAGGTGAGTAGAGGTGTATGTGAGATACAACAGAAAGAGTTGTTGAGTGCTCTAACTAGTAGTGTCCTTGACTAATGTGTGAGGTGTTAGTGAGTACTCAGGTGTTGTTTAGATATGGAAATTCGGGCGGGCCGGAGAGCCCGGCACACTGCCGGCCCTCCCAAAAATCGTGCTCGCTCGGCCCGGCACAAAATAGCCCGCACACGAAAACACGGACCGTGTCGTGCCATTCCGTGCCGGGTCGGCCTTCCGCACTATGAACACAATACGGCCCGGGTATGGTGAACACGGATCCGGCACGACACGATCGTCTGCGCATGATACATAACACGGTCCGCACTGAAATCACACGGTCCGTGTTGTTTTGATTTGACAACATTATCACGGGCCGACGATCATGGACACATTATGAGTACAACACAGGTCATGATTAAACAAAATGCGGACTGTGTTGAACCCCCTCCGTCACTTATAAAATGCGGCCGAACTCCCTCCTCTTTTTTCATCACTTTCATTATTTTTCCCCTCATCTCTCTTATACTCTCACTCTCTCTCAATCTCTTCTCCTCTCCTCTCCTTCCCCAAATGGCCACATCCACATCCCTCCCTTTCTCTCTCAATCTCATCTTCTCTCATTGAATAATTAAGATATCATTTTTATAATAGTCGTTCTTAGACTCATTTCGAGTGATACTACCTTTTTCTTGAAATTGATCTAAATAGCGACTATTGTGAATATGATATCATGATTACTCAATGAGAGTTTAAAAATTATAACTATATAATAATAATTAAAGTAGTCAATAGTCACAAAACTAAAGTCATATTTATAGATTATAGACTAATACTAATTATGTTATATAAAAAGTAAATTAAAAATTAGAAAGTTTGAACTTTAAAAGACACATTTGATTTTAACTTTAGTACAAATTTAAAGTTTGAACTTTAAAGGATACTTTTGATTTAATTCTAAGTTTAGTACAAAGTTGTATATAGTAAATTACTATATAAATTATAACTAAGTTATAACTTATAAGATAGCTAAGTACTAAATTAAGTTATAACTTATAAGATAGTTAAGTACTAGTTTACTTAGTATAATTTTGCTTAGTTATAACATAGTAACATAGTATATACTATTATACTATATAGTGTATTGGTTATAAGATAGTTAAATACTAATTTACTTAGTATAACCTAGTTATAACTTAGTATATAGTAATTAGTAAATTAATACTTAACTATCTATACTATATTACTAGTATACTAATACTACTAATATATATTTATTAAATACTTACCAATTAATTTTATGTATAAGGTTATAAGTTATAACTTATAACTTATTAGTTATTACTTAGTACTCAATTATTCATTTTACAAAATTATTTACTTAATAATTATAAATTAATGACTTAATGTATTTGACTATATAATTGTTTATATAATAATTAAAGTAGTCACTAGACTTACTACTCACTAAGTCATATATTATAGAATAATTAATAATACTAATTATATTATATAATAATTTAATAAGTAAATTAAAAATCATAAAAGTTCATGAAAGACAAAAAATAAAAGAATGGGCTGTCCGCCCCAACACGACTTGGCCCGGCCGGCCCGGTCATGCCGGGCCTAGACGTTTCGGAGTCCAAAACGGATCGTGTGGCATGACACGGCCCACGGTACGTTCAAACACGAGTTGACCGGCCCGAGCATGGCCCGTTTGTCCATCTTTAGTTGTACTTCTTAGTGTGTAGTGTGTAGTGTGGAGTGAGAGAAGAAGTGTGCGTAGGTGTGTGTTGAGGACATATATCGTGAGATAGATATTTGTATAAGTTGAGAGTGAGATAATAATACTCTACTTTGTAATCAATTTTAATTAGGAAGTGTTGTTATCATCTCCTTCAAATACTCTACAAGTTGTGGGGAGACTATATTAGTTCCAGGACTTAGAAGATCAATGTACATGGAAACTCTACTAGTTCAAAGTCATGCAAGGTCAAAGTACGAGCAAGGCTATTAAAATCGCGCACAGACTCATAAACTCGTACGAGTTTACGACTTTGTGCCTAGATATCGTAACAATTCGCAGCAAAATTGGTTTCTAACGTGGACTCATTTGATGCGCGAAATAGACTTGGTAGACTCGTGGATGGGGTTCATTCGTATGCCCAGATTCATGGATTCGATGGATCCATTGTAAGCCCTTAAAATTTCTTTGACTATAAAAGCCAAAGTCATATGCCCTAATTTTTTCCCATTACAATTTATCACCTTTCGTGCGTCTTATGTGGAACGCCATCTAGTTGCTTCCATCACCTCCAAGGAACCTCTACCGAGTAGTTTTGATGGTACGAGGTAGGATGATGGTAAGGCTTTAAACACTTGATGATAAGGATGTAGCCTTCTCCATCTGAAATTTTGCACCTTTGTTTCATTCTCTGAATCGCCTATTTGTGAAATGTGTTTTGTGATTTCTTCTTCGATTTGGTTTTGCCATATGATTTTTGTGGTTTTATATCCCTTATGTAGTGTAGTGTGATTGATCATGTTAATATGAAATTTGTGAGTTGTGACTCTATAAGACTATATCTACAATTATTCTATAGTATGATACGATCACGTTAATCTATGGCTCAAACTACTCACAAGGCTATAGCAATTAGCAATGCTACTCTATAGTAATCTGTAATCAATTTTTTGTATAAACCCCCAAAATTTGACGTGGAAATATCAATTTGTATTTGTCCTAAAAATATTCATTTCTATATAAACCCCTAGATTTTGTTCCGGGGGGCTCCGCCCCCCACACCCCCAGCAGGGGAGGGGGATCCCTCCCTTGACCTCCTCAGACTCGTTGTTCGGACAGCGAGACCCACGTAGTGCGAGGGCGCCTTTAATTTATCAACTTTTTGTAATTTAAATTTAATACTACCATATTATTACTGCATTATCATTTCTAAATTGCAATTGTATTCTAATAAATTGACTAGTTGGTAGCCTTGTGAAAAAGTGTTCATAAACTATGTCCCTTTTGCTTTTTATTTCTTCATTTCTTTTACTTTTTTATTAGACTTTTGATATTTCTTGTTGGATTTGGATCATTTAAGCTGAAATAGCTCACTGTTGTTTACTCATTTTTGTTTTTACTTGAAGCACATAATATGCCACAATATCACAACAATGTTTAGTGTTTCTTCAGGTTTAGGAACAAAAAAGCCAAAACGAAAGAACCCTGGTGGTTGACGATTTGACATTTGGTGGGAACATGCAATTGATGTGGACAATAATGGAAAGAAAGCAAAGTGCAAATATTGTAGCAAGATATTTACTGAATATTTTTAGATTAAAACATCATTTGGTTGGTACACACAAGGATGTTGAACCTTGTGTATCTGTTTCATATGAAATTAGAGCTCGCATATTATCGATTTTAGCGACTGTTGAACAACATGCACAATTGAAGAAAAGGGATGTGTGTAGCAGGAAATGACACTAATGAAGATGAAACTGAACTTGAAGTGGAACAAGAGATAGTGAATCAACCAAACATGGGTAACACCTTGAAAGGAATGTGGAAAATAGTAGCTCACAAGTTGGGAGTACTAGCCAAGTCACTTTAAATCATATGCTGAAAAAAGAATTACAAGAATAGGCTTGTAATCAAAACTGTAGGTTCTTCTATACCATGGTATTCTCTTTAATTGTGTGAAGAATCCTGAGTTCACAAAATTGTTTGAGATTATTGCCAAACACGGGCCTGGTTCAAGCCACTATCATACCATGAAGTGTGTGTGAAGTACTTAAAGAAAAGATTACAAGAAAGAAAAAAAAAGGTCATTGAAGAGTACAAGATGGAATGGAGGAAGATAGGTTGTTCTATCATGCCTGACTCATGACAGATAAAAAAAGGAGATGCACATGCAACTTTTTGGTGAATAGTCCCAAAGGCACGGTGTTCTTAACTTCAATCAATACATTAGAGATTTCAAAAATAAAGGAAAATTTTTTCAAAATGTTAGATAAGGTGATTGAGATGGTTGGAGAAGAAAATGTGGTCCAGGTTGTGACTAATAATGCGGCAAATTTTAAATCAACATGACACATGTTGATGGAGAAAAAAAACTATTTTGGATACTTTGTGCTGCTCACTGCATTGATCTAATCAAATTTTGCTCACTGCGTAGTGATCAGCTACAAGGAAGTTACCTTGGATCATTTCGTTAGACTTCTGGGCCTCATCCATCTACATGGCGTAGACCTTTCTTGGTGCCTTTGTTAATTCTCTACTTGCTTGCCCTTGCCCTTGTCTTAGTGTTCGAGCTTCTTTTTTGCGCAGTCTCTAACATGGTGGTTAGCCTTGCCACAATGCAGGCATGTTCCAGACATGAATTTGCACTCTCCAAGGTGAAATCTTTTGTAGTGAGGACAAGCTTTGTTTCTCTATCCCCCTTCATCTTTGGAGTATGGCTTGGAGTCTCCGTTCTTCTTGTCTTTATGTTTTCTTGACACCTTGTTCTGCTCATATTTTTTTGTATATATATTTCTTTGGCCAGCTTGGTCACTAAAGAAATAGCCTTGGTCATGGTCTTAGGGTCACCATACTTAACGTTCATCCTGAGATGGGGATTCAAACTCTTGACAAAGTGATCAACTCTCAGTTCTTCATCCTTCTTCTGAGGACTATACCTCTCAAGCTTCAAAAACTTATTGAGGTATTCCTCTACAATCAAGCTACTTTATTGTAGGTTCATGAATTATGCTTGCTTCTTCCTCTTTGCATGTGGAGGAAGGTAGTGATTTCTAAACACCTTTTTGAAGTCCCTATAGGTGACTTCATCTTCATCCTTGAACTAGGTCCTTATCACTAACAGTGACGAGCTTGGTCAATTAGTTGATGAGTAGCTAAGTTGATCCTATGCCAATCTGAGCAGTCCATGGACCTAAACTTCGTGGTAATGATGTCTAGTCAAGCTTTAGTCTTGTCTAGATTTTTATCCTCATTGAAAGTAGGGGATGCAGCTTGAGGAACCTCTCTATCTTGGAACTGGCTAGAGTGCCTTGAGTGCGCACTCCTTTCCATTGTACGAGTCATGCGGGTCATGCTTTCTATCAGTTTTCTTTGGTCTCTTGAAGTGTTTGAAGGACCTCCTCGTTTCATCCTTCACATAATAATAACTAACCAACGTTAGATGGTTAATATAAAACATTCATTCATATGGCATAAAGCTTACATACTCTTTAATCTTGGATGGCTACTCATGACGGTTGCACATAGACTTAAATACTTAACATTCTATGACATATTTAGCATAAGTCCTTAGTATGGTAACACCTCAAAAATTCACCCTAAAAGCTGAGGGCATGTAGAGGAATTCTGTAGCATTACCCCGTTCGTCATCACATGATTATAAGATAATGATTTACATAAATGCATCGAAAACTATTAATCATTAAGATAAATTAAAAATACTAATAAACAAATGTCATAGATCATAACCAAACTCATTATTCATCAACATCTCTAAAATCACTAGTCTAACAAACTCAACATCATGCCTTTCTTATAGCCTACACCATGTGCAACATCGCCGCCATCTATCCTAATAATCAGTTACTTACACGGATTCAAAGAGTTTCTCAGTTAGAGTATGTAAAGGCCATGCTATGCAATGCATACTATGCAGGATACTACATGACTTATATAAGTAATTTCATATTATAAAAGAAACTTATGTCATGTACCTAACAGTATGATCTACATGTCAATCATCAGTATCATATAATCAATAGCATGGAATAACATATAATCATTATCATGCTAGAGTATGAAACTTCAATCGGTTGCTTTATAACTTGTCGGACTCCACTTTCATGGGCATCAGTAAAGGTCTTTACAGTAACAATATTTGATTTTACAATAATTGAAGAATTATATTGTTGCCTTCACAATAGCTAGTTAGGCCTTAGAGCCAAGGCTTCCATCACTCGAAAGTGACTAGAAATACACATACCATTGTCAGTAAGATATAATTATTCTCGAAGGAAATACTAACACACGAGGCGTATGTGTATGCGACAGTTATTTTCTCACAATAAGCTAAGGTTTAGGGAACCGTGGCCCTGTGATCTCATTTCTCTCTAACTGTTGGTCATGATCATGATTGGGGTGTCGAAGTTGTGCCCAACCATCTTCATGGTCGTGATAGAAAACGGTCGTGCGTGAGTTCAATTTTGAACTCGTTCCTATAGTCTCTCGCTCATGATCGTGATCATGGTGGACACGGCCATACCAAACTTGTCACAATCACTTGGGTGATTGGTCGGTTTCCAATCGCTTGGCCATGACCGTTCTGAGAGTCGACAGGTCGTGCCGACGTCTAGGGTTCTGCCGTCCAGCTCGAAAATCATCATTTTTAGGATGAAACTTTGGAGAAAAGCAATGCTAAGCATCTTAAACAATTCAAGCATGATTTAGATGTATTTATGCATAAAAATACATATTAAAATATGCAAAATCATTCATTCATGGAGATTTAGTATTCATATCTAAAACATATTAGAATATGATCTTATGATATGAAAACCCTAACATGTAGATATAAACATGACAAATCTAAAGATGGATGATAGGCAAAGCTTTTCACACCTAATGAACAATTATGCAGCATTCAATCAAATCTCAAAGAACGGCAAGGTGTTCTATCGCTCTCAATCGAACTAAAACATCATTGAGATGGAAAAGAGGTCTTGGATTTTTCTCCTTTTCCTTCCTCTTCTTCTTTCTCTTCTTCCTCCTTATTCCTTAGATTCTCCTTCCTCAAACTCCAGCTATCAAGAGTTCAAATAGAGAAAAAGAGATAAACATGGGAGATCTGGATCTTTATATAAGAGAGGTCATAAGGGTTTAGCCCAAAGACCAAATACCCTTAATAAAAATCTCGTGTGTTAGAGTTACCTTCAACATATTGATTTTAAAAATCAAGGTGGAAATATCCTCATTCCACGTACCATTGATTTCATCATTGTGATTTTTTGTGAACCTCTTTTTTTATAAGACTTTCCATTTTTTTAAAATATGTTCTTTTCTCTTTTAAAATTTTCTCTCTTACATATCTTACCTAAAATCTTTTATGCATTATATATAATATATTAATTATAAATATTAATTTAATATTATTTATTTTTTATCATTTCATAAAAATTAATATTTTGTTAAATATAATTAATTTAAAATATAATTTATTACATTGAAGTAATATATTTTTTAACAACTTTTTAATAAAAAATTGATTTTTACTATATTATATTAATTAATAAATTATATTTTACATTTACGTTACCCATATTTCATTCAAACATCCATTAACATCAATTTTTAAGCTCCTCATCATTACTCCACTCTATCCATACACTCACTAAACAAATATGCCAATTATCCACGTAGAATTTAGAAGAACTATGATTATACTTTTCAAATGCCACCTAAGAATTTGACAAAAAGGTATGTTAACATGATATTTTTCATTGAATAAGTTTTCCTAAGATATCGCTTGTATAGTAGAAGGATAGTTTTTTCGAGTTCTACGTGAATAGTTGAATTGATATATTAGTTCAGAATATTTTTTAATGGAGTGAAATATGATGATGAGCAATTAAAAAATTGTAATATGAAAAAGTTGATGTGATAGATTAAAGACGTTAACTGGGTGTTTGAATAGAATATAAGTATTAAAGATAAAACATAAATTTGTGTAATTAAGAAAAATAGTATAAATTAAATTTTTTATTTAAAATTTTTGTTAAAAAATATACTATTTAAACTTAAGAAATTATATTTTTAATAAATTATATTTAAAAAATATTAAACATGTTTGATGAAATGATAAGTAATAAATAATATTAAACTAATCCTTTTATAATAAATATTTTTTTTAGAGAAATGTAAGAGAGAGAAATTAGAAAAATAATAATTAATTTTAAAAGATCTATCACGTCAACAAAAAAAATTTGAAAAATGATCCCACCAAAAGAGTGAGAACCAATATCAAGTGATCTCTAATTTCCACCACGAATTCCTGATACGATTCCAATTGCCAAATGAAATAAGCTCCTTTGACTTCTTATAAATTTAATTTATGATGGAGATTAAAATTACTTGATGATCCTTAATGATTAAGGGTAAACAAGACTAGTATAACTATGTTATGACTTGATTTCAAATTATTAGGTAGTTGGAATAACGAAAAAAAATTTATCAAAATTTTTAATTTTAAATATTTTTTATTAATAAATAAATATAATTTAACTTCATGTTTATTATTATTTAATTTTTTTATAAATAACTTTTAATTTTGTTTCATCTTTTTTTTATTTTATATTCACTTTTCCATTTTTTACTTTGATCGACACCTTTGGCATCAAACCTTTCCTGCTTTCCATATCATTTCCATGGACTACACAGCTCAGTCCATATAACTTGAGGACCGCCAAGTTTAAGGCCCCCCTAAAACACACCATTTTTCCAATTTCTTACTTCGCGACTTGTTACTTGTTACTTGTTACTGCTGCTGGGGAGCGATCGTTCGAGGTTCGATGGCGGCGGCTTCTTTCTCGTAGCCGGCTGCCGTCACAATCGCCATTCCCCCAAAACCTCTCCACTTCTCCTCCTACAAATCCCTAAAGCCTCTACAAAACCTCTCGACGCTTGCTCTCCAGTCTACTCCAAATCTTGCCATCTCCCTCCTCTCCAATCGATCTACTCCAATGCCGATCCGGTCCTCAGCCTCCCCATCCTCGCATGCGGTTGTGGAAACCGGCGAAAAAAGGCAGACGCTGAAGTCCAGGCTCGCCGCCGGAGAGACCTTATATGGGCTCTTTCTGCTGAGCTCCTCCCCGACGCTGGCCGAAATTGCCGATCTCGCTGGCTACGACTACGTGGTTGTCGATGTGGAGCACGGCATGGGAGGCATCGCCGACGCCCTTCCGTGCCTCCGCGCACTCGCGACCTCCGGCACACCCGCCATCCTCCGCCTCCCGGAGTCCTGCCCATTGTGGGCCAAGAAGGCCCTCGACCTGGGCCCTCAAGGTCTCATGTTTCCGTCGGTGGAGACCCCCGCGGCCGCCGCCAACGCCGTCGCATGCTGCCGCTACCCGCCACGCGGCGTCCGCGGCGCTGCTCACACTGTCGTCCGAGCCTCCGCCTACGGCCTTGACGACGGGTACCTGGCTCGCTGCGAGGAGGAGCTCCTAGTGATGTGCCAAGTGGAGTCTGCCGCGGGCATTGCGGAGATCGAGGAGATCGCGGCTGTTGAGGGCGTGGACGTTGTCCAGATGGGGCCGCTCGACCTGAGCGCGAGCATGGGTTACCTTTGGGATCCAGGTAATCGGACGGTGAGAGCGGCGTTGAGGGAGGCAGAACGAAGGGTGCTGGCGGCCAGGAACCAGGGAACAGCAAACGGCTCCGCCGCAGAAAGCGATGGCGGAACCGGCAACATCAGAGGGCCGTATCTGGGGGGTTTCGCGATGCCGCACGATCCGCCGGAGGAGCTGAAGGTTAGGGGCTATCACATGGTGGCGGGCGCGGTTGACCTGGGTCTCTTCCGGCGGGCGGCTGTTGAGGATGTCCAGCGTTTCCGGCGTGCGGAGGCAGAGATAGGGGAGGAGGAGGACGAGGGCAGGAAGCCCAACGACGAGTCGTACTGGAGCGAATGAACGGAAACGAATTTAAGTAACCCAAACACGGTTCTTTCTTTTCCCCTCTTTTTGCTTTCCTTGTTCTTTTATTTCATCCAAGTTGTTCAGTTGCTACTACTTCTGACTGCTGAAGTAGTTCTTAAACATTCTTTTAATTAGAAATGTGAATGTATCCAATGAGAAAAATAAAAACATCCCCAAAAAGAGGAGAAAATTTGTTGGTAAACGTTTATTTGCACTAGTCATGTTTTTCAATATATTGCTGCGTGTTCTTGGACGAAAAGAAACTGAAAGACAATGTAGTTTTAAGCAGAGACATGGAATTCTATATTAAAAGTTAGTATGTTTTAGTAATTTATGGGCACATGAAATAGTTATAAAATGCTTTAGCTAGGAAAGAAGAATTTTGCAAGAGAAACTCAAACATACCGTGACAACTTTACAAATGTAGAGACACTCTGAGACAATGTAGTCTGATATACAGATGTTATTAACAGCTTTTTCATAGAATGATCTTTTGTTATCCATTCCTTTTGATAGAATGACCTTTTGTTATCCATTCTTTCATTGTTTTAGTGAAAGGACGAGGACAATCCATCAATCCTTTCTAACCAATAATTTTGTATCAAGTAAGAGATCAAAAGAACAAGGAAACTTGGGGTATTGGCACAACTTTCACAAACATGCGCACTGTCTTCCTTTTACCATAGCACTGGTTTCCATTGCTGAGACCTCAGAAAGAACTGGCAAGTTGGTACCTTTTAGGTTTAGGACATCATCACCACCATTCCTTCTTGTCTCATCATACTCGAGGGCCTTCTTTGAGACCACTCCATGGACTTCCTCTAGAATCCTTAAGAAAGCACTCTCCACATTATCCCCACTAAGTGCAGATGCCTCTGAAAAGAACAGCCCTTGTTCCTCAGCAAATTCTACGGCGTCCTCAATGGAAACTGCCCTTTTGTCCACAAGATCAGACTTGTTTCCGATTAACATGACTACAATAGAGTTATCAGCATTTGCTCTCAGTTCATCAAGCCATCTTGCGACATGATCAAATGTTTGTCTCCTGGTGATGTCATAAACTAGTATGGCACCAAGAGCTCCTCTATAATAAGCACTTGTAATTGCTCTATATCTGCATCAGAACACAAAAAAGACAAAAATACTGTTGCTGAATATCTTTGAAATTTCTTCTAGACTTGACTGCATGCAGAAATGCTGACATTATTTTATTGTATTATTTTTTTAAGGCCAAGAGGATGACTACCAAGATGATAGTCATCCATCTTTATTGATAACATGCAAGAAATTGCTGACAATAAATTACAGGACATTTAATTATAATGTATTGAGTGAGAGCAAGTTTGGCAATAGTTATTTATCCTTTTTATTTTAGTTTGTGGACGATATTTACCTACTAAGTTACATATAGATTACCATACTTAGTCAGAAATGTTTGAAGAAGCATTAATTAGCTTTATAAATAGACCCAGTCTGCCATTCCTTGTGTCTCTTGCTTAGGAACAGTAGACAATGTCATTGGCCAAATCTTTGTTATGCAGGTCAATATATTAGTTCTATTAGATTTATGATTTATTGTGTTCATGAACATTGTACCGAGACGAAAATATCACATTTAAATGATATCTGGTTCCCCAGTCTCCCCTTCTTTTTGCTTTCCCCTTCTTAGGTCATGTGGCTGGCTTTGAATGAGGAAGATGACACTTTCAAATTTGAAAACTACTGGGTGCAGAAAATGCTTGCAATCTCCCTCACGCAACTGACGCGATTACTGATCTTGGCACTTGTGGTACTCGGAACATGGAGTCTCTGATTAGCTGCCACCTCTTGAAGCTATCAGACACTATCCTCGCCCAAGAACCTAAAGATGTCTGTTCTCTAGTCATAATTTATAAGATAGAAAGTGGAACAGTAACAAAGTTTAGAACATGTTGGATCTCTATTTAGTGTCATTTGATGTTTGATCTTTCTTGCAACTAGTCCATGGGGAAATCGTGATAATCAGACCAAAAAAACCCATTAGTGCTTCTGGTTCATTGAATGTTGATACTGATAGTTCTATCCATGCTACCCCAAGAATAGTGTCAGAGACAATCCCCACCATCGAAATTACTTGCAAACCAGCAAAGGCCCTGTGATCTATCTTTTTCCACATCCTGTTCATATATGCAGAATGACAGGAAAGAATGATAACGAAGGCGTTGATGGCTAAAGCATCGCCAGTTGTTTCATTCCCCTATTATCTACCAAATTTCCAATGGTTACTCTCATGTGAATAGCTGTGGACATTTTTTAGATCTTCAACTAGTATTTCACATTAAATGTTTACAATTCACACACTGTGAATTCTAATTCTAATCGTCCAATCTAAAAATATGTTTTCTGAATATTGAAAGGTTAAATTTTTTCTAAAAAGATTATGTATGAATATAAATGGTTGCTTTACATGTGAATTAAAACTGAACATATAATTTTGACCCAAAAAAACCTGAACATATAATGTTCATAATCTTAAATTCCTAACTGAATAGTTAAGGCTAGTGTTTATTTTTTTGAAAAAAAAAACATTTAAGCATCTTCAACTAATGCTAATAGTTCTGTGATGTTCCGATAAATCGATGTAACAAAAAAAATCATTAACTCTTATGTAGTTTATACTAGTCATGCTACTCTATATAAGCTATTCAAAGAAAAATATTTGTTTTTTCTTCTAACGTGAATATGATATAAAATGATGATCATAACTTTATTATATCAACACTAATCGACTTTAAAATGATAATACTAAAACGTAAATTGCTTATTAATATGTAGCATTAAATTATAATTTAATGGGTTTCAATCATTCTGTTTTTTACGCATGTCTAAGCTTTAAAATCAACTAAAAATCAAATCCTTATTTTCTATGTTTCAGAACAAAAACTTGTTCTAATGGTAAATTAAGATTTTTTGATCAAATATTCATTGTTATTCATCAGCAGAGTGAAAAAGAGAAAAAAAAAGAACATGTAGTTCTTAGCTGAGGATTCCTAATTTAGGAACACTAGATTGTTCAATCACACATCCCCTTAAGTCTTAATAGTTGGGGTAAATTACACGATTGGTTCTCCAACTTTAAGTGATTTTTAAATCGGTCATCCAAATTCAATTTGTAACTAGAACATATGTCATCTTTTATTTCTTGCATGATTAATCTTTTTGATCGGTGATCATGGGTTTCTCAGTTACCTTGCGTACATGGTCACCACGTGAGTAATCTCTCTCTCTTCCACATCAAGGCGAAACTCCCTCTTTCTCATCCGCCTTCTCTCCCGTTAAAATATATTATAAAAATAAAAAAATAAAAAAATGGGTCGGCGCCGAAGTTCGTCGCTGGTCAAGGTCGGCACCACCGGAATCTTGCTAGCGCCGAAGAGAATAGCAAAGGGGGCCGCCGCCCCCCTCGTTCTCCCTCATCGCGCGATGAGGGAGAACGAGGGGGGTGGCGGGCCCCCTATGCAAAGCTCGCCAGCGCGAGATTTGCAAAAGGGGGCTGCCGTCCCCCTCGTTTTCCCTCACTGCGCGTGAGGGAGAAGAGGGGGGCGGCACCCCCACCCCCTTTCGCGAGCTCGCCCGGGGGCGCCAACCTTGACAGCGGCAAACTCGAGCGCCAACCCCATTTTTTTATTTTTTTATTATTTTTATAATAATTTTAATGGGAGAGAAGGTTTCATCTTGACGTGGATGAGAGGGAGGGGGTTTCGCCTTGACGTGGATGAGAGAGATGACTCATGTGACGACCACGTACCCAAGACAATCGAAAAATTCACGATCACCGGTCAAGAAGACTAATCGTGCGAGAAAATAAAAGATGTGAGATGTTCTAATTATAAATTAAAATTGGGGGACCGATTTAAAAATAACTTAAAGTTGGGGGATCAATCGTGTAATTTACCCTAATAGTCGTGTTGACGACTTATTTATAGTCAGACTGACATCTCTTGATTAAAAGTTTTTTTTATGTCGCTTGAGCTCACGAAGGCGTTCTCACTATTAACGTCCGATTAATTTAGAAAGAAAACAATAATAATATATTCCTTAGTCAAAATCGAACATTTGAAATTCGATTCTGCTATCAATTATTGAATCACCGAACTTTGATAAAATTTAATAGTTGAATAAGCAAATATAATACAAATAATAGAATATATATAATGTGTTAATTAGAAATTAACAAAGTATCATTATACATTGACATTGAAGATTAAATATAAATATATAAATCTAGTTTAGTTATGAAAAATCAATAACTTTGTCGTCAGAATATAGTTATTTTCACCACCAACATTTAAAGGAAACTAATCAAATATAAAATGTATAATTTAAACGCATGCACAATAATTGACATATTGAATAGGTGTGATAGATGAGTACTTAATTTTCAATACCTATACCTTCATTGTCTTCACTATCCAAACTGATCGATTTGATCCATCCAACCCCATTCTGATCAGTATTAGTAAGCTAAAATCTGATGAATAATCGGGTTAAATTGATCCACGGTCCATATTTGAGCTTGGATCATGATCGAACCAATCAAAATGACCAGTTCAATATGGGTGAATGCCCAATTTATAAATATATTTAATTAAATTGACAGACTTCAGCTAATGGGATAAGTGGGTGTTTGACTAAGCTTATAATTCAATCAAAATAATTTATAATCATTTTAAAAATTTATTCCTATTTGATAACTAAAAAGAAGACTTGATAAACGCTTATTTTTTCTGCTTATAAATGAAAAAATGAGTCGGGGATCCCAACTTATTTTGTAAAAAAAATAATCAATTAATCAATAAATGTACTATTTTACTATTAGAACATACATAACTTTTATTTCGTATATTTCATCTATTATATTATTAAGTTCCTTTTAGTCATTTGATTAAAATAATAACTTATAAATTTTTTTATTTACCAAATGCACAAATGCTAATTTTCTAAAATCAACTTCAGCTATTAAATTATTTATCAGCATTTTAACATATCGACTAAGTCCCTTTTTCAAGTTGTTTAAATCAAGTTGATTCAATTTATTTTTATATTTTAAATTACTTTTAAGGTATATAGAATTACTAGATTAAGATATTAAAATAAACATAAAAATAATAAATGATGATATTAAAACATGAAATATGCTTGCTTGTAAATTTAAAAGATGATGTATTACTTAACATTATCATAGATATGAAATTAACAAAAAACATAAAATTCCTTGAAAATAAGCCATATGAAATTATCCAAAAAGATATTAAACCATATTCTCAAAAGCTAAAAATACCCTATTCCTATCATTTTCAAAATTTCGAGCATAGGATCTGAAGAGTAGGAAGCTGAGCAAATTTGTTTATTGCCACTTCATTCCCAAGTACAGACTACAGAGGCGTGATCAAATAGCTTTATTTGTCTTTTTATATAACGTGAATAAGAGCCAAATGAGTGGGTGTTGCTTTCAGATCCGGTGGCTTGCCTAATAAGATAACTGCTGGATTTTTGTTGAGGATAATGTCAGAGCAAAATTCTTAAGTGGGACTTATTAACTGTTTATTCTATCAGTAGAATTGCATCTCGGAATGGACTATATATAACTATTAATTTCATTAAACTTTATGTTCTTTACTTTCCTACGAATATCAAATTAATCGCCTAAGGTTATCTTCAAATTATTTCATTTATCAACTTTTTTTTATCTAATATTAAACTATAAATTCTTAAATTTTACTTTCTGAAGATATTCAAATTTAACCATAATTTTTTTATTAAAATCCATCAAAAATTCTGTTAACTTATTTTTAATAATCATGTCACTTTTGTTCTTACTTTCTTGTTACAATAAAAATATTTTAAAAAATAAAAATAATAATAAGATGAATAAAAGTACTATTTAATAATCATATTTAATGAAATATTATTCTCATATTAATATTTGTGTTTTTGATATTTTTTTCTTATATCACCAAAGTAAGGGTGGAATCGATATTTCATAAATAATATATAGATAACATAATTATAGATTTTAACCAAAGGATTTAAATGTCATAAGAAAAATAATTAAAGATAAAAAGGGTAATAGAAAAGTACTCATCTATTGCTTGTTTTCTTATCCAGAAGATTGACTAATAAATCTGATTGAATTGTGTTATAACTTATAATAGATGGAAAGAGATGGCACAATTGTTGCTATCAGGAAGTAATTAGATACACGAGGTTGCTTCTAGAGCTGTGGCGACGGCATTTAATATAAGCTTATATATATGGACAACCAACCAAGCAATTGCAATGAGAACGGGTAGGTATCATAACGACCAAACAATTGGCAATAATTTGTATTTTTTTCCCTTTTAGAATAAATCCCACGCTTTAACTAAAACCTACTAAATTTCCACCATCATTCATATATAGAAATAGAATCTATCAACAAAACAAAGACTATAGCCGTTTGCCAAGTTAAGTTGAACTAACTAATTAATATATTCCACTATTTCTACAATATGTATTCATGAATTGCAGGTCCTACCAAGAACAAGAAAGAAAGTAATATCTATCTGCAATAAGAGCCATCTTGTATGATCTAAAAGAGCCTATGTTCGTAGCAATACTTGTACAATTTTAATGCAATAGCAAGAATTGCCACTGGTGATCCGAAAGAGAACCAGAAAAATAAAATTATCATACTATATAACTTCAAATGAGTTCATGAGATTGCTTTCCTTTTACTTTGAAAGTTTGCATATTATATATGGAGTGATCAAGCAAAGAAGTTTTTGGAGCTGGTCAATTATGTTGTGTACCTCTCTTGGCCGGCGGTGTCCCATATCTGCGCCTTGATGCGCTTCTTGTTGAGGGTGAGAGTCCGCGTCTGGAACTCGACGCCGATGGTGGACTTGGAGTCCAGGTGGAACTCGTCCTTTGTGAACCTCCCGAGCAGCTGCGACTTCCCCACCGCCGAGTCGCCGACGACGACTATCTTGAACACGTAGTCGATCTCCGGATCCGTCTCCTCCCAGTTCCTCCCTCCTGATTTTCTCTTCTCTTCGGTTGTCATCAGCACCTACTTAAATTCTCTCGTTGGAAGTGTTTGGGTTCTGCACCGGAGGGGGTAGAGAGAGAGAGAGAGAGAGAGAGAGAGAGAGAGAGAGAGAGAGAGAGAGAGAGAGAGAGAGAGAGAGAGAGAGATGGAACTGTTCCAGCAAGACGGCCTTTGATCAGATGCATGGGTTTGGAATTGGCTTTGGCAGCAGGGAGGGACAGGGATATATAAATAGGCGTTAGAGATCAGAAGCAACAACTAGTGGGATTTTATTATGACTGTTTCGAAGAGAAGACTTGGTATCTTAATTCTTCTTTCCCCCAAGCCACAGGATTTGCTGCTGCCGCCTTCGATTGAATGATAGATAGGAAGCAATTAAGGAATTAGCAATAAAAAAATGAAATAAGCAATTAATTAAGGAAGCAAAATATCTTTATGTTTAACATCCGTGGCAAGCAAAACACCTTAATCTAAGCCCCACAAATTGTGTGAAGAGTTAAAGGATTATTCTACTTGTGTTTAATATCGATCGAGTTAATAAACATAATGTTTGAATTAGTTGATATCTGTAAAATGATTCAAAAAATTAATATGATATTTGAAATAGTTCGAATTATTATATTCATTCCAAACTACAGAAATTATTTTTTTTATTAATACCCCAAAACTTTAAGACCAATGAATATGATCATAGCATTAATATTTCAATAGTATTTTTTTTTGTCAAAATCAAAAAATCATAAATAAAAATAGGAAAAAAGAAACAAAAAGTGTGACATAATATAAAGAACAATTGTATCACACAAAAATAAGAAAATAAACCCCGAGGAGTAATTTGACATAATACAAATTAAAGCAGGGAAAAAAAATCAAAACAATGAAAGTAGAGAAATTGATGAAAAACTAAAAGAAAAAATATCTCCTACCCCTGAAATTGTAATGTCACCCATTTTATTATCATTTTACTTTTCGTATCAAATACATCACAATTTTGATATCAAATTCAAAGATTAAAATTATTCTGAAAGGAGCAAAATTAAAGGATAAATTTAATTAAATACTCTTCAACTTTAGACATTTTGTCAATATTATCCTTTAATCGATGATTTTACGATCCTGTTATTGACGTGATGTCCATCTAATGATTTTCTCTTTTCTTCACGTAAACAATTATATAATGTGACATCATTTTTAAAATAAAATAATATTGATTTATAAAAAATAATTTATCCATAATTTAATATTATATCAATTCTCTCTCCTCTCTCTTCTCACCTTTATCTATCCTTCCTCCTCTCTGTCTCCCCTCCACTCTCTCTCCCTCTTTTCCTTCCCCCTCTCGGCTCCCTCTCCCCTTCCTATTTCTCCACCCTTTCCTACTCCGCTCCTTCTTTATCTCTCTCTTGTCTATTTCTCATCCATCTCTCTCTCCGTTCTCTCTACCGTCTCCCACTCTCCTTCTCTCCTCCCTCTGCTCTCTGCTCTCTCATTCTCTCTGTAAACTTATTTTTTTATTATAACTATTTAGAATTTAATTATAGGTAAATTCTACATTAAATAAAATTTGTAATATGTATTTTAAAATTATATTTATTCACACAAAAATTAAAATATAATTATAAAATTTTATATTTTTTAATGTCTAATAATTTGTGATGGAAATAATTTGTGACGGAGTAATCCATCCCAAATACCAACTGGATTATTTCCATTGGAAATTGCCAAAGACACATGTCTCTTCATAATTTTCGATAATTTTTTTGTCGAAAATTGCAAAGGACCTATTATCCATTGCAAGTTGTGAAGGCTTGCATCCTTCGCAACTTATAAATGCTATATGTGCGAAGAGATACATCCATCAAAATTTTTTACGATTATAAAAATTCGTCATAAATTTATTTGTGATGATTATTTTTCAAATGGATGTAATTTATTAAAAAATCCTTCACAAAGATTTTGTGAGATTTTTTAAAACTATGATTTTTTAGTGATAAGGGAGCATTAGATCGATAAGTTACACTACAAGAAAAACGTTTTTTGATCGTCGGTAATTAGTCCAAAAATCGTCGGTAATATAATTTTCGACGATTTTTCAGACGAAATCGATCCGTCAGAAAAATGGTCATCGTAAATCGATTTGCGACGGTCGTAAAAAATTCGTCAGAAATATCGATGGTTCTAACCATTCGAAATGTCCCGGCCGACGGTTCCAACCGTCCGAAAAGTCCCGGCAGTTCCAACCGCGAAAGTGTTCGACGGTTTGAACCGTCGAAACTTTCAACGGTCGTCGCAACCCGCCGCCCGCGGCCAAATCCTGGCCACAGGCGGCTGATCCGGCCACGGGGAGAGAGAGAGAGGGGGGAGAGAGGTCGTCGGCGGGTCGTCGTCCGATAGGGAGAGGGTCGCCGGTCGGGAGAGGTCGCCGGCGGGTCGGGCAGGCAAAATAGGAGATGAAGAGAGAGAGAGAGGAGAGAGAGGGAAAGAAGTGGAGAATGGAGAGTGGAGATTGGGAAAGTAAAAATGCATATATATAGGGTAGAAAGTTGGGAAGCGGGAAAACGAAAAAGGAGCGGGGGAGAGTATTTTTAATTACCGACGGTCATGACCGTCGAAAATTAGTAAAGATATATATTAATGTAATATTTAATTATTTTTAAAGTTACCAACGGTCAAAACCATCTATGTTATATTATTATATAATGTTTATTTTTTAATTTACCGACAGTTCGAATCATAATATATTATATTATTATTTTATTTATACTATATTATTTTTAAAGTTACCGACGGTCAAAATCGTCGGAAATTATTTAATTATAAAAAAATATTTATATAATATTTATTTTTTATTTTAACGACGGTTTGAACTGTCGCTAATTATTACTGACGGTCGGAATCGTCGGAATCGTCGGATTGCGACGGTTTGGACTATCGCTAATTATATTAATAAAATACTCCTCATATTATATTATTATACAGTTACCGACAGTTACGACCATCGGAAATATCGCATTCCTAATCGTCAAAAAATAAAATAATAATATAAGTCTTTACATAATTTGTTATTTTCATTTCCAACAGTTGTAACCGTCGAAAATTACGTCAAGATTTGCGACGGATGGATATCCATAAAAAATATCGACATTCCTAATCGTCGAAAAATAAAATAATAATATAACAAATAAAATAATTTATTATTTTTATTTTCGACGGTCGTAACCGTTAGAAAAATTTGTCAGAAATTACGACGGATGGATATCCGTCAGAAATATTGACGTTTCTAATCGTCAAAAAATAAAATAATAATATAATAAATTACATAATTTATTATTTTTATTTGTGACGGTCGTAATCATCGGAAAATCCGTCGGAAATTACGATTGATGGATATCCGTCGGAAATATCGATGTTCCTAATCGTCAAAAAATAAAATAATAATATAATAAATTATATTATTTTTTATTTTTATTTTTGACGATTGAAATCGTCGAAAAATTCGTCGTAAATTACAACGAATTTCTATCCACCGAAAATTACCTGACATTTTCTTGTAGTGTTATAGTTTCTCCTATTTCTCTACTTATAAGCTTCTTCTACTTCTTCCTGTGTCAACGGATCCAGAATAAAAATAAGGGAGGTCAAATCAATATGCTTGCATATTTTACTATTTTGCTATTATATATTGATGGAAATTAACTTATAAATAAAAATGAAAAATTTTGGGATGCTGTGGATTTAAACAAAGCAACTATTTGTAAGGATTATTTTACTCGATATCTTATACGATAAAGATTACTAAATGCTTACGTAAATAAAATTAATCAATTTTTTTCCGAAAATGGAGTAAACAAATATTTGTAAAACGCATTATTATTATTTTCTTGTTATAACGAAGACTTACGTCACTGATAGAAGCAAAGTAAGAACTAAAAATGATACATAAGTTATATTAATGAAAATTGAACTTGCACATCCTTCTGTTCTAGTGGTTGTACCTTCCTTCCAACAAGTTAACTTATCCTACTAGAATGGCGATGACACTTCGACAAATCCACTTAAAAATTTTAATCATTTAAGAAAATTTCGCATTATTAGTCCGTTCGTCGTACATCAATTAATAACAAAAGACTTAATAATTTAGATAAAGTCATAATAAATAAATATTTTCTATTATTCATAAAGACTACTATTCCATAGGACATCAAATGTCTAAAACCTTCCATACAACTTATTTAATCCTAAGCATGTGCAATAATTCGTCATGAGCTTCCTACACGGATCAAGAGTGTACAGTTTTTTAATTAAAATATGTATAGGTCATGTATGTCATGATATCCTATCACATGATACTACATGTGATGCATCATCATTCATAATAAACAATAACATATGAATAAGCATGTGATGAATTATATCATGAACCTTATATGACTATACATCATACTTGCATTCATTCTTCATACAACATTCATGAAACATAAACATCATGTCATATATGCTTAAATTCTGATCCATTATCTGAAAGTATTATGCAACAGAAACATACATTCATATCATTCATCACATACATATATAATATATCATTTCATATCACTTTCATTATCATATACATTCTAATAGTTTCTTCATAACTCCTTGATCCTTATTTATTACTTAACATCTTTGATACTTTACATTTTTTCAATATTGCTTTATAACCCTTTGAATCTTATTTCATTTTTTTTCTTTATTTATTATGTGATTCATGTCATTTTCATTCTTGATTTTTATCATATAATATCATTTTGACTTTCATTCCATGTCATAAGTCGTATTTTAGGAACACACATTATAATAGTGAGGGACTTTATTCCTAGCCATGAATACACATGCTTTATGATGAGGAACATTATTTCCTGAAAAGTATATATACAAATACATGACTTTACTTCTCAGACTTAGGTCTCCTTGAAATACATACATAAGTGTAGGATTTTACTTTCCATCTTTACTTCATCATCATCTTAACTTTCTTTATTATAAGATACTTTAAAGTTAAACTTTACTTTTTATTCTTATTTATCTTATAACATCTTTGATCTTAGCATAGTTGAAGCTAGCTAGGCTACATCCTTGGGAAGATGCACATCATAATAGTGAGAGAATTTATTCCAACGAATACACACACCATGATAGTGAGTGACTTTATTCCAAAGATGCGTACTTTCTGATGAGGGACTTTGTTTTCTGAGAAGCACATACACAAATGTAGAACTTTACTTCATGGACTTAATCCCTTTGAAGTACATACATAAGTGCAGAACTTTGTTTTTCATCATTGACGAGTGATAATAACATTCTTCAACTTTAGGTTCATTATGCTTTACAATACAACAATCATTCTTAATATTTTAGTCTAATTACAGCTGAACATGTCTAAATGTGTGTCAATACATCAATCAATGTTTCATAAATAGCATTATATATATAATATATAAAACACCAGAAAGCATTATATATCAACAAATAAATGTATCTGAAATGTATATAAACATTTAAAGAAAATGCATAATATTAACATAACCATTGTTGACATAAATAATATGTCAACTTTCCTTATTTATTTTGACAAATCATCAATAAAAAAATTATAAATCACTACATAAATGTTCATTTTGATTGATTATAATTTATTCTACTATACTTTCATAGGAATCACATATAAAATTTATGGAGTTTATCGTTTTGGCATTTAAGCCCAAAAATTCATACAACTATCAAGACCTATTCTTTATATAGTGTTCTAGCAGTAGACACTAAAATATTTATAATTTAATTTATAATTGTTCTTTTCAGATGATTTCAATTGCCATAGAATTCAATCTTAACTTGTGCATAAATTTCAAACCCTAATTCAATATTTCTAAATTATGATAGATTTTACAAATTCGCTTCACTGTTACTAAGACAACATGATAGTAGTCCGATTTTTTTACCATAAATATTTTTATACCTCTTCAAATCTAATGAAACAAATTTTTGTGAAAACTATTCTTCGAGGGCTTTACATCCATAAATTATTGTAATTTTTGAATAAGTGAAACATATTCAAATAATCACTACAAGAAAATTAGTGAGTAGCGATGTTCAGTAGCATCTCCAAATATGGTGATGCTAACTCGATGCCACTAGCGCCGTCATGGTGTCCCTGTTGCGTCTCAAATAAGAGGCGCTACTTGCCTCTCAATAGTGTCTCATTAGCGTGTTCTTAGCTATTTAGGAAATAGGCGCTAATGAAGGCGCCTTGGAGATGCCAGGTAGACGTTATTATTGCGCGCCATAAAGAGAAAGTGCGCGAGAGAACCTAGCGTTGTTCTCGCGTCGACAACGTTCGATGCTAACCTCGCGTCGCATACCGAGAGACGCTATCGAGATGCTATCTGGCGTCACATAAGACACGACGCTATGTAGACGTCAATATGATTACTTGGAAATAGATAACTATATATAGGCTATTTATATTTATGTCGCTATTTGTTTTATATTTAAACCCTAAACCCTATATATTATCTATACTATATGTTAATCAATAAATAAATTAAATATTATATATGTATCTTCAACATATATATGTATTCCTACATGATTACCTATATTATATATATGTACTACATGATTACATATATATGTATTTCTACATCATAGGAGTGTTCTTAAATATATAATTTGTTACCTATATTATATATGTTATTTATACATATAATATATATCATATCTTTATTATTCATATATTATTTTTATATTCTTAATCATGAAATTATGATGGTTGAATTAAGAGAGTGATTTGCTACAAATTATTCCATTTAGCGTCACTGTGAAGGCTCAATAGCGTCTACTTAGTGTCCAACTAGAGCCGCCCACACTATCAAAGCCATGGTGACACTATTGGCGTCTCTATAGCGTCGCCATCTCTGTCGCGAATAAGCTTTAGATGTTAGTTCGACGCTATGAGGTCACTAAACCACTTTAGCGACTTAATAGCATCTGTATTGCACCGCAGTAGCCGACTTTTTATCACACTCGCTTAATCGGACACATATAAACATATAAATACGTGTATATACTTATACTTATATATAATACGTACATATAGACATATTATTATCACTTAATCTCACACATATAAACATATACATACATATATACACTTGGAATACGTATACATATACACGTTATCTATATATGACTCGCACATGTATAGACATATACATACACGTATATACTTATAATACATATAGATAAACACATTGTTGTGACTTAATCTCCCACACGTAGACATAGATATACATACGCATATATTACACACACACATATATATATACACACACACTCACACAATTTTGTTATAAACACATATACATATAGACTTATAATTTTATATACATACATGATAAATTGTGAGAAGGGAATAAAACAACAGGAACGGGTCACAATGCGATGAGACGCTATATTGATAAATAAAATTACATACATAATAGAAAATTAGAAATAGAAAAATAATTAGCGTCTCTCTGGCGTCATAATTTTGAGATGCTAAATCTAAATCGACGCCACTATGATGCTATGATGTCGCTACAGTTTCTTAGTGACACGTTAGCCTCTCTAAAGTACCGCATTAGCCGAATTTTTATTACCCTCATTTAATTGGGCGCCTATCTAGCGTCTACGTAGCATCGCGTTTGGATGAGAAGCTAAATAATTGACTTAAATCCCTAACCCCTCTTCTTCATTTTCACTATTAACTATTTATCGCTCTGTTTTCACCGCACCGACGACGCTGACGATCGACGCCTTCCGCTTCGATGCTCGACGTCCGATGGCGGCTGCTCCAATGCCCTTCACTTCTTCCGCCTGTTGTTCGATGCCCAATGCCCTCCACTTCCTCCGCCCGCCGTTTGATGCTCGACACCCGACACCCGACGCTCGACGCTCGACGCCCGATGCCGACGATTGACTCTGCCGCCCTGTGATGACCTCCGCCGCCAGTCACCTTCACCTCCTCCGCCGCCCTTCGCCTCCTCCACCTCCTCTACCTCTGTCGCCTCCGCCGCCTCCGCCTTTGCCTACTCCACCGCCTCTGCCTCCTCCACCGCGCCCCTCTGCCTACTCCATCGCCTCCTCCATCGCGCCCCTCTGCCTCCTCCACCGCGCCCCTCCGCCGCCCTCCACCATCGCCTCCTCCGTCGCCCTCCGCCTCCTCCTCCTCCGCCGGCCTTTGCCTCCGTCGACTCTGCCTCGGCCTCCTCCGCCGCCCTCCGCCCCCCTCCGCCTTTCGCCGCCTCCTCAGCCTTCTGCCTCCTCCTCCACCCTCTGATTGTGCTCCTCTATCGGGTGTTGGCAGTTGCCCGCCGCCTTCCTCCATCGCTACCCGTCGCCATCTTTCTCCGGTTAAGAAGGTACGAGTCCGCCACCATGTTAAGTTAATTACTAATGCATCTTAAGTTGATTACTAATGCATGTTAAGTTAAATACTACTTAATTACTTGAAACTATTGTTGTTAAGTTAATTACTAATGCATGGTAAGTTAAATACTACATAATTACTTGAAACTATTGTTGTTAAGTTAGTTACTAATGCATGTTAAGTTAAATACTACTTGATTACTTGAAACTATTGTTGTTAAGTTAGTTACTAATGCATGTTAAGTTAAATACTATTTAATTACTTGAAATTATTACTGTTAAGTTAGTTACTAATGCATGTTAAGTTAAATTAATACTACTTAATTACTTAAAAATAGTGCTGTTAAGTTAGTTATTAGTAAATTATTAGGGCAAGTTAACTTAATTACTAGAACCTTTTTTTGATAAATTATTAGTGTAGGTAAATTTTTTTTCATAATTATAGAATCTCTTTTTAATCATGTTCTCAAAAAATTGAACTAGGAATGTACTTCGACATTTTTTATGATAAAATGAAATCATGGTTCGACGATGAAGTACTTGAAACATGTAATTTTGGACTTCGTAACTTCAAAATTACACGTTTCAAGTATACGAATTTATTGACATTGGAAGGATAAAAATGATAAAGCTAGATCGTAGTTGGATTCGTCATTGGAAGGATAAACATGACGACATAAGTGAAGAATATAAGGATGATGTTGATGAATTCATTAATGTGGCATATCAAAATGAAGGTGTTGCTTCTTCATATGGCAAAATCTTATGTCCATGTCAGAAGTGCAAATGTTATCAGTGGAAAGTAAAATATGATGTGCAGAAGAATTTATATTACAACGGTTTCTTACTGACATACACAAATTAGTTCTTTCATGGAGAAGAAAGATGAGCTAAAGAAACAACTAATGTAGATACTGTTGTGGGCGACTCGAGCAATCCGTACAGGGACATGATACGAGATGTAATGTTAGGAGAAAATATTGATGAAACATTGATTGAAGAAGACTCGAATTCTTCGGCTTCTAAGTTTTATAATCTTTTCGAATAAGCAGATGAACCTTTATGGGATGGATGCGTGAAGCAAACTACACTTTCTGCAGTGGCACAAGAACTTGAAATCAGAATTTAATATGAGCGAAAGTTATTTTGACCGGATGCTTGCCATTATTAAGAGTATGCTTCTAGCTTCAGAGAAATTACCGAGATATATTTACAAGTGCAAACGATTGATGAAAGATTTATGATTGGAATATCAAAAGATTGATGCATGTCGCAATCATTGCATGTTGTACTACAAAGAAAACAACTCATTTATGAGTTGTTCTATTTATGGAGAGCCCATATTCAAGACAAAAAAGAATTCCCAAAGTTCGAAAAAATGTGACAAATGCAATATTTAGATATTTTTCGATTGCTCCAAAATTACAACGACTATTTCTTTCTGAAAAAACTACATCATTTATGAGGTAACACAGAGAAGGGGCACGTGATGATCAAAATTCAATTACATGTCTTTCGGATGCAGAGGCATTTAATGCACTTCATCTGACTTTTTCTGCAAAATCACGCAATGTTAGATTAGGACTTTGTACCGATGGTTTCAACCCATTTGGCTCATCAAGTACTGTGCTTATTCATGTTGGTCAATTTTTGTGACACCTTATAATTTGCCGCCAAGCATGTGTATGAGTATATTGCTTACTTGTATGATCCCGAGTCCTCGATCTCTTAGTAAAAGTTTAGTTGTTTACTTAAGACCTTTGATTGATGAACTCAAGATGTTGTAGGAGGATGGCGTGATTACCTATGACAAATCTAAAAAATAAAATTTCATTATGAGAGCCGTATTAATGTGGACCATAAGTGATTTTTCGGCATATGAAATGTTGAATGGTTAGAGCACAAAAGGTAAACTTGCTTGTCCCATATGTGGAAAGAATACGGAATCATTTTATTTGAAAAATTATAGGAAAGTTTGCTGGTTTGATTGTCATAGGATGTTTTTACTATTTGAGAATTCGATGCGTCATGATCGAAAATCATTTAAAAAGAATATATCCGAGAACACTTTGTCTTCAACTCATTTGATGGGACAAGAATTGCTAGAGCAAGTAAACAAGCTTAGTGAATTCTCATTCGGACCGAAGGCCGATAGTTACAAGTAAATTGAGTTTAAAAGTGAACATAATTGGAAGAAAAGAAGTGTTTTTTGGGAGTTGACTTATTGGTCTTTAAACTTAGTACGTCATAACTTGGACGTCATGCATAAGGAGAAGAATGTATTTGACAACATCTTCAACCCTATTATGGATGTTAAAGAAAGAACAAAAGATAGCATACGAGCTCGCCAAGATATGAAATTAATATGCAAAAGACCAGAGTTAGATATCATTAATCTTCAAAATGGTAAATGCAAAAAGCCAAAAGATACTTATGTCTTGAGCAATGATAAAAAAAGTGATTTTCGAATGGGTAAAGCAATTGAAATTCTCCGACGGATATGTATCAAACATATCTCGTTGTTTTAACTTGGACAATGAGAGGATACATGGGATGAAGAGTCATGACTGTCATATTTTTATGCAAAGGCTACTTCCAATTGTCTTTAAAGAACTTTTTCAAAGGCCATTTGGAAGGTTTTAACAAAATTGTCTATGTTCTTTAAAAAGTTTTGTGCATCCATTGTTCGGAAAGAAGACATCTCTCGGTTAGATGTTTCTATTGTGATTACCGTGTGCAAGGCTGAGAAGATATTTCCATCTTCTTTTTTTGATGTGATGGAACATTTGATTGTACATCTATCATATGAAACAAAAATTGCGAGTCCGATTCAGTATCGATGGATGTATCCTTTCGAAAGGTGCATGTTATATTTGAGAAGGAAGGCAAATAATAAGGCAAAAATTGAAGGCTCCATATGTGAAGCATATTTCATCGAGAAGGTGTCAAACTTCACTTCAAAATACTTTGAGCCACACACACAATCACGACACACCCAAGTTCCAAGAAATGATAATGGTGATAAAAGAGAAGTTGACATGAATATTTTATCCATCTTCAAGTACCCATATCGATTTCTTGGTACAGGTTGCAAAGTTATCTTGAATGACAGAAATCTTACCGCCGTTGAGAATTATGTTCTTGCAAATTGTAGCGAAGTGACGTCGTATTTCGAGTAAGACAATTTGTTTTAATTTGTTATATAATTTAAAGTTAATTATTGCTATATGATTTCATTAATCGAAAACTATGAATTCAGGAAATTCGAAGAATTATAGCAAGAAATTAATCCGTTAGTTTCAAATGATGAGTTATTGAAACTACGAGACGAAAATTTTGCCGATTGATTGAGATGTGAAGTGAGAAATCTTTCTGCTTGTTCTTAATTGTTATGGCTGTGTTTGGTTCGTGAACAATCGCCAAAACTTGGCCTTGTTCAGCCAAACAGGTACAAGAACTTCGGTGGGCCCCGCACGGATTTAAATTCCAATCAACGACTTTTGTTTCGAAAAGTTCTGAAAAAAATTCTTGCCAAGAGCTGGAACAAGCCTCGTATCCCGCACCCACATTTCATTTCCCCCTTTTTCTTTCTTGCGAGTGACGTCTGTTGACTTCTAGTTCTCTGATCTGCGTCAACATTTGCCAAACGCCGAACAAGAATATATGTGTCACGTCGTCAAGTTCTGAGAACTTGAGCTCACGAATTCTCAAGTTGCCAAACACAGCCTATAAGTTTGTAACTTTTAATAAAGTTTTTAGTTATTTTTCTTGTAGGTTATTAATGGCTCAGTCATAGAGAACAAAATACAAAATCTCGGTTATGGCCCGAAGAAATAAGTTCTTAGCTACCACGGTGTCATATAAAGATGCCCAAGGCCTATTAGGCGCTCGGTTTGAGAGTCCTTATGTAGGAAATGCTAAGTATGTTAATTTTAAATTATTTTTATTAAATTTATAGTTTTTGAAAATTTAAGTATTTGATATTCATAAAGGACGGATGAACGATGGCAAAGGAAGTCGGAAAAGGCAAAAGTTAATCGTCTTTCGAAGCCCGAGGTCCACATCCACATAGGGAGGTCAATGTGATTTAATGAGCATCGACGTTGCATGATAATTTACATATAAATTTAATTTATCAAACTTTTGACTTATACTTATGTTATCAAAATTGAAACTTTATTATAGGAGGAGAAAGAAGGCGGTTCCGTAAATATTCATGTGGTCTATGAGGCCACGTATAAGAGCCGGAAGATAAACAACTTAGTCACGGTCACTGTTCATAGGCTTATGATAAGTCTCATAACATGGTCATTTGGTTGTTGACGTTAGTGCACAATTTTTGAGATATACAATGTTTAATTTTTTTTAGGATGAGTATAATGTAAAAATGGCTGAAAAGTATGGAGATGATCCGAGTACTCAGCCACCAGGTAATATTTCTTTGTTGGTTTTGTCGTGTTTTTAATTTATGTGTTTCTTGATATATAATTTATATATTATATGATTGTATAATTTTTATATTTTGTAGAGGACCCTACTGTTTGAGAGGAGGTGGCCAGCACGACACGAGGGGATATTTACGTGATCTCGGCACAGCCGCTCAGATACCTAGGAGGATCGAAGAATATGCAGGCGGTTCATCTGCCCCGAGCTCATTCGCTGCACCTAATATGACGCAGCTATCACAACAACTATCATAGCAGTTATCAGAGCAGATATCGGGATAGGTGTCGCAGCAGTTGTCGCAGCAGTTGGCTCCGTTATTGCAAGCGATTCAGGGATTGATCTCGATGTAGAATCCATCCACGCGAGTCCATGAACCGAGCACGTCCGAGTCGAACGTTCGGAATGATAACAATAACTCTCAAACCTATGATAGAAACAAACCATGAATACAAACTATGCTTTTGTTACTTATAGACTTAGATATACATATTAATTATTAGTTCAATTGACTACTTTTCGTATTCTTATGTTAAATATTATACTTGTGATGCTTTTCTATTATGCCTATGATACTTTTATATTGCTTGTGATGCTTTCATATTGCCTGTGGTGAATATCAATGCATTTATAGACATTATATAATTGTATGGTGTGGGAATAGGAAAAAATGTGACTGGTATGGGTCAAAAAAAAAAATCTGTTGGCAGCGCCTCCATAGCGTCACCTTAGCATCGTCGAAAGAGTAGACGCTAAGTTAAATATATCATTCTTAGTGCCATATTCGCATCTCATCGATGACGCAAACACCATAATGCTAGTGACTCTTGGGCGTCGGAATAGCGCCTCATTACTAGCGCAACATGCACGTCGACTTAGTGATGCATTTCTACTACTCCCAGCCTGACACTACGCGTCTTAATAACGTCGAGATAGCGTCAACAAGTGATGCTAGTAGTGTTTCCATTTGTGTTGGCTCTATTGCGACGCCATTAGCTTCCGATTTCCAACATCCCATGAATGCGGCGCTAGTTTGACGCCAATGAGATGCTCTACGATGCGGAGACGCAATAGCGCCTCCTTGGCATCGCGTTTCTTGGGTCGCTATTCCTCCATTTTCTTGTAGTGAATTATCAAAACACAACCACAAATTTAACAGATTATGCAACATAAATCATGAAATCCTCATTAATGCAACCCTCGTTTATGCAATACTCAATCAAAATTCATATCAAGAACAAGTTGTTCTTAAAAATCTCAATCCAACGAAAAGCATCATTGAGAGGAGAGAAAGGAGTTGGATCCTTTTTACATTTTAGATTTTAGATCTAAAATTTCTTTTTGCTAATAATCTTATATTCTTCTTCGTCATCTAGAACTCTCTAGGTCTTCTTTTCTTTTTTTTTTTCTAGAAATTTTGATCTCTCTTTATTGATCTCTCTTTATTGATTTAAAAAATAGGACTTTAGATCTTTTAGCCTTAAACTTTTTTTGGTGAAGAAGAAAAAAAGGCGAGAGGAGTTGATGACTAAGTTTTTGAGACTTAATATAAAATTTACATTAGAATTTTGATCAAAAGGCCTAAATACAGTTGCTTCAAAAATTCGAATTATTATAGTTAGGTGGATTTTGTCAAACTTAAACATTATATTTACCTGTTCCTTCACCAGTTTGTTAGTTGAATCACTCAACGTGACACAGATAACTCATTTTGCCACATCACCATTAACTAATACCAAAACTAATTAAAAATACTAAAAATTGAATAAAGTAATAGGAAGCACTAGCCCCCCTCCGGTTATGCATTCAGATCATCACTCCATCTTTTATGCTTATAGGGAATTTTATTTATGAGCCATAATAATTCGAATTATAAAATCAAACTAATAATACATACCACAATCAAATAAATTATTTATTAATTAGGAAAGACTGACTCACCCTAATTTGATCAAGCCACACAACCTTATTTTTTGATCCAACACAAATTTTCTTTCTTTTGCAAAGAAAAATTCATAAAGATGGATAAATAAAAAAAAGAACATATATAATCTCACTTATAAAACTTAAAGTTCTTCTTTAAAAAATATAAATGTATACAAATTACATTTAAAAAAATTATAAATAATATCCACAAATTTTTAATTCAATCGTTTAAAAATAATAAGAAACGACATGGTGTCCCTATTTTTAAAAAGGGACATCTGAATTTATTTTAATAAATTGTGTACCATTTCTTCGTATTTCCCATTTATCCACAACTATATTTAATTAACTCATAAGCAGATTTTTAAAAAAGAGGTATGCGTTTAATGGTTTATATGGGTCTCGTCTCCCCCCCCCCCCGCGGGAGCAATTTACACGCGCATGGCACAACGACAACGCCACTTCCTTTTCTCTCTCTCTCTCCTCCTCCCTCCACTTTATAAGCACACAGAGCGGCCAAAGGCCAAAGAAAATGTAACGCCCCCAAATCGACCCCCGCCACGTGGCGAAGATCAACTTGGAGACGCTACGGCATGCTATAACTTGACCATGATATTGACCATATCTCAGTCAGAAACTGAGACACGTCAGCGGAAAAATAATAACATAAAAGAAGATAACATAATTATGCGGAAGTCTAAAAATAACTATGTCATTACTAAGAGTTAAACTGAGTTCTACATCATGAATTTAAATTGCGGAAGGTAAATGAAAACTAAATAACACTCTAAAAGCCCTATGGTTCATGTGCTGTCCTATCGCCAGAGCCTCATCACCACACGCCTACTCCACCACGTTACTGACCTGGTCCTGTGGAAATCAGACACAGGGGAGGAGGTCCTCCCGTAAGCTTTACAGCCTAGTGGGGAACCACATGATATACAATGCATGACATGAATCTAATGATCAGCGATAATTAATCAGGCTTAACTTGAGCATGAAAGATAACATATAAGTATCATGGATCATAATAAGGATAAGATCAGCGATATCATGAATCATGAGGATCAATAGTACATAGTAAACTTGGAATCATGACATACTTGACTTGACTTGAACTTGAACTTGAACTTGAACATGCTTGTCGATCTTGGTTATTAATTAACAATCAGGGTGACTTTGAGGTGCCTTTAATTCTTGGGGTGTGCCCAGCAAACGATACGGCCTTGTGCGGGTCAATGGGTGATCAAACCATGACCAAGGGAGCGACCCTTATCTTGATGCACTTGGCTTGGACTGGCAACCCATCATTAATCTTTCATCTGAACTTATTAATCACTTTGAATATCTTTTCATTCTTTGTGTCATATGATGAAGGAGATATGATCGATATGAGATAAATCAAGACAAAGAGTTCATGTTGGAATTATAAGGAAAATCAATAATATTCATATCAAAATAAAGAGAGATTTATAGGTGAATTTTGCTGGATTTTATGCCCAAAGAATCTCCTCCTCCTTACGGCCGTAAAACCCCAATCCTTAGATTTTACGCCCGAGAGTCCTTTCATTTTTCTCGGCCATAAAAATTAACGTTTGTTACGTTACGGCCGTAAAAACAAAATTAACCTTTATTACGTTACGGCCGTAAAAACCCTATTTTCTTTTTACTTCGGCCGTAATAATTCAACTCTTATTTCGTTACGGCCATCACCTGTTGCGCTCATCCGTTACGGCCTATTTCGTTACGCCCATCCGTTACGGCCTATCCCGTTACGGCCGAAATCTAACTCTTCGGCCGTAACAACCTATTTCCCTTATCTCCCTCTTCTTTTCTCTTTCTTCTTTTACGGCCGAAACCCTATTCTCTCTCTTCTTTTCCTTACGGCCAAACTTCTTTTCTCTTTCTTCTTTTACGGCCGAAACCCTATTCTCTCTCTTCTTTTCCTTACGGCCAAAACTCTCTTCTCTCTCCTCTTTTACGGCCGAAACTCCCTTCTCTCTCTTCTTTTACGGCCGAAACTCCCTTCTCTCTCTTCTTTTACAGCCGAAACTCTATTCTCTCTCTATTCCTTTTTACGGCCGAAATTCTCTTCTCTCTCTTCTTTTTTTTTTTTTTTTTTTTTTTCGACCGTAAGACAATTGCGGCCAAACAAATTTTTCGGCCGTAATTGCGTTATAAAACCGAGAACAGAATCCCCTCTAAATCTGACATCTTAGCAATCAATAATACAGAAATACAACAAACAGAAATAACTATGCATGTAACAATCAACCAATCAAAGAATTCAAGAAATCAAACAATTAAAAATAATAACTTGAATCATATTCATATTCTTTTCTTTTCATAACTATGAGGGCATGAATTAGGATAATTCAGAGGTCATGCAAGGTGATTTCGATTCACCCACCTCGATTCGCGGTTAATTATCACCCGTGTCTCCTGTCCTCTCTTCGAACTCCCTGCGCCCTTTCCTCTTCGGAAGAATTATTTCTCCCTTCTCTGGTCACGCATAGATCAGCAATCTTGGAAGAGGGAAGAGAGAGGTCGTGAGGTTGAGGGAATAAATAGATTTAATGCTTGATTAGTTTCCCTCATATAAGACTCTTTTCGTGATTAATCTGATATCGTTAAATCTGATAACATTTATCTCCACGCCTATTCGACTTTTATCTCTTAATTCTGTTGACCGATTCTTTTCTTTTTTTTTTTTTTTATCTTTTGCTGGCTGTTACATTCTTACCCCCTTAAAAGAAAATTCGTCCTCGAATTTTGCACTAAGTAGAGGGCTTACCGAAAAGGTGGGGAAATTCTTGGCGCATTTCCGATTCGAGCTCCCATGTCGCGTCATCTCCGCTATGGTGACGCCAAGCTACTCTGACCATGGGGACATCCTTGTTCTTCTGACGTTGTACTTTGCGATCCACTATATGTGTTGGATACTCAGCGAAGGTCAAGTCTGCAGCTATATCTGGCTCCTCTATCCTTAGAACATTTGCAGCATCATGCTTGTACTTCTTGAGCATGGATACATGGAATACATTGTGCACTCTCCCATAAGATGGGGGTAGAGCCAATCTGCATGCTGCCTCGCCTACCAGCTCGAGTATCTCAAATGGGCCTACATAGCGAGGACTGAGCTTTCCTCGCTTACTGAATCTCATGACTCCTTTCATGGGAGATACCTTCAGAAGAACTTGGTCTCCAGCTTGAAAGATCTGCTCTCGTCTGCCTTTGTCAGCATAACTCTTTTGCCTTCCTTGAGCAGTCTTCATCCTTTGCTTAATCAATTCTATCTTTTCAGCATATTCCACTGCTTCTTTCACTTCTTCCTTACTCATGATCTTTTCCTCGCCTACTTCACTCCAGTGGGCAGGTGAACGGCAAGGTCGTCCATACAGGGCTTCAAATGGTGCCATACCAATACTAGAATGGTAGCTGTTGTTATAAGCAAACTCAATCAGATGAATGTGCTCATCCCAGCTACCCTGCCAATCTAGTGCACAGGCCCTTAACATATCCTCTAGTGTCTGGATGGTCCTCTCAGACTGCCCATCTGTTTGAGGGTGGAAAGCTGTACTGAAGTTGAGCCTTGTACCAAAGGCTTCCTGCATACTCCTCCAGAATCTGGCAGTGAATCTGGGGTCTCGATCAGACACTATGGACTCTGGGATCCCATGGAGTTTGACCACTTCTCTCACATATAAGTCTAGCAGACTCTCCACTGATTGCTTCCATCGGATTGGAATAAAGTGTGATGCCTTTGTGAAACGATCCACGACTACCCATATGGCATCATGACCCTTCTTAGTTTTAGGCAAGTTGGATACGAAATCCATAGTGATCTTATCCCACTTCCATTGTGGGATTTCCAAAGGCTTCAACTTGCCATAAGGCCGCTGATGTTCAATCTTGACTTGTTGACACACCAGGCATCGGGATACATATTCTGCTATCTCTCTTTTCATGTCCGGCCACCAGTAGCTGCGTTGTACATCCTTATACATCTTGGTGCTACCGGGGTGGATGGCGAACTCTGACTTGTGGCACTCATCCAGTACCTCTCGTCGGACATCAGCGTTAGGGAGAATCCACAACCTGTTCCGATATCTAATCCCTCCATCTGCAGAGATCTGAAAATCTGCTGGTTCATTCTGACACCTCTTCAGAACCTTCTGATATTCAGGATCTACTTTCTGAGCTGTTATGATCCTGTCAATTAAGTTGGGCTTCATCTGATGCATCATCCATAAAGCTCCATTTGTTCCCAGCTTGGGGCACCATTGCTCAATTTCTTCCAGCATCTCGTACTCGCGTAGCCTCATATAAGCTAGCGAGCCTTCCCACTTCCTGCTTAATGCATCGGCGACTGAATTTGCTTTACCCGGATGGTAATTGATAGCAAATTCATAATCCTTGAGGAGCTCAAGCCATCGTCGTTGCCTCATGTTAAGATCCCTCTGATCGAAGATGTACTTGAGACTCTTGTGGTCAGTGAAGATCTCGAACGTCTCTCCATACAAATAGTGCCTCCAGATCTTCAGAGCAAAGACCACAGCCGCCAATTCTAAGTCATGTGTGGGGTAATTGACCTCATGCTTCTTTAGTTGCCGTGAAGCATAAGCCACTACTTTGCCATGTTGCATCAGGACACAACCCAATCCTGTTCCACACGCATCACTGTAGACCACGAAACCTCCACTGCCTGTCGATATAGTGAGAATCGGTGCCGAAGTCAGACGGTCCTTTAGAGTCTGAAAGCTTTGCTCACATTTGTCTGTCCAGATAAAATTTTCCGCCTTCTTTGTGAGATTTGTGAGGGGTGCAGCAATCTTAGAAAAGTCTCGGATAAACCTCCTGTAATAATCCGCTAAACCAAGGAAGCTGCGAATCTCAGAAGCATTCTTCGGCCTAGTCCAATTCGTCACTGCTTCCACTTTTGCGGGGTCTACTGCAATGCCCTTCTTGGAGACTATGTGTCCCAAGAACATGATCTCCTTCAGCCAGAATTCACACTTTGAAAGCTTGCCATAAAGCTTGTGTTGTCTTAGGATCTCCAATACTATCCTGAGATGCTCTCGGTGTTGCTCTGGACTGGAAGAATAGATCAGAATGTCATCCACAAACACTATGACAAACTGGTCTAAATATGGTCGGAAGACCCTGTTCATTAAATCCATGAACGCGGTAGGAGCGTTCGTCAGTCCAAATGGCATGACCAAGAACTCGTAGTGGCCATATCTTGACCGAAAAGCGGTTTTCGGTATGTCCTCCTCTGCCACTCTCAGCTGGTGGTAGCCACTACGTAAGTCTATCTTAGAGAACACTGATGCTTTTGACAGCTGATCGAAAAGGTTATCTATCCGAGGCAGGGGGTACTTATTCTTCACTGTCACTTTATTGAGCATTCTATAGTCGATGCAGAGCCGCAGGGAGCCGTCCTTTTTCTTGACAAACAAGATCGGTGCGCCCCAGGGTGAGACGCTCGGTCTGATAAATCCCTTGTCCAGTAGATCCTGTATCTGCTTCTTCAGTTCCTGCATTTCAGCAGGTGCCATACGGTATGGTGCTTTAGAGATGGGTGCAGTCCCAGGGAGGAGCTCTATTTTAAAGTCGATTTCCCGTTTCGGTGGTAATCCGGATGTGTCCTCAGGAAACACATCTGGGAACTCCCGCACTACATCTATCTGTTGAAGCTCAGTGACAGGTGCATCCGTCTTGACCACACTAGCCAAGTACCCACAACATCCTTTCTGCAATAGCTTCTGTGCCTTGATCGCTGAGACAATGACTTTGTTCTTTGTTGATGGAGTGCCTCTGATCACTGCCTTGGGCTTGCCTTGCGTCCCTATAATGATCTTCTTCTGTTTGCATTGCAAAGTTGCATCGTGATATGAAAGCCAGTCCATCCCCAAAATGACGTCATAATCCACCATGGGGATGACTATGAGGTCTGCAGACAAATTTTTCTTGTCTACATTGACAGGTACATTCGGGATGTACTTGGCAGCATGGAGAGTCCCCATAGGTGTACTCACACGCATAGCATGGGGCATCTGCTTCTGAGGTAGACTAAGAGTTTGGGCACACGACTCTGAAATAAACGAGTGTGTAGCCCCAGAATCAAATAAAATAGTAGCAGACAAGTTGGCGATCGGGAGGGTACCTCTAATGACATCATTATCATTTTGGGCTGCATCCGCTTCCAGGTTGTGCACACGACCTTGCACAATGGAATTTGCACCTCCTGCTGCTCGATTGTCTCGGCCTCCTCTGGCAGCCTGTGGGCAATTTCTGATGAAATGTCTGAACTGTCCACACTGAATGCATGCGCCGCTCAGTCTACGACACTCTCCATCATGGTGACGGCCACAGTGAGGACATACAGGCTTCTGTGGCACTTGTGGCTGACGTGGTGGCGGTGGCAGTTGTCTCAGTGGCTGTGCTTGCATTGGCGCAGGCCGTGGTTGAGCTTGAGCCTGTCTTGGGGCTTCTCTCTGCTGGTATGGCCTGTAACGACGATCGCGGCGGTCGTTCCTCCTAAATGGCCGATGATTGTCCGTTCGAGGCCTGGGCTGCTCTATTGCTCTGGCTGGAGCTTTGGCCTTGCGTTCAGCTTGATCCTTTTCCATACGTGTGGCTAACCTCACAGCCTTCTCTAGATCTTCACAATCCCCAGACAGGACTTCAGTCTTCAGTGCCTGCTGTAGTCCATTAATGAATCTATTAGCCCGAATACGTCCTTCAAATGGCATCGGGCAATATTGTTCCAGTTGGATGAACTGGGTGTGGTAATCTGCCACAGACATGGTTCCCTGTTGCAGTTGCAGGAACTCCTCCTGTTTGTTGATGCGGTCATGTTCAGGAGTGTAGCGCGTCATGAAGGCCTTCTTAAATTCATCCCATGCTATGTCCTCTTCTTCCATCCCCCTGAACCTGGTGGCCCTTGTAGTCTTCCACCAGCCCATTGCAGTACCAGTAAGCATGTGTGTGGCATACAGAACCTTGCGTTCATCGGTACATCTCATCAGCTTAAAAATCCGATCCATAGTCTCTATCCATTCTTCAGCCTTGAAAAAGTCCGCCTTCCCATCATAATGAGGCGGATGCAACTTCAGGAAAGCTTGGATGGTGTCTTCTGCTGCTTCATGGCGTGCCCTCTGATTACGACGCCTTAACGCCGGTGGACTGTCTCCTGCCTGGCTACCCTCAGGTGGAGCAAACTCATCCACATGCTCCTCAAATGGCGCTCTAGTTGCTCGGCCTCTACCTCTTCCGCGGCCTGGCGCACGACCTCGGCCACGGCCACGTCCGCGACCCGGCTGGGCCCCCATCTCAGGAAGTGGGCCTTCCGATGCCTCATACAGATTTCGGTCAGCTCTGGCCATTTGCTCTTGAATACGCTCTGACCGTCGTGACATGCTTATCCTCTATTCATACAATAAAATCATGCGTCAATAAATCATAACTTATCTTAAACATAAACATGACTTACATTACTTTTCGGTGGAGGGTGTGGCGACTGCACGGCGATAGCACATGAACCTTTTACCATACTATACTATTCTATACACTAGGACGTCAAGAGAGTCCTAACTTTAGGCTCTGATACCATAAATGTAACGCCCCCAAATCGACCCCCGCCACGTGGCGAAGATCAACTTGGAGACGCTACGGCATGCTATAACTTGACCATGATATTGACCATATCTCAGTCAGAAACTGAGACACGTCAGCGGAAAAATAATAACATAAAAGAAGATAACATAATTATGCGGAAGTCTAAAAATAACTATGTCATTACTAAGAGTTAAACTGAGTTCTACATCATGAATTTAAATTGCGGAAGGTAAATGAAAACTAAATAACACTCTAAAAGCCCTATGGTTCATGTGCTGTCCTATCGCCAGAGCCTCATCACCACACGCCTACTCCACCACGTTACTGACCTGGTCCTGTGGAAATCAGACACAGGGGAGGAGGTCCTCCCGTAAGCTTTACAGCCTAGTGGGGAACCACATGATATACAATGCATGACATGAATCTAATGATCAGCGATAATTAATCAGGCTTAACTTGAGCATAAAAGATAACATATAAGTATCATGGATCATAATAAGGATAAGATCAGCGATATCATGAATCATGAGGATCAATAGTACATAGTAAACTTGGAATCATGACATACTTGACTTGACTTGAACTTGAACTTGAACTTGAACATGCTTGTCGATCTTGGTTATTAATTAACAATCAGGGTGACTTTGAGGTGCCTTTAATTCTTGGGGTGTGCCCAGCAAACGATACGGCCTTGTGCGGGTCAATGGGTGATCAAACCATGACCAAGGGAGCGACCCTTATCTTGATGCACTTGGCTTGGACTGGCAACCCATCATTAATCTTTCATCTGAACTTATTAATCACTTTGAATATCTTTTCATTCTTTGTGTCATATGATGAAGGAGATATGATCGATATGAGATAAATCAAGACAAAGAGTTCATGTTAGAATTATAAGGAAAATCAATAATATTCATATCAAAATAAAGAGAGATTTATAGGTGAATTTTGCTGGATTTTATGCCCAAAGAATCTCCTCCTCCTTACGGCCGTAAAACCCCAATCCTTAGATTTTACGCCCGAGAGTCCTTTCATTTTTCTCGGCCATAAAAATTAACGTTTGTTACGTTACGGCCGTAAAAACAAAATTAACCTTTATTACGTTACGGCCGTAAAAACCCTATTTTCTTTTTACTTCGGCCGTAATAATTCAACTCTTATTTCGTTACGGCCATCACCTGTTGCGCTCATCCGTTACGGCCTATTTCGTTACGCCCATCCGTTACGGCCTATCCCGTTACGGCCGAAATCTAACTCTTCGGCCGTAACAACCTATTTCCCTTATCTCCCTCTTCTTTTCTCTTTCTTCTTTTACGGCCGAAACCCTATTCTCTCTCTTCTTTTCCTTACGGCCAAACTTCTTTTCTCTTTCTTCTTTTACGGCCGAAACCCTATTCTCTCTCTTCTTTTCCTTACGGCCAAAACTCTCTTCTCTCTCCTCTTTTACGGCCGAAACTCCCTTCTCTCTCTTCTTTTACGGCCGAAACTCCCTTCTCTCTCTTCTTTTACAGCCGAAACTCTATTCTCTCTCTATTCCTTTTTACGGCCGAAATTCTCTTCTCTCTCTTCTTTTTTTTTTTTTTTTTTTTTTCGACCGTAAGACAATTGCGGCCAAACAAATTTTTCGGCCGTAATTGCGTTATAAAACCGAGAACAGAATCCCCTCTAAATCTGACATCTTAGCAATCAATAATACAGAAATACAACAAACAGAAATAACTATGCATGTAACAATCAACCAATCAAAGAATTTAAGAAATCAAACAATTAAAAATAATAACTTGAATCATATTCATATTCTTTTCTTTTCATAACTATGAGGGCATGAATTAGGATAATTCAGAGGTCATGCAAGGTGATTTCGATTCACCCACCTCGATTCGCGGTTAATTATCACCCGTGTCTCCTGTCCTCTCTTCGAACTCCCTGCGCCCTTTCCTCTTCGGAAGAATTATTTCTCCCTTCTCTGGTCACGCATAGATCAGCAATCTTGGAAGAGGGAAGAGAGAGGTCGTGAGGTTGAGGGAATAAATAGATTTAATGCTTGATTAGTTTCCCTCATATAAGACTCTTTTCGTGATTAATCTGATATCGTTAAATCTGATAACATTTATCTCCACGCCTATTCGACTTTTATCTCTTAATTCTGTTGACCGATTCTTTTCTTTTTTTTTTTTTTTTTTATCTTTTGCTGGCTGTTACAGAAAAGGTCAGCGTTAACAAACCAAGCCCTGCCCCCGATTTCCTTCCTCCCAAGGAGAACAGAGCAGAGCGAATCAACAGAGAGCAGAGGCGAGGAGATGGAGATGTTCTACTTCCTCCTGTTTGGCGGCCTCGCGGTGGTGGTGGCGCTGCTCGAGCTGAGCAAGTCGAGCAAAGACCGCGTCGTCACCTCCTCTGCCTTCAACGCCTTCAAGAACAACTACCTCCTCGTGTACTCCCTCATGATGGGTGCGTTTCTACAGATCCTACCATCTCTCTCTCAGATCTTGCCGCCATTGCCTCCTTCGTTCTCTCCTCTCCCAGATCTGATCCTTATCCTCGTTTCCTTCGTTAGATTTCTCTTTGTTTTTGTGATTTCGAAACGGTGTGCTTGATGCAATGGCGCACGGTGAAGTAAACTTAGGCTTTTGTGTTGTTTTCGCATTTGTATTTTCCGGGGCCAGCTGGAGATTGGCTACAGGGGCCGTACGTGTACTACCTCTACAGCCAGTACGGATATGGGAAGGGCGACATCGGCCGACTCTTCATCGCGGGTTTCGGATCGTCCATGCTGTTCGGAACCATTGTTGGATCGCTCGCCGACAAGCAGTAAGCGTTGATCCAAACTTGGATTGTCTTTCCCTTGTCGCCGAAATTTGTGGTAATTTTGAGGAATCGAGTTGTTTCGTGTTTGATTGCAGGGGTCGGAAGAGGGCCTGTGTCACTTACTGCATCACTTATATACTGAGCTGTATCACCAAGCATTCTCCCCAGTTTAAGGTCTTGATGCTGGGCCGCATCTTAGGAGGAATCGCGACATCCCTTCTGTTCTCGGCTTTTGAGTCGTGGCTTGTTGCAGAACACAATAAGGTAGTAGCATGATATGATTTGGATCCACTGGTACAATTAATCTTGGAATGCCATTGAAACCACTGAAGTAATAGTTAACCAGCTCATTACTTTTAGTGTGTCAATGTGTCTCGGAAATAGTTGTCAAATTTAATATTTTCCTTATAATAGAACTCTAATAATGCCGCCATAGCCATTGAAGTAGCTGACCCACTCATACTTTTACTGTTTATTTGTTTATCTGTTTTAGGATGTAAAGATGTGTGAATGTGTTCGGGAACCAATTTGTTAAATCTAAACTCCCGGTTATTGTTGAATTCTGTCTAACCATGAGAAGAAAATAGTCTCGAATAGGAATCCACATCATGTTTCCTAATATTAGAATGATGCTTCTAGATACTATGAATGCATGACTCAGTTAGGTTACGTTATTTTTACTTTTCCAACTTAATAGTTGTTTAAGTCAAGAAGCAAATGGAAAACATCTCATTTAGGATAACTGCAAGAGATTGTTTGATTGTTGACATCTTATGTTTTAATTGTACAGGCTATATATTCTGCAAATTCGGAAATAAATGCCTAAAAGATTTGCTAATACCATACACACAATCCATTGATAGAACCTAGAAGATTCTATTTCTTGAGGTCCTTTCCAATATAACAGGATGATCACTTTTTTGTTTTGAGTTTGATATTTTTCTGTATTTTTTGAGGAGTGATATCTTTCTGTATTTCTGTTTGGCAGAGGGGTTTTGAAGGACAATGGCTGTCTATAACCTTCTCCAAGGCCATATTTCTTGGCAATGGACTTGTTGCCATTGTCGCTGGTCTCTTTGCTAACCTTCTTACAGATAACTTGGGATTTGGACCTGTTGCCCCCTTTGATGCCGCTGCATCCTTTCTCTCAATTGGTATGATAGTTATCTTATCAACATGGACTGAAAACTATGGAGATCCTTCTGAAAGCAAGGATTTACTAACCCAATTTAAGGTTGCTGCTGGAGCCATTTCTTCTGGTTAGTTTTCTTCCTTCAGTGTTTAAATGGATGGGAGTTATCAATTGTGTTTAACAATTGCAGAAATATGGTGAAAATTTGTTATTCAGATGAGAAAATTGCATTGCTGGGTGCCATACAGTCACTATTTGAAGGCTCAATGTACACCTTTGTATTCCTTTGGACTCCTGCATTAAGTCCAAACAATGAGGACATCCCTCATGGTTTCATTTTTGCCACATTCATGCTGTCTTCTATGATGGGAAGCTCAACTGCATCTCGACTGTTAACTCGTTCAGCACCTAGAGTTGAAAGTTACATGCAGATCGTATTTGCAATCTCTGCAGCCACTCTTTTCCTTCCTGTTATTACCAGTGTAATGTCTTGCTTAGTTCCTTAACATGATTCATTCTCTGTAACTGTTTCGATACTAACCATGATATGCAACAGTTCTTGGTCACACCTTCACAAGAAAAGGGTGGAAGCATCTCGTTTGGGGGTTGTATCCAGCTTGTTGGCTTCTGTATCTTTGAAGCATGCGTTGGAATATTTTGGCCATCCATTATGAAGATGAGATCCCAATACATTCCTGAGGAGTCTAGGAGTACCATCATGAACTTCTTCCGCATTCCTCTTAATATATTTGTGTGTGTCGTGCTTTACAATGTAAGTAGCATGTCCAATATTGAGTTTAGCACCATTGTCACTTTTGTTTCAGATTTTACAAACAGAATTTACCAGGATTTGCTGTTGATTGAAAGTTCTTTGATCACATCATAATCTGATAGAGACATTCGTATATTCTTTATATGCCGTATGATAGATCTTAAAATTTTATCCTTATTGTATCTTATTGTGAAATAGGTTCATTGTTGAGGATTTCCCAGAAAGGGTTATTTTTATCTTTATGCAAGTCATTACAGGTGTATCCTTTAAGATGATGAAATGATTGTTCGTGTGACTTGGCAGGTGGACGCATTCCCTATGACTACCATGTTTGGCATGTGCGCAGTTTTTCTTTTATTAGCATCACTTCTTCAAAAGCGTTTGATGATGGTTTCTGAGATGCATAGATCAAGTAAGTAAACTATAAATAATGTTTGCAAAGTCTTTCAGATGATGATCTAAAGTTCATCTAGAGTTACATCAAGAATATGCTTGTCCAATGAGTGATGACATTGTGGCATTGTCTTGTGCACACTTATAAAGTTCCAAGTTCAGTGCAAATACTACTCATCCTTTGTAGCCAGTCCGCTTCTTTTCGAAAAGATGTTGTAACGACCTGAGGTCTAAGGACCAAGATGCACGTGGGCAAAACACAGTCATGGGCTTCTATGTAGCTATCCCTTTCACCTATCAAGACGCGTTTTAAATTCGTGCGAGGCAATGGTTCAAAGCGAACAATATCTTGATTGGGCTTGGGGTGTTAAAGAATGGTACCAGAGCTGACTTCGCATGCTCACTTGAGCCATGTGAGAAACACGGGACACAAGCCAACACGGGCCACGGTCTAACACGAACCCCGCTCAACGAGAACGTTGAGTCCTTTATGGGGGGAAGATTATAACGACATGAGGTCTAAGGACTAAGATGGTTTAATAGAATAGTCCCACATGAGGAAAACACGAAGGTGGTCATAGCCTTATATGTCATTATCCCTTTCACTTATCAAGACGTGTTTTAAATTTGTGCGGGCTAATGATCCAAAGCGAACAATATCTTGATTGACTTAACTTTTCCTGTGTTGTTGTTCTTAACTTCCCACAACTGTTGAAGTGTTTGAAATTTGAGTTTAAATATTGCACTCTTGCCCAGTTTCTTTGGCACGTGATACTAATTCTTGAATGTTGCAATGTCATTTACTCCGGTAAATAAGTTAACATATTATAGGTCTTGCTTAGACAAGTACATCATACAAATTCAGTGTACCATAATGTTAATACCTCTTCTTTGATATTCTTGCAGAGTCTCAAGATTGGACGACATTGAAGGAGAGGGACACAGAGGCAGAACCACTGAATATTTGATCAAGGAAGTTGTCATGTGTAGCTTATTTTTTTGACCTGCCATCACTGTAGCTGCCTTGTTCCCAATCCAAATTCGTCTTCCTCTCTATGATAACATGATAAAAAGGATATCAATTTAACTGGTGAAAAACAAAATCCAAAACAGATAGGCATGCGAGTGAGGATTGTCAGTCTCAGGGCAGAATTACAGGATGGTGATTCGCTTATATAGTTTCTAACACTGGTGGGGTAATTCCACAATAAATTATATATATCAACCTTCTTCATCTTATTTCCTCTTTACTTCCGTATAAGTATGCTTCAGAGATATCCAGGCTTAGATAGCATCGACAGAACAGATATGTATTATTCTTTTTGCTGTTTGTTATGTTACTGTGTTCTTGGCGTTGACAAATTATTGTTTTAGCATTATTTGTTTATTATGCAAATTGTTTGATTCCATTAAATTCTCAAGCTCCCCGTATACAGCACCACTTACAAATGGGGTAAGAGGTAAATCTTGTTTATTTATATGCCATCCACCAATTGTGAATTTGAGGTCAATCTTGAATGGTGCATATCACAATTGTTATTATATGTATAGTAATAGTGACATTTTAATATTATTTTTTATAATAATTATACAATGGTTAAATGATATCAACTCATTCTGGATGGTTTTTTCTTAGGTTAGGTTCGACGCCTATCAATGCTATTTATTGGGTGGGACAATTGGGTCCCCCCGGACTAGTAGTTTGGATCCGGCTTGAACTCAGCCAATAAGTAGCTGAGTACCGGCAGATATGATAGGAGGGGTATTGAGGGGATGGAGTGAGTTCCGGCAGATATGATAGGAGGGGTATTGAGGGGATGGAGTGAAGTATGAGATTATGAAAATTTTTAAATTTTATTTTGAATAATTATTTTATATTAGTTAGAAGATATGTGATTGATAAGTTTGTTAGGAGAGAGGGGTTAAAATGGTTAAGCTCTCTTATTATTATATTTTATTTTATTTTACTAAAGCTCTCTTTTCCTTTTTTCTCATATTGATAAGAAAATATTATGATAAAATAATTATAATTTATATTTATCTCTCATTTTTAAAATAAATGAATAAAATAGTAATGAGAGAGATAAATAATATAGTAAAAAATAGAAAAATATGTGAAACAAAAAATAGAAGAGAAAAATAAATTGTGATAAAAAATACATGATAAATTGTTACTCAGATAGTTTAATATATAACATAAATATTTTTTTCTATATAAATAAAATATTTATTATTTTACTTCACATCTTTTATAATTTATTGTACAAATATGAGTACTTTATCATTCCATCACACACCACCCGACCCTGCCCACCTTCATTAGTTATTTTTCTAATAAATCCTTACTTTGTGGAATAATCGGTCACAACATAAGTTTGCTAAAAAAAATTAAATATTTAAATAATTATTTATATAGCATGTCATTAAAAAAATAGTTATCCTACAAAATGATATTAATAATAATATGCAAGGGCTTTCTCATTTTTATTTATGAGTGGTTTTCCTATTAGGGCAATGGATAAAAGAGAAATAAGTATAATAAATTAAAGGAAAAGCTCAGAAAAAGTTTTAAAAAAATGTGAAAAATGAAAGACAAAGGAAGATTTAATGACTATGTCAGTTGTTGCACTTATTTTATTATTAGAATGAAAAAAATTGAAAACGGGAACTAGGAAAATGAAGATAAAGACATATATAAGGACAGGAAAACATAGAGAAAAAAAAAACGTGTCAAAAACATTAAACATTTTTTTCTTTAGAAAAAAAAATACATAATGGACATATCTCTAAGACTTATTAGATGCACAATATCTATCTTGATAAATGTCGATTAAAACCCGATCTGACTCTTTGAGTGGTCTTGTCAGTTTCAACTCCAAAGTAATATTCAAAAGCAGGTGCTTCATGTTGTGATCTCTCTCGCTTAATGGAACGTAAATTAAATATGAAATGTCATTTACGCAAAGTATGTAACCCGCCGGACAGTTATCTAACAACAAGACCAGTTATCAATAATTAACGGCGGAGCGTTGAAGGCACCATTAATTAGGAGGGAAGCTAAAATGGTGGTTTCTATAAAGTACTAACTAATTACATGCATTTCTTATAGCAGGCAGCACAGTTTACTTAGAAGTACAGAAGAAGAAAAAAAAAAAAAAAGAAAAGACAAGAGTAGCAACAACAAGCACCATGGCTCAGAAATGCTTTCTTTCCTTGCTCACTATCATCCTTCTGGTCACGCCCATGGTGTTCTTGCCCGTCCTCTCTAGAGAGCTTGCCCCTGCTCTCTCCCCTTCGTCTTATGTGTACTTAGATGCTCCTTTGCGTTAGTCTCTCTCTCTCTCCCCCTCTCCCTTTCGCGTATTAATTTATAACCTGTTTAGTTAAAAACCGGCAGGTCCAATTTCCAATGACCCAATTTCTTGTCATTCTCCTTTAGAAGTATTTCTTGCGCACGTATGTATAATTTTATTTTCATTGGGCAATTTAATACCTTTGAGTTTTTTTAACTAATTTGATAGCACTTTATCACGGAGAATATATTTCGTATACATTGTGATTAATAAATATGTTAGGACATGTTGTTTCTCTAAGATTTCTTTATCCCTTTACTTCAAGAGCCAATTTCCAGTTTCTGTATTTTGTGCCTCATACAGCTAATTTAACTTGAAGATCGTGGTTGCATGTTTCAGCTCTCAACGAACCGCTCGGGATTAATGGTTGGTTCCAACATATGAAGAACAAGCTCAAGCTCTTGTTTAATGCATTTGAGTCTTTCCTGGATTGGTGGAATTCTGACGAATAAACACCGCCATGTGCAATAATTAGGAACGATTTCAAGTGTCTACAATCTACATATCTCAATAATAATCTAATATACTTCTAGTTTGCATAAGATCTTGTGCTAGTAAAGTGATCATATCATGCATAAATACAACCATGATGGCCTCTTTCAACACACACAACAAAAAAAAGAAGAAAAGTACTGTTTCACTACTGCATGTCTCGGTTGCGAGAAGAGAGCGCCAAAGAGGTTTAATACGTGCTTGCTCATCATCTAGTTCTCAATGCGACAAGAACACAAGAATAAAAACTTGGATTCCATATCCTATTCCGTGGAAAAAGGGCCAACAATATATTGTCGGATATGTGTTTTGTAAAATGTTTCCATAAGGCACTCTTTGGTGGTTTGAAAGATCACAGAAAAAAGTGAATAATATATGAAGGATTTAATAGCGGTTCATCGCGATTCGATTTGGCGGCTCATGTTTTACCGGACCATCTGACGGGTCCGATCCCCATTCGGGACATCCATTGCCTCCGCGCTCCTCTTCCTCTGTGGCACCCTGCAGTACATGTTCTTCTGAGCAGGTGGCAACCCCATCTCTAGGGTGTGCCAGGTCGATGTCGCGGCCTGCAAGGAAGTATAAGGTTGCCGTCGAGATGTAGGGCGCGGAAGAGGAGAACCATATGTATGTTGAAGATGATGGTGAGACAGTCAATCGTGTAGGGAGCCGAATGTATATATTCACACGGCTTCAAAGAAGAGGACATTGCCTTCTTGATGCGAATGTTTACCGATTGATAAAAAACATAATGCTTCATTTTAAAAAAACTATTCTTGACTAATTTGAAGGTTCTTGGATCAAACCACGGTGATTCAGATAGAGACTTCATGGTTCACCAAGACAACTCTATTTCTTGTAATCCATGGGGCTTGTGCGCGGTGACGTAGGTGGAGGAGCTCAAGTGCTTCGACTCCTGCCCATATGGCTCACAACCATCCTCTACTTCATCGTCTTCACACAAATGGCCTCCCTCTTTGTCGTCCAGGGCACAACCATGGACAACATGGTTGTGGGCTTCCATGTCCCGCCAACGAGCATGTCGGCGTTCGACATCGTCAGTGTGGCGGTCTTCATTTTCTTCTATCGTAGGTTCCCCCTTGCCTCGCGAATCAGGAAGGATCCGAAGGGGCTCACGAAACTGTAGAGGATGGGGATCAGACTTGTCATAGCAGTCATGTTGATGGTCGCGGCTAAGCAGTCTAAGTGTAATGGCTGAAGCACATATGCGGAGGAGCCGACAACTGCATTGGCAGGGTCGAGATCTCCTTGAGCATAATGCGGCAAAACCACCTAGTAAAAAAAGAGTTATCGCTAAACCATCAACAAACCACGCTGAATCATCTGCATCCATAACGGACGACAACTCTGGTAGAGTGGATGCTCCCTCCCATTTCACTAGGGGGACAACTACTAAATCCATATATGAATATACCAATTATAAAATTATAACGTTCACACGGTTAAAAGTAAATAATGGGAGAGAAGAAATACCAACAAAGGGGGAGATCCCCTAGTTTCCTACCCCAATGTCACAATACCCTCTCTCTTCCCACTGAGTCATGACCCTATGACATTATAGGTCATGACTAAGCACTCTCCCTTTCTCCCACTCTATCTCATTTGTTGCAATGCTGACGTAGGATGAGCTACCCATGGATGTATGTTCCTTTTGGACAGATATGATGATTAGCATTTTAATTGATGAATTCATCTCTGTACTTACTTAACAATTATAACTAGTGGACAATGAATTATGCTCTTAAGATTTTTCTTTGGTAGAATGTTGATCATAGAATGTGAAAACAAACGGTGGAAGTTGGTGGAAACCATGAGTTTGCAAATGTGATCCATGAACGTATAACTTAGTGTTGATTGCAGGATTGAGCAGTTGATCAGCGCTCATTAATTTGCTAAGATTCAGAATAGCCGTACTTTGTCACTCTTATTAGCAATAGTCCCTCTACACTTGTTCACTTATTATGAGGATTCACTTATTACGACAACCAAGGTCTCTTTCCTCCTCGCAATTGAGGGGCACATATAATGTCCGAACTAATACAACAACAACAAAGCCTTATTCCACATGTAATGCCCGAACTAATAAGAGGAAAAAAATGAAGAATGTATAATAGAAATTAAGTTTTCCTAATACAAGACTAATTGAAAGATTAATCAGAAATCAAATCTATTTACTCATAGAATCCTAATAAGTTTTTAATTAATCTTTTTAAAAGGGTCATAATTATAGATGAATTGATTTTTGTCTTATCCTTATAAAAGTGCATGCACCACTCTTTCTCAAACACACGAATTTTGTCTGTAACGTTCTGAGATTTCTTTTCTTTTTCCTGTCCAAAAGGCTATCCCATCGACACCACTCAATTCTATACTTTGACTTTGTCCAGTCAACTCATTAGTTTACATAAGCAGAAGACTTAAATGCAATAATTCTTACAATATGTGAAAACTATTTACACCATCTCTAATGACCTGTGGGTTAGGGCCTACGACTACACCATAATGGACCTTATATCCATATGCATGTCATTCATCAAAGGAGCCACCAATCGTCTCATCATAGTCATCATCATCTATACGGATCCAAGCACAGGGGCAAAGCCCAGTGAGATAAACTCAATACGTAGAGTCACCTATATCAATAAACAATATAAACTGTACCAATAATAATAATCAATATGCATTATCCATTAGCGATCAATTGACTAGAATCAATAATTCTATCATACTTTTATCATCAACTATGGAGGCAATAATAATTCTATTTGACAATAGCATCAACCATATTGCAACCAATCATCCTTCCTTTACCTTACTTTACTTTACTTTGCCTTACTATATTTTACTTTACCTTAACCATAAATGTTACAATTATCTTTTCATCTTCAGCTTCAGCCGTAAAGCCTGCTTCAACCATGAGGGTTGCTCAATACTTCAACCATGTGGACTGCTTCAATCACAAAGGTCGCTTCAACCATATAAGCTGCTTCAATCATATAGGCTGCTTTGAGAGCACTCCCGATTTTAGATACTTTTCATCTTTTATCTTGATTAACTTATGACGTCTTTCTTTACATTCAATTAAACTTTTTTTTCAATCTTAAATGTACAAGACATCAATCAATATATATTATAATCGTAGGATCAATATCATGATAATATGATCAGATATAAATAATAACACAATCGTCATAATTACATATACTTTAATAACTTAAAATGCCCTTTCCGAACTTCAGAACTCGGGCCGAGTAGGATAGAACCCGGGTCGGTTCGATCGATTTCTACACCTATTCCAATTCGTTCAATAGAGTCCGAGCTGGGTGGTGTGAAACCCGGACCGATTCGATCAATTTCTACACCTATTCCGATTCGTTCAACAGAGCCTGAAACAAATGGTGTGAAATCCGGGCCGATTTGTCCAATTCTCATACATACACCAATTTAATCATCAAACCCAGGCCGGGTGAAAAACAACCAAGGTCGGGTGGAAAACAACCTGGGCCGGATCAGCCTTTGATTTTCCAAACTCATTCCATGTCCAACTCGGGTCGGGTCTAACGTAACTCGTGCCGAGTCACTTTGATTCTCTGATATGATATCATTTTCATCATGAAACCTAGGCCGATCAAGTTGGAACCCGGTCCGAATTGATAATAACTTTTCACGTCGTGCTCGGGATACAAAACTCGGGCCGCGCACCTTTCAACTCGGGCCGAGTTCTTACGAACTCGGTCCGGATCGTCACCCGCATTCCAAAGAACTCGGGCGGGGCAGAGCAGAATTCGGGCCGGATTTTGCCGCCGTCGAGAAGTCATCTTTTTAGCACAACTTACGGCCCTATTTTCTATGCGATTATCCATGTAATTTAATTTACAATTCATCCATACAATAGTCAATACTTAGGTCAGGGGTCCTGAGGGTCCATGTCACGGAAAATCGACGCCATGGGGATCCTCCTACGTACCTAAAGTTGATTAAAAAATCAACTGAAATTCCTTTGCTAAAAATTTGTACGAACGTCAAACTTTGGACGACGATTTCTCTTTGTCCACATATCCAAACGCGCAGCCAACACTTAGACGACGATCTCCTATATGCAGACTTCATAACTAGCCATCGGGTGCCCTCTAGAACGTCTCGGATTGCTTAAAAGTGGGAGACAAAGAGGGGCTCGTGGTGCAAAATTCTACTTTGCCAATATGAGTTTCCAGCCACCTTTTAGGCCCTATTTATAGCTCCCAACTAGAGTTTTTGACTCATATTGAACCTTGGGCTACTTTTGCATCAATTATGACCATCCATCATTAGTTATCATCTTTTAAATATTCAAATTTACTAATTATTCCATAACAATAATTATCAAAAATTCATCTCTACTGAAATTTCTTTTTATTTCTTTCATAACTTCTTTCAATGAAACTATACTTTTATTTTATCCTTATATTTCTTTCATTTCTCTAATTCTCGTAATTGTTTAATTCCACAATATTTTATCATTTAATTTTTGGATTAAAGTAATAATAAATATTATTTTAATGACTAAAATATTTCCAAGTCATAAGACTTTCAATCCTATTTCCATTAAATATTCTTTTAGACCTCAAATCAAATTGAAATCCCTAATCTCAATCTAATTATGATTCCTATTCCCAATAGAATTTAATCTTTCTTTCTTCTCCTTTTTTCTTTTCAATTAGATTTTAAATAAACTTTGTTTAGAATTAATTAGGGAAGAAGACCTTATAACTAGGACCTAGGTTGTTCATCTCTTTGTCATTCAAAAGCCTTCTGCTTGTTCTCTCTCTCCCCCAAGATATCTTTCATATCTTCTTGTGGCTACAAACAAGCCAAGGCATGACAAATTGACAGCATGAGATCGAAAGGTGCGACGTCTATCTTCTTGTGGGTGGGACATTAAGACGAACGAGGACTACCATATGTGACGTGCAAGACTCAAGGCATGACTTGGACTGATTATCAATGCATGTCATCTTCATCGGACAAAGTGTGACAATTGTCTCCGCAAATTTTGTAATTACGACAAATCAAGTACATAAGGAGGATCCATATTGATAACTATGATGTGTGATCGGTTTGACTCTCGGTCAGTGATTATAGTTCAAACTGTGACTATTAGTGGCGACTATTAGTTGTTTATTATTATTGATTATTCTTGATGTTAAGCTAATCTTGATCATATTATTGATTGATTGATTGATGATTAGGTATTTTAACAATTGGCTATTATGTTAATAATCTACCACAAATTATTCATCATTAATTATTATTCATTATTGGTGATTAAGAATTCAAAAAAGTCAAAATGATAAGGATCAATTGTGAATTATTGCCTTATTATTTAATTGATTATTGTGGTTCAAATTGATAATAATAAAGATAGATGTTTTAGATAAACAAGATAAAGTAAGTATGAAAGCTCTTGGGTCCCCATCGATTGACCTATCAGGACGGATGCATAACGCAATTCAATTGAATGGACAAATAACATAAGTAGAGGATTTACAAATCAATCTTTACCAAAAGATATGGTTGACTTGTGTTTGACTACTCATCTCCCACCATACATGAACCTATTAAATTGAATTGGTTGTCGTGGATTGATTCCCATTGTCTTGCATGAAAGTGACATGGTGTTTCATTAATAAACATGAGTTCTTATATATAAAAGGATTGATGAATAACTCCAAAGATTAAATTTATAATTAAATTATAATTGATTGATAATTGAATTGTGTCCTATTTTCTAATGACAATTGATTTAACCCTAATGGATGGTGCAAAATTGATTTCACTTTTACGAGTGATAGATAAATTGCAACTTTTGTGCTTGACATATAAATTGATAATTGTTAATGAAGTTAAAAGTTGTTAAATATGGCTTTCACTAACACATGACCAATTGAATATTGATTGAAGATAATTGGAAATGAGTTGATAATTATTATTAGATTGAATTGAAAATTCATCGTGGATATTATTAATTGATATAGGTTTATTTATTGCGTATTACCTGAATCAATATCCTTAGATTAATATCTTGATAATTGATTATTGTATTAATATATTATTTTATATAGGGTTATTTTTTTTATCATCCTAAAAAAAGCTAGTGAGTTTTTGTTCACTTGCATCTTAGTGCACATATAATAGAATTGGCCTTACCAGGATGAGAGTTGATAGAGAATTTATAATTTTTAAGGAATTTCATTTATCTTTGTTGTCGTATATTGAGATCATGTTGAGAGAAGACATACTTAATACTCTTATAGCCAACAAACACCTCAAACTTTTCTCCATATAGTAGTGTCTCTAGATCTTCAATGCAACACTACAATTGCTAATTTAAGATCTTGAGACTGACAATTCATCTCACGCTTCTTTGGTTTCCTTGATGCATATGAAATCACTTTGCCATGTTGCATGAGCACATGACCCAAACTTGTACCACAAGCGTCCATGTATACAACAGACTCACTAATATCAGTTGGAATGATAAGTGTGAATGCAATAGTTAGTTTGGCCCTCAACTCCTAGAAACTATTCTCGCGTTTTTGTAACCATGTAAGATTTACTCATTTGTTTGTCAAGTTCGTAAGAGGGGATGCTATCTTTGCAAAATATCTAATGAATCATTGATATTAGCTAGATAATCCAAGGAAACTATAGATTTATGTAGTATTCTTAGGCCATGACTAGTTTGATACTGTTTCCACTTTCATTGTGTCTATATACATGTTTTTGTTGGGTTCTATGCCTAAGAAACGTAATCTCTTCTAGTCAAAATTTACACTTCAATCACTTTGCATACTTGGTGTCTTTATTATTATCCTTAAGGCCCTATTTGGTTGCAATTATGATATTTTCGATGTGAGATTAAATTAATCCAATTGGATTATAGTGCACAGGATCCAAAAAGAATAATATGTTCTTTAGCTCCCTTGGAACACAAATCTTTTTAGTTTTTGTAATTATTATGGTGGATCCCATAGGGACGGAGCCACCTTAAGTTGGGGGGGGGGGGGGGGGGGGGAGCACCCCAACTTTTTGCAAATATTACATATATAGTACTATATATTATTATATACATATATATAATATATCATAAGACCCTACTAATTTTGTGAATTTAACATAATTAAGCCCCCACTTTTTTTGAAACATTATATAATGTAATAGATATTATTCTATAAATAGAAAACATATGGTAAGCTCCCTCCCCTAATTTTGTGATCTTAACATAATTACAATATGTTATTACATTGATGAGAGAATATATGTCTATATTTATGAAAGATAATTTGACTCCTTTCTATAAAAAAATCAAATTAATTAGTTAAGTTATAGAAAAGTTAGTTACATATATGATATATCTTACTTTAACATGATAAACATAAAAAAGACAAAAAAGATGATAAGTAAAATAATAATGTTAATTATAAGTTATTATTTCGTATATGTTGATTCTAAAGTAATAGTTTTTATTTTCTTAATTCAGTTAAGAAAATAATATATATATATATATATATATATTTACCCTCTCAATTTTTGCTTTCCGACCCCTCCTAAATTTTTATCTTGGCTCCATCCCTAGGATCCCACAACTTCAAAAAATAGGTGTTTTGTTAGAAAAGTGAGAGCAATGCCTTATTCTTGATGACGTTTTTGTACCAAACGAGTCCTAAGTGTTCCTTGTTCATTTCGGGCTCTCCAAATATATCAAGATGTCATTTATAAATACAATGAAAAATTAATCCATGTACAGTATGAACATCTAGTTCATGAAGTTTATGAAAGTTGCAGGGTTGTTTGTTAGACCAACTATCTCATAAGAATTCGTAATGATCGTATCTCAACTGAAAGACTATCTTTGGGTACATCTTCTTGATCAACTCTGTCTTGATTGTACCCACTTCATAGATTGATCTTGGAGAAAATTGTTACCTTATACAATTGATAAAAAAGATCGTTAATGCAAGGTAGTGGGTACTTATTATTGACAGTTGCCTTTTTAAACTTCTTGTAATCAATACATAATCTCAGAGACTCATCCTTCTTTTTTACAAATAAAATACACGCCAAGGTGAAACACTCGTCATGATAGATCTCTTGTCTAAAAGTTTCTGAATTTGCTTTTACATTCATGCATTTCAATTGATGCCATCCTCCAAGGGGCCTTTGAGATAGGAGTCTTGTGTAGAAGGAGGTCAATGTGACAATCGACCTCTCGCCGAGGTGGAAATCCAAATATGTCATCACGAAAACATCTCAAAACTCATGGACTACAATAACTTGTTGTGGCTATATGAGTAGATCGTCAATCTTACCACACATACTAGGTAACCTCTGCATAATCTTTTGCTCTTTAATGACATAAATGATTACCTTTTATTCTTTCTTAACAATACCTCTATTCATAGCATCATAATAGGATATTATCAAAGCATCATCTATTTGCGTATTATCAAGACATGATAATAGAATAGACTATCCATGTCGAGAATGACATCATAGTTTCATGGAATCACTATTGAATCTGCAAAGAAATTCTTGTTCTCGATCATCGTTTGCTTAGTGGTGCAAATTATTTCCATAGGGTTATTATCCTTATTTAGTAGCTTATGTCATGCAAGAGATCACTATACTCTATAAGGGTGTTTGATGCATGAAAAATACAACATATAATTAGTCATGCATTTAATCACATTTTGATTCATTTTCATATAACATGCATCAATTTATGGATTTATTTGCTTTAATTTTATAAAAATAGAAATATACCTAGATTGTATGTTTTATTGCATAAAAAGGAAGAAAATTGAATCATGAAGCTATTGGAGAAAACCACGCTCAAATCAGAGTTAAAACGGAGTCAGAAATTAAAAATGAGCGGAAGTTGCCAAGGTTGAAAGTTGAATATAATGGATTATGAGAGCTATATAACGGTCGTAACAACAAGACCGTAAAAGACCCGTAACGGATTGTTAAAATACCTAGATTCACTCAGAAACTTGCCCAAGTCATGGGTCGTGACCAAAATGTTACGAACCGTGAAAATATAACTTTTACTCATATTTGGGCATTGCAAGGACCGTGAAATCAGTATTATGTGAGGTGAGAAGCCATATACGGGCATTACGGAACTGTTATGAGGCATTACGAAGGCAGATTTCAAAAATTGTTTGACTTTTCTTGTGAATTACAATTGCAAATCAATTCCAAATTATACCACGAGTTACAGGGATCATTAGAAAATATATTTACTTAGATTTGAAGAAGTTTTGGATGGTTTCAAAGTCCAATCAAAGTTTATTCTGAATTTTTATTATTTTGACATAAAAAGACTCCCAATCAAACTGAAACTTTACCAAAACCCTTGGGACATCTAGAGCTATAAATAAAGGCTCTAGGAGATAGAAAAACATGTGTTGTGGTGCTGTGGTGTTGTGGTTCTTAGGGTGCTTGAGACTTGGGAGCCGTGTTACATTGCATAGGACAAATTTCAGAGTTTTCGGTGTTTGTTTGGAAGCAACTCAGCGCGTGTACTTTGTAGCAATCTAGAGATCATCGAAGGCGAAGAATTTTATTTCTACCTATTGATGGATGCTCTTTACTCATATTTCATTAGTTCTATCTTTCATATAATAGAGATTTTTACTTTATTGAGAAAACTACATGAACTCAGTTGTTAGATTTGGATTAATATAATTATTTTGTTTTCCTTTGATTATAATTGTTATGCTTAACGCTTTTTACTGAGATTATTATATTATGAGATAAAACTACAAATCAGATCTGGGATGGTTAGTTTTAGAATTTAGTAATTTTCAGCAAATTATTTTTTAACTTGAGAGTTGAAGCAATCATAAAACAAAACTAGTAACTTATCGTTTGTGATAGATTTTGTGCGATCTATTAATTTATATTCAACATGGATGATTGTTAGTTTAGGATATACAACTTAATGCATCTTAATATCATTTTTAACTGAAGATTAACTCAGCGTTTGTGATTCTAAGTTTTGTGAGAATTAAGATAGTTTGATTTACTTAACGTAGAGGTCATTAATTTAGGTAATCCTAATTTATCACAAGAACTAAATCTATTATTATTGTTATAATTCAATCTTCATAGTTGTTCATGTTAGTTAATCAATATCTTTAATCATCCATAATTCTTAGACTCAACACCAATTTATTTTATTTTTTGTTATTTAATTTTTGCACATTTAATTTTTGTTTTCATATCACAACACCCTTTTTCTTCTTTTAGTGGATTATTGAGATAGATTAGATTTAACTAGTTTCTCGTGAATTCAATACTCTACTCTCTATTTTATTACTTCATATGATTAGTGTACTTGCTAACAAATTTATTTTTATAAATTGAACGCATCAGTGTTTCACATTATTGTAGATAGAGATATCCTTTATATTCAGTAGTGAGGTGACTGTTTGAGATAGTTTGCACATGGATCATAACATCTTAAGATCTTAAGACTCTAATACCTAAATGTTGAGCGCAAAATGCACTCTGCCACATGAAAGAATATGACTCAGGGAAACTACTGGAAATTCTTACATGGACATTATATTGATCAAAATGTATATATTTTGACTAGTCATTTAAATCATAATAATATGTAGTAGAATTAACGTTATCTTTAAACAATAAGAAAATGGAATAATATGATCATCAAGCATGTAGAAGATGAATAATACAATCATTAATGAATTTTGAGTGGCTTAACATAACATTCTAATAATAATAAAGGTAACTAGGACATAAGGTAAAAGACTCAGGACATTCATGTGAGGGAGATGAAAGCTCCTTGTGAGTTTTATATATGGATTTTTCATTGTATTGATATTGATATTAATACATGGTTCATATTGTTATGGTTATGAGTAACTCTTATTGGGTTTTTCCTTTGTACTTAGATTTGTGCAGGACTATGATGATAGTGAGATTGTTGGTAACTCCTTTGACAAGTGACATGCACATGTATATAGAGTTTGTTATTGTACAGTTGTTGGACCATACCTCATAGGTCAATGGATGTTGTATTAATAGTTTCCTTTGCTATTGTAATGACCCGAAATTTAAGGGTCAATGGTATTGATTAAATAGTCTCATAGGAACCAAATACGATCGTGGTCATGTGCTTATATCTAGATATCATCTTCACCTACACATTTCACATTTTAAATTCGAGCAGACCAAAAGCCCAAAGTTAAGAATATTTGGATCGGCCAGAGGTGTGTTATAGAAAGATATTAGAGTCATGTGCAATATTGAGTTATATGAGAAACATGAGCCATGAGCCAATATGAATTGCTCAAAGAAACGATCCGAGGTTTATGACTTAGTAGCAACCCCTTAGGCGGATAACATCTTGATCAGACAAGAGGTGTTACACTTCACATGGCTATGTGACACAAATAGGATACTCTCGAGTTTGAAATACACAAAGGAGATTCAAGAACAAGAATAGGTCAAGTTCATGCATTTCGGTTCAATTTATTCCCCACCCATCTCTCACCCCTGTTTTTAATTTTTTGTTCCCACAGGAGCACTCACTCATGCAGATCTAGTACTATTAGATTCAGCTCTTCTCATGCAAGAACACGGCGGTTAGGCCTTACACTTTTTGAAGCGCCTTCATTGCTTCCTCCTGTTGCTGTACGGGTGATATGCTGGAAACAGACTTCTTTGCTTGCTTGGATTGTTCGAGTTCCTCCCTCTGTTCGGGTTTGAAACGAGCTAGTTTCGCTAGATCCTCGGCAGCATCGACCACGCCTTCAACCCTCACCGATATCTCGATCATAAGTGAAGCAACCGTGATGAGAGGCAAAGCATCTATAATCTGCACGGTTGCTGCTTCAGGGAGGGTTCTGACGGCATTCTGAAGCTCCTCCACCGTGTTGTTCATCTCGCCTACGGAGTCGTCTATGATCGATGATTTTCTCATCGATCTGACCGAGCTGGACAGCTCCTTCAAAACCTTGCATGATTCTGAGCTCAGTTTAATGCACACTTCGCTGAGATGCTTCTTTACAGAATCAGGTGCCTGCAATGCAATTTTCAGGTACTTCTTTTAGCTTCTGTACTTTCTGTTAACTCAATGTGCATAAATACAAATGAAGCAGAAACGATTTATGTCACCTGTAGATTGTCTGAAAGGATGCATCCATTGAGAGCTTCGATGCAGTATGCGCAGTATCGCATTGCAGAACTAACCTTCAGATACTGACTCCAAGGATGGCGGAAGCTAAAGCAGCCATGGCTTGGCTCCCATCTAGCCAAATTAGCCTACATCAGGTAGTACGTTTTAACTAGTAACCATTAGCAGACCGTAAGAAACAAGACTTAAAACAAGGATAAATGTAAATCCAAACAGTTAGTAAGTGTGAATCTAGGACGCATGCTTTGGTCGAATAAATCCAATTACCAGGGAATCTTCTGATGCTTTTGAGTTAAGAACACATTTGTAACCTTGTAACTTCTGGCAAGATGGTTTCTTGTTATCAGAACTCTCGTCCTCCTCCAAATACTCTTTGGCGCACTCTGCATTAATCCCACGGACGCAGAAGCTAGAAATGTCAGATGTTATGAAGAATTCATATAATTCATGGTCATTGTCTCATTGGTCTTAAGATCTAAGTGCCTCAGAGGTACACCACCTTCTATGGAGTCTGCAAGCTTTTCCATATTGCGTGCTACGAGGAGGTGAAGCTCCTCACCAGCCCATATGGGGCAAACCACAATGCACACAATGAGGCAGATGCTGATGCCAATCATTATGGTCGACAATCGTCTCTGCGCCAATGTGAGCAATTCGTCGACGCGGTAGCCCGACACCGCCACCAAGTTGAACGTGAGGATGAATATAGTGATGCCGTAATCGAAACGGGCTTTGATGGTAGGAATGAATCGCGAAAATGTTGCTGCACCAGCTGGAATTTAATGCATTAAAGAGTTGCGATCAGTAAGAAGTGGATAATGAACCAACATCTAGTTAAATAATTGTAACAGAATTGTGTCTGAGTAACTTCCTTACACATTACGAAGACCGCAGAACCAAGAACTATGTGATCAGTCATCCTTCCTGATTTCGTTGCAACCCAATGTAGGTCAACAGCCAGGAATCCTGCACTTAGTGTTGCGATGGCTCTGTTCATTCCCTTGTACAGGCTTCCACCTACATAGGATGAAGAAGAAAAGTCAGATTAACTTTTCGTGTATGTACAAAGACTGATGCATGCATGAATCTAATGTAATATGCAAGATAACCAAGGATTAACATGCTAATGTTAATATATACATGAACATGGCTGGTTGGTCCAGATGCATGCAAACATGTTACGTACCTACGGTGAATTCGAAGACGACGACAACAGTCATAATAGACCACATGGCAGTGCCGCCAACTCCATCGTACAGTGGCCTCGTGTAGTAGAACAGAGACACCAAAGAGAGTGCAAGTCCTACTTTTATGCAGTGTATCACCTTTCTGGGATCATCAGCACCAATCTTCCAAACTTTTCTCGAGAAGTTTGTGACCTTGGATTCCAAGGCTGACGCCAAGCAACGCAGCCCAAGGCATCGCCTGAAGGACGTCCACGTCGTTGCGGGCTCCCTCTCAATCTTCACCGAGGAGCCATTAGGGACTGTGACCTGCCACTCCAAACCCCGGGGCCCTTCTTTCTCACCGACCATTAGTTTGGTGCCTATGAATTGGTGCCAATAGAAGGGATCCAAAAATCCCCCCCTCTATAGCCAAAAGTGTGCCTCGTTTAACTACAGTAGGAGGGATTACAAGAACTAGTTCATATCTGGTATCTACATATCTCGCAAGCCACAGATGGAGAGATGGTGATGCTTTTATAAGTGGATCGATTTGCTTATCAAGTGCTATATTCAAAGTAGTACTGTACCTTACAACTTTGTTTGGAGTGCTAGAAAATTTTGTGCAAAGTGACGTACGATTTGTCTTTAACTAGCCATGTCCGGAGTCACTACCCTGAACACTTAAAATAATTGTGCTACAGACAACCAAGGTCCCGGGCACACAGATAGTCACATAGGAATCAAGTAGTGCATCCACTCCTAGCAAAGAATTTGGATCCCTCTGTAAGAAAAAAAAAATCAGATCCCTTATTTGATCAAGACTGATATTTAGATCCAAATTGTTTAATTATCCATTTCTAGCTGTGATGATTAATCTCATCACCAACGAGAACGTCAAATGAGAAGACATACGTTTCAGGTCACTTAGAAGCATTCCTGATCACAGACATATATTATTGCAACATGAACATTATTTATGTGCAACATGAACATTATCTATGTGCAACATCTTCATATTTTAATATCGCCAGTTAGATACTCAGGTTTTCCAAAGAGTATAACCTTGATTTTTGCAAAATGTATTATACTATGTGCACATCTTATCCATATTGATCTCAATATCTTCAATTCCACTATAATTTTTCATATGATTTTGCATAAAAAGAATATTACCAAGCCATATGAAATTTGAAGGGCATATTCTACATGATTCCGGTGAAAAGAGCCTCAGATGACCATTATCATGCCTAGCTATTTGCAATGAAGTAGCCTATCGTGTTATTGAACTCCTATTCATACTTGCACTATAAATTGTCCTTTTTCCCGCTTTTTTCCCTCCTAATTACTCAGGTAAGAATTAGGTATATATGCAAAGCAGCTAAACACTGATAACTTTTAATCCTTCAATTCCTAACACACAAAGTGCGCACTGGATTCTCAATTAGGTCTCAATCTTTAACTTTCCAATGATAAGAACGAAAGCACGGGCATTATCACGCACACAAATGCCATGGTGACCTAACCGACCTGAAATGGAAACTTTGCTATTAACAATTAGGACTTGTGTACATTTGCGTCACCATATATTTTCTCTTTGCTTAATATCCAAAACGTTATTAGGCTCTCATTAATTCAGTTTAAATGTTCGAATATTAAAAAATCCTCCAAATGTCACAGACCATCTCCAAACTCCGCCTATATTTTATAGCCGGTCCCAAGCCCGGATAAAGGAGGAGGGTTGTGTTAGGCCCCGACAGCCAACATAAAATCATGTCGAATCTTATGAACATGGATCAACGAATATGACGTCGTATGATCCATGTAGCCGACCCCACCTAGTGGGATAAGGCTTTGTTGTTGTTGTTGTTGTTGTTGTCACAGACCATCTCCTCTTAGCATAACCATTTCTCTATACTTTTTCCCTATTTAACTAAAATCCTCAAGGCAAGTATTTGAACTATTGAACTAGGTATATACTGTAAATGCATTGAAATTTCAAGAGTTTTATCTTTACAGTTGTCAACTCGATTGAATTAGTGTATCATATTCGTTCAGATTATAAATGTAACGAGAAGTCTTTTCATAACGGCTTAAATATTTAAGATTAGTTATATCTCATCCAACTTAACAATATTTTGTTTCTCCATACACATGCACACACACAAATTACTGTGAACGACAAATGGTAAGAACCGATCAATTTTATAAGTCCTTCAGAGCAACTTGTTGACATCAAGTGGACAGTGATAAGAACCCAACCATTTGATCAGTATGAACTCATTGAGCACCATACAAAAAGAACTTTAGCTTTTGTGATAACTTACTTAATTGAGATATGTGCATTAATAATATTGCAACACCGTATAAAAAATGTTTCGTGTGTTCTCCATCCCTCAATTTCGCATGTAATATGACCAACCAAAAGTGGCTATGCGTTGCAATGCAAAGGGAACCTGGTCCTTTTATGACTCGGTGATCCATATGCATTTTCCCCCCATTGTGAACCGAATGATTACTTCACTTTTATGGCCATATATAGTATAATTACGTTATGCAGGCACCAGATTATAAAAGTACATATGTGCGTACACAACAGAAACTATTTCTTGTATGTATGCTTTAACCTGATGATAAATTGAGAATTCTTTGTCGTTATCACTCTTTTAAGGAAGATATCCAGTGGATTTAACGATAAACAAGAGAAAAATCCATAATATCTCTTCTACGGTCCTCAACGATCTGAATCACATGTGCCAGCTCTCGGCTCAATTCCGGCAGTGACACACCACATGTGGGCACCTGCACGTGTATAGCCACCTCCCTCGTCATGCCCACTGCGACATTGGATGAATTAATAAAGAAGAATGAAGTCTTAAAAAATAATAAGAAAATAATTAAATATATCAAAGAATTCACCAAAATACACGTAGTTAGAAGATAAGAATACAACTAAGTATATCAAGAAATCCACCAAGACATGTACTTAAAGATAAAAACTCAAAGTTCATAATTCAACAAAACATAACATGCCTCACATCTTACATTCATCCCTATTTATACTAGTTATAATAAATAACATAATAAATGAAAAGACTCTTCAACTCTCAAGATGTTCCTTTACTTCTCAAGATGATCTTTCACTTCTCAAGATGACTCTTCACTTCTCAAGGTGATTTTTTACTTTTTCAAAGTGTCTTCTAAACTTCTTAAATATTCATTAAGTTGTATAATCCCTTGAAATCTCAATAACCATTAAAGACTTGTCCTCAATTCGAATTTCTTCAATCTCTTTCACATAAGGGGATAAATCTGTGACATTAAAAGTCGTTGGAACTCCATAAACTTTCAGGCAAATCAATCTTGTATGCATTTTCTCTTATATGTTTTAGAACTTGAAAAGGACCATATGCTCGAGGCTTGAGCTTTCCAAAACGCCCTAGGGGAAATCGTTCGTTTCGAAGATGAATTCATACTAAATCTCCTTCCTTGAAATTCGTGGGTCTTCTATGCTTGTCAGCTTGCTCCTTATACTTCTCATTGAACAACTTTCTTTCGAACACGTTCGCAAATCTTGAATTTGTTTTACTCTTTCCTCAACATCACTACAAAAAGAATTAGTTACTAGATAAGGGAGTAAGTCTAATGGACAAGCGAAATTAGCTCCCACTACAAGAAAAATAACTTTTAGCGACCGAAGAGATTCAAATCTAATCATTAAACACTATTATTCTTTTGACCCTTTTGTTGACTAGGGTGGTCAATAAAGGTGAGACATCACTAGAAGACTCATAATAATAAAATAATACATCTTTAAAATATAAATGTGGGAGTTGAATAGGTGAAGTCCATAAATACACTATACTATGGAAGCTTGGTAAAATATAAAGGTTGATGCACGAAAAATCATGTATCATTTTAGGCTATTTAATTTGCATTTTAGGAAGTTTTATTTGTATAAAAGGAGTTATTTGATTTAATTTTAGAAAATATCTTTTAGATTTTATTTCTACCAAAGTTTAAATATTTTTATGGCAGGAAATCAAAACTTGAGGATTTGTCCGAAAATTTAGCAATGATATGAAGTTTGATGAAAGTCAAGACTGTTCCAAGCCACTTCACACTATGACTACAGAAAGGACAATTGTGCTTGGTCACGACCGAGCCCCAACATATCGCGACAGTGCTAGAAACAAGCGTCGAAATCTCATTTGAAGCAATATTGTCGTGATTATGCCAATAGTTGTAAGAGCGAACTTTGTGTACTACCTATGTCATCAATAGTCAATGATGGATCAGTGTCATAGGTAAATTGAGAATTCTTTGTCGTTATTGCTTTTTTAAGGAAGAAATCAAATGGATATAAAGATAAACAAAAGAAAATTCCATAATACCTCTTGTGGTCCTCAACAATTTGAATCATATGTGTTGAGTCACCTCCCTCTTGACTCAACTCCAACGTAAATGCACCAGGGCCACCTCCCTAGTCATGCCCATGTCCACTGCCTCAGGTACGCTAGGTTGCTGTGGAGCCATCTATGATATCATACCAAACATTTCATAAACATCATATTTCATAAATATAAAATATCTTGACTTTTGTGACGATTGGTGTGATTGCTGCTTTAGGAGAGTGCACATAGACCATACATATACATCTATTTGAGAGACCTATTGTTTAACTCTGAACTATAAATATAATGCCCTGAAATTTAACCTCATCACGTGATGATATTTCATATCGGGGTCATTACGGTCTTTCATTCTTTTGGCCTTTCTATCGACTAGGGTGGTCAATAAAGGTGACACATTAGTAAATTTTTTTTTGACTCATAATAACAAAATAATACATTTATGAAACATACATGCAAAAGTTGAATAGATAAAGTCCATGAATATGATATATAAACATAAAATTACATCACAAGAGGCATCCAAAGTCCACATCATAATACAACATATAGTTTCAACATACAACTCATCACAATAATATAGACAATGACAAGTATCCATGTGCACCATCACCCTAACAAATGTCACCACACACATCAATCAGATGACACAAGAGATAAGATATCTACGAGGATTAATACAAAGAAGGAAACCCTTGAGTTTGCATAAAACTAAGTGTGATAACATCAATAGTAAGTCATAAGGATGATCCATTATGCATAAGCATGAGTAATAGTATAATTTACCTTTAACATACATACTAATGATCATTTAAGGGAATAATGGAAAGATAGGATTCATTTCAAGTAATATATGAGACAAAATGAATGATAATCAATCTTTGACCGTGATGGAAAAGGTCATATCTTAGGCCAATCATAAGATTTATACATGAGTTCATTTTCTCTTAGAAAATGGTTTAAATTATCATTGTTCCATTTTCATCATTTTGAGGACATATTCCTTCCATCATGTTTTAACTTTTTTATTTCATCTTTTCATTTATCATGTGGTTCATCTTTTCATTTCATCGCTCATATAATTGAAAGAACGCTTCACTTTTAGGGTGAGCTACACAAACACAATAATGTGTACTACCTATGTCATCAATAGCCAATGGGAGATCAATGCCATAGTGTGTGCCCTATAATGAGGAAAGGATGCATCGCTTCTTGAGCAGAATCATTTTCATCGGTTAGGGTGAAGCAACCTTGCACGATAGGAATAATGAACCAGAGGTTTGCCTTTAATCGAACTATGTAACTTTGTTGTTTTGCCTTTAGTTACACTATTTTCCCTTCTATCATTCTCATATATTTAGGTTTCCTAACATAGGTAGACAATGACAATCCTCCTTTTTTTTCTTAGCGCATGATTCTATCTTTCGGTCATAAAGGACCCAGCCAATCTCATGAACGAAATGCCAACTCCTGATCATCATAAGGAATTATATGGGGATCATGAAATAAAATGACAGATTTGCTTGAGGTCAAATCAGTTAAATCACATATGTTCTCTGTCCAAACTTTCAGGCACCCATCACATGAGTGTTCATCATGCCATTAAGAGTTATCAGACATCCAAAAGGTCAAGTAGATATGCAGTCTCAAACATCATTTGGCCATTCAACAATCAAGTGTGATTTGGGCACTCGATTATTTGAGCATATGTCCTATATCTCTTGGAAAAAAGAATGTGAACTCTCGGTTAAAAGTTTCATACTCCCAAAACTCGATCAGTCTCCATTATGTCTAAGTCACAATTCATTATTTTTTGTTAATTTTCACTAGTTGATTGATTGAGGGTTTTGATCGATAGATGAGAAAATTTTCATTCTCGATAAATCACAATGAGCATTCATTAAACTTATCGGTCGTTCGGTATGATAGCTGTTATTTCCTACCGAAGAGTATCGGACGCCTACTCACAAGACCAATTTCATTTCTCCTCGGCAAAACACCAGGTCATTGTGGCATCCCTAAGTTTTCAATCAGCTTTTCAAGTACAAACATTCCTAAGAATACATAAATATTATCCTAACTTCAAACATTGTCAGAGATCATTAATAAACATCTTTATGTCCATTTCATTATCAGGTATAATACAATGCAATATATATCACCATCCTTATACATCTTTGATTTCAAATTCATGATCATTCATAAAGATTATTCGTGCATGATTTATAGGAAGTAAACCTTAGTTTCTACAGGTTAATATGAACATCATCATAGCTCCTTCCTAATCAATTTCATTCATAACTTCTTAGTTCTAAAGTGAGCATTCATAAGTTCCAATCATAAAATCATCTAGTTATCATTATAAGTTGAACCCATAAACTTTAAAATAGATATTGAGCATTCTTAGAAGCTAATAAAACATGTCATCACTATAAATCACGATCAAGGCAATCCGAGGCATAAATCGACAACATATGAATCGTTTCAATAATCATCTAAGGTATTATGATGCATGCGATTTATAAGACTAAATCATAGGTATTAGTACTACACATTGCTAATATATCCTAAGCCTATAAGCACCCTTGTGACATGCATAGCTATCAAGAAACTATCCTATTTCAATTTCTTCTATTAGGAGATCTCTCAGATTTGGGGATCCTTCATATTTATCTTTATTAACTAACACATCTTATGGATATGTATCTACTTTAGTTAATGTTGTTAGTTTGTTATATTTTGTTCTTATCAAAATTTTGTATAAAAAAATGTATTCTATATTGTTCTTACAAATATACATAAGAAAATATGGATTAGGGTGGGGAATTATTTTAACTATACTACTTCTTATATTGTATATTGTCATTCATGTCTTCTATTGGGGTCATCATCTTCCATGAGTTCTGCTGGGTCATTATCTTCCACTTTAGAGTCCACTCGATCAATGTTTCCTTCTTTTGCAAATATTAGTCATTTTCTTACTCTGAAACTCACACCGACACAACTTCAACCCTTTTTAAGTAGCCTAGATCTTGAAGGCTTTGCAGATGCTATCATCTCTTGTCCTTCAAAGTGTGTCTCCTCTACAACTGACAATTCCAAACTCTTTTGTTGCTCCAAATCCCAAGTACCTTGAGTGGAAGCGTCGAGATCAAATGATCCATAGTTGGTTGATTGCTTCTCTATCCAAAGAAGTACTTCATGTGGCCATTGGCCTTCGCATATCCAATGTAGTGTGGTTGACTCTACAACAAGAATTTGGTGCTCCCACCTCGACAAGGATTCTTCAACTCCAAATGCAACTTCAAAATTTATGGAGGGGTGATTCTTCTCTTCAGCAAGCGAAATAATTGACTGATGAACTTGCTGCAGTTGGGCATCCACTCTCTCCTTCCAACTTCAATGTGATTTTATTCAACAATTTAGGGCCCGACTACAATGACATTGTAGCATCTCTTGCTTCTCACATTGATCCCATCTCATTTCCAAATTTGTAGAGTTCTTTCTCAGCCATGAGATTCACTTGGAACATCGGCGAGCTGTCAGGATGGCTTCTACCATTCCTTCGGCAAACTATGTTTCCCTTGGAGCTAATCCTTCTCGTGGACATGGTGGTCGATTGCATTCTCGTGGGAGAGGTCATTCTTGTCAACCTGGATGGGATCTTTGTCCTATATGCGGACTGATGCATGCATTTTTATACATGTTTTACATGCATTATTTTAGTTATTTTTCGTTGTTTTTACCATTGCATGCATCTATTTTCTTATTTATTTTCCTAAGTTCTTTTGAGTCCAAAACTACTCACTTTTGTTTGATTTTATTCTCAGGATCATCATTTTGGAGGTGCAAAATGATCGGATCGAAAAAGCACGTAAAACAAAGCACAATGAGCAGATTGATTGAGTTCAAGAGAAACTCGGGCCGGGCTAGCATCATACCCGGACCTGGTTGACGTTAAAAATTGAATCCGAACCAATTTCTACCCAAAAATAAAATCTATACAGAACCCGGCCCGAGTTGAAACAAACTCGGGCCGGGTTAGTACAAACTAGCCAAACGGGATGATTGTTTGGTCGACTTTAACTTGGATTTAAATCACGATTTCAATTCAAGACCCTAAAAGGCTGCCGCCCCTATAAATATGGATGTACCACTAACCCAAGGAGTATGCAATCTCGAAGTTTGGATCCATAGCCGCACGGGAAACGAGAGAATAATTTCTACTGCGCGCCATTGCAAATCAATGAAGAATTAAAGCATTTGAGGTTTCCGACGTTCATTTTTGACGTAGTCTCAGCCAAGGTTTGTTCCAGAGGCGTCGTCTACTATGAGTTTGATTTAATATTTCCAATTATTTTATTATATTTTTCTTCTTGAATTTAGTGTCAAATCAACTTGAGTATGACTTTCACTTAATGCTTTTATCATAGCTGGATAGGTTTGCATGTTAATTATTAGCAGTTTAGCAGTAATTACGTGTTAATCTTATGCATGATAAACAATCATATACGCATCAAAATCAATTAACACAGAACCCGAGCCGAGTCCAATGAACCCGGATCGGGTACCCAGTCAACTCGGGCCGCGCCTTGCGGACTCGAGTTGAGTTGTCTGTCAGAAGAAGAACAAGGCACAATTCGGGTCAGGTTTCTGTGAAATCGGGCCGAATTTAGTTATATTCAACTCAATTTTTAGTCATCTAATTTGAGGCCATTAATTATGGATTATTAATTAACTTGTTTTATTAATTAATAACATAGATTTGCATCTGAACGCATCCTAATTGAGGTAGCTCAAAGTTGACTTATTTAGCTACTTTTATCTATTCTTAATTTAGGGTAGTTAGGTTATCCTAACTGAACCTATACTTTTGGCGATCTTTTCATCACTTGAATTCTACAGAAGATTTTATTAGTAATTAAGAGATAAGGTGGCATTAAAGATATACATTTTAATTTCTCTCTTTTTACTTAAGGGTTCGAATATTTGAGATTGACATCATCTTTAATTATATTTTATTTTAAATCATAAATATCTTTTCTTTCAATTAATTAACAAGATTAGAAGGTAAATTTCATGGGACATAGACCTTATAAGCATTAATTTCTTCATCCAACATCTCTTCAACATGAAACAACTACAACTACTCCTGCATGAATTCCTGTCTGAGCACTAGCTGATCACTATGGTCTTTTATCTCATTTTAGATGCATTTCACCCATATCGAGTCCCTAAATTGCCCAACTTTTGGCCAATTATATTTGGAATGCATGGATTGTGATAACTAGTTGATCTTCCTCATTTTATACTTAATTCCATGTGTATAGAGGTTCTGATCTTCCTCATTTTATACTTAATTCCATGTGTATAGAGGTTCTGAATTGCTAAAATCCACAAATATTTTATTTCTATTCCATGTTATCATTTTTAGGACAAGTTATCACTCCAATATGTCAAGTTATCATTATTTTGAGTGAATTTATTTTCAATGATTTTCATGCCCTAAATCCATTACTATCATGAATGAATCATATTTGGATGATCATCTCAACTTGTGCAAAATTGTAAATCCATTTGAACAAGTTATCATTTTCCAATGCCAAGTTATCGTTAAAGGACAAAACTGTCATTTCGATATGCAAAACTATCAGATCTGCAAAAAGGCATTAAGAAATCATTATATTATTGTCCGAACTCATTGCTGTTCAAATTTGATCACATTTGGATAACCACAACCAAAGTTATGACAAGTTATCATTTTCAAGGAATCAAGTTATCATTTTTGGCACCCAAGTTATCACTCTTATGAAATCTTATCCATATTTGATTTCTGACCTCATTCACTTGTCATCCTAATCCATTAGATATCTTCAATGCTTTGAACTACTCATATTTGAACATTTTCCATGAAATATGAAAAGTTATCATTCCAGGTCCCTAAAACTATTATTTTTATATGGGTTTTCATTTCTGCACAACACCAAATCCCATTTGATGTTTGAGCTGACAACTATCATTATCCTAATCCTTATTTGTTAAAATCCCATTTAAGGATTTTGATGCTTGTTGTTTTGAATTTTGTAGCAGGAAAAACATGTTGCAAAAAGGTGGGGGACCACTGATTTTGCTATCCAAAAAGCTGCAGCAGTTGGAATTTTCAGGGCCATCTGGACAGGTGGCTTACATCAAGGCTATGAAACATTTGGATGCTGATCTAAGGGTGATGATAGGCCATATATAAGCTAAAGAAACTCTGGGAATGAAGGGTGAGGTCGGCCATTGCAGGAAGGAACATATTTGGGAGCTGGATTGAGCTAGAGGAAGCTGAAGGAGAACATATTACTACCAACAGCCCTCAAGCCAATATGATTTGCATATGTTCTTCACTTTATTTTGTATTTATGTTTGTAACTATGTGGATCTAAATCCCATGCCTCTTAGGATAGGATAGTAGTCTAATATGTGTTGTGGATGGATTAGGGACGAAACTGATTTCCTGATTTGAATCAAGTTCTGAATTAATTCTAAAATCTGTATTGATCTAAATTTGTTCTTGTCATTGGTAGATCCTACTTGTATTACAACTGAGAAGTTGTCATTTGGTCTAATCTTTGTTTAGAAATGAGCAAAGAACCCATGCCAAGTTTCTGGATTCCATTTTGATTGAAAATTTAATTTTTGTTTTCCTGAATTCTGAACTTCTTGAATTCTGATTTTTTGAGTTAATTGAATCTGATTGAAATTTGGGAACTGATTTAATTAAACAACTGAGAGGTTATCATATGTCCCAATCTTGTTCATAAATGAATTAAGAAACTTGACATTTCATGATTCAATTCTATAATTACCATTGGTCTTCCTGATTTTAATGAGTTGCTTATTTTTGTTTTCCTTAAAATTGAGGAACCTGCCTTGCCATTGTTATACCTCTGAATTTATTAATCACTGAGAAGTGAATTTAAGGCTTCCTTGCTGTTCAGAGATGAACCAAGGAGCAATTGCATGTGCTCAATTCCCATATATGAATTAAGTGCTGATTTCTATCCAATTCATTAATGGAAATGTGGATTTCATTTGAATTTGCAGTTGAGAGGCTGATTTTAAATCCTCTTGTAGTTTAGAGATAAACCAAGGAGCATTTGTATTAATATTGGATTGATTTCATCCCTGTTTAGTTGATTGAAGCATTCCCTTCATTTTTAAAGTGCAATATAGAAGTTATCATTAATATTTTATTGAATTGCCAAAAAAATCAGCAAGTGACTTGAATTGAACTTAATGATAATTAGTTTTCAGTGAGGATCCTCTTCTAATTGAACTTGGCTAACACTCATATGACAATATATTATTTAGTCCTGGTCTAATTGAGCTGTGAAAACAGCCATATTAAAGGTTGAATCAGATTTGACTAAAACGTGATAACTTGTCCCATTCTATCCATAATTAAATTAGATGAACCCCAATTCCTAGGAGGACCTTCCTTATTGATAGATAAACACTTTTAGACTCTAGATTAGTCTTTATAATTCAGTTTAGTTAACTTTTCAGAAATCTCAAAATAGTTATCATTCTGCATTCTTGAAAAATCTGTTTTCACCACCCTTTAAAAATCTATTTTTACTACTTTAAATAGGATCAGTCTAAATTATTTTTAGGTAGTCTAGGACTTCAAATCACTGTGGATACGACATTTAAGATTACTACAATTGACCTGTGCACTGCAGTAGAGAGTGAGTTAGGGAGTTAGAATAAAAAAAATTGAAAATTTTGACTTTTGACCCAAAAATCAGTAAGTTATCATTAAACCCCTAAATATCACTGATTGGCTGTCATCATTATTTTTTGTTAATTCATGATGATTCTCCAAATATTCCTTGTTGTGCCCTTTATTTAATAATTCGATGTTTATGATGTTTTTCTTAAGCTTTAGAAATATGTTGAACGTTTCTTTAATACACTCATTTTCACTTTTAATTTCGATAATGGTGGTGACTCTCATCGTCTTCAGACTTACTTTGCCTAATATGTCATCACACTCATGCCCAAAATGGCTCCATGAATGCAGAATATGACATGTTATAGAAACTGATTTTTCTTTACTTGCTCACTCTTCTATTCCATTTTGCTTTTGTTCTTTTGCATTTCAGACTTTTGTCTTTATCATAATAAACTTCCAACACCAATTCTTACTAACTCCATACCTTATGTTACTATCTTTCATTGTTCACCAAACTATAATTTTCTTTTCCATCCACCAAATATGTTTTTGTCAATTATTCTCCTCATCATCATAGGTATCAGTGTTATAATGCAGTCGATGGTAAGATTTATCTTGCCCGCTATTGTCTCTTTATCTTGTCCCTTTCAAGGTGCCTCACTTTGTTCCTCTTCCAAACCGTCCCTATTGGGTCCACCATGGTTTTCTCTTGGTTGTATCTTACTCTTTCATCCACTCCTTCAATTCTTCCATCTACTTCTCCACCACCATGTTCATCCCTCCTCTATCCATAACTATCACCTCTAGTTTACCTACATCTTCTATCCATGTCACTTCATCCCAAAACATGATGTTACGTGCTCAGCGAAAAGTTGACTATAGGTCTTTGGTAGGCCTTAAACCATCCATGAATTCATGTGTTGCTACAACTGCAAAGTTCACTAATCCTACATGCTTTACTACTACCACAAAGTATCCTCATTGGTGTGAGGCAATGGCAACTTAATGCCTTACTCCAAATAGGTACTTGGGAGCCACTTCCTCGTCGTCCTAGAAAAAATGTTGTTGTTTACAAAATGAGTTTTTGATACTAAATTTCACCTAATGGGCCTATTGATTGTCATAAGGCTCGATTGGTGCTAAGGGCTTTAAGCAATAACCTGGTATTGACTATACGGATAAATTCAGTCCGATGGTTAAGCTGGCCACTATCCATTTGGTTTTATCTCTTGCCACTCTCATGGTTGGCCTATTCGTCAACTCAATGTGAGTAATGCATTCCCTCATGGAGATCTATAGGAATTAGTATATATCGTGCAACCTCCTAGCTTCCGCGATGAGAATTTTCCTAATCATGTTTGTCATTTACGTAAATCACTTTATGGCTTAAAGTGGGTGTCTCGTGCCTGGTTTCATAAACTTCATTATGCTATCTTTGGTTTTGGTTTTGTTTCATTGAAGACTGACACATCTTTGTTTGTTATGCAAAATGGCCAAACAACCATATTTGCACTTTTTTTATGTTGATGATATTCTCATCATAGGTTCCACTGATATTCTCTTACAAGATCTCATACAATATTTACAGCCTTGCTTCACTCTCAAGGATCTTGGTTAGGTGCATTATTTTCTTGGAATTGAGGTGATTCGAGACAACCATGGCATTCTTTTATCACAAAAGAAATATGCTAAAGACCTTCTGAAGTGTGTAGGCGTGCAGCATGCTCGTGCCATTTCCTCTCCAATGTCTGCCCTAACAAAGTTAGTGCCTACTACTACTATTGATGAATTTCCAGATGCTTCTCTTTAAACTAGTTGGTGCTCTTAATTATCTAACCATTACGAGACCAGATATTTCCTTTGTTGTTAGTGTGGTCAATCAATTTATGCAGTTTCCTTCCACACATCATTGACAAACAATTAAATGAATTTTGTGCTATCTCAACTCCACAATGGATCTTAGTCTTCAGATCACTCCCAGAAGCATTTTTACATTGCATGTCTTCTTAGATGCAGATTGGGCAGGATCTCTTGTTGATAAAAAATATGTTGATGGCTATCTTGTTTCTCTTGGACTAACTTAATTTCTTGGTGTGCCAAAAAACAACAAACGATTAGAAAATCTTCTACTGAGTTCGAGTATCATGCTTTGGTTGATGCAACTACTGAGGTTATTTGGATACAATCACTCCTTCGTGAACTTCATGTTCCCTTCCCATAGTTCCCATTCTATGGTGCCATAACTTGGGAGCAAATAGGTGGATATTGATTTTCATTTTGTTCATGATGAAGTTAGTAACAAATATCTCGAAGTGTGATTTATTTCTTCAAAGGATCAATTAGCAGATGTCTTGGTGAAGCCATTATCTAGTTCATATTTCTCCATGACAAGCTTCTCTCTCATCCCGAGAGCTAATCTTGGGGGCGTGTTAGGATATCTCTCATATTTGGAGATTCTTCATATTTATTTTGATTAATTAACACATAAATATCTACTTTAATTAATGTTGTTAGTTTGTTATATTCTGTTCTTATTAATTTTGTGTACAACACAATGTATTCTATATATATTGTTCTCATAAATATACATAAGAACACACATATTAGGGTGTGGGAACATTATCTTAACTATCCTACTTATATCTTCAAGCTCTAGCCCTTCCACCTTGTTTACAGCCATTATTTACAGCACGAAGTAGGCACTATTCTATATATATTGCGTTCCACATGTGCTCAACACCTACTTCGTGCCTTCCAAAATCTTCTAGTTGAGTCCACAGCAATGGAGAAGAGCAGCACAACAATGGTAAAAAAAGGTGGTGTCAAAAGATGAAAAGGAAAAAGAAAAAAAAGACACATGATATTAAAAAGGAACACAAGATGGGATTTTGTGTCCTCTAAACCCCAAGACGCTGCTTGGTACAAGGCAAATTAAGAGCAACTAGCTTGTTCTTACCTTTGTAGCCAAATGTTCATTTTTATCACTTATGGACCCTACCATCATAATGATGGGATTAGAACATTTTGTATGTTCTTGATACAACTTGGAACTTCATCGCTCCCACTATCGGGACATGTAAAGATTAGTTTTTTAGAACTCTGAACTCATCCAAACAACCCCGAGGGTCATGGTTATCCAAAATTTCAAGAGTTGTGGTGGAAAAAAAGAGTCAAAAATAAATTTGACTTCACTTTTAGTGTGTCGACGGCCACAACTATTGGGAATATGCTTCATCTAGGGGGCGTCTGAAAGTCGCCCGTCATTTGTGAGACATTACAATATTAGTGCATGTCCTACTTGAACCAACTATAACAAGTATTGTGGTAAAGTGTAGTGAAATGTTCAAGTATTGTAATGAGGTCGAGTGAAATGTGTGTGGGACATTAGGTGTTGAGTACTAAAATTTGTGTCGAGTTTTGATTGAATTGGGGTAGTTGATTGATTTTTCTTAAATAAAATACTCTGCACAAACATTTATAAATAGATTACAAATATTATTACTAATCCATTCATTGCATAATTAACCATAACCACAACAAGAAAATTGTCAAATTGTGACACATGACTCACGACGCTAATGTGGCACTACTGTGTGGCTGGAAAAACTAGTGTCACGTTGGCGTCGTTATAGCGTCGACAATATGAGACGCTTGGAATCAGTAGCTAATAGCATCTTAATAGCACCAACATAAAAGACGACGCAAGTAGTGTCAATTGTAGACGCTAACTCGACGTTACGTTGACGTGAAAGTTGTCATTGCAAGCAATAGAGCTGAGACACTAATGAGAAGCGGACATGGTGCATATCGCCACAACGCGATTCCGACGCTGAAGTGATGCTAGTTTTATACTTACGTCGACGCTAGTCTGGCGATACTGTGCCGCTAATGTTATACTTACATCGACGCTAATCTAAGGATGATATATTTAACATAGCGTCAGATATATTTGCGACGCCATTGAGACGCTACGGAGATGCTAATTACGGACCTTTTTGCCCGTCATAGTCATATTTTCTTCCCTTCCCACACAGTATAAATGCATTCATCATTTATCACAAGCATCACAAGCATCATATCAAATATAACCTTATGAAAATTAATAAACTGAACTAAGAAAGCTAATATAATCCAAACGTATAAGTAGAACTAACACGTATATCTAATAAAAAAATGTATAAGTAACAAAAGAATATCTAATATAATGTGAAAGTTTTCTATCCTAAGTTTGGGAGTTGTTGTCATTCTGGACGTTCGATTCCGACATGCTCGGTTCTTGACCTCGCGAGGATTGATTCTGCGACGAGATCATTCCTTGGATCGCTTGTAATAAAGGAGCCAATTGCTTCAACATCTACTTCAATAGCTGCTCCTATGATAGCTATTATGATAACTGTGTCATATCAGGTGCAGCAGATGAGCTCGGAGCAAATGGGTCGTCTGCATATCCTTCGTCCTCTACGAAATAGAAAAAGTATACAATCACATAAACATTATAGATTATATAAATTATATAACATCAAAAAATACAAATTAAAAATGTGAATCGCTTTCGAGAAACGTTACCTGGTGGCTGAGTAGTCGGATCATCTCCGTACTTTTCAGCCATCTTCGTATTATATTTCATCTTAAAAAATTTAAACATTGCGCATTTTTAAAAAATTATTTGCAGTGCTAATGTCACCAAACAAGTGAACATGCGATGAGACTTACCCGAAACCTACGAGCAGTGGGCGTGACCAAGTCATTGGTCTTTCGGCTCTTATGTGTGACCTCGTAGACCGCGTGAAAGTTTATAGTACCACCTTATTTTTCTTCCTGCAATAAAGTTTCATATTTTATAAAATAAGTATAAGATAAAAGTTTGATTATTCATTTTCGACCCGCCTATGTGGATGTGGACCTCGGGCTTTGAAAATTAGTTAAATCTTGCTTTTTTTTACTTTCTTTGCCATTATTCATCCGTCCTGTATGAACATCAAATACACTTACCACTTCCTACATAAGGACTTCCAAACCGAACGCCTAATATGCCTTGAACATCTTTGTATTTTCTGCTTCAAAGTGAGGCCGACGGACGTGATGACCTTGCGAAACTTATATAATCAATTTCAGAGACATTTCGCGGCCACCTCCTCAAAAGCTCTCCGGATCATCCCCAAACTAAGATCCAGATGAAACTGTTTGCCTCCTAAACAGTACTATAAACTTAGTAATTTAAAAGTAATATAAAACAAATTATGTAACAACAAAAAGATCCTATCGTAAAGGCTCAAAAGATGCCATCCCGCACTGAATTGGGACATCTTTCCATGATCCTGCCCCTTTCGGCAAGTGGAAAAGAATAGGAGCACTGACATCCCGCACGGTACTAGCGGGTATGAAAGTTGTCCTGCAAATTAGAAAGAAGAATTAATTTTCAATGATAAGAAAAATTATAATAAAATTTCTACAACATATTTAACTTACAGTCGAGCAATATTATTCACGGTGACCACCCTATTATCATGTAATTGCTCCTCATCTGTCGAACATGAATCATCACCTAGTACAGCTGGAGTAGGCTGAGAAGGTCCGACATCATCAACGGGCCCTATTACAAAATAAATCATTAGTGTCATAAAATTAAACTGCTGATAATTGATATATATACAGTAAAGTTCTCACCTCGAGTGATGTCTCTCGTTGCATGATCCGTGGCAATCCGCTTGTCAAAATGTGACAAGACGGGTGCTTGTGCTAATGGCGGCATAGCAACTATCATTATTAAATAATGATTAATGTAATTAAATGAGAAACATAATTTTAATAATAATAAATATATCACCTGAGGTAAGATGCCGCTCACCAACGCTACAATGTGGTGAAGCATCCGGTAATCTCGACGATGGTTGTGGCGAAACAGCTGTCATCATAAAAAAAATACATAAAATTGGGCTCCTATTTAAATTTATGGAATATATAAAAAATAATCTGGTGTGACATGTAGATTGTCGTCGTGTGATCGAGACGTCCTGACTATGTGCCCCGTCAACGGTGGAGCAACTATCACAACAACAAAATAATTAGAAAACTTTATCGCATACTATGTGACATGTACCTGGAGTGACACGTGGAGATGACCCACCAATGGATCGCCTACTATATGGCGATCCGGCTACGTGCTCTATTGGAGGTGGAACAAATGATATTATTAAAAAGTACATATGAATGTAACTATTATAAGCAACTATAAATAAGCAACTGACAATAAATATAATACCTGGTGGTCATGATGGCTTACTCATATGGAGTGAACGTCTAGACGAGCAAGATGATCCAATAGCTCGACCTCTAGTAACCATGACTAAAAAAAAAGTAACAAAGTTGTGTTATTATTAGTAACCAGGATTACTTGAGGAAGAGCACCCAGTGTGAATAAATTCTTCTCACCGTCGTATGCAAAATTCTTACTTCACTATCATATATTTGTTTTAGCTTATCTATTACTTTTCTATCGATGCCGTTACCTTCAACAGGCCGATCATCTTCATATTTGAGTGAAACCTAGGGAACCGTACACAGTAGATAAGATTATTTTCCACTGATAACATTTGCACTTCCGGCATGGGCATAAGATTTCACCATATGAAGAAGCAACGCCTTCATTTTGATATGACACATTAGCAAATTCATCAACACCGTCCTTATATTTTTCTATTATAACGTCACATTTATCCTTCCAACCACAAATTGAACTACGATATGGCTTTGTCATTTTTGTAATGAACAACATTAAGCCACATGTCAATAAATTCTTGTACTTGAAACATGTGATTTTGAAGTTATGAAGTCCAAAATCACATGTTTCAAGTACTTGATCATCGATATTGATCAATGAATTATCATATTCTAATCTTTTTTTTTCAATGTTCTCATTTTAATTAACAATAATATTCATCCACATTCTATGTCAACTAAATGAGAAGATGATCAAAAAGACAAAAATTTGATAATATTTGATTAGTATTTGATTTCAAGTTGAATCTCATCAAATACAAATTTGATGCATAATTCGGAATAATATATTTAATTTGTACATTTATTTTTCAAGTCACGATGTTCATCTAATTAGAGGCATAAATTTAAGAAATAATTTAGTTTGTTCATCTATTTTTCAAGTCACGATATTCATATAGTGAAAACATAGTTTCAAGTTAACATAACTAAGAACATATATTCATATATTAATCTAAATTAAGGCATAATTAAAAATGTTTTAGTTTGTCATATATTCATATAAATTAAGGCAATTAAGAACATGACCATCTTCAATTTCAAGTTAACAAAAATAAATTAACAAATAGAACTTACTATCGTAGTGGAGCAGTGGAGCAATTCCAGCCGGTAGAGGGCAGCGGTGGAGGGCAACGGTGAAGGGCGGCGGAGGGCAGTGGAGGTGGAAGAGAGCGAAGGAGGAAGGCAACGGGCAGAGGAGGTGGAAGAGGGCAGAGGAGGGTGACACCGGGTGAAGGAGGGCAGTGGAGGGTGGAGGAAGGCGGTAGGCGGCGTATAAGGTGGAAGAGGGTGGCACCGGGTGGAGGAGCATAGTGGCAGGCAACGGAGGAGGTGGAAGAGGGCGGAGGAGGGTGACATCGGGCAGAGGAGGGCGGAGGGGGGCGGTCAGCGTGCGGCGGAGTAGGTGTAAGAGGGCGGAGGAGGGCGGCACCGGGCGGAGAAAGGCAGTGGAGGAGGCGGACGAAGGCGACAGGCATCGGACAGAGTCGACAGAGCCATTGACGTCATTACTCGAAGTTGTCGACGTCGTCAGAGCCGTCGACGTCATCAGTCAAAGGAGGACAGCGGAGGGAGGCAGAGGTCGGTGGGGTCATAGTCGTCGCAGCAGAGGAGGCGGAGGAGGTCGACGTCCTACGGAGAAGTTCGGCGTCCCGTGGAGGAGGTCGTCAGTCAGCATCCCACGGAGGAGGTCGGCGTCCCGCGGAGGAGAAGAACTATTTAGTAAATAGTAAACAGTGAAAAGTAAAAAACGGAGAAGAACCTAGGGATTTAAGGTCATTTTTAGCATCGCCAAAGTGTGCAACATTAGTTAGACACTGATGTGACTCGACCTTGGCGTCTCGTACATGTCGATGCTATGTCGACGCAATATTGTTTTTTTTATATTATATCTATGTATATCTATATAAATATATAATGTATATATGCATGTATGTTAGGTCTATATATATATACAAACTATGTGTATATCCATATGTAGTTCATACTTACATATGTATATATTCATATGTAGTTCATATATATTTCATAAATACATGTGTTACGTCTATATTATAAGTTTATAAGGATATATAGGTGATGCAAATTCAGAAACACTAGCAATAATCGTTCAAGTAATAAAATGATGAGTATAAAGTATCGTTACCACGAGGACAAGAAATAAATAATAACTTCTCTTACTTATAAATTGAGAAAAGATAATAAATTTGTGTTTTGTGAAAATAAGAAGAATAAATAATATAAATATAGAGTTATAATCAATGGAGTTTAAAAGTATAGAATTGATGAATAGGATTTATCTTGATTAACACCATTACTCATGTATGAATTCTTAGACAAAAGATGATAAGTTAATAAAATGAAATTCCCAAATTGATTGAACCAATATTTTAGGCTTTAAATTCCTATTTTGAAATCAACAGAGGAGATTAATCCTTTCGGTTTTTAATCTAATTTATTAAATCTCAAAATGCTTTCAACTGTAGTATAAAGTTAAGGGCTCTTTCAAGTCACCTTAACATTGGGTCTCTTGCGATTTCCCCAAAAGTGGCATGCAAGAGAAAAATTCTAGAGAATCTAAAAACTTCTTTTTAGATAATAAAAATATTCAAAGGAATCAATCTCAGGCAACAATTAATAAAATCATCAAATATGCTATTGATCCATCAACTAATTGTACAAAGAATTCATAAAGAATATGGTTCAATCAAATAAATCCTAAAGAACTACTCCATAAACTTAGAGTACATCAATCTAAATAATGTTTCAGGAAAATAATAGATAACAAGAGGAACTACTCCTAATTCTACCATCCTCTCTCAAGTGTTTGGCAGAACTTCGTTGTAGCCTCTAGATTGTCTTCACTAAGCCTTCAATCTTTGATTTCTGCCCTCCAAAGATCTTTTTTCAATTGATTTGGGATCTCCTTAAATAATTTTCCCCATAGCTTGGCTCAACAATTCGAAATCTTATAAAAAATGTGGATAAAATTGGCCTGACATGCCGCCGTCATGGCACGGCCATGAGAAAACTTGGTTCTTCCATCACACAGCAACACAGTTGTATTTCTCAGATGCACGGCCATGACAAAACGTAATTTTTCAGCTTTCCTCTAAACATCCTCCGCACGGGTGTGACAAAACATGATTCTTCGTCAAAGGATGGAACGGCCGTGATTCTTCATCGCACGCCTGTGAAAGAACTTGCACGAGTGTGACAGAAGCTTCGTCTGTTGCATCCTTCTTAGCATGGCCGTGAAGAGTAATAGCATGGCTGTGATAAAACATTTTCAAATGGGCATTCTGTCACGGGCATGCACAAGTTGTGCATGGCTGTGACAGTGCTAGGAGTCATTTTCCTTGCCTTTTTTTGTCCAAATTCTAGCCCATTTTCATTTCCTGCCATAAATTTAACCAAGCTTAGATAGTAATATATCTCAAGAGAATTTTCTTGTATTTAAAACAAATTTCCCACTTAAAACACAAAAGACTTCTAAAATTAGAACAAATTGGCCTAACAATTATGCATGAATTTCGTGCATGAAATTATCCCAAGCTAGATATTTTACTTGTCCTCAAGCAATTTTGTCAAAAAAGCGCTTGCTCATTGCAATACCTAATATTTTTCTCCTATTGCTCTTTTACATAGCCATCACTGGAGTATCTTTTCTCAATCCAAGCCCAGCCTTACAAAATCCTCAACCATCAACCATGTCCTTCTTGCATCATTTAAATACAATATTCATCAATCTCGTAAAAGTATCAGTATTGAACCATAAGTCTTTTAGGAACTTACTTTCATACTATTTTCAATTCACTTTTTTCACATTTTTTTTTGGAACTTTTGAGACATAGTGCATACAGTAATTCTCTATTTTGCACAAGATGGTCCATATAACGGGCTTTCGACTGACGGATCCCAGAGTAGATGTCCTTGGATCGCCAGGCAAGAATCCCCAACAGATCTAATTACTCAAACACATCAAGGTTCCAAAGGATACTTTATACTTGTTAGGGCATTGTGCTCCTCCATATTGCACAAGATGGCCCATGTAGCGGGCTTTCGACCGACGGATGCCAGAGAAAATGCCCATAGATCGCTAGGCAAGAATCCCCAATGGGTCCAATTACCCGGACACACCAAGGTTTCAGAGGGCACTTTAAATTAGCATTATAAACTGTATTGTTACTCTTGCTCCCATCAGGATAGATCTGACCCTGTCCTCTATTCCCACCTACATATATGGGATATTTTAAGAAGTTAATGTCTTTTCTCATAGCAGGGTCAGGGGAAAGAATAGGAAAGACGATTTCACTATTCGTGAGCACTTCATTCCACTAGTGCGAAATGTGACAACAGAATTTCATCGTAGAATATCTAGAAGCATGGCACCCTTGGTCTGCGGTGACAACGAGTGCATCAAGGTAGCGCGCATCGAGGTCGTGTTGTGCATCAAGATAGTCAACGAGTGGCGGTCACTCACTTTTTAGATCTTCGTTTGATTCTATAATAGGTCTAGCGTGAAAATCACGTCGGTACGACACTTGCTGGCGTTGAGTCCAGCCTGAGAAAAAGAGAAAGGCTCGGCAATTGCATAGAAGAATCTAGCTTTTCTAGTGCAAAATCTAGCCTGGTTCCGCATCTTTACTGAGGCCTTGTCCTGCTTTTCATCTTTCTTTTTTGATCTCGGTAGATACGAGACCTCGATGCATCGTAGAGTAGAGTCAACTATCGCTTGCCATCTAGGCCCCCTCTTCACCTTCGCATGCTAGTCACATCCCGGCGCAGCGGCAACGCGTATTCAATCATGCTCCTATGATAAAGAACGACACGAACCAATGTTTCGATGTGCGTTTGCTTCACACACTCGTCTAGGGGGGCTCGCGACCCTCGAAAGGCCGAAGGCCTCAGTCTGGCGAAAAAAGAATTTTGATTATTGAATATTTTATAACGATAGCGATCCCTATTTTTATTCTTATCAAATCATGCCAAAATATTGTAATGTCCCAATAAATAAAGGTTTCGCGGGCGAATATTGACTCTCTTCTATTTCATTCGGAGGTCAGTCGATGACCTCTCAGAATAAATCAATTTTTTCTTGGTTTGTTCCGTCATCCTACCCAATGAATTAAGGGGGCGGGGTTGTGCGCGAGTCGAGTGACGTAGGTGCACAAGAGTACTTCGCGCCACAACCATCTCTTTTTTATAGGTTCTATGGACCGATGCCTGCTTCATCTGGTAGAAAAGATTCATAGATATGCCTGTAATTAGAAGGAAGAACCGCCATAAAAATCTTCCTCGTGTATCGTCTATATCAGAACTATGAACGGGAGCTAGCAATCCGGACCGTATTGAAGAGGTTCCTGAGACACAGCATGGAAGAGTCAAAATACTGTTGGAATTGGAATAAGTTCGGCAGGGGATCACGAAATCTTGGCGATCTTCTCTATCTAATTAATGAGGAGTCCGTTTGGAAATCGTCCGCCCTGCACCCACCCTCCGAGTATATGATTCAAGAGGAATCACACAAGGGTAGATTGATAGAAACCTCTAGTAAAATACCCACCAGTACTCATAACCCAGTAGATAAAGTACATTACATAGTCCGTTTTAGGGATTGGCGACTTACCCATTTAGTGACTTTGGCACTGGACGTTCCCAAAATGGATCGGGTCGGGTGAATTAGAGAATAGACAGACATTTGTTGGCATTCCTACCTTCCTTCTCCTTTCAGGGCCCATCCGAATTGCTATGGATGTGGGAGCATCAACTCCGTTCCTTTGGGCTTTTGAGGAGCGGGAGAAATTGTTGGAATTCCATGAAAGAGTCCCGGGAGCCAGGATGCATGCTAGTTTCATATGACCTGGTGGAGTGGCACAAGATCTGCCTCTTGGCTTATGTCGAGATTGAAGTCTCGCCTCTTAGCGCTCTTAACAGCCTCTTTGCGGATAGGTGGGGCCTCTTAGTGCAACGTGTCTGTATTGGAAAATGAGGTCAAAAAAAGAAAATGAACTAATTAGAATGGATTTAAAATGAGAATTTATTCTTAGGTAAATCCATTTCAAAATATTTCTGCAGAGTGTCCAATATGTCTTCTACATCTTCTATGCAAAAATATTCAATTCTCATAAGATCCTCTTGACTCTTACTCAAAAGGTCCAATAATGTATGTATATTGGACCTTTTGAGACAATTATAAATTCTAGAAGGCAATTCTATAACATAATTGTAAGCTCCAAAAATACTTGATGTTTCAAGAAACATACAAATATAATCAGGACTCATATCATAGATAAGTGCATAATTAAATAGTAGATTCATTTGCTCGGCAGCAAACTCCTACCATTTCCCAATTATCCAGTGATACATGATAAAAAAAAAGTAATAATCAAATTTCATAGGATAACAATGCCCTGACTGAACTTTAAGACAATACAATATGTAACATGAAAAAGAGAAATGATGCACTGATTGACACTGTCTATCAAAGAACTAACACAAGACCATATCTCAATACTAAACTAAAAATATCATGCAAAAGGTTCCCCAAACTAGAATCTGATGCTACTAATAGCGTTAGGCTCGACAAGCTAAAAGAAAGGAAAATACATAAGTGGGAAATGACCGCCTAGTCTTCTGGAGGTGGCGATGGCAGGGATGGTGCAAAGTAGTCCTGACTGAGATGATAAGTGTACATCTGATGAGTCATGCCTGCATCCTCTCAGTGCTCAGTGGCCAAGTCAGTGATATGGCCCTGTATAACAAAAAGGAGATCATAGATAGCATTAAAATCATACGCGGATGGTGACTGGGCCATATCTGACTCCATGCGTGCTGGTGGCGAAGTACTGGAAGGGCCAGTCTCGGTATCCTGTGTCCTAGAATGTCGATACTACCCCTATTGTTGGGAAGAACAACCAGTTATCATGGTTGAAAATTGTGAGTCTAAAAATATCAATAGAAGGAATAGGCACATAAAGTTTATCGAACTTAAACACATGTGCCCTCTGATCAATATCATGGACCACTAACTACATAGCACTGAGTGCATATCTGTTCAGAAATAGACATCCTAGAATCTGATTCTCTTGTTCCAGATCAATATGAAAATGTTGGGCAATTGGAGATATCAGTCCACCTACAGTAATAATGCCACTATTCCTGGTTGCATTTTTCTGAAAATGTTTTAATCAATTGATCACCGATATCTATCACAAGATGATTTAACATGGCCTAAATAATGTACAGCTGAAGTTGAGTGACTGCACCTTCATTGTTACCTCGAGGAAAAAGACCACATGAGAGAAACATGTGTACATATCTCAAAATACGATTTTGGATTGCCGTGTTCTTGGCTGTCCTCCTTGGAAAAATAGGTTCTCTAGTGATGTCCCTCTAGAACTCCTCACAATCAAAGTCATGGCTCTGTTGCTTGAGCCCCTCTAGAGGAAAGTCGTAGATGTGGCAAAACTCCTTCTTGGACGGCCTGAATTCTCTGTTATGCAGCCCGAAAGTGATAACCGAATAATCTTTGTTAGTAGAAAAGGAAGAGAGGACTCAAATGTCAACCTTTCATAAGTGAACTAGTAGCTCGTGGTAAAGCGATACAGTCCAATATTTTTTAACATAAGCAGGACATCATCTTTCATAAAAAATTCTTCCATTGTCTCCATGTATAGAAAATGAGTGAGGCCGAGACCGAGTGACCGAAGTTGATTATGCCGTTGTTGTTGCTCACGATCGAGGTTGCGGTATCAGTTCGGGTGATGCTGACTGGACTTCATGTTGTGGCTGTCTCCTAGGATGAGTCACATGTCATTTTCGTTTCAGTGCAAACATTTACACTTCAAAAAGAATGATCACAGGCATGAAGAGGGTGTCACTGCCGTGTTCAAGACCCTCTTCTATGCTTCTATTACGATCGTGATATGATGAAAATGGTCGTGCTTTGGTTGTGGCTGCAAGCAACTGCCCGACGGTACGGTGGAGGAACTGAGCGGTGGTAGAGACACAAGCGGTCGGCGGCTCCAATGATGACGACAGTGGTGGCGACATTGAGATTTGGCAGCAAGGCGAAGGCGAGGAGGTGGATGTCGCTTGAGTCATTGAAGGTGGCGAATGTGGATGTGAGGTGGGGCTACCTGCCGGCGTCGGGCGTGGTAGAGGGTGGCAATACGGTGGAGGAACTACCGAAGGCACGCGGCGGGGCAGTGAGGCGACGACGAGGAAGACGACGGAGGTCGCATGGCTGGCGGTAGGTTCAGCGGCATCGAGGCAGTCCGGAAACGGTGGCACACGATGGTGGGGTCGATGAGAATGGCCGACAGCAAAAATCGCAGGTGGCATAGGTGGAATCAGGGTTTAAGCCCCCAATTCCTTATATATTGATCATGCACACTGTTGGATAGTTGCCACGTGTCCCTTCAGATGCTCGATGTATGATAGTTTGGGCACGGCCGTGATGCTTTCATGCACGGCCGTGACCGAATAAGTCCTTCGGGTCATAATACGATCGTGAGTGTGGGTTGCACGATCATGACTGAAGGTTGAATCAGGTGGTCTTCATGGTCGTTCTTTTAAGTATACGAACGCATCAGAATGGTTGATTCCCCCGACTTGGTCACGGCCATGCTAAGAGGAATCACGACCGTGATAGAGAAATTTCTCGAACATAAAAAGAAAATAAGATCTATTCCACAGCTAAAAGACGAAAAGAAAAAGGAGAAAGGATTTCAAACAGTGTAGTTCTAAGTTATAGTTTTTAGCTTGACTTTTGCCTTTTTTACAAGGGTCTGGTAAGATCACTGAGTGGCCTTTCTTTTCAACCTTACCTCCGATGTAGTGCTTGAGGCGTTGACCATTTACCTTGAACGAATTGCCTTCTAACATTGGTTGAACTTCAATGATTCCATATGGAAATACTTGAACTACTCTGAAGGGTCATGTCCACCTAAATTTTAATTTTCCTAGAAAAAATCTTAATCTACTATTATATAGAAGAACCTGTTGGCCTGGAATGAATTCCTTGGAAAGGATGTTCTTGTCACAAATTCGCTTGGCTCATTTTTTATATAGCTTGGCGTTCTCATAGGTTGTTTCCTTGATTTCTTCTACTTCACTGCACCAATGGCTTGCATATCGAAGTTAAGAAATTTTATGCCCCAATATGCTTTGTGTTCTAGTTCTACAGGAAGTTGACATGCTTTCCTAAAAATAATCTATATGGTGACATACTTATGGGTGTCTCAAATGTTGTCCTCTATGCCCATAATGCATCATCAATCTTTAAGGCCCAATCTTTTCTAGATGCATTAACATATTTTTCCTTCTTTTCAATTTTCTATTAGAAATATCTACTTGTCCACTAGTCTGGGCATGATATGGTGTGCTGACCTTGTGAGTAACCCCATATTTTTGCAAAAGATTTGAGAATAACTTATTGCAAAAATGAGTGTCATTATCATTGATAATTGTCCTAAGAGTACCAAAATGAGTGAAAATATTTTTCTTTAAAAATTTGACCACCACTCTAGCATCATTAATGGGAGTAGCTATGGCCTCTACCCACTTGGATACATAATCAATGGCTACTAGGATGTATTCATTGTTCATAGATTTAGGAAATGGACCCATAAAATCTATCCCCCAAACATCAAAAATATCACAAATTAATATGTTATTTAGAGGAATTTCATCACGTCGAGATATGTTACCCATTCGTTGACACTTGTACACGATTTGCAGTAAGCTTGTGCATCCTTGAATATGGTGGGCCAGTAGAAATTGTAGAACTTTGGCGGCTATCCTATTTGGTCCAAAATGTCCTCCTATTTCTCGGTCATGATAGTGATATAGGATGCTTTGTACTTAATTTTTAGGTACACACCTCCTGATGATATTATCAGCACACACTCGAAAAAGTATGGGCTCCTCTCATATGTAATGCTTGAGATAAGAGAAGAACTTGGCTTTCTGTTGCTTTGTCATACTCTTTGGAATCCATTTCTCTGCAAAGTAATTAACAATATCAGCAAACCAGGAAATTTGATCAAATATTTTTAAATTGTATAAGGTTTCCACTGTGAAAATCCTTTCATTGGGAAATTCCTCTTGGATGTCACTCTCTTCCTCTGGAGGTGGTTCCAAACGAGATAAGTGATCTGCCACCAAGTTCTCTCATCCTTTCTTGTCCTTCACCTCAACATTAAATTCCTGTAATAAGAGAATCCAACGCAATAATATAGCTTTGGCTTCTTTCTTCTCCATCAGATGGTGTATTGCTGTATACACGACCACCTTGGAACAAATTAAATATGATCAAAATTTATCAAAAGCATAAATGAACTTTCTCTTGTCTTGTCCAAGCACGTCACTGATTGCTCCATCGCTAGCATCGCACATCAACTCAAATGACACTCCAGTCTGGTCCTACTACCACAAGTGCAGAAATCAACTTCTATTTCAAGATATTAAAGGCATTTAGGCATTCATCATCAAAATCAAATTTAACATTTTTAGACAGTAAATTAGTTAAAGTTTTAGCTATTTTGAAGAAGTCCTTTATGAAGTGTATGTAAAATCCTGCATGTCAAAACTTCTCACACCCTTCACTGACGTTGGGGGTGGTAAATCAGCTATCACCTTCACCTTGGTTGTGCCCAAGTACTATCCCTTCCTGCACCATAAAATGACACTTTTCCCAGTTCTAGGAAAGGTTAATATCTTCACATCTTTAAAGTAATTGAGATAAATTTCATAAATAGTTATCAAATGATTCTCCAAAAAGAGTAAAGTCATTCATGAAGATTTCTAAGATCCTCTCATTCATATCTGAAAAAATGAACATCATGCACCTCTGGAATGTTGCAGGGGCATTACATAATCCAAATGGCATTGTGCGATAAGCATAAGTGCCATAATGACATGTAAATGTTGTTTTCTCTTGATCTTTAGGGGCCACTGCAATTTGGTTATAACCAGAATATCCATCCAAAAAGCAATAATGTTTATGACCAGAAACTCTTTCTAACATTTGATCAATAAATGAAAGTAGAAAGTGATCCCTACGGGTAGCATCATTTAATTTTTTGTAATTTATACATCCCCTCAAACCAGTGATAGTGCGTGTGGGAATGAGCTCATTCTGTGCATTCGTTATAACCGTCATCCCACCCTTCTTGGGAACCACTTGTACCAGACTAGTCCAACTACTATCAGAGATGGGGTAAATAATACCCACATCTAGTAACTTAACTACTTCCTTGTACACGACCTCCTTCAGCATTGGATTAAGTCTTCTTTGGAATTGGGTTATAAGTTTGCTATTTTCTTCCATCAAAATCTTGTGCATGCAGATAGAAGGGGAAATCCCCTTCATATCTATTATGCTCCAAGCTATGCCTTCCTGTGTTTGCATAGTACTTCAAGCAACATGTTCTCCATTTCTTCTGTTAACGAGGAAGACACAATTATAGGAAACTTATTAGTTTCTAGAAAATAATATTTAAGATGCGAAGATAAAGCTTTGAGTTCAGAAATATGGGATAGTTTGACTCCTTCATCCTCTATGTTGGAGTCTTCATCCATCAATTCTTCCTCCAACTCTTCGTTTATAGCGTCCTTCAAATGGGTCTCCACAATTGCATCAATATGATCCCTAGCATGTTCATAAAAAATGTCAATTGCAAAGCAAGAAGAATGATCAATCGGATATATCAAAGCTTGTCCAATACTAAATGATAAATCTTCGTCATTTATTCTCATAGTTATTTTTCCTTATTGAACATCAATCAATGTTCTTCCCATGGCAAAGGAATGGTCTGCCCAAAATCAATGGGGGCTCCTTTTCATTATGCATGTAAAGTTAGTAGGAAATATGAATTTGTCCACCCTAACTAGTACATCCTCCAATTAGGTCAGTTAGTTGAAGGAGAACTCTTGTCTCTCTAAGTTGACTTGTGCCTAACTTTAAGAAAATTGAGTATGGCATCAAGTTAATGCTTGCACCTAAGTCACATAGAGCATTAGCATAGAAAAAAAATTCCAATTGAATAGGGAAATGTGAAACTCTCTAGATCTTTCAGCTTCCGAGGAAGGTCTTGTTGATCAATAGCATAACAACTGGGTGAAAGTTTCACCAGTCCAAATTCTTCTATCTTCCTCTTATTGGTTAGGATGTCCTTTAGGAACTTGGCATATGTTGACATCTGCAAAATAGTCTTAGAGAATGAAATGTTAAGATGCAGTTGTTTAAGAATTTTCAAGAACCTAGAAAATTATTTATCTAATTTTTCCCTCTAATATTCTGAGGATAAGGGAGTTTTCGAACTCGTTCCTCTTCAGATTTTCCTGAGGTACATCCTCCTTAGGTGGTGCTATGTTGTTTTGAGTTTCTTCTATAGGGGGCTCCTTTTCAACATTTTTCTTCCTGAGGAGATGTCAATGTCTCAGGTGCTTTAGGGCCTTCTAGCTGAAGTCCACTTCTCATGGTGATTGCATTTGCTTGCTCTCTTAGATTTTTCCCTGTGTTGCTAGGCAAGCTTCCAGGCTGTCTCCCAAATATCATGTTCGCTAATTGCCCAATCTGAGTCTCCAAGTTTCTGATTGATGCATCCTGATTAGTGAACTTGGCTCTACAGTGGTAATAAATTTTGATAGGACATCCTCTAAATTACACTTAGGTTCAGTACGAAGTTGATAAATAGGGGGTTGTACTGACCCCTATTGTTCACCCAAGAGTAATTAGGAGGATTCCTCAGCCCAGTGTTGTATGAATTTCCCCCAACCTTGTTCCTAAAAGCATTATTGAAAACATAATTAGCATCTTCGAAATTCAGTTGATTAAAATCCATACCTGCTTGGCGTTCATGATTAGGATGCCCTCCTCCACACATATCACATATGATGTTTGAAATTTTGTTGACAGGCTTTTGACTCATCAGCATATTCATTTTCTTTACCAAGGCATCTATTGGGATTGAATGTGGCTGACATTATCAATTTGATGAAATCTTGCTTTTTCGCTTTTGCATTTTTCCAGTTGTTCAAGGTAAGATTGTCAAATAACTTATAAAGATCTTCAAGAGATCTGTCCGCAATGGTTCCTTCAGCAACAGTGTTGATCTTGCCCTTTATCTCAACTGATGCCCCATTGTAAATATATTGAATTTGCTAGCAAAGAGGAATGTTATGATTTGGAATTTTGCTGACAAGATCCTTGAATCTATCTCAAGCTTCATGCATAGACAGTTTCCTGTTGGCAAAAAGAAAAAACTGTCATTTTAACAATAGTAGAAATTCTCTTCTTCGATCTTCTGACAGTTCTCTCTATCTCAGGATCAAACGCTAGTGGTTCGCCTGAACTTCGTGTATTATGTCCCAAAGCACTAATGCTAGAACCCACCAGGATGTGTGGATTATGAACTCTTCAATTCCTGCAACCACACCAATGAAAATGAATGGTAATAATTCTCAGATTAATAAGTAAGATAAGCAATTAAATATTAACTAAGTCTCCAGCAACGACACCAAAAACTTGATGCGAATTCAGAAACACTAACAAGCGCACTAATCGTTCAAGTAATAAAATGATAAGTATAAAATATCGTTCCCACAAGGACAAAAAATAAATAATAATTTCTCTTACTTATAAACTGAGAAAAGATAATAAATTTGTGTTTTGTGAAAATAAGAAGAATAAATAATATAAATATAGAGTTATGATCAATGGGCTTTAAAAGTATAGAATTGATGAATAGGATTTATCTTGATTAACACCACTACTCATGTATGAATTCTTAGACAAAAGATGATGAATTAATAAAATGAAATTTTTAAATTGATTTAACCAATATTTCAGGCTTTAAATCCTATTTTGAAATAACAGAAGAGATTAATCCTTTTGGTTTTTAAACTAATTTATTAAATCTCAAAATGTTTTCAATTGGAGTATAAAGTTAAGGGCTTTTTCAAGTCACCTTAATAACAACACAATTGGGTCTCTTGCTATTTCTCCAAAAGTGGCATGCAACAGAAAAATTCTAGAGAATTTAAAAACTTCTTTCTAAATAATAAAAAGATTCGAAGGAACCAATCTCAGGCAACAATTAATAAAATCATCAAACATGCTATTGATCCATCAACTAATTGTATGAATAATTCATAAAGAATATGGTTCAATCAAGAAAATCTTAAAGAATTCCTTAAACCTAGAGTACATCAATCTAAATAATGTTTCAGGAAAAGAATTGAGAACAAGAGGAACTACTCCTAATTCTATCATCCTCTCTCGAGTTTCTGGCAGAACTTCATTGTAGCCTCTAGATCGCCTTCACCAAGCCTTCAACCTCTGATTTCTGCCCTCCAAAGATCTTTTTCCAGTTGATTTGGTGTCTCCTTAAATAGTTTTCCTCGTAGCTTGGCCAACAACCCAAAATGTTATAAAAAAATGTGGATAAAAATGGCCTAACATGCTGCCGTCACGGCGGTGAAGTTTAAATTGCACGGCCATGACAGAACTTGGTTCTTCCATCATAAAGCAGCACGGTAGTATTTCTCATATGCACGGCCATGACAGAAGGTAATTTTTTGGCCTTCATCTCGCACGACCGTGAACATCCTTTGCACGGGTGTGACAAAACATGATTCTTCGCCAAAGGATGGCACGACCATGATTCTTCATCACATGGCTGTGACAGAACGTTTTGCTCGCCATTGTTCTGTCACGCTTGTGAAAGAACATGAACGGGTCTGATAGAAGCTTCGTCTGCTGCATCCTTCTTAGCATGGCCGTGAAGAGTAATAGCACGGCCGTGACAGAACATTTTCAAATGGCCATTCTGTGATGAGTGTGCATAAGTTGTGCATGGTCGTTATAGTGTTGGGAGTTATTTTTCTTTCCTTTTTTCGTCCAAATTCTAACGTTTTTTCTATTCCCCGCCATAAATTTAACCAAGCTTAGGTAGCAATAAATCTCAAGAGAATTTTCTTGTATTTAAAAAAGTCTACTTTTAAAACACAAAAGACTTCTAAAATTAGAACAAATTCGCCTAACAATTATGCATGAATTTCGTGCATCAATATGTATATCTATATATATGTGTATGTATATGTCTATATGTCCGAGATTAAGTCACAACAACGTGTATATGTATATGTATTATAAATATATATGTCTATATGTGTGCGAGATTAAGTGATAATAACATGCATATGTATACGTATAAAAGTATATATGTCTATGTATATGTTTATATGTGCGAGATTAAGTGATAATAATATATATGTATATGTGTAAGTCTAAGTATATATGCGTATTTATATGTCAATATGTTCCCGATTAAGTAAGGGTAATAAAAAGTTGACTAATGGGGTGCTATAGAGACGCTAATGAGTCGCTAACTTTGTTTAGCGTCACACAAGCATCGCATTAGCGTCACAATTATCTTAACATCTCAACGCTGTCAAGGAGATGCCAATAGTGCCTCTATAGCGTCGACAACTATTGCGGCTCTATTGTGGCGCTTTATAGACACTATTGAGTCTTCATGGTGGTGCTAAAATGGACTATTTTGTTTCAACAATCATAATTCATGATTAAGAATATAAAAAATAATATATTTATACACACATATGATAGGCATATATAAGTCATTATATAGAGATACATATATATGTCGAAGGTACTCATATAATATATGTGTATAGTATAGATAATATATATTAACATATAGGAACACACATATGATAGACATATATAAGTAATTATATAGAGACACATATATATGTCGAAGGTACACATATAATATATATTAAAGTATATGGGGCTGCATCAAAATAGATATAACATATACAAGTATATAATGTATAGTAATTATGTATGAATACATATATGAGTACAATAGATAATATATATTAACATATAGGAACACACATATGATAGACATATATAAGTAATTATATAGAGATACATATATATAATAATTGTCTAATAGTGTCTCTATAACGCTAGCTTTAACGTCTATTTTGTGAAATGCTAAGTAAACGCCAATGTGACGCTATTGGGAGGCCAATAGCATCGTCGTGCTGTGACTCAACTGAAACGCTATATCGACGCTCATGACATCAACATAGCGTCATTAGCAATTGCGCTAATCCACAATTGTAGTGAACTCAAGTTAATCAATCTAGTGATTATCACGTAATAAATCAACCGATTGCTATCATCTGCGTATATATATTTCATCACGCATTTGTAATCATACGACTCCCAATTATAAGTTATCCGGCCTATATCTATATTACTAATACAACAATAATTTAATTTTTCAACCAAACGAGTGCACAACAAATAATAATAATAATTATTATTATTCTACAGTTAAGGATGAGGCGGCTGAAACTTCATTTTCTTGGTTATGATTATTCTACGAGGAAGAGAAGTGGAGTGCAGTGATGACAAAGGTGTTAAAAGCTTGTCCCCCACCGGTCCCAAATCCTATATATTTCCCCCTCTCAGTGAAGAGACGACCAGGATTAATTAGAAGATTATGTGACGAATTAAGCCACAAAGCTATTAGGTAATTAGTAGGATTTTTAGATCATCAAATCCGCACTCAATGCATGCTACTAGCAAAAGCAAAACTCCTCAAAGTTAGATTGCATTCAGGATCCAACACAAACGAATGTGAGGTGCCAATTCCTCCATTTGAGAATTGAATGACCTTTTTTTTCTTAATTTAAGGAAAGATGCCAACAAGCTCTCAGCAACTATGTAAAGTATCTTCTCTCGTTTCCTGCCACATACTTTAACACTTAAGCAATCAACCATTGAATTCTTTTCCCAAGTAAGAATTTAAAAGTCTTTTTTTTTCTTCTTGGCTCCATCGTTAACTAAGAATTAGGTCATCAACTTGCCATTTATTTGATTAAAAGGGATCAACTTAAATAACAGCACTATAATGTATCCTTCAACTTATTATATAAACATATAGATCTGTGGAATAAAAAGTAGTCAAAAACGCTTTCTAAATTGGTACCCAACTAGTGGTACATATCGACATACTTGAAACACCCATGTTTCACAAAATAATTATCTTAATTAATGGTTAGCAATTTAATTAGAAAATAATGGTGACATTAGATGATAACAATTGAATATTAATAATTAACAAATAGAAGTTAGATTTTAAATTAATAGAAAAATTAATAAATATAGTGATTCATCTAATGTGTAATTATAAAAAAACAAAAATAGAGATAAGGATTTTATATTTACACATTTTTATATACAATTAAGATTCATAATTTTTACTTCATAATATTTTAATATTTACAAATATCATTTTATTATAAAATATTGATATTTTACAATAAAATTTTGTTTACATAGATAAGTAAAATTAAAAAAACTTATTAAAATTAAAAAATAATACATGATGTTAGAAATTAGAAAAATCTTAAAAATGATAGCATATTAAGAAAAAAATATCAAATTTTTATACATATTCTGCATGCTAATGAGAGTAGTGTATAAAGTCATTTCCTAGGGCTGAGCATGGGTATCATCCTAACCCTTTGTTAATCGATTGATTTTTCTAATCGATTAATTGGCCAAATTATCCAATTCAATTTTGATTTGGTTAACAAATAAGAAATTGTAACGATACGAAAATTGACCTTAAAACTTTTGTCATTTAGGATAATTTTGCATCGTTAGCCCATTCGTCATACATCATTTAACAGCGAAAGACTTGTTAATTTAGAGAAAATCATAATAAATAAAAACTTTGTCATAATCATTTTATAACTAATACTTCATATGACATTAAATGTCTAAAATCTACATTACATCATTAGAATCAATGTTCAACTAGAACCATAACATTTATTTGACTCTAATCATGTGCAACTCTTCGTCATGAGCTTGAGCTGCTATCCATCACTTAATATTGGTTATCTGCACAAATCTAGAGTGTAGGGTATGTAAATATCATGCATATCACGACAATCTATCACATGCTTCTACATGTGATGCGTGCCATGAACTATATCATGATCCTTACGTGACAAAACATCATGCTTATCATTTATTCTTAACATGTCATTCTTGAAATATATTCATTTTCACTTATTTGCCTTACCTTAGAGTTATCATATGCAAGTACCATACCATAAAAACATGCATTCATATCATTCATAACATACATGACATAAACATATCATTGTATTTCATTTCTATTGTCATATGTATTTTAGGAGTTTCTTTATAACTGATTAATCTTTATTTATTACTTGACATTATTTCTTAATTTCTTTTCATTCTTTACTTTACATTTACTCGCGATTAGTTTATAACCCTTTGGATATTCATCAATTCATCTTTCTTTATTTTATTACTTATGATATCATTAGGGCACATTATAACCTTGCATACATTAACATTTATTATATGATATATTCCATCTTTACATTAGAAAATTTCAAACACTTTTAGGATGATGACATTATTTCTCGAAAAATTTCAATCACCATGAGGTGAAAAGCATTTACTTCTCATTCTTACATTCATGACTTATTTCATTGCATTCATCATAGAACATCTTCTTTGCCTCATAGTCAATACAGTTTAACATTCTTACATCAGTTAATCAGGCACTAGAAAATCTCAAACACCTTTTGGGTGATGACATTATTTTGTAAAGAAGTATCAGTCACCATAAAGTGAAAGGCGTTTACTTTCAGGAAACCTCATACTCCCTTTGGATGATGACATTATTTCTCAAGAAGTCTCAATCACTATAAGACGAAAAACATTTACTTCTTACCACATCTTTCATCTTTATATCATCATTACACTTATTCTAAGGCACTGAAAATCTCAAACACCTTTTAGGTGATGACATTATTTTTTAAAGAAGTCTCAATCACCGTGAGGTGAAAGGCATTTACTTGCCTTCATTTTTCATCTTTACATCATTACATTAGTTCATAGAGCACTAAGAAATCTCAAACACCCTTTCAGATGATGGCATTATTTTTCAAAAAAATCTCAATCACCGTAAGGTGAAAGGCATTTACTTTTTGCCCTCATCTTTCATCTTGCTTAATTGAAGGCTCAAGGTAACATCATTATAACTAGGCCAATGACCCTTAGAGAATCTCAAATACCCTTTCGGTTGATGACATTATTTCCTGAGAAGTCTCAATCACCCTAAGATGAATGGCATTTACTTCTTAATATTAATAAGTACCGAGGCATTTCCTTCAACTTTATACTTTATTAGGGTCATCGACACATCAAGCATTCACATCAATCTTTCATCTTTTAACCTAATTATGGTTGAGCATACATTTCATGTATCTCTGTTCATACACAATTAACCATCAACAATCATCAATACATAGTAATGATATCATGAAAATTTTAAATATATCATAGAACCTATTTTTCATACGGTCACGGCCGTGATGAATTGGTCACGACCATGACAGAACTCGAAAATAATTCTCCCTTTTGTCAAGGTCATGACTGGTGTAGTCACGCCATGCTTGGTGCCGTCACGGCCATCATAGTCACGGGCGTGATAGAACGCTATTCTCCTTTGCATTTATCTTCTCGCTCACAGTCATGACTGGGAGTGTCACGGCCGTTCTTGACATGTCACGATCGTGACAGAACATGTCACGATCGTGCCAATGCCTTCGATAATTGGCTGCTCTCAGCCTCTCAGTCACGATTGTGCCGACAACATAGAATCTGAGCCCGAATTTTCATAAATTTTGATGTGAAAACATTAGGAAAATTCATATGTAACATTCTAAAACATTAAAACATTATTCTTATGCATAGAGACATTCATAAAATATATAAAAATCATACAATTCATTATTTCTTATAGACCTAGGGTTTTCATTACGCCAATTCATGTAAGAACATAATTATAATTCATTAGCCCCTTGCATGTACATCTAAGCATGAATTTCATTTAAAACTTTCAAATCTAATAAATTATCATGAATCCCTCAATCACAATCCTTTATGAGAGCAAGTTGTCTTCATGCTATCAATCTAATATAATCAAATCATTAAGAAAGGAGAGAGGGGTTGGATCCTCTTTATATACGTAGAGTCTTGTTCTTTCTCAACATGAATCATTTTTTCCTTGTCCATGTCTCCTTTTCCTTTGTTCTCCTATTTCTTTTTCCTCTGGGATTGCAACCGCCACGTGGGAAAAGGAGAAAAAGAAATGAATAGGAGATATGAATTTGTTTGGAAATTTAATTATATTTAGGGTTTTAGTAAAAAAAGTTTAAATAAATTTGGTCCAAAATTAGAGTTGTTACATAATTTGATCGAATTCAATTTACCGATAATTAACCAAAATTAAATTAACCCATAATTAAGGTTTTTTAAATTTTTTATACTATTTGTTTTGTATAGACTCATTATATGTGTATAATTTATATTTTTTGTTTAGTTCGATGATTTGTGCATTATTATCATGTTCAATTTCAATATTTATCTTTTATTTTAAATTCATATTTATTTTTTATTTTAATATGAATTCAATATCTTTATTTGAGACAAATAGTAATAATTTAATAAAGCTCGTTGTCGAGTGAGGGACGTCGGATTGTATATCAGAACAATTGTAGTTTTCATTGGGGACTGACATACCATTTCTCCACTTGCACTAACTACTCCCTTCCATTCGACAGAAAAAAACAATCAATAAACATGGCGAATCATAGCTTTCGATCTTTATTTTTATTTTATTTTTTTCAAATAGGATTTCTATGTTCGCTCTTTTTATTTAAATCAATATCATCATAAAAAAATCGTATCCAGTCAGTTATTTTAAAATAAAATATTATATCCCTAATTTATATTAGAAATAAAATATTTAAAGTAGAATTTTTACTCGGTCAAAATCTTATTTACTGATTCAAACTCTCACTATTAAATTGTGCCTTCAATTGAAAAAAAAGGGAAAATCCTAAAAAGTGTTAAGGAATACTCTAACGCAAATGTTTGGAAATTTCTACAGTACACAATTTTAGCATCCCAATTTTTCTTTTCTTCTTTTTTTTTTGTTGAATAAGTCAGCAGTCATCATCAAATATAAAACGTAAATGTGAAGATTTGTACCCAGAAAAACTTGATTTTTCATTTCGGTAGATAACAAATATTTTTTTAAGAAAATGAAATAATTTCCAGACAAGCATTTTTATTTAGGATTTGCTCTGGGATCGAATTTGGATTTGCTCCCCATATCCACCAATTTTATTTAGCAATCAATTTCATTTAGGTTTCAGCGAAGGCCCACTTCAAGAGCCCCTTTCACAAGAAGCCCAGTAGCCGCGTTTCGCGAGAAGCCCAAATAGTTCGTCTCCGCAACGCCGGAGACCGAGGACGACGAGCTGGTGGTGGTCGTTTCAACGAGAGCCTCGAGATGACAACGTCGAAAGAAGAGTCCAGTCGACAGCCGGAGGCGGTTGCGACGGCGAGATCGGGCGTTCCGCCTCCGTACCCGTTCCAGGTGCCGCCGGAGGAGGCGGCGGTTGGTGAGCTGGTGTCGGCCCTGAATCGGCGAAGGCTCTACCGAGAGGTGACCCTGGCACTGCGATCCGGCCTCCGTGACGCCGCGGCCGACTTCTCCTTCCTGCGCACGAAGGGCCTCCGTGTCCTTCTTGGGTTCCTCCGCAACGTCGCCGCGTCCGACGATTCCATCCGCCTCTTCCGCCATTCCCAGACCATTCCAGTGCTCCAAGGTATCGCCTAATCTGTCAAATTTATTATTCTGGGGTTCGATTCTCCAGAATTATGCGATGTTACGCTTTTAGATCTTCTGGTAGTTTCTCTTGTGAAATTTCTCGATTGAATTGCCTAAATTTAAATTATATATCTTTTAGATTGGTGCTTAACTCATATTCAAGTCCAGATGATCAGACCTTAGGAGGTTATTCCTAGATATGAATGATTCACCTCATTGATATCCTCATTGGTTTTAATAGAAGGAAAAAATGATTTTGCACGGATTCTGTTAGCCAAATCAAATGAACTTGAAAATGCACAATGTAACTAGGTGTACGAGATCCTCTCAAAGAAAAAAAACTACCTGTACGAGGGCTATATCAAATGAAGTTGAAAAATGTGTCTTGTTATACAAAGTGTACGTTAGCTATCACTGGCATATAGTATGATCCACAAATTTAGCTGGAAGTATCTTTCAATTTTTATAACAATTCTAGTTGTTAAGTCCTATGCACATAAAATGTGTTATGCTTAGGTTACTGGGTATAGTTTAGCATTGAAGCTACCATGAAAAGTCAACCCCGTGCCTTGCTGGAACTTTTTCATTCAGACAGATATAGACTCCATTGGTAAGGATACAACTTTGTAAGAGCAAGGATATTAAGAAAGGGGCCTGTCCAGTGCCGAAAGAGTTGATAAATAGTTATTTTCCCAAGTGCACAACTCAGTGTAGTAAAGAAGACTCTATATGACTCAAGAAATTCAACATCTTGTATAATGTATGTGCACTTGTGTGATATTTCAACATTATTGACTTTGGGCATATTTAAAATATTATTCATTTCAAAAAAAATATTATTTTTATATTCTAAATATTCATTTGAGTAAAACATTATGTTACATAGGGCCCTTCTTTTTACACCCAAATACTATATTTAATCAGAACTTAATATTTTTAGGTAAAGTAACTCTGCTAACCCAGTCTTATATTCTGTAACAGTGGTTCCTGTTCTATTTCAGCATACTTTGCAACAATCCAAGGACAACCCATCTGTTAGTTTAGATCATATTCTTGGAGCAGAACCTATGAAGATAGTTGGTCCTGCAACAAATTCTGAAATTGCTCTTGCTCTTAGAGTTTTGGAAGGATGTTGTTTGCTCCATTGTGGCAGTGCAGCTTTAGCTCACAAGCACAAAGCAATCAAGGTACACAGCTTCATATCATGTAGAATACTGCTTCTAAATTTCCAATGTGAGGAAAAATGGTTTTTAGTTTCAATTAATTTTTTTTTAGAAGCAGGTTCAATTTATTAGTGCATTGTGAGCATCTAAAAATGTCCATTATGTTCCATATTGAAATTGAAGCATATTCTTCTTACGATAAACATATATGTAGACTGAAGTAATAATAATTGATGCAGGTGCTAACTAACATTTTGTCAACACGTGGTACATTCGAACAAGGGGCGTGCTTGGATGCTTTGATATCATTAATGTTTGAATCTTCATCCAATCAGATGGTATGACAATCTAATGTGTTAGTGTCTTTCTTGTGTGTGAAGGGAGAAAATTTGGTATTTCTTTCTAGTTGGTCCTGGATTGAAGTACCAAATAATGCTCAATGTCTTTTACCCAGTCTTCTTGTATTAGCCTATTCATTGAGGAGGTCTTGAACCTTAGAATAACATTTGCCAGTACTGTAAATTTGTGATGTGTCTAGCCTATTAACAAAGGAAACCAAAATTGCACAGTTTTTTAACATTGTAGCTCCTTGCTGAAATATTTTCTTTTTTTTTAACGGTTTGCTGAAAATCATAGTAAATCAATCCGATGTGATATGAACTGTCTATTTAATTACAACAACAACAAAGCCTTATCCCACTAGGTGGGGTCGGCTACATGGATCATACGATGTCATTCGTTGATCCATATTCATGCGATTCGACAAGGTTTTACGCTGGCTGTCGGGGCCTAACACAACCCTCCTCCTTTATTCGGGCTTGGGACCGGCTATAAAACATAGGCGGAGTTGAACTGTCTATTTAATTGTGAAATGAAAAATGCCCATACATGTATTTTAATGATTTCTTTTTCTATATTAAGGTGTCTTTCCTTATTTGGTTATCTTGTTGCAATTTTAGACTGCCGCACTGATTAATTTTCCAATTTTTCATTGGTACATCTCAGTCATTTTTCCACTTCTGTGTTTTTTTCTTGTAAGATACTAATATCTAATTGTGCCTGGTTGTATTACATGAAAATGTTGATAAAGAACTAAATATACATTGACTATTGTATTACATGAAAATGTTGATAAAGAACTAAATATACATTGACTATCATTTCCTTTTTTATCTCTTTTTTACTTTGTGGTAGCTTGGTAAAACTCTACCTGCATTTGAAACCAAAAGATATTGTAGAAACAAATAAATTGGCTCACCAAAAATATCAAACAGGATAATAGTGCAAATGGAACATAATCTGTCACCCTGTAAAGGCATGTTGTGCTTCATGAATGGTGATCCTTGCAATGCATCGTTCTGTAGTGGTATTAACTTCATAGATGGTGGGTTTAACTGAATCAGCATATATATATTAAACACTATAACAAAACTTTTCAATAAGGAGAGACGAATTTCTCATCATGCTCTTTTGTATGTGAGCGGCTTGCACGTGTTGATGTTGTTGAGATATGATTCACATATCTTTCCATATCTTTGTCATATTATTCAGGATTAGTATCTCCCAGATTTTATGGAATAATATCCCAGATATTTTGGGATAATATCCCTGATATTATGGTGTAATATTCCAGCATATTCTCCTTTCTTGTATTGCCTACCTTTATTATAAATAAGGAGGCACTAGTGTTTGATGAATAAGAAGAGAAAACATATTTTTCAACATGGTATAAGAGCGGGTTGATTAGAGATCCGTGTGAGTTCCTCTCGCCGAGTGCTTCGTCCATGGCTCCTGAAAATCCAGGAAGCATCTTTATCTTTGTGTTTATGGCTTGAGGATCCACACTCTCTGTGTTTCTGGTTCACGCTCTTCTTTCTACGCCTTTGTGTGTCTCTATGTTTTCTTCTATATTTCTCTCTTCCACTATTTCCACATCTCCTTCTGCTGCAAGATAAATCTTAGCCGCAGGAGCTCGAAAATTATTGCAGAATGAAACTTCTTTTTTGCCTCTTCCATGTTTCCTTTTCTTTCATTTGTTTGTTGGTGTTATCGATGGACTTTCCTTCGGGCCCCTATTGATCAAAGCAGCGATCCTAGATCGAGGTTTTGTACCTTTGTGGTTTCTCTCTTTTATTCCTCTTCTCCACCTTTTGCTTTCTAGCAACTCTTTGCCCCGCAGAGGCATCTCTGCAGCTTTGCTGTCACGTTTCTATGATACCCTAAGTCCTTGAGGGCTTCCTACGCCTTTGAGGCGTCCTGCACTCCATAAGAAGTGTCCTACTGAACCTGATCGGAGCTTAACCTCCGGAATTATACCAGCGTCGTTGTGGACGACCGGACTTGGCCGACGTTGTTATCGACAATCGGAACCTACTTCCTTTCTGGCGATGGATCGCGGCTGGCGTTCCTCAAGTCGTCTCTTTGGAGTTTACTCTCCATTTGCCGTTATCGGCGTTCTACTGGCATTGTTGCCGGATTTGGGAGCTGTGTTTCCAGCTCCTCTGGTTCTCTACTTCCATAGAAGAATCTCTACTTGCCTGCCACTGCCGCTTCAAGTTGGGACATGTTGGAAAAATCATTGTTGGCGTCTTCCTCTCCGATGTTCTTCAGCAGCAGCTGTCCTAGGTGTTTGTCAAATTATCTCTACTGTTTGAAGCCTGATCTTGGTCATCGTCTTCGTCGCCCAGCAGGTGTACGACGAGTGGTTACACTGCCGCTGTTGTGTGATTTTGTCACAGTGTGTCCTTCAAGTCGTCACCGTTCAGTCTCTTCCCAGTGTCGACCTGCGGGGGCGTGTTGGAGTATAGAATCGTCGGCGTCATCAAGCTAGGCATGATTGATATGCGACAAGCTAGGCATGATTGATATCTATGTCCCAGCTTGAGGGAGAGTGTTGAGATATGATTCACATATCTTTCCATATCTTTGTCATATTATTCAGGATTAGTATCTCCCAGATTTTATGGAATAATATCCCAGATATTTTGGGATAATATCCCTGATATTATGGAGTAATATTCCAGCATATTCTCTTTTCTTGTATTGCTTACTTTTATTATAAATAAGGAGGTACTAGTGTTTGATGAATAAGAAGAGAAAACATATTTTTCAACGGATGTGAAGTGCCATGTACTGATAACTTCGAATTTTCTTTTCCAGGATTTTGGAGAATCACGTGCTATTGAAAAAATTATTGAGCTTCTGAAGGATGAGCAAGGGGATGAAAATATAAGGTGTTCAAGTTGATTTCTTCTGAATTTGTGTGACACTTCATTCTTGACATTGTGCTCCGTTTTGCTGTAATATTTTCTTAATTTATGCTATAATATGAATTGCTATAATTGCCTGTCTTAGCGTTGTACTATGCTAGATCATATTTATCTTTTTTTCCATTTAAAGTTGAAGATGTTCAACATGCAAGTGACATGATTATAAACTTCAAAGTTTTGTGAAGTGTCTCCTTGCTAAGATCTTCTTGAAGTATCTATATGTTATGTATGAAAGGCCGTAGCTTAACATACCGAACTTTTGCTCTTCCTTTTCCGTAGCTTAACACATCTTTTGCTCTTTATTTTATATCTTGGTAAAGAAAATTATGCACTGTCCTAGTTGCTATGAATGTCAGTCTATTTTGGAAATAGTTCAATGATGTCTATTTGCGGTCTTCACGATTCTTCAAGAATGATTCATTTGCAGGTTGAAATGTGGTGAATTCGTGCTGCTATTAATTGGGCATGTAAACAGGATTGAGAACTCTCCCTTGGCAAACATATACGAAGAGTTACAGCAGACTTTGGGTGAGAAATGTGCTTCTCTTATATGGGCAGCTGGTCAGTTTGGTTCAACTCTCGGTCCAGAGGAGAGGCAAACTGCTCTGCATATCCAAGCCCGGAGGGTAATAGAATCACTAGACGTATATTAGCTGCGGATTAAACATACCTTCCTTCCTTGCTTTCTAGAATTTGAGGATTAGTTATGATGGTCCATTTTTTCCCCATTCAAATGGTGATTGACATGCAAATTTAAAAGTACTTTTTTGCTTTGTGTTGGGTGTTCTTTAACTCCGCCTATATTTTATAGCCGGTAACTCCGCCTATATTTTATAGCCGGTCCCAAGCCCGGATAAAGGAGGAGGGTTGTGTTAGGCCCCGACAGCCAACATAAAATCATGTCGAATCTTATGAACATGGATCAACGAATATATTGTGTTAATGCTAGGTCGTTACCCGTAAGTAACGCGCTGTACAGCTCGGGTACAGTGATAAGAGAGCAAGAGCCGCTGCATCCTCGCCTGAATGCAGTGTTAAATGAGCAAGGGCTACCGCACTCTAATGGACGGAGGCGGTTAAAGAAGCTAGTTCATGAGACTAAGGTCAGATTAGGTTCTTGGAACATTGGGACGTTGAATGGGAAGCGCCTCGAGGTGGCACAAGTAATGGACCAGCAGCGTAAGATTAGTATCTTATGCTTGCAAGAAACTAGATGGGTAGGAGAGGGAAGTAAAGAGATTAGGTTAAATGGTTCCAAACTTTGGTACACAGGTAAGGTAAATGGAAGGAATGGTGTTGGTATTATCGCGGATGCAGAATGGAGGAAGAATGTTGTGGAAGTTAAAAGGATTGAGGATCGAATCATATCCGTGAAAGTAATTGTTGGAAAGGAGACTATGAACATTATTAGTGCATATGCACCCCAAGTAGGAGCAGAATCACATCTCAAGGAGAAGTTTTGGGCAGATATGGAGGGTTTGATTGAAAGTATACCAACAACCGAGAAAGTTTATATTGGGGGAGACCTTAATGGACATGTTGGTAAAGAGGCAGGACCACATGCAAGGGTTCATGGTGGTTTTGGTTTTGGGGAGTTGAATGAGGAAGGACAAACTATTATTGATTTTTCTTTAGCATACGACCTTAAGATTATCAACACTTGTTTTAGGAAGAGAGAGGAACATTTAATCACATACAAAAGTGAAACTCATAGGTCTCAAATCGATTTTTTCTTGATAAGAAATACTGATAAAAGACGTTGCACTAATTGCAAAGTAATTCCTGGGCATGGGGTGACTACACAACATAGATTGTTAGTTCTTGATATGCAAATAAAATGTATAAAACCAAAATCCCGAACAGTTTTTGATCGAAAGATCAAATGGTGGCAGTTAAAGGGGGAGAAGCGAGAGACTTTTAGAAGTAAGTTATTAGAGGAAAGTGTGTGGGAGTTAGAAGGAGATGCTAGTATCATGTGGAAGAATGTGGCAAAAAATGTTGAAATGGTTGCTAAAGCCATTTTAGGAGAATCAAAAGGTTTTGGACCACGAGATAAGGAGACTTGGTGGTGGAATGAGGAGGTCCAAGAAAAGGTGCGTAATAAGAAGAATTGTTTCAAGGCGATACACTTGGACAATAGTTCTGACAATTGGGAAAAGTATCGTTTGGCGAAAAGGGAGGCTAAGAAGGCAGTTAGTGATGCTCGTGCTAAAGCATACGAGGGGTTTTATAAGGAGTTAGGGACAAAGGCGGGTGAACAAAGGATTTACAAGATTGCAAGGAACAAAGAGAAGGAGTCGAGAGATTTGGATCAAGTAAGATGCATAAAAAATGAAGTTGGCAAGGTTTTAGTTACTGAAGGAGATATTAAGAACAGATGGGAAGAGTATTTCTATAAGCTATTTAATGATGGATGTGAAGGTTCGCGTTGTGATTTGGAGGACTTGACAGTTAGCGAATGTGAGCTTAATAGGTCATTTTATCGTAGAATTAGAGTCTCGGAGGTTAGCGAAGCTCTTAAGAAAATGGAGAATGGTAAAGCCGTTGGACCGGATGGTATACCGATTGAAGTTTGGAAATGTTTAGGAGAAAAAGGTGTGTTGTGGTTATGTAAACTATTTAATGAGATTTTACGGTCGAAAAAAATGCCTGATGATTGGAGATTAAGTACATTAGTTCCTATTTACAAAAATAAAGGGGATATTCAGAATTGTGCAAATTATAGAGGGATTAAACTTATGAGTCACACTATGAAATTATGGGAAAAAGTGATTGAGCATAGATTGAGAATGGAGACTAGTATTTCTGAGAGACAATTTGGGTTCATGCCAGGAAGATCCACTACAGAGACGATTTATTTACTAAGGGGGATGATGGAGAAGTATCGAAGTAGAAGAAGAGACTTACATATGGTTTTCATTGACTTAGAGAAGGCGTATGATCGGATACCAAGGGATGTACTTTGGAAAGCCTTGCAAAAGAAGAGGGTGAATGTTGCCTACATTAAGGTAATACAAGATATGTACGATGGGGCATTGACTAGGGTTAGGACACCCGGAGGTGAGACAAATGAATTTCCTATAGGAATTGGCCTACATCAAGGATCAGCTTTAAGCCCGTATCTATTTAACTTAGTTATCGATGCTATAACCGAGAGTATCACAGAGGAGGTACCTAAGTGCATGCTATTTGCGGATGATATAGTACTTTTAGCCGATTCAAGAGAAGAGATTAATACAAAATTGGAAATATGGAGAAATACGTTGGAGTCAAAGGGTTTTCGTTTAAGTAGGAATAAAACAGAATATATGCATAGCAATTTCACAAATAAACAACTTAGAGACGATTTGAAAGTTAGGTTAGGGGAGGATATAATTCCTCAAGTGACAAAGTTTAAATATTTAGGATCAATTGTAAGACAAGATGGTGAGATTGATGACGATGTTAATCATAGAATTCAAGCTGGTTGGTGTAAGTGGAGGAAAGCCACTGGAGTTCTTTGTGATAGAAAAGTACCCAATAAAGTTAAAGGAAAATTCTATCGTACTGCTATAAGGCCAGCAGTGTTATATGGTAGTGAATGTTGGGCTATGAAGGGACAACATGAACGTAAAGTGGGGGTAGCCGAAATGAGGATGTTGAGATGGATGTGTGGTCATACAAGATTAGATAAGATTAGGAATGACCATATACGTGAACGAGTCGGAGTGGCTCCTATTAGTGAGAAAATGGTAGAGAATCGTTTGAGATGGTTTGGTCATGTTCAGAGAAGACCATTAGATGCGCCAGTAAGAAGAGTAGATCAAATAATCTGGAGTCCGATTAAAAGAGGGAGAGGGAGGCCAAGGCGGACACTTGGCGAACTAATAGAGCAAGATCTATTGGTGAATAATATACCGAAAGGTTTGGTTACTAATAGAGCGGAATGGCGTCGTATGATCCATGTAGCCGACCCCACTTAGTGGGATAAGGCTTTGTTGTTGTTGTTGTTGTTGTTGTTGTTGTTGTTGTTGTGTTGGGTGTTCTTTAATGTCTTTCAGAAAATAGGTTCCTAAGTGTTTATTTGGATCGAAGTATTTGAAGGGGTGGGATGAAATATGAAAGAATGAAATTAGTTAAATCATGTTTGATTATATTTTTTATTTTAGTTAAAAGGAATGAGGTGGAATAGTTAAATCCTCCAAACATTATATTTTTCATTCTATCAAATTGATGGAATGAGAAAAGATAAATAATTTTAGAACAAATTAATTCCTCTTTTTTATTAAATTAAATCATTTCTCTTGTTACTAAATTAATTTCTCTCTCCTTGGTAAATTATCTTTTTTCCTTACATGAATATTGCATTGATAAAATATTTTTTATTTATAATTATTCTTTTATAAATATTTTTTTCTCATTTTTTTACTTTTTATATTATAAATAGTTTATATATAATGATGATAAAAATACCTTTTAGTAAACAAAACTTCAATTTCTCAACCCATCAATTTTTAAAGCTTATTGTCCAAATATAGACTACATCATCGCATTCCACTCCTCCATAAGTTAATTGTAGATCTAAAAGAAAAGATAATGAGTTATTGGAAGTTATCTTTACATATTGTCTAACAAGATTGAATTCCTTAGACTGGTGGTTTAAATTTTAATAGGGAAAAGAGGACAAATTACATTTCGGTTAAAAAAGGAAAGGATGAGAAGAAAATAAAGAATTGGCTGATATAATTAAAGGGACGAGAAGTGAAATGAATGAATATGAAATGATAAGATTATATATATGAAAAAATGAGTGTGTGAAGTATTTTTCGTATGAAGCGATTTTACACGTACTTTTTTTATTTTGTTTGATATATTTCTTTATTAATTTAGAGGTCGAAAAAATCTAAAAATGATGAATATAATTATTGTTGATGATTTGAGTTGTGCTTTTTTTATCATCAATGATCCTATAAAATTATTAATGAAGAAAGATATCGAAAAAAAAGCTATGTCTAAAACTGCTTGATGTGTGTTTCATACGGAAAGCATTTCACACACTCATTAAATCATATATATATATATAGCTAAAGATAAAAACATGGGTTAAATATATCTTTCTACTATTTTTTCCATTTCGATTTGGGGTTGAAAGAAAAAATAAAGTATTGAAAGGGTTTTCATTCCTCTTCAACTTAAATTCAAAAAATAGGATAAATTAATTTCGTATTTTTCCTCTCATTTATTCTTCTTCATTCACCCTCAACCTGTAATACCCCATATTTCCATAAAAGGGCAAATTGGTCTTTTGGTTAAACCCTCATGATCTCCTCTATATAAAGCTCATATTTTATTTGTTTACCTTTTTTCTCCACTTGAATCTTTGGCGACTAGGACTTGAGGAAGGAAAACAAGAGGAACAAAGAGGGAGGAAGAAGAGGAAAGAAAGATTTAAGAGAAAGGTGTGTAAAGACGATCCAAACCATTTTTCCCCCTCTCAATGTTGTATGTTTGGATTGAAAGATCCAAGGACACCCTAATCCTTGATAGGGATTATGACTGAGGGTCATATCAAGCATTAGATATAGAAGGTTTCATTTGATTCATGCTTTTGAATTTTTATGTTAGATTCTTATGCTAGGGTTCCATGTTGTGAGATCTATGATGAACCGTAGATTTGAAAGAATGGGTGGTTTCATAGATTTTTAATGTGCTTTTGATGTCTATTGATATATAGATCAAGCCCAAATCCTTTATGATGCTTTGTATAGCATTTTCCCAAAGTTTTATTGAAAAACGTGAAAAATGTGAGGTCAATATGGATTAGAGGCTAGTAATATGGGCAAGAGAGGAAAAATACGGACTATCAATATTTTTTTGTGCGAGCCTAATACGTTTTGAAGGACAAAAATATGATCTAGAGGGCAAAAATACAGTCTAGACGCATTATTCACACAAATGAGCAAAAACTCTCTCACGGTCATGATCAAAGTAGTATGGTCGTGACACGGGCGTGCCAAGGACGTCGCACGATCGTGACACTAATTGTCACGGCTGTGACCAATACTTAGAAGTGAAGCGGGACTGTTTCATAGCCACGATCACGAGCGTGACCATGGTTGTGACCGACGATATACTTAGATTTATTTTCAAAATATTTATACTATGTATTGATGCTTGATGATTGTATATGAACCTAGATACGCGAAATGCATGGACAACCGTAACTAGGTTAAAATATGAAGACTAAGCGATGTAAATTGTTTGATGATTGTGATAATAATGAACCTAATTGAAGAATATTGTTTCTTGTCGCCCCTCAAATTGATGACAAGAAATACGGTGCCCTACTCCATTATATTAGAATTTCCCTCGGAAAATTACTGTGCCCTACATCTTAGAGTCAGTATTTTCTGGGGAAATAACTATATCTTATCAGCAACGGTGTATATATTCTCATTCATCTTCGGGTGATGGAACCTCGACTCCAAGGCTTAGCTAGCCTACTGGAGGACAACTACTTGATTTTTCAATTACTGATGAGATCAAAGATTGTTACTACCTCACTGTAAAGAATGATGACTTCGAAAGCGGAACCCAAAGGATTATAAAGCAACCCTGAGAGTACTACTGAAGCAAGATAATGACACGTGCTATCCACTTGGTATACTTACTGCTACTACTTGACTGTTACATGATGAAAAAGATTTCATATCAAATATGCTTACTGTTACTAATGACATTATGATATGGATAATGACATGTTTCATATGATTATGGCATATTCATGCACATTCATGTCATGAATGTAACTGTTATATATGTTATATAATATCCTATTTATGATGCAACTTTACATACTCTAATTGGAAAATCCTGCACCCTAAATTCATACAGGTAACTAATATGCTTGGATAGATGGATAGATGACTCAACCCATGATGGTGATGTTGCACATGATTTAGGTCATAATGAGTCATGATATTGAGTTAATTAGACTACCGATGATGAAAAATGTTATTAATAATGATTCTTAGATAGAAGATTTATTAGTGTTAATTACATACTTCCACTAAAGGGATAATGACTATTCTATTTTATTTTATTAAATGAAGATTTTTTGTTGTATTGTGTGTATCATACTATTAGGATTATGCGATGGTGAGCGGGCTAACACATTTGAAATGACCTAATTGTCTTCAACTTTTATGGTGAATTTTTTGGGGGTTTTACATAACAAAATAAGAAAGTGAATGAGAATAAAATATTTACATTGTTTGGATGATGGGAGAAGAGAAAGAGAATGAGGGAAGGGAAGGGAAGAAAAGAGAACAAGAATGAAATATATTCTATTTGGATAAAGCAACTAAAGAAAAAGGGAAGATAATAAAAGTTAAGTAATAACTTTTTGTTGATAATTGCATGTATATATATGTATTTATGATTTTAATTAAGTATGATAAAATGATAAATGTGTAATCATTAGGTATTTTCTCTTGGAGCATAATGAAAGAAAATAAAGGTGAGTGCGGGTCAGCTCAGCACACCGACCTAAATTTTAGGATTTTTATTTTCCGTCCAATAGGTAATAAAAATATATTAAAAAAATTAAAATGTTATATTTTAATATATATCTTAAACATACATTATATTATATTATATATGTAATTTAATTGATCATTGTTATATTTATATAATAACATTAATGATTTTTTATTATATTTAACTAATATCTCGGTTTTTGTGCCAAAGTGGTCCAAGTCGGAAAGAATTTGGAAAAATTGAATCATATCGGAATGATATTCCGGAGTCGAATTTGCTTCCCTATAGAAGGAATTTTTTTTCTTCCATTTTTCTTTAACTTACACTCGATTATTAAACGAGGGGAATAAGTTTTCCACGTTCTCCCCATCTTACCCCAATCAAGAAAACCCTGTGATGTGGTTGCTTTGAAAATATAAGAGGCTGAAATATTTCTTCACTCGACTTTCCCGATTGGTCAATCAATACAGGAAAACATGAAAAATACATTCGTGCAAATTTCATACCTCAGCTGAAATTGCTCTCGTTTTTCATGACGCGGATAAAGATAATTCTAAGTACGTTGGAAATATAGAAACAAATTTGACAAAAAAAAATTAAAACAAAAACAAATGTACTACACTAAACCAAGAATTAAAAGGACAAAAAATATTGTACTGAAAAGAGGAAAAAATGGCTTTTCCGGCCAAGAGATATTGTTATTGTATGAAGTAGAAGGAAACTCTTTTTTAAATACACGATCACTTAAAAAAAAAAAGCTATTTTTCATAATATTTTGTTTCCTTAAACAAATTCGGAAAAAAATGAATAGTATTTGGGCTATACCTGAATGGGCCTCGGCATTGTCTGATGACAATCATTGACTAAATAATGATGAATATTAATTTTTTTTTACTTATGATCCATAAGAAATAGACGTTTCGATGTAAAATTATTGTGCTGTGAATAAATTTAGTTTAGTTTCCATAACACATTGCTATTATTATTTTTCCCGCATCTTATATTGAATTATCATTTTTATTTCTGAAAAACTTGAGCCAATTTCACAATTAGATCATTTCGTACGAATATTCCTAATTTATTAAATAATCCTTATGTTCCTTTATTATATTATTTTGTATTTTTAACATAAACTAATATGATGATCCGTGCGATGTACGGATGACACATAATTAAATATAAATTTTGATTATAAAATAAAAATTTTATAGATTATATAATCATTTTCTCACCTTAAAAACTTATATATGTAAATATGTTATAATAAATTAAATTTATTTGGAATTATTTTTTAAATCTATTACATCCTCTTTCATTTTTAATTATGTTTTACTCTTCTTTTTCCCCCCTTAACTTTGTTACTTTCTTAACATCTATATTTAAAATTTTTTATTTTATCGATGTTAATTTACAGATGACAATATAGAAATAACGTGACTTCTCCTTTCAAATTATATATCTTTTTAATTTCGATATAATATAGGTATAGATAACAATTGATACCTAAGTTTTTTAAAATAATATCATGTCTTAGAATTAAGTAAATACTATTTATTTTAGTATTTTTAACAATGTATATTATTTGTTATTTTATCTATTTCATTTTCTATGTGACAATGTAAAAATGTCATATTTGACATGCTATATGTATGTAAAGATATATAATATAAATAAATTAAATTATTATATATCATACTAAAATAACTATTAATATTATTTAAATATTTTAAGCATTATATATGACTTAATGAAATAGTGGCATAATAACTGTCAATTTCTATCTTTCCATTTAATTATATATGCTATATTTATATGGAGAGATTGATGATGAAATGACAGATGATAATTATATGTGAATTCTTTTATTACTTATATTTTTTTATAATTTATAGCAAATTATATTTTGTTGTCTATTTTTTAAAAAATGTTCACCACAATGCATTCACTTCTTAATTAAGTATATTTTTATAATAATTTATTTTAAAATATATACTTAATTGTTATAACTTTCTTCCAACAATCTTTATAAATATTTATATTTTTTCATTCTTAAAAATTAATTACAATTATTTTTTATCGTACACGATCTCACTTTAAAATTCCAATTATCTAAATCATATTACATGATTTCATGATAGGGTTACATCCAACTTTTAACTCTCTTTAAGGTGTGTATATATGCATGTTATGTATGTATTAAATATAAATAATGATTGAAGTTAAATATTTTATCTGATGTGACTAAAAGTTTATATCTGGTGTTGACAATATTTATTTTAATAATAAATATAAATACTATTTTTTTAATATTATTATTTGAGTATAGGTGTCAATTTTTTAAGATGATGATAAGTTAATTCCATGCAAATCCTCACCTTGGTTATACTTATATATATATATATATATATATATATATATATATATATATTACTTCTTAGTGTTTGATAATATTTATGTGAGGAACTAAAAAGTATATGATATATTATATAAATAATATTTAGTTTATTCATGTTGTCACTATAGAATATAATATATTATTTAAAAGTAAATTTAAAAAGATTATTTTGTATGTGCCAATTAGCATTTATCCCTTCCTCCTGTCAAATATAATGTGTATTATTATTAATATCTAATTTTTTGTTCATCATTTGGGTTGCTCTCAAAGAAACAATAGGAATATATTTTATTCTTTATAATACAATTTATATATGAAATATAATTGTTATATTTATCTTTTATATAACTTAACATTAGAATTTTTTTATATTTTTTTATTTGATTATGTGTCACATGCTTCTGCCTTCAAGTCTTAAAAAATTATTGATAGATTGACTTAATCCGAAAAGATAGCTATAAAGTTTGTGAATTCTTCGTATTTTATAGTTTATCTTATCTATTTCATATTATAAACTTCAAATGTGGAATTAAATTACATAGTTGAATATGATTCCATTTTCATTTATATTTGAAAACTTTGAATGTGGGACTAAAAGCATATTTGATAGATAGACACAAAAAATACTAATTTTATTATATATGATCAATTCTCGTTCATAATAGTTTTTTAAAAAAAATATATAATTATTTAATATAATTTTATTTTATATGTGGCATCATATAATTATTATACATAGATACGTGTGAATATAAATATATAACTATATTTTTTATTATAAAGGAAATATAATTTTAAAATTATAGTTATATTATATAGGGAACATAGATATTTACTGAATATTAATCAATATCATCATGATATATATTAATTATGAATATAAATTATTTTATTTATTATCATAACATAACTAACATACTTTATAAACTTTCATTTAAAAAATAATTTTAACGATACACTGCTTAGTGAACTAATGATATTTAGCATCTTCTATATTTTCTTTTATATAAATAAATAAATATGAATATAAATGTGTAAACTTCAATAACCAACAAAAAACATTTTTATCACTAAATGATGTGATACTCATTGATATTATTAAGTTTACCATAGTAATAAATTTATGAATATTAATTCATTAGGATTATTATCATAATAATAAAAAATAATTATGTTTTTTTATTAATAATAAATGTAATTATTATTATAAGATCAAAGATGCAAGTTTTTAACTTAAATATCTTCATATGCATACAACATTTTGTTAGCATATAGAGACATATACTTAGAGATCTGCACATGGTATTCTATATCATAAAGGACATCAAGTATACTAATATTTTGGAAGCATCATCTATTCATAGTTACAAATATTGAATTTAAAAATATGAATAAAGATATATATATATTGTAATGAACTTTTGAAAATCATGATGATATTATAATAAAATATTTTTTTATCACGCACATGTGTATATTCGTATGCCCGCACGTACTCTTTGCTTTTAAAGAGGGCGTCGAATATACAAATAAAAATTGAGAGCCCCTCATTTGTACATGGTGTATAATACACAAATTGTATGTATAATTTATAAAAAAAATATCTCTTATTCTTGAGAGAAAACATACACACATAATATAATGTATAACTTGCTTTTTGCAGTATGCACCATAGCATCATATACATCGTGATATTTATAGCTAATGTAGATAATATATAAGAAATAATAATTAAATTAGAAACCACTCAATAATAAACTTTTATAGATATTATACTATATCTTATTTACAATATAAAATTTTATCATAACTTTTATTATAGGTGATTAAGTATCTTATATTGATTTGTAACTAACTATCCAATAATAATAAAATGTTTATTTTGTTTGATATTCTAAAATGATTGATATGCATAGATCTTCTATCTTGATAAAATAAAAATAACAAAATGATTAAATTTGGTTGATTTTTTTTGTTATTAGTTGATTATGTATCATGCATTTGTTTGTAATGAACTATGACATATGGATATACATATAATAATAAATTTAAAAACTATTAATAATATTCAAATAATGATTAAGTCTAGCTAATTATTTTATTATTAGCATATTATGTATCCTATATTAGTTTATAACAAATTATTCAATAATAACAAAATGATCACAAATCTTAGTTGTTTGATATTCTAAAATAACTAATGTACGTAAATCTTCTATCTACTTTATAGAACACTAACCTCATAACAATAAAAAATAACTATATACGACTAAAAAGTATTAATAGAAATAATATAGGATTATAAATATTATTAACACAAAAATATATGAATTATTTCACATATTAATTATACTAATAAAATGATTAAGTTTAATTGATTATTTTATTACTAAATAATTATGTATCCTATATTCTAAAATGATTAAGTTTAATTGATTATTTTATTACTAATAATTATACTATCCGATAGTAATAACATGATTATAAATCTTAGTTGTTTGATATTCTAAAATGATTGATATATGTAAATCTTCTATTGCCTTCATATCATAACAACCTGATAATAATAAAAAATAATATATATAATTCATAATTATTAGTATAAATAATATATGATTTATTTCATATATCATTGGCTATAGAAAAAATCTTTCATATATATACACACACATATATATATAAGGAGATGTATAAGATGTAGATACATATCTGCTTATTTTTATTCGTATGTATAAGATGTAGAAATATATCTGCAGGCATAGCTACTTATGTATATCCTATATATTGAAAACTTTGATGATACTTATAGATATCATCATTATAGTATCAAATGCATATCTATAACTCGAACTTTATAAACTTTTTCTTTCCTTATATAAAAATTATAATATTTAATTTTTATTAGACAAAGAGAAATTATATAAGAGTATTTTTTTACTGTGCACAAATTTAAATTTGTGGGTTCTCACATACTCTTTGCCTTCAAAGAAAGCGTCGAGTATATAAATGTAAATTAAAATCTCCATATAACATTTAATATTTTTATTATAGAAGAAAAATTATATATAAATATTTTTTTTATCATACACATACTTATATTTGTAGGTCCGCACGAACTTTTTCCTTCAAGAGAAGGCATCAAGTATGCAAATGAAACTGAAAGTCTCTCTATTTATAGTTACAAATATATAATTTAAAAATATAAATAAATAAAATTATATATATTTTTAATAATTAACTTTTGCATGATTATATAATTAAAATATTATTCTTTTATACATTCAATTTATGAGAGGAACTTTCAATATCTATATAGATATAGATATATATTTTCTAATAACTAACGTTCGAATATCCATGATTATATAATTATAATATTATCATTTTATATATTCAATTTATGAGAGCTCGACACGTGTCACTTTCTACCTCTGTTTTTATATATGTATAGATATAGTAATTAATAAGAAAACATAGCGAGAGATGGTGCCCCTCTCATGTTTTATTTCTATTTTTTATTATATTATTAGGTTTAGAAAAATGAATACTATATGTATCAGCAATGGGCATGAGCTATTTGATAAATTTGAAAAAAAGAAGGTACGACAAAACGGATCAAATGATGCAGCGAACTCGAGAATGGTTAATCTTAATTACTAAGTTTACCAAGTATCATTGTTATAGTAATCTAATTGTCACTTCATGCTTATGACTAATCTAATTGGATGTGTATCACACCACTAAATATAAGGAATAAAATTATTAATGAAAATACCAACAGGGGAGTCGTAAGCGATAAGGTCTCCAATTTTATTTGAATTTGAGAATAAAAGGGGAAATAGTAATAAAAATAAATTTTAAACAAAAGATAAAGTTACAATGATCTTAAATAACAGAATGATAAAATTTCAAAATAATAGATATCAAGAATATAAAAATAGAAATATATTATAAGTTTTATAGGATGAATTTTTAAAAAAGGAATTCGAATTTGAAAAATAAAATATGAGAAGATAGTAATAAGAAAAAATTCAAACAAAAAAGGAAATTATTTAAGAAAATTATAAAACTAAATTATCATAAATGATATATATATTTCAAATATGTAAAATATAATTTATTAACATTTGATTAATTTAAAATGATGGTTAAAATACTTTTATTTCATTATTTTTTACTATTAATACTTTTATTTATAATATATTTTTAAAAATTAATAAAACTAATATTATTTTAATAAAATTTGATTTTATCCCATCGAACTTGATTAAATTGAACGAATCATAATTCAATTGGTTTACTGACCATCGTGGATGTTACCTTTCACTTTTTTTTATTCCGCCAAACATTTACACTCTAACTCAATTCCAACCCTCCATTGGCAAATAAAAAGAAAAGGGGCAAATGTTACAAAATGCAAGTGCCTAAACTTGCACAACTATTAGGTAGCTGCACACATCTGAAAAAGAAAATGCTAACAATGATAACCTCATTAACTCTACTAAAATAAAATATCCGGCTCTATCTAGAAGTTGGTACTTAGTCACTATACTATCAATTTAGCAGTACTAGTCACCACAAGCATTATGGCACAAAAGGTTGATGAAATACACTTATTATATCCATTATTTTATGCTACAAGTGCGACCAAAGAGAGAAATAGACGACTATGAGAGTATTAAAATCAAGCTTCACGCGCTTGGCCTTAGAGAAAAAATAAAACCCTAGTGCACCTCCCACGCGGCCACCGCTTGGAGTTGCTTTTCCCCCTCGTCTCCGGTGACTCCCCGTCAGAGGTGCCAGCCAAAAACGATCCCTACTTCTCCTCTACCCATGTCCACCCCAGTTGCTGTCACCTCTCCCCCCCCGGGTGCCTCCGACCTTGCAGATGAACTTTTTCCCCCTCTTCCATCAAAACGCCCCCGACCACCGGTTTCTTCAAATCACCGAGGGTTCCTCCCTCTCCCTCCCTCAATCCCATCATGCCTTGCAAAATTGTGGCTCACGACAGCTTGTGGAACCCGCCCTGCTACGGCCTCTTCTTCTAAAATCTCGCCTCACCAACTCAGGGAGCTTCAAGCAGCCACCACCGTTGAAGTTGGCATCCCTGCCTCAGATACTACCCTCTTCTTTGATTATCGCAGACTGTGTTTCATAGGCCACTTCATTGGTACTTTGGAGGCGCTTAAGGAAGGAATCAAGCCGCTCTGGGACTGCTTTCCCTTTGACCATCTCGCCTCTGGGTAACTCCCTTTTCCTCTTTGCTTTTGAGTCTAAGGATGCTCGTATGCAGGTCTTAATGAGCAGACCATGGGAGTTTGGTGGCCACCTGCTCCATGTCGATTCGCTCTCCCCGTTTCTCTGCTTCGACTCGATGTCTTATTTGGACCTCCCCATCTAGATTCAACTTCCTGGTCTGCCTCTGGAACTTCGTAATCCCACCTCTCTCAAACATATTGCTGCGGCTTTTGGATCCATCCTCTGTATTGATGAGCACGCTCTCAGCTCCATTGATGCATCGTGTGCTCGTGCCTGCATCGAGGTAAACCTTGCTTCTCCACTTCAACGGGCCATCTGGATCTCTCTCCCGAATGGCGAGTGTTATCTCCAATAGGCTACGTACGAGAACCTCCCAACCTTCTGTTACCGTTGCAGTGTCATCGGTCATCGTCTGGAAGCTTGTTCCAGTGCTCTCATGGAGGGGGAGCCCCGGTCTATCGCACTGCTGTTCGATCCCTGGATGCAAGTGGCGTCCTCCCGCCCCACTCCTGGGCACCTGCCGCTCCTCCCCTTGCCCCACTCTCTGGATCTCAACTGCCTTTCCGGCCAGTCGCATTCGTCGGGTGCTCGTTGTGCGGCTGGTAGCACCGGCGGTACTGACCGTTGTACCTCTAGTGCTCGCCCAATGTCTAGTAGCTCCATGGCGAATGCTGATGTGGGCCCTCGGAGTTGTTTGTCGGACAATGGCACGTGTACTGCAGACGTGGGCCTACTTGGCACTCCTGCCGCGTCAGCGAGCCATGGGAATGCTATCCAACGGCATCACTTGCTTGCATCTAACGGCTCTCACGAGCCGCTATCTCCATGTGTTTCTTCTGACGTGATAGGTACAAGCACATTATCGGGGACCGTTGATTCCTCTCCGAGGCATCTGAGCCATCCACGCATCCCCTCCTTTCCCGTTTCTGATGTGATGGGTACCCATGTTTCTACTCCATCTCCTTCTATAGCTCCCTCTGAGACCCTCGTTACCCCTCTCAAGCAAGTCGCTACGAATGAGGGCGCATCCTCGCATGTATCTATCCCCAACCATGAGGCTCTAGTTGTGTGTGCTATTGCAGGTCTTCGAAGCTTACTCGTCCTAGGATGAGCCGGATGACCCTCATCTACTCTCGGTTCCTCGCCAGGAAAAGAAGAAGACCCGTCTCCTGAAGCCCATGGCCCCTACCCCCACTCTATCCCTCCGTTCGAGACCATCTCCAGCCTCGATTCGAGGCAAAGGTAAGAAAAAATCTACTCTCCAACCTGAGTACTCACCCGCTCCCTCTGCTAGTGTCTTGTAGGGTCCGGCAGGGACCTTGCACTTGTTATCATGAAGATACTCGCCTGGAACTGCAGAGGCGCATTCAGATCAAAAGCTAGATATCAGATTAAGAACCTTATTTCCACTCATTCTCCTGATATTGTAACTTTATTAGAGAGTCATGTTGGTTCTATAAAGTCTAAACAGGTGCTCCATCGGCTCGGACCTTCCTGGTCCGGCACATTCTGTGCTGGGACGGGTGCTGCTAAAGGTACTATCCTCGCCTGACAGGGGTAGGATACACAGGTTACTCTTTACTCTCCTCTGATTCTATCTTACATGCTGTTGTTTCTTGTGAGAACTTTCATTTCCTTTTATCTTGCATCTATGCTAGTCCTTTACCTTCTGACCGCAACCTTTTATGGAAACTGCATTCTATCTTCGGATGACAAGCGTGGGGGTAATCCCCTTACTCTCTCTTTGGAAACTCTTTCACTTGGTCAAACAATTGTGCGGGTCATGCGAGAATCTTATGTTGCCTGGATCGTATGTTAATCAGTCACCACTAGATTAATGCTTTCTCGAGTCTGATCATGCCCCCATCCTTTTCCATTTCGATATACAAATTCCCCGGCTCGTACCTTCAAATATGAACACTTCTGGCTTCTGCATCGGGAAGGCAAGGAAATTGTCAAACTTCAATTGTCCTCCCCTTCTATCCAACACTCCATTCCGAAGGCCCTCCACCATATCCGGGTAGACACATCGCTGGAATCGGGAGGTTTTTGGTAGATTAGAAACTCGTGCTGCTGAGACTCTCACTAGCATCTCCCTTCTTGAGGACCTTGACTCCACCCTGGGGCTCTCCGATGCCGATCTTGCCCGCCTGCGGGCCTCTTATCACCTTCACATTGTCCTTCTATGCCAAATTAGTATCAAATGGTGGAGCAAAGCATGTACCTCTTGGCTCCACTATGGTGATAGTAACACAAAATTATTTCAGCTTCATATTATGGTTAGGCATAAATAGAACCTTATCCGCTCGGTCCAATCAGACTCGGGCAGTTTGCTCACGAATCATGCTCTCATTGCGCAGGGCTTCGTGGATCACTATCAAACCCTCTGGCCTTCCCTGCCTTCTTGTGATCCCGCCTTCTTCCCTTCTCTTATCAGGTCTATCACCTCTGAGGAGGTCACTTCAGTCATTTGGGGCATGCCTTCGGGTCGTGCTCCGGGTCTCGATGGCTTCACCATCGATTTCTATCATACCTATAATGAGATTGTGGGTCCATGTATCATCTCTACAATTCAGCAGGCTTTCCTAAATAATCAACTCCCCAAGGACTAGGTAAAACATCTCTTATTTTCATTCCCAAAAAAATGTCCCTCTCATCTATCAAGAATTATCGCCCCATCGCCTTGTGTAATATTTTGTACAGAGTCTTCGCTGAAATCATTGCCAATAGGCTTCGGCCTACCTTGAACACCCTCATCAGTCCCATGCAATCTATCTTTATCCCCGGACGTAGTATTCAAGATAACATTCTTGTTGCTGAAGAGCTCACGCACTCTCTATCCTCCGGCCGGATTAAGCACATGCTTATTAAAGCCGACATGGAGAAGGCTTTTGATCGTGTATCCTGAAATGCAATTATTAAGACTCTAACCCTCTTGAACTACCCTCCTGCCTTTATCAAGTGGATAGATATTTGCATTCGTTCCCCCACATTCTCTTGCATGATCAATGGATCTCCTTCTCCTTATTTCCTACCACATAAGGGCATTAGGCAGGGTGATCCACTTTCGCCATATCTGTTCATCGTCACTTCACAAGTTTTCACCTCACTTATCAAACCCAGTATTACATTTGGTCGTATCAAACCCTTCACCCATAACAATTTCCATGAGCCACCTTCTCTTTGCAGATGACCTTCTTATCTGCATTAGAGCGACTCTTGATAACTGCCATCGAATCATGAGCATCCTTCACTCTTATGAGACGCTTACTGGTCAACGACTAAATCCCCTCAAATTTGTTGTGTATTTTCCATCCAAACTCCATCCTCAGAGAAGACAATCTATCACTAATGCTCTGGGATCAACCATGGTTCATTCCCCTTCACTTATCTTGGAACCCTCATCTCCTAAATATATCCCCGCATCTCTAAAAGCTTTTCTTGTTAGGAAAATCACTACTAGGCTTACTGGATGGCGTCGTCGGCTGCTTAGTCAAGTGGGTCATGCCACCCTCATTAAGTCTACTCTTTCATCCATCCCTACCTACTTCCTCGGTATGATATACTTAACCATGGGCACCCTCTCTTCCTTGGAGAAACACAGTAGATCCTTCCTTTGGAACTCTAGCAATGGTCAACGCTCAACACATCTCATTAACTAGCATATTGTCCAATCCCCCGAGCTGCGGGTGGGCTGGGTATTAGAAATCTCCATCTCACTAGGGCCTCGCTCTTGGTTCGTAGAATTCTTAATCTCTTGAATAATTCCTCATCGACCTGGGCTAATCTCATTTACGCAAAATATGGTTCTTTCTACCTCTGGGATCCTAGAGCCTTCCCCCGCAAAATATGGTTCTTTCCTGAAGACTCATTCTCGATGTTACTCCACACCTCCATTTTGGTTTTCTCAAAGCTATTGGGTCTGGCTTGAGCACCTCAGTGCTCCACGCTCCGTGGATATCCCCTATTCCTATCGGTAAATTGCCGACTTACATTAATATGGATATTGACATCCACTCTTAAAGTTTCGAATCTTATTATCAATCACACTTGGAACATCCTCCTGCTATCTCATATTTTTATTGATTCGATTTGTGAAGCTATTTGTAATATTTATATCCCGCATACTACCTGTGATGACGTGTGGGTTTGAATAACAAATGATTATGGGATTCTCAATGCTAGTACGGTATATAAATTCGTATACCAGCAGGCTTTGCCTACCAACTTGACTGGACCGCAGTCTTGGTCTGTGATTTGGAAGATCCAGGTTCCCCAAAAATACATTTTTTTTCCTCTGAAAACTCTTTCACAACCATCTTCCTACTAAATCTTACGTTCAACAGTCCGCCCTTACGTTAGATCCACTTTGCTCCCTATATGGCTTGGGCACTAAAACTGTGTCTCACTTATTTTTCTTGTGTCCTACCACGTTTCAATTATGGTCCATTTTTCAACAAAAACTATTATTCACCTTTCAGTTTTTCTCCTTTTGGGATTCTGGTTCGTGGACCCAGGAGGGTGCCACTTTGGATCAGCCTTCAAGACAGCATTTTCTTTCAATCTTCTCTTACTGTTTGTGGAGAATTTTGAACCTCAGGAACGATATCCATTTTCGATCAAGGCATGCAACCGTCAATATGGTTTGGAAAAGAGCCGTCACCAGTTTTCACAAATTTATTACCTCCGCCTCCCACGCACCTGAGGCACCCTACCCCCTCTACCCCTAGGATCCTCCGCGGATCCAGTGGGAAGCCCCCTCTCCGAATTTGGTTATTCTCAATTCGGATAACTCCTTCTATGGAGCCAGCATGCATGGGGGCTATGGATATTTCCTCCGGACTAAATTCGGAGAGCCTAGTTCACATCATCAGGAATACACGCACTTGTCCATGGCAGATTCACAACATTATTTTGTCTTTCACCATCATTACTTGTATTTTGCCCACGAACCTCAAATTCAGCAGCTGATTTTTTAGCTAATTTTGGCCGTCAAAATGGTGAGCATTTTTTGGTCGACGGACCTCCCCAAGGCCTCGACATTATTTTGTACTATGACTCTACGAATCTTTTCATTACGTAATGAGAATACTTTCTTTTAAAAAAAAGAGTATTAAAATATAGGTAATATATATATATATATATATATATATGACTATGGGCAATTATATATATATGCCAATTTCACCAGCTAAAAAAATTTGTTCTTCCTTTACCCATTCAGATCATATGTCAAGGTCGGGAATCTTAGACAAGATAGAGTGTTAATATTTAAATCTATATATTAAAATAATTTAAAAAAAAAAAGATGTCACATTCAACTAAGTCGTAATTGGGTAGGTTACGATTCCATTAATTTCATACGTCAAGACATATAAATATTAAATAAATTAAAATATTAATCAAATCTGATTAACATAGACAAAAAAATTGTCTCAAATTAAATTTTTTAGATCATCGATTTTTTTTAAAACAATATATTTGTATTTTTCATCTAAACCTATAATACTCAAGTGCTAATAGTTAATATCCTTTAAAGGATTCTGCAAGTGTGATACCTTAAATCTTATCATTAAAACCCTCCATCGAATCTACAATATGATCATAAGATTTTAGTCAAGGTCTAGATAGATATTTTTAATATGCAAATTAACAGGTGATTATCAAAAAAAAAAGTTGAGATTAGGTCGACTGCAGTGATGCAAGATAAGCAATGGTCAAACGCGGTTGGCAAAAGTGTTTAATTACATCTAAATGATAATTTAATTAGACATGTGTAAACCATTTTTTGTATCAAATGACGTCGTTACATATATAATTGATAATGATTATGTTTGTCTTTTTGAAAATTTGAGACCTTACGAGTGTCATATAGTTTATGCACCTTCTAAATTATAATTAAAAAATCCAATAAAATGATTCATCCAAAAACATATACTACTAAAATATTAAAATTACTGAATTAGAATTTCATAATATGATATGAAAATATGAAATTATATATAAAAATTATTATATCTATAATTGATAACTTATAAATTTATTATATAAATAAAAAATTGGGTTATACGATTTTTTTTACGAATGGAATCCTAACTTTCACAGATGAATTTCAATCTACTAAAAATCATTCTAAATTTATATTTGGCTGTCTAATATTAATTTTCTCAGTCCAATTTTTAGATTGGGTAAATTTTTAGAGTTGATCGGGCGCACATAAATGTCTTCAACCGAGATGATCGGTAATGAGAATATATGGCCGCTGCCTGAGCTATGGAGTAATTTTCTTTCCTAACTTTAGCTCGATCTCATTTTAATTCTCGAACTTTACTTTATAACAAATTAGCCTTCCAACTTATAAATTGTAACAAAAAAGATTCCTTAACCTGCAATAACAAGTTTCCAAGTTAATGTGTTCATTAAAAGTTTAATGTGACAATAAACTTAATTAAAATATTATATATTTATTAAAATAATATATAATTATTTATTTTAAAGTATAAAAAAATTAAGAAATGAGAGAGGACAAGAGGATGTTGAAATTATGTATAAATATATTTTAATATATAAATATTCATAAGGTAAATTTTAAAAACTTTTAGGAGAGACTGTGCAATACTTTTTCTTTTCTTCTAACTAGTGTAAGATCCCGTACGATGCACGGGAGCATAGAAAATTGATCATATAAAAAGTTTAAAACTAATATTAATGGTACGAAAAATTCATGCAACTATAAAAAATATAATAAATGAAGAAACAAATATTATAATGTCTCAATATAAATTTCAAATTCTTTTTGTATAATATAATTATGACATTATTTGTTATTTGTCTATCATCATCGTAGGATAAAATTTTAAGACATTTTTTATTTGTCACATGTAAAATAACTTATTGTCCATGTTTAAACACGTGTTTTAGAAATAATCTCGCATGATATAATGAACGCGATTTCCTTGCAAAATTAAAAAAGTAGTCCAAAATCTATAGATTTTAAAATGTACTTTTATATTTTTAATATAATAATTTATTTTTATTGATACATTTTTATTTTCTAATATCATTTCATTGGACTACATATTGTTCGAATTATAATAATCAGAAACATTATACAATCTAATCACACAAACTTTGATATTTCATTGCATCTTAATTAGATTTACATAAGAGATGAAGTCAATATTTTTAGTTAGTTATTTAATTTATCAAATAATTTTAAATAATATAAAACTTATTTGCTATCAATAAAAACATCTATCACATAGTGAAATCAATATGGTAACTCGTCATCTCTTTTCTAATGTAAAAAGCTATACAAAATAATTTATATCTATTATGAAGAATAATAATGTACATAAGTTTAGAAATTTTTGTTGGGTCAAAATTTTAATGTCATATCAAATTATATTTTGATGATACAAATTTCCAATAATTAAAGTTAAAATGCTAAAAAAGTTTAAAGAAAAATGGACAACTTTATGCATTACACTTTGATTAAATAATTGACACTGATCTCATTAGTTTTGGATGAATATTGAACATCAAAGTTGTAGAGAAATTTGTTAACTTACAATAGACTTCAAGATCATCTAATTTGGATAACTGTACAAAACTAATGAGATCATCTAATTTGCCTATCAAACGTTATCCTCAAAATAGTGCAGGACGGTCAACTTGTCGGTCGAAGCTATGAAGGCCGGTTAAGATAGTCCGGTCGACTGATCGAAGATACTGGTCGACCGATCAACGCATAAACTGTCCAAATCCATGTCGAGACTACACCGGTCGATGCACCGGCCGACCGATCAATTCAACGGGAGGAAATCAAAATTGCGGGACTGTACCGATCGAGACATCAGTCGATAGCTCGTCGATCGGATAGCTGCGGTCAGCCAGCAAATAAAGCGCAAGGGTCATATAGACCGGTCGACCGGTTCATAAATGTGGTCGACCGGTTTATTACTGAAATGAACTCTAACGACTATATTTCAAGGAGAAAAATATGAAATTAATTCCGGACGAATTTTCCACATGTCAGAGCCTATAAAAGGAGTGCCAAAACAAAAAACAAAGGCAATCCATCCAAGCATTGAAGCAATACTTCAAGAAATCAAAAGAAGTTCTTTTTTCTTGAAATTATCATTTTAGTTGTGCTCTTCTTTTTCTCTTCTACTCTTGTGAGCCTAGCATTGTAAAGAGAGAGAAACATTTTATTCAGAAAAATAGAGTAAACTCCTATGTAAAAGAGGTTCAAATCTTACCTCTCGAGCGAGAGAAAAAATTAGCTTCCTAGGAGGAGAGGTTGCCTTACCTCTCGAAACGGAAAAAAGGTGGTTGATGTAAAAACTTTCTTCCTTGCTCCATTTGGAACAAAGAAAGGGATTAGTAGAATCTTCGATGGTCTCGAGGTCGAGAAGTCAGAGTAGGGACGTAGGCCAAGATGTGACCGAACCTCGTCAACAACCACCCTGTCTTTGCGTTTAATTTTCTCTCTCTCTCTTCCCGTTCATATTATGCTTATGATCTGAATTGCTTTATTTTAAAAGGTTTTAAAGAATCGGTTTTGTGCTTCCGCGACGATTTTTGTGAAATCCACATTTTTTATTTAACACCAATTCAACCCCCCTGGTGCCTTTTGAAATCTTACAATTGGTATCAGAGTGGGTTGCTCTTGTTTTGATTTTTTTAATCATCTCATTTTTAGATCTAATCATTTTTAAGATTCAATTGTTTTTTTAATATTTAACAATATTAAAAGCTATGGCATCAAGTGCATTTATTTTTGCTGAAGGACAATCAATTAGTCATCCTCCCCTTTTAAATGCATCAAATTTTGCATATTAAAAAATTCGGATTCAAACCTACATATGTTTTATTGATATAAACATGTGGGATATTGTTGAAAAGGTTATTATTTACATGAAAAATTACTTTCCGAACATGACGAAAGACAAAAAATATTCAAAATTAGATTGGAAAGCAAAGAATATTTTCTATTGTGCTTTGGATTCAATGAAATTTAATCGAATTTCTAATTGTGAAAGTGCAACCAAAATTTGGAAGAAACTTATTACTACTTATGAAGGAACGGATAAAGTCAAAGAATCTAGATTAAATATTTTAAGTCATCAATATGATTCCTTCAAGATGCATGAAAATGAATCTATAAATGATATGGTTGCTCGATTTAATGATATTGTGAATGGCTTAGCCTCTTTAGACGAGCCGAGAACTAATCTCCAAAAAGTGAAAAAGATTCTCAAGACTCTCTCCTCCTAATGGCACACAAAAATGACGGTGATCGAAGAAAATGATCTGAACAAATTGGATTTTGATGATCTTATTGGTTCACTTCTAACTTATGAGATCAGAATTCAAGAAGAAAAAGAATCAAATACTCCCAAAAAGAAAACATTGGCTTTGAAAGCAAGCAAAAGTGAAGATGACTTGAGTGAAGAAGAAATAGACGAAAAGATACTCGTCCTTTACACAAGAAAACTCGATAAGTATATCTAATTGGTGAAAAAGAAAAAAAAATGTGAAGTCTACCGAAGATCATACAAAAATCACAAAGAAGAGATATCTCACAAAAGAAAGAAGAAAAGATATGAAGAGTCAAGTAAAGATGAATCAAATGAATTATCAAATTCGTCTAGTGAGGATGCATATCTATGTTTAATGGCACATAATGATGAGATATCCTCCAACTTTTCTTATTGCTCCAGTGCTAATAGTGATAATGACGATGAGAATGATAATATCAATTTTGACGTGCATAAGGAATTTTCTTTCTTAATTGAAAAATATCTTATTCTTAAAAAGAAGAATAAAAAATTGATGGATGACTTTCATATTATAAAAGATAATCTTGATATTTTGAAAAAGGAAAGAGATATATCTAATTCATAATGAAACCTTGAGAAATGATCTTCATATTATGAAAAATGAGGTGAAAAATTAAAAGTGGAAAATGATACATATTTTATGAAAAATGAAAATCTAAAAAATGAAATTGAAACTTTGGAAGTTACACATGCATGTGAAAATGTCAAACTAATATGTTCATTAGAAAATCAAGAAATGCCTCTTTGAAAAATACACAAAATAGCGATAAGACTATTTCGCATATAACAAAAAATAATCTTAGAAATCGTTTTGCACACGAAAATTCTTATTGGAAATCCAATCATTCATATGGTAGAAAATTGCATCTCAAATGTTTTACATGCAGATTTTATGGTCACTATGCATATCAATGTAAAATAAAAAAATCATTACAATATGACAGGATTTGGGTTCCGAAAGGAACATTGACTAATAAAATAGGACCCAAAGAAATTTGGGTACCAAAAGTCACTTAATTATTTTTCAGGTGTGCCTCACATGCAAAGGACAAGAGAAAGTGAAAATGTGAAGGCACAAAGTTTATGGTAAAAGTATCATTGGTTATGTTCTTATATTTTATGGTTCTTAAGTGATTAAGCTTATTCTTTTAATTTCATTCAATAATTTCAAAATGACTATTTCTTTGAAAGAAAAGAAAGGAATAAAAGAAAATTGATCATGATGATAGGGGGAGCATGTTAAAACTTTAAAACTTTATTTTAACATATCATGAATATCTTTGTTGTATCAAAGTTTTATGCCATATTTTGATTCATAAATATATTTTTGAATTTCATCAAATTGTCTTCATTTTACCATTATAAAATAGTCATAAATTTAGGGGGAGTTATATTGCAATACTCTACATGTCTATTATATGACAAAAGGGGGAAGAATAATTTTTTTTTGAAAAATTGATTAAGGGGGAGTTACATATGGTTTCTTATATCCTTCATATATAAATTATTCTTTTTGATGAAACAAAAGGAGGAGAAGTATAGGAGAAATATGATCTGAATGTCACTTATATGAAGAGTACCTTATAATTAATATTTAATGAATATTTACTATTGTAAGGAAAGCTATGTGTTAGGAGGGGTAGAATTATTTTTACAAGAATTTTATAACTTTTTCGCAATTTATATATTTTTCATATTTCTCTGTTTGTCTTCATAAAAAAAGGGGAAGATTGTTGGGTCAAAATTTTAATGTCATATCAAATTATATTTTGATGATACAAACCTCAAATGATTGAAGTTAAAATGCTGAAATAGTTTAAAGAAAAATGGATAACTTTATGTATTACACTTTGATTAAATAATTGACACTGATCTCATTAGTTTTGGATGAATATTGAACATAAAAGTTGTAGAAAATTCTGTTAGCTTTCCATAGACTCCAAGATCATCTAATTTAGATAACTGTGCAAAACGTTATGCTCAAAATAGTGCAAGACGATCAGCCTACCGGTCGAAGCTATAAAGGCCGATCGAGATAGTCCGGTCGATCGATCGACCAGTCAATGCATAAACTGTCCAAATTCATGTCGAGACTACACCGGTTGATAGATCGATAGATGCACCGGCCGATCGATCAACTCAATGGAGGAAATCAAAACTGCGAAACTGTACCGATCGAGACACTGAGTCGATAGCTCGGTTGACCGGTTGCAGTCAGCTAGCAAATAAAGCGCAACGGTCATATAGACCGGTCAACTGGTCCATTACTGAAATGAACACTAATGACTATATTTCAAGGAGAAAAATGTGAAATTAATTCTGAACGAATTTTCCACATGTCAGAGCCTATAAAAGAAGTGTCAAAGCCAAAAGCAAAGGCAATCCATCCAATCATTGAAGTAATACTTCAAGAAATCAAAAGAAGATATTTTTCCTTGAAGTTATCATTTTAGTTGTGCTCTTCTTTCTCTCTTCCACTCTTGTGAGCCTAGCATTGTAAAGAGAGAGAAATATTTTGTTCAGAAAAATATAGAGAGCTCATGTGTAAAAGAGGTTCAAATCTTACCTCTTGAGCGAGAGAAAAGATTAGCTTTCTAGGAAGAGAGGTTGCGGAGAAAACGTGATTGATGCAAATGGCTTTCTTCCTTGCACCATTTGGAACAAAGGAAGGGATTAGTGGAATCTCCAACCGTCTCGAGGTCGAGAGGTGTAGCCGAACTTCGTCAACAACCATCGTGTCTTTGCGTTTGATTTTCTCTCTCTCTCCCCTTTCATATTATGCTTATGATCTGAATTGCTTTATTTTAAAAGATTTTAAAGAATCAATTTTGTGATTTCGCGACGATCTTTGTGAAATCCACATTTTTTATTAACACTAATTCCCCCCTCCCCCCTCTTGGTGCCCTTTGGCACTACAAGAAATAGGGGATTACAGACGGTTACGATCGTCTGTAATTTTCCCTAAAACCATCGAAAACATTATTTTCGACGGTTTTTTCATAAAAGCCGAAACGTCCAAAAATCGCTCATCGCAAATCATTTTCGACCGTCGCAAATATTGACGGTTGCTACCGCCAAAACTTTCGGCGGTCGTCGCACGACCGTCGAAGTTTCGACGGTCGAAACCATCGTAAAGAATTTTAATAATATAAAAAAATTAGGCGACCGACGGCCAGATCCGGCCGCTGGGGATCGGATCTGAACGTCCGGCGGCCGATCCGGCCACTGGGGGTCGGATCCGGCTGTTGGGGACCGGATCCAAATGCCCGACGGCCGATCCGGCCGTTGGGGATCATATCTGACCGCCCGCGGCCGGATCCGAATGCCTGGCGGCCGGATCCGGCCCCCAGCAGTCAGATCCGGCCGCTGGGGGCCGGATGGCGATTCGGCCGCTAGGCGGTCGATCCGGCCGCCAGGCGGCGGATCCGATCGCTGAGGGCCGGATCCGGCCACCAGCGGCCTCCTGGTGATCCGGGCCGGGGAGAGAGAGAGACCGTCGGCGGAAGAATCGATGACGTCCGGTAGGCTCGCCGGCCGGGTGAGGGAGAGGGGGAGAGAGAGAGACCGCCAGCGAGAGAGGGAGAGAGAGAGACCGCCGGCGGAAGAGTCGATGACGTCCGGTAGGCTCGCCGGCTGGGAGAGGGAGAGAGAGAGTCCGCCAGCGGGAGAGTCGATGACGTCCGATAGGCTCGCCAACCGGGAGAGGGAGAGAGAGAGAAGAGGAGAGGAGGGAGAGTGGCCGGGAGAGGGGAGGAGAGGAGAGGAGGGAGAGAGGAGAGGAGTGGGTTTTATATATATATTTCGAAAGATGAGAAAGCAAAAAAATGGAAAAAAAAGCGAGATAACGAAATTTTAATTATCGACGTCTACGACCGTCGGAAATTGTAACGTATTTTGCGACGGATGAAAATTCGTCGGAAATATCGACGTTCCTAATCGTCGAAAAATAAAATAATAATATAATAAATTACATAATTTATTATTATTATTTTTAAATCCGTCAAAAATTCATCAGAAACATCGACGTTCCTAATCGTCAAAAAATAAAATAATAATATAATAAATTACATAATTTATTATTGTCATTTCCGAACCGTCGAAAAATCCATCGGAAATTCCGACGGATGGATATCCGTCAGAAATATCGACGTTCCTAATTGTCGAAAAATAAAATAACAATATAAAAAATTACATAATTTATTATTGTCATTTCTGACGGTTGCAACCGTCGAAAAATCCGTCAGAAATATGTCCGTCGCAAAATCCGTCGCAAATTGTGACGGATTTCGAACCGTCGGAAATTGCCCGTCGGAAAATCGTGATTTTCTTGTATTGTGGGATCCTACAATTTTTTTATAATTAATATAATTATTGTTGATGATTTGAGTCATGTGTTTTTATATCGTCAATGATCCTCTAAAATATTCATGAAGAAATATATTCAAAACAATAAAGGATAGTTGCGTATATATAATTTGAATTTTTCATAAAATAAAAATGAACTTATAATGTTTTATTATATATGATAACAAAAATTAATATAAAAGTTTGACACTTATTAGATTCCATGCATTACCTTTTAGAAAGGGAAATTATTTATTTTAATCATGCTCAAATAGATAGAAAGAAAAAATCAATCTTCATTTGACTCAAATTGAATTATTTATTTTAAATTATTTGTTAATTCCCAAAATAATAAATTATCTTTTAGAAAGAAAATATTATTTATTTGTACCAAATTATTCTAACAAATTTAATCTTCTTTTATTTTTATTATCTTGTATAAAAAACTATTATAAAATAATTTTTATTTTCTAAAAATTCAAATTAGATTTGTGTATATATTACCATATATATAAAAATTTGACATTGTTACAATGCCACTTGTCACCATCTCATATATTTAGCTCTCCTTATATATATATTAGTGTAAGGCCCGTGTGATGCACGAGAGCATAACAAATTGATCATATAAAAAGTTTAAAATTAATATTAATGGTACAAAAAATTCATGCAACTATAAAAATATAATAAATAAAGAAACAAATATTATAATGTCTCAACATAAATTTCAAATTCTTTTTGTATAATATAATTGTTACATCAATTGTTATTTGTCAATCATCATCGAAGGACAAAAATTTAAGATTCTTTTTAATTTGCCACATGTGAAATAACTTATTGTCCATATGTAAACACTTGTTTTTTAGAAATAATCTCACATGATATAATAAAAGCGACTTCCTTGCAAAATTGAAAAAAGTAGTCCAAGATCTATAGATTTTAAAATGTACTTTTATATTCTTTAATATAATAATATATTTTTATTGATACATTTCTATTTTCTAATATCATTTCATTGGACTGCGTATTTTTTAGATTATAATAATCAGGAACATCATACAATCTAATCACACAAACTTTGAGATTTCGTTGCATCTTAATTAGATTTCGTATGATTTTTTACTTTTCACATAAGTCAATATTTTCAGTTATGCTACATAAAAAATATGGAAAAACTTATTTAATTTATCAAATAATTTTAACTAATATAAAACTTATGTGCTATTAATAAAAAAAACATCATATCACATAGTGAAATCAATGAGGCAACTAGTCTTCTTTTTTCTCAATTTAACATTAAAAATTTACATATATACTTATATAAAATAATGCTCTATCAGTTTATTAACATTATATGCATTTAATATTATACCACAAAAAAATATTTTACATAAAATTTGAATATAAGATACATTATTCAATGAAATAGAAATTATTTATATTCTAGTTTTATTTATTGACAATTGTTATCAATGAAAGAAAATAAAAATGAAAAAATCTCTACTAAAAAAATTCATACATAACTCGTTAGGAAGTTCTGAGATTCAAATACAGAAAATTTGTGGTTGAAGTTGTAAAAACACAAGTGAACATAATAGTTAATTGTGATATCAATGTCATAAATATGATTTCAAAAATGATGTAGAAAAATTATCGATATCTATTGTTCCACAAAAAAAGAGATAAAGATGTATAAATTAAGTAAAAAAATACTAATATATGTGACAATGTTTATTTCTATTATCCTTTTGGCCATGTCTTTTCTTTGTTAGAGGTAATAATAATTATTAAGGATTTTATATATCAGGTAGATAATGATAGATTTCTTTTTCATTTATAATAGTCGAATAATTTGTTACAAAAAATCTTTCATTTTTAGTAGTTAAATAATTTATTATTAGTTCATTAGAATATCTTAATTAATTAACAAACTTTTAGGCAAAATAACAAAATCTTTGAGTTAGTTGAATAATTTGTTATTAACTGATTACGTATCAATTTATAGCGAAATATCTACTAATAATAAAATTATCATGAAACCTAGTTATTTGATATTCTAAGATGATTGATATATTAAGTCTTATATTTTTTTTGGTAGAATAACAAAAACAATTACTATATGCAACTAAAAATTGTTATCATAAATAATATATATGATTTTTGACTTTTTACAAATGTGAAAATTCAAAGATAACCAAAAAGTTGACAGAATTAGACGGAAGGATCAAATTGGAAAAATCATAATAGTTTAAGGACCCAAAAATGAAGTTCATAGTTTAGAGTTAAATCTAAAAAATTGTGATAATGAGTGGTTAGAGAAAATAATCCTAAATATTATTAAAATTAAAATATATCATTTATTTCATATATTATTGTTTATCATATTGTTGGCTACTGAAAAATCTCTCATTTATAGTAGTTAAAATTTTTGTTATTAGATTATTATATAATAAAAGATTAGGAATCCTATTTGATATTATAAAACTGTTGATATACATGAGTTTTCTATCTTCTTAATTTTTATAGAATAAAAATTTGATAACAACAAACAATAACGATGCACAACTAAAAATTCTTACGATAGATAATATATGATTATAAATAATATTAGCACAAAATATATCATTTATTTCATATATTATTGAGCATCATAATATTGTTTATAGAAAAAATCTTTTATTTATAGTAGTTGAAAATTTTAGTTCATTAGAATATCTTAATCAATTATAATAATAACATAATGAGTAAGTTTGGTTGAATATCTTGTTATTAGTTGATTACATATCTTATAATGGTTTATAATGATATATCCATTAACAATAAAGTAATTTGGAATCTAAGTTGTTTAATATTTTAAAATGATTCATATACTTAAGTCTTTTATCATCTTAATAGAATGACAACTTGACAACAATAAAACAAAATTGTATACAATTAAAAATTGTTAGCATAAATAATATATGATGATAAATATTATTAGCACAAAATTATATCTTATACTTCATATATTATCGGTTACGTACAAAACTTTTATTTATAGTAATCGAATAATTTGTTTAACTTCTAATTATATATATATATATATATATATATATATATATATATATATACATAGAGAGAGATATATAATAATATATTAACAAAATGCTAACAATATTAACAAAATGATTAAATTTGGTTGATTATTTTATTGTTAGCTGATTAATCATATGTTGATTTATAATGAATTATGACATATAGATATACATACAATAATAAATTAATAAACTATTAGTAATAATTAAATTTGGTTGATTAGATATCTTGTATTGATTATAACGAACTATTCAATAATGATAAAATAATTACAAATTCTAGTTATTTTGATATTGTAAAATGACTGATATATGTAAGTCTTCTACCTTCTTGATAGAATAAAAACTTGATAGCAACAAAAAATAACTATAAACGTCTAAAAATTATTAGTATACATAATATATTAGTATAAATATTAGCTCAGAAGGTATATCATTTATTTCATATATTATTTGTTATAGAAAAATATTTCATTTATATTAGTTGAATAAATTATTTAACCTCTTACTTATACATATAGATATTCATATATTGATAAATAAGTTGTAGATAGATACATGTTATCATAATATTATATTTAAAATTTTTATGATACTTATATTAATCATCAATAGATATTATCAGAATATGAAATGTATGTCTTTAACTTGAGGTACATATCATAACATAATATTTTTGGTGTTTCCTTATATATATAAATTATAAATCATAATATTTGATTTTTTATACAAAGAGAAATTATATATACATATCTTTTTTATCATATACAAATTAATATTTGTAGGTCTGCATGCATTTATTGTCTTCAAAGAGAGCGTCGAATATGCAAAAAAAAAAAATGAAAGCCCCTTATAATATTTAATATTTTTTATTAGATAAAGAGAAGTATTTTTGCTTATAACATTTAATATTTTTATTAGACAAAAAAAATTACATGTGAATATTTTTTTATCACGCACAAACTTATATTTGTAGGTTTGCACATACTCCTCATCTTCAAAAGGGCATGAAATATGTAAATGAAAAGGAAAGTCCCTCTATTTATATGAAATTTAAAAACATAAATAAATAAAATTATATACTTAATAACTAACTTTGAGAAAGTGAAACTTCTCTATTTATAGTTAAATATGGAATTTAAAAACATGGACAAATAAAATTTTGTATACTTAACAACTAACTTAAAACATGAAAATGAAAACTAAAAATCTCTTCTTAAAACATGAAAATGAAAACTAAAAATCTCTTTATTTATAGTTACAAACACAGAATTTAAAAACATAAATAAATAGAATTATATAATTTTAGTAACTAACTTTTAATAATTAAAGATTATCATATTATGTATTCAATTTATGAGAGCATAATATTTTATTTAAAATTTGTATGATACTTATATTAATCATCAATAGATATTATCAGAATATGAAATGCATGTCTTTAACTCAAGCTACATATCATAACATTATATTTTTTGTCTTTCCTTATCTATATAAATTATAATAATTGATTTTTTATACAAAGAGAAATTATATATACGTATTTTTTTATCATACACAAATTAATATTTGTAGGTCCACATGCATCCAATGTCTTCAAAGAGAGCGTCAAGTATGAAAAAAAAAATGAAAGCCCCTTATAATATTTAATATTTTTTATTAGATAAAGAGAAATATTTTTCTTATAACATTTAATATTTTTATTAGACAAAAAAATTATATGTAAATATTTTTTTATTACGCACAAACTTATATTTGTAGATTCGCGCATACTCTTCAAAGAGGTCATGCAATATATAAATGAAAAATGAAAGTCCCTCTTTTTATAGTTACAAATATGAAATTTAAAAACATAAATAAATAAAATTATATGTACTTAATAACTAACTTTGAAAAAGTAAAAGCTTCTCTATTTATAGTTAAATATGGAATTTAAAAACATGGATAAATAAAATTTTGTATACTTAACAACTAACTTAATACATGAAAATGAAAACTAAAAATCTCTTTATTTATAGTTATAAATGTAGAATTTAAAAACATAAATAAATATAATTATATAATTTTAATAACTAACTTTTAATAATTAAATATTATTATTATATAAATTCAATTTATGAGAGTTTGATACGTGGCACTTTCTATATATATATATTGATATATTGTTTTTAATAAATATATTTTTTTTGTTTTAGAGTATGTTAAGTTAGAGTTTTAATAAAAAATTAATATTGTATATCCATATTTTTATGTGCCCTAATAATATATATATATATATATATATATATATATATTTACTTAGAAAAAGAGAGGGAAGAGGCTATGAGATCATTTATGAGCTAAAATAAATAAATTACTTTTTAATCATTTTACATATGATTACGATCTTCGAACGAAAAAATAATTTACAATTTAAAATAATTTTTTTGTTATCAAGACCAAAAGACTAATTCATTGTGATTAAATAAAATGATTAAAAACTTTTAGAGAAGAACACAACTTTTTACCCTTTTTTAAATTTAAGTTTGCTCATCTGTGGAGAAAACAAAAATAAAATGTAACATCTGTTTAAACATTTTTTTTCTCAAACAAAACAACCGGAATCTTGTAGTCCTACGATTTTCGATTACATTATATAGCTATTGGAAGGATAAAACGCATGATTTACATTTCCATGACACGAGAGCTAATAATCTTGAATTGGAGAATATCTTTTGGGAGGCAAAGTAAGTCATCTACTTCATGAGTCCTACTCCATATCAATCATGTAACGACGTTGATTTTTTATGTTTAATAAAATAATATATTATTATTTTTATTTTGAAAAATATGATCATTAATATTATTATAGTTAATAATTTTGAAAATAAAGAAAAATCGGGGAGAAGTTAAATTAGGAGGATAAGATTTATTATGGGATTATTTAATTAAATTCAAAATTATTTAATTATTAGAATAAATTAGAATTTGTTAGAAGAGATTAATTGAAAGATTAAATTTGTTTGAATTAGAAAGATTGTTAGAGTTTAATTGAGAATTTATAATTTTTTTAAAAGAGAGATTAGGGCCGGCCGTCCTCATTCATAAGGGAATTGTTTCCTTCTTGGTACGTGGGGTTTCTTAACGGCAGAGGAGGCGTGACGTTTCAGTTCCGGTGATAATAAGGCGTGATTGTCGAACAATTAAATATGAAACGAGGTAAGTAAAGAGGATTCGTAAATTTATTGTGTGGTATGATAAATCTTCTTTACAATTGATTGCGATTGGATTTGACGACATGTGAATAGGAAAGAGAATAGAGAGGAGATGAAAAAAAAAGGGATGAATAGCATTTTGGCGCTGAAGTAAAAGAAAGAAAAAAAGAAATTGAGAGAGCGAAAATTGTTGGACGTGACATAAGAAAAAAAAAATGATAGATGGGATGGTTGGCGGCCAATAAAGAGAGGAGAAAGTAATAGAGGATAAAGTAAGAGAGAAAATTGAGAAGAGGAAAAAAGTAAAACGGAGACGTTTGGCGATCAAAAAAGAAAAGAAAGAAATTGAAGCGCCAAAACATGATGATTACGGGTAAAGGTTGGAATTAGAGAGCGCCAATCGAGAAAACAAAGAAGAAATAAAGAAAAAAATTACATGAGAGAGAACCGGGAGTGACTCGTTTATTTCATATATAGTAATATTTTATTATCGATTTTACTATAATTACGTTGTTAATTTATTGATGGTATAACTATTGTTTGTCCTGATTATATTATTATTTGAATCTGATATATTGATTATATTATTATTGATTGTCGTGATAACATGATTATCATTCCTATTATATCATTATCATATATATATTGTCATTATAGTTGATCATAGTTTGTTATCACATCCAATTTTATCATTATAGTCTTTTTTTATTGGGTCTTATTTCACTTAAATTAAATTGTTAAAAGATAGATATCTTCGATAAATAAGATAAAAGTTGAAAGTTACTAGGTCTCCATATTCTCCTATTGTCTCCAAGACCTTAGATTATATTATTATTAAATTGAATTGAATGGAACATATAGTGTATCTAAATGTTTGAAACGTAATCATCTTTAGAGAAGTTATGATTGTCATGTGTTTGATCATGGTCCCTCGTCATTTATGAAGTATTATTAGTGCTATTATTGTTGGGTGGTAGGTTGATATCCCTAATTGGCCTACATAAAATGGACAAGGAGTTTTTTTTATTGAATTAGATAATTTTGAACATTATAAAATTCAATTGAATTGAATTAAAAGTGAATATATGGAATTGAATTATGATCATTTGAATATATTGGCATTGAGTTGACAATTATTATTGTTCTATTGAATTGAATTATTATTGATCAATGACTATTAATTATCGAATTAGAAATTATTAATTAAATGTTATTTATTGATCAAGCAATTAATAAAATTTAATTTATCCGATCGAACTCGATTAAATTGATTAAATCATAATTCAATATTGTTATTTACTGACCATAGTCGAGGTTACCTTTCACTTTTTTATTCCGCCAACATTTACACTCTAACTCGATTCCAACCCTCTGGAAAACAAAAAGAAAAGGGCAAATGTTACAAAATGCAAGTGCCTAAACATGCACCACTTTTAGGTAGCTGCACACATCTGAAAAAAATGCTTCTAATGATAACCTAATTAACTCTACTAAAATAAAATATCCGGCTCTATCTAGAAGTTGGTACTTAGTCACTATACTATCAATTTAGCAGTACTAATCACCACAAGCATTATGGCACAAAAGGTTGACGAAATACACTTATTATATCCATTATTTTATGCTACAAGTGCGACCAAAGAGAGAAATAAACGATTATGAGAGTATTAAAATCTAGGTATATAATAGGAGAGGAATGTGTGCTTAGGTCGTCATATATATATATATATATATATATATATATGACTATGGGCAAATTATATATATATATATATGTCAATTTCACCAGATAAAAAATTTGTTCGTTCTTCATGTACCGAAAAAAAAAATGTTCTTCCTTTACATTCAGATATGTCAAGGTTTGGAATCTTAGACAAGATAGAGTGTTAATATTTAAATCTATATATTAAAATATTATTTTTTTATAAAAAAGATGTCACATTCAACTAAGTCGTAATTGGGTAAGGTTACGATTCCAATCATTTCATACGTCAAGATACATAAATATTAATAAAATCTGTTTAAGATAGATAAAAAAAATTGACTCAAATTAATATTTTTAGATCATCGATTTTTTTAAAACAATATATTTGTATTTTTCATCTAAACCTATAATACTCAAGTGCTAATTGTTAATATCATTTAAACATTATATTATATGCTTGTGTAACAATCGACAACAACCACAAGATAAAAAAAATGAAACAAAATCAGAGTTGAATTGGGAAGCCGGGGAGAGCACGAGAGAAAACAAATATCCAATCCGATACAAAGTTTGAAAGGAAAGGGATTAAATCTGATCTAATCAGATTTAATTAGAAGAGGAGGCTTAGTTAAGATAAACTCAAATATTTATCTCCAATGGGAGATAAAGACCGGTTCGTGAAAAGGAGGATTTATGCATGAATCCCCTCCTTCGTGCTTTTTCCTTTGCTTGCCACGTCCGGGCCCTGTGCGCACCGAGCAGAGAGATTCTTCTCTCATTCTTTCTAACCTCAAGTAGCGCCAGGACCCCTCCGCTCTTCCTATAGTATTTTAAGGTATTTGATCCTCACATCTCACGTCCTGTTCGTTGACCAGTTGCAGGCAAATGTCGAGAGGGAGAGGAAATAAAGAGCAGGAATTATCGAGAGAAACAACAGGGGATTTGATTGTTGGATTTCAAGGTCTAGATCAAGGAACGAATTAATTGTGATAACAGGTGGGTGAATCGAAATCACCTTGCATGGCCTCTGAATTATCTCAATTCATGCCCGAATCGTTATGAAAAGAATATGAATATGATTCAAGTTATTATTTTTAAATTATTTGATTTCTTGAATTCTTTGATTGGTTGATTGTAGCATGCATAGCTATTTCTATTTGTTATATTTCTGTATTATTGATTGCTAGGATGTAAGATTTAGAGGGGATTCCGTTTCGGTTTTATAACACGACCCAATTTTAAAATAGGAGTATTACGTCCGTAAATTTGTTGGCCGTAATTGTCTTACGGTCGAGAAAAAGATGGAGAGAGAAAGGGGTAAATTCTTACTGTCGTAATGCAATAGAGGTAAATTTTTACGGCCGTAAGGATTGGCCGTAAGAGAATTAAAAAAAAAAGAAAAGAAAAAGGGATGAAGCTTACGGCCGTAATGCAATAGGGGAAAACTTTACGGCCGTAAGGAAAGGATGGAGAGAGAAGGAGATGGATTGGCCGTAAGGGAAATAAAAAAAAAAGAAAAGGAAGAGTTTACGGCCGTAACGTAATAAGGGTTAATTTTTACGGCCGAAATAGAATGGAGAGTAGAGTTTACGGTCGTAACGTAATAAGGGTTAATTTTTACGGCCGAAATAGAATGGAGAGTAGGGTTTTACGGCCGTAACGTAATAAGGGTTAATTTTTACGGCCGAAATAGAATGGAGAGTAGGGTTTTACGGCCGTAACGTAATAAGGGTTAAATTTTTACGGCCGTAAGGTGAAGGAATTCCTCGGGTGTAAAATCCAAAGAATTAGGGTTTTACGGCCGTAAGGTGGAGGAGATTCTTCGGGAGTAAAAATCCAGAAGAGGTGAGGGCGTAAAATCCAGCAAAATTCACCCATTAGTCTCTCTTTATTTTGATATAAACATTATTGATTTCCTTATAATTCCAACATGAACTCTTTGTCTTGATTTATCTCATACCGATCATATCTCCTTCATCACACGATACAAAGAATGAAAAGATACTGAAAGTGATTAATAAGTTCAGATGAAAGATTAATGATGGGTTGCCAGTCCAAGCCAAGTGCATCAAGATAAGGGTCGCTTCCTTGGTCATGGTTTGATCACCCATTGACCCGCACAAGGCCGTATCGTTTGCTGGGCATACCCCAAGAATTAAAGGCACCTCAAAGTCACCCTGATTGTTAATTAATAACCAAGATCAACAAGCATGTTCAAGTTCAAATCAAGTCAAGTATGTCATGATTCCAAGTTTACTATGTATTATTGATCCTCATGATTCATGATATCGCTGATCTTATTCTTATTATGATCCATGATACTGATATGTTATCTTCCACGTTCAAGTTAAATATGATTATTTACCGTTGATTATTATATTCATGTCATGCATCGTATATCATGTGGTTCTCCACTAGGCTGTAAAGCTTACGGGAGGACCTCCTTCCCTGTGTCTGATTTCCACAGGACCAGGTCAGTAACGTGGTGGAGTAGGCATGTGGTGATGAAGCTCTGGCGATAGGACATCACATGAACCATAGGGCTTTTAGAGTGTTATTTAGTTTTCATTTACCTTCCGCAATTTAGATTCATGATGTAGAACTTATTTTATTTCTTAGCAATGATATAGCCACTTTTAGACTTCCGCATAATTATGTTATTTTCTTTTATTTTATTATCTTTCCGCTGACATGTCTCAGTTCTTGATTGAGGTGTGGTCAATATTATGGTCAAGTTATAGCATGCCGTAGCGTCTCCAGATTGGTCTTCGCCACGTGACGGGGGTCGATTTGGGGGCGTTACAGTTATGGTATCAGAGCCTAAAGTTAGGACTCTCTTGACGTCCTAGTGTATAGAATAGTATAGTATGGTAAAAGGTTCATGTGCTATCGCCGTGCAGTCGCCACACCCTCCACCGAAAAGTAATGTAAGTCAAGTTTATGTTTAAGATAAGTTATGATTTATTGATGCATGATTTTATTGTATGAATAGAGGATAAGCATGTCACGACGGTCGGAGCGTATTCAAGAGCAAATGGTCAGAGCGGACCGAAATCTGTATTAGGCATCGGAAGGCCCACTTCCTGAGATGGGGGCCCAGCCGGGTCGCGGACGTGGCCGTGGGCGAGGTCGTGCACCAGGCCGAGGAAGAGGTAGAGGCCGCGCAGCTAGAGCGCCATTAGAGGAGCATGTGGATGAGTTTGCTCCACCTGAGGGTAGCCAGGCAGGAGACAGTCTACCAGCGTCAAGGCGTCGTAATCAGAGGGCACGCCATGAAGCTGTAGAAGACACCATCCAGGCTTTCCTGAAGTTGCATCCGTCTCATTATGATGGGAAGGCGGACTTTTTCAAGGCTGAAGAATGGATTGAGACTATGGATCGGATTTTTAAGCTGGTGAGATGCACTGATGAACGCAAGGTTCTGTATGCCACACACATGCTTACTGGTACTGCGATGGGCTGGTGGAAGACTACAAGGGCCACCAGGTTCAGAGGGATGGAAGAAGAGGACATAGCATGGGATGAATTTAAGAAGGCCTTCATGACGCGCTACACTCCTGAACATGACCGCATCAACAAACAAGAGGAGTTCCTGCAACTACAACAGGGAACTATTCTGTGGCGGATTACCACACCTAGTTCATCCAACTGGAGCAATATTGTCCGATGCCATTTGAAGGACGTATTAGGGCTAACAGATTCATTAATGGACTACAGCAGGCACTGAAGACTGAAGTCCTGTCTGGGGATTGTGAAGATCTAGAGAAGGCTGTGAGGTTGGCCACACGTATGGAAAAGGATCAAGCTGAACGCAAGGCCAAAGCTCCAGCCAAAGCAATAGAGCAGCCCAGACCTCGAACGGATGATCATCGGCCATTTAGGAGGAACGACCGCCGCGATCGTCGTTACAGGCCATATCAGCAGAGAGAAGCCCCAAGACAGGCTCAAGCTCAACCACGGCCTGCGCCAATGCAAGCACAGCCACTGAGACAACTGCCACTGCCACCACGCCAGCCACAAGTGCCACAGAAGCCTTTATGTCCTCACTGTGGCCGTCACCATGATGGAGAGTGTCGTAGACTGAGCGGCGCATGCATTCAGTGTGGACAGTTCGGACATTTCATCAGAAATTGCCCACAGGCTGCCAGAGGAGGCCGAGACAATCGAGCAGCAGGAGGTGCAAATTCTGTTGTGCAAGGTCGTGTGCACAACCTGGAAGCTGATGCAGCCCAAAATGATAATGATGTCATTAGAGGTACCCTCCCGATCGCCAACTTGTCTGCTACTATTTTATTTGATTCGGGGGCTACACACTCGTTTATTTCGGAGTCGTGTGACCAAACTCTTAGTCTACCTCAGAAGCAGATGCCTCATGCTATGCGTGTGAGTACACCTATGGGTACTCTCCATGCTGCCAAGTACATCCCGAATGTACCTGTCAATGTAGACAAGAAAAAATTTTTCTACAGACCTCATAGTCATCCTCATGGTGGATTATAACGTCATTTTGGGGATGGACTGACTTTCATATCACGATGCAACCTTGCAATGCAAACAGAAGAAGATCATTATAGGGACGCAAGGCAAGCCCAAGGCAGTGATAAGAGGCACTCCATCAACAAAGAACAAAGTCATTGTCTCAGCGATCAAGGCACAGAAGTTATTGCAGAAAGGATGCTGTGGGTACTTGGCTAGTGTGGTCAAGACGGATGCACCTGTCACTGAGCTCCAACAGATAGATGTGGTGCGAGAGTTCCCAGATGTGTTTCCTGAGGACACATCCGGATTACCACCGAAACGGGAAATCGACTTTAAAATAGAGCTCCTCCCTGGGACTGCATCCATCTCTAAAGCACCCTACCGCATGGCACCTGCTGAAATGCAGGAACTAAAGAAGCAGATACAGGAGCTACTGGACAAGGGATTTATCAGACCGAGCGTCTCACCCTGGGGCGCACCGGTCTTGTTTGTCAAGAAAAAGGACGGCTCCATGCGGCTCTGCATCGACTATAGAATGCTCAATAAAGTGACAGTGAAGAATAAGTACCCCCTGCCTCGGATAGATGACCTTTTCGATCAGCTGTCAAAAGCATCGGTGTTCTCTAAGATAGACTTACGTAGTGGCTACCACCAGCTGAGAGTAGCAGAGGAGGACATACCGAAAACCGCTTTTCGGTCAAGATATGGCCACTACGAGTTCTTGGTCATGCCATTTGGACTGACGAACGCTCCTGCCGCGTTCATGGATTTAATGAACAGGGTCTTCCGACCATATTTAGATCAGTTTGTCATAGTGTTCGTGGATGACATTCTGATATATTCTTCCAGTCCAGAGCAACACCGAGAGCATCTCAGGATAGTATTGGAGATCCTAAGACAACACAAGCTTTATGGCAAGCTTTCAAAGTGTGAATTCTGGCTGAAGGAGATCATGTTCTTAGGACATATAGTCTCCAAGAAGGGCATTGCAGTAGACCCCGCAAAAGTGGAAGCGGTGACGAATTGGACTAGGCCGAAGAATGCTTCTGAGATTCGCAGCTTCCTTGGTTTAGCGGGTTATTACAGGAGGTTTATCAGGGACTTTTCTAAGATTGTTGCACCCCTCACGAATCTCACAAAGAAGGCGGAAAAATTTATCTGGATAGATAAATGTGAGCAAAGCTTTCAGACTCTGAAGGACCGTCTGACTTCGGCACCAATTCTCACTATACCGACAGGCAGTGGAGGTTTCGTGGTCTATAGTGATGCGTGTGGAACAGGATTGGGTTGTGTCCTGATGCAACACGGCAAAGTAGTGGCTTATGCTTCACGGCAACTGAAGAAGCATGAGGTCAATTACCCCACACATGACTTGGAATTGGCGGCTGTGGTCTTTGCTCTGAAGATCTGGAGGCACTATTTGTATGCAGAGACGTTCGAGATCTTCACCGACCACAAGAGTCTCAAGTACATCTTCGATCAGAGGGATCTTAACATGAGGCAACGACGATGGCTTGAGCTCCTCAAGGATTATGAATTTGCTATCAATTACCATCCGGGTAAAGCAAATTCAGTCGCCGATGCATTAAGCAGGAAGTGGGAAGGCTCGCTGGCTTATATGAGGTTACGCGAGTACGAGATGCTGGAAGAAATTGAGCAATGGTGCCCCAAGTTGGGAACAAATGGAGCTTTATGGATGATGCATCAGATGAAGCCCAGCTTAATCGACAGGATCATAACAGCTCAGAAAGTAGACCCTGAATATCAGAAGGTTCTGAAGAGGTGCCAAAATGAACCAGCAGATTTTCAGATCTCTGCAGATGGAGGGATTAGATATCGGGACAGGTTGTGGATTCCCTCTGACGCTGATGTCCGACGAGAGGTACTGGATGAGTGCCACAAGTCGGAGTTCGCTATCCACCCCGGTAGCACCAAGATGTATAAGGATGTACAACGCAGCTACTGGTGGCCAGACATGAAAAGAGAGATAGCGGAATATGTATCCCGATGCCTACTATGACAACAGTCAAGATTGAACATCAGCGGCCATATGGCAAGTTGAAGCCTTTGGAAATCCCACAATGGAAGTGGGATAAGATCACTATGGATTTTGTATCTAACTTGCCTAGGACTAAGAAGGGTCATGATGCCATATGGGTAGTCGTGGATCGTTTCACAAAGGCAGCACACTTTATTCCAATTTGATGGAAGCAATCAGTGGAGAGTCTGCTAGACTTATATGTAAGAGAAGTAGTCAAACTCCATGGGATCCCAGAGTCCATAGTGTCTGATCGAGACCCCAGATTCACTGCCAGATTCTGGAGGAACATGCAGGAAGCCTTTGTCACAGGGCTCAACTTCAGTACAGCTTTCCACCCTTAGACAGATGGGCAGTCTGAGAGGACCATCCAGACACTAGAGGATATGTTAAGGGCCTGTGCACTAGATTGGCAGGGTAGCTGGGATGAGCACATTCATCTGATTGAGTTTGCTTATAACAACAGCTACCATTCTAGTATTGGTATGGCACCATTTGAAGCCCTGTATGGACGACCTTGCCGTTCACCTGCCCACTGGAGCAAAGTAGGCGAGGAAAAGATCATGAGTAAGGAAGAAGTGAAAGAAGCAGTGGAATATGCTGAAAAGATAGAATTGATTAAGTAAAGGATGAAGACTACTCAAGGAAGGCAAAAGAGTTATGCTGACAAAGGCAGACGAGAGCAGATCTTTCAAGCTGGGGACCAAGTTCTTCTGAAGGTATCTTCCATGAAAGGAGTCATGAGATTCAGTAAGCGAGGAAAGCTCAGTCCTCGCTATGTAGGCCCATTTGAGATACTCGAGCTGGTAGGCGAGGCAGCATGCAGACTGGCTCTACCCCCATCTTATGGGAGAGTGCACAATGTATTCCATGTATCCATGCTCAAGAAGTACAAGCACGATGCTGCAAATGTTCTAAAGATAGAGGAGCCAAATATAGCTGCAGATTTGACCTTTGCTGAGTATCCAACGCATATAGTGGATCGCAAAGTATAACATCAGAAGAACAAGGATGTCCCCATGGTCAGAGTAGCTTGGCGTCACCATAACGGAGATGATGCAACATGGGAGCTCGAGTCAGAAATGCGCCAAGAATTTCCTCATCTTTTCGGTAAGCCCTCTACTTAGTGCAAAATTCGAGGACGAATTTTATTTTAAGGGGGTAAGAATGTAACAATCGACAACAACCACAAGATAAAAAAAATGAAACAAAATCAGAGTTGAATTGGGAAGCCGGGGAGAGCACGAGAGAAAACAAATATCCAATCCGATTCAAAGTTTGAAAGGAAAGGGATTAAATCTGATCTAATCAAATTTAATTAGAAGAGGAGGCTTAGTTAAGATAAACTCAAATATTTATCTCCAATGGGAGATAAAGACCGGTTCGTGAAAAGGAGGATTTATGCATGAATCCCCTCCTTCGTGCTTTTTCCTTTGCTTGGCACGTCCGGACCCTGTGCGCACCGAGCAGAGAGATTCTTCTCTCATTCTTCCTAACCTCAAGTAGCGCCAGGACCCCTCCGCTCTTCCTATAGTATTTTAAGGTATTTGATCCTCACATCTCACGTCCTGTTCGTTGACCAGTTGCAGGCAAAGGTCGAGAGGGAGAGGAAATAAAGAGCAGGAATTATCGAGAGAAACAACAGGGGATTTGATTGTTGGATTTCAAGGTCTAGATCGAGGAACGAATTAATTGTGATAACAGGTGGGTGAATCGAAATCACCTTGCATGGCCTCTGAATTATCTCAATTCATGCCCGAATCATTATGAAAAGAATATGAATATGATTCAAGTTATTATTTTTAAATTGTTTGATTTCTTGAATTCTTTGATTGGTTGATTGTAGTATGCATAGTTATTTCTGTTTGTTATATTTCTGTATTATTGATTGCTAGGATGTAAGATTTAGAGGGGATTCCGTTTCGATTTTATAACACAACCCAATTTTAAAATAGGAGTATTACGACCGTAAATTTGTTGGCCGTAATTGTCTTACGGTCGAGAAAAAGATGGAGAGAGAAAGGGGTAAATTCTTACGGCCGTAATGCAATAGAGGTAAATTTTTACGGCCGTAAGGATTGGCCGTAAGAGAATTAAAAAAAAGAAAAGAAAAAGGGATGAAGCTTACGGCCGTAATGCAATAGGGGAAAACTTTACGGCCGTAAGGAAAGGATGGAGAGAGAAGGAGATGGATTGGCCGTAAGGGAAATAAAAAAAAAAGAAAAGGAAGAGTTTACGGCCGTAACGTAATAAGGATTAATTTTTACGGCCGAAATAGAATGGAGAGTAGAGTTTACGGCCGTAACGTAATAAGGGTTAATTTTTACGGCCGAAATAGAATGGAGAATAGAGTTTACGGCCGTAACGTAATAAGGGTTAATTTTTACGGTCGAAATAGAATGGAGAGTAGGGTTTTACGGCCGTAACGTAATAAGGGTTAATTTTTACGGCCGAAATAGAATGGAGAGTAGGGTTTTACAGCCGTAACGTAATAAGGGTTAAATTTTTACGGCCGTAAGGTGAAGGAATTCCTCAGGCGTAAAATCCAAAGAATTAGGATTTTACGGCCGTAAGGTGGAGGAGATTCTTCGGGCGTAAAAATCCAGAAGAGGAGAGGGCGTAAAATCCAGCAAAATTCACCCATTAGTCTCTCTTTATTTTGATATAAACATTATTGATTTCCTTATAATTCCAACATGAACTTTTTGTCTTGATTTATCTCATACCGATCATATCTCCTTCATCACACGATACAAAGAATGAAAAGATACTGAAAGTGATTAATAAGTTCAGATGAAAGATTAATGATGGGTTGCCAGTCCAAGCCAAGTGCATCAAGATAAGGGTCGCTCCCTTGATCATGGTTTGATCACCCATTGACCCGCACAATGCCGTATCGTTTGCTGGGCATACCCCAAGAATTAAAGGCACCTCAAAGTCACCCTGATTGTTAATTAATAACCAAGATCAACAAGCATGTTCAAGTTCAAGTCAAGTCAAGTATGCCATGATTCCAAGTTTACTATGTATTATTGATCCTCATGATTCATGATATCGCTGATCTTATTTTTATTATGATCCATGATACTGATATGTTATCTTCCACGTTCAAGTTAAATATGATTATTTACCGTTGATTATTATATTCATGTCATGCATTGTATATCATGTGGTTCCCCACTAGGCTGTAAAGCTTACGGGAGGACCTCCTCCCCTGTGTCTGATTTTCACAGGACCAGGTCAATAACGTGGTGGAGTAGACGTGTGGTGATGAAGCTCTGGCGATAGGACAGCACATGAACCATAGGGCTTTTAGAGTGTTATTTAGTTTTCATTTACCTTCCGCAATTTAGATTCATGATGTAGAACTTATTTTATTTCTTAGCAATGATATAGTCACTTTTAGACTTCCGCATAATTATGTTATTTTCTTTTATTTTATTATCTTTCCGCTGACATGTCTCAGTTCTTGATTGAGGTGTGGTCAATATTATGGTCAAGTTATAGCATGCCGTAGCGTCTCCAGATTGATCTTCGCCACGTGGCAGGGGTCGATTTGGGGGCGTTACAGCTTGTATATATATGCTGCAAGTGTGTCACCCTAAATCTTATCATTAAAACCCTCCATCGAATCTAGAACAATATGATCATAAGATTTCAGTCAAGGTCTAGATAGATATTTTTAATATGCAAATTAACAGGTGATTAACAAGAAAAAAGTTGAGATTAGGTCGAGTGCAGTGATGCAAGATAAGCAATGGTCAAACACGGTTGGCAAAAGTGTTTAATTACATTCTAAATGATAATTTAATTAGACATGTGTAAACCATTTTTTGTATCAAATGACGTCGTTACATATATAATTGATAATGATTATGTTTGTCTTTTTGAAAATTTGAGACCTTACGAGTATCATATAGTTTATGCACCTTCTAAATTATAATTAAAAAAGTCCAATAAAATGATTCATCCAAAAACATATACTACTAAAATTTTAAAATTACTGAATTAGAATTTCATAATATGATAGAAAAATATGAAATTATATATAAAAATTATTATATCTATAATTGATAACTTATGAATTTATTATATAAATAAAAAATTGGGCTATATGATTTTTTTTACGAATGGAATCCTAATTTTAACAGATGAATTTCAATCCATTAAAAAACGTTTTAAATTAATATTTGGATATCTAATATTTTATTTTCTCGGTTCAATTTTTGGATTGGGTAAATTTATAGAATTGATAGTCCGCACATACATGATTGAGAAGAATGTCTTCAACCAAGATGACCGGTAATGAGAATATATGGCCGCTGCCTGTGAGGTTATGGAGTAATTTTCTTCCGCTCAATCTCGTTATAGTTCTCGAACTTTACTTTAAAACAAATTAGCCTCTCAACTTATAAATTTATAACAAAAAAAATTCAATTAACCTACAATAACAAGTTTCCAAGTTAAAAATTTAATGTGACACTAAACTTAATTAAAATATTATATATTTATTAAAATATATAGTTATTTAATCTAAAGTAACAAAAATTTAAGAAAAGAGAGAGAACAAAAAGGACGTTGAAATTATTTATAAATATATTTTAATATATAAATATTCATAGATAAATTTTAAAAAGTTCTAGGAGAGACGTGCAACATGTTTTTCTTTTCTTATAATATTTATATATTGTTTTTAATAAATATATTTTATTTTGTTTTAGAGTATGTTAAGTTAGAGTCTTAATAAAAAATTAATATTGTATATCCATATTTTTATTTGCCCTATTAAAAAAATAATATATAATTTTTTACTTAGAAAATGAGAGAGAGGAGGCTATGAGATCATTTATGAGCTAAAATAAATAAATTAGTTTTTTTGTATCATTTTACATATGATTACGATCTCTGAATGAAAAAATAATTTACAATTTAAAATAAATTTTTTTATTATCAAGACCAAAAGAGTAATTCATTGTGATTAAATAAAATGATTAAAAACTTTTAGAGAAGAACACAACTTTTGGCCCGTGGAGAAAACAAAAATAAAATATTGATAGGTTCGGTATTGATAGGGCCGAACCGGACAACGATTTGAATAGGTGTTCGTTTCCGATCGAGCTGGTTGGACCGGTCGATCAGATCGGACAATAATAAAATATTATATTTAATATGGTATATTAAATTAAGTTATTATATTTTGGATATATACCTATATCAAAATGTAATTATACAAAAAAAAACAACAATCATAAATCATAAATTTTAAATTTAGGATTTGATGTTAAAATTATTACACACTTAATAAATAAAAATCTTATTGAATATCATTATTATATATAAATTTTCTATTCTTTAATATTTTTATAAATAAATTTTCCATTATATTATGAAAAGATTATATATTCTATAAATAAATATATAGTATAATTAGTGATTTATTAAATTTGAACATATTAAATATTAGATTAAAGAAATTTAAAATTTGTGTATATATATTTAAATATATATAATACTATACTATATTAAGTATGTTATAGTTTTATTGTAATTTATACATATATCAAAGAAGTTTGCACCATTCATCTCTAACTAATTTATCTAATATGACAAATATTATATATAATATAATAAATATATAATTAACTTATATTAAAATATACATTTATGATATTAAAATTTTGAATACAATAATAATTCATAAGTTAAAGTTCAAAGCTTAGTAAATTCTAAACTAAATAAAGGAAAAAAAAGCAAGTAAGATGTACAAACATAGTTTCACATTCATAATACTAACAACATAAAAGCAAGAGAACATTAGTGGTGTGTTTCTTTATGGAGAAAGTCTATTTATGAATATTTTTCAAATTTATAATAATAAACTTTATAAAATTATTTCTTTTTAAGAAATAATAAAAAAATTAGGTTGGCCCTAAAATCGTGGTTCAAACCGATTTTTTTTTGTTTTGACTGATTTTGACTAGTTCTTGATCGGTCTTGACCGGTTCAACTAGGTTCAACTAGGGGTCCAGTTTTAAGTGGCCAGTTGACGGTCCGACCGGTCGGTTCAACCCGGTTCAAGCTGTCTTAGCCGGTTGACGGTCCGATCGACTGGTCCAGTCGGCCTTAATGGCATTGCTTCATGAGTTCTCTATATCAATCACGTAACGACTTTGATTTTTTTATGTTTAATAAAATGATATGTTATTATTTTTATTTTGAGAAATATGATCATTAATATTATTATAGTTAATAATTTTGAAAATAAAGAAAAGTTGGGGAGAAGTTAAATTAAGGAGGATAAGATTTATTATGGGATTATTTAATTAAATTCAAAATTATTTAATTATTAGAATAAATCAGAATTTGTTAGAAGAGATTAATTGAAAGATTAAATTTGTTTGAATTAGAAAGATTGTTAGAGTTTAATTGAGAATTTATAAATTTTATAAAGGAGAGATTAGGGCCGACTATTCTGGAAATGTTTTCCTTCTCGGTACGTGGGGTTTCTCAATGACAGAGGAGGCATGACGTCCCAATGATAGCAAGGCGTGATTCAGCGTCGAATGGTTAAACGTAAAATGAGGTAGGTAAGGAGGATTTGTAGATTTATTGTGTGGTGTGATTATTTTTCTTTACAAATGATTGCGACCCATGTGAACAGGAGAGAGAATAGAGAGGAAACGAAAAAAGGGATGACTAGCATTTGGCACTAAAATAAAAGGAAGAAAAAAAAAGAAATTGAGAGAGAGAAAATTGTTGGTCGTGACATATGAAAAAAAAATGATAGATGGGATGGTTTGCGGCCAACAAAGAGAGAGGAGAGTAAGAGAGAAAATTGAGAAGAGGAGAAAAGTAAAATGCGAGGGAGACATTTGGCACTCAAAAAATAAAAAAAAGAGAAAGAAATTGAAGCGCCAAAACATGGTGATTACGCGTAAAAGTTGGAATTAGAGAGAAAATATCTTTTATTTTGTTATTTTTATTTTTCTGACAAAAAAATTCCTCTCGGCCAATCGAGAAAGAAAAAAGAAATAAAGAAAAAAATTTAATGAAGAGAGAACCGGGAGTGACTCATTTATTTTAATATATAGTAATAATTTACTATTTATTTTATTATAATTATGTTGTTAATTTATTGATTGTATAACTATTGTTGCCCTGATTATATTATTATTTGAATATGATATATTGATTGTATTGTTATTGATTGTCTTGATAACATGGTTATCATTCCTATTATATCATTATCATATATATTGTCATTATAGTTGATCATATTTTGTTATCACATCCAATCTTATTATTATGATACTGATACAGTAGTTTTTTTTATTGGATCTTGTTTCACTTAAATTAAATTGTTAAAAGAGAGATGTCTTAAGTAAATAAGATAAAAGCTAAAAGTTGCTAGGTCTCCATGTTCTCTTATTGTCTCCAAGACCTTAGGCCATATTATTATTGAATTGAATGAGACATATAATGTATCTAAAGGTATGAGACGTTATCATCTTTAGAGAAGCTATGATTGTCATGTGTTTGATCATGGTTCCTCATCATTCTGAACTATTATTAGCGCTATTATTGTTGAGTGGCTTGCTGTGGGTTGATATCCCCAATTGGCCTACATAAAAGGGACAAGGAGTTTTTTCTTAATTGATTGAGCGCTCCTCATTGAATTGATAACTCCGAACATTATAAAATTGAATTGAATCGAATTAAAAGTGAATTGTATGGAATTGAATTATGGTCATTTGGATATATTGGCATTGAGTTGACAATTATTATTGTCCTATTGAATTGAATTATTATTGGTCAATGACTATTGATTATCGAATTAGAAATTATTAATTAAATATTATTTATTGATGAGGTAATTAATAATTGTTATTATGATTTTTTGCTTCTACCCCTAATATATGAACTCACGATAACACATCCCTAAATTATAACACAATTTCCACTTTAGTCCATCCGTCTCATTCTGTTAACTTTTTCATTTTTTCTATTTATTAAAGACTAAACTACCATCTCCTATCATTTAATCTTTAAAAGTGTAAAATAATATAATAAAAATCATTAAAAAATAAAACAAAAGAGGGACGCTACTCTTCTCCCTTGCTGGCTTGAGAGGGAGGGGAAGCACCCCATATCCGTCTTGGGCAAGGTGGGGGCATATCACGGTCGAACTCACAGAGGTTCTATTGATGTCACAATCACTGGACATGGGGAGGGGGAGGGGGCTTTTCGGGGTAGTTGTCGGTCGTTGCAGGGGACCTGCCAACGCGGTCACTAGTCGTTGGAGGGGGAGGGGGCTCGAGCGAATCGGTCACCAGGGAGGAGGTCTGGGAGGGCAACACAGGGGGCATGGTCCATCGTCGATTGTAGGGAGGTGGTCTGTTGGGATTGAGCTCGTTGGGTTGCTGCTGATGACCTCACGATGGAGCTCACTAGGGGGAGCCAACATCACGATAGGGGTGGGGTGGGGTGGTCCATCGCCGGTCATGGGGAGGGCCCTGTCGACGGTCATCGATTGTTGGGGTGGGGGGGGGGGGTGGTCGGTCACTAGGGAGGAGGTGGGAGGAGGGGGGGGGGGGGGGGGGGTGTTTGCGTCTCCCATGCTCACAAGTTCATGGTCAAGCTCGAGGGCTTCCATCAAGTGGCCGGGGAGTCCATCGCCAAATAAAGTAAGGAGAGTGAGAGAGAAAGACAAAAACAAGATGCACAGAGGTTTGTTAACGAGAGTCTACCCCTAATATATGAACTCACCGTAACACATCTCTAAATTATACTACAATTTCCACTTTAGTCCATCCGTCTCATTCTGTTAACTTTTTCATTTTTTTCTATTTATTAAAATACTAAACTACCATCTACTCTCATTTAATCTTTAAAAGAATATAATAAAAATTATTAAAAAACAAAAAGGGGATGCTGCTCTTCTCCCTCTGGCGTCGGAGGGAGGGGCAACCTCCCATATCCATCTCGGGTGAGATGGGGGCATATCACAGTCGAGCTCACGGAGGTTCTATTGACGTCGCAATCACTAGACGCGGGGAGGGGGAGGGGACTTTCGGGGTAGTTGTCGGTCGCTTGAGGGAGCTTTTGAAGGATGACCTTCACTTTGAAACTTTGGATGGATATCATCCGTCGAAAATTTTGAAGGCAAATTATTCGTCGCAAACAATCGTCGAAACTTTCGAAGGGGCATTTGAGGACCATCGGTAATTTTTTGCGATGACAAAATTTTCAACTAACAAGATCCGTCGAAAAATCTATCGCAAAGGCATATTTGCCACAGATTTCGAAGATTTTGGGACGGATAAATCCATTGCAAATTTGCAATATTCTTGTAGTGCTAGTCATTGGAGGGGGAGGGGGCTCGGGCAAATCGGTCACTAGGGAGGAAGTCTGGGAGAGCAATGTAGGGGGCGTGGTCCATCATCGATTGCAGGGAGGGGGGGTCTGTCGGGATTGATTCATAACATATAATATATGGTATAGCCGATCATAAAATTTAGAATCAACATTGAAGGATTAATAAGATCATTTTAACATTGTTCATTATCATTAGTAAAGCATCATTAGCATTCATTCTATTTTATTATCTTACACTTATGAGTGCGATTGACGTGCAACTATCACAATGTCACACTTATTAAGCATTGAACCAAAATAACTATAGAAAGAAGAATACAAATTATTATTTGCATTTTTGTACAAGTAAATATTAAATAATTAACAATGTAAACTTAAATTAAATTTTCTTATAATATATAACAAGAACCATAAGGACACCCGATGTTTTCCCAATAATAACTTTGTTTAAATAGGGACTAGAACAAAATCCAAACCTCTTGTCTTGATTATATCGGATCGGGCTACGATTTACATGACACAACCTAGAACTCGACCATTCCTACTACTTAGGGGTGAAATGTTTCTTCGTTGAAAAAAATGAATTTAAATTTTGGGAGATCTTTTAACACATAAAAGACCACCCTAAATTTTTCGGAAAAAAATCCTAACCTAGGATATTTTGGTTTTTTCGGGTTGATGACCTAAGGCATATTTGCGACGGATTTCGAAGATTTTGCGACGGATAAATCCATCGCAAATTCGCAATATTCTTGTAGTGCTAGTCGTTGGAGGGGGAGGGGGCCTGCCAGCGTAGTCACTAATCGTTGGAGGGGGAGGGGCTCGGGCGAATCGGTCACTAGGGAGGAGGTCTGGGAGAGCAACGTAGGGGGCGTGGTCTATCATCGATTGCAGGGAGGGGGTCTGTCGGGATTGATTCATAACATATAATATATGGTATAGACGATCATAAAATTTAGAATCAACATTGAAGGATTTATAAAATCATTTTAACATTGTTCATTATCATTAGTAAAGCATCATTATCATTCATTCTATTTTATTATGTTACACGTATGAGTGCGATTGATGTGCGACTATCACAATGTCACACTTATTAAGCATTGAACCAAAATAACTATAGAAAGAAGAATATAAATTATTATTTGCATTTTTTGTATATTAAATAATTAACAATGTAAACTTAAATTAAATTTTCTTATAATATATAACAAGAACCATAAGGACACCCGATGTCTTCCCAATAATAACTTAGTTTAAATAGGGACTAGAACAAAATCCAAATCTCTTGTCTTGATTATATCAGATCGGGCTACGATTTACATGACACAACCTAAAACTCGACCATTCCTACTACTTAGGGGTGAAATGGTTTTCTTCGTTGAAAAAAATGACATTTAAATTTTGGGTGATCTTTTAACACATAAAAGACCACCCTAAATTTTTTCGGAAAAAAATTCTAACCTAGGAGATTTTGGATTTTTCGGGTTGATGACCTACTTTAAAATAATAATTTTGTTTAAAAAATTTTAAACATTAAATATATCACTTTATTTTAAAAAAATTAACTCTAAGTTTAACTATTTAATGTAAATAAACCAAATAACATATTATTACATTATAATTGAGAATATTCTAGTTAATTTTGTACAAACTTTATTAAAATAGGTTAATAACTTAATAATATTCAAGTTCATCTACATGATAATAAGCCAATAATATACCTAATGTAATAAAAAATTTGAATAAGATAAAATGTAAAACTAAAAAATATTATCTAAAAATTAAAGTAATAATTTAATTATCATAATTTTAAAAATGTATTTGGTTTTGGCTGGACCCCTCCGGTTTTTTTCGTAAGAAGCCCTAATTTAAATAGATGGTTTTATTTATTTGGCAATACCAACATAATTTTTAGGCAGGGTTAACTACTAATGATAAACATAAATTTATTATTTATTAACACTTTTAGAATATTATATGCTCGTGTTAAAAATATATCTAGTTACGTAAATTAAATCAAACTTAACCATTTTGACTAGGCTATTTTGGTAAATTTTTTTATTAAATGATACCTATTTTATGTTATAAGAAAAGGTAATATGAATTATCAACTAGAGTGCTTGTATGTCCAATTTAAAATTGGATATGTAATAACAATTTCATTTTACATTTTATTACAAAGAGAGACTCATGAGTTTAAAAGAAGAAAAAAAAAAAAATAGAGGGGTACAGAACTTACCTATTAAATCGAATTTAAGACTTAATTGATTATCCAAAACAATCGATGACTTAGATGGATAAATCTTGTTATAAAATACTATTAGAAATTTAAATTACGAAAAAAAGGTATGAGAAAATATCCCCACTTCCCTAACCTATGTGTAAACACAAGGCCATTTTTATTCCCACCTCACAAGAGAAAATTATCCTTGAATTAGGTAAAGAAAGCATTTATTTTGAGGTGTCAATTGCTGTTTATTGATTAATGACAGAAACTTTGAAATGTGAATGCTTCACTAATGCTGAACCTTGAATTCAAACTACCCATATTTTCATTGAGCACTAAATTTTCATCTCAAACTAAGCTAGTCTAAATTAACTTTCCTAGGAGTCAAGGGTTCAACTTAAAAAAAAGTCTAATTAAGTTGGCGATGAGAAAAATGTTTAATTAGCAATCCCAAGCAGCTCGTTATGAAAGCTGATGGCGACAGCATCTGTGGCTACGCAATACGTATTGTTCGTCTCCTTTGTGTATGGTATGTATGGACAAGCTACCCATCCATCTCCATCGTAACTATAGCCTTCGTGTGAGGGGGAGGAGGGAGGAACAAATTAATGGTGTCTGCTAAAGACAACGATGGGGAGTGGAAGCCAAGGGACAGACTCCATCATTCCCAGCCCCCCTTCTCCTCCACATCCCTGTCACCCTTTCCACGACGCGCGCGCGCGCACGCACGCGTGAGGCGACCAACCAGGCCCAACCCTCCTCTCTCTCTCTCTCCCCCTCTCTCTCTGCCTGCTCAGCTCACGCACACGCACACGCACGCTCGGGGTCCTTTCTTCCATTTAGCCTCGTCCATGTACACACCACCATCGCCGGGCTTCATTTCATAGTGCCGTGTCCCACAGATCCCCAGTTACTGGGGACAGCGCTGCACTCCCCGTGGGGCTCTGCAATTATTGCCGGTGTCCACCCCCCGAATCAATCCACGAACCCTCCCACACATCATGATCCAATGCCCTGCATGTCTTTATCACCATGCCTCTCGTTTCCACGTTTGAGTGTTACGCACCACTAGTACTACTGCAAAAGTCGCAGCTTTTGTTTACTCTCCCTACATAGATCCATATGATTTTACTGCCCTCTAGCTACTAAATCCGTCCAAGTAGATCTCAAATCCATATACATCCTTTGGCCACATGATTAAGGATAAAACTTATATAAGATTTCTACGAACACACCCTCTCTAAGATTAACGTATATCCTCCTCCCAATAAGGACAACTAAAAGACTATCTGACAGCCGTAAGAAATCTATCTTGTGACCTGTTCTTATTAACTACAGTCGGTGGACACACCACCACTTGATCTCGCTGTTGTTCTATATATGCGCCATCAAAGTGCTTCCAGATAGATGTACATGGCCTCTATCAGCTAATGAACACAGTCTGCATGCATGCTGGATAAAAGACAAACCTGCCGAACTCTGCCAAATAGATCCACTCATCTCCTCCACATATATTTAATTTGTGTGTGCGTCTTTGCTTGTGCGATTATTGCTATAGTTGTCTTCATTAGGAGCAAATTAAGAAGAACCTTGAACTATGCTGGATACGTTGAAGTACCTGATGGGCGTGGCCGGACCGAGCGGCTACGGTTCCAAGTCGACTGCGGAGGAGGTCACCGAATCGTGCCGCGACCTGAGCGCCATCACTGCCATAATTACTGGTGAGAGCTCGATCCGATCCCCCTCGTGAACTGCCAATTATATCACTGTGCAGTTCTTTACAAGTCTGCAACTTTGCTCGGGTTTGATCAGGTGCGACGTCTGGGATCGGTGCGGAAACGGCGAGGGTGCTGGCGAAACGGGGGGCGAGGTTGGTGCTGCCGGCTCGGAGCTTGAAGACTGCAGAGGAAACGAGGGCTCGGATAATGGCGGAGTTCTCCAACGCCGATGTCATAGTGCTCCCTCTTGATCTGAGCTCGTTCTCATCTGTTAGGAGCTTTGCATCTCGTTTCCTATCCCTCCAACTTCCTCTTAATCTGCTCATGTATATATGCTCAGAGACTTGTTCCCCTTTATCTCAGTGAATTCCATAAGAAGATGCAACAAAGATTACCCTTTTAATGAAATTGTTGCTCAACTAATAGAAACAACGCCGGGAAGTACTCACTCAAGCATGGGATCTCGGAGGATGGGTTCGAGATGACCTTCGCCACCAACTATTTGGGTATGTAAAGTGTTCAGTAGCTTTCTTACTGAGTTCCTTCAGAAGTGTTATTCAGAATCTTACAGGCCTCTTGTTTCCTGGTTTTCCCTCAATCAGGTCATTTCCTTTTGACGAAGCTGCTCTTGAACAAGATGGTAGAAACTGCAGCAAGAACCGGAATACAAGGCCGCATCGTGAACGTGTCGTCTGTGATCCACGGCTGGTTCTCCGGCGACGGCATCCGATATTTCGATCTACTTGCAGCCAAGAAGATGTAATTTTGACTAGTGCAGTCAAATTAATACTAGTGCTTTTTTATTCAGTCATACATGTACATATATACTATATTAATTCGTTACTCTTTCTAAAGCAAAGTATATATATGTAAATTTACAGTGCGTACCATCCCACGCGAGCCTACGCGCTCTCCAAGCTTGCAATTGTCCTGCACACAAGAGACCTTGCGAAGAGGCTAAAGGTCAGTCCCATTTTGATCGATTGATAGAATAATATAGCCCCTCCGATGTCGATCAAGCGGTCGATTTGTGCCTGATACTGTTGCTTCAACGCCAGGCGATGGGTGCCAACGTGACCGTCAATTGTGTTCATCCCGGCATCGTTAGGACCAGACTCACCCGAGATGGTTGGGACTTACTTGCAGGTAAAACGGGCAGCACAAAATTATGTAGTATCCATATACGTACGTACATTAAATTGCAAATTGTAATTAATATACATCCTCCTTGATGTCTGCATGTCTGTAATGTGCACAGATGTGGTCTTCTTCCTTGCATCAAAGCTCCTCAAGACTATTCCTCAGGTGATCTAATTAATGTCCTCTCTTTTCTGAAAATATATATGTGTCAAGTTCTTTGCCTCTTTGGTACATGAAACAAGTGGAAGGGAAGGCATAAACTTTTGGCTGCACTGAAGGCGGCGGCAACAACGTGCTACGTCGCGGCACACCCGGCGGTGTCGGACATGACAGGGAAGTACTTCGCAGACTGTAACGAAGCTTTGCCTTCCAAGTCATCGACCGACGAGCAAGAGGCCATCCGGCTGTGGCGCATGTCAGAAGTCATGACGAACGGTTTTGAGCTGGAAGATAAGGATGAATTCAGGCACCTGAAAGATGAAATAGTCGATGTTGCGCATCAAGATATTTACAGTAAGCGCCCAAGTCACAGACCTCTGGCCAGCTTGTGAGTTCTTGTGTATACCTTCACATGTAAATGGACCTATTATTGGGTGTCATAGGTTATAAACGTCACATAGGACAAGTTGTTCATCCGGTGACATTAATTAGCATCACATTTTGGTAGTTCATTTATACACCCTTGGAGGCTTGCGAAAAATAAATGGCTAGAAATGGTCACTCATATACAGCGTACAATGATGATAAGATACAACTTTTTTTGCCCTAATGAAAGTTTTAGATATTTGATTTAATCATGTGACATCTTTATCGGTATGTACCTCAAGCTTTTGAGTATATGAAATGTACGTCCAGTGGTTATCAAGCAGCATACATTTCTGTTCACAAGTTTAAACTGAAGTTAGCTACTAGTTGCAGTAAACCATGGGAGGAGTGAGCGCAGAACTCCTCGTTGTAGATGGAAGGATGGCAAATTTCGAAGAAGGCACAGTACACATTAATTAGAGGTTCTGAAGATAAGAAAGAAAAATCATCCTTCTTACTTATCTCAGAGCATCAAAATTCTGCGATTGGGGTGATGCATAACTGAACAAGGGCTTTAAAAATTCCGTTAGGGCTAATCACAGGAGCAAAAACCATCTTGGAGATCCATAATTGACTCCGAAACTCAATAATGAAATAATAGTGTTTCAGCTTTCATCTGATGGGACCTTAAAGAAATGAGTTCGAAGAGAAGAACCAGACAGCATGCATGGTGTTCTCAGAGAGTTGGCAGCAACTTGGTAACACGATCAACAACATGGTGATTGGTAGCTGAAAACACACATTGAAACAAACCATATGTCTTGATCATGCAAAAGCAACTCCCTTCCATTTCAGAAAGAAAGAAAGAGGGAACCGCCCTTTAATAAAGAGGGAGAACAACTTGAGCGGATTGCTGAAGGCACTGAGCTGTCAAACCTTCTTTTTCACCGAAGTAACCCCATAACCATGATGTTCCATGGTGTGCTCAGTGTCTTGGTCCTAAGGGCCGGTTATCTTTTTGTTAAGGAATACATACACGGAACAAATTTTATCCCTTGATATTTGCCACAAAACTTATTGGATTACCCACCTCCTAATCCTGATTGAGAGGTGAAATTAAACGTTGTGCCAGCAAATATCTTCTCAATTCTGTCAATCAACGTGGCAGAAATTTTGTTTATTTTGAAAAGAAAAAAATTTCAATCAAAGACACCATATTTTTATCCAAACAAAAATGACAGTGACAAAAAGATCGTCTTTTTATCTAAAAGTAATACTTCTCTAACAGAAAATAAAGCAGTTGTTTAGCATAATAAATTCTCTTTCAGGAATGATCTTTCACATAATCATCCCTTATGATAGTAATTCCTATACCAAACATGCATAATACCAGAAACCTTTTAGGAGAAAAGAATCTAAGGGCTCCTTTGGTGCATTGTCAATTTAATTAATCGATGATTACACTTAAATAGATTATCACTATTTAAATTACAAGTAATATCATATTATAATATTTGATAAGCATTGATAATATAATATAAATCATGGCTAAAATAGTTAGAGAACAAATTATCAAAATATTCTTAAAAATTTATTTTACAGGTTTATCATATAGTATCCTAAATAAATAAAGCAAAAAAAAAGTGAATATAGATAAAATAAGATCCTAGAAAATAAGAGTTATTTATAAAAGGTTCAAATAATAAAAGAGATGTTGTTAAATGATATTTATTTAATAATAAAATATTGAAATTAAAAAGATTTATGAAATTGATATTTTTATCAAAATACATGTCAAGCAACTGTTAATTAATATGGAAAACCACCTCCCCGTCTGCTATCTGAATTATCAGTGATGTGGTAATTAAGATTACTAGAGCAATTAAAATTACAGATAATAAGTGACAGCCAAACGAGATAATGTGGTGAGTCCTGAGAATTTTAAATAAAATAATCGATAATATATTTAGATTACCTCATACCAAACGACTTCTAATAGAATTTTACACTGGGATCTCTACTAATAAGATATCACTTTGTATTAGTTACTGACTAGTTAATTAAGTAGTGGGTAGTTAGAAGTTGTATGAGTTAGTGGTTGGTTAAGAAAGTAGCGGGTAGTTAGTTATATTTGTATTTGCATGTTATAAATACATGCATGAGTTTTAGATTTTGGTAATGTGTTGATCAATTATGTAACTGGAGTTTGGTCCATTCCATACGGACTTATGAAGATTTGTCATCTCAAATTGATAAGTTATTAATAGTAATTATGTTTAAAATTTTTGCATTTTTACTATTAATCATAATTATTCTAATTTTATTTTAATTATATTTTCAGTTCGTATCAGATACTCCCATGGTTTGCAACCTCACGCCATTTGGATCGGTATTGGATCGGAAATAAGACTCTAATTCTAGATTTTCTGCCAAGCAGGTGATTTTTTGAGTGTTCGTAATCGGAGCAAGCTAGTCTCACGTCGATAACATCACGGGATTACATCAGCTTACTCCAACATGGTGCCAAACGGGACGAACATGTTTTAAATTATGAGAAGCCTTTCTCCTAATTACAGTATATATACAACTAAAAAGAATATTATTTTCAAATGAGTATATTTGCTATTAAAAATTATCGTTGATATATTTTCACCAACAAATATAAAAATGTTAGCAAATATATATATATATATATATATATCATTGGTATTTGTACTGTTTCATTAATTGTCAGGATTGATAAATATGTATTAAAAACTCTCAATTGTCATTAATATGCAAAATTTCTATTGAAAATTTTATGACTATTTATATGTTTATGATAATTACAACATTTTACTAGTCAAATTATCAATATTACTAATAACACAACCCCAGTTATCATCAAGATTAATGCACCATTAATACAAATATATTGATGTTCATGGATTTGTGCACTAAGAAACTCCTTAAGTTAATTGTAAAACAAGATAAAAAAAACTAATTAAATACAATATAATTTTAATATTATTCAAATGTTATGTCGTTTGGATAATAAAATAACTAACTGTTAAATTTACTAAATTTTATCATTTTTAAGTCAAAATCAAAATTTTCTTAGATACACTCTCATTTTAGTAGAACTAATTGTCTTTATCCAAATGTTAGTTGTTGAAAGTTTGTTATATCTGTTCAATAGATAAGAACAATATAAAAATAATAATAATAGTATGATAATATTTTTTCTCTTTTTCCCTTATTGAACCTTCAATAACCACCCCTAAAATAAATTTGAATAAATGTTATTTCACTAGGTTATCCTATCTTCTCATCACCAATAGCATGGAAGATAGAACTTTAGTAGCCTTGGTAACTCTAAAATATTAATGAATACCTCCATATGTTTTTTTTCCTATTTTCCATATCATAGTAATACATATGAGAGTAAAAAGCTACAATCATGAACCCATGCCGCATAAAAATTAGCGTAGAGTGGGCGACGCTAACACTCGATTCTTCCATCTATATGCAAGATCTCATTGGCGGTCGAACATGATCGAGCACATCGAGGTGTACGGCCAATGCCACATCAGCATTGGGGTGGCCATTACCTCCTACTACCAGACTGTGTCAAGGTGGCAGGCTCCAAGTTCATGGAGGTGGTCTCCTAGGGAGATTTTTAATGGAGATTTGTATGCACAAATAATTGGCGAGTATACTAGGCTGAATCAAGTGAAGTAAAGATGTCGATCCCTAGAGAACTAATGACTCAAATTCTTCTAATCTAACCAATTATTGGGAGGAAGGTTAAAATTCAAGTTGTATTGTAAGGATTACTCTAAAAAGGCTGAAATTAAATGAAAATTGAAGAGAATACAAGTGCCTTAATTCATAGAAGAATTCGATATATGATAAAGTTAGGGTTCAGTATCCCCCTATTTTCCTCTTAATTAACAATTAAAATTTAATTATACTTTTATGTGATGGAAAGACCACTTACAATATAGGTTGGATTAAGATTTAACTATCACAATTATCAATTGAAAAAAGAAATTAAACAAATCAACTTTTAGTCTACAATAATTAAGATGATCTTAGATGTATGTCTATGTTATTAAATACTGAAAGCAATTAGATAATCATTCACAAATTATGGTCTCAAATTAAATGATCGAAAATTGACCAAAGTAGAGCCAAACTCGGCCCGAGTTCTACCTTGAACTCTCTTTCCATCCAACTTATCATGCACAAGGACCCAAGGCAATGCCCAAGTCGACAAAGGACCCAGCCCAGGTTGATTAAGTTTAGATCAATTATCATGCACAAGATTCATACGCAATTATTGCTAAGCAGCTAATAATAAACATGCAAGTCTACACAACTATGATAATAACAATAAGAAAAATTGGGGTTCAACATCAGTCTTCCCGAAAGAATGAAGTTGCTTCGTAAACCATTGACTTGACACTAAAATTGAAGAGAAAAATGTAATAAAATAATTTAAAATATTAAATCAAATTCCCATCCTTGGCCGGGACTATGTCAAAAACAAATGTCACAAATTTTGGATTCTTCAATTCTCAATTGATTAGTAGTAGAACATAGCAGGAATTATTTTCTCGTTTCCCGTCATCTAGGGCTTCAAACTCCAGAATTGCATACTACTTGAATCCTGGTATAGGGGTGGTGGCCGTCATATCAAGGATAATGAAATTAGGACACTTTAAAAGCAACACGTGGAATGGTATAAACAATTTTCAAACAAATTTTAATGTAAGTCTAAATTAATAATTAATGGAGAACTGTAAATTTTATAATTTGTACATGGCGGTTAACGTATCTTTTATTCCAGCAATAAATTTTATATATTATTTTCTAGTTGAATAGATGTTTGAAATAAAATAAAATAAATTTTAATAAATGGTTAAACGCTGAAATAAGTTTTATTTCATTCAAAATATTATTTTAATCCTGCATTTAAACTTTATCATATTGAGGACACAGAAGATACAATATTATTTTAAATAATTCTAAAAGTTGTTAAGAAATAGTTAACAAATAAATCTTTCGATTAGTATCATTTTAATCCGATGTTCCAAACACAAGCAATTTATATCGTTTGAAAAAATGATGATGATCTAAAGGTTGAAAACTTATAATTGCATGGGCTAATATGCCTCCTATTTTTTAATAAATAGAGGATAAATACTTTCTTGAATACATTTAATTTTCTTAAAAAAATAATATTTAGAAATATAATAATAGTATACTACTTCATTTTTATTTAATAATATCTTCTTTCATATTTTTATTGCATCGCACGGACATCATACTAGTTACTACATTAAAAGGAGAATAATATCCGTGTGAAGATGACATTTGACATTATAATACTAGTTATCATTTGAATTTAATAATTGAATTAATATGAATTATCAAAAGTGACAAGATAGTTACAATATCGATTTCTTGATGGAACAGAAGAAGGAAAAAAAGATCAAACTCGGTGCATGCTTTATTATGAATTTTTACATTAGCAATTTGTTAAGTAGACGTTTTGATACCAACTGGATACAAACAATTAGGACAGCACTCCCCTTTTTCAACTCATACAATTAATTACAAAGAAGCAAATGATGACATCATTTGGTATTGTCTACCGGCGGGAAGGGATGGATACTTCTTTGCGGATGAGGTCCTCTTATATTAAAGCCATCTTTTGGAGGGTCATGTACCTTGGGGTCGTGGTGACCAATTGTGTGCGCAATTTGATCTGCCACATGATCAAACCATGATGTTACTGCATCAACTACTGATTTTGAGTCTATCAACCATGAACCATCTTCATTGAGCACAAACAAAAACAAAGGCATTAGTATGTGTTATATATATACAGAGAGAGAGAGAGACCTATACAGAGAGAGAGAGAGAGAGAGAGAGAGAGAGAGAGAGAGAGAGAGAGAGAGAGAGAGAGAGAGACCTATAGGGACTCGCTAGGTAAGCTCAAAATTAGTTGAGGGGGATAGAGCAAGGGCCGGTGATGATCTTGAAAGAACCTAGGAAAAAAGCATGGGCGAGACAACAAAAAGTACAAGGGTTATGGAACATTTTTTCTAGGCCATTGTGGTAAGGATTTTCTTTATTGTTTGATCGTGATCTTTTAGGTTGCTAGGAAAACAAGTCCTTCACCACCTTTTATAATCTCTATCAAGTTAGAGATATAAGAAATGACATATTTAGAAACGGTGATTTTCTTTTTAATTTAATAACGATGATCATGTCAATATTAATGTAACCCACATGAACCCCTAAGAATTTAGCAGTACGGAGTAAATTATATTGCATGTATGAAATCCATGTACTTCAATAATTCATATTGGGATAGAAAATCTTAGATATTGGTCATCATTATTGTAGTTGTTTTTGTTACACGCGTATTGTGCATTTAGTGGAGCAGTTTTAATTGAAATGCTCATAAATAATTGCTCGATCTAGATAGCATATAATATGAATGTTGATTAACCTAGTGATTTCTTATTTCTTTACATCTTATGAAAAGTAAATTGAACTCTATATATATGCATGCTTGTTGCCTTTTTTTTATCACAAATAGATGATAAATTTTATTAAAGGCATGGTAACTTAAATTCCCAAATCTTAGCCTGGAAGATAGAACTTTAGTAGCCTTGGTAAGACTAAAATATTAACGCAAACTCCTTATGTTTTTTCCCTATTTTCCATATGATAGTGATACATATGAGAGTAAAAAGCTACAATCATGAACCCATGCCGCATAACAATTAGCACAGAGCATGCGATGCTAACACTCGATTCTTCCATCTATATGCAAGCTCTCATTGGCGGGCGAACATGATCGAGCACATCAAGGTGTACAGCCAATGCCGCATCAACATTGGGGTGGCCATTACCTCCTACTACTAGACTGTGTCCAGGCGGCGGGCTCGAACTTCATGGAGGTTGTCTCCTAGGGGGATTCCAGATGCAAGATTTGTATGCACAAATAATTAGCAATTATACTAGGCTGAATCAAGTGAAGTAAAGATGTCAATCCCTCGAGAACTAATGATGTAAATTCTTCTAATCTAACCAATTATTGGGAGGAAGGTTAAAATTCAAGTTGTATTGCAAGGATTACTCTTAAAGACCAAAATTAAATGAAAATACAAGTGCCTTAATTCATAGAAGAATTTGATATATCGTAAAGTTAGGTTTCAGTATCCCCCTATATTGCTCTTAATTAACAATTAAAATTTAATTATACTTTTTTGTGATGGAAGGACCACTAACAATATAGGTTTGAATTAAGATAACCTAACTATCACAATTATCAATAAAAAAACAAGTTAAACAAATAAACTTTTAGTCTACAATAATTAAGATGATCTTAGATGTAGGTCTATGTTATTAAATACTGAAAGCAATTAGATAATCATTCACAAATTATGGCCTAAAATTAAATGACCGATAATTAACCAAAGCAGAGCCAATCCCGGCCCGAGTTGTACATTGAACTCTCTTTCCAAGCAACTTAGCTCGGGTCCACAAGGCACGTCCCGAGTCGACAAAGGACCCAGCCCAAGTTGATCATTAAGTTTAGATCAATTATCTTGTACAAGATTTACATGCAACTATTGCTAAGCAGCTAATAATAAACATGCAAATCTATCCAACTATGATAATAACGTTAAGAATAGGCCATACTTCAGTTCACAAAATTCTAAATTCATAAAATACACCAATAAAAATTGGGGTTCAAGATCAATCTTCCCCGAAAAAATGAAATTGCTTCATAAACAATCGATTTGACACTAAAATTGAAGAGAAAAATGTAATAAAATGATTTAAAATATTAAATCGAATTCCAGATAGCAGCCAACAACTCTATAGTGAGACTTGGCCGGGACTATGTAAAAAACAAACGTCACAAACATCGGATTCTTCAATTCTCAATTGATTTGTAGTACCACATAGTAGAAATTATTTTCTCGTTTCTCGTGCATCTAGGGCTTTTAACTCCAGAATTGCATACTAGTTGAATCCTAGTATATCCATATTTATAGGGGTGGTGGCCTTCATGGTTTACCATATCAAGGATAGTGAAATTAAGACACTTTAAAAGCAGCACGTGGAAAGGTAAAAAACTATTTTCAAATAATTTTTTAATGTAAGTCTAAATTAATAATTATTGGAGAACTTTAAATTTTATAATTTATATATGGCGGTTCACGTATCTTTTATTCCAGCTATAAATTTTCTATATTATTTTCTAGTTGAATAGATGTTTGGAATAAAATAAAATAAATTTTAATAAATGGTTAAAGACTGAAATAAGTTTTATTTCATTTAAAAAATTATTTTAATCCTAATTTAAACTTTATCATATTGAGGACAAAGAAGATATAATATTATTTTAAATAGTTCTAAAAGTTGATAAGAAATAGTCAACGAACGCATCTTTCGAATAGTGTCATTTTAATATGATGTTCCAAACACAAGCAATTTATATCGTTTGACCAAAATGATGATGATCTAATGGTCAAAAACTTATAATTACATGATGCTAATATGCCTCTTATTTTTTAATAAATAGAGGATAAATACTTTCTTGAATACATTTATTTTTTTTTTAAAAAATAATATTTAGAAATATAATAATAGTATACTACATTTTTATTTAATAATTTCTTCTTTCATATTTTTATTGCATCACACGAATATCATACTAGTTACTACATTAAAAGGAGAATAATATCCGTGTGAAGATAACATTTGACATTATTCTACTAGTTATAATTTGAATTTAATAATTTAATTAATATGAATTATCGAAAGTGACAAGACAGTTACTATATCGATTTCTTGATGGAACAGAAGAAGAAAAAAAGATCAAACTTGGTGCATGCTTTATTATGAATTTTGAGATTAGCAATTCGTTAAGTAGACGTTTTGATACCAACTGGATACAAACAATTAGGACAGCATTCCCCATTTTCAACTCATACAATTAATTAGGAAGAAGCAAATGACGACATCATTTGGTATTGTGTACCGGCGGGAAAGGACGGATACTTCGTTGCGCATGAGGTCCTGTTACTTCAAAGCCGCGTTTTGGAGGGTCATGTACCGTGGGATCGTGATGACCAATTGCATGCGCAATTTGATCTGCCACACCATGAAACTATGATGCTACTGCATCAACTACTGATTTTGAGTCTATCAACCAAGAACCATCTTCATTGAGCACTTATAAAAACAAAGGTATTAGTATGTTTTATATATAAACATAGAGAGAGAGAGAGAGCAAGAGAGAGAGAGACCTATAGGGACTTGCACGGTAATCTCAAAATTAGTTGAGGGGGATGGCGCAAGGGCCGGTGATGATCGTGAAAGAACCTGGGCAAAAAGATGGGCAAGACAACAAAAACTACAAGGATTATGGAACATTTTTTCTCGGCCATTGTATTAAGGCTTTTCTTCCTTGTTTTATCATGATCTTTTAGGTTGCTAGGAAAACAAGTCCTTCAACACCTTTTATAATGGCTATCAAGTTAGAGATAAAATAAATGACATATTTAGAAACGGTGGTTTTCTTTTTAATTTAATAACGATGATCATGTCAATATTAATGTAACCCACACGAACCCTTAAGAATTTAGCACTCTGGAGTAACTTATATTGGATGTATGAAATCCATGTACTTCAATAATTCATATTGGGATAGAATATCTTAGATACTGGTCATCATTATTGTAGTTGTTTTTGTTACACGTGTATTGTGCATTTGGTGGAGCAGTTTTAATTGAAATGCACATATATCATTGCTAGATCTAGTTAGCATATAATATGTATCTTGATTAACCTAGTCATTTCTTATTTCTTTACATCTTACGCAAAGTAAATTGAACTCTATATATATGCATGCTTGTTGGCTTTTTTATCACAAATAGATTATAAATTTTATTAAAGGCATGGTAACTTAAATTCCCAAATCTTAGCCTGGAAGATAGAACTTTAGTAGCCTTGGTAACAGTAAAATATTAACGCATACTCATGTTTTTTTTTTTCCTATTTTCTATATCATAGTGATACATATGAGAGTAAAAAGCTACAATCATGAACCCATGCCGCATAAAACTTAGCGCTGAGCGGGCGACGCTAACACTCGATTCTTCCATCTATATGCAAGCTCTCATTGACGGGCGAACATGATCGAGCACATCGAGGTGTACATTACCTCCTACTTTCTTGAATACATTTATTTTTTTTAAAAAAATAATATTTAGAAATATAATAATAGTATACTACTACATTTTTATTTAATAATTTCTTCTTTCATATTTTTATTGCATCGCACGGACATCATACTAGTTACTACATTAAAAGGAGAATAATATCCGTGTGAAGATGACATTTGACATTATAATACTAGTTATAATTTGACTTTAATAATTTAATTAATATGAATTATCGAAAGTGACAAGACAGTTACTATATCGATTTCCTGATTATCGAAAGTGACAAGACAGTTACTATATCGATTTCTTGATGGAACAGAAGAAGAAAAAAAGATCAAACTTGGTGCATGCTTTATTATGAATTTTGAGATTAGCAATTCGTTAAGTAGACGTTTTGATACCAACTAGATACAAACAATTAGGACAGCATTCCCCTTTTTCAACTCATACAATTAATTAGGAAGATGCAAATGACGACATCATTTGGTATTGTGTACCGGCGGGAAAGGACGGATACTTCGTTGCGCATGAGGTCCTGTTACTTCAATGCCGTGTTTTGGAGGGTCATGTACCTTGGGATCGTGGTGACCAATTGCGTGCGCAATTTGATCTGCCACACCATGAAACCATGATGCTACTGCATCAACTACTGATTTTGAGTCTATCAACCAAGAACCATCTTCATTGAGCACTGATAAAAACAAAGGTATTAGTATGTTTTATATATATACAGAGAGAGAGAGATAGAGAGAGAGAGAGAGAGAGAGACCTATAGGGACTTGCACGGTAATCTCAAAATTAGTTGAGGGGGATGGCGCAAGGGCCGGTGATGATCTTGAAAGGACATGGGAAAAAAGCATGGGCAAGACAACAAAAACTACAAGGATTATGGAACATTTTTTCTGGACCATTGTGTTAAGGCTTTTCTTCCTTGTTTGATCGTGATCTTTTAGGTTGCTAGGAAAACAAGTCCTTCACCACCTTTTATAATCGCTATCAAGTTAGAGATATAATAAATGACATATTTAGAAGCGGTGGGTTTCTTTTTAATTTAATAACGATGATCATGTCAATATTAATGTAACCCACAAGAACCCTTAAGAGTTTAGCACTCTGGAGTAACTTATATTGCATGTATGAAATCCATGTACTTCAACAATTCATATTGGGATAGAAAATCTTAGATACTGGTCATCATTATTGTAGTTGTTTTTGTTACACGCGTATTGTGCATTTGGTGGAGCAGTTTTAATTGAAATGCACATAAATCACTACAAAAAAAATGCTGATTACCGATGGTCAAAACCGTGGTAATCAGCTCAAAAACCGTCGGTAATTGTATTACTGACGATTTTTCAGACGGAATCAATACGTCGAAAAAATCAATTTGTGGTGGTTAAAATCAAAACCGTCGGTAATTGCGACGATTTGAACCGTCGGAAAAGTCCTGGAAGTTCCGGCTGTCGAAACTTTCTGACGGTTGCAACCGTCGAAAAAATCCGACGGTTGAAACCGTCGAAAATTTTCGACGGTCGCAATTGTCGAAACTTTCGATGATCGTCGCAACCATAAAAAATTTTCGACGGTCGCAATTGTCAAAACTTTCAACGGTGGTCGCAGCCGTCGATCTTTTGGCGATCGCAATTATCGCAAGGAATTTTTTAAAAATAAAAAAAATAGCGGCCAGATCCGGCCGCCCGCAAGGGCCAGCCCGGCTGCCAGGCGACCGATCCGGCCGCTAGGGGCTAAAGGCCGAATCCAGCCGCAGGCGGCTGGATCCGGCCGATAGCGATCGGAGAGAAAGAGAAAGAGAGAGAGAGACGCCAGCGAAGAGAGAGAGACACGTCGGCTGGATAGGTCGCCGGTGGGACAGGTCGTCGGTGGGATAGGTCACCGGCGGTCGACGCTTAATGTCCGGCTAGAGGCTCGCCGGCCGGGAGAGGGAGAGAGAGAGAGAGAGAGGAGAGGAGAGGAGGGAGAGAGAGGAGAGGTGGAAAGAAAGTTGGGTTATTATATATATTTATAGGTGGAAAGATGAGAGAAAGCGGGAAAAAAAGCGGGAAAAAAGCGAGATAATGAAATTTTAATTACTGACGGATGTGACCGTCGGAAAAGTAAATATTAATTATTTTTAAAGTTACCGACAGTTGGGACCGTCGAAAAAATATTTAGTTATATATAATTTTTATTTTACCAACGGTTTGAACAGTCGGTAATTATTACCGATGATCGAAACCGTCGGTAATTTTGACGGTTTAGACCGTCGCTAATTATATTAATAAAATATTCCTCATATGATATTATTATACATTTACCGACGATTATGACCGTCGGAAAATCCGTCGAAAATTGCGACGGTTGAATATCTGTCGAAAATATCGACGTTCTTGATCGTCGAAAAAATAAATAATAACATAACAAATTATATAATTTATTTTCTCATTTCCGACGGTCGTAACCATCGAAAAATCCGTTGGAAATATCGACATTCCTAAATGTCATAAAATAAAATAATAATATAATAAATTATATAATCTATTATTTTCATTTCTGACGGTTGTAACGGTCGGAAAATCCGTCGGAAATGAAATCGTCGCAAAATCCGTCGAAAATTACGACGGATTTCAAACCGTCGAAATTACCCGTCGCAAAATGGCAATTTTCTTGTAGTGAATAATTTCTAGATCCAGATAGGATATAATATGTATGTTGATTAACCTAGTCATTTCTTATTTCTTTACATCTTACCCAAAGTAAATTGAACTCTATATATATGCATGCTTGTTGGCATTTTTATCACAAATAGATGATAAATTTTATTAAAGGCATGGTAACTTGAATTCCCAAATCTTAGCATGAAAGATAGAACTTTAGTAGCCTTGGTAACACTAAAATATTAATGCATACCTCCTTATGTTTTTTTTCCTATTTTCCATATCATAGTGATATATATGAGAGTAAAAAGCTACAATCATGAACCCATGCCGCATAAAACTTAGCGCTGAGCGGGCGTCGCTAACACTCGATTCTTCCATCTATATGCAAGGTCTCATTGGCGGGCGAACATGATCGAGCACATCGAGGTGTACGGCCAATGCCACATCAGCATTGGGGTGTCCATTACCTCCTACTACCAGACTGTCCAGGCGGCAAGCTCCAAGTTCATGCAGGTGGTCTCCTAGGGAGATTCCTGTTGCGAGATTTGTATGCACAAATAATTAGCAAGTATACTAGGTCAAATCGAGTGAAGTAAGATGTCAATCCCGCGAGAACTAATGACTTAAATTCTTCTAATCTAACCAATTATTGGGAGGAAGGTAAAAATTGAAGTTGTATTGTAAGGATTACTCTCAAAGACCGAAATTAAATGAAAATTGAAGAGAATACAAGTGCCTTAATTCATAGAAGTATTTGATATACGATAAAGTTAGGGTTCAGTATCCCCCTATTTTGCTCTTACTTAACAATCAAAATTTAATTATACTTTTTTGTGATGGAATGACGACTAACAATATAGGTTTCGATTAAGATAACCTAACTATCACAATTATCAATAGAAAAAAGAAGTTAAAGAAATCAGCTTTTAGTCTACAATAATTAATATGATCTTAGATGCAGGTCTATGTTATTAAATACTTAAACCAATTAGATAATCATCCACAAATTATGGCCTCAAATTAGATGTCGAAAATTGACCAAAGCAAAGTCAAACTCGGCCCGAGTTCTACCTTGAACACTCTTTCCAAGCAACTTAGCTCGGGTCCGCAAGGCACAACCCCCATCGACAAAGGACTCAATTATCATGCACAAGATTCACATGCAATTATTGCTAAGCGGCTAGTAATAAACTTGCAAACCTATCGAACTACGATAATAACATTAAGAATAGGTCATACTTCAGTTCACAAAATTCTAAATTCATAAAATAAACTAAGAAAAATTGGGGTTCAAGATCGGTCTTCCCGAATGAATGAAATTGCTTCCTAAACAATTGATTTGACACTAAATTTGAAGAGAAAAATATAATAAAATGATTTAAAATATTAAATCGAATTCCAGATAGCAGCCGACACTTCTATAGTGAGCCTTGGCCAGGACTATGTCAAAAAAAAAAACATAACAAACTTTGGATTCTTCAATTCTCAATTGATTCGTAGTAGCACATAGTAGAAATCATTTTCTCGTTTCTCGTGCATCTAGGGCTTTTAACTCCGGAATTGCATACAAGTTGAATCCTAGTATATCCATATTTATAGGGGCGGTGGCCTTAGATGGTTTACCATATCAAGGATAGTGAAATTAAGACACTTTAAAAGCAGCACGTGGAAAGGTAAAAAACTATTTTCAAACAATTTTTTTAATGTAAGTCTAAATTAATAATTATTGGAGAAATATAAATATTATAATTTATATATGGCGTTTAACGTATCTTTTATTCCAACTATAAATTTTCTATATTATTTTCTAGTTGATTAGATGTTTGAAATAAAATAAAAAAATAAATGGTTAAACACCGAAATAAGTTTTTTTTTCATTTAAAACATTATTTTAATCTTGCATTTAAACTTCATCATATTGAGGACAAAGAAGATATAATATTATTTTAAATAGATCTAAAAGTTGTTAAGAAATAGTCAACAAACACATCTTTGGATTAGTATCATTTTAATCTGATGTTCCAAAAACAAGCAATTTATATCCTTTGAACAAAATGATGATGATCTAATGGTCGAAAACTTATAATTGCATGGTGCTAATATGCCTCTTATTTTTAATAAATTGACGATAAATACTTTCTTGAATACATTTATATTTTTAAAAAAATAATATTTAGAAATATAATAATCGTATGCTACTTCATTTTTATTTAATAATTTCTTCTTTCATAGTTTTATTGCATCGCACGGACATCATACTAGTTACTGCACTAAAAGGAGAATAATATCCGTGTGAAGATGACATTTGACATTATAATACTAGTTATAATTTGAATGTAATAATTTAATTAATATGAATTATCAAAAGTGACAAGAAAGTTACTATATCAATTTCATGATGGAATAGAAGAAGGAAAAAAGAACAAACTCGGTGCATGCTTTATTATGAAATTTTAGATTAGCAATTCGTTAAGTAGACATTTTGATACCAACTAGATACAAACAATTAGGACAGCACCCCCCTTTTTCAACTCATACAATTAATTAGGAAGAAGCAAATGACGACACCATTTGGTATTATGTACCGGCGGGAAGGGACGGATACTTCTTTGTGGATTAGGTCCTGTTACATCAAAGCTGCGTTTTGGAGGGTCATGTACCTTGGGATCGTGGTGACCAATTGCGTGCGCAATTTGATCTGCCACATTATCAAACCATGATGCTACTGTATCAACTACTGATTTTGAGTCTATCAACCAAGAACCATCTTCATTGAGCACTTATAAAAACAAAGGTATTAGTATGTTTTATATATAAACATAGAGAGAGAGAGATAGCAAGAGAGAGAGAGACCTATAGGGACTTGCACGGTAATCTCAAAATTAGTTGAGGGGGATGGCGCAAGGGCCGGTGATGATCTTGAAAGAACCTGGGAAAAAAGATGGGCAAGACAACAAAAACTACAAGGATTATGGAACATTTTTTCTCGGCCATTGTATTAAGGCTTTTCTTCCTTGTTTGATCGTGATCTTTTAGGTTGCTAGGAAAACAAGTCCTTCAACACCTTTTATAATGGCTATCAAGTTAGAGATAAAATAAATGACATATTTAGAAACGGTGGTTTTCTTTTTAATTTAATAACGATGATCATGTCAATATTAATGTAACCCACACGACCCTTAAGAATTTAGCACTCCGGAGTAACTTATATTGGATGTATGAAATCCATGTACTTCAATAATTCATATTGGGATAGAATATCTTAGATACTGGTCATCATTATTGTAGTTGTTTTTGTTACACGTGTATTGTGCATTTGGTGGAGCAGTTTTAATTGAAATGCACATATATAATTGCTAGATCTAGTTAGCATATGATATGTATCTTGATTAACCTAGTCATTTCTTATTTCTTTACATCTTACGCAAAGTAAATTGAACTCTATATATATGCATGCTTGTTTGCTTTTTTATCACAAATAGATTATAAATTTTATTAAAGGCATGGTAACTTAAATTCCCAAATCTTAGCCTGGAAGATAGAACTTTAGTAGCCTTGGTAACAGTAAAATATTAACGCATACTCATGTTTTTTTTTCCTATTTTCTATATCATAGTGATACATATGAGAGTAAAAAGCTACAATCATGAACCCATGCCGCATAAAACTTAGCGCTGAGCGGGCGACGCTAACACTCGATTCTTCCATCTATATGCAAGCTCTCATTGGCGGGCGAACATGATCTAGCACATCGAGGTGTACGGCCAATGTCACATCAGCATTGGGGTGGCCATTACCTCCTACTACCAAACCGTCCAGGCGGCAGGTTCCAAGTTCATGGAGGTGGTCTCCTTGGGAGGTTCCTTATGCGAGATTTGTATGCACAAATAATTAGCAATTATACTAGGCCGAATCAAGTGAAGTAAAGATGTCGATTCCTCGAGAATTAATGACTTAAATTCTTCTAATCTAACCAATTATTGGGAGGAAGGTTAAAATTCAAGTTGTATTGTAAGGATTATTCTAAAAGACCGAAATGAAAATTGAAGAGAATACAAGAGCCTTAATTCATACACGGTTCAGTATCCCCATATATTTCTCTTAATTAACAATTAAAATTGAATTATACTTTTTTGTAATGGAATCACCACTAACAATATAAGTTTAGATTAAGAAAACCTAACTATCACAATTATCAATAGAAAAAAGAAGTTAAACAAATCAACTTTTAGTCTACAATAATTAAGATGATCTTAGATGCAGGTCTATGTTATTAAATATTGAAACCAATTAGATAATCATCCACAAATTATGGCCTCAAATTAGATGACCGAAAATTGACCAAAGCAGAGCCATACCCGTCCCGAGTTCTACCTTGAACTCTCTTTCCAAGTAACTTAGCTTGGGTTCGCAAGGCACGGCCCGAGTCGACAAAGGACCCAGCTCAGGTTGATTAAGTTTAGATCAATTATCATGCACAAGATTCACACGCAACTATTGGTAAGCAGCTAATAATAAACATGCAAATCTATCCAACTATGATAATAACATTAAGAATAGGCTATACTTCAGTTCACAAAATTCTAAATTCATAAAATAAACTAAGAAAAACTGGGGTTCAAGATCAGCCTTCCCGAAAGAATGAAATTGCTTCGTAAACACTTGATTTGACACTAAAATTGAAGAGAAAATGTAATAAAATGTTTTAAAATATTAAATCGAATTCCATATAGCAGCCGACGACTCTGTAATGAGCTGTGGTCGGGACTATGTCAAAAACAAACTTAAAAAATTTTGGATTCTTCAATTCTCAATTGATTTGTAGTAGCACACAGTAGAAATTATTTTCTCGTTTCCCGTGCATCTAGGGCTTTAAACTCCATAATTGCATACTACTTGAATCCTAGTATATCCATATTTATAGGATCGGTGGCCTTTGATGTTCCGGATTGAGTTAAGGGCTCAAATTCGAGTGTAAGTTGGTCAAAAAATCATGCAAGCCATCAGTTTGGCTTTTATCCAAACTCAGTCCGGGTTCAATTGAGATTTTATTTTCAAACAAAGACAAATTTGAAATCAATTTTTAATGGGAATCCAGCCTAGGTTTGATTCCAACCCGGCTCGGGTTTTACTGTACCATGTTTATACGAATTCTTTAGGCTTCGTTTTTCAAAATTTTTCGATTTGATCACTTCGCACATTCAAAATAATGTTTTGAGAATAAACTAAAACACAAGTGGGTAGCTTTGGACTCAAAAGAATTTAATAAAATAAATAAGAAAATATATGCATGTAATGATCAAAACTACGAAAAATAGCCTAAATGATGGAATTTAAATATGTATAAAAATGCATGCAACAAATCCCTAGCTTACTAATGCATAGTCTTCCTTGTTGGTGCAGGTTATTAGCGAGGACGTGGCCACCGATCAGTATTCTTCTATTAGGTTTTTTGTCCGAGGATGTCATGACTGTCATCCAACAGTTTGCCAATGGGAATCGAGGCTTCGAGCTCCTCAACCATTTTCTACTGTTACTACTTTCAAAGCGCACTCCAATGGAAGAGTGGAGGATTTCAGGGTGATCACCATATCCAATGCCATCTACCTTTTGGTGGTTCAGGTATTGGCAAATCGGCTTCGGGAGGTGCATCCACAACTCATTCCCCCGGCACACTCAGCTTCATCCAGGGATGGGTCATCACCAACTACACCATTTCCTCAAAGATCATAGCACAATGGAGGAATACCAGCCACTAGGCCTTCCTATGGAAGGTCGACTTTTCTAAAACATACAACACGGCCTCATGGACCTTTCTTTGACATTCATTGTAGGTCAAAGTCATCCTAGACACTTGAATCGCATGGATGAAGTGGTGCATCACCACTGCATCGTTCTCAATCTTGGTCAATGGGATAAGGTCAGGCGACTAGGTGCAGCCACAAAGAGGGGTTCGCCATCGCTGCCCTTTGGCTCACATGCTATTTACTCTGATGGCCAATGCTCTCACAAGATGCACCCAAGTATCATGTGAGACGGGCCCTTTAAAGACTTTATCGGGTGCCTAGTCCCCTTTCAGTAGTATGCCAATGACATTTTTTCTTCATTGAGGGCTCAGAGCAAGAGGCCAGGCGGGTGACCATCGTTTTGTCGACATTTTTGGCGCGATGACTAGCCTCAAAATTAACCATGCCAAGTTGGCCTTCATTCCCTTTGGCATGGTTTTTGAGGAGGTGGCTTGATGTGAGGTTGAGCTTCACACTCTGACCAGCAATCTATCACATATCTTGGTCTTCCCCTCTCTGACCGACATAAGTTCTCGAGGTGGACCTCAATTATTGAGCATAAGGAGCATAGATTCCATGGTTTAATTTCGAGGTTGCTTTCCCACGGAGGCCAACTCATATTACTTCGCTCCACCCTCTTGGTGTTTTCGACTTATTTCATGATGGTTCTCTCGATGTCGACTCATGTACTCAGATGATTGGACTCCTTGAAGAGAAATTTTTTTTGGAAGGTATGTAGTTCCGATCAGCATGAAGTTCATCTTGTCGCATGTCATAGTGTTTGTCGGCACAACTCTCAGGGAGGATTTGGGGTTCGAAAACCATGGTTATTTCAACTGGGCTCTCCCAGCGTGGTGGATGAGACAGATCGTGGATCTGATTGACAACCTTTGACAGACGGTTTTCTTCATATGTTACAGATAGGAGTTCTCATGGGAGGCTAGGTCCATGCTGCCCCATGGAGCCTTATCCTTTTGACGGGAGTGACGACACTAGTCCCATGAGTGCACCCCTTCATGGTCCCTTCACTCGGCTTTGGGGAGGATTTTTCATTCTGACGGCACGAGTGGTCATTCTGGGCTCACTAGAGATAGCCTTCCCTCTGCTATGAGCCATGGTGGCCAACGCCGACGCGACTATTGCGGAGACTTGGTCCGAGGCTAGCAGCATCGGCTCAAGAACATGGACCCCCTCCCCCTCTTCAGAGCCTCTCTTTTCAACTGGCGCATCGCAGAGCACCTGGCTCTCCATTAGCGGATTGGTCCCCTTCGTCCCAACCACTCTATGGTTATCAGAGTCCTTTACACAACGTTGCCTCTACCTTTGCTTACTTCCAGCCGTCACTATATCGGAGAAGTTCAGCTCATATTGCATGCTCATATGGAGATCCTGGGTGCTGCTAAAGTCAAGATCTTTGTTCTAATTATGCGACGCGATCGGCTTCTCATTAAGAATATAGGGCGCCTATGGGAACACATCTTATGTTCTATGCGGTGAGGCAGTGGAGCACGTTGACCATCTATTCCATGAGTGTGCAGTATCCCAAGGTGTCAGATAGTAGACGAGCATTGCGGGCCTCGTCCCATCCACCTATAGACATTTTAATAGGTATTCGACATCTCGCTAGAGAGACACAGAGTTGGAGAGTGCCATTGGCAACCTTCTTAGCCATTACCAGGATCATCTAGCAGTGTAACCGAGTGATTTTTGGTGGGGAGAGATGTCCGATTGAGCAGATTGTACACCACGTTTCCTTTTGTCTACGAGAGTGGGATTTTGGGTAGTAGATATTCATCTTCTCCTTTTTTTTATGCTTCTAGTTGAGATCCCACACTTGTACTTGATGTTTATTTCATAATAATATATATACATGAATGACAAGCACAACTTGCCGATCATTCTTTTCCTTCTAAAAGCTTAAATAAAATAAAATTGTTAATTATGATTATACAGCTGAGATTAAATCTAACAAACTAATATTAAATTCTATAGAGGTTGAATTTCAACAATATAATCATCATCAAATGATCATGCTATGTTGGTTGGATATTGGTTGTACAAAAGTTGGTTGAATGCTACTTAACCTCTTTTAAATTATATAATTGCAGATATAAATATAGTACATTTTTAACTTTTTGTAGCATTTTGCAGATATAAATATAGTACATTTTTAACTTTTTGTAGCATACTCGATATTCTCTTTGAAAGAAAAGAGTATGTGTGGACTTATGATCATAGGCGTGAGCGTGCTAGAAAACTTTCTCTCTATCTATATAAAAATATTAAATGTTATAACATAAAGAGAATAAGGTATGATATCAAGCCCAAGTCAAAAACTTGCATCTCCTACTTTAATGGAAGCATTTATTATTATAGGTGTCATCAATATCTAACTATAATATTTATGATAATAATCATAATGAACTGATTCAAAAAAAATTAAATGTATAGTAAAATTAATAATATTTATAGTTATCATTTCATGTTATGATAATAAGGTGCAAATTTATCATGTGCAAATATCTCATGCCATAATGTAATATGATCAAAATAATTAATATTTTTATGGTTACTTTAGATATGACAAAAAATAATCTATGTTTAGCCATTTATTGTAACAAATCTACATGTACTTATCTTATGAATGTATGATATCTTCAAAAATTTACATGAAAAGTAATTAATTTAATTAATACATTTATACTCGAAAACTTTGTAGCTATAAATATTATCCATATCATGGATTTAATGGGCATACTACGCCCATCATTGCTAGCAATGTGCTACGCTTTGATGCAGATCATCCGTTTGAAAACAGACGTCGGATCAACAAAGGAGTAATGAACCGGATTTTGTGCGTCCTAGATCCAGTTTAGCACGCCAGCCAAGTCCGGTTTAGCACAGCCCCATCATCGGCGATGCCCAACGCCTGATGGTCCTGCATCTCAACGGCACCATGGCGCAACACGCTAATTCATTGGATGCCCTCATTCTCGTGGATCCACAACTTTAGCTAGAATACGGTCACCGTGAGGACGATGTCTAGTGCCAGGAGACATGGGGATCTTGACGGCAACCTAGACGCGCAACATGTGTGGATGGCGGCGGCGACCTCCTTAGCATCGAGCCCCTCCGGTGGCATCTACTCGGACTCGGTGAAGACGAGGAGTTGAATGTGGAAGTCCTGGACGACCCCATAGTACTCGGTGGCATGGTTGTTGGCAAGCTCCTGGCCATTGAACAACTGCCTCTGGCCAGAGGTCGGAAAGCCCTCTGGTCGATGTACGATCATATTTTGTGCGCCAATGTTGCATCATCATCGAAGGAGAGAGAAATGCCCTAAAATATTTGGGCGCATGAACTGGTATGATAAATATCCGCTTTGGCAAGGCGATGAGCGGTCCACCGGATGTAGATGCACGTTCCCCAGCGAGACGTGGATGTGTGATCCGATGGTGGACGTCAATGCGTCTGATGGTGCGACGCGTTGAAGGCATAGTGCGCCCATTCAATCCAAATATTAAGGTGTAAAATGTGCAATAGTACGGTTTGCAGTTATATCTTTTACCCACTTCCACAGATTAAAAAATGTGTCAGCAGTTGATATATATATATATATATATATATATATATCATGTGACTTTACATATTATGTTCAAACAAAAAATAAGAGTTTTAAAATATGTTTTCGAAAATATATAATGATAGGTAAATGAAGTCATGTCATTGACCTCTCATGAATAAATATAGTATACAAATTATATTTTCTATATAATATCAAATAAAATATTTAAGATAATTATATATAACACATATATATGTACACACACGTCTATGTATATCCTTATATATACATACATGTATGCATATATACATACATGCATACATACATATATATATATATTTATATTTACATAATGTTAGACCCAACCCAACCCAGGTTCTATTATGACATTATAATATGATGTGATCCTTATTTTATTATTATTTTAATGCCGATGCATCATATCTGGTACGCCTGATTTTTTATAAAGTTATGTTTATATTTTTCTTTGATTCTTATATTAATTATCATCCATGATATGTTAAACATCCGATCCTATCTATATTCTTAATCAGAGTATTGTATCGCATAGCATGACCTATTTTGAGTGATCCATGATCTATTATCCACCTGATGCCATTGAAACATAGTTTATATGGATATCATTAGTTTGCTCATTATATTGTTGATTATCCCTGATTGACCGTTGAATTGACATTTCTGATATCATGATCTATAATGTTGTCATAGTAGAGAATAATTAGTCATGTATTATTGTTAATGATCGCTTTATGGGTTATGACCTAAATCCGATGGCTATCCCGAATTATCAATTGGATTTATCGCCTAATTAATCATGATTAATTCTACCTCATTGCATAGATTATATCCAAGGATTTATAACTCTCTAATATTATTGATGATATGATTATGCATATCCAGAGCATTGTCATTGCATAGATTAAACCCAGAGTTTAAAACCCATCCGATTCCACCGATTACATGACATTATTATCTTGATTATTGTCATGGCATCGTTATGACTAAGTCCCAATTCGGATGAAGATGATAATGTAATTAATTAAAGATAAAAGCTTGGGTGCTCATGTTACAGATTGACGGGACTTATGGTATAGCATTGCAATCAGTGTTGGGGCATAATTTGTCTCCGTCGCATGATTCTTCCCCATTGTGTAACGAAAGAGGATACCCTCACTTTTAGAGAGGATGACCGTCGTGATATGCACAATCACTGGCCTCATGAAGTACATGACACCTCGTTGCAACAAATACGTTAATAAGTGATATTTCATAGAACTATAAGAGATAAATAAGTTGATTGCAACTTCTAATCAGATCATAGTTAGAGCATAAAAATATGCACATTGATTTAGAGCATATCATATGACATCGAAACACAAAGTAAGGTAATCCAGATCATTGAATTGATCTATTTCATTGACCTTGATCATTTTGTTAGATTGTTATTTTGTTTACACCTTGTCTTATTGCATTACTCGAACTCAACTTGATTCTACCCATAGACATCACATTGACCTCTACCATTAATAATCAGAGTATTGTTTTCTTCCATTGGATCCTCAGTAGTGTTTAACATAGATTATGATTTTTATTCCATCTAGGGTATTGTCTTTTATTAGATGTTACATTGATTCACTCAGAGTTTAGCCTTGGTTGTGTCCATTGAATTTCTATAGATGATTATAATTATGATTACACTAACTCAATGCTTCTTTATTGTTACTATGTATCCGTTGGTTTATTATTCACCTATTGGGCTCTAAAGCTCATGGGTTATTATTTTCCTACATTGATCATACAGGTAATCAGAGTAATGAAAGATGAGCTCAAACGACTGACGATGTTCGTGATGGTGATGTGCACATGAGGCCATCTTAGGATATTGTCTACATTACGGTTTAACTATTATGTCATAAATATTCCTTTACTTTAGACTTTCGCCTTATCAGTTGATGTTATCAACATTATAATTCACATTAGATATTTTATTGTTAAGTCTTCTGCTTATGTTGCATATTGGTCAAAGAACCAATCAAAGTCAACATTTTAGTCAGAGCATAGCATTGTTAGTAGCGACCCTCAAGTCGAATCTTGCCATGTGGCAAGGATGATTTGGGGGCATTATACAAGCAATTCATATCGTTTGAACAAAATGATGATAATCTAATGGTAAAAAACTTATAATTGCATGGCACTAATATGTCTTTTATTTTTTAATAAATTTAGAGGATAAATACTTTCTTGAATAGATCTATTTTTTTTACAAAAATAATATTTAGAAATATAATAATAGTATACTACTTTTTAATTCAATAGATTTTTTTCATATTTTTACTGCAATGCACATACATCATGATGCATGCGAAATACAACATATATTTAGTAATACATTTACTCTCATTTCCAATCATTTTCTAATAGCATGCATCATTTTATGGGCTTATTTACATTAATTTTACAAAAGTAAAAATCTATCCAAATGTTGTATTTTATTATCTAAGAAGTAAGAAAACTGAATTACGAAGTCAACGAAGAGAACCACACTCAAATCGGAGTTAAAACGGAAAAATAAAGTGGAAATCAGTGAAGCAAGCTGAAATGGCACTTTAAAGAAAATTTAACGGGTCGTGAAACTCTGTTTTAGTCATTAAAATATATTGCTTTAATAGGTCGTGAAAAGCTTGTAACAGGACATAAAAACCCATTTATAACCCTGAATCGGACTTTGTTAAGCCGTTAAAACCATGTAACAGGACATGACAAAATCCAGATTCGAGATTTGGATGGATTTTTGGAAGAATTTGAAGTGCACAAGGATTTTTACTCATATTATCTGATCCTAGAATGATTTGAAAATATATTATGCCCAAAATTTTGAAGTCTGACAAGGCCAAAATTTCAGAACTAATTCAGATTCGAATTTTCCTTATTTCACATAGAAAAGGTTTTCTTTTCTTCTCCAATCACATGGAAACTCAAACCCCTATAAATAGAGGCCTTCTACAACCAGAAGAGAGCATGGTAGGGCCTGCAACTAGAGTTTTAAAGCTAAGAGCGTTAGAAAATTCAGAAGGCTCACCAAGAAGATTTCTGCACGATTGACTCTAGAAGAGGACCGAGCAACAGTTCATCGGCGTTCTTGAGAGTATTCTCAGTTCTATTTCATGTTGAGATGATCTTATGATTGATATATTATTCTATCTTCTATAATTCAGATAATTTAGTTTTATTTTTGTTTAAAACTTGTGTAATAGTTTTAATTGCTAAAGGCAAACTGTTAAACCTTATTTCATAATCGACTATCCTTGTAAGAGTAGTTACTTTTGATTGCATGATTTCTGTGGAATTGATTCTTGACTTTTAAGTTTAAGCATTGCATGTCACAACTCGTGTGATCCTTGGCGGAATATTAGTTGTGCGGTCTATTAATCATTACCATGTTATGGGTGATAATAGTTTACAAACTACATTTTAATGCATCTTAATCTCATGTTCGATTAGATTATGATCACGGAGTAGCTTTAATTTAATTTGAATTAAGATAAGTTGACTGATCCTAGATGAAAATCAATAATTTGAGTAGACTTTAATCCGTCATCAGAAACTAACTAGTAATAATTGGTCAATTCAGTTTGTCTATAATTTCTTTTATCATCCTAAGTCCTATGCATTAGTAGATTAGATTAGAATAATTTAGTTTTAGTCTTTACTTTTTTGTAAGTTTATTTTTTCGCACATTTTATACCAAAACCACATTGTCTCCTATTAGCATCTCAAATTAGTTTAGTTAAGTAAGTTAATTCCTCATGGGTTCGACACTCTACTCTTACACTTTATTACTTGAGCGACTAGTGCACTTGTTAGCATTTAATTATTATCAATTTCCGAATCAAGTTTTTGGCGCCGTTGCCGGAGAATTATTCTTTACTTACTACGCTTATTTTATGCTATTTTGAAACTTTTCTTTACTTTTTCTTTCATTTGTTCTTTTAGTTGTGTAAAGTTTTCAGGTTTATACCTTTCGTACCTGACTCAACCATCATGCTCATGTCACTACATCCTCAATGGCAAAGAAGAAATTGTCCACTGATCAACAAATTGAGGAAGATAAAAGTTGTTGTCCAACATGATAAAGTTCACACGAAAGCTTCATCAAGTAACAATAACAAAAAGATGCCTCAACAATATTCATATGAAGACTTCTCTTTGGATCCAGAAGCCATCATCACAAGCAAGTTGAATCCCCTACTGAAACAACTCTCCAATAAAAAATTTGGAGAGCCAACTCTTAAATTTGCGGCATCAAAGTAAAGAAACACAAGAGGATGTCACATCACTTCGTAATGCAAAGCCTACAACTAACCCGAAAGTTGATATCGAAGAGATGAGGGTCAACTTATTACAATAATTGAAAGAATACTACAAGCACAAGACCGACATATTCAAAACTTGGCAGCCCAATTGACTCAAATTGAGAAGCAAATTGAAGTGGATGATTCGATTCTCTTATTCGATACGGAGCTCAAGTTCGATGCCTTGGAAGCAAAGTTACATGCATTAGAGAATCAACTTCTACAATTGACTTCTCTAAATTATGAAGTACCAAAGCACAACAACGAGAGCCCAATCATCATTATGTGACCATGCCACTATCAAGATTCATATCAAAGAAGAGGGCATCCAAGAACAAAGGCTGCATCTAGGATAACAACTACGTATTGGTGTATCAAGGAGACGAGTGAATATATCTTGGAAGACGACAAGTTCGAAGGAGGAGCTGGCCTTCGGAAGTCCTCACTACACAAACTTCATCTCCACCACCAACACCGCCACCATCAACATCGATTGCCACATCATCACAAATTCAAAAATCACAAAAGGGAGAAAGCACATCACCGACTTCAATAAAGACATCACCGAATCATTCTACTATCCAAGACAATAAGCAACACAACTCCCAACTTCAATATAAAAATGATGTTGTACTTGAAGAACCTCAACCACCGGACGATGACAAAAGGGTGGAGGCATTGGGCGTCATTCACCACTACACGTGCTGTGCCTCACCACATCGAACATTTACGATCACATCAAAAATCTCGGTGAGATTGTTTCTTAAATGCAAATTCATATATTTATTCTAATTGATTATCTTATATCATTCTCAGCATATGCATGTCAAAGTCAAACTAATAACTTTAAATTAGAATTATTCTCTTACCTTTATCTCAGTTTGGATTTTAATTTTCATTTGATTAGATTAGTTTTTCTTTTTCGTAATTTAGTGTCTTAGTTGTTTTTATTTTTGTTATTTTTATTGATCATCCTTTGCATGTTCAAAAAAAATTGTCACGGGCCGTTATTTACATATCATGGGCATTATTTCTATACTTACGGGTCATGCACCATCCATCACGAGGGGCACAATAACTATTTTTATGTAAATCTCAAGTTTCATGGGACGTCACCAAGTTGTCACGGGTCTCACAGGAGGTTCAAACTCGACCTTTTCATCTATTACAGGTCGTTACACACATCTCACGGGTCACCCAATAGGTGCAATTGTTCTCACAGAACACATCACGGGTCGTTAGAATAGGTTCACAGGCCTCACGAATATTCAATCCACATGTTCGGCTAGTCACGGTTCGTTAGAAAGTTTACACGAGTCTCACATAATGCCCTTATCCACGTACTCAACTGGTCACAGGTCGTTAGACTAATTTCACGGGTGTCATAGTGAGTTCAACATCCCACATGTCTAAATAGCACGAGTCATTAGAATGAGTTCATGGGTCTTAACATTCTACACATCTAAGTATCCCGGGCCGTTAAATATATCTCAAGGTCCGTAAGTAGCTTCCGCAGTCTTGTCGGCCCAAACCTACCCGACTCACGACCCTGCATGTGTTTACGAGTCGTTAAACATTATTTTTACAGGGCGCCATTACTTTTCACGGGCCGTGAGGAACGTGAGCTGTCTTTCTCACGTCCATCACTCACGCCCCGTGAGATCTTATTCACGACCCCTTTGTATTCTTCTTTTATATGCAGGTCCGTGACATCGCTCCATCACGCTCCATCATCCAAGCAGCACCGGCGCTCTGATCATCTTCTTCGACCACCAGATCGACATGCGCGATGTCCATCAGCGATTAAGGAATCGGTGACCTCCGCGTGATCACATTTTCGATACCGGCAGTTGTACTTTGATCGTTCTGATCTCCTTCCTCACCGTTGGTGGTTTTTGATTTTGTGGAATTGATTTTTGACTTTTAAGTCAAAACATTGCATGTCACAACTCGTATGAGCCTTGGCGGAATATTAATTGTGTGGTCTATTGATCATTACCATGTTATGGGTGATAATAGTTTACAGACTACATTTTAATGCATCTTAATCTGAGATTTGATTCAATTATGATCCATGACGGACTAGTTTTAATCTAACTTGAATTAAGATAGGTTGACTGATCCTAGATGGAAATCAATAATTTGAGTAGACTCTAATCCATCGTCAGAAACTAACTTATAATAATTGGTTAATTTAGTTTGTCTACAATTTCTTTTATCATCTGAAGTCCTATGGATCAGTAGATTATATTAGATTAATTTAGTTTTAGTTTTTACTTTTCTGTAATTTTATTTTTTTTGCACATCTTATACCAAAACCATGTTGTCTCCTATTAGTCTTTGAAATTAATTTAGTTAAGTAAGTTAATTCCTCATGGTTTAACACTCTACTCTTACACTTTATTACTTGAGCGACTAGTGCACTTGCTAGCATTTAATTATTATCAATTCTCGCATCACATCGTACTAATTACTACATTAAAATGAGAATAATATCCGTGTGAAGATGACATTTGACATTATAGTACTAGTTATCATTTGAATTTAATAATTTAATTAATATGAATTATTGAAAGTGACAAGAGAGTTACAATATTGATTTCATGATGGAACAGAAGAAGGAAAAAAGATCGAACTCGGTACTTGCTTTATTATGAATGTTTAGATTAGCAATTCGTTAAGTAGACGTTTTGATACGAACTGGATACAAACAATTAGGACAACACTCCCCTTTTTCAACTCATACAATTATTTAGCAAGAAGAAAATGACGACATCATTTGGTATTGTCTACCGGCGGGAAGGGACGTATACTTCTTTGCGGATGAGGTCCTCTTACATTAATGCCATCTTTTGGAGGGTCATGTGTATAAGTTGGGGTCGTGGTTGACCAATTGCGTGCCCAATTTGATTTGTCACATGATGAAACCATGATGCTACTGCATCAACTACTGATTTTGAGTCTACAAACCAAGAACCATCTTCATTGAGCACTGATAAAAACAAAGGCATTAGTATGTTTTATATATACACAGAGAGAGAGAGAGAAAGACCAATAGGGACTTGCACGGTAATCTCAAAATTAGTTGAGAGGGATGGAGCAAGGGCCGGTAATGATCTTGAAAGAACCTAGGAAAAAAAGCATGGGCAAGACAACAAAAATTACAAGGATTATGGAACATTTTTTCTGGGCCATTGTGGTAAGGCTTTTCTTCCTTGTTTGATGGTGATCTTTTAGGTTGCTAGGAAAACAAGTCCTTTCACCGCCTTTTATAATCGCTATCAAGTTAGAGATATAATAAATGACATATTTAGAAACAGTGGTTTTCTTTTTAATTTAATAATGACGATCTTGTCAATATTAATGTAACCCACATGAACCCTTAAGAATTTAGCACTCCGGAGCAACTTCTATTGCATGTATGAAAACCATGTACTTCAATAATTCATATTGGGATTAGAAAATCTTAGATATTGGTCATCATTATTGTAGTTGTTTTTATTACATGCGTTTTGTGCATTTAGTGGAGCAGTTTTAAATGAAATGCACATAAATAATTGCTAGATCTAGATAGCATATAATATGTATGTTGATTAACCTATTCATTTCTTATTTCTTTACATCTTACGCAAAGTAAATTGAACCCTATATATATGCATGCTTGTTGGCCTTTTTTTTATCACAAATAGATGATAAATTTTATTGAAGGCATGATAACTTAAATTCCCAAATCTTTGCATGGAAGATAGAACTTTAGTAGCCTTGGTACTCTAAAATATTAATGCATACCTCCTTATGTTTTTTTCCTATTTTCCATATCATAGTAATACACATGAGAGTAAAAAGCTACAATTATGAACCCATGCCTCATAAAAATTAGCGCTGAGCAAACTCGGGTATGGGACTGAGGCCATCCTAGTCTCGACCCAAATGTGACAGCTATCAATTATGTTATATTATAATAATAAAATATAATGCATCTTTAAGCTATATAATAAATCATAAAAATTTTAATTAATATAGTATTTTAGATAATATGATATATTAATATAAATATATATATGATCAGGTTGGGATACAATTCGTGTTTTTATAACTCGAACACGATCATGGATGCATTTAAAAGATGTAAAACCCGATCTCAACTTGAGAACCTGATTACGTTTTGGGGTCCAGACAAAAAATTAGGAATTTTGAATTGATGTGAGTCGGGACAACCAGGGACGTCACGTCCCATGCTCACCCTTAACAAATTACTATTTTTGTCCAACAAACAACTTAGGTGATTTTTAGTTCTAAAAAAGTTGAGCCCATTGGGGGACCCTACCTAATTGGCAATATATAAAGCTATATTAGTTTTGTATTTTGAACATCTTCGAACATATGCAAAATTACCCAATTGACATATATATTTAGAAACACATACTATGAAATATTATATAAAATACATATGATAACACTTATCTTTTCACCTTATAAGATAAAAACTTACTTAATATCATCACTACAAGTCTTCAACAAAACTGTCGAATAGTGATGATAGTTAGCGTCACATAAAAAGGAGACTCTAAGTCGACGCCAATAGCATCTCCATAGCGGCGAGATTGCATCAACAAAGCATGACACCACTGCCTCCCAATAATGTCAGTTTATCGTCAATTTAGCATTATAGTAAATCGGCGCGAAATATGACGCCATGGAGATGCTACTTCGGCTCTATTATTTCACGCCAGAACGAGGAAATGCATGGCAGATCATAGTGTTGTATTGGCATCGACAGAGGCCGACGCTAATTTAGCATCACAAAATATGTGACGTTATGTCAACGCGACTGACATAATCGATATGGGTGCCGACTGATGCACGAAAAATTATGCATTAGTTTCGGTCATTACCATTTTAGAATGTTTTTATGTTTAGAAAAGGGAAGTTTTGATTTATTTTTATACAATTTCCTTTAGATTTGATTTCTACCAAAGTTTAGAAATTATTCATTGCAAGATACGAGAAAACATCGAAATCAAGGCAAGGAAATGCCCTAAAACAACTCAGAAGACTATAGTCATGACATTTATTTCATTTTCGTAATAGAAAGATGTTGCAATTAGAAAATTGTCCAAGTTACTGTCATGGCCATGGTAGTTTCTTTCGACAAAAAGATTTCCCAATAAAAAATTTTCTAAGTCCCTATCACAATCATGACAAAATATTTCACAAACGTGACAACCCACTGTCACAACCATGACAAATTCCTTTACAATCATGACAGCCCACTGTCACAGACGTGAGAGAGCCTTTCACTTTTTTGATAGAATTTTGTTTTCTTTCCTTGGGGAACAAAAAACCTATAAAAGGGAGAGGCAAAGACCCTAAAGAGCATTCCTGGAGCATAAAATTAAAACCAAGAGAAAGAACAAGAGCGAGAAGAATAGAGAAGCTCTGTCGGAAACTCGAGAGAGCACGTGCACAACGTCTGCAAGAGTTCTTTGTTTTCTTTTCCTAAACTTTTTTATTAGATTTGATATTGTTATTCTCATATTTATTCTTTCATTGGGGTAATCTTAATTGAACCATATTTATGTTTCGAAATCTTTCTTAATATTAGATTAATTTGAATATAAATTTAAAAAGACATACTATGAAATGTTATATAAAATTCATACGATAATATTAAAACATAAAGAACACTATTTTATCTTATTACCTTATAAGATAAAAACTTACTTAATATTATCACTACAAGTCTACAAGAAAACTGTCGAATAATGATGATAATTAGTGTCGCACAAAAAAGAAGACCCTAAGTCGACGCCAATAGCGTCGAAATAGCGGCGAGATTGTGTCAACAAAACAAAGCGTGATGCTCACTGCCTCCCAAAAGTGTCACTTTAGCATTATAGTAAATTAGCGCAAAATATGACGCCATGGAGATGCTACTTCGGTGCTATTATTTTGCTCCAAAATGAGGAAATGCGCAGCAGATCATAGTGTTGTATTGGCATCGACAGAGGCCGACGCTAATTTAGCATCACAAAATATGCGATGCTATGTCAATTCGACTTGTTGCGCTCGACTCTTTGAGACGCTAATTAGCGTCTACATAGCGTCGCAATGATTGAAATGCTAAGTTGACGCTTTTCGAACTGAATATTCCTAATTAAATATATATATGTTACCTACATTTGTATTCGTATACTTATATACACATGTATTCCAATATTACATGTGTTATGTATATATTCGTATACTATATGTTAGTTACATTATATGTATTACCTACATAAAAATTCCTATATCATATGTTACATAGATCCGAAATAGCGATGCATTATTGCATGGCTAATTTAGTTCGTCGACTTCTTTTTATTTTTTCCCACTTAATTAGGCACATAGACATATACATATTCATATATACATATAGACCTAGCATACATATATATGTATTTATATACTTAATATATATATATATATATATATACCTAACATACATACATACATACATAATTTATATATACAAATACATACATATAATAGAAACTTAGAATATAGAAAACCTCTTTGAATATAAACTTATAATAATATGAACAAAATAATCTAAACCAATATGAATATAAGTTAATAAAAAAATCAAGTATACTCAATGGCGTCACTCTAGCGTCAGCTTAGCGTCAACCTTGATTTGTCGCTAATAGAGTCACTTGGACGTCGACTTACCGTTGCTTCTAAGATAATATCTTTTAATTTATTTGTCTGCATTGCTTTAGCGTGGAATTAGGGTCGCATTACTTTGCGGCGCTAAAAACTTACCTTGCATCCCTAACTACTTCCTTTACTATTTATTGTGTGCTTACTTGCCCGTCCTCCGACCGTGCGACTACAACGCCAATGATCGCATGCAACCGACATCGACGATTGACCACGACCGATGCCACCCTCTTTCGCTGCCCTTCTAAGACCCTGTCAGCCTCCTCCGTCCCCACCTCCTACAACGCCTACCACCCTCGTCCGCCCTTCTACGCCATCGTCCGTCTTCCTCTGCCCTCTAGATGCCGCCGATGTCAGCTTCGCCTGTTGGATCTAAGTTTTAATGACATATAAAAATATATTTTGATGATACAAATCTCGAAAGATTAAAGTTAAAATGCTGAAAAAGTTAAAATACTTTATGCACTACACTTTGATTAAATAATTATTTATGATCCTATTAGATTTTGGATTAATCATAAATCTCAAAGTTGTAGATACTTCTGTCAAATGAACAGAAATGGTCAAATTTGAAGGAGAAAAGTGTGGAATGATTTTTTTGATGACTTTCTCACTTGCTGAAGCCTATAAAAGGAGCGCCAAAGCCAAAAGGAAAGACTTTCATCCAAACCTTGAAAAAAAACTTCAAGTTATCAAAAGGAGATCATTCAGTGAAGTTTTTATTTTAAGTTTTCTCTTATTTCTCTCTCCTCCTCTTGAAACAACTTAGCATTGTAAAAGAGAGAAATATTTTATTTAAAAAAATACTGAGAGAGCTCATGTATAAAAGATGTTCAAAATCTTACCTCTTGAACGAGAGAAAATATTAAGCTTCATTAGAGGAAAGGTGTGACTTACTTCTCGAAGCGGAGAAAAGGCGGTGGTGTAAAAGTCTTTCTTCCTTGCCCTATTTGGAATAAAGGAAGAGATTCTAGTGAAATCTCCGGTGGTCTCGAGGTCGAGAAGTCGGAGCAGGGACGTAGGCTAAGGTGTGGCCGAACCTCATCAATAATCACCGCGTACTTTGTGATTGCTTTCTCTCCTTCTCATATTCATTTTGATGTGATCTAAATTGAATTGATTTGAAAGATTTTAAAAATCGATTTTAAGCTTCTGCAACGATTATTCCGAAATCGATATTTTTGTTTTAACACCAATTCATCCCTCCTCCCACTTGGTGCCCTTTGGGATCCTACACCGCTCTCGTCCGCCCTACTCCGCTGCCCTCCCCTACCCATCCTTCGATCCCGCCGCCCTTCTCTGACGCCCTCCTCCGCCCTACCGGACGCCACCAACACCCTGTCAGACGCCACTAATGCCTTGGTCCTCCCTCGTCCGCCTTGTTCTACCCTTGTCCACCCTACCGGATGTCGCCCTGCCGGACGTCGCCCTCCTCCGCCCTGCTGGACGCGGCCTCTCCACCCTCATGAAATTGACTTGAAAAATAGATTAACAAACACTATATATTGTTTTCAATTATACTTGCAAGTATATTGTTCTTAATTATGCTTCCAACTATATTGTTTTAAATAATGCTTCCAACTAGATTAGCATGAATAAACAAATTATAATGTTCATAATTATGCTTCTAACTAGATGAATAGTGTGACTTCAAAAATAGATTAACAAAAAAATTATAATGTTTCTTATGCATTTTAAAACTAAATGAACATCATGACTTGAAAAATAAAACAACAAATTAACTATATTATTCTGAATTATGCCTTAAATCTATATTCGATGAGATTCAACTTGATACCTACATGGCCTAGGTGCAACTGCTTAGGTTCCTAGGAGGAGCGGAGGATATGCAAGCGGTTCATCTGCTCCAAGTTCATCCGCCGCACTTGAGCTCACGTTGGACAGCATCAGGGACTCATCTCAGAGCAACTTCCTCAACATTTAGCTCTCATTTTGCATGCTATCTAGACCGCACTTCAGCCATAGACTCAATCCTCATGAGGCCAAGAACCGAGTACGTTAGTGTCCAATGTCAAGAATGACCAATGACGACGACTATGATTGAGGATAGAAACTTTTCTATCATATAACTTTTATATGATTTTGTTTGTGATGTATGATATCATTTTGTTATCTTATTAGTACCATTATGATGGTTATTAGTGTTTTGTTTTATTATTATTGTCATCATTACATATGCATTATATAATTTGTATGGTGTGGGAATGGAACAAAAAGCTTGGAATTGGACAAAATTTTGGGTATTTATCATCAATATAGCTTCGCAATAGCAACGTAATGTGATTAGACACTATTTTAAATATATCGTAAGTGGTGACAGTTTAACACCTGATTAGCGTCACATGAATTGGCGTCACATTAGCGTCAGACGACGCATGCCATCAGATTAGCATCTCATTAGCATCAAATTAGCGTCACACTAAGCAAAAATTTAGAGGCGCCTTAGGGTCTGATTAGCGTCGCAGCATTGAGCGCGAACGTTGCGTCAGCTTAGCAATGCCATTAAACACCTCGTGTGTATAGAGAGAGAGATAGAGATAGAGAGAATTAGCATATCATGTACTTTTCATGTCACGTGCTTGTCAAATGACACTATGCACACTCTTTTGTTAGTTTTGGATTATTTAACCCCAAATTATGAAGTTATTTTTTTTATCCCTAAACTATCACGACTCTTTCACTTTAATCCTCTAGTCCACTTTTATTACATTTTCTATTCGTTTTGATTTTTCTCATTTATAAAAAGACCAAATTACTGTTCCCTTCATAATACATTAATAAATATAAAAAAGAAAAGGAACTACTGTGATGCAGGGAAAATTTCCCTCCTCTCTTGTCGACGACGCAGATTGACCTTCAGCAGAATTTTTTTCTTCTTTTTTAATTTTTATATTTTTTTATTTAATGTATTACTTGAGGAGGGTAATTTTGTCTTTTCATAAATAAAAAAAAGCAAAAGTAACAAAACATTTAACAGAAGTGAACGAAAGGATTACAGTGAAAAAGTCATGATAGTTTAGGCATTCGAAAAAAATAAGTTCGTAGTATGGTTTAGATGCGAAAAATCGTGATAATTTAGGGGAGATTTATGAAAAATTTTTTTTTCGATATCTTTTTTTACTAATATTTTTAAAATTTTTAAAATGATTAATATAACTATGTTGATGATTTAAATAATATTTTTTATCAGTAATGATCATCTAAACAATTAATGAAGAAAGGTATCAAGAAAAAATAAATAAAAATATGTCTAAAGTGGCGTGATACTTATATTTATTGGGAACTCTCACTATACAACATGTCATTGGCACTATATTTTTCAGCATATATCATTAGATGAAAAATCAATGATCATTTTTTTTGTATTATTTTATATTTTAAAATTTTTACTCTCCTCAACTTTCTCAAGATCCCACGCAATCGCTATCCTCTGGTTCCTCTCTCCCATCTCTTTTTGCGTTCTTCTTTTTCTGCTCTTCAATTGCAAATTGGCTCTCTATACCTCTACACCACTAGGCGCCTGCACGAGTAGACTTGTCAAATTATGCCTTCACCTTGAATTATTGATTCATCTAGGGTTGCTTCATTTTGGACATTTCTTACATGCTTCCATTTTTTTAGAAGTCATACGAACTCATTTTGATCACATAACAAGATCCAAGACTTAGATGGCTTCAAATCCCCTCTTGTAACACCCGGTCAGATTAAAAAAATCAACCAAATTAAAAACAAATCAGATTGGGATAAGGAGTTGGAAATTATCCAACTAAAAATTTGTAGCAAACTTTCCCCCATAAATACTTATTTTTCTAACCATCCTAATTTCCTTTGCCCTAGCCCCCCTCACCCACGTCCAGGAACCAGAACATGCTATCGGACAACAGAGACTTCGTGAGAGACGAGCCCGAGCGAACCAAGGTGAGCATCAGCAATAGTTGGCCTTCTTCTCCTTGTTTCCGGCTGCAGTTTTCTTAGCCTCATTTCTCTCCATTTCCTCCATCAAATCGCCCGACCAATGGACAAACGGGAGCAGGGGAGAAGGACCTTCGAGATTGTGGGTCCATCTAGAATGGTCGATGACGAGGACGAATGAAACGAACCCAAGAAATAGAGAAAAATTATAGGAAAGTTAACAGAGGTAGGTGGATCGATGGATCAATCTTTGGATCGATTTTAACAATACATTTGCATGTTTAAGGAACCACTTATAGCCATAGAGTCTTCTCCTATCTACCATGCATCGTTCCATGTTTGTATGATCCTTTCTAAGAGGTTTATTTCAGTAAAATCGCGTGGAAAATCGTGAACTAGCAACCACGATTTTGCTGAAATCACATAACTCGGACTGACATCGAAACTCGTGACATCATTGATGTGCGTACAGACATCGAAACTCGGCCTAGGTTCCACTGAACCCGGCCCGAGTTCCAGCACAAACATGCCCACAGCCAATCTGAGTCCGAGTTATACTTAGCCCGGTTGGCCCGAAGCATCAGCTATTGATGAACCCAGCCTGGGTCAGACCCAACCCGGCCCAGGTTCTGCAGAGATGTTATAATGTGATGTGATTTTATTTTATTATTATTTTAATGCTAATTTATATCATTTGTTGCGCTTGAATTATTTGAGGTGTTGATGTATAGTACCGCATTGCATTGCATAGTCTGAAGTCCCAACTTGGGCGAAGATGAGAATATGACTAATTAATAAAGATATAAGCTTGGGTGTGCATGTTACGAATTGATGGAATCACATTATTTTCATCGCATTGTTGGGCACTAGCTCTACCGTGATTCACCCATTGTGTGACAAAAGAGGATACCTCCCCTATAGTGGGGATAACTTATCGTGATGTGCACAATCAATGGCATCATGAAGTACATAGTGCCTCATTGTAACCAAAATGTTCATCGATGACATTGCATAAATGATATTGATCCAGAGCATTGCATAGTGATGCTACAATGATCTTACTTCAAGCATTGTATTGATTAATCTTACCAGAGCATAGCATTGACTTTCTCTATTGATCTTTATATAGGTGGCATTGATTATATTTCATTTGATTATTCCACTAATACTTATACATATTTGGCCCATGCTTATGTATTGTTAGTATTTATTCACTAGTTTGTTATCTACCTATTGGACTGCGAAGCTCACGTATTATTGTTTCACCTACATTGATCCTTGAGGTAATGATAATAATCAAGGATGAGCTCAAGCAGCTGACGACGTTCGTGATGCTCTAGTGCACATGTGGCGTCTTCGAGTTATTTTTCATTAGTTCTTTCCATTGTTTTAGATACTGAGTCCATGTTATTAGGCTTCTGCTTTATTTTTATTTTTAGTGATGCCATAGCTATTTTTGAATTATATTAAAGACTATTATTTTGACTTCTACTTTTATTGCTTTTTTATTGTGGTTATATTAACTCTTCCACTTTTATTGTATTTGGATCAAAGGAGCGGTCGAAGGACCGGTCAAAGTATAGCATTGTTAGTACCAACCCTCATGTCCACCTAACAAGGGCGATTCAGGGGCGTTACACCTCTAACTTACGATAAAGAAGATGTTTTACCCTCTTTCTATTGTATTATTGGACAAATCAAACATCCAGGGGCGTGCTTGATTTGTTGCAACTGCATCATGTGTTCTCTTCCCTCTTCATACCATATCTTGCTTGCACTCCATTTCTCCATCTCATATTTTTTGGAACTCAGTTGATGAGAGGCACAAAACAATAGGAAGAGATATGCATAAGGCGAATAGACTAGAAAGAAGGAAAAAAAAATAAACATGCCATAGGAGAAAAAAAATCAAATTAGAGCTTTGACTCTATGATCCAGGAGATTTGCCCTTTTTTGTTGCACTTGGGTACATGCCAAATGTATGAACTCAATTAGATTTGAGATCAGATTTTTCTTGTATCTTCGTGAGAGAAGAGAGAGATGGATGGTCTTGAAAAGAAGAATGACAACTCAATTAGAGCAGTTCGATCTATTCCCAAGGAGGAAGGAGATACACAACTCATCAGACAATTGCAATCATGGGCGATGGATGGTTTTGAATTGTTTTATGGGTCATTTTCTTAAATCTCTCCTAAATTATCATCATTTACGCATCTAACTCCAATGTATGAACTTACTTTTCGATATCACTAACCTTTATCGTAGTTTCCACTTTAATCCTTCCGTTAACTTTTGTGAACTCTTTTGTTATTTTTGTTTTTTCGTTTGTGAAAAGACTAAGTTGCCCCGGACCTTTAAAACTCGAGAAGGCACAAAAGGGAAGGAATTTTAGATTTACTAGAGGGAGGGGCAACTTAGTCTTTTCATAAATGAGAAAATAGTAAAAATAATTGAAAAGTTCACATATGTTAAATGGGAGGACTAAAGTAGAAAATACGGTAAGTTTAGGAATATCAAAAAGTAAGTTTATACTTTGAAGTTAGATGCAATAAGTCACAATAATTTAGGGGATGTTTAAGGAAATAACCCTTGTTTTTATTTCCGCTATAGATTACAGCACATAATGTCATATATTCCTTTGCATATAAGTTATCTGGTGTTAGTGAGAAAGGCCAATGCTTTCACAATCAACTCGAATATCGAATGGGAACATATTCAACCAGTTCAAATGCGTTCCACAGAATTAATATTATTTTCTAATAATCTTGAACATAAATAACATATGTAATACACTCTAGTATATAAAAAATAATAAACCGTTAGTAATTATAAAAATTAATGTGTATTCAAAATCACAACCACAAATATAAATTATTATATTTTTCCTATTTACATAAATATTAAATTATATTATATAATAAATTTTAGTTTAGTGTATTTAATTCTCCTCCTATAATTATTTATTAAAGTTAATGTTTTCTTATGATTTCTCATTCATTTTTTTCCATCTTGAAAATAATATTCTTAGACTTTATAATTTTTTAACATTATTTCATTTTTTTTAATTTGGAGTTGACTGATTTTATTTTCATGCCTTAAATTATTATTATTATCGTAGCAGCTCCTTACCGCTTAAACAAAAATCTCGAGTTCGAACCTTTGTTGACGCAAAAAATTTCTACTGGGAGCCTCACATGCCATAGCCAGGCATGTTGCCCGGGGCGACACCAGAATAATCGGACTCGATGGTGAGCCGAGATTTCAACCCGTGATCAATGCGCATAACTCTTAGCGCCAGCTGAGTTAGACGATCGGCACACGCTTCTCAGACAATGGGGTGGCAACCGAAAAAATTATTATTATCATCATCATTATCATCCCATGAGTTAACTTTCTTAATTTAGGATTCTCTCTTCCATCATTTGTCATTTACTTATTTATATTAAGATTTTATAATTATATTTTAATATTTTCCATGATATCTCATTTATTTAGGTTGAACCTGAATTGTCAGTTCAACCTGGTTTTTCAGGTTTTTCTTTGTCATATTAGTTTTTTTTTATCAAAATGAATTGATATGTCAGTTTGGACTGCACGCAATTGAACTAATCGAATCGGTTAAGTCTAGTTCTTAAAGCATTGAAGATATTTAGAATACACATAGGATGCTACGTGGCACATTACAATATTCCAAGATGTAAAAATAGATAATAATTAGTTTAAGATAATTGAAAGAAATATTTAAATGACATGATAATTTATGTACAAATAGTAAATATTGTAACAACACGTATACTGTATGGATTATGGATAACAAAATAATTATTTGTAAATATAAATTCAATAATAATCATAGTCTTAAGAACTTATTGTTATCTATATTTTTTGTGCAATTGAAAAATATTTACATCTATATGTATATAAAAACAGAGGTAAAAGATGACATCTCTTATTCTTTTCATTAATATGCATAGAAAATAAAATTATTTAATTAAATTTTAAATTAGATATATATTACTTTTTTGTTGAAACGATTATATATGTCCTCATGATATCCGAAAGTTAGTTATGAAAAAATATAATTTTACTCATTTATATTTTGAAATTAATATTTGTAGCAATAAATAAATAGTACTTCTAAACTTTTAGAGCATACTTGCTCTCTTTGATACAAAAAGCACACGACCTTTATTAGGCACTGTTTGGCATATAAAAAAATAAAGTATTCAAAATTAGTAATATACAAAAAAGCATAAAAAAAATATTTCTACCCACATATTTTTATATTTATCTGTCAAATAAAAATAACTATTATAACTTACATACAAGGAGAGATTGAAAATATCAGTTATGATATATAAAGATGGCTAATCAATAGTTTAACTTCAATATTATGATAATAATCACCATGAATTAACATTCATAAAATATTATATTTAACTTATTGATGTCAATGTGTATTGCATAATTTATATTAATATTTTTTTCTTGAAGTTAACAAATAATATTATAATTTATCTATATTTATATATCTATATAAAAGGAAAGGTACAAGTTGTCAAGTGACATTCTCGCATGCAGCCATGCATCATCTAAATTATTTTTTAAATGACATTTTGTAAAGTATGTAAGCTATGATTGGTAACAATAAATAAAAAAATCGAATTCATGTTAATATATATTCCTAACAATATTTTAACTATAGTTAAAAATATTATATATTATCCATATATTTTCATCTATATAAAAGCAAATGTAGAAATTATATTAGCCATATATCATCTAATTATTAAATTAAAAAATAAATTATATTAGTTATTATTAGTAAAAAAATTAGAGTAAATTACATTCATGAAATATATATAGTTTAAGGGTTTAGCTCTCTATGATATATTAAAAAAAATGTTACATATATAACACAAATAAAAATTATCATGTGTCGCCCTCTAATGAAGCTAACATATCAAATGATAATATTTTAAATCTATAATTATGAATATTAAAATTTTAATTATTGAAAATATATATTTCTATTTTTTATTTTAAATTATATATTTGTAGCTATAAATAAAGGCATTTCCAATTTTAACTAGAATACTAAAATAGAGTATGCGTGGACCTATGAGCATGGGTCTATGAGTGCTTAAAAATATTCTCTATCTAAGAAAATTATGAAATGCTATAAGCCTGAGTCAAAGACTTGCGTCCCCTACTTTGATGACAGCATTTATTTAATATTTTAATTTTCTATTATGATAATAATCATAATGAATTAACATTAAAAAAAAGTATCCTAAAGTTAATAATGTTAATAGTTATCATTTCATTTTATGCTAATCACATGTAAATTTGGCATGTTCTAATCTCTCCTATGGTAACGTAATATGCTCAAAATAATTAACATTTTAGGATTAGTTTAGATATGACAAAAATAATATACATTCAGTATTTATAGTAACAAATCTAAATGTACTTATATGACTAATGTATGATATCTAAAAAAAATAATGAAAAAAATTATTTTAATCAATAGCATTTATATCACAAGTTGGCCGGAAATGTTACAGATGCCATATCCGAGAGGATCAAGAATGGCGGAGGACGGAGTCCCTGGGGTGATCGCTATTGGAGGACTCCCGACACCTCATGGAGGCAGAGGCAGTTGAGCACAAACATGCCTAGGAGACTATTCGAGAACTAAAAGCTGGAGCTCCAGTGGAGGCAAGCAGACCTAGCTAGTAGGGTGATGCCAACACTAGATTCTTCCATCTATATGTAAGCTCTCATTGGCAGGCGAACATGATAAAGTACATCAAGGTGTACAGCCAATGCCACATTAGCATTGCGGTGGCCATTACCTCCTACTACCAGGCTGTGTTCAGGCGGCAGGCTACAAGTTCATGGAGGTGGCCTCAAGTATACTAGGCCAAATCAAGTGATGTCGATCCCTCGAGAACTAATGACTTAAATTCTTATAATCTAACCAATTATTGGGAGGAAGACTAAAATTCATGTTGTGTTGTAAGGATTACTCTAAAAGATCGAAATTAAATGAAAATAGAAGAGAATACAAGTGCCTTAATTCATAGAAGAATTTGATATACGATAAAGTTAGAGTTCAGATCTTGTGTCCCCCTATTTTGCTCTTAATAACAATTAAAATTTAATTGGACTCTTTTGTGATGGAAAGACCACTAACAATATAGGTTTCGACTAAGTTAAACGAATCAACTTTTAATCTACAATAATTAAGATGCTTTAGATGCAGGTCTATGCTATTAAATATTGAAACCAATTAGATAATCATCCACAAATTATGGCCTCAAATTAGATGACTGAAAATTGATCAACGCAGAGCCAAACCCGGCCTGAGTTCTACCTTGAACTCTCTTTCCAAGCAACTCAGCTCGGGTCTGCAAGGCATGGCTAGAGAAGACAAGGGACCCACCCCGAGGTTGATTAAACTTGGGCTGGGTTCATTCTGACGAAGTTTAGATCAATTATCATGCATAAGATTCACACGCAATTATAGCTAAGCAGCTAATATTAAATATGCAAATCTATCCAACTATAATAATAACATTAATAAAAGGCCATACTTCAGTTCACAAAAATCTAAATTCATAAAATAAAATAAGAAAAGTTGGGGTTCAAGATCAGTCTTCCTGAAAGAATGAAACTGTTTCGTAAATAATTGATTTGACACTAAAATTGAAGGAAAAAATATAATAAAATGATTAAAAATATTAAATCAAATTCACAGGTAGCAGCCGACAACTCTAGAATGAGCCTTGTCCGAGACTATGCCGAAAACAAATGTCAAAAACCTTGGATTCTTCAATTCTCAATTGATTTGTAGTAGCACATAGTAGACATTATTTTCTCATTTCCCGTGCATCTAGGGCTTCAAACTCCATAATTGCATACTCCTTGATTCTTAGTACATCCATATTTATAGGGATGGTGGAATTCAATGGTTCTGAGTTGAGTTCGGGGCTCAAATTCAAGTGAAAGTCAGGATGCAAATCATGCAATCCGTCAATTTGGTTTATTGTACTGAACACGGGCCAAGTTTATCCAAACTCGGGTTGAGTTCAGTTGAGATTTTATTTTCGAACAGAGACCAATTCGAAATCAATTTTTAATGGGAACCCAGCCTAGGTATGATTCCAATCGGGCTCGGGTTTACTGTAACATGTTTATACACATTCTTTAGGCTTCAATTTTCAAGCTTTTTTCGATTCGATAGCTTCGCACCTTCAAAATAATTATATGAGAATAAACTAAAACACAAGTGGGTAGCTTTGGAATCAAAAGAATTTAAGAAAATAAATAAGAAAATATATGCATGTAATGATAAAAACTACGAAAAATAGTCTAAATGATGCCATTAAAATAGGTATAAAAATGCATGCAACAATTCCCCATCTTACTAGTGCATAACTTCCTTGTTGTGCAGCTCAATATTCATTTACTGCATGTTCATTTACTGCATGTTCTGGCCGAGGACGTCATGATTGTCATCTAGGAGTTTGCCAATAGGAACCGTGGCTTCGAGCGCCTCAGACGTTTCCTACTGTTAGTACTTTCATAGCGCACTCCATTGGAAGAGTGGAGGATTTTAGGCCGATCACCACATTCAATTCCATCTACCTTTTAGTGGCTCAAGTATTGGCAAACCAACTTCGGGAGCTGCTTCCACAACTCATTCACCTTACACACTCAACTTTCATCCGCACGATGGAGGAAGACTAGCCACTAGACCATTTCCTCAAAGGTCGACTTTTCTAAAGCATACTACACAGTCTCGTAGTCCTTTCTTTAACATTCATTGTAGGTCAGAGGCTTCCTAGAGACTTGAATCGCATGGATGTAATGGTCCATCACCACTAATTCATTCTCAATCTTGGTCAATGGGACAAGGTCGGGTAACTAGGTGCAGCCACAAAGAGGGGTTCGCCATGGCTGCCCTCCGGCTCACATGCTCATTGCTATGGTGGCCAACGCTCTCGCAAGATTCACCCAAGTATCGTGTGAGATGGCTTTACCTGGTGCCTAGTCCCCATTCAGTAGTACACCAATGACATTATTTTCTTCATTCACTAGTAGTAGGAGGCTAAACAGGCGGCCATCATTGTCGACATTTTTGGCCCGAGGACCAGCCTCTAAATTAACCATGCAAAGTGGCCTTCATTCCCTTTAGCATGGTTTCTGAGGAGGTGGCTTGATGTGCGGCTAAGCTTCACACTCTGACCAACACTCTACTGATCACACATTAATTCTCGAGGGTGGACCTCAATTATTGAGCGTATGGCACATAGATTTTATGGTTTAAGTTTGAGGTTGCTTTCACACGGAGACCATCTCATCTTACTTTCTCCACCCTATCGGTGCTTTCCACTTATTTTATGATGGTTCTCTCAATGTCTACTTATGTACTCAAATGATTGGACTCATTAAATAACAAATTTTTTTGGAAGATATGTAGTTCTGATCAGCACGGAATTCATCTTGTCGCATGGCACAGTGTCTGTCGGCCCACATCTTAGGGAGGATTTGGGGTTCGAAACCTCGGTTGCACCAACTGGGCTCTCCCAGCCTGGTGGATGAGATGGATCATGGATCCGATTGACAATCTTTGGTAGACAATTTTCTTCATCTATTATGGACAGGAGCTCTAGTGGGAGGCTAGGTCTATGCTTCCCCATGAAGTCTCATCCTTTTGATGGGGAGTGACGACACTAGTCCCATGGGTTCACCCCTTCATGGTCCCTTCACTCAGCTTTGGGGATGACTTCTCATTCTAACGGCATGAGTGGTCATTCTGGGCTCACTAGAGATAGCCTTCCCTCAGTTATGAGCCATGGCGGCCAACCCCGACATGACTATTGCGGAGACTTGGTCCGAGGCTAGAGGCATCGGCTCAGAAACATGGACCCCCTCTTCAAAGCCTCTCTTTTCGACCAACGTGTCACAGAGGTACTAGCACTCCATCAACAGATTGGTCCCCTTCATCCTGACCATTCTATGGTTATCGGAGTCCTTTACAAAATGTTGCCTCTACCTTTTCTTACTTCCATCCGTCACTATATCGGAGGAGTTCATCTCATATTGCATGCTAAAGTCAAGATCTTTGCTCTAATTATGTGATGCGATCGGCTTCTCACAAGGAGGTACAAAGCGAGATGGTTGCCTCTAGGAACACATCATATGTTCTATGCAGAGAGGCAAGACATTGACCATCTATTCCATGAGTGTGCAGTATCCCGAGGTGTGTAGACGAGCATTGCGGACCTCATCCCATCCATCTCATCATTCGACATCTCGCTAGAAAGAGACAGAGTTGGAGAGTGTCATTGGCAACCTTCTTAGCTGATACCAGGGTCATCTACACTACAAGAAAAGGGATCTTTAACGACCAATTATTAATGTCGAGATAAAAAAATGGTCATTAAAAATAGTCAATAATGGCAAGAAAAAAATATGAACATTATTAAACACATTATTAGCGAAAGAGAAAACTCCTCATCTCAAAAAAAAAATTTCGGTCATTAAAAGTGATTATTAATGACCATTATTTTTTGTCATCATTAATTATTTATAAATTAAGATCAAGTAGGCATGCAATTAATATTTTAGCGGGAACTAAACATTTTTCTCCACTAATTTCTGAGGCAACATCCATTTTAAAAAAGAAATTAGTTTATGCATTTAGTTAACTTAATTACATCTGATAAAATCCAATAGAAAGAAAAAAAATCATTATAAAATCTAATAGAATTTCTTCCAATTTTTTATAAAATTGAATAGAAAATACAAATTATTAGTGTTTTATAAATTTAAATGCCATAAAATGAGGCGAAAAAATATATATAAAATAGCTTAACATTCATAAATTAAATAAATAGAAAAAAAGAATTATTAAAAAAATTTACAATAGAAAGTTACATTATAATATAAAAAATTAAAGACAAAATTTAGTTATTAAATAAGTAAAACAAAAGAAACATATGTACAAGTGAATAGCCCCACATTGAAGACACTAAGAAAGTGAAAACAACACATCCTCTATAAAAATGGGCCTCAGAAGTAGGCAATGGGTCAACACAAATTTTGATTTAAAAATAAAAATTTTAACTTAATCGGTTCACTCAGACCGGTTTTGGCCTGTTCTATCCGATCTTGACCGATTCTTGATCGGTTTGAAATGGTTCAAAATGGTCCAATCTTAACTTTGATTTTAGAAGTGATTTAGGATCGTTTTAGTGACTGATCGATGGTCCGACCGGTCGGTTCGGTCGTGACAACATTGGTTTTATTGATCGGATTATTTCTGATCGTTGATGACCAATAAGGACGAGATTACTAGCCGTTGAAGATTATCAAAGACAAAGATATTTCTAGCTACTAATGTATTCGACGACCAACTAAATGGTCTTTATATAATTTTAACGACCGGATTATTTTTTGTTGTTGATGACTTTTAATGATGGGATTACTAGTCATTGAAGATTATCAACGACAAAGATATTTCTAGTAATTAATGTATTTGATGATCAACTAAATGGTCCTCATATAGTTTTAACGATCAGATTATTTTTTTTCGTTGATAATTTTTAACGGCCGACACCTTTATGCCATCGTCATTGACTTTTAACGGTGACACCTATAACGACGGGTGATGACGGAAAATGCTAGTCGCTAATGACCAATAACAATCGGAATATAAATATTAACGATCAGATTTTCCTTCTCTAATGATGTATTTTCTTGTAGTGCTAGCTTCAGTGCAACCGAGTGATTTTTGGTGGGAGAGATGTGAGGCTGAGCAGATTTTACACCACGTTTCCTATTGTCTATGAGAGTGGGATTTTGGGTAGTAGATATTCATCTTCTCCTTTTTTTATGCTCTCTAGTTGAGAGCCCACACTTGTACATGACCTTCATTTCATAATAATATATATACATGAATGACAAGCACAACTTGGCAATCATTCTTCTCCTTCTAAAAAGCTAAAATAAAATAAAATTATTAATTATGGTTATATTGTTGAGATTAAATCTAACAAACTAATATTAAATTTTATAGAGGTTGAATTTCAACAATATAATCATCATCAAATGATCATGTTATGATCATAGGCATGAGCATGCTAGAAAACTTTCTCTCTATCTAATAAAAATATTAAATGTTATAACCTAAAAAAGAATAAGGTACGATATCAAGCCCAAGTCAAAGACTTCCATCTCCTACTTTAGTGACAGTATTTATTATTATAGGTGTCATCAATATCTAACTATAATATTTATGATAATAATCATAATGAGCTGATTAAAAAAATAAATGTATAATAAAGTTAATAATATTCATAGTTATCATTTCATGTTATGATAATCACATGCAAATTTATCATGTGCAAATATCTCATGTCATAATTTAATATGATCAAAATAATTAATATGTTTAAGGTTACTTTAGATATGATAAAAAATAATCTATGTTTAGTATTTATTGTAACAAATCAACATGTACTTATCTTATGAATGTATGATATGTTCAAACATTTACATGAAAAGTTAATTTAATTAATATATTTATACTTGAAAACTCTAGCTATAAATATTATCCATATTAAGGATTTAATGGCATACTACGCCCATCATTTCTAGCAACGTGCTACGCTTTGGTGCAGATTGTCAGATTGAAAATGGACGTCGGGTCAACAAAGGGGCAATGAACTGGCTTTTGCGCGTCCTTGATCTGGTTTAGCACGATAGCCAAATCCGATTTAGCACAACCCCATCTACACGTCCTTGTTGTTCCTCCACTGCCGACGTCGCTTCCTCCCGGCAAGGCCGACAACGGCCTCACGATTACTATGATCTCTGCTCGACCCAGCGCCCAACGGTCCTGCATCTCAACGGCACCATGATGCAGCACACCGATTAATTGGATGCCCTCATTCTCATGGATCCATAGCTTCAGCCGGAATAGGGTCACCGTGAGAACGACCTCTAGCGCCATGGGACATGGGTATCTTGACGGAGACATTGTGTGGATGGCGGCGACGACCTCCCTAGCATCGAGCCCCTCTGGTGGGTCTACTCGGACTTGGTGAAGACTAGGAGTTGAATGCGGGAGTCCTGGATGACCCCATAGTGCTTGGTGCCATGGTCACCGGCAAGCTCTTGCAGTTATATCTTTTACCCACTTCAACAGATTAAAAAAATGCGTCACAAGGTGATATATATATATATATATATAATATCATTTGACTTTGCATATTATGTTCAAACAAAAAACATGAGTTTTAAAATTTATTTTGGAAAATATATAATGATAGGTAAATGAATTCATGCGATTGCCCTCTCATGAATAAATATAGTATAATAAAAAAATATAATTTTGAAATTATATTTTCTATATAATAGAAAATAAAATATTTAATAAAAGAAGATAATTATATATAACACATATTTATGTACACACACATCTATGTATATCCTTATACATACATACATACATACATACATACATTCATACATATATTTATATATATGTAAAGGTAGAAAAACTAAATTATATTGATTATGATAAGTAGCAATAAATAGTAAAGTGACGTAAGATTTTCAAAATAAAGACATAGTAAAATTAATAATGTTAATAATTTTCATTTCATTTTATACTAAACATGTGCAAATCTCTCATGAATCACGTGATACTATCAAATAATTAAAATTGAATTTAATGGGGGTGCTCGGTGCTCCATGCTCCTAAATTTTCATCCGTCGGATCTCTCATCGATGGCTCGAATCATGGGCAATTTCACATTCGACCAATTCATGCACCACGGTTGCAAATTTGACGCATCAACTTGTTTCCCCTCATCAGCTCACGAGTTGTTTTCCTCAGCCTTCTTCTGCCCTAAACCCCTCTACGCCGATCCTGATCTCTCGCCGCCGCCTTCGTGAAACCCATCATCACCGTTCGCTTCAACCTCATTCCTATCTCTCGATGCCGCTTTCACTTTCAAGTCGACTGACCTCGTTCGCCCTCGTGAGGTACCTCCCTGCCCGAGAACCCTCGTTGCCGCGTTCGTAAGTCTCTCCATCGCCTTCGCAAGACCCGCACTAGGGTTCTGGGACAGTGTCTGCTAGTGGTTATATTCGCTATTTATAACAACAAATATTTTTAAAATGTACTCGTGTCATGAATATATGATGTCTTCAAGAATTTGTTACGTGAAATAGTAATTTGATTTATATAATTTACAGTCAATATCTATAGCTATAAATATGAGTGTATAAAGTCATGTGATGATCTATCATGAATAAATATAATTCAAAATTTTACATATTATATAATATAAAACATCATATTTAATAAAAGAATGTGATTATCTATATAAAATATATAAATTTTATATATTATTTTAATCATATATTTGAAGTTTACCATATCAAGGATAATGAAATTAAGACACTTTAAAAGCAACACGTGGAATGGTAAAAACTGTATCTACATGAGGTTAGAAGCTAGATATCTATTTTCAAACAAATTTTAATGCAATACTAAATTAATAATTAGTGGAGTACTTTAAATTTTATAATTTTATATGGAGATTGAAGTATCTTTTATTCTAGCAATAAATTTTATATATTATTGGCTAGTTGAATAGATGTTTGAAAGAAAATAAATTAAATTTTAATAAATGGTTAAACGCTGAAATAAGTTTTATTTGATTTAATACATTATTTTAATCCTGCATTTAAACTTTATCACATTGAGGACAAAGAAGATATAAAATTATTTTAAATACTTCTAAAAGTTGTTAAGAAATAGTTAACAAGCACATCTTTCGATTAGTACGTCCCAAACACAAGCAATTTATATCGTTTTATCAAAACGAAGAGTGAAGACGTTCTAACGGTCAAAAGCTTATAATTGCATGGCTTTATTATGCCTCTTATTTTTTTAATGAATTTTGAGGATAAATAATTTTTTGAATACATTTATTTTTAAAAAAATAATGTTCAGAAATATAATAATAGTATACTACTTCATTTTTATTTAATAATTTTTTTTATATTTTTACTGCATCGCCGGACGTCATAATAGTTACTACATTAAAAGGAGAATAATATCCTGACATTTGACATTATAATACTAGTTATCATTTGAATTTAATAATTTAATTAATATGAATTATTGAAAGTGACAAGACAATTACAACTCAATTTCTTGATGGAACAGAAGAAGGAAAAAAGTCGGTGCATGTTTTATTATGAATTTTTAGATTAGAAAATTCGTTAAGTAGACGTTTTGATACCAACTAGATACAAACAATTAGGACAGTACCCGCCTTTTTCAATTCATACAATTAATTAGCAAGAAGCAAATGATGACATCATTCGGTATCGTCTACCGGTAGGAGGGGACAGATACTTCTTCGCGGATGAGGTCCTCTTACATTAAAGTCGTCTTTTGAGGGTCATGTACCTTGGGGTCGTGGTGATCAATTGCAAAATTTGATCAGCCACATGATCAAACCATGATGCTACTCGACGATTGGCGATTAGCGACGCTCAGTAGCATCTCCAAATATGGTGAGCTAACTCGACGTCACTAGCGCCGTCATGGCGTTCCCATTGCGTCCCAAATAAGAGACGCTACTTGTCTATCAATAGCGTCTCATTAGCGTGTTCTTAACTATTCAAAAAATTAGCGCTAATGAAGACGCCTTGGAGCGCCAGGTAGACGCTATTATTGCGCTCCATGAAGCAAAAGTGCACGGGAGAACCTAATGCTATTGTCGCGTCTACAGAGTTCGACGCTAACCTCACGTCGCATACCGAGAGACGCTATCGAGACGCTATCTGGCGTCACATAAGAGACGATGCTATATAGACACCAATATGATTAATTGGAAATAGATAACTATATATAGGCTATCTATATTTATATCGTTATTTGTTTTATATTTAAACCCTAAATCCTATATATTATTTATACTATATGTTAATCAATAAATAAATTAAATATTATATATGTATTTCTACATCATAAGAGTGTTCCTAAATATATAATTTGTTACCTATATTATATATGTTATTTATACATATAATATATATCATATCTGAGTTATGCATATATTAATTTTATATTCTTAATCATGAAATTATGATGGTTGAATTAAGAGAGTAATTTGATACAAATTATTCCATTTTAGTGTCACCGTGGAGGCTCAATAGCGTCTACTTAACATCCAACTAGAGTCGCCGACATTATCGAAGCCATGGTGACACTATTGGCATCTCTATAGCGTCGCCAACTTGAGACGCGAATAAGCTTTAGACGATAGTTCGGCGCTATGGGGTCGCTAAACAACTCTAGTGACTCAATAGCGTCTGTATTACGTCGCAGTAGCCGACTTATTATCACACTCATTTAATCGGGCACATATAGACATATAAATACGCGTATATACTTATGCTTATATATAATAAGTACATATATACATATCATTATCACACATGTAAACATATACATACATATATACACTTGGAATATGCATACATATACACGTTATCTATATATGACTCGCACGTGTATAGACATATACATACATGTATATAATTATAATACATACAGATAAACGCATTATTATAACTTAATCTCGCACACGTAGATATATACATATGCATATATTACATATATATACACACACACATTTTTGTTATAGACACATATACATATAGACTTATAATTTTATATACATACATGATAGAATGTGGGAAGGGAATAAAACAACTGGAAAGGGGCACAATGTGATGAGACGCTATATTGATAAATAAAATTACATACATAATAGAAAATTAGAAATAGAAAAATAATTAGCGTCTCTCTGGCGTCAAATTTTGAGACACAATCAAAATCGACACCACTACGACGCTATGGTGTTGCTACAGTATCGTAGCGACACATTAGCCTCTCTATAGCGCCACATTAGCCGAATTTTTATTACCCTCACTTAATTGGGCGCCTATCTAGCGTCTACGTAGCGTCGCGTTTGGATGAGACGCTAAATAATTGACTTAAATCCCTAATTCCTCTTCTTTGTTTTCACTATTTACTATTACCGCTCCGTTTTCACCGCGTCGACGACGCCAAAGGTCGATGCCCTCTGCTCCGACGCCTGACGTCTGACGGCTGCTGCTCTGACGCCCTCCGCTTCCTCCGCCCGCTGTTCGACGTTCAATGCCCTTGGTTTTCTTCACCCGCCGTTCGACGCTCGACGTCCGACGCCCGACGCTCGACGCCCGACACCGACGATCAACTCCTCCACAACCTCTGCCTCCGACCTCTTCTGCCATTCGCCTCGACCTCCTCCACCTCCCCCGCCATCCGCCTCCTCACTACGCCCCTCCTCCACCACGCCGACCTCCGCCGCCCTCCGCCTCCTCCTCCTCCACCGGCCTTTGCCTCCTCTGCCTCCGCCGGCTCCGTCTCGGCCTCCTCCGCCACCCTTCGCCCTCCGCCTTCCGCCTTCTCCTCCACCCTCCGCCTTCCGCCTCATCCTTCACCCTCTGATTGTGCTCCTCTGTCGGGTGTCGGCCGTTGTCCATCACCTTCCTCCACCGCTGCCCGCCGCTCGCCGCCATCCTTCTCCGGTTAAGAAGGTACGAGCCCGCCACCATGTTAAGTTAATTACTAATGAATCTTAAGTTGATTACTAATGCATGTTAAGTTAAATACTACATAATTACTTGAAAATATTATTGTTAAGTTAGTTACTAATGCATGTTAAGTTAAATACTACTTAATCACTTGCAACTATTGTTGTTAAGTTAGTTACTAATGCATGTTAAGTTAAATACTACTTAATTACTTGAAACTATTGCTGTTAAGTTAGTTACTAATGCATGTTAAGTTGAATTAATACTACTTAATTACCTGAAAGTAGTGTTGTTAAGTTAGTTATTAGTAAATTACTAGTGCAGGTTAACTTAATTATTAGAACCTCTTTTTGATAAATTATTAGTGCAGGTAAATTTTTTTTTCAAAATTCTAGAACCTCTTTTTTATCATGTTCTCAAAAATTGAACTAAGGATGTACTTCGACATTCTTGGTGATAAAATGAGATTATGATTCAACGATGAAGTACTTGAAACATGTGATTTTGGACTTCATAACTTCAAAACCACACGTTTCAAGTACACGAATTTATTGACATATGGCTTAATATTGTCCGTTACAGAAATGATAAAGCCATATTACAGTTGGATTCGTCGTTGGAAGGATAAACATGGCATCATAACTGAAGAATATAAGGATGGTGTTGATGAATGCATTAATGTGGCATATCAAAATGAAGTTGTTGCTTCTTCATATGGCAAAATCTTATGTCCATGCCGGAAGTGCAAATGTTATCAGTGGAAAGTAAGATATGATGTGCAAAAGAATTATATTACAACGGTTTCTTACTCACAAATTGGTTCTTTCATGGCGAAGAAAGATGGGCTAAAAAACAACTAATGTAGATACCGTTGTGGACGACTCGAGCAATCCGTACAGGGGACATGATATGAGATGCAATGTTAGGAGAAAATGTTGGCGAAACATTGATTGAAGAAGACCCGAATCCTTCGGCTTCTAAGTTTTATAATATTCTCGAAGAAGCAGATGAACTTTTATGGGATGTATGCGTGAAGCAAACTACACTTTCTGCAGTGGCATAACTAATGAACTTGAAATCAGAATATAATATGAGCGAAAGTTATTTTGACCGGATGCTTGCCATTATTAACAGTGTGCTTCCAACTTCAGAGAAATTACTGGGACATTTTTACAAGTGCAAAGATTGATGAGAGATTTAGGGTCGGAATATCAGAAGATTGATGCATGTCGCAACCATTGCATGTTTCTACTACAAAGAAAACAACTCACTTATTAACATGTTCTATTTGTGGCGAGTCTAGATTCAAGCCGAAAAAGAATTTCCAAAGTTCAAAAAAATAAATGTGGCAAATGTAATATTTAGATACTTTCCGATTGTTCTAAGATTACAATGACTATTTCTTTCTGAAAAAACTGCATCATTTATGAGGTGGCACAGAGAACAGGCACGTGATGATTAAAATTCAATTACACATCCTTCGGATGTGGAGGCATGGAAACGATTTGATGCACTTCATCCGACTTTTTTTGTAGAATCACGCAATGTTAGATTAGGACTTTGTACCGTTGGTTTCAACTCATTTGGCTCATCAAGTACTGCTTATTCATATTGGCCAATTTTTGTGACACCTTATAATTTGCCTCCAATCATATGTATAAGACGAGAGAATATATTGCTTACCTGTATGATCTCGGGTCCTCGATCTCCTGGTAAAAGTTTAGATGTTTATTTAAGACCTTTGATTGCTGAACTCAAGATGTTGTGGGAGGATGGCATGATTACCTATGACAAATCTAAAAAGCAAAATTTTATTAATGTGGATCGTGATTTTTCGGCATATGGAATGTTGAGTGGTTGGAGAACAAAAGGTAAACTTGCTTGTCCCATATATGGAAATAATACGAAATCATTTTATTTGAAAAATTGTAGGAAAGTTTGCTGGTTTGATTGTCATAGGATGTTTTAGCCATTGGAGAATACGATGCGCCATGATCGAAACTCATTTAAAAAGAATACATCCGAGAACACATTGTCTCCAACTCATTTGATGGGACATGAATTGCTAGAGCAAGTAAACAGGCTTAGTGATGTCTCATTCGGATTGAAGGCTAATAGTTATAAGCAAATTGGGTTTGGAAGTGAACATAATTGAGAGAAAAGAAGTATTTTTTGGGAGTTGCCTTATTGGTCTTCAAACTTGATACGTCATAACTTGGACGTCATGTATGTGGAGAAGAATGTATGTGACAACATCTTCAACACTATTATGGATGTTAAAGGAAGAACAAAAGATATCATACAGGCTCGCGATGACATAAAATTAATATGCAAAATACAAGAGTTAGATATCATTCATCTTCAAAATGGTAAATGCAAAAAGTCAAAAGCTACTTATGTCTTGAGCAATGATCAAACAAAAGTGGTTTTCGAATGGGTAAAGCAATTAAAATTCCCCGACGAATATGTATCAAACATATCTCATTGTTTTAACTTGGACAATTGGAGGATACATGGGATGAAGAGTCATGACTGTCATATTTTTATGCAAAAGCTGCGTCCAATTGCCTTTAAAGAACTTTTGCTAAAGGCCATCTAGGAAGTTTTAACAGAATTATCTATGTTTTTTAAAGAGCTTTGTGCATTCATCGTTCAGAAAGAAGACATTTCTCGGTTAGAGGCTTCTATTGTGATTACCGTATGCAAGGCTGAGAAGATATTTCCACCTTCTTTCTTTGAAGTGATGGAACATTTGATTGTACATCTATCATATGAAACAAAAATTGCGGGTCTAGTTCAGTATCGATGGATGTAACCTTTCGAAAGGTGCATGTTATATTTGAAAAGGAAGGCGAAGAATAAGGCAAAAATTGAAGGCTCCATATGTGAAGCATATTTCATTGAGAAGGTGTCAAACTTCACATCAAAATACTTTGAGCCACACATACAATCATGACACACCCAAGTTCCAAGAAACGATGATGGTGGTGAAAGAGAAGTTGACATGAATATTCTATCCATCTTCAAGTACCCATGTCGACTTCTTGGTACAGGACGCAAAGTTATCTTGAATGACAGAGATCTCACCGCCGTTGAGAATTATATTTTTGCAAATTATAATGAAGTGACGTCGTATCTCGAGTAAGATAATTTGTTCTAATTTGTTATATAATTTAAAGTTAATTGTTGTTATATAATTTCATTAATTGAAAACTATGAATTCAAGAAATTTGAAGAATTACATTGAGAAATCAATCCGTTAGTTTCAAACGATGAGTTATTGAAACTACGAGATGAACATTTTACCGATTAGTTGAGATGTGAAGTGAGAAATATTTCCTCTTGTTCTTAATTGTTATAAGTTTTTAGTTATTTTTCTTATAGGTTATTAATGGCTCAGTCATAAAGAACAAAATACGAGATCTCGGTCATGGTCCGAAGAAATAAGTTCTTAGCTTCTGCGAGGCATCATAGTCAATGGATATCAGTTCCATACAGAAGAATATAGCCGACAACGTTCAATTATTAATAACGACATATGTGTTCTAGGAAGTATGTACAGGGACAATGATTTTGATTACTACGGTGTTATAGAAGACATCCTAGAATTATCTTATTTGAGAAAATCTAACAAAGTCGTGATGCTAAAATGTCGTTGATTCGATCTAGAGAAAGGAGTTCGTATCGATCAAAAGTTTAAATTGGTGGATATTAACCCTCGGTCGAGACTTCAGTCATACGATCCATTCGTATTGGCAGAACAAGCAAGTGTACTACACTAAGTATCCATCGAAAAGAACCAAGGATTAATGGTGGGCGTCATGCAAGGTGAGGAGTAGACTATTCTTACCAGAAACGATGGTAGATGAAAATGAAATATCATCCGTACACAAGGATGTGCCCATGGATGATTACTATCAAGAAGATAGAGTGAATGAGACGATTGATGCGGTCGATGGAGTTGAAAATTTTCAATTGGTCGATGACACTGAGCCAATGGAAGAGTTCAATTCAAATGACCTCTTGGAAGTGAACTTTGATAATTTCGTTGACGATGACTCGAACCAAAATTATAGCGACGATGATGAAGATGATGAAAATGAATCAGAATACAAAACAAGCGAATAAATCTTGTAGTTATTCTCATGACATAAGATTTTTACTTTTTTTAGTTATATATGGTTACCGATAATAAGAGAAGATTATTACTTTTTTTCTAGTCATGGTTACTAGGGGTCGAACATCTAGGTCATCTCGCTCTTCCAAGCGTTCACTCTAGATGAGTCAACCATCACAACCACCAGGTAATATATTTATTGTCAGCTGCTTATTTATAATTGATTATAATAGTTAAATTCATTTTTTAATAATATCAGTTCCTCCGCCGCAGCCGGGGCACATAGTGGGATCGTCACATAGTAGGATCATCACATAGTAGGTGATCCATTGGTGGGTCTACTCCATGTATCACTCCAAGTACGGGATGTCTCGATCGCACGACAACGATCGTCATAACACACCAGGTTATTTTTTTGTATATTCCATAATTTTAAATAGGAGGCAAATTTTATGTATTTTCATATGATGATAGTTGCTACACTGCCATCGGCGAGATTACCGGATGCTTCACCATATTCTAGCATTGATGAGCAACATCTTACCCCAGGTTATATATTTATTATTATTGACATTTCTCAATTAATTATATTATTTTTTAATAATGTCAGTTGCTACGCCGCCGATAGCACAAGCACCTAGCTCAATTCAATCAGACGAGCGGTCTGCTACTAATCGTGTTGCGGTACATATCAATCGAGGTGAGAATATTACTGTACATATATTAATTATCACAACTTTAATTTGGTATGACACTAATGATTTATTATGTATTAGGGCCCATAGATGATGTCGGACCTTCTCAGCCTACCCCAGCTTACCTGGATGATGATTCCTCTTCGAGTGATGAAGAGGGGTTACACGATAATGGGGTGGTCACTGTGAATAATATTGCTTGACCGTAAGTTAAATAAGTTGCACAAATTTTGTTATAGTTTTGGTTATCATTGAAAATTAATTCTTCTTTGTAATTGGCAGGACCCCTTTCATACCCGCTAGTACCGTGCGGGATGTCAGTTCTCTCATTCTTTCCCACTTACCGGAAGGGGCAGGATCCTGTAAAGATGTCCCAATTCAAGTACGGGATGACATCTTTCGAGTCTTTATGGTACCATCTTCTATTTGGGTTACATAATTTGATTTATATTATTTTAAAATTACTAAGTTTTGACATATTTTGTAGGAGACAAATCAGTTTCATCCGGATCTTAGTTTAGGGATGAACCGGAGAGCTTTTGAGGAGGTCACTGCGAAATGCCTCCGAAATCAATTATACAAGTTTCGCAAGGTCGTCACGTCCGCCGGTCTCACTTTGGAGCAGTGCATATAAAGATGCCCAAAGTATATTAGGCGCTCAGTTTGGAAATCCTTTTGTAGGAAGTGGTAAGTATGTTTACTTTTAAATTATTTTTATTAAATTTATAGTTTTTGAAAGTCTAAGTATTTGATGTTCATAAAGGACGGATGAACGATGAGAAAGGGAGTCGGAAAATGTAAGAGTTAACCGTCTTTCGAAGTCCGAAACCCACATCCACACAGGGGGTCGATGCGATTTGACGAGCATCAACGACGCATGGTAATTTACATATAAATTCAATTTATCAAACTTTTGACGTATAGTTATGTTATCAAATTTAAAACTTTATTGTAGGAGGAGAAAGAAGACGGTCCCGTAGATTTTCGTGTGGTCTATGTGGCCATGCATAAGTGCCAGAAGACAAACGACTTAGTCACGCCCACTGCTCATAGGCTTCTAGTAAGTCTCATGACATGGCTTTGACGTTAATGCGCTATTTTTGAAATACACAATGTTTAACTTTTTTAGGATGAGTATAATGCAAAAATGGCTGAAAAGTATGGAGATGATCCGAGTACTCAGCCACCAGGTAATGTTTCTTCGTTGGTTTTGTCATGTTTTTAATTTATGTGTTTCTTGATATATAATTTATATATTATATGATTGTATATTGTTTCTATTTTGTAGAGGATCATGCTGTTTGGGAGGAGGTGGCCGACATGACACGAGGGGGATACTTGCGTGGCCTCGGCACAGCCGCTCAGATACCTAAGATGATCGGAGGAAATGCAGGTGATCCATCTGCTCCGAGCTTATCCACTGCACCTGATATGATGCAGCTATCACAGCAGCTATCGCAGTAATTATCGGAGCAGATATCGTGGCAGGTGTCACAGCAATTGTTGCAATAGTTGGCTTCGCTATTGTAGGCGATTCAGGGATTGATCCTAACACAGAATTCATCCCTGCGAGGCCATGGACCGAGCATGTCTAGGTCGAACGTCCGGAATGATAACAATAACTCCCAAACCTAGGATAGAAACAAACCATGAATACAAACTATACTTTTGTTACTTATAGACTTAGATATACGTATTAATTGTTAGTTTAGTTTATTACTTTTCGTATTCTTATGTTAAATATTATGTTTGTGATGCTTTCCTATTATGCCTGTGATGCTTTCATATTGCTTGTGATGCTTTCGTATTGCTTGTGATGCTTTCATATTGCCTGTAATGAGTATCAATGCATTTATATGCATTATATAATTGTATGGTGTGGGAAGGGGAAAAAATGTGGCTGGTATGCATAAAAAACATCTGCTGGTAGCGCCTCCATAGTGTCACCTTAGCGTCGCCGAAAGAGTAGACGCTAAGTTAAATATATCATTCGTAGCGCCACATTCGTGTCTCATCGACGATGCAAACACCATAATGCTAGTGACTCTTGAGCGCCGGAATAGCGCCTCATTGAGAGCACCACGTACGCGTCGACTTAGCGACGCATTTCTACTGCTCCCAGTCCGACACTACGCATCTTAATAACGTCGAGATAGCATCAACAAGTGACGCTAGTAGCGTCTCCTTTTGTGTTGGCTGTATTGCGACGCCATTAGCCACCAATTTTCAGCGTCCCATGAATGAGGTGCTAGTTTGATGCCAATGAGACACTCTACGACACGGAGACGCAATAGCGCCTCCCTGGCGTCATGTCTCTTGAGTTGCTATTCCTCCATTTTCTTATAGTGTAACTACTGATTTTGAGTCTGTCAACCAAGAACCATCTTCATTGAGCATTGATAAAAATAAAGGCATTAGCATGTTTTATATATATACACACACAGGAAGAGAGAGAGAGAGCATTGATAAAAACAAAGGCACTAGTATGTTTTATATATATACACATACACAGAGAGAGAGAGACGACCTATAGGGACTTGCACGGTAATCTCAAAATTAGATGAGGGTAATGGAGCAAGGGCCGGTGATGATCTTGAAAGAACTCGAAAAAAAAGCATGGGCAAGATAACAAAAACTACAAGGATGATGGAACATTTTTTTTCTAGGCCATTGTGGTAAGGATTTTCTTCCTTGTTTGATTGTGATCTTTTAGGTTGCTAGGAAAACAAGTCTGTAATGAGCCTCGGCCAGGACTATGTCAAAAATAAAAGTCACAAAAACTTTGGATTCTTCAATTCTCAATTGATTTGTAGTAGCACATAGTAAAAATTATTTTCTCATTTCCGTGCATCTAGGACTTCAAACTCCAGAATTACTGCATTGCACGGACATCGTACTAGTTACTACATGAAAAGGAGAATAATATCCGTGTGAAGATGACATTTAACATTATAATACTAGTTATCATTTGAATTTAATAATTTAATTAATATGAATTATTGAAAGTGACAAGACGGTTATAATATGGATTTCTTGATGGAACATAAGAAAGAAAAAAGATCAAACTCGGTGCATGCTTTATTATGAATTTTTAGATTAGAAATTCATTAAGTAGACGTTTTCATACCAACGGGATACAAACAATTAGGACAGCACTCCCCTTTTTTAACTAGCAAGCAAATGACGACATCATTTGGTATTGTCTACTGGCGGGAAGGGACGGGTACTTCTTTGCGGATGAGGTCCTCTTACATTAAAGCCGTCTTTTGGAGGGTCATGTACCAGGGGTCGTGGTGACCAATTGCATGCCCAATTTGATCTTCCACATGATCAAACCATGATGCTACTGCATCAACCACTGATTTTGAGTCTATCAACCAAGAACCATCATCATTGAGAACTGATAAAAACAAAGGCATTAGTATGTTTTATATATACACAGAGGGAGACAGAGAGCACTGATAAAAACAAAGGCATTAGTATGTTTTTTATATAAACACATACAGAGAGAAAGAGAAGACCTCTAGGGACTTGCACGGTAATCTCAAAATTAGTTGAGGGTGATGGAGCAAGGGCCGGTGATGATCTTGAAAGAACCGGGGAAAAAAGCATGGGCAAGTGTTATAAATAATCAAAAGGTGACAGCAATCGACAAGGCAGAAGAAGTGAAGACTAGAAGAAATATAAAGAAACCATCTTACTTGAAGGATTTTATTACAAAATGATATGTACACATCAGCAATATAGTTGATGTATGACATGTAACAAGAATGTAACAGCATGTAATTCTAGTAATTTCATATGACATCAGATGACAATTTCAAAGGGAAGCATATAAATAGAATGAAGGCTGGGAAGAGACTCATCTCTGAGCCATTTTACAAAAGTCTCTTATTTGAGTTCTTGGAGCTTTGAGGTGCTCGAAACCTCATAAGTGTGTTTCTCTTTCTATTTTCTTCTATCTGTTCTTTCAAATATACCTGTTGAATCTTGTGAGTTCCTTTTTGTTTGCTGCCTCCTGCATAGCAAGAAGAGTTAGGAGTTCTTTAGAGAAAAGAGAAGATTGAAGGATTTAGCTTACTCATCTTATCGTGAGGTGCTCGAAGGAAAGTCTGCAAGGAGGAAAGTCTGTCTGCTGTGAAAGTGATTCTTGTGCACGAAGAAGAACAATCTCAGTAGTCCCAACCACAGAGGTTCAGATCTGGAGGTGAAGAACTGCAATATTCAACATTAGAAGTGCCTAGAGGAGCAAGATCGTGAGCTAGAAAAGAGATCTCACATGGACAATAGATTCAACAACAAAAAATATGACAAAGAAGAGCTGCTGTCAAGAAGACTCCTGATCCACATTGTCTCTGCATGAGAAGTTAGAAATCAGCACTGGAAGGAGACAATCTACGGTAACAAAGAGAAAAAAAGAAGAAACCCTAGAAGTGTTAGCTGTCGGCAGAAGTGGAGAGAGAAACAAAATAGGTCAGCTGATCACATTCATCTGCCTTTATATTTTTTCTAAAGGGCATTTTGATATCTACGTTGTGGGCTTGGAGTGCTGGACCCATATGCAGTGGGCTAGGCTACAACAGCTCTAACATTGGTGCTCTTGTTGCTAGTTTTGTTGAGTTTTCTGCAAGTTCTCATATCAGTCTTGGCAATCTTGAGGATTTCTGCATTTTTGATAGCTTTGCACACCTGATACAATTTTGATTACATCAGTAGATATTCTTGGAGTTTTGATCTCTAATTGAGTCTGGATTGTTATAATAATTCATAGAGGAATTCTACAGAACAATTGGTGTGTTTCATTTCTTTCTTGTTTTTTTCCTGAGATTTCTAAGATGGCTAATGGTACAAGGTGGTCCAGAGTGGAGGATTCTATGAACAGACTTCAGACTTTGATGGAACATCAGTTTTCTTTTTTTAATGACAAATTTACTTCTGTAAATGAATCCATTACAGCTCTTGGAATGAAATATGATGATCTAAATGCAAGATTACAACATACACCTAGACACAACAGTGATAGTGGAAACAAGAATAATTCATTTCATTCCCCAAGTTCATCCAACCGAGGCCTTGATTCATCTATTCTATCCAAGAATATCAAATTAGAACTTCCCAAGTTCTCTGGTTCTGACCCACTGGAGTTGTTATTCAAAGCTGAACAATTCTTGGATTTCTACAATATAGCTGAGGAATCTAGAATTACAGTGGTATGTTTTGCATTTGATGGAGTGGCTTTACAGTGGTACAGGTAGATGTATCAAAATAAGCAACTAAGCTCTTGGGTAAACTTTGTTAGAGCTTTGGAAATCAGATTTGGTCCTTCGGAGTTTGAAGATTACCAAGGGGCTTTATCAAAATTAACCCAAACTGGTACTGTTATGGAATACCAGTCCAAATTTGAGACTTTATCTAATAGGGTTAATGGTTTATCAGAATCATTTCTCCTCTCTTGTTTCATTTCTGGATTGCAACCATAGATCAGAAGAGAATTGATGGCATTTCAACCCAAATCTCGGATGCAAGCAATTGGATTGGCTAAACTACAAGAAGAAAAAATATTGGATGCAACTCCGCCTATGTTTTATAGCCAGTCCCAAGCCCGGATAAAGGAGGAGGATTGTGTTAGGCCCCGATAGCCAGCGTAAAATCTTGTCGAATCTTATGAACATGGATCAATGAATATATTGTGTTAATGCTAGGTCGTTACCCGTAAGTAACGCGCTGTACAGCTCGGGTACAGTGATAAGAGAGCAAGAGCCGCTGCATCCTCGCCTGAATGCAGTGTTAAATGAGCAAGGGCTACCGCACTCTAATGGACGGAGGCGGTTAAAGAAGCTAGTTCATGAGACTAAGGTCAGATTAAGTTCTTGGAACATTGGGACGTTGAATGAAAAGCGCCTCGAGGTGGCACAAGTAATGGACCAGAGTAAGATTAGTATCTTATGCTTGCAAGAAACTAGATGGGTAGGAGAGGGAAGTAAAGAGATTAGGTTAAATGATTCCAAACTTTGGTACACAGGTAAGGTAAAGGGAAGGAATGGTGTTGGTATTATCGCGGATGCAGAATGGAGGAATCATATCCGTCAAAGTAATTGTTGGAAATGAGACTATTAACATTATTAGCGCATATGCACCCCAAGTAGGAGCAGAATCACATCTCAAAGAGAAGTTTTGGGCAGATATGGAGGGTTTGATTGAAAGTATACCAACAACCGAGAAAGTTTATATTGGGGAAGACCTTAATGGACATGTTGGTAAAGAGGCAGGACCACATGCAAGGGTTCATGGTGGTTTTGGTTTTAGGGAGTTGAATGAGGAAGGACAAACTATTACTGATTTTTCTTTAGCATACGACCTTAAGATTATCAACACTTGTTTTAGGAAGAGAGAGGAACATTTAATCACATACAAAAGTGGAACTCATAGGTCTCAAATCGATTTTTTCTTGATAAGAAATACTGATAAAAGACGCTGTACTAATTATAAAGTAATTCCTGGGCATGGGGTGACTACACAACATAGATTGTTAGTTCTTGATATGCAAATGAAATGTATAAAACCAAAATCTCGAACAGTTTTTGATCGAAAGATCAAGTGATGGCAGTTAAAGGGGGAGAAGCGAGAGACTTTTAGAAGTAAGTTATTAGAGGAAAGTGTGTGGGAGTTAGAAGGAGATGCTAGTATCATGTAGGAGAATGTGGCAAAAAAGTTGAAATGGTTGCTAAAGACATTTTAAGAGAATCAAAAGGTTTTGGACCACGAGATAAGGAGACTTTGTGGTGGAATGAGGAGGTCCAAGAAAATGTGCGTAATAAGAAGAATTGTTTCAAGGCGATACACTTGGACAATAATTCTGACAATTGAGAAAAGTATCGTTTGACGAAAAGGGAGGCTAAGAAGGCAGTTAGTGATGCTCGTGCTAAAGCATATGAGGGATTTTATAAGGAGTTAGGGACAAAGGCTGGTGAACAAAGGATTTACAAGATTGCAAGGAATAAAGAGGAGTCGAGAGAATTGGATCAAGTAAGATGCATAAAAAATGAAGTTGGCAAGGTTTTAGTTACTGAAGGAGATATTAAGAACAGATGGGAAGAGTATTTCTATAAGCTATTTAATGATGGATGTGAAGGTTCCTGTTGTGATTTGGAGGACTTGACAGTTAGCGAATGTAAACTTAATAGGTCATTTTATCGTAGAATTAGAGTCTCGGAGGTTAGCGAAGCTCTTAAGAAAATGGAGAATGGTAAAGTCGTTGGACCGGATGGTATACCGATTGAAGTTTGGAAATGTTTAGGAGAAAAATGTCTGTTGTGGTTATGTAAACTATTTAATGAGATTTTACGATCGAAAAAGATGCCTGATGATTGAAGATTAAGTACATTAGTTCCTATTTACAAAAATAAAGGAGATATTCAGAATTGTGCAAATTATAGAGGGATTAAACTTATGAGTCACACAATGAAATTATGTGAAAACGTGATTGAGCATATATTGAGAATGGAGACTAATATTTCTGAGAGACAATTTGGATTCATGCCAGGAAGATCCACTACAGAGGTGATTTATTTACTAAAGGGGATGATGGAGAAGTATCGAAGTAGGAGAAGAGACTTACATATGACTTTCATTGACTTAGAGAAGGCGTATGATCGGGTACCAAGGGATGTACTTTGGAAAGTCTTGCAAAAGAAGAGGGTGAGTGTTGCTTACATTAAGGTAATACAAGATATGTACGATGGGGCATTGACTAGGGTTAGGACACCCGGAGGTGAAACAAATGAATTTCCTATATGAATTGGCCTACATCAAGGATCAACTTTAAGCCCGTATCTATTTAACTTAGTTATCGATGCTATAACCGAGAGTATCACAGAGGAGGTACCTAAGTGCATGCTATTTGCGGATGATATAGTACTTTTAGCGGATTCAAGAGAAGAGATTAATACAATATTGGAAATATGGAGAAATACGTTGGAGTCAAAGAGTTTTCGTTTAAGTAGAAATAAAACAGAATATATGCATAGCAATTTCACAAATAAACAACTTAGAGACGATTTGGAAGTTAGGCTAGGGGAGGATATAATTCCTCAAGTGATAAAGTTTAAATATTTAGGATCAATTGCAAGACAAGATGGTGAGATTGATGACGATGTTAATCATAGAATTCATGCTAGTTGGTATAAGTGGAGGAAAGCCACTGGAGTTATTTGTGATAGAAAAGTACCCAATAAAGTTAAAGAAAAATTCTATCATACTGCTATAAGATCGGCAGTGTTATATGGTAGTGAATGTTGGGCTATGAAGGGACAACATGAACGTAAAGTGGGGGTAGCCAAAATGCGGATGTTGAGATGGATGTGTGATCATACAAGATTAGATAAGATTAGGAATGACCATATACGTGAACGAGTCGGAGTGGCTCCTATTAGTGAGAAAATGGTAGAGAAACATTTGAGATGGTTTGGTCATGTTCAGAGAAGACCATTAGATGCGCCAGTAAGAAGAGTAGATCAAATAATTTGGAGTCCGATTAAAAGAGGGAGAGGGAGGCCAAAGCGGACACTTGACGAACTAATAGAGCAAGATCTATTGGTGAATAATATATCGAAAGGTTTGGTTACTAATAGAGCGGAATGGCGTCGTGTAGCCGACCCCACCTAGTGGGATAAGGCTTTGTTGTTGTTGCTACTGCTCTACCTAGACAGTTACACTCTAAGTCCCAATATTTTTCACCTCAGTTATCAGCAAAACCTTTATAGTTTTTAGGAACTAATTCTCAAATTGTTCCTAACACATAATCTGCACAAGGTTCTACTACAAATATTGCACAAGGATCTAATCAGGGAACCAGACCTCCACTGCCAGTTAAAAGACTCACTCAGGTTACCATCGGATTAGAATGCATGAGGATGATATAGGGAAGATGGCTTTCCGAACACATGAGGGTCATTATGAGTTTTTAGTAATGCCCTTTGGATTGACAAATGCTCCATCTACTTTTCAGGCCATTATGAATAGATTGTTTGCTCCTTATTTGAGAAAGTTTGTGATTATATTTTTTGATGATATATTGATATACAGTCTTGATTTAAAAAGTCATTTGCAACATTTGGATATTATATTACAGTGTCTACAGGGTCAAAATTTTTATCTCAAAAGGAGCAAATGCAGTTTTGCCCTACCCAAGATTGATTATCTAGGTCATATTGTATCAGGCAAGGGAGTCGAACCTGATTGGCAAAAGATTGAGGTTGTTCAACAGTGGCCACTTCCTATGAACATTAAACAATTACGAGCCTTTTTGGATCTCGTCGGATATTATCGACGGTTTGTAAAGGGATATGCTTCTTTAGCTGGCCCTTTGACTGATCTACTACAAAAAGACTCGTTTCACTGGACAGAAAAAGCTACCGCAGCTTTTCAGACTATGAAATCTGCCTTAACATCAGCACCTATATTACAACTACCAAATTTCAGTAAGGATTTTGTTCTGGAAACAGATGCTTCAGGAACTGGAATTGGCGCCGTGTTACTTCAGAACAATTTGCCTATATGCTATTATAGTAAAAAGTTGGTCCAAATCCCCACAGAAGGTTTCAGTTTATGTAAGGGAGTTGTTTGCTATAGTGGAAGCAGTTAAAAAGTGGAGACATTATTTGTTAGGTCATCTCTTATCACAAAAGTCTCATGGAGATTTTGACTCAAGTCATTCAGACTCTTGAGCAGCAGCAATATTTGGCTAAACTCTTTGGCTATGATTATTCTATAGTTTACAAACCAGGGGTGGAGAATAGAGTTGCTGATGCATTATCCAGACAATTCAGTACAGATAGTCAACTATTGGGAGACTATGCCAATCTTCAATATCATTGATCAAATTCGACAAGAATATGAGTCTAATACACAACTACAATCTTTATTACGGGAAATCTATGATGGAGTCTCTTCTACATTAGATTTGACAGCTAAAGACGGTTTACTATATAAACAAGGCAGAAATTTTCTTTTACCATCTTCCACTATTATTCCTTTACTATTGGAGGAATTTCATGCTACCCCTATTGGAGGACATTTGGGAATCATCAAGACTTTCAAACGGTTAGCAGCTGAGTTCTTTTGGCAAGGTATGAGAAAATCAGTGGAAGATTTTATCCGTAAATGTCAGATATGCTAGCAAATCAAGTATTGTACTACTAGTCATGCTGGGTTATTACAACCTATTCCTATTCCAAACAGGGTCTGGGAGGATATCTCTATGGATTTTGTGACATGTCTACTAATTTCTAATGGTTTTACATTAGTTCTAGTTGTGGTCGATAGACTCTCCAAATACTGTCACTTGGGACCTTTACCTACACATTACTCTGTCTCAAAGGTTGCAAAATTATTTTTAGACATGGTTGTGAAGCTACGTGGTTTTCCAAGGACCATTATTTCAGATAGAGATTCCATATTTCTTAGTTCTTTTTGGAAGAAATTATTTTCTCTCAGCAGTACCAAGCTTTTTATGAGCTCTGCTTATCACCCACAATCTGATGGCCAGACTGAAGTATTAAATAGGTGCATGCAACAGTACTTGAGAGGTTTTGCTATGGACAGACCTTCTACTTGGTCTAAATATTTGTCATGGGCAGAATATTCTTTCAATACTTCCTATCACACTAGCTCTGAGATGACTCCTTTTGAAGTTGTCTATGGTCGTCAACCTCCTACTATTCCTGCCTATATCAGGGATTAGTCTTAAGTGGAAGCTGTGGATGTTGAGCTTCGAGATCGGGATGAGGTGCTAAAAGTTTTGAAGGACAATTTATCGAGGTCTTAGTCGAGGATGAAGAGTAATGAAGATCAACATAGAACTGATATGGAGTTTGCAGAAGGGGACTTGGTTTATGTGAAACTACAGCCCTACAAGCAAGGGTCCCTTGCTCAAAGAAGTACTCACAAGTTATCGAAACAATTTTATGGGCATTTTCCTGTAGCCAAAAGAATTGGAACAGTTGCTTATGAATTAGTTCTTCCTCCTAATTCTAAGATTCATCCTGTATTTCATGTTTCCAAGCTAAAGAAGGCCTTGAGAAGATCAGATATTCCTTCTTCTTTGCCAGAAATCTCAGACATACAAGGTTCTGTACTTAAACCAGTAGCTATTATTACTACCAGAATCATTAAGCGCCAAGGACAATTTATAAAACAAGTGTTGCTGTAGTGGGAAGGACTTCCGGTAGAAGACACTTCGTGGGAGGATTTTGATCAAGTTACTGATTCTTTTCCGGACCTCAAGAATGAGGTCCAGTTTTTCACTGAAGGGGGAAATGTTATAAATAATCAAAAGGTGACAGCAATCGACAAGGCAGAAGAAGTGAAGACTAGAAGAAATATAAAGAGACCATCTTACTTGAAGGATTTTATTACAAAATGATATGTACACATCAGCAATATAGTTGATGTATGACATGTAACAAGAATGTAACAGCATGTAATTCTAGTAATTTCATATGACATCAGATGACAATTTCAAAGGGAAGCATATAAATAGAATGAAGGCTGGGAAGAGACTCGTCTCTGAGCCATTTTACAAAAGTTCTCTGATTTGAGTTCTTGGAGCTTTGAGGTGCTCGAAACCTCATAAGTGTGTTTCTCTTTCTATTTTCTTCTATCTGTTCTTTCAAATATACCTGTAGAATCTTGTGAGTTCCTTTTTGTTTGCTGCCTCCTGCATAGCAAGAAGAGTTAGGAGTTCTTTAGAGAAAAGAGAAGATTGAAGGATTTAGCTTACTCATCTTATCGTGAGGTGCTCGAAGGAAAGTCTGCAAGGAGGAAAGTCTGTCTGCTGTGAAAGTGATTCTTGTGCACGAAGAAGAACAATCTCTGCAGTCCCAACCATGGAGGTTGAGATCTGGAGGTGAAGATCTGCAATATTCAACATTAGAAGTGCCTAGAGGAGCAAGATCGTGAGCTAGAAAAGAGATCTCACCTGGACAACATATTGAACAAAAAAAAATACGACAAAGAAGAGCTGCTGTCAAGAATACTCCTGATCCACATTGTCCCTGCATGAGAAGTCAGAAATCAGCACTGGAAGGAGACAATCTACAGTAACAAAGAGAAAAAAGAAGAAACCCTAGAAGTGTTAGCTCTCGGCAGAAGTGGAGAGAGAAACAAAATAGGTCAACTGATCACATTCATCTGCTTTTATATTTTTTCTAAAGGGCATTTTGATATCTACGATGTGGGCTTAGAGTGCTGGACCCATATGCAGTGGGCTGGGCTACAACAGCTCTAACAGCAAGACAACAAAACTACAAGGATTATGGAACATTTTTTCTGGGCCATTGTGGTAAGGCTTTTCTTCCTTGTTTGATCGTCGTGATCTTTTAGGCTGCTAGGAAAACAAGTCTTTCACCACCTTTTATAATCTCTATCAAGTTAGAGATATAATAAATGACATATTTAGAAATGGTGGTTTTCTTTTTAATATAATAACAATGATCATGTCAATATTAATGTAACTCACATGAATCCTTAAGAATTTAACACTCTGGAGTAACTTATATTGCATGTACTAAATCCATGTACTTCAATAATTCATAGTGGGATTATAAAATCTTAGATATTGGTCATCATTATTGTAGTTGTTTTTATTACACACGTATTGTTCATAGTGGATCATTTTTAATTAAAATGCACATAAATAATTGCTAGATCGACTCCCGTCGCCGCTGTCGAAGACCAAACTGAAGACGTTACAACTGTTATAATTTTGACTATAAATTTGATTATAGAAAAATGTTTATATCTATTATGAAGGATAATAATGCGTAAAAGTTTCTAAAATTTTGAAAATGATTAATATATCTATGTTGTTTATTTAAATCACATTTTTATCATTAATGGTCATCTAAACTATTAATGAAGAAAGGTATAGAGAAAAAATAAATAAAAATATGTATAAAGTCGCATGAAATGCATGTGATACTTATATGTATTGGGGACTCTGACTATACAACATGTCCTTCACACTATATTTTTTAGCATATATCATTAGATGAAAAATCAATGATCATTTTTTTATATTATTTTATAATTTAAAATTTTTACTCTAAACTTTATCAAGATCCCACGCAATCGCTATCATCTCTCTCATCTCCTTTTGCATTCTTCTTTTTTCTGCTCTTCAAGTTCGAATTGGCTCTCCATAGCTCTACACCACTAGGCGCCTTCACGAGTAGACTTGTCAAATTATCCTCCTTCACCTTGAATTAGGGGTGTTCACGAGTCGAGTTGGACCCGACCCGTGAACAAATCCGACCTGACCCGCTCAATTTTGATTGGGTCGGGTCAAGCCTCTTTGGAGAGGGAAATCCAACCCAACCCGACCTGGGTCGGATCGGGTTGGGTCAATTCGGGTGGTCGGATTACCCGACCACAATTTTCTCTTTTTTTTTTAATTTTTTCTTACTATTTTTATATTATTTCATATAAAAATATTATTTAATATTTATTTTAAATTATAAAATAGGTTTTTTGAATATTTAAATATTATTTTCATACTTAAAACATTTTATTTTAATATTTTTTAACATTTTAAATTGAATATAGATTTAAAAATGATTTAAAAATGTAAAAAAATTAAAAAAATGGTCGGGTGGTCGGGTCAGGTTGGGTCCACTCGGGTTGGGATTTCCCAACTCGTACCCGACCCGACCACCCTTCGGGTTGAGGTCGGGTCGGGTCGGGTCCACTTGGGTTGGGTTTTCCCAACTCGACCACCCTTCCGGTTGAGGTCGGGTCGGGTCCGACCCGACCCGACCCAACCTAGGTCGGGTCATCGGGTTCACTGGGTCGATCCGACCCGGTGAGCACCCCTACCTCGAATTATTTATTCACCTAGCATTGTTTCATTTTCGACATTTCTTTTATGCTTCCATTTTTTTAGAAGTCATACGAACTCATTTTCATCCACACATAACAAGATCCAAGACTTAGATGGCTTCAAATATCCTCTAATTTATAATATAGAAGATGTTTTACCCTCTTTCTATTGCATTATTGGACAAATCAAACATCCACGGTGTGCTTGATTTGTTGCAACTCCATCATGTGTTCTCTTCCCTCTTCATACCATATCTTGCTTGCACTCCATTTCTCCTTCTCATATTTTTTGGAACTCAGTTGATGAGAGGCACAAAACAACGGGAAGAGATATGCATAAGTGGAATATGTTGGATCTAAGTTTTAGAGATATATAAAATTATATTTTGATGATACAAACTTTGAAAGATTAAAGTTAAAAGGCTGAAAAAGTTTAAAGAAAAATGAATAACTTTATGCACTACACTTTAATTAAATAATTAACTATGATCCTATTAGATTTTGGATTAGTCATAAATATCAAAGTTTTATATATTTCTGTTAGCTTTTCATAGAATAAAAAATTATCTCATTTTGATAACTGTGCAAAAAGTTATGCTTAAAATAGTGCAGTACGGTCGAGCTGCCGGCTGGAAAACTGGTCGACCGGTCAGGAACACAGGTCGACTGGTCCAGAATATCGGTCGACCGGTCAGTGCAGAAAATGCTCAATTTCAACCAGCAGAATGTCGAGATTGTACCGGTCGACCGGTCCAAGACACAGGTCGACAGTGCAGAATTCGCCAACGGTCACATTTTTCATAAAAGAAAGTGTACCGATCGTCCGGTCCATATGTGCGATCGATCGGCCTCCGAGTCAAATGAATAGTAACGGTCAAATTTGAAGGAGAAAATTGTGGAATAATTTTTGGACGAATTTCTCACTTACAGAAGCCTATAAAAGGAGTGCCAAAACCAGAATGAAGTGCAATCATCCAAGTCTTCAAGAAAACTTCAAATTATAAAAAAAAAGACATTCTTCTTGAAGTTTTCATTTTTAGTTTTCTCTTTTTCTCTCTTCTTCTCTTGTGAGCTTAGTTTTGTAAAAGAGAGAAACATTTTATTTAGAAAAATACTGAGAGAGCTCCTGTGTAAAAGATGTTTAAAATCTTACCTCTTAAGTGAGAGAAAAAATAAGCTTCCTAGGAGGAGAGGTTGCCTTGCCTCTCAAACGGAGAAAAGGTGGTTGATGTAAAGGGCGTTCTTCCTTGCTCCATTTGGAATTAAGGAAGAGTCTTAGTGAAATCTCCGACGGTCTCGAGGTCGAGAAGTCGGAGCGGGGACGTAAGCCAATGTGTGACCGAACCTCATCAACAATCCCCGTACGTTTGCGTTTGATTTTCTTTCTCCCTCTCCCTCTAATATTGAATTTATGATCTGAATTATAAAGAATTTAATAATCGATTTTAAAATTCCGTGACGATTTTTGTGAATTCGATATTTTCAAATTGAACAACAATTCACCCCCCCCCCCCCCCCCCCCCCCCTCCTCCTCCTCCTCCTCCTCCTCCTCCTCCTCCTTTAGGATTCTACAGAATAGATTAAAAAGAAGGAAAAAACATAACCATGCCATAGGAGAAAAAAATATCAACTTAGAGTTTTGTCTCTATGATCCTGGAGATTTGCCCTTTTATTGTTGCACCTTGGGTACATGCCAGATAATTGGACAAAAGGGAAGAGAACCAATTTTTCTTGTATCTTCGTGAGAGAAGAGAGGGAACTATACGTTGAAAAGAAGAATGACAACTCATCAGACAATTGCAATCATTAGCGATGGATGGTGTTGAATGAATTGTTTTATGAGTTATGTAACACCACAAGATTTTTAATAGGGGTAATAAAGCAATTTGTAAATTGAATTAGAAAATATTAATGTATTATAAGTGATTATAGGAGAATTTGAGTAAGAATATGAATATAATTAAAAAAGAAATATGAAAAGAAAGAAAGATTAAATTGAAAATTATGATTAGATTGAAATTAGGGATCTTAATTTGATTTGAGATTCAAAATAATGTTTAATGCACATAGAACTCCTAATTAAAAAAGGACTGAGAGTTTTATGTCTTAAAAATATTTCAACCATTAAAATAATTAATTCTAAGTTCCTTGGGAATGCACAAACATCATAAAAATTAAACATAATTATGATATTGTAATCATAAAAAATATTGAAATATATTTTTAACATTCAAAATGTTAAATATTGAGTCCAATAGTAAAACAATATTGGCATGATATTAAAAATAAATTGAACGTAAAATTTAACATTAAACATTATAATTATAAAATGTTAGGATAAAACTAACTTGTACACGTATTAACCATTTCAATATCCAGGGGTGTTCACTGGTCAGGTTTGATCCGATCCAATCCAATCCAATTCGGATGTTCGAGTCGGGTCGGGTTGGACCCACTGAACATCCCTATCAATAACTATGTATATTAATTAGTTAAAAAGAATCATATTATTATTATTGTTGTTGTTATTGTTGTTGTTGTTATTGTTGAAACTCTAGACTATATTTAAATGAGGTTGTTGTTGTTATATACATATTAGGATTATAATTAAATGTTGGAATAAATTAGGATTATTAATAATTTAAAATTAAGTTTTTTATTAGATGACGGCCATGGCATTACAACTTGCCACAATTTTGTACATTTATTTTGAGTCAATCCTATCAAAATATCCACTCTTTACCTTTTTTTAAATAAAAAAACTCACTTAATTTGCAAAGCTCCTATTTCTACTCAAATTAAAAAATGCAAAATCTTAAAAATATAAAATAAATTTCTGGACGTTCTACTACTACTCATATTATTTTTTATATAATTTATTTTTATTTAATCCTATCAAAACTTTGCCTTTATACTCAAGGCAAAATAATTTTTTTATTATATATTCATTAATTTTGAAATATTGTCGGTAATAAATGTTAGGATAAAAGTAACTTGTGAACTTAGAGTTTTATTTGAGCAAATATACTGTATACAGATATTTTATTAGTATTAATATATTTCATTTATCTTTTACATGTTATAGATGCATTTAAAATAATGCAGTATCTTATCTGATTTTTTTGCGAACTACGACATTTTGTAAGTGAGTTTATGCATATATGAATAACTTTTGGAAATTTTTGTATGTGAGTATATATATATCCTATAATACATATCTTATCTAATATTTTATATATTAGGATTTTAATTATTTTAAAATTTTGAAATTTGAATATTAATTTTATCCGATAACACGTCTAGTATATATTAGGATTATGATTAATATTTTAAATAGATAAGGACTCTTAGTTTGAGTAAACTTAGAAAAGTTATTTTATTTTTAAACAAATAGTCTTAAAGGATTTAATATATATGGATTTATGTACAACTTAAATCATACGTTGGTTTTAATTTGTATATATTCATTTTATTAGATGACACGTCTTGTATATATTATGATTAATATATATGGATTATGATTAAAATTTTAAATAGATTAGGACTCTTAGTTTGAGTACATTTAAAACGAATAGTTTGTTAGTATTTAATATATATGGATTTATCCATATATATATACATATGGATATATATTTAATATAGTTAGGACACTTTTTATGTTTAAGTATTAATAAAGTTCTAACTTCTAATTGGTATTAAGTCATATGCACGTATATTTAAGAGCTTTTTTTTTCAATCAAAGTGTGCCATGTAAATTCAATTAATAGTTAAAATCAAATTTCACGGGATAAAATTAATTAACTTGGTAATCAAACTAATTACTTCTAATTTCTAGACTTTCTCTCATAAAATGAGTTAAAATCAATTAAGAGTTAAAATAAAATTTCGCAGGATAAAATTAATTAAATTTCTAATCAAACTAGTTACTTTCAATTTGTATACTTTCCCTCTCATCCAGTTATTTCGAGGATAAAATTAATCAAATTTCTAATCAAACTAATTACTTTCGATTTGTATACTTTCCCTCTCATCCAGTTTTGAAGATAAAACAACTAACCATTAGATAATTTTTTTCCCATTATTAGGATAATATTTATGTACGAATAGAGTAAGAATGATTTTATGATATGTAATATTATTAATATCATAAAATTATTAAATTATCATGATTATTTTAAATATTATTAATAGATGGCACATATCATCAAGGTTGTCAAGTTCGAGTTTCTACCTAAGTTCGTTTTAGGGGGGTGAATTCGTATCGTAAATTCGATACGTAAATACGTAGTATTTAGATATAATATTAATTTAATAATTATTATTTTCTAAACTACATATAAATATATTAATAAATGCATAAATAATTAAATAACTTGAATAGTTAGTTAATAAAAAATCATAATATATACTTGCAACAATGCAATATATTTTTTGATTGTCAAGATCAAAAAATATGTAGAATTTTCATTTAAGTCTCATAAATTAGTACAAATAGGAAAAATCTATAAGAAAATTAGTACAATATAATTTTTTGTCTAAAATAGTATTATTTTTTATTATTTTCATAACCACTATACCTTATTTTTATCATATGATTTAATTTTTGTTTAGGTATTATGGTTAAAAAAATAAAATAATAAACAAAATTGGAATAATTTATAGTAATTATATAGTTTATCCACTTTTTGTCTATCTTAATTTTTATTACAATATTTGTAATTTTTTAATTACAATTACAAATGATAGTGGAAAATAACGAGAAAAAATGGATTGTACCCCGCATAATATATACTTGCAACAATGCAATATATTTTTTGATTGTCAAGATCAAAAAATATGTAGAATTTTCATTTAAGTCTCATAAATTAGTAAAATAGGAAAAATCTATAAGAAAATTAGTACAATATAATTTTTTGTCTAAAATAGTATTATTTTTTATTATTTTCATAACCACTATACCTTATTTTTATCATATGATTTAATTTTTGTTTAGGTATTATGGTTAAAAAAATAAAATAATAAACAAAATTGGAATAATTTATAGTAATTATATAGTTTATCCACTTTTTGTCTATCTTAATTTTTATTACAATATTTGTAATTTTTTAATTACAATTACAAATGATAGTGGAAAATAACGAGAAAAAATGGATTGTACCCTCTCATCCAGTTATTTCGAGGATAAAATTAATCAAATTTCTAATCAAACTAATTACTTTCGATTTGTATACTTTCCCTCTCATCCAGTTTTGAAGATAAAACAACTAACCATTAGATAATTTTTTTTCCCTTTATTAGGATAATATTTATGTACGAATAGAGTAAGAATGATTTTATGATATGTAATATTATTAATATCATAAAATTATTAAATTATCATGATTATTTTAAATATTATTAATAGATGACACATATCATCAAGGTTGTCAAGTTCGAGTTTCTACCTAAGTTCGTTTTAGGGGGGTGAATTCGTATCGTAAATTCGATACGTAAATACGTAGTATTTAGATATAATATTAATTTAATAATTATTATTTTCTAAACTACATATAAATATATTAATAAATGCATAAATAATTAAATAACATGAATAGTTAGTTAATAAAAAATCATAATATATACTTGCAACAATGCAATATATTTTTTGATTGTCAAGATCAAAAAATATGTAGAATTTTCATTTAAGTCTCATAAATTAGTACAAATATGAAAAATCTATAAGAAAATTAGTACAATATAATTTTTTGTCTAAAATAGTATTATTTTTTATTATTTTCATAACCACTATACCTTATTTTTATCATATGATTTAATTTTTGTTTAGGTATTATGGTTAAAAAAATAAAATAATAAACAAAATTGGAATAATTTATAGTAATTATATAGTTTATCCACTTTTTGTCTATCTTAATTTTTATTACAATATTTGTAATTTTTTAATTACAATTACAAATGATAGTGGAAAATAACGAGAAAAAATGGATTGTACCCCGCATAATATATACTTGCAACAATGCAATATATTTTTTGATTGTCAAGATCAAAAAATATGTAGAATTTTCATTTAAGTCTCATAAATTAGTACAAATAGGAAAAATCTATAAGAAAATTAGTACAATATAATTTTTTGTCTAAAATAGTATTATTTTTTATTATTTTCATAACCACTATACCTTATTTTTATCATATGATTTAATTTTTGTTTAGGTATTATGGTTAAAAAAATAAAATAATAAACAAAATTGGAATAATTTATAGTAATTATATAGTTTATCCACTTTTTGTCTATCTTAATTTTTATTACAATATTTGTAATTTTTTAATTACAATTACAAATGATAGTGGAAAATAACGAGAAAAAATAATATATACTTGCAACAATGCAATATATTTTTTGATTGTCAAGATCATAAAATATGTAGAATTTTCATTTAAGTCTCATAAATTAGTACAAATAGGAAAAATCTATAAGAAAATTAGTACAATATAATTTTTTGTCTAAAATAGTATTATTTTTTATTATTTTCATAACCACTATACCTTATTTTTATCATATGATTTAATTTTTGTTTAGGTATTATGGTTAAAAAAATAAAATAATAAACAAAATTGGAATAATTTATAGTAATTATATAGTTTATCCACTTTTAGTCTATCTTAATTTTTATTACAATATTTGTAATTTTTTAATTACAATTACAAATGATAGTGGAAAATAACGAGAAAAAATGGATTGTACCCCCCGGGTTTCGATCCAGCAACCTTATCTTTAGCAGCGAACACATCTACCAATTAAGCCAAAATCCAATTGTGACTAGAAGCGTTGAATTTACTACGTAAACTTTCGATTGAACGTATTCATCCGATTCCACCGCATTAAAACGCAATTAAATCTGAGTTTACCTCATTTTACGATTTTAACACGAGTTAACTTATTTTTTGACCCTAGAAACGTGAATTTGTAAGTTTTTAAGTACTAAAACTAGTTTTTAACAACCTTGCATATCATAACCATAATAAGCCAATTGTCATTCTCTCATACTCCATATTTTTACCTTTGTTTATATATATATATATATATAGTATTTTAATCCCAAAATTAGATGATAAAATATTATTATATTAATTAATTCCGAAAATTATATAGATGAAGAAAATAAAAAGATAAAATAAATGCATAGTTTGGTTAACATAAGTTATTGATAAAAGATAGAGATAAAGTTGGATTAAGAGAAGTTATGGATAGGATAAAAAGGAATTTGAATTGAGATGAATTTTGTTAAGCATCGTTATGAAATAAATTACTGAATTAGGATTTAATTAAATTTGAATATTTAAGAAAGATAATTAATGATGGATGGTCATGATTTATGAAGAAATAGTCCACGGTCCAATAAGAGTCAAAAACCTTACTTGAGAGTTATAAATGGGGTCTAAAGGGTGGTTAGAAAGTATTATTTGCCTCCAAATTTCTGCACAAGAGCCCCTAGCCCCTCTTTCTCCTTCATTTTCTCACAAACTGAAGCTCCTGAAAGCGCGGACGATATACCATTTTGAAGCTCGGTAGCCGAAGGTTTTTGAACGTTATTAGGGAGGAATCGTCGGCCAAAGTCTCAACGTCCGTGTAGTCCACAAACAACAGGAATATAGTTGGTTTTTCAACCAACTTATAGTAAGTAGTGGCGTCGATTTTCCATGACATGGAGCCCTAGATTTTATTGGTATAGATATCACATCAATTAGACATCGTATGATATAGTTATAGTGTCCGAAAAATCACTGGAATGCGATTTCTCGATGGCGACAAAACCCGGCCTAAGTTTTGACCTATCCGGCCTGGGTTCCTTAGAACCCGAACCGAATCGAAGTTGAAATGGGACTGAGTTTGTTCAACTTGGCCCGAGTTTCCTATAGCTTTTGCCTGGGTTAGTGTTGGCACGGCCTAGGTTATGACACATCGAACATAGGACGTGAACCGTGATCAACTCGGCCTAGGTTCATGTCATACTTAGCCCGGGTTTATCGAGGCCGAGGCATATTGGACATCATCAAACACGATCCGATTTCCACCCGATGTCAGCTAGGTTTTGGAGGGTAGAAGACCTAATTTATGAGTTTATTGATATTGAATCAAATCATCAGTACGATTGTTCTTAGTCATTATCTTGATCATATTGTTATCATATCTAGTCATATTATTATTATATCTTATTTTGATATCGATCATGTTACCACATCAGATCATATTATTGATTCTAGTATAGTCCTATCTGACTAGATTATCATTATAATTGATTGTGTTATTGTTATCACACCCGATCATGATATTGATTATAGTATTGATATATTGATATTATCATCGAGTGTTCCTGGACAGATTATTGTCCTACTTGATTATGTTGTCATCATATATGCTATTATTGTATCTCATCATATTATTATCGTATCTAATCATGTGATTATTATCTTATTTGATTATAGCGTAATCATATGTAACTTCATTATCATCACATTGATCATATGGTTAATATATCCAATCATGTCATTAATTATAGTATTGATCTAGTAGTTTTTTTCTGATTGGATCTTATTAAACTTAAAGTAAATTGTCAAAGATAGATGTGTTAGGTAAACAATATAAAAGATGAAAACTACTATGTCTCCATGTTCTCTGATTGCTCTAAGCCCCCTAGGCCATATTGTATGGGGCAAATAGTGTACCTAAATGTTCGAGACATCATCTTTACAGAAGCTATGGCTGAGATGATCATGGTCCCCCACCATCATGAATCATTATTTGCGCTATTATTGGAGTACGACTTGTCGTGGTTTGATCCTCCATTGGCCTAAATGATATGGAGTTTTCTTAATTGACTGAGCGCTCCTTATTGTATTGGATAACTCCGAACACTGATAAGTTGAATTAAATTGAATTTATCAAATTGAAATTGAATTGAATCGAATAGATAATGATCTATTCGAATACTAGAGTTGATTGGCATTGCCTTTGCCTATTGAATCGAATGGATTGTTATTGGCCAATGATCTTTGATATTGAATTGGAAATTATTATCATGGTGATCAGGCATCATTGATATTATTAATTGTTAAATTGATATTGATCTCTCATCTGACCTTTTCATGATCCTTTGTATTGATTTATGGCTTTATTGCCCTATTGTTATATTCAATCATTGATTCAATGTTCTACTGTTAATTGAGCAATGTCATATTGATTAGGAAATTGTTAATTGTTATTGTTATTTATTAATCTTTTGACCTTAGCCTGATCCATCACATTGATCTGTTGACCTATCATTATATTTACTCATTGTATATTGATTCATTGATCATATCGCATTGGTCATACGCTTAATTGATTTGTCAGTTCTATCTTGAGCATTATTGATGAATTGATCCTATGGATAAATTGATATTATAATTGATTGATCTTCTGACCTTAGCCTAATTAATCTTATCGATTTATTGGCATATTGATCCGTTGATACATCGGACTATTAATATGTTAATCCATTGATCCATCATTATTGTTATATTGGTTCAACATTATATCGATCAATCGATCTATTATTACATTGATTCATTTATTATCGTATGGTATCATTCATCTGCTCAATTGTATGTTATTGATTATATCTCTTGAGCTTTATGTATTGATTCATTGCTATATTGATCATTGTTATATAGATCTATTGGTTATTGTATAGTATTGTTTATTGCTCAATTGGTTTATTGTTTATATATTGAGCATTATTGATTATCATTTATTGATAATGATTAGACCTTATATAGTGAGTATTTTTATACTCATGGATATTTCCCTATGCCTTGATCCCTACAGGATGAGATGATGGCGATGATGTGACAGTTGGTCGTTTCTCTGACTAGTGACATGCACATGGATATATGATTCATTATTGTATAGATATGGGTCCTAACCCACAGGTCATTGTGTAGAGTTTTAATAACTTTCACATATTGTAAAGTTTATTGTAAAATTAGTCTTCCGCTTATGTAAACCAGCTTATTAACTGGTCAAAATTAAGTCATATAATTAAGTGGTGTCGCCTAGATAGCCTTTTGGGCAGGCAAAAGAAAAAAAATCTCGGGACATTAGAGTTATTTCCTTAAATCTCTTTTAAACTATCATGATTTTTCACATCTATCTCGAAAGCATGAACTTACTTTTTGATATCCCAAAGCTTTATCGCATTTTCCACTTTAATCTTTCTGTTAACTTCTATGAACTCTTTTGTTATTTTAATTTTTTTTCATTTGTGAAAAGACTAAGTTGCCCCTCCCTCAAGTAAATCCAAAGTTTCTTCCTTTTTGTGCCTTCTTGAGTTTCAAAGGTCTAAACAAGCACAAAAAGTTGGAGAGAGAGTCAACTTAGTCTTTTCATAAACGAGAAGAACAAAAATAATAGAAAAGTTTACAGAAGTTAAATGGAAGGACTAAAGCAGAAAATACATTGAAATTTAAGAATATCGAAAAGTAAGTTCATAATTTGACATTAGATACAGAAAATCACAATAATTTAGGAGATGTCTAAGAAAATAATTCTTATTTTATTTATTCTATAGATTACATCACATAACGAGTGTAATTTATTCTTTTTGTATATAAGTTATCCAGTGTTAATGAGAAAGGCCAATGCTTTCACAATCAACTTGGATATCATATGGGAACACCAACGTTAAAATAATATTATTTTCTAATAATCTTGAACATAAATATCATATGTAGTACACTATAATATATTAAATAAATAATAAGTAGTAAGAAATGCTACGTTAATATAAAAATATCATTTATTATATTATAAAAATTAATTCTTATTCAAAATCACAACCACAAATATATTATTATATTTTTCCTATTTACATAAATATTAAATTAGTTTATATAATTCACTTTAAAATTTCTTTTAGTGTATTTTAATTCTCCTCCTATAATATATATATATATATATATATATATAAAGCTGGCGCATTGGGAGCTCTCCTTCCTAAATGCTTAATTTTTTTTTGATGCATTTGAGTTTTAATCATGTACTTCTCTCATCTTTTCACCTCGAATGGCATCATAGTGAAGTACAATGTACTGCAATTAACTATATATCTATATATATATATATATATATATAAAGTTGGCGCATTGGGAGCTCTCTCCTTTCTAAATATTTAAATTTTTTTTTTATGATGCATTTGAGTTTTAATCATGTACTTCTCTCATCTTTTCACTTCGAATGGCAACATATTGAAGTACAACATATTGCAATTAACACTATTCCAAGTCACATATCCACTACATGTCATTTACTACATTAAATGACTTGACTTTATATATTTCACAAAAAGTTGTACAATCAATATGCAACCAATGAATTTGAACCGTTGGATGATGATTAAATGGTTAATATTAAATTTAATAACTTAACATTAAATTCAATAGAAGTTGAATCTCAACCGTCTAATCATGATCTAACGGTCCTGATTTGTTGGTTGCATATTGGTTGTACAAAATTTTGTTACATACTACCTAACCTCTATATACACACACATATATATATATATATATATATATATGCATTGGGAGCTCTCTCCTTTCAAGATGTTTATTAATCTTTTTTGTGATCCATTTGAGTTTTAATCATATACTTCTCTCATGGCATCATAGTGAAGTACAACGTATTGCAATTAACACTATTCCAAGTCACAGATCCACTAAATGTCATTTACTAAATTAAATGACTTGACTTTATATATTTCATAAAACGTGTCTTAATCTATATATATACATACATATATATATATATATATATAAGCTGAGGCTTTCAAATCAGTATTTATCCTTTTTCTCCATTTTTTTAAATTTTTATTCATTTTGAACTTCTATTAACGTGCCACGAAGTCTCTGGCCATGACTGTTTTAATTACTTCATCATTATCATTAATTAATTTGAGAGAAGTTACATATTCCACCTCCCCTTTCTCCATTCCTGTTTTTCTCCTTTTTTGGCTGAATCCACTGTGTTTATAAAAAAGCTTTTCCCTTAAATTCCAATTCAAATGTCGAACTCCATACATTCTCATTTATTTTCATATCTTCCAATTTCGTGTGAAGAATGAATCGATGTTCCGTGTTCACAGTTTGCAAAAATGAAACGATGTTGTTGCGTCCAAGACTCCTTGTAGTTATAAACCTCCGTCGATGTCCCGCCGCAACCCCATGCAAGAGATGGAGCAGGAGAGCTCTTTTATGGCCACCATGTTTGTTCGTGTCCTCTCTGGCTACTCCTCCTCCCCCCGCCCCAACCTGAATTGACCTCTGTATCGTTAGCGGGGATTGGTTGAGCTGCGACTGTAACATCTGACCTGTTTTAAAAAAAATGAAATCAAATTAAAATAAATCACATTCCTATTGGAGTTGGAAACTTATCCAACTTAAAGGAAAATAAAAAACTTTATCCTTTCTATATAAACCCCTCCTCCATCCCTCATAACAAAGTTTAGCCCTAACCGTCGCCTCCCTCACGTCCTACCTCATGTACCCACATCCAAGAACCTAGGAGTGCATTGTCGGATGTTGGAGAGATCGCCGGAGACAAGCCCGAACAAACCGAGGTGAACAACAGCCATAGTTGGCCTCCTCTTCCATGTTTTTGGTTGATGTTTTCCTAACTCATTTTCTCTCCAATTTCTCCATGAAACCGCGCGACTAGGGGACGAAAGGGAAGAGGGGAGAAGGAACTTTGAAGTTGGGTCCATCTGGGATTGTTGATGACGAGAATGAGCAAAACAAAACCAAAGAAATGGAGGAAAATCACAGGGAAAGCTAACATAGGTAGGTGCGTCATTGGATCAACTTTTGGGTCGATTTTAACAATAGATTAGCATGTTTAAGGACTCACTTAGAACCCTAGTATTGCCTTCTATCTATCCTGCATCAATCAATGTATTTACTTTGTGCTTAAGAGGTTTATTCTCGCGAAATCACATGGAAGATCGTGAAGCCACAGCCACAACGTTTGTCGGAATCACAGAACTCGGCTCGGTTCCAAAGACCCCGGCTTGGGTATGATCCTATCGGGCAGATCCAACATCGAGCCCCGGGATCCTAGTCCCCTGACCCGTGCCGTCATTGACGCGTACACAGACATTGGATCCTGGCCTGGTGTCACGCCTCACTTCTGCCATGTCCCAGGACGGGGCTGGGACGCAGTGGCGTGCAGAGCTGGGATGCAGGCGACATCTAGTTTGGCAGAATGCTCACTTTGGCATTATGCATGATTGTGCAGTTTGGCATAATGTGTAGTTTGGCATCACGCCCAGTTTGGCAACGGCAGCAGTGCAGTGTAGCGTGCAACCGGACAGCGGAGGGGCGATTCCGTTCCAAACCAAAATGGCATGTCCCAAACTAACTATTACGTTGGCAGGTGTCGAGGAGGACATGCCGTGAGTAATCAGAGGTGGTTACTCCCTGGAACGAGATGGCAGCTAGAAGCATATGATGAGGTGCGTCATATCGGCCGAAGATCGTGGAGGATCTTTGAAGAATCTGGTCAGCCAACTAACTCCAAGAAATCAGGGAGGATCTCAAGAAGATCAGCGTGGATGATGGAGATCATTCAAGGCAGATCCTGAAGAGAAGATCAGGGAAGATCTTGAGAAGAATATCTTAACGCCAACAAGGGAATCGAGGAGGATCCCTTGATACCAGACATGGTGATCGTGAGGATTATCCTTGGTGCAGATCTTGCGGAGGAGATCAAGGGATTTGGAGAATCATATCCCAACACCTAAATGGGAGTTTTGCAATCATAGGAGATCGGGGAGGATCCCTATGATCTTGGCTAGAATCAGGGAGTGAGTTATTGTTGTAACCACCCCATTCTTGTATAAATAGACCCTAAGGGTCCAGCTTGTACATCACCGATCGGAGTAGCGATCGAGTCAATGAAGTCAAAAGCTTTCCCCCATATCTGAGAGTCTCTCCCTTATATCTTGTTAGTGGTTCTTATTGTGCTGGTGCAGGGACGTCCATCATAACGTCCGAGAAGAGACTGCTTGATCCCTCGTGAAGGAAGGAGTCAAGGCCGCACACCTTGGTTTCTAGGCGCTAAAGCTAAGGGCGTGACAAGTGGTATCAGAGCTCAGTTTCCAGCAACAATGTTGGGAGAAGGACCCTCAGCAAGAGGTCGCACCGTGGAGGTCGAGGCTGCCACAGGCGGTGGTGGTCATGGCGTGATCATGATCGGTGGTAAAAAGCGTCGAGCGACTCAAGGCTGATCCAAGGACCCTGCAAGTCCCTTGGAAAAGCAAGTCGAGTCATTGGGGCTGAAGCTCCAGGAGATGAACGAGATGGCCCGAGATCTAGAGGCAGTGGCGGGACAGCATGGTCTGGCCTTGGAGGAAGGCACGACCGTGCTACTGGAGATGGAGGCGAGACTGCGGTCCATGGAAGAAGCCATGGAGACCAAAGTCAAGGCGATGGAGGCCGACCTCCTATTGCTCAAGCGTCACCTAGTTGATGCAGGAGCGCTGCAACCGAGGACGACGATCCCGAAGTTCACCAGTCCCGAATCAAAAAAGTTCAATGGCGTGCGAGAGGCAACGGCCATCTATGACTTCATCTGGTCCTTGGAGAAAGGCTTCAAGACCAGCAAGATCTTGGTCGAGAAGGACCAAATCGATATGGCAGTGCGCTATCTGGTGGATGGCGCTCTCCTATGGTGTCGGCGCATGGAGGAGGAGGTTGCCAAGGGAAGGGTCATCATCGACATTTAGGGAGACTTCAAGAAGGAGCTGAAGAGGCAGTTCTACCCCGACAATGCCCAGGAGGTTGCCATGACGAAGTTGACGGAGCTTCGTCAAACCGGCTCGGTGAAAGAGTTCATCGAGCAATTCCAGTCAATCATGCTGGAAGTATCAGTAGCTATGGAGGAATCCACATGACTGTTCTTCTTCTCGAGAGGCCTCAAGCCTTGGGCGGCTCTAGAGGTGAAGAGGTAGAAGATCTCAACCATGAAAGAAGCTCTGGTTGCGGCGGAGGCTTTGCACGAGTACTCAGCCGACAAAAGCCTTGGCGCGCAGGTCAAGGATAAGGACAAGTCGATGGAGGATGAGCCCAGTTCTGGTGCCAATGGAGGTGACTAGAAGGTGATGAAGACCAAGAGGAACGCTAGAAGGACGGTGAAGCGCTACGTCTACAAAGGGCCGCACTACGCGAGGGAGTGCGACCAGAAGACGAGCCTGGCCACCATGGCGTCCACCTTGGAAGATGATGAAGGCGCAGCCCACATGGGGTCGATCATGGCCTTGAGCACAGCGGCTGCGAGGTTCCTGAAGGGCATGAAGAGGGCCATGAAGGGCCTAGTGTTTGCAGAGGTCTTGGCGAATGACCACGCCAAGACCGCCCTGGTCGATACCGGGGCCACTCACAACTTCATGGCGGGGCAGGAGGCGGCGCGACTTGGCATCGGCTATGTCGAGGCACCGGGGCTGATGAAGGCGGTGAACACCACAACCCAGCCAATCCTTGGAGAGGCCAAGGACGTCCCAGTTCGAGTGGGAGGATGGGAGGGCGTGATCGACATCATCATCATCACCATGGACGACCACAAGTTCATCCTGGGCATGGAGTTCATGGACAGGTTCCAGGAGGTAAGGGTGACCCAAGAGGGGTTGCATTTATTATCTCAGGAGGGAGCTGATCATGAAGTGCTCTTGAAGAGGGAGAGCATCCGACCCAGAATGCTCTCGACCATGGTTGCGGAGGTGGGTCGTGAGGAGAATCCAATCCGGCGCAAGGCATGGTAGATAGAGGACTTCCGACGGTTCCAGAAGACTCTCGACGAACTGAAGGTTCATATGCTAAGACAAGAAGTTCTTAGGGGCGAGGTGCTGTCTTTGAAGATGAAGTTCAAGACCTCACTTGCGAAGGAGGTAGTGCAAGTAGAGAAGGGATTCCACGATAAGTTCGAGCTCCTGGAATCCGAGATGGCACTACTCCGCTCTTACATCGAGAAGTGCATCTGGGCGCGGACGGTGCATGGCGGCGAGTTTGGTAAGGGAGATAACCCACCAAGTTCTTTGGCTTCTTGGCATTCAGGGGCTAGGTCGCAGGATGGAAGAGTAGCGAAGCACAAACGCAAGGTACGCGAGTGCTTCAGATGTGGCGGGCCACATCGTCTGCGCGAATGTCCGCAGAACACCTGCGGGTTGATCGTGTCAGAAGGATCATCTGAGGAGGCGTGCAGAAGAAAAAGATGTAGTCCAGATAATCAAAGCGGGTGGCTTTATGCTGGAGCTGCAAGATCTTTTCTGGGTGAAGAGACATGTAGGACAAGGAGCTGTCCTCAGTCTGACCCACCACAGGGTCATTCCTCATGAAGCCGCAGAAAAGGGGTGTGGCGGCCATGCCAGCCTCGACCGTCCCAAGGTCGTTGGCTTAGGACGGAGCCACCGTTGAGGAGAGGACGTTGGATGTCAGCACGAGACATCCTGGTTGGTAGGAATAGACTACCAGCCTAGGACTTCAAGCGAGCAGGCAGGTGCGTGGAGGCATCGAGATCGAAGTCCAAGACATGATGTGCAGGACATGTCCTGGGGCAGTAACAGGGAAGTTGCGTCCCGATGCCTTCGACGGAGTGTAGATAGTGCGCCATCAGACAACAAGGTCGCATGAGTAGGCGCGAGGTCCTACTTGGGGGTGTGGGATGCCGACCATATCCCGAGACAATAGCAAGGAAGCGATGTCTCAAAGATCTTTAACGGACCGAAGATCGGTGCAGAGTGGCACCTTCGGACAGCAAGGTGGCACTGAGGAGCAGCACACGCCCAATGACTCAAGTGGAGGAGCATGGCCAAGTTCGGAGGGCGCAAGGCATTCCGGACAGTTCAAGATGCAAGTTGAAGGCTTCATGGACAAAGAAGATGGCAACGACAAGGCATTGCCGGGACGGCAATGGCTTGGATGGGGGAGGATGTCACGCCCCACTTCTGCCATGTCCCAGGATGGGGCTGGGACGCAGTGGCGTGCAGAGCTAGGACGCAGTGGCATGCAGAGCTAGGACGCAGGCGGCGCCCAGTTTGGCAAAATGCCCACTTTGGCATTATGCCCAGTTTGGCATAAAGCCTAGTTTGGCAGAGGTAGCAGTGCAGTGCAGCGCGCAACCAGACAGCGGAGGGGCGATTCCGTCCCAAGCCAAAATGGCATGTCCCAAACTAATGATTATAATGGCAGGTGTCGAGGAGGACAGCTGGCCGTGAGTAATCAGAGGTGGTTACTCTCTGGAACAAGATGGCAGCTAGAAGGATATGATGAGGTGCATCATATCGGCCGAAGATCATGGAGGATCTTTGAAGAATCTGGTCAGCCAACTAACTCCAGGAAATCAAGGAGGATCTCGAGAAGATCAGCGTGGATCATGGATATTATTCCAGGCGGATCCTGAAGAGAAGATCAGGGAAGATCTTGAGGAGAAGATCTTAACGCCAACAAGGGAATCGAGGAGGATCCCTTGATACCAGACATGGTGATCGTGAGGATTATCCTTGGTGCAGATCTTGCGGAGGAGATCAAGGGATTTGGAGAATCATATTCTAGCGTTTAAATGGGGGTTTTGCAATCATAGGAGATCGGGGAGGATCCCTATGATCTTGGCTAGAATCAGGGAGTGAGTTATTGTTGTAACCACCTCATTCTTGTATAAATTGACCCTAAGGGTCCACCTTGTACATCACCGGCGATCGAGTCAATGATGTCAAAAGCTTTCCCCCATATCTGAGAGTCTCTCCCTTCTATCTTGTTAGTATTTCTTGTTGTGCTGGGGCAGGGACGTCCATCATAACGTCCGAGAAAAGGCTGCTTGATCCCTCGTGAAGAAAGGAGTCAAGGCCGCACACCTTGGTTTCTAGGCGCTGAAGCTAAGGGCGTGACACTGGGCTCCACTGAACCTGGTCCGCCCCAGTATGCAACTCGGACCGAGTCCAGTTTACACTCGGCCCGGATTGGGCCGAGACATCGACCACGAAAGAACCCGACCCAGGTCAGACCCAAGCCGGCCTGGGTTCTGCCGAGAAGTTATAATATGTTGTGATCTTATATTATTATTATTTTAATGTTGTTCCATGATGTTTGTTACATAGGATAGTTTTGCATTGCATGATCAGAAGTCCCAATCTGGGCAAAGATGAGAACCTAAATAATTAATAAAGATAAAAGCTTGGGTGCTCATATTACGAATTGACATGAACATATCTATCTGGTGGCCGACACACCGAAGGCTGCTCACTCGTGCACTCACAAGGGGGCTGGCCAGCGACTTGACTACTCAGGGGGAGGACTCGGTGACCCCATGAGAGTCCTCGCATGTAATGTGCAGGGCTTGTGTGATCTTGGGTAGCCCCAGATTCTAGGCCACTACCTAAGAGAGTGGGTGTTTAATGTGCCCTCCTCCAAGAGACTAAGCTGTCAAGCTGCAGGTTATAGATTTGGGATCAGTTTGGGAGGTTGCACATGGGGTAATATGTTTTTCTTCTTGCGGTGTGGTGTCGGAGTGGTTGCTTCATCACTTGGCAGCGGATCTCTTCTCCTTGGTGGACACCTGGATGACCAGATTCTCATTGATGGCTCAACTATGTTGCCAGGAAAATGGGGGCGCATATCTTCTCTCATCTGTCTATGATCCTTGCTCAGCATCAATTGACGACACTTTTTAGGAGGAGTTCACCAATGCCCGTTCGCTTTTCCCCGACAACCGGTGGTTGATTGGAAGAGACTTTAATGTCACTTTGGACTTCAATGTCAATTTCTCGGATGACCGATGATCCATGCTCATTTATACATATTATTTTGTACTTTAATACGTTAAAATTGAATATAGCATGCATCAATTTATGATATTTTCATGAGAATTTTATTTTCTTGTTAGTTATATGATATTCATCCAATTGACTTATCAAGAGAAAGAACCACAAAATGTATCGTGGGAATTCTGGCACGCACTGAACAAAATGGATAATGTCACCACAAGACGGGCCGTGCCTGACGTAAATGATGTGAACGGAGCCAATCGAAGGACGCTACGATTCCAAAAGACTACACGACCCGTGACATGGTCCGTGTTAGTTTCCCATATTTTTGGGCAACCAATTCTATCAAAGGCCTATCCTTCCACCACACTATGGCATCCAATATTGAAGGAAAACATCTAGCATATCAAAAGGAGAGTCTTGTGACTACTTTATTTAGAGTCACATTTCAAATTTTAGAGTTCTATTTTCTTGTTCATCTTCTGTACTTTAACCTTTGCATTATGATGTTTAACTCTCTAGTGATGTAGTCTTCTCAGTTGGTTTTACTTTGTTGAATTCCACTATTATTTTGAAATAAAAGATCATTTCTCTTATTTGAATATGGATGTTGCGTTTTACTTGAGAATTTAATCATTTTCGACGTCTCATATCTCTCCCCTATCTACTCAGTGGACTTAGACTTACTGGAGTCTTTGTGATGAATTAAATTACATTGCATTTTATCCATAAACATTTGGATAATGATTTGGTTAAACTTTTTTCAAATGTTCAATTTATAAAACATATAGGACATTTGGTTAGAGTCCTAAATCATATTTCACTTATTTTCATTAGATATAATTTTCTTGCTTGTTTCAAATAATAGTGGAGGAATGCTTAGTAAAGTCAATATTTCTCCTATTTGATATTTCTCCCTTTCATTCGTTGAATCTACTTCTTATTTGTTCCTCTGATTAATTTTTATAATTCGTTTCTCGTAAAAAATTCTCATTTAGTTAGAATAAGAGAGAAAAGTCCTCGTGGAATCGATATATTTTCATTATTTTACTACTTGTGCGACCGATACACTTGCCGTCTTTTCTACTCTATAGAAAAATTCAAACCGGTAGTTATCATTTAATGTTATGATAATCAGGTGCAAATATCTCATGTCGTAATGTAATATGATCAAAATAATTAATATTTTTAGGGTGACTTTAGATATGACAAAAAATAATCTATGTTCAGTATTTATTGAAACAAATCTACATGTACTTATCTTATGAATGTATGATATCTTAAGAAAATTGCATGATAAGTAATTAATTTAATTAATACATTTATACTCGAAAACTCTGTAGCTACAAGGCCGACAAGAACCTCACGATTACTACGATCTCTGCTCGATTAGCGATGCCCAGCGCCCGACGGTCCTCCATCTCAATGGCACCATGGTGCAACATGCTGGTTCATCGGATGCCATCGTTCTCATGGATCCACAGCTTTAGCCGAAATAGGGTTGCAGATGTCTAGTGCCACGGGATCTTCGACACGGGGATCTTCACAACGACCTAGACGTGCGACATTGTGTGGATGGCGACGGCGATCTCCTTAGAATCGTGCCCCTCCAGAGTCTTCTACTCAGAATTGAGCCCCTCCTGGACGACCCCATAGTGTTCGGTGTCATGGTCGTCGGCAAGCTCTTGGCCATTGAACAACTACCTCTGGTCAGAGGTCGGGAAGCCTTCCGGTCGATGTGTGATCAAATTTTGCACGTCGACATTGCATCATCGTCAGAGAAGAGAGAAATGCCCCAAAATATTTAGGTGTGTGACCGGTCTGATAAATATATAGTTCGGCAGTGTGATTCATGGTCCATAGGATGTAGATGCGCATTCCACAGAGAGACGTGGATGTGTGATCTGACAGTGGACATCAATACATAAGATGGTGTGACGCGTTGAAGGCATAGTGCGCCCATTAAATCCAAATATTATGGTGTAAAATGTGCAGTAGTACGATTTGCAGTTGTATATGTATGTGTGTGTGTATATATATATATATAATATAATATCATGTGACTTTACATATTATGTTCAAACAAAAAATAAGTGTTTTAAAAATTAATTTGGAAAATATATAATGATAGGTAAATGAAGTCATGTGATTGATCTCTCATGAATAAATATAGCATTTTGTAATAAAAATATATAATTTTGAAATTTTATTTTATATATATAACACATATGTATATACACACACATGTCTATGTATATCCTTATACATACATACATACATACATACATATATGAGATTAATGTACCTCCAGATCGTCTTCCGCTCTAGAGGGATGTTGAACACATCTCAACCGTTGATCCACTAATCAATGGATCTATTTAAAATTGATTAAATCTCATCATTTAAAAATATTAATTATGATCAGTTGATCAACGGTTAAGATGCGTTCAGTATCCCTCGAGAGCAAAAGGGTCTCTAGAGGTACATTTAGGGGTGTTCAACAGGTCGGGTTGACCCGGTGAACCCGATAAACCGAACCGACCCATTCTCTATTGGGTCGGTTTGGGTCAGAGGTCGGTCGAACCCGACCTGACCCGTCAAAGACCCGATAACATATGGGTCAGGTTCGGGTTCAGAAATTTTGACCCGAGTGAACCCGACTCGACCCGTGGACCCGACCAAAATTATTACATTCGTCTGATCTTGGGAATGGATGGGTAGATCTTAGATGATTGCCAGTTTAGATGATTGTCTTGATTCTCTTGAATCCTCTTCGGCTCTTCGCCTCTTTGGCTCGACCACTCGACTCGAGTACTTGATGGCTAAGTCGGGCTGACGCCTCTTCGAAGTTCAACCTGGTCGCCTCCCTCGTCAGGACGTCCGACGTCGTTCATCTTCGGCGGCATCCTCGCCTGATCGCCTCAGTCCTCATCAGCTTGTCCATCACCCATCGGTGATCGGTGTCGATGGTGAGCTCTCCTCTCCTCAATCCTCACTTTGCCATTAGCCCTAGCATTAGCAGAAAACCACAAAATGACTTGTAGTTTGTATTGTTCTGCTGCAATGCTACTTTTGCAACTTCTTTGCATCAGCTCCTGCTCCTCGACGGCTCGACATCAAGAAGCCAACAACCAACGAGTACGAGATTTCTACAACCTTTCTTGTTTTTTTTTGTTCTTGATCTGCGTATGCATGGCCCGTCTCCTTAAATCCTTTAATATGATTTTGTGCCTTTGTGGTGCTCTCGCTCTATCTCTCTCGCTCTAACTGTTTTGCTTTGGATTATTGGATATTCCATTTCTGTCTTGCATTTCACTCCACCTAACGTTTCCTTCTAATGTATTAATGTGTATATTCATATTCATGTTGTCATCTTCTGCCAAGAATCCAAGAAGTATGTCAGCTACTCAGCTTTCTTGCTTTTCCCCTTTGTTTCATTCGGCCTTCATATGGACATGTGGGAAGGGAGAACCAGAATGAAAATTTTGACTAATGAAAATTGAAAAGAAAGGGTTAGGAAGGGAATGAGGACGATATTGTTTCACTGTGTGCATAATTTAAGATTTAAGATAGCAATTCTTTTAGCATCTGGAATGCAATCTTGCTCAAATAGTCAAATTTTTGTGATGGGGTTAAAAAGTTGATGAGCTTTTTTATTAATGTATTATGTATTAGAAAGTTGATGAGCTTTTAGTCATCTGAATTCTGATTTCTTGGGTAATTTGCCAAGTAACCATTAAAACTTGTTTGCTGCAAGTAGTATGTCCAAGTTCAACTACTCACTTTATGACATTATATTAAGTTATTACCTCTCTCTATGACATTATGCAGTTTGCTCAAAACACCTTACTGATTCAATGATTTTTGTTCAATATATTGTATACCTTTGTACTTTGAGATATATATTTAGTTCCTTAATACTAGTTTATAATATTTTATCATTTTTATAGGTTCAAAATTACTATGACAACCCAAAACACAAGTGCACCCACTCCTACAAGTTTACAAGGGACTTTTTCCAATGATTTACAAAAACCAATAGGTCCACAACCAGTACCACCACCAGAAGAAATTACTTCAGAAAATGAACAAGAGGTATTAAAAAAAAGGAAACCATCTAGACCTCCTTCTAATGCTTGGGTTCATTTTAAAAGAGAAAAAAGATAGAGCTATTTGTAATTATTGTCAAAAATCTTATGCTTGCAATGCTGCTAACCATGGAACTTCAAATCTATTAAAGCATATTAAGAATTGTGAGAGAAATCCGGAGAAGGGCCTTGATCAAAAGCAAAAAACAATTGCTATTGGCAAGCAGTGTGAGAATGATCCTAACACACATGTTAGTTTGAAACTTGTTGATTTTAATCAAGAGAGGTGTAGATTATCACTTGCCAAGATGCTTATTATGGATGAACTTCCATTTAAATTTGTTGAGAACCAAGGTTTTAAAGATTTTATTGCTGAATGTCTACCAAGGTTTCAAATTCCTTCTCGTATAACTGCTGCTAGAGATTGTATGCAAATGTTTTTGCTTGAGAAACAAAAATTGAAAAATGTCTTCTCTGAGAATCGACAAATGGTATCTATAACAACAAATACTTGGACTTCTATTCAAAATATGAATTACATGTGTATCACTGCTCATTACATAGATGACAGATGGGAGCTACACAAAAAGATATTAAGTTTTGATTTGATTGGTGACCATAAAAGTGATACTACTGGAAAAGCTCTAGAAGCATGCATGAAGGATTGGGGGATTCTGAAAATAGGTTGTGTTACAGTGGATAATGCGTATTCCAATAAGTCTAGAATTGCTTATTTAGTTGATAGTATGAGTGATTGATGGGGTTCTACATATCTTAATGGGGAGTTAACACACATGAGATGTGCTGCACATGTTTTAAATTTAATCGTTCGTGAAGGAATGAACACAATAGATACATCTATTAAAAGGGTGAGGACTGCATGCAAGTATGCTAAATCTTCTCCAAGTAGACTTGCCATTTTCAAGAAATTTTTACAAATGGCAAATATAACTTGCAAAAGGCATGTGATACTTGATGTAGCCACTAGGTGGAATTCCATTTACTTAATGTTTGAAGTTTCCGAAAAATTTGAAAAGGCATTCAAACGACTTGAGCATGAGGGATCATATATAATGTACTTTAAGGAGGCTAAGGAAGCAATTCCCATAAGTGAAGATTGGATTCGCATTCGAGTGTTTGTGAACTTTTTGAAAGTGTTCTATGATGCCACTGTTTCATTTTCGGGATCATTGCATGTCACTTCTATTGCTTTCTTTCATAGTTTCATTGATGTTCAGAAGCAATTGAAAAAGTGGGGGCAAGTAGATGACATAGTGCTACAAATAATGACAATGAAGATGCAATTAAAATTTGACGAATATTGGAATGATAAAATTTATTATTTGTTGCGGTTTTCCTTGATCCACGCTACAAGTTCAAATATGTTTGAGCAATATAAAGTTTTAACTCCTCTAGATAGGAGTGACTCTAGTTGTTTAACCTCCATGACTGGTTCAATATCAAATGCTTCTAAGGACGATGCTGATTGGGAGGATGAATTTCGATTATCAGTAAGGAAAAAAAAGGGTGAAGTGAAAAAGAGTGAATTAGATAGTTACATAGAAGAGGATGTTAAAGAAAACATCGACGGACTTGACATTTTGAAGTGGTGGAAAGCAAAATCTGGAAAGTATTATTTTCTCTCTCGTATGGCTAGAGATGTATTGGTTGTTCCTGTGTCTACTGTATCATCAGAGAGCGCATTTAGCACTGGAGGTCGAGTTCTTGACCCATTCCGAAGTAGCTTACTTCCTACCACAGTTGAGGCTTTGATATGCACTCAAAATTGGTTAAGAACTCCTATAAAGTTAATCGATCTTCAAGCTGAAATTGAGGAAGTGGAGAAGATTGAGGAAGGTATCCATAATCTATTTATTTTCTTTTTCACTTAGTTATTTTTTTCACTTATTCATTTTTATTGTCATCTGTTATTGTAGGGCTGATCCAATCTGAGGATGCATCATTTGATCATCAACATTTCACTTTTTGACAAGTGAGTTGAGAATTGGAATAGAATTTGGGAATTCAAGGTAAAGTAATAGAATTTCGAACTCAACATTTCACTACATTTCATCATCAAATATTTATCGTTTTATTTATTTTTTTGCAGGATATACTGAAATTGCTGCTTAATGTTTATGTGATGTCATTTTGTGTTAAATGATATTAGAACTTTGGACTGAATTTTGATGTCATTTTGATAAATTTTGTCAGAACATTGGACTAAACTATGATGTAATTCTGTTAAATTTTATCAGAACTATTTTGGAATGTAAAAATATTATGGAAGCCTATTTCTGAGGGAGGTGTTATGGAAGTTTTTTCTAACAAGTCCCATTGTCACAATTTGAGTAATTTCCTAGGTTGTGTTCTAATTTCTACCTCGCAGGCATCAGTATTATGGGTCAACTGAATTGGTGTTAGAAACTTGAAAGAATTAAAGGTGTTTAGTGATGTGCATATGCATTCTTCAGGGGCCTGGCGGCAGCTCTCACAGCAGATTAGTAGCTCTTATCTAGCTCATCCATTTTGGTCCTTCTTAAGCATGATTAGTTGTGTAAATGATAAATTGTGTAGTTGACTAGTTGTATTCTGTTCATTATGAAATTTTCACTGACTCAATTATCATTGATATTGAAGGACTTTAATGGTCATCATATATTCATATTTGATGGTTACTACACCAAGGAGATGATTGAGTCTGAGGTAATATTTTGCATCAATTCCTTATCATTAAATATTTCCCCATGAACTATATGGTTTCTCTCCATATTTTATTTTCTTGGCATAACCTCTATGTATCTGGTATATTAATATTTGAATTGGCTATTGTATTTAGTGGATCATTTGGATTACCTTGCTGTGCTTGAGTTACAGGACCATGGGCATGGTTTCTTTCAATTTTCATGAATATGCTTATATGCTTCCCTAAGAAAGTGGTCAAATTTTTATTTGTTGTCATAAGGATCATAGAAATTTGAAATTTGCTTATTACAGTTTCTTAACTGTCTGCCATTCCATTCTCCATATTTTTCAAAATTTGAGTTCACTATAATGACATCTTTTGTGGTGTTGAAATTGCAGTTCTTCATATTTGGAGAGACAATGTGCTTTTCTTTGAAGGAAATGGTGTTATGCTTCTCACTTCTCAGAACAACTCTTGTTTTAGACTTTTAGTGGAATTTTATGGTACTTTCTTAGTTTCTTTCATGTTAGTTTTGCACTGATGATTTAGTTTTTCATAATTTTTGCCTACTTTTATATTCTTTATTTGAAGCTTTCTTTTGTCCATTTTTTGATCATCATTCAATCATTCAATGCATTTTGATTTTTGAATCCCCTACTTCACTTCAAGAGTGTCCATTTTGATTCCTGGTAGAGCTACAGCCTGCAGGATGCATTGGTTGTCTGGTTGATGCCTTGATGGTTGCATGTCTACTTGACTAATTCTACTTGCTGAGTTTTGACTTTTGAGGGAGAAATGCTGCCGACATACTGCAACCTGCAGGAGAAAAAAATGAGATATGTAATGCATAAGACGTGTAATGTTACTAATGTAGGTGGATCCTATAATGCACATTGTAATTTTACTTTAAATTACAATCGGTAATGGATCTTATTATTCTCATTGTGCAATCGCCGGAATGCAAAAAAAAAAAAAAATTGAGTAACCCATGGACTTGACCTGACCCGACCCGATCCAATTGGGATCGGGTCGGGTCGGGTTTTGCAATCCAAACCAACGTTACCCAACCCGATCCGACCCGATTGATTTTGATCGGATCGGATCGGGTTAGAGGTCGGGTCGGGTCAAACCCGACCCATGAACACCCCTGGGTACATCAATCTTTGCCATGCGACCACCTCTCATGAAGCATCAATGATTTATTTATTTTTTAAATGGAAAAACTAATTATATTAATTATGATATAAAACAATAAATAGTAAAGTGACATAAGATTTTCAAAATAAAGACTTAGTAAAGTTAATAATGTTAATAATTATCATTTCATTTTATATTAAACACGTGCAAATATCTCATGAATCATGTGATATTATCAAATAATTAACATTAGATCTAATGGGGGTGTTCCCTGCTCCCAAATTTTCATTTGTCGGATCTCATCAATGGCTGGAATGGCGCGCAATTTCACAGCCGTCTAATTCATATGCCACGGCAGCAAATTCTTCGCATCAACCTTTTTTTCCCCTCACCAACTCGTGAGTTGTTTTCCTCTGCCTTCTTGTGCCCTAAACCACTCTGTGCCAAACCTGATTTCTCACCGCTGATCCCGAACTCTCACCGCCTTCATGAGATCTGCTTTCGTCGTTCACTTGACCTCATTCCGATCTCTCGGTACCGCTTTCACTTTTGTGTTGACCGACCTCATGCACCCTCGCGAGTATCTCCTCCACATCCGAGAACCCTCGTCTCCACATTCGTGAGCCCCGTCATCATCTTCGCGAGTACCTCTCTGCCCGAGAACCCTTGCCACTGCGTTCGTGAGCCTCTCCGTTGCCTTCGGGAGACCTCGAGCTAGGGTTCTCGGACAGCAGAGGTGAGTGGACTAGTTGGAAGTAGAGATGTTAAGATCACATTGCATGTAACTTCCATGCTACACATCCATATCAAGATTTTGTTATTGATTATATTGATATATGTGACCATTGTTGAGTCAAGTTGTGAAGAATGTGAGAAAGACTACTTTGATCCTTTATTAGTAAAATTAATGAATGAGATTGTTTTAAGGCGTTATGATTTTGACAACAAAATTGAGCTCATTTTGGTATGTATAATTATAAAATTTCATATGTAACCCAAGAGGGAGATTGTTGGAACATAATTCCAACATTGGGTTTAATATGAAAATAATTATACAATTAACGATTGTCAAAATAAACCAAGGCCCAAATAAAGTGATCAAAATATTTTTATGGGCATATTCATTAATATGAATGATATGGAATTATATGTGTACAGACCAAAATATGTATATGCCAAAAGGTTAAAGAGTGTATATATATACCTAAAGATGTATAAAGTTTAATAGGTGTATATATATACGAAAAAGTGTATAAAGTATAAGGATGTATATGCGTTCATATACTAAAAGATGTATGATGATGAAATGGTATATACATGATCAAAAGGTACATCAATATCAAAAGACATATATGGAGTTCAAAGGGTGCATTTGAAGGCTTCATGATGGGTGAAACTTCAAACCCCTTGTGCTTACTATAAATAGATGGTCATGGTCCCCAAAATATACTAACAACTTGGATGAAATCTATTTGGTGAAAAGTTCTTCTTTTGCATTCCCATCCATGCTAAGAAGAATAGATTTCGGTGATGTCATTTTGGAAATCCATTCCATCAAGTGTTTGTGAACATAAGAAGTCGATGGACAACTTGTTTGTGATCGAAAGAGGCGATGGAGGACTGTAAGTTTTCGCATTCAGTTTATTAAGTTTCATAATGATTCGTCATGATCTCTAGTTTCGCTATTATGGTTCTTTCAATTGGTATCAGAGCATACATGATTGAATCATTAGGAAAGTTCAATTTTGTATGAACATATACTTTTGATTTTTCTTTTGTTCTTTTGGTATGTTCATGCAAGAACTTCATTTGGTCAATCCATGTTGATTCATGCATTTTAGCTTATTTAGTTTTATATTAAAAGTGTTACACTTTTAATATTAGGTGAACAGATAATCATAAGTAGATCCAAATTATCATTGAGTCTTTTTCATGTACAAGATGAGAATGTTCATTCTTTTCTTTTTTGAAGATGTATTGGATGAATGCTTATATTATCTATTGGTTGATATGAATGAATTAAAAAAATTTCATCCTACACATTATGCTTGAATATAATAATCATCCAAGTATGGATAATTATTAGATGGAAATTCATTTGTGCTTTATCACTATTTTATTGTGATAAAAGAAGAAGAATACGTATTGGACAATTGTATATATTTTGAAATAAATTATTATTTCACAATATGTTACTAAAGTAGCCTCTTTTGTGTAATTTAATTTAGTTCAATTACATATTACTAATTAAATATTGGGCAGCTCAAAGGAGGCTTAATATTTGAATTGGTAACATATAGTATCATGACAATTTATGATAATTATTTGGTATTACATAGGAGTAATAAATTGGCCCAAAGAAAAATTTATTATTCAATATTTTATTTTATTATCAATTTGTTATCACGAGAAGATATCATTTACAACTTAGTATTTTTGTCCAAAGACTAAATATTAATATTGTGTCGATATCTTGAGATGGGGTTTGTCCATACTTATATTTTGTTATTGTATCGTGGCAACAATTTATGATAATTATTTAGTAGTACATGTGAGTAATAAATTGGCCCAAAAGAAAATTTATTACTCGATATGTTATTTTATTATCAAATTGTTACCATGAGAATATATCACTTACAAGTTAGTATTTTTGTCCAAAGACTAAATACTAATGTTGTGTCGATGTCTTGTGATGAGATTTGCTCATACTTATATTTTGCTATTGTATCATGGCAATAATTAGTGATAATTATTTGGTGTTACATGTGAATAATAAATTGGACCAAAGAAAAATTTATTATTCGATATATTATTTTATTATCAAATTGTTACCATGAGAAGATATCACTTACAAGTTAGTATTTCTGTCCAAAGACTAAATACTAATGTTGTGTCGATATCTTATAATGTGATTTGTCCACACTTAAATTTTGTTGACTTAATTTAGTATTTTATGATTAGTTCTCTGTTCAATTTCTCGTGAGCGTGTGATGCTAGATAACGTCTCTTTAGAGCCGCAAATGGTGTTGTCGACGCGAGAATGGCGTTAGATTCTCTCGCGCTTTTTCGCTTCGCGGTGCGCAATGTTAGCGTCTACGTCGCGTCTCCATTGCGCGATTTATAGCCATTTCTTGTATAGCTAAGAACACGCTAATGAGATGCTATCGAGAGGCAAATAGCGTCTCGTTATTGAGATGCAAAGTAGATGCCGTAAAGACGCTAGTGACGTCTCTATAGCGTCACCAGATTTGAGACGCGTCACCAATAGCCCATTCTTTTGTAGTGCACTACAAAGAAAATGTAGTTTGACGTAGATTTCATGCTATCTTGGACATCTGACAAATCGGAGTCCGAATAACCAACGATCTCAACATAATCTATCCTTCGATATGTCAACATATTGTCCTTTGTCCTCTATAAAACATAACTTTTTTGACTGATTTACATTAATCCATTCTTGGATTACTTAAATATTTGCTTAATATCTCAATATTATACGCAATATCCGAATGCATATAAACTTGAGCATAAATAAGACTTCTTATTGCTAATGCATAAAAAATCTTCTACATTTTCATTCTCTCAAAATCATTGTCATGACACTGGTTGAGACTAAATTTGTCTCCTTTAGATGTAAGAGTACTTCTTGACTTATAAGCACAATTTCATTATATCCGAATTTGCAACACAAAAAAAAAACTCTTTTGGACAATGAAACAAAATCCTAAACATTATTGTCATCCATTACTTGGAGAATATCGTGCAGTCATATGAGATTACATTTCTCCATTCTCTAATGGATCTTCTTAATGAAAAATGTTCTTGAGGTTGTAGAGTTTGTTCCTCTAGAAGGACCTTCAACAATATCTTAATCATAATTGACATTCTTAATATCAGAAATAAATCTCTAATCAATGTCAATTGTATATGTTGGAATCTTAATTGATTTCTCCTTAAAGATAATGTTTCTAATATTATCTCCTCCTTCAAACTCAACATCCTCAAAGAACTCAACACTCTTAAAAGTCATATCTCAAAAATTTAAAGAAAATCTTGACTCTAACCACAACCTTTAAGTTTAGTATCTCTAAATACTTTTGGAATGACACCATTAATTATGCTTTTAGATTACTCCCACATTTATATTTCCCTCATTTCATTAGAGGTACTCTTATTAGTAATTTGGTGGATTTGGTAATACTTGAAACATAATACAAAATCATGATTCCGAGGGCGATATTAATACTCTCTTGTCATGCCATAAATTTGTGTCCGCCTTGTCCACCGCCCTCTGCCACCGCGCCGACGTCCGCCTCCACCTCCACCTCCGCCTCCTTCTCCTCCTCCTCCCTCCGCCTCATCCGCCCTCCACCGCCACCACCGCCTCCTCCTCCTCCACCACCCTCCGCCACCTCGCCGACGTCTGCGTCCGCCACCGCCCTCCGCCACTGCTCCTCCTCTATTGACCGTCGCCTACCGCTTTCCTCCACTGCCGTCCGCCGCCATCCCTCACCAGTTAAGAAGGTACTAGCCCGCCACCATGTATGTTAAGTTAATTATTAATGCATGAAGTTAAATACTACTAAATTACTTAAAAGTTATGAACTAATGCATGTTAAGTTAAATATTACTTAATTACTTGATTGTTTTGCTGTTAAGTTAGTTAGTAATGCATCTTAATTTAAATACTACTTAATTACTTGAAAGTTATGAACTAATGGATGTTAAGTTAAATACTACTTAATTACTTGAAACTATTATTGTTAAGTTTTTACTAAGGATGTACTAAGTTAGTAATGCATGTTAAGTTAAACTATTTTTTTCATAATTCTAGAACCTCTTTTTCAATATTCTCATAACTAAGGATGTACTTCCACATTCTTGGTTATAAAATCAGATTATGATTCGACGCTGAAGTATTTGAAACGTGTGATTTTGGACTTCGTAAGTTTAAAATCACACGTTTCAAATACACGAATTTATTGACATATGATTTAATGTTGTCCGTTACAGAAATAATAAAGCCATAGCGTAATTGGATTCGTCGTTGGAAGGATAAACATGGCGTCATAACTGAAGAATAGAAGGATGGTGTTGATGAATTCATAGATGTGGCATATCGAAATGAAGGTGTTGCTTCTTCATATGGCGAAATCTTATGTATATGCCGGTAGTGCAAATGTTATCAGTGGAAAGTAAGATATGATATGATGTGCAAAAGGATTTATATTACAATGGTTTCTTACTGACATACACCAATTGGTTCTTTCATGACGAAGAAAGATGGGCTAAAGAAACAAGTAATGTAGATACCGTTGCGGGCGACTCGAGCAATCCGTACAGGGACATGATACGAGATGCAATGTTAGGAGAAAATGTTGACGAAAAATTGATTGAAGAAGATCCGAATCCTTCGGCTTCTAAGTTTTATAATCTTCTCAAAGAAGCAGATGAACCTTTATGGGTTGGATGCATGAAGCAAACTACACTTTCTGCAGTGGCATAACTAATTAACTTAAAATCAGAATTTAATATGACCAAAAGTTTTTTTGAGCGGATGCTTGTCATTATTAAGAGTATGCTTTCAGCTTCAGAGAAATTACCGGGACATTTTTACAAGTGCAAATGGTTGATGAGAGATTTAGAGTTGGAATATCAGAAGATTGATGCATGCCGCAATCATTGCATGTTGTACTACAAGGAAAACAACTCACTTATGAGTTGTTCTATTTGTGGCGAGCCCTGATTCAAGCCGAAAAAGAATTCTCAAAGTTCAAAAAAAAAATGTGACAAATGTAATATTTAGATACTTTCCGGTTGTTCCAAGATTACGACGACTATTTCTTTTTGAAAAAAACTGCATCATTTATGAGGTGGCACAGAGAAGGGGCACGTGAAGATCAAAATTCAATTACACATCCTTCGGATGCGGAGGCATAGAGACGATTTGATGCACTTCATCCGACTTTTCCTACAGAATCACGCAATGTTAGATTAGGACTTTGCACCGATGGCTTCAACCCATTTGGCTCATCAAGTACTGCTTATTCATGTTGGGCAATTTTCGTGACATCTTACAATTTGCCTCCAAACATGTGTATGAGACGAGAGAATATATTGCTTACCTGTATGATCCTGGGTCCTCGCTCTCCTGGTAAAAGTTTAGATGTTTACTTAAAATCTTTGACTGAAGAATTCAAGATGTTGTGGGAGGATGGCGTGATTACCTAAGAGAAATCCAAAAAGCAAAATTTCATTATGAGAGCTGCATTAATGTGGACCATAAGTGATTTTTTGGCATATGGAATGTTGAGTGGTTGGAGCATAAAAGGAAAACTTGCTTGTCCCATCTGTGGAAATAATAGAAAATCATTTTATTTGAAAAATTGTAGGAAAGTTTGCTGTTTTGATTGTCATAGGATGTTTTTGCCATTAGAGAATTCGATGCGTCGTGATCGAAACTCATTTAAAAAGAATACGTCTGAGAACACTTTGTCTCCAAGTCATTTGACGAGACAAGAATTGCTAGAGCAAGTAAACAAGCTTAGTGAAGTCTCATTCAGACTGAAGGCCAGTAGTTACAAGCAAATTGGGTTTGGAAGTGAACATAATTGGGAGAAAAGAAGTATTTTTTGAGAGTTGCCTTACTGGTCTTCAAGCTTGGTACGTCATAACTTGGACGTCATGCATGTGGAGAAGAACGTATTCGACAACGTCTTCAACACTAGTATGGATGTTAAAGGAAGAACAAAAGATAGCATACAAGCTCACGAAGACATGAAATTAATATGCAAAAGACCAGAGTTAGATATCATTCATATTCAAAATGGTAAATGCAAAAAAGCAAAAGCTACTTATGTCTTGAGCAATGATAAAAGAAAAGTGGTTTTCGAATGGGTAAAGCAATTGAAATTCTCCGACGGATATGTATCAAACATATCTCGTTGTTTTAACTTAGACAATGGGAAGATACATGGGATGAAGAGTCATGACTGTCATATTTTTATGCAAAGGCTGCTTCCAATTGTCTTTAAAGAACTTTTGCGAAAGGCCATCTGGGAGGTTTTAACAGAGTTGTCTATGTTCTTTAAAGAGTTTTGTGCATCCATCGTTCGGAAAGAAGGCATCTCTCAGTTAGAGGCTTCTATTGTGATTACCGTGTGCAAGGCTGAGAAGATATTTCCGCTTTCTTTCTTTGATGTGATGGAACATTTGATTGTCCATCTACCATATGAAACAAAAATTGCGGGTCTGGTTCAGTATCAATGGATGTATCCTTTCGAAAGGTGTATGTTATATTTGAAAAGGAAGGCGAATAATAAGGCAAAAATTGAAGGCTCCATGTGTGAAGCATATTTCATTGAGGAGGTGTCAAACTTCACTTCAAAATACTTTGAGCCACACATACAATCATGACACGCCCAAGTTCCAAGAAATGATGATGGTGGTGAAAGAGAAGTTGACATGAATATTTTATCCATCTTCAAGTACCCATGTCGACTTCTTGGTGCAGGACGCAAAGTTATCTTGAATGATAGAGATCTCACCGCCGTTGAGAATTATGTTCTGACAAATTGTAGCGAAGTGACGCCGTATCTCGAGTAAGACAATCTGTTCTAATTTGTTATATAATTTAAAGTTAATTGTTGCTATATGATTTCATTATATGAAAACTATGAATTCAAGAAATTCGAAGAATTACAGCGAGAAATCAATCCGTTAGTTTCAAACGATGAGTTATTGGAATTAAGAGACGAACATTTTGCCGAGTGGTTGAGATGTGAAGTAAGAAATCTTTCAGTTTGTTGTTATAAATTATTATAAGTTCGTAACTTTTACTAAACTTTTACTAAACTTTTAGTTAATTTTGTTATAGGTTATTAATGGCTCAGTCAAAGAGAACAAAATACGAGATCTCGGTCATGGCCCAAAGAAACAAGTTCTTAGCTATTGCGGCGTCATAGTCAATGGATATCGTTTCCATACAGAAGAATATAGCCGACAATGATCAACTATTAATAGCGGCATATGTGTTCTAGGAAGCATGTACGGGGACAATGACTTTGATTACTACGGTGTTATAGAAGACATCCTAGAATTGTCTTATTTGAGAAAATCTAACAAAGTCGTGGTGCTAAAATGTCGTTGGTTCGATCCAGAGAAAGGGGTTCGGATCGATCAAAAGTTTAAATTGGTGGATATTAACCCTCTGTCGAGACTTCCTTCATACGATCCATTCGTATAGGCGGAACAAGCACAACAAGTGTACTACACTAAGTATCCATCGAAAATAACTAAGGATGAATGGTGGGCATCATGCAAGGTGAGGAGTAGACCATTCTTAGCAGAAATAATGGTAGATGACAATGAAACATCATCCGTACACAACGATGTGCACATGGACGATTACTATCAAGAAGATAGAGTGAATGAGACGATTGATGTGGTCGATGGAGTTAAGAATTTTCAATTGGTCGATGACCAATGAAAGAGTTCAATTCAAATGATCTCTTGGATGTGAACTTTGATAATTTCGTTGACGATGACTCGAACCAAGATTATAGCGACGATGATGAAGATGATGAAAATGAATAAAAATATGAAACAAGCGAATGAATCCCGTAGTTATTCTAATGACATAAGCTTTTTACTTCTTTTTTTAAGTTATATATGGTTACCGATAATAAGAGAAGCTTCTTTCTTTTTTTCAGTCATAAAATGAGGGTCGAGCATCTGGGTCATCTTGCTCTTTCAGGCATTCACTCTAGATGAGTCAAACATCACAACCACCAGGTAATATAATTATTGTCAGCTGCTTATTTATAGTTGATTATAATAGTTAATTTCATTTTTTAATAATATCAGTTCCTCCGCTGTCGACGGGGCACGTAGCCGGATCATCACATAGTAGACGATCCATTGGTGGTTCTGCTCTACATATCACTCCAGGTACGTGACACATTGTAGGTGATATATAATTTTAAATAGGAGCTAAATTTTATGTATTTTCTTATGATGACAGTTGCTACCCCACCGCCACCGACGAGAATACCGGATGCTTCACCACATTCTAGCATTGGCGAGCGACATCTTACACCAGGTGATATATTTATTATTATTGACATTTCTTAAATAATTATATTAATTATTTTTTAATAATGTCAGTTGCTACGCCATCGATAGCACAAGCAGTTGGCTCAATACATTCAAACGAGCGGACTGCCACTGATCATGCTGTGGTACACATCAATGGAGGTGAAAACATTACTATACATCTATGAGTTATCACAATTTTAATTTAATATGACACTAACGATTTATTATGTATTAGGTCCCATAGATGATGTCGGATCTTCACAGCCTCCTCCAGTTGTACCGGATGATGATTCTTCTTCGAGTGATGAAGAGGGGTTACACGATAATGGAATGGTCACTGTGAATAATACTACTCGACCGTAAGTTAAATAAGTTGTACAAATTTTGTTATAGTTTTGGTTATCAGTGAAAATTAATTCTTCTTTTTAATTGGCAGGACCACTTTCATACCCGCTAGTACCATGTGGGATGTCAATGCTCTCATTCTTTCCTACTTGCCGGAAGGGGTAGGATCCTGGAAAGATGTCCCAATTCAAGTGAGGGATGACATCTTTCGAGCCTTTATGGTACGATCTTCTATTTGGGTTACATAATTCGATTTATATTTATTTTAAGATTACTAAGTTTTAACGTTTTATTTGTAGGAGGCAAATCAGTTTCATCCGGATCTTAGTTTAGGGATGATCCAGAGAGCTTTTGAGGAGGTCACTGCGAAACGCCTCCGAAATCGATTATACAAGTTTCTCAAGGTCGTCACGTCCGCCGGCCTCACTTTGGAGCAGGGCATACAAAGATGCCCAAAATATATTAGGTGCTCGGTTTGGGAGTCCCTCTGTAGGAAGTGGTAAGTATGTTTACTTTTACATTATTTTTATGAAAATTATAGTTTTTTGATAGTGTAAGTATTTGATGTTCACAAAGGACAGATGAATGATGGCAAAGGAAGTCAGAAAATGCAAGAGTTAATCGTCTTTCGAAGCCCGAGGCCCACATCCACACAGGGGGATCGACGCGATTTGACGAGCATCGACGGTGCATGGTAGTTTACATATAAATTCAATTTACCAAACTTTTGACTTATACTTATGTTATCAAATTTGAAACTTTATTGTAAGAGGAGAAAGAAGGCAGTCCCGTAGACTTTCGTGGGGTCTATGAGACCACGCATAAAAGTCGGAAGACAAACGACCTAGTCATTCCCACTACTCGTAGGCTTCTGGTAAGTCTCATGATATGGTCATTTGGTTGTTATCGTTAGTGCACTATTTTTGAAATACATAATGTTTAAATTGTATATGATGAGTATAATGCGAAAATGGCTGAAAAGTATGGAGATGATCCGAGTACTCAGCCACTAGATAATGTTTCTTCGTTGGTTTTATCATGTTTTTAATTTGTGTTTCTTGATATATAATTTATATATTAAATGATTGTATGATTTTTCTATTTCGTAGAGGACCCTGCTATTTGGGAGGAGGTGGCCGGCACGACAAGAGGGGGCTACTTGCGTGGCCTCGGAACAGTCGCTTAGATACCTAGGAGGATCGGAGGATATACAGATGATCCATCTGCTACGAGCTCATCCGTTGCACCTGATGTGACGCAGCTATCGCAGTAGTTATCGGAGTAGATATCACTGCAGGTGTCGGAGTAGTTGTCGCAGTAGTTGGCTCCGCTATTGCAGGCGATTCAGAGATTGATCCCGACGCAGAATCCATCCCCGCGAGGCCATGGACCGAGCACGTCTGGGTCAAATGTCCGGAATGATAAAATAACTCCCAAACCTAGGATAGAAACAAACCCATGAATACAAACAATGATTTTGCTACTTATAGATTTAGATATACATATAGTTTGTTAGTTCGGTTTATTACTTTTTGTATTCTTATGTTAAATATTATGCATGTGATACTTTTATATTGCCTGTGATGCTCTTATATTGCATGTGATGCTCTTATACTGCCTGTGATGCTTTTATATTGTCTGTGATGAATATCATTTATATGCATTATATAATTGTATGGTCTGGAAAGGAGAAAAATTAGGATTGAATGGGTAAAAAAATATGTAAATAGCGACTCCATAGCGTCCCATTCGCGTCGCAAAGACTATCGACGCTGAGTTAAATATATCGTCCTTAGCGCCATAGTCGCGTCTCATTGGCAACGCGTACATCATCATATTGCGTCACTTCAGCGCCTTCCTAGCGCCTAGAGTAGCGACTCATGGGCGCCGAAATCGCGTCTCAGAGCTTGCGCCCCTTGCGCGTCGACTTAGCGACTCATATCTTCTACGCACAGCCGCAAACCACGCGTCTTAATAGCGTCGAGATAGCGTCAAGTCGTGACGCTAGTAGCGTCTCATTTTCTTTGACTCCATTGCGACGCTAGTAGCCATCAATATGCAACGTCCCATTTTTGTGGCGCTAGATAGACGTGAATAAGAAGCTCTTCATCGCGGAGACGTAATAGCGCCACCCTAGCGTCGCTTATCTTGGGTCGTTAATCACCCATTTTCTTGTAATGGTGTGTGTTATATTATGGAGGAATGTCAAATGGTTAATTATTGCACTCTTCAACTGTGAAAGTAGAATTCATTGCGTGCTATGAGACATCTAATTATGAAATTTGGCTGTGAAATTTTGTCATGGGATTACGGATAGTTGATGGTATTAAAAGACTATTAAAACTATTTTTGTGACAATAAGGTGATAGTTATATATTTAAATAACAACAAGAGCACGACAAAATTGAGGCACATTGAAGTCAAGCTCCTTGTTATTAAAAGAAAGAGTAAATAAAAGATTAATGTCTATTGAGCATATTAGGACAAACTCTATTATTGTGGATCCACCTATTAAGGAATTGTCACCCAAGGTGTTTCTCGATTACACCGATAATATGGGTGTCATTTTAGTTTAGGATATTCAATTTGAGTGGGAGTTTGTAATTATAAATGCTCATGTTATAAAAATATTATCGTATAGTTCAGCTTATGTATTAAGATTAATATCTATAGATTTACAGGTCAGTTTCACTATTTATTAAGTTTGATCACGATAAAGTAGATTAGTTGGAAGTAGGCATGTTATGATCACATTGCATGTAACTTCCATGCTACACATCCATATCAAGATTTTGTTATTGATTATATTGATATATGTGACCATTGTTGAGTCAAGTTGTGAAGAATGTGACAAAGACTACTTTGAACCTTTATTAGTATAATTAATGAATGAGATTGTTTTAAGGCATTATGATTTTGACAATAAAATTGAGCTCATTTTGGTATGTATAATTATAAAATTTCATATGTAATCCAAGAGGGAGATTGTTGGAACATAGAAAATAATTATACAATTAATGATTGTCAAAATATACCAAGGCCCAAAAAAAGTGATCAAAATATTTATGGGCATATTCATTAATAGGAATGATATGGGATTATATGTGTAGAGACCAAAAGATGTATACGCCAAAAGGTTAAAGAGTGTATATATATACCAAAAGATGTATAAAATTAAATAGGTGAATATATATACGAAAAGGTGTATAAAGTATAAGGATGTATATGTGTTCATATACTAAAAGGTGTATGATGATGAAATGGTATATACATGATCAAAAGGTACACCAATGTCAAAAGACATATATGGAGATGGATGCATTTGAAGGCTTCATGATGGGTGAAACTTCAAACCCATGGTGCCTACTATAAATAGATGGTCATGGTCCCCAAAACATACTAACAATTTGGATGAAATCTATTTGGTGAAAAGTTCTTCTTTTGCATTCTCCATCCGTATTAAGAATAATAGATTTTGGTGGTGTCGTTTTGAAAATCCATTCCATCAAGTGTTCATGAACATAAGAAGTCGATGGACAACTTGTTTGCGATCGAAAGAGAGCGATGGAGGACTGTAAGTTTTCGCATTCAGATTATTAAGTTTCCTAATTATTCGTCATGATCCGATCTAGTTTCACTATTATGGTTCTTTCAGATGGTGGCGAGGGCACACCAGGCGGCGGCAAAAGGTCACGAGGCGGAGGCGAAGGGTCATGAGGTAGTGGTGAAGGCTCGTGAGGCAGCGGCAAAGGTTCTTGAGCGAGGTCAAAGAGAAAGCAGCGGCGCGCAGCACGAACATCAGCGAGGGTTCTCGAGCAAGGTCGGAGCACCACGGCGTACGACATGAGCGGCGACGAGGGTTCTCGAGCGGGGTTCAAGTGGAAGTAGTGACATGCGGCACGAGGTTGGCCAGCGTGCGGAAGCGGCAGCGAATGAAGCAGAAGCGGAAGCGTCGCCGCGAGGTTGAAGCAAACGGCGATGACGAGTCTCACAAAGGCGACGGTGGGTCTCATGATGGTGGAACGCAGGAAGCGGCGCGCGAGGAGTGAGAACGTGAAGGATTAGTATAGGTATCCGAAGATGCATCCGTCGAAAGAATTTCGTGTGGTCCAAATTTTGTGAGAGGGTGGAGCACTCCCGTTAAATATCCATTAACATTTTTTAAGTTTAGTTTAGATATGACAACAACTAATCTATATTCGCTATTTATAATAACAAATATTTTTAAAATGTACTTATATCATGAATATATGATATCTTCAAGAATTTGTTACGTGAAATAATAATTTGATTTATATAATTTATAGTCAATATCTATAGCTATAAATATGAGTTTATAAAGTCATGTGATGATGATCTCTCATGAATAAAAATAATTTTAGAATTTTACACCTTATATAGTATCAAACATCGTATTTAATAAAAGAATATGATTATATATATATATATATATATTATTTTAATCTTATATTTGATGTTTACCACATCAAGGATAATCAAATTAAGATACTTTAAAAGCAGCACGTGGAATGGTAAAAATTGTATCTACATGAGGTTAGAGGCTACAAATCTAGATTCTAATGCAATACTAAATTAATAATTAGTGGAGAAGTTTAATTTTAGTATTTAGAAATATAATAATAGTATTGTAGTTGCTTTTATTAAAGACGTATTGTCCATTTAGTGGATCATTTTTAATTGAAATTCACATAAATAATTGCTAGATCTAGATAGCATATAATATGTATGTTGATTAACCTAGTCATTTCTTATTTCTTTACATCTTACGCAAAGTAAATTGAACTCTATATATATGCATGCTTGTTAACCTTTTTTTTATCGCAAATAGATGATAAATTTTATTAAAGGCATGGTAACTTAAATTCCCAAATCTTAGCATGGAAGATAGAAGTTTAGTAGCCTTAGTATCTCTAAAATATTAATCCATACATCCTTATGTTTTTTTTCCTATTTTTCATATCATAGTAATACCATGAGAGTAAAAAGATACAATTATGAACCCATGCCGCATAAAAATTAACATTGAGCAAACTCGGGTATGGGACTGAGGCCATCCCAATCTCGACCCAAATGTGATAGCTATCAATTAAGTTATATGATAATAATACAATATAATGCATGTTTAAGCTATATAATAAATCATAAAAAATTTAATTAATATAGTATTTTAGATAATATGATATATTAATATAAATATATATATGATCGGGTTGGGATACAATTCAAGCTTTTATAACTCGAACCCGATCATGGATACATTTAAAGATGTAAAACTCGATCTCAACTTGTGAACCTGATTACGTTTTGGGATCCAGACAAAAATTAGGAATTTTGAATTGATGTGAGCCGGGACAATCAGGGATGTCGTGACCCTTGCTCACCCTTAATAAATTACTATTTTTATCCAACAAACAACTTAGGTGATTTTTAGTTTTAAAAAAACTGACACCATTGGGGGACCCTACCTAATTGGCAATATATAAAGCTATATTAGTTTGATATTTTGAACATCTTCTAACATTGCAAAATTACCCAATTGACATATAAATTTAAAAAGACATACTATGAAATATTATATAAAATGCATATGATAATTTTAAGACATAAGGAACCCTATTTTATCTTTTCACCTTATAAGATAAAAACTTACTTAATATCATGATAAATATAAATTTTTTGTTAAAAAAATATGGCCCTTTAGAAAAATCATATGAAAAAAAATGCAATTTTGACAAATATTTAAGTGTTGAAAGTAACTTTAAGACAAGCAATTAAGTATTTGGATAAGCAGGCTAATAGAAATAGTAAGTTCCGAATTGTCTATACTCTATAATATATATATATATATATATATATAAAGAGAGAGAGAGAGAATGAGCATGTCATGTACTTTTTGTGTCACGTGATTGTCAAATGACTTTACACTTATTCTGTTATAGAAAAATTATTATATCTGTTATGAAGGATAATAACATGTAAAAGTTTCTAAAATTTTATCATTAATGGTCATCTAAATTATTAATGAAGAAAGATATTGAGATAAAATAAATAAAAATCTGCGCAAAGTCGCATGAAATGTGCGTGACACTTATATGTATTGGGGATTCTGACTATACAACATGTCTTTCGCACTATATTTTTTAGTATATATCATTAGATGAAAAATCAATGATAATTTTTTATATTATTTTATAATTTAAAATTTTTACTCTACTCAATTTTATCAAGATCCCACACAATTGATATCTTCTCGTTCCTTATTTTTAAAAAAAGAGATGTCATCTATTGATTAATAAACTAGAATGGTCTTGATACAAAATATTGGAGAGATCCATCGGAGGATCATACTCCTAAAAAAGGTCGTGATTAGAAATTCGACGAAGATTTGACAAAAAATCACCTGCCCGGTTAGCCTCCCGAAAGCAATGGATAAGATGCCAAGATGTGAATTGAGTTAGCATGGCCATAATGTTAGTAATAATAGTTTTCACGCACCAAGGAACAACAGAACCACCGTTCACAATCTGCACCAGGTTTGCCGAATACCAAGAGGCCCATTTGATGACTATATACCAGTGAGGACACCCCAAGCTCCAAGCTCAAGCATTAAGTCAGCATGTCATTTGACAGCACCTGCAATGAGAAGACGACCAGAGTAAGTTCGAATAATAAATCTTGCTCCCCCCGCTAGACCGGCACCAGTGAAGGAGCTGTCTGCATTAATCTTAACATAGGTATCGAGGGGCTCCCACCGGACCCAAATAGGGTCTTGGGGGATTGTCTCCTCAAGGATATGAATCCTAGCATAATCATTATGCTGAGTGAGGACCTTTTCCCAGACGACTTGTTGGGTTGCCCTAATTGAGTGAAAATGTGCATCATTTCGACATTACCAAATACCCTAGAAAGCAAAGGAAAACAAAGAAAGAAAATGAGTCATAGAAGACGAATCTAATGAAATGCCCTCATTGAGCCATGCACCCTCGGGCCATGAATTTATAAAATCAAAGTTTACATGTAATTTAGCTTGAAAAAATTCCCAAAATCGTATAGAGAAAGAGCATGTAATTTAGCATGAGCAATATCGTTGGAATCAGCTTCCCATATCCACATATTATCATTGGCGTGAGCAGGAGTGTAAATAGTGGTGATAAGAGAAGCGAGCTCAAAGCCAGAAAAATGATTTAATAAGTGAGTGTTCCACTGGTGGTTCTGGATAAGGGTGTCAACTATCAGACCTTCGAAAAGCGAGATCCATGTTGATATAGGTTGGCTTGTAGGCAAGCGGGATATTGAAAATCCACATATAAGAGAGAATGTAGGTGTCAGCAGATCCACTGTTAATGATTTTCTTCATGCCTAAATGGATGGTTTGGAGAGAGTTCACAAATTAGCTTCCAGCACCATGACTCATGATTGTAGGAAAAGCATATAGTCCAAGGATGAATGTCGCCATACCTGTTTCTTATTATGGCAGACCAGATTGAGTGTTGATTATTCAATAAGCTCATAATGCGTTTGATTAATAGAGAAGGTCTGACACGCTTAAGGTTACGAAGGCCAAGTCCCCCAGCATAACGTGGGAGTAATATAGTGTTCCAATTGACCAGATGAAGCCTCGTGCTATCATTGTTAGATTTCCACAGTAATCCACGAGAAAAGCAAATCCAAGAGAAAAGCATTCGATGGTCTCCAGAACATTGTTTGGTAGGCAGGTAGACCCGTGGACATGAATTGGGCTTGGTTAAGAAGCTTACTCTTCCATCCAAAAATCTTGGAGGAGAAACAATCATTGATTCTATTTTGATATTTGACCGGAACAAACTTATATGAAATGGGAACACCCAAGTAAGAGAAAGGGAAGTGGGCAGTCTTGAAGTTAAAGATATTGGTGATGATGTGCTTCTTGTGAATAGGGAATGTTGGCGGGAAGAAAATTTTAGATTTGTTGGGATTGATTCGATTCGTCAAGTGTCCATAGAGTTGAAGAATTTTCTTTAATCGGGTGCAATTTGATTTGGTTGCAGAGATGACGATGAGAAGCTCATCAGCAAAGAGTAAATGGCTGAGTGTGAAGGAGCCGATAAGAAAAGAGATTATATGATTGCAACAAGTAGCTTGCTTCATAAGAGATGACAGGACTTGAGATACAATGGTGAAAAGGTAGGGGGAGATGGGGTCCCCCTGTCTAATCTCCTAGTGGCTCCAAAATTCGAGGGAATCTATTCTGTTGATATAGCATGAAAAGGTAGGAGAGCAAACACAAATCGATACCCAAATGATAAACTGAGCCAGGAATTGCATAATGGTGAGCACCTTGGTGGTTATGGCATCCCACGAAACCATATTGAATGTGCTTTCTATGCCCTTTTTGTGATGGAGTGTGCAAGCTCTTGGGCAAATAATATGGAGCAATTAGGAGCTGATTGTCCTCATCAACAATCAAAGCTAAGACAGGTTTAAGTCTAGCAGCAATGATCTTAGAGATAATATGATAGAGGACATTGCAGAGTGCAATAGGTCGATAGTCATTAACATTCTTGGGATGCAACTTCTTTGGGATGAAGATAAGGCGTGTCCTAGTAAGGTCGAGCGGAATGTGATTAGTTTTAAAGAAAGAGGTGATGACCTGAGTAATTTCATGACCAATAAGATCCCAATATTCTTTGTAAAACTCTATGGTGAAGCCGTCTGAGCCTGGAACTTGGCCAGGCTTCATATTCCACAACGTATCTTTTATCTCTATTGGTGCAATCGGGGTAATGAGATTGTCGGCTAAAGTGGCTGGTAGAGAGGGGAGATTATGTCAGTGATCAATGTCAAGAGATGGATGATCTGAACGCTGCCATAATGTGTGATAATGCTTTACAAAAATATCTCTAATATGATTTCATCTGTAATCCTGTTACCATTAGTATCATTTATACTAGTTATCATGTCAGATTTATGCCTTATCATAGTTGCGGTGTGGAAAAAATATGTGTTCTGGTCACCGTGTTTCAGCCAATTTATATGTGATTTGCTTCACCATTTAATGATCTACCGGAGTATGTCAACATTTTTATGATATGTCGATCATAATTGATCTAGTTCTTTGTCGGAAAGGCTAGAGATGGAGTCATTACGCTCAAGATAAAAAATGAGAAGCTCAACCTCAGTCGTGCGATGTTCTAAGCTACCTAGGACTTCATGATTCCAAACTAAGGTATGTTGTTTAATTTTGCTGAGGGCCTGCCAAATGGTTCTACCCGGATGCTGGGATACCCATTCCTGACTAACAATATTTCTAGGCTCAGGGTAGTCAAACAAAAATTGTTCATATTTGAAACCCCTGGGTTTTTGTCGACGTGTACTAGAGGTAAGTAATAGGGGGTTGTGCTCAAAGACACATCGGGTGGCGTGGCAAGGGATAGTTCGATGAATTTTGTGAACTAATGGTGACTACAAAGTGCACGTTCAAGACGGCAGAGAATTCGGGCATGTCGCCAATGATTGTTACACCAGGTAAACTAATACCAGTGAGAGGGAGATCAGTGAGGCCTTGTTTGTGAATGAAATATGTTAAATGACGGATGGATTTGGTAAATTGGAAAGTGGATCCACCCCGCTTGTCAGCAGATAAGGTATAGTTAAAATCACCCATGACGATCCAAGGGATGTCGACAAGGGCCAGAGACGAGAGATCCTGCTAGAGCAGGTCACGAATGTATGGGGAACACCTTCCATAAATAGTACAAAGCAGAAACAAGAAATCATCAATAGTAACAATGACATGCATAGCTTGGGAGAAAATGAGGAGTGAAGTCACCTGAGCACCCAGCTGATTCCTCCGGAAGTGCCACTACCACCTTGTGTTATATCTGACCAACTATGCCCTAAGCGGCGAATTATTACATCACAGATTTTGAAATTACATGTGTTTCGACTAAAACTAGAAAGTCTAGAGATTGATGTTTTGGAGATCCCAGAGATGATCCCGGACCTTTCCACGGTGGCTCCCCTGCAGTTCTAGGCGATGATGCGCATCACATAAATCTGGGTTCACAGGAGCATTACTATTCTTACCCTTCCTTCTAGAAGAAGAGGGAAGATGCTTCGAAAAGAATGATGGTGTAGTTGTGGATCATGGTGGTAGCTGACGCCTAACTTTCCTTTTTATGACCTTCTGTAATCGGCTGGGGAGATCAATGTCCTATTGTTCTTCCGAGTCCGAAAGACCACCAGAGGCAGTGTCCAGAGATGCTGTGTCATAGCAACTAGGACTCCAGTCACTTTTTCAACTAGGACATCATGAATTACAGAAGAATTGGGTTGACTGTAGGTAGCATTTTACTAGATGGAGATAGAGTAATAGTAGAAGAGGTAAGCTTAGGGGCTTTGGCAAAGGATGTTTTGCCGAAATGAGTGATGAAGGCAGCGGGGTGGGAGGCATTCAGGGTGTAGTGAGAAGTTGGGAGCAATGTTATAAGACTCGGCTTGGTCATCGACTCAGATTGATCAATGGATCATGTCGGACTAGTTGGACCAGGTCAAACCGGATGGTCGAACCGGATAATATAAATTAATAAAAAAATAAAATAAGTTAAAAAGATTGCTATAATCTTGTTAATATAAAATATCTTATTTAACAAAAAAATATAAAATATAGTATAATAAAGTAAAATAAAATAATTCAGATTAAATAATATAATAAAGTAACATAAATTAAGTCATCAACATAAATAAAAAAAATTCTTGTGAGGTAGTTATAAATAAAAAAATAGTGAAAAAATTATATGTGTGACAAGAGGACATTAAAATAAAATTTTCAAGAAATATATATACAATATTTCTAAATGTTTTAATAATTTTTTATGTTTTAATTTTATTTTCATTTCAACAATTGACTTAGCGGGTTTAACGAGTTTTGACCGGGTCAAAGCGGGTCAAACCCTTCCCCGAATTTCAATCGACCCGTGGGCCGTTTTAGGCCCATGACACTAGTCCGACCGGTCCGATTGCCTGGACTGGGCCGGGTCTCATAACATTGGTTGGGAGGGTTGACAAGAGGCGATGGGGTTCCACGTGGCACAGGCAGGTGAGATCCCAATGAAGATGAGGGGTCTTGCACGTTGGAGTGGAGAGTATCGGGATGGGACATTCCACATGTAGGAATGATATTAGATGGATGCTGAGACGTGAGATCCGCACCATCTAGGGAGGAGTTAGTATGAGTGGTAGCCAGCACAGAAGTAAATGGGATCATTCCACGTGTAGGGTCCGAAATAGATCGATCCATGGACGCAAGATCAGGATCGTCAAAATTGTGGAGAATCCGAGGAGGGGGCTTAAGGTAATGGAAGCTAGCTCGACAGTCCTCACCACTCCTTTGGCGCACGTGTCCTGATCCAAGGGCAGCAAGGTATCTGACCATTGGAAACTAGGGCCCGGATCCAACCGTTGGATTGGCAGGTCAGTGGAATCATACGGTTGATTGAGATCAAGCAAACTGTAATTAGGGTTAGGGTTTCACCCGTGAGTCGGCGTCAGCAGTGGACGTCACCGCCAGTAGCAGCATGCCTGCCAGAGGTTCAACCACGGCCCAAAGAGGAGAACCCCAGGCAGCAGGGTCTTCCGGCCGACGAGTACAATTTTCCAAACGATGACCTGACCTGTGAAACCACATTGAAAGCAAAAGGGAGGTAGATTTCATAGATAATGCGTTGAAAGAATTTATTACCATCCGACATGGAGATCCAAAGCCCCGATTGCGTGAGATCAAGCTCAATACAGACTCATCCATTAGTAACTGTTCCAGAGAAATCAAGTCGCAGAGGAGATCCAATAGAACTAGCAATCCGAAGAATAGATGCAGAGTTTCGAAGTTCAAAAGGTAAAACTGAGAGATGTATCCATGTCAGAGTAGTGGAGATGACCTCATCCTCAAGGCGAAAGAAGAGTCGAGGCTGAGAGAGGCGAAAAACGTGCCCTTCAATCTCCCAGGACCCCCGGTGAGCACCTGTAAATGATTATCGCCATTAGAACAGAAGAAAAGGAGGTAGGAGTTACCGATGTCTTCAATCTTGGGAGATCCCTTCAACTGCCAGATGTTCAAAAACTTCGAACGCAGTCGCTCGACAGCTCCATGAACTCCGATGAAACGACTTAGTAGACTTCCACAAAGGTCATCTTGTATCTGCTATATTTCATCCTGAGGAAATGATGACACCTTCGGATATTGATTTTTTCAAGGAATGCAAATGGCGTGGCAAGATCCCATGTGAGATGTCCATAAGATTACAACAGGAAATAACATTTGCCCACGATGGCCGAGTAGGAATGGGCGTGTTTTGGTGAGGGGGTGGGGTTCAGAAATGAGAGGAGGAAGGGCGGAGGAGGAGAGAGACAGGTACCAATAACTGTGAGATTGGAGCGAAGAGGGGGGAAATCTACGAGGGAAGAGGGGAATTGGCGAAGGGGCGACGGGGGTTCAGAGATGAGAGGAGGAAGTGTAGAGGGGAGGAGAGATGGTGGAGCAGATCTGGGGAGAAGGGGTGGGGGAAATCTGTTGAAGAGGGGGTAGATGGGAGAGGTGAGTGGTCTAGAGGGTGAGAAGGAATCACCATCGCTGTCCACGTCCATGTGGGGAGAACACTGCAGAGATCGACATGAGAGGAGGGGTCGGAGGAGGAGAGGGGATGAGGAGCTAGTGGTTGGGGTCCGGAGGTTCCGTCATCTTTTTTTCTCTACCACTCTTTTTTCATTCTTCTTGTTTCAGCTCTTCAAGTTCAAATTGGCTCGCCATAGCTCTACACCATTAGGCGCCTGCACAAGTAGACTTGTCAAATTATCCTCCTTCACCTTGAATTATTGATTCACCTAGCGTTGTTTCATTTTGGACATTTCTTTTATGCTTCCAATTTTTTAGAAGTCATATATACGAACTCATTTTGATCCACACATAACAAGATCCAGGACTTAGATGGCTTCAAATCTCCTCTTTGGACAAATCAAACATCCACGGTGTGCTTGATTTGTTGCAACTCCATCTTGTGTTCTCCTCTTCCTTCTTCATACCATATCTTGCTTGAACTGTATTTCTCCCTCTCATATTTTTTGGAACTCGGTTGATGAGAGGCACAAAACAACGGGAAGAGATATGCATAACGGGAATAAACTAGAAAGAAAGAAAAAAATAAACATGCCATAGGAGAAAAAAAAAATCAACTTAGAGCTTTGTCTCTATGATCCAGGAGATTTTCCCTTTTTTTGTTGCACCTTGGGTACATGCCAAACAATTGGACAAAAGGGAAGTGTAACACCGAGTGAAAAATAAAAAAAAAGGAAAAGAAGTGCTCAGGCCCACATGCGCCTAAGGCCCACATGCCCAATGCCTTATAATAACCTAAGTGCTACAGTGTTCCCTCTCATCCCCCCCTAGTAGCCGACCTTTCCACTCCTAAACCCCCACTTTCTCCCTCTAATCTCTCCTTGTCGGCAACAACAAAGGAAGACCACCAATCTCCTCTTTTGCTACATTAACGAGTTACTATAGCTACAGTAAGTCCCTCTTACTTTCTCTCTCCATTTGGCCATTAGTGAGATGTTAGCTCATCATTTGCTCTTTTAATCACCATGACAATCTCATTAGAGTCTTTGGAGCTAGAGGAAGAAAGAAGAAATTAGGAATTAGGACATAAGCTAAGGTATGTTGAGGGGATTCAAACCTTCCTATATCACCCTAATGATATTTTTATGTATGGATTAGGGCATAAGAGCAAACCCCTTATTCTTAGAGTGAAGGGTTGGGATAAATGTGCATTTAATGATTATTAGTTACTATTCTATTGCTATCCATTATTATGCCATGTGTTTCTTACCTTCATGCTCTAATTGCTCATTATGCTTAGTATTAGAATGTTCATTGATCTTTTGTTTGTTTATTATAAAAATGTTTAAAGCTCATGTACACTATGATGTTTATTAGCATGTTAAATGTCTCCATGCGAAAATCCCATGTGGTTCATGATTGAAGTATTAAGAATGTCAAGAAATGCCTTGTATGTTGCTTGGAATCAAGTAGGTGTTCAATATGTCAATGTATGCATGATTAGGAAGAAAAAGATGTAGAAATCGTGTTCTGTCGGCCCAGAACGGGCGACCTATATCTTACCGGTCAACCATTTTGAAGATCATTTGTAGTCTCGCGCTCTGTCCGACGGTCGATCGATTCCATAATGGTCGTCCATTTTGGAAGAGTCGAACATTCTGTGATTAGTGGATGACCAAACACCCTATTTCGATCGTCCGACAGCAATGTAAAGGTCGACCGATATACTAACGATCATTCGATATGTGCAGTCGAAACACTCGACACATTCTGTGATTAGCGGGCTACCAAACACCCTGTTTCGATCGTCCGAAAGTAATGTAAAGGTCGACCGATATACTAACGGTCGCCCGATATGTGTAGTCAAAAGAAGTCGAAACATTCTGTGATTAGCGGTCGAACCGAAGTCCATTTTGGGTCGTCCGAAAGACCTGTAAAGGTCGACTGTTATACCAATGGTCGTCCGTTTAGAGAGTCATCATATTCTGTGATTAGCGGACGAACCGTCGGTCGACCGTTAACCCGACCGGTCGTCCGATACCCTTCCAATGGTCGACCGTTACCTAAAACGGTCGTCCATTCTGAAAGCTGATTGGCGATGATTGAATGTCCACATATAGTATGATTTGAAGTATGTATGATCTTAAATAGGGTTAAAACATGCAACATGTATGAATGATTGTATGTATTGATGAAAGCAAGTAAAAGACGGATTGGCGTGAAGGTGACTTGTTGTAATCGAGGAGGAAAAACGAGTTTCACCTTTGAGTGTGGCGTTTCCATAAGTCGAGGCGAGTTCCACCCTTAGGCGTGGAGTCTCTATTGGGCCTACGTGAAACTAGGAGACGAGTTTCACCCTTGAGTGTGGCGTCTCTATTGGCCTCCCACGAACCCAGTTATGGCCTAGCTAGCCATTTTCCCACAAACTCAACATGGTCTTCCCAATCAACAAGATAAGAAAGTATCTAAGTAAAGATGAAAGATGAAAAGATGAATGATGAATGACTTGGGACATAAAGTAAAGATGTTAAAAAAGTATGATGAAGTATGCACCTATGAGGATGCAATGTAAATGTTCACTTGTCATATCATATCATGACATGATGAAAGATGATAAAGTAAAGTAAGATAAGATCATGATATGCATTAGCATAGTGATAAGTTATGATATGTCGAACTTAAAGATATGTTACATGTTATCTTATATTGCCATGATGATATGCTCACATGCCATGTAGTATGCATAAGTAGCTCATAGCATGCATATGATTTATGTTTCATGATGATGATATGCATATGCCATGACATGTAGAGATTATGTTATAAGGTCATAGCATGCATGAGCCTCAACATACTCTAACGGGAGAAATCTCCTGCACCCCATGGATCCGTGCATGTATGGATGAGGCTTAGGTTCGGCGGTGAGGACCTCTTGACGAAGATGTTGCACATGAACATGGTCAAACTACGGCCCAAGTTATCGTACTTATATTATGTCATTATTTTGAACTCTTATAAGAGTCATTTATGCATGGCTTATGGGCCTTATGGAGTCATGTATTTTATTTGAACTCATTATGTTGTAAGAACCCTTTGTTGGGTATACGTTAGAGCCTATTAGGCCCATGGGCCAGTATGTTATCTTGAGTTTCATTTTATTTATCCATGAAGTCTTCCGCTGTTTATGATGTTATTGTCTTAAGTTTTATTATATTATGTTTCCTCTGCAAAGTTTTATGAAATTAGGTCAAGTCAAGGTGACGCCGTCCAGGGTTCGATAACTAAATTGGGGTCAGATTTTGAGGGCGTTACAGGAAGAGAATGGACTTTTCTTGTATCTTCGTGAGAGAAGAGAGGGAACTATATGCTGCAAAGAAGAATGGCAACTCAATTAGAGGAGTTCGATCTAATCCAAAGGAGGAAGGAGATGCCCAACTGGGCGATGGATGGTATTGAATTATACGAGTTATTTCCTTAAACTTCTTCTAAATTAGCATCTAACTTCAAAGTATGAACTTACTTTTCGATATCCCTAAGTTTTATCGCATTTTTCACTTTAATCTTTCGGTTAACTTCTGTGAACTTTTTGTTATTTTTATTTTTTTTCATTTGTGAAAAGACTAAGTTGCTCCTCCCTCCCGTAAATCCAAAATTCCTTCTTTTTTGTGCCTTCTTGAGTTTCAAAGGTCCAAACGAATACAAAAAGTTGGAGCTACTACTACTACGACTACTACGGATAGATAAGATAAGATGTAAAAATAGATAAGATAATAATTAGTTTAAGATAATTCAAAGATATATTTAAATGACATCATAATTTATATACGAATAGTAAATTTTGTAACAACACTTGTACTGTATGGATTATGGATAAAAAATAACTATTTATAAATATAAACTCGATAATAATCATTAGTCTTAAGAAGTTATTGTTATCTATATTGTTTGTATAGTTGAAAAAATTACTCAAGTATAACGAGTAATATTTATATCTATATCTATATAAAAGTAGAGGTAGAAGATGACAACTCTCATTCTTTCATTAATCAACATAGAAAATAAAATTATTTAGATAAATTTTAAATTTCCTAACATATGATATTAATAGGGTTTGATATATTACTTTTTTTTGTTGGAAGGATTAAATATGCCCTCATGATATCAAAAGTTAATTGTGAAAAATATAATTTTATTCATTTATATTTTTAAATTAATATTTGAATCAATAAATAAATAGCGCTTCTAATTTTTTATAGCATTCTCGCTCTCTTTGATACAAAAAAGCACATGCAGACCTCTAAATCTAGATTTGTGTGTGTTAAAAAATATTTGTACACAAACACATATTTTTATATTTCTCTGTCAAATAAAAACATTAAGTATTATAACTTACATATAAGGAGAGATTGAAAATATCATTTATTATATATAAAGATGCCTAAGTTAAAACTTGCATTTTTACACTCATGATTAATAAAATATAATCAATATTTTACACTACAAGAAAACTGCCTTTTACCGACGGTCCTAACCGTCAGTAAAATGGCCAGATCCATCGAAAATCACGATTTCCGACGGCTCTTTCGACGGACAGTGATCGTGCGAAAAAGGGGCGTCGCAAATATTTTGCGACGGTTTCTTCTGAACCGTCGGTATTACAGACGGTCTAGATGGCGGGCGCGACAGTCGAACATTAAATATCGACGGGGCGAACCGTCAATATTATCGACGGTTTGAACCTACAATAGTATTGACGGTTCGAGCCATCGATATTTATCGGCGGCTTAAACCGTCGATAGTATCGGCGGTTCGTGCCGTCGATATCTATCGGCGGCTTGAACCGTGGATACTATCGACGGTTTTAACCGTCGATATATATCGGCGTCTTGAACCATCGATAGTATCGACGGTTCAAACCGTCGACAATCTTGTATCGACGGTTTTACTCGTGGGCTACGACCGTCGATAATTGTGTACCGACGGATATAACCGTCGGTAAGTATCGAAAAAATCCGCTGAAAATTACAATATTTCAGCTGTTTTCGACGGTCAGGACCGTCGGAAACATAAAAAAATTTTAAAAAATAGTGAATTCACAGATAATTCACACATATAATACAACACATTTGATCCATAATGGAACGGCGTAACGTAATTCACAGATAATTCACATCACATCACAGATTCAATTACATCACATCACAGATAATTCAATTCGGCATAACGTGACCGTCGGAAACATAAAAAAATTTTTAAAAAAATAGTGAATTCACAGACAATTCACACATATAATACAACACATTTGATCCATAATGGAACGACATAACGTAATTCACAAATAATTCACATCACATCACAGATTCAATTACATCACATCACAGATAATTCAATTCGGCATAACGTGACCGTCGAAAACATAAAAAAATTTTAAAAAAAATAGTGAATTCACAGATAATTCACACATATAATACAACATTTGATCCATAATGGAACGGCATAACGTAATTCACAGATAATTCACATCAGATCACAGATTCAATTACATCACATCATAGATAATTCAATTCGGCATAACGTAATCCAAACATGATCCATAATGGAACGAGACAATTAATTCACATAATCCAAACATGAAACAAATTGAACATCACATGAATTCACAAATTGAACGGAATAACGTCTTCGTCACGACGAAGAGCTGAAGTTCAATTCGCATAACGTCTTGGTCGCAAAACATCACTGCACAAAATTGAAATAGAGTAAAATTTATAACATATGAAAATGCAAAAAAAACATGAATTCAGTTTTGTTAAGTGTTGAAGAGCAAAATCAAAATCTAATTGAATCTAAAATCTAAAATATAAAAACATAATTTGAATTTAACATCAACATAATTTGATAAATTCAATAGAAGATGCGTAAACTAACAAGCTAACGCCGAATCTCAAAATTGAAGCAAAATCGAGCATAATCATCCAAAATAATAGAAAGAGGCATATGATTTTTAATCATCATTACCATTTAAATCCAAAATGCCAAAGTTATCATTAAAATAAGATTGCTAAGTTTTTTTCCTATGATTTCATGCGGTGATCAGGAAGTATGTTGAAGTTCATGGCCAATCAGGAAAAAACAGGAAACATAAACTACAAGTATATTTATTTATACTAAGTACTGACATTTACGTGATCCAGCTGTCTGCACTCCATTTTCGGTGAAAACTTTGAAAGTCTACAGATCTAACTGAAAGGGATGAAGAGTAAAATCTAAGTTAGTACCCATGTTGATGTCAAAGTGCATATGAATCTAATGAGTACAATGAACCATCAGATTAAAGCAAATTCCAAAAATAATTATGTATTATATATGAATCTACCTCGGCGTCGTCGTCATTCAATTCGCCATGCATGAAGGCACGCATCATTTTCTTCATTTCAAGTTTGTTACGACGTTCACGTTCTTCGAATTCCTTTCTGACATCTTCCCTAATCTTGATGGTCACCTGATCCATAATTTCTTGCATACTAGAAGGAGATGAACCTGAAGTACTTCGTCGACCATATTTGGAATTTCTGTGTCACTCACAGAAGATCCAAGTCCGTAAATGCGACCCTTCTTCACGCCGAGTGGTCCATCCAAAGTTGTCTTGGGGTCAACGGTGTGGTCCCCTCCTGCGTGGCTTGCGTAATATGATCAACTTCTTTTGTTTTATAAGACTCCTGAAATATAAAGAAAATAATTAACTACAAACGACGACTAGGTGATCGACTTCAAAGTTTTGTTAATTAATTATTAACTTGCAATTTAGAAAAAAGTAAAGGCACAAAAATTTACATGCATATGTCTCTCGGGCATAATTCGAAACCCATTCTTTGTTCTTCTTCTGATGGGTTCGGAGAAATATTTCATCCTGAGTAGGTGGTCTTAGCAATCGTGCTCGTGGATAGACATCCGCCCGAATGCAAGCACGCTCCCTCGTCGGACTCTCGACTGATTTTTGCTTTTTCGCATTTCACTTTGTACTCCTCGGTGGACCACTTTCCTAGCAAATCGATCCAAACGGCCTCGGGGATCCAATTGGGTCGTTCTCCGTCAGCTCGAGCTTCAGAAAGCATCGCGGACAATCTCTTCGAGCACCGAGAGTTAAAAGCCTTCCACATTTTTTCCGTATGCTCGGGCTCCCACCACACATCAGCCTGTAAGTGATTAAAAATAATTAATGTATTACGAAAAAAAATATTAATGATCACGTTGGCTTCTAATGATACCTGAAATTCATTAAATAACATCTGTCTCGTGGCATAAGAAACTTCCCTCCATGTAAGCCACGCTTCAGAATACCTATGTCGCAACACTTTAGTAACTGCTGCAGCCGTTGGTTTCGACGGTACAAATCTGGAAGGACACAGAATTATAAAATGTCATGGCTGAATCAAAGCATGAATAAGGATTCGATATACATAAAATAACACTTTTCCTAAATTCCCATATGGCTGCACGTATGCTTTATAAACACGATTTGACGAAGCCTGGACCGAGTCTTCCTCGAAACAAAGCCCTCCTAACATTGATGGGTTGTTGTGGCAATTGTGTATCCAAGTCCGCAATATCAGCGTCAGAGGAAGGACCCGGCGGAGAAGAACGTTCTATTATGCGAATGCCCGTGGCTGATCTAGAAGCTGACGGAGGAGAAGAACGCTCTGTTATGCGAATGCCCGTTACTGATATAGGAGCAGACGGAGTACTGAGAGCTCTAGGGACGACCGACTCCTTTCCTTTATTTTTACTTTTAACAAATCGATACATCTGCATAGTACAAAATTTATTCCAAGTCAAATTCACAATTGACAAAAAATTCAAATCCCACAACGTATCGACCTGACTATGTTCGGCTACGTCTTGTGTTGCATCTTGAGGAACGAAATTGTACGTATAACTCGAGAACCAATTCCTAATATCCGGAGGTGCTTATAAAAAATAAATTAATTAATTCGAATAAGCTTTTGCGAATGACTTCTTCTGATCATTATTTCAAACGCTCATGAGATGGTAGCGAATATAAGAATGCATCGTCCGCGTCAGGTATCCGTTGATCCGATTGTTTGTCCACATGCATCGCTAACGCCTCAAACAAAATGAATATGAGTCGTAAATGAACAATCCATAAGATGACAACATTCGTAATAAAATATCCTAGTCGTAAGGTAAAAAAAATTGATAATTCATGATGACAAGTAAAGACACCTTTACTCATCATCTGAATTTCCACATGACTGGTACCCATCATCATCAGAAGTCGTCGTAGTTTCAAATTCATCTTCGTCCGAATCCTTTTCATCATTTTGTATGTCGACGTTATCGAAGTCTTCAAATACGTGTTCCGAATCCTGTAGATCATCGACTAATTCGGTGTCGACAATAGGGGCCAGACGTCTGCGAGTCATCTTGAAAGGCACATTGCAATGCACCATCAACTTCTATCCTGCTTCTTGCCTTCGTCTTTATTACAACCCACCATTGTGATTTGTCCCTGGTCTTCTCCGAATATGACACATAATATACTTGTCTTGTAGAAGACGGAATAATGAAAGGATCAAAATGATCATAACACCTATTGTGACGTATTTCAACTATTTTGAAATCTTTGTGAACTCGCATCCCTCTCCTTTCCTTTGGATCAAACCAATTACACTAAAATAATGTGACTTTATTACCTCCAGTATATTGCAGCTGAATAATGTCTTTGAGAACACCGTAGTAGTCACGCTCATTTTCTCCGTCCGTGGATCCCACGACACATACTCCACTGTTCATGGTTTTCTTCCCGATCGACCAAGTTTCAATGTGAAACTTATAACCATTCACAAAATACACCGGTCAACTTTTCACCTCTCGAGCCAGTCCCCATGCCAAATTATGGAGATCAGACGCCGTGCCGGTATTGAGAACCTAATATGAAAATAAATGAGTATAGTAGACGCTGAAGACATCAAATTGTTTAGAATATTTTGAGAATTACCTGTTCCTTAAACCACGGTGCGAAGTCATTCTCGATTCTATCTTGTACATGTTCTTCAGGGACAATGTAGTATTGCAAGAAAGCACTACATACGAAGTGATGGCTAAATCAAAATGGTGTTTGGGAAGACATTAAAGAAAAGAACGCATGGATATTAAACCTACTTAATGTAGCCTTGCACCTCCGGCATGTTTAGAAGGACATAATTCGTGGCAGACTTGAATTCTGCATCACTGAGCCATCTACTACTTGGTTTCCTAAAATGTCGTCCTAACTGATTGAAGAGCGACAAAGATGCCACATCAGACTGTTCTTCTGGAACTTCATCATTTCGATGGACTCTGGTCCTCGCACACTTAACATGGAACTCGAAATAGTAAGAACAGACGTATGAAATCTCCTGAATCATATACGCTTCACAAATGGATCCTTCGACACGTGCTTTGTTCTTAATCGTCCTTTTTATTCAATTGAGATATCTTTTAAAAGGATACATCCACCTATATTGTACTGGTCCACCTACCCTTGCCTCATATGGCAGATGAATAGGTAAGTGCTCCATGGAATCAAAGAATCCCGGTGGAAATATTCGTTCCAACTCACATAATGTTATCGGAATATTACGTTCCAATTGGATCATATTTTCCACCGTTAATGTTGTAGAACACAATTCTTTGAAGAATTGACTCAACTCCGTTATCGGCTTCCAAATCTTATCCGGGAGTGAAGAAAAAGCAGTAGGAAGCAAAGTTTCCATGAATATGTGGCAGTCGTGACTTTTCATGCCAAACAAACGTAAGTTATTCATGTCCACACATCGGGTCAGATTTGATGCATAACCATCCGGCATTCTCAGCTCTTGGATCCAGCGACACACTTGGGTCTTCTGCTCCTTAGTGAGAACATAACTTGCTTTTGGTATAGACAATCTTCCGTTAGGTAAAGTCACTAAGTGCAACTCTGGCCTTCGACAGTACTCTTTCAAATCTAGTCTCGCCTTGGGGTTGTCCTTTGTTTTACCCTTAATGTCCATTACGGTATTGAATACATTTTCAAACGCATTTCTCTCAATGTGCATGACGTCCAAGTTATGGCGTATCAAACAATCAGACCAATAAGGTAAATCCCAGAATATACTTCGTTTGGTCCAATTATGACAAACACCATACTCATTGTATGTGACATTTGGGTCGTCGATAATTCTGCATAAAGCATTGACAATGCGACGTAATTGAGCTCCTGAGCGTCTGACCGGAGGCATGTCTTCTACAACCCTATTCCATCGAAATACATTTCGGTTATTTCTGTACGGATGATCAGCTGTAAGAAACCGTCTATGGCAAACAAACCAACTATTTTTACCCCCATTTCTCAAAGTGAACGCATCTGAGTGTTCCATGCAACATGGACAAGCTAATTTCCCTACAGTTATCCAACCAGACAACATCCCGTAGGCTGAAAAGTCATTAACAGTCCACAATAAGGCAGCTCTCAATGTGAAATTTTATTTGGTCGACACATCATAAGCGACGACACCATCCCACAGTTCTTTTAGCTCGTCTATTAGAGGCTGTAAATACACGTCTATCCTCTGTTTAGGACTCTGAGGACCAGGAATAATGCATGTCAAAAACATATAAGGTGCGGACATACAAATCCTAGGTGGCAAATTATAAGGTGTTATTGTTACCGGCCAACATGAATAAGGAACTGAAGTCTGACCATATGGTGTAAAACCATCTGCGCATAATCCGAGCTTTATGTTCCTTTGGTCCCTAGCAAAATCAGGATGCTTACGATCAAAATATTTCCACGCTTCACCATCCGATGGGTGAAGCATGACACCTTCAGAAGTATTATGCTGTGCATGCCACTTCATTGCCGATGCTGACTCTATAGACGAGTATAGTCTTTTAAGCCTTGGAATAAGAGGCAAATAATGCATTCTTTTCACAGCGACTTGAGACTTGTTAGTCACTCTATATCGTTCGGCCCCACAAAACTTGCATTCATTTAGATTGATGTCCTCGCCGTAATATAACATACAACCATCACGACAACAATCTATTTTAGTTGAGCCAAGACCAAGTTTACTGACCAATCTTTTTGTCCTATAAAAATTTTCAGGAATACGAGCCCCAGTTGGTGTGACCTCTTTTAAAATATCTAGAAATGTATCAAAACATGCTTGTGAAATATTGTGGTCGGCTTTCAGATTCAACAATCTAACAACAAGTGATAGTTCCGAATGACTTTCACACCCAGGCCATAAGGGTTGGCTCGATGCATTTAGTAAGTCATAAAAATCTCTTGCTTCTGAATTTGGTGCCTCTTCATTCCGCTCAAATCTAATATTGCCATACTCAGTTGCAGCTGCGTCATAAACAGACTGTTCATATTGCGAAGCAAATGTTGGTTCAGGATCCACAAAATGAAGACCTGGATTTGGGACACTTGTCGAAGGCGCTCCTTCGCCTAAATCATCCCATTCCCAATAATTGGGTTTAAAACCCTTTCTATATAAGTGAACTTTGACAGTCTCTATCGTCTGTAACTTTGTGCTAGCACATTCAAACAAGGACACCTAATTGTTCCCTCCCGCTGAAATTGTAAAGATTGACAAGCCACAGTAACATAATAGTCAACGCCATCTATAAATTCTTGTGTCAAGCCTCTACGATCAAGATTATTTCTTTTGTACATCCATCGACGATCGTTCAAGTATGACATAATGACTGCATTATTTGCAAATCATAAAAAATTTTAGTGATACAAAATTGTATAAGGAAAGAAAAAAGTTTATGAAACAACTGAGGAAGAACAGATTGTTTAGCTAATGTTTACTAATCATACTGCTAGGTATAGAGATAGCATACACATTGCTATAGATTGTGTAATAGGGCTGCAGACCTTTTGGTTGATATTGATAAATCTCAGGGTTTCAAAATTTTTTGTAAGGAGGATCTTCCTTGTAATCTTCTTAGTATCTTGTATCAAGATGTCCTTTGGCATGCAAATTAATAGTTAACTCTTTCATTAAAAGGAAAAATACTTCCTGGTTCAGATAGGACGTGTAACATAGAATATAGATTCAGTGTCAATCTTCATAAAGAACCATTGAGATGGGCCCACCTTCATTAGTGGCAATGTCTTATTACTATTTTCCCGTCAAAGGATTACTTCATCAATGTGTTCTCAGTTGTGTCATTATTGTATTTTCAATGTCTGATTGAGAATGAAAATTATGATAACTTTGCCTATGAACATGTTTTCGAAATAAAATATATATAGATAAAATTTCATGTAATTTTTATTTGAAGCTAAAAATCCTTTACTATCTTTCAGGGTGGAAGAATAAATTATTCTGTCATATGAAAGATTATAAGATTATTTTGATATAATAAGTATATATAACATAATTGTCTAGCTACGAAGCATGCTTGGTCCTGACTATCATGATTGTAACCGAGTCATGTGGCTTAATTGATATTTGAAATTGCTCATGGACCTATGCGCGGAAGCTTTTTTGCTCACGGATCTGGCCGAGACCAGAAGGGCGGCCGGATCTGGCCGCCGCCGCGCAAGGGAGGTCGGATATGGCCACCGCGCGCGGAGGGCGGCCGGATCTGGCCGCCGCCGCACAAGGGCGGCCGGATATGGCCGCCGCGCGCGGAGGGCGGCCGGATCTGGCCTCCACCACGCAAGGGCAGCCGGATGTGGCCGCCGCGCGCGGAGGGCGGCCAGATCTGGCCGCCGCGCGTGGAGGGCGGCCGGATCTGGCCGCCGCTCGTGGAGGGTGGCCGGATCTGGCCGCCGCTCGTGGATGGCGGCCGGATCTGGCCGCCGCTCGCGGATGGCGGACGGATCTGGCCTCCGCGCGCGAATGGCGGCCGGATCTGGCCGTCGCACGGAGGGCGGCCGGATCTGGCCGCCGGAGAGACAAATTATATATCCAAGGAGGGCGGGGATCGGACCTACCTGCGCCGGAGATTCCAATCGGCGGCGGAAGCTTCGGGCGGGAGGTGGTCGACGGCCGGACGAACAGCGGACGAAACGCGCGGCGGCCGGACGAACGTTCAAAGTAAGAGTGGGGTCGGGTTTTTATATAACCACTTTTCGACGGTCAAAACTGCCGCAATATAGGTAAATATAATATTATATTAATTCGCGTTTCGACGGCTCGAATCCGCTGAAAAAACCGTCGATAGTTTCGACGGTTATTCAAACCGTCGAAATATCGACGGTTTTAGCCGTCGATAGTTTCGATGGTTCTTCAAACCGTCGAAATATCGACGATTTTAGCCGTCGATTCCCATAATAATAAATTTTCAAAACATCAACAGATCTGTAGTTTGTATAAATTATAAATTTCCATTTTCGACGGTTGAGACCATCGAAAACAATTAAGCTAGAATATTTTATTTAAATACTATCGACGGGTATGACCGCCAAAATATCGACGGTTGCTTTGAATGTCGCAAATTTTGACGGTCAAAATCGTCGATAAGTTCAATAATTGTACGCAACCAGTGTTGAAATTTTCGACGGTTCAGATCGCTGAAAGTTTCGACGGTTAGATAAACCGCCGAAATTATCGACGGTCATAACCGTCGAAGTATAAATATTTTCGACGGAACCTTCCGACGAATTAAGCACCGTTGAAAGTTTAGACGGCTAAAATCGTCAAAAATTATCCGACGAAAATATCGACGGTTTGGAAGATCCGCCGAAAAAACCGTCGATATTTTAGACGAATGTCGGACCGTCCAAAATGGACTGTCGGAAATACGACTTTTTCTTGTAGTGTTAACTTCAATATTATGATAAAAATCACGATGAATTAACATTCATAAAATAATATTATATCAAACTTAATGATGCCAATGTGTATCACATAATCTATATTAATAATGTTTTCTTAAAGTTAACAAATAATAATCCAATTTATCTATATTTATATATCTATATCAAAGGAAAAGTACAAGCTGTCAAGTGACATTCTCGCATGCAGCCGCTTGACAATTCCAAGAAAATAAGAACTTATAAAAACTAACGAAGCATGTTTAATGTAAGAATTTAGATGGAATTGACTTATCAACATTAAATATATACTTTTAATCATATTATATATACATTTATATAAGAAGGATAAAAATTATCACATAAGCAAAATTGTGGTTCAGATAATGTTTTAAATTATTTTAGCTATGATATCTATAATAAAAAGTAAAATATATTCTTGATTTATATATATCATAACAATATTCTTATTATATTGAATTATCTGTAGATTAATCTATCCGCCTAAATTAATATATTATTACAAAAAGATAAAATCTGACATGTAACATTTTCTCATGAATTCATACATTATAACAATAAGATATAAAAATTTACTGAATTATATTGCTTATTCACTTTGAGATTCAAAACATAAAAAATATTAAATAGACTATAAGAAATATGCATAATCCCAATGGATTACAAGTCCATGACCCATACCTAAGTAAAAATATTAGAATAATTTTCAAAGTTGTATTTATATTAATTAACAAAAAGAGGTTTAGACATACACTTTTAAATACATTATGATACTAAATCATAAAAAAGTAGAACTAATAAAAATTATGTAATATGATATTAAAAATTTATCCTATAATTATATTTTAAACATAAATATTAATTCACTTTAGTATGAATTTATGTGAACATATGTGTGTGTATGTTTGTATGTGTAAGAAAAAAGCACAAATTATCTAAATAATTGTATGATTGAAAATTTTAAATTACACCAGTCAAGATAGATAACAATAAATAAATTAAATTATATTAATAAATATTATGCATCATAACAATATCTTGACTTAATTTAACCAGATATTATTTTGTTATAGTTATTTTTATTTTATATATCTTCAAGTAGTATGGTATCATACTAATAATATTTTTCACATTCTCCATGCATGGCACGGGCATCATACTAATATATCTACATAAAAGGAAAGGAAAGGTGAACATACAAGTTGTCGTGCGACATTCTCGCATACAGCCATGCTTCATTTAAATTATTTTTTAAATGACATTTTGTAAAGTATGTACGCTATGATAGATAATAATAAATAAAAAAAAGATGAATCATGTTAGGATATTTTTATAAATCTCCTCTAAATTATCACATTTTTTACGTCAAACTTCAAACTACGGACTTATTTTTTTTATTTCTAAACTATCACAATTTTTCACTTTAGTCCCATTTACTTCTGTGACATGTTTTGTTACTTTTATTTTTTCCATTTATGAAAAAAAAACTAAATTACCCCTCCTCCATAACAAATCAAATAATAAATATAAAAAAAATGAGAGAGGGTAATTTAGTCTTTTCATTATGATAATTTTTTTATTTACCACTTTAATTCTTCTAGCAATTTATTTTTTTATATTTTTTATTTTTTATTTATTTTGTAATTTAGTCTTTTCATAAATAAAAAAGGTAAAAGTAACGAAAAACATAACAGAGCTAAACGAAAAGGCTAAAGTGAAAAAATCATGATAATTTAGGATTAAAAAATTCTTAGTTTGATGTTAGATGTGAAAAATCATGATATTTTATGGTAGGTTTATGAAAATAAACCTTCATGTTAATATATATTCCTAACAATATTTTAACTATAATTAATAATATTATATATTATCCATACATTTTTGTCTATATAAAAAAAATGTAGAAATTGCTAAGCGGCAGCAATCATAAAGTCATATATCATCTAATTTTTTAAATGAAAAAATAAATTAGATTAGTTATGATCAGTAACAATAAGTAGCGTAAATTGCATTCATGAAATATATATAGTTTGGGGGTTTAGCTATCTGTGATATATTAAAAATATGTTATATATATAACACAAGTAAAAATTATCACGTGTCGCCGTCTAATGAAGCTAACATATCAAATGATAATATTTTAACTATATAATCATGAATATTAAAATTTTAATTATTGAAAAAATATATTTCTAGTTTTATTTAAAATTATATATTTGCAGCTATAAATAAAGGCATTTCCAATTTTACCTAGAATACTAAAAAAGAGTATGTGTACACCTATGAGCATGGGTTTATGAGTGCTTAAAAATATTCTCTATCTAATAAAAATATGAAATGCTATAAGCCTGAGTCAAAGACTTGCATCCCCTACTTTGATGACAACATGTATTTAATATTTATTTTTCTATTATGATAATAATCATAATGAACTAAGATTAAAAAAAGTATCGCAAAGTTAATAATGTTAATAATTATCATTTCGTTTTATGCTAATATCATGTAAATTTGGAATGTTCTAATCTCTCGTATGGTCACGTAATATGCTCAAAATAATGAACATTTTAGTATTAGTTTAGATATGACAAAAATAATCCACAATCAGTATTTATAGTAACAAATCTAAATGTACTTATATGACAAATGTAGGATATCTTAAAAAAATTTAATGAAAAATAATTAATCTAATTAATACCACTTATACGCAAACTACATAACTATAAATATTAGGATGTAAAATGTATAATATTAGGGTTTGAGACTATCTTCTACCTTCTTCGAGAGAAAAGTAATATGTTGCTCATGTGAACTATATATACATCATGTGACGATATATAATGATGTCACATATTATGTTCAAACAAAATAAGAATTTTAAATTTTATTTTGGACAATATATAACGAGAGGTAAATAAATTCATTTGATGACCTCTCATGAATAAATATAATATGTTATAATAAATATAATTTATAATTTTGAAATCTAGTTCCTGTATAATATAAAACCGTTGCAATTTTATGGGATGTCTTCTTGGTGATAGAATCCAATCTAGGCCAGCTCATAATCCTATTAAGAGACAAAAACCTCCTCCAACCCGTCTCTGTAGGCAGCTCCTGCCACGGCACCACCCCTGACCCCGGCCGCGGCGCCACCCCTCACCAACCAACCAACATCCACAATGCGCCATCGACTAGTGCACTCCGACAGTGGATGGATTACGCTTGCGCTCACATGAGGAGAACGTGCTATTAAGCTCCCCACTGCTTCAGGTGTTTGGAGACAGGTGAGTCACCTCAATGCATGACTATCCTGGTCCCCTCCATTGCTTCTGATGTTGGGGCGACGGTCACCAACAATCATTCTCCTCCCACGTCTCATGGAGGAGAGCAGTCGTCGCACCAGCGAATCTTCCTCGTTCAACTGACGTGGCCACCACTCCCACCCTCAATGTCCCTTGGTCATCAGAGATCCAGAGCGGAGTAGACATCCTCAACGATTGTGTCATTGGCGAGATCAACGATGCCTCTCTAGAGCTAGCACTCCTCTGCTCCGAGGTCACAGATGAAGTTGGTGCCTCGCCATCAAGTGAAGTAAAGATGTCGATCCCTAATCAACTATTGGGAGGAAGGTTAGAATTAAGGTTGTCTTGTAAGGATTACTTTAAAGACTGAAATAAAATGGAATTTGAGGAGAATACAAGTTCCTTAACTAAGAGAAGAATTTAATATATGATAAATTTAGGGTTTAGACCTTGTGACCCCTTATTTTGCTCTTAATTAATAATTAAAATTTGATCAGACTTTTTGTGATGGAAAGACTTCTAAGAATATAAGTTTCAATTAAGATAACATAACTATAACAATTATCAATAGACAAAAGAGGTTAAACAAATCAACTTTTAATCTACAATAATTAAGATGCTTTAGATGCAAGTCTATGTTATAAAATACTGAAACCAATTACATAATCATCCACAAATTATGGTCTCAAATTAGATGACCGAAATTTGACCTAAGCAGAGCCAAATCCGGCCAGAGTTCAAGGTGACCTGATTAGTCCAACATGAAAAAAAATAATTTGGAAAAAATAAATTAATTACTTTAGATCATATTACTTGTAACACCCCAAAATTTCATACTCAATTACTAAGGGCAATTAGGTCATTCAGTTGTGTTAGCCCGTTCGCCATAACATAATCATAATAAAATAAGATTTTCTATTAATACAGGAGAAGCATAAAACTATTAAATATGATAAAAGAATCTTCCAATTTAATGCGGAAGACTTCATGAAAGCATCATAAGTAATGTTATAGAATTGAGATCACAAAATTAGTAGTCATCAATAAAACATCTTTTGGAAAACATAGTCAATGACTCTCAAACATCTTGACTCTTGACAGCCTAGACCATGTATGCAATTATTTCGTCATGATCTAAGCCATCATTATCCATTCTTTTGTTACCTGCACGGATCCAAGGTGCAAGTTTCCAGTTAGACTATGTAAAGGACGAAATGCTATGATCCCTAATAGGATGCTACATGATATGTACATCATCTTCAAATAATAGGAAGGAAACAATATGCATGCCATGTTCTTAACAATAAAATAAAAGCATGGAATGACATGTAATCACTATCATCATACTTATAGTATGGACATTCATAACAATCATCAGTTATATAGGCACACAAGTGGAGCAAACTTAGCATAACCTATGTCGTTGTCCTCTCGATAGAGTAGCTAAACCTTGGAGACAACACTCCCTCTCTCCCTAAGGTGACATCAGAATGCACACACTGTTGTGGATGTGTGTAACGATCACTCTATAGAACTCTCACCTGAGGTCGACATCGAAATAATACACCATTGTCGATGTGTGTAATGATCATTCCGGAGAAAAATATGATAAAGGGTCATAGAGGGTTGACATGTAACATCATCCACAATTGGGTTCATTATAATTCTCAATCAACAATCGCTAACATCGCTCAATCACGTGTTTTAACCTAGTTACGTGGGAAAACATGCATATACGTGTTTCTAGGTTCTTATACAATCAACAAGCATCGAGACATACTATTAATACCTTGTAAATAATATTTAATAAGTGATATGAGGCTTCAGTAGTCGATCAAGATCGTGAAAAGAGTCATCACGACCATGACAGAAGCCCTGAAAATAAGCCCCTTCTATCACGGCCGTGCCAGAAGGCATCACGATCGTGCCTTGCATTGTCACAGCTATGACAGTATGTCACTAGCATGACAGAAGCCCAATTTTGGGCCGATTTTTGCCCCTTCTATCACGGGCATGACGAGATTCGTCACGATCATGACAGAGCTTTGGAACTCCGCTGCCCAGCTCGATTTTACACGATTTTTTATCCAAAATTTGGGGAAAATAATACACAACGTTCTGAATCAATCTGCGCATATTCTCCATGTATTATGGGATAAAATAACCTCGAAAAACATATTGAAACACTAAATTTTAATGATTAAGTTCATTCCCAAATCATGAACAATAAAATAATGAACATATGAACCCTAACTATTAGATCTAATAATTAAAGTCTATACATGCAGAGATGTAGGGATTTCAATAAATGAGAACCCTTAATCACAATCCAATAAGAGAATGGGGTGTCTTTTTGCTCTCAATCCATTACAGGAAAAATATTGAGAGAGGAGAGAAGAATTTTGGATCCCCTTTACATACCTTGATCTTAGATCTTTCTCCTCTTTCTTCCTCTTTCTTCCTCTTTCTTCTTCCTCTTATTTCTCCTTCTTTTTCTCCTTCCTCAAGTCCTAGCCACCAAGAGATTCAGATGGAGAAAAGAGTAAACAAAAGGAAATAAGAATCTTTATATAGGGGAGAGATCAGGGTTTTAGCCAAAAGACTAAATTACCCTTGGGGTAAAATCTGAACATCCTTCCCTCTTTACAAGAAAATTCATCCTAGAAATTTTAAACTATAACATAGAAAACTTACCAAATAGTTTTGGAAATTGTTTTTTCATTTCTTCTTCTAATTCCCATGTCACTTCGGTTCCATTGTGGTGCTTCCGTTAAATTTTCACCATCTTCACTACTTTGTTCCTCAGTCGACGCTTGTCATACTCTAGTATCTCTGTAGGATACTCTTCATAAGTGAGGTCTTCCTTAATAGTTAACTCTTCGATCACTACAATGTGTGAACTGTCATATTTGTACTTGCAAAGCATTGACACATGGAACACGTTGTGTATTCTGGCATATGAAGGAGGCAATGCTAATTTGTAATCTCCTTCTCAAACCTTCTCTAGAATCTCAAATGGGCCCATATACCTTGGAGTTAGCTTGCCCTTCCTGCTAGTAGGAGATACCTTCATGAACACATGATCTCCAACTTGGTAGAATTGTTCCCGTCTCTGTTTATCAGCGTAGCTTTTTTTACGACTTTGAGTTACCATCATTCTTTTTTTTATCAAATCTATCTTCTCTACATACTTTCTACTAGCTCAGGTCCTAGTAGTCTTCCTTCACCAAGTGCACTCCAACATGTGGGAGACCTATCTTCCATGTAGTGCTTCAAATGGAGCTATCTTGATGGTAGAGTGATAACTATTTATTGTACGTAAACTCAGCTAGAATAAGATGGTCATCCCAGTTGCCTTGCCAATCTATTGCACATGCTCTGAGCATGTCTTTCAAGTTCTGAATAGTTCTTTCACTTCGCCCATCTAAGAGTGAAATGCAGTGCTATAGTGTAACCTTGTACCAAATGCATGCTGCATCCCTCTTCAAAACCTTTTAGTGAATCTGGGGTCTCTATCCGATATAATGAAAATTGGAATCCTATGTAATTGGATAATCTCATCAACATATAGTTTCATCATACTTGCAGCTGACTAAGAAGTGAGCTGACTTAGTCAATATATCAACGATGATCCATATGGCATCATGACATTTCTGCGTCTTTGGGAGACCCACAATGAAATGCATTGTGATTTCCTCCCATTTTCACTGTGGTATGGACAATGGATTTAACAATTTTGATGGTTTCTGATGCTCAATCTTGATCTGTTATAGACTAAGCATTTGAAAACAAACTCTGTTACTCCTCTTCTCATATCTTTCTACCAAAATGTCCTTTGCAGATCCTTGAACACTTTAGTAGTTCCTATATGGATAGCAAACTCTAACTTGTGGCACTCAGTCAGAATTTCTTCCTTGAGCTCTCTATCTTTAGGTATCCATAACCTATCTTGGAATCTCATAGTCTCATCTTCATAAATCTTGCAATATAGGTGCCCTTTATCACACAGAGGTTTAATATCTTTGTACTATGTGTTTGTGCAGTTCTTGCTACCAAATCTAATTGAATCACACAATGCATCATTAGCTTTCCTTGAGTACTTCCTTCGATGAGAGTCCACTTGTAGACTCTTAGACATGCCATTGATCATTTCCACTTCCTACTCAAAGCATCTGCTACAGAGTTAGCTTTCCATGGATGGTAGAGAATGTTAAACTCATAGTCTTTCAAAAATTCTAGCCACCTTCTTTGTCTCATGTTAAATTCTTTCTAACTGAACACATATTTGAGACTTTTGTAGTCAGTAAATACTTTAAATTCTTCTCCATATAAGTAATGCCTCCATATCTTCAGGACAAACACTACTATTGCCAACTCTAAGTCATGAGTAGGGCAGTTCCTCTCATGAGGCTTTAGTTGTTTAGCGACATAAGCCACCACTTTTCCATGCTACATCAACACACTGCCCAATTCAGTTCTAGTGGCATCACTGTACATTGTGTAGCCTCCAACTCCTATAAGCATTTTTAGCACTAGTTGATGCATGCAAAATATAACATATTTTAGATTATTATTTCAGTTAATTTTTCTGTAATTTAATCATGACATGCATCGTTTTAAGTCTTTTTTAATAATAATTCCGGATTTATGTAGTCTGACTATTGATTGTCTGGATATTTTAATTTTTTAATAGATTGACTTAAATTCTATAATTATTTTGCAGACGAGTCGACAAGTCGAGATGACAAGAATTGTTCTTTTGCGGTCGAGATTATTGGGCATAATGTGACATCATTAATCAACTATGCTTATCATTAGCCAATACTATCATCATCATGATAAGTTGTTATCGGCCGAGATACAAAGAAGAAGGGCGCAAAACATCATAGAGATGGAGATATCGGTCGATAAATCACCAAAGATCTATCCTTAACCAAGGCGCATCGGTCGAGAACTCTAAATCTTGGGGGCAAAATACCATATCACTCAAGTTTATCGGCCGAGAATCCTATCATTAACCAAGACCATCAAGTTTATCGGCCGCAAAAGAGTCCAAGTTTTATCTTAACCAATTTATCAAGCGGCCATCCTTGGGCGCAAACTAGATTTTGTGGCTGAGATTTACAGAAGATATCATCAGGTGCAAAACAAAGTGGATAGAGTTTATCAGCCGTGAAACTTATCATTAATTTTTATCTTTAGCCAAATTTAAAGTTGACCGTATGATTTTATCGACCGTGATCTGCATGAAGACCTTTCGCACCTATAAATACGTGAAGTAGCTATCGTCCCAAGGTGTGCCTTGAAGTTTGGTTTTCTTCCATAGTGAGTCGAGACTCTGCGCAGGCTTCGACAGAAAGAGAGATTTGATCGGATGGTTGATCCAGACGCTCCGACGACACGCTCCGACGACATTCAAGGATCTTGATTTTATTCTTGGTGTAATTCTTCCGATTATTATTGTTAATTTATTATTATCTCTCTGCAATTCTAGGATGAACTCCATGTTTTAATTATTTTATTTTTAGGAGATTATTATTGAAGGGAAATTATGTGAACCCTTGCTTTATTATTATTGAATTTCTTTTGATCAATTTTTAATTGTGTTTAGTGCTTTTAATTTAATTATTTAAATTTCTTAGTTAAGTAATTACCAGTTTGTGGACTACTTAATTTCATATTTTATTTAGTTAAATTAAATAATTTATTGTGAAATTAAACATTGACATAGGTCTAATAACTAGTGTGTGGGGAATTAGATTTGTGTGGTCTGTTAATCTATACCAATTTGTGGAGCGATTAATAGTTTAGGATTTTCATATTAATGCATCTTAATTTTAATCTCATATGACGAATACCAGTTTGTGAGACTTCAAGTTTGATTGAATTTAAGATAGTTTGATTTGCCGGATTAAATAGCAGAATTACCAGTTTGTGGACTCTGTGATTTTAATTTTGTAAATTAATAATTTGGGAAAATTCCTAATCCATCTTAAGATTTTTAATTTATCTTTTCTGGTTCACATTTTTATCCTTAATGCAATATCATCCTAAGACCAACTTCAACACCATTATCTTATCTTATTATTATCTTATTTTATTTTATTTATTTTATAATTACAAAACTCTTTTTCCAAAATTCCATGTTTTCTTCTCTCTTAATAATTATAAATTCAGATATTTGATTAATAATATTCCTCATGGGTTCGACACTCTTACTCCTTTTTAATATATTACTTGAGGGACTAGTGCACTTGCTAGTGATTTTATTTTGCTACATCATTTTACGCATCAATGGTGCAGTGGTCAATTTCTTCGTTAGCTTCAGGAAACCATCTTCACATTTTTGCATCTAATTGAACTTTTCTCCTTTTCTAGTCAACTTTGTCATAGGGGTAGCAATGTTGGAGAAGTCTTGGATTAACCTTCTGTAGTAGTCTAATCCAAAGAAACTTCTATTTTTTATCACTATCTTTAACCTTTCCCAATTAATGATAGCTTCTACCTTGCCTAGATCCATTGAGATCCCTTCTTTTGAAACTATGTGGTCCAAAAATATGACTTGCTCAAACAAGAATTCCCACTTGGAGAATTTTACATACAACTGATGTTGTCTCAAAATCTCCAGAAGTATTTGTAGGCGCTTTTGGTATTGTTCTAGTCTTGATGAGTAAATTATGATATCATCCACGAACACTATGACAAATCTGTCGAGATGGGGCTTGAAAATCCTATTGATCAAATTCATAAATGATGTAGGAACATTTGTTAGTCCAAAAGGCATAATAAAAATTTCATAATGGCCATACCTTGACCTAAAGGTCATCTTTGCAATGTCTTCATCAGCTATTCTGAGCTGATGGTACCCACTTCTGAAGTCAATCTTTGAGAATACCGACGTCGTGGACAATTGATCGAAAAGATCATTAATTCTAGGTAGAGAATACTTGTTCTTGGTGGTCACTTTATTCAGCATCCTGTAGTCTATACCCATCTTTCTTCTTTACAAACATGACAGGTGCACCCCGTGGGGACATTTGGCCTCATGAAACCTCTGTCCAACAATTTTTGTAATTGAGCCTTTAACTCATTCATTTCCATTGTTGCCATCCTGTTGGGAGATTTTGAGATTGAAGCCATCCTTGGTATAAGGTAAATGCGGGAATCGATCTCTCTTTCCATAGGTAATCCCGGGAGCTCATCGGGAATACGTCAAGAAAATCTCTAACCACTTCAAGTTTTTGTAGTGACTTGGGTTGGAAATCACCTTTGACAATACTTGCTAATCTTGATTGCCTTAGCTGAGCAAATCATCATTTTATTCTTCTTCGATGGTATCCCGCGAAAGATCACAAAGGTACCATATTTTCTATCAATCTCGACCTTCTTCTCTCTACATAGCATATAGGCATCATGGTATGATAATTAATCCATGCCTAGTATCACATCATAGTCTACCATGTGTAGCACTATGAGATCAACAGAGTAGTTCACTCCTTCAATCATAACTATGGGAGGTACTGCCTAATGAAGATTCTCCCTACCACTTCATACTTTCCATCATAACATTCCATTAAATTTTTTTGTCATTGTGAAAATTACAATTTCTTTAGTAATTTCATAGTCTTTGGACTATGAAAATTTGTTCAATTATCATGAACAATTATGTATATAATTTTGAGCAATCTCTTATGACATGTCCATCATTCTTAAAATTTATAATGAGATTCACATTTCTCATATTACATATTGCTCATAATCAATCTGACAATACCATCAATCATGAATGCAATAATTAGCATTCTCATTGGAAGCCTTTTTTATGCCATCATTTTCAAAACAATAATCAACCAAACATTAGCTGAATAATTTGAAGGGAATAAGGATTGTGTGGGGAAAAAAGTGACTCATATATATGGGTCACTGTAGGATCGTGATCCGACAGTTCATAAATAGGCACTTATTTGAATACATCTTGATGATACTTATTTGTAAACCGTCAGATTATGATCCAGCAGAGGCTCATATATATGGGTCACTATTTGCCCCACAGTCGTTATCCCCTAATTTAAAACATACAATCCACACAATACTTATATGGATACAATCCCCAAAGTCAAGCGACGATCACACTGAACTGTCGCCCACCTGCTGAACCCCCATCATCGCCCACTGAACCACCTGATGGACCGGACGCTGAACCGCGCATCAACATCGATCGTCGATTTGTGATCCGACAGCCCAAAGCCTAGGGTGGAGTGTTCACCCCATTTTAAAGGGGTGGAAGCCCATTAAACCCTACTTATATACTCTTGACTTTGGTGATGGTTTCTCATGACAATTGCGCATGGACCTAGACCTTTAACAATTCTATAACATACTTAGCATAGGTCCTAAGCATGCTTTGATACCAAATTATAACACCTCGAAATTTCATCCTCAATTGCCAAGGGCAATTAGGTCATTTGGTTGTGTTAGTCTGTTCTCCATCACATAATAATAATAAAATAAGATTTTTTTATTAATACATCGGAAACATAAAATCATTAAATAAGATAAAAGAATCTTTCAATTTAATGCGGAAGACTTAATCAAAAGTAATGTTATAGAATTGAGAACATAAAACTAGTAGTCATCAGTAAAACAATTTTTGAAAAATATAGTCAAAGGACTCTAAAACATCATGACTCTTTACAACCTAGATCATGTGTGCAATCATCTCGTCATGAGATGAGCTGCCATCATTCATACTTTAGTTACCTACACGGATCCAGAGTATAAGGTTTCCAGTTAGAGTATATAAAGGCCATGCAATCAAATTCTATAATCTCTAACAGGATACTACATGATATGCATCATCATCTTTAAATATAAGAAGGAAATAATATGCATGCCATGTTCTTAACATATGATCTATATGTCATTCATTCAAACTATTTCTATCATCATGCAATAAAATAAAAGCATGTAATCACTATCATCATACTTATAGTATGGACATTCATAATAATCATCAATTCAGTCTATAGGCACATAAATGAAGTACACTTACCATAAGCTCCACAACTTTCCTCAGGGTTGCTTTATAACCCTTTTGGTCTTTTATTTTCGTGGGACATCATTTCAATTCAATTGATCATTGGCCCTTCTTATTGTTATATTTTCTGATAGTTGGAATTTATGTCGTTGCCCTCTCAATAGACTAGCTAAGCCTTAGAGACAATGCTCTCCTCTCACCCTAAGGCGACATCAGAATGCACACACCATTGCCGATGTGTGTAATGATCATTCTGGAGAACTCTCGCCCGAGGGCTAAATCGGAATGATGCACTATTGCCAATGTGTGTAATGATCATTCCGGAGAAAAATTTGAGAAAAGGCCATAGAGGGTCGACATGTAACATTATCCACAACTGGGTTCATTATGATTTTCAATCAACAATCATTAACATCGCTCAATCTTCATTTTTTAACCTAGTTACGTGGGGAAAATATGCATATACGTGTATCTAGGTTCTTATACAATTAACAAACATCAATACATATTATTAATACCTTCAAAATAACATTAAATAAGTCATCTGAGGCTTCAGCAGTCGATTACTGAAGCCCTAACAATAACCCCCAGTGTCAGAAGGTGTCACAGTCATGCCTTGCATTGCCATGGCTATGACATAGTCTGTCACGAGCATGACAGAAGCCCAATTTTGGGCCGACTTCACGGGTATGATGGGATGCGTCATGACCATGATAGAGTTCTAGAACTCCGCCGCCCAACCCGAATTTTACACAATTTTTTATCCAAAATTTGGTAAAAATAATACACAACATTATGAATCAATCTGGGCATATTCTCCATGTATTACGAGATCAAAAGAACCTTAGAAAACGTAACGAAACACTCAATTTCAATGATTAGGGTTCATTCCCAAATCATGAACAAAATAATGAACATATGAACCATAACTATTAGATATAATCATGAAAGCCTATACATGCAGAGATCTAGGGATTTCAATAAACAAGAATCCTCAATCACAATCCAATAAGAGAACAGGGCATCCTCTTGCTCTATATCCATTACAATAAAAATATTGAGTGAGGAGAGGGGTTTTGGATCCCCTTTACGTACCTTGATCTTAGATCTTTTTCCTTTTTCTTCTTCTTCTTCTTCTTTCTCTTCTTTCTTCTCCTTGTTCCTCTTTTTCTACTTCCACAAGCCCTAGCTACCAAGAGATTCAAATGGAGAAAAGACTAAGAAAAAGGAATAGGGGTCTTTATATATGGGAGAGATCAGGGTTTTAGCCAAAAGACCAAATTACCCTTAGGGTAAAATCTGAGATATTACATTACTTGCATATATGTGTGTGTGTTCAAAATTTATGCTGTATCTTTTTCATTTTTCATCACATATCAACGATATTTTTTATTTATAATTACAAAAAATTTCATCTATTATGTAATAATTCTTTAATTGATACTTACTGCATTATATTATTTGACTTTTAAACTATTTTTGTTTTAATTTATTACTTTATATTTTATTTATTATGAATCTTATGAGGGACTAAAAGTATGAGAAAAATATTTAACATAGTTTATTTTTTTTATAACTTATATTATTCAATTTGATCCGGACCAACCTAATACGATCATCAATTGAGATCGATGACCGAGTCGGATTTTACAACATTATCACCAAGTACCAACATATGGAATGCTCACTAAATTGATTTTTCTTGATAACCCTAAAATTTGTATGAAAATTTATGAAAATGATTATAAATCATTAAAAAGGTAATGTGATTGTTCATCAGCTAATCATTTATTGATATCATATTGGGCATTGCTACAGTTAACGCGATTGTTCATTGACTAATCATTGATTGATATCATATTGGGAATTGCTAAAGTTAATGCAATTGTATTATGATTACTTGAATGGAATTGGAATTGTTCAAATGATCTTTATTAACATGTTCATTGATAACATGATGTGAATCATTTTATCGCCTTATTAAATTTTATTATTTTAATGGTCCTTACATACAACTAATGAGAGATGGGTCCTCCCTTAAATTCAGGATTGTGCATGTATGGAGAGTGATATGGACCGATTGCGGGCTCATGACAACTTGTTTCACATGGCGGCAATTGTTTTAGAGCATATTTATGTTTATAGTGTACTTGGTCTTGTATTAGCCTATGGGCCCATATTATGAATTTATGTTATATTATCTACTATATGTCCTATTGGATGAGGAACATTTATAATATTCGAGTACTTTTCCCCTAACACTTATGACAATTTATCATGTAGAAAAACGTAGGTTTTGTGATGACAACTTTTTTACCTTAATCAATGACGGGACTCTTGAAGGAATTTAATACAGTTGACATTATTAGTTTAACTCCATCAAGTACAATTTTCTCAATAAAACAAATCTTTTAGATAATGCTGGCATTTAAGAAAAATAAATTCTATATGTTCTGCTTCATGTTGTTTGTTTATTTTTTCTCCTTTTATTTCATCTTTATTACTTAACTGGATTTATGGAGAGAACATTATCTTTACAGATGGTGTTCTCCTCATCTGCAAATGTCCATGGCCAACCTGAAAAGATTCCTTGAGACGCAAATTTGATCTTAAAGCAATGAACCCATACAATAGGACTAACATGTTTGGCAGTCTATTCGGAGGACATATTCTAGTCAATCTAGTACTGCCAGGAGCTTTGTTGAGTTGGACTACCCCTCCACGCAATTGTGCATCTTTCCGAACAAAATCAACAACTTGAATTTACACCAAACGATAATTTTAGGCTGCGTTTGAAAATGGAACAGTAGTTCCTTCCAAGTTCTACATGAAAAGTTGAATTGACAGATTAATTGTAACGCCCCCAAAATTCAGCCATAATTTAAAACTTTTGCCGAACCCTAGGCGTCGTGACCTTGACCTAATTTCATAAAACTTTATAGCGGAAACATAATATAATAAACTTAAAACATTAATATCATAACAGCGGAAGACTTCAATATAATTAAATATAAATCCCAAGATATATAAACTAGCCCATAGGCCTAATAGACTCTAACATATACCCAATAGAGGGTTCATCATACATAAAAGAGTTCAAGTGGAGTACATGACTCAATAAGAGGCTCATAAGCCATACATACTTCACCCTTATAAGGGTTCATCATCATGACATGAAAGAAATAACCAACTTGGGCCGTAGCCTGACAGATCCATGTGTAATGTCGCTGTTACGAGGCTTTCGCCGTCGAACCTAAGTCTCCTCCATACCTGCACGAATTCATGAGGTGCAGGAGATTTCTCCCATTAGAGTATATTGAGGCACATGCATGCTATGATCTTATATCATGATCTCTATATGTCATGGCATATGCATTTCATTATCATGGAACATAAATCATATGCATGCTATGAACTACTTATGCATACAATAAGGCATGTGAGCATATCATCATGACAAGATAAAATAGCATGTAACATCTTAATCTTTAGATCATGCATATCATAACTTATCATCATACTTAACATTATGCTAATGCATACCCTATCCTGTCATCATGCTCAACATTATCCTAAAGCATATCATATATTATCATCATACTTAACATTATGCTAATGCATATCATATCTTATCATCATACTTAACATTATACTAATGCATATAATATATGTTATCATACTTATAAGTATGCTATTGCATATCATGATCTTATCTTACTTTACTTTGTCATCTTGGTTCATGACATCATATGATGTGACAAGTGGACATTCATATTGCATCATCATAGGTGCATATTTCTTCATACTTCTTTATCATCTTTAACTTTATGTCCCAAGTCATTCATCATTCATCTTTTCATCTTTCATCTTTACTTAGATACTTTCTTATCTTGTTGATTGAGAAGTGCAAGTTTACTCGTCGGTCTTAACTTAACTTTCCTTAACTAGGCCGAGATCTTTTCATCTCGTTGGAGGTCACACCTTGTCCACTCTCATGTGGGGTCTTGGTCTCCGAGAATGCCACACCTTGTCCACTCTATGGTGGGGTCTTGGTCATCCCCTAATTCCTTTACCGGGATCTTTTTGTCCCATGAAAAGTCACACTTGTCCACTCTTATATGGGGTCTTAGTCTTCCCTTAGTTCTTTTATCGTGATCTTTTGTCCCATGAGAAGCCACACTTGTCGACTCTTATGTGGGGTCCTGGTCTTCCCTGAGAGCCACACCTTATTCCCTCAAGGAGGGTCTTGGTCTCCCACTTACACGTTAACAAGACACCTTCATCAATTCGTCTTTTAATCATGTTCATCAATACATACAATCATTCAATACATGTTGTATGTTTTAATCATATTTAAGATCATACGAGTGTCAAATCATGCTAAGTGTGAGCATTTCAAACAATACATAGCATCAGGGGCTGGTCACGGCCGTGCCCTTACTTGGGCACGGGTGTGCCAAGGTTCGGCACGGTCGAACACTTAGCCGTTTTCCCGTTGTCCATTCTGCGTGGCCGTGCATCATTAACTTCACGGCCGTAACAGAAAGGCCATTTTCAAGGCATAAATCTTTGGACGTCACGGCCGTGCGACCACAAGGTCACGGCCGTGCAATAGCATGGTCACGGTCGTGACACCGCAAGGTCACGTCCGTGACAAAATGAAAATTTTTCATTCTCCTTCAAAAACGGGTCGTCATGGCCGTGCCACATTTCGTCACGGCCGTGCCCGAATAATTGGACAAAGTTTCTCCTGTTTTATCTAATATTTCATCATTTTTACACATACATATAAACATCCTTAAGATGTACATTCATCCAGGTATTAACAATAAATCTTTACACTACTCATATAGGCTTAACAATTTATCAAGTGAACCATTACAAACATGAATCATATATACTAGCATCTAAATCATTAAGACTAATAAGCATGCTCATATCTAGAAAGTAATTAAGCCACATATTAACTAAACATGGATAACAAATAGCATTTGATTCTAGTCATAATTACAATGAAATAGTAACTTAAGGAAACATGAATCATTAAATGCAAAATCCCTAATCATGCATTCGTAAGACCTAGTTGGTCTTAAAAATCTATTAATCCACACAAACATACATCATTATGGGGTGATTAGGGTTAGGATCCCCTCAAATATACCTTTAGGGTTTAGATTAAAACCCTAAATCGAAATCTTAATCCTTTCTTCTTCTCTTCTCTTCTTTTTCTTCTTTCTTCTTGTTTCCAGCAGCACCTCCGTTGCTCCTCTCCCTGCCTTGCTGTACGTGTGGAGGTTGAGAGAGAGGTGAGCTCCCTTGTGTGACTATGTTCTTGATGGATGAGGGAGTGAAAGAAAAGGGGTGAGGTGGCTGCTCCTTGGTGCTGTCCGTGAGTGGATGGGAGGAGAAGAAGAGACGGAGGTGCTGTCCTCTTGCTTCTATTGGCTCAGAGTGAGAGTGTAGAGGAGAGAGGGAGCAAATGAGTGGTGGTTTACTTGATGGAAGGTTGCTGCCGTGAGAGGGAGTGAGGAGGAGAGAGAGGATGTGAGTTGGCTTGCTTCTTGTGATCTTTTTGAGTGCTATTCGTGGGTGCTGTGAGGGAGCTAGAATGAGAGGAGAGAGATGCTTCTTCCTGCCACTTGATGTGTGCTGCCGAGAGTGAAGAGGGAGAGTGGGTTGCTGTAGCTTGTAGCTTGGAGTGTGAGAGGAGAGGGGTGGTCGGCTGGGTTGCTGTAGCTTGTAGCTTGTAGCTTGGAGTGTTTTACAAGCTTGGAGTGTGAGAGGAGAGGGGTGGTCGGCTGATAAACAAACGGAGAGAAATGAGAGTGAGGGTAGGTGGGTTAGGGCACCTTAATACTCTTATAGTTTAGTTTAGAACTTATTATGCTAATGGGCTTCGGAGAGAAATGAGAGTGAGGGTAGGTGGGTAAGGGCACCTTAAGACTCTTATAGTTTAGCTTTAGAGCTTATTATGCTAATGGGCTTTTAAATAACATTAGCTTCTTTTTATCAATTTTCTTTTCTTTTTCTTTTATTTACTTTTTAAGAATATTATAATATACTCCTCTTAAAATAAAATTTGTCCTCGAATTTTGCAGAATCTTATACAATATATATCCTCATTCACATTGCTTCATTTATCCATTTATCTTTCGCTCCTCGTATACACCGATGTGATCTCTCCATTTATGACATACAATGTACATTCTTCGGTGGACTCACTTTAATGACCTTTGCATTTCGTCTTTACTGGTCGAGCACTATCACTTGCTACTCTAAGATTTCTATGTGAAGCTCATATCTCTATGCAATCTTAAGAAATTAAGATCACTCTTGAGTCACATTTTCACCATGCAACTCTACTCCTTAACTAAATCTACAACAAAATCTCCCATCCTTGTTGTTTCATTTATCTTCAATCCTTCGTGTGTTCCTACATGACTTTCCTTGCATGTCTTCGATAGCATTACTTAATAGTCTCTTGTTGACGATTCTTGGCGATGGTCCTAACCATGCCATCATATCACATTGTATTTCTAAGATCTTAGTGTAAATCTTAGATCCTTACTTATCTTAATGAAATGGAGATCGTCCTTGCGCCATGCTTCCATTGCGCTACTTTCTTGACTTAATCTAAGTGTAGAATTATCCATTTCATGTCATCATTTGGGTCATATAGACTTAAGTAGAGCAATTTCCCATTTTTCTTCTTGCCTCTTGGTGGTTTCCTTAACTTTTTTTTTTTAAGAATCATGATTTTTTTTATATCCTTCGAATATTCCTTTAATAATTTTTTTTAAGTGATTTCTATGTCTGTCATGCATATACATTATAATTGGCAAAATCATTTAATCATTCAGTGATGATTACCTTGAATCACATCTGGAGCTTGTTGAGCTTCATCAACTTCCATAGCAAACATCATGGTAGGGGCTCTTGACGAGTTTGCGATCATCTTCCCTTTGTCATGGCTGTCCATACGCTTCTTCGGGTAGTCTCTTTTATAGTGGTCAGCATCGCCACATAGCAAGCAAGTTCTGGCCCTGTAGCGGCATTCCCCCGGGTGAGTTATTCCACAATGAGAGCATGTGTCTCTAGTTTGTCCCCCTTTATTTGGAGAATGATACGGTACTTTCCTTGGACTTTCTCCTTGAGCTTTCTCTTCGTGCCTCTTAATTGTTTTTCCTCTTGCACTCGTCCTTTCATTGTATTTCCTTTCATGTTTGACGGCAAGCTCCACCGCATCCTTCATGGTGATGCATCGACCACTCCCGACCCATGGTTATAATTCGAGGTTCAAACCATTAATGAACCTCTTGGTCCTTCTGAGCTTGTTTTCATTGAGCTCCCCATACTTCTCCAGCCTTAGGAATGTATTCACATACACATCCACATTCATCTTACCTTGGACGAGATTTAGGAATTCGTCTCTCTTTTTCTCCTTGACGTGATCAGGGAAGAAACGGGCCTCGAACACCTCCACGAAGCTCTCCCATTCGACCTCTTCTTCACTCTCGAAGGTGGTCTTCAAAAGTGCCTTCCACCATGCCTTGGCATGGCCGCAAAGGAGATGGATGGCATACATTACTTTGCGGTCTCCGGGGCATCCCATGACTTTGAGGATGTCCCCTACTTCTTCAATCCACGATTCAGCTAACTCAGGATCTCCTACTCCATCAAACTTCGGAGGTTGGAGCCCTAGGAACCTCTCGATGGAGTAATCCGATTCAGTGGATCTTTGGGCATTTTGTGCCGCTCGGATTAATCCATCAAGAAATGCGTTCCTCTCATAATCTTCGTCAATGATTGCCCGTCTTGGTGGCATCTACATTCATAATCAAAACAAATATAGAAACATCATTAACATAAGATAAACATAAGAGAAATACCTTTAGGTTCAGTGGCACCTCATGACGATTGCACATGAACTTCATACTTAGACATACGCTTACACATTTTAGCCAACCTATGGCTTGTACATATTTTAAAAACCTATACATACGAGCCAAAACTAGGCTCTGATACCACTTGTAACGCCCCCAAAATTCGGTCCTAATTTAAAACTTTTGCCAAACCCTAGACGACGTGACCTTGAAATAATTTCATAAAACTTTATAGCGGAAACATAATATAATAAACTTAAAACATTAATATCATAACAACGGAAGACTTCAACATTATTAAATATAAATCCCAAGATATATAAACTGGCCCATGGGCCTAATAGGCTCTAACATATACCCAATAGAGGGTTCATCATACATAAATGAGTTCAAGTGGAGTACATGACTCAATAAGAGGCCCATAAGCCATACATACTTCACCCTTATAAGGGTTCATCATCATGACATGAAAGAAATAACCAACTTGGACTGTAGCCCGACAGATCCATGTGCAATGTCGTCGTCACGAGGCTCTCGTCGTCGAACCTAAGCCTCCTCCATATCTACACGGATCCATGGGGTGCAAGGAATTCTCCCATTAGAGTATATTGAGGCGCATGCATGCTATGATCTTATATCATGATCTCTATATGTCATGGCATATGCATTTCATTATCATGGAACATAAATCATATGCATGCTATGAACTACTTATGCATACAATAAGGCATGTGAGCATATCATCATGACAAGATAAAATAGCATGTAACATCTTAATCTTTAGATCATGCATATCATAACTTATCATCATACTTAACATTATGCTAATGCATACCCTATCCTGTCATCATGCTCAACATTATCCTAAAGCATATCATATATTATCATCATACTTAACATTATGCTAATGCATATCATATCTTATCATCATACTTAACATTATACTAATGCATATAATATATGTTATCATACTTATCAGTATGCTATTGCATATCATGATCTTGTCTTACTTTACTTTGTCATCTTGGTTCATGACATCATTTGATGTGACAAGTGGACATTCATATTGCATCCTCAGGTGCATATTTCTTCATAATTCTTTATCATCTTTAACTTTATGTCCCAAGTCATTCATCATTCATCTTTTTGTCTTTCATCTTTATTTAGATACTTTCTTATCTTGTTGATTGAGAAGTGCAAGTTTACTCGTCGGTCTTAACTTAACTTTCCTTAACTAGGCCGAGATCTTTTCGTTTCGTTGGAGGCCACACCTTGTCCACTCTCATGTGGGGTCTTGGTCTCCGAGAATGCCACACTTTGTCCACTCTATGGTGGGGTCTTGGTCATCCCCTAGTTCCTTTACCAGGATCTTTTTCTCCCATGAGAAGCCACACTTGTCCGCTCTTATATGGGGTCTTGGTATTCCCTTAGTTCTTTTATCGTGATCTTTTGTCCCATGAGAAGCCACACTTGTCGACTCTTATGTGGGGTCCTGGTCTTCCCTGAGAGCCACACCTTATTCCCTCAAGAGGGGTCTTGGTCTCCCACTTACATCCGGCGACGTAACAAGACATCTTCATCAATTTGTCTTTTAATCATGTTCATCAATACATATAATCATTCAATACATGTTGCATGTTTTAATCCTATTTAAGATCATACGAATGTCAAATCATGCTAAGTGTGGGCATTTCAAACAATACATAGCATCAAGGGCTAGTCACGGCCGTTCCGCATGAGGTCATAGCCGTGCCGCATGAGGTCACGGCCGTGCCCTTACTTGGGCACGGGTGTGCCAAGGTTCGGCACGGCCGAACACACAGCTGTTATCCCGTTGTCCATTCTGCATGGCCGTACATCATCAACTTCACGGCCGTGACAGAAAGGTCTTTTTCAAGGCATAAATCTTTGGATGTCACGGTCGTGCGACCACAAGGTCACGGCCGTGCGATAGCATGGTCACAGTCGTACGATCGCAAGGTCACGGCCATGACAGAATGATAATTTTTCATTCTCCTTAAGAAACAGCTCGTCACGGCCGTGCCACATTTCGTCACGGTCGTGCCCGAACAATTGGACAGAGTTTCTCCTTTTTTATCCAATTTTTCGTCATTTTTACACATACATATAAACATCCTTAAGATGTACATTCATCCAGGCATTAACAATAGAACTTTTCACTACTCATATAGGCTTAATAATTTATCAAGTGAACCATTACGAACATGAATCATATATACTAGCATCTAAATCATTAAGACTAATAAGCATGCTCATATCTAGAAAGTAATTAAGCCACATATGAACTAAACATGGATAACAAATAGCATTAGATTCTAGTCATAATTACAATGAAATAGTAACTTAAGGAAACATGAATTATTAAATGCAAAATTCCTAATCATGCATTAGTAAGACCTAGTTGGTCTTAAAAATCTCTTAATCCACACAAACATACATTATTAAGGGGTGATTAGGATTAGGATCCCCTCAAACATATTTTTAGGATTTAGATTAAAATCCTAAACCCAAATCTTAATCTTTTCTTCTCTTCTCTTCTCTTCTTTTTTTTCTTTCTTCTTTCTTCTTGTTTCCAGCAGCACCTTCGTTGCTCCTCTCCCTGCCTTGCTGTACGTGTGGAGGTTGAGAGAGAGGTGAGCTCCCTTGTGTGACTATGTTCTTGATGGATGAGGGAGTGAAAGAAAAGGGGTGAGGTGGCTGCTCCTTGGTGCTGTCCGTGAGTGGATGGGAGGAGAAGAAGAGATGGAGGTGCTGTCCTTTTGCTTCTATTGGCTGAGAGTGAGAGTGTAGAGGAGAGAGGGAGCAAATGAGTGGTGGTTTACTTGATGGAAGGTTGCTGCCGTGAGAGGGAGTGAGGAGGAGAGAGAGGATGTGAGTTGTCTTGCTTCTTGTGAGCTCTTTGAGTGCTATTCGTGGGTGCTGTGAGGGAGCTAGAGTGAGAGGAGAGAGAAGCTTCTTCCTGCCACTTGATGTGTGCTGCCGAGAGTGAAGAGGGAGAGTGGGTTGCTGTAGCTTGTAGCTTGGAGTGTGAGAGGAGAGGGGTGGTCGGCTGGGTTGCTGTAGCTTGTAGCTTGTAGCTTGGAGTGTTTTACAAGCTTGGAGTGTGAGAGGAGAGGGGTGGTCGGCTGATAAACAAACGGAGAGAAATGAGAGTGAGGGTAGGTGGGTTAGGGCACCTTAATACTCTTATAGTTTAGTTTAGAACTTATTATGCTAATGGGCTTCCTAATGGACTTTTAAATAATATTAGTTTCTTTTTATCAATTTTCTTTTCTTTTTTTATTTACTTTTTTAGAATATTACATTAATTTGAAATGTGTTTGAATGGAGTGGAACTTAATGTTGAAGGACTAGAAAGTTGATGTCATAGATGTGATGAATTAATTTTAATTAGTGTTTGGATAAAAATAGTTATTGTAATTATAAAATATAATTACTACAATTAATGTAAATAAAAGTAAAAATTAAAACTTTTTTATGAAATTTTTTTTTAAAATATATTATTTAAATATAAAAAACATCTTGTAAATAAATTGTGTTTAATGAAATATTAATTTTTTTGTATAAATCATAAGTAATAAATAATATTTTATTAATCCTTTATTATAAATATTTTATATTTAATAAATAAATTATTTGACATATGAAAGGAAAAAAGAAAAAAATGATAAAAGAAACAAAGGACGAAAGAGAAAAAATACAAACATAAAATAAAAAATGAAAACAAAAAAGATAACAACGTGTAGAATCAGGCCACCATCTTACATTTGCGGAACTAGGTGAACGCTCAGTTCCCTAAGGGGCTATTTGACAATTGGAACCAGACGTCTGGTTCCGCCTAGTTCCAATTAGTTCCGCCAAATGACAAGACGTTTGACGGAACCCGAAACAGAACGCAGTTCCAAAAAAAGGGGTCACGTGATCCCTTTTTGCCTTTCCTGGTTCCATCATTTTGGTGGAACGAGGTACTATAGCAAGGTTCACTTTTTTTTTTAAAGTTGACGTCTTACTTTTTTTTTCAATTTCATTTAATCATTTACTCTTTTTATTTTTTTCTCATACACACATGTAATTTATAAAATAATTTATTTATTAAATATAAATTATTTATTTTAACATATTAATATAATATTATTTTTTTACTTGTTATTTCATTAAAAAGTTTTAATATTTTACTATATATAATTTATTTAAAATCTGATTTCTTGATATTTAAGTAATATATTTTTCTACGAAAATTTTTTGAACAATTTTTTTATTTTTTACTGTTATTTTTATTTATTAATAATATTTTATTTTATTCTATATTTATAATATCAATTTTTATTCCAAAACTCATCAAAAATTAATCCATCACTTCAACTATCTTATTCCTCATCATCAAATTTCACTTCATCCAAACACAATTAGAACTACGGGAACTTGATGGAATGCTTGGTTCCTGTTGCCAAACGGCCCCTAATCAAACACAGCTCTAGGGTGTGTTTGGCACACATAAGTTGCTGGTTCTTTCAAACACCCCAAAAAAACTGTAGCTAGAACTAATGTTTTGATCAAACATCATGGACCGTTTGGATATTGGAATCGTAGTTTTCAAGTTTTCAGTGAATAGTTGAATTGACATATTAGTTCTGGCGTGTTTGGATGGAGTGGAACGTAATGACAAAGGATTAGAAAATTGATGTGATATGAAAAAATAAATGTGATGGATTAATTTTAGTGTGTATTTGAATAAAAATAAGTATTTATTAAAAATATAGAAATATAATCAATTTTTAATAAATTATATTTAATAAAATATTAATTTTGTAATTTAATAATATTATATTAATCTTTTTTAATAAATATTATATGTATATAATAAATAAATCATTTTATGTAGGAAAGGTAAACAAAGAGAAAATAATAAAAGAAAAAAGATGAAAACAAAATAAAAAGAAACATCAAATAATATCAACGTAAAACTAAAAAAAGAACAACACTGGTTCAAGGTGTTGAAATCAGGGTCACGTGTTCCACAAAAAAGGTGACATATTCCACCTCCTCTTGGTGTTAGGGGAATTAGCTGGAACTAGAGTTTCATTACCCAAACACTGCCCACGTTACTAGAATTGATCTGGTTCCAACATATCCAAACAAGTCATTAGTTTCTTCCAGAATCTTAATATGCCACCTGCATGAGCTCAAACCTCTCTGATCTTCGTTCTAAAGAAAAATCAACCAACTCTAGTAACTGACTAGAGACCAATTGCCCTGCAATGTAATGTACAATGTAATCGTCAAAATATTAGCACAAAGACTAAAACCTACACTGACCAACATAATTGATCAATCCCAATCTGCATTCATAAAAAATAGGAGCATACAAGATAACATCGTAATAGCACAGGAGGTTGCACACTCCATACCAATAGGCAGGAAGAAGTTCTTGATTTTAATGGCTGACCTTGAGAAAGCATTTGACAAGATTTCATGGGAGGCCATTATTCATGCTCTAACTCTTATGAAATTTCCAGAAAAGTTTATTCTCTGGATTGAGGCTTGCATCACATCTCCAACTTTCACATGTGTAATCAATGGTACTAGCTCCAACTCATTTAAAAGTCACTGCAGTATTAGGCCAGGGGACCCCTTATCTCCATATCTCTTTATCATTACAACTCAAATATTTTCCTCACTCATGAACCATTACACTGCCATTGGTCTTATCAAACCTTTCATCTCTGGTACTTTTTCTGAGTCACTTACTATATGCTGATGATCTACTGATTATAATTGCTGCAACCAAATCAAACTGCCAGAACTTATTACACGTTCTTAAAATATATGAATACCTCACAAACCAAAGAGTAAACCCGACCAAATCTAAAATCTATTTCCCCCCTAAATTCAACAATCGAAGGAGGATCACTATTTTGAACATTTTAGGTATTAAGGAGGGCACATTTCCTTTCTCTTACCTAGGAGCTACAATATCATATAGGTACATAAGTATGAAAGACCAGAAAAAACTAATTGATAAAGTAACAAATAGGATGCAAGGCTGGAAAAATAAACTTCTGAACCAAGCGAGGAAAGCTACCTTGATTAATTCTATCATCTTTTCCATCCCAATATATACAATGAGCTCCACATTCCTATCCAGCGGTATTCTTGAAACCATTGAGAAACTATCAAGGGGTTTTTTCTGGCATCATGGCAAAGAAAGAAAAGGTGCACACCTGGTCAGTTGGAATACCATTCAGTTACCTAAATCTGAAGGGGGCATAGGTGTTAAGAATCTGAAGAAAATGAGAACCTCTTTACTAGCAAAAGGAATAATACAAATCCTGAATGGCGAGAACTCCTTATGGGTAAACTTAGTTGTCAGTAAATATGGATGTTTCAACCCCTGGAATATTGTGACTCCTATTAATCATATTGCCCGGTCATGGAAACTAATAATCTCTACCATGCAGGAAACTAGAACTGGCATGAAGAAGCATATTGGTAATGGGCATTCTACTAATGTTTATTTTGACCCCTGGTTATTCTGTGTGCCATTTGCAATGATGCCAACTTATTTCAATGTCCTTGCACCAATGGAAAACATGAAAGTATCTGACCTTATAGTTAACCATGCCTGGAATGTAACTTTATTTCATAACTTGTTTGGAAAAGATCTTGTGCATTCAATTCTTTTACTTCACCTACCTGATGTTGCCAATGAGGATATCTGGATCTAGGCGAATGATACCCAAGGCAATGCCAATGCCAAATCTATGTATAGCTTCATTAGTCGACAAGCTTTGCCGCTGCCTTGCATTGTACGGCCGGTTTGGAGGAAAATATGGAATATTGCAGTCCCACAAAGATCCATTTTTTCTTGTGGAAGCTACATAACCGGTTACCTACCTCTGAATCTATCTTATATTTGTGTCCCAACATCAATGCTTCTTGCTCTTTATGTGGTTTAGCACTTGTGTCTGCCAACCATCTATTCTTTTCCTGCCAATTTGATGTGAGACTTTGGACAATCTTCCAAGCTGCCACCAATTTTAGTTTTGAACTGATGGCCTCTTGGCCTTTGGGGTCTTGGATTCATGAAGGGCATAACCTTCCATCTAGTTCAAACATAAAATTGTTATCCCTGTTTGCCTTTGCCTTTTTCCTTGGGGGGATTTAGACTGCTCGAAATGATGCTCATTTTTGCTTCAAAAGGGCAACGTCGAGGCATGCTGGAATAGAGCCCTTGCATACTTTAATGAATATGCTGAAGCTAACTTATCTGAGGCAACTTTCCCTCAAGACCAACGGCACTCGATCCGGTGGGAGCCCCCTCCTCTTGGGGGGACCAAATTGAATGCTGATGGTTCATTTTTGGGACCACTAGAGGCAGGGGGCAGGCTACATCCTTAGATCGACTAATTGGACCTTTATTTTCGGAGAAGCTTTACAGAGACAAGCTGAAGGCATTCTGGAGTTAGAGACATGGGGATTGCTCTTGGGGGTTAAACGCTACACCAGAAGAAGATATACGTGGGTTGAGCCAGAGTGAGACTCGCAGGTCCTCGTTGACCTCATATTAAACCGGGCTGATGGACCTTGGAGGATCAGAAATTACATTACCGATCTTTACTATCATCTATCTTCTTTTTATTTCTGGAAAATTCGGCATGTATATCGGGAAGCAAATCATGTGGCTGATCATCTAGCTAACCACGGTCGTTCCATTCCGAACGATACTTTTTGGGAGTCCGAACCTCCTTTGGGTCTACTCCAACACTTGTATGAGGACAATGCATTTTCCTTTTTGAAAAAAAAAAGTGACAACTCTTTTTTTTTTTACTTTTTGCATAAATATAATATTGTTTAGTTAAATAATATATATACCTATTTATTAATATAGTTTAGAAATAAACTTATTTATTCATAATAATTACTTATATTTTATTAATTAGTTATAATATTTTAGATTGTATTATAGTATAATTAAATAAATTAATGTAAAAATTATAATTGTATTTATTTTATTATAATATTAGTTAAATAAAATTAATTTAAAATCTTTTGCATAATATTATATTATTAATTAAAACTTTTAGTTGTTTTAGGAAAACTAGAAATAATCTAATTTATTGGATCTTAAGATATTTTTTATGTAAATTGTAATATTAATAACATATAAAAAATTTAATCAAAATTAAATAGTATGACACAACTTATTTTTTTAATAAAATTTAAATTAGTAATTACATATAATATTTTTTATATGTTAGTAATTATTATTTAAATAAATAAATACATAATATTTTTATTTACTATAATTTTATACCTCATAAAATAATAAATTATATTCCTAGTTCTTACTTTTAAACTAAAAACCTACTAAAAATTATCTATCAAATCAACTTTTTAAATATTCATCATTGCAATTTTCATCCAAATACCAAACCTTATTTTTTCTATTTAATCAATTATTTCTCGAGAACTAATAAGAATTTAAGTACTACCATCCAAGCAAACCCCTAGAGTTCTATTTTTTTGTATCGGCCTAAGTCTACGGGAGGCCTCTGACATTCGAAGCTATTAGCACATCACTAATCCAGAGTCGAATAGATAAAGCAGAAATAGTTTATTCCCTAATCAACATCATGACTCCAAGACTCGAACTTGGTAGTAATAGTGTAATGCATCCAAACTGATCCCCATCAGGTGGCAAAGATTCATTTGGACACTCTACGGATACTATGACTTTGTATATATTTGACTAATACCGGTCAACACGAAAGAAAGATAAAGGAATTTATAGAGATAAAATAGAAGAGTTCATAAGTGTGAAAGTCTTAAGAGTTATTACAAGTTTCATAATAATGCTCTAAGTTCCATTCTAAGACAAAAGAAAAGATAATTTGATCACTAAGTTCATGTGTTCCACTATTGCCTGAGTGTCATCACAATGCACCACTTCATCCACAACTAAGGACCTGGGCATGTGGCAATCAAACATAGGGGAGAGAGTTCTCCCGTCAGCTTTACAACCCAAGTGGGAAAACAATGATAATACAACGATAATCATCAATAGAATAGCCGTAACATATTAGAGCACTATCATTCAATGATGATGATAACGATGATATGATATAACACAAATGAGCATTCATATCAGTAACTATACGGTGACAATGATTCGATATCCACAATAATTCAATATACATGTTTGTCCATCCATATATTATACATGATTTTTAAACAACTAGATTATACTTAAACTCCCGTCCAACTAAGGTTACATAATTTGAACATAATTAATAATTATAATTTGAGCGAAAAAAACTTCTAAAAAGAAGTTAAATAAAATGTTTATCTCTGGCACCTTAATGTGTTCGGACCATTAGATCCGTTGGGAATTCTTGCCTGACAACCTAAGACCAACTGGTCTGGGATCCGTCGATCGAAAACCTGTTACATGAACTACTTTGAACAAGATGGAGGAAACAAAAAAAAAGAGAGAAGAAAAAAAAGCTCATTTAATATTTATAAATTCAAAATTTAGACTTCTTTTATCCATATAGTTGAGACTAATTGTTTATTGATTTAAAAATGTCTTAGCATCTTATATTCTTTGAAGTAGGAATTATTTGGAAAGAGAAGAGGTACTTTGGCGATAAATATAAAATAAACAATGAGAAGAAAAAAGTATTAGTATTTTGATGAAGATCATATCTTATCTTGAATCTTACTTGAGGACAAGTAAATATTCAAACTTGGGGATTGTGATGCATGCTCAATTTTCTATATAACACTTTAATGAGTTGAAAATTGAATGATCATGCATCAATTATCTTATTTTTCTTATAGAAATATTATTCTCCTCTTTATTTTGTGATTTTTACAGCGCTTGTTGTGCAAGAGAAGAAAACGGACCATGTTACAATGACACGAGCCATTTTTTATCATGTCGTGTCACCACCAACACGGACGGGGGAATTTATGTCACGTGCTGATTACTGTTTTGCCTTGACACGGACCGCGTTAGATAATGACAAGAAAATTTCCTCGTGATTACTGAAGACAACACGGCCCGTGTCATTGATGACACGGTCCGTGTTATTCATATCTGAAGATTTTCTGCGCCGAGCTGTAATTCGCGTGATCATGACATTAATCAACGCGGCCCATGTCATTAATGACACAGTCCGTGTTGACACCCAGATTATTGGTGACGGGCGATTATAAAATGACCTCTGCTTCCACATCAAAGGATCATCAGAGCTGAGAAGAAAATCATCCATTTAGAGAGTCCTGTAGTTACTTTGTCTAGAGTCATATTTAAAGTTTTATTTTCTTGCTCATCTTTTGTGCTCTAAATTTTGGCTTTATAATATTTAGTTCTTCAGCAATGGAGTAATCTTTCTTTGTTAGTTTTACGTTGTTAAACTCCACTATTATTTTAATGAAAGATTATTTTCTGAATATGAATGTTCTGTTTGAATCGAATTTATTTTTAACATCTCATATCTTTCCCCTATCTACTCTATGAGATTTAGAGGGGTGTGGACTTAGACTTACTCGGTTGAGGAGTCTTTGAGATGAATCAAATCACTTATGTTTTAATTCTTAAATATTTGAAGAACGATTTGATTAAACTTTCTTCAGATATTTAATTGATAAAATAGATAGGACATCTGGTTAGAGTCCTAATTTATATTATTTCCATCAGATGTGATTTTCTTACTCGATTAACAGTGGAGGAATGCTTAGTAAAACAACATTTCTTCTAATTGGTATTTCTTTTTCTTGGATCTATTTCTTGTTTCCTCTTATTATCTTCATAATTCATTTCATAAAGAATTTTCATCTAGTAAGACTGAGAGATAAAAGTCCTCGTGGGATCGATATCTTTTTACTACTTGTACGATCGGTATACTTGCCGGACTTTTCTACTCTATAGAGAAGTAGCCATCAGACTCCGCCTAGGGTAATGTGGGTGGTGGTATGCGGATCACGTGCCGTCATACCTGACCTCGCGTGAGCATCATCCGAGCCATCCACGTTGGATAGAGAGGCGGGCAAATCAACATCCACGTGGTGGTGGATCGAGCCATTGGATTGGGCCGCATCCAACCATTGCACGTTAGAGTAGACATCGTACGATCCAGAGCCATTGGTGTACGATCCGACCATCATCGTCGCATCCATCCTAGGGCCGTTGAGATCAGGGAGCATCGTCCATGCCGGCGTCGACGAGGGCACGACCAGCTGCCGCGGAGCATCCCCATTTGGACGTCACGGCAACGTGGTAGACAGAACCTATAACCATGGTCCAACAGAAGCACTACCCGAGCCTGCGCCGGAGAAGAGATCGCGGAAGGCAAATTGGTAAATTTCTTGTAGTCGAGTTAGTGATGACGCTTGCATCATAAATCGGTAAATTTCTTGTAGTGAGATCTATTTTAAGGAGATTAATCAAGGTGAGTGATTCCTAATTCATCCACCCGATTGTGTCATTCGTCCAGAGATTATTCCCTGCAAATGGTCTACCCATGAGTTCTTTCTCTATTGGCTAGTAGATGAGGTCGTGTGAGGGAGAGAGGAAGACATAGCGTGAGGAGGAAGAAAAGAGGGTGTAACAACTCCAATTTTTAAATAAAGGTATTTAAGTCATTTGGAGGAAACCTAAGAAACCCTAGGCTAAACTCTATAAAAACCTCCAAACCCTCCATCTCCTCTCTTTTCTTATTTCTCACAAATGATAGCTGCAACCTAGGAGGAGGGAAAAAATAGGAGAATGAGGAAGAAGAAGAGGGCAAAGAGGAAGAGGACATGGACAAGGGAAAGGGAATTAACATTGAGGAAGAATAGGATCATAGGCATGTAAAGGGAATCCAAACCTCTCTTTCCTCTCAATAATATTTTTTGTTGGATTGAGAGATTCAAGAACATCTTGTTCTTGATAGGGATTTTTATTGAGGGTTGCATAAATGAAGGTTGCATGAATGAGAGTTTCATGATATATATTGCATAATCTGATAAATTTTTTATTATTTTGTAATAATTATTTGGATAGGTTTTACTTATCCAAAAATTACAAATGATATATGGATACAAATCTCTCGAATCTAGTTTCCACCGAAATTTGTTTGATATGATTTGAAGATGTATATAAATAGTTATGATCCAAATATCGAACTACTATCATGCTATCTCGAGTAACAGCGAGACGAAATTGTAAACACTATCATAAATTGAAAATAATGAATTAGGGCATCAACTTTATTCACAAGTTAAATGTTCATGTTATATTTATGTGAAAATTATAATCTTTAAAAGAACAAGTATAAATTAAGTTATTAATATTTTAGTGTCTACTGCCAGAATAATATGTAGAGAATAGATTCTTGTAGTTGTATGAATTTCTAGGAAAAAGTCAGAAATCTTGATGATGAAGAAAATTCGAATGCTTTAATATGTTCTATGATTCTTAGATCATGCCTGCAATCTTTTGTAAAGTTTTAGATTATTTTTACTAAAGTTTTGATCTCAAAAATCGAGATTTTCAAGTTGAAAATCGAGATTCTAGGACGTCGGCACGGCCATGCCAATCCTAGGAACAGTCGTCACCGAGCGGACGAGGCCAGGTGATTAAATGGCTCTTAGTTAAGCCCGTGACACTTTTGTCACGGTCATGGCAAGGCCAAGCACGGTCGTGACCAACTCGACCGTGAGCGAGAGCGAGAGCGAGAGCGATGCTGATTTGGCCAAGGATGGGAATGGCTGAGGCTGGGCACGGCCATGATAAAACTGGGCACGGCCCTGACAAGTATAGGCATGACCGTGACTGAGATGGGCACGGCCGTGATAGTGTTGGACGCGACCATGACATTGTTGGGCACGGCTATGACACTAGAAAATAACTTTAAGATGTATTGAACCTATTTTCTAATGTATATAGTGTTACGAAAAGAGGGAGAGAGAGAGATCGCACGAACACAGAAGAACACGGAGATTTACGAGGTTCACCCTAAATTGGGTTATGTCCTCAGGAAGCAGCGGCTCTTTTTATTATGAAATAATGATGATTACAAGGATGGATCTTTGTATGGACCCCTAGGGAGTTTATATAGACACTCCCTTTAACAGATGATAGGAATTACAGACCGACTGTGACTCTGAAATAATCCCCAAGATAAGACACCTATCTCGTGATAAGAAAATAAATTAAATCCGAATCACATACAGAATACATCTAAAAATTTTTGCTCGGGGGGCTCCGCACCTTTGCAACCCCCGTAGGAGGGATCCCCCTAGATCCCCCCTTGACCCCCCAGGCTCGCTGACCGATCAACGAGACCCCACGTAGGGGAATTTTGCTGAAGCACCTGACTACGTAGGGGAATCAATTGGGTTCAAATTCAATGCATTATAAATAAATTTTTACCTTGACTTGAATCATCTTCTGAACACAAAGAACTGCAATACCATGCCACGCCGCCGCCAGCCCCACGTTTGGACTATTACCAAGTATTGATGTTAAGCAAGTCCAAGCAATGCTAGAACTTGTCATGAGGAACAAATTTGATGAACATATCAGTTGGATTGTCTTCAGTGCCAATCTTTTTCACCTTGATCCTCTTCTCAGTACAGATGAAGTGATATTTGACATCAATGTGTTTGGTTCTATCATGATGCACTTAATTCTTGGCTAAATATTTTGCACTCACACTCATAGTGCACTGTAGCCTGCTCCTGATGTAATCCGAGATCTCCAACCAGGCTTTATAACCAGATGTCTTCCTTGGCAGCTTCTGTCAGTGTCATGTATTCAGCCTCTGTAGTAGACAATGTAACCGATGGTTGAAGTGTGGCCTTCCAACTAATAACCGAACTATCCAAAGTGAAGACATAGCCTGTCATAGATCGTCTTCCATCAACATCTTCAGCATAGACTGAATCTGAGTATCCTGCAACTAAACACTCTTTATCACTTCTGTAGATGAGGCCAATATCAGATGTTCTCCTCAGATATCGAAAGATTCACTTCACTGCTTGTCAGTACTCTTTTTCTGAATCGCTCATGAACCTGCTGACAATACTGTCTGCATGAGCAATGTTCGATCTTGTGCAAACCATGGCATACATCAGACTTCCAACTGCACTAGCGTATGGAACCCGAGACATGTACTCCTTCTCTACTTCTGATTTTGGTGCGAAGGCAACAGAAAGATGAACATATGTAGCTGATGGAGTATTCAAAGGCTTCGCTCCTGATTCCAAACCTGGATAAAATCTTCTTAATATAACTTTATGAGGTAAGAAGAGTTTATCCTGTACGTAATCCCTTAGAATTTCCATTCCCAAAATCTTTTGTGCTGCATCAAGATCTTTCATGTCGAATTCTGCACTGAGGAGCTTCTTTAGATTCTGAATGTCTGTCATGTCTCTAACAATAATAAGCATATCATCAACATACAAGAGCAGATAGATGGTGGAGCCGTCCTTCACCTTCTTGTGATATACACAGCAATCATAGGGACTTCGACTGAATCCCTTAGTGATCATGAAGTTGTCGAGCCTTTTGTACCATTGTCTAGGAGATTGCTTCAGGCCATACAAAGATTTTTTCAGTTTGCGAAACATGGCGGACATCTATCGGTGTCCTCACAAGATTGTCATGAGTCCTGATCTGTACAAAACCAATCCCAACTATCTGACATGACGCATTATTGCCCATGATGATATTTTCACCGTCAGTCTTCTAATAAGATGAGAACCATTCTTTATTCGGAGTCATATGATAGGAACACCCCGAATTCAGAACCCAATTATCCTCCAGACATCCTTGATCAGAAGCAACCAGAATCAAATCATCTTCGGAATTCCCAATTTCATGTGCCATCGCAGCGACAGGGGCATTCTTCTTCTTCGGACAATCTTTCTTCCAATGACTAGTTTCTTGTAGTAATTACATATGTCCTTCGTAATGATTTTCTTCTTCTTGGACTTAGATTTCTTCGAATTCGAGGATTGTCCATTCTCCACGGTTGATAACAAACTCTCAGCCTGAGTCTCTACAGAATTTCCAAATGCCCTATGCCGAAGTTCATGAGTATGGAGACTCAATCTTACTTCTTCTATACTTGTTTCCTTCCCGATAATCATAGACTGAACAAAATTCTCATATGATGGAGGAAGTGAAACTAACAGAATTAGGACAGCATCTTCATCCTCGATCTTAACATCGATATTTCTCAGTTCTATCAACAAAGAATTTAACTGATCAAGATTGTCTTTCATAGGGGTACCTTCTTGCATGCGGAGAGAGAACAAACGTTTCTTCCACATCAACTTGTTAGTGAGAGACTTCGTCATATGCAGACTCTCGAGTCTCAACCACAAACCGGTCGCCTTTTCTTCATCTGTGACCTCGATTATCACCTCATCCGCCAGACACAACAGAATCATCAAGTGCGCCTTCTCCTCCTGTGCTGCCAAAGTTGCGAGGTCGGTCTCTTTTTTTTTACCATTCGAGTCTTCCTCTGGTTTGTTCTTCGACACGTTTGAGATCGGCACCCAGACTCCTTGTTGCTTTAGAAGTGCCCGCATTTTGATCTGCCATAGCGAAACAATTTCTGCCGGTGAACTTCTCCACGCTCACATTGTGCGATGTCATCTCTCTACTGATCGAGAATAACTAACGAACCCTAAAGCTTTGATACTAGTTTGTTAGGATTTTTGCACGAGAGAAATTATGCACCACGAGAAAACTTGAGAAATTTAAGGCGACACAGAAGTTTATTAGATGGAAGAAATAGAAGAGAATTAAGAGATCAGATTGATTTCTCTTTGGGCCTCTAGGGAGTTTATATAGGCACTCCCTTTAACAGATGATAGGAATTACAGACCGACTATGATTCTAAAATTAATCCTCAAAATAAGACACCTACCTTATAATAAGGAAATAAATCAATCCCTTAACAATCTCATGATAAGGAAATATACAGAATATGTCAGACAGATTTCTTTTTACTTCTTTGGATCTAAATAGATTTCCAGTTAAAGTAGGATTCAAGGCATTAATTAACAATAGGTTATGTATGGATGTGTACTGATTGTATATCACATGTAATGCATGATCTACGTAATTAGGCTAAAAGATGAAAGATTGATGTAAATGTTTGATGTATTGATGACTAATGAAGTATGAAATTAAAGGAAATGCATCGGCACACATTATGTTAAAGAAGTAAATTCCATTCACCTTACGGTGATTAAGACGTCTGCCATCACTTGAAAAGGTGTTTGAGATTTCTTAAAGGCTAGTGGCCTAGTTGTAATGATGTGGCCATGAGCCTTCAATTAAGCAAAGATAAAAGATGAGGGCAACAAGTAAATGCCTTTCACCTCACGGTGATTGAGACTTATTTGGAAAATAATGTCATCACCTAAAATGTGTTTGAGATTTTTCAATGCTCTATGAACTAATGTAACGATGTAAATATAAAATATGAAGGCAAGAAGTAAATGTCTTTCACCTCACAATGATTGAGACTTCTTTGGGAAATAATGTCTTCACCCAAAAGGTGTTTGAGATTTCTCAGTGCTCTATGGACTAATGTAATGATGTGGTAAAGATGGAAAATGTGTAAGAAGTAAATGTCTTTTATCTTATGGTGATTGAGACTTCTTTGAAAAATAAAGTCATCGCCCAGAAGGTGTTTGAGATTTTCTAGAAGTAAATGCTTTTCACTTTATGATGATCGAGACTTCTTTGAGAAATAATGTCATCATCTAAAAAGTGTTTGAGATTTTTCAATTCCCTATCAACCAATGTAATGATGTTCACATGTACTGATTATTAAGCAAAGATGAAGCATGTTATATGATGAATATAATGAAAGTAAATATTGAATGTAAAGATGAGAAGTAAATTCCTTTAACGTTGTGGTGATTGAGACTTCTCGAAAAATAATGCCATCGCCTAAAAGGTATTTGAGATTTTCCAGTGTAAAGACGAAAGATGTCATATGACCTAAGACTTAGAAGTAAAGTTTTCTAAGGAACTAGGAATAAAGCCCCTCACTATAATAATGTGTGTTCCTAAAATATGACTTATGATATGTAATAAAAGTCAAGATGATAGTATGTGATAAAGATGAAGAATGAAGATGACACATAAAGGATCACATAATAAAGAATGAAAAAATGTCCAAAGAGTTATAAAGCAACACTGAAGAAATGTAAAGTATGAAAGATATTAAGTAACAAGTAATGATCAATGAGTTATAAAAAAATTCCTAAGATGTACATGATAATGAAAGTGGAATGAAATGATAAGTTATATGTTATGATTGTATATGAATGATATGAATACATATTCTTATTGTATGATACTTGCAGATGATGGATCTGAAGTTAAGCAGGTATGGCATTATGTTTATGTTCATGAATGAAGAATGAAATATAAGATTCATGATATTCTCGTGGGGGGTACGGGGGGCGAAGTACCCCACGGTATGGACCTTTATATATGAGGATTATGATTTTATATGATATACTCTCTTTTGGCTCATAGTGAAATTCTTCTGGCAGCGGCCTCCTTTGCCCGTGGATGTTTCTCTCTTGTTCACATTGATCAAGAGAGTTTTACCATGTTAAATCTCTGTGTTCATCTTCTTTTTCTTTTGTCATTTTCATTGTTTATCGATCCTCGATGTTTTATTCACAACAAATTGGTATCAGAGCCAAGTTTCTTTCCACGAAGATGACTACAATGAAGTTCGACATCGAGAAGTTCGACGGGAACACAAATTTCAGTCTGTGGCAAGTTCGAATGCTTACCATCCTGGTTCAGAACGGATTGAAGAATGCGCTATCGGGTTAGAAGCCGGACGCCATGGAGGCGTCCGACTGGGAGGAACTCGATGAGAAGGCATTGTCTGTGATCCAATTGTGCCTGACGAATGATGTTCTTCAGGAAGTCCTCGCAGAGAAGACGACGGCTAGTCTCTGGACGAAGTTGGAAACTTTGTATCTGACGAAAACCCTAGCGAGTCGACTTGTGTTGAAGCAATGACTGTACACCTTTCGTATGGCCGAAAGTACGTCGATCAAATCGCACATCAGTGAGTTCATTGCCCTAATCAATGATTTGAAGAATGTAGATGCGAAAGTTGATGATAAAGATCAGGCCCCATTACTCCTTTATTCCCTGCCATCTTTATATAAAACTTTTAAAGAGACGATGATCTTCAATAGGGACAAACACACGTTTGATGATGTTAAGGACAGACTGCTGAGCAAAGAAAAGTTGGATAACGAATTGGGATCAAGCAGTAAATCTAATGATCAAGCCTCAGGTCTGATCGCAAGAGGCAGACATCAGACGAGAAATCAAAATCAAGATAGATCCAGATCCAAGTCGAAGAATAGAGATAAAGTCTGTAATTATTGCAAGAAGAAGGGTCATATCAAAGCAGTGTTACAAATTACAGAATAAGAATAAAAGGATTAACGATGGCAACGAGAAGGGAAATCAGAAGGCTGAAGTTGCAGATACCGGTGTAGCAGAAAGTGAGAATGAAGATGTTCTGTTGGTAACGACATCAAACAAATCCATATCATCAAGTGAATGGATTCTCGATTTTGGATGCTCATATCATATGTGTCCCAATCGAGATTGGTTCTCCACGTACAAATCTATTGAAGGTGAAGTCATTCTTATGGAAAACAATGCTGCCTGTAAGACTGGTATTGGGTCCATCCAGATTAAAATGCATGATGGGATTATTAGAACATTATCTGAAGTCAGACATGTTCCTGATCTGAAGAAGAATTTTATTTCTCTCGGTGTACTCAAATGGTTGCAAAGTTGTTATTGAGTCTAATGGAATGAAGATTTCCCGTGGTGCTCTTGTGTTGATGAAAGGCCTCAAAATCGGTAGCTTGTATGTTCTCCAAGGTTCGACGGTGATAGGTTCAGCAGCAGTCTCATCTACCTCAGAGGAAGATTGCACAAAGTTATAGCACATGCGTTTGGGCCATATGAGTGAGAAGGGCATGCAAGTTCTCAGCAACAGAGGTCTTCTTCCTAGTGCAAAAGTTGGAAAATTAGAGCTGTGTGAGCATTGTATCTTCAGAAAGCAAAAGAGAGGTAGCTTTGGTCCAGCCATTCATAAGATGAAGGGAACTCTTGATTACATCCATTTAGATTTATGGGGTCCCTCTTAAGTTCTTTCGAAAGGAGAAAATAGATATTTGCTGACATTTATTGATGACTTCTCTAGAAAAGTTTGGGTTTATTTTTTGAAGCATAAAGATGAAGTATTTGAAACATTCAAGTCATAGAAGACTCTACTAGAAAAGCAATCTGGAAAAGTTGTGAAGAGGCTGAGGACTGACAATGGACTAGAATTCTGTAATTCTAAGTTCAATGAATTTTGTGACAAAGAAGGCATTGCAAGACATCACACAGTTGTGAGAACTCCACAACAGAATGGAGTCGCAGAAAGAATGAACAGAACTCTACTAGAAAGAGCACGATGTATGCTATCAAATGCAGGACTTGGCAAGGAGTTTTGGACAGAAGCTGTCAACTTGGCATGTCACTTAGTGAATCGGTTTTCCCACCGATCCTTAGACTTAAAAATTTCTAAAGAAGTGTGGTCAGGTAATCCTCCTAATTACTCACATTTAAGAGTTTTCGATTGTCCTGCATATGCATATGTTAATGATGGAAAGTTTGAACCTAGAGCTAGGAAGTGCATATTTCTTGGTTATAAATCTAGTGTTAAAGGTTATAGATTATGGTGTCCTGAAATCAAGAAATTCATTATTAGTAGAGATGTTACTTTTGATGAATCTGCGATGCTTCACTCGAGAAAAGATTTATCTATTATTAATGATACAGAAAAATAGAAGACTTTAGAGAATGTGGAGTTAGAACTTTCAAATTCTTCTGATGAAAAGAATGATACTCCTGATGCTCCTAAAATTCGTACATCACCTCAAGTTCAGCAACAATACATGTTAGCTCGTGATAAACCGAGGAGAGAAATAAAAGCACCTCAAAGGCTCAGATTTGAAGAACTGGTGGCTTATGCATTAAGTGTTGTTGAAGATATTGAGTTACCTGATCCTTCCTCCTATTCTGAATCTCTATAGAAGAATGGCACTTGGGATCTTGTAAAATAACCCATGAATAAGAAGATTGTTGACTGCAAATGGGTGTTCAAGAAGAAAGAAGGAATCAATAATGAAGAGACAAAGTACAAAGCAAGATTGGTGGCAAAAGGGTACAGTCAAGTGGAGGGTGTTAATTTTCATGATGTGTTCTCTCCAGTTGTGAAATATACTTCTATTCGTACTTTGCTTGCTATTGTTGCTTTGCAGAATCTTGAACTTGAGCAACTAGATGTTAAGACTGCATTCTTACATGGCGATCTAGAAGAAGATATATATATGGGGCAGCCAGAGTGTTTTTATGTTGAAGGTAAAGAAGATCAAATTTGCCATATGAAGAAGTCTTTGTATGGACTTAAACAATCCCCTCAGCAATGGTATAAAAGGTTTGATTCATTCATGTTGAGTATTGGTTTTATAAGAAGCAAATATGATAGTTGTGTTTATTTGAATCAACTTGCCGATGGTTCATTCATTTATTTGTTGTTCTATGTTGATGATATGTTAATTGCAGCGAAAGATATATTTGAAATTAATATTTTAAAAAATAGGTTAAGTTTTGAATTTGAGATGAAGGATCTTGGAGCAGCAAAGAAAATTTTGAAAATGAAAATTTCTAGAGATAGAAGTTCAGGAAGACTATTTTTGTCTCAGAAGAAATATATTGAAAAAGTCTTGGAGCGTTTTGGAATGCAGAATGCTAAGACTGTCAGTACACCGATTGCGGCACACTTTAAACTCTCAACTTCATGTTCACCACAATTTGATAAAGACAAAAGGTATATGTCAAAAGTTTCTTACTGTAGTGCAGTTGGTAGCATCATGTATGCAATGATTTGCACTCGTCCAGATATATCTCATGCCGTCAGTGTTGTTAGTAGATATATGTCTAATTCATGAAAGAAGCACTGGAAAGCTGATAAGTGGATACTGAGATATTTAAGAGGTACTTCTGATCTGTGCTTGGAATTTGGTAGAAATTCGACTGAACTGGTTGGCTATGTTGATTCAAATTTTGCAGGAGATTTTGATAAAAGAAGGTCCCTAACTAGTTATATTTTTACTATTACTAATTGTGTTGTGAGTTGGAAAGCTATTTTGTAGGATACCAAAAGAAGCTATCTGGTTGAGAGGATTAATCGGAGAGCTCACAATGAAAGAGGAAGCTACTATCATATATTGTGATAGTCAGAGTGCAATACATCTTACAAAAGATCAAATGTATCATGAAAGGACAAATCATATAGATGTGAAATATTATTTTATTCGAGATATTATGGAAAAGCAAGATGTTCAAGTTCAGAAGATAAGCACACATGAAAATTCAGCAGATATGATGACAAAGAGCTTACCTGTTGCCAAATTCGACTATTGTTCAAACTTGGCGGGCATTACGCAAAGATCAAGCTAGGCCCATCTGAGCCATTCGACAAAGAAGAGCATGTTGAGCTTTATTTTTGAGAGTTTTGTAAAATTCAAGTCAAGGTGGAGATATGTTGATGTGCCTTGAATTATGTACCATGTACCCAAAATTTTGAAAGAAAAAAAATGAGAAAAAGGAAAAATGAGGATCTGTGGCGGAAGTGGAGTGCTTGGGTCGTTAGGCTCAAGCCCGTAGCCCGCCACTAATTCTCGTGGGGGTACAGGGGCGAAGCCCCCCGCGGTATGGACCTTTATATATGAGGGTTAAGGTTTTATATGATGTACTCTCTTTTGACTCAAAGTGAAATTTTTCTGGCCGGTGGCCTCCTTTGCCCGTGGATGTTTCTCTTTTGTTCACATTGATCAAGAGAGTTTTACCACGTTAAATCTCTGTGTTCATCTTCTCTTTCTTTCGTTGTTTTCATTGTTCATCAATTCTCGGTGTTTTGTTCACAACATTATTGTTATTATGATGATACAGCATCACATGTAGTATTATGTGATAGGATAGCATAACATGCATGATCTTTACATATTATAATTAGGAAATTCTACACTCTAACTTCGTGCAGATAACCAATGTTAATTAATGGATGGCAGCTCAAGCTCATGACAAAGTGTTGCACATGCTAAATAAGTCTTATAGTTCTATTTGAACATTGAAGGTAATGATGTAATGAAGGTTTAGACATTTAATCTTTTCTGAAGTGTTATTTGTGACATGATTAATAGAAAGTTCTTATTTATTATGATTTTTTTAAATTATCAAATCTTTCAATATTAAATGATGTATGTGAATGGATTAATGGCACGAAATTATCCTAAATGATCAAAATTTTTAAGGTGAATTTTGGATTAGGATTCCAATCCTTTTTTTTCTTCTCCAACCACCGTGGAAATCATGGAAGCTATGAGGAGGCTATTTAAAGGATAATATTAGGATTTTTTGGATTTTTTTATGAGAATTGATCCCTTGCATATATACGAGCCATTTATCTGGTGTAAGAGCTGGTTAGTTAATTCTTGTTTCTTTATTGTTATAATTAGTATTCAGCGAGCATGAGAGTCAACCTTGCTACCAATTGAGCCAACCAATTTTCTAAAGTTCTTTTTAGTTGGGAAGACTCAATCTGATTTCTGGACCATCATTTTTTGTTAGAACTGTTGTAGCCCAGCCCACTGGCCCACTACTTCAACCCAATACGAAGTTGCTACAGAATCATATAAAAGCCAAAATGTGGGTTGCTGACCTATTTTCTTCTTCCTACGGCCGTGAGCTATCTTGCAAAGTTAGGGTTTGTTCTTTCTTCTTCCTTTTGTTTTGCAGATCCCTTCTCCTAGCTGCTAATCTTTGTCCCTGCAGGTAGATGTGTCATGTGCAGCTTCAAATATCTCTCTTCTTGACAGCAACCAAGATCCTTTGCTTCCTTTCTTCACTTCACAGTATGGTGAGTTACAGCACCTTGATCTTCTCTTGAGTATTAGATCCTTCCACAGCTCACGTATTTTGCTCTTTTGCTTCTCTAAATGTTGCTGAATGTTGGAGATACAAGGAACCTTGTCCCTGTTTGACAAGCACAACTAATAGAGAAGAAAAGTAGAGGAGATACAGGAAAAGATAGGGATTTCGAGCACCCTTCAGCTCCAAGAAAACAAGAAGTTAGATTGTAAAAATGGCTCAGAGATGAGTCTCTTCCCAGCCTTCATTCTATTTATATGCTTCCCTTTGAAATTGTCATTTACATGCTGTTACATTCTTGTTACATGTCATACATCAACTCAACTATATTGCTGATGTGTACATATCATTTTGTAATAAAATCCTTCAAGTAAGATGGTCTCTTTATATTTCTTCTAGTCTTCACTTCTTCTGCCTTGTCGATTGCTGTCACCTTTTGATTATTTATAACATTTCCCCTTCGGTGAAAAACTGGACCTCATCCTTGAGGTCTGGAAAAGAATCAATAACTTGATCAAAATCCGCCCATGAAGTGTCTTCCATCGGAAGTCCTTCCCACTGCAGCAACACCTGTTTTATAAATTGTCCTTGGCGCTTAATGATTCTAGTAGCAACAACAGCTACTGGCTTATGTATAGGACCCTGTATGTCTGAGATATCTGGCAAAGAAGAAGGAATATCTGTTCTTCCCAAGGCTTTTTTTAGCTTGGAAATATGAAACACAAGATGAATCTTAGAATTAGGAGGAAGAACTAATTCATAAGAAACTGTTCCAATTCTTTTGGCTACAGGAAAAGGCCCATAAAATCGTTTCGATAACTTGTGAGTACTTCTTTGAGCAAGAGACCCTTGCTTGTAGGGCTGTAGTTTCACATAAACCAAGTCCCCTTCCGCAAACTCCATATATGTTCTGTGTTGATCTGCATTACTCTTCATCCTCGACTGAGACCTCGATAAATTGTCCTTCAAAACTTTTAGCACCTCATCCCGATCTCGAAGCTCAACATCCACAGCTTCTATTGGAGACTGATCCCTGATATAGGCAAGAATAGTAGGAGGTTGACGATCATAGATGACTTCAAAAGGAGTCATCTCAGAGCTAGTGTGATAGGAAGTATTGAAAGAATATTCTGCCCATGGCAGATATTTAGACCACGTAGAGGGTCTGTCCATAGCAAAACCTCTCAAGTACTGTTGCATGCACCTATTTAATACTTCAGTCTGGCCATCAGACTTTGGGTGATAAGCAGAGCTCATACAAAGCTTGGTACTGCTGAGAGAAAATAATTCCTTCCAAAAAGAACTAAGAAATATGGAATCTCTATTTGAAATAATGGTCCTTGAAAATCATGTAGCTTCACAACCATGTCTAAAAATAATTTTGCAACCTTTGAGGCAGAGTAATGGGAGTGTTTGGAGAGTCTATCGACCACAACTAGAACTGATGTAAAACCATTAGAAATTGGTAGACATGTGACAGAATCCATAGAGATATCCTCCCAGACCCTGTCTGGAATAGGAATAGGTTGTAATAACCCAGTAGGACTAGTAGTACAATACTTGATTTGCTGGCATATCTGACATTTACGGATAAAATCTTCCACTGATTTTATCATACCTTGCCAAAAGAACTCAGCTGCTAACCGTTTGAAAGTCTTCTTGATTCCCAAATGTCCTCCAATAGGGGTAGAATGAAATTCCTCCAATAGTAAAGGAATAATAGTGGAAGATGGTAAAAGAAAAATTCTGCCTTGTTTATATAGTAAACCATCTTTAGCTGTCAAATCTAATGTAGAAGAGACTCCATCATAGATTTCCTGTAATAAAGATCGAAGTTGTGTATTAGACTCATATTCTTGTCGAATCTGATCATTGATATTGAAGATTGGCATAGTCAATCCCAATACAGACTATCTGTACTGAATTGCCTAGATAATGCATCAACAACTCTATTCTCCACCCCTGGTTTGTAAACTATAGAATAATCATAGCCAAAGAGTTTAGCCAAAAATTACTGCTGCACAGGAGTCTGAATGACTTGAGTCAAAATCTCCTTGAGACTTTTGTGATCTGTCTTAATGACAAAGTGATGACCTAACAAATAATGTCTCCACTTTTTAACTACTTCCACTATAGCAAACAACTCTCTTACATAAATTGAAGCCTTCTGTAGGGATTTGGACAACTTTTTACTGTAATAGCATATAGGTAAATTATTCTGAAGTAACACGGCGCCAATTCCAGTTCCTGAAGCATCTATTTCCAGAACAAAATCTTTACTGAAATTTGGTAGTTGTAATATAGGTGCTGATGTTAAGGCAGATTTCATAGTCTGAAAAGCTGCGGTAGCTTTTTCTGTCCAGTGAAACGAGTCTTTTTGTAGTAGATCAGTCAAAGGGCTAGCTAAAGAAGCATATCCCTTTACAAACCGTCGATAATACCCAGCAAGATCCAAAAAGGCTCGTAATTGTTTAATGTTCATAGGAAGTGGCCACTGTTGAACAGCCTCAATCTTTTGCCAATCAGGTTCGACTCCCTTGGCTGATACAATATGACCTAGATAATCAATCTTGAACGGGGCAAAACTGCATTTGCTCTTTTTGAGATAAAAATTTTGATCCTGCAGGCACTGTAATATAATATCCAAATGTTGCAAATGACTTTCCAAATCAAGAATGTATATCAATATATCATCAAAAAATACAATCACAAACTTTCTCAAATAAGGTGCAAATAATCTGTTCATAATGGCCTGAAAAGTAGATGGAGCATTTGTCAATCCAAAGGGCATTACTAAAAACTTATAATGACCTTCATGTGTTCGGAAAGCCGTCTTCCCTATATCATCCTCATGCATTCTGATCTGATGGTAACTTGCCCTGAGATCCAATTTAGAAAAAATTGATGCTCCATGAAGTTCATCCAAAAGCTCATCTATAGTTGGAATAGGGAACTTATCTTTGATACTAATGCCATTTAAGGCTCTATAGTCCACACAAAAACGTCAAGTGTCGTCTTTTTTCTTCACTAGCAGGACTGGGGAGGAGAATGGGCTGGAACTGTGTTGTATAACTCCTTGCTCCAGCATTTCTTTTACCAACTTTTCTATTTCAACTTTTTGAAAATGAGAATATCTATAGAGTTTTACATTGACCGATTGGCTATTTGGTATTAGATGTATGTGATGTTGAACTGCCCTATTTGGAAGAAGAGAAGTCGGTATCGAGAAGACCTTCTCATACTTATCAAATACAACTCTAACTTCACTAGTAATAATGTCCTCCTCGGAACTTTCTTGTGTGGCAGTCAACTGAAAGTAGGACATATTATCTTGTAATTGAATTAATCTTCTCAACTGATGATGTAATACTGAATCAATATTCAATTTATTTTCACCTCTCAAACAAATATTTTGACCCTGCCATGCAAAAGACATTGTGAGAGTAGAGTAATTAACTGCAACTGGTCCCAGTTGCTGCAACCACTGAACTCCCAAAACCATATCACCCCCTTCAATTGGTAATACATGAAAATCATCCTGAAAAACCATCCCCTGAATATGAAATTCCACCTGTGAATATAATCATGCACATTGTAACTTGTCTCCATTCCCAATCATTACTTCAAAGTGTCTAGAAGGAGTAATAGACAGAGATAACTTGGAAATAGTGGCTTCTCGTATGAAATTATGAGTAGAACCACTGTCTATTAATATCGTGACTGGAATTCCTGTCACAAAACCCCACATTCTTAAAGTTTGAGGTTTAAGCACTCCTAATAGAGCATGTAAACTGATTTCCAATGAATCCTGTTAACACTCTTGAGCATCAAGTTCATCAATTCTTTCAGGAAGTTGGTCTTCCTAACTTGTCAGCAACAAGAATTTAGGTTTACATTTGTGCCCCTTATGAAATTTTTCATCGCAATTGTAACATAACCCTTTCTCTCGTTGTCCATCATTTTAGCAGGAGTGAGTCTTTTAACTGGCAGTGTAGTTCCGGTTCCCTGATTAGAACCTTGTGCAATATTTGTAATAGAACCTTGTGCAATATTTGTAGTAGAACCTTGTGCAGAGTATGTGTTAGGAACTATTTGAGAATTAGTTCCTGAAAACTATAAAGGTTTTGTTGATAACTGAGGTGAAAAATATTGGGACTTAAAGTGTGATTGTCTGGGTATAGCAGTAGCATCCAATAATTTTTCTTCTTGTAGTTTAGCCAATCCAATTGTTTGCATCATAGATTTGGGTTGAAATGCCATCAATTCTCTTCTAATCTGTGGTTGCAATCCATAAATGAAGCAAGACAGTAGAAAAGATTTTGATAAACCATTAACCCTATTAGATAAAGCCTCAAATTTGGACTGGTATTCCATAACAGTACCAGTTTTGGTTAATTTTGATAAAGCCCCTTGGTAATCTTCAAACTCTGAAGGACCAAATCTGATTTCCAAGGCTCTATCAAAGTTTATCCAAGAGCTTAGTTGTTTATTTCGATACATCCATCTGTACCACTGCAAGGCCACTCCATCAAATGCAAAAGATACCATTATAATTCTAGATTCCTCAGCTACATTGTAGAAATCCAAGAATTGTTCAGCTTTGAATAACCACTCTAGTGAGTCAGAACCAGAGAACTTGGGAAGTTCTAATTTGATACTCTTGGATAGAATAGATGAGTCAAGACCTCGGTTGGATAAACTTGGGGAATGAAATGAATTATTCTGATTTCCATTGTCACTGTTGTGTCTAGGTGCATGTTGTAATCTTGCATTCAGATCATCATATTTAATTCCAAAAGCTATAATGGATTCATTTACAGAAGTAAATTTGTCATTGAAAAAAGAAAACTGCTGTTCCATTAAAGTCTGTTCATAGAATCCTTCATTTTGGACCACCCTGTACCATCAGCCATTTCAGAAATCTCAAGGAAAAATAAGACAGAAATGAAACACACCAATTATTCTGTATAATTCTTCTATGAACTATTATAACAATCCAGACTCAATTAGAGACCAGAAATCTAAGAATCTCTATTGATGTAATCAAAATTGTATCAGGTGTGCAAAGCTATCAAGAAATGCAGAAATCCTCCTCAAGATTGCCAAGACTGATATGAGAACTTGTAGAAAACTCAACAAAAGTAGCAACAAGAGCACCAATGTTAGAACTGTTGTAGCCCAGGCCACTGGCCCACTACTTCAACCCAATACGAAGTTGCTACAGAATCATATAAAAGCCAAAATGTGGGTTGCTAACCTATTTTCTTCTTCCCGCGGCCGTGAGCTATCTTGCAAAGTTAGGGTTTGTTCTTTCTTCTTCCTTTTGTTTTGCAGATCCCTTCTCCTAGCTGCTGATCTTTGTCCCTGCAGGTAGATGTGTCATGTGCAGCTTCAAATATCTCTCTTCTTGACAGCAACCAAGATCATTTGCTTCCTTTCTTCACTTCACAGTATGGTGAGTTACAGCACCTTGATCTTCTCTTGAGTATTAGATCCTTCCACAGCTCACGTATTTTGCTCTTTTGCTTCTCTAAATGTTGCTGAATGTTGGAGATACAAGGAACCTTGTCCCTGTTTGACAAGCACAGCTAATAGAAAAGAAAAGTAGAGGAGATATAGGAAAAGATAGGGATTTCGAGCACCCTTCAGTTCAAAGAAAATAAGAAGTTAGATTGTAAAAATGGCTCAGAGATGAGTATCTTCCCAGCCTTCATTCTATTTATATGCTTCCCTTTGAAATTGTCATTTACATTCTTGTTACATGTCATACATCAACTCAACTATATTGCTGATGTGTCCATATCATTTTGTAATAAAATTCTTCAAGTAAGATGATCTCTTTATATTTCTTCTAGTCTTCACTTCTTCTGCCTTGTCGATTGCTGTCACTTTTGATTATTTATAACATTTTCCGGAAGAAATGGCTCGTGAGAGTGGAGAAAATGGAGAAAATGGAGAAAACGGGGAGGATCCTAAAGGCACGCCGAATAATCTGATGCCTAATAGTAATATCCAGCAAGTTGCCGTTGGTAGGCTGCTTGCCTTGAATGTGTATGGTCATGATTATTCAACAAAAGGACGGCAGCGAGGCATGCTACATTCCAATGCAATCACGTTTCACATTCCCATTCTCGCATAATTTCTAATTGAGATTGGTAACTTCTATTTGCACTCCTAGTAAATTTCATTATCTTTTCTTCTCCTGAGAGCATTTGCGGGAAAGCTATTTATTACTTGCACTTTAAAACAATGTTAACTTTTACTTAGCCATTGATTTCCCCTTTTCATTAAAAAGTTGTGTTGCATACTGTTAGGATTTCTGAAACTGAGAGAAATTATACATGAGGCAACGTATAATTTTATTAGATGACAATAAAAGAATATTATAATTCAAATTACTTTATGTATTAATTAAAATTCTGAATTAATTTTTTTAAAATTAAGACGTATATCTCGTGATAATGAAATAAATTAATTCTGAATCACATATAAAATCCTCTCTTATTTTCAGGCTCTCTGTCCGGGCAGCGAGACCCACCCCTAATACAAGAATGCCTTTTATTGATTTTGAATTGAGATAGAATTCAAGGCATTATTAACGCATACGTTTTGAGAACTGGGCGAGGCAATTCTGTCCATGAAATGGTCTCAGAAGCATCTGGGAAGGTATCTATAACTGCACTTTTCGCCTCGCGTATCAATCTACATTTGTAGCCATGTTGCTTGTATAATTGGATCAGAAAATCCCCCATCAAATTATGCCGAAGAAGGCCAGGTGATGCTACATCCATCTACGCATCAACCCAGAAAGCTCAAAAGGAGCTGGGATGGAGGTATGCTATGCTGTTTCTTTACACCACCCACGACTTTAAACAACTAAAAGAGATCCCCAGGGATGCAACTTTGATGATATGGAGACAAATCGAGTAAATAATGACAAAGTCGCCTTACTTTCCATCTCTGTTCTGAATATGAGAATTCGTATACCTGCAAGAGCTAAATATGATATCGAGTCCAAGAAATGTGCAGTGATCAGTGGTGGAACTGGGCAAGCAAGAATCTTCATGGCTATCGTCGCTTAAAAACTACAAGTAAAATTTCTCAAACATGAATAGGGGAAAATCTCATGTAACCTTCCACATCATACTAGGGTTGAAATGACACGTTCAAAGAATATGGTAATGCATATATTTCTAATGTAAGATGTCAATTTTCTCTCTCTTGCATATACAAAATATTTTTTCAACTCAGAATCGTAACATAAAGATAAAGCCAAAAGAATCATATGTCGAATAGATATAATTATAAAATAATTAATATATTATCAACATCAAATAAATTGTTTACTGAGTAACCTACTACTATATTCCACTTTAAATGGCACAAATATAAACACAATATATTTGCTTTATCAAGTTTAATGCTATGAAATTGTACCACGACATCAAATGAGCAAGAAAATGTTCCAAGTAAATAGTCATAAAATAATGATGCACCATTGTAAATATGTACAAAAGATATAAAGACTATTATGATATTTCATATAATTAGCGTCTTGTGAAAAAAAATAATAAACAAAAGATAAAATATATTAAAAGTGATGACAGTGAAGGTTTAATTAGTTGACTACTACTAATAAAATTTATTTTAAACACTAATGCAAAAACAATCAAGTTTTTAAAATAATTTATTTTAGGAGAAATTTAACTAAATGTCTTTCAACTTTATTCTCTTTTTCAACTGCTTTAACTTTACATTGTTGTCCAATTATTAACTTATTTTACCAATTGTCATTTCTATTGGATATAGGCTTCCTTTGGGAGTGTTTTTGAGAAAAATAAATTTAAGAAAAGTTTGCTTTCACCAAAAGGAGGGAGGAGTCATATGTGAAAAAAAGCACACTCGACTGTGGTGGCTGTGGCGTATAGATTTTTTTGAAAAAAAAAATAATACGGGCAAACATGAAGTGATTATAAGCAAATGAGATTTTTAAAAAGCACCCGACGCATCATTTTCTGCCATGACCAATGTTATAAGACTCGACCCAGGCATCGACCCGGATTGTTTAACGGGTAAGGTCGGATCGGATCGAACCGAATGATCGGACCGGATAATATAAATTAATAAAATAATAAAATAAATTAAGGTGATCATTGTAATATTATTAATATGTAATATCTTATTTAGCAAAAAATACAAAACATAATATAATAAAATATTGAGATCAAATAATATAATAAAGTAAGCATTAATTGAATCAATCATCAATCGAATATTTTCTAAAAAACCTCGTGAGGTAATTATAAAAAATAAAAATTTTGATGAAATATTATATATATAATAAAGAAGAATGTTAAACATAAATCTCAAATAAAGATATATATAAATAATATTTTTTTAAAAGTTTTAATAATTTTTATATGTTTTATTTTTTTATGTATTTTACAACTTTGACCCGTCCGGATCAGTCAAACTCATCGGGTCGAGCGATTGAACCCGAGCTTTGACCGAGTTTGATCAGATCAAAGCGGGTCAATCGCTTGGTCGGATTTTGATTGACCCATGGGTCGTTTTAATGCCCAGACACCGGTCCGACCGGCCGGGTCGGGCCGGGCCGAGTCTTACAACAGTGGCCATGACATGTCATTTAAAAATAAAATAATAAATATAAAAAAATTAAAAGTTTAAAAAAAAAGGGTTTTGCCCCCTCTCCCTCGACTGCCTGAGGGGGTTATTCCGATTGAATCTCGACGCAAGGACAAGGGTAGTGTAGGGGTTGACGTCGAGATGTAGGATCCAATTTCGCCAGACGGAGGAAGAATAATCATCCAACGACGGCGCCGAACAAAAGGAGGCGATGAAGAAGCTTCAATCGTCGTTAGACCCCAGAGAAGAAGTCGAGCGCGATGTCTACCCTTCGCAAGATATTCCAGCGCAAGCTCAGGCCGGGGCCGAACAAAACATCGGGCTCGCGTGAGGCGGCGACCCTATCAAACAAAGGCATCCGGCAGCTCCTGCCATGGCGCCGCTCAGCCAAATGAAGCAGTTTGTGAAGAGGCGCTACACTCTAGGGAGCTTCGACTGGAAGAAGGTGGACAGGATGCGGGAGGTGACCACCGAGGAGGACGCCCGAAAGGAGAGGAGGGGGCGACGCTCCCTCCCCCTCTCCCTTCAGCCCCTGAGCACCGATGTCTCACCATTGACCGGAGGAGAAGAGGGGGTGCAGCCCTCTTTTTTCTAATTATTTTTATAAAATTACTATGTTATTAGTTTATTTTACACTTATTTTAATGTTAAATAACTTGTCACATAATGGAATAACGGGTCATACCTAATCGAAAGAGTAATTAGTAAAATAAGTTAATAAATGGAAGACAATATATTTAAAAGAAATAGAGAACAGAATTGGATAAGAGGCTAAAGCTTGAGGGTATTCGGTAAAATTTATTCATTTATAAAGTAAATTTATGTCGATTTTAAATGACAAGAGAACTTTTAAGAAATGACAGACCTATGAGAAGATATATTTTAAAAAATGCCAAATCTATTCGCTCTATTAATAACCGATGTATCATGAAGGATTTGCCTTTTCTATTTGTAAATTATCTTCATATAATGTCGTATAAATTTTACTTATGCTAAAAAAAACTTTGTACTAATTTTATCGGTTTTACTAAAAATAGATTCAACAGTTTACCGAGCTCGATTCCACGCTTTTATGAGCCATCTTCTGTGCTTGAGTTGATAAATAATAACAATTCCAAGCGGGTTTTCGCTACCACGAGAACCTCTGGAGCTGAATTAGACTTTTGACGCCATGCTAACAGGAAAAAAGAATCATGTATGATAATTTTTTCTTGTCAACAGCCTGTGAGCATGACCACTTATATAGCAATCTTGACTAGCAGGCTGAATTAAGCACACGAAGGCATTTGTTTCTCTACAAATTCGTGAAAGAAAAGTTGGACGCTTTGAACCTATGGAAATATTCAACTCTCTACACTTACACAAAATTGAGTCGTCATGGAGGCCTCCTAAGAGGTGTGTTACAGAAAAAAAAATGCAGAGAAAATGTACAAAAACTTGGCAAGTAATTACTTACTATTCTTGTTCAAGGAAAAATGGCATTAACAAAGGTTTCGGCATCAAAGGGTTGGAGGTCATCCACTCCTTCGCCCACACCTACGAACTTGACAGGAATTCCAAGTTCCTCTACCACACTTACCTGCATAAAATTAATGTGCAGCTGATGGCTCTCGTATTCCAAGAATGCCTGGTGTCTTCAGATTCAAATTTATGGACGACAGGAAAACAAAGCTTACCACACAACCACCTCGAGCAGAACCGTCCATTTTCGTCAGGACAAGGCCAGTGACACCTACTACCTGTTGCCAAATTTCATTAACAATGTAACAAAATTATGTACGAAGATAACTTAATCATAAGAAAATAAGTAACCACTCCTCGAATTCATCATTGTTCATAGAATAAGATGCAACAAGATTGCAAAACAGGTATCTGATACAACCAAAATAAGAAAAATAAACATGGTTCCATGCAGTTCATACCTAGGAGTAGGGACTAGGGAGCATACTCACTCCCATCAGTAGGGCTTCACAATTTGGATGTAAAACGTGAAATATTCCACTATAATGCTGGTTCAAAAATTTCTACTAAACCACTTTGAATTGCTCATGAAACAAACGTTATGAATACAAGGGTTCAAGAATGACTCTCAGAGTCTGAAGAGTGAAGCTTCATGACAATTGATAGCTGTCAAACAAAAGTGATGGCAGGAAACTAGGACTGAATTTAGAGTATGTAAACCAATGCGCAAGTCAATTATAACTGCATTTTTGGAACAATGCGCTATAGTAAACCACTTTTTGTATTCAATGCATAACCTATTTCTTTCTTTTTTTTCAAATAAAGATCTTTCTAGAACTTTGAGCGACTTATTTCATTACCGATATTCAATAGAGTTTAAATGTCAAGGTAGAAGAATTTCATATACATCATTACATCTTCTGGTGCTTGGCTTTTAATTTTGATAAAATCCTAAGATCCATGCCACAGTTCTCAGTACTTTGATCTTTATTTCCGTCTGTAAGACTTTACAATGCAGTTTTAAGATGTAGTTCACGAATTGATTAAAATCCACAAGGTGATTGTAATGTAATAAGTACCTATTACCTAGAAAAAGACATCTTTAGCCACAACATCATTGCATATGTAACAAGAATATCTCACACTTTATTTAAAGAAAAGCTCTTATGAGTCTATGAAAGCATATCAAAATGACAGTCAAGAAGGTAACACAGTTTCAGGATAAGAATATTACATCATTGAATTCTCTTGCCTGTGGCAACATATTCAAGCCAGTTGTTCCATCCAAAACAAGCAATATTTCCTGTCAAAGTTGGCAAAGATCCCTTAATGATTGCTAAATTAGCAAAAAGAGGAATGCTTAATCCTTTCATAGTAGATCATGTTGCTTAATCGGACAAATACTAATGAGGATGCTGAATAATCACATGCATATGCAAAAAGAATACTAATATATATAATATTATATCACCCAATTAGCATAGTTGTCAATTATTGTTCCAAACTTTCAGATAGTTATGAGCAATATGATTGTCCCTGTACATTTTGCACTTGAGAATTCAGTATAAAGAAGGGAAACAATAAAGTGATCCTTTATGTCTGGATCAATAGTAGGAATGAAATTACCCACTAAAGATCCTGGGTAGTCATCATTTGTGCATTTTGGCTTGTATATTTTCTAGCATGTTTCTATCTGTGGCTCATGGAAGCATCTCTTTCTTCCTTTTTCGTGGAGAAAGGGTAATAAAAACTTAGGTCCCACCGAAATTCGAACTCGGGCTAATGGATTCAAAGTCCACTGTCCTAACCACTAGACTATGGAACCCTCATGTCTCGTTCTTCAATCTGAAAGAAAGAAACATGCTCGTATACAAAAAGTTTATCTCAAAATCACCAAGTGGGCTAGTGAGCCAGCAGGAGATTTGGAGAGGGGAGAGAGAGATGATTCTATGGCAATGATTTGGAGAATTTTCAGTTGGTGACAGAACAGTCAAGAATTTTGGACATACATTAGGTGCACCTGGAATGACTTTAGAGAGAGCTTTCTTGCAGGCAACCAACTCCTCCATTAAGCTGTAATTTGTGTGTAAACCTGGGGAATTTTAGACGGTCTTAGAAGAAAGAAAATATAAAAGAATTTAAATCATGATTCCAACTTCAAAAATATGCATACGTCCGGATGTATCACATAAGACCACATCATATCCTTCCTCCTTGCCCTTTTTTGCTGCCTGTGAAAGGACTATCAAGGAATCACAGCTTTAAGGTCGTACAAAGCTTCAACAATAAAATACTTACTTCAAGTAAATATCATAATGCACTTGGTCAAGTCAAACCTGAAGTAGCTTTGGCTTTCTCACCCTCAGCCACAACAATTTCAGCCCCAGTTCTTTCAGCCCATACCTCAAGCTGTTCACTTGCTGCTGCTCTGAATGTATCCCCTGCTGCCAGTAGCACCTAATATACAGTTTCATTCTAAAAATAACTGAAATTTACCATACAAAAACATACAAAATGAAACCCTCTTTAGATCAATTCTTACAAAGTGATTTTTGTAATAAACCGATAATAACTGTGAAACCAACGAGTTCATTAGGCCATCTATGTCCATATCTGATGAATATCCTTGTAGAATAGTAGCAAAATGCGACATCACTTCAAATTTAAATATAAAATAAGTCTATAAATGCTTGGTTGTTTTGACAATAATACTATTCTGAGTTCAATCCCATAAAATAATAAATTGGCTGAAACGATTTATATTTCCAGGGATTTCTCACCTACAAATTTAAGAAAAGGATATTTATTATTATGTTCTTTCCTATTAAATGCCTTCTCATGCCAGTTCATATTTTCATTCAACCCATTGTTCTGTGCTCATAGTAATATGTAAAATAGTTTCAAACCTTCATACAACTTTTTTTTTTAAAGTAACCTTCATACAACTAAAGAAGATAGGTGAAGATAATATACCTTCACACCTTCATTTTTCAATCTACAAGCAAGCTTTCCTGCAGGATAAGGTAAATATAAGGTGACTGAAGGATGTTAACTTAATTTGCTAGATGATATTACCCGTCCACTAGAGATGTCGGATCACGATTTATAAAACAGAGATCAATGTTTTTTTTCAAGGAGAAACAGAGATCAATGATATATTGTGGTACAAGGAAAGAATATATATATATATATATGTATTCTGGTAAATAACAGCGAGCCATAAATGTTGAGTTACCCAATGAAAATTTGCATTTTCAGAGTGTGTTTATGGAAACTATATTTGCAGTACCTATTAAAAGCTTTATCAGAAGATACTCTAACATTCTAGCATATATGAAGAGAAAAAAGATGCTGCAATTACCATACAAGTAAGAAATGAAAGTGGCTAAATACATACACATGTACTCTAATTTAATAGTTGATAAGAGAGATCGGAATTTTTGAATTTCATTCAATGGAAAACAAACAAAACACCAACCTTGTAAATGCAGGATTAGATTATTGAATATATACATTCTTATAAATTTCCCACAAAGAAGCTACAACACAGAAACATTGAACACAAAGGGTAGAGAAAGGAATCACATACTATGTTCCAACCACAGTCAGATGTTTGAAGATAAAAGTTTCTTATAATAAGAAAAAAACATCTCAAGGAAAGCAGTTCAGGATTAGGAAAACAAACATGTACTCTAATTCAATAGTTGATAAGAGAGATTGGAGATATTTTCAACAACAACAACAACAAAACCTTATCCCACTAGGTGGGGTCGGCTACATGGATCACCAATTGAAGATATTTTCAATTGGAGATATTTTCATCCAATTGGAGATAAACAAAACACCAACCTTGTAAATGTAGGATTAGATTTTTTAATATGTACATTCTTATAAATTTCCCACAAGAAAGCTAAAACACAGAAATATTAGACAAAAGGGTTGAAAAGAGAAAGAAATCTTATATATGTTCCAACCACTGTCACATGTTTGAAGATAAAAGGTTTTATAATAAAAAAATGCATCTCAAAAAAAGCACTCCAGGATTAGGAAACACAATGCATTTGATTTCAGCATTTCACAATTTTAAAATAAAAAACTGAAATACAATAGAGGCAAATATTTAGTTATCCATTGTTTAGTTAAAACATTTGATTATCCTATAAAGATGATGAAATTATGAGCACATTGACCATATATAACTAAAACATTAGAAACTATGCACATTAAGCGAGCAAGTGCTAATATGAACTAAACATGAAGGTGTGCAAACTCTCCAATATTTCTTGCGAAGTATGTACTTGAAATTTGTTGTACCACATAGTTATTCATAAGCCCCTATGTGGTTACTGCAAATTACCTTGATATAATGTTCTTCTAGCTTGGAGAAATGTGAGGAGTTGAATTCTGTTAAACTATCATGTTGCCATTATGCATGGTATGTTATCCTCACCTACTGCTTTGTGTGATGCTAAATATCTTTATAAGCATTAATGAAGTGAGAAATAAAAAAAAAAAAAAGCAACTCAAAGTATGACAAGTTATCTTGTCAGAGACCAACATGATTTAACACCGATGTTAGTTTTGCACAAACAATGCACATGACATAAACAAGAAAGGGATAATCTCAAAACTATGATTACCAAGAGAGGTCGTCTTTCCGCCTCCATTGACACCAACAATCATAATCACACCAGGCTTCCTGGCACACAAAAACATCCAGTCCTTCATATTGTTTGTAATGTTATGGAAGTTGGTACAATAGGCCTAACTGGGCACTAACGATTGAGCAATAAACTGAAGATCCCAAACCTGAACCCTAGCTGAAGCTCAGTCTTCTTTGCCTTGCTTGTTAACAACTCGAGCACACTCTTCTTCAATGCTTCCTATTCAAAGAACAGTACGAGATTGAGAAAAAAATAGCAGCAGAGGAAATGGAATCACTTTAAGGTACAACCTTTATCTCACTGCCAGACTTGAGCTTCCCAGACAGTATATCCTCCCTCAAGCTATCCACGATCTTGAAAGAAATCTTTGGCCCGAAGTCTGAAACTATGAGAGCCTACACGATAATAGACGAAAAAGTTTACCTCAGATTTGGGAAACAAGAATCAATGATTTTGGATGTAAACAGGTTCGAAGCCTCGACCTCTTCGAGTTCGTCGAGGACGCGGTCGGTGTCGGCGAGATTCCAGTAGAGGAGGAGCTCATCGACCACTGCCATGCTCTCCCGCGTCTTGGAGAAGCCGGAGAAGAGCTTCTCGACGTCGCTCTTGGCCTTTTCCTTGATCAGCCGCCCCAGGCGGGTGAAGAAGCCGGTCTGCCCTGCCGCGCACCGGAACCGACCGGCAACGAGGTGGGGTCGCCACAGGCGCAGGCCGACGGAGGGCTTGGAAGTGGAGAGGATGGCGGCGGAGGGCGAGGGAGAGCGGAAGGGGGCAGTCAGCTGCGACGAAGCGGCGGCGGCGGCGGCGGCCATCGTCTCCGGCTCTGCTCCCTCTGGGAGCTTAGCGTCAAAATAGTTCGATGGAAGACGTTATCCAAACCAGAAATTTGGCTTCAAAAAAACCGGGCGGTAAAAGATCGTATTAAGCAAATGAGTGAGCCGATGGCACGGGCCATTTTATTCAAGTAATTGGGGAATTAAAGATTTCAAAATAATAAGTTACTTTAATTGAGTAATCCATTAAGCTTCCGGTGAAAGTGGTTAGTGTTAATTTTTAGGTTCCAGAAAAATAACTCAGCACTTTTTGGTTGATTTTTCAATCTAAAATGTTCACCCTAAGGCTATTGAGAAAACTAAAATATTCCTATCCATTTTTTGGAGTGACTTTTTTCCCCTGCAATGGTAAGAGTCAAAAGTAGTTCGGATTGGGTCACCATCCAAAAAAATTATTCACTATTGTTTATTTAATTTTTAAAATTTAAAATCACTCTAAAATCTTTTAGAAAAAAAAAGAAAAATCATTCTTTAAAGGTCAATTTTTTGGATGATTTTTCAAAATCCTATTTTAATATAATAGTATTTTTTTAAAAATATATAGTAAATTAAAATTAATATAATTTCATTTAATTTTATAATTAAATATAGAATATAGTACTAAAATTTAAAATTATCAAATTAGAGTTCTATCAATAGTAATTAAAACATCTTAAAAACCATAATCAAATGCCATCACACGAAACGTTTAAAACCCATGGTCTAGTAGACTCAATGACACTTGACTCTAAGACTCATAGATTAGTGTGCAATCTTTATTGTCATAAGTCAAGCGGTCATCCATCCAATCATTGGGTACCGACACAAATTAAGGTGCAGGAGTTTTCTTAATTAAAGTATGTAAAGGTCATGTCGTGCAATGTCATAATCCTAAACAATATATGTCATGTTCTTAACATATGATCTACATGTCATTTATTCATACCATTTCTATCATCATGCAATAAAATAAAAGTATGGAAAGACATGTAAACACTATCATCATACGTTTAGCATGTATATTCATAATAATCATTAATTCGATCCATAGGCACATAAGTAAAATACACTTACCATAATCATTGCATCCATAATTTTTGTCAGGTTGCTTTATAATTCTTTCGTACTTTCACTTTCGTGGGACATCATTTCCATTCGATCGATCATTAGTCCTTCTTATTATTATATCTTTCGATAGTTAAGATTTATGTTGTTAACCTCACAATAGGCTAGCTAAGCCTTGGAGATAATGCTTCCCTCTCACCTTAAGGTGACATCAGATTGCACACTCTATTGTCGATGTGTGTAATAATCATTCTGAATAAATCTCGTCCGAGGACGACATCAGAATGAGACACCATTGTAATTATGTGTAACGATCATTTCGAAGAAAATCCAATAAAGAAACATAGAGGGTCGACATGTAACATCATCCACAATTAGGTTCATTGTGTTTTTCAATCGACAACTAGACTGTGATATGAAAAGCATTTCGCTCTGTTACGATCGTGACAAGGGTGTCAAGATCGTGACAACAACTATTTTGGCTGATTTTTTCGCCTTTAGGTCATGAGCATAACAAAATGTGTCATGATCGTGACAGAGTCTTAGAATTTCGCCGTCAGCCCAATTTTATACAATTTTTGTAGGATCACAAGGAATCAAGAGGGAGGGTGAATTGTTGTTAAATCCGAAATATCGATTTCATGAAAATCATTACGGAAGCTTAAAACCAATTCGTTAAACTTTAAATAAATGTAAATCACATGAATAATAAGATAGAAAAGAGGGAGAGAAAGCAAACATAAAGTGCACAGTGATTTGTTGACAAGATTCGACCGCACCTTAGTCTACATCCCCGTTCCGACTTCTCGACTTTAAGACCGCTGGAGATTCCATTAAAACACTCTTCCTTTGTTCCAAATGGGGCAAGGAAAAAACCTTTTACAACAATACATTTTCTCTGCTTCAAAAGGTAAGGCACACCTCTCCTCCTATGAAGCTTATCTTTTCTCTAGTTTGAGAGATGAGATAGAACATATTCTACACAAGAGCTCACACTCAAATTTCTAAGAAAAGTGTTTCTCTCTTTTACAATATCACGCTCACAAGAAGAGAAGAGAAAAATATAACAATGACTTCAAAAAAATAATTTTCCTTTTATGCTTGAAGTTTCCATTGAATGCTTTATAGATTATGAACCCCGTGGTTTTCTTTTATAAGCCTCTATGGATAATATGACTGTTGCTCTTTGGTTCGGTCAAAATTAGTCGTTATTGTTCATTTCACTTGGGGACCGATTGACCGCATTGATGAATCGATCGATTGAACTATGTGATCGTTGCGTGATTTTCTCAATGACAACACCTGATCGGTCGACTAGTCTATCGACGGATGTAGTCTCATCTTTTTTAGTATTCGACCTTTGAGTTGATCGGTCGACCTGTGCAATGACCGAACTATCGACCGGTGTAGTTTTGACATTAAGCTGGGAGATTTGTGCATTGACCGGTCGATCGATATGTCTGATTTGTCGATCGGTTATGCTTCGACCGGTCTGCACTGCTTCGATTGGTAGGTTGATCACCTTGCTCTATTTTGAGTACAACTTTCTGCATGGTTATTCAGATGAGATAACTTTAAAGCCTATGGAAAGCTAATATAATTTTATACAATTTTGATGTTCACCTATCATTGTAAATCTTATTCGAACACAATTATTAACTGAAAGTTTAATGCATAAAAGAACTCATTTCTATGTAAACATTTTCGGCATATAACTCTAATCTTTCGAGATTTCTATAATCAAAATATAATTATATAGGGCATAAAACTTTGCTCCAACAATCTTCCCTTTTTTTATGAAGACAAATCATGAAATATGAAAAATATATAAGTTGTGAAAAAAATTGAAATCAATTTTACTCCCCTTAAAATTAAATCTTTCCTTACAATAATATATGTGCACATAAGTACTAATTGTAAGGTACTTTTCATATAGAGTTATATGCATTGAGTCCATATAATAATTCACGAGTAATATATATTTCTCCTATATAAATTTCCTTTATATTCTTATTATATTTCTCCCCCTTTTGTTTCATCAAAAAGTAATTTACACATGAAGCATATAAGAAATAATATGTGACTCCTCCTTAATCATATCATAAAAAAAATTATTCTCCCATTTTGTCATATAAGAAACATGTAGAGTATCATATTATAAAGATTTATTTCATGTATAATATATACGATAGGCAAAAATAACTCCCCATAAAGTCGTGACCAATTCATAAGAGCCAAACATAAATTAATCTAAGGGTTATGATTAACACGTCTCACAAAAAAAATAGTATTAAGAATCAAAATATTGCATAAAACTTTGATACAATAATGATATGTCAAATTTAAATTGAGTTTTATAAAATAATCAAGAATTTGACAATAAGAATAACAAAATCATATTAAAAGTGGGTGGATGAAATAATATTTCAATTTTTTATCAAACTCCCCCTACCAATTTTCTTTCTCTTTCTCTTTTCCTTTTAGTCCTTTATTTGTTTCCCTTTTCTTATAAAAAAAAAAGATAACATTATGAATGATGGGTCATAGCTTAACTTTCATAACATGAAGATTTTAAACTTACAAACTTAAGAATCGTGATAATAAAGTAATTCCACAAAAATGTAGGTTAATTTCTCATGAAAAATGTTAAGTTTTACTTATAAATGATACTTTTACTATGACATTCGTGCCTTCACATATTCAAATCCACGTGTCATTTCCTTTACATATGAGGCACACCTGAAAAATAATCATTTAGCTTTTGGTACCCAAGTTTTTTTGGGTCCAATCTTGTTAATCAATGTTCCTTTTAAAACTCATATCATTCTATGTTGAAATTGTTTTTTTTTTACTTTGCATTGATATGCATAATAACCATGAAATCCACATACAAAACAAGTAATATGTGAATTTTGCAAGTATTTATCATAATAATGTTTAGATTTTCAACAAGAATTTTCATGTCCAAAGTATTTCCTAAAATTATTTTTCGTTACATGAGGATGATCTTATTTTGTATATTTTCAAGGAGGTATTTTTCTTTTTTTATTTCTTCTAATGAACATGTCAACTTTAAATCTTCACATGCATAGTTAATTTCCAAGGAATTAATTTCATTTTTTAAATTTTTATTTTTCATAAAACATGTATTTTTTTCTTCTTTCAATTTCTCAAACTCATGTAGTAATTCTTCATTTTCCTTTTTAAGTGCAAGATATCTTTTTATGAGAGAGAAAAATTTTTTGTACATGTCAAATGAAATATCTTCTTCAGAAAAGCTTGATGAGTCATTATTTGAATTTGAGTAGTTAGAAGTTACATATTCGTTATGTACCATTAGGCATAAGTATGCATCCTCACTAGAAGAGTTTGATGAGTCATTTGCTTCACATTCACTTGACTTTTTATATTTTTTTTCCTTTTTGAATTGTTTCTTTCTTTGTCATTCTTTGTGAGACTTGAGTGCCATTCTTGATGATGTTTACATGATTTTCTAGTTGGCTTATCATTCTTCTCTTTATTTTTCACTAACTTAAGATATATATCAAGCTTTCTTGTATAGAGTGCGAGTCTCTTTTGTCCACTTCTTATTCACTTAGTCTTCTTCCCTTTTATTTGTCTTCATGTCAATGTTTTCTTTTTGGGAGCATTTGCTTCTTTATCTTCATGGATTCCGATCTCATAGGTTAAAAGTGAATTAATATGATCATCAAAATATAGCTTGTTCAAATTTTTTTTCTTCAATCACAATCCTCTTTGTATACCAAGGATATTAAGCCATTCACAATATCGTTAAATCGTAAAACCATTTCATTTATAAATTATTTTTCATGCATTTTAAAAGAATTATATTGGTGGTTTAAAATATTTAATTTAGATTTTTTAACTTTATTTGTTCCTTCATAAGTAATAATGAGTTTATTCCAAATCTCATTTGCACTTTGACAACTAGAAATTCGATTAAATTTTGTTGGATCCAAAGCACAGTATAAAATATTTTTAGCATTCCAATCAAGTTTGGCAAAAAAAATTCTATTTCGTTATATTCTAAAGGTAATTTTTCATATAAATAAAAATATTTTTGAACCATATCCCACATGTTAATATCAATAGAACATATGTGTGCTTGTATCCTAATTTTCCAATATACAAAATTTGATGCATTAAAAAATGAATGATGACTAATTAATTGACCTTAAAAAAACTAAATTCACTTGATCATAGTTCTAAAGACGTTTAAAATTTAAAACAAGAGCAACTCGCTCTGATACCAATTGTAGGATTACAAGACACTAAGAGGGGGGGGGGGGGTAAACTGATGTTAAATTTGAAAATATCAATTTCATGAAAATCGTTGCTGAAGGTTAAAATCGATTCATTAAACTTTAAATCAATGCAAATCACATAAATAATAAGATAGGAAAGAGAGGAAGATAAAGCAAACATAAAATGCACGATAGTTTATTGATGAGGTTCGGCTACACATTGACCTATGTTCCCGATCCGACTTCTCGGCCTTGAGACTGTCAGAGATTTTATTAAAATACTCATCCTTCGTTCCAAATGGGGTAAGGAAAATACCTTTTACAATACCACATTTTCTCCACTTCGAGAGGCAAGACACGCCTCTCCTCTTAGGAAGCTTATCTTTTCTCTAGCCTGAAAGGTAAGATAGAACCTCTTCTGCATAAGAGCTCACACTCAAATTTTTAAGAAAAGTGTTTATCTCTTTTACAATATCACACCCACAAGAAGAGAAGAAAGAAATAAGAGAAAAATATAATAATGACTTTAAGAAAATGATTTTCCTTTTATGCGTGAAGTTTCTTTTGAATGCTTTATAAGTTCTGAACCACTTGGTCTTTTTTGATAGGCCTTTGTGGATAATATGGTTGTTGCTATTTGATTTGGCCAAAACTAGCTGTTATTGTTCATTTCAGTCGGGGGCCAATCGATCGCATAATAAACCGATCGATCGGCCTATGTGACCGTTGCGCGATTTTCTTAGTAACAATTCTTGATCGGTCCACCGGTGCAGTCTCATCTTTTTTAGTATTCGCCCTTTGAGCTGATCGGTCAACCGGTGCTGTCGATCGGTGTAGTCTCGACATTGAACTAGGTGATTTGTGCATTGGTCGATCGACCGGTATGTCTGATCGATCAACCAGTGTGTCTGATCGATTGACCGGTTGTGCTTCGATCGGCCTGCACTGCTTCGATCGGCAAGTTGATCGCCCTACACTATTTTGAGCATAACTTTTTGCATGGTTATCCAAATGAGATAATTTTGGATTCTATGGAAAGGTAACAGAATTCTTTACAACTTTTCTTTTAATATAAATCTCAATGAACATAGACAATTATTAATTGAAAGTTTAATGTATGAAAGAACTCATTTCTATGTAAACCTTTTCGGTATATAACTCTAATCTTTCGAAACTTGTATCATTAAAATATAATTATATAGGGCATAAAAGTTTTGCTCAAAAATTTGGAGACAACAATATACAATGTTTAAAATCAATCCAGCCTTATTTTCTAGACATTATGGAATAAAAAAACTTATTAAAACATTCAATTTCAAAGATTAGGATTCATTCCCAAATCATGAACAATATGAAAAACTTATGAACCTTAATTATTAGATCTAATCATAAAATTTATACATGACATAGATCTAATCGTGAAAGTCTATACATGCATAGATCTAAAGATTTTAATGAATAATAACCCTCAATCACAATTCATCATGAGGACAAGGTGTCATCAAACTCTCTAAGAAGAACATTGAGAGGAAAGAGAGGTATTTGAATCCTCTTTACATATCTTGATATTGAATCTTTCATTCAAATCTTTCTCCTCTTCCTTCCTCCTCTTATTCCTTTTGCTCCCCTTTCTCGAGCCCTAGCAGCCACGTGAGAAATAGGACAAAGAGACAAGGAGATTTGAAAATTTATATAAAGAAAAAATTAGGATTTCAACTAAAAGACTAAATTACTCTTGACGTAAAATTTGAGATATTACAATAAAAATAAATCATGTAATTCAAAACTTGAGTCATTAGAGAAACGAATATTCCCACGCCTCGAGCGAGCCGAGGCCATACTGCCACTCTTGAATCCTGACCAGCTGAATTGATAATGCTTGGACCGGATCAACCACCTATTTTTATTTTTTTCATTTATTCTTTAGTTCATTTTAATATAAAAAATATTATAATATGCGTAATAAATAAACTTACGTATTATAAGGTATTAAGGCTATGAGTAGTATAAATTATTCTTAAAAATTTTATATTTTATAACATACGTAATGAATATATTTTGCATCATATTAAGACTAAGTTGCATATGTTGACTAAGTATCCAATTTCTTCGGGCCATCCATCAAATGGCGCTACCACCATCATGCATATCTATTTCATTTAGAAACCACTCAAAGATCCTCTTAGTACCTTTCGGTAGCTCTTTTTTTTTAAGTTAATTCCTTGAATCTCTTTTCAACTATAACAATTTCTCATGTCTGCCCCTATCTCTTAAACTTTATCGCTATTTTTATTTTAATTCATTCATCATATTCTATTAACTTTCTCATTGTTTTTAATTTCTTTTATTTATTAAATAATTAAATTATCTTCCTACAATTTGGAACAAATGTCCATTTTTTATTAAGGATAGTTTAGTCATTTAATAAATTAAATATATAAAAAAATAATAATAAATTTAATAGAATATGATGGATGGCCTAAAATGAAAATTGTGACATAGTTTAGGAGGACATTGTAGCAAGTTCATATACTAAGAACAAACAGGTAAAATCGTTATAGTTCAGTGGCAATTTAAGAAATTAACACTTTTTTATCTATCACTTTTTCTTTGCTGATATATTTCACTTTTTATATATTTTTATATGTATAACATGAAATTTTTTACCATTCTTTTAAATTGTAAATTTAAAAAAGTTTTAGCTTCTTATTAGGCTGATGAGCATCTCTTAGAAAAAATTGAGGTTAAAGCTAAATATGTGAGATGTCATCCTTCTACGTTTAATGTGTTTTTTCCTCGAAATTTACAAGTGAAAGTAAATGTCAACATAAATGCGACCATAGTTTGTGTCATGAATAATTCAAAATTATACTATCAAGATAAAGGAAATAATTCTCATAAGTTTTTTTATTAAGAATATATAAAATCTAACGGTATATTAGAAAATGAATAATACAAAACATATAAGTTTCTTTTACATATAGGACGTGTTCAAATATAAAAGACTATTAACATTATATTCCATAAATTATTCATAAAATAACATAATTAGAATTAATATAGTCTAATAAATGAAAATTTTTTAACAGCTACTTTTCAAAATTTCCATATTTTTGCATTTTTTAAAGAAGAGAAGAAATGTACATTTGAAAATATATATATGAAGATAATACTCTAACACAGAAAATAATTTAATAAAATGAATAAAACACTATGGATGATGAAGTAAAATTTTTTAATATTAAAAAAGGAAACAATTTTAATAAGAAATATGTATAGGTGTTTTTGTAATATCTTAAAAAAATAAGAAAAGAAAATAAGTATTAATTCATCACCATATTACCCAAGACCCAATGGCCCAAAACCCCACCCACTACAGGAACATGACGCTTTTCCGAGGGTGAATCTCCGACCGATTAAAATTCTTCGTAATTTTCAATAAAATTTATGACGGGGAGAAATAACCTTCCCAAAGATTGGGTATCGATGACAAAAACTCATCGGTATTTTACCGATGGTCCTAATCTTTGGTATTATCGATGAGCAAAAATTCATCGACAATATCAAAAGCTGGGACCGTCAGTATTTGAATTAATAATAAAATGTGTTACAACATTATATAATAAAATATTGATTTTTTATTAGTAAGGTTTCCGACCCTCGGTATTATCAACGGACGAGAATCCATCAGTGATACCGAAGGTCGGTCCGTCAGTATTCAAATGAATAATAAAATATGTCATAATTTTATCTAATAAAATATTAAGGTTACCAGTCCCGGTCTTCGATATTACCAACCGATGGACGATAATCTATCGGTACTATCAAAGGTTGGGGAATGTCGATATTCGAATTAATAGTAAAATATATTATAATATTATATAATAAAATATTAATATAGTAAGGTTATCGACGATCTTGATCTTCGGTATTATCGACAAACGAGAATCTATTGATAATACCGTCATCAGTATTAGATTAATAATAAAATAGATTACAATGTTGTATAATATTAATAAGATTACCGATGGTTCTGACTTTTGGTATTACCTAGCGGCCAGATCAGGCCACCGGTGGATCCCTCATCCTCCCTACTTATCTGTCTCACCGTCTCTCTCTCGTCTCTCTCTTCTCTCCCTCTCTTCTCTCTCTTGTTCTCTCTTACTCTCTCAACTTTGAGGATCACCGATTCTGACGCCGACACATCGGCTCCAACAATGGCAGCCCCCGACTGGCCGGATCTCTCTCTCTCGATAAGATTGGTCGTCTAAGGCTACATCTGGCTGTAGGCGGCTAAATTTTTTATATTTGGAAAATTATTTTCGATGAATAATCCCGTCAAAAATTTCTAACCCCTTCGAAAATTCCAATGAGATCTACCCATTGGAACTTCTGACGGAGGGGCCCTTATTGAATATTCCAATGGGAAATTTCCTTCAAAACCTTCGAAGGTAACCATTCTTTGAAAGTTCCGACGGGTGCTACTTGTCAGAACTTCCGATGGATATGCTCCCGTAAAAAAATTCCAATGGGAAACATCGATTGAAACTTCTGAAGGCATTCGTCCTTTGGAACTTTCGATGGGAGTTTCCCGTCAAAATTTTTGAAGGGTATCTTTGCGACAATTATCGACCCCACCTAGTGGGATAAGGCTTTGTTGTTGTTGTTGTTGATCTTTGCGACAATTATACCAATCAGATATTGACGGTTTTTATGCATCCATCAGAAAATCCTTATTGATGAATGTTATTCTAATGATGCCATTTTCATAAAAAAATCCATCGAAAAATATATTTTTTAACATATTTCACTTTCCAATGGATATGCCATCATAAATCCTTTAAAATGTTGTAATACTTATATAAATTGAAATTTCTATCCTAAATCCAATTTAACTCCCTTATTTCTTCCGCCCCAAATCAGCCATCAAAACCTCCTCTCCATCATCACCTCCTTCCCCAAATGCCAAGGTTAAAGACAACTCTGCAAGAAGGACATATAGGCAAGGGAAAAAAGGACCTAAGGCTCCTAGAAAAAGAAGAAGAATGGGTTTAAAAAATATTATTGGTAAAAAATCTTAGGTATGTAGTGGGTACCCGTCTCATGCCAATTAGCATTTGGAATGAGATCAAATGAAATAAAGTTTCTTTCATTTTGATTCTTAATTGATGATAAATGCATGATATTAGTATTACAAAATGTTTCATGCAATATCGAGCTTATATGGAGATGTACGTTGTGAAATTAGCTCTAGGTTTAAAACATCTAATATCGTTAATATGGCGTTTAGTGAAATATGCCTTTGGTTCTATTTAGTATTTGAGCATTGTTTTTCAAAAATTATGAATAATATATGATTGGATAGGTCTTGAATTCTAGTTTTCTTATATTTAGTTTCAGTCCATTTAAAATTATATATAATAATTATGGAAAAAAAAGTGGTCTACTATCAAACTGTCTCAATTAGCAACAAGAATAACTTGTAAAATACACCAAAATTTATGCTTATAAAAATTACCATAAAACTTGTGTAGTAAGATGTAGATTAAGTTATCTCTTTATGGAACTTGAATTCATCTCAAAAGGAAATTTATAGAGAATGTTATACATATGTTAATATCCAACTATAAAACTTATGGTGGGCCTAGGTAATTTAAGTTCACATTACCAATAATACAAGTAGGGAATCTATAGTGCCCAAAAAATTCACCCCATGACATGTGAGCAAGTCCTGAGTGGTACCAATACACAATTTAATTGATAATTGATGTCCGGATGTGTGCATGTGATGTGGGCTGAACAAACATAAAATGACATAGAAAGTCACAATCCCTTGTGGGAAACTAGTAACTCAGAAAGTGAGTTGCCAATATGTCATGAGACGCCCATACTTGTGGACGTGCCGTCACTTGATACAAAATCTTGAATAAGATTTAAAATTTTTAAAATTCTTATCACACATGATGAGTCTACAAGCGCAAAACATCATTGTAGTACTTAAGGTTCGAACCCAAGAGGCAAAGTTGAAAATTCACACTTGATGAAAATCATTTTGAATGAAAGATATATTTATGGGAGTACAAAAATATAAAGTGTCACTAAATTAGATATCGCAAATGAAAATATACTAATTTTTTCTCGTTTTTAATATAACAAAAAACAATATAAAAAAGACAAGAATAAGTTGGGGATGAAAAATAGTAGATATGAGCACTAGGACTTAGGGGGTAGTATCTGGACTTTTGTCTCTTAGACCGATGAAAACTAGATAGAATAGCAGTAGATGCTCCCCCTCATGTACATTACCATTCTCGTGGTAAATGTCATTCAACAATCGAGTCACTCTCGTGCTTGCCACCTGCTAGACTTACACGAATGGGCCATCATCCAAAACGTATTAGTCACGTTCTAAGTACCTAGATTTGGGCATGTTACGACAGGCCCCCACTTTCGTACTTAGTGATTCATGAGTTGTAAGCCGTGGCTCAAGAAATCACTCGGCCCGTATTAAGTCCCCAAAAAAACAAAGTAATACTATCTTTCGGGTGGATACACTTAGGTCCAGTTCTAGCAAAATGAACAAAACATGTGAGATGCTACAAGTTTGCATCTCGACCTTACTCGATACTAAATTTGACATAACTCAGTCGTACTCCGAGATCTCAGTCTGTATGCTATGACTGAGGAATAAGATTACCTTCTCGGGCGGGAGAGATTGATGTCTAAAAGTTTGAAAACACTTTAGCATGTCACGGGATGCTCCCACTTACAAACTTATGATATTCATGAGTCATAAGCGGAGTCCCTACCAACCTCTTGGCCCGTACTAAGTCAGAGCAAGTAATACTCCCTCTCGTGTGGAATCTCCTAAGTTCGATTCGAGCAAAAATGACGAGTGACACAAAAATACTCTAAGAGAACCTCTTGATCATTCTTGGCACTAGCCATCAGTGACATTTTTTACACAACCCAACTACCACCTAACCTATCAGCTCGCATGTGACAACTGAGGAATAAAACATCCTCTTGGGCGGTCACCAATACTTGAAAATCATGCTTGTTTGGACAAAAGAAGAAAAAAACAATGGAAAATATAGAAAATACTCTGAACCTACCTCTCAACCTCACTCGGCTCTAACCATCAGCTGCGCTTAGTCATAGCTCAAGGACTACCCGACCTCTTAGACATATGCAACTGTTAAGTTATTGTATACCCTTTGGGACAAGAAATGTTGATGTCTTAGGCACACTCATTGCTCGAATCAGGAAACCTATCTCATAGAATAGGAAAACAAAAAAGAACTCAGGTTTGTCTCTTGATTGACCCCATGGCATTCGGTGATTCCTTAGGTGTATAACAAAGTTTAGAAATCAGAATGTCATAAAATTGAGTATCCATCAACAAATCCTTGCAGCCTTAGCTAGTTGTTTAGTTACACATTAAATCGGATGACACAACATGCATGATCATGACACTTAAACAAGAAAAAGAAGAAAAAAAAAGCGGGCTTCCTCTTTGGCCTTCTTCTTCTCCAAGCTGCAAATGAAATGGGTTGAGGATTGGGGTTCACCTTGTTTAGTAGCCTCCATGTCCTTTTATAGTACTAGAGTTTTGTGCCACCTGTACATTTTATTCACCTACACCCTTGTGTTTTTCTGCCCACTTTTTCAACCAAAGAAAGCTTCCTATGCCTGCAAAAAAGGAATCTGCAAATTTTTCTCCAGGTTTGACAATGTAAGAATATGTCTTCTAGCGATATATTTCTTAAGGTTGGAAGTGATGTCATCTACCCACATGCTCCCACCTGTTATCTTTACTCCAAAATGATCACTCATTTCATCTTAGTTCATCCTTCAACTACATACTCAACTGGGATCTCTACATGAAAACAAGTAAAACCAGCAACAATACAATACCAGGAATGACAAATTGCTATCTCTAAAGATGGATGTGGAGAAATCATAGAAGATGCAAACCAATCATAAAGGCATGAGTTCAAACATGAGAATGTGAAAAAATATAAGAGGAATGTATGCTGAGCACAAAGACACAGTATATGTAATTTTTTCACATCAAACTCACCCAAATTTACTGTCTTCTTGAGGGTGGAATTCACCCAAATTTACATCAAGCTCACCCAAATCTCCATAACATTTAGTATATGTAACATTAGTATATGTAAACAATGTGAAATTTAGGAGTGGAGAGATCTAAACCTAATCCATTTAGATTCTTCAAGATCTATATCTTGCTTTAGCAATCATTTCATGATTTGCCTCTTTAGAAGTGTGGGTGTTGCCATCTCCTGAAATTTGGGTAAATTTCACTAAATACTCTTCATCTTTACCCTCCTTCTTAACTCTATACTTCAACTTTACTAGATCCCTCCACCTATTAATTTATTTTACTAATTGTTCTTTTGACCTCTCTTGGTCAATTAGCTTATGTGAAGTTATTTAAAAGTAAAATAAATATGAAATATTTAAATAATAATTTAAAAATAAAGAGGGAAAGCCCCTCTCCCTTTGACCGTGATGCTCAGGCAGCGGAGGGAGAGAGCTGAAAAGGGGGACATACATGCCAATGTAGGATTTTTTTTTCTAGCGACATGTTTCTTAAGGTTGAAAGTAGTATCATCTGCCCACATGCCCCCACCTATTGTCTTTAATCCAAAATGAGCACTCCTTTCATCTTAGTTCATCCTTCACCAACATAGTCATCTAAGATATTACATGAAAACAAGTAAAACCAATAGCAATACTATATCAAGAATGACAAATCGCTACTTCTAAAGATGGATGTGGAAAAATCATAGAAGCTGCAAACCAATCATAAAGGCATGTGATCGGACATGAAAATGTGACAAAATATAAGAGGAATGCAGAACATAAATAGGAAGTAATCAAACTCACCCAAACTTACATCTTGAGGAGTGGAACTCACCCAAATTTACGTCAAACTCACCCAAATCTCCATAACATTCAGTACATGTAAATTTAGTACATGTAAACAAAGTGAAAATTAGGAGTGGAGAAATCTAAACCTAATCGATTTATATTCTTCAAGATCTCCATCTTGCTTTAGCAACCATTCCTTAATTTGCCTCCTTAGAAGTGTGGGTGTTGGCATTTCCTGAAATTTGGGTAAATTTCACTAAATGATTGTCATATTTACCCTCTTTCTCACTCTATACTTCAACTTTACTTTGTAACTATACTAATTTATTTTACTAGCCGTCCTTTCGACTAGTTATAGATTGTATCCCGATCAATTAGCTTATGTGACAAATTATTTAAAAAGTAAAATAAATATGAAATATTTAATTAATACCTAAATAATTTAATTTTTTTAGAAAATAAGAGGGGGATCCCCTCTCCTCAGGCCGCCCGACGCTCAGGCGGCCTTGTGAGAGTGATTAATTAACTAACCATAACTAAATGAACTAAAGCTAAATTCTACTTAATTCAGTTGGGAATGTTAAATGTTCACTAACTCAACTACAAGTGCATAGCTGGGAGTAGAATTTCGAATGTTGTATTCTCGGTTATTTAGAACTTAAAATTCACTAACTAATCTAAATTAATTCTGGACTAAAAAGGTTAGGCTAACAGTCAATCAAAGAGAGAAGATAGTGGCAAAATGGGGTTAGAAATTAAACTTAATTAATGGATTACCTTCTTTTTTAGTTTGTGATTTTTTTGGAACTGAAATTAAAACTAGGCAAGGGTAAAAGTGTATATCAACAATAGAATAAGGCCTCATTCAGGGAAGATTTCATCTAAGTACCATTATGGATGGATTCAACTCCCTGTTCCCATAGTACAATTGAATTAGGATGAACAATGTGTTAAAAAATAATTAGTTGGAATGAGTCATTAATCAGCCATTGATACTCACAAGTGACTATTGATATCCTTTCATATATAAGCAATATCATAAAAGTCACCTTTCAATGATCTCAATGTCGATCAGTGTTTTAGAGAGAATATATAAATAGAACTATCAACATGCATTCAGATTCAAATAGATTAATAACAACAGGAACACCATAATTCATGTCTGAACAGAATTCTCAGCCAACAATCTACATGGTTCAATTGACATTAACAACATTGCGATAAAAAAATAGGATTAGAAAAATAAAGTTCATCATCCATCCATAACAAAAAATAAGACTACATCTACCCTAACTGAACTAGAGATTTAGCTCCTCATTAATGTTAAATTCATTACAAAACATATGAGAAACAAAAATCAACAACATTCTTGAATGTAAAAGCTACTAAATATCAGGAGATATTCTCCTTGTTCCTTTGATTTCCTTCCTCTTTCAGCTCATCCCGCAACTGGCAGCTCTCTCCCCTCTTTTCTCAAGTTTTCTCCTTTTATATGTCCTTATCATCATCCTTTGATAGCCAATCTGAAGCTTCAACTCAACCCCCTATGCCACCTGTCACTTTTTATGAGAAAAGATTAATTTTTCATTGGTTTGGTATCTTGCAATTCTGTGGACCCATCCTTGTTTTCTAGCTGAGATTTTATTTTTTCTATACCGGTTGGATCCTATAAATAAAGTGAACAACAAACATCAAACTCTCCAAATAAAAATTGAATAAATAAGAGTTAAATTAAGATGTCAAACAACTCAATTGTGCAAGTTTAAGTTGATAACATGTCGAAATGAAAAATGCATGTAGATCAGACATAGCTATCATTTTATAAAGATTTTAGGAATTTAATGCATATGAATTAAGATGAAATTACACAAAATTTCAGTATGATCAGCTAGTTATCACCCTCTTTTTTCTCTACGCGCGACAATAAGTTGCAGAACTCGTAGCCCTGGGCCACCCACCACACTATCTCCCTGTTGTATGTCTCGACCGCCAATTCCCCATGACCACATGCATGAGCCTAGAGGAGTTGTGCTCGATGGCCGCGAGCGTGCCCTCGCGCCGAGCAATGGCATAGCCAACAAAGGCCTTATAGTAGATATGGGCATGGATGGGAGGTTCAGGAGGATTTGGATATGGTTTTTTGTGAAACTGTTGAGGGTGGATGCGTGGAGGAGAGGTGAGATGGAGGTGGTGGCGGTGGTTGTCGGTGCGTGCAGAGAAAAGGAGAATCAATCCCTCTCTACGAGCTCAAAAACTTTTATAGGTGTTGTTGATTGGTATTGATGTTAAAATTGATCAAAGGATCCATGGTTGTTGCTAAAGGAAAGTTATCAGGGGTCTTCTACAAAACTCAAGTGAATTTGATTGGACAAACATTTAATGCAATATAGGAAGAAGCTTCACCAGATTTATGGCACAAAAGATTAGGACACATGAGTAAGAAATGAATGCAGGTTCTGACGAGGAATTCTCACATCATTATTACTAAAGGTAAATTTCTGAATACTTATGATGACTGTTTATTTGGCAAATAGTGCAGGGTGTCATTTGTAACCAATTCTAAGAAGAAGAAAAATAAGTAGGATTTGGTGCATTCTGATGTGTGTGGGCCCATTAAGGTAAATTCTTTAGGTGACAATAGATATTTTGTTACTTTTATTGATGATTCTTCACGAAAATTATTGATTTATTTTATGAAGACAAAATATCAAGTATTTTAGATTTTTTCAAAAGTTTTATATCATGGTGGAAAAGGAGACAGAAAATCATTTGAAGTGTCTTCGCACAGACAATAGTGGTGAATATACGTCTCATAAATTCAAAGTTTATTGCGCAAAACATGCATTAGACATGAAAAGTCAGTACTTAAGACTCCACAACACAATGGTGAAGTTGTGAATATTGTGTGCTACTTGATTAAGAGATCTCCATCAATTTCTTTGGATTCAGATACTCCTGAGAAAGTGTAGACTGGTAAGAATGTATTTTACTCTCACTTGAAAATTTTTGTTGTAGAGCTTCTGCATAGGTGGCAAAGGAACAAGGACAGAAATTTAATGAAAGGGCTCAATAGTGCATATTTCTGAGTTATGGAGATGTAGATTCTGAATATAAGTTGTGTGATTCAGAGAAGAAGAAAATCATCAGAAGTAAAGATGTGATTTTTCATAAATTTGAAACTTTGGCGGACCTCAGAAAAGCAAAGAAGCAAAGCAATGATTATGTACAAGATGAACTTGGAAACATTGAGTTAGATGTGGATACAGATGATACAGATGTAAAGGATTTTGTGCCGGGGGAGCAAGATGCTACTCTATCTCGCAAAACTACAAGAGAGCATCATGCTTTCACTGGATATCCAAGTTCTGAGTACTCAGTGATTACTGAAGAGGGAGGGCCAAAGACAAATTCAAGAAGAAAGCCAGAACGAGGTATCGGATTGGCCGGCATGAAGATCAAGCGATGATTCTTGATAGAGGATCTCCTTCTCATGAACTGGAGGGGGAGATTGTTGGGTTTTTGAAATTAATCCATCCCATTAAGAAGGTAAACCTATTTAAGTTAATTAAACCTAATTAACTTGTGATTGCTTTTGCTCTCTCTTGGATTTGTAGCCGCCACATGAAGAAGAAAAAGTGGATTTTTTGCTTGCACCAGCCGTCAAGTTATTGAAAGTTTTTTTTTCTTTTCTAGTGTCTAGAGTTGATTGAAAAAGAAAAAAAGATTTTTCTTTGGTCAACAGATAAAGAAAAGAAGAGTCAGAGAAGAGAAGATGGCTAAAAAAGAAGATAGAATATTTCTTCTTGAAAGTAAAAAATCAAGAATAGAGTCAGATTGGAAGGATCTCTGAGGTTTTATTGATATTACAATCACAGAGAATTGTAGTAATCGGGTGATATTATTCCTACTGTTATTTCAGTATTTTTCAGAAAAGAATTATTTATCCTAGTGAATTATTATTCGGATTTGGGCAAAATACAAAAAAATATTGCACTCTATTCTTGGATGAGTGATATTGCTCCGTGGTTGCCCCATGATTTTGTTTCCCTTCTCGTTGGAGGCTTTTTCTACATAAATTTAGTGTCTCTTTTGCCTATTATTATTTTTTTGTGCATCTTGCTTGGCTTATATTATTTAATTCACAAGAGGGATTAAATTCTCAGCAAGAACATTCGACATTCCCGAAAAACAATGCATAAAATTGGCCCAAGCAATGAAATAGTAACCAAACTAGATTAGATAAACAATTGTTGTAAATGACATAAGTCCATAAATCAGACTAAAATAGAGAATCCATCAATAAATCTCACATCCTTATTTTGTTGTTTAGTTATACATTAAATCGAATGACACAACGTCCATGTTCATGATACTTAAATAAAAAAAGAGAAAAAGAAAATAAAAGAAAAAGGGGGTTGATTTCGCAACCTCCTCTTTAGACTCTTTCTTCTCCAAGCTGCAAAATGAAATGAGTTAGGGATTGGTGTTCCCAGTCTTCATGTCCTTTTATAGCCATAGGATTTTGTGTCACTTGTTCATTTGTTCTACTAATCCATTGTCTTGTTTTGTCGACTTTTTCAAGTAGTTGAAGCTTCATGAGCCTGTAGAAAAGGAATTTGCAGCCTTTTCTATAGGTCTACCAATGCAGGAATTTGTCCTCTAGCAGCATATTTCATCTGAGGTAGGAAGTGGTGTCATCTACCCACTTATTGCCTTTACTTTAAACTCACTCATCATTTAGTTACATAGTCAAAAGGGATCTCTACATGAAAAAAAGTAAAACCAACAATAATACTATGTCGAGAATGACAAATCACTATTTCTATAAAAATGGATGTGGAGAAATCGTACAAGCTGCAAACCGATCATAAGGCATGTGTTCGAGCATGAAAATGTGACAAAATATAAGAGGAATGCATGTTGAATATAAATAGAAAGTATATGCAATGTATCCACATCAATAATTCATTAACAAATCAATACAAATGCATGGAAACCATTAACATCAATACAACAACGAAAGAACAATAATAATAAGATATAATAAGTACAACCTAATATAATAACATTATAATGGAAACATTTATACAATATAATTAAAGCCCAATAATATAATCATATAACAGCAGAAGGTCAATTTTGTAAATCATACAATAATTATATTTAAATAAGGCACATTGAAGGTAAACTTCGCAGTGGAAATTTCATATAAAACATAATATATAGGTAATGGTGGAAGTGATCCAATAATATATGAGACTCGAAATCTTCATGACATCATAATATAAAAATCCTTATTTAGAAGTTTGTGACCTTACAAAATCCATAAAAAATTCTAAGCATGTCTAATACAAAAGACTCCATAACTATAACAATAAAAAATTACTCAATGAACTATAACTGACACCATGTGCAACCTTCACGTCATGAGCACGCCACCTCATAAAAAGATCATTTCTTCATACATGCATGATCTTAAATGCAAGGGAGGCTCACCTCGGTTAGTTGTATGTAAGGAGAAAGTTTCAATAAAATTAATTTATAATTAAATCAACATGAAATAATTAAACATAATGAAATAAAATGAATAATTTCATCTAAAAGTGAGAATAATTTGTTTTTAGATGTATTATGGCATTATCTCTTTTATCTTTAACTTCTTTAGCATTAACATTAATGATAATAGACATGCAATCATTGCATATAATAATGCATAAACAATAACTTCATCTTTATGTCCAAGTTTTACATCTTAGTGAGACTTTCTCATCTTTCATTTTATACTTAAGATAATTTATTATCTTGTTTGATTATTAAATCGGGTGGCATCATCAGATGGCTAATTAGGTCATAAGGATAATCCTTTTATCATTTTTTGGAAATTCGACACTAAAAGGTGAGAACCAAGGGTGGAGGGAATTGCCTGCACACGCATGCAGGTGTAGACACTGAAAATATAGATATCCTTTTATCCTTTTTTCTTTGAATAACTGCATCCATTACCTATCATTTCAATTCTATCAAGTAATATAATAATCATATTAACTCTTTTGTCTAATATTTTTTGCTTATTTTAAATTTAATTTTTTTTGTCATAGACTCACAAATAATTATTAAACATTAATTTTATCTTTTATTATCATCATTCATTTGTGATTATTTTAGTTTAATTATTTTTTACTTTTACGTGATTATGACATTTATAATAAATCTATTTTATTCAATTAATATTATCAGCTTATTAGACATCATTTATATTACTCAATTATGTTATTATTCTTTATACATGGACTAATTTTAACGCATTTACTATACACTAGCATATTCATTTTTCTTATTATGTTTAATTATTTTAATTTATTATATTGATTTTTAATTTAATATAAACATTTTTCAGTTAGTTATTGCATTGGAAAAATACTTCAATTTTTTTACCTTCAATAAATGTTTTTTGAATATTACTTTATTATTAAATTATGTAGAATCAAAATTTTTGTACCTTTATTATGTTTTAATTAGAATATAAATTTGTTAATTGATATGTCTTGATCATGAACCCATTCATTTTTTTTTACTTCGCCACTGATGAGATCTTAATTTTCGAGAAATTTGACACCACATATGGTGAGTATATATCCTCCATGAGACAAGACACCATTACTAGTAATGACTTTGCCTACTTGAAACTTGACACTAATAATAGTGAGGGTTTTGCTTCTTTCGATGAAGTATATGACTTATCTAATGATCAATCTTTTAATTAACATTTTATCAATACATTCAAAAAGTGATAAATTTTACATCACCGATTACAATTATCCATGTAATTCATGCCTCATTACAAAAATACATCAATCAAGATTTTTGGGTCATAATCATCACCTGCAATAGAAAATAGAACTCTACATCTCTTAACCTTGGACTTTCTTTCGCGAAAAAAGAGAAAAGAAGAATTGACTATTAGATTTTTTGAAAATTAATAGAGTTATTAGTTCTTTATATAGAATTTATGTTAAAATTTTGATAAAAAAATTTAAATACTTTTGGTCCAAAATTTCAAGTTATTACAAAATTAAACTCTTGCAAATGCTGAATGTAACAAAAGCAAGTTAGAATTGAAATATTTTGGTCAAATCTCGAAAAACAAAAATCACCTCAAAACTTATGGAACTATCTATTATTTTTAACTGAATTTATTTTTTTTAAAATTTACCCATATATCATTATATTAATATTTTTTATTATTATAACAATAAACATCAATTACTTATAATAAAATATTTTAGTCATAAAATATTATATTTTTTTATTTTATTCTCCTTCAATCAAAACTGAAGCAGAATAAAATTATATTTTTTTTAAAAAATATAATATTATATTACTTTACTCTCTTTGATTTGATTTCGTAATCAAATGGTTCCAAAATTGTGAGACTAATCAACGTATCAAGTCCGGTCTTCTTTTTCTTTATTCCAATGGCATGACCACTTAAAATCAGCGGCCCGAGCACCATTTCGGCATTTCCCAAATCCAATCGATGCAGCAATTAATGAAACACAATCGGAACGGTGGAAAGTTCTAAAATGTTCCAAGGCCGCTTCCAGAAGAAAGTACTCGTTCCACGTCTTTCCTCTCTAAACCCCCCTTCTGGAATCTCGGAAAGGCCCGCGGCTTTCTAGTACACATACGCAAAACCCCACCCTTCTGACCAATGGCGAAGGACCACCTGCTGCACACGTGTCGACTTTGCCTTCGCCCGCTAAATGCAACTTACTTGCTCCAGCCCGATCACAGTAATTTAGTAACCTTATCTTATTATCTCTCATCACCCGTCCCGCCAACCGCGATCCGCCACGCGTCCCACAGGTTGTGCAACACGAAGCCCCCCAGTTCTACGCCTACCCGAACCTTCCAGGCCCAATTTTTCCTCGAAGCTTCTCGCTCTCTGGTCTCTGCTCCTGGCTGGACTCCCTCTTCCAAGTGCATCATGGTCCATTCCATGCGGCTCTCTCTGCACCGTGGGATCTAAGCCATTTACGCCGAAGACCGACGTCCGCATAAAACATATCGTAATGTTGGGTGTTATTTAATTGTGTCTAGTTGGCCGATAACCCTTTCCTTATTCAATTCCTTGCTACGAAATTTATGTGAATTAATTCAAAAAATTATTTTATAATAGAAGAAGAACATTCTAGAAAGGTTAAATATAGGAGGGCGTCGGTCCTCGCTGGCTCCAGAAGTTTCATACCTTCCGGCTTTCCATCGGAGAGGAGCGAACGGCGCCGGCGATGGCCTGCGCGCCGGATACAGCTGGGGAGCCGGAGACGGCCCCGACGCCTCCTCCGCCGGGTCACCCGATGGAGGGGCAGCGGGCGCTCCCGACGCCGTTCCTGACGAAGACGTACCAGCTGGTGGACGATCCGACGGTGGACGACGTGATTTCCTGGAACGAGGACGGATCCACGTTCGTCGTATGGCGACCGGCCGAGTTCGCGCGCGACATCCTCCCGAAGTACTTCAAGCACAATAACTTCTCCAGCTTCGTCCGGCAACTCAACACCTACGTAAGTTTGCCACCACGGGATCTCGCCTGAAAGAGCGTAGTAGCAGTAGATTTGATTTGGTTTTCTGGGTTTTGCCGGATAAATTTTTTGGATCCTTTGGACAGGGGTTTCGCAAGATCGTGCCGGATCGATGGGAGTTCGCCAACGAGTGCTTCCGGCGGGGCGAAAAACGGCTCCTTTGTGACATTCACCGTAGAAAAATTGTACCTAACGGCACTTCCGCTGCAGCAGGGGCTGCGGCTGCGGCTGTGCCATCGCCACCTACCCCGGCGATTCCTGTGGCGGCTATCCCTCTGGCCTTGCCTATTACCGGAGTGATCTCGCCAATGAATTCAGGGGAGGAACAGGTCTTGTCGTCAAACTCGTCTCCGGGTCCTCCGTCCGCGACGGCGGGTTCCGGCGGTGGAGCGGACCTGAAGGAGGTGAACGAACGGCTCCGGAAGGAAAACGCGAAACTTTCGCGCGAGCTCACGCACATGAAGAACCTGTGCAATCACATCTCAGTTCTGATATCGCAGTGCGCGTCCAGGCAGCAGGAAGGTCTTGGCGGTGCTCGAGAGAGGACGACGCAAACGGAAGAGGACCTGTTGGCGGGACCGGTGCTGGAGCTGATGCCATGTGGTCGGGTGGCTGAGGAGGCGAATGACAATACGGAGGAGACGGATGCCCTGGTGACAGCCGCGGCCGTGAAGGCCGAGGAGGTGACAAGCGTTCCCGCGATGCCGCTTCCGCCGCCTCCTCCGGGACCATGCCCGCGGCTCTTCGGGGTGTCGCTGGGCCTGAAACGCGGGCGGCCGGAGGAAGACGGGGAGGACATGGACACGGACGATCCGCACACGCTGCCGGAGGTGAAGCCGGAACCAGAGGACTCGGCATCCGAACCGAAAGAAGGATCGCCGGAGCCAAAGCGGCCGTGGGTCATCTACTGCCCTCGGCCGATTCGGCCCCCGTGCAATGGATCCGAGTCCGACCGAGGCGGGGGACGAGAACGGGAACCGGACGGAGCGTGCACGTGAGTCGGCGGCGCCATCACGTGCTGTGGACTCGTTCTAAATTTAGAACAGGAAGGAGAGTTAGATTTCGTCCCCTTCTTGACTTTTCTTATCGCGCTCTGTAAATTGTAAAATAGTAATTTATTGCTCTCTCTCGCCCCCTCTCTCTCTCTCAACTTGTACCTCAGAAAGGGTCAAATATAGTAATTTACATAAAAAAATGCCGTGGTAAATTGGGATATTCGACTGATTAAACTCTTTCAACTTGTTTGACATTTCGATAATGAGTAATATAAAATGTATGTCATTTTAATATAACACCGTATACAATTTATATATTTAATATGTACGCAAAGTAATTTTTTGAGTTAACAATTGTGAATTGGTGCACCGATGATTTAAACAAAAGTCGTGAATCCTCCGTGATGTAACCTCAATTTTTAAATAAAAATATTTAAGTTATTTGTTGAAAATTTGAAAAATCTTAAGTTAGACTTTATAAAAAGTCTTCATTTAATGTTTTTAAAATTCGATCCTAATTTAGATATTGAATTTTAGACGGCGCTACATTCATAAGCTAATTTTATAAAATATTATAACGAAAATATAATAATATAATATAAAAAATAATAATGATTCATAAGCTAATTTTATAAAATATTGTAACGAAAATATAATAATATAATATAAAAAATAATAATGTAAAATAACGAAAGATTTCTAAACATTGTTCCAAAATAACATACTAATCCATGTGTCAACATAAGACCTAACATATGGTTCAAAAGACAAATGAGTTCATATAAAAGTGCATGACTCAAAGGTCCGTAAATCATACATACTTGACTTACTAAAGAGTTTATCATCATAATATAAAGTACTATAAAATAATTTGGTCTTGATCCGATCATCGTATGTGCAATCTCTCTTTCATGAGGGTCTCCATCGTCGAGTTTAAGTCTCGTTCATATATGCACGGATCCATATAGTGCAGGAGATTTTCTTCCGTTAGAGTATATTAAGACTCATGCATACTATGATCCTATAACATGATATCTATATGTCATGATATAGTGCAGCATAAGGAAAATATAGAACATATGCATGTTATGAACTACATATGCATTCTACGTGGCATGTGGACAATCATCATGACAAAATAACATAAGCATATAACATCATTAACATTATGCCAAGACATATCATAACTTATCATTATACTAAAATATATCATAACTTATCTTGCTTTACTTTAACATTTTCATTCATAACATCACATGACAAGGGGACATACAGTAATATCCTTTTAGATGCTTTCATTATCATCGTCTTTATCTTTATGTCACAAGTCATTCATCTTAGTCACTTTAGGTGACTTCATCTTTTCATCTTTTATCTTTATTTAGATAGCTTCTTATCTTGGTGATTGAGAATACCATCCTTAGCTAACTAGACCAGATCATCATAGGTCCCACTTTTGGAAACCCCACCTTGTAGATGTAGTAGTTTTCCCAGTAACACATCACTTTTTGAAGACTTTGTTCTCCCTACGATTACAATAAGACACCTTCATATCAATCCATCTTTTAATTACATTCATCAACACATACAATCATTTAATACATGTTACACATTTTAGTTCTATTTAAAATCATACATATTTCAAATCATTCTAAGTGCGGACATTCAACCATCACATAGGCTTTTAAGACTAGTCACGACTGTGCCGCTCTATGTCACGGTCGTGCTTACCCATGGACATGATCGTGCAGTGTCTCAGCATGGCTGGACACTTGTATTTTCTCTTAAACATAAAGTGGTCACAATCATGCTCAAACATGTCACTGTCATGCCGACATCATCCATTCTCATGCGTTGTTCACAGTCTGAAGATCGTACAGTCACGACTGAAAAAGCCTATGACCGTATCTTTGCATCCATAATAGAATCATCATTTTTCACCCGTTTTCGAAATATTCTAAGGCATAGAACCTATTGGATTATATGGCCGTGTGACCACATGGTCATGACTGTGACAAAAACATCTATTTTTCCTTTGGACGTTTTTAATGCTAAGGCATGAATTCCTTAAGGATGTCATGGTCGTGCTCCAATGTGTCATGACCGTATCCGAAACTCCGGCGGCACTTTCCTTGTTTTACCTATTTTTCTCTCATTTACACATATATACAAAACACCTTTAAGGCAATGCATTCATCCAATCATGGAAAATGGGAACTTTGCACCACTCATCTAGGATTAGCAATTTACCAAACTAATCACAATAAGTAAAATTATGGAGTTGAATAAAGGTTTTCATAAGCATATAACCTACTAAACATATTCATATATAATGAATAAGCTATTTCATCATATCTAAAACATAAATGAAGATGAAATGTCATGATTCGAAGCATGATTAGTAATGAAACAGTAACTTTAATGAATCACATAATAATACATTGTAATCATGCACATCCCCTAATCATATCATCTAAGAAGATCCAAGTTGGTCTTTAAGCTTTTAATCCAATTGAATCATTAAGGGAGATGAGAAGGGATTATGGATCCCCTCAACATACACTTATGAATATTTACATTTGCATTTTTTAATCTCATGCTAATTTAATAAGATTATAGATATCATTTTTTCAATATAAGCATCATTTTTCTACATTAAGATTTGCATATAGCATTTTCACAAACATCTAGTAGGCATCATGCATTCTACTCTAATGTCTCAAATCTCATCATATATGAATCAAAGTCTGTTCCTAAATCCCAATCCAATCAACAATTAGTACATTGGGAGGAAGATTGGGATTGGATCCCCTTAAACATACCTTTAGAATTTACGTTAAAATCATAATCCTAATCTTTTCTCCTTCTCTCTTGTTCGTCCTTCTTCTTTCCTCGTGGGGAAGCTCCCTTCTCTTCTTGGTTTCCTCTCCATGTTGCTGTCGAGTAGTGGAGTGGGGAGGCTTCTTTGCTTTGCTACTTCAGGTGAGGAGGAAAGTAGAGAGAGAGAGAGATACTTTAAGAATTGGGCTCTTTCTCTTGCTATTATCTTCTTTTTATTCTTTTATTATTTTTTTATATTTTTTTTCAGAATATTACACTTGAAACCCTCCCTCTCCTTTTTTATTTCTCCCATAATCATAGAGGAGAAAAAAAAAGAGGAGAATGAGGATGAAGAAAACATAAAGAGAAATAGGATATGACAAGGAAAAAGGGATTAACAAAGAAGAAAGATCAAAGCCCTTAGTATGTAAAAGGAATGCAATTCCTCTCTGAATGATTTACATGTGATGGATTGAAAGTTTGCGTGTACCTTGTCTTCATAATGGATTATGATTGAGGGTTGCATGAACACACTAACTAGATATAGATGTTTTAGATGATTATTTATTATTTTATAATATTTCATGACCTAGATATAGAATTTCATATGATTGTAGGAAAAAACCCTTAAAAATGTATATCCATGATAAGTTTATGTTGTTAGTATATTTTTATGTTTATGCCATAGAAGTGTTTTAGATGATCTATATGTTTTTCCCTTGATTCTACCTTAAAGACATGTATTTTCGAATTAAAAATCGGGACTTCAGGACGCCACCATAATGATGCCAACTTTAGGAACGGTCGTGATCGAGAGGATGAGATTAATGGGATGAAAATGCTCTCGGTTATGATCGTGATACCTCTGTCACGACCGTGACAAGATCAAGCACGGTCGTGATCAACTTGGTCACGACCGTGAGCGATAGCGATGCAACTAAATTTTTGCTAAGGTTGAGAATGACTGAAAAGGCTGAGCATGATCATGACAACTCTGGGCACAAACATGACAACTCTAGGCACGATCGTGACAGTGCTGAGCACGGCCATGACAATGATGTGCACGATCATAACATTTCTAGGTATGGTCATGATGTTGAAAAATACATTTTATGATGTTTTAGGCTTATTTTTTAATGTATATAGGTTATGTATGGATGTGTATTGATTGGACATGACACATAAATATACGTAATGCATGCTCAGTCATAATTAGACTAAAAAATGAAGAAAAATTGATGTGAATGTTTATCCTAATAAAGTATGAAATTGAAGCAAATGTCTCGGCACTCATTATGTTAAAGAAGTAAATGTTGAATCCTATGTTTTGATGATAACAAATTAAATGGATATAAAAATTATTAATCTATGCTCAAGTGATGATAATACAGGTGTAAATTTGATATGACCACATTCGCAGAAGAAATCGCCAAATTAAAACTGCAAGAAAAAATTCCAGACATGACTAGTCGACTCATCGGTCGACCGACCATGGCACCAGTCGATCGACCATGGCACCGGTCGATTGATATTCAGTGGAAGAAAAGATAGGACTATACGGGTTGACGTCGAGACTATACCGATCGACACACCAGTTGATAACTATATGTACCGATCGACGTCAAGACATTACCAGTCGATGTATTGGTCGAAGGACCGGTCGATCGGACAACGTCAATACGCAGAAAATGAGACAACGATCACTTAGATCGGTCGACCGGTCCATCCCAGCAGTCGATCGGCCATTCAGTCAAATGAACAGTAAAAGCTAGTATTTTGAGGAGAAAATTATGGAAGACTTTTTGAACGAATTCTCACATCCAAGAGCTTATAAAAAGAGTGCCAAAGCCTGAAAAAAAATCATCCAAGCAAGCAAGAACATCCTAGAGCTCCTCTCAAGTTTTTTAGCACAAAATTACAAATTTCTTCCCTTTTCTTTTCTTAGCCTTGAGTATGAGGAAAAATTTTTTTGTAAAAGAAAATAATTAGTGGGAAACATTTTTCTTTCTGATCTAGTGAGATTGAGAGCTCCTTATATAATAGGTGTGCCTTGCCTCTTAAGCGGAGAAGAAGGTTTTGTTGTGTAAAGAGGGTTGTTCTCTCCCTACAAGAAAAGAGAAAGATAGTGAATATCCGGCGATCTCGAAGTTGAGAAGTCGGAGCGGGGATGTAGGCCAAAGAGTTGAGGCTGAACCTCATCATCATATTGTGTTTTCTTGCGTTTGTTCTTTATCTTTCACTTACGTCTTATCGTTATTTGCTTGTGATCATTTTTTTATTTTTCGAAAGTGAATTTTTGAGAAGATTTTTTATACACCAATTCACCCCCATGGTGCTTTTGATCCTACAGTAAATGCCTTTCAGCTTAAGGTGATTAAGACTTCTGAGAAAATAATGTCATCACCTGAATGAGTGTTTAATATTTTCTATGGGTCATTAAACTAGTTGTAATGATGTTGCCCTGAGTCTTCAATAAAGTAAAGATGAAAGATGGGGTAAGAAGTAAATTTCTTTCATCTCACCGTTATTGATACTTATTTGATAAATAATGTTATTACCCAAAAGGTGTTTGAGATTTTTCAGTTCCTTATTAACAAATGGAATAATGTTGTAAAGATGAAAGATTTGGTAAGAAGTAAATGTCTTTCACTTTAAGGTGACTAATACTTCTTTAAGAAATAATGTCATCGGCCAAAAAAATTTTGAGATTTCTCAAATTTCTATTAACCAATGTAATTATCTCACCATGTATTGATTATTAAGCAAAGATGAAGATGAACATATGAAAGTAAGTATTGAATATAAAGATGAGAAATAAATGTCTTTCATCTTATGTTGATTGAGACTTTTTGGAAAATAATGCTATCACTCTAAATGGTGTTTGAGATTTCCCAATATAAAGATGAAATATGTCATATTGACGAAGTTATTGAAAGTAGCCATTAAAGTTAAAAATGAGAAGTAAATATTTTTTACCTTATGGTGACTAAGACTTCTCGAGAGATAATGCCCATCACCTAAATGGTGTTTGAGATTTCTTAATGTAAAGATGAAATGTGTCATATGATGAGGTTAATAAAAGTGGAATCATGATGTACCCTAATAATATTATAGGATAAATGTATGAAAGTAAGATGAATGAATGTCCAATGGGTTATAAAGTAATATGAAGAAATGTAAGGTAAGGAATAAAAAGGTTAAGCAACAAGTAAGGATCAAGGAGTTATAAAGAAACTCATAGAATGTACATAATAATAAAAGTAAGAGGTAGTGATAAATGTATGTACTGTATGTTTATGATTGTGATAGATGCATATTTTTATTGTATGATGTCCATAGGAGATGATGGTTCTCTAGTTAAGAAGATATGCTAATATTTAAATGTTCTAACAAATGTTATGTCAAGAATGATAAGTATGAAGTATTGTCATATAAGGATCATGATATAGTTCATGGCATGCATGTTTACATCTTTATATTATTATGATGATGATAAATGCATCACATGTAGTATCATATGATAGGGTATCATACATGCATACATGACCTTTACATACTCTAATTGAGAAATCTTGCATGGATCCATGTAGGTCATCAAAATTAAGTGATGGATGGCCATTCAAACTCATGACGAAGTGTTGTACATGTTTAGATTTAAATAAGTCCTATTGTTTAATTTGAACATTGAGATTAATGGTGTAATAAAGGTTTAGGCATTGAAAGTATTATATATGATATGATTAATAGAAAATTTTTATTTATTATGATTTCCTTTATCGTCAAGTCTTTTATTGTTAAATGATGTATGACGAATGGACTAACGGTACGATATTATCTTAAATGATCAAAATTTTTATGATGGATTTTGGATGGTTACCAATGAACCTCAATTTTAATCACATTAATTTGTATGTCTGGCCAATTAATTTATACAAACATTAAATTTTAATTAACTTTGTTGCCCTATCCATATAGATAGATGTATATACATGGACATCTACAAATAATTCAAGCACAATCTTTTAAAAAATTTAATAATATGTATTGATATCAAATTAAAATTTAATCATTTTTTTAAATATTTATGTCATGTCCACAATATATAAATATAAATTGATGTAGTGTTTATGACATTAGAAATTGAAAATATTACATTATAGGAGAGAGAAAAATGAAACTAGAAATAAATTATAAAAAAAATTAGATATTATAGGAGAGTAGAAAATTAGAATATTAAAGGTAAGGGAAAGTGAAGAGAAAATGAAAATGAGAAGAGAAGGAAATAAAAATTTATTAATAAATTTATTTAAACAAATTTATCATTTGTATGTGTATCTATATATTAAGCTTATAATATTAAATATGAAAATTCATTTTAATTATACATTTTCTCTCTTTTTCACCTCGGTTTGAAGGAATAAGAAAAATGAAATATTAGAAGATAATGAAAGGAAAAGTCCCCTTCATCTTAAACTCAATCAAATAAAGAAACACATTCCTCTCATTTTCCTTTCCCTAGTTTACCCTTTTTTTCACTCCAATCAAACAAAAATGAAAATGTTGAATGTGATTATGTGAGATATTATAGATGAGAGAAAATAAGAATATTGAATGATAATATTAGAGGAAACTTTTGAGAAAATGTGAGACAGTATATGAGAGTATTGGAGCACAAAAAAAGTGATAACATCAGAGAAAAAAATATAGGAGAGAAAAAGTGAGATGTTATACAAGAATGATAAAGAAAATATTGGAGAGAGAAAATAAGAGTATTGAAGGAAAGTATTATACGGGAGAAAATAAAAATATAGAAGAAGAAAGAAAATAATGATATAAAAAATATATAGGAGAGAGAAAATAAAATATTGGATGAGAGAGATATTAGAAAAAGTTATATAAGAGTACAATATTAAAGGAGAGAGAACAATGAATGTTAAACGATGAAGAAAATAAAAGATATTGAGGAGAGAGAAAGTGAACATATTAAGAAAGGAAAAGATAAAAAATATATGAAAAATGAGTTAGAAAATAAGAATATTCGAGAAATTGTAATTATTGTATTAGCTAAAGTACTAAAGTAGAGGATATTAATGGATAGAAAAGATCATGACAAAAAACATGAGAAAAAAATAATAGAAAAAATATGAATGAAATAACTATGAAAGGTATAATGCATTAGAATTTTAAAAGTTAATATACTATTGAGGAAGAAACATATTCCATCAAATGCTAGGAGAAGATTGATATTGATGAATGTATGATAACATAAATATATTCCTAAATTAGTGTAGCACTCCAAAATTTATCCCACAACATGTGTCGTTGGCGAATTCCAAAGTGTGTCACGTGAGGAAATAAATATACAATAAAATAATATAATGAGACAAAAGTGTGTGTATATATATATAAAATTAGAAGATATTCCATGGAAGTAGATTCATATAGGTACTTATACGTACACTAGGTTGAAAAAGTCATTTTTCCATCACGTCGGGAAGGGATTTTACAAGATATATATATATATATATATTCAGTTATTAAATGATATATGGCGAACGGACAAACAGACGCGAAAGTTTTCTAAATGCTCAAAATTTTAGGGTAGATTTCGAGTTGTTACACTAACCATATAGCTTGATATGCAATATGATGTAACTACAATATACTCTACTTCAGAAGATGAGAGAGTTACAATTCTTGCTTATTTGAACACCATGATACTTGATAAAATACCGAAAACACTCCATGAAGTACTTTTTCTATCATCCAAAGATCTTGCCTAGTCATTTGCTCTTGTGCATAACTTTTTGCTATAAGCATTGCTTTGTGCTTCTGAATACTTCTATCTTCATGATATTTAGTTTTAAACATTCATTTTAAATCAATCACATTTTTGTTGTTAGACAAATCAACTAACTCTTATGTTTGTTTTCTTTCAATAGACATAATTTTCTCTTTCATTACATTGTGTCATTCTTCCTTTTTCGTTACTTCATTCATACATGTTGAATCTGAGGCAAATAAAGTAAATTGACAAGAATCATATATTTATTTCGAAGAACAAATTTTTTTGGTGGAAAATTAAGTGAAGTTTATGAGAAAGTTGTATTATTGTCACTATTTGGAACACATTTATTTCAGGCTGGAATTGCTGCAACAATATTCTTTTTCACCTCTTTCTCTAGAAAATTCAATTTGCAAATCAAGTCACATTAATTCTATTTATTTTTTTCATGTCCAAGTGCATCGTTCATCAAATATAACATTTCTACTAATAATTACTTTATTAGTAGATGGGTTGTATAATTGATATAAGCTTTGGATTAAATAAAATAACCAAGAAAAATATATTTCTTAGACTTCTCATCAAGTTTTTGATAATTTTCATAATTATTCAAAGCATATGCAATGCACCTAAAAACTTTTAGATGACTTACTTTCTGTTTGCAACCTTTCCATGTCTTGTAAGGGGTCTAATTTGGCACTACTTTTGTTGGAGAAATTTACTGTAGTTGCAACTATTTTAGTTCAAAAAGTGTACGGAACCTTTTTCTCCTTTAGCAAATTTCTTGTCATTTTCACAAGATTTCGATTGTTCCATTCGGCAACGCCATTTTTTTAAGGTGTATATGGAGTTGTAAGTTGTCTTTGAATTCTTTGTTCTTTATAAAAATGATGTTAAATTCATTTGATAAAAATTCACCACCTCTATCTATGTGTAGAATTTTATGTGATAGCCACTTTCATTTTCCACCATAGCTTTGAACTTTTGAATGCATAAAATGCCTTGGATTTATGCTTCAAAAATTATACTAAATTTATGCGAGAATAATCGTCAATAAATAATGCAAAATATTAACTACCACTGAAGGACTTTGTTTGCATATGTTCATGTAAATTTGTATGAATAATTTCAAAAGTATATATACTTTGATCTATAGGATTTTCTTACAGGAAATGACTTTGCATTGCTTTTCAAAAATGTACCCTTCACATACTTCATCAAAAGAGTCAATTTTTACAAGACCAACAAACATATTTAATCTAGCCAACAATTTCAATACATTAATGTTGAGATGATCATACCTCAAATGCCAGAGTTTAAACTCAAAAACAGAGTGAACTGAAAATGCACAAGAATTTGAAAAAATCCAGTAAAAACATGCAAATTTTTTGCGATAGAAACTTTTACAATAATCTGCCCAAATTTCTTATCTTCAACCAAACAAACATCATCATCAAATATCCTGTCCAATACTTAAAAAATTATTCTTCAAATTAGGAATATAAAAGAATAGCATGAAGAATTTTTTTCTTTATTATCATTAATCGTATCTTCTCCCTCAACGTGCACATGCTTACCATCTTCAATTATGAGTTGTCTTTTCTTTGACTCATCAAACACGCAATGATCTCATTCTAATCGTATGATTAGAACAATCATAGTTTAGAAATCAAATTTTATTTGTATCATTAGAATGAGAATATGCTATAAATAACTTACTTTTAACTTCTTTCTCTTCAACATAATTTGCTTGTTTGGTCCAATAATTTGATTTATTATGTTCATGCTTCTTACAACAGTAGCCTTGAACTTTACTTTTGTACTCATTCAATGATTATTGTCTTTGCTCATTTTGTCCATCAAATATTCCTCTACCATGACCTCTTCCTCAACCTTTTCCACAAAATCCGTCATGACCACAATCGGATCGAGGTGCTTCTATTTGGGTTTTAAAAGCTTTTTTATTCAATGTTTTTCTATAAATATGCTCATTCTTGCTTCATGTGCTTAGAAAGAACCCATTAGTTCATCAAAAGATAATATAGATAAATATTTAGACTCTTCAATTGCAATAGCTACATAATTAAATTTTGAGGTCAAACTCCTCAAAACTTTATCAACAATTATTTTATTATCAATATTTTCTCTATAAGATCTCATTTGGCTAACTGAAGTAGTTACTCTTGACAAAAATTATGAACAGACTCATTTGATTTCATAAATAAGATTTTAAAATTTCAATGAAGAGATTGTAATTTAATTGTGATTATCTTTGATGTTCCTTGATACTCTTTTTGTACTATACCCCATGCTTGCTTTATGGTAATTGAACATGTGATTTTGCAGAAACAAATAGTCTTTCATATGGATAATGTCTTTGCATCTTTCCTTTTATTTTCCTTTTATTTCCCTTTTTCATATGGATCTTCATATCCATTCCCACCAAAACCCAAAGGCCTTATGACATAAACAAAGCCTTTCATTTTGATGTTCCAAAACTCATAATTATCACTTTTGAAAATAGAAATAGAAGGTTGGGAGAAACTCACAATACCACTCCAGTCATAATTTGCTTCACACTTTTACTTGTTGGAGCACCATGTAATTGCACTTGCTAGCAACTTCAAATATGCAGATGGTGTCTTGTCCTACCCAAGTATTTCGAAACATGCTTTGATATCAAACTTGTTGAAGATTAAAGGATAAACTAGAAAGATAATTAAGCACAAAATAATGTAATCAAGGAAATTTTTTTTGGAGAAAATCAAATGTCATAGCATGATTCATATTTTTAAAGTAAAATGTGGTGGCCTATAAATAGGCATACAACTTCATAAGATGCAAGAGAAGAACATGGAGGTAATGCCTAAAAATGTGGGAGAGAACACACTACTATCACTAATAACATAACACATAATCATAACTACTACATCACTACAACTAATTATCCACAAACTTCATCATAATTCATTTTATTATTGCAACTATAAAATGATGTGGATAATATCTTTTTAGTCACATTTCATCAAGTTTTTTGTAACAATAGTAATGAAAGTTAACCTTTCAGTTTTAATGATTATTTGTTTTTACTCTTCTACATCATCTTCTAGTTGGAAGAGCTTTCCACTTTTATGGGCATACCATGCAAAATGATACAATCATATCTTAATAATGTTTGTGGGGAGTCAGTGTCACGATAAATTCCATCTCTCACGGAAAGGATGCACCCACTTAAGTATAATACTTGTCGTTATTTAGGATAGAGGAACCCCACACTACAATAGTAGTGATCATATATATTTTTCATTCACCAGTCCATAGATTTATTGTTTTGTTTTAACACTTTTTATGTAACATTCATGGTCAACGTATGATATTATCCTCTCTAGGCCTTGGCCCGCACGGTTTTCTCAAAACGCGTCACATCTGGTGAATGACATGTTCCCATATATGTACCTAGCATCTCTCCCATGACTCATGTGGGACTAATCCAAAGCATGCCTCATGCACCTTTCCCCTTAGGGGACTCAACGTGCTTGTTGAGTGATCGCACCCCACCATGCACAGAGGCTCACGTGGAGTGGCTCTAATATCATATGTAATATTTTCGATCAACGTGTGATATTGTCCGTCTGAGCCTTGGCCCCCGCACAGTTTTCTCAAAATGCATCACGCCTAGTTAAGGACATGTTTCCATATATATACCCAGCATCTCTCCCATGACTTATGAATGTGGGACTAATTCAAGGCATGCTCCATGCACCCTTCCTCAATTGTGGCATCTGCCCCTCCGTTTAATTATAATGATTTTTAATTCTCCTTTGTAGAGGCATCGATTGTTGCAATCATAATTTTTTGGCTTTTATCTTTCTTAGCTTACTTACTATCTTTCAGTCATATAAACCCAAATCAAACGATTAGAGCAATGGATACTTCAACCATGATGCATATGAATATCAAATATCAATATGAGGTTCAATCGATTTGATAAGGCACATAACTTTTTTGCCATCATATGAATATGCCACTTTATGCAACTAATTTGGGAGCAAGAAGAAGCTCCAATCAGTAGCATAAATCATTTTATATGAGTTTGGGATCAATAGGATTCAAGTTGGATTGATTTGATTTTATAGATAAAAAAGAACATGTCCTCTATCAAACTTTTGGGCACTTGAAAATTTTAGTATGGTCATCCAAACTTTTGAAGTTCATCAAAATTAAACAAGTTCATCCGGTCATTAGAAGATCGGTAAAGCATTTGGACATATGAAAAGATGAGTTAATGTCCAATCTTACTTAGAATAGAAAATTTGGAGTCTCGACCTTAGAAATTTCGAACACTCAAAAAGGTTGGTCGATCACCCGAGTCGAGCATTCCATTTCCATCTTCATTTCATAAATCATCACAAGGACATTTCTTAAGTATAATTTATAACAACCAAATCATAATAAAAAAAGAACATCTAGGCATGTATCAAGACTTGCATACAATTAATCACAATTGTATACTTGTCATCAAAATAAATCCTATTTAGGTTCATTCTTTTGAATACAGGCAAACAAATAAGATCAAAGCCAAAACTATTTTACCAATAATAACTCAACATTCTAACAATTCATCAAAATATATCATCAAACATGAAGCATAATCAAGATATTAATAAGCATGATTTTCAGCATCTAGTTAATTTAAAATGATTACTATAAGTCCTAACAAATAAATCTTTCACAACGGATACTAATAGGATATCATATTAACCAAGTACTAGCATTCCACTTATAACCTTGAAAACATACCATAACCCTAAGGAAATGCATCCCATGAGCTAGATCCCATTAAACACACATCTTTCATTTTGTCTGTTCCTTCGATTTCCAACTAGTTCTAGTTGTCCTTTCCTCTACTTCCTATGTTCTGCAAGTTCGCACCACCTCCAAGCTCTCTTCCTTGATCTTTTTGTTTGTAGTCCACAACAAGGAAAATAAGAAGAAACAATGGGAAACAAAAGGGTGCAATGGTGGAAAAAAATAAAGGAAGAATGAGAGGCGAATGGATATTTAAAAGAAAAGCAAATTGAAATTTGTGTGCTCAAACTCCCAAGAGTCAGGGATGATAAGAGGTTTCTAAATCCCTGTGAGTTGGAAACGAAAATGAGAAAGAAAATCAAATTGGACTTCTCCTCTTCATTTTGGTAACTAGAAGATCGATCATTTGATCCTAAAATCAGACATCTCTTTTATGTTCCCTCTTTAAAATTTTTTAGATGTTACATTATAGTACCAGTAAAAAAGGTTCATCCTCAAATCTATGTAGGGTTTTCAACTAATTAGAGAACTCCTCATTCATCCCAATTTTTTACCATTTTATGTTCTTGACATCGTGCCATTAGTTTCGACTTCTCTACATCAATGGTGCAACTTTACTTATTCTTTTAGAGTAATAAAAAGTTCTATAAAATTACATAGCATTTAACCATATTGTGTGGCATGTGTTAGAAAGTATGGAAAAAACACAATATGTGAATGTGGTGTTTTATGCTTTCGATAAAATTTTGATAGATATATGCTTGTGTCTTTTATATGTATTGTAAGTAACACCAAGTTAAGGGAGGAGATTTTGTCAATTTTACTTTTAGGATTTATAATGAAAATTAAGGTAATAATAATTAGGATGACTAGTTAGCATCTTCGCTCCTTTCCCGCAAGCAAGAAAAGACTTATGGCTGACCTCCGGCCATCAATTATAGTCGTATTTGACTTCCTCTCTGGTGACCTCTCACTTCTTCTCTTTAACATTATATCTTTCCACCTTTCCCTCTTGTGTATGTGACCAACTATTGTCGTCGAAGCCTTAACTTTTCGCCCTAATCTCTTCCGACCATCCTCTAGCAGAGCATCCATCCTCATATCTCCAGATGTCATCCTTTTCACCCACATCCACAGCCCTACGTAGTAGCTCCCAACATTTACTCATTCACATCTTAACCTTAGTTCTTGACTTTTGATTTCATTAAGTTGTATCATCCTAAGCTATCTTATTTGCACCTTGATTACAACTCCTTCATACTCTATTTTAGTCACCCTTTATTGTTGAATCCTTTCCAACACAATGTTCCGTGATTGCACAAAGCATGCTAATGTTGAGCCCACAACCCGAACTAGCAATTTATTCATCATGAGATCATTCAAGAGCTCATGCTCATCATCCTCCTCCGGCATCAACCTCTGCCTCCATCTACTATGGCATTAACCACTTTGTTAGTCAGTCGACAACCACAAACTTTGAGAAACTTTACCGATCTCGAGAGGTAAGAGGGCCATTACTGATGATCGGGAGTTTTTTTTATATATTTGAAGTTAATGAAATGTTCTCTTCCATTGCTTGGTTGCCCCTTTTGTTTCTACGCAAAAGAGTGTACTCATTACTTGTTTGTCTCTTTTATGCAAACAAGACCTTTGAATTTGATGCACTTAAGACTCGGGTTCTTGGAGTTATTATTCATCGTAATCAAAATCAAGCTTGTCATGTTTTTGGCCTTCCTTGCCTAGCATCGGGACATTTCTTCATTGCCTTTATGTTCATGATGCTATCTATCTTCATTTTGGACATTACCTCTTTCACCATTTGTGAAATATTCAAAACAAAATCAATTCTAATGCTAAAAGGAATCATCTTCTATATTTTTGTTCATGGATTATGGATATCATCCTTGCCTATGGAGTTGTCATTTCCAACACCATGCGGCTCAATCGTGGGATGTCATTTGCGCCAACACCATGCATAGGAATAATCTTCTTTGGGCACATGACACTTTGGTTGTTGACGATGTAGTGGGTGACACTAATAACAAGGGTAGTAAGCTCGACCGCTATGGATACTTGTGTTGTTCAGGAGGAGGGACTTGATTGGATCACCCTTACTCCTTTGCACCCTACACACATTGAGTCTTGGGGACCTCCACATAGTGAGTCTTAAGGTCGTCCACCTACTGAGTCATGGAGTGCTCCGACATCGACCTATGAAGCTTATGAGATGGCTGAGAATTGGTCGCTCTCACTCATTACGTGAGCATGATGGAGGATGGAGCGTGACATTCAGAGGGTAACAATTTTTTTAAAAGCTTAAGCCGTTAGGAAGAACAACATCATTGATTTTATATTCTTAATACTCCCCCTAACGTGCGGGTTGCTAACAACTTTTGGTCTAACCCAGCCCACCACATGATAAAACAAAGAGAGGAAAATGTTTTTTAATAAGAACTTTATCGAGGTTTGAACATAGGACTTCTAGCTCTGATACCATGTCAAATTTGATGCGCTAACTAATGTTCCTAAGAACTTAAGTTGTTAGGAAGAGCAACATCATTGATTTTATATTCTTAACAATGACGTCAACTATAGCAACCCTTTAGGATTTTTATGTGACCTATGGCTTCATTCCTTTGATGGTTTGTGAGGACGAAAGACCCGATGAGATGTAGGTGTTCCTTGTTATTTGTTTTGTCAATCTCTTTGATGATGTCAAAAGAGAGAGAAGTTTGGATGGATAGTTATGTTTTTATAGTGACATGCATTTTTTCTAGTTTGTCATTTATATTGGCATCCATAATATATATATATATATATATATATATATATATATATATATAGGAATATTAGGGTGCTACTGTCACACCCAACTCCGTGATTAAGTTCTAATCCCACTTATCATAATCTTAGTCATGTTTAGCAATTCAAAAAATAAAATTGGTAAAATCTCCTCCCTTACTTATCTTGTGGTATTTGCCAACACACATACAAAAGACGCAATATATTCATCAAAGTTTAATAAAAAGCTATAAGATAGGATATTCACATATTGTCATTATGTTTTTTTTACAAACCATCTCACAAATAACCCCATAGGATCAAGTCTTATACAACCTTACAAAAAGTTTCTCACAAACTTAATTACAACATCTAAGACTATCTATTACATGCATGCTTCCAAAAACAAAAGTGAAGAAGATTAAAGTGCTCTAGCGACTCGACCTCTTCTCTATATGAAGAAAAAACAAGCTTCGAGTCGACTCAACTCGAGAACTTACGAGTATCTAAAAAAAATTAAAATGAGTATTGTGAGCAACAATCATTTGCTCAATGAGTAGAATAAAAGTACAATATAAGGAACACTACGAGTGCATATAACATTAAATAACCACATTTTTCATATGATAAAACATTTAAACCATAGCACATATAACATAACTTGTCAAATCACATGAACTTTCATATAAGTAAAAGTAACTCAAGATATCATCATTTTCATAATTAAACTCCACGCATGTGTCATTGCACATACTCATCATGGGTCAATACATATCCCTCCATAATCATGTGACATACAATTAAGCAGAGCTTCACAATCATAAGTTCTCAGATACGTAGAGCAAATCATGGGTCAATACATATCCGAGCACTTTCGGATACGCAGAGCATAAAATGGGTCAATACGTATCCAAGCACTCTCGAATACGCAGAGCATAACATGGGTCAATACATATCCGAGCATTCTCGGATACGCAGAGCATAACATGGGTCAATACGTGCACGCAGAGAACCCCCAAAGGGCAAAGACACTCGATATACGCCCCAAAGGCTTCATGTATATCGAATGCGGTCCCAAAGACCTTTTTCATTAAGTATGGTCAATGTACATATGAAGTTTTATAATAGCAAAATAACATATCATTATCATATATCAATATCAAGTAAACTTACTTTAAGTTCACAAGCATTGTTCCCTAAAAATATTTTGATGTAAAAGGATACTCCATCTCATATGAAATCTTTGAAACATATCATAAATATCTTTCTTAATTCAAGGTAAGTTTCAATAACAATACTAACAATAATCTTTACTTGAAATAATATCATAAATAAAAGAAGTAACATATATCATTTTGCTATGTTGTAAATTTACCCACTCATCTTGTACTTTATCACTTCAAGGAGGTTTATTAGATTTCCTCCCTTTCACTTGTACCTTGATGTTTTCATGCAAGTAATAATGTATTTTTACTTTCCAATTACAACAAAGTAATATGCAATGCATGCTCATGATACATGAATATTATGCACCCTAAAATGCATATAATTCTCTCTAATACCAATTCCTAACTTTAGGTATTTATATTCATAGGCTATTTTACAATTGGAACTTCTCAATCACCCTTAGTCTAACTAAGTGTTGTCTTAGGATTCCATACTGAGTGTATGTCAATTAATAATTCATAACTTTTTAACCACATGGGCAAATATTATTATAGATTAATTAGAAACTAGACATACTAAAATTTCCAATTCCCAAATATCATTAATTAAGTCCAAGTGAGTAAGCCATAACATCTAAGGCAATCTGACCAAGAATTTTTGTCCTGGCAGACTGTGTGTCACTGAAATATTAATTTATATTTTTCTTTATACTTGTCCATTTAGCTAGATCATAATTTTTCCAAAAACTAGACTTCCTTATATTTTGTCATAAGAAGTATAGAATTTAACCCCCTGTATAGCCTTAAAACAAAAATAGTTAATTCGGGTCATGATCTGTCCATATCCTGGAATCTGATAGAAGAATCACTATGAAATGATAAATTCATTTCTCCAAAAATACAATTCCAAATAAGATGATTCCATTTCTCACCGAACCCTTGGAATGTCTAATTAAGCATATCAAAATTTCAATCTCTAATTCACTCTACTCCAACCGTGTCCTAATTTACCAATTGAACCTATATCAAACTCGAGACAGGATGAGTGACTTGCGAAGATTAGTTCATAGGTTCCTCTATAAACTCTTTTTAGGTGATTCTAGAGGCCATGAAAAGCTAACTTCTAACCATACAAAATTTTGTAATTTATGGTTCATTAATCACGAAGGAATGATCCTTTCAATCAGAAGAATAATTTTTGGATCAAAACTCACATTGAACAGCCTATGTTCCCGATTTCCCCAGGTCGTTTCACTCGTGTTCCTCTGATAATTTTTTGGCCGTCAAAGGATAAAGCTTAATTTCTTATGTATTTGTTTCAGAATTTTCTGACATCATATGGAGGTTTGGAAAAATATCCTTTTAAGCAGCTCTCACGTGTCTGCTTCACCTGCTTGGAACTTAAGTGATAGCCAATCACATTTTTTGTCATAACTAAGTGTCTTAACCCTAATCAAGCTTACCTAATCCTATTTAAACATATATATTATAATGTTTAGAAATTTTACAATCTATTCCTAATAACCTTATGTAATTACTTTGTAAAACTTATCGATAATAAAGTAATCATTATGCTCTAATTAAAATATTAATTACTATTTATAAATATCACTATATGAACATCCAAACTAATTTAATATGGTAATTAAATGCATGATTATGCAGAAATGATGTGTGTAGAGCACGTCTGTGATAGCTACAACACTTTTGTGATAGCACCCTGCGTCCACACATTCATAATCGTCTGATTTAAGATGGACGAATCAGATGTGTTAGCGCAGTTCATAGGGTATTGGTCCAATTCGCGCCTCTTCCATCTCTGCGCCGGCGATGACGATGACAATGATGGACGACAAAGGTCTAGCGAGAAAGGGAGAAGACACAACTTGAGACCTTCGAACGCTATCATCGATCTACGAACGACGATATGAAATGTGCAAATGCAGATTTGAGATGTGTGAACACCATCGTTGGTCTGCAAATGTCAATCTGCGAACGTCAATCTGTGAACGTCGTCGATTTGAGATCTAAGATCTGCATCATAGATCTGGGATGCATCGCTGCCCTCGCTCGCAGATCACTGCCCTCGCTCGCATATCACCATAAGATCATCGATTGCCGTCGTCATCCACCCTCTGCACAAAAAGATCACGGTCCTTCTTCGACTAGATTGCCGCATTTGCCGACACAGAACTGCCGAACCTCGAATGTGTCCACATCTGATCAAGCCGCGCAAAATGTCATCTTTGGATGTGTCTCTGCACGGATTTTCCCTCATCGAAGCTCCATCGAGGATCGCCGGACCTCGCACAGCCGAGCCGAGGATCGTCGGACCCCATGTAGTCACGTAGATCGCCGAACTTTGCACAGAGAGGGGATGAATGGAGGAATCACTGGGGACGGGTGACGTGAACCTGAGCTCTCGAACTGGATGAATCAAGTTGAACCGACGCACATGCATCTCATCCGTCCATCTTCGATCAAACGGTTTTAAACATGTGGTAGCACCCTAATATTCCTTATATATATATATATATATATATGTATGTATGTATGTATATATGTATGTATGTATATATGTATATATGTATATGTATATGTATATGTATATATAAAGTGCATGTACACATTTTGGATGTACTTTGATTATTATGATTATCGTACCTCAAATGTTTGTGTTATTCCTCATGTACTATAGATGCTTATGGTTATTTGACTTGATATATAGTTTGGATGCTATTTGATGTGGTATACACCATTGTGCATTGTGTGGTTTTACCTCCCTCTTGTTGTATTAAATACTCATATATGTCTTATGCAAAATATCATAAACTATAAACATATATTAAGGAGGGAGCAAAATTATGAGTGTTATATGATACATGTAGGAGAGCACACTTATGTTTATCATATTATTCTTTCTTCATAGTCCAATAAGTCTATTATCTTCAAAAAAGGAAAAATAGTTGAATCCTATAATTTCTTCCCAAGTTTTTATGATAACAAATGAAATTATTTGTAAAGTTACTAATTGATGTTTAAGGTATTACAATGCAGGTAGAGAATTAACAAATGAATGTATCTCAAAGAATTTGCAACATCAAAATTGGGAAACTATAATTTTCAGTGCAATCGGTCGAACTTATGCAACCGATTGACCGGTCAAATGACAATTGGATGATGCAATGAAAAAGTGCAACTAGACCACAGAATTGGTCGACTAACATATCAATTGACATCATGTGAGAGTTGCATAATCGACATGACGCTTACGAAACACGTGAGAGAGTTGTGTGGTCAACGTGAGGCACTTGACTAGTCGATAGCCTTTCAACTGACCTTGAACGAGATGAACAAAAGAAATTGGAACCAAAGATCGATCAATTTCTTTATCAAACTAGTTGAATATTTGAGACTAATCTAAAGGAAAATTTTGAATGATTATATTCACTACTCAAGAAACCTCGATCGGACAGCTATAATAAGAGTTAGTTTTTGGGCTAAAATTTTGAAAAAAGTTTCCAACGGCTATATCTTATCAAAAAATATATAACAATGATATCAAAGCCTTAAGAGAAGTTGTTGGTGCAAGGAAGTGATTCTAGAGCTACTTCCAAATTCATAACACACATTGAGCTTTACTTTGCAAATTATCCATTCTCACCTTAAATTTTCTTTTGTGAGCACCCTATGTAACAAGAGAGAGTTTGAATAATTTATTTCTTATTTTTGTAGTGAACTGGAGAGCTCATTTTTAGAAAGAGGTATCCATTGCCTCTTGAGTGAAGAAGAAGGTTGTAGTGTAAAAAGGGTGAGTTCTCCTCATCCTATAAGTAAACAAAAAGATAGTGGAACTCGACTATCTCGAGATCGAGGAGTCAGAGCGAGGACGTAGGTCAAAGAGTTGGGTCAAACTTCGTCAATACATTTTTTTATTCTTGGGTTTGCTTCTCTCGCTTGTTTATTATTGTTGCACACTTCGTTGTATGCACGATTTTAAGGCAGAGTTTTAAGAATTGATTTAAGATTTTTTTTATTGTGATTTTTATACACCTATCCATCCCTCACCTTCTTTTGGTGTTTTCTGGTCCTACAATATGCTCTTCCCATACTTAAATTTATTTTTATTTAGAAAAGGAACAATTAAGGAAAATTTTAACTATGATGATTGCTAATATATGATTTTCACTTGCATCATAGTATTGAATTATTTGAGGCATGATCTTAAATGTTGAATTATAATTAAAATTTATTTGGATATATGTCAAATATTTTGAAAGTTTGAATTATATTCTTGGTCCACAAGTCTTTAGCAAGTAAATATTTAACAAATGTTATTATTGAGAACTAAAATCAATACTTTCTTTGAAATTTTATTTGAAAATTATTTATCACTTTTATTTTTTTTATACAAAGCCAAGAATGATATTTGAAGTGGTAAGAAAAGAGATCTTGATGCATGCTTTCATGATTTAGAAAATATGTGTAAAATTTTTTGTGATCCCAATTATAAGATCTATAAGTATATTTATTTTGAGTACACTTATATTAGGATGATATGAGCTTCTGAGGCAAACATTATCACATATTGACATCATGTACTTCTATGGTTGTCATATTGAAATGATAATGTTTATGAATTCATGGATAATTGCTCTGCATTTTAATTATATTTTGTTTGAATTTCAATATGATGCTTATGATAATTTGTTGTGAGAACTCAAAAAATGCATTGTAAATGTTTATGGTATTAGTTAAGAATACTTTGAACTTCATCTTTAGGACAATCACTTTAATATGATTTTACACATGAATATTTGTGCAGTCTTATGTGTTACATGCATCTTATGATCTTTTATTTCTTATATTTGAATATGTTCATTGATGATATTAATGTAAACATAAAGTTAATGCATAAAGGCTATTATTGCATAATTTTGCATATACATATGTTAGGAAAAGCATGTCTATTTGCTAACAATCATGATTTTTGTGTTATGTTTGACTCATAAACTAAATTGACTTGTTTAATGTTATTTTGATACTTAATTTTTAAATTATTTATATGTCAACAACTTATATGTTAAGTTGTAGGATTTTATGGCATTGTTGACCCATTATTTTATGCTAAAATTTGATTTCATTCTTTTAAACCTTTAATCCTTTGAAAAACTATGAATGAATTTAGGGAACTTATTTCATCTATCATATATATATTATCTTGCAAATTTGTGTGAAATGATGTGAAGGGATAAAAGAGTGAAAATCATTTAATGAATTTATTGGAAGTAAATATTTGTCTATCATATATTAATTTACATTTTTATGTGACAAAATAAGGACAATGATTGAGGAAAAAGTAAGTGGAAGAATGAATAGAGAAATGTACATGCCTTAGAAACTTATTTCTTATGAGACAAAAAGAAAAATATGTGATGAAATATATATGCTCCAACTAAGAGGGGATAAAAAGTCATATAATTAAATAATAGTAGATATTTATCTATCACCTATGCTTAATTTGTAAACTATTTTTTAATGAGATGAAAGGAAAACAAATATAGAAAAAATATGGCCCCAAACTTCTATGACCCCTATATAAAAAGATTCTTATTATTAATATTAATTTATATATTTATATTGCAAGAGGGAGTTTAAATTTAGGAGTAATAAAATTTTGAACATATAGATTTTTCTTCTCAATTTTCATGCTTTTGATATTTCTCAATTTTCATTATAAAAAGGGAAGAAATGATGAAACTTTTATGCTTTAATTGATTATATTTTGACATTGCAAATGTCAAGTTTTTAGAGTTATTAATTTTATATACTTAAAAGATTAATTTATAATAGTTTTATACATTTATTCTGATTAATATTAATTATGTTCTCATAAATTTAAATTCAGTATTGAATATAAAATTTTCAAATAATTGAGGATCACCTATTTGGATAAGTGCATAAAACATGATGACTAAAATACTCCAAGACTATCAAGATAAAAAGAAAATAATAACTTGCTTTTAGTATATTAAAATTCAACAAAAAAATTTAAACCCTTTTATCATATTTGAGTTCAAATTATGAGTAGATATAAAATATAAATAGGTTTGTTAACTTTCCATAAAATAATAATAACATCATTTAGACATCTATGAAAGAGGTTATGACAAAAATACTATAGGAGTATCAAGTTGAAAAGTTAAAATGACTAGTTATTTTAATAGTTGAATATCAATTAAAAATCTTTACATTAGATATGGGTTTGAACTATTAGTAAAATGTAGATAATTTTCTTTAGCTTTTTCATAAAATCAAGAATAATCTCATTTGTGCATCCGTGCAGAAAGTTATAACCAAAATATTGCAAGAGCATTCACTAGAAAAAAAAAAAGTTATAATGGCTATTTTTATCCAAACGACTATAAATGATCATATGGACGTTTGAAGCTATAAAAAATTCCAAAGAGCCAAAATGAAGTAAAGATTCAAGAAAAAACATCAAGCATAAAGGAAGATCAATTCTTCAAGCATTTGAGTCAAATTGTTAAACCTTTTCTTTTTTTCTTACTTTGATTGTGATTTTAGATAGTGTTACAGAGAAATCAGAAATAGTTCTTTATGTGAGGTTGCAAACTCCTTTGTAAAATTGGTTGTCAGTTCTTGATGTGAGGTTGTGAACTCCTTTGTAAAATAGGTTGTCACCTTAGCTTTAATTTAAGGAAAATGGTGTGAATTGTAAGCTTCATTTGGGGAAGAGATTTGCCTACATCTTGAAGCAAAGAAAGTTGCATTTGAGAGGTTTAAAAATCAAAATGAGGACATAGTCAAAGGAATTCGACCGAATATCATCAACAAAACTTTGACTTTGTCTTACTTTCTCTTTTGTTCTCTCACTTGCATTATATTAGTATTTTATTTAATAAGAATCGATCACGCTTAATTTGAAAAATCAATTTAAAATTTTAATACTAATTCACCCTCTCTCTCTCTCTCTCTCTCTCTCTCTCTCTCTCTCTCTCTCTCTCTCTCTCTCTCTCTCTCTCTCTCTCTCTCTCTCTCTCTCTCTCTCTCTCTCTCTGAGTGCCATGTGATTCGAGAGGAAGTGAGATTGGTGTTTATAATTGATAAAATCGGTTTGTCAAATTTGAAAGCATAAAACTGATTTGAAAGAATTGAAGCACAACATAATAGTAATCAAATCACAAGTAAAATAAAGCGACAAGGGTAAAGTAAACACAAAGGCAAAGAAATTGTTGATAAAATTCAGCCACACCTTGACCTATGTTGTTACCCCGACTTTTTGACTTTAAGACTATAAAAAAATTTCACTAGCATCATTCCTTGATTCCAATTAAGATAAGAAAGGAATACTTTACACTATTTTCTTCTCCGCTTCAAAAAGCAAAAAAAGAAAAAAACTCTCATTATAAGAAACTTTCACCCACAACTTTTCTCCTCTTAAAATATAAGATACAATCTCTTATCACATAGTAGTTTCATCATTATTACAATGACACTACAACACTTCTCAATCTATCTTTTATGATTTAAAACTTTAACAAAAAGCAAGAGAAAAATAATATAAGATTAACAATTTTAAGCTCAAATGGACTTCACAAATGTGTTTTTCTTAAATTTCCTAACAAGTTTTTTTTCTGTTTGACGCCTTTGGCACTTGTTTTGTAACCTTAACTTCATTTGGCCGTTGAAGCTCATTTTCCAAACTTTAGTTAAAATTTTAATTATTACTATGCATTCTGCACCCAAATAGGTCAATCATTTTGCCCACCGGTTGATCGTTCTATTTGTTGGAAACTCAAATAGTCACAATAGTTTGATCGAACATTTTAATGATTGCAACAACTTTCAACATTGTAAATACGGATTGAGCCTTCCATCGACCATTTATCAAGGTGATCATCCAGTCCTTCAGTTAATGCTTCTCGACTGTCCCCATTCGAGTTCAACCATCTTGCACTTTATCCATATTTTTTACACAATTATTAACATAAGGTGATTTTTTATTCATTAGAAAGCTAACAAGATTATCTAACTGTTTTATCATGCCATTCAAATATGAATGTAACATATTTGAACATTGATTTTAAGTTTATTACATAAAACATTTCATTTTAATTAAACTTTTGCACTTTAAACATATAACCTTAATCATTGAAGGTATCAAAATATAATTTGATGGGCATAAAACTTTTGTTCTAATAATCTCCCACTTTTTAATGAAAAAAAATTTTAAAAATGTGAAAATTATATAAGTTGGAAAGGAAAGATATTAAGGTCTAATTTTTACCACCACTAAATATAAAATATCCTTATAATGCAACTTATGCAAATCAATATTTATTGTAAGGTGCTTTGCATGTAGAGATATATTCATTAGATCCAATATCACTAGTAAAATATCTTTTTTAAAACAATTTATCTTAGGAATCATACAATTTTGGGGGTTATATTTCTATTATATATCTCTCTCTCTCTCTCATTAAAAATATTTTGCACATTTAGCAAATGTGAGGGGAAAATATTTACTCTTCCATAATAATATGTTATTTCATATATTTTTCACTCATTCTTTCCTTATTGTCATATAGGGAAAAAATGCAATGTACCATAAGGGAGATGGAAGCAACTTTAATTCATAAAAAAATGGTTTTATTATAGCATTTATGATAGTCAAAAACTAATTTCTCCTAAATTCATGAACAATTCATAAGAACAAAATATAAAATCAAAATTTTCTAGGGGAAAAAAGTAACATGCATCTCAAACATATAAATAATCAAAATATTGCATAAAATTTTGGGGAAATAATTAGATCATATGAGAATTTTTTTTATTCATGATGTTTTAATATCATATTAAAAAACATGAACAATAACATTTGAAGCTTTTGAATATACTCCACCTATCGTTAATTCATTCTCTTTCTTTTTCCCTTTGTTACAAGATAATAGTCAAAAATAGTGACAAGAAAATGAGAAATAAAAGCAGAAAATTATTCATAGTTTAGTTTCTTACATATTTCTAATTTTTTCAAAGAAATAATAAATATTCAAAATTATGAACAAGATTTGCTCTTCATAATATGAAATTTTTAATGTTCAAAAGATATCATATCAAGATTTTATTTCCATAATACAATGAATAAACATAATCATATGGAAACATATGAAAAGTCACCTATTTAGTAGAATAGTTTATCTCCAAAATTATTGTAAACATTTTCAAATATCAATATTACTATTGTTGTTTTACTAGTATTTTGTGGATTAATGTAGAATAAAATCTTTGTATGCAAGATACCAAAGGGTGGGTGAGGTGAAATGGTAATTGATTATAAAATCAAGGATTATTTCCTCTGACCACCCCTAAACTATCGTGATTTACCACATCTAACCCCAAACTACGAACTTCATTTTTTGGGTATCTAAACTATCACGATTTTTTGGGTATCACGATAGTTTAGGTACCCAAAAAATAAAGTTCGAGTTTGGAGTTAGATGTGGTAAATCGTGATAGTTTAGGGATGGTCAGAGGAAATAATCCTAAAATCAATGCAAAAGCAGTACACATTTTGACAAAATTGTTAGGGCCAAGTCTAAGAATGAGCTTACTTATGGTATGAGAACTATTTCACATAGGTGAATATGGCATTGATTATGTGTGATGCCTTACAAAATGTGATGCTATAGATAAAATAAAATATAAAACATAAGCTAGAAAAATCAAGTATGATAATGAATAGGAAAATATATAAATATTAAATATGTATCCCTCCCTTTGTCTTTCTCTCTCACACAACCTCCTTCCCATGTGCACTCGAGACATATATGTTGCTCACTCTTATCTAAGAATGAAAGAGTAGGTTTATAATGTCCTACATCCAAAAATGAAAGATATACAGGGAGCCCTATATCCAAGAATGAAAGAAAATCTAATGTCTTGCATGCATATTTAAAGTAGATTTATAATGTGAGTTTAAGGGTTATTTGGATGAAGATTTATTTTTCAATGAGCAATAAATTTTATCCATTAGGATATATTATTCTTTGAAATGATTTTAGAATATGAAAACTTATTTTTTTTTTAGTGTTTGGATCAGTGGATAATAAATAAGAAGAGAATAAAAATGTGAGAGAGTTTGGTAATAATTGAGTGAATACTTATTCATGTAGTTCGGAAGAATAGTTAAACTCGATTAGCATAACTTTCAAAAATTGACTTGAATAAGTAACCCAATCATCATTACATTAAATGAAGCGTTTAGCTTTAGTTCTCTTGAATAAATGCCTATTCACCATTTTATTCTAAATCCAAACACCACCTTAGAGTCCCAGTGCGATCATCTTGAAATAAGGCTAACAATCGAGTAGTGTGTTGCGACACTAGCCCGCGTATACAAATAACTTGACCAGGTTTACCACAACTTATTTTGAAGGAGAGCTCACAACTAGGGAAATATTGGCCATGGCTTGTGAAGTATGTTCATGGACCATGATATTCCAATCACATCTCATGACTAGAAGTCATTGTAAATGCTATTTCTATGTTTATGTGCTACATGGTGTGGATTTATTAAGAGGTATTGATATGATCATCAATATCATTTTATATGACTTTTGTGCACCTCATTCTTGCCATCTTAAGTTTCTATATTCCTATCATAGACCATGTCTAGAAGTCATTGTACAAATTAATCTTATGTCTATATGCTATATGGTTATTGATTTATTTAAATGTATTAATATGATCATCAACATTGTTTTATATGACTTTTGTACATCTTCTTCTTGCCATCTTATGGACCATGCCTATTTGATTGATATGCTTCCTTACTAATATACTATGATGACCTATTATTAAAACTGATGTACTAATCAATTTTCTTAAGAGCTTAAGCCGTTAGGAAGAGCAACATCATTGATTTTATATTCTTAACACTCCCTCTGACGTGTGGGCTGCTGACAACTTTTGATATAATCCAAGTCCAGCACATGGATAATTAAGGGAGGAATTTACTTTTTAATAAGAGTTTAACGAGGTTCAAACTCTTGACCGTTGACTCTGATGCCATATTAAAATTGATGTGCTAACCAATTTTATTAAAAACTTAAGCCGTTAGGAAGAGCCACATCATTAATTTTATATTCTTAACACCTATAATGAATAAGATAAGAAAACTATACAGATACTTGTTACTGAAGATAAAAGACAAAAATTTCAAATAATTATGATCACATACTTGTCTTTGGTTTGACGTTAAAGAATGAAAAACTAAAGATAGGGATATAGAAGTAGTTTAAGGTAAAATAAAGACTACAATTTGACAAAGAAAATGTGTGTGACCACTATTGGGATATATGAAAAAACACTTAGAACAAAATCATATTAAATATAATATGTGTCGAAAATATGTTCTATGAGGATTATAAAAACTTGCAATAACTACAAAAAAATATTATCATAGATATAAAATATAAGATGTTCTTGTCCCCAAAACATCATTTTTTTCATTGCAACTTATAAGAATATTAAGAAAATTATTTCTCCAACGTTGATCCATGCATCTGTGAAGAACACCAAATCAGTGTCCATCTGATGTACATTGAAGAGATGAAAATATTGGAAACAAGGTGTGAAAAGAATTAATAATTCATGAAAAATCTCATAAACTTTGCGGCTCATCATTCTCTATTTATAATGACAAAATAATAGCTCAAACATGATAAGCTACTCTTGAAACTTAATCTTAGCCATCCAGATGGATAAAATAAGCATTTAAATGATAACAAATCAAATAAAGAATAGAAAATTAGCTAAATACTTATTTATTCAATTATGTCTAGTTTGATTTGATCCAATTTAAATTGGTTCCCAATCAAGTTTAATTAGATTGGTCCAAATCATATTTTGAGGCTTTCAAGTGGTGTGACTCAAGGTCATTCCTGATTAGTTTCATCACATATAATTCTCTTTGTTTGATGTTGACTATGATATATGCTAGCATATTCAACTATTACAATGCAATCATTTTCTTGTGACTAGTTAGGTTCACATTGCTATATACATGATAACTAATATTCAATGAGGGTGACACAGTGGCTCAAGAAACCTCCTATTGTAATATGAATTAAAAGTTGAACTTTAAAATGTTAAAAATTTTCAAATATGATTTGATCATTTTCATGTCTCATACAAAAAAATAATTTAACATCCAAATATAAGAATTATATCTTCATAAGGTGATCACAAAAAGTGTTTAGGTTTAACCTGCATCATCCTTATTTTGTAATATAAATATTTAATTTAAGTTTTATGATTAACATCAAAATTATCAAACAATGTGTAAGAGAATGACACATTATTATGATGACAAGTTATGTACTAGTGACAAGTCAATGTTGTACTCATGATAGGTCAATTTGATTCATTTACTCAAATGATTATTTGCAAGATTTAACTTAGTATAATTTTGCATTACTACTTCTGAGATCATATCTCTCAAGCATATCTTTTAACCATCTTATCATAATTAAAGTTGTTCAAATCTTAGTCATAAATATTCTGAAGTCAATAAGTGTGTTTTATTATATGATAAATTACTACAAAGATTATACTATTATAAATATCAACAATCAAAATGTGCTATTACTTTTTATATGATAGCATGATTCCATTTACTACATTGGATTTATGACATGTGACTTGATCTGACTCATTTGTACAAGACTCATTCATCATATGCAATAAATGTGATATGTGATTATGTGGATTCTTCTTTAGATATGGGATCCATCATGGTGTGCATGCAATTGATCATGATAATGAAGTATCATGATGTTCCCTTAAAGATACACTACAAGAAACTACCGAATATCGACGACAATAGCATCACTATAGCGACGACAATGCATCACCGGAAGAAACGCTAATTGCCTCCCCATAGCATCACATTAGCATTATAAAAAGTTGACGCTAAATATCGGACCATGAAAACGCTTCTTTCGCCGCTATTATTACACACAAGAACGAAAAAATGCGTGATAGATTGTAGCATTATATTAGCGTCGACATTCGTCGACGCTAATTTAGCATCACCGCATATGCGACATTATATCGACGCTAATGATGGAGTTGATATGGGCGCCGAACTCTTGCGTTGTGTTGGCATTGAAGTCTACGACGCTACTTAGCATCACAATAATTATGATGCTATGTATACGCTAAGTAGACGCCCTACATATTAAATATTCCTAATTAAATATATATGTTACATACATATGTATTTCTACACTTACCTATGTATTTATTCCTATATTATATGTGTTACCTACATATATATTCGTATACTATTGTTAGCTACATTATATGTATTACCTACATATGTATTCCTATATGTTATGAAAAGAGGGAGAGATAGATCGCATGAACACAGAAGAACACAGAGATTTATGAAGTTCACCCTAAATTGGGTTACATCCTCGGAAAGTGGCGACTCTCTTTGTTATGGAATAATGATGATTACAAGGATGGGTCTCTATCTGACCCCTAGGGAGTTTATATAGGCACTCTCTTTGACAGATGATAGGAATTACAGACTACCTGAGACTTTGAATTAATCCTCCAAAATAGGACACCTATCTCATGATAAGGAAATAAATCAATTCTGAATCACAACACAGAATACCCCTAAAATTCAAGTGAGGCCTCGTTGGGGAAATTTGATGAAGCGCTTGACTAAGAAAGGGGAACAACTAAGTTCAAATTCAAGGCATTATCAATAAATTTTCACCTTGACTTGAATCATCTTCAAAACACAAAAAACAAACTTCAATACCATGTCACATCGCTGTCATCCCCACCTTGGGGTTATTACCAAGTTCTGATGTTAAGCAAGTCCAAGTAATGCTGGAACTTGCCATGAGGAACTAATTTTGTGAATATATTAGTTGGATTGTCTTCAGTGTCAATCTTCTTCACCTTAATCTTCTTCTCAGTGCGGATGAAGTGATACCTGACATCAATGTGTTTGGTTCTTTCATGAAGCACTTTATCCTTGGCTAAACATATTGCACTTTGACTGTCACATTGCATTGTAGCCTGCTCCTGATATAATCCGAGATCTCCAACTAGGCCTTTTAACCAGATGTCTTCCTTGACAACTTCTGTCAGTATCAGGTATTCAGCATATGTGGTAGACAATATAACTGATGGCTGAAGTGTGGCCTTCCAACTAATAACCAAACTAACCAAAGTGAAGACATAGTCTATCATATATCGTCTTCCATCAACATCTTCAGTATAGTCTAAATCTGAGTACCATGCAACCAAACACTCTTTATCACTTCTGTAAATGAGGTCAATATCAGATATTCCTCTCAGATACCGAAAGATTTCCTGTATCGCTCATGAACCTGCTGATAACACTGACTGCATAAGCAGTGTCCAATCTTGTGTAAACCATGACATACATCAGACTTCTAACTGCACTAGCATATGGAACTCGAGACATGTACTCCTTCTCTACTTCTGATTTTGATGCGAAGGCAACAGAAAGATGAACATTTACAGCTGATGGAGTATTCAAAGTCTTCGCTCCAAACATTCCAAAACTGGATAAAATCTTCTCAATATAACTTTTCTGATATAAGAAGAGTTTACCCTGTAGAAAATCCCTTAGAATTTCCATCCCCAAAATCTTTTGTGCTGTACCAAGATCATTCATATCGAATTCTGCGCTGAGGAGCTTCTTCAAATTCTAAATGTTTGTCATGTTTCTAGCAGCAATCAGCATATCATCAACATACAATAACAGATAGATGGTGGAGCCATCCTTCACCTTCTTGTGATATACACAGCAATCATAGGGACTTCGGCTGAATCCCTTAGAGATCATGAAGCTGTCGAACCTTTTGTACCATTGTCTGGGAGACTGCTTCAAGTCATACAAAAATTTCTTCAGTTTGCAAACTTGATTCTCCTTTTCTGGAATGGAGAATTCCTCTGCTGGCTCATAAGAATGTCGTCTTCAAGTTCTCCATGGAGAAAAGTAGTCTTCACATCTAGTTGCTCGAGCTCTAGATTCTGATGTGCTATAAGAGTAAGTAGCACTCTGATAGAAGTATGTCTGACAACATGTGAGAATATCTCGTTATAGTCCACACTTTCTTTCTGACTATAACTTTTAGCAAGCAGCCATGCTTTGTATCTTGCGCCTTCAACTTCTGAAATTCCAGCTTTCTTCTTGAAGATCCATTTACAGCCAACAACCTTTTTGCCACGTCTGATTCTTGTGAAGAGATTTCATCTCCTTACCCATAACAGTGATCCACTGTTCAGATTCGGCACATGTGATGGCATCCCTATAAGAGGATGGCTCCAGGAACTCCACCTCTTCAGCTACCTGCAGTGCATAAGCAACCATGTTCTCGAAACCATATCTCTTAGGAGGACCCAGTTCTCTGTGAGGACGTCCAGCAGTAATTGACTCATCTTCATATTACTCATTAGATTCTTCATCTTCTGGTTTTGCTTCTTGATGTGATCCTTCAGCATCATCCCCAGTTGGAGTGATTTCAACATCCACCTATTTACTAACACTCTCTTCAGCCTCCACCTTCAACTGAAGCATTGATGCTTCATCAAATGTCACACTTATGTTGTGGATGACTTTGTGTTATGAAGGAGACCAGATTTTGTAGCCCTTCACTCCTGCACCATATCCCATGAACACCTTTTCTTTGGCCCTTGGCTCCAACTTTCCTTCACTGACATGATAGTATGTTAGACAATAAAATTTTTTTAGACTAGTATAATTAGCAGGATTTTCTAACCATACCTCAGCTAGAGTCTTGAGATTAATCGCAGTCGCCGGACTTCGATTCACCAAGTAACAAGCTGTGCTAACCGCTTCAACCCAAAACGTCCTATTCAGGCCAGCGTTAAAGAGCATGCACCTTGCCCTCTCCATAAGTGTCTTGTTCATTCATTTTGCAACTCCATTCTACTATGGAGTATCTCTGACTGTGTGATGCCTGGCAATGCCTTCATCTTTGCAGAACTGGTCGAATTCAGTAAAACATAACTCCAAATCATTATCGGTGCGAAGGCGCTTCACTTTCTTCGACGTCTAATTTTCCACCAAAACCTTCCACTGCTTGAAGGCCTTGAAGGACTCACTCTTGTATTTCATCATGAATACCCAAGTCATCCTCGAGTAGTCATCAATAATAGATAGGAAGTACCTAGCAACTCCTAATGATAGAACACGAGAGGAACCCCAACAATCAGCATGAATGTAGTCAAGTGCCGCCTTCGTCCTGTGCACTGCTTTGCCAAATTGAGACCTTCGTTATTTGCCAAACACACAATGCTTGCAGAAGTTGATTTCAGATATCTTCTTGTCTCCCAGAAGACCTCGTTTGCTGAGAATATTCATCCCGTTCTGACTCATATGCCCAAGCCGCATGTGCCACAGCCTGAACTTCTCTGATTCGGATGAACTAGCCACTGCAGCAACGTCAAAGACTGTCTTGCCTTGCAATATATACAAGGACTTCTGTCTGACTCTTTTTAGAATCGTAGCATCACCCTTCATGACCGTGAGGATGCCTCCGGCAACATTGATCTGACACCCTTTAGAGTCGAGGACTCCAAGTGATATCAAATTCTTCTTCAGTTGCGAAACATGGCGGACATCTGACAGCATCCTCACAAAATTGTCATGAGTCCTGATCTGCACAGAACCGATCCCAACTATCTGACATGACACGTTATTGTCCATGATGACATTTCCATCGTCAATTTTTTGATAAGATAAGAACCATTCTTTATTCGGAGTCATATGATAGGAATACCCCGAATCAAGAACTCAACCATCCTCCAGACATCCTTGATCAGAAGCAGTCAGAACCAAATCATCTTTAGAATTTTTACTTTCATATGCCACCACAGCGACGGGGCATTCTTCTTCTTCGGGCAATCCTTCTTCCAATGACCTGATTCCTTGTAGTAATTACATGTCTTTCGCATTGATTTTCTTCTTCTTTGGCTTGGATTTCTTCGAATTCGAGGACTATCCCCTTTTCGCGATCGATATTAATCCCATAGCCTGAGTCTTTGCAGAATTTTTAGATGCCCTATGTCAAAGTTCACGAGTATGGAGACTCAATCTTACTTCTTCCAGATTTATAGTTTCCTTCCCGATAATCATAGAATGAACAAAATTCTCATATAATGGAGGAAGCGAAACTAACAGAATTAGGGCAGCATCTTCATCCTCGATCTTAACATCGATATTTTTTAGTTCCATTAACAAAGAATTTAATGGATCAAGATGTTCCTTCAGATGGGTACCTTCTTGCATGCGGAGAGAGAACAACAACTTGTTGGTGGAGACTTCGTCATATACAAATTCTCGAGTCTCAACCACAAACTAGCCGTCATTTCTTCATCTACGACCTCGATTATCACCTCATCCGCCAGACAATAGAATCATCGAGTGCACATTCTCCTCTTGTGCCACCAAAGTAGCGAGGTCGATCTCCTTTCCTTTACCCTTCGAGATTGGCCACCTAGTTAAGCGACTTAAGATCTTCTTGATTACGAAAGTATTTCATCAAGATTAGTTATAGTGAATGACATGGAATGTATTATTTCATAGAAATAAGAGTAATCATTTTTCTCATGAATCTTGCTTAATAATGCAATTAAAATAATTTAACTGACCACGAAAGTAGGCATTTATTATTTTAATTAGAATTATGTTTGCCTGAAAAGGACATGCTTGACTTTGAAGATTGAGTAGAGCACTCATCATTTCATTATTTTTTTATCAATACCCTAGGTGGATTCAAAGCCCTAGAATTTTTCTTCTATTAGTAAACTTATTGCTACCCTTTCGTCATTCTTGACTTTCACACAACCTCTTTTAATTTTTATTTAGCTTTTATATTATTTACCTCTTTTCTAGCCGTTTAGATATCATTTAGAATCATATAATTCTAATACTTGAACTCTTCCTATGGGACGATATTTTATATACTACGACATTGACCTCATATACTTTCGAGGGATTTTGCCAATACACACATACATACATACATAAATTAGTCGACGCCGCGTTAGCATGTAATTAGCTTCACATTTTGTTGTGGCGCTAAAAAGTTATCTTAAATCCCTAAGTTCTTCCCCATTTTTTTACTATTTAGTGTGATATTACCATGCGACAGACGATCATGTCCTACTCCAATGCCATCACCGGACGCCGCCCTCCTTAACCTCCTCCGTTGCCCTCTTGCGACCCGACGCCGCCGGCCTCCTCCGACTCCGTCGCCCACTTTTGCTGCCCTCATCCGACCCCGCCGGCCTCCTCCGACCCCGTCGCCCTTTTCCACTGCCCTCATCTGGCCCCATCGCCCTCATCCGACGTCACCAATGCCATCGACGCCCTCCTCCTATGTCAATTCCACCCTCCTCTATCTTGTCGGACGCCGCCCTCCTCTGCCCTGTCGAACGTCGTGCTCCTCAACTGTCCTGCCCTGTCACCCTCCTCCAACGCCATCGCCGAATGTCGTAGTCATCCTCTGCTACACTCCACCACCCTCCTCCGATGCTAGACGTCGCCGTCGTCGAACATCCTCCGCTGCCATCCTCGCCCTCCTTTGACATCGCCGCCGCTGTCAGACATCCTCCGTTGCCCCCCTCCTCCAACACGACCGTCGGACGTCTCTACTGCCCTTCGCTGCCCTCTTGACATCCTCTCAATGCGCAGTAAGTCTCTTTTTCAATTGAACAGTACTATTTGAATGTGACTTGAAAAATAGATGAATTGTTCTTAATTATGCTTCCAACTATATTGTTCTTAATTATGCTTCCAAGTAGATCAGCATGAACAAACAAATTATATTGTTCATAATTATGCCTCTAACTAGATGAACATGGTGACTTCAATGTTCAATTATAGTTGAAAAATTATTCATGCCTCCAACTAGACGAACATCGTGACTTGAAAATAAATGAACAAATTAACTATATTGTTATAAATTATGCCTCAAATATATATTCGATGAGATTCAACTTGAAATCAAATATTGGTCAATTATTATCATGGTCTTTTCGGTCATGTTCTCATTTTAGTTAACAATAAAATGAGAATGTTGAAAAAAGAGACCATAATATAATAATTCATTGATCAATAAAAAATTATTGACATATGTCTTAATGTTATCCATTACAGAAATGACAAAGACATATCGTAGTTGGATTTATCCTTGGAAGGATAAATGTGGCATTAGAACAAAAGAATATAAAGATTGTGTTGATGAATTTATTAAGGTGGCATATGGAAATGAATGTGTTGCTTCTTTATGTGGCGAAATATTATGCCCATGCTGGAAATACAAATGTTATTAGTGGAAACTAAAATATGATGTGGAGAATGATTTATATTATAATGGTTTCTTACTAAAATACACAAATTGATTCTAAAATATGATGTGAAGAAAGATGAAATAAAGAGACAACAGTTGATGCTAACATATATGTCAATGTGGACAAAAATTATAGTGATGATGATTAAGATGACGAATCTGAGTACGAGACAAGCGATTGAATCACAGTTGTTTTAACAAATTTAATTTTTTTTCACTAGGTATCTAAATTTTTTCAAGCATGGTTACACGAGGTTGAGCTTCAGGTGCATCCCGCTCTTCAGACACTCACTCCCTATGAGTGATGCAATTCAACCACCAGGTGATATATTTATTGTGTAGCTTATTTATATTCGACTAATTGGTACTACTTAGTAACATTTTTTTATGGTGGTAGTTGCTCCACCGCCGACGGGGCACATAGGTGGTCCGGTGGATCGTCTCGATTGCATGACGATGATCGACATATCACCACGGGTTATGTATTGTGTATTTAATAATATATGCAAATGTTTTAATTATTTTTTTAATAGTGACAATTGCTCCACCGCCGACAAGGCAGATAGCCAGACCGTCACAAAGTAGGCAGTCCATTGGTGGATCATCTCGATCGATGTCATCCTAGGTTTTTTTGTGTATTTAACAAATTTAAGTACATGCAAATATTTTAGCTATTTTTTTATGGTGCCAATTGCTACGCCTCCACCGAGAGACTGATGGACACTTCTTCAATTCACACGACCATGAGACGATGATCGACATATTATGCTTGGAGATATATTTATTAGTATTTTATTTAAAATTGTCATGTCATTATATTAATCCTTATTTTAATGATTGTCAGTTGCGACGTCGCCGATGGGACACGTAGTTGGATCAGCACATTCTGACGAACGGACTGCCATGGATCAGGCAGCGCTAGATATCTCACGGGGTGCGAACTTTACTATTGATATATGAACTATTATAGTTTAATTTTTTATTACACTAATGATTTGTTTTGTATCGGCCCGTCAATCATGTTAGACCCACTTAGCCTACTTCAGCTATAGTGGATAATGATTCCTCTTTGGCAGAAGAAGAGGGATTCCACGATAATGGAGTGGTCTCCGTGAATAACATTGCTCGACTGTAAGTTAAATAAGTTCTTTCATACCCGCTTTACACAAAATTAAATCTTTTTTCGTAAACTACAGGAGCACTTTCATATCTACTTCTACCGTGTGGGATGTCAGTGCTCTTGTCCTTTCCCACTTATCGAAAGGGGTAGGATCATGAAAAGATGTTCCAATTCAAGTGCGGAATATCTTTCTGGCATTTACTGTATGATATTTTTTTGCATTAGATATGTTGTTTTATATTATTTAAATTTCACAAAGCCATTACCAGTCTCAGTTTGGAGCAGGGCATACAAAGATGCCTGAGACATATCTTTGGAGGTCATGGAGCCACACACAAGACTGCTGCCAAAGTCCTCCAATCTGGATTTTATTGGCCAAGTTTATTCAAGGATGCACATATCTTTGTGAAGGGCTGTGATCAATGTCAAAGAGCTGGTTCCACCTCAAGAAGGAATGAAATGCCACAACAAAAATTCTAGAAGTGGAAATATTTGATGTTTGGGGCATTGACTACATGGGGCCTTTCCCTAGTTCATGTGGTTACAAGTTTATTCTTCTAGCTGTGGACTATGTGTCCAAATGGATTGAGGCCATTCCCACCATTGCAGCTGATTCCAGGGCAGTAATCAAGTTGCTCAAGGAAGTTATCTTTCCAAGGTTTGGAATTCCTAGAGTGGTCATAAGTGATGGGGGTAGCCACTTTATTGAAAGGTTTTTTGAGAACCTCCTAATTAAGTATGTATGAGGCACAAAGTTTTCACTTCATATCACCCTCAAACAAATGGCCAAGCAGAAGTATCAAATAGGGATGTAAAAGCCATATTGGAGAAAACAGTTTCATTGACAAGAAAAGATTGGAGTTTGAAGTTGAATGAAGCTCTTTGGACATATAGGACAGCATACAAGACTCCAATTGGTACTTCTCCCTACAAGCTTGTTTGTGGAAAAACTTGCCATTTGCCAATTGAGTTGAAGCATAAGGCATATTGGACAGTCGAGGCACTCAATTATGATATGTATGCATGTGGGCAAAAGAGGCTTCTCCAAATTGATGAACTTGATGAAATTAGGCTAAATGCCTACCATAATTCAGAATTCTACAAGGAAAGGACTAAAAGATGGCATGATGGAAGGATTCTGAAAAGGGATTTCAAGGTTGGAGACCTTGTATTACTCTTCAACTCAAGATTAAAGATTTTTTCAGGAAAGTTGAAGTCAAGGTGGAGTGGACCATTCAAAATTCACAAAGTATATCCATTTGGTGCCGTGGACCTTCTGAATGACAAGGATGACATATTTAAGGTAAATGGACAGAGGTTAAAGCTTTACAATCCCACAGCCATGGATTCTGCAAAGGAGGAGCTGATTCTAGTTGATTTGCCACTACCACGTAGCTGATTTCACCTTGTATCAATGTCTAGCCAATAAGAAAGGCACTTCTTGGGAGGTAACCCAAGCCATTATCAACCTAATCTTTATGTTTTTGCAGGAATAAGTGGTGAGGAACATGTTCAATTCACAAGTCTCAAATTCAGGGAGTACCCTTACCCCTATTTCTGATTTTTACACTGAAAACTCAATGATAACTGATAATATCTTTTTCATTATGCTACATTGATTATATCATCATCTAAATCAACATTCATTTCAGTTATCCAAATCTGCTATAGCCTAATTTCAGTAAATTTTAGAAATTCCCAATGCAATGTTGAATTCTGCATTAAAAAAATCTGCTTAGTTGCAAATCTGTCATTCCACTGATATCCTTTGTTTATATGCAGGATTAATTGCTACTAATGAAGATTAGACCACTCAAAATTTCTGGATGAAGTGCCAAGAGAATTCAAATGCCCAATTTAATGCATTTCAATCCCACCCACCCCTCTCCCTTGCCTTTTATTTTCAACCCTGAGGACAGTGTTGAGAATAAGCTTGGGGGAGGAAACCTGGTGCTTTTCTAACCTTTACACCATGTTTTCAATTGATTTTAATATTCATATATCAGTTATTACCAGGTTATCAATAGATTTTGCAAGTTATCATTGGTTTTCACAAGTTATCACTAGTTATCACTCGGTTTTCAAATTTTTGGACCCAACTCAATTCTGAATTCATTTGAACTCTGAAATGGGTAGAATACTTCATTTTGACAGTGGGTGCACTCCAATACCAAGTGGCCAACGTGGCCATTAGCCTTCTTACTTTAATTGGCATTATGAATTCAGATGCATTTGAATGAAGTTTTCAGCTGAAATTTTTTCCTTTTTGTGGGTCACACTAGCTGATACTTATGGATTGAATTAGTAATATCAGATGTCTAGAAGTGAGTCAAGGCTCTTGCTGCCATGCTAAATAGGAAAACTTGACTTTTTGGATAAAGGGATCTAAACTATACTTGAGTTTGAACTATTGCTCACTTCATGAACAGGATAGAAAAATGAGAAAAAGGAAAAGTAAAAAGTTGCATGCATGCATAGAAAAAAGGAAGAGAGCAAAACTTTCAAAGGAATCTCTCTTCAATGCAAAAAGAAAAAAAAATTAGGAGAGCAAAACTTCCAAAGGAATCTCTCCTAAAGAAGGCATGAATAAAAATCAGGTGCTAAACCTATTTATATGCATTTCATGAATAGAAGTCAGGTGTTAAACCTGTTTAATCAATTGAAAATCTGTTCATGAAGAGATTTGTAGTTCAACCCCTTTGTAAAGTTGATAATTCCTACAATTCAAATATGTTATTGATAGTACTTCTTTCATGGCTTAAATTTGCTTTAGCCTCTGTGATTCCCTAGCTAGAAATTGAGTTTTTGGAAAGAATGAAGTGTTGGCAAAGTGGGAAACTCATTGGATTCAATTCAGCTAAACTTTGCTTCATTTGTGGACTTTTAATTCAAGTTTGTCCTTAATTTCTGAATGTTTTGCTTGAGGACAAGCAAAAAACTAAGCTTGGGGGAGTTTGATCACTTGCTGATCACTATATGTTTCTAACCCATTTTAGATGAAATTCATACATATCGAGTACCACTTTTGCCTATTTTTGGGCCAATTATACTTGGAATGCAAACATTGTGATAACTAGTTGATATTCCTCATTTCATACATATAGAGGTTCTGAAATGCCAAAATCCATTAATATTTGAATTCTATGCCAAGTTATCATTTTGAGGACAAGTTATCATTATTATATGTCAAGTTATCATTATTTTGAATGAACTAATTTTCAATGGTTTTCTTGCCCTAAATCCATCATTACCATGTATAAATCATATTTGGATAGTCACATCTCAACTTGTGCAAAGTTTTAAGTCCATTTGAACAAGTTATCATTTTTCAAGTGCCAAGTTATCGCTAAAGGGCAATTCTATCATTTCGACATGCAAAACCATTAATTTTGCACAGGGACTTAAGCAATCATCTTGTTATTATTCTAACTCATTGCTGGTCAAATTTCATCACATTTAGATAACCACAACTCAAGTTATCACAAGTTATCATTTTTAAGTCATATAAGTTATCATTTTTTGCACCCAAGTTATCACTCCTTTGAAATCTTATTCATATTTGATTTCTGACTGCACTCACTTGTTACCCTAGTCCATTTGATGCTTCTAATGCTTTGAATCACTTGTATTTAGATAATTTTCAGGATTTGTGACAAGTTATCATTTTCGGGTTCAAAACAATAAAGTTTTCATATAGATTTTCATTCCTACATAACACATAATCTCATTTGATATTTGAACTAGTTACCAGCAATATCCTAATCTTTATTTGTCAAAACACCATTCAAGGGCTTTGATGCTTGCTGTTTTGGGTTTGTAGCAGGGAGAAAAGGTGGCCAAAAAGTAGAAAAAAGTGGGGGGACCACTGAATTCCTGCACCAAAAGCTGTCTGCAGCAGTGCAGATTCTTCCAGCAATGGACAGGTGGCTTAATTAGGAGGATTAGAACATTCTGATGCTGATCAAAGGTTGGAAAGGAGTGATATAAAAGGTGAAATTTCTGGAGGAGAGAAGGGGGTTGGACATTCAGGTTTTGGGGGAAGGTTTCCTGCTGGTGGCTGGAGCTGCTGCTGCTGGAAGTTGCTGCTGGCCGAGAGCTTCTATCCAAGATGATTTGTATCTGTTTCTTATCCCATTTTATGTCAAGTCTTGTAAATATGAGGAGCTAAACTCCATTTCTTCTAGGATAGGGTAGTAGTTTATATTAGTTATGGATGGAAATGGATTCGATTAATTCCTGCACTGAATCATTTACTGATTTTCAGATTTCAGAATTATTTAGAGTTAGTTCATGCCATTGTTGGATCCTATTGTAATATATAATTGAGAAGTTATCATTTGATCTATCCCTAGTTCAGAAATGGATTAGAAATCAATGTCAAGTTCTGAATTCCAATTTAATTGAAGTTCTGATTTCTAAAATACTGATTTTCTGGTTTTTGGTTTCCTGAATTTCAAAATCTGATTTCCTGGGCTTTTGGATCTGATTGTCATCAAGGATTGGATTAATTGAATAGCTGAGAGGCTAATATTTGTCCTGATCTTATTTAGAAATGAATCAAGATGTTTGACAATTTAGGATTCAAATCTGACTTTTTCCAAAATCTGATTTCTGAGTTTTGATTCTGAATTCTATTTTCTGATTGTTTGGAATCTGACTTGCCAATTGTTAATTCTTATTTTATTCAAATCATTGAGAGGTGTACTCTAGGAATCTCTTGCAGTCCAGAGATGGGTCAAGAGGCATTTGGCAAGCCTGAATTCCATCAATCTACATTGCTGATTTTCCTGAAATATTGATTTTTGTTTTCTCATTTAATTAACTTCTGATTTTCATTGTTAAGCCTCATTTTAATCCACTACTGAGAGGTAGTTTTAAGGTCATTCTTGAGAGTTAGAGATGACCCAAGGAGCATTGGATAATCACTGAATTTCCCATTAAAGTTTGAATGTCTTTTAACCCCAATCAAATAGAACTTTGTGTGGATTTCACTTTTCCTTGCAACCGAGAGGTTGATTTTAAATCTCCCTTGAATTCAGAGATGAATCATGGAACACAAGTACTATTAATGGGTATATTTTATCCTAGTTTGGTTGATTGGAATGATTTCATTTTTTTATGATTGCAATTGCAAGTTATCATTCCAAAACTTCCTTGAATTGCAAAAAAATCAGCATTGAACTTTCTTTTGAGACCAATGATAACTTGATTTTCAGTGAGGACCCTCTTTTGATTCAACCTAGCTAACAACTATATGATCATATATTGCTTAGTTAGAGGCCAATTGAGCTGTGGGAACAGCCATTTTCATTATTGAATCAAAGTTGGATATTTAATGATAACTTGATCCTATCCATCCTTAATTAATCTAGATGAACCCCAAATTCTAGAAGAATCTTCCTCATAGATAGTTAAACCTTTCTAGCCATTAATTTAGCATTTATAATTTAGTTTTGACAGATTTCCAAAACTCCAAAAGAAGTTATCATTCTGCACTAGTTAAAAAATCTGTTTTCACTACTAATAAAAAATCTATTTTTTTTTGCTACCTTAATTAGGATTAATCTAAACTATTTGTAGGTAGTCTAGGACTTTAAATCTTTGTGGATACGACAACTTGAGTCTACTACAACTTACCTGTGCAGTTGCAACTAGTGAGTTGGGAGACCAAAAAAAATGAAAAATTGACCATTTTCTTAATTTTAGCAAGTTATCACTCAATCCCTAAAATCACTATCAAGCATTTGGCGCCGTTTCCAGGGATTTGAGGTCAATTAGGTCAATTAGGTCACTTAGATAGTTTAGATTAGTTTTTAGTTTATTTGTTAGGCCAATTTTCAGTTTTTGCAAGTTATCATTTTTAACTTTTCACTTTTGTCTAGTTTTCATTTCTTTCTTGAATTTGATACTTCTGAATCTCTTTATGCAGGACTTGGACCATCAAGAGGAACATTACCAATCAGATCCTGAACCTGAAAGAAGATTTCTAAGAAGAAGGAGATTGCAAAGGCTTGAGGCAAGGAGAAGAATATTTGAAGAAGAAGAGGAAGAGGCATACAACTCTGAATTTGAAGAAATTGTGAATCAAAATATGGCAGCTCCTAGAACTCTTAGGGACTGTTTTTCACCAAGCAATGCAAGGAATCAACCAGGGGGAGGAGCCTTAGCACCTGTCGCAAACTTTGAAGTTAACCCAGCCTTGATTTCTATGATTAGGCAAAGTCAGTTTTCTGGACTTGGGATTGAAGATCCAGCATCTCATTTGGACAATTTCAAGGAGATATGCAACACTGTGAACTTCAATAATATCCCCATGAATGCAGTGTATATGAGATTATTTCTCTTCTCTCTCAAAGACAAAGCCAAGACATGGTTCAAAGGATTGAATCCTGAAGAGGTGACCACTTGGGAATCAATTGTTCAATTGTTCCTTTCAGAATTCTTTCCTCCTTCAAAAACTGATAACTTTAGGGATCAAATAGTCAGGTTCTATCAGTTGGACCAAGAAAACATTTGTGAGGCTTGGCAAAGGCTTCAAAGATTATTAAGGGCATGTCCCCATCATGGTTTTGAAAAGTGGCAATTAGTTAATTATTTTCATAAGGGATTGAACTACCCTAGCAAGGTGGCATTGGATACTCCTGCAGGAGGCATCTTTGCATCTAAAACATTGATGAAGCTTATCAACTCATTAAAAGCATAGCCAAGAATCACCACTTCCTTACCCATGATAGAACCAGGAGGCCACCCATGGACAATTCAGTGAATCAATTGTCAACTCAACTTGAAGAGGTGATGTACAAGACTTTGAAGAGGTTGAACTTGACTCCCAATGGCAATAGGGCTTCCAATTCTGAAACAAGGTGTTGTGTATGTGGGAATCAAGGCCATGTGTCAGAGAATTGCAACTTAATTATGCAGCAAGTGGACCAAACTGTGGATCAAATCAATGCTGTGGGCAATTATGGAATCAAACCTCCTGCTGAATTTTATACTCCAGAAAACAGGAATCATCCATACTTTTCTTACAAGGACAACAACTATCAAGAAGCTCCTATGCAAAATTCAAATTGGCAGCCTAAAATCCTGCCAAGGAATCAGCCACCACCCTATGGAAATCAAGGCCAAAGTGCACAAATTCAAAAAAATCTGTATGAACCACCACCTCAAGTTCAAGCACCACAATTCCAAAATGAAATGAAGAAGATGCTCCAACAGATTCTGAAAAAGCAAGACAGCCAAGGAGAGGAGATATTGAAAATAAATTCAAGATTGGATGCCATGAATGCAAATCAGAAATTGTTGGAAAGCCAAATTGCTCAACAGGCCAGTACATCCACTAGACCTCCCTTATTCTTTTCTGGACAGCCAGAAGTAAATCCAAAGGAGCAAGCAAAGGCCATCCAGCTCAGAAGTGGAAAAATGGTGGAGGAACCAATGAAGAAAGTGGATGATAATTAAGCCAATTCAGACTCAAGAGTTGCTGAAAAGCCAAGTGAACAACCAAGTGAGGAAATCAGGAATTCATGCCCTCAAATTGAAGCAAATCCAAGGGTTTTTGACAAAGTACCCTTCCCTCAAAGGTTAATCAAGGCAAGACAAGACCAGCAATATGGAAGGTTCTTGGAAATCCTGAAGAAGCTTATACATAAATGTTCCTTTTGTTGAAGCCATCCAGGAAATGCCATCATATGCCAAGTTCCTAAAGGAAATCCTAACCAAGAAGAGAAGGGTATTGGAGCATGAGCTATAGCATTGACTGAAGAGGCTTCTGCAATTATCCAGAATAAGTGGCCTCCAAAGCTCAAGGATCCAGGAAGCTTCTTAATTCCATGTGAGATAGGCAATAGAAAAATTCAAAGAGCCATGTATGACTTGGGAGCTTCTGTGAGTGTCATACCCTTATCATTGTGCAGGAAACTTGAAGTTGGAGATTTGAAGCCAACAAATATGTCCCTTCAGCTGGCAGACAGATCCATCAAATATCCACATGGGATTATTGAGGACATACCCCTCAAAGTTGGTAAATTCTATATTTCAGTTGGTTTTGTTGTATTGGATATGAATGAAGATGTGAATACCCCATTCTCCTTAGGAGGCCCTTTCTAGCCACTGCAGGGGCTGTAATTAATGTCAAGGAAGGGAGATTTACCTTCCAAATTGGAGAGGAGAAGATTGAATTCAATTTGACACAAGTTATCAGTAGGCCAAGTTTTTTAGAGAATGACTTTGAAGATGGGCAGCTAGATCAAGTGGTGGAGCAGGTTTCAGCTATAATCCCTATTGAAGATCCATTGCAAAGGTGTCTAATGTTTGACCATTTGAGAGAATTGGAAGATCCAGAGGCTATGGCATATAAATCAGTGCTAAACTCTTCAATATCAGTGGAAAATGTAGGAATTCAAGGGGAGTTACAATAAGTTATCACTGCTGAAGTCCAAGGCAAATCAGCTCAAGTCAATTCCAATTTGGAACTCAAGCCTCTCCCTAGCAATCTAAAGTATGAATTCTTGGGGGAGAATTCAACTTTTCCTGTTATCATTAATGCTAATTTACCTCATGATCAGGTTGAAGAGCTGTTGAAGAGGTTGAAACTATATAGGGAGGTGATAGGCTACTCAATTGAAGACATCAAGGGTATTAATCCCTCCATTTACATGCATAGGATCCCTATGAAGGACAGCTACAAGCCCTCCATTGAATGTCAAAGGAGACTCAACCCAACCATGAAGGAAGTGGTAAAGAAAGAAGTATTGAAGTTGCTGAATGCAAGAATCATATACTCCATTTCAGATAGTGAGTGGGTCAGTCCAGTGCAGGTGGTGCCAAAGAAGGGAGGAATTATAGTGGTGAAGTCAGATTCTGATGAATTGATATCCACAAGAACCATTACAGGTTGGAGGATGTGCATTGACTTCAGGAAGTTAAACAAGGCCACAAAAAATGACCATTTCCCATTGCCATTCATTGATCAGATGTTGGAAAGGTTGGCTAGGCATTTCCATTTCTGTTATCTTGATGGGTACTCAGGTTTCTTGCAAATTCCAATTCACCCCCAAGATCAACACAAGACTACATTCACTTGTCCATATGGGACTTTTGCCTATAGGAGAATGCCCTTTGGCTTATGCAATGCCCCTACCACCTTCCAAAGGTGTATGATGTCTATATTTTCAGACTTCATTGAAGAAATTATGGAGGTCTTCATGGATGACTTTTCAGTATATGGAGACTCATTTGATGCTTGCCTAGACAATTTGACAAAGGTGCTACAAAGATGTAGGGAATCCAACTTGATCCTCAATTGGGAGAAGTGTCATTTTATGGTCCAAGAAGGGGTTGTCTTAGGACATGTGGTCTCAAGCAAAGGCATTGAAGTGGACAAGGCAAAAATTGAGGTGATTGAAAGGCTACCACCACCCACAAATGTCAAGGCAATTAGGAGTTTTTTTGGACATGCAGGCTTCTACAGAAGATTTATTAAAGATTTCTCCATGATAACTGGGCCCCTCACCAAGTTGCTGGCCAAGGATGTTGAGTTTCATTTTGATGAAGAGTGTATGAAGACATTCAAGAAGTTGAAGGAAGCCCTCACCTCAGCCCCTATAGTGCAGCCACCTGATTGGACTTTTCCTTTTGAAATTATGTATGATGCTTCAGACCAGGCTGTAGGGACAGTCTTGGGACAAACCAGGGAGAAGAAGCACCATGTCATATGCTATGTAAGCAAGACTCTAGATGAAGCCCAAATCAATTATGCAACTACTGAGAAAGAACTTCTTGTTGTGGTGTACGCATTTGACAAATTCATGCCATACCTGGGGATCCAAAGTCATTGTATTCACAGACCACCAAGCTGTGAGGCACTTAATCAACAAGAAGGAATCCAAGCCAAGGCTAATCAGGTGGATCTTATTACTTCAAGAATTTGATGTTGAAATCAAAGACAAAAGGGGTAGTGAATCTTGTGGCTGACCACTTATCAAGAATGGAAGGGATACAGGAATCATCTACACCTCCTATCAATGATGCATTTCCTGATGATAGTTTGATGGCTGTGGTAATTAATCAAGTTCTTTGGTATGCTGACTTGGTCAATTACCTTGCATGTGGAATTACCCCTCCTGACTACACATATCAACAAAGGAAGAAATTCTTTCATGACTTGAAAGATTATTATTGGGATGACCCCTTTCTATTCAGAAAATCTCCTGATGGCATATATAGAAGATGTGTACTCCAATCTGAATTTCAGGAAATCTTGGAGGCATGCCATTCATCCCCTTATGGAGGTCATGGAGCCACACACAAGACTGCTACCAAAGTTCTCCAATCTGGATTTTATTGGCCAAATTTATTCAAGGATGCACATATCTTTGTGAAGGGCTGTGATCAATGCCAAAGAGCTGGTTCCATCTCAAGAAGGAATGAAATGCCACAACAAAAATTCTAGAAGTGGAAATATTTGATGTTTGGGGCATTGACTACATCGGGCCTTTCCCTAGTTCATGTGGTTACAAGTTTATTCTTATAGGTGTGGACTATGTGTCCAAATGGATTGAGGCCATTCCCACCATTGCTGCTGATTCCAGGGCAGTAATCAAGTTGTTCAAGGAAGTTATCTTTTCAAGGTTTGAAATTTCTAGAGTGGTCATAAGTGATGGGGGTAGCCACTTTATTGAAAAGTATTTTGAGAACCTCCTAATTAAGTATGGAGTGAGGCACAAAGTTTTCACTTCATATCACCCTCAAACAAATGGCCAAGCAAAAGTATCAAATAGGGATGTAAAAGCCATATTGGAGAAAACAGTTTCATTGACAAGAAAAGATTGGAGTTTGAAATTGAATGAAGCTCTTTGGGCATATAGAACATCATACAAGACTCCAATTGGTACTTCTCTCTACAAGCTTGTTTATGGAAAAATTTCCCATTTGCCAATTGAGTTGAAGCATAAGGCATATTGGGCAGTCAAGGCACTCAATTATGATATGCATGCATGTGGGCAAAAGAGGCTTCTCCAAATTGATGAACTTGATGAAATTAGGCTAAATGTCTACCATAATTCAGAATTCTACAAGGAAAGGACTAAAAGATGGCATGATGAAAGGATTCTGGAAAGGAATTTCAAAGTTGGAGACATTGTATTACTCTTCAACTCAAGATTAAAGATTTTTTCAGGAAAGTTGAAGTCAAGGTGGAGTGGACCATTCAAAATTCACAATGTATATCCATTTGGTGCCGTGGACCTTCTGAATGACAAGGATGACATATTTAAGGTAAATGGACAGAGGTTAAAGCTTTACAATCCCACAGCCATGGATTCTGCAAAGGAGGAGCTGATTCTAGCTGATTTGCCACTACCACCTAGCTGATTTCATCTTGTGTCAATGTCTAGCCAAAGACATTAAAGAAAGGCACTTCTTGGGAGGTAACCCAAGCCATTATCAACCTAATCTTTCTATTTTTGCAGGAATAAGTGGTGAGGAACAAGTTCAATTCACAAGTCTCAAATTCAGGGAGTACCCTTACCCCTATTTCTGATTTTTACACTGAAAACTCAATGATAACTGATAATATCTTTTTCATTATGCTACATTAATTATATCATCATCTGAATCAATATTCATTTCAGTTATCCAAATCTGCTATAGCCTAATTTCAGTAAATTTCAGAAATTTCCAATGCAATGTTGAATTCTGCATTAAAAAATCTGATTAGTTGCAAATATGTCATTCCACTGATATCCTTTGTGTATATGCAGGATTAATTGCTACTAATGAAGATTAGACCACTCAAAGTTTCTGGATGAAGTGCCAAGAGAATTTAAATGCCCAATTTAATGCATTTCAATCCCACCTACCCCTCTCCCTTGCCTTTTATTTTCAACCCTGAGGACAGTGTTGAGAATAAGCTTGGGGGAGGAAACCTGGTGCTTTTCTAACCTTTACACCATGTTTTCAATTGATTTTAATGTTCATATATCAGTTATCACCAGGTTATCAGTAGATTTTGCAAGTTATCGTTACACAAGTTATCACTAGTTATCACTCGGTTTTCAAATTTTTGGACCCAACTCAATTCTGAATTCATTTGAACTCTGAAATGGGTAGAATACTTCATTTTGACAGTGGGTGCACTCCAATACCAAGTGGCCAACGTGGCCATTAGCCTTCTTGCTTTAATTGGCATTATGAATTCAGATGCATTTGAATGAAGTTTTCAGCTGAAATTTTTTCCTTTTTGTGGGTCACACTAGCTGATACTTATGGATTGAATTAGTAATATCAGATGTCTAGAATGGAGTCAAGGCTCTTGTTGTCATGCTAAATAGGAAAACTTGACTTTTTGGATAAAGGGATCTAAACTATACTTGAGTTTGAACTATTGCTCACTTCATGAACATGATAGAAAAATGAGAAAAAGGAAAAGTAAAAAGTTGCATGCATGCATAGAAAAAAGGAAGAGAGCAAAACTTCCAAAGGAATCTCTCTTCAATTCAAAAAGAAAAAAAATTAGGAGAGCAAAACTTTCAAAGGAATCTCTCCTAAAGAAAGCATGAATAAAAATTAGGTGCTAAACCTGTTTATATGCATTTCATGAATAGAAGTCAGGTGTTAAACCTATTTAATCAATTGAAAATCTGTTCATGAAAAGATTTGTAGTTCAATCCCTTTGTAAAATTGATAATTCCTACAATTCAAATATGTTATTGATAGTACTTCTTTCATGGCTTAAATTTGCTTTAGCCTCTGTGATTCCCTGCTAGAAATTGAGTTTTTGGAACGAATGAAGTGTTGGCAAAGTGGGAAACTCATTGGATTCAATTCAGCTAATCTTTGCTTCATTTGTGGACTTTTAGTTCAAGTTTGTCCTTAATTTCTGAATGTTTTGCTTGAGGACAAGCAAAAAACTAAGCTTGGGGGAGTTTGATCACTTGCTGATCACTATATGTTTCTAACCCATTTTAGATGAAATTCATACATATCGAGTACCACTTTTGCCTATTTTTGGGCAAATTATACTTGGAATGCAAACATTGTGATAACTAGTTGATATTCCTCATTTCATACTTAATTCCATGTGCATAGAGGTTCTGAAATGCCAAAATTCATTAATATTTAAATTCTATACCAATTTATCATTTTGAGGACAAGTTATCATTATTATATGTCAAGTTATCATTATTTTGAATGAACTGATTTTCAATGGTTTTCTTATCCTAAATCCATCATTATCATGTATAAATCATATTTGGATAGTCACATCTCAACTTGTGCAAAGTTTTAAGTCCATTTGAACAACTTATCATTTTTCAAGTGCCAAGTTATCGTTAAAGGGCAATTCTGTCATTTTGACATGCAAAATCATTAATTTTGCACAGGGACCTTAAGCAATCATCTTGTTATTGTTCTAACTCATTGCTGGTCAAATTTCATCACATTTAGATAATCACAACTCAAGTTATCACAAGTTATCATTTTTAAGTCATATAAGTTATCATTTTTGGCACCCAAGTTATCACTCCTTTGAAATCTTATTCATATTTGATTTCTGACTGCACTCGCTTGTTACCCTAGTCCATTTGATGCTTCTAATGCTTTGAATCACTTGCATTTGGATAATTTCCAGGATTTGTGACAAGTTATCATTTTCGGGTTCAAAACCATAAAGTTTTCATATAGATTTTCATTCCTGCATAACACATAATCTCATTTGATATTTGAACAAGTTACCAGCAATATCCTAATCTTTATTTGTCAAAACACCATTCAAGGGCTTTGATGCTTGCTGTTTTGAGGTTTGTAGCAGGGAGAAAAGGTGGCCAAAAAGTAGAAAAAAGTGGGGGATCACTAAATTCCTGCACCAAAAGCTGTCTGCAGCAGTGCAGATTCTTCCAGGCAATGGACAGGTGGCTTAATCAGGAGGATTAGAACATTCTGATGCTGATCAAAGGATAGAAAGAAGTGATATAAAAGGTGGAATTTCTGGAGGAGAGAAGGGGGTTGGACATTCAGGTTTTGGGGGAAGGTTTCTTGCTGGTGGCTGGAGCTGCTGCTGCTGGAAGTTGCTGCTGGCCGAGAGCTTCTATCCAAGATGATTTGTATCTGTTTCTTATCCCATTTGATGTCATGTCTTGTAAATATGAGGAGCTAAACTCCATTTCTTCTACGATAGGGTAGTAGTTTATATTAGTTATGGATGGAAATGGATTCGATTAATTCCTGCACTGAATCATTTACTGATTTTCAGATTTCAGAATTATTTAGAGTTAGTTCATGCCATTGTTGGATCCTATTGTAATATATAATTGAGAAGTTATCATTTGATCTATCCCTAGTTCAGAAATGGATTAGAAATCAATGTCAAGTTCTGAATTCCAATTTAATTGAAGTTCTGATTTCTAAAATATTGATTTTCTGGTTTTTGGTTTCCTGAATTCCAAAATCTGATTTTCTGGGCTTTTGGATTTGATTGTCATCAAGGATTAGATTAATTGAATAGCTGAGAGACTAATATTTGTCCTGGTCTTATTTAGAAATGAATCAAGATGTTTGACAATTTAGAATTTAAATCTGACTTTTTCCAAAATTTGATTTCTGAATTTTGATTCTGAATTCTATTTTCTGATTGTTTGGAATCTGACTTGTCAATTGTTAATCCCTATTTTATTCAAATCACTGAGAGGTGTACTCTAAAAATCTCTTGCAGTCTAGAGATGGGTCAAGAGGCATTTGGCAAGCCTGAATTTTATCAATCTACATTGCTGATTTTTCTGAAATGTTGATTTCTGTTTTCTCATTTAATTAACTTCTGATTTTCATTGTTAAGCCTCATTTTAATCCACTACTGAGAGTAGGGGTGGCAATATTCCCCACCCCCGCAGGGCCCCGCGGGGATTCCCCATTCGGGGCCCATCTTCGGAGAATTTTTTCCCCGCGGGGGCGGGGATGGGGGCCAAACTGCCCCCGCCCCCTCTTTCGGGGATAGGGGCGGGGGTAGTTCCCCCCGCCCCATCGGGGCCCCGATTCCCCGATAAGTGCATCCCTCCTCTCTTTTTTTCTTTCAATGACCTCGACCGCAGCCCTCCTCTCTCTCTCTCTTCCTCTCTTCTTCGTCCGCACAGTCGCCCCCTCCTCTCTCTCTCTTCCTCTCTTCTTCGTCCCCGCAGTCGCCCCCTCCTCTCTCTCTTCTTCATCCACGGCACTGTCCGCCTCTGCCATCAATGAAGAGATCGGTCGCATTCGAGATCAGCCGCATCCGAGATCCCCCTCCTTTCTCTCTTCTTCTTCTTCGTCCGCCTCCGAGATCGGCTGCATCCGACGCGGATCCGGCCAGATCCGCACGGATCAGCCGCATCCGATATCCCCCTCCTCTCTCTCTTCTTCTTCTTCGTCCACCTCCGAGATTGGCTGCATCCGACGTGGATACGGCCAGATCCGCACGGATTTGCCGCTCTCTCGCACCCGCCGGCTCTCTCTCACCCCCCTCCGCCGGCCTCTTGACCCGCCGCCGCTCTCGACCGCCGCCTCTCTCGCCCCCACCGCCGTGCTCTCGCCCGCCGCCGCCGTGCCCTCGCCCGCCGCGGTCATGCTCTCGCCCGCCGCGGCAGCTCTCTCGCCCCGCCGCCACCGCGCTCTTGCCCGTCGCCGTGCTCTCTCGCCCCTTTTCGCCGGCCATCAAAGAAGAGATCGGTCACATTCAAGATCAGCTGCATCCGAGATCCTCCTCCTCTCTCTCTTCTTCTTCTTCGTCCGCCTCCGAGATCGGTTGCATCCGACGCAGATCCGGCCAGATCCGCACGGATCTGCCGCATCCGATATCCCCCTCCTCTCTATCTTCTTCTTCTTCGTCCGCCTCCGAGATCGGCTGCATCCGACGCGGATACGGCCAGATCCGCACGGATCTGCCGCTCTCTCGCACCCGCCGGCTCTCTCTCACCCCCTCCGTCGGTCTCTTGACCCGCCGCCGCTCTCGATCACCGCCGCTCTCGCCCCCACCGCCGTGCTCTCGCCCGCCGCCGCCGTGCCCTCGCCCGCCGCGGCCGCTCTCTCGCCCCGCCTCCACCGCGCTCTTACCCGCCGTCGTGCTCTCTCGCCCCTTTTCGCCGCCGTTCTCTCGCCCCCGCCGCCGCTCTCGCCCCCCTCCGCGGGGATTCGGATTCCCCGCGGGGATTCGGTGCCCCGGGGGGTTCGGGGCGGGGGTTAAAATTTCCCCCGAACCGGGGATTCGGGGCGGGGTCGGAGGTGGAGGCGGGTTGTCGGGGTCGGGGCGGGGGTGGTGTCCCCCGCCCCGAACAGCGGCGGTTGCCATCCCTAACTGAGAGGTAGTTTTAAGCGCATTCTTGAGAGTCAAAGATGACCCAAGGAGCATTGGATAATCACTGAATTTCCCATTAAAGTTTGAATGTCTTTTAACCCCAATCAAATAGAACTTTGTGTGGATTTCACTTTTCCTTGCAACCGAGAGGTTAATTTTAAATCTCCCTTGAATTCAGAGATGAATCATGGAACACAAGTACTATTATTGGGTATATTTTATTCTGGTTTGGTTGATTGGAATGATTCCATCTTTTTATGATTGCAATTGCAAGCTATGATTCCAAAACTTCCTTGAATTGCAAAAAAATCAACATTGAACTTTCTTTTGAGCCCAATGATAACTTGACTTTCAGTGAGGACTCTCTTTTGATTCCACCTAGCTAACAACTATATGATCATATATTGCTTAGTTAGAGGCCAATTGAGCTGTGGGAACAGCCATTTTCATTATTGAATCAAAGTTGGATATTTAATGATAACTTGATTCTATCCATCCTTAATTAATCTAGATGAACCCCAAATCTTAGAAGAACAAAATCATAGATAGTTAAACCTTTCTAGTCATTAATTTAGCATTTAAAATTCAGTTTTGACAGATTTCCAAAACCCCAAAAGAAGTTATCATTCTGCACTAGTTAAAAAATCTGTTTTCACTACTAATCAAAAATCTATTTTTTTTGCTACCTTAATTAGAATTAATCTAAACTATTTGTAGGTAGTCTAGGACTTTAAATCTTTGTGGATACGACAACGAGTCTACTACAACTTACCTGTGCTCTTGCAGCTAGTGAGTTGGGAGACAAAAAAAATGAAAAATTGACCCTTTTCTTAATTTCAGCAAGTTATCACTCAATCCCTAAAATCACTATCAATTGGCGCAACCAAACGATCGTCGGCCGAGTCCCTTTTACTCTCTCTCTCTTTCTCACCTCCGGCAAGCCCCAACGAAGATATTGGCGCCACCAGATATTTGCGAAGATCACCGACAGTGAGTTCCACGGCGACGTCCGAACAGATCCGCGCGACTTCGATCGCAGGCGAGTGCGATTGTCCCAGATCTGTGCTTTTTTTACCAGATCTGGTCCGACGCTGACCTAAGGTGTGTTTTCCGACCAGATCTGTGTTTTTTCGACGTGGATCTACGACCTAAGGTGCTCCCCTCGTATGTCATCTACATTTTTCCATTTCTTTATCCTCGGACCGACCTTTGTCTTCGCCGACAGATCTGGTCCGACGCCACCGCATGCATGCCCCCGCCGCCGGCCGTCCTGCCGCGCTCGCGACCCCGCCCGCACGCCACCGGCCGCCCTGCCGCGCTTGCATGACCCCGCCGCACGCCGCCGGCCGCCCTGCCGCGCTTGCACGACCCCGCCGCACGCCGCCGGCCGCCTTGCCGCGCTCGCACGACCCCGCCCGCACGCCGCCGGTCGCCCTGCCGCACTCGCACGACCCCGCCACATGCCGCCGTCCGTCCTGCCGCGCTCGCACGACCTCGGTGTGAGAATCCCAATGCATACAAATGTATAAGCTCATGCGCACACAATCGAGATCCAAATTATTATAATATTTATTTTGTAGTTAATTCATTAATGTCTGTTTAGTTCTTGTATATATATAGACGATCGAGCATGTAAAGCATGCAGGGTTTCTTGGAGGTACTTAATTACAGATATATGCACAATTTTAATTAAAAGCTCAACTCATGCACTCATTTCATAATTTTCCACAGCCATCTCTTCTGAAGAGTATTTCAGTCATCGTTGTACCAAGTTAATTATCTCACTTCATTAACTAATTACATTATCCATGCCACTTGCTGCTTGCAAGCTTCTCTCTTGTCTCCATTCATCTCTCATATTATAATATATGAGCATAACTAGTGCATTTGCACATTCCTTTGATCTCTCTCTCTCTCTCTCTCTCTCTCTCTCTCTCTATCTATCTATCTATCTATCTATCTATCTATCTATATATCTATCTATCTATATCTATCTATCTATGTTAGTTATTCAAGTATGATCATAGAATTTAGCCTATATATGTTGACGTTTAACGATATGATATAGTTAATATATATGTAGCGTTAAAGCTGTATATGCATGTATAGATCACTTAAAATTGGTGGACTAGCTATCTATCTAGAGGTACTACATTTAACATGTAGCATTAGTCGTGATGGACAAATCAACCAATTAGTTGTCGATGTGAAGATTGAAATTTAATTAGTTGCTTGCCGGATAAAGCAAGGCATTGATCCATGCATCGTGCTCTTTGAGCCATTTCACTAATACTAATTGTTAATTATGCGTGGGACAAAAAAAAATTAACATTTTTTTAATCAATATATGTCGTTGGGAATTAATTTTAAAAGTTAAAGGTGTTTCAATCAACATTAATCGAGGATAACAGGTCCTTTTTTCTACACATATAACTCATTTAATCGAGAATACACCAAAATAAAACGCACATATATGTATAGATACATCAAACTTAATAGTTCATACTAACAAAATTATCACATAAATGTGAAATTAAACTTCGTGAGGAGGAAGCAACCACAATTAAGTTGATTAATTAGCATAGAGAGCATGGTCGGCGGGATCGTGCGAGCACGGCACGACAGCCGACGGCGTGCGGCGGGGTCGTGCGAGTGCGGCAGGGCGGCCGGTGGCGTGTGAGCGGGGTCGTGCGAGCGCGGCAGGGCAGCCGGCGGCGTGCAGCGGGGTCGTGCGAGCGTGGCAGGGCGGCCGGTGGCATGCGGGCGGGGTTGTGCGAGCGCGGCAGGGCGGCGGGGGCGTGCGTGCGTTGTCGTGCGAGCACGGCAAGGCAGGCGGGGGCGTGCGTGTGGCGACGTGCGGGCGGGTCGTGCGAGCGTAGCAGGATGGCCGATGGCGTGCAAGCGTGGCAGGGCAACCGGATGAGGTTGAGCGAGGTCGCCAACGACCAGATCTAGCCGGATCTGGTCGAACGAGGCCGGCGAGGACCAAATCTGGTCGACGTCTGGTCGGAGCCGGTCGAACGGGGCCGCCGACGACCAGATCTGGTCGGATCTGGTCGAACGAGGCCGCCGACGACCAGATCTGGTCGAACAAGACTGCCGATGACTAGATATGGCCGACGTCTGGTCGAACGAGGTCGAGAGCGAGAGAGAGAGAGAGTTGAGAGAGTGTGAGAAAGAGAGAGAGTTGCGAGAGTTGATAGAGGGTTTTTATTACTCCAACAGTCCGATCTGGTTTAATTTTGAACTGGCATTGTGAACCGCTATTGAAACGTCGGTTCAAGCAAAAAAACTCATTTCTCATCTGCGCCCATCCGATCCGGATCTAACGGGCGTAGGAAAATGGGGGGACTGTCCCCCCATTTGAAATGGGGGAATACCCATTTTATCCAAAAAAATAAGGTGGTACAGTAGACTTTAGTGCAATCTAGGAGGCCACACATAAAAGCATAAAGACTAATTACTTGGTCACGCCCACTGCTCATAGAGTTCTTAGAGTTCTGGTAAGTTTCATCGCATGTTCATTTGGTTGTTCACATTAGCATAAATCATTTTTCAAATATGCAATGTTTAAATTTCTTAGGATGCGTATAATCAGAAGATGATCGAGAAGTACGGAGATGATCCTAGTACTCAGCCATCGGATAACGTATCTCGAAAATGATTCATGTTTTTAATGTTATAACACTTTGTATGTTTATATGTTTTTTGATGTTATATAGTTTATATGATTTATAATGTGAAATATAATTAATCTATTTTGTAGAGGACGCTACTATTTGGGAGGGGTGACTGGTACAACACGAGGAGGATGTCAGCGTGGCTTAGGCACGTGCAGATTCCTAGGAGGAGCGAATGATATACAGGCGGCTCATCTGCTCCAAGTTCATTCACCTTACCTGAGCTCACGTTTGACAACATCAGGGGAGACTCATCTCGGAGCAGAGCAGCTAGCTCAGTAGCTTTCTCAACATTTGGCTACCATTTTGTAGGTGATCCAGACCATGCTCCAGCCACGAACTTAGTCCCCACGAGACCAAGGACCGAGTACGTTGACGTCGAATGTCGGAAATGACAACGACGATGATAATAATTTAGTATAGAAACCTTTGTATTATGTATCTTTTGATATATTTTATTATAATGTGTGATATCATTTTGCTATCTTATTAACTCTTTTGTGATGGTTATTATTACTTTTATTTAATTTTATTGTTATCAATGTGAAGAATGCATTATATGTGCATTCTATAATTTGTATGGTGTGTGAAGGGAACAGAATGGTTGGAATGGAGCAAAATTATTGGTACTTAGCGTCTCATTAGCATCGCATTAGCGACGCAAGGTGATTAGACACTATTTAAAATTTATCTCACCTAGCGATGAGTTGGCGTCACATTAGCATTGATACAGAGATGAAACAGGACATCAAGTTAGCATCACATTAGCATCTAAGTAGTGTCACATTAAGTAGAAGTTCAACGCCATGTTAGTGTCTAAGTAGCATCACATAGTTTAGCGCCAATTTAGCGTCGGATTAGAGACGCTCTCAAACTCCTCGCAAGGACACTTTGCGCGTCATGATAACGGTGCAATAGCATCAACCTGTGGCCCTAGTAGCGCCGCATTTGTTGTCGACGCCATTGCGACACTAATAGCTATCGAATGTTGGTGTATGTCTCCAACGTGTGACGCCATATCGACGCTAATGTGTGGCTATTTCTTTTAACCACGCTTTAACGTCACCTTAGCGACGACAAGCCTGCGTCGCCAATCGACAAATTTCTTGTAGTGATAAAAGTACTTCAAATATGATAAGATCAAAGTAAGGAGGTAACAAAAATAACTTATGTAAGGCAAGTAGAATAATGAAGTACATGATGTTCCCTTAAAGATAAGAGTTCTTCAAATATGATAAGATCAAAGTAAGGAGGCAATGAAAATAACTTTTGTAGGATGAGAAAAAAAATGAATGTTAAGAATAAACAAATAATTTAAAAAAAACTAAAGGTGAAAGAATGAAAAAAAGAAATCAAAGTAAGGTATGATAAAAACTTGTTAAAGTTTCATGCTAATTGCCTATGATATTTATGTTGGTATGCTTTATATTTATAACATGCTCATGGCATTCTTTATTATGAGTGTTTTATGTATTATGATGTTTCTTTGAGCAATTAAGAATTTTCTCCTTTGTATATGAATCCTATAGGTGAGAGTGCCTAGGAGCAGGTGATGAAGTAATCCAATGGCATTTGTGATGGCACATTTTGCACATGGACATGAATCAATCAATTTAGTGCTCATAGAAATAAATGACTATGTTACCTTGGAGTTTGAGAATATATGGATGATGACACTATGGTTATAGTTTTATGAAAATGATTTGTTTTACTTTCACCATGATAAATTGTCTTTATTGTTTAGTTTTCCACTTGCATATGCATGTATATTGATGCGGAGAAATTATTTATGACTTTCATTTATGTCCAGCATGCATTCATCTCATGTGTTTCTATGTTCTCATGCTCGAACACATGTTTTATTGTTGAAATTCAAATTTTATGATTTCTCCACATCCGTCTTCTAAATATTGTAATATGCATTCCTGTGATGGAATTACTTGTTTTGATTGTTTTCCATATAAAAATCACAACAGATAACACAGTGAGACATGCAAGCAGATACCCCACTTACACAACACCATATGGGGCATACAAGTGAATGCCCCCACTTTGGACACTTAAGAGAATTTGAAAGAAAGCAACATAGTTTAAGAAGGAAGCATGTCCAAAGCAGCAAACAGTTTAAGGAAGACACCTTTCCAAGTTAGCCTAGCAAATTCCCTTAGAAGAAAGAAGCTCCTCTATAAGAAGCTCCTCTATATTTTATGACGCATATGAGGACAAAAGGAGTAGCTGAAAAGTTGTAAAGATGACAACTAAGAAGGAGGTAGGGTGAAAAGGTGAGCACAATAAGACAAGAAAACAATTATGAGTGGACAGGTGGCACCAAACATTAAAGCTTTAAAAGGATAAGGAGGTTGTCCATGAAAGGGGTTCTCAATCGCTCTTAATCTTTGAATCTGAATTTTGATTGCTTGGTACAAGGGAGCTGAAGGGGAGGCTATGACAGCAGCCTTCCTTCCTTCTTTTCTTCTTTCATTTTCTTCTTTTCTTATTTTTAATGTGTAGTTGAACAACTAGCTAGTGGATGGGGGACTGTGTTTTTGTTTGTTAGGTTTTATATCATAGTCATCAGTTTGATATCTTTTATAGATGTTGCTAACTGATATTGGTGCTGCAACTTAGGTGGAAGAGTTGTCTGTTAAGTTGGAAGGTCTTAAGAACATACAATCAAGACTATAAGAATCTGTTAGTACAATCATCAATCCCACCTGAAGAAAAGTCAAACATGAAGATGATGATAGAGAAGCTAATTAAACAACAAGAAGCAACAAGAATGGTAGAATGAATCAATGAGAAAATTGTTCGATAAGGTTGAAGGCCTAATAGCTAATAGTAGAATAATATAGAAGTAAGGATCAAAGTCAAGTCATTCCACCTGAAAGCGAAAGAAAAAATGAAGAATATATACAACTGAACATTTCACTGAAATTCAGAATGAAGATGCTGAAAGAATCAATTTTGACAATGCAGAGAAAAAGACAGAAAAGAAGATTGCAACTTAAAAAATCCTTCAAGGAGAACTACGAAGCTGAGATTGAAGTAAGAAATCAAGAATGCCTAGCAATAAAAAATAGCTCCACAACTTACGCCACTTGTTGAGAAGCTTTTTTTCTTGCACAAGCTAAGACAATATTCCACCAGCTGAAGGATGCATACAAGACAAAAACTGTGTGACACTCGAGATTTTTTAGGAAATACATAAAAGATATTTTATTTATTAAATAGAACTAGAAATTATTATTCTATCTATTTGAATTAAATAAATTAAAAAAAGGGGGAGTTAAATTGGGATAGGATTTATTATGGAAATATTTAATTAATTTCAGAATTTATTTAAATTAGAATAAGTTTGAATTAGTTAAAAACATTAATCGAAAGATTAAATTTGATTTATATTAGAAAAGATTGTTAAAGTTCAATTGAAAATTTATAAACCCTATAAATTATGCAAATTAGTTTCTTCCTCCTTGGTGTGTGGAGTCCTTCGATTACAGCGGTATGATGTTTTGGCGACAAGAAGAAAGGGAGACATGGCGTGATTGGGCGTCGAACGGTTATGCGTGAAACAAGGTAAGTAGGGGGGATATGTAGGTTTATTATACCATCTTGATTTTTGTAAAACCGATTTCGATTGGGATCGACCGTACAGGGCGCCACAGATTTTTGGATGTTTAGCGCCTTCGATATTCTTGTCGAATGCAAAAAAAAGAGAGAGAAACACATCGTGTAGCGGGATAGTTGGCGGCCAATAAAGAGAGAGGAGGAAGTAGTGAGGGACAATCAAGAAGAGAAAGAAAATGAGCAGGATGAAGGCATCAAGATCTGACGTGAAATGAGGTAGAGATCAAATAAGATAAAATGATGGGATGTGGGGGTAAATTACATGATTAGTCCCCCAACTTTGAGTCGTTTTCAAATTGGTCCCTCAACTTCAATTTGTAATCAGAATGTTACTCATCTTTTATTTTTTTGCACAATTAGTCCTCATGATCGGTGATAGTGGGTTTCTCGGTTGCTTTGCATACATAGACACCACGTGAGATGTTTATCTTTCATTCACGTCATTCAAGTCATCCATATCATTTAACGCTAGCAAATCGGGTAAATTACACGGATCGTCCTCCAACTTTAATATTATTACACGATTCATCCACTTAACCAATAAGAGACAATCTCCTAATTACCTTGCTGACGTGGTGTAATAAAATATAATAAAAAATTAACTTATTGACATGACACAATAAATCTCTAGTGGGCGAGCTTGGAGAGGGGGGCTGGCACCCCCCTCTGCCAGTTTGCCTGTGCCCTTAAATTTTTATAATATTTTTATTATGTGATGTCAACTAGTTAATTTTTTTATTATATTTTATTACATCATATCAGTAAGATAATCGAGAGACTATTTTTTACAAGTCAAGTGGTTGCATCGTGCAATAATATCATAATTGGGGGACTATTTAGAAATTGACTCAAAGTTTGGGACGATCCGTGTAATTTACCCGATATGGAGCGTAAATGATGTGGATGACTTAAATGACATGGATGAGAGAGAAATAGCTCACATGTCGACCACGTACGCAAGGCAATCAGGAAATCCACTATCACCAGTCAAGAGGACTAATTGTGCAAGAAAATAAAAGATGAGGGACATTCTGGTTACAAATTGAAATTGGAGGACCAATTTGAAAATGACTCGAAGTTGAGAGACCATTCATGTAATTTACTCTAGGATGTGATTGGCAGCCAACAAAGAGAGAGGAGGAAGTAGAGAGAGGAACATTGAGAAGAAAGGGAAAAGTAAAATGTGAGGGAGACGTTTGGCGCCCAAGAAAGAAAAAAATAAAGAGAATTCTCTCAGTAGGAAGAGAAATCAAGAGAGGTGGTGAGAGAGAAGGAAAACAAAGAAAATAAAATCAAGGCGTAAGACAAAATAGAGCCACTAAGCGACGTAGAGAGAGAAGGATGAAAGAGAAAATGTTTTGCCCAAGTCACGAAGAGAGAGAAAGGGATATGGCAAAAGAGAAAAAAAAAGCGCTGCGTCATGGTGCTAAGTGAATAGGAGAGGAAAAATAAAATAAGAAGATGAATTGAATTTCTATGTACGAAAGCAAGTAAAAAAATAATAGAACAAAATATGGGAAAGTAAACTTAGGCATCATAGATGATTTATCCAATAGGGAAGAATACATTTTATTGAATTTCTTGACTAGTCAAGACATTGAATAGAAGAAAAAAATAAGGAGAGATCGGGGATTAGTTATTAGCAATTTTTAATTATTTTGTTGTTATTATTATTTGAATATGATATATTGATTGTGTTATTGTTGATTGTCTTTATAACATGGTTATCATTCTTGATTATAATAATATCATACTTGATCATTCATATTGTCATCGTAGCTAATCATATTTGGTTATCATATCCAATCTTATCATTGATTATAATATCCAATAGTCTTTCTAATTGTGTCTTATTTCACCTAAATTAAATTATTAAAAGATAAATATTTTAGGTAAACAAGATAAAAGCTGAAAGTTGTTAGGTCTCTATGTTCTCTCCATTTTCTCTGATTGCTTCCAAGCTCATTGGTCATATTGTTATTAAATTGAATTGAATGGAGCAGATAGTGTACCTAAAGATTTGAGATGTCATCCTTTAGAGAAACTATGATTGTCTTGTATTTATTCATGGTCCCCCACCATTCACGAATCATTGTTAGCGCTATTATTGTTGGGTGACTTGTCGTGGGTTGATCTCTCATTGGCCTACATGAAAGAAGTATGGAGTTTTTTTGATTGATCGAGCGCTCCTAATTGAATTGGATAATTCCAAACATTGTAATTGAATCGAATCAAATTGAATTGAATTGAAATTGAATCGAACTGAATTGAATATACCATGGTCATTTGGATATATTGGCATGGAATTGGTTATTTTGCCCTATTGAATTAAATTGTTATTGGTCAATGACCATTGATTATCGAATTGGAAATTATTAATTAACATTGATTTATTGATCAGGCAATTGGCAATTGATAATTTGAAATTGTTATTTATTTATATTGGTCATTTGATCATAGCTTGGTATATTGCTCATATTGATATATTGTTTATTGTTAATTGATTATTGTATTAACTACCCAATTGACTCATCACTAAGCATACATTATTTTTGATTGAGCATATGGATTATCTATTAGACTCTACATACTAAGTATTTTTATATTCATGAATATTTTTTTGTGTTTGGATCCCCATAGGGGAGAGAGCTTTGATAGAGGATGGTTCTGTAGGTGGCTATGCTTAGTGATTGATAGATGTTGCACATGACACTAGATTGAGTTGTCTAGTTTTATTATTTGTGCATTTATTAAAATTGTGAACTTATGAATATTTTAGTTATTTGGAATATTATGGATTATTAGTTATTATTATTAAAAAAATTCTTCTGCATTTATGATTTATATTTCAAAAAAATATTTATAAAATATTATGTAGCATCTTTGAGACGACTTTAAGTAGGTGAAAGTCATGTGAGCCTCAAAGTGTTACGGACTGTAGAAATTAGATTTTGAAGAAAAGTTGTCTTGTAATTGAAGACAAAGTTCAAAATCCAAAATTTGAAGGGATGACAACACCTATACTTCTAAAAAGGCAAATCAAATAATAGTTGCTGAGACAAGATAGAGATCTTGAAGAAGTTGAAATTACACATCAAGAAGAGGAATTTCTAAAGTCAAGAGACTTATTTTAGGCCCATACTTCATAAAAAACATAACAACCAAATTCTGCTATGAAAATAACACATTGAAGGAAGAAAGTCAAGCTAAAGCTGAAACTCAAGTACCCAAGACAAGACTTAAAGTATTTTTCAAGAAGCCAAATTTTGTATGATCCATCATATGTAGAGTGAAACATGGATCAATGACATTGTATTTGACAGGGGAAAGGTGTTCAAATATGCTGAAAATCAACTAAAGACACATGACTTTGAGGCACCAAGTCTAGTTTAAGACTATAAATAATTGTGCATGTTGGGAGGCAACTCAACCTAATAACTTCATTTTATTTTTCTTTATGCTTGCAGAAATCAGGCAACCCCAATCACTTACTAGGGAGTTCCACATTTCTATTGAAACTACCATAATAATTGAACATGTCCCATCTATAGAGATGCCCCTATTGCATATTTTCATGTCTTTCAATTTTATTGAATTTTACTTACTGTGCAAATCTGATAAGTGATCTAATATTTTTCTGTGCAGACAAGAAGAGTAATATTCGCTAATCTATATTTCATGAAGGTGTGTTGAAGCCAGGAAAGATCAAACTGAATGAACAAACAACTATCCCCCATCTTATAACTTAGTCTCTCCCAGCTTAACAAACACTAAAGACAATGTTGAGCTTAAATTTGAGAAAGCTCAATGACATTATTCTCTCAACCTAATTGTCATTAATTTTTACAGAACATACCATTGTGATTTAGTTCTTATTTTTTTTATTTTTTTAGAAATTTTAACACTATAACTTTCGAAAAACCCTACTTAGACTTTTGCATATAATCATTTACATATTAGGAAACATTATACATTACATTATTAACCCGATAGCCTTCATAACTAATCTGACTTGAACATTTTTCAAGTAAAATATAATGACATAAATGACCCTAACCTGAAATCAAAGCACAACTGATCCTCCACATAACCTTATTTAGGATGTTGCACTTGCACCTATTTGTATGACACTAAGCTATGATCTGTTGTGGTATACTAACAATAAATTGTATAGTTTGCATGGCCTCACATCTGAGCTTCTTTTCTTTTGTGTATTGAAAAATGCTTTAGCTATTTCTTTAATAAAAATTCCAAAAGCCTCATACGATTATTATAGGAAGAGAAGGTAGGAGACTATGGATAGTTCCTCTTTCTCTTGAATAAGTACTCTTTTGTCCTTTCACTTGAGAAAAACAAGAGTATGCCATACATGGTAGTATTCTCGGCAGAAAGGCAAGGAAAATATTGAGTGAAAACCTTCTTTTTCTTCTTAATTTTCCAATGTACAATTGCAAAAGGAGCATACAACAACAAGAAAATAAAATATAAATAAATAAAACAAGGGGAATGAAAATAAAGTTAGTTTAACTAGGGACAATAAGCATCCTTTAGTGATAATACAAGTCAGGAAAATGTGCATATTTTTTGGGAGGTTATGTGAATTTCATCCTGCAGGTTGGGAGACACTTCGACTCTAAGTCAGGTCAAGGTTAAAAGACCTAAAATGTGTAAATGATGTTTAGGTAGAATGAGCCTAAAGTTGAGGAGATATAGTGTCATGTATAATGTGGTCAAGAAAATATGAAAACTTTTGACTCTAAGTTTCTACTTTTTGCTTCAGAACAAGCAAATGCTTAAGTTTGGAGAAGTTTGATGTGGAAAAATTATGTATACTTTCATTTATATTCAGTGTGCATTCATCTCATATTTTGCTATGTTCTCATGCTCGAAACATGCTTGATTGTCAAAATGCAACTTTTATGTTTTCTTCATGTCCATCTTGTAAATATTATAATATACATTCCTGGGATGGCATTACTTATTTTGATTATTGTTCATGTAGACAACACATGAAGATATGCATGCAGATACCACCACCTGCACAACACTCTATGGGGCATACAGGTGAATGCCCCCACTTCGACACTAAAGTGAATTCAAAAGAAAGCAGCATAGTTCAAGAAGGCAGCATGTCCAAAGCACTAAAGGAAGACACATTTTCATGTCAACATGACAAATTCCCTTGCGTTAGAAGAAGGAAGTTCCCTATATATTTTATGGGCATACAAGGACAAAAGGAATAACTGAAAAAACTATATAGGTGACAGATAAGAGGGAGGCAGCCATGGACATACCACAAACATATTCCTTTGACTGAAAAATTAAGCACGAGAAGATAAGAAAACAACTACATAAGTAAACAGGTGGCACCAAATATTAAAGCTATAAAAGGACAAAGAGGTTGTCCATGAAAGGGTTCCCAATCCTTCTCAATCTTTGAATCTGAATTTCGTTTGCTTGGTAGAAGGGGTTGAAGAGGAGGCTGTGACAGCAGCCTCCTTTTCTTATTTTCTTTTTTTTAATGTGTAGTTGAATAGCCAGATAGTGGCTAAGGGTCTGTGATGGATGCTTTTATGTTTATGAACATTGTCCTTGCTAAGTTTATGTTTAAGCAGCAACAACTGATTATCTCATGTCTTGTATTGTATTCACTATTCCATTGTTGATTTGGAATTTATGATATTGTGGATTGAGAATATTTTTACCATTTGCTTTATCCATTGTGCCTTGGCCTGAGAGTTCAGATCAAGCTTCAAGGCCAAGAGATTGAGATGAGTGCATTCCAAAAGGCACAATGTGATCCAAGCCTTTCACTCTTCATTTCCTATTTTCATTCAACCCCTAGGTGCAGTTTGAACAGTCTTCAGTGAAGGTGATTCCTACCCGAGAGATTTATAGTCCCTAGCTAAGGCATGCGAGCCGAGAGGTTGAGCCGATGCTAAGATATTTTGAGAAATCATCGTTCACCGAGCTTCAACCAAGGTGAAGCGTTGGTGCTTCCTCTATTTTTTTTATTTTCGAGAGATGATTTCCTGCTTTCAGAACTTTGACCATACATTTCGACGCCGGCATTTCCCACCTGAGAGAGTACTCTATTCACTAGGCATTGTATGCATGTCGAGAGGTGGGACATCGACTGTGTTGTCTAAGGAGGTGTTTAGGGTTAGTCCACGATGAGGCTGAGAGGTGGACTCAAAGTACCCAAGTTTTGCTAAAGTTCTTCCTTCGTTCGAACTATTTTTGGCTTGTGGGTGACTCTTGCCTGAGAGGGTAATTTATTCATCAATTGTCATATGTGTACCGAGAGGTTGGACGACAGTCGAGTTATGTTTAAGGAATGTCGGGTAAGGCCGAGAGATCTGTCCCGAGTTTTCTTACTTTATCTCTCGAACTGGACTTAAGAAGATCCACCTGAGAGGGATTATCAATTGTTGATATCTAATACAGACCGAAAGCCTAATTAAGTCCTGATGTACATCTTAGGATACCTTTAAACTTGGAGCTCTTCTACTCCTACCTTACAAGTTTTTATTTTGGTTCAAAAAACATAACTTCTAAAATATTCCCTAAGCCCTAGTGTTTATATACTCTGATCTTTATCTATTTTTACATTAAAAACTCATAAAAATTAGTGTAGCTTCATTTGTCACTATAAGAAATCTATCGAATAGAGACTCCAAAATGCGACGTTATACCGTTGCTAAATCATGGCTAAAGCAAATAGCCGCCTTTAGCGTCGCAATGGTGCCACAATAATGAGATGCGGAAGTTCGGTAATCAATAGCGTCGCCATGACACCAATAGGTAAAACGATGCTACTAGCATCAACTATCAACGCTAGTGAGGCGTTATGATGTCACTACGTATGGTGTTGCGAAGAGATGCTTAGAGTCGTGACATTGACGCTAAATATATCGATGCTATATATTGACGTCAATGTGATGCTATGTGATGATATTTAGACATTTATGTGGCACTACGGTGAGATGTTAACGCAGCATTATTGTAACGCCGATATGATATTGTACCCAACCCTTATTGCTTTGCCATTGCAAAGCTAAACTGGCGCTAAGTTTTGCTTAGCAGTTCACAGAATAGCATTTCGATGAGCACACATTGCATTTTAATAATTTGATTAGTTGATTTTGGGTCTTCAATCGGAAAACACAAGTTATATTTACATATACATATACCAAGATACATTTACATATACCAATATACATTTCACAAGATACATTTACATATACATTGGATGTCCTTGGGGGCCTCCTGAAGCGTGGCAACGACTGAGCTTTGGAAGTGGCGATGACAAAGCTCTAGAAGTGACGATGGGAGAGCTCTGCAATCCGGATGAGCAAACATTGGAAGGGGAGCTTATGGATGAGCAACTCCATGCAAGGTGGCAGGGATGGGGCTTCTTCACACAAGATGACAATACCGGTGTTAGGGCAGAAGTGATAGGGCTTTTTCACGCAAGGCAACACTATCGGGGCAAAAGTCAAGAGGGGTGGAAGCGAAGAGGTTTTAACATTCGTGGGCGCAAAAGTTTTGGTGAACGTGCGCTATGACTTGGAGCGTCAGACTAAACAAGAGTGGAGGGTTAGGATTCATTCTTCGACGAGCATGCAGATCGACCACACATAGCGACGCAATAAATGAGACACTAACTCAACGCTAAAGTGGCAAAAAAAATAATTAAAAGAAGTTGGCCAACATGGCGATGCTAATACGACATTGTTGTGACTCTAATGTAGCGTCGTAATGTTGCGATGCTATTTAGAGGCTACTGTGACACCGTGCAAAAAAATTATATCCCTTAATTCAATTCTCATAATTATATAATTACGAAGATAAAAATATAATTTATAGATAATTAATTTTAAAATAACTAGATAATTTTATAGATATATAATTAAGATATGATAGATATATGTTGTATGTATAAATTATAAAATGAAATATACGTGTATATGTATGTGCAGTTTACATTAGCTAATCTAACTACTAAGAAAAATCCTATCGTTTAATTCCATATTCATATATATACATATATATATGTATGTATATGTATATATACACACACATATTCATTATTATCAATATATGCATATATAAACATATATAAACTGATCACATATCTATGAATCCTTTATCAACATGGAACTAAGTGTTATATTTTTCTTATTAGTTAAATTAGAATGAATTTATACATATGTAGAATTAAGGGAAGAATGTTAGTTTGATGAATAGTGATGCCATTTAGCGACATAGGTGATGCTATCCTAGAGTCAAAATAGAGACGACAATTGTCGCCACTACTATGATGCTAGTTACCTCCCATCGCATTAGCGTCGACATCGACGGCTTGCGACGCTAATTTCTTTGGCGCTGCAACTGATGTGATGCTATCGTGCATCTAAATTGTCGTTAACTTGCGCGCATCGCTATGGAGATGCTGATGTGGCATAATTTTTAAATTGATTGAATGTTAATTATAATTTTATTCATATATGTATATGAATACGAAAACATGTATGTATATGGATATATAATTAAAATATGATATATGTTGGACGTATAAATTATATAATGAAATACATATATATGTATATTAATAAATGTATATATAAGTTTATATTACCTAATTATATCAATGTATGTATATATACACATATATGTATGTCTATATATATATATATATATATATCTGTTGATAATGCCTTAAATATGAATCCAGTTGTAACCCTATATAGTCCTCTTTTCTTAGTCAGACGCTTCAATAGATTTTTCCTACGTGGTCTCGTTGCCTAGTCAGCGAGCCTGTGGGTGGTCAAGGAGAGATCCGATCCTCCTGTGGGGGTACAGGATATTCTGTATGTGATACGGAATTGCTTTATTTTCTTATCACAAGATAGGTATTCTATTTTGGGAGGATTAATTCAAAGTTCTAGTCGGTCTGTAATTTCTATCATCTATGAAAGGGAGTGCCTATATAAACTCCCTAAGGGTCCAATTAGAAAGTAATATGGTCTTGTAATCCTCTTCTATTTTTCATCAAATAAAATTCTGCGTCGCCTTAAATTTCTTGGGTTTTCTCGCGGTGCATAAATTCTCTCATGCAGAAATCCTAACAAACTGGTATCAGAGCGAAGCTTCATCGTCGATCCTCCGTCAGAGGTAGAGATGGCATCGCACAACATGAAATTCACAAGTCGAAATAGTTTCAATCTCTGGTAGATCAAGATGCGGGCACTTCTTAAACAACAAGAAGTTTGGGCACCGCTCGTGAACGTGTCGAAGAACAAATCAAAGGAGGAAGACTCGAAGGACGACCTCACAAATTTGACGGTATAGTAGGAGAAGGCGCACTCTATAATCCTATTATGTATGACGGACGAGGTGATTATTGAAGTCGTCGATCAAAAAATGATGACTGGTCTATGGTCGAAATTTGAGAGTCTCTACATGATCAAGTCTCAAGCAATGTTCGTTCGCCCTTCGCATACAAGAAGGTACACCTCTGAAAGATCATCTTGATCAGATAAATACTTTATTGATGGAATTATGAAATATAGATGTGAAGATTGAGGATGAAAATGCTACCCTACTTCTATTAGTGTATCTTCCTCTATCATACGAAAATTTTGTTCAATCTGTTATCATTGGAAGAGACACAATTACTTCGAAAAAAGTAAAATCGAGTTTACATACTCGTGAACTTCGTCATAGGGCATCTGAAAAGGTTGTGAAGATTCTGGGGTAGGGTTGATAACAATCGCAGAGAAGACAAACCCTAAAAAGGGTAAGTGGAAGAAGAAGAACATTAACCGGGTCATTGAAAGAAGGATTGCCCCAACAAAAAGAAGAAGGATACGGTTGCTACAGTAGCACATCACAATAGTGAATGTGATGATGATGATTTGGCTATCATGGTGTCTGATCAGAGATATTTAGAGGGGAGTTATATTCTGGACTCAGGATGTTCTTATCATATTACTCCACACAAAGAGTAGTTCTCAACTTATTAGAATATTAATGATAGAAACGTCATCCTGGACAATGATGCAGCTTGAAAAATAGTTGAAACTGGCTCAATTCAAATCAGAACTCATAACAATAAAGTGAAAACATTGACAGAGGTCCATCATGTTCCACAATTGAAAAAAAAATCTGATATCATTAAGAGTTCTGAACTCCAAAGAATGTCACCAAGGGTGATGTTGAAGTCATGAGAGGAGTCAGACAAAAGTCCTTATACATACTACAAGGCGCAGTAATTTCTGGCATGGCTGTAGTAGGTAGTTCATCCAAAGTAAAATTAGAAGCATCCAAGCTATGGCACATGCGATTTGAACATATGAGTCACAAAGAGATGGATATCTTCAGCGAGCGCAATTTTTTGGATTGTTAGAAGATATCTGAAATTGAATTATGCAAACACTGTATTTTTGGGAAACAAATGACGTAAATTCAACAAAGTCGTGCACAAAACGAAGGCAACACTCAATTACATCGACGCTGACTATTGGGCCCTTCTCGTGATCCATCTCTAGTAGGTTCTAAATATTTCCTATATGTGATAGATGGTTACTTAAGGATGACACAAGTATTCGTACTTCATCTCTTCATCCATTGTCACAATCCACTATTCTAATTCTGCACATGTGATAACATCCTTGTAACTCGATGACTCCGATGACTTCACCTCTTCGACTACTTGAAATATATATGCAACCATGTCCTCAAAACTATAATGCGTAGGAGGACCTACTTGCATGTGAGCACGTCTAGCAGTTAGATTTGTTGTTACTTCTTACGTTTGCTTCTTAGACTCTGGCTGTTCAACCTCATGACATTCTTCTGCCTTATTCTGGATTGGAGTTATTCCAAAGTTCACTTGTTTGTTGACACTCTCATCTGTTGAGTCAACATAGACATCTCATCAAAGGATACATTTATGCTGTGAATAACCTTGTGCTCTAAAGAAAACCAAATTATGAAACATTTTACACCTGCACCATATCCTACAAAGACTTCTTCTTTGTTCATGGTTCCAGTTTTCCTTCGCTGACATAATAATATGCTAGAAAGCAAAAAAAAATTAAAGTATAATCAATAGGATTTTCTGACCATATCTCAATAGGAGTCTTCAGATCAATCGTGGTAATAGGTCTCCGATTAATAAGGTAGTATCTGTGCTAACAGCCTCAGTCCAGAATGACTTGTTCAGACTAGAATTAGAAAACATGCATCGTGCCCTCTCTAGAAGAGTTCTATTCATATGTTCTGCTACACCATTCTACTGTGGTGTATCTTTGACGTTGCGATGTCTCGCAATGCCTTCATCCTTGCATAACTAATCAAATTCAGACAAACAAAATTCTAAATCATTAATGGTACGAAAGCGTTTTACATTTTTCAATGTTTGATTCTCCACTAGAGCATTCCACTGTTTGAAAGCTTCGAATGCTTCGCTCTTGTACTTCGTTCACAAGAATCAGACTTGAGAGTTAGTCAAATTACCAAAAAGTAAAAAGGTCGTTGGATGCAAGTGGATTTTCAAGAAGAACGTTGAAAGTCCAAAAGTTGAAGGCATCAGATTCGAAGCACATCTAGTTGCTAAAGGCTACAGTCAGAAAGAATGAGTAGAATACAATGAGATCTTCTTTCCAATTGTTAGGCACACTTCCATCCGGGTGCTACTTGTCATTGTAACACATCAGAAATTGGAGCTCGAGCAATTAGACGTGAAGAAAAGGAGTACATGTTTCGAGTTTCATATGCTAGTGCATTCGAAAGCTTGATGTATGCTATGATATGTACAAGACTTGATATTGCACATGCCATTAGTGTGGTTAGCAGATTCATGAGAAATCTAGGGAAGGAGCACTGACAGGCAATAAAGTGTAGCTTTTGATATATGAAAGGAACGTCTGACATAGGTCTTATCTATCGAAGTGGTAAAGAGTGTTGCAGATTATTCATACTCAAATTATGCTGCAAATTTGATGGGAGAAGATCACAAGTTATATTTTCACTCTTGACAATTTTGTTATCAGTTGAAAAGCCACATTCCAGTCATCAGTCTAATATAGAGCAGGGTACATTGGATTAACAAAAGCTGTTAAGGAAGGCATCTGGTTAAAAGGCCTTGTCGGAGATCTTGGACTACAACAAGATCAATCTATAGTGTACTATGACAGTTTAAGTGCATTATGCTTAGCCAATAATCGAATGTATCATGAAAGAACTAAACACATCGACGTCAGGTATCACTTCATTCGTACTGAGAAGAGGATCAAGGTGAAGAAGGTCGGCACAGAAAATAATCCAACGGACATGTTCATCAAGTCGGTTCCTACTAGCAAGTTTCAACATTGTTTGAACTTGCTAAATATTGAAAGGTGACGGTAGTCTCAAGTTGGGACCAGCGGCGGCAGAGAGTGTTAGATATCTGATTGGAGGATTTAAATCAAGGTAGAGATTTATTAATAATGCTTTGAATCTAAATCCAATTATAACCCTATATGGTCTCTTTTTCTTAGTCGGGCGCTTCAGCAGATTTCTCCTGCGGGATCTCACTGCCTGATCAATGAGCCTATGGGGGTCAGGGGATCTAGATGATACCCTCTTATAGGGGGTGCAGGGATACTCTGTATGTGATTCGGAATTAATTTATTTTTTATCACGAGATAGGTGTCCTATTTTGGGAGGATTAATTCAGAGTCCTAGTCGGTCTGTAATTTTTATCATCTGTGAAAGGGAGTGTCTATATAAGCTCCCTAAGGGTCCAATCAGAAAGTAATCTGGTCTTGTAATCTTCTTCTGTTTTCCATCAAATAAAATTCTGTGTCATCTTAAATTTCTCGGATTTTCTCGCGGTGCATAATTTCTCTCGTGTAAAAATTCTAATAATAATAATATATATATGCGTGTATCAAATTCACGTACATTAATTACCTACTTAAAACAATATAGGTATATGTGTATATATATATATATATATATATATATATGTCTTTGTATTTATATACATATATGTGTGCATGTATGTACATAGATACATGTATACTTTTATTTGTATACTTCAACAAATACAATTTTAATTAATATTTTATTAATTATTAATTAAAGTTTAGCTATATTGGAAATAATGGCGTCACATTAGGGTTACATTAGCGACGCGAACGATTTAGCCCCACTTTAGCTTTCAATTGGCGTCATCGTTTGTCGTGGAAACTAGTGTTGTGTTGGTGACGCAAGCACTGTGGCACTAAATAAGTAAATTTAGCGATGGTCACTCGATGCTAACGGAACACTATCGCTTAGTGTGCATTTTGGTCTTCTCGTGAGTGCTCGTGGTCTCACAATAGCATCTACGAGGCGCCTATGTTGCGTCGACTTTTTTAACATGAAGTCGATGCTAATGCGAGGCAATTGTGTGGCAATTAGCGTCACCTATTTGTCGACGCTACAGAGTCACTGTTGCGACACTATTGACATTTACTTAGCGCCACATGTTTTGAGACGCTAATTTGTGACGTTGTTTAGCAGATTTCTTGTAGTGTGTTGTGATTTCTGATTTATAGTATTTCACTTTCTCATTTCAATTCTTGAACTTAGCTTTTCCTTCAAAATGATTTTGATTAAGTGTGAAGTTTTCATCTTTCTCTTTTCAAATTTCTTTCTATGAAGTTCATGTTGCACTTGGTGAATAATAAAAATAGTATAAGAAAAGAACTACAATCCAGTTGGTACTACGGTTTAAATATTGTCTTTTATACAATCTTACAAAATTGATATAAAAAATTGAAATCTGTCCATAAACATTAAGTAAGTACATCCCACAATTAGAATCGTCATATTGACAATTTTAATATATGTTCTATACTTGTCCAAAGCGTGTGTTTTTAGGAAAAAAATGTAAGGAATTAAGAATCATACAGAGCTAAATGCTTTTTTTTTTATCATGAATGCATGATTGGAGCCACACTTAGGGGGCATTTGTTGGAACTGGGGGCGGAAATGTGCCCTTGTTCTGCCAAACGAGCACAGGGGACACCATACCTGAGGCAGAACTAAATGGGTGGAACCATTCCACCTCCATTTCTTTTTTTTTATTTGACAACTTCATTTTCTTATTTCTTTTTTCATTTTTCTCTTTTCTTATATTTCTTATATAAAATAATTAATATATTATATATAAAATATTTATAATAAAGAATTAATATAATATTATTTATTACTTATTGTTTTATTACAATTTTTAATATTTTGTTAAATATAATATATTTTAAATGCTTTTTATATTTAAATAATATATTTTTTAACAATAGTTTTCCCATAAAATTTTTAATTTGTACTTTTAATTTTATTAATAATAAATTTATACTTTATATTTATAATAACTATTTTAATTCAAAATTCATAAAAAATTAATTTATCATATCTAATTTTTTTCTATCACCTCAACTCATCATCATTATGTTCCACTCAATTCAAGACACCTCAAATTAATTTGTTAATTTAATTATTCATTGAGAACTTAATAAAATCACTGTTCCGTTCTTTAGTACGAGCCATCTTTTAGAACACAAAGAGGACTTTCATGCATAATATTGAGTTATAAGAGGAATAACTCAATGTCACCCATTCTAGTTTTGAATGATACATAACTTCTTGTAATCTTTTTTTTTTTTGCATTAGGCGCATGCTTGTAAGAAAAAAAATGAAAATAAAAAAGAAAGAGTGATGAATAAATTTGGTCCTTTGACTTTTATTTATTTTGTCAATGATGAAAGAATGAGTGAAGATAGTGAAGTAAGTATTTGTGAAGTTAAGAATGATAAACTATTATAAAAATCATATTTGGATATAATTTTTTGAAATAAGTTGGATTAATTTAATTTAATTTTTATCTGGGTAGAAATTATAAGTTAAGAGATTTTAAATTAGACAAATATCTTATTTTCAATTAAATTTTATTTAATTTAAAGAAAAAATAAAAAAATAAGTACAATTATTTTTTACTCAAAAAAATTAATTATGTCGTAGACTTAGGCTGTGTTTGGCTCCCAAAATTTGGACAAAAACTTGTCCAAGTTTTGGAAACTTTTGCCAAATGATCAATGTGACTCACGTGACCAATGTTCTTCATTCTAGAGAGTTCTCGCCTTCGGCGAGAATTTTTTTTGCTTTTCTTTCTAACATTTTTTTGCTTTTTTTAATTATTTATTATATCTAAATTAGTAAAATATTATTAATACTATTTAATGTTAATAGTATTAATTAAACTATTTTATATTATTTTAAATAATAATCAATTATAATATTTTATTTATTAATATATTGTTATTTGGCTTTATAAAATAAATTCTTTAACTGAATGTAAATATGTTTTGTAAATTATAATATTAATGACACATGAAAATAATAAATTATAATATTATTTTTTTTGTAAATTATAAATATAATATTATCATAAGTATTTTTTTCGTAAATTATGAAATATCATATTAAAATAAATATGTTTCATAAATAATTATTTTAACTAAATAAATAAATAATATTTTAATTTACCATAATTTTATACGATATAAAATAATAAATTATATCATTAATTTTTACTTCTTATCCAAATACTTAATAAAATTTTATCAAATTAATTTTTCAAAGTCTCACGGCAAACAAAGCCTTAAAATTACTAATTTTATTTTGCTTAATTTTTTTTAAAAAAATACTCCAACATATGTTTTTTTTTTAAAATTCACCTCCCTCGAACGAAACGACTTCGAACCATCCGACCCGGACTCAGCGGCAGCAGTTCTCGGGCGCAAAATGTGTGGGACCCGGACTGCGGTTTCCCTTTATGTAGTGTGCTTTATTTAGAGCCGTTCGTTGGACCCTCGAACACGAATCGCAGCCCTCAAATTGGTCGCTCTCGATTCGCAAGGTTGTTCCCAGGCATAAATGGCGACAGCCGCCGTCTAATCTCGTCTTCGCGCTCTCCCTTTCATCGGATGCTCCACTGCCTCGCCCTCCGCCGCTGCCCGTCGCCGTCGCTCCTCTTCGTTCCTCGGGCTTCCCCGGCCTCCTTTCACCTCCGTAGACTCATTTCCTCCCTCCGCTCGACGTGTCCTCCGGCCGCTGAAATGGGGGAAAGCACCGCCGTCGCCACCGGGAGCAGCCCTGCGGCCTCTGCTTCTTCCACGGATCCCGATTCGAAGGTCGTCGTCCAAAAGGATGAGGCGTACCTCGTGTCCGTGATCCAGAAGCGGATCCGCATGTTTGAGGTCATCCAAGCTCAGCAGAAGGCCGAACGCCTGAAGCTCGAACCTGAATCAATCAAGTGAGTGCGTCTCCTCTATTTGCTTTTATGCCGAAATTCGGCAGAGATTGGCAAAGATGAGTTTTTGCTCAGCTATTCTTAAGGAATGGAGAGAAATTAGGGGTTTAGGTGTTCCATTTTAGGGTTTTGGAGTAGAAAATTCGTTTTATGCCATTTGTTTAGTGTTTAACTGTGGTAAGTTCGGTTTTCGAGGTGGGGCATGATTCAGTGCGTGCTATTAACCCGAGTCAGAAACTCAAGGAATTGAGTTATTCATTTCTGTTCATTGATTCATGCAATATGGTATATGAGGAGGTGCTTTTGACTCAAAATTTTCCATAACGAGCAGCTTTTTGTTTTTCTCTTCTTTAGGGTTACATTGCCTGATGGCACGGTCAAGGAGGCCAAGAAGGGTATATCATCACCTCTGGACATTGCAAAAGAAATTTCTAGTGGTCTGGCTGCCAGTGCTTTAATAGCTCAAGTAAGATTACCCTAATAGAGTTTTGATATGATGTGCTTTTCTTGTAGGTTTTTTCTTTATTTTTTATCAGTAGTAATCAAATGACTTAGTGGATATAAGTTATTACAATTTCATGCATTTGATGTAAGGTTGTCCCGTAATTAGTTACCTTTATTTTTTTACCTTTCTTAACTGTTATTGGTCAAAACATTATGATGTTTACTTCTTATTTGCTGATAGAAATACAGAACTATGATGCTATGTGCATGTGTTGCTGATGAATTTGGTTCATTGAAGTTGCTGTTCACATCATTCCTTTAGAAACTTAAGTCATGCATAGCTGGTAATAATTTATTGTACCAGTTTCTTACTTGACAACATCCTGTGATATTGTTCCCCTTTCAGTTTATAGCCTTTCAAGTTTAATTTAATTCAAGAAATTTTTTCGTCATACTAGGCCTACTCAGTTTTGGCCTCATCTTTCTCAAAAAGGTAGTTTGTTGTGATTAATATGTGGATTAAATTCTCTTTCAAAATAATTATGTCGATTAAATTATATGGTGTTGTCCAAAAAATATATTTTAAAATACAAATATGTATTAACAAACAAGTTATTTTTACTCTTAATTTTTATTTTAATTATTTCTGAATTCTGAAACAAATTTAGCATTCTTTTCTAATGGATGATATGGTTAATATAACTTGTGGAACTTATGGGATTGTTGTAGGTAGGTTAGCTTCTCCGTGATTTTTATATAAAGTTGTAAATGTGAAGTAAAGACAAAAGATGGGGAGGTGGTGAGTTGCAAAAAGAGATTCTCCTACTCCTAAACAAGGAAAGAAACAAGATGTAAAATATTCTCTATGTAGCATCCGTTTAACCATTGGTTTTGCTCATCGAAATATGCATGTTCCTTCTCATCCCTAAATCATAACAAGTTTTATTTTGAGGGTATAACAAGTTATAATATTAATAGCACTATGGAACATTTTTTAATGTATTTTATAGTGTCAGTGTTTCAGTCCACAGAGTTCTTAAAGCCAATATATACATTTTAGAAGGAAGGGTGCATTTATGCTAACGTCTCTTTCTGTGATGCTATCCTATATTATCTACATTTATAGCATAAAGTTAGTTTTCTTATTCATCTTGTGGTTAATAGGTATAGACTTTGGCTAATGGAATACACACATATAACTTGGATAACCTATTTTTTCCTTACAACCTTAAACCCTTCTCAAACTAATGTAGCGGGGCCAACTACCATCTTGCTGGTTGTCCTTTCTCTCAAAATGATACTTTCTAAAGAAACATATCTGATTTTCTGTCATCTGCTAACGTCTCCTTTTTGAAGTGATTTTGCTATGCTTAGTCTATTTTCTCAGAATATTTTCATGTTGTGCTTAGGCTTTTTTTAGGGAGAAAAAAGATGGTCGCCAAATTTTGCAACCATCCATCTTTGTTGATGACAGAAAGGGTGATATATCAACAATTGCAAGAATAGCCATATGCAAAAACTTTGGAAATATTCAATTATCCACCCATTCTCTGAACAGGGTTTCTTGACAAATGGATGGTTACTAAGCTTGAGTAGCAATCCTATTTTGTATTAAAGCATTAAACCGTGAGGATGCACATAGTATGTGAAAGCCAAAGGCAAAGCAAGAGTTCTCACAAAAACACATGTAGCATTTGAATCCTGTGCCCATCTCAATTTATCAATACATGTGAGAGTGGGTACCCAAAAAATAAAACTATCCCCCATCTTTGCTCTAATAAAAAATGAGATGTAATCTACAATATTTTTTGTGTAGCACCGCAGCCCCTGGAGGTAGTGTGGTCATGCAGAGCCAGATGGCCTAGGCGATTTGCAAATGAAATTGTACATTGCACTGCTACCAGATGGTCCATAGACCACTATTGGCATACTACGATGCCTAGGAGAAGCATTAATTCAGATATCTTGCTGATGCCAGTGAAATCAGAATGATCTCCAAAAGTTTGTCAATGAATTCTTATCAATCTAGAGGCATTTAGATTCTTGCCAAACCTCACATGCAACCTGGAAGGCAAAGAAGTTCTGATCATCATCTTCATCAACTGAACCACAAAAACACACGTAGAATTTGAATCCCGTGCCCATCTCAATTTATTGATACATGTGATCCATCTTTGCCTCAATAGCTAAGAAAATGACTTGAACCACAGGGGAATTGGTGTAGATGCTGCTCACAAGAAAAAAGAGACATCTGTTTCTGCCACAAATTCTGGTGGTTGATGAGATGTATTTTGGTTTAGTTTTAGATTTGAGTGATATTTTCTTTCCTTTTTAGTTTATTGTCTGTAGGAGTTCTAGTTTTAGTTCTATTTGGATTGCTCTTTCCTTTTTATGTTGTTTTCTGTTATGTGGTCCTAGTTCTGTTGGGGTTCTTTCCTTTGTAGTTTACTTCTGTTAGATTGTTGGAGTCCTTGGAATTTTATCTGTTATGTCATTGGAGGCATTTTGTATCTCTTATGACTTATGAGAGGGGTCTCACCTGCGCATAAGCCTAGGACAAGCTCAACCGAGTTAGGTACCTGCCTGTCCAGTACCATTCTCATGGGGCCTATCTGTGGGTGAACTCAAAAGAATATTTAAAAGCAAACTCAACTCCATCTCAACCAGACACTGCTTTATCACAAACCCTAGAAATTTTAAAACGATGATCCAAATTACTGTTTGATTTCCTTCTAAAAAAAGTTATTGTTTGATTTTAATCTCTTTGGAACTCATCATAACCTTACCCATGAAATGATTATTGGGACCAATGTTGTCAAACATGTAAAACGGACTCGACACGGAGGGCTAGAAAAACTCGTAAATCGTGAACACATAACACGACACGGCCGATTCTACCAGATTATTTTTTAATATTAAATGTATATATTAATATATAATAATATATATAAATTCATGATATTAGTAGTGAAATGCAAATTCTCTTTGAACTTATAAGTACAAAATGCAATATTACATGTCCAAATTTATAATTTTAAGTTTTTAACATCACACTTCATGATATTAATACCTATTTAATTATATATATTAATTCACGACCTTAACAAATTGTAATAATAACAGAATAACAACAGACACATCAATATAATTAATTCATGAAAAATTAACACATCAATAAATAACTTTCATTATTAATATATAAAAAATTAACACAATAATAAATTCGGAATATTAAAAGCAATTCATGATTTCCACTTTATTAAGCAAATATTAACCATAGTATAAATTAAAAAAAATGTTTTAATTTTATAACATAAACTCCGCCTATGTTTTATAGCCGGTCCCAAGCTCGGATAAAGGAGGAAGGTTGTGTTAGGCCTCGACAGCCAGCGTAAAATTCTGTCGAATCTCATGAACATAGATCAACGAATAGTCGTATGATCCATGTAGCCGACCCCACCTAGTGGGATAAGGCTTTGTTGTTGTTGTTGTTGTTGTTGTTTTAATTTTATAACATAATAGAAAGTAAAAAGGTAGCCAAGGCCTTTGTCCACCAATGGGGAGAACTATTGGGTTCGTGGAAAAAAAAAAGAACCTGTTTCGATTCGATTTGTAGAGAGAAAGGGAGAGTGAGAGAAAGAGAAAAGGAGAAAAAAAACATATTCTCGTGCGGGAAGAGAAAGGGAGAGGAAGAGGGAGGAAAGGAGAAAGGGCGAGAGAGGAAGAGGGGAGAAAGAGAAAGGGGGAGGGTATGGGAAGAGAAAGAGAAAGTGAGAGAGGGAGAGGGGAGGAAAAGAGAAAGGGCGAGAGAGGACGAGGGGAGAAAGAGAAAGGGAGAGAGGGAGAGAAAGAGAAATCATGAGAGAGGGAGGGGGGAGGAACCTGTTAGGTCAGTGGCGGCAGCATCAGGACAGCAGTGCGGCGGCGGAAGCAGCGAGAGCAGCAGACGAGCAACAGTGGCGACAGCAGCAGTGGTGGTGGCGACAGCAGCAGTGCATGGCAGCAGCAACACAGCAGTGGTGGTGGCGACAGCAGCAGTGAGCAGTGGCAGCATGACAGTAGTGGTGGCAGCGACAGGGCACAGCGGCAGACAGCAAACAAAAAGGAAGAGACGAGTGCCTATCACGCTTATAAAACATAAAAAAAAATAGTGGGATCGGTGGAGTCGTGTGTCTCCACCGATTCAACGGGCCAGCACGCGATTCTACCGTGTGCTGGCCAAAAATGTTTCCAGGTGAGATCGAGCACGAAATGCATAGGTGAAGATGTAAAATCGTACGCTTTTACGAGATAACACGCGTTTTTGACAACACTGATTAGGACTATTGCTTGACTTTAGGAAATACTATTTTGATTATTTTTCCTCGGTATATTGGAATTTATTTTGTTGCCTTTGGACATTGAACACATTGTTGACAACTTTTCATCTTTTCTCCATGGAAATAAATCAATTTTCCTTTGAGAGAAGAAGAAATAAATCAAAGTTTAGGATTGTAACTACCATTTTCTCATCGTGAAAGTCGAATCATGGGTACATGTTAAGATACCAGTTCAGGTTGGATATAAGCTAGTAAGTTGAAAAGGCAATGTGCTGTAAAGGAGAGTTCAAGAACCTTAAAACTGTTTTACAATACCCAAGGCCCATATTGAGAGGGCTATGTTCTAGAATAAGATAAAAAGAATCTGCTGCCTAAATAAAGGATTCACTAACTATACATACAACATTCTTTTTTTCTTGGAGGTATATACATACAAGATTCTCATTAACTAATAGTTATAACTGCCAACTATAAGTGGGAGATAGTAGGCTGCTGGGATGTGTCCTGCTGTCAGTTACTTCATGGGAGCTTCCGCTACCTCCTTTCCTGCCACAACTGTTACGCGACGATTGCCATGATCTTTACTTCCACATTTCCTTCTAAATAAGCTTTGAAAGGTGCTGGGTGTGCGTTAGTATACAACTTTAACAATTGAAGTATCTTTGGCTGCTTATGTTCAATTTTTGTTTATTTCTTTCTCTAATGAATTGTTCGTAAATGATTAAATGTAATTTATTTTCATTCATTATTTGGAAAGGTAAATGGATCTCTTTGGGACATGTCTAGACCATTGGAGGGAGACTGCGACCTGAAGTTGTTTAAATTTGATGACCCCGAAGGCCGTGACACCTTTTGGCATTCTAGCGCTCACATCCTTGGACAGGTGCAATAACATGATAATACATCTAGCTTATTCTTCTATCACTGTAAGATGAACCTCAAGTTCTGAAATTGATAATTAGGTTGGATACAATCAATAAATACTATCTTGTGCAGATTGTTGGTTATTTCTATACAGTTTAAGAGGCATTGTTAATATGGGCCTATTATCCTTTCTAATTTCATCATTTATCTAGATGTCCTATATTATGTTTTGTTCTATCACGCTGATACTTTCTTATTCCAGTCTCTTGAAATGGAGTATGGATGTAAACTTTGCATTGGCCCATGTACTACAAGAGGCGAGGTAAGCATGTATAATTATTGCAACAATGTCTTAATATATTCTTAAAAAAATGTCTGAATATTTCTCATTCACTGAAATGTGTATTAAGATCTACACTTAACAATTTTTATTGTAAAAGTGACATTTTGATTATCATCAAATAATAGTTCTAAAAAATTAGAAACAAAAAAGTTAAAACTTGGAATCTGTTGTGAATAAAATCTTTATTTATTTTTTTGAAACGGATAAAATCTTTATCTATTATTTGATTATTAAATGAGATTTTTTTAGGGATATTACTTAATCTTTGTATGCCATATTTGCAACTTATTATGTTTTACTGTGTTAGTTATTCCACTCTCGGGTTTATTATATAATAGATTCTGATTTAATTGCCTTGTAGGGCTTCTACTATGATGCATTCTATGGCGATGTAACTCTAAATGAGGACCACTTCAAAAAAATTCAGTCTCAAGCAAGCAAGGCTGCTGCAGTATGATTATATTGCCCTCACCACCTTACACGCTCACCCTTATTTTCATGCTCTATGTTGAGTTTGATGTATATCTTCTTATGACTAAAAGCAAGACATGAATGTACAGTTAGCATTCTTTAAAATATGGGTTTAGTGTTAATTTGATACTGAACAGATAAATAAAAAATTTGCCAACCTTCTTTCTTTTGTTTGACAATTATTGAAAAAATATGTAGGAATTTGGACATCTAAACCCTCCGGTGTTTTTTGTTTGTCTTTTTTTTATCTTTCTGCTCAAAATTTAAATCTTTCAAGTTTCACTGGTAACTCCAGCTGGTTGCTTGGATGGCGCTTGGCTACTCTTTTTACATTGCGTTGAAGGCATTCTCCTTTATGTGTGAGATTATGATATTCTGCTTCCAATATTCCATGGGTTTAGGATTTCCAGCATGTCTGTTGAAACTTATGTCCCAATGATCTCCTCAGAATATAGTCATCATGAATCATGATCTTTCTGGGTTCTCAATTATATACAACATTTCCTGGTTTAGAATGGTGATGATTTTTTTTCCGAAAGTACGATAGGATGAGGGCCATGTGTGGTCATCCATATTTATTGATAGAAGTTACATCAAAATGTTGAAATAATAATTTTTACATTCTTGCCCGTTCTCTCACCAAGTATCTAGAAATATATATGATATTTTCAACATAACATCGTGCACCCCTAAAAATGCATCCATTTCATTGGCACTATGTGGACCATAGGATAGGAAAGCCAATGTCATTGCGTGCCGACGCCTAGATACATAAAATTGATTTGTTCCTGAGCCGCTGCCACATCTAAAGGATCTCCAGAAAGTTATTGACAAGTGTACATCTATCCAGAAGCAGCGATGTTTGCCATACCTCCCTTGCCACAACACATTAAAAAAATAGGTGATTCTTTTTTTTTTTTTTTTTTGAGGGAAAGTGACGTGATTCTTTAGGCTATATTGAAGGACAAAAGATTACACAACCTTGAACTCATTTTTAATTCGACAAAGAGAGTCAATTTACCACCACACTCAGAACATTGCCATCTCATTTTTTAGTATGTGAAAATTCTTTCATTTTCATGATTCTGAAAGTTTCATAGTTCTCAGTCACTTCATTGATTAACTAGTCTTGCAAATGTGAAATACTTTTTTGGTCTGAAAATATGAAAGTTTTTATATTTGCTTTTTGTGACTGAATATGTTTTTATGTTGCTTTAGAAGTCCTTTCCTTAAATACCATTGGTGCGGGAGTGTCTGAAATACAGTTGTGGTACTCTCCATTACGTTGTTTTGTGATAGACACGGTTGACTAATAGTAAAATACAAAATAGAAAGTAAACAGAGCCAGTTAGTAGGTCTATATCACATTTGGTCCAAAAGAGTTAGAATTTAAACAGCTTCTTAATTTTTTATTTCAGGAAAAACAACCATTTGAACGGATCGAGGTATCTAGGGATCAAGCTCTTGAAATGTTTGCTGAAAATAAATTCAAGGCAAGTGGCAGTTACTTTTATGCTTTTTTTATTTGACGATATGACACACATGACAATTGCTTATGATACACATGACAAGTGCTTGTGACATTGGCACTGCTGACCATGTTGTTTTATGATGAAAAGATATAGTAAAACTGATTACTGAAAGCTATGTTTTCTTACGCGAAATCTTTTCTTCAGTTACACCTTGCACAATAACTGTGTTCTCCATGTTCATCCCGTGTGCATTTTAAACATTAACATACAGTTTTGAACTCAATGCAGGTGGAGATCATTAATGATTTGCCAGAGGACAAAACCATCACTGTTTATAGATGTGGTCCTTTAGTTGACCTCTGTCGTGGGCCTCATATCCCTAACACATCTTTTGTAAAAGCATTTGCTTGTTTAAAGGTAATCTTTTGAATTGGAACACTATTCTATATGTCATGTTCTTTTCTATGGTTAAGTTTCTTTTTTCAGGCTTCGTCATCTTATTGGCGGGGGAAAGCTGATCGGGAGAGCCTCCAAAGAGTTTATGGTGTTTCTTTTCCAGATTCAAAACGTCTCAAGGTACAGCTTCTGGTGTAAATACTTATCCACGTTTTATACTATGTGCAAATAACACAAGTATTCTTAGCAGCCCGTTTTATTCTTTTATTTCAAAACAGAGTCTGTTCCCCTAAAAAAAGCATACAGATTCTGTGTCCTTCCCATTCAATTTCAAGAATTTATTGAACTTCTAAATTGTGAATCTTATACTTCGAAAGTATTCATGCTTATTCTAATTTCTCATGCGGTGCGGACATTAGTAAAACTTATCTGTTAACCTTTACGAATGTAGAGTTCGTTCTTCTTGACATTCTGAATTCAATAGTTCATCATAATAGTCTGTGCCCTTCCCATTCAATTTCAAGAATTTAACGAACTTCTAAATTGTGAATCTTGTGCTTTGAAAGCATTCATGCTTATTCTAATTTCTCATGCAGTGTGAACATTATTAAAAATTATCTGTTAATCTTTACGAATGTAGAGTTCGTTCTTCTTGACATTCTGAATTCAATAGTTCATAATAGTGGAAATCAACCGCAACCTGATTGTCCGGAGGCAAACTGGTTAAGGGATAGAACAAACCTTGATTGAGGACTTTCTTTCTCCGAAGCTTTCTTTAGATGAGTGGGTTGGATGCTAGTTTCTAGAAAGTCATATGTTAGAAAGGCTGTCTTGTAACTCTTGTATTTTGTGAAATTTTTATTCCTGGTTGCTAAAAAGAATGTCTGTTTTTGTCTTGGTTGCTGTGTTTTAAGATTATTCAATTTCAAACTACTACTCTATTTATTTTACATTCCAGTTGAGAATTTCTTACTCCAGAGTTCTGACTTTCCAAATGGACATGTGGCTCAACTTTTATTTGCATTAATGATGGAATGGTAGTGCTATATATTGTGTGCATGGATTGTTTGTGTGCAATTCTGTTTCACCTCTTCCGTGGCTAGGCACTAATAATAATAGGAACAATAGTAACACATTCAACTGTTCTTAAATAACATGAAAGCCATCACAATAGGCATACCCAACAAAAACTAATCTGTATTTTTTTTGTTTTCCTTTACATTTTGATGTAGTTAATCGAGTATGAGCATTTTATGCTATTTGAAACATGTTTGGATTGACAAACTTGAACTTCTCATTGAATCCTATGCCTTTTGTGGAGTCTGTATTTTTGCATGCAAAATGGAATACTATGTATGTAGGTTTCATCATTTTTTATTTTGATCGTTCATTACATTTCTCTTTTCCAGGAATATATCACCCGATTGGAGGAGGCAAAGAAATATGATCACAGATTACTTGGAGTAACCCAAGATCTTTTCTTTTTCCATCCGCTCAGGTGAATTTGCTCTCTCTCTCCCTCTCACATGAATATGCCTATTAACAAATTATCACGTGTTCTTTGCTATTAATTCAGTCCTGGTAGCTGTTTCTTCCTGCCACATGGTGCTAGAATTTACAAGAAGCTGATGGAGTTTATCCAAGGAGAATATTGGAAAAGAGGCTATGATGAGGTTTAACTGCTGAATTATTCCTTGTTTCACTATCTATCTTTACATGTTTATTAACTATCATCCTTCATTTCTTTAGGTCGTGACACCCAATATGTATAACATGCAACTTTGGGAAACCTCAGGACATGCTGCTAACTACAAAGAGAATATGTTTGTTTTTGAGGTATTATGATCAATTCCCCAAAGATCCTTCTCTATGCGGAAAATCTCAGTAAACAGAGGTTCCTCATCAATTCTATTAACTGTTCTGCACACAAAAAGTTAACTGTTGAATATGTTGATATACTATCGATGTGTTGCATTTCGATCCTTATCAATATGGCATCAGCTTCAGTTAAACCTGTTCACCATGCAGGTGGAGACGCAGGAATTTGGGCTTAAGCCGATGAACTGTCCTGGTCATTGTTTGATGTTTCAACACAGGGTTCGGTCCTATAGAGGTGATGTTTTGTACTGAAATGCGAACTGTTCACCAATGGGTTCAAACTTTTCTTTTTTTTGCCATTCAAATTTTAAAGTTCTAAATAGGTTGAACGAAGTAAGTCAGATAATAGAATGGAATATGTCCTTTTTCTTACAAAGAAACTATTCGGAACGCTGTAATAATTAACTGGTTTAGAAACTTCTTTAGTTTACATTATTGGTAAAAGTTATAAAATAAAAAGACAACTGATGCAGATTGATACAAAGTGAGTACAATGTTTTTTGAAGCAAGGAATGGATTGGTGTTATATCACTGCTATACTTAGAGCAAAATTGAAGGATATGGATATTTTTTATTATCGAGAGGGTGTATGTGCTTTAATGTAACACAGGCTGAATATTGACAAAGGTGTGAAATGAGGACCAGATTCATGAAGATGAAGTTATGGACATAAATGAAATTCTATGTTTCACAAATCTTTCTGGCCTCTAGAGTATGGGTACTTTGGATCTCCTCATGATCGTGTACCGGGTACATCCTTAGTACCTAGTACTTGTTTTGAGGTGGGGTACCTAGTACTTGTTGGGTACTCTTTAGATACATATCAAATCTTTTAATAAAAAGAACTCTGAAAACATTAAACTAGTTTTGTACCATTTGAAGCAATTTCTCTATATTATGATAAACATTAGTGTATGTTCTTTATTTGTTTACCATGTTTTATTTTTGTGAAGCTTTTTATTTCCCATGGATATGAATCATATAATTTTTATATAATCTATCATTGTACTTGTACCCTAAAATTTGGAGACGCACATCGTACTCGTACATGTTCCATGTACCAAACCCGTACATGATTGACAAGCACGCATACAATGTAAACTTGTCACTGCATTCTCTCGTATTTCATACAACTTTGTACTCATTTTTTTTTCATCATAATTAACACTTTGAAAAGATAAGTTGCAATCTTTTTTTTTTTTTGAGAGGGTATAAGATGCAATCTTTTTTTTTTGAGAGGGTGTAAGTTGCAATCTTCGTTAAGAAAACTAAGGTCTTGCCTGTAGTTATTTTTGTTTAGTTCTGTTTTTCTTAATTTTTACATTTCCTGTTTATGGTTTGATGCTGTGGATGAGTTTGTTATATGTTAATATTTAATTCTTTGGAGTCCTTTCTTTTTTGCAGAATTACCTCTCCGCGTGGCTGATTTTGGGGTTCTTCACCGAAATGAGCTCAGCGGTGCACTGAGTGGTTTAACCCGTGTTAGAAGGTTTCAGCAGGTAATCATCAGTGAAATGCTCGACTCCTATCTATTTTAACTGTCACCCAACAGTTTTCTACTATGGTTTTGATTTCTTTGCATAATGTATTATTAATTTTTCTTGCAGGACGATGCTCACATATTTTGCATGGAGAGTCAGGTCAGATAAATCTTATTTGTATGGTTACCTCTATTCTTCTTAAGCATAGCATTGATTTAAGTCTAACGCTTTCCCCTCAAATTTACATGGAAATATCACGTAAAGAATCAGGAAGAACTTCTAAACTTTTATGGATTCTTGTTCCTTAGAACTGCTCTATGCCTCCTTCCAAGGCAGTCACTTTTGGATTTCCTTTTTAGCCATAAGTTCAATACACGTTCTCTTCTATAGTCGAACTACTATGACAATTGAAGAAATTTTTCTTGAAATTTATGCACATTTGTTTACCAATGGTTTCCACTTTCTGAATGTGTTAGCTATATACAAATGTTCGGAGTTGTATCACTTCTATGCTAATATTCTTTCAGTTAACATTTTTGTGTGCCTTTATTTAGAGCCAACTGTGAACCATACATTCTGACATCAAACCATTTTCATCTAATTAGGCTAATTGATGTGGCATTTCAATCCGACATTATTAGATTTTACCTTAAATCTTATCACGTATGTTATTGTCTGGCAACTTTCCTCACTTTGTTTCATCTGAATATCCGACCTTGAATCTTGTTTTCACTTTGTATATCAATTAATAATTTTTTGATGAAGGGTTATACCAAATGATGGGAAATATTTTTTGGCCACTAAATTGCAGCACTGGGAGTGTGCACATTTGGAGTGAAAGAATGTAATGTTAAAAGGAGAGAAAATTCATCAAAAGGATCTCTATGTGCTGCTCTTGTGTGGCTATTTGTTTGTTCTTTCTTATCTTCTGTATCACTCTATTCAACTGTATCCTGTTCTAAACTTTCTTTTCTTGCATAATTTAACTGATTTGCCCTGGAAAATGAAATTTGCACATAATTGTCTCTTCTTGAATCTTTTTCTTTCTTTTTCCTTCGATAAATGCAGATAAAGGATGAGGTCAAGAGTGTGCTGGAATTCATTAGTTATACTTATAGTATATTTGGATTTACATTTGAGTTGGAGCTATCCACGGTAATTTACTTTTTCTTTGCTTCTTGGAAGTCTTATTCTTCTTAGCTAGACATCCACTGACTTATCATCCCTTATTTAACTGTTGGCTGGTTTGTACATGTAGTTTTTGCATAAGCTTTTGGCATTTGTTCTATGTAAAACAACTGGCTAAGAGGTTAACCTTGGTATAATATTTTTTAGTTGATATTTCTATAATTTTATCCATATAACAAATACTAGGGGTTTTCATCCATTCCAAAAAGAAAAAAAGTATTTCTTTGTGGTGAATCATCATTGAATATAATGCAGTTCTAATCATGGGACTGGTAGAAGGCTAAATTGACTATAAACTACTTTATGTGACTGATTTTAAATGGTCAAAGAGAACTGATGTGCTGACGCTTTGGTTTTTAAGCGTTTTGTTACCGATTTACCAATAACAGATTGATTGAACATTTTTTTTATAGATCTCGGAGATGGAAAGAATTTTTTCTCAAACAATTTTCTCACAGCAAACACAACCAGGAAGGATAAATTAGTCTAGGATCTATTATATCGAATTTGGCAATGATATGTCTTTAATACAGGAGATTCAAAACTTATGCTTGCCATATGTACCATTATCTTTTGCAAATATCAAATTGTATGATCTGACTTACCGATCAGTTTGTTGTAATTTACCTTTCTATCTTAGCGGCCTGAGAAATATTTGGGAGACTTGGAAACATGGGATAAAGCCGAGGCTGCTCTTTCAGATGCTCTAAATGAATTTGGGAGGCCATGGCAGGTATTATAACGCATATCATCTTAGTATCTCTGTTGATACCTTTTTTTATGGAAAAAAGGATGCCTACCAAGTTGCAGCAGCCATCCACATGTATATTACTATAAATATTTTGTACATCTCCATTGATACCTGTAAGTATTTCTTTAAACTATGAGGAAACCTGTCAAAGATAAGTCCTGTCATTATGTATATTCATTTCATAATAATATAGGATCAGTTTTTAATATGTGACACATGATTTATATTCCGATCACATTGACAAATTTTGACACATCATTATTTATTGATAATATAGCTATAATTTGATGGCTACCCATCATGCCTCAATGTCAGCCCAGGACATATTCTTCCCAATATATATATATATTAATTAATTATTTATTTAGAAATATTATAGCTATAATTTGTTATCACAGAAGTTTGATTAACGGGAACAATTTAAACTCCCGACTAAGACTGATTGAGCAGATACGGCACCTTTATTCAATTGAAAGGATGTGTAATGAAAGTGGTAGTGATCCAAATTTATTTAGGGTCAAAACAATGCATGATAAATTAATGAAAGATGGTGCAAGAGAGCAAGTAAACAACAGAAGCAAATTCACGTACTAGAACAGAATGCGGCACTTTAATTTATACTGTTTATGACATGTCAAATGAAGATACACTCCTATGTTGAATATTCAAATGCCATATCAACGAAAAAAAAAATGTTGCTTCCTAGTATGGTATGCAGTTGCAGATACCAGTCTCTGGCTCTCAAGATAAACAACAACAACAACAACAAAGCCTTATCCCACTAGGTGGGGTCGGCTACATGGATCATACGATGCATTCGTTGATCCATGTTCATGAGATTCGATAGAATTTTACGCTGGCCGTCGGGGCCGAACACAACCCTCCTCCTTTATCCGGGCTTGGGACCGGCTATAAAACATAGGCGGAGTTTATCTTGATAAACAATGTCCTAAAAAATGTTCTTATTTTTTGTATTCATTAATATATACATGCTAAGAATGTCTGCTGTTTACTACAGCATTGACTCGATTATCTTTCTTTCCAGTTGTTTAGACAGACCCACACACACCTTTTATTGACAAAAAGTTCCAAATATTATGTATACATATTGTCTGAATGTTGTGTTTGATTTTTGATGGATTATATTCTCTCCTATAGGGTGAAAGTTAGATGCCTTCGCTTTGAGGTCTGTAGTTTAGATTATTTCAAGTTGGTCAGCATTTCTCTTATACCGTCTGTTTTGACACATGAAGTTGTACTTCACCATTATCATTCTTTTCATGGGTCAAAATTTTCATTCTTTCAGCTCATTGTGTTCCTTCAGTTTTATTGATTATTGACTGTATCAAGAAAAAAACAGGACTTCAAGACAATATGTATTGGATGGCTTATAAAATTAGATCTTACGGCTTACAAAAGTTATACAGCAGTCTTCTCAAAAAGGGGAAAAATCATAGTGCAATGTAGTTAATTTTGTCTGATGGTAGAGAAATAATATCAAGCTTTCGTAAAAGTTTGCTTTAGTTAAAAATGTTACCACAGACTTTATTCAATTCTTCAGTATTACACTTGTTTATGTTGTGCTCTTTGTCTGGATGTGCTCACTATACCTGACTAGTTGTAAATGCACTTTGAGTTTGCTTAATGTGAGGATGCCAATTTGTGCCACTAATCACTGCTCATCTTGCAGATAAATGAAGGAGATGGTGCATTTTATGGGCCAAAAATTGATATTGGTGTTTTTGATGCATTGAAGAGAAAGTTTCAATGTGCCACACTGCAGGTGCTATATATATGTCTAATTGGGTTTACAATTTAACATCTATTTTAGATTTTTGATGTTACCTTACTTTCGGATGTCTGTTGACAGCTGGACTTTGTGCTTCCACTTCGTTTCAAATTATCTTATTCGGCTGAAGATGAAGGAAAACTAGAAAGGCCAGTCATGATCCACAGGGCCATCCTGGGTTCTGTTGAACGCATGCTTGCGATTCTTTTGGAACATTACAAAGGGAAGTGGCCCTTCTGGCTTAGTCCTCGCCAAGCAATTGTCTGTCCTGTATCTAATAAGTCTAATGCGTATGCAGAGCAGGTAACTATGTTCCACAAGGAAACTAAGTACCACAGACTTTCATCATACTTGTACTTCTGAATACCTTTAAGATTGTTCGTGGATAGGTCCAATGATAGTCATTAGTGACATCAATAATTTAATATGTAAAAAATAAATAATTTAATATAACTGTCCTATAAATTAAAATAAATAATTTAATTTGTATGATCCATGTAGCCGACCCCACCTAGTGGGATAAGGCTTTGTTGTTGTTGTTGTTGTTGTAACTGTCCTATAACTTGTTTCAGATATCAGCTGTTTGGTAATACATTTTTTATTTTCAGTTACAAAGGGAGACCCGATGGCTAGTACAAGGAAAAGAAAGATAAAACTGAAAATAAGGGACATGTAACTTTTACAGTGGGATTTGAACTTGAGACTACTTAGTTTATGGGTCAAACGTGTGTCACTGCACCATGTCTTCATTCCCTGTTTGGTAATAAATCAAATGCTTATTCTTTGACCCGAAAAAACTTTAATGTTTTTCCTCTACAAAATAACTTTGGTGCTCTTCAAAATATAACATTGATGTTGTCGTGTTTTTTGCTACACATTCGTATGGATTTTTCAGCGCACTAACTCCAATGTAGGTAGTTGGATCCAAACGCATATCCCCGTGGCATCTCACCTTTTACAGTTTGATTATTTGTTGTGCATGTACCATATCTCAGTACTATAATATTCATTATGACGATGGTAGGTCATGGTATGCTCTTTTCTTGTTACACGTTGCTAACTTTCAAGTTCTTTCCATCATCTGTGTAATTACCCTTTTTCTGCATTGTGCCAGATCTCTTTTTTTCTTTTTTTTAAAGGGCGGCTCTAGTTATTTGCTTCATTTTCCTTTGTTGTTTTGATATTAGAACAATTTATATTATCTGAAAATTAATCTTTTGTACCATATGGAAGTAAACTGGTTTTGCCATTGTAGGTACGTGGTAAGATTCATGATGCTGGATACTATGTGGACACTGACCTGACGGACAGAAAGATACAAAAAAAGGTTTAATTAACTGACAGAAATATGTTGTTTTCTTATTAAATTGTTTGATGGATAATGATTTTCCTGAAATTCTTTATTTTTGCATGATAAAATATCAAATTCATCCGTAGACGATACATGTAGAGCACTTACATGCAATTTTGTCAAACACTTAAAACGGACATGACATGAAGCAGCTGGGAAAACAGAAATAGTATACACGTAACACGACACGGCCGACCCTACAAAAAAATATTTTATATATTAACTAGCATAGACCCAAATAATATATGGCATTTTAAAAAAAGGAAGCAGATTTTTCAACTTAAAATCATCAAATCATCAATAAATTTCATACCAAATAACAAATTGTATGAACAAAAAAAAACTAAATCTAACATTCTAACCCCCTGGTTCATCTAATCTCAAACACAGAGAAAGGGAGGGACCCAGCTCAGTTCCGCTGTTCGCAAACACACAGAGGAAGAGGGAGGGACAAAGGGAGGTTCTGCTGTTCGCAAACACAGAGAAAGAGGGAGGGACCAAGGGACGTTCCTCTGGTCACAAACATAGAGAAAGAGGGAGGGAAGACACAAATAGTCATAAACATGTAGAGAAAGCGGGAGGGAGGTCGGACGGCTGCAGGGAACGAACGACATGAGCAGTGGCTGCAGGGATAAATAGCACGAGCAGGGGCGTCAATAGCACGAGCAGGGGCGTCCATAGATGGCGAGCAGTGTGGTCACAAACAATCATGGACAGGAGCACATAGAAAGAGAGAGGGAACATTGAACAGCCACATAGAGAGAGAGGGACTAGGGAGGGAGGGCGTACCGGCAGTAAGAAAGTGAATGAGTTAATAGAGGACGGCGGCTGGAGGTTAATGGTGGCTGCAGGGGCGAACACGCGAGCAGTAGCAGCACGAGCAGGGGCTGGTGTAGGCAGGGAACAGTGCAAAAAAGGGGTAGCTGTGGAGGTGAACGCCAGCAGTAGCAGACGTATGGCAAGAGTTGGAGCAGCAGATGGAAAAGTATTAGGGCTCCTGTGATTTGGGAGAAAAAGCGCAGACATGTGGGTAAACGAGCGGGAGGACAAAAATGGATTGCAAACTCGCAATTCCACCGCGTTATGGTGAAATGTGATTCTGGTTGGAATCGAGCATGGTTCGCCAGGGTGGATGTACGAGTTGACTCGTGTTTTTGACTACGTTGATTACATCTATATATGCCTATACCCATATAATTACCTGAGATCTAGCATGTCATCAATTAATAATACCTTCTTTCCGACATTTCTGGAAACATCTTTTTTTGTTTTATTCAACTGTCTTAATTGCCAAGTTCGATCTTTGTCTGATAATGTCGTTGCTTGCGGGAAGACCACTAATTCATACCAAAATCAATGAAGTTGATATTTGAGAGAAATTTTTCTTAGCTGTGTAATTGTCTGGTTGTGTGATAATTCTAATGGGTTCATTGTGCCTTTATATGTTCTGTTTTAAGAACATTGTGTTTTTGGCCAAGAACTCAAGTTAATGATTTTAATTTGGTGGGTATTCCATTTGCTATCAAATGTTATGTCTGTACTTCCATTTGATGTGAATATTGAGATAATTTTTTTTATGGATTTTGTTGCAAGTAAAAAATAAAAATTAATAGTAATAATCATCTGCAGGTTCGCGAGGCTCAATTGGCGCAGTACAATTTTATATTGGTCGTCGGTGAGGAGGAAGCAAAGAGTGGTCAGGTATTAGGATTCTATTTAATTTTATGTTTTTATTCGCTTACAAAAGAAGGTCTAATGATCTAATATAAGAAAGATAAATTGAAAAAAATAAAAGAGATGAAACATGGATGAATGCCCAGACCATTCGATCTGGTATATATTGAACCTGCTTCTACTTATCTTCTTTTTTTTTTCTAGGTGAGCGTTCGCGTTAGAGATGGTTCGGATCATCAAGTAATGAACATGGAAGATCTCCTTTCACACTTCAAGGAAAAAGTAGCAGCTTTTCAGTGAGATGTAATGGGAGTTTCTTTTTAATTTAACCAATTTTTCACTAAATCATTTTTTGGTCTTTAGAACCTATTTTTCTGTCTTTCACAGTCGTGTGAAGTTTCCACAAGAGAGATTGATGTTGCAATTTTGATTTTGAACATAAATTATTCACCAATTGGCACTACAACTATGTTTCATTGCTATGTTGGTGCAGTTATTTAGGAGGCAAAACCTTGTTTGGATATAATATATAATATATTTTGAACATATATATATTAATGAAGTATATGTTAATATTTTTGTTAGGGGTTCCTAAGTAAAGTTTCAAATTAATGTTCAGAGCGGTTATTGGTTACTGACAATCTGTTATATTGTAACGAAGATCGTATCGAATTCTTACAGAAAAAAATATAAGATCAAATTATAAGATCAAATCGAGGGATTATAAGATGGCACTAATTGATAAAAATATTTTTTTAGAAAAATAGAAAATAATTATTTTATGCTCAACTTTTAAATTATACTTCATACTGTTGTTAATTTTTACGTTAAATTATATTAAAACATAATAAGGACAAAAATGCATTAAATTTAATTCTGTTCAATTAATATAATAAATATTTTTTCATTATAAAGTTTGTCTACAGATTTCACGTCCTTTCGTGTGAGGTACGTGTCAAGCAATTATGAATTTATATATACTTTTTAATTTTTTTTATCTTTCATAATAGATATATTATTTTTATAATTCTTTTTTGATATAAAATTATTCCACTCATGTGGTACTTCCTAAAAAGTATGTATAAAGTTGAAATATACGTGTCCAATTTCATATGATATAAAAGTATGTATAAAGTTGTTTGACGCGAGAGGCTTGACTACATTAAACTCAATGTAAACATGATCAAATAATTTTTAATTATATCTAGCTTTAAAAATATTTTTATTAATAAAAAAGCTTAATAAGGCATGTCAAACTTATTAAATTTAAGTTAGACTATTTTATTTCACCTATTACAAACTTATGACATAATTTATTTATTAAACTTTTTATTTATTTTTTACTTATATAAACATTAGGCTAACTTTATTCGGCTTCTCTCCACCCTTACATACGAGTTAAAATTATTAAAGTCATTTGACACCATTATTTATATAAAAATATTATTCCACTCATATTATATATTATATATATACACATACAAAAAACTAATATGAGAATTCTCATCCTCTGCCAGGGGCTCAAATACAGAGGTTTTTTTCCTCTATTATCAACTTCTCGTTGATCACTTGGATGTCAAACTTTTAATTTAAGGTCAAGGTTTCAAAATCCACATGCACAAACGGATTATTTACGTCATCAGCAGATTATTTATAATCCATTAAAAGTGAAGAATATAAAAATCCAAAAAATAATCGACCGACAAAATTAAATCCTCATCGTGAACCGTACATAGTTTGTCTGCCATTAAATTTATTCTACTAGTTGTTCGGCTCTATTCCAATGAATATCTTCTTAATTCACCTCCTTACCCATAATCAAAAAAAACGCTCAAATGTCTTGTCAGTCTTTAAAATGATGATTATTGACCAGTAAAAAAATCTCTATATATGTAAAGCTCAGAGGCTTACATTTCAACATTATCTTTTTTTTCTTTTTTCTAAAGGCTCATCTTTTATTGCTCTTTAACTCTCCTCCTCTATCAGTTTTTATTTCAATGTAACTCTCGTACCCATTCACCTAATGTAACTCCATGTGACTCTTTTAGTATAACCCACTATTTCTCTGCTTGTAACCTACCGTCACATTATAGATTATAATGACCTCTTGATTCCTTATAGTTAATTACTTCTCCAACTTAATAATCCTTATTTTAGGAGGAGACGTCTCAGGAAAATTGACTCCTTTAGTATTATCTAATTTTCTTATTTTATAATTATTTTTATTATAATTGAATAGCAATTAATCATGAGTAATCAATTCTATAACTTCAATTTATTTCCAATTAATCATGACAAAATTACTATTAATCACTTTCTGCCTTTTTCCTACTTTCCAGTTAACTCTTTGAACGTCAGATTTTTTAAGTGCTTGAATGTCATTAGTGATCTGACTAAACCTGTGATGTTCCATATGACCATTTAACGGGCGCCAATTTTTTTTAAGATGAAGACGATTTTAAAAGGAGGCTACCAATTCAAAAAAAATGTCGCAGAGAAAAATGCATATTATTATATAAAAAAGGATCTTGTAACATCTTAGCCTTAGATTGTTATCTGGTACTTCGTATCCCTAGTGTACATATATTTTTCTTTGTGGTAGAGGAGAAAATCTTCCCCCTCACCAGTTCATGGGCTTCTCGGTTGTCATCTCCAGAAGCATATGGCGTCACCTCAACAGTGTCCGTTGTTCCAATTTACAGTTTTCCAATCACCGGTGTGTTCTCTGTCGGTGTCATCTGCGCCGTCGTCGGCGGCTAGAAAGCCACGCATCGTCCGATGCTCCATCATTACTCGTACTCATGACGTAGTGGGCACGTTCGATGCATTCTATAACCACGCCTTTGCTTCCGATTGCAACTACATAGGAGGGCTGTCCTCCAATTGCAAGGCCTTCTTCTGCTTGCGATGTGCCACCGTCAAGAGTGCTATTGGCTTTGCAATCTATACGGTGCATCCACATCCCCGTTGACATAGAATTTGTGGATGGCATCACTAGCTTGGGCCAGGTCAGAGCCACAAGCGTAGACCTCGGGTTCGTCCAGTGGTGGCATGATGGCTCTGACGCCCCCGCGACTTTCCCCGACACATTCCATTCCCTCACATCCGGCGTAGGTTTCTTTATCTCGAGTCCATTTATATTATTGTGTTTTAAAATAATTTGATAGCAATTATATCCTATTTAATATATCATAAAAGGACTATGTACAAAAATTCTTTACATTTGATCTTTTCATTTTTTTTCTTCTTATTTATTTTTCTCTCTATCCTCTCTATCTCCAATTCCATTATTACTTTTTAATGACAAAATATTATACTTACATCATTTATTAATGTATTTAACAACAGATATTTATTTGTGCGAAGCACATGGGTGTTCCCTGGTGAATACATAATGTAGTAAAAAATAACATAGCAATACAAGAACATGACGGGAACAATAGTACAACTAATATAAAATGAGTCTCAAGTATCATAAATTAAAGACATTGTGATGAAAAGGTAAATAACATAATATAGAGGCTCGATGTCATGTGCAAAAGATCTATCACTGATGCAATCATCTCTTTATTTGTGACATTGAATATACAAAAAAATGAACCTCCCATGAACTTCGATACCATGTGAATGACAAATCATAATAATAAAAGAGTTAATCATTATAATCCATAAGCCCAAGATAAACATCATAATATGGAAGATGTAACATAATGATTGTCATTAGAATCATAATCAAAGAGAACATTGGTCATGGAATATAATTATTCTTAACATTAAGGACCATCATGACGTATAGAATAGAAGGAATAAACATCAATAAATAACATCTCATGATAAGTATAATTCTAAGAGTAAGCATAAGAAGCGTGACAATTATAATAATCATAAGAATTATCATACAACATAGACTAGAATCAATAATCATCAATGAGAATGGATATCACAACAAGAGAACTGGCATCGTAGAAATATTCATAATAATTTGAATCATACACATATGGGATAGTAATCACAAAACCATGAGAAGGATTAATAAGATCAATTTCCTTACATCATGGATAGAAAATTACAATCAAGAAATCATTCTTTAATCATAGAATACATCATTGTTATTCATCATCATAAGGATCTTTGAGATTTGTACTAATTTATAGCCACACATCATGAAATGGAGTTACCATAGTAGGAATCGTTAAAATCAATAATGGTATAAGGCATAATCAATAATAATATTATGAGACATAATAGAAGGAGAAGTAGCATCATTAAGATCACTACCATAGTACTATCTTTGATATTTGCACTGATTTCGTTGGGTAAAGTCCATCATCATCGGTAATCATCACTCATTGGGGAGAGCACATTTGCATAAGGTGTGTATAGAGAATGCAGCATGAAATGAAACTGTCACGCTTAATGTAAAGATGACACGTATGAGAGGCAAGAGGCCTTGAGATGTATATTTGCCTTTACACTAGTGTATATTACTCTTAAACACATAAGAAAATGTCAAATGAAGACTTAAAATTTATAATCTCTCTACACTATCGAAATGTGATATGCAAGTATATGGAGCATCATTATAGTGCTTGAGGTTCAATCCATAGTTTTGGGAAACCTTTAAGAAAATGCTTCGGAAATAACTCGGTATCTAAAAATGCTGAAAATAGGGGAAGAAATGTTGTGATAAAATAATAGCAAGGAAAAGCAACACAAGTAATCTAATATTTTTGTTGTTTTCAAAATATAAGAGTAATTGGGAAATGATAACAAGATTGGGAGAGTACAAGACAATCAGTAGAAACGAATGTTGTGGGCTTATGGGAGGTGCTTTTGCTATAAGACTCAAGTTCTTTTGCTCTATTAATATGGGTATTCAGTTGGGTAACTTCATGGTAAAAACACTCAACTTACCTGCGACATTCTTGTGCTCGTAGGAAGTCTAGTTTACACACGTGAAGGGGTTCATATGTCCGACGCAACCGTCACTGTCGTGCACATTTCCTCTTCGAATTTAGATAAACCTTCGTGCCCTCCAAGTACCCCAATGTTCTTAAAGAAATAAATTGAGATAGAGATAGTTACGACCAGCTTGCATCCACCTCAGAGTAATAAGGATAACCCTCCTAGGTAAAACACATGGAACTGAGATGTCGCGAAGAGTGTTTAGACGATTGGAGAGAAATCGATTTGGAAACAAAGCGTAGGATTTCTAAAAGTCCTCTAGACGTAACTCGAACGATGTATGCCCTCTCGGAGTCTCGGGTCACCAATGACGAAGGAGAAATAAGATCTTTCCTCTTGGACAGATACTCTTAGAACCTAAAAGGAAATCGGAGGTGGCAATGGTGAAGCAAAACAGAAAGTGAAAAGAACCCTGCACGCACTTCAAACCCGTCTGAGATGGTCTGAGCTCCAATAACACGGCGATATATTACCAGAGTTTTAGAATACGCACATCCCTCTCGGGCTTCGGGTTTGGAAATGTGTGACGTCTAAACTGAATAACAAACAGTGGCCATTGCTGGTACAACATGAAAACCAAACGGGGAATCACTTTGCCGACGCTCGGTGTCACTGCGTTTGGCCGTGCAGAGTATGCAAATATCTCTCTCAGGGGCATAGCAAAAGCAACTCAAAACCTTTATCCAAACATAGCACAAAGTTAAATATTCACGACATAGCACAAGTCGAATATGGTTATCATTAAAGAAGAGGTAAAGCTTGACATTCAATTCTAACGATGAAAACAACAGTGTAAAACAAGAGCATAAACATGAGTTCACAAAGCATCAAACACCTCCCGACCTTAATTGGCCGGTTAGTTGCAATTCATCAAGAGTGAACAAACACCCCTCAATACAATAGTTAAACATGACATTATTTCTTCCCCCAGCTCTCGTCTCTCTCTTCTCTTTGGAATACTTCCCCACCATTCGTAGAAGTGGTCTACTATTAAGTTGTGTACGTGATGTAACACCTATGCCACATAATGGATGTCCACCTCCTAAAAAAAGATGTGTTTAGAAAAAGAAAAAAAAGATTTCAAGAGAAATAAATGATTCAATAATCTGATCGGTTTCTAATTAAGGGAATTAATAATTTAAAATTAAGGACGTTAAAATATATGACCGAAAATTGACTATAGCACAACCAAACCCACTCTAAGTTCAGAGAGACCTGCTCCGAATTCTATCTTGTTACCCCTCTGTTGGATGAACTCGGCTCGGGTCCTAATGACGTGATCCATGTTGAGAGGGTGCCCAGCATGGATTGATGAAGCTTGGCCCAAGTTCAATATTAAAGAATCCCAATGATTTTTTAATCAATTATCATGCATAAGATTCATTCGCGAGGACCTTAACTACTTTACGATGACGGAGGACTACATAATTACTGCTAAATATATAATAATAAATATGTAAATCTATCCAGCTATGATAAAAGTATTAAGAAAGGTTCATACTTCACTTCCCAAGACTCCAAATTTTAAAATAAATCAAGAGAAAATGGCTTCTAATTCAGTCTTTTCAAAATAACGAATCTACTTCATAAATAATACATTTGACATTAAAATCATGGAAAAAATGTAATAAAATTATTTAAGATGGTAAATCCAATTCTTAGGTAATGGACGATGTCTCTGTAACTACAACAAAAATGATTGCCCCAAAACTCAAAATTTTCAATTCTCGATCAATATACCGTGCACATAGTAGAAATTATTTTCTTATTTTCCGTACAGCTAAGACTCCAAACTCCAAGATTGCATATCCCCATGGGATTATGAAGCATAGTATTTATAGGTGTGGCGACCTTCTGAGATCCTGAATTGATTCTGAACTCAGTTAAATTAGTGTGAAAGTTGTCCATAAAGTTATAACATGGTTGTACTGAACTCAGGTGTATTTGTTCAAACTCGATTCAAATTTTATTTTTGGATAAATATTAACACAAAATTAGTTTTTAATGAGAACCTAGGTATAATGCCAGTTCGATCTAGGTTCTACTTAAACTTATCCATACGCACTCTTTGGGCTCCATTTTTTGTGCTTTTTAGATCTTATCTCTCTGCATATCTAAAATAATGATCTTGAGAATAAAAAAAATTACAAGTAAGTAGCTTCTAACTCAAAATAAATAAGAAAATAGATATCTGCAATGATCAAAACTGTGAAAAATAACCTAAATGATATGCAAAATATGTATAAAAATGCATGCATCCCTGGGTATAAGTTCGACTTGGCTTGGTCCCTCTAATGAATTTTCTAAAGATATCTAATGTTTTACACTTGAACTCCACCGGAGTTTTCCTCACACCTAGCTTGGGTTTTGGTAGGTTGAAAATTATTGTTGTCTATTTTGCTCCCTTTTTCACGAACACAATTTTGATAAATCATATGATGATGATTATCATCATTATGGACCACTTATTATTTCTTATGATCTTATTCTAATAACCCCTTGATTTAAAGTCTCCCAATGACTATAACGATGATGTCCAATTTAACCTCTTTTACATCCAACCAATCTTATACCGATGATTATTCTAATAATGTCATAATGATTCTTGATTTGAGAACTCTCCTAGATTGTAATATTGATTTTACTGATGACCTTTCATGATTCATGATCTTATTCTGATGATGATTCTATCTTGATCTAAAACTATCTTAAAAGATAAATAAAAACCTATAAATAAAAGTTGAAAAGTATTAAATAGAGAGGTCTTATGATGATGGGTTGACAATGATCAATTTGTAGTGAGTTTACTCCTTTCCATCATGGATTGAAAGCGGTGGTAGAGCTAGACTAAATACCGAGTATGTTCACACATAATTCTAATAATTTTAATATTATTACTAGCATGAATTATAAAATTTTCAAATACATATTTTTCAATTACAATGTAAAAAAATATTAGTTTTAACAACCAAAATCATATCGACTTTAATTCTAATTTCGAAAAAACTTATGTATACATATTTTAAACATGAAAGGAGATCATAAAATCAGGTTAAGTGCACTATCATAAAATATGTTCTCCTAATGATTTAAATAATATAAATAAATGAAATTTACCATGAAATTAGACAATTTAAATTAAATGTAACAAAATATAATTATTGCATTTTGTCTTGCATTATAATAATACTTTATTAAATATATAATAAGGAAAATGTATAATTTAAAAGAGAGAAATAATATTTTCATGATAATTACTATAATGTGATCTATATTTTTTGTTATGGTAAGAAAATAAATTACATTTGTTATCAAGTTAAAAACAAAAAAATGATGTGCTAGCATATTTAAATAAAGGGATCATGAAATACATTCTCTTAATGATATATAAATTAATGACACGTATCATGAAATTATACAATTTAAGTTAATTAAGATAAAAGGTAATTATGAAATATATTATTCTATTTAATTATGCAATATAACTCCGCCTATATTTTATAGCCGGCCCCAAGCCCGGATAAAGGAGGAGGGTTGTGTTAGGCCCCGACAGCCAACATAAAATCATGTCGAATCTTATGAACATGGATCAACGAATATATTGTGTTAATGCTAGGTCGTTACCCGTAAGTAACGCGTTGTACAGCTCGGGTACAGTGATAAGAGAGCAAGAGCCGCTGCATCCTCGCCTGAATGCAATGTTAAATGAGCAAGGGCTATCGCACTCTAATGGACGGAGGCGGTTAAAGAAGCTAGTTCATGAGACTAAGGTCAGATTAGGTTCTTGGAACATTGGGACGTTGAATGGGAAGCGCCTCGAGGTGGCACAAGTAATGGACCAGCGTAAGATTAGTATCTTATGCTTGCAAGAAACTAGATGGATAGGAGAGGGAAGTAAAGAGATTAGGTTAAATGGTTCCAAACTTTGGTACACAGGTAAGGTAAATGGAAGGAATGGTGTTGGTATTATCGCGGATGCAGAATGGAGGAAGAATGTTGTGGAAGTTAAAAGGATTGAGGATCGAATCATATCCGTGAAAGTAATTGTTGGAAAGGAGACTATGGACATTATTAGTGCATATGCACCCCAAGTAGGAGCAGAATCACATCTCAAGGAGAAGTTTTGGGCATATATGGAGGGTTTGATTGAAAGTATACCAACAACCGAGAAAGTTTATATTGAGGGAGACCTTAATGGACATGTTGGTAAAGAGGCAGGACCACATGCAAGGGTTCATGGTGGTTTTGGTTTTGGGGAGTTGAATGAGGAAGGACAAACTATTATTGATTTTTCTTTAGCATACGACCTTAAGATTATCAACACTTGTTTTAGGAAGAGAGAGGAACATTTAATCACATACAAAAGTGGAACTCATAGGTCTCAAATCGATTTTTTCTTGATAAGAAATACTGATAAAAGACGTTGCACTAATTGCAAAGTAATTCCTGGGCATGGGGTGACTACACAACATAGATTGTTAGTTCTTGATATGCAAATAAAATGTATAAAACCAAAATCCCGAACAGTTTTTGATCGAAAGATCAAGTGGTGGCAGTTAAAGGGGGAGAAGCGAGAGACTTTTAGAAGTAAGTTATTAGAGGAAAGTGTGTGAGAGTTAGAAGGAGATGCTAGTATCATGTGGAAGAATGTGGCAAAAAAGGTTGAAATGGTTGCTAAAGCCATTTTAGGAGAATCAAAAGGTTTTGGACCACGAGATAAGGAGACTTGGTGGTGGAATGAGGAGGTCCAAGAAAATGTGCGTAATAAGAAGAATTGTTTCAAGGCGATACACTTGGACAATAGTTCTGACAATTGGGAAAAGTATCGTTTGGCGAAAAGGGAGGCTAAGAAGACAGTTAGTGATGCTCGTGCTAAATCATATGAGGGGTTTTATAAGGAGTTAGGGACAAAGGCGGGTGAACAAAGGATTTACAAGATTGCAAGGAACAAAGAGAAGGAGTCGAGAGATTTGGATCAAGTAAGATGCATAAAAAATGAAGTTGGCAATGTTTTAGTTACTGAAGGAGATATTAAGAACAGATGGGAAGAGTATTTCTATAAGCTATTTAATGATGGATGTGAAGGTTCCCGTTGTGATTTGGAGGACTTGACAGTTAGCGAATGTGAGCTTAATAGGTCATTTTATCGTAGAATTAGAGTCTCGGAGCTTAGAAAATGGAGAATGGTAAAGCCGTTGGACCGGATGGTATACCGATTGAAGTTTGGAAATGTTTAGGAGAAAAATGTGTGTTGTGGTTATGTAAACTATTTAATGAGATTTTACGGTCGAAAAAGATGCCTGATGATTGGAGATTAAGTACATTAGTTCCTATTTACAAAAATAAAGGGGATATTCAGAATTGTGCAAATTATAGAGGGATTAAACTTATGAGTCACACTATGAAATTATGGGAAAAAGTGATTGAGCATAGATTGAGAATGGATACTAGTATTTCTGAGAGACAATTTGGGTTCATGCCAGGAAGATCCACTACAGAGGCGATTTATTTACTAAGGGGGATGATGGAGAAGTATCGAAGTAGGAGAAGAGACTTACATATGGCTTTTATTGACTTAGAGAAGGCGTATGATCGGGTACCAAGGGATGTACTTTGGAAAGCCTTGCAAAAGAAGAGGGTGAATGTTGCCTACATTAAGGTAATACAAGATATGTACGATGGGGCATTGACTAGGGTTAGGACACCCGGATGTGAGACAAATGAATTTTCTATAGGAATTGGCCTACATCAAGGATCAGCTTTAAGCCCGTATCTATTTAACTTAGTTATCGATGCTATAACCGAGAGTATCACAGAGGAGGTACCTAAGTGCATGCTATTTGCGGATGATATAGTACTTTTAGCGGATTCAAGAGAAGAGATTAATACAAAATTGGAAATATGGAGAAATACGTTGGAGTCAAAGGGTTTTCGTTTAAGTAGGAATAAAACAGAATATATGCATAGCAATTTCACAAATAAACAACTTAGAGACGATTTGAAAGTTAGGTTAGGGGAGGATATAATTCCTCAAGTGACAAAGTTTAAATATTTAGGATCAATTGTAAGACAAGATGGTGAGATTGATGACGATGTTAATCATATAATTCAAGTTGGTTGGTGTAAGTGGAGGAAAGCCACTGGAGTTCTTTGTGATAGAAAAGTACCCAATAAAGTTAAAGGAAAATTCTATCGTACTGCTATAAGGCCAGCAGTGTTATATAGTAGTGAATGTTGGGCTATGAAGGGACAACATGAACGTAAAGTGGGGGTAGCCGAAATGAGGATGTTGAGATGGATGTGTGGTCATACAAGATTAGATAAGATTAGGAATGACCATATACGTGAACGAGTCGGAGTGGCTCCTATTAGTGAGAAAATGGTAGAGAATCGTTTGAGATGGTTTGGTCATGTTCAGAGAAGATCATTAGATGCGCCAGTAAGAAGAGTAGATCAAATAATCTGGAGTCCGATTAAAAGAGGGAGAGGGAGGCCAAGGCGGACACTTGGCGAACTAATAGAGCAAGATCTATTGGTGAATAATATACCGAAAGGTTTGATTACTAATAGAGCGGAATGGCGTCGTATGATCCATGTAGCCGACCCCACCTAGTGGGATAAGACTTTGTTGTTGTTGTTGTTGTATTTAATTATGCAATATATTGTAATATTCTATAAAAAATATAATAAGGAGAAATATATAAGTTGAGAGAAATAATATTTTTCATAGTAATTAATTAATACAATGTGCCTCCATATATTTATTTTGATAATATTTTGAGAGGGATGCAGTGTCAATTATCGTTGGGGTAATCTCGATTATTAGTTGCCATTAACGCTGGAAGAAATATCATAAGTTATGGAGAGCGTTACTATGAAGTGCAGCAAGCACGCGCCAAAGAGGGACCGAGACCAACCGCACGGCTGCGTGAATGAGTGATATATACATACGTAAGGCGTATAAACGTGCGCCATAGAAGACTGTTTCAATGCAGTCATGCATTAATTTCTTGAACCAGTTAATGTCACGTAAATTTCGAGTTGTATGCGGAAGAGGGAGGAAAGGAGGGTTAGGAGGTCGCACGTGCCATCGAGAAAGGCAGGGGAGTGGGAGGACGACGAGGCAGCCATGACAAGTGTACGTGTGGTGCGGGGCACACGACTACGTCCTTGAGGATAGTGGACCGGAACGTGCAGCAGCGTGGTCAGGTTCTATGGGGGGGAGCATGCAGGGGAGCAGCAGCAGCAGCAGCATGGCAGCGATGGGCGGAATGCGTGACATGGGGGAGGGCAAGCAACCACCAAGCAGGTCTGGGCACAACGTCTCCTGGGGGAGGGGAGGGGCTTCTTGTCATTTCTCTCCTGCATGGCCTCCCACGCACTCTCTGATATGCTCAACGGCTACTGCACAGAGGCCTGGGATCACGCACCCTCTATCTTTGTTTCAGTCCTTGGCATTAAACTGCTGATGAAAGGCACACTTGAACTCCACATTTATTTCTTTGCTCTCCTCTTCCTTCAAGAAATAAATAAAGGAACAACATACTGTAACGTCCAAGATCTCTTAAAGATAAAAAAAGAAAAAGAAAATAAAAATAAAAAAGGGAAAAAGATAAAATCTAGAACAAATATGAGGAATTTATTTTCAACCAAAAATTCTCTTCCTATAAATATGAGAAAAAGTCAAACAAATCAGTCCATTTTTTTTCTACGAAGTCGGCCCTAGTTTTTCTCCCCTCTCTTTCGTGCCTCTCTCGCTCTCCCTCGCGTTGGACGATTGCCGTCCAACAAGAGAGCAACTAGAGGACTTGGACATGGACGACGCGTCTGCACAGAGGGGAACGGCCGGAATAAAGAGGAAGAGAAAGAGGAGGAAGAAGCAGAAGAGGAGGAAGAGGAAGAACACGAAGAAGAAGAGAAATGATGTGAGGTTTCAACAAAAACTTCACTAGATAGATTCATCATAGAATCTTGATTTTAGACTTGAAGCATATTTTAGTTGATCCTTAGTAATAGTACAATGAGTTATGATGATGTACGATGCCGGCCATCGCCAGAAAGATGATCGGAAATACCTATTTTCCGTCATGACGCTTCTGCGTAATGGAACCTGGCTCGGGTTCTCCGCCACCCGGCCCGGGCAGGTCCATGCTCGGGTTGAGTTCGTCGGAACTCGGTCCGAGTCTGCCATTGTCGAGAGTCCTATGCTCTGCGACAAAGAAGAACCTGACCCGGGTTAATGATAACCTCGCTCGGACTGTTTCCACGATGAAGTTCGATCGCGACATTGCTGAGCGGTCGAGCGATACGTTGAATCGATTGACCAGTCTATCGAGATCGAACCCGGCCTAGGTATGATCAAGACCCGACCTGGGTTATGTCATGTTATTCCCTATTGATGTTCGATGAACGCGGCCCGAGTTCCACCGTTACTCAGCCCGGGTTCCGATGGTATCAAGATGATCTTTTGATCCCTGATTCATGTGCTTAATCCTTATATGAGTCATAATGATGATTATATTGTTTATGTCCATCATGACTCTGTGATATTGATGGCTTAATTTAGATCCAATCATATCGGTGATGACACTGATTCATATCCATCAATGCTGATCTATTTATAATGCTGAATAAGATGTTTATGCACCTTTGATTTCTCTTCATGATCCTATCTTGCAGTGTTGATTGAATCTTATGTGATGATGATGATTTGGACCTTTGATTATTACATTCCTTTAATTCTCTTTTATGATGACATAAATCCTGATCATACTTTGATTCCTGATGAAGATAAATTAAAAGCTACAAGATAAAAGATGAAAGATATTAAACGGAGAGCTCTTTTTATGATGAACTGATGACTTCAGTCAGTTATGGGTTGATTACGGTCAGTTATGAACTTACTGTGCCAGTTATGATAGTGATGATGATGGACGGGTTGAAACAAGCCTCCCCGTGAGTTGAAATATATCTAAAATAAGTCAAAGATGAATAATAAGATGAAGAAGACGACGAAGTATATTGACAACGAAATATTCTTATGATGATTTGGCTTTTGTCACTCTTATGATGATTTTTTTCGTGATCTCCTTATCTATTATAAATGTGCTTTAACAAAGATTATTCAATTCATGATTATCTATGTCCGTATAATGACTTGTCGTGATTCTTTATATGATGATGACCTCATAAGTATGATGATCGGTGCTTGTCATTTTTATGATTATTATGATATATCTAACTTGATCCTTGATCTTATAATCTCAAGAAGATAATACTTTGATTTATGAATCTTTTATGTTTATAGCTTTACTCCATACGTGACGATGATGTCCATATGATTTCTGTCAAATATTATGGTCTTATGATTATCTTTACTTTACTTCCATACTGAGTTGTAAAACTCATAGGGAAGTTTCTCCCTTTTATCTTCTTAAATGCATGACCAGATCTTAATGATGAAGATGGTCAACGGTGAAAGATCAAGCTCATGATGACATCACATGGGTGTCCGGAGTTTTTCTATTTATGTCTTAGTTCTCTTGTTTTAGTATCATGATGGTGTACTAGATGAGTTTTCCCATGACTCATATGTTTATTCATACATTAGTTCCGCATATTTCATGATGATGTTATACATGTTTTAGTATTATTTAATTATGATTAATCTTCCGCATATGATGTTATTCTTAGTTGACCAATCAAAATCTTCTTTTTGGTCAATATGATGTACACGTAAGCATGATCCGTAGCGTCCTTGAAGTGTATTATACCATATGACGGGGTGGGATTTGAGAGTGTTACACATATAGTTTAGAGTGGTTTATACTGACCTCTCAGTGTGCATATACTAGTTGGTCATTATGACACAAGTATGTTGCTTGTTTAATATAATATAATATATATAATATAATATAATATAATATTTATCGTATGTGTTTAGGACCTGGGATTGGCTGTGAAAGTGAGAAAAAAAACATCTTCTAAAGATAAAAATGGCCGTGTAAAATTGTAAATCATACACATGGAAAACTACATACTTTATGCCCAAACAAATTCACAATGATAAAATAGTTGAACATAATGTTAAACTTATGTGTTTACATTATCATTTACAACCACTCTAGATTAATAGATAGATCTTCTCTTACATTATTCGATCTGTGACACTTAGAAAATCCATCCTAAAAGTCAAGAGTAATTAGAACATTCGACTGAGTTAGTCCGTTCGCCATCACATAACTATAGCTAATATTCTATCTTCAGAAACATATATAAAAATAATAATCTATTGGACTCCATGACATCACACCACTATTAAGCTTGGATAATGTACAATCTTCTCTCGTAATGAGATGAGTTGTCGTCATTCATACATTAGTCACCTGCACGGATTCAGGGTGTGGAATTTTCCAGTCAAAATATGTAAAGACGATGCAATGAATGATCATATATAGAATACTACATGATTTGCATATTTATTTTCATATAATAGAAAAATAGACATATGCATGCCATGTACTTAGCATATGATTTTACATGTCAATCAATAATAATTGTTTATCATCATGCATATAATATGAAAGCATGGTAAGACATGTAAAATTAACCATCATCCTACATTTAGAATAGGAGCATTCATTAACAATCATCAACAACTTTAGACATATAAGTGACTTGTACTTACCTTAGCCATTGCCTCATTAACTTTTCTCAAGGTTGCTTCATAGCCCTTTCAGACTTCCACTTTCATGGGCATCAATCCATCAATTCTATCATTGGCCCTTATTTTCGATAGTTGGGATTTATGTCATTGCCCTCATAATATGTTAGCTAAATATTGGAGACAATGCTCCTCTCTCGTTTGAAGGTGACTTAGGAATACACACAGCGTTATCGATATGAGAATGATTATTTCTGAAGAAAATATGTACACCGAAGTGTAATAACGATTATTTCCTAAAAATTCGATAAGGGCCATCGAGGGGAGACATGTAACATCATCCATAACTGAGTTCGTTATGCTTTTTAAGCAACAATCAATTACATCGCTCAATGTTCATATTCTAACTTAGTTACGTGGGAACATGCAATTCATATATCCAGGTTCATATACAATTAACAATCATCATTATATATTATAAATACTTTGAAAATAATTTTTAAAATATTATAGAAGCTTAAATTGGTCGGTCATGACCATGACATGAATGTCACGCCCATCACTAGATTTGGAAAATGCCCCTTTCCCCCTCTAAACTAAAGTGTCACGGTTGTACCACGTCTTTTGTCACGGTCGTGTCGCCATGCGCACGGTCATGAGCGAGCTTAATTTTGGACTCGATCTTGCCAGTCTCTCGCTCACTATCGTGATCAGGGTGGTTACAGCTGGCTTGTCATGGTCATGACAATGACTATCATGGGTGTGACTGAGAGCCATATCGCTGGCTAAACTTCGACTACTCGGTCACAGTCGTTCCGGTGACCATCACGGTCATGCCACGTTCCAGAGTTCCACCCTCCAGTCCGATTTCTATACGATTTTGATCCAAAAATCATGGGTAAACAATTAATACAATCATCAAGGATGATACATGCATATTTTCTAGGCATTAGGGAATCATAAAAACATAAGTAAACATGAAAAATAATGTAATTTCTACGATTTAGGGTTCATTCCTAAAATATGGAGAACATAATCATGAACATACAAAACCCTAGCCATTAAATTTATACAATTCTAAGCATGATAACCAAATCAGATTTAAAGATGCACATGAAACCCCTCAATCACAATTCACACCAAGAACTAGGGTGTTTTTGAATCTTCCAATCAAATCATGCAAATATTGAGAGGGAAGAGAGGAATTTGGATCTTCTCCTCTTTCTTCTTCATCTTACTCCTTGTTCCTTTGGTTCTTCATCCTCAAGCCTTAGCCGTCATGTGTACAATGAGGGAAATAGATTGACAAAAGGACTTGAAATATTTAAATAAGAGAGATCATAAGACTTTGACCCAGAGATCAAATTGCTCATAATTAAAAATTTTGGGATATTACACCATCAATAGAATGAGTTGCTAAAATAAGCCAATGACTTTCTGATATTGTTCCACTTAAGGAAAAAGTAATTATATATGCAAACAATAATTAATTTAGTGAAGAAACAATATTAATATACTATAGCATATATTGTGGTGAGGAAACGGTAAACGTTGTTAAGTTTTTGTTTATTAGTTTAGCACTCTTCTTGCTTACATGGACTAACTGCTGAAAAACATTGAGCATAACCTACACCTTAGAATTAAGGGAAAACAATGTAAAAAAAAGAAAAAAAAACCAGCAGAATTCGTGAGCACAGGAACTTACACAAAATGGATCATGAGATTGTTTAATTAGTGACCTCTTGACTGAATGTTTCGACATTTTGTCAGCTTCAGGGTATTCTATTAATTTATTGGGCCAGAATCGATTGATGTCCATCATATTATGAACATTTCGCCTTGAAGAAAAGGAGCATGTAATGGCCGGTTGCTGTCTGGGAGAAAAGCCGAGCTAGGACGGTCTCACAATCATGTACTCGACTTCATATGGTGATATATAGTCCTCTTGTCTACAAGCAGGCAAGTAGTTGAATGGATATATCAACTGCCATGGGACCTCAAACCATGTATATTTATTGAGTGCGTAAGTTTTCAATATTTCTAGTGTTTTAATGTTAATAAATTTAAGACGTTGATCGATGGACGCTCTTGATTTCTTTCGCGTATTACTTCGTGCATGCATTTTCCACATAGTGGGAGCACCACGTTGCGCAGTTTCATCCACCCCATAAAGTTTCAAGAACAGTATTATAAGTTTCTTGCTGTGTAGTGAACAGGAACACGTATGCTGACTAATTAATTCTCCTTATACACATGTTTGTTGGGTGATGACTGCGCACTGTTACTTTTGTTCTTTCGGTAGCTACATGATATTTCAGCTAACAGATTAAATATGAGATAGTTTATCTGCCTAATTATTTTTTTTTCGAGAGAGGCTGAAAACGCAAGTCCTAAAACGCAGTTGTGTATATATCTTGTAAGCTTAAAAAGTTCATCCCAACGATCTAGGTACAATAGGTTGTATCATGTTGTACACTCATTTTCCGTGTGTTGAATCACGTCATATAACTACTTATAGTTTATGGTTTTGTACATCATACGCTGAGAACGAATGCATATGCATGCTGATACACATTTTGTTGTGGAATATGACGTTCACTCGATTTAGTTAAATGTGCAGATTTTCTGGCCATATATGTATATATGAGAGAGTAGTTGAAGAATTATGAGTATTAATTCACTATAAATTGCTGACAATTTTGTAAGCTACTATATATTTGCATGGATAGTAGGGAAGCTCTTGGCACAATCTGCACCACTCTACCATAAACCCTGCCATCCATTAAATTTTTGACATCACGATTTGTTAGTACTGGCTAGAGAGTGTTTCACACTGAATTTTCAGGTAACGTCTTTTTGGCTGGAAAATGACTTTGGTTGAATACTCAATCAATCTATTTATTGAATTGTATTAATTAGACTCAATTGAAATCTAGATATCAGATTTATGTAGGATCGAAAACTTCAAGAGGGAGGGGGTGAATTGATGCTTAAAAATTATAATCGAAAAATCGTAAAATTGATTTTTTTAGAAAATACAATTAGAAACAAGTAAAAGGCAAGTAAGAAAAATCAAAATTCAGGAAGGCATGTTGACCTCGGCCCAACTCCTTCACCTACGTCCCCACTCTAACTTTCCGATCTCGAGACTGTCGAAGATTCACTAACTTTCTCTTTTTTGTAGGGAGAGAATAACTCTTTCTACATCACGATGCCTTCTTCTACGCTCAAGAGGTAAGGCGCACATCTTCTTACAAGGACCTCTCAAACTTACTAAACAAGAATACAAATTTTTTTTTCAATTCTCTCTTCTTACAAATGATGCTCACACTTAGAAACTAGAAGAGGGAAGAGAGGATTTGCAAGATTAAGCTCAAGAAAAATGCTTTGGACTTGAAGAAAATTCTACAGTGATTTGCCTTATTTGGATAATCTTCTTTTAGCCTTTTGAATATCTTTTATAGGCTTCTCTTGAAAATATGATCGTTTTAAATCAATTTGAAAAGTGTTGTGTTGCCACTTAAAAAATGGTCGCCCGTTTTAGTATCGGCCGTCTGTTTTGTACAGGAACTAGCCATTAAGCCTTTGTCGTATGTTCAGCGATCGCCCATTATAGTATTAGGCATCCATTTTATATAAAATAATAGTCATTGTTTTTGTCTTTTCTGTGTAGTTTTTTGTTGATCGTAGTCCATAAAAAAAATTTAGCTGTTTAATTGATTTTTGCTTCCATAAAGGTCGACCAAAAGTGGCTCTATCGTTCGATTTAGAAGTGTCTGTGCTCTCTGTAATCTGCGATCATTCATGTTGCGACTTTGGTCGTCCGATTTCAACATTCTTGCTCTTTGTTTCCCAGAACGATCGACCGTTAGAGTTTCGGTCGTCTGATTTAAAAAGTTTGAACTCTCTATAATCTGTGATCATTCATGCAGCGACTTCGGTCGTTCGATTTTAATATTTTTTATCTTTGTTACCCAGAACGGTCGACCTTTAGAGTTTTGGTCGTCCAATTTAAAAAGTCCGAACTCTTTGTAATTTTCGATCGTTCCATCTGTTACTTCGGTCTTCCATTGTGTACTTGATCTTTCTTGTAACATATATAATGGTTGACCAAAAGTAAAGCGGTCGCCCGTTTTAAGAATGTCATTTCTTTCTATAATTAGCGATCGTTCCAGCTTTGCATTGGACGTCCATTATAAGTCAAAATGGTCGATCGTTATAATCACGATCGTCCGTTTGTGCTACTGAAAAAAATTGACCCCATTTTTCTTCGTAAAAATATTTAACCTGTTCACACTAACACTTCAAGCACAATTAGTACACCACCTTCCTTGTTTGCTATCATCAAAATACTTAGTTTATGGTCTTTGGACCAACAATCTCCCCATTTTTTATGATGGCAAATAAAGTGATGAGGAGATAAATAAATAACAAAATATAAATTCCTCCCCTTAATTAATGCTTATCTTGTGTTATAAAAAATATTAATAACTCCCCCTCAATCAAAGCATATTTTCTCTTTATAAAACATAATGATATCAAAATAAACAAGATCATAATGACATCCATCGATAGATCATAACAAATAACATCTATAAAACATATCCATACATAAACATAAACAAGATCATAATGATATCCATCAATAGATCATAACAAATAACATCTAGAAAAACAAGATCATAATGACACCCATCGATAGATCATAACAAATAACGTCTAGAAAACATATCCATACATAAACATAAACATGATCATAATGACATCCATCGATAGATCATAACAAATAACATCTAGAAAACATATCCATACATAAACATATAGGAGTTCAATAACACATCCAAACATAGTCTTCATCACACAATCACACACATACATATATCCATACACAAAGTCTCACAAATACACATATATATATCCATACACAAATACACAAAATCTCTGTCACACATCTTCTCCCCCTTTTGACATCATCAAAGTGGATAACAACATGAAGAAAGTAAATGAAGAAAACTAAACATCCGGAGCATCGTCGGGCGGAGGAGGCGCAACTCGCTCATATGATGAAGTGTCAAAACCCTGAGAGCGAAAGTATGCGAATAGACAATCCTGCGTGCGACGATGATCAATCTCTAAGTGCTCCATGTGTGCAGTCATATCGTCCGTGTCTATCGATCCCGTCCATGCGTGTGATCATCCCATCCCACTCATCACGTGAAAGAATTATGAATACATGCCAGGCACTCGTCGGCTTAGATGGAGGACGTATATATTGCTCCCATGAAGGTCCTATATCCTCCATAGGAGCTCTCGTAGGTATCGTTATACCTGTTGCATCATCAAAGTCCGAGTCATGTGGTGTCTCTTGTCCTTTCTTGGCAAAGATCCATTCGTTGCCATGTAGGACAAGTCCCTTACGATTCAAGGTGACCTTCCTAATGATATCAGTGGGTCTCTCAGAATAGTGTGCCTCTATCTCAGGAATGATAATATCTTTTTGACGAAAGATCCGAGTAATAAAAGAACCGAAGTGAAGAATCATATTATGAAAGCGTTTGGAGTCTATTTTTTTCTTTGGTGGATATAAAGTGATAAATCATATAGGCTCCAAAGTTAACCGGAGGAAGATCATTTTGAAGAAGGCAATAGAGAAGGCGTAGGTCATAAAAAATAATATCAGTGTAATGATCGGATCAGGAAAATAGAATGTGATTAACAATATGATGAGCAACAAGAAGTGAAGGGGTCAACTTCTTCAGAATCCCATTTATTGAAAAGTTATCTACTTCACCACAAAAGACAACCTTAAGAGCTTCGGTGATAGAAATATTGGTGGGCCACTTATGAGTCGCAATATTAGTGAGTCCTCCTTTAGAAACATCAAAGGTCTCACAAATCAAAGATGGTACGACCAAACATGTGAGAAGTCATATAAGATCGAGATTCGGGAAATGACAAATTAGCATAAAAATGTCGAACCAACCTAGGATAGATAGGTTCTTGAACATCAAGGAGTGGGAGCCGACCAATGCCATCAAACAAATCATGGAAAAAGTTCATGTTAAGAGAATTCCAATCAACTCTTATACCACATGCTACCTCTTTAGAGGAATACAGTTGTTCAAAGTTTAACACAGTAGACATGTTAGCAAATAGAGAAGAATCGAATTCTTCAGGAGGCAGTGTGGGAGAGGCTGATGGTGGGTGAGAAGATCCTAGTTCCTTCCTCTTTCGAGGACCAACGACAACCTTCTTCTTTGGTGGCATTTGTTACGAGATCAAGTTAAGAATCAACTCGAGAGAGAAATTGGAGACGAATTGACATGATCTGAAAAATGGTCGACTGCTCCGGAAAATGGTTGTCTGTTGTTGTACAGGATAGAAAACACGATCCTTTTGATCAATATAATTTTTTTGACAACCATCACTACACAGGTGAGTTTTATCGAGCAAGAGGAGATCATTAATTACATAATCTTTTGACAGAGAACAGGAAATTCGTGCCTTAGCAAATTCATGTGTGGATCAATTCGTGATAGAATAAAAAGAAAGATCAATTTGAGAGATAAAAGAGAACCCGACCGATATCAATTGTTCAATCACACCTGCAATTTGAATCAAAGTGCCAGAGAATGTTAGGGCTAGAGACAAAAAAAAATTAAGAAAAGAACCGAGGGAAATCGAACAATCAAACCACATTCATGTTCACCGTAGTGATTTGAAACCCAGCCACCCAAAAGGGTCTCGAGTCGGTCTGAACTTGGATTACCCTTTGGCCCATGTTGAATCGATCAAATCTGGTCAAAACTCGAGTTTGACCAATAGACCCGCCGGTTTTCCATGAACCGGCCGGTTCACACTTAAAAAAATTCTAAAGTTAACAATTAGGGCCGGCTCAATCCCTAGTGAAGTGAAAAACTCGTTTGGTCTTTTGCAAGTTGCAGCCCCACACGGCTGCACCGCATGTTCCTGAGACACCTTCGATCCCCAGGTAGTACAATCCAGTGACTGGCGTTTGGCTTCGGTGTTCAGCTTCGGCGTTCGGCACTTCAATGTTTGGCTTCGTGACATGCAGGTTCAATCCGGTGACCGGCGACCATTGTCTTTGATCTGGTGACGTGCACACGATCCGACGACGTGCTACCTTCAATCCGGTGAGTTTCTCCCTTTCTTGATTGTTAGTTCGTCGAGTTAGTTCGACTTCGCTGATCTTGTCCCTTGGCCGGTCGCCGATCTTGTCCCTTCCCTTAGCTGGCCAGGGCAAGCTTCAGTTTGGCCGCGCTTGCCCTAGCCGGCCAAGGCGCTGCGAAGACGGGCTGGCCAAGGTGCCGCCAAGGCATGCCATGGCCGACCAAAGCACCGCCAGGCGTCTAGGGCACATGTCCTGCTCTGGACGCTTGGAGACTCCTTGGCCGGCCAGGGCGTCCAGTGCCTGGCAGGGCATGCCTTCGCGACACCTTGGTCGGCCAGGGCGTCCAATGCTTGGGCCGGCCAGGGCACGGGCAAAGAGCGCCATGGCCGGCTAGGACACGACCAAGGCGTGTGTTTGCCGAATATGATGGCTTAGGGCATTTTTAAGTTTAATTTTTGATCAATTAATGTTATATATATATAATTATATTTATTTGTTATTTTTTAGAAAATGGCATCAGGAGGGAGTAGCTGTGGTGAAACTCAAATGGCTATTGGACAATCTACAAATGATAGTACTACATTAGCTCCGCTAAGTTCTCAAGCAGTAAGATTGAAGATGGATCATGCATGGGAGCACTGTCAGATTTGTTTTGATGTAGAGGGAAAAAAATCATTGAAATGCTTGTATTGTGGAAAAATTTTAAAAGGTGAAGGAATATATAGAATGAAATTACATCTTGCTGAAAAAAAAGAAGAGGCACTGTCTTGTCCTAAAGTTAGTTATGAAATCAAGTATCGACTTGGAGAACATTTGAAATATATAGCTACATCAAAGAAACGAGCACATGAGGAAAATGAAGAAACAAATATTAGTGAGCAAGTTGAGATAGGTGTACAAGAACAAGTTGCACTTGCCACAAGGAATCCAAGCGAAGTCAAGGGGAAAGGAAAAGAGATAAGTGCAAACAGTTTTTTTGCTCCAAGAACTACTCCTGGTGCACAACATTCAATTAGAAGTGTCTTGGCAAGTAAAGAAGCTATTCACCGAGCTGATTTAGTTGTTGCTAGGTTCTTCTATGATTGTTGCATTTCATTTAATTGTGCAAATTCAGTTTATTATCAGCCTATGATAGATGCTATTGCAGCTATTGGTCCAGGATATAAAGGTCCTAATTATCACGCAATTAGAACTAAACTACTATATGATAATAAGAAGGAAGTTGGCTTGTTGGTTGATACATTTAGAAATGCTTGGTCAGAAACTAGATGTACTATAATGGGAGATGGTTGGAAGGATAAAAAGAATAGACAACTCATCAATTTTCTTGTTTATTCTCCTAAAGGAATTTGTTTTGTTAAATCAGTTGATGCTTTTGACATTGTGAAGGATGCTACAACTCCTTGTATCTTATTTTCTAATTTGGTTGAATTTGTTGGACCAAGTAATGTTGTATATTTAGTCACAGATAATGCTTCAAATTATAAAGCTGCTGGCGGGTTGTTGAGTGAGAAGTATCCATCCATTTATTGGTCTCCTTGTGCTGCACATTGTTTGAATTTAATCATAGGAGATATTAAAAAAATGACTCTTGTGAACAGCTTAACTGAAAGGGCATAAAAGATAACAAAGTTTGTTTATAATCATGTTTTCTTGCTTGCTTGGTTAAAGAAAAGACCACAGTGGACTGAAATCTTGCACCCTGGTCCAACTCGATTTGCGACAACCTTCATTGCATTGAAAAGCATCCATGATCATAAGATTAATTTGCAAGCTTTGGTGACAAGTTTAAATTTTACAAATTCACGATATTACAAAGATAAGAAAGTTAAAGTTGTCATTGATACTATGTTAGATAGTAGATTTTGGAATGATTGTGGCATTACTGTGCAAATTGTGACTCCTTTGATACATTTATTAAGAATTGTTGATGGAGATGATAGACCTTCCCTTGGTTATGTGTATGATGGCATATATAGAGCAAAGAGGGCAATCAAGAGTACTTTCATGCACAAGAAAACTTTGTACAAACCTTACATGAGAATAATCAAGCAATGATGGGATAACCAACTTCACAAACATAATTCATTGTGCTGCATATTTTTTGAATCCGACTTTTTATATGACAAAGATAATTTTTGCGTCAAGCCAAAAGTTCAACAAGGATGACTTGATGTATTGGATACAATTGTTACAAGCCGAAAAATTGAAGTATTAAAACAAAGTTTGTTGTATCAAGATAGATTGCAAAGTTTTGTAAGCATTGTTATTGCAATTGCTAAAGAGTTGACATCCAGTAAAATTCATTTATATTTTATATTATGTTCTTACATTTAATTTTATGTATTTAAGAATTAATTATCCTTTTTTCTTTGTGTAAATTTTGTGACAGGTCAATGGTGGCGTAGTTTTGGATTTAGTGCTCCATTAGTGTCACAATTGGCAATTCGTCTTTTAAGTCAAATTGTATCATCTTTTGATTGTCAAAGAAATTGAAGTGTATTTGAAAGAATTCATTCAAAGAAAAGAAACAAGTTAGAACATCGAAGATTAAATGATCTTGTCTATGTGCATTATAATTTGGGCTTGAAAAGTAGGTTTGTGAAATGAAAATTTTATATATTCATTTTTTCCTTTATAACTTTCTAATTTAGATTTGACAACTCTTATATGTTTATCATTGTTTCATTATTTTGTAGATCCCTTATTAAACAAGAAGCACTTCTTGATCCTATTGATTATGAAAGTATGGACAAGATTGAATATTGGATTATGGAGGAGGAAGAGAGCCCAATTCTTGATTATGATGAGTTGGAGAAGATGCTCTATAATGATTTGGAAGGACCAAAACTTCATATGCAAGAAGGTAAATGTATTTTTCTTTTTGTTTCAAAATTCAAAATATTGATTTGTAAGATGTTTATAATTGTCAAGTATGATTTTTAACTCATTTTGTTTATATTTTTTTGAAGACGATGTGGAAGAAAACAATGTTGAGGATTTGAAAATCAATTTGAATTCTTTTCCTCAAGATGAAGAGTGTGCGAAGAAAAATGTTTACTTTAATTTTGTTGCTTTGTGAAAGAATTATGAACTTCACCATTGTTATTATGTTTTTGATGTTTACAAGAAGTTGTTAACACTTAAAATTTGTGTTTGATTGTGAAATGTTATGCTACCTTATGAAATGAAATTGTGTTTGCGAACATTTATATGTTGTTATGGTACTTTATGAACTTTGTAAATTGTATGTTTGTATTCAATTATGTTATCTTAGGACTTTGCATTTAATTCTTTAGTGTTGTTATGTTATTTTATGGATTAGTGTAAGATTTAAATTATTGATTGTGTTAAGTTGTGATTAAAAAATTTGTTATGTCATTATTATTAGTGATACAATATATGCTGAATTTATACATATTTTTATTAATTGTATTAACTTATTATAATTCGATTCGACCACTCGGTCCGATCCAGTCTGACCACCCTTGAGAAATCCGGGTCGAAGGTCGAGTCGGATCTTACAACATTGGTTCACCGCCAACAAGATTCGACTCACTGGTCATTGGGAAGGGTCGCCGGACGAATTCGAAGAATGGAATCAAACTGCCCTAGTTTCACTGCGTCGACCTTCACCGTCTTGTCAAAGTCCAGTTCGCTGGAGATCGGCAAATGGAGAATTGCCGACCAGAGGCGGACTGCCGTTGACGACGAGGAAGATTGCTGGCCGAGAAAGATCGCTCCAATTCGTCGGAGTCAATTTCACTGCCGTCGACTCGAGCGACCGGAGAACCCCCGATGGAAGAGGACTGCAACACCGAGGAGTATCGCCGGAAAGCAGTCAATGATGAGTAGGATCGTCGGAAGAGACGATTGAGAAAGATCACCGGGAAGGATGAGAGAGATTTCCCATGAGATGGAGCAACAGTGGCGGCGCACAAAAGGTCGTCCAAAATCGGGAGGGTTAAAGAAATTGGGAAAAAATTTGTCGACGAACTTTTATATTTTGTCGAAACGGTCGACCGATATTGTGTCGGGCAATCATTATTCCTTGCGCTTATTATCAATCCATTTTCGTTTCTGACGATCGTCCGAAATACTTTCGGGCGACCGTTCTGGAAGTGCATACATCGTAGAACAATATCGATCATTTGATAACTTAAATGATAGTCCGGTCAGATCTATAACAGTCGACCACTACAGTAATGGTCGATCGGTCTGAATGTATCTGTTGTGCAACACAATTTTACATTCAATTCGATTCGCAAATGATACTTGCATAACCAAGTCACTCATGAGTTGCATTGAGAGGCAGTCATGTTCCTAACATCCCAAGTTCACATCTCAGCATACAAAATCTTTCCTCACTTAAGGGTTTTGTAAAAATATTCGCAAGTTGAATTTCGGTAGACACGTTCAATAGCAATGTCCTTAAGTGTCACATGTTGACTAATGAAATGATAGCGCAAATCAATATGCTTGGTTCTAGAATGTTGAATTGGATTTTTAGTCATTTCTATTGTACTTGTGCTATCGCACTTCATGGGTACATTTGAACAACTTATACCATAATCAAGTAATTATTATTTTACCCATAATATTTGTATACAACAACTACCGGCTGCTATATATTCGGCCTCGACGTTAGAGAGTGCAATGAAATTTTGCTTTTTGCTAGCCCATGGGATAAGAGAGTTACTGAGAAAGCAACACATCCCACTAGTGCTTTTTGTATCAACTTTACATCCGGCAAAATTCGCATCGATATATGCATGTAAGTCAAAAGATGAGTTCCTATCATAACAAATACCTAAATCACAAGTATGCTTTAAATAGCGCAATATTCTCTTAACTGCAACTAAGTATGATTCTTTAAGCGCGGATTGAAATCTTGCACATAAGCATACACTAAACATTATATCCGGCCTAGATGGCATCAAGTAAAGCAAACTACCAATCATACCTCTATACCTCTTTTGATCAATGGATTTGCCTTTATCATCTTTATCCAATTTAGTTGTAGTACTCATGGGAGTTGAATTTGGCTTAAATTCATCCATTCCAAATCACTTTAGCAACTCCCTCGTATACTTTTCTTGATTAAGAAATATTTCATCTTTGTTTTACTTGACTTCTAATCCTAAGGAGAATGTGAGCTCACCTACGAGACTCATCTCAAATTCATTTTGTATAAGAGACTAGAACTCTTTGCACAAGCATTCATTAATAGCACCATAAATAATATCATCAACATAAATATGAATTATTAAAATATCATCTTTCAAATGCTTAAAAAGTAATGTAGTATCAACTTTCCCTTTTTGAAAATCATTTCAATAAAAAAGTACTTAGTCTTTCGTACCAAGCTTTAAGAACTTGTTTAGGTCCATAAAGAGCTTTAGAAAGTTTAAAAACATGATTAGAAAAATCTGAATTTTCAAAACCTTGAGATTGCTCAACATAGACTTCCTCATCTTTAAAACCATTCAGAAAAGTCGATTTTACATCCTTTTGAAAAAGTTTAATCATTTAAAACATGCAAAAGCTAAAAGCATTCTAATAGCCTCAAGTCTAGCAACAGTAGCAAAAGTTTCTTCAAAATTAATTCCTTCTACTTGTGAATAATTTTTTGCTATAAGTCTTGCCTTATTTCTTAATATGATGTCATTTTCATCTAGTTTGTTTCTAAAAACCCATTTAGTACAAATTATTGGATAATCTTTCGGGCCTTTCTATAAGTTTCCAAACTTGATTTCTTTCAAAATTATTTAATTCTTCATGCATGAAATTTATCCAATTTGAATCATTCAAAGCTTCATCAATGTTATTAGGTTCAAATTATGTAAGAAACATCGAAAAAGTACACAAGTTTTTCAAGAAATTTCTAATCATTGTACCTTCATTTATGTTACCTATAACTTGATCAAGTGGATGTGATGATGCAAGTTTCTAATTCTTTGGAATAATTTGATTCTCTTCCACTTGTGGTTCTTCTATTTGTTTCATATTTGAGCTATTCATTCTCATTTCTTTCAAGTTTTCATTTTGAATTTGCCTGTCTTCAAGATGTCTTTCCACTTCAATTATTTCTTCCTCATCATCATTCACTTGCTTGCTCATAAAAAATCATTAGTTTCATTGAATTTAACATTGATAGATTGTTCAATCACTAGTGTTCTTTTGTTATATACTCTATATGCATTACTTGTACTATAGTATTCAAAAAATACTACATCATCATATTTTGCATCAAATTTGCCTAATTTATCTTTAATATTCAAGATATAACATTTGCAACCAAACACTTTGAAATATGAAATATTTGATCTTTTTCCATATAAAGCTTCAAAACATGTTTTCTTTTCAAGAGGTCTAAGTAATATTCTATTTAAAACATAACATGATGTGTTTACGGCTTCCGTTAAAAAAATACTTAGGTAAATTACTTTCATGTAACATTGTCCTAGACATTTCTTGAATGGTTCCATTTTTCTTTCTACTACACTATTTTGTTGAGATGTCATAAGTGTAGAAAAGTTGTGTGTAATTCCATTCTCTTCACAAAATAATTCAAATTTGTAATTTTCAAATTCACCTCCATGGTCACTTCTAATTTTTGCAATTCTTAATTCAAGTTGATTTTGTATTCTCTTTGCAAATTTAAAAAACATGCTTATAGTTTCATCTTTACTTGTAAGAAAGATAGTTCAAGTGAAACGAGAGAGGCCATCAACAATAATAAAAACATATTTCTTTTCACCTAAACTTACTACACCGATAGGTCCAAATAAGTCAAGATGTAAAAGTTCTAAAGACCAATGTGTACTAATAACATTTTCTAATTTGAAAGAGTTTTTCATTTATTTATCTTTAAGATATGAATCACAAACATTATTTTTTTCAAATCTAATTTTGGCTAAGCCTCTAACCAATTCATGACTTAAAAGTTTGTTTAATAACTTAAAATTTACATGTCTTAATCTTCTATGTCAAAGATTTATATCATCATGCATGACACTAAGATATTTTTCACCTTTCAAGTTTTCAAAATCAATCTTACATACATTATTGTATCTAAAACTCATATATAGAATTTCCTTATTTTCATCTAGTATCAAGCATTTGTTCATTTCAAATTTTACTAAATAGTTTTATCACATAATTGACTTATGCTTATTAAGTTATGTTTTAAGTTTTCAACTAGCCAAACATTTTTCAAGTATACTTTATCATTCTTACCAATATTACTTATACCAATTACTCTTCCTTTGCTATTATCTCCAAAGATGACTTTTCCTCCATTTTTTTTTTGTAATGTAATATTTTGAGCATCCACTATCCAAATACCATTTGCCTTCATTATCTTTTTAAGCTCCCTACAAGAAAGACATTATGATTATCATCTTTTTTGCTACCAAAATTTGCTTGAGTCTAATTTAATTAGTGATGGTCTTTAAGGACCCAAATCTTCTACGTACCACTATTTATCTCATTTTTAACTTTACATTCATAGGAATAATGTCCTTCATAACCACAATGAAAATAAGTGATATTTGATTTTGCACGAAGATTTTGTAATTCTTTGACAAATAGAATTATTTTATCTTTCTTAGCATAAAATAAGCTAAAACCAAGTCCATTTTTATTAAAGGGCCTTGTTTGTGTTGATAGCATTGCATCTAGTATTTTTCCACCATTTGCGAACATTTCAAGTTTATTTTTAAAACATTATTCTTATTTTCAAAGTTTCAACATTACAAGTTTGTTTTTTACAAGATAATTTTAAAGTATTGTTCTCCATTATCAATGCTTCAATTATGAATTCTAAACTAGAGTTCTCATAATTTAATAAGTTACAATTTTCACAAACTTTGGAATCATGTTCATTTTTCAAGTTTTTAAATTCTAATTTTGAATCATCACTTTTCTTCTTAAGACATCTATATTTATCTATAAAAATTCTGAAATCATCATGCATATCAAAAGATTCGCTATCACTAGATTTAGATAAGTTAGATGATACCTCATAACTATTTGTCATTAGACATATGTAGGCTTCTTCATCATTACTTCAGGAGATTTTGGAGTCATTTTCTTCATCTTCACTTCGATCCTAAATGGCTTGAAGAACTTTCTTTTTCTTCTTCAAATTTTCTCTCTTTTTTTTTCTTAACTAGATTTGAGCACTCATTCTTATAGTGTCCAACATTTTTGCATTCAAAATATATATACTTGATTTTTGTTTGTTGATGATTTTCTTTTGGAGAAGCCACTCTTTTTCTTTTGTGTGGCAAACTTAAGATATTTGTCAAGCTTCTTGGCATACAAAGCTAACTTCATTTCATCTAGATCTTCATCTTCTTCGTTTGTTTCACTTTCATCCATCCTTGCTTTCAAAGTCAGAGTCTTCCTTTTGGAAATACTTATTTCTTCATCTTCCTGATTTCAATCTCATAGGTCAAGAGGGATCCTATGAGATCATTAAAATTTAGCTTATTCAAGTCCTTCTCTTCAATCACGGTTCTCTTCGTGTGCCACTTGGAAGAAAATGACCTAAGAAGTTTCTTCACCTTTTGAGAGTTAGTTTGTGTCTCACACAAGGAGGCTAAGTCCTTCACAATATCATTAAAACGTACGACCATTTTATTTATAGACTCATTTTCATGCATCTTAAAAGAGTCATATTGATGATTCAAAATATTAAATCTAGACTCCTTAACCTTATCGGTACCTCCATGTGTAATGATAAATTTTCTCCATATTTCATAAGCATTTTAACAATTAGAAACACGATTAAATTTTGTTGCATATAAAGCACAAAAAAGATGAATTTTCGCTTTCCAATCTAATTTCACAAGTAATCTCTCACCTTCGGTGTATTCCAAAGGTGACTTTTTATGCAAATCAAAAACATTTTCAATTATATCCCAAATATCAATATCAATAGAGCATACATAAACTTGCATTCTAATTTTCCAATAGGCAAAATTTGAAGCATTACAAAATGGAGGACGATTCGCGGATTGACCTTCACCCAAAGTAAAACCATTTGATGTCATACCTCAAAAGATATTTAAATCTTTAAAATAAGAGCCACTTGGCTCTGATAACAATTGTAGGATCGAAAGCACCAAGAGGTGTGAGTGAATTGGTGCTTAAAAATTATAATTAACAAAGCATAAAAATTGATTTTTTTAGAAAATATGATCACAAGTAAATAAAAGGCAAGTAAGAAGAATCAAAACTCAGGAAGGCACAATATTTTGTCGAAGTTTGGTCCAACTCCTTAGCCTACGTTTTCGCTCCGACTTTCTGACCTCAAGACGGTCGAAGATTCACTAGCTTTCTCTTTTCTTGTAGGGAGGGAATTATCATTTCTACACCACAATGCCTTCTTCTTCGCTCAAGAGGTAAGATACACCTCTTCTTACAAGGACCTCTCAAACTTACTAAATAAGAACACAAGAATTTCCTCAAATTCTCTCTTTTTACGGGATGCATACACGTAGAAACTAGAAGAGGGATGGGATGATTTGCAAGATTAAGCTCAAGAAAAATGCTTTAGACTTGAAGGAAGCTCTAGAATGATTTGCCTTACTTGGATAATCTTTCTTGAGCATTTTGAATCCCTTTTATAGGCTTCTCTTGAAAATATGACCGTTGTAAATCAATTTAAAAAGTGTTGTGCTGTCACTTCAAAATATCGGTCATCCATTTTGTATATGAACGAGTCGTTAAGCCTTTGTCGTATGTTCAGCGGTCGCCCATTATAGTATCGGGCGTCCATTTTATATAAAATAATAGTCGTTGTTTTTGTCTTTTTTGTGCAGTTTTCCATTGATCGTAGTCCGTAAAAAAATTTTAGCCATTTAATTGATTTTTGCTTCCATAATGGTCGATCGAAAGTGACTCGGTCATTTAGGAAGGACATTGAACAATGAGGATTATAGTTCGATTTGATGAAGGTTGAGACCTATCTTACAAGCCTACAATGATTTCAATTAATCCAAGGTGATTCGGGAATTCTCCTACCTTATTATTATTGGAAAATCATTGTTATTTATGTTGTAATCCCCCCTTTCAGATCCTCCTTCCCCTCTCCTCTTCCCCGGTAGTCACGGATGGTCCGGTGACATAGGGGTATGCTTGTGTTCCTTCCTTCTCCTGCGTGTCCTAGCCCTTGATCATGACTAGCGATGTCATTTCTATGCTATCCACTTTTTGTAATTCAAGTGAAAAGGGAAGAACCAAGTTGGCGTTGGGTGGACAAGAGCAAACGGGAAATCGATGGGAGAGGCAAATGAGGGGTAAATTACACGGATCATCCCCAAACTTTAGGTCAATATCTCAATGGTCCTCAATTTCAATTTGTAACTAAATTATCCTCAAACTTTAACTTTCTTGCACGCATCATCCTGCTAACCAGTAATAGACGGTTTCCCTATTACCTTCACTGACGTAGTGTAATAAAATATAATAAATTAATATAAAAATAATAAATCAATTTAAAAAATTAAAAAGAAAGTGGCAACCTCAACCGGAGGGGAACAAGGGGGTGGCACCCCTACCCCTCTCCTCTCCGGCACCGGAGAGGAAGGGAAGGGGCGCCGGCCCATCGCATGGAGCCGGCACCCCCTCTTCTCCTTCGTTAGTCACGAGGAAGAAAAGGTGGAGTGCCACGCCGGCCCCCTTGTGTGAGCTTCATCGGCGCGATGCCGCCCTTCTCTGTCTCGCACGCCGGAGAGAGAGAAGGGCCCCCCTCTATCGCGCCGGCAAAGGGGGGTCGAAGCCCCCTTCTCTCCCTCGCCAGGGGCATCGACCCCCTTCAATTGTGATTGCGAGGAAGAAAAAGGAGACGTCGGCCCCCATTTTCTTCCTCGTAGCTGGCGAATAAAAGAAGGGGGTGTCGCCTCCCCTTCTCTCTCGATGGTGCCGAGAGAGAGAAGGGCGGCGTCGCCCCCCCTATGCTAGCTCACCGTGCATAGGTGAGCTCGCATAGAGGGGACTGACAGCCCCTCTGTCACACCGGCGAAGGAGGCATTAGCCCCTTGTGCGCCGACGAAGCTCGCAATGGGGCCCGATGCCCTATCCGCTCCTCTCTGATGCCGAAGAGAAGAGTGGGTGGGGTCGTCACCCCCTTGTTCCCCTTCGACTAGAGAGGCGGCAGCCTCATGCTGCCACCTTTTTAATTTTTTTAATTAATTTATTATTTTTATATTATTTTGTTATATCACATCTGCAAGGTAATCGAGAAATCGCATATTACCAGTCAGGAGGACGATGCATACAAGAAATTTAAGGTTCGGGAATAATCCAGTTACAAATTGAAGTTGGGGTACCGTTGATATATTGAACTAAAGTTGGAGGAGATCCGTGTAATTTATCCGAAAAAAGAGTAGGTTTTTTATTGAAAATTAATCTCCTTCATTTCATCTTAATGACAGAATGTTTGCAATAATGATAAGATTATTCTCCCGTTGATTTTTGTGATTGGGCATTAAATGGCAATAAAACCCGGATTTGTCATTCTGATTTTCATATTATTAATGTTTTTAGTCATATATATTAATTCATAGAATATTATTAATGTTTAATAATAAGATTTCATATATAAACATTGATAAAAATAATATTAGTTTAATTATCGATGAGTACTTTCTTTGGAATTATTGACGGATCCCAAATCCTTCAACAATTCTAAAGGATATACCCATCGGTATCTAATATTTTTCTGCCCAATATTCTCTCCCTTTCCCTCCTCATTCACGCGCCCCCCGTCTCTCCCTATATCTCTCTTCTCACTCGTTCTCTCCCTTTTTCACTCGCTAACTCTATCTATCCTCCTCTCCCACTCCCTCTTCCACGGCGGCGGTGACTCCCATGATTTTGTCGACCTCTCATGACTCTAGTGATCCCAGCCGCCCTTCCCTCTTCCTCTTCTTCTCTCTCGATTCTGGCCACCTTCCCCCACTCCCTCTCCCTCATTCTCTCTCAAGTCCGTCTGCTAGGTGGTCAGATGCGGCTGTAAGCGACGGATCTGGCGCATAGGCAGTCGGGATCTGGTTCACAGGCACAGTATCCGACGCCCCGGAGAAGTTGAGGAGATTGCAGATCGGCGACGCGGGGGTCACAGATCGGTGGCACAGGGGTTGGAGAATGGGCGTGGGGACGACGATACTCGACGGCGGCAGGATCTCGCGCTCGACGACAATGACGGTCGGAGAAGACGAAGAGGCGATCGATCGGCGGCGAGGGATCACTCGGCCAGGCGACGACGGTAGCACAGATTAAAGACGGGAGGCGGCGACGATCGAAAAGAAGAGAGAGAGAGTGGAGGGCAGGCGGCGGCAGCGTAGGTCGGAGAAGGGGAGCAGCGATCGGAGGAGACAAAATAGAGAGAAGGGAGGGGCGGCGGTGGCGGCGGCGGTGGCGGCAGCGGCAGTGGCAGCGGCGCCGCCGGATGGAAGAGAGAGCGGAGAGAGCGGAGGGGAGGAGGCGCCGCGGCCGGAGGGGAGAGAGAAGAGAGAGAGAGTGTGGGTGAGAAGAAAGAGTGGTTTTTCGGATTTGATCTCAATCGTTGAAATCATATGAACGGCCGTGATAAGGCGTTGCACGGACGCTCCACGAAACGGGTGTTACACGCCCATTAAACTCTCTCTCTCTCTATATATATATATTACTTCATCTAATAAGTATATGATTAGTCTCGTCATAAATTATAATAATTAATAATTAAATAATAAAAAATAAGTGTTCTATATCTTAATGTAGCAGAGTGCTCTAGTCGTGAACCTCAATTTGAATATTGTTATTTCATGCATTTCTTTCGCCGTTCTTTTTCTCAAATCTTATGATTCCACTACAAATCTGATGCATGGTACAGGCACATACAGTAGATAAATGGGCTCTTCCGTCTCTTGGAAATTGGCCCAATAGATTTTGGGTTCAAATACCCGTTATAATTCATGGTAGGCCCTGGGCCGCATTGCTTATTGAATTTTTGTTTGAGACCCACAAAATCATTGTATAACGAAAATATAAAAAAAGAGTAAATGACTATAAAAAATTGAACATTAATATTCCGTTTGGTTAGTGGAAAAGGGCCAAAATATCTAGATATTATGAAAAATATAACCAAATGTGACCCAGAATAAAGTTAAACCGATCAAACTTCACTTTTTATAAAATTGGCTAGGAAAACGAGAAACCATTATTTGAAGAATATTTTTATTTTCAGAATACACATATTTGATCTTTTTTCTTATTTTTCATTATTTATTTTTTTCATTATTTAACTATATATTATTATATTATGTAATTTTATTATTAAAATAATAATAAATATAAATTATTTATTGTAAAATATTTTAATTATAAAATATGAAGAAAAAATTTAACCAAATATGAAGTAGAATAAGAATATATTCAGACTATTACCGGTAATTAGAGGTGTTCACGGGTCGGGTTTGACCCGACTTGTGACCAAACCTGACCCAACCTGGCTGAGTTTGGTCGAGTCGGGTTTCAATTTTTTTTATGAAAGAACCCGACCCAACCCGACTCAGCCCGGGCCGGGTTGGGTCGGGTCGGGTTATCCGACCACCCTTTTTCTTTTTTTTTAAATTTTTAATACAAAAAAGCATTTACAAATTTATTTTAAATATAAAATAAAGTATTTTTAGGCATAAAAAATATTGCTTTAAATATCTACATATTATTCTCTATTTGAAATATATTATTTTATATTTTTTAATTTTAGATGGTATACAATACTTAAATTGAATAAAAAATATTTAAAATTTTAAAAAAATAAAAATAAAAATAAAAAATCGGGTTGACGAGTCGGGTCGGATCAAATCGGATTGGATTTGGAAAAATCTAACTCGACCCTAGGTCGGGTTGGGGTCGGGTCGGGTCGGGTGACCCGACCCCCGACCCGACCCATTGGGTTCGGGCCGGGTCGGGTACTCGGGATCCGACCCGGTGAACACCCCCTACCAGTAATTAAGAAACTACTTATTACCGGATGCATGCAAGAAAGTTAAGGTTCGGGAATAATCTAGTTACAAATTAAAGTTGGGGAACCGTTAAGATATTGTTCTAAAGTTCCGAAAAGGAGTAGGTATTGAAAATTAATCTCCTTCATTTAGTCTTAATGATAGAATGTTTGCAATAATGATAAGATTGTTCTCCCGTTGATTTTTGTGATTGAACATTAAATGGCAATAAAACCCGGATTTGTCGTTCTGATTTTCATATTATTATTGTTTTTAGTCATATATATTAATACATATAATATTATTAATGTTTAATATTAAGATTTCATTTAAACATTAATAAAAATAATATTAGTTTAATTATCGATGAGTACTTCCTTCGGAATTACCGACGGATCCCAAATCCTTCGACAATTCCGAAGGATATACCCATCGCTAACTGATATTTTTCCACCCAATATTCTCTCCCTTTCCCTCCTCATTCCCGCGCCCCACCGTCACTCCCTATATCTCTCTCCTCACTCGTTCTCTCCCTTTTTCACCCGCTAACTCTATCTCTCCTCTTCTTCCACTCTCTCTTCCACGGCGGCGGCGACTCCCACGATTTCGTTCACCTCTCACGACTCTAGTGATCCCAGCTGCCCTCCCCCTCTTCCTCTTCTTCTCTCTCGGTTCCGGCTCCCCTCTCCCACTCCCTCTCCCTCACTCTGTCTCGATTCCGGCTGCTAGGTGGTCGGATCCGGCGGTAGGCAACAGATCCGATGCACAGACGATTGGGATTTGGCTCACAGGCATCGTGTCTAATACGGTGGCCGAATAGAGGCGCCCGACCTCCGTTCATGGCCGTGGCGGCAAGATCTGCCCGCCTGGCAGCGGATAGCGTTCGTGGTGGCCGGATCGGAATGCCTGGCGGCCGTTCATGTCCATGGCAGTAGGATCGGGGCGCTCGATGTCCATTCATGATCGTGACGGCAGGATCTGACCGTATGGCGGCCGTGATTGCATAGCTATCGTGATCCTGGGTTGGACGGCCACCTCCCCATCCCCCTCTCCCTCTCCCTCTTCCTCTCTCTCAAATTCGGCCATCCTCTTCCTCTCTTTCTCTGTCTCGATCGATTGCCATTCGTCGATTCGACAGTAGACGACCTATTTTTTAATATTTTTTTAAAAAATTTTTGATGAATTTATCTGCTAAGTGCATGTTCGGAATTATCGATAGGTTCTCCCGTCAAAACTTGCGAAGGGTGAACCCTCCCTCCTCCGATTCCAGCAATGTGATTAGGAGTTCCCGAAAGGACATTTGAGAACCGTCGGTAATTCTTTCCAACGACTTTGTTTCTAACTGACTATTATCCATCAGAAAATCCGTCGCAAAGGCATATTTGCGATGGATTCCAAAGATTTTGTGATGGATATATCTGTCAGAAAGGCATATCTGTGATGGATTCCGAAGATTTTGCAAAGGATATATCTGTCGGAAAGTCACAAAATTCTTGTAGTGATATAGAGCATTCGATGTAGAATGAATGTACCGTACTAATTTTATTTATTAAATTAATTAAAAAATTGTATATTTATTTATATTATTAATTAAATAGTGCATTTGATCAAGATCAATATTGTTTAATATATATATATTACTTCATCTAATAAGTATATGATTAATCACATCATAAATTATAATAATTAATTAATAAAAAATAAGCACTCTATATCTCAATGTAGCAGAGTGCTCTAGTCGTGAACCTCAATTTGAATATTGTTATTTCATGTTTTTCTTTGGTTGTTCTTTTTCTCAATCTTATGATTCCACTACATATCTGATGCATGGTACAGGCCCATACAGTGGATAAATGGGCTCTTCGGTCTCTTGGAACTTGGCCCAACAGGTTTTGGGTTCAAATGCCCGTTATAATTCATGGTAAGCCCGGGGACGCATATGCTTATTGAATTTTTGTTTAAGACCCACAATATCTTTATATAACGAAAATATAAAAAAAAAGTAAATGACTATAAAAAATTGAACATTAATATTCTGTTTGGTTCATAGATAAGGGCCAGAATATCTAGATATTCTGAAGAATATAATCAAATGTGTCGTAGAATAAGGTTAAACTGATCAAACTTCGCTTTTTAGAATGGAAAACGTGAAATCATTATAAATAATCTTATTTGAGGAATATTTTTATTCTTGGAATACACATATTTGATCTTTTTTCTTTTTCTTCATTGTTTTCTTTTTTCATTATTTAACTATATATTATTATATTATATAATTTTATTATTAAAATAATAATAAATGTAAATTATTTATAGTAAAACATTTTAATTATAAAATATGAAAAAAATTCAACCAAACATGAAGTAGAATAAGAATATATTTAGACTATTATATTTTTAAATATAATTAGTTGTTCTTTAAAAGTTATTATCTAAAAGTTATATAATTTCTTTGATAGAACTCACGTTTTTTCATTAATAACGTAGGATGGGCCCGATGGCTACCACTGTATCATTTTTTTTTTCTTTTTTGGCTCAAAAAGTATGAAAGAGTTGAACCTGACAATCCCTAATTCCGTGATGAAATTTTTTGCATCGTTTCTCCGACCCTTACCCGTTGCTCCTCCCATTTTATGAGTTGTGTTCAATTCAACTCTTGCTTCAAGATACATAACATCGTCTGTTTCAACTTTTTGAACATCGAAACAATATAATCTCTTCCCCTGAAACAAAACCAAAGGGCAAAAAAAAAAAAAAAAACTTTGATCATTAAAAATAGTTGCAAATTCCATAGCACATACATGGGACCCAAATGGTTTAAACATTTTGTCATGATTTTATACCATCAATTGCACGTAAATTAAGCTTGATGAAAACAGGCTCACAAAATCCTTCTCCCATCTCAAATTATCCATCAACAATTCAATGTGGTACAAATATATAATCCTTCATAATAATAATAAATAATAATAATTAGTATAGCACGTGATGTGGTGTATGAACCAAGCATTCCAATGGGATGAGTCCAAATGTGTACTGGTGAAGAATGCCCAGTACTCATCACAGTCGCCTTTCGTCCCATTTCCCTCATGTTGCACCACAAGAAAAAGAAAAAGAAAACCTTTTGACAAGTTGTGACGCAAAGTTCCATCCAATTTGTGCATGTTTTGTGTCATTGAATCCATTAATATATGCACACATATAATCCAATTTGGCACCATGAGGCAGCCCTCTCTCCCCCTTTTGGGGGCCCCAAATGGCAGTTGAAACAGTGGGATCGATACAGCGACCCCACTACATCTGACTTTTCGATTCTATTCCTTTTTTTCATATCTATTTTTTTTTTTTGTCAAGTGGATAATTCTAATTGAAAATTGCACAGATGTAATTTATATTCTTGCCGGGCCATAGAGATCGAGTATTACGTCAGGAGTTTTGTTCTATCATTCTAATAACTTCCACGCATGCATGGTTTATATATATAGGGTATATTGATTTGATTACGCATCAACTTATCTCTTTTTATGTATCTTGTTAGTTCAGAGAATAAATAAGTACATAAAATTTGCCTAGAAAGAATGGACTCGAGGCTATTTGGATATTATGAAAAAGAGGTTTTAAATTGGATAATCTTGATTTATTTTGTTCACTTTTGTTTTATCAGGTTCAGTTGATTCGACGACTATCTATGGGCTGTAATAAATTTGATCGTGACATGCATACCCTTTTCTTTATTTTATTATTAATCCGGAGATCTCACAATATTTCTTTCACATGTTACTTTGAAGTATATAATGAATCGGTCTAATCAACATGTATTAATGCATCTTATATATTGAACAGTAACTTTAATTGTCACTTCCTTAGGGTTCTTTTGACTTTAGGACACGTTTGATTTATTTTATAAATTTTAATTGCTTGTAAATAATTTATTTGAACAACTAATTTTTTAAAATTAATAAAATTATCGAACATTGAGGTAATTTCAATTTTTCTTCTTAGTATATTTTATTAGCTTATATAATTTATAAATAAATCATTTGCTAAATCCTCTTCCATATGATATAAATGGATAGGCCGCATGCTTTGCATCCGATTATACAAAGTTTCGAACTTTTTAGAAAAGTTTTGACGAAAGTTTCACACTATTAGACGTGTTATGATATGAACATTAAATTAATTGGACTCGTGGATCAGCCTTTTATGTTATGAATAGTGTGCTATTTATCCCGGATGTCGTCCAATCCTAATCAGTGATGTCAGAAGAAATCATCGGTGGGTTCTCTAAAATAACAAATATTAACATTAAAATATATAAATTTAAAAATTTTATCAAAAACAAAAATCTTTTATTAAATTTTTAAATATTATTTATAAGAATATTATATAATTATCTATCCATATCTTTTGTGAATGGACATTAACAAGCAAATGAATGAAAAAACATATTTCAGTTAAAAAATAAATATTTATAATGTACAATATAAAATGGTTGAGCTAATTATGTTAAAAATTTGTCTGATATTTGCTTCCATGTTAAAAAATTAAATAGAAGGTAAATAAAAAATTATGTAAAGATATTTAAAAGCATAACATATAAAATATTAAAATGTTTGAGATGATTATTTTAAAAACATTTTTTAGGTTTGCATATTTTTTACTTCCATATTAAAAAATTAGATAGAAGTTAAATAAAAAATTATGTCAAGATATTAAAAATATAACATAATAAAATACTTTAAGTAATTATTATAAAAAGTTGTTAAAGAATTAATAAGACACGTTATAAAGAAAAGTTGGAGTGGGGACTCGGGTCAAATGGAGAGATGCGGACATGTGGCAACCATTGAGCCAACATAGTACTTATGATATAGGAAATACATTTTTACATTTCAGTGCCTGCACGTGCAGGCATAGGCAGGCACCTGCCTCCATCATTGATCCTAATCGACGGCTATTATTTCAGTGCACACTTTAGATTGATTTTGAAGGCGTAATCAGTCCAGTTCGTGGTGGTTCGCACAAGCTGCTGTGCAAGTCATGGTCACCACCCCACAAGTCGTTGTCGTTGCACATCAATGATGTCGACTCGCCGTTGAACACGAATGACCTTGCCAATCTCCTTGCCACTACACTTGTGCCGCCGCACAAGTTGTGGTCGCCGCGCATCAACGATCTAGGTTCGTCACCGCACACGAACAACCTTACTAGCCTCGTCGCCACTGCACGGTCACCTCACCTCTCATTGTCACTATCCACCAGCCTCTTCACTGCCACCGTCCACCACCTTGTCACGAGCACCCTATAGTTGTTTAACCTTCATTTGCTTGACATGGCAAGGAGGGGAGGTCGGGCAGCAAATAGGAGGGCTGCAACGAAGAGGAGGGGAGTGTTGCAGCAAGGACAGTCGACAATGGCGAGGTAGATCGATTCGAGGATGGTGAGGTTGGCCAGTTGGAGGCATACAAGTGAAGGGAAACCTCCAAATGTCAACGGGCGTCACCGGCAATCCTCCTTTTCTCTTTGTTGTGCTATTTTTTTGCCAACACCAGGTGAATGGGTAATGATGAGGTGAGGAGGGACGGGGAAGATGGCTGCAGTGCATGGTTGGGGACGATTACGTGCACAAAGGAACGAACCTAGGGCATAGACAATGTTGGTGTCAGCCATCGGGGGAGGATGATTGCAGTGAGCTGCATAGATGTCACGAATTGAATGGGTTACACCCTTGAAATAGTTTAAACCAAGCGCTTGAATAATAGTCATCGATTAGAATCAGACAGTATCCAAAGTAGGTAAGAGCCCCTATATATATATGAGAGAGAGAGTGAGATTAATTTCTTTTATCTCATCCTCAAATATTTGAATCCTGGCCGTTATAGCTCAAGGCACATTGGATCAATGGCCAAGATCATGTTGATTGAAGTATCCCAACTGAATCGATTCAGATGAAAAGAAACTAGGTTCACCCAGCATAGCCCATTTGTCTTCTTCGGTGAAGCAACCCTAGCACCTCCGGCCTCCCTCTAGACACCAGGTGACCTCACTCGATGGCGACCTCGCCAGCTTGATGCTAGGCGATCTCGCTCGATGCCCACTTGAGATATTCCATCGACCTCGCCCACTCGATGCCGACGACTTGACCTCGCCTGACGTTATGACCTCGACCTCGTCCGATGTTGACGATCGATTTTGACCTCGTTGTTGCCCCACGCCGACTCTAGATCATCTGGTGACCTTGACCCTTGACACCGACGACCTCACCCGCTCGACACTGATGACTTGACCTCTCTCGCCCGACGACCTTGACCTCATTGACACCTCGCCGATGCCTGCTTGAAGGAGACCTCACCTGCTCGATGTCGGCGACCTCACCCTCTCGACACCGATGACTCGACCTCATCGGCTCGATGCCGACGACTCGACCTCACCCGCTCGATGCCGACGACTCGACCTCGCCCGCTCGATGACGACAACTCGACCTCGCCCGATGTCGTGGCCTTGACCTTGCCCGACGCCAGCGACTTCGACCTCGTTGACGTCTCCTCCGACACCGGCGACCTCGATCTCGTTGATGCCTTTCCAAATGTTTGCGACCTCGACCTCATTGACGTCTAGCAACATGCTTGCCGCTTGCCCCACGCCAAGTGCTCGCCACTCGACTCGTTCGTTGGATTGGGTTTTATTGAACTTGATTTTTTAATGGCCGATTCTGATGGTGGTGGGATCCAGATATCTGGAGCGTTTAAAGAAGATTTGGACATGATAATGACTGAGATTCAAAGGTTTGAGAGTGAAATCAATTTCTTTAATTTTACTCTAATTTTTCTATATATAGGCATATTAGCGTGCAACCATAAGTTATGATTGCACGATGTAACCACATGCTCTAGGCCTTTAGATTAGCATCATTTTGATCCGACAGCATAAATTACCTACGTTTTTTGTCATAAGATCAAATTGACATATATATATATATATATTATATATATATGACCAAATGTTCTAGAAAAATTTTTTCTTGCAAAGTCGATTCAAAACTAAACAAAAGATCTTTTAAACTAAGGTTATTTTCAATCTTAACCTCCGATCATACAGAAGATTATGCGTTTGTTTGGCATAAAGAACTACATCAAAAGAATAAATATTATTGTGAGAAGAATAAATATCTATTTTTGGGATATTCCGAATCCATTGAAATTGAATTTCTCACTAAATGAGATTTTTTTATCGTCAACTAACTAAAGCAACATCTCTTAAAATCAATTCATAAATGTCACTCCGCGCATGAGATCTTATGAAAATTATTGATGACAACTGTTCTTCAGTTCATCTTCCATATCCTTTTGTCCTGGGATAATGGAGGGATATGATCATATCTTTTTTTTTTTCATCCTCAGTTTAAATGTCTCTTATTCAAATATGACGAAAAGCTAAACTGGTTCTGAAGGAGGAAAATAGTATCCGTACCCTCAATTTAAGGTGCATACAAAGAATAAAAAAATGAATATCTATGGTAATACTCTCTCTCTCGAGACATACCCGGAAACGACAATGAATATTATCAAGTTCTTCACATTGTCTTCTTGCATGCACCATGGAACCACTCAAACTCGAACAAAAATAGGGCGGTCAATATGAAGTTCATGTTTGCACTTCTGTCTCTTCTGCAACTTGCAAAAGTGTGTAAGAACTTTACGCCAAATGTTTATCCCGAATTCGCGCACAAGGTGAAGAAGGTAGGGAAGAACCATGAAGCATGCAGCCCTATTGTGCAATGTTATTAAAACCGGACCGGCCATCCGATCGGACGATCAATTGGATCGTGGTTGGACCGATTTGATCGGGTTCAACCGAATTTTATTAAATTAATATTTTTAAAATAATTATATATATAAGAAATATTATATAATTCTTATAATTCATAATAAAATATAATAAACAAATATTTAATTAAATATTAATATTCATAAAAAGAGTTTGATTTTTTTATTAATATAGTATATTAATTCTTTTATTTTATTCTTCAAGGTGATAATATATTAATTAATTTTGACATATATCATTCTCGTGTTTATTTTATTTCTTTACTTTCATTTTAATATTTCTATTTTTTATTTCCATTAATTTCTCTGTCCCCATTAATTCCCATATTTATTTACTTTTTTATAATAAAAAATATTAGAAATTTTAATATTCATAAAAAACTTTAAATTATTATATTGATATAAGTATTAATTCTTTTATTTTATTCTTTGATACTATTTTGTGATGATATAAATTAATTTAATTTAATTTTTTCATACATCACACTTACTTCCTTTTATTTTCTTCTCTATTTTCATTTTAATACTTTCCTTTTTTATTTCCATTAATTCCTCTCCCATACTGATTTTTCCACATTTATTTCCTTTTTAATTTTTACCAAGTCTAATTCAAAATTTAAATACTTTCTCATTTTTACCTTCCTCTCTAACTTTTTTATTTTCTATTTTTTTCACTTTAAATGTTGAACCTAATTTTTCCGGTTTAGTGGTTGAACCGATTTTTAGCCGGTTCAACTTCAATTCCATTTTTTATATTAATTCGGACCGGACCAACAGTCGATTCGTGGTTGAACCGATTGAACCGGCCGGTCCGGTCCGATTTTAATAACCTTGTATGAGATCTTGTTTTGCCCCTAGAAATGATCCAATACCATGGTGATGGATGGGAAGTGGCGACAATATATATATATATATATATATATATATATATATATATATATATATATATATATATACACTGACCAGTCACAACATCTTCTAAGGCAAATGCTTGTAGGCAGCATAAAGCACCAAATGCATGCCAGGGAGCACTATCTCGCACAGGCTTTCTTCCCCTCATATATATATATATATATATATATATATATATATATATATATATATATATATATATATATATATATACTGACCAGTCACAACATCTTCTAAGGCAAATGCTTGTAGGCAGCATAAAGCACCAAATGCATGCCAGGGAGCACTATCTCGCACAGGCTTTCTTCCCCTCCCTTTATTGCTACTTGGACTAGTCTGCCAACTTTGGGTCCAACGTAGAAATATTGAATATATATGCTCCTTCCTACTTGCCATTCAATAATATCCAAGTGACTTGTGTGGAGCCTCTCCTTTTTTGTGCCATAAGCAGCATGCGAACAACCAACAAGTGGCGACAACATTATATTATATATATATAGAGAGAGGGAGAAATTTTAATGCACCTCTACCTTCTGCCCAGAAAGAATATTGAGCGGATACGATTAGTCGATCTACTGATTAATAATTTAAATTACGAATAATTAAATCTCATCATATAATATTATTTATCTGAATCGGTAGATTAATGATCCAAATGTGCTAAGCATCTTTTCAGAATAAGTAGATTAATTCCATATATATATTATAACTTTATATGCATTTATTTCCTCTGACCATTCTTAAACTATCGTGAATTACCATATTTAATTTCGGACTACGAACTTTATTTTTTTGTACTTAAATTATCACGATTTTTTTTAATTTGGTCTTTTATATGCATTTACAAATACGAAAAATAAAAAATAACAGAGAAATCGACGAAAGGACCAAAATGAAAAAAATGTGATAGTTTAGATATCCAAAAAATGAAATTCGTAGTCTGACATTAAAAGTAATAATTCACGATAATTTAGAAATGATAAGAGAAAATAACTCTAATATATAGATTCTAACCCAAGATAAAATAATTAAGGATCAATCAGTGTGCTCATGCCTCTTCGATCCTAAACCATTTGATGCGACCTTGGGGAACCAGAATTCATCAGCTATATATATAGGAAGGGCACACACTTCCCAAAGCTACATAAGTGAAAAATAAATCAAGAAAAAATTTAAATCCTCCTAAATGTTCAGTCCAAAAAGTTGACTGAATTACAGACAAAGCCATTATGATTTTTAGGTAAAAAATTAGGCTGATTGAGCAAAGTCCTACTTGCTTGACGAAAAGGGAATTTGTCCTAAGCGCAAACAAATTATCATGTCTATATGTATTTAAAACACGAGGAATTTCTTACTGTTCGAATATTTCAATTAGTTAAGTTGTGTCTTCGTTAGATTATAAATTTATGGATCTTGTTTTATTCATTTTCATTTAAAAATTTTAAATCTGATTTATTGATTTTTGATCTGATAAATAAGAAGAGAGGAGACATCGCGTCCCTCATTTAAAGGAGGGACACGCCCGTTAAGTTATTTCATTATGCATTCAATGGTTTTCATAGGAATTTAACAAAACTTACTTAAATAGGTAGAATCATATTATCTATGTCAAGTATCACTGAATCTGACATTAATAGTGGATACAAACAATAAGTGAATCATAATATCAAACGAAAAAGACATCATAATTCATTAATATAAAAGACAACACTGATTAACATAGGTAGCACGATACTACTTCATAATGTAGAACTTATTATATGATGACATATAATAAAATGTAAATACCATAGCATTAGCATTATATGTTCGATAATATATATATATATATATATATATATTAATGGAGATGTAACTCCCTTATGGTGCAACCTTGTGTAACCTCCCACATCGCACCCGTCCGATCTAACGGACGGATGAGATCATCTCGGAAGATTTAGGGTCAAATCTTGCTTCTTCCGTTCGCCCCTTCCTTGATGGAGGGCGGCGGCGGTGCAAGCAGGGACGGCCGCTCAAGAGGGTCAGTGGTCGGCGGCGGTTGGCGATGGCGGTCAGTGGCGAAGAAGAAGATGAGGGGAAGAGGAGAAGACGAGGGGAAGAGGCGTGGGGTCGTCGATGGTCGGCGATTGTTGGTGATGGCGGACGGCGACGGAGTCAAAGATGAGAAGAAGTTAAGGGGAAGAGGCATGGGCTCGACGATGAATAGGACGATGCAAAGGTTGCAGATCGGCGGCACGGGGGTCGTAGATCAGGCACGGGAGTCACAGATCGGCGGCACAGGGTTCCAGATCAGGCGTGGGGACGACGATGCTCGACGATGGCGGGATCTCGCGCTCGACGGCGGGGACGGCGGGATCTCACGAAGAGGAGGTCGAAGGGGATTAATGGCCGGCTTGCAATTCGACATCTCCACCCCACCGCTGCACTCGTTGTGCCGATCGCTGTGTCATCCACCGCCGTCGACCTCTGCGCCATCTGCCCCAATTGTCATCCACGTTCGCTGCCTCTTAGCTGGGTGGCGACGATGGCGGCCGCCGGAGGGGAAGCAATGGGGGCGACAAAGGAGAGGGGAGTAATCTCCCCATATAATCCCATCCGTCCGTCGGATCGGACGGCTGCAATGTGGGGGGTTACACAAGGTTGCACCATAAGGGGTTACACCCCCATTCATTAAATGCAAAAAAATCCATATGCATGATGAATAATGAAAAAATACTTTAATTTAAATAAAATAATATTTATAATTATAAGTTATTCATATATATATATATATATATGCATCTTATTTTTTTCACACACTACTTTTTGGTCCCCTTAAATTGTCATCCTAGCTCTGTCCCTCACTCACATTTGTGGCTTCAAATTAGCTTTGATTGCAGGCCCTATCATGAGTTGTCAGATGTTCCTATTTATAGGGGTTCAGATTTCTTTGTGATTGGAAAAGAAACAAAAAAACATTTTTTATGTAAAATATGATAAATTTAGAGTTCAATAGATTATGAGATTTTAGCCATGTTAAACTTTGAATTTTTGTCCTAATGCATTGATAATTCTTCCAAACATAAGTTTCCACATCGAAATTGGTGTTTGTCACGCCCCTTGAAGCTATTGTCACAGCTAAATGATAGTAGAATTAGGAGTCTGCGACATTCATCACAGGTCATGACGAGAATGTCATAACTATGAATCAAGCAATTTTTTCTTTCATCGTTCGACTTAAAGTACTTCACATCCATTATAATATTATAATGGCCCGTGAAATTTGTTTTTTAGCCTAAAAACCTTATGTGAGAGCCACGACTAGACAATAATGACTTGTTACCACATAAATAATTGTTTGTGACCACTCTACTGTGAAATGTGCATAAATGTTCATGAAATAATCTTTTGAAACCTTTCTCCGCATGTCACGCATCGTTACATCAGCTTCACGGCCCGTGATACATCTTTACCTTATTTGCTTCACTGCAGGAGCCATGAAGCTGCATGAAATCCATAAAGGTCAGCTGTTATGGCCATGACTAATGTGTGACGTGTGAAATTACTGAAGAATTTGTAATGGTTGCTTGGTCCATGAAAATGTTACAACTGAGGCATGAAATTCCTTTGTAACAGCCATGACTAAGGTGTACGGTTCATGAAATCATTAATTTGTGGAGCATAGCTTCCACGAGAGCAGTGAATGTCGAGTGCTGATCCGTGAAGAATCATTATAATAGCCATGACTCGTTTTGCCATGGCCCATGAAAAGATCATTTTTATTTTTTGAAAGTCGATTTGTTTTATTTTGCATGATTATTTTTTATCCCTTCCTTCGATATTTTTCATTGATAATTCTTGCAAAATAGACCAACTAGAGGTAAATTACTACTTCAAAGAATTTAAGGAGATGCATGTAAAAAATGGATGCATGCTATCACCAAATTACTCAAAATAAATCAAAATGCATTCCTAATTTTATGTTATAAAATGCATGCATCACCTAGCACAAGAAAATAAAAGAACAAAATTTAAAATAAAGAGGCACATAACTTCGAGAGTTGATTTGAACTCAAGACCACTTGATATATGAGTTGAGTGTGCCATTGCACTATGCTCTCGTTCCCTCTCGACGATCCCATATGTTGTTGTAATTTGCATAGACCCATATGAGGTCTTGTTGCTATGTATTATAGTTATGTTGGACTTGACTATAGTAATAGGCCTACCATGTGCATATTTTGATTCATGTACTAAACAAGTTATTAGATGTTTAAGATCGTCTATCATGCCCTCATATACCTTGATACAATTGGATTAATGTGGACTCATAAGATAATAATTTTTATATGTTGAAAAGATCATAGGGAGAAAGGTTCATAGGTATGTTAATGGCTCTATTTTCTGTTTCAATCGACCTCACATGGTTTATATTTTTTGTTTATTACTTAGATTCAAGCATATAATGATGATGGCATGATATTGTCAACTTTTCTATCATGAATTCTATGATGAATCCAAAATTCTAGGATTATGTTTTTAAGTGAATGATTATGACATGTGAGTTGCTAGGAGTAACCAAACACATGTAGTACATCATATGGTTATTCACTTGATAACTAAAAAAATCATAATGATCTGCGACTTTACTGAAAAGTTAAAGTTTACATAACTTGTCATTCGATAAAATCATTGTAGAACCGAATGTCCAAAACTTTTGGATTGAACATCTAGACATATAAAATTTTTACTAACCCCCTTTTTCAAAAGGGATAAGGATGGTGTGGGCCAAATGTTTACCCACATATATAGATCACCATTGGATTGTGATCCGACAGTCATAAAAGACATGCGTGCAGTCCAACTATTGCACTGGTTCAGTGTCAGTTCATGGGTCACAATCGGGTAAAATAAGATTTTGCTCCTTAATGAATCTTCATTGGGACCTATAATATCCTGATCACCACCACATTCCTCTAGCCATCATTTCACCTCGAAACATCTTTGCCACTGATGTCTCCTTGCCTCCCCGTTGTTGTCCCACTCCATATTATCTTTGATGCCTCCTTGTCGTTGCTGCTTCAATTTGTTGTTAATGTTGTCGCCGCCCTAGTTCAATGTAGTTATTGGTCAATTCACCGTCAACGCCACCTTTTCTCCCTTATGTTGCTCTAGGTTATCCCAGTTAATGCCTAGCCACAACCATTGTCGTTCCCATGCTGCACTAGTTCGAAGATGTGAAAAAAATGAGTATAGGGAAAAAATGAGTTAACCTTAGTGTGCAAACAAGAAATTTGATCCTTCATTCTTTTTTCTTCTGAAACATGCGCAGAACACATGAGGAAATAATGTTTTCAAACCTATCTATTTTTTGAATTAGAACATATGTCCTCTTGTAATTTTGTCCCATGTTAAAATTTACTACTACATTAAGGTTAATAAGATGATTGATGGAGCATCTTTGGTAATTTTTTCAGAGCATCTTTGGTATGGATTTTTTAGAGCTTCTTTGATATGTTTTTGAAGGTTTGCTGATACAAAAATGGATCAATGCCAGGTGATTTGGTTGATAATAATTTTTTCCACTTTATGCTTCACTTTATAATTAGATAGATGATCCACAATTAATCTTGTGGTGCCTCTTTGCTTGTCTCATTCCTAGGAGTTCCCATATATAATCTTAAAGTCACTTGAAGAACTCAGATATGTTTCCCTCTTTGAACTAGATGGATAATGAAATAATTTTGCAATGGGCCTTCGGATAGCGAAAGCGTTGAGGGCATTGGGGCAATGATAGCATAGACAACAAGCTAGGTTAGAGAGTGGCGAGGAGACCCTGGGACAAACTAGGGTGTGAGGAAAGAAGCGACGGTGGGTGGGAGACGATGTGGAGTTGATGACAAAGTGGTTGCAAGGTGAAGTGGCGGCCAAGGGAATGAGGCAGCAATGGGAGAGGTCCTAATGTTGGATGAAGTGAGGAGAGAGACCAAATGGCAATGTCTGAATTGGAAAAATAGCTGGACCATCTTTAGAAGTGTTGTTGAATTACACATTTTTTATGACGGTTATATCGTTATCCTATGGTAGCCTATATATATGAGGAAATACTTATCCCACACCTTCCTTATTCTCTTTTCCAAAAGATTGAACGATGTCCAAATATCTAAACCGTAAGATGCTTATCATAATGATTTGACGCCAACCTAATAAGATTAGACGTTGAAAACCTAAAATTTTAAACATCCAAATGACATCTATCTAGATGAAACACTAAAAGGTTTGAATGTTCAATCGACGGAATTTTGTATGTCTAAAAGTATTTTGAAAAGCATAGATTTAACATTTTATGAAATATGACCACTAGTTTAATTTTCACACTTGTTTCATGATCTTTTTATTCATTCTTCTTAATTGAAGTATCTGATCATAGAGATTAATTTTATGCGCAATACTGAATTAATTGATTTCAAATTCATCTTTGATTTTTTTTCTTAATTTGCATAATTGGAGCATTCTTTGCTCCCACTTGACATGATTATCAATTAAAATGATCATAAAGTTATTAATAGATAAAAATGATAAAAGGCGAAAGATGAAGCTTGCCATTAGTGGAAATTTAATCCCCCTTTTTATGTGTGAATTAAATAATATAAGCCAAATACAATGCACAAAAAATAAAAATAGACAAAAAAGGCATCAAATTTATGTGAAAAAGTCTCTAATGAGAAGGAAAAAATCTACGGGGCAATCACAAAGCAACGCTACTAATCCAAGAATATAGTACAATATTTTTGGATTTTTCTTGAACTCAAACACTAATCCAATCAGATAAATAACTCTTTTTTAAAACAAAAATTATTGAAGTAAATAGTAGGAATAATATCACATAACTAGTATAATTCTTTGTGATTGTAGTATCAAGAAAACTCTTCGAAATCCTCCCAGATTGGCTTTGCTCTTCAAGAAAAAATTCTCTGTGTTCTTCTTTAGGCCTTCTCCTTTTTTATCTCCTTTTTAGGCCCACATGAAGCAAGATATTATTTTTGTGAAAAATATAATTATGTGACTTTTGTTGTTTATGAGTTGTCTCAGTGGTGAGGGACCCACAAGCCACCCAAATTATAACAAGGTGAGTGGATAAAGAAGAATTACATGTGAGGTTCATTTAACTATGTGAAATTCACTCATTCATTAATCTAATTTCCAAATTAACAAGGTGACACACTTTTGGTTGTGACATGTTAATATTATTTTCTAAATGTTGATTAATTCATCACAATAAAAACTCAACATGTTAGTACATCTGTTGCAAAAGGAGGAGAGAGAACCACGCAAACACAAAAGAACACAAAGATTTACTAGGTTCACCCTAATGCAATATGCTAAGACTGATGAAACAATGTGATCTAATCCATAAATGTATCACCTGTTACTTTTTGTTAGCGCTAGGCTTAAAAGCAATGCAATTTTACGAGAAAGCAGTAGAGAGGAATATCAGAGAAAAGAACTATCAAGGATTTTGTCATAGCCCATTTTTTGCTGCATTTTTTGGTTTCATATTAATAGAAACAACCTAAAACAAACTACGAACGTGGATACGATTTCAACCATTAGTTGCTGAAGAATCGGTCTTAACAAACTTCCTAACCAACAAACTACTAAACAAATATTCCCTAAATATTGCATGAGATTATTTGCTAACAACTACTAAACAAATATTCCCTAGATATTGCACGAGATTATTTTCTAACATATCACCCCCTAATCCAGTTGCAACTCCATTACTCCTAGCTGCTGTCAAAACTCGACAAACTTGACTCGTCCCAGTGCCTTGGTCAGTATATCCGCCAGCTGATTGTTGGTGTCAACATGATGAATATCCACCTTCTCTTCATCAACATATTGATGTACAAAATGATATCGTGTGTCAATATGCTTGCTTCTCTCATGATGTACTAGATTTTTCCTAAGTGCAATAGCCGATTTGTTGTCAACCAGCAACTTCACTTGTGATGCTTCTTTTCCTGTTAATTCGCCGAGGACACGACTGAGTCATATGCCTTGACATGCTGCTATTGCACTTGCTATATAATCTGCCTCACATGAGAAAAGTGCAACTACTTTCTGCTTTTGTGACGTCCAGCTAATCAAACTCAAGTCCAAAAAGAAAACAAACCCACTGGTGCTTTTCCTATCATCAATGTCTTCGACATGATCACTGTCGCTGAAACCCACCAACTTAGGCTAAAAAATTTGTGATTCACTATACTGACAATCATATTTGACGGTCCCTGCCAAATATCGAAGAATTTGCTTCACGGTTGCCAAGTGCTTGGTTGTAGGAGCCTCCATGTACCTGCTCACAATCTCCACTGAATAAGCTAGATCAGGCCGTGTATTGATGAGATAACGCAGACTTCCAACCATGCTGCGATATCTTGTTGCATCCACAGGCACACCTTCTCCCTTCTTACTGAGCTTATCTATTCTCCATTGGGGTGTGACACGAATTACATCCGGCCATCCCTGCATTCTCTAATAATTTATTAGCAAATGCACTTTGACATATGGTAATCTCACCTTTCTTTTGGCAGACTTCAACTCCTAAGTAGTAGCTCAGCAGGCCAACATCACTCATGCTGAACTTTTCTTTCATTTCAGCCTTGAATGCTTCAATGTCTTCCTTGATCAGCCCGGTGATGATGAGATCATCAACATACACACCGACTAGCAAGTAATTTTGCCCCGACCCACGTCTGTACACAGCATGCTCTAATGGATTCTTCATGAATCCTAACCCAAATAGCTCCTTGTCAAGCTTAGCATTCCAAGCTCATGGTGCTTGCCGTAATCCATATAGCGCCTTCTTTAACTTCAACACTTTACCGCGATTGTTGCTGTCGATAAAGCCAGGAGGCTGCTGCACGTACACCTCTTCCTCCAAATCTCCATTCAAGAAAGCGGACTTCACATCCATATGATGTACCTGCCAGCCACCATGTGCAGCTAGTGCGAGCAGCAGTCGCACAGTCTCCATTCGCGCCACTAGTGCGAATACTTTCTCGAAATCTACACCTTGACGTTGTGCATACCCCTTGGTGACGAGATGAGCTTTATGTTTGACAATATATCCCACTGGATCCTTCTTGACTTTGAAAACCCACTTCAAACCTATCGCCTTGTGTCTCGTGGGAGCGCAAAAAGCTCCCATGTCTTGTTGTCTTGGATAGATCCTTCTTCATGAATCCTTGTTGCCACACGTCTTCCTCCAATGCATCTTCAACACTTGAAGGTTCCTCAGCTGCAAGTAGACACATGCCGCTGTAGTCATATGCGGTGATTTCTTCGATGGTGTCAAGCAGGTTCTGCAGCGTCTGATATCATTGCGGGTACTCCCTCGGAGTCATAGGCACCATCCGTCGGTGGTGTCGCAAACCTGATTGCTGGTGTTGCAGCCGTTGGTGTTGATGGAGATTGTGGCTACGACGGAACATCATCTACATGTGTTTCTGCTTCCTTGACTATGGTGAAGTACTCGACATCAAACGAGGCTGATGGGGTAGCTTCACCATTCTTATCGCTCCAGTCCCACGCACGGTGTTCCTCGAATGCCACATCACGTGTGACATGCACCTTCTTCGTCATTGGTTTGTACACCCTGTAGCCTTTCGTTCCTCGTTCGTACCCAAGAAACACCATGGGCACGGATCTTTCTGTGAGCTTGCTGATGCCGGGCCTGATGTGCTTGACGTGGGCGACGCACCCGAATGTCCGAAGATGTTGGACATTAGGCCTCCGATTGCACCAGGCGTCATATGGTGTCTTCCCCTCCAAACCTCTGGTTGGTGCACTATTGAGAATATAGATGGCTGTCATCACCTCCTCGCCCCAGAAATAGGCCGGCATGTTCTTGCTCTTCAGGAGGCAGCGCGCCATCTCCATGACGGTGCGATTTCGGCGCTCCACGACACCATTTTGCTGTGGCGAGTATGGCGTGGTGGTGAAGTGCTTGATGTCGTGCTCGTCGCAATAGGCTTGGAACGTCAGATCGGAATGCCTTGAGCTTCCCACCTTGATCCGTCTCGGCTAATGCCTTCACACATTTGAATGCCTTGAAAACTTCGTCCTTTGTTGCGAGCAGCTCTGCCCACATGTAACGAGAGTAATCATCCACTATAAGCATAAAATAGCTCTTACCACCTGGGGTTCTTGGCCTATTCTGGCCGCAAAGATCGATGTGGAACAGATCCAGGCTTCGCTCGCCACGATGTGCTGTTGCTTGTGGGAAAGGGGCACATTGCTGCTTGCCCAATGCACACCCATCACAGAATTCTTCCAACCTCTCGACAAGAGGAAGACCTTCCACCATATGCTTCAATCCCAGCTCTCGGAGAGCTCAGAAATTCAGATGACCATAGCATGCATGCCACAGCCACGCACGGTCATTGATCTTTGCCACCAGACACACTGGGGCTGCAATGTGGATCTTCAGCAAGTACAGGAGATTGTGGGCGCGTGGTGCATGGACCAGTAATGTATGTTCACTATCGAACACAATACAGAATCCATCCTCCAGCTCGACTTTGCACCCCCCTTCTTCCAACTGCCCAAGGCTCACGATATTGCTTTTTAATTTTGGTATGTAATACACCCTACTGAGTACCTTGTGGCCATGATTCCTCGTCTGCATCACCACTGATCCAAGGCTGCAGATCTCGACGATGGACCCATCTCCAAAATGTAAAGATCCTCGCACATTCTGATTGAGTGAGGCAAGTGCGGATCTATACCCCGTCATGTGATTACTTGCGCCAGTGTCGAGCACCCACATGTCGTCGTCATGGTCCGCTGGATGCACCTTGTTCTCGTTGTGTGCTCCTCAAAGGTTGGCGTAGCTACCAGCGGCACCAGCGATCTGTGCCCCTCAGTGGTCGTCGTAGCCATCAGCAGCGCCGGCTGCGGAACCTGGTCCTCCATCCTCGCAACATGAGCCTCCTCCTTGCGATCACGCCGTGGCTTCCTGCACTCCTTCACCCAGTGTCCATATATGCCACAATTGTGACATTTGCCTCGACGCGCGGCTTGCCGTCGGTGGTTGACTTCACTACGGTATCACGACCATCAGGTCGTGCTCCGCCCTTCGCCTTCCCTTGGACCGCCCTATCGCTGCTCGATGATGACTCTGACTGGGGCTTCTTCTTGTGCTTGGCCAGCCAATCCTCCTCAGCGAGAAGGAGACACCCAGCCTTGTCGGTGATTGTGCCGATGTCAAAACGATTCTCCGCTGCACATAGTCGCCCCACCAGCTCCTCAATCAAGATCGTCTTAAGATCAAGAATGTCTCGATCGAAAGAGCGATTTGTGAATACCGTGGTGGCACAATGCGCAGGATCTTCTTGATGACATGCACTTCCTCCATCGTCTCACCAAGAGCCCACAAATTGCTTGCAAGCCCAGCGATGCGCATGGCAAAATCATCGACAGACTCGCCGTCCTTGAAGCTGATGTTCTCAAACTCCTTCAACAACCTCTGGGCGTTGGCCTCTTGCACACGAGCGACACCCATGTGCATCACCCATATTGCCTCCCAGGCCTCTTTTGCTATCTTCTTTACTGCAAGAGTCGACCGCATCTCAGCCGGCACCGCGCGAAGAAGAGCGGCTAAGGCTAGCCGATCCTCGCGGCGCTCAACTTTATCACTCTCGATCGCCTCCCACAGCCCTTGAGCATCAAGATTCACTTGCATCACCAGTCCTCACTCATGATAGTTGGACCGCATCAGCTCGGGATAGACGATGGATGAACCAACTTCCTTCACGATGCGCTCTACCACCACTCCTCGTGTGGAACTTTCTGCTCCCTTGCTTTCCATCACAATCTCCTAGAATATTCACAAACGAGGCTCTGATACCAAATGTTAGCGCTAGGCTTAAAAGCAATGCACTTTTACGAGAAAACAATAGAAAGGAATAACAGAGAAAAGAACTATCAAGGATTTTGTCACAGCCCATTTTTTGTTGCATTTTTTGGTTTCATATTAATAGAAACAAACTCAAACAAACTCGTAAAATAAACTACGAACGTGGACAAGATTTCAACCATTAGTTGTTGAAGAATTGGTCTTAACAAACTTCCTAACCAACCAACTACTAAACAAATATTCCCTAAATATTGCACGGGATTATTTGCTAACAACTACTAAACAAATATTCCCTAAATATTGCACAGGTTTATTTGCTAACAACTACTAAACAAATATTCCCTAGATATTGCATGGGATTATTCGCTAACACTTTTCACACTAGAACATTGACTTTCTAGCATCATCGAGGGACGACATCTAAGGCCCACCTCACCATGAGTGCTTAACCCATTCAGACATCCAATGTCATATTCAATTATGTGACGGATATATGCATAAATTCTATGAATTAGTAACCTATATTGGAGATTGATTCAACAATTGAAAATATATTACACGCATAAGACAAAATTAGGAGGTCATGTAACATGATTTGATCCATAAACATGATCAACCATTTAATTTTTGCATGAGTAGTTGGAGGATTTGGTAGGAAATTAAGCAATAGTTTTCAAATTTGATGTAAAAACATGTATAAGATCGATAGTATGAATTTTATATTTTATGAGTTATCACTTAATAAATTGTTGGGGACCTTTGAAAAACTAAAGTTAAAATAAACTTAGAACCTAAACTATAATGGAGGAAGGACATCATGTCATATGAGGTATGCTTAACTATGTGTGATTCAAATATCCATTAATTTAATGTCCTAATTGATACGTTTGTCTTTGATGAATTAATTTTTTTATGAAATGATGACTTATTTATCAAATAAAAATTTAACACGTCAAGTTAGAAGTACAATATGATCTAAGCCACTAACGCATATTTGTCATAAATGAATGGTATTTTTCCGTAGTGATTAACTTTCAAGTATAGTTAAGGACCTATAGACAATCGTGCTTGCTTCATCATGTATACTTCATTCATTTATACTGTTATGAAAACCGAGACCCCTATAAGGTATGGGCGACTTTGGCTCCTCCATTGTTTAAGCGCCTCACTAACATATGTGTTTATATAAGGTTAAGATTCAAAACATTATCAACAAATCTCTACCTTGACTTGAATAATCTTCAGAGCAAAAATATCTTCAATGTCATGCCATATTGTTGTCAGCCCTATCTTGGAGCTATTACGAAGTGTTGATATTTAGCAAGTTCAAACAATGTTGGAACTTACTATGAGGAACTTACTTCGTGAAAATATGAATGAAGTGATATCCGACATCAATGCATTTGGTTTACTTGATCTTTGGTTAAACATATTACACTCAAGCTGTCATAATGCACTATAGCCGGCTCAGAGATCTTCAACTAGGCCTTTCAACTATATGTCTTCCTTAGCAGCTAGTGCCCAAATAGTCTAATGGTTGGAGTGTGACTTTCCAACTGATTATTGAATTGTCCAAAGTGAAAATATAGCCTATCACAGTTTAACATCTACAGCTAGTCTGAATCTGAGTAACTTACAACCAAATAATTTTTATCACTTCTGTAGATGAGACATATATCAAGTGTTACTCTTAAATACCGAATGATACATTTCACTACTTACCAATGCTCCTTTCCTAGATTGCTCATGAAAATTGCTGACAACACTAACTGCATAAGTAATCTCAGGTCTCGTATAGACCATAGCATACATTAAGCTTCCAACTACATCAGCATAAGCAACTCGAGACATGCAGTCCTTCTTTGCTTTTTGACTACAGTGCGAAGGTAATAGATATATGAATATTTGAAGCTGATGAGTATTCAATGACTTCACTCCAGGCATTCCAAACTTGAATATATTTTTTCTGAGATAAAAAAAGTTTACACATTGTGTGATCTTTTAATATCTCATTCTCAAAATTTTTTGTGCTACACCAAGATTCTTTATATCGAATTCTGCACTGAGAAGCTTATTCAAATTCTAAAGGTTTGACATGTACCTAACAGCAATGAGTATATCATCAATATATAAAAGCAGATAAATGGTGGAACCATCCCTCACCTTCTTGTGATATACATAGCAATCATAATGGCTTCTACTGAATACCTTATTGATCATAAACTTATCAAATCTCTTGTACCAATGTTTGGGAGATATAAAAACTTTTTCAGTGTGCAAACTTGTTCCTCCTTACCTGGAATGGAGAAACCCTCCTTTGGCTGACTCATAATAATGTTTTCTTTAGTTCTTCATGAAGGAAGACAATTTTCATATCTAATTGCGTAAGCTCTATATTTTGATATGCTAGAAGAGCAATGATGCATGCAAAATATAACATATTTTAGTATATTATTTTAATTAATTTTATTGTAATTTGATCATGGCATACATCGTTTTAATTCTATTTATGCTAAGGGGGTAGATTAGCTTAATTGTTTTAACTATTATGTAGGAAATCACAAATTTGGCCATTACATTAAATAAGGCATGCAAACTTCAAGAATCCACCATGAGTTTTCATCAACCTAAGGCGATAAGTGGCTGGATAATTATCAAAGCTAAGGAAGGTTTAGGGTTTTATCTACTAGCTACAAGGAGCTAAACTCATTGGAATTGTTAGTGAACTATATTAGAGTACAAGATGAAAACAACAAACGTTGTTGGTTGTATAAGCCGTGAATTATATGAGTGAAAGCCTTCATCACAAGGTGCTAAAGTAATTAGGGTTGATTTATCAAGTGCAAAACCGAATTACAAAGGCATTATTATGAGGTGCCAAGTTTGTTGTTATTCTTATCTTCAAGGAGGAGATTTTAGATGATGTTATGTGCACTTTAACATCAAGCTAGCAACCAGAATTATCAAGGCATAATTTTATCTCATATAAAATAAAATTGTATGGCACTGGAAGTGTAGATGGCTAAACTTTATTGGAAGATAACTTTTTTATGGCACATTAAACTTTATCAACCCAAGTTGATTAATCCTTTGGCCGAGATTGGAAGAGAAGGGCGTGAAGTTGGAAGAAACTTTATCAAACTAGAAGTTTATCCAGAGAAATTTTAAACTCAACCATACGATGGATCAATGGTGATCAGCTCAAAGCATCTACCACACCTATAAATACATGAAAAAGCTATCATCTCAAGTGTGCCCTGAAGTTCATGCTTTTTTCCACAATTGAGTTGCCAACATTACAGGCTATGGTAGAGAGGAGAGAGGTGCGATGGTTTAAAGATGATTGCGGCCTTGATCAAGTCAAAGAGGCTACTAGCCGTGTGACGATTTATCAAGAGCTCTACTTTTATTTATCTTGGGTGTAATTCTTCATGTTTTGTTATTTTATTTTATTCTCTTCAGAATATCTAGACCGAACTCCATGTTTTTAGGATAATTTATTTTATTTTAGGAGATTATTAATTGAAGAAAAAATATTTGAACCCTATTTTATTATTTTAATATTTTTGATTAATTATTAATGGTGGTTAATGATTTTAAGTTAGTTAATTAAATTTCTAATTTGTGCTATACAAGTTTATGGAGTGTTTAATTTCATAATTCATAAGGTTAATTTTAATTGATTTTTTTGAAATTAATAACTGACAAAAAATTGATAATTAGTTTGCAGAGAATCAAATTTATGTGGTCTATTAGTCTATATAAGTTTGTGGAGTGATTGATAGTTTAGAATTTTCAATTTCATGCATCTTAATTTTAATCTAATCTAATTGAGATACCAGTTCGTGGAGACTTCAGTTTTGAATAAATTAAGAAAGTTTAATTTGTTTGATTAATTTATAGGTATGCAAGTTTGTGGACACAATTTAATCTTGTTAAATTAATAACTTTGATAAATTCTAATCCATATTAAAAGATTAAATTTATGTTTTATGGTTCAAATATTTATCCTTAATTTTTTATCATCTAAGGCCTATATAACTTCAACACCACCATATTATTATATTATATTATTTTTAGTATTTTAGAAAAACCTTTTTTCAAACTGTTTTTCTCTCTTAATAATTTATAAGATTAGATATTAAATTAATAATATTCATTGTGGGTTCCCCAATCTTAGTCCTATTTATTATATTACTTGAGCAACTAGTGCACTTGCTAGCGAATTTAATTTTAGTTACAACATCATTTTACACATCAAGCAAACAACACCTTGATATAAGCATGTCTGACCACATGTGCCAACATATCATTATAGTCCACTCATTCTTTCTTATTTTAACCTTTAACAACCAACCATACTTTCTATCTTGTGCCTTCAACTCTTAGAATCACAGCCTTCTTTATGAAGATCCACTTGTAGTCAACAACTCTGCCTGGCAACTTGATCAACTCACAGGTTTGATTCTTATAAGTAAATTCCATATTCTCACCCATAGTAGCAATCCATTGTTCATATTCAGCATATGTAATGGCGTCCTTATAGAAAGACGGTCTTTAGGGACTCCACCTCTTCAACTACTTACAATGCATAAACAACCATGTCCTCAAAATCATATTACCTAGGATGATCCACTTGTCTACAAGAATATCTAATAGCAATTGACTCTTCTTCTGATTATTCAGGTCCTTCATGCCTTGCTACTTGATGTGGTCCTTCTGCATCATCCTCAGTTGGGGTGAGTTCAATCTCCACCAATTCGTTGGCACTCTCTTCTGTTGTGTCAACAATCTCCACCTTCAACTAAAACATCAAAGGTCATACTTCTACTGTGGATGACTTTATGTTATGAGAGAGACCAAATCTTATAGCCCTTCACTTCTATACCATATCCGACAAACACTCTTTTTTTGTCTCTTAACTCCAACTTTCCTTTGTGAACATGATAGTAAGATGGACAATATTTATATTTAGATTGGTATAATTAACAAGATTTCCTGACTATACGTCAGTAAGATTTTAGAGATCAATTGTAGACGTCGGAGTTCTATTCACTAAATAGTAAGTTGTGTTAACATTTTCACCCCAGAACATGTTCTGTTCATTCGTTATACGACTCAGTTTTGCTGCGGAGTATTTCTGACAATGAGATGTCTAATAATGTCTTTATCTTCGCATAATTGATTGAATTTGGCAGAATAGAACCCGAGACTATTGTCAGTGCGAAGGCACTTCACTTTCTTGGATGTTTGATTTTCGGCCAAATTTTTTACTACTTGAAGGCCTTTAAGGACTTGCTCTTATACTTCATCAAGAATACTTAAGTCATTCTCGAATTCTACAACAAAAATGATATTTTTCGACGATTTCGTCTGTCAAAAAATCGAACGAAATCATCTAATGATGGAACACTATATGGGGTTTAAATATTACTCACACATTAATCCACTACCATAAATGATAATGTGTTACCTCTATCTAATTTTGGAATTAATAAATTTTCCTAAAACAATGATCATTTCATCAAGTGAAAAACTAAATATGTTAAGACATTTAATTTTGTGATGGCATAGATGACCTAATATATAAGTGTTATCAACCTGAATAGTTAATTAGTGGGATTTGGTAGTCACCTAAACAATTACAATTTAATTTTTTTCGTGAAAGGTAATATTGTATTCTATAAGAGATTAAAAGTATTTCTTTTATATTTATAAAACAAGATTCATCCCTCCAGGTATATATAATTGGCGTTTTTTATTATGACATTATAAATATAATGGCCGATAATGAATATTGTTAGATTCAATCAAATAGGAATTGATTTTTTTTTCATATGTATAATGTTGATTAATTGTACAAGGACGAATTCCAACGTTTTTTGAGCCACCTGATCCGAAATGAACTCCATCTGATTTCATAGGTAATAAAAAAAAATACAATCGAGTCATCAATTGGAGGCAGGAGAGGCCGACCCCAATGACAGCTAGACTGACATCATCCTCCTCCTTCCTGCTCATAGAATGGACAGATTCATTGCACCGCTTTGTAAAAAACATCACTTTTCCTATTGCAGCCAAGGATCCAGTTGTGCTTAGTACTATTAATATATAATTGATTGATATTCGAGCAAAATTACTAATCCTGACAATATTAAATGCTTCACAAATTAAATTCGTTATATTATTAATCCTCCTAGATTTTTCGTTATCAAATCCAGTTGTGTTTGGTACTATCAATATTATATAATTAATTTGATATTCAAGTCAAATGATTAATAAATCCGACCAAATTAATGACTTAAATTGGTACATAGAATTCTAGATTATTAACTTTCCTACGTCGAAATCCCATACCTTTTTATTCATATTCTCAAGATGACGATTAAAAATGTTTACATGGAAGGCGATGGACCCCTGCAGTGCTCTTGTCACTTGGTCAGGTGAGTGGAATTACGGCCACGCCTCTCGCTTCCTCCCCCCTCACATCCATTAAATCCATCCTTCAAGGTTGCTGATCACCTTTTTATTCATCCAGCCCTAAACAATCCTCTCACTAACCCCCCACATATATCGATTTCTTTGCACCACGTATGCACGTTCCTCGCATCCTTTCCCCCTTCTTTGCCTCAACTTATTTCGTTTCATTTTTTCTCCATTTTTTGCTACGATCATCTTGATGCATCATAACGTGATAATTCATTCACTTACATGCATATGCCCGCCTTGATACGTTTTTCTGGGCAGGATTATTTTGTATGATTTTTATTTTTACATGCATGCATTTGCATTGAACTCAGAATTATGATATGCACATAAACAGATCTATATAAACACCAAAGCTCTCGCCATCGTCATCATATACGATTTATATATATTTTTTTCGTTCGATTTCTCAGTAGGCATGTATCATCCTTTGGGATGCCCGGCGAAGAAGGCGAGGATTGAGTCACCGCCGAAGCATGATCTGGAGGCAGCTCCAGATGAGGGTTTTGAAGAAGGATACATAGAACACCTCCCTCAGGAACTGCTGTTCCATATCTTCGGCTTCCTGCCGGAGCCGCAGGACCGGTGCCGGTGCGCTGCGGTGTCCCGGAAATGGCTCCTGACGCAGGTGCTCATGCTGAAGTCCGACTTCCATGGCGATGTGCCTCAGCGCCCGCCGGTTAGGACGTTGTCCCGGTGCATCAACGGCGGCGAGGCCAACGACCTGAAGCTTAGTGTCATGGCCCTGGCGGTCAGCGCACGGGGGACGTTAACCTCGCTATCCATCATCGGAGAGCTTCCTCCACTTTTCCCCTCCCCCAAATACCGCACTGTGTCGGACTTCGGCCTCTGGCAGGTGGCGAAGGCCGGCGGCGGTCTCAGGCATCTCCATCTCGCCAACTGTGCTGGAATCACCGACTCGGGCATCGCGTGGGTCGCAGACGGCTGCCCTCTTTTGAAGGGGCTCGGGCTCTCCCGCGCCATGTCATTAACTGACCAAGGCCTCGTGTTCCTGGCGAACAGATGCCGGAATCTGACATCCTTGAGCATAGTGCACTGTCCAGGAATCAGCGACATGTCGCTCTATGCCTTCGCGACGCACTCTTCGCGGCTCAACTCGTTTCATCTGGAGAGGTGCCCTCTCGTCACCGACCACGGCGTCGTTTCGATCGTCGCGGGACGCCCCGATCTGGAGACGCTCAAAATTGCGTCCACCAAGATAAGCATCTTCTTCCTCCAGGCCATTGCATACTACGGCAAACGGGTAAGAGTTGTCGAATTAGACAGCATCTGGGGCTTGTCGCAGGAAGATTACGTCTGGAGTGGAGCAGCGAAAGGTCTCCAATGCTTAAAGCTCAAGAGCTGCACCAGTTTAACTGATCAAAGCTACCTAGGAGGGCTTGTAAAAAGATTCGAGTTGCTCAAGCAATTGACAATAGTCAGTTGTCCCTCTTTAACTGATGGACTTCTTCGGATCACAAAAGCAGCCAAGAAGTTGGAATTCCTCTCTTTGAAGAACTGTCATGGTTTCACCTTTGGAGGCCTCATCATCTCCTTGTGTCATTGCACTAAAACGCTGAGGGAGTTAATGCTCGTAAAGTGCAGCTTTTTTGGTAGAGGGGAGCAGCACGGCTCCATCCAATTATATCATAGCCTCACACAATGCCCGAAGTTGGTAGTAGTGGAGCTCGACCAGTGTCAAGGACTGGGGGACGAGTTCGTCCTCTGGCTGGGAGAATCCTGAAAGGGAATCGAAGATGTCAGGTTCATAGGAATGGACGCAATCACGGACCATGGCATAGAGCACTTGCTGAAACTACTCAAGGGGTCTAACAGGATCGCCAGGGTGAACTTGACCGGGTGCACAGGGATAGGGGACAGGAGCGTATGGGCCATAACGAGGGAGTGCAAGAGAAACCTCAGGTCCCTGGTCCTCAAGGGCTGTGGGCGCGTCTCGGACCGCGGCGTGGCCGTCATTTCGAAGCGGTGCGCCGAGCTTGTGGAGCTGGACGTGGGCGGCTGCGACATCAGCGACGAAGGCGTGAGGAAGCTGGCCGCCAACTTGCCCATCGATCTGGAGACGATATCGTTCGAGGGTTGCAGCAAGATCACGGACCAGAGCCTGTACGAACTGGAGGAGCACTGCGGCTTCAGCCTTGACCGAGTAAACTTGGCGCAGTGTGCAGGAGTTAGCACTAAGATGGTCGATTGGTTGCAGCAGTTTTTTGGCACAGTCGTGCGCTAACAACAAAATTCTTCAGCAGCGTTCATGCAAGGCGTGCATGTTATTCAACAATATTGGAGTACTTTCTGACATCCTTTATTCTCCTAGCGCAATTTTTAGTTTTTTTTTTTTTTTTGCTTTCCGTATCGATCAATTTAGTTCGCTTTGATCCATTTTTTCCCTAATGTTAGGACTATGCAGCCAGTGACCGGGATTCTGGTTCTGCGTGTAAGGGAGAATGCGTTTTCTTGTTTGCTGGTTTCCGGCCTTTTAATTTATCTACTGTTCCTGCAGATGAATAGAATCTGCACGGCTTTTATTTACGGAACTTGTCCAATGCATATATTGGTGTATGCATTTTATTTATAAGCAGTCTCTTAATTACTTGTATTTCAAGAAGGGGGCAAATACAAATTGCCATCAAATGCCTTTTCCTTTTTCTCATTGAAAGTGTTTTGTCCTTGGTGTTTTGATAATCTTTTTTAAATGTAATTACATGATGTTTTAATAGTATATACTTCATTCCTCAAAATCTAATGGGTGGAGGCATTACACTAATTTTTAGCTTAGGTGACGTTTAAATAAAATGGAAACGTCATAAAAAATTAGAATTTTTGGTGACATGTAACAAATGTCACTAACTAAAATATATTAGTGACGTTTACGACAATATAATCAATTACAAAATAGTTAAACAATTGGATCCAATCTAAAAAAGCTAAAAGCATCTTAGCCCTAGGATGAAATCTCTCTGCTTCCATTCCTAAATCAATGCTATCTCTCGTGCCCTAGATGCCCCAAATCACTATGCTTCCATTTCTCATCTCCGGTAGAGCGACGCCATCTCCAGTTCTCTACTCCGAATCCCCGGCGGCGACATTCGCCGGCCCCTTCATCTCCTTCTCCTCCTCCTCCCCCATCCTCGCCGGAGCCCCCCGCCGCCCTTTTCCGTCCAGGGACCCAGGTAAACCTCATCGTTTAGCTCAAGTTCTCTTCTCCCGCTCTTCAAGATTTTGGTGTCTCGATCTCTTTGTTGTTTGCGTCATTGCAGCAACAAGGGGAGGCCGTCGGGGGTCCAGAAGACCAATGAGGAGATCTGCTAGGTAGCTGGGTGGATTTGTGCACCTTCGCTAGCTGGTTGAGGGTGGATCTGCTCATCACTTCGCCATCTGCTTGCTGCGAGGTGATTTGCTCGTCGCCGCACCTCTCGCCGAAAAATTATGGAATCTGAATTCGAACAAAAGTTGTTGGATAATCAAGCCAACTATGAATCAAAGATTACTGCGCTAGAAAAAATAAATTTAGAGCAGCGAGAGCAATTAAATGAACAACGAGAGCACATAAATGAGGTGAGAATTTTAATATAAGAAAGTCTTCTTTTTTTTTCTTTCATGTAATCAAGTATTGCATTGTTGGCCTTCTTATCAGCTTGTTCGCACGGTCAAAAGTCTCATAAAAGGTAAAACAAAATGTGCTTCTCCCAAAGTTCCGATGATACATGAAAGTGAAATAAATTCAGAAACAGAGTAAGGTGATGCCTCAAACATTCTCTCAGCACATATTATATATTACCACAATGCTTTAAAGATTGCAGGCAATGTGATCTGAGCCTTGTGGCAGTACTTAGTTTTGTTCATCCCCATGCCATCCAGTTTCAGTTCCTTATTCAAATTGTGTTGATTGTTCATGATAAACCCCCTTAGACTATCAAAAACTTTTGTCCATCACTCAATCTTGAAATACTTTCAGACATGGTTATAACTATGGTCTTATTCGCAGAAATGTAATTACTGATTACTAGAGTCTTAATTATAATTTTGCCTATTTACTGAAAGCATCTGAAGGAAGGATCCAGTTTGCCTCAATTCTTGGTGAATGGTGAATTTAGTCTTTCTTAGCTAATGATAGTACCTTATTGAATCCAGTTTGCCTCAATTTTTGGTGAATGGTGAATTTAGTCTTTCTTAGCTAATGATAGTACCTTATTGATTTTCAATGTGAAAATTGTTGAATGAATATTACGTTTAAGATTGAATGCAGCCAGGAAAGTATGATTCGTAATAGAAGCATATTAATGTGCATTCAAACATTGTGATTGCACAATGCCTACGGGTGTTCGGGACTATCAGTAGCATTTTATTTTGCATCGTCTGATATAAAAATGATGTTTACTAATCCCAGAAACGATGGATTTCAGATGACTATTCTATTTTTTTTTTTATGTACGAGGCTATGAGCTCTCTACAATTTGCTTTGTTGTTTTATTTTATGTAGCACAGTGGATGACGTTTGTTCTGATACGGTAAATCTTTACATAAGCTAACGGAGACTACATTGCAGGTAGTAGAGAGGCGACTGAAGGCATACAAAGTGAGCATTCACTTCTCACTGTCTTTCTGTGCGAAACTAGCAACTAGAGTTCAGTTGAGCATAACGTTGAACAATGGACCCCATTCTTCAGTTGAACAAGTTACCATGAAAAAGAAAGGGATGAGTCAAGTAATATTTTATAAGGAGCAAAAGATTTCTTTGCTAGCCAGGTCTGGATGATGTTTGCTTGTCTATCGCATCACATTCATTGGTTTTTTCTTTTAGTATACTATTTTTTTTTTTCTGTCAGTGGATTTCTTGAGCAGGAACAATGCTGCCTGTCATATGCTCAGTGTCCACGCTTCTGCGGGGTGGAAATAGTTGATGGCTAGATCTGGATGACAATTGGAAAAAGTTTTGATTTTAGCTATATGCTGAAGTGGTGAAGAAGTGCAACTTTCAAGGGGTGGATCTTTGTACTTGGATAGCAATGAAACTTGGTGCCAAAGTGTAGTTGGACAAAGCAACTTTTAATTTCATGTATGCATAATTAGTAGGCTACTGAAACTTGGGTTGTAACAGATTTGATTTCTTATTTTTTACTATTCTTGATATACATTTAAGAGTTTTTTTAATAAGCTTCACGAGTAATGTTTAATTTGTATTTTGGTATCAAACTTTTAACATTCATTCTGTTTATAATTAATTCAACTTGAAGTGGTATTGAAAATATTTTGTGACGTCTAAAAAGATCTTTTAGTAACATTTATATGTTATCAAATAATTATTTTTGTGACATTTAAACATCACTAATAAATTCAATTTGTGACATTTTCATATGTTTTGAAGTTGATAAATCTAAACTTTAGTGACGTTTAATTGTTACTAAAGCTTTACATTTTGTGACGTTTAAATGTCACTAAAAAGATAAACTTGGGTGACGTTTGTTATTTTGGTAACGGCTATTTGATAAACGTCACGAGGAACTTCCTGTAACACGGTTTATATGACATTTGCAAGGTGACGTCTATTATACGTCACGAAATAGTTTTTGTGACGTTTAATTGATATTTGATAACGTCTAATAGACGTTACAAAAGCTTAATTTTGTTGTAGTGAGGAAATATTTAATTAAGGATTTAATGGTACTCCTAAGTCCAACCCAATCAAATGGACAAGAGCCTCCTACCCACAGTCCCAACTATTCGATGGTAGTTTAATCTTGCGTGGTTCAAAGGAGCAAAATCACATTATGTCAGGGCATGTATGGATTTCTAGAACTTAAAAATCCTATTTCCTCAGTCACAAGAGACACGATCCCTCTCTTCCTTCTCCTTCGTCACCGCTGCCACCCAGCCTCTGTAACGCCCCCAAAATCCGGCCCCAATTTGATTGTCGAACCCTAGGCGGCGCTACATTAGACTTGACCTAATTTCATAAAATTTTGTAGCGGAAACATAATGTAATAAAACTTAAGACATTAACATCATAACAGCGGAAGACTTTATGGATAATCAAATAAAATCTCGAGATACATAAACTGGCCCATGGGCCTAATAGGCTCTAACGTACACCCAATAGAAGGTTCATCATACATAAATGAGTTCAACTGGAGTACATGACTCAATAAGACCCATAAGCCATACATAAAGACTCTTACAAGAGTTCATCAAACGACATAACATAATAAAGATAATTTGGACTGTGGCCCGACTCGTCCATGTGCAACGTCTTCGTCAAGAGGCCCACACCGCCGAACCTATGCCTCATCCATACCTGCACGGATCCATGGGGTACAGGGGATTTCTCCCGTTAGAGTATGTTGAGGCCCATGCATGCTATGACCTTATAACATAATTTTTACATGTCATGGCATATGCATATCATCATCATGGATCATAAATCATATGCATACTATGAGCTACTTATGCATACTACATGACATATGAGCATATCAACATGGCAAGATAAGATAACATGTGACATCATAATCTTTAAGTTAAACATATCACAACTTATCATCATGCTAATGCATATCATAATCTTATCTTACTTTACTTTATCATATTTCATCATATCATGTTGTGATGTGACAAGTGGACATTTACATAGCATCCTCATAGGTGCATAATTCATCATACTTCTTTAACATCTTTACTTTATGTCCCAAGTCATTCATCATTTATCTTTTTATCTTTTATCTTTACTTAAATACTTTCTTATCTTGTTGATTGGGAAGACCATGTTGAGTTCAAGGGAGAATGGCTAGCTAAGCCAACATGTTGGATTTGCGGGAGGCCAATAGACACGCCACGCTTGGGGTGGAACTCGCCTCCAGGTTCCACGGAGGCCCAATAGAGACGCCACGCTTGGGGTTGAACTCGCCTCAACTTATGGAACCACGCTTGGGGTAGAACTCATTTTCCCGGGAAATGCCGTCGCTTGGGGGAGGAACCCATTTCCCCTTCCTCGATTGCAACAAGTCACCTTCACGTCAATCCGTCTTTTACTTACTTTCATCAATACATACAATCATTCATACATGTTGCATGTTTTTAATCCTATTTAAGGTCATACATACTTCAAATCATACTATATGTGGACTTTCAATCATAGCAAATCAACTTTCAGAGTGGACGACCATTTTGGGTAACGGTCGACCATTGAAAGGGTATCGGTCGACGTTATGATCCATTCGGACAATCGAAATCAGACTTCGGTTCGTTCGCTAATCACAGAATGTGACACTCTTCTAAAACGGATGACCGTTGGAGTAACGGTCCACCGCTACTATCATTTTCGGACGACCGAAAATGGATTTTGGTTCGACCGCTAATCACAGAATGGTTCGACTGTTTTGCCAATACATATCGGACGACCGTTTGATTATCGGTCGACCGGTACTGAACTTTTTGGACGATCGAAACAGGGTGCTCGGATGTCCGCTAATCTCAGAATGTGTCGAAGGTTTCGACCACACATATCGGACGACCATTTTTAAATCGGTCGACCATTACATTGCTATCGGACAATCGGAACAGGGTGTCTGGTCGACCGCTAATCACAGAATGTTCCGACCCTTCTAAAATGGGCGACCATTATAAAATCGATCGACCGTTGGACAGAGTTATACACTATAATGGTCTCCAGAACGGTCGATCGATACATTATTGGTCGCCCGTTCTGGGCCGACAGAAACTCGACTTCTACATCCTTTTTCTTCTTAATCATGCATACATTGACATATTGAACACATACTTGCTTTCAAACATCATATAGGACATTTCTTAACATCCATAGCATTCTAATCATGAATATAATGAGGTTTTCACATGAAGCATCTAATCATGCTATCTAAGTTCATACATGTACATAAGCATAAAACCATTTCGTTTGAGCTAGCATAAGTAGCAATGAACATCATAAATCCAACATGATTAGCATTAGAACATAAAGCTTCATAGAACATGGCACATACAAGTACTAATATGAATAAGCCTTAATCATCCATTTCGAGAACACAAGTTGATTCTTCATGCCCTAATCCATTCACACAAACATCATTAGAGAGGTGATTAAGGGTTTGGATCCCCTCAACATACCTTGATTAGCTAAGCTTAACTCTAATCTTCTTCCTCTAGCTTCAATCCCTTCTTTCTCCATCCTAGTTCACTAATCACGAGCTAAACATGGCTGCTATAGTGAAATGGTGATTAGAGTGAGCTAATCTTTTGCTAATAGCTAAATGGAGAGAGAGGAATGGTAAGAGAGCTTGCTCTGGTCCAATGGACAATTCATGGTGATTTACTATAGCAGAAATGGGGCTCCTTGCTTGCTGGCCGTGAGGGAACTTGGAGAGGAAGAGAGGAGAGGGTTACTGTAGCTAATTTTTGGGGTTTGAGTGTGCTTGCCGACATGCATTAGGTGAGAGGGGTATTAGGGCATTAGTTAACATGTTATGGAGTGTTGGGCTTTGGGCTACATGCAGGTGTGGGCTGCAGCCTTTTTCTCTTTTTTTCATTTTATTTAGAATATTACAACCTACCCCTCTTAAATAAAAATTCGTCCTCGAATTTTAGTAAATAATAAATTACTTACCAAAAAGTTTTGGAAACTTCTCTCGCATTTCCTCTTCAAGTTCTCATGTAGCTTCTTGTCCCCTATGATGCTTCCATGCCACTTTGACCATAAATATGGTCTTGTTCTTGAGATGCTTCACTTGATAATCTATGATCTCTATACGTTGCTCCACATATGTCAAGTCCTCCTTGATATTCGGCTCCTCAATCTGAATTACATTCGCTTCATAATGAACATACTTCCGAAGCATGGATACACGAAAAATATTGTGAAGCCTAGCATATGAAGGTGGTAATGCTAACTTGTAGGCTGCTTCACCAACTTTCTCTAGGATCTCAAATGGTCCAATATATCTTGGTGTTAACTTTTCTTTCTTGCTAAATCTCATAACACCCTTGGTTGGTGAAACTTTGAGCATTACATGATCACCAACTTCATAGATTTGTTCTCTTCTTCTCATATCCGCATAACTCTTTTGCCTATTTTGCGCCGCTAACATCCTTTGCTTGATAACTCCACTTTGTCAACATACATGTGAACCAAATCCGATCCAAGATATCTTTCTTCTCCGGTTTCACTCCAACATGCCGGTGAACGGCAAGGCCTTCCATACAAGGCTTCAAATGGAGCCATCTTAATACTTGAATTATAACTATTGTTATAGGCAAATTCCACCGAAGGTTCCTTTGCAAATTCTTGAACATCTTGGTACTCCCGGGATGAATAGAGAATTCGGACTTGTGATATTCATCCAAAAATTCTCTTCTCAGTGCCTTGTCCTTCGGAACCCATAGCCGATCCTTGTACCTAATTGCTCCATCTTGTCCATACTTGAAGTGATTCCTTTCTCTTTTGCACACGTTGATCATTCTCACAATTCCGGGTCCCTTCTTTGGACATCAACTATTCTTCTTACTAAGCTTGACTCGACCACATGATGTGTCATACATATGATCCTTCGGCCACAAATGTTTGGGGCCCATTGCACTATGCTCTCCACAAGATTCCACTTGTGTACTCTCAAACATCCAAGTGATCCTTCCCACTTGCGACTTAGTGCATGGCAATTATATTTGCCTTCCCGGGATGGTACAATATAGCGAACTCATAGTCCTTAAGAAATTCGAGCCATCTTCTTTGCCTCATATTTAAGTCCTTTTGAGAAAACACATACTTTAGGCTCTTATGGTTTGTGTACACTTCAAAGTCTTCACCGTACAAATAGTGGCGCCATATCTTCAATGCAAATACCACCGCCGCCAATTCTAGATCATGAGTTGAATAATTTACTTCATGCTTTTTCAATTGCCTCGAAGCGTATGCAACCACTTTGCCGTGTTGCATAAGCACACATCCTAGCCCGGTACCACATGCATCACTATAGATCACGTAATCTCCACTTCCCGTGGGAATAGCTAAGATTGGTGCCGTTGTAAGTATTTTCTTTAGCTCTTGGAAGCTCTCTTCACATGCTTGTGACCAAACAAACTTCTCGCCTTTCTTTGTCAACTTCGTCATAGGAGCGGCAATCTTGGAAAAGTCTTGGATAAATCTTCTATAGTATCCAGCAAGTCCTAAGAAACTTCGAATCTCGATCACATTCTTGGTCCTACTCCAATTCATTACTGCTTCAACCTTTACCAGGTCCACGGCTACTCCATTCCTTGACACAATATGACCAAGAAACATGACATCTTCAAGCCAAAATTCACATTTGAAAAACTTGGCATAAAACTTGTTCCTCCTCAAGGTTTCCAACACAATGCGAAGGTGTTCTATATGCTCTTCCGGGCTTGATGAGTAGATAAGGATATCATCCACAAATACTATCACAAATTTGTCCAAGTATGGACGAAAAATCTATTCATCAAATCCATGAATGCGGCAGGCGCATTCGTTAGTCCAAAAGGCATAACCAAAAATTCGTAATGTCCTTACCTCGAACGGAATGCCATTTGGGAACATCTCTCTCGGCTACCCTTAGTTGATGGTAGCCACTCCTAAGGTCTATCTTGGAGAAAACCGACGCCGATGATAATTAATCGAAAAGATAATCAATTCTTGGCAAGGGGTACTTGTTCTTCACAGTCACCTTGTTGAGCATTCGGTAGTCGATGCACAACCGTAATGAGCCATCCTTCTTCTTGACAAATAGTATCGATGCGCCCCATGGTGAGACGCTCGGTCTAATGAATCCCTTATCCAAGAGTTCTTGTAGTTGCGTCTTCAGTTCATGCATCTCCGCCGGAGTCATTCGGTAGGGCGGCTTCGAGATGGGAGTGGTCCCCGGAAGTAGTTCAATATTGAACTCAACTTCCCTTCTTGGAGGTAATCCCGCAATGTCTTCTGGAAAGACATCGGGATATTCTCTTATCACATCCAATGATTCAAGTGCCTTGGGTTGTGAATCCGTCTTGACGACGCTTGCCAAAAATCCTCTTGCCCCTTTCTTGATCATCTTGCTTGCCTTAGTTGCTGAAATGAGCACTTTAGCTTCCTTGGAAGGAATTCCCCTAATCATTGTAGGCTTTCCATGATGGCCACCTATACAAATTTTCTTTTCCTTACAATACATGTGAGCATCATTGTAAGATAACCAATCCATTCCTAAGATTACATCATACTCTACCATAGGAAGCAATATGAGATCACTTGGGAAATTCTTTCCATCTATCTCTATGGATAAATTGAGAATATATCTTTTAGTGCCTACCATTCCCATAGGGGTTACAACTTCTAGTTGACAATGAGTGTCTAGAGGCTTTACTTTTAGCATGCTTACAAATGCATGAGAGATAAAGGAATGGGTTGCACCCGAATCAAATAGAACATTGGCATAGTGATCGGCAATTAGAATATTACCTTGGATCACATCATTTTCTGGAGTGGTCTCATCCACTTCCATGGCGAAGACTCTTGCTGGAGCTCTTGGTGGGTTTGCCACCATCTTTCCTTTGTTCTTGCTGCCCCCTTGTTTTGCGGGGAAGTCCCTTATGTAGTGGCCCTCCTTGCCACATTGGAGACACGTCCCGGCCTTCATGCGACATTCTCCATAATGGTTCCTTCCATAATGTGGGCATAAGGGCTTGGTTGGTTCTACCTTCTTTGGAGAGTAGTAAGGTGCCTTCCTTGGACTATTCCCTTGGGCCTTTCCTTCATGCTTCTTAATGACTTTTCCCTTGACATCCTTCCTTTCTTGATATTTCCTTTCGTGTTCAGCAGCGAGGTCCACCGCATCCTTCATAGTGGTGCAGCAACCACTTCTCACCCAAGGTTGCTGTCCTGATTTCAAGTCATTGATGAACCTCTTCGTTCTTCGGAGCTCGTTCTCATTGAGCTCCCCATACTTTTCCAACCTCAAGAACGTTTCCACGTACTCACTTACAGTCATATTTCCTTGAACAAGGTTGAGAAATCTCTTCTTTTCCTTTACGTGGTCTGGGAAGTAATGAGCCTCGAATGCTTCCATAAAACTCTCCCATTCCACATTCTCCTCACTCTCGGAGGTGGTCTTCAACAGTGCTTTCCACCATGCCTTGGCCCGGCCACAAAGGCAATGTGTTGCATACATCACCTTGCGGTCTCCCGGACAATCCATGACCTTGAGAATGTCCCCTACTTCCTCGATCCACGACTCAGCGAGCTCAGGATCTCCTACTCCATCAAACTTTGGGGGCTGGAGCCTAAGGAATCTCTCAATGGAATAATCTGGCTCGCTATTTCTTTGGGCATTTTATGCTACACGGATTAAACCATCAAGTAACGCATTCCTCTCGTGCTCCTCATCCTCGATTGCACGTCTTGGCATCTACATTCATATTCAATCAAACATAGAACATCATTAGCAATGAGCTAATCATATGATAACATTTACCTTTAGGTTCGGTGCCACCTCATGACGATTGCACATGTACTTCATACTTAGACACTACACTTAAACATTTTTGCCAACCTATGGCTTACACATCCTAAAACCTATACATACGAGCCAAACTATGGCTCTGATACCAATTGTAATGCCACCAAAATCTGGCCCCAATTTGGTCGCCGAACCCTAGGCGGCGCTACATTAGACTTGACCTAATTTCATAAAACTTTGCAGCGGAAATATAATGTAATAAAACTTAAGATATTAACATCATAACAGCGGAAGACTTCATGGATAATCAAATAAAATCCCAAGATACATAAACTGGCCCATGGGCCTAATAGGCTCTAACGTACACCCAACAGAGGGTTCATCATACATATATGAGTTCAAGTGGAGTACATGACTCAATAAGGCCCATAATCCATACATAAAGACTCTTACAAGAGTTCATCAAATGACATAATATAAGAAAGATAACTTGGGCCGTGACCCGACTCGTCCATGTGCAACGTCTTCGTCAAGAGGCCCACACTGCCGAACCTACGCCTCATCCATACCTGCACGGATCCATGGGGTGTAGGGGATTTCTCCTGTTAGAGTATGTTGAGGCCCATGCATGCTATGACCTTATAACATAATTTTTACATGTCATGACATATGCATATCATCATCATGGAACATAAATCATATGCATGCTATGAGCTACTTATGCATATTGCATGACATATGAGCATATCAACATGGCAAGATAAGATAACATGTGACATCATAATCTTTAAGTTAAGCATATCACAACTTATCATCATGCTAATGCATATCATGATCTTATCTTACTTTACTTTATCATATTTCATCGTGTCATGTTGTGATGTGACAAGTGGACATTTACATGGCATCCTCATAGGTGCATAATTCATCATACTTCTTTAACATCTTTACTTTATGTACCAAGTCGTTCATCATTCATCTTTTCATCTTTCATCTTTACTTAGATACTTTCTTATCTTGTTGATTAGGAAGACCATGTTGAGTTCAAGGGAGAATGGCTAGCTAGGCCAACATGTTGGATTTGTGGGAGGCCAATAGAGAGAATGGCTAGCTAGGCCAACATGTTGGGTTCGTGGGAGGCCAATAAAGACGCCACGCTTGGGGTGGAACTCGCCTCCTGGTTCCGCGGAGGCACAATAGAGACGCCACACTTGGGGTGGAACTCGCATCAACTTATGGAAACGCCACGCTTGGGGTGGAACTCGTTTCCCTAGGAAATGCCGACGCTTGGGGGCGGAACCCATTTCCCCTTCCTCGATTGCAACAAATCACCTTCACGTCAATCCGTCTTTTACTTACTTTCATCAACACATACAATCATTCATACATGTTGCATGTTTTTAATCCTATTTAAGGTCATACATACTTTAAATCATACTATATGTGGACTTTCAATCATAGTAAATCAACTTCCAGAATGGACGACCGTTTTGGGTAACGATCGATCATTGAAAGGGTATCGATCGACCGGTCGGGTTATCGGTCGACCATTATGGTCCATTCGGACGACCGAAATTAGACTTCAGTTCGTCCGCTAATCACAGAATGTGTCACTCTTCTAAAACGGACGACCGCTGGAGTAACGGTCGACCGCTACTGGTCATTTTCGGATGATCGAAAATGGATTTCAGTTTGATCGCTAATCACAGAATGTTTCGACTGTTTTGTCAATACATATCGGACGACTGTTTGATTATTGGTCGACCGGTACTGGACTTTTCGGACGATCGAAACATGGTGCTCGGACGTCCGCTAATCTCAGAATGTGTCGAAGGTTTCGACCACACATATCGGACGACCATTTTTAAATCGGTCGACCATTACATTGCTATCGGACGATCGGAATAGGGTGTCTGGTCGACCGCTAATCACAGCATGTTCCGACCCTTCTAAAACGGGCGACCATAAAACCAATCGACCGTTGGACAGAGTTATACACTATAATGGTCTCCAGAACGGTCGACCGATACATTATTGGTCGCCCGTTCTGGGCCGACAGAAACTCGACTTCTACATCCTTTTTCTTCTTAATCATGCATACATTAACATATTGAACACATACTTGCTTTCAAACATCATATAGGACATTTCTTAACATTCATAGCATTCTAATCATGAATATAATGAGGTTTTCACATGAAGCATCTAATCATGCTATCTAAGTTCATACATGTACATAAGCATAAAACCATTTCATTTGAGCTAGCATAAGTAGCAATGAACATCATAAATCCAACATGATTAGCATTAGAACATAAAGCTTCATAGAACATGGCACATACAAGTACTAATATGAATAAGCCTTAATCATCCATTTCAAGAACACAAGTTGGTTCTTCATGCCCTAATCCGTTCACACAAACATCATCAGAGAGGTGATTAAGGGTTTGGATCCCCTCAACATAACTTGATTAGCTAAGCTTAACTCTAATCTTCTTCCTCTAGCTTCAATCCCTTCTTTCTCCCTCCTAGTTCACTAATCACGAGCTAAACAGGGCTGCTACAGTGAAATGGTGATTAGAGTGAGCTATTCTCTTGCTAATAGCTAAATGGAGAGAGAGGAATGGTAAGAGAGCTTGCTCTGGTCCAATGGACAATTCATGGTGATTTACTATAGCAGAAATGGGGCTCCTTGCTTGCTGGCCGTGAGGGAACTTGGAGAGGAAGAGAGGAGAGGGTTACTGTAGCTACTTTTTGGGGTTTGAGTGTGCTGGCCGACATGCATTAGGTGAGAGGGTATTAGGGCATTAGTTAACATGTTATGGAAGGCTTTGGGCTGCATGCGGGTGTGTGCTTCAGCCTTTTTCTCTTTTTTTTTCATTTTATGTAGAATATTACAGCCTCATCACTGCTCAGCATCGGTGGCTTCCAATCGACCCATCCCCATCTCCGGTGATACTACATGCTCGTCATCGCTGACTGCTCAATAGCATAGGACATAAACTCCAAGAGTGCTCAACTCTCAATCTCATCTTGACCTTGCCGTCGTCATCTGGATCTGCACAACCACGACATTGCTTCGACAATCTCCCTATCGAGCCGGACCATATTGTCGATCACTAGAATTTGCCATCATAACTCATAGAATTTTTATCTGTAATCTTAAAAATGTGAACACTATTTTGTGTTGTTGAAATTAATGATAATTTGTGAAATTGTTATAGTTCTTTCATTGTTGTTTCTTTCTCTCTTTTTTTCCAATATTCTATTGTCGTTGTTATTGTTGGATGCACCTAAAGACAATCACTCATACACAACATGAATTGATAATCACTTGTAAAGAATAAAATTCATATCGAAATAGTAGGCATCAACAAATCACACAAAAGTTAGATGGCTATAAAAAAATTCTAACTGCAACCAATTCTATAATTCCTTGATGAGGGATCAATACAACAGCTTCAGTTGAAGGGAGACAACGTGGTTTGTATGAGGTTGAATTGATGAAGGTGAGGTCGAGGGAGAGATTGATGGAATGACAATGTGGTCGTACGGGGTCGAGATGTACAATGAGGTTGAAGGATGCCAAATAGAAGATCAACGTGCGATGGTGGAGATTAGGACGATCAGTTCGAGCAGATGATGATGAAGTCGAGCTTGTTAGTGAGCGAACAATAATGAGTTGTGCGGAGTTGGAATAGAGGTTGATCTTGGTTGTGCGTCATAGATTCAGATGACAACATTCGTGCGAGGAAGAACATGAGCAGTTTGAATGAACCAATTTTCTTCAATCTCCAAGTTGAACTAAACTAGTTTGATCAGTTCAACTACACCTTAGTTGATCACCTTCCATTTCCAAACAAGCAATGGAGGGAGTTGGCAAAACATTCCTACCCACTAGTGGTAGGAGATGTCCATTAAACCCTTTAGTTAATGTAAATTAAAAAGTCAACATGGTATATTGGTAGATACAAAAAATATAACAATTGTTCAAAATGTGTTTTTTTTATCACAAATAAAGAAATTCTAAGATATAAATGATGGGTACTTGTTCTTGATCAGTTTATTCGTTTGCCTACATAGAAATCTAAGAGTTTATAACAAATTACAAACATATAGTCATTGAAGTTTCAATGCCCATATAAGTGACAAGAATGAAAGCTATAAAGTAGAAAAAGGCATTGGCAGTCTATATCATATCCTCTAAACATGAATCCTAGTAAAATTTGATAAGGGCATAAATTAGGACTCCACAATGCTCGCTATGATGTAGTGATTATAACTATACGAAACAATGCAATTTTAATTAAGCATATTAAATCATTACCTTCTATCTAATCCTAATTACTATTTGAGAATTTTTTTCGAGTAAAGTGATAAAAAATTGTAATAGAAACAAATACATCTCATCAAAGAAAAATTATCTATTGAACATTTGAAATTTTTAAAAAACCTATATATATATATATATATATATATATAAGTCGCGAAAATAAAATGCAAGTATCACTCCTTTCAATTTTATAAATCTTAATCAATCTATTAAAACAATTTAATGTCATGCTTTCTTCTTGTGGCTCCACTATTAACCCACCTGTGGTAAATTGTAAAATAAATAAAATAAACTTTAATTATAAATATATAATGTTTAATTTTATAATATTTTATTAACATTAGCATTAAAAATTGTGGGTCAACAACTATGAATCAACCCTAGTAGTCACAATGATGTTGTTGTTTCTAAAAGTACATGGAGGCTGAATGAGGAAATGAGATGAGGTCGACGTTGGAGATTGAGAAGAAAAACCTTATTGAAAATCATAGTCGGAGAAGGATTTGGGTGTCCGTGGTCATCGGAGCCAGAGATAGGCACCAATAGTTGCCAAAGTCGAAGGTAGGCATTCGTGATTGTCGGAGTCGGAAGAGAGGAGTAGAGGGAAAGAGCGGGGGAGGGGGAGTATTGAAATGTGATTAGAAAATATTATACACATCATTTTCTAGTTGTAAAAAAATTTAATTATGATGGAGTTAGTGGATAGTTAATTGTAGCAATGTGTAGTTATGGTATAATATTATTAGTGGTAGTGGTGTGTTAGTAAGTGGAATGTGTCTTTATTCTCTCCCACGTTTTTAGGAATTGTCTCCATGTTTTCCTCTTAATCTTCTCAAGTTGTATGTCTATTTATTGGCCACCTCACACTACAAGAAATTAGGCCATTAGCGAAAAGATATGTAGTCATTAAAAGTTATCATCTTGACGTTAATACTCATCAACAACAAGAAAGAATTGGTCACGAATCGCCGCTAAAAGATTTTCGCGTCCAGTGTAAATAATTGAACGTTTATTCTGTAACGCCCCGAGATTTTTTTCCTATTGCCTGCCCAGAAGGCTATCTCGACGACGCCACTCAATTCTATACCTTGAGTTTGACCAGTCAACAAACTGGCTTAAATAAGCAGAAAACTAATTTACAATATTCTATTACCATATGTGGAAACTATTTATACCATATCCAATAACCTATGGGTTAGGGCTCACATCTATGCAATAATGGACCCTATATCCATGTGCATGTCACTCGTCAGAGGAGCCATCAACCGTCTCACCATCGGCATCACCATCACCTATATGGATCCAAATACAGAGGTAAATCCTAGTGAAATAACTCAGTACGTAGGGTCACGCATAACAATATTTATATGAAGCATGAATCAATATCAATACTATCAATAAACAATTACTTAAAATCAATAGTATCTCAATTCAATTCAATAAGTATTGATTACCTTTAGTCAATCATAAATTGGCCAGAGGTCAATGAAGACTACAATTCAATAGTAAATAATTCCATTAATAATTCTCTGTTGATCAATTTTTGATTGGCCAAAGGTCGGTGAAGGTCACAACAATTATCAATTCAATTTTATTAACAATTTATCAATTTATCCATCAGGCACAAAAGTCGTATTTATATCCATCAACCATAAAGCCACAAGGGAGAAATCGATAGCCTATCAACTACTATGGCGAAACTAATTATCCATCAGCCACAAGGGAGAAATCGATATCCTATCAACTACTAAGGTGCAATTCAATTAACAATTCAATTTAGTTCGATTATCAATTCAATCTTTGGAGTTACGATCAACCTTTCGGGCGTAATACAAGAGCTCTCTATTATTAAGGGACACCATGCCATTTTAATCAATAAGTTTGGGTATGATGGGGGACGAAGGGCCACACCCAGGACAGTCATAGTTTGTTATGCTATCTGCCCAATTCAATTCAATTATCCATCAGCCCGAAGGCGCAATTAGCCCGAAGGTGCAATATTAGCCCGAAGGCCCTATCGGCCCGTAGGCGCAGTTAGCCTGAAAGCCCAATTAGCCCGAAGGCATAATATTAGCTCGAAGGCCCTATCAACCCGAAGGTGCAATTATCCCGAAGGCCCTATCAGCCCGAAGACACAATATTAATCCGAATGCCCTATCAGCCCGAAGGCGCAGTTAGCCCAAAGGCCTAATTACTCCCAGTGGCAATCAGTAGACATGGGCCCAATACATTTTTAACTTTTATCTCAATTACTTAAGATGTCTATCTTTAACAATTATCTTAGGTTAAACATGACCCAATCAGAAAATCACTATTAATAAATGATATGATTAGATAGGATGACGATAAATCGGATACGATAACAATTTGATGAGGATCAATCAATAATAAAATTAATGAATTAATACCATAATCAATATCATGATTGGGTATAATGATAATAATAATCAATATGATGATAGTGTAATGAGGTATGATCATACTACAATCAGGGATGTTAATCAAATGATCGGTAATGATTAACAATCTTAACTATCCAATAAACTATAAATTAATTCATAAAAATATATTTTTTATTTTAGAACCCGATCCGTGTCGATCATTATCCAGATCGTGTTAAATGGAACCCAAGCCGTGTTAGAAAGAACTTGAGCTAGATTCTGCCCGTTAGGAATTGTGTTTCCCATATAATTTTTGACAATCATATCTATGTAATATTCAATCAATGCGACAATATATAATGGAGAAGAGTCCTGATGTCCATATCGTGAAAAACCAACGACATGGGGATCTCCCTACGTACCTCAAGTGAGTTGAAAAATTAATTTTTTTTCCAATAGTTCCACTAGTGCCAAATTTTGACTAACAATTACTTTCAATGCTTTTCCTCTATGTATTCTATTTTTTTCCTGATCGAGAAATTCAACAAATGAATTGTCTTACAAAAAAAATCATAAACAAATAAAAATTAAATATGTTTTCTTCTTTCTCTAATCACTAATCATGTTTACAAATCTCCTTTTACTTTTTTTTTCACCATCTCTTGCGGCCGTAAAGCTCCTTCCCATTCGTTTTTTACTCTTTCCTCTCCTTCTCTCTCCATATAGTTTGCGGCCGTAAACCTTTCTCCTTTTTTTTTAACTCTCTCCAAATCTTCAATCTATACCCATGCGGCCGTAAAACAAAAATCTATTTTTACCTCTCTCCTCTTTTCCTCTTATTCTCTCTCAAATCAACCTACACGTGTTTTTTTCCTCATGTTTTACTATTCATCTCTCTCCACCATGTTTACTCCTTTCTCTCTCTATTTATTTTACGGGTGTAAAACTCTCTTTTTTTTCTATATTAATTCCTTTTCCCACTCTAAGTCCTCACGTGAAGGGTTTGCATTCCCAATGCTGAAAATATTTTTTTCCGATGGAGTGTATTTTTCCTTTACTTTCTCTTTCTAACTATCTCGCTGTCATCAATTTCCGGTGAAATTAATTCTCAACGTTTCGCACAAATTAAAATGTTAAAATTAACACATCACGAAACAGATGGAATGCTCCCTACGTACATGCACGGCTGCACGAACGACGTCTGATGGATCGTCGAGAACTCACATCCGTCGCCGCAAAAGACACCACGAACAAAGAAATAATATATATTTTCTTCTTATTATTATTCTTTTGAGAGAGAGTTAGCCGGCCTTATTTCTCTTGTTACAGGATTTATAATTTTTAATTATGCTCTAACTATAATTTCTAATCCCACACAAATTTAATCCTCTATTTAATTTTTTAACCAATTCATTTTATTCTAATAATTGAATAAATAAATTCTGAAATTAATTAATTAATCTCATCACTAATCAAACTCCTATCCAATTTTCCTTTATTTTTGGAATTATTTAATTTCATAATATTTTATCATATAATTTTTTAATAATAATAAATGTTCTTTAATGACTGAAATATTTTTAAGTCATGACTTTTAATCATATCCTATTTGAGAGTCCTATATCTATTAAACATTCTTTTAGATTTCAAATCAAATTGAAATCCTTAATCTCAATCTAATTATGATTTCTACTCCCAATGGAATTTAATTTCCTTCAATTCATCAAATACTCTAATTGAATTATAAAATTATTATATTACCCTTAATAAAATCATGGGGTGTTACATATTCTTTTTAGGGATCATCATAATTCTCTTCCTTAAAAATTTAATAGCGACTAGTATGCTGGTCCCCGATACAACTTATAAAGACCACTCAACTAGTTGGTAAAGATATTATTTATGTATTAGAAGAAACTTTTAAGGGTCACTTTTCTTGTCGCTATTATTATTATTATTATTATTATTATTATTATTATTATTATTATTATTATTATTATTATTAGGTAACAAATATATGATCATCATTACATTTTTAAAATTTTAAAATTCTATATTTGATAAGATTCAAACTCATTCATGTTCAAAACATCAAGTATCAAATCAATTATCCATACAATATTCAACTCAAATATTCATATGCAACATTCAACATTTTAATTCAAATGTTTACAGAGTTCCAAATATCTCTTCTTTAAGAACATGTTCAAAAAAATATAGCAAGACTTCCAAATAACTCCCATTCATCTTCCTTCCCAATCCAATGAAGATTCATAAAAAAATCTGTAAAATCAAAATGAGAATTAATATTGACAATAACTAAAAATAACTTTACTTAGAAGAAATTAAGATAGTGTACTCACCAATAAAAAAAAATTCAAATCTGCAAACATAGTCATTGTTGCTTCCAAAGAGGGTTGTAATTAGATTAAAATTTTATTAGAATAAAAAATGTATAATAAAATAACACATAAAATTCAGAGTTTTTATTCTTATTAATCTTATGCTTCAGGTGATTGTTCACAAGATTGTGGTGTTGTTGAATTTTGACCATTAGATTGTTGACTATGCATGAATTCCATCACCTGTTGCAATTAACCTTCCATACAAGCTACACGTTCTTTTAACAATTTATTTTCTTCAGTAGTTGTACGTAACTTATCCAATAATTCATGCTTCGAAGAACTATTTCCTTTCATTTTTTTTGCCGTAATTCCACCACCAAAGCCAATCACATGACTACGTTTTTTAGGACCAAAACATCGCTCTATTACCTCTATTGTGGGAAGTGTAGGTTCAACTTGTACAATCTCTTGTATTTCAGCCTACAAAAATATAAACTCACATTAATGCACATTTCATGAATATTAAATGAAAAACTATTATTAAATATACATATATTTCAATGGCATCTGATTTGACAAGCTTGTTATTCTTCTTGCGTCTCTAAAAAAAATAGTTGCAACATATGGTGGGCTACCATCTTTACTACCATTTACATAAAAAGACAATGAGATATCAAGCAAAAAAAATTAAAAGAAAAGGAATACTAATATTTTAATATTAATACCTATTGAAGTCTTGATGCCAATGCGGTGTGATATAATTAATTTTACTCTATTTCTTGTATTCCTTTTACTTGCATCCTATATTAACATATAACATACACAATAATGTTATTATAATATAAACATCATAGTAGAAATCATAAATATAATAATTTTAATAAATAATCAAACCTTAAAACTTTTACAATAATGTGGCATCATTTGACTTCCATTGATATAAAGACTTGCTTATTTATTAATCCCAAGTGAAATGTCTTTAAAAACTCCCAAAGGGCACAAATACCTTTTCCGCGCTCTCTTCCAAGAGCACGTGGTGCAATAAAATTTTGCTTCGATGCTTTTGAAGTCAATGTCATCCATTTTCCAAACTTTGCAATTGAAGTCATGTTCTCCTATTACAATAAAAAAAATAAAAATCAAGTTTAATATATATGCATTAACATAATTACCACATAATGAGAGACAAGTGCATGCACAAGTCAAGAAATATGTAAACATAGAAAAAAATGTAAGAAAAAACATGCAATTCACGTCAATGTCGAGAGAGACGATCACGAGGCGGTGACCTTCATTGCATTGGCCCAGAACACCAGCAAGCACCTCACGGCCGCTAGAGGGTGGCGGCCTCCTCTCGCACATGGGCGGCCGCCGATGGCCACGTCATGCACAGAGGCAGTAGTTGGGCGGCTCTAACAATTGCCTCTCGCGCAGGGACAGTCGCCCCTACACGAGAGGCGGCCCCTACATGTGAGGCAGCCATCTGCTGTCGCCATTGCGCGTGAGGCGGTAGTCGGCAGCCGCCTCTGTGCTTGAGGCGACCGTCGGGGCTGCCTCTTCGCGAGATGCGATCGCCGATGGGCGCCTCTGCATGAGAGAAGAGATAAAAAAATGCGTACAGTATAAAAATTTGGTTAGAATTAGATGATTATTATATTTTAATGGTTATTAACAAAATTATGATGATAAAATAAATTTTTTAGTTTTGATATTAAAATAATAATTATTTTATATTTATTTTTTCATAATTTTTTAGGAAATATATATATTAAATTATAATCGAAGTTAAATAAATGAAAAAAGTTAAACATACATAAAAATAAAAAAAATAATAATTAAATGTTATATATTATTATAAATATTGAGATATTGACATTCTTAATTCCCCATTAACAAAAATAAATATTAAAAATTAAAAGTGAAGATATTTGTTTATCTTTTATCAATGACATTATTTAAGAATAATATTTTAACATAAAGTATAATTTATTTTTTTTATTTTGAATTTTAAATAATAAATAATAATATTTGTGGGTAAGAAGGAATATAAAAATTAAAATAAGAAAACAAAATGAAAGAAATATATCTTCTAAATGTCATTTAAGATTTTTTTATTTGACTGATCAATATTTTTAACGACAAGATGATAGTTGTTAATTGTAATATTTTAACCTCAAGTCCAATCTTATGCCTATAGTCAAATTTTAACGTCAAGTCCAAGTATTATTGTTGATGACCATAGTTTTAACTGGTCATTAATAATATTTAACAACCAGATTTAAATCTTTTCGTTAATTATGGTTGCTAAAAGTCATTGTTCTTGTAGTGTCAGTTTCAAATTTTTAATATCTCATGCAATAATATTACATTTTATCCAAAAATTATTCCTTAATTACTCTATTTTGTGCTGAATTATTTTCATATTTTATTCTTTAATCTCCAACAAGCTTAAAAACACCATATGTAGAGTTTGAAGTTTCCAACAAGTGCAATTAATCATTGCTTCAATAGGCAAAAGTGTGAACCAAAATATGGCTACAATGGTGGCAGTGTAAGTTTTTCTCAACCTTTTATTCCTATTTTCAAAGGTGATAATTACGAGTTTTGGAGTATCAAAATAATTTTTTTTGTGTAGGTGACAAAACCTTTGGGATTGGTTGAGAATGGATATGTAGATCCAAATGAAGAAGAGAAATTAAAGGAAAAAATAAAAAAAGATGCAAAGGCATTATTTTTTATTCACTAAGCTCTGAATGTGACTATATTTTGCAGAATTTGAGGTGCAATTACTTCAAATCAAGCATGGAGTATATTACAACAAAGAGTATCAAGAAACATAAAAAATAAACTCTTCATTGAGATTTTTATATGTTGTTTATGAAATGAAATGAGTTTGTTAAAAAATTCCTATCAAGAATAATTGCTATGATTAGTCAAATGAGATCTTATGGAGAAAATATTGATGATAAAACTGTTGTTGTAAAGTTTGAGTAGTTTGATTTCAAAATTTGATTATGTAGTTGCTGAATTTATTTATGTTATCTTTTGATGAACTAATGGGTTCTATGCAATAAATGCCACGATCGTGATAGATTTTATGGAAGAGGCCATGGTAGAGGAAGATTTGTTGGACAAAATGTTCAACAACAACCATCGAATGAGTATGAAAGTAAAGTTCTGCCAATACTGTAAGATGGATGTGCATAATCAAGCAAATTGTTGGATCAACGCAAACCAAGCAAATTTTAATGAAGAAAAAGAAGAACAAAGCAAGTTTTTTATAGCATAGAAAAGAAGAGCAAAGTAAGTTTTTTATAGCATATTCTCATTCTAGTGATACAAATGAAATTTAGTTTTTAGACAACGGTTCTTATAATCATATGATTTAAATAAGATCATTGTTTAAAGTGCTTGATAAATTATAGAGGAGATAATTCAGATTTGAAAATGATAAACTTATGTAAATTGATGGAGAATTTACAATTGTTATTGGGCAAAATGATGGTAAAGAAAAAAATCTCCATGCCTTTTTATATTCGTAGTTTGAAGGAGAATCTTTTAAGCATTGATAGTGGTTATTATATTTTATTTAATGGTGAGGTTTGTTTGGAAAAAAACATAAGAAATCTTGATAGATGATTGCAAAAGTATCTTTGGTAAAAAAATCACATATTTTCACTTGATTTTTCAATTTTTGTAGATATTCAGCTAACCAAGTTTTTTAATCAAGTTTCTAGCATTTGAGATGTGGTCATCCCAATAAAAATGGACTGAAATTGTTGGCTAGGTCGAATATGATTGCTGGTCTTTAAGAATTTGACTGTTTGAACGATGTGAAGGGTGTATGTTTGGAAAACTTTAATGCAAAAAATCATTTCTTATGGTAAATCCTACGAAGTAAAGTATACTTTTGAAATTATTCTTGCAGATTTATGTGGTCCTATGTAAACAAAGTTCTTCAATAGTAGTTAGAATTTTCATTATTTATTGATGATTACTCTCGCATGAATTGGGTATTCTTTTTAAAGAAATAAATATTGAGTCAATTGATATGTTCAAAAAGTTCAAAGCTATGGTGGAAAATGAAAGAATATAAAAATTCCATGCACAAATAGAATTGGTGAACTTTTATTAAATTAATTTAATCATTTTTGTGAAGAACAATGAATTCAAAGACAGCTAACAACTCCATATACACCGAAACAAAATGTTGTTAACCAAAGGAAGAACTTGACAATTATGGATATGATAAGAAGTTTACTAAAGGAGAAGAATATGATTAATAATTTTTGTGACGAAGTAGTCGCAACTGCAATATATTTGTTGAATATTTCTCCAACAAAAGCAGTGCAAAATCAAACTCCATATGAGGCATGGAAAGATAGAAAATCCAAAGTAAGTCAATTGAAAGATCTTTTATGCATTGCATATACTTTGAATAATTTTGAAATTATTTTTGTTGATTATTCTACACAATCCAAAGCTTATTGATTATACAATCCTTCTACTAATAAAGTAATTATTAGTATAAATGTTATTTTTTATGAAAGAAATAGTTGGGCATGCGATGAGACAAATAGAACTAATGTGGCTGATTTAAGAATTGAGTTTCCTACAAAAATAGGTTGAAAATACATTGATGCAATTTCAACAAGAAATGCATGTGTTCCAGGTAGTGGCAACAATACATCTTCCATAAAAAATTTACTCAATTCTGCGCTAAGAAAATTTTGTTCTTTGTAGGAAATATATTATCCATATTAATTTACTTTATTTGTCTAGATCTGACATGCTTGGGAGAAACAATCGAGAAAGAAGAATGGTGCAATGTAATGAAAGAAGAAATAATGTCTATTGAAAGAGATCAAACATGTGAGTTACTGCAACTAACTATGCACTAACTCAATCATAATTAATTTTCTTTGTGCCAACTAGAAAATGATATGGATAATATTGTTTATTCACATTTTTACAATCCCTCTTGATTCAAAATTGCAAACTTCAATTTGATGAACAAATGTATGTTTGTGAATAAGAAGTGCTTTGGTGAACAAATATGTCATTTCTTTGTGACACATAATTCCAATTTGATTTCTTTATCCTCCATTAAATCACAAATAAAGTGATGATGTATTTCTATATGTTTTGTTCCTTTATTCATAATTGGAATTATGGTCATTGCAACCGCTGATTTGTTATCACATTAAATAATTATTGCTTTCATTCTTTTGTTGATGGACATCATACAAAAATCTTTTTAATCATATAGCTTGACATGCATTAGATATACCAGCAATATACTCTACTTCAGAAGATGATAAAGCCATAGTTGCTGACTTCTTAAAACACCATGATATTGCTCCTATTGCGAGATTGAAAACGCTTTGTATCATCCAAATATCCTACTTAGTCACTATCAAGAAAGTCAACCAATGTGAATTTAAAAATTTTAGAATACCATTTTGTGTTTGACTGCTCCAAGATGATGTTTTGATGAAGAATTCATAATTCAAGATAAGAAAATAAATATCTAGTCTTGTGTGAGTCAAATATATCAAGCGACCAATCCAACGTCTAAATATTCTTTCATTAGCATGACCTAAGCTTTTCATTCACATTCATTTTAGTGACATAAGTTTTGGATTTTTGTCACACCTACTCCGTGATTAAGTTCTAATCCCAACTATTACCTTCCTTAATTATGTTTAGCAATTTTATAAATAAAATCAACAAAACCTCCTCTCTTACTTATCTTGTGTTATTTGCCAATACACACAAAAGATGGATATATATTCATCAAAGTTAAATAAACAGTTATAAGATGTATTATTGACATATTATTATTATAATTTGTTTTCTATTAACCATCTCACATATAACACCCCACAGGATCAAGTTTGATACAACTTTACAAAAAGATTTCTCACAAATTTAATTACAACATTTAGGATTATCTATTACATGCATGTTTCAAAAACAAAAGTGAAGGGAAAAATAAAAGTGAAAGAAAAATAGCAATGCTATGACGGTTCGACCTCTTCTATATGCATCAAACTAAGCTTCGAGTCAACTCAACTCGAGAACTTAGAATTATCTGAAAAATTTAACAAGGATAATGTGAGTAACAATCGTTTGCTCAGTGAGTGGAATAAAACTACAACATAGGGAAACAATAAAAGTGCATATAACATTTAAATAATCATATTTCTTTCATATAAGAAAACTTTTGAAACATAACTCATATCACTTAAGTTTCCAAATCATATGAACTTTTATATAAATAAAAATTATTCAAGATATCATCATATTCACAGTTAAACTCCACACATGTGTGATTGCACATACTCATCATGGATCAATATGTATCTCTCTATGATCATATATCTTACAGTTAAGCAGAGCTTCATAATCAAGAGTAACAGATGCACAGAGCAAATCATGGGTCAATACGTATCCCTGCATGATTGTGTGTCATACAGTTAAGCAAAGCTTCACAATCAAAGAGTCTCAAATACGCAGAGCAAATCATAGGCCGATACGTATCCTAATCATGATTGTGTGTCACTTAATCATGATTCTCAAATACGCAAAGCATATCATGAGTCAATACATACACGTAGAGCAGCCCCCAAAGGGCAATGAAACTTGATATATGCCACAAAGGCTTTATGTATATCGAATGTGGTCCCAAAATCCTTTTTCAAACAGCATGGCTAATGAACACATAGAGTTTAACAATATCAAAATACACATATCATAATATCATGTTATTATCAAATAAAAATCATTTTAACTTCACAAGCATTGTTCCCTAAAAATATTTTTGTATAAAAGGTTACTCCATCTCATATGATATTTTTGAAATATATCATAAATATCCTTCATAACTCAAGATATGTTTCAATAATAACAATAATAATCTTTGCTTGAGATAATATCATAAACAAAAGAACTAACATATAACATTTTGCTATGTTGTAAATTTACCCACTCACCTTGTACATTATGTTTTCAAAGAGGTTTACTAGATTTTTCTCCTTTCACTTGTAGCTTATTGATTTCCTATAAGCAATGATGCTATTTTATTTTCCAATTACTAATAAGAATAATATGCAATGCATGCTCATGATGTATGACCACTTTTTCACCTTAAAATGCATGTAATCCCTTATAATACCAATGTATAAATCAGATGTTTATATTCATATGCTATTTCACACTCCCAACTATTCAATCTTCTAAAGCTTAACTAGGTGCTATCTCAGAATTTCAGACTGAGTGACTCTCAATAAATAATTCATAGTTTCTTAACCACATGAACAAATATTATGATTCTGGATAAATTAAAAATTAGACTTACTAAGGATTTCAACATCCAAATGTCATTCACTAATTCCAAATGATCAAGTCATAAAATCCAAGGCACTCTAACCCAGGGTTTGTATTCTGGCAGACTGTGTGTCATTGAAAGATTGATTTATATGTTTCTTCACACTTGTGTATTTAGCTAGATCATAATTTTCTCAAAAATTAGACTTCCCTATTATTTATTCATAAACATTAGAGAATTTAACTCCTTGTATAACTCTATAATAAAAATAGTCAATTCGGGTCGTGTTCGGTTAATGTCCTAGAACTTGACAAAAAACTCACTATGAAATGAAAATTTTATTTCTCCACATCTACACATCCAAATTGATGATTCCACTTCTCACCGAACAATTACGAAGTCTAATTAAACATATATAAATTTCAAACACTAATTCATTTTATACTAATCATGCCCTAATTAACAAGATTGACCTATCTCTAACTCAAGACAGAGTGAGCGACCTATGGTGCTGGGTTCATAACTTTCTCTAAACAAATCCTTTTTATATGTTTCTTGTGGTCATGGAAACTACTTCGAGGGAATAAACCATGCAAAATTTTAGAATTTATGAAGAACTACCCTGAAAAGATGGTCACATGAAAATGAAGGTCAATTTTGGTTCAAAACCGTACCTTAACCAAGAGATTTGGCAAATTTTCTCATGCGGTTCTGGTAGGTATTTTCCTCTACCAATTTTGCGACTTTTTGAGAATAAGATGTTTTAATTTATATATTTTTTTCAGATATTTAACACGTCATATGGCAGTTTGGAAATATATTTTAGCATATAGACTAACTTTATAATTGGATGCATAATTACATAAAAATGATGTTTGTGTAGCACGTCCATAAAAATTTTAGCATATTAAACATATCAAACATATCACTAGCATGTTTCTTTTAAGAAATAAATATGCCATCATTATCTTGCTTTATTTTGAGGCCAAGAAAATAGTCCGCTCAAATCTATTAATTCAAAATTTACCATCATACAATTTAAAATCAATCACAAGTAATCGAGAAAATCACATGTAGACAATATCATCAACATAAAGATAAGTATAATAAATTCAGTTATTTTTTTCAAGTAGTTAGTTCAACTTCACTACTGCAAAAATTATTATTAATAAAAAATTGCTCAATCTTACGATACCATTAATGAGGAGCTTGCTTTAAACCATATAAAATCATCCTTGATTCATAGATGGTCTTCCTTGCCACTAATAATAAAGTCTTCAACTTGACTGACATAAACATCTTCATTCAAATCACCATTAAAAAAAGTTGATTTTCTATCAAGTAGATAAACTGACCATTGCAATTGAGCAAATAAAGTGAGAAGTAATCTTTGTTTCAAGACGAACAATAGGATAAAAAGTTTCTTTAAAATCTATATCTTGTTGTTGTGCATAACTTAGTGCATAACCTTTTGCTACGTACAAGCCTCACTTTGTATTTGAATGCTTCTATCTACATGACATTTAGTTTCAAATGCTCATTTCAAATCAATCATAATTTCGTTATCTAGCCAATTATCTAACTCACATGTTTGACTTTTTTCAATAGACGTCATTTCTTCTTTCATTCTATCACACCATTCTTCTTTTTTGATTGCTTCTTCTTAGCATGTCAGATTCGAGACAAGTAAAACAAATTGATAGGAATCATATGTATCCTACAAAGAATGAAATTATCTTGAGGCAAATTAGGTCAATTTTCTATGGAAGATGTATTGTTACCACTATTTGGAACACATGAATTTCTTGTTGAAATTGTTGCATTAGTATAATTTTCACCTATATTTTATAGAAAACTCAAATTTTAAATCAGTCGCATTAGTTCTATTTGTGCCCTCCCATGTCCAACTACTTCTTTCATCAAAGATAACATTTCTATTAATAATTATTTTGTTAGTAGAAGGTGTAGGATCGAAAGCACCAAGAGGGGGGGGAGGAGTGAATTGGTGAAATTAAAATTTTCAAAAATTCACCTTCGGAGAAAACCGATAAAAATGATCACAATCAAATAAGGATAATGCGTAGAAGAAGAATAAAGAACAAACACAAGAAGTCACGATATGTTGACGAGGTTCGGCCCAAATACTTTGGCCTACGTCCCCGCTCCGACTTCTCGACCTCGAGACCGCTGGAGATTCACTATCTTTCTCTTTTCTTGTAGGGAGAGAACAACCCTCTTTAAACAATCACGCCTTCTTCTCTGCTCAAGAGGCTAGGCACACCTCTATACAAGGAGCTCTCAATCTCACTAAATTCAGAAAGGAAATGTTCCCTCTAACTCTTTTCTTTTACAAAAATTTTTCTCACACTCATGACTAAGAAAAGAAAAGGGAAGAAATTTGCAACTCTTTGCTCAAAAACTTGAGAGGAGTTCTAGGATGTTCTCTCTTGGTTGGATGATTTTTCTTCAAGCTTTGACACTCCTTTTATAGGCTCTTAGGGGTGAGATTTCGTTCAAAAAGTCTCCCCCAAATTTCTCCTCAAAATTCTAGCCGTTACTGTTCATTTGACTGAATGGTCGGTCGACCGCTGGGATGGGCCGGTCGACCGGTCTATGTGACCGTTGTCTCATTTCTGCGCTTTGACACTATCCGATCGATCGGTCCTTCGATCGATACAAAGACCGATAATGTCTCGACGTCGATCGATCATATTGCTGTCGACCGATCTATCGACCGGTATAGTCTCGACATCGACCGATATTTTATCGTCTTTCCTTCCACTGAATATCAGTCGACCGGTGCTCATGGTCGGTCGAGCGGTCGATCGACCGGTCGTGTCTGAAACTTTTCTTCCAACTTTTAATTTGCCGAATTCTTCTGCGAATCTGTTCATATCAATCCTACACCTGTATTATCATCACTTGAGAGTAGATTAGTAACTTTTAGGTCCATTTAATTTGTTATCATCAAAACATGGGATTCAACAATCTCCCCCTTTTTGATGATGGCAAATTATTTGGATGATAAGGAGAAGAAAGAGAGGAATGAAATCTAAGTTTGACATAGAAAGTAATAAATAAGCTCCCCATGTATTTATGTATATTTTACTTTTTCTCCCCCTAAATAAGTGGTATTTATATTCTCATAATTGATATGAACATATGGCAAAAGTTAATATGATATCAAAGGTGAAATAAAAAAATCATTACATAAGAAAAAGTCAAAAGTTATCACATAATAAAAATCATTCCATTACATAGTTAATAATACATCATGCACATAACAAATGTGACTGAAGTCACTACAAAATTGTGCACGATATGCACGATACAAATGTAGGCACTAAGACGCATAAGACACATAACATACTAAGACACATAATATCGTCCTAGACTTCTCCCCATTTTGACATCATCAAAGAGGGAGACAACCCAACTACTCCTCATCGGGGCTATTATCCTCACGAGCTACGGGCGAAACAAATCCCTGCGATGCATAATAGGCTTGTAGCGATCCAACAAGGTAGCGGGAGTCACACTCCATCTGTCAAACACGTCGATCTATCTAGGTCACACGATGGTCCATCTGTGTCATACGATGGTCTATGGCGGCCACTTGCTGTGAAAGAGCCGTGAAGTCGTAGGTGCCATGGAAGTCTGAAGCGCTGTGCTGAGAAGGCCCAATATGCTCAGTGGGCGCCGATGGTGGAGGAAAGTTAGGGCCAGCCTCCTGAGTGTCTATCGGTGCTGGCTCGCCATCTGTGGCATCATCTCTATCATCAGAATCTGGCGCTGCCTGCTCACTAAACCTAACTCTCATCCGGTGTAAAGTTCCGGAACCAATGACGTCGGTAGAACGAGGTCGAATGTACTCCTCGTCAGCAGGGATGTCGACACCAAAGTGGAGTAAGATATTCGTGATCCAAGCACCAAAATATAAGTGGTGTCGTCCACGAGCAGCAGAAGAGATCTTCTGGAAGGTGTAATCCATGTGATAGAACACATAATGATCGAAATGTAGAAAGGAGGCATCACGAATACAGAGACAGTGAAGAAAGAAGAGATCAAAGTGAGTGACCTCTGTATAGTGTCCGGCTCGAGGAGTGATCATTCGGCTAAGGAGATGATGTGCCATTTTCATCAGTGGATGAAGATGGCGATAGGCCGTTTCGACAGTATATTGGACGTCTTGTCCAGCAAAAATGGTCTGAATACCATCTGAGATGGGAAGATAGTCGGAAGGCCAACCATGAGTGACAAATGAATAAAGACCAGGTAATGGGCACGCAACCCCAAAAATGCGACAAAGATGGTCTGGATCAAAATGAATGGGCATGCCAAGGACATAGGTAATAATAGCCGCTCGAGTAATTGTCATGTTCGCATAAAAATGACGAACAAGACGAGGGTACACACGCTCCGTGAGAGAAAAAAGTGGCAGCCAACCAATGGTTGCGAACATCTCTTGAACATCTGGAATGTTCAGAGCGTCCCAATCGATGGTATAGGGACGCCCGACTTCGCGAGAGGCGTACAAGGTTTCGAACCTGACAGAGTCGTCCCTAGTGATAAACAGATGACTATCAAAATCAGCAAACTCGGGAGAGGATGGTTGACGAGTACGTCCACGGGATCGTCCTCGTCCATGGCCTCGTCCACGTTGGACAGGCGCGGGTTCGGGTTCTAGTTCAGGTTCTGGTGGGAGGATATGAATGGTATCACCGGAATCGGGGAAGCGACGACGACATTGAGAGACCATCCGAACATGGGAATGTCCATCATCGTCGGCCATGGATTCAACAATGGTAGTCTGAAGTGAACGAAAGATTGGAAAGAGCATAAGGTCAGCGGCGGGTGTCGGTCGCCGGAATTTGTGTTTCCGACGAACAGTGAGAGAGGAGAGGTAGAGAGAGATGGTTGATGGAGAGAGAGATTGGCCGTGAGAGATAGAGAAGGCCGGCGGAAAGGTCAGCCGGCGGTGGCAGGGCGACTGGCCGGAGAGAGAGAGAGACTGGCGAGGGAGAGAGAGAAGGTCGGCGATGGCAGGGCGACTGGCCGGAGAGAGAGAGACTGGCGAGGGAGAGAGAGAAGGCCGGCGGTGGCAGGGCGACTGACCGGAGAGAGAGAAACTAGCGAGGGAGAGAGAGAAGGTAGAGAGAAAGAGGGAGATAGTGTTTGACGGAGGCGGCGGCCGGTCGCTGGAGTTCGGCGATCGTAGGGCTGCCGGAGGAGGGGAGGTTATCGGAGGAGGATCGGTCGCAAAGGGTCGCTAAGGACGGCGGTCGTGTGAAAATCCGAAAATTAGGTCGGCCGAATCGAGTGGTTGATTTTTTATAGCTTGCGATTTTGGCATATACCGGTCGACCGGTCATGCCCCGCGGACAACCGGACACTTCTTTTCCAAACAGATTATATAGCGATCGATGCGATGTCAGTCGGTCGGAATATATACCGGTCGATTGGTTTGGTCATATCGGTCGACCAATTATTTTGTCTGCTTATTGAACCTTCTGTAGCATTTGACCGGTCCTTTCAGTCGGTCGACCGGTCCTTCAAGTAGATCGACTAATCCCTATATTTTTCAGATTTTGAACCATTTAAACTCATTAAAAATCATAAAAATCATATTCCAAAAAAGATCATACAAATGTAAGTGTTGTGCAACACTTTTAATGTTCAATTCATGTCAAAAGTGATATTGTATAACCAAGTCACTTTTAGTTTGAATTGATATGCAATCAAGAGTTAATCATTCCTAATTCCCTTCTAAGCATGCAAAATCGTTCTTCACTTAAGGGTTTTGTAAATATGTCTGCAAGTTGAACTTCAGTGGACACATGTTCAATGGCAATGTTCTTAAGGGACACATGTTCTCTAATGAAATGATACCATAAATCAATGTGTTTAGTCCTAGAGTGTTTAATTGGATTTTTGGTCATTTCTATAGCACTTGTATTATCGCACTTCATGGGTACATTTGAACAATTTACACCATAATCAAGCAATTGTTGTTTTACCCATAGTATTTGTGCACAACAACTACCGGCGGCTATATATTCGACCTCGGCGGTAGAAAGTGCGATGGAGTTTTGTTTCTTACTAGCCCATGAAATGAGAGAACTACCAAGAAAACAACACATCCCACTAGTGCTTTTTCTATCAACTTTACACCCGACAAAATCCGCATCGGTGTAGGCATGCAATTCAAATGGGGAATTTCTATCATACCAAATGCCTAAGTCACTTGTATGCTTTAAATAACGCAATCTTCTTTTTACAGCAATTAAGTGCGATTCTTTGGGGCGGATTGAAACTTAGCACACAAACACACACTAAACATTATGTCCGGCCTAGATGCCGTCAAGTAGAGCAAACTACCAATTATACCTCTGTACATTTTTTTATCAATGGACTTGCCTTTTTCATCTTTATCTAATTTTATAGTAGTGCTCATAGGAGTTGTGTTTGGCTTGCATTTATTCATCCCGAATCTTTTGAGTAGTTCCCTTGTATATTTTTCTTGATTAAGAAAAATATCTTCCTTAGATTGTTTTACTTGTAGGCCTAGAAAGAATGTGAGTTTTCCTACAAGACTCATTTCAAATTCTTGTTGCATAAGAGTTTCAAACTCTTTGCATAGGCATTCATTAGTAGCACCATAAACAATATCATCAACATAAATATGAACAATTAAAATATCATTTTTAAAATGTTTTAAGAACAATGTGGTGTCAACTTTCCCTTTTTGAAAGTCATTTTCAATTAAGAATGAACTCAATCTTTCATACCAAGCTCGAGGGACTTGTTTCAATCCATAAAGAGCTTTTGAGAGTTTGAAAACATGATGGGGAAAATTTGAATTTTCAAAACCTTGAGGTTGTTCAACATAAACTTCCTCATTTATAAAACCATTCAAGAAAGCCGATTTAACATCCATTTGAAAAAGTTTAAAACATTTATAGCATGCAAAAGCCAAAAGCATTCGAATTGCCTCAAGTCTAGCAACAGGAGCAAAAGTTTCATCAAAATCAATCCCTTCAATTTGTGAGTAACACTTGGCCACTAATCTAGCCTTGTTCCTCACAATGACATCATTTTCATCTAACTTGTTTTGAAAGACCCATTTGGTTCTAACGATAGATGGTCCTTGGGTCTTTCTACAAGTTTTCACACTTGATTTTTTTCAAAGTTATTTAATTCCTCATGTATTGCATTTATCCAATTTGAATCTTCAAGTCCTTCATCTATATTGTTGGGCTCATAATTTGCAAGAAAAATCAAAAAAAGCACATAGATTTTTTAAGGAATTTCTAATTTTTATGCTTTCATTTAACTTACCTATAACTTGATCAAGTGGGTGTGATGAGGCATGTCTCCAATTTCTTGGAATGATTTGATTCTCTTCTTTTTCAGGTACTTCCATTTCTTCAACCTTTGGGGTGTAAGCTTTTGCTTCCTCTATGTCCACAACTTCGAGTTTTCTTTGTACTTCAATTATTTCTTTATCATCATCCTGTGCTTGTTTGCTCAAAAAGTCATTAGTTTCATTGAATTTAACATTAATAGACTCTTCAACAACTAATGTTCTTTTGTTGTATACTCTATAGGCTTTACTTGTATTACAATAACCAAGAAAAATACCATCATCACATTTATCGTCAAATTTGCTTAGTTTATCTTTAATGTTCAAGATATAACATTTACATCCAAAAACTTTAAAATAGGAGATGTTTGGTTTCTTACCAAATAGCATTTCAAAACATGTTTTCTTTTCAAGAGGTCTAAGTAGAATTCTATTGAGAACATAGCAAGATGTGTTTACGGCTTCCGTTCAAAAATATTTTGGTAATTTGCTTTCATTTAAGATTATTCTAGCCATTTCTTGTATAGTTCTATTTTTTCTTTCTACTACTCCATTTTGTTGAGGTATTCTAGGAGTGGAAAAATTTTGAGTAATTCCATTTTCTTCGCAAAATAATTCAAATTTATGATTTTCAAATTCTCCTCCATGGTCACTTCTAATTTTTGAAATATTTTGTTCAAATTCGTTTTGAACTCTTTTTGCAAATTTGGAAAACATGTTTAGCATCTCATCTTTACTAGCGAGAAAAATTGTCCAAGTGAAATGAGAGAAATCATCAACAATTACAAATACATATTTTTTCCTCCTAAACTAGTCACATCAATAGGCCCAAACAAATCAAGATGTAAAAGTTCCAAGACCCTGTGCGTACTAATAACTCCTTTTAATTTAAAATAACTTTTGGTTTGTTTACCTTTTAAACATGAATCACAAACATTGTTTTTCTCAAATTTGATCTTAGGTAAGCCTCTAACCAATTCATGATTTGAGAGTTTATTTAGCAATTTATAATTTGCATGTCCTAATCTCCTATGCCACAAGTTTATGTCATCATGCATGACACTAAGACATTTTTCATTTTTTAAGTTATCAAATCAATTTTGTATACATTATTGTACCTAAATCCCATGTGTAAAACTTTGTTATTTTCATCTAGTATCAAACATTTGTCCTTTTCAAATTTAACTAAATAATTTTTATCACAAAGTTGACTTATGCTAATTAGATTATGTTTTAGATTTTCAACAAGCCAAACATTTTCTAAATACACATTGTCATTCTTACCAATCTTACCTATACCAATTACTCTTCCTTTGCTATTGTCTCCAAAAGTGACTTTACCTCCATTTTTCTTTCCAAATTCATAAAATTCGAGGCATCGTCGGTCATATGTCTTGAGCATCCACTATCCAAATACCATTTACCTTCATTGTACATAGGAGCTTCCTACAAGAAAGAAGTTAGGAGTTTCATGTTTTTGGTACCCAAACTTGCTTGGGTCCATCTTGGTTAGCCATGGTCCTTTTTGGGACCCAAATTTTCTTCATTCCTTTACTTATTTCTTTTCTAATTCTACGACATAAGAATAATGCCCTTCATATCCACAATGACAACAAACAATTTGTGATCTTGTGTAATAATGCGATGCTTTAACAAATAAGATTCTTTTGTCATTCTTCTTTTCAAAAGAGGTGAAATCAAGTCTCTTTTTGTTTGAAGAAATTCTAGATCCACTAAGCATGGCATCTAACATTTTACTTCCATTTGAGAATTTTTCAAGTTCAAGTTTCAATTGATTAATTTCTTTGTTCAAACATGCACTTTCTACAATTTATCTTTTACATATTGATTTTAGTGCACTATTCTCCGTTTTCAATTCTTCAATTGAGAGTTCTAAGCTAGGATTTTCTTTATTCAATATATCACATTTTTTACATGCTTTAACATTCTTATTTTTCTTTTGCAAATTTTCAAACTCTATTTTTATCTCATCGTATTTCTTTTTTAGGCATCCATATTTATTGATTAGACCTCTAAACTCTTTATGCACATTGAAAGATTCACTATCACTATAGTTAGAGGAGTTAGATGAATACATCATGGCTATTGGCCATTAAACATATGTAGGCTTCTTCGTCATCGCTGGAAGAGGTGTTGGAGTCATTCTCTTCATCTTCACTTTCGTCCCAAGTGGCTTGGAGAGCCTTTTTCTTCCTTCTTAAGTTTTCTCCATCTTTCTCATTTTTGACCAAATTTGGACATTCATTTTTGTAGTGTCCAATCTTTTTGCATTCAAAGCAAGTTATTTGGCTTTTGCTTAATGATCTTCTCTTGAAATAGCCTTTCTTCTTCTTAGCGAACCTGAGATATTTATCAAGCTTCTTTGCATATAGAGAAAGCTTCTTTTCATCAAGATCCTCATCTTCTTCACTTGTATCTTCCTCATCTTTGTTTGCTTTCAATACAAGTGTTTTTCTTTTTGGAGTATTTGCTTCTTCATCCTCCTTGATCCCGATCTCATAGGTCGATAGTGAACCTATAAGATCATCAAAGTCCAACTTATTTAAATCTTTTTCTTCAATCATCATCCTCTTTGTATGCCACTTGGAGGAGAGAGACCTGAGAAACTTTTTCACTTTTTGAGGATTAGTCATTGGCTCGCCCAAAGAGGCTAAGCCATTTATAATATCATTGAAACGAACAACCATCTCATTAATAGATTCATTTTCAAGCATTTTAAAATAATCATATTGATGATTTAAAATATTTAATCTAGACTCCTTAACTTTATCCGTTTCTTCGTGAGTAATAATGAGTTTTTTCCAAATATCATTAGCACTTTCACAACTAGAAACTCGATTAAACTCCGTTGGGTCCAAAGCACAATAAAAAATATTTTTGGCTTTCCAATCTAATTTTACTGAAAGTCTTTCTCCTTCGGTATATTCAAAAGGTTTTTTCTTACTTAAATCAAAACCATTTTGAATAATGTCCCACATATCAATATCAATAGAACAAACATAGGCTTGCATCCTAATTTTCCAATATGCAAAATTCGATGCATTAAATAGTGGAGGACGATTAATAGATTGACCTTCGAAAAAATCGGAACTACTTGATGCCATAGCTCTTAAGATTGTTAAATCTTAAAAAAGATGATTGAATCTTAAGGATTAGATCTAAAATGATTAGATAAAAAAAATGAGAAGATTCAAAAAATCAAAACAAGAGCAACCCGCTCTGATACCAACTGTAGGATCGAAAGCACCAAGAGGGGGGGTGAATTGGTGAAATTAAATTTTTCAAAAATTCACCTTCGGAGAAAACTGATAAAAATGATCACAATCAAATAAGGATAATGCGTAGAAGAAGAATAAAGAACAAACACAAGAAGTCACGATATGTTGACGAGGTTCGGCCCAAATACTTTGGCCTACGTCCCCGCTCCGACTTCTCGACCTCGAGACTGCTGGAGATTCACTATCTTTCTCTTTTCTTGTAGGGAGAGAACAACACTCTTTAAGCAATCACGCCTTCTTCTCTGCTCAAGAGGCTAGGCACACCTCTATACAAGGAGCTCTCAATCTCACTAAATTCAGAAAGGAAATGTTCCCTCTAACTCTTTTCTTTTACAAAAATTTTTCTCACACTCATGACTAAGAAAAGAAAAGGGAAGAAATTTGCAACTCTTTGCTCAAAAACTTGAGAGGAGCTCTAGGATGTTCTCTCTTGGTTGGATGATTTTTCTTCAAGCTTTGACACTCCTTTTATAGGCTCTTAGGGGTGAGATTTCGTTCAAAAAGTCTCCCCCAAATTTCTCCTCAAAATTCTAGCCGTTACTGTTCATTTGACTGAATGGCCGGTCGACCGCTGGGATGGGCCGGTCGACCGGTCTATGTGACCGTTGTCTCATTTCTGCGCTTTGACACTATCCGATCGATCGGTCCTTCGACCGATACAAAGACCGATGTCTCGACGTCGATCGATCATATTGCTGTCGACCGGTATAGTCTCGACGTCGACCGATATTTTATCGTCTTTCCTTCCACTGAATATCAGTCGACCTATGCTCATGGTCGGTCGAGCGGTCGATCGACCGGTCGTGTCTGAAACTTTTCTTCCAACTTTTAATTTGCCGAATTCTTTTGTGAATATGTTCATATCAATCCTACACCTGTATTATCATCACTTGAGAGTAGATTAGTAACTTTTAGGTCCATTTAATTTGTTATCATCAAAAAATGGGATTCAACAGAAGGATTGTATAACCGAAAATATTTGTATTGTGCATAAAATCAGCAAAAAAAATATTTCTTGGACTTGTCATCATGCTTTTTGATAATTTTCAAAATTATTCAAAGCATATGCAATGCACCAAAAAACATTCAAATGACTTACTTTCTATTTTCTACCTTTCCATGCCTCATATGGAATTTCATTTTGCACTACTTTTGTTGGAAAAATATTCAACAAATATATTATAGTTACAACTACTTCAGCCCAAAAAGTATTGGAAACATTCTTCTCCTTTAGCAAACTTCTTTTCAACTCCACAATTTTTCGATTCTTCCTTTGAGTAACACCATTTTGTTGAGGTGTCTATGGAGTTGTAAGGTGCTTTTGAATTCCTTATTCTTTACAAAAATGATTAAATTCATTTGATAAAAAATCACCAATTCTATATGTGCGTAAAATTTTTATGTGATGACAATTTTCATTTTCCACCATAGCCTTGTACTTTTTGAACACATCAAATGTCTTAAATTTTTTCTTCAAGAAAAATATCTAATTGATGCAAGAGTAATCGTTAATAAGTAATGCATAAATATTGACTACCACTGAAAGAGTTTGTTTGCGTAGGTCCACATTCAATATGCATGAATAATCTCAAGAGGATACTTTGCTCTTTGGGATTTTCCCATAGGAAAATGTTTTTTTGCATTGTTTTCCAAAAATACACTCTTCACATACATCATTAAAAGAGTCAATTTCTGATATTCCACACGCACTTCCTTTGTCCCAAATGGGGCAAAGAAAAACCCCTTTACAATTGCCTTTTCTCTGCTTTAAGATGTAAGGAAAACCTCCTCTCCTATTCAAAAAACATCACCCGCCTTTTTTTTGCTCAAGAGGTAAGGCAAAACCTTTTACCACTCAAGAGCTCAACCACCTATACAAAGATTCTAAAACACACTTCCAATTTCTTTTTTACAATCGAAGGCACACAAAAGAGAAGAAAAGAGAAGGATTACAAATTTTATAAGTTTTGGTTCAAATGGACTCCACAAGTCTTCCCCTAAGTTTCATAAGAAGTCACTTTCACTTCTTTATTATTCGAGAACTTTTTTATAACCTTCTTAACTCCAATTAACCATTGGAACTCATTTCTCATTTTTTGGACCAAAATATGACCCTTATTATGCATTCTCTCTACATATCGATCGTCTGATCCATCCATTGGTCAATCGCTCATTCCATTGGAGAAATATTACTATTGGTGGATTTCGCATCCGGACTAGTCGACCATTTGCCAAACTTGTTGATTGTTGTATCCCATTTGCTAAATCATTGATCGGCCTCATCAACACTGATGACACCTATTGACCGGTCCTCAAGTATCGACACTTATTATATTGATAGGTCAACCGGTCTAGCTGACCGTTGACTAGTTAACTAGTCATCCATTCGATCACCTTGCACTATTCTACACATATATTTTTGCACAATTATCGGAATGAGGTGATATTTTATTTGTTGAAAAGCTAATGCAATTATCTACAACTTTCATATTAACATATTTATCTAAATATGAACGAAACATATTCAAATATTAACTTCATATTCATTGTATAAAATAACTCATTCCTCATACTTTTTTGATAGTTTAACTATAACTCTACTTAATCAGGTTCGTATCATAAAAGTATAATTAGTTAGAGCATAAAACTTTTTGTTCAAACAATCTTCCCCTTCCTATGAAGAGAATTCGAAAAAAAATGGAAAGTATATAAGTTGGGAGGAAAAGATATTAAAGTCAAAATTTTACTCCCCCTAATTCTAGACTTTCCTTACAATGATAGATATGCATATAAAACTTAATTGTAAGGTACTTTTCGTTAATAATAGATTACCCAAAGAAAAAGGTAAAAGAAACTTCCATCCAAGATTTAAAGAGTTATATTTATAAGGTCCACATGATTAACTTAGGGTTATATAATTTGTGGGTTATATTTCTTTCCCTTTTTTTCATAAAAAAGTAGTTTGTACATTTGGCATAAGTAAGAAATAAATGTTTACTTTCCCTTAATCATATATAATTTTTCTATAATTTTCATTCTCACACTTTTTTCTGTCATATAAGAAACAAGATAGAAAGTAACATTAGAAAGATGGAAAATATTTTTTATTCTTTTGTGATATCCGAGAACTTTCGAGTTTAACATATATGATAGACAAAAAAGACTTCCCCTAAGTTAATGAATGATTATATAAATAAAATATCAAATTGAAATTGTTTAGGGGTTAAAAATAACACGTCACAAGAATCAAAATATAGTATACAACTTTGAGATAACAATCATATGTCAAATTTAAATTAGATCACATCAAATAATCTCATATAACAACAATATGAGCAAGATTTTTTTTTTATAAATTCCATTTAACAAAACTATATTCAAAGTGAGTAGAGGAATTAATATTTCAAAGTTTTAAACAACCTCCCTCTATCATTATGGCCATCTTGTCTTTTGTTCTTATCTTCCATTGTCAAAAGATAATAATAAGATTAATGATAGGAATGTAAAAAGTGAAACTAGAAAATATGCAAAATTTAGTCCTTTGCATATTCCCCTTTTTTAAGATAATGATAATTCCTTGAAGTTATAAATAAAGGGGTAAAATTTTATTTTCCTAACATGAAAACTTTAAGTTCGAAATGATGAGTCATGTCAAGATTCCACATGGCAAGATCCAACTCAAGGGTCGCTACCAATAATGTAATGCTCTGACTAAAATATTGACCTTGACTGATTCTTTGACCCGAACATTCTATAAGCGGAAGACTAATGGAATCTCTAATACATGTTATAGTGCTAATAATTGTCAATAGCTAAAGCAGAAGTCTAAAGTAAAAAAACATCTATGACATAATAGAAAAGGTGAAATAAGGACAATAACCTAAGATCACTCCAAGTGTACATCACCATCACGAACATCATCAGTCGCTTGAGCTCATCCTTTATTACTCTGATTACCTACAAGATCAATGCAGGAGAAACAATAACCCACGAGCTTCGCAACCCAATAGGTGGATAATAAGCTAATGAATAAATAATAACAATAAAGTAGCATAGAGTTATTGTAAGCATAATCATAATCATCACTTAAATAATCAATGAACAGGAATCAATGCCATGCTTTAATAAGAATCAATGGAAGAGAATACTTTAGGTAAAATCAATAGACTAAATCAAATATTATGCCTTGGATAAAAGCAATATAAGAATTAAGGCTAAGCTCTATGTGAATCAATGTAACATCTGATATGACACAATGCTCTGGATAGTTCATCAATATCGTATCCATGAGTAAAATCAGAATACAAGATAAACACTACTTGGGGATCCAATGGAAGAAATCAATACTCCTATTATCAATGAATAGAGATCAATGTGATGTCTATAGGTAGAATCAAGTTGAATATGAGCAATGCAATAAAACACTATGTAAGAATAATAACAATCCAATATGATGATCAAGGTCAATGAGATAAATCAGTCCAATGTTCTGGATGACTTTACTTTGTATTTCGATGTCATATGATATCCTCTGAATCAATGTGCATATTTTTATCTTTGAAAGTTGTAATCAACTCATTTATCTCTGATATATCCATATAATGTCACTGGTTAATGTATTCGTTGCAATGAGGTGCCACTTTATGAGTGGCCAGTGATTGTGCACATCACGACGACCATCCTCTCTAAAGGAGAGGGTAACCTGTTTTATTACACGATGGAGCAAAATCATGCAACGGGGACAAATTATACTCCAACATTGTCTGTAATATAATACCATGAGCTCTCATCAATTCGTAACATGAGCACCCAAGTTTTTATCTTTAATTAATTAGGTTCTCATCTTCGCTCGGATTGGGACTTAATCATAACAATGTAATGATGTAATTAATATCAAAGGATCATATAATCAATGAAATCAAAGAGATGTTAAACTTTGGATTTAATTTATACAATGAGACAACAAGATCAAATGAATAGAGTTCTGGATCTACTGACAGTGTAGGATAATAATGGGTTTTCAAATCTTGACCCATAAATCAGTAATTAATATAAAATATGATTAATCATTCTCTACTATAACAGTACTCTAAGTCATGATATCAGTAGGGTCAGATCAATGGCCAATCAAGAATAATCAACAATACAATGATCAAATGATGATATCAATATAACCTACGTTTTTGATAGAATTATATGATTAACAAATCATGGATCACAGCGACAAATCACATATAATACACTCTATCAGGATGTCAATGTACTCATATCGATCATAATTCATGAATCAAGAAGCAAACAATAATCATTTAAAAACATACACCTAACATAACTTTAGCAAAACTCAGGCCAGGTTGGGTCAAACCCTCGGTGACATCTCTAAGTATGACTTTGTAGCTATGTGCCCTCTCGGATTCTCCACAGATGTAGAGGATAAAACTCCCTCTTGGGTAGGAAGTCACCAAATCAATAAAACATGACTAAAATAGAGAAAAGACGGTGATGTAGAGTAAAGAGCGAATCAGGTCCAACTCCAATATACGTGGCTCATGATTCCTTTTTAGATGATTGAGTTTCGATCCCACCTCTCAACATCCATACAGAAACTCAATGGAAAGCATCCCTCTCGAGCGAGAAATCAATTAACACACATTACCTGAATGAAAGATTATCAAACACCATCACAGAAGCACAACTAATACGTTCATAGGACTTGTTAAGATTGCAGAATGATAACTCTATTCAGCCTTATACCTCTCATCATTCAATGGAATAGAGGGCGAGAACTCCCTCTCGAGTTGCAATTGGAACAAGTCCTATAGCTCAATTAACATCCAGAATCCAATGCAACAAATCTTACATGACAAAACAAGCAATGAAACATAAAACTCTATCTAGTTTAAGAAAACCAAAAATCAAACAAAGAACATAAACATCTCAAGATCAACATGCCCAGCCTTAGTTGGTTGTTCAACTACACATTAAGAAAATAGGAAAAGAAAAAAAAGGAAAAGGAATAGAGAAGGAGAAGGGAGGCTACTATCGCAGCCTCCTCCTCCAACAACAATGGGTTGGAGATTCAACCGGATTCTGGACCCTCTCTGCTAGCCGGCCTCTATGTCTTTTCTAGTTCAAGTGGTTTGTGCCACCTATCCATATTCTTCTAGCTATTTCCTTGTCTTCTTCCTTTAGCTTTTTCAACCAAAGAATCTACATGTGGTCCTCCCTTAGCTGCTTGCCCCCTGTCCAACTTTTTCGGTCAAACGAATATGCTTATGGTCCCTCATTGCCTACCTATCTATTAGCTTGCTACCTTTCCCGCTTTTCCAGCAACTCTTCTATCCTCATCTGCCCATAAAGGTTTAGAGGAAGCTTTCTTCCTCTTGTACCACGGAATTTTCTAGGTTGGCATGGAAATGCATTCTCTTTTTTGTTGTTTGTTGATTTAGGCAACTGTTCTAGTGAACTGCATCATTTGCTCTCGAATTCATCTAAGTGTCTAGGTTGGGGGTGTGACCTATGCGGTCCGTAGGTGGGGGCATATATCTGAATGCTCCCATGTGTTGTCGGCTAGTATTTCTACATGGAAAATAGTCAAAATAAATAGTAATATCCCATGAACGCAGATTACCTTGAGATAGATATGGAGAAATCATAAAAGTTTCATCTCGACAATAAAGCATATGTTCGAGAACATAACAAAACATGAAATAAATGCATGCTAAACATGAATAAAAACTAATATAATTTATCCACATCAATCTTTCATGAAGCTTTCAACATCTTTTTATAGCCTTGTTGAGTGTATATTACCATTGGAACTCTTCCTGTTGTTGAAGATAACTTTTCTAATCACAGGGATATTTATCAGTAGTGGACAGAGTTTGCTACCAATGCTTCTACTTCACCATTCGACAGCTTGTTGTGCTTCAACTCGTCGAGAGCTCCTATGCACCAGTTGGTCGATCCATTTGACCATTGTAGAACTATGACTGTTGGATGTTGCTCGATCAGTTGACCAACAATTTGGGAGGCAAGGTCCATCTTTAGCACTATGGACAACTTTCTTCATTTACTTTGTGAAGCGGATGCACACTATGCCGAGCACATGTCCTCTTAAAGTTTCAAACTTTTGGTCATTCAATTTCTTCTTCATGGTCGTCCGCTACATTCTTTAATGGTCGACTGCTCCATCAAACAATCATCCATTTTAATGCCTTGGTAGCTACTATCATCATAACATAATCGCTTATATCGGGTGTCTTCTATATTGATCGTTATTCTCAAAATTTCATAGCGGTCATCTGCTACTTGCATCATTTCTTCGCTACTTACATTGTTCTTGCTCTACTTCTACATAATGTTTAAAAATGACTTTTTCTTTTGAAGTTTTAATCTGTTAAATGCAATACTTAAGTCAATTATTAGCTCACCTTCTTCATTGTTTGTTATCATCAAAATACCCAAAGTATTGTCTCGAACCAACATATCTTTCTATTGCCTTTTTTCTATGTTATTGTGTGACAATTTAAGAGCTACATATTTATCAACAAATATGAATTTTTGCTCACATAATATAGATTAAGTGGCTCAGATTATGTTTGGTATGACCAAGAAATAGTTGTGTGCATTTCATCCTTTCTAAACAAATCTTTCCAACTCCATGTAAGAAACCTTTATGGTTCGCGATTCTTTCATCTTTGAGATGAGTGTCATCCCTAGCTAACAGCCTATTACCACAAACATGTTCAACAATTACAAACATATCTCGGCACCACTATTTACTTGTTACAATTTACATATATTTGATATTATGGTTGTTATTATTTAATTATAAGTAGGTAAATCATATGTAACATGTTTGCCAATGATATACTATTAAAGTTATTGTTACATTTTCATACTTGTAATTCCACTTAGCAATTTATGAGCATAAAATCACCACTTGCTTAACACATCAAATTAATTTATAACAATAAAATTTTGATTAGTAATGATAACATAAAATGCAAGTGAGTGACACAACTTGTCATTTCAAAACACCCCACCATTCAAGGTTGATTCTACCAAACAATATTGTTGGTTGTTGGAGCATAAATGTGTTATAATGACGAAGCGTTTCATAGCAAAACACGTTTTTTCTCATAGCGGTATCACATTTAGTATTTTTAGGCAAGTTTACCACTTGTATTTATTCAAAAAATTAAAGCATTAATTATTAATAGTTACTATAAAAAAATATGCAAGTAATTTAATGGTCGTGCCAGACGAAACACTACTGACAGTCTTTTAAATGAAAGTTGCCTATTTTGTAATAGAATAAGTAAACACACTTCGAGAATTTGAAATCTAAATTGATATGTTTGAAATTTGAGAAAAAAAGAAAGAAAAATAGTCAGTTCTTAGTTTATGTAGTGCGATGAGGGTTGCCACCTCACGCTCAAGGCCAGACAGTAGAATTAAGAAAAGCTTACTTGTATTAAATATGATGAAATATAACATACATCTGAGCCTCGGAAGACACTAGTAAACTCCTCCCAATGTACCGTAGGTAAGAAAATCTTATTACAAAATGAAAAATATAAAAGACGTATCCTACAAGTAACACCATGTACTTGGCCATTCATAAGGATGGCCTTACAAGATAAATGCCCTAAGGGCGGATAACTTGCTCAAATAAAAAAATTTCAAATCATGAAAGATTGGTCTATTCAAATGAATGAGTTAATATAAGACATTAATCCATAATTTGATGACTCAAATCAATTATTCTACATAGATAATATCAAATTAAAACTCTTCATGAATTGGATTCATTAAATACTTTTCGTCATAATTCCAGAGTGTATCATTAATTTTACGGTTACCAAATTTAAATGGTAGAGATAAGAATGAATATCACTAAGAATTTATTATTTTTACATTAATTAGAAAATTCTTGCCTATATAAAGGGCCGATTGAAATCTCCTCATCCCATCCAAAGCTAATATCCTCTAAAGCTTTTCCTCAAATTTTATACTACTTCATCTTTAGCATATTTCTACATATATGCTCTTCAAATTATATTTTTCAATCTAGAATTAGTACATTTATTCTTTTGCAAAGAAATTTGGATCAACAAAGTCTTTTTACAAAAGGATCGTCATCTTCAATCTAGTTTAAAGAATTTGTTTTTAAGGCAAGGTCAACCACCAATCCCAAGCTTATGTTTTCCTTTTTAGATATATGGTGATAATTGTTTGTTTATGTTTTAATCATGATTGTATACATTTCATTCTTGTTTTGATTGTTATTTGCTATCTTATGCAAACTATTGCAATATATTATAGAAGATAAGTTATCTTGCTTTCATAGCCCAACTATTATGTTTTTTTTCTGTTATGGAAATGATAATTTTTATATCTTCTATCATGATTTATAAATGTGATATGATTAACTCTGACTCTTTGATGTGAATATGTAGACTTTAAGAATGGCCCAACAGTCACAATTGCTAGGCCGGAGTGATTCAAAGGTAAAACTCTTTTATAGTTCTTGGATAATTCATTCCTCAAATGATACTTTCTTCTGCATCAATTTTGATGATATCTATAGATATAGAGAGAGAAGAAGAAGGTATTGGTATTGGTTTCATACAAACATGGAACTTTCTATTTAACTTATTTAAGTCGTTCCAAAGTCTTTTTCTATATGTTTTGCTTAGATCTTACAAAAATGATAACTATTCAAAATTACTTGTGCCTTCTAACAATCATTCTCGCGAGCCTTTTGGTTAATGCTTAACATATCATGTTTCCCTTTTTCTTTTCTCCTTCTTTCCAATGTTTTATCATATTATTTTAATGTTTGAGTAGCGAATCATTTCTATCTATCTATATATTATATTATTTATATATGTTAGGATATAAAATCTGAAAAATTATATACAGGAAAAGAACAGATGTTTTTACTGCTATGTATGCTCTTCACTATTTGATTTTAACTCATAGGTTATATTTGCTTACTCCACATAATCTATCCTTACATATGGAGACTAATCAAGAACACTAAATAGCGAGAGAGGGTAAATGGGTTCCAACATGGATGTGCATATATAATATCGGAAGCATGCCAACAAGTGAAAAGTGAAAATAATATAATCAGCTTTTCTTTCTCTGCAAATGTAATTGTTTTCCTTCTTAATGATTTTATGCAAAAGTATAATTATCATATGATTGCTTTATATGAACAGGGAAAAGCACCAATCATCGTGCCCTCGACGAGTCCGCATTTGGGGAAGAGGCCGATGGGAATGGCCGCGTTAACTGGTAATTGGTGCACAACAACTTAATTTATTTTATTTTTATAAGATCATGTATTCTTTTTTAGTACGAGTCCACGCGTACGTGCATTTTTAGTACCACTTTTTGCTGGTCCATAGCGTTGGTCGTGATTGGTCTTGGCGTGTCAGGACGAGTCACGTTGTCCTAATCGCTAGGGAATATAAAAACTACGGTTTTGGGTCCAATTATGGGAACCTAGATACAACGTACGTGACACCAACCCCTATGTCACTTTTTTAACTTCTGGCCGGCATTCATTTCACTTCGCCATGATATGTGCATTACCTCACACTTGTACCATCTTCTCTTTTTTTCTCCTCAATGAAATTAATTGCATGCAAAGGGATCATAAATATAATTTTCAAACTTTATTTTTCTTTTCTATGCAGGTTAAATCCTCAAAATAATAAAAAAATAGATCGAATAGTTGTATAATAAAAACAAAGGGGACCACACTTGGGATTATTAATTTCATTATTATCAATATTCACATGCTTCTTCACCCTTCTTGGGCAGAAGGCTTTCTATTTTCCTTCTTTAGTCTGTTTAAGCCCAAAGAACCCATAAGCACAGGCTTATTCCAACCATTTGATTTAGTGGCCCATGTTCTATCGCTTTTGTATTATTATTATTTTTTTCGAGAGAAAATGTGTTATGCACACACATGAAAAAGTAAAAGTATTTAAAGTACTAATTTTGATTATATGATCGTCTAAGCTAATATTTGGTTGTATAAATATTTAATGTTATGTGATTAATGGTACAAATAAATGTAAAGCATTTAAAATATAAAATTAAATACGATTAAATGGGATGCTAATTAAAAGATAATTAATGGACGCTCCTGGAATGATTCGTTGCATTTAATTATCCGTTTAGTGCGTGTTAGCTAATATCCAATTAATGGTATATGATTAGCTGTAATGTTACTTGATTAATAGTATAAATAAATGTATGCATTTAAAGTGTAGAATTAAATTCAAATATATAAAGTATGCTAATTAAAAAGGCCATTAATGAACTAATTAAAAAGCTTATTTAAATAGAGGATTATTAAACTCTCATTAGGTCATTAAGGCGTCAATTAACTCCCATATTTTAAATAGTCTAATTAATTCATTGTATTTCTCTTGCTGGTGAACCGGTTTAGTGATTGAATCAATTCGGTTTGACCGATCCAAATTATGATTTTACAACGAATCATGATCTATCGCAATTGGTCGGACTGGTCTGGAAATCTAATTTTGCATCTCTTGTTAAGATCTTTGTGAGTATCGGATATATGCACGTTTCTCTTTTTACTCTACTACCCTTATTTCAACAGATGCAACTGGGAAGCAGATCATCCTAAGCGCCGGTGCTTCTACGTCGTCGGCGGCTCCGGTGTCACCTGAAAAGAGGCCGAGAATTGATGCGCCGGCAGATGCGCAGGAGCAGGGAAATGAACCAGTAGGAGGTGATGCGAACGCAAATGATCCTGTTGGAGGTGATCCGGACGGAGATGTTCCTCCAAACGGTGATGAGCCTGAGGAAGAAGATCTTATAAACAAACTTCCTAATGATCTTCTAACGAGCATCTTTAGCTACATCCCCGAAGTCAAGAATCGCTGCCGGTGCTCGTGCGTCTCGAAGAAATGGTTCGTGATGCAGGCCGCCATGCGGAAGTCCGACTTCAAAGCCGTCGCCGTCGCCCAGCCGAAGCCGCAGGTCTCTCGACGGAACTTGAACTGTCATATCAACGGTGCTCGGGCCAACAGCGTGGTGCTGGCCTGCATGGCGATCTCGATGGAGGCATGGGGGACGTTATGCGAACTCTCCGTCCAAGGGAACGGACCTGCACCTCCTGAGCGCCGGATCCATGACCGGAGCCTGTCGATCTTGATGCGAGCCGGCAGCAGTCTCCGATCTATCAGCCTCACCAACTGCCCCCTAATTGGTGGCCTTGGTATCCGATCAATCGCCAGGTACTGCCTGGTACTTCAAAAACTGCACCTCTGTAACATGGCATCTGTGACTGACGACTGCCTCGAAGATTTCGCAAAGACGCGCACGACGATGGTAAATGTGCAGTTGGTGTCAATGCCAAAGGTAAGCAGGAGATGATCTCCTCTCTCTTTAACAGCATCAACTTTGTGCATGCATTGCAAAGACTTCTCGTGAGTTTCAATTCATGCTGTACGTGCTGACGAGACTGATCTCTCTTTGAACCCTGCAGGTTACGAATCGGACGCTGCAGGCTTTCGCACAACACATGGAGAATCTTACAGTGTTTCACGTGGAAGCATGCCCTCTTGTCACAGACGACGGCGTCGTCTCCATGATCACCGGCCAGCCGAAGTTGGAGGTTCTCACAGTCACATACATGAAGCTCGGAGACCACGTTTTCGAATCCCTCGCCCACTACGGCGAGCACATCAGATGGCTGAAGTTTGTAGGCATCTCCGGCGTCTCCGCCACTGGGTACCGCTGGCTGGGAGCGGTGAAGAATCTCCAGAACATCATGTTAGAAGCTTGCCCGGACGTCACCGACATTAGCTTCGCCAAGACCCTCCCGGAGGCGACCTTCGGGAACTTGCGGCACGTGGTGATCGGCAACTGCAACACACTGTCGGATGCAGGCCTAGTCGACATAGCTGGATCCTCGAAGCACCTCGAGGGCCTCGTTCTGCGGGACTGCAGCGGGTTCACCAGCAGGGGTCTGATGGAGGCCCTCGGCAAATGTAGAAGGACGCTCAGAATGCTGGCACTGACCAGGTGCACCTTCATTCGGGCGCCATGGCACAACGTTTTCCCGATGTGCCTGTCGTTGACCGTCATTTACATCGACGATTGTCGAGGTCTTGGCGATGGTTTCCTCCTCTGGATAGGGGACTGTTGCAAGCGACTGAGAAGCCTCAGCATTATAAACATGAAAGACGAGATCACAGACAATGGCATCCGCTACTTCATGCTGGGAATGGGGCCCTATAACGACATCTACCGGATTAACTTGTCCGGTTGCACCGCCGTCGGCAACAGGAGCGTTTGGGCCGTGACGAAGAACTGCTCCCGCCTCAGGTTGCTTCTCCTGAGCGATTGCACCCGCGTGTCGGACGCCGGAGTAGGAGTGATCACGAAGCGGTGCAAGATGCTGGCGGAGCTGGACGTGTCCAGGTGCAACATCGGCGACCAGGGCGTCCGGAGGCTGGCAAAGCATCTGCCGTGGTCTCTGGAGTTGCTTACGTTCGCCGGCTGCCCGCGGATCACAGACCAGAGTGTGGTCGACCTGAAGAGGAACTGGTGGATGAGGCTGAACATTGCTGGGTGCACCGGCATCAGCGCTGAATTCCGGCAGTCCCTGCGGCAAATCTTCAGGTCCGTTGTGTACTGAGGAAAGAACAATGGAGGACATGATGCATCTTTACTTCTGCAGTTTGCTTTTGTGCTATTAATTTGCTTTGAGTGACAGTACTTTTACTTTCTAGTCTGCTAATTGTCTTTTGCTTCGAAATTTCTTTGCCTCTGTTTATTGGAAAAATAAAATTGTTATAATGTTTCGAAAAGTTTAATTCGTAACAAAGTGTGAAAGGTTAGTTAATGATTACGCTTTCAAAATCAGATTTGGGGGCTTGTCTCCCAGGGTTAATCCCACTTACGGGCTTAAAGATTTGCCAGATAATTAAGTGTTTAATATAATGAGGATAAGGATCTAGAAGGAAGAGGAAAAGAGAGAATAGTCTAATTTTACATGGATTTATAACAACGTCGCCATGACCGGATTTTCGTACATCCAGGGAGATTTCCGGTCAAGTCGACCAGACCGATCCAAATGACAATCAAGTAATAAATTTAATGAACTATATTAAATCAGACTATATGTTGGGCATAATAACTTACAAGCTTTGAAGCCTAACAAGCTTTGAATAGTTTATATTTCTTGACCAAAGAAAATTTTCTTTTTAAACTTCAACCAGGAGAGAGAGAGAAGCTTGACTAGTTAATTAGATATAATTAACTCAAATGTATCTTCTAATTGGGCTGGACCAATCCAATACTTCATGCTCCCTGGCACAATATCATTTGCATATGCATTATCTATGTACGTCCACATCTAGCTCATTCTTTCCAGGTTCAACATGTACGCAATTACTATGTTTTTTTTCTTTTTATTTACTGAAGTCTACTAAAGCTTTTGTTCATGGAATATCGCATCTGGTAATTTTATTCTTCTCTAAATCTCATAACTTGTATTCAAAATTTACATCTTTATAACTAAAAAATATGCATTAATAGTCTTGTCATTCAATGAGTCTCTATGTTCCTTTGATACCTGAGTTTCTAAACTCTATAAAAAATCTTCGAGTGAGAGGAACGCACATTTTTACGGGTTCACACTTTCTTAGAAATATCTAAATCTAAACAAACATGTTAATCAATTCACTCGTAGTGTTTATAGGTTCACTCAAAAAAGCCTTCATCCTTTAGAGACATTTAACTCTATCCAAAATGTTTTTTTTTTGTGCATTTTTTTAAGCAAGACCATTATGTTGTGTAGTTTCATGTATTATCTTCTCACATTTAATGTAACGCCTTCAAATCGCACACCGTCATGTGGCAGAATACGTTTCGAAGACGCTACGAGTTATCCTTACGTGTACATCATATTAATAAAAAAGAAGATTTTGACTGATCAACTCAATATTAATAAAAGTGAAAGACTTAATAATAATTAAATAATAAAAAGAGTATGACATCTTCATATGCAGAAAACTTATAATGAACTTCATGTGAATCCAAAGGGGAGCTAGTACATCAAACTAAAGGACACAAGATACTCATGTGCTGCCACCTACGAACTCGATCTGTCATCATTGGTCACCTTCATCATTAAGATCTGGTCCTGCATTTAAGAACATACAGGGGAGAACCTCCCTATGAGTTTTACAAATCAGTATGAAAGTAAGATAAATATCATCATAAGATCATGATACTAGACAAGAATCATAAGGACATCATCATCATATAAAAAGAAAATAAACATCACCATCATCATATGTGAAAAAGAGATCCTATAACCTGACATATGGATAGGAAATTGATAGATTGTAATCTTCTTGACATCATAAGATTAAAGATCAGAATAGATAAAAATAAATCATCATAAAGGAGACAAAAGCCGATCATCATGATTATGACGTCATCATCATATAAAGATTCATGAGAGATAATTATGTGAAGACAAAAAAAAATTATGAATTGTATCATCTTCTTTAGATCATATTAATAATAGATCAAGAGATCATGGACAGATCATCGTAAGTGTGATAAGAGTCACTAATCATCATGAGAATATTTCATTATTAATATGCTTCATCTACTTCATCATCTTATTATTTATCTTTGACTTATAGTGGGGTATATTTCAACCCACGAGGAGGTTTGCCTCAACCCGTCTATCATCATCATTATAACTGGCAGAGCCAGTCCATAACTGACCGTAGTCAGCCCATAACTAGTCGTCACTAGTCCATCATAAAAAGAGCTCTTCATTTAACATTTTTCATCTTTTATCTTGCAACTTTTAATTTATCTTTATTAAGACATAAGGATCATGATCAAGATTTGATCATCATAGGAAAGGATTAATAAATAATAATGATCAAGGGTCCTAATCATCATCATCATTATATAAGACACAATCAGAGCTACAAGATAGAATCATGAAGAGAAATCAAATGCACATAAACATCTTAATCATCATCATTAATAGATCAGCATTGATGGATATGAATAGGTGTCATCACCGATATGATTGAATCTAAATCAATTCATTATAATAAGAGTCATAAGATCATGATCATGTTGGACATCATTATAGTAAAGGCATAATAACATAAGCATAATCATGACTTATATCAGGATTAACCACATGAATCAGGAATCAAGAGATCATAAAAATCATCTAAACAGCATCGGAACCCGAGCTGAGTCAGGTAGAATCCGGGCCGAGTTCATCGGACATCATTCTCGGAAAAATAGAGTTAAACCCGGGCCGAGCTCGGGTCACACCGAGGCCGGGTAAGGTCATCGTCAAATCGGGGCAGCCATCGCGCCCGACTTCTTTATCGTGGGTGAAACTCGAGCCGGGTCATCATCAATCCGGGCCGGATTCGTCCTATTGCAGAGCTCGGAGAGCGCGGCAATGGCGGATCCGGGTCGAGTTCACAGAACTCGGTCCGAGTTTGGACCTGCTTGGGCCAGGTTAAGATCAACCCGGACCGGGTCCTCTTACGCAAAATTTGCGCAGATGCACAGTGCGTGTTCCGATCATCTTTTCCGGCGATGGCCGACATCAAACATCATCATACGACATCATATTATAAATAGGGATTAACTAGATCATGCTTCAAGTCTAAAATCATGATTCTAGGAAGAATCTACTCTAGTTCCATACCTTGTGAAGTTTTCGTTGAAACCTCACGTCCTTTCTCTTCTTTTTCGTGTTCTTCCTCTTCCTCTTGCTCCTCTTCTTCTTCTTTTTCCTCCTCCTCCTCCTCCTCTTTCTCTTCTTTATTCCGCCGTTCCCCTCTGTACAGGCTTGTAGTCCATGTTCATCGATGTCCAAATCCCCCGGCTGATCTTCTGTTGGTGGTAGCAACCCGATGTGGGAGAGGGGGAGAGAGAGACGCATAAAATTAGGGCCGGATTGTGGAGAAAAATAGAGGGGATGATTTGTTTAATTTGTCCTCATATTGATAAGGGAGGAATTTGAGAACAATTGGGACTCCAGGATTTGGTTTAATCCTCTCATATTTTAAAACTTTGTTTCCTATTTATCTTTTCCTATATTTGGTTTTTATCTTCTTGTTTTAATCCTTTCCATCCTCTTCTTTTCCTTTTTCTATTTCAAGTTTATCTCTTTTATTTTTTTAAGTTGGCCGGGCGTTACATTATAAACCCCTTAAAATAAAATTCATCCTCGAATTTAGTCATCAGGTAAGGTAGGAGCTTACTAACAAGAAGGAACTTCTTGATCATTTGTGCGTTGGTACATCTCACACTTAGAAAGGCGTTTGTTCATCATCGTTCCATCTTCATCATCTTAAGTACATAGTCCTTCCATCATCATATGCATTGGGACAATGGGTCATTTTATCGTGATATACCTTAAGGCAAAGATCATATAACATTTTCTTTTCATCATATAGTTCATCTTTTCATTTTGCCTTTGCTATAATTGAAAAATAAAATCTACTTCAATCAACACAATAATGTGTTGTCATCAAAATAATCTATATGTCAAATAGAGAATTCCCTCATACGAGGTTGTAAACTTTCTTTACATAAATCATGACAATCCTCTTGCTGTCATAGCTCTTAAGATGGTTAAATTTTAAAACAAGATGATCAATTCTTAAAATGATTAAATCTTAAAATGATTTGATCTTAAAACAAGAGCAACCCCCTCTGATACCAATTGTAAAATTCCAAAAGGCATCAAGAGAGGGTGAATTGGTGTTCAAATAAAAATATCGAATTCACATTCATTGCAAAATCTTGAAATCGAATCTTAAAATTTTTTAAATCAATGCAATTCAGATCATATCAAAATCAATACGAGAGGGAGAGAGAGAAAATAATTACAAAGCATGCGATGGTTGTTGACGAGATTTGGCCACACTTTGACCTACGTCCCCGCTCCGATTTCTCGACTTCAAGACCGTCGAAGATTCTATTAGAATATCTTTCTTTATTTCAAATGGGGCAAGAAAGAAATCCCTTTACACCGCCGCCTTTTCTCTGCTTCGAGAGGTAAGGCACACCTCTTCTCATAATGAAGCTAATCTTTTCTCTCGCTCAAGAGGTAAGATTTGGAACCTCTTTTACACATGAGCTCTCTTAGTATTTTTTTAAATAAAATGCTTCTCTCTTTTACAATGCTAAGATCACAAGAGGAGAAGAGAGAAAGAAGAGAAAATTTAAAATGAAAACTTCAAGAAATGATCTTCTTTTGATAACTTGAAATTTTTTTCAAGGCTTGGATGGATCATTTTACTTCTACCTTTGGCATTCCTTTTATATGCTCTAGTATGTAGAAAATTCATCCAAAAATTATTTCACAAATTTCTCCTTCAAATTTGACCATTACTGTTCATTTGACTCGAAGGCCAGTCGACTGTACATATGGATCGGTACACTTTCTTTTATGAAAAATATGACCATTGGCTAATTCTGCATTGTCCTGTCGACTGGTACCTCAACCGGTAAGTCACGACATTTTGTTTATTGAAATTGAATATTTTTTGCACTGGCCGATCGACCGGTGTGCTTGACTGATTGACCAGTGTGCTTGATCTGTCGACCGGTGTTCCAGTTGGCAGGTCGACCCTCTTGCACTATTTTAAGCATAACTTTTTTGCACCGTTATTCAAATAAGATGATTTTTTTATTTTATGGAAAGCTAATAGAATTCGCTACAACTTTGATATTAATGATTTATCCAAAATCTAATATGATCATAATTAATTATTTAATCAAAGTGTAGTGCATAAAGTTATCCCTTTTTTAAAATTTTTCAAGATTGAATCTTTCAAAGTTTGCATCATTAAAATATAATTTTATATGGCATTAAAACTTTTCTCCAACACTATTTTGATGTCAAGTGATACATTTTGGTGAATTGTGTGAGTCATGGTACATAGTGTACAATATCATGTGCTGAACGGGGATGTTGAGTCCCCTAAAGGGAAATGATGCAAGAGGGATAGCTTGGATTAATCTCACATGCATGAGTCACGAGAGATATGCGGAATATATACATACATATATATACATATACATACATACATATATATATATATATATATATATATGACCTTAACCAGGCATGACATGTTAAAAAATCATGAGTTGACGGGGCAAAGTATAGATAGTATCACGCCGAGTATAGATATTTGTCGCTACGTTACTCTCATACTAGCTAACATGTTTTAGTAAAATCGTGTGGGGTCAGGCTCATAACAAATAATGTCACGCACTGTTTGACAATGTTACATGGTTGATAATGTGGAAGTTGAGGATTTATTTTATGAAGACAAAAATGAAGTATTTTAAAATTTTCAAAAGTTTCATATCATTGTGGGAAAATAGACAGAAAATCTTTTGAACTGACTTCACACAACCAACGATGGTAAATATATCTCAAAAATTTAATGAATATTTCGTAGAGCATGACATCAAATGTAACACCCGGCCAACTAAAAAAATAAGAGATAAACTTGAAATAGAAAAAGGAAAAGAAGAGGATGGAAAGGATCAAAACAAATAGGAAGATAAAAACCAAATAGAGGAAAAGATAAATAGGAAACAAAGTTTTAAAATATGAGGGGATTAAATAAAATCTTAGAGTCCCAATTGTTCTCAAATTTCTTTCCTATAAATATGAGGACAAATTAAACAAATCAGCCCCTCTATTTCTCTCCACAAGCCGGCCCTAATTTTATGCGTCTCTCTCTCCCCCTCTCCCACATCGGGTTGCTACCGCCAATAGAAGATAAGCCAGGGGATTTGGACATCGACGAACGTGGACTACAAGTCTGTACAGAGGGGAACAACCGGAATAAAGAAGAGAAGAGGAGGAGGAGGAGGAGGAGGAGGAAGAAGAAGAAGAAGAAGAAGAAGAAGAAGAAGAAGAGGAAGAGGAAGAGGAAGAAGAAGAACACGAAAAAGAAGAGAAAGGACGTGAGGTTTCAACGAAAACTTCACAAGATATCGAACTAGGGTAGATTCTTCCGAGAATCATGATTTTAGACTTGAAGCATGTTCTAGTTAATCCCTAGTTATAGTATGATGTCGTATGATGATGTTTGATGCTAGCTATCCTCGGAAAAGATGATCGGAACATGCACTGCGCGTCCGCACAAATTCTACGTAAGAGGACCCGGTCAGGGTTGACCTTAACCCGGCCCGAGCAAGTCCAAACTCGGACCGAGTTCTGTGAACTCAACCCGGATCCGCCATTGCCGCGCTCTTCGAGCTCTGCAACAAGACGAATTCGGCCCGGGTTGATGATGACCCGGCCCGAGTTCCACCCACAATGAAGAAGTCGGGCGCGATGGCTGCCCCGACTTGATGATGACCTGACCCAGCCCGGGTGTGACCCGAGCTTGGCCCGGGTTTAACTCTATTTTTCCGAGAATGATGTCCGATGAACTCGGCCCGGATTCTACCTGACTCGGCTCGAGTTCTAATGCTTTTTAGATGATTTTTATGTTTTCTAGATTCCTGATTCATGTGGTTAATCCTGATCTAAGCCATGATTATGCTTATGTTATTATGCCTTTACTATAATGATGTCGGACATGATCATGATCTTATGACTCTTATTATAATGAATTGACTTAGATCCAATTATATCGGTGATGACACCTATTCATACCCATCAATGCTGATCTATTTATGATGATGATTAAGATGTTTATGTGCATCTGATTTCTCTCCATGATCCTATCTTGTAGCTCTGATTGTGTCTTATATAATGATGATGATGATTAAGACCCTTGATCATTATGATTTATTAATCATTTCCTATTATCACCAAATCTTGATCATGATCTTTATGTCCTAATAAAGATAAATTAAAAGCTGCAAGATAAAAGATGTAAAAAATATTAAATGAAGAACTCTTTTTATGATGGACTGGTGACGATCAGTTATGAGCTGACTACGGTCAGTTATGGGCTGGCTCTGCTAGTTATGATGATGATGATGGACGGGTTGAGGCAGGCCTCCTCGTGGGTTGAAATATACCCCAATATAAGTCAAAGATGAATAATAAGATGATGAAGAAGATGAAGCATATTAATAATAAAATATTTTCATGATGATTAGTGACTTTTGTCACACTTACGATGATCTGTCAATGATCTCCTGATCTATTATTAATATAATTCAAAGAAGATGATACAATTCATGATTTTTTTTATCTTCACACAATTATCTATCATGAATCTTTATATGATGATGACGTCATAATCATGATGATCAGCTTTTGCCTCTTTTATGATGATTTATTTTGATCTATCCTGATATTTAAACTTATGATGTCAAGAAGATTACAATATATCAATTTCCTATCCATATGTCAAGTTATAGGATTTCTTTTTCACATATGATGATGATGTTTATTTTCTTTTTATATGATGATAATGTCCTTATGATTCTTGTCTAGTATCATGATCTTATGATGATGTTTACCTTACTTCCATACTGAGTTGTAAAACTCATAGGGAGGTTCTCCCTTGCATGTTCTTAAATGCAGGACTAGATCTTAATGATGAATGTGGCTAACGGTGACAGATCGAGCTCGTAGGTGGCAGCACATGGATATCTTGTGTCCTTTAGTTTGATGTACTAGCTTCTCTTTGGACTCACATGAAGTTCATTATCAGTTCTCTACATATGAAGATGTCATACTCTTTTTGTTATTTAATGATGATTAAGTCTCCCGCTTTTATTGATATTGAGTTGACCAGTCAAAGTCTTCTTTTTTGTCAATATGATGTACACGTAAGGATGACCCGTAGCATCTTCGAAGCGTATTCTGCCACGTGACGGGGTGCGATTTGGGGGTGTTACAGTTAGGTATCAGAGCCTAAAGTTAGGGTGTTCCCATGTCCTAATGTATGATGTCATGATCCATGTGCAAGTGCCACGAGCAGTCACCACGCCACCTGATGTAAATCCAAGTAAGTTATGTCTTCCACTTAAAAGCTAAATGATTATGATGACGACCCTTAACTTATGATATTTGATTATGCTAATATAGGATCTTATTGATCCTTAGGATTCTTTCCTATATGATCCAAATTTATGTTTAATGATGAAGTACTCTATGAGTATAGAATGATCTAAGGATGTGACAATTGGCATGCTTCCTATGGCTTCTTTATATCTTTTCATATCACACTTATATTGTCCATCATGCTAAAACTGATTCAATGATTTGATCAATTACCTATTCTTGATTTCATATGTGATCCCGTTCGATATCATTAATCTGATTATCAGTTAAGAAAGTATTCTTTTTAAGATGATGTTTAGAGAAGGATCACATCAAACGTAGGTTATAGTAAAAGTTATTAATTTATATTGATCTTATAAAGATGATGGTTGATATGATTCCATTATCAATCTTACCAAATTATATGATGATGTCACTACCCACAATAATGGACGATGCTCTTAGTGAGCCTATTGATCCTTGTATGGCATAAGCTAAAGGATGATGACCCTATGAAAATAATTTCATACCATAAAGTATGTCCTAGTGGTACAAGTGACGATGGAAGATAATATCTTTTCTTCACATCGATTAGGAATTCTTAGGAGGATTATGATAAGATTCTTAGTGTCAATTGATTTACCTCCTAAGATGTATAAGTATTATGTAAGAAGAAGAAGATAGATATTTGTACCTAAATGAACTAAAAGCTTTAGTTAGAAGTCGAGTGTCATATCGACCTCCTTTCAAGCATGACTCTAATTCCAAAGGCCCCATGACACATGAACTGAAGAGACAAATTTAATAACTTTAAGACAAGGGGTTTATGAGACCGAGGGTCTCATTTCTAGATGTTCCACTTATTTTGTAAAGAAGTATGATGACTTTGTGAATCTAGAGATCGATTAACAAATTGTTAAATAAAAAAACAACCATCAAGACATAAGTGTCTGTTACCATGCAAAGATGACTTATCTAAGGTTAGGTGTTCTCAAGATTGATCTATGGAGCGAGTACCAGCAACTTCGAGTTGCTGAAGAAGATGTAATGAAGATAATTTTTCTAGCAATGAATGATCACTATAAATTGGGTGATGCCATTGGATTAAAGAACACTCCTCAAACTTTTAGGCCCTCATGAATATTGTGTTCAACTTATGCCTAAATTTATGTAGAAAAAAATTGAAGTGTTCATCGATCTTAAGTATGCTTCCTTTTAGTAGTACCCTAATATGTGACAATGAAGATGAAATGAAGTTTTTGAAAGATTCCAAATTCTCCATAAATTACCACCATGGTAAGATGCATCCTATTCCACATGCACTCAAATATAAGAAGGAAGGCTCGTTAAGCTTCAATAAGACTGCGTGAATATAAAATGATGAAGGAATTAAGCATGTGAAACCCAAATAATGAAGTCATAAAAAGAGCAGTACTGAATGAATATTATAAGTCTGGGTTACGATCCAGTTGGAAAGTACAAATAGGTATGATGATGTAACCATAAGCCTAGGTTGTAATTCATTTGGGAAGTATATGGATGTATAAGGATGAACAAATAGCAATGACATGAAATGTGAAGATACAAATGTATGTTCTAAGTATCCAGCATGTCAATGTGGGAAAAAAATAGAACATCGGAAATCTTATGAAAAGATGATGCATGACGTTAAAAAAAATTATATAAAGATGACCTTACCTAGGAGGACAATCTTATCTAATGATGCCAATGCTAATCCTAATGATCTTTATGATCATGTACAATGATTATATGATTTATAATCAATTGTGTCCATTAAGATGATGACCATTAAGGATGATGGACTATGTTCAATGACACTTCGTGATGATCATCGATTTTGTAAATCGATGTACTAGATTTTTTTTTAATGACCCTTATGATTATTTTCTCCCACCATGCTAGGCTATGTCATTGTTGATCTTAATGATCCACATGATGACCATCCTATAATAAAGGAATGATCCTATGATGATGATGTATCTTTTGATGCCAAATAATCAGTCTTCTTAATTTTCTCACGATGTCCCATGGTTGCATAATCAATCATACTATATGCTACCTTGATGACCCTTAATCTTAGGATTGACGATGATCATGCCATATGCTAATGATTATGATGATCATTGTTATGGAATTAAGCATGAGATAAGGTTTTATTTTCCATCAATCGATGCTTATCGATTCTATGTCATTGTTCATGATGACTTTTTAATATTAAGAATGATTATGTCATTTGCAAGATTTTTCTTTCGAGATCTTGTATAGGATACCATATTGCTCACCTACATGTAGGAATGAGGAATGTGAAAATAAATTTCTAAATGCTAAAGGACTGAGATAGACAAAATGAGTAAGCCAAGAAAATTGAATTGATATAAAGAGGATGAAGACAACTCAGGCATGATAAAATTTTATGCCAAGAAAGACTGATGTAGATGGATTTTTAAACCTAATGATAAAGTTGTACGAAAGGTATCTCCAACCAAGTTCCTCCTACTAAGTAGATGTTTGACATATATCACTCATTTGATCAAAAATTGAAATATGTCCAAATAATATCATGTCAGGACATCCTCAAGTTTCTCATGATGATTGAAGTTGGTTTTACTTCTAAAAGTCGTAATTGGTCCCTTGTGACCAAAAGTTAGGATGTTAGGTTAAGGAAGGTACAAGCATATATTTATTATATTGATATTAACATGTGGGACATCATTGAAAAATGTTATTATCTTCATGAAAAATTACTAAGAGATTCTTAAAAAAAGAGAAAAGTTTTTTGCAAAACTTGATTGGAAAGCCAAAAATATTTTTTATTGTGTTTTGGATTCAATGGAGTTTAATCGGATTTCAAGTTGTGAAACTACAACCAAGATTTGGGAGAAGCTCATCACTACTTATGAAGGAACTGACAAAGTTAAAGAATCTAGATGGATATTTTAAATCATCAATATGATTCTTTCAAAATGTGTGATAATGAATCCATAAATGATATGGTTGCTTGATTTAATGATATTGTGAATGGACTAGCATCCTTGGGTGAGCTACGAACTAACCCCAAAATGTGAAAAAGATTCTCATATCTCTCTCCTCCAAATGACACATGAAGATGATTGTGATTGAAGAAAAATATTTGAACAAATTGAATTTCGATGATCTAATTGGTTCACTTTTAACCTATGAGATCTCAATCCAAGAAGATCAAGAAGAAAAAGCCCACAAGAAGAAAACATTGGCATTGAAAACAAATACAAAAGAAGAAGACTCAAGTGAAGAGAAAGTGGATGAAAAAAACTCGCGCTCTACACAAAAAAATTAGATAAGTATCTCAAGTTGGTAAAAAAGAAAGACAAAAATGGGAAGCCAACAAGAAGATCATACAAACACCACAAAGAAGAAAAATCTCAGAAAGATAAAGAGAAAAAATATGAAGAGTCTAACGAAATAAGTCATTCATCAAGCTCTTTTAGTGACGAATCATACCTATGCTTAATGGCACATGACGCTGAGGTGATTAATAACCTTTCAAATTCAATTATGACTCATCGAATTCTTTTGAAGAAAATATTTCTTTAAATGTGAGAACTCTCCTCTCTTATAAAAAGATATTTTTTAATTAAAGAGGAAAACAAAAAATTAATACATGAGATTGAAAAATGAAAAGAAGAAAAGAATAAATGTTTTATTGAAAATGAAGAACTAAAAATTGAAATTGACACTTTAAAAATTACACATGCTTGTGAAATTATAAAACTAACATGTTCTTTAGAAAAAGTAAAGAAACAAAATAATCTTAGAAAATACTTTGAAAATAAAAACTCTTATTGGAAATCCAATCATCCTTTTAATAAAAAATCACATGTCAAATATTTTACATGTGGCTTTTATGGTCATTATGCATATCAATGCAACATAAGAAAATCAACACAACATAATATGATTTGGGTTCCAAAAAGAACATTGTCTAACAAAATAGGACCCAAAGAAATTTGGGTATCAAAGGTTACATAATTACTTTTCAAATGTGCCTCACATACAAAGCAAAGACAAATGGTGAAGGCACAAAGGTTATAGTAAAAGTATCATTTACTTTTTTATTTCACCCAAAAAATTCAAAACTACTATTTGATTGAAAGAAAAGAGGAATATATAAACAACAACAACAACAACAACAACAAAGCCTTATCCCACTAGGTGGGGTCGGCTCAAGATTCCTTTTTGTGCAGGAAAAAAAAAAAAAAAAAGGTTGGTCATAATGATAGGGGGAGCATGTTAAAATCTTCCAATATTATTCTTTGATATATCATTGATACTATTGTTGTACCAGAGTTTTATGAAATATTATTTTAATACATTTTTTTACTTGTGGTTTTCATAAACTCTTGATCAATTTGATTTTTATCATTTTAAAATAACCATAAATTTAAGGTGAGCTATTTTTCTACAAGTTTTTAACTCTTTATGATGCAATATTTTACATGTTAAGAAAATGGAGAGAATAATGTTTTAAGGGGGAGTCAAATATGGTCTTTTATGTTCTTCATTTACGAATTATCTTTTTTATGAAACAAAAGGGGGAGAAATATAGGAGAAATATGATATGAATATAGTAAAAAAATTAGCCGGAGTAAAATTGATTTTACGAGATTTTACAACTTTTTGTAACTTATATATTTTTTATATTTCTCGATTTGTTTTCATAAAAAAGGGGAAGATTGTTGGAGCAAAATTTTAATGTCATATAAAATTATATTTTGATGATACAAACGTCAAAAGATTCAATGCTGAGAAAGTTTAAAGAAAAAGGGATAAATATATGCACTATACTTTGATTAAATAATTAACTATGATCCTTTTAAATTTTGGATGAATCATAAATATCATTGTAGAGAATTCTGTTAGCTTTTCATAGAATAAAAAATTATCTCATTTGAATAATTACGCAAAACGTTATGCTTAAAATAGTGCAATATGGTCGATCTGCCAGCTAGAACACCGGTCGATAGGTCAGACACACTAGTCGACTGGTCAGGCACACCGATCGATCGACTAGTGCAAAAAATATTCAATTTTAACAAACAGAATGTCGAGATTGTACCAGTCGAAGTACCGATCGACCGGATAGTGCAGGATCCGTCAACGGTTATATTTTTTTAAAAAGAAAGTGTACCGGTCGACCGGTCCATATGTGTGGTCGATCGGCCTCAGAGTCAAATGAACAGGTCAAATTTGTAGGAGAAGTTTGTTGAAAAATTTTTGTACGAATTTTTCACATACTAGAGCCTATAAAATGAGTGCCAAAGCCAGAAGCAAATGCAACCATCCAAGCCTTGAAGAAAAACTTTAAGTTACGAAAAGAAGATCATTTATTAAAGTTTTCATTTTAAGTTTTCTCTTCTTTCTCTCTTTTTCTCTTGTGAGCTTAGTATTGTAAAAGAGAGAAATATTTTATTTAGAAAAATACTGAGAGAGCTCTTGTGTAAAAAAGATTTCAAATCTTATCTCTTGAATGAAAGAAAAAATTAGCTTCATTAAAAGAAGAGGTGTGCATTATCTCTCGAAGCAGAGAAAAGGTGGAGGTGTAAAGGTCTTTCTTCCTTGCCCCAATTGGAATAAAAGAAGATATTTTAGTAGAATCTCCGGCGGTCTCAAGGTCGAGAAGTCAGAGCGGGGACATAGGCCAAGGTGTGGCCGAACGTCGTCAACAATCACTGCGTGCTTTTTGACTGCTTTTTCTTTCTCTCTCCCTCTCATATTGGTTTTGATGTGATCTGAATTGCATTCATTTAAAATATTTTAAGATTCGATTTCAAGCTTCCACAATAATTATTGTGAATTCGATATTTTTATTTGAACACCAATTCACCTTTCCTCTTGGTGCCCTTTGGGATCCTACAAATAGCACAACGGGTAACCTTTATACTTGACGTGATACTATGTGTTTTGTCCCACCGGCTCACGATTTTCTGACGCATCACTCTAGTTAAAATCATGTTCCCATATATATGTAACAGCTATTTCGTAACTTATGTATATGAGACTAATTCATGCATCTAAAAGTCACAAAATATTTATTGCCACATAAAGGATTTACCTTAATGGTATCACATACATCAAAAACTCCGCCTATGTTTTATAGCCGGTCCCAAGCTCGGATAAAGGAGGAGGGTTGTGTTAGGCCTCGACAGCCAACGTAAAACTTTGTCGAATCTCATGAACATGGATCAACGAATATAGAGCGGAATGGCGTCTTATGAACCATGTAGCCGACCCCACCTAGTGGGATAAGATTTTGTTGTTGTTGTTGTTGGTATCACATACATCAAAATGCACTAAATTCAAATTATTTTCCTTTTTCCTAGAACTATATACAAATGACACTTTGCATTGTTTACCAAATAGTATTTTAAAATTTATCTTCAATAACAACAATGTGAGAAATTTTCGTCAGAATATGCAATCATTTCTCACTCATGTGTCACAATATCTTGTACTATAAATTTGCTTAAGCTTCTTTTTCTATTGCATTAACCAACTATTCAATCAAATTCAATTGAATTGTGTACAAGACCTTTGGCATTTTTGTTGCAACAATCATGAATCTTTCTCATTATTTTTTACTTTTTTGTCATTCATGTGACTATAGTATCCGATCTAATAGGAAAATTGAGGGAAAATTATATTGGGACACAAATATAGTATCTGTCTCACATTTTTTATAATAAACTCACAACATTTGCATGTATGCATACATCTTCGATTCCTAAAATTTTAGACTCTATCTTATTGTCTATCTTCATTGTACCAGAATCAGTACTTTTGTATATATTGAAATATTCCTTTAATGAAAATTGCATGATGTGAAGCCCATGAATCGATGATACACTCAATAGAAGAGTCTATGACATTGCATTTTTTATTTTCTTAAAAAAATAAGAGATCTTCATCTAATGTCATTATTTAACTATAATCATCTACATCTTTTTTATTCTTTTTGTTCTATGGTCTCTTTCAATCTCTATAATTTTTCTTGATATATTCTTCCTTACTATAGTGACAACACATAAATTTTCCTATAAATTTTGAGCTATTATTATTATGATCTTTTGATCCCTTACTTCTTTATCTATTCTCTAGGACAAGTGTCAGAGTAATATTTCCAATCCTCTTCTTCCTTATTTCTTAATTGAATAAATAATCGTTGAGTTAAATTACTAAGTGCTATCAATAAAGTTGTCTAAGAGCATTAATCCATGCATCTCATTATCAGTGATTATTTTCATTGCCCCTCAATTAATTTACTAATTCCTAAAATTCATTGTTTAATAGAATTTTCATCTTTAGATTTCGAGTTCACCAATTTTCAAATCATTAATTTTTTATTTTGAGCAGTATTGCTCTGATATAAATCTTGTAATTTCATCCACAAATTTGTGCATCGGCCTTTTAGGAAACATGATGATAAACGATAACATCAATAAATTTTCTAATCTTTCGGATAATTTTTCAATGCATTATTTCCACCTTTTCTTTAGTTTTTTCTATTAGTTTTTTTATCTCCTAGGCAAATAAGTTTTTGCATTAGGGAGAGCCCTCATCCTAACTTTTGAAAGTGAATAATTATTCATCTCAGTTTGATCATGTCATTAAAATAGGTCTCCTCTATTTAATTCACACAAAAAAATTCAATTAACTTTGCTCTAGTAGTATATGTTAAGAATTTAACTATTGAGTCCTAAATATCCTTCCTATGTTTTGATGATAATAAATGAAATTGGTTTGAAAACTATTAATAAGCTTTCAAGTGATGTATATACAAGTGTAAGATTAATAGGTGAACACATCTTAAAGAAGTCGTACAATAAAAGTCGAAAAGAAATTTTTTAAGTACGACCGGCTGAATGAGCGGTCAAATGATAATTGAAGAAGTTTTACTAAATTATGATCGGACATAAAAACTGATCGATCAGACAAGTGACTGAAAAAAATGCAAGACTTCCAAGAAACTTAAAGACCCAAATCAGTCAATCAAACATGCGACCAAAAAAAAATATGAGAAGGTTAGAAAAGTTGAAGACTCAGGATTAGTTGACCGCCATGATGGATCGGTCGACCGGCCACAAGCAAAAATCCCAACCTCCACATTAAGCGATCGAGAAGGTTTGATCGGTCAATTAGTTCGATGGGCAAAGACATAGTAATAGCTATTTTTTTAATTGGATCCTTTGGAAGTAATATTTCATCAAGAAACCTATAAAAGACATACCAAAGGAAGAAGAAAAAATTATCGATGCAAGTACAAACATTCAAGCGGCTCTTACAAAATTAAAGATCATATTTTTTTATCATTCTCTTGTAAAAATTCTAATTCTCTTTCTCTCTTTTGTTTAAAAAGTGTGAACACCCGTAAGAGAGATTCCATATTTGTGTTCTTCAAAGCTTTTGTGTAACAAGAGTTTTGCCTTGCCTCTTGAGCGAAGGAGAAGGTGGTTCGGTGTAACAAGAATTCACCTCTCCTTATAAAAAAGGAGGAAGATAGTAAAACCTCGACAGTCTCGAGGTCAAGGATTCAAAGTGGGGTTGAACATCATCAACAAACCTTGAGTTTTTTTTCATTATTTTTGCACTTTGATTGCATTCATATCTTCATGAGGTTTTTGCAAATGATTTTAAAGAGAATTTGATATTGTGCTTTTTCCACCAATTCACCCCCGGGTGTCTTTTGATCTTGAAATTGATTGTTGCTCTTTTGTTTAATCATCTTTAAGAGCCATGACTTTATTTCTACTAAAGGTGAATCAAATATGAATCAACCAGTCACCCTCCACTTTTCAAATCCATCAAATTTTGCAAATAAGAATGAAAGTCTATATTTGTTTTATAGATATTGGAGTAAATTTCAGCCATGATTATCCAACATAAAGAGTATTCTCGGTAAGGTCATTCAACTTTATTTTGTAACAACATGGTCATCAAACTTTAAAAATGTTTCAGCCATGATCATCACGACCGGTTATAGCCAGCAAATCGCTAACGTAGCATAACGTCAACATTTTCTCTCTCCTCCATGCTATATTAAAAAATATAAAAAATGACATGTCAACATTTTTCTCTCTGCTCTCTCAAATCTAATTTTGTATCTACGGGGTTATCCAACATTTCAAAACTTTCAGACAAGGTCATTCAACTTTCAAATTTTCAATCGCTATCATCATTAAAAAATTAAAATAACAAAAAATAAAAAATGAAAACACTCATAGACATTGACATTTGGAATTTGATTGAAAATGAATATTAGAATACATGAAAGGAGAAAAACTTCTTGTAAAATTGGATTGGGAAAGAAAAAAATTCTTTATTATAGTTTGGACACCATTGAATTAAATTGCATTTCTATTTGTCAAAATACGTATGGAGTTTGGAGAAAAATCATTATTATTCATGAAAGAACTGGAAAAGTTAATGAATCAACATTTTAGACCATTTATATGATTCTTTTAAAATGCTTGAAAATGAAGCTGTAAATAATATGGTTGTTCGTTTTAATGATATTGTAAATAATTTAGTCTCTTTGCGCGAGCCAAGGACTAATGTTCAAAAAGGAAAAAGTTTCTCAAGTCACTCTTCTCAAAATGGCACGTGAAGAACTGTAATTGAAGAAAATGATCTAATCAAGTTAGATTTTTATGATGTCATAGGATCATTACTATTCTGAGATAGGGATGAAAGAAGATGAAGAAGTAAATGCCACAAATGAGAAATGATGAAGAAGAAAAAAGTGAAGATGAAAATTATGTCAATGAAAGAAAATTAGCACGTCATGCAAAGAAGGTGGACAAATACTAGATTTGCAAAGCAAAGAAAGAAGGCTGAATCATTTTGAAGAAAACCAACAAACAAAAATCAAATTACTTACTTTGAATGTAAAAAGATTGGACACTACAAAAATGAGTGTCCAAATCTTGCTAAAAAAAACAAAGAGGTTGAATTCTCAATGAAAAAAAATGTGGCTCTTCAAGTAGTTTGGGATAAAAGCGAGAAAGTTGAAGATAGTTCTTCCTCAAACGATGAAGATGACGCCTACCTTTGCCTCATGGAAAATGAGGAGGGAACACTGATGTGAAAAAATTATATATACTTTTCATATATGTTCAACATGCATTTATCTCATGTTTTGATACATTTTCATGCTCGAACACATGATTTATTGTTGAAATACAACATTTATGACTTCTTCACATTTATATTATGATTCTTGGGATATTTTACTTGTTTTAATTATTTTTCTTATAAAAAATCTCAGTTGCCAAAATATGGGGGAACACAGACGAATACCCCCAACCGAGACACTTAGAAAATTTGAAAATAGACGACGCAGTTTCACTAGGACAACTGTTCAAAGCAGCAAACACCAAAGAAAGTAATGATTTTCCACATCAGCCTAGCAGATTCCATTGGACAAGAGGAAGAAAGTTTCCTCCACATCTTTATAGACAGATATGGATAACAAAAGGGTTGCATGACAATGGACATGTGGCAAACTAATAGGGAGTCAGCTATGAAGGACCACTAGAGAGATTCCTTTTTGCACAAGCAGCCTCCCTTCCCCCTTTTCTCTTTTATTTACCTTTCTTTTTTCTTCTTTTCTAGTTTTCATAGTGCGTAACTAACCAATCCTAGTATTCATCTGCGCTGATCTTTGTCTAATTTTGTATTCAAACCCATAACAATTAGTGTAGTCTTATTTGTTATGATTTCTAATTTATAGCATTTCACTTTCTTATTTTGAACAACATCTATAGACTTATATTTTTCCTTCAAATAGTTTAATTAAGTGTGAATATTTCAACTTTGTCTTTGTGGATCGACCCTCAAGTATTACAATGACATGTTGTATACTTGTGATTCTTGTAGTAATAGTGTAGATGGTTTATAAATTTTAAAACTTCATTTGACATTTTTATGTGATTAGCGATATACACTTTATTCGAGTCAAGTTTTTGACGCTATTGCCTCCCTATGTCTTGAATTGTCACATCTAATTCTCTGTTTTGGTTTGGCTAAGTCTTGTTTATAGTCACTGTTTATATTTCATCAAGCTGTGAATATCTTACTTGCTTGTAGTTTAGCTATTTTTTTTCTTGCTTAAAGTAGATGTTAGCTTTTTGTATTTTTCTTTTCTTTACTTGCTTATAGAAGCCTTCACTTAGATCCTATAGTTGTCATATTCAATATTCTAATCCTTCATTTCTTATTATCAAAGTTCATATTCTGCACATACTACAAAGTATCTCCTGAATTTTTATAATGCAGAAGCATTGCTGAATCGTGACTTTATATTTCAAATTTTGAATTCCATGTTATGCACTTATGCGACAAAGTGTTTACTATGTTTTCATATTGCAGAACATTGTTGAACATACACTGCTGAACATGTTAGCTATTTCAAGTTTTCTAATTGGTGAACATTTATATTATGAAATCACTGATTTCTGATTTTCATAAATCTTGTTGAACAATACTATCCTGAAATTGTTGACATACATTCTTATACACATTGCTAAACTTAACAATCTCTAATTTCCTGAATACTATTGAGCATATCCTTGGACGTTATCATTAGATTTCTAATTTTCAGTTTTAGACCCCTCATTTCTGATTTTTTATCTCAGATTTCATATTTATGCATTGACTTCTATGATCCTAATATCATATTGTACATAAATATTGCTAACATACTAGCCTCTTAATCCTGGAATGTCACTTTGAATTTCTAATTTTTAAATTCAAAATTCAAAATTCAAAATTCTGATTTTTGATCTTAGGATTCAAAATTTATGTACTTACTCAATAATTCTGAACTTCTTTGTTGTTGTTATTATGCAAAAGTATTACTAAACATGCATACTTTTGAGTTTTGAATGTTTAGATAAGATTTCATATATCATATTGCAGATTTCAAATTTCAAGCTTAACATTTTAGATTTCAATTTTCTATACTTATCATATGATCCTAAGTTTTTATTGTGTTGAAACAAATTTGAACATGCTTTCTTTCGATCCTTGAACATTTATATTAGATTTCATATTTCAAATTTCATAGTCAAATTTCAGAGTTCAAGTTTAGAATTTCAAACTTCAAATTTCAAAATTCAAATTTCTAGTTTCATATTTCAAAATTAAGTTTTCAAATTTCTGTACTTGTTCTAAAACTACTCCTAAGTTTCTAATGTGCAGAAATTTTAGATCTCAAAGAGTGTTGATGAGCATTCAACAACCATTTAAGCACGACAAAAATTGAGATGAATTGGAATTTCCAAAACTAGATAGATGATGAGCAAAATTTTATGCTAAAATTCGAGGGTTGGGACAACTTGGCCTCTAGAATTGAAGATATAGTAGGAAATGTGATTGCAAAGTTCAAACTGAAACCTCCTACAACTTCTCAGACTTATTGCAGTCAAGTACGATCTTACAATCATGATGAACCATATGGACAGTTTTATATGAAAAATGACAACAGCCAATGGAAAAAAATTAGTCTTCTATCTCATATGCCCAAAATTCAAATCCATGAAATTATCAGGATCATATGTTTCACAATGGACAACACTACCATCCATAATTTTTAATCAAAATCAAATGGTAGATGCACATTCTTACCTATACAATTAGGTGGAATCACTTCTTCTAGCTGAATTTACCAATGTCACTCCACCTGATTATCAACAACAACACCAACCAACAACTTCTCTAGAAATTTTGAAATTGAAGACTATGATGCAAAACATGATGGACTAGCAAAAGAGGAGAGATGGAAGAGCTATTTGTCAAGTTGGAAGATCTCCACACACAAAGAAGGCCGCAAGAGGTTCAGCTTTAGCAAGCTGATTATCATCATCAATCGGCACAAGCAGAGGAGTATCTGAATCATATTGCCCCACCTGAAGAAAAATCTAGCATAGAGTCGATGATTGAGAAGTGTATTGAGCAACATGAACTGCAAAATGAACCAATAAGAGAGTCGTTTGTTAAGATTAAAGGCCTAGCAACAGATAGCAAAATTTTAGAGGAACAAATATTTCAACGGTCACTTGGCACTTTTTCTAAACCAACTTAAGCTAGGCCTAAGGATCAAAGTCGAGTCATACCACATGAAAGTGCAAGATAAATTAAAAGTCATGAATCCTCTACCGTTGAACATTTTGCTAAATTTCAGGAAGATGCTGAAAAGATCAACTTTGATGATCAAGAGGAGAAGATTGAAAAGAAGGCTGCAAATCAACACATAAAGCCAATGCTAACGGAGAACCATGAAGCTAAATTCGAAGCAGGCAACTGGACATGCTCAGTAGTCGAGATTAACTCCACAGCTGACCCAACCTACCTAGAGACTGAAGACACATGTCTTGAGGCTGAAGGAATTTTCTACAGAAACCAACAAAAGACTCCACTAGTTGAAGAATGTCAGCCTATGAAGATACAAGACAAAGACTGTATACAAGAAATGGATAAGTCAAAAGTTAAAGAAAGTGATTCTACCACTGGTGACATGATGCAGGATCAAGTGCTTTAAGAAATGATAGCAACTACACATATAAAGAGGAAAATCATGGAGAATCTGAGCTCTCAAATTCATAGGAAGAATTTCTAAAGGAACATAACACCTTAAAGAATGAGAGTCAAGCTGAAATTGAAACGCAACTACTCAAGACAAACCTCAAGCTATTTTCCAAGAAGCTAAATTATGTTTGGTCCAAACTATTTAGAGTAAAACATGAACCAAGGACTTTTGTTTTCGACAGAGGAAATATGTCAAAATCTATTGTACATCAACAGAAGACCCACCAAGTTGAAGATATGGGTTTCAAGAGATCAAGTCTAACCTAAGACTATAGACGATGGCGCTTATTGGGAGGCAACCAACTAATAACTTCATTTTAATTTTATTATTTTTCTGCTTTGCAAGAACCAAGCAGCCCCAACAATTGTTAGGGAGTCCTACACCTTTGCTAAAACTACAATTACTAACCTACCTCCAACTATAGAGATGCCACTAATTTCACACTCTCCTCCTTGTCAATTTTAATGATTATTACTTATTAAACCTGACGATGATCAAGTATTTTTTTGTGCAGGAAAGGAGAGTAATTCACTGATCCACATTTCAAGGAGTGCTGAAGTCACGAAAGAACAACTGAAGAAATAGACATTTTCCCCTACGCACTTGTCTTCCCCCATTGGATAATTCAGTCTCTCCCAGCTAAACTAACAACAGTGTTGAGCTTAAGTTTGTGGGAGCCCAATGGTACGTTTCTTTTAACTTAACTATCATTATTTTTCATAGAACATACCACTATGATTTAATTATATTTTTTTATCTTTTTGAAATTATGAAATTTACATTATTGCCAAAGTTTTGAAATCTGCCACAGTTCTAAAATCTTTTCAAATTTTTTCTAAAAATCTATTTATGGTGGCTTCCAAAATTCCACTTACACTTT